>OW569416.2:285000-10285000 GCA_937662695.2 Halyzia sedecimguttata | reverse complement strand
ATATTGCAAATAAAATAGTATTTCATAGGTAAGAATGCTAATATCTTCCTGATCTGAACAGTTTGCTCATTTCCATGTTTTCAGGTACCTTGTAATCCGATTAATATTTGTAAATAATCATGATGGATTATAGTGATTACTCTGAAAAACATTCTGAGAGTGACAAAAAGCTCTATATCGATCAAATTTCCATCATTGGTGGTTCGTTTAGATCCTTATACTATCAGGAAGCAGAAGTGACTTTACGAAAATACTGTACCAGGACATTTTGATGCACCTTGTGGTTACAATTACAATTACAATTACAAGCGGAAGCCACGTACTCGATGCGAACAAGTTGAAGTTATTTTGAGTTGAGCTGAGTTGTGACTCCGATGCAGTTCTCAATTTTCGATGTGTTCACAAAAGTAAGACTTCATCTAAAACTCGTACCTCCTATTGCACCATTGACTTTGTTCAGCACCAGCAGTGACAGCTTGGGTTCATCGGAATCTAATAGTTCCTCGGATACCGAAGATGATATGGTGACCAAGTAGACTCTCTAAATGCTATGGTTGCTGAAATCAATTTCCAAGAAACCGAAGTAGAAAAAAAAAAGTAAAAAGAGAGTACAAAAACCATGTGGAAATCCCATGTCGCGAAAGCGCTGAAAAATTCTGGCAAAGCTTACCAGTAACCGTCGAAATCGAAGAAACAAGTTCCAGAGAGAAACATTGGACCACGCTGTGGAAAGAAATGTCCACTAAAATGAAGTGATAAAATCGATGAACTCTTTGATCTATTTTGAGGCATCGGCAATCTTGAAAGGCACAGAGAATGTTCAGTATGTCATTCGCAACAAATAAAGCCTAAATATCGATACTCCAGCACAGAAGATTCCAGAGCTCTCAACCCCACCTTTTATTCTGAGCTGAATGGATCTAAAATTAGAGTATGCAAGCCAATTTTCAAATCCACTCCTTACATAAGCTATAAGGCTATTGAAACAGCACTTTCTAAGAAAACGAAATCAGGGGTTATTCATGCTGCTTTGATAGGGAAAAACCATGAATATCCAACTATTGCCCCAGAAATTAAACAAAGCGTTATAAATTCCATAAATTCAATTCCAAGGGTTGAATCTGATTACTTGGGAGCTCAAACAACAAGATAATTCATTTCAAGACATAAATAATTGGCTGATGTCTATAGAGATTATAAACAATTTCGTGAAAGGGGTGGATTACCTTTTGCCACGAATTCCATATTCAACAGGATATTTATTATTTAACACATAATTCAATATTTCTTTTTTTCCGAGAAAGGATCAATGCGATCTGTGCGAAAGTTACAAGAACGCATTGCGCATTAGCGCCGGCTAATCCAAGAATATGAACAGAATCTGAAAGAAAAGAGCATGACAAGAATTGAAAATGACAAGAATAGGACAGATGGTACCATCATAGCACACTTCCAATTTATACTGCAGGTTCCGAAGGGCAATTATAACTATTTTTTATACCAATCAAAATCAACAAAACATGTCATATGCTACTTTTCAGATGAAACGGGTGGGTCAATTAATCATTAGCGTGATTGAAAAACAGATTAATAGCAAGCTGTTTCATCAAATGAGGTTTCAACAATCTGTAGTCGACCTAATTAGTACACTGTTCTGAAAGCAATGACCTAACCTAACCAAACCTTTTTTTTCAGTACCAATCAAAATCAACAAAATATGTCATATGCTACTTTTCAGATGAAACAGGTGGGTCAATTAATCATTAGCGTGATTGAAGAACAGATTAAAAGCAAGCAGTTTCATCAAATGAGCTTTCAACAATCTGTAGTCAACCCAATTAGTACACTGTTCTGAAAGCAATTACCTAACCTAACCAACATTTATTTTTCAGTGTGATTTCCTCTGTATCGTCCCCATTTTTGATACATTCCTCTTTAACATCAGTGTCTCTCTCCACACTGGAGCTGCGTAATCTTAGGAGTCCACGAAGCTCTTCATATAGCAAAAGAAAGCCATTAGAATTATATGTAATTTGAAAATGAGAGATTCATGTGAACAAACATTTAAGGATGAAAGGATACTTACCCTTCCCTCTGCATACATCATGGAATGCTTGAAATACACTCAACAAGTACAATTTTCAAAGAAACGGCGACATGCACAATTTCAATACGAGACACAGAAATAATTTGTCTACACCTCTACATTTGAAAAATTCCACTCAGCAATTTGTAAACTACTGGGGTGTTAAATTACACAACAAATTGCCAAAAAGTATTACACAACTGAATGAAAACTCTTTTACAAGAACAGTTAGATGCATTTTGATTATCGCAGCTTTTTGCGCGTATGTTCTGGGGAACATCGCGTTATAGTTTTGCCCAAATGTCTGTAACTTTCGAATTTTTTGACGAAAATGGTCTCAAACGAGTAAGTTCGACTCCCCAATGAAGAATTCGAGGTCAAATTTGATTCTGTCCGTCCAGCCGTCCGGCCGTCCGGCCGTCCGTTGCCACGATAACTTGAGAACGAAAAGAGCTAGCGACTTGAAATTTTCAGGATAGGTGGCGCATCCCAATACGACGGACAAGTTCGTTAATGGGCATAATCGGCCCAGTGGTTTCCGAGTAATAATTTTGCTTTCAACCAATATAAATTCGATCGAATTGAAACTTAGTGGGTAGTTGTAGAATATGAACCTAAGCACGTTTGTGAGATTTTGTTTGAATCGTATGACTAGAAAATTTTAAAAAAATTATTAAAAAATATTTTTGTTGTCACGATAACTTGAGAACGGAATGAGTTAGCGGCTTGAAATTTTCAGGTTAGGATGTGCACCAGATCGCGACATTTCAGTTTGTTTATGAGCATAATCGGCCATACGGTTTTAGAGTTATAGCCATCTGAAATTTTCTGAAATTTGGTGGTTTTTTGTTCCTCATTAACTCGAAAAATACTGAACCGATTGAATTCAAACATGGTTATTAGTTGTAGAATGCCAACGCAAAAATGCTTGCAAAATTTGGTGAGGATAGCATTTGTAGAAAATTTTTAATAAATCATTGAAAATTAAAAAAAAAAATTCTATATATCAGTAACCATTCGTTTGAAATTGCTGAAATTTTGCAAGAGCCTTCATAACCTAACTCTTCTGCTAAGTTTCAAGTTTTAATACGATGGGTTAAATATTGTTGGAGATTCGAGAATTCTTGTGCGAGTTCAGTAGATGGGTGACCGTTGCCTCGATAACTTTCGAACGAAAGGAGATTGGGACTTGCAATTTTCAGGGTAGGTTGCGTATCCAAAAGGGAGAGTTGAGTTCGTTTTTGGGCATAATCGGTCTAACGGTTTCCGAGTTATACCCACCTGGAATATTATTTCCTTGATAACTCAAAAAATAAATAGACGATCGAATTGGTGCTTGGTAACTAGTAGTAGGAAATCATCATTCAATCACCATTCTCCTGTATTGGACACTTAATTCGAATTTATCATGGTAAATTCGAATTAAGAGTGTCCAATACAGGAGAATGGACAACATAATTTACCATGGTAAATTCGATTAGGGGTGTCCAATACAGAAGAATGGACAATAGAACATACGCGCAAAAGCTTCTGACTTCACGTCAGTGCTTGAACCAATTTTTATGATATTGAATAGTTTTTAAAATTGAAAATTTGAAAGAAACACTTTTGTCTTTATTTTGAGCTATTGCATTGTTTATGTGTATATAATGTAATGTATGTGCTGTGTTTTATACATTTTTTCGATTGTAAGGGCTTATTTTACTTGAATTTGTATTTGACAAACCATGTAAATTTTGATGGCAAAATATTTCAATTCTATTCCTTTTCTATTCTATAGAACTACGTTTTGAGTAGCCCCGCGGAGAATTCCTCTTTTTGCGCGTATGTTCTGGGGAACATCGCGTTATAGTTTTGCCCAAATGTCTGTAACTTTCGAATTTTTTGACGAAATTGGTCTCAAACGATTCAGTTCGACTCCCTAATGAAGAATTCGAGGTCAAATTTGATTCTGTCCGGCCGGCCGTCCGGCCGTCCGTTGCCACGATAATTTGAGAACGAAAAGAGCTAGCGACTTGAAATTTTCAGGGTGTATGGCGCATCGCAATACGACGGACAAGTTCGTTAATGGGCATAATCGACCTAGTGGTTTCCAAGTAATAATTTTGTTTTCAACCAATATAAATCCGATCGAATTGAAACTTGGTGAGTAGTTGTAGAATATGAACCTAAGCACGTTTGTGAAATTTTGGGCGAATCGTGAGGCTAGAAAATTTTAAAAAAATTATTAAAAAATATTTATGATGTCACGATAACCTGAGAACGGAAAGAGATAGCGGCTTGAAAATTTCAGGTTAGGTTGTGCATCTGAATGCGACATTTGGGTTTGTTCATGAGCATAATCGGCCAAACGGTTTTAGAGTTATAGCCATCTGAAATTTTCTGAAATTTGGTGTTTTTTTTTTCCTCATTAACTCGAAAAATACTACACCGATTGAATTCAAACTTGGTTATTAGTTGTAGAATGCCAGCGCAAAAATGTTTGCAAAATTTGGTGAGAATAGCATTTGTAGAAAATTTTTAATAAATCATTGAAAATAAAAAAAAAATTCTATATATCACTAACTATCGGTTCGAAATTGCTGAAATTTTGCAAGAGCGTTCATAACCTAACTCTACTGCCAAGTTTCAAGTTTTAACACAATCGGTTGAATATTGTTGGAGATTCGAGCATTCTTGTGTGAGTTCAGTAAATGGGTGACCGTTGCCTCGATAACTTTCGAACGAAAGAAGATAGGGACATGTAATTTTCAGGGTAGGTTGCGTATCCGAAAAGGAGAGTTGAGTTTGTTTTTGGGCATAATCGGTTTAACGGTTTCCGAGTTATATCCACCTGGAATATTATTTCCTTGATAACTAAAAAAATAAAGATTCGATTGAATTGAAGCTTGGTAACTAGTAGAAAATCAGCATAAAGACGTGTTTAAAATTTTTTAAGAACCGTACCCCTAGAAAATTTGAAAAAAATTACGAAAAAAAAAATTTAAGAACCGCACCCCTAGAAAATTAAAAAAAAATCACGAAAAAAAAATTGGTTCAAGCACTGACGTGAAGTCAGAAGCTTTTGCGCGTATGTTCTATTGTCCATTCTTCTGTATTGGACACCCTTAATCGAATTTACCATGGTTAATTATGTTGTCCATTCTCCTGTATTGGACACTTAATTCGAATTTACCATGGTAAATGTATGTTGTCCATTCTCCTGTATTGGACACTTAATTCGAATTTACCATGGTAAATTCGATTAAGGGTGACCAATACAGAAGAATGGACAATAGATCATACGCGCAAAAGCTTCTGACTTCACGTCCGTGCTTGAACCAATTTTTTTATATCCAAATCAACACATTTAATATCGCCTATAAAACAATTCGATGCTCAAAAACAATGTCCTTTCTCACATAAACAACAACCCCATCATTCCTATTAAATTCACCTTCGTTATAAATGACATCATAATCAGGGATATTATATAAATTAATGTTCGATATTTGAAAAGTTTCCGTCAGTACAATGACTTCATAATTAATTGCAACAGTCTCCAGAAATGCCATGAATTCTGCATTCTGCGGAAATACTTCTTATATTCATATGTAAAATGCTGAGACTGTTCTTAAAGATAAAATTTTGTACATCAACTAACTCACTAATTATTTTGGTATCATATGTAAAATGCTCGTAATCTCGAACGAAATTATTCATATTTATCCATATTCTAAAGGTCAACATACAAGAAAGGACCCCTATGATTATTTAAAGATCTTTAACTGAAACATTTCGGGTATCTGGATCGGAAGGTGCTCTTGTATGCTGTACGGTTGGTGATTCTGGGAGGTCCTCTTTTGAGAGCTCTGAGGCCGATAGAGTGATTAATCAACTTACTCAATTGTTCGAGGTGCAATTCAATGCTTTTAAGGAGGAAATTAGAAATAATTATTTAACTCAGATGACAGATATGAATCTCAAAATTGATGCCTTGAACATTCGAGCTGATGATCACGATACTGAATTAACAACGTTGAGAACTGAAATTACTTCTCTGAAAACTGTTGATTTTTCTGCACAGTCGAGTGGCTCACCCAACGAGAATGACATTTTCCTGGAGATGGAGGAGCGCCGTATTCGCTCGAATAACGTTATAATTTACAACTTACCTGAAGCAAACTCCAAGGAGATGGAGATTGGTGGAGTCAAAGCCATTTTGTCAGCGATTGGTTCTGATATTGGCATTGTTGGTGTCATTAGATTGGGTAAGAGGAATCAAGTAAACCTGCTCCTCTGAAGGTTGTACTGGACAGTCAAACTTCTGCTCTCGAAGTTCCGAAGAACAAGAACAGGATCGCAAACAAGTCGATTAAAATTCAAGCTGACCAAACTGTCAAACAACGGGACTTTCTGAGGAGGCTTCAAGATGTGTTGTCAATAAGAAAGGCCAACGGTGAAAACAATCTCACCATTCGTTATTTTAAGGGTATTCCAAAAATTGTTACCTCTAATATTGTTTCAAAAAACTAACTATTCAGAAACACCCTGATCATTTAAATATATATTATCAGAATGTTCGAAGTATCAGGGCAGGTATAAACTTTATGATTTCATTAAGGCTGGTTTTCCTGTCACGCTGACGGTCGGCGCTGATGGGTCAATATGTATGTAGCTCTAGGTAGCGTTTTCGAGTCACGCAGCGCTGACGGCCGTCAGCGCTGAGCTATATACGCGCACGTACGCGCCGGCGCGTCGGCGCCGCTGACTAGCTGGCACCGACAAGCCTCCACATTCAGTGAGCCAGAGACAATAGCATCCTTCTATTTCTCTATGTGATCAGCGTAATGCTAAAAGGATACGAGCTGACCGATCAGCGCTGACCGTCAGCGCTGATCGGTCAGCTCGTATCCTTTTAGCATTACGCTGATCACATTGAGAAATAGAAGGATGCTATTGTCTCTGGCTCACTGAATGTGGAGGCTTGTCGGCGCCAGCTAGTCAGCGGCGCCGACGCGCTGGCGCGTACGTGCGCGTATATAGCTCAGCGCTGACGGCCGTCAGCACCGCGTGACTCGAAAACGCTACCTATAGCTACATACATATTGACCCATCAGCGCCGACCGTCAGCGTGACAGGAAAACCAGCCTAAAAGGATCCGAGCTGACCGATCAGCGCTGACCGTCAGCGCCGACCGTCAGCGTGACAGGAAAACCAGCCTAAATCTGTTTCATTGTGCGATTATGATGTTATTATACTTTCTGAAACTTGGCTTGATTCTTCCATTAATGATACTGAACTACAGTTGGGTGAGTTTAATATTTATCGCAGAGATCGTTCATGTGACACTAGTGCTAAGGCACTCGGTGGTGGGGTTCTTGTTGCCATTAGAAAACTGTTTAAATCAAGTGTTGTTCCAACTCCTGAAAATCTTGTCGAGGACTTATTTGTTTCAATAGATTTAGGGTATGTTATTGTTTTGGGCGCGTCTTACATTCCTCCATCTAGCAGTTCCGCTTCAGATTTGATTCAGTATGAGAGTCACTGCACAAATCTTGAATATGCATTAGACATTTTACGGCCGCATAGCGTTTTTATAGCGGGTGATTACAATTTGGGTAATGTCACTTGGCGCAATGATGGATATGGAGTGGATATTGGTGATGAAAGTTATGATTTGAGAGCCCGGACTATTGTAGAAACTTTTGGATTTAGAAACTTATATCAATTGAACAATATAAAAAATACCAATGAAAGAACTCTGGATTTAATATTCTCTGATGATAGAAGTTTAAATGTTGAACCTGCATTAGACATACTTTCCAAGGTTGATCCTCACCATCCGCCACTGTTAACACGTTTGCCATTGCGATCGCGGGATTCAAGTAGTTTTAATTTGTTAACATATAATTTTAAGAATGCAGATTATGTTGGTTTGAATCGGTTTTTGTCACAGATAGATTGGATGCATTCATTATCTTCTTCCGAACCTGTGGACCATATGGTTGACTTGTTTTACACTATAATTTTTGAAGCGGTCGATAAATTTGTGCCGAAGATATTCATAAAGCGAAGTAAATTTCCACTTTGGTTTTCTCCTGAACTGAAGAAACTTGTTCTTGAGAAGAAGAAATATCACTATCTATATAAGACTACCGGTTCAGAGAGTCATTATTTAACCTTCCATAATTTACGTACCCAGTGTAAAAACTTGGCAACTACTTGTTACTCACTTTATGTTGAGAGGGTTGAAAATTCAATAAGTACCAACGTTAAGGCATTTTGGAACTTCGTTAATTCTAAAAGAGCTGCCGATGATATACCAGCAACTTTTTTGAGCGGTGGTGTTGTAACAGACGATGATCGCGTTATTGTTGAACTGTTCGCTGATTATTTTCGGTCGACTTATTCTTCTGTTGTAGGCTGCCCTTCTGTGGACGATGTGGCAGCTGCGGGTGACATAGTTGCTTCTGAGATGACTCTCGGGTTCGACGAGGTTCTGAGGGCTTTGAATTCACTCGATGTGAATAAGGGTCCCGGAATAGATAAACTTCCGAATATTTTTCTGAGAAATTGCAGTCAATCTCTTGCTTTACCTTTGCAGCATATTTTTAACAAGTCCTTAGAGTCTGGATTATTCCCCACAAAATGGAAGGGTAGTATCATAAAACCGATATTCAAATCTGGATCTAAATCAGATGTAAAGAATTATCGTCCTATTAGTATTATTGGCGTGATACCCAAACTTTTTGAAATTTTAGTACTGGATCAAATCCAGTGCAAAATTGCTTTTAAACTGGCTGAACAGCAACACGGCTTTATGAGAGGTAGATGTATTGAGTCCAATTTACTAGTTTTTGTTCAGTATGTTATGGGTGCCTTTGAGAGTGGTCATCAGGTTGATGTAGTGTATACCGACTTTTCTAAGGCCTTTGATAAGGTAAACCATCAAATTCTCAAGGGTAAATTGTACTCTATCGGTATTCGCGGCAATTTGCTAAACTGGTTTGTGACCTACTTTTCTAATAGAACCCAATGTGTGCGTGTGCGTAATATCTTCTCCCGGGAGGCTGTGGTGATGTCCGGGGTGCCGCAGGGTAGTCATCTCGGTCCTTTACTTTTTCTTGTCTTCATCAATGACATCGTGTCTTGCTTCAATTTTTCAAAATTTCTATTATTTGGTGATGATCTGAAAATATATCTCGAATTGAAGTCTTCCGATGACGTGATCAACTTCCAGTCCGATTTGAATAGACTTCAAGAGTGGTGTACTGTTAACGAGTTACAGCTGAATATCGGAAAGCGCAAACAAATGTCCATGTACAGGTACACTCGGCAGTTCAATTCTTTATACTCTTTGCACCAGCTTCCTCTTGACCCGGTTGAGGTTGTCAGAGATCTATAGGTGTTCTTTACAGCCGCGATATGTCATTTGGCCCGCATATTGATCATGTCGTTGGTGGAGCCTTGAGGATGTTAGGTTTTGTAATTAGACATTCACATGAATTTGGTATTGATACGCTCAAGTACCTTTATGTCGCCCTAGTCAGACCTCATCTAGAATTTGCTTCTACCGTTTGGTCCCCGTATATTTACCAAGACTGTCATAGAATTGAAAGCGTTCAGAATAAGTTTTTATTATCGGTGTCTTACAGGCTCGGTATTAATCGGGTGAGCTTTTCAGCCACAGAGATGCGATCAAGGATCAATCTGCCTTTGTTGAGTACGCGCAGAAAAAGGGCAGACATTTTATTGTTTTCAAGGCTCGTTAAGGGCCTTATTAGTTGTTCTGAACTACTGTCGATGTTTAGCTTTCACATACCGGCTAGGAGAACCCGCGGGGGAATGCTGTTGAGGGTGTCCGCATCTAGGGTCAATTATATATTAGGATCTCCAATACCAAGAATTTCTAAGGCAGTCAACATGGCCTGGTATCTTGGTGTTGACTTTTTCTATTTGAGCTATCCTGCAATTGTGAGGGCGGTGAGGCGCGCCATTTTGAACTGAATTTTAACCAGAATATCCTCTATTCTATTGTATTGTATTGTGCCTTAAAGGTGTTTAATTATTGCAGCACACAAATTTTTTTTTTTTCTCTTTTGGATTGTGTAGAATTTGTGACTTATTTTTCTTTTATATAAATGTTGTGTATCACGCATAAAATGTTAATTTGTTGTATGAAAAGGGGTTTCCCGTAAATAAATAAATAAATAAATAAACATCGATAGCAGTAAACTACCTTATTATCGTCCTACTTTCTGCCCCTGACTCTTTCCATATCTCGTACAGGCCCTGTCCTGGTTGACCTGGACTATCGTCTTGGCCCCTGTAGTATTATCTTCTTTTGACTGTGTCTTTTTCTCATACAAAAATAGTTTCTTCTGTGTGGATAAATGTTGAAGAGAGGGATTTTTTTTTGGTTGTTCTTATCCGTATCTGATGTCGAGGGGTTAGATTCTATTACGTTTATTGTCGAAACTTCTTCTTCGGCTGAGCTTTCCAAATCTTCTAATGTTTATATATCCTGTCCAACTATCAGTTTATTACCTTTGATGTACGATTTTTCTGATGAATTAGCTCTAGCGTGCACTAAGAATTGTTTCAGTTTTTTCATCTCATTACGTTGCTGAGTAGTCAGATCATTCGCGATCGATACATCAGTGCCCCTTAATTGTCTCACCCTTTCAAAAATCTGTCTCTTCTTGTGATAAGAAACAAATTCGACTTTAATTGGACTATTTTCCAGTTTTCCAAGTGACTAGTAGTCACTAATATCTGATTTTTCTACTTGAACATCTAATAATCGGTTTATTTCTTCAGCAAGAAATTCTACTGTTGAAATTGAACCTCTGTTAAGGCCAAATATGACTATATTATTTTTTCTACACCATCGGTCAGTTTTTTCTGGCCGATTTTTCAAGTCCTTGTTTTCCTGTTCAAGAGCCTGGTTTTTAACTTTCAGTGCCTGAATCTACAGTAGTAGCCTTGATTCCAACTCGATAATGCACTCTTTGACTTCCTTTTTGGAACTTTGAACTTCCTCCAGAATTTTCCTCAATGTTATCACCTCTCCCTCTTGTTCAGTCATCATCAAGTTTACATTCTATTGTGTGGCACACTTTAGATTTTCTTCACTAGACATCCGTTTCATAGGATATGTTGATATACGGAATCTTATGTGTATGTTTTCTATGCAGGAATTCAGAAATCGACAAATTTTATCCAACTTTAGACGAATAAACCATTATGTCAAGATTTCAACCAAATTGGACAATTATCTTTTCCTTGCGCTGATTTATCTTATTCACACATTCAGTTATTTTCTTTTTAAACTTCGGTTGTTCGGATATAATTACTTTCAAACGATATTAAGTGCCACACATCTGTTCACCTCGGCTGATGTTCAACAATCATATACAGGGTATCCCGTAAAGACCACGTCAAACGAAAACGGAAAGTAGATCAGAATGTGCTCTACCTGATGTGAAAAAATCGTTCATATGAAAGTCTCACAGTTTTTGAGATATTTGATGTTTCATGAAAATGTTGAATTTTTTCACTAAAAATACTTTCTCTCTTGAGGAAGCTACAATGAAATACTTTTTGAATCAGTTTTTTTTCCGTAAATATTGATGAATGATTACTTCAATTCATGCAATGAAAAATAGCACAAAATATTATACAGGGATTCTGAAAAAAAAAATTAAAATTCATGTTCTGAAGGAAGTGTTTTTTTGTACTGAATTCTATCTGACGTGGAATAAAAAAAAAATTGGTTCAAGCACTGACGTGAAGTCAGAAGCTTTTGCGCGTATGTTCTATTGTCCATTCTTCTGTATTGTACACCCTTAATCGAATTTACCATGGTTAATTATGTTGTCCATTCTCCTATATTGGACACTCTTATTTCGAATTTACCATAGTAAATTCGAATTAAGTGTCCAATACAGGAGAATGGACAACATAATTAACCATGGTAAATTCGATTAAGGGTGTCCAATACAGAAGAATGGACAATAGAACATACGCGCAAAAGCTTCTGACCTCACGTCAGTGCTTGAACCAATTTTTTCATATCTGGGACCTATGTTAGGCATGAGCCTTGATACCACTGCCAATTTATCCGCCACTTTCCTCGTGCAGCAGTCTACGTGCCCCGCGAAAACCATGTTTTTATGGAACACGACTCACAGATATTTTAATTATCTCGGAACTTCCACCACCTCTCCCAATATTCTCAATCTCAGGTTATCAGTTTCCCTCGGTCCCCTTGCAACCATCACCTCCATTTTCTGTCCAGCCAACTCCAAACCTCTCTCCGTCATCCATACTATGGCCAGTGCTATCGTGCTTTCTAAATTCTAACCTCTCCTTCACCTCTTGCTCAGCCTCCCTCTCCACCAGCTACAGAAGATCATCTGCGTAGGCAATTATCGAACGCCCACTCCGTAATTGAGCTGTAATATTCCATTGTACTTCACGTTCCACAGACCTGGTCCTTTTACTGGCCCTTACAGGACTCCCATACTACATCGATGTTTGATCCTTCTACGTCCCACAGACCGGTCCGATAGGTATTATTCCACGAATTTCACTAAGTACTTGCTCACCCCTGCTTCTCATAGTCCCTCCACGATATGCCTGCCACTAGCTGTGTTGAAGGCATTCTTAACGTTGACTGTTACCATCGTGCACCACCTGCTCTTCGATCTCCTTTTTGCGTTCCTCAATTCAAGCATCGCCGTAATATTGAACCTGCCCTTCCAAGATCCATGCTGGCTGTTAGAAATTATGTTTCTTTCTTCGGGCGCCTCATCGATTGTATTTCAGAGCATCCTCTCATATAGTTTTCGCATCGTATTTAACAGGCGTATCGGTCTGTATCCCGAAGGCTACTCCAAATGTTTCCCTTTATTTGCAGTATCACTCGCCCGACTTACCATTTTTTCGGGAATTCTTGTTTGTGCAGAATATCATCGTACATTTGTAGTGGTAGTTCGGAATTTTCTCGTGAATAATTTTCATCACCTTCGCCGTCATCCGATATCACCATGAAATCTACCTTTTTGCGCGTATGTTCTGGGGAACATCGCGATATCATTTTGCTCAAAACACCGTAATTTTCGAATTTTTCGCGGAAAATGGTCCCAAACGATTCGGTTCGACTTCCTGATGAAGAAATCGAGGTCAGATCTGATTCTGTCTGGCCGGCCGTTGCCACGATAACTTGAGAACGGAGAGAGATAGCGACTTGAATTTTTCAGAGTAGGTAGGCCGGCCAGAACAGTGGCACGGACGGAATTGAATTTGACCCCGGATTATTCATCAGTGAGTCGAACTCAATCGTTTGAGACCATTTTTCGGCAAATATTCGGAAAATAGAGACATCATGGCAAAATGATAGCACGCTGTTCCTTGCTGAACACGCATGCAAAAACCCGTATATGAGTATAAGCTGAAGACAATAACATACGGGACAACATCTGCTCCATACATGGCTATCAAAATACCCAAAGGACTGGCACAAGATGTAATGGAATATTACCCAGTAAAGCTGCTAAAACATTTAATGACTTTTGCGTTGGTGACGTACTCTCTGGATCCAACGACATTAGTAATATATGACCACTACGACTGTTCTCAAGTCGCAGCGGTTAAACTCGGAACTACTAGAACTCGGGGATCCGCGGTCTAGCTTCAGTGGAGATGGGAGTGGATTCCAAAAAGGAACCTAGTAAATAGGCGCCAGGCAAAATTAATTCTCCCAGATACCCCAGCGTAATGTAATAATTCCTAAATTTACCAAAAGAATATCCACGCTAGAAACAAACAATTTATTCCAGTAGCTTAAAACCCAGATATTTAGATTCAACAAAAAAAAAATGGGTTCAGGCCCTGTGGACAGGAGCTTTCTGGCGCTCTAGTTCAAACAGACAAATTATATCTGGTATTGGTTTCTCAGAGTTGGGAATTATATCAATGTATTCATATGATAGAACTGCATCAAAAAGGAAATTCAATTCAAATAATAGTTTAATTATGAAGATTAAATGAGCAATCATGAGAATGAGAACTGCACCACATTTTCAATTTTTTTTTTACACTTTGCGGTAATCTGGTCAATACAAAACTTCACATGCGTATAAAGGTCATGATTCTACAATTTGGTGCTGAATTTCAGATAGATCGAGTGATCGGTTTCGGAAATATTCATAAAAAATATTTTTACTAAAATCGGCCATAACTCCGAAACCCCTTGATGGTTTTCGCCCATTAACGAACTTGTCCGAGATATTTACGCTCCAAAACCACCTTGCAATTTTCAATCCGCTAACTCCTTTCGTTCGAGAGTTATCGTGCCTACGGCCGGTCGGCCGGCCGGACAGAATCGATTTCGCACTCGGATTCTTGATCAGTGAGTCGAACCAACTCATTTGGAACCATTTTCAGCCAAAAATTCCAAAATTACACGCACTTGGGCAAATTGATAAGCAATCTGTTCCGAGGAACTAGAGCGCCAAAAAAACAAGTTTCGTATGACAATTGCCCAAAACAGGTTTAAAGTACCTACAAATAGTAGGTATTCCATAAAACTTGTATAAAATAATAAATTACCTTGTAATCGATCAAAAATTTCCTGATCTACGTTCACAAAATTTTCTCCTCTCTCGAACTTTGGAATTACGCTTTCAATATTTACGTAATATTTTCAAACATTTTCGGGTGAGGTCACCGTTGCATCGCTAAAATACGAGTATTTCAACCCCAATATTCTTGAAGTTACAATATTCCCTTCTGTCAAGTTGACTTTATGTCAATTCATACATAGAATATACATAGAATAATTATATCAATCTGTGAAATACGATTTACATTGAAATTTTGAAAAATCATATCTCCGAAAGTATTAGCTTGCTAGAGCTAAAAATGATATGAGTGGATTCTTATGATAAAACTGCTTATTAAAAAAAATTTAATTTGGAATTTGTTTTGTAAAAAAAAAAATTTTTTTTTATTACTCCGAAACCTTCTGTCCGATTTTGCCCAGTAACGAACCTAGCCGAGATATTCTTCCCCCAAACCTACTCTGAAAATTTCAACTCTCTAGCTCATTCCGTTCGAGAGTTATCGTGCCTACGGCCGGACGGCCGGACCGGCCGGACAGAATGAATTTCGACCACGGACTCTTGATCAGTGAGTCGAACTAAATCTTTTAAGACCATTTTCATCGAAATATTCGAAAATTACAGACATTTGGGCAAATTGATAAGCACTCAGTTCCGAGGAACTAGAGCGCCAAAAACACTGTGAAACCCTGAATAGTGTGCGGCGGAAATTGTACGTAGATATTCTTCCTTGATCCGAATACGCATCGCTTGAGCTAAGGCGCATCCACGTTTTTATCTATGATCATATACGACTAATACAAATCTTTTTCCAATGTCCGCTAAACAACAATAATAATTTATATATTCTTAGGATATTATATTCAGGTTGTATATAGCATAGGTGGGTCATCTGTTGGTACGTTTTTGAATGTCGTCGTATGACAACGACAAACGAGCTACAGAACTGAAATTTTTACAGTTCATTAGCCATACCGTCCGCGGCACGAAACAACATGTTTTTTTCTTGAAGAGCGTTTTGAAATTTTAAAAACTTATTTTCAAAGTCAGTGCTGTGTCTCCGAAACTGTGCGAATTTTGAAAAGGAATATGGGTCGTGATAAAGCACCCACCGAAGGCGCTATATGCAAATCAGTGAAGAAAGTTCGTGAGAAAGGGATGTTAGTGGATGACAGAAGTGGTCTCAGAGCTCAGACAGTGCGCACACCCGAGAATATTGCAAAGTGTGAGACAGAATCCGACGACCTCAACTCGACGCCGACCGCAGCAACTTAGCGTTAGTCGCACCAGCCTGAGGATAATACTGCACACAGACCTCGTACTATTCGCCTACAAGATCAGGAGTTGAAAGCAAATGACCATCCGCTTCGATATCAGTTCGCTGTGTGGGCCATAAACCAGCTCAATAATGACGTTGATTTTGGTCGAAAAATCATCTTTTCGGACGAAGCGCATTTCCATCTCGGCGGATAAGTGAACAAGCAAAACTGCCTAATTTGGGGTTCGGAACAGCCACACGCAATCGTAGAGAGACCAATGCATCCTCCAAGAGTCACACTTTGGTGTGGATTTTGGAGTGGTGGCATAATTGGCCCATTTTTCTTCGAAAATGATGCTGGCAACGCCGTTACCGTCAATGGCGAACGCTACAGAGCCATGTTGACCAACTTTTTATGGCCTAAAATCGACGCTGTGAATGTGGACGACCTTTGGTTTCAACAAGATGGCGCCACATGCCCTACAAGCCGACTTACGATCGACCTTCTGCGCACCAAGTTTAACAACCGCATAATCAGCCGTTCAGGAGATGTCAATTGGCCTGCGCGTAGCTGTCATTTGACACCGCTGGACTTCTTCCTGTGGGGTGCCGTTAAAGACCGATGTTATGCGGATAATCCAGAGACAATTCCAGCTTTGAAAAACAACATTACGACTGTTTTGAGTGAAATTGGCGCCGAGGTAGTTCAAAATGTCATCACTACTTGGGGTGACCGAATGGCATACTGTAAGGCCAGTAGAGGGAGTCACATGAACGAAATCATTTTTCATTCTTGACGGGGATACTTTTAGCTTTATAACAACAAAAAAATTAATAAAAAATATCAATGCATACTCTTTTGATAGCATTTTTAAAAACGTACCAATAGATGGCCCACCCTGTATAAGATACAGTCTGAGATCTATTTCCAATAACTTGCGTGCTGGCTATTCCTACTCCGTCAATCTACTCAGGCATCCTTGTATCCTTCTCTATGCCTATTTCTAAACGTAGTATTACGTCGATGGTCTCGCAATTGTGTCCTCTTTCCCTCGGTGCTCGTAATCTGCAACCCCGGAATTGATGTCTCACAGCGTTACTTAATGACCACCTTATATATAATCCAATGCCTCAGTTCTATTCTTCCTAACATATAAACCCTGATGACAGAAAAGAAATCATCGGTGACTCCTCTCAGATAAGAAATTAATTAATCTCCACAATGCATAATAATTTCGGTTATCAGAATATGAAACAGACAAGTTATTCATTGTTATTTAATATTTATTTACTTCGTACATTCCCTGATATTCGGAGTTATCTTGTATAAGTTTGCTTCAAAACTAAATCTGGCCGTGCCTCCACCAAATAATTCCTCAGATACACAGCAACGTCCTGGATACAGAAGAAAAATTACAATATGAATTGTTTCTACTAGAAATGACGAGAATAGAACATTCAACACATACGTGTCAAAGTCACCAAGATCATTCACGTGGTCAACTTGAATTTGCAAAAGGTCTTTAAATCCTCTTTCGAGATAAGTGAAGGTTACCAAATCAAACCAATATAACCCTCACTAACCTAATTCGATTTTCGAAACTATATCCGACTAAGAAGATTCCAATAATTCTTACAAAGTTTCGAAAATGCGCATGACCAATTTGCTTCCTTCGTTGAACTTCCACAAAATGGAAGATTTTATCTGACCGACGCCGACTCTGACAAAATTTCAGAACGTCAAAACGAAACAATATTGCCAACCCATCCGGTTCTCTGAACACAATTACCTATACGTCGATTGGCACTACTGAGACCCAACCTCAAATTCAATGTCAATACAATCGACAACTTTATCGCCAGCAAAACATAAACAAACCGCTGCCTGGATCAAAAGGGCCAACTTTAGATATCTGAAAAATAATCAGGGTTGGAGCAGAGCTGTACCAAAGCCCTGTGCTTAGTGCTCGTCAAAGTGCTCTGAGCACTTTTGTGCTCCTAAGCACTGTACTCGCGAGCACTATATCAAAGCAGTGCTTAGTGCTTAGTGCTTCTCAACAATTTCGAAAAGGCTTAGTGCTCAGAACTCCCGAAAAGTGCTTCCGAGCACTACAAAGTGCTCCCGAGCATAGCAGAGTGCTCCCAAGCACTAGAGTGCTCCCAAGCACCACAAAGTGCTCCCAAGCACTACAAAGTGCTCCCAAGCACTAGAGTGCTCCCGAGCACTACAAAGTGCTCCCAAGCACTGCAAAGCTGCGGAGCACTTCTCGGGATAACCGATTCATACTTGTCACAACCTGAAAACATAAGACGATCGCATCATTATGGACATTCGACTCATTCGTGTGTAGAATTAAAGAAGTTACAGTCAGTAGTGAGTGAACTGCGCAGTTTCGCAAGAATCTAAGTAAAAATGCCATTCTTTATAACTTGTCGTATAAAATGGTACCAAACATCAATATGTTTCAAATTTTGAGAATTTTGACCAACAACATGCACACTCTGTGGTGCTACAAATAGTTCCTAAAACTGCTGGTTATTGTTTTTCTAAACCTGACTCTGCATTTCTTGGGTGAGTGAAAAGCTATAAACTTTTGCCATGAGCATTTATGGCGGAATATATAGCTTAGTCAGACACTTTAGGTAAACTAGTTATCAAAAATTCCTGAAAAGCACTGGTGTGAGGTCAGGAGCTTTCGTGCGTATGTTGAAATGCATAGAGGGAGCGGGATCCAGAAAAAATATATATAACAAGCAATTACCTAGTTTCAATTCGATAGGAATAGTATTTTTCGATTTATTAAGAAAAGTCAATTTTAGATGGTAATTACTCCGAAATTATTGAGCGGATTTTGCCCATTAGTGCTACCAGGGTATTTCGGCCCTTAACCTAACCTGCAAATGTCAAGTCCTTATGTCCCTAAGAGTGTTTACGGGGATGGCCGAAAGGACCAACATAATTTAATTTGACCAGGAATTCCCCATCAGTGAGTCCAACTCAACCGGTTGAGACCATTTTTGGCTTGAAATTCCAAAAATTCAGACATTTGGACGAAATGTTCCCGATCCTGGACTCAAGCGCGCAATAATAAATGTTAAAAGCGCACATTTTCAAAATAATATCTACAATGGTCACTCACCCAGGTACTGAAATCTCCAAAGGTTTCTAAAAATAAATGTTTCCAAAATATTTCCAAAAATACTGGCCTTATCGATTTTTGCAAAATTTCAGCAACATCTGACAGATATTTTCACTTGTTTTTTGTCTAGTGACATGATTCTCACGAAATTTGAAATAAGTCTTCGTGTACATATTTTACAACTATTTCTAAGTTTCAATTTGATCACATGAACGAACTTAACTGGCGCATTTGAACCCTAAACCTACCCTGAAAATTACAAGAGTCTAGCTCTTTTCTTTCAGGACGGACAGATAGAATTGAATTTTACCAAGAATTCCTCTTCAGTGAGTCCAACCTTATCCTTTGATAACATTTTCCGCCCAAAATTCGATAATTGTACAGACACTCGGAAAAACATGATAATGTTCTCGTTCCAGGGAACGATCGCGCCAAAACAATAGGTGTACCAGTATAATTAACATATTATATAACCTTATCTTGAAGGAAGTGGGTTTTGCACCCTGCCCCCCGTCAAATGTTTAACAGTCTCATCCGATTGTAAAGTGCTTAGTGCTTAGTGCTCGCAAAGACGAATTACTTTCCGAAAGTGCTTAGTAATCGCGAGCATTTCATGAATAAAAGGGCTTAGTGCTCGAGATTCCGGAGCACTTTTCAGTCAGTGCTTAGTGCTCGGTGCTCGAAGCACTTTTCGTCAGTGCTCGGCACAGCTCTGGGTTGGAGGAAGAAAAGAAAATTTTGAAGTCTCATTGGACAAGGAACATCTTATCATCATAGTGACAAAATGCATATTGACCTTATTGATCACTAGAAATGTCCATAAGGTCCAGATGCACGGCGATAATCAAAATACACTAGCCTAGTGACGATTACAGATTTTGGCTTATCCGTTATAAAGAGGCAGGACGACAAATTATCCGGAACTGTTCATCCTGTACTCGCTACAAAGGAGAAATTATGACCACCATTATGCAAGATCTTCCGGCAGCACATATAACACCATTGCGAGGGGCAAACCACCTTGGAATTATGGTGTACAAGTTGGAGGAATTCCGTGGAATTCCTTGAAAATCTATGGAATTCCGTGGAATAATATGGAATTCCAAGTGGAATTCCTTAAGTCGTTTAAGTTTGAGTTGTTATGCGCATGCGCAGATGACAAGTCATCTAACTGCTGTAGTTTTCGTCAGAGAGGATTGGGGTTTTGGGGTGGCGAATGCTATTACTCCATAGAATCCCCTGGTGAGGTTCTGCGCATGCGTGGATTAAAGATGCGATATCTCCTGAACCACTAGTGTTGGAGAATCGGAGTTTTTTCTAAGGTGTGCGATTTTGAGAGGACTTTCAGCCATGAGTAGATTGCGCAAGCGCAGAAGATAAGAGACTGTTTTCGGGTTGTGTGGGATATGTTGGGAGTGCTGAGCGATATTGTGTGGTTTTAAAAGAATATTTATGGCAATTCAGTGCAAGGACAAGTCAGTTTGGGGGATGTAGCGTTGTTTCCGAGTTGAAATGTCTGTATCGTAGCCCTGGGGTGAATTTATAAATAACTATATTCGGTAGATCTATATTAAAGTACGTTCGGATTTGGAGAAGAAGCAATTGCGTTCCTAACAGAGGTCCCATAACCGCAATTTTTTTCGATCTACGGTAAAGCTAACAGCCAAACTGTATTGATAGCCAATGTTAAGGGAACTTGAAAAAATAAATATAAGCACTGACGTGGAGTCAGTACTCTTTGGCGCGCGTGTTCACGGTGGCTAATTTGGATTGAATGATGAGTACTTCACGCTCAGTGGATAGAGCAAGCCGGAGATCTACCCAAAGGATAGTGGACACCATTCACTGTCGTTTCAAAAATTAACAGTGCTGTATCTAAGCTGCCAAAAGGATAGAGTAACAAAGTTGAAAAAAAACACAACTGACCTTCCTTAGTCGCACAAGCTCCTAGAAGATTCTGAGGGATCTCCTTGGGAAAGACTCGGGAGGGTCAGTATAATCATAATCATGTTTATAGCACACGCGCCAAATGCAGATTGACTTAACAATGAAAGAAAAAGTGTAGTAAAGCATTGAAGTGGGGTCAATCTGCCTTGGCGCGCGTGCCATAAACATGATTATGATTAAACTGACCCTTCCAAGTCTTTCCCAAGGAGAACCCTCAGAAACTTCTAGGAGCTTGTGCGACTAAGGAGAGTCAGTTGTGTTCCTTTTCAACTTTGTTACTCTATCCTTTTGGCAGCTTAGATACAGCACTATTAATTTTTGAAACGACAGTGAATGGTATCCACTATCCTTTGGGTAGTTCTCCGGCTCGCTCTATCCACTGAGCGTGAAGTACTCATCATTCAATTCAAATTAGCCACCGTAAACACGCGCGCCAAAGAGTACTGACTTCACGTCAGTGCTTTTTTTTATTTTTGGCGCTCTAGTTCCTCGGAACTGAGTGCTTATCAATTTGCCCAAATGTCTGTAATTTTCGAATATTTCGGTGAAAATGGTCTTAAACGATTTGGTTCGACTCACTGATCAAGAATCCGTGGTCGAAATTCATTCTGTCCGGCCGGTCCGGCCGTCCGGTCCGGCCGTAGGCACGATAACTCTCGAACGGAATGAGCTAGAGAGTTGAAATTTTCAGAGTAGGTTTGGGGGATGAATATCTCGGCTAAGTTTGTTACTGGGCAAAATCGGACAGAAGGTTTCGGAGTAATAAAAAAAAATTTTTTTTTACAAAACAAATTCCAAATTAAATTTTTTTTAATAAGCAGTTTTATCATAAGAATCCATTCATATCATTTTTAACTCTAACGAGCTAATACTTTCGGAGATATGATTTTTCAAAATTTCAATGTAAATCGTATTTCACAGATTGATATAATTATTCTATGTATATTCTATTAAAATGAAAAAGTATAACGGGTGATTACCCGTTATACTTTTTTATTTTAATAAACTTATCCGCGTTATCCTATTTTCTTATTGTATATTCTATGTATGAATTGCCATAAAGTCAACTTGACAGAAGGGAATATTGTAACTTCAAGAATATTTGGGTTGAAATACTCGTATTTTAGCGATGCAACGGTGACCTCACCCGAAAATGTTTGAAAATATTACGTAAATATTGAAAGCATAATTCCAAAGTTCGAGAGAGGAGAAAATTTCGTGAACGTAGATCAGGAAATTTTTGATCGATTACAAGGTAATTTATTATTTTATACAAGTTTTATGGAATACCTACTATTTGTAGGTACTTTAAACCTGTTTTGGGCAATTGTCATACGAAACTTGTTTTTTTGGCGCTCTAGTTCCTCGGAACAGATTGCTTATCAATTTGCCCAAGTGTCTGTAATTTTGGAATTTTTGGCTGAAAATGGTCTCAAATGATTTGTTTCGACTCACTGATCAAGAATCCGAGTGCGAAATCGATTCTGTCCGGCCGGCCGACCGGCCGTAGGCACGATAACTCTCGAACGAAAGGAGTTAGCGGATTGAAAATTGCAAGGTGGTTTTGGAGCGTAAATATCTCGGACAAGTTCGTTAATGGGCGAAAACCATCAAGGGGTTTCGGAGTTATGGCCGATTTTAGTAAAAATATTTTTTATGAATATTTCCGAAACCGATCACTCGATCTATCTGAAATTTAGCACCAAATTGTAGAATCATGACCTTTATACGCATGTGGAGTTTTGTATTGACCAGATTACCGCAAAGTGTCAAAAAAAAATTTGAAAATGTGGTGCAGTTCTCATTCTCATGATTGCTCATTTAATCTTCATAATTAAACTATTATTTGAATTGAATTTCCTTTTTGATGCAGTTCTATCATATGAATACATTGATATAATTCCCAACTCTGAGAAACCAATACCAGATATAATTTGTCTGTTTGAACTAGAGCGCCAGAAAGCTCCTGTCCCCAGGGCTTGAACCCATTTTTTAGTGATACATTCCACATCAAATTTCGTTGCGTTGGTATTATACAACTACTTACCTAGTTTCAATTTGATCGGATCTATATTTTTTGAGTTGTCGAGAAAACAATATTCCAAGTGGGTATAACACAGCAACCTTTTGGCTGATTATACCCAACAATGACCATAACATAACATAGTTTCCGAGAAATAAAAACGAAATTGTAGATAGGTGTAACTCCAGAACTGTTTGGCAGATGATATCTTTTAACGTTCAAATGTTGCATTGAGATGCTCAACCTACCCTGAAAATTGCAGGTCATTATCTCTTTCCGTTCTGAAATTATCGTGAGATAATATTTTTTGCGCGTATGTTCTGGGGAACATCGCGTTATAGTTTTGCCCAAATATCTGTAACTTTCGAATTTTTTGACGAAAATGGTCTCAAACGATTTAGTTCGACTCCCCAATGAAGAATTCGAGGTCAAATTTGATTCTGTCCGTCCGGCCGTCCGGCTGTTGCCACGATAACTTGAGAACGAAAAGAGCTAGCGACTTGAAATTTTCAGGGTGGTTGGCGCATCCCAATACGACGGACAAGTTCGTTAATGGGCTTAATAGGCCCAGTGGTTTCCGAGTAATAATTTTGTTTTCAACCAATATAAATCCGATCGAATTGAAACTTGGTGAGTAGTTGTAGAATATGAACTAAAGCAAGTTTGTGAAATTTTGTGCGAATCTTATGGCTAGAAAATTAAAAAAAAATTATTAAAAAATATTTTTGTTGTCACGATAACTTGAGATCGGAAAGAGATAGTGGCTTGAAGTTTTCAGGTTAGGATTTGCACCAGAACGCGACATTTCAGTTCTTTTATGAGCATAATCGGCCAAACGGTTTTAGAGTTTTAACCATCTGAAATTTCGTTGTTTTTTGTTCCTCATTAACTTGAAAAATACTAAATCGATTGAATTCAAACATGGTAATTAGTTGTAGAATGCCAACGCAAAAATTCTTGCAAAATTTCGTGAGGATAGTATTTGTGAAAAATTTTGAAAAAATCATTGAAAATTGAAAAAAGAAATTCTATATATCATTAACTATTCGTTGGAAATTGCTGAAATTTTGCAAGAGCCTTCATAACCTAACTCTACTGCCAAGTTTCAAGTTCACACACGATCGGTTGAATATTGTTGGAGATTCGAGCATTCTTGTGTGAGTTCAGTAGATGGGTGACCGTTACCTCGATAACTTTCGAACGAAAGGAGATAAGGACTTGCAATTTCCAGGGTAGGTTGCGTATCTGAAAATGAGAGTTGGGTTTGTTTTTGGGCATAATCGGTCAAACGGTTTCCGAGTTATACCCACCTGGAATATTATTTCCTTGATAACTCAAAAAATGAATATTCGGTCGAATTGAAGCTTGGTAACTATTAGTAGAAAATCATCATAAAGACGTGTTTAAAATTTTATAAGAACCGTACCCCTAGAAAATTTGAAAAAAATGACGAAAAAAAAAAATTTTAAGAACCGCACCCCTAGAAAATTTCAAAAAAATCACGAAAAAAAAATTGGTTCAAGCACTGACGTGAAGTCAGAAGCTTTTGCGCACTTAATTCGAATTTACCATGGTAAATTCAAATTAAGAGTGTCCAATACAGGAGAATGGACAACATAATTTACCATGGTAAATTCGATTAAGGGTGTCCAATACAGAAGAATGGACATTAGAACATACGCGCAAAGGCTTCTGACTTCACGTCAGTGCTTGAACCAATTTTTAATATTTCTTCCTAAAGTGTCTAGTGATACGATTCTCATAAAATTGCACATGCGCTTTCAATTCTACATTCTACGACATCTCAGCAAGTTTCAATTCGATCGGAAATGTATCGGTTCGAAACAAAAATATTACTCGGAAACTTTTGGGCCGATTATGCCCATTAACTAATTTGTCAGTCGTATTGGGACCTACCCTGAAAATTTGAAGTCGCTATCCCTTTCCGTATTCCGTCCGGCAACGGCCGGACGGAAAGAAACAAATTTGACCCCGAATTATTCATAACGGGGGTCGATCCCAATCGTTTGAGACACCTTCCGGCACAAAATTCGAAAATTACAGATATTTGGTCAAAAAGGTAAGGCGATGTTCCTCAGAACATGTGCGCAAAAAAATAGAGATACAGGAACTTCAATGTTTATATTCAAGAAACCAAGCATTGAAGATAGCTGTATTTTAGAATTGGCAGTAAACAGGTGTTGAGGAAATCAGAGTATTTCGATATTTTGGATACACAGGGTGATTCAATATACAGACTCAGATTCTTGATAAAAAAATGTGGAATAAAATTTTTGGTTTTTGGCTTTGTTTCCGAGATATCAGACTTCAAAGTTTCTGCATGTCATCAATTTTCAACTTTAATACATAATATAGAAATGTGGGAAAGCCCTGTGTACAGGAGCTTTGGCGCTCTTTATTAAACTTTGACAAATCATATCTCCAAAAGAGGTTTCTCAGAGTTGGAAATTATATCAATGGATGCTTATGATAGAACTGCATCACAAAATGAAATAAATTGAATAAGAATCCATTGATATCATTCCCAAATCGGAAAAACCAATACTTTCGAAGTTATGATTTGTCAAAGTTTGAACAAGAGCGCCAAAGCTGCTGTCCACAGGGCTTTCCCACTTTTTCAGTTTGACTTCTGTGCGTCAGTTCTCAAGGATTGTCGTAATTAAATTCAATACGTAGGTCTATTAATCATCTCATGTTGGATTTACATACATTAGCAATTTATAAATAGAATGTTCTATGAAATCATATAGAATTATTGAGAATAATTATAGAAATTTTGAAGAATAGTATGTCCAAAAGTATTAGTTTTTTAGAGTTGAAAATTATATCAATAGATTTCTACGATGAAATTGCATTTTTGCAATTGAATTTGAAATTTGAAATTTTGTTTTGTTACTCCGAAACCACCTTGCTGTTTTCGCCCAATAACGAACTTAACCGAGATATTAATCTCCCACACCTACTCTGAAAATTTCAAATTTTTAGCTGATTCCGTTCGAGAGTTATCGTGTTAACGGCCGGACAAAATCTGACCATGGATTTTTGATCAGTGAGTCGAACTAAATCGTTTAAGACCATTTTCATCCAAAAATTCGAAAATTAGAGATAGTTGGGCAAATTGCTA
Organism: Halyzia sedecimguttata; assembly: GCA_937662695.2. Taxonomy (NCBI): domain Eukaryota; kingdom Metazoa; phylum Arthropoda; class Insecta; order Coleoptera; family Coccinellidae; genus Halyzia; species Halyzia sedecimguttata. The sequence goes on along the minus strand of OW569416.2, from coordinate 10,258,793 downwards.
ACGCGATGTTGGCCAGAACATACGCGCAAAATGGATATATCACCATTAGCATAGATACAGGCTTGACAATGCAAAATGAGGAAATCGTAATACGGTCCCCTCGTTTTGCATTGTCAAGCCTGTATCTATGCTAATAGTGATATATACTTTTTACGCGTATATTCTGGGGAACATAGCGTTATCAATTTGCCCAAATGTCTGTAATTTTCGAAATTTTGGCTGAAATGGTCTTAACCGTTTTGGTTCGACTCACTGATCAAAAATCCATGGTCAGATTCTGTCCGGCCATCCGTCCATCCGGCCATTAACATGCCATTAGAAGTGGCGAATTTACAGATTTGTCGCCCGTAGGCTATTCAATTTTTGCCGCCCCTAAATTTTGATATCTTAGTTCACAATCATATCAATTATCTATAAATAAAATTCCAACTTTATGATTTGTGGTCCATCATCCTCGTTACATCAACTTTTCCGGTATGGTTAGTATCATTGAGAACTATGGTATCTTGTTAGAACCTTGATTATTTTTACAGCAAAGAATTATCAAAAAACATTATTTTAAGCAAAAAATCTCTCACTCATGTACTACTCTTAAAGTAGGATAGGGTATCTATTAAAACTATACAATAATTACATGATATGAATAAATCTTACATACAAGATATACTTTTGGCGGACGTTGTTATATATTTATTATTGCACTTACAGTTTAAAAACAATTCAAAAAATAATATATTATCTTAATTATTGAATAGTATTATATTTTAAGTTGCATTATGAAAGCATTAATATAATATAATAATAAAAAAATTGGTTCAAGCACTGACGTGAAGTCAGAAGCTTTTGCGCGTATGTTCTATTGTCCATTCTTCTGTATTGGACACCCCTAATCAAATTTACCATGGTAAATTATGTTGTCCATTCTCCTGTATTGGACACTCTTAATTCGAATTTACCATGGTAAATACGCACAAAAGCTTCTGACTTCACGTCAGTGCTTGAACCAATTTTTTTTTTCGTTATTTTTTTGAAATTTTCTAGGGGTACGGTTCTTAAATTTTTTTTTCCGTCATTTTTTTCAAATTTTCTAGGGGTACGGTTCTTACGAAATTTTGAACACGTCTCCACTACTAGTTACCAAGCTTGAATTCGATCGAATATTTATTTTTTGAGTTATCAAGGGAATAATATTGCAGGTGAGGAAAACTCGGAAACCGTTCAACCGATTATGTCCAAAAACGAACTCAACTCTCCCTTCCAAATACGCAACCTACCCTGAAAATTGCAAGTCCCTATCTCCTTTCGTTCGAAAGTTATCGAGGCAATGGTCTCCCATATACTGAACTCACACAAGAATGCTCGAATCTCCAACAATATTTAACCGACCGTGTTAAAACTTGAAATTTGGCAGTAAAGTTAGGTTATGATGGCTCTTGCAAAATTTCAGTAATTTCAAACGAATGGTTACTGATATATAGAATTTTTTTTCTCAATTTTCAATGATTTTTTAAAAATTTTCTACAAATACTATCCTCACGAAATTTTGCAAGAATTTTCGCGTTGACATTCTACAACTAATAACCATGTTCGAATTCAATCGGATCAGTATTTTTTGACTTACTGAGCAACAAAAAACAACCAAATTTCAGATGGCTATAACTCTAAAACCGTTTGGCCGATTATTCTCGTAAACAAACTGAAATGTCGCGTTCCGATGCACATCCTAACCTGAAAACTTCTAGCCGCTATCTCTTTCCGTTCTCAAGTTATCGTGACAAAAAAAAATATTTTTTATAAATTTTTTAATAATTTTCTAGCCATACGATTCGCACAAACGTGCTTAAGGTAGCATTCGGATCTCGGCAGTTGCGACCCAGCAGTCGCGACGCGGCAGCCGCGTCCGCAGTCGCGGCACACCGCTCTGAAGGGATTTGCGTGCAACGCTTTCTGATGCAAGCGACTCAGCAGCGCTGCTGGGGGGCGTGTCCTGCACGCGACCACGGCATCGCCGACAAACCGCTTCGGCAGCAGTATGGTCGCGCTGCTCGCTCTTTACGATAGTCAAAATGGCATTGTTCACCGATGAAAATGACGAGTTTTTAGTCGAATTAATAGCTAAAAATCCGCCGCTTTTCAATTCCAGACTCACAGCCTATAAGGACAACATTGTCTAACTAAGTACGAATTCAAATTGTGTTTATTAAGTCTGCAGTACTTCCTGAATTTCTCTTCGTTTAAATTGAAGTGGTTGAGGATGTTGTAGCTACCTTCATCAACTCTGGATGTACAGGCACGGGCTTAACGGGAGGGGGCGGATGAACCCCCAATGTTGAACGGAGTTGGCAAATTTTCAACACAGTTGGAAAAATTTCAAAGCAGTTGGAAAAATTTCGAAGGAGTTGGACAAAAATTCGAAGAAGTTGGAAAAAATTTCGAAGCAGTTGTAAAAGTTGGAAAAATTTCGAAGGAGTTGGAAAAAGTTTCGCAGCAGTTGGAAAAATTTCGATGGAGTTGAATCGATTTTATTCTTCTTCTCATATGAAAGCAAGAGCAACATTACTTCATCATCCTCTTCTTCATCCTCTATCAATCGCAACAAGAGTTCCCGTTTTCGTTTATTCCAGTTTTCAGACATAGTTCAGTTTGGAAACGCACAACTGTTCACATTAAATTCTGCTTGACTACTGCACGGAGCATTCGGGTCGGAATCGCTGCCCAGGCCGCGGTCGCTGATATCCGAAAGCTCGTGGCAGCGCTGCACAGCAGTGGTAATGGGTCGCGGCTGTCGGTCGCGGCTGCCTGGTCGCGACTTCCGAGATCCGAATGCTACCTTTAGGTTCATGTTCTACAACTACACTCCAAGTTTCAATTCGATCGGATTTATATTGGTTGAAAACAAAATTATTACTCGGAAACCACTCGGCCAATTATGCCCATTGACGAACTTGTTCTTCGTATTGGGATTCGCCACCCACCCTGAAAATTTCAAGCCGCTAGCTCTTTTAGTTCTCAAGTTATCGTGGCAACGGCCGGACGGCCGGCCGGATAGAATCAAATTTGACGCGATGTTCCCCAGAACATACGCGCAAAAATACTTGTTTGTGAGAATTTGAATTCGCAAAATCATTTATCATATCCTCGTTCAAAATTTTGTTCATTAGCTCCGAATCTTTGCACATGAGAGCTAAAGCGTTAAGCTTTTCTTGCCTTAAACTCAAACTTAGGTAATTCTTAAGCCCCTTCAAGCAAGAGAAGATTTTTTCACCGGAACAATTTGTCGCTGGTATACAAAGAGCCATACGAATTGCTATATCCAAGTTTGGATAAATATTTCCTAAATTCTGTTCTCGCAGGAATGAAGACAGGCTTTCTAGTGATCCAGAAATTGGTTTAAATGAAATTCTTTCATAAGAAAGGTAGCTTTGAAAGTGTACGCAGTCCTGGCCTAATTCTGTTTCTGAATCAAAATTCCAAATTTTTCAATATGTAAGTCGAAATAAAAAAAAATTATGAACTAAATTTGCCAATTTGCCTCCCCTTGAAATGTGCCGCCCTAGACTCCAGCCTACTCAGCCTGCTGGTAAATCCACCACTGGCCATTAGTATACTATACTAATGGCATATTTCGCCTATTTTGAGTAGATTCAACTGCATTAATAATTCATTCTGTCATATATTATGCTTTACCATGTTGGTACCATTGCTAAAGATTATGCTCTATGGTTTTAGTTTTAGGTTAGGTTAGAAGGTGGCCAACTAGTTAGGTCGTTAAGCCATGCTTGTTTTGGGCTCTCTTGAAAGTTGTAATTAAAACTTTAGAAATTAATAAAAAATACTAAAAGTAAAACACAGGACTAATTGATTATTAACGAAACATGGTGTCAGGTGTGAAAATCAATTGAGGATTATGTGAATATTGACGGCTTGGTTGGTGAGCAGTACACGAGTTTGAACTTTTGAATTGGAAGTTCTGATTTATTATACAAGATGGAATTTAAATTACCATCATCCCTTAATACTGAAGATCCTGGTCAATGGCAGAAATGGAAACAGAAGTTGCAAATTTTTCTGGTTGCAACAGGTAAATCCAAAGCGTCAGAAGAGGTTAAGATAGCGATTCTTCTTAATAGTATTGGTGACAATGGCATTGATGTGTATAACACATTTGAAAATAACCAAAAGAAGACTTTCGAAAATGTATTGTCTGCGTTTGATGAATACTTTCTCCCGAAGAAGAACAGGACAATGGAAACTTTTAAATTCAACAACATATCCCAAGCTTCAGACCAAGGAATTGATTCTTTCTTGACTGATTTGAAAGCACAAGCTTTTTTATGTGAATTTGTCTGTTCAAATACCGATTGTCAACGGTCCTATAGTAACCGAATGATTCGAGACAGACTTATACTTGGAATTTACGACAAGAGTACACAACAGAGACTTTTACGAGAAGATAACATATCAATTGACAAGATAATCGATTATTGTAAATCAATTGAAGTGAGCAAGGAACACCTCAAGTTATTAAATAATCATACAGCTGAGACAGAAATTAATTCTGTATATTCACGAAGAATTTGTGTTAATTGTGGATATACTCATAAGTATAAAGAATGCCCAGCATACAATAAAAGTTGCGCCAAATGTCAGCAAAAAAATCATTTTGCTAGAATGTGCAAGAGTTCTCCTGAAGATAACTTTTCTGAATGTGATACCAAAGCAGGCTCTAATGCAAAATGGAAAAGTGAGAAGAAACAGGTTGATAATTGGAAACAAAAGAGTATGACAACTGAAGAGGGTGACGAAGAAACTTCTAAAACAATTTCTGAACTTAGAAAGGAAGATAAAGAAATGCTGTTTGTCAACTGCTTATCAAAGAAGACTCCAAATACACATAGCTGGTATGAAGAAGTTGCTGTAGAAAGAAGAAAAATCTCCTTCAAGTTGGACACTGGAGCAGAGACCAGTGTATTGCCTATGATGTACCTTCAGAAATTTGATAAGTATAAAATAGAGTCTACTCCTATAACTATAGTATCTTATGGTAATTTCAAATCAAAACCAGTTGGTACAGTTAGTTTTAATTGTAGTTTCAAGGAAATATCTTGCATTATTCAATTTATTGTTGTAGATTTTGAGTCAGAACCAATATTAGGATTGAGTGATTGCATTAAACTCAACCTAATAAGAAGGATGTTTACAATTGTAAATAATCCAGACAAGAATTTTTCAAAATTGCCTAAAGAAAAATCTAAAATTTTAGATATGTTTGGAAATCTCTTTGAAGGTCTAGGAGAAATTCCAGGTTTTGTTAATATTAAATTAAAAAGTGAGGCTGTCCCTATCATTCAAAATGACAGAAAAGTGCCCTTATCTTTAAGAAACCGCTTAAAAACTACTTTAGATAGTTTAGAAGAAAGGAATATTATCGCTAGAGTTGATTATCCAACAAGTTGGGTAAATAGTCTCATGATAGTAGAAAAACCCAATGGTACTTTAAGGTTATGTATTGATCCTAAACCATTGAATAAGTATATATGTAGAGAACATTTCATTATTCCTAGATGTGAAGATATTTTCACAAATTTGTCGGGTAATAGTGTTTTTTCTGTCATAGATATGAAGGATGGGTTTTGGCAGTTGAAACTAAATGATAAAAGTTCTGATTATTGCACTTTTAATTCCCCTTTTGGGCGATATAAGTTTTTAAGACTTCCATTTGGTATATCGTCTGCGCCTGAAATTTTCCAAAAGAAATGTTTTAACCTGTTTGGTCATATCCAAGGAGTTTATATATACTTTGACGATCTCATTATTGCTGCTAAAAATGAACATGACCATGACATGATTTTGCAAAAATTATTTGATACAGCTAATAAGTACAACGTTAAGTTTAATTACAGTAAATTTCAATATAAACAGAGCAAAGTTGTTTTTATGGGCCATGAAATTTCCAAAGATGGAATTAGACCACATGACAGAAACATCCAAAGTATTGTGAACTTACAAACACCTGTGAATAAGAAGGATCTCTTAAAGGTTCTAGGAATGTTCAAGTTTTTTTCAAAATTTATTCCAAACCTGTCTTTATTGACTACCAATATGAGGAGTTTAACAAGGAATGATATGCCTTTTAAATGGACGGTTGAACACGATAATGAACTGACAGTTTTGAAATTATTAATTACTAGTAAACCAGTTTTATCTATATTTGATGAAAATAAGACAACAACCATACAATGTGATTCTTCAAGTAAAGCCCTAGGTTGTGTATTGTTGCAAGGACATCCACATCCTTTGCCTATATCGTTTGCATCTCGTTCTTTGAGTGACACTGAGCAGAGATATGCCCAGATAGAGAAGGAATTGCTTGGAATATTATATGCATGTGAGAAATTTCACTATTTTATTTATGGTAGAGAAATAATAATACATACAGATCATAAACCTTTGGTCTCAATAGTAAATAAGAGTTTAGACAAAGTAAGTGCACGATTGCAAAGAATGCTTTTGCGATTGCTTAGATACAATATTAAGGTAGAATATATACCTGGTAGTCAAATGTATGTTGCTGATGTATTATCCCGATTTGTAAAAAATGAACCGCATAGTGATGATGAGGAAATGGAGTACATGGTTCACTCGTTATCAAATAATATTCCTGTTTCTGAAGAAAAGAAAAATATTTTCCGAAAAGCTATTGATGATGATCCGATTTTATCTATGGTAAAACGTTTCTGTTCTACTTCTTGGCCTAATACAAATAGAAATCTTGACCGTGAATTGAAATTCTATTTCAATTTGAGAGAAAATATTTATTTATCTAATGACCTTTTATTCTTAAACGATAAAATTGTTGTGCCTACTTGCTTACGAAAAGAAATGTTGAATATTATTCATCTTGCTCATTTTGGTATGGAAAAATGTAAATTAAGAGCTCGACAAGTAATGTACTGGCCCCGAATGACGACAGATATAGAAAAATTAGTGTCTAATTGTGAAGCGTGTCAGTTAAATAGACCAAAGAATCAAAAGGAAACTCTTAAGCAGTATCCTATTCCATCAAGACCATGGCAATATATTAGTTCAGATTTTTTTGAACATGATAGAAAAACATATATAATATTCATTGATTCTTATTCAAATTGGATAGAGGTTTTCAAAACTATTAATAAGGATGCTGAAACTGTAATCAAATATTGTAAGGAAATTTTTTCGAGGTTTGGTGTGCCTGATTATTTTCGAGCAGATAATGTTCCATATAATAGTTCTAAATTCAAAAAATTTGCGAATGATTGGAACTTCAAGCTCATTTACTCCAGTCCCCATCACCACCAATCCAATGGTATGGCTGAGAAAGCTGTTGATATTGTAAAAAAGATTTTATGTAAATGTGCAGAAACAAATGATATCAATTTGTTGCTGCTGGAATATAGAAATACTCCGTTACCACAACTTGGTTTCAGTCCAGCACAGTTGTTATTAAATAGAATACTTAAGTCTCAACTTCCTACCTCAGAAAATTCACTCAAAAGTAGATTGATTGAGGATGATGTATTTAATGAAAAGTTTAGGAGGAAACAATCTTTACAGAAATTTTACCATGATAGAACCGCTAAAGATTTGGATAAGTTAAATGTACATGATAAGGTATTGTTTCGGCTAAATGATTCTTGGAAGAAAGGGATAATAATAGATGTGTGTAATGATAGATCATATTTAGTTAAAGATTTAGTTGGTAATGTATTTAGAAGAAATAGAAAATTTCTTAACAAAACTAACTTAGAATTTGACTTTTCATCATGTGATGATTTCTATGATATGGAAACTCTCTTTAATGATAATATAGATGAAAATAATGTAAATGATGATCTTAATTCACTTAATGCAAACGAAGATGTTGATCAGAATTCTGAAGCTCCCTATTGTACTCATTCAGGTCGAACTGTTAGACCACCCGCTCGCTTAAGAGATTATGTTTTATAATAGAATTCTTTATTTCCTATTTGTATTAAAAAAAAAAAAAAAAAAAAAAAGGAGAGCATGTCATATATTATGCTTTACCATGTTGGTACCATTGCTAAAGATTATGCTCTATGGTTTTAGTTTTAGGTTAGGTTAGAAGGTGGCCAACTAGTTAGGTCGTTAAGCCATGCTTGTTTTGGGCTCTCTTGAAAGTTGTAATTAAAACTTTAGAAATTAATAAAAAATACTAAAAGTAAAACACAGGACTAATTGATTATTAACGAAACACATTCCGTTAATTGTTTTTGATTATTAATTTCTAATGCGTAAATAAGATGTTTTAAATGTCCCATACATTACTCCAAAATATTCAAGTCAGGTGATCTCACTGGCACGCCAACTAATACATCTCCTATTAAAGGTTTGGTTTAACCAGGCGACAATATTTGGTCCAACATGCAGTGGTGCTCCCTCGTGCTGATATCACATATGATTGTTTACCAAATCCAGAGCAAAATCCCATAGCAAATTTGCGAGTACTGACGTGAAGTCAGTACTCTTTGCCGTGCTTGTTCACGTTGGCTAATTTGAATTGAATGATGAGTAGGTCAAGCTCAGTGGATAGAGCGAACCGCAGATCTACCCAGAGGATAGTGGACACCATTCACTATCGGTTCAAAAACTAACAGTGCTGTATTTAAGCTGCCATAAGGATAGAGTAACAAAGTTGAAAAAACACAGCTGACTCTCCATAGTCGCACAAGATCCTAGGAGATTCTGAGGGATCTCCTTGGGAAAGACTTAGGTTTGTCAGTATAATCATAATCATGTTTATAGCACGCGCGCCAAAGCAGATAGACCTCGCGTCAATGCTTTTTTACACTTTTTCTTTCATTTTTACGTCAATGTGCATTTGGCGCACGTGCTGTAAACATTATTATGAGTATACTGACCCTCCAAGTCTTTTTCAAGGAGATCCCTCAGAGTCTCCTAGGAGCTTGTGCAACTATGGCGAGTCAATTGAGTTCTTTTTCAACTTTGTTACTCTATCCTTATGGCAGCTTAGATACAGCACTGTTAATTATTGAACCGACAGAAAATGGTGTTCACTATCCTCTGGGTAGATATCCGGCTCGCTCTATCCACTGAGCTTGAAGAACTCATCATTCAATTCAAATTAGCCAACGTGAACACGCGCGCCAAGGAATGCAGACTTCACGTCAGTGCTTTTTATATTTTTTCAGGTTCCTTCAACAAATATGGCTATCAATACAGTTTGGCTATTAGTTTACCGTAGATCGAGATAAAAAATTCGGTTATGGGACCTCCGTTGGGAACGCAATTGACTATTCTCCAAATGCGAACGTAATTAAAACTAGATCTACCGAACATAGTTACTTATAAATTTGCCTCAGGGCCACGATACAGACATTTTAACTCGGAAACAACGCTATTTCCTCGAAACTGACTTGTGCGTGCACAGAATTGCCATGAAATTTCTCTTGAAACCTTAAAATGACGGCTCAGCACCAAATCCATCACCGCTAGATTCAAACCACTTCCAACATGAGCCATACAATCCAAACATCTCCTCTGCGCATGCGTAATAAACTCGTGACTTAAAGTCCCCTCAAAATCACACACCTCACACAAAATTCTGATTCCTCAACACAATTGCTTCAGGAGATATCATAGCTCCAATCCACACATTCGCAGACACTTTCAAAGGGAATCTATGGAGGAACCACATCCAGCACCTCAAAACCCCAATCTACTCAGACGAATACTCCAGCAGTTAAATCACTTCTTATCTGCTCATGCGTGAAACGAAAAATCTCCGAAAGAGGGTACATTAATTTCGAATTAGGAACGCAAATTCTCTGTCTATTCTCTAAATCCGAAAGTAATTTATAATAGATGATCCAAATATAGTTATTCATACAGACATTTCAATTCGAAAACAACGCTATTTCCTCGAAACTGACTTGATCATTCACACAATTGCCTTGAATTTTCTTTTAAAGCCTCACAATATTGGCTCAGTACAAAATCCATGACCGCTAGACGTAAACCGCACGTAACATAAGCTATACAATACCCAAAAGGAGCCACGTCACCTCTGCGCATGCGCAATCTACTCGTGTCTGAAAGTCCTCCCAAAATCACACACCTCACACAAAACTCTGATTCTTCAGAACCATTGGTTCAGGAGAGATAGGACCTTCAATCCACGCACGCGCGGTACTCCCAAGTGGAATCTGTATAGTAATAGCATCCTGCACCTCTAATCCCCAAACCTCTCAGAAGAAAACTCCAGCAATTAATTCACTTATCGTCTGCTCATGCGCATAACGAAAAATGCCCGTAAGGGGTAACATCAATTTCAAAATTAGCCCCAGGGCCACGGTACGGACAATTCAACTCAACGCTACATCCCCCAACCTGACTTGTCCTTGCACTGAATTGCCATAAATATTCTTTTCAAACCTCACAATATCGCTCAGCACTCCCAACATATCCCACACAACCCGAAACAGTCACTTCTCTTCTGCGCATGCGCAATCTACTCGCGACTGAAATTCCTCTCCAAATCACACACCTTACAAAAAACTCTAGTGGTTAAGGAGATATCGCATCTTTAATCCACGCATGCGCAGACCCTCACCAGGGGATTCTATGGAGTAATAGCATTCGCCACTCCAAGACCCCAATCCTCTCTGACGAAAACTACAGCAGTTAAATGACTTGTCATCTGCGCATGCGCATAACGAAAAATGCCCGGAAAGGGCAGCATGAATTTCAAGAAAATAGGTTTTGGAATTTCAAGCAAAATTTTCCACAAAATAGAGTAATTTTTTGAATATTTTCATGTCACGTGATCTTCACGGAATTTTGTAAAAGTGTTTGGTCTTTTGCATCTAACTACTGAGTTTCTATTCAATCATATCAGAATATTACGAGTTAACGTAGAAACAAAAATTTAAAATCTTTGAAGTATGTGAGATCAAGCCTCAACTCTAAAGTTGACACACCGCTAGTTCTCACTTCTGCTGGTGAACCTTGCTCTAGCGCTGAGGAGGTCGCTGATGTATTGGCTGATTCGTTTGCAGAATCTTTCACAAAAGGAACCATCAACTCTCCCCAATTGAATTATCGCTTCAATTCGTCTGAGATTTCACAATCTAATTTTCCTCCTGAAGTCGTTGTAGCGCACCTCTCTGCTCTCCACGTTAACTCCGCACCAGGTGGAGATGGTATATCTGCTAGACTGCTCAAGGAATGTGCTGTTCCTCTTTCGTATCCTCTTTCCTTGATATATGAACGCTCATTTGAAACATCATGTCTACCTTCTGCTTGGCGAAGTGCACTGGTGACACCAATATTCAAGAAGGGAGACAAACGTAATCCTGCTAACTATCGTCCAATCAGCCTGATCCCGATAGTGGGTAAAGTTTGTGAGAAGATTATTTCAGCCAATGTTCTTGATTTCGCACTCGAAAACCACCTTATTCCGGACGGTCAGCACGGCTTTCTTCCTGGACGATCAGTTATCACTAATCTCCTTGAGTGTATCAACTCTTGGTCGAAATCTCTAGATGAGGGCTGTCCTGTTGATGTGGTTTATTTGGATTTTTCCCTAGCGTTTGATCGCGTGTCGCACAAGCTTCTCCTTCACAAGCTTATCATCTCGGAATACGTGGCCGCCTCCTTTCGTGGATCGAGGCATTTCTCACCGATCGATCCTTTCGGGTTCGTGTTGATAGGTCACTTTCGTCGGCAAGACCTGTTGAAAGTGGTGTTCCCCAGGGATCTGTCCTTGTCCCACTGCTCTTTCTTCTGTACATCTCTGATTTACCAAAGAATCTAAGTTCTCAGTGTTCTCAATTTGCCGATGATACCAAATTGTTTGGGAACCCCAATGTCGCAGCGCATCATATCCAGGAAGATTTAGACACATTAAACCATTGGTGCAGGCAGTGGCAGTTTCCTCTCAATTATGAAAAGTGTGTTGTTCTGCACATGGGTACTCGCAATCCTCGTCGGCAGTACTTTCTGAACAGCATTCCTATCGCTACTTGTAGTAGTCACTGCGATCTTGGAGTGATTGTGACGGAGAACCTGGGCTGGTCCGACCACATTCTCCATACAGTGAATAAGGCCAAACGATCCCTATTCCTCATTCAGAAGGCTTTCGGTAGGAGTGAACCTTCCACATGTGCAGCTCTCTACAGGTTATATGTACGTCCCCTGTTGGAGTTTGCAGGCCCTGTGTGGAGTCCAGTACTGGCTCGTGACTTAACCCTGCTTGAAAGTGTTCAGCGGCCTGCAACCCGTCTGCCCTACGGAGTATTGCGTCCTGGTTATGAGGAGAGACTAAGAATCATGAATATGCCCACATTCGAAGATAGGAGAGTTCGGGGTGATCTCATCATCGCGTATCGCGCACTTCATGGACTGTTCGGAATCGATCTTGCCTACCTTTTTGAGTTGAATTCAGACGCCCGTCTTCGCGGTCATGCCTACAAGCTGAAGAAGGACAGCTTCCGGACACCACAAAGACAAAATTTCATAACCAACCGCGTTTTCAGCATGTGGAACAGTTTACCACCGTCAGTTGTGGGTGCGGCGACAGTGAATGCCTTTAAAAATGCTTACGATTTGTGGTCTTGTCGCGAGTGAGTGCCACTAGTAGACATTTTGTTTTTGTTTTCTTGTTTTCTTTTTTTTTGTTTTTTGTCATTAGAAATGCACTTTGTTTTACGTTTATACATATTTATGTATTGATTTTGTGAGTTTATAGGCTCTGCCTCTATTCTTAACTTTCTTATAATAATAATAATAATAATAATAAAAAATAATAAAAAAAACATTTTTTTTGTCACTTTATGGCCATCAGGCCAGTCACAAAAGCTCCGATTCTCCAACACTAGTGGTACAGGAGATATCGCATCTTGAATCCACGCATGCGCAGACCGGCACCAGAGGATTCTATGGAGGAATAGCATCCTCTACCCCAAAACCTTAATCTTCTCAGAAGAAAACTCGAGCAGTTAAATTATTTCTCGTCTGCTTATGCGAATAACAAAAAATGCCCAAAAGAGGCAGTTACACCCCCAGTCGTTCACCGTTCAGACTAATTTTGAAAACCAATTTAAAATTCCACACATCGTTTACGCATTAATTCAATTGCCATGCTAGTAAGTAGTCCATATTTTAATCAGTTGCCCTCGTACATATCGCATTCATTCAGATAAACGCGCAAAAAATACGTCGAAACGAAATATGATCACCAGATGTTAGAGATATTCCATGCAGAAATTCGAAATGAAATAATTTGTAAAGTTTGGATGTTCAATATTATTAATTTTTTTTTAGGCTCCCAGTGAAATTTTCGCAGTGAAATTTTGCACACCCCAAGAGGTCGTAATTCGTTACCGAACTGCAAAGACTGAACTCAATCCGATATTTTGTTTTGGAATTTCAAGCAAAATATTCCGCTAATGGTTGAAACTTTTTAAAATTTTTTCTACTAATGTTATCCCCACGAAATTTTGCATAAGTGTTTTCATTGGTACTTCGCATCTAACTACCGAGCTTCAATTCAATCGGATAAGTTTTTTTCGAGTTATGGTGAAAACAAAATTTCAATTTTATTTTCAAATATTTGGTATTTTTTTTTCTAGTTTACAGCCATCCGATCAATACAAAACTTCGCAGGCATGATTCTACAATTTGATGCTGAATTTCAGATAGATCGAGTGATCGGTTTCGGAAATATTCTTGAAAAACGTTTTAACAAAAACTAGCCTTTACACGAACTTGTCCGAGATACTTACGCTCCAACCATGCCCTGCAAGTTTCAACGCTCTAACTCGTTCCGTTCGAGAGTTATCGTGCTAACGGCTTGACCGGCCGGACGGCCGGACTTGAACCTCGAATTCTTCATCAGGGAGTCGAATCCAATCGATTGAGACCATTTTCGTAAAAAAATTAAAAAAATACACACATTTTGACGAGATGATAGCATGCTGTTCCTTGCGGAACACGCCCGCAAAAATGGCCGTAACTCCGAAACGGCTTGATGGATTTTGCCCATTAACGAACTTGTCTGAGATATTTACGCTCCAAACATGCCCGCAAAATTCAACGATCTAACTTGTTCCGTTCGAGAGTTATCGTGCTAACGGCCTGACCGGCCGGACGGACAGAATTGAATTCTTCCTCGAATTCTTCATCAGGGAGTCGAACACAATTGTTTGAGACCATTTTCGCAAATAAAATCGAAAAATACAGACATTGTGGCGAAATGATAGCACACTGTTCCTTGAGGAACACGCCCGCTAATATTACAGGTATCTACGCATCGGCATTCAAACAATCAGAAATGACTTGAATTGGAATTAATTGTCCGTTAAAGACTCCGCCCCATACATTAATAGAGACTCTTTGTTTAAAAGCGGGAGGATTAGCCTTATAGGTCTCTAGAAAATCCTCACGCTTTTTAAGGAAAACCAAACTTTTAATAGGAGATGGATTAGTCGGCGTGATGCTATGGCCTGCGAGATCACCCGACTTGAATCCTTTGGATAATTTTGCGTTGCCAAGCTTGTATCTATTTTAATGGTGATATTTGAACATTCGATTTATATATTATTTTTATATTTTTGCGCGCGTGTTCCGCAAAGAACAGCGTGCTATCATTTCGTCGCAATGTCTGTATTTTTCGAAATTTTTTACGAAAATGGTCTCAAACGATTGGGTTCGACTACCTGATGAAGAATTCGAGGTCAAATTCAATTCTGTCCGTCCGGCCGGCTGGTCCGGCCGTTAGCACGATAACCATCGAACGGAACGAGTTAGAGCGTTGAAACTTGGAGGGCAAGGTTGGAGCGTAAGTATCTCGGACAAGCTCGTTAATGGGCAAAATCCATCGAGCTGTTTCGGTGTTACGGCCATTTTTAGTTAAAACGTTTTTCAAGAATATTTCCGAAACCAATCACTCGATCTATCTGAAATTCAGCATCAAATTGTAGATCATGACCTTTATATGCTTGCGAAATTTGATTGTATTGATCGGATGGCTCTAAACTAGAAAAAAAAGTCAAATATTTGAAAATTAAATTGAAATTTTGTTTTCAGTATAACTCGAAAAATACTGATACGATTGAATTGAAGCTCAGTAGTTAGATGCGAAATATCAATGGAAACACTTGTGCAAAATTTCGTGGGGATAGCATGAGTAGAAAAAATCAAAATTTTTTTTAACTATCAGCGGAATATTTTGCTTGAAATTCCGAAATAAAATATAGGATTAAGTTCAGTTTTGACACTTCGGTGACGAATTATGACCTCTTGGGGTGTGCAAAATTTCACTGACGACAGACCGCTAGGAGCTTAAAAAAAAATTAATAATTTTTAGCTCCCAAACTCCCAAACTTATTTCATTTCGAATTCCTACATGGAATATGTGTAACATCTGGTGATCAGATTTCGTTCCGAAGTATTTTTTGCGCGTTTATCTGAATCAAGTCGATATGTACGAGGGCAACTGATTAAAATATGAACCACTTACTAGCATGGCGAATGAATTAATGCGTAAACGATGTGTGGAATTTCAAATTGGTTTTCAAAATTTGTCTGAACGGTAACTGCCTCTTTTAGGCATTTTTTGTTATTCGGATAAGCAGACGAGAAATAATTTGACTGCTCGAGTTTTCTTCTGAGAAGATTGGGGTTTTGGGGTGGAGGATGCTATTCCTCCATAGAATCCCCCGGTGCGGGTCTGCGCATGCGTGGATTCAAGATGTGATATCTCCTGAACCACTAGTGTTGGAGAATCGGAGTTTTGTGACTGACCGGACGGCCATAAAGTGCAAAAGAATGTTTCAAAAATTTTAAAATTTTTTTTCCATGATAACTCGAAAAATATTGATCTGATTGAATAGAAACTCAGTAGTTAGATGCAAAAGTCCAAAGCAAACACTTTTGCAAAATTTCGTGAAGATCACGTGACATGAAAAAATTCAAAAAATTACTTCTATTTTGTGGAATACTTTGCTTGAAATTCCGAAACCTATTCTTTTGAAGTTCATGCTGCCCTTTATGGGCATTTTTCGTTATGCGCATGCGCAGATGAGAAGTCATTTAACTGCTGTAGTTTTCGTCAGAGAGGATTGGCGTTTTGGGGTGGCGGATGCTATTAATCCATAGAATCCTATGGTGAGGGTCTGCGCATGCGTGGATTAAAGATGCGATATCTCCTGAACCACTAGTGTTGGAGAATCGGAGTTTTTTTTAAGGTGTGTGATTTTGAGAGGACTTTCAGCCGCGAGTAGATTGCGCATGTGCAGAAGAGAAGTGACTGTTTTTGAGTTGTATGGGTTATGTTGGGAGTGCTGAGCGATATTGTGAGGTTTTGAAATAATATTTATAGCAATTCAGTGCAAGGATCAGTCAGTCTGAGAGAAGTATCGTTGTTTCCGAGTTGAAGTGTC
Organism: Halyzia sedecimguttata; assembly: GCA_937662695.2. NCBI lineage: Eukaryota > Metazoa > Arthropoda > Insecta > Coleoptera > Coccinellidae > Halyzia > Halyzia sedecimguttata. Next base: position 10,242,333 of record OW569416.2, on the reverse strand, counting down.
CGTACCGTGGCCCTGGGGTAATTTTGAAATTGATGTTACCCCTTACGGGCATTTTTGGTTATGCGCATGAGCAGACCATCAGTGATTCAACTGGTGTTTTCGTCAGAGAGGACTGGGGTTTTGGAGTGGCGGATGCTATTCCTCCATAGAATCCCCTGTTGAGGGTCTGCACATGCGTGGATTGAAGATGCGTTATCTCCTGAACCACTAGTGTGGGGGAAATATCGTTGTTTCAAAGTTGAAGTGTGCGTTCCGTGGCCCTGAGGCTAATTTTGAAATTGATGTTACCCCTTACGGGCATTTCTCGTTATGCGCATGAGCTGACGATAAGTGAATTAACTGCTGGAGTATTCATCTGAGAAGATTTGGGAATTTGAGGTGCAGGATGCTATTAATTAACATAATCCCCTTGGGAGTATCCGCGCATGCGTGGATGGAAGGTGCGATCTCTCCTGAACCAATAGTTTTGAAGAATCAGAGATTTGTGTGCGGTGTGCTATTTTGAGAAACACGAGTAGTTTGCGCATGCGCAGAGGTGACGTGGCTCTTTTTGGATTGTAGGGCTTATGTTGATTGCGGTTTACGTCTAGTGGTCATCGATTTTGTGCTGAGCCAATATCGTGAGGTTTTAAAGGAAAATTCAAGAAAATTCTATGAACGAACCAGTCAGTTTCGAGGAAATAGCGTTGTTTTCGAGTTGATGTGTCTGTGTCGTGGCCCTAGGGCCAATTTATAAATAACTATATTTGGAAGATCAATTTCAAATTACTTTCGGATTTGGAGAATAGCCTAAGAAATTGCGTTCCTATTTAGAAATTCATGTAGCGCCTTTCGGAGTTATTTTGTTTCACGCATGAGCAGACAAGAAGTGATTTAACTGCTGGAGTTTTCGTCTGAGATGATTGGAGTTTTCAGGTGCTGGATGCTATTCCTTCATAGAATCCCCTTGGAAGTGTCTGCGCATGCGTGGATTGGAGCAGTGATATCTCTTGAACCAATGGTGTTGAAGAATCATAATTTTATGTGAAGTGTTATTTTCAGGGGCTTTAAGCCACGAGTAGATTGCGTATGTGCAGTGGAGACATTTGGATTGTATGGCTCATGTTGGGAGTGGTTTGAGTCTAGCGGTGATGTATTTGGTGCTTTGTTGTCATTTTAAGTTTTTAAGAGAAATTCTATGGCTATTCTGTGCAAATGCAGATTGACTTAACAATGAAAGAAAAGATGTGAGAAAGCATTGACGTGGGGTTCAAGCTGCTTTGGCGCGCATGCTATATAAATGATATTGATTATACTGACCCTGCCAAGTCTTTCCCAAGGAGATGCCTCAGAAGAGGCTTGTGCGACTAAGGGAAGTCAGTTGTGTTCTTTTTCAACTTTGTTACTCTATCCTTTTGGCAGCTTAGATACAGCACTGTTAATTTTTGAAACGACATTGAATGGTGTCCACTATCCTTTGGGTAGATCTCCGGCTTGCTCTATCCACTGAGCGTGAAGTACGCATCATTCAATCCAAATTAGCCACCGTGAACACGCGCGCCAAAGAGTACTGTCTTCACGTAAGTGCTTTTTTTATATTATGTATTAAAGTTGAAACTTGATGACATGCAGAAACTTTGAAGTCGTATATATCAGAGAGAAAGCCAAAAATCAAAAAAAAATTTCTTCATTTTTGCGCGCGTCATTTCGTCACAATGTCTGTATTTTTCGATTTTTTTTTCGGAAATTGTCTCAAACGATTGGGTTCGACTCCTTGATGAAGAATTCGAGGTCAAATTCAATTCTGTCCTTCCGTTCCGGCCGGCCGGCCGTTAGTACGATAACTCTCGAACGGAATGACTAAGAGCCTTGAAATTTGAAGGGTAGTTTTGTAGCGTAAATGTCTCGGATAAATTCGTTAACGGGCGAAATCCTCCACACGGTTTTGGAGTTAAGGCCGATTTTAGTTAAAACGTTTTTTATGAATATTTCCGGAAACGATCCCTCGATCTTCCTGAAATTTGACATCAAATTGTAGAATCATAACCTATATATACCTGCGAAGTTTTGTACTGACCAGACGGCCCTTAAGTGGCAAACCAAAAATTTCATAAATTTCTAAATTTTGTTTTCACGATAACTCGAAAAATACTGATCTGATTAAATTGAAACTTAGTAGTTAGATGCGAAAGACCAAAACAAACACTTTTGCAAAATTTGGTGAAGATCACGTGACATGAAAAAAATCAAAAAAATACTACTATTTTACGGAATACTTTACTTGAAATGCCGAAACCTATGTTTTTGAGGTTCATGCTGCCCTTTTCGAGCATTTTTCGTTATGCGCATGCGCAGTTGAGGAGTCATTTAACTGCTGTAGTTGAAAGGTTTGGGGTTTTAAGGTGAGGGATGATATTCCTCCATAGAATCCAGATCCTTGATGAGGGTCTGCGCATGCGTGGATTAAATATGCGATATCTCCCGAACCACTAGTGTTGGAGAATCGGAGTTTTTTGTAAGGTGTGTGATTTTGAGAGAACTTTTAGCCGCGAGTAGATTGCGCTTGTGCAGAAGAGAAGTGGCTGTTTTTGGGTTGGATGGGTTATGTTGGGAGTGCTGAGTCGATATTGTGATATTTAAAAGAATATTCATGGCAATTCAGTGCAAGGACAAGTCCGTTTGGGGATGTAGCGTTGTTTCCGAGTTGGACTGTCCGTTCCGTGGACCTGGTGCTAATTTTGTATTTTATATAACCCCTTACGGGCATTCTTCGTTATGCGCATGAGGAGACGATAGTGATTTAACTGCTGGTGTTTTCGTCAAAGAGTATTGGGAATTTGGGGTGGTGGATGCTATTCCTCTATAGAATCCCCTGGTGAGGGTCTGCGCATGCGTGGATTCAAGATGCGATATCTCCTGAACCACTAGTGTTGGAAAATCGGAGATTTTTGTAAGGTCTGTGATTTTGGGAGGACTTTCAGCCGCAAGTAGATTGCGCATGCACAGATGAGAAGTGACTGTTTTTGGGTTGTACGGGTTATGTCGGGATTGTTGAGCCAATATTGTGAGGTTTTAAAAGGATGATCATGGAAATTTAGTGCAAGGACAAGTCAGTTTGGGGACGTAGCATTGTTTCCGAGTTGAAGTGTCCGTACCGTGGCCCTGGTGCTAATTTTGTAATTTATGTTACCCCTTACGGGCAGTTTTTGTTATGCGCATGAGCAGGCGATCAGTGATTCAACTGCTGGTGTTTTCGTCAAAGAGGATTGGGAATTTTGGGTGGCGGATGCTATTCCTCCATAGAATCCCCTGGTGAGGGTCTGCGCATCAATGGATTCAAGAAGCGATATCTCCTGAACCACTAGTGTTGTAGAATCGGAGTTTTTTGTGAGGTGTGTAATTTTGGGAGGACTTGCAGCCAAGAGTAGAGTGCGCATTCGCAGACGAGAGGTGACAGTTTTTGGGTTGTATGGGTTATGTTGGGAGTAATGAGCCGATATCGTGAGGTATTAAGAGAATATTCATGTCAATTCAGTGCACGGACACAAGTCAGTTTGTAGGAAATAGCATTGTTTTCGAATTGAAATTTGGAGAAGAGGCAATTGCGTTCCTGAAGGAGGTCCCATAACGGCAATTTTTTTCGATCTACGGTAAAGCTAAGAGCCAAACTGTATTGATAGCTATATTTGTTGAAGGAACTTGAAACAAAGAAAGCACTGACGTGAAGTCAGTACTATTTGGCGCACATGTTCATGATGGCTCATTTGAATTAAATGATGAGCTTCAAGCTCAGTGGATAGAGAGAGCCGAAGATCTACCCAAAGGATAGTGGACACCAGTCACTGTCGGTTCAAAAATTAACAGTGCTGTATCTAAGCTGCTATCAGGATAGAGTGACAAAGGTGGAAAAGAACACAACTGACTCGTGTTAGTCGCACAAGCTCCTAGAAGATTTGGGAGGGTCAGTATAATCCTAATCATGTTTATAGCACGCGCGCCAAATGCAGATTGACTTAACAATGAAAGAAAAATTGTAAAAAAGCATTGACTTGGGGTCAATCTGCCATGGCGAGCGTGCTATAAACATGATTAGGATTATACCGACCCTCCCAAATCTTCTAGGAGCTTGTGCGACTAAAGAGAGTCAGTTGTGTTCTTTTCCAACTTTGTTACTCTATCCTGATGGCAGCTTAGATACAGCACTGTTAATTTTTCTAACCGACAGTGAATGGTGTCCACTATCCTTTGCGTAGATCTTCGGCTCGCTCTATCCACTCAGCTCGAAGCTCATCAATCAATTCAAATTAGCCACCGTGAACACGCGCGCCAAAGAGTACTGACTTCACGTCAGTGCTTTTTTTTTATCAAGATTATTGGCCTATAAACGTTCGTTAATTTTTCGCCTGGGGTTCTGAATCACCCTGTATAACTGAATGAAAAATTATATACGATTCACACTAATTTATTTTATATTGTGACGCCTTTCGTCCACACAGCGCAAGCGGCTTCATCTGACTACATCATACTAAATTCTTAATAAGTATGGATCTCCCTATACCTAGATGACATGGATACAGAGTCTTATTCAAAACTAATTACATGATAGACTTATTCAAAACTAATTACATGAGAGACTTATTTAAACCTAATTACATAACTACACACCCTGTAAACTCATTACTTCAAATATTCTTTCAAATTTCCGAGTCAAATGAACTATTAGGTATTATATTTGCGCGCGTGTTCCGCAAGGAACAGCGTAATATCATTTCGTCACAATGTCTGTATTTTTCGATTTGTTTTGTGAAAATGGTCTCAAACGATTGAGGTCGACTCCTCGATGAATAATTCAAGGTCAAATTCAATTCTGCCCGTCCGGTCCGGCCTGCCGGCCATTAGCACGATAACAAAGGGCATTGTTGGAGCGTAAATATCTCGGACAAGTTCGTTAATGGTCAGAATCCATCAAGCCATTTCAGAGCTATCACCACTTTTAGTTAAAACGTTTTTCGAGAATATTTCCGAAACCGATCACCTGATCTATCTGAAATTCAGCATCTAATTGTAGAATCATGAACTCTAGATGCCTGCGAAGTTTCGAATTGATCGAATGGCTATGAACTAGAAAAAAAGTCAAATATTTGAAAATGAAATTTTGTCTTCACTATAAATCGAAAAATACTGATCCGATTGAATTGAAGCTAAGTTCCGACGAAAACACTTGCGCAAAATTTCGTGGGGATAGCATGAGTAGAAAAAATTTGAAAAAATGTTAGCGGAATATTTTGCTTGAAATTCCGAAACCAAATATCGGATAGAGTTTAGTTTTGGTTCTTCGGTGACCAATTATGACCTCTTGGGGTGTGCACAATTTCACTGAGAACAGACCAATTAATAGGACCCTAAAAAAATAATGATTTTGAACTTCCAAACTGCTCAAATTACAAATTATTTCAGTTCGAATTCCTACGTGGAATACGAGTATATAAGATCTCGTGAACATAATTTCGAATTATTTTTTGCGCGTTCATCTGAATCAATGAGATATGTACGAGGGCAACTGATTAAAATATGGACCAGTAGCGATTGAATTAATGCGTGAGCGATGTGTGGAATTTTAAATTGGTTTTAAAAATTTGTCTGAACTGTGAACGACTGGGGGTGTAACTGCCTCTATTGGGCATTTTTTGTTATTTCCATAAGCAGACGAGAAATAATTTAACTGCTCGAGTTTACTTACCAGAGGATTGGGGTTTTGGGGTGGAGGATGCTATTCCTCCATAGAATTCCCTGGTGCGGGTCTGCGCATGTGTGGATTCAAGATGCGATATCTCCTGAACCACTAGTGTTGCAGAATCGGAGTTTTTTGTGAGGTGTGTTATTTTGAGAGGTCTTTCAGTCGCAAGTAGATTGCGCATGCGCAGAGGAGAAGTGACTGTTTTTGGGTTGTATGGATTATGTTTGGAGTGGTTTACGACTATCAGTCATGGGTCTAGTGCTGAGCCGATATTGTGAGGTTTTAAAAGATTATTCTAGGCAATTATGTGCACGCACAAGTCATTTTGGGGGAAATAGCGTTGTTTCCGAGTTGGAGTGACCGTACCGTGGCCCTGGGGCTAATTTTGAAATTCATGTTACTGCTAACGGGTATTTGCGTTATGCGCATGAGCAGACGAGAAGTGATTCAACCGCTGGAGTTTTCGTCTGTGAGTATTCTGGTTTGGAGGTGCAGAATGCTATTAATCATAGAATCTCCTTGTGAGTATCCGCGTATGCGTGGATTGCAGCTGAGATCTCTCCTAAACCACTGCTGATTTTTAGAAGACTCTCACCAGGTGAAGTGGTTCATTTTGGGTTGTATGGCTTATGTTGGGAGTGATTTGCGTCTAGTGGTCATGGATTTGGTACTGAGCAGATATTGTGAGGTTTTGAAAAAAAATGGGTTCAAGTCCTGTGGACAGGAGCTTTCTGGCGCTCTAGTTCAAACAGACAAATTATATCTCCGAAAGTATTGGTTTCTCAGAGTTGGGAATTAATTCAATGTATTCATATGATAGAACTGCATCATAAAGGAAATTCAATTCAAATAATAGTTTATCTATCAAGATTAAATTAGCAATCATGAGAATGATAACTGCACCATGGAAGAAATCAAATTAAATTTGGCCAATTTTGCCCACACTGAGAAAAAAGTTACAAGTAACTTTTTTCACTTGACTACGTTTTACTTGAGATAAATGAATTCTTATCAGCGATAAACAAACATCTATTTGCTGCAGATAATCATATATTTATCGTAAACAGACACGTTCACCTAAAAATTGACAATTGTTAGAAGTAACTGTTTTTCTTAATACCACTTAAAAAGTTATTGAATCCGAATAGCGCTGTTATTTAAATTTTGTTTGCTAATGATAAATAATCTGCGTTTACAAGCCAAGCATTCAATTCACTTATCACAAGTTACTTTTTCGCTTACGCATTTTCATTAGCAGCGAATAACAAAGTTATTTGGCATATTCAAACATCGACTTGGGGAAGGTACCAGTGTTTATTATAATAAGTGTAAAAAATATTCGTAAAGTAACCGATTTGAGCCGAAGAGCACCCGATCTCGTTGATCCTTTGAAGATAGCCCTTAGATGTTACATCTGGTCAGAATTCAGAGCGTAAAGGTCAAAGGAATCATCATCTATAAAGAATGGTTGAAATCGCACCCCATCGGTATCGTCGAGTTGTGTTTCACTGATTGATTACGAGAGTTAATCGAGATGTTCTTTCGAACAGAGTCTGCGGTTATATTTATACGTTTAGTGTTAAATTTCTCCACTTTTACTTGTGCATGTTTATTGCATTTTCCTAAGATGGATTACGAAGATATCTTCCATCAGCAATGGGGGTTCGAATATTAAGTGGAAAATTTAGAGGTAAGTCAAACCTTTCAGTGTTTCAGTACAATTTTCAAATATATATGCAAATTAAATGGTTTCTTTCTGGGATTTCTCTCTCAAACTCTGAAAAATATCTGTTGAATAAAAATGTATTATTTTGTGAATTGCTTCTGCGTAATAAACACAAGATATTTGTCAGAAGCAAGTAATCGAACAATAACGACACATTATCAACGATAGAACAACTAAATTTCGTAACGTTTCGGAGTCTAAATCATACTCTTTCGTCAGACGTACTTAACGAAAATCTTCAGAATTATTTTTTGTTCATGTAGCTATTCTGAAATTCGAGAATTGTCCAAGCAAATTTCGTAACGATTCGAAGTCTAAATCAGACTTCTTCGTCTCGAATTTCAGAATAGCTACATCAACAAAAAATAATTCTGAAGGTTTTCGTTAAGTGTCTGACGAAGGAGTCTGATTTAGACTCCGAAACGTTACGAAATTTAGTTGTATCATCGTTGATGTTGTGTCGATATTGTTTGTTAGGCAACATTGTTCGATTTATTGCTTCTGACAAATATCTTGTCATTATTACGCAGAAGCAATTCACAAAATAATGAATTTTTATTTAACAGATATTTTTCAGAGTTTGGGAGAGAAAACCCAGAAATAAACCATTCAATATGCATTTATATATGAACATTTTACTAAAAAACTGAAAGGTTTGACTTACCTCTAAATTTTTGACAATGTGTACTTGCGCTAAGTAAGAGTGTCTCTTAATGTAAACAAAATATGTAATTGCCAACACAAACGTTTTATTTGATCTAAGTGAAAAAGTTACACGTAACAGACAGAGGTTCTTACTAACAGCAGTAACAAAATTACTTGCGATATGAAAACATTATGATAAGGGTACGTTCAAACGTTACTTACACCGAATAGCATTTTTAGTTCTGGTGTTTAGCTGGATTTTCTATCAAGTAACACATGCTACTTGGATCAAGTCAATAAAGTCAGTTATTCTGAATAAAAATGAAATACTTACTACAATTAACTTTGCTAGCTTGTGATAGGCTACTTTTTATCAGATAACACGCGAACTTGTTGCAACTAAAAAAAGTTATTTGTGCCTATAGCAAGTCACAATTTTCATTTGTTGTAATTAAAGTTTTTTCTCAGTGCAATAACGAACTTAACCGAGATATTCATCTCCCTAACCTAATCTGAAAATTTCAACTACCTACCTCATTCCGTTCGAGAGTTATATCTTTGTCTATGGATGAAAAGCAGTCCCACTACTCTCTGATCTGTTACTTCATGTTCCGTTCCGAAATGTAAGACTTTTCTGAGAAAAACTAATTTCGGAGCAAACAACTGAGATTTTTCCGAGGATTTTTCTCACTTCGCTCACAATTCTTCGATATATTAGATAATGTCATGTCTCAGGAAAATAAGTTGACATTATGACAATTCACACAGAATAATTACAGTAGAATCTCAGTAATCCGGCACCATTAAAAACCCGAGTGTGCCGGATTATTGGAATGTTCGGATTAATGGATTATATGGAAAAAAAATCATAATATGTAAATGAAAGTTTTTATAACTGTAACATATCTCACAATGATATGTACTAAATAATCTTTAATTCAGGTCTGTTTTTGTGCAAGTCGTAATCCTTATTCAAAAATCTTTTCTCGCATGTTTCGGATAATTATAAGATCTTTAGCAGAAGGCCGTTTTCTTCAGCCCATGTTATGCAGGTATTGAAACAATTGAATGCTGTATCTGGTTTAACTTTTTCAGTTGTAATGTTTGGTGGCTTCGATACTTGTATAAGGCTTTCTTCGTTTTGTACTGCTTCACATATTTCTTCATCTGTCATAATTTGGTCTCTTTAAAGCAAGAATTTGGAATTGGAATAGTGTTGGAGGGGCGAGGGTGACGCGGGCGGAGTGTGCCGGATTATTGGACGTGTCGGTCTATTGAAGTGCCGGATTAGTGAGATTCTACTGTATATCATTCTGTGACAACGTTGAAATACGATTTATTATTGAAATTTTGAAAAATCATATCGCCGAAAGTATTAGCTTGTTAGAGTTAAAAAAGATATCATTGGATTCTTATGGTAAAACTGCTTATTGAAAAATATTTAATTTGGAAATAGCTTTGTAAAAAAAATTTTGTTTTTTGTTACTCCTAAAGCATCTGTCCGATTTTGCCCAATAACGAACTTAGCCGAGATATTTATCTCCCAAACCTACTCTGAAAATTTCAACTGTCTAGCTCATTCCGTTCGAGAGTTATCGTGCCTACGGCCGGCCGGACAGAATGGATTTCGACCACGGATTCTTGATCAGTGAGCCGAACCAAATCGTTTAAGACCATTTTCATCGAAAAATTCGAAAATTACAGACATTTGGGCAAATTGATAAGCACTCAGTTCCGAGGAACTAGAGCGCCAAAAATGGGTTCAAGCCCTGTGGACAGGAGCTTTCTGGCGCTCTAGTTCAAACAGACAAATTATATCTCCGAAAGTATTGGTTTCTCAGAGTTGGGAATTAAATCAATGTATTCTTATGAAAGAACTGCATCATAAAGGAAATTAAATTCAAATAATAGTTTATTTATCAAGATGAAATGAGCAATCTGAGAATGAGAACTGTACCATGGAAGAAATCAAATTAAAATAGCTGAAATGAATTTGACTCTTTCTTATAGAACAGGATGAAATATACGAGTTAGAACACAGATAATATAATAAAGCTTAAATAGAATAAGTATAGCATTCTGTGAAAACATAGATGTACGTACGATTCATTATTGAAATTTAGAAAAATCATATCTCCGAAAGTATTAGCTTGTTTGGGTTGAAAATGATATCGATGGATTTTAATGGTGAAACTGCATCTTAAATAAGAGTAACAGCCATTTGGGCAAATTGATTAGCACTCAGTTCCGAGGAACTAGAGCGCCAAAAAGTGTAATTCCCTTTCCGGGATTTGAGCCCGCCTACGATCTTATTGATCTCCGTTATTAGAATAAAACGTCGGTACTTACCTGGGATATATATTCTTAATTTTCACTTTTCAACATAAAATCGCCACATGGGGGTTTATTTGACGGTTTTTTACCCTTGTCTCTCTAAGTCGATTTTGACGTTTCTCGAACCAACTATTAGCAAGGAACTAGATAATGTCATGTCTCAGGAAAATAAGTTGACATTATGACAATTCATACATAGAATTATTATATAATTCTGTGAAACGTGAAAATACGATTTATAATTGAAATTTTGAAAAATCATATCTCCGAAAGTGTTAGCTTGTTAGAGTTAAGAATGATATCATTGGATTCTTATGATGAAACTGCTTATTGAAAAAAATTTAATTTGGAATTTGTTCTGTAAAAAAAAATTTTTTTTTGTTACTCCGAAACCATCTGTCCGATTTTGCCCAATAACGAACTTAGCCGAGATATTTATCTCCCAAACCTACTCTGAAAATTTCAACTGTCTAGCTCATTCCGTTCGAGAGTTATCGTGCCTACGGCCGGCCAGCCGGACAGAATGGATTTCGACCACGGATTCTTGATCAGTGAGTCGAACTAAATCGTTTAAGACCATTTTCATCGAAAAATTCGAAAATTACAGACATTTGGGCAAATTGATAAGCACTCAGTTCCGAGGAACTAGAGCACCAAAAATTAATGACAATTCTGTGCACAGACAAGTCAGTTTCGAGGAAATAGGGGTTGGTTCCAAGTTGAATTATCTGTATACTATTCTTGGAAATATCTATATTAAATTACGTTCGGATATTTGGAATGATCTACTTTAAATTACGTTTGATTTGGGAGAATAGGCGTAAGCAATTGCGTTCCCAACAGAGGTCCCATTACCACATTTTTATTATTTAGATCTACGGTAAAACAATAGCCAGACTGTATCGATAGCCAGAATTGGTTAAATGAACTTGAAAAAATTGAAAAAAGCACTGACGTGGAGGCAGTACTCTTTGGCGCCCGTGTTCACGTTGGATAATTTGAATTGAATGATGAGGGTTTCAAGCTCAGTGGATATAACGAGCCAGAGATCTACCCCAGGGGCTTGTGCTGTGTCTAAGATGGCATAAGGATAGAGTAACGAAGTTGACAATTAATTCAACTGACTTTCTTTAGTCACACAAGCTCCCATGAGCTTCTGAGATGTATGTTCTTGGGGAAGACTTGGGAGGGTCAGTATAATCATAATCATGTTTATAGCACGCGCGCCAATTGCAGATTGACTTCATAATGAAAGAAAAAGGTTAATAGATCATTGACGTGAGGTCGATCTGCTTTGACGCGCAGGCTATAATCATGATTATGATTATACTGACCCTCCCAAGCCTTCCCCAAGAAGATACTTCAGAAGCTCATGGGAGCTTGCGCGAATAAGAAAAGTCAGTTGTGTTAATTGTCAACTTCGTTACTCTATCCTTATGCCATCTTAGGCACTCTTAATTTATGACCCAGTAGTGAATGGTGTCCAATACCCTCTGGGTAGATCTCTGGCTCGTTATATCCAATGAGCTCGAAACCCTCATCATTCAATTCAAATTAGCTAACGTGAACACGCGCGACAAAGAGTACTGACTTCACGTCAGTGCTTTTTGTGCGTATGTTCATCGCGTTATCATTTGGCCCAAATTTCGCCGACTGGACGGCCGTTGCCACGATAACTTGTGAACGACAAGAGATAGCAACTTGAAATTTTCAGGGTATGTGACGCATCCAAATACGACGGACTATTTCGTTAATGGGCATGATCGGCCCAACGGTTTCCGAGTAATAATTTTGTCATCAACCAATACAGATTCGATCGAACTGAAACTTGGTGGCAAGTTGTAGAATACAAATACGAAGACGTTTCTGAAATTTTGTGTAAATCGTGTCGCTAGGAAATAAAAAAAAATTTAAAAAAATATTATTTACGTCATGATAACCCAAGGAAGGAAAGAGATAACGACCTGCAATTTTCAGGGTAGGTTGTGCATCTGAATGTAACATTTGTGTTTATTAATAGGAATTATCGGCTAACCGGTTTTGGAGTTATACCCAACTGAAATCTGGTTTTTATTTCCTCAATAAGACGAAAAATACAGAACCGATCCAATTCAAACTTGGTTACTACTATTTAAAGAGAAATCATTGAAAATTATTGAAAACAATTTTATATATCGGAAACTGTTCTCCCGACATCACTGAAATTTTGCGAGAGCCTTCAAAACCTAACTCTACTACCAAATTCCAAGTTTAAACATGATCGGATGTATGTTTTCGAAGATCCGAGCAGCATTGGATAAGTTCAGCGGTTAGATGGGTAACCGTTGCCTCGATAACTTTCGAACGGAAAGAGGTAGTGAGTTGAAATTATCATGCCTGGTTGCGCATCCGAATGAGAGAGTGAAGTTCGTTGTTTGGCAATATCGGCCAAACGGTTTCAGAGTTATGACCATCTGGAATATTTTCTCGATAACTCAAATAATAGACACCCGATCGAATTGGAACTTGGTATCTAGTTGGAGAATATCAACATGAATACGTGTGCGGAATTACGAAAAAATATTATATATCTCAAGATAACTAGAGAACAGAAAGAGATAGCGATTTGTCAATTTTAGGGTTGGTTGCGCAGCTGAATGCGAAATTTGAGTTCGTTGATAGTCGTAATCAACCCAACGGTTTTGGAGTTATACCTATCTGAAATTTGGTTGTTTCCTCAATAACTCGAAAATACGGAACCGATCAAATTCAAACATGGTTACTTGTTGTAGAATACTTACGCAAAAATTACTGCAGAATTTCGTGAGGATCGTATTACTAGAACATATTTTGAAAATCATTGAAAAAAATTCTATATATCAGAAACTACTCCTCCGACATCGCTGAAATTCTGCAAGAGCCTTCAGAACCTAACTCTACTGCCAAATTTCAACACGATCGGATCTATATCGTTGGAGATCGGAGCAGCCTTGTGTGAGTTCAGTAGCTGGATGGGTGACCGTTGCCTTGATAACTTTCGAACGAAAGGAGATAGGGGCTTACAATTCTCAGTGTAGGTTGCGGATCCGACTGGAAGAGTAAGTTCGTTTTTGGGCATAATTGATCCATCGGTTTCGGAGTTATACCCACCTGGAATATTAATTCCCTGATATAGACTCGATTGAATTGAAGCTTTGTAACTAGTTGATGAATATCGATGACGTAAAGACGTATGTAAAACTTTGCAAGAACCGTACCCCTAGGAAATTTTTAAAAAATAACGAAAAAAGAATTGGTACAAGCACTGACGTGAAGTCAGGAGCTTTTGTGCGTATGTTCTATTGTCCATTCTTCTGTATTGTACACTCTTTATCAAATTTACCATGGTGAATTCTATTGTCCGTTCTCGTGTATTGGTCACTCTTGATCGAATTTATCATGGTAAATTCGATTAAGAGTGTCCAATACAGGAGAACGGAAAATAGAATTCACCATGGTAAATTCGATTTAGAGTGTCCAATACAGAAGAATGGACATAAGAACATACGAGCAAATGCTCCTGACTTCACGCCAGTGCTTGAACCAATTTTTATATTAAAAATTGGTTCAACCACTGGGTGAAGTCTGGAGCTATTGCTCATATGTTCTATTGTCCATTCTCCTGTATCGGACATTCTTAATCGAATGAACAATAGAACAAGCAAATTTTTTTTCATTTTTTCAAAACTTTTTAGGCTTACGGTTCTCACAAAATTTTACACATACAGTTTTATGTCAATATTCAACAACTAGTTACCAAGCTTCAATTCGATCGAGTCTATACTTTTTGTGTTATCGAGGAAATAATATTCCAGGTGGGTATTACTCCGAAATCATTGGACTGATTATGCCTAAAAACGAACTTAACTATCCTGTTTGGATGCACAACCTACCCTGAAAATTGCAAGTCCCTATCTCCTTTAGTTCGAAACTTATCGAGTCAACGGTCACCCATCCAGCCTACTGAACTCACACAAGGCTGCTCGGATCTCCTTCAATATGGATCCGATCGTGTTCAAACTCTGAACTTGACAGTAGAGATATTTTCTGAATTTCAGCGATGTCAGACGAATAGTTTCTTATATATAGAACTTTTCTCATTGCTTTTTAAGGTTTTTTTTTAATTTCTAGTGATAAGATCCTCACAAAATTGTGGGTATTCGCGTTGGCACTCTACAACTAATAACCAAGGTTGAATTGAATCGGTACTGTATTTTTCGAGTTATTGAGAAAATATCAACCAAATTTCAGATGGGTATAACTCCAAAACTGTTCAGCCGACTCTGCCTATGAACAAACTCAAATGTCGCATTCAGATGCACAACCTAACTGGGAATTTCAAGTAGCTATCTCTTTCCGTTCTCAGGTTATCGTACAAATAATATTTTTTAATAATTTTTTTTAAATTTTCTAGTGATACGATTCCCACAAAATTTCACGAACGTCAATAGGTTTATTTTCTACAACTACTCACCAAGTTTCAATTCGATCGGATTTCTTTTGGGTCAAAACAAAATCATCACTCGGAAACCGTTGGGCCGATCATGCCCTTTAACGAACTTGTCCGTCGTATTGGGACGCGCCACATACCCTGAAAATTTCAAGTCGCCATCTCTTTCCATTCTCAAGTTATCGTTGCCGGCCTGACGGACAGAATCAAATTTGACCCTGAATTCTTCATCAGGGAGTCGAACCCAATCGTTTGAGGCGAATTTTTGCAAAAAATTCGAGAATTACAGACATTTGGGCCAAGTGATAACGCGATGTTCCCCAGAACATATGCGCAAAAATTTGAATATCTCAAGCAGTCATTTCGGGTGGAAGTTTCTTGGGAAGTAGTAAAACAATATTCTGGATAGACAGTAATTACATTTGAGCTACATTATTAGTTCCTGCAGAGAATGTGTGAATGAATATTCTGAGTAAAATGGATTTTTTCATCCTCGTATTACTATAGTGAAGGTCTATCTATATTTGCCACCAATTGTATAAATCGATTTTTGTCTTGGCACAATGGGAACGAACGTTTCTCGGCTCTTTACTATTTGCACCTTCAATTCCTGCTATTTCGAACAATAGTGAGAGTAGCTAATGGATAAAAAGAAGTCCTCTTCAGGAACAATGAATTGAGACGTGCTGACGGAGTTCCAAACCACTCAATGAAATTAACTTCTTCAGGGAAAAGCTGGAATGACGACAACCATTAATGGACTTGGGGATGTATACATAGTGGAAACTGATTATTATCAGTTTCCATTTATTAATTTCAATTTATTAATTGAAAGGCAATGATTTACGGTAATTCCAAAAATGTGTCTCAGCAAGGTGTAGTAGGATAATTTGATGGATCGTTTGTATCAGAGTAAATGATTACCAGAGTAAAGTATAATAGTAGTAGTAGAATTTTACTCTGCTAATAATTTACCAATTTTCAATAAAAACAGGTCGATTTTGTTAGAAAACTTGCATTATTCGAAACGTGAAATCTGGCGCAGATTAGTTTGATGTCAAACGGTTTGAATGCAAATATCTGAGATTCTGATATATCGATTCCTACTATATTAATAATTGTGTATTTTCAACCTCCACCTAACACTTTGAAAGCTGGCATAACACGAGGAGCCTACTCATTTGACTGAGTTGAAATTTCGAAAGGCACTAACGTGGGGTCAGTCTGTTATGGCGCAGTTTTTCAAATTTATCGCCAGAGTGGTTACTCAGCCAGGTTCTGAACTCACCCAAGGCTTCCAGAAATTAATTTGGTCCAAGCTCTGATATGAAGTCTGGACCTTTTGCGCGTATATTCTATTGTCTGTTCACCTATATTGGACACTGTTGATCGAATTCACCATCGATAGAGACCATTTTCAAAGCTTTTATAAGATATGAATACATTTGTAACATTTTAACGAATTGTGTAATCAGGAAATCGTCTATTATCACAAACATTTTAATTCTGACATATGTATTCTATTGGAATTGAAATTCTGTAAATAACTGATAATATGCATAAGAACTCTCTTCTTAAGTAATTTCAGGATACGATTTTCACAGAATTCCTAGAAAATTAGCGCATCGGCATTCTACCAGTAATTACGTATTTTTAATTAGATCGGATTTGTATATTTTCAGTTATAGAGGAAATAATCAATGAATTCAAATGTCGCATTTGGCTGCGCAACCTTTCCTGGAAATTGCAAGCAGCTTACCATTTCGCTTCTCAAGTTATCATGAAGTACATAATATTTCTTCAACATTTTCTAGTGATGAGATACTCGCAAAATTTCATTTTCATTTTTTTTTGAATTTACGCGCCGACACTGTACAACTTACCATGTTACCATGTTTGAACTGGATCGGATACGTATTTTTTGATTTATCGATTAAGTAACAACAACATTTCAGATAGGTATGATTAAGATACCGTTCGGCCGATTCTGTCAACAAACTCAAAATTCGAGTTTGGATGCGCAACCTACCCTAAAAACTGCCAGTCGCTATTTCTTTCCGTTCTCAAGTAATAATAATAATAATAATAATAATAATAATAATAATAATAATAATAATAACACTAACAAACCTCAGGGGCTCTGGGATGTGTCTCAGAGTACGGGCTTAGCAAACCCGAGGTACCCTAGCTACCTGGCAGTAGGTATAAAATGCAATAACAATAACAATAACCATAACACTAACACTAACACTAACATTAACAATAACATTAAAACTAACACTAACACTAACACTAACACTAACACTAACACTAACACTAACACTAACACTAACACTAACATTAACATTAACACTAACATTAACATTAACACTAACACTAACACTAACACTAACACTAACACTAACACTAACACTAACACTAACACTACCACTAACACTAACACTAACTCTAACATTAACACTAACACTAACACTAACACTAACACTAACACTAACACTAACACTAACACTAACACTAACACTAACACTAACACTAACACTAACACTAACACTAACACTAACACTAACACTAACACTAACACTAACACTAACACTAACACTAACACTAACACTAACACTAACACTAACACTAACACTAACACTAACACTAACACTAACACTAACACTAACACTAACACTAACACTAACACTAACACTAACACTAACACTAACACTAACACTAACACAAACACTAACACTTACACTAACACTTACACTAACACTAACACTTAAACTAACACTAACAATAACAACCCCTCAGGGGCTCTGGGATGTGTCTCAGAGTACGGGCTTAGCAAACCCGAGGTATCTTAGCTACCTGGCAGTAGGTATAAAACGCAAAATCGCACGGGGGTACTACTTAGTAGCATACGGGTGTGACAAGCCCGCGAACCCCGGTTGTATCTCAACCAATGATGAGTAACCAACTAAGAGGCCTCGGAAAACAGCTGCTGCCTGGGGATCACCAGGGCACGTCTGGGGTTGGTGCTAGGCGTGACAGCATGCGAACCACCAACGGCAGGATGCTGAGGAGGCGGGCGCCTGTCATACAAGAAACTACAGCTTCCGACGAGGACATCGAGGAGGAGAGAGAAGTTGCCGGTCGCATAGGGAATCTGCGCTCGCAAGAGCAACCCGTAGTCGGACCCGGCAACAGGAACAAGACCACGCAAAGGGGACGCCACAAGTGGACACCCGAGCAACATGAAAAACTGACTGTTTTATACCGAAGATCCAGACCAGAAAGAAGGGGATATATGGGTAGACTGCATGGTCTGTGGTGTGAAAATAATCCAGATCTTAGTTTTATGACTCAGCAAAACCTGCGAGACCAGGTGAGCCATCTGAAGAAGAGAGGAATCTTGCAGCAGCTTCAAGAGCCAGAAGGAACAGAAGAACAAGCTGAAGAGCAGGTGAGAGATGCTCGGAACCAACAGCAGCAATCCACGATTCAAAGGAGAGAAGAACAGGATGGAAGGCAGGTGAGAGATGCCGCAAACATCCAACCTCCAATGCCTGGATCGCAAGTCGAAGCACTGGACATGGAGCAGGTGACAGCTGCCCCATTCCGAGTGGAACATCCTGCACAGTGCAACAGGCGAAGAACGGAACAAGTGAGAGATGTTCCGGAACCAGTCATCAACAGAAAGGAAGCATTCGAGGCTGCAGTAGGGGATCCGAACAAAACGACTGCACGGTTGAAAACGAGACTCCAGGCTGAAGACCTAGCCATGATGAATAATATCATCAACGATCACCTAAAGGAGGACTGCTCACTAGAAGATGTCGTGGCTGCAGTGAGAGCTGCTACTTCACTTCTATGCCCTCCAGGTAGAACAACAACAAGGGATGACAAACATAGGTCAAGAATGAAGAAGCTAGATAAGAAGATGAAGATCGTGAGGCAGCAAGCATCTTGGTACCAATGTACCATAGATGTTATGAAAGGACAACTGAAGCCTAGCATGAAGATAGAGGTCATGATGGGGGAGCTACGTGCGTTGCACCGTACGATTAGCTTGCCCATCATCAATCTACTGAAGTATAAAGCTGTCGATAAGATAAGATCACTAGCGGCAGCGAGGAAGAAGCTGATCAGGAAGCAGAAATGGATAGAGGACAACAACACATTCACCGCAGAACCCTCAAAGCTATTTCAGCCTAAACAAATAGAGGCAAAAAACTCGCCATCGCCAGAAGAAGTCGAACGGTTCTGGAAGAAACTGTACGAGCGACCAGTGGAAACTAGGAATACTCCAGCACTTCACAGATTCCAGACATTATGCGATCAAAGTCTGCAACCGACAGAAGAAATGACTGAAGTAACAACCGAAGAAGTTAGACAAGCCCTAAAGAACAAAAATGATTTCACGGCACCTGGACTGGATGGGATCCAAAACTACTGGTGGAAGAACTTTCCAGCTACTCATCAACACGTAGCCAGATTATATGTGGGATAATAATTCACCGTGAGGCAATTCCATCATGGTTGGTAGAGGGCAGAACTGTACTGATACCAAAATCAGGCGATCTAGGACAGCCAAAGAACTATCGCCCTATCACGTGTCTCAATACGCTGTATAAAATACTCACAAGTGTCCTTCAAAACCGGATTCTGGAGGCTAGTGCACCAGTGTGGAACCAAATCTACGAGCCAAGAGGAGCACGGAAAGGAGTACAGGGGTGCAAGGACAACCTACTCATAGACAAGAGCATTTGTCAAGATGCAAAACACTACAAGCGCGATCTACATACATCCTGGCTAGATTACGCGAAAGCATTTGACACATCGTCGCACAGCTTGATATTACCGCTGCTTGAGATGCTCAAAGTCCACACAAATATCGTCCATGTGATGAAAAACATCATGGCGCTATGGAAGACTAAGTTCGCCGTTCGATCGGAAGGTCGAACCACGTATACGGGATGGGTGAAATACAGGCGAGGCGTATTTCAAGGAGACTCGCTAAGCCCTTTACTGTTCTGCATAACACTCCTACCATTAACAACGGAGTTGAGGGAAAGCAGAATAGGGTACAAGGCCGGGCCCCCAGACAGAAGGGAACATCTGGTTTCACATCTCCTGTACATGGACGACTTAAAACTGTACGCTCCCTCCAAGGCAGCGCTACAACAACTTCTTAACATCGTTGCGGAATACACCACAGCAATAGGAATGTCATTCGGTTTGGAAAAATGTGCTGTTTTCCATCTGAGCAGAGGAAGAACTGAAGAAGTAGGAGAAGACATCGAACTGGAAGGAGGAATAATCATTCGGCACCTCGATGAAGAGGAAAATTACAAATTCCTTGGAATGCAACAAAGAGGCGCACTGGAGACAACTCGAATCAAGGATGCTTTAACAGCCAGCTACAAAAAGAAGATCCGAGATATATGGAAATCACAGCTGTCTGGTAAAAACAAGGTGTCAGCTACGAACATCTTGGCAGTTCCGATAGTCACATACTCTTTCGGAATAATCAACTGGACAGTTAATGAGATTCTCGAACTAGACAGGGCCACACGTAAAGTGATGAACATGAATCGGAGCCTGCATCCCAACTGCTCGGTTCAAAGAATATATCTCCCACGAACGCAGGGTGGCAGAGGTTTGCAGAGTTTGGAATACCAACACCATCACCAAACGTTGGAAATGGCAATAAGGATATTGAGAACTGAAGACCCGCTCCTCAAAATGGTAGCTCATCATGAAATCAGGAACCAAGGAGCTTTCCTATTTAGAGCTGGACGGAGAGCCTTGGAAAAACTCAGCATAACTGGAGTATCCATCGACTATGAGCTAGTGGGAACACCTATCACGCCAACAGACCAGAGAAGAGTAGGCAGAGAGATCAGACAGGCACAACTGAAGACGTTACTCGAAGACCACATGAGTAAAAGTCTGCACTCTATATATTTCAGGAGTTTGAAAGATCAGGGCCTATCAGAGGAACTATCCTTTGCGTTTTTGAAGTCGGCTGGTCTAAAGTCGGAAACGGAGGGATTCGTTATGGCTTGTCAAGATGGAGTGATAAATACAAGATGGTATAAGAAGAACATCATGAAAGTGGACACCCCAACAACTTGCAGAGCATGCCACAGTCAGCAGGAAACTGTCATGCATATCTTGTCTGCTTGCAGAGTCCACGCTCCATCAGGATACACAGAAAGACACAATGCGGCGCTTCGGATTCTCTACTTCCATCTGAGAGAAGTTTATGATATAGACAAGGAGCCAGTGCTACCATTTGTGCCTCTGGAAATTGAATCAGTCATCGAAAATGATAGAGCTCGAATCTACTGGAACTATGCTTTTCCAACAACTCGGCAGATCCATGCCATAAAGCCAGATATAGTACTGGTGGACAAAGATCTCAGGGAATTGTTTGTTGTCGAATTTTCCTCCCCCGCTGAAAATAATGTGGTGATGAAAGAACAACAGAAGAGGGAGAAATACAAGGATTTGCTGTTTGAGCTGGGAACCCTATATCCAGGGTATAAAGTAAAAATGGTCGTTCTGATCATAGGATGCCTTGGCGGAATGAGAGCGAACTATGTGACAGAATTGAAGATTATTCCGGCCTGTACATCCTTGGCCGAGGTTTTGGCGAACAGAATGCAAAAAGCAGTGTTGCTCGGGTCACTACGAGTGATGGGGTCCCATCAACTATGAAGGCCACTTGCAGCTCATCTCTTTTGTTAAGGGACGCTGTAAGGGCAGGACGAAGAACAGTCCAAGAATAGTGAGAGGTTTTTTAGTGAGTAACCAAATAACATCTGGAGTCTCACACTGCCGCTTGCGGCGCCTATAAAAGGTTTTTCCTCTTACGTGACAAAAAAAAAAAAATTTTTATTGCAATAAATTTCCATACATAAATAATATTTTTACGATCGTAACAAAATTCCACATACGTCTTTATGTTAGTATTCTAGAACTATGTATCAAGTTTCAATTTGATCGGGTCTGTATTCGTTGAAAACAAAATTTGCACTAGGAAACCGTTGAGCCGATTATACCCACTAACGCACATGTACGTCGCATTTGGGCGTGCAACCCACCCTGAAAATTTGAAGTCGCTATCTCTTTCCGTTCTCAAGTTATCGTGGCAATGGTCGGTCAGCCAGAATCAAATTTTACCTCGAATTCTTCATCAGTTGGTCGACATTTGGGCAAAATGATTGCACCCTGCTCCCCAGACGATGCGCGGAAAAATATATCATTTTCCCAATATTTCCAACAAAATAGGTCAAATCAAGTTCAAACCTAGAACTTGGCAGCAAAACAAGGTTTTAAAGTAGAAAGATCCTTAAAAAATCTTGCATAAGTCTACGTGTCGTTATTGTTCAACTATTTACCGTTACAATTTGGTCAGTTCAGCATTTTTCGAGACATT
Source organism: Halyzia sedecimguttata (assembly GCA_937662695.2). NCBI lineage: Eukaryota > Metazoa > Arthropoda > Insecta > Coleoptera > Coccinellidae > Halyzia > Halyzia sedecimguttata. The sequence goes on along the minus strand of OW569416.2, from coordinate 10,220,012 downwards.
GGAAAACATCAGTTTCGACCATTGACGAACATTTGATCTCCAAACCTATCTTGCATATTTCGACACTTCAATTCCTTTCGGCCAGAGTTATCTTGTCCTCGGATTCTTTATCATTCGGTCGAAGCTTAACGTTTAAGACCATTTTCAGATTTAATCTTCACTACTGAAAAGTTTCCATGAGACATTTTAATTATTCTTCAACATTTCTCCTAAAACGTATCGTTTTCGAGATATTCTTCATTGAGTGTCATGAAAAATGATGAAAACTTGAGGAATGGAACTGCTTCTATCAATCTGCACCTGGACTAGAATCACTGAAATGATCTGAGCTCCAATAAAAGCATTGACTGAGCATTGATCTCAATGACACTTATATAAAGAGGTATAGCTAGTTACCTCCTTATATAGCATAATATTTTTATTTCTATGCGTTTCTGTTCAATCTCCACGACTAGAAATATTTTCTTAGCCTTGGGATTGAACTTGGGGCTTTCGCCCCCAAGTCAAACGCTCTACCACTGAGCCAACCGCACTATCTTCGTGAAACCACAAACATAATATGTCTAGGCTCTATGCTATACAGGGTGAGTCTTTAAGTTCTGCATTAATTTTAACTAGATATTCCTCTCATCAAATAAAACACTTTTTTCATTTGCAATTTTTCCAGATTCGGCTCAGGTAAAAAGTTATAAGCGTTTAAAGACTTTACAATGGGCTGATACTCCCCTGAATTTACTCGTATTGTATATTGACCTAATCTGCATCATCTGATGCTTGAAATCCACTGACTTTGTTTGAGAAAACTGATTTACCCAGTCAATTAATATGATTTGGCCCTTCATGCAACATTTCCAGCAGAAATTTCTTCAATTCTTGAATATTAAAACAGTGAACTTTAACTTGATACCTATTATATCCATTCGATACTTCATTACCCAATTTTTTCCACTATAATAATATACACAATTTCATGATCTTCTATCAAGAAAAATTCTTGAATATCCTATATATCTTCAATGATACTTGAAAATTAATTAACTCATATTATTCCTTTTCCAATTCCAACCTCAATATGAATCACAGCACATAACACTAATAATCGAACTTCGAACTTCATAGCAATGATCTAATAATAAGTAGAAGAAGAGCTTAGAGAAAGAGGCATTGACTCCAACATAAGAGTGAGATGCAATGATAGAAATCACCTGATGTAGGGCAAAACATCGTGTTTTTTGAAATGCTAGTCTTCCTAAATTATCATATTTTATAGGTTTTTCCTATGTTCATTGAATTGATTTTGACTTATTTGAGGTTTTATAAAGATTAATAAATTATATCTAATAATGGAGATGGCATATTAGGCGTCCGGTTGTACGAATATTATAAAAATAAATCATTAAATTTCAAAAGTTAGCTATCCGAATCTTAGGAAATAATAATTTATACACATTCTAAAATATGAGAGACGTAAGTAGGTATTTTGAAAGCAATCAGGGATTACTAAAAGCTGTTATCAATTCGGCAGAATCGATCATATTTTGATTTGTGTAGATAGGTACATCCTGATTTGAATACAAATTTCACATACCTACATATTATTCTTAAGTGAAATATTTGATTTCTTTCAAGGGATTGCTCAAAACAGTAGGTCTTTAGGCTTTGAATAATTTTTTTGTCCAAAAGAGAATCAAGAACTTGCGACCAAACGCAAGTTGTTACATACATATTTATTAATAGAACTCAATCCTTTGACACCTCTTAAATGTTTCATGAAATTTTCAATCAAAATATTAATCTATGAACGATGGCATTGTGGCTTTCAGTTTTGATCAGAGATATTGTGGTATCATATCTCTGGTTCCTTATCCAGGGGCGGCTTGATAAATGTAGTTAAATTTCTGGATTTTTCATCAGACTTTATATCATTCAAAGAAGAATATCTTGAGAACAGTACGTTTTAAGAGAAATGATGAAGAATACTTTATTTTTCTAAAATGATTGTATATTCTTATGATAATTTAAGTTAAACTTAATCTCCTTTCTTTATGCTAATTTCTCATAGTTTTTTGAATTCGCAAGTCTATAACTAGGAAACGAGTGGAAGTAGGAAAAAACTGTTAATTGGAAATTATGTATCATAGTTATAGAAACCTTCACCATTCGGAATATCCATGTCAAAGATAGAAAAGAAAAACTGATTTTTCTTCGAATTTTCAACAGCCTGAATCTCTTCACCAGAGCCAAATTTGGAAAAATGGTAAATAAAAAAAGTGTTTTGTTTGACGAGAGGAATCTTTGGTTAAAATTAATGCACAACTTAAAGACTCACCCTGTATATAGGTCATAGACATGAACTGATAAAGGTAATAATAATAATTATTGTAATCTTTTATAACAACAAATTATTGTTGTTGGCTGGATGTTGTATGACATTGTTTCATTTATAAGATGTGAATTAATGATTGTAAATAGGCGAATATAAGCGATGAAGATATTGTGGATAATCTTATAGTGGATATTTGAAGAAAATCAATTTGCAGTCAGTGTTTAATATTCAGAAAAAGTTTTTCTCAACAATACAGTTTTCTTAAACAATTTAATTTAATTTTGAGCATCAGATGATAAAGCTTTCAGATAATTATGCGATATTGAATCCAGTAAATGTGTTCAACATATAAAAACAGTGCAGGGGTGGATTAGCACATTGTAAAATATTTAAATGCTTACAACTTTTTATCTGAGTCGAATCGGGAGAAATGGTAAATGAAGAAGTTATTTCATTTGATGAGAGGGTTCCATGGTTGAAGTTAATGTACAACTTAAAGACTCACCCTGTTTATTATAAAATACAGGGTCTTTTCAAAGATGAGTTTTTTTCAACAGAAGCTAGAACTCATTGAAATAAATCATTTCACCAAAAGTGGCATTTTTAAATATGCATCATAAGGCTGCGATCTACCTCCGAAGTCGCGTTCCAAATTTTAGCTCTGTCGACGTCGTATGAGCTGTGAATAGACAATGGAACATGCGCGCAAAAAGTCCTGATTTCACTTCAGTGCTTTTTAAGAATTTATTTTATTATTGAGGGAAAGAAAACATTAGGCCTATACTATATTGTTGATATAAATATCAACAACATGTTATTATATTGTGAAACTTTGGCCAAGTGTTTTCCATGCATGCAAAATGTATTTCCCAATCTTCAAAATAGGAAATACATTTTGAGTGTTCAGGAAAAATTGAGACTTCTATGGAATTCAACTTTCTATTAATTGTATCATCATTTCCTCAGAGGATAAACATTATAAACAAGTTTTCAAACTGTGAGAGAATACAACGAGTTTTGAGTTCGTTAGTTTTATAGATATTTGTTTCGCTGCACTCTATTTCTCATCCGTCAATATCACATTTTTTGAGGTATGCAAGTTTGCATGTTTGCATGTTTCTACAATTGAATGTAATTTTATTTATAAATTCGGAGTTAATATCCTTATTTCCAACAGTTTCCTAAAAGCGCTCGAAGGGCTCGAAAAGTAAAGTTACTTTTATTAAATGCATAGTAATTTATTTATTTATTTATTTGAACAGGAAACTCATCAGGAATCCCAATAATAAAGTTTCACAGATTACAAACTGAAATTATAATAAAATAATCCAAAATGCAGTTGTTATCCTAACATAATATATAACAATTAAAATATACTACTATGGTCTCTGCTAATCGTTTCATTTGTGAAATACAAGTGGTAAGCTTCTCCTAAAGCGTTATTCACTTATGAAATATACTATATTACTACACATGCCAGAAATACAATATATCATCGAATAAGGCAATAAACATAAAACATATCCTACAATAACGCGAAGAACATATTAACTACGTCGTACACTTAACTAAATGAGGATCTCAATACACTTAACTAAATGAGGATCTCAAATATGCCATCACTGATTTTCTAAGGGTAACTGAGTAATGTGCCAATTATAAAAACGCATGATTCGGATGAACACCTAGTGTCGTGGACTTTGGGACATAGAACTCGTTGACGATGAGGAATATTAAAAGACATATAATTTATTAGCAGAGAGTCAAAGTGATTATTCAGAATCCGACCAAATGGGTGTTCTAACAATGTTCTGTCAATTTACTTCTAACAAGAGAAATATGAAGTCTTCAGTGCTGATACACTAGTGAACTCTCTCGTGATACGTAGAATAAAACCAAGCATTTTGAAACCTTTATTGTAACTACGTTATCAATATGAAGATCAAACTAAGTTTGGAGTCTGGAAGAATCTAAATCCCTAACATGATCAAAAATCTTGAGGTGACACCCACCAAGCAATAAAGGGTATCTCAACATGTTGATTTTCGATGTAAAACAAATGGATGGATCCAAATGTGACCCCTGTCTAACACCCGATGTAACATCGACAAATCGCGATGAAACACCATTAACAACTACTAATTGTTTTATATCCGACAGAAATGATCTTATCCAATCTAAATATCTGCATGTTACTTCATAATCTGATAATATAGCCAAAATAGTGGGATGATCAACTATATCGAATTGCTTAAATGTATCCGCCTACATAGAGTTCACATGAATGCAATCGTCAATAGTTTTGGTAATGAAATTGATGTAGGGGATTAAATTCGTCACTACTGATCGACCTCTGAAAAAACCATGCCAACGATCAGATAACTTGCATATCATCTCATGGTCGAAAAAATCTGTTATTATTGATTCGATAATTTTATCGAAATGACTTGAAATGGATACTCGTCTGTAATTTTGTATGTCATTCTTGCCACCGTTTGTCAGTTGTTAAGGAACTACCTTAGAAAACTTCCACTTTTTGGGATAAAATACCATAAGAATCGATTTGTTGGAGATAATATGTAGCGGCTTTGCGAGCAACTCACCACACAACTTAATAAAAACAGGAGTTATCAAGTCCTGCCCTGAACCCTTATTTTAAAATAAATTATCAATTTTATTTTTAAATGAATTCATATCTATAAATCTGATGTTAATTGACGTATTTGACAAGTTCCTATACTCTCATCCGGACTCCTAAAGACACCAGCGAAATGTGATGAAAAAGCATCTACTATACAAAGTTCATCCCTAAAAGTTAAATGACCTAAGTTCAAAACAGATGGAATATTTTGAATTTTTTTGAAGAATTAACATATATCCAAAATGCTCTAGGATTGTTAGAAATAGTTTCTCCGGCCGAAGAATTGTAATTTTTATAATCTGTTTGAATCAGCAATTTTGATCTCTTTCGAGTCTGGAACGAACATCTCATAATCGAATGCACCGGTTTTGAACCATTTGTGAAACTTCTCTGGAATACCAGAGGGGATACTTAAGTATTTTTTCATTTCTGTTCATGTTTATCAATTATTTCATTCAAAATTGCATAACATGAATCAACACATATATTCACATCTATAGATTACAATCTATTGACTTTTGACATTTATAGAAACTGGGATATGTTAATATGTTGATATGTTGTGTATGCTGGGATATCAACATAAATCTCAAATAATCATTAAAGGATACTGTGGGAGATATACTCATTATTCAACGGTTTTTTTTCTGGGTTTTCTCTCCCAAACTCTGAAAAATATCTATAAAATAAAAATTAATTATTTTGTGATTTGCTTCTGCGTAAGAAACACAGGATATTTGTCAGAAGCAATCAATTGAACAATGTTGCCTAACAAACGACAACGAAACAACATCAACGAAGAAACAACTATAGCGTAACGTTTCGGAGTCTATATCAGATCCCTTCTTCAGACGCTCAACGAAAATCGAGAGAATTATTTTGTTGATAGTTATTTGGTGAAATTCAAGAATTGTCCGGCCGTCCAGCCGGCCGGCCGTAGGCACGATAACTCTCGAACAGAATGAGCTAGACAGTTGAAATTTTCAGAGTAGGTTTGGGAGATAAATATCTCGGCTAAGTTTGTTATTGGGCAAAATCGGACAAATGGTTTCGGATTTAAAAAAAATATTTTTTTTTACATAACAAATTCCAAATTTTCTTCAATAAGCAGTTTATCATAAGAATCCAATGATATTACTTTTAACTCTCAAAAGCTAATACTTTCGGAGATATGATCTTTCAAAATTTCAATAATAAATCGTATTTCTACGTTTTCACAGAATTATATAATTACTCTATGTATGAATTGTCATAATGTCAACTTATTTTCCTGGGACATGACATTGTCTAATTCCTTGCTAATAGTTGGTTCGATAAACGTCAAAATCGACTTAGAGAGACAAGGTTAAAAAACCGTCAAATAAACCCCCATGTGGAGATTTTATGTCGAAAAGTGAAAATTAAGAATATATATTCTAGATAAGTACCGACGTTTTATTCTAATACCGGAGATCGACAAGAACGTATGAGGGGCCCGATAGCCGGTTGGTCTAGGCCGTCGGGTTTTCGGTTTCGGAACGAGAGAAGGCGGGCTCAAATCCCTGAAAGGGAATTACAATTTTTGGTGCTCTAGTTTCTCGGAACTGAGTGCTTATCAATTTGCCCAAATGTCTGTAATTTTTATTTAAGATGCAGTTTCTCCATTAAAATCCATCGATATCATTTTCAACTCCAACAAGTTAATACTTTCGTAGATATGATTTTTCTAAATTTCAATAATGAATCCTACTTACTTCTATGTTTTCACAGAATGCTATAATTATTCTATCTAAACTATATTATATGATCTGTGTTCATACTCGTACATTTCATCCTGTTCTATAAGAAAGAGTCAAATTCATTTCAGCTTTTTTAATTTGATTTCTTCCATGGTGCAGTTCTCATTCTCAGATTGCTCATTTAATCTTGATAAATAAACTAGTATTTGAATTTAATTTCCTTTATGATGCAGTTCTTTCATAAGAATACATTGATTTAATTCCCAACTCTGATAAACCAATAGTTTCGGAGATATAATTTGTCTGTTTGAACTAGAGCGCCAGAAATCTCCTGTCCACAGGGCTTGAACCCATTTTTGACTTCCTTCTTCAACCTCACATTTTAATTTTTAGAAGAATCTACAGAACCATTGAGGTCTAAAATTTGCTTCTTCAAATCTCCAAAGCTTTTCAGCAGGCTTTCGAATTGCTGCGTCATATCGCCATAGAAATTCACGGAATCAATGAAATCGTCCTGGCGTTGCCAAATTATTGAAAATTAGGTCAAGTTTCTGATCGATGCTGTTCCGTCCTCGAATCTAAGTAATTTCTGAACATGCTGTACATATCTGTCTGAACCCGCCAGACTTCCCATGATAGTATCAGATGTGAAACCGATACATATGCAGTGGACTTTGGGAGCACACCGTAAACAATTTAAACCTTTCTTATTACGGCATATCGAATTGTCACAACATGACAGCATGATTTTATTTTATCGTTGTTGGTAATTGGATACACCCAAATTATATTAGAACGATTTTAGATAGAGAAATAGTGGCCAGCAGATCTACCTTGCCAGTAGATCTACATTTTTCCAGTAGATCTACATTTTTCTGATAGATCTACATTTTTTCCAATAGATCTACATTTTCCCGATAGATCTACATTTTTCCGGTAGATCAACATTTTTCCAGTAGATCTGCATTTTACCAGTAGATCTACACTTTTTTAGTAGATCAATATAATAGCGGTAGATAAATTGAATCGGTAGATCAATTGAACTGGTAGTTCAATGCCATCTAACGGGTCCTGTTGTGATTGTGAGAATCATTCACACACGAAAGTCCCATCGAAATATGTAAGGAGTTTTTTAGTTACTAAAAACCGAATATAGCGGTACCTACCCAATCGTATTGTGAACTTGAGGCCTTCCTAAACACAATCACAAAGATTCATCAAAATCGGTATGACCATTTTTGGGTTCCTGTGAACTGATTGTAGCGCCACCTACCAGGAAATATTGTGGATCCGAAACCTATTCAGATACACACACGCACAAAGTTCCATCGAAATCGGTCCAATCGTTCTTGAGTTGTTATAAACTGAATGCAGTGCCACCTAACGGGTTCCTATTGTAACCCTGAGCGCCACTCAAATACGCACACAATGTTTCATCAAAATCGTTAAAGCCATTTCTAAGTTTCTATAGAACGATTGCATTGCCACCAACCGGGGTATATTACGAAACTGACACACACTCAGATACACACACAAAGTTTCATCGAAATCGGTTCAGCCGTTTTTGAGTTGCTGTAAACCGAATACAGCGACACCTACCGGTTATCTATTGTGACCCTGAGACACTCAAACACGCACACAATATTTTATCAAAATCGTTGGAGCCATTTCTGCGTTACTAAAGAGCATTATCAGCGCCATCCACTGGATGCTATTGTGAAGCAATGGCCCACCAAAACACCCACACAAAGTTTCATCAGAATCAGTCAGGCCGTTTCGAAGTTGATTTTTTTTCAAAAACACCCTGTATAGCAGCGGATATCTTTTTGAAACGGTCTTACAATGATGAGAATTCTCTTCAAGATAGATCTCTTGGGGTGACATTTTACTTAAAACACCCTGTACAGCAGCGGTTTTTCATTTTAAACCGTTAATTTTCCGCTTAATGGTTGAATATATTGAGTAATGTTAATGCAAAAATCCGTCCGATCGAACGGATCTTCATTATAGATTTCGTCACTTAACGTAAAGATTCAAATCCCAAGGAACGTTTACTGTAGTAACGCTCCTTCAAGTTTTTCATTGGGTAAAAATGAAAAAAATTCAGAGAAAGCTGTTTCGGACGCTCCGAGATTCGATCCCGCTGCCCCGCGACTATAAGGCCAAAGACAACGCCTTAGACCATTCGGCTAGTTTACCTACGTGAGTCAACTCCGATTTTCTACTTAATAAAGATTTTATAGTACTGGGATGATTTCCGTCTTTTGATTTTCACAATATCGACAATCCTGTCAAGCTATCGATCGGAATCGGTTACTCGTTCATATTTCTGGCGGTTTTTCTAGACGATTCCAAGATTTTCGAGTAATTCCGTTCGAAATTCAAATTCGATTTGACATTTATCGTGACTCGTTCGGACCGAAAACGCCGACCTTGAACGAGCCGCGTTAAAATTCGCCACAGAAATACGTGAAACGTCAGAATTGTGTCGATTTTCGCGAAAAGTCACATATTCCTATCGTTCTTCCGGGAAAACGAAAGAAAGGATCGAAAAAAGGGCCATGTTACGGACTTATTTCGAATCTCGTATTCGCGTTCCTGCAAATACCGTCGTTCCGAACGCCACCGTTCCTCCGGATGCCTCAACACAATTTTGCTCCTTTTGTGTTCTTTCGCCTTTTCGCGATTTTTTTTAGAATACACCCCCGTCTCTTCGCTCCGAAAACGCGAGACTCTACGAAACTTCCGTATTTTTCCTCGATAAACCCCTCGAAAATTTCCCCCTAACCCCCCTCCTAACATCCAAAAAAACGTCACGTTTAGAGTAACATTTTCAAAAATTTTTTTTTTGATCCCCTTCTATGAAACACATCTTCATTTTAGTATTGGGACTAGTGGTCAGCAGATCTACCTAGCCAGTAGATCTACATTTTTCCAGTAGATCTACATTTTTCCGGTAGATCTACATTTTTCCAGTAGATCTACTTTTTTTCCGGTAGATCTACATTTTTCCGCTAGATCTACATTTTTCCGGTAGATCTACATTTTTCCGGTAGATCTGCATTTTTCCAGTAGATCTACATTTTTTGGTAGATCAATATAATCGGCAGATCAATTGAACCGGTAGTTCAATGCCATCTAACGGGTCCTGTTGTGATTCTGAGAATCATTCACACACGAAAGTCCCATTGAAATATGTCAGAAGTTTTTGTGTTACTAAAACCGAATATAGCGCTACCTACAAAATCGTATTGTGAACCTAAGACCTTCCGAAACACAATAACAAAGATCAAAATCGGTATAGCCATTTTTGAGTTCCTGTAAACTGATTATAGTGCCACCTACCGGGAGTATTGTGGATCTGGAATTTAGTCAGATACACACACAAGTTTCATAGAAATCAGTCTAGTCGTTCTTGAGTTGTTATAAAACGAATGCAGCGCCACCTAACGGATTTCTCTCGTGAACCTGAGAGCCACTCAAACACGCAAACAATGTTTCATCAAAATCGGTCGAGGAATTTCTGAGTTTCTACAGACCGATAGCAGCGCCACCTACCGGGGTATATTGTGGACCTGTCACATACTCAGATACACACACAAAGTTTCATCGAAATCGGTTCAGCCGCTCTTGAGTTCCTATAAACTGAATACAGCGCCATCTACCGGATACCTATTGTGACCCTGAGACACACTCAAACACGCACACAATGTTCTATCAAGATCGGTCGAGCCATTTCTGAGTTCCTATAGAGCATAATCAGCGCCACCTACCGTACGGTATTGTGAAGAAATGACACACCAGAACACACACACAAAGTTTCATCAAAATCGGTCAAGTCGTTTCGGAGTTGACATTTTCTTAAAAACACTCCGCGTATCAGCGGTTATCTTTTCGTAGCGGTTTTACAGTGTTGAGAATTTTCTTTACGATAGATCTCTAGGGGTCACATTTTACTCGAAACACCCTGTACAGTTAATTTTCTGCTTAAAGTTGGAATATTTTGAGAAATTTTAATGCAAAAATTCGTCCGATCGAACGGATATACATTAAAGATTTGGTAACTCAAGTTTTTGTGTTACTAAAACCGAATATAGCGCTACCTACAAAATCGTATTGTGAACCTAAGACCTTCCGAAACACAATAACAAAGATCAAAATCGGTATAGCCATTTTTGAGTTCCTGTAAACTGATTATAGTGCCACTTACCGGGAGTATTGTGGATCTGGAATTTAGTCAGATACACACACAAGTTTCATAGAAATCGGTCTAGTCGTTCTTGAGTTGTTATAAAACAAATGCAGCGCTACCTAACGGATTTCTATCGTGAACCTGAGAGCCACTCAAACACGCAAACAATGTTTCATCAAAATCGGTCGAGGTATTTCTGAGTTTCTACAGACCGATAGCAGCGCCACCTACCGGGGTATATTGTGGACCTGTCACATACTCAGATACACACACAAAGTTTCATCGAAATCGGTTCAGCCGCTCTTGAGTTCCTATAAACCGAATACAGCGCCATCTACCGGATACCTATTGTGACCCTGAGACACACTCAAACACGCACACAATGTTCTATCAAGATCGGTCGAGCCATTTCTGAGTTCCTATAGAGCATAATCAGCGCCACCTACCGTACGGTATTGTGAAGAAATGACACACCAGAACACACACACAAAGATTCATCAAAATCGGTCAAGTCGTTTCGGAGTTGACATTTTCTTAAAAACACTCCGCGTATCAGCGGTTATCTTTTCGTAGCGGTTTTACAGTGTTGAGAATTTTCTTTACGATAGATCTCTAGGGGTGACATTTTACTCGAAACACCCTGTACAGTTAATTTTCTGCTTAAAGTTGGAATATTTTGAGAAATTTTAATGCAAAAATCCCTCCGATCGAACGGATATACATTATAGATTTGGTAACTCAACGAAAAGATCCAAATTTCAAGATACGTTTACTGGAGTAACGCTACTTTAAGTTTTTCATTGGGTAAATTGGAAGAAATTCGAGAGAAAGCTATTTCTGCCGCTCCGAGATTGGATACCGCCGCCCCGCGAGCCTCGTGAACTATAAAGTCCAAAAGCACACCTAAGCTAACTCGCATACACCGGCGGCGTGAGTCAACTCTGATTATGTGTCATATAAAGTATTGGGATGATTTCCGTCTTTTGATTTTTTCAATATCGTCAATCCTGTCAAGTGATCGATCGAAATCGGTTACTCGTTCATATTTCTCGCGGTTTTTCTAGACGATTCGAAGATTTTCGAGTAAATCTGTTCGAAACTCAAATTCGATTTGACATTTCTCGTCGCTCGTTCAGACCGAAAACTTCGATCTTGAAGGGGTTTACAGGAGTAAGCTCCTTTAAGTTTTTCATTGGGTAAAAATAAAAAAAAAATTAAGAGAAAGCTATTTCGGACGCTCCGAGATTCGATCCCGCCGCTCCGCGAGCCTCGGGAGTTATATGTCCATATTCCAATGCCTTAGTCCAAACCACCATACCACAATCTATAGTCAGTACCGATTATGTGCCACATAAATATTTTATAGTACTGGGATGATTTCCGTCTTTCGAATTTCAGAATATCGTCAATCCTGTCAAGCGATCGATCGAAATCGGTTACTCGTTCATATTTCTCGATGTTTTTCTAGACTATTCGAAGGTTTTCGACTGATTCGGTTGGAAATTCAAATTCGATTTGACATTTGTCGTCGCTCGTTCAGACCGAAATCGTCGACCTTTAATGAGCCGCGTTAAAATTCGCCACAGAAATACGTGAAACGTCAGAATTTTGTCGATTTTCGCGAAAAGTCACATTTTCCTATCGTTCTTCCAGGAAAACGAAAGAGAGGATCGAAAAATGGGCTCAGTTACGGACTAATTTCGAATCTCGTCTTCGCGTTCCCGCAAATACCGTCGTTCCGAACGCCACTTTTCCTCCGAATTCTTTTCCTTCATTTCGCACCTTTTACCAAATTCAGCGTTTCTTTTTTAGTTGGCCAGCAGATCTACCTAGCCAGTAGATCTACATTTTTCCAGTATATCTACATTTTTTCGGTAGATCTATATTTTTCGGTAGATCTTCATTTTCCAGTAGATCTACACTTTTTTAGTAGATCAATACATAATCGGTAGATAAATTGAAGTGGTTAATCAATTGAACCGGTAGTTCAATGCCATCTAAGGGGTCCTGTCGTGATTCTGAGAAGCATTCACACATTGAAGTCCCATCGCAATATGTTAGAAGTTTTTGAGTTACTAAAAACCGAATATAGCGCCACCTACCGAATCGTATTGTGAACCTAAGGCCTTCCGAAACAAAATCACAAAGATTCATCAAAATCGGTATATCCATTTATGGGTTCCTTTAGACCGATTGCAATGCCACCTACCGGAGAATATTGTGGATCTGAAATCTACTCTCAGATACACACACAAAGTTTCATCGAAATCGTTTCAGTCGTTTGTGAGTTGTTATAAGCCGAATACAGCGCCACCTAACGGGTTCCTATTGTGACCCTGAGAGCCACTGAAACACGCACACAATGTTTCATCAAAATCGGTCGAGCCATTTCTGAGTTTCTATAGACCAGTTCTGCCGTTCTCGGGTTTCTATAAACCGAATACAGCGCCACCTACCGCTTACCTATTAGGACCTTGAGACAGACCCAAACACGCCTACAAAGTTCTATCAAAATCAGTCGAGCCACTTCTGTGTTCTTATAGAGCAGAGGTGGCCGACCGGTCGATGGCGATCGACTGGTCGATCGTAGCTATAGGTCCAGTCGATCGCGGCGAGGCAGACAGCATCGAATTTCATTTAAAATTTCTACAATTATAGATCTATATATCTATATTAGTAGATCGCGCAGAGTTTTGTCAGTAAATAGTAGATCTTAGGTCTCATCAAGTTGGCCACCCCCGTTATAGAGCATTATCAGCACCACCTACCGGATGCCATTGCGAAGCAATGACCCACCGAAACACACAAACGAAGTTTCATCAAAATCGGTCAAGCCGTTTCGGAGTTGACATTTTACTCAAAACACACTGTATAGCAGTAGTTTTTCATTTTTGACCGTTAATTTTCCGCTTAATGTTTGAATATTATGAGTAATTTAATGCATAAATCCGTCCGGTCGAGCAGATGTTCATTATAGATTTCGTAGCTTAACGAAATGATCCAAATCCCAAGAAACGATTACTGGAGTAACGCTCCTTCAAAGTTTTTCATTCGGTAAAATTGAAAAAATTCGAGAGAAAACTATCTTAGTCTCTCCGAGATTCGGTCCCGCCGCCCTGCGAGGCTCGGGAACTATAAACTTCCAAAACCTTACCCCAGCTAACTGGGCTACACCGGATACGTGAGTCAATTTCGATTATTTGCCTATGAAGATCTTATAGTACTGGGATGATTTCCATCTTTCGATTTTCAGCATATCGTCCAACCTGCCAAGCGATCGATCAAAATTTTCGTAACGTTCTTCCGGGAAACCGAAAGAGAGGATCGAAAAAAAGGCTCCGTGAAACTCTACAGTACTTCCGACTTTTCCCTCCCTAAACCCCTTCAAGACTCCCGCCAAATTCCCCTCCTAACATCCGAAAATGTATAGCGTTTGGAGCAACATTTTCAAAACGTTTCCTTCGATCCCGTTCGATGACTCACATTTTCACTTTAGTATTATGTATTGAAAATACGATAATATTTCTACATCGATATCATTCGAAAATACTCACGTTTTGTTAAAAATTCGAAAATTCGAAGGAAAGATTAAATTCTCTCGATATCCCAACATACCTCAGGCACCTGTCAACAACTGAAAAATTCTTCCTCAGGATACGTTCGATAGAATTTCGAATTCGTATACAAATACCTGCAAGGGAAAATCACTAATTTCGACGAACAAATAGATCGATAATTACCTTATTTTACGTTCTTTACTTCTTCTGGCCCGTTTCATAAAAAATATTTCCTGAACATAGGTACCTACCCAGTCATTTCAACTTAGAATTTGATAGAACACAATATTTCTCAAATATCACAAATTCTGTCATGCGATCCCTCGAAATTCACAAATCCAGGATTTTCGACAAATTCCGTTCGAAATTCGAATTCTGTTTGATGATTAATGCCGCTTGAAAACACTGTTAATTCAAACTGACAGAAGTTTCTATCATCTGTGGCCGGAATAAATCATCCACTTTTTGCCTTTATAGCGGACCCAAAGTCAGTCGAGCGAATTCGAACTGGTCTAAATGACACATTCCACCGAGGTTTTCAAAATATGTCAAAGTTTGCAACCTTTTTACGGAAAAAGAGAAGGTTTCATCAAAAATCGAGCTCCGTTACAATCTACCTACGAATCTCGTCTTCCGACCCCCGACGAAATATCTTTCCGAGCGACGCATCCTCGCTAGATTTCTATCGTTACCGATTTGCACCTTTAGCCGAAATTGGCATTTTCACCCGATTTCACAATTTTTTTTAATACACTCCACGTTTTCTCTCGTCAAAGACGGATACCTGGAGAAAATATCGTCTTTTCTCATCTCCCTTTACACCTCGAAACCCTCGAATAACCGACGAAAAAATCGAAAATATCGACTTCCTCGAGGAAAAAATCTTTTTTGACGTCTCTCTGTGATCCCCAGATCTTTGCGTTAGTAAAGAAACTAGTGGCCAGCAGATCTATCTGGCCAGTAGATCTACATTTTTCCAGTAGATATAAAAATTTTCCGGTAGATCTACATTTTTCCAGTAGATCTACATTTTTCCGGTAGTTCTTCATTTTTCCGGTAGATCTAAATTTTTCTGGTAGATCTACATTTTTCCGGCAGATCTACATTCTTTCAGTAGAGCAATATAATCGGTACATGAATTGAACCGGTAGTAGAATGGATCCTTTTGTGATTCTGAGAACCATTCACACACGAAAGTCCCATCGAAATATGTCGAGGTGTTTTTGAGTACCTATAAATCGCATATATCGCCACCTACCGTATCGTATTGTGAACCTAAGGCCTTCCGATACACAATCACGAAGCTTCATCAAAATAGGTATAGCCATTTTTGAGTTCCTGTGAACCGATTGTAGCGCCACCTACCGGAGAATATTGTGGATCTGAAACCTACTCGGATACACATTATAACGTCAACTTTTACCTAAGGGGTATTTGAGCATGAGACTCTAAGACTAATTTCTCATGGGAGGTTTGATTACCCCAGCAACAAAGTTCCTAGTCAGGTTTTTAACAATATATTATAGAAAGAACTAGGTGTCCAAATCTTAATTTACCGTCCCAATCACAATCTTTCAAATTACACAAACTTATAACTACTTATCTTAAAAGAAGGGTTCAATTCGTGGTTCCCCCTCCAATGTAATATGATGTATTCTGTGTGTCAGATGTTTTCGGTAATGGAATATACCCTCAAGTCAGCATCGAATGTACTTCAGGCGTGCTTCCAGCTCCTCCACCATGAGTTAACTTCCAAGCAAACGTAGGTACAGGCAAACGTAACAGCCAAAATTACTGCAGCTTCAGCCAATGATTTTATTTCGGTGCAAGTCAAGCTTCAGCAAATGATTGTACTTTGGTTCAAGTCAAGCTTCAGCAAATGATTGTATTTCGGTGCAAACAATGTGGTCCCAACCAAGGAGTGTAACAAATATGGTCCCAACCAAGGAGTGTAGTGTAACTCATGTGTTCCTAACCAAGGAGCGAGAATGAATACCATTTATCTCGCAAACTAAAACTTAGAAATTCCACAGAAAATACTCGATGAATTCAGATAAAAATTCTTATTGATATACGAAAGATGATTTCTCCTTCAGAGGAAAGCCGGAAAAGGAAACTTAAATCAACTTCCTTACATCACGCTGATACGAAGATCATAGAAAAGAAATAACCTGACATAAGGTGAAAGTCCGTCAATGTGCATTCTATGATTACCAGTGGCGTTTCAAAAGGAGATGAATAGCATAGGCGTGCAAGACGTTGCACACACCTCTCACCAGGGAAAAAAAAATTTGCAAATTTTTTTTTGTGAAATACGCTGAATGCAAATTAAAAGGTGAAAAATTCTGAGGGCTACTTAAAAGCGATGAAAGGAAATTAATAAAGCTGAAAACGTGGGGTATGCACCGACATAAAACCTAAATTAGAAAAGGGTAAAAAGTGAAACAGACACCGGTCGCTGAAGGACTCTCTCTAAAAAGCGAAAGAGGGATGAGGATGTTTCATACCATCAGGCTATAAAACACCGTCATCCTACCGAGTCTGGGAAGTCATGCCCAAAAAACTTCATCAAAGATCAATCAATATAAGTAGTAGACACTGCTACTATTATAGCCAGTGCTACTACGATAGAAATGAGAAAATAAAAATCCGTTTCAACCAAAAAAAATAAATGACTAGGTATGTGCCGTCGCACTTTAACAAGAAATCCTTCCTGGCACCCGAGACGAAGGTGAACCAGAAAGGGGGTGGCATGGAAGGTTTTTAGTTTAAGTCCAAAACTTTCAAATATGACTCCATCACTTTGTGCTATTCGCACAGGACGATGTCAAATCCGGTAATCAAAAAAAAAAGTAATGTCATAATCAATTGGTAAATATAATGTCAAATTCGGTAATAGAAAAAGGAAATCGATAAATTTCGGCAAAGAAAAACTTTGGTAATATGATTATATAAATACCATAGAACCCGATAATAAGATAGAGATATTTCCCTCTCCAAGAAGTGAAAGAAAAGCAAAAGTGTCAAACTTGCAAGGATAACGATACGGTAAAGGAAAATCGAAGGAAAGATTAGGAAATAGGATTTTGCACCAGAGCACAGAAAATAAAAACTGAATCTTCAGACCCAAAAATCTAACTATACCCCAAATGTACGATCAGTTACACCAAAATAAATTTGATCTGCATATCTGAAATACACTTCGGACTGATTAGTGACAAATTCATAGCGAAAAAAAAAATATATGTAGTCTTACTACAACGATACGATAAATAGTAGTCACCACCAGTGGTGCGGTAAATACGATATAGTAGCCCTGCTACAACGATAAACCACAAAAATAGCCATGCTACAACGATAATCCATAGTAGCCATGCTATAACGATAATAGTAGCCATGCGACAAAGATAATACGCTAAAGAATTTGACTGAAACAAAAGAAAGAGAAAGAGAAAGGTAAAGACAAAATTGGTGAATTTTTACAGCTCGTTTCACTCAAGACGTTAAACGTGAACAGTCAAAGTGACTCAACAAACGGATCTTGAGGTCACTTCCCAACCCAACCTCTCCATGAAAGAAAAGACAAAATTGATGAGTTTTTACAGCTCGTTTCACTCAGGATGTTAAACGAGAACGGTCAAAGTGACTCAACAAAAGGATCTTGAGATCACTTCCCAACCCAACCTCTCCATGAAGTGCAAGAAAAGACAAAATTTTGTTGGGCGCCAGCAAGTGTAAGCTTGCAAATACAAAGATAGAGAAAAAAAATCAATTCGGTACACAGGAAAAATAACTGCATCCATGACGCAAAATTCGGAAAGTCTCAAAATACACCGTCGGATACACCAAAACCGAAAGGTCATAACTGCATATCCGCAATATATTTCAAACAGATTAACGGCAATTCAAACAAAGGTAAAGAGATTTTCACATAGACAAATACGATAATACAAGATACAATAGTTTGTCATAGAAAGATACGATAAAAACTGCCAATCAAGTAAAATGTCCTGGGCACCGGAAGGAATTAAAATTAAACTTAATATTGAGATTCGGTTTCGTCAGAGTCGGTGGTTACATCATGAGTTAGATCAGGCTTAAGATGTTTAACGTGAAAGTTACCCAGTTGGCAGAAAACTTGTTCGATGCATCCGAGAGGACAAAGTTCTTTCTCCAAACCCTATCACCTACAGCATAACGAACGTCACGCTTCCTCAAATTGTATCAATTTGCATTCTTCTTATATGCCTCAAAGAGTCTACGCTGAACAATCTTATAACGATCGCGGAAGGTTCCTAACCTGCAGAGATGGGTCCAATAACTTATTTTCCACTTCGAAAAAATTACTAGCATTATCTGAAATCAAACCAAAGAAAGCACCGTCAGTGGGAACGTTTTTATTAAAGCATAAATAAGATGGAGAATGGCCCGTAACTTCATGCTTTGCCAATCTGATTGCTTGTGCTATTTCATAGAGATTCTGATCCCAGGTATTATGTTCTCCATTGATGAAAGATCTTATAGCGGTCGTTATTGTTTTATTGATTCGTTCAGTGGGATTTATTTGTGGAAAATACCTTGCATTGTACCAGATCTTGTGTACATTATATTTCTTAGCTAGGTTCTTGAACTCATTGGAAGTAAATTGAACTCCATTATCTACAACAATAATCTGCGGAACACCAAACATAAGGAAAACCTGATTCTCAATAAACTTGACAACACCTTTTGCGGTAGATTTAACCATGGGATGTACTAAGACAAACTTGGTAGACCAATATGTGACCACTAGGACTTACTAGTTACCATTTTTCGATCTGGTGTATGGTCCCAAAAAATCGGCAGATATTAACTGAAAAGGAAAATTTATATTACGATAATTACTAGTAAAACCAGCTTGCAGCAAATTGTCCGACTTGCATGAAGCACAAACCTTACATTTACGGATGTGTAACTTTGCGGAATTTCTCATTTTCGGCCAATATTATAATCGAGAGAGTCTAGAAAGAGTTTTAAGACACCGAAATGTCCAGCCAAAGGGTCGTCATGATATTTGTTTAGAAGTTCTAATCTATTTTCTGTTGGGACTACAACTTTCCAGTCTGCAGACTCACCCGAAGGTCTACTCATGATGTGTTTATATAAGACATTTCCGGAAATCTTGAAATCAGGGAAGGACTCAGGGTTCCTAGTAACCCTGTCACGCATGGTTCGGTACCAACGATCCGGATTCAACTTATTCAGATCAAGGACAGCTGTCTCAGGAATTCGGGATATGGAATCAGCTACAGTGATCAGAGAATCACTGCGATGAACTATTTTGAAGCGATGACAAGACAATCGAATAATCCACCTTGCAATACTAGGAGAAGGGTTCTTCATTGAGTGAAGCCACTGCAGTGATGAGTGATCCGTTATCACCGTAAATTCAGTTCCTTCAATGTAGGGACGAAATCGGTCGATAGACAAAATAATAGAAAGGAGCTCCTTCTCGGTTCTTGTGTAGTTTCGCTGACACTTAGTCAGAGTCTTACTGAAATATGTAATAGGATGTTCAACACCGTCGATTTCCTGAAAAAGAACACTACCCACGCCCACATCAGAAGCATCACAGGCAAGTAAAAAAGGCTTGGAGAAATCAGGGCTAGCTAGAATGGGAGTCGAGGTCAGCATCTGCTTTACCGCTCTGAATGCAGCATCAGCCTTGTCCGTCCACTGTATTGGTTGGCCCTTTTTGCGGCCCTTTAACAAATCTGAAATAGGAGCACACACGGTTGAGAAGTTCTTCAGAAAACGTCTATAATATCCTACAAGACCAATCAATCTTCTAATTTGTGTAGCATTGGTAGGAACTGGATACTCCACGATTGATTTAATTTTATCAGGATCCGTTCTGAGACCCTGTTCATCCACCAAAAATCCTAAAAACTTGAGTGAGGGACGAGAAATGACATTTTTGAAAGTTGACAGTCAAGTTTGCCTCCTAAAGGCGCTTAAAGAGTTATCTCAGTACCCAGACATGAGTCTCGAAGTCGGGAGTTGCTATGATGACATCATCTAAATAATAAAAGACAAATGGTGCAAGAGATGAGCCTATTACAAATTCCATGAGACGGCACATGGCTTGAGATGCGTTATTTAGACCAAAAGGAAGGACATTGAAGCAAAATAAACCACGACCATGAATAGCGAATGTGGTTTTCAACCTAGATCCCTCATCAAGGGGAATTTAGAAGAAAGCAGATTTCAAATCTATGGACGATAAGAATGAGGCGTTGCGAACCTCACCTATTATTGAATCTATCAAAGGCATAGGATATGAATCAGGCAGAGTCACAGAGTTCAACTTCCTACCGTCAAAGCAAACCCTATATGATCCATCTTTCTTAGCAACCAGTCAAAGAGGAGACACCCAAGGCGAAACTGTCGTCACAGGCTTAATGATACCAAGTTCCAGCATTTCATCTATCTCTTCATTTAGAACAGATTGCATAGCAGGTGAAAGAGGATACTGTCGTTGACGTATCGGGGGGCCCTTCAGTGTTGATAGAGTATGTGAGGAGATTCGTTCTACCAATTCTATCCTTGGGTCCTAGGGTCCCATACAATTTGATGACCTCGTCCAAGATATCCTTCTTCATGGATGTCAAATCATCAGCCGGCTTAATTGTATGAATAGCAGCTGAATTGAGAAGAGATGAATTATAGGAGGAGTCAGTGAAATCCAACCTGATGTTAACTGCTTCAACAAAATCCATTCCGAGAATCATTGCTTGCGAAATAGAAGGAACTACCAAGAATCTGCGAGTCTTTGAGAGACCACTCAATTCGATATTTAGGTTTACATAACCCAAGGTACTTTGCAATGTTCCGTCAGCCGTGGTAAGATGCAATGAAACATCATAATTTAAAGGAATGTTAAATTTCTTCAGCATAAGCAAGGAAGGAGATCCAAGAATTGACACATTACTACCGCTGTCTAGCAATGCCAAAACACTTTCCGCAGATACTTTGACTCTAAGATAAGGTCTATTGCCATCGTTAATTCTTTCTAGCAAGGGGCAAACAGAATGAGTAGAATTTTCGAGAGTATGATGCGAATAATGGGGCTTTTTATCACGGCGAAAAAAGATTTATCGTCTCTAACCAGTTGTCAAAGTCCTCACGATCAAATTTATTTACAGTGGGGTGGTTTGTATCGAGATTGTGGCAGGTGTTGAACGCCGATTCACGCTGTCTGCCATAACGTGACCAGCAGCTACGTTTTTTGTACACTTAGAGCACTTCGATTTTACAACGCCGCTTGCTCCACAACCGTAACAAAATAAATTCCTTCTGGATTGCCTACACGAAGAATGCTTGTGACCGGACTTTTTACAATTCCAACAGGTAATCAGATTAACTTGAGAGACCGCATGAAATTTTACATTGTTCAACCCTAAAGTGTCCTCTACTTCTTTACACAGGGAAGTTAAGTCAGATATAGTGTCAATGTCTCTTAGAACTAACGCCTTTAGATATTCTGGCTGTAAATTCGCACGAATAATTTTAACAACTTCTTTATCGTGAAGTTTTGTATTTAAGCGATGAAATTGTGGCAATTGTGCCTTTAATGAAGATATAAAAAATGGGTTCAAGCCCTGTGGACAGGAGCTTTCTGGCGCTCTAGTTCAAACAGACAAATTATATATCCGAAAGTATTGGTTTCTCAGAGTTGGGAATTATATCAATGTATTCATATAATAGAACTGCATCCTAAAGGAAATTCAATTCAAATAATAGTTTATTTATCAAGATTAAATGAGCAATCATGAGAATGAGAAAAGCACCATGGAAGAAATCAAATTAAATCTGGCCAATTTTGCCCAATAACGAACTTAACCGAGATATTCATCTCCCTAAACTACTCTGAAAATTTCAACTACCTACCTCATTCCGTTCGAGAGTTATATCTATGTCTATGGATGAAAAGCAGTCTCACTACTCTCAGATCTCTTACTTCATGTTCAGTTCCGAAATGTAAGAATTTTCTGAGAAAAACTAATATCGGAGCAAACAACTGAGATTTAACTCACTTCGCTCACAATTCTTCGATTGATTAGTCTCAGGAACATCATTTGACATTATGACAATTCATATTCATACATAGAATAATATCATTCTGTGACAACGTTGAAATACGATTTATTATTGAAATTTTGAAAAATCATCTGAGATTTTTCTCACTTCGCTCACAATTCTTCGATTGATTAGTCTCAGGAACATCATTTGACATTATGACAATTCATATTCATACATAGAATAATATTATTCTGTGACAACGTTGAAATACGATTTATTATTGAAATTTTGAAAAATCATATCTCCGAAAGTATTAGCTTGTTAGAGTTAAAAATGATATGATTGGATTCTCATGATAAAACTTTTTATTAAAAAAAATTTAATTTGGAATTTGTTTCGTAAAAAAAAATTTTTTTTTTGTTACTCCGAAACCATTTGTCCGATTTTGCCCAATAACGAACTTAGCCGAGATATTTATCCCCCAAACCTACTCTGAAAATTTCAACTCTCTAGCTCATTCCGTTCGAGAGTTATCGTGCCTACGGCCGGCCGGACCGGCCGGCCGGACCGGCCGGACAGAATGAATTTCGACCACGGATTCTTGATCAGTGAGTCGAACCAAATCGTTTAAGACCATTTTCATCGAAATATTCGAAAATTACAGACATTTGGGCAAATTGATAAGCACTCAGTTCCGAGGAACTAGAGCGCCAAAAATACTAGCAGATTCTCCTGATCGCTGCTTCCTTGACTTAATTTCGTCAAGCATAACCTGATCATGATTCGAATGCAAAAAGGATTCCTTAAGCGCATCCACCAATTCTGAGCATTTACTAAAAGAATTTCTGACAAAGTGGTTATGCCACCAAGTCCAAGCGTCTGCCTCAAATAAATCAGCGGTGGAATCAAATAAATCTGCATCAGAGCAGCCACGAGAGATTTTTAAGGTATCCAACAATTCGAGGAACGGCATAAGAGATTCTCTTCCTGAAAAATTTTAAGATTCCACTTATAAACAGGCACTTTACTACAGTGAGGCTGTGTTGTAAGAATATCGGTAGGTGATGGGAAAGAAGCAACAGCTTGAAGAGCAGACTTACGCTCGTCAAGTTCTGCCTCTAAATTGATGATCCGAAACATAATATCACGCTTTCGTTTTTCGTCAGTCTCTTCTTCAATATAAATACGCTTTAATCTCCCAGAACAATGACATAATCTATTTTCAAGTCTCTTAAAATCAAAAGAAGTGGACTTAGATGTTAATTTAGATATTTTTGAGGACAAGTCTGAAATTGATTGTGAGAGTTCTGCAAAGTTTTATTCTGTCGTAAAACTATCATGAATTTCAGAAAAACTTCGATCTCCTTTTTCCTGTGCTAAGAGACCTCTCAAAATCTTACGATTCTGTTCAACGGTATTCTTATAATCCCTTCCTAAACGTATAGCAACCTCATATGCGAGTTCATAAGACTTAAAAATTCAGGGTTCATAATTCCAATAATTTAAGCAAAATATAATGAAAAGACACAGAAATGGCAAAGGTTCCAATTATTGAAAGCAGAAAAATGAACATATAATGATATGAAAGAAAGTGCAAGTCCGAGAGATTGGTAGGTCCTTCAAAACTGAAGAAAAATGTTTCCAGGTTTCTCGAGTTTGGTGCGCCAAAAGTGTAACGTCAACTATTACCTTGTCACGTAATATTCTCTCAAAAAAAAATATTCTTATTGACTGAATCTAGATTTGACACTGAGCGTACGGCAGCTGTTCGCCGGAGAGCATTTCTGGGCATAAGTTCACTATATTATTACTTTTTGGCGCTCTAGTTCCTCGGAACTGAGTGCTTATCAATTTGCCCAAATGTCTGTAATTTTCGAATATTTCGATGAAAATGGTCTTAAACGATTTGGTTCGACTCACTGATCAAGAATCCGTGGTCGAAATTCATTCTGTCCGGCCGGTCGGGGGGATAAATATCTCGGCTAAGTTCGTTATTGGGCAAAATCGGACAGATGGTTTCGGAGTAACAAAAAAAAAATTTTTTTTTACGAAACAAATTCCAAATTAAATTTTTTTTTAATAAGAAGTTTTATCATAAGAATCCATTCATATCATTTTTAACTCTAACAAGCTAATACTTTCGGAGATATGATTCTTCAAAATTTCAATGTAAATCGTATTTCACACATTGATATAATTATTCTATGTATGAATTGTCATAATGTCAACTTGACAGAAGGGAATATTGTAACTTCAAAAATATTGGGGTTGAAATACTCGTATTTTAGTGATGCAACGCGAAAATATTTGAAAATATTACGTAAATATTGAAAGCATAATTCTGTAGTTCGAGAGAGGAGAAAATTTGGTGAACGTAGATCAGGAAATTTTTGATCGATTACAAGGTATTTTATTTATTACTCATCTTCTTTCATATTATTACTCATCTTCTTTCATATTATTACTCATCTTCTTTCATACATGTTTTATGGAATACCTACTATTTGTAGGTACTTTAAACCTGTTTTGGGCAATTGTCATACGAAACTTGTTTTTTTGGCGCTCTAGTTCCTCGGAACAGAGTGCTTATCAATTTGCCCAAGTGTCTGTAATTTTGGAATTTTTGGCTGAAAATGGTCTCAAACGATTTGGTTCGACTCACTGATCAAGAATCCGAGTGCGAAATCGATTCTGTCCGGCCGGCCGACCGGCCGTAGGCACGATAACTTTCGAACGAAAGGAGTTAGCGGATTGAAAATTGCAAGGTGGTTTTGGAGCGTAAATATCTCGGACAAGTTCGTTCGATCTATCTGAAATTTAGCATCAAATTGTAGAATCATGACCTTTAACGCATGTGAAGTTTTGTATTGACAAGATTACCGCAAGGTGTAAAAAAAAATTTTGAAAATTTAAAAAAGTTTTTCCACAATAACTCTCGAACGGAATGAGCTAGGTAGTTGAAATTTTCAGAGTAGGTTAGGGAGATGAATATCTCGGTTGAGTTCGTTATTGGGCAAAATTGGCCAGATTTAATTCGATTTCTTCCATGGTGCAGTTCTCATTCTCATGATTGCTCATTTAATCTTGATAAATAGACTATTACTTAAATTGAATTTCCTTTATGATGCAGCTCTATCATATGTATACATTGATATAATTCCCAACTCAGAGAAACCAATACTTTCGGAGATATAATTTGTCTGTTTGAACTAGAGCGCCAGAAAGCTCCTGTCCACAGGGCTTGAACCCATTTTTTTATACTTAAATTTTCTGATTTTGTTTTCCTTTAAAAATTTGGGCGCCAATTAGTTTAGACAAAACGTAAAAGTACTATTCGTAAAAAAAAAACTAATAAATATACGAATGTGAACATAGGAAGATGGTGTAGAATTCGAGCAGTAATTTCACTTCAGAGTACAAAAACACTTTATTCAGGGCATTTTTTCAACTTCAGCAGTTACGTACTCACTGTTCAAAAAGGGGTTAGTCGTTAGGATATTTCGGTGATGATGGCCAGAGTGGTTGTCTCGGATTATATGATGTCGATAATCGATGTGGATGTGGATGTGGAGAAATCAATATCAAACGATAATTCCCCTCACGGGAACGGGAAAATTCCAGATATAAATGATTTCTATATATAGTGTCTTAATGAATCCCTGTAAGTATATACGAATTATTAGCAAAAACTCGAATGATTAGTTTGAACTCACCTTGTAGAAAGGGATTCTCGCTAAAAAAATATGAAATTCCGTTGATGGCACGATTATGTCGAATTTATCAAATCCTCTATCGAGAAGAAATCGGCTTAGCATTGCATTCAATTATCCTCAGAGTCAGAATGATTTCTCTCGCGACAAATTCATCGTATGCGCGTGACATCCACTTCAAGACACCCCCACCGAAAATTATAATAAACAGATATCTATCAACAAAGGTACATAAAGTCCATGATATACAAAGTTTAACAATAGATGGTACAATTAACGAATTAATAATTTATAATTCTCCAATAGATCAAGAGATGGGAGCCTTTATACTTATTTATTCTCACGTAGTATTTTCTGAACGTTACACCACCCCCTTCCGAATAAAAGAATGGAATTTCCCCAAAGGTATTGAGGAACATGAATCAAAAACTGATGATGGAATGTAAAAATCCACAATATGAAAAACGGATTAACTTGAAGCTCTGAATAAACTATTTAAAACTATACCCCTATTTCTTACGCTTAACCTATTCTCATGCCTAATCCTATATCTAACTCTATCTTACTAATCTAATTAAACCTACTGTCCACATACTCTATGTAACCTATTCCTAATGCAACCTATTTCTATTTTAACCTATTCCTATATTGTATAAACATTATGTGAACACGAAAATGAGCAAATCCTGGTTGTAACCAGAAACTTCATCAAATCGACGAAATTTACAATTCGGTGTTGAAAGAAACACGAAATGAACGGCAAATTCGTCGGAATAGTTAAGCGAATCAATCTTGAACGACATCAGCGATAAACTAACGGCAAATTATTAAGTCGGTATTACCATTATTATTATTACGATACGGAAATATCAGAGTTAGAACCAAAGTACGGTTTTAAATCTTTAACATGCCACTTTCCATCTACTGATCCATCCAAATCTTCCAAGTGATAACACAATGCAGAAGATTTCTGACGTACTTTACGCAGAACATATTTTGGCGCAAGCTTGGACGAAAATTTCTTAACGGAATCGGAAAGTACCTTATTCCGACGCCAACCTTTCTCACCCACATCAAAACTGTTGTTTCTCCTACGTAAATTGTAAGTTCGAGAATTCTTTTCGTATGCTCTATGAAGTTTCTTCCGAACATCATGAAAAATAGTAGCCAACGGCTCAATATTCTCCGCGTAAGTATCCCTTTTTTCAGGCAGCAACTGAATACCGTCGGTAGACTCTATTTTAGCATAATAATCGCCACCAATTGGTAGATTTCTACCAAAATTCAAAACAGCTGGCGAATAGCCCGTTACCTCGTGCTTAGCTGTATTCAATGCAAACGCAAATTTTTGCAATTCTTTATCCCAGTCACAATGATTTAGTCCCTCAATGTAGCATCGGATAGTTGTCCTTACCGTTTGGTTTGTTCTCTCTACAAAATCACATTGTGGTGAATATACCGCAGTGAACCAAATTTTCTGAACTTTGTATGATTCGGCCAATTTCTTCATGGCACGACCTGCAAATTGGGCACCGTTATCCGCTATGATGAACTGTGGAATTCCAAATTTCGAAAATATATCGGTTTCTAAAAATTTGACAGTATACTCCGCCGTGGCTTTTCTCAGAGGATGCAGCACAACGTATTTCGTAAACCAGTCTGATACGACCAAGAGGAAACTGTTACATATTTAGGATAGTTGTTGTAACTATCACGAGGGGGCGCTTCATATACGCTCCATCCGTCATTAGATAACTCTATGACGTTGAATGTGGCCAGAACATTCATTAGTGACTTCCGGCCAAGATAGACAGAGCGTGCATATAATAAAAGAGTTGAAATACAAAGTAGTATAATTTCATACCAAACATTACATGGTGTCAGGTGTAAACCACGCAGTAAGTTTAATAATTAAAAAACTGTTTGATGGTAATAAAGTTAGACGTGGAAAAAAAAATTATTCACAAGAAGAAGTTTTGTATAAAACAAAATGTCGGCTAATTTCAAACCGCCAAAAAGCCTCGTGTTCGATACGAACATTGAACAAAACTACCAGAAGTTCAAGAGTAGTTTTGATATATATATGAAAGCATCAGGATTAGACAGCAAAAATGATGATGTCAAAGTTGCAATTTTTTTAAACGTTGCTGGCGAAGAAGCCCAAGATGTATTCAACACTTTGCCAATTTTGGAAGCTGACAAAGGGAAGTACAAAGAAGTAATAAAAGCATTCGATAACTACTGCAAACCCCTTAGAAATGAAGCATATGATGACTTCAAATTCAACACAAGATGTCAACAAGAAGGAGAAGACTTTGATCATTTTCTTAAGGATATCAAGATGTTAGCGAAACAGTGTCAATTTGGGGAAATGACTGACAGATTCGTGAGAAATAGAATCGTAGCAGGAGTAAGAGACAGTGAACTACAAGAAAGGCTTTTAAGGATACAGAATCTTACTTTGCTAGTTACTGAGGAAACATGCAGGGCCTCAGAAGCTAGCAAGAGACAAATGAAAGTAATAAGAGGAAATGAAGTGGACTCAATAAGTCAAAGAAGCAATACCACAAGACAAGCCTTCAACTGTGGCAAGTGCTCGTCCAAACATGAACCAAGGCAATGTCCAGCCTACGGAAAGACATGTAACTCGTGTGGAAAACTGAATCACTATGCCTCATGCTGTAGAAATAACCCAAAAAATGGAAAAAGTCAAAGTTATGGAAAGGAAAATAAGAAGAGAAATGGAAAGGACAAATATAAGAAAAATGGAAGAAAAGTCTATGGAGTTGAATGCAATGAAGAGACAGAGAGCAGTAGTAGTGAACCTGAACCTTACATAAATAACATTGAATTGGACAGCATTGAGAATAAGAAAAATTACACTGATATATGGACAGTAGATGTGAACATAGGGGGTGAGTCGATTCGATTCAAAATTGATACAGGGGCCAACTGCAATTGTTTGCCTCTGACCTTTGTAAAAAAACTAAAGTTAGAGAACAATGTTGTAAAGACTAGATTAAGTTTAAATACTTATGGCAACAACAGGGTAACTGCAATGGGATACATAAACCTAGATTGTTATATTAAAAACAAGAACTATAAAATAAGATTTATAGTAGTAGATTGTAATAAAAGCATGCCCATTTTGGGACTGAACACAAGTAATATAACAGGATTAATCAATAAAATTGATACAGTGGAAGTGAGTACAAAGGGAAAAAATGCGTTCATATCCCAAAGTGGACATGTTTTTGAAGGTACAGGTAAAATCCCCTTCATGTATAAAATTGTATTGAGCAAAAGTGCACAGCCAGTCAGTAATGGTTGTCGGCGAGTTCCTGAAGCCTTAAAAGCTAAGTTGAAAGAGGCGTTAATTGATCTGGACAATAGAGGTATCATATCTAAAGTTGAGGAGCCCACCGAATGGGTAAATAATGTTGTTATAGTCGAGAAGCCATCAGGGGATTTAAGAATTTGTTTAGACCCTACTCAGTTAAATCGTTTCATATGTCAGGATCAATTTCCAATACCCACTCTAGAGGAGTTATCTTTAAAATTAAAGGATAAAATCATTTACACTGTCCTTGATCTCAAAGAAGGGTTTTACCATGCTCCGTTAGATCCTGAAAGTAGAAAATTATGCACATTCATAACACCTTTTGGAAAATTTTGTTTCAATAGACTTCCATTTGGTATTAAAGTGAGTCCTGAAGTATTTCAGAGAATGAATGAAAAAATCTTTGGAGATCTACCAGTTGGAATCTATTTTGATGATTTCATAATAAGCGGAAAGTCTGAGGAGGAGCATGATAGGATCCTAAAAGAAGTAGTTAGTAGAGCGGAAAAGTATGGGGTAAAATTTAACAAGTCTAAAGTTCAATATAAAGTAAAGGAAGTTAGATATTTGGGGCAAATATTTTCAGCTGAGGGTGTCAAACCTGATAGTGAGTATGTTAAATCAATTTTATTACTGGAAGAACCTAAAAACAAAAAAGATCTTCTTACTGTACTTGGTATGTTTAACTATTTGTCCAAATACTTGCCTAAACATTCGGAACTGTTATCTCCATTAAGGACTTTAATAAAAAATAATGTAGAATGGAACTGGACTAAAGATCATAGTGAAAATTTCCAGAAAATGAAAAAATTCATCTCAGAAATTCCTATACTAAAAATTTTTGATCCAAATTTGCCAATAGAAATTCAATGTGACGCAAGTCAATCTGGAATAGGGGGTTGTCTTTTGCAAGGAGGGAAACCAGTTGCGTTTTGCTCAAGAAGTTTAACAGACACAGAATGCAGATGGGCACAAATTGAAAAAGAGTATTTGGCTATATCCTTTTCCTTACAAAAATTTCATCATTTTGTTTATAGTAGAAAGGTTCTTGTCAAATCAGACCATAAACCATTGGTGTCGATTCATAAAAAAGATATCTCTAATGTTAGCTCGAGATTACAAAGGTTGAAGCTCAAAATGTTAAAGTACAATTTTGATGTGGAATATTTAGCAGGTAAATTTATGTATATAGCTGACCTTTTATCTAGATTTTATCTCAAAACGCCTGTTAAAGATGACAAGGAAATGAAAGAGATTGTACATTCACTAGATTTAGATTTGCCCATATCAGATGAAAGGTTAGAGGAATTAAGAATGGCTACCCAAAATGATATAGTTTGCTCTAAAGTAATTAAGTATTGTCAAACGGAATGGCCAGATAAAAATCAAATCGAAGACTCAGAAGTTAAAATTTTGTATAAGATAAGAGATTCTCTACATGTAAAAAATAGTTTATTGTTTCATGATTCCAAACTTATCATACCCAAATCAATGAGACTAAAATTACTCAATAAGTTGCATGTTGGACATTTTGGTATAGAAAAATCAAAAGCCAGAGCAAGAAAAATTTTTTACTGGCACGGCATGACTCGAGACATAACAGATTTTGTTCGTAGTTGTAAAACTTGTTTGGCATTCAGTCGTAGTGTTACTAAAGAACCACTAATCATGCATGAAAAATCTGATACTCCTTTTGAAAAAGTAGCTGCAGATATATTGAGTTTTGCCGGTAAAGATTTTCTGGTTGTGGTAGATTATTATAGCAATTGGATAGAATTAATAAACCTAGAGTATAAAACAGCAAATGAAATTATAAAGAAACTCAAAGTTGTGTTCTCCACTCATGGTGTTCCAGTGAGATTCATGTCAGATAATCAACCATTCAATAGTCAGGAATTTAGAAACTTTGCTAAAGACTGGGACATACAATTAATCACATCCAGTCCAAGATATCCACAGTCAAATGGATTATGTGAAAAGGCTGTTGGTATTTGTAAGAATATGTTGAGAAAATGTCAACACTCCAATAATGATATTTATAAAGCTTTATTAGAGTATCGCACATCACCACTGACAGGTTTAAATGTTTCCCCATCAGAATTGCTAAATCGAAGAATACTACGTTCCAGTTTACCTATTTCAAAACAACTGTTGTTGGATAAACCACAGGTAGATAATAATAAAATAAAACAAAAACGATTAAATACCAAAGCATATTATGACAGACATGCTAAAATTAGATCAGAGTTTTGTGAGGGACAAAATATAATGCTGCAGAAGGGAGAGAAGTGGGTCCCAGGTAAAATTGTGGCTAAACATGAAACACCCAGATCTTATTTAGTGATGGAAAACCTAGACAGGGTGCTGAGGCGAAACTCTACGTTTATTAGACAAAACCCTAATGAGGTTATTCTTAGGCATAGAAACAGTGATACACCAGAATGTAACAATAATCCTAAGCTTAGTGTGCCAAATTCTAATGAGCCTGTTGCTCATCGTGAGTGCCGTGAAATGAACCAAAAATCAGTTAATCCTGATGAAAAAGTGACCGAGACTCCACCTGCTAGTGCATCTTATATAACCCGTTCTGGACGTAATGTCATTAAACCGATAAGATTCAGATAATAGACTGTCAATATAGTTTTAAGTTTCTTATTGTACTAGTTAGGATGTTTGTTTTGTTTCTCATATAAAAAATGGGTTCAAGCCCTGTGGACAGGAGCTTTCTGGCGCTCTAGTTCAAACAGACAAATTATATCTCCGAAAGTATCGGTTTCTCAGAGTTGGGAATTATATCAATGTATTCATATGATAGAACTGCATCCTAAAGGAAATTCAATTCAAATAATAGTTTATTTATCAAGATTAAATGAGCAATCATGAGAATGAGAAAAGCACCATGGAAGAAATCAAATTAAATCTGGCCAATTTTGCCCAATAACGAACTTAACCGAGATATTCATCTCCCTAAACTACTCTGAAAATTTCAACTACCTACCTCATTCCGTTCGAGAGTTATATCTATGTCTATGGATGAAAAGCAGTCTCACTACTCTCAGATCTCTTACTTCATGTTCAGTTCCGAAATGTAAGAATTTTCTGAGAAAAACTAATTTCGGAGCAAACAACTGAGATTTTTCTCACTTCGCTCACAATTCTTCGATTGATTAGATAATCTGTCAGGAACATCATTTGACATTATGACAATTCATATTCATACATAGAATAATATCATTCTGTGACAACGTTGAAATACGATTTATTATTGAAATTTTGAAAAATCATATCTCCGAAAGTATTAGCTTGTTAGAGTTAAAAATGATATGAATGGATTCTTATGATAAATCCTCTCATTAAAAAAAATTTAATTTGGAATTTGTTTCGTAAAAAAAAAAATTTTTTTTTGTTACTCCGAAACCATCTGTCCGATTTTGCCCAATAACGAACTTAGCCGAGATATTTATCCCCCAAACCTACTCTGAAAATTTCAACTCTCTAGCTCATTCCGTTCGAGAGTTATCGTGCCTACGGCCGGCCGGACCGGCCGGACCGGCCGGACAGAATGAATTTCGACCACGAATTATTGATCAGTGAGTCGAACCAAATCGTTTAAGACCATTTTCATCGAAATATTCGAAAATTACAGACATTTGGGCAAATTGATAAGCACTCAGTTCCGAGGAACTAGAGCGCCAAAAAGGGAGATGTTACATATTTAGGATAGCTGTTGTAACTATCACGAGGGGGCGCTTCATATACGCTCCATCCGTCATTAGATAACTCTATGACGTTGAATGTGGCCAGAACATTCATTAGTGACTTCCGGCCAAGATAGACAGAACGTGCATATAATAAAAGAGTTGAAATACAAAGTAGTATAATTTCATACCAAACATTACAGAAACTATTTCCACGCTTAGATCTGGGAAAAGGTCCCATTAAGTCTAAGGCAATTACTTGCCAAGGAAAAGCGACATTCTTCTCCTTTCCCATTAAACCCAAACCTGGTTTATTATAAATTTTCTGTGCCCCACAAGTTTTACACTGACGGATAAATTTGATAATATCTGTTCTCATCTTGTACCAATAGTACAGTTCACTCACTCGTGCAATTGTTTTAAAACAACCAAGGTGACCGCAAGTCGGAGGTTCATGTAAATTTCTAATGATTTGATTGCGTTTTCTTTTCGGCACAAGAATCTTCCATTCGGAAATATTCGTATGGATTGGGTTGTTCGACGGAATTAGCTTATAAAGGGTTTCTTCTAATTTCCACTGTGGATATTTACCAGGATTCTTACAAACTTTATCTCGCATATCACGGTACCATATATCTGTCATCTTCCACAATGGTCAAAGCGTTAACCTCATTCATTTCATGAATACGCGAAAGAAAATCTGGCACAACATTATCTTTGCCTTTTCGATGTATTAAATCGAAATCAAATTGCCTCAATCGTACTGACCAACGCGCTAGTCTACCTGTTGGATTCGATAGTTTATTCAACTATATGAGGGAGTAATGATCTAATATGACTCTAAATTTAACACCCTCTACGTAAGCTCAAAATTTTTCTAAACAAAATACTAAGGCCAAAAGCTCTCGCTCCGTCACCGTGTAATTTCTTTCCGCTCGAGAAAGAGATCGGCTTGCATATGCAATTACCTTCTCTTTGCCATCATGACATTGTGTGAGAACACCACCTATGCCAGTAGCGGATGCATCACTCTGTATAGTGAACGGCAAATCAAAATTGGGAGAGGTGAGTATGGGAGAGGCCACCAAGGATTCTTTAATTTTTAAGAATGCCTCCTCAGCTTGAGGGGTCCAATCGATGCTTTGATGCCTATTTTTACCTTTCAGTAAGTCATTAATGGGCAACAGTAAAGTTGAAAAATCTTTAATAAAAGCTCGATACCAAGAGCACATTCCTACAAACCTTTTTATTTGTGTGGTTGTATTCGGGCGTGGGGAATTGACCATACAAGAAACCTTCTCTGGATCTGTTTTCAAACCGTTTCCGTCAACAACATAACCAAGGTATTTCAGGGAATTTCGAAAAAATTCGCACTTTTTCAGGTTGACAGTTACGTTAGCTAGTTTTAATCGATCGAGAACTTCTCTAAGTAGAACAACGTGTTCTTCGAAAGTGGACGAAATTATTATTATATCATCAATATAGACAAAAATTTTACCGTCGAATTCAGGGCCGAAAAGACTATCAACGAACCGTTGTTGGGTTTGGGCACTATTTCTTAATCCAAAAGGCACAACAACGAACTGATATAAACCCCTTCCAGGAATGCTAAGAGCGGTTTTTTCCTTAGAAGCCAGATCTAGTGGAATCTGCCAAAATGATTTCCTCAAATCAATGCTACTTATGAATTTTGCCCCAGTAGGTCCGCTAAGAATACGATCGATGCGAGGCAGTGGGTAGGAATCGTGTTTAGTGACTTCATTTAATTTACGCCCATCAAAACAAAATCTATATTCGTTGTTTTTTTTCTTGATCAAAAGGACTGGACTACACCACGGAGAGTTAGATGATTCTACAACTCCCAACCTCAACATTTCATCTAATTCATTATTAAGGAGTTTCATCATATATGGCGACAACGGATATTGTCTTACTCGAATGGATTTTGTATCACCGGTGTCGATAGTAAGATGAATTTTATCAGTTCTACCTAATCGACTTTCACTGCTAATTCTCTCGAAAGAGCGCAACAAGTCGTCAACAATTAAACGTTGTTTTGAATTTAAATAGCCTAATTCGCACGTTTCGCATTCTAAATTTTTATTTGAATTCGAAGTTTGTAAAGAAATATTATATTTCTGAACGTTCCAGCTACCTTCAAGATAATATATTCTAAGAGCAAATTTTCTACAAAAATCACTTCCGAAAATTACGTCGTGAGCAAGACTTGGAAATACTAGAGCTTCCAGAAAATGACATTCATCATCGATGACGATAGGTAAATGTACAAGACCGGTTATTCGCTGTTTATGATCATCTGCTGTATGTACAAAACTTATGTGAGCCGGAAAAATTTTCAAATTTAAACGGAACAACAGTTTCATACCACCTTTACCCACGGTAGTAACATTAGAGCCAGAGTCTAACAAACCAATTACAGGATAATCTAATATATTAACCTTTATAAAAGGTCTATTATCAGATTTTCGTTCACTGAAAAGCTCGGAGGTGCAACAGTTTCGAAATGAAACATCAGGTGAAATTTTAGTTTTTAGTTTAAATCTGTCAAAATCGAGCTCATCACGATCGTCAAAATTTATTTTACGGGCCCTTGGTAAATTTGAGTGGGATGATAGGTTTCGGTTCTCTCAGGAGTGTGAGACTCCAGATGTTGATTGGTTACTCAATCCTCAATTCGGTCACGTAGTTCACTCTCATTCCGCCTAGGCATCCCATGATTATTATGACCATTCTAACATTATGCCTTGGATACAGGATCTCCATTTCGAACATTAAATCCTTGTATTCTTCCCTCTCCTGTTCTTCTTTCATGACCACATTATTTTCTGCGGGGGAGGAAAATTCCACGACAAACAATTCCTTGAGTTCTTTGTCCAGCAAGAGTATATCTGGCTTTATGGCGTGGATCTGCCAAGCTGTTGTAATCGCATAGTTCCAGATATGAGAACTACTTCGATTTTTAGAGGCACATATGGTAGCACTGTTTCGTTTTCTATACCATAAACCTCTCTCAGATGGAAGTAGAGAATTCGGAGTGCTGCATTGTGTCTTTCCACACATCCTGTTGGAGCATGGACTCTGCCAGCAGACAGAATATGCATAACAGTTTCCTGATGGCTGTGGCATGCTCTGCACGTTGTTGGGGTGTCCAGTTTCATGATGTTCTTTTTATACCATCTTGCATTTATCACCCCATCTTCAAAAAGGCTAAGGAGAATTCTTCCGACAGGGCCTGATCTTTCAAACTCCTGAAAAATATGGAGTGTAGGTGTTTACTCATGTAATCTTCCAGTAGTATATTCAGTTGTGCCTGTCTTATCTCTCTGTCAACTCTTCTTTGGTTTGTTGGCATGATGGGTGTTCCTGCTAGCTCATGATCAATGGATATGCCAGTTATACTGAGCTTCTCCAAAGCTCTGTGACTAGCCTTATTATTACTTTTATTATTATGTACAGATATTGAGATGAGGCCAAATGGTCTAGGAATCTCATACAGGAAAAAAAATACACTTCAGAAGACAAAAGAGAACAAAAAAAGAAGTTTTCTAAGTAAATATGGAGACTAGTCTGTTTTTAAAAGTATTCACACTCCCGTCACCTACGACACTTTTCGGTAAAGAGTTCCACCTGCCAAATACCCTGTTCGGGAGGAAAAACTCTATTCATATCGGTGGCCATGAAGATAACTGTTGTTCATCGTGAAAATGTCCTCGAGTTTACCATCAATAAAATGGTTCAAGATGCGGTATGTCACAATTAGGTCACCACACACACGACGATCATGAAAAATGCTCAACCAGAACACTTGGAGTCTCTCCTCGTACGATGGTCGAGACCCTTCCAAAAAGAATCCTGGTTGCAGAGCGCTGTATTCGCTCCAAACACTGTTGATCACAGATCAGGATAGGAAACTACGCGGGCCTGGCGTATTCGAGAATTGGACGGATGTAAGTTATATATGCTGCCTGCAAGTAACAATCGAACATCCAGGAGAAGGCTCTCCGTATCAGGTCCAAGATCTTACTAGCTCTAGAGGCTAAATTACCCACAATAGCAGACCAGGAAAGATCCTCTGTAATGATGACGCCATTATGCTCCGTGCATGACTCCAGAACACTGCCAGCGGCAAGATATCGGTGCCTCAGATTATGTTTAGCAAGATGGAGAACCTTGCATTTTTTCACGTTTAGAGGGAGGAGCCACTGGCTGGACCACTGATCCAGCCGTACCAGGTCACCCCGAAGGACATCAGGGAAGCGAGCATCGTAAAATTATTTAATGTCGTCGGCATATTGTGAACAAGAAGCTGAGAGTGAGTTTGAGAGATCTGAAACGTTTATCAGAAAAAGAAGTGGTCCCAAAACTGAGCCCTGTGGGACACCACAAACGACTGCTCTAAAATCTGAAAAAACATCGCCCACTCTGACCGAAAAATTCCTACCAATAATGAACGAATGAAGCCAAGCCAGTAAACTGTCTCCAATACCAAAATGTTCGAGTTTGTGGAGCAAACGATTAGAAGGGACACGGACGAAGACTCGGGAAAAGTTCAAATATATGACATCGACAGGTATTCCACAGTCAAGAGACTTGGTCCAGTGCTGAAGGCATTGCGGTAGACACATGATGACTGAACGTCCCGGTAGGAAACCGTGCTGGCACTCAGGGATTAGATCGTTCTCGCGCTGGAAATAGAGCAACTTGTTATGCACAACTCTCTCAGCAATCTTGATTAATTATGTGTCAACTTCCTCATACCTCATCTCCAGCTGTTTTCGAGTAATTTATTGATTTACTTTCTTTTTTGTGCAAAACATAGATTCAATTCAACATTCAGTACTTCAGTACTGGGAATCCTAGAAAGCCTTCGGCTCAGGTGACAATCATTCGCGGGCGTGAATGTCCTACTTCTCTCCCTCGGTGCGTAATATACTATTGTTGCATTAACACATCCTTTTTTCCGTGTGATACTAGACATTAGGGAAAACACCTCAGCAAAAAAAACCTCGTCTTCCCGTTAGTGTTTTTCGTCCAGATGAAATCATTTGAATATTAAGGTCGTTTCATCGTTCTCTCCATAGAAAAAACTCATCAACGGATTATTTAAAATTCGAAATATGTATTTTTGTTTTAATAAGTATGTTCTTGAAAAATGTCTGAACAAATTTACTATTAGTATTTTGCGAAGTATGAAGAAAAATATGGCAGAAATTTTATGAAATCAACACGAATAAGCATGAACATAGAGCATGTTTTATGAGTTTTAATGTTATATCTCCCCTCCTTCTGAGTATGATTAAGATTTGGTCAATCCCAGTTAATAGGTACGTGGATTAGAAAGCGTATCACTAGAAAAGATCATCGACCAAGTAATCCGATATATCTGAGTTTATGAGAACGGAATTCAATTTGTCAACGTGAACCTAATTGAATGTTCAGCAGATTGAATTCACGAACTTGGGGAAACTTGTATCGAAGAGGATATGAAAACCAGAATGGAATTTCCTTGTGTTATACCACTGAGAGTAGGTATATCTTATAAGTTCACACTAAATGTTCTATTGAAAAAACCGGACAAACAGTTTCCTGCAGAAGAAAAAGTTGGATTCCAAGTGTGCGACTATTTGCGACTCCATAAGGGATTCGTTCGTTTTTAATATACTAGGGGTCTAAAAGGAATATTATTTTGAATGTGGGCTAGTTACCACCTTTTTGAAAAGGACGATTAAAATAGAGAAGATATGCATTTAATAAACATTTGCTGTTGCTTCACATGACTTCACATGTTGGGAAGCGCTCATTTGTATTTCTAAACAAAGCAGCTCGCTTGTAAAACTTAAATGTTTGGGGTTAACTGCTTTATTTTACCATGTGGAGTCTCACCCTTGAAATTAATACTTTCCACGAAAAGATAATTGCAAGTAAAATATCTTGTGAAACTTCATCCCTTGTAGAAGTATTTATGACCTATTTCCTGTGAAATATTGATTAAATGCATACAACAACTAACACATTGTCAGAGCTGTTAGTCTTTTTGTCTAGACTATTCGAAGACCCCTAGTCTGTGAAAGTCATTTATCAGCTTTTGCTGATAGATTAGATCCAGACAATTAGTGAAAATTAGTCGAAATGGGGGGAG
This sequence comes from Halyzia sedecimguttata, assembly GCA_937662695.2. NCBI lineage: Eukaryota > Metazoa > Arthropoda > Insecta > Coleoptera > Coccinellidae > Halyzia > Halyzia sedecimguttata. The sequence continues at coordinate 10,180,609 of OW569416.2, read as the reverse complement.
AACTTCGAGATTTTGAATTTCTAAGATTAAACACGCTAGAAGTTCACTGATTTGTGCATTTAATATGCATTCCTACTACTTTTTCGCAATCGACAAATGATAGTATTGTTGTAACATATCTGGGGCGGTTTTAAGATCGAACCCCCAATCATTATTAATATTTCCCCTTTTTTACCCAGATGAAGGAACGTCCTATATTTCCTTCTATATGGGCTTTTATATACAATTACACTGTTCAATTTCATTACTATTCTTGATCTGTCGCGAAACAATTACATTGTATTTTCTTCGTTAGCAACTAATTAGTCACTTCTTCATTTTTCATATGGAAGGAAGATTTCAAATTGTATCAATATTGTATTGTACAATAATTCATGCTTGTTATCGAAGTAACGGTAACAACAAAATACAGTTAATTGTTTCTTCAAAGTGCGTTCGAATCATTCACCACTTCCCATCGTCGTAATTGTTACCTCATTCCAAGTAACAAATTACTCATCCACCTGATAAAACCATCAGGGTGTAAAATTCTGGTTCTTCGAATCATAACTTCATGATAAACTAATCAGGATTCAACATTTGGTCCTTCGAGCCGGATATTGTCCAGTAAACCTTTAGCTACATTCCAGGATCCAACATATGGTCGTTCGAGCCGGATATTGTCCAGTGAATCTATAACTACATCCAGGATGCAACATTTGGTCGTTTGAGCCGGATATTGTCCAGTATATCTATAACTACATTCCACGATCCAAAATTTGGTAACTTGGAGCCAAGGAAATTCAATAAATTCTACAATGACATTTCATCGACGAAAGTACTCAAGTTTGGTACTTCTTCGTACAGCACCAGCGGATCCAGATCAACCCAGGTACAACGGATCCAGAAGCAACCCTTGGAGTTCAACAAGTGTGTGAGTGCAAACGTGAAAATTCGTGGAAAAAGTGTTAAGTGTCGCAAAATCGAGAAAAAAGTGCGAAAATTTGTGTTAAGTATCCTGCAGTAACAGTAAGTCATTGACCACCATATAATTTCCATTTAATCGAATTCCTCATTATTGTATTGCTTCTATAACTATTTGCAATAGTTAAAATGTCGGCTAACGAAATCAGAGCTTTGAAATACGAAAGCACACAAGGAAAGAGATGGATCGTCAGATTCGAGAATTTCTTGAAAAAATATAATGATACCAAGAATTATGGAATGCTCCAGAAATATTTCAGCGAAATTGATATAGTTCGCGAAAACCTTAAACAAATTGATTTCAAGTTAACGATGCTAGTCGAAGATCCGGATGAACTAGAAAGTTACCGCGATGAATTCTATGAAAAATACGATGAAGTTCATGGCACAGCCTTTAATCTTATTTCTAATCGGGGTTCAAACCACGCTCAGTCATTCAATCTTCTGAAAAAATCAGATAGCAGTGAAACTCCTAAATCGTTTCATTCGTCTAACGTGAATTTGCATACTGCCGTTGAATCTAAAACATCAGTAGCCACCGCGACAGTCAATATTATAAACAAAACGGACAAAATGAAAACATGTCGAGCTCTTCTGGAAGCTAGCTCCCAGACACATTTCAATAATGAATAAACATTGTCACAAAGCCACTTTACGGTTAATAAACAAAGCAGTTGTTTTGTACCTTTACCCTCCGACGGCAATAAATCTAGCCTCGGTACCTCTCAGCATCTGGTCCTTAAGCGTGCCTATGCTTTGAAACAGCTGTCAAAAGGGGACAGTGACCTGAAGGGAAGTTATTCCAATTGTTTGTTAAATTACATAATAATGTAAAACACATTTCGAAGTGCGAAAAGCCTGATCACAGTAACTGCTTCTATTCGCACCCATTCGCATTGCCCACGGACTTTGCAAAAAGGTATCGTCAAATACGTCTAAATCCAGACGACCTCTGTTATCAGAAATTGCTTTTTCGCAACATACCTGGGGATTCTACCGAAGGACAGACCCTGGCTATCGTCTCATACGGGACATTATGTGCCTCGTTCCTCGCCATCCATTCTCCTCAACAATTAGGAACGGCGGGGGGCGATCGGTAGCCCTTTTCATTAACTTTCGATAGGGCCATATTGCGTCCCATTATACGCGAAGTTTACTTTAGTTCCAAGAATCTGGAACAGGTCTGCGCCCGGACAAACCCTATTTTCTCTGAGGAATCCGTATTGTCCGTTCAATGGTCACAAAACCACTCAAAAAATTGTAAATCGATGTATTCCGTGTTTCCGAGTTAAACAGCGAGTATCTTATCGTGCTATGGTAATTGTTCCGAGTCAACGTTTGAGTCCTTTTCGTCCTTTTCTTAAGGTCAGGACACATCATTGCGGTCCGTTTTACACAAAGAAAAAACGGTTCAGAAATCGCAACAAAATAATAGGCTTCGTACCCGTGTTCGTTTCCACGGGTACCAAGGCCGTTCATTATGAGACGATAAGTGACCTCATTTCCGAGGCCTTCATATTTAGCCTCAATCATCTCTTTTCCAGGAGAGAAAAATTCGCCGAGCAAAATTCTAATAATTCTACTAACTATCTAGATGCCAAATATCAGTTAAATGAGTTTCACATCTTGTTGTTCACGTCCGATAAGTACAATAAGGAATTACAACCATATTGTGAGGACGAGCAATTCTCTTGGCATTTTATCCCTCCCAAATTACCTGATTACGACAGGATTTGGGAGATCATGAAATCATTCAAGGATAACCTTTTTCGCATCGTTGACGATACACTGCTTACATATGAGCAATCAACAACATTCACAATCAAAAGAGAAGCAATACAGAATTCCCACCCCCTATCGACCGTGTTGTCTGACCTGAACGACGTCATTCCTCTGACACCTGGTCCTTTCCTTATAGGTGGTGCTTTGACATTTATCTCTTTTATTGTATATATAGTACACATATCAGCCTTTGGTTCATTATTAATTGGTAAACATTATGTTACCTTGTATTTCTAAGTTCTGAACACACTAATCTCATTTGTTTTGAATTTTGATAGTTCAAGGCCGGCATGATAGTTCAAGGCCGTCCCATGACTTCACATGTTGGGAAGCGCTCATTTGTATTTCTAAACAAAGCAGCTCGCTTGTAAAATTTAAATGTTTTGGGTTAACTGCTTTATTTTACCATGTGGGGTCTCACCCTTGAAATTAATACTTTCTACGAAAAGATAATTGCAAGTAAAATATCTTGTAAAACTTCAACCCTTGTAGAAGTATTTATGACCTATTTCCTGTGAAATATTGTTTAAATGCATACAACAACTAACACATTGTCAGAGCTGTTAGTCTTTTTGTCTAGACTATTCGAAGACCCCTAGTCTGTGAAAGTCATTTATCAGCTTTCGCTGATAGATTATATCCAGACAACTAGTGAAAATTAGTCGAAATGGGGGAGAAACTCGAGATTTCGAATTTCTGAGATTAAACACGCTAGAAGTTCACTGATTGGTGCATTTAGTATGCATTCCTACTACTTTTTCGCAATCGACAAATGAGAATATTGTTGTAACATATCTGGGGCGGTTTTAAGATTGAACCCCCAATCATTATTAATATTTCCCCTTTTTTACCCAGATGAAGGAACGTTCTATATTTCCTTCTATCTGGGCTTTTATATACAATTACACTGTTCAATTTCATTACTATTCTTGATCTGTCGCGAAACAATTACATTGTCTTGTCTTCGTTAGCAACTAAGAAGTCACTTCTTCATTTTTCATATGGAAGGAAGATTTTAAATTGTTTCAATATTTTATTGTACAATAATTCGTGCTTGTTATCGAAGTAACGGTAACAACAAAATACAGTTAATTGTTTATTCAAAGTGCGTTCGAATCATTTTCCACTTCCCATCGTCGTAATTGTTACCTCATTCCAAGTAACAAATTACTCATCCACCTGATAAACCATCAGGGTGTACAATTCTGGTCCTTCGAATAATAACTTCCTGATAAACTAATCAGGATTCAACATTCACTTTGCGAACGGAATAGTCTTAACTCTTCGATATTATAAGCTCTATTTCTTAAGATATAAACGAAATTAAAAGCTTTTTTAGATGGGGATAGATGCCTACTCTATGTTAGATGCCGTCATGATATTTGACTTGTGGGATAGTTATTCTAATGTGGGATAGTTATCCTAAATGAAAACATTTCATTTCTCTCCCTCGTTGCGTTCGAGCGTAATCGTGCTGACGGCTGGAAAGAATCTATTATGACCTCGGATCCTTAGTCATTTTTCCTCGAACTTAACCACGCAAACCAGGTTAACTTTCCTATGACGTCACGGTATACTTCGGTTTACTTTTGAATGTTGACAGCACAGAACATATAATGTTCGTTAAGTTTGAATATCGCGCTTATTATCTTCTAAACTATTTCCCAATTCTCGCTTGCAAATGCTGGTAGATGATGAGCATTTCAGAATGCCCATTGTATATGATGATTGATGTATACCATCAAAAGAGTAGTGGATATTGTAGTTGCTTGTTGGTCATAACATAATTTTTGTTTGGACAATAATGATGTGACTGAAGATTCTAAGACCCAAGGGCTTTTGATGGTTTCCAACAAGTGGAATATGTAAATGTTGATGGAGCAACAAAAAGAGGAGATATTATGGCGCTATTACAACAATAAATTATGATTATGATTATGAATTAATAAACTCATTTGTGTTTTCAGTGTTTTTCGTTGTTACATATAACAAACGACACAAAGTTATATTCTATGAGATGCATTATAAATTTAAATAAACTCCATATAAAAACAAAGTGGTATTTAAAAATATTTCAGTGATGAGAGGTCAGTCAGATTATGATGAAATAGGTCTTTTTCATCTCCTAGATCTAGAAATTTTAGAATATTCATTCAAGATCTTCAATAGTCTTTTGTTTTGTTCCAGTTGTTTTTCCATAAAATAAGTTTATTCATGAATAGCTGCACAAATGTTATCAGTAGTTTCTTGCTGAATAGCATTATTTTTTCATTACACTCTGTAATTTTATTTATAACACCAGTTTTTGTTTGTACCTCCTTCCTTTTCTTCTCAAGACCAGATCTGGTCTTGAATAGGGCCGTATTCGCATTGGGAGACCACCAGAAATAGAAGATAAAGTACAGTTGAAAGACATTTCAGATACCATATCTAGAATCCCAAAACCAACAGTAATTGTTGATGCAGGTAAGATTGATACTCCCATATATGAGACACCAACAACATGTATACCAAGTACATCGATGTACTTGGTATACATGTTGTTGGTGTCTCATGATATGGGAGTATCAATCTTACCTGCATCAACAATTACTGTTGGTTTTGGGGTTCTAGATATGGTATCTGAAATGTCTCTCAACTGTACTTTATCTTCTATTTCTGGTGGTCTCCCAATGCGAATACGGCCCTATTCATCGGCAGGGTCGACTGTCAGGTCAGTATCCTATTTCATTTTATCAAAAATATATTCAATTAGGAATTCTTCATCTGTAACAGAAAAGTTCTACTTCAGATACGAGAATTTTAGATTAATTAGCCACTTGCCTATTTTCAGCAAGTCGATTACATATTTTTCATCAACAATCTGCTATTTTATTTCATTCACGTAAACTTCGTACGAATCTATTGTACCTCGGATTTCCTCCCATGATACAAAGAAAACATAACCTCCAAAATGATAACCCGGTCAAACTACCTCCGTGAGTTGGTTTATGTGGTTGGTTAACTCTTACGTCATAGTTTGGAATACACTTCCAGGAATATTGGGTGGTTAACTTATTTCTAACCTGGTTTGTATGGTTAAGTTCGATGAAAAATGGCTCTTGATCAGTGAGTCGAAACTAATCGTCTATGTCCATTCTCGGCCAAATATTCGAACATTACAAACATTTAGACGAATTGATAGGCACTCTGTTCATAGAACAGCTCGCCAAAAATGAAAGAATATTGTGATTGACTTCTCCCTGTTATCAATATAAATTATCATATAGCAGTGGATAAATCTTCAGCTTGTAGAACGCAGTTTTTCAGAGAATTCGAAAGCTAGAAACGATTATACGAGTTAAACATTGTTAGGTCAGGTTTTATAGTTCAGGTTTTATCGTTCCTTTATGTTTTAAACTCCGTCGCCCACAGATCCCCCCAATCTCACAGACAATGAGCACAGACAACACGAAATTAAATAACTTGAATCTACAGACAAATTAATCAATATTTCCGAAGAAATCAGATACATTTCTATGATCCAAGGTAACCTCCACATAATTTTCCTCACAAAACTTTCCTCCCTATCATCCGTGGTGTTACCGATAAAATAGTCGCATCCTTGTGAAACAGGAAATAAAAACTACTTTTACGGAGAAACAATGATATTTTTATGTAATCACTAAAGGAAACTGTGGGAGGTATATTCATTATTAAGTGGTTTCTTTCTGGGGTTTCTCTCCCAAACTCTGCCTTAAATTTTGAATCTTTAATCACCAAATCGTTATTTTCTAATTTCGTTCAAACTACATTTATGGTTTAGATTAGATTTAGAAATTGATGACTCAGTGATTAAAGGTTCAAAATATAAGACCAATGATATTATGAAAATGTTTGAATACCTATTTCCAACTAGGCGTTATTTTTTGGCGCTCTAGTTCCTCGGAACTGATTGCTTATCAATTTGCCCAAATGTCTGTAATTTTCGAATTTTTCGATGAAAATGGTCTTAAACGATTTGGTTCGACTCACTGATCAAGAATCCGTGGTCGAAATTCATTCTGTCCGGCCGGCCGTCCGTAGGCACGATAACTCTCGAACGGAATGAGCTAGACAGTTGAAATTTTCAGAGTAGGTTTGGTAGATAAATATCTCGGCTAAGTTCGTTATTGGGCAAAATCAGACAGATGGTTTCGGAGTAACAAAAAAAATTTTTTTTTTTACAAAACAAATTCCAAATTAAATTTTTTTCAGTAAGCAGTTTTACCATAAGAATCCATCGATTCCATTTTCAACTCTAACAAGCTAATACTTTCGGAGATATGATTTTTTAAATTTCAATAATAAATCGTATTTTAACGTTGTCACAGAATGATATAATTATTCTATGTATGAATTGTCATAATGTCAACTTATTTTCCTGAGACATGACATTATCTAATCAATCGAAGAATTGTGAGCGAAGTGAGAAAAATCTCACTTCTATGCTCCGAAATTAGTTTTTCTCAAAAAAGTCTTACATTTCGGAACGGAACATGAAGTAAGAGATCTAAGAGTAGTGAGACTGCTTTACATCCATAGACATAGATATAACTCTCGAATAGAATGAGCTAGGTAGTTGAAATTTTCAGAGTAGGTTAGGGAGATGAATATCTCGGTTAAGTTCGTTATTGGGCTAAATTGGCCAGATTTAATTTGATTTCTTCCATGGTGCAGTTCCCATTCTCATGATTGCTCATTTAATCTTGATAAATAAACTATTATTTGAATTTAATTTCCTTTATGATGCAGTTCTATCATATGAATACATTGATATAATTCCCAACTCTGAGAAACCAATACTTTCGGAGATATAATTTGTCTGTTTGAACTAGAGCGCCAGAAAGCTCCTGTCCACAGGGCTTGAACCCATTTTTATCGAAAAAATTTTGGAATGGCAATGCGTTCGCCATTATCACCTCTCATAAGTAATATATTCATGCAAATTATGTAGAAAAATTGGTGGATACATATTTATTGAAACAAAAAGCTTGGTGGCGATATGTTGACGATATAGTTGCAATTTTTGAACATGGTAGCGAAGTGTTAGACAAATTTTTCGATTTCATAAATTCAAAGGAACCTACAATAAAATTCACTTTGGAAATAGAAAACAATAATTAGCTTCCTTTTCTAGATGTTTCGATAATTATGTATCCGAACGATTTTGAAACAAGTGTCTTCAGGAAGCAGACACATACAAATAGATATTCAAATTTCTATTCGAACCATCGACGTAGTGTGAAAAGAGGTGTTATTAAAACACTTTACGATAGAGCTACCGTAATTTGTTCTACTCTAGAAATTCGAAATAATGGAATTGATCACATCAAGAAATAAAAAATTTCTTGAAGATAATGGATATCCGAGGCAATTCATGAATACATCAATCATAAATTTAGGTAGAAGAACTACTAATAAAATAACGAATAATCAAGTACAACAGAATAATCAACAAGAACAGCAACCAAATCTGTTGAATGTGATCCCTTATGTTTGTGGCATTTCTGAAAAAATCAGAAGAATTGAAGAAGTTCAATATATGAACCGTATTCAGAACACAAAACGATCTTAGTTATTCATTAACAAAGACAAAACCCATTAATGAATAACAAAAATGAAAAAACTTTGTATATAAAATTCTTTATATTTGTGGTAAATCGAACACAGGAGAATCATCAAGACCACTAGAAGTAAGAAAGTCTGAACATAAGAACAACTTGAGAAATAGAGACATACAGAAATCAAAAATAGCGGAATATGTATGTTCTTTCGAAGGAGATCACATGATGGATCGGAGTAATACAATGATTCTGATGACAGAATCCAATTACACTAAAAGGAAACTTAAGGAGTCAACTTGTAGTTCGTTGAACAGAGAATGCAATTTTGCAAATTTCTCAATTGGTTTTGCCCATATTTGGCTGAATTAATAAAAAGGGAGTTGGAACTTGGAAATTTCTATTAAAACTATGTTACTATGATATTCAAATACTGTCAATGTGACAATTCTCGAATTTCAGAATAGCAATCAACAAAAAATAATTCTGAAGATTTTCGTCAAGTCTCTGACGAAGGAGTCTGATATAGACTCCGACACGTCACGATAAAGTTGTTCTATCGTTGATGTTGTTTCGTTATTGTTAGGCAACATTGTTCGATCGATGGCTTCTGACAAATCTCTTCTGTTTCTTACGCAGAAGCAAATCACAAAATAATACATTTTTTATATATATTTTTCAGAGTTTGGGAGAAAAAACCCAGAAAGAAACCATTCAATAATGAAATTTTTAACTCTCTCCGCTCTACTAAAGATTCCATTACCAATTAACTGAAATTCCAATATATACATAGATCAAAATAGCAAAATTGCGACTATCAGAGTATTCCATTACCAACTATCAGTTCGCTAAGATAAAAAAAACCTCATCTCTCTCTACATATATTACAGATACAGGTAAAAATATATCTCCGAAAGTATTGTTTTCTCAGAGTTGGGAATTATATCAATGGATTCTTATGAAAGAACTTCATCTTAGCAGAAATTGAATTCAAACATCATAGAAGAATTTAAATTCAACAAGAGTGCCAAAAAACAGGATGAAATGTACGAGTATGAACACAGATCATATAATAAAGCTTAGATAGAATAATTATAGCATTCTTTGAAAACATAGAAGTACGTACGATTCATTATTGAAATTTAGAAAAATCATATCTCCGAAAGTATTAGCTTGTTGGAGTTGAAAATGATATCGATGGATTTTAATGGTGAAACTGCATCTTAAATAAAAATTACAAACATTTGGGCAAATTGATAAGCACTCAGTTCCGAGGAACTAGAGCGCCAAAAAGTGTAATTCCCTTTCTGGGATTTGAGCCCGTTCCGCTCCGCTCTCGTTCCGAAACCGAAAACCCGACTGACTAGACGAACCGGCTATCGGGCTCCTCGTACGATCTCGTCGATCTCCGGTATTAGAATAGAACGTCGGTACTTACCTGGGATATGTATTCTTAATTTTCACTTTACACATAAAATCGCCACATGGGGGTTTATTTGACGGTTTTTTACCCTTGTCTCTCTAAGTCGATTTTGACGTTTCTCGAACCAACTATTAGCAAGGAATTAGACAATGTCATGTCGGAAAATAAGTTGACATTATGACAATTCATACACAGAATAATTATATAATTCTGTGAAAACGTTGAAATACGATTTATTATTGAAATTTTGAAAAATCATATCTCCGAAAGTATTAGCTTCTTAGAATTGAAATGATATCATTGGATTCTTATGGTTAAACTGCATATTGAAAAAAATTTAATTTGGAATTTGTTTTGTAACAAAAAAATTTTTGTTTTGTTACTCCTAAACCATCTGTCCGATTTTGCCCAATAACGAAATTAGCCGAGATATTCATCTGCCAAACCTACTCTGAAAATTTCAACTCTCTAGCTCATTCCGTTCGAGAGTTATCGAGCCTACGGCCGGCCGGCCGGACCGGCCTGACAGAATGAATTTCGACCATGGATTCTTGATCAGTGAGTCGAACCAAATCGTTTAAGACCATTTTCATCGAAAAATTCGAAAATTACAGACATTTGGGCAAATTGATAAGCACTCAGTTTCGAGGAACTAGAGCGCCAAAAACTGCTGCTCACTGAACTGCCTTCTCTGAGTCTGATATGCTATAATAATGATATGTTATGATATTTCTTGTGTCGCGAATGAAACTGCCTCACCACCATGACCAGTTGGTATATTATGGTATAATTAAACCTGTTCTTCACCCACAAGCTCAAGCCGTTTGATAAGAGAGCTGAGCCTAGAGGGTGAGAACTTGTCCAGTTCTCTCAGTCTTAGCTTGTGGACTCAAATCTAATCTTGTCGCTGGCGCAGAAAACTCATAATGTGATATGCTCGAAAGATTCTTTGCCCTCCAGGTGAACTCTGCACTCAGAATCTCCAACCTACCCTAACATTAAGGCATTTTTTCAGGCACCAGTGTACGGTAAACTCAGCTGCGTGCTGCTTCAGAGTTCTTGGACCTTTTACAATTATCATTTTTGGCGCTCTAGTTCCTCGGAACTGAGTGCTTATCAATTTGCCCAAATGTCTGTAATTTTCGAATATTTCGATGAAAATGGTCTTAAACGATTTGGTTCGACTCACTGATCAAGAATCCGTGGTCGAAATTCATTCTGTCCGGCCGGTCCGGCCGGCCGGTCCGGCCGGCCGGTCCGGCCGGTCCGGCCGGCCGTAGGCACGATAACTCTCGAACGGAATGAGCTAGAGAGTTGAAATTTTCAGAGTAGGTTTGGGGGATAAATATCTCGGCTAAGTTCGTTATTGGGCAAAATCGGACAGATGGTTTCGGAGTAACAAAAAAAAAATTTTTTTTTTACGAAACAAATTCCAAATTAAATTTTTTTTAATAAGAGGATTTATCATAAGAATCCATTCATATCATTTTTAACTCTAACAAGCTAATACTTTCGGAGATATGATTTTTCAAAATTTCAATAATAAATCGTATTTCAACGTTGTCACAGAATGATATTATTCTATGTATGAATATGAATTGTCATAATGTCAAATGATGTTCCTGACAGATTATCTAATCAATCGAAGAATTGTGAGTGAAGTGAGAAAAATCTCAGTTGTTTGCTCCGAAATTAGTTTTTCTCAGAAAATTCTTACATTTCGGAACTGAACATGAAGTAAGAGATCTGAGAGTAGTGAGACTGCTTTTCATCCATAGACATAGATATAACTCTCGAACGGAATGAGGTAGGTAGTTGAAATTTTCAGAGTAGTTTAGGGAGATGAATATCTCGGTTAAGTTCGTTATTGGGCAAAATTGGCCAGATTTAATTTGATTTCTTCCATGGTGCTTTTCTCATTCTCATGATTGCTCATTTAATCTTGATAAATAAACTATTATTTGAATTGAATTTCCTTTAGGATGCAGTTCTATCATATGAATACATTGATATAATTCCCAACTCTGAGAAACCGATACTTTCGGAGATATAATTTGTCTGTTTGAACTAGAGCGCCAGAAAGCTCCTGTCCACAGGGCTTGAACCCATTTTTTATTATTAGTGAAGATCAATTTGAATCGAGGACAGGGTCCTGTGGGATTCAGTGAATACATAGTAGGCACATTACAGAAAATGCAAGCAGCCGTGTATGAGGCATTATACATAAATATGTTATAGGTAATTAAACAAAGAAAATGAGATAAGCAAAAAAATTATTATTCTGATAGAATGAATATAAAAATTGGTTCAAGCCCCGTGGATAGGAGCTTTGGCGCTCTTGTTCAAACTTTGACAAATCATATCTTTGAAAGTATTGGTAATAGTTGGGAATTATATATTATTATATATATATATATCATAAAAGAATTCAAATTCAACAAGAGTGCCAACAATTATTAATCCAGAATCAATTGACCAATTCTACCCAACAACCAACTAATCCGAGATATTCGTTTCTCAATTCAATGGTGAACGATATATTTTTGGCGCTCTTGTTCCTGGAAACAGGGTGCTTATCAATTTAACCAAATGTCTGTTATTTTCGAATTTTTGGCTGAAAATGGTCTCAAACGATTTGGTTCGACTCACTGATAAAGAATCCGAGGTCGAAATCGATTCTGTCCGGCCGTAGGCACGATAACTCTCGAACGAATTGAGTTAGAGGATTGAAATGTGCAAGGTGGGTTTGGAGCCTAAATTTCTCGGACGAGTTCGTCAATGGGCAAAATCCATCAAGCGGTTTCGGAGTTATGGTCGTTTTCAGTGAAATCATTTTTTATGAATATTTCCGAAACCGATTACTCGATCTATCTGAAATTTAGCATCAAATTGTAGAATCATGACTTTCATACGCTCGTGAAGTTTTGTATTGAACAGGTTACCGCAAAGTGTCAAAACAAAAATTTTAAAATTTTTAAAAATTTCTTCTACAATAACTCTCGAACGGAATGAGCTAGGCAGTTGAAATTTTCAGAGTAGGTTAGGGAGACGAATATCTCGGTTAGGTTTGTTATTGGGCAAAATAGGCCAAATGGGTTCGGAGTATCGAAAAAAAAAATTTTTTTTAAGCATCAAATTTCAATTTACCTTTCAATTTAAGATGCAGTTTCATCATAAAAATCCACTGATATCATTTTCAACCCCAACAAGCTAATACTTCCGGAGATATGATTTTTCGAAATTTTGATTATGAATCGTAATTCTATGTTTTCACAGATTGCTATAATTATTCTATTGATGCTTCATTATATGATCTGTGTTCATTCTCGTACATGTCATCCTGTTCTATAAGAGAGAGTCAAATTCATTTCAGCTATTTTAATTTGATATCTTCCATGGTGCAGTTCACATTCTCAGATTGCTCATTTGATCTTGATAACTAAACTATTATTTGAATAGAATTTCCTTTATGATGCAGTTCTATCATAAGAATACATTGATATAATTCTCAACTCTGAGAAACCAATACTTTCGGAGATTTAATTTGCCTGTTTGAACAAGAGCGCCAGAACACTCCTTTCCACAGGGCTTGAACCAATTTTTCCCTCAAATCCACTGTGAAAATTATATTATATCAATTGAAACTTTAGCCAGTATTTTAGTTTTGTTTTCACTGGAGATATTCTGAACTCAATAATATGAACTTACCATTACCATTCCCATCATCATATGGATTGAACATGGGCATTAAATATCAAAATTTATCATGTCTCAGGAAAATAAGTTGACATGTATCAACACAGATCATCTGACCGATTTTGCCCAATAAAAACCTAACCGAGATATTTATATCCCAAACCTATTCTGAAAATTTCAACTGTCTAGCTCATTCTGTTTGAGAGTTATCGTGTTAACGGGTGGCCGGACGGCCGGACAGAATCGATTTCGACTAGGTATCCTTGATCAGTGAGTCAAACCAAATCGTTTAAGACCATTTTCAGCCAAAAATTATAAAATTAAAGACATTTGGACAAATTGATAAACACTCTGTTCCGAGGATCAAGAGCGCCAAAAAGCACTGACGTGAAGTCAGTACACTTTGGCGCCGGAAATCTATCCAGAGAGTAGTGGATACCATTCTCTGTCAGATCAGAAATTAACAGTGCTGTGTCTGAGCTGGCGTAAGGATAGAGTAACAAAGTTGACGAAGAACACAACTTACTACCCTAAGTCGCACAAGCTCCAAGGAGCTTCTGAGGGATCTCTTGGAGAAGACTTATGAGTTTCAGTATAATAATAATCATGTGTATAGCACGAACTCCAAAGCAGATTGACCCAACGTCAATGCTTTTTTACCCTTCTTCTATAATAGTGAAGTATATCTGCATTTGCGTGCGTGCTGTAGGTATGATTATGATTATACTGACCCTCCAAGGTCTTCCCCAAGAAGATCCCTCAGAAGCTACTAGGAGCTTGTGCGACTAAGGAGAGGTTGTTGTGTTCTTTGTTATTCTATCCTTTTGCCAGCTTAGAAGGAGTACTGTTAATTTTTGACCTGACAGCGAACGGTGTCCACTACCCTCTGGATAGATTTCCGACTCGCTCTATCCACTGAGCTTGAAATACTCATCACTCAATTCAAATTAGCCAATGTGTTCACGCGCACCAAGAAGTATTGACTTCACGTAAGTGCTTTTTTTATATATTTTTGGCGGTCTTGTTCCTCGGAACAGAGTGCTTATCAGTTTGCCAAAATGTCTGTAATTTTTTGATGAAAATGGCCTCAAACGACTTGGTTCGACTCACTGATCAAGAATCAGTGGTTGAAATTGATTCTGTCCGGCCGTCCAGCCGTTAACACGATAACTCCCGAACGAATGGAGTTGGAGGATTGGTTTGGAGCGTGAATATCTTAGACGAGTTCGTTAACCCAAAACTACTATGGCTTATTCACACTAAAATAACTACTATCGTGGGGTCACCAATGACCCCATTAACTACTAGTCCTAAAATAATTATAGTTCTTGATATAGTTGTTTTTTTTACTTCGGATACTTCAATAGGTTCTTAGAGCATAACAATGTGGTTTGACAAATATATTTTTCATTTATTTTGACACGTGTGAAGAAAATAAAAATATCCTTTGATTTTCAACCAAAAATAAATATAACTGATTGATTGATCCATAATATAATGAAAAATTGGTTCAAGCCCTGTGGACAGGAGCTTTCTGGCGCTCTTGTTCAAACAGACAAATTATATCTCCGAAAGTATTGGGTTCTCAGAGTTATATCAATATATTCTTATGATAGAACTGCATCATAAAGGAAATTCAATTCAAATAATAGTTTATTCATCAAGATTAAATGAGCAATCTGAGAATGAGAACTGCACCATGGAAGAAATCAAATTCAAATTGCTGAAATCAATTTGACTCTCTCTTATAGAACAGGATGACATGTACGAGTATGAACACAGAACATATAATAAAGCTTAGATAGAATAATTATAGCATTCTGTGAAAACATAGAATAGAAGTACGATTCATTATTGAAATTCCGAAAAATCATATCTCCGAAAGTATCAGCTTGTTGGAGTTGAAAATGATTTAAATGGATTCTTATGGTAAAACTGCATTTTAAATGGATATTGAATTAAAAATTTTTTTTTTTTTCGTTACTCCGAAACCATTTGGCCTATTTTGCACAATAACGAACATAACCGAGATATTCATCTCCCTAACCCACTCTTAAAATTTCAACTGCCTTGGTCATTCCGTTCGTGAGTTATTATAGAATTTTTTTTTTTAAATTTACAATTTTTTTTTTACACTTTACGGTAACCTGGTCAATACAAAACTCCACATGCGTATAAGAGTCATGATTCTACGATTTGATGCTAAATTTCAGATAGATCGAGTGATCGGTTTCGGAAATATTCATAAAAAATGTTTTTAATAAATCGGCCATAACTCCAAAATCGCTTGATGGATTTCACCCATCAACAAAGTCGTCCGAGATAATTACGCTCCAAAACAATACCTCCTAGAATACAAGGCCACATGGCTCTTTCGAGAATTGCTGTGACGTCAACACTCGAAGTGCACTCTGTTGCATGCGTGTCTGAGGCGTGCTTGTAGTGCCCTTTTAGTTTATGTTTGGCTTGCAACGTCATTCAACCTGTTGCTAAACCAGCGTTTGTGTTGTCCAGTGCTTTTGTGATATTTGTAAGTACTTTTCAGTACTATCTCTGTGTGAACAAAATGCCTAATATGTGTTGTGTACCGGGGTGTAGGGGAAATTACAGAAACGGACCGAAAGTGCACGTTTTTAAGTTCCCAACGGCTTCGTGTTTGTTTAAAAAGTGGATTTCCGCCATTCCTAGGCAAAAATTCAAACCATCCGTTCACATCTGAGTTTGTGAGAAGCATTTTGGAGACGATAATTTCATCAAATCCACTTCAGTGAAGGATTCTAGAACTGGCCATATAGTAACAGTACCTCTGAAAATCCCTAGGTTAAGAAGAGATGCTGTTCCTACTCTGTTTCCAAACTTTCCTAAGTATTTATCGAAAGATATCAAGGTAAGGGTAAGTCGTGACCAAAAATTAGAACATTTTGAACAGGAGAATTTCGAAAAAGCTATAGCGGAAAGTAGAAAAGAATGGGAAATTAATAAGAAGTTGCATTCATATGAAGATTTTGAAATGTTCCTCAGAGTTTTAAATAATTTCAAGCTGCATACGTTATGGAATAAAATAGTTAATGAAGAAAAAGTTCTGTTATTTAGACTGAAATATTCACCAGAGCCTGTGATTACGTATTCTGTTTTTGTTGATTCAAATTTGAAAGTAACGGTATTGCTGTTATATTGTTCTCAGAAAACTTCAATGTGACAGATGTAAGGGAATATTGATTATCGATGATGAACTCATTGTTGAAGATAATTATCATCTCATTACAAATGTAAGCCGAGGACGATTGCTCTATCCCCAATATATCGTCGTGCAAATAGTTTTATATTCATATATAATTTTCAATAAAATTATTCATGAATTTGAGGATACATTCCTCAAAATTCATAATATGCGGGCATGTGTTATTCAATTCATTTCGGAATATGTAGCTCAATATGAAATTTTACCTGAAAACCAATGTGAAACTCATTCCGCTGAAATAATTGCCAATTTAATTATAACATGCACTACAAATACACTTTTGAAAAATTACTGCGGAAAGACAAATGACCGTCATGTTAAAACTTCCAATAAGAGAAAATTGAAAACCTTTGAACGTAAATGATCCTTCAGATAATTTCAATTCTCATTCAAGAATACATCGAGCCAAATTTCCTCCTGGAAAACATCATTACGGTATTCTCTAATTTTAATATTGATATTATTTTTCGTTTCCAAATTATAAATGAGTAAAATCAATTGGGATTCTCGTCGTATGATATTTCAATCGCTTGCTTCATTCATACAATATTGATAAATCTGTTCCATTGATAAGAAATACTTTCTGCTCTGAAACTAATAAAACGGATGGGATGCAATGAAAGGCCCAGATGATGACTGGCATCTTCTTAAAACCGAAAACCATATTAAAGTCACGTTTTCATTCAGTTATAATGTGAAACAATCGTGAAATCTGCACCGATTGCTCACGCTCCGTTTAGTGAGATGCACTCCTGTTGCTTACGTCACGCGGCAGCGTTGAGGCCTTGTATTCTAGGAGGTATTGTCCAAACCCACCTTGCAAATTTCAATCCACTAACTCCTTTCGTTCGAGAGTTATCGTGCCTACAACCGGCCGGACCGAATCGATTTCGACCAATCTAGTCGAACCAAATCGTTTGAGACCATTTTCAGCCAAAAATTCGAAAATTACAGACATTTGGGCAAATTGATGAGCACTCTGTTCCGGGGAACTAGAGCACCAAAAAGAGAAATTGAAATGTTTTTTTCTAGTTTATCTAATTGAAAATAATATGGCCTTCGCATGTGGAAGAAAATTTTAAACAAAAAATTTATCACAAAAAAAAATATTGACCATGTTTTTGACCTTACATATTTAGTGAGATAGGACTTTTGAGGTTGCAGGTAGGTTTTGAGACCACTTATGTATATCAGTTTGGTCCATATTAATAGTTCGTAGAAACTTCATGGTATGTTGCAGAAACAACCTCGACTTACGATAAGTCCGATAATAGATATACCTTACTAATTACAGACGCTGTATCATGAGAGTGTTCACTTTCATTGTCAGTGTCAATGCTATTAGGTCAATATGGTCATTGCTAGCCTCAACATCGTCTGGTTCATCCCATATAGATTATAAATACTAGAAAACATTTTGGAAGTCACCCGTAGACCGTCAATGCTCACGAAATCATTATTTATTCTGATGTAATTACCAAAAAAAAATGACACAACTACTATCGTGGGGTCAAATCCGACCCCAAATTCAAATATCTTTCGATCAATGAATGAATGAAACTAAAACACTAAACGGCAAATGAAACGATGCACTAAAGTGTGGGAATACATAGAATGCCAACGCTTTAGTTCAAAGCTACGCGAAATTATTCAGTGAAATTTAGAGAGTGGCGTCAAAAACCCCACGATAGTAGTTGGGGGTTAACGGGCAAAATCCATCAAGCGGTTTCGGAGTTATGGCCGTTTTTAGTAAAAATATTTTTAATGAATATTTGCTAAATTGATCACTCGATCTATCTGAAATTCAGCATCAAGTTGTAGAATAATGACCTTTATATGCATGCGAAGTTTTGTATTGAACGGGTTGCCGTAAAGTGTAAAAGAAAAAAATTATTTTCAAGATTTGTTTCTACAATAACTCTCGAACAGAATGAGCTAGGCAGTAAAAGTTTGAGAGTAGGTTTGGGAGATAAGTATCTTGGTTAAGTTCGTTTTTGGGCAAAATCGGCCTGATGTTTTCAGAGTAACGAAAAAAAAATATTTTTTTTTTACATTACAAATTGAAAATTCAATTTTTTTTTAAGATGCAGTTTCACCATAAAAATCCATTGATGTCATTTTCAACCGTAACTAGCTAATACTTTCGGAGATAAGATTTTTAGAAATTTCAATAATGAATCGTACTTCTATGTTTCCACACAATGCTGTACTCAATTTTTCTATCTATGAATATAATCTGTGTTCTCACATGTCATCTTATTTTCCTATCAGAGTATGATTGAATGCAAAAGTACCAATGAAATGACCTCAGTTATCGTACTTTTGAGGTGATAATATAATGCCCGTGGATAATCCATATGATGATGGAAATATATTCTTTGGTAAGATACATTAACAAATTGGGTTCTGAATATCTCCAGTAAAAACAAAACTGCAATGTCTTCAAAGTTTTAATTGATAAAATATAAGTTTTTGAGTATATTTGTTGAATGAATATCTCGAATAAGTTCGTTATTGCGGAGAATCGGTCTGTTTGAATTTAATTTCTTTCATGATGCAGTTCTATCGTAAGAATCCATTTATATCATTCCCAGAGACCAATATAATTTGGTAAGTTTATCAAATTGGGTTCAGAATATCTTCAGTGAAAACAAAACTGAAATATTGCCTAAGTTTCAATTGATATAATATAATTTTCAGAGGAGATTTGAGTAATGAATATCTCGGATAGGTTTGTTTTTTAATTCTAATTTAGTTTATTTTATGATGCAGATCTATTATAAAAATCCATTGATATCATTTCCTACTCTGAGAAACCAATAATTTCGGAGATGAATTGTCAAAGTTTGAACAGGAGCGCCAAAGCTCCTGCTCACAGTCTGGCTATCAATAGAGTCTGGCTATTAGTTTTCCCGCAGGTCAAAATAAAAAAAATTGCGGTCATAGGACCTCCGTTAAGAAACCAATCGTTTACGCCTATTCTTCAAATCCGAATGTATTTTCATATAGATTTTACAAATATAGTTATTTATGAATTAGCCTCAGGGCCACGATACAGACATTCCTACTCGGAAACAACGCTATTTCCTCGAAACTAACTTTTTCGTGCACATAATCGCCTTGAATTTTCTTTTAAAACCTCACAATATCTGCTCAGCATCAAATCCATGATCGCTAAACGTAAAAGGTACCCAACCTAAGCCTTACAACCCAAAAAAAGTCACTTGTCCTCTGCGCATGCGCATGCTGTCCGGAAGGGTTAGCATTAACTTTCGGAATTTCAAGCAAAATATAAATACATAGAAGTAATTTTTTTATTTTTTCAAGTCATGTGATCCTCACGAAATCTTGCAACAGTAATTGCTTCGGTCTTTTGCAACTACTGAGCTTTGATACAATTAGATCAGTATTTTTCGAATTATCGTGGAAACAAATTCTTTTAAAATTTTCGAAATTTCAAGTTCAGTGGATATAATGAGCCGGAGATCTACCCAAAGGATAGTGGACATCATTCACGGTCGTTTCAAAAATTAACAGTGCTGTATCTAAGCTGCCATCAGGATAGAGTAACAAAGTTGGAAAAGAACACAACTGACTCTTCTTAGCCGCACAAGCTCCTAGGAGATTCTGAGGGATCTCCTTGGGAAAGACTTGGTAGGGTCAGTATAATCATAGCTGTGTTTACAGCATGCGCGCTAAAGGAGATTGACCCTACGTCAATGCTCTTTTAGCCCTTTTCTTTCATTATGAAATATATAGGCATTGGCCGCGCAAGCTAGAAAGATGATTATGATTATACTGACCCTTCCCAGTCTTTCCCAAGGAGATAACTCAGACGCTCCTAGGAGCTTGTGCGACTACGGAATGTCAATTGTGTTATTTGTCAACTTTGTTACTCTATCTTTATGCCAGCTTAGACAAAGCGCTCTTTATTTATGATCCGACAGTGAATGGTATCCAATATCCTCTGGGTAGATCTCCGGCTAATTCTATCCACAGAGCTTGAAACACTCATAATTCAATTCAAGTTAACCAACGTGAACTGACGCCAACTGACCTCACGTCAGTGCTTCTTTATATTTTTTCGAGTTCCTTTAACAAATCTGGCTATCGATACAGTCTGGATATTAGTTTAACCGTTGATCGAAATAAAAAATATACAGTTATGGGGCCCCCAGTGGGAACGCAATGGCTTACGCCTACTATCTAAATCCGAAAGTGATTTAATACCGATCTTCCAAATACAGCTATTTATAAATTGGCTCCAGGTGTACGATTAAGATAATCCAAGTCGGAAATAACTCTATTTCCTCGAAACTGACTTGTTGGTGCACAGAATTGCCATGGAATTTCTCTTAAAACCTCACGATATCGGCTCAGTACCAAATTCATGACCACTAGACGTAAATCACTCCAACAAAACTGGTTCAGGAGATACCGCAGCTTCAATTTGCGCATGCGTGGACACTCCAAGGGGATTCTATAAAGGAATAGCATCCTGCACCTCCAAACCCCAATCCTCTCAGACAAAACTCCAGCAGTTAAATCACTTCTCGTTTGCCACGGTACGGACACTCCAACTCGCAAACAACGCTATTTCCCCAAAAACTGGCTTGTCCGTGCACATAATTGCCATGAATATTCTTTTAAAACCTCACAATATTGGCTTAGCACCAGACCAATGACCGATAGTCCTAAACCAGTCTAAACATAACGCATACAACCACCCAGAAACAGTCACTTCTCCTCTGCGCATGTGCGATCCACTCACGGCTGAAAGTCCTCTCAAAATCAAACACCTCACAAAAAATTCCGATTGTCCAACACTAGTGGTCCAGGAGATATCGCATCTTAAATCCACGCATGCGCAGACCCTCACCAGGGGATTTTCTAGGGAAGAGCATCCTCCACGCCAAAACCCCAATCTTCTCATACGAAAACTCCAGCAGTTAAATCACTCCTCATCTGCTCTTGCGAATAAGGAAAAATGACAAAAAAGTTTAAATAGGAATTTCAAAATTATCCCCAGGGCCATGGTATGAACACTCGAACTTGGAAACAACGTCATTTACGTCAAACTGACTTGTCCGTGTATGGAATTGCCGTGCATTTTCTCTTAAAACTTCACAATATCGGCTCAGCACTAGAACCATCACAAATATTCCTAAACCACTCCCAACATAACCTATACATCCCAACATAACCTATTCATCCCAAACACTATCATTTCTCCTCTGCGCATGTGCAAACAACTCGTGGCTAGAAATCCTCTCAAAATCACAAACCTCACACAAAATTCCGATTCTCCAACACCGGTTCAGGAGATATCGCATCTTCAATCCACGCATGCCTGGACCCTCACAAGTAGATTTTATGGACGAATAGCATCCTCCACCTCAAAACCCCAATCCTCTCAGACGAAAACTCCAGCAGTTAAATCATTTCTTGTATGCTCATGCGAATAACGAAAAATGCCCGAAAGAGGCAGCATGAATTTCAATATTGGCCCCAAGGATTATGTTATTAACGCTACACCTCGGACACTACACTATCTCCTCGATACAAGCTTACAGAATTGACATGAGCTGTTAATATGGTCTTCCAGTTACACCTCCAGTCGTTCACCTTTCAGACAAATTTTGAAAACCGTTTTAAAATTCCACATATAGTTCACGCATTACGTCAATTGCCACAGTAGTTACTTGTCCATATTTTAATTAGTTGCCCTCGTACATATCGCATTGATTCATGAAATATGTTCACCAGATGTTAGATAATATGCCATGCAGGAATTCAAAGTGAAATAATTTGTCAGTTTGGAAGTTCAAAATTATAAATTTTTTTTTAGGCTCCTAGTGGTCTGTTCCTAGTAAAATTTCGCACACCCTACGAAGTCATCATTGGTCACCGAAGTACCAAAATTGAGCTCACTCCAATATTTGATTTCGGAATTTCAAGCAAAATATTCCGCTAATAGTTGAACATTTTTTTCTAAGCATGATATCCCACGAAATTTTGCACAATTGTTTTCGTCGGTACTTTGCAGCTAACTACCGATCTGCAGTTCAATCGGATCAGTATTTTTCGAGTTATAGTGAAAACAAAATTTCGATTTCAATTTCAAATATTTGCCTTTTTTTCCTAGTTTATAACCATCCGATGAATAAAAAAACTCTGCACGCATATAAAGGTCATGATTTTACAATTTGGTGCTTAATTTCAGATAGATCGAGTGATCGGTTTCCGAAATATTCATGAATAACTAAAAATGGTCATAACTCCGAAATGGCTCGGTGGATTTTGCCCATGAAAGAACGTGTCTGAGATATTCACGCTCCAAACCTTCCCTTCCAAATTTCAATCTCCTTACATCTTCCATTCGAGAGTAATTGTGCTAAGGACTAACGACCAGTCGGACAGAATTGAATTTGACCTCGGATTTTTCATCAGTGAGTCGAACTCAATCGTTTGCGACCATTTTCCCAAAAAAATTAGAAAATTACAGACAGTGGCAAAATCATAGCACGCTGTTCCTTGCGGAACAAGCGCGCAAAAATAAGCAATTCTGCAATGAAATCAAACAAGACTCAAATACTGTCGTAACGATTCTCGAAACTGTTTATAGAAGGGGCGTCCACAACACTAGATGGTAGTTAATTCCAGTGTCCAAAAACTCTGTTTGGAAGAAAGCTCTCCTGATGGTAGAAATAAAGCGTTGTTGTTTCAGTTTTATGTTATGAATACACAAACGAGTATCACTATTTAAGGAATGAAGAGATGAAAGGTCACAGTGGATAAAGTTGTTAAGGATCAGAAAAGTCATAATGAGAAGTCTACGCCGCTCGAAGGTATCAAGATTAGCCATGGCTAGTCGCTCATCGTACGAAGGTCTCACCCAGCTGAACGACATACGCAGGGCTTATCGTTGAACCGACTCCAGCAAACGACGATCGCACTCAAGTTCGGCACTCCACATAGGTCCCGCGAACTCCAACATCGGTCTTACATATGTTTGATCGAAGTGGAGCATGAAAACCCAGCAAAAGATTTACGTATGAGGTATAAGGAATAATTAGCCCATCTCTATATCAACTATATATGCCTGGACCAGTTTAGATCTTTCGTCATCAGCACTCCCGAATCAATGTGAGAGTGTACACTCGATAGTGTTATATAGTCCATGGTGTAACGGAACCGCGGGTTTGATCCGCCAATATGAAGCACCACACACTTCGGGATGTTGGGTGGGGTCGAACCTCACATCCCGAAGTACCTCGCCAACTCGTTGCGTCAGGATTTGAGGTAGGATATCGTCTCCAGGCTCATTCGTAAATGCAGAAACGAAGTGGTATCCCAAGAATTCGCACACCTCCTCACTATTGGTGCATAGAGCTCCATCATGTGGACGTAAGAGGGCGCAGCAACCTTATAACTAAGTACGTTCCTGACATGTTGAGACAATCGTTTCTTGTTATTGCTACTTACCAACAACTCCTCGTATCTCTTTCGGGCAATTCTCAGACTGGATGAAATATTGTTGAGAAATTCTCTATGGGCTTCAAAGTCCTCTGGCTTTTGATTGCGATGGAAATGCCTCCACAGACAACTTCTATATCTAATCAGTGCCTACAGGTTGCTGTTGATCTAGGGTTTGCACTGGTTGTAAAGTTTCCTAAGGATTGTATGTCGGGATATAGATGTTGAAACTAATTCGTGAAATGTATTTCACATTGCGTCAGAGCCATCTCGATCGAATAGGAAATTCCAGTTCAGTCCCAAATCTGTCACCTTGTAAGTGACTCTCTCGGCTTTGGTTGGTGAACTTATGGTAACCTGAATAACAGAAGTAACGTCAGTTCGACCATATATCGTTCTCCGTCCTTGCTGCCTTGAATGAGATGCCACAGGTGGGTTCAGTTCCAATGAGTCCCGTGAAGGCCCCATGCTGCCAATGTGTCCGCCACCTCTTTGTATTATATGCATGACCTCAAAATGGAGGATGGTTACATTATGGTTTCTTTCGATGTGTGTAACCTGTTCACATCAGTGCCCAGAGATGAATGCGTTCCCCTGGTTTCCGGATTGCTTCGGGAGCACAACGTTCCTGACACCGAACTAATCGACATTCTGACATTGCTGAAACATGTCTGAGGACTTCTTTGTTTTCAATGGGCTGGTGTACCGACAAGCTAATGGATTGGCAATGGGATGCCCATTGTCCTCCCTCCTAGCTGATCTCTTTCTCGAAAAGATCGAGATCGCCATCTTGGGGAGGTGGAGGAATGTGATCCGATGGTACAGGTATGTGGATGACATCTTTGTCAAATTGGACTGTTCTAACGAGGATGCCAATGCCCTGTGAGCCTTCATCAACGCCATTCATCCACAGATCAGGTTCACCCTGGAGCTTGAGAGAGATAAGAAGATCAACTTCCTCGACCTTACTGTTGTCACATATCATACTGCGCAGGTACGCATTGTATCCTCATATGTATCATCTTGAATAAAGCAGTAGTCATCTGACACCGATATAGTTATTACCATACCTAAAGATATGACATGGCGCAGTCGATTTAAAAAAAAAAGTTATCAATTTAATTTCTTAAAGTAAAGAAGTACTCATAAAAGAGTGAAATTGTGAGAAACTTGTGTGTACTCATCTATAATTTCCAAAATGTTGAAACCAAATTTACCTGGTCAGATGGATTTTGAGATAAACCAGGCGGAAGCATGGCGGATTTTTCTTCAGAAATTCCAATTGTATCTGATAGCATCGAAGAGTGAAACAGAATCAGAAGAATTCAAATGTGCTCTTTTGCTTAATCAGATTGGGGACAAAGCACTCAAAGTATATAACACTTTCAAATTCCTTAAAAAAGGAGATGAAAATAAATACGAAGCAGTCGTCCAGAAGTTTGAAGAATATTTTACTCCTGCAAGAAATGAAACATATGAAAGGTATATTTTCTTATCGCGAGATATGAAAACAAATGAAACTGTAAATGAATATGTCACCAGCCTGAGAGAACTCAGTGGAACATGCAATTTCGGTGATTTAACAGATTCACTTATAAGGGACAAATTAGTTCATGGTATTCGTGACAAAGCCGTTAAGGATCGTCTCTTGAGAATTCAAAATCTGGATTTATTGAAAGCGATAGATGTTTGTAAAGCAGCCGAAACCACTAAAGATCAACTTCAAAAAATTTGTTCCGAATCCTCAACGAATATTGAAGAAGTCAATATGGTCCAATCTAGAAACCGAAGAGGTAAATCGTATCGAAAAATAACTTCGCCATTTCCACAAGATAACCCTGCAGAGCGATTAGTACGTCATCGAGAGTATGCGCAGCCGGCGAATTAACCAACGACGTCAAAATCAAATTATCAAAACAAATGCACGGATTCAACTACACGAAGATGTCATCGATGCGGAGGTTCAAATCATATGTCCCAAAAATGTTGGACAATAGGAAAAAAATGTAATATATGTGGTAAATTAAACCACAGTTATAGGGTATGTAGAAATAGGGTCAATAACATTGATGTAGTAGATGTTGAATTGTTTATTGGAAAGGTAGGAAATGATAGAATTTTGAATGAGTGGATAGTAACCTAAAATTGAATAATATTTTATTGGATTTAGAAATCGATACAGGTGCAAAAATTAATTTAATTCCTTACCATATTTACAAACAAAATTGGAGTCAAGTAAAATTAGAAAATTGTCGCAATAAATTCACAACTTACTCAGGTGAAAATACTTCTATTAAAGTTGTGGGTTATGTGAACCTCAATTGTTTATATAAAAACAATGATTATGTTTTGAAATTTTATATTGTGGATAATTATGGTCCATGTAGTTTGGGTTTACAATCTATACAGGAATTAAATGTAGTTCAACTGGTTAATAATATTACAGAAAATGAACCAATATTAAGTAAATTCAAGGATGTTTTTCAAGGTATAGGATGCATACCAGGCAAATATAAAATTAAATTAAATCCTAAAATAACACCTGTTGTACATGCAGCACGAAAAATTCCACAAAGTATATTTTCTAAACTAAAAATTAAATTAGATAAATTATGTGAACAAAATATAATTTGTAAGGTAACTGAACCTACAGAATGGGTGAATTCGTTAGTAGTAGTGAATAATCCTAATGGGGACTTTAGAATTTGCATTGATCCTTCTGAATTGAATAAGGCAATAAAAAGGGAGCATTATCCCATTCCAACTTTTGAAGATATTGCTGTCAAGTTAAAAGATGCTAAATACTTCTCAGTACTCGACGCATCAAATGAGTTTTGGAATATTCAACTCGATAATAAAAGTTCATATTTATGCACATTTAATACTCCATTTGGGAGATTTAGATTTCTACGTTTACCGTTTGGATTAAAATGTTCTAGTGAAGTTTTTCAAAGAAAAATGATTGAATGTTTTGAAAATATAGAGGGAGTAGAAGTTTATGTTGATGACATATTAATATACGCAAATTGGAGTGAAGAACATGATTATAGATTAAGAAAAGTTTTGCAAAGGGCCAGAGAAATGAATATAAAATTTAACATGAGTAAGTGTAGAATCAAATTGACTAGAATAAAATACTTAGGGCATATAATAAGTTCCAAAGGTATTGAACCTGATGATGATAAAATTTCGGTCATAAAATCTTTCCCATCACCTAAGTGTTTGAAAGAACTTCAGAGTTTCTTAGGAATTTTAAATTATTTGCATAAGTTTATTCCCAATTTATCTGAATTGAGCGCACCTTTAAGGGAACTTTTAAGAAAGGACGTAGTATTTAAATGGGAGGAATTTCATGAGGAAAGTTTTAAAAAATTAAAGAAAATTCTAATATCACCACCAGTTTTGCAATATTATAATGAAAATTCACCAATAGTACTAACTGTTGATGCCAGCCAAGATGCTGTTGGTGCATGTCTATTGCAAAATTCAGGTCCGATTGCATATGCATCAAAGTCTTTGACTGATGAACAAAAAGCTTATGCTCATATTGAAAAGGAACTTTTAGCGATTTTTTATGGATGTAAAAAATTCCACCAGTATATTTATGCTAAACATATAACAGTAGAGTCAGATAACAAACCATTAGTTCAAATTTTCAAAAAACCTCTAATAAAATGCCCAATACGAATTCAAAGAATGCTATTAGATATACAACTTTATGATATGGAAGTAATTTACAAACCTGGAAAAGAAATGTATATAGCTGATGCTCTATCTCGAATAACCTAATAATAATGACAAAATCATATTATCGATTATACTAATAGAGTATACTAGTCAAGTTAATTTATTAACTGATAATTTTCCAATTAGTTCTCAAAAATTAAAGGAACTTCAGATTGAAGTTGCCAAAGATCTAGAAATGCAATGCTTAGTAAAATATGTAAAACGAGGTTGGCCAAAGGTAAAATCAAAATGTGAACAATTTTCAAAACTTTATTGGAA
Organism: Halyzia sedecimguttata; assembly: GCA_937662695.2. Classification (NCBI taxonomy): domain Eukaryota; kingdom Metazoa; phylum Arthropoda; class Insecta; order Coleoptera; family Coccinellidae; genus Halyzia; species Halyzia sedecimguttata. Next base: position 10,152,441 of record OW569416.2, on the reverse strand, counting down.
TACAAGGCATGAAATTGTAATTATAAATGATTTACTTTATAGAAATAATGCTCTTATTATACCAAGTTCAATGAGAAGAGATATACTGAATATTTTGCATTTGACTCATATGGGTATAACTAAGACTAAACTAAGAGCTGCAGACGTAGTTTACTGGCCTGGTATAACAAGAGATATCGAAAATAAAATAAATGCCTGTCCTACATGTATGCGATTTTCAAAAAATAATATGAAAGAATCTTTAATGCCACATCCAGTACCAATGGGTCCATGGCAAAAATTTGGAATTGATATTTATGAATTAGATAAAAATTTGTATTTGATTGTAACCGATTATTTCTCTAAATTTGTAGAAGTGAAGAAAATTAGTACCACTTCAGCATATTGCGTCATTAACTGTTTGAAGGTAATATTTTCTGTTCATGGAATACCATATATAATTTTCTCTGATAATCAACCATTCAATTCGAAGGAATTCAGTCAATTTTGTAAAGAATGGGATATTCAACACCATACATCGAGTCCGTTGTATCCTAGGTCGAATGGAATGGTTGAAAGACATATCCAAACCGTCAAAAATATTATAAAAAAATGTATTTTCGATAAGTTAGATGTGAATTTGGCATTACTAGAATATAGGAATACCCCTATTGATAACCATATTAGATCACCAGCTGAGTTGTTATACAGTAGAAAATTGAGAAGTACTTTACCAATAAAACCTGAATTATTGAACCACTCAATATTAACTTTGAAGAACAAAGAATGAAATTACAAAGAAAACAAAAAATTCAAAAGAACTATCATGATCGATCAACTAAGAAATTAAAGCCATTCAATGAAAATGATAAAGTTTATATTAAAAATAAGAATATATGGATACCAGGATTAATCATAAAGAAAATCAATTTGAATTCATATTTAGTGAAAGAAAATGATTCATGTCTTATCAAAAGAAGAAACAGATCATTTCTCAAACCATATTATCATGACTCAAAGATGAATTTATATGATGATGAATATTCGGAAATAGGAACTAATTGTAAATCTGAGGAAGAGGGAGTAGATTCTAAAGACAAACTTTCTCCACATACTTCTCACTCTTTCTCAGAAGCTGATATGGATGAAACAGATGAGGAGGAAATGGCATGTCCTTCTCATCAAACAATAACTAAAACAAGATACGGCAGAGAGGTAAAACAGCCTGAAAGATTATTGATGTAAATTGTATATATTATAAATTTTTAGTTTATTAAGAAAACAATATTTTAGTTAAAGACTGGGAGATGTCACATATCATACTGCGCAGGTACGCATTGTATCCTCATATGTATCATCTTGAATAAAGCAGTAGTCATCTGACACCGATATAGTTATTACCATACCTAAAGATATGACAACTGTTTCTAGATCTGACGGTGACTCCTTGGACTTCGAGATCTATAGAAAGAACACCCAAACCGACCATATGATTCCTGCACACTCCTGCCATCCCAGATGCCATAAATTGTACACAGCATCACGGCCAGCCGATACAACGTCAAAACAAACCTCCTTGAGGACCTGGAAATCGCTCGCGAAATGCATGCCAACTCCAAATGTGTGAACACTCAATTCAACCTCAATAGACATTTCACCCCCATGTTCAAGAGATTATAATCAGAAAGGGCAGCTGACCTTCATACAGTTTATCGCCGATCCCACACTCAGTTCCTCGTGTATTTCACATGCTCTTGCCCCTGGACTGTTGCGCCACTGTTCCTCTTGATTGCGACGCGATCGAGCCACCGATGTGTCAGTCCTCAGAGTTGCCATCCGGAAATGTTTATTGCACTATGTATTGTTTATTTCGTTTTGTATCACTGACAGAGGGTTGACAAATGAAAAGTCTCCTTCATTTGTTTCTGTATGTTGAAAAGTCTAATTGATGCAGCCTTTTGAAAATTGTAAAATTGTAATTTTAATTTTGATTGTTTATATTTGTACTTTTATCTTTGCTGTTTACGACTGCCCAAACATTTCAGGCTGTGATTTTATTCCTGGACGGGTAATTTACACATCTTATTCCGAGCAGCTACCAACAAAATAAGAATTGCTATGATAATCGCCAACGTTCGGAATCGGATGGGCACCTGAAGAAGAAGAATTCAACTTCATTTTCATACTAACACATATTGCCCTTCCAGGGAACCCTGATGATGGCCTCCTAGGCCGAAAGCGCTTAGTTCTAACCTAATAAAAAAAACTCACACTGAAGTACATTCTTTATTGATTTGTTAAAAATCTTAGTGTGCACAACCACCTAGTGATAAGCCAAAGTGGATCAGAATCCAGATGTGCTGCAGCCTGCAGCATTCTCCCAGTTCAGCAAGTGTATTCCTGTAGTCCTGCACAATCAGAGGGGACGTGTAGAACAAGGCCTTCAGGCCGGCTTTGCTGTCCAGATTTCAATTGATCTGCGAATATTCCTATTTGGCACGCTGTTCTATTCGGGGGATGGGGAGGGGTGACGGTCTCCTCCAAGGTGGAACGGAGCTGGCAAATTTTCAAAGCAGTTCTAAAAATTTTAAAGCAATGTAACCCGTTGTGGAAGAATTTTAAAACTCCTTGGGCGTTTAAACCTTTGAGAGGAATGTGTTCTCTGGTCTAACCTAGATTGAGATATACCTACCTATTGTACTGGACATTGTTGTATTTGATTATTACTGTCTGCATCAAGTATCAGAGACATTTAATAAATATATAAATTTATTAGGCATTTAGGGGCATGTCTGACGACAGCGTCTGATATAGACTACGAAACATTATGAAATAGTCGATTCAGTGTTGATGTTGTTTCTTTATTATTTGGTAGGCAACATTGTTCGATAGATTGCTTCTGACAAATATCTTGTGTTTCTTACGCAGAAGCAATTCACCAAATGATAATTTTTTATTGGGCGCATGTTCTAGGGGAACATCGTCCTATCATTTCGTCCAAATGTCTGTAATTTTCGAATTTCGAGCTGAAAATTGGCTAATAGACTAATTCGGACTCCCTGATCACGAATCCGGTGTCAGATTTTAGGGTGCCGTCCGGCCGGCCTTCCGGCCGTAGGCACGATAACAGGAGCACCGAAGGTCCTATCGACTTCAAACTTTCAGGGTAGGTTTCTGATCAAAATGCGACGGTTAAGTTCGTTAACGGGCAAAATCGGCCGGACGGTTTAGAAGTTATAGGCATTTCAAATTTTGAGGTTAATTCCCTGATATTTCAGGAACTAAAGAAGATGTTGAATCGAAACTTGGTAGTCAGTTCGAGGATATAAGCGCGCAACTTTTGGCAAAATTCTGTTATGATCGAAATGTTGGTAATTTTTAAAAAAATATTTCTTTTAATTTTTTCGTAAAAAAAATTTTTTTTTCGTGAACTATTCATCAGATTGCAACAAAAACTTGTACTAACGTCAATTGTAGTATTTTGCAACATTGTGCAAAATTTTGGCTCTATACGATTTCAATTTCTGGAGATATAAGACAAAATGTGTCAAATTTCCTGGGTCTCTCTCAGTATTTTCATCGATTATTCTATGAACTCTTTGAATTCCACCGAAAACAAATTCAAAGACATAAACATAAAGAATCAAGTCATAGTTTAGACGTCGAAAGAAGGACGATGTTGATCGACTTGAAAAGGTACCTATTTCAAGAAATGCAATAATGAAATGCTTAATTTATGGATATAATATTATCTAAGTATTGTTGGGATCGGGCAGTTGGAAAATTTTTTAATAAAAAAATTTGTACCGACGTTAAATCAAGCATTCTACACGAGTGTGCAAAATTTCAGTTCGATACGATCTCAATTCCAGAAGATATTGCTTAAAATTCACATTCCAGCGTGTTTTGACGTTCTATGGTCACAGAAAATCGTCACAAAAATCTATTTACCTCATTTGACGGCTGTTTGTCAAATCAATTAATTCCAATAATTGATGTCAGATTTCCTACATACCAAGTTCAAACACATTTTATTATATGGAAAACACTTATTATGATCACGTTCTACAGGAATTGATACTAAATAGAAGCTAGATGAAGATTATTGTAATGGAAAATTTGTGTTCCAGAATGAACATGCGCCCGATAGCTCCTGTCCACAGGGCTTGAACCCATTTTTTTATAGTTATTTTTCAGAGTTTGTGAGAGAAAACTCAGAACGAGAGCATTTAATAGTAGTTGACAGATATATCTAAAACTTGAAATTTTTTCGAAGAAAGACTGACAAAAAACTATTATCAGGTGCAAATAGTGAGTGTTCCACATCTTCACGTCTTTGGGATATAGCAGCAAGACTTCACAAAAATACACTTATTAAACAAATACTGATGGTGATAAGATGAGAAAATCAGCGAAGAAAAAAGATAGAGAGAGATTTTCATCAGAATATCTATAGATATAAAAATGAATTGTTGTTCGTTAGTCTCGCTAAAAATCGAGAACAGCTGGACTGAGATGGCTTCTTTTGGTCTTGAATTATTTGTGGAAGTCCAGGGAAGGTTAAAAGGTGGATAAATATAGAAATATCTACAGGGTGTTTTTCTTTTGACGTCAATGGCAACTAGCTCTTTTTCACGCCATATATATATATATATATATTCTTTTGAACTTGAGCATTACAATTAATTTTTCATCTAACAATAAAGCATGTGTATGAAAAAAGTGTTAGCAGAGGTTAGTGTAACGGGGTACCATATAATTTGATATATGATACTAGAGGTTAGGGAAAAAACCTCAGCAAAAAAACCCTATCTCCCCGTTAGTGTTGTGATTTATGAAAATTGAAATTGTACAATTTAATTCAATTTTGTTAAAGAATTTACTTTCGAGGCATACATCATTGAAAATAAACCATTACTATACAGAGTGTTCTTTTTCTCACGGCACAATTGTACGCGCTTGAAGTGATTTGTGCCACAAACAAAGCATTAACCAAATAGGTACCTTGGATAGATTCTTATAATGTATTTGTCTGAAATTTTCCTACAGGGTGTTTTGCTTTTAACGTAGTATTCGTCGAAAATCTCCATACAGGGTAAAGATAAGCCATTACTATACAGGATGTTCTTTATATCACTGCACAATTATACACAATTGAAGTGATTTGTGTCACAAATAAAGCATTAACTAAATAGATACCTTGGATGAATTCTCATAATGTAACAATTGTGTTTTCCTTTGATGTGTGGACATGTCGCATGGACACTTATACGTCGCGTCTTCGCACGTCGGAAAACCGTAATCTTTGTTTATTTACGCACCACAAAACAAAACAAAAATGTAGTTCATCAGAAAGCTTTGAATTGATCAAGAGACTGTATCACAACTGTGTGTGTCTGTCAATATCAAATTGAAACCTTATAAATAGCCAGTATTCCAGGAAAACTCTGTTTTGTGAGCAAGCAACATCATGTGCAATTAATCGTAAATAGTAATAAAACTTCCTCGAAACAAAGTGCTTATCAATTTGCCCAAATGTCTTTAATTTTCGAATTTTTCGCTGAAAATAGGCTCAAACGATTTGATTCGACTCACTGATCAAGAATCCGTGGTCGAAATCGATTCTGTCCGGCCGTCCGTCCGTCCTTTAAAATGATAACTCTCGAACAAAAGGAGTTTGAAATTTGCAGGGTAGGTTTGGAGCGTAAATATCTCGGAGGAGTTCATTACCTGGCGAAATCCATCAAGCGGTTTCGGAATTATGGTCATTTTCAGTAAAAATATTTTTTGTGAATATTTCCGAAACTGATTACTATATCTATCTGAAATTTAGCATCAAATTGTAGAATAACGACCTTCATACGCATGCGATGTTTTGTATTGATCGGGTTGCCATAAAGTGTAAGAAAAAATTTTTTAATTTTTAAATTTTGTTTCTACAGTAACTCTCGAACAGAATAAGCTAGGCATTTGAAATTTCCAGAGTAGGTTTGGGAGATAAATATCTAGGTTGAGTTCGTTATTGAGCAAAATAGGCCGGATGTTTTCGGAGTAACGAAAAAAAAAATTTTTAACTCACGAATTTCAAATTCTTTTTTAAGATGCAGTTTCACCATAAAAATCCATTGACATAATTTTCAACTCTAGTAGGCTAATACTTTCAGAGATATGATTTTTCGAAATTTCAATAATGAATCGTACTTCTATGTTTTTCTTTAAATGATAATTTTTTAAGCTTACTTTTTTCAACGACACGTTTCTTAAATATAATTTCTTTCATGATGCAGTTCTATCATACGAATCCATTGATATAATTCCCAACTCTGAGAAATCAATACTTTCGGAGATATAATCTGTCTTTTTGAACAAGAGCACCAAAAAGCTCCTGTCCACAGGGCTTGAACCAATATTTGTTTATTAATTTAGGTGGTACGAAGTTCGCCGAGCTAGCTAGTATAATAATATGAATGCCATTATTTCCGTATCCATGAGGCGAAGAATATGGAACAATAAAATATATGTACTTATACATTGGTGAAGTAAATACCTAATGCAATAAAACAAACAGAAAATCTATTCTGGAAAATTCCCTCGACCCATACTGATCGGAGAGCAAACAATAACTTCATAAAAGCTAACATAATAAGGGGCCCTTTATATCAAAGCAAATATAGAGAAAAAGCAATACTACAATGTTGTTTCATTGCCCTTTTTAAATGAAGTCTGACAAATGTGATCGCGAAAACACGTTTTGATATAAAATGTTTTTTTTCCAGAAATTCATAGTTCTTACTGAAAATGAAGCCGCCCTCAATTTGCACTCGGAGTGCAGTTTGTTTGTTATTACCTGGTGCATGAGTTTTTGAACGATTTGATTCCTTTTTTGGCGCTCTTGTTCCTCGGAACAGAGAGCTTATCAATTTGCCCAAATGTCTGCAATTTTCGAATTTTTGGCTAAAAATGGTCTTAAACGATTTGGTTCGACTCACTGATCAAGAATCCGTGGTCGAAATCGATTCTGTCCAGCAGTTAACACGATCACTCTCGAACAAAAGGCGTTAGAGGATTGAAATTTGCAGAATACGTTTGGAGCATGAATATCTAGGACTATTTCATTGACGGGCGAAATCCATCAAGAGGTTTCGGAGTTATGGCCGTTTTTAGTAAAAATATGTTTAATGAATATTTCCGAAACCAATCACTCGATCTATCTGAAATTTAGCACCAAACTGTCGAATAATGACCTCTATATGCATGCGAAGTTTTGTAGTGATCGAGTTGCTGTAAAGTGTCAAAAAAAAATTCAAAATTCAAAAATTTTGTTCTTACAATAACTCCCGAACAGAATGAGCTAGGCAGTTGAAATTTTCGGAGTTGGAGTTCAATCTTTCCCTATCCATTATTATTTCAATGTTTTGTGTCGTTATTTTATTTAAACAGAAAGAAGTGTATTTCATTTGATTTTCTACAAATTATTAGCATTTGAATTTAACCGTATCGAGTTGAAAATCGCACATGTTGGATACCACGAGTTAGTTGAAGACAGAGAAGCAATAACTAAATCCGCTGCATCTGCTACATTTAAATACCTATACAGTCCATATCGAAGAGGAGTTGGAAGTTGGAATTTGAACAATGAGTCCAAAAGGTGAGTGCATTTTCAACTTGCTATTTTCTCAACATTTGAACCAAATAACGCGATATTTTGGTCCATTCGCCCAGGTATCGCTCCGCAAAAGAAAACTGAAATACGTTTATTTCTGTTATTCATAATATATTATATATCGATCTAAATTGATATTCATTTCAGTTTATCTGCATACATTGTTAAAAAATGGGTTCAAGCCCCAAGTAGTTCAAACAGACAAATTATATCTCCGAAAGTATTGGTTTCTCAGAGTTGGGAATTATATCAATGTATTCATATGATAGGACTGCATCATAAAGGAAGTTCAATTCAAATGATAGTTTATTTATCAAGATTTAATGAGCAATCATGAGAATGAGAACTGCACCATGGAAGAAATCAAATTAAATCTGGCCAATTTTGCCCTATAACGAACTTAACCGAGATATTCATCTCCCTAACCTACTCTGAAAATGTCAACTAAAAAGCTCATTCCGTTCGAGAGTTATATCTATGTCTATGGATGAAAAGCAGTCTCACTACTCTCAGATCTCTTACTTCATGTTCCGTTCCGAAATGTAAGACTTTTCTGAGAAAAACTAATTTCGGAGCAAACAACTGAGATTTTTCTAACTTCGCTCACAATTCTTCAATTGATTAGATAATGACATGTCTCAGGAAAATAAATTGACATTATGACAATTCATCCATAGAATAATTATTTCATTGTGTGAGAACGTTGAAATACGATTTATTATTGAAATTTTGAAAAATCATATATCCGAAAGTATTAGCTTGTTAGAGTTAAAAATGATATCGTTGGATTCTTATGGTAAAATTGCTTATTGAAAAAAATTTAATTCTGAATTTGTATGTGAAAAAAAAATTTTGTTTTGTTACTCCGAAACCATTTGTCCGATTTTGCCCAATAACGAACTTATCCGAGATATTTATCTCCCAAACCTACTCTAAAAATTTCAACTGTCTAGCTCATTCCGTTCGAGAGTTATCGTGCCTACGGCCGGACAGAATGATTTTCGACCACGGATTCTTGATCAGTGAGTCAAACCAAATCGTTTAAGACCATTTTCATCGAAAAATTCGAAAATTACAGACATTCGGGCAAATTGATAAGCACTCAGTTCCGAGGAACTAGAGCGCCAAAAAGAGTTCAGCCTGCGAATAAATTCAAGGTCAGGCGACACCTCTTTTACACAGTTTTCGTCGCCTTATCTGAGGACAACAAACTTTGTTGTTTTTTGTGGGAGATTCCGCATTCCGAAATTCCATATTTAAAATCAGCTGATTGGGTCAGTACAGTTTTGTTCAGGACTAGAAATTTATCAGTTTATTTTTGAAATGGCTAACGCAAACAAAATTAAGCAATCTAGAGCTCTTAGGAGAATTAACGATAATCAAGTAACTGAAACGAAAGAATTTGCTGATAAAGCAAAAACTGATCAAACTAAACGAGCCCAGTTTCGAAATTTATGTCAGAATCTTGATATTTGCCTCGAAGAATTCAAATCTCAGCATCAAACGCTCATATCTCTCATGGCCCTCACTGATGAAGACATCACTGATGATGAAGCAGTGAGAAAAAGTTTTGTTTATAATTGTTCCTATGTTGAAACTGTTTTCCAAGAACTTTTCGAAATGAAACCTAGTGTTACGCTACTAGCACTATAGCTAATACATCTGCAGGCCATAGTAATGTTAAGCTTCCAAAGATTGAGATTCCGAGGTTCACAGGAGATATCAAATCGTTCAAGCTCTTTTTGGATATGTTTGAAAATCTTATAACGCCACACTCTCAAATATAGAAAAATTCAATTATTTAGTGTCCTCCCTTCGGAGCCCACCTCTTACTTTAGTTCAAACTACGCCAATGTCTAGTGCAAATTATGATACTGCATATAAGTCACTTTTAGATCGCTATAATAACAAACGTCTCATAGCTTTTGCTCATCTGTAGGAAATTGATAATGCTGTGAGTATAAAAAGCACAAAGAATGCGCAAAATATAAGACTTTCACTAGACTTATTCACAGAGAATCTTGCCGCCCTTGAAAATATGAGTATCCCAGTAAAAGAGTGGGATTTTTTATTATATTATTTGTTCGCAAAACATTCGGATCAAGAAACTATTACACTTTTCGAATTTGAAAGTCCAGTTGCAGCTGATGAATCACCCTCTTTCAAAAAACTGATTACTTTTGTTCAACAAAGATGCAATGCTCTAGATGTCATCGATTATTCATTAAACAAAAGTTTGGCAACGCAACCGTCAAGTTCTAAAATTACTCAAAATACTAATCCTTCTTATTTGAGAACAAAGCATACCGCAACATTTTTTGCAAATTCGTCAAAAAATACGACAAATTCGAGTTTTACATGTCCCTGTTGTAAACAAGTACATTCACTTTACAAGTGCTCCGAATATTATAATAAATCGCCTCAAGAAAGATACAATTTTGTCAAGCAAAATAAATTATGCCTAAACTGTTTAAGTTCGCAACATCCATTCAATAAGTGCAAATCGAAGTCAACTTATTACTTCTGCCATGGCAAGCACCATTCAAGCGTCCTGTAAATAGAAATGTAACTAATCAAATCAATCATTTGTCCTCCAATAGTCTGCAGGTAAATTCTCTTGAGGCTCAACCCTTATCTAGCACATCCAACACATCAGATATTTCTACATTATCTGGAATGGTATCACCATCAGTCAATGTTTTACTTTCGACAGCAAATGTTGAAATTTGAGATGCTCACGATAATTTTCAAAAAATTCGCGTGATATTGGATAGTGTATCGCAAACAAGTTACATTTCCGAAAGATGTATCAATAGGCTGGGATTGTCTCGCTATAATAATTATTCACTCTCAATACAAGGTCTAGGAACAATGACTGATATGACATCCAGGGGCGGAGTTACATTTAAAATAAATATGACATTAATTCCAGTAATATTTTTCAAGAATAATTATGTATTCTTCTCCTAAAGAAGAATTGAAGGTAGATAATAATGTGTTAATTTTTTCATCATTGCTTTCTATCTTGACTTCACGAAAAAAAAATTGGTTCAAGCACTGACGTGAAGTGAGGAGCTTTTGCGCGTATCTTCTATTGTCCATTCTCCTGTATTGGACACTTTTAATCGAATTTACCAAGGTGAATTCTATTGTCTATTCTACTGTATTGGACAGCCTTAATCGAATTTACCATGGTGAATTCGATTAAGGCTGTCCAATACAGGAGAACAGACAATAGAATTCACCATGGTAAATTCGATTAAGAGTGTTCAATACAGGAGAATGGACAATAGAACATACGCGCAAAAGCTCCTGACTTCACGTCAGTGCTTGAACCAATTTTTTTTCGTGAATTCAGGAGCTTTTGTGCGTATGTTCTATTGTCCATTCTCCTGTATTGAACACTCTTAATCGAATTTACCATGGTGAATTCTATTGTCTGTTCTCCTGTATTGGACAGCCTTAATCGAATTCACCATGGTAAATTCGATTAAGGCTGTCCAATACAGTAGAATAGACAATAGAATTCACCTTGGTAAATTCGATTAAAAGTGTCCAATACAGGAGAATGGACAATAGAAGATACGCGCAAAAGCTCCTCACTTCACGTCAGTGCTTGAACCAATTTTTTTTTCGTGAAGTCAAGATAGAAAGCAATGATGAAAAAATTAACACATTATTATCTACCTTCAATTCTTCTTTAGGAGAAGAATACATAATTATTCTTGAAAAATATTACTGGAATTAATGTCATATTTAAATAATCAAAGTAAAGAAAATTATATGTTTAGTTACTAACATATTGAATGAAGTTCAATTGAATTCCAGTAATATTCAATTACTTATTCTTAACCAATAAATGTCCATTGATAGATCTTAAAGTGATGAGGTGAAACATAAAGATATATTCTCATTAGTGATAGAAAAACTGGCCTTAAATTCCTCTCTACCCATCACAGATTTAATATCCACAAATGAGCCTCTCACCTTACAAGATCAGAAGCAGCAAAATTCAAAAGTACCCTCTCGCAAATATACTCCTCTGAAGGCACATGAATCTCTTGAAGAAGAATCGCCTTCTCTATTTCTCAAAGATATTCACTCTTGTTCATAGTAATCCCTTCAATATTTTGTTGCCTCCTCCTAAGGAGGATCTCTTTCAAAACCAGGTCTGACCGCTACAGGACTCTATGTAGGGCTATCATCTCCCATATATTTGTGATGAAATAACACGATTTTCCCATAACATACGCGCAAAAATATGTCATCATGACATTCATATTTATTATTTGAAGGTTCTCACAAAAATACGGCCACAGACAACATATCATACGACGATTCGCATCCAGCTACCGAACTCACAAAAGGCTGCTCAGTTCTCCAACAATATGGATCTGATCGTGTTCAAACTTGGAACTCTGCAGTAGAGTTAGGTTCTGAAGGCTCTTCCAAAATTTCAGCCATGCCGGACGAATAGTTTATGATATATGGAATTTTTTTCAATTATTTTTAATTATTTTTTTTTAATTTTCTAGTTATACCATCCTCACGAAATTCAGCAAGAATTTTCGCGTTGGCATTCTACAACTAATAACCATGTAAGAATTCAATCGGTTTTGTATTCTTCGAGTTAATGAGGAACAAAAAACAACCAAATTTCAGAAAATTTCAGATGGCTATAACTCTGAAACCGTTTGGACGATTATGCTCATAAACAAACTCGAATGTGGCATTCAGATGCACACCCTAACCTGAAATTTTCAAGCCGCTATCTCTTTCCGTTCTCAGGTTATCGTGACAACAAAAATATTTTTTAATAATTTTTTAATAATTTTCTAGCAATACGATTCTCACAAAATTTCACAAACGTGCTTAGGTCTATATTCTACAACTATTTACCAAGTTTAAATTCGGTCGGATTCATTTTGGTTGAAAACAAAACTATTACTCGGAAACCATTGGGCCGATTATACCCATTAACGAACTTGTCCGTCGTATTGGGATGCGCCACCTACCCTGAAAATTTCAAGTTGCTAGCTCTTTCCGTTCTCAAGTTATCGTGGCAACGGACGGCCGGACGGCCGGCACCACAGAATTAAATTTCACATTTGGGCAAAACTATAACGCGATGTTCCCCAGAACATACGCGCAATAAAGCCGGTTGGAAAACTGTTTCCTACTTTTACCATTGACGCAATTGTTTTACCGAAACTATGAACTAATATGCCTTCTTCGTCAATAAATCATTCCCAATGGGTTCATATAAATAATATTAAGCTCGCTGACGATTTATTTTATAAACCAGTTCCGGTTGACATGCTACTAGGAGCTGATGTTTTTCCGCATATTATTCAAGAAGGTCGTATTACAGGACATGGGGATAAGCCAGTGGCTATCAATACTATTTTCGGATATATTCTCATGGGCAAATATAACGCAAATGAAAAGAACGTTGCTACAAATACTTGCACATTTTTCACTACTTCAAGAAATGACTCTTTCGCAATAGATAATCTCATAAAACGCTTCTGGGAAGTTGAAGATGTTGCATCAATTAAAGTACTTTCACCGGAAGATATATTATGTGAAAAAATATTCGTTGAAACGCAAAAAAGGGATGAATCTGGACGCTACATTGTTAGTTTGCCTTTTCAAAATTCCGAACCTTTATTTGATTCGAATGAAATTCGTTCGGTAGCTTTACGCCGCTTCTATTCACTTGAACGTCGCTTACTCAAACAACCAACTGTATTCAAACAGTATTGTGATTTCTTAAACGAATACATTGAAGATGACTTCATGGAAGAGGTGGGAGTTGAGAAAAATGACAGTTCTACCGCAATTAAAAATATTTTCTCCCTACCCCATCACTGTGTTTTTAAAAATAGTACAACCACGCAGCTCAGAGTAGTTTTCGACGGCTCTACGAAATCAGGAGGAAAATCCTTAAATGAAACCCTTTTAGTGGGGGAGAAACTACAAAAAGATATTTTCGAAATATTACTCAAATTCAGAATCCACTCGGTAGTTTTCACAGCAGATATTAGAAAAATGTTTTTACAAATTCTTATCGATCCGAAACATCAGGATTATCAGGGAATATTATGGAGGTTTTCGCCAAATGATCAAGTTAGGGATTATCGCAAGAAACGATTAGTTTTTGGTTTATCTTCATCCCCATTCATTGCGAATCGTGTAATTTTACAGTTAGCCAAAGACGAACGCAATAATTTTCCATTAGCTGCAAGTGTTTTGGAGGAGGATATATACATAGATGATGTTTGCTCGGGATGTTCAAGTTTATATGACGCAAAGTTGATTCGTGATCAATTAATAAATATTTTAAAGGAGGGAAATTTTGAACTACGCAAATGGGCGACTAATACACCGTCACTATTAGATGACTTACCCGTTAGATATCGCTATGATCAAACATCGGTTTCTTTCGATGAAGAAAATACATGTATCAAGGTTTTAGGATTGCATTGGCAACCGTCTTCAGACGCTTTCATTTATACAATAGATGCAACTATTAGTGGTTATACAAAAAGGCAAATTTTGAGCGATATCGCAAGAATTTTTGATCCGATAGGATTTCTTGCACCTTTAACATGTTTCGCAAAATTAATCATGCAGCGTCTCTGGACTTTAGGGCTCAATTGGGATGATTCGCCGCCCAATGAAATATGTGACAAATGGTAACAATTCAAATCGTCATTTGTACTCTTATCAAATTGAAGGATTCCGCGTCGAATTCTCGTTGATAATTTTGAGTCATGTCAAATCCATGCCTTCTGCGACGCCTCTGAAAAGGCATATGCTAGTGTTATATACTTCAGAATACAACATAACAATTCAATTGAAATATTTTTTGTGTGCGCAAAATCTAAGTTGCCCCTCTGAAAAGCATCTCATTTCCCCGACTAGAATTGTGTGCCGCAGTGCTACTTTCTAATTTACGTTCAACGTTTTTGAACAAAAACTCAAATTTTCAGAAATATTTGCATAATTATACTGATAGTATGATTGCTTTACACTGGATCAAATCTTCTCCGCATAAATGGAAAACCTTTATAAGCAATCGCGTTACTCATATTCAGAATAAAATTTCCCCAGCTTCTTGGCAGCATATTTCGTCAGAAAATAATCCAGCCGATTGCGCTTCTCGTGGGTTGTTACCTGATGAAATTTTACAAAATGAAACATGGTTTTCTGGTCCAAAATGGCTTCAATTTTCAAAGGAAAAATGACCAATCAATGATTTTGATTCAAAATTTAACTCTTCATCTGAAGAACAAATGGAAGAGAAAACAATTACTCTCATCGCTTTCAATAATTCTCCTAATTTTATTGAAATCCTTATCCAAAAACATTCCGCACTGTCCAAAATAAAGAGAATTTTTGCATACATTTTACGTTTTCTACATAATTCTCGTTATTCTTAAAATAAAAAAAGTGGGGTGCTCACACTCATAGAGTTGAACCAGGCATTAATTGCGCTGGTAAAATTTATTCAACTGTCGCATTTTCATGATGACATACAGAAATTGAAAAATAAAAATTGGTTCAAGCACTGACGTGAAGTCAGAAGCTTATGCGCGTATGTTCTATTGTCCATTCTTCTGTATTGGACACCATTAATCGAATTAACCATGCTAAATTATGTTGTCCATTCTACTGTATTGGACACTTAATTCGAATTTACCATGGTAAATTCGAATTAAGAGTGTTCGAATTTACCATGGTAAATTCGAATTAAGAGTGTCCAATACAAGAGAATGGACAACATAATTTACCATGGTAAATTCGATTAAGGGTGTCCAATACAAAAGAATGGACAATATAACATACGCGCAAAAGCTTCTGACTTCACGTCAGTGCTTGAACCAATTTTTTTTTTCGTGATTTTTTTTAAATTTTCTAGGGGTACGGTTCTTAAAATTTTTTTTTTCGTCATTTTTTTCAAATTTTCTAGGGGTGCGGTTCTTACAACATTTTAAACACGTCTTTATGTTGATTTTCTACTACTAGTTACCAAGCTTCAATTCGATCGAATAAGGTAAATGTCCCAATTATCGACACAATAGCGTGTTCCTCAAAGTGTCTAATACATTTCGACTTCAAAGAATAATTTTATATGAATGAAATATTCTGCTTCTACTTCTCTGAACCCCCTATTTTGATAAAAGTCCAAAAAACGAACATATTGAAAGGGGTAAATATTATAAAAAAAATGAATGGTGTCTCAAAGCAGATGTACCCATTATCGACACCGGAAAAATATGAATTACCAATCATCGACATACATGTGCACCAAATATCGACACTTTGGGAAATCAGATTTTGGCATCAATAATATGTTTGTATTTAAAGATATATTGATATATTCAGTGAAAATAACAGTTTAAAATTGTTCACAAAAATTAAAAAAACATGAGATATATAAATTCTCTGCTTAATATGTAAAATATTTGATGATCTTTGGTTAATCCTTAGAAATTAACGTTTTCACTTCAGATACTTCCTATAAGCCACGTTCATTCAACTTTTTAGGCTCGGTAATTCTACGTGTTTCTCCTCTGTCCTAACTCAATTTTCTTTTTTGTCACTTTCAAGGGCTCTCTCATTTGATTCACTATTTTTTGCATTGTGTATGCTTGCTTCACCAAGAACTTGGGCTTCAAAAAGATAATCTGTAATCCCCCCATTCTTACCATTCATATCTTGATGTAGCCCACAAACATTTATATCAGTGTCGGAGTAATCACGGTCATAACAATCCAGTAGTAAATCTACACCCAAATTCTCTTCCCTTACATCCAAGAGAGATGAATTCAGGGAAAAGTTAGCGATTTCTATTCTACTCGATTCAAAATTATTATTTGCGTCAGAAGTTGCTTCCGACGGGACACAGTATTTTTCATGTGTGCATTGCAGTCTTCTAGGCATTTTGTAATCATGAGATAACTGGAAACTAAATATGACCAATTATCCCCACATAAATGTGCGTATGATCGACAGTCATGAAAAAATGGATGATTAAATCATATAAATGGACCACAATCGAATGTCGATCAGTATTGAGAGCAATTTTGAATATTCTATGAGCTGATTATCAAAAGATAACAAAAATAGTTTAATGAGTTCTCCATATAATTGATTATTTTTACTTATGGTATGATTCTCAGCCGTCGACAGAATATTGCACCTTTTATCGACATAGTGTTGAACGTAGTATCGACATCAAAATTTGTTGTACTTTTATCATGTAATTCGATGGAAAACAGTGTGTCGATAATTGGTACACTGAAAATTGTGGATCTTTTGGGTAGGATAACGAAACAATCGTATCCAGGAAAATGGAGTTAACTTTTCTGAAAGTTAATCAAAAATCATCCTCAGCGACTCAAATATAACTGTTCACCAAGTTTCCATTCGATCGGATTCATATTGGTTGAAAACAAAATTATTACTCGGAAACCACTGGGCCGATTATGCCCATTAACGAACTTGTCCGTCGTATTGGGAAGCGCCACCCACCCTGAAAATTTCAAGTCGCTTGCGCTTTTCGTTCTCAAGTTATCGTGGCAACGGCCGGACGGCCGGACGGCCGGCCGGACAGAATCAAATTTGACCTCGAATTCTTCATTGGGGAGTCCAACTAAATCGTCTGAGACCATTTTCTTCAAAAAATTCGAAAGTTACAGACATTTGGACAAAACTATAACGCGATGTTCCCCAGAACATACGCGCAAAAAACCCCCACCGAAATGTTTTCGCAAACTTAACGCTTTTCTAGATGAAGATAATATTTTAACAGTAGGAGGTCGTTTGAGGAATACAAATTTAGATTTCCTCAAAAAACATCCAGCTATTTTACCAAAAAAAATGGGTTCAAGCCCTGTGGACAGGAGCTTTCTGGCGCTCTAGTTCAAACAGACAAATTATATCTGGTATTGGTTTCTCAGAGTTGGGAATTATATCAATGTATTCATATGATATCACTGCATCATAAAGGAAATTCAATTCAAATAATAGTTTATTAGATAAGTAATAATAAATTACCTTGTAATCGATCAAAAATTTCCTGATCTACGTTCACCAAACTACAGAATTATGCTTTCAATATTTACGTAATATTTTCAAACATTTTCGGGTGAGGTCCCCGTTGCATCGCTAAAATACGAGTATTTCAACCCCAATATTTTTGAAGTTACAATATTCCCTTCTGTCAAGTTGACATTATGAGAATTCATACATAGAATAATAATTATATCAATCTGTGAAATACGATTTACATTGAAATTTTAAAAAATCATAGCTCCGAAAGTATTAGCTTGTTAGAGTTTAAAATGATATGAATGGATTCATATGATAAAACTGCTTATTAAAAAAAATTTGATTTGGAATTTGTTTCGTAAAAAAAAATTTTTTTTTTGTTACTCCGAAACCATCTGTCCGATTTTGCCCAATAACGAACTTAGCCGAGATATTCATCCCCCAAACCTACTCTGAAAATTTCAACTCTCTAGCTCATTCCGTTCGAGAGTTATCGTGCTTACGGCCGGCCGGCCGGCCGGACAGAATGAATTTCGACCACGGATTCTTGATCAGTGAGTCGAACCAAATCGTTTAAGACCATTTTCATCGAAATATTCCAAAATTACAGACATTTGGGCAAATTGATAAGCACTCAGTTCCGAGGAACTAGAGCGCCAAAAATAGTCGTTTAACACAATTGTTAATTCATGAATTTCACGTAACTTACCTACATCCAGGTGCGCAAACTGTTCAGTTTTTGATTTCACAACAATTTTAGATTTTATCCGCAAAAGGTTCAATTAAAAAGGTTCTTTCAGGGTGTAAACAGTGTTGGTGTTTATCACCAAAACCATATCAGCCCCCTATGGGCGATCTTCCTAGTTTTCGAGTTTCACAAATCAAAGCATTTTCTGTGGTTGGTCTTGACTACGCCGTTCCTTTTTTAATTTCATTAGGGAAGATTCGCGGTGCAAAAACCTATAAGGCATATATCTGCCTATTCGTATGTGTGGCTTCCAAATGTATACATTTAGAGCTTGCTTCCGATATGACAAGCGAGGCCTTTATTGCTGCTTTACGAAGATTTATTGCACGTAGAGGACGTTGCGATACAATCATATCAGACTGCGGTACTAATTTTGTAGGTGCATGTAAAGAAATACAAAACCTAATGAAACAAGCCGCTGAGCGCGAAACTACTACCTTTAAATTCAATCCGCCTGGTTCTCCACACTTTGCTGGGATGGCAGAAGCAGGGGTAAAATCTGTGAAAACTCACATTCACCGCATAATTGGGCAGCAAATAATGACTTTCGAAGAATTCTACACTCTTCTGACTCAAATCGAAGCGCTTTTAAATTCTCGTTCGTTGTGTCCATTGAGTAATGATCCTAACAATTTGTCAGTTTTGACACCGGGACATTTTTTAACCTTGGAACTCCTGATATCACTGCCTGACCCAGATTTAACCCATTTAAGTATGAATAGATTGAATCGTTTCGAATTTCTGCAACAATGTATTCAATCTTTTTGGAAAAAATGGCAGACGGAATACCTTCACACGCTTCAACAAAGAAGTAAATGGTTGAATGCCTCTCAACCAGTCGAAATTGGAACCGTCGTCCTCATAAAAAATGAACAAATTGCGCCCATGAAGTGGCTGTTAGGCCGGGTGCAAAAGTTATATTACGGTAAAGATGGTGTGGCAAGAGGTGCTGATGTTCAAACAGAAAATAGCATATTGAAGAGGGCTTTGGTAAAATTGTGTCCGTTACCAAATGCCGAATGTTCAAGTGACATTTAAATTTTTACATAATTTAGTGGGGGAGAATGTTCAATCTTTCTCTATCCATTATTATTTCATTGTTTTGTCTCGTTATTATTTACAAACAGAAAGAAGTGTATTTCATTTGATTTTCTACAAATTATTCATTCATTTAAATTTAACCGCGTATCGAGTTGAAAATCGCACATGTTGGAAACCGCGCCCTCTATCGAGGACTCAAAACACGAGTTAGTCGAAGACAGAGAACCAATAAGTACGTATCAACAAGTGTGTACTCAACCGCATGTGCCGTTTACGAATTGACATTTTGTGCAACGCTTTTGCCGCTAAATCCGCTATTGCAGCTAAATCCGCTACATCCGCTACCTATACAGTCCATATCGAAGAGGAGTTGGAAGTTGGAATTTGTACAACGAGTCCAAAAGCTGAGTGCATTTTCAACTTGCGATTTTCTTAACATTTGAACCAAATTACGCGACACATATTTTGAAAAAATCATTTCAATTATTGGTAACTGTTTTACAAAAGCTTTATCTGGTTCAATTTGACACTATATCCTCATAAATAAACTAGAACATCATGCACCTGAACTTTAATTAATACATCAGTAATATGTTTACACCTCCTCCGTGCTCACACTTTACAAGAATATACCATACCTTCTATTTTAAGTTTACCATTCTACACATTAATAGGCCATCAATTTTATGTGGTACTGAATTAAGGGCACTACTTTGTAAACATAAAGAACAAATGTCTATAAAACTGGGACCACAATTTGTTTTGTCACACACGATCTTCTACAAGGACTCTAGAATTAGAAGTTGAAGCTCCTATGTACTCGAGAAATTCTAATAAACTGAGTCCCTTCTCAATCATTCGCAAATAGTAACTGAAAGAATTTTTAAATATAATGTACCTAAGTTTGACAAACATATATGAATATACTTACTGGTTGTAGTCTTTATATCAATCAAGTGCCATAAAATTAGTTATATAATGATCAACATTTAAATATATATTACAAAGTAATCCAACAATGATCTCAAGTCAATTATGATTTATTTTTTCCATGAAAATTTCGGTCAAACTTCGTCGACTGACCTGTCCAACACGAGATTATTTACATTTATTACTAGCTTGGTTAGTTGCCGAATCCCGCCACCAGAGTCTTGGAAGTTCCCGATAAAGTGCGGGAATTATATCTCAACACGACGATGCTAAATATTGTGTAGTACGGGAGTACATTTTCCAATATGATAATTTCTGATATAATATGTAATTAGATTAGAAATCCTCGCAGGCAGTAGTAGTAGCAGGCAAATTTTTTCGAGGCATTATGATTGCCCAATATCTCCATAAGACGATTGTGTGAAATGAAATTTCGAATATTAATAGGAGAATTCACGAGGGTCGTATCATAAGAATCTTAAGAAAAAATTATTTGTCTGAAATATCGCAATCAAGAAAAAACAATTGTAAGCACTATTTGAGTAGTTAATGTAAAATAACGGATTCCATTTCTGAAAATTATAAATCTGAATAACATTATGTACATAAGTTATAAGTATATTAGTATCTCAAGAACAATCAACAAAATTCAGTTGAAAATTTAAGTTCACGTGCAAAGTATCGATTAAATATACGTAGGTTAATTTTAACTTTCACCGAAAGAATAATTTAGCTGTGTATTTCTGTTTATGTTCTAGCAAACAGCATGCTATCATTTTGCCCGAATGACTGAAATTCTCGAATTTAGTACCGAAAATGGACTCAAATGAGTAGGGTGATGAAGAATTCAAGGTCAAATTCAATTCTCTCCGGCCGGCTGTTACCACGTTAGCTTTCGAACGGAAAGAGTGAAACCTCAATTTTCAGGGTAGGTTGCTTATCCGAATTCGAAGGTTTAGTTCGTTAAAGGGCATAATCGGCCAAACCGTTGCGGAGTTAAAATAACTCAAACAATATAGATCCTACCGAATTGAACCTTGGTATAGCTAGTAGTGAAATGACAACACAATGAGAAGGTTCGTATCAGTCGAAAATTTTGAAAAAATTTTTAAAACCCCTGACGTGAAGTCAGGAGCTTTTGCGAACTTATCCCGTTGTCTATTCATGCTCATACGAAAACGATCGAGCTAAAATTCGGTACTCGATTGTAAAATGGTGACTCGAAGGAATTTCAGCTGATTCTGACTCATAAGAAATATGAAATTTTCGAAGAAATCATTTTTTATATTTTTCTAGAGGATCAATATTCACGAAATTTGCAGAAATTGAGCGCGCCGGCATTATACAATTAATTACTAAGTTTTAAATGAATCGGATATATATACCTATTTTGAGTTATAGAGGAAATAACAAAATTCAAGATGGGTGTAACTCCGAAAGCGATAGGCCGATTTTGCCTATTGTCGAACTAACATCACTTGAATGCGCAATGCGCTGAAAATTGCAAATCGCTTCACCTTCCGATCTCAAGTTATCGTGAGATAAATCATATTTTTCTTTAATTTTTCAGTGATATGATCCTCACGAAATTTTTTGTTTGTGTCGGCATTCTGCACCTAATTACGTAGTTTCAATCCGATCGGATGTGATATGTTTGTAACCAAAATTAGTAGGTACTCGGAAACCATTTGGCCGATTATGCCCATTAACGAGCTTCTCCTTCGCATTTGAAGGAGCAACCTATCCTGAACATTAGCATAATAACTTCGGTTTGATCAGGTCCTTGTAACTATCAACTAAAGTGTTTTCACAGAGGTTAGCTGTTTATTTTTTGCGCGTATGTTCTGGGGAACATCGCGTCATCATTTTGCCAAATGTCTGTAATTTTCGATTTTTTAGCCGAAATTGTCTCAAAGGATTGGTTTCGACTCCCTGATGAAGAATCCGGGGTCAAATTTGATTCTGTCCGGCCGGCCGGTCAGCCGTTGCCTCGATAACTTGAGAACGGAAAGATAGAGCGACTTAAAATTTTAGATCAGGTTGTACATCTGAATGTAACATTTGAGCTTATTTATGAGCATAATCAGCCGAATGGTTTTGGTGTTACACCCATCTGAAATTTTGTTGTTATTTCCTCAAAAGCTCGAAAAATACACAATCGATCCAATTCAAACATGGTTATTAGTTGTAAAATGTCAGCGCAAAAATTTTTGCGGAATTTCGTGAGGATCGCATCACTTTTTAAAAAATGATTGAAAAAAATTCTATATATCAGAAACTATCCATCCGACATGGCTGAAATTTTGCGAGAGCTTTCAAAACCTAACTCTACTACCAAGTTCCAAGTTTAAACACGATCGGATCATTATTGTTGGAGATCCGAGCAGCCTCGTGTGAATTCAGTAGCTGGATGGGTGACGGTTGCCTCGATAACTCTTTAACGAAAGGAGATAGGGACTTGCAATTTTCAGGGCAGGTTGCGCATCTGAATGGGATAGTTATATTCGCTGTTGGCTATAATCCTCCCAACGGTTTCGGAGTTATACCCATTTAGAATATTATTTCCTCGATAACTCGAAAAACATAGACTCTATGGAATTGAAGCTTGCTAACTACTTGTAGAATATCGACATGAAGACTTGTGTGAAATTTTGTGAGGACCGTACCACTAGCAAATTTTAAAAAAATTACGTAAAAGTATTATTTATCTCACGACACCTTGGGAACGGAAAGAAATAGCGACTTGCAAGTTTTAACGGTAGATTGCGTATCTGAATGAGGCATTTGAGTTCGTGAATTAACATAATCGGCCAAATGGTTTTTGGAGTTATATCAATATGAAATTTGGTTATTATTTCTTCAATAACCCAAAAAATACGAGGCCGATTCAATTCAAACATAGTAATTAATTCTAGAATGCCGTTGCAAAAATGTTTACAAAATTTCGTGAAGATCAGATTACTAGAAAATCAAAAAAAAAATCATTGAAAACAAATTTATAATATATCAGGAAGCAGTAGTCCAACATCGCATCGCTGAAATTTTGCGAGAACCTTCAAAATCATGAATGTCATGATGACATATCAAAATATATAAATTTTCGGGTCGATTCATATCAGATAGTGAAGCATGTATCTATGGGAGATGATAGCCCTACATTAGGGTCCTGTAGGGGTCTTCGAACATCGAAAGTTCTAAATAATCACCTGGTAGAAGTTCGTTGCTTGTTTGTTGAAATTGGAGATGAAATTGCTTATGAACCTGGTGGTCATCGATTTTCAGGGTAGATTTCACAGCCCAATTTGAGAGTTAAGTCCGTTTTCGGGCATAATAGGTCCATCTGTTCCGGAGTTACACCCACCAGGAATATTATTTCCTCTTATTTCCTCGATAACTCAAAAAATATAGACTCGATCGAATTGAGGCGTGGTAACTAGTTGTAGAATATCGACATAAAGGCGTGTGTAAAATTTTGTAAGAACCGTAACCCTAGAAAATTTTTAATAAATAACTAAAAAAAATCGAATTTACCATGGTAAATTCGAAAAAGAGTGTCCAATTCAGGAGAACGGACAATAGAATTCACCATGGTATATTCGATTAATAGTGTCCAATACAGGAGAATGGACAATAGAACATACGCCGAAAAGCTCCTGACTTCACTTCAGTGCTTGAACCAATTTTTTTGTAATTACCCTTGGGTATTTACCGGCAGGTTATAAACTATTTGTGTTTGAATTCCCATTCTCACACCACCCAAGCTCTGTTACCACCGAATTTGTAGTAGGTGTCCATTCCCACTACTTCACAGTGGCAGGCTATGAAAGAATAGTTCTTATATCAGGAGATAGAACTCATCATAATAGGCGCTTTCTATTTGACGCTGTATCACTTCCAAACTGATGCGAAATCAGTTTGAACCAGAGAAATAGCCGGAATTTTCCTCTATTTCTCTGGTTTGAACTGATGCGCATCACTTCCAACTGATGTTATCAGTCAAATAGAAAGCTAGGAATGAATGATCGAACAAGCGCATAGAGATACAGCCATGTTTCACGAGGAGATAGCTACATAATACATAATGATAAGGAATGATATTTCGGTCGTATAAAAACGGAACATATAAACTATGTTGGTACTTGGTACATTTCCAATAGTTAAAATTCATACGTCAACAAATTCCTAGTGTTCATTACTCAAATTATAAGACAACGAAAGTCAAATTCATTCGATTGAACAAGGAAGAGATTAATGCGCCTTATTAGATATGAACCATCTTTCACCAGAAGCGTTCTGTGTTTCATTAGTTGCCTATGTAAAAGGGGCGGAGTATATCCGAACGTACAAGTTAATATAAAATAAGCCCAGACATTCTTCCATTTAGCTACACTCTACCTACAGTAAGTACAGTAATATTTGTTTCATACTGAGAATAGCCACTTTTCCATAGACTTTTTCATTTTGATGAAATTTGCACGTACAATACAACACATTCAGACAAACGTTTAATTTAAAATATTATATAAGTAGGTAGGGTAAAGTATGGAACTTATAGGTATCTGATTCGATATTTTTCCTTGTTACTGTACTTCCGGTTTCATCGGAAATACCCTCTACTTTCTTAATTCAAATGGGACTCCCTGTGTCCCTTCATATA
Source organism: Halyzia sedecimguttata (assembly GCA_937662695.2). NCBI lineage: Eukaryota > Metazoa > Arthropoda > Insecta > Coleoptera > Coccinellidae > Halyzia > Halyzia sedecimguttata. The sequence continues at coordinate 10,127,364 of OW569416.2, read as the reverse complement.
TTTCAAAAAACCTTTTTATTCGAATTCTGTATATACATACTAAGTTGAGCGGAAATTATATGAAAAAATTGGTTGAAGCAGTGACATGAAGTCACGGGCTTCTGCGCTCATGTTCCATTGTCTATTCATGCCATATAAGAAGTCATTGAAGCATAGTTTCTGAAATATAAAATTTTTAAGATAGCTGAAAGAAATGAAAACTTTACTTTGAAACGACAAAATTATAATAATAATAATAAAGTTTATTTCCCAACATTTACAATTTTTTTTTTTTGTTACATAATAGATTCAATCAGGTGTAGAAAATAAACGTTTGTCACTGAAGTAGACTAGCTACTTGTATGTGACGTTACGCGTTCACTCAGGCTATTCTAATAAGTCAAGCGAACCAAAAAATACCATGTAAAACTTCACAAAACAAATTCAGAAAATCTCAAAAAAAGAAAAAAAACCCTAAACTGAATGAGGCTACATATCCCATGTCCTCTTATGGAATTTACTTGTTGTTAATAGCGTCATGTATCATTCTTCTATCTGTGCTCTGAAGCCATTTCTTCATTTTTGTCTTGAAACTTTTACTGTATATAATGTTTTTTTCCCCATTAGGAAGAATATTAAACAGTTTCGGAGCTATATATTGTAGGCCCCTCTGTCCAGCTGTCTTGAGACTCTTCGGAACAACAACACAATTCTCTCTCATTCTTGAATCGTGTTGATGTGTGATATGGTTAATAGTGATCTTTTTTCTGCTTATGGCCATCAAGAGACTCAACGCGAAGAGATGTCTTATGTCGAGTATTTCAGCTTCTGCATACAGTTGGTCAGATGGGAATCTAATTTTCCTATCATAGATTATCTTTATCATCCACTTCTGCAGTCTCCAAACTTCGCAGGTGACAGTCATTGATTCCTCCCCAAGCATTGATTCCATACGATAATTGGGATTGCACCAGTGCGAAGTAGAGAATCCAAAGATGTCCCAATTCCAAGAAGTTCCTCGAACATCTGAATCTTTGGATCAATCCCCTCATTCTTGCCTTAAGGTCTTTCACGTGTAGGTCCCATCTAGGATGTCTATCTATTGTAACACCGAGATATCTCACGGAGTCCGCAGATGGGATTTCAGTATCCTGCCCTATATTTAAAGGAGTCTCCTCAGGGAGATTGTTTGCATAGGACGTGAAGGCCAGATATTTAGTTTTACTGCAATTGAGAGCTAGTCTATTCATCTGTAACCAGAGTTTAATCCTGGTAAAGTTTGGTTCAGTTTTTGACCTCAGCTGCTTCCAACAATCAGATGTATAGAGTATTACTGTATCATCTGCAAAGCCCACAATTTTTCCAGTAGTTTTTTGCTGTAGAAGACTATTCATGTATATAATGAACAGAATAGGACCAAGTACTGTCCCCTGGGGAATTCCGGATTTAACATCCACAGGATCACTGATCTCACCATCGATGTCCACAACCTGTGTTTGATCTGACAGGTAGCTCTTTACTAATTGATGTGCAATCCCTCTAATTCCGCACTCTTCTAGTCTCTCCAGCAGTATTCTATGGCATACTGTATCGAAGGCTTTCGTTATATTAACGAATTAGTAGCCAGCAGTCCATATTTTGGGATTCAGATGAGCCAATATAATTGGCAGATGAATTTAATCGGTTGTTTAGATGAACCGTTTATCGAAAGGAATCAGTATGTCATCATGGTACACGAAATCGAATGTATACATTCAGTTTTGGATCGAAAATAATTAATGCTGTGTCGCTGCGGTTGCGTAAGGTGCCTATTCCAATAGATACATTCACAGTTTGCGTAAGGTTCCTGTTGAAATACATGCATTCACAGTTGGAGGTAAAATTATTATTGCTGTGAACGCGATCGCATAAGATCCCAATGGAAAACGTAATTCACTATTGAGCCAAACATATTTAGGTAATGCTTTGTTTGTGGCAGCAGATGGACGCAAATCCCTTCAATCGTACAATGAGTTGGATTTGACGTTTAAAAAAAAATTCCCTGTATGAAGATCTCTGATAAAAACATCGAATAATATGCTCTAAAATGAACAGGTTAATCTACATAGGAATTAGTTTTTATAGCCAGCAGATCTACATAACTGGTAGATCTATATAGTGGGCAGATTTACATAATCGGTCAACATAGTCATTAACCAATTGAATCGACATATGTGTATTTATAGCACACAAATTGAAATAAACACAATCACTGTTGGGATGGAAATTAAACAATTAGTTAGCAGATCCTCGTAGCTAGCAAGTCCATATCACAATAATATATAACCTACACAGTATCAATGAATGAATAGTTCATATAGATCAGTAGAATCCCTAGCAACATCGCAGCCATTGTCGATGACCGGGTACCTCGGGCCTCTGTACCCAATGATGACCAGTACCTTGTAGCGGCAAGTGGTCTGTTGCCTAAGGTAAGGGAGTCTGACTATCAGGGCTCCAGTATACTGGTTGCATTGGCGGAACAGATAGAAGGCAGTCAAGACCCGTCAGAAATGATATGAACTGCCTTAAAGCCATGATACCAGCATATGGCAGAACCAAGCAGAGGTTCAAGAGGGGGACTGTAGCTGTTCCACCTTCTAATAGAGATACTAGAAGGCGGAGGGAATATGCGGTCATGCAGTCTCTCTTCAAGAAGAATATGTACAGAGCTGCCAAACAGGTCTTGGACGGGGGAGACGAAATAGCAAGCCCGTCTTTAGAGGAGATGGTGAGTTACTGGGAACCAGTGCTCACTTTGCCCTCTATCTCCATCCCGCAACATGCGACTCTGCCACTAGATCAGCAGAGGTCTCAGACCGTCTCGCATGTGAGAGAGAGCGAGATTGAGAGCGTGAAAATTCCCAACAACTCAGCACCTGGTATCGATGGCGTTACATCAGCCATGTGGAGTAGAGCTTTGCCTTCCCACCGAGCTCTCCTCTACAACCTAGTGTTGCACATTGGATCGTTTCCAGAAGAACTATTAGCAAGTCGAACAATTTTTGTTCCTAAAAAGTCTGATTGTTCTGTGCCTGCTGATTTTAGGCCTATCAGCAAAGCTTCGGTCATTGTATGCCAGCTTCATAAGATTCTGGCCAGACGTATAGTGGCTGAACGGTTCATCGATGAGAGGCAGAGATGCTTGGACGATGACTGCGCAGAAAATATCTGTGCTTGCCGGAGTCCTGCTTCATGCCAGGAGAAAGCATAAAGAGCTGCATCTGGTATCTCTCGATGTCGCCAAGGCGTATAAGTCCGTAAGTCACGAGGCAATAACATCTACCCTGACCAAGGCTGGGTTACCCGACAGTCTTGTCAAGTACATTGACACCACTTATGGGAAAAGTAGAACAATCTTGGAATGTGGTGGCAAGAGATCGAATACGAGCCGTGCCCAGAGGGGGGTTTGGTAGGGAGACCCAATGTCGAGTATTATATTCGCGTTGGTGGTGGACAGAGTCCTGCGCTCAATTCCTTCCCAAGTGGGGTATAGTGTCGGAGGTGACCCAATTAACGGGGTTGCCTATGCTGACGACATATGCCTTATAACATCGTCTAAGGCTGCTATGGCTTTCGCACTCGGGGCAGTTGAGAGAGCTGCCTTGGCGCAGGGCCTGACTCTGAATCCATCAAAGAGTGTGGCCACCTCTTTGGTTGCTTCTGGGCATGACAAGAAGATCAAAGTTCTCACCCAGGCGCAATTTCACCTCAATCAGGGAGACCCAATCCGTCAACTAGGTCATACAGAGCCGTGGCGGTATTTGGGTGTCAATATCAGTCCTAGGGGGCTGGGAAAAGCAAGATCTACCTTAGAGGTGGAGTGAAGCGAATTTCATGCGCACCACTCTAGCCGCAGCAACGACTCAAGATCTTGCGTTGCTTACTGGTTCCAAGGTACTACCATTCTTTGGAATTATCTGGTTCTACCATGAAGGTTCTCTGACAACTGGACTACGACCTTCAGACCAGAGCGGCAGCCAGGCGATGGATAAGATTGCCAAAGGATACCCCGCTGGGCTATTTTCATGCCTCGTGCAAAGATGGCGTCCTCGGGGTTCCTGCTTTTACCGTTACCATACCCGGTATACTCAGGGACAGATGACGCGACTCGAGAATTCATCCTCGAGGGCAGTGAGGTCTATATCGAGAACAGATGGGGCCCAAAATTAGATATCTTGGGCCGAAAAGGTACAGTCCTTATACGGAAACAGACTTTTCACTAAAGAACACCGCAAGGAATACTGGGCGTTGAGGTTATAAAAATCCAACCATGGCAATGAGTTTCGGGAAAGTGAGAAGTCCTCAGCTTCCACTAGGTGGATTGATGCTGGCAGCACAGGCATACCCGGAAGGGATTACCGCCAATACCATCAAGTGCATGTTAACAGTCTGCCTACCCGAGTACGCACGACTAAAGGCCAGAGAACAGCCCTAACTAACATCTCATGTAGGGCTGGGTGTCAATGCACACATACACCGGCTCACGTGATCCAGTCTTGTTTGGGAACCGATGAGGGTAGGAATAAGCGGCACGATGCTGTGTGCAATACTCTATCTGGCTTCTTTAAGAACAAGGCCCTTCAGGTATTTATTGAGCCACTCCTAAGAACGTCTGTGGGCCTGAGAAAGCCCGATATGGTTCTCGTGAGTAATCAAGACTTTTGGGTGATAGACACTCAGGTCGTGTCTGGGGTACCATCGCTAGATGGTACTGACATGAGGAAAGTGGGCATGTACAACATCGATCCGGTCAAGGATGCGGTTGCCATTTTTAACCAGCCGCCCCGATTCCTCTGTTAGTGTTACGGCATGCACCATATCTTGGCGTGGTGTGTGGGTGGGGAAGTCTTCAGCTTCCCTGTACCACGACCTTGGTGTTCCGATAGGGCTACTCATAGTCATCACCACTAGAGTGTTGCAAGGGTCCTCAACCAACTGGACCCGATGGAACCAAATGGCCGGTTTAGTTCCACTGAGCAGGGATCAGGTAGGGTGCTCGCGTGAAGATAAACCTCAGGGCAACCTGCGCCTATAACCACAAAATTAGGTTGCAGTCAATAAAGCCATGCTTACTCCTCGTGGGGAGTAGGAACAGAGCAGTTTTTAGTGAGTATACCTCCGAGTAATCGGAGGGAGAGTCTCACACTACCTTCGAACCGCTGATCGAGGGTGTATCTAAAAGATTTCCTCCTCTCCAGAAAAAAAAATATTGTGCCCCCCGCCAGAGCTGTCGATGTCATTACCATCTAATGCTCGCCTTCCAGTTTCAGAATTCTGATGAACTCTATCTGGGATGGCTTCAAGGAGGCTATGTCTTCGCTCTTGCAGATTTCTTGCCCAAAACATTCCTTGCGTTGGTTTGAGATGGCGAGGCATACCGTTATCAGGTGATCAGGAGTTTTATCCTCCTGCCAACAGAATCTGCACTCATCAGTTTCTGCTAGCCCTAAGCTCATCATACGCTTCCTAAGGCCGCAGTGCCCTGTGAGGAAGCCAATGAGAAGGTGCAGCGTGTTCTTACTGAGGTCCGAGTATTTCTTGGATCTGACAGTATCAAAGTTTCGGAGGAATTTCTTGGAGTGATACATTCCGCGGAGAGATCTTTAATTAATCAATAGGTACCTCTTTAAGTTTCTTATTTCATCCGGAATTAACTTTTGTAGGTGTATCTACCAACCCCACAGTAAGGTTCCGGGCAAATGAAGGGGGTTTGTGCTCCTTTCGTGGCAAGTGTGTTGGCCTCCTCATTTCCTATGATTCGTGCGTGACCAGGAACCCAGATCAAGGAGACTCTGTTGTTTTTGCCTGCTTCATTGAGTTTTCTTCGGCAATCCCATATTAACTTGGATTCAATAACATGGAAGCTCAAGGCTTTAATAGCAGCTTGACTGTCGGAGTGGATTGCTATATCACATCTCTGATAGTTTCTTTCTAGGTTCATTTCCACCCATCAGTCTATTGCAAGTACTTCTGCCCGAAAGATGATCGGATAGGAGCATAGCCATAGTGAGCATTTGGTGCCTGGCCCATATACTCCAGCGCCAGCTACTGTAGTGGTTTTTGAACCGTCTGTGTACCATTTAATGGCATTTCTTTTAATAACTTCGGTGGTGGATTCCATGTCCCAGTAATTTTTCCTACCAAGCATCGAAGTGAAGTTCTTTTCGATGCTTACTTTCTTGACCATTTCGTCACTAGGAAGATTGGCTGATGAAATGTACCTGGTAAGAGAGGACCAGGCTTTCTGGTTTTTAATACTCCCACAACCTGTTCCTGTCCTAGATATTCTGAGAATGGCTTTATTTGAGAATCTTGTTGAATGCTCTCGACTCCTCCAATAAATCAAGTCATTTAATTTACTTGTTGTTTGAACTAATTTAGAATCGTTGTCGTTTTCCAAGAAAACGATATACACATTGCTTGCGACCATAAAGATCAGTCTACAGTTGACAAATTTATTGGGGTTTACCTAGAAATAGAAAAAATATTTTATATTTTCAAGGGCCTTTTAACTTTACAATGCTCCTAGGGCCATGTAGTTATAACGGTTTCCCTGAGTTTGCGTTCAATGTGATTCTTTCTTTTAGTTCAAACAGCCAATAACCAAGCAGTTTTTTTACATTGGGCGTTATTCGTTTGGAATTCCCAATTGAAGTTGGTTTTTTCCCTCTACAAGGGAGGAACTTCAATATATGACTTTACTTAGTAGCAATCCATAATATTTAGACCCAGACACAAGTCAGATTTTCTAGAAGATAAATTCAGATTTTCTAAGAGACAGTACTCAGATTACAGTTATTTCAAACACTTGTAACTCCATCAAATATTCAACAACTTTAAGTCGAATAATTTTTTTTTTTAGAGCTTGTTGGTATTCATTAATGATTAGTGAACCAGCAACGATACAAAATACAGTCCACTCTATCGAAAGTGTAAATATATTGTAAATAGATTGTTAACCGAATAGTATTCAATTCAACCACCCTATATTTTATCTACAAATTTTTTGGTCCTTCAGACCGAATCATCGAAAGTATTTACACAGGCTTCATGGGCAATTTTCTCTATCACTAGATGCGCGCAAAAGCCCCTGACTTTAAGTCAGTGCTTTCTATTTCTAAAGAAATTTCACGCCTGTATCGTGAAAATTATTTATTTTTAAATATATATTTATATTAGCTTTGTGCTTTCAAATCACGGAAGGAGTCGTTGTTTGAAGTTTCGTAACTTACTCACTTGACACATTGTATGAAAGGAATTGTGCGGGTTGTGTGATTCCACCCGAATTACGCAAGAAACTGCATACACAAATGTATTCATGATTACATTGAGATATTTTCATTCACGTGTTTCAATTCAACAAATTGCTAGTAATGGGTGGGCTGCAAATATTCCGTTATCATTAAGTACTAACAGCGAAAAAAGAATACTGAATTTTCCACTTAACTCATAAATCGTTGACTCCCACAGTCCGAGCCAATAATGGTTCTAAGATATTGAACTGGAATCCTATTTTCAACGATTTGTGCTGATGAGTGGGGATAATACCCTCATTAGAAGAACAATATCCTCAGGATGTTCAAAATATCGACGCCTGTAACTGAGTCGTGAGTATTGAGGCTATTGAGAGTAAATTTATGCTATAATTGAATAATATTGATAAAATTGTTGGTCAGATTACGACCTATCCATTGAGTCTTCCGTGCAATAATTCAGCAACGGATCCAGCGGAACGGTATGTAGATCAAACCTGAATTAGGTAAAAATGCAGACTTCTGCATCTAGAACGTTGCATGACCATTGTTTCCAGCTTCGGTTATTTCTGTTTTTCATTATCTCGTTGTTGCTATCGATAGATGTTTGAATAATTGGATCACGACTCATGCGGAATATTTACTACCTACTAATATAGTCCGATTTGGAAATGTTCCTAGTCAGACCACGAAACATTACATGCCTGTAGGAGTTGTACCTTGGCAGAGAAACATAACTAAGTACTAATTCGTAGAATTGCCCGTCACAGACATAATTATCTGATAATTTGATGTAAAAAGATCACTCGTGTTGAACAAATTCAGGACAGTAATAATTGAAATTAATTCAGTATAAAGGCGAATTGTTTCGAGCAAAATAATACTGAATATAATATTATTAATATATTCAGAATAAAAAGATGAATAATAACTAATTCACAATGTCATTTGGTATTAATTATAAATTAATTAATATGTCTATTAATATATATTTAATGCAATGATAAGAGTCTATATTTTAAATATTCGTGAATTTCTTAAGGGTTATTGACTCAATTCAGGAGAATAATGGTTTTAACTCTTTATTCTTCGCAAAGCTTTCGCATTAGTTTAATTCTTCTTCGGGGCTTCTACAAAATCATGGTTTAATAAAATATAACAACATTTACAAAGGTTCACTCACCGAATGTGAGGTTTATAAAAAAATTGGTTCAAGCACTGACGTGAAGTCAGAAGCTTTTGCGCGTATGTTCTATTGTCCATTCTTCTGTATTGGACACCCTTAATCGAATTTACCATGGTAAATTATGTTGTCCATTCTCCTGTATTGGACACTCTTAATTCGAATTTACCATGGTAAATTTGAATTAAGTGTCCAATACAGGAGAATGGACAACATAATTTACCATGGTAAATTTGATTAGGGGTGTCCAATACAGAAGAATGGACAATAGAACATACGCGCAAAAGCTTCTGACTTCACGTCAGTGCTTGAGCCAATTTTTTTTTTCGTGATTTTTTTTAAATTTTCTAGGGGTACGATTCTTAAAATTTTTTTTTTCGTCATTTTTTTCAAATTTTCTAGGGGTACGGTTCACACAAAATTTTAAACACGTCTTTGTGTTGATTTTCTACTACTAGTTACCAAGCACCAATTCGATCGTCTATTTATTTTTTGAGTTATCAAGGAAATAATATTCCAGGTGGGTATAACTCGAAAACCGTTTGACCGATTATGCCCAAAAACGCACTCAACTCTCCCTTTCGGATACGCAACCTACCCTGAAAATTGCAAGTCCCAATCTCCTTTCGTTCGAAAGTTATCGAGGCAACGGTCACCCATCTACTGAACTCGCACAAGAATGCTCGAATCTCCAACAATATTTAACCCATCGTATTAAAACTTGAAACTTAGCAGTAGAGTTAGGTTATGAAGGCTCTTGCAAAATTTCAGCAATTTCAAACGAATGCTTACTGATATATAGAATTTTTTTTTTAATTTTCAATGATTTATTAAAAATTTTCTACAAATGCTATCCTCACCAAATTTTGCAAACATTTTTGCGTTGGCATTCTACAACTAATAACCATGTTTGAATTCAATCGGTTTAGTATTTTTTGAGTTAATGAGGAACAAAAAACCACCAAATTTCAGAAAATTTCAGATGGCTATAACTCTAAAACCGTTTGGCCGATTATGCTCATAAACAAACTGAAATGTTGCGTTCTGGTGCACATCCTAACCTGAAAATTTCAAGCCGCTATCTATCAATTCCGTTCTCAAGTTATCGTGACAACAAAAATATTTTTTAATAATTTTTTTTAAATTTTTTAGCTATACGATTCAAACGAAATTTCACAACCGTGCTTAGGATCATATTCTACAACTACCCACTAAGTTTCAATTCGATCGGATTTATATTGGTTGAAAACAAAATTATTACTCGGAAACCACTGGGCCGATTATGCCCATTAACGAACTTGTCCGTCGTATTGGGATGCGCCACCTACCCTGAAAATTTCAAGTCGCTAGCTCTTTTCGTTCTCAAGTTATCGTGGCAACGGACGGCCGGACGGACAGAATCAAATTTGACCTCGAATTCTTCATTGGGGAGTCGAACTTAATAGTTTGAGACCATTTTCGTCAAAAAATTCGAAAGTTACAGACATTTGGGCAAAACTATAACGTGATGTTCCCCAGAACATACGCGCAAAAACGTTCATCACAGCTAAATACAGACATTTAATAAAATTGACGTTCAATAAAACTATTGTCATGTTCTTACTGCCAACTCATATTTTTTAGTTTTTTTTATTCATCTAGAGGGCCATCATAGAAATCCTAATGTCTAGACATTTCCAATAAATAGCTGTATATTGAGCTTAATTTGTTTGTATCCGTCTTTTCTGATAATTTTTTTCTGTTTTTAATATTTTCACATTTTCAAAATCTACACGGTGGTCCATATTGTATGCGTGTGTAGCCAGTGCACATCTTTCATGGTTTTTGGTTATGTCTGATTTGTGCAATGCCATCCTACTCTTGACCCATTGGGATGTTTGTCCAATATAACTTTCATCACAACTTGCACATTCCACCTGGTATACCACATTACTTTTTAAGGGTACAGGGATTGGATCTTCTATTTTGCTGTATAGATTTCCAACAGTTTTTGTATTATATACTGCAATTTTCACGTTTTCCTCCTTGAATATATTTTTTAATTTGTTTGTAAGGCCATTAATATTTGGGTATGATGCAAAAAGTATATTATCTGATGATATATTTTGTCTATTTTCTTTATGTGTATTTGATGTTTCTTCTGCTGCATAAAGTAGCTTGTTTATCATTCCAGTTGGATAGCCGTTTTGTCTTAGAATTTCTATTAAGTTTTTTATACATTCTTGTTTGAGAGAGTCATGGCATATTTTATTTATTCTATTCTTCATTTATTTAATTATGTTAATTTTTACATTTAGGCTGTGATTTGAATTGAAGTGAATGATCTTATTGGAATGTGTATCTTTCCTATACCACTTCAATTTTACCCTGTTGTTCTGTCTTATTACTTTGGTATCCAAGAATGGTGAACATTTGTAAATGTTGTTATATTTTATTAAACCATGATTTTGTAGAAGCCCCGAAGAAGCATTAAACTAATGCGAAAGCTTGGCGAAGAATAAAGAGTTAAAACCATTATTCTCCTGAATTGAGTCAATAACCCTTAAGAAATTCACAAATATATATATATTGTTATGGAAAATGTTGAGGCTCTCAAAATAAAAGAAAATAGAAATTGTATTTTTCATTAAAAATCTAAATGTTTGAGAAATTGTAGGTCTGACACATAAATACTTAATTTATTTAGTTAATTTAGTGAATTCACGAAAAGTTTTGATTATATTTGCTGTGAAATATAGCGAGTGCAGTGGTTGGTAATATTCTTAAATTATATGAGGATTAGCAATCAGGATTATTTTTATAGATTTATTTCAAACTACTACAACTTGCTTGAACAGTTGAACCGAACAATTGCCTGTCCAGCATGCAACTTACATTTTTATATTTGACACTTGAAAACATAGAACAAGAATCCACAGTAGAATATATTTCCACGTTACAAAATTGTTTTACATTCCAACACCTCCCCTCAATTTTGCTACCATGAAAAACAAACATTTACTTATTTAATGAGAAACTAATATAACTTAAACAATATGGTTTCATATCCTTAAGTTAAGAAGAGAAGCTAATATGCAAGGCTGAATAAACATTGTAGAACTTTACCTTAACTAGGTACCTGGAGCTATGCCTAGTCCAAAACGTAATTTAGTAAATTGTGCAGGTTTAAGTCCATTGGTGAGTATATCAGCCTTTTGATCAGTAGTGTTAATATACAGAACTTTCACCTCATTTGCACTTATTAATTCCTTAATGAAGTGGTATTTGACATCAACATGTTTTTGTCTTGAATGGTCTGGTTTAGTTAAGAGATGGATACAAGACATATTATCTTCAAATATATTAACTGTTTGAACAATTATGTTCATTTCAAGAAGTAAATTCTTCAACCAGATTAATTCACATGCTGCTTGACTTAATGATACGTACTCTGCTTCCGTAGAAGACAAAGCGACCATTCTTTGCTTTTTAGTACACCATGAAACCAAGTTTCCAAAACTTCAAACAAGTAGCCACTTATTGACTTTCGGTCGTATTCGTTAGCCCAGTCAGCATCAGCATAACCTATGAGAGGTTCTGTGATGTTCCTAGAATATATTAATCCATAATTTAACGTATCTGAGGACTCGTTTCAAACCAACCCTTTCAGTTGACTTTCAGTTGCATTGGATTGAAACTGACTAAGGGCTGGTTTCTCAATTGCGAGTTAACCCGAGGTTGCGGGTAACCCGAGTGTTGCGCATTCATGAATATCGCTAAATACATGCGTCAACTTGCAACCTCGAGTTAACTAGAAATTGAAAAACCGGCCCTAAAGAAATTAACTGCCATACATAGATCTGGTCTGGTTGCTACCATGACGTACATAAGGCAACCAACTAATTCTCGGTATGGTTTGATACCTATTATACATGGGCCTATTAAATCTCTAGGTGGTTTAACTTCTAACGGGGTTGATATTGGGATACATTCATTCATTTTAAATCGTTTTAGTACGTTTTTCAAAAATTGTTCACTTGACAGAAATAATGTATTAGGACTATGCGAGATTTTAATTCCAAGATAATATTCTAATTTGCCTAAATCCTTTGATTTAAACTCTGACATCAGTTTAGATTTCACTTCTTCTAATTCTTCATTAGTTCTTGCTGCTAAGAGAATATCGTCAACATATATGAGTACATACATGATCCGAGAATTTAATTTACGTATATAGAGACAATTATCATATTCACTCCTTTCAAATCATAAACTGGTAATTAAATTATTGAGTTTTAAATTCCATGTTCTTGGAGCTTGTTTTAAACCATAAAGCGATTTATTTTAATCTACAAACACTTGTTGAAGTTTCATCTAACCCTTCAGGTTTCCTCATGTAAATTTCTTCTTCTATTTCTCCGTTTAAAAAAGCGTTATTTACATCTACTTGTATACAGGTTAGATTCTGAGAAACTATTGTTGAAAATAAAATTCTCATGGTAACTAGCCTTGCAACTGGCGAATATGTTTCTTTGTAATCGAACCCTTTACGTTGAATACAGCCTTTGATAACTAGCCTTGCCTTATATGTGTGAGCATTTCCATGTGAATCTCGTTTTATTCTGAAAACCCATTTGTTTTCAATGATTTTTTGATTAATCGGTGGCTCACATAATGTCCAAGTATTATTTTCCTGGAGCGCATCCAATTCCCTTTTTACTGCTAGTTTCCAATATTCTTCATCAGCTCTACCTTTTATATCATCGTCAGCTTCTGGAACGTCATCCACATAAGCCTCAGCATTGAATGCCATAGCACCAAAATCATCTTCAAGAAGATAATCTTTAAGATAATTTGGTACTTTTCTGGTTCGTTGGCCTCGCGTTTGTATTGGTGTAATTTCCTGGTTATTTTCTGTGTTCAGCGATTCCTCTACTTCCTCATTTGGAACTGAGTTTTCTTCATCCACTTGTGCAGTAGTTTCCTGTTGCATTACTGTTTGTTCTCTTCTTTGTGGAATTATATCGTCCCAGTCAGTGTATTGCTTATTGTCTTTCGAAAATTCATCAAAAACAATATCGTGTCCTTCAATAACATTTCCTTCCTCGGGATACCATAAACGATAGCCATTTTGACAATAACCTATCATGAAACATTTTATAGTTCTGGAACCGAACTTCCAGTTCAATGTATGTTTCGGAGGATGTAAATATGCAACACAACCAAAGTTTCGAAATTTAATCAAATTTTGTTTCTCACCATACCACAGCTCTGCAGGTATCTTACCATTTAGAGCAGAAGTTGGAATTCTATTTATTATGTAGTCGGCTGTCGGAACTGCTTCATTCCAAAGGTCCTTTCTTAGTCCAGATTCTATTAGCATACATCTAGCTTTTTCCGCTATTGTCCTGTTCATCCTCTCTGAAAGTCAATTTTGTTGTGGTGTATACCTTATTGTACATTCATACTGAATACCTTCGTTATTAAAGTAATCCTTCAGTATAATAATAATAATAATAATAATTTCATTTGATAGGTATTCTCCTCCTCTGTCGCACCTGAATCTACTGATTGGTAAATTAAAATGTGCTGTTACTCTGGCCTTGTAAATTTAAAAAAATTCGAATACTTCTGATTTGTGTCCTAGAAAATAGACTGCCAAGAAATGAGTGAAATCATCAACGAAACAAAGTATATATCTTTTGGAGTTCCATGAGGTTATATTTATGGGTCCCATTATATCGTTGTGTACAAGTTATAATGGTCTTTTGGCTCTAATACGATTTTAATTATGTGGCAGTTTTGTTTGCTTACCACTGACACATGCCTCACAAACCTTTTGAAACTTTGATATCTTGTTTATATGCATACCATCAACTAATTTTTCTAATGCAAATAGTTTATTCATACTTATGTGACCTGACCTGCGATGCCATAGATCTAGCTCAGTTTCTGCGATATGTATTTCAGCCATGCCTATTACCTTCTGGAAATTCAATTCAAACAGTTTTTCCTTACGTAAAGCAATTACCAAAATGATGTTATTTTTAATAATTTTTGCCTGGCCTTTCTCAAACACAATTGTAAATCCATTCATTTCCAATTTCTTAACCGAAAATAAATTATATTGTAAATTTGGCACAAATAATACATCATTGATTTTAATGTTGAATGTCTTTCGTTGAACTACAGATTTTACCTGTATAGAACCATATTTTTGAGCATTCATAAACTGTCCAGACTTTGCAACCTTAATCTTCATAGGATTGTTTAAAAATTTTACATCATTTAGTGAATTACAGTCGCTGATTAGGTGTTCAGTAGCACCTGAATCCAAATACCAATGGATATAGTCCTTTGAATTGTCTTCATTATCACAAACAAAGCAAAATTAATCAGTGTTACCTGTATTGTTACTTGTCGAGGCAGCATTTACCTGTCGTGATTTCTGGTCCATGTATCTCAACCTCTTTCTGCATTCAGCCTTTTTATGTCCAGTTTTGTTACAGAAATAACATTTGTATGGAAACTTTTCCTGGCTCGCCCCTTTTCCTGCGAGGTTACTTTGCTTCCCATTCATTTGACTGTGAAATGTTTTAGTGTTTCCTTGATTTGCCACAAATACAGCAAATGACTGACTTTCTTCTTTGAATTTGTTCGCTAGTGTCTTCAGCTTGGTTTCTTCATCGAGTAACCTTCCTTTGACCAAAGTTAACCCAACTAGCGATTCATCAGCCAGGAAAAGTGTGTCTAATGTGCTTATAACTGTTTGATATTCTTTCATCGGTAATGACTGGAATAATTTTAGAACACATTCTCGTTCACTTAGTTGCCTTCCAGCAGACTTGTATTCTCTTATGAGTTGTTCAAAGTGGAGAAATAGTCTAGTCAACAAGTGCTATTTGGACCAACTTTTTTCAGCAGTCTCCGAAAATTATGTATGTGTCATTCGATTCGGAATGGCATCTAGATGATTTTTGAAAAAAATGAAGTTCCGCTTGCACAAATTGTAAAAGTTATTAACAATTAACTAAAAAAAAAGGGGTTTTAGTTTTTTGTAAATATCTCAAAAACTAATAAAGATTTTTCAAATCTGAAAAAAGATTCAAGAAGAGGAGGAAATTTCCTATAAAAAGTCCTGACTCTTGAAACTGTACGATAAATATTTATAATTTTTACAGACGGATGAAAATAATGCCGAAAACGGGTACTCTGGCTTGGAGAAGCCACGTCCACTTCGGGCACTTCAACAATAAACATTTTTTAAACATAGTAAATATGAAAAAAAAAAATTTTTAAATTCAGGCAGTAACTGAATAGATGAATGAAAAATAATCCGCTTGAACAAAATTTTTATAATAATTTTTCATTTAGTTATTCAACAGTTAATTAATAACTTTTTTCTGCTTGCACATTAACATTGCAAGTGTGATAATTGCTAAACTATAAGTTATAGATTTTTTTCCTCTCTTGGAGCAACTCTTCAAAGGCTTAAGACTAGAATCCTTTTGGGAAAATTAAAAAATGTTTATTTTTCAATTTTTTATTAATAATTTTCGTTGTTGCCAAATTAAAAACTTAAAATAATCATCGAACAAAATTTTTTTTTTCAATATTATTAACGATCCGTTTTTATGTTATTAGAAACTGCATAGAAATAATTTTTTCAAATTTTTATCTCTAATTGTTCAAAAAATTATTACAAACAAATGCGTTGTTTATAAGATAATTGAAAATTTTTTTTTGGAATTTCAATCTATGATAAAAATAATGATTTTTAAAAGAAAAATTTTCCTTAAAAAAAATTTTTTATTGCTTAAAAACGCATTTGTTAATTAACAATTATTTTCTACCACTTCTAATTAATATTAAGGAACGATATTTTTTTTTTTAAATCATTATTAATTTTTCTTTTCGATATAAAAAAAAAAAATTATTTTATCTATTTTTTCATTGTTTATGCAATAAACAATTTGTTATAAACAAATAAATTTTTACCTTTTATTTTTTTTTCTATTCTACTTTCTGTCACAAAAGCAGAAATGGATCGTTAATAATATTAAAAAAAAAATTTTGTTCGATGATTAATTTAAGTTTTTAATTTTGTAACAACGAAAATTATTAATAAAAAATTGAAAAATGAACATTTTTTAATTTTCTCAACGGGATTCTATTCTTAAGCCTTTGAAGAATTGCTCCAAGAGAGGAAAAAAATCTAAAACTTATAGTTTAGCAATTATCACACTTGCAATGTTAATGTGCAAGCAGAAACAAGTTATTAATTAACTATTGAATAACTAAATGAGAAATTACTATAAAAATTTTGTTCAAGCGGATTATTATTCATTCATCTATTCAGTTGCTGCCTGAATTTTTTCAATTTTTTTTTTTTCATATTTACTATGTTTGAAAAATGTTTATTGTTGAAGTGCCCGAAGTGGACGTGGCTTCTCCAAGCCAGAGTACCCGTTTTCGGCCGTATTTTCATCCCCCTGGAAAAATTATAAATATTTATCGTACAGTTTCGGGAGTCAAGACTTTTTTTAGGAAATTTCCTCCGCTTTTTGAATCTTTTTTCAGATTTGAAAAATCATTAATAGTTTTTGAGATATTTACAAAAAACTAAAACCCCCTTTTTTTTTAGTTACTTGTTGATAACTTTTACAATTTGTGCAAGCGGAACTTCATTTTTTTCAAAAATCATCTAGATGCCATTCCGAATCGAATGACACCTCATACATAATTTTCGGAGACTGCTGAAAAAAGTTGGTCCAAATAGCACTTGTTGACTAGTCTAAAAATGTTCAGTAAGATTCTCATTCGGCCATTTTCTGAACGTTTCTATCTGACGTTTAATTCTATTTTGAGTGGCTAGGCTCTGACGTTCGAATCCACTTCGTAAACTTTCCCACATCTCATAAGCTGTCTCCTTGCCTTGTAAATATTCCAGATGGGTGTCAGCCACTTTTGATAAGATTTTCCTTTTGCAAGTTTTATCATCTTGTTTGAGTTTATTGTTTCGAAGTTGAGTTTCTGGTGGTGTCCCTGGTGTACCTGGTACAACCTCAAACTTTAACGGTTGCTCCACCAAACTCAGTAAATTCAGTTCGTCCAGCAAAATTTCCATTCGAAACTTCCAACTGTGATAGTTGTTTCCATCGAAGAGTGGAACCTTGTATTTTTCCTCCTGATTAGCCATTGAAACGTTGGAACACGTTCTTCCTTAACCTTTATCTTCTCAATAATTTAAATAAACCAATTTCACGAACTCTGGGCCCATAACCTGATAATATTTGCTGTGAAATATAGCGAGTGCAGTGGTTGGTAATATTCTTAAATTATATGAACAACAAGAAACGTAAAACAAAAAAAAAATCATAACAAGAAAACTAAGTAACCGCAAATGACTGAACTACAGCAAATGTTGTAAATGTCCTCCACCAACTCTTATACAAGCTTCTGTTCTTCGTCTCATAGACGAGCGAACTCTTTCAAACACTCCCGGAGTATTCCTAACTGTATCAAATGCGCCTATTATACGATTTCTCAGTTCTTCTACGGTGTTCACGGGTGTCGAGTATACTAGAGATTTCAGGTGGCCCCATAAAAAGAAATCTAAACTATTAAGGTCTGGGGATCTGGCGGGCCATGACTGAGGACCCCCCCGTCCAATCCACCTGTTTACATAATTTTCGTCCAAATACTCCCTTGCCAAAACTGAAAAATGAGCAGGAGCACCGTCATGCATGAACCACATTTCTCGCCGTACCATAGGAGGTATATCTTCCAATAACAAGGGAAAATCGTTTTCTAAAAAATGTCTGTATGATTGACCTGTTAGCCGACCTGGCAAGAAGAAAGGGCCAATCAAATCATCACCAATATTACCACCCCACACATTTAGTGAAAATTGCTCTTGTCATTTCGGAATTCGTGAAATTCGGCATGTTTTGATATTGAAATGTGTAGAGGGTCTAATTTCTGATCAAATATTGTTGTGACAGTCATAAAAATCGTAAAGAAAATAGTAGTCTAACTACATTCAAAAAAGTAAATAGCCACAAATGCAACCACCTTCACTTTGTAAAAAAACAAACGTTCAATAATTTGATGTGTCAAAACTGGCACTGAATTCATTCACCACAGATAACAAACTGGCCTTCCTATCATAATTACGAGAATTTCGAGAGAATCGTTCAAAATTTTTTTTTCTCGAAATCGTTGGTAGATACGACAAAACTACAAGAGACCGAAAAGTTTAGTATAAGAACAAATTTTCTTTTTACATTTTTTCAAATTTACAGTTGCTCACCAAAAAAAAGTTCTGCAGAAGAACAGGTGGCAGTGTTCCAGAAAAAATATCACCCTGTAGATCTTCTATCGAAATTGCCATGTCACGTGGTGAGAACTCTCAAATGTAATATCTATGCCAAATTTCAGTTGAATATCTTGTGGATTGTAGATACTATGAGAAAAAAACTTGAAAAAAATTCAAACTTCAACATTCTGTATCTCGAAAACGAATCGTTTGCGACCCATGTCTATGGGACTTTTTTTTCTTGAACTCACTTAAGGAATCTCCCCATTTCGTTTGTACGTTCAATTTAGGAACACCCTGTGTATATATATATATATATATATATATATATATATATATATATATATATATATATATATATATATATATATATATATATATATATGTATATTTTTTTTCAGGTGTAGTTATGTATTCATCAAGTTTTTTTATGCTGTAATGGGGCTTATGCCTGTTGTATGGAATAATAATTAATAAATAAAAATAAAGTAAAATCTCTCCTGCGCGTTACGAAATCAACCATATCCCCATTAATTAGGTATGCACATATTGCACGCGAATAAAGAAAAGGGATTAATCTGATATTATTTCAGAGTAATGGGCCGAAGAAGGAACAGTGAAATCACTATTTCGATAGTAGATAGAACAGCGCAACTCAACAACTTCGTGTTCTGAAATGAAGAAAATCCTCATCTCCGAATCTAAATTAAATTCTCACTCCACCAATAAATACTGAAAAATCCGAACAAGCTGCTCTTATCTGAAATAAATCAATGCAGAAGTCTCACGCATTCGACTGAGCAGAAGTGTGTGAATACATTTTCGACATACTTCGATCAGTTTGCAGAATTTCCATGAATACATTAACGGAGTGTCCACACTTTGATGCCATCATCCACCACATGTGTACATCTAGCTCACACGCCATCCCGTACTCCTGAGCTCTTCTTTACGAGGTTGGCGATACTGTTGCGTGAGAATTGGCATTTTTCTCGCGAAAATATCGAAACACGTACGTTGTCGATGAGCGTGGTGTTTTTTTTCCGCAAGGAAAGTAAGAAATTGAACTTTATTAATACAACATGTGTTTGATTCCACATTCTCTTTATTCCAATAAAAGTATATCATATTGAAAAATTTTTTTCAAAGTCATATAAGACTGGTAAACTCCATACAAATGGTAGCGAAATCTATAAATCTAGATAGAAATTTACTTCAGAGTACGAATTTTATGCCAAGCTAGATTTGAGAAAAAATTTCGTCTATAATGAAGATAATTATGGAAGTGTTTATAACTTCCCTGATATTTGGGAACCTTTGGTTCTTTTTTCAAGGTTAATTTTTTTTTACTTATTAACTGAATAAATAAATAGCACACATATCAATTAATACCTCGTTATAAAGTTATGAGATCTTAATAATAATTTAATATTGGATTCGGAATGGAGTAGTGATGAACTAGCAGAAGGAATGTCATACACCGACGAACCTAAAATAAATCGCCATTCTGAAGTATACGTCGTATAGCGTACGTATTAACTTCTGAAGGTAAAGACAAAAAACCGAGCTCACGTACGTATCGTATGCAACGCATTATGACGTATTTGCCTCAATACAGATGATGCGTTACGTATATTAAGTAGTAATATCAGCAAACAATTATTCACATTGAAGAAATACCATTAGAGAACAAAAAACAAAAATTGTGGTCGTTAATCATTCTTATCATTTTACATATTTATACAGGGTGACTCTTTAAGTTTTACATTAATTTTAACAATAGATTCCTCTCATCAAATGAAACTGTTTTAAGACGAAAATGAAGTGTTTGAACATTTTACAATGTGCTTATACAGGGTATTTCACGAGGAACCTGACCCATATTTATACGGGAAACTACTGAACGTATTTTCATGAAATTCAGCACTTATAAGTATTTCACGATGCTGATGAAATCTAAAATATTTTCAAGGCATGAGCACCTCCGGTTTTTCCGGAAATGACGTCAACTTCCGTTTTTCAAATAAGAACACCATTTTTTTATTGCAGCAATAGATTTCAAGTTATTTTGATGTAACATTTTTCAGTTTTGGTTGGAAAATTCTCTCTGAGCGGGAAAATTCGAAACAAGAATAACTTCGAGGTTTTTGAATGGAAAATTTTCATTTTTGGGATTTTTCAAGATTTAAGATTGATGTATC
Organism: Halyzia sedecimguttata; assembly: GCA_937662695.2. Lineage (NCBI taxonomy): Eukaryota > Metazoa > Arthropoda > Insecta > Coleoptera > Coccinellidae > Halyzia > Halyzia sedecimguttata. Next base: position 10,106,409 of record OW569416.2, on the reverse strand, counting down.
CACTTTAAAAATCGAAATCGCGATTCATGATACAGGGGGTGAAAAAATCCTTTTCAAAGTTAGGGATGACAAAATCGTGAAAAATCAATTTTTTCAAATTAGAACCCCATTTTTTTATGGCAGATATTGAATCTACGTTAAAAAATAATGTTAGTGTATGCATCACACCCTTGCCCTAAAATGGATATTTTCTGAGTTATTCACAAAAAACTGTTTTTCGTCTTGAATTTTCAGCTATTTCTTTTCCCTTCATGCCAAAAAGATGAAATTTTCAGGAACTGTTATTTGAAACATGCTGTAGATTTTTCACCCCTTCTTGAAACCGACTTCAAGTTACTATTAGAGAACCATGGCAAACTCTCGCAGTTATAACTAGAGAAGATGCTCAAAGTTTTGACCGTTAATTTCTAGACATTTAATTATACGTCTCAGGAATGCTTCGTGCGTTGCTCTTCTTATTTCATCGGGAGGAAGAGATCTGCAAAAGTGTTTAAAAACCAAATTGAGTTTCAAAACTATGAATCTAAAAATCTAAACAAACCTGAACGCATTTCTGACTCGTTCTATGCAGTCCTCTTTATCAGTCAGGGGAGTTGAGTAGACAATATTTTTTATCCTACCCCAAACATAATAGTCTAAAGGAGTTAAATCGGGAGAACGTGGTGGCCAAAGATGTGGACCATTGTTCGCCAACCATCGATCTTCAAATAGCCTGTAGAGGATATTTGACACATTGAGTGAATTGTGTGGAGGCGCGCCATCTTGTTGATACCATAAGTCATTATGGTTCTGTACTAGCGGCTCAATTATTTGAGTCAATATGTCAGAATATCTATCTCCTAAGGGAGAACATTCTTTAAATAATGCAAACATGTGTAGTGTTCTATCTTACCAGTTAAAGTCCCATCATAAATGTGAACATCGAGAATTGCATTATTTTTGATGGCGCAAAAAACATTGAAACTCCAGGTCTCTTGAAAGTTCCATTGTCTGAAGTGGTGGTTGTTCTCTTCATCCCAATAATGACTGTTATGCCTATTGAAAGAACCATTCTTTGTGAATTTAGATTCATCTGTCCAAATTATACAGTCCAAAAAGTTTTCATTCTCTTGAAATCGAATCATCATAGCTTCGCAAAACTCTGTTCTCCTGACGAAATCAGTTTCCTTCAAATGCTGTACCCTATTGAATTTATATGGGTGCATTTTATGTTTTTTTAATATTCTCCAAACACTCGATTGAGATAATCCCAGATCAATCTCGGCATCTTTGAGAGAATTTTGAGGATTCACACGAAAATATGCAAGAACTGTAATTTCCTTGTTCTCATCTTCTACTACACTTTTTTCTCTGTGTATAGTTTTCTTAACGAAAGATCCGACATTTCTCAAGTTTGTCATGGTTCTGTTAATGGTATCTCTCGTTGGTCTGGGTCGGTCAGGAAACCTCTCAATGAACAGAATGTTAAGGATTAGAAGTTATTAATGTTCACCTCGTTAACCCGCCTCAGATCAAATGAGATAAAGCATATTGGTTTCTTTCCATGCATTTTGCGAAATGAGAGAACCTCTCCATATGTTGAGTTTTAATATGCGAATATGTATTCATTGATTTTTAAGAACCTGCGAGATATTGATCGACAATACAGAATGTGTAGAATTGCTGTCGTTTTTTCCTAATTACTCCGAAGAATAATAAATCAACAATATAGTCCATTGCTCAGCTATTTGACTAAGGGTGCTTTGCTAACATTTAGTGGTCCTTCGGGCCGGATATTGAATCTTGCTGTGAATTCACGGAATTTTCCCGAAGATTTCAGTAAGCCAGGTGATCAGCTATAAAAACTATTATTATTGGAATTCGTCAACTTATTGGTTTCGTCGAGAGTATTACTGCCCCAATTTTTGCAAGATCAAGCCAAGATCAAGGTCCAATTCCTTCTCCGGTGTGGCCTTATTTATGGAACAAAATTTGGTGGAAACTGTAAGACGAAATACTGAGTAATTTGGATTCGCCATTACCTACCTTATCAGTGGCCACAAGGTAACGACTTTTACAGAATCTTATATGGGATTCCTGTGTTTCACAATTTTGCAAGAAACTCAATTAGTGAATAAAACTTTTCATGAATATTCGACTGCTGTGCTCTATTGATTATTTTTTGGTGGATAACCGAAGTGTTTGATTTCACCTTGGTACAAAGCGAAAAAACTATTGAAAAACTATTGGACCGTTTTTTGTTGTTTGAATTGATAGTTTACAATTTGAACATAGGATTTTCATTTTATTTTGGATTAAAGCTGAATTATTTTCTGTTTATCGACTTTAGGTTAATATTTGCTATTAATTTGTAACTTTTATTATTTTGCTTTGAAATTTTACTAAGGTAATGCTGGTTAATTGATTGTAAATTGATCTCACGAGCCTAGTTTCAGGTTATTGCTTTTGCTTGCTACATTTTTTTGCTTGCTACATTTTCTAACTTGCTACATTTTTTCTGCTTTCCACATTTCGTTTATGAAACGAAATGGGTGATTTTTTACTTGAACAACATTCATTAGCTGCTCGAATAGCGAGGTCTTACACAAACTTCAAGAAAGATGGTACCTCAAAAATGACATCAAGTAATTGTCAAATTCGAATGGACAATTTAGATAAAATTTGGTCAAAATACGAATTGAATCATTCTCAGATCTTGCGCAAAACCAGTGATGAAATTAAAAAATCCAACTATTTTAAGCAAAATGAGTTCGACACTGTGGAAGAATTGTATCTGGAAAGACGTTCTGAATTCCAGACATTTTTTGATTCTTTGACAGTTTCTAATTCATCAATACCTTTTGCTAAAACTGAAAACATCAACTCGGATAATTCAGAGAGATTACCACCTATTTCCTTGCCCAAGTTCAAAGGTGCTTTTAATGAGTGGGAATCCTTTCGAGATCTTTTTACTACTTTAGTTGTTAATAAAGCCAATATCTCGGATGTTACCAAATTACATCATTTGAAATCAAGCTTAGAGGGAGATGCAGCTCGCCTCGTCAGTAGTTTCACAGTTACTGAGGAGAACTTTGCTATTGCTTGGAGAAAATTGCATGACCGATACGAAAATAAACGACGCCTAGTTTCCGCTCATTTGTCTGCAATTTTTTCTATAAAACCGATGAAAAAGGAATCTTCTTTCGAAGTTAAGAAGATTATTACTGGTATTAGCACCTTTAGCTGCGCTCGAGGTTCTCAAACGCCCTGTAAATACGTGGGATGACATTTTGGTGTACCATGTTGTTTCACTGCTAGATTCGGAAACGCGCAAACAGTGGGAGAAACATTTGGGTAATTCCACTTGCTCATTGGAACCCCCAACTTATGCTGCATTCATGACTTTTTTGGAAAATCAAGTCACTGTTTTGGAGGCACTGGAGGATAGTAGTAGAAATTTTTCCAGTCCTAATTATTCTGCTTCAGCTAAAAATTCTAATCCCGTTTTGTTTACTAGTACCAGAGTACATCAAGTGGTTAATCAATCCGATAAGTGTCTTCTCTGCAATGAAAATCACTTCTTCATGTACTGTGATCAATATAAAAGGAAAAGTCCTCAGCAGCGTAAAGAATTAGTTCTCAATCAGAAACGTTGTTTAAATTGCCTAGCTAACCATTATGTGAGGAACTGCACTTCTAAAAAGCGTTGCCAGATTTGTCACTGCAAGCATCATTCATCACTTCATATTGAGAATGAGACAAATAATTCAGTTCCTACAAGCTTACTATTGAATGAAAAATGTGAGTATACTGATTCTATTCCTTCGACTTATAGTAATTCTAATATTAACAGAAACATAACGGTTAATGAGTGCAGAGCTCCCAGTGGAGTCTTACTTTCAACTGCTATGGTACAGGCCTGTTCTGCTAATGGTAATTCCATTGTTGCTAGGGCCTTGATAGATCCGGGTTCTCAAACTTCCTTTATCTCTGAGAGTTTGTATCAGAGCCTCAACTTGAGATATCAGCCAGTTAATCTGCCAATTTCTGGTGTTGGAGGAAGGAAATATTTTACCTGCCGAAAGTTAGTTAATTTCATTCTGAAACCTAGGTTTAACTCGGAGTTTTCGTGCTATGTACAAGCTTTTGTGATTCCAAAAATCACTTCTTATGCACCTAACCTTGATAATAGCGAAACTGTATTTACACATCTAAAAGATCTTATTCTTGCTGATCCTTATTTTGCCAACAGGGGAAAAATAGAAATACTCTTGGATTCTTCTGTGCATGGGAGAATTATTGAGGGTGAAGTGGCCCGAGGTGAACCTGATGAGCCAGTTGCTATAAGGACTGCCCTTGGTTGGCTTGTTTCTGGAAACACACCAGGATCGTATATTGAGTGTTCGCCGTCGGTTCTGCAGGTATCTGATGATCAGACAATGGTGAGTGACCTTTTGTCTAGGTTTTTCGCACTAGAGGACTTGAACGATGTTGAACGACATGATAGTCCAGATGAAATTGCAACTGAAACCTTTTTTTCCAAGACATGCACTCGTGATCCTAGTGGTCGCTATTTAGTGCGATTACCATTCAAGGTTGATGAGAGATCTGACTTGAGTTATCCTGGTATTTATGATATCGCAAGGCAATCTCTGGAACGAATCGAGAAAAAAATTATGAAGAACACTGAATTCCATCGTCTTTATAGGGAATTCATGCAAGACTATATCGATTCCAACCACATGAAAATTGTGAGCCATGACGATCTTGCTTCTGTTCGTTATTTGTTGCCTCATCATGGGATTTTAAAACAAAGAAAATCCTCTGCTAAACTGCGAACAGTATTCAATGGCTCTGCTAAGGCCTTGAATGCTAATTCTATAAATGACCATCTGCATACTGGTCCTAATTTGTTGCCTGATATAACCTCCTTAATACTGCGATGGAGGAAATACGAATTTGTATTTGTTACAGATATCCAAAAAATGTTTCGCCAAATATTAATCCATCCTAGCGATCAAGTCTTTCAATGCATACTTTGGAGATTCACCCCTGAAGAACCAATCAAAGTTTGGCAGCTTCAGACGGTAACATATGGCATGGCCTCTAGCCCTTTCTTAGCTATTAGGGTTATAAGGCAGCTTGCGAAGGATGAAAAGCACCTCTTCCCGTTAGGTGCTATTGTTTTGGAGGAAGAGACATATATGGATGACACACTCTCTGGTGGTTATTCACTAGAAGAAGCTTTACTTAAACAAAATCAACTTGTTGAAATTTGTAGGTCTGGTGGATTTGCTTCACATAAATGGTTAGCTAATAGCATGCATCTGCTACAAACCACTACTGATTGTAATAAGGCTAACTCCCAGTCTTATAATTTTACTGATGATAGTACATTCAGTATTCTTGGTCTTGGTTGGACGCCAGAAACTGACAGTTTTGTATTCAGCGTTGGAAATACTTCTGACCATCATGATATAACTGTTACAAAGAGAGGAATTCTCTCTAAAATAGCCAAGGTTTTCGACCCTCTGGGGTGGCTTGCGCCTGTTATTGTAACAGCAAAGATTTTTATGCAACAGCTTTGGCTTAACAAGATTGAATGAGACGATATATTAGATTCTGCTAAGACCAGACAATGGTTATGTTGGTACAGAGAACTTTCTGTTCTGAATGGGCTGAAACTCAATCGATGGTTGGGTTATAGCCTTGATGCTAATGTTTGCGAAATCCACGGTTTTGCTGATGCTTCAAAATTGGCTTATGGTGCTGTGGTATATCTGCGTATTGTAAATGCTAACGGAACTTCAGTAAGATTACTACAAGCTAAAACTAAGGTATCCCCTATAAAACCCTTACTTACTATTCCCAGATTGGAGCTATGTGCAGCTAACTTGCTAGCTAAACTTGCTCGCAAGGTTTCTGATGCCTTACATATAAATAATTGCAATGTCCATCTGTGGTCAGACTCAACTGATGTATTATTTTGGCTTCGTGATCATCCATCGCGTTGGCCTATTTTCATTGCAAATCGTTGCTCCAGAATCCATACTTTGATTCCTGAAGCTTCTTGGAGACATGTCAGAGGAACTGAAAATCCAGCTGACTGTATTACTCGAGGTCTAAAGCCAAGTGACTTGATTAGCTATCAGTTATGGTGGCAGGGTCCAAAATGGCTGACAATTGATAATGAACCCTTTGCATTGAATTCTCGAAACCTACCAGATAATTCATACTCTTGCCTACCCTCAAGTAACTGCCTCACATCAAATTTGGTGGCAACAGATCCAGTTTGGGATCTACTTGAGCGATGCTCAAGTGTACATAAGCTTCTGCGAGTTACTGCCTATATTTTAAGGTTCCTAATTAAGTTGCTGAATGGGGCCAATGTGTCTCGCAAAGGTGAATTGTTTTTATCACCTTGGGTTATAAACGTTCACAGTCCAGATAGTTTAGAGTTGAACACCTTTGAGTTGAACAGATCTCGTTTAGCATGGGTTTATTTAGTGCAACAATCGCACTACTCAAAAGAGATTAAACTGCTTAGTAAAAATTGTGCATTACCGAAAAAGAACCAACTTTTGAAATTGGACCCCTTCATTCATGAAGGTTTGGTCAGAGTGGGTGGTCGACTACAGAACTCTTTTCTTGAGTTCGAAGAAATGCATCCACTTGTATTGCCCTATGACTCGCTATTTTCTTCACTTCTTGCTAAATACTATCATTCTAAGTCCTTACATGGCGGAGTAAAGTTGACACTTGTCACTCTTAGAAGAGATTTCTGGATCGTTCGAGGACGACAGCTAGTGAAGAGTATAATTCACAAATGCATTACTTGTCTAAGATATAGAAAAACAACTATCTATCAGAAATTAGGGAATTTACCAGAGTTCAGAACTCGACCTAGCCGTCCTTTCCTCAAGGCTGGTGTTGACTATGCAGGACCTTACAATATTAGGGCTTCCCCAGGTCGTGGTCAAAAGACCTATAAAGGTTATATTGCCTTGTTTATTTGCTTAAGCACTCGTTAAGTACATCTGGAGTTGGTCTCTGGTTACTCCTCCAAAGAGTTTATTGCTGCTTTCAGGCGATTCACTTCTAGGCGCGGGTTCTGCTCGGATCTTTATAGTGATCGCGGAACAACTTTTGTAGGAGCTGATAGGGAGATCAGAGAGTTATTTGAAAAGTCTACTGCCTTTTCGAATAATATTGCTAGATCTCTCGTTTCAGAGGGCACCCACTGGCATTTTAATCCACCCGCAGCTCCCCACTACGGTGGAATCTGGGAGGCCGCTGTCAAGTCTACGAAACACCATTTGAGACGAGTTGTTGCCTCTCATGCTCTAACCTTCGAAGAGTTCTACACACTGCTGACGCAGGTAGAAGCCTGCTTGAACTCTAGGCCTTTATTGATTTTGCATGATGATATTGGTGATATTCAGCCATTGACACCGGCTCACTTTTTGATTAACTCACCTTCTTTTCTTGTTCCTGAACCATCTAGTACAGAAATCAAAATTTCTCCTACTGAAAGGTGGAAAATAGTACAACAAATGCTTTCACATTGGTGGAAGCAATGGTCACTAGAATACCTGCAATCGCTACAAGCCAGAAATAAATGGCAGTCAAATCAACCTTCTTTGCAGCCTAATGCTATTGTTCTGTTAACTTCTGAAAATACTCCCCCTGCCAAATGGCCTTTAGCCAAAGTAATAGAAGTTTATTGCGGAAGAGATGGCTTAGTTCGTGTAGTCAAATTACAAACTTCTACCACCATCTTAGAGCGTCCTGTTAATAAGCTCATCATGTTGTCAAAAGCAGTGCCTGATAACGATGCCTCTTAAATTTTTTACTTATGTATGTCTATTTTTTCATGAGAATTAATAATTATGCTTTTTGTAGGTGTATCAAACTTTTTTGAACATTGTATGTAACACAAAAATTTCTTCACTTTCTTTAAATTGTAAGTTGCTATTTATACCTACTGATTCTCGTTGCAAGCTTTATCATTTTACTTACATAAACTGAAGTGGGTGGAATGTTAAGGATTAGAAGTTATTAATGTTCACCTCGTTAACCCGCCTCTGATCAAATGAGATAAAGCATATTGGTTTCTTTCCATGCATTTTGCGAAATGAGAGAACCTCTCCATATGTTGAGTTTTAATATGCGAATATGTATTCATTGATTTTTAAGAACCTGCGAGATATTGATCGACAATAAAGAATGTGTAGAATTGCTGTCGTTTTTTCCTAATTACTCCGAAGAATAATAAATCAACAATATAGTCCATTGCTCAGCTATTTGACTAAGGGTGCTTTGCTAACACAGTCGAATCGTTCTATCTACAACTTTATTACATTCTCCATGAAGTAGAATGAGATTTAAATAATCTTCATTGGTAAAATTAGGCATAGTGATCGATTATATAACTTAATACGAATTATCACCAAATTAATAGTAAACACAAAATGCTACTGAATAAAGAGGAATTTGGCAGATGTAATTAATGATATCTATCATTAAAAAAAAAGAATGTAAAACATGGTAAGTTTTTGCATATGGTTCATAAGGAATTATTTATTTATCACTGGAGAGAAAACCGATGGCCGATTAGTTGAAATAAAGAGGTTTCCGATACAAATTCGAATCAAAATTCGCCATCTATTTAGGAACAACCTGTAACTCTTCTCTTGCATATTAGGGTAGTAAAATCTAAAACATGGTTTAAGTAACAGTTCCTGAAAATTTCATCTTTTTGGCGTGAAGGGAAAAGAAATAGCTGAAAATTCAAGACGAAAAACAGTTTTTTGTGAATAACTCAGAAAATATCCACTTTAGGGCAAGGGTGTGATGCATATACTCACATTATTTTTTAACGTAGATTCAATATCTGCCATAAAAAATGGGGTTCTAATTTGAAAAAATAGATTTTTCACGATTTTGTCATCCCTAACTTTGAAAGCGATTTTGTCACCCCCTGTATCATGAATCGCGATTTCGATTTTCAAAGTGGATACATCAATCTTACATCTTGAAAAATCCCAAAAATGAAAATTTTCCATCCAAAAACCTCGAAGTTATTCTTGTTTCAGCGGAGCTCTATTTTCGATATTTTTATCGAATTTTCCCGCTCAGAGAGAATTTTCCAACCAAAACTGAAAAGTGTACATCAAAATAACTTGAAATTTTCTAAGGAATCTATTTCTGCAATGAAAAAATGGTGTTCTAATTTGAAAAACGGAAGTTGACGTCATTTCCGGAAAAACCGGAGGTGCTCATGCCTTGAAAATATTTTAGATTTCATCAGCATCGTGAAGTACTTATAAGTGCTGAATTTCATGAAAATACGTAGAGTAGTTTCCCGTATAAATATAAGTGAGGTTCCTCGTGAAAGACCCTGTATAACCCTGCACTTACTTTACACGCTGAACACAGATAACTCTTAATATAACCCATATTGTATATTGACCTAATCTGTAATATCTGATGCTTGAAATTCATTGAATTTGTTTGAGAAAACTCCATTAACCAATTGTTTCCACTATGATATTATACACAATTTCGTCAACGTCTTTTAAGAAAATTTCTTAGATATCCTTAACATCGTCAAATTTATAAATGAATACAATTATATCATTCCAACCTCAATACAAAATCTGTGATAGAACTCCATAGACATGGAGTCTCGATCAGATCAACGTTGCCGAACGTAATCAATTGAAGTATAATTGTATTCGTGGAAAATCAGAAATTTAATAGGAATAAAACATAAAATTCGGGAAATCATGGTGTCATTAGGCACTAATAGACAACAAAATAATGAATTCCTCATATGACACAGACAACGTTTTTCTCTTCCTGTGTTTTGGAGACGAATTATCTATAAATGATGGCAACGTGGCTTTCACTTGTAATCGAGAGTTCATGGTTCAGGGTCAGATTCATAAAATCAGTTTAAGTTCTGGATTTTTCATCAGACATTACATCATTCATAGAAGAATATCTAGAAAATGGTACATTTTAGGAGAAATGATGAAGAATAATTCAACTTGAGGACTGTATATTGCTGGATGGGTGATCGACGTAGGAGCTGTATACCACGGTCTTTAAACGACGGCTTTACCCACTCGTTGGTGCTAATCGAATAGCGAGCGAAACGGTCGTGTCTGAATGAGAATTAAGCTGGATTTATAAACTCTGTCGCAGTGTAGTTCAGTTTTCCGTTGCCGTTGTGTGCAGTTTGTTCATTTGTGAAGGGTCAATTTATAAACCCAGAGTTCGCCGTTGTTGCCGTATTGTCAGAGCGACTTACCTTATTAGGCGCTTTCAATGAGGGTAGCAACACACATTACAGTCAGCTGATACTTGTCATCACAGCGTTTCCTTACGTGACAAAATACAAGATCATGATTGGCCAACAAGCGACGTAACTGAACGACGAACATAAAACATGGGCATCTTTTGAACTGCATCCAACAACGTCCAACGGCGACAACAGCACGACAAAAGTTCATAAATGACTCCGTTTGAATACGTTGGTTCATGTTGAACTCTAATCCGCGGAACTAAACTGCAAGGAACGACAGAGTTTATAAATCTAGCTTCAAGGTTCAGAGTCTGAAGCTTTGTTTATTTCGCTAGAGCATAACATGAAATTACGCACCTGAGTTTGGGTTAAAAATTGGATTATGAAAAGGCAGGCGTTGTTGCAGACACATTTAATTCAAGAATTGTCAACAGAACCACCTGAATAAAAAAATTATCTGAGAATTTTTGAAGAATACTTTGATTCAAAAGCAGAACAATATATTGCGAGAAACTATTTCTCCTCATAAACATCCATCCTCCTGCGCTGTCGCCGATAACTGCATCTTTCGACGATACGCCAGCCGGGCTCGTCTATACAGGGTGTCCCACTACCGCGAAAAAGTAGAATTTCTCCTTACTGATGACAGTTACGACGAAATTTTTTTCGCAAGGATTATTACTCTTGCACTGTTAAATCAGTCTAAAATAGCCTCAATTATACAGGGTGTCTCTGTAAATCATATGAATATTATGCAGTAATTAGGAACAAATTGAGATTCTGTATTTAACAATACCAACATTGTTGCCGAGATATTACGAAAAATTTTACATTTTTGGACCTCAAATTATTGATCAGTGAGTCGAAACTAATCGTTATTCCATTCTCGGCCAACTAAAAAAATATTCGAAAATTACATTTGTACGAATTGATCGTAGTTGATAGGCTTGTTCAGGTTAACAACACATATAAAGTTTAGCTTAATTGTTTCACATGCATACGATTCCGTTCAGTTCGGTTCAGTTCGTTTTCGGTTTCAACCGAAAACGAATGAAGCTCTTTTACACATATACGGTTCATATTAGGTTTTATGTTATTTTAAGATTTCGCGAAAAAATTCAACTTCATTCTCAGAGTGTTTGGAACTGAAATATTCCTATTTTCCCAGAATTTTTTCAACAGATGAGATGAAAAAGGATGTTTCCAGAATGATGATATTCAATAATTCGATTGTCTTATAGGGATTGCTCTTGACAGGGTCTGAAAGTACAGTAATTTCAACGAACCACAACTTCATTTTTTCAAATGGCTTGCCTTATATTTTATTGGACGTTTAAATATAGCTCTTTCGCCTCCCAAAAATTCATTCTCACATATATACCCTAAGATTCGTACTTTTTGAGTTATCTCATATTTATTGTTATATAAGGAATTTTCAAATCATTTCAAGTCTATTTGCTAGGTGGTCGTGCATTTGACATTTCAATAATAATAATTATCATTCATGAAATAAGTTGTTTTCCAAGTAGAATTCGATTAAACAGGATTAATTTCCCAATCCAAGAAAGGACTGATGGTTTTCATTCTGGGAGCTTGTGAAAGACATTGTTCACTTGCGAAAAGAGTTTTCAATCGCAAAAGGAGAGAAGATTACCGAACGAGGTTGATTTAGAAAAATTATTTGATCGATTCATAAGAACTGGAAATGTTGCATATGGCAAATCTTCAAAGACAAAAGCAGCACTTGAAGAAAATGAAATGACTGTATTGTTGAAAGTTGTCGTAAATCCACATACCTCTGTCAGAAACATTTAGAACAACTCGATATGAGCAAGAGTACTGTTAACAAGTTAATCAGGAAGAATAAATCATCCTTATCACATGCGGAAAATGCACCAATTATTAGACCAAGACTTCGCAGCTAGAATAACGTTATGTGAATGGGCACTAGGGTGGTCGTTAAAAATGAAATTTCTCGCGGCACCCCCTAAAAAGCTTCCTTTTTATGAAAAAACACTGGGAAAATTTTTTATAATTTTTTCAAGTCAAGACAACACGTGCCTCAAGATGATTTAAGTTAATTTTTAGGTATAGTCATGTTTTTTGAAGATTTTTAATACTAAATACAATTTCATACAAAATATAAACAACCACAGAACCAAAATTCATGAGAATACAATAGTTAATCAAAATAACAATGGATTTTCCAAACAATATGGTCTGTTAATTAAAAAAAATCAATGATATTTTAATTAATATTTTTATTTTATTACAAAATTAATACAAATTTAATTTTAATCTCTAGTTTTCTTCATTCCAATCCTTAAGTAAACTTTCTTTCGATTTCTGAATGCCTTTGCTTCTGTAATCATCTAAGATTTGAATGAGGAATTGCTTTTGTTCTTCATCTTTTGTGAATAAATCGTTGCACTCTTGCATTAGTTGAACACCTCGTTCGGCAACATCGTTAACCACTGATAAATTTGTAACAGCAGTCAAACAATCTTGATAATTAGAGTCTTCTAACCAATTCTCACAATTTTCAGTCAACATAATTATTACTTCATATTTTATAAGAAGTTTCCTGAAAAACATGATATTACCCAAAAATTAACTTGAATCGTCTTGAGGCACGTGTTGTCTTGACTTGAAAAAATTATAAAAAATTTTCCCAGTGTTTTTTCATAAAAAGGAAGCTTTTTAGGGTGCCGCAAGAAATTTAATTTTTAACGACCACCCTAATGGGCACAACAGAAAATTCAACTCAATATGGTGTTTTTAAAATTTCTATTGTTCGCTGACGAAGCTATATTTAAGAAAAACGAATCTTCGTCGTAACGCACATTTTTACTCCACTGATAGACCTGATTATTTTCCTCGTTATTTTCAAACTGTGACACAAGATAAGTTTTCAAGGAATGTATGGGGTAGAATTATTGGAAATCATATCATTGAACCAATTACGAAAAAAAAAATTGTTCAAGCACTGACGTCAAGTCAGGAGCTTTTGAGCGTATGTTCTATTGTCCATTCTCGTGTATTGGACACTCTAACTCGAATTCACCATGGTGCAAAAGCTCCTGACTTCACGTCAGAGCTTGAACCAATTTTTTTTGTGATTATTTCATTCACACTTTCTACAAAACGCATTTTCTAGAAATTATTCTAACAGAGGTATGTGGATTTTCGACGACTTCCACCAATACCGTCATTCCATTCTCTTCAGAAAGTGCTGTTTGTCTTGGACCATTTCTCATATGCAACATTTCCAGTTCTTATGATGCAATACATTTTCTGAAGTATCTGCGTGAGTTATCAATTATAATTCAATTATCAAAAGCACTGCCACCTATAGTGAATAGGCTTGAAATGCTTTGAAAATTCCTTGTATAGCAATAAAAATGAGATAACTCAAAAAGTACGAATCTTAGAGTATATGTGTGAGAGTAAATTTTTGAGTACCAAAAGAGCTTCATTTAAACGTTTAATAAAATATAGGGCAAGCCATTTGAAAAAATGAAGTTTTGGTTCTTTTATATTAGGTACTGAACTTTCAGATTCAGCAATCCCTATAAAGAAATCGAATTCGTGAATATCATCAGTCTGGAAACATCCTTTGTCATCTCATCTGTTGAGAAAATTCTGGGAAAATGGGAATATTGAAGTTCGAAACACTTTGAGAATGAAGTCAAAAATTTTCACGAAATTTTAATATTATAACATAAAACCTAATATGAACCGTATATGTGTGAAAGAGCTTCATTCGTTTTCGGTTGAGACCGAAAACGAACCGAACCGAACGGAACCGAATGCATGTAAAACAAGCCTTACGATCCATAAAACCGCGGGTTTACTCGCCCGTTGATCAGGTGCATTACGAGTATAATAACTTAAGCTAAACTGTATATGCTTTATTTGAATTTATACGCTTTGTTAACCTGAACAAGCTTATCAATTCCGATCAATTCGTCCAAATATAATTTTCGAATATTTTTTTATTTGGCCGAGAATGGAATAACGATTAGTTTCGACTCACTGATCAATAATCCAACTTCATTCTGTCTAGCTGGTCGCCCGGCTGTCAGTACGATTACGCCCGAACTCAATTAGATAAGTTGAAATTTTCAGAGTAGGTTTGGAGTCCGAATGCGCCAGCTAAGTTACTTAATGTAATTCGTCACTAGTTTCGGAAGTATAGCAATCTGAAATTTTATTTTCAGAATAACTCGAAAAATACTTGCTTAGAACATTATTATTGGTGTTCTGTGACGTTTTCATATTTTTCATTTATCTCTATGTTCATATTGACCAAACTGTCAAATCAGACAAACCTGTTTGAAAATGAGAAAAAATGCGAACATATCGCAAATCTTGGTGAACATAATGATAGTATTCTGGAATCAAGTTACAAACAATAAATGGAAAATACTTAGCTATCAAAAAAAACCTTTATAATGCGAAAGATTCGATGTCAAATTACTGAACAAATATGTATGGTTCAAAGAGAAAATATCTGTATAAAACTTCAACGATGCGCAGTTGTTTTTTTCTGAAATAGATATCTTCAGTTTCTAACCCAGAAGTAATTATCAATTATCAAAATATTTTTTTGTTTTATAGATATTTGGGGAGTTTGGCACAGAAAAACCGGAAAGAAACCAATCAAATAATTTCTTTGATGATTCTGAGATTTTAAGGAAGTGAGGTATACAAGTTGCATGCGCCATAGTTCTGAGGCAGTCCAAGAGAATGCTTCGGATACATTTAAGGCACCTTATGTCTTGTATTATGTCTAAGATAATCCTTCGGATAATTTTAAGGAAAGTCTTATGTTATTGACATTTAAGAATTCCTAATTTAGGATACTTGCTCACAAATAATATTTATTTAATCAACTAGTTTATTAATGATAGCGATTAATGGTCGAGATATTTTAACACGTGAGCGGAGCGAGCGTGTTAATGTTCGAGACCATTAATCGCTTGATTAATAAACGAGTTGATTACAAGATTTTTCGGTCGACCTCATTATGAATAAGAAATAAATTATTTATTCAAATAAATTTTATTTCTCACAATATAATATTTGACATTGAAAATCTCGATGCTCACTTTGACATATTTATATTTATGGTTCCAATTGAACAATTCGTAAAATTCACAGACGGAATTTTCGAGATGTGACATTCTGAATAGTATACATTTACATCGTTACTGACGATTTGCGATAAGGAATGTGTGGAACTGGTGGGAGCTGATGTATTAATTACTGGCGAACGATTATCGCATAAAATTTTTTCAGCTTTTGCTAATCTATTTTTCATCGAGTTTTCGATGTACCCTTCTGCAACAGATGTTGATTTCCATCCTCCAAACCGTTTGATGGCTGCAAAATCTGCTCCACTGTCAGAAAGGATAGATGCAGAAGAACGCCGAAAACAGTGACCTGTATACAGATTGGGTTGTTCTAATTTGAGAAATTCTGCAATTAACGATGGTAATCTCGAAAACGTATTGATTCCTACTGGCTGTATTGAGCATTTAAAGTTCTTGTAAAAGACGAAAAACTTTTCGTGCGGAGTGTGAATTGGTCTCAAGGATATAGTCCGTTTAAGATATATTGACATCAAGGGTGGCTTTGGAAAATCGAAATTCAGTTGGCAACGGTCCGTCTAGTTATATTTCATGTCACATAATTTAGGTTGTTCGCATTGAAAATAACCATGAGCTGATGAAACTGTCATTTATTATTTATTTCTTACAATTTCGATATAACGAAAATCCAACAATTTGGGATAGTTTTTACATGTGTGTTTATAATTAATCGTATCGAGTTTGAGTATTTCCGCATCCTTGTGCTATCAAAAATGTCTGGAATTGATTACGATACCTCTCGCCTAACAAAAAGGGAACACGAAGCAGTATATAGATGTTACTGTGAATTCTTCAGGGAATCTGTAGATATTACCGCCAGCATTGCTCTAGTGTTCCAGGTAAACTGTTATTCAACCACTACGAGTGTATTCTGATTATTACATTGGCCATAATATTTCAGATTTCTTCAAGTACTGTTCGAAGAATTCTTAGGAAAAAAGAGGAAGGCACATCATTAAAACCTGGCTGCAGTTGTGGAAGAACTCCTGTGATATACGACTTTAAATTTAAAGAGACATTACATTAAATCCGAGATTAAATTAAAGTTTTTGAAAATTTGAGAGAGCACTTCACTGAAGGTTTTCTTTGATTAGTTCTTTCCTTCATGAACTCTATGAACTAAGCAAATCAAAGTTTGAAATAGAATTTTAAATCATTAAGTTTTTCAATATAAATTATAATACTAAAACGACAATTCATAGGAAAATGGCAAATAATCTTTTCTATTCCTAGTTGCAATTGCAATCCATAAATCTCACAGCTTATGTAAAAAAATGTACATAGTAAAGTTTAGGTTCTGATTTTTTTTGTGGAAAATTAAATACTTGAATTTTTAGATATCATTGCATAAAGATTATAATATTTTACAAGCTATTACTTTCCAAGTTAAATTAAGACTGAAATAATAAGTCTGCTTAAACACTGATACATTAACTCTTCTTCCAAAATAATGCTCCATTATTCAAACCACCTCTCAATAATTTGTACAGATGAAGTAATAATAATAACATAATATTTATTAACATTATATTAATGAAATTATTCAATAACCAATATGGATTCAATAGATGAAAAGTGAGTTACTTATGGGCTTTTACACCTCTCCAATGGCTTTGGATAAGGAACCTAAGTTCTAAGATATATTGATGCACATGAATATTATGTCAAAAGGATCTTCATCCTGCATTAAAAAAGCTTTCCAATTTTTGTTCTTCTCTATTATAAATAATTATGTTTCCAATTCCTTGAAATGGTTTCTGGGCATCAACCTCATATTTATGTTTGTTTCATCAATACCGTCTTTACCATAAGGGCACACGGGGCCCGTGCCCAGGGCCCCCATCCTTAGGGGGGCCCCCGAAAGACAGACAATTTCTCTCACTATTCTAAAAACATTTTGTCGGGCACAGTAACAGTAAGCACCCGAGTCGAAAATATAATTTACTTTGGTCTTAAAATTTAAATCAAAATTATGTTTATTTAATCAAATTAAGACAAAATCAAGTCAAACTTTGCCTATTTTCTTTTTGAAGTATAAAATGTCCCTAACATTTGACTTGATTTTGACTTAATCAGCTTAATTAGGATCGATTTAAGACAAAAAAAGTCATATAAGACTAAATTTGGCTTGTATTTGGCTCAGTATAAGTCAAAAAACTTGGTTCAAGCACTGACGTGAAGGCAGGAGCTTTTGCGCGTATGTTCTATGGTCCTTTCTCTTGTATTGGAAATACAGATAAATTCGATTAAGAGACAATAGATTATACGCGCAAAAGCTCCTGTCTTCACGTCAGTACTTGAACCAATTTTTTTTTCGTGATATTTTTAAAATTTTCTAGGGGTATGGCTCTCACAAAATTTTACACACTTCTTTATGTCGATATTCTACAACTAGTTACCAAGCTTCAATTTGATCGAGACTATATTTTTTGAGTTATCGAGGAAATAACATTCCAGGTGGGTATAACTTCAAAACTGTTGGACCGATTATGCTCAAAAACGATATTAACCCTCTCATTCGGATGCGTAACCTACCCTGAAAATTGCGAGTCCCTATCTCCTTTCGTTCGAAAGTTATCGAGGCAACAGTTACCCATCCAGCTACTGAACTCACTAACTTTTTCGAGTTATTTAGGAAATAATAACCAAATTTCAGATGGGTATAACTCCAAAACCGTTTGGCCGATTATGCCTATAAGCAAACTTAAATGTTGCATTCAGATGCACAACCCAACCTGAAAATTTCAAGTTGCTATCTCTTTCCGTTCTCAGATTTTTTAATAATTTTTTTGTAATTTTTCTAGTGATTCGATTCTCACAATATTTCCCAAACGTCCTTAAGTTTGTATTCTACAACCACTTGCCAAATTTCAATTCGATCAGATTTGTATTGGTTGAAAACAAAATCATTACTCGGAAACCATTGGGCCGCTTATGCCCATTAACGAACTTGTCCGTTACATTGGGATGCGGCACCTACCCTGAAAATTTCAAGTCGCTATCTCTTGCCATTCTCAAGTTATCGTGACAACGGTGATGTTCCCCAGAACATACGCGCAAAAAGTGGGAGAGCTCTTTGGACAGGGGCCTTGGAGCTCTTGTCAAAGTACTAAAGAGTAATTTAACTATGCAAACTTTGACTGCATCATAAATATTGAAAAATCATATCTCCGAAAGTGTTTGTTTGTTAGAGTTGAGAATGATATCAGTCGATTCTTATGATGAAACTGCATCTTAGAATTTGAAATTTGTAAGGTAACTCCGAAACCACCGATTTAGCCCAATAACAAACTTAACAGAGATATTTATATCCAAATTTCAACTGTCTAGCTCATTCCGTTCAAGAGTTATCAGGGTAGAAAGATGTATAATTCGCCTTCTTTACTTTCCAAAAGGGCCCCAAATTATTGTGTGCCCAAGGGCCCCAGCATAGTTTAAGACGGCCTTGTGTTTCATCAGTCTACTGCAGTAGAACTTGGAGAATTATCCTTCCAAAATCTCAGGATAAAATACATTCGCGATTTGAATTTCCAAAGAACATCAAGAATGCATTTTTAAGGGTCTTCGATTAATTACAAATAGGAGATAGCATTGAAAATATTCAAGGTTATGTTAATATTTATTTTCTCTGGTTACAGAACAGTAATTTTTTGTAACTAGAAATAAAGCACCAACTAGACGTTCAAGGCCTACTTCGATGTCAATATATCTTAAACGGACTATATATATATCTCTTGATTGGATTCAAAAGTGTACGCTCCTCATTATCCACCACAGTGAATATCCTTTTCGAGTGCGTTTTGGATGAATTCACTGTTATTAAAAATTTCGAGCCCATATCCTGCACATCATTTATCTGCGACTTATACAGCTCATCTTTACGCAATGCCCCGGATACTCCAAATATCAAAGCGACCTTCAAATAAAAATTTTAAAGTTACATATTTTATATCCACGTGACAATAAGAAAAATTTAGAAAATTAATTTAATTGAGTTTGACATCAAGAAGATACTGTCTGGAGCATTTGATATAAACTATTTTACTCTTTCTCGAGAACTTTCGATTTCTTAGGAATATAACTCACTTTTTGTCCCTTAATGAACATCACCAGTTTGTGATATCTGCTTATATCAATATTCCTTTTAACGTCCAATGTAGCTTTCAGAATTGAATACTTTGGCCATAAACTTGCTGAGTATCCTTTTTCTGCAACACTCTTAAAGTATGCCAACAAAACTGTTTCAGAATAATTGAAAACGTTCTTCTCCTTGCACCATGACATGAATTCGGCGTAGGTTTTGTCTCACAAATGTCGGCTTTTTTCAGGTGGCAGGGTCAAAGTTGCTGCTTTAGCCATTTCTGCAACGTCCGCGAGAGTTTAGGGGAGTTAAGGGGATATTGACTTCGTTACTCATTGTAATTAAACTGGCGATATTAGATTAAGATTAAGATTGAAAGCAGCTATATTACTCGTAATTTGACAGATCGATTATGTTTGGATTTGTTTCATTATTTCTTTTCTCTGTGGAATAACTATGGAACCAGAGATAAATACGCGACTATTCTGTGATTGAAGAGTGAGAGTCACAGGCCTCATACATAAAAATGAAATATCAGTCGAGTTGTGACGTTACTCATATTACTTCTGAATGCTCTATGTTCGGTTGCCCATGACAATCATGCATTAAAATAGAAAGAAATCGTGCATTAAAAATGGGTTCAAGCCCTGTGGACAGGAGCTTTCTGGCGCTCTAGTTCAAACAGACAAATTATATCTCCGAAAGTATTGGTTTCTTAGAGTTGGGAATTATATCAATGTATTCTTATGATACAACTGCATCATAAAGGAAATTCAATTCAAATAATAGTTTATTTATCAAGATTAAATGAGCACTGACGTGAAGTCAGGAGCTTTTGCGCGTATGTTCTTTTACCATTATCCTGTATTGGACACTCTGAATTCGAATTTACCATGGTAAATTCGAATTAAGTGTCCAATACAGGAGAATGTAACATAATTTACCATGGAAAATTCGATTAAGGGTGTCCAATACAGGAGAATGGACAATAGAACATACGTGCAAAAGCTCCTGACCTCACGTCAGTGCTTGAACCAATTTTTTTCAAGAAATGACTTTATCAAGCAATCCATCTTTTGATGAATCATCGGAAGATAATGGCAGAGGTTCCTTAGATCAGTATATTAGTAATTGAACCATTCGATTACTTCTAGCAATGGTCACATAAAAAAAATCTTCACAAACAATTTGGTGGGATTCCCTGCTCATGATAGTTGCGTTGTGTCTTCTAGATTCTAATGGAATAGAAGATATAACTTTTTGTTATTGTAGGTTTTGCTGAATTCAGCGATTTGGCTTGATGTGGAAGATAATGGAATGTTTTTTTTAAGATTATAATCTTCTTAGAGATAAGGCATATCCTTTTTGGAAGTGGCTAATGATTCCTTGTAAGTCATGTTTTTCTAGAACCACATAATCTCTGATCTCATATATAACCATGTTCCAGGGAAGCATGAGAGGAACGGAACCACAATCTTGTTCTCAGTAAAAAGCTCCATAAATAATCCTGATCTCATTTATGCTGTCCAAGTTTGGAGAAATGATATTTGTTAGTCGGGTTTAATGCTCTATCCTTTGAACATATCCATTATCCGAGTAAATTGTTGATTCACCAAATGACTGTAATTTTCGAATTTTTTGATGAAAATGGTCTTAAACGATTTGGTTCTACTCACTGATTAACCATTCGTGGTCAAAATGTATTCTGTTCAGCCGATCCCGCTGTTAACACGATAACTCTCGAATGGAATGGGCTAGACAGTTGAACTTTTCAGAGTGCATTTAGGAGATAAATATCTCGGTTAAGTTCGTTATTGGGCCAAATCGAAAAACAAAAACAAAATTTGTTTCACATTACAAATTTCGAATTCAATTTTTTTAAGATGCATTTCCATCAATGGAGTCCATTGATGTCATTCTCAACTCTAACAAGATAATACTTTCGGAGATATGATTTTCCAAAATTTCAATAATAATCGTACTTCTATGTTTTCACAGAAGGCGAATTCTATCTCTCCGTGTTTTATTTGTGTTCACTGTTCATTCATGTCATCTTATCTACCTATATGAGACGTCATATGTATTTCTGTTCTAGTTTGTTTATATAATTCGTACTTTGAAAATATTTTGTGTAGGAAAACAAGGTCCCGCATCTTGAATTTCGTCGCCTTAATAAGAAAATTACTTAACTCCATTTTCTTCATGGAATTTTGAGGCGAAAAATATATAACTCCAATAATATTTGGAGAAACTCGTCAAGTCCTTTTTTGCTACACTGGATTTACAGAATAATGAATAATTAATACATGGTTGCGTAATCTATTATTTAGTCAGAGATTTATCCAATATATATTAATTTTTGCTCCTCCTGCGAAATTATCCAATACGGAGTTAGGCAGCTTTCTTATTAAGGCCAATGATACAATATGATACCAAAAATAATATTGACTTGTTGCATATTGAATAATTTATGTGCAAATATTGGGGATGATGTTTCAGAAGATTGCGAATTGGATCATTTTGATGATGTAGTTTATAAAGGCTATAGGAAAGGTCAACATAATGGAATCATCAAGAGAAATTACTGTTCGTTGACCACCGAGGTTAATACCTTTTACTCCCTCAATTAGTGAGACAGGTTCCTATATACGGTATTTTCATAATGTTGCTAGGAATATATCTCCGAAAGTATTGGTTTCTCAGAGTTGGGAATTATATCAATGTATTCATATGATAGAACTGCATCCTAAAGGAAATTCAATTCAAATAATAGTTTATTTATCAAGATTAAATGAGCAATCATGAGAATGAGAAAAGCACCATGGAAGAAATCAAATTAAATCTGGCCAATTTTGCCCAATAACGAACTTAACCGAGATATTCATCTCCCTAAACTACTCTGAAAATTTCAACTACCTACCTCATTCCGTTCGAGAGTTACATCTATGTCTATGGATGAAAAGCAGTCTCACTACTCTCAGATCTCTTGCTTCATGTTCAGTTCCGAAAAGTAAGAATTTTCTGAGAAAAACTAATTTCGGAGCAAACAACTGAGATTATTCTCACTTCGCTCACAATTCTTCGATTGATTAGATAATGTCTCAGGAACATCATTTGACATTATGACAATTCATATTCATACATAGAATAATATCATTCTGTGACAACGTTGAAATACGATTTATTATTGAAATTTTGAAAAATCATATCTCCGAAAGTATTAGCTTGTTAGAGTTAAAAATGATATGAATGGATTCTTATGATAAAACTCCTTATTAAAAAAAATTTAATTTGGAATTTGTTTCGTAAAAAAAAAATTTTTTTTTTGTTACTCCGAAACCATCTGTCCGATTTTGCCCAATAACGAACTTAGCCGAGATATTTATCCCCCAAACCTACTCTGAAAATTTCAACTCTCTAGCTCATTCCGTTCAAGAGTAATCGTGCCTACGGCCGGCCGGACCGGCCGGCCGGACCGGCCGGACAGAATGAATTTCGACCACGGATTCTTGATCAGTGAGTCGAACCAAATCGTTTAAGACCATTTTCATCGAAATATTCGAAAATTACAGACATTTGGGCAAATTGATAAGCACTCAGTTCCGAGGAACTAGAGCGCCAAAAATGGGTCATTAATGCATTATTTTGTGAACGTTAAACAGAGCATTTATTGGGAGATCGACGGAAAAATATATTTACATAATATATAGAGACCAAATACTGTCAGCAAGTTAGAATGGTATAAAACAATCAATACATTCTTGTCAATGGGGTGTCTTTGAACATTAATGGTGGGATTCACGAAGCTTTAGCAGCTTTGCCAAATCAATGTGATTCTATGCCGATTTTCAGTTCATTATGTCATATGATCCTCTTATGAGTTTTGTGAGCCTTTCCCTACAGAAATGGTAAGGATCCAAACATTTAACTGCTCTCCACGTCTGCTACATCTCCTCCCACATTATTACATTATTGCGGTCTAGTGCGGCAGTGCCATGAAATAATTTCCCAAGAAAGACTCTTTTATAACGATTATCAATGAAAACCCTATCGATGGCCTATCTTTCCAACTGTGGATGTAGAATGTCCATAATATAGATCCAATCGAGTTCAAATCTAGAAGTTTACTTTAAAATAGGGTCTTGAAGGCTCTCGCTTCGGATACACGTAAGGCGCCTTATGTCTTGTATTATTGACATTTAATTTTTCTGCATAGAATTAAGGATACTTTTTCACAAATAACATAATTATAAGTATATATTTATGAATTTGGGGTAAAAAACACTGTTTTTAAAAATTGAAACAGATTTTATTTACAGCGGAAGAAATTGATGGATGATATGATACAATTACGTTCTTACTGACTCGTACTCAATACGATTCTCTAATTCTCTAATTCTCCTCGACTAATTTAGTGGGAGGCTATTTATAGTTTTATAAACAATGGGAAGCGTCGCACGTGGCGTTATCAGTAAAAGCTACATCAGCAATTCTTAACATAGTCATATTTATATTCTTATGCGTTCTAATTATAAAGGTATTTAATTAATAGGGGGCATTATTACATGATTCCTCCCCTTCTTGGAGAAAGGCATCACCTGAAGGTGTGACTTTAGTAAAATTTAAGTATTTTCTAAAATATTTCAAAATACAAGCAATGATTATAATGATTATAATGGTTATCAATAGAAATAATAAAAAGCTGAATTTCGAAGGGTGATGATTCCATTGATCCAGTTCTTCTAAGTCGATGTCTGGAATTTCATCTTCTTTCTTGAAATCTTCATCATTAGAATGGTTCTTTATAGATGTGGTCATCTTGGGTAGAATAATGTATTTTTCTTCGTTGACAGTAGTTACGGGAAAATGTCTTTTTGAGTATTACTAATTACACATTTGGATCGAAGAATTGCAGCTGGGGGTATAGAATTATGTTTTATTTGCTGAGGACATTTCTCTTGGATTTTCTCGTTCTCTAATGATAGAATGCTTCCATCTTCTAATAACTTTAAATCTGATGCAGGAATAGATTTGGTTCTTGGGCAATTTTCTGTATGATTCATAACAATATTTTCCAAACATTGTGGAGGTTTGTTGAGGGAATCTTGATCACATAAAAAGTCTTCAACTATTGGATGACATTGGTTTGTCGACCATTTTAAAATTTCTTCTTGGGAGAGCATATAAGGATAGGTTTGAGGAAGGGTTAAATTACTTTGGGATAGGTAATAAAACTTGTACAGATCATAACTCCGTTCATAAATAGTGGGAATCGATATTAAGAATAATAAAGTTTTATTTCGAAAGACTACTTTTGTATGACATAATTGATAATAATCTTTCAGATGGTATACTGGTATTATAGTAACATTTTTGATCAATTCTGCAAATTTGGTATATGGTAAAATAGATTCATGTAGCAGGTGCAATCTTGCAAAGCTTACTGCAGTTTGAATTTCATCCAATATAATTTTGATATCTTTGAGTTCAAAGGTCATAAGATGCATTTGTTCAACAGCTCTTAACTCTGGAACAATTTTTAATAATTCAAGATTTTCATTCATCTTTTGGAATTTATCAATATATTTATTTTTCAAATCATTTATTATAGTAGCAATTTGTTTTTGATTCCTCTTAAGTGTATTCTCATTCTTCTCTATGCTATTAAAATAACTTCTATATAATTCCTCATCGTCAGAATCTAAGGTTCCGAATAATATCTTTGAAATTTTGCCACCTAAATTTATCAGTCCTCTTTTAATTCTAATTTTCTCGTTAAGAAGTTCTTCGAGAGTGTTAATATTAATTTCATTCGAATGCTGCAAATATCTATGGTTTGCCGTTTGTGCAAAACCTAATTGTTGATCTTTCAAATTCTCAATTTCTCTTTGATATCTGAAAATTAATTCTTCCATTTTATTTAGGTCTATATGATAAATCAATTGTAAGTTTCTATTGGTCACATAAGCTTTTCCCAATAAAATAGGCAATACATTATTTTGTAAAGGTATAATTTCTATAGCTACGGTTGTAGTGATTATTTTCAATAATATGATTATAACTAGGGTTTCCATAGTGGATCTGCAATAAAATAAAATATTACTTAAATATAATAATAAACTTCTCAGGAATTTGGACAAAGTATTTTTTATTTTCTCTAGTGTTCAATTTGCCAACGTTTCGGAGGCGAATTCCTCCTTCTTCAGGGCTAAAAAACAAAGAACATTCAACAAAACAATCACAAAGACAAAGTTTCCGATATTACCTCAAGAATACTATGTTGTTCGAGAAAATATTATACAGTCACAAAATTTCATGAATTGACCGATCTCAAACACATCTTTTTTATATAATCTCCCTAGCGTCGTCAGAAAATAAATTAGAACATAGATATACACCTGGAAACTTCAAATGTCAAATAACACAATCAACAAAACCACATAAACTGTCAGATCTTTTTCTTTATTCTTCTTCTTCTCCTTCTCAAACAAGTTATTTTCAACGTCACCTCCTCTTTCCCTTTGTTATTTGTCACGTTATGTCCAACAATATATCATAAAAATAGCTCAGGTTATTGACATCTTCCCTGAAATTTACGGTGTTATTACTCCTGATGGAAACCATCTCACTGATATTCCTCTTATAGCCATTTCTCTCCACATCTAGTATCTCCACATCCCCGAAGCCGAAGCTATTTTTATGATATATTGTTGGACATAACGTGACAAATAACAAAGGGAAAGAGGAGGTGACGTTGAAAATAACTTGTTTGAGAAGGAGAAGAAGAAGAATAAAGAAAAAGATCTGACAGTTTATGTGGTTTTGTTGATTGTGTTATTTGACATTTGAAGTTTCCAGGTGTATATCTATGTTCTAATTTATTTTCTGACGACGCTAGGGAGATTATATAAAAAAGATGTGTTTGAGATCGGTCAATTCATGAAATTTTGTGACTGTATAATATTTTCTCGAACAACATAGTATTCTTGAGGTAATATCGGAAACTTTGTCTTTGTGATTGTTTTGTTGAATGTTCTTTGTTTTTTAGCCCTGAAGAAGGAGGAATTCGCCTCCGAAACGTTGGCAAATTGAACACTAGAGAAAATAAAAAATACTTTGTCCAAATTCCTGAGAAGTTTATTATTAAATTACAATCATGGACGAAAATATAACTGATTACTTAAATACTTTCTTTCTTTGTTTCATTATTTTCTTATGATAAATGTGTTTATTTTTGTCATCTTGTATCCTATGAGTATCAATTTCTCTAGCCTCTATTCTTTTGTAGGCTGGATCTAATTTTCGTATAACACGTCCTTTAATATAAACGGGAGTTTCATTTAGAGTATATTTTTCTTTAGCTGACCGTTTTTCATTAGTTTTTTCTAAACGTTTTAAATTCTTTTCTTTGCCTTTTTCTAAGTGTTTCGATATATCCCTTAAGTTTTCTACATAATTTTCTACATAATCCTGGACTTGTTCATTATGAGTTCGCTCAATCGGTAAGGAATAATTTAAGTCGGCTTTAATAATTTGCATTGGAGTCATCTCCAAACTGGAATGATTGGAATTATTATAACTCAATAAAGCTCGAGAAAGCTTATTTTGAAAAGTGGAATTTTTATTGTCAATTGTTCTTAATTGTTCAATTAATGTAGAATGAAATCTTTCTACTAGGGCATTTGAATTTGGATTGTAATTTGTAATATAATGAATTTCGATTTTATGAATTTTACAGAAATCTTGGACAACACTATTTTTAAATTCTATTCCATTGTCACATGTTATCTTGTTAGGTATTCCATAATGACTGAAATAAATTATTAGTTTATCTACGATTTCTAATCCTGTCTTTTGGAGTAAAGGATAACATTGTCCTAGTCTTGAAAATGAATCGATTAAACTTAAACAATTTGTTAGACCGAATTTTATTGTATCACAATAAATATGTGTAAATGGTTTCGATCCTATAGGGTTAGGTTTAAATTGCAACTGTATAGGAGTTCTCTCATATTTACTTTTTTGACATATCTCGCACGAGTTAATATAATTTTGAACATCTTTATTCATATTTGGCCAGTAATATTTCGATTTGAGACTAATTAAATTTTCTCTTAATCCACGATGAACAGTTTTTGTTTCATGATATTGCTGTATTCTGAGTAAACGTTCTTCTTCGTCTTCTACGTCTTCTAACCATGTTTTCGAAATTTTTAAGTCAAATGATTTATAATCAAATTTTTTTTGTAATATTCGTATAAGGGGTTTTTCTAGTTCTTGAGATATAAAATATAATGTATACGAACATTTTGGTCGGATATATTCTTTAATAAATTTGAATAGATCTTTGTCTATTGAATTTATTTCAACTCTAAATCTAAGTTTTTCTCCAAAAATTTTAGTTTTTGTCACCTTATAATTCGGAGTAATTTTGAAAATTATTTGAAAATTTGACGAATTCAAACTTCTTTCTGTATAAGGAAGTTCTAAAATAGGATTTTCTACATTACTATGAATAGTTGAATCACTTGCGTTCTGTTCAAATAAATCACCTTTTAAAACTTCTAAATCACTATTTTCACGTTGATCCTTAACATTCAAGAGATCTAAACATTCATCTAACTCTTCATCGGTTATTTGATTCATCATAGAAATTACACCATCTTCTATTCCGTTAAATTCAATATTTTTGTTTTCTAAGCATTCTTGACGACGGTTGGTCATGGAATGTATGACAACTTTTATATTAGAATTCAGGAAAATATATTTTATCATTTTAAATACAATAGACCATTCCAATTGGTCTAAACCACAAGCAATGCGTGGTAACGCTAAATATTTTTCATTATTAAGAATACATAATTCTTTCAAATTTAACAGTGACTGGAAAACATCTTTATATTCCGGTTTGTCATAATAATATTCTTTCGTAATTAAATAATAAATATTTCTTTCATTTATACGTAATGTCGCTACTTCGCCTATTAATTTCTTTTGTGCGATTAATTCGTCTACTCGTCCAAATTTTTGTTTAAAATTTAAGGCTATACCTTTATTCATATGGAAATCTCTGGAAACACAATGCGCTAAAGCATATTTTTTTGGAACTTTAAATAAATTTTCTACTTTCTCAGTTATATTAGGGGCATTTCTGATATCATTGTTTTCATTTACTTCAATGAAATTTTCATAAGTTAATTCATTGGTTGATTCTAAAATAATTCTACTAAGAGCATCTGCATTATTAGTCGATTATAAATGCGAAAGTTCAATTGGAATTTTTGTCTGTTTTTGACAAACTTGTTGATAGCTAAAAGGTATTTGACAATATTCATTTCTCAAAATTTGATTTTTAAAATCTAGGCTAAGGCCATATTTATACATGAAGTCGGCTCCTATGAGTCCATCATAATTTTTATGAAATTTATACACAACAAACGGATGCAAATCATTTAAGTGAAATTCAGAAAATAATGGTATTAGAACTTTATCATTAGTAGTTTGTTTTTTATGACATGAAGTTAATGTCGTTTGTTCCTTGAAAATATTTTGAGGGAAATTATTGTAAGCAAATTTTGGGTCTATCAGACACACAGAACATCCACTATCTATTAAAAGTTTACATTTAGGATTTTGGAATTCAATATAAGGAAGTTGATTAAAATTATCTAATGTCGAATTTATGTCAACGTTCCTGTTGAGGCGTTTCCTCGAAAATTTATTTTCGTAGAATTGTTAAAATTACTGACTTCTTGTTTTGAAGTAGAAGGAGATTCTAAATGAGTTAGCTCTTCAAATGTATAATGAGGGCTTTGATTATTCATATTAAGATTTTTTTGGGGATTCTGGTTATTAGTATAAAATTTCTTTTGGGGGTTTATTTGAAATTGGGTGGAATAATTTCCACGTTTTTGGGGGTAGTTTCTTGTCTGTATCGACATTCTTTCTGGAGGGGTTTGTATTCTTTGATTAGGATTCGGTTTGAAAACATTTGTATTTTGTTTAGGGGTATTTATATAATTTGTATTAGGGGTACCAAATACTTGTCGATTAGTTGGATAATTTGTATTAACATTTGTTTGTTGGAAATGTATGGGTTGTGACGGAAAGCTTCGATTATTATAATTATTAAAAGGATTTTGATTAAAATTATTAAAATTATTTCTTGGATTCTGATAATTGTTTCTGTAATTAGGAAAAAAATTATTTTGAGGAAAATTCCTCACATTCTGATGAGATTGAGTATTTTTATTTCGACGGCTCCTGTCGAGTAAATCGTATTGTGCCATATTTGAAATATAATCTTTTACTGCATTTATAGTTTGGTCAAATGTGAAATTATTATTGGTAATTAGGTATGTTCGTAATTCAATAGGTGAATTCGAAATAAGTACCGTTTTACATATTCTCAATACATTTGTCTTGAATAATTGCTTTTCAGGATCAGGCATCATATCGGCATCTATTCCATAATTTATCCTGATTTTCATTGTAATAATAGTATCTATAAAATTCAATAAATCCTCATTTGGTTTTTTACTTAGAAACTGTAATTGATGTATCAAAACATCTAAATTAATTTGATCTCCAAACTTTACATAGAGAAATTATTTGGAACATCCGAAGTTGAAACTTCTGCTAAAGCTCTATCTATTAATTTCGATTTTACGACAGCAAAACAATAATCTTTAACTATCTGCGGTTCGTTTAAAAACATCATTAAATATTGTTCCGAGCTTTTAATGAATGAATGTAATTCATTTTCAATACCCGAAAATTTCGGTAGGAGAGTGCCAAATTTCTCCGCTAATGACAAATCTATTCTTTCCATAGCCATTTTGCGATTTGATTTTTTAGTTTTATGACCAGAAAAATGCTTAATTGACGTAATATTGATTATTTTCAATTATTATTAATTATAGTTTAGAAATTCACGGTTTTTTATTATAAGAAACACAGGGAAAAATTTTTTAATTCGGTTTTTATACAATAGAAAAACCTGGGAAAAACTATCTAAGTCGGTTTTTTTTTTAAAGAAACCTAGGAAAAACTATTTGTACAAGTTTTACACACAAAACTTGGATAAAAGGTTGACTAATTTTGGACCAGATTAGGAAACTGGGGAAAAATTAAAGAGGAGTAAGGGAATTGCTCTCACTCACCAATGTTCTACGCTGTTGAAGGGTTGAAGGGTTGAAGTCGTCACGGTCGCTACTCCAGTGATCAGGGCTTCTTGTTTTCTACCACAATATCCTCGTATTGGTTCACTTTACACCTTAACAATTGAAATTGACAGTTTTTCGGAAAGTTTGTTTTTTACGATTTTTCACAATCTATTCACGAAAACCGGCGTTTAATCACATCGCTCGTCGCCATTTATGAATTTGGGGTAAAAAACACTGTTTTTAAAAATTGAAACAGATTTTATTTACAGCGGAAGAAATTGATGGATGATATGATACAATTACGTTCTTACTGACTCGTACTCAATACGATTCTCTAATTCTCTAATTCTCCTCGACTAATTGAGTGGGAGGCTATTTATAGTTTTATAAACAATGGGAAGCGTCGCACGTGGCGTTATCAGTAAAAGCTACATCAGCAATTCTTAACATAGTCATATTTATATTCTTATGCGTTCTAATTATAAAGGTATTTAATTAATAGGGGGCATTATTACATGATTATATACATATTTGGAGACTAGCCACTGTCAGCAAGTCAGAATGATATAAAACAATCAATACATTTTAGTGAATGCGGTGTCTTTGAACATTTATGGCGGGTTTCATAAAGCTTTCATAGCTCTTAATTGCCAAATCAGTGTGATTCTATGTCGATTCCCAGTATATAAGGTTATATTATCCTCTTGTGAGTTTTTTGAGTTTTTCCGTAAATCCGTATGCAAATGAAAAGGATCCAAACGTTCAACTGCTCTCAACGTTTGCTACATCTCTACCCACATGGCTTTGGTCTAGTGTGGCAGTGCCATAAAGTAATAATAATAATAATAATAATAATAATAATAATAATAATAATAATAATAATAATAATAATAATAATTCAATTCAACGCTGATGAAATCAACACTACGAAGTAACCGTTTTAAAGAAAACCAGCATTCACTTGTGAGTAGAATTTAGACACAAGTGACACCTGGAAATCAATCAACCAAGCTCCTCGCTGTGGCTACCCAAAACTACAGATCTCTACGTGTATTCTTTACCCCTATGTGGTCATCAGCAAGTACTCGGATTTGAGTCTCATGCTATTGACCAATGGGGAGCGAAAACGCAAACATCGTGAAAACTCAGGCAGAAAAAATTAGTAAATACTTACCGCTGGCAGATGAGGTGCGTGAGATGTGGAAGATGGAAAAAGTGAGAGTTGTTCCTGTTGTTGTTGGTGCCACAGGAGAAATACCTACAAAATTAGAGGCTAATCTGAACGAGATCGGAATTAAAGAAGAAGCATACTTACTAATGCAAAAAGCGGTACTGCTGAGGACGTGCAGCATAATAAGAAGGACCCTGGGGGAGACGGAAAGTCGATAAAAGCTTGCCACCTTGTGCCAAGTCACCGGTGTGCGATAGCTGAACACCAGATGAAAATCTGTGAAAAGAGAGAAGAAAAATAATAATAATAATAATAACAACAAGGGATGACAAACATAGGTCAAGAATGAAGAAGCTAGATCAGAAGATAAAAATCGTGAGGCAGCAAGCATCTTGGTACCAATGTATCATAGATGTTATGAAAGGAAAACTGAAGCCTAGCAAGAAGATAGAGGTCATGATGGGGGAGCTGCGTGCGTTGCACCGCACGATTAACTTGCCCATCATCAACCTATTGAAGCAGAAAGCTGTCGATAAAATAAGATCACTTGCGGCAGCAAGGCATAAGCTGATTAGGAAGCAGAAATGGATAGAGGACAACAACATATTCACCGCAGAACCTTCAAAGCTATTTCAGCCCAAACAAGCAGAGGCAGAAAACCCGCCATCACCGGAAGAAGTCGAACGGTTCTGGAAGAAATTGTACGAGCGACCAGCGGAAACTAGGGATACTCCAGCACTTCACAGATTCCAGACATTATGCGACCAAAGTCTGCAACCGACAGAAGAAATGACTGAAGTAACAACCGAAGAAGTTAGACAAGCCCTAAAGAACAAAAATGATTTCACGGCACCTGGACTGGATGGGATCCAAAACTACTGGTGGAAGAACTTTCCAGCTACTCATCAACACGTAGCCAGATTATTCAGTGGGATAATAATTCACCTTGAGCCAATTCCATCATGGTTGGTAGAGGGCAGAACTGTACTGATATCAAAATCAGGCGATCTAGGACAGCCAAAGAACTACCGCCCTATCACGTGTCTCAACACGTTGTATAAAATTCTCACAAGTGTCCTACAAAACCGCATTCTGGAAGTTATTGCACCAGTGTGGAACCAAATCTACGAGCAAAGAGGGGCACGGAAAGGAGTACAGGGGTGCAAGGACAACCTACTCATTGACAAGAGCATTTGTCAAGATGCAAAACACTACAAGCGCGATCTACATACATCCTGGCTGGATTACGCGAAAGCATTTGACACATCGTCGCACAGCTTGATATTACAGCTGCTTGAGATGCTCAAAGTCCACACTAACATCGTCCATGTGATGAAAAACATCATGGTGCTATGGAAGACTAAGTTCGCCGTTCGATCGGAAGGTCGAACCACGTATACGGGATGGGTGAAATACAGGCGAGGCGTATTTCAAGGAGACTCGCTAAGCCCGTTACTGTTCTGCATAACACTCCTACCATTAACAACGGAGTTGAGGGAAAGCAGAATAGGGTACAAGGCCGGGCCACCAGGCAGAAGAGAACATCTGGTTTCACATCTCCTGTACATGGACGACTTAAAACTGTACGCTCCCTCCAAGGCAGCGCTACAACAACTTCTTAACATCGTTGCGGAATACACCAAAGCAATAGGAATGTCATTCGGTTTGGAAAAATGTGCTGTTTTCCATCTGAGCAGAGGAAGAACTGAAGAAGTAGGAGAAGACATCGAAATGGAAGGAGGAATAATCATTCGGCACCTCGATGAAGGGGAAACTTACAAATTCCTTGGAATGCAACAAAGAGGCGCACTGGAGTCAACTCGAATCAAGGATGCCTTAACAGCCAGCTACAAAAAGAAGATCCGAGATATATGGAAATCACAGCTGTCTGGCAAAAACAAGGTGTCAGCTACCAACATCTTGGCAATTCCGATAGTCACATACTCTTTCGGAGTAATCAACTGGACAGTTAATGAGATTCTCGAACTAGACAGGGCCACACGTAAAGTGATGAACATGAATCGGAGCCTTCATCCCAACTGCTCGGTACAAAGAATATATCTCCCACGAACGCAGGGTGGCAGAGGTTTACAGAGTTTGGAATACCAACACCATCAACAAACGTTGGAAATGGCAATAAGGATATTGAGAAGTGAAGACCCGCTTCTGAAAATGGTAGCTCATCATGAAATTAGGAACCAAGGAGCTTTCCTATTTAGAGCTGGACGGAGAGCCTTGGAAAAACTCAGCATAACTGGAGTATCCATCGACTATGAGCTAGCGGGAACACCTATCACGCCAACAGACCAGAGAAGAGTAGGCAGAGAGATCAGACAGGCACAACTGAAGACGTTACTCGAAGACCACATGAGTAAAAGTCTGCACTCTATATATTTCAGGAGTTTGAAAGATCAGGGCCTATCGGAGGAACTATCCTTTTCGTTTTTGAAGTCGGCTGGTCTAAAGTCGGAAACGGAGGGATTCGTTATGGCTTGTCAAGATGGAGTGATAAATACAAGATGGTATAAGAAGAACATCATGAAAGTGGACACCCCAACAACTTGCAGAGCATGCCACAGTCAGCAGGAAACTGTCATGCACATCCTGTCTGCTTGCAGAGTCCACGCTCCATCAGGATACACGGAAAGACACAATGCGGCACTTCGGATTCTCTACTTCCATCTGAGAGATGTTTATGGTATAGATAAGGAGCCAGTGCTACCATTTGTGCCTCTGGAAATTGAATCAGTCATCGAAAATGATAGAGCAAGAATCTACTGGAACTATGCTTTTCCAACAACTCGGCAGATCCATGCCATAAAGCCAGATATAGTACTGGTGGACAAAGATCTCAGGGAATTGTTTGTTGTCGAATTTTCCTCCCCCGCTGAAAATAATGTGGTGATGAAAGAACAACAGAAGAGGGAGAAATACAAGGATTTGCTGTTTGAGCTGGGAACCCTATATCCAGGGTATAAAGTAAAAATGGTCGTTCTGATCATAGGATGCCTTGGCGGAATGAGAGCGAACTATGTAACAGAATTGAAGATTATTCCGGCCTGTACATCCTTGGCCGAGGTTTTGGCGAACAGAATGCAGAAAGCAGTGTTGCTCGGGTCACTACGAGTGATGAGGTCCCATCAACTATGAAGGCCACTTGCAGCTCATCTCTTTTGTTAAGGGACGCTGTAAGGGCAGGACGAAGAACAGTCCAAGAAGAGTGAGAGGTTTTTTAGTGAGTAACCAAATAACATCTGGAGTCTCACACTGCCGCTTGCGGCGCCTATAAAAGGTTTTTCCTCTTACGCGAAAAAAAAAAAAAAAATAATAATAATAATAATAATAATAAATATACAGGGTGTCCCAGAAATCAACGATAAGCCGGTAACGGGCGATAGGCCAAGTGATAACAGTTATCAGAAAAATATGAAAAAAAATCTTTGTCATGTACTTTTGAAATTATAGGTATTAGAAAAAAAAAGGAAAAACTGACATCCTGTGATGATCTTTCAAGTCCTGTGTCTACAAATATTAATTTTTCGTCAGTCTTTTTTCTGTAATGTAATCATGAATAACCCTTCTGTAAATTACAGTTTAAAATTAGAACATAACTGCCTCAGTTTTAAATAAAATGTTGGATTTTTGCCCAACATTAAGTTCAAAATAATTACATCATCCAACTTCAACCGACTGTACTGTAAAAAAATTGTACTACACTGTTTTGGCAAGTAACATCAAAAGATGGCGCATTTAGTCTGGATTCCAAAATGGTATGATACTTGCTAGATTACTTCTTAGTTGAGGGAAATAATAATGTTTTTTTAAATGGAACCGATTTCAGGCCAATTCTGTATAATTATTGGAAATGGAGCCTAGGCATCTTTAAGTCCACAATTTACAAGTAAAGTTTGATTAAAACGGTAGATGGAGAGTGACGTTATTTTGCCTAGTAAGAGTGAGACAGATGATGACACTAAGATGCGAGAGTGAGACGAAATAAAAGGTGCAAAGTTTGAAATAAAATTCAGACATTGGATTTTTTCAGATGACTTTAATTTAATTAGAAATTACTGCAAATCTTCAAATTGTTGGCCTTCAGCTGCAATGCTCTACATCTTCTTAAAAATGATAGCCTAATAAGACGGGTATAACTTCTTGAGTTGATGTATTCAGCGGCTTCTGTAATTCTTTGGTGCAGCTCGGCTAAATCTCCTTTATCGTTCCCCAGTAAAATAAATCTATGGGGTTTAAATCGGGTGAACAGGCAGGCCACGAAATTGTACCACCCCGCCCAATCCACCTTTCGGGGTATTCTCGGTCGAGGAACTCCCGAACTGTGGGAGCATAATGCGCTGGGCAGCCATCTTGTTGGTGCCACATGCTGCCGTAAATGTTCAGTGGCACTTCTTCCAATAAATCTGGTAATTGATTTTGTAAGAAGTCCTAATAAACCTGGGCATTTAAGTTCTCCGGCAGCTCAAATGGACCAATAAATCTACCATTCAAAATTCCCGTCCACATGTTTACCTCGTTTGCATTGCAGCTGAAAGCCAGCAATTTGAACATTTGCTGTAATTTCTTGTAAATCTAATTAAATTAAAGTCAACTGAAAATATCCAATGTCTTAATTCTATTTCAAACTTGCATCTTTTATTTCGTCTCACTCTCGCATAAAAGTAGCGTCACTATCTATCTCGCTCCCACTTAGCGTCATCATCTGTCTCACTCTTACTAGGCAAAATAACGTCACTCTCCGTCTACCGTTTAAATCAAACTTTACTTGTAAATTGTGGACTTAAAGATGCCTAGGCTCCATTTCCAATAATTAAACAGAATTGGACTGAAATCCGGTTCCACTTAAGAAAACATTATTATTTTCCTCAACTAAGAAGTAATCTAGCAAGTATCATACCATTTTGGAATCCAGATTAAATGCGCCGTCTTTTGATGTTACTTGCCAAAATAGTGTGGTACATTTTTTTTACAGTACAGTCGGTTAAAGTTGGATGATGAAATTATTTTGAATTTAATGTTGGGCAAAAATCCAACAGTTTTTTTAAAACTGAGGCAGTTATGTTTTAATTTTGAACTGTAGTTTACAGAAGGATTATTCATGATTACATTACAAAAAAACGACTGACGAAAAATTAATATTTGTAGACACAGGACTTGAAAGATCATCACAGGATGTCAGTTTTTCCTTTTTTTTTTCTAATACCTATAATTTGAAAAGTACATGACAGAGATTTTTTTAAATATTTTTCTGATAACTGTTATGACCTGGCCTATCGCCCGTTACCGGCTTATCGTTGATTTCTGGGACACCCTGTATATAGAATATAGTACAAGGCTATATAGTACAAGACTATATATAGAATAGGGTACAAGGCCGGGACACCAGGCAGCAGAGAACATCTGGTTTCACATCTCCTGTACATGGACGACTTAAAACTGTACGCACCCTCCAAGGCAGCGCTACAACAACTTCTTAACATCGTTGCGGAATACAACACAGCAATAGGAATGTCATTTGGTTTGGAAAAATGTGCTGTTTTCCATCTGAGCAGAGGAAGAACTGAAGAAGTAGGAGAAGACATCGAACTGGAAGGAGGAATAATCATTCTGCACCTCGATGAAGAGGAAAATTACAAATTTCTTGGGATGCAACAAAGAGGCGCACTGGAGACAACTCGAATCAAGGATGCTTTAACAGCCAGCTACAGAAAGAAGATCCGAGACATATGGAAATCACAGCTGTCTGGTAAAAACAAGGTGTCAGCTACGAACATCTGGGCAGTTCCGATAGTCACATACTCTTTCGGAATAATCAACTGGACAGTTAATGAGATTCTCGAACTAGACAGGACCACACGTAAAGTGATGAACATGAATCGGAGCCTGCATCCCAACTGCTCGGTTCAAAGAATATATCTCCCACGAACGCAGGGTGGCAGAGGTTTGCAGAGTTTGGAATACCAACACCATCAACAAACGTTGGAAATGGCAATAACGATATTGAGAAGTGAAGACCCGCTTCTCAAAATGGTAGCTCATCATGAAATCAGGAACCAAGGAGCTTTCCTATTTAGAGCTGGACGGAGAGCATAACTGGAGTATCCATCGACTATGAGCTAGTGGGAATACCTATCACGGCAACAGACCAGATAAGAGTAGGCAGAGAGATCAGACAGGCACAACTGAAGACGTTACTCGAAGACCACATGAGTAAAAGTCTGCACCCCAACAACTTGCAGAGCATGCCACAGTCAGCAGGAAACTGTCATGCACATCCTGTCTGCTTGCAGAGTCCACGCTCCATCAGGATACACAGAAAGACACAATGCGGCACTTCGGATTCTCTACCTCCATCTGAGAGAAGTTTATGGTATAGACAAGGAGCCAGTGCTACCATTTGTGCCTCTGGAAATTGAATCAGTCATCGAAAATGATAGAGCTCGAATCTACTGGAACTATGCTTTTCCAAGAACTCGGCAGATCCATGCCATAAAGCCAGATATAGTACTGGTGGACAAAGATCTCAGGGAATTGTTTGTTGTCGAATTTTCCTCCCGCGCTGAAAATAATGTAGTGATGAAAGAACAACAGAAGAGGGAGAAATACAAGGATTTGCTGTTTGAGATGGGAACCCTATATCCAGGGTATAAAGTAAAAATGGTCGTTCTGATCATAGGATGCCTTGGCGGAATGAGAGCGAACTATGTGACAGAATTGAAGATTATTCCGGCCTGTACATCCTTGGCCGAGGTTTTGGCGAACAGAATGCAGAAAGCAGTGTTGCTCGGGTCACTACGAGTGATGAGGTCCCATCAACTATGAAGGCCACTTGCAGCTCATCTCTTTTGTTAAGGGACGCTGTAAGGGCAGGACGAAGAACAGTCCAAGAAGAGTGAGAGGTTTTTTAGTGAGTAACCAAATAACATCTGGAGTCTCACACTGCCGCTTGCGGCGCCTATAAAAGGTTTTTCCTCTTACGTGACAAAAAAATAATAATAATAATAATAATAATAATAATACTAATAATAATAATAATAATAATAACACCAACAGATGATATTTGAGATATCCACCAGAAGTGAAGACCGGAATACTTGGCGACAACAAGTTTTGCATGGAAAATTCCCCAAACAACTAGAGGGAGAAAATATTGACAAAATAGCTTCTTTATCGTGGCTCAGTGCAGGCCAACTATATCCAGAGACTGAAGGCTTTCTGATGGCCATTCAAGATCGAGTGATAAGAACAAGAAATTATGAAAAACATATTTTGCAACTAGAAATAGATGACAAATGCAGAAAATGCGGCACTGCTGGTGAATCTATTGAACATATTATCGCTGGATGTCGCACTCTTGCTGACAATGTTTACTTGGGGCGACACAACCAAGTGGCGAAGATCATTCACCAACAAATAGCGCTTAAATATGGACTATTAAAAACTTGTCCACCGTATTACAAGTATCAACCTGCAGCAGTATTAGAAACAGATGAAATAGTTCTCTATTGGGACAGACTGATAACAACAGATCGAACAATAGATTATAATAGACCAGATATCGTACTAATCGAAAAATATCAGAAGTTTGGAATTATAATAGATATAGCAGTGCCATTGTCTCATAACATCATGAAAACAGAGACTGAAAAAATAACGAAGTACGAAAACTTAGCACTGGAACTAAAGAATATGTGGCATCTAACCGGAGTCACTATAATACCATTAGTTATCTCGGCTGAAGGAATTATGTCTGAAGCATTCAAAAAAAATCTTCAAAAACTTCATCTATCCCAGAAAATCGCGGGATATGCACAACAGGCTGTTGCCCTACAAACCTGTCACATCGTAAGGAAGTTTCTGAATTAGTGGGAGGAACTGAATTGTTTTTTCACTCTTTCAAAGAAGAAGGACCAGCAGAGGCTGAGAACGGAATGATAATAATAATAATAATAATAATAAGGGGCTCTGGGATGTGTCTCAGAGTACGGGCTTAGCAAACCCGAGGTACCCTAGCTAACTGGCAGTAGGTATAAAATGCAATAACAATAACAATAACCATAACACTAACACTAACACTAACACTAACATTAACACTAACACTTACACTAACACTAACACTAACACAAACACTAACACTAACACTAACACTAACACTAACACTAACACTAACACTAACACTAACACTAACACTAACACTAACACTAACAATAACATTAACACTAACACTAACACTAACACTAACACTAACACTAACACTAACACTAACACTTACACTAACACTAACACTAACACTAACACTAACACTAACACTAACATTAAAATTAACACTAACACTAACACTATCACTAACACTAACACTAACACTAACACTAACACTAACACTAACACTAACACTAACACTAACACTAACACTAACACTAACACTAACACTAACACTAACACTAACACTAACACTAACACTAACACTAACACTAACACTAACACTAACACTAACACTAACACTAACACTAACACTAACACTAACACTAACACTAACACTAACACTAACACTAACACTAACACTAACACTAACACTAACACTAACACTAACATTAACACTAACACTAACACTAACACTAACACTAACACTAACACTAACACTAACACTACACTACCACTAACACTGACACTAACACTAACACTAACACTAACACTAACACTAACACTAACACTAACACTAACACTAACACTAACACTAACACTAACACTAACACTAACACTAACACTAACACTAACACTAACACTTACACTAACACTTACACTAACACTTAAACTAACACTAACAATAACAACCCCTCAGGGGCTCTGGGATGTGTCTCAGAGTATGGGCTTAGCAAACCCGAGGTATCTTAGCTACCTGGCAGTAGGTATAAAACGCAAAATCGCACGGGGGTACTACTTAGTAGCATAAGGGTGTGAAAAGCCCGCGAACCCCGGTTGCATCTCAACCAATGATGAGTAACCAACTAAGAGGCCTCGGAAAACAGCTGCTGCCTGGGGATCACCAGGGCACGTCTGGGGTTGGTGCTAGGCGTGACAGCATGCGAACCACCAACGGCAGGATGCTGAGGAGGCGGGTGCCTGTCATACAAGAAACTACAGCTTCCGACGAGGACATCGAGGAGGAGAGATAAGTTGCCAGTCGCATAGGGAATCTGCGCTCGCAAGAGCAACCCGAAGTCGGACCCGGCAACAGGAACAAGACCACGCAAAGGGGACGCCACAAGTGGACACCCGAGCAACAGGAAAAACTGACTGTTTTATACCGAAGATCCAGACCAGAAAGAAGGGGATATATGGGTAGACTGCATGGTCTGTGGTGTGAAAATAATCCAGATCTTAGCTTTATGACTGAGCAAAACCTGCGAGACCCGGTGAGCCATCTGAAGAAGAGAGGAATCTTGCAGCAGCTTCAAGAGCCAGAAGGAACAGAAGAACAAGCTGAAGAGCAGGTGAGAGATGCTCGGAACCAACAGCAGCAATCCACGATTCAAAGGAGAGAAGAACAGGATGGGAGGCAGGTGAGAGATGCCGCAAACATCCAACCTCCAATGCCTGGATCGCAAGTCGAAGCACTGGACATGGAGCAGGTGACAGCTGCCCCATTCCGAGTGGAACATCCTACACAGTGCAACAGGCGAAGAACGGAACAAGTGAGAGATGTTCCGAAACCAGTCATCAACAGAAAGGAAGCATTTGAGGCTGCAGTAGGGGATCCGAACAAAACGACTGCACGGTTGAAAACGAGACTCCAGGCTGAAGACCTAGCCATGATGAATAATATCATCAACGATCACCTAAAGGAGGACTGCTCACTAGAAGATGTCGTGGCTGCAGTGAGAGCTGCTACTTCACTTCTATGTTCTCCAGGTAGAACAACAACAAGGGATGACAAACATAGGTCAAGAATGAAGAAGCTAGATAAGAAGATGAAGATCGTGAGGCAGCAAGCATCTTGGTACCAATGTATCATAGATGTTATGAAAGGACAACTGAAGCCTAGCATGAAGATAGAGGTCATGATGCGGGAGCTACGTGCGTTGCACCGTACGATTAGCTTGCCCATCATCAATCTACTGAAGCAGAAAGCCGTCGATAAGATAAGATCACTAGCGGCAGCGAGGAAGAAGCTGATCAGGAAGCAGAAATGGATAGAGGACAACAACACATTCACCGCAGAACCCTCAAAGCTATTCCAGCCTAAACAAACAGAGGCAGAAAACTCGCCATCGCCAGAAGAAGTCGAACGGTTCTGGAAGAAACTGTAGAGTGACCAGCGGAAACCAGGGATACTCCAGCACTTCACAGATTCCAGACATTATGCGATCAAAGTCTGCAACCGACAGAAGAAATGACTGAAGTAACAACCGAAGAAGTTAGACAAGCCCTAAAGAACAAAAATGATTTCACGGCACCTGGACTGGATGGGATCCAAAACTACTGGTGGAAGAACTTTCCAGCTACTCATCAACACGTAGCCAGATTATTCAGTGGGATAATAATTCACCGTGAGGCAATTCCATCATGGTTGGTAGAGGGCAGAACTGTACTGATACCAAAATCAGGCGATCTAGGACAGCCAAAGAACTATCGCCCTATCACGTGTCTCAATACGCTGTATAAAATACTAACAAGTGTCCTTCAAAACCGGATTCTGTAGGCTAGTGCACCAGTGTGGAACCAAATCTACGAGCAAAGAGGAGCACGGAAAGGAGTACAGGGGTGCAAGGACAACCTACTCATAGACAAGAGCATTTGTCAAGATGCAAAACACTACAAGCGCGATCTACATACATCCTGGCTGGATTACGCGAAAGCATTTGACACATCGTCGCACAGCTTGATATTACAGCTGCTTGAGATGCTCAAAGTCCACACAAATATCGTCCATGTGATGAAAAACATCATGGCGCTATGGAAGACTAAGTTCGCCGTTCGATCGGAAGGTCGAACCACGTATACGGGATGGGTGAAATACAGGCGAGGCGTATTTCAAGGAGACTCGCCAAGCGCGTTACTGTTCTGCATAACACTCCTACCATTAACAACGGAGTTGAGGGAAAGCAGAATAGGGTACAAGGCCGGGCCACCAGGCAGAAGAGAACATCTGGTTTCACATCTCCTGTACATGGACGACTTAAAACTGTACGCTCCCTCCAAGGCAGCGCTACAACAACTTCTTAACATCGTTGCGGAATACACCACAGCAATAGGAATGTCATTCGGTTTGGAAAAATGTGCTGTTTTCCATCTGAACAGAGGAAGAACTGAAGAAGTAGGAGAAGACATCGAACTGGAAGGAGGAATAATCATTCGGCACCTCGATGA
Source organism: Halyzia sedecimguttata (assembly GCA_937662695.2). Classification (NCBI taxonomy): domain Eukaryota; kingdom Metazoa; phylum Arthropoda; class Insecta; order Coleoptera; family Coccinellidae; genus Halyzia; species Halyzia sedecimguttata. The sequence continues at coordinate 10,063,169 of OW569416.2, read as the reverse complement.
AGAGGAAAATTACAAATTCCTTGGAATGCAACAAAGAGGCGCACTGGAGACAACTCGAATCAAGGATGCTTTAACAGCCAGCTACAAAAAGAAGATCCGAGATATATGGAAATCACAGCTGTCTGGTAAAAACAAGGTGTCAGCTACGAACATCTTGGCAGTTCCGATAGTCACATACTCTTTCGGAATAATCAACTGGACAGTTAATGAGATTCTCGAACTAGACAGGGCCACACGTAAAGTGATGAACATGAATCGGAGCCTGCATCCCAACTGCTCGGTTCAAAGAATATATCTCCCACGAACGCAGGGTGGCAGAGGTTTGCAGAGTTTGGAATACCAACACCATCAACATACGTTGGAAATGGCAATAAGGATATTGAGAAGTGAAGACCCGCTTCTCAAAATGGTAGCTCATCATGAAATCAGGAACCAAGGAGCTTTCCTATTTAGAGCTGGACGGAGAGCCTTGGAAAAACTCAGCATAACTGGAGTATCTATCGACTATGAGCTAGTGGGAACACCTATCACGCCAACAGACCAGAGAAGAGTAGGCAGAGAGATCAGACAGGCACAACTGAAGACGTTACTCGAAGACCACATGAGTAAAAGTCTGCACTCTATATATTTCAGGAGTTTGAAAGATCAGGGCCTATCAGAGGAATTATCCTTTGCGTTTTTGAAGTCGGCTGGTCTAAAGTCGGAAACGGAGGGATTCGTTATGGCTTGTCAAGATGGAGTGATATATACAAGATGTTATAAGAAGAACATCATGAAAGTGGACACCCCAACAACTTGCAGAGCATGCCACAGTCAGCAGGAAACTGTCATGCACATCTTGTCTGCTTGCAGAGTCCACGCTCCATCAGGATACACAGAAAGACAAAATGCGGCGCTTCGGATTCTCTAATTCCATCTGAGAGAAGTTTATGATATAGACAAGGAGCCAGTGCTACCATTTGTGCCTCTGGAAATTGAATCAGTCATCGAAAATGATAGAGCTCGAATCTACTGGAACTATGCTTTTCCAACAACTCGGCAGATCCATGCCATAAAGCCAGATATAGTACTGGTGGACAAAGATCTCAGGGAATTGTTTGTTGTCGAATTTTCCTCCCCCGCTGAAAATAATGTAGTGATGAAAGAACAACAGAAGAGGGAGAAATACAAGGATTTGCTGTTTGAGCTGGGAACCCTATATCCAAGGTATAAAGTAAAAATGGTCGTTCTGATCATAGGATGCCTTGGCGGAATGAGAGCGAACTATGTGACAGAATTGAAGATTATTCCGGCCTGTACATCCTTGGCCGAGGTTTTGGCGAACAGAATGCAAAAAACAGTGTTGCTCGGGTCACTACGAGTGATGAGGTCCCATCAACTATGAAGGCCACTTGCAGCTCATCTCTTTTGTTAAGGGACGCTGTAAGGGCAGGACGAAGAACAGTCCAAGAATAGTGAGAGGTTTTTTAGTGAGTAACCAAATAACATCTGCAGTCTCACACTGCCGCTTGCGGCGCCTATAAAAGGTTTTTCCTCTTACGTGACAAAAAAAAAAAAAATAATAATAATAATAATGATAATGATAATAATAATAATAATAATAATAATAACACTAACACTAACAATAACAACCCCTCAGGGCTCTGAGATGTGTCTCAGAGTAAGGGCTTAGCAAACCCGAGGCACCTTAGCTACCTGGCATTAGGAATAAAACGCAAAATCGCACGGGGGTACTACTTAGTAGCATACGGGTGTGACAAGCCCGCGAACCCCGGTTTATCTCAACCAATGATGAGTACCAAACCAAGAAGCCTCGGAAAACAGCTGCTGCCTGGGGATCACCAGGGCTCGTCTGGGGTTGCTGCTAGGCGTGACAGCATGCGAACCACCAACGGCAGGATGCTGAGGAGGTGGGCGCCTGTCATTCAAGAAACTACAGCTTCTGACGAGGACATCGAGGAGGAGAGAGAAGTTGCCGGTCGCATAGGGAATCTGCGCTCGCAAGAGCAACCCGTAGTCGGACCCGGCAACAGGAACAAGACCACGCAAAGGGGACACCACAAGTGGACACCCGAGGAACATGAACAACTATCTGTGTTATACTGAAGATCCAGACCAGAAAGAAGGGGCTATATGGGTAGACTGCATGGCCTGTGGTGTGAAAATAATCCAGATCTCAGCTTCATGACGCAGCAAAACATGCGAAACCAGGTGAGCCATCTGAAGAAGAGAGGAATCTTGCAGCAGCTTCAAGAGCCAGAAGGACTAGAGGAACAAGCTGAAGAGCAGGTGAGAGATGCTCGGAACCAACAGCAACAATCCACGATTCAAAGGAGAGAAGAACAGGATGAGAGGCAGGTGAGAGATGCCACAAACATTCAGCCTCCAAACCCTGGATTGCAAGTCGAAGCACTGGACGTGGGGCAGGTGACAGCTGCTTCATTTCGAGTTGAAAATCCCGCACAATGCAACAGGCAAAGAACGGAACAAGTGAGAGATGTCCGGAACCAGTCATCAACAGAAGGGAAGCATTTGAGGCTGCAGTGAGGAATCCGAATAAAACGACCGCTCGGTTGAAAACGAGACTCCAGGCTGAAGACCTAGCCAAGATGTATGATATTATCGATGACCACCTAAAGGAGGACTGCTCACTAGAAGATGTCGTGGCTGCAGTGAGAGCTGCTGCTTCACTTCTGTGCCCTCCAGGTAGAACAACAACAAGGGATGACAAATATAGGTCAAGAATGAAGAAGCTAGATCAGAAGATAAAAATCGTGCGGCAGCAAGCATCTTGGTACCAATGTATCATAGATGTTATGAAAGGAAAACTGAAGCCTAGCAAGAAGATAGAGGTCATGATGGGGGAGCTGCGTGCGTTGCACCGTACGATTAACTTGCCCATCATCAACCTATTGAAGCCGAAAGCTGTCGATAAAATAAGATCACTTGCGGCAGCAAGGCAGAAGCTGATTAGGAAGCAGAAATGGATAAAGGACAACAACATATTCACCGCAGAACCTTCAAAGCTATTTCAGCCCAAACAAGCAGAGGCAGAAAACCCGCCATCACCGGAAGAACTCGAACGGATCTGGAACAAATTGTACGAGCGACCAGCGGAAACCAGGGATACTCCAGCAGTTCACAGATTCCAGACATTATGCGATCAAAGTCTGCAACCGACAGAAGAAATGACTGAAGTAACAACCGAAGAAGTTAGGCAAGCCCTAAAGAACAAAAATGATTTCACGGCACCTGGACTGGATGGGATCCAAAACTACTGGTGGAAGAACTTTCCAGCTACTCATCAACACGTAGCCAGATCAGTGGGATAGTAATTCACCTTGAGCTGAAAATAATGTAGTGTTGAAAGAACAACAGAAGAGGGAGAAATACAAGGATTTGCTGTTTGAGCTGGGAACCCTATTTCCAGGGTATAAAGTAAAAATGGTCGTTCTGATAATAGGATGCCTTGGCGGAATGAGAGCGAACTATGTGACAGAATTGAAGATTATTCCGGCCTGTACATCCTTGGCCGAGGTTTTGGCGAACAGAATGCAGAAAGCAGTGTTGCTCGGGTCACTACGAGTGATGAGGTCCCATCAACTATGAAGGCCACTTGCAGCTCATCTCTTTTGTTAAGGGACGCTGTAAGAGCAGGACGAAGTACAGTCCAAGAAGAGTGAGAGGTTTTTTAGTGAGTAACCAAATAACATCTGGAGTCTCACAGTGCCGCTTGCGGCGCCTATAAAAGGTTTTTCCTCTTACGCGACAAAAAAAAATAATAATAATAATTACCTTCATTCAATTCATAGTACAAAATTACTAGTTGTTCAAGAAAAAATGTCAAAAAAACTACCCTCGCATAGTAGGTAACTGTTTACAGAGCATTAAGCAACCAAAGTATTTCCAAACAATCTGCAATATTCCAGATACTCACTCACATTGTATGATTCACAATTTATTATCAATGAATAAAGCTCCTTGATAAATATTCTTTCACTATCTATAAAATGGAATTTTCTTGGTAAAGAGTTGAACAATTTAATACACATATACAAATAATTATTGTGTGTAATGGCAAGTGAGTTAATGGGGTAAAAATATTGATCCATTTGTCTCGTTCTATTATTGTTATTTTTATAATTTGCAAATAGTTCCTTGTGTTGAACAATAAACTGAACACAATTATATACATAAAGGCCCGTTAAAGTAAGTATATTATTAGCCTTGAAAACTCCCCTACAAGTCTGCCTATATTTCATGTTAAATATGGATCTTAAAACACAAATACACTATAAGAAAAAGAACTATTTCCCCAGCTGACAATTCCATATGACAAAACAGATTGAAAATTTGCAAAATATATCACCCTCAGAGAGGATACATCAACTGATTTTTTTAATACATTGATTGCATATAAGTGGGGATTTAATTTCTTATTCAGGTATTCTATATGACTTTTCCAAGTCAAATCATCATCAACATATACCCCCAGAAACTTGGTAGTGCCAGCTATTTCAACCTGAGTATCATCTATTGAGATCGTCTTCGGCAATTCGATTTTTGATCTAGATGTACGAAAAATCACACATTCTGTTTTCTTAGCATTTAGTTTCAGACCATTTCTCGAACACCAGTTATTGACATTTGTGAAAGCATTATTTGAATGCTCAGTCAAATCTAAGGTGTTACTTAAGATTTTTATTACATTAGTATCGTCCACAAACATTATCAGATTCAGTAACTGATCAATATTATTTGGAATATCATTTATGTATAATATAAACAAAAGTGGACCCAAAATACTACCTTGCGGAACGCCAAGATTAACCACTTTGTCTCCTGAAATGAAAGTTTCAGAGTTTACTGTCATGCGTACCTTTTGTTTTCTGCCACTTAAATAGCTTCGTATAAGTTCAAGCTGTTTGTTTCTTATACCATAAGCTTCAAGTTTCTTTATCAATCTTTCATGATTCACACAATCAAACGCTTTTGATAAATCAAGAAATAATGCTACAGGAATTTGCCCTTTCTCTATCGCTTCTATAACAGTTTGTGTCAGCTCGAAAATTGCCGTTGTTCTATTTTTTGTATTCATAAAACCATGTTGTGCCGAACAGAAAATCTCATGTTTTCTAAAAAAATGTATAAGACGATTAGCAAGAACTTTCTCAGAAACTTTTGAAAAAGTCGTCAATATATTAATCGGTCGGTAATTACCAAGATCATTCACAGGTCCCGATTTGTATAAAGGAGATATGATTGATATTTTGAGTGCAGATGGAAAGATACCAGCTACAAAAGCTTTGTTCATGATGTATCTCAAAGGTTCCACAATTAAATGAATCACCCTTTTGAATACCACATTCATATCTGATCATATCCCGAAGACAAAGTGTTTTTAAACTGCTTAACAAGCCTCAAAATTTCCACGGATTCAATTTCAAATACAAAATGGGTTCAAGCCCTGTGGACAGGAGCTTTCTGGCGCTCTAGTTCAAACAGCCAAATTATATCTCCGAAAGTATTGGTTTCTCAGAGTTGAGAATTATATCAATGTATTCTTATGATAGAACTGCATCATAAAGGAAATTCAGTTCAAATAATAGTTTATTTATCAAGATTAAATGAGCAATCTGAGAACTGCACCATGGAAGAAACCAAATTAAATTAGCTGAAATGAATTTGACTCTCTCTTATAGAACAGGATGAAATGTACGAGTATGAACACAGATCATATAATAAAGCTTAGATAGAATAATTATAGCACTCTGTGAAAACAGAAGTACGATTCATTATTGAAATTTAGTACTTCATCTTAGCAGAAATTGAATTCAAACATCATAGAAGAATTTAAATTCAACAAGAGTGCCAAAAATTATCAATCCAAAACCAATAGACGAATTCTACCCAACAACGAACTCATCCGAGATATTCATTCCTCAATTCCAGTTTTGTTTTTAGTGGAGATATTCTGAACTCAATATTATTAACTTACCATTACCATTCCCATCATCATATGGATTGACCATCGGCATGAAAATATCAACCAACAAAAGTATGATAATATTCTAATTCTCATATTGATACCATTACTGGAATGAATTACAATGAGACAACGTCAAAGTTGACATTATAACAATTCATAGAATAGCCACAGAATAATTCTATCATTGAAATTTTGAAAAATCATATCTCCGAAAGCATTAGTTTGTTAGAGTTAAAAATGATATGAATGGATTCTTATGGTAAAACTGCTTATTGAAAAAAATTTAATTTGGAATTTGTTCTGTAAAAAAAAAATTTTTTTTTGTTTCTCCGAAACCATCTGTTTGATTTTGCCCAATAACAAACTTAGCCGAGATATTTATCCCTCAAACATACTCTGAAAATTTCAACTGTCTACCTCATTCCGTTCGAGAGTTATCGTGCCTACGGCAGGACCGGCCGGCCGGACGGCCGTACAGAATGAATTTCGACCACGGATTCTTGATCAGTGAGTCGAACCAAATCGTTTAGGACCATTTTCATCGAAAAATTCGAAAATTACAGACATTTGGGCAAATTGATAAGCACTCAGTTCCGAGGAACTAGAGCGCCAAAAAATAACTTTTGTACTCGTTTTATATCATATTTATCTGGAACCTGTGTATGTGTAGAAATACTCCTAATTTCCCAAGAAAGACTCTTTTATAAGCACTAAAAATGAAAAGCTTGAAAAGCCTATCGATGGCCTACCTTTCGAACTGTGGATGTACAATGTCCATAATTCGTCCTTAGCGAAGAATTTTCAAAGCCAACTGCGATTTAAAACCATTTATAAAGACCTTGTGTATCCGCAATGAATTTACTCAGCTCAGATACTGGGGAGTTGATCGTACTGACGATTGGTCTGAGTGGAACTTCTGGCTTATTTACCTTGGGCAGACCAAACAATCTAGGATCCTGGCTATCATCTATTCTAAGCTGATTTTCAAATATGTTGTTAATGTATTGACGAGTTTCTAAGATCTTCACCTAAGCTGTTCCATATCCAGTCGAAAAGGCAGTACCAGTTCCGGTCAAGAATATTTTCATTTCTACTGAAATAACTTTGAGGAAACAGTTACTGAATGAATTTAGGTTGATTTAGGTTTATATTACTTTAAGTTGAGTATTTTCTCATATCATTAGATCTTAAAATTACAGCTAAACAGAATGTTTTGTAGTGAATTGTCAACTAATAGTTGGGACAGCGTCCCTTAACAAATGAGAGTTCGCTCTCATTCCGCCTAGGCATCCTATGATTACAACGACCATTCTAACCTCATGCCTCGGATACAGGATCCCCAGTTCGAACATTATATCCTTGTATTTTTCCTCTTCTGTTCTTCTTTCATCACCACATTATGTTCTGCGGGGGAGTAAAATTCGACGACAATCAATTTCTTGAGTTCTTTGTCGAGCAAGAGTATATCTGGCTTTATGGTGTGGATCTGACGAGTTGTTGGAATCGCACAGTTCCAGTAGATGCGAGCACTGTCATTTTCAACAACTGCTTAAACCTCCAGAGGCACATATGGTAGCACTGGTTCGTTGTATATACCATAACCTTTGATTATTATTATTATTTTCATATTGGGAATATATTATTTTTCCTGGAGCAGCGAGTTCAGTACCTGAATGGGTGATCACTCTGGCTTTAAATTTGAACAAGCGTGCTAATGCCTCTGGCCATAGAGCTTTTCCAACTTGTCTTATGGTAATTTTTCACTTTTTAAACTGGCAAATCTATTACTATGTAAATATTGGAGGAAGGAAAAAACTGTTAATTGGAGAATATGTATCATTCTTATAGAAACTCATTTCATTAATTATATTATTTAAGATTTCTTGGACCAGTTGTTTCAGATTTCTTAGTTATATATTCAGTTCATGGCCTATAAGTCACAGTGTGGAAATTGATATTTCGTAAATTTGTTTTTGCGAAAACACTAAAAATGGGAATCTATTCTGTTTAAGGATGTTTTAATCAAACAGATTGTGAACGAAGAACAGGAATTTGTTTTCATAGGTCAGATTATTCTATTCTCATTATTTGGGTACCAGTATCCTATAATATGTTCGTTCGAAATTACTAGTAATAATTTGTTGATTTCAGATTTCGGTAATATGAAATGCTCAGAGAATGCTGGATCGCTGCTGTTCGACGAATAAATTGAAGACCAGATCCAAACAGTTCCAATTGTTCTGAATATAGCTGTCTGAATGGTACATTTCATTCTGGTTTTGCACCATTAAGAGAAAACGCAGTTCTGTCCAATATTTCAGATCAACCACTCCCTCTATAACCACCAACTAAAACGGTATAAGAGTGCTTAATTTTAAACAATGTTTATTTGAAGAGCTATATTCATGTTACAGATGCGCGAAAGACCTCGACTTCACGAAGATACTGCTTATGTATCTGGGACTTTCATTTTCTGACATGTGGAAATACCTTCTAGTAAATCCGGCTTCACCTGTGAATAATAAAATATACCGGAGAAAATCTTCTGCATTTTCTGTCAATATCCATTGACAAAACTCCATCCTCTTGGCTGGCAGTAAAGCTTGGACTTTCTGAACATAATGGGGATCTAATCCTTCGTTCCTCAAGCAGCGATCCACCGTATATTGCGATATATCTTATCACAAGGATAGGCGTCGCGTACTAGTCTCCGGATGATTTGCTGGACGCTCAAAATATTGTCGACCGTATCGTTCATTCTTCTATTTCAGACCATAGACATAGAATAACATGGACTCGTTGTCAGAAATAGACCATTGATATCAGCACTGGAAAAGGACAGAACAATTAAAGGCAACACTTTGACACATACTATATGCAGGGCCGTAATATGCCTTGAACTATTTAGTGCGGATTTTACTTGATTCAGAATTAAAATTTGATGTTTTCTCTGATAAATTAAAATAATGATGCCTAGTAAAATTCATGAATGTATAATGAGATTTGTTTGCCTGTTAGAATTTTTTCTTTCTTCAAACATTACCAATGTGAAAATTAATCTCCATTACTCTCAAATCAAAAATTAATAATTCTCATGGAAATAAATTAATAGACGATTAGAAATCAGTAATATTTATTTATTTTCATTAACAGAAATCCTAACAGGAAAACCCAATAACAGGGATTAAACGAACTACAAAAAAAAAGAAATACAATAATGAACTTATTATACACTTATATACTAAATATCACAGAGGAAAGTTGCAAAGGATATTTTTTTAATTCCTACATGCATATGTAAGCAGTTTCCCCTTAAAAACAGTTTGTGAAGAGTTGAATATTATTATGTCGATAAAAAAAGATTAGCCAGTTGTAAAATCACGTAATTCTCAGAAAACTGGAGTTCTGGAGCAAAGATGTGCGAATTTTCGGGATATAAAAAATTCACTAAGGCGACCGAAAAAAAAACACGAGTATTGAAATAAACTTGATGAACAGGAGGAAAATCGAAATGATTATTCATTATCCGAAATAAAAACATAAGATCAAGAATAATCCTTCTTGACTCTAGTCCTAGAGGAAGGATTTTATACATTTTCAATCTTATCTCATCTGACCTTGTTGTTCCCGAATCTCTAATACATAGTCCTCGAGAACTTCTTCTGATTCTTTCAATTCTGTTGATATATTTATAGTGAGAGGAATTGGTTCAAGCACTGACGTAAAGTCAGGAGCTTTTGCGCGTATGTTCTATTGTCCATTCTCCTGTATTGGCCACTCTTAATCGAATTTACCATGGTCAATTCTATTGTCCGTTCTCCTGAATTGAAAACTCTGGAATTTGCCATGGTAAATTTGGTTAAAAGTGTCCAATTTAGGAGAACGGACAATATAATTCACCATGGTAAATTCGATTAAGAATTTCCAATACAAGAGAATGGGCAATAGAACATACGCGCAAAAGCTCCTGGCTTCACGTCAGTGCGTGAACCAATTCGTTTTTCAATGATTTTTTCAAAATTTTTGTAGTAGAGATAGGTTCTGAAGGCTCTCGCAATATATCTGCCATGTCTGATGAATAGTTTCTGATATGTAGAATATTTTTCGATGATTTTCAATGATTTTTAAAAAAATTTCTTGTGCTACGATCCTCACGAAATTCTGCAAGAATTTTTGCATGACATTCTACAACTAATAACCATGTTTGAATTGGATCGGTTTTGTTTCTTTTGAGTTATTGAGGAAATAATAACAGAATTTCAGATTGGTATAACTCCAAAACCATTTAGCCGATTATGCTAATTAACGTACTTGAATATCGCATTCAGATGCGAAATCTACCCTGAAAACTGCAAGTCGCTATCTTTTTCCGTTCTCGAGGAGTCATGAGATACATAATATCTTTTCTTAATTCTTAAAAAAATTTCTAGTGGTACGGTCCTCACAAAATTGTACTCACATCTCCATGTCAATATTCTACAGTTAGTTAGCAAGCTACCTGCAACTAACAGAAAAGGTCTAGTGTCTTTTTTTATACCACGGCAGATAGAATTCAGTACAAAAAACACTCCCTTCGGAACATGAATTTCAATTTTTTTTAAAGAATCCCTGTATAATATTATGTGCTATTTTTCATGGCATGAATTGAAGTATTCATTCAACAATATTTACGGAAAAAACTGATTCAAAATGTATTCAATTTCAGCTTCCGCAAGAGAGAAAGCATTTTAAGTGTAAAAATTCAACATTTTCATGAAACATCAAATATCTCGAAAACTGTAAGACTTTCATATGAACGATTTTTTCACATCAGATAGAGCACATTCTTATCTACATTCCGTTTTCGTTTGACGTGGTCTTTACGGGACAGCCTGTATACGGGGTGCGTCTTTAAGTTGTACATTACTTTTAACCATGGATTCCTCTCATCAAATGGAACAACTTTTTCATTTACCATTTTTCCAGATTCGGCTCAGGTAAAAAGTTATAATCGTTTATAGATTTTAAATTGTTCAAAGCCAGCCCTGAACTGTCGATGAGTGTTGAACATAGAAACACTTACTGGATTCAATATCGCATGATTAAATGAAACCTTTATCATCTGATGCCCGAAATTCAACGAAATTGTCTGAGAAATCTTATTTAGGTACGCACTGAACTTATGAAATGGTTTCAAATAATCTTCAAGACGCATTTTTGAAAAAAGCTCTACCTGAATTTTAAAACACTGACTCCAACTCGATTTTCATTGAACATCCAATATTAGATTATCCACGATATCTTCTTCGCCTATTTTCACATTCCTTACATATTTTAATTCGCATATAAACAAATATATCAATATCCAATAATAATTATAATTATAACCCTAAGGCTTGTTTCACATGCATACGGTTCCATTCGGTTCGGTTCGTTTTCGGTTTCAACCGAAAACGAATTAAGGCCTTTCACACATATGCGGTTCATATTAGGTTTAATGTTATCTTCCGACACGGGCTCACAATTCCAATTTTTCCGCGACGTCAGATTCATCAAAGCCATTCAAAATTGAACACATACATCTTTGAATGCATCCTACGTCTTTAATTGATCTTTATATTTTTCGGAAATTTTGTCCCGCAGCACTGGTTTAGATTTACAGCAGAAATCAGTCGATCCACATTTGGTAAACCATCATTTTCTAATGAATACTGAGATAGCAACAATATCCCGAGAATATGTATGATTATATTTTTATATTTGAACAATTCGGGAAAGATATCTGCTCGATTTGAGGTTAAAACCACAGAACAGGACAGAAAACATATGTAAATATTTATTACTTTATGGTTAAAACCGAAACTAAACCGTATTTGTGTGAACGCCCCGGTTGATCTGTATTCCCTACACACGAATCCAAGCCTGATAGAAACCTATTCGTGTCGAGGGAGTATTCGGTGCTGTACGGTTTCTATTCGGTACCGAATCTAAACCGGAGCACCGTTTCACACTTGTCGCCAGCGACCGAATTGAAACCGAAAACGAAACGAACCGAATGGAACCGTATGCATGTGAAACAAGCCTTACTCTATTGAATCGAGAAAAACAATATGTTCTCTTTGCAAGTCACAGAACAGAAATAATTATTGCAAATGCAAGTGACGACCTCGTATAGACACAGTAAAATAATAGGTTTGTTCCTACTGGTTTGTTATACTGTGACAGAAGCAGGCACAGAAATGTAATATTCTAACCTGTTCTATGGTCTAACCATAGATTATTACGCCGGCGATTCTTTGTTTACATACATAATAACGTAGATCCAGATTAAGAATGAGGGATGAATATGTGGAATGATACTTATAATTGATATTTACCTTGTACATACTAATTCAGAGCTGAGCCAAAGCATTGTGCTTAGTGCTCGTGAAAGTGCTTGAAGCCTTTTTGTGCTCCCGAACACTGTGCTCCCGAGCACTTTTTAAAACCAGTGCTTAGTGCTTAGTAATTCCAGCACTTCTTAAAAAGGCTTAGTGCTTAGTAATCCCTTAAGTGCTCCCGAGCACTTCCGACGATTACTAAGCACTAAGCCTCTCCGAAATCATGTCGTAACACGAATAGACGCTGACGCGCTGTGGCCGGAGGAGTTTATGTGTACCTGGGAGATCAATTGACGCATGAACGGAACTTGTAAGGCTGCTCGTATACCGGCACTACGAGACCGCAACGCGACCACGACGATACTTTTTAACGAGGGATTTGCGTCGCATCGCCGTATCTTTGGTGTGGGCGCTTCTATGACTAACCACGTACCGTGACTTCTAAACGACACGAAGTCGCGGTCGCGTTGCGGTCTCGTCGTGCTGGTATACGAGCAGCCTAAATCTTGTAATTATCAGTTGTTGGTTATTGATTCATGGAATGGACGTGGATATATAAATATTACCAACTCCTGAATATTATTCAGTATCAAAGCATTATTATGTGGATCGTCTCGAGGATCGTCTATTCAGAAGATATAAGTCAATTATTTTCGAGTACAACTGAAATAATTTTGCAAAACGGTTTGAGTCAGTCTTTTGCATCTAACTACCCAGTTTCAATCCAGTCGGATTAGTATTATTCGATAATTGTGAATACAAAATTTTCTGATTTTTTAATTTTTTTTTCCAGTTTGTGAATATTCGATCGATATAAAACTTTGCGAGCATATGCAGATCGTAATTCTACAATTTGATGCCAAATGTCAGAGAGATCGAGTCATTAGTTTCGGAAATATCCATAAAAATTTGTTCAAGCTCAGTGGACAGGAGCTTCTTGGCGCTCTTGTTCAAACAGACAAATTATATCTCCGTAAGTATTGGTTTAAAAGAGTTGGCAATTATATCAATGGATTCCTATGATAAAACTGCATCATGAGAGAAATTAAAATTAAAAAAAAGCACTGACGTGAAGTCAGTACTCTTTGGCGCGCGTGTTCACGGTGGTTGATTTGAATTGAATGATGAGTACTTCAAGCTCAGTGGATAGAGCGAGCCGAAGATCTACCCAAAGGATAGTGGACACCATTCACTGTCGGTTCAAAAATTAACTCCTAGAAGATTTGGGAGGGTCAGTATAATTCTGATCATGTTTATAGCACGTGCGCCAAAGCAGATTGACTTTTTACACTTTTTCTTTCATTGATAAGTCAATCTGCTTTTGCGCGCATGCTAAATTTATGCAATTTATAAATTCGCCCCAGGGCCACGGTACGGACACTTTAACTCGGAAACAACGCTACATCCCCCAAACTGACTTGTCCTTGCACTGAATTGCCATGAATATTCTTTTAAAACCTCACAATATCGGCTCAGCACTCCCAACATAACCCATACAACCCAAAAACAGTAACTTATCTTCTGCGCATGCGCAATCTACTTGCAGCTGAAAGTCCTCCCAAAATCACACTCCTTACAAAAAACTCCGATTCTCCAACACTAGTGGTTCAGGAGATATTGCATCTTGAATCCACGCATGCGCAGACCCTCACCAGTAGATTATATGGAGGAATAGCATCCGCCACCCCAAAATCCCAATCCTCTCTGACGAAAATACCAGCAGTTAAATCACTGATGGTCTGCTCATGCGCATAACGAAAGGGGTAACATCGATTTCAAAATTAGCCCCAGGGCAATGGTACGAACACTTTAATTCGGAAACAACGCTACATCCCCCAAACTGACTTGTCCGTGCACTGAATTACCATGAATATTCTTTTAAAACCTCACAATATTGGCTCAGCCCTCCCGACCTAACCCATACAACCCAAAAACAGTAACTTCTCTTCTGCGCATGCGCAATCTACTTGCAGCTGAAAGTCCTCTCAAAATCACACACCTTACAAAAAACTTCGATTCTCCAACACTAGTGGTTCAGGAGATATCGCATCTTGAATCCACGCATGCGCAGACCCCCACCAGGGGATTCTATAGAGGAATAGCATCCGCCACACCAAAACCCCAATCCTCTCTGACGAAAACTTCAGCAGTTAAATCACTGATGGTCTGCTCATGCGCATAACGAAAAATGCCCGTAATGGGTAACATCGATTTCAAAATTAGCCCGAGGGCCACGGTACGAACACTTCAATTCGGAAACAACGCTACATCACCCAAACTGACTTGTCCGTGCACTGAATTACCATGAATATTCTTTTGAAACCTCACAATATCGGCTCATTACTCTCAACATAACCCATATAACCCAAAAACAGTATTTTCTCTTCTGCGCATGCGCAATCAACTCGCGGCTGCAAGTCCTCCCAAAATCACACACCTTACAAAAAACTCCGATTATCCAACACCAGTGGTTCAGGAAATATCGCATCTTTAATCCACGCATGTGCAGACCCTTACCAGGGGATTCTAAGGAGGAATAACATCCTGTAGTATAAGGTATTGTGAAATTGCTGAAGTAGCAATTTCCACATAATAAAATAGGAGTTCAATCCGAATGTAAGCAGTCATCGATAGTCAGTGAACGACCGCATTTCCGGGTCGAACATTTGTAATATGATGATGTAGAAAACTAATATACGATGTGCACGTCTTAATTGTGTGAACCAATTGATTATCCCTAAAAAGTCCCGATAAACTACCTCAACCAATACATGGCGATCCTGCGGTGTACGTGCCTGTTATGAAGATTTGATGAAGCATAATAATTAATGATGGGGTCCAGTAAATCAAAAGAGGTGAAAGAAGAAATTATCATCGCACAGGCTGGAAACAGTGGTGGTCAATCCGAAGTGGGCTCCATCTCCACACGTCAACTATGTGAGATTATGGTGTTTCTGGTTATGGTATTAGGAATCCTCGCTTACCTCTATCGAATCTGCAAGAGAAGACTAGAGAAGAAAATTCGGAGGGGAAATCACACGGATCAACGTTTCAGTGTGAAATTTGTGAGTAGCCTTCCTGTCCAAGATCAGCCTATAATGAAGTGAAGTAAGAACATTTTTTAATTAGAATAAGTATGCTATGGAAAATTTAGTGGTTTAGGATTATTATGTATCATTAAGATTATTCAGGAGTTCTGTTAAAGTTTATTTAAGAAAAATTGGTCCTGAGAGACGAAAAACAGATATTTTAAAGAAAAAATGTACTGAAGCTCAAGAAATTTTCGAAGATTTCAAAAAAGTGTCAGAAGCCATTCACATTAATTTTTCTGAAATTTCGTCTGAAAATTTGGAATTACTAGAACAATTAAGTGTTAAAATTAAATCAGTTTATTATGAAATTTTAGAATTTGAGACGAAGGAGAACCATATTCCAACAAAAATGGAGAAATTTGATTTAAAAACAGCCACGAGTTTGTTGCCATTGTTAGATGACAATGAGGTCACTACACGACAATTGATAGATGTCGTAGATCTTTATGATTCAATGCTGGAACCCGGTCATAAAATATATCTCATCAACTTTGTTCTAAAAACCCGACTTTCTCCAAGTGCAAAATTAAGATTAGAAACTCATTATGATTCCATAGCCCTCCTACTTGAAGATATGCGTTCTATATAGACTTTTGACAGTGAAATCGGATACAATGTTGCAGTCAAAATTAATTAATACTCGACAGGGTGGTAAGTCTATAGAACATTTTGGCAAAACGTTAGAAGAACTATTCGTCGATTTGACAATATCGGGTAACTATTCAACAATAGAACGTGAACTAGCTGCAATCGTTTGGGCGACGCGATACTTTCGGCCATATTTATTTGGCAGATCTTTCAAAATTCGCACTGACCATAGACCCTTAGTCTATCTCTTTAATCACACAGATCCTTCTAGCCGACTGACAAAATTTCGTTTGTGTCTTCAAGAATATGATTACCATATAGAATATGTAACAGCTTCCCAAAATGGTCCCGCAGATGCTTTATCTAGGATAATAACATCGAAGGAACTGAATCAAATGAATAAAGGCTTACTTGCTGTTTTAACCAGAGCCCGGGCTAAAGCAACAAGAAATCCTTCAAGTGAAAATGTTAGTAAAAATGAAACAACTTCCGCGATAGATCGGATTGATCACCCGAGTATTGTTGAAGTTCTAAAGAAATCCAATGACAGTATGGAATTGATTGGACTACATAAAGGTGATGAATTGTCTATTTTCGAGAATACCGAGTCTGTATTGTCGAAAACTAAATTCTTGTGTTATGCTCCTAAATCAAAAGTGATTTACATACATCCAAACACTCCATCGATAATCTCGCGAGACGAATTATTGAGAGATTTGGAAGACATTTGTAGGAAAGAAAATATAGAAGAAATAACTATTATAAAAAACGCGTATAATAAATATATAATTGAATATTTCATGAAAACTATTGATAAAGTTGAATGGACCGGTCCTCGAATTTGTGTAATTAAAGGAGTAAAGAGCATATTCAATCCTGAAACGAAATAGTATATCACGCACCGAGGGAGAAAAGTAGGACATTCACGCCCGCGAATGATTGTCTCCCGAGCCGGAGGCGAGGGTGACAATCGCGGGCGAGGATGTCCTACTTTTATCCCTAGGTGCGTATACGATTTTTTTCTCAACCGGGATGAAAAGTTTTTCTTCTCCGTCTAATTCACTTTCATCAGAGTTAATCAAATCCATTTGTTATTATAATTGTCGGTATTCTCTGAAATAATTAATTATTTTGAATCAGCTGTCAACAACTTGAGATACAAACACGCGGTTGCTAGGTAACCGCCGGGAGATAAAGTAAATTTGCCATCTCACCGGGAGAGAATCTGGTACTTTTCAACCGCGTGACAGGGACGAAAAGTGAACTTTTCATCCCGGGGGAGAAAAAAAATTAATATTGAACGATTTTCACATATTGCCCACTGCAGGCCACGCGGGTGTTCGTAAGATGATTAAAAACATACAGAAATATTATTTTTGGCCAGGTATATCCAGTGATTGTATTTCTTATGTAAAAAAATGTGCTAGTTGTCAGAAACAGAAATTTAGTAGACCTATCAAACAGCCAATGGAAATAACATCAACAGCAAACTCAGCTTTCGAAAAGATTTATTTGGACATTGTTGGTCCTCTTGAAAGAGATGATGATGGTTTTTTGTACATTCTAACATGCCAATGCGATCTCACCAAATTTATTGAAGCTTATCCCTCGGGAACAAAAGACACTGTAACAGTAGCCAAAGCTTTCGTGGACAATTTGATTTTGAGATTTGGTATTCCGTTAGAAATAGCTACTGATCAAGGAACGGAGTTTATCTCTAGTACTGTGACTGAAATTTGTAAATTATTGAAAATATCCCATTTGAAATCAACGGCCTATCAACATCAAAGCATAGGGTCGTTGGAAAATTCACATAAATCATTAAATGCTTTTTTGAGAATTCAACTGAGAAATTATGGTTCTTCTTGGTCAACATGGTTACCTTACTTTTGTTTTATGTATAATACATCTTACCATTGTTCTACTCAATATTCACCTTATGAATTGGTTTTTGGTAAAAAGTGTAATTTGCCTAGTCAAATTGTTAATTGAACCTCTGTATAATGCTGACTCTTATCCTTTAGAATTGAAATTTAGGTTACAAAGAGCACAATTCGATGCAAAACAGAATTTGGAATCAGCAAAATTCAAGAGAAAATTAGTATATTGTGACGAACGAAGCAAGCGAAGTACGGTCCTGTAGCCCAATTCCGTTTATGATGTCACGCAATCGAACGCCGACAGAGAGAGAGGTTGAGTCATCCTTCTAGAAGCTCGAGAACGAATGGAACATCCGGAATACTCGGGAACTTTCTGGACCTTAATCTTCCCGATATAAATATCGGGACCGGAATTCACAGGGGTCAGTTACTTTGACGAGTTAAACCGAATCGTTACGTTTGTGAAATATAATTGTGAATATAAATTTCCTGTAGATAAATTATTTAAGTGTTCTAAATAAATTAGACTTAGTAAATTTGTGGGTTTATTGTGAAAAACGCTACATTGGTGTCAGGTGTGGGGTATATCGAACTGCACTGTTTTGAGGAATATTCCTGAAGATTTTGAATGCCGATAACGAGAGCTCAAAGTGAAAAAATGGATCAGGCCAACATGGATTTTTTCAAACAAGCCTTTGAACAATTGACGAAGAAAATGGAGGAAAATGGCAAGGATATATCAAATAAAATGGAGGAAAATGCCAAGGAAATATCATATATGTCAAATAAAATGGAGGAAAATGGCAAGGATATATCAAATAAAATGGAAGAAAATGCCAAGGAAATATCATATATGTCAAATAAAATGGAGGAAAATGCCAAGGATATGACAAATAAAATAATATCCATGGAGACTAAAGTTGAAGACAGTCTGAGAATGATAACCGATAATTACTCGAAGCTAGAAAATAGGATCAAAAATGTGGAGGAGATGTTAGAAACCATAGAAGAACAAACGCAAGGGAAGCTTGAAGAGCATACCGAGTACATGATGAAAATTATCGAAGATCGATTGTCCAAAATTAACAGGCAGTCAGACGAGGTCAGTAAATGTAATTCCGGTCAGTCAATAAAATTAGAAAGCAGTGGAGAGCCAGGCCGAGCGAGGATTAAACCTCCTACCTTTGATGGTAAAACTGCATGGTGCACGTATCAAAAACAGTTTGAAGCTGCAGCTAATGCTAATGGCTGGAACGAAGAAGACAAAGCAACGGCCTTGATTGTCGCATTGAGGGGAGATGCTCTGAATATTCTCCAGATCGTTCCAGCCAGTCAGCAGAATAATTATGCAGCTTTGATAAGTAAACTCCAGATGAGATATGGTGATGGACATCTACAACAAGTGTATCATGCCCAGATAAAGAGTCGTCTCCAGAAGAGCTCAGAGACCCTACAGGAGTTTGAAGCTGATATAGCACGATTGGTGCGACTGGCATATCCTACTGCACCGGAAAGCTTCCTGGAACAACTAGCTGTACAGACATTCGTGGACGGGCTGAGAGACAGTGAGACCCAACAAACTTTGCGGTTGGCCCGACCTAAGACCTTGGACGATGCTCTGGCCCACGCATTGGAGTTCGAAGCAGCCAAGCAAGCTTCACATAGGGGCCAGAACAAAATAAGACGTACTGTGGATGATTCCGAGGTTAGCGCTGAGAACATGGAAGATGTTATACGTCGGGTTCTCCAACAGCAACGAACCCGAGGACCCAGGTGCTGGAATTGCGGCGATGAAGGGCATATTCGCCGCCATTGCAAGAAACCTGTCAAGCCTAAACAACAAGAACAGGAATACAATTTTATCGTGGAGCATCGTGCAGGAAAGTTACATAGCAACGCTGACGCGATGTCTAGGAGACCATGTCCTATGGACTGCAAGCACTGTAGTAAGCTGGAAGACAAGGAGTGCTGTCGGAGGACTACTATAATGGATGAGAACTGGCTGCCAGACCACCTAAGACGAGACCAAGAGAACGATCCAGAATTAAAATTATTTTTGAAATGGAAATCGGAGGGACGGAGACCTGAATGGGGAGAACTGTGCCAGATGAATTCGACGGTCAAAGCATATTGGGCACAGTGGGACTCCCTCCTCATAGAAGACGGGCTACTGAAGAGGATCCTAGAGAACGAGGAAGGTACCGGATCCAGGAATCAGCTCGTAATCCCAAGGAGCCGAGTCCCCGAGGTATTACAGAAGTTGCATGACGGAATCTCCGGAGGGCATTTCGGAATCAAGAAAACACTAGAAAAGGTGAGGGAGCGTTTCTACTGGCTCAACTGTAAAGAAGATGTCAAGGATTGGTGCCGAAAATGCAGACTGTGTGCTTCGGTTAATGGCCCGAGAGGAAGCCGTAGAGCCCCAATGAAACAATATAATGTTGGCAGTCCAATGGAACGCGTAGCAATAGACATAGCTGGTCCATTTCCAGAAACTGAAGATGGAAACAAGTATATTCTGGTTGCTATGGATTATTTTTCTAAATGGGTGGAAGCTTATGCAATCCCGAACCAAGAAGCTGCAACGGTTGCTGATGTTTTGGTCAAGGAGATGTTCTGTCGATTCGGAATACCACTGGAGCTACATTCTGACCAGGGACGAAACTTCGAGTCCAGCTTGTTCCAGAACCTGTGTGAGTTGCTGGGAATTAAAAAGACAAGAACAACTGCACTCCACCCACAGTCAGATGGCATGGTCGAGAGAATGAATAGAACTGTGGGGAAGTACTTGGCCAAGGTTGTCTCCGACCACCAGAGAGACTGGGATAGGTACCTCCATCTGTTTACCATGGCTTATAGATCATCTGTGCAAGAATCAACTGGAGAAACCCCAGCATGTATAATGTTCGGCCGGGAGGTGAGATTACCTTGTGACCTGGAATTTGGTTGTAAGCCTGGAGTAGAGATAGCTGGTGAGGACTATGTGAGCCGTCTTAAGGGAAGGCTCCACTACGTTCACGAGAGAGTCCGGAGAAACCTACAAATTGCAAGTGACCGCATGAAGACCCGGTACGATACCAAGGCTGCGGAAGGAGGATATGAGGTGGGTGATTTGGTATGGTTATTCAACCCACAGAGAAGAAGAGGGCTATCACCAAAGCTACAGAAGAATTGGGAAGGACCTTACAAGGTTGTTAAAAGGATCAACGACGTAGTTTATCGCATCCAAAAGTTGCCCAGGGGGAAGAAGCGCGTGGTACATGTGAATCGCTTAGCAAGGTATGAAGCCGACCATGACTCTCAGGATGAGATTGGATTAAGAAGGACCACCACCCAGGCCCCACATCACGAGGACTTGAACTTCGACCAATTCATGGCGAACTATGGGGAGACCGGAAAAGCCAGGTTTGGAATCACCACCGAGCAGCAGCAAGACCTTTTTACGGTCCCGTCAGACTATTCTATGGCCCATTGTGTAGCTGAAGACCTGTACATGTCCAAGGGAATTGCCTCCGTCTTTAAGAACAAATTTGGTCGTATATCAGAGCTCTTGAAGCAACAACCGAGCTCTGGTCAAATCCTAAAGTTGACCGATGGTCCTCGTTACCTTTTCTATCTAGTAACTAAGAAGAGATCCTGCGAAAAGCCAACCTACCAAACCATGTGGACCACCTTACTGAACCTTAGGGGCGAGCTGGCCAGACTGGGTGTGAAGAAGCTTGCGGTTCCAAAGCTGGGATGCGGACTGGATCATCTTAACTGGAGGGTCGTACGCAACATGCTGGAAGTGGTGTTTGAGAAGACCGATGTGCGAATACTGGTTTGCAGTTTCAACCCGAAGGACGGCCCAATGGAGAAAACGGTAGCCTGTTATTTCGACCAACAAGGATACTGCCGAAATGGAGACGCTTGCAGATTCAGCCATAATGCACAAGGTGTTCGGGGACCGAACATCTTAAGGAGGGAGCAATGTGACGAACGAAGCAAGCGAAGTACGGTCCTGTAGCCCAATTCCGTTTATGATGTCACGCAATCGAACGCCGACAGAGAGAGAGGTTGAGTCATCCTTCTAGAAGCTCGAGAACGAATGGAACATCCGGAATACTCGGGAACTTTCTGGACCTTAATCTTCCCGATATAAATATCGGGACCGGAATTCACAGGGGTCAGTTACTTTGACGAGTTAAACCGAATCGTTACGTTTGTGAAATATAATTGTGAATATAAATTTCCTGTAGATAAATTATTTAAGTGTTCTAAATAAATTAGACTTAGTAAATTTGTGGGTTTATTGTGAAAAACGCTACAATATGATGAAACAATAAATCCTGTTAGTTATAGAAAGGACGATTTAGTTTTAGCGAAAAGTGAAGGTGTCAATAAACTCCAAGATGTATACGATGGACCTTATAGTGTAATTGAAGACGAAACTCCGAATGTGCGAATCATCAAAAACGGAAAAGAGAGTGTCGTGCATAAAAATCGACCTAAACTATTTGTTCGCGGTGTGAACTCACACAACCTTGCATGAACTGCAGAAATGATATTGCTTATTATTACATTATATTAGTAAGAAAGGTTAGTTTCTTAAATGTAAGTTATGGAAAGAATTTTTGTTTCTTCATAGCTACAAAAATTCTTCCGAAATTTCGGTGAAGGTGTAGTATAAGGTATTGTGAAATTGCTGAAGTAGCAATTTCCACATAATAAAATAGGAGTTCAATCCGAATGTGAGCAGTCATCGATAGTCGGTGAACGACCGCATTTCCGGGTCGAACATTTGTAATATGATGATGTAGAAAACTAATATACGATGTGCATGTCTTAATTGTGTGAACCAATTGATTATCCCTAAAAAGTCCCGATAAACTACCTCAACCAATACAATCCGCCACCCCAAAACCCCAATCCTCTCTGACGAAAACACCAGCAGTTAAATCACTGATGGTCTGCTCATGCGCATAACGAAAAATGCCTGAAGGGGTAACATTAATTTCAAAATTAGCCCCAGGGCCACGGTACGGACACTTTAACTCGGAAACAATGCTACATCCCCCAAACTGACTTGTCCTTGCACTGAATTGCTGTGAATATTCTTTTAAAACCTCACAATATCGACTTAGCACTCCCAACATAACCCATCCAACCCAAAAACAGTCACTTCTCTTCTGCGCATGCGCAATCCTACTCGCGGCTAAAAGTCCTTTCAAAATAACACACCTTACAAAAAACTCCGATTCTCCAACACTAGTGGTTCGGAAGATATCGCATCTTTAATCTACGCATGCGCAAACCCCTCATCAGGGATCTGGATTCTATGGAGGAATAGCATCCGCCACCCCAAAACCCCAATCCTCTCTGACGAAAACTACAGCAGTTAAATGACTTCTTATCTGCGCATGCGCACAACGAAAAATGGCTAGAAAGGGCAGCATGAACCTCAAAAAATTGGTTTAAGCACTGACGTGAAGTCAGAAGCTTTTGCGCGTATGTTCTATTGTCCATTCTTCTGTATTGGACACCCCTAATCGAATTTACCATGGTAAATTATGTTGTCCATTCTCCTGTATTGGACACTCTTAATTCGAATTCACCATGGTAAATTCGAATTAAGTGTCCAATACAGGAGAATGGACAACATAATTTACCATGGTAAATTCGATTAGGGGTGTCCAATACAGAAGAATGGACAATAGAACATACGCGCAAAAGCTTCTGACTTCACGTCAGTGCTTGAACCAATTTTTTTTCCGTGATTTTTTAAAAATTTTCTAGGGGTTCGCTTCTTAAAATTTTTTTTTCGTCATTTTTTTCAAATTTTCTAGGGGTACGGTTCACACAAAATTTTAAACACGTCTTTATGTTGATTTTCTACTACTAGTTACCAAGCACCAATTCGATCGTCTATTTAATTTTTGAGTTATCAAGGAAATAATATTCCAGGTGGGTATAACTCGGAAACCGTTAGACCGATTATGCCCAAAGACGAACTCATCTCGCCTTTTCGGATACGCAACCTACCCTGAAAATTGCAAGTCCCAATCTCCTTTCGTTCGAAAGTTATCGAGGCAACGGTCACCCATCTACTGATCTCGCACAAGAATGCTCGAATCTCCAACAATATTTAACCCATCGTATTAAAACTTGAAACTTAGCAGTAGAGTTAGGTTATGAAGGCTCTTGCAAAATTTCAGCCATTTCAAACGAATGGTTACTGATATATAGAATTTTTTTTTTTAATTTTCAATGATTTATTAAAAATTTTCTACAAATGCTATCCTCACCAAATTTTGCAAACGTTTTTGCGTTGGCATTCTACAACTAATTCCCATGTTTGAATTCAATCGGTTCATTATTTTTCGAGTTAATGAGGAACAAATAACCACGAAATTTCAGATGGCTATAACTCTAAAACCGTTTGGCCGATTATGCTCATAAACAAACTGAAATGTTGCGATCTGGTGCACATCCTAACCTGAAGATTTCAAGCCGCTATCTTGTTCCGTTCTCAAGTTATCGTGACAACAGAAATATTTTTTAATAATTTTTTTTTAATTTTCTAGCGATACGATTCGCACAAAATTTCACAAACGTGCTTAGGCTCATATTCTACAACTACTCACCAAGTTTCAATTCTATCGGATTCATATTGGTTGAAAACAAAATTATTACTCGGAAACCGCTAGGCCGATTATGCCTGTTCAAAATCGGGGTTGTTCAGATTTTGTCAAAATTTAGAGTAGTGGACTGTTACAGACGATTGAGTTGGAAAAACTGTTAAAAACAATTTATTTACATATATACACTGTTTCCAGAGAATGAGACATGAGAATACATATAAATGTATGAGCTGAGAGCAGAGTAGCGCAGTGCACCAACGATTAGCTTTTATGAAATTTCACATCGAGAGTAGAACATGAGATTAAGTTGAGATTTTAGTTACTGAATTAATTTGACCTAGGTAAAAAGCTTGTATAAGTTGGATGCACATTACTATTCTTGAGTAAGTATTTAACTAGTGAGAAACTAGGGACCACTGAGAAACAATTTTCAAACAATAAACTATTGTGACTTGAATCAATTCTGTGAGCAATTCTGAGTGAATACCAGTAATAATGTATTAAGTAAATTTGAGCTGAAGGTGAGTTGGATAATTGAAGCAATTTTCAAACAATAAACTATTGTGACTTGAATCAATTCTGTGAGATCGTCTGAGTGGACAATTAATGAATGTATTGATTAAATTTGAGCAGAAAGTGAGTTGAATAATTGAAGCAATTGTCAAACAATAAACTATTGTGACTTGAATCAATTCTGTGAGTCTGAGTGGATACCATTAATGAATGTATTGATTAAATTTGAGCAGAAAGTGAGTTGAATAATTGAAGCAATTTTCAAACAATAAACTATTGTGACTTGAATCAATTCTGTGAGATCGAACATGTGAGACAATTAAAATGGCGGAACTCTAGTGCAACCTGTCCTGCAAACGAGCTAGTTAAAATTCATATTGAAACTGTCGAAAAGAGCAGACGTTCTGATATTTTATATCGAACAAACCATTGATTATTATATCTAGACAATAAATGAGTTGACTTAAATTTACAGCTGATGCTATTCAATACGAGTTGGTTTCAATACGAGATGATATAATTTGAGAAGATCAATAATTTCATCGTAATATAAAATCATGTTGTATGCAAAAATCCAATTAAGAGAAATCATTATGAGATATTCGAATTAATTCAGACACATGTGGATGAATGAAAGAACGATTTCAGCCATCAGCATTTCACTCGGAACATGTACACTTCTGAATTACAATTTACGTATTGTGAGTTTTGAGAATAAATAAACTAACATTGAGAGCTGTAAATTACCTGTGTTTTCAGGACACTGATTGCACTAGATTAACAAAATTATGAGATGAACTAATGAGCTGTATAGAAAAATGAATGTGAAACTTGTATAAACGCAAGAGAAGGCAGTGAGGCTGTCCGCAATGAATCAAATTCACAAGTCGAAGTCGTGGTTGACCGGGGGTCGAATTAAAATTCACCTCGGCGCAGGTTGCTTGAGAAATGCATACTTGTTCGAGATTAAAGAGTTGAAGGCGCTAAATTCAAAAATACTATAGAGCGGAAAGATAGTGTGCAGACTTGTTTACTTGTAGAAGTGCACCTAAGTAGGTTGAATTCGGGACTTCTATGTGGCTTCAAATTGGGGGGATGCTCAATTTTAAACAATGCCCATTAACGAACTTGTCCGTAGTATTGGGATGCGCCAGCTACCCTGAAAATTTCAAGCCGCTAGCTCTTTTCGTTCTCAAGTTATCGTGGCAACGGCCGGCCGGACGGCCGGACGGACAGAATCAAATTTGACCTCGAATTCTTCATTGGGGAGTCGAACTTAATCGTTTGAGACCATTTTTGTAAAAAAATTCGAAAGTTACAGACATTTGGGCAAAACTATAACGCGATGTTCCCCAGAACATACGCGCAAAAATAGGTTTCGGCATTTTAAGCAAAGTATTCCGCAAAATAGTAGAAATCTTTTTATTTTTTTCAAGTCACGTGATCTTCACGAAATTTTGCAAAAGTGTTTGTATTGGTCTTTTGCATCTAACTACTGAGTTTCAATTTAATCAGATCAGTATTTTTCGAGTTATCCTGAAAACAAAATTTTATTATTTTTGAAATTTTTTTTTTGCCATTTTAAGGCCGTCCGATCAAAACGAAACTTCGCAGGCATATAAGGGTCATGATTCTACAATTTGATGCCAAATTTCAGAAAGATCGAGTGATCGGTTCCGGAAATATTCATAAAAAACATTTTGACTAAAAACGGTCTAAACTCCGAAACCGCTTGGTGGATTTCACCCGTTAACAAACTTGTCCGAGATATTTACGCTACAAAACTACCCTGCAAATTTCAACAATCTAAGTCGTTCGGTTCGAGAGTTATCGTGCTAACGGCCGGCCGGCCGGCCGGACCGGACGGACAGAATTGAATTTGACCTCGAATTCTTCATCAGGAAGTCGAACCTAATCGTTTGAGACCATTTTCGAAAAAAAATTCGAAAAATACAGTTATTGTGACGAAATGATAGCACGCTGTTCCTTGCGGTACACACGCGCAAAAAGTCTCGTTTAAGAAAAAAGCGTCAAAAATTATCTTAAAAAAAAGCAATCTACAATGCTTTAGTGCTTCACAAATTGTCATTACATTTATTTATCAAGATTAAATGAGCAATCTGCAATGATTCAACCTCGTGGAATGGGTTGTTGCAACTTACACTCGGTGTATGGTTTTCACAACTCGAAATTCCTAAGGAGAGTATCATCAAAATGTCTGGAGCAAGGCTGGAGACAATCATAGCAGATTGTCCATTTATTCCTGATATTTGAGTAGGTTGATGATTACGAACAAATTATTTTAATAGTACAAAATATGTTTATTTATTTATTTATTTATTTAGCAAATGTGGGATACGAACAGACTAAAGTCCAATACAGCATCCACTTGGTAACAAAAATAAATTCTGGTTAATAATCACAATCAAATTATATATAGTCTTCCTTACGTAACAAAAAAAATACAGCAATAATGACAATATCACACCAAAATATTTTTAATCAGTCCTTTGAAAGAACGCAAAGAAACGCCATAAAAGTCCATGATGAGAGTGTGTGAATTACATAATCTCTGAGTCCTAACCAGTGGGGAATTAAAACCTACATTTGTCCTTCTGTAGGCTATAAAATACTATCTTCTTTTCATATTTTAAAATTCAATAGTTCATACGACTAACACATTCTTTTCTGTATTATGAACCTACACTCAAGAAAAAATGTTTGATACACAAATGTAGATCCATATTTCAGTATTTTTTGATAGCAACATTATGAAAATGCTGAATATAGGAACATGTCTCACTACTTAAGGAAGTAAAAGGTAATATTAACCTCAGTGGTCAAGACACAGTGATTCCTTTTGATGATTCCATTATGTTCTTCTTTCCTATTGCCTTCATAAACTACATCATTCAAATGATCCTATTCTAAATCTTCTGAAACGCCATCCCCAATATTTATACATAAATTATTCAATATGTAATCAGTCAATATTATTTTCGGTTTCGAAGTAGTCTTGTATATATTCACAACTTCAAGAATCGGATACTTTTTTCCAAGTTTTCCATTTTCAAACTACGAATTGACAATCTCTAGTAGCCAGAAAAGATGAGATCTATGAAGAGTGAACACAGATGGATTCTGCGTTCACATTCTGTGAATACATAGAACTTACGATGTATTATTGGAATTTTGAAACATCATATCTCCGAAAGTATTAACTTGTTAGAGTTGAAAATAATAACAATGGATTCTCATCATGAAACTGCATTTTACAGAAATTTGAATTTAAAAGTTGTGAAGTAAGAACAAATATTTTTCTTCATTACTCCGAATCTATTAAAACGATTTTGCCCAATAACGAACCTAACCGAAATATTTATCCCTCAAACCTTTTCTGAAAATTTCAACTGTCTAGCTCATTCCGTTCGTGTTCCGTTATCGTGTTAACGGCCGGCCGGCTGGACAGCCGGACATAATCGATTTCGACCACGGATTCTTGATCAGTGAGTCAAACCAAATCGTTCAAGACCAATTTCAGCCAAAAATTCGAAAATTACAGATATTTGGGCAAATTGATAAGCACTTTGTTCCGAGGAACAAGAGCGCCAAAATTGATAACTATAAATGGCAATAACTCCGAATCCACTAGGTTGATTTCGCCCGTTAATCGAGATATTTACGCTACATACCAACCCTGCAAATCTGGAGTGTCTAATTTTCGTTCGAGAGTTATCGTGCTCACAGACAGCTGGATGGATGGACAGAATTGGATTTGACCCCAGATTATCCATCCACGAGTCGAGCCCAATCGTTTAGGACCATTTCCGGCGAAAATTTCATACAGACATCTAAGCAAAATGGGGCAAGCTGGGTTCATCTGGAGAGAGTGCCGATTGAGTGAACATAGGTATAATATTAGATATCAAAATTATTACTATAAAGAAAGTTTTTTTTGAATTGTCAACTGCTAGTTTATCATGGCACAACTGTACGATTAGACCAATTTGTTTCATAGAAATTGCTCTCGGAATGAAATATTGAAAATAAACATAATTAATAAAATAAGCACTGTTTATTTTTGACCCACCAGTAAATGTGTGTGCTCAAATGGGTCCTTACGCCACCACAGACACAGCACCCCACGGTGAAAATATGTATTCGAACAGAGACCTCAAGCCACTATGAACACAGCACCGTTTTCGAACCAATAGTAAATGTATGTGTTTGAATTTGACCTTAAGCCATCGCAGACACAGTACTGTTTGTTTTAGAACCAACAGTAAATGTATGTATTTGAATGGGTTCTTACGCCATTACCGGCACAGCACTGTTTAATTTCGACCCAACAGTGAATGTATGTATTCGAGTTAAAAATAATGGTTTGAGACCAAATGTGGACCAGTTTTTTTGGACCTCAGTACCTGCAGGGGTGGCCGCTCTTTCTATAAATTTGAATAAGCGCGCCAAAGCAACTGGCCATAGTACTTTTCACCTTGTTTCCTCAATATTTTTCTCACTCTGTACAATATCCATTGTTAACAAGAAAACATACTTTTTATCCTGGTCATCGATGGTGATGTAGAGCGAAATCACTAATTGTTGAGAATTTAGAATGATGTAGCCTGAAGGAGTTATTGTGTCGACGAAACGCATCAAAATTATTACCAGTAACCGGTAAAGTGCGGTCTGACAGACCAATCAGCGTATCAAACTGCATGTACACTATAAAAGAAACTACAGTCTTGTTCACTACAGTTTTTGTGGTCTGACATATGTTTCGGAAACAAAGTTTCCATCTTCAAAGACGAAGCGTTACTGGAAACTTTGTTTCCGAAACATATGTCAGACGACAAAAACTGTAGTGGACAAGAGTGTAGTCACTTTTATAGTGTTCATAATAAGTCCACAGTGAACTCAAAATAGAATGAACTGCCTGTACTCCTCATGAGGATTGCCGCTCAATGTACCTTCAAATTGATCGTTTTTCAGTGGTTCCTAAAAATATCATCCCGTGCACCACTTTCCCGATAAAGTTATTTCGCACTGGGCCCATATTCACGAAATGTTGAGAGAGATCTCTCCTACGAGATTTATCACGTCAGTGACTCTGCGCAAACTCCGTATGTGAATTGTCGGTTGAAATGTGTTTCTCTACTACTAAATAGTGAGGGAGAACTGAGATGAGATTCCTTCTAGGAGTTATCGCATGCGAATACTACGAACGTCGAGTATACGGGGCCTGAAGTCTGACAGACTACTTTGTACCGTTTACGTGTTTATATTGAGAATCACCATAAATCATGGATTTTCAGCCAGGGTCCACGCCAAACGTGTTCGAATAGGAGATCCCTGCTATGAAAAGTGTTTAATGACATGGTGTAATAAAGCAAGCAATTGACGATTGTGATAGTTGAGAGTTCCCATTCGAGTGATTCAGAACTTGGGATTGAAGAAAATAATTCAAATTGTACTAACGAGGTCCACCAATTGGACAATATTACTAGTGAACAAGAAGAAAGTGACAATAGTCATAAAAAGACATCAAACACCCAGTACTTATGTCTCATGTGTCAAAACCCAGTATGTTTGGAATGTACTTTTGAACTATGAAAGGAATGAAAATATAGTCTGAATTGAACGTCGTTATATTTGGCGCTCTTATTCCTCGGAACAGAGTGCTTATCAATTTGCCCAAATGTCTGTAATTTGGGAATTTTTGGCTGAAAATGGTCTTAAACGATTTGGTTCGACTCACTGATCAAGAATCCATGGTCAAAATTGATTATGTCCGGCCGGCCGTCCGTTCGTCCGTCCATTGTTCATTCTCCTGTATTGGACACTTAATTCGAATTTACCATGGTAAATTCGAATTGAGAGTGTCCAATACAGGAGAATGGACGACATAATTTAACATGGTAAATTCGATTAAGGGTGTCCAAAACAGGAGAATGGACAATAGAACATACGCGCAAGAGCTCCTGACTTCACGTCAGTGCTTGAACCAATTTTTTGTTCAAAGGCTTACAAATATGTTTATATTATCAAAATAGAATATTCAGAATATAGGAGACGTGCGTTGTAATTGTTTTAGTTCACATTTTCGTAAGCACTGTTTTTGGAGCTCTTGTTCCTCAGAACAGAGTGCTTATCAATTTGCCTAAATCCGTGGTCGAAATCCATTCTGTCCGGCCGGCCGGCCGTCCATCCATTAACACGATAACTCTCGAACGAAAGGAGTTAGAGGATTGAAATTTGCAGAGTAGGTTTGGAGCGTATATATCTCGGATGAGTTCGCTAACGGGCGAAACTCATCAGATGGTTTCGGAGTTATGGCAATTTTTAGTAAAAACATTTTTTATGAATATTTCCGAAACAGATTACCTACTCGATCTATCTGAAATTTAGCATCAACTTGTAGAATCATGACCTTTAGACGCATGTGAAGTAGTTTTGTATTGATCGGGTAACCGTAAAGTGTAAAAAAAATTTGGAAAATTTTCAAATTTTGTTTCTCCAATAACTCTCGAACGGAATGAGCTAGGCAGTTGAAATTTTCAGAGTAGGTTAGAGAGATAAATATCTCGGTTGAGTTTGGTATTGGGCAAAATAGGCCAGATGGTTTCGGAGTAATGAAAAAAATCTTTTTTTTAACTAAAAAATCTCAAAATAATTTTTTTTTAAAATGCAGTTTCACCATAAAAATTCATTGATATCATTTTCAACTCCAACAAGCTTATACTTTCGGAGATATGGTTTTTCGAAATTTCAATAATGAATCGTACTTCTATGTTATCACATAATTTTGTACTTAATTTTTGCATCTATTTATTATTATGTCATCTTATTTTTCTATGAGAGATAAATGTCAAAATTATTTCTGCTTCGACCAATGAAATAACCTTAGCTATCGTAGAATTATGAGGAGTATATGATCTTATACTTTTAAGGTGATAATATAATACCCGTGGATAATCCATATGATGATGGAAATGTATTCTTTGGTAAGATACATAATCTAGTTGGGTTCAGAATATCTCCAGTAAAAACAAAACTGCAATATTGCCTAAGATTTAATTGATATAATATAATTCTCAGAGTAGATTTGAGGAATGAATATCTCGGATATGTTCGTTATTGGCGAGACTTGGTCTGTTTGAATTTAATTACTTTCATGATGCAGTTCTATCGTTAGAATCCGTGTATATCATTCCCATAGACCAATATAATTTCGGAGAAATGATTTGTCAAAGTTTGAACAAATCTATGATTTATTATATGATCTGTGTTTATACTCGTACATGTCATCCAATTCTATAAGAGAGAGTCAAATTCATTTCAGCTATTTTAATCTGATTTCTTCCATGGTGCAGTTCTCATTCTCAGATTACTCATTCAATCTTGATAAATAAACTATTATTTGAATTGAACTTCCTTTATGATGCAGTTCTATCATAAGAATACATTGATATAATTCTCAACTCTGAGAAACCAATACTTTCGGAGATATAATTTGTCTGTTTGAACAAGAGCGCCAGAAAGCTTCTGTCCACAGGGCTTGAACCAATTTTTTTTATGTTTAATCTTTCTAACACAACAAAATGATGATCTTTCTTCATTATATTCGAAAATATTTCAGAAAAATTGAAAAAAATCTCTTAAAAATGAGAAGTGTCTCTCAGACCACTCGGTAACGTTAATGACCCAGAAGTGGCTTCGTACCGGTTACTGGTTTAATATATATATATATATATATATATATATATATATATATATATATATATATATATATATATATATATATATATAATATTAATTCTCCAGGTAATTGGGGTTTTTCAGAGTTCAAACAAAGGTCCTCAGTTCAGTGTACCATTTATTAAATTGTTGAGCTTTCGCAGAATATCACCTGCATCATCAGAACATCTACAAAATACAAAAGTCACTAACATTCAAACATGGCCGCCAACGACACAACAGAAAAAATGTCTTTATTATCCAAACTATGAAGCTACACATTACAAATCCAAAAATAAAACAACCATCTGTACCTACTCAAATACAGATTCATTGGTTGATCTTTCACTGAGCTGTCAACTCAAGAAAACAAAATTACACATATTTTTTCCACATATACTCACATCAATGTTGGTTTGTCAAAAAAAAAGTTGTAAAAAAGGGTCAAATAACGGTTTCCCACGGAATCCTCTCATCGATGTTGAATAGACTCAAGACTGGAATCCCTCCAAGAGAAATATCTACACGTTTATATTTCCTGCAGTCTTATTTTCCACGATTTTATCTAGATTATTCTGTACTGCCAATAAATGTCGGCATTCTTGTATTAAATTCTCTGTCAACGACCCGATCTACCAGTCATAGCGGAAGTGATAATTAGAACCTTCCTTGATAGTTTGACAGATCATATAGGTTATGTTGCACCTCTGTGTTCCATTAAACGAGATCACAGAACGGCGACATTTCCCCCGTCAGTCACGGCCGATCATGCCAAAGTCACAGAAACGGCCTCATGAATTCGAGCTGGGTGACCCGCTCCCAACTAACATAACACAAACATGAAAAATCCCATTCGTTCGACCTCACCACTAAGTTTTCGTTACTTCCATATTGTTGAAAAAAGCAAGAGTATTGATGTCATGATCAGTTTTGATGAGGTATGAATAGATGTTGCTCAAGTGGTTGATGTCTGACCTTCTGTTGACCGTCGTAGAATATTGTGAAATTTTTATCATCTCCAATATGAGTCTTGATCTCTCTCTATCACACTTGTCCAATATCGCCACATTCTCCAAGTTCCAGTCCATCTCGTGGCCTGTATCCATCACATGTTGGGAGAGAGCACATCTTGGCTTCCTCAACTTACAGTCACTTCTATGAGATGTTAGACGTCCTTTTAGATTTCTCCCTGTCTGTCATATGTAGCACATGTTGCAATCTTTGCAATCCACCTTGTACACCACTCCTGTAGACAGTTGTTTAGGAATTTTGTCCTTCAACCTCGAGAAGTTGCACGATGTCGATTAGATGGATTTCTGTACGATCTTTATGTTGTCTATACCTCTTAATATTGCTGATAGTCTCTCGGTAAGATGGTCAATTTTTGGCAGGACTGCCCAAATCCAGTTCGGTCGTTCAGGTGTCATTTCCGCAGGCACCCGGGGAATCTCAAACGGTGTATTATACAGCAATCTACTTAGCAGCCTCCTGGGCTATGATTGGTGACACTGTGGATCCCATCGGTGTGCCAAACGTCTGCCTGTAGAACCTTCCACCATATGAAAAATAAGTGTTCTCAAATACAAACCTCAGCAGTTTCAGGAACTCTCCCAGGGATAGTGGGCAAAAGCTACATATGGAGCCCCAGTGACGGTTGACCGTGTCTACGGCCATTTGACACGAAATATTACTGAACAGGGAAACTGCATCTAAGCTCACCACTTCCTCCTCCGGTCGCAACTGCAAGTCATTGGCAAAGGAAGCAAACTCAAATGAATCCCTGATGTAAAATGGATTCTCTTTGATATATGCCTCTGTCAGGATGTTCGTGAGCCACTGTGCTATCTTGCCTGTAGGTGCACCAGTGGACGAAATAATTGGTCTGAGTGCCAGGGTTGGCTTATGCACTTTGGGTAATCCATAAAATGTAGGAAATACCGAATTGTATTGCATAAGTTTCCTCTTCATGTCTTCATCTATGGTGTTATCCTTACGCAGCTTCGTCACCATTTGGTTAGCCTTATGTTCTATGGTAGAGGTGGGATCTCCTGGAATTTCAATGTAGTATGTGTCATCCTGAAGTACATCATCCGCAAGTCGCTGGTACTCCTGCCTCTCCATTACCACACTAACATTTCCCTTGTCAGATCTCAACAGTAACAAGTTATTTTTGTTTTTAAAGAAGGTCTTAGTTCTATCACACCTGAACGACCGAACTGGATTTGGGCAGTCCTGCCAAAAATTGACCATCTTACCGAGAGACTATCAGCAATATTAAGAGGTATAGACAACATAAAGATCGTACAGAAATCCATCAAATCGACATCGTGCAACTTCTCGAGGTTGAAGGACAAAATTCCTAAACAACTGACTACAGGAGTGGTGTACAAGGAGGATTGCAAAGATTGCAACATGTGCTACATAGGACAGACAGGGAGAAATCTAAAAGGACGTCTAACATCTCATAGAAGTGACTGTAAGTTGAGGAAGCCAAGATGTGCTCTCTCCCAACATGTGATGGATACAGGCCACGAGATGGACTGGAACTTGGAGAATGTGGCGATATTGGACAAGTGTGATAGAGAGAGATCAAGACTCATATTGGAGATGATAATAATTTCACAATATTCTACGACGGTCAACAGAAGGTCAGACATCAACCACTTGAGCAACATCTATTCATACCTCATCAAAACTGATCATGACATCAATACTCTTGCTTTTTTCAACAATATGGAAGTAACGGAAACTTAGTGGTGAGGTCGAACGAATGGGATTTTTCATGTTTGTGTTATGTTAGTTGGGAGCGGGTCACCCAGCTCGAATTCATGAGGCCGTTTCTGTGACTTTGGCATGATCGGCCGTGACTGACGGGGGAAATGTCGCCGTTCTGTGATCTCGTTTAATGGAACACAGAGGTGCAACATAACCTATATGATCTGTCAAACTATCAAGGAAGCATATACGTATTAGATATATACCGCGTATGTCGAATAAAAGTTGAGGCTTCCTCAGATAGCCATGAAATTCCGAAATCATGTCCCTAAACTACTTCTGCGCATGCGCGAAAGTCGTTGGCCGAAATTTATAGGTTAACGTTAATTGTTGTCATATTTGAATCCCATTATTTGATTGATTCATTGATGTCTTCCTGTTTTGTTTAGTTTTTGTGAATTTTTAATGTGGTTTGTGAAGTTTTACTGGTAGTTTGGACCATATAATGAGAGGAAGAAGATGTTTCGCTTCTGGAAAGGGCTCAAAGGATGTATTGTTACAGAAGCGAATAAATATTTCGTGAAGAAACATACTGTAACAGCCTTTATGATGAATTTGCAGTACAGCAAGAGCAGTTTGATATGAACATGAATGTTTTTAATATGAAAAGTTTTTCAATTTAGATCTTCATTAAATTTACGAAGCGACATCGATCGATTGTTGAGCAATTTTAGGAACGAAATAGTCTCGGGTTGTGTTTTGAATTTACATATTTGGAGAGGACAATTGTAGGAGTTGTTATTTGTGGAGGAGGACTATAATAATATAGGCTTATTTAGCACTTGGCTATTCACATAATCTTTATAATTCACACAATTTCACTTTGAACTACGGAAATAATTGTTTAGTCTCCTAATCGCTTGAAACAGAATACTATTCCAGTGATTTCCGAATAATAGTTTTTTTAACATGAATTATACAATTCATATTTGTTTATTTGTGAAATTATAATAATAAAATATATGAAAATGGCATTTAAGAGAAGATAAGTAAATTCTCCTGAATTGATGAAGATGACAGTGTAGAAAAGGCACAATAGAATGGTAAAGTTCATTTCAATATATTTTAAATACTATTTTAATATTGAAACAATATTTTGTTTTTGTACCAATTCCCTAAAAAATTAAACCAAAATAGCTACTTGCAATTTTACTGTTGAAGCATCAACTTCATATTCTAATTTGGTTGAGTTGAAATAGTTGTGAAGCTAAATCAAATGCTTTTTAGCTTTATTGAAGACAAATTTGTTTCAAGCCAATTATCATTATTAGGAGCTTTGCGATTCACTTATTTATTGATAGTTTTTTCAATTAACTTGTGGAAGAAGCAACTTCATCCTCTAATTTTAGTAAGTTAAAAAAGTTACATTATGGAGAAGATACAAATGTAGTAATTAAATCAATTAGCTCTATTGTAGACAAATTTGTTTTGAAAAAAATATATATTTAAATTTTATTGACTGATAGATGTTCTATCTTTCTTTTCTATTTTATTTTTAGACTATAAAGGTATTATGAAATTGAAATTAACTTTTTGTGTGTTAGTATCTTGTTGTTCATTAAAACTGAAATTAATCTATTAAATGGTTTCTTTCTGGGTTTTCTCTCCCGAACTCTGAAAAATATCTATAAAATAAAAAAATTATGATTTTGTGAATTGCTCCAATGATGAAACAACTATTTCATAACGTATCAGAGTCTATATCAGACTCCTTCGTCAGACAATTCTCGAATTTCAGAATAGCTATCAACAAAAAATAATTCTGAAGATGATTGTTAAGTGTCTGATATAAACTCTGAAATGTTACAAAATAGTTGTTTCATCTTTAATGTCATTTCGTTATTGTTTGTTAGGCAACATTGTTCGATAGATTCAGATTGCTTCTGACAATTATCTTGTGTTTCTTACACAGA
The DNA here is from genome assembly GCA_937662695.2 of Halyzia sedecimguttata. Lineage (NCBI taxonomy): Eukaryota > Metazoa > Arthropoda > Insecta > Coleoptera > Coccinellidae > Halyzia > Halyzia sedecimguttata. The sequence goes on along the minus strand of OW569416.2, from coordinate 10,025,703 downwards.
AACAATTCACACAATTGGTATTATAGCTATTCGTATTGAAGCGACTTCTTTCTTCTTCTTTTATTCAAAAACGAACCTCAATCCAAAGAAACCAAATATTATATATATTTATAAGTAGATAATTAACTCGCTCATGCTCTTCGAGAGCTTATGAGGGGTCTCCTTGGGAAAGACCTAGGAGGATCAGTATAATAATCATAATAATAATTATGGGCTTCTGACAAAGTAGTATCAGTTATATCTTTTGTAACTGATATTGTTTTGTCAGCAATTAACTACATGAATAATCATTGGAGTAACCACTTCGTTTTTTGTTAAAGGAATCCATATTGAAGCAAGAAATGCCCATCAATATTTTAAATTTCAGCTAATTTTGTAAACAAATTCAATATTTACAAATCACAACACTCATGGGGTGACAGGGTTTTTTTGCTGAGGTTTTTCCCTAAGCTCTTATATCATGCATCGATTTGTATGGTTTCCCGTTACACGAACCTCTGCACACACTTATAAAGCTCTCAATCAAAAGAATATTATACTGGAGTAAATAAAGAAACAAAAATAATATATTTCAATGTGTATTAATGTATGATTATTAACATAATACATAATTATATACAAATTGAAATCAATAAATGGTATTCTAAAAAATGGAGTTTTACATTTCATATTATTAAAGCCTAGAGAATCTTCTACTGGCAGATTACTGGAAGTATAAATTTATATGAATAACTATATTTTTTATTTCTTCGGGATTGTGTCCCTATCCAAGAGCTTATAAAAAAATAAAGAACAAATCTTCAAATAAGGAGAAGCAATTTTCAGAAGAAATGATAAAATTTCCGTTGACCCTCCAATTTTATTCCTCTAAAGTCTAAAGCATACAACTATCTACGAAGAACATGGAAAAATGGTCTCATCCATTGACGTTACGCTCATGGTATAATGTAGTCTCTGGAAAGCTAGGTTTTAATGGCAGTTGGAAACTTCCCTTGAGTTATTTTCTAATAAAAAGTCTTGGTGCTAATCAATGGGCAAAGTTGTTGTTGAAATGTTTCAACTACTTTATGAAACGAAAGCTCACATCAACTTCGTCACATTTGAAGCAGCTGAATCGAATTTGACAATGTGTTCACGCCCTGTTGGCAATTTTGATTCATTTTCATACAATTTTAAACCACATATAATCAGCCCATTTTCCAAAGAAAAAATTCTATATTTTTATATGCTTGCCACATGGTCGAATTGATAAGGAATATTCTAGGGGCCTGTAAAATTCTGTCCCAAAATAATAGAATCATCAATTGGGCTTATTTTGGTCGCTTGGTAAGCATCCAGAAGAGGGAAGGTTTGCATGTTGCAAATAAAATTGGGATGAAGAATATCAATTTCACTCAGAATAAGATGTCAGTGGAATTAGCAGCTCAGATATTGAGCAACAGCGTTGCAATTGCATTCTAATTTTGTTTGCAAAAGTATGAAGGAAGTGAGGCAGCTATAGAATTTTGCATGATGCATTCGATATTTTGAATGTAAAAAATAAATTTACAAGAAACCAGTATCGTCTGCCCCTACAATGTAGAATGAAGTCAGGGATACATGAAGTCTATATGGAAAACGGTCCCATTGGGTGTAATTATAGATCTGCAAAATATGATATTATTTGAAATTTTACAACAAGAAAAGTTGATAATCTACTGACATTCAAACTAGCTCAAGATTCCATAGAAAGAGAGATCTCAAGATTCCTTGAAATTTTGCAAGCTTCTTTACGATGGATAAAAAGTCAAGAATCTATTGAGGATGAGGAAGATATACTTGTTAGTGAATTTCAGCACGATTATTTGAGGACTATGTGGTCATTAGCAGCTTTTGTTGAAAATCATAAAAAAGAACTGCTTTCATACCATCTGATGGAAGGTTGTCCAGGTGGTCGAGGTGAGTTTGGTCATCTCTTAATCCTGTCAAATCCAAGGCTGTATCATTGGTTCTAGGAGCACTTTGTTTTTTACCCAAGCAGGTCGCTGGCCTCACTTGGAACCTTCCTCTTTTATCAAGGCTTGGGACCGGCTATGAAGTCACTGAGCTACTCGATCCACCAGCTCCTAACATAGGCAGAGTTGAAAATATTGTGCATAATATCGTAGGCTTCCTCGTGGCAAATTTAATTAAGACATGTTACATGTCAGACTTGCATTGATAATTTAATACCAATAAATATTGCAAACCATACAAAATCATCTGTATTGAAAAATAGAGGGCCATATTTGTTTTCACCTTCAGACGGGATACATATATGCCAAATAACAGAGAGTTATTCGAACAAATAAAGGAATCTAATAAACCAAATCAAATATAGTCAATTCTTTAATTAGTCCTGTATTCAGAGCTGTTAACTTAACGGTTCTTTTCAATTCATACCATATAACTAATCAAGATATTTTTGAAATCCATAGAATGAATTTGGATAAACAAGTCTTGAGAAAACCCATGAAAAAGCTGTCTTTGGGGAATGAATAAACCTCCCAAAAGATTGTTCAATCAATAATTGATACTGATACTATGAATAATATAACTCTTACTGAACTTGGAACTGTAAATCGCCACGGACAGACCATATTTCTACTCATTTTGCTAAGAATGTAGTGAAATGGAATTTTATTTACCTGTTGTTGTTATGTTGATTCAACATGTGGTAATGCTATCTTGTTTATTCTCATTGGTATTTCGATTACTAGAGTACCGCATGTATATAGTGCGTTTCACTGACTAGACACCAAATGTCAGACGAAAATATTCATATATCCAAAGCCATAACTAGTGCATCAAAATTCAGAATGTTTTTAATTACTAACCACATATAAGTACATATATCTTCCTCATGCAAAAAATTCTATCCGCCTGTTGGCACAACGGATTGGAAGATTAGTTCGAGTATAAATTCTACATCATTCTCCCATTATTTTCTACAAAACATTGCTGAGCAAGAAAAAAAACGGAGAACTTTCTTCAATGCTGACCGGTTTTTTCTGCAAACTGCTGAATGGTCACTTGCATTGTGGGAACTTGTTGAGCATTATTTTCTTTAACGTACCAAGTCGATTCACCAGACACTTAACCACTTTTCGTACATAGTTACATAGAAGTAACTATGGCTCTAATTTTATTCTACACGTTCCCTTACTATGACCAACAATCGTAAATCGTTCTATGGATATCTTTTCACAAACAATGGACACCTTCAGAAAAGCCATGTTCTCTTGTATCTCTGGAAATTTAACTGTCATAACTTTCTTTTGCTTAGTTATAAGTTTAAAGAGGGTTTCCCGTGTAGCATATGCTGTATGTATCTGAAAAAATAAATAAACTAACTTCAAGTCCAGGTCATTTTATTCAGAATGGTTTATTACGTAGTTGTATCGGTCTACATTCAACATGAACAAGCTTTCCAAAGCAAAAAGACTTCACGTCAGTGCTTTTAAGGACACCGGTCTTTTATATAGTTTTTAATATTCTATTTTCCAAAATCTTTCTTCGTCTTTTTCGAACAATAAGAATAAACTCATAAAAATAATATTAAGTATTTCCATTTCCTAGATTAAGGTACTGACCAGCCCTTATATATGTTAACGTTTTGATGTAGAATCTTCATTAGAATTTTCCCAAGTGGCATAGGAGAGTAATTATCTAGGCTTATAGTTTTTAATCTACAAGTAAAAAAAGTTTGAGTATTCAGTAAAACATTCATGTTGCTTGAAACATGCTAATTATATCCAAAACAAGTAGTACAAAATGAATGCAAATCATAATGTATTGGCAAAAAGGAATAATGAATGATTTACTGTCACACGAAAGTGTTCACAATACGTACCAAAAGTTTTATATGTTCAATAGCAAGAAAGTATGTTTACATAAAATTTTCCAGACTTCTCGGATATTATGTATTTCTATCCAATTGTTTGATGCATAGTTAGATAAAAAACTCATTTATAAAATTCCTTCTCGAGTTTCAGAGAGCCAAAGTCAAGGTAATGTAGTATCCATTCGGACTACTACCGATAAACAGGTTTGGACTTCCAAATTGACTGTCAGGAAGATTTTTATTCGATCTAGGTCACTATTTTGTGAAATTAGCGAGAGAACACAATTTTGGAACCAGATTTCTCACATTTTGGAAAACACATTACATATCTCGTTTTGACGTTTTCAAATATTCGAATAAGATTTGTTGGTTATGTTTTCAAATCATTTTGACATACTGTGCGCATGCGCAGTAGCGTTGTAGGGACATGACCTTGAATTGCTCGAGCTTCAATTTTAAGGACGGAATGTTCTGACGTACGCAGTATATGTCTATTAGGTATATGCAAGGAAGGTTCTAATTATCACTTCCGCTATGACTGGTAGATCGGGTCGTTGACAGAGAATTTAATACAAGAATGCCGACATTTATTGGCAGTACAGAATAATCTAGATAAAATCGTGGAAAATAAGACTGCAGGAAATATAAACGTGTAGATATTTCTCTTGGAGGGATTCCAGTCTTGAGTCTATTCAACATCGATGAGAGGATTCCGTGAGAAACCGTTATTTGACCCTTTTTTACAACTTTTTTTTTGACAAACCAACATTGATGTGAGTATATGTGGAAAAAATATGTGTAATTTTGTTTTCTTGAGTTGACAGCTCAGTGAAAGATCAACCAATGAATCTGTATTTGAGTAGGTACAGATGGTTGTTTTATTTTTGGATTTGTAATGTGTAGCTTCATAGTTTGGATAATAAAGACATTTTTTCTGTTGTGTCGTTGGCGGCCATGTTTGAATGTTAGTGACTTTTGTATTTTGTAGATGTTCTGATGATGCAGGTGATATTCTGCGAAAGCTCAACAATTTAATAAATGGTACACTGAACTGAGGACCTTTGTTTGAACTCTGAAAAACCCCAATTACCTGGAGAATTAATTATCAACTGATCAGAGATGACTTCCACTCAACTTATATATATATATATATATATATATATATATAAATAGAAAAGTATAACGGGTGATTCTGCCAACTAGCAGAAACACGTGTCGGCAGGAACCAGCAGAATTGTTTTCTCTGCTTCTTTTGCGGAATCACCCGTTATACTTTTCTATTTAAATATACTTATCCGCATTATCCTATTTTCTTTAATATATATATATATTTTTTTTTTGGTTTAATACATAGGTGTGAATCATATATAATTTCTTCATCTCCGTTGATATGGATTTGCATGAAGTGCAAGCCAAAAGCATTCAATCAATCGAAGTAAACTTGACATGTTCAACGGTCCATTCTAGACCGCTGAACGGCAGTTAACTATCCATCGATATATAATTCGATTTTTGCCGAAGATGCAATCTTTCAGAAATTCCCGAACTGCACGATACACTGTTCCAATAACTCACCCACCACGCTCAGTGCACGAGTCATTAGCGCGACTATTATGAAAAAGTGTAGAATCATGTTGCGCCAGCGGCCTGCGGAGCTTCAAATATTTCAAAGACTCCAAGAAACCCGCTCGGGACGCGACTAAAGATATTCCATTTTTATACGAAAGTGATAACACACGACCACCATAAATATTATATTTATGGCACGGATGACTGCTAATTTAGAAGAGAAGCATAGAAAGAGAGTGCCGAGCGTGCGCGGGGTCAAGTTCGTGTTGCCCCCAGCCAGCGAGCTGAGGCGGCGGCAGCGAAGAGTGCAAATACGCACCCGCACCCGTGCAAGGCATGCGGCAGTTGGCAGACCACTAGCTCCGGCTAATTATAAGTTAGTTTTACACGAAATCATAATAATGTAACTTTTGCTGTTCTTTTATGCCTTGCCCGCTTCCAATTTATTTCGTTGCGTGGTACCTACACATAGATAAATCATCGAGTCGCTTTGTCGTATCTCAAGGACGATAACATAGAAGCATGCAGTTGCTAATTTGTGAATAGCTCACACTGTATATAACAGGTGGCAAGAAATTGAAGTTATGTTTTCCCGATTCATTAACATTAATCATAGCAAATCGCTTTCTTGAAAATCCTCATTACTGATTTTTCAGGAAAGTTGTGGAATATACTGTGTGCATTATTCGGTACTGAAGAATAAATTTCATCCGCGCTTCCGCCAGTCCGCTTATAATCAGCGTTATCGTTGTTTATTTTGGGGGTACTTCATTGAAGCACTATCCTCATTCAATTACATATATGAAGTTCTATGAATCATTGTAAGAGGTCGTACACATCCAACCTTTTCGAGATACCTATCACAAACTATCCGAAAACTGGGTTGATTGATATTGATACTGAATTTGATCGATAAAAAAGTCGATCGTGCTGAAATTCAGCACTCGATTGCAAAATGGCGACTCGCAGTTATGTGCGGGGTTTCAACGGATCCTGCCGTACAGTTTCTAAAATATAACATTTATTTTATGTTTTTTCTAGTGATACGATGCTCTCAAAATTTTCAAATATTAGTGCGTTCGCATACTTCATGTAACTACCAAGTTCAAGTTGTATTTGAAATGCAGTTTTCCAATTATTGAGGCAATAACAACAAAATTTCAGATGAGTATAACTCTGAAAACATTCGGCTGATTATTTCCATTAATGAACCCATCTGCCGCATTCGGATGTGCAACCTACCCTGAAAATTGCAAGTCGCTATCTCGTTCAAAAGTTATCTTGGCAACGGTCACCCATGCAGCAAGTGAACTCACCTAAGCTGCTCGACTACCAATATTTTTTCAATATCTCCGACAATATAGATCTGATCGTGTTCACAACTTCGCTGAAAAATTTTGATTTGAAGGCTTTCACAAAATTTCAGCGATGACGGTCGTATAGTTTATGAGATACAGAATATTTTTAATGAATTTAATTTAATACGATTTGATACGATACTTGAGGAATTCCGTAACTCTTTGAGTGGGCATTCTTCTAACTAATTATGAAGTTTAAGTTGGGCCGGATCTATATTTTTTGAGTTATCAAGGAAATAACAACAAAATTTCTGATGGGTAGGTTTTGAAGTTTCTCACAAAATTTCTGAGATACAAGGTATTTTTTAATTTTTTTTTTTTCATATTTCTGGTGATATGATCCTGACGAAATTTCGCCTAAGTTTTTGTGTCAGCATTCTGGTACTAACTACCAAGTTTAAATTAAATCGGATCTGTATTTTTTGAGTTAATACGAAAATAACTACTACAATTCCAATTGATTTTCACAGGCTTTAGGTCCGGGGTTATTACAAAATCAAATTTCTTAAAAATAGGCTAGTTTCAAGTTTATTCCAAAGTCTTCTTCAGGGCTCTGAAATGTAGAACCGAGAACTATAGTCATAAACTTCATGCACAAAATTAAAAATTACAATTCACTTCAATACAAACAAACAAGTTTACAGTATTCAAGTGAGGAAACAACTTCTGTGATTTGATTCCATAGAAAAAAAAATTCACTTTTGACTCACATTTTTCTCTTTGCTTGATTTCGTCGTCAGGTATTTGAATTTTGGAAATGTCAAAAACTACTTTCATGGGATACTGTCTAAGGACTGAGTTGGACAATTCCATGGGTTTTAGAATTGCGCGGATCACAACAGCAGCGGCACATATTGGGGACAGAGAAAAAACTCCTATCTTTTTTTGTTATTTTCAATTAAATAATAGTGTGCAATTGAACAGATCAAAGATAGATAGGAGTTTTTTCTCTGTCTCCAATATGTGCCGCTGCTGTTGTGATCCGTGCAATTCTTAAACCCCTGGAATTGTCCAACTCAGTCTTTTGACAGTATCCCATGAAAGTAGTTGTTGGCATTTCCAACATTCTAATCCCTGACGACGAAATCAAACAAAGAGAAAAATGTGAGTCAAAAGTGAATTTTTTTTTCTATGGAATCATATCACTGAACTTGTTTCCTCACTTGAATACTGTATACTTGTTTGTTTGTTTTGAAGTGAATTGTAATTTATAATTTTGTGCATGAAGTTTATAACTGTAGTTCTCGGTTATCCATTTCAGATCCCTGAAGAAGACTTTGAAATAAAGTTGAAACTAGTTGGCCTTTTTTTAAGAAATTTGATTTTGTAATAACCCCGCACCTAAGACCTGTGAAAATTAATTGGAATTGAAATCACATAGGTCTCAACTTCATTAATCATAATAACTACATTTCAGATGGCGATAACTGCAAAATCGTTAGAAAGATTGCCGACACAAGATTGCGGTTGGCTCAGGGGTAGAGCGATTGACTTGGGAGCGGAAGCCCCAAGTTCAATCCCGAGGCCAGGAAAGACATTTTCTAGTCGCGGTAATCGCCACCATTCACTGTTGGGTCAAAAATGAACAGTGCTGTGCCTAGGGTGGCGTAAGGACACAGTAACAAAGCCTACACAGAACACAACTGGTTTTCCTCACTCGCTCAAGCACATCCAGAGTTTAAGAGGGGTCTCCTCGGGGAAGACCTTGGAGAATCAGTATAATAATATGTATACAATATATACAATGACCTATGCAAAATTTCGTGAGGATCTTCTGCATCCAAATCTGACATTCATGGTCGTTAATAGATGTACCGCCGTATTCACAAAGCATTCAATCGCCGTTAAGTCCTAACTGAGGTCCTCAGTTAAGGATAATTTTGAATCAGCCTCAGTTAATGTATTTAACGGTGTTGAAACAGGCCTGTTTCACGTTAGTTTTCACGTTAACTGAGGTGGCGATTCAAATTTATCCTTAACTGAGGACCTCAGTTAGGACTTAATGGAGATTGAATGCTTTGTGAATACGGTAACGTTCGTTTGTTTACCTTCGGCGGGCGATGAGGTTATCGTTCGTGTTGATATTGAATTTGAGGTTGGGTCTCAGTGGTACCAATCGACGCTAAATAATTATTTTATTTGAAGGGCCGAATGACTGTTGGCAATATTGTTGCATTATGACAGTCGGACATTTAGTGAGTGCGTCGGTCAGGTGAAGTCGTCCATTTTGTGAACAGTCAACGAAGACAGCATAGGGTAAAACGTATTTTCGGAACTCTAGTAGAATTATTGGAATCTTCTTAATTGGATATAGTTTCGAAAATCGGGTTAAGAGTGAGAGTTATATTGGTTTGATTGGGAAGGATAACAGATAACCATCACTTGTCTCGAAAGAGGATATAAAAGCCTTTTGCAGATCCGAGTTGAGCACGTGAACGATCTTGGCGGCTTGGTCAGAACATCGCTGTGTGCCTGAAGAATTATTTGGTGGAGGCACGGCCAGATTTGGTATTCGAAGCAAACGTGTGCGAGACAACCCCGAACATCAGGGGTTTTTGTGGCAGCACGAGTTTTTGTGGCAGCCCGAATTTTTGTGCCAGCACGATTTTGTGTGTCAGGAAGAGAGGGATCTTTATGTCAGGAGGAGTAGCACTGAGGCAATCGAGTATATACAAGGCGGTCCATAAGTAACGCTGTGAGACAGCCAACGCAGGGTTGCAGATCCCGAGTATATACAAGGTGGTCAGTAAGCAACGCTGTGGGACAGTTAATCGAGGGTTGCAGACTACGAGTACAGAGAGAAAGAGGACATTATTGCGAGACCATCGACGCAGTACTACGTTCAGGAACAAGGAATATCAGCACGCAAGTTATAAGAAACATATCTCGAAACATATCTTATACCTGCTATATATATAACGTGAACTTATTATCATCAATTATATAAATTATTATTGTTGTTGTAAAGCGGAAATTGGGGAAAGATTTGTGGTAGTCATATATGATCATAGATAAGAAACGTGGATGCGCCTGAGCTCAAGCGACGCGTATTTGAATCAAATATTAATATTATCTACGTACAATTTCCGCCACCCTTTTTCAGGGTTTCACAGTAGTTTTACTTTATTGAAGCTAAAGACCTGGGTTGTAAGCTACTGGAATAAATGGTTTGTTTTTAGCGTGCATATTCTTTTGGTGAATTTAGGAATTATTACATTACGCTGGGGTTTCTGGGAGACTTAAATTTACCTGGCGCCCATTTACTAGGTTCCCTTTTTAGAAACCCACTCCCATCTCCACTGGAGCTAGACCGCGGATCCCCGAGTTCTAGTAGCTCCGAATTTAACCTCTGCGACTTGGGAACAGTCGTATGTCGTTATAAATTAGTATTTTAAATCCATAAGTAAAATTTACTAGGTAAATTTTTTTAGGCAAGGGGGGATTTTGTAACGTTCGTTTGTTTACCTTCGGCGGGCGATGAGGTTATCGTTCGTGTTGATATTGAATTTGAGGTTGGGTCTCAGTGGTACCAATCGACGCTAAATAATTATTTTATTTGAAGGGCCGAATGACTGTTGGCAATATTGTTGCATTATGACAGTCGGACATTTAGTGAGTGCGTCGGTCAGGTGAAGTCGTCCATTTTGTGAACAGTCAACGAAGACAGCATAGGGTAAAACGTATTTTCGGAACTCTAGTAGAATTATTGGAATCTTCTTAATTGGATATAGTTTCGAAAATCGGGTTAAGAGTGAGAGTTATATTGGTTTGATTGGGAAGGATAACAGATAACCATCACTTGTCTCGAAAGAGGATATAAAAGCCTTTTGCACATCCGAGTTGAGCACGTGAACGATCTTGGCGGCTTGGTCAGAACATCGCTGTGTGCCTGAAGAATTATTTGGTGGAGGCACGGCCAGATTTGGTATTCGAAGCAAACGTGTGCGAGACAACCCCGAACATCAGGGGTTTTTGTGGCAGCACGAGTTTTTGTGGCAGCCCGAATTTTTGTGCCAGCACGATTTTTTGTGTCAGGAAGAGAGGGATCTTTATGTCAGGAGGAGTAGCACTGAGGCATTCGAGTATATACAAGGTGGTCCATAAGTAACGCTGTGAGACAGCCAACGCAGGGTTGCAGATCCCGAGTATATACAAGGTGGTCAGTAAGCAACGCTGTGGGACAGTTAATCGAGGGTTGCAGACTACGAGTACAGAGAGAAAGAGGACATTATTGCGAGACCATCGACGCAGTACTACGTTCAGGAACAAGGAATATCAGCACGCAAGTTATAAGAAACATATCTCGAAACATATCTTATACCTGCTATATATATATAACGTGAACTTATTATCATCAATTATATAAATTATTATTGTTGTTGTAAAGCGGAAATTGGGGAAAGATTTGTGGTAGTCATATATGATCATAGATAAGAAACGTGGATGCGCCTGAGCTCAAGCGACGCGTATTTGAATCAAATATTAATATTATCTACGTATAATTTCCGCCACCCTTATTCAGGGTTTCACAGTAGTTTTACTTTATTGAAGCTAAAGACCTGGGTTGTAAGCTACTGGAATAAATGGTTTGTTTTTAGCGTGCATATTCTTTTGGTGAATTTAGGAATTATTACATTACGCTGGGGTATCTGGGAGACTTAAATTTACCTAGCGCCCATTTACTAGGTTCCCTTTTTAGAAACCCACTCCCATCTCCACTGGAGCTAGACCGCGGATCCCCGAGTTCTAGTAGCTCCGAATGTAACCTCTGCGACTTGGGAACAGTCGTATGTCGTTATACGGTACATCTATTAACGACCATGAATGTCAGATTTGGATGCAGAAGATCCTCGCGAAATTTTGCATAGGTCATTGTGCCGGCAATTTACAACTGACCACCAAGCTGCAATTCGATCAGAGCTGTATTGTTTGAGTTATTGGGAAAAGAAATTCAATTCCGAAATCGTTCGGCCGATTGTGCCCATTAACAAACTTTACAGTCAGATTCGGATGCGCAACTTACCCTGTACATTTCGCAATCTCTTTCTGATCGAATGTTATCGTGTCAACGGCCAGCTAATATTGTTAATGAAGTTATCATGCAGGTAAGTATAATAAATAATAGCGGATGGCATGTGCCTTCAAAGCACTTGTAACGTTGAGGTGTCAAAGTATGTGGTTCACGATTTAAGAAGCTTCTACAGAAATAGTGACTGCTTGATTGCCAGAAAAATCCGGAAAAATTTAAGTAAACTGCTTCTAAGATTCTGTGATTGATGCCTGATGGAACAAATAGCGGGAGTCTGTTACTAGCATAATATGTTACCGAGAAAGCGGAGCATTTCGAGGTTTCCACACTGTGTTCATATTCTATGATAAAGACTCGTTTTGAGATTAAGACTAATGTTTATAACATCAGGTATTCACCAATGCATCATAATGTATATACAGGGTGTCCCGTAAATAGAGGATCCTGGGAATGTCGGTGATAGAGGGGGTTATTACGAATACGTAACAATCAATTTTATTTCCCTAAGCCCAATGGTTTCAGAGATATGATTTTCAAAATTTCAACCAATTTTCGTTACTTTCCATGGCAAAATCAATCATTTTCATGAGATGTTATCAATTTTTTGGCTATTTTTCTGGCTAGGATTTTTGAGCGAACATTAATCTTCATAATCACAATGTTATTTATGGGATATAAATGGCAGCCAAAGACATAAACTTGTCCATGTTTGAAATAACAAAGCATGGCAAGTAATTTTTGAATGAATATTGGTGTGAAAAAAGTCTGAGGAAATCTTGTGGAACATTAACATAAAAACATCAGCGATTCATACAGATTTTAAAAACGTAAAATTAGTCAGCATCAATTGTGTAAAAGTTCAAAAAATACCCCATTTATTGTAATACCTCTTCATTCACAGCAATACTAACTATTGAAACAATCGCTTATTATTTTTCCCGAGGCTCTGTTATATTCTAATTTTAAGCCGAAAACGGCCCCTAAGGACTGGGTTAGAGTCATTAATGAACAATTTGTGGGCCCAACAGATTATGTAGGGCCGGCCAACCGGAAACGAACACAATAACATTAAAAGGAAAAAGCTTGAAGACTTAAATTTTCAGGTTAGGTTTGGAACAATAACACGTCGGTGAAATTGTTGCGGGGTTATTCATGTTTATTGTTCCTATTTTTTCTAAAGCAACAATTTGATCGAATTGAAATTTATTAAATGGAATAAGAATAATAAATAATAACAAATGTAGTAATAATTATCATCGTTTCTAGTTGTCAACGTGATTTCAATTGTTATTTCTACCACTAATTTCATTTTTCAACCTACGCTCGAATTGGTGCTTGTGCCTATGATTTAAATATTTTTCAACTACTTCTATCGCAAAATGTCCTACACTCCTCGAGAATATGCAGAAATGCATTACATTTACGGGCTATGTGACGGAAATGCTCGGCAGGCTGCACGGACATATCGCTAGCGTTTCCCTAATCGCGAACGCTATCCCGACTACAGAACCTTCCTTCGAGTAAATAATGCATATTTAGAGGGTCGAAAAAGTAGGGAAAATAAACGTCAATAGCCCCACAGCAACTTGACCGACGTATTATTGTTCCAAACCTACCCTAAAAATCTAAGTCTTCAAGTTTTTTCCTCTGAATGTTATTGTGTTCGTTTCCAGTTGGTCGGCCCTACAGAATTTGTTGGGTCCACAAATTGTTCATCAATGACTCTAACCTAGTCCTTAGGCACCGTTTTCGGCTTAAAATTCGAATATAACAGAGCCTTGGGAAAAATAATAAGTGATTGTTTCAATAGTTAGTATTGCTGTGAATGTAGAGGTATTACAATAAATAGTATTTTTTGAACTTTGACCCAATTAATGCTGACGAATTTTACGTTTTAAGAATCTGTATGAATAGCAGCAGTTTTTAGATTAATGTCTCACAAGGTTTCCTCTGACTTTTTGGCGCTCTAGTTCCTCGGAACAGAGTGCTTATCAATTTGCCCAAATGTCTGTAATTTTGGAATTTTTGGCTGAAAATGGTCTCAAACGATTTGGTTCGACTCACTGATCAAGAATCCGAGGTCGAAATCGATTCTGTCCGGCCGGCCGTAGGCACAATAACTCTCGAACGAAACGAGTTTGAGGATTGAAATTTGCAAGGTGGGTTTGGAGCGTAAATATCTCGGATGAGTTCGTTAATGGGTGAAATCCATATTTCCGAAACCCATCACTTGATCTGAAATTTAGCATCAAATTGTAGAATCATGACCTTTATACGCATGTGAAGTTTTGTGTTGACCAGATCACCGCAAAGGGTAAAAAAAATGTTGAAAATTAAAAAAAAAAATTTCTACAATAACTCTCGAACGGAATGAGCTAGGTAGTTGAAATTTTCAGAGTAGGTTAGGGAGATAAATATCTCGGTTGAGTTGGTTATTGGGCAAATATGGCCAGATTTAATTTCATTTCTTTCATGGTGCAGTTCTCATTCTCAGATTCCTCATTTAATCTTGGTAAATAAACTATTATTTGAATTGAATTTCCTTTATGATGCAGTTTTATCATATTAATACATTGATATAATTCCCAACTCTGAAAAACCAATACTTTCGGAGTTATGGCCGATTTTAGTAAAAATATTTTTTATGAATATTTCCGAAACCGATCACGCGATCTATCTGAAATTTAGCATGAAATTGTAGAATCATGACCTTTATACGCATGTGAAGTTTTGTATTGACCAGGTTACCGCAAACTGTAAAAAAAAATTTGAAAATTTAAGAATATAGTTTTTCAACAATAACCCTTGAACGGAATGAGCTAAGTAGTTGAAATTTTCAGAGTAAAATAGGGAGATGAATATCTCGGTTAAGTTCGTCATTGGGTAAAATTGTCCAGATTTAATTTGATTTCTTCCATGATTCAGTTCTCATTCTCAGATTGCTCATTTAATCTTGTTAAATAAACTATTATTTGAATTGAATTTTTTTTATGATGCAGTTCTATCATATGAATACAGTGATATAATTCCCAACTCTGAGAAACCAATACTTTCGGAGATATAATTTGTCTGTTTGAACTAGAGCGCCAGAAAGCTCCTGTCCACAGGAGCCATTTTTTTTACTCCAGTATTGATTCAAAAATCACTTGCCATGGTTTGTTATTTCAAACATGGACAAGTTTATGTCTTTAAATTTTGGGCCGCCATTTATATCCAATAAATAACATTGTGATAATGAAGACTGAAGTTCGCTTAAAAATCCTAGCCAGAAAAATAGCAAAAAAAATTAAAACATCTCATAAAAATGATTGATTTTCCATGGAAAGTAACGAAAATTGGTTGAAATTTTGAAAAAATCATATTTCTGAAAGCATTGGGCCTAGGAAAATAAAATTGATGGTTCCGTATTTGTAATAGCTCCCTCTATCACCGACATTCCCATGATCCTCTATTTACGGGACACCCTGTATATAAAGTATATTTTGTTTACTTGTCATTACCAGAAAACAGGTATCTGGGTGTTTCTCTGCAGTTTACATAATTTCATGTCATTGATGAATAAATACTCAGTACATACGAATGCAGATCACAAACATATCTCTTCACATTCACCAAAACGTAACTGAGCCACAGAGTTCGAGCATTCTTTGGAAAAATAAGTAATAACCTTTTTCGAATATTTTTCTTATCAAAATGTCATATCCTCTGGCAGTTTGTTCAAAGCTGGTTTGATTTTTTTCTCAGGAACCTATTCATTATGTTTGAAAGTGAGGTTTTGAAATGTACTCCCCGTCCACAATAATAGTTAATTCATTAAATCGTAATTCCTCTGGTGGATAATACGCCTGAGGAATGACGAGATTACCAGAGGAATTATGGTTTACTGTTTAGAATGCCTGAATCAATTTCAATTTTTATTTCAGAATAAAAACATAGTTAGAAGTAAGCATGAAACCCGAGATGAAACCCCTCAGAGTACGGAAGAAAGATTGAGAAAATAGCAAAAAAAGAAAAAGGAGGATTTGAGATATTTTATACGGCGTTTAGGTGAAGACATTCCATCTCACACATATGAAGAATAACCAATTGTTGTGTCTGGTGATAATCGAAGAATATCCGTGAATAGAAGATACGGAAGAAGTAAAAACGAAGAAGCCGATAAAATATACAAAAAAATCGATTGATCAAGAGTCTGCATTGGAAGATACAGAAGAAGTATAAGAAAAATTATTATAGGTTCAAGAAAAAGATTGAGGACACTAAAGCACCTTCTCCCACTTAAAGTGATAAAATAATTATTCATGAGAACAAGAAGATAATCGAAAAAAAATTGCATTTTGCAAGGTATTAAGGGTGTAATTTAAATTTACGGATGAAGTAGATGTATTTGAAACAGTATATTCCTTAATGTTGGAATAACTTGAATAAAATTAATTTTTGACACGATACATTATTTTTTTTTTCGAATTTTTTCGTACACTCACGTTTGAATATAAATAATTATTGTCCACCTCGAATACAATCATCGTTCTGATGATGGTAATGAAAAATATATTTCCTCGGTTGAGAAACATCATTTCTATGGATGATATATTTTTTTAATTCTCTGAATTTGACTAAAAAATTATTGTTTAATGTGTTATTCGTATCAGTATATGGATAATTCATCAAACGTGTGTTTTATAATTTGTTTCGCAATTTTTCGCCATTTTATTTTTTTGACACTAAAATAGGATTATTCCAGGAGAATCACCCATCTATGGACTATGGAAATGCAGGTAACTATAATGATGCTTTATTTAACAATTGAGAAAGCTCTTTGGACAGGGGCTTTGGCTCGCTGTTCAAATTTATAGCCAGTGTAGTCACCCATATAGGTACTGAACTCACCAAAGGCTGCTCAGCTCCAGAAAAAAAAAAATGGATCATGCACTGACGTTAAGTCAGGAACTGTTGCGGGTATTTCTATTGTCCATTCTCCTTCTCATGTTCGTATTTTCCATGGTGAATTCTATTGTCTGTTCTCCTGTATTTACTATTGTAAATTCGATTAAGATTGTCCACGATACAGGACAAGGGACAATAGAATTCACTATGGTAAATTCGAATAGGAGTGTCCAGTTCAGGAGAATGGACAATAAAACATACGCGCAAAAGCTTCTGACTTCACGTCAGTGCTTAAACCAATTTTTTTCAATGATTTTTGAAAATTTTGTAGTAATACGATCTTCACGGAATTCTGTAACAATTTTTGCGTCGGCATTCTAGAACTAATTGCCATGTTTTTGGATTTAATCGGCATCGTATTTTTTGGGTTATTGAAGAAATAATAACCAAATTTCAGATGGATATAACTCCAAAACCATTCGGAAAATTATGCTAATTAACGAACTTAAATGTCGCATTCAGATGCGCAATCTACCCTGAAAACTTGCAAGTCGCTTTTCTTCCCGTTCTCGAGGTATCGTGAGATACATAATATTTTTTTGTGATTTTTTAAAAATGTTCTAGTGATACGGTCGTCCTCAAACTTGGAACTTGCTAAAAGAATTAGGTTCTGAAGGCTCTCGCAAAATTTCAGCCATGTCGGATGATAGTGATGATATACATATAAATTTTTTTTCAATGATTTTCAATGATTTTGTTTGATACGATCCTCACGAAAAAGAAGCATGAATTCTCACTTTGGCATTCTACAACTAATAACTGTGTTTGAATTTGATCCGTTATGTATTTTTCGAGCTATTGAGGAAATAACAACCAAATTTCAGATAGGTATAACTCCAAAACCGTTTCGCCGATTATGATTATAAACAAATCCAAATGACGCATTCAGATGCACAACCTAACCTGAAAATTTCAAGTCGCTATCCCTTCCCGTTCGCAGGTTATCATGACATACAAATATTTTTTAATAATTTTTTTTTCAAATTTTCTAGTGATACGATTCGGACGAAATTTCACAAACGTGCTTAGGTATATATTCTACAACTATTCACCAAGTTTCAATGCGATCAAATTCATATTAAAAATATTACTCGGTAACCATCGTGCCGATTGTGCCCATTAACGAACATTTCAGTCGTATTGGGATGCGCCACCTACTCTGAAAATTTCAAGTCGCTAGCTCTCTCGGTTCTCATGTTATCAAGGCATTAGTTACAAACGATTATTTTCAACTCACATACATACATACATTCACTGTTGGTACGAAAATGAACAGTGCTGTGTTTGCAGTGGCGTAAGGTCCAATTTGAATACATTCATCCACTATTGGTTCGAAAATTAACACTGCTGTGTTCGTGGTGGCATATGGTCTATATTAAAATACATACTCTAACTGTTGGGTCGAAAACAAACAGTGCTTTGTGTGCTGTTGAGTAAGGACCCATTGGAGTACATGCATTTAATGTTAGGTCAAAAATAAACAGTGCTTTGGTTGTGGTGGCGTAAAGACACAAATCAGTTCAGTCAAGCAATTGTGCCATGAGATAAACAATAGTGTATGCCGAGAGTAATCTCTATGAAACAAATCTTTCAATCGTACGGTTGTGTCATGAGAAACCATGATTTGAATATTCACAAAAAAACATTCTGTATAGCAGTAATTTTCACATGTTCTGTTTCACGTTATTTTAAGAAAAAATCAACCCAAGTTCGTTCGATAACCGTTTCCTCAGAGTTGTTTCGATAGAAATGTCTTATCGACTGTATATGGGAAAGCTTGGGTGAAGATCTCAGGAACTCGTTGGTATATTAACACAATATTTGCAAAATGAGCTCAGAATATTACGCTAGCCAGGCTCATAGACTGTATGGTTTGACCAATTTAAATAAGCGAAATGTTCCACTCAGACCAATCGTCAGTACGATCAAGTCCTCAAGATCTGAATTGAGCAAGTTAATTGCGGATATGCAGGATATGCTTAAGCTTATGGACCATGAGCCAATGACCAAAAAAAGTAAGCATTGAGAAGAACTTCACCACGATGATAAGTAGAAAGGAAGAATGGGAAAGGGAGTTCACCACCCAGACTTTCAAAGAAAATACCATAAAATGGTACACAGATGGCTCAAAAACCACGACGGGAGCTGGCGCTGGGGTATATGGGACAGGCACCAAGTGCGCACTGTCGGTAGGCTCCCGTTTGAGTATCTTCCAGGCAGAATTACTCGCAATCGAAAGATGTGCAGATATTAACCTAGAAAGAAAATATCAGAAATGCGACATAGCAATCCATTCGGATAGTCAATCTGTTATCAAAGCACTGAGCTCCCATGCCATCGATTCAAAGTTGATATGGGAGTGCCGAAGAAAACTAAATGAAATTGGCAAGAATAATAAGGTCTTTTTAGTCTGGGTCCCCGGTCACTCGGGAGTCAAGGGGAACGAAGAGGCCGATACACTTGCCAGAAAGGCAGCACGAACTCCTTTTATCGGCCCAGAACCTTTCTGCGGTATAGGAAAATGCACCTACAAGAAAGAGTTTCTGGAGAAGGAGGAAACCAAAAGAGAGACACTCTGGCGGAATCTTCCAGGTTTGGTTCATTCCAAAAAGTTCCTTAGGAACTTTAAAGAAGTGAGATCCAAAAGGTATCTGGATCTCTGCAAGAATAAGTTACACCTGGTCACTGGCTTCCTCACAGGACACTGTCGCCTCAGGAAGCATTTGATGAGAATAGGTTTATCAGATACTGACGAGTGCAGATTCTGTGGGGAGGAGGAAGAAACTCCTCTTCCCCTTGTTACAGAATGCCTCGCCATTGCAAGTCAGCGAAAGGAATGCTTTGGACAGGAAACTTGTAGGAGTGAAGACATAATATCCTTGAAGCCTTCCCAGATATTGAGGTTCATTTATACTCTGGAACTGGAGGGCGAGCTGTAGATGGCGTAATGGTGAGAACAGCTCTGTTGGGGGGCACAATAGATCTCAAGGTCGCGGTGCAACGTAACCCCCTTATCAATAATAATAATAATAATAAAATGAGCCAATGACCAAATTCAGAGGTAAGCATTAAAGGATTATCTTATAATAATAATATATTATATTGTTGTAGGGGGTAACGTTGCACTGCGACCTTATGAGCTATTGTGCCCACCCTCTCCCCCCGTCAGAGCTGTCGATGTCATCACAATCTTCAGCTCGCCTTCCAGTTCCTGAATTCAGCATTCCTTGCATTGGTTTGAGATGGCTAGGCATTCCGTAATCAGGAGATTCATCCCCTTCCCCACAGAATCTGCACTCGTCAGTTTCTGCCAGCCCTAAACTCATCATATGCTTCCTAAGACAGCAGTGCCATGTGAAGAAACCAGTGAGGAGGTGCAGCGTGTTTTTACTGAGATCCATAAATTTCATGAATCTGACAGTGTCAAAGTTCCGGTGGAAGTTCTTGGAGTGAAACATTGCTGGGCACGATCTACAGAGCAGTTTCTTGTTTCATCCGAAATAAATTTTTGTAGATGTATCTACCTACCCCACAGTAGGATTCCTGGCAAATAAAAGGTTTTCGTGCTCCTTTCTTGGCAAGTTTGTTAGCCTCCTCATTTCCTTTAATTCTCGAGTGACCAGGAATCCAGACCAAGGAGACCCCGTTGTTCTAGCCTACTTCATTAAGTTTCCCTCAGAACTCCCATATAAGCTCAGACTGGATAACATGGGAGCTCAGAGCTTTAATAGGAGCTTGACTGTCATAGTAGATTGCAATATCACACCTCTTATTTATTTATAAGTAAATCTCCAGGTTTTTTGGCACTCTAGTTCCTCGGAACTGAGTGCTTATCAATTTGCCCAAATGTCTGTAATTTTCGAATTTCTTGCTGAAAATGGTCTCAAACGATTTGGTTCGATTCACTGATCAAGAATGCGAGGTCGAAATCGATTCTGTCCGGCAGGCCGGCCGTAGGCACGATAACTCTCGAACGAAAGGAGTTAGAGGATTGAAATTTGCAAGGTGGGTTTGGAGCGTAAATATCTCGGATAATAGTTCGTTAATGGGCGAAATCCATCAAGTGGTTTCGGAGTTATGGTCGATTTTAGTAAAAACATTTTTTATGAATATTTCCGAAACCGATTACTCGATCTATCTGAAATTTAGCATCAATTCGTAGAATCATGACCTTCATACGCATGTGAAGTTTTGTATTGACCAGGTTACCGCAAAGTGTCAAAAAAAAAATTCAAAATAAAAAAAAAAATCTTCAATAACTCTAGAGTTATTGAAGATTAGCCAGCGCATTTAGACTCCAAACCTACCCTGAAAATTTAAATTCTCTAACCCACTGCGTTCGAGCGTAATCGTGCTTACGGCCGGCCGGACAGAATCAATTCTGACCTCGGATTCTCGATCAGTGAGTCGAAACTAATCGTTTAAGACCATTCTCGGCCAAATATTCGAAAATAGCAGATATTTGGACGAATTGATAGACACTTTGTTCATAGAACAGCGCGCCAAATCTACGTAAGTAATACGTAATTTTGTTTGATGGTAATAAAGTATGTAGCCTTTATGCATGCATTTCTTAAATACCTGTAAACTTTGAAACTTTTTCTTCTCAATTCCTTGGTTCCTGGTATAAATTTGTATCCTCCGTTTCATAAAGCTTGATTCTCCTTTGGGATAAGGCTTTCCACTCCACAGAATGACGAAATTTATCAAAGATGTCCCTGTTTACATATTTCCTCCCTCCGATATTGGCTACAGTTTGATCGCAAAATTATTTGGTGATGCTTCGTAGTTTCTGAAAAATTAATATCTACGTGATATTTAATGTAAGGTTGTTTTTTTCATGCCTATCCCATTATTTCAACAAAGTGGGGGGGGGGGTGTAATAAAATTGGGGAAACATTTACTGTACAGCGATTGTCCATTGTTTTTGGCGCTCTTGTTCCTCAGAACAGAGTGCTTATCAATTTGCCCAAATGTCTGTAATTTTCGAATTTTTGGATGAAAATGGTCTTGAATGATTAGGTTTGACGATAACTCTCGAACGGAATGGGCTAGACAGTTGAAATTCTCAGAGTAGGTTTGAGGGATAAATATCTCGGTTAAGCTCGTTACTGGGCAAAATCGGTCTAATAGTTTCAGAGTAACGAAAAAAAATATTTTTTTTTTTACATTTCAACTTTTTTATCAAAATTCTTTGTAAGGTGCAGTTCCATCATAAAAATCCATTGTTATCATTCTCAACTCTAAGAAGCTAATACTTTCGGAGATATGATGTTTCAAAATTTCAATAATTCATCGTAAGTTCTATCTATTCACAGAATGTGAACACAGAATCTGTCTGTGATCACTATTCATGAATGTCATCTTTTCAAGCTATTAGAGATTGTCAATTCATACTTGTTATTTTCTCTTGGAAAGTATTCGATTCTTGAATTTGTGAATATATATAAGACTGTTTTGATTTAGTTTATGGAGGAAATAGGAAAGAAGAACATAATGGAATCATCACTAGAAATTATTGTTCGTTGACCACTGAGGTTAATATTACCTTTTTCTTCCTTAAGTAGTGAGAGATGTTCCTATATACGGTATTTTCATAATGTTGCTAGCAAAAAATACTGAAATATGGATCTACATTTGTGTATCAATCATTTTTTCTTGAGTTAAGGTTAATAATACAGAAAAGAATGTGTTAGTTTTATGGACTATTAAATTTTAAATTATGAAAAGAGGATAGTATTTTATTTATTTATTCATTAATATTAATTTTGAACTATTAAAATAATTTGTTCGTAATCCACTATCTACTCAAATATCAGGAATGAATGGACAATCTACTATGATTGTCTCCAGCCTTGCTCTAGACATTTCGATGATACTTTCCTTAGGTATTTCGAGTTGTGGAAACTATGCACCGAGTCTAAGTTGCAACAATCCATTCCACGAGGTTGAATCATTGCAGATTGCTCATTTATTCCTGATAAATAAATTTAATGACAATTTTTGAAGCATTAAGGCATTTAAGCATTGTATATTGTTCTTTTTTTTATAAGATAATCTTTGAAGCATTTTTTTTTCGAAACTTTTTTTGAATTTGATTTCTTTCATGATGCATTTCTATCATAGAAATCCATTGATATAATTCCCAACTCTGAGAAACAAATACTTTCGGAGGTATAATTTGTCTGTTCGAACAAGAGCGCCAAAAAGCTCCTGACCAATTTTTGGCGCTCTAGTTCATCGGAACTGAGTGCTTATCAATTTGCCCAAATGTCTGTAATTTTCGAATTTTTCGATGAAAATGGTCTTAAACGATTTGGTTCGACTCACTGATCAAGAATCCGTGGTCAAAATTCATTCTGTCCGGCCGTCCGGCCTGTCCGGCCAGCCGTAGGCACGATAACTCTCGAACGGAATGAGCTAGACAGTTGAAATTTTCAGAGTAGGTTTGGGAGTTAAATATCTCGGCCAAGTTCGTTATTGGGAAAAATCGGACAGATGGTTTCGGAGTAACAAAAAAAAAATTTTTTTTACAAGGCAAATTCCAAATTAAATTTTTTTCAATAAGCTGTTTTACCATAAGAATCCAATGATATAATTTTTAACTCTAACAAGCTAATACTTTCGGAGATATGATTTTTCAAAATTTCAATAATAAATCGTATTTCAACGTTGTCACAGAATGATATCATTCTATGTATGAATTGTCATAATGTAAAATGATGTTCCTGAGACAAGACATTATCTAATCAATCGAAGAATTGTGAGAGAAGTGCGAAAAATCTCAGTTGTTTGCTCCGAAATTGGGTTTTCTCAGAAAATTCTTACATTTCGGAACGGATATCTGAGAGTAGTGAGACTGCTTTTCATCCATAGACATAAATATAACTCTCGAACGGAATGAAGTAGGTAGTTGAAATTTTCAGAGTAGTTTAGGGAGATGAATATCTCGGTTAAGTTCGTTATTGGCAAAATTGGCCAGATTTAATTTGATTTCTTCCATGGTGCAGTTCTCATTCTCATGATTAATCTTGATAAATAAACTGTTATTTAAATTGAATATCCTTTATCATTAAAGATGCAGTACACCATTAAAATTCATGGATATCATTTTCAACTCCAACAAGCTAATACTTTCGGAAATATGATTTTTCTAAATTTCAATAATGAATCGTACTACTATGTTTTCACAGAATGCTATAATTATTCTTTCTAAGCTTTATTATATGATCTGTGTTCATACTCGTACATTTCATCATGTTCTATAAGAGAGAGTCAAATTCAGTTCAGCTATTTTAATTTGATTTCTTTCATGGTGCAGTTCTCATTCTCAGATTGCTCATTCAATCTTGACAAATAAACTATTATTTGAATTTAATTTCCTTTATGATGCAGTTCTATCATAAGAATACATTGATATAATTCCCAACTCTGAGAAACCAATACTTTCGGATATATAATTTGTTATTTAAGATGCAGTTTCACCATTAAAATCCATCGATATCATTTTCAACTCCACAAGCTAATACTTTCAGAGATATGATTTTTCTAAATTTCAATAATGAATCGTACGTACTTCTATGTTTTCACAGAATGCTATAATTATTCTATCTAAGCTTTATTATATGATCTGTGTTCATACTCGTACATTTCATCCTGTTCTATAAGAAAGAGTCAAATTCATTTATTTTAATTTGATTTCTTCCATGGTGCAGTTCTCATTCTCAGATTGCTCATTTAATCTTGATAAATAAACTATTATTTGAATATAATTTCCTTTATGATGCAGTTCTTTCATAAGAATAGATTGATTCAATTCCCAACTCTGAGAAACCAATACTTTCGGAGATATAATTTGTCTGTTTGAACTAGAGCGCCAGAAAGCTCCTGTCCACAGGGCTTAAACCCATTTTTTATTCAACTGACTGCATTATCTGTTAACATCAGAGGCAGTCCTCCAGGGTCGGCAATAGTTTGAGTCAAAAATTACAATTTACAAAATTTCGAAGTTTTTAATAGCCAGAGAAAATTTTCTTGCCAACAATCATTAGTACTTTCATAAATAATGTGATAAAAAACTAATCGATATATTAATAAGAATGCATAATATTTGCGAATGGAACTAAAGACCCTCAGATTCACATCCAAAGAGCTGCCGGCCCCTGGGTTAAACAGATTGTCATTTTCAATAGCATCATTTCCGATGGAGTGAACCTTCGATGCAGTGAACTTTCGATGCAAGGATTCTTCGATGGAGTGAGCCCTACTCCAGCATGGAAGGTGCGAGAAAGTAGCACACATCAGTTCGAATAGCAAGATGTCACGTGCTCACCATCACGTCGGAGTCACCAATTGTGAGTTTCAGTGCATGCTGAGATGTGAGGATCCGCAACCTATTAGTTGTCCAGCATTTCGTGCCAGCTCTCACTGATGAATTGGCAATAGAACCTGCAGTAGACGCATTTGACTTTAGCACGAGGGTACCGAAGTAATGCCTACAGTGAGGAGCTTTGGTTTTAGTACATCAGGCACAGATGGACAGGTATCCATTGAGATAGAGGCGAACGGCAATGTGGCAGAAGAATCATAGGGAAGAATTTAGTTACCTTTGAAACACTCTTCAATTATAGGTGATTTCCAAGTATTAGGAGAAATTCCAACCGAAGAAGCCAACTTCAAGGAGTACTTAGTAAGAGGGAACATAGCGCCCGACCCCTCCGAGGTTACAAAGACATAATTGGACATAATCGGCTCAACGGTTCCGTAGTTATACACATCTGGAATATTATTTTCTCGATGACTCAAAGAAACAGATCCGATCGAATTGAAACTTGGTAACTAGTTGTAGAACATAAGGACGTGTGTAAAATTTTGGACCGTACCACTAGAAAATATAAAAAAAAAATTGGTTCAAGCCCTGTGGACAGCAGCTTATTAGCGCTCTTGTTCATACAGACAAATTATATCTCCAAAAGTATTGGTTTCCCAGAGTTGGTAATTATATCAATGGATTCTTATGGTAGAACCGCATCATGAAAGAAATTAAATTTAAAAAAAGTGTTGCTTAAAGAAAATGTTTCAAGAATTATCATTTAAACAAAACCCCAAAAAAAAGAACAATCTAAAAATGCCTCAAAAATTGTCATTGAATCTATTTATCAAGATTAAATGAGCAATCTGCAATGAGTCAACCTCGTGGAATGGGTTTTTGCAACTTATACTCGGTGCATAGTTTTCACAACTTGAAATAACTAAGGAAAGTATCATCGAAATGTCTAGAGCAAAGCTGGAGACAATCATAGTAGATCGTTCTTACGGCTTACGAACAGATTATTTCAATAGGTCAAAATATATTTACTAGCAAGGTTATGAAAATACTGTATATAGGAACATGTCTTACTGCTTAAGGAAGTAAAATGTAATATTAACCTGAGTGGTCAACGAACAGTAATTTGTTTTGATGATTCCATTGTGTACTTCTTTCCTATTGCCTTCATAAACTACATTATTGAAATGATCCGATTCTAAATCTTCTCAACATCATCCCGAATTTATAAGTAAATTATTCAATATTCAACCAGTCAATATTATTTTTGGTTTCAAAACAGTCTTGCATATATTCACAAATTCAAGAATTGGATACTTGTTTTCAAACTACGAATTGATATGACTAATAGCTAGCAAATATTACATTTATGAACAGTGAACACAGACAGTGAATACAT
Organism: Halyzia sedecimguttata; assembly: GCA_937662695.2. NCBI lineage: Eukaryota > Metazoa > Arthropoda > Insecta > Coleoptera > Coccinellidae > Halyzia > Halyzia sedecimguttata. Next base: position 9,999,213 of record OW569416.2, on the reverse strand, counting down.
AGAACTAGGTTGTATTATTGAAATTTTAAAAAATCATATCTCCGAAAGTATTAGCTCATCAGAGCTGAAAATGATATCATTGAATTCTTATGATAAAATTGCATCTTAAAAAAAATTGAATTCAAAAGTTGTGAATACAAAAAATTGTTTTCGTTACTCCGAAACCATCTGGCCGATTTTGCCTAATAACGAACTTGACCGAGATATTTATTCCTCGAACGTACTCTGGAAATTTCAATTATCTAGCTCATTCCGTACGAGAGTTATTGTGCTAACGGCCAGACGGACGGACGAACGGCCGGCCGGACAGAATCTATTTTGACCATGGATTCTTGATCAGTGAGTCGAACCAAATCGTTTAAGACCATTTTCAGCCAAAAATTCGAAAATAGCAGACATTTGGGCAAATTGATAAGCACTCTGTTCCGAGGAACAAGAGCGCCAAAAATTACGAAAAAATATTATGTATTTCACGATATCTTGAGAAAGGAAAGAGATAGCGACTTGCAATTCTTAGAGTAGATTGCGCATCCGCATGCGACATTTGAGTTCCTTAATTGGCATAATCGGCCAAATAGTTTTGGAGTTAGACATATCTGATCTGAATTTTTGTTGTTATTTCCTCTATAACCCAAAATATACAAATCTGATCCAATTAAAACTCGGTGATTACTGCTGGAATACCGCCCACTATTTTTCAAAGAATTTCGTATCCTAGAGTTACTTCATTTTCAGTAGAATACAGCCAGAATTAAAAATACATGGCAGAATTAAAAATTATGTGATCATTGACGATTCTCTTGTAACCTTCTGAAGTCTGTCATTAAAATGGTATGAAATAGTATAACCACTACGACTGTTCCCAACACAGAACATATCGTTAGGAGAAGTGAGAGCTACATAGAGTTGGATTGGAAGCGTAAAAACTGTAAAAAGCGACCCCAGGGAGCCGGGTGCAGAACTAAACGTCAGACGCGCCAAATTTAAACTGTGGCGCCTTTTTCAGTTTCACTACAATTTCAAATTTATTATTCCAAGAACTGTTATCTCCAACGATAATTGATAATAAATCACTTTCAACACAGTGATCTTAAACAATCTCAAGATGAAACAGTTTGTGGATTCTGGAATCAAACCAAATTGTTACCAAGTTTGGCCACTTACATTTGTCGGAAACTTGAAGAAGTGCATTCCACTCAATCCAGCATGGTATTGATTCTTGCAAGTAGGTAATTGCAAGAATACTTTGGAGTCCCAACAAGCATATTGTTAATGAGATTTTATATGTAGCGAATATACTTAGCTCTTCTCCTTTGATCGATCTATCCTGTCCATGTAAGTCTTAAGATGGTATCCTTATAGTTGTCGCATTACTGAAAACAATTTCATATAAATTTTAATTGAATTCTTAATTAAATATGAATAATATTCACCTAAAACAAGTATTCGTGTATGCTTTTACATTTTACAACCATCAAAACCATACATCACCCATACATTTATTTATTTACTTTATTTGACATATGGTAAAATTGGTAAATAAGGATCCTGTATCCTGTAGAATAATGCTCGAAGCTCCATCTAAGAGCTGGGTGCGAACTATTTAACGTCAAAAATAAACTTCCAATTTTAGGCCATAGCTATCACTTCTCCTAACGATATATTCTGTGGTTCCCAAGTCGCAGCGGTTAAACTCGGAGCTACTAGAACTCGGGGATCCGCGGTCTAGCTTCAGTGAAGATGGGAGTGGATTCCAAAAGGCAACCTAGTAAATGGGCGCCAGGCAAATTTAATTCTCCCAGATACCCCAGCGTAATGTAATAATTCCTAAATTTACCAAAACAATATTCACGCCAAAAACAAACAATTTGTTCCAGTAGCTTACAACCCAGATATTTAGATTTAACAAAATAAACCACTGTGAAACCCCGAATAGGGTGCTGCGGAAATTGTACGTAGATATTCTTCCTTGTTCCGAATACGCGTTGCTTGAGCTCAGGCGCATCCACGTTTTTAACTTCGATCATATATGGGAGAGGCGTACAAAATGGCATAGGCGGGTAATATGGCACACCTACTTATTTCTTAAACTAAACACAAATTAGTTCATGCAATGGCCTGTAAAGGGCCGCTTAGTAATAGTTCGTAACCTGTGGCGGCGCCAGTAGCGACCGTTCGACGGTGTGGTGCGCACACGTGCTTCTGTGATTTTTGCAGTCACGAGTTTTGCTTTGATGGATTTTGTTAGTCGTAAAAGTAAGTATTTTTTGACGTTTTTGGTTTGTAATTAGCGTTAAATTGTTGTAATATTACTAAATAGTTCGGAAATGTTTTGAAATCTCAAAATTCTTGTTACATTTTTAATTAATGATTTTTAATATTGGAGGTTATGAAGTGGACAAAATGGCATACACCTTGTTTGGGTAAAATAGCATAATATGTCATTTGACCCACCTTTTTTATTTCTAGATAAGCTAACATCATGCCTTAGAACTATTCTTGAAAAACAGACCGACAGAGTTGGGATAAAATATCTATAGAAAAGGCTATTCAAGCTGTGACGAATAATGAAATGGGCTGGCTATTGGCCTCTAAAGTATTTAACATCCCGCAATCCATTCTTAGAAGACATGCACTTAAACAAAATAAAGTCTTAGATCCAACTGAAAAAGGTATGATTGCCATCTTACTTTGTATTTATTAAACTTTCAAATTTTCTTAGCATGATTAAAGTGGAATTAATGCTGTAAGTTATTGTTTCAGGTATGGGAAGGTACAAGAGTGTCTTCACATATGAGATGGAACGAAAACTGGTGGATCATATTAAATTACTAGAAACAAGATTGTTTGGATTCACGAGGAAGGAAGTTTTAGAATTGGCCTACCAGTTTGCGGAAGTTAATAACATTTCTCGTAATTTTAATAATGAAAAAAAGTTGTCAGGCAAAGAATGGATGGCTGAGTTCCGACGTAGGCACCTTGACATATCCTCAAGGAAACCTGAAGCTACGTCAGTTGCAAGAGCCCAATCATTCAACAAGCCACAAGTGGCATTGTTTTTTAATGCTTACCAAGACATTATTCAGAGTAATAACATTTCTCCACACAGACTCTATAATGTTGATGAGTCAGCATTATCAACAGTCCAGAGACCACAAAAGGTATTTGCTACTACTGGGCGTAAACAGGTTGAGGCTTTGACTAGCACTGAAAAGGGTTATCATGTGACAGTTGTTTGTTGCATGAGTGCAAATGGCCATTTTGTCCCACCGTCTTTAATTTATCCCAGAAAAATTATGAAACAGGAGTTAATAGACGAAGCTCCAACCGGTAGTTTGGGTATTGCGCAAGAATCAGGTTGGATGACAACCACTGTATTTTATAAATGGTTGGTGCACTTCCAAAAGCATGTAAAAGCGAGCCTTGATGACAAAGTGCTTTTGGTAGTTGATGGTCATATCAGCCATAAAGGCATTGAATGCTTAACATTCGCAAAAGAGCATGGAATTATTTTGGTTTGCTGCCACCTCACTGCACGCATCGCATGCAGCCATTAGATGTATCGTTCTATGGTCCACTGAAGACCTATTTTAATCAAGAAGTGAGCACTTGGCTATAGAGCCATCCAGGCAGAGTTGTTACTCACTTTCAAATAGGTGCAATATTTAACAAAGCTTATGGCAAAGCAGCAACGGTCCAAACTGCAGTCAATGGATTTCAAAAAACTGGTATCTGGCCAGTGGATCCTAACATATTTCCAGATTATTTGTTCGAGCCTGCTGAAACGACAAATATCCCCACAAGACAAGATCTTGTAGAGCCCGAAGAAGATTCAACGGCAACAGGTAATCTATGCATACCCTCAGCAGGTCCATCTCAGGTAGAAGCAGGTACTACATCAGTACATAGAGTACTACATCACTGGTGATTGCAAGTACATCATCCGCAGACAACCCACGTCCAGTCTCAGCTGCCGAGTCTACAGATTCAGTTACTGCAGGACGATCTAGGATACTCCAACACGTGAATGTTCCTGTTAGCGTGATATCTCCAGTACCGAAAGGAATATATGTGACTGGACAAGGCAAAAGAAAACCACGCAAAAAACCAACAGTATTGGTATTAACTTCAACGCCAAATATAGAAGAATCAAAGGCAAAATCCGCTCTTCTACCTCCTCCAAAGAAAAAGACAAGAAAGGTTACAAAAGTTTTAGACCTTAGTTCTGACAGCGAAAATGATTTCTCCAATTTGATTGCTTTGAACGCTACCCAGGATGATGACGAAGATTGTCCTTGCATTTATTGTAATGACCTCTACTCAAGATCTAAGCCAAAAGAAGTCTGGCTCAAGTGCTTGAGCTGTAATAAATGGGCTCGTGCATCATGTGCAGATGTTCCCAAAAAGACAAAGCGTTTCCAGTGTGAACTCTGCAAATAATCGACTGATTTTTGTTACTAACTTAGTAGGTATGTCATTTTGTCCACACCACGTGTGTCATTTTACCCGCTTAGGGCGGACAAAACGGTTTTTTTCTAAGTTTATTGACCACCTTGTATATACTAGGGATCTGCAACCCTGCGTTGGCTGTCTCACAGCGTTACTTATGGACCAGCTTGTATATACTTGAATGCCTCAGTTCTACTCTTCCTAACATAAAAACCCTGATGACAGAAAAGAAACCATAAGTGACTACTCTCAGATAAGAAATAAATGAGTCTTCCCAATGCATAATAATTCCGGTTATCAAAATATCAAACAGACAAGTTATTCGTTGTTATTTAATATTTATATACTCCGTACATACCCTGATAGTCGGGGTTGTCCTGTATTAGTTATTTAGGTAATCATATATTATAAAAGCCGAGAAAACGGTATATATTGCTAAATTGGACTTAAAGTCCACAATAAAGGTGATTAGACAATAGAACATGCGCGTAAAGGCTACTGACTTCACTTCAGAACATGAACTTTGCGATAAAAGGGATCTTCAATAAATATTGACCAGTGAAATATATTGATCATTTTATGAACGAGTGCGCTAAAGCTCCTGGGACCACGAGAGTATATTCTGAATTTTCAACTCTTTTAATTGGCGCTCTAGTTCCTCGGAACTGAGTGCTTATCAATTTGCCCAAATGTCTGTAATTTTCAAATTTTTCGATGAAAATGGTCTTAAACGATTTGGTTCGACCCACTGATCAAGAATCCGTGGTCGAAATTCATTCTGTCCGGCCGGTCGATCCGGCCGACCATAGACACGATAACTCTCGAACAGAATGAGCTAGACAGTTGAAATTTTCAGAGTAGGTTTGGGAGATAAATATCTCGGCTAAGTTCGTTATTAGGTAAAAGCGGACAGATGGTTTCGGAGTAACAAAATAAATTTTTTTTTTACAAAGCAAATTCCAAATTAAATTTTTTTCAATAAGCAGTTTTACCATAAGAATCCAATGATATCATTTTTAACTCTAACAAGCTAATACTTTCGGAGATATGATTTTTCAAAATTTCAATAATAAATCGTATTTCAACGTTGTCACAGAATGATATAATTATTCTATGTATGAATTGTCATTATGTCAACTTATTTTCCTGAGACATGACATTATCTAATAAATCGAAGAATTCTGAGCGAAGTGAGAAAAATCTCAGTTGTTTGCTCCGAAATTAGTTTTTCTCAGAAAAGTCTTACATTTCGGAACGGAACATGAAGTAAGAGATCTGAGAGTAGTGAGACTGCTTTTCATCCATAGACATAGATCTCGAACGGAATGAGGTAGGTAGTTGAAATTTTCAGAGTTTTCGGTTAAGTTCGTTATTGGGCAAAATTGGCCAGATTTAATTTGATTTCTTCCATGGTGCAGTTCTCATTCTCATGATTGCTCATTTAATCTTGATAAATAAACTATTATGTGAATTGAATTTCCTTTATGATGCAGTTCTATCATATGAATACATTGATATAATTCCCAACTCTGAGAAACCAATACTTTCGGAGATATAATTTGCCTGTTTGAACTAGAGCGCCAGAAAGCTCCTGTCCAAAGGGCTTGAACCCATTTTTACAATTTACCGTGATACCTTGGGACCATATTTCAAATTGCATTTTATGATTTTAGAACGCCTTTATTCAAATGACTATAAGAATTCTCACCAGGAAGTCTCACAGATGGATGCAAGGAAGTCGGTGAGATGTCAAAAATGATTGATTTATGTAAGCTTAGTCGGTATCCGCTTTCATCTTGTTGGTTGGCCAGTCTACCCGCCGAGTGCCTATGTAGTAAAAAACGACAGTAGTAGTTGACTAGCCTCTGTAAAATGGTAATAATAATAATAGTTGTAATAAATGAGTTACTGTTCGATGGCGTGATACTGAATTGCGTAGTTATGTAGTGGCGGTACTTCACTACTGGATATGGACAGATAAAATCAATACGAATAAAATATCTCTGCCGAATTTACATGATGATAAATCTCTACTATTACCTCCAACAATATACCGATCTTTTCTTTTCTATTTGTTGAAAGTTTTCAGTTTTCAGTATCAATTACATATAAGGTGTGATTCATAACTCGAGTGCACTATCTCGGGTTCTGATACAATATTGAAATATAAACGAACAAGAAGTATAAAACTTTCGCCTCTGCTAATGCTATATACAAGTTTTGAAATAGAACAATGAATTCGTTAATCCCTGCTGAAAAATATCTGATCCATAAAACCCCGACTAAGTAGGAAGAAGAATGACAATGAAAAAAACGAATTGAAATCAAAAGGTTGTGAATGACTTCAAATATATAAAATTGGTTCAAGCAATGCCGTGAAGACTTTTGCGCGTATTTTCTATTGTCAATTCTCCTGTATTGTACACTCTCGATTAAGAGTGTCCAATACGGGAGAATGGACAATAGAATATACGCGCAAAAGCTCCTGACTTCACGGCAGTGCTTGAACCAATGTTTTTTTCTTAATTTTTTTTTAAATTTTTTAGGGGTACGGTTCTTACAATGTCTTACACACGTCTTCATGTCGATATTCTACAGCTGGTTACCAAGTTTCAATTCAATCGAGTCTATATTTTTTGAGTTATCAAGGAAATAATATTCCTTGTGGGTATAACCTCGAAACCGATGGAACAATATGCCAAAAATCGAACTTGCCCTCCCATTCGGATGCGCAACCTACCTGAAAATTGTAAGTCCCTATCTCCTTTCCTTTGAAAATTATCGAGGCAACGGTCACCCATCCAGCTACTGAACTCACAGAAGGCTTCTCCGATCTCCAACAATATAAATCCGATCGTGTTCAAACTTGAAACTTGGCAGTATAGTTAGGATCTGAAGACTATTGCAAAATTTCAGCGATATTTTTCTATGATTTTTAAAAAGAATTCTAGAGATACACTCCTCACGAAATTTTGCAAGAATTTTGGCGTTGGTATTCTACAACTAGTAACCCTGTTTGAATTGGAGCGGTTCTGTATTTTTAGAGTTATTGAGGAAATAACAACCAAATTTCAGATAGGTATAACTCCAGAACCGTTGGGTCCATTATACCTATACATAGACTTAAATGTCGCATTCGGCTGCGCAACCAATTTTGAATATAACAAATCGCTATCTCTTACTGTTCTCAAGTTATCGTGAGATACATAATAGTATTTCGTAATTTTTTAAAAATTTACTATTGGCACAATCCTCACAAAATTCGACAAACGTCCTTATGTCGATATTTTGCAACTAGATACTAAGTTTCAATTCGATCGGTTCTGTATTATTTGAGTTATCGAGAAAATAATATTCCAGATGCTTATAACTCCGAAACCGTTGGGCCGATTATTCCCAACAACGAACCTACCTCTCCCATCCGGAAGCCCAGCCAAGCCTGAAAATTTCAACTCCCTACCTCTTTTCGTTCGAAAGTTATCGAGGCAACGGTTTCCCATCCAACTACTGAACTTATTTAAGGCTGCTCGGATCTTCGAAAATATACATCCGATAATGTTCAAACTCGGAGTTAGGTTTTAAGACTCTCGCTCAATTTCAGTGATGTCAGGCGAATAGTTTCAGAAATATAGATTTTTTTTCAATGATTTTCAATTATTTTCTTTAATTTTCTAGTGATACGATTCTCGCGAAATTTTGCAAGAATTTTCGAGAAGGCATTTTACAACTAGTAACCAAGTTTGAATTGGATCAGTTTTGTATTTTTTGAGTTATTGAGGAAATGAAAACCAAATTTTAGATGGGTATAAATCCAAAGCCGTTTAGGCGATTATGCCTATTGATAAACATAAATACCGCATTTAAATGCGATTGTCACTATCTCTTTCCTTTCTCGGGTTACCGTGACGTAAATATAAATAATATATTATAAATTATATGTAAAGAAAAGTACACTGTGCTTTTCATTTAATATTTTATTGAGTGACCTGGAATGTCAGGTAGACAGTTCATATTTCTGTTGTTATTTTTTTAGAATTGTCAAAGATAGAATTTTGTTTGAGTTGTGCTTGTTGAAAATCCGAATTAGAGGCTTTAAATGTTGTTTCCCTCTACATTTTAGAGAAACGCAGTTGAGTCTCAATTCATACTGGAATAAGAAATATTATTATAAAACAACATTTTCTGCATCTATTCCACAACTCATGGAAAAACTGAGATTCGATTTTGCTCTGAAACCAACGATAGATGGAAAATCAAACACAATATGTTTAACTTCGATAGCAACAACTAATGGAGAGGTTTTCGGATTACCAGATGAATACCAACCAATAAATGTGCACCAACTCCTTACTAAAACTCCAAACTATGTGAAAGTTAAAAAATCCTTGACTAAGAGATATCAAATAAGAAGAATATGGATAAAACTAACGGAACATTTATCAAAAACCTATTTAGATGAAGAGGAAAATATCCATTTTGATGATATTTACTTAGAGAAAATTGAAGAAAAAATTGATGTTGTTGAATCTATTCCTACAAACGTAGAGCAAGTTTTGGGAAAACTTTTGGAGAAAGTAAATGACAAGCCAGCCCAATGTCTTCCAAAGAATTCAGGACAAATTTCAAATGAATTTATGATAGGAAAATTCAATGGCAGGAACCTCAATGCAAATCAATGGATTGAGGATTTCAATAAAGAATGTAAACGTTTTCAAATCAGTCAGGACCAAATGAAAATTGAGATTTTAAAACTTTTTTTGCAATGTTCTGGTGCAGAGTGGTATAGCTGCATGATGATTAAATATTCAATAGAATCAAGATGGGATACATGGGAAAGGAGTTTTCTTGATACTTTCGGGAATAAAGGATGGTCATCAACTAGGTATGCTTTAGCCTTCAAATACCAAACAGGTTCATTGCTTGAGTATGCCTTAAAAAAAGAGAAACTATTACTGGAAGTGAGAAAATCAATTGATACTGGGACACTCATAGACCTTATAGCTTTTGGCCTACCTAATTATGTTGCAGATAAAATTGATAGAGAAACTTTAGGGAAAACCGAAGATCTTTACAATGAAATTGGAAAACTAGAATATCTGATTTCGAAAACCAATAAACATGACAAAAAGAGAACTATTATTAACTGTAGTGAAAAGAATGAACGGAATGATGAGAAGAAACCATGCCGAATTTGTATAGATGAAAAGAAAGGCATACGTTATCATCCTGAGAAAAATTGCTGGTTCAAAAAGGACAATCAGAAAGGAGTTGTGAAGACCGTTAATAATACTGCATTGGAGATTGAACTAAATGAAGAGAATCCAAAAAACTAGTTGTGCCACCATTAATAAGGGTAAAGTTACTATTGAATGACATTCTAGAAGTTTTTGGTATATATGATTCTGGTTCGAATGTATCACTGATTAATGCAAAATTATTAAAAATCCAAAAAAATCCGAATAAAATTGCTAATAACATCGAAATAGTAAACTTGAAGACTATTAATGGTGATGAAAAATCAAAAGGTATAGTAACTCTTAAAATCAAAATCTACAATATAGAAAAAGTTATGGATATTTTCGTCGTAGACAATGAAAATTTCAATTATGACTTTCTAATTGGTTTAGATTGTATTAAAAATTTCAAATTAATACAAAATGAAGACTTGAAGATCACACAAAACTTAGAAAAAGATAAATTTATGGAAAACAATTCTCTGATTTCAGAAAATTTAGAAATTCCCGATGTACTGGGTGAAAAGAATGAAGAGATTTCAAATCTTTATAAACAAGAAATAGATACTGAGAGTAGATATGAGATAAATTTCAATGAGCATGTAAATACAGATGAATTTGAGATAGTTGTAAACCATTTAGATGCATACAAAAAATCTGAGATAGATGAATTGATAGAGAAATATAAATCAGTGTTTGCAAAAGATAAATATGATATTGGTACAGTTCAAAATTATGAAGCTCATATCGATTTAATAGTGGATAAATATTGTTACAAACGTCCATATAGATGTACAAATGATGATAGAAAGGAAATAGAGAATCAAATATCGAAATTAATAGAAAAAAATTTGATTGAAGAATCTTACAGCCCATTCGCTGCTCCAGTGACTTTGGCATACAAGAAAGAAGATAAAAAAAAGACAAGACTATGTATAGATTTCCGAGAATTGAACAAAATCGTTGTCCCTCAATCACAACCGTTTCCTTTGATTGAGGATTTAATGATCAAGACTGTAAATTGTAAATATTTCTCCACTCTTGATATTAATTCAGCTTTTTGGTCAATTCCTTTGAAAATTCAAGATCGACACAAAACGGCATTTGTAACACAAGAAGGTCATTTTCAATGGACATGTCTGCCATTTGGATTAAGGACTGCTCCAGCTATTTTTCAAAGGATATTGAGTAACATTATAAGAAAATACAAACTATCTGATTTTGCAGTGAATTTCATAGACGACATTTTGATTTTTTCGAAAAATTTCGAAGAACATATATCACATCTATCTAGATTGTTGGAAGCAATTCAAAAGGAAGGTTTCAGACTGAAATTTTCAAAATGTACATTTGCAAATAGTTATGCCAAATATTTAGGTCACATAATAGAAAATAATTCAATCAGGCCGTTGAAAGACAATTTGACAGCTGTGAAAAATTTTCCAGTCCCAGTTACAAAAAAAAATATACGTCAATTTTTAGGAAAAATAAATTTTTATCATAAATTTGTACCAAAGAATGCACTTATCCTGGATCCATTACATAAATTATTACGGAAAGATGAAAAATTCATATGGTCTATAGAATGCCAAGAATCATTTGATAAAATAAAATCATTGCTTTGTTCTGAACCATTCCTGAAAATATTTAATCCTGAGTTGCAGATAAATATTTACACAGATGCTAGTATTAAAGGAGTGGGGGCGGTACTGAAACAAGAAGACGAAAACGGAGAATACAGACCGGTTGCTTATTTTTCAAAAAAATTGAATGAAGCACAAAAAAAGAAGAAGGCTATATATTTAGAATGTCTGGCAATAAAAGAAGCTGTGAAATATTGGCAACATTGGTTAATGGGAAAAGAATTCGTGGTATATTCAGATCATAAACCATTAGAAAATATGAATATTAAGGCTAGAACAGATGAAGAACTTGGAGATTTAACATATTATTTATCCCAATACAATTTCAAAATCAAATATAACCCAGGAAAATCAAACCAAGAAGCTGACTGTCTAAGCAGAAATCCAGTTTTAGAATTTTACGAAAATAATGACGATTTTTTAAAAGTAGTGAATTTAATAAACTTTGGGGATATTAAAAAAGATCAAAAAGAGAATTTAGACATAGAAAATAGGAAACTCATATTAGAAAACGGAATTTTTTACAAAAGAAATAACAAGGGGAAAAAAATTATACTGTCAGAAGAGTTTAGCAAAATTTTAATTAAAGATGTCCATGATTTCTACTGCCATATTGGACAAACCCAGATGAAAAATAAAATAACACCATTTTATACAGCCAAAAATATTATTGGAAACATAAATCAAATTTGTGATAAATGTGAAATTTGTATAAAGAACAAATCGAGAAGAAAACCAAAGTATGGTTTGATGTCACAATTAGGTCCAGCAAAACGACCATTTGAAATTATGTCTATTGATACCATCGGAGGATTTGGAGGATTGCGGTCAACAAAAAAATACATGCATCTCCTTGTTGATCACTTCACAAGATACGCCTATATTTCAACATCGAGAAATCAAAGCTCTGGGGATTTCATAAAACTTCTGAAAAATGTGACACCAGTTTATGATATTGATATATTACTAACGGATCAATATCCTGGGATAAATTCGAAAGAATTTAAAAAATTTGTAATGGAAGAGAATATAAAATTGGTTTTCACTGCTGCTGATACGCCATTTTCAAATGGACTTAATGAGAGATTAAATCAAACTTTGGTGAATAAGATAAGATGCAAAATCAATGAAAGTGAAAAAAAAATTGCATGGTCTTCTATTGCACAGAAGTGCGTAGAAAAATATAATGAAACAGATCACACAGTAACGAGGTTTGCTCAAAAATATCTTTTGGAGGGCGAAAATGTAAGCATCCTACCCAGTGAATTGAAATCGAGATGTACAAAGGAAATTTTAGAAAGAGATAGGAAAATTGCATTCGAGAATACAATGAGATCCCATGAAAATAACAAAAAATTATTCGATTCAAAAAGGAAAGATTATAAATTCAAGGAGGGAGACAAAGTCTATGTCGAAAATGGAAATCGACTTAACAGAAAAAAATTAGAGGAACTGAGAATTGGCCCATTCAAAATCGTAAAAAAAATTTCAGATTCAATCTATGAAGTAAATACTGGACACAGAAAAGCAGAATCAAATTTCTATCACATAACGAAATTGTGTCCAGTTTTTGTTAATGAATGAACAATCACGAAAATTATTATTTGAAATTGTTACACCCTGTGGGGGGGAGATGTAAAGAAAAGTACACTGTGCTTTTCATTTAATATTTTATTGAGTGACCTGGAATGTCAGGTAGACAGTTCATATTTCTGTTGTTATTTTTTTAGAATTGTCAAAGATAGAATTTTGTTTGAGTTGTGCTTGTTGAAAATCCGAATTAGAGGCTTTAAATGTTGTTTCCCTCTACATTTTAGAGAAACGCAGTTGAGTCTCAATTCATACTGGAATAAGAAATATTATTATATATATATAATATAATATATAAATAATATTTTTTTATTAATAATTTTGAAATTTTCTAGTCACATGATTCTCTCAAAATTTCACAAACGTCTTCGTATTTGTATTCTACAACTAGGAACCAAATTTCAATTCGATCGGATCTGTATTGGTGGATGACAAAATTATTACTCAGAAACCGTTGGGCCCGTGATGCCCATTAACGAACTTGTTCGGCGTATTTGCGCCACCTACGCTGAAAATTTCAAGTCGCAATCTTTTTTCGTTCTCAAGTTATCGTGGCCACGGCCGGCCAGCCGGAGATAATCAAATTTGACCTCAAATTCTTCATCAGTGAGTTGAACCTAGTCGTTTGAGACAATTGTCGTCAAAAAATTCGAAAATTATAGACATTTGGGCAACATGATAACGTGATGTTCCCCAGAACATCCGCGCAAAAAACAAAGTTTATAATGAGGATAGAATACTTAAGGATACTTACTTTGGAAAGAAATCGATTGACACTGGAAATAATCCAAAAAATTGGTTCAAGCACTGACGTGAAGTCAGGAGCTTTTGCGCGTATGTTCTATTGTCCATTCTCCTGTATTGGACATTTTAATTGAAATTACCATGGTGAATTCTATTGTCTATTCTCCTGTATTGGACAGCCTTAATCGAATTCACCATGGTAAATTCGATTAAGAGTGTCTAATACAGGAGAACAGACAATAGAATTCACCATGGTAAATTCGATCAAAGTGTTCAATACAGGAGAATGGACAATAGAACATACGCGCAAAAGCTCCTGACTTCACGTCAGTGCTTGAACCAATCTTTTTTTTCGTGAAGTCAGGATAGAAAGCAATTATGAAAAAATGAACACATTAATGTCTACCTTCAATTCTTCTTTAGGAGAAGAATACATAATTATTCTTGAAAAATATTACTGGAATTACTGTAATATTTAAATAATCAAAGTAAAGAAAATTATAAGTTTAGTTACTAACATATTGAATGAAATTCAATTGAATTCCAGTAATATTCCAGTGGTATTCTTAAATGCCATCTTCAAAAAATAGAAATAACTCAAAAGTGGATCTTGAAGATAATCTTGAACAAACCGTATCGGTATCCAACAGCTGAACTCTTCAAAGTTGGTGGAGTGATGGACGTGAGAAAGCTGTATTTTGTCTCTTTGTCGATATATCAAAAAAGAAATTTCAGCACATCGAATTTGAACCTCTATTTATATAGTACACGGAATAGAGGTCGCTTGGTTAATTTACCGACAACATGCAGGACTGTTGGTCAGCGTTCACATCTTTATCTGGCCCCTAAAGCTTATAATTTCATTCCTGATATTATTAAACGCCATCCTTTAGGGGAATTTAAAAAAGTTTTGAAAGTATGGATTATAAACGTGCCAAGAGATGTAATAATCAATTGTATAGACATCAAGAACTCTTATGTACATGTTTGATGATTATTGAGGGCATGGAATTCGTGTTATGTGTATTTTTTGTTCTTCTGTTTTGTTTTTTTTTTCAGCAGCAAACACAGTAATTGACTTGAATTTCGTACATTACATATAGAAGAAGTTAAGTTCATTGTTATCATTTGAGTTTGAACCTCAAACAAGGTGTTTTCTGCCCTAGGGCTGAAATTACCTTCGAGGTTTTGTTTAATGTTTGTTTCGTTGATTTTAGGTACCGTATTTTTAATTCTCAAGAATTGTCGATATTGTTTGAAGCTCTGAGTGAAATTGTACTTAACAGCCAATAAACATTATTATTATTATTATTATTATTCAATTACTTATTCTTAACTAATAAATGTCCATTGATAGATCTAAAGATGATGAGGTGAAACATAAAGATATATTCTCATTAGTGATAGAAAAACTGGCCAAAAATTCCTCTCTACCCATCACGAGATTTAATATCCACAAACGAGCCTCTCACCTTACAAGATCAGAAAAGCCTTCAGCAAAATTTCATCGATATCATATTAAAAATAATACATAACCTTTCAAAAGTCCCCTCTCGCAAATATACTCCTCTGAAGGCACATGGATCTCTTGAAGAAGAATCGCCTTCTCTATTTCTCAAAGATATTCACTCGTTTTCATAGAAATCCCTTCAATATTAAGTTGCTTCCTCGTAAGGAGGATCTCTTTCAAAACCATGTCTGACCGCTAATGTAGGGCTATCATCTCCCATAGATTTGTGATGAAATAACACGGTTTTCCCATAACATACGCGCAAAAATATGTCATCATGACATTCATATTTTTGAAGGTTCTCTCAAAAATATGACCATAGACAACATATCATACGACGATTCGCATCCAGCTACCGAACTCACAAAAGGTGCTCGGTTCTTCAACAATATAGATCCGATCGTGTTCAAACTTGGAACTCTGCAGTAGAGTTAGGTTCTGAAGGCTCTTCCAAAATTTCAGCCATGCCTGACGAATAGTTTATGATATATAGAATTTTTTTCAATTATTTTTAATTATTTATTTTTCAATTTTCTAGTTATACCATCATCACGAAATTCTGCAAGAATTTTCGCGTTGGCATTCTAAAACTAACAACCATGTTTGAATTCAATCGGTTTTGTGTTCTTCGAGTTAATGAGGAACAAAAAACAACCAAATTTCAGAAAAGTTCAGATGGCTATAACTCTAAAACCGTTTGAACGATTATGCTCATAAACAAACTCAAATGTCGCATTCAGATGCACAACCTAACCTGAAAATTTCAAGTCGCTATCTCTTTCCATTTTCAGGTTATCGTGACAACAAAGATATTTTTTAATAATTTTTTAATAATTTTCTAGCGATACGATTCTCACGAAATTTCACAAACGTGCTTAGGTCTATATTCTACAACTATTCACCAAGTTTGAATTTGATCGGATTTATTTTGGTTGAAAACAAAATTATTACTCGGAAACCATTGGGCCGATTATACTCAGTGACGAACTTGTCCGTCGTATTGGGATGCGCCACCTACCCTGAAAATTTCAAGTCGCTAGCACTTTCCGTTCTCAAATTATCGTGGCAACGGCCGGACGGCACCACAGAATTAAATTTCACATTTGGGCAAAACATTAACGCGATGTTCCCCAGAACATACGCGCAAAAACAATATAGCAATTTACTAACATACTAATGAAACAGAAAACCAGGGACAACATAGAAGCTCTATAAATCTATGACTCAATTACGACAAATCAATAGAATGTGGTGAATAGTTTCAATTCATATTTTACTAATATTGGACAAACTATAACGCTTGCTTCACATGCATACGGTTTCATTCGGTTCGGTTCGGTTTCAACCGAAAACGAATGAAGGCCTTTCAAACATATACGGTTCATATTAGGTTTTATGTTTTCTCCTGAAACACAGGCTCAATCACGATTCCAAATTTTTCGCTACGTCAGATTCATAAAAGTCATGCAAAATTTTAATACAAAAATATTTTCATGCTTTCTGCGTCTTCCATTAATCTTTATATTTTTCGGAAGTTTTGTCCCACAGCACTGGTTTAGATTTACTGCAGAAATCAGTCGATCCTAAGTTGGTAAACCATCATTTTCTAATGAATACTAAGATAACAACAATATCCCGAAAATATGTATTTATGTTTATATTTCTATATTTAAACAATTTAGGAAATATATCTTGGTTTGAAGTTAAAACCACAGAACGTGACGGAAAACATTGTAAGTATGTATTACTTTATGGTTAAAACCGAAACTAAACTGTGTTTTTGTGTTTTTGTATTCGTTGTGTAGTAACGAATACAAACTTGACAGAAACCTATTCGTGTCGAGGGAGTATGCGGTGCTGTACTGTTTCTATTCGGTACCGAATCTGAACCAAAGCACCGTTTCACACTTGTCGCCAGCGATCGAAACTGAATGGAACCGTATGCATGTGAAACAAGCCTAATGGATCAGCTAAACCAGGAAGTTCCTGGCAGGAACCAATAAATAACACAATTTACCACGTTTTTGGAAAACTTCATGCTACAACTTCGAGTGAAACAATCATAATATAACAATATGAATAACAGTTGGAGAATTAATATAACTAATTGTGTGGCTTTTATTGAAACTGACCAATTTGGTAGATATCATACTAGATACTAGATAATATACTGAAAATTGAAAGGTAACATCTGTTCACAAAGCAGGTTCAAAATCCAAACTTGAGAATTATCATCCAATTACAGTGTTTTGTGCGTTTTTAAAATTAGTGGGAATTCTCAGAGTATTATATTGAACTAGAAAGACGTCAATACTTATTTCCAAAAACAATCAACTGCAATTATTATACAATGGTATAATAGACTTCCTGAAAAATGTGACAAGGAGACTTGACGAAAATAGTATTCGTTTGATATTTTTGGGGACCTTCAGAGTTCATCTTAGCAGAAGAAGCTCAAGAACTTCATCTTAGCAGATATTGAATTCAAACATCATAGAAGAATTCAAATTCAACAAGAGTGCCAAAAATTATCAATCCAAAACCAATAGACAAATTCTACCCAAGAACGAACTCATCCGAGATATTCATTCCTCAATTCTATGATGAACGATAATATATATTCTTTCCTCAAATCCACTCCAATACTCCAATACATCAATATTCCAGTTTTGTTATTACTGGAGATATTCTGAACACAATATTATTAACTTACCATTACCGTTCCCATCATCATATGGATTGACCATCGGCATGAAAATATCAACCAAAAAAAAGTATGATATCATATTATAATTCTCATAATTCTACGATTGCTGAAATGAATTAGACAATGTCATGTCTCAGGAAAATAAGTTGACATTATGACAATTCATACATAGAATAATTATATCATTCTGTGAAAACGTAGGAATTCGATTTATTATTGAAATTTTGATAAATCATATCTCCGAAAGTATTAGCTTGTTGGAGTTAAAAATGATATCAATGGATTCTTATGGTAAAA
This sequence comes from Halyzia sedecimguttata, assembly GCA_937662695.2. Classification (NCBI taxonomy): domain Eukaryota; kingdom Metazoa; phylum Arthropoda; class Insecta; order Coleoptera; family Coccinellidae; genus Halyzia; species Halyzia sedecimguttata. The sequence continues at coordinate 9,981,039 of OW569416.2, read as the reverse complement.
CTGCTTACTGAAAAAAATTTTGGATTTTGTCATGTAAAAAATTTTTTTTTTCTTACTCCGAAACCATCTGTCCGATTTTGCCCAATAACGAACTTAACCGAGATATTTACCTTTCAAACCTACTCTGAAAATTTCAAATGTCTAGCTCATTCCGTTCGAGAGTTATCGTGCCTACGGCCGGCCGGCCAGACAGAATGAATTTTGACCACGAATTCTTGATCAGTGAGTCGAACCAAATCGTTTAAGACCATTTTCATCGAAAAATTCGAAAATTACAGACATTTGGTCAAATTGCACTCTGTTCCGAGGAACAAGAGCGCCAAAAACATGCAAATTTTACAACTAATTTCATATGAACTGTCAGCCGTTATTTCGTTGCTATGGCAATGATCAACTGCATTTATCAAAATCATATCTACCAAGATTTTCATATTTAAAATAATAACAATGACGTGATTCTTCCCAGCCTAGGCCGGGATATGCTACTTTCTCAAAGAAAAAGCGTCCAGGAAGTGGGTACATCACAGACGGTTGCCAAAAAATTACTATTCTTGCTCTATTCAAAGGCTTTATTAATGGGAATAATAAGCCCAGGAATGCTCCACAATTTCACGAAAAGGTTCATATGTCTCCTAACATGTTTAAGAATTCGTAATAACATTATGAACATCATATTCAGAAACAAGAATGACCGCTATAAGGCACATTTCGAATCTGCAACCGTGCACGTGTTTTGGTACAATGCTTGAGCGAATGAGCCAGACAAATTATTTATCGAGAAAGTATTTTAGAAATAACCATGTTCCAAACCTATGAGAAATAATTTCAAGATATTTTGCAAAAGAAATTTGCTAGGTTCTAAAGATGAGAATCTTGATGGTATGATCAAAATACTGAACCGAAATAGCAGCTTCTATAAATTGAATAATTCATATTGCAGAAACTACCCACCCTACCAAAATGTCAGGGACCAAAATTGAAGGGAGACATGGAAAGCTGCCTTTTTGGGCCGCCCCTTATGAGGCTCCATTTTACCAGAGGGCTTAAATTAATCATTTTAATAAATCAAATGCGTTTTATTTCTTAAGAAAAAATCATCCTCTGAATTTAGACAAATAATCCACCCATATACTTCAAGCCAACAGGGGACCTAAAAAAGCCTCTAGGAGGAAATTTGCTGAAGAAATGGGATCGAACTGAATAAGTTTATTCATCTTTTCAGACATTCGAACAATATATAAGATACGTCAAATAAAAAGAATATATAAATGAAGAAAAAAGTTGTACACAGAAATTGAAAAAAGTGGGAAAGCCCTGTGGACAGGGCCTTTGGCCCTCCCGTTAAAACTTCGACAAATCATAATATCTCCAAAAGTATTGGTTTATCAGAGTTGGGAATTATATCAAAGAGTTCTTATGATAGAATTGCATCATAAAGGAAATTTAATTCAAAAAAGTGTTAAAAAAACAAGAGTGCCAAAATTTATTAATCCGAAACCACCAGACCGATTCTACCCAAGATGATACATTCCTCAAATCTACTCTGAAAATTATATTATATAATATTTATTTTATTTATTATATAAGTATCAATGGAAACTTAGCCAATATTCCAGTGTTGTTTTTACTGCAGATATTCCTATAATCCTCATAATTATACGATAGCTGAGGTTATTTCATTGGTCATTTTGCATTAAATCATAGTTTGTTTTCAAGAAAAGGAGGGGTATTTCATATCATGAGTAACGAACCAGAAATAAATATGACATGTGTCTTATAGGTAGATAGGTAGTTACTTTTAAACTTCGAGCACTACAATTTGTTTTTTATCTAACAATAAAGCATGTGTATAAAAAAGTGTACGCAGAGGTTATTGTAACGGGATACCATAGGTAGATAAGATGATATGATCGGGTGTTGGAGATCGATTGGTTTGGACAAGCATAAAACCATCTGTGGTGGATTTCCATCCCCATTGCCTTGCACTCACCTATCTGTCCCTCCACATTTGCACCTGCAAAAATGCCCTAAGGGAATGTTGGTGAGCGGCCAGTTAAGTGGGGGGCAACAACGCTATGTTGAAAGTGTTTTTACATAGAGCCCTCTGGGAGTTGAAATCTCAGTTGGTTGTGATACTCCCCTATGTTGCCTAAGTAAACTGCTGCAGGAAGTCAAGATTTTTGGCACGAGTTTTGAAGAATTTAACCTTTGTCAGAAAAACGAAGAGGTCGTGTCACAGGCAGCCGCTGGAGGCTTTGAGAAACAAGATGAATAGTTTTGCATCTAATAATAACCTGCTTTTGTAAGGACTATACGAGTAGATCGCGGTTTGCTGAATGCCCTTCCTGCGTTTCATTAGAAGTGTGTTGTCAATTAACTGTGACTGATCATCGCTGTAAAGTAATATTTGGTCAGTCAGCAAAACGATTGAATCTACGTCCTCCTCCACAATGAATGCATTCCCACCATGCCTGAATCTTTCCACAGCAGTAGCAACAATCATGGTATATGCATCCTCCACGGCCTGTCTAATTTGAATGCCTGCACCTATGAACTTGAACATGAGCATTTTAATAAGGCGTTTCTTGTTGTTTTCGTTGTCAAGAAATCGTTCATAGAGTGTTTCATCCAACCTATTCTACAATGTTCAGTTACAGTTTCTTCTCATAGAAGTCTAACAAACTTAATTATGTGACACGTAGTGATCAAATAAGTACTTCAAAAAAATCATAAAATTAACGAATAAAGTTATGAATACCTACATGAAGTTATAAGAGTTTGTTCTCACTTATTTAAGATAACTTGAGTTCAATTTCACTTGATTACGTTCACTTCTGCTTGAAAAAAGGCAAAAAGTGAGAAGTTTCGAGTTCAGAAGGAGTGTCTTGCGTTAGCGGAAATTTGGTGCTACGGACACTTTCGGCTTCATATCTCAGCACTGGAGTGAGTGAATTTCGAATTTCAAAAAGCATCTGATCTAAAATGAACTTCCTACAAGTTTGGCCCTATGACATTTCTCAATCGGTGCAGTCTATATCAACCTGAAGGCGTTAGATGTTGAGGGTTGTCAACTTTTGAGAAATTTTGTAAAAATTGCTCATCTTTGACATACCATTGCGGCTGAACTGTTGAACCGATTTTAATGTTTCGAACGCCATTAGACGCTGAATGTAATGTAAAATGTGCGAAAATTTCTCTCATATCTGAAGCACAACCTATAAACCCTGGCAAACGTAGATACCTGTTATTCAGGACCCCCAACAGGGGTGGAAATGATTCCCAGCTGTGGAGCAACTTTTAGGGGCTAGACCACTATTTAGCACTAAATTTCCTGGGCTATACCTGCAGTGCTCCTCATCATTAGGATGGGGATGCATATTGTTACAACATACTTCTAGAACAAAGACTCAGTTGAGATTATGACTTAATGTGTGCATTATTATTAAGATCCTTTCGAGACTATAACATGGCGCAGTCGTTTCAACCAATGCTATAAAATCAAAAAACATAACCAATATAGTGAAATTCAATAAAGACAATTCAGGTTTCGAAAAATAAAATGGAAAAATTTGTGAAACCAGATGCGATCAAGATCATGCAGAAGCATGGCGATTTTTCAAACAAAACTTCTATTTATTCAAGATGGCTTCGTAACACACACACCGGCAAAATTAGGGGAACACAAAAAAAAACAGCTTTTTTTTAATTATTAACTTTTTATGTATGTTTTTTCCCTTCATTTGGGCTTGGATATTAAAAATAAATATGACACAATAGAAACTAGGGTTGAACATTATTTATTTATACGTAATTCCAAAAAAAAAGAAACTTAAATCAGTTTGACTTTATTAACCATTTTTTTTAAATTAAGTTATCTTTGAAAATGTTATTAAATTACATTATTAATATCTTGTATTGCCGCCGCGGGCTCTAATTAGGGCTTGAATACGTCTGCCCATGCTTCTAATGACACTGTCAATCATTTCCTGGGGCAAATTGGCCCACTCTTCAATCATCGCCAATTTTAACTCCTCAACATTCCTTGGAGGTGGAATCCTCTCCCGCACTTTGCGTCCAATCATGTCCCAGACATGCTCTATCGGGTTCATGTCTGGGGATCGTGCTGGCCAGTCCATTCGATTAATACCGATTTCATTTAAGTAATCGGGAACCACGCGAGCAGTGTGCGGCCGTGCGTTATCCTGCATAAACACAAAACCTGGCCCTATAAATGGGGCAAAAGGCATTACATGGGGTTCCAGGATCTCGGTTATGTACCTGTGTGCAGTCAGAGAACCGCGATCAATGATGACCAAAGCGGTGCGGGCTGTTAAACTTATGCCACCCCACACCATAACGGACCCTCCACCATATGACACTGTTTCGGTAAAATTGGCTTGATGGTACCGTTCTCCTCGATATCTCCACATCCTTTCCCTCCCGTCGATGAAATTTACGCAAAATCGGCTTTCGTCGGAGAATAAAACACGACCCCATTCATCGGACCAATCTTGGTGTTGACGAGCGAACGCTAATCTTGCAACTCGGTGGCTTACCTGAAGTTTAGGCGCTATTGCTGGTACGTATGACTTTAAACCAACTTCGTTTAACCTTCTTCTTACTGTTCGTTCACTTACACGCACGTTACGCACATCTTCTAAGAGATTTCTGGTCTGGACAGCTGTTTGACGACGGTTTCTCAACGTTTGCACCCTTATAAAACGTTCGTCTACGGCACTGGTTGCGCGTTTTCAGCCTTGTCCCCGCCTCTGCACGTAAGATCCTGTCTGTCTGTATCGTTTTACACAACGGTGGATCACAGATACTGATACACCCAACATTCGACTCACTGAACGATATGTGTGACCTTCCTCGATCATTGTCACAGCTCTGGCGACTTCAGTAGCTGGCAAATCAATCATTTTGTATGCAACACAATGTTAACTTTTCAAACAACAACAACAAAATAAGCTATAGCCACTATTGACTGCTCAAGTAAAATCCTTATCAAAAACACTCAAAAGCGCTGACTGTCAACAAACACTTGAGAGGGTGTAATTTCTATTAGATTGTTGAAAAATGTCAAAATATTATGTTGTACGAGGGTAATATCTTAAATAAATGAACTACTTGACGAATCACTCAAGAGTCTCAAAAAAAAGACATTTTTTATTGTGTTCCCCTAATTGTGCCGGTGTGTGTCCTTGTAATGTGCAAGAAAATCAAAGTTGGCGACACAAACAAAACAAACCCTGTGGGAGATGCGGTAACAAACACTTGGTGATGGTGAATGTCCAGCATTCGGTAAGAGGTCCATTTCTCAAAGTTTTGCAGAAGTATTAAAAAACGAAATATAAATAATGTTAACAAGAGTGATAATATGAATGATTCTGATTGCGATGAATTTGATGACTTATTGTTCGGTATTGTCTTGAGGAAAACAAATTGATGATGAATGGAATGCAGATTTAATGTTCAATAATAAGAATTTAGCATTTAAAATAGATACAGGTGCTCAAGCAAATGTAATTTCAATTGAAACTCATAATGAACATTTAAGGAATTATGAACTGAAGGAATATATATCGAGATTGCACATATACATATAGTGGCGAAAATTTAAATATTTTTGGTTATTCAAATATACTGCAAATTGAAGAATCAATTTTATAATATTAAATTTTTCATTCTTGGTAGTTCAGGACCAAATATTTTAGGGTTAGAAACAATTAAAGATCTCCACATTGCTAAATTAGTACTTTGGAAAATGATATAATTATGAAATATGAAGATGCTTTCAAAGGAATTGAATTGGATTTATTCCAAGTGAATATAAAATGAGAATTAATTCGAATGATGAACCCGTTGTACATTGTGCAAGAAAAATTCCATTAAATAATCACAAAAATTAAAAACTATGTTGGATAATTTATTTAAACAAAATATTATAATTAGGGAAATACAACCAACTGAATGGGTCAATTCTTTGGTTATAGTAGGTACAGTTAATGGAGATTTCCGTCTGTGTATGGATCCGTCAGATCTAAATGAAGTAATTTGTAGAGATGGTGATTTGGATTGAGCTGCGTACACGTACTACTCAATGAGGAATAAAGTTGTACTTCGTGTAAAAATGTTCTTTATTAAAAATTGCAAGGCGCTTTCGGTTGTTAAGCCATCATCAGTGCGTTAACTCCAAGTGAGCAAGGCAAAAGTTGAAATATTTTAAAATTATATATTAAAATGTTTTGTTGATTTGACTGCCGGGGACTTCTATGTATAATTGACAAGTGATTAACACAACTTTGCACCTTTTTTTAAATATTTCAACTTTTACCTTGCTCACTTGCAGTTAACGCACTAATGATGGCTTAGCAGCCGAAAGCGGTTAGCAATTTTTAATAAAGAAAATTTTTACACGAAGTACAACTTTATTCCTCATTGAGTAGTACGTGTACGCAGCTCAATCCAAATAATCTTAGTGACTACAGTATGGAAGAATTGACTGACAAATACAGGAAGTTGTCCTTGAGGAGGTCCACAATACGGGTGGACATTTGGTTTTTGAACAGATGCATCAACGAGCAAGTCAAACCCAATTTTGCTAAGATGAGAACTTCTTGGAATGTGTATGCTAACCTCAAGAATGAAATGGGACTCAAACTAATGAAGAAAACAATTTGTAAGAACTATTCAATATATACAATAGTTTAACAACAACACTGGATTATATTATACATTTACAAAATTTTTTAAATGATGTTCAAGATGAAGTTTCTATACTTAAGGTAACAAAATTTGACAGAGTGAGCAGGAAGCTTTCAAATTTGATCAGGGAACGTTTTACAAAGGGCACAAACAGGAATCACAAGTTCCCAAATTTTAAATTTCATGACAGGGTTAAAAATCTTTCGGATGTTGAGTTCGATGAGAGTGAAATGGATCTGTTGAGGCTCGGTTTGTGGCGCTCCTTGGTCTCTAATATTTCTGAGAGGAGTTTGTTGGAGTTTTTGTTGAGGTGGATGTTGCTATTGAGTTTCTTTCCAAAGCCAATAACATTAAAAAGATAATCCGCAACGATGTTCAGAATTTTTCGTACAGAGTCAAAAAGGACAAATCAAAAAAGCTAACGGAGAGAGAGAGACATTTCAACTTTGTTCCCAAGAAAATCAAAATCAAAATTAAGGACCATAACCTAGTTTTTTCAAAAGCCGACAAGGGCAATTGTTTGGTAGTTCTCAACAAACTTGACTATATCAATAAAGTGGAAACGTTTCTCTCCGAACATGATTTCAGGCTCATCAGTTCGAACCCTTTCAACGGTTTCATTAAGAAGTCAAAAACATATATCAATATGAGTTAAGAATTTTTTAAGAGAAATAATGCACCATATAACCTGATTTCTAGTAATCCAGCAATGCCTCGTTTGTGTGGGCTTCCTAAGATACACAAACCCGACATTCCAATAAGGCCTGTGGTAAGTTTCACTAACACACCAGTTTCAATTTTTGCAGCTTTTATTCATAATCTCATCAAGGAACTCTCAAACTTCAAGTCGTAAGTAACTCTTTGGATTTGCTGACAAGGTTGAATGAATTGATTTTGCCCACAGACAGCTATCTCATGATCTCCTTTGATGTGAGTAATCTCTTCAGTGCCCAAATCAGAAACGATACCGTTGGTAGGTGATCTCCTCAGGTCCAAGCTTGTCGATGATGACACCATTACACATGTTTTGACTTTGTTGAATTTCTGTCTTTCTCAGGATTTTTTTGTCTTTTGATTTTTTTGTCTTTTGAAAAATTTCACAGACAACCTGAGGGTTTAGTCATGGGCAGTTGCTTGTCCCCTTTCTTAGCGGATTTGTTCATGAACAATTTGGAGGTCAATCACATAATTTGTAACGTTCCTTTTTTTATTCCAGGCAGAGGTTTGTTTATCGCAAATTTTGCTTGCGATAAATTTGTCAATTGTATTATCAGTGAATTTGAGGTTGAGTCTCAGTATTGCAAATCGACATATAGGGAGTTGTGTTTAAAGAACCGGATGAATTGGCAATATTGTTTCGTTGTGACGTTGTGAAATTCCGTCAGAGTCGGCGTCGGTGAGATGAGATCGTCCATTTTGTGGAGATGCAGCGGATGCAGCAATAGGTTGTGCGCATTTTCGAAACTTTGTAAGAATTATTGGAGTCTTCTTAGTTGGATATAGTTTCGAAAATCGAATTAAGAGTGAGGGTTACATTGGTTTGATTTGGAAAGATAACAGGTAACTTTCACTTTTCTCGAAAGAGGATTTAAAGAGCTTTTACAAATCCAAGTTGACCACGTGAATGCTCTTGGTGACTTTGACGTCATTTATAGTAGAAGCAATTCAGGTTGTAATTATTTTTCTGTATCCAGAACATTGCTGTGTATTTGAAGGATTATTTGGTGGAGGCACGGCCAGATTTAGTTTTGAAGCAAACTTATACAGGATAACCCCGAATATCAGGATATGTACGAAGTATATAAATATTAAATAACAACGAATAACTTGTCAGTTTGATATTTTGATTTGGGGTTTTTTGTGCATTGGGGAGATTCATTTATTTCTTATCTGAGAGGAGTCACTGATGGTTTCTTTTCTGTCATCAGGGTTTTTATGTCAGGAAGAGTAGAACTGAGTATATACAAGCTGGTCAGTAAACAACGCTGTGGGACATTAAATCGAGGGTTGCAGACTATGAGCACCGAGAGAAGGAGGACAGTATTGCCATTGTATAAAGAATACCTAGTAGGCTCACCTATGGGAAACGTGTTTCACAGCCATCTAGCGAGAATTTTTGATACTATTCAAAAAGACACCCGTTATCATGCGCCCTCTTTAGAGGATTGAGATGAATTACGAAGAAAATACAGGATCGGCTGCAGGCATGGTTTGTGGATGCCTGACTCTCACAATATTATAAATATTAATTAATTTTTCAAATGCTTCTTTACTTTTCGCTTCTATTATGTAGAGTCGAATTAACTCATCATCTCATTCAATAATTACGTCATAATGGAAAATTGTTGTTCTTTCAGAACAAATGAAATAGTAATAAGAGAAAATTCATGAAAATTTTCTCTTATTACTATTTCATTTAAGAATGTTCCATTATGACGTAATTATTCAATTCAGAAAATGTAATCGAATATAGAGGGTTGGACGATAGTATGGAACAAAATTCTTATTTGGAACCAACAACTCAAAATGGAATGTGAATTGATTTTAGCTTTTCCCCATTTTTTGGCGATAAAATTGAATATTTCCCTTCAACCCTACCCAACTTTTGTTCTCATCGATGGAAAGCTAATGGAAAATTGAATCTTACCATACCTTCAGTTATGTGTAATTATTAGGAAAATGAATGAAAAATGCTGTAGTTATCGGCTGAAAAATTATGAATTTAATTCCAGACTATCACGCCAATGCTGTTTCTTGAAAATATGTTGACGAATTATATGATTTTTTTTATTTCCCTGTATTATTTTTTTGCGCGTATGTTCTGGGGAACATCGCGTTATCATTTTGCCCAAATGTCTGTAACTTTCGAATTTTTTGACGAAAATGGTCTCAAACGATATAGTTCACTCCCCAATGAAGAATTCGAGGTCAAATTTGATTCTGTCCGGCCGTTGCCACGATAACTTGAGAACGGAAAGAGCTAGCGACTTGAAATTTTCAGATTGGGTGGTGCATCCCAATACGACGGAAAAGTTCGTTAATGGGCATAATCGGTCCAATGGTTTCCGAGTAATAATTTTGTTTTCAACCAATATGAATCCGATCGAATTGAAACTTGGTGAGTAGTTGTAGAATATGAACCTAAGCACGTTTGTGAAATTTTGTGCGAATCGTATGGCTAGAAAATTATTAAAAAATATTTTTGTTGTCACCATAACTTGAGAACGGAAAGAAATAGCGGCTTGAAGTTTTCAGGTTAGGATGTGCATCAGAACGCGACATTTGAGTTTGTTTATGAGCATAATCGGCCGAACAGTTTTAGAGTTATAGCCATCTGAAATTTGGTAGTTTTTTTCTCCTCATTATCGAAAAATACTAAAGCGATTGAATTGAAACATGGTGATTAGTTGTAGAATGCCAACGCGAAAAATTCTTGCAAAATTTACCCTTAAACAAATTTACCATGGTTAATTGTGTTGTCCATTCTCCTGTATTGGACACTCTTAATTCGAATTTACCATGGTGAATTATATTGTCTGTTCTCCTGTATTGCACACTCTTAATCGAATTCACCATGGTAAATTTGATTAAGAGTGTCCAATACAGGAGGACAGTCAATAGAATTCACCATGGTAAATACTATTAAGAGTGTCCAATACAGGAGAATGGACAATAGAACATACGCGCAAAAGCTCCTGACTTCACGTCAGTGCTTGAACCAATTTTTTTTCGTGAAGTCAGGATAGAATGCAATGATGAAAAAATTAACACATTGTCTATCTTCAATTCTTCTTTGGGAGAAGAATACATAATTATTCTAGAAAAATATTGCTAGAATTAATGTCATATTTAAATAATCAAAGTAAAGAAAATTAGTAGTAGTAAGTTTAGTTACCAACATATTGAATGAAATTCAATTGAATTCCAGTAATATTCAACTACTTATTCTTCACCAATAAATGCCCATTGATAGATCTAAAGGTGTTGAGGTGAAACATAAAGATATATTCTCATGAGTGATAGAAAAACTGGCCTAAAATGCCTCTCTAGCCATCACGAGATTAGATATCTACAAATGAGCCTCTCACCTCACAAGATCAGAAAGTGTGGTTATTTTAAAGTTAAGTTTCGAAGCTTTCAGCAAAATTTTAGCGATATCATATTAAAAATAATACATTTACCTATGGGGCAGTAGTCTGGCATGCCAAAGCAGATCAGACAACTACTAGGAAAGCGCTTGACAAAGTGCAAAGGCTAGCTTGTGTGTGCATCACGGGAGCTATGAGAACGTGTCCAACCAGGGCACTTGAGATCATCACAGATCTCTCACCTCTGCATCTAGTGATTGAGAGATTAGCCCATGAGGCCACCCTCAGAATATCTAAGGAAGGTACAGGAACTGAGAGGATTAAATGTCAGAGAGCCTGGACCTCTTTGACTAATTACATCCCATCAGTGAACCTTCCTAGTGATGCAATGGTCAAAAAAGTAAGCATTGAGAAGAACTTCACCACGATGATAAGTAGAAAGGAAGAATGGGAAAGGGAGTTCACCACCCAGACTTTCAAAGAAAATACCATAAAATGGTACACAGATGGCTCAAAAACCACGACGGGAGCTGGCGCTGGGGTATATGGGACAGGCACCAAGTGCGCACTGTCGGTAGGCTCCCGTTTGAGTATCTTCCAGGCAGAATTACTCGCAATCGAAAGATGTGCAGATATTAACCTAGAAAGAAAATATCAGAAATGCGACATAGCAATCCATTCGGATAGTCAATCTGCTATCAAAGCACTGAGCTCCCATGCCATCGATTCAAAGTTGATATGGGAGTGCCGAAGAAAACTAAATGAAATTGGCAAGAATAATAAGGTCTTTTTAGTCTGGGTCCCCGGTCACTCGGGAGTCAAGGGGAACGAAGAGGCCGATACACTTGCCAGAAAGGCAGCACGAACTCCTTTTATCGGCCCAGAACCTTTCTGCGGTATAGGAAAATGCACCTACAAGAAAGAGTTTCTGGAGAAGGAGGAAACCAAAAGAGAGACACTCTGGCGGAATCTTCCAGGTTTGGTTCATTCCAAAAAGTTCCTTAGGAACTTTAAAGAAGTGAGATCCAAAAGGTATCTGGATCTCTGTAAGAATAAGTTACACCTGGTCACTGGCTTCCTCACAGGACACTGTCGCCTCAGGAAGCATTTGATGAGAATAGGTTTATCAGATACTGACGAGTGCAGATTCTGTGGGGAGGAGGAAGAAACTCCTCTTCACCTTGTTACAGAATGCCTCGCCATTGCAAGTCATGAAAGGAATGCTTTGGACAGGAAACTTGTAGGAGTGAAGACGTAATATCCTTGAAGCCTTCCCAGATATTGAGGTTCATTTATACTCTGAAACTGGAGGGCGAGCTGTAGATGGCGTAATGGTGAGAACAGCTCTGATGGGGGGCACAATAGATCTCAAGGTCGCGGTGCAACGTAACCCCTTATCAATAATAATAATAATAATAATAAAAAATAATACATAACCTTTCAAAAGTCCCCTCTCACAAATATACTCGTCTGTAGGCGCATGGATCACTTGAAGAAGAATCGCTTCCGCTATTTTTCAAAGATATTCACTCTTCTTCATAGAAATCCCTTCAATATTTAGTTGCCTCCTCCTAAGGAGGACTCCTTCAAAACCAGGTTTAACCGCTACAGGACATTTATGTAGGTCTATTATCTCCCATGGATTTGTGATGAATAAATCATTCCGAAAATGGATGATATATTTTAATATGTCATCATGACATTCATGGTTTTGAAGGTTCTCGGAAAATTTCATCGATTCCCATTCAGCTACCGAACTCACAAAATGCTGCTCGGATCTCCAACAATATGGATCCGATCGTGTTCAAACTTACCTAAATTATACGGCCTTAGAAAAGTTCATAAGCCTTCATTAAATTTAAGACCGATAGTAAGTTGCATAAATTCGCCTTCTTATAACATATCATGTTATGTACATCAAATAATGAGTCAAGTCACGTCAACCTCTCCATATAATGTAAAGAATTCTTTTGAATTCGTGTCCTCTATTGAATCAGTTTCGGTCCCGGAGGGATATTGTCTAATTTCCCTAGATGTGGTCTCATTATACACCAACATTATCCAGAATGTAGTAGTCGAAATAGTAAAGAAGCGATGGAAATATATTTCGACCTTCACAAATATTTCTAAAACAATATTTTTAAAAATGATTGAATTCATATTTTCATCCAGTTATTTCAAGTTCAATAACGAGTATTACAAACAAATATCTGGTATGGCAATGGGCAACCCAGCCAGCCCTTCATCAGCTAATTTAGTTATGACAGAACTCATTCATGATTGTAAAAAAAGATTGTCTTTTAATATCCTGTTTATTAAATTGTATGTGGATGACATGTTTTTAATAATTCCGACCAACAAATGTGAAGAACTTTTAACTGTTTTCAACCAATTCAATCATCGCCTGCAATTCACTTTAGAGATGGAAAGGGACAATTCTTTACCATTTTTAGACGTCACAGTTCACAAAAAAAATGATGGCTCACTGACTACAAACTGGTATAGAAAACCAACTAGTTCTGGGTGAATTTTAAATTATAATTCACACTGCAACTTTTCATATAAAGTAGCAGCCATAAGCAACCTTACGTACAGATCTAAAAAAATCTTAGCGACAGCTCTTTTCTCAAAGATAATTTGAGAATAATCAGAGACCTTTTGAAGCTGAATAACTACCCGAAATCATTTAGTGATAAAATTATTGGGAACAACAACACTACAATTAGACCGATAGGTGCAAGTGCGGAAAATGAGAATAGTACACAAAGTATATATATATATTATGTAAAATTTCCATACATCCCTGGACTCACTAATAAAATAAATATGCTCATAAAATCGTTTTCTAATAACATAAAATTAGTTTCATACAATATCTCAACTTGTAGCGCATTATTTTCTAAATTGAAGGACGTTGACCCCATGTTGGATTAGAGCGAATTGGTCTATAAGATCCCTTGCAGTAATTGTTTGAAGAGTTACATTGGCCAAACTAAGCAATATTTAAAAAATAGAATAAGTCAGCATAAATACGATTGTCAAGAGAAATTTAGATCTAAAGATACAAAGACGGCCCTTGCAACCCACTATTTTAATAATAAACACCAATTTGATTTTCAAGCGGTTTCTGTTCTAGATGTAGAAGCAAATTATACAAAAAGAACCACCAGTGAGATGATATACATAAAACTCAATGATACCGTTAATTGCCGAACTGACACACAAAATTTGAGCTTGATATATAATAATATATGGGATCTTTTCAAAAACAAATATTCAGTACAGTGAGCTGGGAATTCATCTTTTTTGACAACATATTCTGGACTACACCTGTGGTTAAACAGGTCGAGATTGAAATAAGTATTTCAGTTTCGACACGTCGTTTGTGATGATTTGTATTTTGCCTCAGGGGAATTTTTAGACGGAATTTTCCATGTATTTCTACATGTTCGATTCCAATTTGCTCAACAAGCTAATATTAAGATCTTTTGTGTGCAAAACATAAATTCGACTTTGGTAAGGTTTTTTCGATTTTAGATATGTGTTTCTATCAAATCCGAAATAGAAAGGAATCAAAATAAATCAAATAAGTGTAATTTGAATATATAGTTTGAATTGTACATTTGTGTTACCAATTGTTATATGTGTTTATTTTGAGACCATTGTTTTGATCTGTTGTTTCAGTTTTTATGCCAGATATATTTTGTGCCATATTTAATCTCTGTAAATTTCTCTTTTGTAGCCCTGAAGAAGTAGAAATATATCTACGAAACGTTGGCATTAGTTGAATGTAGTTTTTTTACCAACTGCTTTCCTCAAAGTTCCGTGAAAATCAATCATAATATGTCTCTACAAGGGAATGATCTAACAAACCACTAATAACCATGTTTGAATTATTTCGGTTTTGTATTTTTCGAGTTATTGAGAAAATAACAACCAAATTTCAGATGGGTATAATTCCAAAACTGTCTGGCCGATAATGCCTATAAACAAATTCAAATGTAGCATTCAGATGAACAACCTAATCTGGAAATTTCAAGCCTCCCATCTCCTTCCGTTCCCAGGTTATTGTGTCATACATAATATTTTTTAATAATTTTTTAAAAATTTTCTAGTAATATGATTCCCACAAAATTTCACAAACGTGCTTAGGTTTATATTCTACAACTATTCAGCAAGTTTCAATTTGATCGGACTCATATTGGGTGAAAACAAAATTATTACTCGGAAACCATTGGGCCGATTATACCCATTAACTAACTTGTCCGTCGTATTGGGATGCGCCACCTACTCTGAGAATTTCAAGTCGCTAGCTCTTTTCGTTCTCAAGTTATCGTGGCAACGGCCGGACGGACAGAATCAAATTTGACCGCGAATTCTTGATCAGGGAGTCGAACCCAATCGTTTGAGACCATTTTCGGCGACAAATTAAAAAATTACATACATTTGGACAAATTGATAAGGCTATGTTCCCCAGAACGTACGCGCAAAAACGATATACTCGAAACGAAATAGAGCAGATACAAGATTTGTTTTGGTTTTTATGTGAGGCAGATGTTCAGAGTAATAAAAGACACGTGTTCTGCTTCGACTTAGTATCGATCGAAAATTCCAAAAGCCCGAACGACCGACCCTGTTCTTTGACGACATACGATTTTCAACCTTATTGACGTGAAATCTTTCGATAGTGTCGCCCCCTGGTGTTAAAATCTTTTTCGCCGAACGAATTTAACAAGGGGTGAGCCTACTAGGTATTCTATATACAATGGTATTGCGATAACATCGATGTAATACTACGTTCAGAAATAGGAATAGCCAGCACGTAAGTTATTGGAAAGTGATCTCAAAATATATCTTATACCTGCTATATACGACCTGAATAAATTATCATCAATTATATAAATTATTATTGTTGTAAAGCGGAAATTAGGGAAAGATTTGTGTTAATCGTATATGATCATAGATAGAAACGTGGATGCGCCTGAGCTCAAGCGACGCGTATTTGAATCAGGGAGGAATATCTACGTACAATTTCCGTCGTTGTTGAATCGAAATATCTGGGTTGTAAGCTACTGGAATAAATTGTTTGTTTTTGGCGTGAATATTCTTTTTAGGAATTTAGTAGTTCTAGTAGCTCCAAATTTAACTGATACGACTTGGGAACAGTCGTAAAGGATATAAATTAACGACAACAATGATGAAATCTTACATTGGTTCAGATACGTGGACGATCTTCTCGTTTTTATCAAGGGCAATTCAGACACCGCAAAAAACCTATTGAATAAAATTAACTCAGTTCATCCCCACATCGCTTTCACACTTGAACTTGAATCCGATGGCAGACTCAACTTCTCGGACTTAATCATTAGTAGGTTTGACAAACTAGAATACAGCATTCAAAGGAAGCCCACGTAAACTGACCACGTCATACCTTCTTGGTCTAATCATCCTGACCAACAAAAAATCCTCAGACAGAATGCTTGCAACAATGGTTACAACTCCAACATTATAAACAATTTAATCTGTAAAATAAAGAACAAAAGAGAACAACTCCTAACTTATACTTTATTGGACAAACCTTCTAGGTATGAGGCGTTAACATTTTTAAATGAGAACATCTCTCAAAGGATATCTGGTTTCATTAAACACCAATTAAAATACACAAAAGTTTATTTCAAAAGTACAAATAATTTGAGCAAACACTTGGTCAATTCAAAGGATAAAGTAAACATGTTGTCAAAGAGTAGTTTTACAAGCTTCAATGCAAAGATTGTGAAGCTTCATATATAGGTAGGAATTGTAGACCTTTGAGGGTTCTGGTAAACAAACACTTGAATAAGTCTGAGAACTCTGCTTTCGGTCACCATATTAAATTCAACAAGCACAATTTCAGCCCCAATGATGATGTAAAACTTTTGAAGGAAGTCAACTCAAAGAATTTCAACAGATTAGATTTTCCAGAAGATATACAAATTGACAATGAATTGCGGATCAATGGCCTGTGTCTCAACACTCAAGTCCAATTAAACAGGTCATATTTCCCTTACACAGAAGACTCAAGTAACATTTTCTCCATGATGATAACCATGGCATACATATTTGTCTCGGACCTGGGTCCCCTCTGCTCCACATATCTTGGATTCGGGCCTCCATTTGATGCGCAAATATCGCGGTCAACGATCTGATGTTTGGGATCCTTGCTGGCTCTCGACAATTCCTGGTGAACTGTGGTCACTGAAACTGTCAGCTTTCGAGGTTTACGCCAATTCAATAATTTATGTGATTTATTAGTTCCGTGACCGCTCGCAAAGTTAATTAGTATAATGTAGTCACTAAAAAATTGGTTCAAGCACTGACGTGAAGTCAGAAGCTTTTGCGCGTATGTTCTATTGTCCATGCTTCTGTATTGGACACCCTTAATCGAATTTACCATGGTAAATTATGTTGTCCATTCTCCTGTATTGGACACTTAATTCGAATTTACCATGGTAAATTCGAATTAAGAGTGTGACTTCACGTCAGTGCTTGAACCAATTTTTTTTTTAATTTTCTAGCTATACGGTTCACACAAAATTCCACACACGTCTTCAAGTCGATATTCTACAACTAATTGGCAAGCTTCAATTCGATCGAGTCTATATTTTTTAAGTTATCGAGGAAATAATATTCCAGGTGGGTATATCTCGGAAACCGTTAGACCGATTATGCCCAAACACGAACTCAACTCTCCCTTTCGGATACGCAACCTACCCTGAAAATTGCAAGTCCCTATCTCCTTTCGTTCGAAAGTTATCGAGGCAACGGTCACCCATCTACTGAGCTCGCACAAGAATGCTCGAATCTCCAACAATATTTAACCGATCGTATTAAAACTTGAAACTTGGCACTATAGTTAGGTTATGAAGGCTCTTGCAAAATTTCAGCAATTTCAAACGAATAGTTACTGATATATAAATTTTTTTTTTATTTTCAATGATTTATTAAAAATTTTCTACAAATGCTATCCTCACCAAATTTTGCAAACATTTTCGCGTTGGCATTCTACAACTGATAACCATGTTCGAATTCAATCGGTTCAGTATTTTTCGAGTTAATGAGGAACAAATAACCACCAAATTTCAGAAAATTTTAGATGGCTATAACTCTAAAACCCTTTGGCCAATTATGCTCATAAACAAACTGAAATGTCGCGTTCTGGTGCACATCCTAACCTGAAAATTTCAAGCCGCTATCTCATTCCGTTCTCAAGTTATCGTGACAACAAAAATATTTTTTAATTATTTTTTTTTTAATTTCTAGTCTTACGATTCGCACAAAATTTCACAAACGTGCTTAGATTCATATTCTACAAGTACCCACCAAGTTTCAATTCGATCGGATTCATATTGGTTGAAAACAAAATTATTACTCGGAAACCACTGGGCCGATTATGCCCATTACCGAACTTGCCCGTCGTATTGGGATGCGCCACCTACCCTGAAAATTTCAAGTCGCTAGACCTTTTTGTTCTCAAGTTATCGTGGCAACGGCCGGACGGACGGCCGGCCGGACAGAATCAAATTTGACCTCGAATTCTTCATTGAGGGGTCGAACTTAATCGTTTGAGACCATTTTCGTCAAAAAATTCGAAAGTTACAGACATTTGGGCAAAACTATAACGCGATGTTCCCCAGAACATACGCGCAAAGATAATAGTATTTTTATTTTATAGGTATTTTTCAGAGTTTGGGAGAGAAAACCCAGAAAAGAACCATTTAATAAATGTTCAACGAGCTGCAATACTTACATGAAAGAAAGGTGCATTATAAAACATCAAGGGATTTAGTTATGTATCGAAATATATACCTAATTGATTTCATGTTCAATGGATAACTGTGACAATTGACTCTTAATTCTCGGCAGTCACCATATGTCAAAATATATGTTCTTTTCTAAACAAGAACACTTCTCGATATAGATTTTCACTAAAATATACTGTTCCGTTCCACACATGTCCTGATTTTTTAAACGAATTTTTGTGAGAATTCATAGAGAACCGTTCTTGTTTTCTTTTGGTTTCATTCTTGACTCAACCGCCACTTGTAGTAATAGATGTTTAAATGTGAAATGCTAAGTTGTGTTCATTTTTTTCTTCATACGAAATCATTGAAAAGATATAGTGCACAACAGTTGTATGCAGTCAAGGTTTATTTTATACAATTGTTTGGTTTGATAACTCCTCACTCCTTCATAACACAATCGGGCATTTATATACAGGAAGGGGAAAGGAAGCATATTCTTTATAATGAAGAAATGGTATTGTGTAGGTTATTTTGAAAACAGAAATTTTGTATCACCTAGTTCTTAACAATCTTTTTTTTTCCAAAGAAACTGAGAAAATACCGATTAAAAATAGAACACATTATATATCATTTACATTTGGTTACTCGCTGTCAGTTTTTTTTGAAAAAAGGTATATTTAAAATTGGTTCAAGCACTGACGTGAAGTCAGGAGCTTTTGCGCGTATGTTCTATTGTCCATTCTCCTGTATTGAACACTCTTCATCGAATTTACCATGGTGAATTCGATTAAGAGTGTCCAATACAGGAGAATAGACAATACCATGGTAAATTCGATTAAAAGTGTCCAATACAGGAGAATGGACAATAGAACATACGCGCAAAAGATCCTGACTTCACGTCAGTGCTTGAACCATTTTTTATTTATAATATCATTTAAATTAATATTGTAGGACGTTACTTTGAAAGTTAAGCTATACTGACTTACAGTAAAAATATTATCAAGGAAAGAAGCAATTAGATAGTCAAACTATCATTTTAATAAAATGATGCATTTTTATTGTTCAAATAAAGATAATTTGTCAACTTACAAGAATTTCTTCATTCAATGGTATTTCAAAGAACTAATTACAGTTTTAAATATTTAATAAAAAAATGGAATAAATTTCATATACATATATAGATCCTATCGTATTAAAACTTGGAACTTGGTAGTAGAATTATGTTCTGAAGGCTCTCGCAAAATGTCAGCCATGTCGGATGAATAGTTTCTGATATCTAGAATTTTTTTCAATGATTTCTTAAAAATTTTCTAGTGATACGATCTTCACAAAATTTTGCAAGAACTTTCGCGTTGGCATTCTACAACTAATAACTAAGTTTGAGTTGGATTGGTACTGTATTTTTCGAGTAATTGAGAAAATAACAATCAAAATTCAGATGAATATAACTCCAAAACCGTTTGACCGATTATGCTCATGAACAAACTCAAATGTCGCATTCAGATGCACAACCTAACCTGAAAATTTCAAATCGCTATCTCTTTCCTTTCTCAGGTTATCGTGACATAAAAATATTTTTTTAAATTTTCTAGCGAAACGGTTCACACAAAATTCTACACACGTCATCAAGTCGATATTCTACAACTAATTGGCAAGCTTCAATTCGATCGAGTCTATATTTTTTTAAGTTATCGAGGAAATAATATTCCAGGTGGGTATAACTCGGAAACCGTTAAACCGATTATGCCCAAAAACGAACTCAACTCTCCCTTTCGGATACGCAACCTACCCTAAAAATTGAAAGTCCCTATCTCCTTTCGTCCGAAAGTTATCGAGGCAACGGTCACCCACCTACTGAACTCGCACAAGAATGCTCGAATCTCCAACAATATTTAACCGATCGTATTAAAACTTGAAACTTGGTAGTAGAGTTAGGTTATGAAGGTTCTTGCAAAATTTCAGCAATTCCAAGCGAATAGTTACTGATATATAGAATATTTTTTTTTTATTTTCAATGATTTATTAAAAATTTCCTACAAATGCTATCCTCACCAAATTTTGCAAACATTTTCGCGTTGGCATTCTACAACTAATAACCATGTTTGAATTCAATCGGTTCAGTATTTTTTGAGTTAATGAGGAACAAAAAACCACCAAATTTCTGAAAATTTCAGATAGCTATAACTCTAAATCCCATTTTTTCAGTAACGAAAATATACCAGAATTTGGTGCTCCAACCGTGAATGCTCCCGGGCTATTCCACGAATGTCCACTGGTGTCTAAAACTTGTTCTGTCAAGATGTTCCCCGAACATAATCGGAAGGCTCTTACGAACTGCCATGGGGATGCCCCTGGAATATTCCGAAAACATTCACGGATGTTCTCGGAATGTCCAATTTGCCCATAACGGCTCTATCGTGAATGTTCCCGGAACGTCCGGGATGTTTTGTGACATTCCCGGAACATATCTTTTGTCGCACATGGACATTCCAGGAACGTTTTGGGAATAAACTTGTGCTATTAGGGTATGTCCCAGATACTTAATTTCATGAACATTAGTTTTAAATTTACTTTCAATAAATTTATTTATTCATTCTTGCCCTTCTAATTACTTTCTCCTTCATGTTCTGAATTAGTTGTTCTCCAAATCAAAATATCCTTGATATGAATAGTTTTACCTTCAATATCATCTAAACATTCGACCATTTTCCTGAAAGACCTCTCTTTTGTACTTCTCAGACAATATGGATGTGTTGAATGTACAAAATGTTTAACTTTCTTCATCTAATTTTATATTCCAGAAAAATATTAGGCATTCTGCAATGTATTAGTAATTTCTCCGAATGTAGGAATTTGATAGTGTCCTCTGCAGATAAGGAATAAAGGTGTACTTCGTGTAAAAATTTTTTGTATTAAAAATTGCAAAGCACTTTCGGCTGTTAAGCCATCATGAGTGCATTAACTGGAAGTGAGCAAGGCAAAAGTTGAAATATTTTAAAAAAGGTGCAAAGTTGTGTTACTCACTTGTCAATTATACATAGAAGTCCCCGGCAGTAAAATCGACTAAACATGGCACAAATAATAATATAAACAGATTTCACATTTGGTGTCCCATTATGGGTTATCTAAGAATATGCTGAAATTTGACAAGACAGACAATTGTTATTGAACTTACGTAAATATTGTAGAAGTGACAAATGTCATTTTTGCGCGTATGTTCTGGGGAACATCGCGTTATAGTTTTGCCCAAATGTCTGTAACTCTCGAATTTTTTGACGAAAATGGTCTCAAACGATTAAGTTCGACTCCTCAATGAAGAATTCGAGGTCAAATTTGATTCTGTCCGGCCTGCCGTCCGTCCGGCCGTTGCCACGATAACTTGAGAACAAAAAGGTCTAGCAACTTGAAATTTTCAGGGTAGGTGGCGCATCCCAATACGACGGGCAAGTTCGTTAATGGGCATAATCGGCCCAGTGGTTTCCGAGTAATAATTTTGTTTTCAACCAATATGAATCCGATCGAATTGAAACTTGGTGGGTACTTGTAGAATATGAATCTAAGCACGTTTGTGAAATTTTGTGCGAATCGTAAGACTAGAAAATTAAAAAAAAATTATTAAAACATATTTTTGTTGTCACGATAACTTGAGAACGGAATGAGATAGCGGCTTGAAATTTTCAGGTTAGGATGTGCACCAGAACGCGACATTTCAGTTTGTTTATGAGCATAATTGGCCAAACGGTTTTAGAGTTATAGCCATCTGAAATTTTCTGAAATTTGGTGGTTATTTGTTCCTCATTAACTCGAAAAATACTGAACCGATTGAATTCGAACATGGTTATCAGTTGTAGAATGCCAACGCGAAAATGTTTGCAAAATTTGGTGAGGATAGCATTTGTAGAAAATTTTTAATAAATCATTGAAAATAAAAAAAAAATTATATATCAGTAACTATTCGTTTGAAATTGCTGAAATTTTGCAAGAGCCTCCATAACCTAACTGTACTGCCAAGTTTCAAGTTTTAATACGATCGGTTAAATATTGTTGGAGATTCGAGCATTCTTGTGCGAGTTCAGTAGATGGGTGACCGTTGCCTCGATAACTTTCGAACGAAAGGAGATAGGGACTTGCAATTTTCAGGGTAGGTTGCGTATCCGAAAGGGAGAGTTGAGTTCGTTTTTGGGCATAATCGGTCTAACGGTTTCCGAGCTATACCCACCTGGAATATTATTTCCTCGATAACTTAAAAAATATATACTCGATCGAATTGAAGCTTGCCAATTAGTTGTAGAATATCGACTTGAAGACGTGTGTAGAATTTTGTGTGAACCGTATCTAGAAAATTAAAAAAAAATTGGTTCAAGCACTGACGTGAAGTCAGAAGCTTTTGCGCGTATGTTCTATTGTCCATGCTTCTGTATTGGACACCCTTAATCGTATTTACCATGGTAAATTATGTTTTCCATTCTCCTGTATTGGACACTCTTAATTCGAATTTACCATGGTAAATTCGAATTTTTTTTTTACGAAACAAATTCCAAATCAAATTTTTTTAATAAGCAGTTTTATCATAAGAATCCATTCATATCATTTTCAACTCTAACAAGCTAATACTTTCGGAGATATGATTTTTTAAAATTTCAATGTAAATCGTATTTCACAGATTGATATAATTATTATTCTATGTATGAATTCTCATAATGTCAACTTGACAGAAGGGAATATTGTAACTTCAAAAATATTGGGGTTGAAATACTCGTATTTTAGCGATGCAACGGGGACCTCACCCGAAAATGTTTGAAAATATTACGTAAATATTGAAAGCATAATTCTGTAGTTTGGTGAACGTAGATCCGGAAATTTTTGATCGATTACAAGGTAATTTTTGGCGCTCTAGTTCCTCGGAACTGAGTGCTTATCAATTTGCCCAAATGTCTGTAATTTTGGAATATTTCGATGAAAATGGTCTTAAACGATTTGGTTCGACTCACTGATCAAGAATCCGTGGTCGAAATTCATTCTGTCCGGCCGGCCGGTCCGGCCGGCCGTAATCACGATAACTCTCGAACGAAATGAGCTAGAGAGTTGAAATTTTCAGAGTAGGTTTGGGGGATGAATATCTCGGCTAATTTCGTTATTGGGCAAAATCGGACAGATGGTTTCGGAGTAACAAAAAAAAAATTTTTTTTTGCGAAACAAATTCCAAATTAAATTTTTTTTAATAAGCAGTTTTATCATAAGAATCCATTCATATCATTTTCAACTCTAACAAGCTAATACTTTCGGAGATATGATTTTTTATAATTTCAATGTAAATCGTATTTCACAGATTGATATAATTATTATTCTATGTATGAATTCTCATAATGTCAACTTGACAGAAGGGAACGAAAGGAGTAGGCGGATTGAAAATTGCAAGGTGGTTTTGGAGCGTAAATATCTCGGACAAGTTCGTTCGATCTATCTGAAATTTAGCATCAAATTGTAGAATCATGACCTTTATACGCATGTGAAGTTTTGTATTGACCAGATTACCGCAAAGTGTAAAAAAAAAAATTTGAAAATTTAAAAAAAGTTTTTCCAAAATAACTCTCGAACGGAATGAGCTAGGTAGTTGAAATTTTCAGAGTAGGTTAGGGAGATGAATATCTCGGTTAAGTTCGTTATTGGGCAAAATTGGCCAGATTTAATTCGATTTCTTCCATGGTGCAGTTCTCATTCTCATGATTGCTCATTTAATCTTGATAAATAAACTATTATTTGAATTGAATTTCCTTTATGATGCAGCTCTATCATATGTATACATTGATATAATTCCCAACTCAGAGAAACCAATACTTTCGGAGATATAATTTGTCTGTTTGAACTAGAGCGCCAGAAAGCTCCTGTCCACAGGGCTTGAACCCATTTTTTCCTCTACGCCTAACCCTTAACGACCTTAAGAAACATTATTGTTAGCCATTCAATCAGTTTTGTGAAATGTTTCTGAACAATTTATTTCGACACGTTGCTATAGAAAAATTTTATTATTATCTCAAAAATTTTCGTTTTGTTATATAGCTATAACATCTTAGGTGAAACGTGTAAAATGACTTTATCATGTCGATGGCTCAAAGTGCAAACCCGCTAACTCCATTTTATTGAAAATTCGGATTTCTCGCTCGCTGCAAACATACTCGTTACATCTATAGACTGCTTAAGCATTTATGTCCAAATACGAACGAATTCCATCAAAAATTGCCGCATGAAAAACGTCTATCTTTGTGCCATTAAATTATGTATACCTCAAATCATCTAACTCCATCATTACGCGCCACTTTCCTCGTGAACTAACAGGTTATGACATGTACCCCAGTGTTCTGCTGACTTTTATTAGTGGCAACAAGTTAAGACTGCTGTAATTGTGCTGTAAGCGATTGAACATTAAAAAGGTAAGTGAAATATAATTAAACAACTTCATAATTATTCTTATTTTTCGAGATAAATACTGTGTTCAATGAATATGGAGTTTTTCCCGTTTTTCCTAACTATCGAATTATGCATTGATTAGGAGTTAGCTGATTTTGTGTGAAAGATGAGATGATACAAACTCTTATTTAAACCAACATTCAATCAATAATAATTTCAATTGAACGAGAACTCAGACGTTTCATATATTTTGAAATGGTTTTAATTGAAAATATGATACATCAAGATCACAAAATTGTATCACAATGAAACATTTTGGTTGATATACTCACTTGTTTATTCCAGACTACTGAAACGGATGAAAATGTCCTCACGTTCCAGAAAAATATTGGCAATGAGCCTCAATCAGAATGATTCGAATAATAATGATAGTTTATTAACGGAATTCCAAACTAACCCCAACTTCGTTTATAGTCTCCCAATAATATTTGAAACAAACAAGATAAAATTATCAAATGAACCATTTTCAAACATTGATATTTCTACTGAATATCAAATCCAAGATTTTTTCCCAGGTGAATCTGACTCAAATTATTTAAGAGCCACAATTTATTCAAATAACAACAATATAAACTGTTATATTTCCGAGACTTCTTCGTTGTCCAAAAATATTGAGATAGTGCCACCTCTCGACTGCAGTAATGGACGTAATAATGGACATGAAACAATCATTGAAAATTTGGGGACAAGTGAAGACATAATCGTCTCAGGACATGAATTTCAAAGAAGGGCAGATATAATCGAAAATCAAGTAGTTTTTGACAGGGTTCCTCTTGTAGATTATTCCGAACATTCGGATTCAATCAGTTCTGTATCCGCGAGAAGTAATCGAACCAAGAAAAAGGAAAAAACGGTGTCAAGTAGACAAAGTAACTTGGACATCAGAAGAAAATAAAAGAAAACGGGAGAAAGGTCTTGAATATTTAGGAAAAAAAAAAGAAGATGAGGTATGGAATAATAAAATTCCGAAAGAACCAGGCTTATCAAAAAAAGATGTCAATGCAAGTTGAAAGAGGGTGGTCAACTAAAATGTTCTTATTTAACTGAAGACGATAGAAAATCAATTTTTGATTTTTTCTGGAAGATGTCATGGGGTGAAAAAAAAATATTTATAGATAGCTTGGTTATTATTCTGCCAACCAATCGTCATCGACGTAGAAAAGATGCTGCTTCATCAAGAAGAAATTGTTCGATTATATACAATTTAAAAAAGGAGGAAAAACTGTTAAGAGTTTGCAAAACCATGTTTTTGAATACTCTTTGTATAGGAAAATGGTGCGTGTTGAACTGGAAGAAGTCTATGCAAAATCAAGAATAGACAACAACAAAGAAATTCTCAACTTCTGCTAATTTAGAAGGTACTCGTCCTTTTTCCGAAGAGAACAAAGCACTAGATGAATTTTTCGAAAATTTACCAAAGATGGAGTCCCATTATTGTCGGAAATCGACCCAGAAAAAATACATATTACCTGAATGGTCTTCGAAAAGAAGCCTTTACAATTTTTATCGAAATGACTGGTGTGAGGATCATGATGTAAAGCCGTTATCTGTCTGTACATTCAATAATGTTATGGATAAAAAAAATATTTCTTTATTCCATCCACAAAAAGATCAATGCCAAATTTGTAACTCGCACAAATTAGGACAATACCCTGATTATCAGTATACGTCTCATATGCAGAGGAAAGAAGAAGCCAGGAGAGAAAAGGAACGAGACAAAGAAAACGAAAAATATGTATACACCATGGATCTACAAGCTGTTCTCCTAGCTCCAAAATCGAATGTTTCTAGTTTGTACTATAAAACAAAACTTTGTGTACATAATTTCTGCGTATTCAACTTGATAACTAAACAAGGAAATTGTTACCT
Source organism: Halyzia sedecimguttata (assembly GCA_937662695.2). Taxonomy (NCBI): domain Eukaryota; kingdom Metazoa; phylum Arthropoda; class Insecta; order Coleoptera; family Coccinellidae; genus Halyzia; species Halyzia sedecimguttata. The sequence goes on along the minus strand of OW569416.2, from coordinate 9,954,125 downwards.
ATGGAATGAAACAGAGGGAGGGCTGAACGCCGAAGAATTTGCAACTATTGTTGTGAAATTTGTATCGGACGAAGTAATTCCGAAACTACAGAATGAAAAAAAGTATTGGTTTCTCAGAGTTGAGAATTATATCAATGTATTTCTTATGAACTAACAGGTTATGACATGTACCCCGGTGTTCTGCTGACTTTTATTAGTGGCAACAAGTTAAGACTGCTGTAATTGTGCTGTAAGCGATTGAACATTAAAAAGGTAAGTGAAATATAATTAAACAACTTCATAATTATTCTTATTTTTCGAGATAAATACTGTGTTCAATGAATATGGAGTTTTTCCCGTTTTTCCTAACTATCGAATTATGCATTGATTAGGAGTTAGCTGATTTTGTGTGAAAGATGAGATGATACAAACTCTTATTTAAACCAACATTCAATCAATAATAATTTCAATTGAACGAGAACTCAGACGTTTCATATATTTTGAAATGGTTTTAATTGAAAATATGATACATCAAGATCACAAAATTGTATCACAATGAAACATTTTGGTTGATATACTCACTTGTTTATTCCAGACTACTGAAACGGATGAAAATGTCCTCACGTTCCAGAAAAATATTGGCAATGAGCCTCAATCAGAATGATTCGAATAATAATGATAGTTTATTAACGGAATTCCAAACTAACCCCAACTTCGTTTATAGTCTCCCAATAATATTTGAAACAAACAAGATAAAATTATCAAATGAACCATTTTCAAACATTGATATTTCTACTGAATATCAAATCCAAGATTTTTTCCCAGGTGAATCTGACTCAAATTATTTAAGAGCCACAATTTATTCAAATAACAACAATATAAACTGTTATATTTCCGAGACTTCTTCGTTGTCCAAAAATATTGAGATAGTGCCACCTCTCGACTGCAGTAATGGACGTAATAATGGACATGAAACAATCATTGAAAATTTGGGGACAAGTGAAGACATAATCGTCTCAGGACATGAATTTCAAAGAAGGGCAGATATAATCGAAAATCAAGTAGTTTTTGACAGGGTTCCTCTTGTAGATTATTCCGAACATTCGGATTCAATCAGTTCTGTATCCGCGAGAAGTAATCGAACCAAGAAAAAGGAAAAAACGGTGTCAAGTAGACAAAGTAACTTGGACATCAGAAGAAAATAAAAGAAAACGGGAGAAAGGTCTTGAATATTTAGGAAAAAAAAAAGAAGATGAGGTATGGAATAATAAAATTCCGAAAGAACCAGGCTTATCAAAAAAAGATGTCAATGCAAGTTGAAAGAGGGTGGTCAACTAAAATGTTCTTATTTAACTGAAGACGATAGAAAATCAATTTTTGATTTTTTCTGGAAGATGTCATGGGGTGAAAAAAAAATATTTATAGATAGCTTGGTTATTATTCTGCCAACCAATCGTCATCGACGTAGAAAAGATGCTGCTTCATCAAGAAGAAATTGTTCGATTATATACAATTTAAAAAAGGAGGAAAAACTGTTAAGAGTTTGCAAAACCATGTTTTTGAATACTCTTTGTATAGGAAAATGGTGCGTGTTGAACTGGAAGAAGTCTATGCAAAATCAAGAATAGACAACAACAAAGAAATTCTCAACTTCTGCTAATTTAGAAGGTACTCGTCCTTTTTCCGAAGAGAACAAAGCACTAGATGAATTTTTCGAAAATTTACCAAAGATGGAGTCCCATTATTGTCGGAAATCGACCCAGAAAAAATACATATTACCTGAATGGTCTTCGAAAAGAAGCCTTTACAATTTTTATCGAAATGACTGGTGTGAGGATCATGATGTAAAGCCGTTATCTGTCTGTACATTCAATAATGTTATGGATAAAAAAAATATTTCTTTATTCCATCCACAAAAAGATCAATGCCAAATTTGTAACTCGCACAAATTAGGACAATACCCTGATTATCAGTATACGTCTCATATGCAGAGGAAAGAAGAAGCCAGGAGAGAAAAGGAACGAGACAAAGAAAACGAAAAATATGTATACACCATGGATCTACAAGCTGTTCTCCTAGCTCCAAAATCGAATGTTTCTAGTTTGTACTATAAAACAAAACTTTGTGTACATAATTTCTGCGTATTCAACTTGATAACTAAACAAGGAAATTGTTACCTATGGAATGAAACAGAGGGAGGGCTGAACGCCGAAGAATTTGCAACTATTGTTGTGAAATTTGTATCGGACGAAGTAATTCCGAAACTACAGAATGAAAAAAAGTATTGGTTTCTCAGAGTTGAGAATTATATCAATGTATTCTTATGATAGAACTGCATCATAAAGGAAATTCAATTCAAATAATAGTTTATTTATCAAGATTAAATGAGCAATCTGAGAATGAGATCTGCACCATGGAAGAAACCAAATTAAAATAGCTGAAATGAATTTGACTCGCTCTCATAGAACAGGATGAAATGTACGAGTATGAACACAGATCATATAATAAAGCTTAGATAGAATAATTATAGCATTCTGTGAAAACATAGAAGTACGATTCATTATTGAAATTTAGAACTTAATCTTAGCAGAAATTGAATTCAAACATCATAGAAGCATTTAAATTCAACAAGAGTGCCAAAAATTATCAATCCAAAACCAATAGACGAATTCTACCCAACAACGAACTCATCCGAGATATTCATTCCTCAATTCTATGATGAACTATATATCTTTCCTCAAATCTACTCCAATACACCAATATTCCAGTTTTGTTTTTAGTGGAGATATTCTGAACTCAATATTATTAACTTACCATTACCATTCCCATCATCATATGGATTGACCATCGGCATGAAAATATCAACCAAGAAAAAGTATGATATTATATTATAATTCTCATATTGATACCATTACTGGAATGAATGACAATGAGATAACGTCAAAGTTGACATTATAACAATTCATAATATAGGCACAGAATAATTCTATCATTGAAATTTTGAAAAATCATATCTCCGAAAGTATTAGTTTGTTAGAGTTAAGAATGATATGAGTGGATTTTTATGGTAAAACTGCTTATTGAAAAAAATTTTTTTTGGAATGAGTTCTGTGAAAAAAAAATTTTTTTTTGTTACTCCGAAATCATCTGTCCGATTTTGCCCAATAAAGAACTTAGCCGAGATATTTATCCCCCAAACCTACTCTGGAAATTTCAACTGTCTAGCTCATTCCGTTCGAGAGTTATCGTGACTACGGCCGGACGGCCGGACCGGCCGGACAGAATGAATTTCGACCACGGATTCTTGATCAGTGAGTCGAACCAAATCGTTTAAGACCATTTTCATCGAAAACTTCGAAAATTACAGACATTTGGGCAAATTGATAAGCACTCAGTTCCGAGGAACTAGAGCGCCAATAATAAGGAACGAATAATACTTTACAGTGACGGCTGCACATACCAAAATCACAATGCTGTGTTGAGCAACGCCTTATTGAATTTAGCCATGGTGCACAAAGTAATAATTGAGCAAAAATTTTTATAGGTAGGGCACACTCAAATGCAAGCTGATAGCATGCATGCCACCATAGAAAGGCATTTGAAAGATAAGATTATAAACGTTCCAGCTGAGTACATCAAAGTATGCAGACAAGCGCGAAAACATCCAGAGCCCTACACTGTACATTATTTAACCCATGAATCATTCAAGAAATTTGATGATATACGTTTTTATAGCTCTATACGCCCTGGAAAGCAAACTGGGGATCCAAAGGTTTGTTTTGATGTCTCTGATAATGTTTGACTCTAAAATTCGATAAATTATTTCAGGTGACCGATTTGAGAGCCCTCCAATATACTCCCAATGGTGAAATTTTTTTTAAACTGAGATTTGGGCACGAGCATAATGCCTCGAAGACGAGATAATAACGCCACCATGAAGGAATGGAATGAACTTACATGCCTTCTTTCAAGTAGAAGAAAAATAAAGAAAAAGAAGTTGACGACCTTCAACAATTAAAATCAAGTATTCCCAAAGATTTTCATGATTTTTATGATAATTTTCCATTCGAAAATTAATTGAACTGTATTTTGTTTTCTTTGATCATAAATATATTTTGCTTTTATGATTGTATTATTTAAATACAATTCAGCTCCATATACTAGTAATGAATAATAAAAACTTCAATCTCCAAAAAATATTCTACATATAACTATGAAAAACATCTAACTCCAAATTATTGTTGTAAAATAACAATTTGGTTTTGAATGAAGCATTTTCCTATATAAAACGGAGTCATTTTTCCATCTCTACTGAACAAATAGCAAAAACTTTCCGAAATTTCATTCGAAACAAATTTAAACAGTTTTTCTCATCTCCTGAACATTTACTATTTTTGGAGTTAGCAGGTTTACAAATTAAGCCATCGATGTGCTATTCCTTTCGTTCCATATGGACTGAAAATGATAATAATTCTAATGTTTCGTTAAAGTTTTTCGCTAACTGGGTTCATTTCCGTGGGAGGAAAAATTTTACTTCAACTTAAATACTCTCGTACATCTAAAAATATAATAATAATTGATAGGAATGAAAGTTGTAATGTAAAATTACCAGATAAATTAATTGAAGAACAAATTGAATCCAAGATTTTCCCAGTATCAATATTTAAAGTGCCCGTTTAATAAATGATCTCGGATTTTCAAACAACAAATATACCATCTGTGTCAAAATTAAGAGGGACATTCCGGGTACATCCCAAGAGGAAAGTTCCGTGAACGTTCCAATTGGGACCTTCCGGGAACGTCCCAAGTGGAACGTTCCGGGAATATTCCATAGAAGACCGGGACATTGGGACATATATGGAACATGAATGGGACGTTCTGGGAACAAAGTGTGCTATTGAGGTGTTATTACAAGTGAAGGTCAAAATTTGAGGTTATCAAAAAATAACCCTTACCTAAATCACTAAAGGAATTGTAGAGATATTTGGGTATTTTGAATTATCTGCATAAATGTATATCAAATTTATCAGAATTGACGAAACCGTTGAGAGAACTTTTGAGAAAAGAAGGCCGAATTCTTTTGATAAACTAAAAAAATTTAATTTCACCTCCATTGTTGCAGATTTATAACCCCAAATAATATGTTCCTGCAGTGCGCATTTTCATTATAGTGGGGATGCATATTGTTTCAATATACTTCTAGAATAAAGACTCAGTGGAGATTATGACTTAATGCGTGCATTTTTATTAAGCTCGTTTCGAGATTTTAACAGTGCCAACATTATTCTCAACACCTAGTTGTGGTGTTTCACGGCAGTAATAACAAGTCAAAGAGGTGCCTATTCGCACTGATAAAAAACAGATGTAATCTACTTATGATTTGGCCAAATTAGTTTAAAAAAATTCAGCATTCGGATTCAAGTTCTTGATCCGAAAAAATCATATTAGGTATTATTATGATCTCTAGATGTATCTCGACTAGTTTTTTATAGATAGACCAAGTTTGACAACTTCCGAAGGCGTCACACCACCAGCATATTACAGGCTCTGATGTAATCGCATCTGATTCGGAGTGCGATCACCCGAATGAGTTTATGTGACGGTAATGCCCTAGTAGAAGCGAGATTTCGATATTCCTATAATTATTGAATTTATCTGGCCTGAAAACGTCGTTGCCAGCCTACCGAGATCAATTAAAATATAATTCAGCTGGTGTAAACCAGAAAAAGCTATACATGAATAGATCTGAGATGATGAATTGAATCTTAATTTGTACCAGAATTAATTTGATGGACGTGCGATTCGAGATCTAGAGTAGGCCTGTAGACCTGTAGGCCATTAGAGGTAGAAACCCACGTGTTGGCTGTATCAAATAATTGAAATCTGAAAAAAAGGAGAAAACAGTTAAAATGTTATTTGCTCCTTGTTGAATCATTGCTAGAAGATATAGATGGACTGTAATTACAAGATCGTGTTTTCGTGGCCATGATGAGAACGAAGAGCTAAAATTCGATTAGGTTCCTTCACGTCATTATATTCGGCATTCGCACCTTAGTTCTCCACCTTTTGACGCTGTATATTTCATCTGAACAACTTCTATAGAACCGACCAGATTTTCTTAGGGAATATTCGTTTTCAGGAATGTCAATTTGTATTGGGACATTATATTTTTGGCGCTCTAGTTCCTCGGAACTGAGTGCTTATCAATTTGCCCAAATGTCTTTAATTTTCGAATTTTTCGATGAAAATGGTCTTAAACGATTTGGTTCGACTCACTGATCAAGAATCCGTGGTCGAATTTCATTCTGTCCGGCCTGCCGTAGGCACGATAACTCTCGAACGGAATGAGCTAGACAGTTGAAATTTTCAGAGTAGGTTTGGGAGATAAATATCTCGGCTGAGTTCGTTATTGGGCAAAATCGGACAGATGGTTTCGGAGTAACAAAAAAAAATTTTTTTTTTAAAAACAAATTCCAAATTAAATTTTTTCAATAAGCAGTTTTATCATAAGAATCCAATTATATCATTTTTAACTCTAACAAGCTAATAATTTCGGAGATATGATTTTTCAAAATTTCTATAATAATTTTTTTTCTACCTATTTATGTGCTAGGCAACTGAAAGCCATCTACACAGTTTTATAACAAACTCTTTCATATCTATTTTTGGACATTCACACAACCCAACACCACATCCATTCTACGTTTTCACAGAATTATACTTCACGTCGCGATGTCAAGGCGTGAAGATGAGTTAGCCAATCGCTCTGCGAATACGAATAATTTAAGCGAAAATTTTGAGAAAATGTGCAATTACTGCATGTATAAAGTGAATAAGTACGACAAATGCAACAAGTGTGAAGAAATTTTCCATCCGTCCTGCTTAATTAAGGCAGCTAGCAGAAAAAACGCAGAATGTCAACATGAAACATCCGACCTGGGAGTAACTGAGGATAAATTGTGTTCGAAGAATATCTGTGAAGAGCAGGTATTTATGGAAAATATGTATTTGAAACAACTACTAACTGAAGTAAGGGAAAAGAATGACATTCTCATTCTGAATAATAAATTACTATTGGAAAAAATTACATTATTGGAAAAAGGAAACGAAACTAAAAAAAATTACTCAGTAAACAATACAACAAAACAGAAATCTTCGGCAATGAGACCGGAAAGTTATGCGAACGTGTTGACATCTAGGGAGAATTTTCAGAGGTCAAATACACAAAGAGATAAGATCCTTCAATTAAAACTGTAAATGAACACATTGTTAATTCAGTGCAGAGCTCTTTATCTCCCATAGTTCTATCTACAGTGACTCTAACAAGACAGTGGCGACAATTGAGTCTAAGCCCCGCCCACCCGCCATGTTCTTGCTAAATTTGAATAAATTTATGAGAAGATTTCGAAACATAGCAGATAAATGAATAAGTTTGATGACTTGTTGTGTTATTTGAAATATATATTGAATATGTACATTATTTTCATTTGTGGTGAACTGTTTTTTCGCTCTTTCTCCCAAAATTATTCATATAAACTTCCATTTCATTTTTCAAACTCGCACACAATCCTCAAGTAGTTTCTATAGAAACCTAGAAGACTTTGGTAAAGTTATTTGTGCGGAAAGTGATTCTTTTTCTCACGAAAATGCCGTTGCTCGAACGAGCGAAGCGAATTTGACAAAGAGCGGAGGGCGGGAAAGACACTTTCCGCAAGAGTTAGGAACAATATTTTTCCTACTAGCGTAAATAAAGCCCTTTCACGGAGATTTTTTCTTCTTGAAGCTAAGATTAGCGAAAATTTTCGAAAGTTCAGTACATAGAGAAATTCAATTAACTCTTTAATTTTTGCGTTCGGAAAAAAACCCTTCTATTCCTTTTCCACACGCATATGCGTGCGAATTTTGAAAGGTGCTATTTTCGAACGTTAATGCGTAGCGCTAGTATAAAAAATAAAATACACTCACTTTTTTTATCTAATGTATCAGAAATATCACACCCCAAAACTCATTCATTTATACTGATACAACTGATTTGCAGCACTGCGCTATCAATGATGGAGTATATATTATATACTTTAGCACAGGTGTTAATATATGAAATGCGATTCATTATTATTAATGATTCATTAAGTCATTTCTGTAATCATGCGTACATATCAATGAATGATTTGATTCGTTATAGAATGGAGAGAGAGAGGGAGAAATAGAGAGAGTACACCATAATTTCAAACTTATATTGTAAAATTCAAATACATAAAACATACATATGTATACTTTTCAAAAGATGGCGTCGAAGTGTCCCGTCTGTTTTAAAACTTGCAATAATACATTGGCAATACAATGCAACAATTGTTCAAAATGGCATCATTGTGGCTGTATTAATATGCAGAAAGCAAAACTTAATTACTTTGAACGTGAAAACAAAAATCCAGACGGTGAACGCTGGTTTTGTAAACAATGCAAAAGTGAGGTTGAATTGGACCAAAATAATCCGGGAAAACAACAAAACATCGCAGATAATTACACACTCAAGGATGTTATGGACAAACTTCAACTAATGGATCAAAGACAATGTGATCTCTTGAAAAAATATGAAGAACAACTAAAGGTGAACCAAGAGTTGAGAAGGGATATTGATGAGCTGAAATTACAGATAGCCGAAGAAAAAAATAAAAGTGAACAAAAAAGCATCGAGAACAATGTAGTTATTAACGGCATTCCTGCAAGCCACAATGAAAACTTGAAGGAAGTGTTCCAGAACATCTACAATAAATTGCAAATTGAAATTCAAGGCGCTACGTACTTTCGTTTTGGAAGGAAACCTAACCAGAAAAGCCCAATAAAAGTATGTTTTACTAGCAAACAGGATAAAGAGAGTTTTCTAAAAGCAAGAAAGGAAGTTAAACTCACTCTAGCAAATCTAGGCATATCCAACAGTAATGAGGAAATATATGTTAACCACGACTTAACAAAACATAACCAGTACATCTTTATGCTAGCTAGAAAATTCAAATTAGAAAATAACTACAGGTATGTCTGGTACTCCCAAGGAAACATCTTCATAAGAAAGGATGAAAATAGTAAAGTGCTAAAAATAACCAGTGAAGAAGATCTAAAAAACTGTTAAATTCGCAAGATGTAGGACTAAGAATTTTGTACCTGAATGCCCAAAGTGGAAGGAACAAACATGATGAAATTTGCTGTTATGTTAGACAATCAAAATGTGATATTCTTGTGATCTCAGAAACATGGTACTACGAAAATGAAACTAACTTATTTGTGATTGCGGATTATGATGGCTTTCACTCATGCCGAGACTCACGTGGTGGAGGTTGTTCAATTTTTCTTAAAAACTCCTTGAATTATGCTGTAACTGATACTACAAAGGGAAAAAAGTATGATCTTGTAGGTGTTAAACTCTTAGATCATAACCTAAAAGTAATCGGTCTATATAGACCACCTCGACACCCATTTAATGAATTCTTACCAGAACTTGATGAAATATTGAATAATAACAAATCAAAAACACTATTGATTGGAGATCTGAATGTGGATCTTCTTAAAAATAATTCTATTGAGGTTGACACTTACAAGAACACTATATTAGTTAATGGTTACCAAATCTGTAATGTCATTAATGAAGATTTCGCTACAAGAGTAACTGCAAACTCGAGGTCAATTCTGGACCATATACTAACAAACAAAAACACACACTGTGATATAGATATAGACCAGTTAATAACTGACCATAAAATAATCCATGTTAAAATACTGACCAAAACTAAAACTCACCAAAAAAGTAAAAAAATAATCCATGAGCACATTGTATTGAATCAAAACATGTTTAAAAAAAAATTCCAAGAATTAGCCAATAGTTTTAGTGTAAATAGCTACGAAAAACTGATATCGGCAATACAAGTATGTAAAAAAGAATCTACATTTAAATATAAGTTAAAACATAAAGAAAATAAAGACTGGATAACGACAGAATTTCTCAATCTCATGAAAAAACGAGATGAATTATACCAAGAAAAAATAAAAAATCCACTAAACTTAGATATAGAAAAACAATTCAAAAAGCAAAAAAACATTGTTGAAAAAAAACGTAAGCAATTAAAACAGAATTACTTTGAAAAAAAATGGAATGAAACTGGTACCAATTCCAAAAAACAATGGAAGCTTATTAATGGACTGATAAAAGGTAAGAATCAAAAAGATTCACAGATAACTAATCTTGACCTCGAAGGACATATCTTGGACAATGAGGAAGATATCGCCAAACAGTTCAACAATTATTTTGTTAATATTGGACAGGCAATAATAGATAATATGGATACACAACCAGAAACTCTTGCTGGTTTTGAGGAAATCTATAGTGATAGCTCAATGTTTCTTACGAAAACGAATGCACAGGAAGTTGAAGAGGTATTACATGAACTGAATACAAATTCTGCACCTGGCTATGACAATGTGAACACGAAAGATCTATTAACCATCAAAGAGTATCTTATACCTATTCTTGTTAAGCTAATGAATGAAACTATTATATCAGGCATTTTTCCGGACGTCCTCAAGATCAGTAAAGTGACACCAATACATAAAGGTGGCCCAAAAAATAAAATTGACAACTACAGACCCATTTCTGTTATATGTACCATTTCAAAAATTATAGAGATAATTATAAAAAAACGTATGGTTAAGTATATTACTAATTTTGTTGAATTTGATAAATACCAATATGGATTTCAGGAACATAGCAATACTATGAGCGCCACAATGGACTTCGTCAATTACGTCTTCTCTGCCCTAGATGATAATAGTTATGTATTGGCAGTTTTCGTTGATTTACGGAAAGCTTTCGATGTAGTGGATCACACTATTTTACTTAGCAAATTAGAAAACATGGGAATAAGAGGAAGAGTCCACTCTCTTATAAAAACATATCTCCTCAACAGACAACAGTTCACAGTAGTAAATGGAACTTCTAGTCAGGCTGATAATACCAAATCGGGAGTACCTCAGGGCTCAGTATTGGGACCCCTTCTGTATACGTTACATGTCTTGTCATTGAAAACGGCTGAACTTCGAGGTAGATACTTCAAATTTGCTGATGACACTGTATTGGTATATAAAGACAAAGATATAACCCAGCTACAAATAACAGTCAATGAAGATTTGGAACAATATCATGCCTGGCTATTAAAAAATAGACTACAACTCAATATAAATAAAACAACATACATGATTTTTACACAAAAAAACAAAATTGCACAGAACATCACAATAAAGATAGGAGGAGAGGTGGTTGACGAGGTTCGGAAGGCGAAGTACCTCGGACTTGTACTAGATGAAAAGTTGAACTGGAGTGAACACATCAAACACCTAGAAAACAAGATATCACCCATGGTTGGTGCCATTTATCGATGTAGAGATTACATACGAACATCATGCTTGTATCTAATATACAATGCATATTTTCTGTCCATATTCAGATACTTAATCCCATTAAGGGGAACATGCGGAAAAACAATGTTCAAAAAAATTGAAACACTACAAAATAAAGTTGTAAAGATTTTGTTCAAGTACCATTATACTACGTCAACGCATATAATATATAATCAAACTAACATCTTACCCATTTCTAATATATTACAAATCGAACAAAGCAAATTTGTATACAATGTCATCAAAGAAAATCTTAAATGTAACACACCTTTCAATTTCGTGAATCAGCAACACAACTATAATACACGCACGCAAACAAATATCTACTTAGAGCCAGTGAGAACAAACATAGGCCTCAAAAATCCCATAGTACAGAGCATGGAAACTTATAACTCCTTACCAAAGGACATAGCAAACTGTGCCGACATAAACTTATTTAAAAGGAAAATTAAAAAAATATATACACAGAAAAAACTTGAAAAAAAACATTTATAAAATCTAAGCCATACCCCATGCAATATGACCCAACTGCATTTAACTGCCTAATTATATATAATCACATAAATATCTATAAAGAGGAAAAAAAAGGGAAAAAGGGAAAAAAAGGAAAAAAATTGAGAGAATGGAGAATTTTATTTGTTTTTTATTTTGTATTTGTGTATGTAAACATGTAAGTGTATTATGTAAGTTGGATACAGTTTCCGAGACCAGCACATTTGCTGCTTTGGATTATCCAGTATTCATTGTAATGCAACCTACGGATCTATAATTGTATTGTTATATATATAATTGTTATCAGGAACGCATTGTATTTGAATAAAGTACTATTAAAAAAAAGTATACACAGAACTATAAAGAATATAATATTGTATGAGTATGTACATATACTTGATGACAATTCAGATCAGTTTCACAGTAAATGACCAGCTACTGATTTGCTGCTATATTTTCTAGATTCAGATTTTTTCTTTTTTGAGTTTATTTTCAATCGAAATGAAATAAACCTTTTTGTGATTTTATCCTTCAAATTGTGGCAATTTGGAATATCTAATTCCAACTTAGCCATTTCTTCGAAATAAAATTCTTTTAGATTCACATTCTGTTTAGAAATATGCTCAAAATACTTCCTAAATATGTTTTCCATATCTAGGAAGAAATAAAATGCTACTTCTGATACAAAAAATAAATAATCTTCTTTAAAGCGCTTAATTATGCTGAACTTTGTGAATCTTTTGTATATAGGTATTTTTGAACCTACAGAATTCAAACATGTGGTACATGTCTTAGATGTGTTCTTTATACTTTTAAGGATATAACCACAAATATTATATAAAGAATTTACTTCGCTGAAGGACAGATTGAATGTATAGTTATCTACATCAATTGGTAATTTCACATCCTCATATTTATATTGTTCTTTTACATCCAATATATCTATGAAATCGCTCAAAAATTCCCTATCATCATCGCTATAGCTACTTGAGGATACACTTTTTAAATATTGTGATACACATATTATTTTCAAATTGTTTTTTATCTGTATGGCATTGGGAATTACCTGTTTACTCCTCAAAACACAGAAGAGATTTTCAAGGCAATCTTGTGAAAATCTACTTGTCAATATGAATTCAAATCCCATTTCATTTAATAATATAGGATGCAGTTGCAGCATCGACTCTGTTGAAATGAGAACTCCTGATTGGCAGGGTTTCCAAATTTTCTTTACACCAACTTTTATTGAAGAAAAAAGCTCTATGATTTCTTCGAGAAATGAAATTGCTTCTTGGTATTTTGTAACATCAAATTTACTGAGTGCACTAGATGGATGCCTAGAGGTCATCAAATAAAACCATTTCTCCACTTCATCCAAAAACCATGCTGTTGATAAATACTCTGGCTTACCCATTTCTTCAGCTAAAAATTTTAGTGCACTACTAACCGAGTGACTTATAACACTGGTCGATGTGTTAACCTTCATTTTGGCAAAATGAGAAGGGAGAAGATCTTCTTCTGTTAGTTTTGGGGCCAATTTGAAAAGATTATTTTCTTGGTGTCTGACCAGTTCATGTATATGACTAGATGAGACAGTATTTGATGGCAGATTATATTTTTCAACAAAGAAATGTGGCCGCTCAATTATCTTGTTGACCATCAACATTGACTTGATGTTTTTGAAAAGGTGAGGTACATCGGCAAAAACAAACACATTCTTGTCTGGGTCAATCGGGTAAGTAATGCTGCATTTGACTGGAGAATGTTTACTTGCCCCCACTCCCCATGATCTCCACAGAGCTTGATTTGAAGGACCCATATCTGACGTGATGCTCACAATTTTTAAATTGATTTCTTCGCACTTTTTAAAGATCTCTTTTATAATGCCATCAAATACTGCACCTTTCACAGAATCTCCAGTGAAATAATATCCAACAACTTGCTTCCAATGTGTTGCAACTCCCCCTATCATAAAAACTAATACATGTGTTGCCATTCCTTCATGTTCAGGAGGAGTAATATCTCCAAAATACTTGCTTAATGAAGTATCATAACTTCTTCCAGGAGTTATGGACATCTCATCCAACACTAAAACACAGTACCTGTCTTTCTCACTGAATGACTGAACTTTCAAATCAAGAAATTCAAATACTTCGTACAGAATGCCAGAATCAAATTTTAAATTTTGGAGTCGTCGTTGAAGTGTTCTCAAAGATGGTAATGGATATCCTTGTTTCAGTAATTCTTGATAGCCATTATTTCCGCAGCTAAATTTAAGTTTTAGTGACTTTATTACGGTCTCTTTGCTCCACTTCATTAGTTTAGTGGATTTACCACTTCTTTTTTTTTCAATGCAGAAAGTTGATCAGTGCTAAAAAACGTACTCTCTTCGTTGCAAGCACAAGTTACTCTAGTTTTCAATAAATTGTATTTTTTCGTACAATTTTTCAGAAGTTTTTTGTACTTCCTAGCCTTGAGCTTTTCTCTTAGGTACATTTTCTTTAATTTATTGAAGGATCCCTCCTGTGAATCTGATGTGATATTTTGGACTGTAGTATCATCGCTACTGGTCTTAGAGGTGTCACCAATCTTATTCAAATCAGTTAGGGAAGTAGATGGTGTATTTACATCAACGTTGATCATATCAGGGATTTCTGATGACATATCACCTGGGAATAAAATGTCTTTTAATATCATTATTATAAGTACAAGTTAATTTTTGTGACATTGAATTAAGTACAGAATTTGAAATAGTAGAGTTATCGAAACTCAAATACAGGCCCAACTTTATTAAAGAATCCAGTAATAAAATATCCCTTAATGTTGGTCTGAAATTTAAACTATAGAAGCGACTTGTGCCCTGTTAATTTTAGGATAGCCGTACGTTCTTAATCTCAACATGAATGTTTGATGAATTCAATCACTATCCATAAAAAATCAACTTAATCAGGAACAAATCTCGATTAGTTTAGTGGGTTGGATTTGTTGGATTGTAGTTGAAACTGAAAATCCTCGAGTAAATTGAAAAATGAAAAGTAGATTAAAATAAGTAAACCAAAATATATTTCTGATTAATCGATTAGCTAATTTGATGTGAATAAAAACGCACCATAGTTTTCATGAATGCATAGACTAACTGAATACTTTTTCTATGGTACTTTTCAAAAAGCTGTGAACCAAAATGCATTGTCTCAATGTGAATCCACAAAATTCAGGAGATTATTCAGGCTGAAAATATCGAAAATAAAATGTGTAATAATCAAATTTGAAACTGGAAAAAATTGGTTTGATAATAGCAATATAATTTCAAACTGAAAAAATATGAACAATTTTTGTATAAACTTTTCGATTCGTATCACAAAATTCACGAATATCAATCAGCCATTCTAATTATTATTTGACATGAAACAATACTGAAGGTGAATGTTAGAAATGAAGTTAAGAAGGGATTTTTTGCTTATTGATCCCTTAAAAGATGTAGGTGCGCATGCGAATGTGTTAAAATAGAGGAACTTCATTTAAGGATCAACAAAAAAGGCCTTTCGATAAATCTCTAGTTTCATAAGGACCTATCTTTGCAAGTTTAAGTACTTACCTGAATGCAAAACAACCGGTTTTTTAGGAGATATTGGGTTTCTTATTTTTGGTGGTTTTCTAACTTTCACAGGTTGTGAAAATGAAAAGATAGTAGGTTCAGCACTGGATTTTAAAGCTCGCTTACCATCTACTCTTGTTTTCTCCCACATTTCTGGAGCAAAGTGGACCTAAAATTCATGTTTTGTTACATAAGTAATAACTATTGATACAATCGAGATCTTATCTCACACAAACAAGAATAATCCGTAAGTTTCCAATTAACTCTCTTCATTTTAATCAACCACTGTTTCCTCCTCAATGGATCTTTAGGGAAATGTTTCATTAAAAAGCCTTTCTTTGCAGAATTGCTGCAATTAATTGCTGCACAACCTGGCATGATCTGTTGACAAGTACAAGGATTTATTTGGATTGAATTTAGTAATACCTCAATTCCAGCATTCAACACTGTATATTTCAATATAAAGAATGGTATGTTGATATCATCATGTAACTTACCAATGAAATGAAAACGGTCTCCAAAAATACAATAAAACAGTTGTGAGAAGAAAAATGTCTGTTTCCAATATAGAAATTGCACTCACAAATAATCAAAAGTTTCAAAATATTAGCTCAAAGACACAAAACACGCCAAACACAGGAGGACTTTACTACCAATAGTACTAATACACGACGTAAACAAAGAAATTTAGCAATTTAATGGCGGATTTCATCACGTGAGACCACTGACCAATCAAAAACGTGACACTCCATTGTCGCCACTGTCTTGTTAGAGTCACTGTAGTTCTATCGACAGGGACTGCAAGTGAAATAATTGATACCATGGTAACAAGGGACCATAAATTGAATGTAAACAGTGGTAACCTGGATTCGGAAGATCAATTTAGGAAAGTTTCTTATAGTAAGAGAAGTAAAAATAAAAAATTGGATCAGGACAAAATGATGAAAAGGATGGTTTTTCTGGTGCTACTAGAAAAGTCTGGCTTTACTTAAACAGAGTGAATAGAAATACTCAACAGGATGATATAAACAAATATTTAGTCGAGAAAAAAGGGCTCAAACAAAATGAAATTTTAGTAAAGGAGATTCCTTCTGATACAGGAATGCTCAAAGGGTTTTTGGTCACAGCACCTATTGGTATGAAGGATCGGCTATATAACCCTACATTCTGGCCAGAGGGTGTTGGAATAAGAAGGTTTGATTTTTCGAAACATAAAGAATTTTTAAATCAAATTCAAGCAGCAAATTTTTTATAAGTCGTGTAGAACACAAATCAGACAATGAAGATGAAACAAATAATGTAAACAGAATAGAAAATAATGAGTTATGGAGTTTCATCCACCAAAATGTACAATATATTGGTAATAGTATTGAGCTATTGTCAGAATTATTGAAGAACAATAAAGAATGCAAATTTCTGTGTGTAACGGAGCATTGGAAAACGGAACAACAACTGCAGTTACATGGTCTGGATAATTTTTAATTAATATCCTTCTACTGCAGAATCGAGGATAAAGCGCATGGTGGATGCGCCATTTACGCAAAAAATGGCATCAATGGAAAAGGAAGAAAGAACTTGGAATCATTTTCTGTTGACAGGAACATAGAAGTGGCGGCTGTTCAGTTTCGAACAAGAAATGGGCCACTCTTGATAATCACAGTATGTATATAGGCCATCTGAGGCATGTATAGACATTTTTTTTAATAAGATTAATTGTATGCTTGAGCAAATGTCGCATAATGCTGTAAATACTATTATCACGGGTGACTTCAATATAGATATGTGTAGCAACTCAGATGATAAGAAAGAATTCGAATCATTGCTAGGCACCTACAACTTTTCATTCACCATAAAAGAATACACTAGAATAACACCTACTAGTTAATCGTGTTTAGATAACATATGGATAAATTTAAAACATACAAGGTCTTTAGTTATACATTCAATGATCTCGGATCATACGGCACAAAAGATTTGATTCGAAGCACAGAATTTGATTTGTTTTATAGAATGTAGATCTTTTTCGGAAAGGAATATTGAAATTTTCAAAAGTGAATTAGATAACACATATTGATTGAAATTGTTTCAAACTAGGGATGATGATGTAGAACAACAATGGGACATATTTATTTCATTGTTTCTAAGAGCATTTGATAAGTATTTTCCTTTGGGAAAAAAAAATGTTTAATGATAATAAGAGAAAATATCAGGAAGTAGATAATAAATCAGATGATGCATGCATTGCACTCAAAGAAAGGCTGGATGTTCTTTATGTTTTGGGTAGTTTCAGTGAAGTATACAGGGACGATTATAACAAAACGAAGAAAGCTTATAATGAATAACTTAAATTGAAGAAACAAAAATTAAAAAATGAACATATTTTGATATCTGATAATAAATCGAAAGCGGTTTGGGGTTTAGTAAACGACATTCAGGGAAAAAGCAGAAGAAAAAAATTAAATATCCAACAACAAAAACCGAGTTCTGTTATTGCTAATGATTATAATGAATTTCTTAAATATATTGCATACAAATTAAAGTCAGTAACACAGAATATGGTAATAGGGCATAATATTTCAAAAAATGATAAATCAATTTTCATTAGACCTGTTGATGCAGCGGAAATTTTGAATGTTGTAGGTGGCCTCAAGGGTAGTATGAGTTATGGTTTTGATGAAATTCCATCTGAAATTTTGAAAAATTGTATTGAATGCATAATTCCCCATTCAGTTTTTATTGTAAACAATTCTTTGAAATATGGAATATTTCCAGATTCATTGAAACTAGCTGTAGTGAAAACAGTGTTCAAAGAGGGTGATCCATCAGAGTTGAAAAATTTTAGACCAATAAGCATTTTGTCTACATTCTCTAAGGTTTTCGAAACAGTTATGTGTAACCGTGTTAGATCATTTCTAAATGACTGTAATATATTTAATAAGTTTCAGCACGGTTATCAAAAAGGAATTTCAACGCAGACAGCAATTTATGAGTTCATAAATATGATTTTATCGGGTTTGGAGGAAAAAAAATTGTTCTGGGTATTTTTCTGGATCTGTCCGAAGCATTCGACAGCGTAAATCATAATCTGCTTTATGGAAAGCTTGAAGCATACGGTATTCGCGGTCCGGCATTACAATGGTTTATATCATACTTGTCGGATCGAAACCGTAAGGTAATGGTTTATTTTGGAGGAGAAGTAGGTTTTTCTGATATAAGTGTGGTGGATATGGGTATACCTCAAGGCAGTATCGTAGGGCCATTTTTATTTTTGATATATTTAAATGATATAGAAGAAATAACCGGTGAGGTTCTTGACCTGGTTGCATGTGTAGATGATTCTAAAGTTGTCATGAAGGCTAATGACTTGTCGAGTTGAACAGCAATCATTGAAATAGTACTATGCAAAATAAATAATTGGTTCTCGAAAAATAATTCGATTTTAAATGAAGAAAAAACAAAATGTGTGATTTTCACCACAGTAAGACCAAATTTTGATATTCCGATAGAAATCAATGTGGGTGATCGAATTTTTCCTTGTATTAAAGAAGCAAAGATACTAGGGTGCATCTTGGATAGCACCTTATCATTTGAGTCTCATATAGATAGTTTAGTTGGCAGGCTCAGCTCAGTCACGTATTCCTTTAGAGTGATTAGGAACCATGTGAATGCCGATATATTGAAAATTGTATATCATACCAATTTCGAATCCTTAATAAGGTACGGAATTTTATTCTATGGGGGAAGTGAACAGATAGAAAGGGTATTCATTTGTCAAAAACGTGTTCTAAGAATAATTTTAGCTATGAAATATCGGGAATCTTGTAGGGAGAAGTTTAGGAGTTTTGGGGTTCTGACGGTTGTGGCTATATATATTCAGGAAGTACTGTTGTTTTTCTTCAAACATAGAAATATGTTCAATAATTTTAAACAAGAAAATATTAATTTGAAAAGTCCTTTATTTTATAACTATCCAATACACAGACTCACAATTTCAGAAAAGGGACCGTTATATAGATGTATCAAATTTTACAACAAACTTCCAAATAAGATCAAAAACATTACTGATTTGAAAGAGTTCAAAAGATGTGTATGTAAATGGTTACTTGATTTAGAGCCTTATAATTTGGGCGATTTTTTGAATTCATGATGTGTTACCTTATTGGAAATAGATTGTTTTGATTAGTTATTTTTGACACTGTTTTGTTTAAGCCTCATTATTATGGAATTGAGAGTTTCTTCCAAATAAAGATGTATTATTATTATTATTTTTTTTTGTCGCGTAAGAGGAAAAACCTTTTATAGGCGCCGCAAGCGGCAGTGTGAGACTCCAGATGTTATTTGGTTACTCACTAAAGAACCTCTCACTCTTCTTGGACTGTTCTTCGTCCTGCCCTTAACGAAAGAGATGAGCTGCAAGTGGCCTTCATAGTTGATGGGACCTCATCACTCGTAGTGCCCCGAGCAACAATGCCTTCTGGATTCTGTTCGCCAAAACCTCGGCCAAGGATGTACAGGGCGGAATAATCTTCAATTCTGTCACATAGTTCGCTCTCATGCCGCCAAGGCATCCTATGATCAGAACAACCATTTTTACTTTATACCCTGGATATAGGGTTCCCAGCTCAAACAGAAAATTAAAAAAATAAGCACTCAGTTCCGAGGAACTAGAGCGCCAAAAAATGATTGAGAAGAAATCTATGTATCAGAAATTATTCGTACGACATCGCTGAAATTTTGCGAGAACCTTCAAAACCTAACTCTTAAACCGAGTTGTAAGTTTGAACACGATCGTATCTCTATTGTTGGAGATCCGAGCAGACTCGGTTATTTTCTTTTCGCATATATTATTGGATATTCAATGAATTTTAATTCCGAGAGAATACACATGTCCGAATTAAAAATTCTTTGATCGTAGACAATTCTCTCATTACTCAAGTCCTTAAAATGGTACAAAATGTATTCATGTCTTATAAAAGCCGAGAAAACGGTGTATATCAATGGTAAAATTAAATAAGAATGTCCAATAGAGGTGAATGGACAATAGAACATGCGCGCAAAAGCTTCTGACTGAACGTCAGTGGTTGAACTAGTAAGTATAAGTACTAGTAGGTATGCATATGAAATCACACTATTTCATGGGACGCTAATTGACAGATTAAATCTGTCAATTATACTAATTGACAGATTAAATCTGTCAATTTCACTAATTGACAGATTAAATCTGTCAATTAGTATAATCGACAAATTTAATCTGTCAATTAGTATAATTGACAGATTTAATCTGTCAATTATACCAATTGACAGAATTTAATTTTATTTTTACATTGGCCCTAATACGCCGTCTCAAATTTTAAAGGTGAGCTTTTTGTCTAATATTATATCAAGGTCTTTTATTTCGTCAGTAACAGTAATCTGCTGATTGTTGATGTACAGGTGTTCATGAGGAGGGTTGAGATTCTTGGAACACAGAATATTTTAAGGTTAATTGATAATCGGTTTATGAGAAGTAATGAGAAAATTGGTTCAAGCACTGACGTGCAGTCAGGAGCTTTTGCACGTATGTTCTATTGTCCATTCTTCTGTATTCGACAACCTTAATCGTATGTCCAATACAGAAGAATGGACAATCGAACATACGCGCAAAAGCTCCTGACTTCATGTCAGTGCTTGAACCAATTTTTTTTAAATTTTCTAGGGGTACGGTTCTCACAAAATTTTAAACACTTCTTTATGTTGATTTTCCACTACTATTTACCAAGCTTCAATTCTATCGAATCTTTATTTTTTGAGTTATCAAGGAAATAATATTCCAGGTGGGTTAAACTCGAAAACCGTTTGACCGATTATGCCCAAAATTAACTTAACTCTCCCATTCGGATACGCAACCTATTCTGAAAATTGCAGGTCCCTATCTCCTTACGTTCGAAAGTTATCGAGGCAACGGTCACCCATCTACTGAACTCACACAAGGCTGCTCGAATCTCCAACAATATTTAACCGATCGTATTAAAACTTGAAACTTGTTAGTAGAGTTAGGTTCTAAAGTCTCTTGCAAAATTTCAGCAATTTCAGACGAATAGTTACTGATATATAGAATTTTTTTTTTCAATTTTCAATGTTTTTTAAAAATTTTCTATGAATAATATCCTCACGAAATTTCGAAAGAATTTTTGCGTTGGCATTCTCCAACTAATAACCATGTTTGAATTCAATCGGTTCCGTATTTTTTGAGTTAATGAGGAACAAAAAACAACCAAATTTCAGATGGCTATAACTCTCAAACCGTTTGGCCGATTATGCTTATAAACAAACTCAAATGTCACATTCAGATGTACAACCTAATCTGAAATCTTCAAGCCGCTATCTCTTTCCGTTCTCAGGTTATCGTGACAACAAAAATATTTTTTAATGATTTTTCAATAATTTTCTAGCCATACGATTCTCACAAAATTTCACAAACGTGCTTAGGTTTATATTCTACAACTATTCAACAAGTTTCAATTCGATCGGATCTATATTGGTTGAAAACAAAATCATTACTCGGAAACCATTGGGTCGATTATGCCCATTAACGAACTTTTCCGTCATATCGAGATGCGCCACCTACCCTGAAAATTCGGTAGCTCGGTCGGTAGCTCTTTCCGTTCTCAAGTTATCGTGTCAACGGCCGGACAGAATCAAATTTGACCTCGAATTCTTTAATGGGGAGTCAAACCGAATCGTTTGAGACCATTTTCGTGAAAAAATTCAAATGTTACAGACATTTGGGCAAAATTATAACGCGATGTTCTCCAGAACATACGCGCAAAAACGGTCCAGGTTGTCCTGAAACTCAAGATAGTTTGAAGGTTGACTTATTTCTTTATATGCTTTCAAATCATCTGCAAATTATTTTATTTTAGAATTAACAAACATATCCTCAACGTCGCTAACAAAAATACTGAACAAAACTGGACCCAGGTGCGAGCCCTGGGGAACAGCCGACTCAATAAGCATTTCCTCTGATCCAAAACCGATTAATGTGACGTATTGAGATCTCTCAGAGAGATATGAAGTCAACCAATTCAACATACTGCCATGGACACCGAAGTTCCCAAGTTTAGCAATTAAAGTGGGGTCATGTACCCTGTCGAAAGCCTTAGAAAAATCGGTGTACACGACACTTGTTGAAGCGCCCTTTTCCATGGACTCATATATATCTTGGACAAAAGGGGTTGATTTAGTCAAGACACTTCTCTTTTTATAAAATCCATGTGGTGAATAGTTATGTGATTTTTCACCAGATGAAACAGCTCGTTGGTAACTATGGATTCAAATATTTTTCCAGGCTGACTGAGTAAAGAAATTGGCCTATAATTTAAAATTTCTGATTTTTTACCGTTTTTGAAATGTGGTATTATTTGTCCAACCTTCCATTTCTTGGGAAATTTTTCTAGTTTCAGTGATTGATTGTCAAGACACTTCTCTTTTTATAAAATCCATGTGGTGAATAGTTATGTGATTTTTCACCAGACGAAACAGCTCGTTGGTAACTATGGATTCAAATATTTTTCCAGGCTGACTGAGTAAAGAAATTGGCCTATAATTTAAAATTTCTGACTTTTTTGAAAAGTGGTATTATTTGTCCAACCTTCCATTTCTTGGGAAATTTTTCTAGTTTCAGTGATTGATTGAAAATATAATAATTGAGACTGGTTTCACCAAACTGTCCGCACAAGATTTAATAAAAATAGCGGTTATACCATCTGGCCCAGGGCCCTTTTTTGAATCTAATCTATTGAGGGCAGATTCAATTTGTTCTTCAGATATGAAGGTGACGCTGAAAGAGTTAGGGGATGCTGCTATTGGTACCAGACATGGAGCATTTCTACTTTCAAACACGCTGACAAAATAGTCCGAAAAACCGTTGCATATTTCCTCGCTGCCTCTGAAGGGTTTGTTTTCAGATGTCATTTGCAGTGGTATTGACCTGCATTGTTTTTTCCCGAGAGAAAAGACCAGAAGGCTTTACTATTCGTTTTCAAACAAATTTCAGTTTTTTCAATGTATTTTTTGTAATCTTCTTCTATAGACTTTTAGAGTGACTTTCGAAGATGTGAGAAATGCATGTAGTCGTCCTGGTTTTTATGAATTCTGATTCACATTTACTGTGATATCTAAGCTTATCCTTTTTGCGCGTATGTTCTGGGGAACATCGCGTTATAGTTTTGCCCAATACAGAAGAATGGATAATAGAACATAAGCGCAAAAGCTTCTGACTTCACGTCATTGCTTGAACCAATTTTTTTTTTCGTGATTTTTTTAAAATTTTCTAGGGGTACGGTTCTTAAAATTTTTTTTTTGTCATTTTTTTCAAATTTTCTAGGGAACTAAATGGGGTGACTTTTCTTATCGACGTCTCTCTTCGGAACAAACATAAGAATAGCTTTCTGCAGTACAGCGTAGAAATTATCAACAGAAACATCAAGATCCTCGTGTTGGAGAAGTTCACTCCACAAAGTTTCACTGAGATATTTACTAATCTGTACATAATCTCCCTGATTGAATAAGTATTCCATATATGAATTGTTGTACTAGTAGAGTTCAAACCGGGCTCTATCGTGTCACCCCGTGGGACCTTCATTGCTAAAATGTATAGACCACTGGGTATCATTCTCCATACCCTTACAATGTAAATTCAACTGGTCGTCAAAAAATCGTCGTGTAAAGGAAGGGGTGGGGGGAATTTTTCCAAAAATTTACAAAATTTTTTTTTCTGTTCATGGTCATCTATATACGGTGAACATCACTCACACAAACTTCTGTTGAAATATACGATTCAGAAATATTTTTTATTAATTGTCAAAAAAGTCGGATACAATGATCTTAAATGGAATTCCTTAAGATATAAACGCTTGCCCTGAACACCCATATTAACTATTATGTTCCACTCGGTTTTACTCGAGATCTGTTAGGATTATCGAAAAAATGCTGTATATGAAAGGTCTGCTCCGAAACCCAACGATTCAGATGCTTCTTTCAAAATTACAATAGGTAGAACAGTTTCCTCACAAAATAAGAAATTGTGTTAATAGAGAGATATTGGAGGGTCGGCAGTAATAAAGTTTCCTTTATTTTGACATGTACGCAAGCGCACTTGCCACTGAAAATAAAGGATCTTTTAATAAAATACTGGCCGACTTTATTTAAGTAAAGTAAAGGATCTTTTATTTCTTCCCTTATTTGGCCTTCGTGTATCATCGTCGATATTCGTAAACTTAATTTCTAATATTTCTATGTTTATTCCGTTTTCGATTAGCGTTCTGTGGTGTTTGTTTATCTCCAAACCTCTGCTGTTTGTTTAGTTTAGTGCATATACCTACTAGATATCTAATACGTATATGGTTTAGTGTGACTGTTATTTCTTATTTCGTCATTTGAACTTCAAAGCTGCAAAAAATCTTTAAGATTCATCAAGTGAAATGGAAAACCCAAATGAAAAATGTCGTCGCCTCAGGTTCAGTACCGATGACGATATTTATTTTCTTAGAGAGATTGTATCTCAAAATCCCATGCGTGATCCCGAAAAATGGGATATGGTTCAGACAAATTTGGAAAGTGCAATTGGGAAGAAGTTCCAAATAAAGACATTGAAGCAACACATAACCCTTCTGCTGGACGTATGGATGAAGAAAGAAAAACATTTAAGGTAAGTTCATTTTTAACAAAAATTTCCTAGCACTATTATTTATATCTGTTGTTTTAAATAGATCTGGCGTTGAAGAACCATATTCCGAACGTGATGTTCTTCTCCAAGAAATTAAAAATATCTACGATGAATCATTTATACCTAAAAGGAAGAAAAATAGTTTAGAAAAAAGAGCTAAAGTTGCAGGAGAAGATGCAAGGGAAAACGCGGCTCTAACTTTCCATATGGATTCATTTTTACCCGTTCATGAAATTTTTGAAATTTCAACACATACAGGGGACCATACCTATGGTAAGCAAATAGTCTCTTCAGTTCAGTTTTATCAGTAACTTTGTAAAATAAATTATAATACTAGCATTCTCAGTATCAATATCAATATTTTCGTTTTAGTGATTCCAGACACTGCAAGTACTAGTACAAATTTGAATGAAGTTACTAAGGATACTCCTAAGGCCTCAGCTAATAGTACAAATTTGAATGAGGTATCTACGGCTTCAGCTAATAGTACAAATTTGAATGAAGTATCTAAGGCCTCAGCTAATAGTACAAATTTGAATGAAGTATCTAAGGCCTCTAAAAATATTTTAGGTAAACATGCCATAAAAATATTTCTTATACTTTGTTCTGAAATTTACATTACGTACCATCCATTTCAAGTAAAATTTTTTTATTTCTATCAGGTCCCAGTAGAAAACGACTGAATAAGAGTAAAAGTCTTCGTCAAGATGCCCTAGGGTATCTTAAGGATAGGGGGGAAACGAACGATAGGATCAGAGACAGAGAAATCGACTTAGAAGAGAAAAAGGTCGCTTTAGAAACAAGGAGACTTATACTGGAGGAAAAAAAGGCTGAATTGTTAGAAAAAGAAAATAGTTTCAATTTTGAAAAGGAAAAGCTACGGTTTCAAGCAGATACTTTAGAAAGGAGTCGATTATTAGATTTGATAGATACTCAACAGAAAATTATCTTGCATTGCCATCAAAAACATGGATCCAATGATAGTATTATATAATGTACTTTTGTGATGATTAGAATTCTTGTACATAATTTCTGACGTTTATTCTGAATTATATATTTTTTTAACTATCAGCTTATTTTGTTTAATTTGTAAAATGATAAAATATTGAAAGACACAAAGCATTCAATCTCCATTAAGTCCTAACTGAGGTTTTCAGTCAAGGATAAATAAGAGTCGCAACCTTAGTTAACGTATTGAACAATGTTGATGTTAATTTTCACATGAGCAGAGGTTGCGATTCAAATTTATCCTTAACTGACGACCTCAGTTATGACTTAACGCAGATTGAATACTTTGTGAATACGGAGGAGAATGTAAGAGTCATCGTTCATTCTTAATTTGATAAAAAAAATTCAGAAAATAATTCAAAGGCACATTACTTTTTTTATAAAAAATTATTATAATTACATATTTTTTTAGGAATCATAACGCAATGCCAAAAATGATAAAAAATCAAACTAGTTTTAATACCTATAAAAAGAAAATATACAAGGTGCCGCTTGACTCTGTAACAAGGAAGAATTTTTTTTAACTTGGAATGGAATGAAAATAACAGCTGGATAAAATAATAAATTCTCTGTAATTATCTATTCCCAATTTATATTTGAGTAAGGGGGCGTCCATAAATTACCCGAGATGTTTAAGGGGGGGAGGGGGTCGAGTCAAATCTCATCTAATCTTACGTTGGAGAGAGGGTGGGGTCTCAGCAAATATCACGCAATTTTTTTTTTGATTAAACAAAAAAAAATTATACTATTTTGTTCCATTTTTTAATCACAGTAGACACGATTTAAGTATTCTATTGTTAAATATTTATTACACTTATAACTCTCAGCAATATTGATTACTAGTCGTAAGTAAAAGTACGAAGTAAATTTTTTTTTCTTTTTACAATAACAATCCAACGCGTTTACGTAAGAAACCCACATTTTGAAACATCTCACGTGAGGATGGGGCGAGGGGGTTGAATAAAATCTCACGACATCTTACCACGGGGGAAGGGAGGTACAGAAAATTTAAAAAAACACCTCACGTAATTTATGGGGAGGGAGGTACAGAAAATTTAAAAAAACACATCATGTAATTTATGGACGCCCCCTAAAGTATTCATTCAATGATGGTGGTACAGTTTGAAAGTACTGAGATGTCTGACTCCCATACAAGCATGTGTGGCAGTTAGTCAGTATAACTGCCACTTTATACATTGAATCTACATCCTGAAGTAGGAGTTTCTGGTTCTTTCTAAAATCAACAAATGCAAACAGTGACACAACTTTTTGAAATCCCCATTCCACTGATACTCTTAGAACTTTCATGGCCCTATTAAATTCTAGCTGATGTGGGAGTAAATCCTCAGGTCTTCTTGAATATGGTGTCAGAAGTAGCTCCATAAGTCCATAGGCTTGGTCTCCATAAAGACAATACTTCTCATTTCCATTAAAAACCGCTTTTTGCTCCAACTCGAGGAATAACATTGAATCTCTAAATATTCCTGCATCATGTCTTCTGCCATGATAGGCTCCTTTTAAACTGGCTATTATACCATCTGGACATAAAACTGATTGAAATTTCAGGCAGTGGTATCGTTTGTGTCCAGAATAATATTGTTCCTGATCTACTGATGGTCGGCAAATCTGCCTAGCAGTTCCATCGATGAATCCCCAGCAATTGGCAATTGCTGACCCCTTTGATTGAACAGCCTGAAAGCAAATATAAAATTATGATTTTTCTAAGGGATCACCTAAAAGTTTATTTCACGTTTAATTATGATGGCTTAATCTTATTTATAAGTTCATGGCACATTGAAATTTGTTGACCAATTTGTTAACCGGTCGACTAATAATTTAAATAACTTACGTTACATACCTGAGCATAGTATCTCATCTTTTCTTCATTGAGCCATTCCAAATTATTTAAGTTGTTCAACATATGTTCATTTTTTTCAACAATAATGCAGATAGTCTTGTTGATTATTTGGGAAAGAGATTGTGGAGATAATCCAAAAATAGGACATAGTTCCCGAAGCCTGTTTGGATATGACAGTCTTTTTAAAAGAATGCATAGTGCTGTTATTCCTGAAATTATTCAATACATGTATATCTATATCATAATGATGGGGAGTTTGTTATTCCCAGTTATGTAACTTACCATTGATCTTATTGCATGTGTCAGTGATTACTTCGTCTGGAATTCCAAGTACTTGAACAAGCCTTGGTATATCATCCCTTTCAAATCGAAAGCTGAGCTTTATGTCTTCATCAGACATTTCTTCTAAAGAAAAACGTACTCCTTCTTCATTTCCAATACGATTCCTATTTATTAACACATTGTGCAAAATTATATATTCAATTTCAGCATTATTTGCTCCTCCTATTACAGCAGCTTCCAGCATTTCTTCCATTACTGTATTATTAATTTGGATGTACACGGGAAATTAACACCTATACTTTTCGTACGAACACTCTCAGAATTATTTGTTATTTTTATTCACAAAAATAGGGTTATCTAACATACAACTGTCACATTATAATAAAGTTTGTCGATGTCCAATAACTCTCTCCAGCGAACCAAATAGTGGAAACTTTAAGTTGCTTTTAATAGTGGCAACCCTTAATAAAGGAAGTTTCCAATATCTCTCTATTAACTCCCATTAACCGAAACCGAACCTGGAGACGCTAGTAAGGCGCAATTTGTAGCGTTACTCCATGTTAGTGGCGACCTTATGGATTTGAGCTTTGATCTATGCACATAAGGTTCGTTATATCTATCCGACCAACTTTACAGTACTATTCCTGCGTGCCTTCAGAACGCATTTTGAAGATACATATTGTTTAAATTCCTAATTTTTTATATATATGAGAATTTTACATATAATTCATATATATTTGATTTAATTTTGTTAATTCGTTAATAAATATGCAAATATGCGAGTTCAAACTTATATTCATTACTTCATAAATCAATTTTGTGACGTAATACTCGTATTAACACATTTTTGAAATCATCGTTCATTCTCATTAGTAGTAACAAGATTTCCTGGATCCTAGACCAAAAATCTAGAAAAGAATTAAGAAGGTATATAGTTGGTATCTATGATATTTAGGGCCTAAAAATTTCTTACATGTCATGATTCATCTAATTTAACTATCACTATCACATGAAGAATCATCAAGGGAAGGAAGATTTGAAAAATTTTAAGTACTCGTATTTGCACATGTTTTTGGGCCATACATTTGCAGGAGCCAATACACGGAATTTGTTTTCTTTTACAGGAACACATTGATCCTGTGCAATCTGAAATGAGAATTTCCATTTCATAAAGAATATTTACGGATCTGATATTCGAAATAATATTTACCTTTCCTACAACTGCAGTTGCTAAGGATAGATGTTTCCTTAGGTAGGATTGGCATCGTCGTTAATTTTGGCAGAAGTTTTCCATTTTCTACATACCACCCACTAAATATAGGATCCGGTAAAGATGGTCATGGTACATTACTATTGATCCAAATTTTTGTTTGGTAATGGACTCGAAGGCTGTGTTGTCTTAAACTATCCAATGTTGGAGGTAATTTACTTATGGATCTTGAAGAAGCTATAATATTCCCCTGAGCCTGTTGATACATTTCACATTTTCGTTTGTCGTATACAGATGTATTTCAAATTCAACAATATCATTGAATACTTATTCTCTGAAATTCTCAAAATCTTGAAAGTTCACTCTGCAGTATCTGCTCAGAATCTTTGTTATGTACCTACCCTAAACAGCCTGTATATCATTATCCCATTTCACTCCCATCAGTACTGTATACACAATCGGCGCCTACGTGCTCTCGATTACCCACTATGTAAACCCCTAACAATTATTGTCTTATCTCTAATTTAACCAAAGTACCATGAGAAGTTCCAAATTTCATCTCTTGATTATGTTTAACAACATTACCGATCTTTTGTTCACTATCAAACAATTATTGAATTATCATGAACTTTGAGAAACTCTTTGCATATATAAATGATTGTAAAACCATACCATAGGCAGTTCAATACAAGAAGTCAATGTAGAAGTTCAGTCTTCAGATTCAGTGTCATAAAAGTTATATTCAAGAAACTGTAAGTTACACCTCACAATAAATATTATATTCCCGAATTGGTTCTACTTTACTGGTCCACAACATAAAAATTGGTGTCAGAAGTGCGAATCTTTAACTTGTCAGGAAATTTTTGAAATCGTGAATTCGAACGTGTTCGAAGGTTTCATCCAAATTCCGACAAAGAAGCAAGAAGTGACTATTCAGTATCCTGTTCCCAAAAAGTGTTCGAGAAACCAAGGGCAACCTAAAAGGAGCTACAAGTCATTTTCTGCAAAAACCTTCCTATCATCTTACCTCAAGAGCTACTCCCAGGATAGCTGGAAGATCAAGGAAGAACATTGGAATCCAACTTAAGTATAGAATGAGCCATCTAGGATTATTATTTGCTATATTGTGAGTGTAATTCTTACATTCCTTATTTTTCAAGACTTTCTTTTATTTTTTATTCATCTCTTATTTCATCTCTCTCATTAAAATCTTTTATTGTTGAACAAAGTTCTGAAAATTAATCTTCGAAAATGCCTAATAATACTGATTCTTCTTCTAACAGCTACATTACTTTAGAAATAGCTTGTCAAATGCTCTTTAAGTTTGACGGCAACAAACATAAATTATATGAATTTATTGATAATTGTGACAAAGCTACTGAACTAATCAAACCTGAACTCAGAAGAGTACTTTTTTCCATAATCGAAACAAAATTAACGGATAATGCTAGAGCTCTCGTCAGAAATCGAAATTTCTCAGATTGGACTCATCTCAAACAACATTTATTAGACGTTTATTCGGAAAAACGAACTATGGGTCAATGGCAATTAGAACTCAATTCTTGTAAACAAAATCCTGCCGAATCAGTAATGTCATATTCGTCAAAAATAGAAAATTGTTACATCAAACTCATCAATACACTAGATCAAAATCTCAGCAAAGAATCTAGAGAATCTTGCATAAAACTTCTCAAAGAACAAGCTTTGAGTGTGTTTCTAACTGGTCTTTTACCAAATTTGACCTTACTTGTTAAATCACAACGTCCTGAAAGTTTAGAAAAAGCCATTGCTATTGCACTTCAAGAAGAACAAGAACTTAAATCGAAACAAGAAATCAATAAATACCAAAATGTTCATAACTCATCTGTACGACATTGCAATTTTTGCAATAAACCAGGGCACACTTCATTCAATTGTAGACTTAAATCTAGCAATTCTCAATTCAATAGGTCACATTTCGCAAACTCTTCTGTCAATCACATTCAAAATCAAAATCAAGGTTCTCACATGAATGCAAATAATTACCAATCCAAGGTATGTGCATATTGTAAGAAAAAAGGACATCTTATCAATGAATGTAGAAAAAGGCAATATAATAATAACAGAAATCAAAATCGCAACAACTTCCAAAATGAGCCTCAACCTTCAACTTCTAATAATTCTCCGAATCATTTAAACTCCCATGGCTCTCGCAGTACGGCTCAAACGAGAAATGCCCAGATAATACAAGCCGGATTCTCTCAATAAATTTCTCAGCGACAACTTATATAGAAACTTCTGTGGAAGAATTACTTCACGAACATAATACCTTTTTACTCGATAACGGAGCAGATATTTCACTTATAAAACTTTCGAAATTGAAACCTCACGTAGAAGTTTTTGAAGACTCTCCCATTTTATTAAGAGGTATTGATCGCGAAGTACCAAATCCGATAAAAACGTTAGGTTATTGTTATATGAATATTCATATCGGGAACGAAATCTTCACGCATATCTTCCACATAATTCATGACTCATTCCCAATAAATTTCGATGGTCTCTTAGGCAATGACTTCAACTTAACGAGTCAGTGCACTATTAATTATTCTAATAATTCCCTAATCTTCAAGAATTCTCGACTACCACTAAATCATATTCAAAATCCTCCAAATCTACAACCTCCTACCCTTGTCGTAAATAATAAAGATATCTTAACCATTAAACCAAGATGCGAAACTGTTGTGCAAATAGAAGTAACAAACGAAAACATATCCGAAGGAATCGTACCTCGTATTCAAATATTAGAAGGAGTTTATCTTTGCCCGAGCATTGTCAAAATAGTAAATAATAAAGCAATCACTTCTATTCTCAATACAACCGAACGATCAGTCGAAATATCTAAAATAAACATAACTCTAGACCCTATCGAAGAATCAACAGACAAATCTAAAATTTTCCATCTCTCGCATGAATCCAATACGTATAATTACGAATCAGATCGTCTTTCCAAAATAACAGAATCTCTTAGACTAGATCACTTGAACCCAGAAGAAAAATCAGCCATCGTCGAAATATGTCACGAATATAATGAACTTTTCCATTTACCAGGCGATACATTGACAAGTACAAATGCTATAAAACATTCAATAGAAACAACTTCGGACAAACCAATCAATGCGAAAACATATAGATATCCTCAAATCCATAAAGAAGAAGTAAATCGACAGATAACAAAAATGTTAGAACAAAATATAATCAAACCATCAAATTCTCCATGGAACGCACCCATATGGATTGTACCAAAGAAAATGGACGCATCGAAAGAAAAGAAATGGCGACTCGTAATCGATTATCGTCAATTAAATGATATTACAATAGGCGACTCATATCCTCTTCCTAACATATCTGATACTTTAGATCAACTAGGACATTCGAAATATTTCACTACTCTCGACCTCACATCAGGATTTCACCAAATCGAACTTACGGAAGAAGACGCGGAAAAAACTGCATTCTCTACACAAAACGGTCACTATCAATTTAAACGCATGCCATTCGGTCTGAAAAATGCACCAGCCAGATTTCAAAGAATGATGAATACTGTTCTAAACGGCATAAAAGACATCAGATGTTTAGTATACTTAGATGATATAATCATATTTGCGGATACTTTAGACAATCATAACAAACGGCTCAGAGAAGTTCTTGACAGACTTTCTAAATTCAATTTAAAAATTCAACCTGATAAATGTGAATTTCTTAGAAAAGAAGTTATGTATCTAGGACACGTAATAACAGAAAACGGCGTCAAACCAGATCCTCAAAAAATCAAAGCGGTCACAGAATTCCAAACCCCTAAAAATGAGAAAGAAATGAAAAGTTTCTTAGGTCTAGCAGGCTATTATCGACGGTTCATAAAAAATTTCAGTAATATAACGCTTCCACTAACGAAACTACTCAGGAAAAACGAAACTTTCAAATGGACTGCCATTCAGAATTCATCTTTTGAAAATTTGAAAACTCTATTGTGCTCTGAACCTCTTCTTCAATATCCTGATTTCACAAAACCTTTCATTCTAACTACAGACGCGAGTAATTACGCGATAGGTTCTGTTCTATCTCAAGGAGAACCTCCAAACGACTTACCAATCGCTTATGCCAGTAGATCTCTTAATAAAGCAGAGTCAAATTATAGCACTACGGAAAAAGAACTTTTAGCCATTGTTTGGAGTATAAAACATTTTCGACCGTATCTTTATGGAAGGAAATTCATTGTTTTAACCGACCATAAGCCCCTTACATGGTTATTTAACGTTAAAGATCCTGGATCACGACTCATAAGATGGAGACTAGCCCTCGAGGAATACGAATACGAAATTAAGTACAAACCCGGAAAAATTAATAATAACGCTGACTTCCTTAGTAGAAACCCCATCAACGACGACCAGCTTAACTCTAAAGCCGTTATACATAATATTCAACAAACATCAGATAATTACAACGAGTTCCTCGTCAAACTTCAAAGTTCTCTTATCACAAATAACAACATAGAAGAAAGAAATAATAAACTAGTCGATTCATCATCCAATATATGTGTGTTCATTCCTACTGATTTGCAATTCAAAGAAAATTTCCAAACTCAAATCGAGAGAAAGTACTCTCACTTGAACGAATTAAAAACGAAAAACCCCGAGCTCAACCAAGTTATAACTTTTAAGGATAAAAATATTCAAATAATCTATGTTTTCTTCAAAGAAAACTATTGGGAAACTATATCATACGAAGGCATATTCGAGGTCCTGATTTCCTTAAGAACATATCTCATAAAAAATAATATAAGCGAAATAAGCTTACCAAGATTATCATTTTCATACGATAAACTCAGTTGGAACAAACTTAGATCTATGCTCAGATTTATTTTTAGAAACACTAACATCCGTCTTATTATTCACCACGATATTCTTTACGAACCGAATGAAAAAGAAATTCAAGAAATCTTAACAGAAAATCATTCAAACCCGTCCTCAGGACATTCTGGTTTTCATAGAACATACAACCGCATAAAACAAAAATTCAAATGGAACGGTATGAAAAATGACATTAAGAAATTTATAAAAACTTGTGAATCCTGTCAAAAAAACAAATTAGTTAGGAAAAAGAATATAAAACCTATGGAAATAACGACTACAAGCTCTCAACCCATCGAAAAGATATTTCTAGACATTGTCGGTCCCCTTCCGGTAACCGAACATGGAAATAAATACATTTTAACGCTACAAGATGATCTTTCTAAATATTCACAAGCTTATGCAATTCCGAATCATGAAGCCGAAACTATCGCTGAGATTTTCGTAAGAGACTTCATATGCAAATTTGGTATTCCAAAATATATAGTCACAGATCAAGGACAAGATTTCATGTCTAATACTCTCAGTGAAGTTTCAAAATTGTTTAAAATCAAACAGATAAATTGTACAGCCTACCATCCTCAAAGCAATGGAGCTCTCGAAAGAAGCCATCAGACACTCGCAGACTATCTACGTCACTATATAAACGAGAAACAATCTGATTGGGATCATTGGATCGATTTTGCGATGTTTTCCTATAACACAGCTGTTCACTCGTCGACTAAATTCACACCTTATGAATTAATTTTTGGTATCCAACCGTCTATCCCATCAAATCTTTCAGGTACAGTTGAATTTAAATACACGTACGAAAATTACGTAGACGATTTAAGATTAAGACTTCAGAAATCCCAAGAAATCGCCCGAAACAATCTGGTTAAGTCGAAAGAAACAAGTAAAATTCATTATGATAAAAAGACTAGAAACAAAGAATTTAAACTAGGCGAAAAGGTTCTCTTATTGAATGAAAAAAGTGAAAAAGGAAAATCTAAAAAGCTGTCCCAACAATATACTGGTCCTTATGAAATAATCGAAGTAAATTCAGCGGTCAATGTCACCTTACAAATAAAAAGAAGAAAGGTTAAGGTACATACTAATAGAATCAAACACTTTGTTTCAGATACCTAGTAATATGGTTCTCTATAGACCAAACGATTGCTCATCATATTCGTCAAATAAACAAGTCCCCAGGTATTTACTACGAGCATGTGAATAACCTACGATTCATAGAATCCAAATGGAATCTAGTAACCTATATAAATTTAAAAACCTTTGAAGAAAAATTAGAACTCATAAGTTTATCACAAAAAGAAACTGAAAATTTATGTTCCAAGCATGAATTCCTTAAATCAATTGCATGTAAAACCTCGCTAGTTCTGTTGAATCAAATAATCCCAAATTTATACCGAAAGGATCAAACATTGAAACAACTAACAAATCGACAACACCGTGTAAAACGTGCATGGTTTAATATTATCGGTTCCGCGTTTAAAACTGTTTTTGGCACCCTCAATGAAGATGATGCAAAAATTTATAATGATGCCATTAACCATGTTAGTCACGACGAACATAATTTAGCGCATTTATTAAAACAACAAATTCAAGTTGTTAAAACAACTCTTACAAATTTTCATCATACAATCAATAACTTGAATAATAACAGAGATCTTCTAAATGCAAACCTACAGAAAATAGCACATTTTACAACAAATATCCAAAATCATTCGTACTCAATAGAATTTCAACAAACTATTGAAGAACATTTCGAACTCCTCATGCTTTTAACAACAGAACTAGAACACGAACTGTCAACTCTCATAAACACTATTCTATTCGCAAAGACGAATACTCTCCACCCCATTGTCATGACTCCTCAGCAGTTAATAATGGAGTTATCAAAAACAATTCCTTACATTAAAAGTTCGAATATTTATCCCTTTTCATTATCTACCGAAAACGCGAACAAATTTTTGGACATAGTAGAGGTAAAGTATCATTATTCTGAAAATAGAATCGTCTACGTCATCTCGATTCCCCTTGTCGATAATATGAAATATTCTTTATATAATTTAGTCCCTCTACCTATTCTTCACCCTGTAAATAAACATTTTCTCTTCATCTTACCTTCCATTAAATATCTAGCTGTCTCGGAAATTCGTAATACGTATACTACGTTCAATAATATCAATAAATGCAAATATCTTGATGATATGGAAATTATGTGTATTCCCGAAGAACCTATTTATATTATGCAATCACGAAGAATCTGCGAAACCGAACTCCTAACCGCTAATCAAAAGGTAGAAGTTCCTTGTGATACTAGAGTACTTCCTTCTTCTTACGAAATATGGCATAAACTTTCTACAGGCAATAGTTGGATCTTTGCTCTACCGCAGCAAACTTCAGTTACCCTGAATTGTTTTTCAAATTCGCCCATATCATTGTTCATCAATGGTACTGGTATAATTACTTTAGATGAAGGTTGCAAACTATACACAAGTACCACCACTTTAGTATCAGATCCAGTTATTATCAAAGAAACAAATTTCAAAGAGCCAATATTCCCAAATTTTGATATTTTGTATGATTGCGAAAATTCTCCTAAGAAACATAAGATTCCTAACGAGACACTACATCTTACTCCAATTCAATCGATCAATCTTAGTAACGATGAATTAAATGTAGCAAGTCAAAAATTAGACGAAATGAATCTAGAAGCAGAAAGGTTAGAAGACGAACCAATATTATCCATAATCATGAAAAACAACTATTTTAGCTATATTATATGTACGATTATGAAATTTATATTGATGTATATAGTTTATAGAATTGTAAAATATTTGTATAAGAGATATCAAACTAACTGTAATAGAAATATAAATATTACCCAAGATGTAGAAACATCACATCCTAGTAACTGTTGTCAAAAGTTTACTAACTGTTTAACCTTCAACATTAAAACAAGATCGGATTCACCTGTCACTCATGATAACGATATTGTATCAGAAGAATTACCATTGAGAAGAAGCCCTAGGCTTGCTTCATTAAAAGATCGATGATCTTTTAATCTTACGGAGGGAGGTGTTATGTACCTACCCTAAACAGCCTGTATATCATTATCCCATTTCACTCCCATCAGTACTGTATACACAATCGGCGCCTACGTGCTCTCGATTACCCACTATGTAAACCCCTAACAATTATTGTCTTATCTCTAATTTAACCAAAGTACCATGAGAAGTTCCAAATTTCATCTCTTGATTATGTTTAACAACATTACCGATCTTTTGTTCACTATCAAACAATTATTGAATTATCATGAACTTTGAGAAACTCTTTGCATATATAAATGATTGTAAAACCATACCATAGGCAGTTCAATACAAGAAGTCAATGTAGAAGTTCAGTCTTCAGATTCAGTGTCATAAAAGTTATATTCAAGAAACTGTAAGTTACACCTCACAATAAATATTATATTCCCGAATTGGTTCTACTTTACTGGTCCACAACATAAAAATTTTACTGGTCCACAACATCTTCATCAATTTTCATTATTTTTTTACCTTCTTCGACATTTTGACCGAATGAAGATGCAAAGATGAGCGTAATGTGACTAACTTCATACCAATAATGTTGTAACTCAAAACCATTCATCCATTCTATAGTACTATTTTCAGTTTATCCCACTGTTCCTCCTGCAGCTTTGAAATTTTTGTTGATATGCTCTAGCGCCTGATCTACAGAAAGTTGGTTAAAATTCCCAATCAAACATTTAATGACAAAATTCCTATTTTTGAATTCATCATGTACTTCCGGTGCCATGTTTGAAAGTATTCAATGATATTGTTGAATTTGTAATCTGTCTGTATACGACAAACGAAAATGTGAAATGTATCAACAGGCTCAGGGGAATATTATAGCTTCTTCAAGATCCATAAGTAAATTACCTCCAACATTGGATAGTTTGAGACAACACAGCCTTCGAGTCCATTACCAAACAAAAATTTGGATCAATAGTAATGTACAATGACCATCTTTACCGGATCCTATATTTAGTGGGTGGTATGTAGAAAATGGAAAACTTCTGCCAAAATTAACGACTATGCCAATCCTACCTAAGGAAACATCTATTCTTAGCAACTGCAGTTGTAGGAAAGGTAAATATTATTTCGAATATCAGATCCGTAAATATTCTTTACGAAATGGAAATTCTCATTTCAGATTGCACAGGATCAATGTGTTCCTGTAAAAGAAAACAAATTCCGTGTATTGGCTCCTGCAAATGTATGGCCCAAAAAACATGTGCAAATACGAGTACTTCAAATTTTTCAAATCTTCCTTCCCTTGATGATTCTTCATGTGATAGTGATAGTTGAATTAGATGAATCATGACATGTAAGAAATTTTTAGGCCCTAAATATCATAGATACCAACTATATACCTTCTTATTCTTTTCTAGATTTTTGGTCTAGGATTCAGGAAATCTTGTTACTACTAATGAGAATGAACGATGATTTCAAAAATGTGTTAATATTACGTCACAAAATTGATTTATGAAGTGATGAATATAAGTTTGAACTCGCATATTTGCATATTTATTAACGAATTAACAAAATTAAATCAAATATATATGAATTATCTGTAAAATTCTCATATACATAAAAAATTAGGAATTTAAACAATATCTTCAAAATGATGATTCTTCATCTGATAGTGATAGTTGAATTAGATGAATCATGACATGTAAGAAATTTTTAGACCCTTAATATCATAGATACCAACTATATACCTTCTTAATTCTTTTCCAGATTTTTGGTCTAGGATTCAGGAAATCTTGTTTCTACTAATGAGAATGAACGATGATTTCAAAAATGTGGTAATATTACGTCACAAAATTGATTTATGAAGTAATGAATATAAGTTTGAACTCGCATATTTGCATATTTATTAACGAATTAACAAAATTAAATCAAATATATATGAATTATATGTAAAATTCTCATATATATAAAAATTTAGGAATTTAAACAATATCTTCAAAATGCGTTCTGAAGGCACGCAGGAATAGTACTGTAAAGTTGGTCGGATAGATATAACGAACCTTATGTGCATAGATCAAAGCTCAAATCCATAAGGTCGCCACTAACATGGAGTAACGCTACAAATTGCGCCTTACTAGCGTCTCCAGGTTCGGTTTCGGTTAATGGGAGTTAATAACACAATTTCTTATTTTGTGAGGAAACTGTTCTACCTATTGTAATTTTGAAAGAAGCATCTGAATCGTTGGTTTTCTGAGCAGACCTTTCATATAAAGCATTTTTTCGATGATCCTAACAGATCTCGAGTAAAACCGAGTGGAACATAATAGTTAATATGGGTGTTCAGGGCAAGCGTTTATATCT
This sequence comes from Halyzia sedecimguttata, assembly GCA_937662695.2. Classification (NCBI taxonomy): domain Eukaryota; kingdom Metazoa; phylum Arthropoda; class Insecta; order Coleoptera; family Coccinellidae; genus Halyzia; species Halyzia sedecimguttata. The sequence goes on along the minus strand of OW569416.2, from coordinate 9,914,262 downwards.
TAAGGAATTCCATTTAAGAGCATTGTATCCGACTTTTTTGACAATTAATAAAAAATATTTCTGAATCGTATATTTCAACAGAAGTTTGTGTGAGTGATGTTCACCGTATATAGATGACCATGAACAGAAAAAAATTTTTTGTCACTTTTTGGAAAAATTCCCCCCACCCCTTCCTGCACACGACGATTTTTTGACGACCAGTTGAATTTACATTGTAAGGGTATGGAGAATGATACCCAGTGGTCTATACATTTTAGCAATGAAGGTCCCACGAAAATCTGTTTTAGAGCTCTTTTCATGCCTTGTGAACTCTACTATACACCATTTTTTGGGGAGATAAAGATGTGGTGCCTATCCTCGGTTACAAATGGAGAAGGTGAGGGGCCAACGAGAACTTCAAAGTAGTCAGAATTATTGGTCAACACCAGATCCAAAAGTTTACAGTTTGAGTTTTCAACGTTATTGAATAGATTTAGATCTAGTATGGACATGAAATTGATAAAAGTCTCGCTCAGATTGTCGGCTGCACCAGAGGGTGAGAAACATAAAGCATTTAATATCTCACGTTCCATGTGATCTTACGAAGGTTAGAATCACCGACTATGATGAAATGACTACTCGTGTTACCAATGAATATGTTCTCAACCTTATTTGTATATAAAGTGATATCATTAAAACTCGAGTCAGGAAGTACATAGACACAGCATATAAATAATTTCTCACCTCCGTCTAACGCAACCGATATCCAAATATCTTCAATTTTACCTAAGCTACACCAGTTCTGCACAATATTAGAGCGTAAGCCACGATGCACACCAATCAGCACTCCACTCCCGTCAGATTTACCGCTGATGAGGGGATCACGAGCGTGACGATACTCCTGATATGCAGGTGAGAATAACTCTGAGCTTGATATATCTTCTTTGAGCCATGTTTCAGCGAGACATATTATATGAAATTCTTCATCGCAGGTAGCTTTATAGAAAGTATCTGTTTTGGTCCTTAAACCTCTTGTGTTTTGATAATATATATTTTGATTGGTGAATGGACGAAAACAACAACTTTAGCTTTGATTGCAGCTTTGGAGTAATTAAGAGTTTGGGGTGGATATTCTGTCCAGCGAGTCCTCGTTTGTTATACGGAAGACTCTGGAGGTATCTGAATGTTTCAAAAATATTTTCGAGTCTTTAACCCAGCAATATTTGAAATTTTTCTCTCTTGCGTATTCCCTTGTTTTCTTGAATAACAGTTTGTATAAGCGGGACAAGTGATCGTTAATATAAATCCTATTACCGTTATCAGAAAAACCAAGATCCTCAGCAATCAGGTGTTTTTCACGTTTAGTAGCTTTCATAAATGTCATCTTCTTCATGCGCGTTGAAAATTTAGCAATAATATTTTTTGGAGAATTTGTATTTGTTTTATTTGGATGGGACTGAACACGATGACACTCAACAACATCGCCCTCACCAAACGAAGCCCTACAGAAACACGCACTATTACAGGACCCTGTTATTACAGGACCCTTTATGTACGTCGTCGACAATTATACTGTTCCAAACCTATGAGATGTATTCATATATCGGTGGATATTTCAGGCCAAGTTCCAACATAATGAATGAGGAAATTCTAGATTCGCAAATAACAATAACCATACACATAGTAATACCGTCCCCGTTACGTAAGATAGCATTTTCTTCAACAATGCGCTAGAACACCGTTTGTTTGTTTAACTGGGTTGACCATAGACAATAAATACAGCTGTGATTTTATTTTACGACCTCATTATTTATACCATCCACACCTCGGGATAGAATTCTGCAGAATATTGTTCCAGGTAATATATTTATTTGAATGCCTTCAGGAATGGGTAATGTTTTAGCAGAAAAGAGAGAAAGTGGGTTATTGTGATTGAAGAATTAAGTGACCATATCCAAAGGTCAATCGAGCATTCTGGAATGTACGATGGTATTATTCATAAGTCTGACCTCATATGTAGAGGAGTTTCATATCCTTCCATGAATTTTTTACTGGCGATAATTTATCGCATGAAAACCACTATCATTATATTATATTTGTTGTTCGTATAATGCCAATTACGTTGCAATATTTTCAAAAATATTGTGTAATTCCTTATTAAAATGTTCAAAATCTTTCAACATCTACTAATTCGTCTTTTTAATATGGTGTACTATTGACTTTATGGATCTGAAGAAGAGATTTCCATTTCTATTGGGAATACACCTACCAGAGCTTGACACATAGAAGAGATTTTAAATTCGAAATTTAATTTTTTTTGTCATGCTGCCTCAAATTATTTTAAACGTAATGCTCTATGACGAGCAATCAACGAGACATATAAATAAGAAGAAACTTTACCGCCAAAATGATATGCTGGTGTGTGATGTACTGAATATAAAGAGCTTCAAATGGTTTAATAGTTAGGCTGTCAAACTCAAAATGTAGGTGTGCAATACGATGTGGCTGCGGGACCAGTGTTCTAGAAATCTGTAATTTATTATTTTCTCCCGAGGTATTGCAGGTAAATCCATGAAACTTGAATTAAATATTGTCGGAGCATGAACCTTTATATGCTTTCATCGGAAATCTGTTTAATCTTATGTATTGAAGATCTGGGGCGGAAATCCAAAAATTTTCTTATCTCGATGATCCATCCACGTATTGACATGTAATTAGAAAATTTTGTTATTTCTATTATCCTTAATCCAAATTGTATTATCCAAATATTCTTCACTCAGTTGTGGTCAGATTTAAAACACTGAGTCGTGGAATAATGAAATGAAAAATTTGTTTTTTATTCCAACCGACAATTCTCCACAGCGAATTTATATGGAAATCTAGAAGGACATTTATTTGATGGGGCTTATTCCAACCATTTATTTATGATGAAAACATTGTCGATAACAACTAACAACGTTTAAAATTCCGTGGCTGTGTATGACACGAATTGAAGCACTTAGCCTGCATACAACGAATTTACCTTGGATAATAAAAATGAGAAAAATTCAAAGCTAATTCCATCGCAAATGTTCCATACAGTAGTAGGACTAGGCGGGTTCCCGATCAAAGTTGACCTATGACCTCCCTTAATGGTGTCTGGGGGTCTGATGTGGATGACGTCGGGCGGATGACGTCATGATCGAAAAATTTTCTGGATGGACGCGGGATATGAACCCGGGGAGTTTGGGTGAGAGTTTGGGTACTTGCCGCTAAGCCACAGGGGCCGTAAGAATTTGGGATGTTTGGTACTATAAAGCGGACGCATCAGAGTGACGCATGATTGAAATTAACGTGAAGTCAGGAACTTTTGCGCGCATTGTCCATTCTCCTGTATTGGAATTGGATATTCGTACACAATTTATCCGGTATAAAATAATTTATGATATATGATATTCGTAGAATTTTCGTATTATTATTGGGTAGGCATTTATAGTTTATTTGAATGGGAATACCGGGGGGATTATTTGTGAATCTTTTGGTTTACGCGGTCGAGAAATATAACTTTGGGGGATGATTGTGTGGTTTTGAAAATTTGTTGTCATAATGAATAAAATCAATGGAAAGCGTGTTTGTCAGCAAGCGGATCGAGGGATTTGATATCCTCAATTCCTCACATTTACATCGATCAGAAAAAATCTGTTAAGTTGAGCGACCTCGTCTCGCCCTAGTAATAGCTTCATTTCTACTATCACAAATTGTTTCCCATCCGATTTGTTACTACGACGATTATTTAATACTGGAAAGTGTTATACAGGGTGATTCTTCAAGTTGTAATGTAAGCATACATTCCTCACATCAAATAAGTAAATTTTTGCGCGTATGTTATGGGGAACATCGCTTTATCATTTTGTCTAAATGTCTGTAATTTTCAGCGTAGGTGGCGCGTCCCAATATCGGGATTCGAATCCGCATTTTCACTCAGCACCGACTCACGTTATAGAAATTAGATGAAACCAGAATCGAACGTCATATGGTACATTTCAGGCTTGTAGACCCCCCCCCCCGCACATGTAACTAGCGGACTCTTTTACATAAACAAAATATAGGTCTAGATCCTTTTTTCGAATTATTATTGGGGCGGCATATGAAAGGGAATACCATAGATTATTTATGAATCTTTCGGTTTACGCAGACGAGCAATATAAGGGATTCCAGTGTTTTCAAAAACAATTTATGTTGTGGTTTTCAGCAGACCCATTGTGAAGCACTGACGTGAAGTCAGGAGCTTTTGCGCGCATTCTGTGATTTTTATGTGTAAATTCCTATGAGGATTTCTAAGCTCGATTTTAGCAAAAATGGATCTTTTCATATGAATATATGTAGATTTCTCAGCATCTCTAGATGATTGGAAAAATATTACTGTTCTTCGCAGCAATCGCACCCTTGTCTCCACACAATACTTTTTCAACCAAATAAACATCATGCTGCTTTGTTTTTTGCAATTCTTCTTGATAGAAAGCACCACTTATTGGTCTACCGGAAAGTAGGTAACTCACTGGGTAGGTAAGTTGGACTTTTGTGATTTTAAATAGTTCAGTAGTCCATTGATACCCTTTTGTGAAAACGTGTCTAAATTTACGTACAATATGACCCCTCTGAAATTTATAAGGTCATGCTATTTTTATGTGACTGTAGGCTTATTTATATTTGTCGTTCTTTGTATTAACGTCACGGGGTTTCATGCCAATAGTTCAATGTTTTTTATTATTATACCAATTTCACTACATCTTGAAGGATCAATCGATATGTTCCACTGAATTTTTTGTAAAGCACCTCTTTCAACGTTCTTATGGCCCTCTCCACGGTTGAAGCCTTCTTGTCACTATACGTATTATATGATGCTTTTTAACAACTGGTTCATGAAATTGTCGGTTGAAAAAATTCAATTCATCGATCAGATTGCAGGTTGCTAGGTGCCATGCTTGAGGATATCGAGAAAAGACAACCAGTTTTCCTTTTCAATGCTTGAGCACATATGAATTTAGAAAAGCAATAAATTACAACGAGAACTAACATTACTTGGGGGCAAGCTTATCAAGCTATCATAAATGCATTGTGGGGTTGCATACTTTTGATTTGGCAGTGAGCTAACATAACAACAAATATATTGGGTGATTGTATACGAATAAATTCCATTTTTGATGTATTATGGATACTTTAACAGAGCATATGAGACATATTTTCGGTCATTTCAACGTGAGCACAATTGTTTTAGAAAAAAACTTTGGTTACTCGACATTGATACGGTTTTATTTTCAGTCTTTCGTCCTTACAGTTCTCTAACACTTCATTTCATAATGTCATTGTATATAGAAGTCTTCTATGTACGATGATAATGTTAATAATTTCTGTAACAGAAGGTATGCTGCATTACCGGTAGATGTCATGTTATAAGATCCGTTTAATTCATCTTGCATTCAATCTATCGAAATTAATATAAACACGTTTTTTTCAATTTTTTTCATATTGCTTATCTCTTGATTTGAGTTCTTCAGAAAATGAATTAAGAATTTCGTTCTTTTTTGATCGTAGCCATCGCAGAGTTGAGAATAAAAGTTTTGACGAGCAGTGAAGTTGAAAAGCAGCATTTTTTCAAATTTCTAAGTATTTAGTAGCGAATTAATTTTACTGTTGGGACATTAAGCAATTAAATTTGGATAGCCTAGTTGGATTTTATTCCGTTCTTTTCGAAGCTGCAATTAAGTGAAAAATCCACGACTACGAGGGTAAGTTACACTGTGTTCAGTTCAAATTCAATTTAAAAATAGCATATCATTTTTTTCTCATTTCATTCTCAGATTTTTTTATGGTGATTTTCACATCTAGACGTAGTGTTTTTTTTCCGAGTTCTACACGGGAATTTTGGGTTGAATGGTGCATGCCTCCTGGGACATATTGGTTTAATGGTTAATAGCTGAATCCATAGAAAAACCCCCACATCATATTGTTTCATTTATGGTAAAATCCTGTGCAATTCACTTGGGGGAGGAGTTCATCCAGACTTTTAAGATAAGTTCCTTATCGTATTTGGTTCCCGCATACTCATTCAAATTAGTAGTTAAATTGGACATAATTTTTTAAAATCACCTGTTGCTAATTTCTATTTGATCTCACATTTTTGTATTTTTCAATTTTCATTGTACCCCAAAATTATTAGTTTCAAGTATCAATTGTAATAGTTGAATTTTTGCTAATTCAACCTTTTATATTTCAATTTTCACAAATCATCCCATTAAAATTCAAAATTAAGATTTTATATTCAATTTCATATTATTGCTCATTTTCTCTAATTCATCAATTTAATAATCGAGTTGACTGGTTTGGATTTTCTACATTCGTAGAAAGAAATAAATAGTGACCATTGTTCAAAGTGCACGGTATTTTTGTATTACATTGGTTTTTGGATTGTTCATTTCTGTATTCAATGCTTGAGCACATATGAATTTGCAATCAATTACAACGAGAACTACTTGTGACAAGCTTATCAAGCTATCCTAAATGCATTGGGATTGTATACTTTTGATTTGGCAGTGAGCTAACATAACAACAAATGTGGGTGGTTGTATACAAACAAATTCCATTTTTGATGTATTATGGGGCGTGACAAACACGCGTATCGAATATTCAGACAAAAACATTCACAGAGATAAGAATGCGCAGAAAAAATAGGTTGGGTATATTTCAGTAATATGTAACATCCCTTATATATTTTTGAAGAATTCCAAGCGTAAATAACCCAAAGCAGAGGGGATTTTAGCATGTATATATATTCGAGTAGAAACCTCACTCCACAAAACAGAGTACTACGTCTGTTGAACCACCGCATCGACAAAGGTAAGAGTTTTTTTTTAATTCACAAAGATATTCTTGTACTAAAACTTTCATTATTCTTTCTAATAGATGCAAAATTCATTAAATCGAATCAAAGAAGTGCTTTTGGATCAGGGCGTAGACATCGATCCCTGGTATAAAGATGAAGATGACGAAGACAACATTTTCGATGAATATGAGTATTTCTCATACGAAGGAGGAAATAGTGGAGCTGCAGATGAAAAAGAAGAGAAGAAGCAGGATATCGAATTGGAGAATATGTGAGTATGTACGTACAATTATAATCAATCAAAATAATCTGAACATTATTTTTTTCAAATCAGGACCTAATAAGGAAATGTTGGTGGTAGTAGAATATATGAGAGTAATTGTACTATGCATGAATAAGAGATTATTTGTAATCAAAAATATGTCGTATTGATTTATTTGAATTGAACAATTATTTATATATATTCTTTTTTTTTCAGATCCTCTGCCACTAATACAGAATCAGCCGAATAAAATGTAAATTGTGGTGGAAAAAAATTAAAGAATTAAAAAACACAACATGATGCATTTATTTGTGTAAACTTTTATTCGTATATACAAAGCAATAAATTCATGAAATTCTACGCTCGTAATAGACACCAATATTCCCAGCACAATCATAAAAATTTATAGAAATCCTTTAAATATACAACGATTGAAATTATGAAGAATTCTAACATGAGATTCATTATTCTCAGTATGAAATTTGAAATTAATATTTTATATCATGATTTCTTTCAAAAGATTACTCATTACAATTGGCTTTATAATACAATATACTGTATACTAGGAGTAAATAGTCAAAAGGGAAGGAAAAAAATCTCCGAAAAACAGTGATCTCAGTTAGTGTGACAGCACTACATGCAGCACCTCAAACACATTCTTTATAGACATTCAATAGAACACAGGAAGAATATTTATTGTGTACATAACAAAATTGAGATTCAACAGCAACAAGTAATTAACAAATCAGCTTTTCACAATTATTAGCGCGTCTTTTTTGACTAAATGGATAGTGTTGATCATTATTCATTTCCTTTAATTTCGAGTTATTCTGATGAACGAAACTTAAATAATTTGAGATAATTTGTAATGAAAAATTAGAGTTTAGTTGCCATTTTTTATTTTAAAAAAGCAGTTTTTTAGATATGATCATAATACTTTTCCTAATAAATAACTCCAGCTATTCGAAGTTGCCAAATATTGTATTCTTTCAAAAGTATCTACAGTGAATTTTTTGGCATGCAGCAAGCACAGCTCGTCAACTATATTACTGATATCAAACCATTATCATTATACCTTTATGAAGACTTTGTGTTGGATAACTTTCGTGTGTGTCCATATACATCAAATACTCTTTATATCCACTATATACATTTTTATAGCTGTTTTATATACGTTTTGCATTCACTTTATAACTGAATATGTATCCATTCATGAATCTCAGAACGCACTCCATATCAGCTTTGCATAATGACAAAGTAATATATTCATGAAATTCTACGGTCGTAATAGATTGTTGGTGTATGGTCTGTTTTTCTCCTTAAACCGTTTTCGATAAACCAAAGCGTGAAAAGGACGAGTGGTGTTTTATCCAAACAATTCAGTTGAGTTAAGAAATAAAAGACAGACTTATGAGATCAATTCAGTCACGAGTGATATTTCAATAGACTATTTCTCGAACAAAATGACTCATGTTGACGTCCGTAATTTATATTTATCATTTGTCAAACAGTCCATATCCATGGATTAGCCGTTGAAAACACCAAAGTTGTAAGACCAATCATAATTCAAAGACAGTTGGTGTTTTCGTGATAATATGAGATGTCTCTGGCCTGGGGTTGTACAGATTTTGATAGGAGTGAAATAGTCACTATAACACGAAAATTAAAGATCCGATTGAATTGATGCTGGGTAGTTATATGCGAATAACCGACACAAAAACTTGTTCAAAATTTCGTTGAGATAGCATGAGTAGTTATTATATTGACTATATCCATCATTATGTACCACTATAATCATTAATATATCCACAATAGACATTATTACATCAACTATATGCAATTATATATCCACTATATACATTTTTATATCTGTTTTTATATACGTTTTCCATTCACTTTATAACTAAATATGTATCCATTCATGAACGCACTCCAATATCAGCTTTGCATAATGACAAAGTAATATATTCATGAAATTCTACGGTCGTAATAGATCAGTCCAAGCCCAATCATAACAATCTCTACACATTCTTTATAGAAATTCAATAGAACACAGAAACAAAATTTGTCATATTTATTTGTGTATTTTCGTAGACATTCGAGTATCTTCGTATAGATTCGTACATCTTCGTATACAGTCATGAATCAGTCAATTTTGCGGAGGCAACGAAATACCTTGATTTTTTAATCCGCTGAAAGTTAAAACCTTAATATCCCAACAAATCACTTAAATTGAGTTATACCACTTTTCCTATGAGCGGCTCATATGTAGAAGTTAATGTGAACTCAATGAGGAAGTTTCGGGAATATGTCCGATTTGTGATAGACATTGACACATCAATAGTAGTGAGATGATTCAAACATGTCCCCTATGCACAATATTTATCAGAGATAATGCAAACAGTAGTACCACAGAAAAAGAAGCGCGCCCATGACTCTACCGCAAGGTGGCGAGGAAAGGATTAACACAACTGTAACGGTGTGGTCTAGGCCTCTTGCTAATACCACAGAAAAAAAAGCACCCATGACTCTACCGAACGATGGCATCACCACACCTGCATCGATGTCGTGATCACTTCAAATTTTGTATCAATTGTTGGCTAATTACAAAAAATTTACCACTATCAGGTTTTTTCTCGAAATTAGATGGATTTCCAAGTTTCATTCACAATTTTTTTCTCAGGCTCACCCTGCATAAAATAATTTCTTAATGCGTGTAGGTAAGGTGCAAAGTTTGAATACCAATCTTTAGCTAATTCGAAATCTGTGACTCTTTTGCGAGAAAAATGAAGATTGTTAATAGCCATTCTCTTTTATCGTCGAGCCTTTTGAATCGGGTATCTTCGGATACCCGCAACGATTTTGGCGCGCCAAAATAGTTGCTGTATCCCTCAGGAAGCTTAGGCACAGCACTGTATCCTTCAGGAAGCTTAGACACAGCACTGTTAATTTTTGCCCCGACAGACAGACTGCTGTAGTTTGTACTGCTGCAGTTTGATTGCATTAGTAATAACTCCAGTTCGAATTCGTGACTCGAATGCAGATGTCGATTCACCCCATTTAACTCTATTTGTTGCTGTTTCCCCTCGATCTTTGATGCCAGATCCCTTTTAACGCAAGTATTTCAATTTGGATCTGTAACTTTTCACGTGATTCAAGGTACTTAAGAGACTTTGCTTTTCTCCAATAGTCGTAGCATTTTTCAGTTTTTTGTTGATTCTTCGCACAGCCAAAGAACACTGCTTCAACCCATCGACAAATATACTTTCATCATTTGTTGCAATGAATAGAGTCATCAACGACTTTATAGCTCGAATACAACCTTCCATGTTGAACCTTTCGATACAACTGAAAAGAAAACATCTTTGTTTCAACTTTTAGAGATTCATAAAAATACCTGAATACATACGAGAATATCCGAAGATACCCGATTCAAAAGGCTCGACGATAAAAGAGAATGGCTATTAACAATCTTCATTTTTCTCGCAAAAGAGTCACAGATTTCGAATTAGCTAAAGATTGGTATTCAAACTTTTCACCATACCTACACGCATTAAGAAATTATTTTATGCAGGGTGAGCCTGAGAAAAAAATTGTGAATGAAACTTGGAAATCCATCTAATTTCGAGAAAAAACCTGATAGTGGTAAATTTTTTGTAATTAGCCAACAATTGATACAAAATTTGAAGTGATCACGACATCGATGCAGGTGTGGTGATGCCATCGTTCGGTAGAGTCATGGGTGCTTTTTTTTTCTGTGGTATTAGCAAGAGGCCTAGACCACACCGTTACAGTTGTGTTAATCCTTTCCTCGCCACCTTGCGGTAGAGTCATGGGCGCGCTTCTTTTTCTGTGGTACTACTGTTTGCATTATCTCTGATAAATATTGCGCATAGGGGACATGTTTGAATCATCTCACTACTATTGATGTGTCAATGTCTATCACAAATCGGACATATTTCCGAAACTTCCTCATTGAGTTCACATTAACTTCTACATATGAGCCGCTCATAGGAAAAGTGGTATAACTCAATTTAAGTGATTTGTTGGGATATTAAGGTTTTAACTTTCAGCGGATTAAAAAATCAAGGTATTTCGTTGCCTCCGCAAAATTGACTGATTCATGACTGTATACGAAGATGTACGAATCTATACGAAGATACTCGAATGTCTACGAAAATACACAAATAAATATGACAAATTTTGTTTCTGTGTTCTATTGAATTTCTATAAAGAATGTGTAGAGATTGTTATGATTGGGCTTGGACTGATCTATTACGACCGTAGAATTTCATGAATATATTACTTTGTCATTATGCAAAGCTGATATTGGAGTGCGTTCTGAGATTCATGAATGGATACATATTTAGTTATAAAGTGAATGGAAAACGTATATAAAAACAGATATAAAAATGTATATAGTCGATATATAATTGCATAATAATAATAATAATAATAATATAGTTGATGTAATAATGTCTATTGTGGATATATTAATGATTATAGTGGTACATAATGATGGATATAGTCAATATAATAACTACTCATGCTATCTCAACGAAATTTTGAACAAGTTTTTGTGTCGGTTATTCGCATATAACTACCCAGCATCAATTCAATCGGATCTTTAATTTTCGTGTTATAGTGACTATTTCACTCCTATCAAAATCTGACCAACACCAGGCCAGAGACATCTCATATTATCACGAAAACACCAACTGTCTTTGAATTATGATTGGTCTTACAACTTTGGTGTTTTCAACGGCTAATCCATGGATATGGACTGTTTGACAAATGATAAATATAAATTACGGACGTCAACATGAGTCATTTTGTTCGAGAAATAGTCTATTGAAATATCACTCGTGACTGAATTGATCTCATAAGTCTGTCTTTTATTTCTTAACTCAACTGAATTGCTTGGATAAAACACCACTCGTCCTTTTCACGCTTTGGTTTATCGAAAACGGTTTAAGGAGAAAAACAGACCGTAGAATTTCATGAATATATTACTTTGTCATTATGCAAAGCTGATATGGAGTGCGTTCTGAGATTCATGAATGGATACATATTCAGTTATAAAGTGAATGCAAAACGTATATAAAACAGCTATAAAAATGTATATAGTGGATATAAAGAGTATTTGATGTATATGGACACACACGAAAGGTATCCAACACAAAGTCATCATAAAGGTATAATGATAATGGTTTGATATCAGTAATATAGTTGACGAGCTGTGCTTGCTGCATGCCAAAAAATTCACTGTAGATACTTTTGAAAGAATACAATATTTGGCACCTTCGAATAGCTGGAGTTATTTATTAGGAAAAGTATTATGATCATATCTAAAAAACTGCCTTTTTAAAATAAAAAATGGCAACTAAACTCTAATTTTTCATTACAAATTATCTCAAATTATTTAAGCATCGTTCATCAGAATAACTCGAAATTAAAGGAAATGAATAATGATCAACACTATCCATTTAGTCAAAAAAGACGCGCTAATAATTGTGTAAAGCTGATTTGTTAATAACTTGTTGCTGTTGAATCTCAATTTTGTTATGTACACAATAAATATTCTTCCTGTGTTCTATTGAATGTCTATAAAGAATGTGTTTGAGGTGCTGCATGTAGTGCTGTCACACTAACTGAGATCACTGTTTTTGCGGAGATTTTTTTTCCTTCCCTTTTGACTATTTACTCCTAGTATACAGTATATTGTATTATAAAGCCAATTGTAATGATTAATCTTTTGAAAGAAATCATGATATAAAATATTAATTTCAAATTTCATACTGAGAATAATGAATCTCATGTTAGAATTCTTTATATTTTCAATCGTTGTATATTTAAAGGAATTCTATAAATTTTTATGATTGTGCTGGGAATATTGGTGTCTATTACGAGCGTAGAATTTCATGAATTTATTGCTTTGAATATACGAATAAAAGTTTACACAAATAAATGCATCATGTTGTGTTTTTTAATTCTTTAATTTTTTTCCACCACAATGTACATTTTATTCGGCTGATTTTGTATTAGTGGAAGAGGATCTGAAAAAAAAAGAATATATATAAATAATTGTTCAATTCAAATAAATCAATACGACATATTTTTGATTACAAATAATCTCTTGTTCATGCATAGTACAATTACTCTCATATATTCTACTACCACCAACATTTCCTTATTAGGTCCTGATTTGAAAAAAATAATGTTCAGATTATTTTGATTGATTATAATTGTACCACACATACTCACATATTCTCCAATTGGATATCCTGCTTCTTCTCTTCTTTTTCATCTGCAGCTCCACTATTTCCTCCTTCGTATGAGAAATACTCATATTCATCGAAAATGTTGTCTTCGTCATCTTCATCTTTATACCAGGGATCGATGTCTACGCCCTGATCCAAAAGCAATTCTTTGATTCGATTTAATGAATTTTGCATCTATTAGAAAGAATAATGAAAGTGTTAGTACAAGAATATCTTTGCGAATTAAAAAAAAACTCTTACCTTTGTCGATGCGCTGGTTCAACAGACGTAGTACTCTGTTTTGTGGAGTGAGGTTTCTACTCGAATATATATACATGCTAAAATCCCCTCTGCTTTGGGTTATTTACGCTTGGAATTCTTCAAAAATATATAAGGGATGTTACATATTACTGAAATATACCCAACCTATTTTTTCTGCGCATTCTTATCTCTGTGAATGTTTTTGTCTGAATATTCGATACGCGTGTTTGTCACGCCCCATAATACATCAAAAATGGAATTTGTTTGTATACAACCACCCACATTTGTTGTTATGTTAGCTCACTGCCAAATCAAAAGTATACAATCCCAATGCATTTAGGATAGCTTGATAAGCTTGTCACAAGTAGTTCTCGTTGTAATTGATTGCAAATTCATATGTGCTCAAGCATTGAATACAGGAAATGAACAATCCAAAAACCAATGTAATACAAAAATACCGTGCACTTTGAACAATGGTCACTATTTATTTCTTTCTACGAATGTAGAAAATCCAAACCAGTCAACTCGATTATTAAATTGATGAATTAGAGAAAATGAGCAATAATATGAAATTGAATATAAAATCTTAATTTTGAATTTTAATGGGATGATTTGTGAAAATTGAAATATAAAAGGTTGAATTAGCAAAAATTCAACTATTACAATTGATACTTGAAACTAATAATTTTGGGGTACAATGAAAATTGAAAAATACAAAAATGTGAGATCAAATAGAAATTAGCAACAGGTGATTTTAAAAAATGATGTCCAATTTAACTACTAATTTGAATGAGTATGCGGGAACCAAATACGATAAGGAACTTATCTTAAAAGTCTGGATGAACTCCTCCCCCAAGTGAATTGCACAGGATTTTACCATAAATGAAACAATATGATGTGGGGGTTTTCCTATGGATTCAGCTATTAACCATTAAACCAATCTGTCCCAGGAGGCATGCACCATTCAACCCAAAATTCCCGTGTAGAACTCGGAAAAAAAACACTACATCTAGATGTGAAAATCACCATAAAAAAATCTGAGAATGAAATGAGAAAAAAATGATATGCTATTTTTAAATTGAATTTGAACTGAACACAGTGTAACTTACCCTCGTAGTCGAGGATTTTTCACTTAATTGCAGTTTCGAAAAGAATGGAATAAAATCCGACTAGGCTATCCAAATTTAATTGCTTAATGTCCCAACAGTAAAATTAATTCGCTACTAAATACTTAGAAATTTGAAAAAATGCTGCTTTTCAACTTCACTGCTCGTCAAAACTTTTATTCTCAACTCTGCGATGGCTACGATCAAAAAAGAACGAAATTCTTAATTCATTTTCTGAAGAACTCAAATCAAGAGATAAGCAATATGAAAAAAATTGAAAAAAACGTGTTTATATTAATTTCGATAGTTTGAATGCAAGATGAATTAAACGGATCTTATAACATGACATCTACCGGTAATGCAGCATACCTTCTGTTACAGAAATTATTAACATTATCATCGTACATAGAAGACTTCTATATACAATGACATTATGAAATGATGTGTTAGAAAACTGTAAGGACGAAAGACTGAAAATAAAACCGTATCAATGTCGAGTAACCAAAGTTTTTTTCTAAAACAATTATGCTCACGTTGAAATGACCGAAAATATGTCTCATATGCTCTGTTAAAGTATCCATAATACATCAAAAATGGAATTTATTCGTATACAATCACCCAATATATTTGTTGTTATGTTAGCTCACTGCCAAATCAAAAGTATGCAACCCCACAATGCATTTATGATAGCTTGATAAGCTTGCCCCCAAGTAATGTTAGTTCTCGTTGTAATTTATTGCTTTTCTTAATTCATATGTGCTCAAGCATTGAAAAGGAAAACTGGTTGTCTTTTCTCGATATCCTCAAGCATGGCACCTAGCAACCTGCAATCTGATCGATGAATTGAATTTTTTCAACCGACAATTTCATGAACCAGTTGTTGAAAAGAATCATATAATACGTATAGTGACAGGAAGGCTTCAACAGTGGAGGGTGCCATAAGAACGTTGAAAGAGGTGCTTTACAAAAAATTCAGTGGAACATATCGATTGATCCTTCAAGATGTAGTGAAATTGGTATAATAATAAAAAACATTGAACTATTGGCATGAAACCCCGTGACGTTAATACAAAGAACGACATATATAAATAAGCCTACAGTCACATAAAAATAGCATGACCTTATAAACAGAGGGGTCATATTGTACGTAAATTTAGACACGTTTTCACAAAAGGGTATCAATGGACTACTGAACTATTTAAAATCACAAAAGTCCAACTTACCTACCCAGTGAGTTACCTACTTTCCGGTAGACCAATAAGTGGTGCTTTCTATCAAGCAGAATTGCAAAAAACAAAGCAGCATGATGTTTATTTGGTTGAAAAAGTATTGTGTGGAGACAAGGGTGCGATTGCTGTGAAGAACAGTAATAATTTTCCAATCATCTAGAGATGCTGAGAAATCTACATATATTCATATGAAAAGAACCATTTTTGCTAAAATCGAGCTTAGAAATCCTCATAGGAATTTACACATAAAAATCACCGAATGCGCGCAAAAGCTCCTGACTTCACTTCAGTGCTTCACAATGGGTCTGCTGAAAACCACAACATAAATTGTTTTTGAAAACACTGGAATCCCTTATATTGCTCGTCTGCGTAAACCGAAAGATTCATAAATAATCTATGGTATTCCCTTTCATATAAACGATAAATGCCGCCCCAATAATAATTCGAAAAAAGGATCTAGTACCTCCGACTCATGCCTCAAACTTCATATGATGAAAATTCTACGAATATCATATATCATAATTACCTGAACCGATACGCACAATGCAAAGGGTCATATACCTACGGTTGATACGAGTCTCATCCCCATTAACAATCCAATTCCAATACATGAGAATGGACAATGCGCGCAAAAGCTCCTGACTTCACGTCAGTGCTTCACAATGGGTCTGCTGAAAACCACAACATAAATTGTTTTTGAAAACACTGGAATCCCTTATATTGCTCGTCTGCGTAAACCGAAAGATTCATAAATAATCTATGGTATTCCCTTTCATATAAACGATAAATGCCGCCCCAATAATAATTCGAAAAAAGGATCTAGACCTATATTTTGTTTATGTAAAAGAGTCCGCTAGTTACATGTGCGGGGGGGGGGGGGTCTACAAGCCTGAAATGTACCATATGACGTTCGATTCTGGTTTCATCTAATTTCTATAACGTGAGTCGGTGCTGAGTGAAAATGCGGATTCGAATCCCGATATTGGGACGCGCCACCTACGCTGAAAATTACAGACATTTAGACAAAATGATAAAGCGATGTTCCCCATAACATACGCGCAAAAATTTACTTATTTGATGTGAGGAATGTATGCTTACATTACAACTTGAAGAATCACCCTGTATAACACTTTCCAGTATTAAATAATCGTCGTAGTAACAAATCGGATGGGAAACAATTTGTGATAGTAGAAATGAAGCTATTACTAGGGCGAGACGAGGTCGCTCAACTTAACAGATTTTTTCTGATCGATGTAAATGTGAGGAATTGAGGATATCAAATCCCTCGATCCGCTTGCTGACAAACACGCTTTCCATTGATTTTATTCATTATGACAACAAATTTTCAAAACCACACAATCATCCCCCAAAGTTATATTTCTCGACCGCGTAAACCAAAAGATTCACAAATAATCCCCCCGGTATTCCCATTCAAATAAACGATAAATGCCTACCCAATAATAATACGAAAATTCTACGAATATCATATATCATAAATTATTTTATACCGGATAAATTGTGTACGAATATCCAATTCCAATACAGGAGAATAGACAATGCGCGCAAAAGTTCCTGACTTCACGTTAATTTCAATCATGCGTCACTCTGATGCGTCCGCTTTATAGTACCAAACATTCCAAATTCTTACGGCCCCTGTGGCTTAGCGGCAAGTACCCAAACTCTCACCCAAACTCCCCGGGTTCATATCCCGCGTCCATCCAGAAAATTTTTCGATCATGATGTCATCCGCCCGACGTCATCCACATCAGACCCCCAGACACCATTAAGGGAGGTCATAGGTCAACTTTGATCGGGAACCCGCCTAGTCCTACTACTCCATACTTCTTCGGATTCAAACTTGCTCGCGATTTCCACTTTCTGGAAAAATAAAAATGAGTAAAATGGACAAAGAATTTGAAAGATATTGAGTGCCATCGGCAATTATATGGATGCCCCGTAAGCAGTGGACATCGCATGCCGCGCATTAACATATTACCTCATCGTGGTTCGAAGAACGGGAATGCTTCTGTATTAGGGATGTTCTTTCGAACTGATTCAACTGATTTTAGTTACATAAATCACTTCATTCAGTACTGATTCAACTGATTTTAGTTATATAAATCACTACGTTCAGTACGAAAGAACATGCATAATATGTAACTAAATATTCACTTTCATAGCAAAGTACATAGCATAGCATTGCATCGGATATTCCACCGGCTCGGGAGTCTCAGATACAAAGTTAGTCACGATATTTAATGTAAGAATTGATTTAGATAAAAAATTCGAGATATTTTGGACTGCTCATACGAATGTATAACTAACTACACAAGCTCATACGAGAAAAAATTGGTTCAAGCCCTGTGGACAGGAGCTTTCTGGTGGTCTTGTTCAAACAGACAAATCATATATCCGAAAGTGTTGGTTTCTCAGAGTTGAGAATTATATCAATGTATTCTTATGATAGAACTGCATCATAAAGGAAATTCAATTCAAATAATAGTTTATTTATCAATATTAAATGAGCAATCTGAGAATGAGAACTGCACCATGGAAGAAATCAAATCGAAATAGCTAAAATGGATTTACTCTCTCTTATAGAACAGGATGACATATACGAGTATAAACACAGATCATATAATACATCATAGATAGATTAATTATAGCATTCTGTGAAAACATATAAAGAAGTACGATTCATTATTGAAATTTCGAAAAAACATATCTCCGAAAGTATTAACTTGTTGGAGTTGAAAATGATATCAATGGATTTTTATGATGAAACTGCATCTTAAAAAAAAATTATTTTGAAATTAGTTAAAAAAAAATTTTTTCGTTACTCCGAAATCATGTGGCCTATTTTACCCAATAGCGAACTCAGCCGAGATATTTATCTCCCTAACCTACTCTGAAAATTTCAACTCTCTAGCTCATTCCGTTCCAGAGTTATTGTAGAAAAAAATTAAAAAATTTTCGAATTTTTTTTTTACACTTTACGGTAGCCCGATCAATACAAAATTCCACATGCGGCTAAAGGCCACGATTCTACAATTTGATGCTAAATTTCAGAAAGATCGAGCGATCGGTTGCGGAAATATTCATAAAAAATGTTTTTACTAAAAACGGCCATAACCGCGAAAACGCTCGATGGATTTTGCTGGTTCACGAACTCGTCCGAGATATTTACGCTCCAAACCTATCCTGTAAATTACAATCCTCTAACTCCTTTTGTTCGAGAGTTATCGTGCTAACGTACGGACGGCCGGACAGAATCGATTTCGACCATATATTCTTGATCAGTGAGTCGAACCAAATCGTTTGATACCATTTTCAGCCAAAAATTCGAAAATTACGGACATTTGGGCAAATTGATAAGAACTCTGTTCCGAGGAACAAGAGCGGCAATAGAAAATGAAAATGTCCCCAAACTTACTTGATAAGAGTTTTTTCAAATTTCGGTGTTTTACATTTTTATTTGCAAATGTATAAGCATGCAGGAGAAATCTATGTCTATATCTACATCTATATGACAAATGACATACAAAATCTGTGTATAAATGTATAAAATTTGTGTGTACAGGGTCTGAGTCCGCTACACCGACAAGGGCAAGGACAAGGAAGTGATGAGGTACCATTAGGGTGTCACACTTCCTGTTGTTCCTGTTGTTAAACTGTCCTCCGGGTCTTCTGATAGAAGTTATGAATGGTTTAAGCCAGAGGTGAGTTTCCTTATTTTGCAAATAGTTTAGAGACTAGTTGAGATAGAGCAATGAAATTTGACGGTTTTTGTGAGCAGCTCAAGTACTTTGAAATCCTGGTGAAATCAGTTTTTGTAACACCCACTGAAATATGGTAGGGGGTGGGGGTACTTTTTAAAATTAATGATTCTTTCTCTGGTAGCGTTCTAATAATAAATTAGATTCCAAAACTGCGATCTTTTACCATTCTGTGGTGTATTAGTTTTGTAATAATTAAAAACGAATATTTCAAGACGTATAACTTTAATTATTTATTGCTTCAATACGACTGCTGAATTTTACATTCGTGCACAATCAGGCTAATTACAAATTAGGTGGGAATTTGACGCATGACAAAATGGGTAATTCACAAATATATTACATTCTTCCCCCCTACAGAAAAAAATGCAATTACTCGAATACAGTTTAAAAAATTAAAACTAACAATATCGAAATTTATCACTGCTTACATAATATAATATTCTACTAACATTTCCATTATCACAGCAAAATCACAAAATATTATAGTTATATATACATCATTCAGCTTGGTACCTTTCAGGAGGTTTTCTTACCCTATTAGGTCTATCAGTCTCATCTAGTAATACATTTTCATCATTTTCAGGAAAAATACATTCATGTTCAGTTTCTTGTTTGAAACTATTAACTATTTTGTCGTAGGGATAACCAAAGTTTACTGAATTTTTTCTCAATTGGTTAGCATGACGTTTCCAACATTTATCTAACTCTAAAATATTAACTAGAGAAGTTACCCTGCCAATTTTTCTCTTAATTCAACCTTTAATCCAACTGGTTTTATTAGGGTTGCGATAATCCTTGACTAAGACTAAATCATTTACTTTGTAATCGACGGAATTTTTACCTTTATAATATTTCTTTTGATCATGCTGCTTGCAATTCACCCTATTAATAAATTATCAGATGGTCTATATAACAAAGCATGAAATATTGTTCTTAAGTTTCTACCAAATATAATTCTAGCAGGGCTTACTCCGGTAGTGCAATGTGCAGTTGTTCTATAGTCTAAAAGTAACCTAGAAAGAACTGTATTGGTTTCTGCATAAGGTATTTCACTCAAAGCTTTTTTAATAGAATTTTTAACTGTTTTCACGCAATTTTCAGCTGCACCATTAGATTCCGGGTGATAAGGTGGAATCAAAATTTGGTTGATATTATTCTTCATTAAAAATGACTGGAATTGCTCTGATGTAAAATAGGTAGCATTCTCCGATACTATCTTTTTCGGTAAGCCAAATCGGGCAAAACTACTCCTAAGCATTCTAATTGTCACTTGAACTTGTAGTGGAAGTTTTATAAACTTCAACCCATTTTGAATGTGCATCCAATATGATTAAATAATATTTCTTGGAAAAAGAAGCGAAATAATCGATATGCAACCTTTCCCAAACTTCTCCCGGCCATGACCAGTTCGCCAACGGAACCTTAGGCGGATTAGGTAAATTTACACTGCAACCTTGACACCGTTTAACAAAATTCTCTATATCCTTATCAAGATTAGGCCACCAAAAATGTGTCCTAGCAATACTCTTTGACTTAACAATGCCAAAATGTGTTGTATGTAATGTTTTCAGAAAAATGGATCGTAATTTCACTGGAACAACGATGCGATGGTTCCAGAATAAACATTTATCAGACACTGAAAATTCTAAACGTCTCGAAAAATATGGTTTTATCATTAACGTACTTTGGCCAACCAACCTTCATGAATTTAATAACTTGACTTAACTGTTTATGTTTGGCAGTTTCTCTTACATCTTCTTGGAGGTTTATTGGCATTTCTTCACTATTTGGTGGAAAAATTGCAATATGGAAATTCGACATCATCATTATTTACAATATTTGATTCGCAGTCTGATAACCTAGACAGTGCATCTGCCATTTTATTCTCTGATTTGACGAATTCAACTTCATATTGGTAATTCGATAAAATGACAGCCCAACGCCTCAATCTATTAGCTGAAAATTGAGGGATTGGCTGGTTTTGCCCGAATATAGTCATAAGAGGTTTATTGTCAGTTATGCACTTAAATTTTTTTGCATAAAGGTATTGATGAAATTTTTGAACTCCGAAAATAATACCTAAACCTTCTCTTTCTATCTGACTATAATTTTTCTCGCTTTTTGAAAGCGACCATGAAGCATACGCGATTGGTTTTTCATGTCCTGATGGATACTTATGGCTTATTAGCCCCTACACCATGTGCACTAGCATTAACTGTTAATCTAATCTCTAATTCTGGATTGAAATGAACCAAAAGTTCAGTTGAACTAAGAAGTGACTGAATTTCGTCAAACGCTATGTCACACTCTCTTGACCACAACCATTTTACATCCTTTCTCAATAAACGATGTAAAGGGTAAAGAATAAAAGAAATATTTCTGATAAACTTGCAGTAATAATTAACCATCCGTAGAATTGACTTCAGCTGGGTTACATTTTTTGGTCTCTGAACCCTTAAAATTGCTGAAATTTTACTCTAGCTAGTATGAAGACCTTCTTTATCAATTTTATAACCCAAATACTCAATTTGGTGTATCGTGGACACTTGGGGATCAAGAGTTACAAAGATGTTTTCAAAAGAATGTCAAGAACACACAACATTTTCGATAACGGAGTAGAGCTCTACTTACAGGTCGGCGTTTTCCAGCTTCTCATTATCTACCAAATCGACATTTTTTCTCTTTCGAGTATCGTTAGGGACGATAGTCTCCACATTTTCAAGATAGAAGTATATATGGTGTTTCCAAATTTTCAATGTGATACCCTGTATACTTCGTCATTTTCGAATTCTACGACAAATTTTAATGCAAGTTTGTGAGGAGACCTTTTTTTATTCGAGCAGCCGTTTTCGATTTTTTTTTAAGCAAATAGGCACATTTTCAAGGCTTGTAAAAACAATGTATTCATATGATAGAACTGCATCAAAAAGGAAATTTAATTCAAATAATAGTTTATTTATCAAGATTAAATGAGCAATCATGAGAATGAGAACTGCACCACATTTTCAATTTTTTTTTTGACACTTTGCGGTAATCTGGTCAATACAAAACTTCACATGCGTATAAATGTCATGATTCTACAATTTGGTGCTAAATTTCATATAGATCGAGTGATCGGTTTCGGAAATATTCATAAAAAATATTTTTACTAAAATCGGCCATAACTCCGAAACCCCTTGATGGTTTTCGCCCATTAAAGAACTTGTCCGAGATATTTACGCTCCAAAACCACCTTGCAATTTTCAATCCGCTAACTCCTTTCGTTCGAGAGTTATCGTGCCTACGGCCGGTCGGCCGGCCGGACAGAATCGATTTCGCACTCGGATTCTTGATCAGTGAGTCGAATCAAATCATTTGAGACCATTTTCAGCCAAAAATTCCAAAATTACAGACACTTGGGCAAATTGATAAGCAATCTGTGTTAAATTATATTTAGGATCCGGAATATTTTTGTTATAACTTGAGTAAAACTGTGCACAAAATATAACTTTTATTTTAGTACCACACAACGTCAGAACGTACGACAACTTACAGAACATATCGTTATTGGTTAAGTCACAGAGATATTTTCTGTCATATACTATGTTGACCATAGAATAAGCATATGTCAGTGTCAGTGGTGGGTATGTTCAACATCCCCCTTCAATTTAAATATTCATAACAAATTTTAAATTGCGAACAAAAAATATTAATACCTTAAAATTATTTTACATTCAACATGTTCCTAAAATAAACAAATTTTTCTCTTTGTAGAGATTTAGTAAAAATATCAGCGACATTTTCACTTGTGCTTACAAATGATAGTTTGATTAAGCCTTTTGCAACAATGTCTTTGATAAAGTGAGCTTTAATGTCAACATGCTTTGACCTTTTACTATTTTCAAAGCTTTCAATTTGTTTAAGAGCACTTTGATTGTCTATCAATAAAATTGTCTTTGAAATGTTCAATTCAAAATCTGCACAAATACCCTTTAAGTAAAGTAACTCAGAAGCAGCCACCGCACTGGCTAGATATTCAGACTCACAACTCGACTGAGCTACTACATTTTGTTTCTTCGATATCCACGTCACTAAATTTTTATTTAAAAATATTGCACAACCACTTACACTTTTTCTGTCTAGTTGATCGCTTCCCCAGTCTGCATCAGTGTAGGCTGTTATCTCAAAGTTTTCATCGCTTGTTTCATAAGTCAAATTCAAGTTGATAGTACCTTTTAGATATCGTACAATTCTTCTTGCAGCGTTCCATACTTGCTGTGTCGGTTTTTCCAAAAATCTACTTAAAAATATTACAGAATATGCTATATCAGGTCTGCTGATTGTAGCAATATAAAGTAAGGATCCAATGATTTCCCTATATGGTACCTTAATAACTTCTTGATCTTCAACTTGGAAGTTTGGTTCCATAGGTGTTTGAGCTTCTTTACATTCATGTAGATTAAACTTCTCTATGATTTTATTTATCAACTTCTTCTGGCTGATAGGCCATTTGTGATCTCGTTCGATAATTTCCATTCCTAAAAAATTTTGAAGTTTTCCCAGATTTTTAGCATTAAATTCTAGTTCTAATTTATGTTGAATAAAGTCACTATTTCTGCCGGTTACAATTATATCATCAACCCATATTAAGAGCCATACATTGTCTCCAGTATATAAGCAGAAATCGTTTTTAGATCTCTTCAATTTGTATTTTTCTGCAAATTGCTGAAACCTCTCGTTCCAAAGTCTTGGAGCTTCTCGTAAACCGTATAGTGCCTTTTTCAATTTTAATGAATTGTATTTTCCTTTTGTATTGACACCTTCAGGGATTTTAATAAAGATATCGATGTTCAATTTTCCATTGAGAAATGCTGTAGGAATATCAAATTGTTTTATATCCCAGTTCTTTTCTAAAGCATGAGAAATAAAGAATCTTATTGTTTGATATCTTGCTACAGGTGCATATGCATTATAATGATATTCTTCTTGATATCCCTTAGCTACTAATCTAGCTTTCTTAACTCCACATTGCTTGGTTCTAAATACCCAACGTGTATCTATGGCAGTTTTTCCTTCTGGTAAAATAGCTGGTTCCCATGTTCCATAATTTTCATGTGCCATAAGTTCTTTGCTTATTGCATCTTGCCATCCATTTCCAATTTTCATTGCCTCTTCATAGTCTTTTGGATTTTCGGCTTCTGTCAAAAGACAACAAACATGGTATAATTCGTAATCGTTAAATCTTGACGGTATTTTTGTTTGTCTTCGTGATGTTGTTTCTGTGTCACATAGTTTGTCTTCTTGCGGTTCTCCAATTACATAGTTTTCTTCATTCTTTACATGGTTATCGGATTCTTGATATGACGTGTCATTCTCATCAAACTTGACATCTCTGGAAATAATGATTTTATTCGTTTGTGAATTCCACAATCTGTATCCATTTGCGCTATATCCCACCATTCTCATTGGTGTTGCCCGGCTTTCGAGTTTGTCTCCTGAATTTGGTATTTTCACAACCCAAACTTTACTCCCAAATACTCTTAGCTTGCTCAAGTCGGTCTTGGAGTAGAAAATACTGACTGGTATCTTTCCTTGCAAAGCAGCTGTTGGTGATCTGTTCAACTGGTATGCGGCACATTGAATAGCTTCACCCCATAAACTTCTAGGTAGGTTTGTTTCTGTAAACATAGCTCTTACCTTGTCTAATAATGTCCGATTGACTCTCTCACTAACTCCGTTCTGTTGTGGTGTGTAGGCCAGTGTATACTCGGTTTTAATTCCTTTTTGTTTACAAAAATTTTTTAGTTCGGTACTTGTATATTCACCTCCTTGATCCATTCTTATTCTCGAACACACAAATCCTTTGGCTTTCATTTCTCTGATGTACTGCATTAGATTGAAAGGTGCTTCGCTTTTGTTCCTCAACAGGTATACTGTAACAAAATGTGAATGATCATCAATTATAGTTTGATAATACCTTTCGTCATTCAATGTAGGGGTTCGTATTGGCTCTCCAATATCTGAATGCAAAAGTTCCCCAACAGATTTGGATCTCGGTAGCTGTTTACTCTCAAAAGGTTCTCTTGTTCCTTTAGCTTCTCTACATGGACTGCATGTGGTTTTTGGAGTTGGTAAATTCATCTTCTTCATATAACATTCCGAAATATGTCCCAACCTTCTATGCCATAGGTCTCCTGTTGCTACTAGATTACATACTTCTTCTTGTAGTTCGAATGATGCTATGTATAATTTGCCCATAGACTTGCAATGTATTATTGTACCATCTATGCTTTCTATGAAAGTTTTGTTTTTATCAAAAATCGCTTTTTGTCCTCGTTGATTTAACCTTTTCACAGACAACAAATTATTTGTCAAATTTTGTACAATAAGAGAATCAAATCGGATGTTTCTGTTTTTATATACAACTCTTAGTGTACCCATTTTCCTCGCAGTCAAAAAATTTCCAGTTGCAACCCTGATTTTCACTTCATGGTCTAGATTTCTTACATCTGTCATCAATTCTTCTACTTTTTCAGTGACAAGATGGTCAGTGGCTCCACTATCTAAAACAAAATTTATTTTCATGTCAGAGTATGTTATATTCACCTCTCCTGAATTGAGAATTTCTGAAATAAAGACTATTTCTTTCTCATCTGTGTTTTCCTCGCTTGTGTAAGCTCGTCTATTGACATTTCTGTTGAATTTGCCTCCTTTTCTCTGCGTGTAGTTTCTTCTACCTCTACTGAAACTTGATACCTCATTTTTGTTCTTCTCCGGACAATCTCTCAGAAAATGATCTCCTCCACAACCATAACATTTGTAGTCCTTTTGATTCTTCTTCGTTAAAAATGCTGTGTTCCTTTCAGTGGGTCCCTGCGAATCTTTGAGCTTCAGTTCTGCATCTAAAAGCCTATTTTTCACGAATTCCAACGTTATGCCTGTGTTAACAGTTTCTATGGCTGTTATGACTGTATCATATTTTTCAGGCATTGTTAACAATAAATAACAGACCTTATCACTTTCATCTAGATTTGCACCCGCTCCTTCAAGTTCTCTCAGCAAACTTTCAACTTTCATGAAATGTTCCTGCAGTTCGTCAACTGTACATTTCATTTTCAGAAGTCTTTTCATAATATACAACTTTGCTAGTGGACTTTTCCGTTCAAATATGTTCTTCAAAGATTGTAACATCTCAAGAGCAGTTTTGGCATCCTTGATGTATTCTAAGTGTTGATCAGACATACATTGAACTATTGTACCTTTGGCTTTTGAATCTGATCGATCGAATGCTAACTTATCTTTCTGACTAAGTTCGTTATATTCATCCTGGGTGGTTGTTAGCACGTGACTCACTCCTTCCTTGTCCAGCAGGATTTCTACACGAAATCTCCAATTGGAATAGTTCGTATTCGTCAATTGAGGAAATGGCAGTGATACTGACGACATTTTCTTGCCTTTTTCTAACTTTTACTCCTCCGTTATAACCTCGAATGTTCCGGTAGATTTTTTTTCTTAAAAAATCTTGTTTTTCCCCAAACCTAAATATCAATCTGCATGTCTGGGCGCATAACCTGTTAAATTATATTTAGGATCCGGAATATTTTTGTTATAACTTGAGTAAAACTGTGCACAAAATATAACTTTTATTTTAGTACCACACAACGTCAGAACGTACGACAACTTACAGAACATATCGTTATTGGTTAAGTCACAGAGATATTTTCTGTCATATACTATGTTGACCATAGAATAAGCATATGTCAGTGTCAGTGGTGGGTATGTTCAACAATCTGTTCCGAGGAACTAGAGCGCCAAAAAAACAAGTTTCGTATGACAATTGCCCAAAACAGGTTTAAAGTACCTACAAATAGTAGGTATTCCATAAAACATGTCTAAAATAATAAATTACCTTGTAATCGATCAAAAATTTCCTGATCTACGTTCACAAAATTTTCTCCTCTCTCGAACTACAGAATTATGCTTTCAATATTTACGTAATATTTTCAAACATTTTCGGGTGAGGTCCCCGTTGCATCGCTAAAATACGAGTATTTCAACCCCAATATTCTTGAAGTTACAATATTCCCTTCTGTCAAGTTGACTTTATGACAATTCATACATAGAATACACATAGAATAATTATATCAATCTGTGAAATACGATTTACATTGAAATTTTGAAAAATCATATCTCCGAAAGTATTAGCTTGTTAGAGTTGAAAATGATATGAATGGATTCTTATGATAAAACTGCTTATTAAAAAAAATTTAATTTGGAATTTGTTTTGTAAAAAAAAATTTTTTTTTTATTTCTCCGAAACCTTCTGTCCGATTTTGCCCAGTAACGAACTTAGCCGAGATATTTATCCCCCAAACCTACTCTGAAAATTTCAACTCTCTAGCTCATTCCGTTCGAGGGTTATCGTGCCTACGGCCGGACGGCCGGCCGGCCGGACCGGCCGGACAGAATGAATTTCGACCACGGATTCTTGATCAGTGAGTCGAACCAAATCGTTTAAGACCATTTTCATCGAAATATTCGAAAATTACAGACATTTGGGCAAATTGATAAGCACTCAGTTCCGAGGAACTAGAGCGCCAATAACAAAATGTCATGGACAGAGAATATTTTTTATTTGCGGAATGCATACGTTTTATGATAACAATGCAATCATTAAACGAAATATTAGAAAAAATTTGAAATGAGAAAGCATACAGGGTATCACATTGAAAATTTGGAAGTTGTGAGGTGACTAGAATTTTTCGGAACATCATGTATACTTCTTAATATCTTGAAAATATGGAGACAATGGTCCCTAATGACACTCGCAAGAGAAAAAATTTCAATATGGCAATGGGAAGCTGGAAAACGCTGATCTGTTTGTAGCGCTCTACCCCATTATCGAAAATGTTGCCTCTTCGTGACATTGTTTTGATAATATCTTTGTAACCGCTTGAGCCCCAAGTGTCAACGATACACCAAATGAAAGGTCAAAGTATGTAGTTTTGAAATCTGATTTAGTACTCTTCTGTAGAAAAAAATCATTTATTTCAAAAAGTACCCCCACCCCCTATCATTTGTTTTAGTGGGGGATACAAAAACTTATTTCACCAGGTTTTCAAATATCCCGATCTGCTTACTCAAATCGTCAAATTCCATTGCTCTATCTCAACTAGTTTCTAAAATATTTGCAAAATAAGGAAACTCACTCATGGCTTGAACCATCTCTAACTTCCATCAGAAGATCCAGAGGACAGTTTAACAGCAGGAAGTGTGACACCCTAATGGTACCTTATCACCTTCTTACTCGTGTCGGTGTGGCGGCCTCGGACCCTGTATAAGTAGGGCATATTCTCACAATTTAGTGCTTCATTTGAGTAAATAAAACGTGTGCGCCTGAAGGAATCTCAACACGCTGACCGTAATGATTGGCAAATGATCAGCGACAGGTGAATGAAAGTAATATTAATCTATCAATAATACTTAAAATTAGAAAATCAGTTCTCGACATTCACCAATTTATTATGGTTATGGTTGTTAGGTGTCAAACAATACAGAATAGTTCATATGGATTAATTGTTATCTTAGTTTCTGGAAATAACATCTCAACAAAAATATTCCATATACAATTAGTTGACTCACAAGTAGCTTTCACACTTAAAAATTTAGTCAGAACTCATAAAGTGCCAAGAACCTATGCACACAAAGAATGTATATTATATTATATATTATTTATTTATTCAGCAATAGTAATAGTATTACAAATTACATTACAACTTTCAAATACCTCATGATAACATATATATACATATACATAAAAACACAACAAAATAAGTAACCTAGTAATCCAAATAATATGTTAACAAAACTAAGAATATAAAATCAATAACTTCTCCTTATATTGTTCCTACTGCTAAAAGTTTGGCGCACTATGGTATATTAATACTGTGTGTGCGCTTAAAGTAACTAACAAAAAATATATATTTTCTCTTCGAGGCCAATGCTTCCTCTTATGTTTCTTTTATTCACAAAGTCCCAAAGCAAAATTTACCCAAACATCAATTTAAAGAGAAAAAGAAACTCACTTTCTCCCCAATTAAAAAATCTAAGGCCAAAAAACAAACATCATTCCATCCACTGATTCTATACTTGGTAAGTAATTTGAAAGTTAGTGTCTATAATCCACTTATTGATTTCTTTTTTTATTTTGAAATAAGAATTGTACTTATATTCCTGTGGTAGAGAGTTAAAAACCTTCGGGCCAAGACAGTAAATATGGTTTTGACATAAGGTATGTTTGGGGTTCTGGAGACCAACATTGTTATTAAGAGCAAACCTAGTGTTTTGCCCATGAGATATATTTACTTTGTAATCTTGACACTTCAACATGTATCTTATTACTGCCTTATAGTAAAGTTGCTTTATTGACATTAAGTTACTATCTTTGTAAACCAAGACCGATGGGTAATATTTATCTTTAAATAACATTATTTTTATCAACCATTTTTGAGCAATTTGCAATTTTTCCAAAAAAGTCACCCCAGCAGCACCCCAAACAACGATTCCGTAATTAAGAAGAGATTCTACCAATGCATAAAAAATTGATTTTAAGGTCTTCAGATGCACTACATTTCTCAACTCATATAATTTAAAAATTAATTTCCTAATTTTATCAGTAACAGCAATTACCTGTTCTTTCCATGTTAAATTTTCATCAATCAAGATAGGTACCGAGATATTTGAGGCTGGTTTTTCTTTCTATTGTTTTGGTGCATTTACATTTGAGTGTAAAATTAAGGCACTTTGGATCGTGGATTCTCAAGGATTGAAAGGTTGGCAAATGGCCGGCTGAGAGTGAAAAAGCAATAAATTTGGTTTTATTCACATTTAAGGAAAGTAAACTACCATCAAGCCACTGTTTAATTTTTTGAATGGCCTTTTCGGCTTTTGTTCTTGTTGATTCCCAATTTTTCCCACTGATTATTACCCCAGTATCATCTGCAAAACAATATACATCTCCTTCGGAGATAGTTGACATAATCCCATCAATGTAAACAACAATAAGCAGTGGTGAAAGCACCGTCCCCTGAGGCACACCATACTCCACCTCAAGCTTATCACTATGTTCCCCCGAAATAACAACTTTTTGCGATCTTTTTTTTAGATATGAATTTATTAAGTCATTTGGGAGACCCCTGATACCTATGCAGTCCAACCTGCTTAGTAGAATATGATGAGCCACTGTATCAAATGCCTTCTGTAAATCAAGAAAAATACCTATTACTTTACTTCCAGTATCTAAGTTTCTCAAAATATTTTCGGTAACGCGAAACAAAGCATTTTCAGTACTTAACCCCTCTCTAAACCCAAATTGATTTTTATTTATCAGTTTATGTTGTTCAAGGAAAAATGCAATTTGTTCTCTCAAGCATTTCTGAATTAATTTACTCAAAGTGCAAGTCAAAGTAATTGGCCTATAGTTACTTAGTTCTTTTCTATCACCCTGTTTATGTACTGGAATAATTAAAGTACTTTTTAGAACTTCTGGAAAAACTCCTGTACTAAAGACCATGTTAACTATATGTGTTAAAAGTTCTAATAAAAACTGATGGTATTTTTTTAATAAGTCTGAGCAAATGTAATCGTCACCACCCCTTATTTTATCCTTTAATGATTTTATTTTGCCTAAAACTTCAATTTGTGATACGGGTTTCAAAAAAAATGAATCCTTTACTTTGCCATTTGATTCACTTCTCCTGGCTCTATTCCCTCCGCCATTTGTCTTGCAATGCTACCAAAATAATCATTAAATTCTCCAGCAATTTGTTTCTTATTAGTAATTTCCGAATTATTTTTGTTTACAATGCTTTTGATTTCCAGCTCACAAGATTGTTCATTTGTGGCCTCTTTAATTATTTCCATAATTTTTTTGTATTATTTGCACTTTCCTCCGCTCTTGACCTATAGTACGAAAATCTTGAAAATTTTATAAGCTTTGAAAGAGTGTTTCTATACATTTTATACATCTCCAACAAATCCCTATTATTTTTGTATACCATACATTCTTTTTTTAACCTATCTCTATACCTAATTGACACCAACAAGCCCTTTGTAATCCATGGTTTTAACCTTTTTGTTTTATTTGTTACCGTTATTGTTTTTGTAGATTCTTCTATTACATTTTTTAGCCTATATATAAAATTAACAGTGCACTCATTTGCATTATTGTTGTTAATTACATCACTCCATTTTGCTCTTGAAATCAGTCTTAAAAATATTTTGTGATCAAGTAATTGATAATTTTTTTGTGGGTTGAAGCTATTTTTTATGTCACCTTCCAGTTTAATATTGAGCAAGATGGGATCATGGTCCGTGAGTTTATGTTCTAACATAATTGAGTTAATGCAGTTAAAAAAATTTTCTTGACATTTAATAAAGTAATGATCCAAGCAGGATTTTGAATTACCAACCTTCCTTGTAGCCTTATTTATTACGCTTACAAAACCATGACCTTGAAGAGTTGTCAAGTAATTAATTGTGGATTCAGATTCATTTTCCAATAGGTCAATGTTCATATCCCCGACAATAACTTGTATTCGATTTTGATTTGCTACTAATCCTTGTAATATGCTATTTAAATTTTCTATAAATTCATCTTTCGTAGTAAAGAAACACCTATAAGTAGCTAGAACGTCAATGGTTATGTTGTTCTTTTGTAATGTTACCTTTATAATTTTAAGATTGTTATGTATAAAAAGTTCATGATCTATGTAATATTCTTGCTTAATATATACCACACAACCATCACATCTGTTCAAATTACTATCATTAAAAAATTTTAAGTAACCCGGGATATTAAAATTATTAGCATTATATATATTGTGAGTTTCCGACATTACAATTAGATCGAATTTTTTATCACATGCTTCAAGGAACACCAGAAACTGATCAAAATTTTTATATAAACTTCTTATATTCACATGTATCATGTTAAAGTCACTAAGGTAATCATCGAATTCGGCAGTCTCATGTATACTATCACATATTTTGGTATCACATATCTTGTAATTGTCCATGAAATTCATTAATTCCAGCATGACGATTTACAGATTTATTAGGGTACTAAAGCTTACCTATACAGACTACATTTCTTATAGGTCAGTCTCTGATTGTATCCTTATGGGTGGATCCTGATCGGTCTTCCTCAAATAGATATTTCCATTTGAGCAAAAGGCGGCCCTGTATCCCTTTCGTTGTTTGGTTTCTCTCACAAGCTTGAAGAGTTCTCTTTTCCTTACAGTGAGGTCATCATTGAGATAAATTTTTCGGTCTCTTCCATCTAGACCACATCTGCTTACTGTAGTTCCCTTTAGTTGTTTGATTCTTCGAATCGTCTCGGTCTTTACATGAAGATCTTTAAATTTCACCAAAATAGGTCCATCCTCATGTTTTGTGAGCCTGAAGCCCTCCAGCACATCCTCTTCATGAATCTGCACATTCATACTGTTCAAAATTTTATGTGTTATCTGTTTTTCATTCATATTAGCTTGCTTAGGAACCTCAACAATTACCACATTATTTGCTTTCTCTTTGGATTCGATACTATCTACTTTTATTTGCAGCTGCCGAACTTGAAGTTTTAAAGTATTATTTTCTTTCTGTAGTTCTTTTACTTCCTGCAATACCTTTTCAAACTGTGCCTTTTGCTCCTCAAAG
Organism: Halyzia sedecimguttata; assembly: GCA_937662695.2. Lineage (NCBI taxonomy): Eukaryota > Metazoa > Arthropoda > Insecta > Coleoptera > Coccinellidae > Halyzia > Halyzia sedecimguttata. Next base: position 9,880,829 of record OW569416.2, on the reverse strand, counting down.
CAGTTAGACACAAAGTTCATTGACCTTTCTAGGTCCTCAAACTTTTTTTCCATTTTGCTCTCCAATGATCTAGACATTTGTTTAAGAGATTGGTCAATAACACATTTAAATTTTTTTTCATCCATTTCCAGGGGCACTTCTAGTTTTTCCGAGTTTTTTCGTGTTTTTTGGGTAAGGTTAACCTCACTTTTTGATGCAGCACAACAGTTCAATATTCCAGTTTTATCCAGCACTTTAGCCTGACTGGCACAACTGGGATGAAAACTACAATCGCACTCAATACACTCTACAGCTTCCAAAACTTTTTTTTTGCAATTTTTGCATCTTTTTTCCTGACTTTTTCGGGCAAGCAATGATTCCATGTCATGAAAACACAACCTGCGCGTTGAAATATTCTACTATATATCTACTAACTATAAGTATACAAATCCTATACATTTTGTCAATTATTTCATAACACAATATTAGAGACCAGACACTTTTTGACCAAGATAATAATAATAAGTTGTTTATTTTCAACAGGTACATACCCAGTTACATAAAATAACTAAACCTAGCATAATATAAAAAACCAAGCTACAGTGCTAACAATGAAAAGGAAGAAACATAGCGAACAAAATCGAACGATATTATGAATACTGAGACCAGAAATATGTGAATGCGAAATCAACCAATATTACAAACTTAAAAATTGAAACAATAAAATAAATTGAATTTATTTAAAAAAAATAAAACCGTTAGGCGGCAAACATAATTACACATATATAAATTTATTTACTCCCGTTTCTAATTTAACCTCAATACATATCTGCTGATAACAGTCGCCAACGTGTCAAAGTGGATGTCACAATTTCTCGCAATCGAGTTGAAAATAGACTCCATGAACCAAATGGGGGATTGCATTAATAAATTGGTCCTCGGGGTCTGCAGATGGAATAAATCCACAGCACGAGGTGTCACTCTTGGAACGCGGAAACTCAAAGCAGTCAATAGAGGTGGACAGTCAATATTGTTGTGCAGTAGTTTGTAAAGGAACTTAAGAGCCACAATCTCTCTTCCACCTCGCAATGAAACCAAATTGAATCGATTCAACAATAAACTATTCGAATCCGCTTGGTGGATAAACTTTATCCTCCCTCCAAGCCAAGAATTTCAAGAATCTCCTCTGCACCGCCTCAAGGTGGTATTTATGGCAATAATAAATAGGACGCCAAATTATGCTGGCATACTCCAACTTGCTACGAATAAAGGAACCGAAGAGAATCAACAATGTTGAAGTATTACTGAAGTACTTGCCATTGCGCGCGATGAATCCATATGTTCTGGAGGTAGACGAAATGAGTTGGGATATATGCGGGATAAACGAAAACTTCTGATCAAAGATCACACCAAGATCCTTCACCCTATCAACGCGACAAAGGACCTGATCCCCGACGACATAATCGTACCTCAGCATATTTACTTTCCTTGTGAAGCTAATGACACTGCACTTTGAAACATTCAAACTCAAACGATTGTCCCTACACCAATTGACAAGGTTATTAAGTTCCAGCTGGAGACGAACACAATCCTCCAGTGACCGAACTCTGCAATACAACTTCAAATCATCCGCAAACATTAGATGCAGCAAGCCGAGAACATCCATCAGATCATTCACGAATAGAGTGAATAAGAGTGGCCCCAGGTTGAACCCCTGAGGTATTCCAGAAGTGGGTATAAAGTCGGATGATCTCACACCCTCAACCTGAACGAACTGACGACGATCGACCAGGTATGAACGAAACAGCTTGACAAGGCTCTCCGAAAAACTGAATTTGCTGCGCAATTTCCATAGCAGAAGCTCATGTGCGACCCTGTCAAAGGCCTTCTGAAAGTCCGTATATACCGCATCGACCTGACCAGCAGAATCAAGCACCTCGCAAATATACTGGGAAAATACAGTCAAATTGCTAGTGCAAGATCTCCCCGCCATGAATCCGTGCTGCTCAAGCTTAATATGGTTCCTTATGGCTGGATATATATTATTGCAGACAATTATTTCAAATAGCTTGGAGAAGTTTGACAAAATTGAAATTGGTCTGTAGTTGGCAACAATGGAAGATGAAGGATTAGTAAAATAAAGGCCTTTAGAGAAGCTCTAGGGCTTCACGCGAGAGCGAGACTTTTCTCGTCTCGTCTCGTTCTCGTCTCGTAAAAACGAGAAGAGACGAGATGTTTTCAAAAATATTATAGGCAATACCGAGACCACATACAGCGCAACACGAGAGTCTCGTTTTTGGTCTCGTTAAATTTTTTGTATGAAGTTTTATATACGACTCGGCTTCTTTCAACACCCACAGAAAACAATTGAATATGAAGAGTTTCCACTATAATCACCAATAAATTTTGTCTATATCGTCTATATCGATCGTTCTAGAAATACATGATTTTTTAGAAGATTATCAACTCGTTATGACCTTGCGATAATTGAGATTATTTTTCAAGAAAAAATAGAATTCACGACCATAAAACGGATGCCACTATGAATTCAATACAACTTTTATTGCCCCTAAATCTCAATGCTTTGAAAATTTCGTCTCTATCTGAACATCTGGAGAAATGTATTCTCTTGTGCTCATTGTTGTGAAGATGCGAACAATTATTGTATACATCTGTGGAACTACGTATAATAAAACTGGCAAAAAAATTAAGCTATTCAAAGTTTCGAAAAGTGTTATGAGGAATACGCCAAGAACACCCTCAATGATCTACCCACTAGGAAGGTATTCTTTGAAAAGTATACCAAATTGTTCAATTCTATTAAAAAATGTATCGACATCGATAGCCTATATAAAACATCAACAAAACTTTCGAAATATTGGAAAGCTGAGTTTGAAGAATATTTGCTGTTAGAAAGAGCAAATAGGAATCTTCCTTCCTTCTTCCTACACTTTCCAAGATGGCCAATGATTTATTAATGACTACATCCGTACCTGATAATGGCAAAAACACGTACATCATTGAAAAATTATGTGATGCAAGCGTAATTATGTTTGAATTCTTGGTCATCGAGTAATTTACAAGTTGATTTCTCAGTGTTAAAAATTAAAAATAAATACAAATAATTTTGTATAAGTGCGTAATATATATATCTTCACAAAATTATTCATAATTCAATACCATTTCGTTTTTTTATTATAATATTTATTATCGTAATTCAGAATTAAGCGACACGAGACGAGACAACTGATAACGAGACGAGTACGAGACTTAAACGAGACTTAATTTTTTGGGAATTGGCGAGAGCAAGAAGAGATTTTTCATATTCTCGCCTACTCTCGTCTCGTGTGAAGCCCTAAGATGCTCCTTGCATAGATTAGGGGCTTGGCTCTTTATGAGATCTGATAGCTTTATAGCTGAGGAAGCATCTTTCGATTCTTGGCAAACAATTTAAAATGCAATTTTTTGCGCAGACTTCTTGTCTTTTTCTAAGGAGCCTCAGCTTCAGCTATTCCTTTTTTCATCGCCCACTTTCTGTCTGTGCCTTCCTTCTATTCTAGAATAGTCAAATGAAATAGGTATTTCTTGCACACCAGCAGTTCGTTCTTGATAGCCCATATAGCCAACTCACTTTATTGTCATTTATACACTAAGCTACAACGAATGGAAGTACCTGTCAATAAGAAATATTTTATACAGAACTGTAATTACGTTTTTGAGGAGGTAGGGGTTTAAAATTACAGATTTTCTCAACTTTGTTGTTGTTTATATACTTATCCAAGCCTACATACCAAATATTAGCTTTCTAGGACTTCAAGAAGTACCCTAGTTTCATACACAGATCAGCACCCCCATGTTGATATATGTAGTATATACAGAGTGTCCGGTGAGCGAGTGTAAGTAGTTTAACCCTGAGTAGATGCTATGGAAACTTCGAATCCAGTACCAACATAAATTCAATTGGGCCCTTAGATTTTACTATACAAGGTATGAGTACTATGAGTATTCCCAGAAAATTGTCTGTCTGTAGCTCGAAAACTACTTATGTATATGATTTGATTCAAATTGAGTATCGATGATCACCATGTTGAGTCAAAATAAACCTTAAAAAAAATTCTGAGTATCAGGAGCGTTTTGGAAATATGAACAATTGTCTGAGTTGGATCTGGTAAACAACCTGTACATGATTTTCGAAAAAACTCATTATCACTGCTGAAGCGGAAAAACAAAACCTTCGTTTTTTGAAATTCTGGATATTTTGGAATTGATTCCTTAGCAGAGGATGATTCAGAATTTGTCCAAATGAATTCAAAAATTGTCTTCAACTCGTAGCTCAAAAATTATGAGATTCATTCATTTTGAACTAACTAACCATGATTCCCCTATCTCTCAGAATGACGGCTTGACAAAAATTGCACAACATCAGGACCTTACCAAGGAAGAATTGTTCCTCCAGACACCCTGCACATATACAGGAGCATGAAATATTATTAAATTCGAAGTAAGTCGATGAAAACAGCTTCCAGTTATAAATTTGAATTCCCATAGAAACTACGAGTACAACTCGTAGAGAAACAACGAATGCTACAATTCTACAGAATTACAGAAATGAACATGGAGGTACATACAACTATACGCAAGGTATTCAGTAGACCTTCTTCTGAAGGAACAATTCTACTTCAGTACGTTCCTAATATTGTGCAATTCTTGTTGAGCCATTATTCTGACAAGATATAGAAATCCATGTTTCTTAGTTCAAAGTAAATAGATCCAATAATTTGTAAGCTTCAACAAATTCTGAATCACCTTGTGTTAAAGAAACAAATGCAACAATAATACGAATTTCAAGAAACAAGGCTCTGTCTTTTCCGCCATGGCTTTTTCTACCCAGGTAGAACACTGTACACTGCACACTCTATTAGGTGGTATGAGGGTGGAAAGATTTCATAATTTTCTGTTGTTTTTTCGTTTTCTCAATTTGGTTATTGTTTGTATACTTACCTGAGCCCACATTCCAAATCTCAGCTTACTAGCACCAAGAATTATCCTAGTTTCATACACTGATCTGCACTTTCTATTATGGTGGTTGGATGCTGAAAAGATTCCATAATTTTTCTGTTGTTTGTTTTGCTTATTATAGTCTGCATACCAAATTGAAGATATTTAGGACTTCGGTGTTATCAGTTTAATATTCAGACCCCGCTAAGGGGCCTCGAGGGTGGAAGTTATAGATATCTTAATTTTGTTGTCGTTTCTATGATTATTCTAGCCTACATAACAAATCTCAGTTTTCTAAGACTTCGGAAAGTACCCCAGTTTTATACATAGATTTGCAAACTCCTAAACTTGGGTTTGAGGGTCTAATTAGAATATTTCTCAAATTGTCTGTTGTTTCTTCTAGCTGACGTACTAAGTAATCCCAGCTTTGTAGGACTTCTGGAATTACCCTAGCTTTATACATAAATCTACATCCCTCCCATTACGGGGGTTGGATAGTGAAATTAACATTTCTCTTATTTTTTCTGTTGTTTGTTCTTTACTTCTTGTAAGTATGTAGCTTTTTAGGTCAGTCAAGTAGGTCAGTGACAATATCGACGTATTTTAGGTATTAATATAAGAGTAAATATAAGAGCTATACAAATATGGCTTAGTGTGTTCCACGAATCTACTAAATACAGCTTATTGTGATAATTTTAGCACTCTATAATATTCAGATCGAAACTTATGAGAGTTTGAATATACGTCGGAACGCTTCGAGAAAATTAGGTAGTGCCTAACTCTTTTTGGATCGTCTTGGATACAATCTGTAGAAATCATTGTAGAGTACCCAAATTCCATATGCAGATTAATTATTTTCTATTTAAATTGTAAGATAAACAATAAGATCTGGACAGCGACTTCACGTTATATCATAGGGAATTCTTAACAATTTATGATCTCTATATACATTAAAATTGATCACTTGGCCATAAGGTAGATGTCCCAATTATCGTCACAATAGCGTGTTCGTCAGAGTGTCGAATACATTTCTCTAAATTTATTCGACTCTGACAAATAATGATTTTATGTGAATGAAATATTCAGTTCTACTTCTTTGAACCCTCAATTTTGATAATGGTACAAAAAAGGAACATCTTGAAAGGGCAAGATGTTTAAAATAAAATGAATGATGTCGCAAAGCACATGACCCCATTATCGACACCGGAAAAATATGAATTACCAATCATCGACATACATGTGGACCAATTATTGATACTGCGAAATCCATATTTTGGGATCAATAATATGTTTTTCTTCGACCTCAAGTACTTCTCGGCCGCAAAATAACTTTTTCGTCCCCAAACACTTTTCGTCCGCTATGGTCACTATGGATATGGTTTAATACAAACAAAACTGTATGTAAAAAAAAAACACTGACGTGAAGTCAGCACTCTTTGGCGCGCGTGTTCACGGTGGCTAATTTGAATTGAATGATGAGTACTTCAAGCTCAGTGGATAGAGCGAGCCGGAGATCTACCCAAAGGATAGTGGACACCATTCACTGTCGGCTCAAAAATTATTGGTGCTGTATCTAAGCTGCCATAAGGATAGAGTAACAAAGTTGAAAAAGAACACAACTGACTCTCCTTAGTCGCACAAACTCCTAGAAGATTCTGAGAGATCTCCTTGGGAAAGACTTGGGAGACGGGCGCCAAAGCAGATTGATCCCACGTCAATGCTTTTTTTCACTTTTTCATTCATTGTTAAGTCAATCTGCATTTGGCGTGCGTGCTATAAACATGATTATGATTATACTGACCTCCCAAGTCTTTCCCAAGGAGATCTCTCAGAATCTTCTAGGAGCTTGTGCGACTAAGGAGAGTCAGTTGTGTTCTTTTTCAACTTTGTTACTCTATCCTTATGGCAGCTTAGATACAGCACTGTTAATTTTTGAACCGACAGTGAATGGTGTCCACTACCCTTTGGGAAGATCTCTGGCTCGCTCTATGCACTAAGCTTGAAGTACTCATCATTCAATTCAAATTTGCCACCGTGAACACGCGCGCCAAAGGGTATTGACTTCACGTCAGTGCTTTTTTTTCAAGTTCCTTCAACAAATATGGCTATCAATACAGTTTAGCTGTTAGTTTTACCGTAGATCGAAAAAAATTGCTGTTATGGGACCTCCGTCAGGAACGCAATTGCCTCTTATCCAAATCTGAACGTAATTTTATATAGATCTACCGAATATACTTATTTATAAATTCGCCCCAGGGCTACGATACAGACATTTCAACTCGGAAACAACGCAATTTCCCCGAAACTGACTTGTCCGTGCGCAGAATAGCCATGGAATTTCTCTTAAAACCTTAAAATGACGGCTCAGCACCAAATCCATCACCGCTAGACTCAAACCACTCCCAACATGAGCCATACAATCCAAACGTCTCCTCTGCGCATACGCAATCTACTCGTGGCTTAAAGTCCCCTGAAAATAACACTTCACACAAAATTATGATTCTTCAACACCATTGGTTCAAGAGATATCACTGCTCCAAACCACGCATGCGCAGACACTTCCAAGGGGATTCTATGGAGGAATGGCATCCAGCACCTGAAAACTCCAATCATCTCAGACGAGAACTCCAGCAATTAAATCACTTCTTGTCTGCTCATGAGTGGAACGAAATATCTCCAAAAGGGGCTACATGAATTTCTAAATAGGAACGCAATATCTTCGCCTATTCTCCAAATCCGAAAGAAATTTAAAATTGATCTTCCCAATAAAGTTATTCATAAATTGGCCCCAGGGCCACGACACAGACACATCAACTCGAAAACAACTCTTATTCCTCGAAACTGAAGAATTGTCTTGAATTTTGACTGGGGTCCGTGCACTGAATTGACATGAATATTCATTTAAAACCTCACAATATCAGCTCAGTACTCCCAACATAACCCATACAACCCAAAAACAGTCACTTCTCTTCTGAGCATGCGCAACCTACTCGCGGCTCACAGTCCTCCCAAAATCACACACCTTACTAAAAACTCCGATTCTCCAACAATAGTGGTTCAGGGGATATCGCATCTTTAATCCACGCATGCGCAGACCCTCACCAGGGGATTCTATGGAGGAATAGCATCCGCCACCCCAAAACACCAATCCTCTCTGACGAAAACACCAGCAGTTGATGCACTGATGGTCTGCTCATGCGCATAACGAAAAATGCCCGTAAGGGGTAACATCAATTTCAAAATTAGCCCCAGGGCCATGGTACGGACACTTCAACTCGGAAACCTCGATACATCCCCCAAACTGACTTGTCCTTGCACTGAATTGCCATAAATATTATTCGAAAACCGCACAATTTCGCTCAGCACTCCCAACATAACCCATACATTGCGGATGCGCAACCTAATCGTGGCTGAAAGTCCTCTCAAAATCACATACCTTAAAAAAACTCCGATTCTCCAACACTAGTGGTTCAGGAGATATTGCATCTTTAATCCACGCATGCGCAGACCCTCACCAGGGGATTCTATGGAGTAATAGCATCGTCCACCCCAAAACCCCAATCCTCTCTGACGAAAACTACAGCAGTCAAATGACTTCTCATCTGCACATGCGCATAACGAAAAATGCCCGGAAAGGGAAGCATTAACTTCAAAAAAATATGTTTTGGGATTTCAAGCAAAATATTGCACAAAATAGTAGTAATTTTTTGAATTTTTTTCGTGTCACGTGATCTTCACGAAATTCTGCAAAAGTGAGACCATTTTCGTGAAAAAAATCGAATGTTACAGACATTTGGGCAAAATGATAACGCGATGTTCCCTAGAACATACGTGCAAAAAATTACACCTCAAGTAACTCCTCGAAACGATATTCACGAAATTCCTTGAAAATTAGTGGGTTGGCATTCTACAAGTAATCACCGAGATTTAATTGGATCAGATTGTTAAAGAGCGGACACAACAAAAACAAAGAATATGCAGCAGAGGTGAAAACATTGAGAACTATTAAAGGAGTAAGCTTAAGGGACCAAATATGGAGCGAAGTTATAAGAGGAGATCTGAAAATCCAAGAAATAGTGCGATTCAAGAGATCGAGACGACGATATTGGTCGACAGAATTATGGAATATCGATGGGCAAAGGATGGAAAACCAAACTCAAGGAGTCCTCCCGGCCGACCTCTCAAGAGACAGTAAGAAAGCTGGACATCTGCTTCCCAAGAGGCTGAATAGCTGAAGAAACAAGACTAAGTCTTAAGAGAAGAGAATGAAGCAGAAGAAGAAGATGAAGCAAATGACGCAGCCTACCCTAAGAATTGAAAGTCGCTATCTCTTTCCGTTCTCACGATATCGTGAGATACATGATATTTTTTAGTAATTTTTTAAAAATATTCTAGTGGTACGGTCCTCACAAAATTTCAGACACGTCTTAATGTCAATATTCTGCAACTAGTTATCAAGTTTCAATTCGATCGTGTCTATATTTTTTGATTTATCGAGAAAATAATATTTCAGATGGATAAACTTCGGAACTGTTCGACCGATTATGTCCAACAACGAACTTAACTCTACCATTCAGATGCGCAAACTGCCCGAAAATTGCAAGTCCCTATCTGCAAGTTATCGAGGCAATGGTCACCCATCTAGCTACTGAACTCACCCAAGACTACTCGGATCTCCAACAATATACATCCGATCATGTTCAAACATGAAACTTCGCATTAGAGTTAGGTTTTGAAGGATCTCGAAAAACTTCAGCGATGTCGGATGTATAGTTTCTGATATATTGAATTTTTTTCAACGGTTTTTAATGATTCTTTTTCGATTTTTTAGTGATACGACCCCGACAAAATTTTACAAAAATTTTTGCATCGGCATTAAACAACTAATTCCCATATTTGAATTGGATATATTGAATATTTTCCGAGTTATTGAGGAAATGACAATCTAATTTCAGATGGGTATTACTCCGAAAACCGTTCGGCAGAATTTACCTATTAACAAATTGATATGTCGCATTCAGATGCACAACCTAACCTAAAAATTGCAAGTCTCTATCTCTTTCCGTTCTCAGGTTATAGTGACAGAAGTAATATTATTCGATAATTTTTTTTTAATTTTCTAGAGATAGGATTCTCGTAAAATTTCCCTAAAGTCAGTATTCAACAATCAGCTACCAAGTTTCAATTCGATCGGATCCGTATTGTTTGATAACAAAATTATTACTCGGAAACCATTGGGCCAGTTATGTCCATTAACGAACTTGTCCGTCGTATTTGGACGCGCCACATACCCTGAAAATTTCAAGTCGCTATGTTCATCCGTTACCAAGTTATCGTGGCAATGGCCGGCCGGATGGCCAGCCGCACAGAATCAAATTATACCTCGAATTCTTTATCAGTGAGTCGAACCTAATCGTTTGAGACCATTTTCGGCAAAAAAATTCGAACATTTCAGACATTTGGCCCAAATGATAACGCTATGTTCCCCAGAACATGCCCGTAAAAAACTCCAAAATAACTTTGCAGTCCTGATCAGGTTCCGGCATTTCCGGTAAAAGATTGTATGGATGTTTTGATCGAACCATTGTGTTACGTTTACAATCTTGCTATTAGGTCGGCTACTTATCCTGAGACCTGGAAACTGTCTGAGGTTGTGCCTGTATTCAAATCTGGAGATAAATGAAACGTAGAAAATTACAGTCCTATTGGTTTGATCTCAAAATTTCGAAAAATATTCGAATCAATTATAGCTAAAACGAATTATAGTCATATTTCATCTCATGTTAGTGACAGTCTTTGATTAGGGACAGTCAACATTGTTTCATGGGTAAGAAATCTACCACGACTTAGTTGTGTAAGTATACTCAAAATATTTTCGATGAGCTTGAACAGAAACGTCAGATGGATATGGTTCACACTGATTTGGCAAAGGCATTCGACATTGTTGATCATGGTATTCTGATTGGTAAACTCTCGGATTGTGCAGGGGTTTAGTTGATTTCTTTAAATCGTTGTAGAAGGGTAGATGTCAGTATGTGTATTATAGAGGCCATCAGCCAGACGCCTACGCTACTACCAGTGGGGTTACTCAAGGTTTCAATTTGGGACCAGTTTTATTTCTTTTATTTTTCAATGGTGTGTTTGAGATATTTAGATGACTTGTGTATGTAAACGCCGACGACTTGAAAATCATAAATTCCATGATTACGCCCTCATATGATCATATTGAATTGAAGTACGATGTGAATTCTTCTCATAAGTGGTGTGTTTATTATGAACTGAAAATTAATATAAAGAAGTACAAGGTTTAGATATTTTGCCGAAAACCAACAAAGATCATATACGAATACAAGATAAGTAACATATTGCTTGAAGAGTGGAGCAAATTATGGATTTGGGCCTTATATTGGATCAAACACTATATAGTCCTTTTAAGATATATTGACATCGAAGTAGGCCTTGAACGTGTAGTTGGTGCTTTATTTCTAGTTACAAAAAATTACTGTTCTGTAACCAGAGAAAATAAATATTAACATAACCTTGAATATTTTCAATGCTATATCCTATTTGTAATTAATCGAAGACCCTTATAAATGCATTCTTGATGTAGGTACTTTGGAAATTCAAAACGCGAATGTATTTTATCCTGAGATTTTGGAAGGATAATTTTCCAAGTTCAACTGCAGTAGACTGATGAAACAAACATAAATATGAGGTTGATGCCCAGAAACCATTTCAAGGAATTGGAAACAATTATTTATAATAGAGAAGATCAAAAATTGGATAGTTTTTTTAATGCACGATGAAGAACCTTTGGGCATAATATTCATGTGCATCAATATATCTTAGAACTTAGGTTCCTTATCCAAAGCCATTGGAGAATCAATCAAGGTGTAAAAGCCCATAAGTAACCCACTTTTTATTTATTGAATCCATATTGGTTATTGAATAATTTCATTAATATAATGTTAATAAATATTATGTTATTATTATTACTTCATCAGTATAAATTATTGAGAGGTGGGTTGAATAATGGAGCATTATTTTGGAAGAAGAGTCAATTTATCAAGGTTCAAGCAGACTTATTATTTGTCTTAATTTAACTTGTAACGTAATATCTTGTAAAATATTATAATCTTTATGCAATGATATCTAATAGTTCAAGTGTTTATTTTTCCACAAAAAAAATCAGAACCAAAACTTTACTATGTACATTTTTTTACATAAGCTGTGAGATTTATGGATTTCAATTGCAACTAGGAACAGAAAAGATTATTTGCCTTTTTCCTATGAATTGTCGTTTTAGTATTATAATAATTTATATTGAAAAACTTAATGATTTAAAATTCTATTTCAAACTTTGATTTGCTTAGTTCGTAGAGCTCATGAAGGAAAGAACTAATCAAAGAAAACCTTCAGTGAAGTGCTCTCTCAAATTTTCAAAAACTTTAATTTGATCTCGAATTTAATGTAATGTCTCTTTAAATTTAAAGTCATATATCACAGGAGTTCTTCCACAACTGCTGCCAGGTTTTAATGATGTGCCTTCCTCATTTTTCCTAAGAATTCTTCGAACAGTACTTGAAGAAATCTGAAATATTATGGCCAATGTAATGATCAGAATACATTCCTAGTGGTTGAATAACAGTTTACCTGGAACACTAGAGCAATGCTGGTTGTAATATCTACAGATTCCCTGAAGAATTCACAGTAACATCTATATACTGCTTCGTGTTCCCTTTTTGTTAGGCGAGAGGTATCGTGATCAATTCTAGACATTTTTAATAGCACAAGGATGCGGAAATACTCAAACTCGGTACGAATGGTACGATAAATTATAAACACACACGTAAAAACTATCCCAAATTGTTCGATTTTCGTTATATTGAAATTGTAAGAAATAAATAATAAATGACAGTTCATCAGCTCATGGTTATTTTCAATGCGAACAACCTAAATTATGTGACTTGAAATATAACTAGACGGACCGTTGTCAACTGAATTTCGATACTCCAAAGCCACCCTTGATGTCAATATATCTTAAACGGACTATAGATTTGTTCATCCGCCATGCGGATGTTAGGTTTTACTAAGAGAACTATGTTTGGTTTCAGGGATTGTGCTTTTTTTTATATTTCACGTTTGACAGCTCGAGATTGGAATATTGTACGTTGTATGGAGCCCTTTTGGACGCGCTGTACTATGAACAGAGTGCCTATCAATTCGTCCAAAGTAATTTTCGAATATTTGGCCGAAATGGTCTTGAACGAGTAGTTTGGATTCACTGATCAAGAATCCGGTATCAAAATTGATTATGTCTGTCCAGACGTCCGGCCGGCCGTAAGCACGATTAGGCTCGAATCCAATGGGTTAGAGAGTTGAAATATTAAGGGTAGGTTTGGAGACCAAATACTCTGGAGAAGTTCGTTATTGGGCCAAATCCACCGAGTGGTTTTGGCGTTACACTAATTAGGTAGTTTGTTTCCCTAATAACTTGAAAAATCTGATCGAATCAATGCTCGGTAATTAGTTGAAAAATGCCAATACGAAGGCTTATGCAAAATGTTGTGAGGATCGCATGACTGGAAAATCAAAAAATATATATTTGAAAAAAATTCAGTAACTGCCTCTCCGTTAGATATGGTTGAATTTCTAAGAGAACCTTCAAGTAAAGTTCTAGATTTGAATTCTATCGGATCTATATTGGTGAAGATATTGCCGAAATGTCCAAATATTCCAACGATCGGGCTGAATTGGTTCACAGTATTTACATTCGACCAAACAAGTTGTCAACAGTGTCTGATTTTTGACTAGAAATTATCTCATGAAGTTAGTAACCTCATTAAAATATCTGTCTCTAAGAATTTCATGTTCCTCTTGTCATTACACTTGTCTGAGATCTATCGCCTGTGAAAATCTGTCATTTTATTTGAACAACATATTTGATGATATTTTGCCAGTTATTCGGACCAATTCCATTCCCGAAGGAATTCCAAAAAATCGTCCAATTCTCATGAACCTTTTTCTTGTATATTTTGTATTCAAGGAAAACGATGTTGTAGAATTAGTTAGTTACCATACTCACCTGAAGACGTCACAATGTAATTGACGAAACAATTGTTGTGAAAATAAACAAATTTTAGCGGAAATAAAGTGTTTAATCGTTAATTGAAAAATATTCTGCATCTCAGAAACTGTCAGTCCGAAATCGATGAAATTCTGAAAGATCATTCAAGTTCCAAATTTGAACATGATCAGATCTATATTGGTACAGATATTGACAACATATTGGAAACCGTCCAGCGTTGGGCGAGTTCAGTAGCAGGATGGGTGACCGTTGCCATGATAACTTTGAAATGAAAGAGATAACAACTGACGGAGTTTTGCCGATCTGAAAGTTTGATTTTATTTCTTCAATAGCTCCAAGAATATAACTTCGATACATTTAAAACTTGGTGAATACTTGTAGAATGCCGATGCATTAATTTTTGCGAAATTTTTGAGAAATTGAATTATTTCCAAAAAAATAAATTAAAATGTTTCTTCAAAACCAATATTTTCATTAATTTTCCAATCGATTTGAAATCTAGTACTCGATTGAAAAAAATCTGTTTGAAGAATCACGCAGTATTTCGTAAGGGTGTGTGAATAGACAGAAGAAGAAGCGCGCAAAAGCTCCTGACTTCAGCACTTCAGTAATTGTATCCATCTGGGACGTTTTCTTTAATATTAAAAAATCATGTTTGTAGTTTTTTTCCTATAATTTTCAATTTAAAAAATTAATTACACAATAATTTTACTTTTCCATTGTGAATTTATTCAATAGCCTTTATGTTTTGTCAAATTCAAAACGCAAAAGAAACCAAATTTGTTGCCCGCCTTTGTTGTTGTATTACTTGTGTCTTTCGGTTGCTTTCCATGTTTTACTTGGTTTTATTGCTTGCCTTTGCTTGAGGATCCAATTGGCAGAAACTCGTGTCAGCAAGTACCAACAACGTGCCTTTCTTTTTTCGTTCCCTTGCGGAATTTCCCGTAATCCTTTTTCATTTAAATTTAATATGCATTAACCTCTATCCACTAGTTTCTATGATATCATATCCTTGGGTTAAGGTTGCATCGCATAGGCGGCTTAAGGTATCTAGACGCGAAGCGTCACGAACGGAAGCGTGGCGTCGAGAAGAGTCATTTCGCCGAGGACCGCGCATTGGGAAGAAGTGTCAGGTCACCTCGATACACTAACACTATCGTGCAGGTCACGTATCGGAAGGAATCGAGAGCCCCTTGAATCTTTTCACTATCATTTGAATATTTCATATCGTGCGGTCAAGTTGAGCAGCTCCTCCTTTGAAGACGATCTGTTTGTTTTGGGTTTAATTACCAGTATGGAAGAAGCAGAAGATGACAATAAAAAATGCTCAGTCAGAAACATAAATCAAATGAAGAAGTACAGTGAATTTCATCACGTGTTTTCCGACTTCAGACAAAAGAAAACTTTTTTTTAAATACAACAGCAAGCATTTCCAACTGAATACTACCATTGACTGACTATAAAACACGGATCAAGAATGCAATTTTGACTTCTCTTCGCCTGAGATCACGCACTTGAGCGAAGTGTCAAGAGAAACGATTCCTAGTTGCCCTGAAGATCTTTCGTGCGTCAACCGACTCGCCTCTTCTCTTCGCTTCGCCTAAGGTAGCGGTGTCCATTTAATTAAATTAAAATTTCTTGGGCGAAAAACGACGCACCTCTTCCATTCGCGACGCTCCGCCTAAGTGAGCGTCTACATTTATGCTTTCTCCTTGTCAATACTAAACATTTCCTCCAAAATGGCGATCCTAGAGGTGAAGGCAACAATTGGTTGCTCGCTCCTGTTGCGGTGTCCATTTCATTCCACCTTTTCCTTGGTATTCTTGGTTGCCTTGGCCTATGAAGGCAAAAATAAGGAACCCGTGTCGGCAAGTACCAACATCATGAGTTTTGTCTGCACCTTCACGGAATTGACCGGCATCCTTTTTTGTATAAATCATGCATATACAGGGTGTCCCAGAAGTACACATCAAGCTGGAAGCGAGTGATATTACGAGTCATGATAGTTATCAGAAAAATATTTAAAAAATTTGGGCTATATAAATTCAAAATAATAGGCATTTAAAGAAAAGTGACAAAATCTATACTTTATGATGGTTATCCAATTCTCATTTCTACAAATCTTAATTTTTTGCCAATTTTATCTTCGTTATGTCATCCTGAATAATGCGTCTGTATATTATTGCCAATACTTCATGACTTTTGCCCCCGTTTGGAGCAAACTGTTACTTTTTGTACCAGTAAATATTCTAATCTCATATTTCGTTCAATTTCAACTGCCTGTACTGAAAAAAATATTCAAAAAAATTGGTTCAAGCAATGGCGTGAAGTCAGAAGCTTTTGCGCGTATGTTCTATTGTCCGTTCTTCTGTATTGGACACCCTTAATTCGAATTTACCATGGTTAATTCGAATTAAGAGTGTCCAATACAGGAGAATGGAAAACATAATTTACCATGGTAAATTCGATTAAGGGTGCCCAATACAGAAGAATGGACAATAGAAAATACGCGCAAAAGCTTCTGACTTCACGTCAGTGCTTGAACCAATTTTTTTAAATATTTTTCTGATAATTATCATGACTTGTAGTATCAACCGCTTCCGGCTTGACGTCGACTTCTGGGACACCCGTATAGGAAAAACTAGCAGAAATATTGGAAAAAGAATTGTGGATCACCATCACAGCTACCAACGCAAAGAAAATAAATCAAATTATTCGAATCATTTATTATTAGATGATTTTATGACTAATCCGGGTGGCAAATTTCACTATAATTTGAAGGAAAGTGCGAAAATAAATTATTAAGAAGAAGTGGAATCTAATGAAGGAATACAGACGGGATATTAGTTTGAACAATTTGATCTCAATTTTTCTCCGTTAATTAGTCCATTTATGTGAATAGATAATAAAGTAAATATAAGAACTATGAGTTTAAATCAATGAAAAATTATATACGATCTACACGTATTTATTCAATATTGTGACGCGTTTCATCGACACAGCGACTTCATCAGTCTGATGAAGTCGCTGTGTCTACGAAACGCGTCACAATATTGAATAAATAAGTGTAAATCGTATATAATTTGTCATTGAGTTAATATGGATTTGCATCAAGTAAAAGCCACAAGCATTAAAAAATATGAGTTTAAGATTGTATTATAACTAGTTCAAAATAAATCGTAAGAAGAGGAAGAACGAGAACAGAAAAACTGTATGTCCAGGTTATCGATTGTAATGTATATATAGACTATTCATTTTTAAGAATCTAGTGTCACGTATTCTCAAGAAGTCACTATTAGAGCTTTAGATGTGTTAGAGGTTAGTGTAACGGGGTACCATACAATTAGACGTATGATACAAGAGCTTAGGGAAAAACTTCAGCGAAAAAACCTTGTCTCTCCGTGAGTGTTGTGATTTGTAAAAATTGGTTCAAGCACTGACGTGAAGTCAGAAGCTTTTGCGCGTATGTTCTAGTGTCCATTCTTCTGTATTGGACACCCTTAATCGAATTTACCATGGTAAATTATGTTGTCCATTCTCCTGTATTGGACACTTAATTCGAATTTACCATAGTAAATTATGTTGTCCATTCTCCTGTATTGGACACTTAATTCGAATTTACCATAGTAAATTCGAATTAAGAGTGTCCAATACAGGAGAATGGACAACATAATTTACCATGGTAAATTCGATTAAGGGTGTCCAATACAGAAGAATGGACAAAAGAACATACGCGCAAAAGCTTCTGACTTCACGTCAGTGCTTGAACCAATTTTTTTTTCGTGATTTTTTTTAAATTTTCTAGGGGTACGGTTCTTAATTTTTTTTTTCCGTCATTTTTTTCAAATGTTCTAGGGGTACGGTTCTTACAAAATTTTAAACACGTCTTTATGTTGATTTTCTACTACTAGTTACCAAGCACCAATTCGATCGAATATTTATTTTTTGAGTTTAAGGAAATAATATTCCAGGTGGGTATAACTCGGAAACAGCTAGACCAATTATGCCCAAAAATGAATTTAACTCTCCCATTCGGATACGCAACCAACCCCTAAAATTGCAAGTCCCTATCTCCTTTCGTTCGAAAGTTATCGAGGCAACGGTCACCCATCTACTGAACTCATACAAGGCTGCTCAAATCTCCAACAATATTTAACCGATCGTATTAAAACTTGAAACTTGGCAGTAGAGTTAGGTTATGAAGGCTCTTGCGAAATTTCAGCAATTTCAAACGAATAGTTACTGATATATAGAATTTTTTTTTTCAATGATTTATTAAAGATTTTCTACAAATGCTATCCTCACCAAATTTAGCAAACATTTTCGCGTTGGCATTCTACAACTAATAGCAATGTTTGAATTCAATCGGTACAGTATTTTTCGAGTTAATGAGGAACAAAAAACCACCAAATTTCAGATGGCTATAACTCTAAAACCGTTTGGCCGATTATGCTCATAAACAAACTGAAATGTCGCGTTCTGGTGCACATCCTAACCTGAAAACTTCAAGCCACTATCTCATTCCGTTCTCAAGTTATCGTGACAACATAAATATTTTTTAATAATTTTTTTTTTAATTTTCTAGCCATACGATTCGCACAAAATTTCACAAACGTGCTTAGGTTCATATTCTACAACTACCCACCAAGTTTCAATTCGATCGGATTTATATTAGTTGAAAACAAAATTACTACTCGGAAACCACTGGGCCGATTATGCCCATTAAAGAATTTGTCCGTCGTATTGGGATGCGCCACCCACTCTGAAAATTTCAAGTTGCTAGCTCTTTTCGTTCTCAAGTTATCGTGGCAACGGCCGGACGGCCGGACGGACAGAATCAAATTTGACCTCGAATTCTTCATTGGGGAGTCGAACTTAATCGTTTGAGACCATTTTCGTCAAAAAATTCGAAAGTTACAGACATTTGGGCAAAACTATAACGCGATGTTCCCCAGAACATACGCGCAAAAATTGAATTTGTTCACTAAAGTAGCTGAAATTTATAATATGGAGTCCTTGGTCAAAACAGTTTAAATCAAATATAATTTTTCATTAGACAAAATTGGTATTGTTCTAGGGGGAAATACCTTTTTTGCATCGTTTATGAATAGCTCCATTCGTAACATAGAGACAGGTCTCCGGGAGAAATCGAATTAAATTATCCACGCATTATATCTGTCCATTAGTGTGTACTATCGTTATATCTGTCGGTATTGTTAGCAACAAGAAAATATACCAATAAACTATGATAACTGCTGTTTTCGACTTGTCGTACACCTACGTATATACATTGCAAATTGATTTCTTCGAATAGAATTATAGTATTTATTGGTTGCATTCTAAGAGGTGTGAAGACATGATTCGTCGATACCGATAGCACACTGATGCAAAAAATGTCGGCACTTAGAGAAAATTTATATCAGGAACTATCGTTATTGATGATCTCTCTACGAGATAGGTCAAAATGGTGGTATAACTAAAATAAATTATCCATAACGGAATTTTCAAGCATGATTTCAGCCATTTATTTCGAAACTCTGATTTGGTTGAAATTGCCCTACTGATGAAAAAATCGCAAAAACTCATTTTCGATAGCCCGTCTGCCGGGTGTTCGCATGCAGGGAAACTTTTGAGAGAAATATATTAGATACTCGATATTTGCAGGTGCAGAACGTAAGTTCGAGCGGTATGATCCGCCAAAAGAGTCCAAGACTATTGTCATTTGATATATTCAAATCAGATGATGTATTTGAACCATGGTTTCGTTTAGAACATTGTAGAGGTTGAATAATTTCTTCGAAATTTTTCATTTAAACGACATTTTCGACCAATACATATATGTCGAGAAACGTCAGTTGAATAGACGTACAGGGTGATTCACGAAGACCGTTCGTTAGGATATTTCAGAGAAAGACTCGATATGAGCACTTGAAATTTTATAGTTAAGCTTTGTTGAGAGAGATGAATTCTTGGAAAAATTTTAGATCCGACTTCCAGTTTCACTGGAAATGATAGCAACCTTCATTTTTTAAATGTAATACCCATTTTTCTTCATTGATAATCCGGTTTCCCATTGCATTCTACATTGTTTTAATGGGTCACTTATATATTATTCGCAGAAAATTAGGTGTGAAATCTGAAAAAACCCTTTAAATTTTCTCAAGTAGGGATTCATTCCAATGTAAATAACTTATAGATTTTTGCATGAAAAATCCTAGTTTTCTAGCTTCATCAGAAGACATACCAATGCTTCTTCTTCGTTAATTAAAAATTCAATTGAACATACAGGATGTTTCTATTTCAATGTCAAAGACAGTCATGACAAAAACCTCAAAACTCTTTTTTTTCAAATGAGAACACAATGTTTTATTGGTGTGCTGGAATCTACGTTAAAAAATAGTGTATTTTTATAATACATACTTCTGTTCTAAAATGCTTATTTCCTGAAATATTCGGTAAGTAAAGCAGTAGTATGTATTACAAAAAATACACGATTCTTTAATGTAGACTGCAGCTGAAGAATAAAAAAAAATTCGAAATTACGAAAAAAAATGGGTTCAAGCACTGACGTAAAGTCATGAGCTTTTGCGCGTATGTTCTTTTGTTTATTCTCCTGTATTGGACAATCTTAATCGAATTTACCACGGTAAATTCGAATTGAGTGTCGAATACAGGAGAATGGACAATATAATTTACCATTACTGCAGAAGCTCCTGACTTTTCTGGACTTTCATGAGTTTCCTCTCCAAATAGCTACAATTTGAATACGAGATCTTACAGTTCATCGCCCCCACAAATGCACCCGTGGCCATCACCGCCCCCCTAGAACTCCACATCGCCCACCTTGGGAATCACTACTCTGACGCATTCCGTTCGAGAGTTATCGTGCTAACGGCTGACCGGACTGGCCTGACAGAGTGAAATTTGACCTCGAATTCTTGATCAGGGAGTCGAACCCAATCGTTTGAGACCATCTTCGACGAAAAATTTGAAATTTACAGACATTTGGGCAAAATAATAACGCGATGTTCTCCAGAACATACGCGCAAAAATGGTATCTCATTTGAAAAACTTGATATGATTTTGTCATGACTGATTTTGACATTGGAATAGTAACACCCTGTATGTTCAATTAAATTTTTAATTGATGAAGGACGAGCAATAGTATGTCTTTTGATGAAAGCTAGAAAATTAGGAATTTTCATGCAAGAATCTACAAGTGATTAACATTAGAATGAAGACCTGTTTGAGAGAATTTGATGGGCTTTTTCAGATCTCACACGAAATTTCTGAGAATAATATGTAAGTGACACATTAAGCCAATGTATAGTTCAATGAGTAATCTGATTATCATTGAAAAACAGGGTATTACATTCTTAAAGCGAAAATTGGTATCATTTCCGGTCAAACCGGAAGTGAATCGAATCTGAAATTTTTTCAAGAATTCATCTCTTCTAACAAAGCTGAACTATAAAACTTCAAGTGTTCATCTCGAGAGTTTCTTTGAAATATTCTAACGGACTGTCATTCCTGAATCGCCCTGTATAGACATGAATGCCATCGAGTCAAGAAAATA
Source organism: Halyzia sedecimguttata (assembly GCA_937662695.2). Classification (NCBI taxonomy): domain Eukaryota; kingdom Metazoa; phylum Arthropoda; class Insecta; order Coleoptera; family Coccinellidae; genus Halyzia; species Halyzia sedecimguttata. Next base: position 9,859,188 of record OW569416.2, on the reverse strand, counting down.
ATGGTAAATCGAAAATTGATGAAAATTAATGGATTTCTTCGATAAAATATCTCGGAAAGTGTCGATGAATAGTTTTGCAATGCCATTTCCATTATGTATTGCAATTTTCGGGAAGAACTAATTATTGCGAAATTGCGGCACGATCATATCGTTCGAACTTTGTGAATTATTAGCCGAAATTGGCTGCACTAATCACGAAAATACTAGGCAAAATGAAAATTATTAAATTTCTAGCAGGTATGTATGTAACATTTGATATTTTTGTCCATTTCTTATATTTTCGCGTCTTGACCCTTGAATGTAGGTAGTCATAGATTGAATCTAATCTAATTTTTAGGTTATAGAGCGAGGGAATGGTGTACAAATTGAAATAACTGTTTCCACACTTCCTTAATCTTCACCTCAAGATAATTGTAACCATAGTTTTGAAAAGTTGCCACCGACAGAAATCATTCAGATTAACTATTGACAACATGTAATAGTGAATAATGTGAACAGTAGTGAATACTACTTAATTGAAAACAATTAGAGATATTTTGGTAAATTCCCTCAAAATATATTCAAATAGACTATAGCATATTATTCACTACCAGGTACTGAGACGGAAAAGAAACAAAATATCTTCCTTATTTTCTCAAAGCCACACTCACACTTCAAATCTTATGTAGTCATTATTTAGTTTAAGTTCTTCAAATATTTCAACATTGTATTCTGTAGTTTAATATCAGGTTATGAAATTATAGGTGTTACAAAAATTCTATTTCTAGATACCGGAATAATTGCAGTTCAATTCATTGATTTACGATACGAATTAGGAAGTAAAGACATGAAACAATTTGGTCATTTGCTGAGAGAACGTGATCCAAGTAACCACAACTCAGACTATTATGAGTATACAGGGTCTTTCACGAGGAACCTCACCCATATTTATACGGGAAACTACTGAACGTATTTTCATGAAATTCAGCACTTATAAGTACTTCACGATGCTGATGAAATCTAAAATATTTTCAAGGCATGAGCACCTCCGGTTTTTCCGGAAATGATGTCAACTTCCGTTTTTCAAATTAGAACACCATTTTTTCATTGCAGAAATAGATTCCTTAGAAAATTTCAAGTTATTTTGATGTAACATTTTTCAGTTTTGGTTGGAAAATTCTCTCTGAGCGGGAAAATTCGAAAAAAAAATCGAAAATAGAGCTCCGCTGAAACAAGAATAACTTCGAGGTTTTTGGATGGAAAATTTTCATTTTTGGGATTTTTCAAGATGTAAGATTGATGTATCCACTTTAACAATCGAAATCGCGATTCATGATACAGGGGGTGAAAAAATCGCTTTCAAAGTTAGGGATGACAAAATCGTGAAAAATCAATTTTTTCAAATTAGGACCCCATTTTTTTATGGCAGATATTGAATCTACGTTAAAAAATAATGTGAGTGTATTCATCACACCCTTGCCCTAAAGTGGATATTTTCTGAAGTATTCACAAAAAACTGTTTTTCGTCTCGAATTTTCAGCTATTTCTTTTCCCTTCACGCCAAAAAGATGAAATTTTCAGGAACTGTTACTTAAACCATGTTTTAGATTTTACTACCCTAATATGCAAGAGAAAAAAGTTACAGGTTGTTCCTAAATAGATGGCGAATTTTGATTCGAATTTTGATTCGAATTTGTATCGGAAACATCTTTATTTCAACTAATAGGCCATCGGTTTTCTCTCCAGTGATAAATAAATAATTCCTTATGAACCATAAGCAAAAACTTACCATGCTTTACATTCTTTTTTTTTAATGATAGATATCATTAATTACATCTGCCAAATTCCTCTTTATTCAGTAGCATTTTGTGTTTACTATTAATTTGGTGATAATTCGTATTAAGTTATAAAATCGATCACTGTGCCTAATTTTACTAATGAAGATTATTTAAATCTCATTCTACTTCATGGAGAATGTAATAAAGTTGTAGATAGAACGATTCGACAGTTCATTGAGAGGTTTCCTGACCGACCCAGACCAACGAGAGATACCATTAACAGAACCATGACAAACTTGAGAAATGTCGGATCTTTCGTTAAGAAAACTATACACAGAGAAAAAAGTGAGTGTAGTAGAAGATGAAAACAACGAAATTACAGTTCTTGCATATTTTCGTGTGAATCCTCAAAATTGTCTCAAAGATGCCGAGATTGATCTGGGATTATCTCAATCGAGTGTTTGGAGAATATAAAATAATATTAATAACATAAAATGCACCCATATAAATTCAATAGGGTACAGCATTTGAAGGAAACTGATTTCGTCAGGAGAACAGAGTTTTGCGAAGCTATGATGATTCGATTTCAAGAGAATGAAAACTTTTTGGACTGTTTAATTTGGACAGATGAATCTAAATTCACAAAGAATGGTTCTTTCAATAGGCATAACAGTCATTATTGGGATGAAGAGAACAACCACCACTTCAGACAATGGAACTTTCAAGAGACCTGGAGTTTCAATGTTTTTTGCGCCATCAAAAATAATGCAATTCTCGATGTTCACATTTATGATGGGACTTTAACTGGTAAGATAGAACACTACACATGTTTGCATTATTTAAAGAATGTTCTCCCTTAGGAGATAGATATTCCGACATATTGACTCAAATAATTGAGCCGCTAGTACAGAACCATAATGACTTATGGTATCAACAAGATGGCGCGCCTCCACACAATTCACTCAGTGTGTAAAATATCCTCTACAGGCTATTTGAAGATCGATGGTTGGCGAACAATGGTCCACATCTTTGGCCACCACGTTCTCCCGATTTAACTCCTTTAGACTATTATGTTTGGGGTAGGATAAAAAATATTGTCTACTCAACTCCCCTGACTGATAAAGAGGACTGCATAGAACGAGTCAGAAATGCGTTCAGGTTTGTTTAGATTTTTAGATTCATAGTTTTGAAACTCAATTTGGTTTTTAAACACTTTTGCAGATCTCTTCCTCCCGATGAAATAAGAAGAGCAACGCACGAAGCATTCCTGAGACGTATAAATAAATGTCTAGAAATTAACGGTCAAAACTTTGAGCATCTTCTCTAGTTATAACTGCGAGAGTTTGCCATGGTTCTCCTAATAGTAACTTGAAGTCGGTTTCAAGAAGGGGTGAAAAATCTACAGCATGTTTCAAATAACAGTTCCTGAAAATTTTATCTTTTTGGCGTGAAGGGAAAAGAAATAGCTGAAAATTCAAGACGAAAAACAGTTTTTTGTGAATAACTCAGAAAATATCCATTTTAGGGCAAGGGTGTGATGCATACACTCACATTATTTTTTAACGTAGATTCAATATCTGCCATAAAAAAATGGAGTTCTAATTTGAAAAAATTGATTTTTCACGATTTTGTCATCCCTAACTTTGAAAGCGATTCTTTCACCTCCTGTACCATGAATCGTGATTTCGATTGTTAAAGTGGATACATCAATCTTACATCTTGAAAAATCCCAAAAATGAAAATTTTCCATCCAAAAACCTCGAAGTTATTCTTGTTTCAGCGGAGCTCTCTTTTCGATTTTTTTTTTCGAATTTTCCCGCTCAGAGAGAATTTTCCAACCAAAACTGAAAAATGTTACATCAAAATAACTTGAAATTTTCTAAGGAATCTATTTCTGCAATAAAAAAATTGTGTTCTAATTTGAAAAACGGAAGTTGACGTCATTTCCGGAAAAACCGGAGGTGCTCATGCCTTGAAAATATTTTAGATTTCATCAGCATCGTGAAATACTTATAAGTGCTGTATTTCATGAAAATACGTTCAGTAGTTTCCCGTATAAATATGGGTGAGGTTCCTCGTGAAAGACCCTGTATAGATTTCAATTACATCTTGCAGGTTGAAGTTTCATTCAATTCACGACAGTAGAAGTTAGTTTTTCTGTAATGCTCGCTGATTGTTTCATTAAATTTATAGCAATTCTTCGATCCAATTTCTCATGACTTATGCACTGACGTGAAGTCAGGAGCTTTTGCGCGTATGTTCTATTGTCCATTCTCCTGTATTGAGCAATCTCAACCGAATTTACTATGGTTCAAGCACCGACGTGAAGTCAGGAGCTTTTGCACCATGGTACATTCGATTAAGAGTATCGAATACAGGAGAATGGACAATGGAACATACGCGCATACGCTCCTGACATTACGTCAGTGCTTGAACCAATTTTTTTTTTTCGTAGTTTGTTCAAGAACTGTCGTGAAATCGGAACTTCTGCGAGTATGTTCTATTGTCCTTTCTCCTGTATTGGACATTCTTAATCGAATTTACCATGGTGCAAAAGCTGCTGACTTCACGTCAGTGCCTGAACCAATTTTTTTTTCGTAGTTGGTTCAAGCACTGTCGTGAAGTCAGGAGCTTATGCGCGTATGTTCTATTGTCCATTCTCCTGTATTGGACATTCTTAATCGAATTTACCATGGTGCAAAAGCGTCGATGCTTGAACCATGGCAAATTCAGTTGAAAGTGTCAATACAGGAGAATGGACAATAGAACATATGCGCAAAAGCTCCTGACTTCACGGTGCTTGAACCAATTTTTTTTTCGTAATTTTTTCAAAATTTTCTGGCGGTACAGTTATTTGTTGAGTTATCGAGGTAATAATATTCCGGATGAACATAACTCCGAAACCGTTGTGCTGATTATGGCCAACAGCGGCCTTAACTCTCCCATTCAGATGCGCAACCTACCCTGAAAATTGCAAGATCCTATCTCCTTTAGCTCGAGAGTTATCTAGGCAACGGTCACCTATCCAGCTACTGAACTCACACAAGGCTGCTCAGATCTCCATCTCCAACAATATCCGATTGTGTTCACACTTGGAACTTGGTAGAAGAGTTACGTTTTGAAGGCTATTGAATTTCAGCCATGTCGGATGAATAGTTTCTGATACATATAATTTTTTCAATGATGTTTTTAAAATTTTCTAGTGATACGATCCTCACAAAATTTTGCAAGAACTTTCGCGTTGGCATTCTACAACCAATAACCATGTTTGAATTGGATCGGTTTAATATTTTTCGAGTTATTGAGGAAATAACAACCAAATTTCAGATGGGTATAACTCCAAAACCGTTTAGCCGATTATGCTTATAAAAAAATCACATGTCACTATTCACCAAGTTCAACTCGACCGGATTTATATTGGTTGAAAACAAAATTATTACTCGGAAACATTGGGCCGATTATGTGCATTAACGAACTGGTCCGTCGTATTGGGATGCGCAACCTACCCTGAAAATTTCAAGTCGCTAGCTTTTTCTGTTCTCAAGTTATCGTGGCAACGGCCGAACAGCCGGCCGGGTAGCTGGGCGGGCAGCCTACCAAACAGAATCAAATTTGACCTCGAATTCTTCATCGGGGAGTCGAACCAAATCGTTTGAGACCATTTTGTCAAAATATTCGAAAGTTACAGACATTTGTGCAAAATGATAACGCGATGTTCCCCAGAACATACGCGCAAAAAGTCTAACGATTAGGTTCGACTCACTGATTAAGTATTCGAGGTCAAATTTAATTCTGACCTGATACCATGATAACATTCGAACAGAAAGAGACAGTGATATGCAATTTTCAGGGTAGACAGAACATCCGGGCAAATGATTTCCGAGTTGAAATTCTGTTTTCCCAATAACTGAGGATCTGTATTTTTTGAATGCTGTTCTAGAATGTCGTCACAAAGATATACGAAATTTCGTGAGGATTATTCTTAATGTTTTGCCAGGCTATTGTTTGTCCAGAATGACATATATACCTACATGAGTAGCTAAACTCTTGTCCTCTATCTCAACATTTCCTCGGTCCAATTTGTCATGAGTTATGACATAAAAAGTATAACCTCTAGATTGAGTTTCACTTTGATTTTTTTATGTTTGCTTGAATGTTCTGGGGAACAGCGTTCTATAATTTTGCCCAAATGTCTGTAATTTCTTAATTTCTTGCTAAAAATGGTCTCAAACGATTAAGTTCGACTCACTGATCAAGAATTTCAGGTCAAATTCGATTCTGTCCGGCAGGCCTGCATTGTCGCGATATTTTTGGAATGGAAAGAGATAGCGAAATATAATTTTCAGTATAGTACAGATCCAATCGAATTGAAACTTGGTTGTTGGTTGGTTACTCACTAAAAAACCTCTCGCATCTTCCTTGGAGTAGTTCTTCGTCATGCCCTTACAGCGTCCCTTAACAGAAGAGATCAAGCAGCCTCCAGAGTTAATGTTAGCAACGCTCTCTGCATTATGTGCGATAAATACTCAGCCAGGGATTTGCAGGCCAAAATAATCGTCAATTCAGTCACGTAGTTCGCTCTCATTGTACCTAGGCATCCTATGACTAGTACAACCATCTCAACCTCATGCCTTGGGTACAGGATCCCCAGTTCGAACATTAAATCCTTGTATTTTTTGCTCTTCTTTCATCACCACATTATTTTCTGCGGGGGAGGAAAATTCGATGACCAATTCCGCATTGTGTCTTCCCACGTATCCTGATGAAGCATCGACTATGCAAGCAGACAGAATGTGGATGACAGTTTCCTGCTGACTGTGGCATGCTCTGCAATTTTTTGGGGTGTCCACTTTCATGATATCAACACAGTCCCACAGTCCATGAATTGAAGCAAACATCTAGTTCCTTCAGCCGAGAAATTCTTCTTCGGCCAACATTTCTTTTACCTTGTATTTTACCCTGGAGTATGAGCTGTAAAATACTATATCTCTCAGGATTTCTTATAATGTGGCCTGGATATTCAAGTTCACGCCTCTTCACTTCAAATAGCACATCTTTTTGTTTACATACTATCCGCAATACCTCTTCGATAGCAATGTGATCCACCCAAGATATCTTAAAAATAACGATATGCCCACATTTCAAATGCCTTCAACCACCTACACGAAGCCTCAGACAGAGTCCACGATTCCACATCATATAGAAGCACCGAAAACACATAGCACCCAAATAGTCTCAACTTAGTAGGAAGTGCCAAATCACCGCCATAAAGAATTTTCCCATCTAAAGGAATGCTGCACGGGTCTTTTCAATTCGGCATTTTATTTCTATCGAGTGATCCCATTCTTCATTAATGTTTGTTCCCAAATAAGTGAAACTATGTACTCTTTGGATGGTTTCATTATGAACAGTTAATTGACCAGTCAGATGTTTATTTTCGGATATGATCATGAATTTTGTTTCCTTTTTAAAGTACAGTCCATAACTTTCGTCAACTTGTACTACTTTGTCGATTAGATTCTGAAGCCCATCTATGTTACTCGATATAAGAACGGTGTCATCTTCGTATCTTATGATTCTTATGTTACTAATGCATTTGCCATTAACAACCAAGCCGTCGTCGCTGTCTTAGAGAGCATCACAAAAGATGAACTCGAAGTATGTGTTGAATAAAAGTGGTGACAACACTCATCTTGGTCGAACTCCTCTTCTTATTAAGACTTAATTAAGATCAAGATGTTGGATTCCTAGTTCTCAACTCTTTTCGAAGGGTCCTGGTTCCAATACAGAATGGCGATAATTTGTGCTGCTCCTCCAGCCCAGCAGACTCCATCACTTCCATAATTTCGTTGCATAGTTCTATCAAAAGCTTTTATGTAATCTATAAAGCACGCGTACACATCGTGATTCACATCTCGGGCCCGTTGGAACAAAACCTGTAAGTCAAAAATTACTTCTCGTGTTCCCAATGCATTTCGAAATCCGAATTGAGTTGGTTATTGTTATACTATCCCGTATTTATCACCCCACATTGACAAGCCATAAAAAATCCCTCCGTTTCCGACTTGAGTCCAGCAGACTTAAGAAAGCGAAGGATAGTTCTTCCGACAGGCCCAGATCTTTCAAACTCCTGAAACATATGGAGTGCAGGTGTTTACTCGTGTGGTCTTCGGGTAGTATATTGAGTTGTACCTGTCTTAACTCTCTGCCAATTCTTGGCAGTTGGCGTGTTATTTTTCCTGCAATCTTATGATCGATGGATATGCCAGTTATACAGAGCTTCTCCAAAGCTCTCTGACCAGCCCTAAATAGGAAAGCTTCTTGTTTCCTGATTTCATGATGAGCAACAATTTTCAGAATCAGGTCTTCGCTTGTCAATATCCTTATTGCAATTTCAAACGTTTGTTGATGGTGTTGGTATTGCAAACTTTACAAACTCCTGCCTTCCCGCGTTCGTGGGAGCAATTGGAGATGCAGGCTGCGGTTCATGTTCATCACTTTACGTCTGAATCTGCCCCAAAATAGTAGGTGACTATCAGGAATGCCAAGCTGTTCGTAGCAGACACATTAGTATTCCTGGACAGCTTTGATTTGCATATATCTCGGAGTTTCTTTTTGTAACCAGCTGTTCAGATATCCTTAATAAGGGTTGTCTACAGCGTTCCTCTTTGTCTCATTCCAAGAACTATCTTGGAAGGCTTATTCCCCCTTCTAGTTCGATGTCTTCTCCTGTTTCTTCAGTTCTTCCTTTGCTTAGATGAAAAACAGCACATTTGTCGAAACCGAATGACATTCCTATTGCTAAGGTGTATTTGGCAACGATATTCAGTAGTTGTTGAAGTATTACCTTGGAAGCAGCGTACAGTTTTAAGTCGTCCATGTACAAGAGATGTGACATCAGATGTTCCCTTCTGCCTGGTTGCCCGGCCTTGTACCCTATACTGATTGCCCTCAGCTCAGTTGTTAATGGTTAGAGTATTATGCAGAATAATAACGGGCTTAGCGAGTACTTTCTTGACATAGGTACGCCTCGTCTTTATCTCACTTCCTTGATCTTCTTTTTTCGTAGATTTGATTCCACACTGGTCCGATGAACTCCAGAATCCGCTGTTGAAGAACACTTGTGAGAATATTATACAGCGTGTTGAAACACGTGAATGAGCGGTATTTCTTTGGCTGTCCTAGATTACCCGATTTCAGTATCAGTACAGTTCTGTCCTCTACCAACCATGAAGGAATTGACTCACGCTGAATTATTATCTGGATAATAGCTGGAAAGTTCTTCCACCAGTAGTTCTAATGCCATCCAGTCCAGGTGGCGTGAAATCCTGCTGGTTCTTAAGGGCAAGTCTAATCTCTTTGGCTGTTATTTCAGTGAGCTCTTTGGTCTGTTTTAGATTTTGCTCGCACAATATCTGGAATATGTGAAGTGCTGGAGCATGCCTGATTTCAGCTCCTACAAATTTCACAGAACTGTTCGACTCTTTCCGGTGGTGGGTTTTTGGCCTCTTCTTGTTGGGTCGATATACTTTTGAAGGTTCCGCGGTGAAGGTGTTGTTATCTGCTATTCACTTTTGCCTATTGATCAGCTTCTTCCTTGCCGCCGTTAATGATTTTATTTTGTGGACAGCTTTCAGCTTCAGTAGATTGATGTTCGGCAAACTCATCGTACGATGCAATGCACGCATCTCACCCAGCATGACCTCTATTTTCTTGCTTAGCTTCAGTTGTTCTAAATCAACAAGTCCAGAGCGTTCCTGCCAATAGGGTCTTCATAATGGCCTCATATAATTAATATACTGACACACAGAGCTGAGCCAAAGCACTGTGCTTGGTGCTTGTAGAAGTGCTTGAAACCTTTTTGTGCTCCCGCGTACTGTGCTCCCGAGCACTTTTCAAAATCAGTGCTTAGTGCTTTGTAATTCAAGCTCTTCATGGAAAGGCTTAGTGCTTAGTAATCCCTTAAGTGCTCCCGAGCACTTTCAAGGATTACTAAGCACTAAGCCTTTTCGGAATCATGTCGTAACAAGAATAGACGCTAAGGCGCTACGGCCCGAGGAGTGTGTACCAGGGTGATCAATAATTGAGGCATGAACGGGACCGAGCACTTCGAAGGATTACTCAGCCCTAAGCCTATCCGAAATCTTGTAACACGAACAGACGCTGATGCGCTGTGATCGGAGGAGTTAATATGTACCAGGGTAATCAATTGAGGCATGAACGGAAGTTGTAATTATCAGTTCTTGGTTATTGATTCATGGAATGGGACGGGATAGGTCAATATTACCAACACCTGAAAAGTATTCAGTATCAAAGCCGTATTATGTGGTTCGTCTATCAGGAAGATATGATTGTTTTTTTTTTTGAAAATTTTCATGTTAATTCACAGATCTGTCCGAAATATTCATATTCAAATTCTCCATCTGATTTACAATGCTAAATTTCCATGAACACAATCCCAATAGAAAATAATGCTATCCGATTTCTATGCAGATTAATATTTTTGATATTTTAAAAATGAATCAAATTATAAGCATTTACGTCATATTGATCAATTCGAATTAAATTATGAATCAATGGAAAACTACCACAAAGTGCACTGAATTCACGCCAGTGCTTCTTTATTTGTAAGAGAAAGAAACACTTGGCCCAAGTTTCACAATATAATACTATATTGTTGTCATTTTAAAATTGGGAAATTCATTTTGTAGGTGCAGAAAAAACTGAGACGATTATGGAATTCATATTTCCATTAATTGATCATCATTTCCTAAAATAATAAAGAATATTTCAAACTGTGTGAGAACAGAACAAATTTTGAGTTCGTTAGTTTTGTAGAAATATGTTTCGCTGCACTCCATTTCTTATCCGTCAATGACGCATATATTATGAGGAATACAAGTTTGCTAGTTTAGATGTTTTTGCAATTGATTACAATTTTATATAACAATTCGGAGTAAATATCCTCATTTCCAACAATTTTCTAAAAGTGCTTAGTGCTTAGTGCTCGAAAAATCGAATTACTTTTATAAAGTGCTTAGTAATCGCAAGCCTTTTGTGACAACGCAGTGTTTTGTGCTCGAGGCTCGGGAGCATTTTTATTGAGTGCTTAGTGCTTAGGGCTTGAAGCACTTTTCTTCAGTGCTCGGCGCAGCTCTGCTGACACATATATTTCTCAAGTCAAATAAACCCCAGGGATTTCATTGATTTGCCGAGAAGCAAGAGCAGACGTATTTCTGGCTTCTTGGCCTTCATCAGTACTCTGTAGCTTCCCAACAAATTCAGCTAAACTGAACCATGTTAAGCCTCTCACAGCCGGCTTGGTCGATTATACATATTCACCCACGCCACCTATGAGACAAAACAAGTAATTCAGCCTTTCCCCACCAGTGGAAATTTGAAGCGTGAAATCATATGCCACCACATTCGCTCGATTTTAATCGAGAAACGAGTCCCTCGGAGCTCAGACAGTATCTTCTTATGGCCAAGAACGCTGTTTAGCATTTTCATAATATAATAATGAAAAATGGCGATACCGTTGTTAATAATTCAACAAGTCCAGAGCGTTCCTACCAATAGGGTCTTCATAATGGCTTCGTATAATTAATATACTTATGCATATATTTCACAAGTCAAATAAACCCCAGGGTTGTTGTTTTTTAATAGAATGAGTCCATTCTGTTTTTGATATTCAGTCAGATTTTAATTTTAATTTTACTCTATATGTATTTGTTTCCTATAGTGAGATATTCTGAATTTCCAATTATTATTGTTTTATAATAAATTATAGTTTTTCGTTTTTTCATTCAACTTAGAGATCTTTCACGTAATTTATTTATTTATTTAGGTATTATACTGATCGTATTGATTTCCTGTTCATAATATCAATTTTAGGATTTAAGATGAACCAGTGCTTCAAGGTTGCACACTTGAACGCAAAATCTTTAGTTTCCCATTTCATTAATATTAGAGGATTGATTACTCGTGGAAAACGACTTAGACTTTTTGGAGCTGAGTGAGTCATGGCTTTATAGAGATATCTCGAAGGATATGGTGAATATTCCTTGTGATAGGTTCGAGAGGGTGAATAGAGGCACAATCAGGGGGGGGTGGCGTTGGTGCTTACATTAAAAATAGTTTGAAATGCGTGGTCTTCCCGTCATGCACGACATCGAACAAATTTGGTTGATCATTTCACTTGGATCAGAGGTATTCGCCATTGACATTTTTTATAATCCTAATGAATCATACTACAGAAATTTTTTCAATGCTTTCGAAACATAAGTTTCATCTATTATGCCAACTCTTGACTGCATGTTCTGTTTAGGCAATTTTAACGTCGATTTGTTGTATATGAGTAGATGTTCCTCGAGATTGGTCTGCGACTTGTTGAGGGACTTGGCTTGTCACAGTTAGTCGAAGGTCCCACAAGAATAACCAGTACTTCAGCCACCTTACTCGATTACATAATAGCATCGAACAGAGAATTGGTGCAGTCTATTCGATTGAAACATGCTCCTGAGGTAAGTGATCATGAGATGGTTCTTGCTACTTTGAATTTCCTGTTGAAGCGTAGCATTCTGAAATTCATTCACTGTCGTAATTTCAAGACTTTGAATTATGATCCTAGTAAAGAAGCCATGATGATGGACAGGAACAGAGCTTTCCATAAATTTAAAGTGACTAAAAGTTTAACAGATTATCGTGACTATAAACAACTACGAAATATCGTTACTGTTGCTGTATGAAACGAAAAGAAAGCCTACTTCATAAATCAAGTTAAATATTAACCCCCTAGGGAGATGTGTAGGAGTCTCAAATATTTAACTAATTCATATCGAGTTGGCGATAACGGTATTTGTGACAGGTGTGATATAAATGACACAAACAGGCACTTCATAGATTGTATTCTTGATTTAACACCTAATTTCAATACCAAAGCATACTATGATGATAATGTAAAAGAATCCGTTAGTTCATTTCTGACATTTGAAAGTGTTCCTGAGACCGAAGTTTTTAATATAATAAAAACGATCAAAAGTAAAGCTACCGGAACTGATGGAATTGATGCATCCACAATAAACCTTTGCATCCCTTTCTTATTGCCTTATATAACACACTGTTTACTTTTGTCTGATGAAGTCAGTTTTTCCCACGACCTGGAAGAAGGCGTTCATTAGGCCGATACCAAAAAAGAATAATGCTGACAATTTGAACGACTCAAGACTTATCAGCACTCTACCACCGTTTTCGAAGATTCTTGAAAAGGTAATTAAAAAAAAAAAAAATCAACACAAAGACATCTTTAAAATTTTGTAAGAACCGTACCCCTAGAAAATTTGAAAAAAAATTACGAAAAAAAAAATTTTAAGAACCGTACCCCTAGAAAATTTCAAAAAAATCACGAAAAAAAAAATTGGTTCAAGCACTGACGTGAAGTCAGAAGCTTTTGCGCGTATGTTCTATTGTCCATTCTTCTCTATTGGACACCCTTAATCGAGTTTACCATGGTAAATTATGTTGTCCATTCTCCTATTTTGGACACTTAATTCGAATTTACCATGGTAAATTCGAATTAAGAGTGTCCAATACAGGAGAATGGACAACATAATTTACCATGGTAAATTCGATTAAGGGTGTCCAATACAGAAGAATGGACAATAGAACATACGCGCAAAAGCTTCTGACTTCACGTCAGTGCTTGAACCAATTTTTTTTTCGTGATTTTTTTAAAATTTTCTAGGGGTAGGGGAAGTCCGGGAGACTTGCTCAGGTGGGAGAGTTGAACCACACCTATCAAATCTCAAATTTCGCGCTAATGAAACGTCAAGACGGTCATTGGTACAGCACGGGACGCCAATAACCAGGAAGCTGTCATTTTGTACAATGGCCAGTTTGTTTGGCTCTCAGGTTCGAAAAAGTGTATTTGTTACAGCGGAGTAAATTTTATTAATTTATGTTATTTTGAGATTGCGAACGTGTTTATAGAGGTACGTATTGTGTGTTATTAGACTATTGTAATGCCTGATTATTGTAATTTGAGGTGTGCTCAGTACTTTTTCGCTAAGATTTATCGTTTTTTCTGTGAATAAAATGTAATGTCAAAGTACTACATGCGGGAGACTTGCACCATGGCGGGTGCGGGAGATATGCTCAGTGGTTCATGTCTCCCTCTATATTGTTTGTATGATGATATTTGCAGTTTCATTTAATATATATTCAAATTAAAAACTTTTTTACTAAATTTAAAAACAATTCGGAAACCTTAACACTCAAGTTCTATATGCATTTTATTTGTTTTTTTTTCAATGTTCAATCTTATTTTCTCTCACAGGTAAATTGCATGAGTAATGTATTTTCGATACAAGCCTTCTGAAGCAACACGCAGAAGAAAAAAACATACCGTCACAGAATTGGAAAAAGCTTAATGTGAGGTAAAAGAGGATGCATCTTTAAGAAAAACATATATTGATTATTGAATAGATAGAAAGAAGTACACTAAGAATTTGAAGGAAAAATAGTCAGTATAAAGAATCACAAATATTTACTGTTTCTGAAGGAAAACTCCTGGTACGAACTATCTTGCAGTCCAATGTTACGAAGAATGATTTAATAAAAAACCAAAAGATGAATATTAAGAACAGAGTTTTTGAGAATAGCGATATTGAATCTGAAAATAAAAATAATACTAATAAAACTAATAAGAAGGTTCAAGAAGGCACTGATAAAAAAGGAAAGAAAATAATAAAAACCAAACAAAATCCTAAACTGAAAGATGACAAAAAATATATCGTTCCAGTAAAAACTAAAGGAAAGAAAACATTGAAAACTAGACAAGGTTCAAAACAGAAAGCCCAGAGAAAGAAAGCTAGAAAAGGAAAAAAAAAATTAAAATGTCAATGAAGATAGCGAAACCGAGTGCAAAGACGAAGATGTTTTGCGTACGCTGAAATGTTTAATTTTGTTAACAAAATGTTTAATAATTATGTTGATTTTGGAATATTAAAGAATATGTTGAGTTTTGTTTTTTTATAAGTAGTGTGTTTCTTCATCATTCAATTTAATTTTGTGATGTTTTGTTCAATATATCAGTGATTTAAGCTGCAAACTGTTTTTATTTTTCCCTTCAAAAAGCAATGTTCAACTCTCCCCAAACTGCGGTTCGAGTGTCCCTAAGGGTGGGGAGAGTTGGCTCATATACCATTTTTCATTCAAATAGATATAACATATTTTAGTAATATAATATCGAAAAAGTAATTATGCATAATGAGCCTAAATTAATAAGATACTTTATTTTATAATGATTGAGTCACTAAGACTCATTTCTAAGAAAATACGTTACTTTAAACAAAAAGCGGTTCAACTCTCCCGGACTTCCCCTACGGTTCTTAAAAATTTTTTTTTTCGTCATTTTTTTCAAATTTTCTAGGGGTGCGGTTCTTGAAAAATTTTAAACACGTCTTTATGTTGATTTTCTACTACTAGTTACCAAGCTTCAATTCGATCGAATATTTATTTTTTGAGTTATCAAGGAAATAATATTCCAGGTAGGTATAACTCGGAAACCGTTAGACCGATTATGCCCAAAAATGAACTCAACTTTCCCTTTCGGATACGCAACCTACCCTGAAAATTGCAAGTCCCTATCTGTTTTCGTTTGAAAGTTATCGAGGCAACGGTCACCCATCTACTGAACTCACACAAGAATGCTCGAATCTCCAACAATATTTAACCGATCGTATTAAAACTTGAAACTTAGCGGTAGAGTTAGATTATGAAGGCTCTTGCAAAATTACAGCAATGTCAAACGAATAGTTACGGATATATTAATTTTTTTTTTTATTTTCAATGATTTATTAAAAATTTTCTACAAATTCTATCCTCACCAAATTTTGCAACCATTTTCGCGTTGGCATTCTACAACTAAGAACCATGTTTGAATTCAATCAATTCAGTATTTTTTGAGTTAATGAGGAACAAAAAACCACCAAATTCCAGAAAATTTTAGATGGCTATAACTCTAAAACCGTTTGGCCGCTTATGCTCATAAGCAAACTGAAATGTCGCGTTCTGGTGCACATCCTAACCTGAAAACTTCAAGCCGTTATCTCTTTCCGTTCTCAAGTTATCGTGACAACAAAAATATTTTTTAATAATTTTTTTAGAATTTTCTAGCCATACGATTTGCATACAATTTCACGAACATGCTTAGGGTCATATTCTACAACTACTCACCAAGTTTCAATTCGATCGGATTCATATTGGTTGAAAACAAAATTATTACTCGGAAACCACTGGACCAATTATGCCCGTTAACGAACTCGTCCGTCGTATTGGGATGCGCCACCCACCCTGAAAATTTCAAGTTGCTAGCTCTTTTCGTTCTCAAGTTATCGTGGCAACGGCCGGACGGACGGACGGCCGGCCGGACAGAATCAAATTTGACCTCGAATTCTTCATTGGGGAGTCGAACTAAATTGTTTGAGACCATTTTCGTCAAAAAATTCGAAAGTTACAGACATTTTGGCAAAACTATAACGCGATGTTCCCTAGAACATACGCGCAAAAAAAGAGGTTACTACGGATCTGATGGCTCAACAATCTGTAGGTTAGGTTCACGATATAGGTTATACAGTTTGAAATATAATATATATATGTATGTAATTTGTGACTGATAATGATAAAGTAGAGGGGTTTCGTGGGATTTCAGTCAGGTATTAAGAAAGACTCTTTTTTCTTTACTCGAGCTTTCGAGACGTACATTTGTCTCTTCGTCAGGAGAACTATAAATAAATTAGTGTTAACATTGTGCATAATTTAGGAATATACGAACTTACGAATTTGAGATTATTTAGCAAGATGTTATACATTGATATTAAAAACACTAGAGAAATAAATATTTAAAAATAGCATATAGGTTTAGCATTTAAACATCATGTTGACAACTGATGTCAAGAATGAAGACAGATGCTATAAAGAGAGCTTAGATAATTCTTACAGTCATAAGCCCTAAAAATATATCTGATTCAGCGTTGGTCATCATCAGTTCCTGATACAACGGTGTGTTGGATTTGGTTGCGATTTCTTTTGTCCTTGTCAAACTGGATCGGTTTGGAATAAATGCTGCTGAGGCTGTCGATATCTTTTCTAGAATTCATGGCGATATCGTGTTGAGCTATTCTAATCATTTCAAGGAAGGTTCTTCTTCTTGTTTTATTTTCAACATCAAGGATGGTGGCATTATTTAAATCTGGAAAATGTCCTTCAGATGTAGCATGTCTAGCAAGGGCACATGAATCTTTCTTTGTTTTTATATTGCTCTTATGTAGCGTGAGGCGCTGTTTTAATTTGGTTGCAGTTTGTCCTATATAACATAGATCACAATCATTACACTGTATCTTGTAAACTACTTTGGATATATTTGTTATGTCTTGTTTCTGATCTTTTAGCTTGGTAAAAAGAGAACGAATTGGCATAACATTCTTCGTTGAGATTTTCAAGTTTTCTTTAGGTAAAATGTTGATTAGTTTTGAAGTAAGGTTATCAACGAATGGAAGTGATATGTATATTATAGGGTCCTCGGTGTTATGCGCAGCAACTTCAATTTTAGTTTGTGGCAAAGCAACATCGCTTGGTATGCTGAAGATGATATATTTAAGCAATCTATCAGGGAATCCATTTTTTAACAGCAGGTTGTGAAGTAGTTTTAAGTTCTTCTCATTGAATGAGCTGTGTGCAATCCTTGTGATCCTTGTCTTCAAATTTCTAATGAGGTTGATCTTCATCTTCATTGGATGATACGAAGAAAAGTTTATATAACGACCTGATGCCATCGGTTTCCTGTACCAATCAGTAATTATTGTTCCATTTTTGCGTATTACCAACATATCCAAGAATGGAATGGCACAATCGGTTTCCTTCTCAACTGTAAATTGAACGCGGCTGTTAAATTTATTTATGATGTGAAGGGAACTTTCAATTGCGTTGGAAGGAACTGCTGTTATTATGTCATCCATATATTTTTTACAAAAGGGCAGCTCAAATGGCAGGTTCGGCAAAGATTTCTCAAGTACCAGATCAACAACATACATAGCAATAATGTTAGAAACAATGGAGCCCATGGGGGTGCCATGCTTTTGTTTGTAGAATATGCCTTTGAATGAAAAGATAGTTGAAACAAATACAAATTCGATTGGCCTCTTAAATTCTTTTTTCTGTATCGGACAGTGGTCTTGTATTCTTCCCCATTTCTCATCGATACATGCAAGTGTTAGTTCGAGTGATATATTAGTGAATAGTGATACCGCGTCCCAACTCACAAGTACGAAGTCTTCAGGTATGGTTTTGTTATTGATGAAGTCTGCAAATTCAAAGGAATCAGTTATGTAGAAATTGTTGTTAAAGTCATATGATTTTGTAAGTATATCTCTGATAAAATCGGCGATTCTGGTGTTAGGACTGTCCATGGAAGCGACAATTGGCCTGATATTGAGTGGGTTTTTATGAGTTTTTGGCAGACCATAAAATTTGGAAGAAATACCCCTGTAGAACATCAATTTGGAAGCCTGTTCGGAAGGTATCAGCTTTTGTTTCTTCAGATTACTTATCAACTTGTTAGCTCGCTGTTGGTATGCATTGCAGGGATCACCCTGTAGTTTAATGTAATTGGTTTCATCATTTAGGTGTTCCAATACTAATCGATCATATTCAGTCCTCTCCATGATTGTTGTCACACCTCCCTTATCTGATTGTACTACCACAATATGTGGGTTCATTTTTAAAAATCGTTTTGTGTTTTCATATAGCTGGTAAAGTTGGTTGTTTGTAGCTGGGTTCTGGAGGAAATTAGTTATAACATTAGTGATTCAAGCGGCTGATATGTCTCTGATTTTCTTGTCCTCAATCATCATTATTGGTTGGTTAAGTTCTGATAATATTCTTGGGATGTTCAGGTCTCGAGGTTTGGGTGGTATACAAAATTTAGGACCCAGTGCAAGAGTTGTAATCACATCTTGTGGGAGTTCCACATTTGTAAGGTTAGTTATCCAATTTTGGTCTGTATGAATTACCAGTCTGTTCTCATCTATGAGTTTGTTCAGTTTGGCCATATTAGTTGCTTTTGTTTTAAAGAAGATTCTATTGATTTTAACGCCCATTTTATGATTGAATTCAAGCCAGATATTTTCAGGAAGTATAGCCAAAATGTTAGTTGTTAAACAATTTTGTCTGTTAATGAGGTGCGATAAATTCTTGATAGTTATTTCTATCTCAAAATTTAGAATTCTAAAGCCTAATTTATTCTTAAATGTGGCAATTTTCTGTCCAGTTTTGGCGTCTTTGTATTCAAATTGTGCATCCATCTTCACTAGGTTATTTTTAATGTGTGTAGGCAAAGTTCCTTGCTGCCTGCATTTTAATAGAAAGATTTTTCTGCTCTTTAATTTTGCTATCTTCATGCTATTGTTAAAGTATTCCTTCATATATGCGACTATGTGTCTTCCATATAAATTCTCTAGATGGTTAAAATAACCCATTTATGATAAACTATGTATGTAATTTGTGACTGATAATGATAAAGTAGAGGGGTTTCGTGGGATTTCAGTCAGGTATTAAGAAAGACTCTTTTTTCTTTACTCGAGCTTTCGAGACGTATATTTATCTCTTCGTCAGGAGAACTATAAATAAATTAGTGTTAACATAGTGCATAATTTATACGAACTTACGAATTTGAGATTATTTAGCTAAATAATCTCAAATTCGTAAGTTCGTATATTCCTAAATTATGCACTATGTTAACACTAATTTATTTATAGTTCTCCTGACGAAGAGACAAATATACGTCTCGAAAGCTCGAGTAAAGAAAAAAGAGTCTTTCTTAATACCTGACTGAAATCCCACGAAACCCCTCTACTTTATCATTATCAGTCACAAATTACATACACAGTTTATCATAAATGGGTTATTTTAACCATCTAGAGAATTTATATGGAAGACACATAGTCGCATATATGAAGGAATACTTTAACAATAGCATGAAGATTGCAAAATTAAAGGACAGAAAAATCTTTCTATTAAAATGCAGGCAGCATGGAACTTTGCCTACACACATTAAAAATAACCTAGTGAAGATGGATGCACAATTTGAATACAAAGACGCCAAAACTGGACAGAAAATTGCCACATTTAAGAATAAATTAGGCTTTAGAATTCTAAATTTTGAGATAGAAATAACTATCAAGAATTTATCGCACCTGATTAACAGACAAAATTGTTTAACAACTAACATTTTGGCTATACTTCCTGAAAGTATCTGGCTTGAATTCAATCATAAAATGGGCGTTAAAATCAATAGAATCTTCTTTAAAACAAAAGCAACTAATATGGCCAAACTGAACAAACTCATAGATGAGAACAGACTGGTAATTCATACAGACCAAAATTGGATAACTAACCTTACAAATGTGGAACTCCCACAAGATGTGATTACAACTCTTGCACTGGGTCCTAAATTTTGTATACCACCCAAACCTCGAGACCTGAACATCCCAAGAATATTATCAGAGCTTAACCAACCAATAATGATGATTGAGGACAAGAAAATCAGAGACATAACAGCCGCTAGAATCACTAATGTTATAACTAATTTCCTCCAGAACCCAGCTACAAACAACCAACTTTACCAGCTATATGAAAACACAAAACGATTTTTAAAAATGAACCCACATATTGTGGTAGTACAATCAGATAAGGGAGGTGTGACAACAATCATGGAGAGGACTGAATATGATCGATTAGTATTGGAACACCTAAATGATGAAACCAATTACATTTAACTACAGGGTGATCCCTGCAATGCATACCAACAGCGAGCTAACAAGTTGATAAGTAATCTGAAGAAACAAAAGCTGATACCTTCCGAACAGGCTTCCAAATTGATGTTCTACAGGGGTATTTCTTCCAAATTTTATGGTCTGCCAAAAATTCATAAAAACCCACTCAATATCAGGCCAATTGTCGCTTCCATGGACAGTCCTAACACCAGAATCGCCGATTTTATCAGAGATATACTTACAAAATCATATGACTTTAACAACAATTTCTACATCACTGATTCCTTTGAATTTGCAGACTTCATCAATAACAAAACCATACCTGAAGACTTCGTACTTGAGTTGGGACGCGGTATCACTATTCACTAATATATCACTCGAACTAACACTTGCATGTATCGATGAGAAATGGGGAAGAATACAAGACCACTGTCCGATACAGAAAAAAGAATTTAAGAGGCTAATCGAATTTGTATTTGATTCAACTATCTTTTCATTCAAAGGCATATTCTACAAACAAATGCATGGCACCCCCATGGGCTCCATTGTTTCTAACATTATTGCTATGTATGTTGTTGATCTGGTACTTGAGAAATCTTTGCCGAACCTGCCATTTGAGCTGCCCTTTTGTAAAAAATATATGGATGACATAATAACAGCAGTTCCTTCCAACGCAATTGAAAGTTCCCTTCACATCATAAATAAATTTAACAGCCGCATTCAATTTACAGTTGAGAAGGAAACCGATTGTGCCATTCCATTCTTGGATATGTTGGTAATACGCAAAAATGGAACAATAATTACTGATTGGTACAGGAAACCGATGGCATCAGGTCGTTATATAAACTTTTCTTCGTATCATCCAATGAAGATGAAGATCAACCTCATTAGAAATTTTAAGACAAGGATCACAAGGATTGCACACAGCTCATTCAAAGAGAAGAACTTAAAACTACTTCACAACCTGCTGTTAAAAAATGGATTCCCTGATAGATTGCTTAAATATATCATCTTCAGCATACCAAGCGATGTTGCTTTGCCACAAACTAAAATTGAAGTTGCTGCGCATAACACCGAGGACCCTATAATATACATATCACTTCCATTCGTTGATAACCTTACTTCAAAACTAATCAACATTTTACCTAAAGAAAACTTGAAAATCTCAACCTAGAATGTTATGCCAATTCGTTCTCTTTTTACCAAGCTAAAAGATCAGGAACAAGACATAACAAATATATCCAACGTAGTTTACAAGATACAGTGTAATGATTGTGATCTATGTTATATAGGACAAACTGCAACCAAATTAAAACAGCGCCTCACGCTACATAAGAGCAATATAAAAACAAAGAAAGATTCATGTGCCCTTGCTAGACATGCTACATCTGAAGGACATTTTCCAGATTTAAATAATGCCACCATCCTTGATGTTGAAAATAAAACAAGAAGAAGAACCTTCCTTGAAATGATTAGAATAGCTCAACACGATAACGCCTTGAATTCTAGAAAAGATATCGACAGCCTCAGCAGCATTTATTCTAACCTGATCCAGTTTGACAAGGACAAAAGAAATCGCAACCAAATCCAACACACCGTTGTATCAGGAACTGATGATGTCCAGCGCTGAATCAGATATATTTTTAGGGCTTATGACTGTAAGAATTATCTAAGCTCTCTTTATAGCATCTGTCTTCATTCTTGACATCAGTTGTCAACATGATGTTTAAATGCTAAACCTATATGCTATTTTTAAATATTTATTTCTCTAGTGTTTTTAATATCAATGTATAACATCTTGCTAAATAATCTCAAATTCGTAAGTTCGTATATTCCTAAATTATGCACTATGTTAACACTAATTTATTTATAGTTCTCCTGAAGAAGAGACAAATAGACGTCTCGAAAGCTCGAGTAAAGAAAAAAAAAGAGTCTTTCTTAATACCTGACTGAAATCCCACGAAACCCCTCTACTATATATATATATATATATATATATATATATATATATATATATATATATATATATATATATATATATATATATATATATATATATATATATATATATATATATATATATATATATATATATATATATATATATATATATATATATATATATTTATCTAATAGACGTATCCAGTCCCGGTACACTCTGAAGGCTACCTGAGACCCATATGATCCAAAATGTTTTCAGGAGTATATAGACAAAAAACGGGTAGATAGAAAATATAACTCCTTAGGCATCTTGAGAGGGGAAGGAATTTTTTTCTGTCGAAAAAGTTGTATATTCGTCAAACTTCTCGAATCCCGAATCATTCCGCCGACTTTCTGATCCCACATACACTCCGCAAGTATCTTCAGCCAACGTCTTCGAACCCAGCGCTGTTGCCAGCTCTTCGGGACTAATTGCGCCAATTTCGATATACGAAAGGGCGCGAAAACGAAGCTGGAATCGTTTACATTGTTTTAGTTGTGTTATGAAATGATTTTAAAGTCTGCAAGAAGGAAGCTGATGATGAAAAGTGCAACAGGTACGTAAATAAGAGCCATTAGGAGTTCTATAGGTACAGTATTTCATTTGATGTAAAATTACAATCTTTTCCAATTGAAAACATTTGGCTTAAGTTTTACAAAATAAAACCATATTGTTGACATAAATATATGTTTCCGGCTTATCCCAAGTTCAAGACTGAACAATGTCAAGAATATAGTATCATATTGAGAAACTTAAGCCAAGTTTTTTCTTTACCTTAATAACTTGTCAAAATGTTTCACTAAGTGATTAGCGAGAATTCATTATCTACAATAATTTTTACTAACACATATTTTTTTTCAGATTGTCAGAGCATATACAGGGTCTTCCTTAACGACATGCTAATATTTAAGGGGGCAATTCTTCAACTCATTTTAAGAAAAAACTTCCTATGAACGTATGTCCTAAAAGTCTTAACTTTTGAGATACAGGGTGATAAAATTGTGTGCTGCGATATGAAGTAATTTTAATTTAATTATTATTAGTAATTTTAATTTAATAATATATATTATAATAAAGAACAGAGCATATGACAAGAAAACTTATTTTTTGATTCTCATTCATTTTGGAACAAATCTGATCTCTCTATTTGCTTTCAGTCGATTCACAAATATTTCACACCGCCTCAGATTTTTGAGGAATTGATCCTGAAGTAAAACGATTTTTATTTTTTTTATGTGGAAACCGTGTGTCAGAAAGAAAACCCATGGGTTCAAATTTGCTCAAAAATGAATAAGGATCTTAAAAGTAATTTTTATTTGAAAAGAAAGCAGTGGCGTAGTATTTTTTTCTCCAAAAATATTCAATGCAAAACTCGTATGGACGTCACTGGTAGAGAAAATGAAAATTTTTGTACATCACAAAATGCACCTTGATGCATAGAATACATGTACCAAATCTTATGAAGATGTCTGCAATATTATCTCAGTTCTTATTTAAAAACTGATTTTTTTTCAACATTTTATCACCACGTATCTCAAAAGTTAAGACTTTCAGGACATACGTTCATGGGAAGTTTTTTCTTAATATAAGTCAAAAAATCACCACCTTAAATATTAGCATTTCTTTAAGGAACACCCTGTAACTGCGAAGGTACTATTGCTGCTTGATGAGGGGAAAGAGTCTTGCCCAGAATGAAGTCATGCAATATTAGTTAGAATTGGAACAAGTAGAAGAGAAGAAGAGAGGAAAAGAGTAAATTTGAAGTGACGAGAAAAGTATCAATATGGGAGACAAATGAGAGTAGATGCATTAAAAATTAAATGGATCCGAATGAATGCTACATATGAAGGCTCTACGAAACCGAAGAATATAAGGGACGATGAAAAAGATGATATGTCTTCAACAGAAAGTCTATTATTCCAGATTAATTTCTTTTGTTAACATTTTAGAAGCAATATTATTTTATCCAAAAAACGGCGTATGTTGATTGATTCTTTCAACGCTGAACAAGATTTGCCTTTTATTCAGTCAACATTATCTACCTATACATTTCTGTACACCGTTTGCGTAAAATAGTTGAATATTTCCCCAAATTTAGAAGTGGACTAAATGTTTTTTGGATTCTGAAAAATATCCATAAAATTAAAAATGTTTTTTTTTGGCGCTCTTGTTCCTCGGAACAGAGTGCTTATCAATTTGCCCAAATGTCTGTAATTTTCAAATTTTTGGCTGAAAATGGTATCAAACGATTTGGTTCGACTCACTGATCAAGAATCCGTGGTCGTAATCGATTCTGTCCGGCCTGCCGGCTTTCCGTCCGTTAACACGATAACTCTCGAATGAAAGGAGTTAGAGGATTGAAATGTCCAGGGTAGGTTTGGAGCGTAAATATCTCGGACGAGTTCGTTAACGGGCGAAATCCATCAAGCGGTTTCGGAGTTATGGCCGTTTTTAGTAAAAACATTTTTTATGAATATTTCCGAAACCGATCACTCGATCTATCTGAAATTTAGCATCAAATTGTAGAATCATGACCTTTAGACGCATGTGAAGTTTTGTATTGATCGGGTTACCGTAAAGTGTCAAAAAAAATTTGAAAATTTTTAAATTTTGTTTCTACAATAACTCTTGAACTTGAACAGCAGTTGAAATTTTCAGAGTAGGTTAGGGAGATAAATATCTCGGTTAAGTTCGCTATTGGGCAAAATAGGCCAGATGGTTACGGAGTAACGAAAAAAAAAATTTTTTTCACTTAAAAATTTCAAAATAAATTTTTTTTTAAGATGCATTTTCACCATAAAAATCCATTGATATCATTTTCAACTCCAACAAGCTAATTGATATGATTTTTCGAAATTTCAATAATGAATCGTACTTCTATGTTTTCACAGAATGCTATAATTATTCTATCTATGATTTATTATATGATCTGTGTTCATATTCGTACATGTCATCTTGATAAATAAACTTTTGTTTGAATTGAATTTCCTTTATGATGCAGTTCTATCATAAGAATACATTGATATAATTCACAACTCTGAGAAACCAATACTTTCAGATATATAATTTTTTTAAATTTACTTCTGCGTAAGAAAGACTAGATATTTTCCAGAAGCCATATATAGAACAATATTGCCTAATGAACAGTAGCATAACTAATAACATATGAAACAACTTTTCTGTAACGTTTCGGATACTAAAGCAGATTCCTTTATCAGACACCAAGCGAAGATCTTGAGAATTATATTTGATGACACTAATACTGAAATTTGTTAAGCCGACAGCCGATAGTCTTTGGAAAAATATTGTAACACAGTTCCACTTTACATAGAAATTTCCAAGTTCGAATTCTTTATTCAACCTATTCAACCAAATATGGTCTATTCATCTTGAGCAATTTGTAAAATTGTTTTCTTTGTTCAACAAAATACAGAGCGGCTCCTTTAAGTTATCTTCTTATGTCATCAGACTCAGTAATTGCAATCGAATTACAAATATCTACATATGTTTCTAACGCAGAAGCAATTTCAAAATAATGAAATTTTTTATTTCATAGATATTTTCCAGAGCTTAAGAGAGAAAACCCAGAAAGGAACCAGTCAGTGATAAATTCACCTCCCAAAGTATCCTTTAATTATTTCTTGAAATGATGGTATGGGCTTTTTGCAATCGTCCTTCTCTGAAATTACAGTCGCACTTGCATGTGCAGATGCAGAGAAAATGGAATAAAATTGGTTCAAGCAGTGACGTGAAGTCAGAAGCTTTTGCGCGTATGTTCTATTGTCCATTCTTCTGTATTGGACACCCTTAATCGAATTTACCATGGTAAATTACCATGGTAAATTACCATGGTAAATTCGATTAGGGGTGTCCAATACAGAAGAATGGACAATAGAACATACGCGCAAAAGCTTCTGACTTCACGTCGGTGCTTGAACCAATTTTTTTTTTCGTGATTTTTCAAAAAATTTCTAGTGGTAGGTACGATACTTAAAATTTTTTTTTTCGTCATTTTTTTCAAATTTTCTAGGGGTACGGTTCACACAAAATTTTAAACACGTCTTTATGTTGATTTTCTACTACTAGTTACCAAGCACCAATTCGATCGTCTATTTAATTTTTGAGTTATCAAGGAAATAATATTCCAGGTGGGTATAACTCGGAAACCGTTAGACCGATTATGCCCAAAAACGAACTCAACTCTCCCTTTCGGATACGCAACCTACCCTGAAAATTGCAAGTCCCAATCCCCTTTCGTTCGAAAGTTATCGAGGCAACGGTCACCCATCTACTGAACTCGCACAAGAATGCTCGAATCTCCAACAATATTTAACCCATCGTATTGAAACTTGAAACTAAGCAGAAGAGTTAGGTTATGAAGACTCTCGCAAAATTTCAGCAATTTAAAACGAATGGTTACTGATATATAGAATTTTTTTTTTTAATTTTCAATGATTTATTAAAAATTTTCTACAAATGCTATCCTCATCAAATTTTGCAAACATTTTTGCGTTGGCATTCTACAACTAATAACCATGTTTGAATTCAATCGGTTTGGTATTTTTCGAGTTAATGAGGAACAAAAAACCACCAAATCTCAGAAAATTTCAGATGGCTATAACTCTAAAACCGTTTGGCCGATTATGCTCATAAACAAACTGAAATGTCGCGTTCTGGTGCACATCCTAACCTGAAAATTTCAAGCCGCTATCTCATACCGTTCTCAAGTTATCGTGACAACAAAAATATTTTTTAATAATTTTTTTAAAATTTTCTAGCCATACGTACAAACAAAATTTCACAAACGTGCTTAGGCTCATATTCTACAACTACCCACTAAGTTTCAATTCGATCAGATTTATATTGGTTGAAAACAAAATTATTACTCGGAAACCACTGGGCCGATTATGCCCATTAACGAACTTGTCCGTTGTATTGGGATGCGCCACCTACCCTGAAAATTTCAAGTCGCTAGCTCTTTTTGTTCTCAAGTTATCGTGGCAACGGCCGGCCGGACGGCCGGACGGACAGAATCAAATTTGACCTCGAATTCTTCATTGGGGAGTCGAACTTAATCGTTTGAGACCATTTTCGTCAAAAAATTCGAAAGTTACAGACATTTGGGCAAAACTATAACGCGATGTTCCCCAGAACATACGCGCAAAAATTACAAAATTCCTAAGAATTAAATTGACTTTAGAAAGTGATGGTTGCCAAAAAATTGAGAACAAAAAATGTGGGCATGCTTTCGTCACAGCATGATTAAGTTTTCTTAGACTAAATAAGATGAGACTACAGCGAGATATAATAAGCTTTGAAGAAGTTTTTTTTTTAATTTGTCAAAAAATTATTCAGATCAAATCTTTTATTGAATTGATATTTAATTATAAATGTGGGACACCTCTGTGGACAGGGACTTTGGCGCTTTCGTCAAACTACTAGCGAGTTATTATTCAAACTTTGACAAATCATATCTCCAAATATTGGATTCTCAGAGTTGGATATCAATGCATTCTTAAGATAGAACTGCATGATAAAAAAAGTAGAAAAGCCCTGTGGACAGGAGATTTTGCGCACTTGTTCAAACTTTGACAAATCATATCTCCGAAAGTGGGTATTGGTTTCTTAGAGCTGGGAATTATTTCAATGGATTCTTATGATACAACTGCATCATGAAAGAAATGAATTTCAAAAAAGTGTCATTTAATAAAAAAAGAGTGCCAAAAATTAGTCCGAAACCACGAACTTATCCGAGATGTTCATTCCTTAAATCCACTCTGAAAATTATATGATATCAATTGAAACCTGGCCAATAGTCCGATTTTATTTTTACTGGAGATATTCTGAACCCAATTCGATTAACTTACCAAAGTATATATTTCCATCATCATATGGATTATCCACGGGCATTAAAATATCACTTAAAAAAAATAATATCATATTATAACCCTGAGAATTCTACGATCGAGTAATTATAGCATTCTGTAAAACATAGAAGTAAGATTCATTATTGAAATTTTGAAAAATCATATCTCCAAAAGTAGTTGTTAGAGTTTTATATAATATCAGTGGATTATTATGAGAAAACTGCATATAAAAAAAACAATTTTAAATTTGTGATATAAGAAAAATATTTTTATATTCACCTACTGTGAAGATTGGAACTATCTTGCTCATTCTGTTTGAGAGTTATCTTGTTAGCGGATGGCCGTACCGCGATTTTGATCACGGATTCTTGATCAGTGAGTCGAACCAAAACGTCTGAGACCATTTTCAGCCAATAATTCAATAATTCGAAAATTACAGACATTTGGGCGACAAAAACATAGTATCACAGTGTCACTTCAGATAGAAATTTCTAAGTTCTAACTATTTCTCCAACAAATTCAACTACCAAATATGGCCAATTCCAATTGTGTAATTTGGGAAATTGTTTTGTATGTTCAACAAAATACAAGTCGACTCCGTATGTTTCCTTTTCATGTGAGTGGTATTACGTCATCAGAATCTTTGTTTTAGTCTAATCCATTATGTCGATCTCTATAGATTGTACATACATATTCTGCTATTTGTGTTGCTTTTGTTGTTCGGAACAAAGTGCTTATCAATTGGCCCAAATGTCGGTATTTTTCGAATTGGCAGAAAATGGTCTTACAATTTCATAGAATGCTCTAATTATGAGATGTGTCAAAAACACTTTGTATTTAATTATTTTATGATGCAGTCTTATCACAAGAATCCATTGATATCATTCCCAACTCTTACGATGGGTTGCACAAAGCTTTGACAGCTCTTAATTGCCAAATCAGGTAGACAGCCTTGCAGTCCTTGACCCTCTTATGGCAAAAGCATGAACATCACTGAACATCGCTTATGGTTTCCGCATCACAGAGGGTCAGAGTTCCTAAGGATTTTCCTAGATGCAGCTGATGAGATTTTCTTCCTACCTGTTCGCAAGAACTGGGATTATGTTTCCTAGAACTCCTTCAGCTGTCATTCAGTGTGGCAATGTTATGCTGACGATTGGTAATAGCCATGAAACTGGTTCGTATTTGCCCCTGTATGACGCTTTCCTCATTAGGGGAACACTGAGCGATGAGGGGACCTGCCCGTTTCCAGGAAATATTTGTGATAGTTAAAATCAATGAATATTTCTCCGTGTGTCTTTCAGCTAATACTGTAATTTGCAGTGTAACAAATTTCAGAATAAGTGTCATCAAAAAATAATTGGTCAAGTTTTCGCTTTGTATCTGATGAAGGAGTCCGATTTAGTCTCTGAAATATTACAGAATGGTTTCGTTACTGTTTATTATGTTAATTTTTTGCAAAATGATCCATGAAGAAATCATATTTGTCCTCAACACTCCTTCAGAATTATGATTGAGAATTCGAAATAAACAGCTCCCATGACGACGATTCCATATACCAGGCTTGTATAAGCGTTCATGTGTGTGGTTTTTAGGTTTGTATATCAAAAGGAAGAAGTATCTGATTTTGAAGTTTTATTTGAACAATCCACAATTAACAATTCTCATGACGATGACTAGCTATACCGGGCTCGTATAAGTTTTCGTATGTGTTGGTTTTGGGTTTGTATATCGAGAGGACGAAATATATTATTTTCAAACTCTCGCTCTACAGCGTTGCCGGATGTAAGGACTCAAGACGTTGATCAACTATACGAATTATATACAGCGAGCTAATGTGAGCAGAAGCGCCCTCGCACTGGCAAAACTCTGAAGCTTTTCTGTATATAATATGATGTATCACCGCTTTTTCAGACCCATCTGAAAATTTACCCCTGGCATCCCCTAACGCCCCTGAGTACAATTCTATAGGTAAACGTTACCAGACCCGGAGTCGGGTCTGAAAACGTCACTTTTGGACTGTATAATCGGTAAAGTATGTCGATTTGGGTCTGTATGTGCGGTCGAACAAATCTATATATATATATATATATATATAGATTTGTTCGACCGCACATACAGACCCAAATCGACATACTTTACCGATTATACAGTCCAAAAGTGACGTTTTCAGACCCGACTCCGGGTCTGGTAACGTTTACCTATAGAATTGTACTCAGGGACGTTAGGGGATGCCAGGGGTAAATTTTCAGATGGGTCTGAAAAAGCGGTGATACATCATATTATATACAGAAAAGCTTCAGAGTTTGGCCAGTGCGAGGGCGCTTCTGTTCACATTAGCTCGCTGTATATAATTCGTATAGTTGATCAACGTCTTGAGACCTTACATCCGGCAACGCTGTAGAGCGAGAGTTTGAAAATAATATATTTCATCCTATCGATATACAAACCCAAAACCAATACATACGAAAACTTATACGAGCCCGGTATAGGTAGTCAACGTCATGAGAATTGTTAATTGTGGATTGTTCAAATAAAACTTCAAATTCAGATACTTCTTCCTTTTGATATACGAACCTAAAAACCACACTTATGAACGCTTATACAAGCCTGGTATATGGAGTCGTCGTTATGGGACCTGTTTATTTCGAATTCTCAATAATAATTCTGAAGGAGTGTTGAGGACAAATATCATTTCTTCATGGATCATTTTGGAAAAAATGAACATAATAAACAGTAACGAAACCATTCTGTAATATTTCGGAGACTAAATCAGACTCCTTCATCAGACACAAAGCGAAAACTTTACCAATTATTGTTTGTTGACACTTATTATGAAATTTGTTACACTGCAAATTACAGTAATAGCTGAAGGACACACGGAGAAATATTCATTGATTTTAATTATCAACAAATATTTCGTGGATACGGGCTGGTCCCCTCATCGCTCAGTATTCCCCTAATGAGGAAAGCGTCATTCAGGGGCAAATACAAATCAGTTTCATGGTTATTAACAATCGTCAGCATAACATAGCCACATTGAATGACAGCTGAAGAAGTTCTAGGAAACATAATCCCAGTTGTTGTGAACAGGTAGGAAGAAAATCTCATCAGCTGCATCTAGGGAAATCCTTAGGAACTCTGACCCTCTGTGATGCGGAAACCATAAGCGATGTTCAGTGATGTTCACGCTTTTGTCATAAGAGGGTCAGGGACTGCAAGGCTGTCTACCTGATTTGGCAATTAACAGCTGTCAAAGCTTTGTGAAACCCATCGTAAGAGTTGGTAATTATAACAATGGATTCTTGTGATAAAACTGCATCATAAAATAATTAAATACAAAATGTTTTTTACACATCTCATATCGTGAGACCATGTTCGGCCAATTCGAAAATTATCGACATTTGGGCCAATTGATAAGCGCTCTGTTCCGAACAACAAAAGCACCACAAATAGCAGAATATGTATGTACAATCTATAGAGATCGACATAATGGATTAGACTAAAACAAAGATTCTGATGACGGAATACCACTCACATGAAAAGGAAACATAAGGAGTCGACTTGTATTTTGTTGAACAGACAAAACAATTATCCAAATTACTCAATTGGAATTGTCCATATTTGGTAGTTGAATTTGCTGGAGAAATAGTTAGAACATGGAAATTTCTATCTTAACTGACACTGTGTTACTATGTTTTTGGTGCTTTTGTTATCAGTTTGCCCAAATGTCTGTAATTTTCGAATTATTGGCTGAAAATGGTCTCAGACGTTTTGGTTCGACTCACTGATCAAGAATCTGTGATCAAAATCGCTAGACTTCAAGAGCTAGACTATTGAAAATTTCAGATTAGATTTGGGAGATATCTCGGTTAAAAAAAATTAAAATATTTTTTTTATATCACAAATTTAAAATTGTTTTTTTTATATGCAGTTTTCCCACAAGAATCCACTGATATTATTTAAAACTTTAACTACTACTTTTGGAGATATGATTTTTCAAAATTTCAATAATAAATCTTACTTCTATGTTTTCACAGAATGCTATAATTACTCGATCGTAGAATTCTCAGTGTTATAATATGATATTATTTTTTAATGCCCGTGGATAATCCATATTATGATGATTGAAATATATACTTTGGTAAATTAATCGAATGGGGTTCAGAATATCTCCAGTAAAAATAAAACCGGACTATTGGCTAGGTTTCAATTGATATAATATAATTTTCAGAGTGGATTTGAGGAATGAATATCTCGGATAAGTTCGTGGTTTCGGAATAATTTTTGGCACTCTTTTTTTATCAAATGACACTTTTTTTAATTTAATTTCTTTCATGTTGCAGTTGTATCATAAGAATCCATTGAAATAATTCCCAGCTCTAAGAAACCAATACCTACTTTCGGAGATATGATTTGTCGAAGTTTGAACAAGTGCGCAAAAGCTCCTGCCCACAGGGCTTTCCCACTTTTTATAACATGCAATTCTATCTTAAGAATGCATTGATATCCAACTCTGAGAAACCAATATTTGGAGATATGATTTGTCAAAGTTTGAATAATAACTCGCTAGTAGATTGATGAAAGCGCCAAAGTCCCTGTCCACAGAGCTGTCCCACATTTATAGTTAAATATCAATTCAATAAAAGATTTGATCCGAATCATTTTTTGACAAATTTGAAAAAAATCTTCTTCAAAGCTTATTATATCTCGCTGTAGTATCATCTTATTTTGTCTAAGAAAACTTAATCATTCTCTGATGAAAGCATGTCCACATTTGTTTTCAATTTTTTGGCAACCATCACTTTCTAAAGGCAATTTAATTCTTAGGAATTTTGTAATTTTTATTCCATTTTCTCTGCATCTGCACATGCAAGTGCGACTGTAATTTCAGAGAAGGACGATTGTCCATACTATCATTTCAAGAAGGGAGGTGAATTCATCACTGAATGGTTCCTTTCTGGGTTTTCTCTCTTAAACTCTGAAAAATATCTATGAAATAAAAAATTTCTTTATTTTGAAATTGTTTCTGCGTTAGTTAGAAACATATGTAGATATTTGTAATTCGATTGCAATTACAGAGTCTGATGACATTAAAAGATAACTTAAAGGAGTCGCTCTGTATTTTGTTGATCAAAGAAAACAATTTTACAAATTGCTCAAGATGAATAGACCATATTTGGTTGAATAGGTTGAATAAAGAATTCGAACTTGGAAGTTTCTATGTAAAGTGGAACTGTGTTACAATATTTTTCCAAAGACTATCGGCTGTCGGCTTGACAAATTTCAGTATTAGTGTAATCAAATATAATTCTTAAGATCTTCGCTTGGTGTCTGGGAAAGGAATCTGCTTTAGTCTCCGAAACGTTACAGAAAAGTTGTTTCATATGTTGTTAGTTATGCTACTGTTCATTAGGCAATATTGTTCTATATATGGCTTCTGGCAAATATCTAATCTTTCTAACGCCGAAGTAAATTAAAAAAAAAAACATTGTTTATTTTATGGATATTTTTCAGAATCCAAAAAAGAACCATTTAATCCACTTCTAAATTTGGGACTATTTTACGCAAACGGTGTACAGAAATGTATAGGTGGATAATGTTTACTGAATAAAAGGCCAATCTTGTTCAGCGTTGAAAGAATCAATCAACATACGCCGTTTTTGGGCGCATGTTCTAGGGGAACATCGTCCTATCATTTCGTCCAAATGTCTGTAATTTTCGAATTTCGAGCTGAAAATTGGCTAATAGACTAATTCGGACTCCCTGATCACGAATCCGGTGTCAGTTTTTTGGGTGCCGTCCGGCCGGCCGGCCGTAGGCACGTTAACAAGAGCACCGAAGGTCCTATCGACTTCAAACTTTCAGGGTAGGTTTCTGATCAAAATGCGACGGTTAAGTTCGTTAACGGGCAAAATCGGCCGGACGGTTTAGGAGTTATAGACATTTAAAATTTTGAGGTTATTTCCCTGATATTTCAGGAACTAAAGAAGATGTTGAATCGAAACTTGGTAGTCAGTTCGAGGATATAAACGCGCAACTTTTGGCAAAATTCTGTTATGATCGAAATGTTGGTAATTTTTAAAAAAATATTTCTTTTAATTTTTTCGAAAAAAAAATTTTTTTTTCGATAACTATTCATCAGATTGCAACAAAAACTTGTGCTAACGTCAATTGTAGTATTTTGCAACATTGTGCAAAATTTTGGCTCTATACGATTTCAATTTCTGGAGATATAAGACAAAATGTGTCAAATTTCCTGGGTCTCTCTCAGTATTTTCATCGATTATTATATAATAATCAATAATATTAAGGTATTCAACATGATACTGCTTTTTTTCTTTACTGGTCAGTACGGGCCACAAGGAAGATGAACATGCGCCCAATAGCTCCTGTCCACAGGGCTTGAACCAATTTTTTGGATAAAATAATATTGCTTCTAAAATGTCAACAAAAGAAATTAATCTGGAATAATAGACATTTTGTTGAAGACATATCATCTCTTTCATCGTCCCTTATATTCTTCGGTTTCGTAGAGCCTTCATATGTAGCATTCATTCGGATCCATTTATTTTTATTGCATCTACTCTCATTTGTCTCCCTTATTGATACTTTTCTCGTCACTTCAAATTTACTCTTTTCCTCTTTTCTTCTCTTCTACTTGTTCCAATTCTAACTAATATTCCGTAACTTCATTCTGGACAAGACTCTTTCCCCTCATCAAGCAGCAATAGTACCTTCGCAGTTACAGGGTGTTCCTTAAAGACATGCTAATATTTAAGGTGGTGATTTTTTGACTTATTTTAAGAAAAAACTTCCTATGAACGTATGTCCTGAAAGTTTTAACTTTTGAGATACGTGGTGATAAAATGTTGAAAAAAAATCAGTTTTTAAATAATAACTGAGATAATATTGCAGACATCTTCATAAAATTTGGTACATGTTTATGTGCATCAAGGTGGATTCTGTGATGTACAAAAATTTTCATTTTCTCTACTAAATACTAGGCCACTGCTTTCTATTCGAATAACAATTACTTTTGAGATCCTCATTCATTTTTGAGCAAATTTGATCCCATGGGTTTTCTATGACCGACACACGGTTTCCACCTAAAAAAATACAAATAAAGATCAATTCCTCAAAAATCTGAGGCGGTGTGAAATATTTGTGCATCGACTGAAAGCAAATTGAGAGATCAGATTTGTTCCAAAATGAATGAGAATCCAAAAAATAAGTTTTCTTGTCATATGCTCTGTTCTTGATTAAAATAATTAAATTAAAATTACTTCATATCGCAGCACAAAATTTTATCATCCTGTATCTCAAAGGTTAAGACTTTTAGGACATACGTTCATAAGAAGTTTTTTCTTAAAATGAGTTGATGAATCGCCACCTTAAATATTAGCATGTCTTTAAGGAAGACCCTGTATATGCTCTGACATTCTGAAAAAAAAATATGTGTTAGTAAAAATTATTGTAGATAATGAATTCTCGCTGATCACTTGGAGAAACATTTTGACAAGTTATTGAGGTAAAGAAAAAACTTGGCTTGGGTTTCACAATATATAATACTATGTTCTTGACATTGTTCAGTCTTGAACATGGGATAAGCCGGAAACATATATTTATGTCAACAATATGGTATTATATTGTAAAACTTAAGCCAAATGTTTAAAATTGGAAAAGATTGTAATTTTACATCAAATGAAATACTGTACCTATAGAACTCCTAATGGCTCTTATTTACGTACCTGTTGCACTTTTCATCATCAGCTTCCTTCTTGCAGACATTAAAATCACTTCATAACACAACTAAATCAATGTAAACGATTCCAGCTTCGTTTTCGCGCCCTTTCGTATATCGAAATTGGCGCAATTAGTCCCGAAGAGCTGGCAACAGCGCTGGGTTCGAAGACGTTGGCTGAAGATACTTGCGGAGTATATGTGGGATCAGAATGTCGGCAGAATGATTCGGGATTCGAGAAGTTTGACGAATATACAACTTTTTTGAAAGAAAAAAATTCCTTCCCCTCTCAAGATGCCTAAGGAGTTATATTTTCAATCTACCCATTTTTTGTCTATATACTCCTGGAAACATTTTGGATCATATGGGTCTCAGGTAGCCTTCAGAGTGTACCAAGACTGGATACGTCTATTAGATAAATATATATATATATATATATATATATATATAGATTTGTTCGACCGCACATACAGACCCAAATCGACATACTTTACCGCCTATACAGTCCAAAAGTGACGTTTTCAGACCCGACTCCGGGTCTGGTAACGTTTACCTATAGAATTGTACTCAGGGACGTTAGGGGATGCCAGGGGTAAATTTTCAGATGGGTCTGAAAAAGCGGTGATACATCATATTATATACAGAAAAGCTTCAGAGTTTGGCCAGTGCGAGGGCGCTTCTGCTCACATTAGATCGCTGTATATAATTCGTATAGTTGATCAACGTCTTGAGTCCTTACATCCGGCAACGCTGTAGAGCGAGAGTTTGAAAATAATATATTTCATCCTGTCGATATACAAACCCAAAACCAACACATACGAAAACTTATACGAGCCCGGTATAGGTAGTCAACGTCATGAGAATTGTTAATTGTGGATTGTTCAAATAAAACTTCAAAATCAGATACTTCTTCCTTTTGATATACAAACCTAAAAACCACACTTATGAACGCTTATACAAGCCCGGTATATGGAGTCGTCGTTATGGGAGCTGTTTATTTCGAATTCTCAATCATAATTCTGAAGGAGTGTTGAGGACAAATATCATTTCTTCATGGATCATTTTGGAAAAAATGAACATAATAAACAGTAAAGAAACCATTCTGTAATATTTCGGAGACTAAATCGGACTCCTTCATCAGACACAAAGCGAAAACTTTACCAATTATTTTTTGTTGACACTTATTCTGAAATTTGTTACACTGCAAATTACAGTATTAGCTGAAAGACACACGGAGAAATATTCATTGATCAACTATCAACAAATATTTCGTGGATACGGGCTGGTCCGCTCATCGCTCAGTGTTACCCTAATGAGGAAAGCGTCATTCAGGGGCAAATACGAACCAGTTTCATGGTTATTACCAATCGTCAGCATAACATAGCCACACTGAATGACAGCTGAAGGAGTTCTACGAAACATAATCCCAGTTGTTGCGAAGTGGTAGGAAGAAAATCTCATCAGCTGCATCTAGGAAAATCCTTAGGAACTCTGACCCTCTGTGATGCGGAAACCATAAGCGATGTTCAGTGATGTTCATGCTTTTGCCATTAGAGGGTCAGGGACTGCAAGGCTGTCTACCTGATTTGGCAATTAAGAGCTGTCAAAGCTCTGTGAAACCCATCGTAAGAGTTGGGAATGATATCAATGGATTCTTGTGATGAAACTACATCATAGAATAATTAAATACAGAATGTTTTTGACACATCTCATAATAAGAGCATTCTTTGAAATCGTGAGACCATTTTCTGCCAATTCAAAAATTACCGACATTTGGGCCAATTGATAAGCACTCTGTTCCGAACAACAAATGCACCACAAATATCAGAATATGTATGTACAATCTATAGAGATCGTCATAATGGATTAGACTAAAACAAAGATTCTGATGACGGAATACCACTCACATGAAAAGGAAACATAAGGAGTCGACTGTCTGTAATTTTCGAATTATTGGCTGAAAATGGTCTCAGACGTTTTGGTTCGACTCACTGATCAAGAATCCGTGATCACAATCGCCGTCCGGCCGCCCGTTAACAAGATAACTCTCAAACAGAATGAGCAAGATAGTTCCAATCTTCACTGTAGGTTTGGGAGATGAATATCGCCATAAGAATCCATCGAGATCATTCTCAACTATAACAAACTCACACTTTCGGAAATATTTTTTTTCAAAATTTGAAGGCTTAATCGTAATTTTACGATTTCACAGATTCTTCTAATTGAAATTTGTTGATGTATGTAAATCCAACGTATGTGGTGAGTCATATCGACCATTGTGTTTTGTCGCTCTTGTTCCTCGAAACAGAGTGCTTATCAATTTGCCAAAATGTCTGTAGTTTTCGAATTTTTTGATGAAAATGGTCTTTCACGATTTGGTTCGACTAACTGATCGAGAATCCGTGGTCAAAATTGATTCTGTCCGGCCGGCCGTAGACACAATAACACTCAAACGGAAGGAGCTAGACTGTTGAAAATTTCAGATAAGATCTGGGAGATATCTCGGTTAAAAAAAATAAAAATATTTTTCTTATGTCACATATTTAAAATTGTTTTTTTTATATGCAGTTTTCCCATAATAATCCACTGATATTATTTAAAACTCTAACAACTACTTTTGGAGATATGATTTTTCACAATTTCAATAATAAATCTTACTTCTATGTTTCCACAGAATGCTATAATTACTCGATCGTAGAATTCTTAGGGTTATAATATGATATTATTTTTTTTAAGTGATATTTTAATGCCCGTGGATAATCCATATGATGATGGAAATATATACTTTGGTAAGTTAATCGAATTGGGTTCAGAATATCTCCAGTGAAAATAAAACCGGAATATTGGCTAGGTTTCAATTGATATAATATAATTTTCAGAGTGGATTTGAGGAATGAATATCTCGGATAAGTTCGTGGTTTCGGAATAATTTTTGGCACTCTTTTTTTATTAAATGACACTTTTTTGAATTTCATTTCTCTCGTGATGCAGTTGTATCATAAAAATCCATTGAAATAATTCCCAGCTCTAAGAAACCAATACCTACTTTCGGAGATATGATTTTTCAAAGTTTGAACAAGTGCGCAAAAGCTCCTGCCCACAGGGCTTTTCCTCTTTTTTTATCATGCAGTTCTATCTTAAGAATGCATTGATATCCAACTCTGAGAAACCAATATTTGGAGATATGATTTGTCAAAGTTTGAATAATAACTCGCTAGTACTTTGACGAAAGCGCCAAAGTCCCTGTCCACAGAACTGTCCCACATTTATAGTTAAATATCAATTCAATAGAAGATTTGATTCGAATCATTTTTTGACAAATTTGAAAAAACTCTTCTTCAAAGCTTATTATATCTCGCTGTAGTCTCATCTTATTTTGTCTAAGAAAACTTAATCATTCTCTGACGAAAGCATGCCCACATTTGTTCTCAATCTTTTGGCAACTATCACTTTCTAAAGGCAATTTAATTCTTAGGAATTTTGTAATTTTTATTGCATTTTCTCTGCATCTGCACATGCAAGTGCGACTGTAATTTCAGAGAAGGACGATTGCAAAAAGCCCATACCATCATTTCAAGAAATCATTACAGGATACTTTGGGAGGTGAGTTCATCACTGAATGGTTCCTTTCTGGGGTTTCTCTCTTAAACTCTGAAAAATATCTCTGAAATAAAAAATTTCATTATTTTGAAATTGCTTCTGCGTTAGAAACATATGTAGTTGTAGATATTTGTAATTCGATTGCAATTACAGAGTCAGATCACATAAAAAGATAACTTAAATAAGTCGCTCTGTGTTTTGTTGATCAAAGAAAACAATTATACAAATTGCTCAAGATGAATAGACCATATTTGGTTGAATAAGGAATTCGAACTTGGAAATTTCTATGTAAAGTGTAACTGTCTTACAATATTTTTCCAAAGACTATCGGCTGTCGGCTTGACAAATTTCAGTATTAGGCTGGTTTTTCTATCACGCTGACGGTCGGCGCTGAGCTTTACGCGTGCGTACGCGACGGCGCGTCGGCGCCGCTGACTAGCTGGCGCCGACGCGCCTCCACATCCAGTGAGCGTTTTCATGTCACGCTGAATGCACGTAATAGGATAATCACGTAAATTCGCGAAATAGACACCGGTCAAGTAATTGCGGTCAGCTATGCGCTGAACGTCAGCGCCGACCGTCAGCGTGATATGTTAACCAGCCTAAGTGTCATCAAATATAATTCTTAAGATCATCGCTTGGTGTCTGATGAAGAAATCTGCTTTAGTCTCCGAAACGTTACAGAAAAGTTGTTTCATATGTTATTAGTTATGCTACTGTTCATTAGGCAATATTGTTCTATATATGGCTTCTGGCAAATATCTAGTCCTTCTAACGCCGAATTAAATTAAAAAAAAACATTTTTTATTTTATGGATATTTTTCAGAATCCAAAAAGGTACCATTTAGTCCACTTCTGAATTTGGGGAAATATTCAACTATTTTACGCAAACGGTGTACAGAAATGTATAGGTAGATGTTGACTGAATAAAAGGTAAAGCTTTTTCAGCATTGAAAGAATCAATCAACATACGCCGTTTTTTGGATAAAATAATATTGCTTCCAGAATGTCAACAAAAGAAATTAATCTGGAATAATAGACTTTCTGTGGAAGACATATCATCTTTTTCATCGTCCCTTATATTCTTCGGTTTTGTAGAGCCTTCATATGTAGCATTCATTCGGATCCATTTAATTTTTAATGCATCTATTTTCAGTTGTCTCTCTTATTGATACTTTTCTCGTCACTTCAAATTTACTCTTTTCCTCTTCGTCATCTTCTACTTGTTACAATTCTAACTAATATTCCGTAACTTAATTCTGGGCAAGACTCTTTCCCCTCATCAAGCAGCAATAGTACCTTCGCAGTTACAGGGTGTTAAAGACATGCTAATATTCAAGGTGGTGATTTTTTGACTTTTTTTAAGAAAAAACTTCCTATGAATGTATGTCCTGAAAGTCTTAACTTTTGAGATACGTGTTGATAAATTGTTAAAAAAAAAGTTGGATTTTAAATAATAACTGAGATAATATTGCAGACATCTTGATAACATTTGGTACATGTATTCTATGCATTAAGGTGCATTTTGTGATGTACAAATATTTCCATTTTCTCTACCAGTGACGTCCATATGGGTTTTGCATTGAATATTTTGGAGAAAAAAATTCTACGCCACCGCTTTCTTTTCAAATAAAAATTACTTTTAAGATCCTCATTCATTTTTGAGCAAATTTGATCCCATGGGTTTTCTATAACCGACACACGGTTTCCACCTAAAAAAATAAAAATCGTTTTACTTCAGGATCAATTCCTCAATAATCTAAGGTGGTGTGAAATATTTGTGCATCGACTGAAAGCAAATTGAGAGATCAGATTTGTTCCTAAATGAATGAGAATCCAAAAAATAAGTTTTCTTGTCATATGCTCTGTTCTTGATTAAAATAATTAAATTAAAATTACTTCATATCGCAGCACCAAATTTTATCACCCTGTATCTCAAAAGTTAAGACTTTTAGGACATACGTTGATAGGAAGTTATTTCTTAAAATGAGTTGAAGAATCGCCCCCTTAAATATTAGCATGTCTTTAAGGAAGACCCTGTATATGCTCTGATATTCTGAAAAAAAATATGTGTTAGTAAAAATTATTGTAGATATTGAATTCTCGCTAATCACTTGGTGAAACATTTTGACAAGTTATTGACGTAAAGAAAAAACTTGGCTTAAGTTTCACAATATAATACTATGTTCTTGACATTGTTCAGTCTTGAACAAGGAATAAGCCGGAAACATATATTTATGTCAACAATATGGTATTATATTGTAAAACTCAAGCCAAATGTTTTCAATTGGAAAAGATTGTAATTTTACATCAAATGAAATACTGTACCTATAGAACACCTAATGGCTCTTATTTACGTACCTGTTGCACTTTTCATCATCAGCTTCCTTCTTGCAGACATTAAAATCACTTCACAACACAACTAAAACAATGTAAACCATTCCAGCTTCGTTTTCGCGCCCTTTTGTATATCGAAATTGGCGCAATTAGTCCCGAAGAGCTGGCAACAGCGCTGGGTTCAAAGACGTTGGCTGAAGATACTTGCAGAGTATATGTGGGATCAGAAAGTCGGCGGAATGATTCGGGATTCGAGAAGTTTGACGAATATACATCTTTTTTGAAAGAAAAAAATTCCTTCCCCTCTCAAGATGCCTAAGGAGTTATATTTTCAATCTACCCATTTTTGGTCTATATACTCCTGAAAACATTTGGGATCATATGGGTCTCAGGTAGCCTTCAGAGTGTACCGGGACTGGATACGTCTATTAGATAAATATATATATATATATATATATATATATATATATATATATATATATATATATATATATATAGAAAATTTTCGAATCGTTGAACTGTTGTGTTTGAATTAATATTTTTGAGTTTTGTTGGTGCATGAAGACGAGGGCCCTCCAACGAAGAAAATCGATCGTCGTCAGGTAGGTGCAAAGTGGATTTT
This sequence comes from Halyzia sedecimguttata, assembly GCA_937662695.2. Lineage (NCBI taxonomy): Eukaryota > Metazoa > Arthropoda > Insecta > Coleoptera > Coccinellidae > Halyzia > Halyzia sedecimguttata. The sequence continues at coordinate 9,816,450 of OW569416.2, read as the reverse complement.
TGTATGCTACGGATGTTAATATAAAATTTCGATACAGTTCACTTATTCTTCCACTTGCATTAACAAATTCCTTCTGTTAATGCGGATAAAGCACCTTCCGCACGATGTTCACTGTACCGAGTATAACAGCCTTCTGCATCCACATCAGTGTATTCTGTGGCAAGTTCAGTTCTTTCAGATGTTTGGTCGTTTTACGATGGACTGGACCATTCGTGCTGATGATGAGAGGCTTTATATTTACGCTTTCCAGCCGCCACATATCCTTAATTTCTTTTGCCAGTGCCTCATATTTCGTTATTTTTTGGCGCTCTAGTTCCTCGGAACTGAGTGCTTATCAATATGCCCAAATGTCTGTAATTTTGGAATATTTCGATGAAAATGGTCTTAAACGATTTGGTTCGAATCACTGATCAAGAATCCGTGGTCGAAATTCATTCTGTCCGGCCGGCCGATCTGGCCGGCCGGCCGTAAGCACGATTACTCTCGAACGGAATGAGCTAGAGAGTTGAAATTTTCAGAGTAGGTTTGGGGGATGAATATCTCGGCTAAGTTCGTTATATGGCAAAATCGGACAGATGGTTTCGGAGTAACAAAAAAAAAAATTTTTTTTTACGAAACAAATTCCAAATCAAATTTTTTTTAATAAGCAGTTTTATCATAAAAATCCATTCATGTTATTTTCAACTCCAACAAGCTAATACTTTCGGAGATATGATTTTTTTAAATTTCAATGTAAATCGTATTTCACAGATTGATATAATTATTATTCTATGTATGAATTCTCATAATGTCAACTTGACAGAAGGGAATATTGTAATATTGGGGTTGAAATACTCGTATTTTAGCGATGCAACGGGGACCTCACCCGAAAATGTTTGAAAATATTACGTAAATATTGAAAGCATAATTCTGTAGTTTGGTGAACGTAGATCAGGAAATTTTTGATCGATTACAAGGTAATTTTTTATTATTACTTATCTTCTTTCATATTTGTTTTATGGAATACCTACTATTTGTAGGTACTTTAAACCTGTTTTGGGCAATTGTCATACGAAACTTGTTTTTTTGGCGCTCTAGTTCCTCGGAACAGTGTGCTTATCAATTTGCCCAAGTGTCTGTAATTTTGAAATTTTTGGCTGAAAATGGTCTCAAACGATTTGGTTCGACTCACTGATCAAGAATCCGAGTGCGAAATCGATTCTGTCCGGCCGGCCGACCGGCCGTAGGCACGATAACTCTCGAACGAAAGGAGTTAGCGGATTGAAAATTGCAGGGTGGTTTTGGAGCGTAAATATCGCGGACAAGTTCGTTCGATCTATCTAAAATTTAGCATCGAATTGTAGAATCATGACCTTTATACGCATGTGAAGTTTTGTATTGACCAGATTACCGCAAAGTGTAAAAAAAAAAAATTGAAAATTTAAAAAAAGTTTTTCCACGATAACTCTCGAACGGAATGAGCTAGGTAGTTGAAATTTTCAGAGTAGGTTAGGGAGATGAATATCTCGGTTAAGTTCGTTATTGGGCAAAATTGGCCAGATTTAATTCGATTTCTTCCATGGTGCAGTTCTCATTCTCATGATTGCTCATTTAATCTTGATAAATAAACTATTATTTGAATTGAATTTCCTTTATGATGCAGCTCTATCATATGTATACATTAATATATTTCCCAACTCAGAGAAACCAATACTTTCGGAGATATAATTTGTCTGTTTGAACTAGAGCGCCAGAAAGCTCCTGTCCACAGGGCTTGAACCCATTTTTTAACGTAAGTTTTATTGAGGTTGTAATCTTGAGGTACCGCAAAGTCTATTATGAGGGCGGTCTTTGTAACTCTATCCCACACCACCATGTCCGGTCGGTTATGTTCGACACTTCTATCTGTGATGCTGATGACAGTCAGGTCCCAATACATTTTTGTATGCTCGTTCTCCATTAGCGTCTGTGGTTTGTATAAGTGGTGCGGTGTAAAGTGCTGTAGGAGTTGTTTTTGAAGACATAACACCTGATGCACAACTTTTCCCATATTATTATGTCTTGCCAGGTATTTAGTGCCAGCGATCGCCGAGCATCCAGACGAGAGGTGTTGGACCGACTCTTCTGCGCCATTGCACAATCTGCATCTAGTGTTGTCTACAGCTTGTTTCATTATGTGTTTGGCATATGTCCGAGTCGAAACGACCTGGTCTTGTATGGCGAAAAAGGTACCAATCTGTAGTGCGCAAAGTGATACTCGCCCTATTATTATTAATATTATTTCTTCTCCCCAAATTGCTATATATATGAGTTAATAAAATACATTTTTATTATTGTTATTTATCGTTCAATGCTCCTGGGGAGGGGGAATAGAAAGAGATAGAACGAGAGTGAATGCGTGGCACTCGAACGCATGCGAGTAGTTTTCTATCCCTTCCTATTTCAATTTCGACATTACGTTGTTCTATTTTAATTTATAATATTCATCATGGAAGTAAAACTTCTAATGCGACCTTAACAAGGTTGCGTTAAACGTTCAACGGTACCATGGAGGGGTATGAAAGCATTTTTGCATTAAACGTTCAACGCACCTGGGGAGGGAAAATAGAAAGAGACAGAGCGAGAGTGAATGCGTGGCACTCGAACGCATGCGCGTAGTTTTCTACCCCTTCCTATTTTCATTTCCACATAACGTTGTTCTATTTCAATTTATAATATTCATTATTGAAGTGAAACTTCTAACGCGACTTCAACAAGATTGCGTTAAATGTTTATCGCTACCATGGAGGGGTATGAAAGCATTTTTCCGTTAAACGTTCAACGCTCCTGGGGAGGGGGAATATAAAGAGACAGAGCGAGAGTGAATGCGTGGCAATCGAACGCATGCGCGTAGTTTGCTACCCCTTCCTATTTTCATTTCCACATTACGTTGTTATATTTTAATAATATAATATTCAATATTTCACTCACTTGTTTTTTTGAAGTGAAACTTCTAATGCGACGTCCAACAAGGTTGCGTTTAACGTTTAACGCTACCATGGAGGGGGTATGGAAGCACTGTTGCGTTGAACGTTCAATGCGGCTGGGGTGGGGGGATAGAAAGAGACATAGTGATATTGAATGCGTGGCACTCGAACGCATGCGCGTAGTATTTGTAATATTCATTATTTCATTTACTTTTCATTTGAAGTGAAACTTCTAATGCGACTTCCAACAAGGTTGCGTTAAAAGTTTAACGCTACCATGGAGGGGGTAATTCCGGGGCATGAAAACACTGTTGCGTTAAACGTTCAGCGCTCCTGAGGAGGGGGAATAGAAAGAGACAGAGTAAGAGTAAGTGCGTGGCACTCGAACGCATACGCGCAGTTTTCTACCCCTTCCTATTTTCTTTTCCAAATTACGTTGTTCTATTTTAATTTATAATATTCATTTTCACTTCTTCCGCGTGGAGGGAATCCGCGCACTATTTTCTTTATTTTATTGTTATTGTTATTAATTTTTTTTCATTTGGATAAAGTTGAAGGATACATATTTAAGTAAAATTAAGGGAAACAAATCAACCAATGAAAGGTAGTTTCAAGCAGGAAAGTATCTAAAATAAGTGTAGTAACGGAGTTCTGACAAACATACGAATAATTCAATATCAATTCATTATTCTAAGGGATATTTTCTTCTTTACTTGAACAGTGATGTCATAATAAATAGGTTATGTGCGTACACTAAAGGCGAAAATTCATGAGACGATTTTGTCGTCGAAAACCAACGATTTTGTCGTCCAAATGAGTATACAGTCATTTGGACGACGTCGTCCATGTCGCTGGATTAATCCAGCATTCCAACGACAACTGATGACATACCTCTGACAGCCGCGAAAATTAATAGTTATTTTTGTATCTAGTGCGCGAAATGCTACTTTGGTGATCGAGAACTGATTTTTTTAACGAGGCGCAGCCGAGTTAAAAAAATAGTCAAGATCACCAAAGTATTTCGCGCATGAGATGCAAACAAAATTTTTTCTACAAACTTCAAAAATATTGTTCTAAAAGAAGTAACATGCTTAGCTTAATATGAAAATAGTATTGAACTGGCTTGAACTGTTTTTCCAAATCAAGTAAATACTGTAACTATGAAAATAAAATGGCATTTGTTTGTTTGATTGAGGAACGTAAAGGTTAAAATATAAAAACTCCATATAGTTTACATGCAGTGTGCGAAGTAATTACTTCGCACACTACTTCGCGCACGGTGTCATGGTAACGAAGGAAAATGAAAAAAAGGGTCACTTCGCATATTGTTGTCAATGCGCGAACCTTGTCATTTTTTGACGTTTGTAGAAAAAATTGGTTCAAGCACTGACGTGAAGTCAGGAGCTTTTGCGCTCCTGAAAGTAGACAATATTATCCTATATAATATGTCTTAGACCAGAAATGACTATTGTTGTGTGCCCAAATGCAATTCATGGGCGAAAAAAATGCCAAAATCTATAGGTTTTATTCTGTATTGTTTTATTATGTCCAACTCCCTGTGAAATATCCTAGTATAAGTTTGTGTTTTCACTTCTTACCTCCGGAAAACCAAATATAAATATAATTATTGAAACTGCGTTAGGAAGATAACTATAATAGACCGAAGAGTACTCAACTTGGAACTACATCATCTTCAAACAGAGTACAAGGACTAAGGAAGTACCTCGAAAGAGAACTGAGGAAGGATGTGTCGATGACTTGCTGTACTGAAAAACCTCATTCAGAAGAAGAAATCACCCAAGCACCCTTGAGTTAGTTGAACAGCAATAATAATTTTAGTAGTATACTTGGTTGTGTACATTGTTACCGGACCACTTAACATTTGTGCCATTGATATATCCCGGTTATCTACAAAGAGTGATATCTTGAACAGTGACAGTGCTTTGAAATAACAGGCATAAACAATTTTGATATTTTCAATTGAATAGAAGAGATGGTCATCAAACTCTTGAAAACAAAACAAAAAAAAGCAACTTTATTATACCTCAAACATTACACTTATTGTTAATAATTATTTTCACATAATAAATATGTATCATATCTTGAAAAAATCATTTTAATTATGGATAACTCTTTTACCACAGCTTTATCTGGATCAATTAGACACTATATATCCTCATAAATGAACTAGAACAGCATGCACCTGAACTTGAATTAAAACATCAGTAATATGTTTACACCTGCTCCATGCTCCGACTTTACAAGAATATACCATACTTTTTCTTAAGTTCGCCATTCTCCACATTAATATGGGCCATCAATTTTATGTGGTTCTGAATTAAGGGCACTACTTTGTAAACATAAGGAACAAATGTCTATTAAAATGGGACCACAATTTGTTTTGTCATACATGATTACATGATCTACATTTAGAACCTCTTCTCCTTCTACAAGGATTCTAGAATTAGAAGTTGAAGCTCCTATGTACTCCAGAAATTGCATCGTCTTGGAAGTTCCCATTTGTTTTTCTTTTGCGATTTAATACATTTATATAATTATTAGAGATAACTGTAGTACTTTAGGAACTCATTTTGTACCTAAATATGTATTTAGTTGTAATATTTAAATTCAATTAGGTTATGTTTCTGTCAGTTCAATATAATCTGTCGTCCGATTTTGTCGTTCCATGAAATATAGGGAAAGGGAAATTTTGAACGACAGTCGTTGCTTTTGAACGACAAAATCGTCGAAATTTTGGACGACAAAATCGTGGGTTTTCGACGACAACATCGTCTCATGAATTTTCGCCTTAAGAGTTGTGTATCTCTAGAAGAAAGTCGTGTCCGATCATTCTTCGTTCAGTAGCTAAATGAAACGTTGTCCCAACCCTTGAGTGGAGTTCATTACTTTTTCTTGTTGTGATATATTGTCGATATTTCTTAGGAGCCCTGGTGATGGAACTGAACCATTTCGGAAGAGTTGCATAGATGAATGAGCTTAAAATCATTTCTCATATGTCAAAAAACCCTTTACCTGATTACATAACTGAATTCCATGAAAATCCATTGAACTACACTGGAGTACATTTTTATTAGCTAGCCCTCAGATTGAATCCATTCTGCTCAAGAACTCGAAACCAATGCCTATGAGTGCCTAGACGAACGAATCGTTATTCTCATGCTGTTTTTCAAGCTCAACGTTTTCAGGTCTCAAGTTCCAGGTGTGAATAATAGTGAATATAGACGAAGAACAGGATAATATGGAACATGTTCATGAGGAAATCGTTTTCTATGAGATTTGGAGCGTTTTATTGTATTTTCTCCAAACAATCCAACCTATGTTGATTATAAACATACCACCTGAATTCATTTGAATAGGAATATAATATATAACAAGTAATAATCAAAACCAAAATTCCATCCGATTAAACAGGATAAGATGAAGCTGAAAATTGGGTAGACTGATTGTTATACCATTTACCGGATGAACCGCTTAGGTACCCATTAATTCGTGAAATGTTGACAATTGCAACGAAGAGTATTATAGGTGAATGTTAGGAAGGAAATCATGAGATTTCTATACGACTTGGTGGTTTTTATTGTATTATTTCCAAACAATCCAACCTATGTTGATTATAAACATACTACCCCAATCCATTTGAATAGGAAAATATATCACAAGTTATATACTACCTATTTATAATGATCAAAACCTAAATTCCATCCGATTAAATAGGACAATATGATGCTGACGTTTGGAGAGACTGATTGTTATACCATTTACCGGATGAACCATTTGCCCAATAATTCGTGAAATGTTGACAATTGCAACGAAGAGCATTATAGGTGAATGTTCGTCCAACCCATTTCTTGGCTCTTTGTATTGTTTCCGCTCTTGACAGGCTTCCTCGTCCAATATTCTCACATTTGGATCTGTTGATACCGTATATAAATTCTTCATGGTGTATATCTTCGATTCTGCCATCATCTGTAGTGAAATAAGAATGTTTGTGATACATATAAATATATATACCTGGATTAGGGCCATCATCAGCTAATTTTTGAGTATATACATATAATATACACAGAATCGGAATCAATATATCTGTGGTATATACAGCAAACTATGAGGGTAACAAGGAACGCTAATATATTGTGATACCAAATAATCATGAGAACCGCAATGCTGCACTATCCTTCCGCGGTTCTCTGTTTGGTGACGTCAAACGATAATTCGACCCCCTCTTGGCCCTCTTCGCGCAATTCGAGGAGGAATTGAAATGCTCTCTCAATATTTAACAAACTATTCTTTACGCTCTCATTAAATATATATATATTCTTTTGAATAAATAACGAAGATAATATATTCTATCCGTGTGGACGGCACTACGAGCTTTACATGTAATGCTCATAGAACCGTCCACACGGAGAATTCGCCTTAAATTACACCCGTCTGGACCCGGCTTTAGAGCTGATTACACCGTCTAACTAAACCACCTCCTAACCAGGGGGAAATTGTGATTTCCATTCTTTCCACATTTTCAAAATGTATTTTTACGCGTATGTTCTGGGAACATCGCGTTGTCATTTTGCCGAAGTGTCTGTAATTTTCGAATTTTTTGCGGAAAATGGTCTGAAACGATTGTGTTCGAACCCCCATAACTTGACAACGGTTAGAGATAGCGACTTGAAATTTTCAGGGTGGGTGGTGCATCCCAATACGAGTTCGTTGATGAGCATAATCGGAACAATGGTTTCCGAGTAATAATTTTTTTTCAATCAATACAAGTCCGATCAAATAGAAACTTGGTGAGTAGTTCTAGAATACAAACTTATGGACGTTCGTGAAATTTTGTGAGAATCGTATCACTAGAAAATTTAAATTTTAAAGTATATTTTTTATGTCACGATAACCTGAGAATGGAAAGAGATAGCGACTGGAAATTTTTGGGTAATGTTGTGCATCTGAATGGGACATTTGAGTTTGCTTATAGGCGTAATAAACCAAACGGTTTTGGAGTTATACCCATCCGAAATTTTGTTATTTCTTCAATAACTCGAAAAATACCGATCCAATTTAAACATGGTTATAAGTTGTAGAATCCTAATGCAAAAATTCTTACGAAATTCCGTGAGGTTGTATGACTACCAAATTTAAAAAAAAAATTGAACATGATTGAAAATTCTATATATCAGAGACTATTCGTCCGCAATCGTTGAAATTTTGCAAGGGCCTTCAAAACCTAACTCTATTGCCAAGTTCCAAGTTTGAACACGATCGGATCTATATTGTTGGAGATCCGAGCAGCCTTGTTTGAAATCAGTAGCTGGATAGGTGACCGTTGCCTTGATAACTTTAGATCGAAAGGAGATAGGGACATCCCGATGGAAGAATTTACCATGGTAAATTCGAATTAAGTGTCCAATACAGTAGAATGGACAACATAATTAACCATGGTAAATTCGATTTAGGGTGTCCAATACAGAAGAATGAACAATAGAACATACGCACAAAAGCTTCTGACTTCACGTCTGTGCTTGAACCAATTTTTTTTTCGTGATGTTTTTTTAATTTTCTATGTGTGCGGTTCTTAAAATTTTTTTTTTCGTCATTTTTTTCATATTTTCTAAGGATACGGTTCTTACAAAATTTCAAACACGTCTTCATGTTGATTTTCTACAACTAGTTACCAAGCTTCAATTCAATCGAATATTTATTCTTTGAGTTATCAAAGAAATAATATTCCAGGTGGATATAACTCGGAAACCGTTAAACCGATTATGCCCAAAAACTAACTCAACTCTCCCTTTCGGATACGCAACCTACCCTGAAAATTGCAAGTCCCTATCTCCTTTCGTTCGAAAGTTATCGAGGCAACGGTCACCCATCTACTGAACTCACACAAGAATGCTCGAATCTCCAACAATATTCAACCGATCGTGTTAAAACTTGAAACTTGGCAGTAGAGTTAGGTTATGAACGCTCTTGCAAAATTTCAGCAATTTCAAACGAACAGTTACTGATATATGAAATATTTTTTTTTTATTTTCAATGATTTATTAAAACTTTTCTACAAATGCTATCGTCACCAAATTTTGCAAACGTTTTTGCGTTGGCATTCTACAACTAATTACCATGTTTGAATCCAATCGGTTTTTGCCTGATAACGAACTTAGCCGAGATATCTATCTCCCAAACCTACTCTGAAAATTTCAACAGGCCAGCTCATTCCGTTCCAGAATAATCGGGTCTACGGCCGGACAGAATAAATTCTGACCACGGATTCTTGATCAGTGAGTCGAACCAAATCGTTTAAGACCATTTTCAGCCAAATATTCGAAAATTACAGACATCTGGGCAAATTTAGAAGCACTCTGTTCCGTGGAACAAGAGCGCCAAAAAGAGGGTGCTGGATGGTAGCCTAACAAGGCTACCATTCATATGCCTACACCGAGTACAACAGTACTCGGTGTGTAATGATATAAAACTTGAGGTAGACAACCACACAATACATTCGGTTTCCGAGGTGGAACATCCTTGTATATTGCATTGACCTGAAAAAACTCGCAAAGCTCTTCAATATTTGGGGATATATTGGTGATTATAGATATCCCGCTGAAATGAAAATGCTGTTGCAGATAAACAAGATCGAAACATAATTATGAATTATGAATTATGAATGATCTTATCGAAATGATCACGGAGGCCGGCTTATTATTATTGATATGACCATTCCTACCTCCCTTGAAAATTGTGGTACAGTGTTAGCTAAATCCAAAATTTAGGAAAGACCAAATTACTCGCCAGGATTCTGAGGACAACAACATGTGGTTTATCTGAAGATAAACCACATAATAGTTCGACACATAAACTGAAGTTTATGTGTCGAACTGAAGTTTATGTGTCGAATTCCATGGAATTTTAAAGATAACCTGAAGATAAAAGCATTCAATTGTCACCAGAAACCAGCCCTTAATGATCTTGCATGAAATGTGCAGGGATTTTATTAGAGTGTATAGTGTCTGGATCGGGTACCTTGAAAATAACAAAGTATCTTATCTTCGAACCTGTTAACGCAGAAGAATTAGCTGTGGGGCCGAAGGTCGTAAGTACAATCCCGGGACTGAAAAGGACATTTTCTAGTCATGGTAATCGCCACAATTCACAGTTTCGTCAGAACTTAAAAGTTATGAGTCTAATGTGGAGTAAAGATACAGTAACGAAGCCTACACAGAACAGTTACTCTTATTTAAGGCTTCACACGAGACGAGAGTATTACAAATAAAATATTTCTCAGATGATCACCAGATTTGATATTTAGTGAAATTTATTATTCTCTATGTAGACCTTTTCTAAATTTTCGAATAAAAACTTCATAAAAATAATTAACGAGACCAAAAACGAGACTCTTGTGTTGCTTAGTATGTGGCTTCGCTATTGTCCATATTATTTTTCAAAACCTCGTCTCGTCTCGTCAAAAGCGAGACGAGACGAGAAAAATCTCGCTCTTGTGTGAATCCCTACTAGTTTTATTAAATCTAACAATACGTTCTATTCGTGATCAACAATTCCACCATTTTAGTTAATAAAGTTCGGTGCGTTGTATCCAATCGAAAGCGTTATTTCCGACCTCGTTCTTACGAAAAAACGCTATATTCGTAAAAAAGTTAAGCATTTTTAAAAATAACTTGTAATAGCTTGGGAGTGCATATAGGGTATCCCGAAATTGAGTTGGAAAATGTTATGCTTATTCTACGTCAAGAAATAACCGAGGGGTAAACCGCTAGGAATTCTGGTGTACAAGAAAGGAGAATTCCATGGATTTCCTATTGAATTTCGATTAAATCCTATTGAATTCCTGGAATACCTATTGAATTCCTGGAATTCCTACCTATTGAATTCCTAGAATTCATATTGAATTTCTGGAATTCCTATTGAATTCCGTTGAATTCCTATTGGATTCCTTGGAATTCCTATTGAATTATTGAGAATTCCTATTGATGTTAGAGTGCGACTCCTATCGGATAATCATGCATACTGCTCCAAATAGTTGGTTTTAATCGAGGTGTAAAGCGCTAGGAATTCTGGTGTACAAGAATATAGAATTCCAATAGAATTTCAAAAGAATTCCTATTGAATTCCAACAAAATTTCGGTTGGGTTGGAATTCTGGTGTACGAATTTTGGTCAGCGGTTTCCCCCTCGCAAATAACACGGATCTTTATCTGGAAAGGCTCTCTTTTCGAAATACATGCTATTGAAGTGAATTGCCTGATGTATCTTCCACAACATTTTGTATGTGTCCTCTGTCACTGCTTTGACCTGAGCCATTTGTTGCAGTTCATTTCATAGAGGACCAAAAGCCTAGGGAATGTAATAATTCTCACTCACATGCCTCCGTCAGTTTCAAAAAAGATAACTCTCCTCGGGATATTAATTGTTTCGAAAACTGACCTTTTTCGGTTCTAAGTTTACTTGACGTAGAATATACCAGTAGATTTTTTAGACTTAATCTCGGGACAGCCTTTATATTCTTTCGAAATAATTCAGCCAATACCCAAATATAATATGCAGTTGTAATTCGGAAAAAAAATAAACCATTTCATAACCTATAGATATAAAAAACAAATCGTAATGCTCAAGTTCAAAAGAATATATAATATATATGTATTGTTATGGAAAATGTTGAGGCTCTCAAAATAAAAGAGAATTGAAATTGTATTTCTCATTAAAAATCTAAATGTTCAAGAAATTGTAGGTCTGACACATAAATACTTAATTTATTTAGTTAATTTAGTGAATTCACGAAAAGTTTGTCGATTTATGCCAAAGACTTTCACATCTGTGATTTATAAAAGTATATCTATAACCAGTATGTTACATTTGAAAGAAATTATAAGCAAGGAGAAGGAAGGAATATAGTAACAAGCAATCAAATCATCGTTTTCTCGACGCAAGCCATTTGGATGATTTGATTGAATAATTAAATAGAAGAAATCAGGTTTGGCTGAGAGTTCAAATAAAATGAATCCTAGGAAACGAGGAAAAATTGAATAGACAGTAGATTTAAAATTGAAAATGGGAATGACACAAAAATTGTGCTCCATATAATTAGAGAAAAACTCACTGAATAGAATGAAATAAACCATCCAATCTTAAAAAGGATATATAAGAGGAAAGTAGCATATTGGATTCATAGTATCTAGAAGTAGAACGGAGAAATAATAGAAGAAGGAGTATTAGGAATAAACCATCCAGTCTTAAAAGGACATATAAGAAGAAAGGATCATATTGGATCCATAGTATCTAGAAGTAGAAGAGATGAATAATTGAAGAAGGAGTATTAGGTTAAACTTGTAAGGTTAGTGTAATATAGTCTCCTTAGTTAATAAATAATTCTGTAATATTTTGAGATTCTTAATATTTTTTTAAAAAATCATTCTAATTAGAACCCTCACAAAATTAGGAAATTTTAAATTTGATATTGAATTCAAAATTCTATTAATTCATATCATAACAGTATATATATTTGTTCAAGATCTTGCATCTGGGGTCTCTAGATAAATTACAATGGTAATGTGTTTGGCTCCCGGTTAATATTACAATAAAAGGGAAAACTGTCGATTTTATACATTTCCCAAAGATCCAAATAATCAAAGAAGGTGTTTTCCACTTCTGAGGTAAGTGAGAACATCCTATCTCTAAACCCTAAAATTTTCATTAATAACAACAAATTTTCTTAGTTTGGTTGAAAATGGGTGTCAGTATTAATTCAATTTTTTCTTAGAGCTTAGAGGGGTCTCCTTGTGGAAGACCCAGGAGGATCAGTATAATAATAATAATATAATAATATATATATATATATATATATATATATATATATTCTTTTGACTGAGAGCTGTATATGTGTTAGCAGAGATTGGTGTAACGGGGTACCATACAATTCGACGTATGATACAAGAGCTTAGGGAAAAACCTCAGCAAAAAACCCTTTCTCCCCGTGAGTGTGGTGATTTGTAACTATTGTTTACAAAATTTGCTGAAATTTAAAAATATTGATGGGGATATATTTCTTCAATGTGGATTTCCTCGTCAAAAAACGGATAGGTTTCTCAAAGGTACCCGAAACTCAACCTGAAAAATGAAAAGACAAGAGGAGGAAACGAACAAATTAAAAATAATACATAACCTTTCAAAAGTCTCACCTCACAAAAATACTTCTCTGTAGGCGAATGGGATCTCGTGGAGAAGAATCGCCTCCGCTAGTTCACTCCTGAAATCCCTTCAATATTTGAATTCAAAAATGAAAATGTTGCTCGTAAGGCCAGGAGGGTCTCTTTCAAAACAAGGTCTGACCGGTCCAAGTCCAAGCGATGATTATTCAGAATTTCAGATGTTCGAAGCCCGCTACAGGGCCCTTAAGAAGGGCTATCATCTCCCATAGATATATATTTTACTTTATATTGTATAAAAGAATGAAAAAATGCGCCGGACAAATTACGACTTATGTCATATATAATATAATAATATAATATAATTAGACGCGATGATTTCAAGGAGTGTCGCATGAACAGTAAACAGCTTCTTCATCGTTATCATTTGAGAATATTTTCGGCAGCAAATTGAATATACAAATGAAACTAGAAACGTTATCTATTCGTAGTTCCAAATATAACGGAGTGTTGTTCAAAATGTATGCGAATTAGTGAAAAAAAAACTATGGAAGAGAATGTATTTTTCCATAGGGAAACAAAAGCATGTGTGTAACATTTGCAGTATTCCTTGTTCATGGCGAAGAAATTTTCACACTATAACGACATATCAAAACTAATTTTTTTTTTTCAAAACAGTGGAGAGCCTTATAATAGGCTTGCACCCGTGTACCCTGTAGGATTAGAACCTTCAATATTTGGTGTCACTCGACAACTATTTTACCACTATGATTATTCATCGAATATTGTCCACCTACCTCCGTCATTGAACACTGTTATCAAATGGTTTGGTCTATCCGCACCTATCATGTAGTGTTTGAAACCGAAAAATCCAGGGGCTCCAGCTAATTTGCATTTAATGATATCACCAGGTTCCCAAAACATGTGATCTAAGTCAGCACTTTTAATTGAAAAAATAACATTTGCAAGAACAAAAAGAGTCGCTATATTCATGATATACATAGTTATTAGTTATCCTAAGAGATGGGTTACATTACTATTTATAAGTAGTGATATAGATAACAACAATCAATTACCCAAATAATCAATTAAGATTGTGAAATACAGAGTAATATTTTTTTTCAAATTGTAACGTAGTTTCCTTCTTTTGTTACATATTTGCACTTGGCAGCTTTTCGCCAGAGAACATTTAGGTCATGGGTTTATATAATTCAAAAATTCTTCTCAGTATCAATGCAACAATTATCAAAATAAACTGGGCGCCACTTGATTTAATTTAATTAATATAAGATTATTTTTTGAATCGACTGATTGAAAATCAAGAAACAAACAGTGTTACTTACAGGTGACAGCGAATAAAGAAATATGAATTCCTGATGAGAATTTAATATATGTAGATAATGAAATGTGATTGATAATCTCCAGAATAATAAGGGGTTAGTAATCCTACTTATAATAATAATAAACTTTTAATAATAATGATGATAGAAAGAACGGAGCTGTTCCAAAAGGTAGTACGATATTGAAGTTATTACACCAAACTCTTCTTTAATACTGAGTGTTGGAACGTGATATGAACATTAATAAAGTGTAGATTGATACTGGCCTTGATGTTAGAAGGTCCTTACAGAACAACTGTAATTTTACACAAAATGGCTTCAGCTTGTGTAATGGTGACGATGATGATTGGCGTAATTCAGGTAAGTATACTCGAAAATATTATTCTCAGGACGGTAACCAAATTCCAGTGAATATATGGCAGTTACAGCAATACTTTTCTTACAGGTAGCAGATAAGAAAAACAATTACTATGCCTCCGGTAGAAACCCTAAAATTTTGTTTTCACGTATGAAACAATTGAAATTAAATCTCGACAATCACTCACCTTTTGACAAAAGGGTTTTTGAGACTCAATAGAATTTTGGTAGGCAATTCGATACGAAATATTTTCAATATTCAGAATTTTAATTTTATTAATTTCTTATCCCTTTTCAGGTCGAAAACCAGATCGGCAATGCAAAATCTGGAATGATTCTTATCTACTGCGTCGATAAAACAAGAATCAGGAGACATACGGACAATGATCGCCACCTGTGTTCTGTTCGAATTATTATTAACTTTTGATGTGAAATAAAACTGTTTGATTTCGAATTGATTTTAATTGATGCCGGAAGATGGACATGATATGAAAAGAGGAAAAATTATTTTCTTAATAGAAAAGGTCTTAGGATGCTTCAAATGAAATAGAGGAATTTTATACCGTTACACTACCCCTCTCCTCAAAAGAAAAAAAATTGATATAATAAATTTTTTTTTTTTAGTTTATATTAAGTTTAAATGAAATAGGCATAGATGATCAACGCCTTACTAACCCCGTTATGCTTTTCTTTAACCTATTTATTCCTTACAGTTAATTTTTGTTTTGTTGCGGCCACAACCCTAAACTAACTTATCTAATTAAAATCTAACCTAACTATCTACTTATCTAACCTATTTATAACCTAACCAATATAATACATCTATAGGTCAAATCCTGATAATTTTCAGAAATTATTCAATCGAAGGAGTTATGAAATGAATAAATCAAAAAAAGAGATATTCAACGACAGCGATACTTCAAATTACTTGAACGATACTTAAGAAATCATTATGATACGGAAACATCGGAATTTGAGCCGAAATATGGTTTTAGGTCTTTAACATGCCATTTACCGTCCGGTGAACCGTCTAAATTTTTTAAATTGTAACAAAGACCAGAAACTTTTTGATGAACTCGACGCAATACATACTTTGGTGCAAGTTTTGCCGAGAATTTCTTCGATGCATCGGAAAGGACTTTATTTCGTCGCCAAACCTTCATTCCTACCTCAAAATTATAGTCCCGTCGACGCAAATTATAGGTTCGGGCATTTCTATTATAAGCCTTATGAAGCCTTTCTCGAATATTTCTAAAAATATCAGACAACGGTGCGATATCAACAGCGTAACTATCCCTCTTTTCAGGTAACAATTGTATATCGTTCGTCGACTCTATTTCCCCGTTATAATCTCCACTAATTGGAACATATCTACCAAAATTTAGAAAAATTGGTGGAAATCCTGTTACTTCATGCTTAGAGGTATTAATAGCGAAAGCAATTTTCTGTAATTCTTTATCCCATTCCGTGTGATTCTGTTCTTTTATATAACAACGAATGGTAGTACCAACAGTTTGATTTGTTCGTTCAACGAAATCACACTGAGGCGAATATACCGGTGTGAACCAAATCTTCTGGACCTTATATGCTCTGGCCAGGTTCACCATAGCGCGCCCTGCGAACTGTGTTCCATTGTCAGCTATGATAAACTGTGGGATACCAAACTTTAAAAAGACATCTGATTCCAAAAATTTAACAACATTTTCAGCACGAGCCTTACGCAATGGGTGTAAAATGACATATTTCGTGAACCAATCAGATACGACTAGTAAAAACGTATTTCCACGTTTTGACCTGGGAAAAGGACCTACTAAGTCTAAGGCAATAATTTGCCAAGGAAAACGGACATTTTTCTCTTGCCCCATCAATCCTAGACCTGGCTGGTTATAAATCTTATTCGCTCCGCAAGTTTTACAACTTTTTACGAATTTGAGAACATCGGCTCTCATCTTTGGCCAGTAATAAAGTTCATTTATTCGAGAAAGTGTCTTAAAACACCCGAGATGACCGCAAGTTGGTGGGTTGTGGAACGCTTCTATTATTGACTTACGTTTCTTTTTCGGTACTACGACCTTCCACTCAGGAATATTTGATTGAACATGAATATTTGACGGAACGAACTTATAGAGCTTCTCATTTTCTACTTTCCACTGTGGGTAAGAATTTCCACTTTGTTTAACTTTATTACGCATTGTAACATACCAATTATCAAGATCGTTGTCATGAAAGGATATTACATTAATTTCCTTCGACTCATGAATACGGGATAAAAAATCGGGTACCACATTGTCCTTGCCTTTGCGATGTATAAGCTCGAAATCATATTGTCGCAGCCTAACTGCCCAACGAGAAAGTCTACCAGATGGATTTGTGAGTTTATTTAGCCATAAGAGTGAATAATGGTCAGTTATAACGGTGAATTTAACGCCTTCCACATAGGCTCTGAATTTATCTAAACAGAATATTAAAGCCAAAAGCTCGCGTTCAGTTACCGTGTAATTTCTTTCTGTTCTTGTGAGAGATCGGCTAGCATACGCGATAACTTTTTCCTCACCGCCATGACATTGTGTGAGTACGCCACCGACACCGGTTGCAGAAGCATCGCTTTGTATGGTAAAAGGTAAACTGAAATTAGGGGATGTAAGTATGGGAGACGCCACTAGAGCCTCTTTTATTTTCAAAAAAGCCTCCTCAGCTTGAGGAGTCCAAGAAATAGCTTGTCGTTTCTTTTTGCCTTTCAGTAAATCATTAATTGGTGAAAGCAAAGTAGAAAAGTCTTTGATAAACGTTCGATACCATGAGCACATTCCTACGAACCTTTTTATTTCTGTACTCGTATTCGGACGCGAAAAATTGACCATACAAGACACTTTCTCCGGATCGGTCCTCAAGCCAGTTCCATCTACAATATAGCCTAAATATTTCAATGAATTTCTGAAAAATTGACATTTTTCTAAATTAACAGTGAGATTGGCTTGCTCTAGACGATCGATAACTTGCTTTAGAAGGTAAACGTGTTCTTCGAAAGTACTAGATATAATTATAATGTCGTCGAGGTAAGCAAATATTTTACTTTCGAATTCGGGACCGAAGAGACTATCAACAAGACGCTGCTGTCTTTGCGCACTATTTCGCAACCTGAAAGGAACTACTGTAAACTGAAATAAACCTCTTCCAGGTATACTAAAAGCGGTTTTTTCTTTTGATTCTGGTATAAGCGGAATTTGCCAAAACGATTTCTTCAAATCAATACTACTAATGAATTTGGCTCCAGTAAGACTTCTTAATATGCAATCGATTCGAGGAAGAGGATACGAATCATGTTTAGTAACTTCATTTAATTTACGTCCATCAAAGCAAAAACGATATTCATTACTCTTTTTCTTGACCAAGATGACCGGACTGCACCAAGGTGAATTTGATGGTTCAACTACACCCAAATTCAACATGTCATCTAATTCTTCGTTTAGTATCTTCATCATATATGGAGACATCGGATATTGTTTCAGTCTAAAAGGTTTCGCGTCGCCGGTATCTATAGTTAAAGAGATTTTATCCGTTCGACCTAGACGATTTTTACCGTTGACTTCTTCAAACAACTGTAACAACTCATTGATTACAACCTTTTGGTCTGGGGATAAATTATTTTTAGGGTCCAGATCATTTTCTGAATCGACTGAATTAACCGTAACCAAGGAGACGTTATTTTGTTGTATTTCCCAACTTCCCTCGAGATAATCTATTTTTATTGCAAATTTTTGACAGAAATCACTTCCAAAAATCAAATCATGATTCAGACTTGGAACAACCAGCGCTTCTACAAGATGACACTCCTCGTTAATTTCAATAGGCAGATGTACGACACCAGTTACATGTTGCTCTTTATTATCAGCGGTATGTACAAATTTCGAACTTGGACTAAAAATTTTTAAATTAAGACGTCTTATTATATCAACGCCACCTTTACCGAGAATTGTAATGTTGGAACCAGAGTCCAATAAACCAACTATTTTATAGTCTAAAATTTTCACTTCTATATATGGTCTATTATCGTGTGTTATTTTACTGAAAAGTCGTGAAGTTTTGCAATTTTCAAAATAATTCAATTCAGAAGCCCCCAAATTAGTTGACTGGGACGAAGCTCGGGCTTTTAGTTTCGCCCCAATAATTAGTTTTTTTGACAATGCGTGCAGGTATGAACAGTAACGTTAGGTAATCCACAACGATAGCAAAATTTACCCTTTCTAGCTCTACACTCACCATAAAAATGTCCTTTCTTATGACAATTCCAGCATTCATCAGGGTCAATAGGAATATTATTATCTTTTTTATCAACAGTTAATAATTTATGTGAACGAGTATAATTCTTTGAAGTATTATTGTACGAGGGAGCCTTTATGGATTTAAAAAAATCACCTTTCGCGGTTTCGGCACGACTATTCGAGGGCAACGGTATATTTATATCCAAATAATCATCGTCTTCTAAACGTTTAATCAGCTTGTAAAGTTCGGAAACGGATGAAATTTCTGCCATTGCTATCGCCTTACGATATTCAGGGATCAAATTATTTTTAATATATCTAAGTTTAGTGCTTTCCGCGGGAATTCGAGTGAGTTGATTGAACAATTCATTCATTTTGGCGAAATAAATAACGACCGACTCGCTCTTCATTTGAGTTCTACATTTAATAGCTTCCCAAAGCTCGTCATCATGATACGGTGATCTAAAATCTCGTTTTAATGCCTCAACAAGAGCATCCCAATCTTTAACATTGTCTATAGTCTGTCGAAACCAACATCGTGCGTCACCTACAAATAAGTCCCTAGCTGATTCGAATAATTCTGTTTTGCTTACGTGTCGAGCTTTTCTTAACTCTTCCACGTTCTCCAAAAATGAAGACAATGTGCTTTTATCGCCAGAAAAAGTTTCACCCCATTTATAAACAGGTATGGATTTATAGTAAGGAGAATTTGGTAATGACTGTGATGTACCGGAGACACTGTGTATGCAAGAATTCGATGTACCAGATGCGTTATTGACAGTAGGTGATTGATCAGTGATTTTATCATATAAGTCAGCTTCTAAACTGATACAAGTTGCAAAGGCTTCATTTTTAAATGACAAGCGTTCTTTTTCATCATCTTCTCCAACGATAATATGTAAACGTGAAATTCGCTCTGAAATGTGAGATAAACGTGATTTCGCTCTTTTAAAAGTCGAATCGTCCTTATTACCTTCGAACTCAATAACAAGTTGCGTTATAGACTCCAATGTAGCATTAATTTCGTTCTGTTCAGTAGTGAATGAAAATTCAGGATCGTGTAATTCTAAGTCTTTAACGGTTTTCTGACGTACTAATAATCTACGCAAGATTTTCCTCTTTTCATCCTGTCCTCTACATGATACAACTCCCCTTACTCTCAATTCATAGTTGAGTTCATTAATCGATAAATGATTTGGATTAATTTCGATTTCCATTATTCAAAACAAAAATAAAAATCTTAAATTCAACAACAACCGCAATACCTAGTACATATGTTGACAGTATATAGATAATCAATCATCATACAAATTATAAAAACCGAAAAGTTTGGTGCATTACAGCTATCAAGAATCTAGAAACGCAAAATACACTTAAAATATTCAATTATTACTCAATATCATAACAATCGATAATTTGAAAAAAAAATTTCACTCAATGTAATACAAAAAAAATTATGGAAAATCGGGCCCCAGCGTTGGGCGCCAATTTTATGTAACGTAGTTTCCTTCTTTTGTTACATATTTGCACTTGGCAGCTTTTCGCCAGAGAACATTTAGGTCATGGGTTTATATAATTCAAAAATTCTTCTCAGTATCAATGCAACAATTATCAAAATAAACTGGGCGCCACTTGATTTAATTTAATTAATATAAGATTATTTTTTGAATCGACTGATTGAAAATCAAGAAACAAACAGTGTTACTTACAGGTGACAGCGAATAAAGAAATATGAATTCCTGATGAGAATTTAATATATGTAGATAATGAAATGTGATTGATAATCTCCAGAATAATAAGGGGTTAGTAATCCTACTTATAATAATAATAAACTTATAATAATAATGATGATAGAAAGAACGGAGCTGTTCCAAAAGGTAGTACGATATTGAAGTTATTACACCAAACTCTTCTTTAATACTGAGCGTTGGAACGTGATATGAACATTAATAAAGTGTAGATTGATACTGGCCTTGATGTTAGAAGGTCCTTACAGAACAACTGTAATTTTACACAAAATGGCTTCAGCTTGTGTAATGGTGATGATGATGATTGGCGTAATTCAGGTAAGTATACTCGAAAATATTATTCTCAGGACGGTAACCAAATTCCAGTGAATATATGGCAGTTACAGCAATACTTTTCTTACAGGTAGCAGATAAGAAAAACAATTACTATGCCTCCGGTAGAAACCCTAAAATTTTGTTTTCACGTATGAAACAATTGAAATTAAATCTCGACAATCACTCACCTTTTGACAAAAGGGTTTTTGAGACTCAATAGAATTTTGGTAGGCAATTCGATACGAAATATTTTCAATATTCAGAATTTTAATTTTATTAATTTCTTATCCCTTTTCAGGTCGAAAACCAGATCGGCAATGCAAAATCTGGAATGATTCTTATCTACTGCGTCGATAAAACAAGAATCAGGAGACATACGGACAATGATCGCCACCTGTGTTCTGTTCGAATTATTATTAACTTTTGATGTGAAATAAAACTGTTTGATTTCGAATTGATTTTAATTGATGCCGGAAGATGGACATGATATGAAAAGAGGAAAAATTATTTTCTTAATAGAAAAGGTCTTAGGATGCTTCAAATGAAATAGAGGAATTTTATACCGTTACAAAATTAAAAATTGATTTATTTACAATTATAGATTTAAATGCAAGATAAGAATGCTGGATTAACAGTGGCATAGCAAAGATTTCTTTCGCGCTCAGGATAGATTCTATGTTTGATGCAAATCAAATCAACTGACCATTCTCCGTACGGTGTCAAGAGTTTTCTGCGAAATAGTTGGTTTGAAGTTTGAAGAGCTTAGTAAAAATATACGAGTTGGGTCTTTAAGTTGTGCATTCATTTTAACCATAGATTCCCCTCATCAAACAAAACACTTTTTTCATTTACCAATTTTCCAAATTGGGCACAGGAAAAAAAATCCAGGCCGTTGAAATTTGGAAAAATTATCAATTTTCGATTTGTAGCTTTGACATGGTTACTCAGAATGAATTGAATTTTGGTGTGAAGTTTTCCATAACTAGAGTACATAATCTCCAATAAACAATTTTTTCCTACTTCTACTGGTTTCCTCGTTATAGACTCGCTAATTCATAAAACTATGAGAAATTACCATAATGAAAGCAGATGAGGGTTATCTCGAGTCATTTCAAGAATACTCAATCATTTTAGAAAATTGAATGATTCCTCATCATTTATCCTAAAACGTACCGTTTTCGAGATATTCGTTATTGAATGACATAAAATATGATAAAAATTCCAGAAATTTATCTGATTTTATTTACCCGGACTTGGAATAGGATAACAGATGATATGTGCTCGAATAAAGACATAGAATGAGTACTGATCTCAAAGCTGGCACTTGGGGGATTTTTCCTGGAACTAAACACAACGGTGTAATTATTTAATTTTAAGACGTCAAGGTAACATTGTGGTATGTGTGATATGACGTATAATATGTCATTTAAGGCTATTGCTATTGTTTACATTTGATGTCATGATTATAATCATTTCTATTTATATTATTTATACAAGATACCGCGCTTAGTAGCATTTAAAATGCATCGAAACAACATACTTGGTCTAATTGTGGATATGGATAACATCGATAACTTATTTAGCATCAGTGCTATTGGAATGTTGAATCAAAATATCATTATAGGATACATGATTAATGACTAGATAACAAGATATACCGCCGTATTCACAAAGAATTCAATCTCCGTTAAGTCCTAATTGGGGTCCTCAGTTAAGCATAAATATGAATCGCAACCTCAGTTAATGAATTTAACGGTGGTAAAACAGGCCTGTTTCACGTTAACTGACGTTGCGATTCTTATTTATCCTTAACTGAGGACCTCAGTTAGGACTTAACGGGGATTGAATGCTTTGTGAATACGGCGGTACCCACCGTATGTATTATAACTGTATTAAAACTGTATTATAATTGTATTATAACCAATGAACTATAAACATAGTATTAGTGTTTCGTTGACTAAACTCATAAACGTCAAAATATCATAACATAAAACGGCTGCAATAAACAGAACTAACCATAGACAAGACATAAAAACACTAACCTACGGAGGTTACTATTCTCACTAGATGATATGCTAGTTTGGTTAACTTTGACGTCATAGTTCTAACCACTCGGCGAAGAAATTTGTGGAGTTAACTATATGGTTAGGTGTGGTAAGCTCGAGGAAATATCCCTTCATAGAAAGAGGTATAGTTAATATAACCTCTATAACTCACATAATCAATACATTACCATTCAATCATGATAAAAACCATAAACAAAAGCCAATAATTATTCAAACAATTTGAAGCGCAGGATAACTTATCTTTTGGGATAAAAATGAATACGCCTACCATGATCTGTATTAAACTCTGAATTTCACTCTATTTATCGCCATTAGTGAATATAAAACGAATTTCTTCATAGTGTTGAAAACTTTTAATAGCAATTATAAGTATCATTCTACGTGTCCATCCCAATTATTATTGACGAGAAAATGTTAATCTGAATTTACAGTACATGTAAATAATACACAAGAAGGTTAGGTTAGGACTGAACGATATATTTTGTGGCTAACCTAACGTATTACATTTCCGTGCAGCCGGCCCGGTGGTCTAGCGGTTGAAGAACTAGCTAGGGTGCCGGAGTCGCGGGTTCGAATTCCGCTCAGGGCATGGATGTGGCGTTGGGTTGTGCGAATGTCCAAAACTAAATTGAAAGAGTTTGCGATATGAGGAATATAACTGTGTAGATGGCCTACAGTTGCCTAGCACATAAATAGATAGAGAAAAAAAAAACATTTGTGTGCCTGCTTCTGTCACAGTATAATAAATATTATTATACTATGTCTATAGGAGGTTGTCACTTGTCTGATTGTTTCCAGAATTCGACGGTTTTCATCAAGGTTTTCTTATCTAAGAAACTCGGTGTTTGATATACTTAGTTATCTGTGGATATAATGGAAAAGCTATATGAAACCCGAAGTCCGTTAACCTGCTTGTTAAATATGACAGAGAAATTAGTAAATCGTGAACTGAACGTATCTTCGTGAAAATTATGTCCAGATTCTATGCTATCTATAGGCCATAGACTGATAGAGTTTAGGTTATAATTTATAATAATTGTTTTTAAAATGGTTAAATGGTTTATAATATGAAGTAATTTATATGATGCAAATTGGAATATTCAATGAATGATAGAATAGGCGATGAAGATATTGTGGATATTCAATGAAAACTAAGTTGGAGTCAGTGTATCCAGGAAGAATTTCTTTCAAAAATGCAACATAAAGATTATTTAAAACCATTTCATTAGTCTTGAGTGAGTAAATAAGTTATCTCAAACAATTTCATTAAATTTCGAGCAGCAGATAATGAAGCTTTCATACAATTATGCGATATTGAATCCCAGTGTTTCTGTGTTCAACAGTTAAAGACCGTTCAGGGATGGATTAACACAATGTAAAATCTTTAAACGCTTAAACTTTTTACCTGAGCCGAATCTGGAAAAATGCTAAATGAAAAAGGTTTTCCATTTGATGAGAGGAATACATGGTTAAAATTAATGTACAACTTAAAGACTACCCTGTATAATATAATTTGCAGTCGATACTATTCTTACTTAGTAATTAGTAATAGTAATAAGTAGTAATAATTGATTGCACTTAATATTGAAAATACTACGGTTTATTATTTACTCAGCAGAATTCAACGAATTTTCCGTTTTCGCGTCATATTTGTGCTTTAGAAAACATTTTTAGAATTGGATACTTTTAATACGTTAGCAATCAGATAATCAGAATGAATGGAAAGATAATATCAAATAAATAATGCATATCCACCCTCCTGTAGGAATATAAAATCTAATGAAATCCTCGATGCTATCTTTTTCCAGTACGATTGTAGAACAGCGCTCATCATATCTAACATAGGTGTACATACAAGGTGGGCCACGGTCGATGGTACCTTGGACTTTTACGGAGAACCGGACGTACGATTTCATTGAAAATTTGGATTTTTGGCTAGGAGTCACTGCTCCATCTTTCTAGAATTATGCTGCTTATATCAAAAAGTACTAACAACTTTGATATTTCAAATGAAACACCCTATATATTATTGCTTTTTTCGCTCCACCGTAGCCTCCTGATTAATTCAGAATCAATTTCTTCATCCCTATCTCTAGCGGTTTTCGCGTAATTAATAGATTTACTTTTTTTAGTGCAAAACCTAGCTTCCATTCAATATTCGATACTTGTAATCCTAGAAAGCCGAAATTTCAGGTATGGATTCACAATATCCTGTGTATCATTTACGTATAATGACATACGTCCCTATTCATAAAGGGTTCTTCAAAATCCGAGGCTTTTCCGAGAAATATCAAAACTATAAAAGTGGAATGGCCAGTACCTATATCATAAAGATCCTTAAGCCTAACCAGAACATTTTGCATGATCATGCTACAATTTGATCGCATTGAACGTAAAAAATAAACAATTTCATCAAATCTTCATTTGTATAATTATTGCCTTCCATTTGAATGATTTTTCAATAAAATCTCAGTTAATGAATTCAACAATACTTTACAATCGATGCCAATTGTTGAATTATCATAATTTACACGTTCTATGACATTTCATGGATAGCTAATACAAAATGTAGCTCAATATTCCCATTGGCATGAAAACTTGCTTAAAATTCGAAAACCTTACAATTTAGGTATAGGATCACATGATATTGTTTGAAAGGAAATTTAATTCCTTTTCAGCACATCTTATGACATACAGGTCATTCCATTGGAAAAACGCACTTTTCATCGTTTAAGTATGTCTCGGAAAAGCTTGGGATTTTGAACAATCCTGTATGAATCGGAACGTATGTCACAAGTGAATAATACACGGGATATGGTTAATCCATACCTGAAATTTCGGCTCTCTAGGATTCCAAGTAACGAAGTAATGAATGTTGAATTGAAGCTATGTTTTGCACAAAAAAGGAAGTACATCTATTAATTACTCAAAAACCGCTAAAGATAAGGATGAAGATGTTCATACTGAATGAATCAAGAGGTTACGGTGGAGTGAAAAAAGCAATCAAATATAGGGTGTTTCATTTTAAATATCAAAGTGGTTATTACTTTTTGATATAAGCGGCAACCCCGTAAAAGTCCAGGGTACCATCGTGGCCCACCCTATATACTGCAGATTCAAAATATCTTTGTATTCCATTTTTAAAGGGATGTAATAAAACTTTTCAAGATTAATTCAATTAAAAACTCAATCCTGTATTCAATGAGCTAAATTATAAAAATTTGAAAAACCTGACTGCCGAAAAAATTATTCACTAAAAGGGGTGATGCAAACTCTATACATAATTAGAACCTTTCGGAATTTGGTTGGCAGGGACAATCGAAGATGACGGAATATACTTGTTGTCAAAATCAAAATATTTTAGAGAGATCAATACTAAACACAGTTAGGTTATACGTTTGTCCCTTGTCCCTCCTACAAAATTCCGAAATGTTCTAATTAATAGATAATGCGCAGATCTAAATTTAAATGGTTGCTCGCTATTGGTGGTGTCACTTATGTTTTCAGTTCTTTCCACATATTCCTTTGTTTCTTGATCGCCTTGCCCTGAAGAAGCACGTCAACAAGCACCCACAGCATGCTTTTTATTGCACCTTTGCAATTGGGTAGGTCTTTCATGTAAACTTTTTGAGTCCTCCTGCTTAGCTACTCCTAAAGATGGCACCCAAAAACTGACAAGAATGAAATAAAGTACATATTATATGCGGGCGAGATAGCATTGAAAGGGAAATAAACCTTGTTTCGCCAGAAAAATTGATCTATTTTCATATGTTACCATAATAAAATTAACTTTGGAAAGTTTGATGCATTCTTAACAAATAGGTTCTCTCGTAATTTCTTGCTACAATTCACTGATGAGCTACGTGAGTCGTAGAGGCTGAAGTGGTAGGTACATTAAAAAATTGGGTCAAGCACTGACGTGAAATCAGAAGCTTTTGCGCGTATGTTCTATTGCCCATTCTTCTGTATTGGACACCCTTAATCGAATTTACCATGGTAAATTATGTTGTCCATTCTCCTGTATTGGACACTCTTAATTCGAATTTACCATGGTAAATGAAGCTTTTTGCAATCTTAAAGGAACAATTTTCATATCCATATCACATTCATAGTTTACAGGCTCTCTTACCACGGGATTTTCCGAATCGTCTCTAATTCTCCACTTGGATGTTGGGAATGATGGCAATCTTTGAAAAAGGTCCTATTTACAGACGAGGCTAATTTTTCCAGAGATCCAATGACTTAATGCCTTCTCGTCCGCATAGAATATCTGCTTGATTTCATTCTTGTCAGTTTTTTGATTTTTAAGAAAAAAATTAAAAACTCCTTTTCGGGCGCCATAAAAGAGCCACCCTATTTTTTGACAAGGAATTCTTCCCTAACTATTCATATACACCCTTTAGATCTGGAATTTTCTATTTATTACCTATCCCTAAAGCTTCGTTGGTCTGGTCTTTACCTTCGGAACTTGGAAAGAAACTATGTAGTTGAAAAATCGCTAATAATTCAGTAGAAAGGTAAGTGCTTAAAATTGGTCGTTTCGGTCTGATTATCAGTTCTTTCTTGACAAAATAATTTACTTTTTCCTTTATAAATAATTTATTACTTCAAAATTAGAATAACAGTTCTCTAACAAATTTAAAATTTAAATAGAGTTTTCCTAATGTGGTAAAAATACATTGTAAATGTAAAACAGATATAACAAATGCACAAAATATAAATGCTCGTCCCTATCAGTTTCAAAATAAATAATATACACAGGGTAAGTCAAAATTATGTACCGAGCTTTCTGGGGATGATAGCACATTGAAAAATAAGCATGGTTTGACAAATAAACTTATGGCCCGAAATGCATAAAGGAAGATATATCCTTCCAAAGTTGATGACATTAAAAAAAAATTCTCCGCATAACTTCTAAACGGTGAATGCCACCAGATTGAAATATCGTGCATAAACGTATGTTTTTAAAATAATTTTTTTTATTACACTTCTATATTTCTGATATTGTTATTAAGGTTGTTTTTAGAGGGTGAGTCATAATTTTTTTGGGATAACTTCTTTCGTTGTATTCGTTTTGGTGAAAGAAAGAAGCATTCGATGGTGTGAAGAAAATTACACGAAAAAGGTACTCCTATCTAATTACAAAAAATTGAACCTATTTCGAGATATTTGAGTTTTTATACTCACAAGGCCATGAACAATTCTTAATTTTGTCGATGATATAACCTTCCTGTGTCGTTGAAAAATAATATCTACATAACTATAAGTCTAACAACATACATTTATGTGCGAAATTTTAATCTGGTGGCATTCACCGTTTAGAAGTCATGCAGAGAATTTTTTTATAAATTTATCAACTTTGGAAGGATTTATCTCCCTTAATATGCATTTTGGGCCATAAGTTTGTTCACAAACTATACTCATTTTTCAATGTGCCATCACCCCCAGAAAGCTCGGCACACATTTTTGACTCACCCTGTATAGCCTATTCAGAAATGAGTACAAACACGAATTGTATATTTCATTACGAAATTAAACATAAATAAACAACCAAGGATTCTTTAGTTATTATTATTTATAAATTGAATTTCAATGTAAATCAATTGAGAGTCCTTCAGAAAGTACTTGAACATTATTGGAGCTACCTCGTGGAGAATTATTCATTTAAAACTGAAGTAAAAAATATACGAGGCGATGCATGCTTAACGGGTTTACTTCTTGTGCTATTAATGAAATCAGGATCATTGGAATGATACTGAAATATTCTGAAATTTGAACAAATGATGGAATGTTTAATCTCAAAATTTTTCTCCATTTAGAAATTTCTTCCTGCGGAAATTTGAAAAACTGTTTTCCACATCCTAGAAAATATCCATTCTTGCCATTTGGATACTTACAAGAATTAAACTTGGGAAATGTTGAAGGCTGTCCACTTTGCACTATCCTTATCAGGTATTATTAAATCACGGAGTTGAAGTTGGATGAAACAAGGTGTCACAAGCAGATATCGACCATTTCATTTTGATATAATATAGACACTCCAATGGAATCTTGAATTTTTACTATTTTCAAAGGTTCAGTAAGCCATGCGAGAAGCCATGTCATGACCTATTCGATTGTTGCATTTATCAGTAATAGTAACAACAACGGTACGCTAATGATGATTGGGATTTCCGTATATTATTATTAAATTGATACTGTCAGTACAAAGAATTGAAAATTAATTTCACATTATTACGTTTATTTCTAAAAGGTTATTAGGTGCATTATATCGTCTTGGTGATTAACAGCGTAGTTTCATTTTGATTCAGTACTGGGCTTTTAGTAGCTTATACTTCTACCATGAATTTCTCACCTTAATGGAATTTTTTGGAACTCCTTTAAAATCTCATCTTGTCTGGCCAACAATTGTTTTGGTATTAGTTAATTTGGTGCTAATTCAATATCGGTTTTTTAGTAGCTTGAGTTCAATGTGAACAAAATACTTTGCTCAGCAGCGAGTAACTAAACTCTGCGCTGAAGATATATCGATTTCCGGGACCCTACACTTAAAAACTTTTGGGCTCCACGTCCTACTTTTCAATCTTCTTTTGAAAACAAGCACTGACGTGAAGTCAGGAGCCTTTGCGCGTATGCTCTATTGTCCATCCTCCAGTATTGGACACTCTTGAATTCGATTAAGAGTGTCCAATACAGGAGAATGGACAATATAACATACGGACAGAAGCTCCTGGCCTTACATCAATGCTTGAACCAATTTTTTTTTTCGTAATTTAAAATTTTTTTTTAGGGGTATTCGTTGGCATAACATCTAAACCGTTGGACCGATTATGCCCAAAAAAGGACTTAGCTCTCCCATTCAAATGCGCAACCTACCCTGGGTAACGGGTTTACTTCTTGTGCTATTAATGAAATCAGGATCATTGGAATGATACTGACATATTTTGAAATTGGAACAAATGATGGAATTTTTAATCTCACAAATTTTTCTCAATTTAGAAATTTCTTCATGCGGAAATTTGAAAAACTGTTTTCCACATCCTAGAAAATATCCATTCTTGCCATTTGGATACTTACAAAAATAAAACTTTCTCGGAGTCGACATATTAATTTCAAGAATTAATGTTAATTATAAGAAAAATTTCAACTTTAATACTGCTACCCCAACGTCTATGTTATTCCAATCTTACCTGGTCACAATTTCTGTAAAGATGTATGATGGTTTGTAGTTTTCAATGAATGTGCAGATAATTTGGTATAACTCCTAAACCGTTGGACCGATTATGCCCAAAAAAGGACTTAACTCTCACATTCAAATGCGCAACCTACCCTGAAAATTGCAAGTCCCTATCTCCCCTCATTCGAAATTTATCATGACAACGGTCACCCATCCACCTACTGAACTCACACAACGCTGCTCGGATCTCCAACAATATGGATCCGATCGTCTTCAAGCATGGAACTTGGAAGTAGAGTTTGGTTTTGAAGGCTCTTGCAAAACTTCAGCGATGTCGGATGAATAGTTTCGGATATATAAAATTTTTTCATGATTTTCAATAATTTTTTAAAAATTTTTTAGTGGTACGATCCTCACGAAATTTTGCATGAATTTTCGTGTTGGCATTCTACATCTAATAACCATGTCTGAATTATATTAGTTTTGCATTTTTCGAGTTATTGAGGAAATAACAATCATATTTCAAACGTTTGGTCGATTATGCCTAGACTAACTCAAATGTCGCTTTCAGATGCACAACTTAACCTGAAAATTTCAAGTCGCTATCTCTTTTCGTTCTCCGCTTATCAGGACACAGATATTATTTTTTTAATAATTTTTTTAAAATTTTCTACTGATTCTCACAAAATTTTACAAACATCCTCAGGTTTGTATTCTACAGCCACTCACCAAGTTTCAATTCGATTAGCATCATGTTGGTTGAAAACAAAATTATCACTCGGAAACCGTTAGGCCGATTATGCCCATTAACGAACTTGTATGTTGCATTGAGACGCGCCACCTACCCTGAGAATTTCAATTTGCTATCTTTTTCCGTTCACAAAATATCGTGGCAACGGCTGGACGGCCGGACGGACAGAATCAAATTAGACTTCGAATTCTTCATCAGGAAGTTGAACCCAATCGTTTGAGATCATTTTCTGTAAAAAAACTCGAAAATTACAGACATTTGGGCGAAATGATAACGCGATGTTCCCCAGAACATACCCGCAAAAAGAAGTGGCCCTTTGGACAAGAGCTTTGGCGCGCTGTTTAAATTATTAGCCAGAGCGGTCACCCATCCAGGTACTGAACTCGCCAGAGCTACTTAGCTCTAGAAAAATAAAAATTCCCGATATTTCCAAGACTATAAATCCAACTCTAAAAACAAACGTCCAAAAAAAAAACGTATTATCTTCTTCGCCGAGAATGGTCTCAAACGAATAGTTTCGACCCAAATACATACATTCACCGTTGGTTCGAATAACATAATAAACAGGAGGGTGACTGTGGTGGCATAAGGACCCATACACTTACTATTGGGTCGAAAATAAACAGTGCTCTAAGTAATTATTAAAGTATACTTTAGGAGGTATATTCATTATTAAATGGTTCCTTCCTTATTTATTTATTACTAGCTGGCCCGGAGAACTTCGCACCACCTAAGTTAATAACAAAAATGCTCGGTATGAATGAAGTTTTATTATTATTTTCGATTAATTCCACATTATGTTGCTTTCCTAAAAAAATGGCTATTTATGAGGTTTCAATTTGTTTTTGACAGACTCACACAGTTATGATACAGTATCTTAATCAATTTGAAGCTTTCCATAAACTATAATTTTTGTTTTCTTTTGTGGTGCGTAAAAAGTTCATGCATGGTGCATGGACATGGCGTCCATACATCAAAGGAAAAACAAAATTGTTACATTATGAGAATCCATCCAAGGTACCTATTTAGTTAATGCTTTGTTTGTAGCACAAATCACTTCAATTGTGTACAATTGTGCCGTGATATGAAGAACACCCTGTATAGTAATGGTTTATTTTCAATGATGTATGCCTCGAATATATATTTTTTAACACAATTGAATGAAATTGTACAATTGGCGTGAAAAACAGCAAGTTGCAATCGACGTTGAAAGAAAAACACCCTGTATGACTATTTCGGACAAATACATTATGAGAATCCATCCAAGGTGCCTATTTAGTTAATGCTTTGTTTGTGGCACAAACCACTTCAATCGCGTAAAAATGTGCCGTGAGAAAAAGAACACCCTGTATAGTAATGGTTTATTTTCAATGATGTATGCCTCGAAAGATTAGAAATAATATTATATGTTTGTTAAGTTTTCTTAAATAACGATCCTTAAATTTTCTAATTTTCAGCGCAATTTTTTAATTTTTTTTTTTTCATAAGAACCTTCTCCTGACTATAACAAACACAACAAAAAAAAAATAGTGACATCGGTCCATCCGTTCACGCGTGATGGAGTGACCAAGGGATATAGTGATTCACTTTTATATATAGATTATATCCATTTTGTTCTGACCTCGACCTTTCGGAGTAAGAAACTGTTAATTTCTACATCGTTTGCATATAGTAGGAAAGTGGATAAAAGTCGGAATTTGGACGATTAGCAACCAATGTAGCCCAGTAAGCCAAAAATGGATACTTTGAAGAAGCAATTATTAAATTCCTATAATTTCGGAATCCTGGTATGTAGCAAGAAGCCTATTCTTTATTTCCATCGCTGCTAATAAATTGACGTCACAGGCTCTATTTCATATTCGATCGCCACTCAGCTGCGGTTCGGGTCGAATAAAGGATCCTTAATAAACTAGAATTAGCTATTCTCATAATTCAGAATTGGTTCAAGCACTGACGTGAAGTCTGGAGCTTTTGCGCGTATGTTCTATTCTCCATTCTCCTGTATTGGATACTTTTAATCGAATTTACCATAGTGAATTCTATTGTCTATTCTCCTGTATTGGTCACTCTTAATCTAATTCACCATGGTAAATTCGATTAAGAGTGTCCAATACAGGAGAACAGACAATAGAATTCACCATGGTAAATTCGATTAAGAGTGGTCAATACAGGAGAATGGACAATAGAACATACGCGAAAAAGCTCCTGACTTCAAGTCAGTGCTTGAACCAATTTTTTTTTCGTGAAGTCAGGAGCTTTCGCGCGTATGTTCTATTGTCCATTCTCCTATATTGAACACTCTTAATAGAATTTACCATGGTGAATTATATTGTCTGTTCTCCTGTATTGGACACTCTTAATCGAATTTACCATGGTGAATTCGATTAAAAGTTTCCAATACAGGATAATAGACAATAGAATTCACCATGGTAAATCCGATTTAAAGTGTCCAATACAGGAGAATGGACCATAAAACATATGCGCAAAAGCTCCTGACTCCACGTCAGTGCTTGAACCAATTTTTTTTTCGTGAAGTCAGGATAGAAAGGAATGATGAAAAAATTAACACATAATTGTCTACCTTCAATTCTTCTTTAGGAGAAGAATACATAAATAATCTAAAAAAATATTACTGGAATTAATGTCATATTTAAATATTCAAAGTAAAGAAAATTATAAGTTTAGTTAATAACATATTGAATGAAATTCAATTGAATTCCAGTAATATTCAATTACTTATTCTTAACCAATGAATGTCCATTGATAGATCTAAAGGTGTTGAGGTGAAACATAAAGATATATTCTCATTAGTGATAGAAAAACTGCCCTTAAATTCATCTCTACCCATATCGAAAATGAGCCTCTTATCTTACAACATCAGAAAGTGTGGTTAATTTAAAGTTAAGTTTTGAAGCCTTCAGCAAAATTTCAGCGTTATCATATTAAAAATAATACATAACCTTTCAAAAGTCCCCTCTCACAAATATACTCCTCTGAAGGCATATGGATCTCTTGAAGAAGAATCGCCTTCTCTATTTCTCAAAGATATTCATCCTTCTTCATAGAATTCCCTTCAATATTTAGTTGCCTCCTCCTAAGGAGGATCTCTTTCAAAACCAGGTTTGACCGCTAATGTAGGGCTATCATCTCCCATAGATTTGTGATGAAATAACACGATTTTCTCAAGAACATACGCGCAAAAATATGTCATCATGACAATCATGGTTTTGAAGGTTCTCGCAAAAATACGACGATTCGCATCCAGCTAACGAACTCACAAATGGCTGCTCGGTTCTCCAACAATATGGATCCGATCGTGTTCAAACTTGAAACTCTGCAGTAGAGTTGGGCTCTGAAGGCTCTTCCAAAATTTCAGCCATGCCAAACGAATAGTTTATGATATATAGAATTTTTTTCAATTATTTTCAATAATTTTTTTGAAATTTTCTAGTTATACTACCTCACGAAATTTAGCAAGAATTTTCGCGTTGGCATTCTACAACTAATAACCATACCTATTTGATTTATATCGGTTTCGTTTTTTTCGAGTTATTGAGGAAATAACAACCAAACTTCAGATGGGTATAATTCCAAAACCGTTTGGCCGATTATACGATATTATAGACAAACTCAAATGTCGAATTCATATGCACAACCTAACCTGAAAATTTCTAGCCGTTATCTCCTTCCGCTCTCAGGTTATCGTGTCATAAATAATATTAGTTAATGATTTTTTTAAAATTTTCTAGCGACACGATTCTCACAAAATTTCACAAACGTGCTTAGGTTTATATTCTACAACTATTCACCTAGTTTAAATTCGATCGGATTTATTTTGGTTGAAAACAAAATCATTATTCGGAAACCATTGGGCCGATTATACCCATTAACAAACTTGTCCGTCGTATTGGGATGCGCCACCTATCCTGAAAATTTCAAGTCGCTAGCTATTTCCGTTCTCAAGTTATCGTGGCAACGGCCGGACGGCGGACGGCACCAAATAATTAAATTTCACATTTGGGCAAAATGATAACGCGATGTTCCCCAGAACATACGGAACATACAGAAATTACTTGTTCCACCGATTCAATCTAATTCATTCTATTCTATTTTATTTCCCATTTCTTTTATTTCATTATACTTGCTAGGGCAGAATACGTTGGCACCCCTTCTTCATCACTTGTAATCCACATCGTCTCCACTGACAGCGAACGGAGTTCGTCTTAGTAATGTCTTATTATTAATTAATTGATTTAGTTTCAGGATTCGTTTCGTTCTAGAACTTCTCGGAAGGTTATTCTTTTAGAAGCGGGGGCTAGGGTCGTTATAACTAATTGCACCTGAACTAGTCTATAGCATCTCTCTCAACGCAACAGTTAGAAAAAACAGAAGATGGTTGAACCAAATTTGTATCATTAATTATTAACTGTAAGACTTCTCTCATAGCATAATTGTCGAAATTTTGAATGATGTTTTCTGTCTTACCAGGATCGACTGGTTGGCGACCCCTGATATGTAATAAAGTTTATAAAATACATATACATTATACAGGATCCGAGGCCGCCACAACGACACGGGGAAGGTAGTGACGGGGTACCATTAGTATGTCACACTTTGTGTTGTTAAACTGTCCTAGGGGTCTTCTGATGGAAGTTATGGATGGTTTAAAGGCTGAGTTTCTTTATTTTGCAAATATTTTAGAGAACAGTTGAGATAGAGCCGTGAAATTTGATGGCTTGAGTAAGCAGCTGGAGTTCTCTGAAACCCTGGTGAAATAAGTTTTTGTAACCCCCACTAAAACAAATGGTAGGGGGTGGGGGTACTTTTTAAGATAAATGATTTTTTTCCGCGGGAACGTACTTATAATAAATTACATTCCAAAACTGCGATCCTTCACCTTTCATTTGGTTTATCGTTGACACTTGGGGCTCAAGACCTTAAAAAGATGTTATCAAACAAATGTCACGAACAGTCAACATTTTTGATAATGGGGTAGAGCACTACATACAAGTCGGCGTTTTCCAGCCTCCCATTACCATATTGAAAATTTTTCTCTTGCGAGTGTCGTTACGGTGCACAGTCCCCATATTTTCAAGATCGAGGTATACATGGTGTTCCAAAAAAGCCTAGTCATTTCACAAATTCAAAATTTTCAATGTGATGCCTTGTATAAATTTCAAGGCAATTTTGTGAGAAGAAATATTTCTTATTTTTAAGCAGGCATTTTATATTTATTTTTCATGCAAATAGGCTCATTTCCAAGGATTGTAAAAATAACAGAGTATCATGGACACATAATAATTTTTATTTGCATAATGCATACGTGTTATTTTAACAATTCAATCATTAAATGAAATATTAGAATGACAATTTTGAATTCAAATATAACATAGTATACAGGGTATCACATTTTGAAGTTGCGAGATGGCCAACCCTTTTTTGGAATACCATGTATACTTCTTAATATCTTGAAAATATGGAGACTATGGTCCCTAAAGACCACCGCAAGAGAAAAACTTTCAATATGCTAATGGGAAGCTGGAAAACGCCAATCTGTATGTAGTGCTCTACCCCGTTATCGCTTAACTTAATACATCAGGACAAAGTACTAGAGCTGCTTACTCCAACCGTTAAATTTCTCAACTGGTATATAAAACATACCTATCTTCCATTAGAAGAGCCGAAGGACAGTTTAAGAAAAGAAAGTGTGACACCTTAATGGTACCCTGTCACCTTCTTGCCCGTGAAGATGCGGCCTCGGACCCTGTATATATTAAATAAATGAAATATAATATTAAATAGGCCCCTTGCTTAACTATAGGCTATCAATAGTTTTATGGTGAACAGATATTTATTCATATTCCGGAGAAAAATATTTCATATAAATAAGGGAAATTTATCTTGAAATATTATTTTTTTAACGAGTTATGACAATAAATGATTAAATTTTTTGACAATTAAAATTATTTTCTGAATGAATGTAAATATGATTGAAAACTGGATTGAAAGGAAAATGAGGTACCTATTCTGATATTTTTCACTCAAATTTCACAACAATCGTCAACATTAACCAGAGTTTTCCGCTTGGTGTCTGATAAAGGAGTCTGATTTATTCTTCGAAACGGTACAGAATAGTTGTTTTATCATTGATGTTATTTCTTTACTATTTATTGGGCATCATTGTTCTATAAATTGCTTCTGACAAGAATCTGGTCTTTCTAAAGCGGAAGCAATTTCAAAATGATAAAATTTAATATTTCTTAGATATTTTTCAAACTGTGGGAAGTAAAACCCAGAAAGGAACCGCTCAGTGATGAATTCACCTCAAAAAAGTATCCTTTAATGATTACTAAGAAGCAAATTATTAATAAAACTATATATAATAATTAATGATTAATAAACTATCCCAGACAAAGCATCATTCATTTTAAACCCTAACATATCTCTAAGGGTGGGGATAAAAACGGCACGAATTTTTCATGAGCAATCAATAGTCCAATTTTCAACTTAGTTGAAATACGATATTTACAGGGCAAATGTAGGTAACATAATAAGAGATAATTCGTTGCAGGTTTGAAAATACAGAAAACTGTACGTGTATGGAATTAATGAATCACTTTTCGCAAATTTCATCATGATGCACAAATTTTCTGTATTCTTCAAGGTATAATATTCTAGGGAATCGATTTATGAGTACGTGGGTATCAGATATTGTAATATATCATGATCTCGAACCAAGTTACAATTTGATTCTAATTCAGAGGTCAATACATCGTAGGATGCAATATCAGCAAACTCATATTTTGATTCAACAAGAACCAAGTTTCTGAAGGGAAACAAATATTTTGAATTGATGGGGAGTAATTTTAATCCAGTGTACCCGTGTATCAATTTGAAAACCACCATAGGTATATATTTCTGTACATTCAATTTTCGATAAAAATATATTCTTTGAAAATAATAATTTTTGTCAGTAAGATAATTAAAGTATGGAAATGTTAATTATTTTTAGCGGTGTGACATTCGATTTACCACGGTCAAAATGACGTGACGTTTAATTCTTTGAATCGCAAATATAGGTATTCAACAAACATAACCATACCTATAACAAAACATACGAAATAAATAAAAAAATAATAACGGTACAAGCTTTCACTTTTCATCCGAAGACAAACAATAAACCCCAGAATATTATTGAAAAGTTTGATATAAAGATTTCAAAACATTCACAAATATTAAACAAATTCTAGAAAATATATCTCCGCTCAACTGAGGAATAATCTGTTGATGACAGTAATATATGTGATGATGATTCTGAATATCCAGAGGAGAAAAATGATTGTGTATGATTTGCAACAATGTGAAGAATTGTGGTACCGTTGCAGGTTTTGCGGTAATTGGGCTCACTCTGTATGTACAGATTACGTACAGATTTTATTTGCATTTTTTGTTGTAACCCGTGAAATACCATATTTTTGGGCGCATGTTCTAGGGGAACGTCGTCCTATCATTTCGTCCAAATGTCTGTAATTTTCGAATTTCGAGCTGAAAATTGGCTAATAGACTAATTCGGACTCCCTGATCACGAATCCGGTGTCAGATTTTAGGGTGCCGTCCGGCCGGCCGGCCGGCCGGCCTTCCGGCCGTAGGCACGATAACAGGAGCACCGAAGGTCCTATCGACTTCAAACTTTCAGGGTAGGTTTCTGATCAAAATGCGACGGTTAAGTTCGTTAATGGGCAAAATCGGCCGGACGGTTTAGAAGTTATAGGCATTTCAAATTTTGAGGTTAATTCCCTGATATTTCAGGAACTAAAGAAGATGTTGAATCGAAACTTGGTAGTCAGTTCGAGGATATAAGCGCGCAACTTTTGGCAAAATTCTGTTATGATCGAAATGTTGGTAATTTTTAAAAAAATATTTCTTTTAATTTTTTCGTAAAAAAAATTTTTTTTTTCGTGAACTATTCATCAGATTGCAACAAAAACTTGTACTAACGTCAATTGTAGTATTTTGCAACATTGTGCAAAATTTTGGCTCTATACGATTTCAATTTCTGGAGATATAAGACAAAATGTGTCAAATTTCCTGGGTCTCTCTCAGTATTTTCATCGATTATTCTATGAACTCTTTGAATTCCACCGAAAACAAATTCAAAGACATAAACATAAAGAATCAAGTCATAGTTTAGACGTCGAAAGAAGGACGATGTTGATCGACTTGAAAAGGTACCTATTTCAAGAAATGCAATAATGAAATGCTTAATTTATGGATATAATATTATCTAAGTATTGTTGGGATCGGGCAGTTGGAAAATTTTTTAATAAAAAAATTTGTACCGACGTTAAATCAAGCATTCTACACGAGTGTGCAAAATTTCAGTTCGATACGATCTCAATTCCAGAAGATATTGCTTAAAATTCACATTCCAGCGTGTTTTGACGTTCTATGGTCACAGAAAATCGTCACAAAAATCTATTTACCTCATTTGACGGCTGTTTGTCAAATCAATTAATTCCAATAATTGATGTCAGATTTCCTACATACCAAGTTCAAACACATTTTATTATATGGAAAACACTTATTATGATCACGTTCTACAGGAATTGATACTAAATAGAAGCTAGATGAAGATTATTGTAATGGAAAATTTGTGTTCCAGAATGAACATGCGCCCGATAGCTCCTGTCCACAGGGCTTGAACCCATTTTTACTTTTAACACTCTTTATTTTTCTTGATCCAATTTTCAATTTAAATTTTATTCAATTTCTCTCAGTATTCCATGTACAAATGTATTCATCTTTAAATTAACAATAATAAATTATATTCATTTTATGTACTATTTGCTATTTGACAATTTTCGGTTACTGAGTGCCATACAAAACATCGTCACGCTAGACTTGAAGTATGTCTTGTGATCTCTGTTATGTATGACAACCAAAGCTTACAGTGGATTATTTTGATGTGGCAAATAATAAATGTTTACTAATAAGTCATGGTATTCATGTTAAGGAAGGAAGGAAGATTGGACGAAAGTCCCAGAACCGGTTGATCATAAATTCTCAATTAAATATATAATTATGATTATTAGAAAAATTTGTCGGGATGGCTCAATATATATTTCTTTGTTTCCTTTTTGAAAATATTAAAGTTTTTCACCTCTTTAAGATTTTTTGGGAGGGTATTGTAGATTTTTGGCCCGTAGTGAAAAAATGAATTTTGTGTAACAGTTTTTTTAAAAGATTCAACTTTAATATTCGAGTTGCTTACTGATCGAGTTTCTCGTGAGTGTTGTTGTGTGAATTTGTGTTGATCTCGATTAATTCTTTTTAAGCATTGATAAGCACAGATTGATTGAATATTTAATATCTTGAATTCTTGGTATAATTGATTTGTAGAGAAAAGTCTAGGTCTTCTAAAAATAATTTTCTTTAATAAATTTTCTGCAGTCTGCAATGGATTGAGATGGGTTTTGAATGTTGGTCCCCAAGCCGGAATGCAATATTGTATTAGTGATTCTGCAAGTGTTTAGAGTTTTTAGTTGTTCTACTCCCGGCATGTTCAAATCAGTTATGTGTATTTGAATTGAAATTTTTAGATTGCAACAAGTGCTATGTCGGGCAAACAACCACACATATTTTCACAAGGTATGAAGAGCATATTATGTGACACATTCGAAACAACAACATCGTTAAATCTGCTGTTGCAAATCATGCAAATAGCCGGCCACCTACTTTCCGGAAATAGCGTTAAACAGTTGAAACACTACAATGAATTTTACCTGGGAACGCGTGAAGGTATCGAAATGTATAACATAAAAAAAAATCACTCAACAATGATCTAACCCCCATTAACAACGCTTTGTTCTCACTAATCGGTTCATGGGTAACTTTAATGTCAGCCCTGAGACGCAGGTTCTTGACCATTGTCGAAAGACAATGGACTAACTGATTCATGCAATTTCGGCAAATTAACCAGCATAAGTGAATCGTTATTGGAACACTTAAGAAGTTCAAAACCTCTTCGCTTAATTTAGACACCAAGTCTCTAAAAAAATAAGAGCTTATTGGAAAGTTGAGCTACCACCTATAAGTCATCTTCACAGGACGAATTTGGAGTCTGTTCAGCCGCAGAAGATAAATATAAAAAGCACTGACGTGAAGTTAGTACTCTTTGGCGTGCGTGTTCACGTTAGCTGATATGGATTAAATGATCAATGTTTCAAGCTCAGTGGATAGAGCGAGCCAGAGATCAACCAAGAGGGTAGTGAACACCATTCACTGTCTGATAAAAAAACAGTGCTGTGTCAGTTAGCGTAAGGATAGAGTAACGTCTCGCTCTATCCACTGAGCTTGAAACATTGACCATTTAATGAATATTAGCCAACGTGCACGCGCGCGCCAAAGAGTACGGACTTCACGTCAGTGCATTTTTATATTTTTTGGCTATCAATACAGTCTGGCTATTAGTTTTAGCACAGATCAATAAAAAAAATGCGGTGATGGCACCCCCGTAAGGAACGCAATTGCTTATAGACTACTGGCCCATGCTGAAAAAATTATGGGTCATTTGAACCACCAGGTGTCCTATCTAGAACGATATAAGAGCATAAAATAATAAGATTCAGCACTATGCCGTCACTTGTAAGCTGTCCAACTGAGTGCAGGTGAGAATTCGAAAGTACAGGTAGAGTGAGTACATTTTGGTCACATATTTTTGTACGGCATTCTTACCACCGATAGATCCATGAAAAATAATAAGAAAACGCGCAGTGCCGTACAAAAATGGTGGTCCACAAAGTCGATTTTTTTTTTTTATTTTCTGACAATTACCAGGATAAATTTGGTCATTTGATCTTGTACGGCATCTGTGTCATACTATTTCAATACTGCGTCTAATCTATTATTCCGCAACGCCGTACAAAAATCATGCGACAAGTGGAAAAAATCAAGGGTTGTAATCCCCTCTCTTTCCGTGGTCCAGGGGGTGATTTGAAAAAGTACGGCTTCGGTTCCAAAACATTATCTAGCACTCAAAAGTACTATTAAAAATAATGCCGTCAAAAAATGATTGTTCATTTGAATGTAAATCAATAATTACCTTAATTGCATCGTATCCTTGATTTTTAGAGCTGTAAAGTCATTTGATCCTGTACGGGAACTTTTTTTTTAACATGATATTGTAAAATACAATTGTTATATAGTATTGCCGTTCAAAAAAAACCGTTCTAAAAAAAATTATAGAGAAATACAAAAACTGAAATTTTGCGAATTATTGTAAAAGTTTAAATATCATAGATTAATGAAATATAGCAGTTTTCTACATTTTATCCCTTGTTTTAAATAGTATTAACATATATAAATTAGGAAAAAATGATGCCGTACATTTTTATGCACACCATATCTTTTAGGCTGATGAAAGTGACGCTACAATTTTGAGGGTACTTTATGGCCATCTGATACAGTACGGTATCAACATAATTTTGAAGAGAACAATTGATAATATGATAAAATCACTATGACGTCTAACTGAACTGAAACGGTGTGTATATTATGTCCAAGAATTGAAACTGTCAATCCCAGTATCAACAGTTTTGTATACTTTTTGGTTCAATATATACTTCAAACCTTATTGATACATACATATAATTGATTTGTTTCATTCTAATGATGTGAATAAATAAAACAATTATGTTTTAGAAAAATTCGAAATATTTAATGATAATAATAAAAAAAATGGTCATTGCATAAAAAAAAAATTCATAAATTTAATGATGATAATAAGAAATATGGTTTCCCTACATTCCCTACAAATGCTAAACGTCGTAACAGAACGTCGCTCCAAAAATGTGCGAGTACTTATGATACTGAAATTAGCAGAATTATTTTTGAAAAATTAAAAATAAAATTGCACATCTACATAATTCAAGTATAAATCGATAGTAAACAAACCCATATATGACATAGTTTCTAACTAGGAACCTAGAATCACGAAAAGACTGAAAGTTTGTACAAATAAACTATCTAAATGCCGGATAAAATAAATTTCACCTTACATTTCGTTATATAGATTTTTTCTTTTTGATTTTTTCTATTTAATTTTTTTTTCTGTTTGAACCAACGAAAATGTACGGCATATGAAAAAATATTATCTATGCATAAAATACTTCCAAAATAAATTTATTTCATGTTGTGTCAAATCACCTGCTGGACTACGGAAAGAGAGGGGATTACAACCCTCGATTTTTCCCCTTGTCGCATGATTTTTGTACGGCGTTGCGGAATAATGGATTAGAAGCAGTATTGAAATAGTATGACACAGATGCCGTACAAGATCAAATGACCAAATTTACCCTGGTAATTGTCAGAAAATAAAAAAAAAATTCGACTTTGTGGACCACCATTTTTGTACGGCACGGCGCGTTTTCTTATTATTTTTCATGGATCTATCGGTGGTAAGAATGCCGTACAAAAATATGTGACCAAAATGTACTCACTCTACCTGTACTTTCGAATTCTCACCTGCACTCAGTTGGACAGCTTACAAGTGACGGCATAGTGCTGAATCTTATTATTTTATGCTCTTATATCGTTCTAGATAGGTCACCTGGTGGTTCAAATGACCCATAATTTTTTCAGCATGGGCCAGTAGTCTATTACGCCTATTCTTCAATTCCGAACGTAATATAGTACAGATCTTCCAAATATAGTCATTTATAAATTGGCCCCACGGCCACGATACAGACAAAACTCGGAAACAATGCTATTTCCTCTGAACTATCTTGTCCGTGCAAAGAATTGCCATTAAATTTCACTCAAAACCTCACAATATCCACTCAGCATCAAATCCATGACCGCTAGACGTAAACAACTCCCAACATATGCCGTACAACCCAAAAAGAGCCACGTCTCTTCTGCGCATGCGCAACCTACTCGTGGCTGAAAGTCCCCTCAAAATCACACACCTCATACAAAACTATGGTTTTTCA
Organism: Halyzia sedecimguttata; assembly: GCA_937662695.2. Classification (NCBI taxonomy): domain Eukaryota; kingdom Metazoa; phylum Arthropoda; class Insecta; order Coleoptera; family Coccinellidae; genus Halyzia; species Halyzia sedecimguttata. The sequence goes on along the minus strand of OW569416.2, from coordinate 9,772,329 downwards.
ACACCATTGGTTCAGGAAATATAGCAGCTTCACTCCACTCATGCGCGGACACTACCAAGGGGATTCTATGGAGGAATAGCATCCTGCATCTTAAATCTTCAATCCACTCAGAGGAAAACTGCAGCTGTTAAATTACTTCTAGTCTGTCCATGTGCATACAAAAATGCCCGAAAGGGGGAATTAATTTCAAAATTGGCTCCAGGGCCACGGTACGGACACTTTAACTCGGAAGCAACGCTATTTCCTCGAAACTGACTTGTTCGTGCAAAGAATTGTATGAATTTTCATTTAAAACCTCACAATATTGGCTCAGCACCAGACCCATGACCGATGGTCCTAAACCACTCCCAACATAAGCCATACAACCCCAAAACAGCTACTTCTACTATGCACATGCGTAATCCACTCGCAGCTGAAAGTTCTCTCAAAATCAAACACCTCACACAAAACTGCGATTCTCCAACACTTGTGGTTCAGGAGATATCGCATATTGAATCCACGCATGTGCACACCCTCACCAGGGGATTCTATGGAGGAATAGCATCCTCCACCCCAAAACCCCAATCCTCTCGGTCGAAAACTCCAGCAGTTAAATCACTTCTCATCTGCGCATGCGCCTAACGAAAAATGCCCGGAAGGGATAGCTTGAGCACACACTAATTCTTCACTCTCCAATCCCGAAGAAGCTGTATCTGCGCATGCGCCCCCAACATTTTGTTTTTAACCTCAACCGCGAATCCAAGTTTAAAGTAAACAAAACATTTAAATCTACGAACGAGTTGCATCATAATATAATTATTCAGAATAATAATCACTATATCACTAACTAAATCCTGTTGAAATCTAATGTATACCATACGTTGAATATAATCGGGACTACCTTGTATTTGACGAGTTTGAAGATATCTAGATAATAGATATATTGATTACGTATGTGAAAGAAATTCCAAATTATGGAGAACTGTAGGATAGCAATAATTGTAACCGCACTAATAACCATATCCGGTACATGAAGTTATTCATAATTTCAAAATGATATAAGTATTAAGTTAATGAGCCGCCCCTATGGTTGAGACGAAAGTACTGCCTCTTCACTTACTTCAATAGACTATCTGCTAATCCTCAAAATCCAGCCTATACATTAGTATCTCCTAATAAAGAGAGAAAAAATTTACAAAATACCTATACCTCTCCCTGATATGCTCTTCAAACTCATCGCAGAAAGTACCATTGATCTCTCGAGAACAACCCTAATCAAGAAAACCACTGAAGCCCCCTGGGTCAAATTACAACCTCACTTTCACCTTACTTTATCCGAACTCTCTAAACATGTTACTCTTCAGGCAGTCTTACAACAATTATTCCTAAATAAAATTAACAATTCAGTCGCTGACACGATCTACTACACTGATGCATCTAAAGGAAAAATGGGGGTTGGATGTTCGGTAACAACATCATCTACATTCATCAAACTTTTCAAGCTTCCACATAATTGTAGTGTATATTCCGGAGAGCTGTTTTCCATCTTTAAAACAATAGAATACCTACCCGCCACCTCAAAAAATGCAGTGATTTGCACAGACTCACTCTCATCACTTCACTCGATAAAAGATATTTTCTGTCAGCACCCTTTAGTGGTAGCAATACAAGAGTCTCTTAGCAACGTCTTGCAACAGGGTATGTCTCGTACTCTGGTCTACGTCCCATCTCATATAGGAATCACGGGGAATGAACTTGCCGATCATTACGCAAAAGATGCATGCCTGCTTTCTTCCCTAGAGAAAGTATACATTCACGGAGACTCAAAAATTGCTATAAAAAAGTACATTTGTGATATTTGGCAAAACGACTGGAACAATAGTTCATCGAAACTTCACGAAATTTGTCCGAAACTCCAACAAAAGAAGTTAGCACCGCTAAAGAGAACCCACAGACTACGTATTGGCCATACACGTCTTACACATGCCTATCTCATGTCATCAGAAAACCCCCCATCATGTGATGAATGCAATACCCCACTTACAATAAAACATATCCTGCTAGAATGCCGAATGTATTCTGCTAACAGCCGGAACCTCCAAATCCCACAAAGTCTACGAGAGCTACTTGGCACAACAAAATTATCACAGGAGCTCATCAACTTCCTTCAGACAACTGGCATTCTCTACAAACTTTGAAATGTATATGTATCATTTAAACATCCAAATATTGTATTAACTTATTGTAACTTATTTTCAGTATCTGTGTCAATGACCTGTGATGTCGAGACACGTTAATTAAATAAAAAAAAAAGTATTAAGTTATGTTTTATTTAAGGTTCGTCAGCAAATTGTTTTAAAAGAAGATTATCTGGTACACGTCCTTCCAGATTTCAGGCGAAAAATCAGCAGTAGGTACTAGTAGTGAATTGAATGAATTAATTTTTAGTCTCTATATTTACTTTCAGGAGTGAATAAATTGAGATCCAAACAGTTCACCTGGAGCGAACAAGAAATGGTTGTCAACAAATTGAACGCAGGAGTTACTGCAGATAGAATTCTTGATAAAAAAATTGGTTCAAGCACTGACGTGAAGTCAGAAGCATTTGCGCGTATGTTCTATTGTCCATTCTTCTGTATTGGACACCTTTAATCGCATTTACCATGGTAAATTACGTTGTCCATTCTCCTGTATTGGACACTCTTAATTCGAATTTACCATGGTATCCAATACAGGAGAATGGACAACATAATTTACCATGTTAAATTCCATTAAGGGTGTTCAATACAGAAGAATGGACATTAGAACATACGCGCAAAAGCTTCTGACTTCACGTCACTGCTTGAACAAATTTTTTTTTTCGGGTTTTTTTTTTAAATTTTCTAGGGGTACGGTTCTTAACATTTTTTTTTCGAAATTATTTTAAAATTTTCTAGAGGTACGGTTCCAACAAAATTTTAAACCTGTCCTTATGTTGATTTTCTACTACTAGTTACCAAGCTTCAATTCGATCGAATATTTATATTTTGAGTAGTCAAGGAAATAATATTCAAGTTGGGTATAACTCGGAAACCGTTAGACCGATTATGCCCAAAAACGAACTCAACTCTACCATTCGGATACGCAACCTAACCTGAAAATTGCAAGCCCCTACCTACTTTCGTTCGAAAGTTATCGAGGCAACGTCAACCATCTACTGAACTCACACAAGGCTGCTCGAATGTCCGACAATATTTAACCGATCGTGTTAAAACTTGAAACTCTACTTGGCAGTAGAGTTAGGTTTTAAAGGCTCTTTCAAAATTTCAGCAATTTCAGACGAATAGTTAATGATATATAGAATTTTTTTTTTCAATTTTCAATGATTTTTTAAAAATTTTCTACCAATACTATACTCACTAAATTTTGCAAAAAAAATTCGCGTTGGCATTCTACAACTAATAACCATGTTTGAATTCAATCGGTTTAGTATTTTTCGAGTTAATGAGGAACAAAAAACAACCAAATTTCAGATGGCTATAACTCTAAAACCGTTTGGCCGATTATGCTCATAAGCAAACTCAAAGGTCGCGTTCTGATGCACATCCTGACCTGAAAACTTCAAGCCACTATCTCTTTTCGTTCTCAAGTTATCGTGACAACAAAAATGTTTTTTAATAATTTTTTAATAATTTTCTAGCCATACGATTCGCACGAAATTTCACAAACGTGCTTTGGTTTATATTCTACAACTACTCACCAAGTTTCAATTCGATCGGATTTATATTGGTTGAAAACAAAATTGTTACTCGGAAACCATTGGGCCGATTATGCCCATTTTATAACTTGTCTGTCGTATTGGGATGCGCCAGCTACCCTGAAATTTTCAAGTTGCTAGCTCATTTAGTTCTCAAGTTATCGTGGCAACGGCCGGTCGGCCGGACGGCCGGATGGCCGGACGGACAGAATGAAATTTAACCTCGAATTCTTCATTGGGGAGTCGAACTAAATCGTTTGAGACCATTTTCGTCAAAAAATTCTGAAGTTACAGACATTTGGGCAATATGATAACGCGCTGTTCCCCAGAACATACGCGCAACAAGGAATACGGGAATATCTAGCTTATCTCATGAGAAAATTCAATATTGATAAGAGGTGACATGAAGAGCATATGAACGCTACAATTTGGAAAGTTCAAAAGTGGAATAGCCAACAAGAAAGTCAAACAAATTGGTGATGGTTCTCATATCGCATATGAACGCTACAATTTGGAAAGTTCAAAAGTGGAATAGCCAACAAGAAAATCAAACAAATTGGTGATGGTTCTCATATCGTTGGCAAAATGACAAAGGGATTTATTTCCGATAAGAAAGTTTCAAGATATTCACGTTTAAAAGTGAACGATAAATCAGGGGGTGGACGAAATAAACCATAAATGCTTGATTCTAGTACATTTGCATAATACCTGTTATGGATTCATGTAATACTGTTACACAAATAAAAATAAATTGAATTACACTTATTCTGGTGTCCTGGTATATTGGATCTGTGATGGTCCATCATTAAGGTCTTTGAATGACAGCGTATATTATATTATAGGAATTTTTGACGAATCATTTTATTTTTTCTAATAGCGAAACATTTCAAAATACATGTTCAGTAGTAAAAGGTGATGTATTAATATAACATGTGTGTATGTATATATATTGTTTTCACTTGGAGTTTCAGGTAAATGTTTCATAAATTCTTGTTGCTTAGTATGCTTAATAATGAATACGATTTTACAAATATTATAATAGAATGGCTTGATAATTCAACGATAACTTTGAAAATGATGATATATCTAGTTCTGTGGAGGTAATCCAATTATATTTTCCAACGAGAAGTAGGATATAAGGAAGTAATCGTGTTTTGGTTATGATCCATATATTTTTCCCGTCTGTAGTGTTTTGACTATGGTGAGCTAGTAGTGGTACAAACTCGAAAAAAAATATTGAATGCTCCTTGATGTAGTATTGAAAGTTCAAAATGAATGTTATTCTTGATCTCTCGTGAAGTAAATAATCAAAATTTTAATAAATATAGAGTTTGATTAAAAATTATTTCGAAATACGTTGGAAATGTCTGAATACTTAATTTTAATATTTCAATATTGAATGGAATATTCATAATTTATGTATAATTTCAGATAATATCGCATATCAACGAGTGACAAGAGTTTTGAAAATGATTATTCATCAAACGATGTGTCAAATTATTACCATATATTCCATATCGAGAGACATTCTTATGATTATGAAGAATTCAAATTGTTTGATGGCTCTTATGATATATGGATAAGCAATAATTCAAAGTTTTTCTTTGACTATAGAGGATAAAAAAAGCAATATTGGTAAAACACTTGTGATTATGGACATTCTAATAATTCATTCCCCGACTGGTACATAGCTTATATTGTTTCATTTGGGTCTCCAGACGAGCTATGACCTATGCTTTCCAGTATAATTATGACAGTTCTTCATACAATACTTGCATTCTTTTGAATAATGCCTTCTAGAATATCTTGGAACAATAAATATATGAGTCAAAATTTTAAAGGGATTGAAACCTACGTATTGTATGTTAATGTATAGTTATTAGCCAGTCTCCACAGTAAGATCTGACTATTCAAATATTCCATAGTTCACGAAAGTTTTGAAATAATATTTTCGGTCCTGCCAAAGTCGAAATTTGGAGAGACTTTTCAAATGTCGTTGAAGAGAGGTAAACACGTGAGGCACATGCGCAGACACAGCTTCTTCGGGATTGGAGAGTGCTTGCCGAGAATTAGTGTGTACTGATAGCATGTACTTCAAACAAATTGGTTTCTTTCGGAATTTCAAGCAAATAATTGCGCAAAAGAGTAGTAATTTTTTTAATTTTTTCATGTCATGTTATCCTCACCAAATTTTGCAAAAGTGTTTGCGTATAACTCCTAAGTTTCAATTCAATCACATTTCATTCAATATTTTCCGAGTTATTGTATAAACAAAAATATTAAATTTTTGACGTGTTTTTTGCCACTTTATGGCCATCCGATCAATATGAAACTTCGCATGCATAACCGGCGTGAAGTTCGCAGCCAAACTCTGGCAGCCAGTTTCCGATCTTTCCCGAAGGATCATTGGCGTCGTGAATGAGGTGTATAATATTAATTTCGGTTTCGTAGTATTTTTGAGGCAAAGGAAGATGGTTTTTTCAAAAGATTTTATTTTTATGTAAGGGAAGCTGTGAACTGAATATTTCATGAGTACAGTGTAAATAAAAATATTCGAATAATTAAACCTGTCTAAGCTCACGTGAATATATAACAAAATGAAACGAGTAATGACAAACATGTTCTATGAAAAAAACGGGGGGCCCCCGTTAGTATGAAAAACATATTTTTATTATGATGGTGGCCTAGTTCAAACTAATGCAGAAAATCATTATAGTGACGATAAGCATGTACATTATAATGGAAAATCCCTTCGGACCCGCCCAAGAGGCCGAAGATAGCCCTCTTTAGTATGACTAACAAATTATTTTCATAGGATGGCGACGAATAGCCACGTTGAAACTTATACAGTAAATCATAATTGTGACGATAAGTATACCCTATAATGGAAAATTGCTTCAGCCCCGTCGAAGATGGTGAAAACACCCCTCCTAAGTATGAACAAATAAATTATATTCATCATGATGGTGATGAATAGCCAATTTGAAACTTATACAGTAAATCATAATAGTGACGATAAGTATACAGTATGAAGGAAAATCCCTTCGGCCCCTATGAAGAGGGTGAAAACAGACCTCCTCAGTATGAACGAATGAATTATTTTCCTTATGATGGCGATGAATAGCCGAGTTGAAACTTATACAGTAGATCATAATAGTGACGATAAGTATACACTATAAAGGAAAATCCCTTCGTCACCCTCTTCAACGGGATTTTCCATTAAAGGGTATACTTATCGTCACTATTATGATCTACTGTATAAGTTTCAACTTGGCTATTCATCGCCATCATAATGAAAACAATTTATACGTTTATACTTAGGAAGGCGGTTTTCACCCTCTTCAATGGGGCCGAAGAGGATATCCATTTTAGAATATACTTATCGACACTACTATGATTTATTGTATGAGATTCAACTTGGCTATTAATCACCATCATAATGAAAATAATTCATTTGTTCATACTTTGGAGTGCTGTTTTCAACTCGGTTTTCAACCTCTTTGACGGAGCCGAAGGGATTTTCCTTCATAGATTAAAATGACGTCACTATCATGATATACTGTAATAGTTTCAACATGGCTATTCATCCCGATCATAATAAAATAATTAATTTTTTCATTCTGAGGAGGGCTGTTCTCACCCTCTTCGACGGGGCCGAAGGGATTTTCCATTATAGGGTATACTTATCGTCACCATTATGATTTACTGTATAAGTTTCAACTTGGCTTTTCATCGCAATCATAATGAAAATAATTAATTTGTTCATTCTTACGAGGGCTCTTTTCACCCTCTCCGACGCGGCCGAAGGGATTTTCCATTATAGGGTATACTTATCGTAACTATTATGATTTACTGTATAAGTTTCAACTTGGCTATTCATCGCCATCATAATGAAAATAATATATTTATTCATACTTGGGAGGGCTGTTTTCACCCTCGTCGACGGGGCCGAAGGGGTTTTCCATTATAGGGTAAACTTATTGTCACCGTTATGATTTACTGTATAAGTTTCAACTTGGCTATTCATCGCCATCATAATGAAAATAATATATTTATTCATACTTGGGAGGGCTGTTTTCACCCTCGTCGACGGGGCCGAAGGGGTTTTCCATTATAGGGTAAACTTATTGTCACCATTATGATTTACTGTATAAGTTTCAACTTGGCTATTCATCGCAATCATAATGAAAATAATTAATTTCTTCATACTTACCAGGGCTGCTTTCACCCTCTTCGTCGGGGCCGCAGGGAATTCCCATTATAGGGTATACTTATCGTCACTATTATGATTTACTGTTTAAGTTTCAACTTGGCTATTCATCGCCATCATAATGAAAATAATTTATTCGTTTATACCTAGGAGGGCTGTTTTCACACTCTTCGACAGGGCCGAAGGGATTTTCCCTTTAAGGTATACTTATCGTCACTATTATGATTTTATGTATGATTTCAACTTGGCTTATCGTCACCATCTTATTAAAAATAATCATTTCCACTTTCGCCTTCATCGACGGAGCCAAAGATATTTTTTTTTTCAAAGAACATGTTTATCCTTACTGGATTTATTCTGTTATACCTACCTTCACTTGAGCTTAGTCAGGTTAAATTATTCGAATATTTTTATTTGCACTGTACTCATGAAATATTCAGTTCACAGCTTTAGTTATATAAAAATAAAACCTTAAGAAAAAACATCTTTCTTTGCCTCAAAAATACTACGAAACCGAAATTTATGTTATACACCTCATTCACGACGCCAATGATCCTTCGTGAAAGATCGGAAACAGGCTGCCATATTTTGGCTGCGAACTTCACGCTGGTGCATGCATATAAAGGTCATGATTCTACAAGCTGATACTGAATTTCAGATAGATAGAGTAATCGGTTCTGGAAATATTCATAGAAATTGTTTTAGGTAAAAATGACCATAACTCTTTGACCGCTTGGTGGATTCCGCCTGGTAACGGACTTGTCCAAGATATTTACGCTCCAAAACTACCCTGCAATTCTCAATCCTCTAACTCCTTTCTTTCGAGAGTTATCGCGCTAACGGCTGGCCGCACGATTGTACAGAATTGATTTTGACCTCGGATTATTCATCAGTGAGTTGAACTCAATCGTTTTAGACCATTTTCGGCAAAAATTTCGAAAATACAGACATTTTCGCAGAACAATGATAGCACGCTGTTCCTTGCGGAATACGCGCGCAAAAATGCAAAATCCTTTCTGATGAACACGGTATCAAATAGCCTTGCACTTATGATCATGTTAGCACTGATAACGTGCGACAATAATTTTTTATTTCAAATGCACATGCATAAAAACTATAAAAGTTGACAAAGAACACAATTGAATTTCCTTAGTCGCACAAGCTCCTAGGAGCTTCTGAGGTATCTCAGTCATAATCATGTTTATAGTACGCGCGCCAAAGCAGATTGACACCATGTCAATGCTCTTTTATCCTTTTTCTTTCATTATGAAGTCAACCTGCAATTAACGCGCGTGCTATGACATGATGATGACTATACTGACCCTCCAAACTCTTCCCCAAGGAGATACTTTATCCATATTTCAGTCAGATGCCCTCCAACATATCGCATTGATTCAGATAAACGCGCGAAAAACAAGTCGAAATAATGTTCACCAGATGTTATATACTCGTATTCTATGTAGGAATTCGAACTGAAATAATTTGTCCAGTTTGGAAGTTCAAAATTATTAATCTATTTTTTAGGCTCCTAGGGGTCTGTATCGTCTGTATTTTTCTATAGTTCAGGGTTTCAATAAAACTCACTCGCACCATTAAACTATTTATTTATTGATACACCTTCTTTCACCGAATACCTATATTGAATGAATGAATGAACCAGCGTCCGATTCTCCAGACATATGGTGGCTTAGTCAGCCGCTGGCCAACAACAATGAGTCAGGCAGTTTTTATCCAAATTCTCAATACACTACATCCCTTCCTTTTTATATTAAAATTAGTTCTAATTCATGTTATAATTATATCAACATCAATATTCAATCAACAAATTCACTGGACTTAACTAATCGAATAACATAATCTTAGACTAATTTTATAATGTTATATTTGCACTATTCTTACACAATCCTAATAAATCAGTGATAAATAAATGGTTAATAACATTAATAATAAGTAATAATAATTAATAATAAGTAATAACATTAATAATAAATAAATTCAAACAACATATTTTAAGTTTCATTACAGTTTATTTTTTGAGGATTATGGCAATTATCGGAATTATTTTCTAGGGTTGTACGTTCGCTATGATCCTTTGTCACCTGCCACTCATTTCCTATTTTCTTTAGATGAATTACATTTCGCCTAAGTTCTTGTCCTGTTTTATTATTTCTTACTTCTATATCGCCCTTTGTCTTTGTGATGACTTCCAAAGGCGTAGAGTCAAATTTTGGGGTTAATTTATTTTCTTTGATAATATTTTTCATGTATACCGTATCTTTTAACATGTATATCATTATATTGGGCTCTGCGTTTCCTGTCAGCATACTGTTTTCCTTTTTCTTTTTCGATTTTATCTTTATCTCTAACTTCCTCGTCGAAATGAAGCATTGGTATTGCAAGGCTGGGTATTTTATCCCTGAATTGCCTCCTAAAGAAAAGTTCTGATGGTGTCTTGCCTGTTATGGAATGGGGGGTACTGTTGTACATTATAAGGTAATCCGTTAGTTCTTGCCTCCAGTCAGTTTTTGTTGCTTGGCTTATTTTTAATCGTTTTAAGATGTCTCTATTCTGTCTTTCTACCTCTCCGTTTTGCTGAGGCCAGTATGGAATGGAATGAAAAATCTTAATTCCTCTCTCTTTACAAAACATCTTATATTCTTCAGAAGTGAATTGTCTGCCATTGTCAGCGGTTATGGAAGCTGGAAAACCCAGCCTAGAAAATATTTCTTCTAAAACTTTAATAGTGTTTGCTGACGTCAGATTCCTCATAATTTTAACTTCTTTGTACCTGCTGAAATAGTCAATAATTACAAATAAATAGTCACCAGTAGGTAGGGGACCCATAAAATCAATGGCAACATCAAGCCAAGGTGATGTTGGGAGCTCTCTTCGTTTCATCGGTTCTGGTACACTTGGCGCTGACACTAATGTACAACCTTTGCAGTTTTTTACGATTTTTTCTGCATCATAGTCGATCTTGGGCCACCAAACTTTTGTTCTTAACCTCTGCTTCATGGCCACTATCCCTGGATGACCTTCGTGTGCAGCTTCTAATATCAACTGTCTGAGTTTAGTTGGAATCACAATTTTATTCCCTCTTAAAAGTATGTTTTCATAGAAGCATAATTCTGACTTGAATAGTCTGAAATTTGGGATATCATCGTCCCAGGTGTTTTGGAATATACCGCGTTTAACTTTTTGTACTTCTTCATCCCTCAAAGATGCTGCATCGATTTCTTTTAGTGTTACTGCGATTGGCCTTGCATATTCAACCAATTGATGGACATAACTTTCATCATTATAAGTCATGTTTTGTTGTACATTACAGAGTCTAGATAATGGATTCTCAATATTTGATTTTCCAGGTTTATATATAACTTGGAAATCAAACGATTGCAACCTCAACACCCAGCGTTCAATTCTTGCACATGGTTTGGACGTCTTTCCGAATATCACTTCTAGAGGTTTATGATCTGTGACAAGTTCAAATCTTTTTCCATAAAGATAGACCTTGAAGTGTTCAACAGACCAAACTAAGGCTAATGCTTCCTTTTCAGTTTGGCAATATCTTTTTTCGCAGTCCGTCAAACTTCTGTTGCCGTATGCAATCACTCTAGGACCTGATTTATCGTACTGTATTAAAATAGCTCCCAAACCTACGGGGCTTGCATCTGCAATCAACTGTGTTTTGTCACTCGGATTATAATAACCTAGAGTTCTGATATTCAGTAAGGAGTCTTTTAGCTTCAAGAATGCTTTGTTTTGATCTTCTGTCCAATATTCTTCGATGTTTGCATGTTTACCTAGCTTTGAACGTAAAATTTTCCTTATTGGCTCTGTTAAAGTAGCCAAATTAGGAATCCATTTTCCAACGAAGTTAACGAGGCCCAAAAAGCTTTGAATTTCATCGATAGTCTTTGGAGCTTTGAAAGTTTGTATGGCTTTAATATGGCTTTGCAATGGCTTGATACCCGATGCCGAAAGTTCGTATCCTAAAAACTCATCCCTATTTATCCTATAGACACATTTATCTTTATTCAGGAGTACGTTATATTTTGTAAGTGTTTCCATGGTTTGTTTCAATCTTTCGTCGTGCTCCTTTAGATCTTTCCCATAAACGAGAATGTCGTCGATGAGATTGATTGCCCCTATGCAGGGCTGAAGAATGCGCTCTAAGATTTTTTGAAATAGTTCTGGGGCACATGATATTTCAAACATGAGTCTTTTGTATCGAAAGAGGCCTTTGTTGCTTATAAATGCTTATAAATAAATTTACCATGGTAAATTCGAATTAAGTGTCCAATACAGGAGAATGGACAACATAATTTACCATGGTAAATTCGATTAAGGGTGTCCAATACAGAAGAATGGACAATAGAACATACGCGCAAAAGCTTCTGAGTTCACGTCAGTGCTTGAACCAATTTTTTTTTAAATTTTCTGGGGGTACGGTTCTTAAAATTTTTTTTTTTGTAATTTTTTTCAAATTTTGTAGGGGTACGGTTCTTACGAAATTTTAAACACGTCTTTATGTTGATTTGCTTCTACTAGTTACCAAGCACCAATTCGATCGAATATTTATTTTTTGAGTTATTAAGGAAATATTATTCCAGGTGGGTATAACTCGGAAACCGTTAGACCGATTATGCCCAAACACGAACCCAACTCTCCCTTTCGGATACGCAACCTACCCTGAAAATTGCACGTCCCTATCTCCTTTCGTTCGAAAGTTATCGAGGTAACGGTCACCCATCTACTGAACCCACACAAGAATGCTCGAATCTCCAACAATATTTAACCGATCGTATTAAAACTTGAAACTTGGTAGTATAGTTAGGTTGTGAAGGCTCTTGCAGAATTTCAGCAATTTCAAACGAATAGTTACTGATATATAGAATTTTTTTTTTTTATTTTCAAAGATTTATTTAAAATTTTCTAAATGCTATCCTCACCAAATTTTGCAAACATTTTCGCGATGGCATTCTACAACTAATAACAATGCTTGAATTCAATCGGTTCAGTATTTTTCGAGTTAATGAGGAACAAAAAACCACCAAATTCCAGAAAATTTCAGATGGCTATAACTCTAAAACCGTTTGGCCGATTATGCTCATAAACAAATTGAAATGTCGCGTTCTGGTGCACATCTTAACCTGAAAACTTCAAGCCGCTATCTCATTCCGTTCTCAAGTTATCGTGACAAAAAAATTATTTTTTAATAATTTTTTTAAAATTTTCTAGCCATACGATTCGCACAAAATTTCACAAACGTGCTAAGGTTTATATTCTACAACTACCCACCAAGTTTCAATTCGATTGGATTTATATTGGTTGAAAACAAAATTATTACTCGGAAACCACTGGGCCGATTATGCCCATTAACGAACTTGTCCGTCGTATTGCGATGCGCAACCCACCCTGAAAATTTCAAGTCGCTAGCTCTTTTCGTTCTCAAGTTATCTCGGCAACGGCCGGACGGCCGGCCGGACAGAATCAAATTTGACCTCGAATTCTTCATTGGGGAGTCGAACTTAATCGTTTGAGACTATTTTTTTCAAAAAATTCGAAAGTTACAGAAATTTGGGCAAAACTATAACGCGATGTTCCCCAGAACATACGCGCAAAAATATAGACTCGATCGAATTGAAGCTGCTAACTAGTTGTAGAATATCGACATGAAGATGCGTGTGAATTTTGTGAGGACCGTACCACTAGAACATTTCTAAAAAATTGGTTCAAGCCCTGTGGACAGGAGCTTTCTGGCGCTCTTGTTCGAACAGACAAATTATATCTCCGAAAGTATTGGTTTCTCAGAGTTGGGAATCTCATCAATGTATTCTTATGATAGAACTGCATCATAAGGGAAAATCAATTTAAATAATAGTTTATTTATCAAGATCAAATAAGCAATCTGAGAATGAGAACTGCACCATGGAAGAAATCGAATTAAAATAGCTGTAATGAATTTGGCTCTCTCTTATAGAACAGAATGACATGTACGAGTATGAACACAGATATTATGATGAAGCATAAATAGAATAATTATAGCATTCTGTGAAAACATAGAAGTACGACTCATTATTGAAATTTAGAAAAATCATATCTCCGAAAGTATTAGATTGTTGGAGTTGATATTGATATCAGTGGATTTTTTTATGGTGAAACTGCATCTTGAAAAAAATTGAATTTGAAATTTGTTACTTAAAAAAAAAATTTTTTTTTCGTTACTCTGAAACCATCTCGCCTATTTTGCCCAATAACGAACATAACCGAGATATTGATCTCCCTAACCTACTCTGAAAATTTCAACTGCCTATCTCATTCCGTTCAAGAGTTATTATAGAAAAATTTTTTAACATTTGAATTTTTTTTTGACACTTTGCGGTAACCTGGTCAATACAAAACATCACATGCGTATAAAGGTCATGATTCTACAATTTGGTGCTAAATTTCAGATAGATCGAGTGATTGGTTTCGGAAATATTCATAATAAATGTTTTTACTAAATTCGGCCATAACTCTGAAACCGCTTGATGGATTTCGCCCATTATCGAACTCACCCGAGATAATCATGCTCCAAACCCATCTTGCAAATTTAAATCCTCTAACTCCTTTCGTTCGAGAGTTATCGTGCCTTCGGTCGGCCGGACAGAATCCGCGATTTCGACCTCGGATTTATGATCAGTGAGTCGAACCAAATCGTTTGAGTCCATTTTCAGCCAAAAATTCGAAAATGACAGACATTTGGGCAAATTGATAAGCACTCAGTTCCGAGGAACTAGAGTGCCAAAAATACGAAAAAATATCATGTATCTCACGATAACTTGAGAACGAATAGAAATAGCTACTTGCAGTTTTTAGGGTAGATTGCGCATCTGAATGTGACATTCAAGTTCGTTAATTAGCATAATCTGCCAAATGGTTTTGGAGTTATGTGAATCTGAAATTTGGTTATTATTTCTTCAATAACCCAACTAATACGATGCCGATTCAATTCGAACATGGTAATTAGTACTAGAATACCGAAGCAAAAGTTTTCACGAAATTTTGGGAAGATCGTATTACTAGAAATTTAAAAATAAATGATTGAAAATAATTTCATATAACGGGAAGCATTTGTCCGACATCGCTGAAATTTTGCGATAACTTTCAAAACCATGAATGTCACGATGACATATTATATAATAACATAAATTTTCGGGCCGATTTTTTCATAACACAATAGAAAGTGAAGTGTGTATTTATGGGCTGTGATAGCCCTGCATTAGGGTCCTGTAGCGGTCTTCAAACATCTGAAGTTCTGAATAATCATCGTTTGGATTGGCCATACCTGGTTATGAAATTCACACTCATGGCCTGATGAGCTACGACATTTTGCTTTTTGAAATCAAATATTGAAGGGATTTCTAAGAACAAGAGTGAATATCTAAGAAAACTAGCGGTGACGACTCTTCTTCAAGAAATCCGTGCAGCTACAGAGGAGTATATTTGTCAGTGGACACTTTTGAAAGGTTATGTATTATTTTTAATTTGTTCGTTTTTCTCATTTGTCTTTTCAATTTTGCGTGTATGTTCTGGGGAACATCGCGTTATCGTTTTGTCCAAATGTCTGTAATTTTAGAAATTTTAGCCGATAACACATCACTCCACATGTTCACTTGTTGAAGACGTAAACTGTTGTGCTCCTTTAATTCTTTTATTTTCTCAGTGCTATTAAATTTCTGAGTTATTACAGGTAACGAATTAATTATCTGCCTACTTTTTCTGTCGAATCAGCCGTAGTTCAACAATTATTCAACGAGATATTTTTGAGTTTTTCCTTTGTTTTGTTTTCAATCAGCGCTGATAGCGGGTCAAGTAGGCGAATATTTCAACGCGGCGCGCAGTTTGCATGCTGTAACCGCCGATCTCGATACGGTGAATGTTAGATCGATCCTTTCTATTAGGCTGGTTTTCCTGTCACGCTGACGGTCGGCGCTGACGGTCAGCGCTGATCGGTCAGCTCGGATCCTTTTAGTATCGCACTGATCACAAAAAGAAATAGAAGGATGCTATTGTCTCTGGCTCACTGAATGTGGAGGCTTGTCGGCGCCAGCTAGTCAGCGGCGCCAACGCGCCGGCGCGTACGTGCGCGTATGTAGATCAGCGCTGACGCCCGTCAGCGCCGCGTGACTCGAAAACGCTACCTATAGCTACATACATATTGACTCATCAGCGCCGACCGTCAGCGTGACAGGAAAACCAGCCTTACATACTTCCTTCTTCCGTGGCCCTCCAACCTCTGTGCACAAGGCTTTCTTATAGGCCCAAGAAAGTGAAGAGTCTGTAACTATCTGTCACTCCTTTCCTATCAACAGCGGTCTTCCATCCAGTTATGGCTCGTTCCTGTTCCATTTGCGCAAAGTCTATCTCTGCTGCCCAGAAGCAAATATCGTGCGTCAAATGTACCAAATATTTTCATTTAGGCTGCGTCAATTTAACGGAAAGAGAGGTTAATTTTTTGAAGGGAACCGGCGATGTATGGTGCTGTGCTGCGTGCACGAAGAGCGAACGTATTTTACGTAGTAACTCCGGGGATGGACGTCCGATCTCGCCGTCTCCGACACGGTCTACCGCGTCTCGTTTGGATGAACCTTCGGACGGACCCTTAACTATTCAACATTTCAATCTTCTGATGGAGAGGATGAGGGACCTGTCATCGACTGTTGGGCGTATTGAGAGGCGCCAGAATGACCTGATTGACCAACTTGCCGTTTGTACGGAGACTTTGACCCAACATTCGAAGATTTTGTCTGATCATGAATCGGCCTTGGCTCTGCATGGCTCCCAGATTGATCTGCTTCAGCGTGATCAGTCAATAGTATCTGACAGAGTATCTGAGATATCGAGAAATTTGAGAGAGGTCAAGTGTGAGTTTGCGTCTGGAGCGCGTGCTTCTCAGTCGCTTGCCATGCCTGAGGTACTCGAGCGTGTTGAGAGATCTCACAATCTTCTGGCCCTCAATGTCCCAGAGGGATCTGATGATGTTTCTGTTTCCTCTGATATAGTTGACTGTATTTGTGATTCAGCTAGTCAAAACCTAGTTGGCGCCGTGAGATTGCAGTCCAAAGACAAACCACGCCCTGGTTGGTTGAAGTTCACATTTTCCAACCCTCATATCGTCTCCAACCTCTTAAGGAACAAATCTCGACTGAATGGCAATGAAAAATATCGTAACATCGTAATACGGGATGACAAAACGAAGAACCAGGTAGCTGAGCTCGATGCATTGCGGAGGGAGCTTAGGAGAAGACAGTCCAACGGTGAGAGAAATATCACAATAAAATATGTGAGAGGGACCCCAACAATAGTGCCGACAACATCGGTGGCTTCCACCCTCCCCAAGGATTCGGGGGACTCCAGGTGTGGTCGATAGTTTACAGTAATGTCCAATCACTTTCTTCCAAATTCGCGGAGATTTTAATCTACGTTCAAATGCATCAACCAAGCCTCATCTTTTTTTCTGAAACTTGGCTCAAACCATCGTTGCCGGATAGCTTATTCCACCTAACAGACTATACCATGTATCGTGACGACAACAACTTGACCGTGGGGCACCGTGGGGTCTGTATTTATGTCAGAAACACGATTGTTAATTGTTTCAAAATTGATGTAACTCACTTCAATTGGTGTGGTATTGATAATATTTTTTTGAAAATTCATAATTCCGAATTCTCTCTTTTAACTGGCTGCATCTATCGTCCTCGTCCCTGCCCAGCCGATAACGATTTGGTAGAATTTCTTCAGAACGCCTCTATGTTACACAATAATATTTTTATCTCAGGAGACTCCAACTGTCCAGATATTGAATGGCCTCTAAATCGTCTGCCACCTTCGACATCTCCCTCATATCCCTACGCGGAGCTCATCAACCGAACTGCTTACCAACAATTAGTCGAAAAACCGACGAGATTCAGAGCTGGGCAGACGCCCTCGTTGCTGGATCTATTCTTGGTTTCCGATTCTAGCATCGTCTCTGAAGTAGATTATCTGCCACCCTTCAGAAAATCTGACCATGTCACCTTGTCAACAGAACTTCAGTTTCGCCTTCTTCGTCCAAGTTCTACATCAACTAAAGAAGTCCGCAGTATCGACTACAACAGGGCATCTGAATTATTCTCATCAAAAGACTGGTCACTGATATTTGAGGATGAAGGAGATGTGAACAGAATGTGGAGTTCTTTCCTGAGGGTGGTTGAGGAAGTTGTTGCGACCTGCACCTCCGTTCGATCCGTGAGGATCAATAACGCGAAACCATGGATCAACAGAAAAGTTCTGAGGATGGCAAGGCAGAAGAAGTCCTTATGGCAGAGATATCTTCGGACCAGATCAATCAGTGACTATCAAAGCCATCGAAATTTGTCGAATCACTTGACTGCGACAGTAAAACAAGCCAAGAACCAGTATGTGAAACACCTCGCTTCTACTAAGAACCGTAGAAAATTCTACAAATATCTGAAATCGTCGATGAGCGGAGGAGTTAGTTTTCCGACTACTCGTGACCTATCCGGTAAATTGTGTGAGAGTCCGCTTGAGACGGCGAATGTATTCGCTGATGTCTTCTCTTCATCTTTCGTTGAAGAACCCGATGGGCCGCTTCCCGAAGTTAAGTTACCTCGGATTTCTGAAGAGATTCCTCATATTGAGATTGACGAAGATGCTGTCAGAGGGTACCTGTTGCAGCTAAAGGATTCTGCCCCTGGACTTGATGGTCTGTCTTCCCGGCTACTTCGGTGTTGTGCTGGTCCCCTTGCCTTGCCTCTGTCTACGATATTCTCCAGTTCTCTCAGGTGTTCTGTTCTCCCTGATGACTGGTTGACTGCCTCTGTTACTCCAATTTTCAAAAAAGGTGACAAATTATCACCGCACAATTATAGACCTATAAGTATTTTGTCGACGGCTTCGAAGATACTGGAGAGAATCGTGTCAAACCATATTTTACAGTTCGCAATGACTAATGATGTTATTCCTTCTGAGCAGCATGGATTCCTATCAGGTCGCTCCACATTAACCAACCTCATTCTGTGCATTAACGAGTGGACCAAGGCATGGGACCGGGGGGTGCCCGTGGATGTATTGTATCTTGATTTCTCCAAAGCTTTCGACAGAGTTCCCCATCGGCGGCTGCTGGCTAAGCTTGACCACCTTGGTATCAGGGGAGGAGTTTTGGCATGGATTGGGGCATTTCTTTCAAACCGTTCTTTTCGGGTTAGAATCGATCGTTCATTTTCCTGCCCAGATAAGCCTATGAAATCGGGTGTCCCCCAAGGCTCTGTTCTCGGACCTATCTTGTTTTTGTTATACACCTCTGATCTCCCTCATTTACTTCATTCTTTTTGCTCTATGTTTGCGGATGACACCAAGATTTTCAACTTTCCTCTTTCCAACTTCGATACCCTTCAACGAGACTTACATGAAATTGGTGTCTGGTGTAACAGTTGGCTGCTCCCTCTGAATGTGGATAAGTGCTGTGTACTACACATTGGCAGAAACAATCCGAGAAGGAACTACAGCATCGATGGAGTAACGCTCAAAACTGTCTCAAGTCACTGTGACCTCGGCTTGACCATATCCGAAGACTTGCGCTGGTCAGACCATGTTTCAGCCATTACTGCCAGAGCAAAGCAACTCACTTATGTCATCCAAAAGACATTTAGCGGCTGTGACGTTGCTACGTGCAAGCTTCTTTACACCAGTTACGTGAGACCATTGTTGGAGTACGCTGGTCCAGTTTGGTGGCCTACCACACGGAGCGATGAGCAGCGCCTCGAGTCGGTACAGAGATGGAATACCCGCATTCCATATGGAAGGATTCGTCCTTCCTATGAGGACCGCCTCAGTGTTTTGAGGTTGCCATCTTTCCAGGCACGACGGGAGAGGGGTGATTTGATATTCTCATTCAGGTCAATTCGTGGTCACTTTGGTGATGGTATTCGTGACCTCTTTAGATTGAATATCAACAATTTGAGAGGACACCGTTTTAAGTTGTCGAAGGAGAATTTTGGAACCACCCAGCGGCAGAATTTTCTCTCAAACAGAATCTTCGAGAGGTGGAATCGTTTGCCGAGTTGCGTGGTCGATGCTGGGACTGTCAACGGATTCAAGAATGCCCTGGACCTTTACGATGCAGGTTCTACTCGTGAACATTTTTTGTAATATATAAATATATTAGTTTTGAGTTTATAGGAGATTCCTCTACTCTTGTTCATTAAATAATAATAATAATAATAATAATAATGGTCTCAAACGACTCCTCAATCGACTCCCTGATGAATATTTCGAGGTCATATTTTATTATGTCTGGACAGCCGACGGATAGCGACTTGAAATTTTCAAGGGTATGTGGCGTATCCTAATACGACGGATAAGTTCGTTAAGGGGCATAATCGGCCCAATGGTTAATAATAATAATAGTAATATTTCTTTATTTCAGATAAGACTACCAGATGAATGATCTCATTTTATTGCGCGTATGTTCTGGGAACATCGTGCTATCATTTTGCCCAAATGTCTGTAATTTTCGAATTTTTCTCCTAAAATGTACTCCAATTTGGGTTCGACTCCCTGATCAAGAATTCGAGGTCAAATTCAATTCTGTCCGGCCGGCCGGCCGGCCATCCGTTGCCACGATAACTTTAGAACGGAAAGAAATAGCGACTTGAAATTTTCAGGGTAGGTGGCGCATCCCAATACGACGGACGGAAGTTCTGAATAATCATAGTTTGGATTGGTCAGACCTGGTTTTGGAGCTACAACATTTTCTTTTTTCAAATCAAATATTGAAGGGATTTCTATGAACAAGAGTGAGAATCTTTGAAAACTAGCGGAACCGATTCTTCTTGAAGAGATCCATGCGGCTACAGAGGAGTATATTTGTGAGAGGGGACTTTTGAAAGGTTATGTATTATTTTTAATTTGTTCGTTTTCCTCTTACGGTCTTTTCATTTTTGCGAGTCCTGGGGAACATTGCGTTATCATTTTGCCCAAAAGTCTGTAATTTTCGAATTTTTCGCCGAAAATGGTCTCTGACGATTGGGTTCTACCCCCTGATGAAGAATTCGAGGTCAAATTTGATTCTGTCCGGCCGGCCAGCCGACCGTTGCCACGATATTTTGAAAACGGAAAGGGATAGCAACTTGAAATTTTCAGGTTAGGTGGCACATCCCAATAGGACGGACAAGTTCGTTAATGGGCATAATCGGCCCAATGGTTTCCGAGTAATAATTTTGCTTTCTACCAATTAAAATCCGATCGAATTGATACTTGGTGATTAGTTGTAGAATACAAACCTAAGGACGTTTGTGAAATTTTGTGAAAATCGTATCACTAGAAAATTAAAAATAAATTATTGAAAACAAATTGGTTCAAGCACTGACGTGAAGTCAGAAGCTTTTGCGCGTATGTTCTATTGTCCATTCTCCTGTATTGGACACTCTTAATCGAATTTACATTAGTAAATTCGATTAAGAGTGTCCAATACAGAAGAATGGACAATAGAACATACGCGCAAAAGCTTCTGACTTCACGTCAGTGCTTGAACCAATTTTTCTTGAACATTTTTGTACTACTTATATTCTTAAAACCATTAGGCAACTGATTGAAAATTCTTAGACGTATATATTCAGGGTGTTTCTCAGTTAAAGTTAATCTGTGAATTGGAAAATTTAAATTTTGTGTTCTTGTATTGTACTTCTTATTAGGGTAGTAATAAATTTATCCTTGTTCCTATGAAGAAAAACGGCACACTCATAAATATATAAACCATACACTCTGAATGTATTGTTTTGCTTGAATACATTTCTACATGTTTCCTTAAACTTCAGATTATAAATTGTTCGCAGAATTCTTTTCTGTAGAATAAACATTTCTTTCAAATTTTGTTCAGTTCCCCATATATCAATTATACCATATCTGAGCCTAGATTCGAAATTCACATGGACAGTATTTTCAATGATTTTTCATTCAAATACCCTTTAGATATTCTGATAGCATAGTTAATTTGACTCAGCCTTTGACTTAAGTATTCTGCATGCGCTCTGAAGGACAGAAAAGAGTCTATGAAAATCCCCAGGAATTTTGTATCATCTGTTACAAGAATTTCCTCACCCCCCAATGTTATGCATGTTGGTTTGCTTTTATTATTTCTGTTAGTGATAAAAACCAAGAGACTTGTCTTTTCAACATTTAATATGAGTTCATTATTTTTTAACCATTCTTGTGTTCTATTGAATAAATTGGTTCCCGCTATGACTAAGGTTGGTGTCATCTGCGTAACTTATCAATAACTCTTCCTCTTCTTCCTCCACAATGTCCTCTAGGTCGTTGAGAAAAATAAGAAATAGAAGGAGCCCGAGGATACCTCTTTGTGATATACATTTATCGTTCCTAATTTCCTCCGATTCAGCATTCACCCCATCTATGTTAATTTTTACCTTTTTTTCTCTTGCACAGGTATGATTTTATCCAATTAAATGCCTTTCCTCTTATTCCATGGGCTTGAAGTCTATTGAGCAGATATTCTTGATTAATTGAGTCATATGCTTTTGACATATCCAGAAATATTGCCAGCGCTAATTTGTCTCCCTCCAGCAGTTCCAGTGTACTTTTTGTTAGTTCAAATATAGCTGTCTGTGTTGATTTTAGTTTTAAGAAACCGTGCTGTGTGCTGGTGAAGAAGTCATAGCTATTGAGAAATTCAATTATTGTTGAGCTCATTATCAATTCAAATATTTTTGAGGAGCTTGGGAGAATACAGATAGGCCTGTAGTTAGCCATGTCTTTAGGATTTCCTTTTTGCGCGTATGTTCTGGGGAACATCAAGTTATAGTTTTGCCCAAATGTCTGTAACTTTCGAATTTTTTGACGAAAATGGTCTCAAACGATAAAGTTCGACTCCCCAATGAAGAATTCGAGGTCAAATTTGATTCCGTCCGTCCGTCCGGCTGTTGCCACGATAACTTGAGAACGAAAAGAACTAGCGACTTGAAATTTTCAGGGTAGGTGGCGCATTCCAATACGACGGATATGTTCGTTAATGGGCATAATCATCCCAGTGGTTTCCGAGTAATAATTTTGTTTTCAACCAATATAAATCCGATCGAACGGAAACTTGGTGGGTAGTTGTAAAATATGAACCTTAGCACGTTTGTGAAATTTTGTGCGAATCGTTTGGCTAGAAAATTTAAAAAAAATTATTAAAAAATATTTTTGTTGTCACGATAACTTGAGAACGGAATGAGATAGCGGCTTGAAATTTTCAGGTTAGGATGTGCACCAGAACGCGACATTTAAGTTATTTTATGAGCATAATCGGCCAAATGGTTTTAGAGTTATAGCCATCTGAAATTTTCTGAAATTTGGTGGTTTTTTGTTCCTCATTAACTCGAAAAATACTGAATCGATTGAATTCAAACATGGTTATTAGTTGCAGAATGCCAACGCAAAAATGTTTGCAAAATTTGGTGAGGATAGCATTTGTACAAAATTTTTAATAAATCATTGAAAATAAAAAAAAAATTCTATATATCAGTAACTATTCCTTTGAAATTGCTGAAAGTTTGCAAGAGCCTTCATAACCTAACTCTACTGCCAAATTTCAAGTTTTAATACGATCGGTTAAATATTGTTGGAGATTCGAGCATTCTTGTGTGAGTTCAGTAGATGGGTGACCGTTGCCTCGATAACTTTCGAACGAAAGGAGATAGGGACTTGAAATTTTCAGGGTAGGTTGCGTATCCGAAAGGGAGAGTTCGTTTTTGGGCATAATCGGTCTAACGGTTTCCGAGTTATACCCACCTGGAATATTATTTCCTTGATAACTCAAAAAATAAATATTCGATCGAATTGGTGCTTGGTAACTAGTAGTAGAAAATCAACATAAAGACGTGTTTAAAATTTTCTAAGAACCGTACGTACCCCTAGAAAATTTGAAAAAAAAAATATTAAGAACCGTACCCCTAGAAAATTTTAAGAAAATCACGAAAAAAAAATTGGTTCAAGCACTGACGTGAAGTCAGAAACTTTTGCGCGTATGTTCTATTGTCCATTCTTCTGTATTGGACACCCTTAATCGAATTTACCATGGTACCATGGGAAGCATCCGTAGAAAATAGATCGGAATGTATTCAGAAAGCTTTGCCACTTTGAATTGATGTTGTTATTTCTCTCGTTATTTCTTTCTTCTTCGTAAATGAATAACTAGTCTTATTCTCTTATTTTCGCTACAAACTCACTTTTTGCTTTTTCGTTGAAGTGTCTACATATTTTCGCCTGTTGTATTGTGGATCTTGTGTTGGTGATGCACAGTTCCTCTGCCCTATGGTCAGATATATGTAATTCGATTGTTTTTGATGTCCACTTCTAAACATTAGTGAATATATTATCTATGCAGGATTTATTTGTTATTCGCATGTATTCATCTATAGTTTGGACCAAATTGAAGGAATTCATTAAATTGGAGAATCTGGATTTTGGTAGATTTTCTGTGTTCATATCAATGTTGAAATCGCCTGTTATGATAATTTCCTGTTGACATCCATTCGCCTGTACTAGTATTTCTTCCATTCTATCTAGGAAAACATCCACGTTCCCATCCGGATTTCTGTATATTGCAATTACTAGAATTTTTCTTGATGCTACCTGGCAATCCGCAGCTGCACATTCGCAATCTTTTTCAAGTGAGAGATTGTTCAAACTTGTTCTTTCTAATTTTTTCCATGATTTATCAACATAGATGGCTGCTCCTTCATATCCATCTTGTCTACAATATTTAGATTTTAGTTTGAAGTTGTTTATTGTAAAATTATCCAATTCCTCCTTTGTCAGCCAGTGTTCCGTAATACATATTATTTTGCAGTTTGTGATTTGTTTGATACCTTCTTCTATTCTGGCTATTGCATTTGATATTGATTGAACGTTTTGGTGAATACTAATTCTATTTTCAGAGTTGAGGTTTTTTGTATCCGCATTAATTGCGAAACCCCCCTGCTTCATCATATCTTTATGCTTGGAAAAATCAAATCTTTTTATGCCTACTCCTGCTGTCCAAAAGTCGGATTTGTACATCCCCTCTTTCTTTTTAAATGGCGCTGTTATTAAAAATCTTTCGTCTATTCTTTGCTGGACGGTATCTCTCTCCCTGTAATTTCCACCTGTTCAAATCCTTGTTTATTGGAAAGGTACTCCTTTATCATTATCTCTGTTGTGTTTCTGTTTACTCTGTTAATAGAGAGCCATAACTTTTTCTCTTCTCCCGAGAATTGTTTCGAATTATGTCCGGTGACGATATTTTTCCCGTGGTAAGTTCTACATTTCCTTCTACGGTTTACTTCTGTGTATTCTTCCCCTTCGATTTGTTGGCTTTGTGTTGTTCCATTGGTTATGTTTATGTTTATTTTCTTCCTTCCTAGTGGGGTTATGTGGTCCTTGGAACTACTCCGTTCTGTGTTCGTAGTTTTGTTCTGATCTGTCTGTTCGGAACTATTGCCCTGTGGCCCCCTATGTTAACCAGTTGCGGACACAGTCGCTTTAGCATACGTGTAGACTTCTGTCAGTTTATTGTCTGTCGTTTCTATCATTGGCTCCTTGAGTGGTCTGTTTGTGTTAAATGCGTTGTTTTCCATGACGTTTACCTTTTTTTTTTGGTTCTCTGTTTTCCAGCATTCTAATTTTTTCCATGAGTAGGTTGTTGTTAAGTTTCAGTATTTCATTTTTGTCTCTTGTCTCCTCCAGTAGCTGTTTGAGGTACCTTATTTCCATTGCACTTTCCTCTATTTTGGTTTCCTCCACTCCCTCCTGTTCATCCGTCACGGCGCAACATAAAACTATGTTTCCACCCAGAAATTCCAAGTTTGGGTTTCTTTTCGCACATGCCTGATGAAAAATCGCAAAGTACTGTATATACACTCGAATTTTACAGCTTTTGGATGCACAACATTTAAAGGACTGTGAATCTCGATCATTTTTATCGGACACATCCGACGTCGCGTCTTCTTCATCCGCCATCTTTACTAGATTCCGAGTATTGATTTTGTTTTCAACCCCTACTAATCCGATCGAACTGAAACTTGGTGGGAAGTTGAAAAATACGAACCTAGCAACGTTGGTGAAATTTTGTGAGAATCGTATGACAAGAAGAAAAATTAATAAAAAATATTATTTATGTCACGATAATCTGAGAAAGGAAAGAGATAACGACTTGAAATTTTCAGGTTAGGTTGTGCATCTAAATGCGACATTTGATTTTGTTTATAGGCATAATCGATCAAACGGTTTTGGTGTTATAGCCATCTGAAATTTGGTTCTTATTTCCTCAATAACTCGAAGAATACAAAACTCACAACAACATGGTTATTAGTTGTACAATGCCAACGCGAAAATTCCTGCACAATTTTTGAAAAATCATTGAAAAAATTCTATAATCAGACACTGTTCGCCCGATATCGCTGAAATTTTGCGAGAGCCTTCAGAACCTAACTTTATAAGAAATTTCCAAGTTTGAACACGATCGGATCTATATTGTTGGAGATGCGAGCAACCTTGGGTGAGCTAAATGGATGACCGTTGCCTCAATAACTTTCTAACGAAAGGATATAGGGACTTGCAATTTTCAGGGTGGGTTGCGCATCCGAATGGGAGAGCTAAGTTCATTTTGGAGCATAATCAGTCCAACAGTTTCGGAGTTATACCCTTCTGCAATATTATTTCCTCGATAACTAAAAAAATAGACTCGATCGAATTGAAGCTTGGTAACTAGTCGTAGAATATCGACATTAAGACGTTTGTAAAATTTTGTGAGAACCGTACCACTAGAAAGTTTTAAAAAAATTACGCAAAAAAAAAATTGGTTCAAGCACTGTCGTGAAGTCAGGAGCTTTTGCGCGTATGTTTTCTTGCCCATTCTCCTGTGTCCAATACAGGAGGATACTCAATCGAATTTATCATAGTTAATTCGATTATGAGTATATCCAATACAGTAGAATGGACAATAAAAAATACGCGCAAAAGCTCCTGACCTAACGTCAGTGCTTGAAACATTTCTTTATGAATTCAACTAATTCTTATCTAATGAGGAATGAAGTTGTACTTCGTGTAAAAATTTTCTTTATTAAAAATTGCAAAGCGCTTTCGGCTGTTAAGCCATCATCAGTGCGTTACCTGCATGTTACCTGCACCCTTCGATAACAGCGTTTCATAGTTCCCTAAAGTAGGCAACTTATCTCTAATATAACCAACCGTATCATTCACCGTTTTCAAGATGCAAATATTGGTACGACATAAAACATATTGACTGTATTGGTGTTAATTTCCCCAGCTTATCGATACTCGTAATGGCGAATTTACTAATAAAATAAAGACAGTTAAAAACTACACAAGTACTATATTTTGGGTTTAGTATTCCATATACAAAATTGGAAATTATTTGGTATTTTGTATTTGAAATGAAAAATGTAAGGAATATTTGCATTTTGTATTTTAATATATTTTGTGAACTAATTTGCACATCTCAAAATTTTGATCATGTTCAATCGTTCGACCAGTTGTTCGTAACACGATGTGTTCCGTAGAAATATCTAAGACAAAGCATGTCTGCACTTAAATTGGAAACATCAGTGCTTTATGATTCATGTTTAATTATTCGTGAAAATAATGAAACCCTTGAAGCTAATATAATAAATCAATTTTGGGATGTAATATATGTATCTACAATTTCAAATTACCATTATTTTGAAAATAAGTGAAATTTTGCCGAGATGTCACGGTCATACCAGAGTGCTACTGTCTCGTCAAAATGTCTTTAATTTGAGAGTTTGGGATGAAAAATATCCAGAATAAACACGGAATTTCTATTGGCGAAGAATGAACGCATTCTACTTGAAGAAATTATGAGAATTCGATATATACAATTTATATATCAATGACTATTTCCTATATAAAAAACAAGAACTATTAGCTAGTAGAAATGATTATGTAATCAAGTATTTAAATTCTGGTCTAAAAACACAACAAAAACTAGAAATTTATACCTTACTTACCCATCATTTCGGACTATGTATCATCTCAGCTTTCAATATCAAGCCAATTATTTGTTTTTTGATTTCCGAGCTCCTTCGGCTCGCATTACTTGCTTGTAATTATAGGAGGAAAATTACAAGAAGATTGCTCTATTTCTTCGTTGATCTCGATTATTTATCAATATCGTAATGCCTTAAATATATTGCGGAGTATGGTGTACATTTTTTTCAATAACTGGTGAAGATCTCGCTAGTTCTGAAGCATTTTGTGGAGAATTTCCAGACGATACCACTTAATGTACCTATTGAAGACAACCGCGGCACAGATCATCAAAACGAAAAAACTGTTCATTATAGCTACAGATTTATTCATTTTTGCGCGTATGTTCTGGGGAACATCGCGTTATAGTTTTGCCCAAATGTCTGTAACTTTCGAATTTTTTGACGAAAATGGTCTCAAACGATTAAGTTCGACTCCCCAATGAAGAATTCGAGGTCAAATTTGATTCTGTCCGTCCGGCCGTACGGCCGTCCGGCCGTCCGTCCGTCCGGCCGTTGCCACGATAACTTGAGAACGAAAAGAGCTAGCGACTTGAAATTTTCAGGGTAGGTGGCGCATCCCAATACGACGGACAAGTTCGTTAATGGGCATAATCGGCCCAGTGGTTTCCGAGTAATAATTTTGTTTTCAACCAATATAAATCCGATCGAATTGAAACTTGGTGGGTAGTTGTAGAATATGAACCTAAGCACGTTTGTGAAATTTTGTGCGAATCGTATGGCTAGAAAATTTTAAAAAAATTATTAAAAAATATTTTTGTTGTCACGATAACTTGAGAACGGATTGAGATAGCGGCTTGAAATTTCCAGGTTAGGATGTGCACCAGAACGCGACAGTTCAGTTTGTTTATGAGCATAATCGGCCAAACGGTTTCAGAGTTATAGCCATCTGAAATTTTCTGAAATTTCGTGGTTTTTGTTCCTCATTAACTCAAAAAGTACTGAACCGATTGGATTCAAACATGGTTATTAGTTGTAGAATGGCAACGCGGAAATGTTTGCAAAATTTGGTGAGGATAGCATTTGTAGAAAATTTTTAATAAATCATTGAAAATAAAAAAAAAAAATCTATATATCAGTAACTATTCGTTTGAAATTGCTGAAATTTTGCAAGAGCCTTCATAACCTAACTCTACTGCCAAGTTTCAAGTTTTAATACGATCGGTTAAATATTGTTGGAGATTCGAGCATTCTTGTGCGAGTTCAGTAGATGGGTGACCGTTGCTTCGATAACTTTCGAACGAAAGGAGATAGGGACTTGAAATTTTCAGGGTAGGTTGCGTATCCGAAAGAGAGTGTTGAGTTCGTTTTTGGGCATAATCGGTCAAACGGTTTCCGAGTTATACCCACCTGGAATATTATTTCCTTGATAACTCAAAAAATAAATATTCGATCGAATTGGTGCTTGGTAACTAGTAGTAGAAAATCAACATGAAGACGTGTTTAAAATTTTGTAAGAATCGTATCCCTAGAAAATTTGAAAAAAATGACGAAAAAAAAAATTTCAAGAACCGTACCCCTAGAAAATTTTTAAAAAGTCACGAAAAAAAAATTGGTTCAAGCACTGACGTGAAGTCAGAAGCTTTTGCGCGTATGTTCTATTGTCCATTCTCCTGTATTGGACACTCTTCTTAATCGAATTTACCATGATGAATTCTATTGTCTATTCTCCTGTATTGGACACTCTCTTCTCAATCGAATTCACCATGATGAATTCTATTGTCCATTCTCCTGTATTGGAGACTCTTCTTAATCGAATTTGCCATGATGAATTCTATTGTCCATTCTGGACAATAGAATTCATCATGGCAAATTCGATTAAGAAGAGTCTCCAATACAGGAGAATGGACAATAGAATTCATCATGGTGAATTCGATTGAGAAGAGTGTCCAATACAGGAGAATAGACAATAGAATTCATCATGGTAAATTCGATTAAGAAGAGTGTCCAATACAGGAGAATGGACAATAGAACATACGCGCAAAAGCTTCTGACTTCACGTCAGTGCTTGAACCAATTTTTTCTGTTGTATGTTCGCAAATTGTAGCCTACGTACCAAATCTCACCTTTCTAGGACTTCGGGAAGCACGATAGTTATATTCACCCCAAGTTTGCATGGTGAATGTTTGTAATATTTATGTTTTTTTTTCGCTACTTCTTGTCTACATACCAAATTCAAGATTTCCAGGAAGGTTAAAGTTACAGATTTCTTAAGTTTTCTGTCGTTTATGCATCAATTCTAGTCCACATTGAGCATATAAAGATAATTATAAATGAAATTATTGAATAAAAGCTTTGAAATGTCAGGAGATATTCGAGTTTTGTCGTCTAAATTCACTAAAGATAAGATTTGATGATTTCAGCGATATCTAGCGAATAGTTTCTGCGTATGATTTCGTTGAAAATTTCATACGCTGAATTGACTTATAAACTAGTTGAAAAAGGACGAAGGGCAGGGGCTCTGGGGAGTTTGTTATAATTTATAGCAAGAGTAGTTACCCATACAGGTGCTGAACTCGCCCAAGGCTGCCTGGCTTCCAGAAAAAAAAAATAGTTTACCAATATTTCCAAGTATATAGATCTTTTCGAAAGTAAATCCAGAACTCGGCTGTAGAATAATGTTTTTAAGGAACTTCTGGAATTTCAGTGATATCTGACGAATAGATTATGAAAAAAACATGTTTTTGCGCGTATACTGTGGGAAACAATCGCGTTATCATTTTGCCATAATGTCTGTAATTTTCGAATTTTTCGCCGAAAATGGTCTCAAACGATTGGGTTCAATTCCCTGATCAAGAATTCGAGGTCAAATTTGATTCTGTCCGGCCGTTACCACGATAATTTGAGAACGGAAAGAGATAGCGACTTGAAATTTTCAGGGTAGGTGGCGCATCTCAATAGGACGGACAATTTCGTTAATGGGCGTAATCGGCCCAATGGTTTCCGAGTAATAATTTTGTCTAGAACAAATACTAATCGGATCGAATCGAAACTGGGTGAGTGGTTGCAGAATATAAACTTAAGGACGTTTGTGAAATTTTGTGAGAATCGTACAGCTAGAAAATTTCAAAAAAATTATTGAAAAATATTATTTACGTCACGATAACCTAAGACCGGGAAAAGATAGCGACTTGAAACTTTCAGATTTGGTTGATAATCTGAATGCGCCATTTGCCATAATCGGCAAAAAGGTTCTGGAGTTATACTCATCTGAAATTTGGCAACGCAAAAATTCTTGCAAAATTTCGTGAGGATCGTATCACTAAAAATTTTTTTAAAAATCATAGAAAATTATTGAAAAAAATTCTATATAACAAAAACTATTCGTCCGACATTGCTGAAATTTTGCGACAGCATTGAGAAACCAACTCTACTACCAATTTCCAAGTTTAAACATGATCGGATCTATACTGTTGGAGATCCGAGCAGCCTTGTGTGAGTTCAGTAGCTGGATGGGTGATCATTGCCTTGACAACTCTTGAACGAAAGGAGATAGGGAATTGCAATTTTGAGGATAGATTGCACGTCTGAATGGGAGAGTAAAGTTCGCTGGTGGCCATAATCGGCCCAACGGTTTCGGAGTTATACCCATCAGGAATATTATTTCTTCGATAACTTAAAAAATAAAGACTCGATCGAATTGAAGCTTGGTAACTGGTTGTTGAATATCGACATGAAGAAGTGTGTAAAATTTTGTGAGGACCATACCACTAGAAAATTTTTAAAAAATTACGAAAAAATATTATGTATCTCATGATTCCTTGAGAATGGAAATAAATAGAGACTTGTTGTTTTCATGGTATATTGCGCATCCGAATGCGACATTTGAGTGCGTTAACTAGAATAATCGGCCAAATGGTTTTGGAGTTATGTCAATCAAAAATTTGGTTGTTATTCAATAACTGAAAAAATTACAATTCCGATCCAATTCAAATATGGTTTTTATTTGTAGAATGCCAAGAATTGTCAAGAATGCCAAAAATTGGTTCAAGCACTGACGTGAAGTTAGAAGCTTTTGCGCGTATGTTCTCTTGTTTCTCCTGTATTGGACACTCTTAATCGAATTTACCATGGTGAATTCTATTATTTATCTATTATCTATTGTCGGTTCTCCTGTATTGGACACTTTCAATCAAATTTACCATGGTAAATTCGATTGAATCGGTTGAGTCAGTATTGAATTAATTTTTTTTTATAATCCTATCAAAATTAACTGGTCATGCGATCCACACAAAATTTTTTTGCACTAGATTGAATATAATTGTTTGAAGCAAATGTTATGCAGAACTTGTATCAATGCTATAATGATAATAGTTGCTGTACCGAGCGATACACCAAACCTCTATGCTATGAGAATAATTTTGACGTAGTTTCATCAAGCACATGTGAACCTAGTCTATCTTTGGAACATTCTCAACATTCCACCCCAAAGAATAATTAATTGGTGTATTCGCCAACTGTTAATATTAAGCAAGAAAAATAGAAGTGGCGCTTGTAATTCATTTATTTTCCCTCAGATAACTAGTTTATTTACATACAGAGTGGTCCAGTTTGAAGGGCGGAAAATCCAGTAGACGAAAAAAAAAATTAAAATTATATGAGTTCGGTTAATGAACTATATTCAGGAAACTTTTCATATAAAAAGTTCAAGTTTGATTAGAAATAATTGGTTCAAGCACTGACGTGAAGTCAGGAGGTTTTGCGCACATGTTCTATTATCCATTGACCTGTATTGGACATTATTAATCCTCTAACTCCTGACTTAACGTAATTGCTTGAACCAATTTCTTTTTCATAATCTTTTAAAAATTCTCTAGAAGTACGGTTCTCACAAAATTTTACACACGTCTTCATGTGGATATTCTACAACTAGCTACCAAGTTTCAATTCGATCGAGTGTATATTTTTTGAGTTATCGAGGAAATAATATTCCAGGTGCCTATAACTCCAAAACCGATTCAGATCCGATCCGATCGTGTTGGAACTTGCAACTTGGCAGTCGAGTTAGGTTGTGAAGGCTTTCGCTTAGATAGTTAGTTGGTTGACGAGCTATGCTTTCAGCGATTGCGGACGAATAGTTTATGTTATATAGAATTTTTTTCATTGACATTCAATGATTTTTTTAATATTTACTACCCATACGATCCCCACGAAATTTCGCCAAAATTTTCGCGTTGGCATTCTACAATTGATAAAAATGTTTGAATTGGCCTGGTTTTGTATTTTTTGAGGTATTGGGGAAATAACAACCAAATTTCAGATGGGCATAATTCCAAAACCGTTTGGCCAATTATTGCTATAAACAAACTCAAATGTCACATTCAGTTGCACGATCAAATCTGAAAATTTTGAGTCGCTATCTCTTTCCGTTCTCAGGTTATTGTGACATATATAATATATTGTTTTAAGTTTCTAGTTGTACGATTCTCACAACATTTCACTAATATCCTTAGGTTTATATTCTGCAGCTACTCATCAAGTTTCAATTCGATCGGATTTGTTTTGGTTGAAAACAAAATTATTACTCGGAAACCATTGGGCCGATTATGACCGTTAAAAAACTTCTCCGTCGTATTGGGATATGCCACCTACCCTGAAAATTTCAAGTCGCTATCCCTTTGCTTTCTCAAGTTATCGTGGCAACCAAAGGAGATAGTGACTTGCAATTTGCAGGGTAGATTTCGCATCTGAATGGAAAGGGTAAGTTAGTTTTTGGGCATAATTGGTCCAACGGTTTCGGAGTTATACCCACCTGGATAATTATTTCCTTGAACTCAGAACATATAGGGGTAATTCCCACCAAATGTTCCCCTTTCGCATTTTAGTTAAAAAAAATAAATTAACAATAATCGAATTTATTTTCAGATATCCTAAACCAGAAATTAATTCTTATTAATCTTATGCCTAAGGTTACACACTTTCGTTGGTATTTTGTAAAATAATGAGATTTTCATGAAACCGGCATTCACGGATGTGAGACAAAATTCACGGAAATGAAATAATGTTAAATTTTAAAGGAAAAAAAAATTCATATATCCTTAATATAAAAAAGACATTGTTCAAGCACTGACGTGAAGTCAGGAGCTTTTGCGCGTATGTTCTATTGTCCATTCTCCTGTATTGGACACTTTGTATCGAATTTACCATGGTGAATTATATTGTCTATTCTCCTGTATTGGACAGCCTTAATCGAATTCACCATGGTAAATTCGATTAAGAGTGTCTCATACAGGAGAACAGACAATAGAATTCACCATGGTAAATTCGATTAAGAGAGTTTCCAATACAGAAGAACGAACAATAGAATTCACCATGGTAAATTCGATTAAGAGTGTCCAATACAGGAGGATGGACAATAGAACATACGCGCAAAAGCTCCGGACTTCACGTCAGTGCGTGAACCAATTTTTCTCTTTCGGACATATCCAGAATATTTTTCCTTCCTTTTTTCTTTTATAATAGCCCTCGTTCTTTACGTTTTTCTCCTTCGTATAATTCAGGATCATTTCTTCGGGCTTCATGAAGTCTTCTCATAGATTATCGTTGTTTTTTCTTCTGTTCTTCATGAGATGCAGTAAATTTTTTCTTATTTTTTTTTTTATAATGTTAGAATTCATGTCCTGAAAGGAGGAACAGAATATTATTATCACATCCGTGAAGAGTACCTCACCTCCGTGAATTACTATATTCACGGAGGTGAGATTCACGGCGGTGAGAAATTTTACTTTTTTATAGAATATCTCATTTAAAGAAAAAGGCTTCAAAACAATATTTTAACTCATTAAATAACTTTCGTAATTAAGTATATTCAGATAACAAATAATTGAATAAAATAATCTCCTACCTTACAATTCATCTTCACGGAAGTGAGAATCCCAAATTTCCCATACACGTCTTTATCACTTGGGTAAGAATTTAACCAATAAGTTACACTTTGAAGTTCAAATCTCAAGTGGTCAGTATTACCTGCGCATCAACCGATATTCCAGGCGGTCCACGATGAAGATACCGTCATCTTGTGATTAAAGAGTCAAATTACAATGTCGCTTCACGGAGGTGATAGATAATGCAGGAACATCGACTAATATAAGTATAATTCGAACACCGATAATTTTTTTATTGAGATTTTGTCAAGTCAACATTATTTAGTTAATTGTGGTTAATGAACTAGAAATACGCTGGGCCAGAATACCATTAATGCTATAATTTTAAGTTTACGACAATGCGATAACACGGAGGTGAGGTTTTCAATTCTTCTGGAAAGAAAACTAGCGTTGAAAATTAAAATTTTTGAAATTTTGCAATTTTTTATTCTTTATAGTGATTGTTACATTTCAAAAGGATATAATATAGAGAATTGAACGATTAAACCAGTTTTATGTAGCAGAAAACTGTCATGAACACCAAAGTGGAACATTTCGTGAGAACTACCCATAGACAAGATCGATTTGAATTAAGCTTTGTATTTTCAATGCGATTTTGAAAATTTTCTGGAGATCCTCAGGAAATTTCGTAAGAATCTTATCGCTGGCATTCTAAAACGAATAACCTTGTTTGAATTGGATCGGTTTTGTATTTTCGAGTTATTGTGGAAATAACTACCAAATTTCAGATAGTTATAACTCCAAAACCGTTATGCTGATCATGCCTTTAAACGAACTTAAATGTCACATGCAGATGCCCAACCTAACCTTGAAATTTCTTGTCGCTATCTCTTTCCGTTCTAAGGTTATCGTGACATAACTAATATTTCTTTAAATTTTCTAGTGACACGAATCCCACCAAACTTTTCAAACGTCCTTAGGTTTGTATTCTACCTCTACTCACCCAGTTTCAATTCGATTATATTTGTATTAGTTGAGAACAAAATTATTACTCAGATACCATTGGGCCGATTACTTGTTAACAACGAGAAATTTCAATCACATATAAGTATATATATATTCTTTTGACTGAGAGCTGTATATGTGTTAGTAGAGGTTGGTGTAACGGGGTACCATACAATTCGACGTATGATACAAGAGCTTAGGGAAAAACCTCAGCAAAAAACCCTTTCTGCCCGTGAGTGTGGTGATTTGTAACTATTGTTTACAAAATTTGCTGAAATTTAAAAATATTGATGGGCATATATTTCTTCAATATGGATTTCCTTGTCAAAAAACGGATAGGTTTCTCTAAGGTACCCGAAACTCAACCTGAAAAATGAAAAGACAAGAGGAGGAAACGAACAAATTAAAAATAATACATAACCTTTCAAAAGTCTCCTCTCACAAAAATACTTCTCTGTAGTCGAATGGGATCTCGTGGAGAAGAATCGCCTCCGCTAGTTTTCGAAGATATTCACTCTTGAAATCCCTTCAATATTTGAATTCAAAAATGAAAATCTTGCTCGTAAGGCCAGGAGGGTCTCTTTCAAAACCAGGTCTGACCGGTCCAAGCGATGATTATTCAGACCTTTACATGTTCGAAGACCGCTAAAGTGCCCTTAAAAAGGGCTATCATCTCCCATATATACATATTTTACTTTATATTGTATAAAAGAATGAAAAAATGCGCCGGATAAATTACGACTTATGTCATGATACATTATAGGTGCAAGCGTATTACGCATATTATGCTTGCACTTATATGCGATTAAAATTTCTTGTTATAAACACTCTTAATTCGAATTTACCATGGTAAATTCGAATTAAGTGTCCAATACAGGAGAATGGACAACATAATTTATCATGGTAAATTCGATTAAGGGTGTCTAATACAGAAGAATGGACAATAGAACATACGCGCAAAAGCTTCTGACTTCACGTCAGTGCTTGAACCAATTTTTTTTTCGTGATTATTTTGAAATTTTCTAGGAGTGCGGTTCTTAATTTTTTTTTTCGTCATTTTTTTCAAAATTTCTAGGGATACGATTCTTACAAAATTTCAAACACGTCTTTATGATGATTTTCTACTACTAGTTACCACGCTTCAATTCGTTCGAATATTTATTTTTTGAGTTATCAAGGAAATAATATTCCAGGTGGGTATAACTCAGAAACCGTTTAACCGATAATGCCCAAAAACGAACTCAACTCTCCCTTTTGGATACGCAACCTACCCTGAAAATTGCTAGTCCCTATCTCCTTTCGTTCGAAAGTTATCGAGGCAACGGTCACCCATCTACTGAACTCACACAAGAATGGTCGAATCTCCAACAATATTCAACCGATCGTGTTAAAACTTGAAACTTGGCAGTAGAGTTAGGTTATGCAGGCTCAATTTCAGCAATTTCCAACGAATAGTTACTGATATATAAATTTTTTTTTTCAATTTTCCATGATTTTTTTTAAATTTTTCACAAAAACTATCCTCACGAAATTTTACAAGAATTTTTGCGTTGGCATTCTACAACTAATTACCATTTTTGAATTCAATCGGTGTAGTATTTTTCGAGTTAATGAGGAACAAAAAACAACCAAATTTCAGATGGCTATAACTCTAAGACCGTTTTGCCGATTATGCTCATAAACAAACTGAAATGTCGCGTTCTGGTGCACATCATAACCTGAAAACTTCAAGCCGCTATCTCTTTCCGTTCTCAAGTTATCGTGACAACAAAAATATTTTTTAATGATTTTTTTTAAATTTTCTAGTCATACGATTTACGCAAAATTTCACAAACGTGCTTAAGTTCACATTCTACAACTACTCACCAAGTTTAAACTCGATCGGATTCATATTGGTCGAAAACAAAATTGTTACTCTCAAACCACTGGACCGATTATGCCCATTAACGAACTTGTCCGTTGTATTGGGATGCGCCACCTACCCTGAAAATTTCAAGTCGCTAGCTCTTTTCGTTCTCAAGTTATCGTGGCAACGGCCGGACGGCCGGCCGGACAGAATCAAATTTGACCTCGAATTCTTCATTGGGGAGTCGAACTAAATCGTTTGAGACAATTTTCGACAAAAAATTCGAAAGTTACAGACATTTGGGCAAAACTATAACACGATGTTCCCCAGAACATACGCGCAGAAATACGAGAAAAGAACTGACGTGAAGCCAAGAGCTTTTGCGCACATGTTCCATTGTCTTTTCACGCCTCCTACGAAGTCGATTGAGCTAGAATTTGGTACTCGATTGTAAAATAATGACTCGTCGCTTTCTCTCTTCCCGTTCGAATGTTATCGTGGTAGCATTGAATGGTAACCCATTCAACTACTGAACTAACCAAAGGCTGTTCGGATCTACAACAAAGTAGCTCCGATCGTGTTTAAATTTGGAACTTGACTGTGAAGATTTTGAAGGCTCTGGATTTTTTTTTAATTTTCCGGATATATGTTCCTCGCACAGTTTCGCACGAATTTACTCGTTGGCATTTTACAACTAATTACCATGCTTGAATGGGATTCGTATCTTTTGATTTATTGAGGAAATAACAACAACATTTCAGGGTATACCTCCAAAACCGTTTGACCAATTAAGACTTTTAACGAACTCAAATGTGGCATTCGGATGCGCCTGAAAATTAAAAGTCGTTATTTTTTCCGTCTCAAGTTAGCGCGAGGTAATAAATTTTTTTTTCGTGATCTTTTAAAAATTTTCTAGTCATACGCTCCTTACCAAATTTCACATACGTCTTGATGTCGATATTCTACAACTAGTCGCCACGCTTCAATTCGATCGGATTTGTAATGTTTAAAAACAACATTAGTACTCGAATTTCATTTGCCCGATTATGCCCATTAACCAACTGAACCGTCCCATTTGGATACGCTACGTACCCTGAAAATGTCAAGTCGCCATCACTTTCCGTTGGAAAGTTATCGTGGAAACGGCTGACCGGACAGAATCGAATTTGGCTTCGAATGCTTCATCAGTGAGTCTAACGTAATCGTTTGAGACCATTTTAGGCAAAAAATTCGAAAATAACAGACATTCGGGCAAAATTATAGCACGCTATTCCCCAGAACATACGCACAAAAAAGTGAAAATTTTTTCAAAAATTGTATTCGAAATTGTGTTATCGTTAGAATTCCTGTTTTCATTTACACAAGCTGTCATAGCTTTATCAAAGATCGTATTTACCATTTATAGACGTGTTAATAGATATTTGTACCAGAATTCCTTTGGTTTTCGGCAATTTGAAAAATGTGTACTCCAAGGAATCACGATGTCAATCATTTTTGGCGCTCTTGTTCCTCGGAACAGAGTGCTTATCAATTTGACCAAATAACTGTAATTTTAGAATTTTTTGCTGAAAATAGTATCAAACCTTTTGGTTCGACTGACTGATTAAGAATCCGTGGTCAAAATCGATTCTGTCGGCCGTTAATACGACAACTCTCGAACGGAATGAGCTGGACAGTTGAAATTTTCAGAGTAGGTTTGGGAGATAAATATCTCTGTTGAGTTTGTTATTGGGCAAAATCGCCTTGGTAGTTTCGGAGTAACGAAAGAAAAATTCTCTTTTTGCCTCTCTTGTTCCTCGGAATCGAGTAATTATCAATTTGCCCGAATGTCAATAATTTTGGAATTTTTGGATGAAAATAGTCTTAAACGATTTGGTTTGACTCACCGATCAAGAATCCGTGGTCGAAATAAATTCTGTCCGGCCGGCCGTAGGCACGATAACTCTCGAACGAAAGGAGTTTGAGGATTGAAATTTGCAGGATAGGTTTGGAGTGTAAATGTCTGGGACGAGTTCGTTAACGGGCGGAATCCAATAAGCGGTTTCGGAGTGATGGTCGTTTTTAGTAAAAACATTTCCTATGAATATTTCCGGAACCGATCACTCGATTCATCTGAAATTTTGTATATACAGTATGGTGCAAATGAAAGGAATGAATTCGTTATTTCGTAAACCGGAACCTTTAAGGAAAAATCCCGAAACCGTCGATTTTTATTCTTAAACAGGCTATTCGTAAGGAAACCATTTTATTTTTGACGTCATCTATGTGAGCGTGATGACGTCATCGCTAAAAATTTTTAAATGGAAATGTGGGTGTTGTAATACATTATTTGAAAGGTCTTTTAAATACCTATTCAGCCATATCAATATGTACAGTAATTGATTTGCGTATTGTCACAAATATTATAAATGAAATTTCAATAGATTCCTTAATAAAATGTATGAAGTATCGGTATGATGTATTTATTGACACACAAAAATAAATGTTGTAAAGGCCGTCACTGGTAATGAAATGTCTTATCTACCTAAAAAACTAGTTACCATATCAACATCAACATTGGCACATGGACATAATTAACTTTATTCCAAGTGATTGATAGTATTATTGTATTAGACGAATTCAAAAAGTCTTTGTACTATCAACATGAAGCTGACTGAAACGCAAAGAATTGAAATTCTAATAATGATTGGCTGTGGAGATAAAGCACGTACACAGAAAGAAGTATGTACGTTATTTAATAATAAATACCCCAACCGAGAACCAATTTCACAATCCACTATAAGCAAAATTGAGAAGAAATTCAGAGAAACGGGACATGTCAAAGACCTCCCTAAAGGTAGTGGAAAACCAATATCAGAAAACAAACAACTAGATGTTCTGTGAGCCTTTCAAGATAATCACCATACCAGTTCACGGCAAGTAGCATTAGATAACGACATGGACCATTCAACAGTTCTTAGAAAGTTAAAGAAGGAAAAGTGGCATCCCTACAAAGTAAGTTCAGTACAAGAGCTTATGGAAGATGATTTTGATAAACGAATTGAGTTTTGTGAAATAATGATGGAACAAAA
This sequence comes from Halyzia sedecimguttata, assembly GCA_937662695.2. Taxonomy (NCBI): domain Eukaryota; kingdom Metazoa; phylum Arthropoda; class Insecta; order Coleoptera; family Coccinellidae; genus Halyzia; species Halyzia sedecimguttata. The sequence goes on along the minus strand of OW569416.2, from coordinate 9,731,547 downwards.
TAACAGAGATCCGATGTTTTTGAAAAAGGTTATTTTCTCGGATGAAGCTACATTTCTACTAAACGGTCATGTAAATCGTCAAACTTATCGGTACTGGGCTACGGAAAATCCACACTGGATGCAAGAGTGCCGTAATCAATACCCAGAGAAAGTTAATGTTTGGGCGGGAATAATAGATAATAGGATTATTGGACCATACTTTTTCGAAGGAACCTTAACAGGTCCTCGATATTTAGAATTTCTTCAATACTTCCTGCTACCCGAATTGAACAGGCTGTTTCCAAACAGAAATGATTTATGGCTGCAGCAAGATGGTGCGCCCCCACACTATGCTGTCTTGGTGCGCAACTATTTGAACAACGTCTTTCCAAATCGGTGGATAGGTCGAAGAGGAACAAAAGAATAACCGCCTAGGTCACCTGATTTGACTCCTCTTGATTTATTTTTATGGGGATACTTGAAGAGCAACGTGTACCAAAATAGACCACAAAATATCAATGAACTCAAAGAAAGGATAAGTATTGAGGTTGCACAAATAACTCCGGAAGTTATAGAAAAGGTTCGAGAAGAGTTCACGGCACGTCTTTCTCATTGTATTTTAGGTGAAGGTAAACAATTTGAGCACTTAATTTAGGTTTCGTTGTATTTAATGAGTAATACATATTAAATATTAATAATAAAATTTTATTAATTTTTTAAACAAATACAAAAATCAACTACTGTAAATTATTGATATGGCTGGATAAGTATTTAAAAGACCTTTCAAATAATCTATTACAACACCCACATTACCATCAGAAAATTTTAGCGATGACGTCATCACGCTCACATAGATGACGCCAAAAATAAAAAGGTATCCTTACGAATAGCCCGTTTTAAAATAAAAATCGACGGGTTTCAGACTTTTTCCTTAAAGTCGCCGGTTTACGAAATAATGAATTTATTCCTTTCATTTGCACCCTACTGTATACATATTGTAGAATCATGACCTTTATATGCATGCAAAGTTTTGTATTGATTGGGTTGCCATAAAGTGGCAGAAAACTACGGCTGGCCGGTCTGTCCGGCCATAGGCACAATAACTCTCGAACGGAATGAGCTACACAGTTGAAATTTTCAGATTAGGTTTGGGAGATAAATATTGGTCGTTTGTGTGAGGAATCGGCTGGATGGTTCCGGAGTAACAAAAATATTTTTTTTTAACATTACAAATTTCAAATTAAAATCTTAATTTCTTCTTATTTGTTTATATAATTCGTAATGTGGAAATATTTTGTGTTGGAAAACAAGGTTCCGCATTTCGAATTTGTGAATATATCCAAGACTGTTTTGATACCAAACATAATATTGACTTGTTGCATATTGAATAATATATGTGCAAATATTGGGGATGATGTTTCGGAAGATTTAGAATTGGATTATTTCAATGATGTAGTTTATGGAAGCAATAGGAAGAACAACATAATGGAATCATCAAAAGAAATTACTATTCGTTGACCACCGAGGTTGATATTACATTTTACTACCTTCCTTAAGTTGTAAGACATGTTCCTATATACAGTATTTTCATAATATTGTGCAACGACTTGCACGTCTATGCTCTTCCTTTCCTTTTGAAACGCCACTGGTAATCATAGAATGCATATTGACGGACTGTCAACTTATGTCAGGTTATTTCACTTCTATGATCTTCGTATCTGCGTGATGTAAGGAAGTTGATTTAACTTCCTTTTCCGGCTTTTCTCTGAAGGAGAAATCATCTTTCGTATATCGTTGAGAATTTTTTTATCTGAATTCATCGAGTATTACCGGTGGAATTTCTAAGTTTTAGTTTGCGAGATAAATAATATTTATTCTCGGTAAGTCTCATAACTCCTTAATTTAAGTAGAGATTTGGATTTTTAGGGAATATTTTGCTGGTTCTGAATTATTACATTGCTTGCCTTCATTTTGTTTTACAGCACATGTTCTGTTTTTCACTTTTCATTTTCCCAGGGCAGAATTCCTTCTCAGGTTCACTAATGATTATCGACATAATGTAAATGCCTAATTTTTTTTCTTGAGAAGCGAGAAGGAGTTCTGTTGAATTTTTGTTCACGTTTTCATTGATTTTAATTTCATATAGCTCCTTGGTTGGGACCACTTGAGTTACACTACACTCCTTGGTTGGGACCCCACTAGTTACAGTCCTTGGCTGGGACCACACGATTTACACTACACTCCTTGGTCGGGTCCACATTGTTTGCACCGAAATAGAATCATTTGCTGAAGCTTGACTTGAACCAAAGTACAATCATTTGCTGAAGCTTGACTTGCACCGAAATACAATCATTGGCTGAAGCTGAAGTAATTTTTGTTTGTTACGTTTGCCTGTACCTACGTTTGCTTCGAAGTTAACTTATGGTGGAGGAGCTGGAAGCACGCCTGAAGTACATTCGAAGCTGACTTGAGGGTATATTCCCTTAACGAGAACATCTGACACCACAGAAACATATTGCATTGGAAGTGGAATCACGATTTGAACATTTCTTTTGAGATAAGTAGTTATAAGTTTGTGTAATTTGATAGATTGTGATTGGAAATGTAAATTAAGATTTGTATATCTTGTTCTTTCTATAATATATTTAGTATTAGAATCTCATGCTCAAATACCCCTTGGGTAAAACTTAACGTCACACTTTTGGCGCACCAAACGTGGGACTCGAGAAACCTGGCAACATTTTTCTTCAGTTTTGAAGGACCTACCAATCTCTCGGAGTTGCACTTTCTTTCATATCATTATATGTTCATTTTTCTGCTTTCAATAATTGGAACCTTTGCCATTTTTGTGTCTTTTCATTATCTTTTGCTTAAATTATTGGAATTGTGAACCCTGAATTTTTGAAGTCATATTAACTCGCATATGAGGTTGCTATACGTTTGGGAAAGGCTGGAAAGGCTGACTCTGACGAAACCGAATCTCAACATTAAGTTTAATTTTAATTCCTTCCGGTGCCCAGGACATTTTACTTGATTGGCAGTTTTTATAGTATCTATATATTGTCGTATCTTTCTATGACAATATTTTGTATCTTTAAGTTGTTGTATTTGTCCTCATGACAAACTATTGTATCTTGCATTATCGTATTTGTCCATGTGACAATCTCTTTAACTTTATTTGAATTGCCGTTAATCTGTTTGAAATATATTGTGGATATGCAGTTATGACCTTTCGGTTTTGGTGTATCCGACGGTGTATTTTGAAACTTTTCGAATTTTGCGTCATGGATGCAGTTATTTTTCCGTTGTACCGGATTGAATTTTTTTTTTCTCTATCTTTGTCTTTGCAAGCTTACACTTGCTGGCGCCTAACAGAATTTTGTCTTTTCTTTCACTTCATGGAGAGGTTGGGTTGGGAAGTGATCTCAAGATCCTTTTGTTGAGTCACCTTGACTGTTCACGTTTAACGTCTTGAGTGAAATGAGCTATAAAAATTCACCAATTTTTTCTTTTCTTTCACTTCATAGAGAGGTTGGGTTGGGGAGTGACCTCAAGATCCTTTTGTTGAGTCACTTTGACTGTTCACGTTTAACGTCTTGAGTGAAACAAGCTGTAAAAATTTACCAATTTTGTCTTTTCTGTCACTTCATGGAGAGGTTGGGTTGGGGAGTGACCTCAAGATCCTTTTGTTGAGTCACCTTGACTGTTCACGTTTAACGTCTTGAGTGAAACGAGCTGTAAAAATTAACCAATTTTGTCTTTTCTTTCACTTCATGGAGAGGTTGGGTTGAGAAGTGATTTCAAGATCCTTTTGTTGAGTCACATTAAATGTTCACTTTTAACATCTTGAGTGAAACAAGCTGTAAAATTCACCAATTTTGTCTTTTCTTTCACTTCATGGAGAGGTTGGGTTGGGAAGTGATTTCAAGATCCTTTTGTTGAGTCACTTTGACTGTTCACGTTTAACATCTTGAGTGAAACGAGCTGTAAATTCAGCAATTTTGTCTTTACCTTCCCTTTCTTAAATTGCCCAGATGCACAGACTCTTCATTTTGTTTTAGATAAATTCTTTAGTGTATTATCTTTATAGCATGGCTATATTATCGTTATAGCATGGCTATAGTATCGTTGTAGCATGGCTACTTTTGTGGTTTATCGTTGTAGCAGGGCTACTATATCGTATTTACCGTATCGCTGTAGCACCATTGGTGGTGACTACTATTTATCGTATCGTTGTAGTAACACTACATATATTTTTTTTTCACTATGAATTTGTCACTAATCAGTCCGAAGTGTATTTCAGATATGCAGATCAAATTTATTTTGGTGTAACTGATCGTACATTTTGGGTATAGTTAGATTTTTGGGTCTGAAGATTCAGTTCTTATTTTCTGTGCTCTGGTGCAAAATCCTATTTCCTAATCTTTCCTTCGATTTTCCTTTACCTTATCATTATCATTGCAAGTTTGACACTTCTGCTTTCCTGTCACTTCTTGGAGAGGGAAAGATCTCTATCTTATTATCGGGTTCTATGTTATTTATATAATCATATTACTAAAATTTTTCCTTGCCGAGATCTAACGATTTCCTTTTTCTTACCGAATTTGACTTTATATTTACCAATTGATTATGACATTGCCTTTTCTTTTTTTTTATTACCGGATTTGACATCGTCCTGTGCGAATAGCACAGAATGATGGAGTAATTTTTGAAAGTTTTGGACTTAAACTAAAAACCTTCCATGCCACCCCCTTTCTGGTTCACCTTCCTCTCGGGTGCCAGGAAGGATTTCTTGTTAAAGTGCGACGGCACATACCTAGTCATTTATTTTTTTAGTTGAGTCGGATTTTTATTTTCTCATTTCTATCGTAGTAGCACTGGCTATTAAAGTAGCAGTGTCTACTACTTATATTGATTGATCTTTGATGAAGTTTTTTGGGCATGACTTCCCAGACTCGGTAGGATGACGGTGTTTTATAGCCTGATGGTATGAAACATTCTCATCCCTCTTTCGCTTTTTTGAGAGATGCCTTCAGCGACCGGTGTCTGTTTCACTTTTTCACCCTTTTCTTATTTTGAGTTTTATGTCGATGCATATCCACCTTCACTTATATCGTCTGATATCTCTTTTGTCGGTTTCAGATGGCCTTCTGTGCTCTCCACCTTTAAGTCGTTTTCAGCGCCATTCATTTCCTTTACCTTATCACTTATCACTTATCAAGACAAGACTAGACTTTGACGTTGATCGACCGTTAGCATTTTTCACCTTTAAGTTTGCCTTCAGCGTATTTCACAAAAAAAAAATTTGCAATTTTTTTTTCTCTGGTGAGAGGTGTGTGCAACGTCCTGCATGCCTATGCTATTCCTTTCCTTTTGAAACGCCACTGAGATAATCATTGAATGCACATTGACGGACTATCAACTTATGTCTGGTTATTTCTCTTCTATGATCTTCGAATCTGCGTGATGTAAGGAAGTTGATTTAACTTCCTTTTCCGGCTTTTCTCTGAAGGAGAAATCATCTTTCGTATATCGTTGAGAATTTTTTTATCTGAATTCATCGAGTATTACCAATGGAATTTCTAAGTTTTAGTTTGCGAGATAAATAATATTTATTCTCGGTAAGTCTCATAATTCCTTTAATTTAAGCAGAGATTTGGATTTTAAGGGAATATTTTGCTGGTTCTGAATTATTGCATTGCTTGCCTTCATTTTGTTTTACAGCACATGTTCTGTTTTTCACTCTTCATTTCCCCAGGGCAGAATTCCTTCTCAGGTTCACTAATGATAATCGACATAATGTAAATGCCTATTTTTTTTCTTGAGAAGCGAGAAGGAGTTCTGTTGAATTTTTGTGCACATTTTCATTGACTTTAATTTCATATAGCTCCTTGGTTGGGACCACTTGAGTTACACTACACTCCTTGGTTGGGACCACACTAGTTACACTCCTTGGTTGGGACCACACGAGTTACACTACACTCCTTGGTTGGGACCATATTTGTTATACTCCTTGGTTGGGTCCACATTGTTTGCACCGAAATAGAATCATTTGCTGAAGCTTGACTTGAACCAAAGTACAATCATTTGCTGAAGCTTGAGTTGCACCGAAATACAATCATCGGCTGAAGCTGAAGTAATTTTTGGTTGTTACGTTTGCCTGTACCTACGTTTGCTTGGAAGTTAACTTATGGTGGAGGAGCTGGAAGCACGCCTGAAGTACATTCGAAGCCGACTTGAGGGTATATTCCCTTACCGAGAACATCTGACACCACAGAAACATATTGCATTGGAAGTGGAATCACGATTTGAATATTTCTTTTAAGATAAGTAGTTATAAGTTTGTGTAATTTGATAGATTGTGATTGGAACTGTAAATTAAGATTTGTATACCTTCTTCTTTCTATAATATATTTAGTATTAGAATCTCATGCTCAAATACCCCTTGGGTAAAACTTAACGTTACACTTTTGGCGCACCAAACGTGGGAATCGAGAAACCTGGCAACATTTTTCTTCAGTTTTGAAGGACCTACCAATCTCTCGGAGTTGCACTTTCTTTCATATCATTATATGTTCATTTTTCTGCTTTCAATAATTGGAACCTTTGCCATTTTTGTGTCTCTTCATTATCTTCTGCTTAAATTATTGGAATTGTGAACCCTGAATTTTTGAAGTCTTATGAACTCGCATATGAGGTTGCTATACGTTTGGGAAAGGCTGGAAAGGCTGACTCTGACGAAACCGAATCTCAACATTAAGTTTAATTTTAATTCCTTCCAGTGCCTAGGACATTTTACTTGATTGGCAGTTTTTATAGTATCTATATATTGTCGTATCTTTCTATGACAATATTTTGTATCTTTAAGTTATTGTATTTGTCCTCATGACAAACTATTGTATCTTGCATTATCGTATTTGTCCATGTGACAATCTCTTTAACTTTATTTGAATTGCCGTTAATCTGTTTGAAATATATTGCGGATATGCAGTTATGACCTTTCGGTTTTGGTGTATCCGACGGTGTATTTTGAAACTTTTCGAATTTTGCGTCATGGATGCAGTTATTTTTCCTGTGTACCGGATTGAATTTATTTTTCTCTATCTTTGCCTTTGCAAGCTTACACTTGCTGGCGCCTAACAGAATTTTGTCTTTTCTTTCACTTCATGGAGAGGTTGGGTTGGGAAGTGATCTCAAGATCCTTTTGTTGAGTCACCTTGACTGTTCACGTTCAACGTCTTGAGTGAAACGAGCTATAAAAATTCACAGAAACATATTGCATTGGAAGTGGAATCACGATTTGAACATTTCTTTTAAGATAAGTAGTTATAAGTTTGTGTAATTTGATAGATTGTGTTTGGAACTGTACATTCAGATTTGTAAACCTTGTTCTTTCTATAATATATTGTTAAAAACCTGACTAGGAATCTTGTTGCTGGGGTAATCAAACCTCACTTGAGAAATTAGTATTAGAATCTCATGCTCAAATACTTCTTGGGTAAAACTTAACGTTACAATTGCTAGCAAAAAAATGCTGAAATATTGATCTACATTTGTGTCTCAAATATTCTTTCTTGAGTTAAGGTTCATAATACAGAATGAATGTGTTAGTGGTATGAACTATTAAATTATGAAAAGAGGATTGTATTTTATTAATATATTTTGAACTAATAATTTTTTCATCAGCCTATACCAATTCAAATATCGGGAATAAATGGATAATCTGCTATGATTGTCTCCAGCCTTGCTCTAGACATTTCGATGATACTTTCCTTAGGTATTTCGAGTTGTGAAAACTATGCACCGGGTGAAAGTTGCAACAACCTACTCCACGAGGTTAAATCATTGCATATTGCTCATTTAATCTTGTTAAGTAAACTATTATTTGAATTCAATTTCTGTTATGGTGAAGTTCTATCATAAGAATCCATTGATATCATTCCCGACTCTGAGAAACGAATACTTTCGGAGATATGGTGTGTCGAAAATTGAACAATAGCGCTAAAGCTCCTACCACTGGGCTTTCCCCCTTTTTGGCGCTCTAGTTCCTCGGAACTGAGTGCTTATCAATTTGCCCAAATGTCTGTAATTTTCGAATATTTCGATGAAAATGGTCTTAAACGATTTGGTTCGACTCACTGATCAAGAATCCGTGGTCGAAATTCATTCTGTCCGGCCGGCCGGTCCGGCCGGCCGTCCGGCCGTAGGCACGATAACTCTCGAACGGAATGAGCTAGAGAGTTGAAATTTTCAGAGTAGGTTTGGGGGATGAATATCTCGGCTAAGTTCGTTACTGGGTAAAATCGGACAGAAGGTTTCGGAGTAATAAAAAAAATTTTTTTTTTTTACAGAACAAATTCCAAATTAAATTTTTTTTAATAAGCAGTTTTATCATAAGAATCCATTCATATCATTTTTAACTCTAACAAGCTAATACTTTCGGAGATATGATTTTTCAAAATTTCAATGTGAATCGTATTTCACAGGTTGATATAATTATTCTATGTATATTCTATGTATGAATTGCCATAAAGTCAACTTGACAGAAGGGAATATTGTAACTTCAAGAATATTGGGGTTGAAATACTCGTATTTTAGCGATGCAACGGGGACCTCACCCGAAAATGTTTGAAAATATTACGTAAATTTGAAAGCATAATTCCAAAGTTCGAGAGAGGAGAAAATTTTGTGAACGTAGATCAGGAAATTTTTGATCGATTACAAGGTAATTTATTATTTTATACATGTTTTATGGAATACCTACTATTTGTAGGTACTTTAAACCTGTTTTGGGCAATTGTCATACGAAACTTGTTTTTTTGGCGCTCTAGTTCCTCGGAACAGAATGCTTATCAATTTGCCCAAGTGTCTGTTTTTTGGAATTTTTGGCTGAAAATGGTCTTAAATGATTTGGTTCGACTCACTGATCAAGAATCCGAGTGCGAAATCGATTCTGTCCGGCCGGCCGACCGGCCGTAGGCACGATAACTCCGAACGAAAGGAGTTAACGGATTGAAAATTGCAAGGTGATTTTGGAGCGTAAATATCTCGGACAAGTTCGTTAATGGGCGTTAACCATCAAGGGGTTTCGGAGTTATGGCCGATTTTAGTAAAAATATTTTTTATGAATATTTCCGAAACCGATCACTCGATCTATCTGAAATTTAGCACCAGACTGTAGAAGACAGTAGAATCATGACCTTTATACGCATGTGAAGTTTTGTATTGACCAGATTACCGCAAAGTGTCAAAAAAAAAATTTGAAAATGTGGTGCAGTTCTCATTCTCATGATTGCTCATTTAATCTTCATAAATAAACTATTATTTGAATTGAATTTCCTTTTTGATGCAGTTCTATCATATTAATACATTGATATAATTCCCAACTCTGAGAAACCAATACCAGATATAATTTGTCTGTTTGAACTAGAGCGCCAGAAAGCTCCTGTCCACAGGGCTTGAACCCATTTTTGGCGCTCTAGTTCCTCGGAACTGAGTGCTTATCAATTTGCCCAAATGTCTGTAATTTTCGAATATTTCGATGAAAATGGTCTTAAACGATTTGGTTCGACTCACTGATCAAGAATCCGTGGTCGAAATTCATTCTGTCCGGCCGGTCCGGCCGGCCGTAGGCACGATAACTCTCGAACGGAATGAGCTAGAGAGTTGAAATTTTCAGAGTAGGTTTGGGGGATAAATATCTCGGCTAAGTTCGTTATTGGGCAAAATCGGACAAATGGTTTCGGAGTAACAAAAAAAAAATTTTTTTTTTACGAAACAAATTCCAAATTAAATTTTTTTTAATAAAAAGTTTTATCATGAGAATCCAATCATATCATTTTTAACTCTAACAAGCTAATACTTTCGGAGATATGATTTTTCAAAATTTCAATAATAAATCGTATTTCAACGTTGTCACAGAATAATATTATTCTATGTATGAATATGAATTGTCATAATGTCAAATGATGTTCAATTGAAGAATTGTGAGCGAAGTGAGAAAAATCTCAGATATGATTTTTCAAAATTTCAATAATAAATCGTATTTCAACGTTGTCACAGAATGATATTATTCTATGTATGAATATGAATTGTCATAATGTCAAATGATGTTCCTGAGAATTGTGAGCGAAGTGAGTTAAATCTCAGTTGTTTGCTCCGATATTAGTTTTTCTCAGAAAATTCTTACATTTCGGAACTGAACATGAAGTAAGAGATCTGAGAGTAGTGAGACTGCTTTTCATCCATAGACATAGATATAACTCTCGAACGGAATGAGGTAGGTAGTTGAAATTTTCAGAGTAGTTTAGGGAGATGAATATCTCGGTTGAGTTCGTTATTGGGCAAAATTGACCAGATTTAATTTGATTTCTTCCATGGTGCTTTTCTCATTCTCATGATTGCTCATTTAATCTTGATAAATAAACTGTTATTTGAATTGAATTTCCTTTAGGATGCAGTTCTATTATATGAATACATTGATATAATTCCCAACTCTGAGAAACCAATACTTTCGGAGATATAATTTTTTTATGTTGGTCTCTCGAAATAAATTGAACGTGAGCAGTGAACAAATAATAGGCGATAAATATGTAAATCCTAAGCAAGTTATTAATGTAAACTCACGATAAGCTAATAAATGAATACATGAATAGCAAGAAACTTTATCATTGCCTAGTGGATATGTATATATAATGAACGGAAGTGCTAATTCTCGTCGAATGGAAAGAAATTAGTTTTCAGTCTGGAACATGGGGAAATGTAAAAGTTTCTTTTGATAGCGTTCAAAGTAGATTTACTTATCAGCAGCAGTGGATCAAGCACTTGTTGATACATATCACATTTTGCTATCCTTATATTTTTTGCCATTTTCACCATGCTTTATAACTAGTTCCTAGTTCCTCGGAACTGAGTGCTTATCAATTTGCCCAAATGTCTGTAATTTTCGAATTTTTCGATGAAAATGGTCTTAAACGATTTGGTTCGACTCACTGATCAAGAATCCGTGGTCGAAATTCATTCTGTCCGGCCGGTCCGGCCGGTCCAGCCGTCCGGCCGTAGGCACGATAACTCTCGAACGGAATGAGATAGACAGTTGAGTAGGTTTGGGGGATAAATATCTCGGCTAAGTTCGTTATTGGGCAAATTCGGACAGATGGTTTCAGAGTAACAAAAAAAAATAGTTTTTTCAGAACAAATTCCAAATTAAATTTTTTTCAATAAGCAGTTTTACCATAAGAATCCATTCATATAATTTTTAACTCTAACAAACTAATACTTTCGGAGATATGATTTTTCAAAATTTCAATGATAGACTTATTCTGTGGCTATTCTGTGAATTGTTATAATGTCAACTCATTTTCTTGAGACATGACTTTGTCTCATTGTCATTCATTCCAGTAATGTTATAAATATGAGAATTATAATATAATATCATACTTTTTGTTGGTTGATATTTTCATGCCGATGGTCAATCCATATGATGATGGGAATGGTAATGGTAAGTTAATAATATTGAGTTCAGAATATCTCCAGTAAAAATAAAACTGGAATATTGGAGTAGATTTGAGGAAAGATATATATATTACCGTTCATCATAGAATTGAGGAATGAATATCTCGGATGAGTTCGTTGTTGGGTAGAATTTGTCTATTGGTTTTGGATTGATAATTTTTGGCACTCTTGTTGAATTTAAATTCTTCTATGATGTTTGAATTCAATTTCTGCTAAGATGAAGTTCTGAATTTCAATAATGAATCGTACTTCTATGTTTTCACAGAATGCTATAATTATTCTATCTATGCTTTATTATATGATCTGTGTTCATACTCGTACATTTCAGCCTGTTCTATAAGAGAGAGTCAAATTCATTTCAGCTATTTTAATTTGGTTTCTTCCATGGTGCAGTTCTCATTCTCAGATTGCTCATTTAATCTTGATAAATAAACTATAATTTGAATTGAATTTCCTTTATGATGCAGTTCTATCATAAGAATACATTGATATAATTCTCAACTCTGAGAAACCAATACTTCCGGAGATATAATTGGTCTGTTTGAACTAGAGCACCAGAAAGCTCCTGTCCACAGGGCTTGAACCCATTTTACATTACAAATTTCCAATTCAATTTTTTCCAGGATGCAGTTTCACCATAAGAATCCATTGATATCATTCTCAACTCAAAGAAAGCAATATTTCCTTAAATATGATTTTTCATAATTTCAATAATTAATCGTAATTTTATGATTTCATAGAATGCTCTAATTATAATTTGCTGATGTATGTAAATCCAACTTATGAGGTCAGTCATAGACCTACGTTTTGAAATTTGATTTTTTATTATGCAGTTCTATTATAAGAATCATTTGATATCATTCCCAACTCTGAGTAACCAATTTTTTCTCAGATTTGTGAAAGTTTGAATAATTACTCGATACTAGTTTCACAATAGCGCCAAAGCCACTGTCCACAAAGCTCACTCACATTTTATTTATCAAATCGGCTTAGAGTGCATACCAGCTAACTCCATTCTATGAAAATTTAAATTTTTAGTCACTGTTGGCTATAAATTCACAATAAGGTGTTGAATGAGGTATTTTTCTTGATGAGACAGTGCTATATTTCCATCTATGTAGAACAAGTACCAACAAAATTCTGAAATATAAATCAAATCAAATCAAAATTGTTATTTCGATTTCCTGAAAAGTTTGTTAATTTTTGAAGTACGGAGGTTTACAAATTAAGCCATCGATATATCGGTTCAGGAAATTTCGAGTGCTTATATTGGTCAAAAATATCGAGAAAAATTAACGTTCCCCTGGAATTTTTTCTTAAACATGTCGGTCTAGCGAGTTTTTTGAAAATATCTGGAGTATTTTAAGAAAAGTGTCACATGTCAGTATGCGACACGTTGCCGAGAACACACGCGTTTAGTTGTGCTCATTCAGATACGGCTAGTGACATTTCGACATTTGAAAGAAAACACCAATTGTTGTTCGTTCCTCTCTCTACTTCACCGGAAAGTAGCAATATGAAACAAGACAAAAATCTGAGTTCGAAAAGTCTTTGATTGAAGCCCTAAAATCTGATAATGTTATCAAGGAAATATCTGATGCTGAAAAATTTGATCTTTATGAGGCTAAAATTGCCACTCTGGAAAATTAAATTCAAGTTCTTAAATCCAATGTTGATAAAAATGAAAATAATTTCACCGAAGACACACGTAAGAAACTCGAACGGAAAGTGGATTATCTCGAGCAGAGAACAAAAAATAAAAACATCCGTCTTATCGGCATCAGGGAATCCCGTGAAGAGAATGTGTTGAGCCAGGTCAAGAAACTATTTCAAGATAAGCTCAACGTATCGGTCCTCGATGAAATCTCATCTGTGTACAGAACAGGTGCCACTGATAAGAAAAATTCCCGTCAGCTCATAGTTGCTTTCAGAAATACAGAATTTAAAAATATTATATTCAAGAAAAAGAAACTTCTCAAAGGTTCGAATATAGTTATGAAGGAAGACCTTACGCACGACAGATGGAAACTTGTCAGAGAATCATCGGAGAAGTATGGGTTCAATAATGTTTGGACGTCTAATGGAGCTGTCTTCGTCAGAGCGGAGATGGGTGTTAAAAAACTGATTTCTGGTGTGTAGTTAGTAAGTTTAATTTTCGTTTATTACGGTTCACTAGCTGTGTCATGTTCGTTTTTTGCACTTCTGGCGCACTGGCGAATTTATTAAGAAATGCTTTTGTTGGGACATTTGAATGTACAATCCTTGGTTCCTAAATTTAATGAATTAAAGGTCTTTATTGAGCAGAATAAATTTGACATACTCGCACTGTCAGAGACTTGGTTAAATGATTCAGTTGATTGCGGAAGTTTGATGATTGGGGATTTCAATTTCGTAAGGGCAGATAGAAATACTGGTGCAAGAGGCGGGGGGGTTACGTTATATATTCACAATAGATATCGATTTAAACGGCTTGATATGCCAAAGGATTCTAATTTAGAACAGTTATTCGTCAAAATTCATTGTAAGGGAATTTCTTTTGTAATTGCTGTGGTTTATAAACCACCTCACTTACCTTATAAACTTTTTATTGATGCTCTAGAGACTAGTTTGACTTATGCTTCATCTTATTGTGAGGATGTTGTCTGTGTTGGAGATGTTAACGTAAATTTTTTGGATATCAATTTGCCTTCAGTGAAGTATTTCGACTCCATGCTTTCTTCTATTGGTATGCAACAACTTATTCGGGAGCCGACTCATATTACCCCTACTTCGGAATCGCTTATTGATGTTATTTTAAGCAATGAAAATGACATTGTGACGTCGGCCTTCTCGTGTCCATCTCCCTTTTCTCGGCACAAATGTGTAGCTTGTAAGATGTAAGTACAGAAAACAAAGATTGAACCGCGGATTTTCACCATCAGGGATTGCAGAGGGTTCGATGAGCAGTTGCTGTTCGATGACATTTCTGGTGCTAATTTGTCGAGGATATTTAAAATCTATGACATTGATGAGAAGGTGAAGTTTTTTTCGGATACACTGATGGAGTTGTTTAATAAACATTTTCCTGCACGGGTTATTAGAGCATCGAAGAGGCGTGCACCTTGGATGACTGATAGGGTAAGAGGTTTGATGAGGGAAAGAGACAAAGCTAAGGTTCGACATAAAAAACATAAGACTGTGGATAGGTGGGAGGAATACAAGCGCTTGCGTAATGTAGTGAATCATGCTATAAATAAAGAAAAGCGGTTGTTTTTTCATCATATCACCGTGAATGCATCGAGTAGGGAACAACGGAAGTAGTTCAGTCAATCTGGCAAAAATTAAATCGTTCCGATACAGAAAATAACCAGTGGCTGAATCTTTGTTAATAGTTGGAGAATGATGTTAGAAAAGGGTTTATTGGGTCGGCCACGTTGGACCGTGATGCGTGTTTTGAAAAACTCAAAAAAATTTTGAAATGCATTTATCTCGTGATTTATGCATTTCACAGAAAAATTTATTCAAGAAAAAATGTAGAGGACATCGATATCTACAATTAATCTCATTGGTGCTATGCCGTACAACAAAAAATGCACGCAGTAGGTGGCGCTAAAGTTCCAAAAGAGATTTTCCACTTTTTTGCTATTAAATTTTTTTTTTCAACTATATTGTAAATGTAAATGTTGTTCCTTTTAATATTACGAACAACTTTTATTTATACATTTTTTACATACAACTTACCGTTCGAAAGTTATAGTGTAATACAGCGCTGCGTTAACATCCCAGTGCTGCTAAAGGTATTTTTCTCGGTCCTATTGTAACTTTATCCGGCGGGATAGTTTGATGAAATTTGATCAAAAGCTATAATTATTCATAATAATTTACAATCGCTAATTGGAAATATTACAAACAATATAAATTATTACATCTTGATCAAAACAATAAAGATACGTCAGTTATATGCACCACAGCTGTCCTCATACTTTGTGAAATCGTTGTAATGGAATTTTCAAACTTCAGCAAGCTGTAGCTTCAAAACGGTAAGTTGTATGTAAAAAATGTTTGAATAAAAGTTGTTCGTAATATTAAAAGGAACAACTTTAACCTTCACAATATAGTTGAAAAAAGAAAATTTAATAGCAAAAAAGTGAAAAATTCTTATTTTGGAACTTTAGCGCCACCTACTGCGTGCATTTTTTGTTGTACGGCATAGCACCAATGAGATTAATTGTAGAAATCGATGTCCTCTACATTTTTTTTTGTATAAATTTTTCTGTGAAATGCATAGATCACGAGATAAATGCATTTCAAAATTTTTTTGAGTTTTTCAAAACACGCATCACGGTCCAACGTGGCCGACCCAATAAACCCTTTTCTAACATCATTCTCCAACTATTAACAAAGATTCAGCCACTGGTTATTTTCTGTACCGTCGAAATGCCAGATTGACTGAACTAAAGGAACTCAAATCTCTCGGGATATCGAACATATCACGGTCTGATTTAAAATTCGATGACCCTGATGCAATTAATGATTATTTTCTGAGAAATTCATCCCTTAGTTCGGATAGTTCGGTATTGGATTATTATAGAGATAATCTGATTTGTTTGGAGGTGTTCAATTTTCGTCTTGTGGATGAGGAAACGGTTCTGAAATTCTTAAAGAATCTGAAAAATAGTGCTCCTGGTTTCGATAATCTTTCGATATCTTTTATCAAGATATGTTGTCCTCTTATCCTTCCTTTCATTGTGCACGTCTTCAATTCAATTTTGCTTGATTCAAAGTTCCCTGCATCCTGGAAGCATGCTCATGTTACCCCTATTCCCAAAACTCATAGTCCTCAGGAGCTCTCTGATCTTAGACCCATCAGCATCTTGTCAGGTTTATCAAAACTGTTTGAGAAAGTAATGGCTGACCAACTTGCCGAATATCTCGAAAAAAATTCGATTCTGCCAGAAGTTCAATCGGGTTTTCGTCCTGGATACAGCTCCACTGGTGTAATGCTGGGGGTGACTGATGACATCCTGCGGTCACTCGATGACTCTAGGTGTGTGGCTTTGTTTCTGCTAGACTTTAGCAGGGCCTTCGACATGGTTAAGCATGATGTTCTTTTGGCTGTTTTGGGATCGTGTGGAGTCCGCGGGGATGCTCTACGACTTTTCGGGTCATATCTGACGGGACGTTCGCAGAGTGTGAAGTTGGGTGGTCAAACCAGCCAGGCAAAATATATTCTGGATGGTGTTCCTCAAGGTTCGATCCTGGGTCCCCTCCTTTTTTTGGTTTATACCAGCCAGTTCATCAGGTTTATTCGATATTGTAGCGTCCTTATATACGCGGATGACTTTCAGCTCTATTACGATTTCACCATGGATGACCTGGATGATGCAGGATTGAGAATGAATGAGGATCTGAACCGACTGGCTGACATCGCTGCGAAACATGCGTTAAAACTGAACGCAAAGTAATCATCTGCTCTCGTATTCGGTTCGAACAATAACAAAATAATTATTAAAGACAGATACAATCCCGCTATAAATAATGATGTCATACAATTCGTTGATAGCGCAAGGGACTTGGGTTTGATAATAGATGATTCTCTCAGGTTTCGTGAACACGTGGTGAGTGTGGTTCGGAGGGCGTATGGAGCGTTGAGATTACTGTACCCACATAGGTCGTACCTTCCTGTGCAAACTAAGAGGGTTCTGTGCGAATCTTTGGTCCTGTCACAGTTCACTTACTGTTCACCTGTGTTTAGTTTTTGTCTAGACAAAGAAACTTTGTACAGGATCCAACGTGTGCAGAACTCATGTATTAGGTTCATTTATGGAATTAGGAAGTATGATCATGTGTCTCATAAGTTGGGTGAGTTGGGTTGGCTTCCGATGAAGATTTCTTTTGAGTTTTTTTCTCTATGTCTATTCCATAATATAATTTTAAAGAGTAGCCCACCATATCTCTTCAATAGATTGGTATACAGAACGGACGTTCATAACATCAACATAATTCGGAGAAATATATTATCGTGTCCCCGTCACAGAACATCTACTTTTAAAAGAAGTTTTAGCTATAATATTTGTAAGCTGTACAATGGTATTCCTGATCATTTGAAGGTCTTGAATCAAAATATGTTCAAGAAAAAGATCAAGACTTATCTTCTCGATTCCTTATCAGCATAGTTTCTCTGTCGTCTCTGCGAATTTTTGTTTGTTAAAATGCTTATACTTTATATTTTTCTCTTGTTGACTTTTTTACAATTTTCTCTTTGATTTCAAAATTGGATTTAGATATGTTCAAATGTGTATTTTGTATATAACAAGGGTTAAGTGGTAGAACACCTTCGGGTGAACTTCCCCTTGAGATTTCTTGTGAAATAAAGACCTTATTATTATTATTATTATTACATAGCCCAGCTCGAGACTGCCCATATCCGGCTTAGCAAAAAAAATTGTTTTGCTAAAAAATAAAATATTTTTCATCAATTTTCTAAATATTGACGTCTATCATGATATCGTGGCTGCCGGTTCTACGCGAATGATCATCCTTGGAGTTTCTATCTTACTAAATGAAATAAAAAAAATTGGTTCAAGCACTGACGTGAAGTCAGAAGCTTTTGCGAGTATGTTCTATTGTCCATTCTTCTGTATTGGACACCGTTAATCGAATTTACCATGGTAAATTATGTTGTCCATTCTCCTGTATTGGACACTCTTAATTCAAATTTACCATGGTAAATTCGAATTAAGTGTCCAATACAGGAGAATGGACAACATAATTTACCATGGTAAATTCGATTAAGGGTGTCCAATACAGAAGAATGGACAATAAAACATATGCGCAAAAGCTTCTGACTTCACGTCAGTGCTTGAACCAATTTTTTTTTTCGTGATTTTTTTTAAATTTTCTAGGGGTGCGGTTCTTAAATTTTTTTTTTCGTCATTTTTTTTAAATTTTCTAGGGGTACGGTTCTCACAAAATTTTAAACACGTCTTCATGATGTTTTTCTACTACTAGTTACCAAGCTTCAATTCGATCGAATATTTATTTTTTGAGTTATCAAGGAAATAATATTCCAAGTGGGTATAACTCGGAAACCGTTCGACCGATTATGCCCAAAAACTGACTCAACTCTACCATTCGGATACGCAACCTACCCTGAAAATTGTAAGTCCCTATCTCCTTTCGTTCGAAAGTTATCGAGGCAACGCTCACCCATCTACTGAACTCACACAAGAATGCTCGAATCTCCAACAATTACTACGTTTACATGCATCCTCTCGAACCGTTTTAAGCCAATGCGTATTCCGTAATGCGCATTGAAAACGCATGTAAACATTTTTTCAATTTGAATTGAATACTCAAATGCGAATTAGTAAATGCGATTTGAAAAGGTGGATTGAGTTTTTCCAAACCGATTTAATGTGCATGTATACACCAAATACGCATTGAGAGTAGTTTTAAGAGATACAAATTTCAGAATTACCAACACCAAATTTATTAATTTGACAAATCTGATAATCTAACCAACCTGCTTTGGGGTTACGTTAATCGTAATTCCTAAGCTGGAAGGTCGAAATAAATCTCTTGAGATAAAATGAAATCATATATATAGTTCGAGGTAACTTTTTCTATTATCTTTAATCATTTTCATCCAATTTTCTGGATTAATTTTTCACGATTTGCTCTTTCAATCGTTGTAACCACCCAGAAGAGGTTAATTCCTTGCAAAATTATGGTGTTCTTCATCATTTTGTAAGATATTTAGAATGATTTTCTTTTCTCAATTTCCGTTTTTAATTTTTTTCAATCTTCCCATGTTGGCTACGCGAGCTTAGAATAAAGCCGAATTACAGAAAACTAGTTTCAGATAAGGCATGTAAACTCTCAAACCATATTTCATCTAATTCGCATCAAAACATGCGCATTGGTTCAAAACGGATCGAGAAGATGCATGTAAACGTAGTAAATATTCAACCGATCGTGTTAAAAGTTGAATCTTGGCAGTAGAGTTAGGTTATGAAGAGGCTCTTGCAAAATTTCAGCAATTTCAAACGAATAGTTACTGATATAAAGAATTTTTTTTTTCGATTTTCAATGATTTTTTTAAAATTTTTTACACGAAATTTTGCAAGAATTTTCGAGTTGGCATTCTACAACCAACTACCATGTTTGAATTCAATCGGTTTAGTATTTTTTGAGTTAATGAGGAACCAAAAACAACTAAATTCCAGATGGCTATAACTCTAAAACCATTTGGCCAATTATGCTCATAAACAAACTGAAATGTCGCGTTCTGGTGCACATCCTAACCTGAACACTTCAAGCCGCTATCTCTTTTCGTTCTCAAGTTATCGTGACAACAAAAATATTTTTTAATTATTTTTTTTAAATTTTCTAGCCATACGATTCGCACAAAATTTCACAAACGTGCTAAGGTTCATATTCTACAACTACTCACCAAGTTTCAATTCGATCGGATTCATATTGGTTGAAAACAAAATTATTACTGTGAAACCACTGGGCCGGTTATGCCCATTAACGAACTTGTCCGTCGTATTGAGATGCGCCACCCACCCTGATAATTTCAAGTCGCTAGCTCTTTTCGTTCTCATGTTATCGTGGCAAGGGCCGGACGGCCAGCCGGACAGAATTAAATTTGACCTCGAATTCTTCATTGGGGAGTTGAACTAAATCGTTTGAGACCATTTTCGTCGAAAAATTCGAAAGTTACAGCCATTAGGGCAAAACTATAACGCGCTGTTCCCCAGAACATACGCGCAAAAAGATGCGTACAAAAATTTTAAATTGTGTAATTTTCTTTCACACAAGTGCTCATTACCTTCATCAACGATTGTATTTACCATTTGTAGACGTGTTACGAGATATTTTCTACCAGATTTTCCTTTGTTTTCGCCGATTTGAAAAATTCCTACGTATTCGGAGGAATCACGATAACGGATACTTTTATTTCTAATATAACGTTTCAGGAAATTTATATATTATATCTATATATATTAATATTTATATATATTCTGTAATTGGTCGAAATTATCGAGAATAATTAATGTTCAGCTAATTTTTTTTTCAGAAATATCCCAACTGTTTTGGGACGGCATACATTTAGAACTGAAGAACCCTCCTTCTCTTTTCCTCTCCAACCCTGGAAGTTGCCAAAAATTACCCTAAATTGTCAATAACATATCTCGCGATCTGAGATCCAAAAAAATCGCCAAATGGAATATTTCTTTCGAAATATACGTAGAAACGACGAGAATCGAAGCGATTCCGAGAATACGTAAAAAAAAAGAAACGTGCCTCATCTACTGTCGTTCTGGATATCCAAATATTTTAAAATAATTTTTGAAAATCGTGAATTTCGTACAAAATCTTTTTTTTTTAATATCCCGACTGTTCCGTGCGACGGCTGGCATACCTTCAATGCTGAAGATACCCTTTTTTCCTAAAATCCTCCTAATTGTCTGAAGTTCCCGAAACTGATTCCCTCAATACGCTGGTATCTCATGGATCCGAAAAATCGCAAAATGATTTATTGCTGTGAAAAAAACCACCGGAACAACGGAAATCAACGCGTTTCCAGAGTACGAACGTCTAGATTGAGGACCTCAAATACCGGCATTCGCGTTTTCTCAACAATTGGAGATAATTAATGAATATGGCTATTTCCGTCCATTGCGTGAATTTTTTTTAAATATTCTGACTGCTCTGCGACGGCTAACATAACCTTAACGTCGCACCAAAGAACAGTCCTCCCCCTTTCTCATCAAACCAGCGAATTCATCTAAAATTCCTTCAAATTCCCTTGACCAATTACCTCCCTATAAGGTACCTCAAAATCGTGAAAATCTGTAGCCATATCATTCAAATTTATTTTAGTTTTAATAAAATCGAAAAATTCAATCACCTTGCAAATAATTGACGATAGGCTGCATGCATATTTCATGTATATATTGGTTGAAATATGTAATATCTAGTGGAATGAGGAGTAATATTCAAAAATATTATGAAAAAGTTGATTCAAATATGGTTCTGTTTGATCTATGAGATACAGATATATTATTACGTTATCCTTTGTAAAATGACCAATGAAATAATGGTTCATTTATTTCATTGGTCCATAGCATATTTAAAATTTAATGGGTTTATTTCTGTGGAATCAATTTTGAATGTAGGAATATTTTCCTTCCGGCAATAGCAATGAAAATGCAAATATCCCACCTCAACATTCCACTCTAGCGAATGAAGACAAGTACAAGCTTATTGGCGACGATCCGACCGATATCACCTTATAATTCCTCATCCCGATTACTTCGAGAAATTCCCAGCAATCAGCTGCAGTAATCGACCGACTCGATAATTTTTCCGCGGCAATCTCCACGAGAAATAACAGGTATGAGTCCCAGTCAACTCGTGGTCTGTTCCCCGGGCTTAACGAGTTATTTCAGCTCCTTAACACTCATAATGGTAGTAGTTAAAAGTCATCGTGACACCGACAAAAAAGGCTCCGTAGGTCGTCTGAAGCAATCTCGTAACTCTAATACCAGCGTATCTATTTGATCAGCAATAGAGGGTCAATCACTATCTGTCCTACAACGATAGCATCTCTGGTTGTTTGGTGAATGTTGGAAGTAGTGGCGGAGACAAAGGGGCCATTATAAATAATTCAGTTTGTGCTGATGGTTTCGTGAAGTTTGAATGATACTGAAACATGAACGATTCGCATGGTTGATGAAAATGGCTGTTGCTTCCAGACTCCGGCTAGGTGTCAGATAATTCAGGCAAGAGAACCGGATTGTACAATAGTGAAACAAATTTTTCTGGGATCTTTCTGCTTAAAATTATTTTCATTGTCGGGTAACATGAAGATTGCAAACCACAGAATATCAGAGAATGATATATTTTTTTTAATGTATACAGGTGGTTGATAAATATTATTGAATGGTTCCTTTCTGGGTTTTCTCTCCTAAAATCTGAAAAATATCAATACAATGAAAAAATATTATTTTGTCGATTGCTTCTGCGTTGGAAACAAATACCGTTGATGTTATTCCCTTATTGTTTGTTGGCGAAATTGTTCTATACATTGGTCAGATTGAGATGACTTTTAATAGGACTACCTTCTGGTTGTGCTGGATAGCGTTCTATGATTTCATAGAAAGCTCTATGATTGAGGCTGTTCAATCCCCGCTTCTTAATATGTGCGCATATTGGTTTCATTAATGTATTTTATCCTGGCATATGAAATTAATTCAGATCTTGTATATGAGAGAGTACATAATGTTAGGTATTATAGATTGCCGGGTTTCTGACGAACATAAATAAGTAAAAGTAATTGTGGAGTTCACAAATTATTGCTATACTGCCAAATTAAACATAGTAGTCCTATCGAACCGGATGCTGGAAGGATTCTTATATTCCTGAAGAAAAATTTGTGTATTTCACGAACAATTACGTTGCTGCTGGAGGTACTCTGGAATCCGATACAACGCATAAAACAGGCGAGATTGAGATAAGCACCTACTTCGCTTGTTTACGTTTCTATACTTCGCATTCGCTGGAAAATTCTTCGTGTAATTAATGCTGATTTTCAATTGTTGGCTTCGAGGGATGGTCGAATTTCATTTCATACCTGTAGTTGATTGATTTTTTGAATCAATTTGTTACCGAAATCATTCTTTCAGAATGGTTTTAGAATATTTTTCTGATTTAATTTTTTGCTTGAAGGCAATTTGTTATCATTGACTGAGCTTCTGGCTGAACAATATTCGCTGCAGGGAAGAATATTACGATCTTTCAGTAACTTCAAAAAGGATGGTGTTGCGAAAATGACACTCAGCAATTGCAAAACTAGATTAGATAACTTAGACAAGGCTTGGGGTAAGTTTGAAACGAATCATTACAAACTTCTTAATAACACTTCTGAAGAGATTAAAAAATCCAGTTATATTTCGGATAATACTTTTGAAGAAACGGAAGAATTATGTTTAGAGCGTAAGGGAGAGTTTCAGTCATTCGTTGATTCATTGTTGATTGATAATGCTGTACAGGGTGTTGCACGGGGTAATTCTGTTGTTAACTATCAACACGAAGATTTTGAAAGGTTGCCACGGATTTCCATACCCAAATTTAAAGGTGATTTCTGCCAGTGGGAATCCTTTAGAGATTTATTTACATCATTAGTCATAAGAAAGCAGAATATATCATATGTTACAAAATTACATCTTTTGAAAACCAGTTTAGAGGGTGATGCTGCACGAATTATCGGCTCTTTTGCCATAACGGCGGAAAATTTCGATATTGCTCGGAAAAAACTTACGGAAAGATATGAAAACAAACGAAGATTAGTAGGTTCGCATATGCTGGCTATTTTTTCCATAAAAGCTATGAAAAAGGAATCATCTTTCGAGTTGAAACGTTTGATTTCATCCTTAAATACACCGTTATCTGCTTTGAGTATACTAGATCGACCTGTTGACAAATGGGATGATTTCCTTGTTCACCACACAATTTCTTTAGTTTATTCTGAAACTCGTAAACAATGGGAAAAACATTTAGGTGCACATGATAATTTATCCGAACCTCCAACCATTTGAATGTTTAATAAATTTTTTAGATAATCAGTTGGTCATGTTAGAGTCTCTAGAAGAAGCAAACCATAGAACTCTTAATAAATTCGGCGTTCAAAATCAAAAAAATTCTTTTGCATCACTGCTAGCAACTAATTTGACTTCTGCAAATAATCACGGCAATAAATGTTTACTCCGTGGTGGTGATAATTTTTTTTTATAATGCAATTCCTACAAGGCTAAGACCCCCTTACAGAGAAAAGATTTTATTGTTAAACACAAAAGATGTTTCAATTGTTTATCCCGACACAATGCTAAGGAGTGTAGATCAACATAACGCTGTCAACAGTGTTTGGGAAAGCATCTCTCGTCGTTGCACTTGAACACACAGACTTATGAGAATTTACTAGGTTCTCCTGTATATCATGAAGCATCATCAAGTGGAAGAAATACAATCAAAGTTAACGATCAAAGTGTTACTGTGAATTCAGCTGCCAATATTTGTAAGGTAACCCATACTGTTTTGCTCACAACTGCTATAGTTAAGGTCATTTCCGACAATGATAATGTCAGTTTAGTACGAGTCTTGATAGATGAGAGTTCACAGTCTTCGTTCATAACCGAATCCTTATTTCAAAGATTGAATCTGAGATATGAAAGAGTTTGTCTTCCAATAACAGGTGTTTGTGCCAAGAAAAATTATACTTGTAGAAAAATGGTTAACATTGTGTTGAAACCAAGGTTTGATTCGCAGCTGTCCATAAAAGTTAAAGCTTTTGTGCTTCCTAAAATAACTTCATATTCACCTTGCTTGAATGATAGTTTTAATGGCAATTATGATCATATTCGGAATTTGAATTTGGCAGATCCTAAATTCAATTCAAACTATTCTATCGAAATGTTGTGGGTGCATCAGTTTATGCTGAAATTCTTGAAGGGGAAATAATTCGCGGAAAAGTTGATGAACCTATTGCGGTCAAAACTACTCTAGGGTGGGTATTGTCCGGAAATATGGGAACCACATGTAACTTTACTCCACCTTCAATTCTACATATTTCCGAACATGAAAACATTGATGAATTATTGCAGAAATTCTGGACTCAGGAAGAAATTTCCATGGAAAACCTTATTACACCGGATGAAACCAAATGCGAGAATAATTTCCTTACAACACATTCACGAGATTCAATGGGACGATACATTGTCCGATTGCCATTCAAAACCGAAAATTTAAATGATTTAGATTTTCCGGGTTCCTTCGAATTTTCTCAGTCTGGAAAAAAAATTCGAAGTTAATTCTGAATTTAAAAGATTATATGTTAGGTATTATAGATTGCTGGATTTCTGACGAAAATAAATAAGTAAAAGTAATTGTGGAGTTCACAAATTATTGCTATCCTGCCAAATTAAACAGAGGCCAAGCTGGTTCAGTTTGACATCAATCATGAATTCATGTCAGATTGACGAAAAACTGATTGTATACGCGTAGACTGATGGACTGATGGTCCAGATTGATGGCAAGATTAATGTCAGATTGATACCTGATTGACCGTGTAACCTCCGCCTAATTATAATTTGCTGATATATGTAAATGAGGTAAGTCAAAGACCTACGGTTTGAATTTGATTTTGTATGATGCCATTCTATCATAAGAATTCATTATCTATATCCTTCCCATCTTTGAGAAACCAATACCGTCGGAGATATGATTTGTCAAAGTTTGGATAATTACTAGCAATTAGTTTGACAAGAGCGCCAAGGCCCCTGTCCACAGAGCTTTCTCACTCTTTTAGTGACGATACCGCTTAATAACGGTATCTATGGTATCTATGATAACTTTTCCCAATAACGAACTTAACCGAGATATTTCTACCCCGACCCTACTCAGAAAATTTCAATTGTCTAGCTCATTCCGTTCGAGAATTATTGTGTTAACGGATGGATGCACGGCCGGAGAGAATCGATTTTGACCACGGATTCTTGATCAGTGCGTCGAACCAAAACGTTTGAGACCATTTTCAGCCAAAAATTCGAAATGTGTTTTTTTTTTTCAAGAAACGATACCGCTTAATAACGGTATCGATGGGATAACTTTTCCCAATAACGAACTTAACCGAGATATTCATATCCCGAACCTACTCAGAAAATGTCAATTGTCTAGCTCATTCCGTTCGAGAATTATCGTGTTAATGGACGGACGCACGGCCGGAGAGAATCGAGTTTGACCACTTATTCTTTTACTTTTGAGACCATTTTCAGCCTAACATTCGAAATTTTGTTTTTGTTTCGAGAAACAATAGCGTTAAAAATGATAATCAATGACAAAAATGGAACCACAGAACACAGGAAATCAAAGTGGACGGCTCCATAGATACCGATCTGCCGACAAGACGGATGACAGTTTCAAGTGACGCACACACAAGATGACGCGGGAACTACCGCCCTGAGAGATGGATTGTGTAAAACCCAAGAGGCAACGTAACAAATCAGCATGAATTCACAACAAGCTGAAAATTTACAGGCACGTAAGGGATACCACTCTTATAAAATCCTGAAAATTTATTTAAGGTAAAAGGTCGCAAAAATGGGGTTCTGGATTTTTTGGCCAAATGGTTACTTTTACGATGAAAATAGCTCAGACTGAAATTTTAGATCAGGTTATTATCTACCAAGATTGTCCTCAGACTTTTTTCTCTAATATTTACCATTTCTGAGAAAAAGCGAGTCGGAAGTTGCAGCTGTATTCTCCATAATATGCATGACTGAGCTGTCTCTGAAGATTGTTGGATCATAATAAAAGTAAAATTTTAAGTTTGCGTGAGTAATGCATTTTATAATGATTAATTCTGAGAATTCGAAAATCTGGAAAATATGTTCAAATTGAATGTGTCTATGAATTCTAGTGTTTATCAACGATTTATTGAAGGATTCTTCACGGTAAGACGTTCTGATAAGTCAAGTTGTGGAACTCCAAATGACTTGATAATCGAACAGTCAATGATGAAGTCCATAAAAACAGATGGAGGATTTTCTCGAGGAAGGGGTACGAAAAAGAGTGTTATCAGCAAATAGGTTTACAGTAGGTATCCATGCAATGAAAACCGTTTGGGAAGCATTGGGATATCTGCTATTGTAGGAATGGATGCAACAGATCAGCATGTTGATTCAAGTGACTCACGAGTAAAAAAATATGGTAAAGGTGTCAAAAAACTTCCATAGTAGTTTTCATCTCATGATCCTTTTCCTGAGATTGATAAAATTGTGTCTATTGCCAATGCAGTCGTTGATGATGATAAAATGAACTGCCACAATGCTCATGAAGTTGGGATTTCCCCATGTCTAAAATAACAGGACTGATGTTTGATAACGTTAAACTTAAACGTGCTGATAGAGTAAAGCCTCTCTTAGCTATAAGTAGCTCGATAAAAATTCTAAGGATAAAACAATTAGTTCAAGCACTTACGTGAAGTCAGGAGCTTTTGCGCGTATGTTCTCTTGTCCATTCTCATGTATTGGACACTCTTAATCAAATGTACCATGGTGAATTATATTGTCCGTTCTCCTGTATTGGACACTCTCTTAATCGAATTTACCATAGTAAATTCGATTAAGAGTGTCCAATACAGGAGAATGGACAATAGAACATACGCGCGAAAGCTCCTGACTTCACGTCAGTGCTTGAACCAATTTTTTTTCATAATTAATTTTTAATTTACTAGGTGCACGGTTCGGTAATTATCTAGAACAGGACATAACTCGAAAATTGATGTTTAAAAATCACTAACCTACAAATTTTGGGTCGTAGATTGCGAATCTGAAGTCAAAAAAGTCTGGTCGCTTCTAGTTTTTTCGAAAAAAATTCCGAAAGTTTCCAATTTAACCTCACTTTGTCACCATAATAACATCGTTATAAACCGTTTTATAGCTGAATATTCATCCTGAATGATATCTTATTGACTCCTTAATCATTTCTGAAGAATGATTTTCCTCATGATTCCCTTATTACAATGTAATTTTCTTGTTTATGTGTAACATATTTTCATCCATTTTGAATCCTGAAATTGACATAACAGCTGATCATACCGGCAATGGGCGACGTTGCCATATTGTAACTATATTCAGAAGTATTAGGTAGTGTTTTTATTTCTTATTTAATTTTTGTGATGGATTCAATCGGCCATGAGAATACGTTTAAAGGCCGAGTCATCAAAATCCATTTCGGTTAATATGCAGTTTAACGCCCCCTGGTAATTATCGACTTTTTCAAGTTTTTCGAAGAAAATATGCATTGTACAGTGATTTTTGATGATTTTCAATAGTGGCAAACTAGTTTTTTTGGAGATATCTAACGGAATGGGGAGTGAATAGGGGTGCTGGGTGGGGTAATAAATTTTTTTTCGTAACTTTTTTTTTAATTTTCAGGGGTACTGTACTAACCTAACCTAACCTAACCTAACCTAACCTAACCTAACCTAACCTACCATATTCACCTGAGATGTCGTAAAGATTAAGACTGTACCTATGGCGAAAATTCATAAAGGTACAGTCTTAATCTTTACGACATCTCAGGTGAATATGGTAGGTTAGGTTAGGTTAGTACAGTACCCCTGGAAATTAAAAAAAAATAACGAAAAAAAATTTATTACCCCACCCAGCACCCCTATTCACCCCCCATTCCGTTAGATATCTCCAAAAAAACTAGTTTGCCACTATTGAAAATCATCAAAAATCACTGTACAATGCATATTTTCTTCGAAAAACTTGAAAAAGTTGATAATTACGAGGGGGCGCTAAACTGCGTATTAACCTAAAAACACTACCTAATACTTCTGAATATAGTTACAATATGGCAACGTCGCCCATTGCCGGTATGATCAGCTGTTATGTCAATTTCAGGATTCAAAATGGATGAAAATATGTTACACATAAACAACAAAATTTCATTGCAATAAGGGAATCATAAGGAAAATCATTCTTCAGAAATGATTAAGGAGTCAATAGGATATCATTCAGGTTGAATATTCAGCTATAAAACAATTTATAACGATGTTATTATGGTGACAAAGTGAGGTTAAATTGGAAACTTTCGGAATTTTTTTCGAAAAAACTAGAAGCGACCAGACTTTTTTGACTTCAGAATCGCAATCTACGACCCAAAATTAGTAGGTGAGTGATTTTTAAACATCAATTTTCGAGTTATGTCCTGTTCTAGATAATTACCCACGGTTCTCACAAAATTTTACACAAGTCTTTATGTCGATATTCTACAACTAGTTAGGAAGCTACATTTTGATTGGGTCTACATTTATTGAGTCATCGAGGAAATAATATTCCAGATGGATATAAGTCTGAAACTGTTGGGCCGATTTTGACCAACAGCGAACTTAACTCTCCCATTTAGATACGCAACCTACCCTGAAAATTGCAAGTCCCTATCTTCTTTCGTTCGGGAGTTATCGAGGCAACGGTCACCCATCCAGCTACTGAACTCACACAAGGCTGCACAGATCTCCAACAATATAGATCTGATCGTGTTGAAACTTGGAACTAGGTAGTAGAGATAGAATCGGAAGGCTCTCGCAAAATATCTGCCAAGTCGGATGAATAGTTTCATAGTTTTAAAAAAAAATTGTAGTGATATGATCCTCACAAAATTTTGCAAGAATTTTCGTGTTTGCATTCTTCAACTAATAACAATATTTAAATTGGATCGGTTTGGTATTTTTCGATTTATTAGGGAAATAACAACCAAATTTTAGATGGGGATAACTCCAAAACCGTTTGGCTGATTATGCTTATAAACAAACTCAAATGTCACATTCAGATGCGCAACCTAACCTGAAGATATCAAGTCCCTATCTCTTTCCGTTCTCAGGTTATCGATACATCAAAAATATTTTTTAATATATTTTTTTTAATTTTCGAGTGATACGATTCTCACAAAATTTCAAAAACGTGCTTAGGTTTATATTCTACAACTATTCACCAAGTTCAAATTAGATCGGATTTATATTGCTTGAAAACAAAATTATTACTCGGAAACCATTGGGCCGATTATGCCCATCAACGAACTTGACCGTCGTATATGTGCCACCTACTTTGAAAATTTTAAGTCGCTAGCTCTTTCCGTTCTCGAGTTATCGTGGCAACGGCCGGCCAAAGGGACGGAATCAAATTTGACCTCGAATTCTTCATCAAGGAGTCGAACCCAATCGTTTGAGACCATTTTTGGCGAAGTATATTCAGACTAAAATGTGTATTTGGTAATCTTTTGATATTTACTACTCGTAGGAGGATTCTTATTACTCCTACGGGTCGTAATTATCAAAAGATTTTCATTTTAGTCTGAATATACTTCGTCAGTTTCATTTCAGATGTCGTCTAGTTACGGGACTGTCTTAGAAATAAATGAATAGATTCACCTTTGATTAGGAAAGAGAGGGGATACCGCATGCCGTACTACGCAACGCTATGGATCTGAATCCAAAACTTTGACAGTTTGGTGGACACCAACCGATGTGGTGGAGGTTTATTTCTTGTGTTTATCTGAGCGTTTACGGACTGTTTTATTACAAAACTGTGTTACACATAATGGTAGGATGTGCAGCTTACGGCTGTAAAAGCTGCAGAAGAAAAAAGGAGCGTGCTTCTGTGGTCATGTGGTGGCCATTTGGTTTCAAAGTCAGGGAATATGTTATTCGTCCTCTCTCTTCTATGGTCCAAAGAGATTCATATTTTTCCGATTAGTTCTCAACAACTTTTTTCATTCTGATTATATATTATCAGTCTCATTTCAGAGAGGAGTATTCTCAAATAATCCTAATGTTGAAAAATAAAATGTGAAAAAATTGCGGAACAAATATAAGATAATAACAAAGATAATACAGACTGAATCGTAGAACACCTTATATAATAATGTTTTCGTCAAATTCAGAGAATTTAGGAAAATTTACATCCAGATGATAATGGTCTTGACGGAGGAAAGATATTTTTCATTACCATTATCAGAACGATGATTAAACTCAAGGTATACAATAATTATTTGTATTCAAACGTGAGTGTGCGAAAAAGATCGAAAATGTGTGTATGTATCGAGTCAAAAACGAACTTTATTCAAGTTATTCCAACATTGAAATTTGAAATGTATGTGTGTGAGGCTTCAGTGAATTGTCCGAACTAAAGAACTCCGACAGAAATTCAGTCACGGTATGTAAACAACTGTATTGAAAATTATGAAAGACAGTGAACCATAGAGACTATGATGTGCTGAAGGACTCTTGAATAAAATATATTAA
This sequence comes from Halyzia sedecimguttata, assembly GCA_937662695.2. Taxonomy (NCBI): domain Eukaryota; kingdom Metazoa; phylum Arthropoda; class Insecta; order Coleoptera; family Coccinellidae; genus Halyzia; species Halyzia sedecimguttata. Next base: position 9,700,199 of record OW569416.2, on the reverse strand, counting down.
CAAACTGTTACTATGTATCGGAAACAAATCAAATAGACTTACAAAGCAATAAAAGATTCCCAGAAAAAAAAAGGAACAAATGCCAACAAATGCCCTTATCAGTTAAAGATAAGCATCTGGCTAAAAGTGTAAAGGCACGTTAATATTTATATACGAATTATTGAAATGGAAGAACTTCGTCAAGAAATTATAAGAAATAGGAAAGAAATAAAAAGTGCAATAGAAGCTAGCGAAGCAAGAGTATTGTTAAGATGTGAGGAATTAAACAAAGTGAATATATTGGAAAAGGAAAATCCAGGTTTGAAGAAGAAAGTCGAGCTACTGGAGAGAATAGCAAAAAAAAATAATATCTTGATATTTGGCTTGGACCAAACAACAGATGTTAGCACAGTGAATGTTTGCGCAGAATTAGAAAATTCCCTTGGAATCAGTATCACAGAAGATCACATAAATAATATTTATCCGTTAAGAAATATTAAAGAAAACCCTTTGAAAGTGGAGCTGGTATCTTATGTGAAAAAGCAGGAAATTCTGAGAAATTGTAAGAAGCTGAAGGGAACAAATATATCAATCCTGCATGACTTGACATTTAAACAGAGGGCAGAAAATAGAATATTACGCTAAACCTGAACAGAGCCCGACTAAACAAAGATTACATCACTTATATAAAAGGAAATAAACTTTACATCAATAATAAAGCCTACACAGCGGAACAACTTGAAAACGCCGAAGAAGATCCCTTCTACGGAAAACACAATAGTGCCCCCCTTACACCGAATATCAGGAATAAAGAATATACTTCGGAAATAGAATCCAATCAACGAGTTCGCAAAGATACAATCAGACAATACTCAGTTTCACAAGAAACGTCGGCACTCCAGAAAAATAGGGGTATCGAGGAATCAACTAGCGTTGCGAACTCTAGTATGATCAATGAGAGATCAGTGGAACCAATTTCTAATGGAAAGAAGAGACTGCGATCCGCAAATAAATAAACTACATTTCCAAAGAGAGCAAGCTGTAACTTTACTACTTGCATATTAAATATTCTTGTGATTTGTAGGTGAACCAGAAACACCAGTATTCACGTATATTTGTTTGTATATTTTCACCATTGCCCGCTATTATAAATACATCCATAAAATGATGCCTAGAATTGTATAGTTCGTTGCGTTGATGAAATATTGTTGTTGGATTTTGTCTACATGGATCCTTATATAAGAGACTTCAAAGTAGAGAAAATAAGAACATACCCCCTGAATAATTGCAATCAAGTGAGGGAGGTTTTGTCGGTGAATGATAGTTTGGGTAATTTAAAGATCCTCAATACTAATATTTGTAGTGCTTCGAAAAATATGGATGAACTGAGAATCCATCTTGGGGAAATTGGAAGTTCTTTTGATTGCATAGTCTTAACAGAAACTTGGCACGTGCCAGATGTTGCTCCCCTCAATATGAGTGATTGTCTGACTCTATACAATGAGAGCAACTACAATCAAAATGACAGTGTCATTGCTTTTGTAAAACCGAACTTATATCATTCCCATAATCATGTCGAGCTGAACGGAAGTGTGCTACTGAAAATTAAAATGATTGTAAATGAGCAGACCATCTGCATCTATGCATTCTATAGATTTCCAGCAAGAAATGTTGATGACTTTCTGGACCAACTACACGATATGCTTAACAAAGAAAATGGTAACCCACATTGCAGTTTGTTTGTTGGTGATATAAATATTGACCTATTGAAGGAAATTAAGGACTCAAGAACTTATCTAGACATAATGAGCGAATATGGGTTTCAATCGACAATAAATACTACTACAAGAGCGAGAAATGGATCGGAATCATGTCTAGATCATATATTTGTTAAAACGAGGCCGCAAAACTACAACAATCTACTGCCTATCACTGTCTCCACCACTATCACAGATCACTACATAACGCTACTACAAATCGTACTAAACAGTAAAAAAATAGAGGAAATAAATAATAATTCAAAAAAATACTTCCAAAGATTAGACAGGATATCACTGCTTGAATCCGTTAGATGCATAAGTTGGGAGGATGAATTATACCCGATGCATGATCTCGACTCTGTAATGGAAAAATTCATAAACATTGTAAATACCTGTATTCGTAAATCAACAAGATACATAAGAATGAAAAATAGTGAGCGCAGAAGGAAAACCTGGATTACGAAATCATTAATAAAACATATCAACCAGAAAAACCAATTATATCGCTTATGGAAACAAGATCATAATAGTGTAAAGATGAAAAATGACTATCTAACAACCAAAAAAAAACTGGGAAAAAAATAAGAGATGCCAAGAACAAGTATTATAGAAAGTTGATGGAAAACGAGCAAAATACAAGCAAAAATCTATGGAAAACAGTTAATGAAATCCTGAAAATCGAAACGAAAAAACAGATAAATAATGTTAAAAACGAAAAAGGAGAAGTCGTCACGGATCAAAATCTAATTGCTGACATGTTTAACGGCTTCTTTGCAAATGTAGGAGAAAACCTAGCAAAAAACATTGAAAAAAACCCTAACTACAAAAGTAAGAAACTTGTAAACAATAATTCAATTTTCCTCAGGCCAACAAATATTAATGAGATAAGGAACACCATAAATGAATTGAAAAATAATAAATCTCCCGGGAAAGATGGAATCAGGTCCGAAATTCTCAAGATTATTGTTGAGTTTGTTAGCAAACCTCTAATGGATATTATAAATGAGTCATTTGAATCGGGAATATTTCCCTCAGTGCTGAAGAAGTCAATAGTAATTCCAATATTCAAGAGTGGAGAGACTGATGATGTCACAAGTTACAGACCTATCTCCCTTCTATCATCAATCAGTAAAGTCTACGAAAAAATTTTAAAAACGAGATTATGCATATTTCTAACAAAATATAATCTTCTCTTAACTTCTCAGTATGGGTTTAGAAATAATAAATCTACTGCTGATGCAATTCACTCCCTAACAAGGACCATCTATGAATCTCTGGATTCGGGTACTCCCTCAATAGGTGTCTTTGTTGATCTAAGGAAGGCGTTCGATACGGTCATCCACTCCATACATCTAGATACCATGGAAGATATGGGTGTGAGAGGTATAGCACAGAAGTTGTTGAAAAGTTATTTAACAAACAGGGAACAAAGAGTAATAATTGGTAGCCAGGTTAGTGAAGAACAGAAAATAACATGTGGTGTGCCTCAAGGGACAGTCCTGGGACTGGTGTTATTCGTGATTTATTTGAATGATTTATTCATACAGAACACAATTGGAAAAATGATAAGTTTCGCGGATGACACGGTGATATACTATAAAAATGACGACTGGTACAATCTAAAACAGAACATTGAAAAAGATCTAGGAGATCTCAAAGACTGGTTCGACAGTAGATTGCTCTCAATTAATTTCGATAAAACGGTATACATGCCATTCAGCAGTCTTTAGCATCCTTGCCTGAATACACTCTGAACATTCAGCAAGATTTTGTGATTAAACCCTCGAGAGGGATTAAATATCTTGGCATATATATAGATAGTCATCTGAGATGGGACCATCATATGGAGTACTTAACGAAGAAGCTGCGTTGTGTTTTGTATCGGTTCAGACAGGTTGGAGGATTCTTGAATCACAAATACAAGAAAATTTTATACCACAGCTTAGTCGAATCACACTTAAATTATGGCATTATTGGTTGGGGAGGAGTATCTAGAACTCATTTGCATGCTCTTGACGTCTCTCAAAGACGATTTCTTCGCATACTCCTCAATAGGCCTGCAAGGTATTCAAGTAATTTGCTGTATACGGAAACTAGTGACCGACCGAAAGTTCGGTTTCGGTTTCGGTTTCGGCCAGTTTCGGCCAAGAATTCTAGTTTCGGCCTTAGTTTCGGTTTCGGCCCAAAACGGCCGAAACTTTCGGCCGGGCCGAAACTTGAATGTTCGTGAATTATCCTGGTCGTTTGGCCAGGAGTTATAAGTAGGTATACATAATTGTCGTACGAGTTATTGTGATCTATCTTTGTTATGACTGAGAATTCATGAGAATTCACTTTAATGATTATTAATTAGACTACATAGGGTGATTCCAAATAAGACGTGAAACTTGGAGTATGACTCATTAGCTGTTGTTTAATCCATATTTATTAATAACCGAAAATCAACGGTTTTTGAAGTTCGATTGATTTTTAAAAGATTCCTGAACTTATAGTACATATTTCGTCAATTTTTTCTACGTTGACCAAATTTGGCGATAATTTTGGTTTATTTTCATCAGAAAAGAATATGATATGTACGAAAAAAGCAAAACTATGCTGTATAAGAGGTTGAAAAAGAATTAGTATGATTTGAAATGTGGTAGAGGTATATGAATAAATGAAAAATCAATTACTAATATCAATTTGTCTGCAACTTTTGAATTTCACAATTTTGTATGCCAAAATTATTTAAAAAACTTGCCAAATTCCTTCTTCATTCTCTAAAAGATTTCGTTAGTTTGCTTAACTAGTTTCGTTTCAGCAGATTTTTATAAGCAACCTTTTGAATGTCCGGCATTTAAAATAGTGAATGTGTATCAAAAGAGAGCGTGAGTAAATTTCAGGCGGAAAATAACAACTGAAGACATCAGAAAGACGGCACGTGCTAGCCTATGGAATGGTGGAACATAATTTATGAATACATTTTCTAATGTAATTTCGAGCTTAGTTGCAACAAAAAAATATTGAATTCGTTATTTTCCTCTATTTGCGTTTTATACCCCCTTTCAAATCATACTAATTCTTTTTCAACAGAACCAGTACTCAAATATCTCGGGGACCGTTGATTTTTGGTCCTCAATAAAAATGGCTCAAACCACAGCAAATGATCCATACTAACACCTCCTCTAAGGTTCACGTCTGATTTGGAATCACCCTGTATACTTCGACTGATTATTTTGATAACTTGGTAATACCAAAATAATAAATAAAGATCTCAAAAAAAAATGTCTTTATATTTTATTTGACACTCCTTAAGTATTTTTATGTATATGCGACTAAAATTGTAAAAAATACAGTAGATAAAAGTATGAAATATAAAGTTTCGGTTTCGGTTTCGGTTTCGGCCGAAACTGAGACCCTGGCCGAAAGTTCGGTTTCGGTTTCGGCTGAAATACCAGTTTCGGTCGGACACTAACGGAAACACATATATTGGATATCAGACTATTGTACAGCGTTCAGATAGGATGCCAAATGTATAAGAGCAGAGCTGAACATGAAACTCCAAATCATCCATACGCGACGAGAACAAGACACCAGTATTGTATACCGCTGGCTTCTAAATCCATAGGACAGAGAAGCTACTGGTATCTAGCTCCGAAATTATTTAATTTTTTACCAAAAGAAATTGCAGATGAGACTTCTCTGATACGCTTCAAAAGGCAGCTCATATCATTTTTAAAGAAAAATGACAGAATGGATATTCACAAATTGATTGAAGCATGAACCATTTAAAAAAAAATAGATCAATCATTGTGTCACTGTGTGATTTTACTCTTCTAGATGTTGGAATTTTTATCCATATTTGTTTGTGGTGTCTCAAATTTGTTGTGTACATTTTATATTAAGTTTCACTGATTATTTTGATTATTTCAATTGTTTATATTGTGTTGTATTGTTGAGATATGCTACCATCTAAAATGTGTTGTTATGAACTCGTACCTATCTATTTTATATCATAGAAAATCATTGGTTTCTACTCTTGTAATGATTGCTCATATTGTATTTGTATGTGTTTTGCAATATTTTTGTAATTAAAATGTTTATTTATATTATCTCTAATTTGTTATATACATTTGATATTAAATTAAAATTCTAGATATTTATAATTATTGTTTGTATTGTTTTGTATTCCGCGAACAAGTGTGTATAATACTTCTGTGGATATTGTCTAGTTTATTGTGTTTTTATTGGATCATTGTATTGCTTCTTACACGAATAAACGTTATCATTATAAACGTTATTATTATTGAGGAATAAACTTTTTCAAATATACATACTTCATCCGTGAATTTATAATACATCTTATTGCTTCCAAAATGCAATTTTGCTCACTATCGCTAGGCTCCTATCTGAGCGTCTTTCACGCAGAAATACCTACAATTGAAAGATGCGTGGAAATGAACCTAGAAAGAAACTATCAGAGTTGTTATATAGCAATCTTTTCTGAGAGTCAAGCTGCTATTAAGGCTCTGAGCTCCCATGTTATCGAATCCAAAGTAATATGGGAGTGCCGCAGAAAACTCAATGAAGTAGGCAAGGACAATAGGGTCTCCTTGGTCTGGGTTCCTGGTCACGTGGGAATCATAGGAAGTGAGAAGGCCAACACACTTGCCAAGAAAGGAGCACAAACCCCCTTTATTGGCCCGGAACCTTATTGTGGGGTTGGTAGACACACCTACGAAAGTGAATTCCGGACGAAAGAAGAAACTGAGAGAGATATTTTCTGGAGATCTCTCCCCAGAATGCATCTCTCCTAGAAATTCCCCACTGGCTTCCTCGCAGGGCACTGCGGCCTCAGAGAGCATATGATGAGATAAGGGCTAGCAGAAACTGACGAGTGCAGATTCTGTTGGGAGAAGGATGAAATTCCTGATCACGTGATAACGAAACGCCTTGCCATCTCAAACCAACGCAAGGATTGCTTTGGGCAAGAAATCTGCAGGAGCGAAGACGTAGCCTCCTTGAAGCCATCCCAGATACTGGAGTTCATCAGAACTCTGGAACTGGAGGGCGAGCTGTAGATGGTAATGACATCGACAGCTCTGAAGGGGGGGCACAATAGACCTTAAGGTCGCAGTGCAACGTTACCCTCTACAACAATATACAATATACAATACAATCATGCCGGAACATTACTCATAGAATTAATTGAAGATTTCATATTTTCGTTGATGATTTTGCATGCAATAGATTAACACTACACTGAAGAAATGGATATAAGTCAAGAGATTCCTAAAATTTTACTTTATTCTGATCATAATTCATCAGTTTCATTTAAGATACCGATTTATGGTTCCGGAACACTTCTCATATATGTCGGAGAATAAGGGTTTAAGTCGACTATTTGATTTGTTTGTCGAGGTGACACATGTTATGTGTGTTGCCTGATGTGACCATGGATCTGCTTCGGCTTGAGTAACGAATCATTAGATAAAAAATTGGTTCAAGCACTGACGTGAAGTCAGAAGCCTATGCGTGTATGTTCTATTGTCCATTCTTCTGTATTGGACACCCTTAATCGAATTTACCATGGTATATTATGTTGTCCATTCTCCTGTATTGGACACTCTTAATTCGAATTTACCATGGTAAATTCGAATTAAGTGTCCAAATACAGGAGAATGGGCACCATAATTTACCATGGTAAATTCAATTAAGGGTGTCCAATACAGAAGAATGGACAATAGAACATACGCGCAAAGGCCTCTGACTTCACGTCAGTGCTTGAACCAATTTTTTTTTTCGTGATTTTTTTGAAATTTTCTAGGGGTGCGGTTCTTAAAATTTTTTTTTCGTCTTTTTTTTTTCAAATTTTCTAGGGTTACGGTTGTTACAAAATTTTAAGCACGTCTTTATGACGATTTTTCTACTATTAGTTACCAAGCTTCAATTCGATCGAATATTTATTTTTTGAGTTACCAAGGAAATAATATTCCAGGTGGGTATAACTCGGAAACCGTTTGACCGATTATGCCCAAAAACGAACCCAACTCTCCCTTTCGGATACGCAACCTACCCTGGAAATTGCAAGTCCTTATCTCCTTTCTTTCGAAAGTTATCGAGGTAACGGTCACCGATCTACTGAACTCACACAAGAATGCTCGAATCTCCAACAATATTCAACCGATCGTGTTAAAACTTGAATCTTGGCAGTAAAGTTAGGTTATGAAAGCTCTTGCAAAATTTCAGCAATTTCAAACGAATAGTTACTGATATATAGAATTTTTTTTTTCAATTTTCAATGATTTTTTTTTAAATTTTTTACAAATACTATCCTCACAAAATTTTGCAAGAATTTTTGCGTTGGCATTCTACAACTAATTACCATGTTTGAATTCAATCGGTTTAGTATTTTTTGAGTTAATGAGGAACAAAAAACAACGAAATTTCAGATGGCTATAACTCAGAAACCGTTTGGCTGATTATGCTCATAAACGAACTGAAATGTCGCGTTCTGGTGCACATCCTAAGCTGAAAACTTCAAGCCGCTATCTCTTTCCGTTCTCAAGTTATCGTGACAACAAAAATATTTTTTAACAATTTTTTTAAAATGTTCTAGTCATACGATTCGCACAAAATTTCTCAAACCTGCTTAAGTTCATATTCTACAACTACTCACCAAGTTTCAATTCGATCGGATTTATATTGGTTGAAAACAAAATTATTACTCGTAAACCACTGAGCCGATTATGCCCATTAACGAACTTGTCCGTTCTATTGGGATGCGCCACCCACCCTGAAAATTTCAAGTTGCTAGCTCTTTCCGTTCTCAAGTTATCGTGGCAACGCCGGGTGGACGGACGGCCGGACGGACAGAATCAAATTTGACCTCAAATTCTTCATTGGGGAGTCGAACTAAATCGTTTGAGACCATTTTCGTCAAAAAATTCGAAAGTAACAGACATCTGGGCAAAACTATAACGCGATGTTCCCCAGAACATACGCGCAAAAATTGGTTCAAGCACTAACGTGGAATCAGGAGCTTTCGCGCGTATGTTGTATTGTCTATATTGTCGTATTGTTCTATAGAACATACGCACAAAAGCTCCCGACTTCAAGTCAGTGCTAGACCCAATTTTGTTTTCGTAATTTTTTAAAAATTTTCTAGTAGTACAGTTATCACAAAATTTTACACACTTCTTCATGTCGATATTCTACAACTAGTTACCAAGCTCCACTTCGATCGAGTCTTTATATTTTGAGTTATAGAGGAAATAATATTCCAGGTGGGCATAACTCCGAAACCGTAGGACCGATTATGCCCAGAAACGAACTTAACTCTCCCATTCGGATGCGCAACCTACCCTGAAATTGGAAAGTCACTATCTCATTTCGTTAGAAAGTTATCGAGGCAACGGTCACCCATCCAGCTACTGAACTCACACAAAGCTGCTCAGAGCTCAACAATATAGATCCGATCGTGTTCAAACTCGGAAGTTGACAGTAGAGTTAGGTTCTGAAGGCTCTCGCAATATTTCAGAGAATAGTTTCTGATATATAGAATTTTCATCAATGATATTCAATGATTTTTTAAAAATTATTTAGTGATATGATCCTCACAGAATTTCGCAAGAAGTTTTGCGTTGGAATTCTACAACTGATAACCATGTTCGAATTGGATAGGTTTTGTATTTTTCGAGTTATTGAGGAATTAACAAGCAAATTCCAGATGGGTATAACTCCATGTCGTATTCAGAAGCACAACCTAACCTGAAAATTTCAAGACGCTATCTGTTTCCGTTTTCGGGTTATTGTGACATAAATAATATTTTTTAATATATTTTTTTAAATTTTCTTGGGATACGATTATCACAAAATTTCACAATCGTCCTTAGGTTTGTATTGGTTGAAAATAAAATCATTACTCGGAAACTATCGGGCCAATTATGCCCTTCAACGAACTTGTATGTCGTATTGGGATACGCCACCTACCCTGAAAATTTCAGGTCGCTATCTCTTTCCGTTCTCAAGTCATCGTGCCAACGGACGGCTGGACAGAAACAAATTTGACCTTCTTCATCAGAGTGTCGAACACAATCGTTTTAGACCATTTTCAGCAAAAAAATAAAAATTACGAGTATTTTGGCAAAATGATTACGCGGAGTTCCCCAGAACATACGCGCAATAAGAGTAATTCTTGAAATTTTCTTAATAAATAATGATGAATAAGACGAAGAATTCGACATCAGATATGGGATACAACTCTCAAACACGAAATGGCAATCGATATTGGGTATTCAGAATTGTAATTTCATAATTTTTTCCCCAAACGATCAGTTGAAACAAATTTAGTTATTTACACGGAAGTCATAACGGGAGCTTTGGACAATCGATTTCAGGTAGACTCGGTCTACACAGATTTTAGTAAAGCATTCGACAAAGTGGATTACAACATCTTAATCTCTAAGCTTTCTGCTGCTGGCATCCGAGGAGATCTGCTGAGGTGGTTTGTCTCATACCTCTACAGTAGGACTCAACTTGTTAGTGTAAACGGGTACAGATCCTCCCCATTTGTCGTAACATCGGGAGTGCCGCAGGGATCTCATCTCGGACCTATACTGTTTATAATATTTGTGAATGACTTGAAGGAAATTTTTAAGTATTGTCGTATACTCATGTATGCAGATGACTTTAAAATTTTTAGAGTAATCTCTACTATAAGGGACTGCGTGAAAATGCAAGAAGACCTTGACGCATTTTCGGAATACTGCCATCGGAACAAATTGGAATTAAATATAGATAAATGTATGTGTATCTCGTTTACAAGGAACAATAATATCATTGAGTTCCAATACCGTCTATACAATACCAACATAAGTCGTGTAACTCGGATTAGAGACTTGGGTGTGATTTTTGACACAAAACTTTCCTTCACACCACATTTAGATCATCTGATTGCGTCGTGTAGTAGATCACTGGGTTTTTTAACCAGAATGTGTAAGAATTTCGATGATGAAGCGGCTATAAAGTCATTGTATTTCGCTTTCATACATAGCAAACTTAATTTCGCGAGTGTTATTTGGAGCCCAATGTATAATATTCACAAAATAAGACTAGAAAGACTCCAAAATAAATTCGTTCGATTCCTACACTTCAAAGTGACCAACGTATATGCAACTCTCGGCATCAACCAAGTTCGTTCTCATTATCATATTGAGCTGCTTGAACATCGGAGAATTAAAAATGATCTCATTTTTGCATTCAGGGTGATGAGGGATTACTTCGACTCACCGGAGTTGGTTGCAATGATTCCGTTCCATGTTCCTTCAAGAACTACTCGCAGTAGAGCATTGCTTTCGGAACAAGCATTCAACACAAATATCCGCAAGAATTCACCGGTCTCCAGAGTATGCGCATCGTTCAATAAATATTGTGGGGGGATAGATATTTTCATTACTAACCTGTATTCTTTTAAGAGAACCATCAGAAATATTTTTCAGTTCAGATGAAGCTGGCATGGATGATGTCAGTAAGTCTCAGGTATTTAAACTTTATATATATATATTTTTTTTTTTTTTTCTTCTTTCTTTCATTGCTGTCTTGTGAGCACCATTTAAATTTAAATTTGTAATTAATAATAATATTATTAGTGGATCTTTATTGGGAATATTTCCCGTGTGTATCCCTGTTTCTGAATAAATAAATAAATAAATAAAAATAAAAAATAAATAATCGTATTAAATGCAGTGAAAACTTACGAATCGACTGAAATAAATTTGCCGTTGCCTAAATTTCACTCTGAAGTATCAAATATTGATTCCATACAGTCAATTTGTGCCAAATCCGAAAAACCCAGTACAAGGTAGTCTTTTTATTAGTGCTCTGAGCAAGATTTTGCTCTGTTATCACGAATATGCTTTAGGCTGATACTATCTGCACGGAATTCAAAACTGTAGCTATTCGTTTTAAAATATAGTACGAAGTTGCCCAAATAATGAGAGGAAAGGTGTGTAGAAACGAATCAGCAGGGTGAACATAGTTCCTACCAGGTCCCGTGCTGATGGTGAAACAGTAAAGCAACTGTTTCAGGCGTCAACATTCTGGGGGCGGCATTTTGACCCAGTTAACCGGCTGACTTTTCATATTTCGTCCTTAATTCTTCAAATCGAATCCTTGCTTCAAGCGCCAAATTCATTAGCTCCGGCCCTGGATCCTACAGGTATTTCAAAGCAGTGTGGTGAGTTCAAGTAGTTTTATTTTTATTCCGGAGCAGAATGCTTTTGACTGTGGATGATATGGTAAAAATTTACTGTAAGACAATTCATCGTTGATTTCAAGAGTTTAGGAAACATAACAGGTTTTAGCATTGTACAGGGTACACGTTTCTTCAGAAATTGAAGTTTAATAACATCAGTCATCCCGTATTCACAGACGTTTGCCTGAAATGAAATATCATGATATAATGATATCGAATTCGAATTTATTATTGATTTCCATTTCATTTTTTTTTCATATATATAATGATGTGTTGGTATCCGGGCGTAAAATATTAATGTTCTAGTACAGTCCGGTTTTTATTTTCAATTTCGCTTCTGGATTTTTTAAGTGTCTCAATTCAAAATAAAAATACAATAAGTTCCCAAAATTTTATCAAAATGGATTAAAAAGTTGTAAACTTTTTGGGGTTTGAAAATTATATGATTTTCAGGAAACATTCTGTATCTCAGAAACTAGTAGGCATAAGAGTTGTTTGAGTGCCCATTTCTGACTCCACTTATGGTCCTCTATTACCTCGTACCCGATGGGTCATTGGTCAGAAATTACCCTGTCTAGGGAAAAGTTAACTGACTAGTGGCTATGTTCGATTTCTATTCTTTATCTGATATTTTTGTATGTTTCCGCAAAATTAGTACAACTAAGTACTGATCGATCTACAACTAATAGAACTAACTAAAGGTACTACTTCTACAAGTTGTATATATCAAAAACTTCATCATTTTCGTGGAATATAAAATCCATGAGTGTAATTTACACATCAGTTCCATATCAACCCAACAAGTCATAGATGTCGAAAAATTCCTGAAAACCAGGAATAAAATAAATTCAAAATGAATTGAAAATTGGACACTGTGTCCAATCAAAGTTTTTGAAAGATGTAGGATACATCTTACTCATGCATGGTTTCAAAATTCCAGTTGAACTCCTCCCTGAAGCTATCGACAGTGAGACTTGTTCCTGACTTTCTGGACCACATCGGTGACCCAGAGTACCTTAGTCCCTGAAAACCGCGAAGTGAACTCAAACCAAGAACAACAAATGCCCTTAAACATCGATATGACATTGCTGGTTGCTGTTGACTAATGACACACGGTGACTTAATCGTCGAGCATCAACAAATATCCCCTCGTGATCTGAACTGATCCACGTCATCGTTGACTTGCCTACAAAGAGGAAAGTTTCATTCAGGTCAGATACGTACCGGTTTCATTCTTTTTAGCAATCATCAGCTTACCATGACCACCGAATAACATCCGAATGAGTTATAGGAAACCTAACACCTAAAGTGGCGAAATAAAGACACAGAGTCTTGTCAGCGCCACTTCGAAAGATAAATACGAACTTCAACCCTCTGTGATGCAGGAACCTTGAGAAATTTCACGACGTTCGTCTTTTTCTACTAACAGACCTCTCGACTCAGCAAAGCAGCCTATTCATATGACATAATTAACGACGTAGAAACGTTCGGTTTTGTCTGGTTAAGCGTTAAGATCACAAACCAGTGAACATCGAGGTGACTGTGCTAGTTGCTGTTGACTTACGACACACGGCGCAATATTGGTCGATTAAACATCTAAAGCCTTTTGTTATTTGCTAACAGAAACTAGCACATTCACATTGATGTTCACTGGTTTGTGGTCTTAACCACCCTAAATCGAACGTTTCTGCGTCATTAATAGGGATGTTCTTTCAAACTGATTCAACTGATTTTAGTTTGCTAAATCACTTCGTTCAGTACCAAAGAACATGTATAATGTTGTCATATGAGTGAGCTGCGCAGCCCTTGACTTCCTGTTACAACAAAAAAATTAATGTCATGAACATCGCACACAAGTCCCTGCATCACAGAGGCTTGGAGTTCGTAGGGATCTTCTTATGTGGCACCTGTAAGACTTCGTGTCTTCTACTTCGCCACTATAGGAGTGGCCCTTCTTCTACCGTAATTATTACTGTGAAGTTTCCTACAGGCTCAGTAGAAGAACTTTGAAAATTGCGTTCTACATATCCAAAATCGAAAATTCAAATGGATTATACCTCCATAACATAACAGAATGAAAATTTAGAGATGTCAAAGGAAAGAGGATAGTAGTTGTTCTTGCAACTCGACAGGTAAAGATCATAGAAATGCATAACTGAAATTTTATAATTTCGTCCTTCTCAGCAATGATTAGATAAATACTACCTCGGATTGTCAGTGATTGAAAAATAATTATAATCCATTTAATTGTCGATATATTGCTTTGTTTCTAGACTTATTTCATAGAAATAACTGAAGAATGTAATTTTCTAGCGTCACATACATTAGAATGACATGATCCATTCAGTCTCACATTCAAAAAATGGTCAAACTTAATTTCAACCGAATATTTCTATTCTATTTGATTTCAGATTTACATTACCTCTTGCACCAAACAACTATCTCGGAGATCTTGGTCCGTATGCCTCAATTGTCTATTAAAGTAGTCGAAGGTTTGTTATTTCCGTTTTTTCCTTCATATACCTACATTCGATCCAAATGAACAAGACAAGCGGCGTAGATGCCAACCAATTTCTAGAAACACTCTACCTTCTAATTATAAATTGCTTTCGTTCCAATCTCTGTATATTGACTACTTCCAGGAGTTGATAGACCAATTGATGTTCTGAATGAAGTGATGACGAAGATTCAGAAACGATCCAATATATTTTTTTCGCAATTAGTACGATTACTAGTGGCCAGCAGTCCATATTTTGGGATTCAGATGAGCCAGCAGATCTACCTAGCAATAGAACCACATTTTTCTGGGAGATCTACATTTTTACGGTAGTTCTACATTGTTCCGGTAGATCTGCATTTTTCCGGTAGATCTACATTTTTTCGGTAGATCTACATTTTTCCAGCAGATCTAAATTTTTTTGGTAGAACTACATTTTTCCGGTAGATCTACATTTTTCCGGTAGATCTGCATTTTTCCAGTAGATCGAAATTTTTTTGGTAGATCAATATAATCGGTAGATAAATTGAATCGGTAGATCAATTGAACCGGTAGTTCAATGCCATCTAACGGGACCTAATCTGTCGAGGCATTTCTGAGTTTCTACAGACCGATAGCAGCGATATACCGGGGTATATTATGGACCTGACACATACTCAGATACACACACAAAGTTTCATCGAAATCGGTTCAGCCGTTCTTGAGTTTCGATAAACCGAATACAGCGCCACCTACCGGTTACCTATTGTGACCCTGAGATACACGCACACAATGTTCTACCAAATTCGGTCGAGCCATTTCTGAGTTCCTATAGAGCATTATCAGCGCCAACTACCGGATGCTATTGTGAAGCAAGGACACACCGAAACACACACACAAATTTTCATCAAAATCGGTCAAGGCGTTTCGGAGTTGACATTTTTTTTTAAACACCCCGTATAGCAGCGGTTATCTTTTCGTAGCAGTTTTACAGTGTTGAGAATTCTCTTTACGATACATCTCTAGCGATGACATTTTACTTGAAACACCCTGTATAGTTAATTTTCTGCTTAAGGTTTGAATATTTTGAGTAATTTTAACGCAAAAATCCGTCCGATCGAACGGATATTCATTATAGATTTCGTAACTTAACGAAAAGATCCAAATCCCAAGATACGTTTACTGGAGTACGCTCCTTTAAGTTTTTCATTGGGTAAAAATGAAAAAAAAAACCAAGAAGAAGCTATCTCGGACGCTCGGAGATTCGATCCCGCCGCTACGCGAGGCTCGGGAGCTATAATTCCGATGCCTTAGTCTGCTCGGCCATGCCAGCGTAGTGAATCGGTTCCGATTATCTGGCAGATAAGGATTTTATAGTACTGGGACGATTTCCGTCTTTCGTTTTTCACAATATCGTCAATCCTGTCACGCGATCGATCGAAATCGGAAACTCGTTCATATTTCTCACGGTTTTTCTAGACGATTCCAAGATTTTCGAGTGATTCCGTTCGAAATTCAAATTTGATTTGACATTTATCGTGGTTCGTTCGGTCCGAAAACGTCGAACTCGAAGGAGCCGCGTTAAAATTCGTCACAGAAATACGTGAAACGTCAGAATTTTGTCGATTTTCGCGAAAAAGTCACATTTTCCTATCCTTCTTCCGGGGAAACGAAAGAGAGGATTGAAAAAAGGGCCGTGTTACGGACTAATTTCGAATCTCGTCTTCGCGTTCCCGCAAATACCGGCGTTCCGAACGCCACCGGTCCTCCGATCTCGTTTCCTTCATTTCGCACCTTTCGCCAAAATCGGCGTTTTTGCGATTTTTTTTAAAAATACACCGCCTTCTTTTCGCTCCGAACACGCGAAACCCTACGAAACTTCCGTCTTTTTCCTCGCGAAACCCCTCGGAAATTTCCCCCCTCCCCCCCTCCTAACGTCCAAAAAATCGTCACGTTTATAGTAAAATTTTCAAAAAAGTTTTTTTGTTCCTTTTCTATGAAACCCATCTTCATTTTAGTAATAGTGACTAGTGGCCAGCAGTCCATATTTTGGGATTCAGATGAGCCAGCAGATCTACCTAGCAATAGATCCACATTTTTCTGGGAGATCTACATTTTTACGGTAGATCTACATTTTTCCGGTAGATCTGCATTTTTCCGTAGATCTACATTTTTTCGGTAGATCTACATTTTTCCAGTAGATCTACATTTTTTCGGTAGATCTACATTTTTCCGGTAGATCTACTTTTTTCCGGTAGATCTGCATTTTTCCATGAGATCTAAATTTTTTCAGTAGATCAATATAATCGGTAGATCAATTGAACCGGTTGTTCAATGACATCTAACAGGTTCTGTTGTGATTCTGAGAATGATTCACACGTTTTTGAGTTACTTAAAACCAAATATAGCGCCACCTACCGAATCGTATTGTAAACCTAAGGCCTTCCGAAACACAAAGATTCACCAAAATCGGTATAGCCATTTTTGAGTTCGTGTAAACCGATTGTAGTACCACCTACCGGGGAATATTGTGGATCTGAAACCTACTCAGATACATACACAAAGTTTCATCGAAATCGGTCCAGTCATTCTTGAGTCTTCATAAACCGAATGCAGTGCCACCTAACGGGTTTCTATTGTGACCCTTAGAGCCACTCAAACACGCACACAATGTTTCATCAAAATCGGTCGAGGCACTTCTGAGTTCTTACAGACGGATTGCAGCGCCACCTACCGGGGTGTATTGCGGACCTGACACAACCTCAGATACACACACAAAGTTTCATCGAAATCGGTTCAGCCGTTCTTGAGTTTCTATGAAACGAATACAGCGCCATCTAACGGTTACCTATTGTGACCCTGAGACACGCCGAAACACACACACACACACAAAGTTTCATCAAAATCGGTCAAGTCGTTTCGGAGTTGAAATGTTTTTAGAAACACCCCGTATAGCAGCGGTTATCTTTTCGTAGCAGTTTTACAGTGTTGAGAATTCCCTTTACGATAGATCTCTTGTGGTGACATTTTACTTGAAACACCCTGTATAGCAGGGGTTTTTCATTTTGACCGTTAATTTTCAGCTCAATATTTGAATATTTTGAGTAATTTTAATGCAAAAATCCGTCCGATCGAACGGATATTCTTTATAGATTTCGTGACTTAACGAAAAGATCCAAATCCCAAAATACGTTCACCGGAGAACGCTCCTCTGAGTTTTCCATTGGGTAAAAATGAAAAAATTAATAAGTTAGCTATTTCGGACGCACCGAGGATTCGAACCCGCCGCCCTGCGAGGCTCTGGCCTATGAACCCAACGCCTAGTCCGCTCTGCCACCGACGTCTACGTGAATCGACCCCGATTATGTACCACATAAAGATTTTAAGTACTCGGATGATTTCCGTCTTTCGATTTTCAGAATATCGTCAATCCTGTCGAGCGATCGATCGAAATCGGTTACTCGTTCATATTTCTCGCGGTTTTTCTAGACTATTCGAAGGTTTTCGACCGATTCGGTTCGAAATTCAAATTCGATTTGACATTTCTAATCGCTCGTTCGGACCGAAAACGTCGACCGTGAAGCAGCCGCGTTAAAATTCGCCACAGAAATACGTAAAACGTCAGAATTTCGTCGATTCTCGCAAAAAGTCACATTTTC
Source organism: Halyzia sedecimguttata (assembly GCA_937662695.2). NCBI lineage: Eukaryota > Metazoa > Arthropoda > Insecta > Coleoptera > Coccinellidae > Halyzia > Halyzia sedecimguttata. The sequence goes on along the minus strand of OW569416.2, from coordinate 9,682,091 downwards.
CTATCGTTCTTCCGGGAAAACGAAAGAGTGAATCGAAAAAAGGGCTCAGCTACGGACTAATTTCGAATCTCGTCTTCGCGTTCCCGCAAATACCGTCGTTCCGAACGCCACCCGTCCTCCGATCTCCTTTCCTTCATTTCGTACCTTTCGCCAAAATCGGCGTTTTTTCGCCTTTTCGCGATTTTTTTAAAAATACACCCCCTTCCTTTCGCTCCGAAAACGCGAAACCCTACGAAACTTCCGTCTTTTTCCTCGCGAAACCCCTCGGAAATTTCCCCCCTCCCCCCCTCCTAACGTCCGAAAAATCTTCACGTTCGTAGTAACATTTTCAAAAAAGTTTTTTTGTTCCTTTTCTATAGAACCCATCTTCATTTTAGTAATAGTGACTAGTAGCCAGCAGTCCATATTTTGGGATTCAGATGAGCCAGCAGATCTACCTAGCAATAGATCCACATTTTTCTGGTAGATCTACATTTTTACGGTAGATTTACATTTTTCCGGTAGATCTACATTTTTCCGGTAGATCTACATTTTTCTGGTAGATCTACATTTTTTTCGGTAGATCTACATTTTTCCGATAGATCTTCATTTTGCCAGTAGATCTACATTTTTTTGGTAGATCAGTATAATCGGTAGATCAATTGAACCGGTAGTTCAATGCCATCTAAGGGGACCTAATCTGTCGAGGCATTTCTGAGTTTCTTCAGATCGATAGCAGCGCCACCTACCAGGGTATATTGCGGACCTGACACATACTCAGATACACATATTAAGTTTCATCGAAATCAGTTCAGCCGTTCTTGAGTTTCTATAAACCGAATACAGCGCCACCTACCGGTAACTTATTGTGACCCTGAGACACACTCAAACACGCACACAATGTTCTATCAAAATCGGTCGAGCCATTTCTGAGTTCCTATAGAGCATTATCAGCGCCACCTACCGGATGCTATTGTGAAGCAAGGACACACCGAAACACACAAACAAAGTTTCATCAAAATCGGTCAAGTCGTTTCGGAGTTACGAAAACACATAAAAAATAAACAATGCATTGAACGCGGTGGCGTAGGTTCATATTCGAATACATACATTCACAATTGGATCAAAAATATTCAATGCTGTGTCTTTGGTTAAGTAAGGTCCTTGTTCAAATACATACACTCACAGTTGGATCAAAAATAAACAATGCAATGAACGCGGTGCCGTAGGTTCCTATTCAAATACATACAAAAATCCGTCTGATGGAACCATTGATTATAGATATCGTAACTTGACTAAAAAATCCAAATCCCATCTTCAGCAGTTAATTATCTGCTTAAAGTTTGAATATTTCGATTAATTTAAAAGAAAAATTTTCAAACAAACGCAAATTCAATATAGATTTCGTAATTTGACGAAAAGATCAATAGCCCATGATGAGTTTACACGGGAATAACACACTCAGAAGTTTTCATTCTATAAAAATGAAGAAAAGTTCTAACGTCAACGATTGCCGGCCACTCCGAGATTCGATCCGGCTGCCCCGCGATGGTGACCGTTGCGTCCTAGGACGCGTGAGGGAAGCGTCCTAGGACGCTTCCCTCCCGGCCACTTTCGCTATAGATAAAAGTAGGAATTATGCGCTATATAAAGGTTTTATAGCACTGGGATGATTTCCGTCCTTCGATTTCCAGAATATCGTCAATTCTGTCAAGCGATCGCTCGAAATTGGCGAATTGTTCATATTTCTCGCAATTTTTCTTGACGATTTCGAGATTTTCGACTTATTCCGTTGGAAGCTTGAATTCTATTTGACAATTCGACCCTCATTCGGACTGAAAACTATGACGTTGAAGGAATCGCGAAAAGATTTCGCACAGAATTACGATACGATTTCTACAACGATATCATTCGAAAATACTCACGTTTCGTAAAAGAATCCAAAATTCGACGGAAAGATTAAATTCAGGCGATATCCCATCATACTTCATACACCTGTCAACAACTAAAAAATGTTTCCTTAGGATACATTCGGTTGAATTTTGAATTCGTATATAAATGCCTGCAAGTATAAATCGGTAATATCTTCAAAATTGTAGATCGATATTTACCTTATTTTACGTTCTCCACTTTCGGACCGTTTCATCAAAATTCTTTCCTCGAAGATACCTATCAGTCATTTCAACTTAGAATTTGATAGAACACATTATTTCTCAAATATCGAAAATTCTGCCATGCGATCGCTCCAAATCGGCGACTCTATCATATTTCTTCTTATTTCTAGCAATGTATCTTCACGCTTCGAGATTTTCGACAAATTCCGTTCGAAATTTTAATTCTATTTGACACTTATCGCAACTCATTCACGATAAATTCAAACTGACAGAAGTTTCTTTCATCTGTGATCGAAGTAAAACATCCACGTTTCATCTTCTATAGCAGGACCCGAAGTCGGTCGAGCGAAGCCGAACCGGTCTAAACGTCACATTTCACCGAGGTTTTCAAAATATGTCAAAGTTTGCGATCTTTTCACGGAAAAAGAGAAGGTTTCATCGAAAATCGAGATCCGTTACGGACTACCAACGAATCTCGTCTTTCGGACCCCGACGAAATACCTTTTCGAGCGTCGCGTCCTCGCCAGATCTCTCCCATACCGATTCGCGCATTTAGCCGAAAAGGCCGATTTCGCCCGAATTTACGATTTATTTAAAAATACTCCCCACGTTTTCTCTCGTCGAAGACGGATACCCGGAGAAAATTTCGTCTTTTCTCGTTCCCTTTTCCACCTCGAATCCCCCCTCGCCCCTCGAATAACCGACGAAAAAATCGAAAATATCGACCTCCTCGAGGAAAAAATCTTTTTTGACCTCTCTCTGTGATCCCGAGATCTTGGCGTTAGTAATATAATGTAACTAGTTGGCCCGCAGATCTACCTAGCCAGTAGATCTACATTTTTCCAGTAGATCAATATTTTTCCGGTAGATCTACATTTTTCCGGTAGATCTACATTTTTTGAACTTGAAAGTTCGAAATCGTTCGAGCCATATCTGAATTTCTATAGACCTACTGGAACCTGACACATACTCACATATACACACCAAGTTTCATCGAAATCGGTGCAGCCGTTCTTGAGTTTCTATAAACCGAATACAGCGCCACCTACCGGTCACCTATTGTGACCCTGAGACACACTCAAACACGCACACAATGTTTCATTAAAATCGGCCAAGCCATTTCTGAGTTTCTATAGACCGATTGCAGCGCCACCTGCCGGGGTATATAGCAGACCTGACACATCTACTCAGATACACAAACAAACTTTCATCAAAATCGGTCGAGCCATTTCACCTACCGGATGCTATTGTGAAGCCGTTTCGGAAAACAGCCTGTATAACAGCGGTTATCCTTTCGCAACAATTTTACAATGTTGAAAATACTGTTCATGTTAAATTGTTATCTTGAGATGGCAACTGGGCCAATTTGCCTATCAGAGAATTATGGAACTCTCCCCACGATTGCAGGATTCCGTTGGAAGCTCGAACTCTATTTGACAATTTGACCCTCATTCGGACTGAAAACCATGACGTTGAAGGAATCGCGAAAATATTTCGTACAGAAATACGATACGATTTCTACAACGATAACATTCGAAAATACTCACGTTTCGTAAAAGATTCCAAAATTCGACAGAAAGATTAAATTCAGTCGATATCCCATCATACTTCATACAACCAACTGTCAACAACTAAAAAATGTTTCCTTAGAATACATTCGATAGGATTTCGAATTCGTATATAAATGCCTGCAAGTGAAAATCGGTAATATCGTCGAAAGTATAGATCGATAATTACCTTATTTTACGTTCTCCAACTCCGGCCCGTTTCATCAAAAATCTTTCCTCGAAGATAGGTATCTACCAGTCATTTCAACTTAGAATTTGATAGAATACATTATTTCTCAAATATCAAAAATTCTGCCATGCGATCGCTCGAAATCGGCGACTCTATCATATTTCTTCTTATTTCTAGCAATGTATCTTCACGATTCATGATTTTCGACAAATTCCGTTCGATATTCTAATTCTATTTGACATTTATCCCAACTCATTCGCAAAGAAAACGTCGAAAAATTCAAACTGACAGTTTCTTTCATCTGTGATCGAAGTAAAACATCCACGTTTTATCTTCTATAGCAGGACCCGAAGTCGGTCGAGCGAAGCCGAACCGGTCTAAACTTCACATTTCACCGAGGTTTTCAAAATATGTCAAAGTTTGCGATCTTTTTACGGAAAAAGAGTAGGTTTTATCGAAAATCGGGCTGCGTTACAAACTACCTACGAATCTCGTCTTCCGGCCCCCGACGAAATAACTTTCCGAGCGTCGCCTCCTCGCGAGATTTCTATCGTTACCGATTTGGACGTTTAGCGGAAAACGGAGATTTCACCCGATTTCACGATTTTTTTCTAAATACTCACCACGTTTTCTCTCGTCAAAGACGGATACCCGGAGAAAATTTCGTCTTTTCTCTTTCCCGTTTACACCTCGAATCCCCCCTCGCCCCTCGAATAACCGACGAAAAAATCGAAAATATCGACCTCCTAGAGGAAAAAACTTTTTTGACATCTCTCTGTGATCCCGAGATCTTTACATTAGTAGAATAAACTAGTGGCCCGCAGTCTATTGTTGGAGGCTTCGATTAGCCAGTAGTTTTTATTCATAGGTAAAATTTGATGAAAAAAAAATTAAAAAAAAAAATTAAAAAAAAATTGAGAAAAATATTGAAAAAAAGTGAAAAAAAAATTATAAAAAAAAAATTTTTTTAAATTTCAAAATTGAAAAAAAAATCATTAAAAAAATTTTAACTATAAAAAAAATTTAAATTATAAATAAAACGGAATTATAAAATACCCTGTATACGCATTTCTGAAAAATATATTATGAGAATCCATCTAAGGTTCCTATTCAGATAATGCTTTGTTTGTGGAACAAATCAAATCAATCGCGTGATATTGTGCCGATAGAAAAAGAACATCCTGTATAGTAATGGTTTATTTTCAACGATGTAGGTCCCGAAAGTATATAATTTATTACAATCGCACGATTTATCGTGAAAAGCGGCAAGTTGCGATTGACGTTAAAAGAAAAACACCCTGTATATAGATTTCTGAAAAATACATTATGAGAATCCATCCAAGGTTCCTATTCAGATAACGCTCCGTTTGTGCAACAAATCAAATCAATCGCGTAATATTGTGCCGAAAGAAAAAGAACACCCTGTATAATAATGGATTATTTTCAACGATGTAGGTCCCAAAAGTATATATTTTAACACAATTGATTACAATCGCACGATTTGTCGTGAAAAGCAGCAAGTTGCGATTGACGTTAAAAGAAAAACACCCTGTATAGAGATATCTGAAAAATACATTATAAGAATCCATCCAAGATTCCTATTTAGATAAAGGTTTGTTTGTGGCAAAAATCAAATCAATAGCGTAATATTTTGCCAATAGAAAAAGAACACCCTGTATAGTAAAGGTTTATTTTCAACGATGTAGGTCCCGAAAGTATATCTTTTATCACACTTGAATACAATAGTACGATTTTTCGTGAAAAGCAGCAAGTTGTGATTGACGTTAATAGAAATACACCCTGTATGGAGATTTCTGCAAAATATATTATGAGAATCCATCCAAGGTTCCTATTTGAATGACGCTTTGTTTGTGGCACAAATCAAATCAATCGCGTAATATTGTGCCGATAGAAAAAGAACACTCTGTATAGTATTGGTTTATTTTCAACGATGTAGGTCCCGAAAGTATATCATTAATCACAATCGAATACAATAGTACGATTTGTCGTGAAAAGCAGCAAGTTGCGATTGACGTTGAAAGAAAAACACCCTGTATAGAGATTTCTAAAAAATACATTATAAGAATCCATCCAAGATTCCTATTTAGATAACGGTTTGTTTGCGGCAAAAATCAAATCAATCGCGTAATATTGTGCCGATAGAAAAAGAACATCCTGTATAGTAATGGTTTATTTTCAACGATGTAAGTCCCGAAAGTATATCTTTTATCACAATTGAATACAATAGTACGATTTTTCGTGAAAAGGAGCAAGTTTTGATTGACGTTAAAAGAAAAACACCCTGTATGGAGTTTTCTGAAAAATATATTATAAGAATCCATCCAAGGTTCCTATTTGAATAACGCTTTGAGTGTGGCAAAATTCAAATCAATCGCGTAATATTGTGCCGATAGAAAAAGAACACCCCATATAGTAACGGTTTATTTTCAACGATGTAGGTCCCGAAAGCATTTCTTTTATCACAATTGAATACAATAGTACGATTCTTCGTGAAAAGCAGCAAGTTGTGATTGATTGATTAAAAGAAAAACACCCTGTATAGAGGTTTCTGAAAAATATATTATAAGAATCCATCCAAGGTTCCTATTTGAATAACGCTTTGTTTGTGGCACAAATCAAATCAATCGCGTAATATTGTGCCGATAGAAAAAGAACACCCTGTATAGTAATGGTTTATTTTCAACGATGTAGGTCCCGAAAGTTTATCTTTTATCATAATTGAATACAATAGTACGATTTGTCGTGAAAAGCAGCAAGTTGCGATTGACGTTAAAAGAAAAACACCCTGTATAGAGATTTCTCAAAAATACATTATAAGAATCCATCCAAGATTCCTATTTAGATAACGGTTTCTTTGTGGCACGAATCAATTCAATCGTGTAAAATTGTGCCGTGAAAAAAAAGAACACCCCGTATTGTAATGGTTTATTTTCAACGATATACACAACACAACACAAAGTTTCATCGAAATTGGTCGAGCTGTTTTTGAGTAACCATAAATCCATCGGGGTGCCCCCTACAGTATGCTATTGTGAATCAGAGACGCGCCGAATCAAAAACACGAAGCATCGCAATATGTTAGAAGCTTTTGAGTTACTAAAAACCGAATATAGCGTCACGTAGCGAATCGTATTGAGAACCAAAGGCCATCCGAAACACAATCACAAAGATTCATCAAAATCGGTATAGCCATTTTTGGGTTCCTGTGAACCGATTATAGTGCCACCTACCGGGGAATATTGTGGATTGAAACCTACTCTCAGATACACACACAAAGTTTCATCGAAATCGTTCCAGTCGTTTTTGAGTTGTTATAAACCGAATTCAGCGCCACCTAACGGGTGCACACAAAGTTTCATCAAAATGGGTAAAGCTGTTTCGGAGTTGACATTAATTTAAAAACACCCTGTATTACAGCGGTTATCTTTTCGTAACGGTTTTACAATGATGAGAATTCTCTTCACGATAAATCTCTTGCGGTGATATCTCACTTAAGACCCTGTGTAGCAATGGTTTTTCATTTTCGACCGTTAATTTTCTACTTGAATGGTTGAATATTTTGTGTAATTTCAATGCAAAACATTCAAAATTATACGTTCATTTTTGGATCAAAATAATCAAGGCTGTGTATGTGGTTGCGTAAGGTACCTATTCATATACATACATTCACGGTTGGATAAAAAATAACCAATGCATTGAACGCGGTGGCGTAGGTTCATATTCAAATACAAACATTCACAATTGGATCAAAAATATTCAATGCTGTGTCTTTGGTTAAGTAAGGTCCTTGTTCAAATACATACACTCACAGTTGGATCAAAAATAAACAATGCACTGAACGCGGTGGCGTAGGTTCCTAATCAAATACATACAAAAATCCGTCTGATGGAACCATTGATTATAGATATCGTAACTTGACGAAAAGATCCAAATCCCATTTTCGACAGTTAATTATCTGCTTAAAGTTTGAATATTTCGATTAATTTAAAAGAAGAATTTTCAAACAAACGGAAATTCAATATAGATTTCGTAATTTGACGAAAAGATCAATAGCCCATGATGAGTTTACACGGGAATAACACACTCTTAAGTTTTCATTCCGTAAAAATGAAAAATATTATAACTTCAACGATTGCCGGCCACTCCGAGAATCGATCCCGCCGCCCCGCGATGCTGACCTTTAAGCCCGCGACGCTTCCGTCCCGGCCACTTTCGCTATAGATAAAAGTAGGAATTATGCTCTATATAAAGGTTTTATAGCACTGGGATGATTTCCGTCCTTCGATTTCCAGAATATCGTCAATTCTGTCAAGCGATCGATCGAAATCGGTTACTCGTTCATATTTCTCGCAATTTTTCTTGACGATTTCGAGATTTTCGACTGATTCCGTTCGAAATTCAAATTCGATTTGACATTTCGCGCCGCTCGTTCGGACCAAAACAGTCGACCTTGCAGGAACCGCGCTAAAATTCAGCACAGAAATACGTGAAACGTCAGAATGTTTTCAATTTTCGCAAAAAGTCACATTTTCTTATCGTTCTTACGGGAAAACGAATGAAAAGATCGAAAGCAGATATAGCCTATCCGGTAATTTCGAATCTCTTCTTCGCTTTCCCGCGTACTCGTCGTTTCTAACATCGCCGTTCGTTCGATCTCGTTTCCTTCATTTTGCACCTTTGCCAAAATTTGCGTTTTTTCGCATTTTCGTGAATTTTTTAAAAATACACCCCCATCCTTTCTCTTCAAAAACGCGAAACTCTACGAAACTTCCGTGTTTTCTCTCGCTAAACCCCCTCAAGATTCCCCCCCAATCCCCCTCCTAACGACCAAAAAAACACCACGTTTACAACGACCTTCTCAAAAAGTTTCCCTTGATCTACTTCGATGGTCCAAGTCTTCACTTTAGTATATGTATTGATAATGCTTTCTCAATACATTAAAATGGGATTTCATTAGAAACAATATATTTAACAAAACGTTACAATAGTATTATGAACCCATAAGCTGATTCTTCATTTCTTAAAGGATATTTCCAAATTTATTATCATCGTTTCGTCACCTCCAACAATTACTAGTTATACAAAAATTATAGCAGCAGGCGTCAGGAAGTCAGCATACTCCAACAGTACAAGTTAACTTAATTCCACCGATAAGTTATTTATTTCAACTCAAAGTTAAATCTATTTAAAATGCAGGAGAAGTATAAATTATTAAGAAAAAAGAAATGTAAAAACTTTCGTAAACGGAAGACATACATACAATCTTCTATTTTGACGAAATGTTATTATTGTGTTAATACTGTTAATAATTATCTAGATTATTGTTCTATTGTTTTTATTTTTTCTCCCCTTTTCTGCTCATTGTTGAATTATTTCTTGATCTGTCCAAAACCTATTTTTGTCAAAATGGATCAATAAATATCATTTCAAGGACATAAGATACGTTAAAATTACAGGATTACTCTTCATTTGAACCCAAAATTTCATTCCCCTAATCGTTTTTTTCTTGCTTGCTAACACAATTGAATTCGGTATTGGTTAGGGAGATTCAAGTTCAAGAAAGCCAGGTAAAAGGGGCGTTCTACATGTGAGTGAAGTTGGCCCAGCACTTTTTGATTTTCAAAAAAAAAAATTGTGCTGAATTGTGCTTAGTTTGTGCTGCTTTGTGCCGTTGAAATTTCCCTTCTATTTCATGTGGTTCTCAAGATATTTCAAAAATCGATAAAATGGGCTAGCCCAGCACTTTTCGAAAAATTAGGTTTCAATGGCTGAAATAGATTGTGCTATGCATGTACTGAGTTGTGCCGTTCGAATTTTTCCGAAAGTCCCACTAATTTTGCAGAAAATCGAGAAGTAAAAAAAAAGTTAGCCCAGCACTTTTGTTTTTTCTTCTCACAAATGAGTGAAATAACTTGTACTACATTTGTGCTGTCTTGTGCCGTAAATATTTTCACGTAAATTTTTCGAATTTTCTGTGAAATGGCGAAAATAAAAAATGAAGTCAGCCCAGCACTTTTTAATTTTTCCATTGGAAACATGCTCAAAAAATCGTGCTACACGTAGTTTAAGTTGTGCCGTTGAAATTTTCACGAACATCCTGATAATTTTCCAAAAAATTAAGAACTAAAAAAAAAGTTAGTCAAGCACTTTCGTTTTTTTTTGACGATTTTTTTTTTACCTAATCGAATAGCATTTTTGCTGACTTGTACTGGTCATATTTTTCAGGAAAAACTTTCAGTTTTCCCTATAAATGGAGAAAATAAGAAAATTCAGTAGATTGTTTGAAAACTTGCAATGCGTGGCAACAGTGTGCGTGAAGTTGGCCCAGCACTTTTTGATTTTCGAAAAAAAATTTCTCGTACTCAATTGTGCTGGGTTTGTGCTGCTTTGTGCCGTCAACATTTTCCTTTTATTCCATTCGGTTCTCAAGATATCTCACAAAATGTGTAGAACCGGCCAGCTTAGCACAACTAAGATAGATTGTGCTATATATGCATTGAGTTGTGCCGTTCGAACTTTTCCGAAATGTCCATTTTATTTTTGTTTTGATTTTCATAAAAAATGTTTCTGTTCTTCGCTTTTTATTCCATCGGTAAGAATTTCGAAATTTCAGAGAGAGTTATCAAGCTCTTCGAAAGTTCACGTGAACAGTAAAAAGTGTTCAAATATAAAAATTTAACTAATGGAAGTAGAGTAAAAATTTCTTACTTGCCTGAAGGTTCTTGAGCGAATAGAAGAGTTTAAATATTAAGCTTTTTTTTGTTCATCATAATACTACTAGTGAAAATAGTAATAGTAAGAGACTTTCAATTTCTGTTTTTCCTAGTTGAAGGTTCCTTGAACGAATTGGAGAACATGAAATTTTCAAATTTTTATATTTCGAAATGCCATTGGAACAGATACACTGAGACACCCAGTATATCGAAATATTTGAAATACCAATTTTTCAGAAACACCCTGTCTCTTGATAACCAATCAAGATATCAGGGATCTTTTTGCTGGTAATTGATTATCTCGAAAAAAAAGGGTATCCTTAAATTTTTTTTTCTAACCCTTATGATTCTCGAGATGCTCTCAGTGATCATCAAATTTCGGATACACTGTACAACCTGTCAATTTCATATTCACAAGAAACAATAAAATAATGAAATCTGTCGACAGTCTACTTTCAACTATATTATGGATATTCTGCTCTGAAAGTTGAACTCTAGCAACAGCGCTATCGAACCCCGCGGCAGTTGATGTCGTAAATTAGTACGAATGGAGTATGTAGTGACAGTTGACAGTTATGATCAGAGCGTTGCGGGTTGCAGTTCTCAACGATTAGAATAGTATTTGTTGCTACGTTGCCCTTTACAGATTTCCCTTATGTAATTCCGTAATTTACACAATTAGAAGAAAAAAATTGAAGATGAAAATTATGATTGCTGATACAAAATTGTTTTAATTTCAATTTTCTGGAAAATAGGAGGAAATTTCGGAAAAGTTCGAACGGCACAACTCAATGTATATATAGCACAATCTATTTCAGTTGTTTTACAACAATTTTCCGAAAAGTGCTAAGCTGGCCGGTTCTACACATTTTGTGAGATATCTTGAGAACCGAATGGAAGAAAAGAAAAATGTTGACGGCACAAAGCAGCACAAACCCAGCACAATTGAGTACGAGAATTTTTTTTTCGAAAATCAAAAAGTGCTGGGCCAACTTCACGCACATTGTTGCCACGCATTGCAAGTTTTCAAACAATCTACTGAATTTTGTTGTTTTCTCCATTTATAGGGAAAACTGAAAGTTTTTCCTGAGAAATATGACCAGCACAAGTCAGCACAAATGCAGTTCAATTAGGTAAAAAAAATTTCGTCAAAAAAAAAGAAAGTGCTAGGCTAACTTATTTTTATTTCTTAACTTTTTTGGAAAATTAGCAGGATTATTCGTGAAAATTTCAACGGCACAACATATACTACGTGTAGCACGATTTTTTGAGCATGTTTCCAATGGAAAAATTCAAAAGTGCTGGGCTGACTTCATTTTTCATTTTCGCCATTTCACAGAAAATTCGAAGAATTTTCGTAAAAATATTTACGGCACAAGACAGCACAAATGTAGCACAAATCTAGTACAAGTTATATCACTCATTTGTGAGAAGAAAAAACAAAAGTGCTGGGCTAACTTTTTTTTTACTTCTCGATTTTCTGCGAAATTAGTGGGACTTTCGGAAAAATTCGAACGGCACAACTCAATACATGCATAGCACAATCTATTTTAGCCATTGAAACCTAATTTTTCGAAAAGTGCTGGGCTAGCCCATTTTATCGATTTTTGTAAAATCTTGAGAACCAAATGAAATAGAAAGGAAATTTCAACGGCACAAAGCAGCACAAACCTAGCACAATTCAGCACAAATTTTTTTTTTTCGAAAATCAAATAGTGCTGGGCCAACTTCACACACATGCGTTCTACTGCATGTGATAATATAATAATAATAATAATAATAATATCGTTTATTTCGAAAAATCCAATATATACAAAGGTACCATATACACCATCAGAAACGAAATACAGTCAAAAAGGAAACAAAAACTACACTACGGTAATTACAAAGAGGCATTTAGGTACTCTAGCAATGTATAAGGCTCCAGCTGAATTAGCAATTTATGTAATTCCCTTTTGAAAACATATCTGCTGTCCATTTGTTTGAATCTTCGAGGAAGCTTATTGAACAGCTACATGCAAACGTACTTTGCACCCCTCTCTGTAACTGAAAGTCTATATGGATAGGGTACACAAAATCGCAGCATCTACTATTGTAAGAATGAGATGGTAAATTTTCCCTAAAATATTCTCGATTCTTGAATAGAAACATGGGACATTCCTCAATATGCAGTGCAGCAAATGTCAACAAACCACATCCTCTAAAGGAACCCCTACAAGTTGCTCTATAGCTCAATTTATTTATAATTCTTATTGCCCTTTTCTGAGTTCTGAAAACTTCATCTGACGCCCTGACATTTCCCTAAAAAACAACTCCATACCTGAGAAGTGATTTGAAACATGAAGAATAAATCATCTTTAAGCCACTTTCACCCAGATACTGCGACATCACCCTTAAAGTGTAGCATACTGAATTCAATTTCTTGTTTAGTTTGTCAATGTGAACATCCCATGAGAAAGTTTCATCAACCATCAATCCTAATAATCTCGCATCAGTGCTCACACCAACCTCTACCTCATTCAGGATTATCTTGTCGGGATAGTCAACGTTGCTCCTCTTAGTTTTGAAAAAAACACAATCAGTTTTTCTGTGGTTCAATAGAAGCCCCTCATTTGAAATCCTGTTTGCTAAAGCTTCATAAACTTCATTTAAATTTGTAATTAAGGTATTAAGGTCTTTCGCAGTTACTAAAATATTTTTATCATCTGCATAATCACAAAAAAAAAACAATTTAAACTGGCAACGGATATAGGAGCATCATTTATATAAATTATGAACAAAATTGGTCCCATTATGCTACCCTGTTGAATACCTATTTCAACAGGTTCTCGATTTGATCTATATGAGATTCCTTCCTTTGTAATAGTCGTCTGCTGAAACCTCCCCGAAAGGTATGACTCCAAGCATGTGAGCAAAACACCATCAATACCATATCTTTTCAGTTTTTTCAACAAAATCCTATGGTTTACACAGTCATACGCCTTTGTAAGATCTAAAAAAGTCCCACTACATGATCTTTTTCCTCCAAAGCTTGCAAAATTTTCTCCGTAAACTCAAAAATGGCAGTGTGAGTTCCTTTCCCCTTCAAATATGCATGCTGGCTCTTGTAAAGCAAACCATTTGTTACAAAGTACTCCATTAATCTACTACTCACACATTTCTCAAAAACTTTTGAGAAACTAGGTAATAAACTTATTGGCCTATAATTTTCAATCTCTGTAACATTCCCTTTCTTGTGCAGAGGTTTAACTGTTGCTAATTTTAACGCATCCGGAAAAATTCCTGATTTAAAAGATGACTTTATTGCATAAGTTAATGGTGTTCTGATCTCCTGAATGCAAAATTTTATGAGTGATGTTGAAATTTCATCATAGTCACTGCTCTGCTTATTTTTGAGGCTATTATTTCTTCCTCTGTTATTTTTTTGAACCGCATGGACCTATCCGCTTGTTCAAAATAAGGAACATGATCTTCTTCGATGGAACTGGGCACGATGTTCATTGCTGAGGTTAAAAAATATTCATTGAATCTGTCTGCAGTATCCTTTCCGTCACCTTCTACCTGTATATCTCTAGGGGCATTTGATCCCTCCTTTATGCTATTTATTATTGACCATGTGGTTTTAGATTTATTATCAGATTCATCTATCTTGAGTTGGTAATATACACCCTTTTTTCCTGCTAACATTGTCTCATAAGTTTTTTTTTGCATCCTTATATTGTTGTCTGAAAGCTGCATTCACAGAGCTAATAACATATAAAATGTCCAGTTGTCTTTTGCATTCTTGAATATCAGGGTCCATCATGTTCAGTTTGAACGGTTTCTTCCTCAGTCTTATCTTCTTCATTGGAAAGCTCATATCAAAATAGTATCGAAATATACTGTAAAAACTTTCCCACACTTCATTTGCATCCATCAACCCATAAACCTTGGACCAATCTGCACTGCTCAGTATGTTCTTAAAATCTGCCATGTTACATTCATTAAATATTCTTCTGTGAACAAAATTATCGGTTTTTAGATGAGGGTAACTCACACCCTATGCTGTGTGTTCAGAAATCTGTATGTATGTATCTTTCTATCAAAGAATATAAAACACGAGTTATTGTATTTGGATGTCCTGATGTAGTACGGTGGAACCACGGCACGATTGAAGCAACATGAAATAACAGAAATAGGAAAGCAGAAATAGGGTGGTATAATAATCCTAGATTATTCCTTATTACGATTAGTTGTATATGAATGCGACTAACCATCGTATTGTAAAATAATTATATCCCTCAATGACCATTTTGAGGGATATATCTCTTTCCCCTGTTGGCGAAGATATATCTCATATTTTCTAGTTGAATGAAAATTTATTATTTTGTGAATTGCTTCTGCGTTATAAACACAAGATATTTGTCAGAAGCAATAAATCGAACAATATTGCCTAATAAGGGGCGTCCATAAATTACGTGAGGTGTTTTTTGAAATTTTCTGTACCTCCCTTTCCCCCTGGTGAGATGTCGTGAGATTTTATTCAACCCCCTCCTCCATCCCCCAATCTCACGTGAGATTTTTCAAAATGTGAGTTCCTTACGTAAACGCGTTGGATTGTTATTGTAAAAAGAAAAAAAATTACTTCGTGCTTTTATTTACGACTAGTAATCAATATTGCTGAGAGTTATAAGTTATAAAAATTTAACAATAGGATACTTAAATCGTGACTACTGATTAAAAAAAAAGAATATCTACTCTAATTCAGTCCATGGAGAATCATGCGCGGTCTCAAGAGAGACAATTGGAACCAACATGTCCATTTGATTTTCAGTAAAATCATCTGCTCCTTCAACTTCAGTCAGTAGATGTATAACGTCAAAGTATGAATGAAATTATTTTTTTTCCAACTAATTAGTGAATGATCTTAATCGTATTGCGATATACGCTTAAGATTAAATCTTAAGCATGTATAATCTGGATTAAATGGACCAAAATAGTATAATTTTTTTTGTTTCAATCAGAAAAAAAATTGCGTGATATTTGCCGAGACCCCTCCTCTCTCCAACGTAAGATTAGATGAGATTTGACTCGACCCCCTCCCACCCTTAAACATCTCACGTAATTTATGGACGCCCCCTAATCAATAAAGACACAACATAAACGATTAAACAACTAAATCTCGTAACGCTTCAGAGTCTAAATCAGACTCCTTCGTCAGACACATAACGAAAATCTTCAGAATTATTTTTTGTTGATGAAGCTATTCTGAAATTGAGAATTGTGCCTTCGACAGTGTTTGAAAATCATATTAACAGTTTTACTGTTGGCATTGAAATTTCCCAGTTCCTACTCCCTTTTCAATAAATTCTGCCAAATATGGTCCATTCTGATTGAACAGTTTGTAAAATTGCATTCCCTGTTCAACAAAATAGAAGTTGACTCCTTAAGTTTCCTTTTAACTTAATCAGATTCTGTCATCAGATTCTTCGTTTTACTCCAATCCATCATGTGATCTCCTTGGATTGTACATACATGTTCGGCTATTTTTGATTTTTGTATGTCTCTATTCCTCAAGTTGTTCTTATGTTCCGACTTTTTTACTTCTGGTGGTCTCAATGTTTCTCCTGTATACGATTTACTTCAAACTCAAGGAATATTATATACACAGGTTTTTGATTTTTGTTTTTCATTAATGGGTTTCGTCTTTGTTAATGAAGACCTTAGATCATTTTGTGTCTTGAAAACGGTTCTTATATTGAAATTAGAACTGATTCTTCTGTTTTTTTCAGAAAGGCCACGAACATAAGAGATCACATTCAACAGATTGTACTGTTCTTTTTGCGCGCGTAATCCGCAAGGAACAGGGTGCTATCATTTCGTCACAATGTCTGTATTTTTCGAATTTTTTTTCGAAAATGGTCTCAAAAGATTGGGTTCGACTCCCTGATGAAGAATTCGAGGTCAAATTCAATTCTGTCCGTCCGGTCCGGCCGGCCGGTCCGGCCGTTAGCACGATAACTCTCGAACGGAACGATTTAGAGCGTTGAAATTTGCAGGGTAGTTTCGTAACGTAAATATCTCGGACAAGTTCGTTAACGGGCGAAATCGACCGAGCGGTTTCGGAGTTAAAAACGTTTTTTATGAATATTTCCGGAACCGATCACTCGATCTTTTTGAAATTTGGCATCAGATTGAAGAATCATGACCTTTATATGCCTGCGAAGTTTTGTGTTGAACGGACGGCCCTAAAGTGCCAAAAAAAAATTTGGAAAATTTGAAAATTTTGTTTTCACGATAACTCGAAAAATACTGATTTGATTAAATTGAAACTCAGTAGTTAGATGCAAAAGACCAAAGCAAACACTTTTGTAAAATTTCGTGAAGATCACGTGACATGAAAAAAATAAAAAAATTACTACTATTTTGCGGAATACTTTGCTTTTAATGCCGAAACATATGTTTTTGAGGTTCCTGCTGCCCTTTCCGGGCATTTTCCGTCTTGCGCATGCGCAGATGAGAAGTCCTTTAACTGCTGTAGTTTTCGTCAGAGATGATTGGGGTTTTGGGGTGGCGGATGCTATTCCTCCATAGAATTCAGATCCCTGATGAGGGTCTGCGCATGCGTAGATTAAAGATGCGATATCTTCCGAACCACTAGTGTTGGAGAATCGGAGTTTTTTGTAAGGTGTGTTATTTTGAGAGGACTTTTAGCCGCGAGTAGATTGCGCATGCGCAGAAGAGAAGTGACTTTTTTTGTGTTGGATGGGTTATGTTGGGAGGGCTGAGTCGATATTATGAGGTTTTAAAAGAATATTCATAGCAATTCAGTGCAAGGACAAGTCAGTTTGGGGGATGTAGCGTTGTTTCCGAGTTAAAGTGTCCGTACCGTGGCCCTGGGGCTAATTTTGAAATTGATGTTACCGCTTACAGGCATTTTTCGTTATGCGCATGAGCAGATCATCAGTGATTTAACTGGTGGTGTTTTCGTCTGAGAGGATTAGGGTTTTGGGGTGGCGGATGCTATTCCTCCATAGAATCCCCTGTTGAGGGTCTGCGCATGCGTGGATTAAAGATGTGATATCTCCTGAACCACTAGTGTTGGAGAATCGGAGTTTTTTGTAAGGTGTGTTATTTTGAGAGGATTTTTAGCCACTAGTAGATTGCGCATGCGCAGAAGAGAAGTGACTGTTTTTGGGTTGGATAGGTTATGTTGGGAGTGCTGAGTCGATATTATGAGGTTTTAAAAGAATATTCATAGCAATTCAGTGCAAGGACAAGTCAGTTTGGGGGATGTAGCGTTGTTTCCGAGTTGAAGTGTCCGTACCGTGGCCCTGGGGCTAATTTTGAAATTGATGTTACCCCCTAGAGGCATTTTTCGTTATGCGCATGAGCAGACCATCAGTAATTTAACTGGTGGTGTTTTCGTCAGAGAGGATTAGGGTTTTGGGGTGGCGGATGCTATTCCTCTATAGAATCCCCTGTTGAGGGTCTGCGCATGCGTGGATTAAAGATGTGATATCTCCTGAACCACTAGTGTTGGAGAATCGGAGTTTTTTGTAAGGTGTGTTATTTTGAGAGGACTTTTAGCCGCGAGTAGATTGCGCATGCGCAGAAGAGAAGTGACTATTTTTGGGTTGGATGGGTTATGTTGGGAGTGCTGAGACGATATTATGAGGTTTTAAAAGAATATTCATAGCAATTCAGTGCAAGGACAAGTCAGTTTGGGGGCTGTAGCGTTGTTTCCGAGTTGAAGTGTCCGTACCGTGGCCCTGGGGCTAATTTCGAAATGGATGTAACCCCTTACGGGCATTTTTCGTTATGCGCATGAGCAGACCATCAGTGATTTAACTGGTGGTGCTTTCGTCAGAGAGGATTGGGGTTTTGGGGTGGCGGATGCTTTTCCGCTACAGAATCCCCTGGTGAGGGTCTGCGCATGCGTGGATTCAAGAAGCGATATCTCCTGAACCACTAGTGTTGGAGAATCGGAGTTTTTTGTGAGGTGTGTAATTTTGGGAGGACTTGCAGCCACGAGTATACTGCGCTTGCGCAGAAGAGAAGTGAATGGTTTTGGGTTGTTTGGGTTATGTTGGGAGTAATGAGCCGATATTGTGAGGTTTTAAAAGAATATTCATATCAATTCAGTGCACGGACACAAGTCAGTTTGGGGGAAATAGCGTTGTTTCCGATTTGAAATGTCTGTATGGTGGCCCTGAGGCGAATTTATAAATAACTATATTCGGTAGATCTATATTAAAATGCGTTCGGATTTGGAGAAGATGCAATTTCGTCCCTAACGGAGGACCCACAACCGAATTTTTTTCTGATCTACGGTAAAACTAACAGCCAAACTGTATTGATAGCTATATTTGTTAAAGGAACTTGAAAAAAAAAAAAAAGCACTGACGTGAAGTCAGTACTCTTTGGCGTGCGTGTTCACGGTGGCTAATTTGAATTGAATGATTCAAAAATTAACAGTGCTGTATCTAAGCTGCCATCAGGATAGAGTAACAAAGTTGGAAAAGAACACAAGTGACTCTCCTTAGTCGCATAAGGTCCTAGAAGATTTGGGAGGGTCAGTATAATCCTAATCATGTTTATAGCACGCGCGCAAAAGCAGATTGACTTAACAATGAAAGAAAAAGTGTAAAAAGTCAATCTGCTTTGGCGCGCGTGCTATAAACATGATTAGGATTATACTGACCCTCCCAAATCTTCTAGGAGCTTATGCGACTAAGGAGAGTCACTTGTGTTCATTTCCAACTTTGTTACTCTATCCTGATGGCAGCTTAGATACAGCACTGTTAATTTTTGAATCATTCAATTCAAATTAGCCACCGTGAACACGCGCGCCAAAGAGTACTGACTTCACTTCAGTGCTTTTTTTTTTGTTGATAATTCTGTTGTACTTGATTGATTGATAGTTTATTAGGAGCTCTTTTATCTAGCTTCATGATTGATGTATCTATGAATTGACTCGGACATCCATTATCTTCAAAAAATTTTTGATGAAATCGATTTCGGATTTCAAGAGTAGAGATTAGCTCTATAGTAAAGTGTTTTAATAACACCTCTTTTCACGCTAAGTTGATGGTTCAAATAGGAATTCAAATATCTATTTGTAAGTATCTGCTTCCTGAAGACACTTGTTTCGAAATGGTTCGAATACTTAATTATCGAAACATCTAAAAAAGAAAGCTGATTATTTTTTTCTATTGCCAAATTGAATTTCATTGTTGGTTCCTTTGAATTTATGAAATCGAAAAAATGTTTTAACTCTACTCTACCACGTTACCAAATTACAAATATATCGTCAAAATATCGCCACCAAGCTTTTGGTTTCAACAGATATGTATCAATAACAAATTTGTTTCGGAAACATATTATGACAGAAATATTTATGGTGGGCTGGAGTGTAGTTACTGATGTATTGTTCAAAATCAGTCCACGCGAACACAAACTAGAATATTAAAAACATTGTGTGTTGAATTTTTATTTCCCAGTGCAAATGAAAGAGTACAAATTATTTGAATAACTAACAAATGCACCTAATATCCCTACTCTTTCCAATATCCTCAACTCAGATTTGCTCTAATATCGAAATCATTTGTGCATAATTACTTAATATAAAAATGGGTTCAAGCCCTGTGGACAGGATCTTTCTGGCGCTCTAGTTCAAACAGACAAATTATATCTCCGAAAGTATTGGTTTCTCAGAGTTGGGAATTATATCAATGTATTCATACGATAGAACTGCATCATAAAGGAAATTCAATTTAAATAATAGTTTATTTTTCAAGATTAAATGAGCAATCATGAGAATGAGAACTGCACCATGGAAGATATCAAATTAAATCTGGCCAATTTTGCCCAATAACGAACTTAACTGAGATATTAATTTCCCTAAACTTCTCTGAAAATTTCAACTACCTACCTCATTCCGTTCGAGAGTTATATCTATGTCTATGGATGAAAAGCAGTTTCACTACTCTCAGATCTCTTACTTCATGTTCCGTTCCGAAATGTAAGAATTTTCTGAGAAAACCTAATTTCGGAGCAAACAACTGAGATTTTTCTCACTTCGCTCACAATTCTTCGATTGATTAGATAATGTCATGTCTCAGGAACGTCATTTGACATTATGACAATTCATACATAGAATAATATCATTCTGTGACAACGTTGAAATACGATTTATTATTGAAATTTTGAAAAATCATATCTCCGAAAGTATTAGCTTGTTAGAGTTAAAAATGATATGATTGGATTCTTCTGGTAAAACAGTTTATTGAAAAAAATTTAATTTGGAATTTGCCTTGTAAAAAAAAAATTGTTTTTGTTACTCCGAAACCATCTGTCCGATTTTGCCCAATAACGAACCTAGCCGAGATATTTATCTCCCAAACCTACTCTGAAAATTTCAACTGTCTGGCTCATTCCGTTCGAGAGTTACCGTGCCTACGGCCGGCCGGCCGGACAGAATGAATTTCGACCACGGATTCTTGATCAGTGAGTCGAACCAAATCGTTTAAGACCATTTTCATCGAAAAATTCGAAAATTACAGACATTTGGGCAAATTGATAAGCACTCAGTTCCGAGGAACTAGAGTGCCAATTAGTATTAACCTGAATTTCTTCTTAACAATTAATTTATCTATAGGGAAAGATAATAATTATCTTTCCCTATAGATAAATTAATTGAGTTTATTATTTATTTGCATTGCATAGTTAATTAAATTTTGTACAACAGAGCCTGTTTCCGAGATAACCGCACGCTATGTTTTATGTAGATATAAATAGTTTATGTTCTCCTGTCTCAATGAATATCAACTACTTAGCTTGCGTACAATTATTGTACGCAAGCTAAGTAGTTGATATTCATTGAGACAGGAGAACATAAACTATTTATATCTACATAAAACATAGCGTGCGGTTATCTCGGAAACAGGCTCTGTTGTACAAAATTTAATTAACTATGCAATGCAAATAAATAATAAACTCATTCCAATATAACCTTTCTTGTACGCGGATAGATTGTACCGGACCTATCTTCAAAGTAATCTACAGGGTCTTTCACGAGGAACCTCACCCATATTTATACGGGAAACTACTGAACGTATTTTCATGAAATTCAGCACTTATAAGTATTTCACTATGCTGATGAAATCTAAAATATTTTCAAGGCATGAGCACCTCCGGTTTTTCCGGAAATGACGTCAACTTCCGTTTTTCCAATTAGAACAGCATTTTTTTACTGCAGAAAAAGATTCCTTAGAAAATTTCAAATTATTTTGATGTAACATTTTTCAGTTTTGGTTGGAAAATTCTCTCTGAGCGGGAAAATTCGAAAAAAAAATCGAAAATAGAGCTCCGCTGAAACAAGAATAACTTCGAGGTTTTTGGATGGAAAATTTTCATTTTTGGGATTTTTCAAGATGTAAGATTGATGTATCCACTTTAGAAATCGAAATCGCGATTCATGATACAGGGGGTGAATCGTGAAAAATCAATTTTTTCAAATTAGAACCCCATTTTTTTATGGCAGATATTGAATTTACGTTAAAAAATAACGTGAGTGTATGCATCACACCCTTGCCCTAAAATGGATATTTTCTGAGTTATTCACAAAAAACTGTTTTTCGTCTTGAATTTTCAGCTATTTCTTTTCCCTTCACGCCAAAAAGATGAAATTTTCAGGAACTGTTATTTGAACCATGCTGTAGATTTTTCACCCCTTCTTGAAACCGACTTCAAAATACTATTAGGAGAACCATGGCAAACTCTCGCAGTTATAACTAGAGAAGATGCTCAAAGTTTTGACCGTTAATTTCTAGACATTTATTTATACGTCTCAGGAATGCTTCGTGCATTGCTCTTCTTATTTCATCGAGAGGAAGAGATCTGCAAAAGTGTTTAAAAACCAAATTGAGTTTCAAAACTATGAATCTAAAAATCTAAACAAACCTGAACGCATTTCTGACTCGTTCTATGCAGTCCTCTTTATCAGTCAGGGGAGTTGAGTAGACAATATTTTTTATCCTACCCCAAACATAATAGTCTAAAGGAGTTAAATCGGGAGAACGTGGTGGCCAAAGATGTGGACCATTGTTCGCCAACCATCGATCTTCAAATAGCCTGTAGAGGATATTTGACACATTGAGCGAATTGTGGAGGCGCGCCATCTTGTTGATACCATAAGTCATTATGGTTCTGTACTAGCGGCTCAATTATTTGAGTCAATATGTCAGAATATCTATCTCCTAAGGGAGAACATTCTTTAAATAATGCAAACATGTGTAGTGTTCTATCTTACCAGTTAAAGTCCCATCATAAATGTGAACATCGAGAATTGCATTATTTTTGATGGCGCAAAAAACATTGATACTCCAGGTCTCTTGAAAGTTCCATTGTCTGAAGTGGTGGTTGTTCTCTTCATCCCAATAATGACTGTTATGCCTATTGAAAGAACCATTCTTTGTGAATTTAGATTCATCTGTCCAAATTATACAGTCCAAAAAGTTTTCATTCTCTTGAAATCGAATCATCATAGCTTCGCAAAACTCTGTTCTCCTGACGAAATCAGTTTCCTTCAAATGCTGTACCCTATTGAATTTATATGGGTGCATTTTATGTTTTTTTAATATTCTCCAAACACTCGATTGAGATAATTCCAGATCAATCTCGGCATCTTTGAGAGAATTTTGAGGATTCACACGAAAATATGCGAGAACTGTAATTTCATTGTTCTCATCTTCTACTACACTTTTTACTCTGTGTATAGTTTTCTTAACGAAAGATCCGACATTTCTCAAGTTTGTCATGGTTCTGTTAATGGTATCTCTCGTTGGTCTGGGTCGGTCACGAAACCTCTCAATGAACAGTCGAATCGTTCTATCTAAAACTTTATCACATTCTCCATGAAGTAGAATGAGATTTAAATAATCTTCATTGGTAAAATTAGGCATAGTGATCGATTTTATAACTTAATACGAATTATCACCAAATTAATAGTAAACACAAAATGCTACTGAATAAAGAGGAATTTGGCAGATGTAATTAATGATATCTATCATTAAAAAAAAAGAATGTAAAACATGGTAAGTTTTTGCATATGGTTCATACGGAATTATTTATTTATCACTGGAGAGAAAAGCGATGGCCGATTAGTTGAAATAAAGAGGTTTCCGATACAAATTCGAATCAAAATTCGCCATCTATTTAGGAACAACCTGTAACTTTTTTCTCTTGCATATTAGGGTATTAAAATCTTAAACATGGTTTAAGTAACAGTTCCTGAAAATTTCATCTTTTTGGCGTGAAGGAAAAAGAAATAGCTGAAAATTCAAGACGAAAAACAGTTTTTTGTGAATTACTCAGAAAATATCCACTTTAGGGCAAGGGTGTGATGCATACACTCACATTATTTTTTAACGTTAATTTAATATCTGCCATAAAAAAATGGGGTTCTAATTTGAAAAAATTGATTTTTCACGTTTTTGTCATCCCTAACTTTGAAAGCGATTTTTTCACCCCCTGTATCATGAATCGCGATTTCGATTTTCAAAGTGGATACATCAATCTTACATCTTGAAAAATCCCAAAAATGAAAATTTTCCATCCAAAAACCTCGAAGTTATTCTTGTTTCAGCGGAGCTCTATTTTCGATTTTTTTTCTAATTTTCCCGCTCAGAGAGAATTTTCCAACCAAAACTGAAAAATGTTACATCAAAATAACTGGAAATTTTCTTAGGAATCTATTTCTGCAATTGAAAAATGGTGTTCTAATTTGAAAAACGGAAGTTGACGTCATTTCCGGAAAAACCGGATGTGCTCATGCCTTGAAAATATTTTAGATTTCATCAGCATCGTGAAGTACTTATAAGTGCTGAATTTCATGAAAATACGTTCAGTAGTTTCCCGTATAAATATGGGTGAGGTTCCTCGTGAAAGACCCTGTATACATGTATTCCTGTTTCTTGTGCACTTTTTCTGGGGAACAGCGCGGTATCATTTAATGTATGCAATTGTAGAATACTGAGACAAAAATGGTCTCAATGTTTGGTAAATTAGAATCACTGATGAAGAATTTGCGGTCCAATCGAAATCCGTTCATTAGGCCAGCTAGCCTTGAATATTATATGTAGCAAATAGGTTAATAAATCTGACTTGTGATTAGAATTACCAGATACGATACCTATGGGATATATTCTGCTGCATAGTACGTTCTAATCGATATACAGGACTAAACTTCTATCAATTTTCTTCTTTTCATATAATTAATAAATATTTCCTCGGAGGATTGCAGATTACAAAAAACTTCAAATAAATATTCAATACCATTTTCCCTTCATTGTTGAGAATACAACTGCGATGTGTTTCAAATTTGGTATTTGAGTTATGCAAAGTTAATTGTAGATGAACGCAATGTTTCATAATGAGACAGAAAAATTCCATATTTTTTTCCTTTTCCTCTCGAAAATACATTTCTGACGTAGTTGGAATACAGGGTGTCTCATGGTCGATGGTAGGTTAGAAGTATATGGAGAACTAATGATGGGATTGAACTGAAAATTTGTTTGGTGACTTAATCATGTAGCCTGTATCTATCTAAAATATTTTTTAAACACGCAGTGTTGCCGCTCCTACTGAAAAGTCAAAGCTTAAATTATGGCGATAGTTAGGGAGAAGTACATTTGTCCAAGTCCAATAGTGCAATCGATCCAATATTATACAGGGTGATTTGAAATTAGTACTATTTCTGGTACATATATAAATGAGAAAAATGCGTTTTTTACGACTGAAAACCCCTTGTATAAGACTTGTGGAATTAGAAGACGATTAAATATCCTTTCAAACAATATAATATGTTCTCATACTTAAAACATCAGGATCTATCTCCGAGAAAAGGCATTTTTCTTAACAAAAATAATTTGTTAATAATTTATTCGTCTGCGAACAATGACAGGAATACGCCAGGGTGACAGTCTCAGCCCTCTTCTCTTCAATCTGATCATGGAGGAAATGATAAAAGCCGTGAAGAACACTGGATTGGGATATCGAATGGGAAAACACAAAATGAGTATATTATGCTTTGCCGACAATGGTGTACTTATTGCAGAATCTGAAGACGACCTCCAAAGAATACTGGAAGCCTTTAACAGACATGCATTAGAACGTAACATGCTCATCTCCACCAACAAGACCAAATGCATGACGATAGCAAAGGAGCCCCAGCGATGCAAACTGGCAATTGGAGACAACATCATTGACCAGGTCATGTCATTCGAATATCTCGGGTGCAAAATTACAAGCACAGGGTTCCTAGAAGATGAGGTGAGGAGACAGGTCAACAAAGCCGCAGCAATATCAGGACACCTTAAATACCCTATTTGGAAGAACAAATACCTAAACATAGCTTGCAAGTCGAGAATATTTAAAACATGTGTGAGACCAGTGATGACCTACGGAGCAGAGACAAGAGCCGAAACGTCTACAACAAAAAGGATACTACGAACAACAGAAATGAAGACTCTGAGAACAATAACTGGATACACACTGGCTGACAGGCAGAGGAATACTAGCATTAGAGAGAAGTGTCAAACAGACGATGTGGTTAGATGGATACGGAAGAGGAGGAGAGAAAGGAACCAGCATGTGGACAGAATGATGCCAGACAGAATGGCAAAGATAACTAGGGACAACAAACCCCATGGAATAAGACCCATCGGACGTCCACCAAAGCGATGGCGAGATAGTTGGCAATCCACGTCGCAGGAAACATAGACCAGAAAATACAGGCGATACGCCTTCTCAAGAAGAAGAAGAAGAAGAGAAGGATTAGGTACTAGATTTATTTCCATGGTTACGAAAACTAAAATAGTGTCAAGAGAAATGAATCATTTTGACGTTTTGTTATTCGACGAAAATACGACTTAAAGTGGGTTAAAATAATTATTCAAACGAAGTTTTGGAAAAATTATTTATTCTGCATGGACAATGTGATTAAATTAAAGACAGAAGTTGCAGACAATTTAACGAAAACCCTGGATTGCATATAACATTCTAGATTTGAGCTGAATCTGATCATATTGGTGAAGAAATTGCCGAAATTTCTTCCAACGGTCGGGTGGTACTGGTCCACTGTTTTTACATTCAACCAAACAAATGGTGAACAGTTTTTGATTTTTGAAGTATTTCAAGTTATCATGACGTGTTTTTTCATATCTCTCATGTTCGAGTTCATGAGAATGTCTGACATGACAGGTGGATAGCCACTGACAGACCCGATCGAATTAAAACTTGGAAACAACTTGTAGAGTATTGACATATAGACACGTGTGAAATTTTGTTAGGACCGTACCACTAGAGAATTCTAAAAAAAATACGAAAAAATTATATGTATAAATATAGTTTGAAAATGGAAAGATATAGCAACTTGCAATTTTCAGGGTAGGTTGCGCATCCGAATGCCACATTTATGTTCGTGAATTGGCATAATCGGCCAAATATTTTGGAGTTATACTCATACGAGATATATCTCAAAATATACAAATATGATCCAATTAAAACTCGGTGATTACTTGTAGAATGCCAACCCACTAATTTTCGCGAGTTTTCGTGTATATCGTATCCCGGGGTTACTTGAAGAGTAATTTTGTTCGTATTTCAATTCCAATAGAATACAACATGAGAATTAGAAATTCTGTCATCATAGACTATTCTCTCGTTACTTGAAGTCTGTCATTAAAATGGTATGAAATGTAATAATATATTATAAAAGCTGGTATATATCCATGCTAAATTCGATCAAGAGTGTCCAATAGAGGTGAGTATACAATAACACATGCGCGCAAATGTTCCAGATTTTACGTCAGTGAACCAATTTTTTTCTTGACAATATTTTTATTCTAGTTCAATTTCTGAATTCTACATCATTCAAAACATCAACTAAATTCATCGATGTTGACGTGGTGTGTTTTGGGGACTTTACAGACGCGAGTTGGGAACGTTTTAGGTCGTTACAAGGTTTCAATAATTATGTCAGCTTATTAGACAAACAATTTGTTTTTGCGCGCATGTTCTAGGGAACAGGGTCCTATCATTGTGCCCAAATGTTGTAGAAATGTTAGCCTAAAATGGTCTCAAACGATTAGGTTCGACCTCGGGTTCGACTAACCGATGAAGAATTTGAGGATAAATTTGATTCTGAGAACAGAAAGAGATAGCACCTTTAAATTTTCAGAGTAGGTGGTGTGTCCAAATGCGAATGACGAGTTCATAATGGGCATAATCGGCCCAATGGTTTCCGAGTACAAATTTTGTTTTCAAGCAATACAGATCCGATCAAATTTAAATTTGAGAAGTACTTGTAGCATAAAGACGTATGTGAAATTTTCTTGGGATCGTATTAGCTGAAAATTTTAAAAAGTTATTTAAACTTACTATTCCTCTCACGATAACTTAGGAACGGAAAGAGATTCTGACTAGCCATTTTTCCAAATTCGACATTTGTATTTGTTAACAGGCATAATCGGATTTGGAGTTATATCTATCTGAAATTTTTTTGTTATTGCCTCATTAATTCAAAAAAATACGGAAACGATCCTATTCAATCATGATAATTTGTTGTAGAATTGTGACTTGTATCACTAGAAATATAAAAGAAATCATTGAATATCATCAAAAAAATTCTATATATCAGAAACTGTTTCTCCGAAATCATTGAAATTTTGCGAGGGCTTTCAAAACCTAACAACAGCCAAGTTCCAAATTTGAAGATGATCGGATCTATTGCGACATTTGAGTTCGTTAACCCTCAATTACTAACATCTCATATTTATTTTTTTGGCGTTCTAGCTCCTCGGAACTGAGTGCTTATCAATTTTTTCCTAAATGTCTGTAATTTTCAAATTTTTGGCTGAAAATGGTCTCAAACGATTTGGTTCGACTCACTGATCCAGAATCCGAAGTCGAAATCAATTGTGTCCGGCCGACCGTGGGCACGATAACTCTCGAACGGAAGGAGTTAGCGGATTTAAATTTGCAAAGGTAGGTTTGAAGCGTAAATATCTCGGACGAGTTCGTTAATGGGCGAAATCCAACAAGCGGTTTCGGAGTTATGGCCGATTTTAGTAAAAACATTTTTTATGAATATTTCCGAATCCAATCACTCGATCTATCTGAAATTTAGCATCAAGTTGTAGAATCATGACCTTTATACGTATTTGAAGTTTCGTATTGACCAGGTTACCGCGAAGTGTAAAAAAAAATTCAAAATTAAAAAAAAAAAATCTACAATAACTCACGAACGGAATGAGCTAGGCAGTTGAAATTTTCAGAGTAGGTTAGGGAGAAGAATATCTCGGTTGAGTTCGTTATTGGCCAAAATAGACCAGATGGTTCCGGAGTAACGAAAAACAAATTTTTTTTTTAAGTAACAAATTTCAAATTCAATTTTTATTTAAATTGCAGTTTCACCATAAAAATCCATCGATATTATTTTCAACTCCAACAAGCTGATACTTTCGGAGATATGACTTTTCTAAATTTCAATAATGAATCGTACTTCTATGTTTTCACAGAATGCTGTAATTATTCTATCTAAGCTTTATTATATGAACTGTGTTCATACTCGTACATGTCATCCTGTTCTATAAAAGATAGTTAAATTAATTACAGCTATTTTAATTTGATTTCTTCCATGGTGCAGTTCTCATTCTCAGATTGTTCATTTAATCTTGATAAATAACCTATTATTTGAATTGAATTTCCTTTATGATGCAGTTCTATCATAAGAATACATTGATATAATTCCCAACTCTAAGAAACCAATACTTTCGGAGATATAATTTGTCTGTTTGAACAAGAGCACCAGAAAGTCCCTGTCCACAGTGCTTGAACCCATTTTTTGCGCGTATGTTCTGGGGAACATCGCGTTATAGTTTTGCCCAAATGTCTGTAACTTTCGAATTTTTTGACGAAAATGGTCTCAAACGATTAAGTTCGACTCCCCAATGAAGAATTCGAGGTCAAATTTGATTCTGTCCGTCCGGCCGTCCGGCCGTTGCCACGATAACTTGAGAACGAAAAGAGCTAGCGACTTGAAATTTTCAGGGTAGGTGGCGCATCCCAATACAACGGACAAGTTCGTTAATGGGCATAATCGGCCCAGTGGTTTCCGAGTAATAATTTTGTTTTCAACCAATATAAATCCGATCGAACTGAAACTTGGTGGGTAGTTGTAGAATATGAACCTTACTACGTTTGTGAAATTTTATGCGAATCGTATGCCTAGAAAATTTAAAAAAAATTATTATTTTATTAAAAAATATTTTTGTTGTCACGATAACTTGAGAAAGGAAAGAGATAGCGGCTTGAAGTTTTCAGGTTAGGATGTGCACCAGAACGCGACATTTTATTTTGTTTATGACCATAATCGGCCTAACGGTTTTAGAGTTATAGCCATCTGAAAATTTCTGTAATTTGGTGGTTTTTTGTTCCTCATTAACTCAAAAAATACTGAACCGATTGAATTGAAACATAGTTGTTAGTTGTAGAATGCCAACGCGAAAATGTTTGCGAAATTTGGTGAGGATAGCATTTGTAGAAAATTTTTAATGAATCATTGAAAATAAAAAAAAAAAATTTATATATCAGTAACTATTCGTTTGAAATTGCTGAAATTTTGCAAGAGCCTTCATAACCTAACTCTACTGCTAAGCTTCAAGTTTTAATACGATCGGTTAAATATTGTTCGAGATTCGAGCATTCTTGTGTGAGTTCAGTAGATGGGTGACTGTTGCCTCGATAACTTTCGAACGAAAGGAGATAGGGACTTGCAATTTTCAGGGTAGGTTGCGTATCCGAATGGGAGAGTTGAGTTCGTTTTTGGGCATAATCGGTCTATCGGTTTCTGAGTTATACCCACCTGGAATATTATTTCCTTGATAACTCAAAAAATAAATATTCGATCGAATTGAAGCTTGGTAACTAGTAGTAGAAAATCAACATAAAGACGTGTTTAAAATTTTGTAAGAACCGTAACCCTAGAAAATTTGAAAAAAATGACGAAAAAATAAATTTTAAGAACCGTACCCCTAGAAAATTTTTAAAAAATCACGAAAAAAAAATTGGTTCAAGTACTGAAGTCAGAAGCTTTTGCGCGTATGTTCTATTGTCCATTCTTCTGTATTGGACACCCTTAATCGAATTTACCATGGTAAATTATGTTGTCCATTCTCCTGTATTGGACACTTAATTCGAATTTACCATGGTAAATTATGTTGTCCATTCTCCTGTATTGGACACTTAATTCGAATTTACCATGGTAAATTCGAATTAAGAGTGTCCAATACAGGAGAATGGACAACATAATTTACCATGGTAAATTCGATTAAGGGTGTCCAATACAGAAGAATGGACAATAGAACATACGCGCAAAAGCTTCTGACTTCACGTCAGTGCTTGAACCAATTTTTTAAACGATAAAATTAGCCGTCTTTCTTCATTATTGCACAATATATTTTTTTATTATATTATTATATTTATATATTTTTCAATTCACTTGGTAAATAGTTGAAATATTTCAAATATATATAAATTGATTAGAAAAAATGGGTTCAAGCACTGACTTGCGCTCAGGAGCTTTTGCGCGTATGTTCTATTTTCAATCCTGCTGTATTGGACACTCTTAATAGAATTTACCATGGTGAATTCTATTGTCCACTCTCCTGTATCGGACACTCTTCACCGAATTTTCCATGGTATATTGGACGAAGTTAGGACAATAGAATTCACCATGGTGAATTCGATTAAGAGTTTCCAGTACAGGAGAATGGACAATAGAACATAGTCGCAAAAGCTCCTGACTTCAAGTCCTTGAACCAATTTTTGTTCCGTAATTCTTTTGAGATTTTCCAGGGGTATGGTTCTTACAAAATTTTAAACACGACTTTATATCGATATTCAACAACTAGTAACCAAGCTAGTCTATATTTTTTGGGTTATCGAGGAAATGATATTACAGGTGGGTATAACTCCGAAACCGTTCGACCGATTATGCCCGTAAACGAACTTAACCGAGAACTTAACTCTTCCATTCGGATACGCAACATAGCCTGAAAATATCAAGTCCCTATCTCCCTTCGTTCGAAGTTATCGACGCAACGGTCTCCCATCCACCTACTCAACTCACACAAGTCTGCTCGAATCTTCAACAATATATATCCGATTGTGTTTTAAACTTGGATCTTTGCGGTAGAGGTAGGTTCTAAAGACTCTCGCAAAATTCTAGCGATATTAGACGAATAGTTAATGATATATAGAATTTTTTTCAATAATTTTCATCGATTTTTTTAATATTTGCTACTTATACGATCTTCACGAAGTTTTGCAAGAATTTTTGCGTTGGCATTCTACAACCAATAACCATGTTTGAATTTAATCGGTTCTGTATTTTTCGAGTTATTGGGTAGTCAACCAAATAACAGATGGTTATGACTCCAAAACCGTTTGGCCGATTATGCCTTTAAACGAACTCAGTTGTCACTTTTAGATTCACTACCTAACCCTAACATTTCAAGTTGCTATCTCTTTCTTTTCTCAGGTTATCGTGACATACAAAATATTTTTTTATAATTTTTTTCAAATATTCCTGTGATACTATGATTCATTGTATTGTTCTCGTTTTGATGCACACGCGTGTTTCTTGGTTGTTGATTGATTCTAGACATCTAATTTGTATCAAAGTGATTGCGAAAAATCTGTCTGTGTGGTGTCGAAATCTCAGTACAAAATATCGGTGTATGTAAGGAGAGGGCACGAAATTGGATCATCTTGGCGATTAATATTCGTGAAAAAATGTGCATAAAAAAGGTATAAAAACATTCAAACACCTGTCCCGTTATCAAATATACGACATCATACTGTGAGGCGACGGACTGTGCTATTTCAATCCCATCTTGAGGCGAAGTACACCGGAATTTATTTCCTAATCCAGATGCCAACAAGAAGTATGCTTGTAATGGATGTTCAGAAAACATTAAAAAGAACTACTGCTCCATTAAGTGTTTTGGAGTATGTGAAGGATGGTACCATCGAAAATGTTTCCAGATGTCCAATCAAGAATTTTTTGATGACGACAAAGATTTAACGAAGGAAAAATGGATTTGCGTATCATGCTCTGTCCAGAAATCACAGGTGGGGGAGGATGATGATGATGAGAGTGATGCGTCAAATTTTAGACCGATTAAGCACAATAATAAGGGGGAACCTAATCTAAACTCCATAATGGAGATGTTAAAGCAGATGAACGCGAAGTTCAAGAAATTTGAACAATCTCTGACCTTCAATGGCGAGCTGCTTTCTGAGGTACAAGGCGCGACAAAAGGGATACAAATAGAAAATAAAGAGCTAAAGAGAGACAACGTGAGTTTAAAAGCAAGAATATCAGAGCTGGAAAAGGAAATGAGTAGCTTAAGAAACCAATTTAATAAAGAAGAATTCAAAGAAAAAATAAACAATGTAGTAATTGTGGGACTGGAAAACAGAGACATTCAGGAATCTACAAGGGAAGTTGTCAAAATCTGTCAAACCCTTGAAGTACAAATTCAGGAACAAGATTTCGATTGTAAGATTCTATCTAACAAAGAAGGGAAAAAACAACTGCTAGTGAAATTTAAGCAATTGAATGCAAAAGAAGAAATAATTCAAAAAAGAAGGGCAAAACGACTTACATTGGAGGAATGCAAGATAGGTAACAGAAAGGGAAACATCTATATCAATGAGGACTTACAATCGAACGTAAGCAGGCTATATCGTAGGGCAAGAGAATTGAAGAAAAATGGCTATAAATTTGTGTGGCATAAAGGTGGACATATTTTTGTGAGGAAAACAAACAATACGGAAGCGAGAATGATTTTCTCTGAAGGTCAGGTGGACCAAATGCTACAGGAACTAAAACAATAATCAGATCAAGACCTATTTGAACATTGCACTATCTATGGATCAGTTCATAAGAGATTATAATCCCACTCCAATACAGACAACAGAACTGGAGAACACCGGGGAAAACAATGAAATTACTCAAAAAAATTCAAAATGTTTTAAATTATTCCATCAGAACATTAGAAGCATTACTAAAAACTTCGACGCAATAGAAGTATTACTGCATAATATAGAAAGCTCCTTTGATTTGATAATTCTATCAGAAACTAGGAACGATATGGATCTGCAGCTTTTTCAAATGGAAGGTTTCGATTTAATATTTAATTTTGGTGACGTAAATAAATGCGATGGTACAATAGTGTATGTTAAAAATGACCATAACTATAGTTATAATATTGTATCTTTCGATAAGTGTAAGGTTATTGAACTAATTTTAAACACTGGTAATAACAAAAATATTAAAATATTGTCCTTGTATAGGTCGCCCTCGCTGAGTGAAACGGACTTCTTTGAAAATTTACATCCTTATTTGTCGTCGTCTCGTAACGGTTATGATCTCGAAATTATTGTGGGAGATATAAATATCGACATTTTGGACGAGGGCGATAAAGCTTCGTTTCTCTAATAAATGTCTATACTAGAGTTCAAAATTTACCTAAATCATGTATCGATCACATTTTTGTCAAATCTGGAAAAAATATTTCGGAGGTTTGCAACGGTTTTGTTTTGGACACACTGATTACAGATCACAAAGCAACGCTCATGCATGCTAATGTCTCCCTTGACTCCAAAAGTAATCCGTCAACAAAATTCACTTGTAAAAAAATTAACTATAATAATCTAAAAAGACGGCTTACTTCTCGGAATTGGAACATACAACAAGGAACATCTTATTTTCTAGGAACTTTAAGTAAAATTATTTCCGAAAATACTCATGTTATTGTAACAAAAAACCAATACACCAAGAAAAAAGAATGGATAACACAGGGTATCATTAAATCAATAAAAACGAGAGACAGGTTGTACAAATTACATCAAAGGAATAAACATGACATATCACTGAGGGAACAATTTTTAAGGCATAAAAACTTATTAGATAGGTTAATCAATCAAACTAAGGCCGACTACTACAAAAATTTTATTGCAAAAAGCAAAAATAACTGTAATAACTTATGGCAAACTATAAATAGAATAACGAACTCCAAGATAAATCCTAAAGAAATTAAAAATGTTACTCTGGAAGATGGCACTATAGTGAGTGAAAAAATTGATATTGCTGAGGGTTTCAATAGCTACTTCTCAAATGTGGCAGTAAACCTATCCAAACGTATTACATCCCCTGACTTCAGGCCACCTGGAAAGAAATATGTTAACTGTAAATCCATGTTCTTAAAACCCACAAATAGCAAAGAAATTATTAATTTTATACAAAATCTAAAAAATAATAAATGCCCAGGTATGGACGGAATCACCGCAGAAACTTTAAAGATTGTGTCATCGGAAATTGCCGAACCTCTAAATTACATCTTTAATAAAATGATGGAACAGGGAATATGTCCGGAGGAATTCAAGGTTGCAGTTGTAAAACCATTACATAAAAAAGGAGATGTAACCTTGATATCTAACTATCGGCCTATTTCTCTTATCTCCAATATAACAAAAGTATTTGAAAAAATTATGTTAGCCAGACTGGAAGAATTTTTAAATATGAACAATATTGTATCTGGTAAGCAATACGGTTTTAGGGCGAAAAAATCAACAAACGTCGCGATAGCTGACATAGTGTCAAAAATGTATGAGGCTCTGGATAACAGCTGCCCTGCAATCGCGGTCTTTCTGGATCTTGCCAGGTCCTTCGACACTGTAGATCATGCACAGCTGTTGGAGGTCTTGCAAGACATAGGGGTGAGGGGAGTACCGCTCTCACTTTTCATCTCTTATTTGAGTCAAAGGAGGCAATGCGTAATGCTTGATGGGGTAACAAGCTCTTTCAGTGAGGTGAGGTGTGGAGTTCCCCAGGGAACTATTCTGGGTCCGATCCTATTTGTTATATCTCTGGAAGGCACTGGCTGCATCTCAATGCGACTAAAACGGTTGCCATACTGTTCGGAAGAAACAATGATAGATTGCGGTTTGAGGCTGTTGGTGGATCGGTGATGATGGACGGAGAGATTATTAGCTTGTCATCGAGAGTCAAGAGTTTGGGTGTTTGGATAGATCAAGATTTGAGATTTACTGATCATGTTTCTGCCTGCTTACAAAAAGCGTATGGGATGTTGAGAGTGGTCTATCAGAAGCGAGAATTTTTGAACACTAAGTTGAGAAGATTGGTTTGTGACTCAGTTGTCCTCTCACATTTGAATTATGCAGATGTCGTCTACAATCCCTGCTTGAGTGCCATAGATAAAATTAGAATACAAAAGCTACAGAACTCTTGCTTACGACTCATTTTTGGAATAAGGAAATATGAAAGAATCAGTCACACTCTTGGTGTTGTCAACTGGCTGAATATGAGTAATAGAAGACTTCTCCACTCCGCTACCTTATTCATGAAAGTAATCAACACTAGAACCCCTCCATACCTGTACAACAAAATTACTTTTCGTTCTGATGTTCATAATTTGAACATTCGTTTTAAGGGCACCTTGACGCCACCTGTTTTCTCGACTGAGTTATTCAGGCGTTCGTTTTCCTACAGTGTGGCGCAAGCTGTTAACAATCTGCCTGTGAACATCAGAACTATAAAAAACTTTAACCGCTTTAAGATCTCCCTTTTCAGGAAGCTATTAGATTAACAATAAAGAGTATTGATCGAGTAATATGTAGGGTTAGATTTATAGATTTTTAGATTTAAAGGAAGAAATATCCATTTTTTTTGTTGTATATTTTTCATTGCTTACACATATATTTTTTTATGACAGCTTTGGTATGAATCTAAGGTTAGATAGAACAGTGCACTTATTGAGTGCACTGAATCTCGCCTTTTCCTTCTCTTCAAATTTAATGTTGTTTATTTGCATGTATATGGCCTGATATTGAAGGAATAAAGACCTATATTATTATTATTATTATTATTATTATATATATCAATGAGTTACTTAACCTATATACGGAAGGATGTATTATAAGCTACGCTGACGATACGGTTATATTTTATACAGCAAAAAATTGGATAGAGTTGAAACAAAAAGTCGAATCGAATCTGATCGGTATTTTTAACTGGTTTAAATATAAATTATTGTCAATAAACTATGAAAAGACTTTTTATCTTCCTATGACAAGCTAAGTAAATCATCTCCCTAATTTTAGTTATACAGGGTGTCCAGTAAAGACCACGTCAAACGAAAACGGAAAGTAGATCAGAATGTGCTCTAACTTATGTGAAAAAATCGTTCATATGAAAGTCTCACTGTTTTCGAGATATTTGATGTTTCATGAAAATGTTGAATTTTTTCACTTAAAATGCTTTCTCTCTTGCGGAAGCTACAATTAAACACTTTTCGTATCAGTTTTTTTTCGTTAATATGGTTGAATGATTACTTCAATTAATGCAATGAAAAATAGCACAAAATATTATACAGGGATTCTGAAACACAAAATTAAAATTCATGTTCTGAAGGAAGTGTTTTTTCGCGTGTTTTCTGGGGAACATCGCGTTATAGTTTTGCCCAAATGTCTGTACCTTTCGAATTTTTTTTCAAAAATGGTCTCAAACGATTTAGTTCTACTCCCCAATAAAGAATTCGAGGTCAAATTTGGTTCTGACCGTCCGGCCGTTGCCACGATAACTTGAGAACAAAAAGAGCTAGCGACTTGAAATTTTCAGGGTAGGTGGCGCATCCCAATGCGACGGACAAGTTCGTTAACGGGCATAATCGGCCTAGTGGTTTCCGAGTAATAATTTTTTTTTCAACCAATATAAATCCGATCAAAATGAAACTTGGCGAGTAGTTGTAGAATATGAACCTTACTACGTTTGTGTAGAAAATTTTGAAAAAATCATTATATTATTAAAAAATATTTTTGTTGTCACGATAACTTGAGAACGGAAAGAGATTGCGGCTTGAAGTTTTCAGGTTAGGATGTGCACCAGAACGCGACATTTTATTTTGTTTATGACCATAATTTGCCTAACGGTTTTAGAGTTATAGCCATCTGAAAATTTCTGTAATTTGGTGGTTTTTAGTTCCTCATTAACTCAAAAAATACTGAACCGATTGAATTGAAACATAGTTGTTAGTTGTAGAATGCCAACGCGGAAATGTTTGCGAAATTTGGTGAGGATAGCATTTGTAGAAAATTTTTAATGAATCATTGAAAATAAAAAAAAAAAATTTATATATCAGTAACTATTCGTTTGAAATTGCTGAAATTTTGCAAGAGCCTTCATAACCTAACTCTACTGCTAAGCTTCAAGTTTTAATACGATCGGTTAAATATTGTTCGAGATTCGAGCATTCTTGTGTGAGTTCAGTAGATGGGTGACCTTTGCCTCGATAACTTTCGAACGAAAGCACATAGGGACTTGCAATTTTCAGGGTAGGTTGCGTATCCGAAAGGGACAGTTGAGTTCGTTTTTGGGCATAATCGGTCTAACGGTTTCCGAGTTATACCCAACTGAAATATTATTTCCTTGATAACTCAAAAAACAAATATTCGTACGAATTGAAGCTTGGTAACTAGTAGTAGAAAATCAACATAAAGACGTGTTTAAAATTTTGTAAGAATCGCACCCCTAGAAAATTCGAAAATAATGACGAAAAAACAAATTTTATGAACCGTACCCCTAGAAAATTTTAAAAAAATCAATAAAAAAAAATTGGTTCAAGCACTGACGTGAAATCAGAAGCTTTTGCGCGTATGTTCTATTGTCCATTCTTCTGTATTGGACACCCTTAATCGAATTTACCATGGTAAATTATGTTGTCCATTCTCCTGTATTGAACACTCTTAATTCGAATTTACCATGGTAAATTCGAATTAAGTGTCCAATACAGGAGAATGGAGAACATAATTTACCATGGTAAATTCGATTAAGGGTGTTCAATACAGAAGAATGGACAATAGAACATACGCGCAAAAGCTTCTGACTTCACGTCAGTGCTTGAACCAATTTTTTTGTACTCAATTCTATCTGACGTGGTATAAAAAAAAGACACTAGACCTTTTCTGCATATTAAGTTGAAAAGTTGCCCATTTTTTGAGGATTCAGAAAAGGTTAAATACGGGTGATAACCTTTACGAAAAAAGATATTTGAAAGTTTATCGAAAATGGAGCATTTCTGTGAAAATCTGATCACCTTTTCCACAAATCCTTTCATTTTGCAGATTCTGCTGTAACATATTGAATAATTCTCTTGAAAAATGTCAGTTAGTCCTTAAATTACTTATAAAGTGAAATTATTCATTAATTGCAATGATATAATGTAATAACGCACAGGACCTTCAACATCAACAAATCTATTGTGAAGAAACTTTATAAAAATATCAATAATAAAAATTCAGGATTCTTATTAGAGCAAATGCTCAAAATGACCACCCCCTTCTCTAATACATGCCCTGCATCTATTGAGAAATGACCTTTTCAAACCATACAAACTTCTGCCCGCTATTTTGGCTGCTGAAATACGAATGTGGCCCCTTAGTTGTGCTTCATCTCTTATGGGATTCGAATAATTTCATTTTTTTTTAAACCCCAGTAAAAAAATCCAGAGGATTTAAGTCTGGTGAACGGGGAGGCCACAAAATTTCACCGCCCCTTCCGATCCACCGGTGAGGATATGTTTACTTTAAATATTCCCTAACATGACGACTGTAGTGTGCTGGGCACCCGTCGTGTTAAAACCATAGATTACGTCGCATTTCCAGTGGTATATCTTCCAAGAGTAAGGGTACACTGTTCCTTAGAAAATTCAAATAGTTGGTGTCGTTTAATGATTGCGGCAATTCTGTCGGACCGAATATTTTTC
The DNA here is from genome assembly GCA_937662695.2 of Halyzia sedecimguttata. Lineage (NCBI taxonomy): Eukaryota > Metazoa > Arthropoda > Insecta > Coleoptera > Coccinellidae > Halyzia > Halyzia sedecimguttata. Next base: position 9,642,635 of record OW569416.2, on the reverse strand, counting down.
CATCGTATATTCCAGTCCATAAATTCACCGTAAATCGATATTGGGATCTATATTGCCTTATATTGTGCGGATTCTCGATGTTCCAACTATGAAGATTATGCAGATTGATATAACCGCTTTGAGTACAGGAAGACTCATCAGTCCAAAGGATATTATTGAAAAAATCGGGATTTTCTGTATGTTTCAGCAACAATTGTTGACAAAATTCTACTCGGGCTTGATAGTCTCTTGGTAGTAGTTGTTGAACTCGCTGAATATGGTAGGGGTGATATTTGTGTTTCTTCAGGATTCTATGGGCACTTGATTTTGATATGCCTGTCATGAGCTCTATCATTCTGGTTGATACTGAAGGATTATTTTCGACATCATTCAAAATGGTGTCATCTTCCACTATCGAAGGCTGGCCACTACTTTTACAACTCCCAGGAACTCTTTCTTCGACAATTGCATTATGGGTCCGGACAAAAACTTCGTAATTAGGATGTCGGCGATTGGGCTACTGCTCTGAATAAAGCATCGATGCTGATCTAGCATTAAGACGTACTTCTCCATAAATAAGGTGCATGTCGGCGTATTCTCTTGCAGTATACGAAACATTTTCTGTAGACATTTTACCCAGTAAACTGATACGCATTAACTTCCACTAGATGAAAATGAACGTTTCCATAGATACCTTAAGTACCTTAAGTTTGAATCATTGAATCGTATCACATCATATCGATGCTCGAGAGTTCTTTAGGCAAAGAAAAAGAAATAAAAGAAATCAGTCAGTGAATTGGCATCTTAATAACATTTTATTGATTTGTTGATTGATTATTTTCAGCAGGAAGTGCAAAATGGAAGTATTTATGTAAAAGGTGAAAAAATCAGTTTTTCACAGAAATGCTCCATTTTGGATAAACATTCGAATATCTTTTTTCGTGAAGAAGGTTATCACCTTTATTTTACCTTTTCGGAATCCTCACAAAATGGGCAACTTTTCAACGTAATATGCAGAAAAGGTATAGTGTCTTTTTTCTATACCACGTCAGATAGAAACCAGTACAAAGAAACACTTCCTTCAGAACATGAATTTAAATTTTTTTTTCAGAATCCCTGTATAATATTATGTGCTTTTATTCATTGTATGAATTGAAGGAATCATTCAACAATATTTACGGAAAAAACTGATTCAAAATGTATTCAATTGTAGCTTCCGCAAGAGAGAAAGCATTTTAAGTGTAAAAATTCAACATTTTCATGAAACATCAAATATCTCGAAAACTGTGAGACTTTCATATGAACGATTTTTTCACATCAGATAGAGCACATTCTGATCTACATTCCGTTTTCGTTTGACGTGGTCTTTACGGGACACCCTGTACAACAGTTAAAAATCTCTCAACAACTGTAACAATAAAGCAACTACATAAGATCAAATACCTAGGCATAATCCTTGATAGTCATATCAGATGGGATCAACATATAACATCGGTTACAAAAACTTTACGGTCCATTTTGGGAAGATTCAAATACCTTACTTTAGTCTTGGATTTGCCTCAGTTGAGGACTCTTTACTTCAGTTTAATCCAATCGCGGCTGTCGTACGGAATATTGGGATGGGGCGCAGCTTCGGAGATTCACCTAAAAAAGTTACAAACTCTTCAAAAGAAGTTCCTAAAAATAATATTAAAAAAAAATTATACTTACCCAACGGAATCTCTTTTCAATGAAGCTCACGTCTTGGATCTCAGAAAGCTGTACTTCTCCATAGTCGCGACATTTTATTATAGAGACAAAATTTTCTTGCGGCAACACAGAATTTCCCCAAGATATGAAACAAGATGTTTTGAGGCGTCAAATTTAAAAACTATACCGTCTGAAAAACCATCGGCCTCAAATGTCTTACGTATTTGGGACCTAGATTTCTCAACCTCTTGCCGAGGACAGTATTGCGCTCTCCTTCTTCCAGGTGCTTCAGTCAAAGAATAAATACGTTTCTGCTTGGCGATGGCGCACTTATAATAAATGAGTTTTTTTCCTAGATGAAGTGTTCCTTTCCGTTTTGGTTTTCTTCCATTTTCTCCTCTTTTTGAACTCCAATGAACGGAGCATAGAAGTTTTGTTTGTTTTTTTTTCTAGTTAGTTCAGTTTAAGAGAACGATAATTTATTTGTTATAGTTATTTTTCTCCCATAGACAGCTCTAGAGCTTTATGGGTATACATTTTGTATGGTTTTAGGTTTTATTTGTCACACTTTAGTGTACCCTATTGAAATGTAGTTACATTAAACATAAAAAAAAGAAAAATTTTATTGTATACAATTGTCACTGGTAGCAAATAAACATTATTATTATTATACGATTCTCACAAAATTTGACAAAAGTGCGTAGGTTCATATTCTACAACTATTTCCCAAGTTTCAATTCGATCGCATATGTAATGATTGAAAACAAAATAATTACTCGGAAACTATCGAGCCGATTATGCCCATTAACAAACTTGTCCGTCATATTGCAATGCGTCTCCTACCCTGAAAATTTCAAGTCGCTAGCTTTTTCAGTTCTCAAGTAATCGTGGCAACGGTCGGACGGCCGGACAGAATCAAATTTGACCTTGAATTATTCATCGGGGAGTCGAACCTAATCGTTGAAGACCATTTTCAGCAAAAAATTCGAAAATTACAGACATTTGGGCAAAATGATAAGGCGATGTTCTGGGGAACATCGCCTTAACACTAAGGTTGGAGATTCGGAGTTTTTTGTAAGGTGTGTGATTTTGGGAGGACTTGCAGCCGCGAGTAGATTGCGCATGCGCTGAAGAGTAGTGACTGTTTTTGGGTTGTATGGGTTATGTTGGGAGTGCTGAGCCGATATTGTCAGGTTTTAAAAGAATATTCATGGCAATTCAGTGCAAGGACAAGTCAGTTTGGAGGATGTAGCGTTGTTTCCGAGTTGAAGTGTCCGTACCGTGGCCCTGGGGCTAATTTTGAAATAGATGTTACCCCTTACGGGCATTTTTGGTTATGCGCATGAGCAGACCATCAGTGATTTAACTGCTGGTCTTTTCGTCAGAGAGGATTGGGGTTTTGGGGTGTCGGATGCTATTCCTCCACAGATTCCCCTGGTGAGGGTCTGGGCATGCGTAGATTCAAGATGCGATATCTCCTGAACCACAGTGTCGGAGTTATTTGTAAGGTGTGTGATTTTGGGAGGACTTGCAGCCGCGAGTAGATCGCGCATGCGCAGAATAGAAGTTACTGTTTTTGGGTTGTATGGGATATGTTGGGAGTACTGAGCCGATATTGTGAGGTTTTAAAAGAATAATCATGTCAATTCAGTGCACGGACACAAGTCAGTTTGGGGGAAATAGAGTTGTTCCCGAGTTGAAGTGTGCATACCGTGGCCCTGGGGCTAATTTTGAAATTGATGTTACCCCTTACGGGCATTTTTCGTTATGCGCATGAGCATAAGTGAGTTAACTGCTGGAGTTTTCGTCTGAGAGGATTTGGGTTTTGAGGTGCAGAATGCTATTCCTCCATAGAATCACCTTGGAAGTGTCTGCGCATACGTGGATTGGAGCAGTGGTATCCCCGGAACCAATGGTGTTGAAAAATCAGAATTTTGTGTGAAGTGTTATTTTCAGGGGACTTTAAGCCACGAGTAGATTGCGTATGCGCAAAGGAGACGTTTGAATTTTATGGCTCATGTTGGAGTGGTTTGCGTCTAGCGGTGATCGATTTGGTGCTGAGCCGTCAGTTTAAGGTTTTAAGAGAAATTTCATTGCCATTCTGTGCACGGACAAGTCAGTTTCGGGGAAATAAATAACTTTATTCGGTGGATCTATATTAAATTACGTTCGGATTTGGAGAAGGGGCAATTGCGTACATAAAGGAGGTCTAAAGGCCGCTATTTTTTTCGATCTACGGTAAAGCTAACAGCCAAACTGTACTGATAGCCATATATGTTAAAGTAACTTGAAAAAAAAAGAACTAAGGTGCAGTCAGTACTCTTTGGTGCGCGTGTTCAAGGTGGCTAATTTGAATTGAGTGATGAGTACTTCAAGCCCAGTGAATTGAGCGAGCCGGAGATCTACCCAAGGGATAGTGGACACCATTCACTGTCGGTTCAAAAAAAAACAGTGCTGTATCTAAGCGTCCGTAAGGATAAAGTAACACTGTTGAAAAAGAACAAACTGACTCTCCTTAGTCGCACAAGCTTCTAGAAGATTCTGAGGGATCCTCTTGGGAAATACTTGGCAGGGTCAGTATAATCATAATCATGTATATAGCACGCGCGCAAAATGCAGATTGACTTAACAATGAAAGAAAAGGTGTAAAAAAGCATTGACGTGGGGTCAATCTGCTTTGGTGCGCATGCTATATACATGATTATGATTACACTGACCCTGCCAAGTCTTTCCCAAAGAGATCCCTCAGAATCTTCTAGAAGCTTGTGCGACTAAGGAGAGTCAGTTGTGCTCTTTTTCAACAGTGTTACTCTATCCATACGGAAGCTTAGATACAGGACTGTTAGTTTTTGAACCGACAGTGAATGGTGTCCACTATCCCTTGGGTAGATCTCCGGCTCGCTCAATTCACTGAGCTTGTAGTACTCAATACTCAATTCATATTAGCCACCGTGAACACGCGCGCCGAAGAGAACTGACTTCACGTCAGTACTTTTTATTATTGAATAATTAGTTATGTACAGTAAATGAGTGTTTTTCCGAGAAAGAAATTAATTTTTCAAATAAATATGATTAGTTGAATGTAAACTGAGGTATACATATATTGCAAAAAATAATTACCTTCTAAAATTTATAAAATAACAATTCCCATATGATATTTTGTGGTAGTTTTCTATGTAGTCTTCTTTCTTGATCTCTATGGGTGCAGAATTCAGCCAAAATCTCGATGGAATGTGCTACAGGATCCAGTTCGAAGAATTGCGAGGAGAGTTTTTAGGGTGCCTCATGTTGTCACTATCACTATAGCGGTGGTGCATATACTGGAAAATAATAAGAAAAATACATTTTACCTTCAAACATTTTTCCAAGTTTCAATATAAAAAAATCATAACGAAACTGTTTTTCTGATTCATATCATATTCATATTCGAATTCAGGTTTTTGCGCATATGTTCTGGGGAATTTTTCGCCGAAAATGGTCTCAAATGATTGGGTTCGACTCCCTGATCAAGAATTCGAGGTCAAATTTGTTTCTGTCCGGCCAGCCGGACGTTGGCACGATAACTTGAGAACAGAAAAAGATAGCGACTTGAAATTTCCAGGGTAGGTGGCGCATCCGAATACGACGGACAAGTTCGTTAATGAGCATAATCGGCCCAATGGTTTCCGAGTAATAATTTTGTTTTCAACCAATATTAATCCGATCGAATTGAGACTTGGTGAGTGGTTGTAGAATACAAACCTGAACACTTTTGGGAATTTTTGTGAGAATCGTATCAACAGAAAATTTTAAAAAAATTATTAAAAAATATTATTTATGTCACGATAACCAGAGACCGGAATCAGATAGCGACTTGAAATTTTCAGGTTGGGTTGACAATCTGATTGTGACATTTGAGCTCATTGTGAGTATAATCGGCCAAACGGTTTTGGAGTTACACCCATCTGAAATTTTGTTGTTATTTCCTCAATAACTCGGAAAATATAAAATTGATCCAATTCAAATGTGGATATTAGTTGTAAAATGCCAGCTCGAAAATTTTCGCGAAATTTCGTGAGGATCGTATCACTTAATTTTTTTTACAAAATCATTGAAAATCATTGAAAAAAATATCAGGAACTATTCATCCGACATGGCTGAAATTTTGTGAGAGCCTTCAAACCTAACTCCACTGATAAGTTTCAAGTTTGAACACGATAGGATCTATATTATTGGAGATCCCAGCAGCCTTGTGTGAATTCAGTAGCTGGATGGGTGACCGTTACAGCGATAACTCTTTAACGAAAGGAAATAGGGACTTGGAATTTTCAGGGTAAGTTGCGCATATGAATGGGAGAGTTAAGTTCGCCGTTGGCCATAATCGGCTTAACGATTTCGGAAGTATACCCATCTAGAATATTATTTCCTCGATAACTCAAGAAATGAAGACTCGATCGAATTGAATCTTGCTAACTACTTGAAGAATATCGACTTGAAGAGGTGTGTAAAATTTTGTGAGGACTGTACCACTAGCAAATTTAAAAAAAAATACGAAAAAATATGATGTATCTCACGATACCTTGAGAACGGAAAGAAATAGCTACTTGCAAGTTTTAAGGGTAGATTGCGCATCTGAATGCGACATTCGAGTTCATCAATTAGCATAATTGTCCAAACGGTTTTGGAGTTATATCAATCAGAAATTTGGTTATTATTTCTTCAATAACCCAAAAACTACGATGCCTATTCAATTCGAATATTGTATTTAGTTCTAGAATGCTGACGCAAAAATGTTTACAAAATTTCGTGAAGATCGTATAACTAGAAAATAAAAAAAATGGGTTTAAGCCCAGTGGAAAGGAGCTTTCTGGCGCTCTAGTTCAAACAGACAAATTATATCTCCGAAAGTATTGGTTTCTCAGAGTTAGGAATTATATCAATGTATTCTTATGATAGAACTGCATCATAAAAGAAATTCATTTCAAATAATAGTTTATTTATCAAGATTAAATGAGCATTCTGAGAATGAGAACTGCACCATGGAAGAAATCAAATTAAATCTGGCCAGTTTTGCCCAATAACGAACTTAACCCAGATATTCATCTCCCTAACCTACTCTGAGAATTTCAACTACCTAGCTCATTCCGTTCGAGAGTTTTTGTAGAATATTCAAAATTTCTTTTCGACACTTTGCAGTAATCTGGTCAATACAAAACTTCACATGCGTATAAAGGTCATGATTCTTAAATCGGACAGAATCGATTTTGACCTCGGATTCTTGATCAGTGAGTCGAACCAAATCGTTTGAGACCATTTTCAGCCAAAAATTCCAAAATTACAGACATTTGGGCAAATTGATAAGCACTCTCTTCCAAGGAACTAGAGCGCCAAAAAAACATGTTTCGTATGACAATTGCCCAAAACAGGTTTAAAGTACCTACAAATAGTAGATATTCCATAACACATTTATGAAAGAAGAGAAGTAATAGTGAAACATTACCTTGTAATCGATCAAAAATTTCCTGATCTACGTTCACCAAATTTTCTCCACTCTTGAACTACAGAATTATGCTTTCAATTTTTACGTAATATTTCCAAACATTTTTGGGTGAGGTCCCCGTTTCATCGCTTAAATACGAGTATTTCAACCCCAATATTTTTGAAGTTATAATATTCCCTTCCGTCAGTCCTGTCATAAATTGAAAGAACTGAGCATTATATGTTTATGGATGAAAAGCAGTCTCACTACTCTCAGATCTCTCACTTCATGTTCCGTTCCGAAATGTAAGACTTTTCTGAGAAAAACTAATTTCGGAGCAAACAACTGAGATTTTTCTCACTTCGCTCACATTTCAGAATACACTTTATTCTCATAATTCTTCGATTGATTAGATGATGTCATGTCTCAGGAAAATAAGTTGACATTATGACAATTCATACATAGAATAATTATATCATTCTGTGAAAACGTAGAAATACGATTTACTATTGAAATTTTGAAAAATCATATCTCCGAAAGTATTCGCTTGTTAGAGTTAAAAAATATATCATTGGATTCTTATGTTAAAACTGCTTATTGAAAAAAATTTAATTTGGAATTTTTTTGGTAAAATAAAAATTTTTTTTTTGTTACTCCGAAACCATCTGTCCGATTTAGCTCAATAACGAAGTTAGCCGAAATATTAATCTCCCACACTCACCTTGAAAATTTCAACTGTGTAGCTCATTCTGTTCGAGAGTTATCGTGCCTATGGCCGGTCGGTCGGACAGAATGAATATCGACCACGGATTCTTGATCAGTGAGTCGAACGTTTAAGACCATTTTCATCGAAAAATTCGGAAAAAACAGACATTTGGGCAAATTGATAAGCACTCAGTTCCGAGGAACTAGAGCGCCAAAAATCATTGAAAACAAATTTATAATAGTAATAGCAGTAGTCCGACATCGCATCGCTGACAAATTGCGAGATTCTTCAAAATCATGAATGTCATGATGACATATCAAAATATAATATAGATTTTCAGGTCGATTCATAATAGATAGTGAAGCATGTATCTCTGGGATATGATAGCCCTACATAAATAAGGGTCCTGTAGTGGTCTTCGAACATCTGAAATTCTGAATAATCACAAGCTCGGTGCTTGTTTGTGGAAATTGCTAATGAACCTGGTGGACATCGATTTTCAGGGTAGGTTTCACAGCCCAATTGGAGAGTTTAGTCCGTTTTTGGGCATAATCGGTTCATCGGTTTCTGAGTTATACCCAGCAGGAATATTATTTCCTCGATAACTCAAAAAATATGGACTCGTTTGAATTGAAGCTTGGTAACTAGTTGTAGAATATCGACATAAAGGCGAGTAGAATTTCGTGAGAACCGTACCCCTAGAAAATTTTTAAAATGTTACGAAAAAAAAATTGGTTCCAGCACTGACGTGGTTACTTGAAGAGTAAGTTTTTTCGTATTTCAATTCCAATAGACAACATGAGAATTAGAAATTCTGTCATCATAGACTATTCTCTCGTTACTTGAAGTCTGTCATTAAAATGGTATGAAATGTAAAAAATTGGTTCAAGCACTGACGTGAAGTCAGGAGCTTTTGCGCGTATGTTCTATTGTCCATTTTCCTGTATTGGACACTTTTAATCGAATTTACCATGGTGAATTCTATGAAGAGTATCCAATACAGGAGAACGGACAATAGAATTCACCCTGGTAAATTCGATTAAGAGTGTCCAATACAGGAGAATGGACAATAGAACGTACGCGCAAAATCTCCTGACTTCACGTCAGTGCTTGAACCAATTTTTTTTTAGTTTTTCAGCACTCGCCAGCACTTAGCTAGCATTAACTTCTTTCAAGATTTCGATGAAAAATACTGGTTTTCCCGGTTGGTCCGGAAAATGGAATTTTCATTTTTTCCACTAAAATCAGAGATTTTTAATTTTTTTTTGCAGTACTCTTCAGCACTTGACTAGCACATAGTATACAATTTTTTTTTCTGAAAATGCCACAAATACTGGGCTAACTTGATGGACCTGTGTGCGCATGTGTAGGAATGTGATGTTAATTTGATGAGTAGATGACAAAATAAACACTTAGGGCGCATATCTAGGAAAGCGAAAAGAAGTAAGTGAGAATATTACTCGTCCGAGGGTTCCGACATAAACGTTTTTTATTTTTCTTGATGCGTATACGAGTATGTTTTCCCGAAAAATTCAACTGTCTTTTTTTATTCATTGTGGATTTTTTTTCAATTCCTTCTTCAGCAATTGCCAGCACTTGGCTAACATTAATATTTTTCTAGAATTCGGCGGAAACCTCTGTTTTTTCGGGCGGCATATAGTTGGCCCGGAAAATTCAATCCCCAATTTTTTCACCCCTATCTGAGATTTTCGTTTTTTTTCACCACTCGACAGCATTTAAGTAGCATCAACTTTTTTAGGATTTCGATGAAAAATGCTACATATAAGTTGGCCCAGACAATTCAATCGCCAATTTTTCTACTCATATGTGAGATTCTTTGAAATTTTCTTCAGCACTCTCCAGCACTTAGCTAGCATTAACTTGCTTCAAGATTTCGCTGAAAAATGCTGGTTTTCCGGGTTTCATATAAGTTGGCCTGGAAAATTGAATTTGAATTTTTTCCACCAGCTTTTAATTTTTTTTTGTAAGAATGCCTCAACTACCGGGCTATCTTGATAGACCTTAATTCTTGAGTTGTTGAAGAAATAATGTTTCAGAGAAGTAGATACGAGTTCAAATGTTATTTCCACAATAATTGTTAAAATACAGAGGCAATCGAGCTGAAATACGTTGCGGATTGTAAAAGAGTGGCTTAAAGGACTGTGCAGAATTTCAGGGGAATATGATAGATATATTCTAAATTATAACATTGTTGAAAAAAAAATAATTTTGTTAGCGATACTATTCCTACGAAATTTCTCTGAAATTGACGCGTTGGCATTCTACAACTAATTACCAAGTTTCAATTCGATCGGATTATTGAGGAAATAATATTTCAGACGGATATAACTCCGAAAACCGTCGCATTTGGATGCGCAAACAACTCTGCAAATTTCAAGTCACTATCTTAATCGGTTGAGACAATTTTCGGCAAAAACTTCGACATTTGGCCGAAATAGTAGCACGTTGTTCCCTAGAACTGCGCGCAAAAACAGATACTTTTTCATGCGAAGTTACTAATTCAATGTCATGCAGTAACACATGGATTATAATATTTTTTAAGGTATCATTATATGCGTAATAATTCGAATGAAAATTCTGAGAATAACACTTCTGTCTGTAGCGAAAGGTTTCCGTGAATATCCCTTTATATTATCAAGTGAATAAACTGCATTCAAAGCAAACTCTCTTATTACAGGAATTTATGAAGCATGAAGGTATTTATACGTTGTTCAGTAGAGAATATTAACTTCGATTATACTTGGATAAATCACGGAAAGTGGGAAAGTTTTTGTACAGATTATCGCACCTACTAAAGTTTCATTGAAATCCACGAGTGTGATAAATTTCCTTTGAGATTACTAACCCCTGAATGGATCCATTGAAATGGCTTGGAATTTATGTAGTACGTATTATTCAAATCTACCTATCTATGCATTGAATCGTATCCATATCTGCATAAATGTTGGTATCCTTGGTGTTATAGTAATTTGATTCGGGTACATAACTATATTAGGTCAGTTTATATTCTTAACGATACCTACTAACTGTGACAATTAGTGCCAGGAAAACGAAGGAGATTCCTTTGTTACACAAAGGTTAATTATCAACAAGTCCAGAGCTTTCCGCCAATTGGGTCTCGAAATAGTTTCATATAATTGATATAAGTGGAAAAGTTTAACGGGTAATTCCGCAAAAGAAGCAGATTAAAAATAATTCTGCTGGTACCTGCCGACACGTGTTTCTGCTAGTTGGCTTCTTCAGGACAGGGCAACCAAGAAACCAAGAAAGATGGAAATAAAAGTGAAAATAGGTGACACAACACCAGGAGCGAGTAACCAATTGTGCCTTCAGCTCTAGGACCTCCATTTCGGAGGTAAACTATGGCATCGGCACGGAGGAAGCATAAGCTACCTGTGCGATGCGACCTCAACCCGAGGATATGAAACATAGAAATATGGATCATGCGGAGTAATATCAATAAGTGGAAAAGTTTAACGGGTAATTCCGCAAAAGAAGCAGATTAAAAATAATTCTGCTGGTACCTGCCGACACGTGTTTCTGCTAGTTGGCTTCTTCAGGACAGGGCAACCAAGAAACCAAGGAAGATGGAAATAAAAGTGAAAATAGGTGACACCACACCAGGAGCGAGTAACCAATTGTGCCTTCAGCTCTAGGACCTCCATTTCGGAGGTAAACTATGGCATCGGCACGGAGGAAGCATAAGCTACCTGTGCGATGCGACCTCAACCCGAGGATATGTAACATAGAAATATGGATCATGCGGAGTAATATCAATAAGTGGAAAAGTTTAACGGGTAATTCCGCAAAAGAAGCAGATTAAAAATAATTCTGCTGGTACCTGCCGACACGTGTTTCTGCTAGTTGGCTTCTTCAGGACAGGGCAACCAAGAAACCAAGGAAGATGGAAATAAAAGTGAAAATAGGTGACACCACACCAGGAGCGAGTAACCAATTGTGCCTTCAGCTCTAGGACCTCCATTTCGGAGGTAAACTATGGCATCGGCACGGAGGAAGCATAAGCTACCTGTGCGATGCGACCTCAACCCGAGGATATGAAACATAGAAATATGGATCATGCGGAGTAATATCAATCCTCGGGTTGAGGTCGCATCGCACAGGTAGCTTATGCTTCCTCCTTGCCGATGCCATAGTTTACCTCCAAAATGGAGGTCCTAGAGCTGAAGGCACAATTGGTTGCTCGCTCCTGGTGTGGTGTCACCTATTATCACTTTTATTTCCATCTTCCTTGGTTTCTTGGTTGCCCTGTCCTGAAGAAGCCAACTAGCAGAAACACGTGTCAGCAGGTACCAGCAGAATTATTTTTAATCTGCTTCTTTTGCGGAATTACCCGTTAAACTTTTCCACTTATTGATATTACTCCGCATGATCCATATTTCTATAATTGATATACTTAAAAGTTCACAAATCAAATTAACGTCCAAGAGAAATCATTGGTTTACTGAAGAGCTAGAAACGACGCGTTTCTCGCATCTAAGTCTTTATCAGTATTGTCTGTAAGTCTCGATAAATCCCATTACACTGAGATGTCTTGGTTTATTCAAAGCTTGCATTGCAGAAATGCATGTTTGTTTATTCTGAGATCCAAAAATTAATTTAACGGTGTAATATATGTATAAGTGTATTTCACTTATCAGCAAGTTTACTCTAGGAATGCCTTAAATGGGACACTTGAAATGGAAATGGGCTACAGTGATTTCTAGCGCTTAAGATGTGAATTCTAGAGTTTTGAATATTTCGATTTTGCCTCCTTTAAGTTAGTTGTTGGGGAACTGTTCTCAAGAAACCTTCTGAGGCCAAATTTCATCAACCGTATAAGAAAAGTAATTGATCGTTATTTAACATAGCTTTTCCCAATAGGTTATGGGTCCAGACTACTTCGCGAAAAAAGATCGAAAAATTATGTGAGTGTTCGAATCTTGAGCGAAGGCAATTCCCATGGAAATGGAAAAAGTGAATTTGAAAAAAAACATTAAATTCTTAATGTGATTTCAGTGTTGCATTCGTGAAAACAAGACTGTTAAATCACGAAGTAAAATTGATCATGTAAAATAGTGAAGCAAGTGCGAAAATGCTGCCAGCGGACACTAAAGTTAGAAGCCTGAAACATTCACACGATGTATAGGAAAAAATTCAAATTCACTAATTAGAATTCAAGAACTCAAAAGGAGATATGAATTCTCGTAAGGAATACTATCCGAAGTGTCACCATTGCGGCAAATAAGAACATATCAAGAAAAATGGCTCCAGGCATAAGAAGAAGCAAAAATGATCATAAAGAAAAATTCAAACGGTGCAATAAATGCAACCACCAATGATACCAGCTTCGCCTTCAGGGCAGGAATTTATGGATGTGTAAGAAAATGACAAAATCATTTTTCTCCTGGATTCGAGAGCATTAGATCACCTAACTAATAGAGTGAAATTAACTGAGAACTTCATCAATTTGGAAGTACCGATACTTATTTCTGTAGCGAAGGATGGAGAGTATATTCATGCATTGAAGAAGGGTCAGCTGGACATTAGTATCAATATGGGCGTCCAATTGACTCTAGAAGATGTTTTTTTCTGTGCTGATGTACCATAATATAACCTTTTACTAATATCCAAAATGCAAAATGCTGGTATGAGCATCCCTTTAGATCAAAATGGTGTGGAAATAAGAAAAGGTGGAAAGGTTATCCTACAAGGTAGGTCTTGGAATAATTTAATATCTGTAAAATTTTTTAGTGAACACGAAGGATAAAATCTTGAGCATGGGAGGTGAGCCTTGAAACAATTTGATGTCTGAAGATTCTTGCAGTGAATACAAACGAAAAACACATTTTTATCAAAACACATAACACATCACAATTCAATTATGCATTGTGGGATCAATGACTAGGTCACATGGGTAGATATAAGTTGTCCGAACTCGGAAGTAAACAAATGTTTGACGATTTTGGACGAATTGATCAAATATAAACTAATAATAATTCACGTGAAGCATAAATAAATAATAATAAAGTGAAATATGAAATTATATAAAATTACCTCTATTTAAAAAAAAATAGGTATGTTTGTGGTTTGTGCGATTACTACCTACTTCTAGGGTAGATATTGAAAATTATGCTGTTTTATTCGGGGATCAATACATGGAATTTTGTGCTACTCACTAAAAAAGTGAATAAGAACCAATACCAATTTTGGATAGTTTTATGTATATATTCGAGGAGTGATTTTCACCCCTCAGACCCTTGGAAAGTAATTCTGCTTTGGAATGTAGGTTCGTTCTGTTATACAGTTTCGATATTTCCACACAAAAAGTGATACTTTTTTCCCCAAGACCCATTTTGGATAGTTTTATGTATATATTTGAGAGGTGATTTCCACCCGTTAGACTCTTGGAAATTTGTCCGAGATATTTATGCTCCAAACCTACCCTGCAAATTGCAATCCTCTAACTCCTTTCGTTCGAGAGTTATCGTGTTAACGGAGGGCCAGCCGGACCGGCCGGGCAGAATCGATTTCGAACGCGTATTCTTGATCAGTGAGTCAAACCAAATCGAGACCATTTTTAGCCAAAAATTACATGGACAAATTGATAAGCACTCTTTTCCGAGGAACAAGAGTGCCAAAAACTGATTTTTGTGATGTCCGTCCAAATGTGACGGACATGGTCGTTAATGAGCTTAATCAGCCCAACGGTTTACAAGTAACTAATCATTTTGTTTTCAACCAATACAGATCCGATCGAATTGAAAGTTGGTAGCTAGTTGTAGAATTCTGATACAAAGACGATTGTATAACTAGAATATTTAAACAAAATTATTAAAAAATATTATTCATCTAACGATAGCTTGAGAATGATGATTTTCAATTGTCAGGGTAGGTTGACCATCCGAATGCAACATTTGAGTTGGTTGGTAGGCATAATCGTCCAAACAGTTCTCGAGTTATACCTATTTGAAATTTTGTTTTTTTTCCTCCTTAACTCATGAAATATAAAACCAATCCAATTCATACATGGTGATCAGTTGTAGAATGCAGACGCGCCAATTTTTACGAAATTTCGTAAGGATCATATCATTAGGAAATTTTAGCAAAATATTTGAAAATCTTCGAAAAAAAATTATATCTCAGACTATCCATCTGATGTCGCTGAAATCTTGCGCAAGGCTTCAAAACCAACTTTAAGCCAAGTTCCAAATTTGAACACGATTGTATCTACATTCATTGTCGTAGATCTGAGCAGCAATGAGTGAGTTCAGTAGCTGGATGAGTAACCGTCGTCGCGATAACTACTGAACGGAAAAAGATAGGGACTTGCAATTTTCAGGGTTGACGGCGCATCCGAATCGGACAGCGATGTTCATTGGTGGGTATAATCGGCCAAACGGTTTCAGAGTTATACCCATTTGGAATATTATTATCTCGATAACTCAAAAAATATAGACCCGATCGAATCGAAACTTGGTAAGTAGTAGTAGAATACCGACGCAAAGAATTTTGAGAGGATCGTGTCACTTCAAAATCTTAAAAAAATCATTAAATAATATTATTTATCTCACGATTACTTGAGAACGGAAAGGTTGTGTATCCTAATGCGACATTTGGGTTCATTAAAAGGCATAATCGGCCAATCAATTTGGGAATTTTTTCAGTGTGAAATTTGGTTGTTATTTCCTCAATAACTCAAAATATACCATGCCGAGTCAATTTAAACATGGCAACTAGTACTAAATTACCGACGCAAAAATTTTAGCAGAATTTCGTGAAGATCGTATTAATAGAAAATTTTATATAAATCATTGAAAACAAATCTATATGTCAGAAAGTATTCCGAGCAGTTCCTGTGTTTTAAATCTATAACTCAGTTGAATAGATACGTCAAGAGGATTTATGCAGATTTTTTTTATATTATTGGATATTTAATGAATTTCAATTCCGATAGAATGCATATTTCAGAATTATAAATTCTTTGATCTTAGTCGATTTTCTCATTACTCAAGTCCTTAAAATGGTACGAAATGTATTCATATCTTATAAAAGCTGAGGTATATATCGATGGTAAATTCGAACTTCAATAGAGGTTAATAGCCAATAGAACATGAGTGCAAAAGCTCCTGACTCCACGTCAGTGCTTGAACCAATTTTTTCGATTCTTAACTTTTTTTGACAGAGAGGGCGGAAAGCGCTGCTTCATGCAATGTCAACCGCAAGTGACGGTAAATAAAACGCTTTATAAAGTCTATAAACAATTAATATTCATATAATTATAAATAATTTCCATTGCTTCTTAATGCACACATTATAATTAATATATTTTCTCCTTTATCTCCTCATATTTGTGTAATATTACTTACCTATTGTTGTAGTTAAATAATGGTTGAGTAGTAGTGTATATTGAGTATATTTTAATTATATTCCAATGCATTAATTACATTTCAAATTTACAAAATTTTAAGTTCTCTTTCTTGAAGTTCCTTAAAATTACTGTACAAATTATAACTGGGGGTGTGGACCCCAATAATACCCAATTCTAGGGAAAAATATCCGTGACAACGAAAATAATGATACTTATTGCATTGAATATTTTCGAGCGACCGGAAGACGATGAAGAAGAAAAACATTAAGATTCAAGTCCTGTTATGTATATATTTTTTGAAAACTTTCTCGACATTTGAACTTTAACTGTAATAAATAAATAATAAGTGTTTTTAAATAAGCGTATAATTAAAATGTATTCTTTCTTTTATTTTTCTACTTAAACTATAATTAATATAACTTACTTTTTAAGCTCTAGTTCCTCCGAACTGAGTGCTTGTCAATTTGCCCAAATGTCTGTAATTTTCGAATTTTTCGATGAAAATGGTCTTAAACGATTTGGTTCGGCTCACTGATCAAGTATCCGTGGTCGAAATTCATTCTGTCCGGCCGGCCGGCCGTAGGCACGATAACTCTCAAACGGGATGAGCTAGACAGTTGGAATTTTCAGAGTAGGTTTGGGAGATAAATATCTCGGCTAAGTTCGTTATTGGGCAAAATTGGACAGATGGTTTCGGAGTAACAGAAAAAAATTTTTTTTTACGTAAGAAATTCCAAATTAAATTTTTTTCAATAAGCAGTTTTACCATATGAATCCAATGATATCATTCTTAACTCTAACAAGCTAACACTTTTGGAGATATGATTTTTCAAAATTTCAATAATAAATCGTATTTGTACGTTTTCACAGAATTATATAATTATTGCGCGTACGTTCTGGGGAACATCACGTAAAAGTTTTGCCCAAATGTCTGTAACTTTCGAATTTAAAAAAAAATGGTCTCAAACGATTAAGTTCGACTCCCCAATGAAGAATTCGAGGTCAAATTTTATTCTGTCCGGCCGGCCGTCCGGCCATTGCCACGATAACTTGAGAACGAAAAGAGCTAGCGACTTTCAGGGTAGGTGGCAAATCCCAATACGACGGACGAGTTCGTTAATGGGCATAATCGGCCCAGCAGTTTCCGAGTAATCATTTTGTTTTCAACCAATATAAATCCGATCGAATTGAAACTTGGTGAGTAGTTGTAGAATATGAACCTAAGCACGTTTGTGAAATATTGTGCGAATCGTATGGCTAGAAAATTAAAAAAAAAATTATTAAAATATATTTTTGTTGTCACGATAACTTGAGAACGAAATGAGATAGCGGCTTGAAATTTTCAGGTTAGGATGTGCACCAGAACGCGACATTTCAGTTTTTTTATGAGCATAATCGGCCAAACGGTTTTAGAGTTATAGCCATCTGAAATTTTCTGAAATTTGGTGGTTATTTGTTCCTCATTAACTAAAAAGTACTGAACCGATTGAATTCAAACATGGTTATTAGTTGTAGAATGCCAACGCGAAAACGTGTGCAAAATTTGTTGAGGATAGCATTTGTAGGTAATTTTTAATAAATCATTGAAAATTTAAAAAAAATTCTATATATCAGTAACTATTCGTTTGAAATTGCTGAAATTTTGCAAGAGCCTTCATAACCTAACTCTACTGCCAAGTTTCAAGTTTTAATACGATCGGTTAAATATTGTTGGAGATTCGAGCATTCTTGTGCGAGTTCAGTAGATGGGTGACCGTTGCCTCGATAAATTTCGAACGAAAGGAGATAGGGACTTGCAATTTTCAGGGTAGGTTGCGTATCCGAAAGGGAGAATTGATTTCGTTTTTGGGCATAATCGGTCTAACGGTTTCCGAGTTATACCCACCTGGAATATTATTTCCTCGATAACTTAAAAAATATAGACTCGATCGAATTGAAGCTTGCCAATTAGTTGTAGAATATCGACTTGAAGACGTGTGTAGAATTTTGTGTGAAGCGTATCGCTAGAAAATTTAAAAAAAATATTTTTTATGTCACGATAACCTGAGAAAGGAAAGAGATAGCCTTTTGAAATTTTCAGGTTAGGTTGTGCATCTGAATGCGACATTTGAGTTTGTTGTTGAGCATAATCGGTCAAACGGTTTTGGAGTTATATTCATCTGAAATTTGATTGTTATTTTCTCAATAACTCGAAAAATATAGAACCAATCCAATTGAAACTTAGTTATTAGTTGTAGAATGCCAACGCGAAAGTTCTTGCAAAATTTTGTGAAGATCGTATCATTAGAAAATTTTTAAGAAATCATTGTAAAAAAATTTTTCAAGCACTGATGTGAAGTCAAAATAAGCTTTTACGCGTATGTTCTATTGTCCAGTCTCCTGTATTAGATAATCTTAATCAAATTAACCATAGTGAATTCTATTGTCCGTTCTCCTATATTGGACCCTCTTAATCGAAAACAAAATTGGTTCAAGCACTGACGTGAAGTCAGGAGCTTTTGCGTGTATGTTCTATAGTCCATTCTCCTGTATTGGATACTCTTAAACGAATTTATCATGTTGAATTATATTGTCCGTTCTCCTGTATTGGACCCTCTTAATCGAAAAAAAAAATTGGTTCAAGCACTGACGTGAATCAGGAGCTTTTGCGCGTATGTTCTATTGTCCATTCTCCTGTAATGAACACTCCTCTTAATCGAATTTACCATGATGAATTCTATTGTCCGTTCTCCTGATTGGACCCTCTTAACGAAAAAAAAAATTGGTTCAAGCACTGACCTGAAGTCAGGAGCTTTTGCGCGTATGTTCTATTGTCCATACTCCTGTAATGAACACTCTTCTTAATCGAATTTACCTTGATGAATTCTATTGTCCATTCTCCTGTTTTGGACACTCTTCTCAATCGAATTTACCATGATGAATTCTATTGTCCATTCTCCTGTATTGGACACTCTTCTTAATCGAATTTACCATGATGAAGTCTATTGTCCATTCTCTTGTATTGGACACTCTTCTTAATTGAATTTACCATGATGAATTCTAGTGTCCATTCTCCTATATTGGACACTCTTCTTAATCGAATTTACCTTGGTAAATTCTATAAATGAAAAATATCATTAATTATAATTTATTCATTAATAAACATTGGATAAAAATAGGAATTTTATAGAAGTTATAAAGCGTATTATTTACCGTGACGTACAGTTGACCTTGCATTATGCAGCGAATGGGTAGGCGCGGCGCGCTCTCCACCCGCTATGTCAGAAACTGTTGAGAATTAAAAAAAAGTTGGTTCAAGCCCTGTGGACAGGAGCTTTCTGGCGCTCTAGTTCAAACAGACAAATTATATCTCTGAAAGTATTGGTTTCTCTGAGTTGGGAATTATATCAATGTATACATATGATAGAGCTGCATCATAAAGGAAATTCAATTCAAATAATAATTTATTTATCAAGATTAAATGAGCAATCATGAGAATGAGAACTGCACCATGGAAGAAATCGAATTAAATCTGGCCAATTTTGCCCAATAACGAACTCAACCGAGATATTCATCTCCCTAACCTACTCTGAAAATTTCAACTAACTAGCTCATTCCGTTCGAGAGTTATTGTGGAAAAACTTTTTTTTAATTTATAAAAAATTTTTTTACACTTTGCGGTAATCTGGTCAATACAAAACTTCACATGCGTATAAAGGTCATGATTCTACAATTTGATGCTAAATTTCAGATAGATCGAACGAACTTGTCCGAGATATTTACGCTCCAAAACCACCTTGCAATTTTCAATCCGCTAACTCCTTTCGTTCGAGAGTTATCGTGCCTACGGCTGGTCGGCCGGCTGGACAGAATCGATTTCGCACTCGGATTCTTGATCAGTGAGTCGAACCAAATCGTTTGAGACCATTTTCAGCCAAAAATTCCAAAATTACAGACACTTGGGCAAATTGATAAGCACTCTGTTCCGAGGAACTAGAGCGCCAAAAAAACAAGTTTCGTATGATAATTGCCCAAAACAGGTTTAAAGTACCTACAAATAGTAGGTATTCCATAAAACATGTATGAAAGAAGATGAGTAATAATATGAAAGAAGATGAGTAATAAATAAAAAATTACCTTGTAATCGATCAAAAATTTCCTGATCTACGTTCACCAAATTTTCTCCTCTCTCGAACTACAGAATTATGCTTTCAATATTTAAGTAATATTTACAAACATTTTCGGGTGAGGTCCCCGTTGCATCGCTAAAATACGAGTATTTCAACCCCAATATTTTTGAAGTTACAATATTCCCTTCTGTCAAGTTGACATTATGACAATTCATACATAGAATAATTATATCAATGTGTGAAATACGATTTACATTGAAATTTTGAAGAATCATATCTCCGAAAGTATTAGCTTGTTAGAGTTAAAAATGATATGAATGGATTCTTATGATAAAACTTCTTATTAAAAAAATTTAATTTGGAATTTGTTTCGTAAAAAAAAAATTTTTTTTTTGTTACTCCGAAACCATCTGTCCGATTTTGCCCAATAACGAACTTAGCCGAGATATTTATCCCCCAAACCTACTCTGAAAATTTCAACTCTCTAGCTCATTCCGTTCGAGAGTTATCGTGCCTACGGCCAGCCGGCCGGCCGGACCGGCCGGACAGAATGAATTTCGACCACGGATTCTTGATCAGTGAGTCGAACCAAATCGTTTAAGACCATTTTCATCGAAATATTCGAAAATTACAGACATTTGGGCAAATTGATAAGCACTCAGTTCCGAGGAACTAGAGCGCCAAAAAATGTTCAAGTCAAAACTTGTAGACAATTTTCATATTAAACTCAAATGTTTAAGAACCATATAAAACGAAATATTCGAAAAAAACTTATTTATGTGGCCTTTGACCTCGAATATCTTAAGACGCCAACACGATGTTCTATGAGACTTTTCAGACAGCTTTTCGAATGTAAAAATAAATTTATACGAACTTATAGCTGGTTATCTGTGATTCCGAGGTGAAATCCTCAATATGACTAGACTATTTTAATTCGCAAGAATAATTGTCTTCTCGGCCTCACAGATAGTTGACTGCTAATGTAGACAAGAACATCGCGATAAAGCCATGAAAATCTTTGCTCGCTACTGCAGCATGAGAATAAAAATTCACGTAAACTTGTTGGCGCTCTAGTTCCTCGGAACTGAGTGCTTATCAATTTGCCCAACTTTCTGTAATTTTCGAATTTTTCGATGAAAATGGTCTTAAACGATTTGGTTCGACTCACTGATCAAGAATCCGTGGTCGAAATTCATTCTGTCCGGCCGTAGGCACGATAACTCTCGAACGGAATGAGCTAGACAGTTGAAATTTTCAGAGTAGGTTTGGGAGATAAATATCTCGGCTAAGTTCGTTATTGGGCAAAATCGGACATATGGTTTCGGAGTGACAAAAAAAAAATTTTTTTTACAAGGCAAATTCCAAATTAAATTTTTTTCAATAAGCTGTATTACCATGAGAATCCAATGATATCATTTTTAACTCTAACAAGCTAATACTTTCGGAGATATGATTCTTCAAAATTTCAATAATAAATCGTATTTCAACGTTGTCACAGAATGATATTATTCTATGTATGAATTGTCATAATGTCAAATGATGTTCCTGAGACATGATATTATCTAATCAATCGAAGAATTGTGAGCGAAGTGAGAAAAATCTCAGTTGTTTGCTCCGAAATTAGGTTTTCTCAGAAAATTCTTACATTTCGGAACGGAACATGAAGTAAGAGATCTGAGAGTAGTGAGACTGCTTTTCATCCATAGACATAGATATAACTCTCGAACGGAATGAGGTAGGTAGTTGAAATTTCAGAGTAGTTTAGGGAGATGAATATCTCAGTTAAGTTCGTTATTGGGCAAAATTGCCCAGATTTAATTTGATTTCTTCCATGGTGCAGTTCTCATTCTCATGATTGCTCATTTAATCTTGATAAATAAACTATTATTTGAATTGAATTTCCTTTAGGATGCAGTTCTATCATATGAATAAATTGATATAATTCCCAACTCTGAGAAACCAATACTTTCGGAGATATAATTTGTCTGTTTGAACTAGAGCACCAGAAAAGTCCTGTCCACAGGGCTTGAACCCATTTTTTCTTATATTATAGAGGTACTAGTAATAGAACTGTTTCCTTGAAGTTTATTCTAGGCTGGTTGATAAAATATTGATCCAAATCTTTAAGTTCTAAAAGCAGGAAAGCTAGGCGTAAAATTACTATTATGTCGAGCGTAGGGCTTCACATGAGATGAAAGTAGGCACGATAATAAATATTATAATATATAAACGAAATGGTAGATAACAATGAATAATTTTGTAGAACTTTTTTTTTATCACGCTCCCATTAAAAAATATTCGTAAAAGGACATAATTTTTTTCATTTTAAACATTGTTAATTTCATCTTTTAAATTACTTGATGACCAAGAATTCAAACATAATCACGCTTACATCACATCATCTTTCTAAGATGTATGTCCTTTTGCCATGCTCATACTTGCTGTGGAAATTAATCATTCAAAAGGTATGGAATAAATCATCGGCCATCTTGGAAAGTGTAAGGACTTTCTCATGCACTTTCCATCACTGTAAAATACAATTTTGAATCCTATTTGCTCTTTCTAACAGCAAATGTTCTTCACACTCAGCTCTCCAATGTTGCGAAAGGCTATCGATGTCGATACATTTTTTAATAGAAATGGACAAATTGGTATCGTATCGAATTTACCTTTCCAGTGGGTAGATCATGGACGATGTTCTTGGCGTATTCCTCACTTTTTCAAAACATTGAATTGCTTCAATTTCCATTTTTTTACCAGTTTTGTGATATGTACTTACACAGATATCTACAATAATTGTTCACATCTTCGCTACAAGAAGCACAATAACAAATAATAATTTTCTCCCGATGTTCGAATAGAGACGAAATTTTTAAAGCATCGGGATTTTGGGGCAATGCAAGTTGTCTGTTAGGTAATGAATTCATTCAGTTTTTATGGTTGTGAATTCTATTTTTCCTTGAAGAATAATCTCAATTATCGGAATGTCTTTAAAAAGTGGTGTTTTCTAGAACGTTCGATGTATAATATAGACCAAACATATTGGTAATTATAGTGGAAACTCTTCATATTCAATTGTTTTCTGTGGGCTTGAAAAAGGTCGAGTCGTATATAAGCTTACTGTATGTATCTGTAGTAAATAAGACGATCTTCTTGGTAGAAATTTTCAAGAGTCAAAGAAACCCTTTCAATAGAAAACACGTTTATTACTCAGTAGTTTATAGACACAATATATACTCAACCGAGAGTGGAAAATCGATCTTGAAAAAAAACACATTCAAACCTAAAATATAAAAATCTGCAAGGATAGCTATATTTATGATATGAGATACGTTACTATGAAGTTATAAGAACAGTTAACAGGTTTGAAATAAAAATGTGAAAAAATTATTTCAATTTACAATAAAATATTTCACAGATAGTCACAAGAGTGGATATTCTGTTAAATATATTGATCTCAATCTAGACCTTTTCAATTTTTTCGAATAAAAGCTACATAAGAAAAATTTAACGGGACCAAACACGAAACTTTCGGGTTGCGCTGTATGTGGTCTCGGTATCGCCTATAGCATTTTCTCGTCTCGCTTTTCCGAGACGAGAACGAGACGAGAACGAGACGAGAACGAGACGAGAACGAGACGAGAACGAGACGAGAACGAGACGAGACGAGAAAAATCTCACTCTCGTGTGAAGCCCTAGTCAAGCGTCTTTCGAGGACTCTGAGAACTCCTTGAACTGTATCACTGCAATCATATTTTATATCGAGGAATGCAAAACTATCTCATAACAAGCACTGACGTGAAGTCAGAAGCTTTTCCGCGTATGTTCTATTGTCCATTCTTCTGTATTGGACACCCTTAATCGAATTTACCATGGTAAATTATGTGGTCCATTCTCCTGTAGTGGACACTCTTAATTCGAATTTACCATGGTAAATTCGAATTAAGTGTCCAATACAGGAGAATGGACAACATAATTTACCATGGTGAATTCGATTAAGGGTGTCCAATACAGAAGAATGGACAATAGAATATTCGCGCAAAAGCTTCTGACTTCACGTCAGTGCTTGAACCAATTTTTTTAAAATTTTCTAGGGGTACGGTTCTTAAATTTTTTTTTCGTCATTTTTTTTAGATTTTCTAGTGGTACGGTTCTCACAAAATTTTAAACACGTCTTTATGTTGATTTTCTACTACTAGTTACCAAGCACCAATTCGATCGCATATTTATTTTTTGAGTTATCAAGGAAATAATATTCCAGGTGGGTATAACTCGGAAACCGTAAGACCGATTATGCCCAAAAACGAACTCAACTCTCCCTTTCGGTTACACAACCTACCCTGAAAATTGCAAGTCCCTATCTCCTTTCGTTCGAAAGTTATCGAGGCAACGGTAACCCATCTACTGACCTCACACAAGAATGCTCGAATCTCCAACAATATTTAACCGATCGTATTAAAACTTGAAATTTGGCAGAAGAGTTAGGTTATGAAGGCTCTTGCAATTTCAGCAATTTCAAACGAATAGTTACTGATATATAGAATTTTTTTTTTTTCAATTTTTTATTAAAAATTTTCTACAAATGCTATCCTCACCAAATTTTGCAAACATTTTCGCGTTAGCATTCTACAACTAATTACCATGTTTGAATTAAATCGGTTCAGTATTTTTCGAGTTAATGAGGAACAAAAAACCATCAAATTTCAGAAAATTTCAGATGGCTATAACTCTAAAACCGTTTGGCCGATTATGCTTATAAATAAACTGAAATGTCGCGTTCTGGTGCACATCCTATCCTGAAAACTTGAAGCCGCTATCTCTTCACGTTCTCAAGTTATCGTGACAACAAAAAATATTTTTTAATAATTTTTTTTTAATTTTCTTGCCATACGATTTGGACAAAATTTTACGAACGTGCTTAGGTTCATATTCTACATACTCACGAAGTTTCAATTCGATCGGATTTATATTGGTTGAAAACAAAATTATTACTCGAAAACCACTGGGCCGATTATGCCCATTAACGAACTTGTCCGTCGTATTGGGATGCGCCACCCACCCTGAAAATTTCAAGTCGCTAGCTCTTTTCGTTCTCAAGTTATCGTGGCAACGAACGGCCGGACAGCCGACCGGACAGAATCAAATTTGACCTCGAATTCTTCATTGGGGAGTCGAACCTAATCGTTTGAGACCATTTTCGTCAAAAAATTCGAAAGTTACAGACATTTGGGCAAAATGATAACGCAATGTTCCCCAGAACATACGCGCAATAATATGGATGGGTCTCAAGGTCAGGCAAACAGTAGGTATCTTCACTGAATTTCAATATGTAGACCACTATGAAGTTGTGTGGTACACATAAAGAAAATATTTTTATCGATCAGTTTGATCACTATTGAAACTCTTTCTATAATTTCGCCTTTATTTAATTGCTCTGTTTACAGTGCAGTGAATCTGAATGAATCCTTCCTTCAACATAATGATACATATCACATATTGAACATATGCGCTCTCATATCCCTACTCATTACACAGTCATGGTCTTTAAATGTTTATCAATATGTATAGACTGATCTATACACTTGTTAATTCTATCTTGCCATAGTTATAGTAGTGCTGAATTGCGAATTTCAGTATGAACAGATAGCTCTAAAAATCAAATTCAATATCGTAATATTTCCCTGAACCGATAAAACAGAAATCTCATCATATCTGCGACATTTCAAAACTAACGTTCATGAAATTGTATCCATTTCAACGTTCACATAAAACGTCATCATTTCGACTTCCAACTGTGCCGATTGAAAAACATTTGATGGAAAAAGGGGAATACGAAATGGCTAATATGTTCATCATATATTTTCGCTATAATATCGCACGTTAAGTTATCTCCTCCATAAATATGATTTATCTTGAATAGCCGTCTGTAACGATCTGGAGGACCATAAAGAATCGTTACCGATGATCTCAATAACTCGTAATCAGTTGAGTAGTAGGTTCGCATACCTTATAAATAGTTATAAATGGTTCCAGATATATATCCGTGGGACTGGGGAATATGTATTAATTATAGAATTTGCCGTTCTTTTACAGGTTCTCTCGTGATGGTATGGGAGAGTACACCTGGTCCTATTAGATGTGGACCAAGCGTAAAACGGCCTTAATTAGGTAGCTGATTCACTGTTTGTATCCTACCAATTTGGACTGTGTTATGTGCTTCAACGTGTAGCTTGACTTAATTTATGGTGATAGTTATACACAAATCTTGCTTTTAATATGAGACTTGTGAGTACATATATCTATCATTGTTTGAAGTTTACGAATAGCATTTAATGCGTGATTTATATGATCAAACTTCTTCCGCGTTTAAATCTCTAGTTTTTAATCGATTCGTGAATAAGATATTGGCACATTTATCATTAACAAGTGTTCATACATGAAGATGTTAGTCCTCATGGAAACTGAGGAAGAGAAATGATTTATGGTGGGTATTATTAGAATATGAGTTAATTTTTTTGACTATGCTCTATGATTATTTAGCAAAATGAAAATATTTCACTGATATTTTCTTGAAAGTTATGTCATTATGAAATTAGATAATTAAACAGCTCACAACATCTGATATAGACCAATTTACTATCAATATAATCCACACAGAACCTAAAAAGCTTTTAGGTATGGGCGTTTTGAGAGTACATCTCATCAGTAAATAATATAAATAATTCGGAAACATTCTGGGACTGCACTTTCACAATTTTGCACAGCTTCAAATATGAAAAGATGTAATTTATTTTGTTACCCCGTTATGTAAATTGGTGTTATTACAGATATTCAATTACTTAAAACAAAAAAAAGAACTGGCATTGCTAGCAAAAGTGTATATCTGAAGAGATTCCACTGCACCTAAATATTAACTGTAATTCCAGATTTCAAAACGAATGGTACTATTAGAATTGCCAATTATCGACCCATATATATTCTTAGTCTCTTTGAGATGATTGTTCTCAAGTGGATGATAGACCTCCTAACCAAGTTCAATCTTGTGATAAACTGCCACCATGGTCTCAGGAGCATACAACAATTATTGGCAGATACCACCCAATCTCGAAGAAGCTGTTTATGTGCATGCGCCCCGCGTGTTTATCTTCAACGACATTCGAATAGACAAATTTTGAATTTGACAGGACCGAATATATTATTTGTAAACTCTCGTGATATATGGATTATTCGAATTGTCAGATGGCTGTATGCAGTATTTTCTGCATTTTAATAACCTTTGGTCATAAATCGAGTCCATTATTTTGAAGCGAATAGTCAATATTAACTATACATTACCATACAATACGTAAGTTTCTGTTTCTTCGAAGAACAATTTCCTTCAAGTTTCGACTGGTATGTATTTTCTACCAAGATATTCTAGAAGCCATCATTCAAAAGAATGCAAGTATTGTACGAAGAACTATGACTGATTATACTGGAAATCATAGCTCGTCTGGGGACACAAATGAAACAATATAAGCTATTCACCATTTGGGGAATAAATCATTAGATTGTCCATGAGCACAAGTATTTATTTATTTATTTATTGTTCAAGGAATACAAACAGGGATTACCCATAAATTGTATTCACAGATTAACATTATAATATGAATATTCCTTGGTTTATCCTCTATAGTGAAAAAAACTTTTGAATTATTGCTTATTCATGGAATATGGTATGTAATAATTTGACATTTTAACACATCGTTTGATGAATTAGTATATTCTAAAACAAGTTGCCGAATGGGCACCTATTCAAACACTAATACGAAATTCGAAAAGAAGCGACGAAGGAGCGAGTTTTCTAACGCATGAGTGTTGGATTTGCCTTCTGCAACGAGTATGAGACGATATTTTCTCTATTTCAGGCAAGTTTTGTAAAATACTGTTGATATTAAATGAACAATTTCTTTTATACATCTTAATGACTTTTGTATTGTATATTGGCAGTTGGTGTGACTGCTACGGAATTTGAATCGTACGTAGGGCATGGAGATCAGATTTAAACCAGTTTCCTAATAGCATAAGTATTCAAATCTTGCAAGAAGGAAATCTCTTGTACCTTATTTTTCAATGAAAATATGGTAAAACTATTCCTCTCAACAACTATTTCACTACATTCAGATTAATATTGACAATTGACTCGTGTTGAAATTAGTTAGGATCGAATGTCAGTGCTGACTACTACAAAACGATAAATATAACTAGAAACATGCGGGAACGAGTTCATTAAAGCACAGTTTTTAGTGTTGTAATGAACTCATTTCGATACTGAAATAGAGAATAGTATATTGTATAATTAGTGGGAAAAGCATAATATTCCCAAACGACTGTGATGATTACCAGACGAGGAGCGTAGCGACGAGTCTAGTAACACAGGAGTTTGGGAATATGCTTTTCCCACGAATTATACACACTATTTTTTCGTTGATTTAGATTTAAAAAATTAATTAAAAAATGTTTCATTCAAGATGTAATCAAGTAAGTTTAAATAGGTTTCTCTATGTTCATATTGAAATATAGAAGTGGTAACCATGGAAATTACTTTGTTATGACAAAAGTAAAATAATTGTCAAGCTGGTTTTGTTTGATTCGTTATATTTTATAAATAATTAAAGAAGAATTAATAAACATGAACACTGATAGTGATTATTTGTTACCTTGCACGACTCCTGATATAGAAGAATTCGCGAACGTGGCTTCACTTAATTTACTTCCGGCGAAACCAGAGAGAAGTATGAACTTGCGTACCAACGCTTCATGGATTTTTGCAGAAAAAAAAATGGGTTCAAGCCCTGTGGACAGGAGCTTTCTGGCGCTCTAGTTCAAACAGACAAATTATATCTCCGAAAGTATTGGTTTCTCAGAGTTGAGAATTATATCAATGTATTCATATGATAGAACTACATCATAAAGGAAGTTCAATTCAAATGATAGTTTATTTATCAAGATTAAATGAGCAATCATGAGAATGAGAACTGCACCATGGAAGAAATCAAATTAAATCTGGCCAATTTTGTCCAATAACGAACTTAACCGAGATATTCATCTCCCTAACCCACTCTGAAAATTTCAACTACCTAGCTCATTCCGTTCGAGAGTTATATCTATGTCTATGGATGAAAAGCAGTCTCACTACTCTCAGATCTCTTACTTCATGTTCCGTTTCGAAATGTAAGACTTTTCTGAGAAAACTAATTTCGGAGCAAACAACTGAGATTTTTCTCACTTCGCTCACAATTCTTCGATTGATTAGATAATGACATGCCTCAGGAAAATAAGTTGACATTATTACAATTCATACATAGAATAATTATATCATTGTGTGACAACGTTGAAATACGATTTATTATTGAAATTTTGAAAAATCATATCTCCCAAAGTATTAGCTTGTTAGAGTTAAAAATGATATCATTGGATTCTTATGGTAAAACTGCTTATTGAAAAAAAAATTAATTTTGAATTTGTTTTGTAAAAAATATTTTTTTTTTGTCACTCCGAAACCATCTGTCCGATTTTGCCCAATAACGAACTTAGCCGAGATATTTATCTCCCAAACCTACTCTGATAATTTCAACTGTCTAGCTCATTTCGTTCGAGAGTTATCGTGCCTACGGCCGGCCGGACAGAATGATTTTCGACCACGGATTCTTGATCAGTGAGTCGAACCAAATCGCTTAAGACCATTTTCATCGAATAATTCGAAAATTACAGATATTTGGGCAAATTGATAAGCACTCAGTTCCGAGGAACTAGAGCGCCAAAAATGGAATACAAAATTAGGTCAGGAATTCAGCAGAGTTAGTAAAAAACTTCTGACAAACATCTCATATATATCCTTCAGAACTAACTTTCAATTAAAGGCAAATTATTTTTTCGAAGTTTCTGGCATTATTTGGTCAATTTTTCAATTAAAATAAAATGGGTTCAAGCCCTGTGTTTTCTGGCGCTCTAGTTGAAACAGACAAATTATATCTCGGAAAGTATTGGTTTCTCAGAGTTGACAATTATATCAATGTATTCTTATGATAGAACTGCATCATACACGAAATTCAATTCAAATAATAGTTTATTTATCAAGATTAAATGAGCAATTTGAGAATGAGAACTGCACCATGGAAGAAACCAAATTAAAATAGCTAAAATGAATTTGACTCTCTCTTATAAAACAGGATGAAATGTACGAGTATGAACACAGATCATATAATAAAGCTTAGATAGAATAATTATAGCATTCTGTGAAAACATAGAAGTACGATTCATTATTGAAATTTAGAACTTGATCTTAGCAGAAATTGAATTCAAACATCATAGAAGAATTTAAATTCAACAAGAGTGCCAAAAATTATCAATCCAAAACCAATAGACGAATTCTACCCAACAACGAACTCATCCAAGATATTCATTCCTCAATTCCAGTTTTGTTTTTAGTGGAGATATTCTGAACTCAATATTATTAACTTACCATTACCATTCCCATCATCATATGGATTGACCATCGGCATGAAAATATCAACCAACAAAAACTATGATATTATATTATAATTCTCATATTTATACGATTGCTGGAATGA
This sequence comes from Halyzia sedecimguttata, assembly GCA_937662695.2. NCBI lineage: Eukaryota > Metazoa > Arthropoda > Insecta > Coleoptera > Coccinellidae > Halyzia > Halyzia sedecimguttata. The sequence continues at coordinate 9,611,692 of OW569416.2, read as the reverse complement.
ATGACAATGTTATTAACTTACCACTACCATTCCCATCATCATATGGATTGACCATCGGCATGAAAATATCAACCAACAAAAAGTATGATAATATTATAATTCTCATATTGATACCATTACTGGAATGAATGACAATGAGACAACGTCAAAGTTGACGTTATAACAATTCATAGAATAGCCACAGAATAATTCTATCATTGAAATTTTGAAAAATCATATCTCCGAAAGTATTAGTTTGTTAGAGTTAAATATGATATGAATGGATTCTTATGGTAAAACTCCTTATTGAAAAAAAATTTAATTTGGAATTTGTTCTGTGAAAAAAAATTTTTTTTTTGTTACTCCGAAACCATCTGTTCGATTTTGCCCAATAACGAACTTAGCCGAGATATTTATCCCCCAAACCTACTCTGAAAATTTCAACTGTCTAGCTCATTCCGTTCGAGAGTTATCGTGCCTACGGCCGGACGGCCGGACAGAATGAATTTCGACCACGGATTCTTGATCAGTGAGTCGAACCAAATCGTTTAAGACCATTTTCATCGAAAAATTCGAAATTTACAGACATTTGGGCAATTTGATAAGCACTCAGTTCCGAGGAACTAGAGCGCCAAAAACAACAGTGTATCCTTTTCTGAGAATGCACTGATGGCGTATGTTGCTGACTTGGCTAAAACAATGAAATCTTCTACGTTGAGGGCACATTTTTCCATGCTTCGATCAACTTTGTCTGTTAAAAATAATATTAATATTGCCCAGTACCAAAAACTGAGAGCATTTTTAAAACGTCAAGCTTCAGGATACAAACCGAAAAAATCCAAAATTTTAACCCAGAAACAAGTTGAGAAATTCATTTTAGAGGCCCCAGATGACATATTTTTATCGACCAAAGTAAGTAGATATAGATAAAATAGTATTACTCAAAATACATAAAATACGAAATATACAATTTTTGATTACCTTTTAGGTAGGTCTAATATTTGGAATAGCAGGAGCCTGTCTACGAGATGAGCTTGCCCTAATGAAAGTTCAGGATATAGAATATTTCGGTTCAAAAATACTGGTTAAAATACCAGAAACAAAAACAAATAAACCTAGATCCTTTATCATTAACGAAACCTATTTAAATGTTTATAGAAAGTAAGTATCATTTAGGCCTAATGATTTTGAAAATCCTAGATTTTTTTTTAAATTCAACAAGGGAAAAGGATGGAAGACAGTCATTGAAATAAATCAATTTGAAAAAATGCCGCAAATTGTTGCAAGTTATTTACAGTTGCCAAATCCGACAGAATATACAGGACATTGTTTCCGAAGATCATCGGCAACACATTTGGTAGATGCTGGAGCTGATATTCTTTCTTTAAAGCGCCACGGAAGATGGAAATCTTCCAATGTGGCGAAAGGATATATTGACCAATCATTTAATAATAAAGTAGAAGTGGCTAATAAAATATTCAACACCCCTGTCTCTACTTCAAATGAAAATGATCGAAACGAGATAAACCAAACAATTAGCCATGCAGCTTCAACGTCTATAAATTCTCGTTGTCCTCCAGTACAATTTACAAATTGTACAAACTGTACAATAAATGTAAATATTAACAACAATTAATTTGTGTTCAAGAATATCGTTTTAAATTAGATGTTTCTTTTATAACAACTTTATCAATATAAAATTGGTTCAAGCCCTGTGGACAGGAGCTTTCTGGCGCTCTTGTTCAAACAGACAAATTATATCTCCGAGTATTGGTTTCGCAGAGTTGGAAATGATATCAATGTATTCTTATGATAGAACTGCATCATAAAGGAAATCCAATTCAAATAATAGTTTATTTATCAAGATTAAATGAGCAATCTGAGAATGAGAACTGCACCATGGAAGAAATCCTCGAAGAAATCAAATTAAAATAGCTGAAATGAATTTGACTCTCTCTTATAGAACAGGATGACATGCACGAGTATGAACACAGATCATATATTAAAGCTTATATAGAATAATTATAGCATTCTGTGAAAACATAGAAGTACGATTCATTATTGAAATTCAGAAAAATCATATCTCCGAAAGTATTAACTTGTTGTAGTTGAAAATGATATCAATGCATTTTTATGGTGAAACTGCATCTTAAATAAAAATTGAATTTGAAATGTGTTACTCAAAAAAAAATTTTTTTTTCGTTACTCCAAAACCATCTGGCCTATTCTGCCCAATAACGAACAAACCAAGATATTCATCTCCCTAACCTACTCTGAAAATTTAAACTGCCTAGCTCATTCTGTTCGAGAGTTATTATAGAATTTTTTTTTTAATTTTCGAAATTTTTTTTGACCCTTTTCGGTAACCTGGTCAATACAAAACTTCACATGCGTATAAAGGTTATGATTGTACAATTTGATGCTGAATTTCAGATAGATCGAGTGATCGTTTTCGGAAAAATTCATAAAAAACGGTTTTACTAAAATCGGCCATAACTCTGAAACCGCTTGATGGATTTCGCCCATTAACGAACTTGTCTGAAATATTTACGCTCCAAACCCTCCTTGCAAATTTCAATCTTCTAACTCCTTTCGTTCGAGAGTTATCGTGCCTACGGCCGGCTGGACGGCAGGACCGGCCGAACAGAATTAATTTCGACCTCGGATTCTTGATCAGTGAGTCGAACCAAATAGTTTGAGACCATTTTCAGCCAAAAATTTGAAAATTACAGACATTCCGGCAAATTGATACGCACTCAGTTCCGAGGAACTAGAGCGTCAATTTCAATTTATTGTAATAATACATTTGTAACATTACCGCACGCTACAGCAGTGCGGTAAGAATATTACCGCACTGTTATTTTCTAATTGCTTAGCAACTGCCCACTATTCTGGAATGTTGAGCTTTGCGCATAGAAAAAAGGTCAAAATAGTGTCACTTTTCCCACGATTGAAGAATAGTATATTCTAAAATAAGTTGCAGAATGGGCTCCTATTAAAACACGAATGCGAAATTCGAAAACGAGCGACGAAGGAGCAAGTTTTCGAACACATGAGTGTTGGAATAGCCTTCTGTAACGAGTATTAGACGATATTTTCTCTATTTCAGGCAAGTTTTGTAAAATACTGTTTAAATTTGATGAAAAATTCGGATTATACCTCCTAGTGACTTCTGTATTGTATCTTGGTAGTTGGTGTGACTGTTACGAAAGTTGACAGATTACGGCATTTGAATTTGAAACGTACGTAGGGCATGGAGATCAGAATTAAAACAGTTTCCTAATAGCATGAATGATTCAAAACCATATTCTTTAATGAAAATAAAATTTTTCCCGAACAATTATTTCACTATATCCTAATTATAGTGTATTGTCAATTGACGTGTGTTGAAATTTGATAGGATCGAATGTCAGTGCTGCCTACCACAAAACGAAAAATATATCTAGAAACAATGCCGGAATGAGTTCATTCCAGCACTGTTTTTAGTGCTGAAATGGACTCATTACGATACTGAAATAGAGGAAAAATCTTTTTCAAAACTCTTGTCATTTATTGATATCATGAGATATTTTCCTGAAATTATAGATAAACTCTGAATATTCCATTCAATATTGAAATATTAAAATTATGTATTCAGACATTTACACTGTGTGCGTAAATGTCTGAATACTTAATTTTAATATTTCAATATTGAATGGAATATTCAGAGTTTATCTATAATTCCAGATATCTCATGATATCAATAAATGACAAGAGTTTTGAAAAGATTTTCTCTATTTCAGTATCGAAATGAGTTCATTACAGTACTAAAAACTGTGCAGTAATGAAATCATTCCCGCATTGTTCAGTTATATTTTTCGTTTTGTGGTAGTCAGCACGACATTCGATCCTAACTAATTTCAATACGAGTCAATTGTCAATATTAATCTGGATGTAGTGAAATAGTTGCCGAGAGGAATAGATTTATTTCCATTGAAAAATAAGGTACAAGAGATTTCCTTCTCGCAAATTGTGAATCACTCATGCTATTAGGAAACTGTTTTAAATCTGATTTCCATGCCCTACGTACGATTCAAATTCCGTACCAGTCACACCAACTGCCAATATACAATACAAAAGTCAATAGGATGTATAAAACGAATTTTTCATTTAATATCAACTTTTATATTTTATAAAACTTGCCTAAAATAGAGAAAATATCGTCTTATACTCGTTGCAGAAGGCGAATCCAACACTCATGCGTTAGAAAACTCCCTCCTTCGTCGCTCGTTTTCGAATTTCGCATTAGTGTTTGAATAGGTGCCCATTCTGCAACTTGTTGCGCGTATGTTCTGGGGAACATCGCGTTATCATTTTGCCCAAATGTCTGTAACTTTCGAATTTTTTGACGAAAATGGTCTCAAACGATTAAGTTCGACTCGCCAATGAAGAATTCGAGGTCAAATTTGATTCTGTCCGGCCGGCCGTCCGGCCGGCCGTTGCCACGATAACTTGAGAACGAAAAGAGCTAGCGACTTGAAATTTTTAGGGTGGGTGGCGCATCCCTATACGACGGACAAGTTCGTTAATGGGCATAATCGGCCCAGTGGTTTCCGAGTAATGATTTTGTTTTCAACCAATATAAATCCGATCGAATTGAAACTTGGTGAGTGGTTGTAGAATATAAACCTAAGCACGTTTGTGAAATTTTGTGCGAATCGTATGGCTAGAAAATTATTAAAAAAGAATTAAAAAATATTTTTGTTGTCACGATAACTTGAGAACGGAAAGAGATAGCAGCTTCAAGTTTTCAGGTTAGGATGAGCACCAGAAGGCGACATTTCAGTTTGTTCATGAGCATAGTCGGCTAAATGGTTTAAGAGTTATAGCCATCTGAAATTTTCTGAAATTTGGTGGGTTTTTTGTTCCTCGTTAACTCAAAAAGTACAGAACCGACTGAATTCAAACATGGTTATTAGTTGTAGAATGCCAACACGGAAACGTTTGCAAAATTTGGTGAGGATAGCATTTGTAGAAAATTTCTAATAAATCATTGAAAATAAAAAAAAAATTCTATATATCAGTAACTAATCGTTTGAAATTGCTGAAATTTTGCAAAAGCCTCCATAACGTAACTCTACTGCCAAGTTTCAAGTTTTAATACGATCGGTTAAATATTGTTGGAGATTCAAGCATTCTTGTGTGAGTTCAGTAGATGATCATACATTATATCTTGCCAAGCACTCTCCAATCCCGAAGAAGCTGTGTCTGCGCATGCGCCCCCGACATTTTGTTTTTAACCTCAAACCGCGAATCCAATTTTAAAGTAAACAAAACATTCAAATCTACCAAGGAGTTGCCTCATAATATAATTATTCAGAATAATTATCACTATATCACTAACTAAATCCTGTTGAAATCTATTGTATACCATACGTTGAATATAAACGGGACTACCTTGTATTTGATGAGTTTGAAGAATGAAGGAATCTAGATAATAGATATATTTATTACGTATGTGAAAGAAATTCCGAATTATGGAGAAGTGTGGGATAGGAATTGTAACCGCACTAATACCATATCAGGTACATGAAGTTATTCATAATTTCTAAATAATATAAGTATTAAGTTATGTTTTATTTAAGGTTTGTCTGCAAATTGTTTTAAAAGATGATATCTGGTATACGTCCTTCAAGCGAAAAATCAGCAGTAGGTACTAGTAGTGAATTGAATGAATGAATTTTCAGTCTTTATATTTACTTTCAGGAGTGAATAAATTGAGACCCAAACAGTTCACCTGTAGCGAACAAGAAATGGTTGTCAACAAATTGAACGCAGGAGTTACTGCTGATAGAATTCTTAATAAAAACAAGGAATATGGGACTTATGTAGATTGAATATCTAGCTTATCTCATGAGAAAATTCAATATTGATAAGAGGCAACATGAAGAGCATATGAACGCTACAATTTTGAAAGTTCAAAAGTGGAATAGCCAACAAGAAAATCAAACAAATTGGTGATGGTTCACATATCGTTGGCAAAATGACAAAGGGACTTATTTCCAATAGGAAAGTTTCAAGATATTCGTTTAAAAGTGAACGATAAATCAGGGGGTGGACGAAATAAACCATAAATGCTCAATTCTAGTACATTTGCATAATACCTGTTATGGATTCATATAATACTGTTACACAAATAAAAAAAAAATTGAATTGCACTTATTCTGGTGTCCATCATTAAGGTCTTTGAATGACAGTGTATATTATATTATAGGAATTTTTGACGAAACATTTTATTTTTTCTAATAGCGGAACATTTCAAAATACATGTTCAGTAGTAAAAGGTGATGTAATAATATAACATGTATACATGTGTATATATTGTTTTCACTTGGAGTTTCAGGTAAATGTTTCTAAAATTCTTGTTGTTTAGTATGCTTAATAATGGATACGATTTCACTAATGTAATAGAATGGCTTGATAATTCAACGATAACTTTGAAAATGATGATATATCTAGTGCTGTGGAGGTAATCCATATATAGTTTCCAAAGAGAAGTGGGATATAAGGAAGTAATCATGTTTTAATTATGATCCATATATTTATCCTCCCTGTAGTGTTTTAACTATGGTAAGCTAGTAGTGGTGCAAACTCGAAAAAAATTATTGCAAGATCCTTGATGTAGTATTGAAATTTCAAAATGAATGTTATTCTTGATCTCTCGTGAAGTAAATAATCAAAATGTTAATACATAGAGTTTGATTCAAAATTATTTCCTGCGTCTGAATTACTGCTACTGTTTGGTATTCAATTTTTTTGTTTACATAGTAATTATAGGTATTGGTATGATATATAGATATTGGTTTCTAAATAAATGAATCTTATTTTCACAATAATTACTATTTTCCCTAAACCTATGAAAACCCATTTTTACAGACAAATTACATTAGATCTTTAGCTTCAAACGCTCATCATCTTAAAATACAACTCAATACGTGGAAATGTCTGAATACTTAATTTCAATATTGAATGGAATATTTATAGTTTATCTATAATTTCAGATAATATCGCATATCAACGAGTGACAGGAGTTTTGAAAATGATTATTCATCGAACGATATCTGTCAAATTTTTACCATATTCCATATCGAGAGACATTCTTATGATTATGAAGAATTCAAATTGTTTGATGGCTCATATAATATATGGATAAGCAATAATTCAAAATTTTCTTTGACTATAGAGGCTAAAAAAAGCAATATTCGTAAAACACTTGTGATTATGGACATTCTAATAATTCATTCCCCAACTGGTAAATAGCTTATATTGTTTTATTTGGGTCTCCAGACGAGCTATGACCTATGATTTCCAGTATAATTATGACAGTTCTTCATACAATACTTGCATTCTTTTGAATAATGCCTTCTAGAATATCTTGGAACAATAAACATATGAGTCAAAATTTTAAACGGTTTGGAACCTACGTATTGTATGTTAATGTATAGCTATTAGCCAGTCTCCACAGTAAGATCTGACCTCACGATTCAAATAATCTATAGTTAGAAATAATATTTTCGTATAAGTAGGTTGAATTAGCGACTACCTTCTAAGTTGAATTTCGAAAGTTGTTTCGGGAAAATTAGTCTCAACAATCGGCTATTAATCTCTTTATTGTATCATAACCAAGCTTTCGGAAATCATCGTTTCCTTCATCAGGGTGCTAAAAAATACATGGTCATACAGTAAAACTAACAAAAAAATGGCCGCACACAACTGTGAAAATCCAATACTTACAACAAAGTGAGAAAAACTTCGTCAAAATCATAAAAAACTTTACAACAGGATACAATCCAATGGCCAACCACATCAACAACTCAAATTGCAACATTAATGCAGAAAATCTCCTGAAGAAAAATCTTGTTCTAAAGCTTCCAAACGACTACAATGGACACACTCCATAAAATTAAAACGTGGAGTAATGTCGTAATGTTAACGGAAACCGAAAACAACAATCAACGGAAATATACATAAAAGATTCCGGAAGGGTTGAGTTAACATTTGACATTACCAATATTATGTCAAAAATATTGATTTAAAGCAGAGATCTTCAATCAATACCCTGGTTGATAGGAGGACCCTGAATCCTTTTCTTAGGACGGTCATTTGCTAATTTAATAAGATTACAATAGATGGCGCTGATGCCTCTACAATCTGTGTTAATATTTAAATTATTCTCATTACTAAGAATTTCAACAGTCTCAAGGAAAGACCTTTTATATCTATCATTCTGAGCTCTGACAACTTTAGCATCACTAAAATTCATAGTATGATCAGTATCAAAAACATGTTTGGACAAACCAGTAGTAGGTACATTTCATCAAAACACAATCCTTGGTGTGTTCCTTTATTCTAGTTTTAAAATATCTACCTGTTTGGCCAATATATACCTTATGGCAATCCAAACATTCAATCTTATAAATCAAACCCGATCTTACACCTATGGATGTTACATCTTTAATCTTAGAAAAAACAGAATCAGCCAAAGTGAAAGGGTTACGTTTAGCTATCATCATCTTGGTTCTCTCATCCAAATGTCCCCTCAAAATGTTAATAATATTTATTTATTTATTTATTTATTTATTTCATGTTACATATTATAATAATAATAAGAACAAGAGTGTACAGGATAACCCCCTTTTAAACAAGAAAATCAAATGAAAAGATGGACTCATACTATGTGACTGTATGTCTTCATAGCACGAGTCCTACAAGTTAAAATAATCAAGACTATCAAACACATGAAGAAACAGTGATAAAGTCTTTCACCACGTTTAAAAATTTCGACAGATGCGCCGCAACATCGCGTTAAATGAAGAAATTGAGCCCGAGAAAAAATCCAAACTGGAACCCAGAGCATTCGCCGCAGCCATGCTTCTATTGAGGAATGAGTTAGTAGCATAATTCGTCCTATGTGTGTGGATGTAAAAAACTGGAGTCTGTCTCGTTATCCTCGAAGGCAAATTGAAGTTTACTGCAGATAGTAGCTTGGGACAGCGTATGCCGCCATTCAAAATTTTATAGAGGTTGGACAAGTCCATCCGGTGGCGTCTATTACGGAGGGTTTCCAGACTAGATGATAGACTGGTGGCCTCAACACTCCCTCTGGGGAAACCCAATCTGAAGGCCAGATGATGCACGAATCTGCGCTGAACCCTCTCAATGCTGTCAATATCGCACTGGTAAAAGGGAGCCCACGCACAAGAAGCATATTCCAGAATAGGCCTACACAAAGAGCTGTACAAAAGCCTCACGGTGTCAGGACCGAAGAAGGACGAGTTACGAATTATGAAGCCGAGCGACCGATTAGCCCTCGCACATACACTCTGAACTTGTTCCTTAAAATTCAAATTACAATCGAGTAAAATACCAAGGTCCCGAACACATGTATGCCTAGTCAATTCTATATCGTTCAACCGATAACTGTGCCGGATAGGTGTAATGCACTTATGGAATGATATAAGACTACACTTATTGATGTTAACACTAAGATAGTTAGAAGTTGACCATTCGTGAAAACTATCAATCTGTTCCTGAAGATAGAGGCAATCAGCCACAGAATTAACTGGTTGGTATAATTTCAAGTCATCAGCAAAAATCAAAAAGTTAGAATTGAGACAGTCCTTGACATCATTGATAAATAAATTAAAAAGTATAGGTCCCAAATGGCTACCCTGGGGAACACCCGAAGTAACCTCGATGAACCTAGAGAAATAATTCTTATATCGGACAATTTGCATTCGGCCACATAAAAAACTTCTAAACCAAGTTAGTAAAGAACCAGATATTCCAAAGGCTTCCAGCTTGGCCAGCATAATATTATGGTTTACCGTGTCAAACGCCTTGGAGAAATCGGTGTACACAGCGTCCACCTGGCGACCCTCCTCCAAACAGCCGACTATATCCTCGAGGTACACCAAAAGATTGGATAGGGTAGACCTCCCACGCCTGAATCCATGCTGTTCGTCAGACAAAAGGGCATCACAGTGCCAGGTCATGTAACTGCATACCAGACTGTCCAACATCTTTGGCATAACCGATTGAATGGAAATCCCCCTGTAGTTAGATACCTCAGATTTGGTTCCTGATTTAAAGATCGGTATGATGAAGCTACTCTTCCAAAATTCGGGAAATCTACCCTGCTTCAACGAGACATTGAACAGACTGCAGATTGGAGAGGAAAGAGTGCAAACACACCTCTTCAGTACGTAAGCAGGTACACCGTCAGTTCCGACCGACAGCCCAGGCTTGAGTCGCTCAATTATCTCATAAATTTCGGCACTTGAGAATTCGCAACTTGATAAGTTCACTGTTTGAGGGTACTTAATATTCGGAGGCACTACACAATCCTTTTTATGGAAAAGAAGTCGGCGAAAAGATTCACAGTATCCGCACCATTAGAGCTACATGCACCATTATAAGACATATTATTAGGAAGGTCAGAACTTTTCTTCCGCTGGTTAACATATTTCCAAAAGGACTGTGGGTCTGAGCGTATATTACGCTCAATATTACCAATGTAAGTTTCAAACAAAGCACGATTAAGAGACTTACATTCGGAACGTAATTGACAGAATACCAAGTAGTCTGCTCTATCCTTCGTAGCAATGTATTTTTTGTGTGCCTTCTTCTTTCTACTGATCAATCCCTTCAAAGTTGCGCCGAACCATACAGGATAATTAGAATTTTTAGTTTTTTTACGTGGAATAAAGCGAGATATGCCATCATACAGATATGTATAAAACAACAAGGCAGCATCATCCGCACCAAGCCCGTCGAAATTCCAGCTGCAAGAGGACAGGTAAGCATTAAGAGCATCGTAGTCGCCACTCCGAAAATCAAAGCTAACATCCTCATAGGGTAAAGCATCGCTCGTGACGCTCCCTGAAGCAACAACAAATTGAATCGCATTATGATGTATCCCAGGAGCCTGGAGAGGATCAGCAGCCAAAGAAACCTCGGTATGGGCCTCATGTGTATACAAGAGGTCCAAAAACACGCCACGACTATTCGGAATGTGGTTGACCTGTGTTAGTCCTAGAAAATTCAACGAATCAAGAAGAGAACGTGCCGAAGTATCATTGTCACACAAAACGAAGGTCTGGTCCCTCCATCCGGCTTCAGGTGAATTATAATCTCCACAAACATATACAGGAGTATCAGGTAACGCAAGGGAGATCTCCTCCATGGCAAGCCAGTGCGACATGTATACCAACTCATCGGATCTGGGGGGTATATATACACAACCGAGGATAAATTTGGATAAAGGGGTTGTTATTTTTACAAATAAATGTTCTACACTCTCAAAGGAGTTAACCACAACCTCAGCGCAGACATCAGCACGAACTAGTATCAACACACCACCCCCCTCACTTTTACTACTATTTTTAGAATTTCTATCATTTCTAAAGATGACATAATTAGACGGGCATAACTCAGAGTCCAAAATACTAGAATTTAACCAGGTTTCACTCAAAACGACGGCATCGTAGGAACTATGCAGGAGCATCTGATAGTAATCGCCCAGCTTGGTCTTCATTCCGCCAACATTCTGATAGTAAACGCAGAAATCGTTAGGGGGGGAGCTCAGTTTTTTCGAGAAACCTGTTCGTGATTAACAATGGAGGGCTTGCCACCTAAATATTTAATGGTGAGATCCTTCTCTCCAGTCTTCTGTCTATGCTCCAATTGTTCCCTCAATTCCGCTAAGTATGCTCTCTGGCAGATGGTTTGATCAGCACCGATAGACAACCCCCGTTCACACCTCTGCAGAACGACAGATTTCTAATTGAGCACTTGAAACGCGGTATCCTGTTTCGAGAAAATAATTTTTGTTGGTCTGTCCTTGGTACCTTTTTTGCCAATTCGAGTAACCCTGACAACTTCCTCCGCTTTCAGTTTAAGAGGTTCCAGCATAGTCTGAACCCTGTTTTTATCGTGCTCTATTCTGACCTGGAGGTTAGGGTCAGTGCTTTCCTTCATATTGTAGATCAGAACATTCCTCGCCCTCCGCTCTCTCTCCTTAATTTCAAAAACAACATCTTCAACGCACTCGCTCCTCCACTGCTTGACATCGGTCAGCTCTCGCTTCACCTCAGTTAACTCGGTCTTAAGGATTGCATTCTCCCTTACCTGGTATTCCAGCCTCCTCAGCAGCCTGTCGTATCTCTCATCCATAGCCTCAAGCTTCAGCATAATGTCCCTCAAGGTTACCTCCTTAGATCTCAAGTTGGGTATTATGCCACCATCAAGAGGGAAATCGCTCGAATATCGAATAGAGGATGTGAGTCCTCGATAAGTGGGTAAGGAACAGAATCTAAAAAAGTTAGTTTCACTGGTCGGATCGACTGGTGAAACTGGTTTTAATATCACTTCAGGACCAATTACACGACTAGGGGTGTTAAACATCAACCTATTCAAAAATTGTTTGGGATAAGAATTATCAACCAATAAATTATAAAGTTTCTTTAAATTACATTGCACCAAATGGGGGCTGACCAACTTCTCAACACGATTTTTTAAACCTAGTACCAAATTTATCTTGTGCTTAAATTCATGTGACGACTTAAAATTCAAATATCTACCTGATGCTATTGGTTTCTGATACCAATCAGTGATAATAATGTCATTCTCGTTTCGTTTCAAAAGTAGATCCAAATAAGGGAGACCTAACTCCTTTTCGAGCTCATAGGTAAACTCAATGTCATCATTAATCGAATTGAGAACAAACAATGTGTTTTCTATTTGGTTCACTGGTATCACACAAAACAAATCGTCAACATATTTCTTGATAACAGGGAACACAAAACCCAACCTAGGTAGGGCTATATCCAAAAGATCGTCAACCACCATCCCCGCAATGATTGGTGAAATAAAAGCACCCATTGGTGTACCTTTAATCTGTCGGAAAAATTGGCCCTGGAATTGGCAATATGTAGTATCGAAAATTAACTTAATACATGCAATAAAATCTACATTTGGCAAAGAGGTATTATGCCTAATTTCCTCCCAATGCAAATCAACACTCATCAAAGTCGCATCTAAAGTGACATGGGTGAACAAAGAAACCACATCCAAACTAGCCATCACATGATCAGGTGGTATTTGAAAATTTCTAATAAAGCTAGCAAACTCAAAAGTATCCTTAACAAAATATGTGTTGTTCTTATTATATGAAACAGTCAAAATGTCTGTAATATATTTTGTTAACTTAGAGTTAGGTGAATCAATACATGAAATAATAGGTCTAACTGATAGTGTAGGTTTATGTACCTTGGGTAAGGCATAAAACTTAGGGGAAACAGAATTATATGACATTAATTTTTTAGCTATTGTATCATCAATTTTTTGTTGTGACTTTAATCGTGAGACAAATTTGTTAATTCTGTTTTGGTAATTTTCGGTTGGATCTGAGCTCAATAAAGTGTAAAATTCATTATCAGATAATAAAGACATCGACAACTCAATGTACCCTTCTTTGACCAAAGCACACTTACATTGCCCTTATCTGACCTAGTCAACAAAACTTCCGGATTTTCATTAAGAAAACCTATTGATGCATTGATATCCTTAAGGACCAGTGGATTACTAGGCCTGTGGCCATTCAAAAAATAATTCGTCATAATATTAGTGCACTGGGCTGTTATTACATCAATACTCTTGCTATCAAAACCCTGAATGACAAAATCTACATCAGCCATAAAAGCTTTAATATCAATCTTGTTTGGATTATCAAAACTGAACTTTGGTCCTAATGCAAAAACTTCCCTAACATTATCAGGAATGGGGAGGTTAGTCAGGTTTTTAAACCAACCTTCACATACTTTGATTTTACAATCATTAAGCTGTTCTTGTAAAATAAGCTTTAATTTACGTGCTTGTCCATCCCTGACCCTATCAAAATGTTGTTTGCAGTGTTTAGCTTTAAGTGATTGAAATTTTTGAAAAATGTTGGCTGGTAATTCGGATTCGAGTTTAGACTTTAACAATTTTATATTATTCTCTAATTTTAAAACATTATCATTAATATGTTTAATCTCAAAGTTAAGTATTTTAGAATTCAACCTACTTTCTATTTGGGCCAACTCATCTTGGTAACGGGCAGGGTTGAAAGAATTCATACTGTTGATGGCTGATTTCCTATTCTTGATATGGCGAGGTAGAACGTGAGAAGATCTGCACCTTAGTAAAAATATGCGATGGTTTCTTGCAGAGGCGAGTTTGATATTAGAGGACGACCATGTCTTCAAGTTAGTCACTGTTTGATTACCGTATTCCTGTCTGATGTCATCATAGAATCCCATTCTTTAAGTATAAGTAGGTGGAATTAGCGACTACCTTCTAAGTTGAATTTCAAAAGTTGTTTAGGGAAAATTAGTCTCAACAATCGGCTATTAATCTCTTTATTGTATCATAACCAAGCTTTCGGAAATCATCGTTTCCTTCATCAGGGTGCTAAAAAATACATGGTAATACAGTAAAACTAACAAAAAAATGGCCGCACACAACTGTGAAAATCCAATACTCACAACAAAGTGAGAAAAACTTCGTCAAAATCATAAAAAACTTTACAACAGGATACAATCCAATGGCCAACCACATCAACAACTCAAATTGGAACATTAATGCAGAAAATCTCCTGAACAAAAATCTTGTTCTAAAGCTTCCAAACGACTACAATGGACACACTCCATAAAATTAAAACGCTGTTATTTCGGTTTCCGTTAACATTACGACATTACTCCACGTTTTAATTTTATGGAGTGTGTCCATTGTAGTCGTTTGGAAGCTTTAGAACAAGCTTTTTCATCAGGAGATTTTCTGCATTAATGTTGCAATTTGAGTGGTTGATGTGGTTGGCCATTGGATTGTATCCTGTTGTAAAGTTTTTTATGATTTTGACGAAGTTTTTCTCACTTTGTTGTAAGTATTGGATTTTCACAGTTGTGTGCGGCCATTTTTTTGTTAGTTTTACTCTATTACCATGTATTTTTTAGCACCCTGATGAAGGAAACGATGATTTCCGAAAGCTTGGTTATGATACAATATAGAGATTAATAGCCGATTGTTGAGACTAATTTTCCCGAAACAACTTTTGAAATTCAACTTAGAAGGTAGTCGCTAATTCCACCTACTTATACTTAAAGAATGGGATTCTATGATGACATCAGACAGGAATACGGTAATCAAACAGTGACTAACTTGAAGACATGGTCGTCCTCTAATATCAAACTCGCCTCTGCAAGAAACCATCGCATATTTTTACTAAGGTGCAGATCTTCTCACGTTCTACCTCGCCATATCAAGAATAGGAAATCAGCCATCAACAGTATGAATTCTTTCAACCCTGCCCGTTACCAACATGAGTTGGCCCAAATAGAAAGTAGGTTGAATTCTAAAATACTTAACTTTGAGATTAAACATATTAATGATAATGTTTTAAAATTAGAGAATAATATAAAATTGTTAAAGTCTAAACTCGAATCCGAATTACCAGCCAACATTTTTCAAAAATTTCAATCACTTAAAGCTAAACACTGCAAACAACATTTTGATAGGGTCAGGGATGGACAAGCACGTAAATTAAAGCCTATTTTACAAGAACAGCTTAATGATTGTAAAATCAAAGTATGTGAAGGTTGGTTTAAAAACCTGACTAACCTCCCCATTCCTGATAATGTTAGGGAAGTTTTTGCATTAGGACCAAAGTTCAGTTTTGATAATCCAAACAAGATTGATATTAAAGCTTTTATGGCTGATGTAGATTTTGTCATTCAGGGTTTTGATAGCAAGAGTATTGATGTAATAACAGCCCAGTGCACTAATATTATGACGAATTATTTTTTGAATGGCCACAGGCCTAGTAATCCACTGGTCCTTAAGGATATCAATGCACCAATAGGTTTTCTTAATGAACATCCGGAAGTTTTGTTGACTAGGTCAGATAAGGGCAATGTAAGTGTGCTTTGGTCAAAGGAAGGGTACATTGAGTTGTCGATGTCTTTATTATCTGATAATGAATTTTACACTTTATTGAGCTCAGATCCAACCGAAACTTACCAAAACAGAATTAACAAATTTGTCTCACGATTAAAGTCACAACAAAAAATTGATGATACAATAGCTAAAAAATTAATGTCATATAATTCTGTTTCACCTAAGTTTTATGCCTTACCCAAGGTACATAAACCTACACTATCAGTTAGACCTATTATTTCATGTATTGATTCACCTAACTCTAAGTTAACAAAATATATTACAGACATTTTGATTGTTTCATATAATAAGAACAACACATATTTTGTTAAGGATACTTTTGAGTTTGCTAGCTTTATTAGAAATTTTCAAATACCACCTGATCATGTGATGGCTAGTTTGGATGTGGTTTCTTTGTTCACCCATGTCACTTTAGATGCGACTTTGATGAGTGTTGATTTGCATTGGGAGGAAATTAGGCATAATACTTCTTTGCCAAAGGTAGATTTTATTGCATGTATTGAGTTAATTTTCGATACTACATATTGCCAATTCCAGGGCCAATTTTTCCGACAGATTAAAGGTACACCAATGGGTGCTTTTATTTCACCAATCATTGCGGGGATGGTGGTTGACGATCTTTTGGATATAGCCCTACCTAGGTTGGGTTTTGTGTTCCCTGTTATCAAGAAATATGTTGACGATTTGTTTTGTGTGATACCAGTGAACCAAATAGAAAACACATTGTTTGTTCTCAATTCGATTAATGATGACATTGAGTTTACCTATGAGCTCGAAAAGGAGTTAGGTCTCCCTTATTTGGATCTACTCTTGAAACGAAACGAGAACGACATTATTATCACTGATTGATATCAGAAACCAATAGCATCAGGTAGATATTTGAATTTTAAGTCGTCACATGAATTTAAGCACAAGATAAATTTGGTACTAGGTTTAAAAAATCGTGTTGAGAAGTTGGTCAGCCCCCATTTGGTGCAATGTAATTTAAAGATACTTTATAATTTATTGGTTGATAATTCTTATCCCAAACAATTTTTGAATAGGTTGATGTTTAACACCCCTAGTCGTGTAATTGGTCCTGAAGTGATATTAAAACCAGTTTCACCAGTCGATCCGACCAGTGAAACTAACTTTTTTAGATTCTGTTCCTTACCCACTTATCGAGGACTCACATCCTCTATTATTAACATTTTGAGGGGACATTTGGATGAGAGAACCAAGATGATGATAGCTAAACGTAACCCTTTCACTTTGGCTGATTCTGTTTTTTCTAAGATTAAAGATGTAACATCCATAGGTGTAAGATCGGGTTTGATTTATAAGATTGAATGTTTGGATTGCCATAAGGTATATATTGGCCAAACAGGTAGATATTTTAAAACTAGAATAAAGGAACACACTAAGGATTGTGTTTTGATGAAATGTACTACTGGTTTGTCCAAACATGTTTTTGATACTGATCATACTATGAATTTTAGTGATGCTAAAGTTGTCAGAGCTCAGAATGATAGATATAAAAGGTCTTTCCTTGAGACTGTTGAAATTCTTAGTAATGAGAATAATTTAAATATTAACACAGATTGTAGAGGCATCAGCGCCATCTATTGTAATCTTAATAAATTAGCAAATGACCGTCCTAAGAAAAGGATTCAGGGTCCTCCTATCAACCAGGGTATTGATTGAAGATCTCTGCTTTAAATCAATATTTTTGACATAATATTGGTCATGTCAAATGTTAACTCAACCCTTCCGGAATCTTTTATGTATATTTCCGTTGATTGTTGTTTTCGGTTTCCGTTAACATTACGACATTACTCCACGTTTTAATTTTATGGAGTGTGTCCATTGTAGTCGTTTGGAAGCTTTAGAACAAGATTTTTCTTCAGGAGATTTTCTGCATTAATGTTGCAATTTGAGTTGTTGATGTGGTTGGCCATTGGATTGTATCCTGTTGTAAAGTTTTTTATGATTTTGACGAAGTTTTTCTCACTTTGTTGTAAGTATTGGATTTTCACAGTTGTGTGCGGCCATTTTTTTGTTAGTTTCACTGTATTACCATGTATTTTTTAGCACCCTGATGAAGGAAACGCTGATTTCCGAAAGCTTGGTTATGATACAATAAAGAGATTAATAGCCGATTGTTGAGTCTAATTTTCCCGAAACAACTTTCGAAATTGATAATATTTTCGGTCCTGCCAAAGTCGAAATTTGGAGAGACTTTTCAAATGTCGTTGAAGAGAGGTAAACACGCGGGTCGCATGCGCAGACACAGCTTCTTCAGGATTGGAGAGTGCTTGCCATGAATTAGTGTAGTAGATGGGTGACCGTTGCCTCGATAACTTTCGAACGAAAAGAGATAGGGACTTGCAATTTTGAGGGTAGGTTGCGTATCCGAAAGGGGGAGTTGAGTTCTTTTTTGGGCATAATCGGTCTAACGGTTTCCGAGTTAAAACCACCTGGAATATTATTTCCTTGATAACTGAAACAATAAATATTCGATTGAATTGAAGCTTGGTAACTTATAGTAGAAAATCAACATAAAGACGTGTTTAAAATGTTGTAAGAACCGTACCCCTAAAAAATTTGAAAAAAATGACGAAAAAAAAAAATTTTAAGAACCGTACCCCTAGAAAATTTCAAAAAAATCACGAAAAAAAAAATTGGTTCAAGCACTGACGTGAAGTCAGAAGCTTTTGCGCGTATGTTCTATTGCTCATTCTTCTGTATTGGACACCCTTAATTCGAATTTACCATGGTAAATTCGAATTAAGTGTCCAATACAGGAGAATGGCCAACATAATTTACCATGGTAAATTCGATTAAGGGTGTCCAATACAGAAGAATGGACAATAGAACATACGCGCAAAAGCTTCTGACTTCACGTCAGTGCTTGAACCAATTTTTTTAGAATATACTAATTCATCAAACGATGTGTTGAAATGTCAAATTATTACATACCATATTCCATTAATAAGCAATAATTCAAAAGTTGTTTTAACTATAGAGGATAAACTAAGCTATATTCATATTATAATGTTAATCTGTGAATACTATTTATGGGTAATCCCTGTTTGTATTCCTTGTACAATAAATAAATAACTAAATACTTGTGCTCATGGACAATCTAATAATGTATTCCCCAAATGGTAAATAGCTTATATTGTTTCATTTGTGTCCCCAGACGAGCTATTACTCGTATTTCCAGTATAATTATGTCATAGTTCTTCATACAATACTTGCATTCTTTTGAATGGGAGATGATAGCTCTACATTGAAATCAAACTTACTAGCTTGCCCGTTACTAGCTCAGTGACTTATGCTAGCAAGTTTGTTCGTCCGCCTAGGAAACACCTTACCTAAGTAAAATGCCTCATAGAGCGCCTAAGTAAAAAGTATACTCCTCCTGAATGCATCCCAAATCGTTGATCTGATGGTAAAGATAAAACCTCTTATTCCCTATCTATATATTCCAACTTTACAAATAAATATTTCAGTAATATATACAAGGATCAATGGTTAGTCTGAGATCGATGAGGCACTTATCTTTGCAGTCTGGGTTCGATGGGTGAGGTAGGGCGGTCCAAAATGTCACATGTAGATGTACGTTCTCTCCGGAACAAAGGTACTTCGGTAGTAAGGAAGTTGTCTTCAACTGTTATTCCAGGACTAAGTTGTTCCTATTAGATATTCCACTAGATATATGCTCAGGTATTAGGCTGGTTTTTCTGTCACGCTGACGGTCGGCGCTGATGAGTCAATATGTATGTAGCTATAGGTAGCGTTTTCGAGTCACGCAGCGCTGACGGCCGTCAGCGCTGAGCTATATACGCGCACGTACGCGCCGGCGCGTCGGCGCCGCTGACTAGCTGGCGCCGACAAGCCTCCACATTCAGTGAGCCAGAGACAATAGCATCCTTCTATTTCTTTTTGTGATCAGCGCGATACTAAAAGGATCCGAGCTGACCAATCAGCGCTGACCGTCAGCGCCGACCGTCAGCGTGACAGGAAAACCAGCCTTAGATATTCCACCAGATTTGTGCTCAGGTATTAATATATTCCACCAGATTTGTGTTGAGGTATTGAGATATTCCACCAGTTTATGCTCCGGTACCAAGAAAGTTCTCTCCAATTGTTCAATCTGGAACTAAGAAAGTCGTAATCCAAATGTTCACTCCGGAACTAAGAAAGTTGTCTCCGGAACTAAGAAAGTCGTCTCCGGAACTAAGAAAGTTGCAATCCAAACGTTCACTCCGGAACCAAGAAAGTCGCAATCCGGAACTAAGACTGCAAAAATTCAGACCCATAAGATAGTGCATGTAACACGTGATCTCATTCCCAGTAACTCTAGACGAACTTGAAATTATTTACAGAGCAATAAATATGAGATAAAATATCTAGAATCCAGGAATAAGAGCACGTTATTCGATCGCAAGAATGAGACTAGAAATTAAGTATTATACAAAGAAACGTGTTAACCTGTGTAACCTGCAGAAAATGAAATAAAACGGAAATAACAACTTGGCATTCACAAAAGCAGAACATATCAGTTCGAATCTACGTAGTACTTACCGCCTTTTAAATAGACGTCTTGTAAGAAACAAATAAATTTCCAATTCACACGATTATAATGGATTACGGTAGTACTTTAATTTGCTAAACTATCTGGTGAGATGCCAACCTTTTGACTTTTAGTACTCGAAAGAAAGTCAAAGATGTCCGCTTGAGATTGCAGCAGATCATGCGCATGCGAAACATAAACTCTATCAACGCGCTGGGCGATACATAGAATCTAGGCAAGGCGTTTTTGAGTGTGAATCGAAGCTACCCGTAGACAGTTTTTCGCGATTAAAACGGTAATCAATGGTGGAGCGTTTGTAACGTTACACACACCACTTACCGGGGAAAAAAATTTTGAAAAAATTTTTTTTATTAAAGGAATAAAATGCCAAAAAATTTTTTAAAGTAATTTTGAAAAATGATGAAGAGAAAATTTTTTTAATGATAAATGCGAAATTGAAAGATAAGCCAATTTGTTGGAAGAGAAGTTGAACTTACAGGCCACACAGCATAACTGAATCATAAATATAGTTGAAGTTTAAACGGTGCACAAACAGAAACCAAAACTCAAAAAGAAACGAGTTTAAAGTTTGCGGAACTAGCAGTGGGTTGACAGTTGTTCGTCACCCAAGTCGAGCAGTGCGATTAAGCGCAATCCAGATAAGCAAAATCCTCGTATACCCGACGTTCCAACAAAACCTCACAACACCGATCTGTAACATAGATGTACGACACAAGAGAAAAGGTTAAAAGCGCCGTTTAGACGCTGAAGGCCATTTCCATCGGAAAAGGGTCGAGAGCGTTGCGGAGCATACGCTGTCGGCCGACTAAACGTCGCACATGCCCAAGCATTAACTAAAGTCAATGACGAAAATAATTATTTATTTCTCGAAACCTTCGAAGGAATCGGGGTTGAGAAAAAATATTAACATCTCAAATAAAAAGAGAACAAGTGCATAGAAGCTCCGAAACTAGTCATCATAGCCTCCGCAAATAATAAAAAAAGTGAACCACTCAGTTCGAGACGAGAACTGAGCGGCCAGGGCATGGAGGTTTATGGATTGGAGACCAAAACCACTAAAAGACTCCCATCATCCTGTGTCGTTTTCAGCGAACACCAGACGATGTCAATTCCGAGAAGGTAAAAAAAAGAAAAAGTACTAAATCGGTAAGTTCGCAGGTGGAAATCGGAAGATGATGCGTATAGTTATTGTAAAACAATACCCACACGAGCCAAATCCCGAGATCACCTAGCGAGGCAGTCAAAATCGGTAATAATTGACAATGTCAATAATCAGGCAAGGGAAGAGATACTGGCACATCCTGTGTGAACAGAAGCTGATGCCAAGTGCCGAAATAGCGTTAGGTAGTAGTTGTTATAAAGTTAAAGTAGTCATTAGATAAAGACAGGATCTAAGACGTGTAGATATAAGAAAAGGTATGTATCGACTCATCGACAGGCAAGATAGTCTACACGAATCAAAACCTGAGATCATCCAGACTAAGGTACTCAAAATCGGTAATAATTGGCAAAAATTAATGGTGGATTAGGTAAAGATATTTCTTCCTGGAGCATTGAAGGATGACGAGTGGCACGATGCATACAAAAATTACAAAATTAAATTTTCCTTTATAGGACGAGGAGTGTGATGCACTGTAAGAAAAAAAAATATCAGGTTAGGTACTATCGATCATATCCTGAGGCGTCTCTCCAATTTCCAAAGCTCAAGATTTTTAGCTAATTTATTTCACAGTAGATGTTAAATGTGTATGTGAAGATGATCGAACTAATAATATCAAGAGATCACTTCCCAACCCAGCCTCTCCTATGAAGTGATACTTAATATTTGAAAATAATGAAAGTTAAATTAGAGAAACAGCTCAAAATCCCGGAAATGTGTAGGGAAGGAAAGATAAGTTTGGGCGCCAGCGATTAGGAATCGCGAATTAGGTTCTTTATAAGGTAGCGGAAATAGGGATAGATAATAGGAATAGGTAATAGGGATAGATAATAGGAATAGGTAAGTTAAGGAAAGAGAAGTGTCCGTCTGTCGGTACAAACCACAACTGTATCCAAAGATACGACCAAAAGAATCTCTACGAGACTCACAGATTTAAGAAAACTTCAAAGTAAGTCACGAGCTACGCTCAAATTTCCAATAAGGTACTGCATAGCCGCTCTAAACTTCAAAAAATTGATGGGCAGAAAGATACGGTAATTGCCATCAGGCAGGTAAAGATACGATAATTGTCATAAGACACGATAAACGGTAAGTGTCATAAGACATAAGAGATAATATAGCTGCCAAATTGAAGGCTTGAGAAAGCTTCAAAGCAAACTGCAGACTACGCTCAAATTTCCAATCAAGGTACTGCATAGCTGCTGTGAACTTCAAAAATGAATCTCAACCCTCATGAAATTGTCAGGTAAACAAGAAAAAAATATATATATATATACATTTGTACCAACTAGACAGACACTTGCCTTGCGATAGAGGAAGGAGGAAAGGTATTAGGAACTCAAGATACAAAAAAAACAATCATCATCCCTATCCTGAATCATCTCCACTTTCGTCACTTTGTGTAACGTCTAATTTAATATGTTTTACATGGAAATCGCCAAGATCATTTCCACTCAAGTCCTTCAAATTATAAACTAATGGAGACACGACTCTATGAACAATGCAAGGCACAAACTTAGGAGCGAGCTTAGCTGAGAAATTCTTAGTCGCATCGGAAAGTACAAAGTTCTTTTTCCAAACCCTGTCACCAACATGAAACTGAACATCACGTTTTCTTAAGTTATATCGATTAGAATTCCTCTTATAAGCTTGAAATATTTTCCGTTGTACGGATTCATAGAGATCAGGTAATTTTCTCTGCAAAAATGGATCTAAAACTTTATTACGGACTTCAATTGGATTATTTGCATTCTCTGAAATTTTACCATGAAAAGCGCCATCAGTTGTTACATTTCTCATAAAACATAGGTAGGAGGGAGAAAATCCAGTGACTTCATGTTTACTTAGTCTAATAGCTTGGGCTATATGGTATATGTTCTGATCCCAAGTTTTATGGTTTTCATGTATGAAGGATCTTATAGCCGTCGTAATCGTTCTATTCACACTTTCTGTAGGATTTATCTGCGGAAAATACCTCGCGTTGTACCAAATCTTTTGGACATTATATTGTCTAGCTAAATTCTTAAACTCTTTTGAAATGAATTGTGCTCCGTTATCAACTACGATTATCTGAGGGACACCAAAAATTAGAAAGACCTGAGTTTCAATAAACTTAACGATACCTTTGGCAGTTGCTCGAGCCATGGGATGCACAAGCACGAATTTGGTGAACCAATCCGTAACGACTAGTACATATTGATTCCCATTCTTTGATCTGGGATATGGTCCCAGTAAGTCTGCCGAAATCAACTGAAATGGAAAACTGATATTCCTGTATTTACCTGTTAAACCTGCTTGAGGAAGGTTATCTGACTTACACGAAGCACAGATTTTACAGTTTCTGATATAGTTCTTAACTGAATCACGCATCTTTGGCCAATAATAAAGATGAGATAAACGGGATAATGTCTTACAAACACCAAAGTGCGCTGCAACAGGATCGTCATGATATTTCTTCAATAACTCTAATCTATTAGCAGTAGGAATAACAATCTTCCACTCAGGAGAATCATCAGATAATCTGGACTTACAAAATATATGTTTATACAACACGTTACCATTAACACGGAAATCAGGATAGAGACGAGGATTACTTGTTACGTTTTCCAGCATTTCTCGATACCACCGGTCAGGCTTCAATGCACCAAGGTCCAATACAGAAGTCTCTACAGACTGAGGAATGCGTGATAATGAATCGGCAACAGTATTCAGTGAACCGCTACGATGTATGATCTTGAATTTATGGCATGACAATCTGATTATCCATCTAGCCAGTCGCGGAGAAGGGTTCTTCATTGAATGCAGCCACTGTAGAGAAGAATGATCAGTTATAACAGTGAATTCAGTACCTTCAATATATGGGCGAAATCGATCTATTGATAGTAAAATTGCAAGGCATTCCTTTTCGGTTGTTGTATATTTACGTTGACATTTGTTCAAGGTTTTACTAAAGAAGGCAATGGGATGTTCTAAACCGTCCGTTTCCTGAAAAAGTACCCCACCAACCCCTACGTCTGAAGCATCACAAGCTAGGTAAAATCGCTTAGCAAAATCTGGGCTAGCCAGAACAGGAGTGGAGGTTAGAATTTTTTTAATACTGAGGAAAGCTTCATCAGCCTCCTCAGTCCAAACAATAGGTTGACCCTTCCGGCGTCCTTTTAGCAGGTCAGAAATGGGGGAGCATACGGTAGCAAAATCTTTTAAAAATCGGCGATAATAACCTACTAAACCAATTAAACGTCTTATTTGGGTAGTGTTGGTTGGTACAGGATAATTCAGAATAGATTCAACCTTTTCAGGGTCAGTTCTCAGACCTTGTTCATCGACGAGAAAACCCAAGAACTTCAACGAAGGACGACAGAATTTGCACTTATCAAAATTTACCGTCAGGTTAGCCTCTCTAAGCCGCTTGACCAATTCCCTCAAAACTCTAAGATGGGTCTCAAAATCAGGTGTCACGATGATAACGTCATCTAAGTAGTAAAATACAAAGGGTTCCAATGAAGGGCCAATGACCACGTCCATGAGTCTACATAGAGCTTGGGCGGCATTATTTAAACCAAAAGGTAAAACGTTGAAACAAAATAGTCCTCTACCCGGGACTGAGACTGTGGTCTTAAGTTTGGACTCTTCATCGAGCGGAATTTGAAAGAAATCGGATTTTAAATCAATAGACGATATGTATGAAGCATTGTTCACCTTACTAACGATCGTGTCTATTAATGGCATGGGATATGAATCTTGAACAGTTACCGAATTTAATTTCCTACCGTCAAAACAAAGCCTGAACGTTCCATCTTTCTTGCCGACGAGCCAAAGAGGAGATAACCAGGGAGAACATTCAGTGACTGGTCGAATGATATCAAGTTTTAGCATCTCGTCAATCTGACTGTTCAAAACGGACTGCATCGCGGGCGATAGAGGATATTGTCTTTGCCTAATAGGAGGACCTTCAGTCTTGATGGAATGTGTTAACAAATGTGTCCTACCGATTTTATCTTTAGGCCCAATGGACTTAAATAAATTTACTACTTCTTGCAGTTTCTCCATTTGAAAATCTGATAGATTATCTGCGGGTTTAATAGCATGTAGTGCAGCTGTAGAAGTTACTGAGGAATTGAAAGAAAAATTAGTAAAATCCACGGCGATATTAAACGTTTTAATAAAGTCCATTCCTAGTATCATACGATGGGAGATTGTAGGGACCACAAGGAACTTCAAAGACTTAGTCGAGTTGTCAACTTTAATAGGTAGACAAACATATCCCAATGTACTCTGTAACTGGCCATCTGCTGTAGTCAAGTGTATAGACACGTCGTAATTCAA
Source organism: Halyzia sedecimguttata (assembly GCA_937662695.2). Classification (NCBI taxonomy): domain Eukaryota; kingdom Metazoa; phylum Arthropoda; class Insecta; order Coleoptera; family Coccinellidae; genus Halyzia; species Halyzia sedecimguttata. Next base: position 9,585,617 of record OW569416.2, on the reverse strand, counting down.
AGATAAATTTAGTTTCTTTAAGAGATAGAGAGAGGGAGAACCAAGAATAGAGACATTGCTTCCGCTATCGAGCAGTGCTAACACTTTCTCTTCAGAGATACCGACATTGATATAGGGTCTATTGTCGCCCTGTTTATGCAACAGTAGTGGGCATGCGGAATTAGCCTTAACATTTTCAAAGTTAAATTCGTTGTTTCTAACTGGAGTATTACTGGAGAGGTTTGAACTGGGTGGTTTTGAAAGAGAGTTGTTATAAAAATTCTCGATTGTTCTCGAGCAGTCGTTCCAGTCATCTTTACAGAAACTGTTTATTGTCTCTTGTTCTTTTGAGTGGCAGATGGTTTTGAGGTACTTGGCTGAATCACCCGTTCTGCCGACCGATGACCAGCTTGTACGTTTTTTGAACAATAATGACAGTTTGACTTAACAATGCCTCGCTTACCACAACCGTAACAGAAAATCACCCTTGGTTTTCTACATACATTATATTTGTGTCCGTTGACACCACAATTCCAACATTGAACCAGAGATACCTCGGCAATTGATAAACTTTTGGAAAATTTCTGTTGGAGATCACCCAGTCGTAAGATATCCTCAATCCTTTTACATAATGAAGTTAATTTTGCCACTGTATCTATATCCTGAAGCACTAATGCTTTAACAAAATCGGGAAGCAAGTTGGTTTTAATGATCCCTACCATTTCTCTCTCTGAAGGTTTTGTATTTAATCGGTAAAATTTAGCTTCTAGTGATGTTATCAAAATGGTAACATTTTCGCCTAATTTCTGTTTACGAGACTTTATTTCGCTCATTATCCTCTCGTCATAATTTGAAGGTAAAAAAGCGTCCTCCAGACCATCCACCAGGTCCGACCATGTCTTAAAGGTACTACGAATAAAATGGTTATGCCACCATGTCCAAGCGTCAAACTCAAAAAGATCCGAAGCTGAATCGAAAAGGTCAGCATCTGTACAACCACGTGAAACCATAAGGGTATCTATCAACTCAAGAAATGGCATTAGAGGCTCTCTACCGGAGAATTTTTTAAAAGCCCACTTATAAATGGGAACCTTTTTTGAAGAAATGGTGGTATTGCTTAATGTGGGAGCTTTGGTAGGTGTTGAAGTAACAGGAGCTGCTGAAGGCATTTTACGTTCGTCCAACTCTGATTCTAAGGTAATAATTTGGAACAATAGAGATCTTTTCTGTTTTTCATCAGAATCTTCTTCAACAGAAATTCTGTGTAACCTAGCTGAACAGTGAGTTAAACGGTCTATGATCCGTTTATAATCATTTTCTGTAGATGTAACAGATAAGTTAGAAATCAATGTGGATATTTCAGTAATTGACCTTTTTAACTCTGTGAAACTGGTTTCTAACTCGAAATCATCCCTTAATTCAATAAAACTACGATCGTCCTTTTCCTGAGCAAGCAAGCCCCTCAAAAGCTTACGCTTCTCATCCCCAGTTGTTGGTATCTCTTTGCCTATCCGTATTGTCAGTTCATAACTCAACTCGTGAGACTTCAAGTTGTTGGGATTCATGATTCAATTATTCAGATAACAATGAGATGAAAAAGCAATAAGGTAAAAGTTGAAAGATAGTTCAAACATAAAAAAAATAATGAACTCGAATCTCAGACCCACGACGAAGTCACCCTCACCATCAGAAAAACGGCAGAGACACACCCAGAAAAAAAATATCACTCAAAAAATAGGTTACTCGTGCCCCACACGTTGGGCGCCAGTGAAATCAAACTTACTAGCTTGCCCGTTACTAGCTCAGTGACTTATGCTAGCAAGTTTGTTCGTCCGCCTAGGAAACACCTTACCTAAGTAAAATGCCTCATAGAGCGCCTAAGTAAAAAGTATACTACTCCTGAATGCATCCCAAATCGTTGATCTGATGGTAAAGATAAAACCTCTTATTCCCTATCTATATATTCCAACTTTACAAATAAATATTTCAGTAATATATACAAGGATCAATGGTAAGTCTGAGATCGATGAGGCACTTATCTTTGCAGTCTGGGTTCGATGGGTCCAAAATGTCACATGTAGATGTACGTTCTCTCCGGAACAAAGGTACTTCGGTAGTAAGGAAGTTGTCTTCAACTGTTATTCCAGGACTAAGTTGTTCCTATTAGATATTCCACTAGATATATGCTCAGGTATTAGATATTCCACCAGATTTGTGCTCAGGTATTAATATATTCCACCAGATTTGTGTTGAGGTATTGAGATATTCCACCAGTTTATGCTCCGGTACCAAGAAAGTTCTCTCCAATTGTTCAATCCGGAACTAAGAAAGTCGTAATCCAAATGTTCACTCCGGAACTAAGAAAGTTGTCTCCGGAACTAAGAAAGTCGTCTCCGGAACTAAGAAAGTTGCAATCCAAACGTTCACTCCGGAACCAAGAAAGTCGCAATCCGGAACTAAGACTGCAAAAATTCAGACCCATAAGATAGTGCATGTAACACGTGATCTCATTCCCAGTAACTCTAGACGAACTTGAAATTATTTACAGAGCAATAAATATGAGATAAAATATCTAGAATCCAGGAATAAGAGCACGTTATTCGATCGCAAGAATGAGACTAGAAATTAAGTATTATACAAAGAAACGTGTTAACCTGTGTAACCTGCAGAAAATTAAATAAAACGGAAATAACAACTTGGCATTCACAAAAGCAGAACATATCAGTTCGAATCTACGTAGTACTTACCGCCTTTTAAATAGACGTCTTGTAAGAAACAAATAAATTTCCAATTCACACGATTATAATGGATTACGGTAGTACTTTAATTTGCTAAACTATCTGGTGAGATGCCAACCTTTTGACTTTTAGTACTCGAAAGAAAGACAAAGATGTCCGCTTGAGATTGCAGCGGATCGTGCGCATGCGAAACATAAACTCTATCAACGCGCTGGGCGATACATAGAATCTAGGCAAGGCGTTTTTGAGTGTGAATCGAAGCTACCCGTAGACAGTTTTTCGCGATTAAAACGGTAATCAATGGTGGAGCGTTTGTAACGTTACAACATAAGGGCCCTGTAGCGGTCTTCGAACATCTGAAGTTCTGAATAATCATCACTTGGACTGGTCAGACCTGGTTTTGAAAGGGACCCTCCTGGCCTTACGAGCAACAATTTCCTTTTTGAATTCAAATAATAAAGGGATTTGTAAGATAAGAGTATATTTGTGAGAGGAGACTTTTGAAAGGTTATGTATTATTTTTAGTTTGTTCGTTCTTCTCCTCTTGTCTTTTCATTTTTCAGGTTGAGTTTCGGATTCCTTGGAGAAACCTCTCCGTTTTTTGACGAAGGAGTCCATATTGAAGAAATAAATGCCTATCAATATTTCTAAATTTCAGCAAATTTTGTGAACAATAGTTACAAATCACAACACTCACGGGGAGACAGGGTTTTTTGCTGAGGTTTTTCCCTAAGCTCTTGTATCATACGCAGAATTGTATGGTACCCCGTTACACCAACCTCTGCTAACACATATAAAACTCTCAGTCAAAGGAATATATATATATATATGACTTCTAGAATATCTTGGTGGAAAATACATACCAGTCGAAATTTGAAGGAAATTGTTCTTCGAAGAAACAGAAACAGAAACTTACGTATTGTATGGTACACTTTATTGAGTTGTATCTCAAGATAATGAATGATTCACACAAATTGTATGGAAAGGTTGGTTTTCATAGGTTAGGGGACCAAAGTTATAGCGGAATCAAGATTCATTTATTTAGATACCAATATATACATATTATACTATCTACTATGTGAACAAAGAAATTGTATACCCCATTTAAGCAGTAATCCAAACACAGGGCAATTTTCGAACATATTCGATTATTTACTTCAAGAGAGATCAAGAGTTACGTTCATTTTAGCCAATTCTACATCAAGCAGCATGCAATAAATTTTTTCGAGTTTGGACCACCACTACCCCACCATAATAATGGAGGATTCCTGAAACACTACATGGAGGATAAATATATGGATCATAATTAAAATATGAATACTAACTTGGATTTTCCTCCACAGCACTATCATTTTCAAAGTTATTGTTGAATTATCGAGCCACTCTATTCTAATATAATTAAAATCTGTCCTTCACACCTATTCATTGTTGAGCAAACTAACAAAAAGCATTCAAGAAACATGTTCCTGAAACTCCACGGAACAATATAGGGTGAGCTGTACATTAATTTTAACCATGAATTCCTCTCATCTAATGAAACATTTTCATTTACCATTTTTCCAGAGTCGCCTCAGGCAGAAAATTATAAGCGTTTAAATATTTTACAATGTGCAAATCCACCCCTGAACTGTCTTTAACTGTTGAACACAGAAGCACCTACTGAAATCAATATCGCATAATTATATGAAAGCTTTATCATATGATGCTCAAAATTCAACGAAACTGTTTAAACTTATATAGTCACTCAAGTCTTATTGAAAAAAAAACCTTTTGCAGAATATTAAAACAATGACTTCAACTTGATTTTCATTGAATACCAACAATACCTTCATCGCCTATTCTGACATTCATTACATATTTTAATTCGCATCATCAAAATGACTTTATAAACTATTTTGCCACTTTATAAACAACAATTATTATAACCTCAATGAGTCTCTGGCCTATAGATGGCATATAACCTGGGCTTATTATGTTCACGAAGATACGTTCAGTTCACAATTAACCAATTTTTCTGTCTTATTCATCCAGCAGATTACCGGAATTTGGGTATCAAAAAGCTTTTCGATTGAATCAAAACCCGAGATTCTTGGATAAGAAAACCTTTTATTTCTCGAAACAATCTGACAAGTGACAACCTCCTATACACATAGTATAATAAGATTGTTTGTACTGTAACAGAAGCAGGTACAGAAATGTAATAATTATTAGAACATTAGGTTAGCCACAGAATATGAGGTGAGCGTATATATGTTTACATAATTCTGTTGTTTCAGATTTACAATTTCTCGTCAATAATAATTGTGATGGATATGTGGAATAATACTTCTAATTGAAATATAATATTCTTAACACTATGAAGAAATTCGTTTTATTTTCACTATTGGGGATAAATAGAGAAAATTCATAGATTAATACAGATCATGGTAAGCTTATTCATCAATTTCCCAAAAGATATCTATCCTGCGATAGAAGTTGTTTGAATAATGATTGCCTTTTTCTATGGTTATTGTTGTACTAAATAACCTGTTTCAAGTTACTTGAATTGCAGGTGATTTTGCACAATTCTCAAACAAGGTGAAATCTTGCTAATCATTCATCAAGAAATTGAAAACTAGATATTCTTAAGTTTTACCTTATTAACTTATCACGTTTAAGATGGTAATATAACCAATCGTTCTGAAAATAAACGAGATTGAATTGAAATGCATAAACATTATATGGGATTGTCATATATTGTATATTTAAATTTAATAATTAAGTGACGACGCATGTCTGGAGAGTGTGGGGATGGCTCAACTCCAAACGGAGGCCAGTATACCAATCCGCTTCACTGTATTTTATTATATTGAAATCAATAATAAGTTTTCCATATAAAAATACAAAACATTATAAGGTAATAAAAATCTGAGTAGTCCAAAATTAAAATTAAAAGACTGTTTTGATTGTTTGGAAAACCAAATGGAAGTGCTTCAGAGTGTTCCTGCCAAAGTACCTTCTGAAATGGATTTCGACATGAATCTAGCAGAATAATGGAAATTCTTCGAACAAAAATTCAATTCTTATCTGATTGCAACTGGAAAAATTGACGCAGATAGTGTGGGGATGGCTCAACTCCAAACGGAAGCCAGTATACCAATCCGCTTCACTGTATTTTATTATATCGAAATCAATAATAAGTTTTCCATACAAAAATACAAAACATTATAAGGTAATAAAAATCTGAGTAGTCCAAAATTAGAATTAAAAGACTGTTTTGATTGTTTGGAAAACCAAATGGAAGTGCTTCAGAGTGTTCCTGCCAAAGTACCTTCTGAAATGGATTTCGACATGAATCTAGCAGAATAATGGAAATTCTTCGAACAAAAATTCAATTTTTATCTGATTGCAACTGGAAAAATTGACGCAGATAGTGAATTCAAAACAGCTGTACTTCTTCCAATCATTGGTGACAAGAGCCTTGAGTATATATAATACATTCTCATTTGACAAGGAAGGATATAAAAACAGATATTTCAAAGTGCTAGAGAAGTTCGACGAGTATTTTTTTACCAACAAAAATTGGTTCAAGCCCTGTGGACAGGAGCTTTGGTGCTCTTGTTCAATCTTTGACAAATCATATCTCCGAAATATTGTTTTCCCAGAGTTTGGAATAATATCAATGGATTCTTATGATAGAACTGCATCATGAAGGATATTCAATTCAAATAATAGTTTATTTATCAAAATTGAATGAGCAATCTTCAATGCTTCGATACTTCAAAAAATTATCATTAAACCTAATAAGGAATATATCATCGAAATGTCTAGAGCAAGCCTGGAGACAATCATAGCAGATTGTCCATTTATTCCTGATATTTGAGTAGGCAGAGGCTGGTGAACAAATTATTATCTTTTCATAATTTAATAGTTCATACCACTAACACATTCATTCTGTATTATGAAACTTAACTCAAGAAAACATATTTGATACACAAATGTAGATCCATATTTCAGCATTTTTTGCTAGCAACATTATGAAAATACTGTATATAGGAACATTTGTCACTACTTAAGGAAGTGAAAGGTAATATTTACCTCAGTGGTCAACGAACAGTAATTTCTTTTGATGATTCCATTATGTTCTTCTTTCCTATTGCTTTCATAAACTACATCATCAAAATGATCCCATTCTGTATGTTCTGAAACATCATCCCGAATTTATACATAAATTTTTCAATGTGCAACCAGTCAATATTATTTTCGGTTTCAAAAAAGTCTTGTATATATTCACAAATTCAAGAATCGGATACTTGTTTTCCAGCAGAAAATATTTTCAAACTACGAATTGACATGTCTCTCATAGCTAGATGACATTTATGAACAGTGAACACAGAAAGAGAATTCTGTGCATACATAGAACTACGATGTATTATTGGAATTTTGAAAAATCATACATCCGAAAGTTTTAGCTTGTTAGAGTTGAAAATGATATCAGTGGGTTCTTATGATGAAACTACATCTAAAAAAAAAATATTTAAAAGTTGTTATGTAAAAAAAATTTTTTTTTTCATTACTCCGAACCATTAGGGCGATTTTTCCCTATAACGAACTTATCCGAGATATTCATATCCCAAAACTACTCTGAAAATATCAATTGTCTAGCTCATTCCGTTCGAGGGTAATCGTGTTAACGGCCGGCCGGAAAGAATCGATTGCGACCACGGATTCTTGATCAGTGAGTCAAACCAAATCGTTTAAGACCATTTTCAGCCAAAAATTCGAAAATTACAGACATTTGGGCAAATTGATAAGCACTCTGTTCCGAGCAACAAGAGCGCCAAAAAACATCAGTTTCGAACGACAATTTTTCTGCAGGAACACGAAAACAAACGAGACCATAGATGACGTGACATATCTGATGCCGGGTCCAGATCCAGGTGTGATGTAACGCGTAATGTAATGCGTAATGTAAGGCGAATTCTCCGTGTGGACGGTACTACGAACATTGCATGTAACGCTCGCCTACCATTCACACGCAGAATTTGCCTTACATTACGCATTACATTACGCGTTACATTACACCCGTCTGGACCCGGCATTAGAGAGAAAATGGCTTCATGCGAATTTGCTACTTCAACTGATAGCTTAATCAAGGAGAGATTGATAAAAGGCATTAAAGATAAGTCAGTTAAAAACAGATTACTCCGTACCAAAGATTTGAAACTGGTGAAGCAACTGAAATTTGTAGGAAAGGCTGAAGCAACAGGACAACAGTTGGAAGAGTTATGTGAAAAATCTAGCAACGTTGCCAATAACGAAATTTCTCAATTCGGAAGAAAGAAGAATTTTAAGCAATCAAGACAAGCTGGTTCCTCTACGTCATCAGCATCATATGGACATAACTTCAGGACGTAGCCTGATAGAGCACATCCGCATAACTTCCAAGGTGACAAAAGTGACGCAAATCGACATGAGCAACAACAACAACATTAGAGTTGCTTCCGAGGAAGTGTTTGTTCGAAGTGTGGTACTTATTATGAGGTTAATATGTGCAAAGTATTTGGGAAACAATGTAATGTATGTGGAAAATCAAATCTTTGCTCTAAAATGTGTAGGTATAACTATAATAGACCAGTCCATTCAGTAAAAGCTGCAGAAAATGAACTGGTAGATTTTTGTATTGGTTCCATAAATAATTCAAAGAATAATTGTTAAAATGCATGGAACATTTCTTTATTTCTTGAAGGAATCAACATAACGTTCAAAGTTGGTACAGGGGCCGGAGTTAGTTGTTTACCATATGATTTGTATAAACGATATTTTTCCAAATTTAGGATTAACTCTAATTTACATTGCAAATTAACTACTTATTCAGGAGGACGTTTGAATGTGGTTCGATTAATAACCCTAGAATGTAGTCATAAAAATTCATTTTATAATTTAAATTTTTACATACCTAAATGTAATTCTGCTTGAACCATAGGCTTGGACGCAATAGAAACAATGGGGATTGCAAGGATGGTATCTGTTGTGGCGAGAAAGTATATACTCAAAGAATTAGGGGATATTTCTCAAAGGATTCGAAAGTTGCCAGGTACTTTTACCATAAAAATTACCTAGATATGCAACCAGCAGTTCATGCAGCATGAAAATGTCCTCATGCTATTATGTCGAAGCGTAAAACTAGACTAGATGATCTTGAAAACATGCGAATTATAACTAAGGAGGTAGATCCTACCGAGGGGGTTAATTCACTAGTAATCATAGGAAGTAAGCATAAGGGCGCAGATTCCAGAATTTGTATGGATCCATCAGAACTCAATAAATCTATTTTAAGAGAACATTTTCATATACCACATTGACCATTCAATGATATACTAACATAATTGAAGCGTTCAAAATATTTTTCTGTATTAGATGAGAATTGGATGAGAATAGTTCAAAACTGTGTACCTTCAATACACCTTTTGGTCGATACAGATATTCGCGTTTTCCTTTTGGAATAAAGAGTGCGAGTGAGCTATATCAACGGAAAAGTACTGAAGCTTGTGATGGAGTACAAGGTGTTCAAATTTATATAGATGATTTAATAATTTACGGTAGAACAAAACAGGAACATGATCATAATTTGAAAGCTGTACTTACACGCACTAGAGAGGTAAATTCAATTTAAATAAATGTAGATTTAGTTTCAACAAAATAAACTACATGGGTCACATTCCCAAGATGGCGTCAGGTAGTGAAGCAGATTATGAACCGGGTCCTCCCGATATATCAGAAAATTAACGTGAATTATAAGTGCTGCGAATTAATAACTTTGTATGTGTGAACCATTTTTCATTTTTTCATACGAGTTTTGCTAAAAGACAGGCAAGAAGAACACACATAGAATACTGGACGATGTAAAAGTGCAAATTTTATGAAAGGTCAGATATTGCTGTGGCCCTTGATGCGTCAAATAACAAATTGGATATCATTGAGAGCAAATATCCGAAAGAATGACTAGAAGAAGCAAAATTTAAAAATAAAGTCTTGCAAATTAATAATGAAGTATTGATGGAAAAAGTTAGGTCACTTGAAGACAAAATTGGGGACCTTACAAAAAAAGATGAAAACAAATTAAGTTACGCAAAAGCTATAAGCAGAACGAAGGAAACTCATACAAAACACTATAACGTTTTTTTTCAAAAGGGAATATTGGCCCTAAATAATTCTCGTTGAGTCCAATTAGGTTTGTATTTACTTCGTTTATTCGATGGAAATATTTCTTGCCGTTCGCAACATCTGCAATACTGGTTCCTTATCAATTCATGAACGCGATGTACCGTCCAGGAATCATGGAGAGAAAAATGCACAGCTATAGATTTATTTCGATCGGCCTTGCCGGATTAGAGTGAGTTCTCTTAGTAGATTTCGCCATAATTGTGGAAATTTTTGAGTTGGACGAATAATTAATTGACTATACCAAAATTAGGGTGAAATCAACGCCGGTTGCGGGATATATGTCCTCTGCCTTGAGATCCACCTTCAAAGCCTCCCAACAACTGAGGTATTTTCATGATTCCGTTCCTTTTACATTTGTCATCAACAATATGCATTTTCAGGCTTTTAGTATTATCTTACGAATATCGTTTGCGAGTGGGATTTCAATCTTATACTGGTATATGGCATTAATGGATTACGATTGACTTTCTGCCTGGAAGTACCCCGATTGGATTCAGACTTATTCTGCTGTTATTTCTTGCTGATTGATTGATAGTTTTGGTGTATTACTAAGGGGGTCCGGAATTGTAAACTATCTGGCGCCCTGATATTATTTTCGAGATATTTTGAAAAATTAAGAACCTACCCCTTCTCCACTGTAGTTCTGTCGTGAGCACACCCCCCTTAATCTTATTTATGTTAACCGTTCATTAAAGGATTGTATTTGCCTTCTTAACATCAGAAAAAATCTAACGACATACAGCCTGTAATTAACATACATGTAATTGAAAGGTTTTTTTCTGGGTTTTCTCTCCCATACTCTGAAAAATATCTATAAAATGAAAATTAATTATTATTATTTTTTTTATAGATATTTATTTTTTATAGAGTATGGGAGAGAAAACCCAGAAAAAAACCTTTCAATAATGAGTATACCTCCCACAGTATCCTTTAATGATTTCTTAACATACATGTGTTTTTTGAGAAGTTGACTAGAGTTCTTGTTAAATGTATGCTGGAAAAATGTAGAACATCATATGATATAGGTAGGTACCTATTTAATGATATTGTTATTTCTAATGTGATAGGTCAAACCTCACTAATTGCGGAACACATGTCTGATTATTCTGGTGTAAAATATTCATTCCAGGCAAACTCCTCTTCTTTAAATTATAAACTCACAAAAAAGTGCAGCTGTTTAATGATTGTTCTTATAAGAAATTCAAGGATTTGCTAGGTGAATTGAATTGGTCGGATCTATATGGCATGCCAGAAGAAGAGATAAATGAATTGTGGAACATATAATGAGGTCAACTGTGGCTATTTGCCAATAATACCTAAGAAGACACATGGTAAAATATTTATTGATTTTAACCATCAACAAATATTTTCTTTCTGGTGGGGTTCTTTCCCTACCAGTTCTCGACAGATGGATATAAGTTTCCTAGAGCGCCGGCAGTATTTATTCAATGTTTGCTAAGTCACTGATGATTGGTATTAACCATGAAACCCTGGGATTGTGTCTGCTCCTGAATGATACTCACCTCTTTGGGGAACACTGAGCGATGAGGTTATCAACCCGTCCACGCGGAATATTTGTTGATGGTTGAAATCAATAAATATTTCTCCGTGTGTCTTGTCAGATTTGTGCAACGTATTTGCGGATCGTATAGAAACTTGTTTTAAAGCTTGGTTTCCACTCAAACATGTAAAAATTAAACCAACTTCAGATAAAATTAAAAGAACACCCTTGGTTAGGCCTCTAAAAGTTAAACTAGACCATCTTTTCGTAGCTCGAGACCAGAAAGAAGGGGATATATGGGTAGACTACATGGGCTATGGTGTGAGAGTCACACAGATTTCAACTTCAGGACGCAGCTAAACCTACGAGACCAGGTTACCATCTCAAGAAGAGAGGAATCTTACAGCAATTTCAAGTGTCAGAGGATATAGGAGAACGAGCTGAAGAGCAGGTGAAGGATGCTTTAAACCTACAGCAACACTTGACGAATCAAATTAGAGAAGAACAGGATGAGAGGCAAGTGAGAGATGCTGCAAGCATTCAACCTCCAATGCCGAGATTGCTATATGAATAAGTCACAGCTCCAGACATGGAGCAGGCGAGAGCTGCCGGGCGAAGAACGGAATAGGTGAGAGATGTTCCAGAGCTATTCGTCAATAGAAGGGAAGCATTTGAGGCTTTAGCAAGAAATCCCAACATAAAGATCACAAAGCAGAAATCGAGACTACCGGCTGAAGACCTAGCCGTGATGAATAACATAATCGACGATCACCTAACGGAGGACTGTTCGCTAGAAGATGTCGTGGCTGCAGTGAGAGCTGTAACTTCACTTCTGTGCCCATCAGGAAGAACAGCAATAAAGGAGGACAAACATAAATCAAGATTGAATAAGCTGGACAAGAAAATAAGAACCATGAGGCAGCAAGCATCTTGGTACAAATGTATCATAGATGTTATGAAAGGACAACTGAAGCCGAGCAAGAAAATAGAGGTCATGATGGGCGAACTGCGTGCGTTGCCTCGTACGATGAGTTTGTCCACCATCAACCTACTGAAGCAGAAAGCGGTCGATAAGATAAGATCACTTGTGGCGGCAAGGAAGAAGCTGAAGTGGATAGAAGATAACACCTTCACCGCAAAACCTTAGAAGTTATTTCTACCCAAACAAGTAGAGGCAAAACACCCACCATCACCGAAAGAAGTCGAATATTTCTGGAAAAAATTGCATGAGGGACCAGCGGAAACCAGGGATACTCCAGCACTTCACAGATTCCAGACGTTATGCGACCAAAATCTGCAACAGACCGAAGAGCTGACTGAAATAACAACCGAAGAGATTAGACATGAATTGAATAACAAGCATGATTTCACGGCACCTGGAGTGGATGGCGTTCAGAACTACTGGTGGAAGAACTTTTCAGCTACTCACCAACACCTAGCTAGATTATTCAGTGAGATAGTAATTCACTGTGAGCCAACTCCTTCATGGTTAGTAGAGGACAGAACTGTACTGATACGATATCGGGTGATCTAGAACAGCCAAACAACTACCGCCCAATCACGTGTCTGAACACGTTGTATAAAATTCTCACAAGTGTTCTTCAACATCGGAGTCCATTGGACCAGTGTGGAATCAAGTCCACGAACAAAAAGGAGCGAGAAAAGGAGTACAGGGGTGCAAGGACAACCTACTTATAGACAAGAGCATTTGTCAACATGCGAATCATTACAAGTGTGACCTACATACATCATGGTTGGATTACGCGGAAGAATTTGACACATCAGCGCACAGCTTGATAGTACGGCTGCTAAAGACGCTCAACGTCTCTAACATCATCCATGCGATGGAAAACATCATGGCGTTATGGAAAACTAATTTCGCCGTTCGATCCGAAGGTCGGACAACTTATACTGGGTGAGTGAGATATAGGCGAGGCGTTTTTCGAGGAGACTCGCTAAGCCCGTTATTGTTCTGCATAACACTCCTGCCGTTAACATCTGAGTTGAGGATAATCAGAATAGGGTACAAGGCTGGACCACCATGCAGAACAGAACATCTGATCTCACATCTACTATACATGGACGACTTAAAACTGTACGCTTCTTCCAAGCCAGCACTACAACAACTACTGAATATCGTTGCCGAATACACCTCAGAAACAGGAATGTCATTCGGTTTGGACAAATGTGCTGTTTTTCATCTAAGCCGAGGATGTACTCAACAAACAGGAAGAGACATCGACCTAGAAGGGGGAATAAGGATTCGATACTTCAAAGAGAAAGAAACATACAAATTCCTTGGAATGGAACAACGAGGTGCACTGGAGACAACCAAAATCAAGGATCCCTTAACAGCTAGCTACAAAAAAGAAGATCCGAGATATATGGAAATCACAGTTGTCCGGGAAAAATAAAGTGTCTGCTACGAACATCTTGGTAGTTCCGATAATCACCTACTCATTCAGGATAGTTAACTGGACAGTGAATGAAATTCTCGATCTAGACAGAACCACTCGTAAAGTCATGAACATGTATCGTAGCCTGCATCCTAACTGCTCGATTCAAAGGATATACCTTCCAGGAAAGCAGGGATGCAGAGGTTTGCAAATTTTGGAATAACAACACCATCAACAAACGTTGGAAATGGCAACAATTATATTAAGAAGCGAAGACATGCTTCTAAAAATGGTGGCTAATCATGAAATAAGGAACCAAGGAGCTTTCCTATTTAATGCTGGTCAGAGAGCTTTGGAGAAGCTCAGTATAACTGGCATCTCCATCGATCATGAGCTAGCAGGATCACGCCAACAGACCAAAGAAGAGTTGGCAGAGAGATAAGACAGGCACAACTGAATACACTACTCGAAGATCACAAGAGTAAACACCTGCACTCTATATTTTTCAGGAGTCTGAAAGATCAGGGACTGTCGGAAGAATAATTCTTCGCAATTTTGAAGTCCGCTGGACTTAAGTCGGAAAAGGGGGGATTTGTCAAGATGCGATGATAAATACAAGATGGTATAAAAAGAACACGAAAGTGGACACCCTAACAACGTGCAGAGCATGCCACAGCCAGCAGGTAACTGTTGTGTACATTCTGTCTGCTTGCAGAGTCCATGCTCCAACAGTATATGTGAAAAGACAAAATACAGCACTTCGAATTATTTACTTCTATCTGAGGGAGATTTATGGTATAGACAACCAACCAGTGCTACCATATGCGCCTCTGGAGATTGAAGCAGTTGTTGAAAATGGCAAACCTCGAATCTACTGGAACTATGCGATTCCAACAACTCGACAGATCCACGCCATAAAGCCAGATATATACTTGGTCGACAAAGAACTGAAGGAATTGTTTTTCGTCGAATTTTCCTCCACCACAGAAAATAATGTGGTGATGAAAGAAGAACAGATGAGGGAAAAACACAAGGATTTAATGTTCGAATTGGGGTTCCTGTATCCAGGGCATAAGGTTAGAATGGTCGTACTAATCATAGGATGCCTAGGCGGAATGAGAGCGAACTTCGTGAGTGAATTGAAGATTATTCCGGCCTGCAAATCTCTGGTCGAGGATTCGGCCCACAGAATGCAGAAAGCGGTGTTGCTCGGATCACTTCGAGTCATCAGGTCGCATCAACTATGAAGGCCGCTTGCAGCTATTCTCTTTTGTTAAGGGACGCTGTAAGGCCAGGACGAAGAACTACTCCAAGGAACGTGCGAGAGGTTTTTTAGTGAGTAACTAATCAACATCCGGAGTCTCGCACTCCTGAGAGAAGCGGACCCTCTGAGGGCGAGCCTATAAAAGGTCTTTCCTCTCGAGTGGAAAAAAAGACATTTATTGCAGAGAAATCTTACAATTTTTCAGAATACATTTAAGAAAAAAAAAATAGCTGCAAAAGGACTTACGTCAGTGATACTGTTATTACTGTAAGCCCAAAAATACCAACAAAAAAACTAGTCATTTATTCCCACACCTCATACCATAAGCTCCAAGAATGTGCACACCCCGAGGAATCCAGAAATGTCAGCACAAACTTGCCTTCAGTTCTATGTGTTCAGCATCATTTTCCGATACTCACTTCTGAACCGCGATGGATGAGTCAGCCTCAGAGAGACAGACATGCGGTTATACAGGAAATAGATCGAAAGTGAAAAAGATCTGCGTAATAAAGATGTTCTATGAGCAGGCGGTGATTTTAATCCCCTAAATCTAACATTTACATTGTGAACGTCCGAGCTAAACCTTATTTTATTGTACAGATATGGGGGCGTTCGAAAACAGATGATGGAATGGAACAAAACCACCGAATGCAGCTCCCTTCGCTTGTCCATGCTCAACTATTGACAGCACTCCAACTTATGGATAACTGGTTCATATTTCCTTATGCCATAAATGAGCCTCAGATAAGAACGTTGCACTCTCTGCATCCTTGCCTTATCAAACACCCCCAAGCATGGCCCATAAACAGCGTCACAATAATTGAAATGGCTCAAAACCAGTGAGTCAGTAAGTAAAATTTTAGTCTTTTCAGGAGTTGACGTATACTACCGTATAACTTTTTCAATCCTGAATACGCTCGCTGAACACAAGATGTGACGTGTTTGAAAAACAGAGCTCTGTATCCAAAATAACCCCTAAATTACGTGCAGATCTTACCACAGGAATCTTGACACCCTCAACTCTGACATCCAATAGAGACTCCGAATTTTTGCTGTCTTTTCAAATACGAGAACCTTTCTTTTAATTGGATTCAAGGAAAGCTAATGTTCATTCGAATTTTTTACCAACCGATGAATATCCGCATTGATCTCACTTATTGCCCGGTGCAATGCTGCTGACTCAAAAGTGAAGAGTAGCTGCGTGTCATCAGCGTACTCAAAGTACGCAGTGCAGATTGAATGATGATTAGGGGAGATGTGCATGCGAGCATGAACGAGAATTTCTATCATGTTGAAGTAAGTCCTATGTCATATGAATTTACTCATTTTTGGTACTCTTGTTCCTCGGAACAGAGTGCTTATCAATTTGCCCAAATGTCTGTAATTTTAGAATTTTGGACTAGAAATGGTCTTGAACGATTTGGTTGGGCTCACTGATCAAGAATCCGTGGTCAAAATCGATTCTGTCCAGCCGGTTCGGCCGGCCGTTAACACGATCACTCTCGAAAGGAATGAGCAAGGCAGTTGAAATTTTTCAGACAAGGTTTTGGAGATAAATATCTCGGTAAAGTTCGTTATCGGGCGAAATCGGCCAGATGGTTTCGAAGTAAAGACATTTTTTTTACGTTACAAATCTCAAAAGGCTAATACTTTCGGAGATATAATTTTTCAAAATTTCTACATTGAATCATGAGTCTTTGATTTCACAGAATGCTGTCATTGTAAATATGAATTTGATGATCCGTGTTCAATGTTCATACATATCACACAGAATATACCCTAGGTAAGGTATATTCTCTGTGTCATCATTGTCATATATTAGTGTTCTGAGATTGTCATCTCATAGGAGAATAGAAGGTATTTTCTCTGTCTACAGACAAGAGAGATTTCAAACTGAGTATGATGTCACATTTATTAGTTCTATTAAAAATTCTCGATATAAAATGCCTCCTGTTCTAAAAAACATAATCTGATTGTATGCATAAAGAGCAATGAAACAACCTCACCTATCATGGATAGCTCTTGGATAATCCATATGATGATGGAAACATATACTTTGTAAGTTAGTAGAATTGGGTTCAGAGTACCTCCAGTAAAAACAAAACTTGAATATTGACTAAGTTTCAATTGATATGACATAATTTTCAGAGTAGATTTAAGGAATGAATATTTCGGATAAGTTCGTTATTGGGTGGCAACTGTCTGGTGGTTTCGGATTAATAATATTTGGCACTGTTGTTTTTTTTATGGCAATTTTTGAAGCATTGCAGATTGCTCATTCAATCTTGATAAATAAAATATTATTTTAATTTAATTTCCATTATGATGCAGTTATATCATAAGAATCCATTGCTATAATTCCCAACTCTGAGAAACCAAACTTTCGAAGATATGATTTGTCAAAGTTTGAAAAAGAGCGCCAAAGCTCCTGTCCACAGGGATTTTTTATTCAATTAATTGAAACAAAACTGCTTCGCAATTAGATATGTTTATGATAAATGCACTCATGATAGTTTATGAAATATTTATTTTCTAGGTTCACTGAAGCATGCGATGGGACCGATAGGTCAAAATGATTTTGCAGGATTGGCTGTACCACTGTCGTCTAGAAAGAAAGAATTAAACGTACTGAATAATTATTCAGTTATTCAACTTGACCGACTAACTGCATACAAGTCAAACAAAACAAAATTAGAAATAGGAATATATATTGAATACAATACATGAAAGATCGAGTTACGACGGAGTTCTTGACAAATATATCACCTATCTAATTAAGGTCTGGATCAGATTATGGTAATTTTTAGGATATTTTTTAGGATTTTTCTGATACGTATCAGAAGTGAAGGAAAGAATGGCGTTGACACAATAGTTCTCGACTTAACACTTAGCTTCTTCATTACACTTTATAAAAAAAAAAAAGCACTGACGTGAAGTCAGTACTCCTTGGCGCGCGTGTTCACGGTGGCTAATTTGAATTGAATGATTCAAAAATTAACAGTGCTGTATCTAAGCTGCCATCAGGATAGAGTAACAAAGTTGGAAAAGAACACAAGTGACTCTCCTTAGTCGCACAAGCTCCTAGAAGATTTGGGAGGGTCAGTATAATCCTAATCATGTTCATAGCACGCGCGCCAAAGCAGATTGACTTTTTACACTTTTTCTTTCATTGTTAAGTCAATCTGCTTTTGCGCGCGTGCTATAAACATGATTAGGATTATACTGACCCTCCCAAATCTTCTAGGAGCTTGTGCGACTAAGGAGAGTCACTTGTGTTCTTTTCCAACTTTGTTACTCTATCCTGATGGCAGCTTAGATACAGCACTGTTAATTTTTGAATCATTCAATTCAAATTAGCCACCGTGAACACGCGCGCCAAAGAGTACTGACTTCACGTCAGTGCTTTTTTTTTTTTTTTCAAGTTCCTTTAACAAATATAGCTATCAATACAGTTTGGCTGTTAGTTTTACCGTAGATCAGAAAAAAATTCGGTTGTGGGTCCTCCGTTAGGGACGAAATTGCATCTTCTCCAAATCCGAACGCATTTTAATATAGATCTACCGAATATAGTTATTTATAAATTCGCCTCAGGGCCACCATACAGACATTTCAAATCGGAAACAACGCTATTTCCTCCAAACTGACTTGTGTCCGTGCACTGAATTGACATGAATATTCTTTTAAAACCTCACAATATCGGCTCATTACTCCCAACATAACCCAAACAACCCAAAACCATTCACTTCTCGTCTGCGCAAGCGCAGTATACTCGTGGCTGCAAGTCCTCCCAAAATAACACACCTCACAAAAAACTCCGTTTCTCCAACACTAGTGGTTCAGGAGATATCGCTTCTTGAATCCACGCATGCGCAGACCCTCACCAGGGGATTCTATAGCGGAAAAGCATCCGCCACCCCAAAACCCCAATCCTCTCTGACGAAAGCACCACCAGTTAAATCACTGATGGTCTGCTCATGCGCATAACGAAAAATGCCCGTAAGGGGTTACATCCATTTCGAAATTAGCCCTAGGGCCACGGTACGGACACTTTAACTCTGAAACAACGCTACAGCCTCCAAAATGACTTGTCCTTGCACTGAATTGCTATGAATATTCTTTTAAAACCTCATAATATCGTCTCAGCACTCCCAACATAACCCATCCAACCCAAAAACAGTCACTTCTCTTCTGCGCATGCGCAATCTACTCGCGGCTAAAAGTCCTCTCAAAATAACACACCTTAAGAAAAACTCCGATTCTCCAATACTAGTGGTTCAGGAGATATCACATCTTTAATCCACGCATGCGCAGACCCTCAACAGGGGATTCTATAGAGGAATAGCATCCGCCACCCCAAAACCCTAATCCTCTCTGACGAAAACACCACCAGTTAAATTACTGATGGTCTGCTCATGCGCATAACGAAAAATGCCTGTAAGGGGTAACATCAATTTCAAAATTAGCCCCAGGGCCACGGTACGGACACTTTAACTCGGAAACAACGCTACATCCCCCAAACTGACTTGTCCTTGCACTGAATTGCTATGAATATTCTTTTAAAACCTCATAATATCGACTCAGCACTCCCAACATAACCCATCCAACCCAAAAACAGTCACTTCTCTTCTGCGCATGCGCAATCTACTCGCGGCTTAAAGTCCTCTCAAAATAACACACCTTACAAAAAACTCCGATTCTCCAACACTAGTGGTTCAGGAGATATCACATCTTTAATCCACGCATGCGCAGACCCTCAACAGGGGATTCTATGGAGGAATAGCATCCGCCACCCCAAAACCCTAATCCTCTCAGACGAAAACACCACCAGTTAAATCACTGATGATCTGCTCATGCGCATAACGAAAATGCCTGTAAATGGTAACATCAATTTCAAAATTAGCCCCAGGGCCACGGTACGGACACTTTAACTCGGAAACAACGCTATATCCCCCAAACTGACTTGTCCTTGCACTGAATTGCTATGAATATTCTTTTAAAACCTCATAATATCGACTCAGCACTCCCAACATAACCCATCCAACCCAAAAACGTTCACTTCTCTTCTGTGCATGCGCAATCTACTGGCGGCTAAAAGTCCTCTCAAAATAACACACCTTACAAAAAACTCCGATTCTCCAACACTAGTGGTTCGGAAGATATCGCATCTTTAATCTACGCATGCGCAGACCCTCATCAGGGATCTGAATTCTATGGAGGAATAGCATCCGCCACCCCAAAACCCCAATCCTCTCTGACGAAAACTACAGCAGTTAAAGGACTTCTCATCTGCGCATGCGCAATACGGAAAATGCCCGGAAAGGGCAGCATGAACCTCAAAAACATATGTTTCGGCATTAAAAGCAAAGTATTCCGCAAAATAGTAGCAATTTTTTTATTTTTTTCAAGTCACGTGATCTTCACGAAATTTTGCAAAAGTGTTTGCTTTGGTCTTTTGCATCTAACTACTGAGTTTCAATTTAATCAGATCAGTATTTTTCGAGTTATCGTGAAAACAAAATTTTCAAATTTTCAAATTTTTTTTTGCCACTTTAGGGCCGTCCGTTCAACACAAAACTTCGCAGGCATATAAAGGTCATGATTCTACAATCTGATGCCAAATTTCAAAAAGATCGAGTGATCGGTTCCGGAAATATTCATAAAAAACCTTTTTATTAAAAACGGCCTTAACTCCGAAACCGCTCGGTCGATTTCGCCCGTTAACGAACTTGTCCGAGATATTTACGCTACGAAACTACCCTGCAAATTTCAACGCTCTAAGTCGTTCCGTTCGAGAGTTATCTTGCTAACGGCCGGACCGACCGGACGGACAGAATTGAATTTGACCTCGAATTCTTCATCAGGGAGTCGAACCCAATCGTTTGAGACCATTTTCAAAAAAAAATTCGAAAAATACAGACATTGTGACGAAATGATAGCACGCTGTTCCTTGCGGAACACGCGCGCAAAAATGAACCACTTGACTAAATTTCGGAAATAAGCTTAGTATATCTTTGACAAAACCCTTCCATTTGTTAAATGATAAAAGATTCATTAATGAACGTCGTTCTGTCTATACCATAGTTTCGATTGGCCGAGAGGTCACGTGATCTTATATTTGCGATTTGATTGGTGCCGACAATTGCGCTTCGAGTTAATTCATAAATCCTGGGAGTAGCACATCTGGTTAATCTGTGACATTACTAATCGAAACTCAAATCAACACTACAAATTTCATGTTGGTACTTTATACGGTTTTTTCGGTAAGATATCATGCTCACAAATGGATGGGTAGCCGACGGACAGATATAATGGAATTTATTTATTTATTTATTTATTTAAATAGTGACAAGGGTTGAGATTATTGAATCTATAAACCCAACTCAATTAAATTCATATTGAACAACTGAAAGAACTATAAGTACTGTGTAAACAGAACATGGTAAATAACAAAAATAAAAAAAAAGTTAATTTCGACGCCATCCATCCAGCCTGTTCTTGAAAGCGTTAGTAGAAGGAGCCTCCACAATTGCCGTTGGTATGGAACCAACGTTCCATGAACTGAATATTCGGTTAGGGAGAAACATCCGCCGTGGTGTCGATTTAAAGGCTTCCTTAGATAACTTATACCGATGCCCTCGCAAGCTGTTAGTGTTGAGGCAGTACATGTCCTGGATCTCCCTGCCGAAGTGGCCAAGAAGGGCTCGGAATGTAAATATAAGATCCCCCCTAGTCCGGCGTTCAGCAAAACTTGGTAGACCGAAAATGCGAAGACGTTCCTCGTAGGTTGGACGTACATACGAATATGGGAGACGTGTAATCCAGCGTTGAACGGACTCCAGAAGAATTTCTTCGTACCTGGTTGAAGGCCACCATACTGGTCCAGCATATTCGATAATGGGTCGTATGTACGTTTTATAAAGAAACATCCAGGTTGTTTTATCAGAGTTCTTGAAGGATTTGCTGAGCATATATATTATTTGCTTCGCCTTTCCCGTCGTTGACTCAACATGAGCGGACCAACTGAGATCGTAGGTGACAGTAACTCCAAGGTCGACGTGACGAGTCACAGGCTTTATTTGGTGACCTTCGATGAAATAGGAAACCATCGGGTTGTTTCTGCCCATGTGAAGAACGCAACAATTTTCAATGTTCAGAGGTAGCATCCATTCATGGCACCATCTGGAAAGAGCATCTAAGTCCTCCTGGAGTATGTGGGCGTAGAGAAGTGGTAGATTGTAAAGCTTAGCGTCGTCAGCAAAGGAAGATAACATCGATTTTAGCAGAGGAGGTAAGTCGGAGATGTACAAAAGAAAGAGAATCGGACCTAAAACTGAGCCCTGCGGGACGCCAGATAGTACAGAGCTCTGAGCAGAAGAGTATGCATTGCCTACTCTGACGCGAAATTTGCGATTGGACAAAAAAGTTTTTATCCAACACAACAGCCTGCCCCTTATTCCCAGGTGCTCCAACTTAGTAAGAAGGCGTTTGTGAGGTACCCGGTCGAATGCCCTGGAAAAGTCTAGGTAGACCGCATCAACTGGAGTCCAATGATTTAGTCCAATCTGCGATGCACGAAAGGAGATTGGTTGTGGTTGAGCGTTGTGGTAGAAAACCGTGTTGGGAACTCGGAATGATGTCGTTCTCGAGACAGAAGCGCAGCAGGTTGTCACATATGATTCTCTCCAAAATCTTCGAAACAGATGAAAGCACACTGATGGGTCGATAATTGGACGGATCGAGTTTATCACCCTTCTTGAAGATAGGGGTGATTGAGGCGGAAAGCCAATCAGATGGGATGCAGGAAGAATTGATTGATTTAGAGAACAATATTTGAAGTGGAGTAGTGAAAGCATCAGCACAGTTTTTGAGCAGACGCGTTGTTAGTCCATCATTACCTGGGGCGGTATCCATCTTCAGTTCAGATAGATATTTCTCGACAGTTGGCTCATCGATGGTGATGTTAGAAAGTTGGTTTGTTGTGCGATCAATAATAGGAGTAGGAATCGGACCATCAGGCTCTCCGGAAAACGATGATGAAAAAACTTCCGAAAATACATCGGCGCTTTCCCTCGGACCCCCACACATGGCTCCCAACTGGTTCCTTATTGCAGGAATGCTCACTTTACAGTTCATAGAAGTTCTCACATATTTGTATATTTTCTTTTTGTTTTTTGAAGTTATGAGCTTTTTCTCATAAGAAGTCCTGGCTAGGCCTATGGACTTAACTAGATAATTTGAAAAGGAGCGGTGGTTTTGATAATCTGTTAACGATTTGCTACGAGAGTACTTGCGCCACAATGACTTCCTACGCCTCACCAATTGTTGAATTCGCTCATCGATCCATGGTTTGAGTGTATTAACTTTGGCAGATCGAATCTGCTCGTTAGTGGATACAGCTTCACGAGTTTTATCGAGGAAGATAGTCCACATCGAGTCTATGTCAGTTGTGTTCATGATGCCAGCCCAATCGATGGAATTCAAACAGGAAGAAACACCTCCATAGTCAGTGTATCTAAAAACTTTCTTGTCCTTAAATGTGTTGGATGAAAAGTACATCTGAATCTCTGACGTTAAAACAAGGTGGTCAGATTTGCCGAGAGGAGGAAGATAGTTTATTTCAGAGATGATGTTAGCGTCGGAAACTATGAAGAGATCAAGTAGGGATGGTGTTTGGCCAGTTCTGAATCTTGTGGGCTTTAACACGAGCTGCTGGAAACCAGAGGTATGTACGAAATCGGCATAAGGAAATGATGGGGAGTTCGGTGAGGGTAATGTTGTCAAAGTCCAATCAATATCGGGGCAGTTGAAGTCTCCAGAGACGAATATATTTTTATATCTGATTGAAGCCGAATTCAAGAATTTGATACACTCCAAGTCGGAAGGGCAAGGACGAGGACGATATACACAGCCAATAAGGAGGGATATTCGGGGAGAGGAGATAACCACGAAAAGGTTATCAATACCCGGCCAATCGCTATGAAGGATTTCAAGTTTGAAACCTTCAACGATAACCTCACTTATATAGATGCAGACTCCCCTGTGGCCAATAGTTTCGGAACTGTCATTGCGAAAAAGGGAAAAGCCTGGGATAGAAAAAACAGAATCTGGAATCGATGGCTGCAACCAAGTCTCTGAAATGAAAATAATAAATGGTGAAAGCAATTGGACATTAGCAAGAAGCTCATCGTATTTGGAGGATAATGACTGTATGTTGGTGTATAAAATCGGCCAGTTGGTGAGGTTGCTCAGTTTTTTGGCTGAGAAAGTTGAGGTGGAAGTTTCACAATTCTAGGAATGCGGTCAACATATTTAATCGTGATATCTTCCTCTCCAAGTTTTTGACGATCCTTCAATTCCCTTCTCAGGGCATTCAAAGTGACGACCTGAGACCTGGTTTTGTCATCCTGTATCATTATATCCCGAAAACTGCGGTGTCCACGAAGTGAACTTCTGTTGCGAAGAATACTGGAAACAATTTCCAGGTTAGAAAATGTCAACTTCATCCATCTGGGTCTAGAAGCATCCTTGGATCGAAGCCGCAGCACACTCTGTAGAAACAGGCTTGATGACCTATGAATGTGGTCAATAATACTTGACGCAGTGTTCCTATCCTCACACTCGCCAGCACTCTCAGGTACGTTGGTTAATATTAAATTGAAGGATCTTCTCACTCTGTCCAAGATTTCTGAAGTTGGAGCAACCCCTGCACCGGCTCGAGAACCACTGCCATGAATGGATGACTCAAGGTGGCATATCCGGTTCGTGACCGATGAAAACCCATCGGATAGTGCTGTCTGATCAGATCGAATCTGACGAATATCGGCCTCGCACGATTCTATCGCAGATTTGTGTTCTATCAATAATGCAGAATGCTCACCGATAGCATCGGTACAGTTGGACAATTGTAGCAATAGATCGTCCTGTCGTTTTTCGATGCGCTCCATACTCGTGGTCAAAATGCGCATCTGTTCCATTAATAATTCGAAATGATTGACAGTCAGCGAAGTGTCACCACTCCTCACAACATCATCTGAACGCATAGGCTCAAGCTGACTAAGACTTTTTGCGCCACTACGAAGGAGCCTTTGACCGGATGTACAGGGGGGACACGACCACCCCCGCAGACCCTCGACCAGAAATGAGACATCGCTCTCGTTCAGATTAACGCAAGCACGGTGGAAAGATTTCTTGCAGGTGTGACACTGAATTAACGGAGCTGATGTTGATCCAATCCCGTTGCAACTATAACAATTGTTACGCGGCATAGCTTTAACGTTTGACGCGGTAGAGGATAGGTACAGGATAGACTTTTCACCTTCTTGGACCTATAAGAAGGGCTTACACACAATGGGAAGGTCACGGTAGGTAAGGGATATGAAGAGGTCAGGAATTGAACAGTTTCGTGCGAGGATTATAGCGGCAAACCGGACGGCGGGCGATCACCTTTAGCGACAATCCAGTCCGCAGGCAGCGGGTACGGGGACAAACTCAAGGTCGCGTGACGTGAAGACGAGGGCGAAAGAAAAGTAAACAAAGAAACCGGACAAATCAATGAACCGCAGTTTTGAGTAGAAGTGAAAAAAAAAACAGAGCAGAGCCAGAAAGTAGATTAAATATGCAGGATATAATGGGTTCGTGAAATATTGTGATAATTTACCATAAATTCAGCAACAAATTCGCACAGGAATACACACACGTCTAGCTCCAACAGATGCAGTATATCGCATTTGACTATGAATCCTCAGTAAGAAGTCACCAAATACATGCAAACAAAATGATGGCTCATTATTTTGGCACTCAAAATGTCTGACTCTACGAATAACAGTCAGTTCCTTCGAAATATTTGTTTCGAATTTTATATTGATTGGAATTCAATGTTCGCCACTACCACCTGACTTCTGATTACAGCCTAGATGGTCAATCAAACCTACTCTAACTCATGAATCTACAAATGAAGCAATATCTAAATATGGTCAATCATGCATGAGGTTTGATCCCGGACCACCAATATCAACTCTCTCAACAAGAATAACCTCCTAATGCGGTAGGTATTGTTTGAAATCCAGCAGAATCAGCTTTCACGTACTATTTCCGGCTGGTTGTATTTATTGAATCTCGTTCGGTCAGTAGCTCCGTGTCCTTTTTCTCGATTTTCTTCTGTTATGCTTTCGCTGTAGTAGGCGTGGTCTTAATTACCCAAGGGTAATTAATATCGGCCTCCTCTGATGTTGTATTTATGCAGATTGATAGCGGGATTACGACCGGGTGCATTTTTGTCAAGTGGGCGCATGCACAAAGTCACGATTATCAGGGACAGGCTGCATTATGGCATAATAGATCATGCAAAAGATTTTTATCATCACGGGAAAAATTGCAGAACAGCATCCAGGTGAGGTCATGATATATCTACAGTATTTCCCAACCAAAATGAATGAATTATGTAGTTCAATTATGGTTCTTATTTATGAAAATTCTTAAAAAGCACTCGCGTCAAGTCAGGAGCTTTTGTGTGCATGTTCTTCTATATATTCACGCCTCACATACCCTCACGGAATACTGCGGTCTGTTCGTTTGGAGTCTGTTTAGAGTACTAGTTTTCAACAATCATTAAAGAATGCTGCGGGAGGTATATTCAATATTAAATGGTTTTAATAGATAGCGTTTAATGGGAAAAGGACAGCCGTTCAATAATCACAATTCCTTAATTGCGCGACGTTTCGTCTATATATTTAGACTTATTTACAGCTAGAAGTATGCAATGAATTATTATTACAGAAACTTCAGCATTCAGTTAAAACTCACCCTTAATTGATTGTTGTAGGCTAACGATGGAATACAAGTCATCGAGCACACAGTGTATAGATAAAATTTGGTCAGATATTTAAGTGTGATGTTATTTATTATTTTAATTGTAAATATCTACCAGTGAAGTTAGCATGTAAAGTTGGACTGTAAAATTGCCGGAAATTGTCGAACTACCATAGGCGTCCGTCAAGAATATAAGTACCGGATTAGGAGATGTTTGATTACTTTTATACCTCACCTGACAGAGATACCTATTTCGAATTATTATTCATTCAGGTTTAACATAGCATATTACGAAATTTTTAATAAGGAGATAAAGATTGAAATGAAATATTATATTATATATATATATATATATATATATATATATATATATATATATATATATATATATAATGGCATCGGTAATATATATATATATATATATATATATATGCAAATGAGTGAGTTTCGCTTTTATGGAAAGCTAACCACTAGACATAAATAATAATAGGACTAGCAGGGACCGCAGTCAAGAGTCATCCACAAAGTGTAATTCCATCAACGCTGACTAGCAACATACCGCGGTTTCATCCTTATTAGGAATCGTCAGTGGTGCATAAGTCAACCGCCGATGGAAGAATACACCTCGAAGGAGCCGCTTTATCGAACCCCAGGCATACCCTCTGAGTACAAAGTACACAGAGCGACACCTAGCGTTCAACCAACCAGGCTCCCGTTGCGGAAAACTCAAAACATAGATCCCTGCGTACATTCTTTGTTCCAAACGTGACTAATTGCAGAATTCTATTTGGAATTCCTCGCAGACGCCACGAGGAACGTGAAAACGCCCTGGTTTTAGTGCGCAATGCGGAGAAATGAATAGGCAAATGAGTGAGTTTCGCTTTTATGGAAAGCTAACCACTAGACATAAATAATAATAGGACTAGCAGGTACCGCAGTCAAGAGTCATCCACAAAGTGTAATTCCATCAACGCTGACTAGCAACATACCGCGGTTTCATCCTTATTAGGAATCGTCAGTGGTGCATAAGTCAACCGCCGATGGAAGAATACACCTCGAAGGAGCCGCTTTATCGAACCCCAGGCATACCCTCTGAGTACAAAGTACACAGAGCGACACCTAGCGTTCAACCAACCAGGCTCCCGTTGCGGAAAACTCAAAACATAGATCCCTGCGTACATTCTTTGTTCCAAACGTGACTAATTGCAGAATTCTATTTTGAATTCCTCGCAGACGCCACCAGGAACGTGAAAACGCCCTGGTTTTAGTGCGCAATGCGCAGAAATGAATAGGCAAATGAGTGAGTTTCGCTTTTATGGAAAGCTAACCACTAGACATAAATAATAATAGGACTAGCAGGGACCGCAGTCAAGAGTCATCCACAAAGTGTAATTCCATCAACGCTGACTAGCAACATACCGCGGTTTCATCCTTATTAGGAATCGTCAGTGGTGCATAAGTCAACCGCCGATGGAAGAATACACCTCGAAGCAGCCGCTTTATCGAACCCCAGGCATACCCTCTGAGTACAAAGTACACAGAGCGACACCTAGCGTTCAACCAACCAGGCTCCCGTTGCGGAAAACTCAAAACATAGATCCCTGCGTACATTCTTTGTTCCAAACGTGACTAATTGCAGAATTCTATTTTGAATTCCTCGCAGACGCCACGAGGAGCGTGAAAACGCCCTGGTTTTAGTGCGCAATGCGCAGAAATGAATAGGCAAATGAGTGAGTTTCGCTTTTATGGAAAGCTAACCACTAGACATAAATAATAATAGGACTAGCAGGGACCGCAGTCAAGAGTCATCCACAAAGTGTAATTCCATCAACGCTGACTAGCAACATACCGCGGTTTCATCCTTATTAGGAATCGTCAGTGGTGCATAAGTCAACCGCCGATGGAAGAATACACCTCGAAGGAGCCGCTTTATCGAACCCCAGGCATACCCTCTGAGTACAAAGTACACAGAGCGACACCTAGCGTTCAACCAACCAGGCTCCCGTTGCGGATATATATATATATATATATATATATATATATAAATATATATATATATATATATATAAATATATATATATATATATATATATATATATATATATATATATATATATATATATATATATATATATATATATATATATATATATATATATATATATATATATATATATATATATATATATATATATATATATATATATATATATATATAGATTTGTTCGACCGCACATACAGACCCAAATCGACATACTTTACCGATTATACAGTCCAAAAGTGACGTTTTCAGACCCGACTCCGGGTCTGGTAACGTTTACCTATAGAATTGTACTCAGGGACGTTAGGGGATGCCAGGGGTAAATTTTCAGATGGGTCTGAAAAAGCGGTGATACATCATATTATATACAGAAAAGCTTCAGAGTTTGGCCAGTGCGAGGGCGCTTCTGCTCACATTAGCTCGCTGTATATAATTCGTATAGTTGATCAACGTCTTGAGACCTTACATCCTGCAACGCTGTAGAGCGAGAGTTTGAAAATAATATATTTCATCCTATCGATATACAAACCCAAAACCAATACATACGAAAACTTATACGAGCCCGGTATAGGTAGTCAACGTCATGAGAATTGTTAATTGTGGATTGTTCAAATAAAACTTCAAATTCAGATACTTCTTCCTTTTGATATACGAACCTAAAAACCACACTTATGAACGCTTATACAAGCCTGGTATATGGAGTCGTCGTTATGGGACCTGTTTATTTCGAATTCTCAATAATAATTCTGAAGGAGTGTTGAGGACAAATATCATTTCTTCATGGATCATTTTGGAAAAAATGAACATAATAAACAGTAACGAAACCATTCTGTAATATTTCGGAGACTAAATCAGACTCCTTCATCAGACACAAAGCGAAAACTTTACCAATTATTGTTTGTTGACACTTATTATGAAATTTGTTACACTGCAAATTACAGTAATAGCTGAAGGACACACGGAGAAATATTCATTGATTTTAATTATCAACAAATATTTCGTGGATACGGGCTGGTCCCCTCATCGCTCAGTATTCCCCTAATGAGGAAAGCGTCATTCAGGGGCAAATACAAATCAGTTTCATGGTTATTAACAATCGTCAGCATAACATAGCCACACTGAATGACAGCTGAAGAAGTTCTAGGAAACATAATCCCAGTTGTTGTGAACAGGTAGGAAGAAAATCTCATCAGCTGCATCTAGGGAAATCCTTAGGAACTCTGACCCTCTGTGATGCGGAAACCATAAGCGATGTTCAGTGATGTTCACGCTTTTGTCATAAGAGGGTCAGGGACTGCAAGGCTGTCTACCTGATTTGGCAATTAACAGCTGTCAAAGCTTTGTGAAACCCATCGTAACAGTTGGGAATTACAACAATGGATTCTTGTGATAAAACTGCATCATAAAATAATTAAATACAAAATGTTTTTTACACATCTCATATCGTGAGACCATGTTCGGCCAATTCGAAAATTATCGACATTTGGGCCAATTGATAAGCGCTCTGTTCCGAACAACAAAAGCACCACAAATAGCAGAATATGTATGTACAATCTATAGAGATCGACATAATGGATTAGACTAAAACAAAGATTCTGATGACGGAATACCACTCACATGAAAAGGAAACATAAGGAGTCGACTTGTATTTTGTTGAACAGACAAAACAATTATCCAAATTACTCAATTGGAATTGTCCATATTTGGTAGTTGAATTTGCTGGAGAAATAGTTAGAACATGGAAATTTCTATCTTAACTGACACTGTGTTACTATGTTTTTGGTGCTTTTGTTATCAGTTTGCCAAAATGTCTGTAATTTTCGAATTATTGGCTGAAAATGGTCTCAGACGTTTTGGTTCGACTCACTGATCAAGAATCCGTGATCAAAATCGCTAGACTTCAAGAGCTAGACTATTGAAAATTTCAGATTAGATTTGGGAGATATCTCGGTTAAAAAAAAATGAAAATATTTTTTTTATATCACAAATTTAAAATTGTTTTTTTTATATGCAGTTTTCCCACAAGAATCCACTGATATTATTTAAAACTTTAACTACTACTTTTGGAGATATGATTTTTCAAAATTTCAATAATAAATCTTACTTCTATGTTTTCACAGAATGCTATAATTACTCGATCGTAGAATTCTCAGTGTTATAATATGATATTATTTTTTAATGCCCGTGGATAATCCATATTATGATGATTGAAATATATACTTTGGTAAATTAATCGAATGGGGTTCAGAATATCTCCAGTAAAAATAAAACCGGACTATTGGCTAGGTTTCAATTGATATAATATAATTTTCAGAGTGGATTTGAGGAATGAATATCTCGGATAAGTTCGTGGTTTCGGAATAATTTTTGGCACTCTTTTTTTATCAAATGACACTTTTTTTAATTTAATTTCTTTCATGATGCAGTTGTATCATAAGAATCCATTGAAATAATTCCCAGCTCTAAGAAACCAATACCTACTTTCGGAGATATGATTTGTCGAAGTTTGAACAAGTGCGCAAAAGCTCCTGCCCACAGGGCTTTCCCACTTTTTGTAACATGCAATTCTATCTTAAGAATGCATTGATATCCAACTCTGAGAAACCAATATTTGGAGATATGATTTGTCAAAGTTTGAATAATAACTCGCTAGTAGATTGATGAAAGCGCCAAAGTCCCTGTCCACAGAGCTGTCCCACATTTATAGTTAAATATCAATTCAATAAAAGATTTGATCCGAATCATTTTTTGACAAATTTGAAAAAAATCTTCTTCAAAGCTTATTATATCTCGCTGTAGTATCATCTTATTTTGCCTAAGAAAACTTAATCATTCTCTGATGAAAGCATGTCCACATTTGTTCTCAATTTTTTGGCAACCATCACTTTCTAAAGGCAATTTAATTCTTAGGAATTTTGTAATTTTTATTCCATTTTCTCTGCATCTGCACATGCAAGTGCGACTGTAATTTCAGAGAAGGACGATTGCAAAAAGCCCATACTATCATTTCAAGGAGGGAGGTGAATTCATCACTGAATGGTTCCTTTCTGGGTTTTCTCTCTTAAACTCTGAAAAATATCTATGAAATAAAAAATTTCTTTATTTTGAAATTGTTTCTGCGTTAGTTAGAAACATATGTAGATATTTGTAATTCGATTGCAATTACAGAGTCTGATGACATTAAAAGATAACTTAAAGGTGTCGCTCTGTATTTTGTTGATCAAAGAAAACAATTTTATAAATTGCTCAAGATGAATAGACCATATTTGGTTGAATAGGTTGAATAAAGAATTCGAACTTGGAAGTTTCTATGTAAAGTGGAACTGTGTTACAATATTTTTCCAAAGACTATCGGCTGTCGGCTTGACAAATTTCAGTATTAGTGTAATCAAATATAATTCTTAAGATCTTCGCTTGGTGTCTGGGAAAGGAATCTGCTTTAGTCTCCGAAACGTTACAGAAAAGTTGTTTCATATGTTGTTAGTTATGCTACTGTTCATTAGGCAATATTGTTCTATATATGGCTTCTGGCAAATATATAATCTTTCTAACGCCGAAGTAAATTAAAAAAAAAAACATTGTTTATTTTATGGATATTTTTCAGAATCCAAAAAAGAACCATTTAATCCACTTCTAAATTTGGGGAAATTTTCAACTATTTTACGCAAACGGTGTACAGAAATGTATAGGTGGATAATGTTGACTGAATAAAAGGCCAATCTTGTTCAGCGTTGAAAGAATCAATCAACATACGCCGTTTTTTGGATAAAATAATATTGCTTCTAAAATGTCAACAAAAGAAATTAATCTGGAATAATAGACATTTTGTTGAAGACATATAATCTCTTTCATCGTCCCTTATATTCTTCGGTTTCGTAGAGCCTTCATATGTAGCATTCATTCGGATCCATTTAATTTTTATTGCATCTACTCTCATTTGTCTCCCTTATTGATACTTTTCTCGTCACTTCAAATTTACTCTTTTCCTCTTTTCTTCTCTTCTACTTGTTCCAATTCTAACTAATATTCCGTAACTTCATTCTGGACAAGACTCTTTCCCCTCATCAAGCAGCAATAGTACCTTCGCAGTTACAGGGTGTTCCTTAAAGACATGCTAATATTTAAGGTGGTGATTTTTTGACTTATTTTAAGAAAAAATTTCCTATGAACCTATGTCCTGAAAGTTTTAACTTTTGAGATACGTGGTGATAAAATGTTGAAAAAAAATCAGTTTTTAAATAATAACTGAGATAATATTGCAGACATCTTCATACAATTTGGTACATGTTTATGTGCATCAAGGTGGATTCTGTGATGTACAAAAATTTTCATTTTCTCTACTAAATACTAGGCCACTGCTTTCTATTCGAATAACAATTACTTTTAAGATCCTCATTCATTTTTGAGCAAATTTGATCCCATGGGTTTTCTTTGACCGACACACGGTTTCCACCTAAAAAAATACAAATAAAGATCAATTCCTCAAAAATCTGAGGCGGTGTGAAATATTTGTGCATCGACTGAAAGCAAATTGAGAGATCAGATTTGTTCCAAAATGAATGAGAATCCAAAAAATAAGTTTTCTTGTCATATGCTCTGTTCTTGATTAAAATAATTAAATTAAAATTACTTCATATCGCAGCACAAAATTTTATCATCCTGTATCTCAAAGGTTAAGACTTTTAGGACATACGTTCATAAGAAGTTTTTTCTTAAAATGAGTTGAAGAATCACCACCTTAAATATTAGCATGTCTTTAAGGAAGACCCTGTATATGCTCTGACATTCTGAAAAAAAAATATGTGTTAGTAAAAATTATTGTAGATAATGAATTCTCGCTGATCACTTGGAGAAACATTTTGACAAGTTATTGAGGTAAAGAAAAAACTTGGCTTGGGTTTCACAATATATAATACTATGTTCTTGACATTGTTCAGTCTTGAACATGGGATAAGCCGGAAACATATATTTATGTCAACAATATGGTATTATATTGTAAAACTTAAGCCAAATGTTTAAAATTGGAAAAGATTGTAATTTTACATCAAATGAAATACTGTACCTATAGAACTCCTAATGGCTCTTATTTACGTACCTGTTGCACTTTTCATCATCAGCTTCCTTCTTGCAGACATTAAAATCACTTCATAACACAACTAAATCAATGTAAACGATTCCAGCTTCGTTTTCGCGCCCTTTCGTATATCGAAATTGGCGCAATTAGTCCCGAAGAGCTGGCAACAGCGCTGGGTTCGAAGACGTTGGCTGAAGATACTTGCGGAGTATATGTGGGATCAGAAAGTCGGCAGAATGATTCGGGATTCGAGAAGTTTGACGAATATACAACTTTTTTGAAAGAAAAAAATTCCTTCCCCTCTCAAGATGCCTAAGGAGTTATATTTTCAATCTACCCATTTTTTGTCTATATACTCCTGGAAACATTTTGGATCATATGGGTCTCAGGTAGCCTTCAGAGTGTACCGGGACTGGATACGTCTATTAGATAAATATATATATGTGAGCTTTGTGTTGACATTGACATTTGGGTATGTATCAGTTCAGCCACAAGAGGGAGCCACCAGTGAAGAGAATGAAAAACAAAACGTTTTAATTACCAGTGTTGTTTAATAGTTTCTTTAAAAAACTTAGTTATGTTTGTGAATTTGCTTTAATTCAAAAGTGCAAAAGACGATTCAAGTTTTACGGTCTATACAGACCACAAACCTCTAGAGAGGTTAAATATAAGAAACAGACCTGACGATGAATTAGGCGATATGTCACATTATCTGTCACAATATAATTGCGAAATAAAATATTTTCCAGGAAAAAATAATACAGAAGCAGATTGTCTCAGCAGGAACCCAGTATTGGACATTGATGCAAATAATGAAGATAACTTACGAACGGTAAATATTATTGATATTCATGACATAAAATATGATCAAGCACAAAATTTGCAAATAAAAGAACTTGATAAGAACATTATTTTAGAAGATGGAGTTTATTATAAAAAAAGTGGGAAAAATAGGAAAAAAATAGTTCTAAGTGAAGATTACAGTAAAACTATAATAAAAAAGACCCATGAAAAATATTGTCATACTGGAATAAATCAAACAGAATCTAAAATAAAACCCTTTTATACTGCACCGAATCTACCAGAAAATATTAAATATATATGCAAAAACTGCGAGATATGCATAAAGAATAAAACAAGGCTAAATAGAAAATATGGCTTTATGTCGCAATTAGGCCCAGCTAGTAAACCCTTTGAAATAATGTCACTGGACACAATAGGAGGATTCGGGAGTCAAAGATCAACAAAAAGATATTTACATCTACTAGTAGACCACTTCACTAGATACGCATATATCCTATGTTCTAAGAATCAACATGCTCGAGACTTCATCAAACTTATAGAAAAAATTCCTAAAGAAGAAACAATAGACATCTTACTCTCTGATCAATATCCAGCTTTTAATTCGATTGAATTTAAAAATTACCTTAAGAACCGAAATATTCAATTAATACTTACAGCGGTAGACGCACCGTTCTCAAACGGTTTAAACGAAAGGCTAAACCAGACTATTGTGAACAAAATAAGATGCAAAATGAATGAATCACAAGAAAAAACAAATTGGACAAAGATAGCAGAAGAATGTAGAAATAGATACAATGAAACAAACCATTCCGTAACAGGATTTTCTCCTAAGTATTTGCTATCTGGTGAGTCTACGGACTTGTTACCACATCAATTAAAAGAAAAACAGTTAATAACAAGAAGCTTGGAAGAGGACAGGAACATAGCACTGCAAAGGTCAATAAAATCGCACGAATATAATAAAACTTTATTTGCCAAGAATAGATTACAACATATATTTAAAAAAGGAGATAAGGTATATGTTGACTATGGAAACAAATTAAACAAAAAAAAGATGGACGAAATTAGAATTGGTCCCTTTGAAATTGAAGAAAAAATATCGGATTCAGTTTTTAAAATAAATACCGGTCGTGGTACAAGATCTATTGGACTATATCATGTCACAAAGCTCATTCCTATGCTTGATGATTTTTAGATTTCTCAGCTAAATTTAACTCAACTGGAGTTGAAAAAATTTGCATTTCGAAGGGGGGTGATGTGAGCTTTGTGTTGACATTGACATTTGGGTATGTATCAGTTCAGCCACAAGAGGGAGCCACCAGTGAAGAGAATGAAAAACAAAACGTTTTAATTACCAGTGTTGTTTAATAGTTTCTTTAAAAAACTTAGTTATGTTTGTGAATTTGCTTTAATTCAAAAGTGCAAAAGACGATTCAAGTTTTTATATTAAAAAGAGTAAAGCATGAACATTTAATTGTCGATTCTCTGTTTTAGGTTGGTAATTATTTCATTAGTTGATATTTGTTAGGTAAAACTTATCTGTATTTAATAAATAAAACTCTGTTTTAGATGAATCACATTGTGTTATGCTTCAAGAAGAAAATAACCCCTGATCTTACATATATATATATATATATATATATATATATATATATATATATATTAGGAATAAGAAGGTTCCGGGTTGGACCGCGTCTGGAGTTTAATGTCGTTCGACGTTTCGGCTCCGATTTTGGAGCCATTATCAAGAACAAGATGTAAAATGTGAATTAACGCCGGGGTCTCAATCTGCCTACTCCCCAGGTTTCATCACCAGTACTCTCGGAGATCACTGTATTTCTACTACTTCGAGAAGACTGATTAACGGAAGATCGAGATGCTGTATTTATACTTGTCGAGGTTGGGGTAGGAGTGGGGATGGTGGGGGTACTGGTAGCGGTTGGGGTGACTATGGGAGGAGGGAGACGAGAAATCAAGGGTTTCCACGTACGAGGTAATCTTTGACTATCGTCGCGTTTGTTAAGGCAATCTGGACGTCTTTCAATTTCAAGGGCTTCACGAATAATACGGCTGGTAAGCATTTGTTCTATTGCAATGGTTCTGCTGCTAGCAAAGTCAATTTTGTGACCTGTATCAGCATGATGTTTGAAGAGAGCTGAGGATGATTCAGCTTTGCGTACTGCTAGTTGGTGTTCGTATACTCTGTTAGTCACGCGTCTGTTAGTTTGACCGATGTATGACCTTGGACATTCGGAGCATGGTATCTCATATACACCGTGGGATTCATTGGGAATGGAATCTTTCGGTGAACGGAGAAAGTTAGAAATTTTATTGTTTGCAGTAAAAATAGTTTTTATTTCCTGTTTCTTAAGGATGCGACCTATTTTGTCGGTAACACCTCGGATAAAAGGAAGGAAAGCTTTGTGAGGAAATCTCTCTGGAGGTTCCTTTTGATCATGGGAATGTATCAGATTTCTACGGAAAGATTTATTAATTTGATATCTGCTATACCCATTCTGGAGCAGAGCAGACTCGAGTTGCTTAAATTCATGTTGTCTGTGATTATTGTCTGTGAGTTGGATAGATCTGTGGACGAGGGAGTTTAAATGATATCAAATTAATAAATCTTTCCGTAGAAATCTGATACATTCCCATGATCAAAAGGAACCTCCAGAGAGATTTCCTCACAAAGCTTTCCTTCCTTTTATCCGAGGTGTTACCGACAAAATAGGTCGCATCCTTAAGAAACAGGAAATAAAAACTATTTTTACTGCAAACAATAAAATTTCTAACTTTCTCCGTTCACCGAAAGATTCCATTCCCAATGAATCCCACGGTGTATATGAGATACCATGCTCCGAATGTCCAAGGTCATACATCGGTCAAACTAACAGACGCGTGACTAACAGAGTATACGAACACCAACTAGCAGTACGCAAAGCTGAATCATCCTCAGCTCTCTTCAAACATCATGCTGATACAGGTCACAAAATTGACTTTGCTAGCAGCAGAACCATTGCAATAGAACAAATGCTTACCAGCCGTATTATTCGTGAAGCCCTTGAAATTGAAAGACGTCCAGATTGCCTTAACAAACGCGACGATAGTCAAAGATTACCTCGTACGTGGAAACCCTTGATTTCTCGTCTCCCTCCTCCCATAGTCACCCCAACCGCTACCAGTACCCCCACCATCCCCACTCCTACCCCAACCTCGACAAGTATAAATACAGCATCTCGATCTTCCGTTAATCAGTCTTCTCGAAGTAGTAGAAATACAGTGATCTCCGAGAGTACTGGTGATGAAACCTGGGGAGTAGGCAGATTGAGACCCCGGCGTTAATTCACATTTTACATCTTGTTCTTGATAATGGCTCCAAAATCGGAGCCGAAACGTCGAACGACATTAAACTCCAGACGCGGTCCAACCCGGAACCTTCTTATTCCTAACATTGTTAGCCGCGGAAACCTATCCGAACACATATATATATATATATATATATATATATATATGAAGGCGTCTTGATTGATCCATGAGGATCCGACGTCTAGAAATGCTATGCCAAAACCCTATAAGGTGATTGAAAAAAATATATATATATATATATATATATATATATATATTATATACCACAATGTCACGTAATAAAAATGTCAGTCAGGGAAGTAAACCTTCATTCTTCATTGACTATAACTTTCGTACGGTACTGTTATCATTTTTATACATTGGTGATAACGAGGTGAATTTCAACCCTATAGTGGTTTTTTACTCCTATAAGGTTGTTATCGTTATTTGTTCAAAATATAAATAGGCGGAAAAAACCTGCATTGATAATAGCTTTTGAACAGGCCTAGTGTCGTTTTCTTACGTAGGGGATAACGGGGTGAGTTTCAACCCTATATTGGTTTTTTACTCCTATAGGGTTGTTATTGTAATTTGTTCAAAATATAAATAGGCATATTGGATGCCGAATAAGAAAACAACACAATTTCACGACCTCAATAACAATCAACGTGTCTCAATATGAAAAGGCGATACATCTGTTCATGTTATTCTTTCTCTCAGTCGGTCCCTATTAACTTTATACATATTCAGAAGATTACTATAAACCGCACTCAAATTTTGTGTATCTATTCTGTCATTTACTGTAGAATTAATATTTATATGGAACATTTCGCTGACACTTCTTTTATAATAAATCGCGTCATAATCTAGAACTTTGATATTTTCAAAACAAATGTATGCCGTTCATTGAAATAATGTTTGGCCAAAGCTGTGTTGTATATCTTAATGCGGTGTTTATCCTGACAGTCACACTTATGTTGTCTGATTCTATTGTGCAGATATTGCTTGTTCCGTCCTATGTAACTTTTCTCGCAATTCAGGAAGGGGATCTGGTAAATAACATAAGACCGCTGGAGTAAAGATGATTCATCTTTTAGTTTTGAAAACAAGGCACCGACCTTTTTGGTGCTATAGAGCACTAATTTGATAGGTATTTGATTTCTTTCAAACATTAGATCGATTTTCAATTAGAGTGACGGTACAAATGGGAATCTACAATATTTTAATGTCTCATTGTTTTCATTTGCACTTAGTGTATTTTCACATGTATAATCCACCCTCCTTACCTGTGTCATCACTCTACTAATCAAACTGATGGGATAGTTATCAAGTGTAAGCAAGTCTTTTATTTTGTTTTCATTATCAATTTCGAATTCTGGACTGCTTAAGCAGTCATCAAATTTATTTTAACTCCCTGTATAACTGGAAGTGCTTGGGCTTCGAAAATATTTTAGCTCTGTAGAGAATTTCAAGCAATATCATAATCCCAATTTTCCCCAGAAACGTCTAATAGGCACGCGAACTTGGGACAACCTGTATTGTTGTGAATATTGTGAAAATGAAACTCGTCTTGAGGGTTTGTGCAGAATTTCAGCAGAATCTGACGAATAGCTTCTGAAATATAAAATCTTGGAAGAAAAAAATTTTTTTTAAAGAAATATTTCAATTTTTTTTTGTTATACGATACACATGAAATCTCTCAACAATTAGTGCATCAGCAATCCATAAATATTAACCAAGTTCAAATTGGATTGGATTCGTAATTTTTGAGTTATTGAGGAAGTAATAACAAAATTTCAGATAGGTATAACTCCGAAACCGTTTGGCCGATTATGCCGAACATAACTGTCGTATTCGGATGTGCAGCTTACCCTGAAAATTGCAAGTTGCTATCTCTTTTCATTCGAAAGTTATCGTGGCAACGATAACCCATCCAGCTACTGAACTCTGCCAGGGCTGCTCGTCTTCCAATATTTTTTTCAATATATCCAACAATATAGATCCAATCATGTTAAAATTTATAAATTTGCAGTAATATAAGGTTTTGAAGGCGTTCGCTAAATTTCTGCGATATCGGACAAATAGTTTGCGAGAAACAATATTTTTTAATAGTATCTAAAAAAAAATTAGTAATGGGTTCTTCGGGAAACTTCGCATACCTAAGTCTTTGCATCAGAGTTCTACAAATAGTAACCAAGTTTCAATTCGATCGAATATCAATGTAAAATGGATATTTTAGGATATACAGAATTTTTTCAATGAATTTTTCCAAAATTTTCTAGTAATACGATCCTCAGAAATTATTGCAGAAATTTTTGCGTCAGCCAAAATGAAATTATAATTGAGTTATTGAGGAAATACAAATAAAATATCGGATGGGTATAATGTCAAAACCTTTTTGCCGATTAAGTCTATTAACGAACTCAACTGTTGCATTCGGAATCGCAACCAACCCTGAAAATCGCTATCTCTTTCCGTGCAAAAGTTATCATGGTAACGGTCGCCATTCCTCATACTGAACTCGCCCAACGCTCAATGGTTTCGAGTATGTTTTCAATATCTCCACTAATATACAGGATATCTCATTGGGAAATGAACATACCTTAACCTGAGGTAGATCTACTCTAGACGAGTCCAAAAAACCTAATCAGCTCCGTAGCTGAGATATAGGATGATTTATGTATTCGCCAATATTTTCAATTGTTCATAACTTTTGAACCACCTAATAGAATCAGTTGATATTTGGAACATAAAATACACTTCCAACTTTTCGCAAGCTGATAGTCAACATCCTGTTTTAAGGAATATTAGACTTTGATAGAATTTTCTGAAAAAGCGGAAAATGTTCGATGGCGATTAGTAGATTTCAGTGTCCCGAACGACATTTGACTACTCGAAATTTTTGTCGAATGATACATCAACATTCAATTCGAAAAATTGTCAATTGCATAGATCGCAAATTTGTATTTTTGATATTTTAACAAATTATTTCTAGCATTCCTCAAAAAAATATGAATTTTGAATAATGTATTCAAAATGATCAACGGTGAAAAAATAAATAAACAAATAAATGAACAAGTGAAACAGTTGAAAGAAATCATAAAAGTTGCTCAAAAGTGCCACCGTTTTCTCTTATAAAATTATGTCTTATAGCCTTTTTAATCACTTATGTATCGTAACTGATCCTACTTGCAGGCAACTTCAATACGTTGCAATAAAATATCCTCACTTCTAATCTCAGACAAAAAGACCTAAGATTTCAAATATCCCCAAACGAAATAATCAATAGAATAGAAATCTTGCGATCCAGGGGACCACGCATGCAGTCCACCTCTGCCCATCCACATATTTGGAAAATGCTAATCTAAGAAGTTCCTGAGGCATTATTATAAAAAGTTATGATCGATTTTCAAATAATAAAATATCAGACCACAATACTGTCGATGCCAGTTGTCGAAATTTATGTCATAGATATTGTTGTAACCTACTGGAATGAACACTAGTGAGATACAGCACAAATTAATAGGCTGATATGTTGCTCATGTATTTTTTGCGCGCGTGTTCCGCAAGGTACAGCGTGCTATCATTTCGTCACAATGTCTGTATTTTTGGATTTTTTTTTCGAAAATGGTCGATTGGGTTCGACTCCCTGATGAAGAATTCGAGGTCAAATTCAATTCTGTCCGTCCGGTCCGGCCGTTAGCACGATAACTCTCGAACGGAATGACTTAGAGCGTTGAAATTTTCAGGGTAGTTTTGTTGCGTAAATATCTCGGACAAGTTCGTTATCGGGCGAAATCCACCTAGCGGTTTCTGAGTTAAGGCCGTTTTTAGTCAAAACATTTTTTATGAATATTTCCGGAACCGATCACTCGATCTTTCTGAAATTTGGCATCAAATTGTAGAATCATGACCTTCATCTGCCTGCGCAGTTTTGTTTTGACCGGACGGCCCTAAGGTGGCAAAAAAAATTTTAAAAAATTTTAAAATTTTGTTTTCACGATAACTCGAAAAATACTGATCTGATTAAATTGAAACTCAGTAGTTAGATGCAAAAGACCAATGTAAACACTTTTGCAAAATTTCGTGAAGATCACGTGACATGAAAAAAATAAAAAATTACTACTATTTTGCGGAATATTTTGCTTAAAATGCCGAAACCTATTTTTTTGAGGTTCATGCTGCCCTATCCGGGCATTTTTCGTTGTGCGCATGCGCAGATGAGAAGTCATTTAACTGCTGTAGTTTTCGTCAGAGAGGATTGGGGTTTTGGGGTGGCGGATGCTATTCCTCCATAGAATCCTTATCCCTGATGAGGGTCTGCGCATGCGTAGATTAAAGATGCGATATCTCCCGAACCACTAGTGTTGGAGAATCGGAGTTTTTTGTGAGGTGTGTTATTTTGAGAGGACTTTTAGCCGCGAGTAGATTGCGCATGCGCAGAAGAGAAGTGACTGTTTTTGGGTTGGATGGGTTATGTTGGGAGTGCTGAGTCGATATTGTGAGGTTTTAAAAGAATATTCATTGCAATTCAGTGCAAGGACAAGTCAGTTTAGGGGATGTAGTGTTGTTTCCGAGTTAAAGTGTCCGTACCGTGGCCTGGGGCTGATTTTGAAATTGATGTTACCCCTTACAGGCATTTTTCGTTATGCGCATGAGCAGACCATCAGAGATTTAACTGGTGGTGTTTTCGTCAGAGATGATTGGGGTTTTGGGGTTGCGGATGCTATTCCTCCATAGAATCGCCTGTTGAGGGTCTGCGCATGCGTGTATTAAAGATGTGATATCTCCCGAACCACTAGTGTTGGAGAATCGGAGTTTTTTGTGAGGCGTGTGATTTTGAGAGGACTTTTAGCCGCAAGTAGATTGCGCATGCGCAGAAGAGAAGTGACTGTTTTTGGGTTGTATGGGTTATGTTGGGAGTGCTGAGCCGATATTGTGAGGTTTCAAAAGAATATTCATGGCAATTCAGTACAAGGACAAGTCAGTTTGGGGGATGTAGCATTGTTTCCGAGTTGAAGTGTGCCTACCGTGGCCCTGGAGCCAATTTTGAAATTGATGTTACCCCTTACGGGCATTTTTCGTTATGCGCATGAGCAGACCATCAGAGATTTAACTGCTGAAGTTTTCGTAAGAGAGGATTGGGGTTTGGGGTGGCGGATGCTATTCCTTTATAGAATCCACTGGTGAGGGTCTGCGCATGCGTAGATTGAAGATGCGATATCTCTCGAACCACTAGTGTTGGAGAATCGGAGTTTTTTGTGAGGCGTGTGATTTTGGGAGGACTTTCAGCCGCAAGTAGATTGCGCATGCGCAGAAGAGAAGTGACTGTTTTTGGGTTGTATGGGTTATGTTGGGTGTGCTGAGCCGATATGGTGATGTTTTGAAAGAATATTCATGGCAATTCAGTGCACGGAAAGTCAGTTTGGGGGATGTAGCGTTGTTTCCGAATTGAAGTGTTCGTATCGTGGCCCTGGGGCTAATTTTGAAATCGATGTTACCCCTTACGGGCATTTTCGTTATGCGCATGAGCAGACCATCAGTGATTTAACTGCTGGTATTTTCGTCGGAGAGGATTGGGATTTTGGGGTGGCGGATGCTATTCTTCCATAGAATCCACTAGTGAGGGTCTGCGCATGCGTGGATTCAAGATGCAATATCTCCTGAACCTCTAGTGTTGGAGAATCGGAGTTTTTTGTAAGGTGTGTGATTTTAGGAGGACTTGCAGCCGCTATAGATTGCGCATGCGAAGAAGAGAAGTGCCTGTTTTTGGGTTGTATGGGTTATGTTGGGTGTGCTGAGCCGATATTGTGAGGTTTTAAAAGAATATTTATGGCAATTCAGTGCAAGGACAAGTCAGTTTGGGGGATGTAGCATTATTTCCGAGTTAAAGTGTCC
This sequence comes from Halyzia sedecimguttata, assembly GCA_937662695.2. Classification (NCBI taxonomy): domain Eukaryota; kingdom Metazoa; phylum Arthropoda; class Insecta; order Coleoptera; family Coccinellidae; genus Halyzia; species Halyzia sedecimguttata. The sequence goes on along the minus strand of OW569416.2, from coordinate 9,541,563 downwards.
GTACCGTGGCCCTGGGGCTAATTTCGAAATTGATGTTACCCCATACGGGCATTTTTCGTTATGCGCATGAGCAGATCATCAGTGATTCAACTGCTGGTGCTTTCGTCAGAGAGGATTGGGGTTTTGGGGTTTCGGATGCTATTCCTCTATAGAATCCCCTGGTGAGGGTCTGCGCATGCGTGGATTCAAGAAGCGATATCTCCTGAACCACTAGTGTTAGAGAATCGGAGTTTTTTGTGAGGTGTGTAATTTTGGGAAGACTTGCAGCCACGAGTATATTGCGCTTGCGCAGACGAGTAGTGTATGGTTTTGGGTTGTTTGGGTCATGTTGGGAGTAATGAGCCGATATTGTGAGGTTTTAAAAGAATATTCATGTCAATTCAGTGCACGGACACAAGGCAGTTTGGGGTAAATAGCGTTTTTTCCGAGTTGAAATGTCTGTATGGTGGCCCTGAGGCGAATTTATGTATAACTGTATTCGGTAGATCTATATTAAAATACGTTCGGATTCGGAGAAGAGGCAATTGCGTTCCTAACAGAGGTCCCACAACCGCAATTTTTTTCGATCTACGGTAAAGCTAACAGTCAAACTGTATTGATAGCTATATTTGTTAAAGGAACTCGAAAAAATAAAAAAAAAGCACTGACGTGAAGTCAGCACTCTTTGGCGCGCGTGTTCACGGTGGCTAATTTGAATTGAATGATGAGTACTTCAAGCTCAGTGGATAGAGCGAGCCGAAGATCTACCCAAAGGATTCACTGGCGTTTCAAAAATTAACAGTGCTGTATCTAAGCTGCCATCAGGATAGAGTAATAAAGTTGGAAGAGAACACAAGTGACTCTCCTTAGTCGCACAAGCTGCTAGAAGATTTGGGAGGGTCAGTATAATCCTAATCATGTTTATAGCACGCGCGCCAAAGCAGATTGACTTTTTACACTTTTTCTTTCATTGTTAAGTCAATCTGCTTTTGCGCGCGTGCTATAAACATGGCAGCTTAGATACAGCACTGTTAATTTTTGAAACGACAGTGAATCCTTTGGGTAGATCTTCGGCTCGCTCTATCCACTGAGCTTGAATTACTCATCATTCAATTCAAATTAGCCACCGTGAACACGCGCGCCAAAGAGTACTGACTTCACGTCAGTGCTTTTTTTTATTCTGTGACAATCAGCAATGTTTGCGAGGGATGGTGTTTTTAATTTTAGGAATTCGCATAGCTGGACTGAATTAAATCCACATGCGGTTTTGTTCACTCATTTGTTTATTAATTTTTCCATTGTTGATCATTTTAAAAAAAATATTCAAAATCCATACTTTTTGAAAAATAATTTGTAAGAGTATCGAGAACGACAAATTTTCAATCGGTGGAAAAAACAATCTTTCCAATTCAATTTTTATGTATAACATTTTTGAGAATTAAGTGTAATCTCACAAACGAATTAATTCTCTCGACAATAATTTTGATGAGTCAAATATCGTGCGGGATACTGAGATATACTGATTCCCATAGAAAATTATCCATTTTTTCCGAAAATTCTAATCAAATTCCAATATTCCTTCATACAGGGTGTTGTATCTCCGCTTGCGAAAAGTTCAAAATTTTTCTAACACGGAGCTGTATTTTTTAATCAATTGTTATAAGCAATTGAGAATATTATCGAATACATAAATCACCCTGTATCTCGGCTATGGAGCTAATTAGACATAACATATACAGGTTTTTTACACTCGTCTGGAGTAGCTCAACCTGAACTCATATTTATTTGCCAATGAAACACCACGTTTATTTGATCTTGTTTAAATTTGTAACTTGGCTGTAGAATTAGGTTTTTAAGGCTCTCGAATACGGAAAATTTCTGAGAAAAAGAATTTTCTCTAATGAATAATCTTAAAATTTTCTAGAGATACGATATTCAAGAAATATCTCAGAAGTATTTGTGTCGGCATTCTACAACTGGTTAACAAGTTTCAATTCGATTGGATCTGTATTGTTGAAAAACAAAATTTCAACTCCAAAACCGTTTGGCCGATTATTCATTTCAAATAAATCAACCGTCGTATTTGGATGCGCATTCTACCCCGAAAATTTCAAGTATGACAGTAGTGAATTTGACCAATTCTCCATCAGTTAGTTGGACCTAATAGTTTGAGACCATTTTCGGCAAAACATTCGAAAATTACAGATAATTGGGAAAAAATTATATCACGCTGTTCCCTAGAACGTGCGCACGAAAACTCCATCAAGCAGCTGTAGTAATACCCAAAATGTTTGAATTGAAAAGAAGAGCATGCGATTAGATTATATTTATCACAAGTACAGCGACACATAATCTCAGGGGTAATAATTTCATGCATTTCTGTGGAAGATGTTCCCGGAGCGCATCCTGAATCTCTGCTACATTAAATTTCATTAATTGACTATTCTCAAGAGCCTCAGACGAAAGCATCAAGTTTATCGTTCAGAATGTATTCACTGTAATAGTCTTTGGCAATGTTAATATTTACAATATATTTCCAGATTATGTAATAACATTTATGAATTGCAAACCAACTCCCACTATTGATCTTTTCCAGAGGAACAAATTATGGAAATTTCATTGAGGAACGATGACCGAACAGCTAAAGATCGTCTTACTTGCTTAGATTGAATATGCTTAGCAAATATGATGTAATTAATGAAGAATGGGTGGCTGCGGAAGATCACAGACAGACAAGTAAATATATTCAAAATATAAAAATGCATTGACGAGAAGTCAGTACTCTTTGGCGCGCGTGTGCACGTTGGCTTATTTGAATAGAATGATGAGGGTTTCAAGCTCAGTGGATATAAAGAACCGGAGAACTACCCAGAAGGTAGTGGACACCATTCACTGTCGGGTCGTAAATTAACAGTGCTGTGTCTAAGCTGGCATAAGGAAAGAGTAGTAAAGTTGACTAAGAGCACAACTGACTCTCCTTAGTCGCACAAGCTCCATGAGCTTCTGAGTTATCTTCTTGAGGAAGACCTGGGAGGGTCAGTATAATCATAATCATGTGTATAGCACAGGCGTCGAAGCATATTGACCCCACCAATGCTCTTTTATATTTTTCTTCCATTATGAAGTCAATCTGCAATTGGCGCACGTGCTATAAACATGATTATGATTATACTGACGCTCCCAAATCATACACCTTTCAAAAATCCCTGATTCTTCAACACCAGTGGTTCAGGAGATATATCAGCTTTAGTCCGCGCATCCGCGGATACTCCTAAGGAGATTCTATAGATTAATAGCATCCTGCACCTCCGAAAACTCTAGCAGTTAAATTACTTCTCGTCGAGAGGTAAACCGCTAGGAATTTCTATTAAATTCCTCGAATTCCTATTGAATTCCTGGAATTCCTATTGAATTCCGGGAATTCCTATTGAATTCCGTGGAATTCCTATTGAATTCCATGGAATTCCTATTGAATTATTAAGAATTCCTATTAATGTTAGAGTGCGACACCTATGTATACAGTATACATGTATACCTATGTATACTCATGTATACAGCTCCAAATAGTTGGTTTTAACCGAGGGGTAAACCACTAGGAATTCTGGCGTTCAAGAATATATAATTCAAATAGAATTTCAAAAGAACTCCTATATTGAATTCCCATGAAATTTCGGTTGAGTTGGAATTCTGGTGTACAAATTTTTGTCAGCGGTTTCTCCCTCGCTTCTCGTCTGCCCATGCGCATAGCAGAAATGCCCGTTAGTAGTAACATGAATTTCAAAGCTAGCCCCAAAGTCACGCTACAGACACCATGCATATAATTGCCATGAATATTCTCTTTACACCTCACAATATCGGCTCAGCTCTAGATCCAGTACCGATAGTCCTAATCCACTCCAAACATACGTCCCAAAAACTGTCACTTCTCATCTGCGCATGCGCAATCCACTCGCGGCTGGACGTCCTCTCAAAATCACACACCTCACAAAAACCTCCGATCAGATCAGTATTTTTCGAGTTATAGTGAAAACAATATCTCAATTTCAATCTCGAATATTTGACAATTTCTTTTTTTAAGTTATAGTCATCCGGTCAATACAAAACTTCGCACGCATATAAAGGTCTTGATTCTACAATTTTTGCTAAATTTCAGATAGATCGAGTGATCGGTTTTGGAAATATTCTTCAAAAATGTTTTAACTAAAAATTGGATCAAGCACTGATTTGAAGTCTGGAGCTTTTGCGCGTATGTTCTATTGTCCATTATCCTGTATTGGACATTCTTAATCGAATTTACTATGGTTAATTATATTGTCCATTCTCCTGTATTGGAAACTCTTAATCGAATTTACTATGGTAAATTATATAAATTAATAATTCGAACTGAGCTTAACTCTCCCATTGAGATGTGTAACCTGCCCTGAAAATTGCTAGTCCTCAACTCCTTTCGAACCAAGGTTATCTAGGCAACGGTCACCGATCCAGCTAATGAACTCACACAAGGCTTCTCGGATCTCCAACAATATAGATCCGATCGTATTCAGACTTGGAAATTGGCAGTAGAGTTAGGTTTTGAAGGCTCCCGCAAAATTTCACCGATGTCAGTCGAATATTTTCTGATGTTTTTCAATGGTTTTTTAAACATTTTTTAGTGATACGATCCTCAAGAAATTTCTCAAGAATTTTCGCGTTGGCATTCTACAACTGATAACTATGTTTGAATTGGATCGGTTTTGTATTTTTCGAGTTATTGAGGAAATAACAACCAAAGTTCAGATCTGTATAACTCCAAAACTGTTTGGCCGATTATGCCTATAAACAAACTCAAATGTCCAATTCAGACGCACCTTCAGGTTATTGTGAAATAAATAATATTTTTTGATAATTTTTTTTTAATTTTCTAGTGATTCGATTCTCACAAAATTTCACAAACGTTCTTACATCTGTATTCTACAACGACACACCAATTTTCAATTCGATTGGACTTGTATTCTTTGAAAACAAAATTATTACTCGGAAACCATCGGGCCGATTAGGACCATTAACGAACAAGTCCGTCGCATTGGAATGCACCACCGACCCTGAAAATGTCCCTATCCCTTCCCGTTCTCAAGTTATCATGGCAACGGACGGCCGACCTCGGTTTCTTCATCAGGGAATCGAACCCAATCGTTTGAGACCATTTTCTGCAAAAAATTCGAAAATTACAGACATTTGAGCAAAATGGTAACGCGATGTAGCCCAGAACATACGCGGAAAAATTCTAAAAAAATTATTAAAAATATTATTTATGTCACGATAACCTGAGAACGGAATGAGATAGTGACTAGAAAATTTCGGGTAAGTTTGTGCATCTGAATGGTATGTTTGAGGTGAAAGTTACAAATTTCTAGATGTATCATGACGGAACCCGTTTTGTCGTTTTCTAAACAACCCTGACAAGACTGTTTCCTCCTTCACATCCAAGCTTTCTCAGGAATGTTTCGACCGATGGTGCTTTTTATGGTATTTTTTCCGATAATGATCATAATGTCGTGTTAACCTCTAACAATGATCCAATATTTCATTCGCAGAATACTTTCCAGCTCTATACAAGTCAGTCGAAATAAATTTTACAAAGTATATAGGAAAGATGCCCTTCGTTACTATTAGAGAAAATGTTTTCATCAATTAATCGCCCTCAAATTTCTCGAACTAAATTCAATGAAAAATGGAATAGTGAACATGATTTTTTGGCGCTCTTGTTCCTCGGAACAGAGTGCTCATCAATTTGCTCAAATGTCTGTGATTTTCGAATTTTTCGATGAAAATGGCCTTGAACGATTTGGTTCAACTCACTGATCAAGAATCCGTGGTCGAAATTTATTCTGTCCGGCCGGCCGTAGGCACGATAACTCTCGAACGCAATGAGTTAGACAGTTGAAATTTTCTGAGTAGATTTGTGAGATAAATATGTCGGCTAAATTCGTTGTTGGGCAGAATTGGACAGATGGTTTCGGAGTAACAAAAAAAAATATTTTTTTTTATAACTTCTATGTTTTCACAGAATAATATAATTATTCTATCTATTAATTGTCATAATGTCAACTCATTTTCCTGAGACATGACATTGGTCGCGTTCGACAGAAAGATCGGTAGCATGAACCGCTCCGCTACCGATAGGTAGCGATATCGTAATCTGCCGAACGGACAGCTCTAAATCACAGATGTTTGAAGTTCAGGTTAGGTGATTCGAATCATCTTTGATTGCCTGTCACAAAAATGAATATTCAATCATGAATCCAAATATCATTTCATAACTCTTCGAAGATGATAATATTACGGCCAAGATAACTTGTTAAATTATTGGCTCAACCTCTGCCTTTATTGGAAGATGAAAACAGAGGAATTATCCCCAGGAATCAGAATTTTTATGAAGATACAATTCCTCAATATATGGGTGATTTATTCAAAGACCATTTTAGAATGTCCCGAAGTGCAGGTAATTCTTTTCGTCGAAATTATATGTCCAGTATCCATTTTTCCGCTCGTTATTTTTAAAATAAATGTCACAACTGTCAAACTTACAACATGTTACCGATGCTGAGCGGAAAAAATCTTCGCTCCTTAAAATGACAACCGCTACTCAACATGTTCCGAAGTGAGCGTACCGTTCGGCAGAAAAATCATAGAAATGTGACAACTGTTCCGCAACTGTTGGTTCTGCCGAATGCGGCCATTGTCTAATTCATTTCAGCAATCGTAGAATTATGAGAATTATAATATGATATCATACTTTTTGTTGATATTTTCATACCGATGGTCAATCCATATGATGATGGGAATGGTTATGATAAATTAATAATATTGAGTTCAGAATATCTCCAGTAAAAACAAAACTGGAATATTGGTGTATTGGAGTATTGGAGTGGATTTGAGGAAAGAATATCTATTATCGTTCATCATACAATTGAGGAATGAATATCTCAGATGATTTCATTGTTGGGTAGAATTCGTCTATTGGTTTTCGATTGATAATTTTTGGCACTCTTGTTGAATTTAAATTCTTCTATGGTGTTTAAATTCAATTTCTGCTAAGATGAAGTTCTTTCATAAGAATCCATTGAAATAATTCCCAACTCTTACCAATACCTTCGAAGATAAGTTTTGTCAAAGTTTGAACAAGAGCGCCAAAGCTCCTGTCCACAGGGCTTGAACCAATTTTTGTTAGGACACTGCGGGAGAAATGATTCACAAGCCAGTATTGCGTAACCTTTTAGAAGAATGGTGTTTATAGACTGACATGTAAAACTTGGGATATGTTCTACATAATAATAATAATAATAATTTATTAATCCCGTAAGACAAATCAAGTTTGTATAGGACACATCAATACCAGATGGAAAATAGAAAATATCTTAAGCTAAAAAGAAGACAAGATTCGCGAGTTTACGCTCACAGTGTACACATCGCTCTTCAGCTCTCAGAAATATTAAACAGTTAGAAGCAAGTGAAAATAGAAAATGTGCATACGAGTGAGATCACAAGAGACAGCACAGACAAAAGGGCCTTTATTTCACCAGCTCGAAGATTGTTATTACTTCAGCTCAGATAGTGAGTAAACAAACAATTTTTTGTAAGTACTACATACGCGAACACATCGGTTTCGCTGTGTTGTACTTAGGCAACCAGAAATACGCTATGGCGTATTCTTGCTCATCGCCACTCAAAATTTCCAAATAACGCAACCAAATAATACAACTAAAGCGCCTTTGAGTACAAGGACGCAAAAATGTCGTCCGATACAGTCATTACCAACACCACCATGCCGAATCATACAGAACAATCTACAAACAATCAGAAAACCTCATACGTATCTGCAGCTAAATCAATTCCAAAAGTAAACTTCCCAAAACGAGAACAAGCCATAGTACTCCACGCTGAAGATAACCTAAAGCTACATGACTACGTACAAGCGATTGGTAAAATCGTTCAACCCAAGAATATCTGCTTCGCCTCTAGGATATCCAACAACAGAATTTGTATATATTTAGCTAATGCGAAAATTGTTGACGTACTTATCAACACCCACCCATCTATAATCATCAATGACATTAATCTGGGCATAAGAAGACTGGTCTCACCAACCAAAAGAATCATTATATCTAACATTTCACCTTGTATACCTCACGAACTTGTTATAGATGTCATCAAAAATCTAGGATTACAACTTGCCTCCCCTGTCTCTTTCTTGAAAGCCGGATTGCCCGGTGAGGAATATTCCCACATTCTTAGTTTCCGTAGGCAAGTATACATCTTCCCCCCAAATGAGAACTTTGAGCTACAAACTTCTGTACTAATTCAATACGATGGAAATGACAACAGGATCTTCCTCTCTACTGACAGAATGGAGTGTTTCATTTGTCGTCAAACAGGGCATGTAGCATCAAACTGCCCCAATCCTCAAACAACTCAAGATACAAACCATCAACCACACACACACTTAAGAGAAGAAATATGTGACTCTGAACCCTCTGCAGCACCCCAAATAAGTGGGACCGCCCCACTCAAAAGAGGTCTGTCAGACGTACTCTCAACTAGTGATCAAACCAGTCAACCGGAACTCGATACAGAGGCAACTTCTGAAAAAGAAAACCCGATGCCTCCACCAAAAACGCCAGTTAACCGAATATCAGATAACAAACGAGCAAAGAAAAAGCGTAAAATAGACCTTCCAGTCGACAACTCCCTCAGTGAAACGGAGAAAAACTCTATCCTAGAAATCTACCGAGAAGAACCCGAATCTTTCCATCTTCCCTACGACAACCTCATTGCATTCTTGGAGAATACATTTGGCAGCTCAGACCCCCATGCTGAAGCTAAAAAATTTCCAACACAGGTCGAATCTATCCTTGATGATCTACACAACATATATCCACATCTAGAGAGAGCAACCAAAAACAGAATAACAAGAATATCCAAAAAAATCAGGGGTAAACTAAAGGATGAAACTGCAGATACTGAAAACTCTGACATGATTAGTGATGACGGAAATACCTCTGACAGCTGTTCTCAAACATCTCATATCTCTTCAACTTAATTCAGTGGAACTGCGACGGATACTATCCTCGCCTAGAACGCATCCAACAACTTATCTCTGAAACCACACCCGATCTCATCTGTCTTCAGGAAACCAACTTCAAACCTAGTAGCATTGCAAACCTACGAAATTACGTAGGTCACCACTTCATCAGAGACACTAATAAAAAAGCTAGTGGTGGAACATCTATATTCATTTCGCCAGACATATACCACAATGAACTTCCCCTTAACACTAACTTGGAAGCCGTTGCTGTATGCTGCTGGTGCCCCAAGAAAATTACCATATGTAATATTTATATACCCCTTAAATATAATCTGACTCATAGTGAATTTTCCAACCTCGTCAAGCAGTTACCTACACCCTTCATCATAGTCGGTGATTTTAATTCACATAACACCATTTGGGGCTCTGAAACCACCTTCGGAAGAGGAAAAGTAATCGAGAACGTGATACAGACCTTGACCTGAATCTCCTCAATACTGGTGAAAGTACGCACTTCAACATCTCCACCGGTACTTTCTCCTCGATTGATCTCAGTCTATGTGACCCCTGCATGGCACCCCATCTTTCTTGGCACACTCTAGGATGTCTTTACGACAGTGACCACTTCCCCATTCTCATATCCGACAACAAATTTCAAGCAGCAGAAAGCATCACAAAGTGGAGATTGTCTAGCGCCAATTGGGATCTATTTAGGGACGAAGTAGATCTACATTTAACGGAAACAATATTACCCGATGATGTTGACCGAGCCATTTGCCAATTAACCTCCATCATAACAACGTCAGCAGAAAATCACATTGGAACGTTTACAATCAACCCAGGTAAGAAAACAGTCCCTTGGTGGAATGAATCCTGCAAAACCGCCGTCAAAGAATGTAAAAGAGCTCTTAACAGATATCGACGAACACGCAGTCTTATCGATTTTATTAATTTCAAAAAACATAATGCTTTTTCGAGAAGAGTCCTGAAAGAAAGTAAACGAATATCATGGCAAAACTATGTATCCACAAATACTCCGAACACACCACCTAATCAAGTCTGGACGAAAATAAAGCAGATCAAAGGATGCATCACCAAACCCAAAATCCCCTCAATCCTAAATGAGAATAAGGAACTTATTACCGATTCTCAAGACATCGTGGATATTCTGGCTGAGCACTTCCATAAGAAAACTACAAACTCAATTTCACTACATCAACCTGCTGAACAACCTCCCGCAGAAGAACTGAGCCCAACTATAAACCTACCTTTTTCAATTACAGAGCTGACTTTGGCACTTTCATCCATGAGAAACACAGCAGCAGGCCCAGATAATATACCCATGATATTTCTGAAGAATCTCCATGTCAGCACGCTATGGAAAATACTGGATTTCTACAACAAAATATGGACCCATCATCAATTTCCCACGAAGTGGCGAGAATCACACGTCATTCCAATTAAGAAAGCTGGGATTACCGAACCTTCTCCGAACAGTTTTAGACCTATCGCGCTAACCTGTACATTGTGCAAGTTACTCGAAAAAATGGTGAACAAAAGACTGACATGGTATCTCGAAAAAAACAATATTCTTCATTCGGCGGAATCCGGTTTCAGACAGAACCGCTGTACCACAGATAATCTTGTGCTTCTACAAAGTGAAATAACACAGGCTTTCTCTGAGCAAAAAGATCTCATAGCTATTATGCTTGATATTGACAGTGCTTTCGACAGCACTGGCCGAGAAGCTATTCTGACCAAGCTGAGAGAAACAAATCTGAGCGGAAACATATTCTTCTTCCTGGAAAACTTCCTCACCAACAGAAGCTTCAAGGAAATTGCAAATGGCTCTACATCAATTCCTTTCCTCAGTCAGAATGGATTACCCCAAGGCTCCGTATTAAGTTCTACCCTATTTTTACTGATCATCAATGATATATGCACCTTTATTCAGAGTCCACTAAACATTATCCTGTACGCAGACGACCTCTTACTGTTTTGCTCTGGGAAGAGCACCAGCAGCACGTGCAGACTTCTACAGAACAGCCTGAACAAAATCATTGAAAGGGTTAAAGATGTGGGTTTCTCATTCTCTTCTCAAAAATCGAAGGTCATACGTTTCACCAGAAGACAGCCGGTATGCCATCCCCATTTGACCATGAACAACAAGCCCATACAAGTAGTAGATCATCTCAAGTACCTTGGAGTAACTCTAGATCAACGACTCACTTGGACACCTTATATTAAAAATCTCAAAGGAGAATGCTTGAAGAACATGAATATCCTGAGGACGCTATCACATCATATCTGGGGCTGTGACGAAGAAGTCCTTCTTAAATTATACAGATCTCTTATTCGGACCAAATTAGACTACGCTAGTATAACTTACTCCACATCGAGCAAAACCAATCTCAGATCCTTGAACACTGTGCCAAATACAGCTCTACGTATCAGTCTTGGAGCATTTCGATCGAGCCCTGCGGAAAGCCTCCATGAGGAAGCACAAGAATTGCCTCTGTATATTCGCAGACGGCAAAATATTTTATCATATGGAAACAAAGTGACTGCCATCCCAAACCACCCATTACACGATATCATCAAAAACTCAAGGTGTCAATCCACAACACACAGTACTTTGTTCTCGATGCCACAACTATTTTGGCAATTTTCAGAATCGATTAACCTAAGATCAGTTACTCCAATGGTCCTTTCCGAACATGCTCCCTGGTCAAGACAACAACCTAAGGTCAACACCTCACTGAAAAGATATGACAAACAAACAACACCAACAACCATAATCAAAAACTCTTTTCTCGAACTACTAGACAGAGGAAAATACGATAAAGAAATCTATACCGATGCTTCAAAAGATCCACAAAGTCTAGCATGCTCCATCATTCACAACCGCAATCTATCAACATCGTACAAGCTTCCCCCCACATGCAGCATCTATACTGGTGAATTGTTCGCTCTATACAAATCCCTCTTTACTGAAATTCTCCCAGACCAAAAAATTGCAATTGTCTCTGACTCTCTTTCCGCCATCCAAACAATTACTGACATATATACACAGAATGCCTTGGCTCAAAGAATTCAAGATAGATGCCATAAACTAAAGGCCCACAAAAACATCTCCACCACCATAATATGGACTCCATCTCATGTGGGCATACCTGGAAACGAACTAGCCGATCGAGCTGCGAACTTGGCACGAAACTCTGATCTTGCCATATCAGACATTCTCCCCCATACAGACCTCAAGACTTCCCTGAAGAAGCAATCCGTCCAAGAATGGCAAACTCGATGGGAGACATGTAGACCAAAATTATATGAAATCCAACCTAAAGTAGACAGCCCACCAGTAATGAATCACATCAAAAGAACAGACAAGATCATGATAAGAAGACTCAGAATTGGCCACACGAGGCTGACCCATGGATACTTGATGTCATCCGAGAATCCTCCAAGTTGTGAGTACTGCAGTACACGTTTGACCGTACAGCACATTATGTTGCAGTGCCCTGGATACAGAGAAGCACGACACAAGTATGGACTGAAGGAGAACCTCAGGGATAATCTAAACTCGCAAGATAAAGTCTCTACAACGCTCGATTTTCTAAGAGAAACCCACTTTATCAACCTTTTATGATGAGAAGTAGCTTGCACAAATTTAATTCATTTTCACCCTTTGTACTTGTGATCTTGTATTTGAGACAACTCTTACTAATGCATACAACATACATATTATGTATTATAATATAATTGATTGTTAACTGTTCCTCGTGTCAATGGCCTGAGATGCCGAGACACGTTAATTAAAATAAATAAATAAATAATAAAAGAAGACAATAACCTAATGAAAAACTGAATTAAACAATTGTTGAGCTGAAATATTCATTCCTATTATAAAAACATCCTTCGACTAGGAGGGATTTCACTTGTTTTTTGAAACTCTTATGATCCAAAGCCGTCAGCCTTACCGGCAAGTGATTGAAAAATTTTGATCCGCTGTATGATGGAGACTGCTGGAACTTACTTGTGCGGTGTTTTGGATAACGAAGAGTTTCTTTATGCCTAGTGTGGTATTCATGATATTCAGAACATTTTAACATTGTATTATAATTTTTGGCGCTCTAGTTCCTCGGAACTGAGTGCTTATCAATTTGCCCAAATGTCTGTAATTTTCGTATTTTTCGATGAAAATGGTCTTAAACGATTTGGTTCGATTCACTGATCAAGAATCCGTGGTCGAAATTCATTCTGTCCGGCCGGCCGTAGGCACGATAACTCTCGAACGGAATGAGCTAGAGAGTTGAAATTTTCAGAGTAGGTTTGTGGGATAAATATCTCAGCTAAGTTCGTTAGTGGGCAAAATCGGACAGATGGTTTCGGAGTAACAAAAAAAAAATTTTTTTTTACAAAACAAATTCCAAAAAAATTTTTTTTTAATAAGCAGTTTTATCATAAGAATCCATTCATAACATTTTTTAACTCTAACAAGCCAATACTTTCGGAGATATGATTTTTCAAAATTTCAATAATAAATCGTATTTCAACGTTGTCACAGAATGATATAATTCTATGTATGAATTGTCCTAATGTCAACTTATGTTCCTGTGACATGACATTATCTAATCAATCGAAGAATTGTGAGCGAAGTGAGAAAAATCTCAGTTGTTTGCTCCGAAATTATTTTTTCTCAGAAAAGTCTTACATTTCGGAACGGAACATGAAGTTAGTAAGACATCTGAGAGTAGTGAGACTGCTTTTCATCCATAGACATAGACATAACTCTCGAACGGAATGAGGTAGGTAGTTGAAATTTTCAGAGTAGATTAGGGAGATGAATATCTCGGTTAAGTTCGTTATTGGGCAAAATTGGCCAGATTTAATTTGATTTCTTCCATGGTGCAGTTCTCATTCTCATGATTGCTCATTTAATCTTGATAAATAAACTATTATTTGAATTGAATTTCCTTTATGATGCGGTTATATCATTTGAATACATTGATATAATTCCCAACTCTGAGAAACCAATATCTTCGGAGATATAATTTGTCTGTTTGAACTAGAGCGCCAGAAAGCTCCTGTCCACAGGGCTTGAACCCATTTTGTGTATATACAACAATGAATTGAAGATGTGTATGCAGGGAACAGTAAGAATTTTATAATTCATGAAAACGGGTCTACAGGACTCCCTTGGCTAAGATTGAAAATAAGTCTAATAACTCTTTTCTGAGCTTCAAACACGGCATTGATATCAGGTGATTCACCCCACAGAATCACATTATAATTCAGGTGAGAGTATACTAGAGAATAGTACACTCCCAACAATGAATTCAATGGCAATATATTTTTTAGGGTTCTGATGGCATAATAGGAACTAGAAAATTTCCTGCAAACATGATCAACATGATGCTTCCAGTTCAGTGTCATATCGACGTGAAAGCCAAGAAATTTCACGAAGGCCGATGATTCCAAGTCACCAGAAGGAATATTCAAAATCAATCGACTTCCTGAATTGCGAATTCGAAAATGAATGAAGGCAGCCTTTTCAACATTCAATATGAGAGAGTTTCTGTAGCACCAATCAGAAAAGATTTGTACCAACAGCTCACACCTCATCTTGAGTTCCCTCAGATTCAGTGCTGTAATGAGGAAGGAGGTGTCATCGGCAAAGAGCAAAATTTTAACGAAAGTATATAATGTTGGAAAATACTTATTTATATGACTGGGTAGATCATTCACAAAAATAATAAACAATAAGGGCCCAAGAGCAGACCCCTGAGGTATCCCCATTACTACAGGATATTTATTGGAATCATGTTTATCCACACTTGCATAAAGGCATCGATCGGTAAGGAAACTACGGACCCACTTCAGATGATGGTCCAGATGGTCCAGATGTTCCGAAATATGGGAAGAAATAGCCTTCAAGACTTTGACGGAAATCCTATCCCAACCACTGGAGTTATTATTTTTGAAATTTTTTATAATACTGCTAACTTCTTCAGCAACAACCGGGAAGAAAAAGAAATTATTATCTGTTATTGACTGGGCTGTGCAGCAACAGGACAAATGCCCACCGAAATGCTCATCAGTAGCTACCGAGCTTATACCTGAAAAATACTACCCAAAAATATCCGCCAATTCACGTCTGTCTGAGACAGCTCTTCCATCTGCGTTGATGGAAGATATTCGCTTTGAGTTAGGATCAACCGTTTTTGTTCTGACTAAATTCCACAAATTTTTGTTTTTGTTATTCGACTGATCAATAATACCATTATAGAAGTCATATCTGGTTGTTCGCAATATTTTCTTATAATTTCTCTTAGCCACTAAATAATTTTGTCTAGATTTATCAGATTTCAAATTTCTGAATAACCAGTGAAGGTTCTTCAAATCATGGCTAGCTCGTCTCACTTCACCGTTAATCCAACTTCGCTCCGCACCATAAGTCGATTAAGACCGTCTGACAGGACAAATGCACTCCAGCAAGGAAGAGATGACATCGAAAAAATTTTGGAAGCTTCTATCTACATCAGTTGTACAGTACATGTCATCAAAACTTGCTGTAGCAGACAACAAGGATTCATCAGGTTAACCTCAGAAAGAGATCTAAATATTCTTGAAGGTGTTTGCTGGATATTATAAGATGAAGGAGAACTGAACTTTCAGATATCTGGGAACAAGGATATCAGAGCATGTGCGAAATTACAAAGATAAGAGCTCATTTGGACGACATCTAAATTTTAACTAGCACAATTTTGATGAACACGAGATGTGACAGATGTGGACAAAGGCGATAAATAAGATTTAATGGAGATATACTAAATAACGAAAAACCTAAAAACCAACCATGATAAATGTTTGAACACTCAAATTGAGTCCCACCCTATGGTCCCACCTATGTTATCACCTTGTCTATGAGAGCTTATTGTAGAAATGAACTAAGAACGGAAACGCACCTATCAATCTTGTCAAAGTCAAAGGAGAATATGTCATTATTGTCATTTTCCGGCCTCCAAGATTGTTAACCTCTAATCATATATTCAAAAAGTTTTTAGGGTATTCATAAGTTATGGTAAGTTGCATCACTTATCACTAACATTTGGTATTTCTGAAATGTACTCAGTTCCAACCGTATTATTATAATTTGTAACCCTTTACTTTCTGACAAGTGAGTTTACACAACAGCAAACATATTGTTTTTATATGTGGAAAATTTTTCCTAGAGCTCTTGATGATGCCTTGAGGCAAAACATGTAGAGCAACCTCTGTAGAATAAAAATATTCATTAAGTACAAATATTTTCTTCACTTCATGCAGACTATTTGAAATTGATTACGACCAATTAATTGGGAACATAATATTATTCAATAAATACAGGGTGATTACTGACCAATGACCCATTGGGCAGGGGGTCATAGAGGACCATTGGAGGAGTCAGAAATAGGCACTCAAACATCTCTTATGCCTACTATCTCCTGAGATACAGGGTGTTTCCTGAAAATCATATAATGTTCAAACCCCTACAAGTTCAAAACCGTTGAACTAATTTTACAAGCTTATTGTCTATGAGACTACGGGTACCAAAACGTCACTCTGAACACTGAAAATGTTTGCTGTCAGTTTCGCGAAAGGTAGACAAAATGCTATGGAAATCAATAATCAATTCGAATGGCACAATTTTTTTCCTACGGAATGTTGCCATAATCTCAAGATTTTTAACCGTAGAATAGATCGAATCCAATATCCACTAACAGTAAATAGTAAATGTTCTGTTGAAAGTTGAAAACGAAGATCTGGCATCAGTCCGAAAGTGAATTACTTTGCAGGATGCAGCAAGTCTATTTATGTACTCCTAATGCTTTTTTGTATTTTTTGCAGGAAATGAATTAGATTATTCTCTTCTGAGAGTTATATTCCAAAATCGAGACAATTTTAGAGATCTAGTTCTCAGAAGAGAATGATCTATTTCATTGACTGCAAAAAAACGCATTATGAGTACATAAAAAGACTTGCTGCATCCTGCAAAGCAATTCAATTTCTGACTGTTACCAGATCGTCGTTTTCAACTTTCAACAGAACATTTACTAAGGTGGGTGGACCATGGAAGGCCACTCTAACGAATAAACAGTTTTTATTTGTTCATTTATTAGATAAATAAAAGAAACGAATCATTTATAAACACTTTGTTTTATAAGGCTCTTATAAACGGCCTTGTAAGGAACAAGGCTCCAAACGAGGCCAATATTATAAATCATTCGTTCAACTTACAACTAGAATTGTAATAATCAAAATATCCGCTTTTACTAAAACCACAGAAAAAGCTCTTTCATTTAAATAAAAAATTGAATGCCTAACATATTATAATCTTCTTTAAAAAACTCAACGAACATTTCTTGAACACCATCTTATAACTAAGGATATATTAATGGAAATTATATAAAAATTATAGTAACGAGTATTACATCGATAACAAATAAGTTTTAAATGCGTTTTGAAATGTAATTATAAATAATTTTTTTTACCTATAATGGCCTTCTTACGGGTCCGTTCGTTGTAAGGCCAAAATGTTCCTAAAAAGTCTAAGTTAAAAAGTTGAAGAATCCTTATGAATAATAAAATTACAATCATTGAACATTGCTTTAAGAACCAAATGGCTCGTCAAAGTAAAAACTAAGTCCACATTTCCATTAGTAAATGTTCCTAGCAAGGCCCATGTACCCTAGCAAGGCCAACCGTAAAATTTTTTATTGGCCTTAAAAATATCCACCGGCTTTCATAGGAACACTGCGAATATTTCAACTTCAATCGAAGCAAAATCATTATATTTTTTCTACCACAAAAAATCCTTACATAATAATCTACAGTAAAAAGAATACAATAATAATGGGTTATTCACAGAAAAACTTACTTTTAGGTGAGCGCGTGAATTACAATTTGAACGTCGGCGAACGAAGTCTACGAAGCGAGGGACTACACTGACAAAATAGGAACGCGAGCGACTCGCTGCCGCGTCTGTATCCTTTAGTTTGTTGGAGCTTATTGTCAGCGGAAAGAATTTGTCATCACCTGACTATAAATATGACTTTTTTATAGTTAGCCTTCAAAGGAGCATGGCCCTCCATGGTCCACCCACCTTATTTACCGTTAGTGGATATTGGATTCGATCTGTTCTAACTTTAAAAGTCTCGAGAATATGGCAACATTGATTCGAATTAACAACGGCCAACGACATTGGAAAGACTGCCAAATCGGTGAATTTTATGCAACTATTACAATTCGAAAATTCTCAATCGAAATGAATGCAGTATTAAGGATATATTGAATTAAAAAAAAATCATTATTTATTACTGAATTCGAATATTGTTTTTATTGAACATGGTTAAATAAAAACAATATTTATTAATGATTATCAGATGAAAACATATATGGTATAACAGAAAATTCAATGCTTACCAGCTTCATTAATATTTAATTAATAAAGGGAATTTTAATATTTAACAAAATACTCAACAATAATGCTGTTTATTAATTATTATTCGATATTATATTAACTCTCAACTATATTTATTTGAATCAACTGATTATTTCTTCAGCGTTATTGAATGAAATTATTCATAAATGAATGCTGTATCATATTAAGTGATGATCATTTGTAAGAATTTTAATAAATTCTATATTTCAATGGAAGAAGTCTTTATTTATCCATATGGCCAATAACTTATTTATTAATTGCAACGCATGTTCGATAATATCAAGTAAATACTTCTCTCAGTGTATGGATACGCCATGATACGGTTCGATACAACCATAAGTGTATGTGTCATTCACTTTGTATCTGTCATTTGCCATTGTGAAATTATTAAGAGGTCCCAAATTCATAAAAACCACGAACAATTTCGTAAATATAGGAGATCGAATTACTGCAACTGGGTCGAATTAGTTTCAAGAAGTGATTTAGGTCACCTCTTAACCTTTTAATCGCTACCTACTGGTATCACATACCCCCTACTTTGAAATTTACCCGCTATTTTCAGTTATGAACGTCTGTTGATCGTGACAGTCTAAGTACCTTTCAGTGTCGTTTCAATACACATTTCAGTATTTTTTTTGTCGTTCGATGAAGTAGTACGATAGTTTGCAATAGACAGTACCTACTAGGGCCATTGTTGTTTGTACTGTATGTTAATGATATTTTCAGCACTGTGCCTGAGGATGTATTGATCTATTTTGCAGATGACATCACAGTTGTATCGACTGGCAAATCTTGAAGTGAAGCGGAGGAACATTTAAATAATTACTTGAATAAAATTAGCATATTTTATATAACATAACTTTCGGTAATTATTGTAATATCCAGAGTCTTTGAATATCTGTATAAATGGGAAATTGATGGGAATATGGGTATTTGGGAATAATATTCGATTATAACATGAGATGGGAAAAGCATGTGGAAAAACAAAGTAGGTACCTACCTAATTTTTATTTTTCATCTAAAATAATGAGCAGTTCTATGCTGTATTATCCATTGTTTCAAGGTATCATAAATGATGACATTATTGCATGGGGTGGAGCTTTTTTCACTGTTTGAATATTTTAAAAAATCTTTTAAAAAATCGGCAAAATATAATATTGAAAATTGTGAATAAAGATATTATTGCTCATAACAACCCCTTGAATGTGGAACATTTGTTCTCACTTGAGTCAGTCAAATATCATTATGAGGGACTTAAAAGCGAATTTTTAAATTCAAAAAGTATAGCAAGAAATAAAAGTTTTCAAATCTTTGATTGTATTGGTCTTTACTTGACGGAAATTCATCTTGAATTATGAATAAAAATGATTTTTTTTCCGCTAATTAGCGGAAATAAAATATTGTTTTTATTCATAATTTAAAAGTATTCAGTTACCAATAAGATTTATGACAATAAGTAGTAAGAATATTATCGTTAGGTCAAAATGTGTTCACAATTGGCTTCCAAATCATTGGAAAATTTAAATGGGGGAAATATCAGAAATAATAAATGGAAAAGCTGGTTATTTTGAGCTAGAATTCTGGATTTATTGTCTTATAGAAGAATTGTACTTTATATATAGTAGATATATAATACTGTTTTATAGTTTATTTAGTTACTATTTTCTTTCAGTGCTTATGTGAAGTCTACAAAAAGGCTTATCATAATGATTTACTTCTAAAAAGAGGTCACATATAGGCTATCTCTTCGACTTGCACATATGTATTTCTGTATATATTTCGGTTACATAAATGCATAAATAGCGGTATCCCATACCGGGAAGTAGTAGAAGTGTTAGGAAAATGTTCATAGCAATTTATTCAATTTTCAGTTTTCAACGTGACTTCCTTCAATATTTATATTATGAAAAAGAGCGGGACCACTGCAAATGCATCCGAATGATCCAAATTTACTCTGCTCGAATTTCATTTCCGATACACCACATATGTCACATTTAAAAATTCTTTGATCTTAGGTGATGCTCTCTTACTTAAGTCTTTCATTAAAATGGCACGAAATGTATTCATATCTTATAAAAGCTGAGAAAACCATATACAGGGTGACACAGACTCATGGTACACGCGCTTTTCTCCTTTGTTTCTGTAGCTATATTTCTGAAATTTGGAACATTGAATATACTCACTATATGGCACTTTTTGACATATTTGAAAAAAAAATCCCACTTCTGGTTTTTTCGGAAATGACATCAACTTTCTATTTTCAAATGGGACACCCAGTATATTTCAACATTTTTGAAATCTCCATAATTTTCTGAATCTAATGATACCTCATAGTTGATATTTCATTCGTCAGAACACCTATTTTATTTTTCGATCTAGAGAGCCATGAATTATTTCAAATAATCAAAATAATGCTACACTATCGTGATTTCGATTTAAAAAGTATCGTGGTTCAAAATACGTGCCAAAGAAGTAAACCAAAACCTTTTTTTACTCGATTGAGAGTGTTCAATAAAGGTGAATAGACAACAGAACATGCGCACAAGAGATCTGTCTTCACATCGGTGCTTGAACCAATTTTTCAATTAAATATTTTATCATTTTGTATGAAATCGGTCTAAATCGGAGTGCATAGCTTCAGAGATGATTCAAGAACTATATAAACGTCTTGACTGATTATTGTTATGGTAGCCAAAGGGACTTGAGGGAGAAAGATTCATCAACATTTTATGGTCAACATCTATTGAACCAAGATAGACTGAAAAGTTTTAACTCTTCATAGGTATTAGTGTTCAGGGGATTAAATTGATGATTTGATCAATTCGGGCCAAGTGGATCAGAGATTTTCTTGGGTTTTATTAATAAATAATGGACACTGCCTTAATAAACTAATTTTTTCCTCCTTTAGTTATAGCATCACTGAATTTTAAATTCTCTGCAGTTTTCGCTCTCCTAGCTACCGTGAATTGCATACCTAATCTTACAGGCGCATTCGCCATTATGTGTCTGTAGGAATGTTCAGGCTAGGTGTTATACAAGGATGCTCACGATCAATGATTGATTAAACGTTCAGGGAAAACAGGACTTTTTGCTAGTTTTAGATAAGTAGAATTAGCATATTTTCAGAACAGCAAAATTGTGCTTATATTATGTTGAGAACTACCGATATTGTAATCAGTATAACCTGATATTTTTGCTTTATTGCTTCTCATACGTATGTTTTCTGATCATTTTTGGCGCTCTAGTTCCTTGGAACAGAGTGCTTATCAATTTGCCCAAATGTCTGTAATTTTCGAATTTTTGGCTGAAAATGGTCTCAAACGATTTGGTTCGACTCACTGATCAAGAATCCGAGGTCGAAATCGATTCTGTCCGGCCTGTCCGGCCGGCCGGCCTGTCCAGCCGGCCGGCCTGTCCAGCCGGTTCGGCTGGCCGGCCGGCCGTAGGCACGATTAATCTCGAACAAAAAGAGTTAGAGAATTCAAATTTGCAAGGTGGGTTTGCAGCGTACATATCTCGGTCAAGTTCGTTAATGGGCAAAATCCATCGAGCGGTTTTGGAGTTATGGCCGATTTTAGGAAAAATATTTTTTATGAATATTTCCGAAACCGATCACTCGATCTGTCTGAAATTTAGCACCAAATTGTAGAATCATGACCTTCATACGTATGTGAAGTTTTATATTGACCAGGTTACCGCAAAGTGTCAAAAAAAATTTTTGAAAATTAAATTTTTTTTTCAAATAACTCTCGAACGGAATGAGCTAGGCAATTGAAATTTTCAGAATAGGTTAGGGAGATGAATATCTCGCTTAAGTTCGTTATTCGGCAAAATAGGCCAGATGGTTTCGGAGTAACGAAAAAAAAATGATTCTTTAAGTAACAAATTTCAAATTCAATTTTTATTTAAACCATAAAAATTATTTGATATCATTTTCAACTCCAACAAGCTAAAACTTTCGGAGATATGATTTTTCGAAATTTCAATAATGAATCGTACTTCTATGTTTTCACAGAAGGTTATCATTATTCTATCTAAGCTTTATTATATGATCTGTGTCATCCTTTTCTATAAGAGAGAGTCAAATTCATTTCAGCTATTTTAATTTGATTTCTTCCATGGTGCAGTTCTCATTCTCAGATTGCTCATTTAATCTTGATAAATAAACTATTATTTGAATTGAATTTCCTTTATGATGCAGTTCTATCATAAGAATACATTGATATAATTCCCAACTCTGAGAAACCAATACTTTCGGAGATATAATTTGTCTGTTTGAACTAGAGCGCCAGAAAGCTCCTGTCCACAGGGCTTGAACCCATTTTTTGTTCAATAGCTCAAGACTATTCAATAATTTGAAGAATAATTAAAATTATACCCAACATAAGTGATCCATAACATACACTGGAGTGATATTATATTAGGTAGGTAAGAAATCACACTCTAAGCAATTTTACAACACCGGCCAACACCCGCTAACACCGGCCTGATTTCCTTAGAGGTCTTGATCTTTTCAGTGTCATTTCGCACCATCCGAGATAACACCGACTTTCAGGTGTATTTTCTGCCATAATAAGTAATCAGCTTTCACACCAGAGCGATTGAGATTTATCATTCGGATGAGTGTGAGGTAGCACTAGATCAAAGTGGTTTAGCACTAGTTCGGTGTGAATTTGCACAAGTACCGTAGTGCATTTAGCATTGGTTTAGTGTGATTTAACTTTAGTTTAGTGTGAATATGCACCGACATAGTGCGTGTGCAATAACTATTTAACACCGACTTAGATGCGTTTTAAACCCTCGGGTTGTAGGTATTGTTTAGTTGAAATTTACACCATTTTCGGTGTTTTATATGATATTGTTCGTTTTATAATTTGAAACTCAATATCATATAAATCACTGAAAGACTATGGAAAGGGTATAGGTATTGTTTAATTTTTTATATATATTTTATATAATTTGTGGAAATACAATAAACAATGTAGTGATTAATGAAGCTTAAAGAGATAATTAAAACTGTCGAGAAACCATTCGAATTTTTTAACCAGCACTTTCTGGTCCAACACGACACAAAATTCTTCCAGATCAAGTGTCAATGATGTTGTACTGGCAGATGTTTTAAAATTTTGCCAATTGTTTCTTCTGATAGTGAGGGTAACTGAAATGAAAACATTTATATATTAATCATAAATAATCATACAATTTTAATTGGTGCCTATAAAATAATGTGAGGATGGCAGGTCTTTATATAATTGAAAGTTGTTACTTTTCAACGTGATAAGGACCGATAATTGACTATCAACGCTACTTTTATTCGATATGAATATGAAGAATTCACTCTTATCTGAAATAAAATATCCTGGAGAATAGGTGTTTGCGACAGTGTGATATACCTACAATTAACATACGCAATATTCTGAAAAAAATATGTTCCTTTAGATTACCTATCACAAAAAACCTGCAAGTGCAATATAATAAATCCTAGTGATAGTTCTCAAAAGGTTAGATGAATAAGCCCCATTTGTTTGAGGATATAAAAACATCTCCTGAAAATTAGGAAGAACATTACGAAAATAAATTTCAATAAAGTAACTGTTATAACATTAATAATAAATATGAAATTTCATCTCATTCAGATAATTGATCAAAACTTTTTCACATAAAGAAAATTGAATGAAATATTTTTCACTGACAAATATAAAATTCCAAAGTCGGCGATTGACGAATTTATAAATCCAATCGACCAACCAACACAATATCTCATCAAAATGTTCGGAAAAAAAAAATTGGTTCAAGCACTGACGTGAAGTCAGAAGCTTTTGCGCGTATGTTCTATTGTCCATACTTCTGTATTGGACACCCTTAATCGAATTTACCATGGTAAATTATGTTGTCCATTCTCCTGTATTGGACACTCTCAATTCGAATTTACCATGGTAAATTCGAATTAAGTGTCCAATACAGGAGAATGGACAACATAATTTACCATGGTAAATTCGATTAAGGGTGTCCAATACAGAAGTATGGACAATAGAACATACGCGCAAAAGCTTCTGACTTCACGTCAGTGCTTGAACCAATTTTTTTTTCGTGACTTTTTAAAAATTTTCTAGGGGTACGGTTCTTGAAATTTTTTTTTTCGTCATTTTTTTCAAATTTTCTAGGGATACGATTCTTACAAAATTTTAAACACGTCTTTATGTTGATTTTCTACTACTAGTTACCAAGCACCAATTCGATCGAATATTTATTTTTTGAGTTATCAAGGAAATAATATTCCAGGTGGGTATAACTCGGAAACCGTTAGACCGATTATGCCCAAAAACGAACTCAACACTCTCTTTCGGATACGCAACCTACCCTGAAAATTGCAAGTCCCTATCTCCTTTCGTTCGAAAGTTATCGAGGCAACGGTCACCCATCTACTGAACTCGCACAAGAATGCTCGAATCTCCAACAATATTTAACCGATCGTATTAAAACTTGAAACTTGGCAGTAGAGTTAAGTTATGAAGGCTCTTGCAAAATTTCAGCAATTTCAAACGAATAGTTACTGATATATAGAATTTTTTTTTTTTATTTTCAATGATTTATTAAAAATTTTCTACAAATGCTATCCTCACCAAATTTTGCAAACATTTCCGCGTTGGCATTCTACAACTAATAACCATGTTTGAATTCAATCGGTTCAGTACTTTTTGAGTTAATGAGGAACAAAAACCACGAAATTTCAGAAAATTTCAGATGGCTATAACTCTGAAACCGTTTGGCCGATTATGCTCATAAACAAACTGAAATGTCGCGTTCTGGTGATCATCCTAACCTGAAAATTTCAAGCCGCTATCTCATTCCGTTCTCAAGTTATCGTGACAACAAAAATATTTTTTAATAATTTTTTAAAAATTTTCTAGCCATTCGATTCGCACAAAATTCCACAAACGTGCTTAAGATCATATTCTACAACTACCCACCAAGTTTCAATTCGATCGGATTTATATTGGTTGAAAACAAAATTATTACTCGGAAACCACTGGGCCGATTATGCCCATTAACGAACTTGTCCGTCGTATTGAGATGCGCCACCTACCCTGAAAATTTCAAGTTGCTAGCTCTTCTCGTTCTCAAGTTATCGTGGCAACGGCCGGACGGCCGGACGGCCGGACGGCCGGACGGCCGGACGGACAGAATCAAATTTGACCTCGAATTCTTCATTGGGGAGTCGAACTTAATCGTTTGAGACCATTTTCGTCAAAAAATTCGAAAGTTACAGACATTTGGGCAAAACTATAACGCGATGTTCCCCAGAACATACGCGCAAAAATTGATGAAATGAGGGTACGCAACTACGTAGGCATAAAAAAAAATTAAATTGAACATTCTTATGTACTTACTGGCAAACAGTATTATTTCCAAACTTCGTTCGTCGGCCAAAACAAATTTGTCATTATTCTCATAACAAATCTTCTTGATGCACTTCGTTTTTTCCAGATTCTCACTTCATAATGCATGAACCAACTTGTCGTCTCCAAGGCACAAAATAATACAATTAAACCCGATACAACACACAACATTGTGGTCTTCCATGAAGTGTACGTGTTGTGTTAGAAGTTAGAACTAACCAGAAGTATTGCGACATAACCAATCCCTTCACATTGTTGCCGGATATATTCATATTCTGATATTTTTAAGAACAATCCTTTGGTTTCGCAAATATCCATTTTGAAAAATTGGATGTTTCCAATTTTGTGCACTTGAGATGATTTTTTTATGGAATAGTGCAATGAGTAGCGATTTGTTCGAACCTGCAATGTAAAATTATATCATACTCACTCTGAAGTAATTTTTATCAGACTATTCATAACATACTTACCACAACAATCCGTATGCATATTTTTCGAGACTAAATATATCTCTTGATTGATAAAGGTAACTACAACTATTGTTGTGTGCGGCATGTATTACGAAATTATTAAATAGCAAAAATTAAATTTGCGAATCATTGAGAGCGAGGAGGAATTGATTTTCATAGTCAAGAAAGGGATACATTTATATTTCCAATATTGATTCCATTGTTCCGAAATAACATCAATTTTTTTTTGTGAGAATTCCCAATGGAAGGGCCCGATTCTTCCTGTCATCTTATAATTATTAATTCTTCACAACTATCGGGGATTTCTTTATATTGAAAAGACTCATCTGTAATATCTGTCTTTCGAGAAAGATAACTGAGTGTAAATTTTGGATATCGGATGAAATCTAAGAAATCATTCTTTCACATTTCACCATGCAGTGCTCATTTTCACCCAAGATATCACCTTCCTGATTTATCGAACGTTTTGTATGAAGAATTGGCACTAAAACTTGATGGACACTGTGAAATTTCAAATAAATGTTATTAATTCTTGATACTGGATCTGTTTGTGATATTTTCTCTCATAAATTACACTACCGAACACAATATAATCATAATAACGAAAATATTAATTGGAATGTGACATTCTAGTGGTAAATTGCATTGAAAATATTTTTGATCGTATGAAATCAACATTCACACCGAGATTTTTTTTAGAGTGCATATAGTCTAACTTCACGAATATTCTCGATGTCGATGTGGGTCATAGACTCTCATCAGAAACTAGAGATTTTTCGAAGGATTAATCCATTCAGCAGAATGGAAGGGGTTAGAAGCCAATCTGTAGGGAACTAAATTGTTAAAATCACACGGGACAAAATTCGTCTCCGATGGAAAAAAAATGCTAGTCAAGCTGGTCGGATCACATGTTATAGGAAGAGCATATCAAGAAGGGAAATGATTATGTCGGACATTCAGTTCAGTGGGGAATATCTAAAAATTTATTCTCCAGACCATTAGGCTGTTTAATTCCATATTGAAACTTATAACATATAAATTACATAATGCAAAAGAAACAAATTTTTACTGCACACCATCGGAGGCAATTAATAACGATCAATTAGTACAATATTTTCTCGCAAGCAAGAAATTTCACTTTATGCAACCGAATGAGAAAACATTGGTTCAAGCACTGACGTGAAGTCAGGAATTTTTGCGCGTATTTTCTATTTTCCATTCTCCTCTATTGGATCGAATTTACCATGGTGTAAATTCGATTGAGAGTGTCCAATACAGGAGAATGGGGTTATGTTCTCGGGTATGGTTCTTACACAATTTTAAACACGTCTTTATGTTGATATTCTATAACTAGTTAGCAAGCTTCGATTCGATCGAGTCTATACTTTTTGAGTTATCGAGGAAATAATATTCCTGTTGGGTATTACTCTGAAACCGTTGGATCGATTAAACCCGTAAACGAACTTAACTCTCCCATTCGGATACGCATACCCTGAAAATTGCAAGTCCCTATCAAATCTAAGAATGGCAAGTAGCCGTCCTTTTCCATTTCGAAGGTGCATTTAATAGATGGGTATTTACGAGTACTGTTTAAGACAGTGGTAAATTTGTAATATCAAAATATGTATCTAGCCCAAATTTCGGAAAATATTTTTTATTTTTTAATTTAATCGCGTTATCATTTTGCCTAACGATTAGGTTCAACTCATATCACTGATGAAGAATTCAAGGTCAAATTTGATTCTGTCCGGCCGTTGCCACGATAACTTGAGAACGGAAAGAGATAGCAACTTGAGTTCTTTAATGGTCATAATCGGCCCAACAGTTTCTGAATAATGATTTTGTTTTCAACCAATACCGATACCAATACCAATTGAGCATCCGAATGCTCAACCAACATTTGACTTCGTTGATAGGCATAATCGACCAAACAGTTCTGCAGGAAATGTAACACTTTCTTAAAAATTCAGTATTTCGAGTTATAGTCAACTTGAAAAAAATTTCAGGAATTACTTTTTGCGCACTTGTTCTGGGGAATATCGCGTTATCATTTTGCTCAAATATCTGTAATTTTCCATTGTTTTTCCAAAAATGGTCGACGATTGGGTTCGACGAATGAAAAGTTCGAAGTCAAATTTGATTATGTCTGACCGTCCGGCAGTCCAGCCGTCTGGCCGTTGCCACGATAACTTGAGGACGTAACGATATAGTGACTTGAAATTTTCAGGGTAGGTGGCGTGTCCCAATATAACGGACAATTTCGTTGATGGGTATAATCGCCCAACCAGCAAAGTTGTCTTATAACTCCAATGATTCGCGACTAAAATATTTCATAAGTATCATATTAGTGCTTCCAAAATATCAATTTATTATATGAAAGCTACATAAACTTCATTCTGTTGTGGACAATCGAAATACTTTATAAATTTATCGTGAAAACGTCTGTACAGCAGAATTATGAAATATGTTATAAGACTGTTACTTAACCATTTGTTAAGAGGTTTATAGCTAACTTATAAAACAATTCTGCTTATAAAACTGAATTGCTTTTTAATGGTTTCCTTATTAATTCTGGGGATATTTATAATTTTATTTCAAATATATTAAAAAACGATTTCAAAGATGTTCTGTATAACCTCATGGGACAGTTATATAGAAGTGCTTTTAGTTACAATTTTGCTTCCAGAAGTAAATTGTCGTTTCGATAACCACTTCATAACTATTTTATAGTATTCAATTTTCATGACAATATCATCCAAAAGCAGTTGATCATTCTGTTCCCACACTGAAAGTGTTTAATTCCATTCTCAACTGTCTGCAAAATCTTGAACGTATCTAAAAAAGTTATGATTACCATGAAGCAAATGCACATTATTTTTCTAGCTAAAAGCACAATGTTTTATAAGATTTTGGTTGAAAACGTTTCCACAACTATTATAAAACGAAAAATTGCTAGTTGGGCGGCCTAACGGTTTCCGAGTAATAATTTTGTTTTCAACTAATTCAGTTCCGATCGAATTGAAACAGGGTGCATATAATACAAACTCAAGGAAAATAATTTTTTTTTTAATGAATACCACATTTTTTTTTGCTTTCCTATTATACTTGCAACTCATCTAATAGACGTTATAAAAATGTGTTACCGTAGATATCAATTTTATCGCGAAATAACACATTTACTGTAAGAAGTAAAATTGGTTCAAGCACTGACGTGAAGTCAGGAGCTTTTGTGCGTATCTTCTATTGTTCATTCTGCTGTATTGGACACTCTTATTCCAATTTACCATGGTAAATTCGACGGGAGACAGGAGAATGGAAAATAAAACATACGGGCAAAAGCCCCTGACTTCACCTCAGTGCTTGAACCAATTCTTTTTCATATTTTTTTCTGAATTTTCTAAGGGTAGGGTTCTCAAAAAATTTTACACACGTCTTTATATCGATATTCTACAACTACGTACTTAGCAAGCTTCAATTCGATCGAGTCTATATTTTCTGAGTTATCGACTAAATAATATTCCAGGTGGGTATAACTCCGAAACCGTTGGTCCGATTATGCTCAAAAAGGAACTTAACTCTCCCATTCGGATGCGCAACCTACCCTGAAAATTGCAAATCCCTATCTCCTTTCGTTCGAATGTTATCGTGGCAACGGTGACCCACCCAGCAACTGAACTCACACAAGGCTGCTCCGATCTCCGACAATATTGATCCGATCTGTGTTCAAACTTGGAACTAGACAATAGAGTTAGGTTCTTAAGGCTCTGGCAAAATTTCCGCTATGTCGGACGAACAGTTTCGGATATATAGATTTTTTTTCAATGATATTTAAAAAAAATTTTTAGGGCTTCACGCGAGACCGAGATTTTTAACGTCTCGTCTCGTTCTCGTCTCGTAAAAGCGAGACCAGACGAAACGAGACGTTTTCAAAAATATTATAGGCGATACCGGGACCACATACAGCGCAACACGAGAGTCTCGTTTTTGGTCTCGTTAAAATTTTCGTATGAAGTTTTATATACGACCCGATCTTTTTCAACGCCTACAAAAAACAATTGAATATGAAGAGTTTCCACTATAATTACCAATATATTTTGTCTATATTATGCATCGATCGTTCTAGAAATACACGATTTTTTAGAAGATTATTAATTCGTTATGACTTTGCGATAATTAAGATTATTTTTCAAGAAAAAATATAATTTACAACCATAAAAACAGATGCCATTATGAATTCAATACTTAACGGATAACTTTTTTTTCCCCTAAATCCCAATGCTTCCAAAATTTCGTCTCTATCTGAACATCTGGAGAAATTTATTTTCTTGTGCTCATTGTAGTGAAGATGTGAGCAATTATTGTATACATCTGTGGAACTACGTATAATAAAACTGATAAAGTAATGAAGCTATTCAACGTTTCGAAAAGTGTTATGAGGAATACGCCAAGAACACCCTCAATGATCTACCCACTGGGAAGATATTCTTTGAAAACTATACCAAATTGTTCAATTCTATTAAAAAATGTATCGACATCGATAGCCTATTTGAAACATCAACAAAACTTTCGAAAATTGGAATGCTGAGTTTGAAGAATATTTATTGTTAGAAAGAGCCAATAGGAATAAAAATATTTTACAGTGGTGGAGAGTGATGAAAAAGTTATTTCTACACTTTCCACGATGGCCGAGGATCATCGAGGAGTTTCGAAGAATGACTTCTACATTGTCAAACAATCAACGGTGCTCAATTCAAACATTTAATACATTAAAATTATTTTCCATCCTTGAATAGGAAACTCGTCGATTTCAAAAAGCGAGTAACCATACCCAATGGATTATTTTCTAATGTTTTAATAAAGAAAAAATTGGTTCAAGTCCTGTGGACAGGAGCTTTGGTGCTCTTGTTTAAACTTTAACAAATCATATCTCCGAAGTATTGTTTTCTCATAGTTTGGAATTATATCAATGCATTCTTATGATACCACTGCATCATAAAGGAAATTCAATTCAACTAATAGTTTATTTATCAATATTAATTGAACAATCCCCAATGCTTTAATACTTCAGAAATTATCATTTAAAATAATAAGGAAAGTATCATCGAAATGACTAGAGCAAGGCTGGAGACAATCATAGCAGATTGTTTATTGATTCCTGATATTTGAGTAGGTAGAGGCTGACGAACAAATTATTGTATTTTCATAATTAAATAGTTCATACCACTATCACATTAATTCTTTATTATGAACCATAACCCAAGAAAAACTATTTGATACACAAATGTAGATCCATATTTCACCATGTTTTTGCTAGCAACATTATGAAAATACTGTATATAGGAACATGTCTCACTAAGGAAGTAAAAGGTAATATTCACCTCAGTGGTCAACGAACAGTAATTTCTTTAAATGATTCCATTATGTTCTTCTTTCCTATTGCCTTCATGAACTAAAGCATCAAAATGATCCAATTCTAAAACATCATCCCGAATTTATACATAAATGATTCAATATGCAACCAGTCAACTTTATTTTCGGTTTCAAAATAGCCTTGTATACAGTGCGCGTCAAAATTATGGAACAAATTCATTTTTATCAGATGAAAAATATTTGACAACAAAATCCTGAAACAGGTCAATTTTTTTTTCACTTTTACCAAATTTTCATGCATTTTTGAAGGATTTTTGTTGTACCTTGTGCCATCCCTATCAACCCTCTAAATTTTTTGAATAGGGAAAGTGGGTCATGTGGTACTTTTTTGGCAAGGTCCTTGTATCTTCTTTACACAGGTAGCACACTATATTGGCAGAGTATCGATTTTATATTGGCCCAATATAGATACATAGATTCATAGTAAATCTATATATCCCCAATATTGGCCCTATATTGGAATTTCAATATATATCCAATATTGTAACTTGTTGCTACCGCCAATATTGGCCCTATATTGGCGATAAAAAATTTGTCAATATTGTAAATGAGGACGACCTCCAATATTGGCCAAATATTGGGATTTCTATATCTGGCCAATATTATGAATTAGGGCTGCTTCCAATATTGGTCAAATATTGATATTTCTATATTGGACCAATATTGAGAATTAGTACTGCCTCCAATATTGGCCCAATATTACAGTTTCAAGATCTAGCCAATATTGGGAATTAGTGCTGCATCCAATATTGGTCAAATATTGTGATTTAGATATTGGGCCAATATTGTGAATTAGTATTGACTCGAACATTGGCCCAATATTACATTTTCAGGATCTAGCCAACATTGTGACTTCTTCCTACCGACAATATTGGCCCCAAATTGGCAAAACTATATTGGCCAATATTGGATATGAGTACTGCCCCCAATATTACCCCAATATTGGGATTTCTATATCCGGGCAATATTATGAATTAATGCTGCATCCAATATTGGTCGAATATTGAGATTTTCATATTGGGCCAATATTGTGAATTAGTAGTGCCTCCAACATTGGCCCAATATTACAGTTTCATGATCTAGCCAATATTGTAACTTGTTGTTACCGCCAATATTGGCACCGAATTGGCTAAACTATATTGGCCAATATTGAATGTGGGGTACTGCCTCCAATATTACCCCAATATTGGGATTTCTATATCCAGCCAATATTATGAATTAATGCTGCATCCAATATTGGTCGAATTTTAAGATTTCCATATTGGGCCAATATTGTGAATTAGTATTGCCTCCAACATTTGCCCAATATTACAGTTTCATGATCTAGCCAATATTGTTACTTGTAGTTACCGCCAACATTGGCACCGAATTGGCAAAACCATATTGGCCAATATTGAATATGAGTACTACCTCCAATATTAACCAAATATTGGGATTTCTATATCTGGCCAATATTATGAATTAGGGCTGCTTCCAATATTGGTCAACTATTGGTATTTCTATATTGGACCAATATTGAGAATTAGTAGTGCCTCCAATATTAGCCCAATATTACAGTTTCAAGATCTAGCCAATATTGTGAATTAGTGCTGCATCCAATATGGGTCAAATATTGTGATTTAGCTTTTGGGCCAATATTGTGAATTAGTATTGCCTCGAACATTGGCCCAATATTACATTTTCAGGATCTAGCCAACATTGTGACTTCTTCCTACCGCCAATATTGGCCCCAAATTGGCAAAACTATATTCGCCAATATTGAATATGAGTACTGCCCCAATATTACCCCAATATTGGGATTTCTATATCCGGGCAATATTATGAATTAAAGCTGCATCCAATATTGGTCGAATATTGAGATTTACATATTGGGCCAATATTGTGAATTAGTATTGCCTCCAACATTGGCCCAATATTACAGTTTCATGATCTAGCCAATATTGTAACTTGTTATTACCGCCAATATTGGCACCGAATTGGCTAAACTATATTGGCCAATATTGAATGCGGGTACTGCCTCTAATATTACCTCAATATTGGGATTTCTATATCCAGCCAATATTATGAATTAATGCTGCATCCAATATTGGTCGAACATTGAGATTTCCATATTGGGCCAATATTGTGAATTAGTATTGCCTCCAACATTGGCCCGATATTACAGTTCCATGATCTAGCCAACATTGTAACTTTTTGTTACCGCCAATATTGGCACCGAATTGGCAAAACCGTATTGGCCAATATTGAATGTGGGTACTGCCTCCAATATTACCCCAATATTGGGATTTCTATATCCGACCAATATTATGAATTAATGCTGCGTTCAATATTGGTCGAATGTTGAGATTTCTATATTGGGCAAATAATGTGAATTAGTATTGCCTCCAACATTGTCCCAATATTACAGTTTCATGATCTAGCCATATTTTAACTTGTTGTTACCGCCATTATTGGCACCGAATTGGCAAAACTATATTGGCCAATATTGAATGTGGGTACTGCCTCCAATATTACCTCAATATTGGGATTTCTATATCCGACCAATATTATGAATTTATACTGCATCCAATATTGGTCGAATATTTATATTTCCATATTGGGCCAATATTGTGAATTAGTATTACCTCCAACATTGGCCCGATATTACAGTTTCATGATCTAGCCAATATTGTAACTTGTTGTTACCGCCAACATTGGCACCGAATTGGCAAAACTATATTGGCCAATATTGAATGTGGGTACTGCCTCCAATATTACCTCAATATTGGGATTTCTATATCCGACCAATATTATGAATTTATACTGCATCCAATATTGGTCGAATATTGATATTTCCATATTGGGCCAATATTGTGAATTAGTATTACCACCAATATTGGCCCAATATTACAGTTTCAAGATCTAGCCAATATTGTGAATTAGTGCTGCATCCAATATGGGTCAAATATTGTGATTTAGATATTGGGCCAATATTGTGAATTAGTATTGCCTCAAACATTGGCCCAACATTACATTTTCAAGATCTAGCCAACATTGTGACTTCTTCCTACCGCCAATATTGGCCTCAAATTGGCAAAACTATATTGGCTAATATTGAATATGAGTACTGCCCCCAATATTACCCCAATATTGGGGTTTCTATATCCGGGCAATATAATGAATTAATCCTGCATCCAATATTGGTCAAATATTGAGATTTCCATATTGGGCCAATATTGTGAATTAGTATTGCCTTCAACATTGGCCCAATATTACATTTTCAAGATCTAGCCAACATTGTGACTTCTTCCTACCGGCAATATTGGCCCCCAATTGGCAAAACTATATTGGCCAATATTGAATATGAGTACTGCCCCCAATATTACTCCAATATTGGGATTTCTATATCCAGCCATTATTATGAATATATGCTGCATCCAATATTGGTCGAATATTGAGATTTCCATATTGGGCCGATATTGTGAATTAGTATTGCCTCCAACATTGGCCCAATATTACAGTTTCATGATCTAGTCAATATTGTAACTTGTTGTTACCGCCAATATTGGCACCGAATTGGCTAAACTATATTGGCCAATATTGAATGCGGGTACTGCCTCCAATATTACCCCAATATTGGGATTCCTATATCCAGCCAATATTATGAATTAATGCTGCATCCAATATTGGTCGAATATTGAGATTTCCATATTGGGCCAATATTGTGAATTAGTATTACCTCCAACATTGGCCCGATATTACAGTTTCGTGATCTAGCCAATATTGTAACTTGTTGTTACTGCAAACATTGGCACCGAATTGGCAAAATCATATTGGCCAATATTGAATATGAGTACTAACTCCAATATTACCCCAATATTGGGATTTCTATATCTGGCCAATATTATGAATTAGGGCTGCTTCCAGTATTGGTCAAATATTGGTATTTCTATATTGGACCAATATTGGGAATTAGTAGTGCCTCCAATATTGGCCCAATATTACAGTTTCAAGATCTAGCCAATGTTGTGAATTAGTGCTGCATCCAATATGGGTCAAATATTGTGATTTAGATATTGGGCCAATATTGTGAATTAGTATTGCCTCGAACATTGGCCCAATGTTACATTTTCAGGATCTAGCCAACATTGTGACTTCTTCCTACCGCCAATATTGGCCGCAAATTGGCAAAACTATATTCGCCAATATTGAATATGAGTACTGCCCCAATATTACCCCAATATTGGGGTTTCTATATCCGGGCAATATAATGAATTAATGCTGCATCCAATATTGGTCGAATATTGAGATTTCCATATTGGGTCAATATTGTGAATTAGTATTGCCTCCAACATTGGCCCAATATTACATTTTCAAGATCTAGCCAACATTGTGACTTCTTCCTACCGCCAATATTGGCCCCAAATTGGCAAAACTATATTGGCCAATATTGAATATGAGTACTGCCCCCAATATTACCCCAATATTGGAATTTCTATATCCAGCCATTATTATGAATTAATGCTGCATCCAATATTGGTCGAATATTGAGATTTCCATATTGGGCCGATATTGTGAATTAGTATTGCCTCCAACATTGGCCCGATATTACAGTTTCATCATCTACCCAATATTGTAACTTGTTGTTACCTTCAACATTGGCACCGAATTGGCAAAACCATATTGGCAAATATTGAATATGAGTACTACCTCCAATGTTACCCCAATATTGGTATTTCTATATCCGGCCAATATTATGAATTAATGCTGCATCCAATATTGGTCGAATATTGACATTTCTATATTGGGCCAATAATGTGAATAAGTCTTGCCTCCAACATTGGCCCAATATTACAGTTTCATGATCTAGCCAACATTGTAACTTTTTGTTACCGCCAATATTGGCACCGAATTGGCAAATCCATATTGGCCAATATTGAATGTGGGTACTGCCTCCAATATTACTCCAATATTGGGATTTCTATATCCGACCAATATAATAATTAATGCTGCATTCAATATTGATCGAATATTGACATTTCCATATTGGGCCAATATTACAGTTTCATGATCTAGCCAATATTGTAACTTGTTGTTACCGCCAACATTGGGACCGAATTGGCAAAACCATATTGCCCAATATTGAATATGAGTACTACCTCCAATATTACCCCAATATTGGTATTTCTATATCCGGCCAATATTATGAATTAATGGTGCATCTTATATTGGTCGAATATTGCGATTTCCATATTGGGCCAATATTGTGAATTAGTATTGCCTCCAATATTGGCCCAATATTAGAGTTTCGAGATCTAGCCAATATTGTGACTTCTTGCTACCGCCAATATTGGCCCCGAATTGGCAAAGCAATATTGGCCAATATTGAATATGAGTACTGCTTCCAATGTTTTCCCAATATTGGGATTTCTATATACGGCCAATATTATGAATAAATTCTGCATCCAATATTGGTCGAATATTGAGATTTTCATATTGGGCCAATATCGTGAATTATTATTTCCTCCAATATTGCCTCAATATTAGTGTTTCAAGATCTTGCCAATATATGGTGACTTGTTAAAGAAGCCACATGGTGAAATATTGATTGATTTTAACCATCAACAAATATTCCGCTTGGTCGAGCTAGAATATTCGTTGATGTTCAAAATCAATGAATATTTCACCGTGTGTCTTCTTTAGTTATTGGCAGTAAGCCACAGTTCACCTCTTTGAATTGTGACTTGTTGTTTCCGATGATATATTGGGTTGGCACGATGTTGTTAGGAAATCCGTTTGTAATAATATTATGAATTCAATCCAAGTTTATATTGGCTACGAATTGACAAAACTATATTGTATATAAGTACCTCCTCCAATATTGGCCAAATATTGGGATATCTATATCCGGCCAATATTATGAATTAGTGCTGCATCCAATATTGGCCTAATATATTGGGATTTCTATATTGGTCCCCTATTTTGAACTGGTACGTCCTGTAGTATTAGACCAATATTGAAATTTCAAGATCTAGCCAATAATGTGCCTGTTTGAGGCCGCCAATATTGGATCCATATGGACAAAACTAAATCGGCCTACATTTAATGTATATGAGTACTGCCTCCAATATCGGGATTTCAATAGCCGGTGAATTTTGCGGATTTGAGCTGCATCAAATAGTGGTTAAATATTGGGATTTATATATTGGGCTAATATTGTGAATTAGTACTGCAATCGATGTTAGGCCAATATTGAAATTTCAAATCTGAGAATTTTCTAACTTTATCGGGACAATATTGTAAATCAGTTCCAATAATGGCCCAATATTGAGAATTTTATATTGCGAAGTAGCACTGCACCCAATGTCCAATCTTGGGATTACTATATCATATACTAATTACTTGATTTTCCAAATTAGGGAAACGACGAACAACAAATTTGGCGTCATTTATAACAGAAATTTTAACAAATGCTTATGATGCTAACAATGAGTACTATGTCAATGATACTTTTGAAATCGCAATAAGAGCTATTAACAAATTTGAACTTAACTATGAAGTTAGTTCTTCTTATTCCTACTGTAGTCAGAAAACTTCGTATTTGAGGGGAAATACTACATTCAACTATTCGGCTGCACATGGGATCAAAACTAAGTCCAATACTATCACTTTATGTAATGGATTCTCAGTTAGAAACATGCATATCAAAATTACCATTTAAGTTAACCTTCTAAAAAAAAATCGTGGATGACCTCATAAAAGCAATACCTCCAAAAGGAACTGACACAATCCTTAAAATTTCAATTAAACCTCAATAAACATATACAATTCAACATGATGATATAATATCTAATATTGGGGTGCGTTTTTGGCGTTCTTGTTCGTCGGAACAGAGTGCTTATCAATTTAATTGCCCAAATGTCTGTAATTTTCGAATTTTTGACTGAAAATGTTCTCAAATGATTTGCTTCGACTCACTGATGAAGAATCCGTGGTCGAAATCGATTATATCCGGCCGTCCGTTAACACGATAACTTTCGAACGAAAGGAGTAAGAGGATTGAAATTTTCAGGGTAGGTTAGGAGCGTAAATATCTCAGACGAGTTCGTTAACGGGCGAAATCCACCAAGCGGTTTCGAAGTTATGGCCGTTTTTAGTAAAAACATTTTTTATGAATATTTCCGAAACCGATAACTCGATCTATCTGAAATTTAGCATCAAATTGTAGAATAATTACCTTTATACGCATGCGAAGTTTTGTATTGAACGGCTGCCGTAAAGTGTCGAAAAAATTTTTTTTAAATTTTTAAATTTTGGTTCTACAATAACTCTCGAACATAATGAGCTACGCAGTTGAAATTTTCATAGTAGATTTGAGAGATAAATATCTCGGTTGAGTTAGTGGGTAAAATATGCCAGATGATTTTGGAGTAACGGAAAAAAGAATTTTTTTAACTTACATATTTCAAATTCAATTTTTTTTCAAGGTGCAGTTTCACCATAAAAATCCATTGATATAACTTTCAACTCTAACATGCTAATACTTCCGGAGATATGATTTTTTCGAAATTTCAATAATGAATGTTTTCACAGTATGCTATAATTATTCTATCTATGAATTATTATATGATCTATGTTCATACTCGTACATGTCATCCTGTTCTATGAGAGAGTGTCAATTTCAGCTATTTTAATTTGATTTCTTCCATGGTGCAGTTCTCATTCTCAGATTGCTCATTTAATTTTGATAAATAAACTATTATTTGAATTGAAATTCCTTTATGATGCATTTATATCATAATAATCCATTGATATCATTCCCAACTCTGAGAAAGCAATACTTTCGGAGATATAATTTGTCTGTTTGAACAAGAGCGCCAGAAAGCTCCGGTCCTCAGGGCTTGAACCAATTTTTTATTTTCATCTACCGTAACATGGTCCAAATTAATCAGAATTCCACTCCGATGAAGAAATAGATTTCAGTAAGTGAGTGCTTTAAAATGCTAATCAACAGAAAAATGCAATAAAAATAAGTCACATCTCAGGTCAAGTATAATTTGTTTTGCTTTGACAGTTCGAAACTACGAAGTACATTCTAAATCATTTAATGAATTTGATTTGCTTGTTATGATGATAACTGGGCGAACTGTAATCTCCAAAAATAGATTATAAAGAGATTTTTTAAATTTAATAATATTGCATATAATAATAGTATTATTTCGTTTTCATTCTATCAATTTTAAATTGAAACGTATATTCTAAAAATCAAAAGAGTTTAATTTTCAGTTCAGCCACTTCGGCCTGTTTATTTACATCCTCGGAAATATAGTGAGACTGGTTGACTGGTAGGATTCAAATTGCTTCAAACAGATGTGTTTGCAATAAAACCAGCGAGTATCTTAGAAAACATCTGTTGTATTGTTGCTCTTCATTCTACAGAGGGTTGAAGGAATAGTTTTTATCGATTTTTAAAGCATAACTGTAGAAAAAGGAAAGAGAATGTGCCCCAGAGCCCAGAGCAGAGGCGAGATTCTGGCGGTTTTAGTTTTAGTCATTTCATTCGTGGCGTCCGGTCGAAGTGTTTCAGAGGATATTTGTTCAGTGATTCGTTACACTGCAGGTTAGTTCATTCCTTTATTTATTACTTTTTCAATGCATATATGTTCCTATAATTCAAACTCTTTGTATATTTGCCTTGAATTTAATCATTGATGATGTTATTTAATATCATAATTTGTTTCATGTCCACTTTTTTTCAGAAAATGTATGTGATCTAGCCCTAATCATAAGCGTTTCAAGAAAAAGAATGTCTAACAGCTCAGGAATTAAATCTCCGTGGAATGGCCAGATAGGAAACAAAAGATCGGAGAATAAACCAATCTAATTTTGGCAAGTTCGAGTAAGTGAAGTTATTGAATGACTCTTTAATTATTGTATTGAGACCATTATTTGAAATTATACATTTTGCCTATATTTCTACTGAAGTGTGGATTAATT
The DNA here is from genome assembly GCA_937662695.2 of Halyzia sedecimguttata. Taxonomy (NCBI): domain Eukaryota; kingdom Metazoa; phylum Arthropoda; class Insecta; order Coleoptera; family Coccinellidae; genus Halyzia; species Halyzia sedecimguttata. Next base: position 9,500,760 of record OW569416.2, on the reverse strand, counting down.
ACAAATATTTCGATAATAGGTATAGGTTCATCGAAAAAAAGGTGTAGGTATACCTACTAAACTTTTGGATTGTGATGTACCTACATTGTCCAATGTGAATTGATACAGTATATTTTGTAATGAGTGAAAATTACAACATTATGCTGAAATACTAATTCTAATATTATTAGCTCATAAAGATAATTCACATTTCGATTATAGAATCTGTGAGAAGGAATATTCATGACACAACCGACCTTGAAATAATGCAAATTATTGGATTTCCCTAAGCGACTGCTGGAGATAGGGATGGTGGGAGGCTAATGTAGACCAAGTAAGTTTATTGCTTCTGTTGTTTTTCTTTCCTTACTCTAACATAATCTACTTTGCAGGTACCAGTCGAGGATATCAAAAACGAATAAAAGAAATATTTTGTAAAATAAATGTATGGCCGAATGAAATATATATGTTTTTTGGATACTTCTTCTTAATTGTTCAATCACTATGTCGATATCTCCACTGGAATAATTGCAGCGAGTATAGTTTATACGAGAGAAACACATCTCTTCAAATAATGTGTGAGTGTTCAACCTTTTATTATTGGGCCAGTATATAGAAATTATACTGGGCTATTATATGGAAATTATATTTGGCGAATATGTATGAACTATATTGAGCCGATATTAATATCTTGAATTGCAAAATGTCAACATTTTGATATTGGGCTAATATGTAGATACTATATTGGGCGAATACATAGAAACTATATTTTGCCAATATATAGAAACTATATTAGGCCGATATTGATAACCTATATTGGCGCTTCATTGTAAGATGTTAACATTATGTTATTGGTCCAATGTAGAAAAACTATACTGGGCCAATATATAATAACGATATTGGGTTGATATTCATTTCCAATATTGGTGCTTTATTCTATAATGTCAACATTTTGTTATTGGCCCAATATTGGTTATCAATATTAACCCAATATAGTTTCTATGTATTGGCCCAATATAGATTCTCTACATTGGGCCAATAACAAAGTGTTGACAAGATTCAATGAAGTACCAATATTGGATATAAATATTGGCCCAATATAGTTTTTCTACATTGGGGCAATAAAAACATGTTGACATTTTACAATGAAGCGCCAATATTGTTTATCTATATCGGCCCAATATAGTTTACATTGGGACAATAACAACATGTTGACATTTTACAATGAACCACCAATATTGGATATCAATACTGGCCCACTATAGTTTCTATATATTTTTCCAATATAGTTTATCTACATTGTGCCAATAACAACATGTTGACATTTTACAATGAAGCGCCAATAGTGTTTATCAATATCGGCCCAATATAGTTTCTCTACATTGGGCCAATAACAACATGTTGACATTTTACAATGAAGCACCAATATTGGATATCAATATTGGCCCAACATAGTTTCTCTACATGGAGCCAGTAACAAAATGTTGACATTTTACAATGAATCGCCAATATTGAATATCAATATCGGCCCAATATAGTTTCTATATATTGGCCCAATATAGTTTCTCTACATTGGGCCAATAACAACATGTTGACAATTTACAATGAAGCGCCAATATTGTTTATCAATATCGGCCCAATATAGTTTCTCTACATTGGGCCAATAACAACATGTTGACATTTTACAATGAATCGCCAATATTGAATATCAATATCGGCCCAATATAGTTTCTCTACATTGGGCCAATCACAACATGTTGACATTTTACAATGAAGTACCAATATTGGATATCAATATTAGCATAATATAGTTTCTATATATTGGCCCAATATAGTTTCTCTACATTGGGCCAATAACAACATTTTGACATTTTACAATGAAGCGCCAATATTGTTTATCAATATCGGCCCAATATAGTTTCTCTACATTGGGCCAATAACAACATGTTGACATTTTACAATGAAACGCCAGTAGGTAAACTACCGGGGTCCTAGGACATTTCAAGGCCACCAAAACCATGGTAGTTCCTGGTACACTTCAAGGTCACCCAAATGGAACCTAACCCAAGTGGGTAGGCAACCAAAAATTAATGTAGTAAACGTGTGACGTCATTGCAGGTGACCTTGGGCTGGTAGATCAGGCCTAGCCAGGCTTGCGCAGGTTAATTTTGCGAGAGAAGTGAAAAAAATTTTTTTTCGGACTTAGAAAAATTTCGAGAATTTCGGACTTACAAAAATTTCGTAAAGTTCGGACTTAGAAAAATTTCGACAAGTTCGGACTTAAAAAAATTTCAACAAGTTCGGACTTAAAAAAATTTCGTAGGTTAATTTTGCGAGAGAAGTGAAAAAAATTTTTTTTCGAACTTAAAAAAATTCCAGACTTAAAAAAATTTCGTTAAGTTCGGACTTGGAAAAATTTCGACAAGTTCGGATTTCAAATCGAATAAAACGATGATTAATTTTGTGAGAATTGTGAAAAAAAAATATATTTTTGAAAATTCTTTATGTTGGACTTGGAAAAACTTTGAAAGGAACAATTTTAGCTACTATAAACCTTAGATATCCTTATGGGAAATTACATGTTGAAATAAGTGAACTTGAACTAGAATTCTGGGAGGAAATAAACCAAGACAATTATAATATTTGTTTTTTATTGACAAGCCAATCGTATAGTATATTTACATTTTCGAGTGCATATGTGAGTTCATTCTTTACATGATTTCTACAGGTATATAGTAATCATAGTTGGTGGTCCAATCCAAACCATGGATATTGTGTAATATACAAGTACGAACTTGTCAGGTAATAAGAATTCTTAAATTACAAATGGTAGTACAACAAACTGGTTTATAAGTACAAATGGGTTGTATGTAAATATATTAACAAAAAAAAAGATTACAAATTGTATATATTATACACAAGCAGTTAGTTTAGGTAACGTACTTGACCTGAGGTAGAAATGTGCTAGAACAAATGATTAATGCATATATTAAATAGGGGAGATTCTGAGGCTGCATTCACAGAATTATATTATACGCAAGTAGTTAGTTCAGGTAACGTACTTGACAGGAGGTAGAAATGTGCCAGTATAAGTGACAGCGACCAACGACACAAGAATAAGAGTACAAAAGGGAGGCACAGTAATGATACTATGAAGAGTTTAAGATCCCGATTGAAGATTTCAGGGAAAAAAAAGGTTCTGCCTATAAAGGAAGAAAGGAAACAGCTCGTAACAGAGTACATAGGGAAGATTCTGAGGCTGCATTCATGTTAAAAAAAAAAATATATATGTATTAGGAAGATTATCGATAAGTATTATGTTATATACAAGTAGTTATTTTAGGAAATAAAGTATTTCTTAATAAAAAGGTAAGTATGGATACGAGCATACATATTAAGCAAAATAACAAAATTATAAGTATCTTTATAGAAGAGTGATGTTCTTTTGGTTCAGAAGGAGGCACGTTTAGCCAATCAGATTCTTTACAACTTCGATTTGAAAAAGTATAAATTATTTTGAAAGTATGTATGTTGTAGACATCATAATCATCATCATTTTTAAAGTAATATTTAAATACAGGTAGATCATTGTTTAGCCTGCATACAACCATATTATCACATAGTTTATTTTTATTAGTACATATTTGAGCCTTTATCACTTTAGGTTGGAAATGAACATATAAGATATTTCCAATAAGCGAGTAAAGGATTACTAAATTCATTTTTTTGTAGTAGTAGAAGTGGTAGTAGTAGTAGTAGTAGTAGTAGTAGTAGTAGTAGTAGTAGTAGTATTTTGTGGGGGTGATGATCTTCGTTATGCGTAGTCCTGGAATATTTCCACAACATCTGACCAAATGCACAATCTTTGGAATACTTATAATGATCCTCCAAAGCACTATCCTCCTTCTTCCAATTATGAATTTGCACTGAACAATAAACACAACGGCAAATGTCTCCTTCACCGGTGAAATACAGACCAGCTCTAGCCAAATCGATAGGATTTGCAGCACCGGTCCAAAATTTCTTCTTAAACGTGAGAAGTCGTTGTTCAAAGTCCATGTGATCCATACTTTCAAGACACATCTTCACTGCTCTTGCCACATTAATCGACAACAACTACATCTATGTTTTACTCCATACAGTTTTTTGTCTAGTAATTGAAAAAAACAACGAATACAAGGTGCATAGTATTGTTCAGATTCACCTTTACATATAGGACAGACGTATTTAACGGGCACAGGCATGTTGATCTTTGAGAAATTCTGTATCAAATGAAACAGTGGAGAGACCGAAATGAAACTGGTAGTTCATCGATTACTTTTTCTTAAATAAAATACCGCCTAATGGCACTACTACTACTTCGGGTTAAACATCAATTTCTTAACTTATTAAATAGATATAATATTAACCTAAAGATAAATATAAAACCTAATCTAGTTGTCCTGACACATTACAGCACAATGCGTTAGATAATACTGCTGAATAAGCCAGGCTTTCCAATGACCTGGAATATTGGCCAGTGCCACCAGCCGTCTCAGGTCCTGGAGTGTTAAGTCTCCAGGTTTTTCCAGTACATGGAAAAGTACCTCAAGCTCCCACGCGGCTATTGGGCACCGCCGCAGCTCTGCTCCAGTAGGTAGATTATTCATTCTGGTAATGAAATTTTATATTTTGTTTTAGTTTTTTTTTTTTTTTTTTTGAGAAACAACGATACAGCATTTTCACCGAGAGAGGCTGTGTAGATCAATCAAAATATATAAAGATAGGAATTAATCAAAATACCCCCATGGTACCGTTGATATTTTATCCTCCGATACAATTCTTTTATCATCATCAAAACTTAAACCAACCTTTTCTTGTTGAATTGAGAAAATCTCATGATTTTTCGCAATTATACTGTTCTGAATTATTGAAAATGTTGATTGTTCGAAAAGTGTTTTATAAAAATCCTGAAAGGTTATATAATTTTTTATAGCAGCATACTTTACTCCTTTTACTTTTTTAATTGTTTTCAAAAGCTCAATAAGTTCATGGTTATCAGCATAATTAATATTCTGTTCTTTTTTTTTTTCAATTTCGCAAACTTTATACGTGTACATCTTCGACCTCAACCCGATAAATTCACTCATGATGCAACCATTATTTTCATCCTTCATTAAACCAACTACTTTTTTATTCCGCCTAGGAATATTAAAAATATTATTCTCAGGATAATCGGAGGTATCAAATTTATCAATATCCTGCCTTATATGTTGGTAAATGTCATCTGTGAAAATCTGATAAATAAGGCTATCAGTATCTGTGTACAATAATTTTGCATTGTCGTTAAATTTAGCTTTAATGTATTCATAATGAAAATCATACAAAAATGTTTTCGAAATATCTAAAATACACATACCGATGAAAATTGGTTTATTCATATTTATGGTTAACCTTTTCATTTCTATTAGTACAATATCTTCATCGATAATAGTAATGCTACTAAAGTTCCCTTGTGATAAGTAGTAATTAGCACCATATCTTCCTTCATAATGTGTTACTAGCTTTATATCTCTATATCTTCTAACATTTTCTATTGTTTTTCCAAATGGCGCATTGTTCATCAATTTGAAGTGGTTACGTTCAAATTCGTTTTTACTGGCTTTACGCAACTCTGTGTTAAAATCGATGTACGATTTCATCCAAGGTTTTTGAGCAAATTTCAAACACCGATGAACTTTCTCTAGCTTCAACCCCAATTTAATAGCCTGTTTCAAATTTTGGTAATGAATAATATATTTTTTTTTATTGTATAAAGTCAATAATAATTTAGTTGTATCATTATCAGATACAGGTGGTGGCAGATGATGCGGACATAACGGAAGATCTTTATGTTTTTCATATAATGATTTCGGATATTCCAAGTCCACTTCTAAAACATAACCAAATTCAGCATCATCTGGTGTGTTTAAGATAGTGCCTATTTCATTAGACCCTATCTGCACCCATTGAAAATCAGAAAATGGTAATGCCTTTGTCATGGCAGCTCCATATAAATTCACCACATCAAAATACATTAAATACGAAATAGGCTCATCAGACTTGTATTCATCAACACACATGTATTTATTGTTGGATTTCGCATAACGCCTCGAACATTGCGACACTCCTCCTCTAATGCCTTTTTCAATAAAATTAATCATTTCAATGTCAGTGAGTAATTCCAATTCAATTTTTGTAAGTTTTAACATCGCATCAAAGGCCAATCCTGGTGTTGTAAAATAATGGAGTGCATCTAAATTATAATATTTCATGCAATTAATTCGAAAATTCTCGAAAATATCGCTCAAAAGTAAAACATCAGTTTTAAGATACAATTCAGCATATTGTTTTAAATTTTGAATTTTGAAAGTTTTCCATACATTATTTGCATGATTAAAGTCATCATCCGATATTGCCTCCTCAGTGAGCGTATTATAAAAATTTTCCTTCGATGGAAGTTCCTGATCGTCTAGTCTTTTAAAATTATCAAGATACTCATATGGAAATACACCTTTTCTTGTCACTAACTCAAAGTGAGTTTTATCAGGAAAGAATTTTGAAACAATAGTTCTTTGTTCATCATCCAAATACGAGGATAATTTTTCCAAGCTACCGGCTAAAAATCTAAAGGAATCTATAAATCTCAAATTTATTTTATATTTAGTGATGTATTTTGTGAACGAAATGAATTTTTCCTTATTAACAGGCAAAATATTCAAGGGACCCTCAATATCTTTCGCAAGACTTCTAATTAGAAAATGACTATCATAATTGGAAAAGTTATGGAAAACCACAGGTATAGTATTAGATATCTGCAATTTTAAATTGCAAGTTTCATGAGCTGCACCACGATATTTTCCTGAAAAATGACAATGATCACGAACTTTACCATCACTAACAGAAAATTCATTATCGCACACATAACATTGCTTCGCTTCATAAAAATTCTGTTTCTCCTCATCGTTCATTACAATTGGAAGAGGGTTCGATATAATTCCTCCAACATATGCTGAAAGATTTTCCAATTCATTTATGAACCATTTTATACAATCAGAACCTGTATATAAATTGAATTTAGATAAAGAATCATCATAATCACATTTGAAATAATAAGCTATACTAAAGGCTTCATGTTTTTTGCGCTTTATAGTTTTATTATCGAGAGCAAAGGAGGAAGAGGACAGATCATAATCAACCAAAAGACTTTCAATGTCCGCATAAATAACGAAAGGCATAGGTATTTGATGTGTAAAATTTTTGAATTTTAAAATCTTATGAGTTTCTTTAGGTAAAACTATTTTACAGTGATTCAAATCTCTACATAATTCCAGATGCCTTTCCAAAGATTCATTTGTAGCGAAATGATTCAAACATCTTTCACAGAAATATTTCCTATTTTTCGAATCTTTAAGTTGACGACTCAAAAGACGGGATAAATTTTTTATTAGAGCAAAATGGTAATATGTTTTAGTTTTCAAATTCATTGAACTCGTTCCAGGATTATTTTCAGCTATTTCATTTGTCAAATTTTCACAAGGCACCATCAAGAGATTTATTATTATTTTGTAAAATGGACTCTTGGTAAGACAAAGAGGAACAATCTCCTTGTTATTCGAAATAGTAAAAATATTTATTCCTAAACCGTTCAATAATTCAAATTTTGGAATATCCTTCAATTCTATTGGGAAATTAATGTTTTCATACTTAAGAAAGCCTTCAAAATCGGGGTAAGAATATACTCTACATTTATTTTTGGATTCATCGTAAACGGGAAAAAGAGCAGCCATTATAGACCACAGGAAACAGTACTGATCATTATTTTTTATATTGATTACACTATGCGTGCTTTTCACAAATGCTGGTAAATCTACATAAGTGGACATACCAACATTTATTGGACTGAAATGATTAATGTTCAATTTCAAATACAAAATTTCATATAGACTCCAGCCCGAATCGCGTTCTTGGAACTCACCCATTCGATTCAAAATAACAGACGATACATTGTTTTTATACCAATCTTTTAAATTTACACTAACGTCAATAACTTCATTTTTTGTGGAAAAAAATTTAAAGTTAGTCTCTAAATCAGAGGGTTTCACAAATAAACCAGCCAAAATAGTGTTAACTTTTAGTACAGATTTTTTCAACGACTTACGAATTTGTATTGCAAAACTTCTAAATGCTTTCTCCAAAAATAATTGAGGATCTTTGAATCCAAGATTTGTAATAATACCACTAGATATACGCCCATTAAATGCCGATTTAATTTCATGCCATTCTAAATTTGCTTCGCATCGTTTTTCCATTAATTTTGATAACTTTTTCCTAAATGTTCGTTGATAATACTTTAAAATACTAAGATTAGATTCAACTCTAGCAAAATTCCCAATAGCATCATTATATTTATTTTTAATCGATCTATTCAAAACGCAAATAATATTTTTCAAATAAGTAATATATTTTAAAAATTCCTCTTTAGTTTTGATTAATCTACTCACCCTTTCCATAGTCTTAACGGCTTCAGCCGACAAACTATCTAAACGGGTGGTTGCTGTACCGCTCATTTTTTTTCTCTGCCTTTTTCACGGATTTTTGCTGTTTTTTTATGGTTTTTTTTCTTTTATGTCTGAAAAATATATTTTCATTTGAAAAATTGGAAACTCAAAAATCAGCCCAAACATTTTTTTTTTTAAACAGGTAGAAAATAAAATCTGCTTACCTCGATTCTGCTCTATGCACAAACACAACCTCAAGTAGAATACCTACGCAATCTATTTCTTATATACCAATTCGGATCGCAATTACACGTGCCCCAAAATTTTTGTTAATTTGCAATAATTCAATTCAGATTATAATAGTAGACAAAGTTGCATCCTAACAATCTAGATTTTTGCATGTACATCATTAATATTAAAACAATGTATCATTCGATAAAATTAAGAGGACGAATAAATGGTCAAGTTGGTCAATGTATCCGCGGAGATAAATAAACGCCGACGAAGCTCAATTAGCATACCGACTCAATTAGCATACCGATAAGCGTTTACTTAGAGAGTACGCCTAATAAATAATTATTATATTTATAAGATTATCTTATCTAAGGAATGTGCGATGCAGGTCCACGCGCTAGGATGCAAAATGCTAAATAAGCAATATCTAACAAAGTAATATGAATACAGTATGGACCTTTGGAAATAAACCTATCTATTAAATATGTAATTGATTCACACCAATTAATTGATATATGTAATTCTTAATATGGATATTCGTTTGGTGAAAATGAATAACTTCAAACAAATTTCAATTGATATTTCACATGAATTATATGTATTTACATTTTCATATAAAATAAAGGGGAAGAAGGATTGACAGTAAAATATTCTGTCCCAAAATTTAAACATTTTGTCCTTGACAATCAGCGATTTCAGAGTATAAATTCCGTTCAATTCATCTTGAAAAACTAGTATAATTATTGGAGTTACCAGCTACGAACGTGCACGTGAATAAGAAAAAAACTTTAACATGAATATTCCTTGTACTATTGTTGTTTTCTCTACTGATCGGGACAATTTTACTCCCCGAATGTTAGAGGTGGTGTGCAAGCAGATTTTTCAGTAAGTTTTTTTCCTCCCTAATCATTTTTATTTTTTTTTAAACTACCTTCATTTGTTCAAAGATATGGAGCCCCCAAAGTCACTCTTTATGATGATAAGGTAACAATAAAACTATCATATAGTCCAAAAGTAAAAACGATGAAAAAAAAATTTGGTAATTTACCTGTGAAATACCTGAAAACACGATTGGAGGATGACAAAGATCTGGGGTTATTGGAAGATGTCATAAGAAGATACAAGTACAATATTGTCGACGAAGAGGATATCGAGAGTGCTCAAGTAACACAAGCATGTATATCAACACCACCACCACCTTCACAAACACCCCCATTACAATCAGATGGGGTGATATTGAAGAGAGCCTTGAGGGAAGCAGGAGTTCCCATTACCCAAAGTACACCTCATGTGAATAATGGGCTTAATGAGGAGGATTCGAGACAAAGAAGAGCAGCCAAAAGACAATTTTTTGAAATTAATTCACAATTATTAGCGGGGGAGGAGGAAACAATACCACCCCTATCACAACAACCACCCTCATCACAACCGTCGAAAAGAAGAAGAAGGGAAATGCCAAGAATCGAGATTGATGATCATGATTTCATTTGAAAAAAACGTTAACCATTTGGGACTTTGAAGTAATAAAAGAATCATTATTAAATTATTGGTGTTTTATTGTAACCTTTAAGATACATTGTCATTTGATATCCATTGATTATGTGTATCGTCAAATCCAACCCATTTAACTAGGCTTTTTCCACCTTTACGTTTCAAAACTTTTTCAACCAAATAAATATCTGGATATTTCACTTTTTGCATTTGCTCCTCATAAAATCCTCCCTTGATTTCTTTATCATTGATATCCTTCAAAATATATGTTGTGGGTGTGCTCAATACTTTTTTTTTAATAATAAAGATTTCAGGAGACCAATTCATATTATATTTTTTATCAAAGACACCCCGCGCTGTGGAAATTCTTACATGATCACCTTTTATGAATTTACATTTTCGTATTGGTGACTTTGGATTACTATAAATTCCACGTAGAGAATCTTCATTTGTTTCTTTTACATCGATCGGTTTCATTCCGATTGTGCGGTGCACAAAATTATTATAGTTTTTAACCACTTCAGCTAAAATACCACCTATCCATTTGTGGGTATTTTGAAAGGAAAATTGAGGATACATTTTTCCTTTAATTGTTCGAATTACACGTTCAACAATTGCTGCTTTTTTATCACTGTAGGTGGAATAATGATTAATAGAATATTTTTCCATTAGCTTTTTGAAAGTAACATTATAAAATTCTGTACCCTTGTCTGTTTGTAAATTTTTCAAACTGTTGTTTTTTTTCGATTTCAACATCTTCAACAAAATAGTTTCCATAGCAGTAGACACATTTTTCCCTGATTTATCCTTGAGCGGTTCAGTCCAAACGTATTTAGAGAAACAATTGATGACAATTAGAATATACTTGAAACCGTTATTTTCTTTGGCATATGGTTGCATATCTATCAGATCAGCTTGGCATAAGTCCCACAAGCCACGTACAATTGTTTTACGACGTTTAAAATTTATTCGGGCCTGCTTATACAGCTCGGTGACAATTTGCCACTTCTTCTCGGTTCTCGATGTCATCGTTATACTATCAAACCAGTCTCGTACAATTCTTCAACAATTGAAGTGATTTCATTTATAACACCACTGTTTCCAGCTTCATGTGATGCCAATAATAATTTCAATCGTTCAACTAATTCATTAGGATCATTCCAAAACATATAGGCTGTGTTTTTATGTAATCTCAAATTGATAGAACCCCCCTTTTTTTTATTAACGGTGCAACAATTTTTTTATATTTAACAGTATTGTTACCATCTATCTGATTGCTTGGGTGATAATAACATTTATATGCGTTTGTTTTAGTAATTATATCATGGTAATTTTGCAAGTCTTCCTCAGAATATTTCTTAGGTTTTCGTTTAAATATTAATTCGTATAAACCTCTAGTACCTCGATACCTTTTATTTTTTACCATAACATCTCCATTATCAATTATTTGCATTCGTGAATTACCAATCGAGAATTTTTCCGTTTCTGGATCAAAACGAACACCATATTTTCGATCGAATTTTGAAGGATTTTCATTCAGACTCATAATATATTTCCTCGCAATGGGTGGATATTGATCTAGGTAATCGATAAACGAAGTATTATTAGCGGTCTCCTTGGTCCTGTCTTTACTGCTGCCTGCTGTCGTTTCCCCAATGGGTGTGAGCGGTGATAAAGACGATTGAGGCATCACCCATTTTAAGTCTTCTTCTTCTAATTCTTCTTCATGATTGCCATTCTTTTCGTCTTCCTCATGTTTCAAATTTTTTTTTATTTCCTTCAATTGTTTCGTTATTGGAGAAAATGCATTTTCTTTGACTCTCTCTCCATACTTGAGTAATTGTAATTTATCTTTAATATTTTTACGTTTTTGAATCAAAAGTCGTTTCAATCTCTTATTGTAAGTGTTCATTTCGGTCACCGTTATCAACGTTCTGCTTGTCAACACCTGTTGTTGAACTGGCATACTAACATAAGCAGTAATAGAGTTTAGGTATTTATATTGATGAATTCGTCAAAACCTTTTCTATATCGACCTCCATTTAGTTCATTATCCTTAAAGATTGAAACGAAACTAAATGGTTCCCCCGACCAGCACATTGAACATATATTTTTAAATGTATCAAAGGAAAAATCCATCGAACCAATATGATCTGTATAGACATGTTTTAGATTCATTTCATCTTGTTTGAAAAGAATAATAACATTAGCATTTTCTCGTATTAGATTTTTTGGTATTCTAGCGTAACTTTGTGCTAAATAGAAACAATCCACATGATTATGTCTTCCCATACTGAAGAACTCACGCATTACATCTTGTTTGTTGCAGATGACATCATCGAAAATGAATAGAGAATTAGGTTTGGCTCTATTAGGTGGATCTATATTTTCAGCTGTCGTGAAAGTGTTGAAAGTTATTCCTTTTATTGGTTTTAATAATTGCTCGAGGTACTGGTATTTCGGTTGATGTACCGATTTTGAGTATAAGTTAATATTCTCAAATTTCAATCCATGTGGATGTTCAATGAGTGTAATCATAACATTAGTTTTCCCACAATTTGAAGGTCCTACTATAAGACATCTAATAGTAGCGGGAAATAAATCACCATGTTTCGAATGTTGATGATAAGCACCTGCAGTCTGCAACACATCATTATTCTGAACTTTTAGATGAACTTTTTGTTGATGAACTTTCATATTGAACAATATTTCAAATAAAAATGACTAACATAACTAAAACTATATCATTTATAGCTTTTCTTTATAAAGCGAAGGTTGTGTATGTGTGTGTGTATATATATATATATTTTGGTTAAAATATGAAATTTTATACGGGTGGTGGACTTGTTAACAACCTTATAAATTCCCTGCCATTTGAATTACATATACCTGGGTACAATTATTGTGGTCCTGGAACACGTCTATCGAAACGTTTAATGTCAGGATCCAAACCTATAAATAAATTGGATGAGGCATGCATGGAACATGATATTAAATATTCGAAAGAGAAGGATTTAAAACACCGCCATAAAGCAGATGAAATTTTAGCTACTAAAGCTATGGAAAGATATCATTCTTCTGATGCTTCGCTTACTGAAAAGATGGCTGCATTAGGTGTTAGCGGTATAATGCGAAGCAAAGTTAAATTAGGGATGGGAATTGGTAATAAGAGACAACAAAGAAATGTTTTACGAAAACTCCTAAAGAATTTGTTGCTCATCAAAAAAAAGTGCAATGAAATCATTCTAAGTGTAGAAGAAGAAAATTCAGGGGAAAAGGCAATAAAACTGTTAAAACCAAGAATTTTAAAATCCAAACCTACTCAACCTTCACAACAACAACAAAATCAAATTCCTACTCCTGCGATGATTAAAATTATGACATCAAATAGGACTGCTGCTGCTGATGCTGCTCCTGCTGTCGCTGATACCATCAATAAAAAGAAAAATCGAAAACCAATTTTGAGGGTGAAAAAGCGTAAAAGCGTCTATAGCAACGATGAGATTGAAAGTAAAAGATTGAAAATAAATACTGACAATGACAAGATAGATTATGAAGAAATACCTTATATAAAACGAAAAAGAACCACAGATGAAGATCAGGACGAGAATGGGGGTGTTAAACGAACAAGAATTTTACCTATAAATATGTGAGCTTTACATAATTGGGGTGCAGTCCTGCTCAACTTTGAGTGTGTATATATGGTGTAAAAAGAATGAGCATGAAGAAAAAGAAGATTAAACGTGTTTCTTTCAATAAAGTGGTGAAAGAAATAAAAAAACATATAATAAGAAAAAAACCTAAGGATCTATTTTCACGGGTATTTTTGGCAAAGAAATTAGCCAATAAATTCAAATCCAAAATAAAGTCAACAAAAGTGATAAGGTTACCTAAAAAAGGAGGTATTTTACCATTAATTCTGATTTTTGCGGGATTGAGTGCTTTAGGTGCACTAGGTGGGGGAACTGCAAAAATTATTGATTCAATTAATGCTGCTAAACAGGCCAAACAACAATTCGAAGAGGCAAATCGACACAATAAAACTATGGAAGCTATTGCTATGGGAAAAGGAATGTGCTTGAGAAAATACAAAAAAGGATTTGGACTTTTTCTACGAGACAGTGAAGCAGATCGTTACAATTAACAAAAAAAGAGAGAGAGAGAGATGAAACTTCCAAAGCGAGCACTAACAGATCGGGATATTAGCAATTTGGTTACAGAATTAAAAATTGCTAATTTTCGTGGATGCTTTATGAAAGATGAGATGCCTAAACGTATTCGAAAAAATGAATGCGGAATTGTGAATTTAGACAACTCTGATGGGCCGGGCACACATTGGGTCAGCTATCGCAAAAAGGGGGATAACATTTCATATTTTGATAGTTATGGAAATCTACCTCCACCTCTTGAAGTTTGTAAATATTTTAAATCTGGTTGTAAACATCATTGTACGCATAAGAAACAATTGAATATTTTCTATAATTATAAAACATATCAAAAAAAAACATCGTATAATTGTGGACACTTATGTATAAAATTTTTATTAAATAAATTATCATTCAAATGAATAATATGGTCAGTGTTATGCAAGCATCATCATCATGTCCTACACGTTCACGTTAAACGACAAGTCGTCAGAATTGAAAGCCACTATATATCCACCAATTGTGTTAAGTGAATCTCATGACTATGTTATCGGATTAATAAACTTTGTCAGTTACAATAGCATTCCCAATGTCGATGAAACAAATAATCGTTTCCATTTTGGTGTAAACAACATAATCATTCTTCCACCTGGTTGCTATGAAATAAGTGATATAAATCACTATCTACAAAAATATATAATTGATAACTATGAAAATAATCCATTGAAAGGTCAAACAGATAGACCAGCCATAAATATTTCGTTGAATCGAACCACCCTGAGATCGGAAGTGAAATGCACGGAACCTATTGATTTTCAACAGAATTGTAGTATAGCACAAGTTTTGGGGTTTACACCGCAAATATTAGCTGCTAATAAAAAACATATTTCCAACAAGCCTATCAATATTTTCAGAGTGAATGCGATCAATATTGAATGTAATTTAGTGCAAAACTCATATTCTAATGATGAAAAAAAACATATTTTGCACGTCTTCTATCCAAAAAATGCACCAGGCACCAAGATAGTTGAAAACCCCTCTAATGTTATCTATTTACCGATAAATACGAAATTTATCAATGAAATTGCTATAAAACTAACAGACCAAGAGGGTAACTTGGTCAATTTCAACGGAGAAGTGGTAACAGTAAGATTACATGTGAAAAAAATCTACAACAAGTGAACTAAGAGCGATCATGAGATATTATAACGCTTTCTCAAGCAACCAACAACAACAACAACAATCTAATGGTATGAAAAATAATAAAAAAGGGGCTGAAAGAAATATATTGTTCAGTACTACAAAAACCAGTGTACCGTTAACAGCGACAAATAAATTATTTTTAAGGTCCTTGGGTTTTAAAGTGAAGACAAAATGAGTTTCCTAAATTTAAATGTAGCTGAAAATGTTCTAATTGATGAATCTATTGCGAATTTTGAATATCATACTCATCAACCGTATGCTTCAACGACATATAAGTGCAGTGATGAAATAAGAATACCCATCCAAACGCAAGATCTATACACTTTACCATCATATAGTTACATTTATATTGAGGGGAAATTATTAAAAAATAGTGATGATGTTAAACATCCACCTACTGAAACTACACATATAAAATTTATAAAAAATGGAATTTCATTTCTTTTCGATGAAATTCGTTATGAAATAGGAGGCACTGTGATTGATCAAACACGGAATTTCGGAATAACTAGCACATTGAAGAGTTACTTATCCTACACGAAGAATCAATTTGATCGTTTGCAAAATGCTGGATTGGCATTAGATGGACTACCTGATATCCTTGATCAAAAAGGTAATTTTACCGTTTGTATACCTCTTAAATTGTGGCTGGGATTTGCAGAGGATTTCCAAAAGGTTATTATGAATGTTCGTCAAGAATTGGTATTGATTAGGAGCAGCAATGATTTGAACGCGATTATTAATCAACCAGTAACAGGAACTGAAAAACCCTTTGTGGAAATCAACAAAATTTATTGGAAAGTGCCACATCTTAAAGTGGCCGATGTGCAAAAATTAAGATTATTGAAATATGTTGAGGAGAGCAGAGATTTATCCATTTCATTTAGAAATTGGGAAATTCAACAATTACCCACTCTTCAAGAGACTACCCATCACACCTGGACTGTTAAATCAAGCAGCTTGATGGAAAAACCCCGAATTGTTATTTTTGCCTTCCAAACGGATCGTAAAAATAGCTTAAACAGAGATTCGGCATTATTTGATCATTGCAATCTAAGGAATATTAAATTATTCCTGAATGCAGACGCATATCCGTATGATAACCTTAACCTTGATTGGGACAAGAATCAATGGTCGTTATTATATGAAATGTATGCGCATTTTCAAAGAGCGTACTATTATAAAAACGAAGCTGAACCAGCGTTTACACCCAGTTCATTTAAACATACAGCACCAATAGCTGTCATAGATTGTACTCATCAGAGTGAGACAATAAAGAACGGTGCAGTCGA
This sequence comes from Halyzia sedecimguttata, assembly GCA_937662695.2. Taxonomy (NCBI): domain Eukaryota; kingdom Metazoa; phylum Arthropoda; class Insecta; order Coleoptera; family Coccinellidae; genus Halyzia; species Halyzia sedecimguttata. The sequence continues at coordinate 9,483,897 of OW569416.2, read as the reverse complement.
TATCAGACTTGAAATTGAAACAGCAAAACCGGTACCAAACAAAACAAGTGCTTATTGTTTAATTCTTCACGACCGAAACGTGATATATAATCCATTAAGTGGGACTGTAAGGATTATCTAGAGCTCATACGACGGCACAAAATGGCATTTATTGTGGATTTCCAAGGGTTCCACTACAAAGATAGTGAATTTTACATCAGGGAACTTTCAATTCTAAATATTAACACTTGTGAAAGGAAACATTATTTTATAAGAACAACAGTGCAATTTCATCTACTATCTGAGCATTTCAAATGGCAGATAGATTACACAACAAACAACATCCATGGTTTGGATTGGACGACCAACTATGATTACTATATACCTGTAGAAATGCTAATTTCTGTTTTGAAGAGCCACCTACTACCTGATGCACAAAGCTTAATTTACGTAAAAGGATTGCCGAAAGTAAGGATTCTAAGAACACTATTACATAAAGACTCCGATCGATGTATCATCCTAGAGATGTCTGACTGCCCCAAGCTAAAACTCTTAAAAGAAGCATCCACAACAAGTTATCATTGTAGGTTACATGTAAAGAATGAACTCATATGTGCACTCGAAAATGTTAATTTACTATACGATTGGCTTGTCAATAAAAAACAAATATTATAATTGTCTTGTTTTATTTCCTCCCAGAATTCTAGTTCAATTTCACTTATTTTAACATGTAATTTCCCATAAGGATATCTAAGGTTTATAGTAGCTAAAATTGTTCCTTTCAAAGTTTTTCCAAGTCCAACATAAAGAATTTTCAAAAATATATTTTTTTTTCACAATTCTCACAAAATTAATCATCGTTTTATTCGATTTGAAATCCGAACTTGTTGAAATTTTTGTAAGTCCGAACTTTACGAAATTTTTCAAAGTCCGAAATTTTCGAAATTTTTTTTAGTCCGAAAAAAATTTTTTTCACTTCTCTCGCAAAATTAACCTACGAAATGTTTTTAAGTCCGAACTTTACGAAATTTTTTTAAGTCCGAAATTCTCGAAATTTTTCTAAGTCCGAAAAAAAATTTTTTTCACTTCTCTCGCAAAATTAACCTGCGCAAGCCTGGCTAGGCCTGATCTACCAGCCCAAGGTCACCTGCAATGACGTCACACGTTTACTACATTAATTTTTGGTTGCCTACTCACTTGGGTTAGGTTCCATTTGGGTGACCTTGAAGTGTACCAGGAACTACCATGGTTTTGGTGGCCTTGAAATGTCCTAGGACCCCGGTAGTTTACCTACTAACGCCAATATTGGATATCAATATCGGCCCAATATAGTTTCTCTACATTGGGCCAATCACAACATGTTGACATTTTACAATGAAGTACCAATATTGGATATCAATATGAGCCCAATATAGTTTCTATATATTGGCCCAATATAGTTTCTCTATATTGGGCCAATAACAACATGTTGACATTTTACAATGAAGCGCCAATATTGTTTATCAATATCGGCCCAATATAGTTTCTCTACATTGGGCCAATAACAACATGTTGACATTTAACAATGAATCGCCAATATTGAATATCAATATCGGCCCAATATAGTTTCTCTACATTGGGCCAATCACAACATGTTGACATTTTACAATGAAGTACCAATATTGGATATCAATATTAGCACAATATAGTTTCTATATATTGGCCCAATATAGTTTCTCTACAATGGGCCAATAACAACATGTTGACATTTTACAATGAAGCGCCAATATTGTTTATCAATATCGGCCCAATATAGTTTCTCTACATTGGGCCAATAACAACATGTTGACATTTTACAATGAAGCACCAATATTGGCCCAATATAGTTTCTATGTATTGGCCCAATATAGTTTCTCTACATTGGGCCAATAACAACATGTTGACATTTTACAATGACGTACCAATATTGGATATCAATATCGGCCCAATATAGTTTCTATGTATTGGCCCAATATAGTTTTTCTACATTGGCCCAATAACAGCATGTTGACATTTTACAATGAAGCACCAATATTGATTATCAATATCGGCCCAATATAGTTTCTCTACATTGGGCCAATAACAACATGTTGACATTTTACAATGAAGTACCAATATTGGATATCAATATCGGCCCAATATAGTTTCTATGAATTGGCTCAATATAGTTTTTCTACATTGGCCCAATAACAACATGTTGACATTTTACAATGAAGCACCAATATTGATTATCAATATCGGCCCAATATAGTTTCTCTACATTGGGCCAATAACAACATGTAGACATTTTACAATGAAATACCAATATTGGATATCAATATCGGCCCAATATAGTTTCTATGTATTGGCCCAATTTAGTTTTTCTACATTGGCCCAATAACAACATGTTGACATTTTACAATGAAGCACCAATATTGATTATCAATATCGGCCCAATATAGTTTCTCTACATTGGGCCAATAACAACATGTTGACATTTCACAATGAAGTACCAATATTGTATATCTATATTGGCCCAATATAGTTTCTATATATTGACCCAATATAGTTTCGCTATATTGGGCCAATAACGAAATGTTGACATTTTACAATGAAGTGCCAATATTGGATATCAAAATCAGCAACATTTTGTCATTGGCCCAATGTAGAGGAACTATATTGGGCCAATACATGTAAACTATATTGGACCAATACATAAAAACTATATTGGGCTGATATTGATATACAATATTGGCGTTTCAGTGTAAAATATCAACATTTTGTTATTGGCCTAATATAGATAAACTATATCTGGCCAATATATAGAAACTATATTGGGCCAATATTGATATCCAATATTGGTACTTCATAGTAAAATGTCAACATGTTGTTATTGGCCCAATGTAGAGAAACAATATCGGACCAATAAATGTACCATATTGGCCCAATATTGGACCAATATCGGTGTGCTACCTGGGAGCAGAAATTTTCAATGGTAAGAACATCTATGGACAGCTGAAAGAGATGCTGCAATATTTGCGCAATCAGTCCGCATTAATTGTTATGTCGACAAAAATAGAAGACTTCAAGTTATTCAACTTTTTTTTTTAGATTGGACAATTTACAGCATCCCACACAGCATGAGAAGTATCCTTCAAATCAGCATTAATACAATTTATACATTTAAGAACAGAACTAGTATAATTGTTTAAAGGATGCTCACCGGCACATTTTGGACAAGTTATCTTGAGAGAACAATTTTTGGCGCTCTAGTTCCTCGGAACTGAGTGCTTATCAATTTGCCCAAATGTCTGTAATTTTCGAATATTTCGATGAAAATGGTCTTAAACGATTTGGTTCGACTCACTGATCAAGAATCCGTGGTCGAAATTCATTATGTCCGTCCGGCCGGCCGTAGGCACGATAACTCTCGAACGAATTGAGCTAGACAGTTGAAATTTTCAGAGTAGGTTTGGGAGATAAATATCTCGGCTAAGTTCGGGCAAAATCGGACAGATGGTTTCAGAGTAACAAAAAAAAAATTTTTTTTTACGGAACAAATTCCAAATTAATTTTTTTTCAATAAGCAGTTTTACCAGAAGAATCCAATGATATCATTTTCAACTCTAACAAGCTAATACTTTCGGAGATGATAAATCGTATTTCACAGAGTGATATAATTATTCTATGTATGAATTGTCATAATGTCAATTTATTTTCCTGAGACATGACATTATCTAATCAATCGAAGAATTATGAGAATAAAGTGTATTCCGAAATGTGAGCGAAGTGAGAAAAATCTCAGTTGTTTGCTCCGAAATTAGTTTTTCTCAGAAAAGTCTTACATCTCGGAACGGAACATGAAGTAAGAGATCTGAGAGTAGTGAGACTGCTTTTCATCCATAGACATAGAATGCAAATAGAATGTAAATATTGAAAGCATAATTCTGCATTTCGAGAGAGGAGAAAATTTGGTGAACGTAGATCAGGAAATTTTTGATCGATTACAAGGTAATTTTTCATTATTACTCTTCTTTGATACATGTTTTATGAAAAGTCTACTATTTGTAGGTACTTTAAACCTGTTTTGGGCAATTGTCATACTGAACTTGTTGGCGCTCTAGTTCCTCGGAACTGAGTGCTTACCAATTTGCCTGTAATTTTCGAATTTTTCGATGAAAATGGTCTTAAACGATTTGGTTCGACTCACTGATCAAGAATCCGAGGTCGAAATCGATTCTGTCCGGCCGGCCGTAGGCACGATAACTCTCGAACGAAAGGAGTTGGAGGATTGAAATTAGCAAGGTGGGTTTGGAGCGTAAATATCTCAAACGAGCTCGTTAATGGGAGAAATCCATCAAGCGGTTTCGGAGTTATGGCTGATTTTAGTAAAAATATTTTTTATGAATATTTCCGAAACCGATCACTCGATCTATCTAAAATTTAGTACCAAATTGTAGAATCATGACCTTTATACGCGTGTGAAGTTTTGTATTGACCAGATTACAAAAAGTGTCAAAAAACATTTTGAAAATTAAAAAAAAGTTTTTCTACAATAACTCGAACGGAATGAGCTAGGTAGTTGAGATTTTCAGAGTAGGTTGGGGAGATGAATATCTCGGTTAAGTTCGTTATTGGGCAAAATTGGCCAGATTTAATTCGATTTCTTCCATGGTGCAGTTCTCATTCTCAGATTGCGCATCTAATCTTGATAATAAAACTATTATTTGAATTGAATTTCCTTTATGATGCAGTTCTATCATAAGAATACATTGATATAATTCCCAACTCTGAGAAACCAATACTTTCGGAGATATAATTTGTCTGTTTGAACTAGAGCGCCAGAAAGCTCCTGTCCACAGGGCTTGAACCCATTTTTTTGATTATGATTGAAACTACTGCATCTGAAACGGATTCTAACATCCGTAGCATCGTACACAGAGCAAGCATCAAAATTCCAAAACAGCTTTCCCTGATCCATCACCAAACCATAAGATGCAGCATCCAACTCGATCAATGCTTGAAAAATGTTCGGATTCTTATGAGTAGTCCACGTTCTCAAAACTCTCAAATGAGACTCATCAGAAAAAAGAATTTTTTTGGCCTGTTAGGAATTCGAGAATATCATCATTGGAATAATTTTTGACTAAGCCAACAACTCTAATTTTTGGTAGAAATTTCTTAACATCAGAGATTTTATAATTCGAAGAAAGATTTTCATTGGCGAGTTTCTTGAAATTCTTGGCACCATCTGGGTTATCGCAGCCTATTAGAATGCATCCGTCTTTAATCTGCTTTACTTGGGAGACCCCTAAATTCAGGTCGATAGGATCAATATTCCTCATGATATCAAATTTGGTTTTCGAATTCGCCTTAGGTTTGATAACAACCATCGACTTCGACTTAAGGACATTGGAATAGGTGGGAACATCATCCACGGCTCGAGGTGTTAAAGAAATTTTTGAGAAGGTGTTACTAGCCTGTTGAAAGATTTTATTCAATAGATCAATAAACATATCCTCGGATTCGCCAAACATTCGGTTAAGTTTGACATCAAAGGAACTCCTTATATGTTCTTCATATTTATTACGTATTTTAAGACATTCCGATCAATAATAGCAAAAACCAGGAGATTTCAAGCATTGTAGATTCACAGAGGAGATTCCAACACATTCCGCCCGATAAGTCTTCGCACATATGCCGAAACATGCGATGCTAGACGATTTAGGACGATCCAAAATTTCATTACAGTGGCCACAAGTTGACATCGTTCATAATCTTGTTCTGAATTGAAAATTCGAAAAAATATTGTATTGTATTCGGTCGTAGATAATCGCATTGAAAACCTAAAGAACTATGAGCACCACGCACATACGTCCACTTCGAGATCATTCAACTCTGACATGTAAGAACACAGGTCATATAATAATTCATAGATAGAATAATCAAGTAGGTACAGCACTCTGTGAAGTACGATTCATTATTGAAATTTCGAAAAATCATATTTCCGAAAGTATTACCTTGTTAGAGTTTAAAATGATATCAATGAATTTCTATGGTGAAACTGTATCTTAAAAAAAAATTGAAATTTGTAGAGTAAAAAAAAATTTTTTTTTTCGTTACTCCGAACCCATCAGGTCGCTCTTGTTCCTCAAAACAGAGTGCTTATCAATTTCCCAAATGTCTGTAATTTTCGAATTTTTGTCTGGAAATGGTCTTAAACGATTTGTTTTGACACACAGGATCAAGAATCCGTGGTCGAAATCGATTCTGTCCGGCCGGCCGTCCATCCGGCCTTTAACACGATAACTCTCGAACGAAAGGATTTAAAGGATTGAAATTTGCAGGGTAGGTTTGAAGCGTAAATATCTCGCAAAGTTCGTTAACGGGCGAAATTCATCAAGTGGTTTCGGAGTCATGGCCGTTTTTAGTAAAATTATTTTTTATGGATATTTCCGAAACCTATTACTCGATCGATCTGGAATTTAGTATCAAATTGTAGAATAGTGACCTTTATATGCATGCGAAGTTTTGTATTGATCATGTTTCCGTAAAGTGTAAAAAAAATTGAAAAATGTTTAAATTTTGTTTCTACAATAACTCTCGAACATAATGAGCTTGGCAGTTGAAATTTTCAGATTAGGTTTGGAACATATATATCTCAGTTGAGTTCATTATTGGGCAAAATCGGCCTGATGGTTTTAGAGTACAGAAAAAGAAAAAATTTTTTACATTACAAATTTCAAATCAATTTTTTTTAAAGATTCCCCAGGAAAATCCATTTATATCATCTTCAACTCTAACAAGCTAATACTTTCGGAGATATGATTTTTCGAAATTTCAATAATGAATCGTTCTCACAGAATGCTGTACTTAATTTTTCTATCTATGAATTATTATATGATCTGTGTTCTTGCATGCCATCTTATTTTCCTATGAGAGATAAATGTCAAAATTATTTCTGGTTCGTTATTCTTGATATAAAATACCCTTCCTGTTCTATAAAACAAAGTACAAACCTCAGCTATCGTACTTGTGAGGTGGTAATATAATGCCCGTGGATAATCCATTTGATGATGGAAATATAAGTATTCTTTGGTAAGATATATAATCAAATTGGGTTCAGAATATCTCCTGGGAAAACAAAACTGCAATATTGTCTAAGTTTTAATTGATATAATATAATTTTCAGGGTAGATTTGAGGAATTAATATCTCGGATAAGTTTTTTATTGGGGAGAATCAGTCAGTTTGAATTTAATTTCTTTCATGATGTATTTATATCGTAAGAATCCATTTATATCATTCCCAGAGACCAATAGTTTCGGAGATATGATTTGTCAAAGTTTGAACATGAGCGCCAAAGCTCCTGTCCACAGGGCTTGAACCAATTTTTTGAGTAAGACACCCTGTGAATAGGGTTTGTGTTTGGCTGTTATTTCCTCATTAACTCAAAAAATATGAATCCGATCCAATTCAAACCTGGTAATTAGTTCTAGAATGCCGACCCAAAAATTTTTTCAAAATTTCGTGAAGATTGTATCACTAGAAAATTTTTAAAAACTCATTGAAAATCATTGCAAAAAATTGTATATATCAGAAACTATTCGTCCGTCATCGCTGAAATTTTGCGAGAACGTTAAAACCCCAACTCTACATCCTTTTTACAACCCGGAACACAATCTGTTTCATATTGTTGGAGATCTGAGCAGCCATGTTGATTATAGTAGCTTGATAGGTGACCGTTGCCAAGGTAACTTTAGAACAGAAATAGATAAGGACTTGCAATTTTCAAGGTAGATTACTTATCTGAATGGGAGAGTAAGTTCGTTGTTAGGCATAATCGGCACAACGGTTTCGGGGTTATACCCATCTGGAATATTATTTTCTTGAGCTCTGATCCGATCAAATTGAAACTGGGTAAGAATATCGACATAAAGACGTATGTAAAATTTTCTGAGGATCCTACAACAAGAATATTTTTAAAAAAATTCGAAAAAATCTTATGTATCTCACAATTGACCTTAAGGTCGCAGTACAACGTTACCCCCTACAACAATATACAATATATATGTATCTCACGCTAACTTGAGAAAAGATAGAGATGGCGAGTTGTGATTTTGAGGGCAGGCCGTGAACCTGAATGCGACATTAAACTTCGTTAATAGGCATCATCACCAAACGGTTTTTGAGTTATAGCCATCAGAAATGTTGTTGCTATTTCCTCTATATTTTAAAATATACAAATTCGCACCAATTACAACTAGGCCAAATGGTTTTGGAGTTATACTCATCGGAAATTGTGTTTTTGTTTCCTCTTTAACTTAAAATATCATATTTTTAAAATATTATTTATCTCACGATAACATGAGAACGGAAAGAGATAGCGACTTGCAATTTTGATGGTAGGTCGCGACATTTAAGTTCGATGACAGGGATAATCGGCCAAACAATTTTGAACTTACAGTCATTTGAAATTCTGTTGTTATTTCCTCTATAACTCAAAATATACAAATCTGATCCAACTTAAAGTTGGTAGTTACTTGTAGAATGCTGACGCGCTTACATTCGAGGAATTTCATGAATATGGTATCCTAAAATTACTTGAGACGTAAGTTTTTTCGTATATTATTAGATAATTTAACGAATTTCAATTGAAAATTCTGAGATCGTAAATGATTCTCTCATTACTCAAGTCTCTTATTAAAATGGTACGAAATGTAGTCATATGTTATAAAAGCTGAGAAAAAGATCCATATCGATGGTATATTCAATTGAGAGTATTCAATAGAGGTGAATGGACAATATAGCATCCGCGCAATAGTTCCTGACCTCACGTCATCGCTAGAATCACTTTTTTTATTATAAAACACGAAATCGTAAATCTAACTCCGATAGAACAAAAGAACCACTGGTTGAATCCTCGGCGCCCCATACAGTACTGCAAATGTTTATGTTTTATTTTCGTCCTGATTAACCCACATCCTCTCAAACAAATCACAAATGTTTGATTTTACCTCGAGGCTTCGTCTCTTTCGAAACCGTGAACAAGCAGACTATTTTGATCGGATGAATCAGTCGGTTCCTGGTTTACATATTTAATATTGATGCAGTTTTCCTCAATATGATTCAAACTACTTATTATCAGTTACTCAAACTCCTGAAATTATATGTTGAGGTAGACGAGGACTCCAATATTTAAGACATTCAGGTCAGGAGTAAACTTGGTGGTTGGTAAATTCTCCATATCTATCATTGAGTTTCTTGATCTTCAAGGTTTGTTTCTCCGAAGTGACATCATAATTTTTTGTTCTACCCATGACAAATAAGTTATTTTCAACACACGGAATGAACTTCCTCAAATATTTCCAAGGTTTAGGCGCTCTTGTTCCTTGGAACTGAGTTATTATCAATTTGCTCAAATGACGAATTTTCGAATTTTTTGCTAGAAATGGTTTTATATGTTTTGCTTCGACTCACTGATGAAGAATCCGTGGTAAAAATTGATTTCGTCTGGCCGGCCGTTTGGCCGTACCCACGATAATTCTTCAACGGAATAAGCTAGACAAATGAATTTTTCAGAGTAGGTTTGTTAGATAAGTATCTCAGCTGAGTTCGTTATTAGGCAAAATTGGCCTAGTTTCTTCAGAGTAACGAAAACAAATTCTTTTGAGTCACAAATTTCAAATAATTTTTTCATAAGATACAGTTTCATCATAAGAATCCGTCAATATCATTCTCAACTCTAACGAACTAATACTTTTGGAGATATAATTTTTCAAAATTTCAATTATTATTCTTAGTTTCATGATTTCAAAGAATACTACTCCAATTATAATTTGCTGATGTATATAAATCCAATATGAGATGAATCATAGACCTATGGTTTGAATTTAATTACGAAAATTCTTGAAAATTGGCTCAAAGAAGCCAAATAAAAAAAGATTACAGCACGTGGTGTTCCCAAGCGGACACCCATCCAAGTACTAACCGTTCCCGACAATGCTTGGCTTCAGTGTTTGGACGCTGTCAAGCATATTCAGTGGTTATGGCCACAAACAATATTTCTTGCTCTAACTCTGACTTCATGTATGATGCAGTTCTATCATAAGAATCCATTGATATCATTCCCAACTCTGAATAACCAATACTTTCGGAGATATGATTTGTCAAACTTTGAACAAGAGCGCCAAAGCTCCTGTTAGTTTCATAATTCAAGATAAATTTAAGCCCGACGTGACAGTGCCCTATTTAGTTCGCGGCTCCATATACTTGGTCATCTCATATCTCCGAGAAGATGTGCCATAATATGATGATTGAATCATTTTCACTCTATCTGGATCTGTAGCTCTGTTGAGCTCGTGTCGATAAGCGGAATGTTTCATTTATCCTCATAGGAAAAAATCATGCGGACATAAGTCTGATGATCTAGGAGAGCCAAGAAATCGTACAATGTGTTAATATTATAAGAATGGAGAATAAGTAAAACGGTGTCACCCCTCTTATTATAGATTGGACAACCATCCAGTTGGAACTGAATATCCTTTAAAAGGATGCTGCTGGATGTTCTGAAAAGTCAATTTTGTCCCAGATATTCGGCAGCATTTGGGTTACCATCGAGAAGAGAAAGATCTATGGTAGATTCACTGTCTTCGATAGCGGTTCAATATTTCTACACCTACTCCCAAAACTAAGCAACATTCTATTAATTTTTGGGGACATTTGGTAGAAAAAAGTTAAAAGCATTTGAAGATATCACAATGTGCTAATACACTGCATATAAATTATGACTTTTATAGTGAACTACCAAAAGGTACGGCAACGTGGCGTAGAGCTTTATTTGAGGATCCAAAGCTAAGGGTTGGATCCATAAGTAGTGAATTTTCTGGATTTTCAGATTTCATGCCATTCAATGAATAATATCTGGGAAACTATGTATTTAAAGAGAAATCATGAGGAATAATTTAATTCTGTATAATGATTGAATATTCTCTAAATGACTCAAGATAAACTTCATCGGCTTTCTTTATGCTAATTTCATTCACTTCTATGAATTCGCGAGTAAATAACCAGGAAACAAGTGGAGAAGGAAAAATATGGTAATTGGAGAACATGTTTCATAGGAATAAGGAACCTCAAATCCATATCCATTTTATTCAGAAGAACCATCTCGAGCTTTAAAATAAAAACTGTGGTATTTTTGAAATTTCAACAGCTCTGTATCGGAGCAGAATTTGGAAAAATGGTGAATGAAAAAAGTGATTTAATTAATGAAAGGAATCTATGGTTAATATTAATTTACAACTCGAAGTTTCACCCTTTATATGAATACTTTTATGTGAAAAAATCAAAATGAATTTATTTCTTCATGTGAACAAGGTATCCGTATCTTTGAAACATTTTGTTAGACGCAAATGTAAATATGGCTCTGAGGTGGAAATCGTATGCTTTTATCTCATTCAATTCGAATCTCACCGTCGCAGTACCTAAACTCATAAAGTTTTAGCGTTTCCCAAAAAAGGCACGCCACATCATAAATAATACCTATTTATACCTCGATTTATACATATATGCGGTAACACTACATTGTGAATAATATTTGTATCCACGCATACTTTCATATTTTCAGATTCATCCATTGTCTGATCTGCCAGAAACGTCAGGAATCAACGTACTCCAGTGACAGTCGTAATATATGGATATATTATACCCATTGTCAATATAGAATTGTCAGTATTGCTCATCAAGTATTGTGATTGTTAAGGATTTAAAATCTAGAATCAACAGTATTCAAACGCATATATTTTGAATTTATTTTGTATCTATGCAGAATATAATAAAATCATAATAAGAACATACATTCAATGAGAGATACGCTCATCTACATCCAATGAATCGGAGAAAATTTCACCGAATAGAATCGAACATCATCATGTATGATCTGCTGGTGTTCGTCATAAACCTTTAAAAAATGATGAAACTAATGATGTTAGCACATTGTGGTATTTCAGTGCATATTTTCGGCGTTCAATTCGATCGGCCACAGTAGATCTGGGCTTAACATATTCTACTATGCAAACAACAGAAAAAACATCAAATTCAAAACTACTCCTTTACTACAGTGCAGGAACTTCAACCAGGAGACGATGCAAGGAGAAATTAATATTGTGAAGAAATGCTGCTAATAATACAAGAGGATCAACTTTTTTTGAGGGAAGTCATTTGGTCGGATCTTAATTTGGTAGAGTTTGGTTAGTTACTGGTCTGATGCAAAACCACATTTATAACGTGAAAATCACTTCCAAAGTCATTTAAGCTTTACGTTTTCTGTCTGCTCATGGGAAATCGAAATGCCTTTGTAATTTGTTATGGAAATTTAACCATCAAAAGGTACATCGAAATAGTATTAAGAGGTGTAGTGGCGGACATTCTAAAAGACCTGCCCCTTAATATTTTGCGAGATGGCTGCAACCAGAAGGACGGAGCCCCCACCCATTGAACTCGGGAAGTTGATCGAGAGGTCACCCGACTTGACACCACTCGATTTTTTTTTGGGGTCATATTAAGAATACGGCGTAGGTATTATAGTCCATTTCAAACCAGAGAAGAATTGGAAGGAAGCGTCAGGACAGCATTCCGTCTGTTGAATCCAGATCATTTTTTCAATACAGAACCTGTTTATACAAGGAACAATGGATGCTCACATGAAGATGGAGGCCATATGGGGCATTCATAACATATGTATAAGTTTATTCATTTAGCTTATTATTGAATTAGTTGATTATTCGTTTCTTTACTTTTTGTTGAAACATTATGTTGAACCTGATTCGCTGACAGCCCAAAAATAAACATTGCTGTGTCTGTGGCGGCGCATATGAATACATACATTCACTGTTGGTGAAATGTTGGATACAAATCAGTTCAATCGTACAATTGTGCCATGAGATAAAAGACACCTGCAGTAGTTTATTTTCAATGGTTTATTCCGAGAATTATTTCTATGACACAAATCAGTCGAATCATATGCTTGTGCCATGAGGAACTATGAATTTTATAAAAACGCCTTGTATAAGAGTAATTTTTTTAATATCTAATAATATACGAAAATATTCAAGTAATTTCATAAAATTATTTATTAATCATTATTTCTATTTGACAGATAGGCATCATTTAGTGTTGAGCAACCAATATTTCGAATATTGATCCTAATATTTTAATTATTCTGTTCAAAGTAGTCCTCCTGTTTGTTTAAACTAAATATCGATTATATAGTCAATATTATTGATTTGATTAAGTAAGTAAGATATTATCAAGAACTCAAATTATTGTTGGAATTTCAATTTCGTTTGGGCTTTTCTAACTCGAGAATAGCTATGAAAGTTAATAAGACCTTTCATGTATGTCCTCTTGTTAACACTGTTTTCAGTTTCATTTATCACAACTCCCGAAAGAGTCATTTATCACAGTTGGCGTCGATGTTAAAAGTTTTTGTACACTCAAAATCAAAACAATGGTTCAGAGTGTCCATGTGCGGGATCAAAGCGCAACTGCCAGGGTGCCAACGAACATCACTTTTGTGCAAGGATATGCGTGTTTTTAGAATTTAATACGTTTGGCAGCCCTCGCAAACTTTACACTATATACAATAAAGAGAATCACTTATGTACAAAGGGGAACTTCATTTTAGGTTACAGAAAAGTAACCTACTAGTAAAGACATTGCATCTGGGAATTTATATAATGGAAAAAGCAGACAGAATGTGTGTGAGCTGTGTAGCAAAATGTGGAAATAAGAAGGTCTACCGTGTACCTGACTGGTATTGGTATCATATCATTGATTGGAGAACTGAAACTCAATCTGTTCACAAAAACTCTTCGGTATCCTATATTTTATTTGAATATATACACTGGTGGCAGAAATTAAAAGGTTAATATTTGACAGGCTATATTTCATTGAAATATGACAAAGAGGCAACTGCTTCTACTGATCTTGAGTGTAGGAAGACCAACTGGAAGCTCTATGAAGCCCAGTTGAAGTCAGAATTGGAAAGAAGTACTCTGAAATATAACATCAGTACGCTGGAGGAACTAGAAATACATCGTGTTTGAGAAGAGCGTATGAAGATAATTGTCCACTCAGGGAGAAAACATACTCTAAAGAAGTTGCCTGGAGGAATGATCAACTTGATCTCCCCAAGGAACTTTAAGGAGAGCCTTCAATAGGGCCCAGTGAGGAGGTAACTGTGAGGCCTATCACCAACCTAACAAACTACAACAAAGAGTTAAAAAAGGTTAGAAAGCAACCCTCAAGAAGCATCTGTGAGGAAGTAGACATAACGGCCCCTGAGGATAACCTTCAAGAGGTACTATCAAATGATCACTCCAACCTAATTTGACACATTATAAAGCCATGTGGGAGTTTCACTGATGATCACGAAGGGAGCCTAAGAGTTCTACTGGAGACTCCTTTTACAGGCTCTAAGCAAGTCAGTGTCAGTGACGAGACCACCAGAGAGGAAGAATACAGGCCCTCCAAGTGGAGCATTCCAAAATCTGACAGCAAAACTAATTTAATGGGCAACAGAAATACTCCAGTCTTCCCGGCTCTGTTTCAAAAAGGTGCTGAATATTATACTTTCACTTACTGAGCTCTTAAGAGCTAGTTATGTATAAGTTTATATATTATTACATATATGCAGTGCGCGTCAAAATTATGGAATAAATTCATTTTCTCAGAAGAAAAATATTTGGCAACAAAATCCTGAAACAGGTCAATTTTTGTTTCACTTTTACCAAATTGTTATGCATTTTTGAAGGATTTTTGTTGCTCCCCATCAACCCTCCAAATGTTTTGAATGGGGAAAGTGGTTCCTGTGGTACTTTTTTGGCAAGGTCTTTGTATCTTCTTTACAGGCATGCAGAATTTTTCAAGAAAACATTTTTCTTTTTTGAAAAATAGTTAGTTCAAAGAGGTTTTCAGTATGTCATGGCTCATTTACTTTGAGACGATGATACCTGATGAAATTTGTCACCGAATGAAAGTCGACCATTACAGTTTTGTTCATGCATAACTTTCAACCCCCTCACATATTTTTTCTCCATTAAAGGGTTCGTATGGGTTAAAAGTTGTGCATGAACACACATGATCAGGTACCATCGTCTCAAAGTAAATGAGCCATGACAAAGTGCACATACTAAAACCTCTTTGAACTACTATTTTTCAAAAAAGAAAAATTAACTAACTATTTTTCAAAAAAGAAAAATTTTTCTTGAAAATGTTTGCACATCTGTAAAGAAAAGTACCACATGACCCACTTTCTTATTCAAAAAATTCAGAGGGTTGAAGGGGATGGCACAGTGTGCAACAAAAATCCTTCAAAAATGCATAAAAATTTGGCAAAAGTGGAACAAAAATTGACCTGTTTCAGGATTTTGTTGCCAAATATTTTTCTTCTTAGAAAATGAATTTGTTCCATAATTTTGACACGCACTGTATATTATATTATTATTATAAATTCATAAATCATGGAGAGAAGCGAGGGTAGTTTGCATACCCAAAGTGGGACAGAAAATCTACTCTGAACCTAAATACTATCGACCCATATTTCTCACCTCCTCTCACCTTAAAAGCATGGAGAACATAATAGATAATCAGCTGAGGTGAATTATAAAGCTTCACCAAAAACAACTGGGCTACACATCAGGCTAATCCGGTAGATACACTACACCATCTTACTGTAGAGGTGCAAAAAGGACAATACCTGCGATGTTTGCTGATGCTGGGGGTACTTCTGATGATATCATGCACACCTCCATATACAATGCTGCCAGGAGCAAAGCGGTAGAACCTTCCACTACAAAGTGGATATCGGCAATGCTGAAGGAGCGAGACGCTACGGCCTACCTGTGGGGAGACAGAACTGGCTGTTCTGCATTGCAGGGTTTGTCCACAAGGTGGAGTCCTATCACCCTTGCTGTGGAGCCAGGACTTCTGGAAAGGCTATTGGGGGGTGGTTCCAATGCCCTGGCTTAAGCTGATGAAATAGTGACAACTAATAACGACAGCATTAAGGCATACTGATTAGCTGAATGCAAGCTTCCTTGAGTATCACTGAAAAGTGGTTTGAGGAGGAAGGCAGAATGTCAATCCCTATAAGACAACCATGATTCCCTTCACTAGAAGGGGAAATCTGAATTTCAGAGCTCCAGCTAAATGGCCAGACACAGAACTTCTCCAGTGAGTACAAATATCTAGGAGTAATACTAAATAGCAAACTCAACTCGAGGAAACACATAGAAAACATTCTTTCCAAAGCTAAAGCAGCTTTGTGGGCTTGCAAATGGCTATTTGATAAGTCATGGGAGCTAAAACTGGAGATGATAATGTGGTTATAAAGTATTACGCCCCATTGCCACCTACGTGTACTTCGCATGGTGAATAAAAACTTACGAGGCCAACACACGCAATCAATTACAGAAACTGCCTATGTTGGTGTCACAGGAGCTAGCAATACTACTCCCACATGTCATACTTAATCTGCCTCCCTTTTAAGGAGATGTCGCATGCTGCGTGCAATAAGAATATCTTGTTTTGGGGACCTACTATCTGGTTACTTGATAGGACATATGAGGTTACTGAAACAACTGTACTCAAACCTCTTGGCAAAGCCCTCAGATTTAATGCCAACCGAATTCGATTTCCAAGCACCATTTGTAACGGTCATGACTAGGGATTGTAATCCAGACCGGAAATCCGGCATCATTTAGCCTATACCGGATCCGGTACCAATATTATACCAGATCCGGCACGGGATCCGGATCCAGCTTTTTGTCATATTTGACGTGATATTAACACCGATTTACTGGAACTTTACATTCTCCCCACTTTCTACTCCTTAGTAGGCCTAACCGACTCATCTGCATCACTGGCCCTGTTTAGTTTATGATTCGTCTCATTCTTCAGGATTATTTTTTGACAATAAAGCCAACCAACAAGTTTATTACTGTGAAATCTAAAAGTCTAAGACTGAGAAAATAGTTTTGTTATTTAAATTTTTCTTTTTGCGCGTATGTTCTGGAGAACATCGCGTTATAGTTTTGCCCAAATGTGAAATTTAATTCTGTGGTGCCGTCCGGCCGTCCGACCGTCCAGCCGTTGCCACGATAACATGAGAACGGAAAGAGCTAGCGACTTGAAGTTTTCAGGGTAGGTGGCGCATCCCAATACGACGGACAAGTTCGTTAATGGGTATAATCGGCCCAATGGTTTACGAGTAATAATTTTGTTTTCAACCAAAATAAATCCGATCAAATTTAAACTTGGTGAATAGTTGTAGAATATAGACCTAAGCACGTTTGTGAAATTTTGTGAGAATCGTAGCGCTAGAAAATTATTAAAAAATTATTAAAAAAATATTTTTGTTGTCACGATAACCTGAGAACGGAAAGAGATAGCAGCTTGAAAATTTCAGGTTGGGTTGTGCATCCGAATGCGACATTTGAGTTTGTTTATGAGCATAATCGTCCAAACGGTTTAAGAGTTAGAGCCATCTGAAATTTTCTGAAATTTGGTTCTTTTTTGTTCCTCATCAACTCGAAGAATACGAAACCGATTGAATTCAAACATGGTTATTAGTTGTAGAATGCCAACGCGAAAATTCTTGCAGAATTTCGTGAGGATGGTATAACTAGAAAAAAAAATAATTAAAAATAATTGAAAAAAATTCTATATATCATAAACTACTCGTCCGGCATGGCTGAAATTTTGGAAGAGCCTTCAGAACCTAACTCTACTGCAGAGTTCTAAGTTTGAACACGATCGGATCTATATTGTTGGAGAACCGAGCAGCCTTTTGTGAGTTCGGTAGCTGGATGCGAATCGTCGTATGATATGTTGTCTGTGGTCGTATTTTCGCGAGAACCTTCAAAAATAAAAATATGAATGTCATGATGACATATTTTTGCGTGTATGTTATGGGAAAATCGTGTTATTTCATCACAAATCTATGGGAGATGATAGCCCTACATTAGTGGTCAGACCTGGTTTTGAAAGAGATCCTCCTTAGGAGGAGGCAACTAAATATTGAAGGGATTTCTATGAACAAGAGTGAATATCTTTGAGAAATAGAGAAGGCGATTATTCTTCAAGAGATCCATGTGCCTTCAGAGGAGTATATTTGCGAGAGGGGACTTTTGAAAGGTTATGTATTATTTTTAATATGATATCGCTGAAATTTTGCTGAAGGCTTCTGATCTTGTCAGGTGAGAGGCTCATTTGTGGATATTAAATCTCCTGATGGGTGGAGAGGAATTTTAGGCCAGTTTTTCTATCACTAATGAGAATATATCTTTATGTTTCACCTCATCACCTTTAGATCTATCAATGGACATTTATTGGTTAAGAATAAGTAATTGAATATTACTGGAATTCAATTGAATTTCATTCAATATGTTAGTAACTAAACTTATAATTTTCTTTACTTTGATTATTTAAATATGACATTAATTCCAGTAATATTTTTCAAGAATACATAATTATGTATTCTTCTCCTAAAGAAGAATTGAAGGTAGACATTAATGTGTTAATTTTTTCATCATTGCCTTCTATCCTGACTTGGTTCATGCACTGACGTGAAGTCAGGAGATTTTGCGCGTATGTTCTATTGTCCATTCTCCTGTATTGGACACTTTTAATCGAATTCACCATGGTGAATTCTATTGTCTGTTCTCCTGTATTAGACACTCTTAATCGAATTTACCATGGTGAATTCGATTAAGGATGTCCAATACAGGAGAATAGACAATAGAATTCACCATGGTAAATTCGATTAAAAGTGTCCAATACAGGAGAATGGACAATAGAACATACGCGCAAAAGCTCCTGACTTCACGTCAGTGCTTGAACCAATTTTTTCGACTTTATATCGTCATTACAATAGTCTTGATTTGATCAATCCAGCCTGATCCGGTCCGGTTCCGGCGGATTCTTGGAAAACCGATAAAATCCGGCCAGACTGAAAATCACGCCGGATTGCAATCCCTAGTCATGACAGACTATCTGAGTGCGGTGGATCTCGTTAATCGATTAGATAAAGAGTCATCCATTTGGTATTCTGATGGATCAAAATCAGATAAGGGGTATTGAGGTATATAATAATAATAATAATAATAATAATTTATTTGCAGATATTATACAGGTATACAGATCTACAAATAATAGTGATTCCCACAAAGGCTTAGCCTGTCCGTGGGGTGAACCACCGAAATTAAATTAAATTAAATTCCAACTTCTTAATCAAAACAAAATAATGAAATAATAAAGGCACCATATGCAATAAACAATAATCTCTGTTTTATTACATTTTTTTTTTGAAGATTTATTTTCGCCCGAGGAGTGAACCTTCCCTCATACAGGCAGAAACACTAGCTGACTATATTTGTGCAGGAATGGAACCTCAGGGGCCCACATCTACATTATAACAGAGATCCAGGCCACATTGAGAGACTTGGAATCACCCATCCAAAGTTCCCTACTGTCCCGTTCACTGCTGGGATACCATGATGCTACTGGCTAGAGGCAATTCGGAGACTGTTCTATGAGTGCCAGGGCTCTGTGGTATTGGGGGAAATGACAAGGCCGATGAACTTGCGAAAAGGGCCTCCTGAATAAGACCTGTATAAGATTGGACCACCCTAGGCCAGTGGTCCAACAATTGGAGCAAAATAGCAGAACAGCTCTTTGGAGAAATACTCCAGGACTTGAACAGGCAAAAATATTTGATCACAGTCCAAACATACTCTGTGATCGGAAAAGGAAACAGCCGGACATATAGTTTGCAAATGTCTAGAGCTGGCCAGCCTTGCAACTTTATATATTGCTGAGGCAGTTCTAAATCCTGACGACGTGATAGTCAAAGCTCATGAGGATGTCCTTGGGTATTTTAACACCATTAACATTTTAAATGGGAAAGATTAACGGGTAGTTCAGCAAAAGGAGCAGAGAACAGTCATTCTGCTGGTACCTGCCGACACGTGTTTTCGCTAATTAGCTTCTTAAGGGCAAGAAAACCAAGAAAACACGAAAAGAATGAAATAAAACTGAAAAGAGGTGACACTACAACAGGAGCGAGCAACCATTTTGTGCCTTCAGCTCTAGGACCCCCCATTCGGAAAAGTCGTGAAGAAGAAAATTAGCAGAAACACGTGTCGGCAGGTGCCAGCATAATACATTTTCTTTGCTCCTTTCGCGGAATTACCAGTTAAACTTTCCCATTTAGATATACTTCTCCGCACTATCACTATTATATTTTCTATAAGAGTACATTTGGTCAATCCTATTTCTAATCAAACTTATGAACTGAAATTCGATCCCTTCATGAAGACCTACTCAATATAGATTAACCCAAGACCAACTAGTGAAAATACCTTGAGTTTCAGATCATTTGTGTGGGGAGAACGAGAAAATTGTACGAGATAATGTGCTCCGATTATTAAAGACTAATAAATATTACCTACCAGACAAGACTTATCTCTATTGAATAAGTTGAAAGAAAACCGTTTGAGACATATAAAATATGAACATGAATATAAGAAAATTCCCTTAATTGAAAGTAATTATAGGTAAAACATCCAATTGTATCAAGTGATGTATTTCAACTGAATGAATTGATTCATTCAGTTCATGATTTTTTGAATGCAACAAACTCATCAGACTTGAAATTGTAAAAACGGAATCTGCACTCCAACCATATTTCAACCCTATTTTTGGCGCTCTAGTTCCTCGGAACTGATTGCTTATCAATTTACCCAAATGTCTGTAATTTTCGAATTTTTCGATGAAAATGGTCTTAACAGATTTGGTTCGACTCACTGATCAAGAATCCGTGTTCGAAACTCATTCTGTCCGGCCGTCCGGCCGGTCCGTCCGTCCGGCCGGCCGTAGGCACGATAACTCTCGAACGGAATGAGCTAGACAGTTGAAATTTTTAGAGTAGGTTTGGGAGATAAATATCTCGGCTAAGTTGGTTATTGGGCAAAATCGGACAGATGGTTTCGGAGTAACAAAAAAAAATTTTTTTTTACGAAACAAATTCCAAATAAAATTTTTTTCAATAAGCAATTTTACGATTAGAATCCAACGATATCATTTTTAACTCTAACAAGCTAATACTTTCGGAGCTATGATTTTTCAAAATTTCAATAATAAATCGTATTTCACAGAATGATATAATTGTTCTATGTATGAATTGTCATAATGTCAACTGATTTTCCTGGGGCATGACATTATCTAATCAATCGAAGAATTATGAGAATAAAGTGTATTCCGACATGTGAGCGAAGTGAGAAAAATCTCAGTTGTTTGCTCCGAAATTAGTTTTTCTCAGAAAAGTCTTACATTTCGGAATGGAACATGAAGTAAGAGTTCTGAGAGTGGTGAGACTGCTTTTCATCCATAGACAAAGAATGCTCAATTTATGACGGGACTGACGGAAGAGAATATTATAACTTCAAAAATATTGGGGTTGAAATACTCGTATTTTAGCGATGCCACGGGGACCTCACCCAAAAATGTTTGAAAATATTACGTAAATATTGAAAGCATAATTTTGTAGTTCGAGAGAGGAGAAAATTTGGTGAACGTAGATCAGGAAAATTTTGATCGAACACGGTAATTTTTCATTATTACTCTTCTTTCATACATGTTTCATGGAATATCTACTATTTGTAGGTACTGTACTGGGTTGCCGGGATGAAATAATTAATTTCGTCCTTTTCCACTAAGCTTTTATTTCGGTTAAAAAATACCACAGTTTGCCAGTTGATTGTGAAAACTAAATCAATCTACAACAAAATAAACGAACTATAACTTAGAGAAAAACATAAATATTAATTATAATTTTTTCTTACCTACACCAAGAAACACAAGTTTTTCAAAATTAACGAAAACTTTGCTATATTCTAATATGGCTGTAGTGACTCAGAAATTGACAACCAGCGACAAAGATCTCTCAAGAATGAATGTGCGCGAGTACGACATTCCCGCGGAACCATCCTGAAGCAATATACACTGCTCAACACATTTACTCGCTGGGAACAATCAACGTTCTGCTACAACTTGCCCCCTCCCAGTATTGATCGAAAAATTGAGATCATATACTTAAAGCCTTCAATGAAAAAACTAAATCAAAAAAAAAGAACTACCAAATGATATAAATTCACGAAATAAATCTTCTACTCCATGGGAGGAAAATATTCCTTGAGATGGCTAATATGAAATATCCCCCTTTCTTTCTGGGCCTGCACACTCACCAGAAGATAGGAACAAGTGCCAATTTTCTTCTTGACCTTATACGGTCCTTCAAAAAGTAAGAGAAACTTTTTTGTTTCTCTCTTTAGCAAAGATGAGATTGGATTTGCCCGAAGCAACACCAGGTCCCCTATTTCGAACCCTTTATGCGGATTGATAGTCATTTTATGCCGTATGGCTCTGCGTGCCGCCTTGCTTTCCAGACTCGCTTTGGCTAGAATAAATTTTCCCTTCAAACTCAAATTTCCCCTGGGCTTATCACGGTGGTATTCATCCGGTAATAGTTTCAAAGATTCTTCCCCAAATTGCAGTTCTCGCGGGCTGAATCCGGTACTCTCATGAACCAAAGAGTTGAAAAACTCCATGAACAACTTTACTTCACAAGCCCATTTTGACTGATGCTCCCAACAATATGTTCGTACCAATCGACCGATTTCTCGCATAACCCTTTCAGAGGGGTTTGCCTGTGGATGACGAATTGACGAACGAACATGCCTTATTCCCAGATGTTCCAGAGTATTCCTCCATTTCCTCGAGGTAAATTGTGTGCCATGGTCAGTTAAAATATTTTCCACCTGACCCATGGTTGGAAAATAATCGTCTGTAAGGCGCTTCAGTATCGCCGTAGAAGTTGCCTTTTTCAACGGGTATAACGTGACATACTTGGTAAAAACATCCAGCATGACGCAGATATACTCGCTGCCACTACGACTTCTTGGTAGTGGTCCATACAAATCTAACGCAACTAAGTTATTCTTGGAAGATGGGACGATTGCCCTCAATTCGGCTGTGGGCATCTTAGAACATTTTGTTCTTTGACAGATGTCACAATGTTTGATGACCTTTTTAATGTCACGAGCCATATTGTTCCACCAGACTTCATTTTTCAGTACTCTCCAAGTTTTGTAACTTCCAAAATGGCCGATAGTATTATGGAAAACCTGTACGAATTCCTGAACCATTAATCGAGGAACACATAACCTATAAAAATTATCATTTTCGTTTCGAATGTACAAAATATCTTCACGAATGAGAAATCTTTTCTTTAATTTCTTATCAACGTCCAGCATTTTGCGAATATCCCCCAGTTTAGGATCTGACTTCTGTTTTTCGGGTAAATCCTTCAAGTAATTTAAAAACTTATGCGGCAACTTGAGAAGACTCAAAACTCGAAACATTTTGTCTGTAGGAGTAGGGGGACGTACAGCGGCATATCTCGAGAGTGCGTCAGCAACTATATTCATTTTTCCTGGTATGTGGTGTATATCGAAATCATACTCTTGAATAGCTAACGCATACCTAGCTATACGAGACGACAACAACCTACAAGTTTTGAGGTATGAGACAGATCTATTGTCGGTATATATGGTGAAA
Source organism: Halyzia sedecimguttata (assembly GCA_937662695.2). Lineage (NCBI taxonomy): Eukaryota > Metazoa > Arthropoda > Insecta > Coleoptera > Coccinellidae > Halyzia > Halyzia sedecimguttata. Next base: position 9,460,243 of record OW569416.2, on the reverse strand, counting down.
TGTTTTCCTAACAAATAAATTCTGAATTTATTCAACGCCCACACCACACTAAGTGCTTCTCTCTCATTAATACTATACCTCCTCTCCCTATCCAACAATTGCCGACTAGCCCATGCCACCGTATGGTGAGTACCATCAACTACTTGGAACAACTCAGCTCCAATTCCAACATCAGAACTATCTGTTGTGAGAGCAAATGGAAGGTCTTCCCTTGGGTGATAAAGAAAGGTATGTCGAATTAGCGATTCTTTCACCTTCTTGAAAGATTCATTTTCTAAAACTGTCCATTTCCACTTGGATTTTTTCCGCAACAGCATCGTTAATGGACTGATCAATTCCGCCAAATTAGGAGAAAATGAACGGTCGAAATTTATGAGTCCCAAGAAAACCTGTAATTCCTTTTGGTTTCTTGGGGTTTGATAGTCCACAATGGCCTGTGTTCTATTTGGATCTGGGTGATAACCAGTGGATTCCAAAACATAGCCTAGAAACTGAATATTTTTTCGAAAAAATGCACATTTTTTCAACTTCATGGTGAAACCACCCTCCTTCAATCTCGAAAAAACAGCATCAAGGTGACCACAGTGCTGTTCAAAACTTTGGGAGGTTATCAGTAAATCATCCACGTATTGTTTAAGAAATTCATTGAAATCGTCTCCAAATATAGCTGATAAGCATCTCACGAAAGCGCTAACACTCGTGGATAGGCCAAAAGGTAGAACACAAAAACAATAAGTCCTTCCATTAAATTTGAATCCCGTAAACTTTTGCGATTCCTCTGAAAGCGGAATCTGCCAATAGGAATGAGTAAGATCTAACGAAGACTCCACACATGGAGTGCATCAACTCTTCTACCGGCATTGGAGTTTCATATTCCTTTTCCATTACTTGATTTAGATGCCGTGCATCCAAACAAATACGTACACTATTATCACGCTTTAAGGTCGTCATAATAGGAGATACGTAAGGAGTAGCCATTCTTTTGATAACACCCCAAAATTCCATTAGGTCAAGTTGTTTCTGCACCGCATATCTATGACTTATCGGTACAGGGTATTGTCTTATACAAAATTCCTTGGCATCCCTTAGCCTAATTTGAAGTTCTCCCTGGAACTTCCGAAAATATATCTTTATGTTTCCTCAACAATTCACCGAAAATCTGTTTTCGCTCCAAATTAAGGTCACAATCCTCAACAATCCTATTTATTTCCCCATCAACTTCGAAAAATTCCCTGTTGGCACTATTTTGCACCTGAGGAACTGGCGCACCCTGTATACATCTAACTGATGGAGAGTCATCCGAACCAATTTGGTGTTCGAAATGCACCTCCCCTACCGAAAGCCAATTTCCATTATGAGAAAAAATTATTTTTCTAAGACCTAAATCTATTTTAGCATTAATCAACCCTAATAAATCAGAACCGATTATTATCGGGTACACGAGATCGGGAATAAGTAAAAATTCGTGTACCATCTCGATATTATTGATTACAAAAGGAAGCAGAGATTGATGTGTTACTCGCCTTTGCTTGCTTTTAAAAGCACCAGTAACCCTAACTCCCGTACAATTGAAAAAAACTATGTCACCATGAAAAGGTGTCAATTGGGACCACACATCCTGATTGATTGCGCAAACTTCACTCCCTGTGTCAATCAAGGCCGGGAATTCAAAATTAAACACCCTAATTAATATGACCGGAGACCTGGTATCGGCCACCGAGTGCTCGAGCTCACAATCCTCAGTTAGTAAATCTTCCCGAGGGTTGTTATAGGCAGAGGAGGTCCTCTTTAGTATTGCCTCTACATTCGGACCTAAACGAGAGGCAATTCCTCGTTTCCCGAATTATTTGATTCCTCCACAGCCTCAGTCGTTATGTATGAGATTTTCTTGTTTTTAGGATCATAATTATCCCTTCGAAAAAATGACCTGTTACCTCCCTGAACACCGTAAGAATTATTGTTGTTAGACCTATTTGTATTAGGCGCATTCCTATTCATGCTCGAGACGCGGTCCATATAATAATCCGCATGTCTCAATCTTTCCATAGCTTCTGCCAAACATCGTGTACCCATTAGAGTAGAAGAAATATTCGGCGGAAAGTGCCTAGCAATTGTCTTAATGAGCAGTAATTCACTATACGGAGGGACTAAATATTTAGCCATCCCCACATTTTTCATAAAATAGTTTACTAATGAACCCTGATATTCTTTATAACATCCTGACTGAAGATCAAGTTTTATTTGCAATTGTTTCGTTTCGGACCAAAATTGATCTTTGAACCCCGACTTGAAAGATTCAAAATCGGCGAAACTATGAAGAAATGCCTGTGACCACTAAGCTGCGGTTCCCTTAAATTGATCTTTGATAATAAAATTAAAATTTTCGAAAGGTATGTTTTCTGAGATCACAAAATATTCTACTAATTCCAAAAATTCCATAGGATGGAGACTGGAGAGTTTCTGTGTTATCAAAAACTGGCAGTTTTTTGCTTGCTTCAAAATAGTTTACATTATTGCGTAAAATATTATCCCTATCTTGTTGATTATTCCTATTTCTATTTATACTCAAATTGATTTGATTCATATTAGATACAACCTGCGTTAACAACTGTTCTAAACTGTCATTATTGTGTACCTGATTTTCGTTTTTATTTTCGTTATCTAATGAGTGAACATGTAATCTCTTTTTCAGTCTATTCATTTTATCATGATTATTATGCATTGAATCATCCAATGACCGGCCCTTTGACGAAACCTTGGGCATATTATAAAGAGTGTAATTAAACATTCTATCATGACTATCTCCAATGTTATTGTGTCGAATAAAATTTTCATCAGATATCGATTTATCTCTCGCAGAAAATGTGGAAATTCTTTCCTGAAATTTAAAACTATCTAATTTATCTTGCGTCTTCAGCGGTTTTTGTTTATGTAGATTATTTTCACTCGCATCACACACATATGCGAGAGATAAATCCGTATCACATATTATCTTATCATCATCTAATAATGCATTCATTTCTTCGTCTTGTGAAAATGTACTAATATTAGACAAAACCTGTATGTCTCTTCTCTGTCTTGCACATGTAGAACTGCCTTTCTCTTGTTCCATTGCGTTTTCTGGGTTTCCGATGCTGGATGAAACCACCCTTGTTTTCCTCACTGCCCCTGTCTTCTTTTCTTCCAAAATACCGTTGAAACTTTTCGAACGATTCCTCAAATAATATCCCTTCTTTTCATTCTCCTGTTTTTGGGGTGAATGTTGAAGTGGCATTTTTTCTTTTATAAGCTTAGCCCCTAGTTGAGCGCCAAGTTGTACTGGGTTGCTGGGATGAAATAATTAATTTCGTCCTTTTCCACTAAGCTTTTATTTCGGTTAAAAAATACCCCAGTTTGCCAGTTGATTGTGAAAACTAAATCAATCTACAACAAAATAAACGAACTATAACTTAGAGAAAAACATAAATATTAATTATAATTTTTTCTTACCTACACCAAGAAACACAAGTTTTTCAAAATTAACGAAAACTTTGCTATATTCTAATATGGCTGTAGTGACTCAGAAATTGACAACCAGCGACAAAGATCTCTCAAGAATGAATGTGCGTGAGTACGACATTCCCGCGGAACCATCCTGAAGCAATTTACACTGCTCAACACATTTACTCGCTGGGAACAATCAACGTTCTGCTACAGTACTTTAAACCTGTTTTGGGCAATCGTCATCCGAAATTTGTTGGCGCTCTAGTTCCTAGGAACTGAGTGCTTATCAATTTGCCCAAATGTCTGTAATTTTCGAATTTTTCGATGAAAATGGTCTCAAACGATTTGGTTCGACTCGCTGATCAAGAATCCGAGGTCGAAATCGATTCTGTCCGGCCGGCTGGCCGTAGGCACGATAACTCTCGAACGAAAGGAGTTAGCGGATTGAAATTTGCAAGGTGGGTTTGGAGCGTAAATATCTCGGACGAGCTCGTTAATGGGCAAAATCCATCAAGCAGTTTCGGAGTTATCCATTGATATAATTCCCAATTCTGAGAAACCAATACTTTCGGAGATATAATTTGTCTGTTTGAACTAGAGCGCCAGAAAGCTCCTGTCCACAGGGCTTGAACCCATTTTATTTATTTCCTTGATGATATGTTTCATTCTAATTTCCTTTGTAACGTATAAGGTTTTCTTGTGAAATTTCAATAGATAGTATAGATGAACAGAGTTCAAATATTAATAAGAGTGAACTCAGTGCAACAAAATGTGGAGATAATATGAAAGCCTACTCTGTACATTCTAGAAAAACGGTGACACTGACAGACAACTGCAGACCAGGCATAATTAGTATATTTAAGGATGTAACACACCGCATGACGAGACTTAGTAGATCGAGTCCATTGACAGGATTCATTATAAACTTCGAATAACAGGCTCATCAACAGTTTTTCATTACTATTTCGAAAACATGTTTCCGAGTTGAGAAAATATAAATAAATATAATAATATATGGGTATACATATGATGTATATTGTAGATTCCGGTTTTTTCAAGCTGGATCCTTTTCTATTTTCTGTCCATTCCCCAGTTTGCAAGATATGAACTAATTGAAGATCTAACAGTGAAAAATCTATAGCTGGATGTAGACAGGAGATTATAGAAAAAATTTTCTGAGGTACTTCTTGCACACAGGTGCCTTTCATGAACACTTGATTACTCACACTCCACAGTTTACTTAAATTAGGTTTTTCATGTCTTGTGAGAGCGGAGTCGTTGCCTATTCTCATTATATTCAAGGCATCTACCCTGAAAGTTAACACTGACAAACAGGGGTAAAAATATTTGAGGTTTACTATTCCACAAAATAATGATCGGCAATCAGCAGGAAATTTCACATTTTTGTTTGTTTTCTTCAGGATTTCTAACTGAACTACATAAGTTGCAAAGAGTCAACCAAGTTAATCGGAATTCCAGGCAACAAGTAAAATTTGGCAGTGTTCTTTATGTGAAATAGTAAAGAGTAATACTTATGGCGACGCCATAACAGGTTCCATTTCGTTATGATTCATACAAGACACTCGGGTTTTCCCGGATATTCAATAGGCTATAGTCTATAAGGCCAGCTTCTTCTGAATGCGCTCATACTCGAATTATGCAGGCACCATTTTGTTCAGACGTATAAATATGCGATAATATGTTACGATAAGTCTTTTATCAGAACTACGTATTGTGTTTTTCTAATCAGACCACCCCATCTCGATTCTGCATGCTAGATATAAACATATTGTAAATTGTATTCAAATCAATTCTTGTTATTTATATAGTTCATATGCAAATGAGCACGATCTAGATAAACGAGATGTACAATCTGGTCCCCCTCTTGCACATAGATGTAAATTAACTAACCGCGTTAATTTATTTCTTTGAGCACATATCAAAAACAATAACTTTATCAATTACTTAATAACAGGTTAGAGTAGAACAATAGCTTTCATTCCGTGGTAGATATGAGCATGATATTAATGCATGCCTTCGGTGTGTTTTTTCCAGTTACGCCAGGATTATTTTCAAAATCAGACATCACATTCAGTGGAACTACCAAATAACTACATAGGAATAGAAAAAATATAGTTTGAGCTTTACATTCTAGGAGACTCGTAATTGAATTGGCATTTAATATTTGATTCAAAAGTTCTTGCAATATCAACCGGAATAGTTATTTTTGTACCAAGGACGAAAAACTATCTATTATAGTCTACAAATTGCTACCCGTGACGAAGCCTAACGTCTGAATGTTTACTCTCATGTCCCCTCCTCCTCATTATGCACGATTGGATTAAATGTAAGCCTATTTCATCGAACGTTTCCAATAGGCAATAAAAATTCTTAAAAAGCACTGACGTGAACTCAGTAGCTTTTGCACGAACATTATATTGTCTATTGACGCCCCACATACTTTTACGAAATACGACATGCAGTTGGTTATGAATAAAGAACATGTGAAAAAATGTATTGGACATCAACTGAGTTCAAATTTTAAAATGAAAGAATTCCAATACAATGCCGATCGAGCTGAATACCGGTAATATATTGTACCTTGGCTGCTTGAAGGATTGTGCGGAATTTCAGCGGAATCTGACAGGTAGATTCTGAAATATAAAATTTTTGGAGAAATTTTTGTTTTAGATGCAAGATTTTCACGGAATTTTGCAGAAATCAGAGGGTCAGCATCCTGCAACAAATAATTAGCAAATATTTGTACGTATATGTGTTTTTTCGAGTTATTAAGGGAATAACAACAAAACTCAATATAACTCCGATATCGTTTGGACGATTACGTCCATCAACGAGCTTAGCCCTCGCATTTGGAGCTGCAACCTTACCTGAAAATTGTAAGTCACTTTCTCTTTTCATTCGAAAGTTATCGTGGCAACAAAATGGTAACTGCATAATCGTTTGAGACTATTTTCTGCAAAAAATTCGAAAATTAGAGACATGTGGGCAAAATGATAGCACGCTGTTTACTAGAACATGCGCGCAAACTGAAAAAAAGCCACTTCTGCTGCGGGAATCGAATCCGATATAGACTGTACTTGAATGAATTATCGTTCTTCCAAAATCGTCTTCGATATATTATCAGAATAACTTTAAAAAAAATTAAGAAATGAAGATTTTCGCTTGGTGGTGATGAAGGAGTCTGATGTTGTCTGCATAGCGCTACAAAATAGTTGTTTTATCATTGATGTTGTTCCATTACTGCAGTTTACCGAGCAATTTTAATGTGATATGATTACGCTTATGAGTTTGTGAGCTTTTGCGTAAGTCCGTAGAGAAATGTAAAGGATCCAAACGTTTGAGTGCTCTCCACGTCTGCTACGTCTCCTTCCACATCGCTGTAGTCTCATAAAGTCATAAAGTTATTTCCCAAGAAAGATTCTGTTATAACTATTATCAATGAAGCGCTTGAAAAGCTGGTCTACCTTTCGAACTGTGAATTCATTATGTTCAAAATTAGTCTCTTCTTGCCCAGAATCACATTTGTTTGGAGTGCAATGTGCTGGTATGGATTATAATACCTTCTGGAACTAGATGATTTTCTATACAGTCTAATTTTGTGTCCACCCACGAGTCCTAAAAATGTAATTCTCTATGTGTTTCTCTTTCCACGATGAACTGTTTATGTTCATCGAAATTGTTGAAAATTGTAAGTCTCTTTGACCCTGTCAGCAGTCATTGTTGAAATCATGTTATCCACATATTCATATATAAAATGTACTAAGTAGGATAATTCAGACGAAGCAAACAATATAATCCATGTCATAGTGGCCTCGAAAACAAACTCAATTAACTGTATGAATGTTTCTCTTGGAATATCTGTACAATTACTTATTTGAGGACATATTTCTTTAAATAATAACATTTTCCACATCAACTACAGTGAAGTAAGTACAGTGAAGAATGAGAAAACAAGTCAAAATGATGTATCATTAAAGCATTAATGAGGTACACTAGAGAATCAATCAACATCTTTATAGAAATCAAAGAATTCTTGAAGACTCTAGGATTTACTCTGATAAATTAAAATAAAAAATTGCCCTTCTAAATGAGCTGGAATTCAGCAAAAATTGTAATCTTCTAGGTAACACATTGAAGAGTCTTATGCACATGTACTTTCTGGGTAAGGCACAGTGAGTGGGTTGGAAATACAAGAGGTTGCATCCTTCTGGTGTTATTCATGTTCATATGTTCATTAAAAAGATGTTTGTTCTTGTGTAGGAGCATTAAGGTTTTAAAAATGTATTGTCCATACAGAGTGACAATTCTATGTACCCTGAAGTGTTCTCAACATGAATTTCGGAAACCAATTCTGAACCTCGTTCTTACAACCAGTTTCTTCGAGTGAAAAATAATATGCTGTGTTGCTGAACTACTTGATATAATTCAGCTCAAGGTGGAATGAAACATTGCGTTTTGTATTGATTTCAGTACTGATCTTTGCCCAAATTTTCCCATATCCAGTCCAAAATACCAGTTCCGGTCAAGGTTATTTTTATTTCTATTGAAACAAAGACACGGTTATCGAAGAAATTTAGGTTGATTTATTTCTCAAAATTACGAGAAACGTTAGTATTTTCGTATACATATCAGATATTAAAATTACTACTCTACATAATGTTTTTTTTTAATTGGACAGATTTGTTTCATATAAATTACTCAGATATAAATTACTATCAGATATTAAAATGACTACTCTACATCATGTTTTTTTTTTAATTGGACAGATTTGATTCATATAAATTACTCTCAGAATACACTATTGAAAGTAAACCACTGCTATACAGGGTGTTTTTTTATCACATGGTACTATTGTATGATTGAACTGATTTGTGTCCTTACGCCACCACAAACAGAGCACTGTTTATTTTCGTCCCAACCGTAAATGTATGTATTTGAGTCGTTTGAGACCATTCTGGGCCAGAAAGTGGACCACTCTGGCTATGAATTTGAACAGCGCGCCAAAGGCCCTGGCCACAGAGCTTTTCCAACTTGTTTAATTCTCATATCGTAATGTTTGGGGAATATGTTCTCATGACTGGGAAACCTAGGAGGTTGAAGGCTGGATTTCATATCTTCCCAAGTAGATAGCGTTTGCGATTTTCACATCTCCCATAACGCTCCTACGCGAAAGCACTTAAGGAGATTAGTCTAGTTGATCGTTTGAGCTGCACTTTGCTGACGATGGACCAATTAGTCAAAACACGTGCCCAACCTTTCTCTGAACATTTGGATGACAAATATTATAGAGTAGGAAGATTGGCCCCTATATCCGTAATACCTAATTCTTTCGAAAAATTCCACCTTTCCTTACGTCGACTTCGAATATAAACGTTTAGAAACAGAAAACCCCAGATAGTTTATTGAGTGGATAGACCTTTCGACATAAACTCGTTGGCAAGTCCTACTTTGAAGCGTGCATCCCATCAGATCCATACCACTCAACTTTTCGACCAATGGTTTTCTTCGCAATATGGGGTCTGGATGTGAACAAAATTACTTTCGTAAATCCTTCGAAAATGGTAATAGATATTCGGTCGCGTACTATATCTGCCCCCGAAGCGTCTCGTAAAAAAAAAACACAAATTGCCCGATTTACGTCAGAAAAATAAGTCAGTCTACGGAATTTTTTAAAAATACATGGAATTTTTCTAAAAATCACCACTTTATCCTGAGTGGGCTATTTCAACCATTTTTTTTTCTCACCGTAACCTCAAATCCCATCTTTTTCCACCATGTTACCTCGAGAAGTCCCCTCAATTACACAAATTTTTGCTAAGTACAATTCTGAACGTCCTTTACCAGATACTGAACTCGCCCAACGATGCTCGGTTTCCACTATTTCTTCGAAAAGTCCTACAGTATAGATCTGATCATACTCAAATTTAAAAACTGATTCGAGAATTCGGATTTGAACGCACCTTCCAAATTTCAGCAATGTCAGACGGATAGTTTCTGAGATACATAATATTGCTGCTCCCATGTTCAATAATTCTTTTTAAATTTTCTAGTGATACGATTCGCATAAGTATTTATGTCAGCTAGGGTGTCCATTATTTTTCAAAGTTTTAATTTTACAACGCATAGGCTATTATTTTGTTCATTTGGACCTAAAACAATCGGAAACCATTTTTACCGTATTTGGAAGAGAGCTAACCGTGCCGACTTGTGCGTAAACATGTTCATACAAGTTGAGTCTCATAAACGGCGCGTGTCTTCTGTTATTGTCAGTTTATTCCGCCTTGTCAAGTAATAAGCACGCATTATTTTGAGTTTTGAGAATGTCAGTGGAACTTAGAAGCATTAAAAAGTAAAGTAAATCACCAAATAACAGGTGCAAAACTACCGTCTAATCATCAAGTTCTCACGGTTTTATTTTTTAACATACGCGAAGTTAAGTTGACAATTAATGAAAGTGCAAATCTTGTCATTCGAGAGTGCATTATATTTTGGGAAAAGGCTAGAATTCCTACCAAAGCTGTTCCTAATTGTGTTAAGAAATTAGCGGATCTTTATTATGTCTGGCGTGAGCTTCAGAAGAATAGTGAGAGGGTTCAAGATGTTTACAGGCACCACGAGAAAAACTTTCAACTTGAATTGGATAATTTATTCGATATCGCACATGCTGATACTCTCGATAGAATGAAAATTACAGAAGATAAAATATTCTTGCAAAAACAAAGAGAGCCAGGACGCCCGGGATGCTTAGCGGGTGTTGACAAAAAGTTGGCTGAAATTGAACAAAGGGCAGTGCTCAGCAAATTAGCAGAAGACAAAAAGAGATTAAGGCAAATGACTTCCAAGTGATTATTCGCATCTGATATTTCACACAGCTTTGCAACACATGAAGAAACAGAAGAACAATTTACTAGCTCTGAAGAAAGTCTAGAAGAAACTCAGGATTCCACATCTTGATCTGTAAGTTCCTTAACTACGTCGACAAGAAGAAGAAGAAAAGATTTTGTGACCTCAAAATTAGTAGCAACTTTGAACAGATGTCAACTAAGCATCTGAGATTCAGTTTATATAATTCAGTCTGTAATAGAAGCACTTGGTCTTAGTTGTAACGATTACCCAGTCAATAAATCTTCTGTTCAACGTATTCGAATACAGATGAGGAAAGATAGGGCAGAGTCCATTAAATGTGATTATCAGAATAACGTGCCCGAAGTAGTTACCATTCATTGGGATTGAAAGTTGGTACCTGGTCTGAATGTAAGAAGTTCTAAAGAAGAACGTTTGCCAATTATTATTTCATATGGCGAGAAAGAGCAACTTCTTGCCGGGCCGGTGTTAGTAAGTTCTTCCGGCAAAGATCAAGCAAAAGCAGTAATAAATGCACTTAATGATTGGAACTTGTCTTTGAATCCAAGATCCAGATAGTAACTAGTAGTCCTGATATTCCGCTGTTCAAAAAGTTTAGAGACAACAAGAAGAATATTAATCCTAGTGCTATCCAACGATCTACTAATTTTGTTCAACAACACCTCTGTGGAACAAATATTATTGAATTAGTTACGTTTTTCAAAAATGAACTGGAAAAATTGATTGTACGAGATGATTATCGTGAATTAATCGAGCTCGCTATTATTTTTTTGGAGGGTGATAATGAAAATAAATTTAAAATCAGGCCTCCTGGCGCAATGCATCAAGCGCACTGGATGGCAAAAGCTATTCACTCTTTAAAAATCTGTTTGCTGCAATCTCCGATTAAAATGAGTACCAAGGAAGAACAAGTTTTACGAGATGTTTTTTTATTTATTGTGGCAGTATATGTGAAGCCCTGGCTAGGATGCAGTTTCGAGGCACCTCATCACGACTTGTGTTTTTTAAAAACCTCAAAAGATTATGAAAGGTTTAATAAATTAATTTCTAAAGCGACTCTAAGCAAGTTGTCAACACTTGTGGTACTTGTCGGAGGAAATAGTCGTCATTTCAATTTTTGATGATGAAGTTGATGAGCAGACCATCGTAGAAAATTTACGAAAGGTAAGCTTTAATGCTTCTGGAAAGAGATATGTTCCATCGAAGGCAGACATTGCTGGCTTTCTTTACGGTAGGTAAGAAGTAGCGTTTAATTAGTTCATTGAAACTCACTCTTTTATTCATACTGTTCCTACTAGACTTTATAACATTTTTCAGGGATATCCTTGAGTGATTTCGTTTCACTGAAGAGCAAAGATTTATTCCCGCGACTGAAACTGATAGTAGTTTCCTCGAAGGAAGTGTGTTTTTGTGGAATGAAAACGCGGCGTTTATTGAGGCTACAAAGATGATTTTTGGCTTAAAAGCAGTTAATGATACAGCCGAAAGAGCTGTTAAATTGATGCAGGAGTTTCGTGGTTTGATTACTGCAGATGAAGAACAGAAGTAATTCTTATTACGTTGTGTTCAAGAAAATAGAAAAGTGTATCCACATTGTAAAAAAGAGACATTAAAGAGGAAATACCCGAATTAATAATTAGATATATTGTATGATTTTCAATAGTTGCAGATTGTTTATTATAATATGAGATTGTTTTTTCTTCCATATTTAACTGATAATAGTTATTTACGATACGAGTTGGATACAGATATCATTAAAGCACGAATGTCAAAATAGAACAACGAGGCCGTAGGCCGAGTTGTTTAATTTAACATGAGTGCTTTAATGACATAGTATCCTACGAGTTACGTACAAAATTTTATCTACAACTGCTTGTTTTCCTCCTTTCGAGAAATATTCTGAAATGATCAATTAATTCGTATTCTCAATTAAATATTCAACATGAAGCCATAGATAAAACGTTCAGTTTGTCTATGCATGGAGCAAGTCGCGTTGTGCGTTGCTATGGCTACACACATGTAACAATAACAACAGATATATAAATGCCGCTTCTTCAAATTTTCATTTTATCTGAATTATATATTAAGTTTCAAAATGAGTTCAAGTGATGAACTTCCTTCTGATATAGAAAACGAAGCTCATAATGTCATAACGGATCTGATGCCATCTACATCAAAAAAGAAATATGAAGATGCATTTGATCGATATGAAAAATGGTGTAGTGAGAAGAATGTCAAACATATAACAAGCGAAAAGGTTTTGTTGGTTTATTTCAAGAAAATGAGCGAAACACCTAAGCCCACATCACTTTGGTGTTATTATTCAATGTTGAGGACAATAAAATCGATAAAAAAGAATGTCGATATCAAGAAATATTTCAATTTAATTGCATTCTTAAAACGAAAATCAGAAGGGTACAAGCCTAGAAAATCCAGGGTATTTATCAAGGAGGAAATAGCAAGATTTTTATTGGAGGCTCCTGACGAGAGATTTCTATGCATGAAGGTAACTTATCGACATTCTTCCGAGAAAAGAATTATGATGCAATAATTATTTCAGGTCATTTTGATTATTGGTCTGGCAGGGGCGTTTCGGCGGGCCGAAATCACAAACTTACTTGTAGAAAATGTAAAAGACGAAGGATGATGTTTTCATATCATCATCCCAACTTGCAAGACGAGAAGAGAGTTTTTTGTAACGTCAGGGAACAATGAAGTGTTGAATCACGTGGAAACTATCCGAAAATATATCAAATTGAGACCAGAAAATTGCGATCATGAACGATTTTTCATTTTTTATAAAGCAGGAAAATGCACGAAGCAGCCCGTTGGTGTGAATACCATAGGTAGTGTTCCAAGCCTAATCGCACAATTTCTGCAATTGCCTAATTCAAAGGAATATACTGGGCATTGCTTTCGGAGGTCTTCAAGTTCTCTCTTGGCTGATACAGGAGCTGATCTTTTAACAGTGAAACGACACGGTGGATGGAAATCAAATACTGTCGCTGAAGGGTATATTGAAACTTCTGAAGCAAACAAAAAACGTACCGCAACGGCAATTCTAGGTCTTAACAAGAAAGTCTTTCTCGAACCAAAGAATATTGCCTCTACTTCTAAGGACATAAGTCCAGCGACATGCACAGATGATGTTTATACTCAAAATATTTCTAGTGGAGTGTTAGGCCAGTCATCGTTCCCTATTTCGATTTCAAATTGCAAAGATTTTGTTATTAATGTGTATAATAATAATGATAATAAATAATTCCAATAATCATAACCTGGATAATTTTCGTTTTGCAATTCTGATATACTTTGATAGGATTGTTATTTCTGTGGTTCTCATTACAGTACAAGAGTTGTAATGAATTCATTACAGCACTAGTGTGTTAATGAAGAATGTTATGACATTCTTATGAGTGTCAAATCACAGTCATTATCTGACAGTTGTAGATAAAATCTATTTAAGCGATGCTAATCAAGTATAATTAGGAAATTGTTTATACTGCTATTTTCAAAAACTTTGAAGCTAAGTCGGCACGGGATAAAATTAGCGGAGAAAGTTGAAATTCTGTACTTGGTTGAATAATGGACTAATAAATATAATAAAAGGGTATGCGTTTCGACAACAAATATATTTTTTTTTTAAGATATAAGGGACACCCTAATGTCATCATTCTAGAAACTAAGTACCAAGTTCAAGTTGATCCATTATGTATTGTTAGAAAACAAACATTGCACTCGGTAACCATTTCGCCGATTACGCCCATTAACGAACTCGTCCGTCACATTTGGGTGCTTAGCCTACCCTGAAAATTTCAAGTCGTTATCTCTTTCCGTTCTTAAGTTATCGTGGCAACGGCCGGCCATAGGGTCAGACGGTGTTCGCGCAAAATGATAGCACGCCGTTCCCTAGAACATGCGTGTAAAAAAGGCGCAAAATTCAAATTCCATTTTTCATATGAATAGGAATAATGATATTGACTTTGAATGTCTTCATCCACGTAGATTTTTGTACGCAGGAAGTATTAATTACTTACATTGAATGAGTAAATGACACTTTATATAATAAATCTAAATATATAGTGATAGGATAATCTTTGATGACTGCTTTGAATAGATATTTAATTCTTGGGAATTCAGCATAGGTTCAGTGTAAACTCTTGTATCTCAGATCCAGCCTTAGAGAATTTTTATTTCTTTTCTCCTTCAGGAGAGAATCGAAAAATGGGTTTCATCAAAACGTGAAGAGATATTATGTTGGCGTAATCGTCCAACATCTTAAAGAATACAGTAAGAACCTAAAGAAGCATATGAGCCTGAAGAGACGAAGAATATTTCTACTTCACTGTAAAAATGAAAACATGATTCCACTTCATCTGACCAACAACATTGTAAGGATTGGAGATGGGGTATAAAGATACTTACACTGGCCAGCTGGCCAAGGATTTCAGTTCGAGATTGGGACGCAAGATTTTGCTATTCCACCTGAATATTACCAAGAACCTAATCAACATGGAAAAGAGACAAGTGGAGCTTGCCAATGATCTGCATCGAGTATTGCCTGAACTCATGTGTTTGGAGTACAGGCGCAGAATTAAAATCAAATCCAACATTTCTTTCTATAAAATCAAAGCAAGGAATTTTCAAAAGGTGGAACGACTAAAACGTTAACAACAGGTTGAAGTCACAGGAGAAGTGGGTCAATTTGACGAGTATGGAGATACCCCACCACAAGATATACAAATCTTCTTGTCACTTGGACCATAATTTTGTCGCGAACCAGTTGTTGACAGCATTCCCATTCCAAGGTTTCTATCAATGGTGGAGGGAGTAGTTGTGGAGAAGCCAGAGTCAATTAGATATATGTGATAGAGTAAACACTACCAACATAATAACGAACTTCACACAATCCACCAAATATAATTAGAATAGATCACTGGATACGCAGACTTGAGAAGAGCAACAATGTTAACCGAACAGGAAGCAAAAACACTGATGACCGATGATGCTGTGTGTCCCAAATTTTATGACTTCCGTAAGGTGTACCAATCAGAGTTGACACTCAGGCTTATAGTATCATCCATATCCAGCCTAACTTCTAGATTGGCGCAATTCATGAAGAATTTACTTAAAGCTGCCTACAACATAGAAAATCTTTAGTCCGTTCTTGATTCTTATCAGTTTGTGCACTTCATAAATAATTTCCAGCTATCTGAAAATTATATGATAATTAGTCTTGATATTATATGATAATCAGTCAACATATTAGTAGAGATGGTGGAGGCCATTATAGCATACAAGTGGGATTACACGATGTAACAGAAAAAGTATTTTGAACTGATATAACTAATTTTTCAGTCTACATATTTTTCCTTCTGCTCAAAGTTTTATAAACAGAAGATTGGTACTCCAATGGGTTCAAAACTGTCACCCATCCTGGCGGAATATCTTAAGGACCAGCTACTAGATGAGTGCATACCAAAGCTAAGTTTTGAGGTAACCTTTGGCGAGCAGTTTGTCGATGATCTGGTACTAACAATACCTACGGATGGTGAAGAACAGATATTAGATATCTTCCATATTAAACACCCCAGAATAAGATTCACTGTTGACAGAGAGACCGACAATGTATTTCCCTTTCTGCATACAAAAATAATCAGAGAAAACAGGTTGGTAAAGATAGATTGTTATGTAAGGTCTATGGCTTCTGATAGATATATCCACTACAGAACATACCACCAATTAAAAATAAATGTCATTCTTAATATAAAACTAGAGCGCCAAAAACAATAGTGACTAAAGCTTCCCACAAGGATTACATTGACAACAACCATAAAAGATTGTTGGATATTATATTACAGAATGGTTATCCGAAACACTTTGTGAAGAAAATTATTTGTAACACACCAGTCCAACCAGAGCCACCAACTCAATCCCAGACTGAAAATAATTAAACCACTCCGGAAAATGTCCATATCATAGTGCTACCTAAAGACCAAAGACTATCTGACAAACTGACCAAGTTGCTAGAGCATGATGGCTGTCGATTCACTTATAGGTACACAAATCAACCAAGGAACCTCTTCACACAACTAAAGGACCCAAGACCAGATACCAGATGATCAAATGTTGTCTATCAGATTCCATGCATGAATTGTTATCTTGTGTATATTGGTTAAACGAAGAGAACCTTAAACAATAGAATAACCTTACACAGAAGCGATATAAACAGAAATATGAAATCGTTCGCTCCCCAGGTAACACAGACCTCGCAGAGAGGTTACAATGTGGATGAAAATGCGAGCTCCCAATGTGAGATCCTCAAGATATCACACAGATAACCAGAATAAGACATTCCTATTGCGAGCTCCTAGAGATATCGCACAGATAACCAGAATAAGATATTCCTATTGCGAGCACCTAAAGATATCACACAGATAACCAGACTAAGACATTCATGTTGCGAGCTCCTTAAGTCATCGCAAGTATAACAAGAATAAGATATTCCTATTGCAGAGATCCTAAAGATATCACACAGATAACCAGAATAAGACATTCCCATTGCGAGCTCCTTAATTCATCGCAAGTATAACAAGAATAAGATATTCCTATTGCGGAGATCCTCAAGATATCAAATATGTAACCAGAATAAGACATTACTATTGCGAGCTCCTAAGGAAATCCCACAAATAACCAGAATAAGACATTCCTGTTGCGAGATCCTCAATATATCACATATGTAACCAGAATAAGACACTCCCAATGCGAGCTCATAAAGATATCACACAGATAATCAGAATAAGATACTCCTATTGCGAGCTCCTGAAGATATCCCACAGATAACCAGAATAAGACATTTCTGTTGCGAGCTCCTTAAGTCATCGCAAGTATAACAAGAATAAGATATTCCTTTTGCGAGCTCCTAAAGATATCCCTCAGATAAGCAGAATAAGACATTACTATTGCGAGCTCCTTAAGTCATCGCAAGTATAACGAGAATAATAAATTCCTATTGCGGAGATCCTCAAGATATCACATATGTAACCAGAATAAGATATGTCTATCGCGATCACCAAAGGTAACACACAGATAACCAGAATAAGACATTCCAATTGCAAGCTCCTTAAGTCATCGCGAGTATAACAAGAATATAACATTACCATTGCGAGCTCCTTAAGTTATCACAAGTATAACGAGAATAAGAAATTCCTATTGCGGAGATCCTAAAGATATCACATATGTAACCAGAATAAGGCATTCCTATTGCGAGCTCCTAAAGATATCACACAGATAACCAGAATAAGACATTCCCATTGCGAGCTCCTCAAGTCATCGCAAGTGCAACGAGAATAAGTAATTCCTATTGCGGGGTTACTCAAGATATTGAATATGTAACCAGAATAACACATTCCCATTGCGAGCTCCTAAAGATGTAACGCAGATAACTAGAAAAAGATATTCCTACTGTGAGCTCCTCTTGATATCACAAGTGTAACGAGAATAACGCATTCCATTGCGAGGTCCTCAAAACATCGCAAATTCAACAAGAATAGGAAAGCAGGTGGCGTGTTGCAGGGATCTACTCCATCCCTACTCTGCACTTCTTGTTTCCACTGGTAGATGGCGCAATCGTCAACTCTGTACCCGGAAGAACAACCCCATCGCTAATAACCCGAGTGGAATATCGATCTACGCATCGAAGTCATGTATTCGGCGCCACACATGTACTGCACATTTGGAGGATATATAGATTAGAGATCCATGCCGCAGCCATCTTCTCTCAGTACTGCCCCAGTTGAGCAGCCTGAGAACTTCCCCATGCGATATCTCTGAGATGTTACTGGGGTCATCCCCTGTGGTGGGGTCATCCCCTGGCTGGGGTCAT
The DNA here is from genome assembly GCA_937662695.2 of Halyzia sedecimguttata. Taxonomy (NCBI): domain Eukaryota; kingdom Metazoa; phylum Arthropoda; class Insecta; order Coleoptera; family Coccinellidae; genus Halyzia; species Halyzia sedecimguttata. Next base: position 9,441,990 of record OW569416.2, on the reverse strand, counting down.
CCCCTGTGGTGGACATTTGGAGGTGATAGGGAGGTTTGGGTGAGCTCCCTGCGATATCGAAATAAACCTCTCAAAATATTCTCCATGGTGAGCAGTTTGAGAACCTCCCCATGTGATTTCTCTGAGATGTTACTGGGCTCATCCTCTGTGGCGGACATTTGGAGGCGGCAGGGAAATCTGGGCGAGGTCCCTGCGATATCGCAATAAACCTCTCAATATATTCCCCTGGTTGAGCAGTTTGAGAACTTCCCCATGTGATAGCTCAGATATGTTACTGGGCTCATCCCCTGTGGCGGAGATTTGGAGGTGAGAGGGAGGTCTGGGCGAGCTCCCTGCAATATCACAATAGACCTCTCAAAATATTCCCCAGCGTGAGCAGTTTGAGAACTTCCCTATGCGATATCTCTGAGATGTTACTGGGCTCATCCCCTGTGGCGGACATTTGGAGGTGAAAGAGCGGTCTGGGCGACCTCCCTGCGATATCTCAGTAAACCTCTCAAGATATTCCCCAGGGTGAGCAGTTTCAGAACTTCCCCATGCGATATCTCTGAGATGTTACTGGGCTCATCCCCTGTGGCGGTCATTTGGAGGTGATAGGGAGGTCTGGGTGACCTCCCTGCGATATTGCAATAAACCTCTCAAAATTGTTATTGGAGGTGTATATACCCCTCCATCTTCTGTAATAGATGTTTATATGGAACATACTTCTACCGTTGATTATATTTTAGAAAAATACCCTTCCTGCAGAATCATCCTTTGTGGCGACTACAATGTTCCTGATGCACTTTGGTGCAATGAATATCTTGGTTTGAATGTTGATTGTCCAGGAAACACTCCTGCAGTGGCTCTATTACATTCATTCAGCTTCCATAATTTATATCAAGTCAATAATATTCCAAATTCAAGAAATATTTACTTGGATTTAATTTTCTCATCGTTCATTAATATATCTGTTCAGAATCCATCGGACCCAATCTTACCAAATACATTACATCATTCGGCAGTTTGCTTTGATTTGAAAACTGAGACAGATGAATATTTAACTTATGATGAATACTTTTATGACTTTAAAAATGGGGATTATGTGGGCATGAACGATTTTTTGGCAAGCGTCGACTGGGATTCGGAAGTGCGGAATGGTGAGGATTTAAATATTACACTTACAAATTTTTACAATGTTCTATATACAGCTCTAGACTATTATGTTCCCCGGAAAAAATATAAAGCCTCGACTTTTCCGATATGGTTCAGTTCTGAGTTGAGGAAATTGATTTTAAGAACGAAATCGGTTCACAGAGAATATAAAAATGGAAATTATCGCAAATTTGAGGAATTTTGTTATCTGAGAGATAAATGCAAAGCTTTGAGAAATACTTGCCACCGAGCATATATAAATAAAATAGAGAAGGGCATCAACAATAATCCTAGAAGTTTCTGGAGTTACATTAATAACAAAAAAAAAATCACACTCCTTACCATCTAAAATGTACTATGGTGATTCTGTTAGTGGAGATAACAATGATATTGTAAATCTTTTTGCACACTATTTCTCAACTGTATATAGTGATGAAACAGTTAACCAAGTCCCAGAATATAAATTCAATAAGACAGTCGATGTTTGTACTTATAGTTTTGATATTAAGGAAATAATTGCACTGGTCATGTCATGACCCCGGAAATTATCTACAGGTCCTGATAGAATACCGCTATTTCTAATTAAAAAATGCATTTTCACCCTGGCCAAATCCATTCATGTTATATTCAATAACTCATTGAAATCTTCCATCTTTCCAGACTACTGGAAGAATAGTTTTTTGAAACCTATTTATAAGAGTGGATCACGTAGTGATATTAAAGATTACCGAGCAGTTTGCATTCAATCTGAATTGCCCAAGTTGTTGGATAGTCTGATGACAAAAAAACTAACATGGGATTGTAGACATGTAATCATGAATCAGCAACATACATTTCGTCGTGGTAGATCTACCAGTAAAAATCTGCTCATTTATCAACATTTTATAATTAATGCTTTTGAAAATAGATATCAGGTTGATTCGATTTACACTGATTTTTCGAAGGCATTTGACCGAGTCAATCATAATTTGTTGTTACATAAACTAAGCGCTTTGGGTATTCAGGGAGTATTCTGAAGTGGATTAAAAGTTATCTTGACTGCAGAGTACAATATGTAAAATATGGAAATTCCGTTTCTTCCTCGATCACAGTCCCATCAGGTTTACAGCAGGGATCTCATTTGGGACCACTTCTTTTCAACCTATTTGTTAATGACTTGAATGACGTTGTTCTCTATAGTCAATTTCTTATGTTTGCTGATGATCTGAAAATGTTTAAAGTTATTCATGACTCATCTGATAGTCAATTATTGCAGTGCGATTTATTTAACTTTGTACGCTGGTGTGATACGAACTTACTGCAATTGAATGTAGACAAATGTCATAAATTCACTTTTTTCCGAAACAAAGATCCCATAAGTCATCCTTATAAAATTAAGCAATTAGAACTGGAGGCAACAAATACAATCAAAGATTTGGGAATCCTTCTTGACCCAAAAATGTCGTTCAAGCCCCATATGGCAAATGTTACTTCTAGAGCACTAAATATGTTGGGTTTCACGCTCAGATCTGCCAATGAGTTGTCTCTTTCTTCCCTGAGGATGGTTTATTGTTCAATTGTTAGATCATTAATCGAATACAACTCCACAATTTGGTGTCCTACATATAATATGGATATCGATCTAATTGAGAGTGTTCAAAACAGGTTTTTAAGGTACTCTGCATATAGACTGGTATATCGTTGCGGTGAATATACTTACAAAATTATAGTGGACAAGCTTAACTTGAATACTCTGGCTCATAGAAGATTGGAACCAGATATTACACTAATCCACAAAATAATCAATGGTGGTATTGGTTCCTCGGAAATTGTTGAACTTATAAGCCTAAATGTGAGTCCAAGGAGAACAAGAAATGCTGAAATCTTCAAAGTAACCTTTATCGTACAAACTATGGCCAGAATGAGTCTATAGGTAGAATTTTGAGACTTGCAAATGCATACAGTGTAGATTTGGAACTTTTTAATTCTTCTTTGGAATCGTTTAAAAATACTGTTAAAAGATTGTAATTGATTGATTTGTTTTTTTTTTGGGGATTTTTTTTTGTTGTTGTTTTTCCCCTACATTTGGTTCATGGTTATTGATTATATTTACAGTGCATACGTGAGAATTTGTAAATTATATTGTATTAAATAGGCAATGCCGTTAATAAATAAATAAATAAAATATTCCCCAGGGTGAGCAGTTTGAGAACTACCCATGTGATATCTCAGAGATGTTACTGGGCTCATCCCCTGTGGCGGACATTTGGAGGTGATAGGGAGCTCTTGGCGACCTCCCAACAATATCGCAATAGGTGTCACAATATCCCGGCAAGAGCTCGCCGATACATCTCTGGGAGGTCCCTGTACTACCTGGGTCTTGCCAAACATATTATACGGACGAACCATAATCCGGACTACGAGCAGGTAAAGGTAGTAGAAGCAGAAGCAAATGGTTACACAAAAAGATTTCTGCAGTTATTTTGGATAACACGGCATCCCCAAACTATGAATTCACGAAAAGATTTAGAGCGTACAAGTGCAATTTATTCAAACCTAGATGAGATTGATGAAATTGGTTCAAGCACTGATGTGATGTCAGGAGCTTTTGCGCGCATATTCTATTCTCTATTCACTTCTATTGGATACTCTCAATCGAATTTACCATCGATATAGACCGTTTTCTCACTTTTTATAAAATATGAATACATTTCGTACCACCTTAATAACAGACTTGAGTAATGAGAGAATCGTCAAAGATCACAGAATTTGTAATGCTGACCTATTTATACTATCGGAATGGAAATTCGTTAAATATCTAATAATATATGAAAAAACTTACGTCTCTGGTAATTTCAGGATGCGATATTCACGAATTTCTGCAAAAATTAGAGAGTCGGCATCCTATAAGTAACATAATGCCATGGTAAATTTGATTAAGAGTGTCCAATATAGGAGAATGGACAATAAAACATACGCGCAAAAGCTCCTGACTTCACGTCAGTGCTTGAACCAATTTTTTTTTATTTTCTAGGGGTTCGGTTTTCACAAAATTTTACACACGTCTTTATGCGATATTCTTTAACTAGTAAGCAAGCTACAATTTGATCGGGTCTACATTTTTTGAGTCATCGAGGAAATAATATTCCAGATGGGTATAACTCCGAACCCGTTGGCCGATTATGGCCAACAGCGAACTTAACTCTCCCATTTAGATGCGCAACCTACCCTGAAAATTGCAAGTCCCTATCTCCTTTCATTCGGGAGTTATCGAGGCAACGGTCACCCATCCAGCTACTGAACTCACACAAGGCTGCTCAGATCTCCACCATATGGAAGGCATTATGAAGGCCCTCACAAAATATCTGCCATGTCGGATGGATAGTTTCTGATATATAGAATTTTTTTCAATGATTTTTAAAAACATTCCTAGTGATACGATCCTCATAAAATTTCGCAATTATTTCCGTGTTGGCATTCTTCAACTAAAAACCATATTTAAATTGGATCGGTTTAGTATTTTTCGAGTTATCAAGGAAATAACAACCAAATTTCAGATGGGGATAACTCCAAAACCGTTTGCCGATTATGCTTACAAACAAACCCAAATGTCACATTCAGATGCAAACCTAACCTGCAAATTTCAAGTCGCTATCTCTTTCCGTTCTCGGGTTATCGAGACATAGCAAATATTTTTTAATAGTTTTTTTTTTCAATTTTCTACTGATACGATTCTCACAAAATTTCACGAACGTGCTTAGGTTTATATTCTAATACTACTCAGCAAGTTTCAATTCGATAGGATTCATATTGGTTGAAAACAAAATTATTACTCAGAAACACTGTCATGTGGATAATTTTGAAGTAGTTTCATCAAGCATATGAGCACATGAAAATTATAATCCACACAATTTAAAATTAACTTAAGGCACCTCTTCCAGTATCTTCCGATGATTCATCAGAAGAAGAGCTGCTTGTTAAAAGAATATCTTGAAAAATATATGCCGTTGCTTGATTGATTGGTATTTGAAGCGGCAACAAGTTTGAGACTGTAAGGTGTTGTTTTGTGCCTAGTTGAAGTGTATGGATCTTTTGAAAAATTGTGAAACAAACACAGATTAATAAACATGAACACCAAGCAAAAATTATCGAAGTTATAAGGCAAGTAACTTTTGAGTTTGGATATACATTAAATCAAATATACCTAATTAGGTGAACAATATTCAGGGAAGGTGAATACACATGAGAAAAAAAAAGCACTGACGTGAAGTCATTACTCTTTGGCGCGCGTGTTCACGGTGGCTAATTTGAATTGAATGATGAGTACTTCAAGCTCAGTGGATAGAGCAAGCCAAAGATCTACCCAAAGGATAGTGGACACCATTCACTGTCTGTTCAAAAATTAACAGTGCTGTCTCTAAGATGCCACAGGATAGAGTAACAAAGTTGGAAAAGAACACAACTGACTCTCCTTAGTCGCACAAGCTCCTAGAAGGTTAGGGAGGATCAGTATAATCCTAATCATTTTTAGAGCACGCGCGCCAAAGCAGATTGACTTTTTACACTTTTTCTTTAATTGTTAGGTCAATCTGCTTTTGCGCGCGTGCTATAAACATGATTAGGATTATACTGATCCTACCAAACCTTCTAGGAGCTTGTTCGACTAAGGAGAGTCAGTTGTGTTCTTTTCCAACTTTGTTACTCTATCCTGATGGCAGCTTAGATACAGCACTGTTAATTTTTGAACTGAAAGTGAATGGTGTCCACTATCCTTTGGGTAGATCTTCGGCTTGCTCTATCCACTGAGCTTGAAGTACTCATCATTCAATTCAAATTAGCCACCGTGGACACGCGCGCCAAAGAGTAATGACTTCACGTCAGTGCTTTTTTTTTCAAGTCCCTTTAACAAATATAGCTATCAATCAGTTTGGCTGTTAGCTTTACCGTAAATCGAAAAAAATTGCGGTTGTGGGACCTCTGTTAGGAAAGCAATTGCCTCTTCTCCAAATCCGAACGTATTTTAATATAGATCTACCGAATATAGTTATTTATAAATTCGCCTCAGGGCCACCATACAGACATTTCAACTCGGAAACAACGCTATTATCCCCAAACTGACTTGTGTCCGTGCCCTGAATTGACATGAATATTCTTTTAAAACCTCACAATATCGGCTCATTACTCCCAACATAACCCAAACAACCCAAAACCATTCACTTCTCGTCTGCGCATGCGCAATATACTCGTGGCTGCAAGTCCTCCCAAAATTACACACCTCACAAAAAACTCCGATTCTCCATCACTAGTGGCTCAGGAGATATCGCTTCTTGAATCCACGCATGCGCAGAACCTCACCAGGGAATTCTATAGCGGAATAGCATCCGCCATCCCAAATCCCCAATCATCTCTGACGAAAGCACCAGCAGTTAAATCACTGATGGTCTGCTCATGCGCATAACGAAAAATGCCCGTAAGGGGCAACATCAATTTCGAAATTAGCCCCAGGGTCACGGTACGGACACTTTAACTCGAAAATAACGCTACATCCCCCAAACTGACTTGTCCTTGCACTGAATTGCCATGAATATTCTTTCAATACCTCACAATATCGGCTCCGCACTCCCAACATAACCCATACTACCCAAAAACAGTCACTTCTCTTCTGCGCATGCGCAATCAACTTGCGGCTGCAAGTCCTCCCAAAATCACACACCTTACAAAAATCTCCGACTCTCCAACACTAGTGGTTCAGGAGATATTGCATCTTGAATCCACGCATGCGCAGACCCTCACCAGTGGATTCTATGGAGGACTAGCATCCGCCACCCCAAAATCCCAATCCTCTCTGACGAAAATACCAGCGGTTAAATCACTAATGGTCTGCTCATGCGCATAACGAAAAGTGCCCGTAAGGGGTAACGTCGATTTCAAAATTAGCCCCAGGGCCACGGTACGAACACTTCAATTCGGAAACAACGCGACATCCCCCAAACTGGCTTGTCCGTGCACTGAATTGCCATGAATATTCTTGTAAAACCTCACAATATCGACTCAGCACTCTCAATATAACCCATCCAACCCAAAAAAAGTCATTTCTCTTCTGCGCATGCGCAATCTACTCGCGGCTGAAATTCCTCTCAAAACAACACACCTTACAAAAAACTCCGATTCTCCAACACTAGTGGTTAGGGAGATATCGCATCTTTAATCCACGCATGTGCAGACCCTCTCCAGAGGATTCTATGGAGTAATAGCATCCGCCACCCCAAAACTCCAATCCTCTCTGACGAAAAATACAGCAGTTAAATGACTTCTCATCTGCGCATGCGCATAACGAAAAATGCCTGAAAGAGGCAGCATGAATTTCTAATAAATAGGTTTCGGAATTTCAAGCAAAATAGAGTAATTTTTTGAATTTTTTCATATCACGTGATCTTCACGAAATTTTGTTAAAGTGTTCGCTTTGGTCTTTTGCATCTAACTACTGAGTTTCTATTCAATCACATCAGTATTTTACGAGTTATCGTGGAAAGAAAATTTGAAAATTTTTGAAAATTTTTTTGCCACTTTATGGCCATCCTGTCAGTCACAAAAAACTGCGATTCTCCAACACTAGTGGTTCGGAGATATCGCCCAAAAGAGGCAGTTACACCCCCAGTCGTTCACCGTTCAGACAAATTTTGAAAAACCAATTTAAAATTCCACACATCGTTTACGCATTATTTCAATTGCCATGCTAGTAAGTAGTCCATATTTTAATCAGTTGATCTCGTACATATTGCATTCATTCAGTTAAACGCGCAAAAAATACGTCGGAACGAAATCACCAGATGTTGTAGATTCCATGTAGGAATTCGAAATGAAATATAATTCGTCCAGTTTGGAAGTTCAAAATTAAAAATTTTTTTTTGAGGCTCCTAGTGGTCCGTCCACAGTGAAATTTTGCACACCCCAAGAGGTCATTATTGGTCACCGAAGTGCCAAAACTGAACTCATTCCGATATTTGGTTTCGGAGTTTCCAGCAAAATATTCCGCTAATATTTAAAATAATTTTAAATTTTTTCTACTCATGCTAACCCCACGAAATTCTGCATAAGTATTTTCGTTGCTACTTCGCATATAACTACCGAGCTTCAACTCAATCGGATCAGTTTTTTTCTAGTTATATTGAAAACAAAATTTCTATTTCATTTTCAGATATTTAACATTTTTTTTTCTAGTTTACAGCCATCCGATCAATATGAGACTTCGCAGGCATATAAACGTCATGATTATACAATATGATGCTGAATTTCAGATAGATCGAGCGATCGGTTTCGGAAATATTCTCGAAAAACGAATTAACTAAAAATTGCCGTAACTCCGAAACGGCTCGATGGATTTTGCCCATTAACGAACTTGTCCGAGATATTTACGCTCCAAACATGCCCTGCAAATTTCAACGCTCTAACTTGCTCCGTTCGAGAGTTATCGTGCTAACGGCCGGCCGGCCGGCCGGGCTGGACCGGCAGAATTGAATTTGTCCTCGAATTCTTCATCAGGGAGTCGAACCCAATCGTTTGAGACCATTTTCGCCAAAAAAATCGAATTATACAGATATTGTGACGAAATGATAGCACGCTGTTCCTTGCGGAACACGCGCGCAAAAACTGTTTATCTTTGTTTATCTCCATATGATTCCATACATCTGTCTCGATACGATAACTGAAGGGACCTGGGGGTCTATTCTCGACCATTCGCAATTTGCACGATCGTGCGCATCTCTATAGCAATATATAGCATATGCGACCGATCGTTAAAATTGCTAATGGCCGAGAATAGACCCCCTGATTGAGTCTATTATCTAAAGTGTACCACACATCCACACACTTTATTGATGATGCCACAAGACGAAGTGGAAGGCGTAACACTGCAACAACTATTGCAAGAAATACAGTATAGTAAGAACGAGGTTAAAAATTGTATCTCCGCCGCAGAAGCAAGATTATTGCTGGAAATTCAGGCGTTGAAGACTAGAAATGACGCTCTAGAACGGGAGAACGAGGCTTTGAAAGAAAAGCTTGAAAGAACAGAACGTTGGAGTAATAAAAATAATATAATCATATTTGGTCTGAAGAGAAGTTTCGCTTTAACAGCAGATTTCCTATGCCAGGAAATAAGCCAATTATTAGATATTGAAATCGAAACAGCTGAACTAAGTGACTTTTACGCTTTAGGCAAACATGAGAATAGCCCAATTAAAATCGAATTCGTTTCCTATCAGAGTAAGAGACACATCTTCCAAAACACAAGAAAACTTAAAGGTATAAAGGTATCCATAGCAAATGACCTAACACTGAAACAACGGCAGGACTTCAGAAAATTGAAATCATTCTTGCAGAAGGCCAGATTGCAGTCTGAAGAGAAATCATACATTAAAGGAAACAAACTCCTAATAGGAAAAGAATTGTACACTTTGGAAGATCTGGAAAGTTCAGGTGACCAAGTGATCGAAACAAACAGCGCCCCGACTACACCAATAATAGCAAGTTCTAGCAATAATGACAAAGAAAAAGAACATAACACCTTGTCATCAAGCACACGAAAAAAAAAATTAACCAAGAGAGAAAGTTACCTGTTACGCCCAGCTTGCCAGTTAACAAGAAAACATTTCCCAAAAAATATAAATCCCCTCAAAAAGGCAACAATAGTGTTATGCAACTCAGGCATAAATACACGACGAACAAAAAGGAATAAAACTTTGAGAAATACTTTATTTGTTATTGGTTGAATATATATAAGGCAGTTTGTATGGGAGAATAATATCAACCTCAATAGTTTATATAAAAAAAAAAACTCAATAAAAATATCGATGAAATTAAATAAAAAGAAAGGCAAAACAAAGAAAAAAAAAAAAATAAACATCAATAAGATAAAATGGATACATATACAAGACAATATCAGAATGAAAACTATAGTACAATTATCGTTGAAGATATTAATAAACTTAATAATTATAAAATTGACAGTGAGTTCAAGATTTTTCATATGAATATACGGAGCATACAAATGAATTTCGATGAGTTTGAACTATTGCTGGGGCGGACATCGGTCATTTTTGATGTCATCGTTTTAACTGAGACTTTTCAAGTATGGGATATAAATCTGTTCAAATTGAGTGGCTACGAACTGGTTTATAATGAGGAAAGATATAATAAAAATGACGGAACAATAGTGTATGTGAGACAGAATATTGAATTCGACCACTGTAATATTAAGCTGGGGGATATAACAGCATTCAAACTTAATATTCAACACGAAGGAAAAAAACTTAAGTTGACTGCAGTGTATAGGTCGCCACAACATTCGAATGCGGAATTCAACAAGGAACTGGCAATCTATCTAGATAAAGAGGAACAGTCTATCAAACATATCATTACTGGGGATATTAACATCAACTTATTATCTAGTGACCAACATGTGGAAGAATATAAGAATACTTTGTACAACTTTGGTTTCACATCACTCATAAATGATGTTACCCTCCCTGATAGTGAAACATGTCTGGATCATTTCTTTGTGAAAGGTCGGCATCCTGATGAATCAAACACAAAGGGTTTGATACTACATAATTTGATTACCGATCACTATCCGATATTGATGTGCACTGATCAGAAGATTAAGAGAAAAACTATTAATAAAGGACCGGAAAAGAAATACATTAATTATCCTGCATTGAAGAACTTACTCACAAGTGAAGATTGGACATTATTGTATGAAATTGATGATATAAATGTTGCAACTGAATATTTTATAACCATTTTGAAGAACTATATAGATGTAGGATTTTGAGCTATAGTGAACTGTATATTAATGGTTTAAGATGTTATCAAAACCTTCAAATCCTACCTTTATTCTCTGGCTTGTTTGGGTAGATACTTGGTGTGTATGTGTGTGTCTTGGACTGGAACTCCAGGTCTTCTTTGGATAGGGCTCCAAATGCACTAATCTTGTTATCAACGAAATATAACGAGAATAATATGAAATTTCGAATCGAATAATGACGCGTAGCTCGAGGTATATCTTTTCGGCTTCGTATCGAAAACGGAATGAATTGTCTTCACATGTTGTCGGGAGACGTGAAGATAGATTTGAAGGTATACAGGTGGACATAAAGTGAATGACATTAATTTGAAGTGAAATTATGAAGTTATGAAATCTAGTTATGATTATAATAATGAAAATATCTAATTATTAAAGAATTTAATGGCTAAGAAAAATTGAATTAAAAAAAAAACTAAATAGAATTAAATGTGAGTTTGCAACATGCCGGCCACCTTGAATACGCAGTGTTTAATTGTCGCTTATAGGCAGTGGGCAAAGTTTAATAATGGGTCTCCTGAGAGTATTATCAGTAGTTTTAACAGTCGCAACTCTTGTGTGACCATCGCTACCAGGATGCAATTGAACAATACGTCCCAGTGGCCACTTACATGGCGGTAGATTTTCTGATTTTATCAGAACTAAGGTGTTTTCCTTGATAGGAGTATCTGTTATATTCCATTTACTTCGTTGCTGTAAATGGTGTAAATATTCTTTAGACCAACGGGTCCAAAAGTCGCGATGCATACGCTGAAGGAGTTGCCAGCGAGTGAGTCGATTAATGGAAGTAAGTGTGTAATCGGGATCAGGTATGGCAGTGAGAGGTTCCATTGTAAGGAAATGACCTGGAGTCAAAGCGGAAAAATCATTCGGGTCATGACTGAATGGCGTTAAGGGTCTAGAATTGAGAATAGCCTCTACCTGAGTAAGAAGCGTATTGAATTCTTCGTAGGAAAGTGTTTGGTCTCCGACTACACGATATATATGTGTTTTGACACATTTCACTGACGCCTCCCAGAGGCCCCCAAAATGTGGTGCAGAGGGCGGATTGAAGTGCCACTTTATGGCTTCGTGAGCAGCAGCATTGGCAAATTATTGGTTCAAATATTTGTGGGCACCCACAAAATTGGTGCCACAATCACTATACATGTGAGAACAGCGAACTCGACGCGCATTAAATCGTTTAAGTGCAGCTAGAAATGAATCAGTTGAAAGATCTGACGCAAGCTCGAGATGAACAGCCTTAGTAGAAAAACATACGAAAAGGCACAGATAGGCCTTAGATGATCGAACGCCCCGATGTCTACTTATAGTTATTTTAAATGTACCAGCGTAGTCCACACCAGTATGTAGAAATGGTTTTAGTTTTGAAATTCGAGCTGGAGGCAGGTCTCCCATGATTACAGGTTTGAAAGTTTGAGGATTTAGCTTGAAACATGTAATGCATTTTGAAAGTACTCTTTTGATTGAGCGGCGAAATGAAATTATCCAGAATCTTTGTGCAATTAAAAACTGAACTGTTTGAATTCCGGCATGAAAGTAAGTTCTATGAAAATGAGATATTATTAGGTCCGTCAAGTGACCACGGCTTGGAAGAAGGGCAGGAAATTTCTTTTCGTAACAAATAGGAGCGTTTCTAAGTCGACCACCAACTCGGACAACACCGTCCTGATCGATGAAAGGAGAAAGTTTAAGAAATTGCTTAGGAAGTCTCACACCTTTCCGCATTTTCGCAATTTCATCGTCAAAAAATGACGCTTGCACATGTCGAATCATAAGAAGTGAAGCTCCATGAAGCTCAACTGAACAAAGACAACCACTAATACGTTTTTGTGAAAATCGAGAATTATTAATGAAACGAAGCATATATGCAATTATTCGAATGAGGGTTGAAAATGAAGAATATTTTGAAATTAAGTGGTCTAAAATATTACCAACCAAAGACCACTTGTAAGTAAATCCTTGGGAGTAGATCCACGGGATCCTATATCAGCAGGATTCTCGGGAGAAGAGACATGAAACCATGAATTTGGTGAAGTTGTAGATTGAATTGAAGCCACTCTATTGCCTACGAATGTCTTCCACTTGTGTGGAGAAGCTTTTATCCAACTTAATACAATCTTTGAGTCACTGTAATAATAAGTGTTACTGATAGTCAAGTTAGCTTGAAAAGTTTGAATGACATGAAAGGCAAGTTTAGCTAGAAGAACCGAAGCGCACAGTTCCAATCGGGGCAAACTTACTTTTTTTACAGGAGCAACTTTAGCTCTGGAAGTTAAGAATCTGACTTGACAATCCTTATCAGATGTGAGGGTACGGAGATAAATGACACCGCAATATCCCTTTTCACTTGCATCGCCGAAACGATGCAGTTCGTATATACAATTCTCATCATTAGAGAGAATAAAACGCGGAACTTTAAACTTTGACATTAGCGAAATTTCTTGCAAGTAGTGTTCCCACAAGTTTCGAACTTCCAAAGATGGAGTATCGTCCCAATCTACCTTTGAAATCCAAATCAATTGAATTAAATATTTAAGAAGAAATGTTAATGGTGATAAGATGCCCAGAGGGTCGAAAATTCTAGCTACATGTGAAAGAATAATTCGTTTTGTACATTTAGTATTTTGTACGTCACAGGAAAATTGAAATGTATCTGACTTGGGCTCCCATATCAATCCCAGAACCTTTACTGTAGTTCTATCATCAAACTGAAGGGGTGTATAACTTAAATCAGCAGGTGGCAAGTGTACCAATAATTCAGCGCAGTTACTTGTCCATTTTCTGAGATGAAAACCTCCAAGAGACAAAAGATCTCTCAGTTCGGATTGAACACATAAAGCTTGTTCTAAGGAATGAGCACCATGAACGACATCATCAACATATGTCCGAGTTTGAATAGCTTTAGCAGCTAATGGAAAACGTTTATCTTCCCGTTTAGCCAAATCGTTAAGCGTACGAATTGCTAGGTAGGGAGATGGGGCCAAACCATAGGTGACAGTGAGAAGACGATATTCTTGAATAGGTTCATCAATTGAAAATCGCCAAAAGATTCTCTGATAATCACAATGACTTGGGTGGATGAAGATTTGCCTGTACATCATTTGAATATCAGCAGTGAATACAACAGCATGTAAACGAAAGAGGAGTAAAATAGAATACAGGTCCTTTTGTAGCTTAGGTCCAGTCAACAGTTCTTCATTTAAAGAAGGCTGCCGAGGTAAATGAGCAGAAGCGTTGAAAACAACCCTTAGTTAAGTTGTTGAACTGTCGGGTTTTAAAACTGGGTGATGAGGAATATAGTAAGCGAACTTATCCTCACAGGGTGCACAAGGTTCCATGTGCCCTAACTCAAGATATTCCTTCATGAAGGTACAATATTGATCATACAGAATAGTATTTTGTAGAAGTCGCTTTTCTAATGACTTGAATTGTCGAAGGGCAAGTTCTCTAATACCAGGAAACTCCGGTAGGGATGGAAAATTTTTGAAAGGTAAATACACAATAAATCTACCACTGGAATTGCGTGTACATGTGTCAGAGAATATTTTCTCACATAAAGCCTCTTCTTCAGTGATTGAAGAACTACTAGGAATTTCTTCGAGTTTCCAAAATCTTCTCATATCACAAGACAGTTCCTCAGTGGAAGGATGACAGAGAAATGAGGAGAAAGAATTATTTGAGGGAGAATGTTCCATAATTCCCATCAGAACATATCCTAACTGTATATTAAGAGCATCTGGTTCCCCAGAAGAGCCTCGAATATGTCCATTCAGGAGAATTTTTGAAAATAAATCAGCTCCCAGAAGCATATCTATGGAGCCTGGTGAGGAAAATTGTGGGTCCGCTAGAACCACATTATGAAGATTAGGCAAAGCCAAAGAAATAGGCGAAGAAGGCAGATTATCACAAATCTTTTTTAGTATAATAGCTTGGATGCTGAACACGGTATTCGTGTCGAAATGAGGAGTTATTGTGAGGGATACACAACCTAATCGTGAAGCAGTACTCATTGACTCTAGTCCATTTAAGTTGATGCTCAAATCTTTACTACGAAAACCTAGTTTCTGCAGAAATCTTTGTGAAATGAAAGAAGTCATGCTTCCTGAGTCTAAGACGCAACGACATGATTGAAAGCGATTGAAACAGTCTAGGACATTGATTGCGGCCGTAGCAAGCAGAACACTAGACGTTGACGAGAGAAAACCAGCATTTATAGAATAATTCTGCTGATTTTGAGTGAATGATCTACGATTCGATGATTGGACTGAAGTTGACGAGTTTTGAGGCTGACTAGAAGTGGAAGGAGAACCGACATGCAAAAGAGTATGATGAAGTTTACCGCATGTGAAACAAGAATTTTTGGATTGGCAATCTGACAAAGGATGTTTATTTAGACAATTTATGCATAATTGTTCTCTTTGAACTACTTTAATTCTTTGTTGGGGGCTTACACCAATCAATTTAGGACATCTATAAACTAAATGGTTTGATTTACACAGATGACATACTAGAGATGAGGTTCGAGAAGTCTGAGAAATGAATGTTGAAGTGGAAATTGGTTTTTTGAAATGAATATTCTTTCTTGAGCCTTTAGAAGAATTACCAAGGTTAACATTATTCAATGCATGGCATTGTTTTGAAAGAAAATCGTGGAGTTTCTGATATGTAGGAATCTCTGAAGAGTTATGAAAAAGCTCAAAACGTGAAGCAGTTGAAGTATGTAAGCGATTGAGTATCATTTGCATCATTACAAAATCCCAAATATTGCCAATTTTCAAATTAAGAAGAGTGCGTTTATTTTCCTCAAAATTGTTTAAAAGAATTCTCAATTCTCTAGGATCATCAGATGTCATATTTGAACTATTCTCAATTCTAGACCAGTAAGCAACAGCTAAATGACGTGGATTTTTATATCTTTCTACTAAAGTATCATAGGCTATTTCATAATTGAGGGATGTCATAGGTAAGGTTTGAACAAGTGAAAATGCAGGGCCTTTCAAAGAATTCAAGAGATAATTGAATTTTTCAATAGAACTTAACTTCTTGTTATTATGAACAACAGCATCATACATGTCAATCCATGTTGGAAATTCTGTAATATCACCAGAAAAGCACTTGAGTTCAATCTGCTTCAATTGAAGATTATGAATCTGATCGCTATCATGCTGCTGGTCATTTTGTAACTGTTTTGAATCCAGATCATGAAAAACTTGTTTGATTTTTAAAATTTTATCATTGAAATGCTTTCTCACGGCATCTTGTTCGTCGAAAGATAAACCCTCAACGGAGTCAGCTACCCCAATAATTAAATTGTGATGTATGTAGAAGTCAGTCTTTATCTGATCTAAACTCTCAACAGATACTTTCAGTAATGAAAACAATGAAGTATCATTTTCTGAACGAATTGCAATTTTATAAATATCATCTAAGGAATTGTATTGCGTTTGACGTAGATTCAGTAATTTTTTCACTTTATCTGACATGATGAGCTAATTTATTTGAAGAAATATTAGAATTTTTAATGAAATAATATTGAAATTTAGTTGAATTTTGTTTGAAATTTAAACGAAATAATATGAAAGAATTTAGAAAGAAATTTAGAAACTTGAATGAGAAATTTGAAACTTGAATTAGAAATTTGAAACTTCAATGAGAAATTGTGAAACTTGAATGAGAAATAATGAAACTGGAATGAGAATTTTTAAATACATTTGAATTATTAAAGTTTACTGAAATTGAAATTTGTAATAGGTATCAACTTTTGAACCACCCTGGAGAATGAAACACAGCGTATTGAAAGTGGCAAAAAACACTGCTGCAACCAAATCAGTTGCGCTGAACATATGCATGAAACAACGGACTGATAAGAAATGCTTTGAATTAATGAAATGAAATTTAATTTGAGAATGAATGAAATTACACCCCAAATTAACCATCCGTGCCCGAATTGGACCAAAAAATGTAGGATTTTGAGCTATAGTGAACTGTATATTAATGGTTTAAGATGTTATCAAAACCTTCAAACCCTACCTTTATATACCTAATATAACGAGAATAATATGAAATTTCGAATCGAATAATGACGCGTAGCTCGAGGTATATCTTTTCGGCTTCGTATCGAAAACGGAATGAATTGTCTTCACATGTTGTCGGGAGACGTGAAGATAGATTTGAAGGTATACAGGTGGACATAAAGTGAATGACATTAATTTGAAGTGAAATTATGAAGTTATGAAATCTAATTATGATTATAATAATGAAAATATCTAATTATTAAAGAATTTAATGGCTAAGAAAAATTGAATTAACAAAAACTAAATAGAATTAAATGTGAGGTTGCAACAATAGAAGAAAGCACAAGTACAGTATACATAAAACAAAAGAAAAGAAACAGAAAAGAATGGGTTACTCCAATGATTTTAAAAGAAATAAATGAAAAACAAAACATGTATAAAAAAATCAAAAGGGATCCAGAAAATACAGAACTGAAAAGAGAATATTCTAGACGTAAAAATCAGCTACACAAACTATTATCGGTAGCCAAAGAACAATATCTCCAGAAATGCATTAAAAGGAATTTGCAGCTCTGTGGAGCTGCGTGAAAAATATAACGAATACCACTAGACAAGAAACACGAATAAAATATATAAAATCTGGAGACAATACTAGGATCGCAGATGAACAGGAAATGAGCAATTTCTTCAATGACTACTATAGTGGGTGTTAAATATGCCACCAAAATATCTGTTCCTGATGATTTTGCAGAAAAATTTTCCAATAATACTCAGTCTTTCTTTCTTGTTCGCACCGATCCAAATGAAGTTGAAGAAGTTGTAAACAATCTCAAATCGAGGAAGTCAGCTGGATATGATGAAATACGTTCTGAAATATTGAAGGAAGTGAAGAATGAGATATCGAATCCACTTGCATATCTAATAAACGAATTTTTTGAGAAGGCTTGTTTTCCTAATATTTTGAAAGTAGGGATAGTAAAACCGTTATACAAAGGAGGAGATAAGTCAAAAATGGATAACTATAGACCTATAACCCTAGTGTCAAATATAGCAAAAATCTATGAAAAACTAATTAAAACACGTATGGTCGCATTCATGGATAAATGTAGCATACTTTCTAATAATCAATTCGGATTCCGTAAAGGTACGTCAACTGAAGACGCTATCAGAAAGGTAACAGAAATCCTATACAATAATATCGATAAAAATATACCAACACTAGCAGTAGTCATAGATCTAGCAAAGGCATTCGATACCGTCAACCACGAAAGACTATTAGACAAGCTTATGAATTACGGATTCAGAGGAAAAATATACGACCTGATTCAAAGTTACCTATCTGAAAGAAAGCAGATTGTCTCATTAAATGAGAAATATAGTAAAGAAAATATAACTACTTACGGAGTTCCGCAGGGTACTGTGCTTGGGCCAATTCTTTTTCTTTTGTACATAAATAGCATATTCGATCTAGATAGCAGGGGTGACGTCGTGAGTTTTGCGGATGATACGATAGTTATATATAGCGATAATTCTTGGGACAGTCTGAAACAAAAGGCAACCGCAGATATGAGAATTTTGAAAAAATGGTTTGACCTTAATAAACTCACTTTGAATATGGAAAAAACCAAACACTTGACATTTACGCCTAACAAAGTTGGCTCCCAAAGTTAGGAGATTTGCAAATAAATGATCAACTTCATATTGCCGAGACACGCTCGACAAAATATCTAGGTATTCTCATAGATGAACATTTAAAGTGGGATGAACATCTAACTTACCTTGTGAGGAAGCTTAGAGGTATAGCTTATAGATTCAGGTAAGTACATACAAAAAAGCATAAAATCTTTGAAACATCTTCATATACTCTATGACGCATTAGTGAAATCGCAAATCTCCTATGGTATAATTGGATGGGGAGGTATACGAGACTGTCATAAAAAGACATTGGATGTTATTCAAAAGCATATCTTGAAGATCATATATGGAAAAAAGATGACTTTTTCTAGTAAGAGTTTGTACGAAATATCCGGAGTACTCGATATAAGACAAATATAGCATGTAAAATAATAATGCACATAAAACAACTTAAAATGTCAATAGTATCAAGGGAGCATAATTATTCAACGAGAGCAAGAGGAAACAACTATGAGAGACCGAGAGCAGAGAAGAGAATTGGCCAAAGGTGTTGTACCTACCTAGCACCACGATTATATCCAATGGTACCAACAGCCATACGAAAAGTTAAGAATCTACGAAAATTTAAAAAAGACCTTATCGAATGGATCATTAATGAAGACCGAGGAATGATACATAAAATAATCAATTCTTCATAAAAGTGAAAATACTTCAGGAAATAGATAAGTGAAAGACGTAACCCCGACGAAGACAAAATACCAGACCATGACGAAATTCCTGATATAGACTGAGATTCCTATTGAGAAAAATTCCTGATCAAGACAAAAAAAACAGTTCAAGACAAAGACCGATTAATCATGGGGGGAATTGTGTTCTCCAAATGAACCTGAATTTGGGGTTCATTTTGGGTACTCAACATCGAGAAAGTACATTTAAGTTGATTGCCGTTAGAATAAAATTATAATTTGTAAAAACTGTAAACAGTTATTCCCTAAGCCTAGGAAATAACTCACAGTTATTCGAAGTTTATTATATTATGATAGTTGTATATCGAATATTGAATAAACTTTTCATTCATTCATTCATTCAACCATTGGGCCGATTACGCCCATTAACGAACTCGTCCGTTGTATTGGGATGCGCAAACTAGCAGCAAGCTAGCTCTTTCCGTTGTCAAGTTATCGTGGCAACGGCTGGACTGCCTGCCGGTTGGACGGACAGAATTGAATTTGAGCTCGAATTCTTCATCAGGGAGTCAAACCCAATCGTTTGAGACCATTTTCGGCGAAAAATTCGAAGATTACAGACATTCGGGCAAAATGATAACGCGATGTTCCTCAGAACATACACGCAAAAACGTCCATTATAGGGATAATAATAACTATTGGTGACGGTGGAGCCTCAGACTCCGTCAATGCATTGACTTATGTAGTTCTGGACTTGCCACTCAGCAGTTCTATACTAACCACTCAGCAGTGATGGGGTACATGGGACAATGATCTCGTTACCTCTGCACGAGATGGGGATGTTGATGCGTTTGTTGGCCTGGTGCTCCCACTTGGACCCCATAACGAAGAAGTCATGAATTTGACTTAGACACAATTTAGACTAGTTCTCAACTGCTTTCAAACACAGACTTCCGTTACTGATCCGCTCCATCTTATGTCCATAAACCTGGAGCGTATGTTCTGGGGAACACCGCATTATCATTTTGCCCAGATGTCGTAACTTTCGAATTTTCTGACGAAAATGGTCTCAAACGATTTGGTTCGACTCCCCAATGAAAAATTCGATGTCAAATTTGATTCTGTCTGGCCGGTTATCGTTGCAACGATAACTTGAGAACGGAAAGAATTAGCGACTTGAAATTTTCAGGGTAGGTGGCTCATACCAATACGACGGACAAGTTTGTTAATGGGCATACTCGGCCCAATGGTTTCCCTGTAATAATTTTGTTTTGAACCAATATGAATCTGATCGAATTGAAACTTGGTGAATATTTATAGAATATAAACCAAAGCACGTTTGTGAAATTTTGTGAGAATCGTATCGCTACAAAATTATTGAAAAATATTTTTGTTGTCATGATAACTTGAGAACGGAAGAGATAGCGGCTTGAAGTTTTCAGGTTAGGTTGTGCATCTGAATGCAACATTTGAGTTTGTTTATAAGCATAATCGGCTGAACTATTTCAGAGTTATAGTCATCTGAAGTTTGGTTGTTTTTTCCTCCTTAAATCGAAAAATACAAAACCGATTGAATTCAAACATGGTTATTAGTTGTAGAATACCAACGCGAAAATTCTTGCAGAATTTCGTGAGGATAGTATTTGTAGAACATTTTTAAGAAATCATTGAGAATAGAAAAAAAATTTCTGTATATCAGTAACTATTCGTCTAAAATTGCTGAAATTTTGCATGAGCCTTTAGAACCTAACTTTACTGCCAAGTAAAGTTTCAACACGATCGGTTAAATATTGTTGGAGATTCGAGCAGCCTTGTGTGAGTGCAGTAGATGGGTGACCGTTGCCTCGATATCTTTCGACCCAAAAGGGACTTGCAATTTTCAGGGTAGGTTGCGTTTCCGAATGCGAGAGTTAAGTTCATTTTTGGGCATAATTGGTCTAACGGTTTCCGAGTTATACCCCCTGGAATATTATTTCCTCGATAACTCAAAAAGTAGAAATTCGGTCGAATTGAAGCTTGGTAACTAGTATTAGAAAATCAACATAAAAACGTTTTTAAAATTTTGTCAGGTCCACACGTCAGTGCTTGTACCAATTCTACGGAATAAAATTATTCAAGTGAAGGTGAAGGGAGAGTATTTAGAAGCAATCACGCTGCAACAAGGGGTTCCTCAAGGGTCACCCCTCTCTCCCCTTTTATTCAATTTATTCTGTGCTGACATATACAATTATGACTTGGAAAACGATGGACGCATGAACAAAAAAGCATACTTATATCAATTAGCGGATCGAATTGAAGAATTAATAAGCAAAACCACATTACGGATGCTAAAGTAAAGAATTATGCCGAACTCCTCGAAAACTAAGCTTAATTTAATTGAACAAAAAAAAATTGGTTTAAGCACTGACGTGAAGTCAGAAGCTTTTGCGCGTATGTTCTCTTGTCCATTCTTCTGTATTGGACACTTTTAATCGAATATACCATGGTAAATATACCACGGTAAATTCGAATTGAATGAATTGGTGAATTCTATTGTCCGTTCTGACTTCACGTCAGTGCTTGTTTTAATAAGTAATCTAATGGACTACGTTTTATAGAGCTCCTGAAGAAGGGAAGAAATGAAAATTTTCGAAAGCTTGAGCTAAGATACAAGAGTTCAAACTGAACATATACTGAGTTCCCAAGAACTCTTTGTATCTAAATATGAATATCATCGCATAATGTCGCTCATAAATAGAGCACCATTTACTTTTTTTTTTGTATCGCAGAACGTTTCTTCTGGGCTCTACAAAGAAATACTAAGTGATAATCTATTTCTTCTTCCGGATGTTATGGCTTAGCAATATAATGGTCATTTACTCATTTACTGCAAGGGATTGCATCCCGCATAAAACAATCTACTTTGAAGAACACGTTTGAATTGATTGATAGAAAAATGTTCTCTGCGCATAGTGTAAGTCTACTTTAAATCAATATCTTAATGCCCTGAAAATTCCAGCCATTTCATAGCAATGAATACCTGGGTTAGATTAGATTTTCAATAATTACCTATCCATGTTCGTTCGTAACTTAAAGAATGATAGTTCAGGATGTTCCAATCTATTTTTATTACAGTTTATCGTTTATGCATTAAGATCCGGTAGACATTTCGAAGAGGGATGCTTGCACTACGGAATTGCTCCAAAGTTTTATACCGCAGGTAACATATTGTGAATAAAATACGAGTACATAAATCAGACGATCAGAGATCAGATACCAAAACTTCCCGTTCGACATACATAACCATCTTTTCAAAGGTTCAGGAGTTTCTCCAACTGACCTTCGATTATATATTTTAACCCGTTCAATTTACATTCGAGATGGCGCTCACATCACATTTAGTCACTAAGTCGTTTGCAATCTTCTTCTCTGTAATCGTTGTTCGATGATATCTTCTGTACACTCAGAAAAATTATTATTAATATTTAATTTTCTGATTTCTTAACACTATATTTCTATACAATTACCAACAAAACTTATTATATAACAAATTTTACTAATTATTAATTATGCTGTGAATTATATATGAAAATGGGTTCAAGCCCGGTGGACAGGAGCTTTCTGGCGCTCTAGTTCAAACAGACAAATTATATCTCCGAAAGTATTGGTTTCTCAGAGTTGGGAATTATATCAATGTATTCTTATGATAGAACTGCATCATAAAGGAAATTCAATTCAAATAATAGTTTATTTATCAAGATTAATTGAGCAATCTGAGAATGAGAACTGCACCATGGAAGAAATTAATTATATCACTCTGTGAAATACGATTTATCATTGAAATTTTGAAAAATCATATATCCGAAAGTATTACTTGTTAGAGTAAAAATGGTATCATTGGATTCTTATGGTAAAACTGCTTATTGAAAAAAATTTAATTTGGAATTTGTTCTGTAAAAAAGAAAATTTTTTTTTGTTACTCCGAAACCATCTGTCCGTTTTTGTCCAGTAACGAACTTAGCTGAGATATTTATCTGCCAAACCTACTCTGAAAATTTCAACTGTCTAGTTCATTCCGTTCGAGAGTTATCGTGCCTACGGCCGGCCGGACAGAATGGATTTCGACCACGGATTCTTGATCAGTGAGTCGAACCAAATCGTTTAAGACCATTTTCATCGAAATATTCGAAAATTACAGACATTTGGGCAAATTTATAAGCACTCAGTTCCGAGGAACTAGAGCGACAAAAAGAAAACCTAACCATTCCGATTCGATATTTTCCGTTTTCGTTAGAATTATCCCGAAAGAAAATCACGAGTTTGACGAGTGTATTCCTGTTCATTCTTTACGGCAACGGGCAAACCAAAGACTGTACATACAGTGTACATTTCAGTGCAATGTAGTGTGTGATAATTCAAAACTAGCGAATCTATTGGTACTTGTGCAGTTTGCAGTTGATGTGCTCAATTACGTCGTGTGTTATTTTTCATTAAATACCACTATTGGATTGTATTTAACCATGCCCTACGCTTTACACGCCTATATCATTTTCGTTTTCAGAAAACGAAAATGGAAGACATTCTGACGTTGGGGGTTATGGCGAAATAATTCAGAAGTTAACTTTGAACCTCTGAATTATTTCGCCATATCCCCACAACGTCAGAATATCTTCCATTTTATAGTTAATAAGTATTCCTATATTTTAATGAATAGATTCTACCAAATTCTTTCATTTCAACTGATATCCCTTTTAATAATGCCATTCAGATTTATTTCAATTACTTGTTTA
This sequence comes from Halyzia sedecimguttata, assembly GCA_937662695.2. Lineage (NCBI taxonomy): Eukaryota > Metazoa > Arthropoda > Insecta > Coleoptera > Coccinellidae > Halyzia > Halyzia sedecimguttata. Next base: position 9,417,908 of record OW569416.2, on the reverse strand, counting down.
AGTAGTAGTTTTTTCTCTCTAAACTTTCAAAATGTCATTCATTCTCAAAGCGCCTTCTCACGAGTCGAGTTCAATTAATCCATCATAGTTAATCAACAAAAGTTGAATGAAAACTATTATGGGAACCTTTCCTTCATATCAATTGTGTTGATCAAGTTTTTGGTTGATCAACCAGAGTTTGATCTAGACAAATTTTTGACTGAAGCGCAATTTAGAACCGAAAATGGTGGCATATATCAAAATGTAATCATTAGATACTTATGTGAATTTTAAATTTTCAGATGAGGACATCACTTTGGAACTCCTGTTAATTAAAGAAAGTCGTTCAGCTATTGGAGACCTACTTTGGGTAAAGAATTGTGCTTCCTAAAGCACTTGGAAGAACTAAAAATTTCAGAAGTAGAAGATACTCAAGAGAAAAATAGGAAAGAATCAAGTCAGGTGGACATTGAATGAGTAAGGTATGAATTTCAGAATATTCCATATTTTTTTCCAGGTTGTTTTAACTGATATACAGGTAGATCTTCACTTAAGTGCATCCGCTATTTCTTTAGGTCTTTTTAAAGCTCTTCAGATTTTTGGCGCTCTAGTTCCTCGGAACTGAGTGCTTATCAATTTGCCCAAATGTCTGTAATTTTCGAATATTTCGATGAAAATGGTCTTAAACGATTTGGTTCGACTCACTGATCAAGAATCCGTGGTCGAAATTCATTCTGTCCGGCCGGTCCGGCCGGCCGTAGGCACGATAACTCTCGAACGGAATGAGCTAGAGAGTTGAAATTTTCAGAGTAGGTTTGGGGGATAAATATCTCGGATAAGTTCGTTATTGGTTAAAATCGGACAGATGGTTTCGGAGTAACAAAAAAAAAAATTTTTTTTTACGAAACAAATTACAAATTAAATTTTTTTTAATAAAAAGTTTTATCATAAGAATCCACTCATATCATTTTTAACTCTAACAAGCTAATACTTTCGGAGATATGATTTTTCAAAATATCAATAATAAGTCGTATTTCAACGTTGTCACAGAATGATATTATTCTATGTATGAATATGAATTGTCATAATGTCAAATGATGTTCCTGAGACATTATCTAATCAATCGAAGAATTGTGAGCGAAGTGAGAAAAATCTCAGTTGTTTGCTCCGAAATTAGTTTTTCTCAGAAAATCTTTACATTTCGGAACTGAACATGAAGTAAGAGATCTGAGAGTAGTGAGACTGCTTTTCATCCATAGACATAGATATAACTCTCGAACGGAATGAGGTAGGTAGTTGAAATTTTCAGAGTAGTTTAGGGAGATGAATATCTCGGTTAAGTTCGTTATTGGGCAAAATTGGCCAGATTTAATTTGATTTCTTCCATGGTACTTTTGTTCGTGGAACCATACACGAACATTAACCCGGCCTAAGGAGACCCAGAGACATCTTCTCTGAACTCACTTAGGCAAATCTCAGAAGGCGCGTCCACGTCGCGGGAATGGGCCCGACTCAAATGAGTCGGTGGCTAAGTTCTACTGGGGACCCAGTGTTGCGGGGTATAGCGCTTCCCCCTGCCCAGGGTTACGGGCGAAGACCACACCGGCAGGAAAGGCGGAGAAGTAGGACCTCGGTACGGCGGACCTAACGTAAGTGGCATCCCGTGTTTTTAGGGATGGTATAAAAACATGGCAACGTCTGTATCCATATTGGACGGTTGCAAACGGCGTCTGACCCAGAATGGGCGGCCGATAAACAAGCCAAGAGTTGGCATAAAGGAAGGCAACGGGATACCACCTTTATTATTTTCATCCCAAGACAATAACATGAATACATTTAATTGAAAAAATTCCGGAGGTATAAATAGTTCCCCAATCGGATCTCCGGGGGGAACAGCTTTAAATGTATCAAATCATAGAATAAACCTGAGAAAACCATTAAAGATAGGAACATGGAACACACGCAGCTTGTTCGAAGCTGGAAAATTGGACAATCTTACACGAGAAATGAACAGAATGAAAATAGATATTCTGGGCGTAGCTGAAACCTGGTGGCCTGGTGCGGGAAAATGCAGTGTGGAGAATGGTGCTTTCTTCTACTCCGGTAACGATGATAAAAACCATAGAAAAGGAGTGGGAATTGTGATAACGAAAGAAGTACTAAAATCTGTCGTCAACTTTGTACCATACTCAGACCGCACTGCTTTGTTGAAGCTCAGAGCAAGGCCAAACGACATTAACATAATACAGGTATACGCACCAACGGCAGATTCTCCACATCAAGACGTGGAACAGTTTTATGAGGAAGTCAGGGAACTGCTCAAATTGACTAAAAAACACGAAGTCAACATGATAATAGGAGACTTCAATGCCAAGATAGGAAAGGGTAAATGCGAGGAAATGGTTGGAGCTTATGGTCTCGGAACCAGAAATGAAAGGGGCGACCGACTTCTGCAGTTCTGCCAAGAAGAAAACATGAAAATTACAAACACATGGTTTCAGCTTCATCCTCGCCGCCTTTACACTTGGAAGTCTCCGTCGGATGAACCTCACAACGTAATACGAAATCAAATAGATTTCATCCTTATCAACCAAAGATTCGGCTCAACCGTCAAAAGAGCTACCACATATCCTGGAGCAGACGTACCTTCTGATCACGTACTATTGATGGCCGTTATAAAAATCGCACTGACAAGTGAAAGAAGGCCGACCACACAACGACGGATAGCACTAGAAAGAATAAAAGACCGAATAATAAGAACTGAAATAAGTGATGAGATAAACACACAAATCCAGGCGATAACATCTAATATAGGTGAAGATCTAACACCCTCATGGACGAATATAACAAACGTCATAACAACCTCTATGCGAAACAAGCTAGGATATAAGGTAGAAAACAAAAAGCAGAGGTGGATGACAGACGAGATATTACTGTTAATGAATGAACGACGAAAGCACAAGAACATGATAGACGGGAGCATGTACAAAGACATTCAGAGACTTATAAGATCAAAGATAAGATCAGCAAAAAACGAATGGCTCAAACGTGAATGCATCGAAATAGAACATCTTCAAAGCCAACATGACGGTCTAAACCTACATAAAAAACTGAAGGAAACTGCTGGTATATACAAAAAGAAACAACCAACCGTAGTAGTCGACAAGAACAACCAGAAAATTCTTGACAACAAAGAAAAAACCTATGTCTGGGAGAAATATATAGAAGAACTATTTGATGATGACAGACCCCCAAATGGAATTAATACCGAACAAACTGGACTATCTATTACTAAAGAAGAGATAGAAAAAGCGATACGTAACTCAAAGAATAACAAAGCGGTTGGCCCAGACGAAATCCCTTCAGAAATACTTAAACTCCTTGACGAAAGAGGCATCACAACACTGCATAAAGTGTTCAACAGTATATATGATAGTGGTCAATACCCTGAACAATGGTTATGCTCTACTTTTATTCCCTTACCTAAGAAGATCAATGCAAGAAAGTGCGAAGATCATAGACTCTTTAGTCTAATGAGTCACACATTAAAAATATTTCTAAAAATAATACATCAAAGAATATACAAGAAATGCGAAAGAGACATAAGTGACTCTCAATTTGGATTCAGACAAGGGTTGGGTACAAGAGAAGCAATAGTTGCAACGCAGGTGCTTACTCAAAATTGCTATGATCAAAGAAAAGACGTTTGCCTATGTTTTATAGATTATGAAAAGGCATTTGTTCGAGTACAGCATCATAAGTTAATGCAGCTCCTTCAAAAAATTGATGTAGACCAGAAAGACATCAGATGTATTAAAAACTTATACTGGAATCAAACTGCACAAATAAAAATAGACAACAATATTTCCAACACCATACGAATTAGAAGAGGTGTGCGACAGGGATGTGTATTATCCCCACTATTATTTAATTTATACTCAGAAGCAATTTTTCAAGAAGCTCTGGAGGATGTAGAAATAGGAATAAAAGTTAATGGAGTATGGATCAATAATGTTCGTTATGCGGATGATGCGATTCTGATTGCTGATAATATACACGACCTTCAACAACTAATTAATATGGTGGGAGAAAAGAGCAAGTCAATGGGTCTGACCATTAATACCAAAAAGACAAAATTTATGATCATCTCCAGAAATCTAAAACCATTTGCAGATTCTACTATAACTTTAACGCAATGCCCATAGATAGAGTAGAGAAATTCAGATACCTTGGCACTTGGCTTTGCGAAGACTGGATATCAGACAAACAAATAAAATGTCGCATAGAACAAGCTCGACAGGCATTCTTAAAATTCAAAAGAGTGCTTACCTGCTCCGACTTTGACCTCGACTTACGGCTAAGGTTCGTAAAATGCTACGTTTGGTCGGTGCTTCTGTATGGTATGGAGGGATGGACATTGAAAACCAGTGCAATCAATTAGTTGGAAGCTTGCGAGATGTGGATAACGCAGAATTCTTAGGATACCCTGGACAGCTAAAATGACGAATGAGGAAGTTCTTAGACGTGTCAACAAAGAACGCGAACTGTTCAAAACGATTAAGAGGAGGAAGACGGCATATCTAGGACATATTATGAGAAGTGAAAGATACCAGTTTTTACAGTTGATGATCGAAGGTAAAATAGAAGGCCGAAGAGGAATCGGTAGAAAGAAAATGTCTTGGTTGCGAAACATCAGGCAATGGACAGGAATAAAAGAAGTGCAGTCTCTGATACACACTGCAAGAAACAGAGATGCAATGGAAAATGTTATCGCTAACATCCATTAGTGGATAAGCATCAGAAGAAGAAGAAGAAGATGGTGCTTTTCTCATTCTCATGATTGCTCATTTAATCTTGATAAATAAACTATTATTTGAATTGAATTTCCTTTAGGATGCAGTTCTATTATATGAATACATTGATGTAATTCCCAACTCTGAGAAACCAATACTTTCGGAGATATAATTTGTCTGTTTTTTTATACTGAATGTGGGTATATGTTGACTGAACTTGGTGATATACCATATTTCTACTGAAGTTAATTCTTTGCAGCACTTTTCCCTCAACTGATAATGTGTTATTTTTCTCCCCGATACCACTCAGTCCTGTGCCAGGGCCTTCAACTCAGCACTCCCAGCAGTAATTGAGAAATCAGAAAATTAAATATTAAAAATATTTTTTTTCAGTGAGTAGTAGTAATTAAAAAAAATGGGTTCAAGCCCTGTGGACAGGAGCTTTCTGGCGCTCTAGTTCAAACAGACAAAAGTTGGGAATTATATCAATGTATTCATATGATAGAACTGCATCCTAAAGGAAATTCAATTCAAATAATAGTTTATTTATCAAGATTAAATGAGCAATCATGAGAATGAGAAAAGCACCATGGAAGAAATCAAATTAAATCTGGCCAATTTTGCCCAATAACGAACTTAACCGAGATATTCATCTCCCTAAACTACTCTGAAAATTTCGACTACGTACCTCATTCCGTTCGAGAGTTATATCTATGTCTATGGATGAAAAGCAGTCTCACTACTCTCAGATCTCTTACTTCATGTTCAGTTCCGAAATGTAAGAATTTTCTGAGAAAAACTAATTTCGGAGCAAACAACTGAGATTTTTCTCACTTCGCTCACAATTCTTCGATTGATTAGATAATCTGTCAGGAACATCATTTGACATTATGACAATTCATATTCATACATAGAATAATATCATTCTGTGACAACGTTGAAATACGATTTATTATTGAAATTTTGAAAAATCATATCTCCGAAAGTATTAGCTTGTTAGAGTTAAAAATGATATGAATGGATTCTTATGATAAATCCTCTCATTAAAAAAAATTTAATTTGGAATTTGTTTCGTAAAAAAAAAAATTTTTTTTTGTTACTCCGAAACCATCTGTCCGATTTTGCCCAATAACGAACTTAGCTGAGATATTTATCCCCCAAACCTACTCTGAAAATTTCAACTCTCTAGCTCATTCCGTTCGAGAGTTATCGTGCCTACGGCCGGCCGGACCGGCCGGACCGGCCGGACAGAATGAATTTCGACCGCGAATTCTTGATCAGTGAGTCGAACCAAATCGTTTAAGACCATTTTCATCGAAATATTCGAAAATTACAGACATTTGGGCAAATTGATAAGCACTCAGTTCCGAGGAACTAGAGCGCCAAAAATAGAATATTTGTTCAGTTGGTATTTCGTTCAGTTTATTTCTATAATATGTATATGATATATATTTTCCTATATTTCTAAAGAATTTGTTTTCATTTGATATGTTTTGTTTGTGTAAAATTAAATAAATATTTTTTTTAATATCCCGAACTTTTTTTTCCTGTAATATCTTAAGAACTATCGAATAATTATATGCGGTTGTAAGACATTGCATAATATTTGAAATACCAAAATCGTAATGTTAAATATCTTGAATTTAATATAAAAATATAAATTTTAATAGCAAAAGTACTGTTTGTAAAATTAATTTAATCTTCAAAAAATACTTCTTAACTATAAAACATATGATCATAACGATAAATATTCGGTTACTCAACCATAAATAATATATTATATTTGTTAATGTAACAAATGGATATTCATTAACAGTTAAAACACGTTTATTCTCCCCTAAATCTATTTATTCATAGTTACACAAATGCGATCAATATGAAGCAATATTTTCTTTGGTGCAATCCATAGACATAGAATAACATGGACTGGCCCTCACGTAACTTTATCACACAGTTCGTTGCGGAATACATTAGAGAGAGAGATGTTATGAAGGATAGAATAATTAAAGGCAAATAATGGTATAAAAATAATGATGTTTTTATAACGTGGACAAATACACGAATTGGAAATTGGGGTATATTGGAAAAGCTGAATGAATTACAGTATGGAAATTTATGAGAAATATTTCCATATTATAAGCACAGTAATTTGTGTTATAAGTATCAAAATATTCAGAAACCAGTCTCGGATTTAAATGAAAATGTTTTGCCTTTAACTATTCTGTCTACAAATCACTAAAACACATACACAATACATGAAACCAAACAATACAGTATACAAGAAAGGTCAGAGGATAAAGAAACCAATGTTTTGTATTCTGTGGTTTTGCCTAACGCCAAATTAAAGAAAATATTCATATACCGTGGTTTGCCTTTAACTATTCTGTATTTTTTCAATGCTGATTTCAATGGTCTCTTTCTCACAACCAGTCCATGTTATTTTATGTCTGTGGTGCAATCTGATGTCTTACTCAGTGTAAATACATGATTTATTAATATTAAAATTTAAATGCTGCAACAAACCAAAATATAACCTCTAAATAATATTTGTTCGGCTATATCTGAAATAGATGTTTCTTACATACATTTGAAATTTCTTAGTAGTTGAAATTTTTCTCAGTGAAGATATTCCGTGTAGTGAAAAATATGCAACAAGTGTAAGTTGCAACAAATCAGTTAAAAAAATCTATGAGGTACAATTATTGCAGATTGCTCATTTGTTTCTGTTATTTGAATAGGTATCGGCCAACGAATACATTTTAAATTCATAAAATTTGCGTGAGTCTCAATGCCGTTATTTTTCTACTAACTACCGATGTCCAGTTCAATGAGATCAGTATTCCTCGAGTTATTGGGTAAACAAATTTCACAGCGATAAAACTCCGAAACCACTCATTTCGCTCGACAGTTTTCGTGCTTACGGACGGACAGACCAAGGGCGTAGCCAGGGGGGGGGGCTTTGGGGGTTCAAACCCCCCCCCCCCGAAATGTTATTTGTCTCTTAAAAAAAATGTTTTTGCTGCAGAAAGTGACCCTTATACCCCCAAACCCCCCCCCCCCCCCCGAAATTAATTCCTATTTAAAAACCCCTCCCGAAATTAATTTCTGGCTACGCCCTTGGGACAGACGAACGGGGTAATCGTAGTGAGTCCAACCCAATCTTTTGAGACCATTATCCACAAAAAATACAGTAATTTGGGCAACAAGTACAACAAAAAGAGTTCGGCTAAATTTACCTATTGACATCCAAAACAGTTCCAGCGGCCTTCAAATGTTCGTCTCGTTTCATTATGTCCTTCTGGTGTACCATCCACGTAAATATCAACTTTCATCATGCATTTTACACCAACAATATGCTTGTCTCATTGCGCAAAATTCGAAGAAGATTAGATTAGAGATCTGTTGTGATATGAGGATCACTTCTTTAAATAAACCTAATTATAGCAATTACAAACATCCCGAAATATAATCATATTAATCATAATCATATAATCATAAAAATATTCACTGTAAGAGGCGAAAGAAGTTCTAATCATTAACAACTCGAACACAACGCTATTTCCCCGAAACTGACTTGTCCGTGCACAGAATTGCCACGAATATTCTTTTAAATTCTTACAATATCGGCTCAGCACTAGGTCGCTGATGGCCAGATGTAAACCACTCCCAAATTAAGCCGTACAACCTAAAAACAGTCACTTTTCCTCTGCGCATACGTAACCCACCTTTCAAACACCTTTCAAAATTACATACCTTACACAAAACTCCGATTCTGCAACACCAGTGGTTCAGGAGATATCTTCAATTCACACATTCATAATTCCACACATCGTACACCCACCTATCCAATTGGCACCATATTTAAATTAGTTGCCCTTGCACATTTTCTGAATATCGCAATAATCAGATAAAACATGCGTAGGAACCAAGAAAACCAAATTAACCAGTAAGTGATTCATGTGGAAAATCTGAGAAAAAGTGGCGGGATACCCTGTATATTGTATATTGTTGTAAGGGGTAACGTTGCACTGCGACCTTATGGTCTATTGTGTCCCCCATCAGAGCTGTCAATGTCATTGCCATCTACAGCTCCCCTTCCAGTTCCAGTTCCAATATCTGGAATGGCTTCAAGATTTTCACTCAATTCGAATATTTTGTGAACATTTTCTAGTCATGTGATCCGCACGAAATTTTTCACAAGTATTTGCGCCGGTCTTTTGCATATCTATCAAGTTTCAATTCAATCAGCTAGTATTTTTCGAGTTATTATGAAAACAAAATTTTAAAATTTTGAAATTTTTTTTTCCAGTTTGTAGCTATCGGATCATTACAAAACATTGCATGCGTTTATAGGTAATGATTCTACAATTTGTTGCTAACTTTCAGATAGATCATACAAAATTCTTGAACCAAAAAAGGCAATAACTCTGAAACCTCTCGGTGGATTTCGCCCATTAAGGAACTCAGTCGAGATCTTTATGCTTGAAATATATCCTGCAAATTTCAACTCTATATCTCATTTACTTCGAGAATGATCGTGCTAACGGACGGCCTGATGGGCCGAATGGTATTTGATCACGGATTGTTCATCAGTGAGACGAACCCAATCGTTTGAGACCATTTTCGCCAAGAAGTTCAAAAAATACAGACATCTGGGCAACGTTATAGGCACGCTGTTCCCTGAACAGCGCCAAAAAAAATTTGATTATAAGTTTATCCCGTCTGCATAATTAAGACGTTTTAGAAATAATTAATGTTTAGAGTGAATAATTTTTTGCAACAGTCAGTTTTTATGTGATTTTTGCGCGCGTGTTCTGCAAGGAACAGCGTGCAACCATTTCTTCAAAATGTCTGTATTTTTCGAATTTTTTTTCAAAAATGGTCTCAAACGATTGGGTTCGACTCCCTGATGAAGAATTCGAGGTCAAATTCAATTCTGTCCGTCCGGTCCGGCCGTTAGCACGATAACTCTCGAACGGAACGACTTAGAGCGTTGAAATTTGCAGGGTAGTTTCGCAGCGTAAATATCTCGGACAAGTTCGTTAACGGGCGAAATCGACCGAGCGGTTTCGGAGTTAAGGCCGTTTTTAGTAAAAACGTTTTTAATGAATTTTTCCGGAACCGATCACTCGATCTTTTTGAAATTTGGCATCAGATTGTAGAATCATGACCTTTATATGCCTGCGAAGTTTTTTGTTGAACGGACGGCCCTAAAGTGGCAAAAAAAATTTTTGAAAATTTGAAAATTTTGTTTTCACGATAACTCGAAAAATACTGATCTGATTAAATTGAAACTCAGTAGTTAGATGCAAAAGACCAAAACAAACACTTTTGCAAAATTTCGTGAAGATCACGTGACATGAAAAAAATTAAAAAATTACTACTATTTTGCGGAATACTTTGTATTTAATGCCGAAACATATGTTTTTGAGGTTCATGCTGCCCTTTCCGGGCATTTTCCGTATTGCGCATGCGCAGATGAAAAGTCCTTTAACTGCTGTAGTTTTCGTCAGAGAGGATTGGGGTTTTGGGGTGGCGGATGCTATTCCTCCATAGAATTCAGATCCCTGATGAGGGTCTGCGCATGCGTAGATTAAAGATGCGATATCTTCCGAACCACTAGTGTTGGAGAATCGGAGTTTTTTGTAAGGTGTGTTATTTTGAGAGGACTTTTAGCCGCCAGTAGATTGCGCATGCGCAGAAGAGAAGTGACTGTTTTTGGGTTGGATGGGTTATGTTGGGAGGGCTGAGTCGATATTATGAGGTTTTAAAAGAATATTCATAGCAATTCAGTGCAAGGACATGTCAGTTTGGGGGATGTAGCGTTGTTTCCGAGTTAAAGTGTCCGTACCGTGGCCCTGGGGCTAATTTTGAAATTGATGTTACCCCTTACAGGCATTTTTCGTTATGCGCATGAGCAGACCATCAGTGATTTAACTGGTGGTGTTTTCGTCAGAGACGAATAGGGTTTTGGGGTGGCGGATGCTATTCCTCTATAGAATCCCCTGTTGAGGGTCTGCGCATGCGTGGATCAAAGATGTGATATCTCCTGAACCACTAGTGTTGGAGAATCGGAGTTTTTTGTAAGGTGTGTTATTTTGAGAGGACTTTTAGCCGCGAGTAGATTGCGCATGCGCAGAAGAGAAGTGACTGTTTTTGGGTTGGATGGGTTATGTTGGGAGTGCTGAGTCGATATTATGAGGTTTTAAAAGAATATTCATAGCAATTCAGTGCAAGGACAAGTCAGTTTGGGGGATGTAGCGTTGTTTCCGAGTTAAAGTGTCCATACCGTGGCCCTGGGGCTAATTTAGAAATTGATGTTACCACTTACAGGCATTTTTCGTTATGCGCATGAGCAGACCATCAGTGATTTAACTGGTGGTGTTTTCGTCAGAGAGGATTAGGGTTTTGGGGTGGCGGATGCTATTCCTCCATAGAATCCCCTGTTGAGGGTCTGCGCATGCTTGGATTAAAGATGTGATATCACCTGAACCACTAGTGTTGGAGAATCGGAGTTTTTTGTAAGGTGTGTTATTTTGAGAGGACTTTTAGCCGCGAGTAGATTGCGCATGCGCAGAAGAGAAGTGACTGTTTTTGGGTTGGATGGGTTATGTTGGGAGTGCTGAGTCGATATTATGAGGTTTTAAAAGAATATTCATAGCAATTCAGTGCAAGGAAAAGTCAGTTTGGGGGATGTAGCGTTGTTTCCGAGTTAAAGTGTCCGTACCGTGGCCCTGGGGCTAATTTTGAAATTGATGTTACCCCTTACAGGCATTTTTCGTTATGCGCATGAGCAGACCATCAGTGATTTAACTGGTGGTGTTTTCGTCAGAGAGGATTAGGGTTTTGGGGTGGCGGATGCTATTCCTCTATAGAATCCCCTGTTGAGGGTCTGCGCATGCGTGGATCAAAGATGTGATATCTCCTGAACCACTAGTGTTGGAGAATCGGAGTTTTTTGTAAGGTGTGTTATTTTGAGAGGACTTTTAGCCGCGAGTAGATTGCGCATGCGCAGAAGAGAAGTGACTGTTTTTGGGTTGGATGGGTTATGTTGGGAGTGCTGAGTCGATATTATGAGGTTTTAAAAGAATATTCATAGCAATTCAGTGCAAGGAAAAGTCAGTTTGGGGGATGTATTGTTGTTTCAGAGTTAAAGTGTTCGTACCGTGGCCCTGGGGCTAATTTCGAAATTGATGTAACCCCTTACGGGCATTTTTCGTTATGCGCATGAGCAGACCATCAGTGATTTAACTGCTGGTGCTTTCGTCAGAGAGGATTGGGGTTTTGGGGTGGCGGATGCTATTCCGCTATAGAATCTCCTGGTGAGGGTCTGCGCATGCGTGGATTCAAGAAGCGATATCTCCTGAACCACTAGTGTTGGAGAATCGGAGTTTTTTGTGAGGTGTGTAATTTTGGGAGGACTTGCAGCCACGAGTATACTGCGCTTGTGCAGACGAGAAGTGAATGGTTTTGAGTTGTTTGGGTTATGTTTGGAGTAATGAGCCGATATTGTGAGGTTTTAAAAGAATATTCATGTCAATTCAGTGCACGGACACAAGTCAGTTTGGGGGAAATAGCGTTGTTTCCGATTTGAAATGTCTGTATGGTGGCCCTGAGGCAAATTTATAAATAACTATATTCGGTAGATCTATATTAAAATACGTTCGGATTTGGAGAAGCAATTGCGTCCCTAACGGAGGACCCACAACCGCATTTTTTTCCGATCTACGGTAAAGTTAACAGCCAAACTGTATTGATAGCTATATTTGTTGAAGGAACTTGAAAAAAAAGAAAAGCACTGACGTGAAGTCAGTACTCTTTGGCGCGCGTGTTCACGGTGGCAAATTTGAATTGAATGATGAGTACTTCAAGCTCAGTGGATAGAGCGAGCCGAAGATCTACCCAAAGGATAGTGGACATCATTCACTGTCGGTTCAAAAATTAACAGTGCTGTATCTAAGCTGCCATCAGGATAGAGTAACAAAGTTGGAAAAGAACACAAGTGACTCTCCTTAGTCGCACAAGCTCCTAGAAGATTTGGGAGGGTCAGTATAATCCTAATCATGTTTATAGCACGCACGCAAAAGCAGATTGACTTAACAATGAAAGAAAAAGTGTAAAAAGTCAATCTGCTTTGGCGCGCGTGCTATAAACATGATTAGGATTATACTGACCCTTCCAAATCTTCTAGCAGCTTGTGCGACTAAGGAGAGTCAGTTGTGTTCTTTTCCAACTTTGTTACTCTATCCTGATGGCAGCTTAGATACAGCACTGTTAATTTTTGAACCGACAGTGAATGGTGTCCACTATCCTTTGGGTAGATCTTCGGCTCGCTCTATCCACTGAGCTTGAAGTACTCATCATTCAATTCAAATTAGCCACCGTGAACACGCGCGCCAAAGAGTACTGACTTCACCTCTGTGCTTTTTTTTTATATTTTAGTTTAGATCGACTATTTTTTCTTATGTAATTGTATGAATTTGCTCCAGAAATTCCGCAGGAAAGCTATGGAAATTGCACGGGCCTACCTTTCGTGGAACGCACTCTTTCGTATTTTTTCTAAAAGGGTTGAATAAAAGTATTATACGCAGAACATTGCGTATACATACATTGCATACATATTGCGATTGGAAAATGCATCCACCGAATTCCATACCCTATATTACTCCTCAGATTATAAGGAATCTAACTAACGATACTTCAAATGTTGGAATCCATCACGGCGTTCAGGCTGTATTGCTGACTATGGTAAGTACACACATATATACACTCGAAAAACCCTCCTTCCTTCGGGTAATCGGGTTAAAAAATGAAGTGAACTTTGGGGTGAACGTTGTTGGGTTTTCTACGATTTAGGCGATCGAAGAATTGCCTACTTTCAACAGTTTCCTCAGACACATCCGTATTCAAATAAAAGATAGGTAGAAGAGTTCAAACTTGAAAGTTAACACTTACCTATATTCTTAATAATGGCATGCTAATTGTCCTCTTAGGGTGTGATTTCATTACTCCGATGGCGCAACCAATTATATCCCGAACTGTGCCAAGAATAAACACGACATGCGTTCTAAGAAGACGTTTTCCGTGACACTAAACTCAGATATCGAAAGCAGGTGCACGCAATCATGTGAATTTTTTCCACATATCAGCCATCTTGCGAGTCTCTGAAAAAATCGGAAAAGCGCAACAGCAATATACCAACTAATTAGATTCCTTGTTCCCAATTCAAAATTCAATTAAACGGATTAAGTCGCTGAGTTATATTAGAACTTCTGAGGTACATGAATAAACCAAACTATAATATCGTAGGTTCCGCATTAATATAGTTCTGATAGCAACTCACCCGAGTCCTATCTACCAACAATATTGTAATAATTGTATAACCATGCAATATTGTTGGTAGATAGGACCGTCGCGTCCTGCAAATAAAAGGTTTACATGAATTTATATTTCCTGAACGTAATAGCGTGTTTCCTGTTTCCATGATATAGTTTGCTATAATTCGTTTTATCTTCACCGCTCATATTTTCATAATTGTTAATGAATTAGTACCTTCATATAACCGTGAAACTGTGACACATAAAGACAAACCTAACAGATTATGCGATAAAATCGGTCCATATTGACAGTCTATGGCATTGTACATGTTGAGTTCAATTAATATTCCTTTATATACCAGCATGAATTTCACTTAATATATGCTTCAAACTACACTCATCAACAATTAAGAAACGGAAAATGCTATTATAACCTCTCCACATACAGTGTGTGGATAAAGTAGTGAAAAAAATTCATAAGACGCTGGGACAGGTCAATTTTAGCCTTATGTCATTAACATTTTACTTGACGTCATTCATTTTTGGCGCTCTTGTTCCTCGGAACAGAGTGCTTATTAATTTGCCCAAATGTCTGTAATTTTGAAATTTTTTACAGAAAATGGTCTTAAACGATTTGGTTCGACTCACTGAACAAGAATCCATGGTCAAAATGGATTCTGTCTGGCCGGACGTCCGTCCGGCCGTTAACACGATAACTCTCGAACGGAATGAGTCAGACAGTTGGAATTTTCAGAGTAGGTTTAGGGGATACAAATCTCAGTTAAGTTCGTTATTGGGCGAAATCGGCCAGGTGGTTTCGGAGTTACAGAAAAAAAATTATTTTTACATTAAAAATTTTGAATAAATTTTTTTTTAAGATGAAATTTCACCATAATACTTTCACTTTCACTAATACTTTCGGAGATATGATTTTGTAAAATTTCAATAATTATTCTTAATTCTATATGATATCATAGAATACCCCAATTATAATTTCCTGATGTATATAAATCCAACATGGGATGAGTCATAGGTGTAAGTTTTCAATTTAATTACGAGAATTATTGAGAATTGACGCACAGAAGCCATATTGAAAAGTGGGCAAGCCCTGTGGACAGGAGCTTTGGCACTCTTGTTCAAACTTTGACAAAACATAACTCCGAAAGTTTTGGTTTCTCCGAGTTGGGAATGATATCAATGTATTCTTAGTTAATTTATTTTATTATATGATGCAGTTCTATCATAAGATTCCATTGATATAATTCCCAACTCTGAGAAATCAATACTTTCGGAGATATAATTTGTCAAAGTTTGAACAAGAGCGCCAAAGCTCCTGTCCACAGGGCTTTCCCACATTTTTTTTTAAATGACCTCCAAAAATATTTTTTCCGCTTTAAAGGCGAAAGTAGACCCCCGCTAGAGGGCGCTTGAAATTTAAATATGGTGTAGGTATATACAGGTGAACAACAAGCATTAACAGCTTCTGATTGATTTGAAATCTCAGCTATTAAGTATTGTGAATAACTACTTTGTGTTTTAAATAAAGTTTTTTTAATAGTTTCCGTCCTCAAAATAGTAATGGCAAAATTTGAGGTTTCCCTTACCGATATTTTGGGATATATCGATAATAGAAGTCGACCATTCAAGGAAGGTGAAGCAGTTTTCCAGGCACGACACGTTTTATTATGTGGTGTGGAGAAAGAATTCACGAATATAAAAAGCTTCTGTATGCAGACATCTAGCCGGACTACTCTACCACATGAAATAATCATTCGTCTCGACGAAAATGTTAAAAATTAGAGGTATACCTACCTTTTTGGCGCGCTGTTCTGTGAACAGAATGCTTATCAATTTGCCCAAATGTCAAATGCGAAAAAAGGCATCCGTTCTGCCGTAGGCACGATTACGCTCGAACGCAATAAGCTAGAGAGTTGAAATTTTCAGAGTAGGTTTGGAGTTCAAATGCGCAGGCTAAGTTCGTTAATGAGTAACATTCACCGTGTGGTTTCAGAGTTATAGCCATCTGAAATTTTGTTATGCCAATTACTCGAGGAATACAGATCTGATCGAATTAAAATGCGGCAGTTAGGTGAAAAATACTGACACAAAAACATATGCAAAATTATGTGAGGATCACGCTACTGAAAAATTAAAAAAAATATATTAAAAAAAATTCTGGATCTCAGGAACTATCAGTCAGATATCGTTGAAATTCTGCGAGAGCCTTCGAAACCTTATTTCTCATTAAAGTTCTGAATTTGAATTCGATCGGATCTATATTGGTGAAGATATCACGGAAATATCGAAATATTCCTACGATCTCAGTGAATTGGTCCACTGTTTTTATATTCGACCAAACAAATAATCAACAGTTTGTTTGATTTTTGACAAACGTCAAAAAAAGGATACAAGCTATAGAAGGATGTAATCATAACGTGTTTGCATAGATCTTTATTATTACTGTTCTGTGATCGTATGTCTATATGTTCAAGTTAATGTCATCATGTCTGACATGTGCCATGATAAACAAATCAGTTTTGTAGATTTTTTGTAGATTATGAAATATAACATGACTTGGTATGAAATAAATATCGATTTCAAGATTCAAATATTCCTATATAACCTAACATGGCTGGATACAGGGGGCCGACCCCCAGATTTCGATTTATAGGGACAATATGCTGCCACGGAATGGAAAATTTTGAAAACATCCTTCACACTTCATAGATTATTATTTAATAGCGATCGAACAGCACGAAGTTCAGGATCCAATAAAGTTGTCCATACTCAGAAACATTATTGGTACAGAAGCTGCAAGAATTATGTCCACATTCGTGATCCCAGAGATAGAACTGAACAAAGATGAATATACTATGAAGTCTATTGAGAAATATGTCAACCCAACAGTTAATGAGTGCTTTGAAAGGTATAATTACTTGAAAAAGGTGCAAAAAGAAAATGAACAATGTGAACATTTCCTTACTGAATGCAAGTATCTAGTACGAACATGTAATTATAATGAAACCGACTCAAATCAAACTGCAGAAGATAAAGCACTGAAAGACAAAATAGTTATAATAAGATCATCCTGTAACCAGAGAGGCATTACTGAGAGTTCCAAAATTGACAGTGGAGAAAGCAATTGAATTTTGCAGAACCATCGAGCAGAGCAAGCAACGGAACTTGCAGTTCCAGAGCGAATTGAGGACATTAAAGCTGCAGGGAAGTATAATAAACAAACGAAAAATTTCAAGTGTAGACAAGAAGGTCAGAAGAAGGAAAATTCAAATGAAGGCGATCTCAGTCGACACATGGTGCACGTGAATGCCCCGCACTTCGTAAAAAGTGTAGGAAGTGCGGTATGTTAAATCATATTACTATATCTTGTAATGTTAAAAATGTTAAGAATGTCGAGAAAGATGAAGGTAGTTCTGATGAACCAGATATTATTATACAGGGTGTTTCCTAAACATGCGGCAAAAATTCAGGGGGTTGTTCCTTGGACTATTTTAAGCATGTTTTGTCCTTGGATGATTTTTGAAAAACCTCTTTGTTTCGAAGATACAGGGCGAACAACATTTTTCATATTTTTAAAATTAATAATAGTTTAAATAAAAATGCGTACCGCACTGTGTTTACTAAGTAGGTACAATTTATTTTTAAATTTGTTTAACAACATTCCAATTACTAAAAACGGCCAGTTTTTTGACTAAAAATTGATAAGTGCAGATGGTAAAGGAATACAGATTAAACACGGTTTTCATTTGAATTCGTTTTGTGATGTATTAGCAATGAACATTTTATCTTTGACTATTATGAATCGCTATACAAACGCCGAGATGACTGACATGCATTTCATTTATGGACTTGCTGATGGAAATTCATTAAAAGCTAGGAGGTTGTACATTGAACGATTTCCTGGGCGTAATATTCCTGACAGAAAATTGTTTCAAAATATTCATCAACGTCTGCATGAAACAGGCGCATTGAAAAAATGGGGGGACCAGGAAAACCAAACACAGTAAGAACGGTGGAACTGGAAGAGAATGTGCTGGACATGATCGAAGAAGACCCTAGTACTTCTACTCGAAAAATTTCCAATACTTTGAATGTGAGTAATAAGACTGTTTGGAAAATTCTTAAAGACAATTTGTTATACCCATACCATATGCAACGCGTTCAGGCACTTATTCCTACTGATTTTCCCCCACGTATTGCATTTTGTCAATGGCTTTTAACCACATTAGTTCAAATTCCTCAATTACTGACGCTGATTCTTTTTACCGATGAAGCGAATTTCTCAAGAAATGCAATAAGAAATTTTCATAACAACCATGTATGGGCCGACGAAAATCCACATGAGGTAATTGAAGATCGTTTTCAACATCAGTTCTCATTGAATGTTTGGGTTGGTATTGTGGGTGACTGCCTAATAGGGCCGATATTTTTACCAGAAAGACTTACCGGGGACGTGTATCGCAACTTTTTAGAACAAACGTTACCTCTGTTTTTGGAGGATGTACCATTGGCAATAAGACATGCAATGTGGTTTATGCACGATGGTGCACCAGCGCATTTTAGTTTGGTTGCTCGTGAGTTTTTAACATTAACATACGGAGATCGCTGGATTGGAAGAGGTGGACCTCATTTATGGCCTGCTCGTTCCCCGGACTTAAACCCCTTAGATTATTTCCTATGGGGCCATCTAAAATCATTAGTTTATACCACTCCAGTAGAAAATGTGGAAGACTTGCGAAATCGGATCATTGCTGGGTGTAACTTAATAAGAAATGATCCTGGTGTTTTTGAAAGGGTTCGGCAGTCAATGAGGAGAAGATTGGATGCTTGTATGCTGGGTAGAGGTGGTCATTTTCAACAGTTTTTGTAGGTTGAGTTGAATTTTCATGTAATTTTTCATAATAAAATGTTATTATCCAAAATTTTGTTTCCCCTATATCTTCGAAACAAATAGGTTTTTCAAAAATCATCAAAGGACAAAATATTCTTAGAATAGTCCAAGGAACAACCCCCTGAATTTTTGCCGCATGTTTAGGAAACACCCTGTATATATTATTAGGCGTAGGAAAGCATGGGATGAACTTATTCATTGATGAACGTAATAATTTCAATGTTGAATTAGATACAGGTGTGAACATTAGCATAATTCCTAGAGGAATATATATATATGTCATCATGACATATTAAATTATGTCGTAAATTTTTCCTGCTCATTTTTTCATTATTTTACACAATACAAAGTAAAAACATGCATCTATGGGAGATGATAGCCCTACATATGGGCCCTGTAGCGGTCTTCGAACATCTGAAGTTCTGAATAATCATCACTTTGACTGGCCAGATCTGGTTTTGAAAGAGACCCTCCTGGCCTTACGAGCAACAATTTCCTTTTTGAATTCAATATTGAAGGGATTTCTAAGATCAATATCTTTGAGAACTAGCGGAGGCGATTCTTCTCAAAGAGATCCCATGCGTCAACAGAAGAGTATATTTGTGAGAGGAGACTTTTGAAAGGTTATATATTATTTTTAGTTTGTTCGTTCTTCTCCTCTTGTCTTTTCATTTTTCAGGTTGATTTTTGGGTACCTTGGAGAAACCTCTCCGTTTTTGGACGAAGGAGTCCATATTGAAGAAATAAATGCCTATCAATATTTCTAAATTGCAGCAAATTTTGTGAACAATAGTTACAAATCACAACACTCACGGGGAGACAGGGTTTTTTGCTGAGGTTTTTCCCTAAGCTCTTGTATCATACGCATAATTGTATGGTACCCCGTTACACCAACCTCTGCTAACACATAAAACTCTCAGTCAAAAGAATATATATATATTCCTAGAGGAAAATATAATGAAATATAAACACAGATTTTAGTTCGTAAATCTAACTCATCTAAGGATTTGAAGTTACACAGGTCATCTTACAAATTCTTCTGTGTGACTCCATTTGGTATTTATAGATATTTGGTATTACCTTATGGTTTATCACAATCCCAGGACTTATTGAGGGAAATTTAGATTTTAGAGACCTTGTAATGAATTACAATAACACGGCTCTGATTAGTAGAATCACTAGTACAAATCTTACAAAGTATACACCTCGGAGATCTTTCACCAATAATAAGCTACAACCTCAAATTCAAAAAAATATTTAGTTTAAGAAAGAGGATCAAGTTGTAATAAAAACATCAAGGGGAAAAGGTTATTGTCTTGGGAAAGGCAAAAGAACCTAGTTCTTATAGGGTGAAAAAGCAAGTATATGGTCAATTATTATGACGTAATACTCAACAGATAAAATTGTCATATACCAGACCCCGTAGTAATGAATATACATTAGAAACTGAATTAGACCCAAACCAATTATCACCAAATGATTGTAAGGAAAACAAGAGTAGAAATACTTCGAACAAGACAAATTTTAGTAATGTTCTTTGTGAACCCGAGATAATGACTAGAAATAAAACAGCAATATAATCCTTTGTGGAACAATTTTAAAACTCCTGGGCGTTTAAACCTTTGAGGGAAGGTGTTCAACATAATAATATAATAATAATTCTATGGTCTAACCTCAATGGACATATACCTATTGTACCTATATCGCATAGCATTGTTGTATCAGATTATTACGGTATGTAATAATGACAGAAACATTTAATAAACATAAATTAAGTATATGTCTTTAAATATTAATCACCAAGTATCAAACAATGAACATATTGATTCTGGAACCAGTCTCGCAATTTACAAACAATGAGTGGAAAATAGTTCGCTATGCAAAAAAGTCTTCCTCATGAGAAATACTATCACTTTCTCATTTTGTTAAATTCTCATACAAAGTATTCTGCATTTTTTCTGGAGCTAATCAGCTTTAGGCGAGTTCGGTATCTGGATGGGTGACAGCTCTGGGTATAAATTTGGACAGCGCGCCAAAGCTCCTGTCCACAGGGCTTGTTTATTCTGTAAAGTCTAAAATTCGAGAAACATTGTTGAAGTTTATTGTTTTATTATATTATCATTGAAATCAATATTGTAGGCAGGTACTCTGAAAGTTCTAAGCTATACTGACTTACAGCACAAACATTTTAAAGAAATGAAGCAATTGGAGAGTGGTACGAGACAAAGCCATTTCTAACTATCATTTTAATAAAATGATGCATTTTTATTGTTCAAATAAAGATATTTTGTTAACTCACAGATGATTACATTTTTAATTAATCAAAAAAAGAATCACTATTTCAATATAAAATGCCGAAGTATCTCAACGAACTGTTCATTATTTTAATCCAAAAAGCGGAAGCATCTCAACGAACTGTTAAAATATTTCTAATTCAATTAAAAGAGAATGATTAATTTTATATACATATATTATTTAAATTCAAAAATTCACAGTGTTTGTCAGCATACCTATAAGTATTACACTTTATCGTCTGCCAAGATGGGAGACGGTAAATTTACAATAGCTCCTAATACAATCATTATTTGGTCAGCGAATGGTACCTTCCTCCCTGAAGTTGTTGGTTCAAAAGGTTCTTGCGCCTAATGGGACTCTCAACTATTTCGTTCACATTCTTAGCCAAGCCCAAATCAGTATGTTTCTCTATTTCAGTAGGCATAAGCTTGTTTAACCTAAGAAATAAAATTATTCATCTTATCTAAACAATATTCAGTAAAAAAACATACCAATGCCTTTGTGACCTGCCAATATGTGCTTCCTGAACAGTTAGTAATGGGAACTTTTTGGCTTGGGACCACATTTTTCTTCATTCCCCTCCTCATATTTGCTGCTGTAAAAATCATAACAATAGCAATAATATTGTAATCATTTAATGGCTCTTAACAGACCAATAGTGAAGTCAGAGTCTACAAAATGTAAACTACAAACCAACTTGTTTTCTCTAATTTCCTTTCCAATTTTTATTCTAGTTTTTCCACTTCTCCTTCATTGTGTTATCTCTTGGAATGTAATTAAATGTTCAAAAATCATTTTTACTTGTAAACATTCTATCCACTCTTACACAAAAACCCTTAATTTTCCGAAACAAACACCGTCTTAACACATACAAATTACAACGAGAAGGTTTAAAAAAAAGCTTAAAGCTTCTCTTTTATTGTGCTCGGCGTGAGCCATGTGCACAGATTATAGTGACATTACAACCATCCATTCTACATCCATGCCTTGAGCGGGATTCGAACCCGCGACTCCGGCACCCTAGCTAGAACGAGAAGGTTTGTTGTTCACCTCTATTTATGTTCTTGAAATTCTCAATAGATGTCGCACCCTTTGCCCACTCCAAGTAGACGGGGTACAATTTACATAAATGATGGTGCAAAAAATTGGTACCGTAGATAACAATTTTTTTCAGAATTTAACACATTTACTATAAGAAATAAAATGAAACTTTCATGGAAGAAAATCTTTATTAAACCCAAAAAATAAACGAAAATGTTCAAATTGCTCCAGTCAACCATTTGGAACTGACCGATATGACACTTTAAATAAAAATGCTCTAATTATATCGTTATAACATCTGTGTCACATTTGGAGGATGACACAAAAACAATATACTCTTAAATTTAACTTCTTAGAAAAAAACACTTGAGTCGAGTTAATTGCAGTGAGAGTGTAAGGTATGCACAGGAACGAATAGGAATTTTAATAATTGTTGCATATGGTGATAAGCTAACAAAACATGAGGAAGTATGGGAATTATTCAAGCAAGAACATACCGACAGATTGCCTATTGCAAGATCCACAGTAAGTAAATTGTTTGCTAAATTTACTGAAACTCGATACCACCATGGTTTGCCTTGGCAACGTCAAACCCGGCTCAACGAAGAAATCAGATTAAATGTGTTAGTTGAAGCTGCAGAAAATCCCCACCTTTCTACGAGATAGCCAGACCTAAATCATAACGTGGATCACTCTTTTGTCGCGAAGTTGGGACATTACATCGTCATAATTGCAGATAATACTCAAGAGAAAATCCTCGCTGCCTCAAGACAGCCACAGTCAACGCCACGAGAAATTGAATGTTTACATTGCTATAATCGGTCCTCGTTTAATAGGGCCTTACATTTTTGACGAAAACCTTTCAGCAATTTTCAGAATAGGTGGCGTATCCCAATACGACGGACAAGTTCATTAATGGGCGTAATCGGCCGATTGAATTAAAACTTTGTGAGTAGTTGTAGAATATAAACCTAAGTACGCTTGTGAAATGCAGTGAAAATCGTATGAGTAGAAAATTAAAAAAAAATTGGTTCAAGCACTGACGTGAAGTCAGAAGCTTTTGCGCGTATGTTCTATTGTCCATTCTTCTGTATTGGACACCCTTAGTCGAATATACCATGGTGAATTATGTTGTCCATTCTCCTGTATTGGCCACTTAATTCGAATTTACCATGGTAAATTCGAATTAAGAGTGTCCACTTAATTCGAATTTACCGTGGTAAATTCGAATTAAGAGTGTCCAATACAGGAGAATGGACTACATAATTTACCATGGTAAATTCGATTAAGGGTGTCCAATACAGAAGAATCGACAATAGAACATAAGCGCAAAAGCTTCTTACTTCACGTCAGTGCTTGAACCAATTTTTTTTTTCGTGATTTTTTTTTTAATTTTCTACGGGTACGGTTCTTAAAATTTTTTTTTTGGTCATTTTTTTCAAATTTTCTAGGGGTGCGGTTCTTACAAAATTTAAAGCACGTCTTTATGTTGATTTTCTACTACTAGTTACCAAGCTTCAATTCGATCGAATTTTTATTTTTCGAGTTATCAAGGAAATAATATTCCAGGTGGGTATAACTCGGAAACTGTTAGACCGATTATGCCCAAAAACGAACTCAACTCTCCCTTTCGGATACGCAACCTACCCTGAAAATTGCAAGTCCCTATCTGCTTTCGTTCCAGAGTTATCGAGGCAACGGTCACCCATCTACTGAACTCACACAAGAATGCTCGAATCTCCAACATTATTTAACCGATCGTATTAAAACTTGAAACTTAGCAGTAGAATTAGGTTATGAAGACTCTTGCAAAATTTCAGCAATTTCAAACGAATAGTTACTGATATATAGAATTTTTTTTTTATTTTCAATGATTTATTAAAAATTTTCTACAAATGCTATCCGCACCAAATTTGGCAAACATTTTCGCGTTGACATTCTACAACTAATTACCATGTTTGAATTCAATCGATTCAGTATTTTTCGAGTTAATGAGGAACAAAAAATCACCAAATTCCAGAAAATTTCAGATGGCTATAACTCTAAAACCGTTTGGTCGATATTGCTCATAAGCAAACTGAAATGTCTCGTTCTGGTGCACATCCTAACCTGAAAACTTCAAGCCGCTATCTCTTTCCGTTCTCAAGTTATCGTGACAACAAAAATATTTTTCAATAATTTTTTTAAAATTTTCTAGCCATACGAAACGCATAAAATTTCACAAACGTGCTAAGGTTCATATTCTCCAACCACTCACCAAGTTTCATTCTATCGGATTCATATTGGTTGAAAACAAAATTATTACTCGGAAACCACTGGGCCGATTATGCCCATCAACGAACTTGTCCGTCGTATTGGGATGCGCCACCCACCCTGAAAATTTCAAGTCGCTAGCTCTTTTGGTTCTCAAGTTATCGTGGCAACGGCCAGCCGGACGGCCGGCCGGACAGAATTAAATTTGACCTCGAATTCTTCATTGGGGAGTCCAACTAAATCGTTTGAGACCATTTTCGTCAAAAAATTCGAATGTTACAGACATTTAGGCAAAACTATAACGCGATGTTCCCCAGAACATACGCGCAAAAATTATCGAAAAATATTATTTATGTCATGACAACCTGAGAACAGAAAGAGATAGCAACATGAAATTTTCAGGTTAGGTTGTGACACTGAATGCAACATTTCAGTTTGTTTATAGGCATGATCGGCCAAATGGTTTTGGACTGGATCGAATTGAAGCTTGTTAACTAGTTAGAATATCGACATGAAGACGTGTGTAAAATTTTGTGAGAACCGTGTCCCTAGAAAATTTTTAAAAATTTACGGAAAAAAAATTAGTTCAAGCACTCACGTGAAGTCAGGAGGTTTAACGCGTATGTTCTATTGTCCATTCTCCTGAACGGGCCGATTAAGAGTGTTAAATAGGTACAGGAGAATGGACAATTGAACATACGCGCAAAGGCTCCTGACTTCACGTCATGGTTTGAACCAATTATACTTCTTACAGTAAATGTGTTATTTCACATTGATATCTACCGTAACAATTTTTTATAACGTCTATCAGATGAGTTGCAAGTATAATAGAAAAGCAAAAAATATTTCTGGTAGGTATTCATTTAATAAATAAATTATGGCATCATTCTGTAAAAATGAATGAGGCGTTATAGGAAAAATGTTTATGGCACAGAGTGGTTAATTGAAAAATAAAATTGCTTGAAAACATACAATAGCGCCGTTATTAATTTAGTTCCTTACTTTATCCACACACTCTATATCTTTTCAATATAATATATCATGTCTGAATAAAATTCGGGAAAAGCACCGACGTGAAATCAGGAAGGTGCATTTGCGCTCATATTCTTTTGTATATTCCCGCCTCAGACGCCCTCATGAAATTCTGCATTAACCTTCATGCCAACGTTCTAGCGTTAAAACGTGAAAAAATGCATTGGGCATCAACTGAATTAAAATTTTCAAATAGTCAGAATGCTGAACCTACTCAGCGGGGATTCGAAGCCGAATTTCCTGCGTGGCAGGCGAGTTTGATGACATCTCAGCCATCGAATTATGGTTACAATTCCGAGGTTTACGGGATTTTAAATTTCAGAAGTAGATACCTATTCCGAATTTTATTTTTACAATATTTGTTACAAAACGAAGCTGATTGAGCAGAAGTCCGGTACTCCATCTTAAAATGGTTGCTCGAAGGTTTGTGCTTAATTTCAGCGCAATATGACAGACCATTTCTGAAATAAAAAATTTGTGAAAAAAACATTTTTTCTCTAGTGATGTAACCGCTACTAAATTCTGCAAAATTCTGCGTTTCAGCATTCTACACCTAAAATCCAAGTTTTAATTTTATCCGATCAGTATTCTTTTGGAATATTTGGACTACGCTATAATTTTCCGGTCGACAGTTATCGTGGCAACGGCTAGCCAGACAGAATTGTATTTGACCTTGAACGGTAATTCGAAAATTATAGATATTTAGGTAAAATGATAGCACGCTGTTCCCACTTACATGAACGAAAATCTGTGATCCTGTGTCCAAAAATATTGGACAAACAAGTTACATAATTAATATCATCTAACATAGTTACTTTAGGCTTTCAATTCAAATTGTAAAATTGCAAATTCTCATAATAGGAAGATCACGTATATTGAACTTAAAGAGACTTTAGCAGGCACTTAGTGTTAGAGTGTGGGGGCACTAATTTATGTAAAGAAGAGGTGGAAGAGTTGGTCGTAGAGAAATGAAACTGACATGAATATTCCTTTTTAATGTATATACAGGGTGAACCAATGAAAATAAGTCACCTCCGACATTTCTCATATTACATATAATGATTTGCAAAACTTACTCAGATACTTTCATTGATGTTTGACTTTTTGGGGTGCTTCTTCGGGTGTTGAAGCTGTTTTTGTGAGTCAGAAGAGGGTGATAAGATGTCTGGCTGGTATTAAACAGAGAGAGTCATGTAGACCATTTTTCAAATCTCTGAAAATTCACACATTACCTTCAATTTTTATATTGGAACTGACCACATTGGTTTATGAGCATAAGAGTAGTTTTGACAAAAATAGTGATTATCACCAATATTTCATACGCCATCAAAATGATTCCATTGTTCCTGCATTCAGACTAAGAATAGGAAGACAATCATCTATGTATTTGGGAATGAAGGTCTTTAATAAATTGAGTAGTGAATTAAAGAACTCAAATAATATAATATTATTTAAAAAAAGATTGAAATCTTTTCTTATTGAGGGATGTTTCTATAGTCTCGATGAATTTTTACACTGAGGTAACCTCCTCAGAATATTTTTGTATTGTTGTTTCTTTGAAATGTATGACTTTTTCCACAATGTATGTAGACGTTCAATGGAAATAAAGTGATTATTATTATTATTATTATTATTATTATTGCTTTTTTGTCTAGACAACTTTGGATATTATTTATATACAATTGTAATGTCCCCGTTATTCAAAATATTTGCTATTAATTTAATAATGTGTACTATATAGAAACATTTTGTGTTCATTTTAGAGCCCTGAAGAAGTTTTTAGAATAAAGCTGAAACTAGTCGGCGTTGTTTTGAGAAGTGGTTTCTTGATCAATACCCAACCTTCATCCTGTTAACGAACTTCCATAGTTGATAGCAAAGGTCTCAATTCAATAATTATTTCAATATTCAACCTGACGCTAACTTATTCTTCTTGGATATTTGCAGTTTCAAGAATAGAGTGAGTTGTCGGCTTTTGGATTTATGGTTTATTGATTGTTTTTCTTTTCTGTTATCCTATTTCCTATCTGTACAGTAGTAATATTACAATGGTCGCATTCAGCGGACGAAACAGTTGCGCAACCGTTACCAAATCGTACGGTGGTACATGCCCTACGAACTCAACACGTTGTGGAGCGGAGGCTATTTTATAGAGCACATTTGATTTGTGCTAGGTAGCGGAAGCGTAAAGTGGCTAAGCGCTTCGTCCGCTGAATGCGACCAATAACGTTATAATAATTTCATATCCTACATTTCACTGTTGCTTTGTGTCAAATGTTGACTACGTGTAATTCAAAATGTTTCCCCTCTGGGGATATCCCGTATATTTTTCTTTTGAAATGATGTAATAATCTTAAAAATGAATTAATAAAAAAATAACCCTGTTCCTAACAACTCCAGTCAATACATTCACTTTTTCAGGAAATTGTGTATGTACCATCAATCACCATCATCCAGTTTGTATTATGAGCACTAGCGATAGTGTTGTCTTTTGACAGTTGAAAATAGTTAAGGAAATCTCTTTTGTGTTCAGAAATTCTGTCTTTTAGATAGCAACCGGTTTGCCCTGTATAGGTAGACTGACAATCCGTGCAATAGATTTTATACATAACATTGCTGACCAATTCTTTAGGAGTTTCATTTCCTACTTTTAATGCTCTGATATCTAAGCCATATTAAAACTGTAAATAACTCCCACAGATCCTCTTAGAATTGTATTTGGTCACACCAAAATTGAAAATAAAAATATTGACTGTTGATAGGATAGATTAATTGCTGCTCTATGTTGATTGTGGTATTGCTTCTTTGTCCATACAACTTTAGATATTATTTATATACAATTGTAATGTCTCCGTTATTCAACATATTTGTTGTTAATTTAATAATGTGTACTATATAGAAACATTTTGTGTTCATTTTAGAGCCCTGAAGAAGGTTTTAGAATAAAACCGAAACTACTCGGCGTTATTTTAAGAACTGGTTTTTTATCAATACCCAGACCTCCATCATGTAAACGAACTTCCATAATAAATAGCAAAGGTCTCCATTCAACAATTATTTCAATATTCAACCTGATGCTGACTTATTCTTCTTGGATATTTGCAGTTTCAAGAATAGAGTGGGTTGTCAGCTTTTGGATTTATGGTTTATTGATTGTTTTTCTTTTCTGTGTATCCTACTCTCTATCTGTACAGTAGAAATATTCCAATAATGTTATAATAATTCCATATCCTACATTTCACTGTTGCCTGTTCACTGTTACAACTATAGTCTGACCCTCCTGAGAGAGCTTATGAAGTTGTTTTCCTCCCATTCGGGCGAAAAAAATGTTATGTTCAATTATACTGACCTATTTTGCCATGATGTATTTCGTCAAGACATCTGCTCCTTCATGAAATATTGAAGTTGGTATACAGCAATTTTTTTTCTCAAAAGGTTGCAGTATTGACAAAACGCGTTACACCACTGAAATAAGTTTGACATGTATTTATACCAAGTAAAATTCACTACCAGTTATTATATGACACTTTATGTTACATACATTTCTGTTTATTATCTCTCCACTTAAACAACGGAAGCATTAAATCTCGGAAGTATCGTACCCATTTTGCAGGTAACTCACCTGTAACTTGTGCAAAAATGTTCACCACCTATAAATTTCCACAGGCACTTAAAATTTTTCGTCTTTACGCCTTAGTTCCGTCGACTGCTAAACTACAATGACCTTCCAAGGCTAAAATAAAATAACATTCTTACATTGCATAGTTCTGTATTGGAATGCTAGTTATATTATTATATGGGAATCTACAAATATTCAGGAATAAAATGTTTCAAAACATTTCTATTCAAATTTTCTGATTACTATGTGTCACATTTATTGCGGACCGTCAAGAACGAATATTTTGGTTTTATTCATTATTTCAAATAATACAATCTTTGGGTAAAAGTGCATCTATTCGAAACTTACAGATTCTATCCGATGAATTATGTCTTAGACTTTAAATGCACTTGGGTCATGAAATAAACCAGCACGTGCGGCATTTATGGACCTTCCATAGAAAACAACCACATTTTGTGCGTCACTTGTTGGTCATTCTTTCCCAAACGTCCTCTACATAATTCCCTATCTAACTTAGAGGTCCCACCCTCAGGACTCGTGAATCCAATTATATGTCATAGTACCCCACCAACCCAAAGATTATATATGACAGACTCATGTTTTGCCCTTATCGAGGGAGTTTTTATCTCTAAGAAAAATTATTATTTTTCATCTAATAGTCCGATACAGTCAAGCTTAAGATCTCTTGTTAACTAGTCTAGTTAACAAGACAATACAATACACTTTTCGTTAAATAGTGTTTCAAGTATAATCCTAATATCTCTTCGGTTGTACATGTGTCACAAGTAACAGTTCAGATCGGTGTACGGTATTCGCATCGATCAAGTGAACAGTTGTGATTCCAGGTATTGGTCACAACAGAATCAATATCAATATTAATTCACAAAAACACCACTGTAATCCAACATTCACAGATAATTTATACAAAAAGCTTATAAAACGCTTCAACTATCAAATCATTAAAATTCGTTTGAAATTATGAAAGTCATTTCCATGAAAACAAAATCCGATAGAATTCATAATTGTAGCTAGCTGGGATCTTGTATTTTGGATTAGTTTCATATAATCTATTCGAAATGGACATCAAATTTAATTGATTACATTCGGTCATGGACCTAGATAAAATAATTTACTGGACGCGACACTCTCAAACGCTGCATGTACAAATTTGTTCTGAAACAACGAAGTTCCACCGACCACAAATTTATATTCTTCAATATGATTTAAAATCCGCAATAGAACTACCACTCATTAAAATCCCAGAATTTATGGCTAATATTCGAATGAATGAACCTATAAATTCCAGATCATCATTTATAAAACGGGTTAGCTTCGTGCTTAATGGATTTGTACATCGTAAGTTCGCGATCTATCAAGAAATTCCGTGTATTTCTTGAGGAATAATTCTTCACGAAGGAATATTATCTGCCGACCAAGAATAAATAAGGTTTTGCTTGGATGCAGACTGAGCCTGAAATAGGAAGCGGATTTCGAATTATTTCTAGATTATATGGTTTGCATGAAACATGTAAATACGGTGATATTCAAATGACAAAAGAAACTGCAGAGCATTTCGGATTTATGCTGTTCATATTGTTGTACTCCGTCAAAGAATCTGAAATTTATTTTAGTTATCTTGCGAATTGTCAAATAACTAAGCGTGTATAATTCAACAACAGTTATATTCGTTATAAACGTTCCCGTTTTAGTTCATTCTGTTATTTCAACATGGGTTTCTCGAACATAAAGCTGAAGAATGTCCAGATTAATTTCTCCTCACAGGAAGAAATGTAACACAATAATTGTTGATAGTGTAGGAAATAAGTGCCATTATAAAATTGATTTGTTTTGTCGAAAAGTTAGTTGCATTTTGTATTTTCCATATTATTTCTGCACAAAAAAAATTCCAGAAAAAATCCCGCGCTTACACATTTGTGCCCGAATATCCAGTAATTTTAATAAGTAAATGGTCACCGACACTATTTCTTGCTAGACTTGAGACTTGTTGTAGACCTTTTCGAATGATAAGTCACCTTCTCTGTTTCTGTATCTAGACTGGTTCTTGCTGCTTGATGACTGAACTTCACAATAAGCTGGTTTCATGAATATACAGGGTCCGAGGACGCTACACCGATACGGCAAGGAGGTGATAGGGTACCATTAGGGTGTTACACTTCCTGTTGTTAAACTGTCCTCCCTCCGGGTCTTCTGATGGAATTTAGAGATGGTTTAAGCCAGGGGTGAGTTTCCTTATTTTGTAAATATTTTAGAGACCAGTTGAGACAGATCAATGAGATTTGACGTTTTGAGTAATCAGCTCGAGTACTTTGCAACCCTGGTGAAATATGTTTTTGTAACCCCCCACTAAAACAAATGGTAGGAGGGAGAGGGGGTGTACCTTTTAAAATGAATTATATTTTTCCACGGTAACGTACTAATAATGAATTAGATTCTAAAACTGCGATATTTTACCTACCATTTAGTGTATCGTTAACACTTGGGGCTTAATCGGTTACACAGATGATATCAAAAGAATGTCAGGAACACACAACATTTCCGATAACGGGGTAGACCACTACATACAGATGGGCGTTTTCCAGCTTCCCATTTCTATATTGAAATGTTTTCTCTTGCGAGTGTCTTCAGGAACCATAATCGCCATATTTCCAAGATATTAAGAATTATAAATGGTGTTCCAACAAAGGCTAGTCATCTCACAACTTCCAAATTTTGTATTTGATACCCTGTATACTTTATCATTTTTGCAGTTTACGACAAATTTCAACGCAAGTTTGTGAGGAGAACTTATTTTATTTAAGCATGCGTTTTTGTTTTAATTTTCACGCAGATAGGCACATTTTCAAGGCTTATAAAAAAAGCAAAATATCATCGACACAAAATATTTTTCATTTGTGGAATGCATACGTTCTCTGCTTCACTTCAATCATTATTTGAAATATTAGAAAAAATAAAAAAATAACAAGTATACAGGGTATCAATGGAAAATTTGGAAGTTCTGAGATGACTATTTTTTTTGGAACACCATGACTTCTTAATACTATGAACATATGCAGAGTATGGTCCCTAACGAAACTCGCATGAGAAAACATTTAAATATGGTAATGGGAAGCTGGAAAACGCCAATTTTAATGTAGTGCTCTTGCCCGTTATCAAAAATGTTGTGTGTTCGTGACATTCTTTTGATAATATCTTTGTAACCGCTTAAGCCTCAAGTGTCAACCATACACCAAATGAAACGTAAAAGATCGCAGTTTTGGAATCTAATTTATTATTAGTACGTTACCATGGAAAGAAATCAATTATTTCAAAAAGGACCCCCACACCTTACCATTTGTTTTAGAGGGGGCTACAAAAACTAATTTCATCAAGGTTTAAATGTACTCTAGCTACTCACTTAATCCGTCAAGTTTCATTGCTCTATCTCAACTGATCTACAAATTATTGGCAAAATAAGAAAACTCACCCCTGGCTTAAACCATCCCTAACTTCCATCAGAAGACCCGGAGGACAGTTTAACAACAGGAATTGTGACACCTCAATGGCACTCTATCACTTTCTTGCCCGCTTTGGTGTGGTGGCCTCGGACCCTGTATATGAAAGGAATGGGACACACAATTCGCACAATCCCCAACAAATCCATGAATAAACAATAGCTCACCATAGTGCTGTGCCCCTATTAGGAAAATTCTGTCTGTCATATCTATTTCTATAATAATATTACAGAATTAAAATTATTTTTGTGTACGAGTAACCTCTGGAACACTTTCAAAAAACTATTTTTATAATGGATATAATGGGATATACAGGGTGAGTCTTTCACCACTGCATTAATTTTAACCAAAGATTCCTCTCATCAAATGAAACACTTTTTTCATTTAACATTATTCCAAATTCAGCTCAGGTAAAAAGATACAGGCTGTTGAAATTTTGAAAAAAAATAAGTTTTTATTTTGTAGCTTTGACATCCTTTTTTCGAATAAAATGAATGTTGTCGTAAAGTTTCCTATAACTATGATACATATTTTCCAAATATTAGTTATTTTCTACTTCTTACTGGTTTTCTAGTTATGGACTCGTGGATTCATAAAACTAAACGAAATTAGCATAAAGAAAGCATATAAAGTTTTTCTTGAGTAATTTCATTGTAACGTTACAAGACGCTCCACCATTGATTACCATTTTAATCGCGAAAAACTTTCTATGGGCAGCTTCAATTCACAATCACAAACGCCTTGCCTAGATTCTATGAATCGCCCAGCGCGTTGATAGAGTTTATGTTTCGCATGCGCACGATCAGCAGCATCATGCGGGTTCAAGCAGACATCTTTGTTTTCCTTTTCGAGTACTGGAAGTCAAAGCGTTAACATCTCGCCAGAGAGTTTAGCAAATTAAAGTACTATCGTAATCCATTATAATCGTGCGAATTGGAAATTTATTTGTTTCTTACAAGACGTCTATTTAAAAGGCGGTAAGTACTACGTAGTTTCGAACTGCTATTTTCTGCTTTAGTGAATGCCAAGTTGTTATTTCCGTTTTATTTCATTTTCTGCAGGTTACACAGGTTAACACGTTTCTTTGTATAATGCTTAATTTCTAGTCTCATTCTTGCGATCGAATAACGTGCTCTTATTCCTGGATTCTAGATATTTTATCTCATATTTAGTGCTCTGTAAATAATTTCAAGTTCGTCTAGAGTTACTGGGAATGAGATCACGTGTTACATGCACTATCTTATGGCTCTGAATTTTGCAGTCTTAGTTCCGGAGACGACTTTCTTAGTTCCGGAGACGACTTTCTTAGTTCCGGAGTGAACATTTGGAGATAACTTTCTTAGTTCCGGAGAGGACTTTCTTAGTTCCGGATTGAACATTCAGAGACGACTTTAAAACCCGGAGAACTTTCTTGGTACCGGTACATAAACTGGTGGAATATCTTAATACCTCAACACAAATCTGGTGGAATATCTTATACCTGAGCATATATCTGGTGGAATATCTAATAGGAACAACTTAGACCTGGAATAACAGTTGAAGACAACTTTCTTACTGCCGGAGTACCTTTGTTCCGAAGAGAACGTACATCTACATGTGACATTTTGGACGGTCCCACCTCATCTATCGAACCCAGACTGCAAAGATAAGTGCCTCATCGATCTCAGACTTACCATTGATCCTTGTATATTTTACCGAAATATTTATTTGTAAAGTTGGAATATATAGATAGGGAATAAGAGGTTTTATCTTTACCATCAGATCAACGATTTGGGATACATTCAGGAGTAGTGTACTTTTTACTTAGGCGCTCTATGAGGCATTTTACTTAAAAAGATGTTTCCTAGGCGGACGAACAAACTTGCTAGCATAAGTCACTGAGCTAGTAACGGGCAAGCTAGTAAGTTTGATTTCATCATGAATATTTCATCGTTTTAGAACATTAAATTATTCTTCATCGTTTCTCCATAAACGCACCGTTTTATAGATATTCTTCATTGAATGTTTTAAAATGGATAACTCCAGAAACTTCACTACTTTTATGGATCCGTCCCTGAGCGTTGGAATCCCGAATCAAGCTGTAAACCACGTTACCATGCCTTATTCTCGTCCGCCAACAATGTCATAGATGATTTATATGCGGGAGTGTATTAGCACATTGTGAAATCTTTGAACGCTTGTAACTTTTTACCTGAGCCGAATCTGGAAAAATGGTAAATGAAAAAAGTGTTTCATTTGAGGAGAGGAATCTTTGGTTACAATTAATGCAGTGCTCAAAGACTCACCCTGTATATTCCAATATTTTGATTAAAGTCAAAAAATATATCACTGCATTCTTATCGACGTAAGATACGACCATATTTTTTGTAGAGGAGAGTGAGTTCGACTCACTGATGAGTAATCTGGGGTCAAATCCAGTTAATGGGCGGAATACACCAAGCGATTTCGGAATTATGGCAATTTTTAGTTAAAATTTTTTTTTTATCGATATTTACAAAACTGATCACTCGATCTATCTGTGACTTATCGTCAAATTGTACCTTTAAACCTATGCATGCCAGTTTTATATTGATTGGATGGTTATAAGCCGAAAGAAAAAATCTAAAATTTGAAAATTTTGTTTTAACTATAACTCTAAAAACTGATCTGATTGAATCGAATCCGGTTAGATAAAGGCAAAATACTGACGCAATCAGTAGTGCAAAATTTTTTGAGGATCACACGACAAAAAAAAATCAAGAAATGTTGAACTATTTGCGGAATATTTTACTTGAAACATATCGGATTGAGTTTAATTTAGGCATTTCGGTGACCAATAGTGACCTATTGGGGCGTGCAAATTTTCACTGAGAACAGACAACTAGGAGCCTCAAAAAAATTTAATAATTTCGAACTTCCAAACTGGACAAATTATTTCAGTTGTGTTTCTACGTGGAAAATTTTGAAGCCAATCCAGATTTTGCACAATAGACCATAAGGTTGCAGTGAAACTTTACCTCCTAAAACAATAAACAATATACAGGGTGTCCCGGCACTACGTGACTCTTTCTCAGGTCTAAATAAAGTATATAAAGACGAGTCAGGAATGATAAAAATTGTTTTCCTACGACGCTTCCCTGCAAAAATATGTATCTCCAAATGGTACTCCAATATTTTTTTAAGATAACTTCCAAACGTCTCAACCGATCCTGGTAATTTTTCGAATTTGACCCAATAAAAATTTTAATTATGATATATCTGACATACGTTTCGGAAACAAGGTTTCCATCTTAGGAGACGAAGCGTTACTAAAGCATGCTATCAATTCTTATGAGGGTTTTCCTTGGGGAAGACCTAGGAATATCAGTATAATAATATACAATACAATTCTACACATAAGTACGTTGGAAACTTAGTTTCGGAAATATATGTCAGACGAAAAAAACTGTAGTGGACAAGAGTGTAGTTACTTTTGTAGTGTTCATAATAAGCCACTGGTGAACTCAAACTAAAATACGTTTCCAACACCTTTCCCATAAGTCTCCAAGACAGCAAAGGTCGGACTGACCCTAGCATTTAATGGCCAGAAACTTTTTTTTGGTTGAAGATATATCGGTGAAATTCAACAACTTATGTATTTTATCGTTAATTCTGCAAAACAAAGGTATACCAGCGCAGCATAGAAGAAAAATGGTTCAAGCACAGACGTTAAGTCAAGAGCTTTTGCGCGCATGTTCAATTGTCTATTCACGCCTCATACGAAGTCGATCGAGCATAGTTTCTGAAATATAACATTTTTGAAGATAGCTGGAAAAAATTAAAATATAACCTTAAACTGAAAAATTTCCTGTCAAAAAAGTTTTATTCACCTCTAATGGAAACTCTTAAACGAATTTGCTATCGGTGTAGACCATTTTATTAGATATGAATACATTTCGTACCATTTTAAGACAGACTTGAGTAATTAGAGAACCATCTATAATCACAGAATTTTTAATTCTGACATATGTATTCCATCCGAATTGAGACTCTTTAATATCTAATAATATAAGAAAAATCTTACCTCTCAAGTAATTTCAGGATACCAAATATTTGTGCGTCAGCATTCTACAAGTAATTACCGAGTTTTAGTTTTATCGGATTTGTATATTTGCAGTTATAGGGAAAATAAAAACGGAAATTCAGATGTGTATATCTCCAAAACCGTTTTTCCGATTATGCCTATTAACGAATTTATCTGCTGCATTCGGATGCGCAACCATACCCTGAAAATTGTAAGTCGCTATATTTTTTCGTTCACGAGTTATCTTGAGACGCATAATATTATTTTTAAATTTTATTTTGATACAGTCCTCACAAAATTTCACATACGCTTTTATGCTGGTATTCCACAACTAAGTAGTTACCAAGTTTCAATCCGATCGGATCTGCATTTTTTTAATTATCGAGAAAAAAATATTCCAGTGGTTATAACTCCTAAACCATTGGACCGATTACGCCCAACGAACTTAACTGTGTCACTCGGAATGCGCAATCTACCCTGAAAATT
Organism: Halyzia sedecimguttata; assembly: GCA_937662695.2. NCBI lineage: Eukaryota > Metazoa > Arthropoda > Insecta > Coleoptera > Coccinellidae > Halyzia > Halyzia sedecimguttata. Next base: position 9,380,630 of record OW569416.2, on the reverse strand, counting down.
GCAAGTTGCTATCTAGTTAAGTTATCGTGGCAATAGGCACGGGCCTAAGGGGGAGAATAAGGGGGAATGATCCCCCCAATGTTGAACGGAGTTGCTAAATTTTCAACACAGTTGGAAACAAATTCGGAGGAGCAATTTTTTTATAGTTGTAGCCGTATTTTTTCTTTTTCTTTTTTCGTGCGCATCTTCTGGGAAACAGCGTGCGTTGATTTTGCACGGATTTCTGTGAAACTCGAAAATGGTTTCAAACGATTAGGCTTGACTCTGATGAACAATTAGAAGTCAAATTTGATTCTCTCCAGTCAGTCGTTGCCACGATAACTTAAGAACGGAAAGAGATAGCAACTTGAAATTGAAAAAATCAGGGTAGGTGGGGTGCACAAATCCCACGTAAAAGTTCGTTAATGGGCATAATCGGCCAAATGGTTCCGGTTTGATTATGTCTTCAAACAATACAGATCCAATCTAAAACTCGGTAACTAGTTGTTGTAGAATACCACTATAAAGACGATTTGAAATTATGTGAGGAGAAAAGGAAAAAATAATTATTATAAAATAATATTTATCTCACTCCAAAATCACAGACATTTTGGCAAATTGATATGCACTCTGTGACAAGAGCGCCAAAAATGCTATATCTCAGAAACTATCACTGAAATTTTGTAGGGGCCTTTGAAACCTAACTTTACCAAGTTTTAAATTTGAACACGATCGAGAAGTGTTGGGTGAGTTTAGTTGCCACAATAACTTTCGAATGGAAAGAGATAGGTTGAGTATCGGAATGACAGTTAAATTATTAGATATTTAACAAATTTCAATTCTTATAGAATTCATATATTATGTCAGAATTAAAAATTTTGTGATCTTAGACGATTCTCTCATTACTGAAGTACCTAATTCATTAAAATGCTATGAAATGTATTAATATCTCATAAAAGCTGAGAAAAGGTCTTATATCGATATTGAATTCGATTAAGAGTGTCCTATAGAGGTGAATGGATTATAGAGCATGCTCGCAAAGGCTCCTGATTTTATTTTTCTTCATATTCACAAAACTGAGAACAAACATTTTGTTTTCCATGTACATTGATATTTTGTTACCCGAACGTAAAAAATAATGTTCTAGTACGGTCCTGTATTCTTTGTCATTTTTACTTTCGGATTCTCTCAAGTGATCCAGAGACAATAAACGTGCGATATATCATTGAAATCGATTTAACACTTTTGATCTTATAGGGGTTCGAAAATTCGTTGATTTTCATTGAACAGCCAATATCTCAGAAATTGGTTGGGAGATGTTCGAGTGCCCATTTATAAGTGCTCATATGGTCGTCTATTACCCCCAGCACGATGGGTCATTGGTCAGAAATCACCCTATATATCGAATGGATCCCATCATCTGCCGACTTTAATTTTACATGTCCAAAGTTACGACATAATATTCTTACAGACCAAACCGGACGTGCACCAGGTTCACGATCCGCATAAACTAACTCGAAACGCTGGGGAATCTGGGTCCGTCAGAAGATTGTTGCCCACTAGCTATTGTGTTGCCGGTCGAAAGAGTAACTGGGGACAATAATGGGCCGTTCGTATGGCCAACACCCGCGGCCTTGCGTTATTCCTTTCCGCGTTCCTACCAATGTCACTGTTTCTTTGGTATTCACTCCTCTATCTTCTTCTTTGGTCGAAACGGTGGACGCGTATTCCCTCCCAATTCATTATTATAAAATTCGCTCTGAATACCTTAAACAATTATTCATTTTTGAAGGTTGATCAATAAGGTATTCAAAAGAATTGAAATCTATTTGGGAACGATTTGGTTCGACTCACTGATCAAGAATCCATGGTCAAAATCGATTCTGTCCGGCCGTATTGCCTAACATTGGCTATTATAACCAATAAAGCAAGTAGCAATTAGAAACAAATTGCATGTTCATATGTGTCATTAATTATTAAATAATCGCTATGGACTCAACATTAAGAATTTTTTCATTGCAGGATTTCAAAGGTGCACACTTTCAGAAAACGATATTTCACAACACATAATATGTAACTACCTTCACTAGACAAAGAAAATTAGTGTATTACAATTACAACTATAAATTTTCAACGAAACCACCTCGTTCGTTATGTGTGATCACAATTCCAATGACAACGGAACAATATTTGTCTATCATAAGTTCAATTATTGGTTGGGGCCCCCTTTCTATTCGTTTCCTATAAGATGACACTTATTTCCGGTCTGGGGCCATGACACTGACCCAGAGAAATAGAGGGAAAGAGAATGAGCTTCGACCACTGCGCATCCAAATTTTGGGGGACACTACTGGGTCCGCCATATTCTACCTTGTGACGTCATTTTCGTCTATTCTATGGTCGTTTTGATTTAAATTTCGAGCGTTCGCGAGTTCAGTTGCATGTGTCTCATGAATTTTGATGTTGATTTGAGATATTTCTAGTGTTCCAATCCTACTTCCAACAGGTTCAATCGATCAATTAGTTTTCATAGGTTATGGTTGCTTCATTCACTTAAACATTTCAGTTTTATTCATTGTTATATGTTCTTGAAAGTTTCCTAAAGGAGAACTACAAAAGTATGGTTGAATGTGCTTGGAATTAATGGAAATACTTGGAATTGGTCTACCAATAAAATAGTTTGCTCTGAGCATTTTTTGCAGATTGATTTCAATAAATCGCATTCTAAAAGAAGATGCCAATACCTACCATCTCTCAAGTTGGATGATTCAATGAATAACGAAGGTACATTATCAAAATCGTACTTTCCATCAGAAGAATCTACAAGTAAAGATCAGTTAAATACCTCATCACCTCCTGAATCATCCATTAATATGAAGAATATCAAAGAAAAAAAAAATTAAGTTATCGTCAAGGTGAGAATAATTTCTGATTTCTTTTAATAAAATATCAGTCATTAGTTTTCGGTTTGTATAGTATTAGCAATACTTCTATCATCTATCCACACTCTCTTACTTCTTGCAAGCTATTATAAACTCATATTGTTTCAGAAATAAAGGTGACAAAAGTACCTCTTCAACAAGTACAAGCAGTAGTTCAAGAAGATGAAAAATCCAATTCATCAAGTCCATACATAGTTATAAGTAATTAAATGTCAGCTTGCCTATGTCTTTGTTGTGTTACTTTGAAAAATGGGACCTCTGATGGAACATTATTACATTATTTACAGTATCCCGCCATCAAAACTTAAAAGCCAGACGTACATACTGCATGCCGAAAGAGATTGTATAAGGCTAATAAAAAAAAATTGCTGTATTGAAAAAGAAAGTAACAGTGATATGGAAGCTATTATGAATTTGTTGAATAAAAACCAGCAGCACTCTAATAATGCAGTTGACTATTTACAAAGCACTTACGATAGTGTAGCTCATATACTAATGAGGCGATATTTGAAAAATATTGAAAGAGAAACCATATCTTATGAGGCTTATCCACCTGTACTTCAACGATTTGCTGCTACTTTGCAATTTTATTCTGCAAAAGCATATGAGACAGTAAGGAAAGTATTTGCCATGTCATTACCACACCAAGCCACAATACGAAAGTGGTACCAGAATATTAATTGTTAACAAGGGTTCATTTTAGTAGCATTAAATGGACTGCAAGCTAACGTTCAGGAATATTATATGTTCAATAGGGAAATAGTTTGTTCACTTATCGTTGATGAAGTTTCTATAAAAACGCAACTAGATTATGATTTACAACAAATGTGGAGCTATGCAAATATAGGAATAAATATTGATAATGATTAATTGAAACCTACTTCTGAAGCTTTTATACTTATGGTTGTTTGTCATAATGAACACTGAAAAATTCCTTCTTCATTATATCCCTCAGTACAAGAGAAAAAGCAAATATTGTGGAAGAAAGTCTCATACGATTACATGAAATAAATGTCCAAATATCATTGGTGACCTGCGACGCTCAAATTATAAAGAATTATTGCGTTTAGTATTTTAGGCTGTATTGCCACTAGTAACCAGGTGCACTGTGAGTTAGAAACAAAGAATTAATCATTTGAAGAATTGATTGATTTTCTTTTGTGAAGTTACTATCAATATATCTCTAAATATTTGTTATAACTCTCATTGAACATTTCATTTTGAGCTAAAACACTATTACACAAGTTACTAAGTAGATAACGATTAAAGGATACTGATTGACTTCATGTTTTTTTAAGAGTGAAATACCTGGAAATATAATCAATATCAATATGAATTTGTTTTATTTTTCAAAATGTTCCTGTAAAATCGACAGCTCGACAAGAAGTATATGTTGGAGTTTTTTTTTGACTAAGCTCAATTCCATAATGCTTAATTACCTTCAAATATCAGCCATGAAGTAAATAAATATTGAAGAAGTGTTCACACATTAAATAGATATTTTTTATACAGAAATAGTTGTTTTCACGTGAGAATAGGGTGATACACTTTGATGCTACTTTGTAGTAGATAGATGGTCATATGGGCCATATATAACAAAACCATACAAAAATCAATATATTTATTCTATTTGAAGTGATAAATAAGATCATTTAGTATTAGTATATTAATTTTCTTCTTAATTCCTTGATAGATTAAATTTTCTTTCTTCGTTAATTCTCTTTAAGGATAAAGATAAATAATATGAATGCCTCATAAGGCTATACTCATTCAACTTACTATTCATCAGTCATCAAATGTTTTATGGACAATCCTATCAATAAGTAAATGATAAAATGCACTTTTATTGTATTATCTTCGGTTTTTTGATCATTATTAACCTAATTATTTGCATACAATATCGTAATATCTGTCAGCTTCACATAAAAATGTTTAAATCCTACTTGATAGTTTGTTTTCCAGTAGAAATGCATCGTTTTCATTATGACTTAGTTCCTTATTTTTCTGCTGGACCCTGTAACTAAGCTATTATCTTTTTGTTCAACCCTCGTCGAAGAGTAGAATATGGCGAACCCACTTTTTAGCCACTTCGCGCAGGTTGTCAGCCGTTCTCTATCCCTCTATTTCTCTGCACTGACCCCGCCAAGACGATCCAAAAGGAGCAGGACACGACCTACTTTTTTTCGAAGCGTTTTGACGTTTTTGGCGCTCTTTTTCCTCGGAAGTGCTTATGAATTTGCTCAAATGTCTGTAATTTTCGAATTTTTCGATGAAAATGGTCTTGAATGATTTGGTTCGACTCACTGATCATGAATCCGTGGTCGAAATTCATTCTATTCGGCCGTAAGCACGATAACTCTCGAACGGAATGAGCTAGACAGTTAAAATGTTCAGAGTACGTTTGGGAGATAAATACCTCGTTTTTTATTGGGCAAAACCGGACAGATGGTTCCGGAGTAACAAAAAAATATATTTTTTTTACATAACAAATTTCAAATTAAATTTTTTTCAATACCTATGCAGTTTTACCATAATAATCCATTGATATCATTTTTAACTATAAAAAGCTAATACTATCGGTGATACGGTTTTTCAAAATTTCAATAATAAATCGTATTTTCTATGTTTTCACAGAATGATATAATTATAATCTATCTATGATCTATGATCTATGATCTATCTTTCGTTATAATGTCAACTTATTCTCCAGAGGAATGACATTGTCTAATTCATTTCCGCAATCGTAGAATTATGAGAATTATAATATGATATCATACTTTTTGTTGATATTTTCATGCCGATGGTCAATCCATATGATCATGGGAATGGTAATGGTCAGTTAATAATATTGAGTTCAGAATATCTCCAGTAAAAACAAAACTGGAATATTGGTGTATTCAGTATTGGAGTGGATTTGAGGAAAGAATATATATTATCGTTCATCATAGAATTGAGGAATGAATATCTCGGATGAGTTCGTTGTTGGGTAGAATTCGTCTATTGGATTTGGATTAATAATTTTAGGCACTCTTGTTGAATTTAAATTCTTCTATGATGTTTGAATTCAATTTCTGCCAAGTTGAAGTTCTTTCATAATAATCCATTGATATAATTCCCAACTCTTACCAATACCTTCGAGAATATGTTTTGTCAAAGTTTGAACAAGAGCGCCAAAGCTCCTGTCCACAGGGCTTGAACCAATTTTTTCAAATTCTCAGAGATTCAGTCAATAGAGAATCGAATTATCAGGATGAGATGTAGTTAGTAGACTCATGAAACACACTGGGTTCGATTTGGCTTTTATACTTGAAATTTTGAATGCAGCCCCAAATTAGCGCATTGTTGGGTTTGGGCATTTGTGCTTCAGAAATTTCGGTGTATTTTTCAGCATATACTTTTTCAATATTCAGGGTCTTAGTGAGAATTTGCGTCTTCTGGGGGGCCATGATAAGCACTCGAGAGCTTGTGCGAGTTAGTAGAATCAGTTTTCAGCAGAATTCTGTTCTGTATGGAATTTGTATCTGTGTCCTTACACCACCTTAGGCACGACACTGTTGATTACAACGAGTGAATGGTGGACGCTACAGCCTTACTAGGAAATTGCTATTCGCTATCTCCCAACTTCCAATACTTAGTACATTATCTACAGGCTGGTAATCACATGTGAATTCTGAAAAGAATGGTAGTTCTGAACTTGCCGAGTGTAATTAAGTCGGTGAATATTTCTCGCCAACTTTGACTAGCCAGGTCGAAAATAGATCGGCAAAATCCCTATGCGCGTTTTTCTTCCGAAAATAATCTTCAACAAAAGTGTTCATAAAGTAGGTATGTACCTATCTACGCATAACAAATAGCTACGATGGCACATTAGGGGCAATGTAGAAAATAAAAAATCTGTCAATTGACAGATATAATCTGTCAATTGACACATTTAATCTGTCAATTAGTTTAATTGACAGATTTTGTAATTGACAAATTTGATCTGTCAATAGACAGATTTAATCTGTAAATTACACTAATTGACTAATGATTAAATCTGTCAACTGACAAATTTGATCTGTCAATTAGTGTAATTGACAGATTAAATCTGTCAGTTGTCAGATTTTTTATTTTCTACATTGGCCCTATTACGCCGTCGTAAATAGCTCTCAGTGAGAATCGAAACGAACCTTTATTTAAACAATGGAGAAACATAACAGTGTAACATTGTACAAATCCACCAATATACATATCTATATTTGTTTTCATACAACTGTCAGAAAAACTTTACATTTTTGCATCTCTATTAATGCGTAAATGTTTACTTTTTTTCACCGTGAAAAAAAGTATTTTTTCTGTGACGGGAAAAAAATTTGACATTTCATCTCTGTTGACAGGTAACAAAATATAACTTTTCACGAAATTACTTTTTTTCTCCTCCGGGATGAAAAGTTCACTTTTAGTCCCTGTCACACGGGACAAAAGTACCCGATTCTCTCCCGGTGAGATGGCAAATGTGCGCATGCGGGTAATTTACTTTATCTCCCGGTTACCTAGCAACCGCGTGTTTATATCTCAAGTTGATGACAGCTGAGTCAAAAAAAGGTTAATTATTTCATTGAATACCGACAAATATAATAAAAAATGGATTTGATTAACTCTGATGAAAATGAGTTAGACGGAGAAGAAAAAAATTGTATACGCACCTAGGGAGAAAAGTAGGACATCCTCGCCCGCGCTTGTCACCCTCGCCTTCGGCTCGGGTGACAATCATTCGCGGGCGTGAATGTCCTACTTTTCTCCCTCGGTGCGTAATATTCTATTTTCCCCGGGAAAAAAGTGAATACATTTTCCCGGATATATATACATATTGATTGGAAGATATTTGATTTTAGAATATTTTATTGAATAATAAGTTACATTTCCTTTATATCGAAAGTACAATTATTATATGTGCATTGCGTGAATGACATGTTCCTTGAACTATTCGGTACAACAGACGAATTTTCTTGTGTTGAAATAATAATCTCTGACATGCACACAACTGCTGTTGATGTACCTGGTCGCAAATCGGGTGTTATTTCAGAACTGCCACACATTTGAACACTTTATTAACAATTTCTGTTCTGTGTGCCACCGATTCATCAACATACCCTTCAGCGACCGTTGATGACTTCCAACCGCCATGTTTCTTTAGTGTCATCAAGTCTCCCCCAGATTCAACTAAAAGTGTAGCAGACGATCTTCGAAATCTTTTGCTGCTGCTGGACGAAGGGCTATGTACATTCGGTAATATTTAATATATTCTTCAGTAACTACAAATCTCCTGTTTACATCATTCTTTGTTTGCTTCAGTTTCACAATTAATAACTTTCCCGAATATTCAATATCATCTAATGTTACCTGGCTGATTTCACAAATTCGACTATTCCTGCAATCCCAAATACAACAACAACCTTGGCCGTTAAATAAACTTCATCGGGTGCATTATTCAAAAAATCACTAATTTGTGTACTCGTAAAAATCGCAGCTTTCTTGGGCGTGTAACCTTTCCCATTTTGTTTCAGAAATGTAATTAGTTTGAAATATTTTGAAATGTCTACATTATTATTGGATCGTAACATACTTTTAATCATTGAATAATTCGACCACACTGTTGATGGCGTTTGTTGTTGTGCCAGTTCCGAAGAATAAGCCAATAACACTGTTCAGTAACTCAATAAAAAAGCAGCAGACTGTATTAAGAAAATATTATTTTGACTTTGATGTATTAGTTTCCGAACATTTTTGGACCCTAAATTTCTCGTCTCGTTGCACCGAACTCTTCCTGGCTGGTAGAAAGGAAAAAAAGGGAGAATAGGAACCAGGATGGACAAGTTCAACTTTCACCTGCACTGTCAACTTAGGTAATAATTCTATAGATTTCCGCAAATAATTCACAATGGAAAAACAACCGTACCGATCAAGCCTAATGAAATCTTATTGACTACTAAATCATGTATCACATCTGCGACATTTGAAATTCGCGATGTTGCCGATTACTTAAATTCTTCCTAATTTCGAATAATGCCCAAACAAACACTGTCTCCGAGAAACAACTGCATGTCTTTTTGGCGCTCTAGTTCCTCGGAACTGAGTGCTTATCAATTTGCCCAAATGTCTGTAATTTTCGAATTTTTCGATGAAAATGGTCTTAAACGATTTGGTTCGACTCACTGATCAATAATCCGTGGTCGAAATCCATACTGTCAGGCCGTCCGGCCGGTCCGGCCGGGCGATCCGGCCGGCCGTAGGCACGATAACTCTCGAACGGAATGAGCTAGACAGTTGAAATTTTCAGAGTAGGTTTGGGAAATAAATATCTCGGCTAAGTTCGTTATTGGGCAAAATCGGACAGATGGTTTCGGAGTAACAAAAAATACATTTACATTTACATTTCGGAACGGAACATGAAGTAAGAGATCTGAGAGTAGTGAGACTGCTTTTCATCCATAGACATAGATATAACTCTCGAACGGAATGAGGTAGGTAGTTGAAATTTTCAGAGTAGGTTAGGGAGATGAATATCTCGGTTAAGTTCGTTATTGGGCAAAATTGGCCAGATTTAATTTGATTTCTTCCATGGTGCAGTTCTCATTCTCATGATTGCTCATTTAGTCTCTGACGACCTTTTCTCCGGAGCGGTGAAACTTACTATCCAAAACTTACTCGGGCGCCAGTTGCAATGGGTTTTGCAAGGTTGCAACTCCTTGACAGAATCGATCACAGGTACTTGCACTTGCACAAACTGTAACTGATTCTACCCAAAAATGAAATAAAATAAAAAGAGAAATTCTGCGGAAAATATGAACTAAAAAGTTCTTATTAGTCTGCGGACTAATAATAAACTATATATCGGAGAATTAAAATTTCGGAATTTAATATAAGCGGAATTCTAAGCGGAAAAATACTCAATCTCGGAATGAATCTGAATTTATATCTGACTTTCGGAATCGCGGAAAATGAATTAATGAATGAATTCTAATTGCTGCGCACAGCGAATTTATAGGTTCGGTCGGTGAGTACGTCATGTGCCGTGATTTTGGGGAGATTTTTCAGAGGGGGGAGCCCAAGGGGCCTGCGGATTGGTCAGACCCTATTTTCCCTATCGGTACTACTTTTCCGGCGCTGGTCCGGAATAACGTCGGCGCAATTCATGTCGTCGTCCCGTGTCCGATGCGAGCGTTAGAAAAACACGTCAACACGTAAAAAAAATTGCAATGTTACAGATAACCAGCGATTGCGGTCGACATACGTGTTTTTCTACATAGGACTGAATTTGAGTTTGAATCTAAATAATTCGAATTATATTTCTCATTGCGCTGAATGGAAAATTAATAAATTAAATTACCAGGACTTCGGTGGGCTCTTTGTCGAGTGAATCGAAATAAATTCGATTAATTCGACTTGTTGACAACTATTAGCTTTAAATATGAATATGAAAAATGTAATTTTAGGAAATTTGATAGTAACGAGAAATCACTTCGTTACACACCCCCCTCACTTCTTAAGAAAAAAAACAAAGTTTTTTTTTTCCAAACCGCCCTCTCACCTACCGCTCCTACTCTATTCGCATACGGTGAAGAACACCTGAGGCTGCACCGCCAGGGCCAGCGGCCTGGGATAGGGCGGCGCTTGCAGGATGTTGCACTGCACGCCGATGGATCTCCTGTCATTCCGCCGGTCGGGGCTGATGGTGGTCCTCTGGACTGCTGGTCTTCTTTCTTCGGATTTCGGCGTCCTGGTCCTAGGGAAGGTTTCTTCCTGGTGTGAGTTAGGATGTTTCGTGGCGAACATCCCCACTTTGGTCGTGTGGGTTTTCACCCTTCCAGCTGGATTACGACGTTGACAATCACACTCTCTGGACATGACTCCCAATAGGCCACATCTTGAGCAGAATAACCGGGGTTTCCCGGTGCATTTATTCCATGAATGTCCAATTTCTCCACAGCGCCAGCAGGCTGCTGCGGCGAGCTCTACATATCGGGGTGGTTGACTTCGGTGGATGGCTCTGGATGCTCCTCTTCGATGATGGTGGTTTCTTCTTCGGGTAGTAGGGACCTTAGTAGATGACGATGGGCCTTCTACCGGTCGTGGACTGGGCTTCTATTCAAAGTTCCGGTTGCTACCCCTCGCGTGGGTGTATCTCTTGGTCCTCACAGTGGCCTTAGTGGATGTCGATGGGCCTTCTATCGGTCGTGGGCTGTGCTCCTCTTCAATGTTCCGGTTGCTACCCTTCGCGTGGGTGTATCCCTTGGTCCTGACAGTGGCCTTAGTGGGTGGGCGCCCTATTCTCGTCCTTGGCGTCGGAGATTCGTCATGGGCTGGAGGTCTTCCTTCCCTCTTCTCGGACTGTCTATGGTAGCTGGCGTCGACTGGGGCACTCGGGGCACTTCGGCTCTCGCCCTGGTCTTCGAGCCAACGCTCATACTCGCTCTCCACTAGGTCGTCGATGGCCTGGATGGGTGATTCGAGCAGGCCGGCGTCGATCATTTCCCACTCACTCTGGGACATCTCTAACCAATTCTGAAAATCAAATGGATGAGTCATGGATCAACAATTCTCACCTGGTGATGATTTGGATTATGGTCTCGTAAGACTCCAAATGTACGGACGGTACCTTAGCGCCGGGAAAAGCTAACGGTGGCCCGCAGAAACGAGTATGCTCTCACACCGCTCGCGGCTACCGAACGGTCGCGGTTCCCGGTCTTTAGTTAGCGGAACCGTCATCGGGAAACGGTTTCAAGTCCTTTATGTGGATGCTGCGGAGACATTTACCGGAACCACTCTTCAGATCGTACACCACTCGAGACACTACCTTAGTAACCGTATACGGACTTGTGTACTTTGCGGCCAACTTCGAAGCAAAGCTGTCTGCGGCCGAAGACAAAGGATGCTCCCTTCGACAGACCTTGTCCCCCAGCCTGCAGGTCCATTCTCTTCGGCGTAGGTTGTAATAGTGACTCTGCCTATTGAACGCCTTGGTCAGTTGTATGCTTACGAACTCGTGAGTCTCCTGGAGATGTCTGATTCGGTCAGCATATTGAGTGACGTCCTGGGTGGCTGGTTCCTCGACATCCCCTTCACCTGCATTTGGCCCCTGCGGAACCCTCCAGTTCGTTTCTGGGGAGCGGATTTCTCTCCCGAAGTTTAGGAACGCTGGGGTGAATCCGGTGGACTCGTGCTTCGCCGAGTTCAGGGCGAAAGTCAATTCCCCCATGCGTTCATCCCAATTCCGATGATCCCCTTCGCAGAACTGGGCGATCATTGTCTTGATGGTCCAGTTAGCCCTCTCCACTGGGTTGCACTGGGGCGAATACACTGGTGCAAACCTGTGCCTAATCCCCAGGTCCCTGAGGTTTCCAGTGAAGAGTTTCCCATCGTACTGGGAACCATTGTCGCTGATCACTGTCCGGGGGCAGCCAAACTTCAACACTACTTGATCGTAGAACGCCTGGAACACTCCCTTGCCAGTGGCAGCTCGGAGGGGTTTGCATTCCACCCACTTGGAAAATCTGTCATGGAACATCACCAGGAATGTGTTCCCCTTTCGGGAACGGGATAGTGGGCCTATCAGGTCGGTGCTCACCGTGTTCCATGGTCCATTAATGGGGTAAGGCTGCATCTTCCCTGATGGTTTCCGTTGGCAAACCTTATATTTTTGGCACTGCTCGCATTTCCTGATATATTGGGCCACTTCCCGGAACATCCCGGGCCAGTAGTAGCTCTGCGTTAACCTGGATATTGTCTTGGCAATCCCTAGGTGTCCAGCTACAGGCTCATCGTGGTTCTCTCGCAGCACGGCCAGCCGGCTCTCGGTGGGGACGCACAGCTTCCAGGGAGACCCCATCTCGGGTTCCGTGAAATCACTCGAACTCCAAAAGTGTCGGTATAATTTACCGTCCTGTATTCGGTAATCGGGGTGCAACGCAGGGTCCTTCGTGAGTTCCTGGTGCTTCCTGGCGTACCATGGGCACAGAATCACGTCCTCGACCAAGCAGGACTCCTCGCTACTGGGAAGGGGGTCCCGTGACAACGCATCTGCCACTCGGTTCAGGGCTCCTTTCCTGTACTTAATTTCGAAGTCATATTGCTGCAGGAAGACGCTCCACCTTGCGATCCTTCCTGAAGGGGACTTGATCGACTGGAACCATCGAAGACTCATATGGTCAGTCACCACGGTGAAATGGTACCCTTCAAGGTATGGTCTCATCTTGTCGATGGCCCAAACGATGGCCAAACACTCCTTCTCGGTTACCGAATAATTTCTTTCGGCATCGTTCAGTGTCCGACTCGCGTAGGCTATCACTCGCTCGTGGCCCTCCAGAACCTGAGTCAATGCAGCCCCCAGTCCAGTCTCCGAGGCATCAGTTTGCAGCGTGAACGCTCGGGAGAAATCGGGACAAGCCAAAACTGGGGACTCGGTGAGCTTCCTCTTTAGGGTTTCGAAGGCCTGCTGTTGGTCGGCTTCCCACTTCCATCTCTGCTTCTTCCCCAACAGAAGGGTGAGTGGGGTCACCACTTTCGTGAACTCTTCCACGAACCTCCTGTACCAACTCGCTATTCCCAAGAACCTCCTGAGCTGTCGCACAGTTTTTGGCGGTGTCATAGAATTTATGGCTGCAATTTTGTCGGTATCGGTCGCAATGCCCTCACTGGTCACCACATGTCCCAGATACTTCAGCGAGCTCCTAACAAACTCGCACTTTTCCGGGTTGATCTTCAGATTAGCGGCTCGGAGTCGGTGAAATACTGCTTTCAGGTTGGACAGATGCTCCTCGAAGGTCTCACCCAACACCACTATATCATCCAGGTATGCAAAAGCGTGGGGGTCCATATCCGGACCGATGACACGGTCCAGGCCTCGCTGGAATGTGGCTCCCACGGAGTGCAATCTGAAGGGCATCACCTTAAACTGGAAAAATCCCCGGCCGGGAACGGCGAATGCTGTGAAAGGTTTGCTTTCTTCGGCGAGGGGGACTTGCCAATATCCTTGCTTCAGATCCAGCGTGGATATGTACTTTGCTCGCCTTAGTTTGTCCAGAATTCCGGCTATGTGCGGCAGCGGGTAAGCATCCTTTACCGTGACTTCGTTCACAGCACGAAAGTCGATGCAGAACTTGGGTTTCCCATTGGCCTTCTTCACAATCACCACGTTGGAACTCCACGGTGATTTCGATGGTTCGATGATGTCCTCTTCCAGCATCCTATCTACTTCCTGGTTTACAATTTGCTGCATCTTGGGGTTGTATGGTCGATACCTCTGATTAATCGGCTCGGTTCCTGGTTTGAGTTTGATATCATGGATTATCATGTCAGTCAACCCTTGTACTTTCTCAAAGTTTTACCAGTTCCTTGTCCAGGAAGTCCTTCAGGGTACGCTTCTCCTTAGAATTCAAGGAGTGGACTGCGGGGTTCCCTGTTGGTCTCGACGAACGCTCTGGCCTTGGCAACCGTTCCTTCCCCAGGAAACATCGGGCTGTCCTTAAGTCGATCCGGAAATCATGATGGGTGAGTAGATCCATGCCCAAGATCAAGTCCATGGGCAGCTGGGGAACCAGATACAAACTCGCCTTAATCAGCGCCGTGCTGATCCTCAACGCGGGTCTGTAGGATTCCCTGACGGCAACGGAATTACCATCAGCGACGGTGGCCAACATGTCGGTGACCCTGGTTGGAAACACCCCCATATTCTTACATATATCCGCTGTAGCCTGGCTCAGGAATGATCTCGATGCTCCGGTGTCCAGTAGTGCTTCGACAGGTTCCTTTCCTATATATATGGTGATGATCGGGCGAGTTTCTCGTGGTATATGGTCTTGTGCTATCGGGGAGGTAGGAAACCGGAACTGTCTTTTCCCCAGACTCTGACAGTTCCGTTCTAGTTTCCCGAACAGTTGCACTCCCTCGACATGACACCGGGTTTTCCACATCGTGAGCAGAACAACCTTGGTGGGGAGCGGCATTCATGCTTCATATGTCCCATCTTTCCACACCTCCAACATTGAAGCCCGGTGTTGTTAAAGCTAACCCTCTTCGGTGGGGCTGGCGTTTCCCTTAAGCCAACAGCGACGGGACTCGCTGGGCCTTTCCCTTTGGGTACCCCGGCCTGGGCAATCAGAGGGGGCCCTGGCGAAGCTGGTTGTCGCTGTTCCAGGACTCCTCGCTGGGAAGAGCTAACGGATAGGTTCCAAGAAATCTTCGGCTGTGGGCTTTGGTACACCAGGTGGGGTTCGTCGATCAGGCCTTTTTGGTTCGGAGGAGGTGTATAACCATCTACGTGCCATTGTACCAACTCGAACACTCTTCCTTTTCCTAAGAGGTCCTGAATGTCGGCGTGTCCTGGAAGGCAAGGGCTGTCTGGAGGGATGGTAACAGGCGCTTCTTTATCACGTTTACCTGTTCCTCGTCAGAAGGCCTCCTCGTTGTCAGCTTCAGGAAGAGATTCTGCATCCTGGTGACGAAGAGCAACAACTTTTCCCCCTGTCCTTGAGTTCGTTTCCTTATCTCGTCCAACAGGTTCTCCTCATAATCAAGCGGTAAGAACGCCTCACGCAGTTGGTTTTTGAAGTCATTCCAATTCTGGAATGAACCTCGCCTCGGGATATACCAGTCCCTGGCATCCTTCCTCAAGAGTTCGAAGATAGACTCAAACAGGCATCGGTGAGTCACACTGCGAGTTTCGGCCAACTGTTTGACCTCCTCCAGGAAACTATTAACGCTAGAGGATCCGTCGAAGTGAACGTTCCATTTGTATACCGGGATGGACGGGCGGCTCGGGGACCAAGTCCTGGTATTGGGGTCGCTCCTTTTACCTTGACTCTCATCGAGATCGGATACTTTCTGTCGTCCCTGGTGAGGCACCGTTGGGTGTCCTGTACGAGATTCACGCTCGGCTCGTTCCTGAACCCCTTGCTCCTGCCGGACGTCCCTCGTCACCGGACTGTGGTGGGCAGAGCAGTCTAACTCCTCAGGTTCCAGGAAAGGAAATGACACCCTCCTGGTGGACTCGGCTATGGCGCGCCCATTTCTCCGGCTTGGTTCCCCTAGAGGGCTGGTGAGGTCCAGGCGCCTCCGGAAGGCATCGCAGGCTCGCTCTCGCAGACGCTGGAGGAAATCGGAGGTCAATCCGGTCCTCTGGAAGATTTCCGACTGCTGAGCTGCACCTGTTTCGTGCAGTTCATCAGGGTTCCTCGAGTCTCCCCGCTCAATGCGGTTACGGACGTGGACCAATCGGCTCCTAATGCGGACATCCTCATTCACGGCGTTGTCCACGTCGAAGTCCCGAATCTCCTCCACCAAAGACCCCAGGATTCGATGAACATTGTGTAATTCCTCCTCGGTGTTTCTGTGCCTTGTAGAGTAAGGCACCTGCTGAGCCAAAACTTTCCTAAGTTCAGCCCGATTCTCATGGACAGTTCTGCCAGCCACGCATCCACGGGCTTCGAGTTCCCATACTAACTCCTCGGCCCTAAGCCTGTTGACTTCCATGTCTGATTTTAACTTCCTCTCCTCTTCTCGGATCGTTGATGAAAGAATAACGTCCCTGCTCGGGCGCCAATTTGTGACGACCTTTTTTCCGGAGCGGTGAAACTTACTATCCAAAACTTACTCGGGCGCCAGTTGCAATGGGATTTGCAAGGTTGCAACTCCTTGACAGAATCGATCACAGGTACTTGCACTTGCACAAACTGTAACTGATTCTACCCAAAAATGAAATAAAATAAAAAGAGAAATTCTACGGAAAATATGAACTAAAAAATGTATTTCTGCGGACTAATAATAAACTATATATCGGAGAATTAAAATTTCGGAATTTAATATAAGCGGAATTCTAAGCGGAAAAATACTCAATCTCGGAATGAATCTGAATTTATATCTGATTTTCGGAATCGCGGAAAATGAATTAATGAATGAATTCTAATTGCTGCGCACAGCGAATTTATAGGTTCGGTCGGTGAGTACGTCATGTGCCGTGATTTTGGGGAGATTTTCCAGAGGGGGGAGCCCAAGGGGCCTGCGGATTGGTCAGATCCTATTTTCCCTATCGGTATTACTTTTCCGGCGCTGGTCCGGAATAACGTCGGCGCAATTCATGTCGTCGTCCCGTGTCCGATGCGAGCGTTAAAAAAACACGTCAACACGTAAAAAAAATTGCAATGTTACAGATAACCAGCGATTGCGGTCGACATACGTGTTTTTGCGCGTAGGTTCTGAGGAACATCGCGTTATAGTTTTGCCCAAATGTCTGTAACTTTCGAATTTTTTGACGAAAATGGTCTCGAACGATTTAGTTCGACTCCCCAATGAAGAATTCGAGGTCAAATTTGATTCTGTCCGGCCGGCTGGCCTTGCCACGATAACTTGAGAAAGAAAAGAGCTAGCGACTTGAAATTTTCAGGGTGGGTGGCGCATCCCAATACGACAGACAAGTTAGTTAATGGGCATAATCGGCCCAGTGGTTTCCGAGTAATAATTTTGTTTTCAACCAATATAAATCCTATCGAATTGAAACTTGGTGAGTAGTTGTAGAATATGAACCTAAGCACGTTCGTGAAATTTTATGCGAATCGTATGGATAGAAAATTAAAAAAAATTATTAAAGAATATTTTTGTTGTCACGATAACTTGAGAACGGAATGAGATAGCGGCTTGAAGTTTTCAGGCTAGGATGTGCACCAGAACGCGACATTTTAGTTTGTTTATGAGCATAATCGGCCAAACGGTTTTAGAGTTATAGCCATCTGAAATTTTCTGAAATTTGGTGGTTTTTTGTTCCTCATTAACTCGACAAATACTGAACTGATTGAATTCAAACATGGTTATTAGTTGTAGAATGCCAACGCGGAAATGTTTGCAAAATATGGTGAGGATAGCATTTGTAGAAAATTTTTAATAAATCATTGAAAATAAAAAAAAAATTCTATATATCAGTAACTATTCGTTTGAAATTGCTGAAATTTTGCAAGAGCCTTCATAACCTAACTCTACTGCCAAGTTTCTAGTTTTAATACGATCGGTTAAATATTGTTGGAGATTCGAGCATTCTTGTGTGAGTTCATTACATGGGTGACCGTTGCCTCGATAACTTTCGAACGAAAGCAGATATGGACTTGCAGTTTTCAGGGTAGGTTGCGTATCCGAAAGGGACAGTTGAGTTCATTTTTGGGCATAATCGGTCTAACGGTTTCCGAGTTATACCCACCTGGAATATTATTTCCTTGATAACTCAAAAAATAAATATTCGATCGAATTGAAGCTTGGTAACTAGTGGTAGAAAATCAACATGAAGACGTGTTCAAAATTTTGTAGGAACCATACCCCTAGAAAAAATGAAAAAAATTACGAAAAAAAAAATTTTAAGAGCCGTACTATTAGAAAATTTAAAAAATCACGAAAAAAAAATTGGTTCAAGCACTGACGTGAAGTCAGAAGCTTTTGCGCGTATGTTCTATTGTCCATTCTTCTGTATTGGACACCCTTAATCGAATTTACCATGGTAAATTCGTGTCCAATACAGAAGAATGGACAATAGAACATACGCGCCAAAGCTTCTGACTTCACGTCAGTGCTTGAACCAATTTTTCTACATAGGACTGAATTTGAGTTTGAATCTAAATAATTCGAATTATATTTCTCATTGCGCTGAATGGAAAATTAATAAATTAAATTACCAGGACTTCGGTGGGCTCTTTGTCGAGTGAATCGAAATAAATTCGATTAATTCGACTTGTTGACGACTATTAGCTTTAAATATGAATATGAAAAATGTAATTTTAGGAAATTTGATAGTAACGAAAAATCTCTTCGTTACAAGTCTTGATAAATAAACTATTATTTGAATTGAATTTCTTTTATTCATTTTCCTTACATAAATCTTGAATACGCGGTTTGGTAAATTTTCCGCTATTCAACTGGCAATAATTTTCGTGACGCTACTTGCGCTGCTTCTATCATCTCCGGTGGAGTCAGAAAAAACTCAGAATCAAGCATTTTTAACTTTATAGTATTCAAAATAACTACTAAACAATTACTGAGTTCGCAATTTTTGAATCAAATCACAAAATTAAATTGACAACGCAGGTCTAATAGCTTACTAGTTTCAAAATTCATATCGATAACATTCTGAATTTAATATATTGTAATAATATGTTCTTTCACTATTAAATCGTCGTTTTTCCTGTCACAGAAAAAATAGTGTATTATACACGGGAAAAATATTAGATTTCAGCTCTCGGTTTTTTGTATAAACATAACCTCGAGCTAAAATCTAATACTTTTTACCCTTGTATAATAAATAACTATTTCTCACCGTGAAAAAAGGACTTTTTTTCTCTTCCAAAATAATTCACAAAATAAACATGATATATTACTCTTTGAAGGATTTATTTTTAACACAGTCTATTATTAATTTATTATTCATCATAAAACTATTTCATTTATTGGAGGTGTCCATAAATGTGAGGAATTTTTGAGGATTTTACGAATCCCCCTCCACCCCCAGGTGAGATTTCGTAAGATTTCCTCCCTCCCCTAATCTCACGTGAGATTTTTCAAAATTCGTGTTTTGGGTGTAAACTTGTCTTTTAAAACAATAAAATGGTTCGAGCCCTGTGGACAGGAGCTTTCTGGCGCTCTAGTTCAAACAGACAAATTATATCTCCGATAGTATTGGTTTCTCAGAGTTGAGAATTATATTATTATTATACTGATCCTCCTGGGTCTTCCACAAGGAGACCCCTCATAAGCTCTAAGAGCTTGCCCTGAGTTAGGAGAACCAGTTGTGTTCTGTGTAGGCTTTGTTACTGTGTCATTACGCCACCTTAGGCACAGCACTGTTAATTTTTGACCCAACAGCGAATGGTGGCGATTACCGTGACTAGAAAATTTCTTTCCTAGCCTCGGAATTGAACTTGGGGCTTTCGCTCCCAAGTCAATTACTCTACCACTGAGCCAATCGCACGACGATATCAATGTATTCTTTTGATAGAACTGAATCATAAAGGAAATTCAATTCAAATAATAGTTTATTTATCAAGACTAAATAAATTATATCTCCGAAAGTATTGGTTTCTCAGAGTTGAGAATTATATCAATGTATTCTTATGATAGAACTGCATCATAAAGGAAATTAAATTCAAATAATAGTTTATTTTTCAAGATTAAACGAGCAATCTGAGAATGAGAACTGCTGCATGGAGGAAATCAAATTAAAATTGCTGAAATGAATCTGACTCTCTCTCCC
Organism: Halyzia sedecimguttata; assembly: GCA_937662695.2. Lineage (NCBI taxonomy): Eukaryota > Metazoa > Arthropoda > Insecta > Coleoptera > Coccinellidae > Halyzia > Halyzia sedecimguttata. The sequence goes on along the minus strand of OW569416.2, from coordinate 9,360,446 downwards.
TCTTATAGAACAGGATGACATGTACGAGTATGAACACAGAGCATATAATAAAGCTTAGATAGAATAATTATAGCATTCTGTGAAAACATAGTAGTTCGATTCATTGGCATACACTAATTCTTGGCAAGCACTCTCCAATCCCGAAGAAGCTGTGTCTGCGCATGCGCCCCTGACATTTTTTTTTAACCACAACCGCGAATCCAATTCTAAAGTAAACAAAACATTTAAATCTACGAACGAGTTCCTCATAATATAATTATTAAGAATAATTATCACTATATCACTAACTAAATCCTGTTGAAATCTATTGTATACCATACGTTGAATATAAACGGGACTACCTTGTATTTGATGAGTTTGAAGATTGAAGGAATCTAGATAATAGATATATTGATTACGTATGTGAAAGAAATTCCGAATTATGGAGAACTGTGGGATAGCAATTGTAACCGCACTAATACCATATCAGGTACATGAAGTTATTCATGATTTCTAAATGATATAAGTATTAAGTTATGTTTTATTTAAGGTTTGTCAGCAAATTGTTTCAAAAGAAGATATCTGGTATATGTCCTTCTGGATTTCAAGCGAAAAATCAGCCAGTAGGTACTAGTAGTGAATTGAATGAATGAATTTTCAGTCTTTATATTTACTTTCAGGAGTGAATAAATTGAGACCCAAACAGTTCACCTGGAGCGAACAAGAAATGGTTGTGAACAAATTGAACGCAGGAGTTACTGCTGATAAAATTCTTAATAAAAACAAGGAATATGGGACTTATGTAGATTGAATATCTATCTTATCTCATGAGAAAATTTAATATTGATAAGAGGCGACATGAAGAGCATATGAACGCTACAATTTTGAAAGTTCAAGAGTGGAATAGTCAACAAGAAAATCAAACAAATTGGTGATGGTTCTCATATCGTTAGCAAAATGATAAAGGGACTTATTTCCAATAAGAAAGTTTCAAGATATTCGTTTAAAAGTGAACGATAAATCAGGGGGTGGACGAAATAAACCATAAATGCTCAATTCTAGTACATTTGCATGATACCTGTTATGGATTCATATAAATTTTTTATTTGTGTTGTCAGAATTAAAGGTCGTGATCACATTCGTTTCCTTAAACGGAATTTTTCTAAAATGAATGTGATCACGACCTTTAATTCTGACAACACAAATAAAAAAATTTTCTCCAAGTTGAAGTCTGTCACTCCCAAATTGTTGTTGTCAGATGTAATTTATGAAATTCCTTGTCACGATTGCGAATGTGTGTATATAGGACAAACACGACGATATCTCAAAGATCGAATTACCGAACATAAAAGAGATTCCCTCAATATCCTTAATCCTTTGAAAAAAAAGAAAGAAAATAACACTGCGCTGTCAGAACATGTCTCAACAACGTTGTATTCATTTAGTTTTGATTCGTGTAAAATATTAGGCGTACAAAGAGTTCTTAAAAAACGACTATTGCATGAAATGATCTCAATAAAAGAAAACTCTCATTCTATAAACAAAAGAACTGAGATTGACAACCTAAATACTCAGTATTATCACCTAATTAATAAAATCAGAGATAGGTAACATAGCACCCTTGAATTGTGTATTTTTTTTTTTTTTGATCAGGAGATCATTTCAAACTTGAAGGTCACTTACATCTGAAATTCTTTTAATTAAATATGTTGTCTCAGTCTGCGTTGCACGTTCCTTCCAGCATGAGTAGGTTTCATTTTGCAATTTTAACATCGTATATCGACAAAGAAACCATAACAAACTGTAAGTTGACAATCTTATGAATTATTCATCTAACTGTAATTTCAAAATAATCTTCGTTCTTTCTTGATTGTTATTACTGCCTATATTAAATTCAACTTAGGTAAGAACAATTCGACAAATAGTGACCCATAACAGAGTTCCTCAGTCGGGGGATTCCTCATCTATGTTTTTCTTGTTTGATTAGTTCAAGTTTTTGCTGGTGTATTGTTTTTATTGCTTGTGGCTAATCAATATATTTATGTTAAATATATTCGTGCTGATCAAGTCAAGTAGTTTGTTGGGTTGAATTCATAATCTCTTGGATATAGATGTATATTATGTAAGCTTCTTTTGATGGAGTAGATAGCTTAAACTGTATTTTATATGTACAAAAAAACAAACAAAAAAAGTTTTTGGAAATTTGTTTTCGGAATTAAGATTTGTAGTCTATTTGTTATTTAATAAAAAAAAAATTTAAATTGTAACTTGTTTACAAATAATTTTTAAAGCCGGCTCCGGTGGTCCAGTTAGGAAATTTGATAGTAACGAAAAATCTCTTCGTTACAAGTCTTGATAAATAAACTATTATTTGAATTGAATTTCTTTTATTCATTTTCCTTACATAAATCTTGAATACGCGGTTTGGTAAATTTTCCGCTATTCAACTGGCAATAATTTTCGTGACGCTACTTGCGCTGCTTCTATCATCTCCGGTGGAGTCAGAAAAAACTCAGAATCAAGCATTTTTAACTTTATAGTATTCAAAATAACTACTAAACAATTACTGAGTTCGCAATTTTTGAATCAAATCACAAAATTAAATTGACAACGCAGGTCTAATAGCTTACTAGTTTCAAAATTCATATCGATAACATTCTGAATTTAATATATTGTAATAATATGTTCTTTCACTATTAAATCGTCGTTTTTCCTGTCACAGAAAAAATAGTGTATTATACACGGGAAAAATATTAGATTTCAGCTCTCGGTTTTTTGTATAAACATAACCTCGAGCTAAAATCTAATACTTTTTACCCTTGTATAATAAATAACTATTTCTCACCGTGAAAAAAGGACTTTTTTTCTCTTCCAAAATAATTCACAAAATAAACATGATATATTACTCTTTGAAGGATTTATTTTTAACACAGTCTATTATTAATTTATTATTCATCATAAAACTATTTCATTTATTGGAGGTGTCCATAAATGTGAGGAATTTTTGAGGATTTTACGAATCCCCCTCCACCCCCAGGTGAGATTTCGTAAGATTTCCTCCCTCCCCTAATCTCACGTGAGATTTTTCAAAATTCGTGTTTTGGGTGTAAACTTGTCTTTTAAAACAATAAAATGGTTCGAGCCCTGTGGACAGGAGCTTTCTGGCGCTCTAGTTCAAACAGACAAATTATATCTCCGATAGTATTGGTTTCTCAGAGTTGAGAATTATATTATTATTATACTGATCCTCCTGGGTCTTCCACAAGGAGACCCCTCATAAGCTCTAAGAGCTTGCCCTGAGTTAGGAGAACCAGTTGTGTTCTGTGTAGGCTTTGTTACTGTGTCATTACGCCACCTTAGGCACAGCACTGTTAATTTTTGACCCAACAGCGAATGGTGGCGATTACCGTGACTAGAAAATTTCTTTCCTAGCCTCGGAATTGAACTTGGGGCTTTCGCTCCCAAGTCAATTACTCTACCACTGAGCCAATCGCACGACGATATCAATGTATTCTTTTGATAGAACTGAATCATAAAGGAAATTCAATTCAAATAATAGTTTATTTATCAAGACTAAATAAATTATATCTCCGAAAGTATTGGTTTCTCAGAGTTGAGAATTATATCAATGTATTCTTATGATAGAACTGCATCATAAAGGAAATTAAATTCAAATAATAGTTTATTTTTCAAGATTAAACGAGCAATCTGAGAATGAGAACTGCTGCATGGAGGAAATCAAATTAAAATTGCTGAAATGAATCTGACTCTCTCTCCCTCTTATAGAACAGGATGACATGTACGAGTATGAACACAGAGCATATAATAAAGCTTAGATAGAATAATTATAGCATTCTGTGAAAACATAGTAGTTCGATTCATTGGCATACACTAATTCTTGGCAAGCACTCTCCAATCCCGAAGAAGCTGTGTCTGCGCATGCGCCCCTGACATTTTTTTTTAACCACAACCGCGAATCCAATTCTAAAGTAAACAAAACATTTAAATCTACGAACGAGTTCCTCATAATATAATTATTAAGAATAATTATCACTATATCACTAACTAAATCCTGTTGAAATCTATTGTATACCATACGTTGAATATAAACGGGACTACCTTGTATTTGATGAGTTTGAAGATTGAAGGAATCTAGATAATAGATATATTGATTACGTATGTGAAAGAAATTCCGAATTATGGAGAACTGTGGGATAGCAATTGTAACCGCACTAATACCATATCAGGTACATGAAGTTATTCATGATTTCTAAATGATATAAGTATTAAGTTATGTTTTATTTAAGGTTTGTCAGCAAATTGTTTCAAAAGAAGATATCTGGTATATGTCCTTCTGGATTTCAAGCGAAAAATCAGCCAGTAGGTACTAGTAGTGAATTGAATGAATGAATTTTCAGTCTTTATATTTACTTTCAGGAGTGAATAAATTGAGACCCAAACAGTTCACCTGGAGCGAACAAGAAATGGTTGTGAACAAATTGAACGCAGGAGTTACTGCTGATAAAATTCTTAATAAAAACAAGGAATATGGGACTTATGTAGATTGAATATCTATCTTATCTCATGAGAAAATTTAATATTGATAAGAGGCGACATGAAGAGCATATGAACGCTACAATTTTGAAAGTTCAAGAGTGGAATAGTCAACAAGAAAATCAAACAAATTGGTGATGGTTCTCATATCGTTAGCAAAATGATAAAGGGACTTATTTCCAATAAGAAAGTTTCAAGATATTCGTTTAAAAGTGAACGATAAATCAGGGGGTGGACGAAATAAACCATAAATGCTCAATTCTAGTACATTTGCATGATACCTGTTATGGATTCATATAAATTTTTTATTTGTGTTGTCAGAATTAAAGGTCGTGATCACATTCGTTTCCTTAAACGGAATTTTTCTAAAATGAATGTGATCACGACCTTTAATTCTGACAACACAAATAAAAAAATTTTCTCCAAGTTGAAGTCTGTCACTCCCAAATTGTTGTTGTCAGATGTAATTTATGAAATTCCTTGTCACGATTGCGAATGTGTGTATATAGGACAAACACGACGATATCTCAAAGATCGAATTACCGAACATAAAAGAGATTCCCTCAATATCCTTAATCCTTTGAAAAAAAAGAAAGAAAATAACACTGCGCTGTCAGAACATGTCTCAACAACGTTGTATTCATTTAGTTTTGATTCGTGTAAAATATTAGGCGTACAAAGAGTTCTTAAAAAACGACTATTGCATGAAATGATCTCAATAAAAGAAAACTCTCATTCTATAAACAAAAGAACTGAGATTGACAACCTAAATACTCAGTATTATCACCTAATTAATAAAATCAGAGATAGGTAACATAGCACCCTTGAATTGTGTATTTTTTTTTTTTTTGATCAGGAGATCATTTCAAACTTGAAGGTCACTTACATCTGAAATTCTTTTAATTAAATATGTTGTCTCAGTCTGCGTTGCACGTTCCTTCCAGCATGAGTAGGTTTCATTTTGCAATTTTAACATCGTATATCGACAAAGAAACCATAACAAACTGTAAGTTGACAATCTTATGAATTATTCATCTAACTGTAATTTCAAAATAATCTTCGTTCTTTCTTGATTGTTATTACTGCCTATATTAAATTCAACTTAGGTAAGAACAATTCGACAAATAGTGACCCATAACAGAGTTCCTCAGTCGGGGGATTCCTCATCTATGTTTTTCTTGTTTGATTAGTTCAAGTTTTTGCTGGTGTATTGTTTTTATTGCTTGTGGCTAATCAATATATTTATGTTAAATATATTCGTGCTGATCAAGTCAAGTAGTTTGTTGGGTTGAATTCATAATCTCTTGGATATAGATGTATATTATGTAAGCTTCTTTTGATGGAGTAGATAGCTTAAACTGTATTTTATATGTACAAAAAAACAAACAAAAAAAGTTTTTGGAAATTTGTTTTCGGAATTAAGATTTGTAGTCTATTTGTTATTTAATAAAAAAAAAATTTAAATTGTAACTTGTTTACAAATAATTTTTAAAGCCGGCTCCGGTGGTCCAGTGGGTATAAAGACCTGCTGTGGTGCCGGAGGTCGCGGGTTCGAATCCCGCTCAGGGCATGGATGTGGTGGAGGTGTGATTGTGATTGTCTGGTATGAATGTGGTTAGGCTAATGACCATAGCAGTCGATACCTATATATAAAAAAAAAAATAAAAAAAAAATAATAATTTTTAAAATATAGTTTGTTCATTTATAGTGCCCTGAAGAAGACTTCAGATAGAAGTCGAAACTAGTAGGCCTTGTTTGAAGAGTTGGTTTTATTCTACCCTAGACCTACTACCTGTCAAAAACTAGCAAGTATTAATAACATAGGTCTGAAATCATCATCATTCTTTCCACAAATGTAATTACCTGCTTTTATATGTTGGACTAGGACGCAAAAGTCCCGAGGTTAGTAAAGAAATGTCCTACTCCAGATGGTAGTAACCACCATTCTTTGTTCAGTCAAAACGCCACCTTTGGCACATCACTACCGAAGTTGCCGTAAGAACATTGTAATAAAACCTACATTGAACACAACTGATTCTCCAATCTTGCACAATCTTTTGAGAGCTTATGAGCGTTCTACTCAGAAAACCTAGGAGTGTTAATATACTTAATCATAGTATCTGAAAGTAATGGAATTTTTGCATCGTGTTATATTCAGACTGAGAAATTTATTCAAATTATTTTATGATCAAGATCAGCATTCAATGAAGCAACTTTTCATTAAGACCCTGCATATTTCAATATTGACAATGCAATAACAAATGTATCCTTTCTTTTCTTTCGAAAAGTGTTGTGCTAAGGACTACACCGTAACTACAGAAACACAAAGTGCCCAAACCTCACCGTCTCGGTAGGTCGCAATTGATCCATACATATTTTCAGTCCTTGCTCAAATTACTCAACGTACGAGTTGAAATCCTAACGTCTTTATGGACATGAAATTGTAGTTCGGAATATTTGTCCGAAATTGGATGTACTTTTTCCGAAATAGGATTTACTTTTCATAAATTGAATTCGATTTTTCAGAAATTGAAATTGCTTTTTCCGAAATTGATTTTAACTTTTCTGAAATTGATGTTGATTTTTCAGATTTATTTTACTTTTCCCTGAATTGAACTTGAAACGGTATAGGGAACAAACAACAGAAAACATAAGTAATATGTGAATTTTGCCTTCCAACTCCAGCTGATGTTTGATATCTAGGCTGAGATAATGATAAAAAGTCGACAAAATAGAGGAACTAAAACGAACGTGCAGTCATAGAGATTTTTAAATATTCGCAACTATTATATTGTACAAAAGAAAGTTCGTAATTGCAACGCAAACATTTCTTTGTGTTGTCATTGATATTTTGTTATAATATTTACTATTTCATCAATTTATTCATTTTTGGAAAATTGTTTACCCAATGAATTGAACAATTATACTTCTAATAATATTGTGGAATGATGTAGAAACACGGCAAATTTCGTAGTTCAAAAAAAAATAAATGTTTCACTGATATGAATCTATATTTAAATCCGCTTGAGAGACGTGCTGTTAGTAACTATCTACCAAATATGAGATGTTAGTAGTCGAGGGCTCATGTTTACCAAAATTCACTATTTCTTAGCATTTTTGCTCATTTTCAATGATCATTTGAATTATATTGTTTTGGCAGTCATGTCATTTATCAAAGGACACACGGTGAAATATTCATTGATTTTAACTGTATACAAATATTCCTCGTCCTCTGATAAATATCCAGTAAAGTGGTTTCAGTAGATATTCTCATGAATTTCTAATTCTGTTTGCGTCTGTCTTTATGTTGGATAGTAACATTGATAATTCTATCATTTGCATTATTTAATATATTTCAAAACATCGATGCAGACCACAATTGCTGCTATTATACTGATCCTCCTAGGTCTTCCCAAAGAGAATCCCCAAGAGCTTGAGGGAGATAGGAAAATCAGTTATGTTCTGTGTAGGCTTCGTTACTGTGTCCTTGTATCACCTTAGATACAGCAGTGTTGATTATCGACCCAACAGTGAATGGTGGCGATAGCCGTGACTAGAAAATTTGTTACCCAGCACCGGGATTGAACTCGGGCTCTCCGGCCCATGTGTCAAAATTTCTAATCACTGAGCCAATCACGCTACAATTGGTGAAATATTCAAGCTTATTTTCGGTCTCACACAAAGGTACACATAGAGACATAAATGATTCGACCGAAAGCTATCTTAGATAGCCTAAGGTGTTTTAACATGAATATGACTTCTGGGTTTCAACTGTTCAACAATTACTACGCTTTGCGTAGAAGTTAACTGTTGCTCTATGATTTATTCGTATATTTTTTCGTTCAGCTTAAAAAATTTTTAAAGTACTGAGATGAGGTCAGTCTGATTGCTCATGTTGACCGATTCGAGTAGAATGTATAAGCAAGTGCGCTGAAGCAGATTGAATTCACGTCGTTGCTTTTTCAATTTTTTCTCAATTACCGCTGCCTAATTAAATATCAAATATAAAGACATCAAACAATCATTGCCAAAGAAAGAAGGAAAATAACACAAAATTTACTATGGGATAAGCCGGATATTTTGAGGGACTTCTTTCTATATTCTGCTTAAGTTTTTGAATCCAAGGATCTTCAACAAGATTACCCCCATTTAATTGTATATTTAACTTCAAAATTTCCTCAGAACTATCTTCCCGATTTGGCAGCGTGTCACGAGATAGAATATCTGGAACGACATGTTATTTGCCCTTTCGGTGGACAATATCGAAGTCAAATTGCTGCAATTTTAGGACCCATCGTCCTATACGACCGTTAGGATCTCTTAATGACATTAACCACAGTAGTGACCAATGATCAGTAATGACAGTAAATTTTGTTCCCTCTATATACGGCCTAAATTTCTCGATGGCAAACAAAACTGATAAGCATTCACGCTCGGTCGTAGTATACTTTCTTTCTAACCGAGTTAATGAACGACTAATATAAGCAATAACTCTATCTGGATAGTCTATTTTACCTGATGACTGTGTCAGTACTGCCCCCAAACCTTCTGAAGATGCATCACACTGAATCGTGAATGGTTTCGTAAAATCCGGACAGGATAAAACTGGAGGTGAAATTATTTTTCTTTTATTGATCGAAGGGCCTCTTCATGTTTGTCAGTCCAAACCAATTTTTTTCCTTTCTTTAACAAACCAGTAATCGGTGATATTAACGTTGCAAACTGTGGTATAAAACGGCTATACCAGGAAGCTAAGCCTATTATTCTACGAACTTCTTTAATTTTATTTGGTTTTGATAATCACAAAATAGCAGAAACTTCTATTTTTTTCTAGTTATCTGGATCTACAGATAACCCGTGTTCATTAATGACGTAACCTGAATATTACATTTCTGATCTACAAAATTTACATTTTTCTCTGTTCAATGTTAAACCAATTTTCCTCAGTCTTGACAATATTTCTTCTAAAATCTTTATATGTTTATCAAAATCCTGGGTTACAATAACAATATCATCAAGATATGCAAAAGCATATGGTTCTAAAGACGAGTTTATTACCTTGTCTATGAGTCTTTGAAATGTAGCAACCGCATTGCATAAGCCAAAAGGCATACGTTTAAATTGAAACAATCCTCTGTTAGGTACCGTGAACGCAGTGTAGTGTTTCGAATGTTCAGCCATTGGTATTTGCCAAAACGTCGATTTAATATCTAATGTGCTAATGAACTTTGCGTTTCCTAATTTATCTAAAGTAGCTGAAATATAAGGAATTGGATATGCGTCTTTTCGAGTGGCTTTGTTTAACTTTCTGTAATCTACACAGAATCTATATGAACTATCTTTCTTCTTAACTAACACGATGGATGAAGCCGAAGCCGAGTCTGATTTTTCTATTATATCATTATTTAACATATCTTGTAATTCTAAGTCAATATGTTTCATCATTGCAGGTGAAACGGGATAAAATCGCTCTTTAACTGGCTCTGAGTCAACCACGATTTTATGCGTTACATCTTTCACGTAGCCTAATCCTTCCCCTAGTTCCCTAAAACCTTTCTCTAGTGCGTTATCTAAAATCTCTTTTTGTTTCCATGTTAATTTATCCCGTGAAGTTACGGCAGGATTGCCAGAATATAATGAATTGACTGATTCATCGTTGTTCGCATCTGCAGATTTGAAAGACCAAGTTTTTAACATAAGATCTGGAATTACTTCCATAGAAGTCCAAAAATCTACGCCAAGAATTAAATTTTCAGTTAGATCCTCGATAACCAAGATTTCCATAACACGTACTCTATTTTCAAGAGTAATCGGTACTGTAACACAACCAACACAATTACATCGTGCATCATTTTTAGCTACTCTCACAGCCACAGTATTTGTAAATTTCGTCAGCTTTATCTTCAATCTTTTGTTTAAATAATTAAAGAAATCCGTCTTAGTGCATCCTGAATCTAATAATGCTTGTAGCTCATGACTAAATATAGATATGCTTAAATAAGGTCGTTGATCTCGACAATTTTTGGAAGAAAATATATAATCCAAAATTTTCCGACTCGAGTATTGTCAATTGCGGTACTTGCTAATGAAAGAGATAGGGGACCGCCTACATCTGTCTCCTCTGCCCGTTTCCCGAATTCGACCCCGAACACTTGGGACAATTCCTAACTATAACCCTTTTCTAATTGCATTTGAAACATCTCAAATTTTCGACCCTTGTGGATCTATCACAATTTGAGGCTATATGTCCAAAATTATCACATCTGAAGCATTTAATATTACTTTAACTAGTTCTGGAAGAAAAATGCGTTTGTTCCCTAATTGAATATCCGGATGATGTCTCTCTATACCCTAAATCGGGTTCTAACAATTTATTTTGTTGTGTAATTGGGGCAACATAAGTGTTAGCATTACTGGTTCTTAACTCAATTAATTTGCCTACTCTCAATAAATCTTCAAAAGTTTCAATGACGCTTGTTCCTAATTGAAGTTGATAATACGGTGTCAAATTTTTTAGAACTATTAGTAATCGAGACTGTTCCGATATCTGTGTCGACAAACGATTGAACAAATTGTCCATAACTGCTACATACATGCCAATGTTTTCGCCTCTTCCCTGCGTTCGTTTTTTAATTTCCTCAAATAAACGCGAGTTATAATCAGGCGGTTGAAATTGTTCCCTTAATTTCAGTGAGAAATCTCTCCATCCCAAGACTTGTTTACGAATGCTTCGATACCAACATAATGCTTTACCGTCCAATAATTCAATAATGCCATCAAATAAATTAGATTCTGAAACATGTCTTGCTATCGCCAATTCTTCAACCTTCTCCAAAAACGCACTAACTGACATTTCGGTTTCTTCCCCTGTGAATTTCAAATTCCACATATGAATTGGAACTGTTACTGATGGATAACTCGAAAAAGCTGGACCTGTATTTACCCTCGCGGAATCTTTGTTTGAATCTAACCTAAGATTTGATAAAACCGCTATATCTTCATCATCAGAAGATGAACTAGAGCTCTTACCCTGTTGATCTAATGTTAGAGGAGTAGAATTTTGCCTGTGGAAACATTTAAATTTTCTATGGATATCTGATTTCAATGTTAAAAATCCTACTAAAAGTGAAGATTTAATCTTTTTTTGTTCATGATATTTTGGCGTTGAAAGATTAAGCCGCCTTAATGCATGAGCCAACTTAGATAACATTTTCTTGTATAGACTATCATCCGAGCCATCAAAATTATCATATGATTTTTTTAATTCATTTAACTTCCCAGTCAATGCATCTGAATCCTCAGTAAACTTAAATGGATAAGTTGGATATGATAACGAATTATCGGATTTTTCTAACTTAAAGAGTTGACGTAAAGATTTCCGCATATCATCATTTTTGGTAACCCCTGTAATTCCTCGAATTGCCAATTCATAAGTCAATTCATCGTAGCTCAACTGGTTTATTTCGAAACTCGGCTTAGACATATTTTAATCGAAAAATAACCACAAATAAATCGATTCCAATGCACCAGCACAGTATGAAACTGAAATATCTCAACCTGAAAAACAAATGAGAACGAACCCCAGTCTAATGTGTGAGAAAGAGATAAATACGAAATACTCTAATTCAGTGAACTCTAATTTCTACGAGTTAGGCCGCTCGTACACCAGCACGACGCGACCGCAACGCGACCGCAACGCGACCGCGACTTCGTGTCGCTTCGCAGTCGCGGTACGTGGTAAGTCATAGAAGCGCCCACACCAAAGATACGGCGACGCGACGCATTTTCCTCGTTAAAAAGTATCGTCGCGGTAGCGTTGCGGTCTCATCGTGCTGCTATACGAGCGGCCTTACTCCAAGCATGTGTGAAATTATATTATCTGAATAAACAATTCAACAAAAAAAACGAACGCGAAAAGATGCTGAAAGTCGCGAATTATTATGCGGTCTCACTTCTGTCCTTTTCTCTTTTAGTTACAATACAAAATAATTTCAAATTCCGTACCGAAATTAAAGGAGACTTGAAAAGAATAAAAATGGGTTCAAGCCCTGTGGACAGGAGCTTTCTAGCGCTCTAGTTCAAACAGACAAATTATATCTCCGAAAGTATTGGTTTCTCAAAGTTGGGAATTATATAAATTTATTCTTATGATAAAACTGCATCATAAAGGAAACTCAATTCAAATAATAATAATAATAGTAACACTAACACTGACACTAACACTAACACTAACACTAACACTAACACTAACACTAACACTAACACTAACACTAACACTTACACTAACACTTACACTAACACTAACACTTAAACTAACACTAACAATAACAACCCCTCAGGGGCTCTGGGATGTGTCTCAGAGTACGGGCTTAGCAAACCCGAGGTATCTTAGCTACCTGGCAGTAGGTATAAAACGCAAAATCGCACGGGGGTACTACTTAGTAGCATACGGGTGTGACAAGCCCGCGAACCCCGGTTGTATCTCAACCAATGATGAGTAACCAACTAAGAGGCCTCGGAAAACAGCTGCTGCCTGGGGATCACCAGGGCACGTCTGGGGTTGGTGCTAGGCGTGACAGCATGCGAACCACCAACGGCAGGATGCTGAGGAGGCGGGCGCCTGTCATACAAGAAACTACAGCTTCCGACGAGGACATCGAGGAGGAGAGAGAAGTTGCCGGTCGCATAGGGAATCTGCGCTCGCAAGAGCAACCCGTAGTCGGACCCGGCAACAGGAACAAGACCACGCAAAGGGGACGCCACAAGTGGACACCCGAGCAACATGAAAAACTGACTGTTTTACACCGAAGATCCAGACCAGAAAGAAGGGGATATATGGGTAGACTGCATGGTCTGTGGTGTGAAAATAATCCAGATCTTAGTTTTATGACTCAGCAAAACCTGCGAGACCAGGTGAGCCATCTGAAGAAGAGAGGAATCTTGCAGCAGCTTCAAGAGCCAGAAGGAACAGAAGAACAAGCTGAAGAGCAGGTGAGAGATGCTCGGAACCAACAGCAGCAATCCACGATTCAAAGGAGAGAAGAACAGGATGGAAGGCAGGTGAGAGATGCCGCAAACATCCAACCTCCAATGCCTGGATCGCAAGTCGAAGCACTGGACATGGAGCAGGTGACAGCTGCCCCATTCCGAGTGGAACATCCTGCACAGTGCAACAGGCGAAGAATGGAACAAGTGAGAGATGTTCCGGAACCAGTCATCAACAGAAAGGAAGCATTCGAGGCTGCAGTAGGGGATCCGAACAAAACGACTGCACGGTTGAAAACGAGACTCCAGGCTGAAGACCTAGCCATGATGAATAATATCATCAACGATCACCTAAAGGAGGACTGCTCACTAGAAGATGTCGTGGCTGCAGTGAGAGCTGCTACTTCACTTCTATGCCCTCCAGGTAGAACAACAACAAGGGATGACAAACATAGGTCAAGAATGAAGAAGCTAGATAAGAAGATGAAGATCGTGAGGCAGCAAGCATCTTGGTACCAATGTATCATAGATGTTATGAAAGGACAACTGAAGCCTAGCATGAAGATAGAGGTCATGATGGGGGAGCTACGTGCGTTGCACCGTACGATTAGCTTGCCCATCATCAATCTACTGAAGCAGAAAGCTGTCGATAAGATAAGATCACTAGCGGCAGCGAGGAAGAAGCTGATCAGGAAGCAGAAATGGATAGAGGACAACAACACATTCACCGCAGAACCCTCAAAGCTATTTCAGCCTAAACAAATAGAGGCAAAAAACTCGCCATCGCCAGAAGAAGTCGAACGGTTCTGGAAGAAACTGTACGAGCGACCAGTGGAAACCAGGGATACTCCAGCACTTCACAGATTCCAGACATTATGCGATCAAAGTCTGCAACCGACAGAAGAAATGACTGAAGTAACAACCGAAGAAGTTAGACAAGCCCTAAAGAACAAAAATGATTTCACGGCACCTGGACTGGATGGGATCCAAAACTACTGGTGGAAGAACTTTCCAGCTACTCATCAACACGTAGCCAGATTATTCAGTGGGATAATAATTCACCGTGAGGCAATTCCATCATGGTTGGTAGAGGGCAGAACTGTACTGATACCAAAATCAGGCGATCTAGGACAGCCAAAGAACTATCGCCCTATCACGTGTCTCAATACGCTGTATAAAATACTCACAAGTGTCCTTCAAAACCGGATTCTGGAGGCTAGTGCACCAGTGTGGAACCAAATCTACGAGCAAAGAGGAGCACGGAAAGGAGTACAGGGGTGCAAGGACAACCTACTCATAGACAAGAGCATTTGTCAAGATGCAAAACACTACAAGCGCGATCTACATACATCCTGGCTGGATTACGCGAAAGCATTTGACACATCGTCGCACAGCTTGATATTACAGCTGCTTGAGATGCTCAAAGTCCACACAAATATCGTCCATGTGATGAAAAACATCATGGCGCTATGGAAGACTAAGTTCGCCGTTCGATCGGAAGGTCGAACCACGTATACGGGATGGGTGAAATACAGGCGAGGCGTAT
Source organism: Halyzia sedecimguttata (assembly GCA_937662695.2). NCBI lineage: Eukaryota > Metazoa > Arthropoda > Insecta > Coleoptera > Coccinellidae > Halyzia > Halyzia sedecimguttata. The sequence goes on along the minus strand of OW569416.2, from coordinate 9,345,382 downwards.
TTCAAGGAGACTCGCTAAGCCCTTTACTGTTCTGCATAACACTCCTACCATTAACAACGGAGTTGAGGGAAAGCAGAATAGGGTACAAGGCCGGGCCACCAGGCAGAAGGGAACATCTGGTTTCACATCTCCTGTACATGGACGACTTAAAACTATACGCTCCCTCCAAGGCAGCGCTACAACAACTTCTTAACATCGTTGCGGAATACACCACAGCAATAGGAATGTCATTCGGTTTGGAAAAATGTGCTGTTTTCCATCTGAGCAGAGGAAGAACTGAAGAAGTAGGAGAAGACATCGAACTGGAAGGAGGAATAATCATTCGGCACCTCGATGAAGAGGAAAATTACAAATTCCTTGGAATGCAACAAAGAGGCGCACTGGAGACAACTCGAATCAAGGATGCTTTAACAGCCAGCTACAAAAAGAAGATCCGAGATATATGGAAATCACAGCTGTCTGGTAAAAACAAGGTGTCAGCTACGAACATCTTGGCAGTTCCGATAGTCACATACTCTTTCGGAATAATCAACTGGACAGTTAATGAGATTCTCGAACTAGACAGGGCCACACGTAAAGTGATGAACATGAATCGGAGCCTGCATCCCAACTGCTCGGTTCAAAGAATATATCTCCCACGAACGCAGGGTGGCAGAGGTTTGCAGAGTTTGGAATACCAACACCATCAACAAACGTTGGAAATGGCAATAAGGATATTGAGAAGTGAAGACCCGCTCCTCAAAATGGTAGCTCATCATGAAATCAGGAACCAAGGAGCTTTCCTATTTAGAGCTGGACGGAGAGCCTTGGAAAAACTCAGCATAACTGGAGTATCCATCGACTATGAGCTAGTGGGAACACCTATCACGCCAACAGACCAGAGAAGAGTAGGCAGAGAGATCAGACAGGCACAACTGAAGACGTTACTCGAAGACCACATGAGTAAAAGTCTGCACTCTATATATTTCAGGAGTTTGAAAGATCAGGGCCTATCAGAGGAACTATCCTTTGCGTTTTTGAAGTCGGCTGGTCTAAAGTCGGAAACGGAGGGATTCGTTATGGCTTGTCAAGATGGAGTGATAAATACAAGATGGTATAAGAAGAACATCATGAAAGTGGACACCCCAACAACTTGCAGAGCATGCCACAGTCAGCAGGAAACTGTCATGCATATCTTGTCTGCTTGCAGAGTCCACGCTCCATCAGGATACACAGAAAGACACAATGCGGCGCTTCGGATTCTCTACTTCCATCTGAGAGAAGTCTATGATATAGACAAGGAGCCAGTGCTACCATTTGTGCCTCTGGAAATTGAATCAGTCATCGAAAATGATAGAGCTCGAATCTACTGGAACTATGCTTTTCCAACAACTCGGCTGATCCATGCCATAAAGCCAGATATAGTACTGGTGGACAAAGATCTCAGGGAATTATTTGTTGTCGAATTTTCCTCCCCCGCTGAAAATAATGTGGTGATGAAAGAACAACAGAAGAGGGAGAAATACAAGGATTTGCTGTTTGAGCTGGGAACCCTATATCCAGGGTATAAAGTAAAAATGGTCGTTCTGATCATAGGATGCCTTGGCGGAATGAGAGCGAACTATGTGACAGAATTGAAGATTATTCCGGCCTGTACATCCTTGGCCGAGGTTTTGGCGAACAGAATGCAAAAAGCAGTGTTGCTCGGGTCACTACGAGTGATGAGGTCCCATCAACTATGAAGGCCATTTGCAGCTCATCTCTTTTGTTAAGGGACGCTGTAAGGGCAGGACGAAGAACAGTCCAAGAATAGTGAGAGGTTTTTTAGTGAGTAACCAAATAACATCTGGAGTCTCACACTGCCGCTTGCGGCGCCTATAAAAGGTTTTTCCTCTTACGTGACAAAAAAAAAAAAAAAAAATAATAATAATAATAATAAAGAGTTTATTAGACAACATTACAAAGTCAATAAACCCGAACGAGGCTGTGAGTTATTTAAAATGTATAACTGTGTACAGCTGTTAAATTAAAAATATTTGATTCTAACGGCAGAACAAAAAAAAAATAAAGATATTACATTTAATGAAACCAATTTCTTTAATACCCTAGTATGAACCTGAATTCCATATGGAAAAACTAAAACAAAATGTCAAAACTGGGCCAATACGTCCTAATCGGTAGTTCTTTTTTTCCATTATCGGTGGTCTTATCCAGCTTCGGTGGTTTTATCCTTTATCGGTGGTCTTGTCCAGTATCGGCGGTTTTTGTCTTCGTCGGTCGTGTTGTCTATATCGGTGATTTTTGTTATTTTCAGAGATGACTAAAGCTTTCAATTTTCCAGTCATTTCAAGCTTTATTTATATATATACATATATTTTTATCAATTTTCTCATGTGGAATTTATTATTTTATGGACCAATGACCGATTTCCTAACTTAAACCATTTTTTCACTTCCTTCTTAAATTTATTTCTAGATCTTATTTCTCTTATTGTATGGGGTAAAATGGGGTACAATCTTGATGCTATATAGCCAAAATAGATAAATATAAATATCTAATTTTACTTTTCAGTCGTGGATTTCTGACGGAGTTTCATACAATTTCCACTTCCTTTAGCAGGTGCTCCTCTCTTATTCTGGAATATTTTCTTGTGTGTTGCAACGTGGGGCGTAATCAATCTACTATCTCGGTTTTTGTATTGTATTTCTGAGGAACCTGGGCGCGAATCTGTCAGCTGCTTATCAGTGTCTATTACATTATAAGCAATAGAAGTTGGGGTACTAGGTGCGCTATTCACGGTGTTTTCTTGTTCCTCGGCGTTCTCCAAATCTTCCAAACTATATATTTCTTCTCCAACCACTAGTTTATTTCCTTTTATAAATGATTTTTCTCCAGAATTTGCTCGGGCCTTTAACAGAAAGGTTTTCAATTTACGGTACTCCTGTCGTTGATGCAGTGTTAAATCATGAGTAATTGCTATATTTGTTCCCTTTAGCTTTCTGGTGTTCTGTAGAATGAGCTTCTTGGTTTGGTAAGATACGAATTCCACCTTAATTGGACAGTCCTTCTGCCTGCCCAATGTGTAATAATCACTTATTTCCGATGATTCAATCTGAACATCCAATAATCGATTGATTTCTCGTTGAATATATTCTGCCGTCAAATTTGAATCTGATTTTAGTCCGAATATAACCATATTCCTTTTATTACTCTCGCGTTCAATTTTTTCAAGTCTCTCTACCAAATATTTATTATCTCTTTCCAAAGCCTCATATTTTTCCTTCAATGTCTGAATTTCCAGCAGCAACCTCGCTTCAGATGCGAAAATACAATTTTTAATTTCTTTCACTTCCCTTTTGGTACCTCGTATCTCCTCTAAAATTTGTTCTACTTCGTTCGGCATTCTCAATCAAATATGTGACTGTGTGGTAGCCTTTAGATTACTCGGAATTCGCTGACACATGCAGATGTGGTCATATGGATATGCAAAATAAACAATTTCCTTATCGTTCTCGGAGATTGCTCCGATATTGTTGAATCGGTATAACCGTTGAAAATTCAAATTTTTAATTGTTTATTTATAAATGAGCAATCTGAGAATGAGAACTGCACCATGGAAGAAATCAAATTAAATCTGGCCAATTTTGCCCAATAATGAACTTAACCGAGATATTCATCTCCCTAACCTACTCTGAAAATTTCAACTACCTATCTCATTCCGTTCGAGAGTTATATCTATGTCTATGGATGAAAAGCAGTCTCACTAATCTCAGATCTCTTACTTCATGTTCGATTCCGAAATGTAAGACTTTTCTGAGAATACAGACATTTGGGCAAATTGATAAGCACTCAGTTCCGAGGAACTAGAGCGCCAAAAATCAAGAATTTTTTACGTAATCTATTCCATTTTTATAAAAATCCAGACCTTTTCATCACATTTACCAGGTATCATCAGGAGTGTCAACTGGTCATACACAATCAAAATGAAATCTTCTATTTGACAGTCATTCCCATCACACTTTATCATCGAACGTCCATCATCCGCCGTTGCAAATGCAATAGTGAATAAATTCAGCTGTACCCTCTTCAGATGTAGAATATTTTATCATCAGTCCTGGCATAATAACTTCTGAATGAAATTTCTTTGCACTTTCTAAGTTCTTTTCCCATATTTCCAGATCATTCGTACTAAACAAATATTTGGAGACCATATAACAAAATCACAAAAAAGCGACTGTGAGATGAATAGTTGCACTTGTATTTGGTAGTAACAACTGTGTGTTTTTTAAAAGTTATCATTCCAGCTTGTGCTATTAGACAAGAACTGTGCATTCGCAAATATTCATGTATGTCTTGTACGTTGTGGTATATAATACACCAAATACGTTGCAATATCCATATATAAGATTGAAGGAACACCATCAATTGAATTATCCACTACCCAAATCAGAAACATTCAATGTGAAAGGATCTAAGCCGTTAATTAATCCCATCTTTATTATATACCTGTAATAAAATGAAATGTAAAGACATGATGAAGGTGCTTTTTTTCGAACCTACCGTTCAGCAAAGTCTCTGTTGTTCAACAATAGTCTTTTCAGATATTCATTCTTCATTTCAGTATAGTTTACACAGCAGAAAAGCTCCGGAAAAAGTCAATAAACACTATAAAATAGTCAACGACCATAACAAGTTAATTGTTTGTGTGCCAACAAACCGCCACATTGGGTCACGTGGTTTGGATTGCCTAATATTTACTTAATATTTTCAAACATTTTCGGGTGAGGTCCCCGTTGCATCGATAAAATACGAGTATTTCAACCCCAATATTTTTGAAGTTACAATATTCCCTTCTGTCAAGTTGACATTATGACAATTCATACATAGAATATACATTATATCAAAATGTGAAATACGATTTAAATTGAAATTTTGAAAAATCATATCTCCGAAAGTATTAGCTTGTTAGGGTTAAAAATTATATGAATGGATTCTTATGATAAAACTGCTCATTAAATAAAATTTAATTTGGAATTTTTTTTGTAAAAAAAAAATTTTTTTTTTGTTACTCCGAAACCATCTGTCCGATTTTGCCCAATAACGAACTTAGCCGAGATATTTATCCCCCAAACCTACTCTGAAAATTTCAACTCTCTAGCTCATTCCGTTCGAGAGTTATCGTGCCTACGGCCGGCCGGACCGGCCGGACAGAATGAATTTCGACCACGGATTCTTGATCAGTGAGTCGAACCAAATCGACCATTTTCATCGAAAAATTCGAAAATTATAGACATTTGTGCAAATTGATAAGCACTCAGTTCCGAGGAACTAGAGCGCCAAAAATCAAACTAAAAATTATATTTCCGTTGGGCGCCAATTGTCATGTTTAAGCCCGGCTAGAGCTAGATTTTATTAAGCGTGAACAATAAAATGAAGTAAAATAAAAACACCAAATACTTCTCCTTCAATTTCAACACAGGGTATAAGAGAACAACTAGTTTAATGTATTGTCTATTCACAAAAAGGTTGTACTCAATATATTAGATAACTGAAAGTATCCACACTAAATTACATTTCCATAAGGACACATTTCCTTCATTATAAAAGTTTGAATGGACTTAGCTGGGATACCGCAGAACAATGGTAAGGAAACCTCCTCAATGGTAAGCAACACAAATCTTACCCGGGACTGGTAACCAGAACTTCTCACGGGAATAAGGAATCCTCCTTTTGGGCGGTGTGTGGAGATACACAGAGAAGAGACGAAAACTTCCTTCTTAAATAGCTGAAACCTTTCAAGACCATATTGCACCGTGCATGGTACATGGAATATTCAATTTACCTGTGTTTACTCAAAAATCCGTATATAACGAAAGGTGACTGTTTTCAAAACCAGTACCTAATATAATATTCGATGAATAGCTTTATGATCCCACTCTAGTGGATTTTCAAACGATCCTCCGATCTTTTGATAGATTCAATCTTTCTTAAAAATACGTAAGCGTAATTCACGAGAGAAACATGGAAAATGAATTATTGCGCCGGTGAGCGTCCCATGGCCCGCGCACAGAGCAGGTTCTGCGCAGTCCGGTGACTCCATACCGTTACATGACATATGAATGACATATTTTTGCGCGTATGTTCTCGGGAAAATCGTGTTATTTCATCACAAATCTATGGGAGATGATAGCCCTACATTATGGTCCTGTAGCGGTCAGACCTGGTTTTGAAAGAGGCCCAGAGAGTGAATATCCTTGAGAAATAGAGAAGGCGTTTCTTCTTCAAGAGATCTATGTACCTGCAGAGGAGTATATTTGTGAGAGGGGACTTTTGGAAGGTTATGTATTATTTTTAATATGATATCGCTGAAATTCTGCTGAAGGCTTCAAAACTTAACTTTAAATTAACCACACTTTCTGATCTTGTAAGATTAGAGGCTCATTTGTCGATATTGAATCTCGTGATGGGTAGAGAGGAATTTTAGGCCAGATTTTCTATCTCTAATTAGAATATACCTTTATGTTTCACCTCAACACCTTTAGATCTATGAATGGGCATTTGTTGGTTAAAAAATAAGTAATTGAATATTACTGGAATTCAATTGAATTTCATTCAATATGTTAGAGACTAAACTCATAATTTTCTTTACTTTGATTATTTAAATATGATATTAATTCCAGTAGTATTTTTCTAGAATAATTATGTATTCATCTCCTAAAGAAGAATTATAGGTAGACAATAATGTGTTAATTTTTTCATCATTGCTTTCTATCCTGACTTCACGAAAAAAAAATTGGTTCAAGCACTGACGTGAAGTCAGGAGCTTTTGCGCGTATGTTCTATTGTCCATTCTCCTGTATTGGACACTTTTAATCGAATTTACCATGGTGAATTCTATTGTCTATTCTCCTGTATTGGATACCCTTAATCGAATTTACCATGGTGAATTCGATTAAGAGTGTCCAGCTTGACCCAATTTTTATAATTTCATCCACAAATACAACTTTGCATATCTTTTCCTCCTGATGAGATCAGAACAGCAATGCATTAAGCATGTTTTGGGCATACTCTGTAGAATTTTTTTGTCAAAATCATATTGAAAAATGCAGAACCTGCCTTCACTAATAGCTGAAAATTTCATGCTTCTAACGTTAAAGGGCTAGTGTTCATGACCATCCAGAACTGACCAGAACTGACAAAAACATAAAAATATTGTAGATATTCTCGGCATCCCGGAAGACAACCTGAAACTGAATTTCATGAAGACCTCTTCAGTAGTTCTCCGTATAATTTTGGGCGAAGTTAAGAAAGAATGACCCTCTATAAACTGTATATTTTTGCTAACATATTTGCCACCCTAGCTTTCTCTTCAAAATCATAGGAAAGTTATAACTTATTGTTGTAAAATCCTGTTCTTTTTCAAATTGCATTCCGTACATATTGAACGAGCAACCGCAGCCGTATATGATTGGGAATTATTCATTATTTATGATTCTTGTGATTGATTGTGTAGGTACGCGAGAATGTGCGGAATTACAATACAAAAATAAATTGTTTATACAATATTGTCAGTAGCTGCTTCTGAGAAATGTTCGTTCTGGTTGAAGAATATCAAGAAATGTAAGTTGGATGAACTTTGATTTCTTCAATTCACGTCCATAAGTGCAAGTTTAATAATATAGCCGATTACCTACAATAATATTCCTATAGATTAACAGATAACAGTATTAAAATCTTTACCTGTAACTATTGGTTCACATTTTTGAATGATTTATTTCGAAAGTTATAACGACATGCGACTGTTCCCAAGTCGCAGTGGTTAAGATCGGAGCTACTAGAACTCAGGGATCCGCGGTCTAGCTCCAGTGGAGATGGGAGTGGATTCCTAAAAAGGGAACCTAGTAAATGGGCGCCAGGTAAATTTAAGTCTCCCAGATACCCCTGCGTAATGTACTAATTCCTAAATTCACCAAAAGAATATTCACGCTAATAACAAACAGTTTATTCTAATAGCATACAACCCAGGTCTTTAGATCCAGCAAAATTTAACTATTATGAAACCCTGAATAAGGGCGGCGGAAACTGTACGTAGATATTATTCTTGGATTCAAATACGCGTCACTTGAGCTCAGGCGCATTCACGTTTCTCCTCTATGATCATATACGATTACTACAAGTCTTGCCCCAATTTCCGCTTTCCAATAACAATAACCTAGATAATTGATAACAATATATGTTCAAGTTATATATATAGTAGGTATAAGATGATTCGGGATATGTTTTCTATAACTTGCGTGCTATTCCTTGTGCCTGAACGTATTATTGCCTCGATGGTCTCGCAATACCGTTCTCCTTCCCTTTGTACTCGCCGTCTGCGACTTTTGACTGAATGTCCCCCAGCGCTGCTTCCTGACCACCTTGTATATACTCGGGATCGGTAACACTGCGTTGGCTGTCTCACAGCGCTACTTATGGACCACCTTGTATATATTCGAATGTCTCAGTTACACTCTTCCTGATATAAAAAATCGTGCTGGCCTCGAAAACTCCTGCCACCATAAACTTCGGACTGCCACAAAAATCCTTCTATTCCTCTTGATATAAAAATCGTGCTGGCACACAAAAACTCCTGATGTTACAAAAACCCTGATGACAGAAAAGAAATCATCAGTGACTTCTCTCGGATAAGAAACAAATGAATTTTCGCAATACATAATAATTTCGGTTATCATAATATTAATCAGACCAATTATTCGTTGTTATGCAACAGTTATAGAATTCGTACATACCCTGATGTTCGGGGTTGTCCTGCACACGTTTGCTTCGAAACCAAATCTTGTAGTGCCTCCACCAAATAATTCTTCAAGCTCACAGCGATGTTCTGGATATAGAAATATAATTACGACCTGAATTGATTCCACTATAAATGACGAGAATAGAACATCTAACACATACCTGTCAAAGTCGCCAAGATCGTTCACGTGTTCAACTCTTAGATTTGCAGAAAGGTCGTTAGATCCTCTTTCGAGACGAGTGCAAGGTACCTGTTATCTTCCCAAATCAAACCAATGTATCCCTCACTCCTAATTCGATTTTCGAAACTATATCCAACTAAGAAGAAATCACCAATTCTTATTAAGTTCCGAAAATACGCCTAACCTACTGCTCCTCCTTCGAGTGTTCACAAAATGGACGACCTCATGTCCCTGACTGGCGCAGACCCTCACAAATTTCAGACTGTCACAATTCAACAATATTGCCAACTTATTCGGTTCTTCGAATACAACAATTATTATTTAGCGTCGATTGGCACCACTGAGATCCAACCTCAAATTCGACGTCAACACAAACGACATAAACGACACCAAAACGACACCAAACGTAAACAAACCCTTGCCCGGGTCAAAAAAGAAACGTTACAAAATAGTTCAATTCCCCGGAAAAATTAATGTTTAATAATTTAGAATTTTCCTAATACAAAATAATGGTCATAATGAATTATTATCGGCAAAGTAAGTTGAAGAGTATCTCACATTGTGCAAATATGATTTCAAAGTAGATATTTTTCTGTATGAACCATTACGGAAAATAAGAAGAATAATGTTCGATAGCACATCCTTCTTCACCGCATGTCCGATTGCTTGAAATGCCGTTAATTATTGTGGTAATATTGGTTTTCGTCTCATGTGGAGCGTTTATATATAATAGATAGTTCATTTGGCAATGTTACATTGTAGAACGAAACTGTAGCTGCAAATTAGGATGCCATATATTTAACTATTTTTGCGCGAATGTTCTGGGATACAGCGTGCTGTCATTTTGCCAAAATGTCTGCAAGTTTAGAATCTTGTGTCGAAAATCATCCCAAACGATTAGGTTCAACCGAGGGGATAATTTCCTGGGAAATATGTGTACACTGTTGTGGGAAGTTATTGGGAATTCATGGGAAATCACGGGAATTCATGGGAATTCATTGGGAATTCATGGGAAGCCATAGGAATTCATGGGAAGTCATGGGAATTCATTGGAAATCACCAAAATATTTGTGAAATTATGTAAATTCCAACTGAGAAAACATGTTTTTGGCGCTCTTGTTCCTCGGAGAGTGCCGAAATGTCTGAAATTTTGGAATTTTCCGCTGAAAATGGATTTAAACGATTTGGTTTGACTCACTGATGAATAATCCATGGCCAAAATCGATTCTGTCCGGCCGGCCGTCCATCCGGCCGTTAACACTATAACTCTCGAAAGGAATGAGCTAGACAGTTGAAAATTTCAGAGTAGGTTTAGGAGATAAATGTCTCGGTTGAGTTCGTTATTGAGCAAAATCGGCCAGGTGATTACAAATTTTGAATTCAATTTTTTTATATGCAGTTTTACCATCAGAATCCATTGATGTCATTCTCAACTCAAACAAACTAATACTTTCGGAGATCTGATTTTTCAAAATGATAATAATTATTCTCAATTCTGTATGATTTCATAAAATACTCCAATTATAATTTCCAAATGACGAAATTGACGAACAGAAGCCAAATTGAAAAAGTGGGACAGGAGCTTTGGCAAATTTGGTTCAAACTTTGACAAATTATAACTCCGAAAGTTTTGGTTTCTTATTTAATTTATTTTATTTTATGATGCAGTTCTATCATAAGATTCCATTGATATCATTCCCAACTCTGAGAAACTAATACTTTCGGAGAAATAATTTGTCAACGTTTGAACAAGAGCGCAACAGCTCCTATCTACTGTGCTTTCTCACATTTTTGGTATTCACACTCAATCTTTTCTGTCCGTCCGGCCGTAACCACGATAACTCTCGAACGCAATGAGCTAGAGATTTGAAATTTTCAGAGTAGGTTTGGGAGATAAATATCTCGGATAAGTTCCTTATTGGGCAAAATCGGCCCCTGGTGGTTTCGGAGTAACGAAAAAAGAATTTTTTTTTACATACGATATACGAGATATGATTTTTCAAAATTTCAATAATTAATCGTAATTTTATGATTTTTTTAATGTATTTTCTTTTATTAAGCTGTGCTATCATAAGAATCCAATGATATCATTCCCAACATTGAGAAACCAATACATTCGGAGATATGATTTCTCAAAGTTTGAACAAGAGCGCCAAAGCTCCTGTCCACAGTGCTTGCCCACATTTTTTTATAAGTGAGAAAGAGAGAAATATTAGCAACAAAAAGTGCAACCTACTTAAGTAACAGGAAACTTTGTGATATATTATTGAGTATTTTAGAGATAACATTTTAAAATAACGTTAATAGCAACGATATCTATTATTTATATATTTTTTTCGTATAATATATTTTTATTAGTTAGTAGCAACGGTGTCGGTTATTTATTTATCATCCTTTTGACTCAGAAGCCATACAGCAATCATTTCATATTCTAACGAATCACAACAGACGTTGTCATTCCCAAACATTAGCATTTTTGCTATTAAGGGGGCTCCCAGGTCCAGCAAAGGCATCTTCATTATTATAATGTAATTAAACCCACATATGAGTGAAATAAATTGACACAAGTCTTATATTTCAATCTTAATGCATTTTAATTGTGCGATATGCTGTTGCTCAGATCAGATCAGATAAAAATTAGTCAAATTTCTCGTTATCTAGTGCCGTTCATTTCTCGTGTAAACGCCGAACGATATTCTGTTCTAATATGCGAAATAGTTAGGAATGAGTCGAGGTATAAGTTATAAAGGAACACTATCAGGCCCCATCTTCACCACCTGGAGAGACACTAAAACACACACGCACACACAAAATTTCATAAAGATTGGTCAGGACGTTTTTCAGTTTTTACATAGTGATTGGAGTGCCACCTACTGGGACAAATTGTGAATAAAAACCACCTTGAGACCTACTCCAAAAAACAAAATTTCCTTAAGATCTGTTGAGCCGAGTTCCTCTAATCTGATTGCAGCGCCACCTACCTGGTCCAATTGTGAATTGGAACCATTCTGAGACTCACATAAACAAAATTTCATCAAAATAGATCAATCCGTTTTCGAGTTCCTATAAACCAATTGCAGCGCCACCTACCTTGCCGAATTGTGAATCTAAACCATCCAGATAGCGAGGGGTTAATTTCCTGGGAAATATGTGTATTGTGTACACTGTTGTGGGGGAAGTCATGAAAAATCGCGGGAAGTCATGGGAAGTCATTGGGAATTCATGGGAATTCTCGGGAATTCCAGGGAATTCATTGGGAATTCATGGGAATTCCTGGGAATTCATAGGAAATTTCGAAATGAGAAGTCATGTGTACACTTTGTTTCCTTGAAATTAACCCCTCGAGTTCAACTCACTATTGAAGAATTCCAGGACAAATTTGATTCTGTCCGGCTGACCGGTGCCTCGATAACTTTCGATCGGTAAGAGGTAGCTCCTTGAAATTTTAAGGCAGGGTATCGCGTCCAAATGCGACGGACAATTTCATTAATGGGTATAATTGGCCAGAATGTTTCTGAGTACTAATTCTCTTTTCAAACAATTCAGTTCCAATCGAGTTGAAACATGGTAACTAGTTGTAGGATACCGGAACAAAGACGTATGTGAAATATTTTGAGGATCGCATTGCTGAAAAATTTTCAAAAAAATATTAAAAACCATTATGTCTCTCACCATAACTTGAGAACGGAAAGAGGTAGCGTTAGCATAGGTTGCGCATCCGAATACGACGAGTTGAGTTGATTAATAGGTAAATCGGGAGAAAATCTTCGGAGTTATACCCATGTTTTCTCCCTCAATTTCTGAAAAATATCTATAAAATAAAAAAAAAATATTATTTTGTGAATTGCGTCTGCGTAAGAAACATAAGATATTTGTCAGAAGCAATCTATCGAACAATGTTGCCTAACAAACAATAACGAAACAATATCAACGATGAAACAACTATTTCGAAACGTTTGGGAGTCTATATCAGACTCCTTCTTCCGACACTATGTGAGAATTCTCGAATTCCGCAATAGCTATCAACAAAAAATATTTCTGAAGATTTTCGTTAAGTGTCTGACGAACGAGTCTGAAATAGACTCCGAAACGTTACGAAATAGTTGTTTCATCTTTGATGTTGTTTCGTTATTGTTTGTTAGGCAGCATTGTTCGATTCATTGCTTCTGTTTCTTACGCAGAAGAAATTCACAAAGTAATAAATTTTTTATTTTATGGATATTTTTAGGGTTGGGAGAGAAAACCCAGGAAGAAACCATTCAACAATTAATATACCTCCCACACTAACCATTAATAATCACTTAGTTGTAGAATACCGACAAGCAAATTTTTGCGAATTTCCGTGAGAATTGTATCACTAGCAAATTAAAGAAAAATCACTGAAAAAAAAATCTATATATCAGCAACTATCTGTCCGAAACGGCTGACATTTTCTTCAAAACCTACCTATACAGCCAAGTTAAAAATTTAAACACAATCGGACCTATATTTCAGGAGATCCAAGCATCCTTGTGTGAGATCAGTAACTGGCTAGGTGACCGTTGTCAAGATAACTTTCGAACAAAAAGAGATAGCAACTTGCAATATTCAGGGCAGTCAAATGAGACATGTAAGTTCGTTAAATAAGCATAATCGACCTAACGATTTTGAAGTTATACCCATCTGAAATTCCGTTGTTATTTCCTCAATAACTCAAAAAATATTAATCTGACGCTCAAACTTTTGCGAAATTTTGTGAGTATCCTATTACTAGAATATTTATAAAAATCATCTAAAAATATATGTCGGTGAACCTTCAAAACCTAACTGAAGAGCCAGTCAAGTTTCAAATTTGAACACGATGGAATCTATATTGTTTATGATCTGACCAGCCTTGGGTGAGTTGAGTAGTTGGATGGGTGATCTTTGCCACGATGATTTTCGAAAGGAAAGAGATAGAGACTTGCAATTTTCAGGATAGGTTGCGCATCCAAATGGGACAGTGCAGTTTTTTCTTGGGCACAATCGGCTGAACGGTTTCAGAGTTACATCCATCTCAAATATCCTCGCTATTTCCTTTATAACTCGAAATAAACAGATCAGATCAACTTAAGACTTGGTTAATTTACGCGAAATTTCGTGAATCATAGATGTTATAAAAGCACATGATACATTAGTACCAAGATGCTTGCTGCCTTACGTTTCTTATCTCCATGTATAGCTCACTCAATCTTGAACTATGTTTCTCCTCGTTGTTCTTCCTGGTGGACACAGACGTGAAGTAGCAGCTCTCACTGCGGCCCCTACATCTTCTAGCGAATAGTCGTCCTTATTATTCTTATATTATTCATCAAGGCTAGGTCTTCTGCCAGGAAACTCGATTTCTGCCTTGTGATCTTTATGTTAGCATTCCTTACTGCAGCCACAAATGCTTCCCTTATATTGACGACTAACTCTGGAACATCTCTTGATACCTGTTCCGTTATTCGCAGCTCTTACCTGCTCCATGTCCGGCACCTGTACTTCTTCATATCAAAATCCAGGCATTGGAGGTTCAATGTTTGCGGCATCTCTCACTTAACCCTCATCTTGTTCTTCTCTCCTTTGATTTGTCAAGTGTTGCTGTAGCTTTGGAGCATCGGCCACCTGCTGTTCAGCTCGTTCTTCTATAGCCTCTGAGACTTGAAGCTCCTGCAAGGTTTCTATGTTCTTGAGATGGCTAACCTGGTCTCGTAGGTTTTGCAGCATCATGAAGTTGACATCTAGGTCAGGGCTTCCCAAACTTAATTTTACTGTGACGCCCTTGGGACTTTGCCATTTTTGTACGACTCCCATTATCAAAAATATTTACCAATTTTGGTACTAGCCTAGTAATACGTTATCAGCTCGCTAGACTCAGTTGCATCGACATGCAACGCCTCTGGGACGATGTCGCGACGGCCAAGAGCACCGCGACCACAGTTTGGGAAGAGAATTCTCAGAATTCTCAGAATTCTCACACCACAGATCATGTAGGCTACCCATATATCCCCTTCTTTCTGGTCTAGATCTTCGGTATAACAGACAGTTGTTCATGTTGGTCGGGTGTCCACTTGTGGCGTCCCATTTGTGCGGCCGTGTTCCTGTTGCCGGGCCCGACTACGGGTTGCTCTAATATCTAGTCTCCTGTATTGGACAGTCTTAATCGAACTTACCATGGTGAATTCTATTAAGAGTGTTCAATACAGGAGACTGAACAATAGAACACACGCGCAAAAGCTCCTGACTTCACGTCAGTGCTTGAACTAATCATTTTTTTTTTATTTTTTAACATTTTCTAGGGGTACGGTTCTTACAAAATTTTACACACGTCTTTATGTCAACATTCTACAAGTAGTTACCAAGCTTCAATTTAACCGAGTCCATATTTTTTGATTTATCAACGAAATAATATTCCTGGTGGGTTTAACTCCGAAACCGGAGGACCGATTATGACCCATATCGAACTTGACCCTACAATTCGGACACGCAACCTACCCTGGAAATTGTAAGTCCCTATCTATTTTCGTTCGAAAGTTATCGAGGCAACGATCACCCATCCAGTTACAGAACTCACACAAGGCTGCTCCGATCTCCAGCAATCTACACCCGATCGTGTTCAAACTTGAACCTTGGCAGTAGAGTTAGGTTCTGAAGGCTCTCGCAAAATTTCAGCGATGTCGGAAAAATAGTTTCTGATATAAAGAATTTTTTTCAATGATTTATAAAAAAATTTCTAGTGATACCATCCACATGAAATTCTGCAGGAATTTTGGCGTTGGCATTCTACAACTAATAATCATGTTTGAATTGGGTCAGTACTGAATTTTTCGAGTTATTGAGGAAATAAAATCCAAATTTCAGATGGGTATAATTCCATAACCATTTAGCCGATTATACCTATTAATAAACACAAATGTTGAATTCAGATGCACAACCTATCTTAAAAATTGGTATCTCTTGCCGTTCTCGGGATATCTTGACTTAAATAATATCATTTAATAATTTTTTTTAAATTTTTTACCAACACGATTCTCACAAAATTTCCCAAACTTCTTCGTATTTGTATTCTACAATTTGCTACCAAGTTACAATTCAATCTGTATTGGGTGATGACAAAACTACCACTCGAAAGCCATTGGGCTGATTATGCCCATAACAAACTTGTCCGTCGTATTTGGATGCGCCACCTACCCTGAAAATTTCAAGTCACTTTCTCTTTTCGTTCTCAAGTCATCATGGCAACGGCTGGCCGGACAGAATCGAATTTGAGCTAAAATTCTTCATCAGTGAATTGAACCTAGTCGTTTGAGACCATTCTCGTCAAAAAATTCGAAAATTACAGCTATTCGGGCAAAATGATAACGCCCCAGGACATACGCGCAATATTCTGTGTCTCAAAACTATCCGTCAGATATGACTAAAAATTTGCAAGAACCTTTAAAACCTTATTTCACTGCCAAGTTGTAGAGTTACGATATTGTTAACGATATTGGGAAAATATTATTTTAAATTGTTGGAAGTCGAGATGCCTTGGGCGAGTTTCATACCTGGATGGGAGACCGCTCTGACTATGTATTTAAATAAGTGCACCAAAGCAGATTGACCTCACGTCAGTGCTTTTGTAATTTCTCAGAAGTGGTTTCGTTAAATCATCAGAAAATCCTTGAGAGTTACCTTTTGAAGGTTAGTACTTCTCAAAGATCTATATGTGTTAGACCGAGAACTTATCAACTGATAATGATAATAATAATAATAATATAGTTTATTGTGTCATAAACATAAATCGCAGAGGCTTAAGCCTGTACGCGATATACAATTAACTTATAAAATATTCATACTGTATCCACATTTCAAATAAAATATCATCTAAATTTCAAAACCGAATAAATAACGCTAGTAACCAAAAATTTATCCTAAATGAAGAAATCCAGGGGCGTCGCGAACCATGTAGTATCGTCCAGAATAGTTTAAGTGCTCATGTGAAGTGCACCATCTGGAGGTCGATTTGAGGTAGGTACGAGTATATTAAGATATGTTAAATATTGATCATTGATCGGAAATGTTCTCTTCCTTTTTCAATAATCCATTTTCTTATAATAATCTGCTGTTTCCTTCCATGTGTTGTATCTTTCAGACTTTTGGGGATCATGCTATAAATACGTGGGGCTGTACATGAAGCACCTCTGTCCAATTCGCTTTTCCGCTCTAGGAATGTCGTGAGTTATCCTGTTTCTAGTTTCATATCTGCAATCTGTTTGTCTGACTGAGAGTTTTATTTTTCCAAAGCAGGTGTCCGTTAACATCTGGAACACAAACAACTGATGAGGATTCATTATCCGTGATATAAAGTATAATTCGTCCGAGGGAAACAAACGAGGCTTGCCGTAGATAACACGGAGCAGCCATTTCTGAATCACTTCCACTCTCTTGATGTGGCATTCGTATGCTCCACCCCAGGCTATTATTCCATATTTTATCAGCGATTGACATAGAGCATTATATATCTGCATTAGCTTATCAATTTCCAGGTACTTTTTGAGATATCTAAACTTTGACAATAAATATCTTAACTTTCCAACCAAACTATCTATTTGTGCATTCCATTTCAGATTTCGATCGATTGTAATGCCGAGATACTTCATGGACTCAGCTTCGGGTATTGCTGTGCAGGTGTTGACCATCAGAGGACCCAAGCGCGGAAGACCTGACTCATAGGAAGTAGATGGTAAGTACTTAGTTTTTTTTACGTTAATTGTTAGCTTATTTATCTCAAACCACTGCTTTATTTTGAGAAGGTCTATTTCAGTTTCCGATTTCAATTCTTGCCAAGAATTTCCCTCATATAGTATGACAGTGTCATCTGCAAAACTTACGACCTCACCTTTCTTTTCCATCAGTAACAAACCATTCATATAAATTAAGAACAAGATCGGTCCCAAAACTGTTCCTTGTGGTATTCCACACTCGATGTTCCTCCTTTTGCAATAAAAATGATTTATTTTCACAAATTGGACTCTATCTGTTAAATAATTCTTCATTAATTCGTATCCCTTACCACGGAAGCCGTTTCGGTAGATTTTTTCTAATAGTTTTTTGTGTGAAACAGTGTCGAATGCCTTCTCCAGGTCTATAAAGACACACAGACCTGCTTTCCTTCCATCAAGCCAACTGTATATCCTTCCTATCAGTCTTCTAATCGCATCCTCGGTTGATTTGCCTTCTCTGAATCCGTACTGGTGTTCGGATAAAATTTTGTTTTTCTCAAGGAATTTCACAATTCGGACCTTCAATAATTTTGCTAAGATTTTAGCTACATTAGATATAAGGCATATCGGTCTATAATTTTCCATCTTGTTCTTCTCTCCCGATTTGTAAATCGGTCTGATCATACCCACTTTGAATATTGTGGGAAACCTCGCAGATTCAAAACACATGTTCGTCATCAACACAAGGGGTTCAACCATTACTTCTTGGATGTTCTTCAGCAGTTCGGGTCTAATTCCATCGTCGCCCGGAGATCCTCCGTTCTTAAGCTTTTGTATCGTTTCTTTCACCTCATTTTTACATGTTGGAAATAGAAAAAATGTTCCATTACAGAAATATTCACCATCTTTTGTCTCCAGATTATGTGGTATATTATGTGGTATATTATCTGTTAGCTTTTTACCTACTTCATTGTAATGTTTTCCAAACTCCTCTACGATTTGTTCCATGTTTGTAACTTCTAGTCCTTCATTGTTAATGACAGATTTTATCTTTGTTTCAGGTTTGGATCTGCCGCAAAGTTTATCCACGCAAGACCAGAGTGATTTTGTAGCTGTATTATATTTCGTCACAAAGGTGTTCATGTAATCCCTTTTAGCTTTCCTGATTAAGTTCTGCAAAATATTTCTATATCTTTTGTATTGTTCTTTCAATTCAACATTAAATGGATACTTCATCATTTCCTTGTATAAGTTGTTTTTTTTGTTTATTGCTTTAATTAATCCCTGCGTGATCCAGTCGCTTTTCCCTGATTTCCTATGGCTCAACTTAATTTTTGTGGTATGTTTTTGTGTATTATGATTTATTACGTCAATAAATAATTCTGCGTATGAGTCTACATCCTTATCTTTCATCAGTTCATGCCAGTCAATTTCCCTTAAATCATTTTTTAGTTGGTGATAGTCTATAAATGATTTATATTGAATAACTTTTTCGGAAGGTGTTTCCTTCAAGTTGGGGCATAAAACTATTGCGTAGTGATCAGTAATGTCCGTACAAATAATGAACGATCCATTCTGATCTACAACAGACTGGCGACGTCCAACAAATATATGGTCCAGGCAACTACCACTAGAAGGTCTAGATATATCATTTATATATGACTTATACCCAAAAAAACTAAATATATTCTTGTACTCATCTACAATTTCACTGTTTGCCAAATGATCAATGTTAATATCACCTATAATTATATGATAATCCCACGTACTAGTTTTTTCAATGTAATCAGCTAAGTCATTATTGAACTCTCTTGGACATCCTTTTGGTGACCGATAAATTCCCGTTATTTTGATTTTTCTCTTTTCGAATATAAGGTCTAGATCCAGTGCTTTAATTTCCCCCATAGTTATTATTTTCTCATCAAACATCAAATCGTCCCGAACATACACCACAACCCCGTCATTTTTGTTGAAATTTCCATTATTGTATACGCATGTGTATCCTTCGATTTTGTGAAGATCTAAGTTTACTATAGAGAACGTTTCGGTCAAAACAATCACATGAAATTCTTCTGTATGTGTTCTCAACATTACCTTGAACTCGTCAAAATTCCTCTCGATACTTCTGATATTATTGTGAATTATCTTAAATTTTGATTCCGTGTTATAACCCCTGAGATCCACAACACAATCTATGTATTTTGCTCTATGTGTTTCTTCTTCAAAATCCCTCAGGAATTGATGTAATATAATAATAAAATTTAGTATATACAACGTATAGTAGGGCGAGTTCAAATGATTCAAAAATATCCTCTAGTATTAAATCCAATTATGAAACATTATGGAAGTATAGCTAGTATTATCTCTATCAAAAACGTTTATCCAAATGATTGGTTACCCACAAATCTCAGTTGATGGTAGTAGAGTATTCTTTCCGGTTTATGACTTGCACTCACAGATGGATATCATAACCTGTCAGCTTCAGCCCCGAAACTGCCATAAATACATAAATCAAAAACAGAAACATATGATCCTCGTGTCAAAACTGCACGCAACAAAGAGGAGCTGGATGGACTGTGTCGTCCATCCGGGCAGTCTAAAAAAAGGCGCCTGTCTCCGGACAAAGGAGATCGTGTCCCTCCGTACGGATTTCTCACCTGCACTGTGTGAACGTTCAGCCCATTCAACATTGTGAATGCACTTTCCCCCCTTTATAATAAACGGTGTAAATGCAATCATATAAATGATTGTCGCATTAGTGGATCTTTAGGAGACGCGGACACCGATTTCAACGGTTCTTGAGGTCAAGAAAGAGGACTATCCTATTAGGATCATGGATTTAGTCGTCAAACTCAACTCAGATATCCAGTATATTGTAGGGGCATTCTATGCGTTGAAACTAATATTTCGAATGAAGTATACCACATTTTATGTGGTTAGGCGATTTTCAAAAATCCATTCGTATTCACCCGTTTTCAGTAGTACAGGTTTCTTATAAGTTATCAGAACATCAAGCCAGCTGTTTAATTTTTATTGGCTGGCCTTTTCTTAGTCAGGATTGATGATCTGACCCGACCTTAGATCAAAATGAAGCCATGACTAGCTACCTAATTTGATATTATTATGAATATCTGTTGATGAAATTCTGTTTTTTGCAAAAAAATAGAATTTCATTACATTAGTCATCACCACAGTACACGAGCTAAGGCTGGTGAGATACTTCGAACCAGATATGCCTCAAAACCGATATCTCAGAGGGCTTTTGAGTTTTTGGCGAGTAGACTTTATAATTTTATACCGCTGGATATTAGGAATTCGTTTTCTTTATTGGCAGGAGAAAAGTGAAGCTCTTTCTGATGGACCAACCTAGGCAAGTGATATCTGGCCTTTTCAAATTCAATTGAATATATTTTATGGTGTTTGTCGACGTGTTTTGAACTTGCCTCCCAAAAAGCTTTAAAAAAAAACTTTGTTGGAAAAATACATATATCCAAAAAAAAAAAATTCAAAGAAACAAAGATTGCTGTTTATTGCATATGGTGCCTTTATTATTTCATTATTTTATTTTGATTAAGCAGTTGGAATTTAACTTAATTTCGGTGGTTCACCCCACGGACAGGCTAAGCCTTTGTGGGAATCACTATTATTTGTAGATCTGTATACTTGTATAATATCTGCCAATAAATTATTATTATTATTATTATTATACAGGGTCTTTCACGAGGAACCTCACCCATATTTATACGGGAAACTACTGAACGTATTTTCATGAAATTCAGCACTTATAAGTATTTCACGATGCTGATGAAATCTAAAATAATTTCAAGGCATGAGCACCTCCGGTTTTTCCGGAATTGACGTCAACTTCCGTTTTTCAAATTAGAACACCATTTTTTTATTGCAGAAATAGATTCCTTAGATAATTTCAAGTTATTCTGATGTAACATTTTTCAGTTTTGGTTGGAAAATTCTCTCTGAGCGGGAAAATTCGAAAAAAAAATCGAAAATAGAGCTCCACTGAAACAAGAATAACTTCGAGGTTTTTGGATGGAAAATTTTCATTTTTGGGATTTTTCAAGACGTAAGATTGATGTATCCACTTTAGAAATCGAAATCGCGATCCATGATACAGGGAGTGAAAAAATCGCTTTCAAAGTTAGGGATGACAAAATCGTGAAAAATCAATTTTTTCAAATTAGAACCCCATTTTTTTATGGCAGATATTGAATCTACGTTAAAAAATAATGTGAGTGTATGCATCACACCCTTGCCCTAAAGTGGATATTTTCTGAGTTATTCACAAAAAACTGTTTTTCGTCTTGAATTTTCAGCTATTTCTTTTCCCTTCACGCCAAAAAGATGAAATTTTCAGGAACTGTTACTTAAACCATGTTTTAGATTTTACTACCCTAATATGCAAGAGAAAAAAGTTACAGGTTGTTCCTAAATAGATGGCGAATTTTGATTCGAATTTGTATCGGAAACCTCTTTATTTCAACTAATCGGCCATCGGTTTTCTCTCCAGTGATAAATAAATAATTCCTTATGAACCATATGCAAAAACTTACCATGTTTTACATTCTTTTTTTTTAATGATAGATATCATTAATTACATCTGCCAAATTCCTCTATATTCAGTAGTATTTTGTGTTTACTATTAATTTGGTGATAATTCGTATTAAGTTATAAAATCGATCATTATGCCTAATTTTACCAATGAAGATTATTTAAATCTCATTCTACTTCATAGAGAATGGAATAAAGTTGTAGATAGAACGATTCGACTGTTCATTGAGAGGTTTCCTGACCGACCCAGACCAACGAGAGATACCATTAACAGAACCATGACAAACTTGAGAAATGTCGGATCTTTCGCTAAGAAAACTATACACAGAGAAAAAAGTGTAGTAGAAGATGAGAACAACGAAATTACAGTTCTTGCATATTTTCGTGTGAATCCTCAAAATTCTCTCAAAGATGCCGAGATTGATCTGGGATTATCTCAATCGAGTGTTTGGAGAATATTAAAAAAACATAAAATGCACCCATATAAATTCAATAGGGTACAGCATTTGATGGAAATTGATTTCGTCAGGAGAACAGAGTTTTGCGAAGCTATGATGATTCGATTTCAAGAGAATGAAAACTTTTTGGACTGTATAATTTGGACAGATGAATCTAAATTCACAAAGAATGGTTCTTTCAATAGGCATAACAGTCATTATTGGGATGAAGAGAACAACCACCACTTCAGACAATGGAACATTCAAGAGACCTGGAGTTTCAATGTTTTTTGCGCCATCAAAAATAATGCAATTCTCGATGTTCACATTTATGATGGGACTTTAACTGGTAAGTTAGAACACTACACATGTTTGCATTATTTAAAGAATGTTCTCCCTTAGGAGATACATATTCTGACATATTGACTCAAATAATTGAGCCGCTAGTACAGAACAATAATGACTTATGGTATGAACAAGATGGCGCGCCTCCACACAATTCACTCAATGTGTCAAATATCCTCTACAGGCTATTTGAAGATCGATGGTTGGAGAACAATGGTCCACATCTTTGGCCACCACGTTCTCCCGATTTAAAACCTTAAGACTATTATGTTTGGGGTAGGATAAAAAATATTGTCTACTCAACTCCCCTGACTGATAAAGAGGACTGCATAGAAAGAGTCAGAAATGCGTTCAGGTTTGTTTAGATTTTTAGATTCATAGTTTTGAAACTCAATTTGGTTTTTAAACACTTTTGCAGATCTTTTCCTCCCGATGAAATAAGAAGAGTAACGCACGAAGCATTCCTGAGACGTATAAATAAATGTCTAGAAATTAACGGTCAAAACTTTGAGCATCTTCTCTAGTTATAACTGCGAGAGTTTGCCATGGTTCTCCTATTAGTAACTTGAAGTCGGTTTCAAGAAGCGGTACAAAATCTACAGCATGGTTCAAATAACAGTTCCTGAAAATTTCATCTTTTTGGCGTGAAGGGAAAAGAAATAGCTGAAAATTCAAGACAAAAAACAGTTTTTTGTGAATAACTCAGAAAATATCCATTTTAGGGCAAGGGTGTGACGCATACACTCACTTTATTTTTTAACGTAGATTCAATATCTGCTATAAAAAAATGGGGTTCTAATTTGAAAAAATTGATTTTTCACGATTTTGTCATCCCTAACTTTGAAAGCGATTTTTTCACCTCCTGTATCATGAATCGCGATTTCGATTTTTAAAGTGGATACATCAATCTTACATCTTGAAAAATCCCAAAAATGAAAATTTTCCATCCAAAAACCTCGAAGTTATTCTTGTTTCAGCGGAGCTCTATTTTCGATTTTTTTTTCGAATTTACCCGCTCAAAGAGAATTTTCCAACCAAAACTAAAAAATGTTACATCAAAATAACTTGAAATTTTCTAAGGAATCTATTTCTGCAATAAAAAAAATGGTGTTCTAATTTGAAAAACGGAAGTTGACGTCATTTCCGGAAAAACCGGAGGTGCTCATGCCTTGAAAATATTTAAGATTTCATCAGCATCGTGAAGTACTTATAAGTGCTGAATTTCATGAAAATACGTTCAGTAGTTTCCCGTATAAATATGGGTTAGTTTCCTCGTGAAAGACCCTGTATGTCGTCAATTCGGAATGACTCAATTTACAGAAGAAAAGAACAAAAAAAAAAGCACTGACGTGTAGTCAGTACTCTTTGGTGCGCGTGTTCACGGTGGCTAATTTGAATTGAATGATGAGTACTTCAAGCTCAGTAGATAGAGCGAGCCGAAGATCTACCCAAAGGATAGTGGACACCATTCACTGTCGGTTCAAAAATTAACAGTGCTGTATCTAAGCTGCCATCAGGATAGATTAACAAAGTTGGAAAAGAACACAAGTGACTCTCCTTAGTCGCACAAGCTCCTAGAAGATTTGGGAGGGTCAGTATAATCCTAATCATGTTAATCGCACGCGCGCCAAAGCAGATTGACTATTTACACTTTTTCTTTCATTGTTAAGTTAATCTGCTTTTGCGCGCGTGCGATTAACATGATTAGGATTATACTGACCCTCCCAAATCTTCTAGGAGCTTGTGCGACTAAGAAGAGTCACTTGTGTTCTTTTCCAACTTTGTTAATCTATCCTGATGGCAGCTTAGATACAGCACTGTTAATTTTTGAACCGACAGTGAATGGTGTCCACTATCCTTTGGGTAGATCTTCGGCTCGCTCTATCTACTGAGCTTGAAGTACTCATCATTCAATTCAAATTAGCCACCGTGAACACGCGCGCCAAAGAGTACTGACTACACGTCAGTGCTTTTTTTTTTCTTTCAAGTTCCTTTAACAAATATAGCTATCAATACAGTTTGGCTGTTAGCTTTACCGTAGATCGAAAAAAAATGCGGTTGTGGGACCTCCGTTTGGAACGCAATTGCCTCTTCTCCAAATCCGAACGTATTTTAATATAGATCTACCGAATATAGTTATTTATAAATTCGCCTCAGGGCCACCATACAGACATTTCAACTCGGAAACAACGCTATTTCCCCCAAACTGACTTGCTTCCGTGCACTGAATTGACATGAATATTCTTTTAAAACCTCACAATATCGGCTCATTGCTTCCAACATAACCCAAACAACCCAAAACCATTCACTTCTCATCTGCGCAAGCGCAATATACTCGTGGCTGCAAGTCCTCCCAAAATTACACACCTCACAAAAAACTCCGATTCTCCAACACTAGTGGTTCAGGAGATATCGCTTCTTGAAACCACGCATGCGCAGACCCTCACCAGGGGATTCTATAGAGGAATAGCATCCGCCACCCCAAAATCCCAATCCTCTCTGACGAAAGCTCCAGCAGTTAAATCACTGATGGTCTGCTCATGCGCATAAAGAAAAATGCCCGTAAGGGGTAACATCAATTTCGAAATTAGCCCCAGGGCCACGATATGGACACTTTAACTCGGAAACAACGCTACATCCCCCAATCTGACTTGTCCTTGCACTGAATTGCCATGAATATTCTCACAACCTCACAATATCGGGTCAGCACTCCCAACATAACCCATACAACCCAAAAACAATCACTTTTCTTCTGCGCATGCGCAATCTACTTGCGGCTAAAAGTCTTCCCAAAATCACACACCTTACATAAAACTCCGATTCTCCAACACTAGTGGTTCAGGAGATATCGCCTCTTGAATCCACGTATGCGCAGACCCTCACCAGGGGATTCTGTAGAGGAATAGCATCCGCCACCCCAAAACCCCAATCCTCTCTGACGAAAAATTCAGCAGTTAAATCACTGATGGTCTGCTCATGCGCATAACGAAAAAAGCCCGTAAGGGTAACATCAATTTCAAAATTGGCCCCAGGGCCACGGTATGCACACTTCAACTCGGAAACAACGGTATTTCCCCCAAACTGACTAGTGTCCGAGCACTGAATTGCTATGAATATTCTTTTAAAACCTCACAATATCGACTCAGCACTCCCAACATAACCCATCCAACCCAAAAAGAGTCACTTCTCTTCTGCGCATGCGCAATCTACTCGCGGCTAAAAGTCCTTTCAAAATAACACACCTTACAAAAAACTCCGATTCTCCAACACTAGTGGTTCGGAAGATATCGCATCTTTAATCTACGCATACGCAGACTCTCATCAGGGATCTGGATTCTATGGAGGAATAGCATCCGCCACCCCAAAACCCCAATCCTCTCTGACGAAAACTACAGCAGTTAAATGACTTCTCATCTGCGCATGCGCACAACGAAAAATGTCCGGAAAGGGCAGCATGAACCTCAAAAAAATAGGTTTCGGCATTTTAAGCAAAGTATTTCGCAAAATAGTAGTAATTTTTTTATTTTTTTCATGTCACGTGATCTTCACGAAATTTTGCAAAAGTGTTTGCATTAGTCTTTTGCATCTAACTACTGAGATTCAATTTAATCAGATCAGTATTTTTCGAGTTATCCTGAAAACAAAATTTTAAAATTTTTAAAATTTTTTTTTGCCACTTTAGGGCCGTCTGATCAAAACAAAACTTCGCAGGCATATAAAGGTCATGATTCTACAATTTGCTGCCAAATTTCAGAAAGATCAAGTGATTGGTTCCGGAAATATTCATTAAAAACGTTTTGACTAAAAACGGCCTTAACTCCGAAACCGCTCGGTGATTTCGCCCGTTAACGAACTTGTCCGAGATATTTACGCTACAAAACTACCCTGCAAATTTCAACGCTCTAAGTCGTTCCGTTCGAGAGTTATCGTGCTAACGGACGGCCGGACCGGCCGGCTGGACCGGACGGACAGAATTGAATTTGACCTCGAATTCTTCATCAGGAAGTCGAACCTAATCGTTTGAGACCATTTTCGAAAAAAAATTCGAAAAATACAGACATTGTGACGAAATGATAGCACGCTGTTCCTTGCGGAACACGCGCGCAAAATCCAAATGATATTATGCGCCAGAGTAATAGACATCGTAGGCTTGTCAGTTTATTCAGGGTATTTATAGACATAGCGAATAAACGTTTTCCATATATCTTGAAGTGGATGAAGCAGATAAGCAACGTAATCATGCTAGTTCTTATTTTGAAATTCTTAGCCACTCTCGCCAGCTCCAGATAAGACAGAATATAAACCAAACAAGGGGTGAAGTTGAATCTGCGAACCACCGGACCACCGGACCATTTCTCCAGAATACAAGGTCGCTGAACTACCCCTTTAATAGAGCCAATTTTGTTTGTCCCGCTATGTGGTATGCAGCACTATCTTCTTGAGAGCAAATATAACTGATGTCCAAAATAGTCTCCCGATTTTTCACGATAGAAAACTCTATCACGGAGGTTACACGTTCAATCTGGTATCAGTCTGGCATCACATCAATCATGGATTGATGTCGGAAATTGACGGAAATTGGTTATATATGCGTAGATTGATTGACTGATGATCCGGATTGATGGTCATACTGATGTTAGATTGATGCGAGAATGATACCAGACGGATCGTGTAACCTCCGACTATGGAATGGTGATCATTATAATTGACCAAACTTATCAAAATCTCACTGTCACTTTTTGGCGTTCTTGTTCCTCGGAACAGAGTGCTTATCAATTTGCCCAAATGTCTGTTATTTTCGAATTTTTGGCTGAAAATGGTCTTGAACGGTTTGGTTTGACTCACTGATCAAGAATCCGCGGTCGAAATCGATTCTGTCCGGCCGTGCGTCCGGCCGTTAACACGATAACTCTCGAATGGAATGAGCTAGACAGTTTTTATTTTCAGAGTAGGTTTGAGGGATAAATATCTCGGTTAAGTTTCTTATTGGGCAAAATCGGCATAATAGTTTCGGAGTAACGAAAAAAAAATTATTTTTTTTTCATTACAACTTTTTAATCCAAATTTTTGCAGTTTCATCATAAGAGTACATTGTTATCATTTTCAACTCTAGCACATTCCGAGATATGAAGTTTCAAAGATTCAATAATACACCGTAAGTTCTTTGTATTCACAGAATGTGAACACAGAATCTGTCTGTGTTCACTGTTCATAAATGTCAACTTTTCTATCTATTAGAAATTGTCAATTTGTAGGTTGAATTACTTTCTCTTGAAAAATAAGTATCCGATTCTTGAACTTGTGAATACATACCAGACTGTTTTTAAACCGAAAATAATATTGACTGATTACATATTAAATAATTTATGTAAAAATTTAGGGGATGATATTTCAGAAGATATAGAATTGGATCATTTTAATGATGTAGTTTATGGAGGCAACAGGAAAGAAGAACATTTATTTATTTATTTATTTATTTTCATTAATTATGGAGTACAAACAGGTTTCCCCAAACTAGTACC
Source organism: Halyzia sedecimguttata (assembly GCA_937662695.2). NCBI lineage: Eukaryota > Metazoa > Arthropoda > Insecta > Coleoptera > Coccinellidae > Halyzia > Halyzia sedecimguttata. The sequence goes on along the minus strand of OW569416.2, from coordinate 9,316,853 downwards.
CTCTGATAAACAATTTAAAATTATACATCATATGAAAAAAAAAAGAACAAACAAAGAAGAAAATACAATAAGCTAATACAGCTATACTATGACATAATTCGTCTAATCTTATTTCTAAAACATACAAAAGAAGAAGAAAATACATCAATTTCAAGTGAGGAGCAATGTTGGTTAAAATCTTTCATAATTCGGCAAAGAGGTGAATTTTGTGTATAATTTCTGCGACGAAAGGGAATATCAAAAAGAATTTGATGTCGCGATACTCTGTTAGGCACTCTAAAACGGATCAAAGCGAGTACTTCCGAGGAGTCGTATATGAAGTTGATAATCTTATACATGAATAATAACCCAGTGATAGTCCTACGGTTTTCCAAGGAAATAACGTTGAAATGGGTGCGAGCACATGAGTACTCACCAGGTGTCCTTTGATAGTTAAATTTTCTCGACAAATATCTCAATAGATTATTTTGAATTCCCTCAATTCGACTAACACTGGTAATACATCTCGGCGACCACACTATCGATGCAAACTGAATCCTGCTCAAAACGAGAGAGTTAAAGACGGTTATTATTGAATTCTGGGACCTGAAATATTTACATTTTCGCTTAAGAAATCCCAATAATCTCCGACAATTATTTGATATACTATCTATATGAGCATTGAATAATAATTTTCTGTCGAAAAATACTCCCAAGTCCTTCATCAGATCAACAGATTCCACCTCGTAGTCACCGAGACAATAATCGAAAACAATGGGACAGGCAGAACGGGTAAAAGAAATTTTTTTGCACTTATTAAAATTCAAGAACAACTGATTCAGCTCGCAAAAATGGACGAATCGATCTAGATCTCTCTGAAACAACATTGAGTCGTGTGAGCCATGAACTCGCATGAAAACCTTCAAGTCATCTGCATAAAGAAGACATCTAGCATAATGGAAACAGCCAACAATATCATTGATATAAATCAAAAATAGTAGTGGCCCCAAATGAGAACCCTGAGGAACTCCAGAGTGAGAAAGGAAAATGTCTGAACGGCAACCATGAACACTAACAAACTGTGTCCTCGAGAAGAGATAACCTTTAAACCAATCCAGTATGGTGCCGCCCACCCCGATCCCAGCAAGCTTGCGAATCAATATTTCATGGGATATTTTATCGAAAGCCTTACTGAAATCGGTGTAGACTGCGTCAACTTGCGAACCAACGTCCATACTCTCAGCAATAAACTCCGTATATAAGAAGAGATTCGTATCAATAGAACGACCTCGGAAGAAACCGTGCTGCTCCGGAACTATTACATTCTTGACCGAATTAAAAAGGGAACTGTATACAATTTTTTCAAAGACTTTAGCAAATATGTTGAGCTTACAGATAGGACGATAATTACTAACCTCAGATTCATCACCATTTTTGAAAATAGGTGTTATAGAGGAGATCTTCCACTTAGCAGGAAAATGTCCAGCGGCAAGGGACTGATTAAAAAGCAAGGTCAGCGGAAGTGATAGTGAGTTGATACATCTTTTTATAAAATAAGGTGAAATTCCATCGGGACCTGATCCCTTCGTGGAATCTATATTCTTTATGCAGTTCCTGACCTCCTCTGCTGTGATGACAACATTATTCAATTCTTGCGATGAATTTACCACGATATATGGCGGTTCCGATCCACCCTCCGGGGGGACCTCAAACGAATTCACAAAATGAAGCCGGAAAAGATTTGCAATATCTGTTTCTGTATGGGCAGATATGTCACCATATTTTATTGGGCAAGGAATTGATTTTCCTCTCCTCTTCAATGACGCGAACCTCCAAAACAACTTGGGATTACCTGGTAGTGAATTTTCAAGATTATCTACGTATTTCTTAAAATCAGTATCGATAAGTACTTTCGACTGTTTTCTCAGATCGGAAAACAGATTATAAAAAGTATCATTATTACTTCGCTTCCACATTTTATGAAGTTTATTCTTTTCTAATACAACTTTTTTAGTTTTTTCACTGAAGAATATAGGAAATTTATTACAAATTTTCTTCGTAAGAACGTAATCAGCTATTATCGAAGCAATTATACTATAGAAATGTTCAACATTGGCATCAATGTCGGCACAATTGGGTAATTCGTGTGTCCAGTTAACAGCATTTAATTCAGCATTTATACGTGTGTATGGAGCATTCTTGAAATCGGGAATGTAAATATCTCTACCTGCAGGAAAGTGTAATTTTACTAACCTAACAACAAAATTAATAGTAGGGTGATGGAGATCCTCAGTTTTCAGGCAGGTGGCTGAGGGTGACAGCCTCGAAACTATATTTTTATTGCATAGAATTAAATCTAATATTCTTCCATTCTGATTACGAACATGATTGAATTGCATTAATTCACAAGTAGACAAAGTATCAATTGTGGGTGCAAACTTATTTTCTACATTGAAAGGTTTTAAGTGAATATCATTTACTGATTGAACCCAATTTACAGAGCTACAATTAAAATCACCACATATAATAACAGGTCTATCACCGATTATCTCCATGTTTAAGGACAACTTTGAAATGAAACTCGACCGTGCGTTTTCATCATCTGGTGGCAAATAAACACAACAAACAAAAAATGAAGTTCCGTCAATATCAACCGATATCCAGATATCCTCCGCATCACTGAAAAATTTCCTCATCACCGTAACATTGAGAGACTTTCGCACTGAAATAAGTACACCGCCTCCTTCAGTTTTGAGGCTACTTGAAGAACATCTATCCCGCCGAAATACCTTGAAGTAATCAGAATACACAATTTCATTATCATCAATACAAGTGTTAAGCCATGTTTCCGTGATACAATATACATCTAAGTCATTACACAAAATATTGTTCTTAACTTCCACCAATTTACTTCTCAGCCCGTGAACGTTTTGATAAAAGAAACTCAAATTCATAAGTTCACTCGAGATAACTCTAAACTAGTAATTCGCACTTAAATTTTAGATAAGTCCTCAAGAGTATTAATATGTATTATCCGGGATGAATCCGTTCTCCTGATCAGAACATTGCCATGTTGTATCCAAACAAATTTATAATTCTTACTTTTAGCCTCCTCACGCGCAGCCTTAAAGAGTGATCTATTGAAAGAAGTTAGGTGTTCATTAATGTACACCTTGTTACCAACATTTTCTATTCTGAAACTGGGACCAGCACCATTTGTGACCCTCTTAGCACGCACTGCCGCAAGAAAACTGTCCCTCCTATGCTTTGATATAAATCCGATGATAATATTTCTAGCTTTTCCCTCCTTCCGGGTAGGAACGCGGGTAACGAAATCTATAATTTCCATCGACAAGGGGATACCGAAATATTCACCAATGTTTTTGGCAACAGCAAATAGATCTTCGTTCTGCTTGTCAGGGACATCCTGTATTTCCAGATTATTCTGTTTAGAAAATTGTTCCATCTGATTGAGTTTAAAATTAAGGTTCTTGATATCATTACGCAATGATGCACCTTCGGCTTTCAACATATTGGTTGTTTTAGCATATGCTTTGAAATCTTTCATCAGGTTCTCAAAGTCTGAGATCTTATCAGAGCAGTGGTTCACTGAGTCTCGGAAAAGCTTCATTTCATTACGTATCTCTTTTAAATACGAGACAACATTTACCTCTTCAGTATCCGAGTCCGTCTCCAATGCAGGATGGTTAACTGATATAATCCTAGGAGATGAGATACTTATTTGCTGACCAGATCGACAGTGTAAACAATGCCAAGATGTTCCGGGCAACATGTTAATAGATTTCAACTGTATCTTTGATACATCAGAACAAACTGAATTCGCGTGAAAATAGCCCTTACAATCACCCACACATTGTAGACCTGGTGATTTCTTGTTTATATTATGGGTACAATTTTTGCAGATAACATTCATTATTGAATATCGATCAAACAGAAAGGAAATATCAAATATCTACATACGATGCATCTATACATTCAAACAGCACGTGATTAACATACGCACACATCGGCTGCTGAAACTAAACTAAACATAATGGAATTATCAAAAGAAATTACTGTTCGTTGACCACTGAGGTCAATATTACCTTTTACTTCCTTAGGTAGTGAGACATGTTCCTATATACAGTATTTTCATAATGTTGCTAGCAAGAAATACTGAAATATGGATCTACATTTGTGTATCAAACATTTTTTCTTGATTTAAGGTTCATAATACAGAAAATAATGTGTAAGTGGTATGAACTATTAAATTTTAAATTATGAAATGAAAAGAGGATAGTATTTCATTAATATATTTTGAACTATTAAGATAATTTGATCGTAATTCACTACCTACTCAAATATCAGGAATAAATGGACAATCTGCTATGATTGTCTCCAGCCTTGCTCTAGACATTTCGATGATTCTTTCCTTAGGTATTTCGAGTTGTGAAAACAAAGCACCGAGTGTAAGTTGAAACAACCCATTCCACGAGGTTGAAGCATTACAGATTACTCATTTAATCTTGATAAATAAATTCAATGATAATTTTTGAAGCATTTTTTTTACGACACTTTTATTTGAATTTAATTTCTTTCATGATCCTGTTCTATCATAGGAATCCATTGATATAATTCCCAACTCTGAGAAACCAATACTTTCGGAGATATAATTTGTCTGTTTGAACAAGAACGCCTAAAGCTCCTGCCCACAGGGCTTGAACCAATTTTATGATTGTTATCGAGAACATTAAAGCTTACGTGGTTTTGCTGTATCACATTTTGTTTGACAAAAACATCGAGACTGGTGATGATATTTTGATGAAATTCTGGATTTGCTGAAAAGTTTAGGGGAGCCCATTTGAAAAAGTTTTGGCTTTTCAAATCATCAAAAGGCTACAGTTCTCGAGCTAATTTTATCTTCATTACATTCAAAATGTAAATATTGCCTCGCAGAACATTTTGGTCGAATTAAAAAAGAATAAACTGTATATAAATCGAGAAAAATATGTGGCTTTGATATTTTGTTCTAAAGCAATGAGCAATTCTCTCCACGAAATTATTGAATTGCCTTCTTTATAAAGTTTGAGTATTAACAAAAAAAAATGGGTTCAAGTCCTGTGGACAGGAGCTTTCTGGCGCTCTAGTTCAAACAGACAAATTATATCTCCGAGAGTATTGGTTTCTCAGTGTTGGGAATTATATCAATGTATTCATATGATAGAACTGCATCATAAAGGAAGTTCAATTCAAATGATAGTTTATTTATCAAGATTAAATGAGCAACCATGAGAATGAGAACTGCAACATGGAAGAAATCAAATTAAATCCGGCCAATTTTGCCCTATAACGAACTTAACCGAGATATTCATCTCCCTAACCTACTCTGAAAATTTCAACTACCTAGCTCATTCCGTTCGAGAGTTATATCTATGTCTATGGATGAAAAGCAGTCTCACTACTCTCAGATCTCTTACTTCATGTTCCGTTCCGAAATGTAAGACTTTTATTTATTTTAATTTCGGAGCAAACAACTGAGATTTTTTTCACTTCGCTCCCAATTCTTCGATTGATTAGATAATGACATGTCTCAGGAAAATAAATTGACATTATGACAATTCATACATAGAATAATTATATCATTGTGTGACAACGTTGAAAAATACGATTTATTATTGAAATTTTGAAAAATCATATCTCCGAAAGTATTAGCTTGTTAGAGTTAAAAATGATATCATTGGATTTTTATGGTAAAACTGCTTATTGAAAAAAACTTAATTTTGAATTTGTTTTGTAAAAAAAATTTTTTTTTTGTTACTCCGAAACCATCTGTCCGATTTTGCCCAAAAACGAACTGAGCCGAGATATTTATCTCCCAAACCTACTCTGAAAATGTTAACTGTCTAGCTCATTCCGTTCGAGAGTTATCGTGCGTACGGCCGGCCGGACAGAATTATTTTCGACCACGGATTATTTATCAGTGAGTCGAACCAAATCGTTTAAGTCCATTTTCATCGAAAAATTCGAAAATTACAGACATTTGGGCAAATTGATAAGCACTCAGTTCCGAGGAACTAGAGCGCCAAAAACGGATATATTATTGACAGCAATCTTGAGTTCACGGATCACACCAACAGAAAGATATTTTTTGCCTATTCTGCCTGGAGACTAATCTGCTCACATAGACGATATAGACTGAGGGCCACTTCCATAATCGATAGTAATATCTTCTTTACCAAGGAAACATATCCCATTAACTCACTTTAAAGTTAAAGAAAGCTTCAAAGTTCCCTTCATCATAAATTCAGAATATTGGCACTTAGCGACAAGAAAAAAATACTTTTTGGGCGCGCGTGCCTTATGAGTAAGTTAACCTTATCCGTTGTTTGTTTTCGTCGTTTTCCAATAACTTTATATGAAATTAGAGCTGTTACGAAATTACCGTGAAGAGAAGAAAACTCGAAGAGCCGACAACGTCGCCGAGCAGCGCATGCTAATTTGTTCGATAAAACATATTGACAAAACATATTATGATTTTCATTTATTCCATATAGAGTAACTGTTACGAATAAATCCATGCAATCGAAAGACATCATTTTTCAATCCGCTTCAATTAATTATACCACAAAAATTTCAGTCTACTAAAATAATCAAATTTCCAATATAAAATTTGGTCCGTATGAACCGGGATCCATTTACCAGTCGAATATAATCAATTTTCATCGAATCAATATTGAAGACCAGGAGTCCATTGACTTCTTCCATGTATTGGAGCAGAGTTCCCACCTAAGGAGAACCAGAGGTCATTTCAGCAGTATATATCCAAAATTGGAGAAGAAAAGTTCCATTCCGGTGCAACGATATAGCACGTCTATGGATGAATCAAGCGGACGATCCGCCTCTGTTTTGATCGTATCCTGAATTACGCGTCGAACAACTACCGGGAACCTGCGCGTGAAACCAGAGCGTCGGCGTTTTCATGTTTCGTGAAAAGGCTGAAAAGTTCTGCTGTTCTTCTTGCGATTCCGGAAGATTTCAATATATCAGCATTTTTATCGTTAGATTTACGAGTTGAATTATCGGCGAGAATTGTGCTGAAATTCTCGGTTAGTGCTTAATTTGATATTATTATAGGTCAGAATCCTCACCAGGGGAGAAAATTGAAAATTAAAGATCATAGTTTTTTCAGTATCATCCATTTTGTGGAAGCGATTTCAGATTTGGTAAATTCCGTAGAAGTTGTTTGAGATTCTGAACAGGGCTCCTTCTCAGGTTTAATTTGTGATATATTGTGTGATTCATTAATTGTAGATTTAAGTTCAGAAACCCGAGAAGGAGTTGTAAAAGTTTTTCGTATTATAATTCCTTGTTTGTTTTCCCTATTAGCACCTTGGCTTGGATAGAAATTATACTTTGGCTGGAATTGAATTTGTACCGAGAAGTCATCCAGATATACCAACTACCCTTGAAATTGGGGGAATCAACGTAGTACTTCCTTTGGATGAGAAAATAGCAGACACTTTACTTCGAATTGGAAGACCATCTAGAAGTGGTTTCTTTGAAATTGGAACATCAAGACCAGGATCATAATATCGAACTCCGAGGAGGCCACGACTTTATTTTTTTTATTAAGTTAAGTAGTATAAGACTGTGTAGAGTGAAAAAGGGTCGACCTATTGTAATTTTTCAATTTTAATATACACTGCTCAACAATTGATAGGGATCACTTACTTTTTCTAAATTTATTACTGAATTATTCGCTCCAAGATTATAAATTTAGTCAGATATCAGAGTATTTTCAGTTGATAATATGGTCCACTTGAGAAAAGAATGAAAAAATGGAAAGTTGGAGAGAAAAAAAGACTTTATTAGGAACACTCAAAATTCTGTGTTTGAATAACATAAACATTTTATGATGACACCACAAGAAGGCTGAAGTTTCGGTTAAGCTAGTACCTAGTTGGCCCCCCACGAGCTCGTCTCAAGCATTCTACCCTACGAGGCATACTTTCAATCAAACGATTTATAAAATTTTGGGGCAAATTCGTCCAAATATCCCGTAAAGCGTTAGAAAGGTCCTCCAGGTTATTGATCGGTTGTTCTAAGGATGACAATTGTCTAGACATCTCAGACCAGACATGTTCGATGCAATTCATGTCTGGAGAGCGAGCTGGCCAGTCCATCCTATCAATAGCATGAGTTTCTAGCGCTTCATTAACCAGACGACTACGGTGTGGACGGGCATTATCGTCAATTAAAATGAAATTCTCGCCCAAGGCAGCCGCAAACGGAACAATTATGGGTTCAATAATCATATCGTGATATCTCTGGCTGGTCATTGTGGTGTTCTGCAGAACAACCAACTCTGTGCGTTGGTTCAAACAAATGCCTCCCCATACACATATAGAACCTCCGCCAAAAGCTGTTGTGGGTACCATAAACTGTTCTGCATACCTTCGACCTCTTTCCCTCCAAGCAAAAATACGTCCATCGGAGTTGACCAAACGAAATCTAGACTCATCCGTAAATAAACATCGGCTCCAATCTTCAACTGTCCAATTGCGGTGCTCCTCAGCCCATTGCCCTCGATGAACCCGGTGTTCCCTATACAAACGGGGATGTTGTACCCTCCTACGTGCTCTCAAACCACGAACATGTAGTCGTCGTCTTACAGTCTGGTTCGAAATTAGAACTCCTGTTGCAACTCTCAGTGATCTATTGAGCCGCGACACCGGGTAAGTGGGATTTCTCCTAGCATTGAGGACCAAAAGACGATCTTGGGCAGCTGTTGTACTGCGCTGCCGACCTCCCCCATGAACATAAGCTACTGAGTCGTTTTGGATGAACCTATTCCAAGCCCGACTCACGACACTTTGCGAAACATTCAACCGCCGGGACACTTCTCGCTGGGACAAACCTTCCTGTATCCACCGTATGATTTGGTCCAGTTGCACAGGAGCCAAACGTCTTCTCGGCATGACTGATAAGCTAATATTGTTCTCATTTCTTCAATTATTGTCACCTTATGTGTTTGAACGAGAGAAAAAAACAGATTTAATAACAAATACCACATTGCTTTTCACTCCACATGTAACAGCCTACAGATAATAATCGATTTTGTGAACAAGAGCCGATGAAGTGAGGAAAAATTTGATATAATCAACTCAAAACATCTTAATTTTTCCTTAGAGAACATATAATGTACAGATATTCACGAGATAACTTGAAAAAACTACAAATGAAGAGAAGTTCATAAGTGATCCCTAGCAATTGTTGATCAGTGTATATATTGTGAAAACCTGGGAGGGAGTTTTGTTGCCGAATTAAGCCAGTTTAGCCTCCCACCCCTAGAAAATTTGAAGTAGATTCTCATGCTCGACAATCGTCTATAAGTGGACGATTGGCACGTTACACAGTTTGGCACCAACGTGGGACTCGAAATTTTGGCTCAGGGTTTTGACTAGAAGTTTTGACTAGAAATTTTGGCACTAAATTTTTGAACGAAATTTTTTTTTTTTATTCATTTTGGCAACATATGCTCCTTCTTTCGACCTTTTTCTCTCTATAATAGTTTTTTTTGTATTTTGTCTTATCTTTATTTTCTCTTTGGCATCAGATTGAACACATCTGTTTATATTATTGTTTTTGGCGCTCTAGTTCCTCGGAACTGAGTGCTTATCAATTTGCCCAAATGTCTGTAATTTTCGAATTTTTCGATGAAAATGGTCTTAAACGATTTGGTTCGACTCACTGATCAAGAATCCGTGGTCGGAATTCATTCTGTCCGGCCGGCCGGTCCGGCCGGTCCGGCCGGCCGGTCCGGCCGGCCGTAGGCACGATAACTCTCGAACGGAATGAGCTAGAGAGTTGAAATTTTCAGAGTAGGTTTGGGGGATAAATATCTCGGCTAAGTTCGTTATTGGGCAAAATCGGACAGATGGTTTCGGAGTAACAAAAAAAAATTTTTTTTTTTACGAAACAAATTCCAAATTAAATTTTTTTTAATAAGAGGTTTTATCATAAGAATCCATTCATATCATTTTTAACTCTAACAAGCTAATACTTTCGGAGATATGATTTTTCAAAATTTCAATAATAAATCGTATTTCAACGTTCTCACAGAATGATATTATTCTATGTATGAATATGAATTGTCATAATGTCAAATGATGTTCCTGACAGATTATCTAATCAATTGAAGAATTGTGAGCGAAGTGAGAAAAATCTCAGTTGTTTGCTCCGAAATTAGTTTTTCTCAGAAAATTCTTACATTTCGGAACTGAACATGAAGTAAGAGATCTGAGAGTAGTGAGACTGCTTTTCATCCATAGACATAGATATAACTCTCGAACGGAATGAGGTAGGTAGTTGAAATTTTCAGAGTAGTTTAGGGAGATGAATATCTCGGTTAAGTTCGTTATTGGGCAAAATTGGCCAGATTTAATTTGATTTCTTCCATGGTGCTTTTCTCATTCTCATGATTGCTCATTTAATCTTGATAAATAAACTATTATTTGAATTGAATTTCCTTTAGGATGCAGTTCTATCATATGAATACATTGATATAATTCCCAACTCTGAGAAACCGATACTTTCGGAGATATAATTTGTCTGTTTGAACTAGAGCGCCAGAAAGCTCCTGTCCACAGGGCTTGAACCCATTTTTTTATATAACTTTTCAATATGATTAATCCGGATTTCTTGAAGGCACATGAACTTGCGTATGAAGTCGCAATTCGTATTGTAGGGAAGATGTTGCGAAAACTGTCGAACGAAATCGCAAACTATTAAGAGGTCTCTTAGCTCAGGAAAACTGTGATCGTAGCATGACAGAAATTAGGGAAACGTATACTGTCAATGAAAACTTTAAAGAACTTTTACTTTCAATTTCAGATTTAACTGTTAAAATCTCTAAGTTAATTCCTAGTTCTAGTTCATCGGATTTTAAAAGAATTGAAGATAGGCTGTCTCATTGTTCCAAGAGATTACATCGAATTTACACCGAGAATGATACAGACGAAAAACAGAAACGCGAAATTACCATCAAAATAATAGAACTAGAAGCTGATTTCGATGAATGTAGGCCATCAGAAAAATTGGCAACTTCCACTCCAACTTTACCTCCTTTTCCTGTTTCAAGTAATTTACCTTCACGTAATAAAGTACCTGTTTATAAATGGAATTTGAAAAAATTTTCGGGTAGAGAGCCGTTGATTCCATTTCTTGAATTGTTGGATACTCTAAAGATATCTCGCGGTTGTACTGATGTAGATTTGTTCGAGTCTGCTTCAGATTTGTTTGATGCTTGGAACTGGTGGCATAACCATTTTGTTAGAAAGTCTTTTGCAGATTGGTCTGAATTGGTAGATGCGCCTAAAGATACATTTCTACATTCAAATTATGATCAGGTTTTGTTGGATGAAATTAAATCGAAAAAGCAACGCTCAGGTGAAAGTGTTAGTATCTTTATAACAACATTAGAGGCACAATTTCATCGGCTCAATCACAAACCCTCGGAGAAAGAGATAGTTAATATTAAAAGAGGAAATATACTTCCAGATTTTATTGCGGCATTGGTACTGAGAGACGTGGACACATTATCGGATTTAAATTCATTATGTAAGAGAGTAGAGGATGCTTTGAGCTTAAATAAAAGAAAATCTTATTCCGTAGCTCAACTTGATTTCACTACTTGTTGGAACTGTAAAAAAACAGCACATAAATATTATTCTTGTACAAGACCGAGAAATGTTTTTTGCTATGGTTGCGGAATGACTGGTGTAGTAAGATCAAAATGTTTTAAGTGTTCAAAAAACGCCACAACTGGTCATGTTCCGGCAGAAAACATGAATCAACCAGGCCCGTTAAAAGCTGCCAAAAACCACACGAACCGGAGAATGTGAATTTCTTCGATAGGATTGACTTTGATGATTGGCTAAAGAAAGTTGAGTCATTTTATATTACGAAACCATCTATCGAGCCTCCTTTTAAACCAATTCCTCAAATTTGTCCCTTTCTGGAAAGACTTAATGACGATGACAGACCGTACATCAGAGTAAATATCTTGAATGAAAATATCTTAGCCTTACTGGATAGCGAAAGTAATGTCTCTATTATCGGTTCACCGTCACTTTTTCTGTTAAAAAGATCAAATTTGCCTATTAATTATGATGTTTCCTATCATCTCACCACCGCCGATGGCACATTACAGAGCACGTTGGGAAGTGTTTATTTGCAAATTTAATTAGGAAAATTATCAAAACAACTTAAAGAACTAGTAGTTCCTTCCATTTCACAGCTGATGATTTTGGGAATGGACTTTATACAAAAATTCAATCTAAGACTGGATTTTACGAAATTCTCTCTTAATTCTTCCGCATTATCGACAGCTGCAGTACATGTAATCAAACCTGCTGAGGATTTGACTACTTTACAGCGAAATAAGTTGGATAAGGTAGTATGTTTCTTCCGCACTATAGGACCTGAAGATGGAATCGGTAGAACTAATCTGCTAACACACAATATTAAGACTGAAGGTTCGCCCATACGCCAACGACAATACCCTCTCTCACCTGCTATGCAGTGGACATTAAACAAAGAGATTGATGATAATATGTTGAAACTTGGTATAGTTAGCCCAGTAACAACTACTTCACCTTGGCTGTCTCCACTTTGGCTTGTGAGTAAAAAGGATGGTTCATTTAGAGTGTGTTTCGATGGTATAAAATTAAATTCAGTTACAATTCCTGATTCATACCCTATGCCTCTTATAGATTCAATTATAAGTAAAGTTCGTAATGCCTCATTTGTCTCTTCTATTGATTTAAAATCGGCTCTTTTCCAAATTCCCCTCGACGAGGAATCCAAATTGAAGACCACTTTTGCAGTTCAAGGTCGCGGTTTGTTTTGCTTTAATGTTCTTCCTTTTGGCTTGAATAACGCTGCTCAAGCCATGTGTCGATTAATGGATATGGTAATAGGTCCATCTCTGGAACCGTACGTTTTTTACTACCTTGATGATATAATTGTTGTTACACCTGATTTTGATACTCATCTCAAGGTTTTAACTGAACTTTTCTAACGTCTTCAGGAAGCTAACTTGACTGTAAATTTCGGGAAATGTCAGTTCTGCCATTCCTTTCTCAAATTTTTGGGATTTTTAGTTGATGAACAAGGCCTTAGGACGGATCCTGACAAAATCAAGACAATTTTAGATTATCCAGTACCTACAAGTACGACACAGATTCGGAGATTGATTGGTCTTGTGGGATATTATAGGAGATTTTTGAAGGACTTCTCTACTGTATGCTCTCCCATTTCAGATTTGCTAAAGGGTCGTAAAAAGGGACAACCAATAGTCTGGACGGAGGAAGCTGATGCAGCATTCAAAAAGGTGAAGCAACTTTTGACTTCAACCCCTGTTCTGGCTAGCCCAGATTTCACAAAGAGGTTTTTTCTCGCCTGCGATGCATCTGACGTCGGAGTTGGTAGCGTTCTTTTTCAAGAGAATGACGGGGTTGAACATCCCATAGCGTAGTTTAGCAAGTCCTTGAGTAAGTGTCAACGGAATTACACCACGACGGAGAAGGAACTCCTATCCATTGTCTTATCTATTGAAAGATTCCGCCCCTATATCGAGGGAACTGAGTTCACCGTAATAACGGATCATTCGTCTTTGCAATGGTTGCACTCCATGAAAAATTCATCTCCCAGGATAGCTAGGTGGATAACCAAATTATCTTGTCATAAGTTTAAAATAGTCCATCGTAGTGGTTCGTTAAACACGGTTGCAGATTCCTTATCACGTATTCCAGAGACAGCTGTTCTGAATCTTTATACCTTGAAGCCTGATCATTGGTACCGAACTATGTGTGACAGGATTGAGAGAAATCCTGAATCTTTTCCTGATTTCAGAGTTTCTGGAAAAATTTTGTATAAACATGTCATGAGTAGGTCGAAGTTAACAGATAGTTCTCCCCCATGGAAAATAGTGGTTCCCACTGGAAATAGATTAGAGCTGCTTAATAAGTTTCATGATGATCCACTGGCTAGACATTTTGGTGTTTTCAAAACTATCTCTAGACTTTCTCAGTTATACTATTGGCCAAAGATGCAGAATTCGGTAAATCACACGTCAGAAAGTGTAAAATTTGTGCTTCTTGCAAGCCTGACAACCTTCCACAGGCCGGATTAACAGGAAATTATCGAAATATCAACTTTCCCTTCCAATTAATTTCCGCTGACTTATTAGGACCATACCCGAGATCTAAAAATGGTAATCAATACGTTCTGGTAGTGACTGATTGGTTCACGAAATTTGTTTTGGTACACCCTATGGCCAGAGCTACCGCAAAGGGTGTTGTCAAATGTATGGAAAATAATGTCTTTCTAATTTTCGGAGTTCCGCAGATTATGGTTGTTGATAATGGAGTCCAGTTCATTTCAAATGATTTTAAGAACTTAATGAAAAATTATAATGTACAGAAAATCTGGTATAATGCTAGGTAGTTCCCTCAGATTAATCCTATGGAAAGCGTGAATGAGACTATCGTAACAGCAATAAGATCTTTCATTCACGAGAATCACAATACTTGGGATCAAAATATACATCGAATAGCACAAGCAATCAGATTGGCTAGACACGAAGTCACGGGTGTTTTTCCATCCTATTTATGCTTTCTCTGAAACGTTCCTACAGATGGTGCATTTTTTGGGTTGATTTCAGATAATGCTCATAATAATATACAAATTGAAAATAAAGTTCTGGATCCTACTTTACAAACAGAAGACCTTCCGGAGCTTTATAAGTCAGTACAACAGAAACTGTTTAAAGCATATCAGAAGAATGCCCACCGTTATAACTTAAGAAAGCACGTCCTTGCTTTCAAAGTAGGAGACAGAGTTTGGAAAAAGAATTTTGTTTTGTCAGACGCCACGAATGAATTTTCTGCTAAGTTAGCACCGAAGTACACTCCCTGTATTGTAAACAAAGTAATATCTCCGTTGGTCTATAATTTGAGAGATTTGAGCGGGACTAACCTTGGTAATTTCCATGTCAAACACATTAAACTAGTAATTCTTGAAGTCGGCCGTGTACATGGTGTTGATTGATTGAATGATTGAAATAATTCTTGGGTGAACCATGTAGATTTATATTTTTTAATTAACGATTTTTCATTATGTCACAGTTACATAGCGCTTTCGGCATGAGCCATCTTCAGTGTAGACAAGTAACAAAAAACTAAAAAACATCAAGGGAATATGACACAATACTTATACATAACAATAAACTAACTCACTCTTTGTCAAATTGAATAAACATCCATATATCAATTCTTTAAAACTTCTTAATAAATTCATTCGTAATTAATTATATATTACAATAGTTTCGTCAGGTGAACTGCTCTCAAGGTTGGAAACGAATTGACACCTTACTTTGACATTCCTCAATGTCATGCGAAAACAATGATTAAAGCATTTTTCTGCGACTAATTAAGATTTTTAATATTGTTCGAATATGTAGTATCACTACGTCATTAGTCTTCTATGAATGGGAATAAATCTGTCAAACTGAACTTGTTGGTTAAGGCAATAATTATTATTCTTCAACTCCTTCACAATTTCTAAGTCCTCATATAAATCGAGATTCTACGACAGAACCTCGCCAAACATTATGCAAAACTTGATCAGATTAATTGTAAACTAAAGATTTTACATGATCAACTACTTCTAAAATCTGAAAATCCTATTCAATTAGAACACGTTATCAATGATACAATAGATGATGTAAAGTTAGTTAGGTTTAATAAGTTCTCAAAGTTGAAACGTAAGTTACGAAATTTAATAAGCAAAAAAGTTATTGTACAGACCAACTCCACCAATCATTACTCTGATCATATATTTCACGACAGAGTTAAGAACCTGTCAACCACAAATTTCACACTTGAAGAATTGAGCTTGTTGGGATTGGGTTTTAAATTCACTATCCAAGATATGAACGATTCGAAAGAAAATAACTTGAAATTAGCCATAGAGGTGGATGTGGCACTTGATTATCTATAAAATAACATCGACAAAAAGTCTCAACTACGCAACGGAATTTATAGCATCCTTTCAAAATCTCTAAAGGGACAACAATCAAATAAAAAACACAATACTATTTATCATAAAAAGACACTTCAAAGAATAAGACGTAAAATAAAAAACGATAACTTAATTATTACAAAAGCAGATAAGGGCAACTGTCTCGTAATTCTAAACAGAGAAGACTATGATAAAAAGGTAAAAGATTTTTTAACAAACAATAACTTCGTCACCCTAGAACATAACCCATTTTCAAAATTTATTAGAAAGCTAAACACCTACATAAAAGCACATAACGAATTCCTTCAAGAATTTGGAGCACCTAAATCATTGATACCAAGTAATCCATCAATTCCAAAATTGTATGGCTTACCTAAGTTACATAAACCAGAAATACCCATAAGACCGATAGTAAGCTTCATCAATACACCAGCCTCTATCTTATGCACGTTCATTCAAAAGCTATTGCTTAACCTCACTAAATTTGAACCTAGATTCAGCATTTCAAATTCTCTAGAATTAGTAAATAAAATACAGCAGCTAGACAGTGATAATTTGATCGGAGGAAACCTTACCATGTCATCATACGATATAGTAAACCTGTACACATCGATACCAACCAATGAATTGCCACCTATAATCAGTAATATATTAAGACAATCCAACATTGACGAAAACCTAATAGTGAACATCTTGACAATTCTTAACTTCTGTCTTTCACAAAACTTTTTTATCTTTGATGGCAGGTTCTATGAACAGCCTATTGGCCTAGCCATGGGTAATCCATTATCTCCATTAATGGCTAACATTTATATGGACTATATAGAACAAAACTATATCATGAAAATACAGTCAATCAAATACTGGTTTCGGTATGTTGACGACTGCTTAGTCTTCACTAACGGTACAGTTGATGACATTAAAAACACCTCGATATTACTGAACGCAATTCACCCTAACATCAATTTCACAAATGAGCCTGAAGTGGATGGAAGGTTAAATTTCTTGGACCTTTCACTTAGTAGAAAAGATAATAAAATTGAATTCGGTATTTACAGAAAAGATACACACACCGACCATGTAATACATTCAACCTCAAATAGCCCTTTTCAACACAAGATGGCCGCTTTCAATTGCTATGTGTATAGGTTGTTGACCCTCCCGTTATCCATCACAAATTACAAAAAAGAATTGAATATCTTAAAACAGATTGCTGTTAACAACGGTTACAATGAAAACATCATCCAAAACATCATTGAAAAAACAAAACAAAAAATGCTGAAAGAAGCCGCCTCAAAAACTCTCAGCACAAATAGCAATTTAACTGAAATAAAATACATCTCATTACCATTTGTTAATGAAAGGACTAACAGAAGCATCAATCGAATCCTAACAAGAGAGTTCCCTAATATTAGAATTTCACATAATAATAATTCCAAAATGGGAAGTTTGCTGATTAATTCAAAAGACCCTACTCAAAAATTGGACAAAAGTGGAGTCTATAAATTAGAATGTTCGGACTGTAAAGCCTCATATATAGGTCGCACTTGTAGATCTCTAAATACACGCATCAAAGAACACATCAAACAAGTAGATAGATCATCAATGGGTCATCATCTGAAATTTAAT
Source organism: Halyzia sedecimguttata (assembly GCA_937662695.2). Taxonomy (NCBI): domain Eukaryota; kingdom Metazoa; phylum Arthropoda; class Insecta; order Coleoptera; family Coccinellidae; genus Halyzia; species Halyzia sedecimguttata. The sequence continues at coordinate 9,299,162 of OW569416.2, read as the reverse complement.
AAACATAACTTTAGTCCCAACACAGGTTCAAAACTACTACATAATATCACTAGTAAAAATTTTTTGAGACTCGATTTATATGAGGACTTAGAAATTGTGAAGGAGACTAATGACGTAGTGATACTACATATTCGAACAATATTAAAAATCTTAATTAGTCGCAGAAAAATGCTTTAATCATTGTTTTCGCATGACATTGAGGAATGTCAAAGTAAGGTGTCAATTCGTTTCCAACCTTGAGAGCAGTTCACCTGACGAAACTATTGTAATATATAATTAATTACGAATGAATTTATTAAGAAGTTTTAAAGAATTGATATATGGATGTTTATTCAATTTGACAAAGAGTGAGTTAGTTTATTGTTATGTATAAGTATTGTGTCATATTCCCTTGATGTTTTTTAGTTTTTTGTTACTTGTCTACACTGAAGATGGCTCATGCCGAAAGCGCTATGTAACTGTGACATAATGAAAAATCGTTAATTAAAAAATGTAAATCTATATGGTTCACCCAAGAATTATTTCAATCATTCAACATTAAACTAGATCTGACTCATGATGATGTTTCTACCGACTTAGACGATACTAACTGCGACGAATAATTCGTTTGTAACTTTACCTTCATTTTGTTTTAGATAAATTCTTTAGTGTATTATCTTTATAGCATGGCTATATTATCGATATAGCATGGCTATATTATCGTTATAGCATGTCTATATTATCGTTGTAGCAGGGCTACTATATCGTATTTACCGTATCGCTGTAGCACCAATGGTGGTGACTACTATTTATCGTATAGTTGTAGTAAGACTACATATTTTTCGCTATGAATTTGTCACTAATCAGTCCGAAGTGTATTTCAGATATGCAGATCAAATTTATTTTGGTGTAACTTATCGTACATTTTGGGGATTGTTATATTTTGGGTCTGAAGATTCAGTTTTTATTTTCTGTGCTCTGGTGCAAAATCCTATTTCCTAATCTTTCCTTCGATTTTCCTTTACCTTATCGTTATCGTTGCAAGTTTGACACTTGCTGGCTCCCAACTTGACGTTCCTGTGGACTTTTGGCTATGGCTTTTATTGGAGAGGGAGGTAGGGAAGTGAATCCTTAAGCTCAGTTGTTTCACATACACATCAGTGCAGAACATCCATGTACACATTTTTTCACTATTGTGAGCCAGTCATAGTTAATTTTCCACGGACTACGCCAAATATCTCTATCTTATTATCGGGTTCTATGGTATTTATATAGTCATATTACTAAAATTTTTCTTTGCCGAAATCTATCGATTTCCTTTTTCTATTACCGAATTTGACTTCATATTTACCAATTGATTATGACATTATCTTTTTTCCTTTTTTTGTTGATTACCGGATTTGACATCGTCCTGTGCGAATAGCACAGAGTGATGGAGTCATTTTTGAAAGTTTTGGACTTAAACTAAAAACCTTCCATGCCTCCCCCTTTCTGGTCCACCTTCGTCTCGGGTGCCAGGAAGGATTTCTTGTTAAAGTGCGACGGCACAAACCTAGTCATTTATTTTTTAGTTGAGACGGATTTTTATTTTCTCATTTCTATCGTAGTAGCACTGGCTATTACAGTAGCAGTGTCTACTACTTACATTGATTTATATATGATGAAGTTTTTTGGGCATGACTTCCCAGACTCGGTAGGATGACGGTGTTTCATAGCCTGATGGTATGAAACATCCTCATCCCTCTTTCGCTTTTTAGAGAGAGGCCTTCAGCGACCGGTGACTGTTTCACTTTTTTTACTCTAGTTTGAGTTTATATTATTAAGTGTCGTATCGGACTCCCATCGGGCATCCTTACCTTTACCCCTCTTTCGTTTTTTTTTGAGAGAGGTTTTCAATCAACTGACGGTTGTTCCATCTTTTCCATCTTTTCCATCTTTCCAATATTTCCTAGTGCTCAGGTCGTTTCTAATTTAAATTGGTTAATTTTTCATTGCATTTGCCATCAGCAATTTGGTCTGCTATTTGATTTTTCATATTTCTGTAAGATTGCGTTCGATAGGTTTTGGTGCGAGCATGGTGCGCTTGTAAGTCTCTATTTATAATATACAACATCAATTGTTTCTTTAATTGCTAACTCCAGTTGACAAGTCAGAGTTATATCCTTTAAGCATGCTGTGTTTGTTCTGATGCCATCGAATTTTTTTGCCTGAGATATTTCGTTCATTTATAAATTAAAAAAAATATATAATTTTTTTTTTCTCCTGGTGAGAGGTGTGTGCAACGATATAGCACGTCTATGGATGAATCAAGCGGACGATCCGCCTCTGTTTTGATCGTATCCTGAATTACGCGTCGAACAACTACCGGGAACCTGCGCGTGAAACCAGAGCGTCGGTGTTTTCATGTTTCGTGAAAAGGCTGAAAAGTTCTGCTGTTCTTCTTGCGATTCCGGAAGATTTCAATATAACAGCATTTTTATCGTTAGATTTACGAGTTGAATTATCGGCGAGAATTGTGCTGAAATTCTCGGTAAGTGCTTAATTTGATATTATTATAGGTCAGAATCCTCACCAGGGGAGAAAATTGAATATTAAAGATCATAGTTTTTTCAGTGTCATCCAATTTGTGGAAGCGATTTCAGATTTGGTAAATTCCGTAGAAGTTGTTTGAGATTCTGAACAGGGCTCCTTCTCAGGTTTAATTTGTGATATATTGTGTGATTCATTAATTGTAGATTTAAGTTCAGAAACCCGAGAAGGAGTTGTAAAAGTTTTTCGTATTATAATTCCTTGTTCGTTTTCCCTATTAGCACCTTGGCTTGGATAGAAATTATACTTTGGCTGGAATTGAATTTGTACCGAGAAGTCATCCAGATATACCAACTACCCTTGAAATTTGGGGAATCAACGTAGTACTTCCTTTGGATGAGAAAATAGCAGACACTTTACTTCGAATTGGAAGACCATCTAGAAGTGGTTTCTTTGAAATTGGAACATCAAGACCAGGATCATAATATCGAACTCCGAGGAGGCCACGACTTTATTTTTTTTATTAAGTTAAGTAGTATAAGACTGTGTAGAGTGAAAAAGGGTCGACCTATTGTAATTTTTCAATTTTAATATATATATTGTGAAAACCTGGGAGGGAGTTTTGTTGCCGAATAAAACCAGTTTAGCCTCCCACCCCTAGAAAATTAGAAGTAGATTCTCATGCTCGACAATCGTCTATAAGTGGACGATTGGCACGTTACACCGGAAGAAAAAATTACGAATTTTCTACCAAAGGAAATCAAGAAAACATTGAAAACACCGAAAAAAGCTGTGAGTTCGTTTCCTTGAATCCGTTTACAGTTCTTTCACATCTGTTCCTTATCTGAATTGAGATATGAAAATGACTTCTAATCTTGAAAGAAACGAGGTGCATTGAGGCGTCGTTTAACTAACTTAGGTAAATATATTGATAATTTATCAGACGATCAACCTGGAATTGCCGAAATTGAAGAAAAACTTAAAAATTATGTATCAGTTTACGATTCATTTTAGCATATTCAAGGTATGTTAGAAGAAAAATGTAGCGATGAAGAACTAGACGAACATTACAGTTACAGAGATTAATTTGAAAATAGTTATGATAAACATATTGGAATTCTAAAACAATATTTGAGAGATAATACCCCTCCAGTTATAGTAAATCGAGTTGATCAAAGTAGTAATTCTAATTTTCATAATTCTTTGAACAATATTTCTTTACCAAAAATTAAAATTGATTCTTTTAAAGGAGATTATGAACATTGGTTGGAATTCAAGTCTAATTTTTTATCTGTAGTTCATTCCAATAATATACCCGATATTCAGAAATTCCAAATCCTTAGACAGAGTGTAGATGGCTATGCAAAAAGAATAATCGATCAAGTTGAATTAGTAGGAGATTATTATGATGTTGCTTGGAAGTCGTTGTGTGACAGTTTTGACAATAAGAAAATTTTAATCAATAAACATATCAAAGGTATCTTGAAATTGGAACCGCCTAGTCAAAGAGTCACCTAAACATTTGCGAGATTTACTAGATTCAGTTTCCGAGAATATTTTAGCCATAGAAGGAATGAAAATATCCAAAGCTGTGTTGTGTGAGCTTTTACTTATTCAGATTATGTCAGATTATGTCACAATCAAAAAGGTGTGTAATTTTTGCAAGAAACAAAATCATTTAATGTACACATGTATTGATTTTCTGAAATTAAATGTACCAACGCGAATTTCCAAAATCAATGAATTAAACCTGTGCTGAATTGTCTACGTCCAGGACATTCTCACAGTGAATGTACCTCAGGTCCTTGTAAAAAATTTAATTTAAAACATAATACTCTAATTCATTTCGACACCCAACAAAATGAGAACAAACATGTTGAATATGCAAATGCTGGAAATAAGGCAGGTTCTTCCACAATGAATTTTCTGAACAAACAGTTCAATTCAAACATAATCGATTCCCAAGTTTTGCTATCCACAGTAGTATTCAAGGTGAAAAATGAATCAGGTGCTTTTGTCTATTGTATAGCTCTTCTTGACTGCGGGGCACAATCAAATCTAGTTACTCAAAAGTTTTGTAATAATTTGAATATTCCACTCAATCCAACAAACATGTCTATCGTAGGAATATATCAGTTTACATCACACTTAAATACAAAATGTAATATGACTATATATTCTTGTTATAATAACTTCAAGGTTTCATTATGTTTATACGTTGTCCCTTATATTTCTGATGATACTCCATCACTTAGCTTTAATACAGTTGAGTTAAACATTCCTATGAACTTGCACTTTGCTGATCCCTCTTTTAATTTTCCATCAGAAATTGATGCTATTTTGGGAGCGAATATTTTTTGGGACTTAATTGTTACGTGCTCAAATTGTTCCTAAGTCAATACCCTAATTATGGTAACATAAATAAGAATTTTCAAGGGGAAGCTCGCGGTTTTGCTGCAGTGGAGAAGGGTGTGGGTACTCAAAATAATTATTTAAATAAAAGGGCGCCAGGTGGTTTGGAGAAAAATACTAAAACCCTTGAAAATAAAAGAAAGAAACCACCAAATAGTTATAAATCGGGAAATTGGAACGAAAAGCGAAATAATTAAAATATTAATATGAAAATTGGTTGTACTTCAATATTCAGTCTGATCTAAATTATTTACTTAATAAGTTAACAGTACCTGAGGGGTTTTGATCATATGATTGCCGCCGGCATTCACATACACAAAAAAAAATATAATAATCATCAGTAATTAAGAATTTGGTTTTTTATATAATATAAACGAATTAATGGAATTTCAAATAAATTCTACTTATCCAGATATTTCCTAGTCGATGCAGTCAGGGATGATTCCCCTAAAGGTCGAGAACTTCCGAAGTGGAGAATACTGGAATGACGAACCCTCTGGATAGAAAGTCTGCCTTCTGTCCTCCGTGCTGACTTCGGGTATAATGTATAATTTTCCAAAATAGAAATCACAAATTAAAAAGGAAATGAATAAAGAAAAGCCTAAAAAGAAAATATAAAATTACATTACGAATACGATTTCATTGTCTCATTTACCTGGGATGCTGGGCGGCTTTTAAGTACTCTGTTGAACGATGTAATTTAATCCCGTTTAATACGTAAATTCCATAATTTCTTCACCAAATATTTCAAACCAAAATGAAGAAATGAAGGAATTTGTATTTCAGAAAGAAACAATAATCCAACTAATATAGCTGATTGAAAAAATAATTCAATATTAGCTTCCACTGAATTTCTAACGATCGCTTCAACGTAAGAGTCAGAATGAGAATGGAAATAATTCAAGAGCATATGGATTCGGTTTTCTTCATAGATAAATGATCGTGTAATACTGGTTGTCTTAAAGTAATTCATTCAATAAGAATATACGAAATATTATTTCGAATCCGCCCAAAAATATTTGTAACATAATTTATTATACAAGGTAGAATACAATTAGGAAAAAATATGCCTGTAGTACATAACACCCAGTTGGGTTGGATTATATCTGGAAATATTCCACGATCAATTTCAACAACAATTTGTAATTTAACTAGAGTTGTGCATGAAGATGAACAATTGAAAAAATTTTGGGAAATCGAAAATATTCCTAATTCTTCACAGTATTCCAAAGATGACATTGAATGTGAAAAAAAGTTCTCCAATGGAACTTATAGAGATTCCTCAGGCCAGTTTATTGTTAAATATCCTCTTAAATACTCAGAAACTTTGTTAGGGAGCTCTTATGAATGTGTTCTCCGAAGGCTTTTAAATTTGGAGCGAAAATTCAGAGTGAATAACAACTTGCATTGTCAATACAAACAATTTATGCAGGAATATTATGATTTGGGCCACATGACCGAAATATATCCTGACTCTTCTAACTGCAAATATATTTTACCCCATCACGGGGTCATCAAAGAAGATAGTTTGACTACTAGGTTAAGAGTCGTTTTCGACGGTTCCTGTCAAACAGATAGCGGTTGGTCCTTAAATGATTTGCAATTTTGTGGGCCCAAAGTACAAAATGACATTTTTCATATTTTATGTAGATGTAGAATTTTTACTTACGTTATTTCTGCACAGATATTACCAAAATGTATTGACAAATATCAATGAATCCTTGTCATCGCCCACTACAATGCATTTTATGGTGAAATTCTGAAAATGATCCAATTGATATATTTCAGCTGAATACTGTAACGTATGGCACTACAAGCACCCCTTATTTGGCAATAAACTGTCTCAGACAATTATCAAGTGATTCAACTATATCAGAACAGCTTGCCAAAATTATCTTGAACGATTTTTACGTTGATGATCTTTTAACAGGATCAAATTCTCTTCAAGAATTATCCACCACTGTGAAATATCTTTGTAATCATTTGGCCTCAGAAAATTTATTATTGAGAAAATGGATATCAAATGATTCGAAAGTTTTGTCAGAACTCAAACTTAATGAAGAAAATCCATTGGAAGTTTTAACATTCGGTAATGAAGAATCTTTTGAAACTTTGGGAGTTCAATGGTGTTGTAGTGAAGATTTTTTGAACTACAAAATTTCTAATAACTTTGTAGCATTTCCATGCAAGAGACAAATTTTATCCGAAATTTCACAAAAATATGACCCTTTGGGACTTGTCAGTCCAGTCATCATATCTGCAAAAATATTTATGCAGAATTTGTGGTCATTGAAACTATCATGGGATGAAATATCCTCTCAACAATCCATTGATCGCTGGAATATAATTAAAAAATCAATTTTTCAAAGCAATAAAATCAACATACCTAGAGACACTGTCGGAAAAGGATTCACTATCACAGACATTCATTGTTTTTGTGATGCATCTAATCATGCTTATATGCATATTGTATTTATATCAGAAGTGAAGATGCCTATGGAAATAAGCGTGTACGTCTGCTTTGTTCAAAGACAAAGGTTGCGCCAGTCAAATCATAGTCTATTCCTCGACTTGAGTTATCTGCAGCCCCTGTTGGGCGCACAATTAGTAAACCAAGTTCGAATAGCCCTAAATATAAACGTTGAAATATTTTGTTGGTCAGATTCTGAAGTTGTTCTTCATTGGTTAAATACTGAACCTAATTTATTACAAATATTTGTAGCCAACAGAGTCACAAATCCAAACCTTGTACGCAATTCGAACTATATATTCGATCAAATTTCAATCCATCGGATGTAGCATCTAGAGGTATATCAACGGAAAAATTAATGAATTGTGATATATGGTGGAATGGCCCAAAATTTCTATATAATACTGAAGTGACTGATTTTTAAAATCAACATGATCCAGATTTCATTTTAAATATGAAATATGTACCTGAAATGAGAAAACTTACAAAATCGATATTACAATTCACTAATGAACCAAATGTTGTTGTGGAGTTAATAACAAAATTTTCAGATTTTCATAAATTAAAGCGCATTTTTGCATATTGTAAGAGATTCATTGATAAGGCTAGAAAAAGGAATACTCTTTCAAGGGATTTAACATTGTGTGCTCTAGAAATTGAAACATATTTTAAAGAACTTATTCGAATTGTTCAACGCCACGAATTTTTCGAGGACTATTTGGCATTAACAAGGAATCAATTCTTGTCCAAAAAATCTAAAATTTATAATCTCATTTCATTTTCAAATGAATTTCAGTTGATTTGTGTTGGTGGTAGATTGAGGTACTCAAATCTTTCGGAAGAAAAAGGACAACCTATTCTGTTACCGAAAGATCATCCTCTAACTTTATTAATTTTTAATCATTTTCATAGTAACTTTCATCCGGGTCCTCTATTATTATTAAGCAGTTCATTTAGACTTACTTTCTGACATGACGACAGACTGCTTTCTAGCTGGTTTGAAACGATTTATTTCACGTCATGGAATTCCAACTGGACGGTGTTATGCAACAACCGTTTAAACCACAAACTCTGAGAAATTAATGTTTTTGTTGAAAAACGTTCAATCTAACTGCTAACCCATAGACAAGGTTCTTGTCTATGGGTTAGCAGTTAGATCATTTTTGCGTATTGTTCTTTATCTCTTATTGAACGTTTTTCAACAAAAACATTAATTTCTCAGAGTTTGTGGTTTAAACGGTTGTTGCATAACACCGTCCAACTAATATTAATTCTGAGAATGGAACTACATTTAAGGGAGCCAGAAATGAACTTAATAGAATTAATTGTATGCTACGTTCAAACGAATCATCAATCCTAAGTTTTTCTTCAAAATTCAACATTTCATTGAAATTCTCTCCTCCTTATAGTCCCAATTTTTGTGGTCTCTGTGAAGCAAATGAAATTCCATCTTAAGCGAACTTTGAAAGATACCCGTTTAACTTATGAAGAGTTCATAACACTTTTATATCAGATAGAAGCCATTCTCAATTCTCGACCTCTGTACGCACTTTCAAATGATCCTAATGATTTTCAACCTCTCACCCCATCCTATTTCCTGATACGTCGTAATATATGTTCCCTTCCTGAACCTGATATCCAAACGATTCCCTCAAATCGCCTCACAAGGTACGAACATATACAGCAATTGTATCAACGTTTTTGGAAAAGATTTTCGACGGAATACGTTGGCCAACTACATCAAAGTTACAAATGGCACGAGACAATGTCACATCTCGCAGAAGATTCACTTGTTTTAATCAGAGATTCAAAACTCCCACCAGGTAAATGGAGTTTGGGAAGAATCATAAAACTTTTCCCAGGCAGAGACAATATCACAAGGGTAGTTGAAGTGAAGACATCGAGAGGTCACATCACTAGGGCCTCAAGATATTTACATCCGCTTCCAATCCAAGAAAATGAATCATCGATTTGAAGACTCTTCAAATGGCGGGGGCTATGTTAGGAAATTACCGGCGTGAAGAGAAGAAAACTCGAAGAGCCGACAAAGTCGCCGAGCAGCGCATGCTAATTTGTTCGATAAAACATATTGAGAATACATATTATGATTTTCATTTATTCCATATAGAGTAACTGTTACGAATAAATCCATGCAATCGAAAGACATCATTTTTCAATCCACTTCAATTAATTATACCACAAAAATTACAGTCCACTAAAATAATCAAATTTCCAACAAGAGCTAAATTAACGACTACAGTGGCAAAAATCGCGGCTACGGCTATTCTAAGGTTCAGCACAATGTCGTTAGAGATATGAATGATCGAATGAGATTCGAGAGGAGGAAGGGCACTCTTCAGGATTAACGAAGTTAATTAGGTGTTAGCTCGGCAAGTGAGACAATTCATACTAAATGAACATTTCGGCAATTTGTGATGCGTGATATAACTTTGTTCTATTGTGTAATACATTCAATATACCTTCAGCAGTTAACATTATTATATATATATATAGATGTATTCTCAAATATGCCATTTGAATTCTGAGTGGTGTCGGAGTCTCGATATATGTTGACACTGATACTGATTATTTTGACCTTATATACAGACAATGAAATCAACATATGAAAATTAATTCTATTTTTGGCGCTCTTGTTCCTGGGAACAGAGTGCTCATCAATTTGCCCAAATGCCTGTAATTTTCGAATTTTTGGCTGAAAATAGTCTTAAACGATTCGGTTCGACTCACTGATCAAGAATCCATGGTCAAAATGACCGGACGTCCGTCCGTCCGGCCGTTAACGCGATAACTCTCAAACGAAATGAGCTAGACAGTTGAAATTTTCAGAGCAGGTTTAGTAGATAAATATCTCGGTTGAGTTCTTTATTGGTGGTTTCGGAGTAACAAAACAATTTTTTTTTACAAAACAAATTTTAAATTCAATTTTTTTTAAGATGCAGTTACCCCATAAGAATCCGGTGATGTCATTCTCAACTCTAACAAACTAATACTTTCGGAGATATGATTTTGCAAAATTTCAATTATTATTCTCCAATCTATATAATTTCATATAATACAATTCCTGATGTAAATAAATCCAACATGAAATGGGTCATAGACCTACGTTTTTAATTTAATTACGAAAATTCTTGAGAATTGATGCACAGGAGCCAAATTGAAAAAGTGGTACATCTCTGTGGCCTGGAGCTTTGGCATTCTTGTTCAATCTTTGACAAATCATAATTCCGAAAGTTATGGTTTTTTCGAGTTGGGAATGATATCAATGGATTCTTATTTAATTTATTCTATTTTATGAAGCAGTTCTATTATAAGTATCCATTCGTATCATTCCCAACTCTGAGAAACCAATTCTTTCGGAGATATAATTTGTCAAAGTTTGAACAATTTCGCCAAAGTTCCTATCCACAAGGCTTTCCAACATTTTTGCGCGTATGTTCTGGGGAACATCGCGTTATAGTTTTGCCCAAATGTCTGTAACTTTCGAATTTTTTGACGAAAATGGTCTCAAACGATTAAGTTCGACTCCCCAATGAAGAATTCGAGGTCAAATTTGATTCTGTCCGTCCGAACGTCTGGCCGTCCGTTGCCACGATAACTTGAGAACGAAAAGAGCTAGCGACTTGAAATTTTCAGGGTAGGTGGCGCATCCCAATACGACGGACAAGTTCGTTGATGGGCATAATCGGCCCAGTGGTTTCCGAGTAATAATTTTGTTTTCAACCAATATAAATCCGATCAAATTGAAACTTAGTGGGTAGTTGTAGAATATAAACCTTAGCACGTTTGTGAAATTTTGTTTGAATCGTATGGCTAGAAAATTTTAAAAAAATTATTAAAAAATATTTTTGTTGTCACGATAACTTGAGAACGGAATGAGATAGCGGCTTGAAATTATCAGGTTAGGATGTGCACCAGAACGCGACATTTCAGTTAGTTTATGAGCATAATCGGCCAAACGGTTTTAGAGTTATAGCTATCTGAAATTTTCTGAAATTTGGTGGTTTTTTGTTCCTCATTAACTCGAAAAATACTGAACCGATTGAATTCAAACATGTTTATTAGTTGTAGAATGCCACGCAAAAATGTTTGCAAAATTTGGTGAGGATAGCATTTGAAGAAAATTTTTAATAAATCATTGAAAATTAAAAAAAAAAATTCTATATATCAGTAACCATTCGTTTGAAATTGCTGAAATTTTGCAAGAGCCTTCATAACCTAACTCTACTGCTAAGTTTCAAGTTTTAATACGATGGGTTAAATATTGTTGGAGATTCGAGTATTCTTGTGCGAGTTCAGTAGATGGGTGACCGTTGCCTCGATAACTTTCGAAAGAAAGGAGATTGGGACTTGCAATTTTCAGGGTAGGTTGCGTATCCGAAAGGGAGAGTTGAGTTCGTTTTTGGGCATAATCGGTCTAACGGTTTCCGAGTTATACCCACCTGGAATAATATTTCCTTGATAACTAAAAAATTTAATAGACGATCGAATTGGTGCTTGGTAACTAGTAGTAGAAAATCAACATAAAGACGTGTTTAAAATTTTGTGTGAACCGTACCCCTAGAAAATTTGAAAAAAATGACGAAAAAAAATTTTTTATGAATCGTACCCCTAGAAAATTTTAAAAAAATCACGAAAAAAAAAAATTGGTTCAAGCACTGACGTGAAGTCAGAAGCTTTTGCGCGTATGTTCTATTGTCCATTCTTCTGTATTGGACACCCCTCATCGAATTTACCATGGTAAATTCGATTAAGGGTGTCCAATACAGAAGAATGGACAATAGAACATACGCGCAAAAGCTTCTGACTTCACGTCAGTGCTTGTTTTATTTCAGCATATGATAATTCATTCCATATTTAATTTCAGTTTCAATTTCAAGATTTTTTTCATTGTATGAGCTCTTTATGACATTTTCTCCGCAAATAATCCCGCAGTCGAAATTGCTCTTCTCACTGGAAGCATTGACAGCAATGTTTCTCCTCTTATCATCCAGTATTTTTTTCTCATCCTATTCTTCACCAACTCTCAACAACTCAATTCTTCTTTGTACACAGAATACTGATTCAAATTCTTCCTCTCAGAGAATTTGACATGAAATCTCAATTTGTATCAAATATACCCAAATGTCTACATAAAATAATAAAAAAAAGCTCTGACGTGAAGTCAGTACTCTTTGGCGCGCGTGTTCACGGTAGCTAATTTGAATTGAGTGATGAGTACTTCAAGCTCAGTGGATTGAGCGAGCCGGAGATCTACCCAAAGGATAGTGGACATCATATCTGTCGGTTCAAAAATTAACAGTGCTGTAACTAAGCTGCCATAAGGATAGAGTAACAATGTTGAAACAGAACACAACTGACTCTCCTTAGTCGCACAAGCTCCTAGAAGATTCTGAGGGATCTCTTTGGGAAATACTGGGCAGGGTCAGTATAATCATAATCATGTTTATAGCACGCGCACCAAAGCAGATTGACCCCACGTCAATGCTTTTTTAAACTTTTTCTTTCATTCTTAAGTCAATCTGCATTTGGCGAGCGTGCTATAAACACGATTATGATTATACTGACCGTGCCAAGTCTTTCCCAAAGAGATCCCTCAGAATCTTCTAGGAGCTTGTGTGACTAAGGAGATTCAGTTGTGTTCTTTTTCAACATTGTTACTCTATCCTTATGGCAGCTTAGATACAGCACTGATCATTTTTGAACCGACAGTGAATGGTGTCCACTATCCTTTGGGTAGATCTCCGGCTCGGTCAATCCACTGAGCTTGAAGTACTCATCACTCAATTCAAATTAGCCACCGTGAACACGCGCACCGAAGAGTACTGACTTGACGTCAGTGCTTTTTTTATTTTTTCAAGTTCCTTTAACAAATATGGCTATCAATACAGTTTGGCTGTTAGCTTTACCGTAGATCGAAAAAAAATGTGGTAATGGGACCTACGTTAGGCCCAGTAACGAACTCAGCCGAGATATTTATCCCCCAAACCTACTCTGAAAATTTCAACTGTCTAGCTCATTCCGTTCGAGAGTTATCGTGCCTACGGCCGGCTGGCCGGCCGGACCGGCCAGACAGAATGAATTTCGACCACGGATTCTTGATCAGTGAGTCGAACCAAATCGTTTAAGACCATTTTCATCGAAATATTCTTAAATAACATACATTTGGGCAAATTGATAAGCACTCAGTTCCGAGGAACTAGAGCACCAAAAAAGCTTAGAGAGAGAGAGAGAGAGGCATTGACTCCAACATAAGAGTGAGTTGCAATGATAGAAATCAGTGGATGTAGGGCAAAACATTGTGTTTTGCAATGCTAAGTCTTACCAAACTATCATATTTTATTCCTTTTTTTCATGTTCATTGAACTGTTTTTGACTTATTTAAAGTTGTATAAAGATTAATAGATTATCCACCGTATTCACAAAGCATTTGATCTCCGTTAAGTCCTAACTGAGGTTCTCAATTAAGTATAAATTTGAATCGCAACCTCAGTTAATGAGAAAATTAACGTGAAACAGGCCTGTTTTACTACCGTAAAATACGTTAACTGAGGTTGCGATTCATATTTATTCTAAACCGAGGATCTCAGTTAGGACTTAACGGAGATTGAATGCTTTGTGAATACGGCGGTATATCTAACAGTGGAGATGGCCTATTAGGCGTCCTGTTGTACGAATGTTATAAAAATATTCAGTAGTAGAATCTTGGCAATATTGGACTTATTTTAGGGGAAGATGAATCCGACCCAATTGAATTTTGTCGACGTTTCGGACATTTATTGTTCAATATTCACATATAAAACAACGGGGTTGCCCTTAATCATGACTAAAAATAAATATAGCAGTTGGCAATACAATATTATACAATCTTCTCCAGGTAATTACCTTAATCCACTTAAAACATTTAAAAAAATCACATATATATAAATTCATCAACATGAGTCAATGCTGGAACAAAACCTCACTCCAAATCTTTTCTCGGAAATACCAAAACACATTCACAGAACGTATACATTGAGTAGACTGAAGTCGCCAACTTGACGTCTGTCAGCGGTTCCCTTTGATGATCCACAATTGACTGTGATCCACAACAGAGAAGATGAATTACATCAACAAATTCAATTGGGTCGGATTCATCTTCCCCTAAAATAAGTCCAATATTGCCAAGATTCTACTACTGATTATTAGAAATGGACATGAACAATCCTACTAATTATAAAAATAAATCATTAATTTTCAAAGGTGAGCTATATGAATCTCAGCAAATAATCATTCATACAGATTCTTAAATATTAGAGACGTAAGTAGGTATTTCAAATGAAATCAGGGATTACTAAGGGCTGATATCAATTCTTTAGAATTGATCATATTCTTATTTGTGTAGATAGGTATAGGTACATCTTGATTTGAATATAAATTTCACATACATATTATTCTTAAGTAAAATATTTGATTGCTTTCAAAGGATTGTTCAAAATAGTAAGTCTTTAGGTAATCATTAAAGGATACTGTTGGAGATATACTCATTATTGAAAGGTTTTTATCTGGGTTTTCTATCCCAAACTCTGAAAAATATCTATAAAATAAAAATTAATTATTTTGTGATTTGCTTCTGCATAAGAAACACAAGATATTTGTCGGAAGCAATCAATTGAACAATGTTGCCTAACAAACAACAACGAAACAACATCAACGAAGAAACAACTATATTGTAATGTTTCGGAGTCTATATCAAACTCCTTCGTCAGTTATTGATAGTTATTGATAGTTATTATTTCACAATAACTATAAACAAAATAATTCTAAAGATTTTCATTAAGCGTCTGACGAAGGAGTCGGATATAGACTCCGAAACGTTACGACAAAGTTGTTCCTTCGTTGATGTTGTTTCGTTGTTGTTTATTAGGCAACATTGTTCAATTGATTGCTTCTGACAAATATCTTGTGTTTCTTACGCAGAAGCAAATCACAAAATAATTAATATTTATTTTATAGATATTTTTCAGGGTTTGGGAGAGAAAACCCAGAAAAAACCATTCAATAGTAAGACTTTAGGTTTTGAATTATTTTTTTGTCTAAAAGAGCATCAAGAACTTGCGATTAAACGCAAGTTATTGTACATGTTTATCAATAGAACTCTATTCTTTGACACCTATTAAATATTTTATGAAATTTTCAATCAAAATAATAATTAATCATTAAAGGATACTGTGGTAGGTATATTCATCATTGAATGGTTTCTTTCTGGGTTTTCTCTCCCAAACTCTGAAAGATATCTATAAAATAAAAAATTAATTATTTTGTGCTTTGCTTCTGCGTAAGAAACACAAGATATTTGTCAGAAGCAATCAATACAACAATGTAGCCTAACAAATAACAACGAAACAACATCAATGAAGAAACAACTATATCGTAACGTTTCGGAGTCTATATCAGACTCCTTCTTCAGACGCCTAACGAAAAAATCTTCAGAAGAAGTCTGATATAGACTCCGAAACATTATGATATAGTTCTTTCTTCGTTGATGTTGTTTCGTTGTTATTTGTTAGGCAACATTGTTCGATTGATTGCTTCCGAAAAATATCATGTGTTTCTTACGCAGAAGCAAATCACAAAATAATAAATTTTTTATTTTATAGATATTTTTCAGAGTTTGGGAGAGAAAACCCAGAAAGAAACCATTCAACAAAACAATAATCTATGAAATATGGCATTGTGGCTTTCAGTTTTGATCAGAGATATGGAGGTATCATATATAGCTTTCTTTATGCTAATTTCTCATAGTTTTTTTTATTCGCGGGTCTTTAACTAGGAAACGAGTGAAAGTAAGAAAAAACTGTTAATTGGAAATTATGATCATAGTTATAGAAAACTTCACCCCAAAATTCATTCCATTCGGAATATCCATGTCGAGGATAGAAAAAAAACTGATTTTTTTTCGAAATTTCAACAGCCTGTCTATCTTTACCAGGTCCTAATTAGGAAAAATGGTAAATGAAAAAAGTGTTTTATTTGACGAGAGAAATCTTTGGTTAAAATTAATGCACAACTTAAAGACCCACCCTGTATATAAAATATGATATCATATTTTATATATAATATATTTTTTTTGTATTTTCTACAAAAAAATATTTTTGTTTTTTGTATTAAATATTTTCTGATTTAGTTTTGTATTTCTCAAAATAACTGACCTACTTTTGACCATATAGTGGAAGTAGAAAAAAAATTTATATACAGAGTGAGTCTTAAAGATATTCATTTATGTTAACCATAGATTCTTATCATCAAATGAAACACTTTTTTCATTTACCTTTTTCCAAATTCGGCTCAGGTAAAAAGATACAGGCTCTTGAAATTTCGAAAAAAATCAGTTTTTATTTTGTATAGCTCTGACATTCTTTTTCCGAATAAAATTAATGTTGGTGTTGAAGTATCCTATAACTATGATACATATTTTCCAGAAAAACACGTCAAAGTTACAATATAAAATGATATGAAACTTCAATAGCCTGTATCTTTTTACCTGAGTCAAATTTGGAAAAGATGTTGAATGAAAAAAGTATTCCATTTGATGAGAGAAATCTATGGTTGAATTTAATGTACGGCTTAAAAACTCACCCTGCATAATTTTTTGCAATTCATATTCAAATAACATATGCTATACAGTAGGAAAATATATTCCTGCATATATTTTAATGCTGACAAAATATGCCAAGCATATGTCATGAATATGTTTTATGAGATTAAAATATATTCCCGGCATATCCATAGAATATGCGTATTATTTGCTTTGGAGGATATGGAATATTCCTGGCATATACCAATATTCCGGTGGTGATACGCATAACATATTCATGCAATATGTTTGTGCCGTCTGGGACATGAATCATGGAATCTGCGCATTTCTCGGATGTATTCTACCGATATTACATGATAAACAATGACCTGACGTAAGGTGACTTTTCATTCAAAGATGAATGAATTTGACTGATTTTTAATACTCAAAGCTCATTGAATTTTATTGGTTTATGAATTCAATTTTATGGCTTAATCAAAGTATCGAGCTATACGTATCAGTAGGTGTATCTATATCTAGAGATATATACAGGTTGTTTGGCACATCGAAAAATTTGTTTTCAAACTTGTTTTGTAAATATATAGTTTCAAAGATATCCACATTTTGGTGGCATTTCGGTAAATTTTTTATATTCACATACTTTTCCTTTCCTCTCGGTATACTGTATCGGATTCGAAATCAGCATTTATCCACGCCAATAAGTTTTAATATGCATTTTTCAATAGTTTCAAATTCGAAGAGCCACTTTTGCCAACTATCTGTAAACGAAATTTCCAGATGATTAGTTCATTGGAACATCTTCGATATTTATAAGTAATTATAATGATAATAATGAACAATGAATTTCCGTGTTTCGTTTCATAGGTGGCGTGGGCGATTATAATGATCGACCAAGCCGGCTCTGAGAGGCTTAACCCGGGTCAGTTTAGTTGAATTTGTTGGGAAAGCTACAGGGTACTGATGAAGGCCAAGAAGCCAGAAACGCGTCTGCTCTTGCTTTCTCGGCAGATCAATGAACCCCCTGGGGTCTATTTGATTTGTGAAATATATGCATAAGTATATTTATTATACGAAGCCATTCATGAAGGACCCGATTAGCAGGAACGCTCTTAACTTGTTGATATTTAAAAGGCAAATGTATCCTTATTCTAAAAATTAACCTGATATGACTCATGGTAATTCTTCTAAAACATCGGCAAAATGTATATAACCAAATCATCAGAATTGCGTGCTCAACATCTATCTACTTGATTATGGACAGAATGTTACTTTGTTTAGATATAAGCTCGAATTAATTTATGAGATCACTGAGCACCTATGAAACTCTGTTATTTAATACATACCCCTTATCATTTCCATAGTTAGCTTGGGAACAGTTATTCCTAATGGGTGTTATAAATGCTTTAAATATGCTAAATGTATTTAAACCGGGTGATTTATATGTCACCTCGCGTGTTTCTTACACGGATAATTGATTTTATTTGCGTGTTAGCTAATGACTGAGACAAACCGAAAAAAATCGATTTCTCATTGAATAAATCGTTTCAACGTATTTGCACCTTCCTCGGAGCATCTTCTTGTTCTCTGTATTTATACAAGGAAATTTACATCTCTTAAGTAAATTATTCAGTCGAACGAGTGCGCAAGAACAGAATGGAGTTTGCTATGCTCTAGTGGAGATGAATGCGTTCACTGTTTCGAAGATTTGCGGTCAGAATGTGTGCGTGCTTATATCGTGATTTTATTTCAGCTGATGTCATCGGTTGTAAATCATAAGAAATTCAAATTTTCGAATTGATACGATAAATGCGAATTAAAAAGATGATTCTCAAAATAATGCCAGAGATATTGAATTTTTGTTTTCAACTTTTGCTCGGATCTAGGTAATATCAGTTTGCCCAAATGTTTTTTAATTTTCGAATATTTTGCCGAAAATGGTCTCAATCGATTAGGTTCGACTCACTGATGAATAATTTCAGGTAAAATTCCATTCTGTCCAGCTGGCCGTTGCCACGATAACTTTTGAACGGAAAGAGATAGGTACTTGAAATTTGCAGAGTAGGTTGCGCGTCTTTAATGGGCATAATCAGCCAAATGGTTCCCGATTACAATTTTTGTTTTCTAACAATATCTACCTACATATCTGAACGGTTTGAAACTTGGTAATAAGTTGTAGAATGCTGCCAGAAATACGTTTGCTTAATTTCGTGAAGATCGAATTACTATGAAAATTTAAAAAAATTATTAAAATATATTATGCATGTAATAAACTATCCGTTTGATATTACAGAAATTTTGCGAGAGCCCACCAAATCCTGATTCTGAAGCGAAGCGTCGAATTCAACCATTATCATACCTATATTGTAGGAGTTATTGAAGAAATACTGGAAGCCGAGCAGCGCTAGGCGAGTTCAATATAGTCAGTAGGAAGTAATTGGCTTGTGATACATATTTTGAAGTTCTTTGAAAGGTCTCGTCATTCTCTCTTCAAAAATGTTATCACTTTCATGTTCATAGCAGAAATCAAATTTAAAAAAAATTGGTTCAAGCCCTGTGGACAGGAGCTTTTGTGCTCTTGTTCAAACTTGGAAAAATCATATCTCCGATATTATTGGTCTCTGAGAATGATATAAATGGATGCTTACGATAAAACTGCACCATGAAAGAAATTAAATTCACACAGAACGATTCTCCTCAATAACGATCTTATCGGAGATATTTATTCCTCGAATCTACTATGAAAATTATATTATATCAATTAAAACTCAGACAATATTGCAGTTCTGTTTGTAGTGGAGATACTCTGAACCCAATTTGATTTTGTATCTTTCCAAAGAATATATTTCCATCATCATATGGATTATCCACAGCATTATATTATCACCTTAAAAGTATAATATTATATGAGGAGTAATTTTTCAAAACCCATTATGTCCAATTTGGGCGAAATTGAGTTTGAAGCGGATTCAGAAATGATTTCTATTGCTCTATAGCCCCATGTAAACAAATTCTTCCAAATGGCATTATGTCCCTGTGTAATTCAAATCCAAAGTATGTAAGCCGCATCGCCATAAATTATGTCTACGTTTGTATTTTCAAAACATATGAAATATGATTGGCTCAGTGGTAGAGTAATTGACTTGGGAGCGGAAGCCCCAAGTTCAATTCCGAGGCTAGGAAAGAAATTTTCTAGTCACGGTAATCGCCACCATTCGCTGTTGGGTCAAAAATTAACAGTGCTGTGCCTAAGGTGGCGTAAGGACACAGTAACAAAGCCTACACAGAACACAACTGGTTCTCCTAATTCAGGGCAAGCTCTTAGAGCTTATGAGGGGTCTCCTTGTGGAAGACCCAGGAGGATCAGTATAATAATAATAATAATAATAATAATAATAATAATTATAATGTAACACGTAGCCAGATTATTCAGTGGGATAATAATTCACCGTGAGGCAATTCCATCATGGTTGGTAGAGGGCAGAACTGTACTGATACCAAAATCAGGCGATCTAGGACAGCCAAAGAACTATCACCCTATCACGTGTCTCAATACGCTGTATAAAATACTCACAAGTGTCCTTCAAAACCGGATTCTGGAGGTTAGTGCACCAGTATGAAACCAAATCTACGAGCAAAGAGGAGCACGGAAAGGAGTACAGGGGTGCAAGGACAACCTACTCATAGACAAGAGCATTTGTCAAGATGCAAAACACTACAAGCGCGATCTACATACATCCTGGCTGGATTACGCGAAAGCATTTGACACATCGTCGCACAGCTTGATATTACAGCTGCTTGAGATGCTCAAAGTCCACACAAATATCGTCCATGTGATGAAAAACATCATGGCGCTATGGAAGACTAAGTTCGCCGTTCGATCGGAAGGTCGAACCACGTATACGGGATGGGTGAAATACAGGCGAGGCGTATTTCAAGGAGACTCGCTAAGCCCATTACTGTTCTGCATAACACTCCTACCATTAACAACGGAGTTGAGGGAAAGCAGAATAGGGTACAAGGCCGGGCCACCAGGCAGAAGAGAACATCTGGTTTCACATCTCCTGTACATGGACGACTTAAAACTGTACGCTCTCCAAGGCAGCGCTACAACAACTTCTTAACATCGTTGCGGAATACACCACAGCAATAGGAATGTCATTCGGTTTGGAAAAATGTGCTGTTTTCCATCTGAGCAGAGGAAGAACTGAAGAAGTAGGAGAAGACATCGAACTGGAAGGAGGAATAATCATTCGGCACCTCGATGAAGAGGAAAATTACAAATTCCTTGGAATGCAACAAAGAGGCGCACTGGAGACAACTCGAATCAAGGATGCTTTAACAGCCAGCTCCAGAAAGAAGATCCGAGATATATGGAAATCACAGCTGTCTGGTAAAAACAAGGTGTCAGCTACGATCATCTTGGCACTTCCCATAGTCACATACTCTTTCGGAATAATCAACTGGACAGTTAATGAGATTCTCGAACTAGACAGGGCCACACGTAAAGTGATGAACATGAATCGGAGCCTGCATCCCAACTGCTCGGTTCAAAGAATATATCTCCCACGAACGCAGGGTGGCAGAGGTTTGCAGAGTTTGGAATACCAACACCATCAACAAAAGTTCTCAAAATGGTAGCTCATCATGAAATCAGGAACCAAGGAGCTTTCCTATTTAGAGCTGGACGGAGAGCCTTGGAAAAACTCAGCATAACTGGAGTATCCATCGACTATGAGCTAGTGGGAACACCTATCACGCCAACAGACCAGAGAAGAGTAGGCAGAGAGATCAGACAGGCACAACTGAAGACGTTACTCGAAGACCACATGAGTAAAAGTCTGCACTCTATATATTTCAGGAGTTTGAAAGATCAGGGCCTGTCAGAGAAACTATCCTTTGCGTTTTTGAAGTCGGCTGGTCTAAAGTCGGAAACGGAGGGATTCGTTATGGCTTGTCAAGATGGAGTGATAAATACAAGATGGTTTAAGAAGAACATCATGAAAGTGGACACCCCAACAACTTGCAGAGCATGCCACAGTCAGCAGGAAACTGTCATGCACATCTTGTCTGCTTGCAGATTCCACGCTCCATCAGGATACACAGAAAGACACAATGCGGCGCTTCGGATTCTCTACTTCCATCTGAGAGAAGTTTATTATTATTATTATTATTATTTTTTTTTTTTTTTTTTTTGTCACGTAAGAGGAAAAACCTTTTATAGGCGCCGCAAGCGGCAGTGTGAGACTCCAGATGTTATTTGGTTACTCACTAAAAAACCTCTCACTATTCTTGGACTGTTCTTCGTCCTGCCCTTACAGCGTCCCTTAACAAAAGAGATGAGCTGCAAGTGGCCTTCATAGTTGATGGGACCTCATCACTCGTAGTGACCCGAGCAACACTGCTTTTTGCATTCTGTTCGCCAAAACCTCGGCCAAGGATGTACAGGCCGGAATAATCTTCAATTCTGTCACATAGTTCGCTCTCATTCCGCCAAGGCATCCTATGATCAGAACGACCATTTTTACTTTATACCCTGGATATAGGGTTCCCAGCTCAAACAGCAAATCCTTGTATTTCTCCCTCTTCTGTTGTTCTTTCATCACCACATTATTTTCAGCGGGGGAGGAAAATTCGACAACAAACAATTCCCTGAGATCTTTGTCCACCAGTACTATATCTGGCTTTATGGCATGGATCTGCCGAGTTGTTGGAAAAGCATAGTTCCAGTAGATTCGAGCTCTATCATTTTCGATGACTGATTCAATTTCCAGAGGCACAAATGGTAGCACTGGCTCCTTGTCTATATCATAAATTTCTCTCAGATGGAAGTAGAGAATCCGAAGCGCCGCATTGTGTCTTTCTGTGTATCCTGATGGAGCGTGGACTCTGCAAGCAGACAAGATGTGCATGACAGTTTCCTGCTGACTGTGGCATGCTCTGCAAGTTGTTGGGGTGTCCACTTTCATGATGTTCTTCTTATACCATCTTGTATTTATCACTCCATCTTGACAAGCCATAACGAATCCCTCCGTTTCCGACTTTAGACCAGCCGACTTCAAAAACGCAAAGGATAGTTCCTCTGATAGGCCCTGATCTTTCAAACTCCTGAAATATATAGAGTGCAGACTTTTACTCATGTGGTCTTCGAGTAACGTCTTCAGTTGTGCCTGTCTGATCTCTCTGCCTACTCTTCTCTGGTCTGTTGGCGTGATAGGTGTTCCCACTAGCTCATAGTCGATGGATACTCCAGTTATGCTGAGTTTTTCCAAGGCTCTCCGTCCAGCTCTAAATAGGAAAGCTCCTTGGTTCCTGATTTCATGATGAGCTACCATTTTGAGAAGCGTTATTATTATTATTATTATTATTATTATACTGATCCTCCTGGGTCTTCCACAAGGAGACCCCTCATAAGCTCTAAGAGCTTGCCCTGAGTTAGGAGAACCAGTTGTGTTCTGTGTAGGCTTTGTTACTGTGTCCTTACGCCACCTTAGGCACAGCACTGTTAATTTTTGACCCAACAGCGAATGGTGGCGATTACCGTGACTAGAAAATTTCTTTCCTAGCCTCGGAATTGGAATTGGGGCTTCCGCTCCCAAGTCAATTACTCTACCACTGAGCCAATCGCACGACATGGTATAGACAAGGAGCCAGTGCTACCATTTGTGCCTCTGGAAATTGAATCAGTCATCGAAAATGATAGAGCTCGAATCTACTGGAACTATGATTTTCCAACAACTCGGCAGATCCATGCCATAAAGCCAGATATAGTACTGGTGGACAAAGATCCCAGGGAATTGTTTGTTGTCGAATTTTCCTTCCCCGCTGAAAATAATGTGGTGATGAAAGAACAACAGAAGAGGGAGAAATACAAGGATTTGATGTTTGAGCTGGGAACCCTATATCCAGGGTATAAAGTAAAATGGGTTCAAGCCCTGTGGACAGGAGCTTTATGGCGCTCTAGTTCAAACAGACAAATTATATCTCCGAAAGTATTGGTTTCTCTGAGTTGGGAATTATATCAATGTATACATATGATAGAGCTGCATCATAAAGGAAATTCAATTCAAATAATAGTTTATTTATCAAGATTAAATGAGCAATCATGAGAATGAGAACTGCACCATGGAAGAAATCGAATTAAATCTGGCCAATTTTGCCCAATAACGAACTTAACCGAGATATTCATCTCCCTAACCTACTCTGAAAATTTCAACTACCTAGCTCATTCCGTTCGAGAGTAATTGTGGAAAAACTTTTTTTAAATTTTCAAATTTTTTTTTTTACACTTTGCGGTAATCTGGTCAATACAAAACTTCACATGCGTATAAAGGTCATGATTCTACAATTTGATGCTAAATTTCAGATAGATCGAACGAACTTGTCCGAGATATTTACGCTCCAAAACCACCTTGCAATTTTCAATCCGCTAACTCCTTTCGTTCGAGAGTTATCGTGCCTACGGCCGGTCGGCCGGCCGGACAGAATCGATTTCGCACTTAGATTCTTGATCAGTGAGTCGAACCAAATCGTTTGAGACCATTTTCAGCCAAAAATTTCAAAATTACAGACACTTGGGCAAATTGTTAAGCACACTGTTCCGAGGAACTAGAGCGCCAAAAAAACAAGTTTCGTATGACAATTGCCCAAAACAGGTTTAAAGTACCTAAAAATAGTAGGTATTCCATAAAACAAATATGAAAGAAGATAAGTAATAATCTAAAATTACCTTGTAATCGATCAAAAATTTCCTGATCTACGTTCACCAAACTACAGAATTATGCTTTCAATATTTACGTAATATTTTCAAACATTTTCGGGTGAGGTCCCCGTTGCATCGCTAAAATACGAGTATTTCAACCCCAATATTTTTGAAGTTACAATATTCCCTTCTGTCAAGTTGAAATTATGAGAATTCATACATAGAATAATAATTATATCAATCTGTGAAATACGATTTACATTGAAATATAAAAAAATCATATCTCTGAAAGTATTAGCTTGTTAGAGTTGAAAATGATATGAATGGATTCTTATGATAAAACTGCTTATTAATAAAAATTGATTTGGAATTTGTTTCGTAAAAAAAAAATTTTTTTTTTGTTACTCCGAAACCATCTGTCCGATTTTGCCCAATAACGAACTTAGCCGAGATATAATGATATAATGAATTTATTCCATATGCCTTTTCCACACTGTAACTACTATATTTCACAAATGCATCACTAAAGGCCTAAAAGATTTCCGTTTCGAGTGGATTTAAAAACATTCTTCTTTCTGAAATCTTTCAACAATGTCTACTTTCTCGGGGCAAATTCAGACCACAAAATACGTAAATGCAGTATAGAAATATGGATCATGCGGAGTGATATATATATATATATATATATATATATAGGGAAAGGTTTAACGGGTAATTCCGCAAAAGTAGCAGATTAAAAATAATTCTGCTGGTACCTGCCGACACGTGTTTCTGCTAGTTGGTTTCTTCAGGACAGGGCAACCAAGAAACCTAGGAAAAGATGGAAATCAAAGTGAAAATAGGTGACACCACACCAGGAGCGAGCAACCAATTGTGCCTTCAGCTCTAGGACCTCCATTTCGGAGGTTAACTATGGCATCGGCACGGATCTATTTTCACTTTGATTTCCATCTTTTCCTTGGTTTCTTGGTTGCCCTGTCCTGAAGAAGCCAACTAGTGGAAACATGTGTCGGCAGGTACCAGCAGAATTATTTTTAATCTGCTCCTTTTGCGGAATTACCCGTTAAACCTTTCCATACGTAAATGCAGTATTCTGATCAGTTGATATGCAACTAACTTTACCGGACTGTTTTCGGCACGGAAAAATTACTTTTCCGGCCTAGACCGTCAAAATGTATCTCTATTGGTTTTTGGCACGATCATGCACGAACGTAATGAGCTAAATTTTCAGGGCAGGTTTGGAGTCCAAATGCGCCGGCTGAGTTCGTTAATGGGAAAATCCTCCTAGTGGTTTCAGAGTTACACCCATCTGAAATTTTGTTCTCCCTTTTACTCGAAAAATACTGATCATGTCGAATTAAAGCAGGATAGTTAGTTGAAAAATACCAACACGAAGACTTATGCAATATTTTGTGAGGATCGCATGACTGGAAAATTCAATAAAAAATAGTTAAAATAATTATGAACCTACGCGTCAGATATGGTCTAAATTCTGTGAGAACCATCAAAACCTTATTTACAGTAAAGCTCTAGATTTGAACTAGATCGCATCTATACAGGGTGAGTCTTTGACCACTGAATGAAACACTTTTTTCATTTAAGATTTTTCCAAATTCAGCTGAGGTAAAAAGATACAGGCTGTTGAAATTTTGAAAAAAAATCAGTTTTTATTTTGTAGCTTTGAGATCCTTTTTTCGAATAAAATGAATGTTGGCGTAAAGTTTCCTATAACTATGATACATATTTTCCAAATATTAGTTATTTTCTACTTCTACTGATTTTCTAGTTATGGACTCGTGGATTCATAAAACTAAACGAAATTAGCATAAATAAAGCATATAAAGTTTTTCTTGAGTCATTTCAAGAATATTTCATCGATTCAGAACATTACATTATTCTTCTTCATTTCTCCTTAAACGCACCGTTTTCGAGATATTCTTCATTGGATATTTCAAAATGGAAAACTCCAGAAATTTCATTACTTTTATGGATCCGTCCCTGAGCGTTTGAATCCCGAATCAAGCTGTAAACCACGTTACCATGCCTTATTCTCGTCCGCCAACAATGTCATAGATATTTTATATGCGGGAGTGTATTAGCACATTGTGAAATCTTTAAACACTTGTAACTTTTTAACTGAGCTGAATCTGGAAAAATGGTAAATGAAAAAAGTGTTTCATTCGATGAGAGGAATCTTTTGTTAAAATTAATGCAGTGTTCAATGACTCACTCTGTATTGTAGAAGATATCACAAACGGTAGAGCATATAATGAACAAAAGTTTCCCAGGAAAAACATTTCCTTCGATAAAATACAACTCACCGAGCAACCACTCCTCATTGTCTACAATAAGTCAGAAAAATTATATTTTTGGCTTGAGATGGCGTAACGATACACTAAGAAAGCATACACAGAACTGAACAGATTCTCTGAACTCGGACTAACTCTCAAGAGTTGATGAGGGGTCTCTTCAGGTGACCAAGGTTGGTCAGTATAATTATAAGAAAATCATCCTAAGCTAATAAATGTTTGCAGTGCCTTATTTTCATCATATGAAGTCATTTTAATATTCAAATTTAGCATTTAGGAAGCAACTTTTCATTAACAACTCCACAGATTAGGTGATGCACCAACGTTAAAAATGTTCTCATATTTCACCCCCTTTCGAATATGTATCAGTAAACCAATATTTACCTGAAAACGCAGTGTGAACTTACTTCCAGCTTACATATTTCACATATTTTTGTTCGACTTTGAACATTCCTATTGGAAAATAATAAATTAAATATTTTAGTATATTGTATAATTAGTGAGAAAAGCATAATATTCCCAAACGACTGTGATAATTACCAGACGAGGAGCGTAGCGACGAGTCTGGTAACACAGGAGTTTGGGAATATGCTTTTCCCACGAATTATACATACTATTTTTTCTTCCATCGTTGATTTACATTTAAAAAATTAATTAAAAAATATTTCATTCAAGATGTAATCAAGTAAGGTTAAATAGGTTTCTCGTTGTTCATATTGAAATATAGAAGTGGTAACCATAGAAATTACTTTGTTATGACAAAAGTAGAATAATTGTCAAGCTGGTTTTGTTTGATTCGTTATATTTTATAAGGAATTAAAAAAGAATTAATAAACATGAACACTGATAGTGATTATTTGTTACCCTGCACGCCTCCTGAACTAGTGGAAGCCCCGAACGCAGCTTCACTTAATTTACTTCCGGCGAAATCCAGAGAGAAGTATGAACTTGCGTACCAACGCACATGGATTTTTGCAGAAAAAACAACAGTGTATCCTTTTCTGAGAATGTACTGATGGCGTATGTTGCTGACTTGGCTAAAACAATGAAATCTTCGACGTCGTGGGCACATTATTCCATGCTTCGATCAACTTTATCTGTTAAAAATAATATTAATATTTCCCAGTACCAGAAACTGCGAGCATTTTTGAAACGACAAGCTGCAGGATACAAACCGAAAAAATCCAAAATTTTAACCCAGGAACAAGTTCAGAAATTCATTTTAGAGGCCCCAGATGACATATTTTTATCGACCAAAGTAAGAATATATAGATAAAATAGTATTACTCAAAATACATAAAATACGAAATATACAATTTTTGATTACCTTTTAGGTAGCTCTAATATTTGGAATAGCAGGAGCCTGTTGACGAGATGAGCTTGTCCGAATGAAAGTTCAGGATATAGAAGATTTCGGTTCAAAAATACTGGTAAAGATACCAGAAACAAAAACAAATAAACCTAGATCATTTATCATTAACGAAACCTATTTAAATGTTTATAGAAAGTACGTATCATTTAGGCCTAATGATTTTGAAAATCCTAGATTTTTTTTTTAATTCAACAAGGGAAAAGGATGGAAGACAGTCATTGGAATAAATTAATTTGGAAAATGCCGCAAATTGTTGCAAGTTATTTACAGTTGCCAAATCCGACAGAATATACAGGACATTGTTTCCGAAGGTCATCGGCAACACATTTGGTAGATGCTGGAGCTGATATTCTTTCTTTAAAGCGCCACGGAGGATGGAAATCTTCCAATGTGGCGGAAGAATATATTGACGAATCACTTAATAATAAAGTAGAAGTGGCTGATAAAATATTCAACACCCCTGCCTCAACTTCAAATGAAAATGATCGAAACGAGATAAACCAAACAATTAGCCATGCAGCTTCAACGTCTATAAATTCTCGTTGCCCTCCAGTACAATTTACAAACTGTACAATAAATGTAAATATTAACAACAATTAATTTGTGTTCAAGAATATCGTTATGAATTAGATGTTTCTTTTATTTATTTTATAACAACTTTATCAATATAAAAATTAAAACCATACTTTGTTTCATTTTATTGTAATAATCCATTTGTAACATTACCGCACGCTACAGCAGTGCGGTAAGAATATTACCGCACTGTTATTTTCTAATTCCTTAGCAACTGCCCACTATTCTGGAATGTTCAGCTTTGCTCATAGAAAACAGATCAAAATAGTGTCACTTTTCCCACGATCGAAGAAAAACATATTTATTGAAGATAATTCGGATCTCCCATTTTGTTTGATATTATTCAGGTATATCCCAGGAAAATGCCAAATAAGCGAGTTTCCGTAAACGATCGGAGGTCAATTTGCAATGCTTGCAATATTATGGCACTATGAAAATACAGCTTGTACATCGGAACAATATTATTTGAGGACCTTGAATGTATAAAGTGACACAGCTTCAGAAAGAAGTCTATAGTGAACTATGGAACACTGTTTCGAAATGATGCAGCCACCGAGATTGTACGCGTAAAAGGAATTGCACTGCTAGGTTAAATAATCATATCAAATTTTCGAATACAGTTCTTTTGCCACTCCCGCAGTCGATAATGATGTGTTGAATCTATATAAAGGTGCCGATTGCAGTTGAAAATATTAGAATAGCAAAAAAATCAAATAAGAAACTGGCTATTAGGATAATTTGTTCGAGATACGTATTTGATATTATGCAATAGATATGATATTATTTAAAGCTAATTGATGATCATTATCTCTTTGCAGCCTGATAGATTGAGCAACACCTCTTATTCTCCGGTTATGAGAATTATAAAATGGTGTTCCTATTACCTACTCCTAATGAGCAGTGTTTGATTCAGTTATTAACGCCGACTATAATAATTGTTGCAGCGCATAGGTAGAGAACAACTAATATTTCCACGTCGCATATTATTATATTATCATTCAACAACGAATTGTATGAGGAATGCCACAATATTTATGAAAATTTAAACATATATTTTTTCTTCGATCGTGGGAAAAGTGACACTATTTTGACCTGTTTTCTATGCGCAATGCTCAACATTCCAGAATAGTGGACAGTTGCTAAGCAATTAGAAAATAACAGTGCGGTAATATTCTTACTAAACTGCTCACCACACCGCTGTAGCGTGCGGTAATGTTAAAAATGGATTATTACAATAAAATGAAACAACTTATGGTTTTAATTTTTATATTGATAAAGTTGTTATAAAAGAAATACAAGGATCATCTAATTTATAACTATATTCTTGAACACAAATTAATTGTTGTCAATATTTACATTCAATGCAGTTTGTACCTTTTGTAAATTGTACTGAAGGGCAACGAGAATTTATAGACGTTAAAGCTGCATGGCTAATTGTTTGGTTTATCTCGTTTTGATAATTTTCATTTGAAGTCGAGGCAGGGGTGTTGAATATTTTATTAGCCATTTCTACTTCATTATTAAGTGATTCGTCAATATATTCTTCCGCCACATTGGAATATTTCCATCCTCCGTGGCGCTTTAAAGAAAGAATATCAGCTCCAGCATCTACGAAATATGTTGTCGATGATCTTCGGAAACATTGCCCTGTATATTCTGTCGGATTTACAACCATAAACAATTAGCGGCATTTTTAAAAATTGATTTATTCTAACGACTGTCTTGCATCCTTTTCCCTTGATGAATTTAGAAAAAATCTAGGATTTTCAAAATCATTAGGTCTAAATGATACGCACTTTCTATAAACATTTAAATAGGTTTCGTTGATGATAAATGATCTAGGTTTATTTGTTTTTGTTTCTGGTATTTTTACCAGTATTTTCGAACCTGAATCTTCTATATCCTGAACTTTCATTCGGACAAGCTCATCTCGTCGACAGGCTCCTGCTATTCCAAATATTAGAGCTACCTAAAATGTAATCAGAAATTGTATATTTCGTAATGTATGTATGTATTTTAAGTAATACTAAGTAATCATTAAAGGATACTGTGGGAGGTATACTCATTATTAAAAGGTTTTTTTTTCTTGGTTTTATGTCCCAAACTCTGAAAAATATCTATAAAATAAAAATTAATTATTTTGTGAGACATTTTTCAGGGTTTGGTAGTTAAAACACTGAAAAAAAAAACTTTTAATAATTACGTAAAACTATTTTATCTATATCTACTTATTTTCGTCGATAAAAATATGTCATCTGGGGCCTCTAAATGAATTTCTGAACTTGTTCCTGGGTTAAAATTTTGGATTTTTTCGGTTTGTATTCTGTAGCTTGACGTTTTAAAAATGCTCTCAGTTTTTGGTACTCGGTAATATTTATATTATTTTTAACAGACAAAGTCGATCGACGCATGGAATACTGTGCCCACAGCGTCGAATACTTCATTGTTTTAGCCAATTCAGCAACATACGCCATCAGTACATTCTCAGAAAAGGATACACTGTTGTTTTTTCTGCAGAAATTCATGAAGCGTTGGTATGCAAGTTCATACTTCTCTCTGGATTTCGCCGGAAGTAAATTAAGTGAAGCCACGTTCGGGGCTTCTACTAGTCCAGGAGGCATGCAAGGTAACAAATAATCACTATCAGTGTTCATGTTTATTAATTCTTTTCAATTCCTTATAAAATACAACGAATCAAACAAAACTAGCTTGAAAATTATTTTAATTTTGTCATAACAATTTAATTAATAACTTAATAATTTCCATGGTTACCACTTCTATATTTTATTATTAACATAGAGAAACCTATTTAAACTTACTTGATTACATCTTGAATGAAATATTTTTTAATTCATATTCCCAAACTCCTGTGATACCAGACTCGTCATTACACTCATCGTCTGGTAATTATCACAGTCATTTGGGAATATTATGCTTTTCCCACTAATTATACAATATACTATTATTTCAAGCTCATTAATTTTGAGTAAGGTGTCAGAAGTTATGTAATTCCCTGTGATTCAAACTGAAGAATAAATTTTTGGGGGACTAAAGGTAGCATTCGGATCTCGGCAGTTGCGACCCAGCAGTCGCGGCACACCGCTCTGAAGGGATTTGCATGCAACGCTTTCTGATGCAAGCGACTCAGCAGCGCTGCTGGGGGGCGTGTCCTGCAAGCTACCACGGCATCGCCGCCAAGCCGCTTCGGCAGCAGTATAGTCGCGCTGCTCGCTCTTTACGATAGTCAAAATGGCATTTTTCACCCATGAAAACGACGAGTTTTTAGTCGAATTAATAGCTAAAAATCCTCCGCTTTACAATTCCAGACTCACAGCCTATAAGGACAACATTATCTAACTAAGTACGAATTTAAATTGTGTTTTATTAAGTCTGCAGTACTTCCTGAATTCCTCTTCTTTTAAATTGAAGTGGCGTATTATGAGGATGTTGTAGCTACCTTCATTAACTCTGGATGTACAGGCACGGGCCTAAGAGGGGGGGGGGGGGGGATGAACCCCCAATGTTGAACGGAGTTGGCAAATTTTCAACACAGTTGGAAAAATTTCAAAGCAGTTGGAAAAATTTCGAAGGAGTTGGACAAAAATTCGAAGAAGTTGGAAAAAATTTCGAAGCAGTTGGAAAAGTTGGAAAAATTTCGAAGGAGTTGGACAAAATTTCGAAGGAGTTGGAATAAGTTTCGCAGCAGTTGGAAAAATTTCGATGGAATTGAATAGATTTTATTCCTCTTCTCATATGAAAGCAAGAGCAACATTACTACATCATCCTCTTCTTCATCCTCTATCAATCGCAACAATAGTTCCCGTTTTCGTTTATTCAAGTTTTCAGACATAGTTCAGTTTGGAAACGCACAACTGTTCACATTAAATTCTGCTTGACTACTGCACGGAGCAGTCGGATCGGAATCGCTGCCCAGGCCGCGGTCGCTGATATCCGAAAGCTCGTGGCAGCGCTGCACAGCAGTGGTAATGGGTCGCGGCTGCCTGGTCGCGACTTCTGAGATCCGAATGCTACCTTTAAGGTAGCATTCGGATATCGGCAGTTGCGACCCAGCAGTCGCGACGCGGCAGCCGCGTCCGCAGTCGCGGCACACCGCTCTGAAGGGATTTGCGTGCAACGCTTTCTGATGCAAGCGACTCAGCAGCGCTGCTGGGGGGCGTGTCCTGCACGCGACCACGGCATCGCCGCCAAACCGCTTCGGCAGCAGTATGGTCGCGCTGCTCGCTCTTTACGATAGTCAAAATGGCATTGTTCGCCGATGAAAATGACGAGTTTTTAGTCGAATTAATAGCTAAAAATCCGCCGCTTTACAATTCCACACTCACAGCCTATAAGGACAACATTGTCTAACTAAGTACGAATTCAAATTGTGTTGATTAAGTCTGCAGTACTTCCTGAATTTCTCTTCGTTTAAATTGAAGTGGTGTTTTATGAGGATGTTGTAGCTACCTTCATCAACTCTGGATGTACAGGCACGGGCTTAAGGGGAGGGGGGGGATGAACCCCCAATGTTGAACGGAGTTGGCAAATTTTCAACACAGTTGGAAAAATTTCAAAGCAGTTGGAAAAATTTCGAAGGAGTTGGACAAAATTTCGAAGAAGTTGGAAAAAATTTCGAAGCAGTTGGAAAAGTTGGAAACATTTCGAAGGAGTTGGAAAAAGTTTCGCAGCAGTTGGAAAAATTTCGATGGAGTTGAATCGATTTTATTCCTCTTCTCATATGAAAGCAAGAGCAACATTACTTCATCATCCTCTTCTTCATCCTCTATCAATCGCAACAAGAGTTCCCGTTTTCGTTTATTCAAGTTTTCAGACATAGTTCAGTTTGGAAACGCTCAACTGTTCACATTAAATTCTGCTTGACTACTGCACGGAGCATTCGGGTCGGAATCGCTGCCCAGGCCCAGGCCGCGGCCGCTGATATCCGAAAGCTCGTGGCAGCGCTGCACAGCAGTGGTAATGGGTCGCGGCTGTCGGTCGCGGCTGCCTGGTCGCGACTTCCGAGATCCGAATGCTACCTTAAGGCTTGCTGGATGTCAGCACGATAGGCCACGGACGCAATGAGTTAGGCCCGCTTCACATCAACACGACACGGTTTTATGTTTTCCCACAGGCTCGCTTCGCAGTCGTGTAAACGACACCGGCATCCGATTCTTGGGCGAAGGCTTGAATGGTAGCTTTCACAGCTATCCGGAAAAGTCATGTTCGTTTGAACGACACACGGCTGCCGTGCACGGCTCTAGGGTGTCTGGAAGTCCCCTCGAGCCGTGCAAGGCAGCTGTGTGTCGTTCGTACGACCACGACTCGTGCCGGATAGCTGTGAAAGCTATCATTCAAGCCTTCACCCAAGAATCGGATGGTGGTATCGTTTACACGACTGTGAAGCGAGCCTGTAGGAAAGCTAGATCGTTTGTGTCGTTGCCGTACATAGAACCGTGTAGTGTTGATGTGAAGCGAGCCTTAGAGAGTTGTAATTTGCAGTTTAGGTATCGAGTCCAAATATTCCGGTTAAGTTGGTAAGGTGACATAATCTGCCGTGTGCTTTCGGAGTTACATCCATCTGAATTTTTTTCTAAAAAAACTCGGAAAATACTCATCTGATTGAATTCCCTTTAAGTGGCAGTGGGATATTATTTTCCCACCATACCTAGAATTATTCAGTAAAATTCCACTGGTATGCATCCTTCCCGGCGAATACTAATCAAATTGCATGCTCCCCTCGTTGCTCCCCCTGTTGCCATCTTCCAGAACACTTACGATCACTACACTTGTGTAACACCTGGGAATATCAAAACTTAATTTCAAATACATGTATGTATTGGCATACGTTGTATAAGCCGCGACCGGACATTTGTTCAATTCAAAAGTAATTAGATATTACTTTCGGCGAGGATACATTGTAGCCAATTTTTCGATCCGAAACAGGGGTTTGGACCTGTGGGTCTCTAGGACAGCGTATACTGGCAGCGATAAGATTAACAATTGCGATTTATAAAGCCTTCTGAGAATCGTTGGGTCGGGTCCAAAAACCTGAGAAATTGTTAAGGTGTGTCCAGACTATGCCGATCGGCATCATTCGGCCTGTGCCGATCGGCAAAGTCAGATAAGTGTGAACGCTTCATGCGCTTCCAGAGGATGCCGATCGGCAAAGCCAGATAAGTGTGGACGAGTCTTTAGGGCTTGCAGAATGGCATACCGGATGGGTGACCGCCCAACCGTTGGAAGTAGAGGGGCTAAGAAAAATTTCAACTCAGGGAAAAAAGGACTAAGGGTAAGCCTCTACATTCGTTGTTTGGAGCGGATTAATTAGTTAGTTACGCTCGGGAACTCGAGGGAGTTACTCTCGAGGTATCAGGGAGGATAGGTACTCGGAAAACCACGAGCTACCTCGTGGTATCGAGTAAGGGTACGGGACTTAGAGCTCAAATTTTGTTGAAGTCCGGAGTTTTCTACAAGTTAGAAAAGCTTATGGTAGTGTTCGATGTAAAGTTGAGATAATTGTCGTAACTAGAGTTTTGTGAGAATCTCGTTTAATTCGATCAGCCTTTTTGTGATATATTACACTGAGGTCTTGAAGCGAACGATAATTAAAACCGGAACACGGATTAGAAGGACGCGCTCGGAAAACTAGTTTAGTGGAGAGCGAGTAAATTCAGTGAAAAGCAGAAGTACGTGCATGGGTAAAAATGGCATTAAGGTAAATTCAGGGATTAGCTGCCCCCATAAGGTAGGAGAAGTTTCGATAATGAGATCAACCCCTTTCTGAAGAAGTTAATGAGTTGCATGGTATTCCCAGAAAATTACTGGCATATCTCGACCAGAGAATTGATTTATTATAATTAATATTACAGAAATAACAAGAGTGAGGTAATAACCTATAAAAGCTCAGAAAAACAAAAAGTAGAATGAATGAAGAAATACATCGCATAAACTAAAAAATGTAAAACTAAAAATTGAAACTCTCAAAAACTGTAAATGTAAAATAAATACATTACGGTGAATAATATCAAACCAAATGATAACGTGAGAACGTGCAAAAAGTCCACCCTGTGGTCAGGAGCTTTGGCGCTCCTGTTCAAACTTTGACTAATCATATCTACGAAAGAATTGGTTCCTCAGAGTTGGGAATTTTATCAATGGATTCTTATGATAGAACTGCATCATAAAAGAAATTGATTTCAATCATCATAAAAGAAATCAAACTCAACAAGAGCGCCAAAAATTATTAATCTGAAACCACCAGACCGATTCCTCAAATCTACTATGAAAATTATATTTATTATATAAATTGAAACTCAGCCAATATTCCAGTTTTATTTTTACTGGAGATATTCTGAACCCAATTTAATTAACTTACCAAAGTATATATTTCCATCATCATATGTATTATCCAAGAGTTATCTACGATAGCTAAGGTTATTTTATTGGTCTTTGTGCATACAATGATACTTTGTTTGAGATGTGTCTTATATATAGTGCGTTTTTTTCGTTAATCCGAAAACATCCAGCCGATTTTGCCTAATATCGAACTCAGCCGAGATATTCATCTCCCAAAACTACTTTGAAAATTTCAAATGTCTAGCTCATTCCATTCGAGTGTTATCGTGTCTACGGCCGACCGGATTGAATCGATTTTGAACTAAATCGTTTAAGATCATTTTCATTCGAAAACACAAAATTACACACATTTGGGCAAATTGATAAGCACTCTGTTCCGAGGAACAAGAGCCCCAAAAAGTTCTCGAATGCAACTCTTAACGTAGTGCTTCTCAACAAATGCATAACAAGAACATACAAGACTGCACTGAAGGCAGATAGTGATGAAATGTGTTCGAATGATCGTTAGAATGCAATATTACTTTTACAAATTCCTCTACCGTACATAAAATATTGAGGAGGACGAAATGTATCTTTAATTTCCCTGAGTTTAAAGGTATAAGGGTAGTTCTCACGAAATGTTCCACTTTGGTGTTCATGACAGTTTTCTGCTACATAAAACTAGTTTAATCGTTTAATTCTCTATATTATATCCTTTTGAAATGTAACAATCACTATAAAGAATAAAAAATTGCAAAATTTCAAAAATTTTAATTTTCAACGCTAGTTTTCTTTCCAGAAGAATTGAAAAACTCACCTCCGTGACTGTTCCTCTTAGTTATCGCATTGTCCTAAACTTAAAATTATAGCATTAATGGAATTCTGGCACAGCGTATTTCTAGTTCATTATCCACAATTACCTTAATAATTTTGACATGATAAAATCTCAATAAAAAAATTATCGGTGTTCGAATTATACTTATATTAGTCGATGTTCCTGCATTATCTATCACCTCCGTGAAGCGACATTGTAATTTGACTCTTTAATCGCAAGATGACGGTATCTTCATCGTGGACCGCCTGGAATATCGGTTGATGCGCAGGTAATACTGACCACTTGAGATTTGAACTTCAAAGTGTAACTTATTGGTTAAATTCTTACCCAAGTGATAAAGACGTGTATGGGAAATTTGGGATTCTCACTTCCGTGAAGATGAATTGTAAGGTAGGAGATTATTTTATTCAATTATTTGTTATCTGAATATACTTAATTACGAAAGTTATTTAATGAGTTAAAATATTGTTTTGAAGCCTTTTTCTTTAAATGAGATATTCTATAAAAAAGTAAAATTTCTCACCTCCGTGAATCTCACCTCCGTGAATATAGTAATTCACGGAGGAGAGGTACTCTTCACGGATGTGATAATAATATTCTGTTCCTCCTTTCAGGACATGAATTCTAACATTATTAAAAAAAAATAAGAAAAAAGTTACTGCATCTCATGAAGAACAGAAGAAAAAACAACGAAAATCTATGAGAAGACTTCATGAAGCCCGAAAGATTGATCCTGAATTATACGAAGAAGAAAAACGTAAAGAACGAGGGCTACTATAAAAGAAAAAAGGAAAGAAAAATATTCTGGATATGTCCGAAAGAAAAAAATTGGTTCAAGCACTGACGTGAAGTCAGGAGCTTTTGCGCGTATGTTCTATTGTCCATCCTCCTGTATTGGACACTCTTAATCGAATTTACCATTGTGAATTCTATTGTTCGTTCTTCTGTATTGGACACTCTCCTAATCGAATTTACCATGGTGAATTCTATTGTCTGTTCTCCTGTGTGAGACACTCTTAATCGAATTTACCATGGTGAATTCGATTAAGGCTGTCCAATACAGGAGAATAGACAATAGAATTCACCATGGTAAATTCGATTAAAAGTGTCCAATACAGGAGAATGGACAATAGAACATACGCGCAAAAGCTCCTGACTTCACGTCAGTGCTTGAACAATGTCTTTTTTATATTAAGGATATATGAAATTTTTTTTTTCATTTAAAATTTAACATTATTTCATTTCCGTGAATTTTGTCTCACATCCGTGAATGCCGGTTTCATGAAAATCTCATTATTTCACAAAATACCAACGAAAGTGTGTAACCTTAGGCATAAGATTAATAAGAATTAATTTCTGGTTTAGGATATCTAAAAATAAATTCGATTATTGTTAATTTATTTTTTTTTAAACTAAAATGCGAAAGGGGAACATTTGGTGGGAATTACCCATAAAATCATATAGATATGATACCATCCCAGACCGAAATGCCCAAAAAACTGAGACTTGAATTGAGGGGCAGACAAGAGAGTGGTGAGAAGGATGTCTCTCTTAAGTATGTCAGAGGTGAGTCAAAAATAGCTACGGAAGTCCATTTTATATGTCTACCTCAAGAAACTAGTTGAAAGTTCAACTTTCACAGAATAGCCCTTCGTTTGTAATAATGTTCAGTCCCTTCACTCCAATTTTCTGGAAATGGAAGCTTAGTGAAAATTCATAGATCTTTGCTCCACTTCATTAGCAAAATGGGATTGCAACCTTGTATTACTGAACGGATTGTTGATTTCCAAAATTACTCCATCTACAGAAGCGATACTTCCACTACATTGCATCATGGCAGAGTTCGTACATATGTATGTGCACACCGATACTGCTAAAGAGTAAAGCATTTATGCTATTAGATTGATACCGTCATAAGTCATAAGAGTGGGGAATATTAATCATCTTGATCTGAAGTGGCCCTTATCTCCGTCCAACTTCTCCTTGCTTTTTGCGCGCGTGTTCCGCAAGGAACAGCGTGCTATCATTTCGTCACAATGTCTGTATTTTTCGAATTTTTTTACGAAAATGGTCTATATCGATTGGGTTCGGCTCCCTGATGAAGAATTCGAGGTCAAATTCAATTCTGTCCGTCCGGCCAGTCCAGCCGTTAGCACGATAACTCTCGAACGGCGTTAGCGAGTTAGAGTTAGAGCGTTGAAATTTGCAGGGCATCGTTGGAGTGTAAATATCTCGGACACGTTCGTTAATAGGCAAAATCCATCGAACCGTTTCGGAGTTACGGCCATTTTTCGTTAAATTGTTTTTCAAGAAAATTTCCGGAACCGATCACTCGATCTATCTGAAATTCAGCATCAAATTGAAGAATCATGACCTTTATATGCCTGCGAAGTTTCGTATTGATCGGATGGCTCTAAACTAGAAAAAAAATGTTAAATATTTGAAAAATAAATTGAAATTTTGTGTTCAGTATAACTCGCAAAATACTGATCTGATTGAATTGAAACTAAGTAGTTATATGCGAAGTACCAATGGAAACACTTGTGCAAAATTTCGTGGGGATAGCATGAGTAGGAAAAATTAAAAAACATTTTAACTATTAGCGGAATATTTTGCTTGAAATTCCGAAAGTTCAGTTTTGGCACTTCGGTGACGAATTATGACATCTTGGGGTGAGCAAAATTTCACTGAGAACAAACCACTAGGAGCCTAGCTATATTTGTTAAAGGAACTTGAAAAAAAAAGCACTGACGTGAAGTCAGTACTCTTTGGCGCGCGTGTTCACGGTGGCTAATTTGAATTGAATGATGAGTACTTCAAGCTCAGTGGATAGAGCGAGCCGAAGATAGCACGCGCGCCAAAGCAGATTGACTCTTTACACTTTTTCTTTCATTGTTAATCTGCTTTTGCGCGCGTGCTATAAACAGGATTAGAATTATACTGACCCCCCCAAATCTTCTAGGAGTTAATTTTTGAACCGACAGTGAATGGTGTCCACTATCCTTTGGGTAGATCTTCGGCTCGCTCTATCCACTGAGCTTGAAGTACTCATCATTCAATTCAAATTAGCCACCGTGAACACGCGCGCCAAAGAGTACTGACTTCACGTCAGTGCTTTTTTTTTTTCAAGTTCCTTTAACAAATATAGCTATCAATACAGTTTGGCTGTTAGCTTTACCGTAGATCGAAAAACATTGCGGTTGTGGGACCTCCGTTAGGAACGCAATTGCATATTCTTCAAATCCGAACGTATTTTAATATAGATCTACCGAATATAGTTATTTATAAATTCGCTCCAGGGCCACGGTACGGACACGTTAACTCGGAAACAACGCTACATCCCCCAAACTGACTTGTCCTTGCACTGAATTGCCATGAATATTCTTTTAAAACCTCACAATATCGGCTCAGTACTCCCAACATAACCCATACAACCCAAAAACAGTAACTTCTCTTCTGCGCATGCGCAATCTACTTGCAGCTGAAAGTCCTCTCAAAATCACACACCCTACAAAAAACTCCGATTCTCCAACACTAGTGGTTTAGGAGATATTGCATCTTGAATCCACGCATGCGCAGACCCTCACCAGTGGATTCTATGGAGGAATAGCATCCGCCAACCCAAAATCCCAATCCTCTCTGACGAAAATACCAGCAGTTAAATCACTGATGGTCTGCTCATGCGCATAACGGAAAATACCCGTAAGGCGTAACATCGATTTCAAAATTAGCCCCAGGGCCACAGTACAAACACTTCAATTCAGAAACAACGCTACATCCCCCAAACTGACTTGTCCGTGCACTGAATTGCCATGAATATTCTTTTAAAACCTCACAATATTGGCTCAGCACTCCCGACATAACCCATACAACCCAAAAACAGTCACTTCTCTTCTGCGCATGCGCAATCTACTTGCAGCTGAAAGTCCTCTCTAAATCAGACACCTTACAAAAAACTCCGATTCTCCAACACTATTGGTTCAGGAGATATCGCATCTTGAATCCACGCATGCGCAGACCCCCACCAGGGGATTCTATAGAGAAATAGCATCCGCCACACCAAAACCCCAATCCTCTCTGACGAAAACTTCAGCAGTTAAATCACTGATGGTCTGCTCATGCGCATAACGAAAAATGCCCGTTAGGGGTAACATCGATTTCAAAATTAGCCCCAGGGCCACGGTACGAACACTTCAATTCGGAAACAACGCTACATCCCACAAACTGACTTGTCCGTGCACTGAATTGCCATGAATATTCTTTTAAAACCTCACAATATCGGCTCATTACTCTCAACATAACCCATACATTAGGATATTAGGGAATTAGCATGAAAACGTGTAAAGTTTTTTGATAACTTCTATTGGTAGAGCGATTTCGACTGCTTTCAAACAATCATCTTCAATACCCTGTAAACACGAACAATCTGACTTAAAATACGTACAAATAAATCCATTTCAAATAACATATGAACAGAATGAAATCAACTATTTCGAGTCTAAAGGTGCAACTTACTCGTCATTAATACATCGAATCTATCAGCATTGTCATATTAACATCTTAAACGAAACCAATCTCGACTGAAATATTATGAAGCTTGATCAACACAAAGCTGAATAACTTGAAATTAAAATCAAAATCAAACCACGTGCAACGGAAAAGTTGTCAAATGATGAGGTTATGTTCTGTAAATGAGCAAATCACACGTTAACTGTGGTTTCAATGGCCTCCTCGAAATGTCAACATGGCCTTCCTAATGGTGATCAACTAAACACTGGAAATTCTTCTATGTATCGGAATGTGATGTTTATTCAAATTCATTTGAACATTTAGGCAATTTTGGTTTTTCTTATTTTCTAACGTAATGTGCATGTCTTCCAGGAATTCCAATCTAGAGAAGTTTTTGGTGGAGGTGCGGTGTAAAATTTTAGCATTGCTGTTAGTGCTAAAAGTATGATCATTAAATTTAAGGTGGTGTCCAAAAGCCGACTTCTCTGGTCTCGAGATGTGCTCTTTAATCCTAGTTGGTAAAGATCTAAATGGAGGCCATTGAAACCACAGTTAACGTGTGATTTGCTCATTTACAGAACATAACCTCATCATTTGACAACTTTTCCGTTGCACGTGGTTTGATTTTGATTTTAATTTCAAGTTATTCAGCTTTGTGTTGATCAAGTTTCATAATATTTCAGTCGAGATTGGTTTCGTTTAAGATGTTAATATGACAATGCTGATAGATTCGATGTATTAATGACGAGTAAGTTGCACCTTTAGACTCGAAATAGTTGATTTCATTCTGTTCATATGTTATTTGAAATGGATTTATTTGTACATATTTTAGGTCAGATTGTTCTTGTTTACAGGGTATTGAAGATGATTGTTTGAAAGCAGTCGAAAGCGCTCTACCAATAGAAGTTATCAAAAAACTTTACACGTTTTCATGCTAATTCCCTAATATTCTAATATCATTTAACGTGTACGTAGCACCTATTACTCAATTATGGATCACGACATGGTGAAAAATGCTACCAAATACAAGAGATTAAACATCAGAAGATCTGAGATCACTGTGGACATCTGGTTTTTACAACGTTGCAAAAGCAATAATATAACTCCCACATTTGCCAGGGTCAAAACGTCAAAAAACGTACCAAGAGCAGAAGTAGTCCGTCTTGAGAGGAAATTGATCAGAAACAACATAAGCAGCCACTGTGCAAGACTGGGAAGCATCGATTGTGAGCAGAAGATTCTTTATGACCAGCTGAATTTGAGTCTCGACAGAATGGAATTTGACTTTTTTCTGAGGGGGGTCACCGAGGTTACTATATCGGCTAAAGAAAGGAAATTTGAACGAGTAAATAAAAAACTAAATAGATTATTAAAAGAAAAACAGAAACAATTCTCAAACAATATTAATAAAGTTCACTCTAATTTTAAATTTCATGAAAGAACGAAGAACTTAACCGACGTTGAATTCAGCATCAACGAGATGAACCTTTTGAATAGAGGACTGAAATATTCTCTAGACAATAAATGTCAGGATAAAGATGGAACAAAGCTCGGTGAAGTAGCAATAGAATTGGACCTACTAATAGAACAAACTTCAAATAAGGAATGTGAAAAATCAACGATTAGAAATAAGCTCACACATATGTTACAGAGCACAGCTAAATTCGAACATGATAAGAAATATTCTGATCAAAAGCATTTCATTAACACCTTGAATTCTTTACGGGTGAAGATCAACAAAAACAACCTGACAGTTACTAAGGCTGATAAAGGAAATTGTGCGGTCATTTTACACAAGGAGGAATACATTCAAAAAGTCGAAAATTTTCTAGAAGAAAATGACTTCAGACAAATTGACAAAAATCCCATGAACACTTTTATCAAGAAGTCCAAAACTTACATAAAGGCACACGAAGATTTTTTGGAAGAGATACATGCCCCCAAAAATTTATTTCCTGGCAATCCAGTGATGCCAAAACTCTTCGGGTTGCCGAAGATTCATAAAGACAGCATTCCAATAAGACCTGTAGTGAGCTTCACAAACACACCAGCACATATAATGTCAACTTTTATCCTTAAGTTCATTTTAGAACTAACAAGTTTCGACTCGAAGTATATGCTTAAGAATTCTCTGGACTTAGTTAAGAACCTGGAGGATATGGAAGTCAAAGCTGACTCTTTCATGGTGTCATTTGATGTGGTTAATTTATACACTTCCACACCGAAAGAAGAATGTGTGAGGTTGATAAACACAATCCTCATAGAAAAGAACATTGAAGAAGTAATTCGCGTCAACACCATCACCCTACTAAATTATTGCCTGTCCCAGGATTTTTTCCAATTTAATGGTAAATTTTACGAACACCCACAAGGTTTAGCTATGGGGAACCCACTGTCACCCCTTTTGGCAAATATTTTCATGAATTCCATAGAAGAAAACATAATGAAAAAGCAAGACAGGATCTTGCACTGGTTCAGATACGTTGACGACTGTTTTGTAATCCTAAAGAATGAATCAGTTAAGGATGATGTGTTGAGGAGGATCAACACAATACATAGTGATATCATTTTCACCATGGAAACAGAAGAGAATGGTTCCTTGAACTTCCTTGATCTTACCATCAAGAAAACTGGGGCGA
This sequence comes from Halyzia sedecimguttata, assembly GCA_937662695.2. Lineage (NCBI taxonomy): Eukaryota > Metazoa > Arthropoda > Insecta > Coleoptera > Coccinellidae > Halyzia > Halyzia sedecimguttata. The sequence continues at coordinate 9,254,906 of OW569416.2, read as the reverse complement.
GATTTGAGTTTGATATCTATAGAAAGGCAACACAAACGGACCACACCATAGACTTTTAACTAACCACTCTTTGAGTCAAAAACTCGCGGCATTCAATTGTTGTATTCATAGACTGGCCTCAGTCCCTCTTTCAGAAGAAAATTACAGGGATGAAGTAAACTTATTGAAACAAGTGGCAGTCAACAATGGATACAAAAGTGAGATGATTGATTCTTTAATCAGAAAGAAAAACAGAAAACTGAGAATAAAGGAAGCATACCCAGACGTAGTAAGCCCAACGAAAAAGAAGTATTTCACTATTCCTCAATATAGCCAAAAAATGTGTCACGATATGACAAAAATCATCAAGAAACATTTCAAAAATGTTGAAGTTTCAACAAAGGCTAGAACATTGAAGGATTATTTAGGAAACACTAAAGATAAAACGAAAGAACTGGAAAAAAGTGGTATCTATACATTAACATGTAAAAATTGCGATTCCACGTATGTTGGAAGGACATTTAGATCTTTACAAACTAGGATTAAAGAGCACATCTCGAGACCAGAGAAGTCGGCTTTTGGACACCACCTTAAATTTAATGGTCATACTTTTAGCCCTAACAGCAATGCTAAAATTTTACACCGCACCTCCACCAAAAACTTCTCTAGATTGGAATTCCTGAAAGACATGCACATTACGTTAGAAAAGAAGAAAAACAAAAATTGCCTAAATGTTCAAATGAATTTGAATAAACATTACATTCCGATACATAGAAGAATTTCCAGTGTTTAGTTGATCACCATTAGGAAGGCCATGCTGACATTTTGAGGAGGCCATTGAAACCACAGTTAACGTGTGATTTGCTCATTTACAGAACATAACCTCATCATTTGACAACTTTTCCGTTGCACGTGGTTTGATTTTGATTTTAATTTCAAGTTATTCAGCTTTGTGTTGATCAAGTTTCATAATATTTCAGTCGAGATTGGTTTCCTTTAAGATGTTAATATGACAATGCTGATAGATTCGATGTATTAATGACGAGTAAGTTGCACCTTTAGACTCGAAATAGTTGATTTCATTCTGTTCATATGTTATTTGAAATGGATTTATTTGTACGTATTTTAAGTCAGATTGTTCTTGTTTACAGGGTATTGAAGATGATTGTTTAAAAGCAGTCGAAAGCACTCTACCAATAGAAGTTATCAAAAAACTTTACACGTCCTCCCAAGTCATACCAAAGTCACACCCAAGTCACACCAAGTCCTCCCAAAATCACACACCTTACAAAAAACTCCGATTATCCAACACCAGTGGTTCAGGAGATATCGCATCTTTAATCCACGCATGCGCAGACCCTTACCAGGGGATTCTATGGAGGAATAACATCCGCAACCCCTAAACCCCAATCCTCTCTGACGAAAACACCAGCAGTTGAATCACTGATGGTCTGCTCATGCGCATAACGAAAAATGCCTGTAAGGGGTAACATCAATTTCAAAATTAGCCCCAGGGCCACGGTACGGACACTTTAACTCGGAAACAACGCTACATCCCCCAATCTGACTTGTCCTTGCACTGAATTGCTATGAATATTCTTTTAAAACCTCACAATATCGACTCAGCACTCCCAACATAACCCATACAACCCAAAAACAGTCACTTCTATTCTGCGCATGCGCAATCTACTCGCGGCTAAAAGTCCTTTCAAAATAACACACCTTACAAAAAACTCCGATTCTCCAACACTAGTGGTTCGGAAGATATCGCATCTTTAATCTACGCATGCCCAGACCCTCATCAGGGATCTGGATTCTATGGAGGAATAGCATCCGCCATCCCAAAACCCCAATCCTCTCTGACGAAAACTACAGCAAATAAATGACTTCTCATCTGCGCATGCGCACAACGAAAAATGGCTGGAAAGGGCAGCATGAACCTCAAAAAAAAAAGCACTGACGTGAAGTCAGTACTCTTTGGCGCGCGTGTTCACGGTGGCTAATTTGAATTGAATGATGAGTACTTTAAGCTCAGTGGATAGAGCGAGCCGACTCTCCTTAGTTGCACAAGCTCCTAGAGGATTTGGGAGGGTCAGTATAATCCTAATCATGTTTATAGCACGCGCGCCAAAGCAGATTGACTTTTTACACTTTTTCTTCCATTGTTAAGTCAATCTGCTTTTGCGCGCGTGCTATAAACATGATTAGGATTATACTGACCCTCCCAAATCTTCTAGGAGCTTGTGCGACTAAGGAGAGTCGGCTCGCTCTATCCACTGAGCTTGAAGTACTCATCATTCAATTCAAATTAGCCACCGTGAACACGCGCACCAAAGAGTACTGACTTCATGCCAGTGCTTTTTTTTTTTTTCAAGTTCCTTTAACAAATATAGCTATCAATACAGTTTGGCTGTTAGCTTTACCGTAGATCGGAAAATAATGCGTTTGTGCGTCCTCCGTTAGGAACGCAATTGCATCTTCTCCAAATCCGAACGTATTTTAATATAGATCTACCGAATATAGTTATTTATAAATTCGCCTCAGGGCCACCATACAGACATTTCAAATCGGAAACAACGCTATTTCCCCCAAACTGACTTGTGTCCGTGCACTGAATTGACATGAATATTCTTTTAAAACCTCACAATATCGGCTCATTACTCCCAACATAACCCAAACAACCCAAAACCATTCACTTCTCGTCTGCGCAAGCGCAGTATACTCGTGGCTGCAAGTCCTCCCAAAATTACACACCTCACAAAAAACTCCGATTCTCCAACACTAGTGGTTCAGGAGATAACGCTTCTTGAATCCACGCATGCGCAGACCCTCACCAGGGGATTCTATAGCGGAATAGCATCCGCCACCCCAAAACCCCAATCCTCTCTGACGAAAGCACCAGCAGTTAAATCACTGATGGTAGGCTCATGCGCATAACGAAAAATGCCCGTAAGGGGTTACATCAATTTCGAAATTAGCCCCAGGGCCACGGTACGGACACTTTAACTCTGAAACAACGCTACATCCCCCAAACTGACTTGTCCTTGCACTGAATTGCTATGAATTTTCTTTTAAAACCTCATAATATCGACTCATACTCCCAACATAACCCATCCAACCCAAAAACAGTCACTTCTCTTCTGCGCATGCGCAATCTACTCGCGGCTAAAAGTCCTCTCAAAATAACACACCTTACAAAAAACTCCGTCTCCAACAGTAGTGGTTCAGGAGATATCGCATCTTTAATCCACGCATGCGCAGACCCTCAACAGGGGATTCTATAGAGGAATAGCATCCACCACACCAAAACCCTAATCCTCTCTGACGAAAACACCACCAGTTAAATCACTGATGGTCTGCTCATGCGCATAACGAAATATGCCTGAAAGGGGTAACATCAATTCCAAAATTAGCCCCAGGGCCACGGTACGGACACTTTAACTCGGAAACAACGCTACATCCCCCAAACTGACTTTTCCTTGCACTGAATTGCTATGAATATTCTTTTAAAACCTCATCATATCGACTCAGCACTCCCAACATAACCCATCCAACCCAAAAACAGTCACTTCTCTTCTGCGCATGCGCAATCTACTGGCGGCTAAAAGTCCTCTCAAAATAACACACCTTACAAAAAACTACGATTCTCCAACACTAGTGGTTCGGAAGATATCGCATCTTAAATCTACGCATGCGCAGACCCTCATCAGGGATCTGAATTCTATGGAGGAATAGCATCCGCCACCCCAAAACCCCAATCCTCTCTGACGAAAACTACAGCAGTTAAAGGACTTCTTATCTGCGCATGCGCAATACGGAAAATGCCCGGAAAAGGCAGCATGAACCTCAAAAACATATGTTTCGGTATTAAAAGCAAAGTATTCCACAAAATAGTAGTAATTTTTACTTTTTTTCATGTCACGTGATCGTCACGAAATTTTGCAAAAGTGTTTGCTTTGGTCTTTTGCATCTAACTACTGAGTTTCAATTTAATCAGATCAGTATTTTTCGAGTTATCGTGAAAACAAAATTTTCAAATTTTCAAAATTTTTTTTTGCCACTTTAGGGCCGTCCGTTCAACACAAAACGCAGGCATATAAAGGTCATGATTCTACAGTCTGATGCCAAATTTCAAAAAGATCGAGTGATCGGTTCCGGAAATATTCATAAAAAACGTTTTTACTAAAAACGGCCTTTACTCCGAAACCGCTCGGTCGATTTTGCCCGTTAACGAACTTGTCCGAAATATTTACGCTACGAAACTACCCTGCAAATTTCAACGCTCTAAGTCGTTCCGTTCGAGAGTTATCGTGCTAACGGCCGGACCGGCCGGCCGGCCGGACCGGACGGACAAAATTGAATTTGACCTCGAATTCTTCATCAGGGAGTCAAACCCAATCGTTTGAGACCATTTTCGAAAAAAAATTCGAAAAATACAGACATTGTGACAAAATGATGGCACGCTGTTCCTTGCGGAACACGCGCGCAAAAATAGGTTTCGGCATTTTAAGCAAAGTATTCCGCAAAATAGTAGTAATTTTTTTATTTTTTTCATGTCACGTGATCTTCACGAAATTTTGCAAAAGTGTTTGTATTGGTCTTTTGCATCTAACTACTGAGTTTCAATTTAATCAGATCAGTATTTTTCAAGTTATCCTGAAAACAAAATTTTAAAATTTTTGAAATTTGTTTTTGCCACTTTAGGGCCGTCCGATCAAAACGAAACTTCGCAGGCGTATAAAGGTCATGATTCTACAATTTGATGCCAAATTTCAGAAAGATCGAGTGATCGGTTCCGGAAATATTCATAAAAAAAAAAAAGCACTGACGTGAAGTCAGTACTCTTTGGCGCGCGTGTTCACGGTGGCTAATTTGAATTGAATTATTCAAAATTTAACAGTGCTGTATCTAAGCTGCCATCAGGATAGAGTAACAAAGTTGGAAAAGAACACAAGTGACTCTCCTTAGTCGCACAAGCTCCTAGAAGATTTGGGAGGGTCAGTATAATCCTAATCATGTTTATAGCACGCGCGCCAAAGCAGATTGACTTTTTACACTTTTTCTTTCATTGTTAAGTCCATCTGCTTTTGCGCGCGTGCTATAAACATGATTAGGATTATACTGACCCTCCCAAATCTTCTAGGAGCTTGTGCGACTAAGGAGAGTCACTTGTGTTCTTTTCCAACTTTGTAACTCTATCCTGATGGCAGCTTAGATACAGCACTGTTAAATTTTGAATAATTCAATTCAAATTAGCCACCGTGAACACGCGCGCCAAAGAGTACTGACTTCACGTCAGTGCTTTTTTTTTTTTTTTTTTCAAGTTCCTTTAACAAATATAGCTATCAATACAGTTTGGCTGTTAGTTTTACCGTAGATCAGAAAAAAATTCGGTTGTGGGTCCTCCGTTAGGGACGAAATTGCATCTTCTCCAAATCCGAACGCATTTTAATATAGATCTACCGAATATAGTTATTTATAAATTCGCCTCAGGGCCACCATACAAACATTTCAAATCGGAAACAACGCTATTTCCCCCAAACTGACTTGTGTCCGTGCACTGAATTGACATGAATATTCTTATAAAACCTCACAATATCGGCTCATTACTCCCAACATAACCCAAACAACCCAAAACCATTCACTTCTCGTCTGCGCAAGCGCAGTATACTCGTGGCTGCAAGTCCTCCCAAAATTACACACCTCACAAAAAACTCCGATTCTCCAACACTAGTGGTTCAGGAGATATCGCTTCTTGAATCCACGCATGCGCAGACCCTCACCAGGGGATTCTATAGCGGAAAAGCATCCGCCACCCCAAAACCCCAATCCTCTCTGACGAAAGCACCACCAGTTAAATCACTGATGGTCTGCTCATGCGCATAACAAAAAATGCCCGTATGGGGTTGCATCCATTTCGAAATTAGCCCCAGGGCCAAGGTAAGGACACTTTAACTCTGAAGCAACGCTACAGCCCCCAAACTGACTTGTCCTTGCACTGAATTGCTATGAATGTTCTTTTAAAACCTCATAATATCGTCTCAGCACTTCCAACATAACCCATCCAACCCAAAAACAGTCACTTCTCTTCTGCGCATGCGCAATCTACTCGCGGCTAAAAGTCCTTTTCAAAATAACACACCTTACAAAAAACTCCGATTCTCCAACACTAGTGGTTCAGGAGATATCACATCTTTATTCCACGCATGCGCAGACCCTCAACAGGGGATTCTATAGAGGAATAGCATCCGCCACCCCAAAACCCTAATCCTCTCAGACGAAAACACCACCAGTTAAATTACTGATGGTCTGCTCATGCGCATAACGAAAAATGCCTGTAAGGGGTAACATCAATTTCAAAATTAGCCCCAGGGCCACGGTACGGACACTTTAACTCGGAAACAACGCTACATCCCCCAAACTGACTTGTCCTTGCACTGAATTGCTATGAATATTCTATTAAAACCTCATAATATCGACTCAGCACTCCCAACATAACCCATCCAACCCAAAAACAGTCACTTCTCTTCTGCGCATGCGCAATCTACTGGCGGCTAAAAGTCCTCTCAAAATAACACACCTTACAAAAAACTCCGATTCTCCAAAACTAGTGGTTCGGAAGATATCGCATCTTTAATCTACGCATGCGCAGACCCTCATCAGGGATCTGAATTCTATGGAGGAATAGCATCCGCCACCCCAAAACCCCAATCCTCTCTGACGAAAACTACAGCAGTTAAAGGACTTCTCATCTGCGCATGCGCAATACGGAAAATGCCCGGAAAGGGCAGCATGAACCTCAAAAACATATGTTTCGGCATTAAAAGCAAAGTATTCCGCAAAATAGTAGTAATTTTTTTATTTTTTTCATGTCACGTGATCTTCACGAAATTTTGCAAAAGTGTTTGCTTTGGTCTTGTGCATCTAACTACTGAGTTTCAATTTAATCAGATCAGTATTTTTCGAGTTATCGTGAAAACAAAATTTTCAAATTTTCGAAATTTTTTTTGCCACTTTAGGGCCGTCCGTTCAACACAAAACTTCGCAGGCATATAAAGGTCATGATTCTACAATCTGATGCCAAATTTCAAAAAGAGTGAGTGATCGGTTCCGGAAATATTCATAAAAAACGTTTTTATTAAAAACGGCCTTAACTCCGAAACCGCTCGGTCGATTTCGCCCGTTAACGAACTTGTCCGAGATATTTACGCTACGAAACTACCCTGCAGATTTCAACGCTCTAAGTCGTTCCGTTCGAGAGTTATCGTGCTAACGGCCGGACCGGCCGGACCGGCCGGCCGGACCGGACGGACAGAATTGAATTTGACCTCGAATTCTTCATCAGGGAGTCGAACCCAATCGTTTGAGACCATTTTCGAAAAAAAATTCGAAAAATACAGACATTGTGACGAAATGATAGCACGCTGTTCCTTGCGGAACACGCGCGCAAAAACGTTTTGACTAAAAACGGCCTTAACTCCGAAACCGCTCGGTGGATTTCGCCTGTTAACGAACTTGTCCGAGATATTTACGCTACAAAACTACCCTGCAAATTTCAATGCTCTAAGTCGTTCCGTTCGAGAGTTATCTTGCTAACGGCACTTTCGAAAAAAAATTCGAAAAATACAGACGAAATGATAGCACGCTGTTCCTTGCGGAACACGCGCGCAAAAATTATAATTTATATCTCCCAAACTCGACAAATTATTTCATTTCGAATTTCTACATGGAATATCTGTAGCATCTGGTGATCAGATTTCGTTCCGAAGTATTTTTTGCGCGTTTATCTGAATCAAGTCGATATGTACGAGGGCAACTGATTAAAATATGGACCACTTACTAGTATGGCAAATGAATTAATGCGTAAACGATGTGTGGAATTTTAAATTGGTTTTCAAAATTTGTCTGAACGGTGAACGACTGGGTGTGTTACTGCCTCTTTTCGGCATTTTTTGTTATTTGGATAAGCAGACGAGAAATAATTTTACTGCTCGAGTTTTCTTCTGAAAAAATTGGGGTTTTGGGGTGGAGGATGCTATTCCTCCATAGTATCCACCGGTGCGGGTCTGCGCATGCGTGGATTCAAGATGCGATATCTCCTGAACCACTAGTGTTGGAGAATCGGAGTTTTTTGTGATTGACCGGACGGCCATAAAGTGACAAAAGAATTTTTCAAAAATTTTTAAATTTTGTTGCCACGATAACTCGAAAAATACTGATCTGATTGTATAGAAACTCAGTAGTTAGATGCAAAAGACCAAATTAAACACTTTTGCGAAATTTCGTGAAGATCACGTGACATGAAAAAATTAAAAATTACTACTTTTTTGTGGAATATTTTGCTTGAAATTCCGAAACCTATTTTTTGGCTCGCTGTTCTGTGAACAGAATGCTTATCAATTTGCCCAAATGTCAAATGCGAAAAAAGCCATCCGTTCTGCCGTAGGCACGATTACGCTCGAACGCAATAAGCTAGAGAGTTGAAATTTTCAGAGTAGGTTTGGAGTTCAAATGCGTAGGCTAAGTTCGTTAATGGGTAACATTCACCGTGTGGTTTCAGAGTTATAGCCATCTGAAATTTTGTTTTGCCAATTACTTGAAGAATACAGATATGAACGAATTAAAATGCGGCAGTTAGGTGAAAAATACTGACACTAAAACTTGTGCAAAATTATGTGAGGATCACGCTACTGGAAAATTAAAAAAAAATATTAAAAAAAATTCTGGATCTCAGGAACTATCAGTCAGATATCGTTGAAATTCTGCGAGAGCCTTCAAAACCTTATTTCTCATTAAAGTTCTGAATTTGAATTCGATCGGATCTATATTGTTGAAGATATCAAGGAAATATCGAAATATTCCTACGATCTCAGGGTATTGGTCCACTGTTTTTATATTCGACCAAACAAATAATCAACAGTTTGTTTGATTTTTGACAAACGTCAAAAAAAGGATACAAGCTATCAAGATGCATAGAATAACAAGGTGTGGACACTCCCTACTAATTCCTGCTAAAATTTTCGGCCGAAAAACGGACCAAGAACTGTCAAATCACGTACTTTATGTACTACTTCACTTTATTAACGATGGTGCCGCTAGGGTCGATTTCGAAGATTCTGACAAGCGAATAAATGAAAACTGACAAGCGACAAAGTTCACTTTTCACCGTTGCTAGTTCGTAAATTCAAATTAAAAGAATATAATGAAGCAGTTTATTGAAAAATCAATCCATTTTTTGATTAATCAGATATATGTTCGGAGATAATATGTAAACCACATTGGTTTGGAACAGAAATTTCATCTTGCCAAGACATAATGAGGTCAAATAAGGGATTTATCAGTAAAGGAGTTTCTTTGGAACATTTTGAATGGAACTGTAAATGAAGAGATCTGTGAAATCATTATTTTTCCATTACGAAAGATCACATCCAACGTCATTAGAGTACAAGCATTTAATTTATGTATTTTGAAATACATTGAATGATACAGAATTTTCTCTAATACCTCTACATACAATATCTTTCGATATCATATATTATTATTCAAATGTAGTAATTCCTTTATCATGTAAGGCTCTTTTAAATTGAGCATTTTACTTATTATATTATATGTATAATTTGAAATTTCATCAAAACATTCTCATGTATACAGCATTTTTTCAGTCACCCAATACCCCTTGACAACTTTTCATGTTCTCAGCAATTAGATTGCTGAATATATTCGCATAAAAACGAAGTATTTTCGAAATGAAAATAGTATTTGATTAAAATGGTTCTGGATACTCGTTCAGAGTTCACACAGCAAACATTTGACTTACTTTCGGCGCGGCAAACGACTTTCCACAAGAAACTGGAATAAGCAAAGATTCAAATTTAATTTGACATGTCGGTAATTTTGTCCATAAAATTTCTACTGCCGGCATCTATCGGCGAAAATTGAAGTAAAACAAAATCCTTGTATTTTGACAGTATTTGGACCGCAAATCGGCCGAAAATATGTCAAAGAGTGTCTTCACCATGTATTCTATGCATCTATCAAGCTATAGAAGGATGTAATCATAACGTGTTTGCATAGATCTTTATTATTACTGTTCTGTGATCGTATGTCTATATATGTTCAAGTTAATGTCATCATGTCTGACATGTGCCATGATAAACAAATCAGTTTTGTAGATTTTTTGTAGATTATGAAATATAACATAACTTGGTATGAAATAAATATCGATTTCAAGATTCAAATATTCCTATATAACCTAACATGGCTGGATACACGGGGCCGACCCCCAGATTTCGATTTATAGGGACAATATGCTGCCACGGAATGGAAAATTTTGAAAACATCCTTCACACTTCATAGATTATTTAATAGCGACCAAACAGCACGAAGTTCAGGATCCAATAAAGTTGTCCATACTCAGAAACATTATTGGTACAGAAGCTGCAAGAATTATGTCCACATTCGTGATCCCAGAGATAGAACTGAACAAATATGAATATACTATGAAGTCTATTGAGAAATATGTCAACCCAAGAGTTAATGAGTGCTTTGAAAGGTATAATTACTTGAAAAAGGTGCAAAAAGAAAATGAACAATGTGAACATTTCCTTACTGAATGCAAGTATCTAGTACGAACATGTAATTATAATGAAACCGACTCAAATCCAACTGCAGAAGATAAAGCACTGAAAGACAAAATAGTTATAATAAGATCATCCTGTAACCAGAGAGGCATTACTGAGAGTTCCAAAATTGACAGTGGAGAAAGCAATTGAAATTTGCAGAACCCGCGAGCAGAGCAAGCAACGGAACTTGCAGTTCCAGAGCGAATTGAGGACATTAAAGCTGCAGGCAAGTATAATACACAAACGAAAAATTTCAAGTGTAGACAAGAAGGTCAGAAGAAGGAAAATTCAAATGAAGGCGATCTCAGTCGACACATGGTGCACGTGAATGCCCCGCACTTCGTAAAAAGTGTAGGAAGTGCGGTATGTTAAATCATATTACTATATCTTGTAATGTTAAAAATGTTAAGAATGTCGAGAAAGATGAAGGTAGTTCTGATGAACCAGATATTATTATATATATTATTAGGCGTAGGAAAGCATGGGATGAACTTATTCAATGATGAACGTAATAATTTCAATGTTGAATTAGATACAGGTGTGAACATTAGCATAATTAAAATATAATGAAATATAAACACAGATTTTAGTTCGTAAATCTAACTCATCTAAGGATTTGAAGTTACACAGGTCATCTTACAAATTCTTCTGTGTGACACCATTGGTATTTATAGATATTTGGTATTACCTTATGGTTTATCACAATCCCAGGACTTATTGAGGGAAATTTAGATTTTAGTGACCTTGTAATGAATTACAATAACACGGCTCTGATTAGTAGAATCACTAGTACAAATCTTACAAAGTATACACCTCGGAGATCTTTCACCAATAATAAGCTACAACCTCAAATTCAAAAAAATATTTAGTTTAAGAAAGAGGATCAAGTTGTAATAAAAACATCAAGTGATACACTCTGGCAAAAGGTTATTGCCTTGGGAAAAGCAAAAGAACCTAGTTCTTATCGGGTGAAAAGGCAAGTAAATGGTCAATTATTATGACGTAATACTCAACAGATAAAATTGTCATATACCAGACCCCGTAGTAATGAATATACATTAGAAACTGAATTAGACCCAAACCAATTATCACCAAATGATTGTAAGGAAAACAAGAGTAGAAGTAGTTCGAACAAGACAAATTTTAGTAATGTTCTAAGTGAACCCGAGATGATGACTAGAAATAAAACAGCAATATAATCCGTTGTGGAACAATTTTAAAACTCCTGGGCGTTTAAACCTTTGAGGGGAAGGTGTTCAACATAATAATAATTCTATGGTCTAACCTCAATGGACATATACGTAATGTACCTAATACCTATATCGCATAGCATTGTTGTATCAGATTATTACGGTATGTAAGAATGACAGAGACATTTATTAAACATAAATTAAGTATATGTCTTAAAATATTAATCACCAAGTATCAAACAATGAACATATTGATTCTGGAACCAGTCTCGCAATTTACAAACAATGAGTGGAAAATAGTTAGCTATGCAAAAAAGTCTTTCTCATGAGAAATACTATCACTTTCTCATTTTGTTAAATTCTCATACAAAGTATTCTGCATTTTTTCTGGAGCTAATCAGCTTAAGGCGAGTTCGGTATCTGGATGGGTGACAGCTCTGGGTATAAATTTGGACAGCGCGCCAAAGCTCCTGTCTACAGGGCTTTCCCACTTGTTTTCTAAGTTCATACTGCCCTTTCCGGGCATTTTTCGTTATGCGCAATCGCAGGTGAGAAGTCATTTAACTGCTGTCGTTTTCGTCAGAGAGGATTGGGGTTTTGGAGTGGCGGATGCTATTACTCCATAGAATCCCCTGGTGAGGGTCTGCGCATGCGTGGATTAAAGATGCGATATCTCCTGAACCACTAGTGTTGGAGAATCGAAGTTTTTGTTAAGGTATGTGGCTTTGAGAGGACTTTCAGCCGCGAGTAGATTGCGCATGCGCAGAAGAGAAGTGACTGTTTTTAGGTTGTATGGGTTATGTTGGGAGTGCTGAGCGATATTGTCACACAATTCAGTTTGGGGGAAATAGCGTTGTTTCAGAGTTGAAGTGTGCGTACCGTGGCCCTAGGGCTAATTTTGAAATTGATGTTACCCCTTACGGGCATTTCTCGTTATGCGCATGAGCAGACGATAAGTGAATTAACTGCTGGAGTATTAATCTGAGAGGTTTGGGGATTTGAGGTGCAGGATGCTATTATTTAACAGAATCCCCTTAGGAGTATCCGCGCATGCTTGGATGGAATGTGCAATCTATCCTGAACCAATGGTTTTGAAGAATCAGAGTTGTTGGGTGCGGTTTACGTCTAGCGGTCATGGATTTTGTGCTGATCTAATATTGTGAGGTTTTAAAAGAAAATTCAAGACAATTTTATGAACGAACAAATCAGTTTCGAGAAAATAGCGTTGTTTTCGAGTTAATACGTCTGTCGAGGCCCTGTGGGCAATTTATTAATGACTCTATTTGGATGATCAATTTTAAATTGCTTTCGGATTTTGAGAATAGGCGAAGAAATTGCGTTACTAATTCGAAATTCATGTAGCCCCTTTCGGAGATTTTTCGTTTCACGCATGAGCAGACAAGAAGTGAATTAACTGCTGGAGTTTTCGTCTGAGAGGATTCGTTTTCAGGTGCTGGATGCTATTCCTCCATAGAATCCCCTTGGAAGTGTCTGCGCATGCGTGGATTCGGGCAGTGATATCTCCTGAACCAATGGTGTTGAAGAATCAGAATTTTGTGTGAAGTGTTATTTTCAGGAGACTTTAAGCCACGAGTAGATTGCGTATGCGCAGAGGAGACATTTGGATTGTATAGCTCATATTGGGAGTGGTTTGCGTCAAGCGGTGATGGATTTGGTGCTGAGCCGTCATTTTAAGGTTTTAAGAGAAATTTCATGGTAATTCTGTGCACGGACAAGTCAGTTTCGGGGAAATAGCGTTGTTTAAGAGTTGAAATGTCTGTATCGTGGCCCTGGGGCGAATTTATAAATAACTATATTCGGTAGATCTATATTAAATTACGTTCGGAATTGGAGAAGAGGCAATTGCGTTCCTAATGGAGGTCCCATAACCACATTTTTTTCGATCTACGGTAAAGCTAACAGCCAAACTGTATTGATTGCCATATTTGTTAAAGGAACTTGGAAAGATTTAAAAAAGCACTGACGTGAAGTCAGTACTCGCGCGCGTTTCACGGTGTCTAATTTGAATTGAATGATGAGTACTTCAAGCTGAGTGGATAGAGCGAGCCGAAGATCTACCCAATGGATAGTTTAAACCATTCTCTGTCGGTTCAAAAATTAACAGTGCTGTATATAAGCGGCCATAAGGATAGAGTAACAAAGTTGAGACAGAACATAACTGACCCTCTTTAGTCGCACAAGCTCCCAGAAGATTCTTAGGGATCTCCTTGGGAAAGACTTGGGAGGGTCAGTATAATCATAATCATGTTTATAGCACGCACATCTAATGCAGATTGACTTAACAATGAAAGAAAAAGTGTAAAAAAGCATTGACGTGGGATCAATCTGCTTTGGCACGCATGCTATAAACATGATTATGATTTTACTGACCCTCCCAAGTCTTTCTCAAGGAGATCCCTCAGAATCTTCTGGGAGCTTGTGCGACTAAGAAGACTCAGTTTTGTCCTTTTTCAACTTTGTTACTCTATCCCCATGGCAGCTTAGATACACCATGGTTAATTTTTGAACCGACAGTGAATGGTGTCCACTATTTTTTGGGTAAATCTCCGGCTCGCTCTATCTACTGAGCTTGAAGACCTCATCATTCAATTCGAATTTGCCACCGTGAACACGCGCGCCAAAGAGTACTGACTTCACGTCAGTGCCTTTTTTTAATTTTTTTCATCCTACAATCTAGGTTGGTCGTTTCAGATAGCTAACATTTGCAAACTGTTGATCAGCCAATCCGCTTCCTACATGGCCAAGTAATGTCACTTCTTGACCTGATTATAGATGGAGGGTGGACAATTACTTTCAGATATCGAAAGACAACCTGGGTATGTCAGATCATATAGTCCTCAAATCTAGTTTGTGCACAAATTATCCTGTCGTAAGATAACATTAAATATCAGTGTTGTCGACTTCGTGAGGGGGATTGTGACTTACCCCTATTGAATGAAGATTTCAACTGGATGTGGAAGAACTTTTCTCAAATTCCTAAGCAGGCCCTTTTTTGGTTAGAAAGCACAAGAGAGAGTTGTGGCAGTAATACTTACGTGATAAAATAGATGACAACATTTAAACGCACCGAAATTAATGAGATACCTGGAAATCGACCATTGAAATGTAAAAAATTGGTTCAAGCCCTGTGGACAGGAGCTTTTTGGCGCTCTTGTTCAAACAGACAAATTATATCTCCGAAAGTATTGGTTCCTCTGAGTTGGGAATTATATCAATGGATTCCTATGATAGAAATGCATCATGAAAGAAATTAAATTTGAAAAAAGTGTCGTTTAAAAAAAATACTTCAAAAATTATCTTATAAAATAAACGAGCAATCTACAATGCTTAAATGCCCTAATGCTTCAAAAATTGTCATTAAATTTATTTATCAAGATTAAATGGGCACTCTGCAATGATTCAACCTCGTGGAATGGGTTGTTGCAACTTAGACTTTGTGCATAGTTTTCACAACTCAAAATACCCGAGGAAAGCATCATCGAAATGTCTAGAGCAAGGCTGGAGACAATCATAGCAGATTGTCCATTTATTCCTGATATTTGAGTAGGTAGTGGATTACGAACAAATTATTTTAATAGTTCAAAATATATTAATAAAATACTATCCTCTTTTCATAATTTAAAATTTAATAGTCCTTACCACCAACACATTCTTTTCTGTATTATGAACCTTAACTCAAGAAAAAATGATTGATACACAAAAGTAGATCCATATTTCAGTATTTTTTTGCTAGCAGCATTATGAAAATACTGTATATAGGAAAATGTCTCACTAGGAAGTAAAAGGTTATATTAACCTCAGTGGTCAACGAACACTAACTTCTTTTGATGATTCCATTATGTTCTTCTTTCCTATTGCCTCCATAAACAACATCAAAACAGTCTTGTATACATTCACAAATTCAAGAATCGAATACATCCAAGAGAAAATAACAACTATGAATTGATAATCTCTAATAGCTAGAAAAGATGACATTTATGAATAGTGATTACAGACAGATTCTGTGTTCACATTCTGTGAATGCATAGAACTTACGATGTATTATTGAAACTTTGAATCATCTCATCTCCGAAAGTATTAGCTTGTTAGAGATGAAAATGATAACAATGGATCCTTATGATGAAACTGCATCTTAAAAAAAAATTGAATTCAAAAGTTGTAATGTAAAAACAAATATTTTTTTTTCGTTACTCCGAAACTATCAGACCGATTTTGCCCAATAACAAATTAAACCGAGATATGTATCCCTGAAACCTACTCTGGAAAATTTCAACTGTCTAGCTCATTCCGTTCGAGAGTTATCATGTTAACGGCTGGCCGGACAGAATCAATATTCGACGGCAATATTCACTATACGTAGGATGAGGGAGGTGGCAGGGTCAGACACATCCGTATTGACTTATTATGCCAATTTTCACCAGGTTGCCACATACGGTATAATACTATGGGGGCATAGTTCCGGAGCGATAAATGTCCTCCTTAAACAAAAAGAAGCAGTAAGAGCCGTGTATGGAGTCCCAAGAACGACATCCTGCAGAGGGTTATTCAGATCATTAGGTATACTCACGGTTACAGCAGTATATATACTTACCTGTATACTGTATGTTTACGATAATAGAGATAAGTTCAGACAAAACAATGATCATCATCACTCTAATACACGGCACAGAAATGAACTTAGCATTGAGCTTCATCGACTCAAGAAAACTCAAACTGGTACGCACCATTTTGGAATAAAATTTTTTAATAGACTTCCCACAAAAATACAGATGCTACCACGCCATAAGTTGTTGAAAAAAATTAAGGACTCCTTAATCCGGAATACTATTTACAAGATGGAAGAGTTCTGAGATATCGATTTTGATGAATAAGATCTGTACGTTTGTCAATATGTTCAGGTAAAGTTGTCTCTTATTTATATATTTTGCTGATATTTATGTCTATTTGTGAACATGTTTTGATTCTATTGTATTTTTTAACTGATTATTTTGGACCGGCCATGTAAATTATGTTTGATGGTAAATAAAGATGAGATGAGATGAGATGAGAATATCGAACACGAATTCTTGATCACTGAGTCACACCAAATCGTTCAAGACCATTTTCAGCCAAAAATTCGAAAATTACAGACATTTGGGCAAATTGATAAGCACTCTGTTCCGAGGAACAAGAGCGCCAAAAATGTCTCAACACCTTTACTGTGTTGGGGGACTAAGCGAAAATTCTTTGAGTACGGCAATAGTGTTCACTGACTCCTTCGCTGCTAATTTTAGTGATGTCTCTCCATCCATCAGACCCCGTCTCACAAGTAGGTGTTCCACCTTCCCTTGCAGAATAGCATGACATTGCACAAGAGTTAATCGTGGAGAATATAAAATAATTGAAAACTTCCTCGTCTCCAGGCGCAGATGGCATTTCGGCTTACGTAGGGGTGAAAGGTGCTTTTGCTTTGGTACAGCGATTGCTTGCCATATTTTCTGAGTCACTTCGAAGGTGCCGACTGTCTGTATGGCTAATTGGTTGCTTCAAACTGATTTACAAAGAAAGGGACAAAATATCTGCTGCGAATTATCATCCCATAACTCTAACATATGTTATTTAAAAAACTTCTCAAGAGACTTATTTCCAAGATGATCCTCAGGTTTACCCTCGAAGATAACATATTCCTGGCGGTGCAACACTTCTTTGTACCTGGGCCCTCCGGTATTAGTAACTTCTTTAGTCGTACTCCTAAACATATAGTAGGTACTGACTGCTTTGGCAGTCAGTCCATCTGCAGTCAGTCTGCAGTGTCTTGTTTGGCACGCATACTCATAACATCATTCAATTGAAATTGGTCAACACGGGTTGCATTTTTATGTTTCTATCCTGTAGAGTAGATATTCCAAAATATTTCGGTGGGTCAACTACACAGCTATTTTTTTCGACGACAATATTATCTGTTGTATCATGATGAAAAGTACTTACCTCACAGTCAAACATATTAGTGAATCAAATCAATAGATAGTACCTTTTATTTTTCAATCCGTTTTGTACTTCACGGATAATCAAATTGACGAAGAACTGTTCCTAACATTGAATAAAACGGAAATTAAAGAATTTATACCTATTTTGGGATTGAGAAAAAAATGTCTTCAAAAATTCCAGAAATTCGGGAGTTTATACGAAGTAAAACGTGGTATTTAATCAAATAGATATATGTTCTTAATTTTTGGGAAAGTTTTCTTGGGTATTGTAGCACGTTGTGTTTGACTAGTAAAACAATATTTACTTTTTCATTTTATAATCCAACATATGTTTCGGCCTTGATTGGCCTTTTTCAAGGATGTATAATATAACAATCTAATACTAATTTTTGACAAATTACAACTGTCAAAATTGAAAATAATGTCATGATTCAAAATATCAAATAATTTTATCACTTCAAGATAGCGATAGCTGTGTAAGTTGATAAAATTAAGAAACTGGGATCTATATTTTCATTTTCTATCATTTTATTATATTGAAATATATTTGTGCCAAGTTTTTGGTGTCAGTTTTATCGTTCAATTTTGACAGTTGTAATTTGTCAAAAATTAGTATTAGATTGTTATATTATACATCCTTGAAAAAGGCCAATCAAGGCCGAAACATATGTTGGATTATAAAATGAAAAAGTAAATATTGTTTTACTAGTCAAACACAACGTGCTACAATACCCAAGAAAACTTTCCCAAAAATTTATATAAGAAAGAAGCACAAGAAAACTCAAGAATTAATAATATGTTCTTAGTTATACATTTTTATTTATATTCCATTCAAAGTGATTCTTAACTGATCTTTTTGTATTTGTAAATTGTAGGCGTCATCGCTATTAGTTGATGCTACTCACGCAGATAGTGTTACAAATAGCGCAGCAAAAGTGTTCAGTGAAGATTCAACCTTCTCTCCAAGTATCGGGGAGTAATCACTTCGGTATTAGTAGGACTAACCTACAAAATTCTACCTATATACCACATAATAAAGATGTGAGTTTGGACTAACCTACACAATTCTACCTATATACCACATAATAGAGATGTGATTATTCATGTTTTAATGATGAAACAATGAATGAATTTTTAAATTTTTTTTACAATTTATTTTGAATATTCAATGTGATATTTATAATATTATTTGTTATTTCATTTCTGTTGATTCAGCGCGTATAATAGTACTTAATGATATGTAACAATTTTATAGTTTTGTTTATGTTTATAATTCTGTTCATGTTAATTATTATGATTATGTTTATTCATATTTATGTTGTCTCTGAATGTTATATATTTTTGATTTCGATTAAAATAAGAACAAACTTCCATCCTCGTTTTTTGTAACTACCCCCTAGAAACTATTTCAGTTTTATCATGATCTGCAAGGGTGCATTAGGAATAAAAAATAACCGATAAACCTCTTTATTCTAGAATTGATCTTGATGTCAATCATAAAGATACCTTCAACATTAATTGGCCCGTTTATGAAGGTCTTCAAGACTACATTCGCCTGCATTGTTAAAACCAATCGATCTTATTCTTCTCTTTAGGAAATATATTTTAAAACAGATATTAAAACCAATTTGAAGTTTTTGCGATATTGGTAAAACTTCTGAAGCCCAGTTTTAAGAGAATCATGAAACCTGAAGTTTTCTGAAACCCTTGAAAAGATGAGATAAGACTTTACTATATCAAAGGAAATTTCTGGAAGATTTGATTCTCTTTATTTGATCCTATAGATTTCTTGGATGTGATATAATACAAAATATCTGTATATAAGGTTACCTATAACATATTATTTTTATTCTTATACTATCTGTCGTATATAGTAAAATGTATTACTGTACTCGTATGTACCTATAGGTATCATGAAGGATACGGAGTAAATTCCGAAGCACTTCAAATTTTTCTGATAAAATCGACGGACGTACCTCTAAAAAAGAGCAGGCCTCTTTTTGGAAAATTTCTTTTATGTTTAAGATTTTGGATTAATAAAATTAGACTTCAGATCAAATTTATAATCAGCTGCTTCATGAATTTAAATATCGCTATAATATTCCATTATTCGATTTTTTTGTTCGACTCATAAGATGGCCGATAAGATTTTTCACTGAAAACATGACGAAAAGTCTGATAAAACCAAGGCACTAAGTTATAATCTAAAATAAATAAATTGCTTTCAATATATCTTTTTAATGAACGCCCGGCTTTTCTTGAGTCCAAATGCTCCTATAGGAAATGCAAATTGCAGAATATTTGCACTTGAATTAATCTATTCACGCTTAGTTAAATCCGTGCAAGTTATCCTAACCTAAAAAACCAAAGGCGTATCCAACAATCAAACGGAAAATTTGTATGTAAAGGGCATGGATAATTAAATTTTCTTCTGGCTATACGTTCTCTGATGTATGCAATATTCTAGTCATATTATTTACTCTTTTGATCTCTAGAAGCGAGAAAGTAATAAACGCATAATAAAGAAATTCAACTCGAGGAATGTCTTCTAAAGTTTTCTAGTCCATAATATGCTCAGTTTTTCTAAACTATATTTGATATTCATTCGTCAAATAAATAAGAATATGTTTTTCAGAATATAATTTTTAATTGAGATTGTGTTGTGATTTTAATAATATTATAAAAAAAAAAAGTGTGGAGGATACAATATTCAAATCCTTGGTGCAAATATTCTCCACTAACCCCAATTTGCAAGAGTTCAATTGATTGAGGTGTTTTTAAAAATGTACAGTGATCATGCACACCTATGGTTTTGGGATGTCGTATTTTTATTATTTCCTTAAGTGTGTTCAATAGTGAGCTGTGTGATATTTCAAATTCCAAATTTTGTTGGCCACCGTCGAAGCTCATAACAGATGTGAAGATTTTGGGTTTGGTCATTTTCAATACCATCTCATCATCTAATTCGTTCAATCACTTCACTTATTTAATTTATCACTGGGATCGTCCTTAAACTCACTTTCATGGGATACATATATTCTTTCAAGCCTACATACTTGCTGCTCTGGACAATTCCATAATACTTTTTTTTCTTGGATTATTAACAATATTTTTAATACTTTTGCAGAAAACCGTATCATATTCTTTTCTCACTATTCACTTGAATGTACCGCTTCTTTTTATTTATTTTAAAATATCAGTTATAATATTCGACGTTATGATCTCGAAATTCTAATACAAATTATTTCTGATTTAAAATTGAAATCGAGAGTAATCATTGAAGGATACTGTGGGAGGTATACTCATTATTGAAAGGTTTTTTTCTGGGTTTTCTCTCCCAAACTCTGAAAAATATCTATAAAATAAAAATTAATTATTTTGTGATTTGCTTCTGCGTAAGAAACACAGGATATTTGTCAGAAGCAATCAATTGAACAATGTTGCCTAACAAACAACAACGAATCAACTATATCGTAACGTTTCGGAGTCTATATCAGACTCCTTCGTCGGACGCTTAATGAAAATCGTTAGAATTATTTTGTTGATAGTTATTTTGTGAAATTCAAGAATTCACAATTCACAAAAAAACTATGAACAAAATAATTCTAACGATTTTCATTATGCGTCTGACGAAGGAGTCTGATATAGACTCCGAAACGTTACGATATAGTTGTTTCTTCGTTGATGTTGTTTCGTTGTTGTTTGTTAGGCAACATTGTTCAATTGATTGCTTCTGACAAATATCCTGTGTTTCTTACGCAGAAGCAAATCACAAAATAATTAATTTTTATTTTATAGATATTTTTCAGAGTTTGGGAGAGAAAACCCAGAAAAAAACCTTTCAATAATGAAATAGAGAGGTTGGTGTAATATTGTAAAGCTTGTTAAATATTTCAAACCGAAACTTACAACAAAGTACCAGGATTGTGAAAAATTTCAACTCAATGGTGTATTCAATTTCGACGCATGCCAGTTGGATATTTTCACACAGGCTTGTAGGTAATTCTGACATAATTTTATCTGCTATATTCATTCAATATTGTGCAGGATTTTTGCAGAAGGCTGTGTATAAAATAATTATGAACAAATTATCTACAATAAAAGTTTGCAAATTCAATGTATAAAAGTTCTACAATTTTTTTCTGGTGCCGTTCTGGACACAATTTGAATTGAAGAATTCTACAATATTAATAATGAAAAGTGCACACACTTTTAAGTGTGTAACTGAACCTCATTTTCAATCTACAGAAGTAACATGACGTCTGAGTTTTCACAACTTTGCTGATGATCGCGCAATCCTCAATTAATCCCGTGAAAACATCTGTTCATGTCCACAATAACCCCTTTGCCTATTTTATGCAAATCCTAACAGACCAGTCTGTAACCGAACCACTATGCTGATCTTAGTAGAGCAGGGGAATGAATTATCATGGATTCTCATGGGACAATGCCCCCAGCAAAGCACGGACAGTCCCGCATGCAGTGATATCAACGATGAACCAGGCACGAAACCACCCTCCTAAATTCGCAAGCCCCTTTGCAAACGGTATTTTAACCCCTTTGCGTGTTCACGTGGTTGAAAGAGGCAATTTGCATTTTCGAAATTCTCTAGCAAGACACAAAAGATTGGACGTAGTTAAAATTGATCGACGTCAGTCACCCTATTTTGCTCCACCATTTAAGTAATTTATTAAGGCATACGAAGGGTGGAATCAGGTTTTGATTATTATAGATTTTTTACATACCTACTTGTGGGAGATGCAGAGTAGGGTGTCCCTTATATGTTGAAAAAAAATTTTTTTTTACTTATCGAAACGCATACCCTTTTATTATGTTTATTAGTCTATTAGTTACCCAAGTGCAGAATTTCAACCTCCTACGTTAATATTATCCCGTGCCGACTTAGCTTCAAAGTTTTCGAAAATAGGTGTGTAAACAATTTTCTTACTATACCTGTAGATCATCGCTTAAATACAGTCTATTAGATTAATAATGATGAAAATACAAATTTGTATGATAAACTTTCTGCAACTATTGAAAATAATACAATATATCTAATTATTAATTCGGATTGAATTCGTAATATGAATAGCTTCTGATATTCATCTGCGGTAATCAAACATCGAAATTCCTGCATTAATTTAACAGCTCGTTCAGCTGTGTCTTTTACTGTTTTTAAGCTAAAAATCCCCTTTTTAGCTTTAATATACGCCGCATCTTCAGTCCACAATGACACAACCTCTTGCATGAAACTACTGTTAAGTTACAGTCACAGAAATAAATTTTTGCTCGTCACTGAAATCAAATCAATCAAAGATTTCCATAAAAAATTTGAAAAACCTAGTAGGAGTAGAATGAATAACAAAGTGAGTTTCAATGAACTGATGAACGCTACTTGTTACCACACAAGGGAGCCAGATATTTTTTCCATGAATAGAACATACACTGAGAGAACAGTTTATTTATAAATAATAAAGTTTATTCATATTAAATAAACCCCTTATTCATATATGGCGTAATAAATATTTATTTGTCCCAAATAATGGATTTGTTTGAGTTTTAAAAATAAATATATATTGGTGAAAAATTAATATATATATTAATAATTAATATACGATTTATTAATAGATGAAAAGGTTTATTAATAGATACAAAATTATATTATCATTCAATTACGATTTATTAATAATAAATAAATGTTATTTATGAGAATTAAATATTTGTTTTGAATGAATATCATTAGTTTATAATGAATAAAGATATATTTATATTTCAGAAAAGAATATTTCTCATAAATATAGGAAATTTATTATAAGAAATTATATATTCATAAGAAATAATGAATTTATTGAAGGATAAAAGATATATTTTTATTAAATAACGAATTCTAATTAATAAATATATATTATTCATGAGATAAAACAATGTTCATTCTATGAAAGTCAATAGTTTATACCAAACAAATATAAATTTATATTTAGTAGATTAATTTTCATGTAAATAAATAAAATTTATTAAAGAATAATTTTTTACTTTCGTAAATAACAAGTTTTTCACAGTAAATTAAGGTTTTTTTTTCGAAAAAAAATTATATTTTCCAATAAATATGATTAATTAAATGAAAACTGAAGTGAATGAAAACTGAGGGGAATGAATAATTAAAATCCATCACATTAGCCTTTTTATGTTTCATTGGAATGGAACTTCATTAAGTTATGTATTATTGAGTCAATCAACAATATATAGGGGTGGTGCATGAAAAATAAAATAAAGGAAATACACAAAACGTAATATTTATTCTATAATGAGAAAACATAACATAGGTTCAACATTAAACTTATAAAAAAAATCAGTCTAGTCTTAGTATACATTCAACAACAAAATGTATTATTCAGTAAATAATGAGAAAAAATACTTAGGAGGTCCAACATTCAACTCTTACAAAATATAAAATCAGTCTAGTCTTAATATGCATTCAACAACAAAACGTAATATTTATTGAATAATTAGAAAATAAACAGGCTCAACATTGAACTCTTGCAAAATATAAAATCAGTCTAGTCTTTACAAGCATTCAACGCAACAAAACGTAATATTTATTAAATAATGAGAAAAAAATAACAGGTTCAACATTCAACTTTCAAAAAATCAAAAAAAGTAAAAATATAATTCGAGTCTAACTATACATTCATCAATATTTCAGTATCAGATAATGGAACATAATTTTTCTTAATTATTAAATTCTTATGAACTCAACTCATTTATGTGAAGCAAGAAATAATAAATTTGTCAGAAACATTTAAATGCAAATAAATTAACAATTTGGTCGAATTATGACTAGGTTCAAGAAATTCGCTCTCACATAGACTAAATCAAAAATTACACTTGGCATTGGCACACCTAAACTTCAGGAACAATTGGGTACATAAAGCGAACTCAATCAATAGGTTGATTTAAACTTCCTGATTCATACATGAAATATATTTATTTCCATGAGCTGAATTCTGCATATGTGTTAGAAAAGGCCAAAAGTCTTCGAGGACATTAACTTTAAAAGTATGGGAAGAAATACAATTCACCTGATAGGCCTGAAAATGTTTATCAAAACCGAAACACAAAATTTCTTTGCAATTTAAACGATAATTCTTATTGTTATATTCAATAGATTCTATAACACAAAACACTGGTTCTCCAAAATTATTTCGACCGTATTGACATACCACTCCTTTCTTATAGAGTACTCCATTGATTTTCAACCAACTCGAATATACTTCTCAAATGGCTCAAACCATTTTCAAACAAAAACTCCTGGAAATCGGACATTCTGTTCACACACTTATCACAAAACTTTTAGTTCGTAGTAACTCACAAATACACTATCCTAACCATATCCTAACTGACTGAAGAAAAGGAAAAGACTGAATTAGAATTAGAAGATTTTCAGAGTCGCAATTCGCTATGATGTTGTGGGGTCGGGAACATAAAGATCCGAGCGTAAATAAACACTTATTCAGGTCTAATCAAGATTTATTATTAATAAATAAATGTTGATTAAATGATGATTCAACAAATATTTGTTTGACAGAAATAAGGCAAATTTTAACTTGAAATAATATTTGTTTGGTGGAAATAAATCATTTTGTTATAGTTAATAATATTTTCGAACATGACTTTTCTGTATTAGATTTATTTCCTATTAATAAACCTTTCTAATAATTAATAAATATTGCCTAAATAAATAATATATTTCTGAGGAATAAGCTTAAAATCAAGTGGATCTAACTATTAATTACATTTATTAATAATTAATAAAATTCATTAATAATGAATAAATCTATCCCAAATAAAGAATTATTAATTATTAACCCTAACATTTCTCTCAGTGTATTATCTCTTTCATGTTCTCAATGTTCGTTTTGGCCTGCTCATCAACTTCATCATCGAAAATTGAAATGACGACTATTTCCTCTGATAAGTACCACAAGTGTTGACAGAACTTGTTTTGAGTCGCTTTAGAAATTTATTTATCAACCCTTTCATTATCTTTGAAGGATTTTAAAAAACAAAAGTTTTGTAACTTGCTTTTTCCGCCAGACTGTATCCCCGCCAGGATTTCACATAAACTGTCACAATAAATAAACAAACTCCTCGCTAACCTTGATCCTCCTTGGCACACATCTTAAACTGAGATTGCAAAAACATATTTTCGAAGAGTAAGTGGCACCACAGCCAACAGTAACAATTCTTTGTCTAGTATTTGCTCTAACAGCACATAGGCTCCATTCAAGCGCCCTGTGTTGGATGCTGTGATATCATATCACACCACATTATTTGCTCCTTATCATTCAGGTTCCAATCATTAAGTGCATTTAATACTGCATTTGCTTGATCTTTGCCGGAAGAACTGTCTAACTTTGGCAATGTAAGTAGTTGCTTTTTGTCGTCATATGAAATGATAATTGGCAGGCGCGAACATCTTACATTCAGACCAGGTACCAACATTCCATCCCAGTGAATAGCAACTACTTCAGGCACGTTATTCTGAAAATCACATTTAATGGACTCTGCCCTATCTTTCATCATTTGTGTTCGAAAACATTGAATAGAAGATTTGCTGATTGGGTAATCGTCTCAACTAAGACCAAGTGCTTCTATCACAGACTGAATCTCTGATGCTTACTTGGCATCTGTCCAAAGTTGCAGCTAATTTTGAGGTCCCAAAATCTCTTCTTTTCCTTCTTGACGGACTTACAAATTGCGATGTGGCAGCCTGAGGTTCTTTCAAACTTTCTTCAGAGCCTGTAGATTGTTCCTCTATTCCTAATGTGTTTCAAAGCTGTGGCAAGTATCGATAATCTCTCGGAAGTCATTCGCCTTAATTTCTTTTTGTCTTCTGCTAGTTTCCTGAGCCCTGCCCTTTGTTCAATTTCAGCCAACATTTTGTCAACACCCGCTAAGCATCCCGAACGACCTGGTCCTCTTTGTTTTTGCAAGAATATCTTCTGCAATTTTTATTCTTTCAAGAGCATTCAAATTGAAAGTTTTCCGAGTGTAAACATTCTGAATATTTTTACTATTCTTGTGAAGCTCACGTCAGTCTTGATCCACCAAATGTCTTAACTTAACTTCGCGTATGTTAAGAAATAAAAATTTACTTCACCCATCAAAAAAATACTTTCTTAAAGCTTCTTAATTCTACTAACATTCTCAAAATCCAAAATAATGCGGGCTTATTACTAGAAAAACCGAAATAAACTGACAATAACAGAAGGCATGCGCTTAGCTTGTATGAACTTCTTTACGTGCAAGTCGGCACAATTTATTCTCTTCCAAATAAGGTAAAAAATGGTTTTCGAGTGTTTTGGGTCCAAATGAACAAATCAACAGCCTATGCGTTGTGAAATTAAAACTTTGAAAAATAAGGGACACCCTAATGCAGAGTTTATAATAATAGACTGCTTTTACAGGTGCCAATATCAAGATGTTTTCAGGAAAGAAGTCCGTTATCAACGAGAATCATAAGAGTTACATAATAAAAAAAAATATACAGTGATGTTGAGATTTTTTCAGATGTTTCTTCAGGTTAAAGGTCACACAACATTTCAATTTTCAGAATTGATTATCTGAGATCTGAATTATCCTTGTTGATAACCAACCTCAAAATAAAACATTCCGAAGCACAACGGTTTATTAGGTATCTGGAAATTATGTCTACAATAATGTTATCGCTGATGCACAGCGTGTTTGACAATCCTGATAGTCACATAAATCCGATTAAAATACGAAGAATTATTTGAAAAATTATCGTAGCCTAGTGGGTAGATTTCCATATTAAGAAAAAAGACAATCTGGGCCAAGAGATCTTTGTAAAAGATGTTCCTAGGTCATCTATAGGTGGACTCAGATCGAGGAATTTCAATCACCTGAGTTATACTTGGTTTTGAGTATAATACAAGGTGATTTTCGATATTGAGTGAAATTTCAAAGTTTGAGTAAATCTTGAATCAAGCAACTGGCAGATTTCGAAGTTTGCAGTTATACCTCCCCTTATGATCGCTTTCGTTTACAATTTCTGAAATTGAATAACGCGATGCCCCCCAGAACATGCGCGCAAAAAGTCAGAATTGAAAAATTCTGGAAATTTGGTGTATTTGTTAATATAAGTTAGTGATGTGAAATAATCGAGTTTTTATATAAGGGACAAATACCCTGGATAAATATCCGAAACTTTCCCGCAAGGTCGAGCATTTTGAGTATTTAAGTATTTACGGACATCGCGGGAAAAATATGACAATATTGACAATTGTCACATGTTAAGTTAAATTATCAGGACAATTTGAGCCATTTTAAGAAATTTTCATGGTAAATTGGAAATATCAAATAACTTATCATTGAATCATCTTTTGTGTTATTAAGTTGGGTATCAGAGATATAGGACAGGTGCCAGGTTCTGAAGAAAGAATTAGTATTAGAAAAATTGCTTTAATTCGGAACTGTTAGATAATAAAAATAAACTTTGTATACTTGGCATCTTCGATCTAAGAAGAAAAAATAAACTTCTTAAAAAAACTTTGGTATCACAGATCATTATATATGGTTGTCATCTCTCATGTGTTTTAGCACTTCAAACTGAGAGGAATACTCATCACAAGGATATCATGGGTCATGGGGAGCCTGGAGTCTGTGGAAGAATTGTTACATAAGAAATTTGTTAATTTACGAAATTTATAAATACCTCTAGATATTCTAACTCACATTCATTTTCATGAACACTTCCTTCGAAATCTCTCCGCCGTATTCACAAAGCATTCAACCTCCGTTAAATCCTAACTGGGACCCTCAGTTAAGGATAAATATGAATCGCAACCACAGTTAACGTATATAACGGTGGTGAAACAGGCCTGTTTCATGTTAATTTTCACGTTAACTGAGGTTGCGATTCATATTTATCCTCAACTGAGAACCTCAGTTAGTAATCATTAAAGGATACTGTGGGAGGTATACTCATTATTCAACGGTTTTTTTCTGGGTTTTCTCTCCCAAACTCTGAAAAATATCTATAAAATAAAAATTAATTATTTTGTGATTTGCTTCTGCGTAAGAAACACAGGATATTTGTCAGAAGCAATCAATTGAACAATGTTGCCTAACGAACAACAACGAAACAACATCAACGAAGAAACAACTATATCGTAACGTTTCGGAGTCTATATCAGACTCCTTCTTCAGACGCTCAATGAAAATCGAGAGAATTATTTTGTTGATAGTTATTTGGTGGAGTTCAAGAATTGTCACATTGACAGTATTTAAAAATCATAGCTAACATAGTTTTACTTCGCATAGAAATTTCCAAGTTCCAACTCCTTTTTCAATAAATTTAGCCAAATATGGTCAATACCAATTGAGCAATTTGCAAAATTGCATTCTCTGTTCAATAAAATACAAGTTTACTCCTTAAGTTTCCTTTTCATAAAATCAGGTTCTGTCATTAGAATCTTTGTATTACTCCAATCCATCATGTGATCTCCTTGGATTGTATATACATGTTCTGCTATTTTTGATTTCTGTATGTCTCTATTTCTCAAGTTATTCTTATGCTCTGACTTTCTTACTTCTAGTGGTCTTGATGTTTCTCCTGTGTATGATTTACCACAAATACAAGGAATATTATATACACAGTTTTTTGATTTTTGTTTTTCATTTATGGGTTTTGTTTTCGTTAATAAAGACCTAAGATCATTCTGTGTTTTGAAGACGGTTCTTATATTGAACTTAGAACCGATTCTTCTAATTTTTTCAGAAAGGCCACGAACATAAGGGATCACATTCAACAGATTGGGTTGCTGTTCTTGTTGATTTTTCTGTTGTACTTGTTGATTATTTTGTTGTTCCTGTTTATTTGTTTTTCTATCTAAATTCATGATACATGTATTTATGAATTGCCTCGGATATCCATTTTCTTCAAGAAATTTTTTGATGAAATTAATTTAGGACTTAACGGAGATTGAATGCTTTGTGAATACGGCGGTCTATCTGTTTTCTGTTAAATGCATCATTACAGAACCTGTTTCTGAACGAATGGAATCCGTTTCATTTTCAAACTCAAGAACCAGAGTATTATTGTTGTTGTCTTCATCATCTTCTTTTTCTAATAAATCGGAGTACACCACACTGAGAGAACAGTTTATTTATAAATAATAAAGTTTATTCATATTAAATAAACCCCTTATTCATATATGGCGTAATAAATATTTATTTGTCCCAAATAATGGATTTGTTTGAGTTTCAAAAATAAATATATATTGGTGAAAAATAAATATATATATTAATTATTAATATACGATTTATTAATAGATGAAAAGGTTTATTAATAGATACAAAATTATATTATCATTCAATTACGATTTATTAATAATAAATAAATGTTATTTATGAGAATAAAATATTTGTTTTGAATGAATATCATTAGTTTATAATGAATAAAGATATATTTATATTTCAGAAAAGAATATTTCTCATAAATATAGGAAATTTATTATAAGAAATTATATATTCATAAGAAATAATGAATTTATTGAAGGAAAAAAGATTTATTTTTATTAAATAACGAATTCTTATTAATAAATATATATTATTTATGAAATAAAACAATGTTCATTCTATGAAAGTCAATAGTTTATACCAAACAAATATAAATTTATATTTAGTAGATTATATTTCATGTAAATAAATAAAATTTATTATAGAATAATTTAATACTTTCGTAAAGTTTTTCACAGTAAATTAAGGTTTTTTTTTCGAAAAAAAATTATATTTTTCCAATAAATATGTTAATTAAATGAAAACTGAAGTGAATGAAAACTGAGGGGAATGAATAATTAGAATCCATCACATTAGCCTTTTTATGTTTCATTGGAATGGAACTTAATAAAGTTATGTATTATTGAGTCAATCAACAATATATAGGGGTGGTGCATGAAAAATAAAATAAAGGAAATACACAAAACGTAATATTTATTCTATAATGAGAAAACATAACATAGGTTCAACATTAAACTTATAATAAAAATCAGTCTAGTCTTAGTATACATTCAACAACAAAACGTATTATTTAGTAAATAATGAGAAAAAATACTTAGGAGGTCCAACATTAAACTCTTACAAAATATAAAATCAGTCTAGTCTTAATATGCATTCAACAACAAAACGTAATATTTATTGAATAATTAGTAAATAAACAGGCTCAACATCAAACTTTTAAAAAATATAAAATCAGTCTAGGCTTTACAAGCATTCAATGCAATAAAAAGTAATCTTTATTAAATAATGAGAAAAAATAACAGGTTCACCATTCAACATTCAAAAAATCAAAAAAAGTAAAAATATAATTCGAGTCTAACTATACATTCATCAATATTTTAGTATCAGATAATGGAACATAATTTTTCTTAATTATTAAATTCTTATGAACTCAACTCATTTATGTGAAGCAAGAATTAAAAAAATTGTCATAAACATTTAAATGCAAATAAATTAACAATTTGGTCAAATTATGACTAGGTTCAAGAAATTCGCTCTCACATACACTAAATCAGAAATTACACTTATGGCATTGTCACACCTAAACGATAACTCAGGAACAATTGGGTACATAAAGCGAACTCAATCATAAGGTTGATTTAAACTTCCTGATTCATACATGAAATATATTTATTTCCATGAGCTGAATTCTGCATATGTGTTAGAAAAGGCCAAAAGTCTTCGAGGACATTAACTTTAAAGGTATGGGAAGAAATACAATTTACCTGATAGGCCTGAAAATGTTTATCAAAACCGAAACACAAAATTTCTTTGCAATTTAAACGATAATTTTTATTGTTATATTCAATAGATTCTATAACACAAAACACTGGTTCTCCAAAATTATTTCGACCGTATTGACATACCACTCCTTTCTTATAGAGTACTCCATTGATTTTCAACCAACTCGAATATACTTCTCAAATGGCTCAAACCATTTTCAAACAAAAACTCCTGGAAATCGGACATTCTGTTCACACACTTATCACAAAACTTTTAGTTCGTAGTAACTCACAAATACGCACTATCCTAACTATATCCTAACTGACCGAAGAAAAGGAAAAGACTGAATTAGAATTAGAAGATTTTCAGAGTCGCAATTCGCTATGATGGGGTGGGGTCGGGAACATAAAGATCCGAGCGTAAATAAACACTTATTCAGGTCTAATCAAGATTTATTATTAATAAATAAATGTTGATTAAATGATGATTCAACAAATATTTGTTTGACAGAAATAAGGCAAATTTTAACTTGAAATAATATTTGTTTGGTGGAAATAAATCATTTTGTTATAGTTAATAATATTTTCGAACATGACTTTTCTGTATTAGATTTATTTCCTATTAATAAACCTTTGTAATAATTAATAAATATTGCCTAAATAAATAATATATTTCTGAGGAATAAGCTTAAAATCAAGTGATTCTAACTATTAATAACATTTATTAATAATTAATAAAATTCATTAATAATGAATAAATCTATCCCAAATAAAGAATTATTAATTATTAACCCTAACATTTCTCTCAGTGCACTGAGTGAATTGATTCTGATTCAGAAATTGCCTGATTTTCATTATCGATTGGGTTGACAATGTTATGCACCTTATCATGGCTGATCTCTTCAGAAAGAGACAAGTTAATCATTTTTTGATTTTGTTTGATGTAGGTCTGTTTTTGCGCGTATGTTCTGGGGAACATCGCGCTATAGTTTTGCCCAAATGTCTGTAACTTTCTAATTTTTTGACGAAAAGGGTCTGAAACGATTTAGTTCGACTCCCCAATTCATGGTCAAATTTGATTCTGTCTGGCCGGCCATCCGGCCGTTGCCACGATAACTTGAGAAAAAAAAGAGCTAGCGACTAGAAATTTTCAGGGTGGGTGGCGCATCCCAATACGACGTACAAGTTCATTAATGGGCATAATCGGCACAGTGGTTTCCGACTAATAATTTTGTTTTCAACCAATATGAGTCTGATCGAATTGAAAGTTTTCTGGTTAGGATGTGCACCAGAATGCTACATTTCAGTTTGCTTATGAGCATAATCGGCCAAACGGTTTCAGAGTTATAGCCATCTGAAATTTGGTTGTTTTTTGTTCCCCATTAACTCGAAAAATTCTAAACCGATTGAATTCAAACATGGTAATTAGTTGTAGAATGCCAACGCGAAAATTCCTGCAAAATTTCGTGAGGATAGTATTTGTAAAAAATTTTGAAAAACTCATTGAAAATTGAAAAAAAAATTCTATATATCAGTAACTATTCGTTTGAATATGCTGAAATTTTGCAAGAGCCTTCATAACCTAACTCTACCGCCAAGTTTCAAGTATTAACACCATCGGTTGAATATTGTTGGAGATTCGAGCATTCTTGTGTGAGTTCAGTAGATGGGTGATCGTTGCCTCGATAACATTCGAACGAAACGAGATAGGGACTTGCAATTTTCAGGGTAGGTTGCGTATGCGAAAGGTAGAGTTGAGTTCGTTTTTGGGCATAATCGGTCAATCGGTTTCCGAGTTATACCCACCGGGAATATTATTTCCTTTATAAGTCAAAAAATAAATATTCGATCGAATTGAAGCTTGGTAACTAGTAGTAGAATATCATCATAAGGACGTGTTTAAGATTTTGTAAGAACCGTACCCGTAAAAAATTCGAAAATAATGACGAAAAAAAAATTTTAAGAACCGCACCCCTAGAAATTTTCAAAAATATCACAAAAAAAAATTGGTTCAAGCACTGACGTGAAGTCAGAAGCTTTTGCGCGTATGTTCTATTGTCCATTCTCCTATATTGGACACCCTAATTCGAATTTACTATGGTAAATTCGAATTAAGTGTCCAATACAGGAGAATGGACAACATAATTTACTATGGTAAATTCGATTTATGTTGTCCAATACAGGAGAATGGACAATAGAACATACGCGCAAAAGCTTCTGACTTCACGTCAGTGCTTGAACCAAATTTTTTACTCTAGTATTGGCCAGTTTGTTTCTTCTATTGGTATGAGTTGAACCTTGTG
Source organism: Halyzia sedecimguttata (assembly GCA_937662695.2). NCBI lineage: Eukaryota > Metazoa > Arthropoda > Insecta > Coleoptera > Coccinellidae > Halyzia > Halyzia sedecimguttata. The sequence continues at coordinate 9,221,023 of OW569416.2, read as the reverse complement.
TGGAAAGAGTTCTTTCTGTAGCAGCTGATATAGGAGGCATACTTAGAATTCTGACAGCCATTTTTGATAATGTTCTGCCTGAACATAAACCCTTCCACCATAAAATTGGATTGAATTAATCATTTTCTTCCAACGTTCTCCATAAAAATGAGGTTCCATAAAACCCCTCTCTAAAGCGATAGTTGTCAATATCAATAAGCAGTTCATTTTCTTCATAAGAAAGATGAATCTCAACTTTGATGATGAACTCAATTGCTTCAGTTCTTTCTTCTTCCTTTAGATAACTGCCTGAGAAATTGGATTTAATAGATAAGCTGCTTTATGTACTCCTTTCATTGCATAATCTTGACTCTCTCTCATCTTATTTCTTATATATTCTGTATCATCATCTGGTAAACTAGACATGTTATTCAAACTTTTCTCCGTAAGTATTACAATTTATTTCGAACATGGCTTTCATACTGAGAGAAATTCTAGGTTCATCCGACTCAAAAATTGTAATCTACTTCGTGATTGGTTGCAGCATTGAAAACAAATCAAGGATATCTTGCCAGAAGTATTCAGATAATATTTTCTGTCTAATTAAATAAGAAATCTTAGACTGAAAATTAGCTTTTTAATATTTTACTAGACAAGTCACTATTGAGCCCCATCTAGTTGCACAAGGTAAAGTAAGTGAAGCATTGATTTTCAATTCCTTCAGAGTTTTGTGAATTCTGCGCTTAATATATGTCCATGAAACACCTTTATAATATTTTTTATTGTATTTATAGAGGATAGGATTATTTCTCTTTTCAGAACGTCTCCACATAATAAATATAACGTATAAGCTAGGCAACCATGGCTTTCCAGGTAGGGGTAACTTTCTTTCAATATAATATAAATAATAATAATAATAATAAAAATATGGGGTATTCGGTGAAGCTCCAGGTATAAACAATTATCACAGAGGCGTGAGCCTGTACGTGATCTACTATTAAACAAAATATTATACAGTAACCGATATTAAAATTAACCCTTTACTGCGCAACGTAGCATATATGCTACGCTAGCTTTCATACTTTTTATTTCGGCAAACGATTCATATTAGAGAAATCTATGAAGATTACTTTACTCGTAAACTAATATGCTTCATAATTCATAGATTACTACATAAGTGGAGGTCTATCTAACGGTAAATGCCAGTTTAAAATACAAACGTTAACAGACAAGTGAGAGAACTAGAATTTGACTAAGTTTTTTGATTTCCTGTAGGTCAATTTCGGAGTGAATTTGTGTAAAAAAAATATAGGGAGCTTGAATATGGTAAGTAATATTACAAAATCATATTTTCGTAAAAATAAAATCTAGCTAGAAGTTTTTAGCGCTTTTTGAATGAGCGTTGCATTTATGCTACAATGCCCCGTTGAGCATGAAATATTTTCATTGGAGTGTAGCATATCTGTAATAGTGCCCATTGTAGATCCGACGAGAAGAATTTACATTGTCTTATATTTTTTCAGAAAAACGCATCGAAAAACTAAACCAGACCAGACCAGTATCGATAATTTTTGAAACCGAAAAAAATTATAGTAGAATGAAACCCGTTGTAAAAGGAAGAGAATATAACAAAAATGATAGGAAAAATAATTTACGGGTGATCTGAGGTCGGGAAGGGGGTCAGTTTTTAAGTAGAAAAAACGGTTTATCTCGATTACCGGCAAAACTATAAGTCCTATGGAAAAAAGTTGAATTGCAAAGTTGTAGGTAATAAAAAAATCTACAACTTTTGCATTTATACTTTTTTCACATAACCTCAAAATTTATGTGAAAAATTCAAATAACCACGTTTTTTGTTTTTAATTTTTATCTTTTACAAAAAAAAAAAATTGTTCACCAAATTTTGTATTAGCTTAATTTTTTATGTCCCAAATGCACTGTAATTTTTTGGATTTAAAATATATTTTTTTCAACTTCAATTGACTCAATATCGAAAAAGCATCATAATTTTCAATCAAAAATTCTCACGTCAAAATATCTGCCTTTTTAAAAAGGTAGGTGAGCTTTTTGCGCGTATGTTCTGGGGAACATCGCGTTATAGTTTTGCCCAAATGTCTGTAACTTTCGAATTTTTTGACGAAAATGGTCTCAAACGATTAAGTTCGACTCCCCAATGAAGAATTCGATGTCAAATTTGATTCTGTCCGTCCGGCCGTCCGGCCGTCCGGCCGTTGCCACGATAACTTGAGAACGAAAAGAGCTAGCGACTTGAAATTTTCAGGGTGGGTGGCGCATCCCAATACGACGGACAAGTTCGTTAATGGGCATAATCGGCCCTGTGGTTTCCGAGTAATAATTTTGTTTTCAACCAATATGAATCCGATCACATTGAAACTTGGTGAGTAGTTGTAGAATATGAACCTAAGCACGTTTGTGAAATTTTGTGCGAATCGTATGGCTACAAAATTATTAAAAAATTATTAAAAAATATTTTTGTTGTCACAATAACTTGAGAACTGAGAGAGATAGCGGCCTCAAGTTTTCAGGTTAGGATGTACACCACAACGCGACATTTCAGTTTGATTATGAGCCTAATCGGCCAAACGGTTTCAGAGTTATAGCAATCTGAAATTTTATGAAATTTTGTGGTTTTTGTTCCTCATTAACTCGAAAAATACTAAACCGATTAAATTCAAACATGGTTATTAGTTGTAGAATGCCAATGCGGAAACGTTTGCAAAATTTGGTGAGGATAGCATTTGTAGAAAATTTTAAATAAATCTTTGAAAATAAAAAAAAAAAGTTCTATATATCAGTAACTAATCGTTCGAAATTGCTGAAATTTTGCAAGAACCTTCATAACCTAACTATACTGACAATTTTCAAGTTTTAATACGATCGGTTGAATATTGTTGGACATTCGAGCATTCTTGTGTGAGTTCAGTAGATGGGTGACCGTTGCCTCGATAACTTTCGAACGAAAGGAGATAGGGACTTGCAATTTTCAGGGAAGGTTGCGTATCCGAAAGGGAGAGTTGAGCTCAATTTTGGGCATAATCGGTCTAACGGTTTCCGAGTTATACCCATCTGGAATATTGTTTCCTTGATAACTCAAAAAATAAATATTCGATCGAATTGAAGTTTGGTAACTAGTAGTAGAAAATCAACATAAAGACGTGTTTAAAATTTTCGTGAGAACCGTACCCCTAGAAAATTTGAAAAAAACGACGAGAAAAAAAATTTTAAGAACCGTACCCCTAGAAAATTTCAAAAAAATCACGAAAAAAAAAATTGGTTCAAGCACTGACGTGAAGTCAGAAGCTTTTGCGCGTATGTTCTATTGTCCATACTTCTGTATTGGACACCCTTAATCGAATTTACCATGGTAAATTATGTTGTCCATTCTCCTGTATTGGACACTCTCAATTCGAATTTACCATGGTAAATTCGAATTAAGTGTCCAATACAGGAGAATGGACAACATAATTTACCATGGTAAATTCGATTAAGGGTGTCCAATACAGAAGTATGGACAATAGAACATACGCGCAAAAGCTTCTGACTTCACGTCAGTGCTTGAACCAATTTTATTCTTCGTTGAAATCTCTACTTTCTGATGGTCTAAAAAAAACATACATCACTATGGTAAATTTTCTCAGATAATGCTAAGTCAATGAAGTTAATATTTAATAGGACACTTACAATATTTTGATAAAGTTTTAGAATCGTCTCTAAATTATATGCGTAAATGCTTATTTATTGCTATTTTAATATAACTTATACAATACACCTGAGTGACCTACGAAAAATTTTAGGCCATCAAAAGTTATTTCATAGAGAATTGGGCAAAGTGCTATTTGGGTCTGGGCCTTACTACCTGTTATTTCGTAGCATTTTCTGAGAAAATTTACCTAGTAATGTATATTTTTTTCAGACCATCGGAAAGTAGAGACTTCAATGAATAAAAAGCCAACCTACTTTTTTAAAAAAGCTGATATTTTGACGTGAGAATTTTTGGTTGAAAATTAGGATGCTTATTCGATATTAAGTCAATTTAAGGTGAAAAAAACCAAATTTTAAATCCAAAAAATTACAGTGTAGGTATTTGGGACATAAAAAGGTGAGTTTTTACCAAACTTTGTGAAAAAAACATATTTTTTGTAAAACATAAAAATTAAAAACAAAAAACATGGTTATTTGAATTTTTCACATAAATTTTGAGGTTATGTGAAAAAAGTGTCGAAACAAAAGTTGTAGATCTTTTTATTACCTAAAACTTTGCAATTCAACTTGTTCCCATTGGACTTGTAGTTTTGCGGAAATCAAGATAAATCGTTTTTTACCATTAAAAACTGACCCCCTTCCCCTTCCCGAACTCAGATCGACCGTAAATTATTTTTCCTATAATTTTTGCTATATTCTCTTCATTTTCCAATGGGCTTCATTCTACTATAATTTTCTTTCACTTTATACCATTTTTAAAGGCTTCGACCCTGGTCTAAAAGATGGTATGCATCAAATAGAAATACACCGGCCAAATCGGAATCGCTTCAAATTGGTATTCTGTAACTCAACTCGAATTCTATTATCGAGATATGAAATAGAAATCGAATAGAATTACTCTCTACCACCTAAACCATATCGGAATCGCTTTACGAGATCGGAACCATGAGCGGGAGCATGCGCCGTCGCCGTATTTTGACATATGAAATCGACGAATTCAATTTAGCGTTTGTAAATACGGAAAAGTTTAATAGGTGTTTTGCCAGAAGAAGGAACTATTTTAAAACAAGTGTCGATTAATCAGTGTGAAAAACATGGATATCATCTATGAATTACGTTCGGTGATTGAAGAAAAAATCGAACAGAAAATGTTCAGAATGTAACGTCGTGAACTTAGGGATACCAGTTAGTAATCCTTTTGAAATCCCAAAAGAAATATTTAGGAAGCTTTACCGTTTACCGTAAACACTTGCTGTCGATTTCATAAATGAAGTCAGCTCTCACTTTGAACAACCGATTCTGACGACTGCCGAATTATTTGAAGCTATTGGAGAATTGTAATTTCTCTCTGTTTTTAAATTCCACGGGATAAATTGAAAATGTATTCACTTCACTTTTTATTGAAAAACAAAAAGGGTTCAAGCCCTGTGAACAGGAGCTTTCTGGCGCTCTAGTTCAAACAGACAAATTATATCTCCGAAAGTATTGGTTTCTCAGAGTAGGGAATTATATCAATGTATTCTTATGATAGGACTGCATCATGAGGAAATTCAATTCAAATAATAGTTTATTTATCAAGATTAAATGAGCAATCATGAGAATGAGAACTGCACCATGGAAGAAATCAAATTAAATCTGGCCAATTTTGCCCAATAACGAATTTAACCGAGATATTCATCTCCCTAACCCACTCTGAAAATTTCAACTACCTACCTCATTCCGTTCGAGAGTTATATCTATGTCTATGGATGAAAAGCAGTCGCACTACTCTCAGATGTCTTACTTCATGTTCCGTTCCGAAATGTAAGACTTTTCTGAGAAAAACTAATTTCGGAGCAAACAACTGAGATTTTTCTCACTTCACTCACAATTCTTCGATTGATTAGATAATGTCATTTCTCAGGAAAATAAGTTGACATTATGACAATTCATACATAGAATAATTATATCATTCTGTGACAACGAACAAATACGATTTATTATTGAAATTTTGAAAAATCATATCTCCGAAAGCATTAGCTTGTTAGAGTTAAAAATGATATAATTGGATTCTTATGGTAAAACTGCTTATTGAAAAAAATTTAATTGGAATTTGTTTTGTAAAAAAAAATTTTTTTTTGTTACTCTGAAACCATCTGTCCCATTTTGCCCAATAACGAACATAGCCGAGATATTTATCTGCCAAACCTACTCTGAAAATTTCAACTGTCTAGCTCATTCCGTTCGAGAGTTATCGTGCCTACGGCCGGCCGGACGGCCGGACGGCCGGACAGAATGAATTTCGACCACGGATGCTTGATCAGTGAGTCGAACCAAATCGCTTAAGACAATTTTCATCGAAAAATTCGAAAATTGCAGACATTTGGGCAAATTGATAAGCACTCAGTTCCGAGGAACTAGAGCGCCAAAAAGTTGATCGAGAGCGAAGAAATTGGTGACCGAACGCCCTCGCAGTTTTTCGGAGAACTAAGGAAGCTCGCAACGGTGACAATCCCAAACGATTTTATTCTCACGTTGCGGAAAAGTCGTTTACCCAAAAACATTCAGGGAGTTCTGGCCATTTCTACTGAGACTAGTACAACAGCTATCGTTGAAATGGCTGACTGCATATGCGAAAAACCGCGACGAATCGCCACCACGTCCAGCGAGCGCTTATGCAGTGAACTCAGTGAAGTGCGGGAAGAATTAAGACAGTTACGTTCGCGGACAGACGCTTTGTCGCTAAACAGGCAACGGGCAACGCTCACCTTCGCGAAAACGCGAACGCGGAGCTCAAGCAGTGATCGTTACCGAAACCAGAGTGGCCTTTGTTTTTACCACTATAATTTTCGAAACCAGGCCAAAAGTTTCGTTTTACGTGAAACTACCTCCGGAACTGACTTAGGGGGGACGATGCAAAAACAGACGTGTAAACTTTCCGCGGCGAACATCACACGCATCGGTACATACGGCACTATCGCGCTGAAATTGGACCTCTCCCTCCGACTTTTGGGTGGAAATTTGTAGTGGTTGACGTGAAAACACCCGTTATCGGTATATCATTTTTGTCGTATTATGAACTATTAGTGGACGCGACAAACAGGCGGTTGATTGATTGAATTACGAACTTTTATTTATTTATTTATGCTGTTCGGGAATACAAACAGGCTAATGTCCAATAAACAGCATCCACAATATTTTACAGATTTGAGTACAAATAATTTCTATATGTTACAAAATAATACACCAGAAAAAATTGGTTCAAGCACTGACGTGAAGTCAGGAGCTTTTGCGCATATGTTCTATTGTCCATTCTCCTGTATTGGACACTTTTAATCGAATTCACCATGGTGAATTATTTTGTCTATTCTCCTATATTGGACAGCCTTAATCGAATTCACCATGGTAAATTCGAATAAGAGTGTCTAATACAGGAGAACAGACAATAGAATTCACCATGGTAAAGTCGATTAAGAGTGTTCAATACAGGAGAATGGACAATAGAACATACGCGCAAAAGCTCCTGACTTCACGTCAGTGCTTTTTCGTGAATTCAGGAGCTTTAGCGCGTATGTTCTATTGTCCATTCTCCTGTATTGAACACTCTTAATCGAATTTACCATGGTGAATTCGATTAAGGCTGTCCAATACAGGAGAATAGACAATATAATTCAACATGGTAAATTCGATTAAAAGTGTCCAATACAAGAGAATGGACAATAGAACATACGCGCAAAAGCTCCTGACTTCACGTCAGTCCTTGAACCATTTTTTTTTCGTGAAGTCAGGATAGAAAGCAATGATGAAAAAATTAACACATTATTGTCTACCTTCAATTCTTCTTTAGGAGAGAATACATAATTATTCTTGAAAAATATTACTGGAATTAATGTCATATTTAAATAATCAAAGTAAAGAAAATTATAAGTTCAGTTACTAACATATTGAATGAAATTCAATTGAATTCCAGTAATATTCAATTACTTATTCTTAACCAATAAATGCCCATTGATAGATCTAAAGGTGATGAGGTGAAACATAACGATATATTCTCATTAGTGATAGAAAAACTGGCCTAAAAGTCCTCTCTACCCATCACGAGATTTAATATCCACAAATGAGCCTCTCACCTTATAAGATCAGAAGCCTTCAGCAAAATTTCAGCGATATCATATTAAAAATAATACATAACCTTGCAAAAGTCCCCTCTCGCAAATATACTCCTCTGAAGGCACATGGATCTCTTGAAGAAGAATCGCCTTCTCTATTTCTCAAAGATATTCACTCTTGTTCATAGAAAAATCCCTTCAATATTTAGTTGCCTCCTCCTAAGGAGAATCTCTTTCAAAACCAGGTCTGACCACTAATGTGGGGCTATCATCTCCCATAGATTTGTGATGAAATAACACGATTGTCCCATTACATACGCACAAAAATATGCCATCATGACATTCATATTTTTATTTTTGAAGGTTCTCGTAAAAATACGACCATAGACAACATATCATACGACGATTCGCTTCCAGCTACCGAACTCACAAAAGGCTGCTCGGTTCTCCAACAATATAGATCCGATCGTGTTCGAACTTGGAACTCTGCAGTATAGTTAGGTTCTGAAGGCTCTTCCATAATTTCAGCAATGCCGGACGAATAGTTTATGATATATAGAATTTTTTCAATTATTTTTAATTATTTTTTTTTTCTAGTTATACCATCGTCACGAGATTCTGCAAGAATTATCGCGTTGGTATTCTACAACTAATAACCATGTTTGAATTCAATCGGTTTTGTATTCTTCGAGTTAATGAGGAACAAAAAACAACCGAATTTCAGAAAATTTCAGATGGCTATAACTCTAAAACCGTTTGACGATTATGCTCATAAACAAACTCAAATGTCGCATTCAGGTGCACAACCTAACCTGAAATTTTCAAGCCGCTATCTCTTTCCGTTCTCAAGTTATCGTGATAACAAAAATATTTTTTAATAATTTTTAATAATTTTCTAGCGATACGATCCTCACAAAATTTCGCAAACGTGCTTAGGTCTATATTCTACAACTATTCACCAAGTTTAAATTCGATCGGATTCATTTTGGTTGAAAACAAAATTATTACTCGGAAACCATTGGGCCGATTATACCCATTAACGAACTTGTCCGTCGTACAGTGACTTTATACAAGACAGTGGCGACAATAGCGGTAAGCGTTTTGATTGGTTCCGCCATTAACGGTCGAAATTCATCTGTGTTCTACTAGTGTGCCTTGATTTTTCTCATGTTTAAACGGTTTTTTCCAGTTTCCTCGTCGTGTCAGTTCAATTTGGGACATTCCATTATATTTGTGAATATCTAAATTTTAATTCTTCATATATCTTTGGGTTTATTTATAAAGTTTTATCTCGCAGAGAGCCTTATTTGTGCATACCAGTTTGGACTATTGTTTACATTTATTTATTCATCTAAGGAAGGATTAAAAGTAGCAAGGTGAGTGATATTGAGATAAATAGATTTACTGAACTAAACTAAAAGTTATAAATTCTATGTTGAAATGTAATATGTATTGATATGGAAATTTAACTTAATTGTCTGTACAAAGTTATACTTGTTCGATTTCCCTTATGAAATTACATTGAAGCTTGCTTACATTACATTTAAATGTCATAAGAAGAAATTCAATAAGCGATTGGATAGGTTCATATTACAGTCAGTTATTTTACAGGTAAATTAACTCAGAAGCAATGCCTGGTTGTGCAGAGATTGGTTGCTCCAATTCCTCAGAAAAGGGGTTTATTATGAAATGTTTTCCCAAAGATCCCCAGCGTAGGAAAGATTGGGCAATTAGAATGAAGCGAGACAAATGGTTTCCAACCGACTCTTCACGATTATGTGAGGTAATTTATATCAATATTTTCTATTATTTCTATAACTATAACTGTTCTGCCTGTATTGTTGGTATATTTGTCTCAAATTTCAGGTACATTTTTCCTCTGAGATGTGGGAAAAAGTGAGGGTGGATGGGAAGAAGAAGTTGAAAGCAATTGCAGTGCCTAATGTTTTCGTTTTCACCAAAAATGTACCAACTCGTAAATTACCAGCTATGAGAACGAGTGCTTTGAAATCCATTTCCTCAACTCGACTTGAAGACCCAGTTCCCGGTACATCTGGTTACTCATGTACCTTGCCATTGGTTAGTACCTCGAACATTTCTTCAGACTGTGCTTTAGAGTCCTCCATCGAGACCTCACAGAACATCTCCAATGATATATCTACAGAAAAATCAAGCGATGATACAATTCCTCCGGAGAATTCAATTTTTGAGAAAAGGAGTAAAAGGAAGCAAATTGAAATATATGAAAAAAAACTTCATAAAAGAGAGAGCAGTTTGAGGTTGTACAAAAAGAAGTTCCGAAAAGCTTCATCTGAATTAAAACAATTAAAGAGGAAGCTCAGTGTAAATCACATTGATATATTTGATGGTTTGTTCAATGAGGACCAAATAAGAGCTCTAACAAAAAAGCAGACTATGAAGACAACAAAATTCATGAAATGGACCGATAACACTATAATTAAAGCATTGAAATTGAAGTTTTCTTGTGGTATTTTACATGAAGTATTTACTTTCCTCAAATACAAAATTGAAACATTCAGTGAAAACCAGAAAGACTGTGTACTAGTACTGGATGAGATGGCTATAACACCTTGTACAACATTTGACATTTCCTTAAATAAATATTTCGGAGATGTCACTCTTCCTGAACATTCTGGCCCAGCAACACATGTATTGGTGTTCATGTTAGCAGGTGTTAACTCCAGATGGAAACAAATGATTGCATATTATTTTACTGGCATCTCTGTTAATGGAATGGTTTTTAAAAACATAATTTTTTAAATTTTTCGAATCGCCAAAATATTGAGCTGAACATCATTTCTATAACATCAGATATGGGCTCAGCAAATCAAGCATTATGGAGAGTTTTAGGAATTGGTGCTGGCAGATATGAAATAATTAGAAATTCTCTTCCAAATCCTGTAGAATTGGACAAGAAAGTTTTTATTTTGGCTGACGTTCCCCATCTATTTAAAAATCTCAAATCTGCATTCATTTCTAATAAAATTATCAAAATTTCAAAATCCATTCAACAGAAATATAATTTGCCCACAGAAATTGCTGAGTCCTCCCATATTTTCGAACTCTTAAGTTTTCAAGAAGAACTGCAATTCAAATTAGCTCCAAAATTGAGTGAAAATGATCTAATGCCATCACATTATGATAAAATGAAAGTTGGAAAATCGACTAATGTGCTAAGCCATGATGTATCTAGTGCATTGAAATTTGTTGCTGAAGAACTAGATAAACCGCAGTACTTAACAACTGCTTGGTTCATAGATATCTGTGAAAAGTGGTTTTATTTAATGACTTCAAGATCCACGTCTAATGCCATAAGCAAATTCAATATTGAGAAGTATATGGAAACAAAAAACTTTCTAATAGAATTTATTGAAATTGTTAGGGATCTTGAAATAGGTGTATAAAAAATTTGGAAACCATCCCAGACTGGAATTCTTATATCAACTAAATCCATCCTACAAATTCAAGAATTCTTAATAGAAGGCCGGGGTTATGAATTTGTACTCACAGGAAGATTTTCACAAGACTGCTTAGAAAATCTTTTTAGTGTTTTAAGAAGCAAACAAATTATCCCCAATGCAGTGCAAGTTAAAAATAATTTGAAACTGATCTGTGTATCACAATATTTGAAATGTCCAAAAGGTTCAAGTTATGATGAGGATGATAGAGAATATTTGGAGAATTTTTTAAAAATTCTTGAAGATAGTCCCAAAACAACTTATGACCCAGTGAGAATTCCAAATGAGATTCCATCTAGTGGTGACCTGAATTTCAGTGAAATTAATTCACTCTATAACATTGCTGGTTATATTGTAAATAGCATCAAGCTGCAATCGAAGACATGTGATAAATGTATTTCATACATAGGAAGTAAAGAACCATTGCACAAAAATTTTACCAAGTTTACTCGGATAAAATGTTACCGTTCAAAAATATTATTTTTCTGTCATGAGTCCATCTTTTATTTTTTTGTTGATATGGAACTGCTATTTAGAAAATATTATGAATTGGTAAGACCACAAAATGTGAACCCTAAAGCATTTTTCATAGATAAAGTGCTGGCAATTGATTGCCCTACTATACCAGATTGTCATGGTATGAAAAATAAATTGATTAGCAGGTTTATAGTCTTTAGATTGAAGATTGCAAGCAAAAAGTATAGGAGTCTAATGCAAAAATATTCCAGCAAATCTATGCGTTGAGAAATTCATAATATCCTGTTTTTTCAAAAAGCTTATATGCGAGCTTCTATATTATATTGTATAATAATTGTTTAAATAAAAGTTTAAAATAAACAAATTTTATTTTCCCATAATTCTGTGATATGAAAACCTCATCACCGATGTGCATTTATCCCGAGCATTTAAATGAAAACTATCCACGCCACTTAATTCTGAAGGCGTATCTCCCTTGTACGCTCATTTTTTAAAGGAACACCCTATGCACTATTGGATTCTCTCCTGCAAAAAGATTTTAAAATAGTTAAATTAAAATGTGAAAAAGTTAACGTATAATACTGAAATATTTTAAAAGATGCCCAAAATGACCACCATTAGTTTCCATATAATGATGCAATTCATTTTTGAGGTGTTTTTTCATAAAAGTGACACCTTCAGAATAATGTGGACCTTATAGTTGTAATTGAGATGGTCTGTATATCTGATAACATAAATATTGAATTCGAGCGAACATGGGTATTTTCCAGTTCAAATACAATTTTTCGAATCATATCTAGGGTGGATAGGCATAAGGATATTCCAAAAAGATTTTATTAAAAATAAATTCATAAATTTTGCATTGACTGATATCGTCGCCTTGAAGTCCTCATTTTTCCTCGATTTTGAGATAATATGTATTATAAATACAGCTTGCGCACTTCTGCTAATATCGAGTATATTCATTAGACTATAGTCTAAGGTATTTTCATGCTCTCCGACTCACTGTACTGATTTATAATACACATTATCTCAAAATTGTCTCAACATGAGATACGAGGCTATGACTTAACGGCGACGATATATCATATGAAAGAAGGCTCACAAAAATTTTTCACACTATTTTCTTCCACATTATCTTTTTTTTTAAGTAGAAAGACACCACAGTAAAAGATATATCAAAATATACTGCTTCTTGTTTGAATTTATTATTTCCCGCCGGCCGTTAATGGCGGATGGGCGGGGCTTATGGCCTATTGTCGCCACTGTCTTGTATAAAGTCACTGTAGTCCGTCGTATTGGGATGCGCCACCTACCCTGAAAATTTCAAGTCGCTAGCTCTTTGCAACGATATAGCACGTCTATGGATGAATCAAGCGGACGATCCGCCTCTGTTTTGATCGTATCCTGAATTACGCGTCGAACAACTACCGGGAACCTGCGCGTGAAACCAGAGCGTCGGCGTTTTGATGTGTCGTGAAAAGGCTGAAAAGTTCTGCTGTTCTTCTTGCGATTCCGGAATTTTTCCATATAACAGCATTTGTATCGTTAGATTTACGAGTCGAATTATCAGCGAGAATTGTGCTGAAATTCTCGGTAAGTGCTTAATTTGATATCATTATAGGTCAGAATCCTTACCAGGGAAGAAAATTGAATTTTAAAGATCATAGTTTTTTCAGTGTCATCCATTTTGTGGAAGCGATCTCAGATTTGGTAAATTCCGTAGAAGTTATTTGATATTCTGAACAGGACTCCTTCTCAGGTTTAATTTGTGATATATTTTGTGACTGATTAATTGTAGATTTAAGTTCAGAAACCCGAGAAGGAGTTGTAAAAGTTTTTCGTATTATAATTCCTTTGTTCGTTTTCCCTAATAACACCTTGGCTTGGATGGTAATTGTACCTTGGCTTGGATTAGAATTATACCTTGGCTTGGATGGTAATTGTACCTTGGCTTGATAGAAGTTATACCTTGGCTGAGATTGAAACTGTATCTTGGCTGGAATTTGTACCGAGGAATCATCCAGATGTACCACCTACCCTTGGAATTGGAGGAATCAACGTAGTACTTCCTTGGATGGAAAAATAACCAGAAGACACTTAACTTCGGATTGGAAGTGGTTTCTGTGAAATTGGGACATAAGGATCAGGATCATAATATCGAACTCCGAGGAGGCCACAACGTTGTTTTTTATTAGGTTAAGTAGTATAAGACTGTGTAGAGTGAAAAAGGGTCGACCTATTGTAATTTTTCGATTTTAATATATATATTGTGAAAACCTGGGAGGGAGTTTTGTTGCCGAATTAAGCTAGATTAGCCTCTTATGCACATTTTGGCACCTAACAACGTGGGACTCGAAATTTTGGCTCAGGGATTTGACTAGAAATTTTGGCACTAAATTTTTGAACGAAATTTTTTTTTGCTTGATTTATTTTGGCAACATATACTCCTTGTTTCGACCTTTTTCTCTCTATAATAGTTTTTTTATTTTCTCTTATCTTCATTTTTCGTTGGCATCAGATTTAACACATCTGTTTATATTATTGTTTTTTATATAACTTCTCAATATGATTAATCCGCATTTCTTGAAGCCACATAAACTTGCGTATGAAGTCACAATACGTTTCAGTAAGGAAACATATACTGTCAGCAAAAACTCCAAAGAACTATTATTATTTTCAATTTTAGATTTAACTGATAAAATCTCCAAGGTAATTCCTAGTTCTAGTATATCGTATTCTGGAAGAATTGAAGATCTGAGTCATGATGATAGTTTAACCGACTTAGAAGATAATTACTGTGATCAATAATTTGTCTGTAACTTTACCTTTCCTTCCTTAAATTGCCCAGATGCACAGACTCTTCATTTTTTTAAGATAAATTCTTTAGCGTATTACCGTTGTAGCATGGCTGCTATTATTTTTATAGCATGGCTACTATCGATTATCGATGTAGCATGGCTATATTATCGTTGTAGCATGGCTATATTATCGTTGTAGCATGGCTATATTATTGTTGTAGCATGGCTATATTATCGTTGTAGCATGGCTGCAATTATCGTTGTAGCATGGCTACTTTTGTGGTTTATCGTTGTAGCAGGGCTACTATATCGTATTTACCGTATCGCTGTAGCACCACTGGTGGTGGCTACTATTTATTGTATCGTTGTAGTAAGACTACATATTTTTTTTTTCTTTCTTTCGCTAAGAATTTGTCATTAATCAGTCCGAAGTGTATTTCAGATATGCAGATCAAATTTATTTTGGCGTAACTGATCGTACATTTTGGGTATTGTTAGATTTTTGGATCTGAAGATTCAGTTTTTATTTTCTGTGCTCTGGTGCAAAATCCTATTTCCTAATCTTTCCTTCGATTTTCCTTTACCTTATCGTTATCGTTGCAAGTTTGACACTTGCTGGCGCCCAACTTGACGTTCCTGTGGACTTTTGGCTGTGGCTTTCATTGGAGAGGGAGGTAGGGCAGTGAATCCTTAAGCTCAGTTGATTCACATGTACATCAGTGCAGAATATCCATGTACACATTGTTTCACTATTGTGAGTCAGTCATAGTTGATTTTCCACGGCCAGCGTTAAATATTCCTATAATATTATCAGGTATTATCGTAGATCTATTTATATAGTCATATTTCTAAGATTTTTCGTTTGCCGAGATCTAACGATTTCCTTTTTCAATTACCGAATTTGACATTATATTTAACAATTGATTGTAACGTTACCTTTTTTTTTAATTACCGGATTTGACACCCCTCTTTCGCTTTTTAGATAGAGGCCTTCAGCGACCGGTGTCTGTATCACTTTTTCACTCTAGTTTGAGTTTCTATTATTAGGTGAGGTATCGGGCTCCCATCGGGCATCCTTACCTTTACCCCTCTTTCGTTTTTTTTGAGAGAGGTTTTCAATCAACTGACGGTTGTTCGATTTTTTTCATCTTTTCCATCTTTCCAATATTTTCTAGTGCTCAGGTCGTTTCTAATTTAAATTGGTTAATTTTTCATTGCATTTGCCTTCAGCAATTTGGTGTGCTATTTGATTTTTTCATATTTCTGTAAGATTGCGTTCGATAGGTTTTGGTGCGAGCATGGTGCGCTTGTAAGTCTCTATTTATAATATACAACATCAATTGTTACTTTAATTGCTAACTCCAGTTGGCAAGTCAAAGTTCTATCCTTTAAGCATGCTGTGTTTGTTCTGATGCCATCGAAGTTTTTTGCCTGAGATATTTCGTTAATTTACAAAAAAAAAAATATAAATTTTTTTTTTCTCCTGGTGAGAGGTGTGTGCAACGATATAGCACGTCTATGGATGAATCAAGCGGACGATCCGCCTCTGTTTTGATCGTATCCTTAATTACGCGTCGAACAACTACCGGGAACCTGCGCGTGAAACCAGAGCGTCGGCGTTTTCATGTGTCGTGAAAAGGCTGAAAAGTTCTGCTGTTCTTCTTGCGATTCCGGAAGATTTCCATATAACAGCATTTGTATCGTTAGATTTACGAGTCGAATTATCGGCGAGAATTGTGCTGAAATTCTCGGTAAGTGCTTAATTTGATATCATTATAGGTCAGAATCCTCACCAGGGAAGAAAATTGAATTTTAAAGATCATAGTTTTTTCAGTGTCATCCATTTTGTGGAAGCGATCTCAGATTTGGTAAATTCCGTAGAAGTTGTAGGATATTCTGAACAGGACTCCTTCTCAGGTTTAATTTATGATATATTTTGTGACTGATTAATTGTAGATTTAAGTTCAGAAACCCGAGAAGGAGTTGTAAAAGTTTTTCGTATTATAATTCCTTTGTTCGTTTTCCCCAATAGCACCTTGGCTTGGATGGTAATTGTACCTTGGCTTGGATTAGAATTATACCTTGGCTTGGATGGTAATTGTACCTTGGCTTGATAGAAGTTATACCTTGGCTGAGATTGAAACTGTATCTTGGCTGGAATTTGTACCGAGGAATCATCCAGATGTACCACCTACCCTTGGAATTGGAGGAATCAACGTAGTACTTCCTTGGATGGAAAAATAACCAGAAGACACTTTAATTCGGATTGGAAGTGGTTTCTGTGAAATTGGGACATAAGGATCAGGATCATAATATCGAACTCCGAGGAGGCCACAACGTTGTTTTTTATTAGGTTAAGTAGTATAAGACTGTGTAGAGTGAAAAAGGGTCGACCTATTGTAATTTTTCAATTTTAATATATATATTGTGAAAACCTGGGAGGGAGTTTTGTTGCTGAATTAAGCCAGTTTAGCCTCCCACCCCTAGAAAATCAAAAGGTGATTCTCATGCTCTACAATCGTCTATAAGTGGACGATTGGCACGTTACATCTTTCCGTTCTCAAGTTATCGTGGCAACGGCCGGACGGCCGGACGGCACCACAGAATTAAATTTCACATTTGGGCAAAACTATAACGCGATGTTCCCCAGAACATACGCGCAAAAAAAACATCAGAAACAACCTACATAAAACCATACAATAGTAAATCATACTTGAACTAAATTAACATTCTTATCAACTTTCTCTTTAATGCCTCGCGAGATTCATAAAACAAATCAACGTCACTACACTCATTGCAAATTTGAGCGACTCGGCAAAGTGGGGAATTTTTGGCACAGTTGGTGTTCTTAACTGATAATCCAAACACGTCTCGTTGGCGCAATTGCCTTATGGGAGCGTAAAAAGCAATCTCCCGCAGGATGAACTCTACGTCATAGTTACCATTAACTAAATTGTACATTAATATTACGTCGTTGATTCTCCTTCTATTTTCCAAACTTACTAAATTGAAATGTTGACGTCTCAATCTATAATTCTCATTCGTATTGTTGCTAGATACCCTGAAGTTGGTCTTAAATCCTAGGAATCGGGCAAATCTCATCTGAAACATTTTCGACGCACTCAATATGAATTCTATATTGTGGATTCCATATGGTAGAAGCAAAATTTAACTTACTAAAAACATAGGCATAATACACGGATAGAATTGCTTTCTCCGACCTGAAATTAAGGCACCCTCGGGTGACACAACCCAACATTTTATTACATGAGTTGACTACATCCTCTATGTGATTATAGAATTTTAGTTTCGAGTCAAATATCACGCCAAGGTCCCTAACCACTTGAGCTCTATTCAGTAGGTTATTTTCAATTTTATAAGCAGAACATATCGGATCACTGATTCTACCGAAGGATAGCACGTGACACTTATCAAAGTTTAAATACAATTTGTTCCGCAAGCAATAACAAAAAAAGGCATCCAGGTCGGCCTGGAGCCTTAAGCAGTCTTGAAATGATTCTATTCTGAGAAACAGTTTGAGGTCATCGACAAAAAGCAAAATATTGCAATATTTCAGGTGAGTCTTCAAACGGTTGACATAAATTATAAACAACAGTGGACCCAGATTTGATCCCTGAAGAACCCCAGATGTGGGTGTAAAGGTACGAGAATTAAAACAGAATCAACGAACAGTCAATCAGTTAAAGCCAGTGTTTCTTCCGTTAAAGTGGTAAATAGTGAATCAGTGTTAATCGACTTCTAGAAGCATACCCTGAACTTGCACGACCATCAATTTTTAGAAAGCATACAATCAAACATGGAATCGAACACCATACAAAAAGTGATGATGTAACAAGGTCTCATTCGGCCATTCCATTCCAGGGCCTCTGAAGATATCCTCTTCATAGTGGTACCAAGAAAGATGACACCCTTCGTCCATGTTGCTACTGCCGATCCCTTAACGGTAGGACTATACCAGAGAGGTACACACCATCCCATATCGAGGACTTCGCCCAGAATGTATGTGGTAAAACGGTATTCTCTAATATCGATCTCGAGAGAGCATACCATCAAATTCCTGTCGCGGAAGAAGATATTGATCGTTCGGTTTTTTCGAGGCAGTCAACACAATGTTTGGGTTGTGTAATGCTGCTCAAACCAATCAACGATTTGTCGATTAAATAATTCGTGGTTCAGACTTTGTTTATGCTTATCTTGACGACTGTCTTATTGCTTCATAGAACGACACGCAGCATTACACCTGAACATTTTGTTCAACCGTTTAAACGAGTATGGCATTGTAATCAATCCGGCGAAATGTATTTTTGGATTAAACGAAATAACTTTTCTTTGATATAATGACACAAGTCATAAAATCTTTGGCGGAACGGGTAGATGCTATCATACAATTTCCCAAACCAGAAAATGATAAACAACTTCGCAGTTTTTTATGAATGGTAAACTGTTATCGACGATTCGTTTCCAACGCAGCTCTGATCTTACAACAGCTAACCGACCTATTGAAGGGTAGTACAAAAAGAAATTATCTTTTTACACGAAATCTATTTCTACAGCTGAACGAGAATACAGCACTCTGAAACGTTTCAGATAGGTTGGAACTTCATAATATTCACTGATCACAAACTACGTACATACGCTTCCGATCAAAATCTGGATAAATGTGCCCCTTAACAATTTCGATTACTCGTGTACACTGGCTAATTCACCACAGATATACGCTATATCAAAGGCCTGGACAACAGTCAGGAAGACGCATTCTCTCGGTTCGAGGAAATTGCTCAGGTAGTTGACCATCGTACTTTCGCAGTGGCCCAAGAAATCGACGAGGAACTACGTAAGTTCTTCGAATCCAGAAATTAATGCTCCCTCAACATAAAGGAAGTTAATTTTCCCAATTTCAACGTCCGAATTTATTGCGATTTAACGAACGAAAGCGTTAGACCATATGTGCCAAAGCAGTTCCACTAGAACATTTTCAACTCATTGCATTACTTTTTGCACCCTGGTATAAAAGCCATTAACAAATTATTAAGTTTCGCGTTTCGTATGGCCATCGATGGATAAAGACTATCGCGAGTGGACACGTTGTTTTGTCCCACGTGGCAACGTAATCAAATATCCCGCCTCGTTTCTACGCCGATCATACCTTTCGATAGTTTAGCTGGTAGATTCGAACATGTCGACATCGACATAATTTCAATACCATATTCGCAAGGATACCGATATTGTCTGACAAGTGTTGACCGTTTTTCAGGGTTGCCAGAGGTACCGCCTATCGAACAACAATTCAAATCTAGTTTACTCAGGTAACTCTGCAAGCTGCTCGGTACGAAACACATACATACAACAGCTTAGTACCCTCAAGGTAACGGTGTTTAGAACGGTTTCTTCGCCAACAAAAATCAAATTTGTATTTCGTAGAGAAATTGAAGGTAGAGTGCAGCAACGTAAAGCCAAACGCCACTATTCGGCATGGTTGTTAACCCACCTTCATTTTCGAAGACCTGTTTTAGTGCCAAGCACGTTTTTCTCCGACGAGATGCGGTTCGTGCGCCCTTGCCACTTCCGTATGACGGACCATACGAAGTCGTGTAACGCCACGATCAGTATCTTGTAATCAAAATAGGCGACAACAAAACGAATGTCTCATTAGACCGATTAAGGCCAGCATTTGTTTTGACAAAAGATTGTGAACCAGAAAGAGAACATAACTTTCAATCCGTAATTGACCCGACCAAACTTCTCAACCATAATAGCATAATGAAGGAAATAGTAATCGCAAAAAATGCACTATACGTTCATCAGGTAGAAGAGTTTCCTGGTTAGATTTGAATGAACTTAAAGCTTAGATATCTCAGTTTCTCAGTCTCACACATCTAGATTTCACAGAAACAAAATATTAAATGAATAATGAAATTCTAATAAAAAAATTACTCAGAGCTTGGATATCGGTACATTTGTAATAATGGATTCATGGGCTCGACCCTCAATTTTCTAATTTCCGGTATCCAATCAAGTTTCTCTTGTGACAAAAAAATTCCCGGTATCGGAAACATGAAGAATAACTTTCCCCCTTACAGTTAGCCTACATTAGCAGGCCCATGTCCATGAACCCATTGGGTACGTAGTATAAAGCGAGGAAAACACATGACGGGTGGTCAGTAACGATTTGGTGAATTACCGTTTGTGACCGAAACAGGTCTCCTCGAAATAAAATTATGTTTTCGGTTTTGTCAAGTGTTTCAATGTTTCCCGTAAACGAAGCACCCCAAACGAGTTTCATATTCTTAAACCAGATTTCACAGTAACAAAATATCAATATTATTTATTTCCATGAGCATTACTAGAAGTCAATTTTGATTTTGGAAACAGGATCTCAAAGAACAAATTGTATTCATTGAGATATCTGTCAGGTGATTCCTTATGGAGCTACAAATATAGCTAGCGGGAGAAAAAGCCCTTTCACCTTCCACACAATTTGTTTTATTGTGAAAAATTAATCATGAAGAACGAGACTACTTAGACACTAAAAAGGGGCAGTGATGCAGCAGAGTAGGTGAGGCCTTCTAAGGAGTGGGGAGAATTTGAAGTTCCAGAAGAATCAGCGTTTATATCTCATCAAATATGACAAATATAACTAAGACCGAATCACGTGCTGGTATAGCCTACATGATGCCGGATTTCCGGTCCAGTTTTTCCGGATTGCAATTCCTATTTGTGACCACCTGAGAAACTCACAATAGGAATTTCTTTTTTTGGATATAGTCGGGACGGTTTGAGCAACTCCATTATTGGAACTCCGCGATGTTAATTTATAATTCACGTTACATTTGCGAACACTTGTGGAACTCGCAATAGGAATTGCTTATCCTGAATACATTCTGCTTGACTTAAGAAACTATCAATCTAAATTTCGTATTCTAATTGCATATGTTATTACTTGAGTAACTCGCAATAGGAGTAGGCGCAAATTCCTCATTGTAACCTCTAAAATATCTCGTTCAGTACATTCTACTCATTGACTCATCCTTCAGGGAATAACTACAAGTAAACTTAGGAAGAGTTATTGATTTTATTCCAGTTTAGATACTGAGCCATTTTCTCGGAAATATCTCCTGCATAATTGTAGGGAATGACGTACCTACATAAAATTATTCTGTATATCATCTACCAATTTTTAAATAAGCATATTCTGTAGCAATTCAAATCGAGTTTTATTACATAATTTTTTCTCGATTCAAAGAGATCCGGATAATTTATGAATCATACTATTAAACGTTGATAATTTTTGGTTAACAGAATCGTTCGATTCATTCATTCATTCATTCGTTACACTAAATATCCATTAGATTAGAAGGATCATCTTCAATTGTTTTTATGAACCTTTCAGACATTTGGCAACACCATCCGCCCAAATTAGCCGGATTCCCTGGCGTAGTGGACTGAGGATTGTACTACCAATCGATGGATGGAGAGATACGAATTCTGATTGGTGCTGCGCGTGTCTAAAATATGGTATTAGGATTTTTCATAATTTCATGTGGTGAATAATCCAAATGGAATGTGATTTCATTATGAGTCAAAATAAATGGACTCGACCTGTAGATGAAACGTTTCATAAGGATATATTGATGACTTCACGTTTAACATAAGAAAACTTTTCTAAGCACTTTTCTAACTCAAATTATACAGTTTCTGAAGAAGGTAGTTTGTTAGCGAAAACTGTGCTATATTTAGAATGAATAATACATTATAATCCTCTATTGTTATATTATATTCGATTTCTATCCAGTAGAGACCGATTAAATTGAGCAATATATTATTCTCTTTTGATTTATCATCACATTCTACTATTTCATTATCACTGATGGTAGGACATTACTCAAACAGATGAAGTCGTAAAAATATCGGTTTGACGAATCTCACTCCTTCTGGTGAATTTGCAAATGTTTATTTCGATTTATACCTACATATATGTTGAAAGTACGGTGCTTCTATTCTTTGGATAAAAGAAAAAAAATGTACCAATTAATATTTGAATATCTTGTTGTATTTATGTATATGTAGCTCAATATTAGAACATTTCGAGATGAATGAAAAATCTCATTTGTTTCAATTTCTCAGCCATCATTCAATCATGTGGGCTTGATTTTGTTTTATCCAGAGTAATGTCGGCAAATAATCATTTAGAATACAAGAATTCCAATATCTTCGTGACATTTATTGCCCAGAACAGTGGTCGTAAATCGGCAATAAATACTCTGCTCCAAATGCGATTTTCAGAGGTGATAAAATTTTTATGACTCACACCTTTCTTATCTACTGTGATTGCTTTTATATTTTTCAACAGGTTGAATTCAGGTGTTCGCGTGTCAATTATAGATTCGCATTCCACAGTAATGGAAGTAGCCAAAGAAGTCATAGAAGATTGTTCTATATCACAAGTTGAACTGAGTTGAAGTTTGCTGGATATACCCGGTGATCTGCTAAGAACCAGCAAAATTTAGAACACATAAAGACACTTGGGAAATTAAATTTCCCAAGTGTCTTTATGTGTTCTAAATTTTGCTGGTTCTTAGCAGATCAAATGTATTTCTGGTTCGTCACTAATGATTTAAAGTACCCCTCCTATTCTAGAAAACAAAGTATGATTGAATGCAAAATGACCATCAATGAAATAACCTCTATGAGAATCATAGGATATTATTTTCAGGTGGTAATATACTGCCCTTGGATAGTCCATTTGATGATGGAAATATACACTTTTGTAAGTTAATCGAATTGGGTTCAGAATATCTCCAATAAAAACAAAACTGGAATATTAGCTAAGTTTCAATTGATATAATATAATTTTCAGAGTAGATTCGAGGAATAAATATTTTGGGTAAGTTCGTTATTGTGTAGAATCGGTCTGGTGGTTTCGTATTAATAATTTTTGGCACTGTTTTTTTTTTAATTACACTTTTTGAATTTAATCTCTTCTATGATGCAGTTCTATGACAAGCAACCATTTATATCATTCCCTCTGATAAACCAACACTATCGGAGTTATGATTTATCAAAGTTTGAACAAGAGGACCAAAGCCCCTGTCCACAGGAATCTCCCGCTCTTCAAAAATAAAGCTTGACTGTTGAATTGACAAACACATTCCAAATATCACTTTCTATGATTGTATTGGAATTTGTTTAAGAACATTTAGCTGGCAAAATTGAAATAAGGTAGTATTTTTGAAGAGCGGGAGATTCCTGTGGACAGGGGCTTTGGTCCTCTTGTTCAAACTTTGATAAATCATAACTCCGATAGTGTTGGTTTATCAGAGGGAATGATATAAATGGTTGCTTGTCATAGAACTGCATCATAGAAGAGATTAAATTCAAAAAGTGTAATTAAAAAAAAAACAGTGCCAAAAATTATTAATCCGAAACCACCAGACCGATTCTACACAATAACGAACTTACCCAAAATATTTATTCCTCGAATCTACTCTGAAAATTATATTATATCAATTGAAACTTAGCCAATATTCCAGTTTTGTTTTTATTGGAAATATTCTGAACCCAATTCGATTAACTTACAAAAGTGTATATTTCCATCATCAAATGGACTATCCAAGGGCAGTATATTACCACCTGAAAATAATATCCTATGATTCTCATAGTGGTTATTTCATTGATGGTCATTTTGCATTCAATCATACTTTGTTTTCTAGAATAGGAGGGGTACTTTAAATCATTAGTGACGAACCAGAAATACATTTGATCTCTTATAGGTAGATAAGATGACATTTATGAACACATATCATATAAATCATAGATGGAATGATTACAGCATTCTGTTAAAACAAAGAATTACGATTTAATATTGAATTTTGAAAAATATATCTCCCAAATTATAAGCTTATTAGAGTTGAAAATGATATCAATGGATTCTTATGATGAAAAAACATTAATAAAAATCAATTTAAAATTTGCAAGGTAAAAAAAAAATTTGTTTTTCGTTACTCCGAAACCATCAGGCAAATTTTGGCAATAACGAACTTAACCGAAATATTTATCTCCCAAACCCACTCTGAAAATTTCAACTGTCTAGCTCATTCATGACGGCCGGCTGGCCGGACCGGCCAGATAAATTCGATCTTGACCACGGATTCTTGAACAGTCAGTCAAACCAAATCATTTGAGACCATTTTCGTCCAAAAATACGAAAAGTACATGCATTTGGACAGATTGATAAGCACTCTGTTCCGAAGAACAAGAGCGCCAAAAATCGAACTTCGAACGCGCATGTTCGCAAATTTTGAATAAATCAAAATTTGCGAACATGCGCAACAATTGTTCACATATGAAACCAACATGTTCCCACAGCCACCATGAAAGTTCACAGCATGAGCTCTTCCAACTTTACCCATTTTGACGGTTCAAGTCTACATCTAATTAATTCACTTTTCGCAACAATTTGTTACAAGGGACGTGAACAAAACTGATATACAGCTTGGAGAAGCCAAATAGAATAATTCCATTATTTCGGATACTATCCGCCTTATTCACAAAGCATTCAATCTCCGTTAAGTCCTAACTGGGGTCCTCAGTTAAGGATATATTGGGGATAATAAGGGACAATAAGGAATAAAGGTGGTAAAACAGGCAAATTTAGCCTTAACTGAGGACCTCAGTTAGGACTTAACGGAGATTCAAACACTTAACAATGCTTTGTGAATACGGCGGTATACCTATTAATATTGACATTCTTCAACGTGAAGATGTTATCCTTACATTCGGTCCCTTTCGAGTGATAGTTACAACCCCCAATATATTAAATGGAAAGTATGGCCTTGTGATTAATCGTTTGAAAATTTTCTTCATTCTTCCTACAAAAATGTTACCCGCTGTTTTCAAGTTTATTGCAGAAATTAGCTTAAAAAAATTGGTTCAAGCCCTTTGGACAGGAGCTTCGGCGCTCTTGTTCAAACTTTGACACATCATATCTCCAAAAGTATTGGTTCCTCAGTGTTGGGAATGATATCAATGTATTTTTATGATAGAACTGCACCATGAAAGAAATCAGATTAAAATAGCTGCAATGAGTTTGACTCTCTCTTATAAAACAGGATGAAATGTACGAGTATGAACTTATCATAAAATAATTTATAGATAGAATAATTATAGCATTCTGTGAAAACATATAGATGTACGGTTTGAGAGTTATGGCCGTTTTTAGTAAAAACGGTTTTTTATGAATATTTCCGAAACCGATCACTCGATCTATCTGAAATTTAGCATTAAATTGTAGAATAATGACCTTTATATGCGTGCGAAGTCTTCTATTGATCGGGTTGCCGTCAAGTGTAAAAAAAAAATAAAATTTTTAAATGTTGTTTCTACAATAACTCTCGAACAGATAGAGCTAGACAGTTGAAATTTTCAGTAGGTAGTAGGTTTGGGTGATAAATATCTTGCTAGAGTTCGTTATTGGGTAGAAACAGCATGATGGTTTCGGAGTTACGAGAAAAAAATATTTTTTTACATTACAAATTACAAATAAATTATTTTTTAAGATTCAGTTTCATCATAAGAATCCATTGTTATCATTTTCAACTCTAACAATCTGATACTATCGGAGATATGATTTTTCAAAATTTCAATAATACATTGTAGTTCTATGTATTCACAGAATGTGAACACAGAATCTGTCTGTATTCACTGTTCATAAATGTCATCTTATCTAGCTATTAGAGACTTGTCAATTCGTAGTTTGAAAATATTTTCTGTTGGAAAACAAGTATCCGATTCTTGAATTTGTGGATATATTCAAGACTGTTTTGAAACCGAATATAATATTGACTGATTACATATTGAATCATTTATGTAAATATTGGAGATGATGTATCAGAAGATTTATAATTTTATCATTTTAATGATGTAGTTTATGAAGGCAATGGGAAAGAAGAACTTAATGGAATCCCCAAAAGAAATTACTCTTCGTTGACCACTGAGCTCAATATAACCTTTAACTTCCTCAAGTTGTGAGACATGTTCCTATATACAGTATTTACATAATATTTCTGGCAAAAAAATGCTGAAATGTGGATCTACATTTGTGTGTCAAACATTTTTTCTTGAGTTAAGGTCCATAATACAGAAAAGAATGTGTAAGTGGAATGAACTATTGAATTTTAAGTTATGAAAAGAGGATACTATTTTGTTAATATATTTTGATCTATTAAATTAATTTGTTCGCCAGCCTCTACCTACTCAAATATCAGGAATAAATGGTCAATCTGCTATGATTGCCTCCAGCCTCGCTCTAGATATTTCGATGATATTTTCCTTAGGTATTTCGAGTTGTGAAAACTATGCACCGATTGTAAGTTCCAACAACCCATTCCACGAGGTTGAATCATTGCAGATTGCTCATTTAATATTGATAAATAAATTTAATGACAATTTTTGAAGCATTAAGGCATTGAAGCATCATAGATTGCTCTTTTTTTTATAAGATAATTTTTGAAGAATTTTTTTTAACGACACTATTTTTGCGCGCGTGTTCCGCAAGGAACAGCGTGCTATCATTTCGTCACAATGTCTGTATTTTTCGAATTTTTTTTCGAAAATGGTCTCAAACGATTGGGTTCGACTCCCTGATGAAGAATTCGAGGTCAAATTCAATTCTGTCCGTCCGGTCCAGCCGGCCGTTAGCACGATAACTCTCGAACGGAACGACTTAGAGCGTTGAAATTTGCAGGGTAGTTTTGTAGCGTAAATATCTCGGACAAGTTCGTTAACGGGCAAAATCCACCGAGCGGTTTCGGAGTTAAGGCCGTTTTTAGTAAAACGTTTTTTATGAATATTTCCGGAACCGATCACTCGATCTTTCTGAAATTTGGCATCAAATTGTAGAATCATGTCCTTTATATGCCTGAGAAGTTTTGTTATGACCGGACGGCGCTAAAGTGGCAAAAAAAAATTTTAAAAATTTTAAAATTTTGTTTTCACGATAACTCGAAAAATACTGATCTGATTAAATTGAAACTCAGTAGTTAGATGCAAAAGACCAAAGCAAACACTTTTGCAAAATTTAGTGAAGATCACGTGACATGAAAAAATCAAAAAATTACTACTATTTTGCGGAATACTTTGCTTAAAATGCCGAAACCTATTTTTTTGAGGTTCATGCTGCCTTTTCCGGGCATTTTTCGTTGTGGCATGCGCAGATGAGAAGTCATTTAACTGCTGTAATTTTCGTCAGAGAGGATTGGGGTTTTGATGTGGCGGATGCTATTACTCCATAGAATCCAGATCCCTGATGAGGGTCTGCGCATGCGTAGATTAAAGATGCGATATCTCCCGAACCACTAGTGTTGGAGAATCGGAGTTTTTTGTAAGGTGTGTTATTTTGAGAGGACTTTTAGCCGCGAGTAGATTGCGCATGCGCAGAAGAGAAGTGACTGTTTTTTAATTGGATGGGTTATGTTTGGAGTGCTGAGTCGATATTGTGAGGTTTTAAAAGAATATTCATAGCAATTCAGTTCAAGGACAAGTCAGTTTGGGGGATGTAGCGTTGTTTCCAAGTTAAAGTATTCGTACTGTGGCTCTGGGGCTAATTTTGAAATTGATGTTACCCCTTACAGGTATTTTTCTTTATGCGGATGAGCAGACCATCAGTGATTTAACTGGTGTTGTTTTCGTCAGAGAGGATTGGGGTTTTGGGGTGGCGGATGCTATTCCTCCAAAGAATCCCCTGTTGAGGGTCTGCGCATGCGTGGATTAAAGATGTGATATCACCTGAACCACTAGTGTTGGAGAATCGGAGTTTTTTGTGAGGTGTGTGATTTCGAGAGGACTTTTAGCCGCAAGTAGATTGCGCAAGCGCAGAAGAGATGTGACTGTTTTTGGGTTGTATGGGTTATGTTGGGAGTGCTGAGCCGATATTGTGAGGTTTCAAAAGAATATTCATGGCAATTCAGTGCAAGGACAAGTCCTCGGACAAGTCAGTTTGGGGTATGTAGCGTTGTTTCCGAGTTGAAGTGTCCGTACCGTGGCCCTGGGCCTAATTTCGGAATTGATGTTACCCCTTACGGGCATTTTTCGTTATGCGCATGAGCAGACCATCAGTGATTTAACTGCTTGTGCTTTCGTCAGAGAGGATTGGGATTTTGGGGTGGCGGATGCTATTCCTCTATAGAATCCCCTGGTGAGGGTCTGCGCATGCGTGGATTCAAGAAGCGATATCTCCTGAACCACTAGTGTTGGAGAATTGGAGTTTTTTGTGAGGTGTGTAATTTTGGGAGGATTTGCAGCCACGAGTATATTGCGCATGCGCAGACGAGAAGTGAATGGTTTTGGGTTGTTTGGGTTATATTGGGAGTAATGAGCCGATATTGTGAGGTTTTAAAAGAATATTCATGTCAATTCAGTGCACGGACACAAGTCAGTTTGGGGGAAATAGCGTTGTTTCCGAGTTGAAATGTCTGTATGGTAGCCCCGAGGCGAATTTATAAATAACTAATTTCGGTAGATCTATATTAAAATACGTTCGGATTTGGAGAAGAGGCAATTGCTTTCCTAACGGAGGTCCCACAACCGCAATTTTTTTTGATCTACGGTAAAGCTAACAGCCAAACTGTATTGATAGCTTTATTTGTTAAAGGAACTTGAAAAAAAAAAAGCATTGACGTGAAGTCTGTACTCTTTGGCGCGCGTGTTCATGGTGGCTAATTTGAATTGAATGATGAGTACTTCAAGCTCAGTGGATAGCGCGAGCCAAAGATCTACCCAAAGGTTAGTGGACACCATTCACTGTCGGTTCAAAAATTAACAGTGCTGTATCTAAGCTGCCATCAGGATAGAGTAACAAAGTTGGAAAAGAACACAACTGACCCTCCTTAGTCGCACAAACTCCTAGAAGATTTGGGAGGGTCAGTATAATCCTAATCATGTTTATAGCACGCGCGAAAAAGCAGAGTGACTTAACAATGAAAGAAAAAGTGTAAAAAGTCAATCTGCTTTTGCGCGCGTGCTATAAACATGATTAGGATTATACTGACCCTCCCAAATCTTCTAGGAGCTTGTGCGACTAAGGAGGGTCAGTTGTGTTCTTTTCCAACTTTGTTACTCTATCCTGATGGCAGCTTAGATACAGCACTGTTAATTTTTGAACCGACAGTGAATGGTGTCCACTATCCTTTGGGTAGATCTTCGGCTCGCTCTATCAACTGAGCTTGGAGTACTCATCATTCAATTCAAATAAGCCACCATGAACACGCGCGCCAAAGAGTACTGACTTCACGTCAGTGCTTTTTTTTTTTAAATTTGATTTCTTTCATGATGCATTTTTATCATAGGAATCCATTGATATAATTCACAACTCTGATAAACTTTCGGAGATATAATTTGTCTGTTTGAACAAGAGCGCCAAAAAGATTTAATGACAATTTTTAAAGCATTAAAGCAACGCAGATTGCTCTTAATTTTAAATAATTAATTATCATCTAATCGTATTGCCCAGGAACATGAATATCGCAATGAACGTGAAAGAATTCGGTTAAGACAGATCCGTGAAACGCAACATTCGATTAATAATGGTGCAAGTTTTAATCGAGCTGCTTTCTGTTACGATATGTCAATTGATTACAGTGCCTACTGTGTTGCTATTGGACTTATGATCTCAATTTGTCAATATTATAAGGCATTGAAATACAAAAATGAAGCCAATGGATTGTATTGATTTTTATTTTTTGACATAGGTAATGTAATTGTTGACTTATTAAATTTCTTTTTGGCGCTCTTGTTCCTCGGAACAGAGTGCTTATCAATTTGCCAAATGTCTGTAGTTTTCGAATTTTTGGCTGAAAATGGTCTTGAACGATTTGATTTGACTCACTGATCAAGAATCCGTGGTTGAAATTGATTCTGTCCGGCCGTCCGTCCGTCCGGCCATCCTGCCGTTAACACGATAACTCTCGAACGGAATGAGCTAGACAGTTGAAATTTTTAGGTAGGTTTGAAGGATAAATATCTCGGTTAAGTATATTATTGGGCAAAATCAGTCTAATAGTTTCGAAGTAACGGCAAAAAATATTTTTTTTCACATTACAACTTTGGAATTAAAATTTTTTTAAGATGCAGTTTCGTCATAAAAATCCACTGTTATCATTTTCAACTCTAACAAGCTAATACTTTCGGAGATATGATGTTTCAAAGTTTCAATAATACATCGTAAGTTCTATGTATTCACAGAATGTGAACACAGAATCTGTCTGTGATCACTATTCATAAATGTTATCTTTTCTAGCTATTAGAGATTGTCAATTCATAGTTGTTATTTTCTCTTGGAAAGCAAGACTGTTTTTATGTAGTTTATGGAGGCAATAGTAAAAAAGAACATAATGGAATCATCAAAAGAAATTACTGTTCGTTGACCACTGAGGTTAATATTACCTTTAACTTCCTTAAGTAGTGAGACATGTTCCTATATACAGTATTTTCATAATGTTGCTAGCAAAAATATACTGAAATATAGATCTACTTTTGTGTATCAATCATTTTTTCTTGAGTTAAGGTTCATAATACAGAGAAGAATGTGTTAGTGGTATGAACTATTACATTTTGAATTATGAGAAGAGGATAGTATGTTATTAATACATTTTGAACTATTAAAATAATTTGCTCGTAATCCACTACCTACTCAAATATCAGGAATAAATGGACAATCTGCTATGATTACCTTCAGCCTTGCTCTAGACATTTCGATGATACTTTCCTTAGGTATTTCGAGTTGTGAAAACTATGCGACGAGTGTAAGTTCCAACAACCCATTCCACGAGATTGAATCATTGCAGATTGCTCATTTAATCTTGATAAATAAATTTAATGACAATTTTTGAAGCATTAAGGCATTGAAGCATCGTAGATTGCTCTTTTTTTTATAAGATAATTTTTGAAGCATTTTTTTTAACGACACTATTTTTAAATTTGATTTCTTTCATGATGCATTTTTATCATAGGAATCCATTGATATAATTCACAACTCTGAGAAACTTTCGGAGATATAATTTGTCTGTTTGAACAAGAGCGCCAAAAAGCTCCTGTCCACAGAGCTTGAACCAATTTTTTATTTTTTATCTTACTAGCTGACTCGGCATGCCGAATATCAGACTAAATATTAAAAAAAAAAAAAAAAAATTGAAGGATCAACTGTTAGGTGGTACGAAGTTCGCTAGGCCAGCTAGTAATTAATAAATATTGCCTTAATAATTTAATTATTTCTGAGAAATAAGGTTGAAATCAAGTTGTTCAAATCACAAATGAATATATTGAAATTCATTAAAGACAAATAACAC
This sequence comes from Halyzia sedecimguttata, assembly GCA_937662695.2. Classification (NCBI taxonomy): domain Eukaryota; kingdom Metazoa; phylum Arthropoda; class Insecta; order Coleoptera; family Coccinellidae; genus Halyzia; species Halyzia sedecimguttata. The sequence goes on along the minus strand of OW569416.2, from coordinate 9,189,116 downwards.
TCTCGCAAATAAAGAATAATAATAATAATAATAATAAACCCTCAGGGGCTCTGGGATGTGTCTCAGAGTAAGGGCTTAGCAAACACGAGGTACCCTAGCTAAACCTGGCAGTAGGTATAAAATGCAAAACCGCACGGGGGCACTTCTTAGTAGCATACGGGTGTGACAAGCCTGCGGACCCCGATCACTCTCAACCGATGATGAATTACAATCTGCGAAGCCTCAGAGAACAGCTGCTGCCTGGGGATTACCAGGGCACGTCTGGGGTTGGTGCTGGACGTGACAGCATGCGAAACACCAACGGCAGGATGCCGAGGAGGCGGGCGCCTGTCATACAAAAATTACAGCTTCTGACGAGGACATCGAGGAGGAGAGAGAACAAGTTGTCGGTCGCATAGGGAATCATCGCTCGAAAGAGCAACCCGTAGTCGGACCCGGCAACAGTAACAAGGCCACACAAAGGGGACGCCACAAGTGGACACCCGAGCAACACGAACAAATGTCTGTATTATACCGAAGATCGAGACCAGAAAGAAGGGGATATATGGCAAGACTGCATGGTCTGTGGTGTGAGAATCTGCCAAATCTCAACGCAGCAGAACCTACGAGACCAGGTGAGCCATCTCAAGAAGAGGGGAATCTTGCAGCAGCATCAAGAGTCAGAGGGTATAGAAGAACAAGCTGAAGAACAGGTGAGAGATGCTCCAAACCAACAGCAACATTGGACGAATCAAAGGAGATAAGAACGGGATGAGTGGCGAGTGAGAGACGCTGCAAACATCCAATCTCTTATGCCTGGATTACGACGTGAAGAAGTCTAGGCACCGGACATGGAGGAGGTGAGAGATATTCCAGAGCTATTCGCCAATAGAAGAGAAGCATTTGAGGGTGCAGTAGGGAATCCTAACTCAAGGACCACAAGGCTACAATTGAGACTCCCGGCTGAATATCTAGCCGCGATGAATATTTTAATCAACGATCACCTAAAGGGGGACTGTTCGCTAGAAGATGTCGTAGCTGCAGTGAGAGCAGCTGCTTCACTTCTGTGCCCACTAGGAAGAACAACAACAAAGGAGGACAAACATAAGTCAAGAATGCTTAAGCTAGACGAGAAGATAAGAACCGTTAGGCAGCAAGCATCTTGGTATCAATTTATCATAGATGTTATGAAAGGACAACTGAAGCCAAGCAAGAAAATAGAGGACATGATGGGTGAGCTGCATGCGTTACATCGTACGATGAGCCTGTCCACCATAAATCTATTGAAGCAGAAAGCTGTCGATAAAATAAGATCACTTTCGGTGGCAAGGAAGAAGCTGATAAAGAGGCAAAAGTGGATAGAAGACAACAACACCTTCACCACCAAACCTTCAAAGTTATTTCGACCCAAACAAGTAGAGGCAAAAAACCCACCAACAACGAAGGAAGTCGAAGATTTCGAAAAAAATTTGTACGAGCTACCAGCGGAAACCAGGGATACTCCAGCACTTCACAGATTCCAGATATTATGTGATGAAAGTCTGCAACAACCCGAAGAGCTGACTGAAGTAACAACTGAAGAGATTGGTCATGCCTTGAAGAACAAGCATGATTTCACGGCACCTGGACTGGATGGCGTTCAGAACTACTGGTGGAAGAACTTTCAAGCTGCCCACCAACACCTAGCTAGATTATTTAGTGAGATAGTAATTCACCGTGGGCCAATTCCGTCATAGTTGGTAGAGGGCAGAACTGTACTGATACCGAAATCGGGTGATCTAGGACAGCCAAAGAACTACCGACCAATCACGTGTCTGAATACGTTGTATAAAATTCTCAACATTGTTCTTCAACATCGGATTCTGGAGTCCATTGGACCAGTGTGGAATCAAATCCACGAGCAAAGAGGAGCGAGGAAAGGAGTACAGGGGTGCAAGGTCAACCTCCTTATAGACAAAAGCATTTTTCAACATGCGAAACACTACAAGCGCGATCTACATACATCATGGTTAGATTACGCGAAAGCATTTGACACATCGGCGCACAGCTTGATAATACGGCTGTTAAAGATGCTCAAAGTCCACCCTAACATCTTCCATGCGATTTGAAACATCATGGCGTCATGGAAAACTAAGTTCGCCGTCCGATCCGAAGGTCGGACCGCTTATGCTGGATGGGTGAGATACAGGCGAGGCCTATTTCAAGGAGACTCGCTAAGCCCGTTATTGTTCTGCATGACACTTCTACCATCAACAACTGAGTTGAGTGCAAGCAGAATAGGTTACAAGGCCGGGCCACCAGGCAAAAGAGAACATCTGATCTCACATCTACTCTACATGGACGATTTAAAACTGTACGCTTCTTCCTAAGCAGAGGAAGAACTGAAGAAACAGGAGGAGACATCGACCTAGAAGAGGGAATAAGCATTCGACACCTCGAAGAGGAAGAAACATACAAATTCTTTGGGATGAAACAACGAGGTTCACTGGAGACAACCCGAATCAAGGATGCCTTAACAGCTAGCTACAAAAAAAAGATCCGAGATATATAGAAATCATAACTGTCCGGGAAGAATAAAGTATCTGCCAGGAACAGCTTGGCAGTACCGATAATCACCTACTCATTCGGGATAGTTAACTGGACAGTGAATGAAAATCTCGAGCTAGACAGGACCACTTGTAAAGTGATGAACATGAATCGTAACCTGCATACCAACTGCTCGATTCAAAGGATATACCTTCCACGAACGCAGGGAGGCAGAGGATTGAAAGGTTTGGAATGCCAACACCATCAACAAACGTTGGAAATGGCAATAAGGATATTGAGAAGCGAAAACCCACTTCTGAAAATGGTGGCTCAGCATGGAATCAGGAATCAAGGAGCTTTCCTATTTAGGGCTGGTCAGAGAGCCTTGGCGAAGCTCTGTATAACTGGTATTTCCATCGATCATGAGCTAGCAGGATTACTTATATCGCCAACAGACCAAAGAAGAGTAGGCAGAGAGATTATGTCTGCTTGCAGAGTCCATGCTCCATAAGGATATGTGGAAAGACACATTGCGGCACTCCGAATTGTCTACTTCCATCTGAGAGAGGTTTATGGTATAGACAAGAAACCAGTGCTACCATATGTGCCTCTGGAGATTGAAGCAGTTGTTGAAAATAGCAGGGCTCGCATCTACTGGAACTATGCGATTCCAACAACTCGGCAGATCCACGCCATAAAGCCAGATATACTTCTGCTGGACAAAGAACTCAAGGAATTGTTTGTCGTTGAATTTTCCTCCCCCGCAGAAAATAATGTGGTGATGAAAGAAGAACAGAAGAGGGAGAAATACAAGGATTTAATGTTTGAACTCGGGATCCTGTATCCAAGGCATGAGGTTAGGATAGTCATAATAATCATAGGATGCCTAGGCAGAATGAGAGCGAACTACGTGAGCGAATTGATGATTATTCCGGCCTGCAAATCTCTGGCTGAGGATTTAGCTCACAGAATGCAGAAAGCGGTGTTGTTTGGATCACTTCGAGTCATCAGGTCTCATCAACTATGAAGGCCGCTTGCAGCTCATCTCTTTTGTTAAGAGACGCTGTAAGGGCAGGACGAAGAACTACTCCAAGGAACGAGCGAGAGGTATTTTAGTGGGTAACCATCAACATCTGGAGTCTCACACTCCTGAGAGAAGCGGACCCTCTCAGGGCAGACCTATAAAAGGTTTTCCTCTCGAGCGGATTAAAAAAAAATAATAGTACAAAATTCGAAGAATTAAGTCACCATAATCAAATTCAGAGATAAAAACAATTCAGGTCACAATAGTTTCAAAATCAAACAATAATAAATGAAAATAATAGATTCGAAAATACCGGTTTCATAAAATCCTGAAAGAAACTGGTTTTTGCACTGAATTAGTTGAAACAGTTCTAAATTTCTATGAACACTATTATTCCAGATCATAGGATTCATTCAAAATTATCGAACCTGCAGAAAAAAGTGTCTCCTATGCAAACCACCATGTTTCACCGCCACTATCGAAGTTCATTGAATCCTTTCCAACTTACCCATTCACGCTATTCAAGTCCACATCTACTAATTCATTCAATTTTCCACAACTATTTTCACATGAGTATTTATAGTGTACAAAACTGATGTACGAGATTCCTATACATATATGTGAGATGTTGACGGATTGATAGGTACTCTGTGCAACTGAACTACGCGCCAAAAAGAATTACCCATAATAATGGTCAAGATTGAAGACAAAATAATTCACGATAGCTGTATAATCAAGGAATAATTAATGAATACCGAGAATATAAAAAAAAGGTTTCATTACATCTTGCAAGGAACAAGCACAAAACTCATTATTGCGCGTATGTTCTGGGGAACATCGCGTTATAGTTTTGCCCAAATGTCTGTAACTTTCGAATTTTTTGAAGAAAATGGTCTCAAACGATTTAGTTCGACTCCCCAATGAAGAATTCGTGGTCAAATTTGATTCTGTCCGGCCAGCCGTTGCCACGATAACTTGAGAACGAAAAGAGCTAGCGACTTGAAATTTTCAGGGTGGGTGGCGCATCTCAATACGACGGACAAGTTAGTTAATGGGCTTAATCAGCCAGTGGTTTCCGAGTAATAATTCTGTTTTCAACCAATATGAATCCGATCGAATTGAAACTTGGTGAGTAGTTGTAGAATATGAACCTAAGCACGTTTGTGAAATTTTGTGCGAATCGTATGGCTAGAAAATTAAAAAAAAATCATTAAAAATATTTTTGTTGTCACGATAACTTGAGAACGGAAAAAGATAGCGGCTTGAAGTTTTCAGGTTAGGATGTGCACCAGAACGTGACATTTCAGTTTTTTTATGAGCATAATCGGCCAAACGATTTCAGAGTTATAGTCATCTGAAATTTGGTTGTTTTTTGTTCCTCATTAACTCGAAAAATGCTAAGCTGATTGAATTCAAACATGGTAATTAGTTGAAGAATGCCAACGCGAAAATTCTTGCAAAATTTCGTGAGGATAGTATTTGTAAGAAATTAAAAAAAAATCATTGAAAATTGAAAAAAAAATTTCATATATCAGAAAGTATTCGTTTGAAAATGCTGAAATTTTGCAAGAGCCTTTATAAGCTAAATCTACTGCCAAGTTTCAAGTTTTAACACGATCGGTTGAATATTGTTAGAGATTCGAGCATTCTTGTGTGAGTTCAGTAGATGGGTGACCTTTGCCTCGATAACTTTCGAACGAAAGGAGATAGGAACTTGCAATTTTCAGGGTAGGTTGCGTATCCGAAAGGGAGAGCTGATTTCGTTTTTGGACATAATCGGTCTAACGGTTTCCGAGTTATACCCACCTGGAATATTATTTCCTTGATAACTCAAAAAATAAATACTCGATCGAATTGAAGCTTGTTAACTAGTAGTAGAAACTCATCATAAAGACGTGTTTGAGATTTTGTAAGAACCGTATTCCTAGAAAATTTGAAATAAATGACGAAAAAAAAATTTTAAGAACCGCAACCCTAGAAAATTTCAAAAAAATCACGAAAAAAAAAAAATTGGTTCAAGCACTGACGTGAAGTCAGAAGCTTTTGCGCGTATGTTCTATTGTCCATTCTTCTGTATTAGAAAACCTTAATCGAATTTACCATGGTAAATTATGTTGTCCATTCTCCAGTATTGTACACTCTTAATTCGAATTTACCATGGTAAATTCGAATTAAGTGTCCAATACAGGAGAATGGACAACATAATTTACCACGTCAGTGCTTGAACCAATTTTTAAGAAAAGCATTGTTCCGTCTGACTGTGTATTCTCCAATTTCAGTTTAAATATATTAACACATTAGCTTTGTTTTGGTTCGCAGTTCTGGACAGTTCGCACAAGCGCAGAAGTAAAAATCCGTAATTCTCTGTTTTGGTTCATACAGAACTGTCCCAGGACTATATCGTCCGGTGTTTTGGTTATTTTGCGAACCAATTCGGAACTATCCCAGAACAGTGAAAACAGTCCGTACGTTTTACTTCGAACTGGTTCGGAATTAGGCAGTTCGCACATGCGTATCCAGGTTTTCGAGTTGATGTTGATTACTTGACAGCTCACAGGTTTGTTTTGATTATTGAAACAAGTTTCAGTAGCGGGTAAACTGAAATTTTTTGCAAGTGTTCGAAACAAGATGTTTCTTAAGATGGAGGTAAAATACATGATACCATTACCCCTTTTGTGAAGTTTTCTTTGTAACATTTCTCTTTATCATTTTCAGTATCTATTTTCTTTGGGAAAAGTTAAAAATCATCATTTGATCAGGAGGACAATTTTTTGGAACCAATTTTGCCGGAGGTACTTGGGCATATATGCAGAAAATCTGGCTCCATCATACGCAGACAAACAGTTCCAGGAACAATTTATGTCCAAAGAGATGTGTTGGCTAATTTGGCCGATGTGATTGAACGAAGTGAATTCTTTGCAGAAAAAGGCACTGGGTTCTTGAAAATCAGTGCTCTCAAGTGTATGCTGATATGCAACACATGAAGCTGCATCATTTCGAAATAAAGCCGATCGATTCAATGTTGGATTGGGTACACTGCACCTAATAATTGAAAAAACAAGCCGATTTAACAGAAGCAAGTGCACAGAAGTTATCAAATGGCCTTCAGAAGAAGAAAAACATTAAATTTTAGATGAATTTGCTGAAATGGAATTCCCTGACGTGGCAGGATGTGTGGAGGTGTCAGGCCTCTGTAATCTGGTGTCCTCTGTACAATAATTCTGTTGTAAACTTGGAAGCTATTCAAAGAAAGTGTCTGAAATATATGTACCTTAGATGTTATGGGCAGTACCCTTCGAGAGGCTTCGACCACTCAGTCCTCACTAAAAGCCTTGGAGTTGAGATGTTGAAATTAAGGCGTGAGCGTTTCGCCTTAACGTTTCTTTATAAGGTGATGCGCAATAGAATTGACTGTCCATTTCTCTTGAGCAAGGTGAATATTCATGTACCAATGCCTGGGCTGAGGCGGAATAACAACTTTTATGTGGATTGTAGCAGGTTCAATATTATGTCACGTTCTCCTATTAACTTCATGTGTAGCTTACATGACAGGTGTTGTCGAATCTGTTGCACACTTGGGATATGGTAGAAGTTGTTGGGCTGTTTCTCTTTTTTTTTATTTATTGCTTTTATCTAAATTGTATTATTATTTTATTTGTTATTTCGATATATTATTTGTGTTTTCCTTGCATACTAGTATGAGAGTCTATTGTGCATATGGTTATTTAGGTTTTCACACTTGTTAATTTTCCTCTATAATTGGGTGTAAACCTGTTGAGAATAAAAGTATTATTATTATTATTATGTTAGAATTGGCAAGCCCAGTGATGAGCGTGAATCGTATTATAACAGGAAGAAATATTAAACCATCCAGGTGAGTGGCAATAAATGTGCCATGGTGTGATATTTCTCATAAATGTTCTTTCAGTTTCAAGAAGTTTGCGATTCAAAGATGCGAAGAAGGCATGCATTCGTAGGATTTCCAGGTTCTGTCCAAGACTTCAGGACTTTTCAGGTTTCCGATTTATATACAAATTTACCAGACATGTACAAGGATGAATATATTCTGGGAGATAGCGCCTATCAATGCCTGAGAAATCTTTTTACTCCATTGAAATGTAATGGACACCTCACTCCAGTTAAAATCAATTTCAATAAGAAATTGCCAAGTGACAATTGAGCACACCTTTGGGATACTGAAACAAAAATCCAGGTAGCATGTTGGGTGCTACATAACTTGTCACTGGAGGCAAATATTGGGGATCTTATTACTGGAGAGGATATCGGTGGTGATGCTTTTTCATCTAAAATGACTAAGTAGATGAGGAGACTGAGGATAATGTTGTCGGACTGAACTTCAGGAATTATATTACCACCATTGTGTATTTGAACCCTAAATATAAACATTGCATTATACTAGAACAAGACATTTCTGTTTTGAAACCAATCCGTTTTCAATCCTTTTTTCCACTCCTCAAAACTCAAAAATTGTTACCCAGGGGTGTAAAATCAAAGGGTGACAATAATATTGTGTCTCATGTGATATTTTCAGATTGTCGAACAAAAAACGAAATGCCACTTTAGAAAATTATTGTCTCATGAAGTCGAAACCAATCGAGACTAGACACCTAGATCATGTTTTCCACTTTTGTTGTATCATATATTCTTCTGTCACGCTTCAAAATCGTCGACAGAAATTCGTTGATGCTTGGACCAAATATTTGTGCCACCACTGGTAGTGCGCTGTCCAGAATCGTTGATTGTTGGCACATATTGCTACACGTCATGCGTTGTTGAGTGCGTCTGAGCGGACTCGGAAACGCCGATTTTCAGTATTATGTGAGATTTTCTTTTGACGCCAAGAGGTAGAAAGAATTGGTTTCGACTGTCCTTTGAATATACGCATTTATCGATTAATTTCGGAGTAATCGAAGGATTGTTAGCTGGGAAAAAATATTGAAGCTGATGATTTTGGTTTTGGATTTGGAGATTTTGGAATATTGGCTCAATAAGATCGATCTTTTTCGGATTAACCAGGAGGCCATTTTTTCTGCGTAAGTCATGAAAATTTCGCATAGGCATTTTCCTAATTTATATTTCGTTCAGCTCTTTGTGTAGGTTCCTTGTATAGGTTCCTTGTTTAGGTTCCTTATTTAGGCTCCGTATTTGAGTTCGATTCAGGCACCTTTTCAAGCGTGATTGACGATCGTGTGGATTATTTCTTTACTTCGTCATATCTAGAAATTGGAGGTTGGGAAATTTATCACGTGCATTCAGCGGGACGAATTTCTTCGAGACTGGACAACATCGCCGGAATAACAACTTTTTACATTAAGGTTTGATACAATTAAGGGAAAATTACTGTGAACAAAATTTGGTATCCAGGACAATATAAGGTCAGTTCATTTATTCATTTCGAACATCTGGAAATTCAACGCTAATTGGGTGAAACCAAGTGTTATAGTGCTTGACATTTGAACATAGAAAACAGTAATTTTGAGGTTGGATGGAACCATAGAGACTCTATTTTGCCTTTGACATTTGAGCATTGTAGTTTTCATTTTGTTTTTCATTGTTATTATTTGACGATTTTTAATCTGATACTGCTACTGAGCAGAAATTAATATTTGAATTATATGAGTGTTTATTGATTACTATTATTATTTAAGAATTTATGTGAACAGATATCTGGGAACTATATTTCATTGTGAATTGTATTTGACATCTTAGGGTTGATCAGAACTTATCACTGCCACTTATTTCTGAGAGATTTATTGATTGATACCTTGTGTGAATATATTTAACATAACCTTATCAGCGATAGTGAACTTATTCTGGATAACACACTTTACCATCCCCTTTTGATGTGCATACAGCTTGTTTTGTGATTATATTTCTAGTTAATATATGTTCATTATTTGATCGGCTTGTTTCCTTCTTTATTTCTAAAAACTCCCACGCCCTGAGTTTCTGTATCATTTTTAATAACTCATTAAAAGAAGGTGGCGCCCTAATAGAATCAGAGCTAGTCGGTGATAGAGGAAAGCCAAAGCTGTATGTGACACTAATTGGCACCCTACACGTGAGGCCCCGAAATTACTACCCTCTCATTTAAATTTTGTTTTAAATTTAAATTTTGTAATTTGTGCTCCAGTGCCCTGCGTGAGTCACTGGATTATTATTTTGATTTCTTTATTAATATTTGCGATTTTTTTTTTTTTTAATTATTGAAGTATCCAGAGTGTGTTGGTTGTTGCTGATTTTTTTTTCTTTTTACTTTTTGAACAACCAGAAAATTTTGAGTCGGTTGTTGTTCAGATCTCTGATTTGTCGCAAGAATTTGTCCGCTGAGTGCTCGTGCATTTCGTGTTATATCACCAATTTTTATTAATTTTATGTAAGTTGGGATTTGGGTTTTTTTTTTATATAAGTTGATTACGTTCAGAGTTTGTTAAGAATTATTTAAAGATGGCTCGTCCCAAATTCAATATGAACCTTTTGCTTAAGGACGAATTAGTTTATGAGTTAAATGTAAGAGGTCTTCAGGCTTTGTCGAACCAAACCGTTAAAGATTTGCGTACTTTATTAAGACCATTGTTGAGGTTAGAAAAAGCTAATAGGTCAGTTACTTATCCAGAGTTTAAGTTGAGTGATTCAGCGGCTGAGAATGCTGTTATTGAGGAAAAGGTGAAAGAATTAGGTAAACTTGTCCAGAGGGGAGAATTTCATATTGTGTGTACTAGGTTGACCCATTTGTCTAATAGGTGCGAGCATTTGTCATCTGTAGAGCTTAGTGATGGTTTGCAGGGTAGGTTGGATCGGGCTAGGACCAAGATAGTAGACATGTTTGGCGAGGTGGAGTTAGCTTATTCTAAGGGTGAGATCTTTCAGATGATGTCCAGTTTAGGAGTGAACGAATCAAGTAGTGAATCGGAAGTTGAGGTAGAACAACCCAGTTTGGTTAGGTCTAGCACAAGAATGTCGTTATCAGGTATGCATTCATCGTCTTCACGTAACCTTCAGAAGTGGAATGTGCAATTTTCGGGAGACCTTAGGGAAATGTCAGTTCATAATTTCTTAGAACGAGTGGAAGAGCTTCGCAGAGCTAGAGGAGTTACCGAGAAGAACTTGTTTGATTCAGCCGTAGACTAGTTTGTTGGTAGAGCATTGCTTTGGTTTAGGTCGAATAGGAACAGGTTCAACAATTGGAAAGAGTTAACACAGCTTTCAACAAAACATTATGAGCCACCAGACTATCGTGGACGTTTATTTCAGGATATTTTGAGTAGGACTCAAGATCCATCTGAGTCTATTGTAGATTATTTGACCTGTATCAATTCAATGTTCCGTCGCTATGGCCAGGTCGATGAGGAAGTAAAGTTGAACATAGTTGTACGTAACTTAGCACCTTTTTATTCCACCCAGTTACCGGCAGTTGCTGACATGAGTGAGCTTGAGGATGCTTGTATGCAGTTAGAACGTAAGAAATTTCGTGCAGAACATTATGTACCACCTAGTAGACGTCGTCAAGCTTACGTTGACCCAGACTTTGCATATATATCTGCTGGTCATTCTTCGGGTGCAGAGAATGTTTTGACCTTTGGGTCTAATAATCCTCTTCCCGGGAATCGTCAACAACCTGTCTCATCAGCACAATCTAGCTTACCTCCTGCTGGTTCAATTTTTCAGAATAACCAACCCGTGAGTTCTTCTAGAGTTTGTTGGAATTGTCAACGTTTGGGACACACTGTCAGAAATTGTACGATGCCTAGGCAACTATTATGTTATCGTTGTGGCAAACATGGCTTCACAAGTAGGAATTGCCCTCAGTGTTCGTTAAACTAGAACCGGGACAATTGAGTGGTCGTGATATTGCCCCGGATAGAGCTCCTCGACCGATTTGCAACAACTTTAGGAATGCCAACGACAAGGTTCAGGATGATCACGTCCGCATTAAAGCTAGTGATAAGATTTGTGACAATAAGAATGGTATTGGTGATAACACATTCGCTATTTTAGATTACATAGTTGCTCATGCTCCCAATGATCAACGACCGTACCTAGACGTTACTATTTTAGGGTATAAATTCAAGGGTTTACTGGACACTGGCGCCTCGCGTACTATAGTGGGTAGTTCAGGTTACCACAGCTTGGTGAAGTTAGGTTTTAGGTTAAATTCAGCTCGCGTCCGGTGTACGGTGGCGAATGGTCAGACATGTGATTCTTTAGGTGAAGTTAGGGTTCCTATGTCTTTGGAGGGCAAGGTTAAATGGATGAATGTTTTGGTAGTCTTGGAACTTTCACATACCCTCATTCTTGGTATTGACTTCTGGAAAGCTATGGAGATTGTTCCCAATCTTAACAGGGACGTATGGCATTTTGCTGAACAAGAACCCGAAGTTGAAATCAGTAGCTTGCATGATTCCAGTTCATTAGATGGAGAACAACAGTTTAGGTTAGATAATTTGGTTGGTTCTCAGTTTGAACGAACGGGTGACGAGTTGGGAAAGAGTTTAGTGGGCGAACACCTCATTGAAATAGAGTCAGGCGTCAGACCCATCAAGCAGAGGTATTATCCGGTCTCTCCAATAAAACAAAAAATTATTGACGAACATCTAGAGAAAATGTTAATGGATGATATTATAGAACCGTAGAGAAGTAGTTGGTCGTCTCCTATTTGTTTGGTTAAGAAAAAGGACGATTCATACAGGTTTTGTGTGGATTACCGCCGTCTTAACGCTGTCACGAAAAAAGATGCTTATCCCATGCGCAATATTTCCACCATTTTAGATCTTCTTCGGGATGCAAAGTATATAAGTTCTATGGATATTAAAAGCGCTTTCTTCCAAATTGAAGTAGCACCAAACTCTCGTGAATACACCGCATTTTCAATACCTGGTAGGGGTTTATTTCAATTTAAGCGTATGCCCTTTGGTCTAACAAATAGTCCTGCGACGTTTCAGCGCGTGATTGACACTATTTTAGGCGCAGATTTGGAACCATATGTCTTGGTATATATGGATGACATTATAATTGTAACCCCTGATTTCGAGACTCATATGAAAATCTTGAAAACTGTTTTTGATCGTTTGATTTCTGCTGGTTTAGTTATTAGCAGAGAGAAAAGTCAATTTTGTCGGTCCGAACTTAAATATCTTGGCTATGTTGTAGACTCGTATGGTTTGAGACCAGATCCAGCTAAGGTTGAGGCCATTTTGAACATTACACCTCCCAAGGGAGTGACGGAGATACGCCGTTTTGTGGGGACAGCTTCGTGGTACCGTCGGTTTGTGCCTAATTTTTCCACGTTAATCGCACCTCTGACTGCGCTTACTAGAAAACACGCAAGGTGGGAGTGGACTGAGGAGTGCGAATCGTCTTTTTGTAAACTTAGAGAGAGCTTGGCAACCGCACCTATTTTATCATGTCCTGATTTTAGCAAGACCTTCATCTTGCAGACCGACGCAAGTTCATATGGACTTGGTGCTGTTTTATGTCAGCAAGCTGAAAATGGAGAGCAAGTTATCGCGTACCTTTCAAGGACTCTCAGTCGAACAGAGAGGAATTACTCTACCACTGAACGGGAATGCTTGGCAGTCATTTGGGCAATCGAGAAGTTAAGGCATTACTTAGAGGGTAATCATTTCGTTGTGATAACTGATCACCACTCTTTGCTTTGGCTCAACAATCTCAAAGACCCTCAGGGCAGGTTAGCTCGTTGGAGTTTACGGCTGATGCCGTACGACTTCGAAATCGTACATCGTAAGGGCAAAGATAACATCGTACCTGATATGCTCTCTCGATCTGTTCCGGGTGGGGACGAGAATTTCAGGGTTTCAGATATGGCTAATATCGATGGTGGGTCAGAAGAGTTTGGCGATGGTGATTTTGTCCAGACAACCGACAAATGGTATATCAGGATGCGAGAGAATCTAGAAAAATTCCCGGCAAAATATTCCAATTGGAGGCTAGAAAATGGACTGCTTCTGAAATACGTCAATGGTAGGATTCCTGAGCTTTCTGGAGAATCGGAAAAATGGTTGTTAGTCGTACCCAAAGAGTTAAGATCAGCAATTTTGAAGCGCAACCACGATTCCATAACGTCTGGTCACTTTGGCATTTACAAAACATTTTGGAAAATTCGCCGTCTTACTGCTGGCCTAAAATGCACGCTGATGTCGTCCGCTATGTAAACAGATGTAGTATCTGTAAGTCTTGTAAGCCAGACTTAAAAGCTCCAGCAGGCTTGATGGGTAATCGACCAGAAATCGTGGAACCATGGCAGACCATCAGCCTAGATTTCGTAGGACCTCTACCCGCGTCAACTCAGGGTTATAAATATCTTTTGGTGGTTACTGACTACTTTAGTAAGTTTGTTTTGTTTACGCCTTTACGTACAGCCACTTCCAAGGCTTTAGCCAAATTTGTAGAAGAGCAAGTCTTTTTGGTCTTTGGAGTTCCTCAAACTCTTATATGTGATAATGGAACTCAGATGCGCGGCAAGGAGTTTGTATCAATTTGCAACAAATATAACACCAAAATCCTGTATACTCCATTCTATCATCCGTGTGCAGATCCTACCGAAAGATCCAATGAAACCATAAAGACCTTGATCCGATGTTACTTGTCTGATAGTCACCGGAAATGGGCAGATAATCTGGCTGCTTTGGGGTGCGCCGTGCGCTCAGCTAGAAATGAAACCACCGGACATAGTCCCTATTTTGTCAATTTTGGTCGAGAACCTCGCCTAGATGCGTCGGAATACGAATATCCTATACCTATCGTGAGTCCTGATTTGGGTCTGAGACGATTAGGTTTCGAAAAATTGTTTATGGAAGTTCGGAATAGACTTCGTAAGGCTCAGGAGCGCAATGAACAGCGGTACAACTTGCGCCGACGTCCAGTTTCATATAATGTAGATGATAAGGTGTGGTTAAGGAATAAATCCCTCTCCAATGCATTGGAGTTTTATAACGCAAAACTTGCGCCAAAGTATGTGGGACCTTACACAATCGGTAAAAAGTTGGGCCACTGGACTTATGAATTGATTGACGACTCAGGCAAAAGTAAAGGTGTATGGCACGTAAAAGACTTTAAATCAGTATGCTCCTCCAGGGATTCTTGATATCTTATTGCTACGGAAGTCAATGGTTCGGATGTGTTAGGATGTCCGCAGAAACCATGGAGATGCTTTTCGTTTGTTTTGGTATTTGGTCACCTTCAGTGACCCGATATCTTTTATTTGCGTAGGTTGATGGAGTCAGATGTTGGTCGTCGGTGATCTGAGATAACCTCCTGTGGAAGGAAGAGGGGGATGTCACGCTTCAAAATCGTCGACAGAAATTCGTTGATGCTTGGACCAAATATTTGTGCCACCACTGGTAGTGCGCTGTCCAGAATCGTTGATTGTTGGCACATATTGCTACACGTCATGCGTTGTTGAGTGCGTCTGAGCGGACTCGGAAACGCCGATTTTCAGTCTTATGTGAGATTTTCTTTTGACGCCAAGAGGTAGAAAGAATTGGTTTCGACTGTCCTTTGAATATACGCATTTATCGATTAATTTCGGAGTAATCGAAGGATTGTTAGCTGGGAAAAATTATTGAAGCTGATGATTTTGGTTTTGGATTAGGAGATTTTGGAATATTGGCTCAATAAGATCGATCTTTTTCGGATTAACCAGGAGGCCATTTTTTCTGCGTAAGTCATGAAAATTTCGCATAGGCATTTTCCTAATTTATATTTCTTTCAGCTCTTTGTGTAGGTTCCTTGTATAGATTCCTTGTTTAGGTTCCTTATTTAGGCTCCGTATTTGAGTTCGATTCAGGCACCTTTTCAAGCGTGATTGACGATCGTGTGGATTATTTCTTTACCTCGTCATATCTAGAAATTGGAGGTTGGGAAATTTATCACGTGCATTCAGCGGGACGAATTTCTTCGAGACTGGACAACATCGCCAGAATAACAACTTTTTACATTAAGGTTTGATACAATTAAGGGAAAATTACTGTGAACAAAATTTGGTATCCAGGACAATATAAGGTCAGTGCATTTATTAATTTCGAACATCTGGAAATTCAACGCTAATTGGGCGAAACCAAGTATTATAGTGCTTGACATTTGAACATAGAAAACAGTAATTTTGAGGTTGGATGGAACCATAGAGACTCTATTTTGCCTTTGACATTTGAGCATTGTAGTTTTCATTTTGTTTTTCATTGTTATTATTTGACGATTTTTAATCTGATACTGCTACTGAGCAGAAATTAATATTTGAATTATATGAGTGTTTATTGATTACTATTATTATTTAAGAATTTATGTGACAGATATCTGGGAACTATATTTCATTGTGAATTGTATTTGACATCTTAGGGTTGATCAGAACTTATCACTGCCACTTATTTCTGAGAGATTTATTGATTGATACCTTGTGTGAATATATTTAACATAACCTTATCATCGATAGTGAACTTATTCTGGATAACACACTTTACCATCCCCTTTTGATGTGCATACAGCTTGTTTTGTGATTATATTTCTAGTTAATATGTGTTCATTATTTGATCGGCTTGTTTCCTTCTTTATTTCTAAAAACTCCCACGCCCTGAGTTTCTGTATCATTTTTAATAACTCATTAAAAGAAGGTGGCGCCCTAATAGAATCAGAGCTAGTCGGTGATACAGGAAAGCCAAAGCTGTATGTGACACTTCATAGCAGTGAAAGTAGCATGAGTATGCCTAACCACAATACTGTGTCCATTATCATAATAATATGACTAATCCATTGAAAACTTAACTGAGGTGCTTTTATAGATACACACAGCACCACATAGGTCAGATGTTATCAATCGAATAACACTTTTCTCTATTTCAGTATCGTAATGAGTCCATTCCAGCACTAAAAACAGTGCTGGAATGAACTCATTCCCGCATTGTTTCTAGTTATATTTTTCGTTTTGTGGTAGTCAGCATTGACATTCGATCCTATCAAATTTCAATACACGTCAATTATCAATATAATATAATCTGGATATAGTGAATAGTATATTGTATAATTAGTGGGAAAAGCATAATATTCCCAAACGACTGTGATAATTACCAGACGAGGAGCGTAGCGACGAGTCTGGAAACACAGGAGTTTGGGAATATGCTTTTCCCACGAATTATACATATTATTTTTTCTTCGATCGTTGATTTACAATTAAGAAATTAATTGAAAAATATTTCATTCTAGATGTAATCAAGTAAGTTTGAATAGGTTTCTCTATGTTCATATTGAAATATAGAAGTGGTAACCATGGAAATAACTTTGTTATGACAAGAGTAAAATAATTTTCAAGCTGGATTTGTTTGATACGTTATATTTTATAAGGAATTAAAAAAGAATTAATAAATATGAACACTGATAGTGATTAATTGTTGCATGCCTCCTGAACTAGTAAAAGCCGCGAACGCGGCTCCATTCAATTTACTTCCGGCGAAATCCAGAGAGAAGTATGAACTTGCGTACCAACGCTTCATGGATTTTTGCAGAAAAAACAACAGTGTATCCTTTCCTGAGAATGTACTGATAGCTGGATTGCTGAATTGGCTAAAATAATGAAATCTTCGACGTTGTGGGCACACTATTCCATGCTTCGATAAACTTAGTCTGTTAAAAATAATATTAATATTGCCCAGTATCAAAAACTGAGAGCATTTTTAAATTGTCAAGCTATAGGATACAAGCCGAAAAAATCCAAAATTTTAACCCAGGAACAAGTTCAGAAATTCATTTTAGAGGCCCCAGATGACATCTTTTTATCGACGAAAGTAAGTAGATATAGATAAAATAGTATTACTTAAAATGCATAAAATACGAAATATACAATTTTTGATTAAAATAATATAAAAATCGAAACCATACTTTATTTCATTTTATTGTAATAATCCATTTGTATCATTACCGAACGCTACAGCAGTGCGGTAAGAATATTACCGCACTGTTATTTTCTAATTGCTTAGCAACTTATCACTATTCTGGAATGTTGAGCTTTGCGCATAGAAAACAGGACAAAATAGTGCCACTTTTCCCACGATCGAAGAAAAATAATAATTGAGGAAAAAAGATTTATTTTGATTAAAAAAATAGGGCACTAAAGATTTCCTTCTTGATAATTTTGAATCATTCATGCTATTAGGAAACTATTTTAAATCTGATCTCCATGTCCTACGTATATGATTCAAATTCAAATCCCGTAATCTGTCAACTTTCGTAACAGTCACACCAACTGCCAAGATACAATGAAAAAGTCACTAGGATGTTTAATCCGAATTTTTCATTAAATTTCAACAGTATTTTACAAAACTTGCCTGAAATAGAGTAAATATCGTCTAATGCTCGTTGCAGAAGGCAATTCCAACACTCATGCGTTCGCATTCGTGTTTCAATAGGAGCCCATTCTGCGACTTGTATTAGAATATACTATTTTGTATTTGTAAATAGCTAACAATGATTCTATTAAATTTTCCTTAACAGCACAAAAAATGAAATAAAAACCAATGTTCTGTTTCAAAATATAGGTATAAATAACAATTTGATTAAGTGTATCAGGGTCTTTCCTCTTAAATACAGAGCTTTCTGAATTTTCCGTCTCGAGACAAAGGACTCCTGATGGTTCTGACAAATCTGAAAAATGTTCATGAGCTTCATATAATACCATCTACTGAATTTCATACACAACTTTCAGAACTGTTCCAGGATAGTTCAGAATCAAGCTTCTATAGCGCATCAGTTCTGCGCTGAATTGGAACTGTCCTAGGATAGTTCTGAATTTCACAACCAAAACAAAGCTATTGTGGCGAAACAATTGTTGTTTTTGAATGAATAAGCTTGATGAAACTGGAATCATTATTTATTGAAAACTAACTGGCCCGGCAGACTTCGTACTGCCTCCTCAACGCCTACCCAACTCCAACTCCAACTCCAACTCCAACTCCAACTCCAACTCCAACTCCAACTCCAACTCCAACTCCAACTCCAACTCCAACTCCAACTCCAACTCCAACTCCAACTCCAACTCCAACTCCAACTCCAACTCCAACTCCAACTCCAACTCCAACTCCAACTCCAACTCCAACTCCAACTCCAACTCCAACTCCAACTCCAACTCCAACTCCAACTCCAACTCCAACTCCAACTCCAACTCCAACTCCAACTCCAACTCCAACTCCAACTCCAACTCCAACTCCAACTCCAACTCCAACTCCAACTCCAACTCCAAGTCCAACTCCAACTCCAACTCCAACTCCAACTCCAACTCCAACTCCAACTCCAACTCCAACTCCAACTCCAACTCCAACTCCAACTCCAACTCCAACTCCAACTCCAACTCCAACTCCAACTCCAACTCCAACTCCAACTCCAACTCCAACTCCAACTCCAACTCCAACTCCAACTCCAACTCCAACTCCAACTCCAACTCCAACTCCAACTCCAACTCCAACTCCAACTCCAACTCCAACTCCAACTCCAACTCCAACTCCAACTCCAACTCCAACTCCAACTCCAACTCCAACTCCAACTCCAACTCCAACTCCAACTCCAACTCCAACTCCAACTCCAACTCCAACTCCAACTCCAACTCCAACTCCAACTCCAACTCCAACTCCAACTCCAACTCCAACTCCAACTCCAACTCCAACTCCAACTCCAACTCCAACTCCAACTCCAACTCCAACTCCAACTTGTATGGAAATAAGAAAAGGGCTGTTTTTAGGGGTTTCCCGGCAATTATTCGAAATTTTCTCCCCGTAAAAACCACCAAGTCCATCAAGACTCAACTCCATCAAGTAAAGACCCATTCAATAGAATATTCAATCATTTTCGCTAACAAATTTGTTTTACAACCATCACAAATAGTTTTTCCAGAATTTTTCGAGAGAACTGACTCTTTTCAACACAGCAACACCACTTTGATCTTACTCAACATAACTGATATTCAGCATTAGGTACCCGAGAAGCTGTTCTATCTAAACTCTGGTACTCAGCTGCATTAAATACTATTCTCGGGTATTTCCACGAATACATATCGAGTAATGTCGTTCTACTGCTTGATAAACTTTCCTTCTCTTTGAGGGATGAAAATTGAGGTTGAATTATATGTGAACATATTGCTTAAGAGCTCATTCACTGATTTTAGACCCGATTTCTGTCATATTGTTGTAATTCGCGATCTACGATGCATAGCCAGCTCAAAGTATTACGATCAGAATTTCGCTTTATTCTAGTTTGGGTTCTCTGTGGACGGTTTATGAACACTAAATGAGTAACTGCACTTTAGCGCGCGTGTTCCGCAAGGGACAGCATGCTATCATTTTGCCACAATGTCTATATTTTTCCATTTTGTTTTTTGAAAATGGTTTCAAACGATTGGGTTCGTCTCCCTGATGAAGATTTCGAGGTCAAATTCAATTCTGTCCGTCCGGTCCGGCCACCGTTAGCAAGATATCTCTCGAAAGGAACGAGTTAGAGCGTTGAAATTTGCAGGGTAGCTTTGTAACGTATTTATCTCAGACAAGTTCGTTATCGAGCGAAATCCACCGAGCGGTTTCGAAGTTAGGGCCATTTTTAGTAAAAACGTTTTTTATGAATATTTCTGAAACCGATCACTCGATCTATCTGAAATTTGGCACCAGATTGTAGAATCATGACCTTCAGATGCCTGCGAAGTTATGTACTGACCGGATGGCCATTAAGTGGGAAAAAAAAATCTCAAAAATTTTTAGATTTTGTTTCCACGACAACACGAAATATACTGATCTGATTGAATTGAAACTCTGTAGTTAGCAAAAGATCAAAGCAAACATTTTCGCAAAATTTCACGAAGATCACGCGACATGAAATAATTCAAAAAATTACTACTATTTTGTGGAATATTTTGCTTGAAATTCCAAAAGCATTTTTCGTTGTGTGCATGCAAGATGAGAAGTCATTTAACTGCTGTAGTTTTCCTCAGAGAGGATTGGGGTTTTGGGTTGGCAAATGCTATTCCTCCATAGAATCCCCTGGTGAGGGTCTGCGCATGCGTGGATTAAAGATGCGATATCTCCTGCACCACTAGTGTTGGAGAATCGGAGTTTTGTGTAAGGTGTGTGATTTTGAGAGGACTTTCAGTCGTGAGTATATTGCGCATGCGCAGGAGAGAAGTGACTGTTTTTTGATTGTATGGGTTTGGTTGGGAGTGCTATGCCGATATTGTGACGTTTTAAAAGAATATTCATAGCAATTCAGTTCAAGGACAAGTCAGTTTGGGGGATGTAGCGTTGTTTCCGAGTTGAAGTGTCCGTACCGTGGCCCTGGGGATAATTTTGAAATTGATGTTACCCCTTGCGGGCATTTCTCGTTTTGCGCATGAGTAGATCATCAGTGATTTAACTGGTGGTGTTTTCGTCAGAGAGGATAGGGGTTTTGGGGGGGGGGGTGATGCTATTCCTCCATAGAATCCCATGGTGAGTGTCTGCGCATGCGTAGATTAAGATGCGATATCTCCTGAACCACTAGTGTTGGAGAATCGGAGTTTTTTGTAAGGTGTGTAATTTTGGGAGGACTTTCAGTCGCGGGTAGATTGCGCATGCGCAGAAGAGAAGTGACTGTTTTTGGATTGTATGGGTTATGTTGGGAGTGCTGAGCCGATATTGTGAGGTTTTAAAAGAATATTCATGGCAATTCAGTGCACGGACACAAGTCAGTTTGATGGAAATAGCGTTGTTTCACAGTCGAAGTGTGCGTACCGTGGCCCTGGGTCTAATTTTTAAATTGATGTTACCTCTTACGGGTATTTTTCGTGATGCGCATGAGCAGACCATTAGTGATTTAAATGCTGGTGTTTTTGTCAGAGATGATTGGGGTTTTGGGGTGCGGATGCCATTCCTCCATAGAATCCCCTGGTGAGGGTCTGCGCATGCGTGGATTGAAGATGTGATATCTCCTGAACCACTAGTATTGGAGAATCCGAGTTTTTTGTAAGGTGTATGATTATGGGAGGACTTTCGGCCTCAAGTAGATTACGCATGTGCAGAAGAGGAATGACTGTTTTTAGGTTGTATGGGTTATGTTGGCAGTACTGAGCCGATATTCTGAGGTTTTAAAAGAATATTCATGTCAATTCAGTGCGCGGATACAAGTCGGTTTGGGAGAAATAGCGTTGTTTCCGAGTTGAAGTGTCCGGACCGTGGCCCTGGGGCTAATTTTGAAATTGATGTTACCCCTCACGGGCATTTTTCGTTATGCGCATGAGCAGACGATAAGTGAATTAACTGCTGGAGTTTTCATCTAGGAGGATTGTGAATTTGAGGTGCAGGATGCTATTACTCAACAGAATCCTTTTGGGAGTAACTGCGCATGCGTGGATTGAAGGTGCGATCTCTCTTGAACCAATGGTTCTGAAGAATCAGAGTTTTGTGTGAGGTGTGTGATTGTGATTTTGAGAGGACTTTCAGACACGAGTAGATTGCGCATGCGCAGAGGTGAATTGGCCCATTTTCGGATATATGGCTTTTGTTGGGTGCGGTTTACGTCTAGCGGTCATGGATTTTGTGCTGAGCCAATATTGTGAGATTTTAAAAGAAAATTCAAGACAATCCTGTGAAAGAACAAGTCAGTTTCGAGGAAGTAACGCTGTTTTTGAGTTGAAATGTCTGTGTCCTGGCCCTAGGGCCAATTTATAAATAACTGTATTTGGATGATCAATATTAAATTACTTTCGGATTTGGAGAATAGGCGAAGAAATTGCGTTCCTAATTCGAAATGCATGACACCCCTTTCGAAGATTTTTCATTTCACGCATGAGTATACAAGAAGCGATTTAACTGCTGGAGTTTTCGTCTGAGAGGATTGGAGTTTTCAGGTGTTGGATGTTATTCCTCCATAGAATCCCTTGGAAGTGTCTTCGCATGCGTGGATTTGATCGGTGATATCTCCTGAACCAATGGTGTTGAAGAATCAGAATTATGTGTGAAGTGTTATTTTCAGAGGACCTTAAGCCACGAGTAGATTGCGTATGCGCAGAGGAGACGTTTGGATTGTATGGCTCATGTTGAGAGTGGTTTGCGTCTAGCGGTCATGGATTTGGTACTGAGTCGTCATTTCAAGCTTTTAAGAGAAATTTCATGGCAATTCTGTGCACGGACAAGTCAGCTTCAGGGAAATAGCGTTGTTTCCGAGTTGACCTGTCTGTATCGTGGCCCTGGGGCAATTTTATAAATAACTATATTCGGTAGATCTATATTAAATTACGTTCGGATTTGGAGAATAGGCAATTGCGTTCCGAACAGAGGTCCCATAACCGCAATTTTTTTCGATCTACGGTAAAGCTAAAAGCTAATTTGTATTGATAGCCATATTTGTCAAAGGAACTTGAAAAAATAAAAAGCACTGACGTGAAGTCAGTACACTTAGGCGTGCGTGTTCACGGAAGCTAATTTGAATTGAATGATGAGTACTTCAAGGTCAGTGGATAGAGCGAGCCAGAAATCTACCCAAAGGATAGTGGACAACATTCACTGTCGGTTCAAAAATTACCAGTGCTGCATCTAAGCTGCCATAAGGATAGTGTGACAATGTTGAAAAAGAACACAACTGACTCTCCTTAGTCGCACAAGCTCCTAGAAGATTCTGAGGGATCTCCTTGGGAAAGACTCGGGAGGGTCAGTATAATCATAATCATGTTTATAGCACGCGCGCCAAATACAGACTGACTTAACAATAAAAGAAGAAGTGTAAAAAATTTTTACGTGGGGTCAATCTACTTTGGCGCGCGTGCTGTAAATATGATTATGATTATACTGACCCTCCCAAGTCTTTCCCAAGGAGATCCCTCGGAATCATCTTAGAGCTTGTGCGACTAAGGAGAGTCAGTTGTGTTCTTTTTCAACTTCGCTACTCTATCCTTGTGGCAGCTTGGATACATCACTGTTAATTTTTGAACCTACAGTGAATGGTGTCCACTATCCTTTGGGTATATCTCCAGCTCGCTCTATCCACTGAGCTTGAAGTACTCATCATTCAATTCAAATTAGCTACCATGAACAATGCCCAATGTCTGTATTTTTCGAATATTTTTTTCCGAAAATGGTCTCAAACTATTCAGTTCGAGTCACTAATGAATAATCCGGGGTCAAATTCAATTCTGTCCATCTGGTCCGGCCAGTCTGGCCTTTAGCACGATAACTTTCGAACGGAACGAGTTAGAGCTTAAAAATTTGCAGGTTAGTTTTGTAACGTGAATATCTCGGACATGTTCGTAATGGGCAAAATCCACCGAGCCGTTTCGGAGTAATGGCAATTTTCGTTAAAAAGTTTTTCAAGAATAATTTCGAAACCAGTTACTCGATTTATCTGAAATTTAGCATCTAATTGTAAAATCATGACTTTCATATGCATGCGAAGATTTCTATAGATCGGATTGCTATAAACTAGAACAAAAGTCAAATATTTGAAATTGAAATTTTGTTTTCACAATAACTCGATAAATACTGATCCGATTGAATTGTACCTCGGTAGTTAGATGCACTGACGAAATCACTTGTGCGAAATTTCGTGGGGATATAATGAGCAGAAAAAATTTGAAGAAATGTTTAACTATAAGCGGAATATTTTGGTTGAAATTCCGACACCAAATATCGGATAGAGTTCAATTTTGGCAATTTGGTGACCAATGATGGGGTGTTCAAAATTTCACTGAGAACAGACCACTTGAAAATTAATAATGCTTAACTTCCAAACTGGACAAATTATTTCAATTTCTTCGTGGAAAACGAGTATATAACATCTGGTGAACACATTATTGCTTGTTTTTTGCGCGTTGATTGGAATCAGTGCGATATGTACGATGGCAGCTGATAAAAATATGGACCAGTAACTAGCGTGGTAATTGAATTAATGCGTGGACGATGTGTGGAATTTTAAATTGGTTTTTAAAATTTGTCTGAACGGTGAATGACTGGGGGTGTAACTGCCTCTTTTGGGCATTTTTTGTAATTCGCATATGCTGTAACGAAGTGATTTTCGTTACTGTAGAGTAATGTACGAATTGTAATTATTCATTAGCATGCACCGAAATAATATATAATTCGGACCAGTCCGAATATAATTCGGACCAGTCGAGACCACGGGTTACGCCAACATTTTGTTGAAATGGGCGATGGTCGATTCTCGGAACGAAAATTCCCGGAGAAATTAAATTATTTATTTTATTTCAATCTCATTCAGAATATTCTAGATCATTTAAGCAACCGAAGTGATTCAATGTGAAGTCAATATTGTTGTTCAATATATTTTTTAGGTTACCGGGAGATTTAATACCTTCATCTGGAGTTATTAACAGATTCATCTTCGTTATATGATTTTTTGTATAATAGCCAAAATGAAACAAAAAATAGGTTCAAGCCTTGACGTTAAGTCAGAAGCTTTTGCGCGCTTGTTTTATTGTCCATTCTCCTGTTTTGGACACTCTCGAATTTACAATGGAAAATTCGATTAAGAGGGTCAAATCCAGGAGAATGGACAATAGAACATGCGCGAAAAAGCACCTGACTTCACGTCGGTGCTTGAAACAATTTTTTTTGTAATTTTTTCGAAATTTTCTAGTGGTTTTTGGCGCTCTAATTCCTCGGAACAGAGTGCTTATCAATTTGCCCAAATGTCTGTAATTTTCGAATTTTTGGCTGCAAAAGGTTACATACGATTTGGTTCGACTCACTGATCAAGAATCCGAGGTCGAAATCAATTCTGTCCGACCGGCCGGCTAACTCTCGAACGAAAGGAGTCAGAGAATTGAAATTTGCAAGGTGGGTTTGGAGCGTAAATATCTCGGACAAGTTCGTTAATGGGCAAAATCCATCAAGCGGTTTCGGAGTTATGGCCGATTTTAATAAAAACATTTTTCAAGAATATTTCCGAAACCGATCACTCGATCTATCTGAAATTTAGCATCAAATTGTAGAATCATGACCTTTAGACGCATGTGAAGTTTTGTATTGACCAGGTTACCGCAAAGGCTCAAAAAAAATTTCGAAAATTAAAAAAATATATTTCTACAATAACTCTCAAACGGAATGAGCTAGGCAGTTGAAATTTTCAGAGTAGGTTAGGGAGATGAATATCTCGGTTAAGTTTGTTATTGGGCAAAATAGGCCAGATGGTTTCGGAGTAACGAAAAAAAAAATTTTTTTTTAAGTAACAAATTTCAAATTCAATTTTCATTTAAGATGCAGTTTCACCATAAAAATCCATTGATGTCATTTTTAACTCCAAAAAGCTAATACTTTCGGAGATATGATTCTTCGAAATTTCAATAATGAATCGTACTTCTATGTTTTCACAGAATGCTATAATTATTCTATATAAGCTTTATTATATGCTCTGTGTTCACACTCGTACATTTCATCCTGTTCTATAAGAGAGAGTCAAATTCATTTCAGCTATTTTAATTTGATTTCTTCCATGGTGCAGTTCCCATTCTCAGATTGCTCATTTAATCTTGATAAATAAACTATTATTTGAATTGAATTTCCTTTATGATGAAGTTCTATCATAAGAATACATTGATATAATTCTCAACTCTGAGAAACCAATACTTTAGGAGATATAATTTGTCTGTTTGAAGTAGAGCGCCAGAAAGCTCCTGTCAACAGGGCTTGTACCAATTTTTTCTCACTATATTTACAAACGTCTTTTTGTCAATATTTTTTGAGTTATCGAGGAAATAATATTCCAGGTGGGTAAAACTCAGAAACTGTTGTGCCGATTATGCCCAAAAACGAACTCAACGCTCCAATTCGTATGCGCAACCTACCCTGAAAACTCTGTTCCGATCAACAAGAGCGCCAAAAAGATCCCGAGCCTCGCGCACAAAGCACTGCATTTTCACAAAAGACTTGCAATTACTAAGCACTTAATAAAATCAATTCTATTTTTCGAGCACCAAGCACTTTCAGAGAACTGTTGAAAATGTGGTAATTTACTTCGAATTGTTATATAAAATTGTATTCAATTGATGAAACATGTAAACTAGCAAACTTGACGGATTAGAAATGGAGTAAACCCGATACATATTTCTACAAAACTAAAGAACTCAAAATTCGTTCTATTCTCACACAGTTAGAAGAGGTCTTTTTTATTTAAGGAAATGATGATACATTGAAAGGAAACATGGATTCCATAATCGTCTCAGTTTTTTCTGCACATACAAAATGTATTTACCAATTTCAAAATGTGATAATACCCGAAACATATATGACAACAACATAGCATTAAATTAAGAAACATAGACCAAGTTTTCTTCACCTTGATGAAAAAAGCACTGATGCGAATTCAGTGCTATTTGGGGAATGTTTTCCATTAATACATAATTCAATACGAATTGATCAAATGACGCCAGTACTCTTTTAAATTTTTCAACATGACAAAAGTATAATCTGCAGAAATCAGATAGTATTATTGCCAATGTATTCATAAGCAATTTACCATTGTGAATCAGATGGAAATTCAAATATGAATATATCGAATAAATCTGTGAATACACATGAAAATTTTCCAAAAGAAATGACTTATATCTACTTGATAGAGGATCTCCATAACATTGCATTGATACTGAATACTTTTCAGGAGTTGGTAATATTCACATATCCTCGACCAATTACATGTATCAATAAACAACAATTGAAAATTACAAGCTACATCTGCGAACACAGCACGTCACCGTCTATTCGTGTTACGACAAGATTTCGGAAAGGCTTAGCACTTAAGGGATTACTAAGCACTAAGCCTTTACATGAAGTGCTTGAATTACTAAGCATTAAGCACCGGTTTTAAAAATGGGTTCAAGCCCCGTGGACAGTGGAGTGGACAGGAGGAGTTCAAACAGACAAATTATATCTCCGAAAGTATTGGTTTCTCAGAGTTGGGAATTATATCAATGTATTGATATGATAGAACTGCAACATAAAGGAAATTCAATTCAAATAATAGTTTATTTATCAAAATTAAATGAGCAATCATGAGAATGAGAACTGCACCATGATCAAATTAAATATTGCAAATTTTGCCCAATAACGAACTTAACCGAGATATTCATCTCCCTAACCTACTCTGAAAATTTCAACTACCTACCTCATTCCGTTCGAGAGTTATATCTATATGTCTATGGATGAAAAGCAGTCTCACTACTCTCAGATCTCTTACTTCATGTTCCGTTCCGAAATGTCAGACTTTTCTGAGAAAAACTAATTTCGGAGCAACCAACTGAGATTTTTCTCACTTCGCTCACAATTCTTCGATTGATTAGATAATGTCATGTCTCAGGAAAAAAAGTTGACATTATGACAATTCATACATAGAATAATTATATCATTCTGTGAAAACGATTTATTATTGAAATTTTGAAAAATCGTATCTCCGAAAGTATTAGCTTGTTAGAGTTAAAAAGGAGATCATTGGATTCTTATGGTAAAACTGCTTATTGAAAAAAATATAATTTGGAATTTGCTTTGTAAAAAAAAATTTGTTTTTGTTACTCCGAAGCCATTTGTTCGATTTTGCCCAATAACGAACTTAGCCGAGATATTTATCTCTCAAACCTACTCTGAAAATTTCAATTGTCTAGCTCATTCCGTTCGAGAGTTATCGTGCCTACGGCCGGCCGGACGGCCGGACAGAATGAATTTCGACCACGGATTCTTGATCAGTGAGTCGAACCAAATCGTTTAAGACCATTTTCATCGAATAATTCGAAAATTACAGACATTTGGGCAAATTGTTAAGCACTCAGTTCCGAGGAACTAGAGCGCCAAAAAGTGCTCGGGAGCACAAAAAGGCTTCAAGCACTAAGCAAAATGCTTTGGCTACGCTCTGCACTCTTGTTGAAACTTGGTTAGTAGTTGTAGAATACAAACCTAAGGACGTTTATGGAATTTTGAGAGAATAGTATCTTTAGAAAATTAAAAAAAATTATTAAATAATATTATTCATGTCACGATAACGGTTAGAGATAGCGACTTGAAATTTTCAGGTTTGGTTGTGCATCTGAATGCGATATTTGAGTTTGTTTATAGGCATAATTGGCCAAACAGATCCAATTCAAACATGGTTATTGGTTGTTGAATGCCTACGCGTAGATTCATGCAAAATTTCGCGAGGATCATATCCCTCGAAACTTTTTAAGAAATCAACGAAAATTATTGAAAAAAAAATATATATATCCGAAACTATTCATCCGACATGCTTGAAATCTTGCGAGAGCCTTCCAATCCTAACTCTATTACCAAGTTTCAAGTTTGAACACGATCGGATCTATATTGTTGGAGATCCCAGCAGCCTTGTGTGAGTTCAGTAGCTGGATAGGTGACTGGTGTCTCAATAACTCTCGAACGAAAGGAAATAGCAATTTTCAGGGAGGGTTGCGCATCTGAATAGGAGAATTAGGTTCGCTGTTGGCTATAATCGGCCCAACGGTTTCAGAGTTTAACCCATCTGGAATAATATTTCCTCGATAACTCAAAAAATATTGAGACGATCGAATTGAAGCTTGCTAACTAGTTGTAGAATATCGATATGAAGATTGTGTGTGAAATTTCGTGAGGACCGTACCAGTAAAAAAATTTAAAAAAATACAAAAAAAAAATAGATTGAATAAATTAATAAATTAACGCCCAACACCTTTATTGTCGTTTATACCCCATTAAATGACAAATCAGTTTGTATGTTAGTGAGTGTTGATATATTTCTTCAGGTGCAGGATTTTGTTGTTGAGTCTGCTTGGTTATCTAATTTCTATTTAAGGACTAAGAGGTCCCTATTCATTTATTGGAAGATCATTTGAAGAAATTAAGGAAAGAATTCTGCTTTTTTCCAAATTTTCTAAGCGTTTCATAAAATGGTTTTAATTTTTTTTTTGATTCAAGCGTATATTTTATCGTTCTTAGTTTTTTTTCTAGTTTGAGCGTTTATGCGCTAGTTTTTATTATTTTTTGCAGTTTGTATTCCGTCAGTGTTCAGTTTGGTAGATATTAACTTATTTTTTAATCGCTCAAAAGAATCTGTTTTATTTTGTTTCACAGCTTCAGATTGTTTCTAAATTAATTCATTGTTAACATTGCACAATGTTGACTTTATGTTCAGTTTTTCATCAAATTAAAAACATTTCACACATTTTGGTAAGAAAGAAAGAATGAGGAAAAAATAAAAGGAAATTATAATATCCTCAATTGCAGTTTTTTCGTTGAAACGAATCAGCATGGTGAAAACTTGAAAATATGGAAATTTCTTCAATTATGAAATTTCAGTAACTATAAATTAATAAATCATATTAGAATATTCAGAAATAATAAACAAATATCTAAGTACACAGAATAATAATGTCTGTGAATCTTTCAGAGAGTTCGTTGTTTAACGGAAGAATTTAGTGCTTTGAGAATGGAATCGTTATAATTATAAATAGATACGTTGTTAATCAAACAAATCTATTATCTAATTTGATTGTTTGATATCAAATTTCAATATTGATCAAAAAATAATTTTCTAATATTTATAAATTCATTTTTACTGAAATCTCATTTTCGAAAGAATAATATAGATAATAGATTTATTTGAACATAAATTTATCTGTTTATAAATATTGAAATCCCATTCTTATACGACATAATTCTTTTTTGAAACAACGAACTTGCTGGAGAAGTCAGTGCAATTATTTAAAATGAACATATTTCGTTTAACAAAGGAATGTAACACGTTGCATCAACAAATTGCTTTCATTGACAAAACGAAGATCTTTCATCATAGCAACGAGTTCCATTCTTCAATCTAAGGAAATTATTTCGGTGACTCGACGAACTGCATTGGTTGAACCAATGAATTTGTTTTGGCAAATGTTCTCTGAATTTTTTCGCTGAGGCAACGAAATTATTTATCTGAGGCAACCACATTTTATTGTTTCAATTATTGAAGTGATGACTCTTTTCCGTTGAAGCAACGATTTTCTTTCGTTAGAGCAGTACATTTATTTCGTTGCAGCACCTTAAGACTGGCCTCAAACAGCCGGAATGTCAGTCTTAAATCATATTCTTAATTCAGAATCTGAATTCTGGAAGCTTGCAAAATTTCAAAATTAATACTCTAACAAAACCAGATTGTGTGAGGACAATAGTTAATTAGTATGCAATTTCTTGTTTTCTGAATTAATAATATGAATTAAGAGTAGGAATACAGAGAGACATTCCGGCCAGCCTCACTATTCTCCTCGTACATTCTGATTTCTATGTTATTAGATTCCAGGTTCTAGAATTCCGATTATAAATTGAGAAGATGAATTCAGATAGACATTTCTGCTGTTTGGGCCAGCCTAAGTATTCCCTGAAACGATTATTTATTTTCGTGAAAGCAAACATTTTTTTCGTTAAAGCGATGATCTATTTTCGTTAAAGCAACGTTTCTTCAAATTATTGTCATAATGATGAAGTATATTTTACATGGTATTGATTCTTTTACGCAACGAATTTTACTTGTTTTAACGGAAGCATTGATACCGTCATGAAACCATGTTCGCTCAACTAATGAACCATAACGTCGGTGCAGAACTAATACATAAATTCATCAGCACAAAGTTCACTTTCGTCAAATATAAGCTAATATTCTCATCATTTGGCGCTCTTGTTAACCGAGCACATATCAAGTTGCCCATATGTCTGTAATTTTTGCGCGTATGTTCTGGGGAACATCGCGTTATAGTTTTGCCCAAATGTGAAATTTAATTCTGTGGTGCCGTCCGGCCGTCCGGCCGTTGCCACGATAACTTGAGAATGGAAAGCGCTAGCGACTTGAAATTTTCAGGGTAGGTGGCGGATCCCAATACGACGGACAAGTTCTTTAATGGGTATAATCGACCCAATGGTTTCCGAGTAATAATTTTGTTTTCAACCAAAATAAATCCGATTGAATTTAAAATTGGTGAATAGTTGTAGAATATAGACCTAAGCACGTTTGTGAAATTTTGTGTGAATCGTATCGCTAGAAAATTATTAAAAAATTATTAAAAAATATTTTTGTTGTCAAGATAACCTGAGAATGGAAAGAGATAGCGGCTTGAAAATTTCAGGTTAGGTTGTGCATCTGAATGCGACATTTGAGTTTATGAGCATAATCGTCCAAACGGTTTAAGAGTTATAGTCATCTGAAATTTGGTTGTTTTTTGTTCCTCATTAACTCGAAGAATACAAAACCGATTGAATTCAAACATGGTTATTAGTATAGTAGAATGCCAACGCGAAAACTCTTGCAGAATTTCGTGGGGATGGTATAACTAGAAAATTTAAAAAAAAATTATTAAAAATAATTGAAAAAAATTCTATATATCATAAACTATTCGTCCCGCATGGCTGAAATTTTGGAAGAGCCTTCAGAACATAACTCTACTGCAGAGTTAAAAGTTTGAACACGATCGGATCTATATTGGTGGAGAACCGAGCAGCCTTTTGTGAGTTCGGTAGCTGGATGCGAATCGTCGTATGATATGTTGTCTATGGTCGTATTTTTGCGAGAACCTTCTAATTTTTTAAGGTTCTCGCAAAATTGTCATGATGACATATTTTTGCGCGTATGTTATGGGAAAATCGTGTTATTTCATCACAAATCTATGGGAGATGACAGCCCTACATTAGCGGTCAGACCTGGTTTTGAAAGAGATCCTCCTTAGGAGGAGGCAACTAAATATTGAAGGGATTTCTATGAACAAGAGTGAATATCTTTGAGAAAGACAGAAGGCGATTCTTCTTCAAGAGATCCATGTGCCTTCAGAAGAGTATATTTGCGAGAGGGGACTTTTGGAAGGTTATGTATTATTTTTGCGCTAATGTTCTGGGGAACATCGCGTTATAGTTTTGCCCAAATGTCTGTAACTTTCGAATTTTTTGACGAAAATGGTCTAAAACGATTTAGTTCGACTCCCCAATGAAGAATTCGAGGTCATATTTGATTCTGTCCGGCCGGCTGTTGCCACGATAACTTGAGAAAGAAAAGAGCTAGCGACTTGAAATTTTCAGGGTGGGTGGCGCATCCCAATACGACGGACAAGTTCTTTAATGGGCATAATCGGCCCAGTGGTTTCCGAGTAATAATTTTGTTTTCAACCAATATAAATCCGATCGAATTGAAAATTGGTGAGTAGTTGTAGAATATGAACCTAAGCACGTTTGTGTAATTTTGTCAGAATCGTATGGCTAGAAAATAAAAAAAAAATTATTAAAAAATTTTTTTGTTGTCACGATAACTTGAGAACGGAAGAGATAGCGACTTGAAGTTTTCAGGTTAGGATTCGCACCAGAACGCGACATTTCAGTTTGTTTATGAGCATAATCGGCCAAACGGTTTTAGAGTTATAGCCATCTGAAATTTGGTGTTTTTTTGTTCCTCATTAACTCGAAAAATACTGAACCGATTGAATTCAAACATGGTTATTAGTTGTAGAATGCCAACGCGGAAATGTGTGCAAAATTTGGTGAGGATAGCATTCGTAGAACATTTTTAATAAATCATTGAAAATAATAATAATAACTATTCGTTTGAAATTGCTGAAATTTTGCGAGAGCCTTCATAACCTAACTCTACTGCAAAGTTTCTAGTTTTAATACGATCGGTTAAATATTGTTGGAGATTCGAGCATTCTTGTGTGAGTTCAGTAGATGGGTGACCGTTGCCTCGATAACTTTCGTACGAAAGCAGATATGGACTTGCAGTTTTCAGGGTAGGTTGCGTATCCGAAAGGGACAGTTGAGTGCGTTTTTGGGCATAATCGCTCTAACGGTTTCCGAGTTATACCCACCTGGAATATTATTTCCTTGATAACTCAAAAAATAAATATTCGATCGAATTGAAGCTTGGTAACTAGTAGTAGAAAATCAACATAAAGACGTGTTTAAAATTTTGTAGGAACCATACCCCTAGAAAATTTGAAAAAAATTACAAAAAAAAAATGTTAAGAGCCGTACTATTAGAAAATTTAAAAAAATCACGAAAAAAAATTAGTTCAAGCACTGACGTGAAGTCAGAAGCTTTTGCGCGCATGTTCTATTGTCCATTCTTCTGTATTGGACACCCTTAATCGAATTTACCATGGTAAATTATGTTGTCCATTCTCCTGTATTGGACAATTAATTTGAATTTACCATGGTAAATTCGAATTAAGGGTGTCCAATACAGAAGAATGGACAATAGAACATACGCGCAAAAGCTTCTGACTTCACGTCAGTGCTTGAACCAATTTTTAATATTATATCGCTGAAATTTTGCTGAAGGCTTCTGATCTTGTAAGGTGAGAGGCTCATTTGTGGATATTAAGTCTCGTGATGGGTAGAGAGGAATTTTAGGCCAGTTTTTCTATCACTAATGAGAATATATCTTTATGTTTCACATCGACATTTATTGGTTAAGAATTGAATATTACTGGAATTCAATTGAATTTCATTCAATATGTTAGTAACTATACTTATAATTTTCTTTACTTTGATTATTTAAATATGACATTAATTCCAGTAATATTTTTAAGAATAATTATGTATTCTTCTCACAAAGAAGAATTGAAGGTAGACAATAATGTGCTAATTTTTTCATCATTGCTTTCTATCCTGACTTCACGAAAAAAAAATTGGTTCAAGCAACAGACAATAGAATTCTCCATGGTAAATTCGATTGAGAGTGTTCAATACAGGAGAATTGACAATAAAACATACGCGCAAAAGCTCCTGAATTCGCGAAAAAAATTGGTTCAAGCACTGACGTGAAGTGAGGAGCTTTTGCGCGTATGTTCTATTGTCCATTCTCCTGTATTGAACACTCTCAATCGAATTTACAATGGTGAATTATATTGTCTGTTCTCCTGTAGTAGACACTCTTAATCGAATTTACCATGGTGAATTCGATTTCTATGTATTTCTATGTTCTCACAGAATGCGAATTATATCTATCTGTGTTCTATCTGTATTCACTGTTCATATATGTAATCTTATCTATCTATAACAGACATGTCAAATGGATTTCTGTTCTAACAAACAAAGTTTGATTGAATGCAAAATGACCAATTATAGCATATTATAATTACCCCTACCATATATGCCTTTGGATAATCCATATGATGATGGAAATATAGAATTTGGTACGTTTATCAAATTGGGTTCAGAATATCAGTGAAAACAAAACTGGAATATTGGCTAAGTTTCAATTGATATAATATAATTTTCAGAGTAGATTTGAGGAATCAATATCTCGGATAAGTTTTTATTTCATTTCAATTTAGTTTCTTTTATGGTGCAGCTCTATTATAAGAATCCATTGATCATTCCCAACTCTGAGAAACCAATAATTTCGGAGATGAATTATCGAAGTTTGAACAAGAGCGCCAAAGCTCCTGTCCGCAGGGCTTTCCCACTTTTTCAGTGAATATTTTATCCTTGAAAGTTAATTCGAATTAATACGGCTTGTGTAGTAGATTCCGTGGATGTAGTAGTTATCAATAATTTGTCTTTACATTAATTATAATTTAAAGATTCCAAAAAGGGCATATTAAAATTTGATTAGGGGTATTTCATCAATTTTGAGATGTACGCAATAGATATTGTTTACAACGAGAATTCTGTCAATCCCAATTGTTTGGAACAAAAATTACAAGCTACAGTAAAAGTTGATTTATTTGAATATTCCTCGTGAACTGAAGTACGAATGACTAAGAATAAAACCTGGAACTAAATGGTTTGATTCAAAATTGGACAAGATCTCGAAAACGATGACATCTGAAGAAACAACCCTTCATCATCATAATAGCTTGTCTTCCTTTGATCTGAATGAACCCAACAGGGTGAGGGCACTCGCTATATGGTCCAGCTTAGTGGCGGGAGCAACCAGTTATGTTATGATGGTCAACGAACAGAATGGGTCTGATCTTCGAAGAGCACTCTTGAGCTAACCGCGCTCACGATGACTTAACCGAGCTGACTTCGATCTCCTGTTGTTATCGAGTGCTTAGGTCGCGAATCAGATACGTAGTGGACCATTAGATTGGTACTATGTGGTTTTATCGGCGGGATGATGTGATCGCGATGCGATATAGTGATTTCGTAATGTCGTGCTTTTCTTGAATTTCACACTGTTGGAAATTATTCGAGAAATATTAAGATTTTTACAGTATGAAATTGGAAATTCGGTAAACGATTAGATTATTTTGGTCATTTAGAGCTTCTGGAAATGAGACTTCAAATGTAAGAAATTCTAAGATTTCTGAGGGATAATAGGGATATTTAGAGTCACTATAGTTGCTTTGTAATTTGTTTGTGACAAGTGAACTTTCAAGTTGATAGTATTAGTGCATCAGTAATGGAATCACGAAGGTATTTAACTTTATTTATATTTCTATAAAAGTCCCATTAAAAATTATTATCTTACATTTCTATGAAAATATTGAAGTACGCATCGGAAGTGTATTCCTAATTTATGCTGATGGATCATCGGAAAAGCCTGATTTTCTCCTGATTTTTATAGTGAAAAGTGTCTTGAAATATGACTTATTCAGACTTATTAATTTTTGGATTCTTTAGGTATTTTTGAAAACGAAGAAATTTGTAATATAAAATCGGTAAAAATTTTTTTATAGGTACAACAAGTAACAAATAGCAGGTTTATCAGTATAACCCACTAATTAATATTAATACATTCAGCAACATTGATTGAAGAATTGAAGTTTGCATTTCATCGTCTACGTCATGATTTGAACTCAATATTTGCTCATATAGATACTCATAGGCCAGGTAAGCCGAACTTTTATTGGGGAACATGTCAATATTTATGGAAAAATAATAATGTGGCTAAGGTGCCAGCAAATAATCATGACACATTGTGTATCTAACGTCAAATATAAACAATTCATATACAGATTCTGTTTTTTGTTATGTCAAGTACACGCATGCTATTGGTTCGTCAACCCTGTACTAGCTCTTTCGAAGAGACCTCTTCTCTCTATGAGTTTGAAGAATTAATTGTATCTAGTTTGCCACTATGCATTAACGTCATCTAAGGTTTTGCTGTTAATTGTTGGCCAATCTTGAATGAATGCTGATCCAACCAGGCCGGATTTGAACTAAAGACTTTTCTAATGTGAGTCCAAGGATGTACGGAGTGGGCAAATTTAGATGTTTGTATGGGGTATCTCGGTAACTATAGGAGATACTTAAATATGGGACGCGCATCCTCGATCTATTTATTTCGAGACAAATTCACTGGTGAAAACCAAAATTTGCTATCGTCTTTTGTTTTCGATTTATAAACAAAAGTTAGATTTTTCGACATTTGGACAAGTAGTGTGAACTGCATTTTCGAACCATCATGGTTGTTTGTGAAGTTGCGAAATAATAACTTTTACATTCTTAGGGCACTTTTTTGGTATAATCCAATGGCATCGAGAAAATTAGAAATAAAAAATTTGTTCAAGCCTTGTGGACAGGAGCTTTTTGGCGCTCTTGTCAAAGAGACAAATTATATCTCCGAAAGTATTGGTTTCTCAGAGTTGGGAATTATATTAATGGATTCTTATGATAGAACTGCATCATGAAAGAAATTAAATAAAAACAAACTTTGACAAATTATATCTCCGAAATAATTGGTTTCTCAGAGTTGGGAATGATATTAATGGAATCCTATGATATAAGTGCATCGTAAAATAAAATGAATAAAATAAGAATCCATCGATATCATTCCCAACTCGGAGAAACCAAAACTTTCGGAGTTATGATTCGTCAAAGTTTGAACAAGGGCGCCAAAGCTCCTGTCCACAGGGTTTTCCCCCATTTTCAATTTGGTTTCTGTGCGTCAATTCTCAAGAATTTTCGTAATTAAATTCAAAACGTAGGTGTATGACTCATCTCATCATCATATAGAATTGAGAATAATTATTGAAATTTTGAAAAATCATATCTCCGAAAGTATTAGTTTGTTAGATTTGAGAATAACATCAATGAATTCTTATGCAGAATCTGCATCTTAAAAAAAGTTGAATTTAAAATTTGTAATGTAAAAAAAATATCTTCTTTGTTACTCCCAAACCACCTGGCCGATTTTGCACAATAACGAACTTAACCGAGATATTTATCCCCTTAACCTACTCTGAAAATTTCAATTGTCTAGCTCATTTCGTTCGAGAGTGATCGTGTTAACGGCCAGACGGATGGACGGTCGGCCGGACAGAATCAATTTTGATCATGGATTCTTGATCAGTGAGTCGAACCAAATTTTTTAAGACCATTTTCACTCAAAAATTCCAAAATTACGAAATTTTCGAAATGTTGGCGGAAAATGGCCTTAAACGATTTGGTTCAACTCTCTGATCAAGAATACGTGGTCGAAATCGATTCTGTCCGGTCATTCCGTCTAGCCGTCAGGCCGTTAACACAATAACTCTCGAACGAAAGGAACTAGAGAAATGAAATTTGCAGGATAGGTTTGGATCGTGAATAGCTCGGAGGAGTTTGTTAACGGGCGAAATCCATCAAGCGGTTTCGGAGTTCTGGCCATTTTTTGTAAAAACATTTTTCATGAATATTTCCGAAATGCATGAGTCGATCTATCTGAAATTCTGCATCGAACTGTAGAATAATGACCTCTATATGCATGCGAAGTTTTGTAGTGATCGAGTTGCCGTAAGGTGTCAAAAAAAATCTTAAAATTTTAAAATTTTGTTTCTACAATAACTCTCGAACAGAATGAGCTACGCAATTGAAATTTGCACAGTAGGTTTGGAAGATAAATATAAAATAATACTGAAAAAAAAATTTTTTTTTTACATTACAAATTTCAAATTCAATTTTTTTCAAGATGCAGTTTCACCATAAAAAATCCATTGCTATCATTTTCAACTCTAACAAGCTAATACCTTATGATTTTTCGACATTTCGATAGTGAATCGTACTTGTTGTCACAGTTGTTTTCACAGAATGCTGAATGAATTATTATATGATCTGTGTTCTTACATATCATCTTATTTTGCTATGAGAGATAAATGTCATACTTATTTCTGGTTCGTTATTCTTGATATGAAATACACCTTCTGTTCTAGAAAACAAATTATGATTGAATGCAAAAAGACGAATCAAATAACCTCAGCTATCTTAGAATTATTTGGATGATATGATATTATACTTTTAAGGTGATAATATAACCCGTGGATAATATGATGATGGAAATATGTTCTTTGATAAGATACATAATCAAATTGGGTTCAGATTATCTCCAGTATAAAAATAAAACTGCAATATTGTCCAAGTTTTAATTGATATAATGTAATTTTCAGAGTAGATTTGAGGAATGAATATCTCGGATAAGTTCGTTATTGGGGAGAATCGGTCTGTTTGAATTTAATTTCTTTCATGATACAGTTCTGTCGTAAGAAACCATTTATATCATTCCCAGAGACCAATAATTGCGGAGATATGATTTCTCACAGTTTGAACAAGAGCGCCAAAGCTCCTGTCCACAGGGCTGGAACCAATTTTTTTTACATGGGAGTGATAGTTGGCTGTGGTTTGCTTGGAACGGAGTTTCTCCCCTTTCTAACGATGTATCATATTATGTCGAGTCGCTTTTGATGTGTAAGTATTCAATAGCGAAAATAATATTTTACTAAATTACTTTTTGCGTTTTTTATCCTAATTCCAAGTTGGTGTCATCTTTGACATAGTTTGTCCATTCATTCCGTCTTAATATCAATGTATGTTATTACTTATTCAATCGTAAAAGTCAGATGTCGTACGAAAATTACGATGAATGTGATATGTTAGAAAACTTTATTCAAAGTAATAGCATTTGAGATATTGCATCTGGGATATATTTCAATCGCTTTCCAGAAAGAAGACAACCTAATGAAGCTATTTTCTAAGGGTTAATTTTTTTTTTATTGCCCATCATTCAACATGCCAAGACAACAAAATCAGATATTTATCTAATTTAATAAGATATTAAAACTATCAAAAATTGATTCAAGCACTGACGTGAAGTCAGGAGCTTTCGCGCGTATGTTCTATTGTCCATTCTCCTGTATTGGACACATTTAATCGAATTTATCATGGTGAATTCTATTGTCTATTCTCCTGTATTGGACAGCCTTAATCTTAATCGAATTCACCATGGTAAATTCGATCAAGAGTGTCCAATACAGGAGAACAGACTATAGAATTCACCATGGTAAATTCGATTAAGGATGTTCAAAACAGGAGAATGGACAATAGAACATACGCGCAAAAGCTCCTGACTTCACGTCAGTGCTGGAACCAATTTTTTTTTCGTGAAGTCAGGAGCTTTTGCGCGTATGTTCTATTGTCCATTCTCCTGTATTGAACACTCTTAATAGAATTTACCATGGTGAATTCTATTGTCTGTTCTCCTGTATTGGACACTCTTAATCGAATTTACCATGGTGAATTCTATTGTCTGTTCTCCTGTATTGGACACTCTTGATCGAATGTACCATGGTGAATTCGATTAAGATTAAGGCTGTCCAATACAGGAGAATAGACAATAGAATTCACCATGATAAATTCGATTAAATGTGTCCAATACAGGAGAATGGACAATAGAACATACGCGCGAAAGCTCCTGACTTCACGTCAGTGCTTGAATCAATTTTTGATAGTTTTAATGTCTTATAAAATTAGATAAATATCTGATTTTGTTGTCTTGGCATGTTGAATGATGGGCAATAAAAAAAAATTTAACCCTTAGAAAATAGCTTCTTTAGGTTGTCTTCTTTCTGGATATCGATTGAAATATATCCCAGATGCAATATCTCAAATGCTATTACTTTGAATAAAGTTTTCTAACATATCACATTCATCGTAATTTTCGTACGACATCTGACTTATACGATTGAATAAGTAATAACATACATTGATATTAAGACGGAATGAATGGAAAAACTATGTCAAAGATGACACCAACTTGGAATTAGGATAAAAAACGCAAAAGGTAATTTAGTAAAATATTATTTTCGCTATTGAATACTTACACATCAAAAGCGACTCGACATAATATGATACATCGTTAGAAAGGGGAGAAAATCCGTTCCAAGCAAACCACAGCCAAAAATCACTCCCATGTAAAAAAATTGTTTCCAGCCCTGTGGACAGGAGCTTTGGCGCTCTTGTTCAAACTTTGAGAAATCATATCTCCGCAATTATTGGTCTCTGGGAATGATATAAATGGTTTCTTACGACAGAACTGTATCATGAAAGAAATTAAATTCAAACAGACCGATTCTCCCCAATAACGAACTTATCCGAGATATTCATTCCTCAAATCTACTCTGAAAATTACATTATATCAATTAAAACTTGGACAATATTGCAGTTTTATTTTTATACTGGAGATAATCTGAACCCAATTTGATTATGTATCTTATCA
Organism: Halyzia sedecimguttata; assembly: GCA_937662695.2. NCBI lineage: Eukaryota > Metazoa > Arthropoda > Insecta > Coleoptera > Coccinellidae > Halyzia > Halyzia sedecimguttata. The sequence goes on along the minus strand of OW569416.2, from coordinate 9,148,120 downwards.
AAGAACATATTTCCATCATCATATTATCCACGGGCATTATATTATCACCTTAAAAGTATAATATCATATCATCCAAATAATTCTAAGATAGCTGAGGTTATTTGATTGGTCTTTTTGCATTCAATCATAATTTGTTTTCTAGAACAGAAGGTGTATTTCATATCAAGAATAACGAACCAGAAATAAGTATGACATTTATCTCTCATAGCAAAATAAGATGATATGTAAGAACACAGATCATATAATAATTCATTCAGCATTCTGTGAAAACATAGAAGTACGATTCACTATCGAAACTTCGAAAAATCATAAGGTATTAGCTTGTTAGAGTTGAAAATGATAGCAATGGATTTTTTATGGTGAAACTGCATCTTGAAAAAAATTGAATTTGAAATTTGTAATGTAAAAAAAAAATTTTTTTTTCAGTATTATTTTATATTTATCTTCCAAACCTACTGTGCAAATTTCAATTGCGTAGCAAATTCTGTTCGAGAGTTATTGTAGAAACAAAATTTTAAAATTTTAAGATTTTTTTTGAGACCTTACGGCAACTCGATCACTACAAAACCTTGCATGCATATAGAGGTCATTATTCTACAGTTTAATGCAGAATTTCAGATAGATCGACTGATGCATTTCGGAAATATTCATGAAAAATGTTTTTACAAAAAATGGCCAGAACTCCGAAACCGCTTGATGGATTTCGCCCGTTAACGAACTCCTCCAAACTATTCACGCTCCAAACCTATCCTGCAAATTTCATTTCTCTAGTTCCTTTGGTTCGAGAATTATTGTGTTAACGGCCGGACGGCTAGACGGAACGACCGGACGGCCGGACAGAATCGATTTCGACCAAGTATTCTTGATCAGAGAGTTGAACCAAATCGTTTAAGGCCATTTTCCGCCAAAATTTCGAGTTAATCGAATTTACCATGGTGAATTCTATTGTCTGTTCTCCTGTATTGGACACCTTAATCGAATTTACCATGGTGAATTCGATTGAGGCTGCCCAATACAGGAGAATAGACAATAGAATTCACCATGGTAAATTCGAATTAAAGTGTCCAATACAGGAGAATGGACAATAGAACATACGCGCAAAAGCTCCTGACTATACGTCAGTGCTTGAACCAATTTTTTTTTCGTGAAGTCAGGATTGAAAGCAATGATGAAAAAATTAGCACATTATTGTCTACCTTCAATTCTTCTTTAGGAGAAGAATACATAATTATTCTTGAAAAATATTACTGGAATTAATGTCATATTTAAATAATCAAAGTATAGAAAATTATAAGTTTAGTTACTAACATTTTGAATGGAATTCAATTGAATTCGAGTAATATTCAATTACTTATTCTTAACCAATAAATGTCCATTGATAGATCTGAAGGTGATGAGGTGAAACATAAAGATATATTCTCATTAGTGATAGAAAAACTGGCCTAAAATTCCCCTCTCACAAATATACTCCTCTGAAGGCACATGGATCTCTTGAAGAAGAATCGCCTTTTCTATTTCTCAAAGATATTCACTCTTGTTCATAGAAATCCCTTCAATATTTAGTTGCCTCCTCCTAAGGAGGATCTCTTTGAAAACCAGGTCTGACCGCTGATGTAGGGCTATTATCTCCCATAGAATTGTGATGAAATAACATGATTTTCCCAAGAACATACGCTCAAAAATATGTCATCATGACATTCATTTTTTTGAAGGTTCTCGCAAAAATACGACCATAGACAACATATCATACGACAATTCGCATCCAGCTACCGAACTCACAAAAGGCTGCTCGGTTCTCCAACAATATGGATCCGATCGTGTTCAAACTTGGAACTCTACAGTAGAGTTAGGTTCTGAAGGCTCTTCCAAAGTTTCAGCCATGCCGGACGAATAGTTCATGATATACAGGGTGTCTGGTGAGGAATGGGACAACGTTTAGGTGGTGATGAGGGATGTCTCAAGGAGTGAGAAAATGCCATTTGATATCATCTGAGGGTCATGGTTCCTGATATACAGGGAGTTTTAGGAAAATTCACGAAATTTCAAATGACTATAATTCAGGAAATATTAGAGCTAATCTGATGATTTTTCATATGAACAATGATAGAGTGAGTACGAATCTGTTTGGATGAAAAATTCGAAATAAAATCAGATCCGGACTCAGAAATTTCAGTTTTTCTGAAATTAGGAACTTACTTCAGATTCTGAGAGAGCAGGAAAAATTCTTTCAAACTCAACTGTCATCCCGAATAGCACAAATTTTCCCTGCTTTCTCTGACCCTTCGAATGTCAATCTTGCGATTTTTGCTTCTTACATATTTTTTTCTGGACATTTCAGAAACATGAGATCTCAGATAGTTACTTATAAGTAAAAAAAAAGATCATAAACGAATCAAAAATTTTATAAAAATTGTAAAAAAAGCGAAAAACAGTTAACATTTGGAAAATTTACGAAGTACTAATTGATGATTCAGTACGAACAAAATTAATGATTAATTCTTCAATTATTGTTCAAAATGAAAACCGTCAACCGTCAACAATCCAAACAGATACGTACTCACTCTATCATTGTTCATACGAAAAATTATCGGATTAGCTCTAATATTTCCTGAATTATAGTCATTTGAAATTTCGTATTTTTTTCTAAAACTCCCTGTATATCAGGAAACATGAACCTCAGATGATTTCAAATGGCATTTTCTCACCCCTTGAGACATCCCTCATCACCACCTAAACGTTGTCCCATTCCTCACCAGACACCCTGTATAGAATTTTTTTTCAATTATTTTCAATAATTTTTTTAAAATTTTCTAGTTATACAATCCTCACGAAATTCTGCAAGAATTTTCGCGTTGGCATTTTACAACTAATAACCATGTTTGAATTCAATCGGTTTTGTATTTTTCGAGTTAATGAGGAACAAAAAACAACCAAATTTCAGATGGCTATAACTCTAAAACCGTTTGGCCGATTATGATGATAAACGAATTCAAATGTCGCATTCAGATGCACAACCTAACCTGAAAATTTCAAGCCGCTATCTTCTTCCGTTCTCAAGTTATCGTGTCATAAATAATATTTTTTAATAATTTTTTCAAAATTTTCTAGTGATACGATTCTCACAAAATTTCACAAACGTGTTTAGGTTTATATTCTACAACTATTCACCAAGTCTAAATTCGATAGGATTTATCTTGGTTGAAAACAAAATTAGGACTCGGAAACCATTAGGCCGATTATAACCATTAACGAATTTGTGCGTCGTATTGGGATGCGCCACCTACCCTGAAAATTTTTAGACGCTAGCTCTTTCCGTTCTCAAGTTATCGTGGCAACGGCCGGACGGCACCACAGAATTAAGTTTCACATTTGGGCGAAATGATAACGCGATGTTCCCCAGAACATACGCGCAAAAAACAATAAATGTTCAAACTGATGTCCATTCTGTTTGGTACATAAATTACATCTCATTACAACACTCTGGACAGCATTATGAATATGCAGAATTGAAATGGAATTCATACAGTATATAAAATTAATTATTTTCTTGTATAAATAGTCTTTTATATACAGACATACTAGTTTCTTCAGCATCTTCAATGTTGGAGTTTCTTGGTCTTGGCTTGTTGAAGGATCCGCAATTAATAATATTTTCTTTTAATCTCTTGAAAATAGCTTTATTGCATTGTATTGCATATTATTCCTCCTAGGTCTGCCCCAAGGAGACCCCTCATAAGCTGTCGAAGAGCTTGAGCGAGTAAGGAGAACCAGTTGTGTTCTATGGAGGCTTTGCTACTGTGTCTTTACGCCACCTTAGGCACAGCACTGTTAATTTTTTAACCAACAGTGAATGGTAGCGATTACCGCGACTAGAAAATTTCGTTCCTAGCCTCGGGATTGAACTTGGGGCTTCCGCTCCCAAGTCAAACGCTCTAGCCCTGAGCCAACCGCACTACATACTAGGTTGTTTTCTTTCTAGATAGCGATTGAAATATAGGTATCTCAGATTGCAATATCAAAATTTTTATTACTTTGAATAAAGCTTTCTAGCATATCATATTTCTCCTAATTTTCGTACGACGTGCCGGATTCAAGAAGAACTGACGTGGCTTAAAGATCTCTGGATATTGAGTTAATTTGACTGATTTGTAACATCCAATCCATATACTTGGATGCTGTCAAAAATGTTGATATCCTACTCGAATCTTGAATGTATGAATTAACGCTTCAAATACATAAGCTATTTTGAAAATTTAGAATCGTGCCCTCCCTGAATTTCACATAACCATGGAAAAAGTTATTTTCTCTATTTCAGTATCGTAATGAGTCCATTCCAGCACTGAAAACAGTGCTGGAATGAACTCATTCCCGCATTGTTTCTAGTTATATTTTTCGTTTTGTGATAGTCAGCACTGACATTCGATCCTATCAAATTTCAACACACGTCAATTGAAAATACAATATAATCTGGATATAGTGAAATAATTGTTGAGGAAAAGCTTTATTTTCATTGAAAAATATGGTACTAGAGATTTCCTGCTTGCTAATTTTGAATCATTCATGCTATTAGGAAACTGTTTTAAATCTGATCTCCATGCCCTACGTACGTTTCAAATTCAAATTCCGTAATCTGTCAACTTTCGCAACCGTCACACCAACTACCAAGATACAATATAAGAGTCACTAGGATATATAATCCGAATTTTTCATTAAATTTCAACAGTATTTTACAGAACTTGTCTGAAATAGAGAAAATATCTTCTAATACTCGTTGCAGAAGGCACTTCCAACACCTCCAAAACTCGCACCTTCGTCGCTCGTTTTCGAATTTCGCATTCGTGTTTTAATAGGAGCCCATTCTGCAACTTGTTTTAGAATATACTATAACAGAATATCTTAGCACTGAATTTGATACTTTCAAAGTCCATTGCACTGATGGTATCTTACCAAATTATTAAAGCCACCAAATTAGTTGGCACTACAACTTTACTGATCTATCAGTACACACATTTATCTCATATTGGCCTATCCACTTGAGAAAATTCTAGAGTCTGTCAAAAATACAGAATGAGGAATAAAGTTGTACTTCGTGTAAAATTTTTCTTTATTAAATTTGCAAAGCGCTTTCGGCTATTAGGCCATCATCAGTGCGTTACCTGTAAGTGAGTGATGGCAACTTGAAATATTGAAAAAGTAAAAGGTTATGTTACTCACTCGTCAGGTATACATGGAAGTCCTTTGAGATAAAATCGACAAAACATTGCACAACAATTATATAAACAGATATCACATTCGGTATCCCATTTTAGGAATATGTTTCTATAACATTTTAAAACTTTTTTACAAAAAAGATTCCAATCCACTGAACACGTGTAGTGGAGGGAAATTATATTCTACAGACTAATGAAGTTTGAAGTTTGACAGGACTGACATTATTGAAGTGACGTAAATTTTGAAAGTGACAATTGACAGTTTCAGTGACCATAGTACACTAGTAAATTTTATGATAGTGAACACAGAACTAAGAGATTACATAAATTATTGAATTTGCATAGATTTTGAAAAATGACAGTTACAGTGACCACAGTACACTAGGAATTTTCGAGAGTTAGCACATAACTAATAAATTAGGTTGTTGACCTAGCATTATGAAGTGAATAAAAAAAAAGAATCCAGGGTATGGGGAGCCGAGGGGACTCAGGTCCAAGACAATATGGATGCAATGGTTATCATCATGGAGAAATTGTTACTTAAGTCTTCTGTGTAAAGGGACATATGACCTGTTTAATTGGACTTGAGTGTTGAGGCAAAGGCCATTGCTCTGCAATTCATAATCAATTTGTAGATCTTCTAGAAAATCCAGTCTATTAAAATTTTTTGAGTTAACTTCTTTCAAAAGTGTTACATTGGTATTAGGACTGAAATTGTGTTTGTTGAATTTGATATGGTGCCCGAAAGCAGAATTTTCCGATTTATTCAAGTGTTCATTTATACGAACTTTCAAAGGTCTGCAAGTTCTACCTATATATGAAGCATCAAAATCGTTGCATTGAAGTTTATAAATACCACTTTTAAATAACATGTTTATTTATTCCTTTGAATTAACTAAGTGTTTACTTAAATTATTAGTACTTTTCAAGGAAATTTTTGTATCTTTTAATTGGTGATTGATAAAACCAGATATTTTTTGAGAGATATTTTCATTTAAAAAAGGTAAAGCTACATATTTAGAAGGTTTGTCTACTAAAGGGTAAGATAGGAGTTGTTCTCTTTTGTTCTTTATTTTACAAATTAAATTGTGGATAATGTTAGGGTCATAGCCGTTGTTGCAAGCAATCTGTCTAAGGATATTCAATTCTTTATTGTAATTTATGTGTGAAAGTGGAACGTTAAGGAGTCTATGAATGTAGCAATAAAAGGCGGCCATTTCATGTTGGTGAGGGTGATTTGACCAAGAAGGTATGACATGGTCAGTTTGTGTGGGCTTTCGGTAAATGCTGTATTCAAGTTTGTCCAATTTACTAATTGTCAAGTCTAAGAAGTTCAGTTTGTTATCGGATTCAAGTTCAAGTGTAAACGTAATGTTGGGATGAATTAGGTTAATTTTATTCAAGAGATTTCTAGCGGTATCTGAGTTGCCTTTGATAAAAACGAGACAGTCGTCTACGTATCTGAACCAATGTAAGATTTCGTTATTATTTTCTTTGATTATGTGGTTGACCTCTAAATTATTCACGAACAAATCCGCTAAGAAGGGGGAATATTATTAATTTATTAGTTTTGTGCTCACTCTCGAAAATTCCTAGTGTACTGTGGTCACTGTAACTGTCATTTTTCAAAATCCATGCAAATTCAATAATTTATGTAATCTCTTAGTTCTGTGTTCACTATCATAAAATTTACTAATGTACTATGGTCACTGAAACTGTCAATTGTCAATTTCAAAATTTACGTCACTTCAATAATGTCAGTCCTGTCAAACTTCAAACTTCATTAGTCTGTAGAATATAATTTCCCTCCACTACACGTGTTCAGTGGATTGGAATCTTTTTTGTAAAAAAGTTTTAAAATGTTCTAGAAACATATTCCTAAAATGGGATACCGAATGTGATATCTGTTTATATAATTGTTGTGCAATGTTTTGTCGATTTTATCTCAAAAGACTTCCATGTATACCTGACGAGTGAGTAACATAACCTTTTACTTTTTCAATATTTCAATTTGCCATTACTCACTTACAGGTAACGCACTGATGATGGCCTAATAGCCGAAAGCGCTTTGCAAATTTAATAAGGAAAAATTTTACACGAAGTACAACTTTATTCCTCATTGAGTAGTACGTGTACACAGCTCAACCCAAATCACAAAAATTGGTTCAAGCACTGACGTGAAGTCAGAAGCTTTTGCGCGTATGTTCTATTGTCCATACTTCTGTATTGGACACCCTTAATCGAATTTACCATGGTAAATTATGTTGTCCATTCTCCTGTATTGGACACTTAATTCGAATTTACCATGGTAAATTCGAATTGAGAGTGTCCAATACAGGAGAATGGACAACATAATTTACCATGGTAAATTCGATTAAGGGTGTCCAATACAGAAGTATGGACAATAGAACATACGCGCAAAAGCTTCTGACTTCACGTCAGTGCTTGAACCAATTTTTTTTTTCGTGATTTTTTTGAAATTTTCTAGGGGTACGGTTCTTAAAATTTTTTTTCTCGTCGTTTTTTTCAAATTTTCTAGGGGTACGGTTCTCACGAAAATTTTAAACACGTCTTTATGTTGATTTTCTACTACTAGTTACCAAACTTCAATTCGATCGAATATTTATTTTTTGAGTTATCAAGGAAACAATATTCCAGATGGGTATAACTCGGAAACCGTTAGACCGATTATGCCCAAAATTGAGCTCAACTCTCCCTTTCGGATACGCAACCTTCCCTGAAAATTGCAAGTCCCTATCTCCTTTCGTTCGAAAGTTATCGAGGCAACGGTCACCCATCTACTGAACTCACACAAGAATGCTCGAATGTCCAACAATATTCAACCGATCGTATTAAAACTTGAAAATTGTCAGTATAGTTAGGTTATGAAGGTTCTTGCAAAATTTCAGCAATTTCGAACGATTAGTTACTGATATATAGAACTTTTTTTTTTTATTTTCAAAGATTTATTTAAAATTTTCTACAAATGCTATCCTCACCAAATTTTGCAAACGTTTCCGCATTGGCATTCTACAACTAATAACCATGTTTGAATTTAATCGGTTTAGTATTTTTCGAGTTAATGAGGAACAAAAACCACAAAATTTCATAAAATTTCAGATTGCTATAACTCTGAAACCGTTTGGCCGATTAGGCTCATAATCAAACTGAAATGTCGCGTTGTGGTGTACATCCTAACCTGAAAACTTGAGGCCGCTATCTCTCTCAGTTCTCAAGTTATCGTGACAACAAAAATATTTTTTAATAATTTTTTAATAATTTTGTAGCCATACGATTCGCACAAAATTTCACAAACGTGCTTAGGTTCATATTCTACAACTACTCACCAAGTTTCAATGTGATCAGATTCATATTGGTTGAAAACAAAATTATTACTCGGAAACCACTGGGCCGATTATGCCCATTAACGAACTTGTCCGTCGTATTGGGATGCGCCACCCACCCTGAAAATTTCAAGTCGCTAGCTCTTTTCGTTCTCAAGTTATCGTGGCAACGGCCGGACGGCCGGACGGCCGGACGGCCGGACGGACAGAATCAAATTTGACATCGAATTCTTCATTGGGGAGTCGAACTTAATCGTTTGAGACCATTTTCGTCAAAAAATTCGAAAGTTACAGACATTTGGGCAAAACTATAACGCGATGTTCCCCAGAACATACGCGCAAAAATACAGAATCTTTCCAGATCAAATCTAAAGAGTAATATCCTGGGTAACCCCTTTGAAATTGGATAAATGTAAATATCATTTTGTCAACGGTACTGAGAGATGAACCATTCAACCGATTTAATCGTTTGCCATCAAATTTTAACGATTTACTCGTAAAATTTTTACGACTTCATCGATTTTTCGGTCCAGTCGATCAGTTCCAACCGGAACCACGTTTCATGATACCCGGAATGCCCATCCTGACCAATGGCGAAATGAGATGGTCAATAGTGGGACCATCATTGAACGATAAAGCTATTTGCAGTGGGCCAAGTTGTGAATAAATGGGAGATTTGATGCTTTTAACCGTATGGTTAACGACTCGGTGGACATCGAATTTGGTCAATCGAGTTGCATTTCAGCCGAATTGATTATGAATTTTGATGATATTCAAGTTGGGTATTTTGAATTGTTGTATAAATTCTGGAACGGAATGAAATATTCATGGTGGGCAAGAGCAAGATATTATTTGAGAATATTGTTGAGCATGCACAAATTATTATCGTGAAGAAACAGTTAAAATATAAATCAATTATTTGTGATCATTCCCAATATGTTGATACCAAGTGTCAATTTGAAAACTTACCAGCCCAATTATATCACGACAGGGATGTTTTGAAGAAAATGCTGGAACAGGTCAATTTTTATTCGGAGGGGACATACAAACATTTGAGAACAGACTGTATTATTGTTTGGCTAGTAATGGAAATCATTTCGACGATCTCATTTGATTAGTACACTAAGTATGAACACCCTGTAACTACTTCAAGAACTCAATAAAAAATTGCAAACTCTAGTTTTCATGTAGAGGGACAAGTTATCTCTCAATTGAGGTATAGATCACCCTCTATTCCCTATTAAGGATTTAGGAGTGACAACCCCTACACCTAGGCTTGAGAAGATTTTGGCCTACAAATTTGCTCAAAATATGTCCTCCTCCGAATAAAAATTGACCTGTTCCGGCATTTTCTCTCAAAACACCCTGTCGAGACATAATTGGCCTGGCAAGTTTTCAAATTGATACCCTCCATATCACTTCTAGGCCCTTGTACGGAACAGAATATATCAATGACATATCTATTGAACTTTACAAACCTTCTATTTGAATATACTTTTTGGCTTGCCAGTTTTTATATACAGGGTGCCCCGGGAGGAATGCGACAAACGTATAATCGCCTAAGAGCCTTGATTTAGATTACACTGGGTGGTTTTCAGGTATTGACAACTGTGTCACTCTTTTTGAACGTATCCATTTTACATTTCTGATATTGAGAAAATCGGGACTGGAGTAGGAAAATGGGTTTTTCCTATTTAGGTTAATATCAGAACACCCTATACTTGGACACAATTTTTTTTCATTTTCATGATCGTAGAACAGTAATTCAACAAATAAATTGTAACGTTCGTTTGTTTACCTTCGGCGGGCGATGAGGTTATCGTTCGTGTTGATATTGAATTTGAGGTTGGGTCTCAGTGGTACCAATCGACGCTAAATACTTATTGTATTCGAAGGGCCGAATGACTGTTGGCAATATTGTTGCATTGTGACAGTCGGACATTTAGTGAGTGCGTCGGTCAGGTGAAGTCGTCCATTTTGTGTACAGTCAACGAAGGCAGCATAGGTTAAAACGTATTTTCGGAACTTTAGTAGAATTATTGGAATCTTCTTAATTGGATATAGTTTCGAAAATCGGATTAAGAGTGAGAGTTATATTGGTTTGATTGGGAAGGATAACAGATAACCATCACTTGTCTCGAAAGAGGATATAGGGGCCTTTTGCAGATCCGAGTTGAGCACGTGAACGATCTTGGTGGCTTGGTCAGAACATCGCTGTGTGCTTGCAGAATTATTTGGTGGAGGCACGGCCAGATTTGGTATTCGAAGCAAACGTGTGCAAGACAACCCCGAACATCAGGGGTTTTTGTGGCAGCACGAGTTTTTGTGGCAGCCCGAATTTTTGTGCCAGCACGATTTTTTGTGTCAGGAAGAGAGGGATCTTTATGTCAGGAGGAGTAGCACTGAGGCATTCGAGTATATACAAGGTGGTCCATAAGTAACGCTGTGAGACAGCCAACGCAGGGTTGCAGATCCCGAGTATATACAAGGTGGTCAGTAAGCAACGCTGTGGGACAGTTAATCGAGGGTTGCAGACTACGAGTACAGAGAGAAGGAGAACAGTATTGCGAGACCATCGAAGCAATACTACGTTCAGGCATAAGGAATAGCACGCAAGTTATAGAAAACATATCTCGAAACATCTTATACCTGCTATATATATAACTTGAACATATATTGTCATCAATTGTGTAAATTATTGTTGTTGTAAAGCGGAAATTGGGGAAAGATTTGCGTAAATCATACAAGATCATAGATAAGAAACGTGGATGCGCCTGAGCTCAAGCGACGCGTATTTGAATCAAATAATAATATTATCTACGTACAATTTCCGCCACTCTTATTCAGGGTTTCACAGTAGTTTTACTTTATTGAAGCTAAAGACCTGGGTTGTAAGTGACTGGAATAAATTGTTTGTTTTTAGCGTGCATATTCTTTTGGTGAATTTAGGAATTATTACATTACGCTGGGGTATCTGGGAGACTTAAATTTACATGGCGCCCATTTACTAGGTTCCCTTTTTAGAAACCCACTCCCATCTCCACTGGAGCTAGACCACGGATCCCTGAGTTCTAGTAGCTCCGAATGTAACCACTGCGACTTGGGAACAGTCGTATGTCGTTATAAAATAGAAAAACTGTGGTTGGCACTATCATGCAGGATGACAATTGAATATTATTTCAGAGTAGATAGAAATATTTTAAATTAATGTTTTCAATTGACTCTATAGATTTTTCACTAGGTATTGTGTTTATCTACTAATGTTTATATTTCCTATTAAACTATTAAACTGAAATATTACGCAATAATTAGACACATACCTTATTTATCACATGCTAAATATCCTGAATGAAATGTAATTAATCCTTTCGGTAAAACATTCAAAATTTCCTGAAGATTAAATTTCAAAACTAAATTTGTAAAAAACCTTCTTTATTTTCCGATTTGATTCAAAAAATAATTTTAAGAATTGAAGAATATGATATTTATGTATTTGCGTATGATAGGTGTAATTTCTGACGCCTTCAATTGTTTTTTGTAACCTGGTTTTAGGGAATTCAATTTGGTTGCTTATTCTTCGCGTACTGGTCGATGGATTCTCGTTCAATAGCCGTCGAATATTGTTTAATTCATTTATATTTTGATTAGATGAACGGTTTATTGTCAGATCAAATTTTCCTTTTTCATGAAACCTATAAATTATTCTGAATATTGTATGATGGGGAAACCTGCGGTTAGAATATCTTCTTGCATATTTGCTGGACGATTTTCTAGAATTGCATTCATAAATACCATACATAAGAATTATATCTGTATATTCTTCTAGACAGTATTTTTTAGGCTTTTTTTAAATAAAATGAGAAAATAAAGCATGTTTTTCAATAATTTGAGATGAAATAGCACAATTACGTCAACTGTGCTAGAATGAATGTTTCTCTATGAACATAAAATCTTAACCAGATAATATTCATAAGCATAGTATGCAAAATATTCCAAATTCTAATCTTATATTTTTACCAACATTCAAGTAGATCGAAATTATGTAACATGTCTCCCAACGTTAACCTGATGTTTTGAAAGTTACTCTTCATGGAATTTAGAATGTTGTACGCAAAGAATTAATTACATTTCATTCAAGACATTCAGAAAAATAATTAATGTGTCTTATTATTGTGTGATTTTCGAACGGAATATTTGGGGAATATAAACATAAGTAGTTCAACACAATACAGAGTGAAAAATCCATCAATTGAAAAAATGAATTTAAAATATGTTTAATCATAAATTAATAATAAAGAATTATTATTTATCACCCTGTATGATGGTGCCAAGCAAAGATTTTTCTACTCTGGTCCTGATATTTTCAATCTCAGAAATGTTGAACGGAGACGGTCCTAAAAAGTAACACAAATGCCAAATTTGAAATCAATCTGTCGATTTGTTCAAGATTTATTGAACTTTGGTATTTCACCCAACATCTAAAACTGAATGCCTGAATATTCTAAGCCAAGGATCGTAAGCGATTATAACCTCTTGATACAGGTCACCCTTGACGATCTCTATTTACAGTTTCCGTCTGTCGTATTCCTCCCCGGAGTATAATTACTATTAGAGATAAAATTTTGCCGACTTGATTTCTTGATTATAATATGATAGCTTGTTCTTGGAAATTCCGCGAATGACATTAGTATCAAAATAAGAAGCCGTGAGGGAGTGATTTTGATGAAAATGACTATTCCCCTCAAAAATTTTCAACCAATCATATTAACGCTTGTGATACAAATCATTTAGCAACAACCAATAATTTTGAATATCAATGCAGCGTGAAAATATCCGGGTATTTGCACGTGTGCTTTAGGTGAATATTTTTTTGGCGTTTTAAACTATCAAAAGCATTCGGAACGATAGTCACAAATGGGTTCAAGCCCTGTGGACAGGAGCTTTCTGGCACTCTAGTTCAAACAGACAAATTATATCTCCGAAAATGTTCTTGAACGCTTAATTTTCAATCAGGACGAGGTCAATGTTCATGCTGTCCGTACAGCTATGGGCACGATAACTCTTGAAAGAAATTAAATAGAGAGTTGCAATTTGCAGGATAGGTTTAGGGCAAGAATATCTCAGCTGAATTTATTGATGGGCAAAATCCGCTCAATGGTTTCACATTTATAGTAATATTTTCAAAATAACCCAAAAATACTTATCTGATCGAATTGAAACTCGGTAGTTGGCTGAAAAATCACGAACCAACTATACAAGTTGGACGATGGTCGATGGTACCCTGGACTTTTATTGAAAAATTGGTTCAAGCCCTGTGGACAGGAGCTTTTTGGCGCTCTTGTTCAAACAGACAAAAGTATTGGTTTCTCAGAGTTGGGAATTATATCAATGGATTCCTATGATAGAACTGCATCATGAAAGAAATTGATTTTAAAAAAAGTGTCGTTTAATAAAAATGCTTCAAGAATTATCTTTAAAAAAATTATATCTCCGAATGTATTGGTTTCTCAGAGTTGGGAATTATATCAATGTATTCATATTATAGAACTGCATCATAAGGGAAATTCAATTCAAATAATAGTTTATTTATCAAGATTAAATGAGCAATCATGAGAATGAGAACTGCACCATGGAAGAAATCAAATTAAATCTGGCCAATTTTCGAGAGTAATTGTACAAAAACTTTTTTTAAATTTTCAAAATTTTTTTTTTACACTTTGCGGTAATCTGGTCAATACAAAACTTCACGTGCGTATGAAGGTCATGATTCTACAATTTGATGCTGAATTTCAGATAGATCGAGTGATCGGTTTCGGAAATATTCATAAAAAATATTTTTACTAAAATCAGCCATAACTCCGAAACCGCTTTATGGATTTCGCCCATTAACGAGCTCGTCCGAGATATTTACGCTCCAAACCCACCTTGCAAATTTCAATCCGCTAACTTCTTTCGTTCGAGAGTTATCGTGCCTACGGCCGGCCGGCCGGCCGAACAGAATCGATTTCGACCTCGGATTCTTGATCAGTGAGTCGAACCAAATCGTTTAAGACCATTTTCAGCCAAAAATTCCAAAGTTACTGACACTTGGGCAAATTGATAAGCACTCTGTTCCGAGGAACTAGAGCGCCAAAAAAACAAGTTTCGTATGACAATTGCCCGAAACAGGTTTGAAGTACCCACAAATAGTAGATATTCCATAAAACATGTATGAAAGAAGAGAAGTAATAATGAAAAATTACCTTGTAATCGATCAAAAATTTCCTGATTTACGTTAACAAATTTTCTCCTCTCTCGAACTACAGAATTATGCTTTCAATATTTACGTAATATTTTCAAACATTTTCGGGTGAGGTCCCCGTTGCATCGCTAAAATACGTTATAAGTTATAATATTCCCTTCCGTCAGTCCCGTCATAAATTGAGAGAACTGAGCATTCTACGTCTATGGATGAAAAGCAGTTTCCCTACTCTCAGATCTCTTACTTCATGTTCCGTTCCGAAATGTAAGACTTTTCTGAGAAAAACTAATTTCGGAGCAAACAACTGAGATTTTTCTCACCTCGCTCACAATTCTTCGATTGATTAGATAATGTCATGTCTCAGATAAATAAGTTGACACTATGACAATTCATACATAGCATAATTATATCACTCTGTGAAAACGTAGAAATACGATTTATTATTGAAATTTTGAAAAATCATATCTCCGAAAGTATTAGCTTGTTAGAGTTGAAAATGATATCATTGGATTCTTATGGTAAAACTGCTTACTGAAAAAAAATTAACGGAATTTGTTTTGTAAAAAAAAATTTTTTTTTTTGTTACTCCGAACTCATCTGTCCGATTTTGCCCAATAACGAACTTAGCTGAGAAATTTATCTCCCAACCTACTCTGAAAATTTCAACTGTCTAGCTCATTCCGTTCGAGAGTTATCGTGCCTACGGCCGGCCGGATGACTGGACCGGCCAGACAGAATGGATATCGACCACGGATTCTTGATCAGTGAGTCGAACCAAATCGTTTAAGACCATTTTCATCGAAAAATTCGAAAATTACAACATGCAAATTGATAAGCGCTCAGTTCCGAGGAACTAGAGCGCCAAAAAGATTTCAATTATTCAAATTACAGTTAGTATTATTTATGCCATACAATAAATCAAATTGATTGAAATTTTTTTCGGGAAATGGTCCGTCATACAACCCTCGTGCTTGCCAAATTATCGGCAAGCACTCGGGATGTAACTACTGAATATTACAAGAGATAAATTTCACCTTTAAATCTTACCACCTGGAGTGATATTGCACATGACTATTTCAGGAGAAAGTTCAAATACAAAAAAATTCTATAAGTATTATAATTATTGTGTATGAGAAATCAGAACAGCTTGATATTGTTGTGAATATTCAAAGTGAAAATTACAACTGTAATAGTTTACGATTTAAGGGTTAATTCTCCTCGACTACAGCGGTATGTTTCTGATCCACAGAATTTGGATTGGCAGAAGGTATTTTATTCTCTCTGAGATTTTGAATTACCTATGTTAAAGTTGTGTTCGGAATCTTGTTGTGATTAGGGTTTCAACGAGTGTGCACTCGAATGTAGAGTGATTTTAATCAATTCTTTTTCATTTTCTCCCTTTTTGGCGCTCTTCTTCATTGGAACATAGTGCTTATCAATTTGCCAAAATGTCTGTAATTTTCGAATTTTTGGCTGAAAATGGTCTTAAACGATTTGGTTCGGCTCACTGATCAAGAATCCATGGTCAAAATCGATTCTGTCCGGCCGTCCGGCCGGCCGTTAACACGATAACTCTGGATTGGAATGAGCAAGAGTGCTAGACAGTTGAAATTGTCAGAGTAGGTTTGGGAGATAAACTTCTCGGCTAAGTTTGTTATCGGGTAAAATCGGCTGGGTGTTTTCGGAGCAACAAAAAAAATTTTTTTTTTTCGTTAAAAATTTCAAATTCATTTTTTTAAGATGCAGTTTCATCATAAGAATCCATTGATATCGTCTTCAACTCTAACAAACTAATCCTTTCGGCGATATGATTTTTCAAAATTTCAATAATTATTATTCTCAATTCTATATGATTTCATAGAATACTCTAATTATAATTTTCTCATGTATGTAAATTCACCATCAGATGGATCATAGACCTACGTTTTGAATTTTATTACGAAAATTCTTGAAAATTGACGCATAGAAGCCAAATTGGAAAAGTGGGAAAGCCCTGTGGACAGGAGCTTTGCCGCTCTTGTTCAAACTTTGACAAATCATAACTCCGAAAGTATTGGTTTCTCCGAGTTGGGAATGATATCAATGGATTCCTTTTTAATTTAATTTATTTTATGATGCAGTTCTATCATGAGAATCCATTGATATCATTCTCAACTCTGAGAAACTAATACTTTCTCAGATATGATTTGTCGAAGTTTGAAGAAGAGCGCCAAAGCTCCTGTCCACAGAGCTTTTTTCAATTTGGCTTCTATGCGTCAATTTTCGAGAATTTTCTTTATTAAATTCAATTGGCTTGAACCAATTTTTTGTAGTCCATTCTGATATTGTATTTATATCTAGGGCTTGTTTTTGTACCAAATTCTTCTTAGCCAATTGGGATGTGCAGTCAAAAGAAGTCAATCAGTTGATACATTTGAATTTGTCGATCTTATTTCCGTGAGTTTGTGGTATATGCGAACGTGACATAAATCTTCATTTTCTTTATTCTCCACTAACGATTTACTATTCGATACATTTTTGGAACCTCCTTCGGAAGTTTCAGAAAATATTGGGTAATGTTTCACCCGTCCAGTGAAGTTCTTTAGGTCATACTCTTTCTATAGAAGTAAATAAATTCAACAATTGCCCGCCTCAATACCGCTTCAAGCCAATAAGAATGAGCATGTATGCGAATGTATGAGAATTTCTTTTACAACCCATCTGGGTAATCGACATTGTAGCAATTGGCCATTCTCAAAAATGCTTCGGCTGAAGAACTCGAATTTCCTTTTGCGCCCATGCTCTGGGCTGCAGCATGCTGCATCATTTTGTTCAAAAGTGTGTAACTTTCGAACTTTTTGCCGAAAATGTTCTCAAACGATTAGGTACGACACACTGATGAAGAATTCGACGTCAAAGATTCTATCCGGCGGGCCGATTACTTGAGAACGTAAAGAGATAGTAACTTGAAATTTTACCGGCGTGAATTTGGCAGCCACTTATTAGCGCGATAGCTGTCGTTTCACCAGTGGCGTCGGTGTGAATACATTATATGGCGTAACTTCCGTTTGAAACATGGCTGGAATTGAAAATTTGCAGGAAATGTTTATTGTGGACCAATGAAATAGTTGTATTAATCGTATCCACTTCAGATGGGTCTAAGGGGTGGAAATTGGAACCGCCCCCTGAATAGATATTTACATACTTTCATAACTCGTTGAAAAAAATATCCTCTACAGATGAAAATCACATAGAACGTTTATTTTGGACCAATGAAGAATTCATATAAATTTTATTGACTTCGGATGGGTCCGAGGGGTGAAAATGATAACCACCCCCTACTTTTCATATACCTTCATAACACATTGAAAAAAATATCCTCTACAGATGAAATTCACAGGAAACGTTTATTGTGATTTCATGAACAATACTTATTAATTCTATCGCCTTCGGAGGGGTCTGAGGGGTGGCAATGGTAACCGCCCCCCAATTGATGTCTACCTTCATAACACGTCGAAAAAAATGGCCTCTACAGATGAAATTCACAGGAAACGTTTATTGTGAACTCATGAACAATACATTTTAATTTTATCGCCTTCGGAGGGGTCTGAGGGGTGGGAATGGTAACCGCCCCCCAATTGATGTCTACCTTCAGAACACGTCGAAAAAAATGGCCTCTACAGATGAAATTCACAGGAAACGTTTATTGTGAACTCATGAACAATACTTATAAATTTTATCCCCATCGGGGGGGTCTGAGGGGTGGGAATGGTAACCGCCCCCCAATTGATGTCTACCTTCAGAACACGTCGAAAAAATGGCCTCTACAGATGAAATTCACAGGAAACGTTTATTGTGAACTCATGAACAATACTTATTAATTTTATCCCCTTCGGGGGGATCTGAGGGGTGGGAATGGTAACCGCCCCCCAATTGTTGTCTACCTTCAGAACACGACGAAAAAAATGGCCTCTACAGATGAAATTCACAGGAAACGTTTATTGTGAACTCATGAACAATACTTATTAATTTTATCCCCTTCGGGGGGGTCTGAGGGGTGGGAATGGTAACCGACCCCCAATTGATGTCTACCTTCATAACACGTCGAAAAAAATATCCTCTACAAATGAAGCGCAGGAACATTTATTGTGGACTATTGAACAAGTCCTACCAATTTTATCGACTTCGGACGGGCCTGAGGGGTGGAAATGGAAACCGCCCCCGGCGTGCTTTCTATATACCTCCATAACTCGTCGAAAAAAATGGCCTCTACAGATGATACTCACAGGAAACGTTTCTTGTGAACTCATGAACTATACTTATTAATTTTATCGCCTTCGGAAGGGCCTGAGGGGTGGAAATGGTAACCACCCCCTACTTTTAATATACCTTCATAAAACATTGAAAAAAATATCCTCTACAAATGAAACTTACAGAAAATGTTCAATGTGAACTCAAGAACAATACTTATTAATTTTATCGCCTTCGGAGGGGTCTGAGGGGTGGAAATGAAGGTAGACATCAATTGGGGGGGGCGGTTACCATTTCCACCCCTCAGACCACTCCGAAGGCTATAAAATAAATAAGTATTGTTCATGGAATCACAATAAACGTTTCCTGTGAATTTCATCTGTAGATGCCATTTGTTTCGACGTGTTATGAAGGTAGACATCAATTGGGGGGCGGTTACCATTTCCACCCCTCAGACCCCTCCGAAGGCGATAAAATTAATGAGTATTGTTCATGAGTTCACAAGAAACGTTTCCTGTGAGTTTCATCTGTAGAGGCCATTTTTTTCGACGAGTTATGGAGGTATATGGAAAGCACTCCGGGGGCGGTTCCCATATCCACCCCTCAGGCCCGTCCGAAGTCTATAAAATTGGTAGGACTTGTTCAATAGTCCACAATAAATGTTTCCTGTGAGTTTCATTTGTAGAGGATTTTTTTTTCGACGTGTTATGAAGGTAGACATCAATTGGGGGGTGGTTACCATTTCCACCCCTCAGACCCCTCCGAAGGCGATGAAATTAATAAGTATTGTTCATGAAATCACAATAAAAGTTTCCTGTGAATTTCATCTGTAGAGGCCATTTTTTTCGACGTGTTATGAAGGTGGAAATCAATTGGGGGCGGTTCCCATTTCCACCCCTCAGACTCCCCCGAAGGCGATAAAATTAATAAGCATTGTTCTTGAGTTCACATTAAACATTTTCTGTAAGTTTCATTTGTAGAGGATATTTTTTTCAATGTGTTATGAAGGTATATGAAAAGTACGGGGTGGTTATCATTTCCACCCCTCGGACCCATCCGAAGTCAATAAAATTTATATGAATTCTTCATTGGTCCAAAATAAACGTTCTATGTGATTTTCATCTGTAGAGGATATTTTTTTCAACGAGTTATGAAAGTATGTAAATATCTAGTCAGGGGGTGGTTCCAATTTCCACCCCTTAGACCCATCTGAAGTGGATACGATTAATACAACTATTTCATTGGTCCACAATAAACATTTCCTGCAAATTTTAAATACCAGCCATATTTCAAACGGAAGTTACGCCATATAATGTATTTACACCGACGCCACTGGTGAAACGACAGCTATCGCGCTAATAAGTGGCTGCCAACTTCATGCCGGTTGAAATTTTCAGGCTTGGTGGCGCGTCCACATCGAGTCCACATGCGACAGACAAGTTTGTTAGTGGACATAATCGGTCCAACGGTTTCCGAGTACAAATTTTGTTTTCAACTAATACAGTTGTAGAATATCGGCATTAAGACGTATGTAAAATTTTGTGGGGATCACATGTTGTTGTCAATTCCTCAATAACTCAAAAAATTATAAACCGATCCCATTTAAATATGGTAATTAGTTGTAGTATGTCAACGCGTCAATTTAGGAAATTCTGAGAGTGTCACTAGAAAATTAAAAAAATATTCTTCTGACATCGCTGAAGTCTTGCGAGTGCTTCCAAAACATAACTTTATAGTCAAGTTCCGAATTTGAGCACGATCGGATTTATATTGTTGGAGATCCAAGCAGTGTGAGTTCAGTAGCTGGATGGGTAACCGTTGTCACGATAACTTGAGAACGGAAAGAGATAGTCCGCCGTATTCACAAAGCATTCAATCTCCGTCAAAGTCCTATAACTGAGGTCCTCAGTTAAGGATAAATTTGAATCGCGAACCTCAGCTAACATATGTAACGGTGGTGAAACATGACGTCTGTTTCACGTTAATTTTCACGTTAACTGAGGTTGTGACTCAAATTTATCCTTAACTGAGGACCTCAGTTAGGACTTAACGGAGATTGAATACTTTGTGAATACGGCGAATTGACTTGAAATTCAGAGTAGTTATACATATCTGAAATTTTATTGTTATGTCCTCTACAACTCAAAATATACAAAGTTTTTCTGTTAGAGTTTGCTGCTGCTAGCCCTTTGTATCTCTATCCAAACGAGGTGACTTGAATCGAATTTCCACCGAAAACTGAAAGACTTTTTCTGCATATGTGCAGTGGTGTTACATTTTGATTTATTTATAATCTGCGCCTTTTTTCTTCTTCATCTTAAAAGCGTAGTCTGCTAATATTTATGAAACTTTTTCTGGAGTTGTTTCTGGATCTAATGGTTTTTTTCAGTTCAGAGGAAATTCGAAAACAGATTCCACACTGACATTTTCGTTTTTGTGGTATCTGTAGGTACCAGTTTGGGAATTTCATGCTCAATTTCTTTCGAAGAAATATTTCCTAATCTACACTCTTCTTCATGGAAATCCAAATTTCCAATGAATGAACTACGAATAACTTTGGCACGTGACGTACAATTGCATATTCGACAAGCATTTATTTTCCAAGACATCTTGAATTTTAGAGAAGTCAAAATGATTTCGCTGGATCTCAATGTTGGTTTTGCTGGCGAGCATATTTGATCCAAAACAGTACCACTTAAATTATGCCACCAAATATATCTCGATTGTAATTTGAGAGTCTGCTGTTTGGCAATTTTGTGAATGATATATTTTCATCAAAATCACGACCCATCATGTGAGTGATTTTGTATAAATGTCATGAGCGAAAAGCAAGAAACTTGAATATAACAAGATATAAATTTTACCTGGAATAATTTTGTCTCGACTGGTATATTCGACATGGCTATTTCACGAGATTATTAATGGAAGAATGACGAACGTAAAAATATAACACAAGCAAGAAGATACATTAATCGACGGTGCACGTAATTTAAGTGATATATTGGTTTGACAAATATTCAAATGATATGAATTTGTGAAATGTAGGAATTTTATCGCTACAAATTCATCATATTCCTTTTACCAGAGTACTTTCTATCGCGGAAAAACGGGTATCGCTATGGAAAGTTTCTAATTACATATCGATATGTGGAATGGACAGTAGAAAACATAACGCTAGAATAAACTAATTCAAAGTGATATAGGGTTATCTGTGACATATCTGTCTTGAATTCCTGTTGCCTAGTTTTATGAATTGTATAAAGTGAATGAATACTTGCGACAGACGAGCCCTAGCGAACCATCCAGTTCGATAGAAGAGGACACAGCATTGAAGCTAGCTGGTTCCATATATAAAAGATAGTGCACATGCTGGTTGTGCGTGAAAATGAAAATGATAGATAGCTATAGACTCGTAAATTCTGAGCTAGATATCGTCTTAATGATGTTACAAAAATTCACAGAAATCAGACAATATTTTTTGAGTATTTTCTCAACAATATTTTATCAAGGAAATAATAAACAGTTTATGTCGAAAATCAACAAAATATTTGTCAAAACATTGATTTTTAATAATTTGATTGTTCAGAAGAGAATCGGAATATGTTCAAATCTCACAATTTTCAGTGTCACTATTTCATTATAAAAAAAAATATAAAAAATGTATTTGCTAAGATATGTTAGAATATTCATGTATTGTGTACTTACTTTATTCTCAGCACCAAAATTATTGAATTCTTCATTATATCTTAGATACACTTGAATGTGAAAACCAATAAAATCTAGTGACGCATTGGTTAGATCAGCGTCGTTGTATTTAAAATTATTTATTTTACGAAATGCTAACTTCAATGAACAGTTTTTCAAAGTTGCATCCTTGAAATCAATAACAGAGTCGTCCAAGTTAGCAAAAAATAATTTTTTACCATTTTTTATTAAGGTATAACGTTAATAATCAAGAACGATAAATAGTAACAAGTTCTTTCAATTCTGAATGTATATGTCAGCAGCTCCAAAATGATGTTCAGCATTTACTGGCCTATCGCAATCCTTTTCAATTTGAAGCAACGGCACTTAAACCAATGAAGTATACGCGCTGCTGCAATGCTGCGTCCTCTCCTATGGAAGTGTATCGTTCGTTGGGAGCAATTTTTTCGCTTTTTAAAACAAGAAATTCAAGACAGATTTTTCTCAGATAACCCTATATCACCATGTTTGCAATGAAATCATATTCATTTCGACATAAGTTTT
Source organism: Halyzia sedecimguttata (assembly GCA_937662695.2). Lineage (NCBI taxonomy): Eukaryota > Metazoa > Arthropoda > Insecta > Coleoptera > Coccinellidae > Halyzia > Halyzia sedecimguttata. The sequence continues at coordinate 9,124,847 of OW569416.2, read as the reverse complement.
ATTTATTAAAGGGCCAAGAGCAAATTACTACTATCGATTTACTTGTTTATACCAGGGATGTTAGGATGCTGATTTTTTCACATCCGCGGATGCGAATGCGGATGCGGAGTTTTGAAAGCTCACATCCGCGGATGCGGATGTTTAAGATATTATGTAAATAAAGTCTATTAATGAAGAATTAAAACAATGATAACTTAATTATTAACATTTTTATTGTAATCAAATCAAACATAAGTATCTATTTTTATATTGAACACCTAAGGGTTCTTATATTAGTAAGTGAAATTAAAAATAGGAGCATAATACTTAATAAACAGTAGTCTTTCTTGTCGCTAGCGCTACTTGCATGATATTCGCATCTGCATGAACATCCGCATTGATTAATGCGGATGCGGATGCAGATGCAGATGTCCAAACCTATCCGGAAGTTCTGCATTTGCGGATGCGGATGCGGATGCGAATGTTCGCAACATCCCTGTTTTATACCTACCTGCCCAAATAAATACACACAAATAAGACGGAAAAAAAATCAGTCAACATAATGATAACATATTCGATATGTTTCGATTGGTATGTAATTTTTATACTAAAAAAACAAGTGCACTGTTAAAATAAACATTTTTGAATTTTTAATTAATCAAATATTGGACTGAAATTTTTCAGTCAACGTTCACGTGATGTTTTTGAGAAACACTTTTTTGGATCTCGAGAAGAACCTACGGTCCATGTGCAAATACATTTCCTTCCTACGTACCTACCAATTGTTGGAATGTAAAACAATTTTGTACCGTGGAAATTTATTCTACTGTGGATTCTTGTTCTATGTCTTCAAGTGTCAAATATAAATATGTAACTTGCATGCTCGACAGGCAATTGTTTGGTTCAACTGTTCAAGCAAGTTGTAGAAGTTTGAAATAAATCTATAAAAATCATCCTGATTGTTAATCCTCATATAATTTAAGAATATTACCAACCACTGCACTCGCTATATTTCACAGCAAATATTATCAGGTTATGCGCCCAAAGTTCGTGAAATTGGATTATTTAAATTATTGAGAAGATAAATGTTAAGGAAGAACGTGTTCCAACGTTTCAATGGCTAATCAGGAGGAAAAATACAAGGTTCCACTCTTCGATGGAAACAACTATCACAGTTGGAAGTTTCGAATGGAAATTTTGCTGGACGAACTGAATTTACTGAGTTTGGTGGAGCAACCGTTAAAGTTTGAGGTTGTACCAGGTACACCAGGGACGCCACCAGAAACTCAACTTCGAAACAATAAACTCGAACAAGATGATAAAACTTGCAAAAGGAAAATCGTATCAAAAGTGGCTGACACCCATCTGGAATATTTACAAGGCAAGGAGACAGCTTATGAGATGTGGGAAAGCTTACGAAGTGGATTCGAACGTCAGAGCCTAGCCACTCAAAACAGAATTAAACGTCAGATAGAAACGTTCAGAAAAAGGCCGAATGAGAATCTTACTGAACATTTTCTCCACTTTGAACAACTCATAAGAGAATACAAGTCTGCTGGAGGACAACTAAGTGAACGAGAATGTGTTCTACAATTATTCCAGTCATTACCGATGAAAGAATATCAAACAGTTATAAGCACATTAGAAACACTTTCCCTGGTTGATGAATCGCTAATTAGATTAACTGTGGTCAAAGGAAGGTTACTCGATGAAGAAACCAAGCTGAAGACACTAGCGAACACATTCAAAGAAGAAAGTCAGTCATCTGCTGTATTTGTGGCAAATCAAGGAAACACTAAAACATTTCACAGTCAACTGAATGGGAAGCAAAGTAACCTCGCATGAAAAGGGGCGAACCTGGAAAAGTTTCCATACAAATGTTATTTCTGTAACAAAACTGGACATAAAAAGGCTGAATGCAGAAAGAGGTTGAAATACATGGACCAGAAATCAGGACAGGTAAATGCTGCCTCGACAAGTAACAATACAGGTAACACTGATGAATTTTGCTTTGTTTGTGATAATGATGACAATTCAAGGGACTATATCCGTTGGTATTTGGATTCAGGTGCTACTGAACATCTAATCAGCGACTGTAATTCACTAAATGATGTAAAATTTTTAAACAATCCTATGAAGATTAAGGTTGCAAAGTCTTGACAGTTTATGAATGCTCAAAAATATGGTTCTATACAAGTAAAATCTGTAGTTCAACGAAAGTCATTTAACATTAAAATCAATGATGTATTATTTGTGCCAAATTTACAATATAATTTATTGTCGATTAGGAAATTGGAAATGAATGGATTTACAATTGTGTTTGAGAAAGGCCAGGCAAAAATTATTAAAAATAACATCATTTTGGCAATTGCTTTACGTAAGGAAAAACTGTATGAATTGAATTTCCAGAAGGTAATAGGCATGGCTGAAATACATATCGCAGAAACTGAGCTAGATCTATGGCATCGCAGGTTAGGTCACATAAGTATGAATAAACTATTTGCATTAGAAAAATTAGTTGATCTAAACAAGACATCAAATTTTCAAATGGTTTGTGAGGCATGTGTCAGTGGTAAGCAAACAAAACTGCCACATAATAAAAATCGTATTAGAGCCAAAAGACCATTAGAACTTGTACACAGCGATATAATGGGACCCATAAATATAACCTCATGGAACTCCAAAAGATAAATACTTTGTTTCGTTGATGATTTCACTCATTTCTCGGCAGTCTATTTTCTAGGACACAAATCAGAAGTATTCGAATTTTTCAAAATTTACAAGGCCAGAGTAACCGCACATTTTAATTTACCAATCCGTAGATTCAGGTGCGACAGAGGAGGGGAATACCTATCAAATGAAATGAAGGATTACTTTAAGAACGAAGGTATTCAGTATGAATGTACAATAAGGTATACACCACAACAAAATGGAGTTTCAGAGAGGATGAACAGGACAATAGCGGAAAAAGCTAGATGTATGCTAATAGAATCTGGACTAAGAAAGGACCTTTGGAATGAAGCAGTTCTGACAGCCGTCTACATAATAAATAGAATTCCAACTTCTGCTCTAAATGGTAAGATACCTGCAGAGCTGTGGTATGGTGAGAAACAAAATTGGAGCAAATTTCGAAACTTTGGTTGTGTTGCATATTTACATCCTCCGAAACAAACATTGAACTGGAAGTTTGGTTCCAGAACTATAAAATGTTTCATGATAGGTTGTTGTCACAATGGCTATTGTTTATGGTATCCCGAGGAAGGAAATGTAATTGAAGGACACGATATTGTTTTTGATGAATTGTCGAAAGCCAATAAGCAATACACTGACTGGGACGATATAATTCCACAAAGAAGAGAACAAACAGTAATGCAACAGGAAACTACTGCACAAGTGGATGAAGAAAACTCTGTTCCAAATGAGGAAGTAGAGGAATCGCTGAACACAAAAAATAACCAGGAAATTACACCAATACAAACGCGAGGCCAACGAACCAGAAAAGTACCAAATTATCTTAAAATTATCTTCTTGAAGATGATTTTGGTGGTATGGCATTCAATGCTGAGGCCTATGTGGATGACGTTCCAGAAGCTTACGATGATATAAAAGGTAGAGCTGATGAAGAATATTGGAAACTAGCAGTAAAAATGGAATTGGATGCGCTCCAGGAAAATAATACTTGGACATTATGTGAGCCACCGATTAATCAAAAAATCATTGAAAACAAATGGGTTTTCAAAATAAAACGAGATTCACATGGAAATGCTCACACATATAAGGCAAGGCTAGTTATCAAAGGCTGTAGTCAACGTAAAGGGTTCGATTACAAAGAAACATATTCGCCAGTTGCAAGGCTAGTTACCATGAGAATTTTATTTTCAACAATAGTTTCTCAGAATCTAACCTGTATACAAGTAGATGTAAATAACGCTTTTTTAAACGGAAAACTAGAAGAAGAAATTTACATGAGGAAACCTGAAGGGTTAGATGAAACTTCAAAAAGTGTATGTAGATTAAATAAATCGCTTTATGGTTTAAAACAAGCTCCAAGAACATGGAATTTAAAATTCATTAATTTCATTACAAGTTTAGGATTTGAAATGAGTGAATATGATAATTGTCTCTATATACGTAAATTAAATTCTCGGATCATGTATGTACTCATATATGTTGACGATATTCTCTTAGCAGCAAGAACTAATGATGGATTAGAAGAAGTCAAATCTAAACTGATGTCAGAGTTTACATCAAAGGATTTAGGCAAATTAGAATATTATCTTGGAATTAAAATCTCGCATAGTCCTAATACATTATTTCTGTCAAGTGAACAATTTTTGAAAAACGTACTAAAACGATTTAAAATGAATGAATGTATCCCAATATCAACCCCGTTAGAAGTTAAACCACCTAGAGATTTAATAGGCCCATGTATAATAGGTATCAAACCATACCGAGAATTAGTTGGTTGCCTAATGTACGTCATGGTAGCAACCAGACCAGATCTATGTATGGCAGTTAATTTCTTTAGTCAGTTTCAATCCAATGCAACTGAAAGTCAATGGGTTGGTTTGAAACGAGTCCTCAGATATGTTAAAGGGACGTTAAATTATGGATTAATATATTCTAGGAACATCACAGAACCTCTCATAGGTTATGCTGATGCTGACTGGGCTAACGAATACGACCGAAAGTCAATAAGTGGCTACTTGTTTGAAGTTTTTGGAAACTTGGTTTCATGGTGTACTAAAAAGCAAAAGAATGGTCGCTTTTTTTCTACGGAAGCAGAGTACGTATCATTAAGTCAAGCAGCATGTGAATTAATCTGGTTGAAGAATTTACTTCTTGAAATGAACATAATTGTTCAAACAGTTGATATATTTGAAGATAATATGTCTTGTATCCATCTCTTAACTAAACCAAACCATTCAAGACAAAAACATGTTGATGTCAAATACCACTTCATTAAGGAATTAATAAGTGCAAAAGAGTTGAAAGTTCTGTATATTAACACTACTGATCAAAAGGCTGATATACTCACCAAAGGACTTAAACCTGCACAATTTACTAAATTACCTTTTGGACTAGGCATAGCTCCAGGTACCTAGTTAAGGTAAATTTCTACAATGTTTATTCAGCCTTGCATATTAGCTTCTCTTCGTGGCTTAAGGATATGTAAACCATATTGTTTAAGTTATATTAGTTTCTCATTAAATAAGTAAATGTTTGTTTTTCATGGTAGCAAAATTGAGGGGAGGTGTTCGAATGTAAAACAATTTTGTACCGTGGAAATTTATTCTACTGTGGATTCTTGTTCTATGTTTTCAAGTGTCAAATATAAATATGTAAGTTGCATGCTCGACAGGCAATTGTTCGGTTCAACTGTTCAAGCAAGTTTTAGAAGTTTGAAATAAATCTATAAAAATCATCCTGATTGTCAATCCTCATATAATTTAAGAATATTACCAACCACTGCACTCGCTATATTTCACAGCAAATATTATCACCAATGAGCATCCATATAACTCTGAAATGATATGAAATTTTAGTGGAAACTCTTTCCACAACAAGTATAATGACATTTCGATTCACTAAATCAAGCTAAAAATTTGTATAAACGTACCTACCTACATAAAAGCTATGAATATCTAGTAGCACTGAGGTCAGGAACTTTGGCTTTCAGGAAAACAATATACCTATTTATTTATTATATTTTCACGATACTTCCAACAATATAGATAGGATCAATTTTAAATCTAGAACTTAGCTGTAATTTTAGCGTCATCTGAACTGTGATATAAGACAATAATATCTAGAAAATTCTGTGAAGTCTCTGTAGTCGTAATCTTCTATGAATGGTTCAGGTTATCATTTAACTCAACCTTATAATATAGAACTGTTCAAATAATTCAATAGCTAGCATATCCCCTATAGTGAATTCCGCAAATATTCTTTACAGTTCATTAGAATACGTCCCATATAAGCTAATTCACGCATTTTAAGTATTCCGTTTAGATGTGGATTTCAAATTAATTTTACAAATGAAACCTTCATTAGGTGGAGAACAAAATATCTACTTCAACATCTTTAACCTGAAAATATCTCTTTCAATTCATCAAAATACGTTCATACTTGATTCTGTTTGACTAACGAATGGTTTCAAATATGGATATGAGTGCATCTATAAATATCTGTTTCCCAACCACCTCTAAAAATAACATTTAAGAATTTTCAAAATTTGCCTCCATACATACAATTTTTTACACCAACCAAAATATTGTACAGACCAGATTTCGATTATTTAGCTCTACAACCTAGTAGATATAGAAAAAAAATTAATAGGCATTTGTCGATCTCATTTTTTTGAGAAAATAAGAAAGGTGAAAACTGCAGGTCGCTGTGACTTTTAGTTTTTAATACAGGGTGAAATTGAAAATCCAATATTTTCTTTCAACGTTCATAACTCGTATACTATCGATGCTACTTTTACGAAACTAACTCACTCTAGAAGCACTTTTGCTTCACTTTCAAACGATGTTATTTGAAATAGTAAAATTTTGACATTCGTAAATATCGTATGAAGTATATTTTTTTAATGGAAACTATAGTAGGACATGATATTTTCAGAATTGTACCTTTAAGACGATATATCATGATATACTTTAATTTTCATTATTATTCGAAAAAATCCTTTTTTTGGTCACAAAAACTAAGTAACCTATAAATTATTCTTTAATCGCTGACGCCGTCATAGAATTACGAGCTGTCATAATTAGTTCATTGAATGGATTCGCGAATGTGAACAGCATATATTTGAAACAGCAAAATAAGAATATCTGTAAGCCAACTGCGATGTTACAATCATTTATTAAGACCCTGTACTTTCAACATGATGGTGCTGAACACTAATTTCAGAGGCCAGTGGATCGGCTTGAATGGTTCAATAAGGTGGCCTCCCAGGAGTCCCAGGTCACCAGATTTGTCACCATTTTTTGTCTCAGGGGTCACATGAAAGACAATTTATATAAGTAAGCAGAATAATGATAAAATTAATCAGTTAAAGGACCATGTCAGGGCATGTATTACTGCAGTTTCAAATGTCCATATTTATAATACCACGAGAAGTGTAACGAAAATATGCAACTTATGTCTTGCTGCAGATGGACAACGTTTCGAAAATTTACTGTGAATATTTCAATTTGTTTATTTCGTTCTAATTCTTAATTTTTCATATTATTTATAAATTAGAATACATATTGGTTTACATTTTAAACATATGCGTTCTATCATGACATACTTTTTATTATTTTCCTAAGGCATATTTTAAAGTAAAAAACACTCAGAAACACAAGACAATATCTTACAATAATCAACAATGAACTAATTGTGACAGCTCGTAGCTTACTTAGGTTTTGTAACCAAAAAAAGTGTTTTTTAGAAATTTTCGATAAATAATGGAATTTAAAGAGGTATATAATGATATATATTTTTGAAATCGTCTTGAAAAGACGATTCTGAAAATATAATTGCCTACTATGGTTTCCATTAAAAAAAACGTACTTCATAGGATTTTTCGAAACTAAAAATTGTACTATATTTCAAACAAGTCCGTTTGAAAGTGAAGAAAAAGTGCTTCTAGAATGAGTTGGTTTCGAAAAAGTAGCACCAATACTATAGGAGTTATGAGCGTTGAAAGAAAATGTTTGATTTTCAATTTCACCCTGTAGCTCAAAAACTAAGAGTCACAGCGACTTGCGGTTTTCCCTTTCTTCTTTTCTCAAGAAATGAGGAGAAGTACCCATAAATTTTATTCTTTATCTACTAGGTTAAGAGTTTTAGTGCTGAACAATCGAAATCTGGTCCCCCTTTATATTAAAATTCACCGTCTAGGGGCCAACGTCAATATATTATGCAGACCACATTGCACAATAATATTGAGCGTCTATGGGCCACTTCATACAGTGGACCAGTACACTATAATCGTTGAAATATTTCGTTATTTTGCTACTATCTCCAACAATATAGATCCGTCGAGTTTGAATCTAGAACTTTACTGCAAAATTAGGTTTTGAAAGGATCTTGCAAAATTTCGAGGATTTGTGACGGATAGTTCAAGAGCTATCGAGCTTCTTCTTCAGTGAGCAGTAAATAATCGTTTGAGTTGCGTTGTGTATCAGCTGGATTCAAATTTTAAAATACATGAGAGAGTGAACTTACTCAGCGCAGATTTGGATGGAGCGAGGCACACCGATCTCCTATGCGGCAGGCAAGCACGCTATATAACATCTCGACGATCGAGATGTTGTCAATATTCTGAGATTTACATGATTGGAAATAAAAAAAATTGGTTCAAGCACTGATTCGAATTTACCATGGTAAATTCGAATTAAGAGTGTCCAATACAGGAGAATGGACAACATAATTTACCATGGTAAATTCGATTAAGGGTGTCCAATACAGAAGAATGGACAATAGAACATACGCGCAAAAGCTTCTGACTTCACGTCAGTGCTTGAACCAATTTTTTTTTTCGTGATTTTTTTGAAATTTCCTAGGGGTACGGTTCTTAAAATTTTTTTTTTCGTCATTTTTTTTCAAATTTTCTAGGGATACGGTTCTTACAAAATTTTAAACACGTCTTTATGTTGATTTTCTACTACTAGTTACCAAGCTTCAATTCGATCGAATATTAATTTTTTGAGTTATCAAGGAAATAATATTCCAGGTGGGATAGCTCGGAAACCGTTAGACCGATTATGCCCAAAAACGAACTCAACTCTCCCATTCAGATACGCAACCTACCCTGAAAATTGCAAGTCCCTATCTCCTTTCGTTCGAAAGTTATCGAGGCAACGGTCAACCATCTACTGAACTCACACAAGAATGCTCGAATCTCCAACAATATTTAACCGATCGTACTAAAACTTGAAACTTGGCAGTAGAGTTAGGTTATGAAGGCTCTTGCAAAATTTCAGCAATTTCAAACGAATAGTTACTGATATAAAGAATTTTTTTAGTTATTTTCAATGATTTATTAAAAATTTTCTACAAATGCTATCCTCACCAAATTTTGCAAATATTTTTGCGTTGGCATTCTACAACTAATAACCATGTTTGAATTCAATCGGTTCAGTATTTTTCGAGTTAATGAGGAACAAAAAACCACCAAATTTCAGAAAATTTCAGATGGCTATAACTCTAAAACCGTTTGGCCGATTATGCTCATAAACAAACTGAAATGTCGCGTTCTGGTTCACATCCTAACCTGAAATCGTTCTCAAGTTATCGTGGCAACGGCCGGACGGCCGTACGTCCGGACGGACAGAATCAAATTTGACCTCGAATTCTTCATTGGGGAGTCGAACTTAATCGTTTCAGACCATTTTCGTCAAAAAATTCGAAAGTTACAGACATTTGGGCAAAACTATAACGCGATGTTCCCCAGAACATACGCGCAAAAAATATGTTTCTTTCTAGTGATACAATCCTCACCAAATTTTGGAATAATTTGTGAATCGGTATTCTACAACTAGTTATTAAGTTTTGATGTGATCGGGTCTGTATTTGATTATTCATCAGGAAAACAATCTTTCAGTTCGAAATATTATTTTCGAAATAATTGGTGAAATTCGAGGCCGATTGAGCTGAAATCCAGTGCTCGATTGTGAAATGGTATCTTGTAGGTTTGTGTGGAATTTCAGCAGAATCTAACAGAAATATTGTGAAATATAAAATTATCGAAAAAAAAATCATTTTCTAGTGAGACGGTCATCACGAAATTTTGCAAACATTTGCACGCCGGTATTCTACAACTAGTTACCAATTTGATCACATATGTATTTTTTGAGTTAATGAGGAAACAATACTTCAGATGGGTATAATCCGGAAACCGTTTATTCGATTATTCCAATCAACGAACGTCGCATTTCGATATGCAATATTTTCAAGAAATATTTCACAGAAATATTTACGTGAGGTTCAGGCAATATTCACTACAAGGAGGTTTTTGAACCATTGGTCGAATATTTTCCAAATCTTACACAAATATTTTATGAAATATTCCTTCGAATAATTCATAAATATTTCATGAAATATTTGATGAAATGTTTATGAATGATTTTTGCAATACGGAAGGTTAAGGAATTTCTATGGTGAGAAATATATACAGCGGTGGATTTACACTAGGGGCAGTCAGGGCAAGTGCCCAGGGCGGCAAATTTTTTAGGTCGGAAAGTGAAAAAGATAAACTATAAGTTTAAGTAAAATTCCGTATTGGGCGGATTTTTTTGCGGTGCCCAGGGCGGCATTAAGTTTAAATCTGGCCCTGAGGATATATAAAAAATATTTTATAAATTTTCCAACAAATATTCCCCAGAGATATATAATAAATATATCAAATATGTCCCTGGGAAACATTCAAAAACTCTTATAGTAATATTGCAGATTTCCAATCGCAATTATGAAAGTGAGAAAATCTGTGAAACATTTCATGGAATATTCTACAAAATGTAAAGCACTTTCTATTAAGGAAATACTTCACTGCCACCTTCGCCCAATTCTTGCAATATCTATAAAATCGTTGCAAATATATCAAACAATATTTATGGAAATATTGCATAAATCTGTCCGTATAAAACTTTTCATGAAATATTTCAATGTGTTATTTAGGTGGACATAGCCGTATTTCATAAATATTTCAAATCTTGCTTTAAAATATTTCATAAATATTTAACAAATATTCAATGCTGTGTGGGCGTCTATCTCCTCCATTTCGAAAGTCATTGTGGCAACCGCCGGTCGAACAGGATCAAATTAGACTCCGAATTCTTCATCAGTGAGTCGAACCTAATCAATTGAAACCGTTTTCGGATAAAAATTCTGAAATTACAGACATTTGGGCAAAATGGTAGCAAATTGTTTCCTAGAACATGCGCGCAAAAATAATCCTCCTGTTTCTATTGATATATTTTGAGTTTATTTGATAAAGGTTCTCAAAATTTTAATACCGAACTTCAACGCAACACTGTTTTTCGTGATACATTTTAATACTGTTATTATTATCCGTTTTGTTTTGGCCTCTATTCCACCTAAAATTTTTATTTTTTGCAATGTCTGATCTAGACGAAAGAATCCAATGATCATTTCATCCTAATACTATAAAATCCGAGGAGGGTTCGAAAATTATCTCACTGCACGATTCCGGTGATTTATTAAGGAAATATAAGACCAACCACAGGGAAGAATTGAACCCCGTTTTGCCCGAGTGTACCACTGCGCTATGGTCTCAAATGATTCCATTTGCTTTATTGATGTTGAATCCGCCGAATCAAATTTTTGTTCCGTTCGTTTGGCCAGCTGCCTGTTCGTTAACATGTTTACTTCCGAAGGCAGACATTTAGAGACTTGAATATTGCGTGGTATAGGTTGGGTGCCTGAATACACCAGTCGAATTCGGAAATAGGCATAATCCACCTGATGGTTCCAGAGAATACTCATTCTAAATGTAATTTTTCCAATATTTCCGAATCTTCTCAACAGGCAAAATTTCTTGAAAATTGTAAGCGGAGATGTAAAATTTAAAAAAATATGGAAATATTCAATATCTGGGACACCTTTTCCCAGAATTCCCTGAAATATTGTATGGTTCGCTAAAACAACGATAAAACGTGATATCCGAAAAATCAGGTGTATTGCTCTTCTATCATAATAGAAAATAAGGTTTTCCCTGAATAAAATAACTCAATAATTGTATCTAAGAAAACGATTTATTCGTTGTCGTTGAAACGATATCATAAGTAGTATGATTTACTATGAATATTATCTTGTGCCACTTATATAGATACAGAGATAGACAGTAATAATCGAAAATCTAGGATTTCGTATTGAATAGAGACATTCTTAGGACGTTCAATGGATTTACATAATTATCATGATGATTATGATTGTAACTTACAAGCAACTAATCAGTGACATATATTGATCATTAAATGAACATTAAATGAACATCCAAATGACAAATTCACAATAGAAATGGAAAATAATGGTAACTTCTTTAAACCCTTTGGCGTTCACCATATTGATGAGGAGATAATTATTAAATGCCTTATTTTTGGTGAGAACTTATTTATTTAACAGACTGCAAAAACACGTCTGCTCGACTAGTTTCGGTGAGTTAATACATCACCATCTTCAGGAGCCAAGTAACAAGACGACTGTAACGAAGGAAGAGAAAAAATTCATGGAAAAAATATCGGAAAATATGAGTTCAACTTACGATGCAGCAGTCCTGTCATAGCTTTTCGAAAGGGCAGAAAAATAATGGTGCAATTAATTTTGTGGATTTAACAATAACGCGGAAAAACAATCAACATGATTTTTCAATATTTAGGAAACCATCCCATACGGATACAATCATTCATCGATCCTCATGTCATCCATTCGAATATGAAGTCGCGGCATTTCATAGTATGACACACCGACTAATTAATATACCTTTATCCGAAGAAAATTATGGTGCAGAATTAGAAATTTTCGAAAAAATAGCGGTGAACAATGGATATAACACAGAGTTAATCAGAAAAATGTTGACGAAAAAACAATTAGTTTAGTATTTCCAGAAATTAAGGATAAAAATAAAATATTCAATAGCTTAACATATTTTGGTACACCGAGTCAGCAACTTAAAAGGTTTCTTCAAAACCAACAGGTGAATATCTCATTCCGGACAAATAATAACCTTGTCAAACTCATAAAGAACAATAAATCAAAAAGGAATAAGGGAGATAAATCCGGTATTTATCAATTAAATTGCGGGAGTTGTGACAAATCATATATAGGAAAAACTGGTAGAAATTTTGGCATAAGAATAAAGGAACATCATCACAGCTACAAAAATAACAAAATCAATTCAAATTATTCGAATCATTTATTAGGAGAAGGATATAAGTTTAACCCGGATTTCAAAATTCTACACAATTTGAATAAAGGTGCGCAACTCAATTACTGGGAAATGGTCGAAATAAATAGGGCAAAACATACGGGTAATTTAGTTAATGAACAATTAGATCTAAATTTTTCACCGTTACTCAATCTATTCAAATAAAGAATCAATTTATAAAAGCATTAGGAATGAATTATTGTTAAAGTGTACAAAGAATCCAGCAGGGAAATCTCATGTCATTAGTTTTAAATAAGTCTATTTTGTAATTTGTTTTAAATAAGTTTCTCATGTAATTAGTTTTATATGATTCTGTGTCCATGTCATCTAGGTATAGGGAGATAATACCTTGTTAAGAATTTAGTATGATGTAGTCTGATGAAGTCGCTGTGTCGACGAAACGCGTCACAATATTGAATAAATAAGTGTGAATCGAATATAATTTGTTGAGTTGAGCATCAAGTAAAAGCCACAAACATTAAATTTTTAAATGAACGAGTGCTTATAACATTAAGGGAGAGCTTGAAGTGAATCCTTATGATATTTCACGAAGAATTTTTTGTGAGTTATGAGAATATTTAAATATAAAAAATTTCAGAGTTGTGGATCTATAATGTAATATGCGAATACTCACATAAAATGAGTAGTTAATATTATCATTATTAGTTAACTTTTGAAGAAGTACTTGTTTTGATCCTTCATACTATGTTCTTAACTACTAGACGAAACATTTTGTGATGAATAGTTTTGGATTCAGCAGTGATTTTGAGTTTCAGTAGTATCCATTCTTTATTGAGTGCCAATTTCCACCTCTTAAATTAAAGCTATATCAGGCCAAGAAGCTCGGAGGACGGTAGGATGATATCTACCTACTCAATTTTCGAACAAAGTTTAATGAGTTCTTCTTGAATAAAATTCTACATCTGTTATTTCAATCAAACATATAAACATTGAAATTGCTGTAACATTCTGCTGCACATTCCCAACGGATTCATATTGGCATTATAGATCCACATCTCAGAAATTAATTATATTTTAATATTCTCATAACTCATGAAAAGTTATCGTGAAATATTTCGGGGTAAAGTAAAACTTCCATTAGTTCTTCTGTCACTGAAGAAGACAATTATTCCGTAGTACTTGTCTGGATAAAAAAGTTAATGCTCTACAAATCCTTCTATGAAAAGCCATACATTTATAACAAGGTAATCTGTGCCCCCTCAACACTTCCATAAATCCTGTCGGGAAGAGCGATGATAAAATTGTCTGGCATTTCTTCCACGAATGCCGAGTAGAAGTGTTTGCCACAGGGTGTGTCGGGTGTGCCCATTTTGATAGCAAATTACGTCCGGCCATAGCCGCCTCGTTTCGTACTAATTAGGGGATATCAGGTAGATATCAGCGGAGATAAGTCTAAGATATGTGCAGGTTCGATGAATGTTTGAAGTTCCAAACCATCCTGATTCTGGGTAGGGATCACAGAGGCAGACATTATAAGTAGCTTCTGGCTGGACCTACAGATTAATCAAGAAATGCAATAATGAAGTGAATCATTTTTGTACGGTATTCTTCTGGTAGTTTGAGGCTGATGAGTAGGACTGAGACGAAAAATCATGAATATATTGAGCGTTATGGGATACTCTGAAGAAAGGATATAGTGAAATTTGTATCTACGTTCTCAAGGTATCGTGAGATGTATACTATTTTTTCGTAATTTTTGCGCACGTGTTCCGCTAGGAACAACGTGCTATCATTTCGTCACAATGTCTGTATTTTTCAAATTTTTTTGCGAAAATGGTCTCAAACGATTGGGTTCGACTCCTTGATGAAGAATTCGAGGTCAAATTCAGTTCTGTCCGGCCGGCCGTTAGCACGATAACTCTCGAACGGAACCAGTTAGAGCGTTGATATTGGCAGGGCATTTTTGGAGCGTAAATATCTCGGACAAGTTTGTTAATGGGCAAAATCCATCAAGCCGTTTCCGAGTTATGACCATCTTTAGTTAAAAAGTTTTTCAAGAATATTTCCGAAACCGATCATCCGATCTATCTGAAATTTAGCATCAAATTATAGAATCATAGCCTTTATATGCCTGCGTAGTTTTTGCGCGCGTGTTCCGCATGGAACAGCGTGCTATCATTTCGTCACAATGTCTGTATTTTTCGAATTTTTTTTTCGAAAATGGTCTCAAACGATTGGGTTCGACCTTAGACTATATAAGTATATAATACGTCTATGGGTTCGACTCCTTGATGAAGAATTCGAGGTCAAATTCAATTCTGTCCGTCCGTTCCGGCCAGCTGGCCGGCCGTTAGCACGATAACTCTCAAACGGAACGACTTAGAGCTTTGAAATTTGCAGGGTGGTTTTGTAGCGCAAATATCTCGGACAAGTTCGTTAACGGGCGAAATCCACCGAGCGGTTTCGGAGTTAAGGCCGTTTTTAGTCAAAACGTTTTTTATGAATATTTCCGGAACCGATCACTCGATCTTTCTGAAATTTGGCACCAAATTGTAGAATCATGACCTTTATATGCCTGCGAAGCTTTGTTATCACCGGACGGCCCTAAAGTGGCAAAAAAAAATTCAAATATTTTAAAATTTTGTTTTCACGATAACTCGAAAAATACTGATCTGATTAAATTGAAACTCAGTAGTTAGATGCAAAAGACCAATGCAAACACTTTTGCAAAATTTCGTGAAGATCACGTGACATAAAAAAAATAAAAAAATTACTACTATTTTGCGGAATACTTTGCTTAAAATGCCGAAACCTATTTTTTTGAGGTTCATGCTGCCCTTTCCGGGCATTTTTTGTTGTGCGCATGCGCAGATGAGAAGTCATTTAACTGCTGTAGTTTTCGTCAGAGAGGATTGAAGTTTTGGGGTGGCGGATGCTATTCCTCCATAGAATCCAGATCCCTGATGAGGGTCTGCGCATGCGTAGATTAAAGATGCGATATCTCCCGAACCACTAGTGGTCGAGAATCGGAGTTTTTTGTAAGGTGTGTGATTTCGAGAGGACTTTTAGCCGCAAGTAGATTGCGCATGCGCAGAAGAGAAGTGACTGTTTTCGGGTTGTATGGGTTATGTTGGGAGTGCTGAGCCGATATTGTGAGGTTTCAAAAGAATATTCATGGCAATTCAGTGCAAGGACAAGTCAGTTTGGGGGATGTAGCGTTGTTTCCGAGTTAAAGTGTCCGTACCGGGCATTTTTCGTTATGCGCATGAGCAGACCATCAGTGATTTAACTGCTGGTGCTTTCGTCAGAGAGGATTGGGATTTTGGGATGGCGGATGCTATTCCTCTAAAGAATCCCCTGGTGAGTGTCTGCGCATGCGTGGATGCAAGAAGCGATATCTCCTGAACCACTAGTGTTGTAGAATTGGAGTTTTCTGTGAGATGTGTAATTTTGGGAGGACTTGCAGCCACGAGTATATTGCGCATGCGCAGACGAGAAGTGAATGGTTTTGGGTTGTTTGGGTTATGTTGGGAGTAATGAGCCGATGTTGTGAGGTTTTAAATGAATATTCATGTCAATTCATTGCACGGACAAGTCAGTTTGGGGGAAATAGCGTTGTTTCTGAGTTGAAATGTCTGTATGGTAGCCCTGAGGAAAATTTATAAATAACTATATTCGGTAGATCTATATTAAAATACGTTCGGATTTGGAGAAGAGGCAATTGCTTTCCTAACGGAGGTCCCACAACCGCAATTTTTTTTGATTTACGGTAAAGTTAACAGCCAAACTGTATTGATAGCTATATTTGTTAAAGGAACTTGAAAAAAAAAAAAAGCACTGACGTGAAGTCAGTACCCTTTGGCGCGCGAGTTCACGGAGGCTAATTTGAATAGAATGATGAGTATTTCAAGCTCAGTGGATAGAGCGAGCCGAAGATCTACCCAAAGGATAGTGGACACCATTCACTGTCGGTTCAAAAATTAACAGTGCTGTATCTAAGCTGCCATCAGGAAAGAGTAACAAAGTTGGAAAAGAACACAACTGACCCTCCTTAGTCGCACAAGCTCCTAGAAGATTTGGGAGGGTCAGTATAATCCTAATCATGTTAATCGCACGCGCGCAAAAGCAGATTGACTTAACAATGAAAGAAAAAGTGTATTAAGTCAATCTGCTTTGGCGCGCGTGCTATAAACATGACTAGGATTATACTGACCCTCCCAAATCTTCTAGGAGCTTGTGCGACTAAGGAGGGTCAGTTGTGTTCTTTTCCAACTTTGTTACTCTTTCCTGCTTAGATATAGCACTGTTAATTTTTGAACCGACAGTGAATGGTGTCCACTATACTTTGGGCAGATCTTCGGCTCGCTCTATCCACTGAGCTTGAAATACTCATCATTCAATTCAAATTAGCCACCGTGAACACGCGCGCCAAAGAGTAGTGACTTCACGTCAGTGCTTTTTTTTTGTTTTGATCAGATGGCTATAAACAAAAAAAAATGTCAAATATTTGAAAATGAAATTGAAATTTTGTTTACACTATAACTCGAAAAAAACTGAACCGATTGAATTGAAGCTCGTTGATTAGATGTAAAGTACTGACTAAAACACTTGTGCAAAACTTCGTGGGGATAGCATGAGTAGAAAAATTTTTTACTATTAGTGGAATATTTTGCTTGAAATTCCTAAACCAAATATCGGATTGACTTCAATTTTGGTACTTCGGTGAGCAATGATGACCTCTTGGGGTGTGCAAAATTTCACTGAGAACAGATCACTAGGAGCCTAAAAAAAATTAATACTTTTGAACTCCCAAACTGGACAAATTATTTCAGTTCGAATTCCTACACGGAATTTCTAACATCTGGTGTGAACATATTTTGGCGGGTTTTTACGCGTTTATCTGAATCAGTGCGAAATGTACGAGGGCAACTGATTGAAATATGGACGAGAATATACTGCGCCAATTGAAGTAATGCGTGAGCGATATGTGGAATTTTAAATTGGTTTTCAAATTTTTTCTGAACCGTGAACAACTGGGGGTGTAACTGGAAGGCCATATTAACAGCTCATGTCAATTCTGTGAGTTTGCGAGCTTGTTTCGAGTAAACAGCGTAGCGTCCGAGGTGTAGCGTTAATAACATAATCCTTGGGGCCAATATTGAAATGCACAATGCCTCTTTCGGGCATTTTTCCTTATTCGCATGAGCAGACGAGAAATGATTTAACTGCTGGAGTTTTCGTCTGAGAGGATTGGGGTTTTGAGCTGGAGGATGCATTTCCTTCATAAAATCTACTTGTGAGGGTCCGCGCATGCTTCAATTGAAGATGTGATATCCCCTGAACTACTGGTGTTGGTGAATCGGAATTTTGTGTGAGGTTTGTGATTTTGGGAGGACTTCTAGCCACGAGTGGACTGCACATGCGCGGAGGACAAGTGACTGTTTTTGGGATGTATAGGTTTTGTTGAGAGTGGTTTAGGAATATTTGTGATGGGTCTAGTGCTGAGCAGATATTGTGAGGTTGTTAAAGAAAATTCATGACAATTCTGTACACGGACAAGTCAGTTCGGGAGAAATTACGTTTTTAGCGAGTTGAAGTGTCCGTACCGTGGCCCTAGGGCTAATATTGAAATTCATATTACCCTTTTTGCGCATGAGCAGATGAGGAGTGATTTAACTGCTGGAGTTTTCGTCTGAGAGGATTGAGGTTTTAGCGTGGAGGATGCTATTTCTCCAAATAATCCCCTGGTGGGGGTCTGCGCATGCTTGGATTCAAGATGCGATATCTCCTGAACCACTAGTGTTGGAGGATCGGAGTTTATTGTGGGATGTGTGATTTTGGGAGGACTTTCAGCTGAGAGTGGATTGCGCATACGCATAGCAAAAGTGACTGTTTTTAGGTTGTATGGGTTATGTTTGGAGTGGTTTAGGACTATCGATCATGGGTCTGGTATTTAGTCGATATTGTGAGGTTTTAAAAGAATATTCATGGCAATTCTATGCACGGACAAGTCAGTGAGGGAGAAATTGCTCCTAACGGGCATTTTTCCTTATTCGCATGAGCAGACGAGAAATGATTTAACTGCTGGAGTTTTCGTCTGAGAGGATTGGGGTTTTGAGCTGGAGGATGCATTTCCTTCATAAAATCTACTTGTGAGGGTCCGCGCATGCTTCAATTGAAGATGTGATATCCCCTGAACTACTGGTGTTGGTGAATCGGAATTTTGTGTGAGGTTTGTGATTTTGGGAGGACTTCTAGCCACGAGTGGACTGCACATGCGCGGAGGACAAGTGACTGTTTTTGGGATGTATAGGTTTTGTTGAGAGTGGTTTAGGAATATTTGTGATGGGTCTAGTGCTGAGCAGATATTGTGAGGTTGTTAAAGAAAATTCATGACAATTCTGTACACGGACAAATCAGTTCGGGAGAAATTACGTTTTTAGCGAGTTGAAGTGTCCGTACCGTGGCCCTAGGGCTAATATTGAAATTCATATTACCCTTTTTGCGCATGAGCAGATGAGGAGTGATTTAACTGCTGGAGTTTTCGTCTGAGAGGATTGAGGTTTTAGCGTGGAGGATGCTATTTCTCCAAATAATCCCCTGGTGGGGGTCTGCGCGTGCTTGGATTCAAGATGCGATATCTCCTGAACCACTAGTGTTGGAGGATCGGAGTTTATTGTGGGATGTGTGATTTTGGGAGGACTTTCAGCTGAGAGTGGATTGCGCATACGCATAGCAAAAGTGACTGTTTTTAGGTTGTATGGGTTATGTTTGGAGTGGTTTAGGACTATCGATCATGGGTCTGGTATTTAGTCGATATTGTGAGGTTTTAAAAGAATATTCATGGCAATTCTATGCACGGACAAGTCAGTGAGGGAGAAATTGCTCCTAACGGGCATTTACGTTATGCGCATGAGCAGACGAGTAGTGATTCAACTGCTGGAGTTTTCGTCTGAGAGGATTCTGGTTTGGAGACGCAGAATGCTATTAATCCATTGAATCTCTTTTTGAGTGTCCGCGGATGTGTGGATTGCAGCTGAGATCTCTCCTGAGCCACGGGTGTTGAAGAATCGAAGTTTTGTGTCAGGTGTGTGATTTTTAGAGGACTCCCAGCCACGACTAGATTGCACATGCACAGAGGTGAAGTGGTTCTTTTTGAGTTGGGGTTGAGTTTGGATTTGGTGCTGAGCAGATATTGTGAGGTTTTAAGAGAAATTTCATGGCAATTATGTTCACAGACAAGTCAGTTTCGAGGAAATAGCGTTGTTTTCGAGTTGAATTGTCTGTAAACTATACTAGGAGAGATCTATATTAAATTACGTTTGGATATTTGGAAGATCTACATTATATTACGTTTGGTTTGGGAGAATAGGCGTTAGCAATTGCGTTCCCAACGGGGATCCAATTACAGTATTTTTATTATTTCGATCTACGGTAAAACTAATAGCCAGACTGTATCGATAGCCAGAATTTGTTAAAAAAACTTGAAAACACTCTTAATTCCAATTTACCATGGTAAATTCGAATTAAGTGTCCAATACCTACAGGAGAATGGACAACATAATTTACCATGGTAAATTCGATTAATGGTGTCCAATACAGAAGAATGGACAATAGAACCTACGCGCAAAAGCTTCTGATTTCACGTCAGTGCTTGAACCAATTTTTTTTTCGTGATTTTTTTTAATTTTCTAGTAGTGCGGTTCTTAACATTTTTTTTTCGTCATTTTTTTCAAATTTTCTAGGGGTACGGTTCTTACAAAATTTTAAATACGTCTTTATGTTGATTTTCTACTACTAGTTACCAAGCTTCAATTCAATCTAATATTTATTTTTTGAGTTATCAAGGAAATAATATTCTAGGTGGATATAACTCGGAAACCGATTATGCCCAAAAAACGAACTCAACTCTCCCTTTCGGATACGCAACCTACCCTGAAAATTGCAAGTCCCTATCTCCTTTCGTTCGAAAGTTATCGAGGCAACGGTCACGCATCTACTGAACTAACACAAGAATGCTCGAATCTCCAACAATATTTAACCGATCGTATTAAAACTTGAAACTTGGCAGAAGAGTTAGGTTATGAACGCTCTTGCAAAATTTCAGCAATTTCAAACGAATAGTTACTGATATATAGAATTTTTTTTTTATTTTCAATTATTTATTAAAAATTTTCTACAATTGCTATCCTCACCAAATTTTGCAAACATTTTCGCGTGGGCATTCTACAACAAATAACCATGTTTGAATTCAATCGGTTCAGTATTTTTCGAGTTAATGAGGTACAAAAAACCACCAAATTTCAGAAAATTTCAGATGGCTATAACTCCATAACCGTTTGGCCGGTTATACTCATAAACAAACTCAATTGTCGCATTCAGATGCACAACCTAACCTGAAATTTTCAAGCTGCTATCTCTTTCCGTTCTCAGGTTATCGTGACAACAAACATATTATTTAATAATTTTTTAATAATTTTCTAGCGATACGATTCTCACAAAATTTCACAAACGTGCTTAGGTTTATATTCTACAACTATTCACCAAGTTTCAATTCGATCAGATCTATATTGGTTGAAAACAAAATTATTACTCGGAAACCACTAGGCCGATTATGCCCATTAACGAACTTGTCCGTCGTATTGAGATGCTCTACCTACCCTGAAAATTTCAAGTCGCTAGCTCTTTCTGTTCTCAAGTTATCGTGGCAACGGCCGGACGGCTGGCCAGACAGAATCAAATTTGACATCGAATTCTTCATTGGGGAGTCGAACCAAATCGTTTGAGACCATTTTCGTCAAAAAATTCGAAAGTTACAGACATTTGGGCAATATATATATATTCTTTTGAACTTGAGCATTACAATTTGTTTTTTATCTAACAATAAAGCATGTGTATGAAAAAAGTGTTAGCAGAGGTTAGTGTAACGGGGTACCATATAATTTGATATATGATACAAGAGCTTAGGGAAAAACCTCAGCAAAAAAACCCTATCTCCCCGTTAGTGTTGTGATTTATGAAAATTGAAATTGCTGAAATATCAAATATTGAAGGGCATCTTTTTCTTTATTATCGCTTCTTCCTACAACAAGCAGAGAAGATTCTCCAAGGTACCCGAAACCCAATCTGAAAAAGGAAAAGACTACGGGAGAAAACGAACAAATTAAAAATGGAATATTCTATATGATAACGCGATGTTCCCCAGAACATACGCGCAAACACCAAACTATTGGAAGCAGGCTTTTTTAACACTTTCAGAAAAGGGCCTGGCTTGTGATTTCACTATAAATTCTCCACAAATATAAAACAATTTGTCAGCAGAGATTTTGCAACTGCGAATCGGTCTCGACATTCTTGTCGTTGAAACACTTTCTTGTTTACAAACAGAGAACCACTCACTATAACTCAACAGAAGTCTGATTTTTAATATTAATTTTATGTCTAATATTGTGAACAATCAGTTTAGGCACTTTTCCTGTCATAGAAAGCCTCTATTTTAACCGTCCCCTCATAAAATTGACTACCTGCTAATGTAAAAGGATCTTATTGGCCTATTGAAAAGTTATACATGTTGGGCTTTAGAAATCATTTTCCTATTATTATTTGCTTGAGAATGATTCTGCTGTATCTACAAGCATTTTCGTGTAGAGCAAGGAAGTCAAGCTCACTTGCCAAACTTCACTTTAAAGAATCAACATTTTAAATTTGCAATACATTCAACATTCATGACGTGAATATTGTAAGCACAAATAGGGAAGTTCATCAACACAATATTTGGTTTCATGCTTTATTGTTTATCCTATCTCATTACGGTATAGAACAAAAAAACGGAATCGGTCACAGTTCTGAAGGGCTGGACCAAGCCTCACGACCCCGTTCTAATAATAAATACTTAATCTCATTACGGTGCAAAAATTGCTGAAATAGTTTAGGAATTATCCGAATGATTTTCTTGCTTAAATACTTATACTGAGGTGATTAACCTTTATTTAAATGGAAAAGTTAATTCTCAATCATAATATAACACATTATACTAATCCCTTGAGTACTGCATTTTCTTCGAGATAATCACTAGAATCCAATTAGACTGTAGGTTGGAATAAATCAAAATAATAGCAGTTTAAATTTTCTACTAAAGTGGCTCCTCTAGAGGCGGAGACTTATTAAAATTTATGGGTTCTTGATGATCTTGCATCTGTTTAATCTGGATAACTTAGAATGTTATAATTGAGATTTGCAAAATAATTTGATTATTTCAGAAGATAACTCGAGGTGCAAATGAGGTTGATTTCCTTCTCATTCAAAGTTGCCCATTCGGTTTGCTATCTGAAATCGCAAACTTTTTTTTTATCATGGCATATTAAAATGTATGGATACATTCAATACATCAAGACACATATTCATGATTCATGCGGCTACAGAGGTGTTATTTCTCCAATTCAATAAAAAATCAATTTTCTACCTTACTACGTAAGAAGAATTCAAAATTCAATTAATAAAATCTATTGAAATTGATACAGATATCCGTTATTATGGGGCATTCATTTTTCAAGCACCTCAATCCAATCAGATTTCTTTTGGAATTGAAATTTAAGACTGATATCATTAGAAACTCATCAGCTGATATACATGGAATGCAGAATATGTATTGCTACTGCCATGCGCAACGTGAAATTTTATTATCCCGGAATTCTACGATAAGTTGTTCGATAGTTTCTGATAAAAAGTTGGTGAGAATAGGTGGATGTAGAAATAGATAAGAAAAATTGGTTCAAGCCCTGTGGACACGAGCTTTCTGGCGTTCTTGTTCAAACAGACAAATTATATCTCCGAAAGTATTGGTTTCTCAGAGTTCAGAATTATATCAATGTATTCTTATGATGGAACTGCATCATAAAGGAAATTAAATTCAAATAATAGTTTATTTATCAAGATTAAATGAGCAATCTGAGAATGAGAACTGCACCATGGAAGAAATCAAATTAAAATAGCTCAAATGAATTTGACGATTAATTATGATTCATTATTGAAATTTCGAAAAATCATATCTCCGAAAGTATTAGCTTGTTGCAGTTGAAAATTACATCAGTGGATTTTTATGATGAAACTGCATCTTAAAAAAAATTCATTTTGAAATTTGTGATATAAAAAAAAATTTTTTTTTCGATACTCCGAAACCATCTGGCCTATTTCACCCAATAGCGAACCTAACCGAGATATGCATCTCCCTAACCCATTCTGAAAATTTCAACTGCCCAGCTCATTTCGTTCGAGAGTTATTGTAGAAACAAAATTTAACAATTTTCTAAATTTTTTTTTTACACTTTATGATAACCCGATCAATAAATTTACATGCGTCTGAAGGACATAATTCTACAAATTGATGCTGAATTTCAGATAGATTGAGTAATCCGTTTCGGAAATATTCATAAAAAATGTTTTTTACTAAAAACTGCCATTACTCCGAAACCACTTCATGGATTTCGCCCGTTAACCAACTCGTCCGAGATATTTACGCTTCAAACCTATCCTGCAAATTTAAATCCTCTAACTCCTTTCGTCCGAGAGTTATCGTGTTAACGGACGGCCGGACGGCCGGACAGAATCGATTTCGACCATGGATTCTTAATCAGTGAGTCGAACGAAATCGTTTGAGTCCATTTTCAGCCAAAAATTTGAAAATTATAGACATTTGGGCAAATTGATACGCACTCTGTTCCGAGGAACAAGAGCGCCAAAAACGGCCATAACTCCGAAACCGCTTGGTGGATTTCGCTCGTTAACGAACTCGTCCGAGATATTTACGTTCCAAACCTACCCTGCAAATTTCAATCCTCTAACTCTTTTCGTTCGAGAGTTATCGTGTTAACGGACGGCCGGACGGCCGGACACAACCGTTTCGACCACGGATTTTTGATCAGTGAGTCGAACCAAATCGTTTAAGATAATTTTCAGCCAAAAATTCAAAAATAACAGACATTTGGGCAAATTGATAGGCACTCTGTTCCGAGGAACGAGGGCGCCACAAATCGATACATTTCGAATCAGAAATACTAAATATCATATTCATTTCCACAATATATTCGGTATTATAAGGTTAGATTGAATTTTTATTGTAGCATTAATATCTGATGAATTCTAGGTATACCTACCAATTCGAGACCTCCTTATTGGCAGTATACCATTAGACAGACTCCTAGAGAATAAGAATATCAGATAAAGCAATTATTTGACCTTTATTATTTCGATTCCTGATGAAATTCAATGATTGGCTGCCACATGTTGAATGAGCACTGCCATTGATCAATGAACGTTTGCAATTAATCTGATACCAATTAAGGCGCCATTTTAAAATCGCAACTATGTAGGTGTGTTCCTTTTATTTTGAAGTTTTACATGCTTATTTTCAACGGAGATATTCGTATTTGCATGAATTGACCATGTGATTTTAATCAAGATTAATCGTATACGAAACAACTACGCAGTGTGCAATTTATTGATTAATATGGAACAACTTCTTCGTTTTTGTCATATCATGTACTTATGGTATAAATGGGGGTTTCGCAATGCGAGTTCTTGCAAACAAACATGACGCATTTGATATCACATAAATGTAGTCAGAAGGCACACGAGATAATAATGAC
Organism: Halyzia sedecimguttata; assembly: GCA_937662695.2. Lineage (NCBI taxonomy): Eukaryota > Metazoa > Arthropoda > Insecta > Coleoptera > Coccinellidae > Halyzia > Halyzia sedecimguttata. The sequence goes on along the minus strand of OW569416.2, from coordinate 9,099,329 downwards.
GCATTCATTCTTTATATGGTTTAATTATATTTTATTGGTTCAACATTTTTCAAATTACAAACCTCAGTGATCGAACAAAATGAAATTGTAACCCCATAACTTTTTGATCATCTATTACGATTCCATGTGAATAAGTTATCCGTCTTATCTTTATCAAGTTGCACACTTTCTCATTTTAACTGGATCAAAGAACGTGCCCATGTACGTAGATCAATTATTGACAAAAATCCGTCCATCCCAAATGAAATTATACAGGGTTGGCCACGGTCGATGGCACCGTGGACTTTAACGGAGAACGGGATGTACGATTTTATTGAAAATTTGGTTTGTTGACCAGGAACTGTTCTATCGATCTAGAATAATTTCAGAGCTGCGGTGTTGCCGCTTATATCAAAAAGTACTAGCAACTTTGATATATATCATGCTATATATTTTTCGGATTCGATGTAGCCTCCTGATTAATTCTGTGTTAACCTCCACATTCCTATCTTCAGTGGCTTTCGAATAATTAATTGATTTACTTCCTTTTGTGTGCAAAACATAGCTTTAATTCAACATTCATTACTTCGATACTTGGACTCCTAGAAAGCCGAAATTTCGAGTATGCATTTCCAATATTCCGTGTATCATTTACGTATAATGACATACGACCCTCATCATACAGGGTTGTTCAAAATACGATGCGTTTCCGAGATATATCGAGACATTGTATTGTTCAATTTATTAACGGAGAGTTGATTTGAAAAATGATTCAAATGGAAGTCAATAATGAAGTTTTGATGGAATTGTTTATTCTTCAGGGGAAATGTGATCAAATTGTAGCAAAAACATGCAGAATGTTTAATCCTGAATAAAAGTTCTGGTTAGCCCTGAATCTTATTCTGCACTTCCGATCAAAGCATGAGAAGTTGCGTTAAAATAAGTCAATACATTTAAAATATTATCCGAAGTTGAGGCATTGTTCGTCCCGCATTAAGTTTTGATCCATAAAGGATGGAATTATTCTGCAATCCTACAAATATTCTCTGGATCATTAGTTATAAGTCAGGATACATCTCACTTTCTGCATGTTGTTGCTTACAATTTGATCGCATTGACCGTGAAGAATAAACAATTTCATCAAAACTTATAATAACTGCCTTCCATTTGAATCATTTTGAAATCAAATCTCCGTTAGTAAATGCAACAATAATAATTTACAATCGATGCCGAGTATTCAATTTTCATAATTTATATGTTCTATGACACTTCATGGATACCTAATACAAAATTTAGCTCAATATTCACATTGACATGAAAACTTGGTTTTAATTCGAAATTCTGATGATTCAGATATAGGAATATGTTATATCGTTTGATCGGAAATTTAATTTTCTTTCAATACATCTTATCTATATTAATAAAAGAAAGTCGTGTTAGTTACTTCACTTATAACTCATGAACGGCTATACCGATTTGGCTCAAAATTGGTGGGGAGGTAGCTTAGAACCAGGAGACGACATAGGATACTTTTTTGTGTTATACAGGTTGTTTTTCTTTTAACGTCAATTAAAACTTGCTGTTTTTCCTGCCATAATAATAATAATAATAATAATAATTTATTCAGCCAGGAGATCAAGTTGACATTGGCCACGTTACAAAATAGAAATCAAAATACAATTTTCAGAGGCAGAGTTAAAAAATCTTAGTTACAATAAAAACATAATGTATATTCTAACAATTAAAGGATCAAGGTCCCTCCACCAAAAATTCATTCACTGAATATGGACACTGGTCCACTAGATAGCTTTTCAGCCTCGTTTTAAATATCTCAATTGATTTTGCCTCCTTTATATGAGAGGGAAGTCTATTGTATAGTTTCCCTCCCATGTAGGAACAGGATTTTTCAAAACCTGCCGTTCTATGCCTCGCACCACGAATGTTCCCTATATGGCGAGTATTATAATCGTGAAAATCTCGATTTGACGTGAATTTTCCTTAGTTCTTTCTGGTGAATATGAGACTTCTATAGATGTATATAGCAGGAAAAGTTAATATTCTGCGCGTTCTGAATATTGGCCGACACGAGTCCAATGAATTAACACTAAAAATTAGTCTCATGATCTTTTTCTGGGCTATAAGCACTCTTTCAACACCAGTTGCCATTCCCCAGTATACCACATTGTAAGACATTATAGAATATGCCAAAGCATAGTACACATTCAAAAGAGGTTCCACATCAAGGCATTTTTTTAACTGCAAAATAGCGAAATATGAAGAGCTGAGTTTTCCCGATACATAGTCCAAATGTTGTTGCCAAGTCAGTCCCGAGTCCAAATGAAGGCCTAAGTATTTTGTGGATTCCACAAACTTAAATATGCCAAATTCAGTCTTCACATCGTTTACAGTTAGATTAGCCTTCCTTCTGAAAAAACTCATAATAACTGTCTTCTGCACGTTCAGCATCAGTCGGTTCTTCTCACACCATACCTGAAACTGTTCCAAAATTTCTTTCACCCCAATCAACACCCTTGGACCGTCTTCATATGCAACCCCCATAGCACCGTCATCAGCAAAAAAAACCCTACAATGAGCATCAACCGAGGAAGGAAGGTCTTCCACATACACCGAGAACAATATAGTACCAACCTTGGACCCCTGCGCAACTCCTATGTCAACATCAAACTCATCTGAGACACATTCTTCAACTTTTACTTTAATGGATCTATTCGACAAGTATGACTCCAAAAGTTCCAACATTTTGCCCCTGAAACCGAAGGCTTCCAATTTTCCACATGTAAAGGCAACGTCCAAGCTGTCGAAAGCACTAGCTAAGTCAAAAAAGACAACAGCCACGCACTTTCCTGAATCGACACTTTATTGAATGAATTCCAACAACTCGAAACAGGCGGTTTCTGTAGAATGCTCCTTTCGAAATCCATGCTGATGATCCGACAATAGGTGGAATCGTTCAATGTAATCAACCATTCTACAGGCAATTACATCCTCTATAACCTTTGATGTTACATTCAATATTGATATTGATCAGTAGTTTGCTATGTCTGCCGAATCACCCTTTTTATAAACAGGAGTGATGGAAGCAATCTTCAAATTTTTGGGGAATGATCCAGTCTCAAAACACTTGTTAGCTATGAATGCCAGGGGTGCCGCTATGTTGACCGCAATAGCTTTAATTATTCTTGTGGAAATACTGTCAATGCCCACAGCTGCAGTATTCCTCAGAGATTGAATCGTACCAACAATATCATCATCCGTCACATCACGGAAAGCGAATGAATTCAACCTTCTATCAATGGAAGTGCAACTATTCAATCTGGGTCCCATTGCTTCCATAACTTTGTTTTTTACCGATTCAGAAAAATGTTTCGCAAACTTATTACAAATGTTATATTTGTTCGTCTCGCTGCCGTTATCATCATCTAATCGATTAACAACACGACGTAACCTGCCTCGACCGAGCTGCTCATTCACAATATTCCATATCTGCTTGGGTTGTGAAGCTGCATTAAATATTTTCCTACGATAATAACACAATTTTGTTTTATCGATCAACAGTTTGTACTCAACTTTTTTCTTCGAATACTCTTTTTTCAATTCATCTGATCCGCAATTTAATGTAATCCAAAATAAATCCTTTAGTTCCCCACTTTTCGATTTTATTTCTTCATTCACCCAGGATTTGACACTGACACCCCTTCCACACGATTTTTTCATCAGACAGAAAAAATTAATTGCCTCCGATATGGTAAAATGAAAATCATTATAATACTCATCTATGGAAGCGCTACTACAATGATCCGAGAATCCGGTATTTGCAATATAATTATTCAGTTGACACAGGATGTCATCTGTTACAACCCGATAATTTTTTGATTCTAACATTTGGGTGGAAGGACCTTGCTCCAATTTAATCTTCAAAGTACAACGCACAGAAATGTGATATCCCAAACTCTCATTGACCACAGACTGATCAACAATACCCTCAGCTACATTCGTAAAAATATAATCCAATTTAGACACAGAAATCTTATTGTTTTTATTCTCAAAAATTCTTGTAGGCTTAGTACCAATATTCACCATGTTATAACATTTGAACGTATCCAACAGTTTTGACCTGTTCAATGAATTGGTGAGATAGTCAATATTTAAATCACCTAACAAAATAACATAAGTATATTTCAAAACTATCTCATTCAAAATTAAAGAAATCCTTGTGAAAAAAGGTTCAAGTGGTGCATTCGACGGTCTATACATGCAAATCACACAAATTTCAACTCCCTCCACTGTAAAACCTAAACAACATTGTTCAATGAACATTTCCAAATTAAATCTTTCACAAATTTCAACTGACTTATATTTCATTCTTCTCTTAACATATATGGCTGTACCACCATGCTCATGAATCTGTCTACAAAAATAGCTCCCTAAAGTATAACCGTCAAATGATATGAACGCTAAACTCTCATTGTTACACCAGTGTTCACATATGCAGAAAATCGTACAATTTTAGTCATGTGTGTTTAAAAATAAACTTTCGAGTCATACACCATTGAAAATAAAAAATTACTATACAGGGTGTCCTTTTTCTCATGACACAATTGTACGTGATTGAAGTGATTTGTGTCACAAACAAAGCATTAACTAAATAGGTACCTTGGATGGATTCTCATAATGTATTCGTCCGAAATCTCCATACAGGGTGTTCTTCTTTTAACGTCAATTGCAACTTGCTGTTTTCCATGCCACAATCGAAAAATTTCATTCATTTGTGTTAAAAAATAAACTTTAGAGGGATACATCAATGAAAATAAATCATTACTGTACAGGGTGTTTTTTTTCTAATTGCACAATTGGACGCGATTGAAGTGATTTGTACCACAAACAAAACATTAACTGAGGTACCTCAGATAGATTCTCATAATGTATTTGAATAGGGACCTTATGCGACCGCAGAAGCGGCGTCGATTATCTTCGAATGTTGCAAATTGATATATGATTAATTGGACGTAGTTAAGCAGAAATATATGATTATATATATAAACTATCTATATTTTATGACAAACGTGTATAATAAAATCTAAAATCTGCTTATTTATTGCCTCTAAGGCGGAACAGAGTTCGCTGGGTCAGCTAGTTATATATATAGGTCATTCCATTTGAAAAAACGCACTTTTCATCGTTTAAATAGGTCTCGGAAACGCCTTCGATTTTAAACGAACCTTTATGATTAGGAACGTATGTAATTGATACACGGGACATTGGTAATCCACACCCGAAATTTCGGCTTTCTAGGATACCAAGTAGCGATGTGATGATTGTTGAATTGAAGCTATGTAGTAAATCAATGAATTACTCGAAACCCGCTAGAGATAGGGATAAGGTAGTTGACAGAATTAATCAGGAGGCTACGTCAAATCTAAAAAAGCAATAATATACCGGGTGACTGGTGACGTAAGGGACAACGGCTAAGTGGAGATAGAGGACCTCAAACTGAATGAGAATTTGGGTTTCAAATGTCCCATAAAGGTATTCGTTTCGGAGATAGAGGGTGATTTATGAAAAAATGTTAAATCTATGAACTCCCATATCTTCGTTAATATGATATGTGTTTCGCTGATATTTTACATGTTTGTTCATACATGCATTCTCTGTCAGCATAAGCAAACAAATTGAAAAAATTGCTGGCCCGTACTCAAAAATTTCAATTTACATGTCAAGTGAGAAATATCACACGGTATATGAGATAAAATAAAATCAAATAGAAATTTGGAAAGAGGGAAAAAAACTGATGAAATATCTGTTTTTTGTTTGAATGGCACAATTTTTTTTTCGTTTTTATGATTTGTTGAAGTAAGAATATTACAATATTTTTATATTCAAATCATGAAAATTAGACCTACTGATAGAAAAAACCTTGAATTCGAGGCGCTAAAATGAGCCTGGCTTCAAAATATTCCTTCAAATCTCGAAATCTATTTTTATCAATTAATATTTCGATGCCATATAAAATTTCAAAATAAAATTTGTTGTAGATGGGGTGATGAAAGAGTTGGATACTCAAACACAAAAATAGAAAAAGTCGCAAATATAATTCATAAGAAAATCAAGTAAGCAAATGTTCGAAATGAGAGCCGTTCACCTCCATACATTTATTGGCTCTCTTGAACAAATGAAGCACAGCTTTTTTAATCAGAGTAATATTTGTTTTAATTTCTTCGCATGCTTCAGATATTCTGCTCTTCAAATGTTCACGGCTTGTAATTGTTTCTTTATACACCGTATCCTTAAGATGACCCCATAGGAAATAATCCAGAGGAGTTAAATCGGGTGATCTAGCAGGCCAATTCCTAGAACCTCCCCGACCAATCCACCTGTCAGGAAACTCCCTATTCAGAAAATTCTTTACTTCATTTGCAAAATGAGGAGGTGCACCATCATGTTGAAAAATCATACCTCTCTGATTAATATTTTCTAAAAGACGAGGCAAAACATTCTGCAAGAAATCCAAATAAACAGCCCCAGTTATTCTTGATTCAAAGAAATGTGGACCGATCAAATGTCCATTATAAATGCCACACCAAACGTGGACACTAAAACGTTTTTGATTGTTTCTTTCTCTTTTGAGATGAGGATTATTTCGGTACCAAATGTGGTTGTTTCTCAAATTATTTATTCCATCTCGGGTGAACTGAGATTCATCTGTGAAGAGGATACGCTGAAGATCTCTTCTATGGCTCACTACCCATCTACAAAAAACAAGTCGATGTTCTTCATCTCCCAGTTCTAAGTGCTGTACTAATTGCGAATGGAAAGGATGGTATTTTTCTTTCTTCAACGTATTCCACACAGACCATTGAGATAAGCCTAATCCATGTGCCACTCGTCGAGTACTCGTATTAGGATTTTCATTTATTGTATTAACAATATTGTCGACTACTCGTCTTCTGATCTGCTGTGGCCCCTCAGGAACTGTCATATTTGGAAATTTTCCATTTCTTCTGGCAAAAAAGACAAGATTTTGGAAAATCTTGTGACTTGGCACACGATGATTTGGAAAACGCCTGCGGTACTCTCTTTCAGCAGCTCTTGCATTCATATTACAGAATCCGTATACAAGCATCATATCCACATATTCTTCATTTGTAAAAACTGAAGGCATTTTTTAATTGATAGACTTTCAACACTGTTTCTAACAATTCACAAACAATTAGGTAATGTATAAATATAAACGTCATTTTTTGAAACATGCCTACTCTATGTAGTTGTCTGCATTTTATTTATATGGCGACATGTGCAGGGCGTGGTGAGAACAGCTCTGTTATGCCAGCCATACACGCTCCGGTTGGCCGGAGAGGAAAACTGTACAGTTGTTGTGTGTGGCCGTAGGCCCGTCCGGCTTTCAAAGAGGGCAAAAATAGACCTTGAGGGCGCCGTGAGATGTAACCCCTTCCTGAATATCAACTATTAAATATCTTTGAATCAAATTTAGTGTTTTTGTTTTATCAAAAATATGATTTTTCGTGATGGGAATATAAAAATATTGTAATATTCTTACTTCAACAGATCATAAAAACGAAAAAAAATGTGTGCCATTCAAAGAAAAACAGATATTTCATCAGTTTTTTTCCCTTTTTCCAAATTTCTATTTGATTTTATTTGATCTCATATACCGTGTGATATTTCTCACTTGACATGTAAATTGAAATTTTTGAGTACGGGCCAGCAATTTTTTCTTTTTTTTTTCTTATGCTGACAGAGAATGCTTGTATGAACAAACATGTAAAATATCAGCGAAAAACATATCGTATTAACGAAGATATGGGAGTTCATAGATTTAGCATTTTTTCATAAATCACCCTCTATCTCCGAAACGAATACCCTTATGGGTCATTTGAAACCCAAATACTCATTCAGTTTGAGGTCCTCTATCTCCACTTAGCCGTTGTCCCTTACGTCACCAGTCACCCTGTATATAAGGTGTTCCATTTGAAATACCAAAGTTGTTAGTACTTTTCGATATAAGCGGCAACACTGCAGCGCTGATAATATTCTAGATCGATAGAGCAGTGGTTCCTAGCCAAGGAATCAAATTTTCAATAAAATTTTACGTCCCGTTCTCCGTAGAAGTCCAGCGTACCATCGACCGTGGCCCACGCTGTATAGTAAATTGTTTATAGTATACATTAGAATAAATACACAAATCCATTGACCAATAAACTTAAGTTAGCTTTTTCATGCAAAATCTATTGGTTCTTGATAAAATTTCTGTGATGTAAGGATTCCGATCCTTACAGCTCTCGTTCCACATTTTCAATTAAAGAATTTATTTTGACCACAACCATGGGTTGCAACTGTGTTGTCATTAATATTAAAGAGTAGGTAAAATTATGAATCACACAAGAAGTCTCTCCAAAATGGAAAATTGAATTAATGTTTCTAAATTTATCATGATCAAGGTGATTCAATATTCATATCAATATACTAAAATAATGTTCGAAAACATAACGAGTTCTGGAAAGCTTCAAGTTGTAGTTTCTTCGTCTAGGTGTCAGCTTCCCCAGATCTTTGTATGAAGCCAGTAAATTATTCCTAAAGGGATATCCACTAACTCCTGAAAGCAAATGTCTTACACATTTATCCGCCAGATTATTTTCAAGATGGGAATTCCGGAACACTCTAATATATTATAATGTACCGATCCCGGATATCCAATAAATAAATAATATTTCAGCCTTTACTATTTGGTAGTTGATGGCAATGAAAAACAACACTGTTAAATCAACTACATCTTTACTATAAAACTAATTACAAAATATTCTTGTTACTATAGTATTGAACTTTCGTTCATCGTTAGACAGAGATTGGCAACTAAATAAGAAGCACAACAATTATTCTTGCAATATGAGAGTAGGTGGAATTTGGGGTGACATTAAAAGAGGTACAAAATGTTATCATATGCAGGTATAAATTTTCGAGGAAGTACAATTGAAATGATAAGGAATTTCTCAGTTTTGGAATTACTCAAATATTAAAAACTACTACTACTGATTGTTCAATGTTATAATATCATTTAAGACCGTTCTCAATGCCACCCCAGTTGCCACCTACTCTCATAAGAATAATTGTTGAGATCATTCATCTCACGATTACTTCATAACGGAAACCATAGCGTAGCATAGGGTAGGTTGTGCAAGGTGCATCCTAATGCGACATTTGAGTTCGTTAAAAGGCATAATCAGTCAACCGGTTTTAGAGTTATATCAATCTGAATTTGGTTGTTACCTCAATAACTCAAAAAATATGATAGCGACTGAATTCAAACCTGGTTATAAGTTCTAGAATGCCAGCGCAAAAAGTTTTGCGAAATTTTGTGAAGATCGTATTACTTAAAATTTTTTCAAATCTATTTGAAAAAAATTCTATATATCAGAAAGTATTTGTTCGACATCGCTGAAATGATGCAAGATGATTGCAAGAAGCTTCAAAACCTAATTCTACAAACAAGTTGCAAGTTTGAATACGATCGGATCTCTATTGTTGGAGATCAGAGCAGACTTGGGTGGGTTCCGATATTTTAAAAGGGATTAAAATCAAATACTCAGTTTAATGAATATGGCCAGAGGATTTATGCAGTATTCTTTTTCCTATAATATTAGATAGGTATTTAATGAATTTCAATGCCGATAATACGTCAGAAAATTCTTTGATAGACGATGATAGACTCAAGTCCTTGAAATGATACGAAATTGATTCATTTCTTCCCTCCCCATTTATGATAAATAGGACGAAATAAATTCGATATTTGCTCAAAATAAATGTATGCGGTAAATTGTTGTCCTTTTCAATATCTTGTGGTGTTGAAATGGAGAAGTTTATTTCGTCAAATTGTTCTGAAATAATTCGAAACATCAATTATTGACGAATCAGGCGGCATCAGAATGTTAGGTTATTCAAGGTTAATAGTGAGGTAGTTCTAGTTAAAACCATTGGTTACAGAATAATTAAAGCTGTGTAATTTGATTGTCGGTTACTGACCAGAAATCGGGGAACGATAATATTGAGCTACAGTCTTGTTGAACTCGATTGGATTCAGCGAAGACACAGTTTTTCAAAGTTAAAATAAAATAAGTAGTAAAAAGTAGACAAGTTCATGTTTACAATTAAACTCAAACAGTGTTTTGATTCACTAATGTAATAAGCAAGACACTGATAATATCACCATTGAAATGGTTGCTCGTATTATTCCTTGAATGTGTGAAGTTCAACCCGTAATTGATAATGAAATTAATCTCAATTACCAGAAACCGTTCTTCTTGGTCATAACAATTTTCCCACAAACTAAATTCTATTGGATTCCATTTCAGTTAATTCAGTTGACATAATATTTCACACAGTCGTACATCGTATCTTCAACAACCATAACGCTTCGCCTTTAAGAAATGCAATTACAATTAGATGTGTATGTGTGTACTTATGGCTATGTATGCGGACCTATACGCTGCAATACGATTGCCTCAGTTTATGAGGAATCTCTTGAACTGCAATATATTTTCGCATGTTCTAGGAAACAGCATGCTATGATTCTGCACCAATTTCGGAATTTTTTGCCGATATTGGTATCGAAGGATTTGGTTCGACACACTGATGAGAAATTCGAGGTCAATTCTTTCCGGCCAGCCGTTGCCACGAAAACTTTCGAAAGGAAAGAAATCCCCACTTGCAATATTCATGGTAGGTTGCGAATCCGAATGATACGGCTTGAAGGTTCATGCAGAATTTCGTGTGTGGCAAAAATAGACATATAAGAACGTGCGAGTAAAAGCTTCTTACTTCCCATCAGTGCTTTTTGAAAACTTTTTATGTCTGTCATTGAAAATTGCATCAGTTTTAGATATGACACATATACAATACAGTGTTTCCGAAATATTCGGCACCATATTAAATATGTTTTTAATATTTCTTTAATGAAATGAAAATTATTCTTGATAAAAGGTTCTGCATAGCCTAACAAGCAATACGAAATGATCAAACATCAAAATTTTACATTCGTATACGAAATTTGTCGAATAAAATAAATCTGACCCAGTGGTAAATAATCTTGATATTGCACCTTGTCAACAATTTTCATTGAGGAAAGATGTTCCTTATTGCAAACTACAGTCATATATCAGATATGATCCAATGACAATGAAAAAAGAAGGTTTGTTATTTTTACCATCTTTTCTCAGTATTAGCATTGATAATTGTCTACATATTGACATTTAAATAAGGATGCAATGGCAAATTATGTGTAGTAACCATTTTTCTATACGTATTTAATCAAGGATGTACTTAAAACACAAATGACTTTTTCATAGTAAAAAACAAAGTAATTTATTAAATACAAGAAATGGCAGCTCTATTAAATTCTGAGAGGAAAATTGGAATCGATTTATCTGTGGGAGATCATAAAATTCACCGAGAAGCGGCAGTGATTTTCAATAACAGATATCCGGATAGAAATATTCAACATTTTATTATTATTATTAGTTAACCTGAATGAGGTCACAGGCTGCACCTATAGCCGCTAAGAATATTGTGAACAGAGGTAATGATCGTATATTTTTTTGAACAGATTTGCACTGACAGCGCAAATAACCTCACTGTGCCGACCGTGTAGAGAAATTTCTCAGTTCTGATTTTTTTTTGTTGCAAGAATTATAAACAAATACGACACTTCTAGACGTGATAATAACAATTTCAATAAAATACTCCGGATGCGGATAGAAGGTGATTACAGGCCAATGCATGTGTTGCTGTATGTTTTTGCAGAACACCATGTTTTTGGTAGAAAATACCTACAAGAATAGGTAGTATGGCAAATATGATGAAAAAACATAAATATCATCAAAACACCAGTTTGTTCATACATTGAAAGAAACTGATTATGATTATACGGTTTGAATTTGGCATTTTGATACTTGCAAAGTAACCAATCTTATCAAGAGATATAATGTTTTCTAATGAGGAGAACTGTTAGTTTCCAAAATCATCGCTAGTGGTTTGTCAGTAATATCAATTTCACAACAAAGATTCGTCATGAAATTTGTTCCAAGAGAAACGTGTTGTGTGCTATCTACATGAATATAATAATAGTACCATATTTTTTTCAACAGTCCGTGAATGGCAAATGCTATCTATATTTTATTCAGCATGAATTCAACGACTTTTTGGACGTACTGCATGAACGTATATGGTTTCAACAAAATGGTGCTGCATGCCATACTATTAAAGTATCTATTATACATACCTTGAAATCATTTTCAATAATAAATACAAAGATATTCCGAAATGTTGTGGTCACCTAGATGTCCAGACTAAACACCTCTGGATTATTTCCCATGGAGTAACTTAAAACAGAGGGTTTACAAGCAGAGACCATTTCAAGATTTATATTATCTCGATTTTGAAAAATTTAAATTTTTCGACAAACTTCGTATCCGAATTTTGCGATTTAGGCCATGTAGAGATTTTTATCTGTAATGAATTTTTCACTAAACAAATATTCACCATACAATTCGACGTATTATACAAGAGCATTGGGAAAAACCTCAGCAATAAAACCCTGTTTCCCCGTGGGTGTTGCGATTTGTAATCGCAATATTTGAATTCCTTCAATATTTGAATATTTGAATATTTGAATTCAAAAAGGAAAATGTTGCTCGTAAGGCCAGGAAGGTCTGTTTCAAGACCAGGTCTAGCCAATCTAGGGCTATCACCTCCCATTGATACATGCTACATTTTATATTGTATAAAAGAATGAAAAAATGAGTCGGAAAATTTACGTTACAATTCAATATCTCCTACATCTTCTTTCTGAGACTGACAAATTTAAATTATATCAACTTTTGATTCGATTTTTGCTGAAATATTGGAAGAGGAATACAGAGTTTCATATGTTATTATTAATCCACGACATAAACGCAGTCACTACAGCAAAGATACGCACTACATGCCGCTTGATTCTGTCTTTGAGTGTAAATTTTACGACCCCCTTATAGAATTCTCACTCAAGTAAAACGCATTAACCGTAAATGATAGGAGGCAGTTTAATAAGCTGATATATTTGTGATAATAAATTTATCCTTTCAGGTCTAAACGTTCACATGCGCACTCTGGCCGTAACGGATCAGAAGAGCTGAGATGATAAAATGTTTAATGGTTTTTTCGACCGTAGCTATTCTATCGGAATTATCTGAATGCAATTGTATTGGTGAGGAATCGGTGCGAAATTGAATCGTTTGCATTTTTGCCTCAATTGGCTTAATGGGTTGTTTTATACAGCTTTACCGTTTCCGCTCTCTGCTCTGAGTAATGACAGGGGATACTGTGGGAGTATACTATATTAGTCAGCAAAATTCATGTGCTTCTAAAAAAATCCAGCTGTCAGTTTTAATGGACTGCATGATTAAGACCATGGAAAAAAGGAAAGGAAGGAGTTATCAGTATAGAATTTAGGGCTACCCCGAAAGTTGGCCAATATAGCCGCCACACATCGAATACAGGAGGATTAAATATTGGCTATGATGCTCCTTTGGGTCACACACATCCAAAGAACATGTCATAGTAGGCCAATATGGCTACTTCCGTCCCCTCTCAAGCAAATACAGGGTGAGTCTTTGACCACTGCATTAATTTTAATCAAAGATTCCCCTCATCAAATGAAACACTTTTTTTATTTAACATTCTTCCAATTTCAGCTCAGGTAAAAAGATACAGGCTGTTGAAATTTTGAAAAAAAATCAGTTTTTATTTTGTAGCTTTGACATCCTTTTTTCGAATAAAATGAATGTTGTCGTAAAGTTTCTTATAACTATGATACATATTTTCCAAATATTAGTTATTTTCTACTTTAACTGGTTTTCTAGTTATGGACTCGTGGATTCATAAAACTAAACGAAATTGGTCTTTATGCCAATTTCGTTTAGTATATAAAGCATATAAAGTTTTTCTTAAGACATTTCAAGAATATTCCATCGTTTTAGAACATTATATTATTCCTCATCATTTCTCCTTAAACGCACCGTTTTCGAGATATTCTTCATTGAATGTTTTAAAATGGAAAACTCCAGAAATTTCACTACTTTTATGGATCCGTCCCTGAGCGTTGGAATCCCGAATCAAGCTGTAAACCACGTTACCATGCCTTATTCTCGTCCGCCAACAATGTCATAGATAATTTATATGCGGGAGTGTATTAGCACATTGTGAAATCTTCAAACGCTTGTAACTTTTTACCTGAGCCGAATCTGGAAAAATGGTAAATGAAAAAAGTGTTTCATTTGAGAGGAATCTTTGGTTGAAATTAATGCAGTGGTCAAAGACTCACCCTGTATACCTACGCCTATCATTCCTTCCATGCATTTTTCATTCAATGATTCAGACCTATTCGGAGATCTGATACTGGTGATATAACACCATAAGATCATTAAAATCACATGCAAACATATTCTGTCCCAATTACTCCACCCACATATATATTTCATATTTATAAATTGGATATGAGCAGCGTGCGTCACTACTTCAATCCTAAAATGAATAAATACTGTTGTTCAACGCATAATCTCCATAGAGGTGAATTGCGAATACTCACTTCACCTTTGACGAACCCTACAGGGTAAATGTTCGTGATCAAGAGCAATGGTGTGTGCCATACAGACTTCTTGAACCAGAGGGTCCCAACTGGTTTACCGATGGCTTTATGATGCCCATAGGGACCGGTGCCCAGACTGTGGGTCCTCGCACCAATCTGTCCATTCCTCTTGGGAAGGCCTATTTTATAGTGCAAGCAGAAGTATATCCTGTTCTGTCCTCCACGCAGGAGGATATTCATATAGGATACTCTGGCAATCACAAATACATATATATTCTGTGACAGTCAGGGAACACTACAGTCCCTCTCTGATGTCAAGATCATCTCGTATCTGGAGGTTTAATGCAGGTAAGCTCTGCCTAGGCGGAGCTTGGGCACTCTCTGATGTCAAGATCATCTCGTATCTGGAGGTTTAATGCAGGTAAGCTCTGCCTAGGCGGGGCTTGGGCAATGCTCTGATGTTTATCTGGTGTCCATCACACACATAAATACTTTGTAGCGTGCAAGCAGGTGCATTATCTAAACGAGGGGCAAGCTTAGCATTTACTGAGCTGGTATCGTACATCTGTCGAAGTTTACTTTGACAAATGGCTTGAAGGAATTTTCCTCTGAATGGAGCACGGAATAGGAGCTCAGGCAGTGGATGCTCCTTATTGGAGGGCCTTCCTCAACTACTGAGGAGAATCTCCAAGCTCTGGAGAGGAACGAACTAAGTCTAGTGACCGGTGTTAACAGGTCACCTGTTCAATGAACATTTGAGGTAAATGTGGCTAACTGGCCTTACCTTGTGTCACTGTTATAGGAACACAGATGAAATATTTCGATAACTGTATATTTTAGATTCACAAGTGGACCTGCTAGGAGTCGAAGCAATTGGGTTATGGAAATACTTTCGCCTTTTAGTATAGACCACATTAGTTAGGTTAGAATCAGTCGCTTGGCGGGAGATCCATGTTCAAATTTTTTAACAAGGAATTTCAACTTTGGAATGAAACCACCCTATTTAAAACAGAATGTTAGTACACATACAACAAGTATTGGGTACCTTCATCATTAGTGCATGTTTTCATGTTATTTCCACATTAAAATCTACTTCTATTTATTCTTAAATCAAAATTGAAACCATTCTAGTTCGAAAGATTTCCGTATGTCGTAGATGATTTCTGTTGTGCGTCATTGCAAGGCGGATTTAGGGTTATGTTATTATTTTTGACTGATTTCGAGTGAGCTAAGACATACGTCAATCGAATTTGGTGAACACTTTTATATTTATTAATTATGTTGGAAATATACAATTTTGTTATGAAAACTTGATTCTAGATGGTTGAGAAAGGTTCACAGAATCTATTTCAACCAAAATAAACCTTAAGAAATTCGCCAAAGTATCTAAAAACAGGCGAGAAATTCGCGTAAATTGTAGGTCCATAAGAAATGCATGAGGAATTCAGTGCGAGGATCCACGCATGTATCGTAATTCAAATTTCCCGCCTAACCTAACTGATGTGGTCTATTGAGCAATGCAGCGGTCGCCCGCATATCCACTATGAGTTTGAGGACAAACTAACTGAGTTTCACAGGTTTTTTTCTACACAGCTAATAGCTAGATAATATGGAGAAACACAAATGTCAGATACATACAACAACAGCAAAATATTTTTCCTAGACGAGTGTGCGTGAAGTATTACTTTTCCATGTGCATTTTCGTGTGCAAAGTTTCAGTTTTTCACAAGCCGTGCGGATAAGCTGTTTTATCCGCACTGAGTGCGGAAAAGTAAAACCGCTCAAAAATATCTTTGTTAAGGAGAATGTAAAATTATTCGAGTAGCTGAATACTATTCTAGGAATAGTAATTTCCACTCTTTGTATTTCACCTTGAAATAAAGTAAATAGTGCGTGGAAGGTATGAAAATATAGGAAGGGGTAGAAAACTACGTGCATGCGTTTGAGTGCCACGCATTCACTCTCGCTCTGTCTGTTTCTATTCCTCCTCCTCAGAATCGTTGAACGTTTAACGCAACAGTGCTTTCATACCCCCTCCATGGTAGCGTTAAGCGTTTAACGCAAACTTGTTGGAAGTCGCATTAGAAGCTTCAAAAATACTACCCTATTGAATTAAATGTGTATCAAATCAAGCTGAAAAAAACAAGTTGATGAAAATATTAATATTATGAATTAAAATAGAACAACCAGTACGTATTTCAGCAAATTTCACGACTCTCACACTTTTCGTTGCATAGCAAGAATACCAAGCGCATGTGCTTGGGATCTACCGACTCACTCGTGTTGAAGTGCCACGCATTCACTCTCGCTATGTCTCTTTCTATTATCCCTTCCCAGGAGCGTTGAACGTTTAACGCAAAAGTGCTTTCATATCACATCCATGCTAGCGTTAAACGTTTAACGCAATCTTGTTGGAATTCGCATTAGAAGTTTATAATGATATGATCAAGCAACACAACATGTTGATTTTGACATATCATGTTGTCTGAATTTTCCTCAGTGCCTGTATCAGCTTTTCCCTCCATCGATTCTCAGATTCAATTCTAGAAGTATGTAAGTTTGAATATCAATATTTCGAATACTGGTGCCGCAGCAAAGGGGTAACTAGTCTCGTAGGGGAGGTATCCATATTTTATTTGGGATATTCACGGAAAAACTCTCACGCAAACATTTTATGGAGTAAGTATTCCATGTAGAAAAATGTATTCCAAGTGTACTCAGATTTAGTCAATATTTCAAGCTGAAGTTTTTTTGGAAAAGGCAAAATTTCGGTTTCCAACAGAAACAAAACAAAAGTGAAGCGTCCAGATTTATGGAAGAAGCACCTGATGAAAATTTACATTCTAATGAAAGTTGAAACGATGAAGTTCAAGATAACGCACATTGAGGATAAAGGGAATTTGAAGGTAGTCAAACTCCCAGACAGTGAAAACAACACTTCAAAAATTTTTGTAGTTTCCCATTACACCAATCAGGGACATTGTTTAAAACTCCATCATGAGTATAAATATTTGAGAAAAAATTGGTTCAAGCCCTGTGGAAAGGACAGCTTTCTGGCGCTCTAGTTCAAACAGACAAATTATATCTCCGAAAGTATTGGTTTCTCATAGTTGAGAATTATACCAATGTATTTTTATGATAGAACTGCATCATAAAGGAAATTCAATTCAAATAATAGTTTATTTGGGTAATTCCCACCAAATGTTCCGCTTTCGCATTTTAGTTTAAAAGAAAATAAATTAACAATAATCGAATTTATTTTTAGATATCCTAAACAAGAAACTAATTCTTAATAATCTTATGCCTAAGGTTACACACTTTCGGTGGTATTTTGTGAAATAATGAGATTTTCATGAAACCGGCATTCACGGATGTGAGACAATATTCACGGAAATGAAATAATGTTAAATTTTAAATGAAAAAAAAAAATTTCATATATCCTTAATATAAAAAAGACATTGTTCAAGCACTGATGTGAAGTCAGGAGCTTTTGCGCGTATGTTCTATTGTCCATTCTCCTGTATTGGACACTTTTAATCGAATTTACCATGGTGAATTCTATTGTCTATTCTCCTTTATTGGACAGCCTTAATCGAATTCACCATGGTAAATTCGATTAAGAGTGTCTCATACAGGAGAACAGACAATAGAATTCAGCATGGTTAATTCGATTAAGAGAGTGTCCAATACAGAAGAACGAACAATAGAATTCACCATGGTAAATTCGATTAAGAGTGTCCAATACAGGAGGATGGACAATAGAACATACGCGCAAAAGCTCCTGACTTCACGTCAGTGCTTGAACCAATTTTTCTCTTTCGGACATATCCAGAATATTTTTCCTTCTTTTTTTCTTTTATAATAGATGATTATAATATAATCAATTATATTTTTAAGGACATGAGTAATGAGAGATCGCCTATCAAATAATGTTCAGTTCTGAAATATTATCGGAATTGAAATTCACTAAATACCTATCTAATAATATACGAAAAAAAATACTGCATAAATCCTCAGTATTTATTCAACTGAGTATTTGATTCAAATTCCTTTTAAAATATCGGCTCACCTAATTCTGCTGGGATCTCCAACAATATAGATCGGATCGTATTCAAACTAGCAACTTGGTTGTAAAATTAAAATTTTGAAGCTTCTCTACTCCATGAACCTTCAAGGTGCCTTTTTTCAACCGAGAACTAGATTTCAATTTGATCCGATGTGTATTGTCTGAAAACAAAATTTCAAGTCTGAAACTGTTTGACCGATTATGCCTATTAACGAATATAATCGTCACATCCAGATGCGCAATCTACCCTGAAAATGTCAAGTCGCTATCTCTTTCCGTTCTCAAGTTATCTCGGCAACGGCTGGACATACTCAGATTTGTCAAAGAATTAACCCTAAACTACGGATAAAACAGTTGGTGTCGGACTCATCTCGCTAACTAAACATTTGTTCTTTTTCCTCTTTCGATATGATACGCACATGAAGGTAAGTTACAAATACGATTTTCTCTGACCAATTCTGAGGAACCGAAATATTCAGTCGGTATTAATTTACTGAAATAAATAGCAAATACAGAAAATACAGAATATAAACATTGAATCAATGTGGGATACCAAGAGAACTTTATCAAAATCGTCTAAAAAAAAAATCGATGAAAACCCAATAGAAGATAGTGAAGACATTAACAACAGTTGGAAGAAATTGAAAGAGAATATTATAGGGGCAGCAACGGAATCTCTTGGAACTCGGACTGTGAGAGAGAAAAAATTGGGAGCGAACAAAACACCGTGGTTCTGTAACAGTATCAAACAACAGTGTAAGGAGAAGAAGAAAGTCTACTTAAACTACATGTCATTAGGAACAGTAGAAGCATACGAAGAATATAAGAGAATCCGTAACGATACCAAAGCACTAGTTAGACAAACTAAGGACAAACACTGGGAAATCTTCTCCAAAAGAATGGAAACTGACTTCTATGGGTTACAGAAACAAATTTGGAGGTTAATTAGAAGTCAGAGAACAGAAGCAAATGAATTCATTAGAACCACAAACATAGAAAGAGATACTTGGGTAGAATACTTGCGGGAACTTTACAGGGGAGAGGAGACTGAAACTGAACCAAATGCACCAGAGATATTAACGAACGATGAGATCGATGTAGAAGAGAAAGATATAGAGACAGCACTGCAAAAGTTGAAAAACAAGAAGAGCCCAGGTCAGGATGACATTACTAACGAGCTACTCAAATATGGAGGAGAGAAGTTAAACCAACAGCTAACTACTCTGATCAGAAAAGTTCTCTTTTAACATAAGATACCAGATGAATGGCGAACTAGCGCTACTATCCTTCTATTTAAAAAGGGAGATAAGAAAAGGCCTGAGAACTATAGAGGAATAAATCTTCTGTGCACGACCCTGAAGTTAACTACAAAAATAATAACAAACAAAATAAATGAATGTATCTCCCTAGCAGACGAACAACAAGGGTTTAGATCCGGAAGATCCTGCACAGACGCCATCTTCATCACAAGACAAATAACGGAAAAAAACTATCGAATATAACAGACCGGCATTCATGTGTTTTATTGATCTGCAGAAGGCCTTCGATCGAATACAACTGAAAGACATAATACATCTTCTATATGATAGACAGATACCATACTGCATCATCAAGAAAATTGAAAATGTATATTCGGAAAATTAGATCCAGGCGAAAATAAATGGCGAACTAACAGAACGGATACCTGCAAGTAATGGCATCCGACAAGGAGACTCTCTAAGCCCGCTCCTTTTTAACATCGTAGTGGATGAAATCATAAAACAAGTACGCAAACTAAGAGGGTACAAAATGGGGAATAAAGAGATCAAAATTCTGTGATATGCAGACGATGCGGTGCTCGTGGCGGAAAACGAGGATGATCTCCAAAGACTACTGCACCAGTTTAATTAAACAGCCAAAAAATTTAATATGGTAATATCAGCGGCAAAAACAAGATCAATGGTTACTTCCAAATCACCGATCAGATGTAAGCTTGTGGTTGATGATAAAATAATACAGCAGGAGATGAAGTTTAAATACTTAGGAATCGAAATATCCGGATACGGGGACATTGAAGATGAAGTGAGAAACCAAGCTACAAGAGCATCAAGAGCAGCGGCATACCTAAACGACACAATCTGGAGGAATAAGCCTATTCGAACGGAAGCCAAAGCTAGGATATACAAGACTGCAATTAGACCTATATTAACGAATGCAGCAGAAACCTGACCTGAGACCACTAGAACAAAAAGAATATTGGAGACCACAGAAATGAAGATTGTGCGGGAAAAACATTGAAAAAGAAGTGAAAATATAAGACGAACATGCGGGATAAATAGGATCAATGATTGGGTGTTGGATTGGAAGATACAATGGAGTGAGCACATTGATCGTATGACAGAAGAACGAGTTGTGAAGGTAGCAAGGGACAAATCACCAGCGGGAAGAAGGAGCCTTGGAAGACCTAGAAAAAGATGGAGCGACAACCTTCCAGTGGGGGCAATGACGTGACGAAAAACAGACAACTATGCCTATATTCAGCAGGAAGAAGAAATAGCTTTGAAATGCGTATTCAAAGTTGTACAGAATAACCAATTTGTTTCCACATCAACCTTGCAACTTCTGTAATATCTATACCAACATTTAATTGCATTCATATAGATAGAACGAATAAGTTGACAAGAGTTGAAGTTGGTGGCCCAAAAATGTGTATTTGTATAATTTGAGGATTAATTAATCAACATATATGGTGGTGCCAAGAAAAGAAAATTTAGTGCAGGCTTGTCTGTATATTCATGTAGTTTCAGACTATTACTTGATATTTTCCATGCTCGATGTACAGAGGCGATGTTTTCTTATGAATAAAAATTTGGCAAATTTGTCCGTAGTTCGGCCGCAATTTTTTTCATTGAAAATACGTCAATTCTCTGAGTCTCATAAGTGAATCATATCATACATGTTTGAGCTAACTAAACTGAACCATTAAGAAAATATTTGAATTCAAGGTTTTGGCACATTTCGATAAATCATCCTATATATCGAGAAGGAAAGTCATAGGGTCCTAACCGGAAGGTTATTCTGACTCAGCCCCTAAAACCAAGTTTGTCCCTCTCATCGTGGAACACCCTCTATATATTTGTTTTAACTTCCATACAATTATTCTAGATGTTCTGCAGAAGTGGTTGATGCAACACGAAAGCCCTCTATCCTCATTCCAAGTTCTTCTGCACATGTATACACAACAGGACATACTTTTAATTTAGAGCATTCATCCCAAAGTTCTGATTATGTGTAGAAACTGATACAATAAAATATTTTTGTTGAGGAGGATGAGAAATATGTAAAAAAGAAGACAAACAAGATCTTAGAACTACATCTACAATTATTTAGTATCCTTTAAGAACTATTGGAGAGAAATATCTGATGATCCGGGCTGGCCAAGACCGGAATGAAAGTTGTTAATCCGGTGACTGTATTTAGTATGTAATTGTTGAAAATATTGTTCAGGGGTAAGCTGCAGTCAGAGGCGTGAAAAAAACAATATTTTTAATTGCTTTCATTTTAAAAATTTAATGCCACAGAATTTAAAAAAGATGTTCCTGAATAATTGTTGGAACAGAAAACTGTAAATTCCTCTTCATTAATGAATCATTTTTTTTTTCGTTTTTCAATCTTCTTTTCGGGCTTTTGCCCGTGGTGTCAAAGAAAAATTTTTCTTTTACTTTTTTATCAATATGTAAGGAACCTGGCAAAACCTAAAAAAGAATAATTTATTTGACATCCGTATCTCAAAAAACAAAGCCCGGAGAGAAAAATAGAGGTCGAAAAAAATGTATTATTAATCTTGAGAAATCAAGCGTTTTCCGTTGCGACATTTATTTAGGAACAGCCTGTATACAGGGTAATGATTTGAAACTGTACATTAGAAGAATATAGAAATTGGAAAATTGTATGGTTCTGAAATGTTGGTGTTATCCAATCTCCGGTGTGCTCTTTCTAATGAAAATATTCATAAGATAGGGAGATAAGATCCGGAAATACCGGAAATCGACACATGGTCTCTTATTTCAAATACGAATACATAATTTCTATTGCTTTTTTAGATTCAGCAGTTAATTTTAGATAAACTATCAGCACTTTGTATACCTAGCTGCAGCCGTTCTTCAGATATTTCAACTTTAAGAATATGTGTGTTTACCTTGTGTGTCATGCTTGAAGTCATCAACTGTCGTCATCTTTATAGATATACAGTGCTAAAATTCGGCATATGCGTAGCAGAAGCATTATTTTTTGTATCGCAATTTTGGAAAACGATACATCATCTACAGGGTGTTCGAAGTCTATTTCAATTCAAGGCAATTTCAATCCAGTAATACTCGATTTTTTCAAATACGATTTTATGTTTTTTTTCCTTTTTTTCGATGCTAAATTAAATAACGCATCAATCATAAGTAGCATTTCCGATATCTATGTACCATGGTTTTCGAGTTATTCGGGACATTCTTAGGATAATTCTTAGGATATATCCTTAGAATGATCCCCAATGACTCGAAAACCATGACAGATATAGGTATCGGAAATGCTACTTATGATTGATGGGATATTCTAAGGATATATCCTTAGAATATCCCAAATAACTCGAAAACCATGGCAAATAGGTATCTGAAATGCTACTTATGATTGATGCGTTATTTAATTTAGCGTCGAAATAAAGGAAAAAAAAGGCATATTATCGTATTTGAAAAAATCGCGTATTACTGGATTGAAATTGCCTTGAACTGAAATGGAATTCGTTTGGAAATAATTAGAAAGCAAGCCTTGGAAATTAAAATGCTCACATCAAACTACAGAATGAAATGTATTAATCGTCAATAACGCTTATTAATTATTGTGTATATTTAAAAAGGCAAATCCACAAATTTCCAGCACAGATATTTGGAAGTCATTCTGTATCCATGAAGAATGTAATGCAATCAAACAAAGAACCTTTCAAATACCTGCAATGGGAGATACCCTCATCTACCTAGAACGCATCGGAGAAAATTTCAACGAATAGAATCCAACTTCATGATGTATGGAACAGTAAAATCTGCTAATGTTCGTCATAAACCTTTAATAAATGATGAAACTAATGTAGTTAACACATTAGGATATTTCAGTGCATATCACTGGCAATTCGATCGGCTACAGGAGATATACGCTCAACATATTATATTATACTGTTCGAAAAATATTGATAAAACATAAAATGCAGAACTACGTACTATTGAACAGGTCAATTATTCGTTTAATTACTATTTGTTTAAACCTTATGTTGAACATTAGCAGGTTTCACTCTTCCATACACCAAGAATTACGATTTATTTGGAATTATAATGTGAGAATTTTAATTTCCGAGGCTTGCTTTCCAATTATTTCCTAACGAACTCTCAACTTTTATAAATATCCTTACCCTAATCGAATTTACCATGGTGAAATCTCTTATCTGTTCTCCTGTATTGGACATTCTAAATCGAATTTACCATGGTGAATTCGGAGTGCCCAATACAGAATAAGCAGACAATAGATTTCAACATGGTAAATTCGATTAAGAGTGTCCAATAAAGGAGAATGTTCAAGAGAACATACGCGCAAAAGCTTCTGACTTCAGGTCAGTGCTTGAACCATTTTTTTTTCAAAGAATTTTTGAAAATTTTCTAGTGCTTCGATCCTCACGAAGTTTTGAGAGAGTTTTCGCGTTGGCATTCTACAACTAATAACCATATTTGAATTGTATCGGTTTTGTATTTTTTGAGTTATTGAGAAAATAACAACCAAGTTTCAGATTGATATAACTATAAATCCATTTGGCTGATTATGCTAGTTAACGAACTTAAATGTCGTATTCAGATGCGTAATCTACCCTGTAAACTGCAAGTCGCTATTTCTTTCCGTTCTCAAGGAATCATGAGATACATAATATTCTTTCGTAATTTTTTAAAAATTTTCTAGTGCTACGGTCTCCAGAAAATTTTACACACGTCGATATTCTACAAGTAGTTATCAAGCTTAAATTCGATCGAGTCTATAATTTTTGAGTTATCGAGGAAATAATATTCCAGATGGGTATGACTCCGAAACCGTTGGGACGATTATGGCCAACGGCGAACTCAACTCTTCCATACAGATGTGCAACCTATCCTGAAAATTGCAAGTCCCTATCTCCATTCGTTCGAGAGTTCTCGAGGCAACGCTCACCCATCCAGCTACTGAACTCATTCAAGGCTGCTCGGATCTCCAACAATATAGATTCGATCATGTTCAAACTGGAAACTTGGTAGTAGCGTTAGGTTCTGAAGGCTCTCGCAAAATTTCAGCGATATCGGACAAATAGTTTCTGATATATAGAATTTTTTTCAATAATTTTCTATGATATTTTAAAAATTTTCTAGTTATACGATCCTCTCAAAATTTTGCTAGAATTTTCGCGTTGCCATTCTACAACTGATAACCATTTTCGAATTGGTTCGGTTTAGTATTTTTCGGGTTATTGAGGAAATAACAACCAAATTTCAGATGGGTATAACTCGAAAACCCTCTTGCCGATTATGCCTATAAATGAACTCAAATGGCGCATTAAGATTCTCAACCTTATCTGAAACTTTTAAGTCGCTATCTCTTGCCGTTCTTAGGTTATCGCTACTTAAATAATATTTTTTGATAATCTTTTTTTTAACTTTCCAACGATACGATGTTCACAAAATTTCACAAACGTTCTTAGATTTATATTCTACAACTACTCACCAATTTAAAATTCGATCGGATTAGTATTGGTTGTAGACAAAATTATTACTCGGAAACCGTTGGGCCGATTATGCCCATTAACGAACTTGTCCGTCCTATTGGGATGCGCCACCTGCCCTGAAAATTTCAAGTCGCTATCTCTTTTCTTTCTCAAGTTGTCGTGGCAACGGCCGGTCGGACAGAATCAAATTTGACCTCGAATTATTGATCAGGAAGTCAAACTCCATCGTTTGAGACCATTTTCGGCGAAAAATTCGAAAATTACAGACATTTGGGCAAAATGATAACGCGATTTTCCCTAGAACATTCGCGCGAAGAAGCAATAAAACAAATGAAGTCTGATTTGAAATAAGATAGTTGACTTCCGGTATTTACGAAAGTGTTATTTTAAAAATTATTCATTAGGAAGATAATACCAGACTTTGACAAAAACGAAATTTCAGAACCATACTAAGTATTTTCCCATCTCTATATTCTTCTAATGTAGCAATCAAGCAATCACCCTCTATTAATTTAAAAATTGACTACTGCTAATATTAAGAAAATATATTGATTACTTATAAAAATATCGTCATCTTTGTTGGCAAGTGCTTCACAGTTTACAATGGACGGTGGGTGGAGGGATTTCTGCTTGCTCCTAAAAGAGCACTATCATGTAGCCCAAATTTCTGATATTCTCTAATTTTCATCTAAAAATATTGATTCTATTTGACTCACTGATGGATAAACAGTAAAAATGATAATTATTGTCGAAAGGAGGAACTATACTATACTATTATGCTGATCCTCCTAGGTCTTCCCCAAGGAGACCCCTCATAAGCTCTCGAGAGATTGAGCGAGTAATGAGAATCAGTTGTGTTTTGTGTAAACTTTGTTACGGTGTCCTTACGCCACCTTAGGCATAGCACTGTTAATTTTTTACCCAACAGTGAATGGAGGCGATTACCGTAACTAGAAAATGTCTTTCCTAGCCTCGGGATTGAACTTGGGGCTTCCGCTCTCAAGTCAATTGGGTGCTTGAAATTCGCTGGGTAGGTTCGTAGCTTGAATACCTCGTTCCTATTATTCTACTATTTACAGAACTACTGATCCGATGGAGTTCAAATTTGGGTTTATAATATCTACTCTAAGCTTCATTGTGAACTTTATTAGAATCGTATCACTAGAGCGAAGAAATAAATAAATATTTCGGAACATTATCGTCGGAATTCGCTGAAATGTTGTGCTACGATAAGATGGACCATCCAAGAACACAATATTTATTGGTTTTTCATCAAAAAATATTGTTTTACTGTCAACAAAATATCTCAATGTTGGTTTCTATGCGAATAACCTATTCGTGTCTATGTACTTGATAATATTATTTTGGTACTCTAAAAATATCAATAAACGAGGATTCCTTGACAGATCCAATGAAATGGATTAACAAGTTGGAAAAGCAAGGTGGCAAATAGCTTTGGTGTGCTCGTTCAAATTCATAGGCAGAGTAGTTACCCATCTAGGGTTCGCCCAATGCTGTTAGCTCCAGGAAAAAAATTATATGTCCAAGAATATAAAACTGACTGTGAAAACAAGAGTCACAAAAAACTGGTCCACTTTTTGGCTGAGAATGGTGTGAAACGGTTTGCTTCGACTCAAATATGCAAATAAGTTGGGTCGAAAATGAACAGTTCTGTATCTGTGGTGGTGTGTCCAAAATATTACACGTAAATTATGCTCGTACTCCTTGCTCTATTAATTTTCGACTCAGTGACCAAAAAACTCTACCTATGAACTTAACGAATAGAAATTTCAAATAGTTTACATGCGTACATCAACCAAACTGTCCAGAAATACACCCCCAATTATGTATGACATTCATGAAGATTATCTTTCAAACTGGAACAAATAACAGCAAACGCAAACAGCAACCAGTTAATTGAACGGAAGTAAGGCCAATGTAAGACCAATCATAATTCAAAGACAGTTGGTGTTTTCGCGATAATACGAGGAGCTGTATTTGGCCTGTGGTTGGTCTGATTTTGAAATGAGTGAAATAGTCAGTTTAATCGCACAATGTGCCATTAGATAAAAAAAAAATTGGTTCAAGCCCTGTGGACAGGAGCTCTCTGGCGCTCTAGTTCAAACAGATAAATTATATCTCCGAAAGTATTGGTTTCTCAGAGTTGAGAATTATATCAATTTATTCTTATGATAAAAATGCATCATAAAGGAAATTCAATTCAAATAATAGTTCATTTATCTAGATTAAATGAGCAATCTGAGAATGAGAACTGCACCATGGAAGAAACCAAATTAAAATAGCTGAAATGAATTTGACTCTCTCTTATAGAACAGGATGAAATGTACGAGTATGAACACAGATCATATAATAAAGCTTAGATAGAATAATTATAGCATTCAGTGAAAACATAGAAGTACGATTCATTATTGAAATTTAGAACTTCATCTTAGCAGAAATTGAATTCAAACATCATAGAAGAATTTAAATTCAACAAGAGTGCCAAAAATTATCAATCCAAAACCAATAGACGAATTCTACCCAACAACGAACTCATCCGAGATATTCATTCCTCAATTCTATATGATGAACGATAATATATATCTTTCCTCAAATCTACTCCAATACACCAATATTCCAGTTTTGTTTTTAGTGGAGATATTCTGAACTCAATATTATTAACTTACCATTACCATTCCCATCATCATATGGATTGACCATCGGCATGAAAATATCAACCAACAAAGAGTTATGATATTATATTATCATTCTGATATTTATACGATTGCCGGAATGAAACAACGTCATTTCTCAGGAGAATAAGTTGACATTATAACAATTCATAGAATACCCACATAATAATTCTATCATTCTGTGAAAACGTAGAAATACGATTTACATTGAAATTTTGTGAAATCATATCTCCGAAAGTATTAGCTTGTTTGAGTTGAAAATGATATGAATGGATTCTTATGATAAAACTGCTTATTAAAAAAAATTGATTTGGAATTTGTTTTGTAAAAAAAAAAATTTTTTTTTGTTACTCCGAAACCATCTGTCCGATTTTGCCCAATAACGAACTTTGCCGAGATATTTATCCCGCAATCCTACTCTGAAAATTTCAATTCTCTAGCTCATTCCGTTCGAGAGTTATCGTGCCTATGGCCGGCCGGACAGAATGGATTTCGACCATGGATTCTTGATCAGTGAGTCGAACCAAATCGTTTAAGACCATTTTCATCGAAAAATTCGAAAATTACAGACATTTGGGCAAATTGATAAGCACTCAGTTCCGAGGAACTAGAGCGCCAAAAACACCTGTATAGCAGTGATTTATTCCGAGAATTATTCCTAGGACACAAATCAGTCGAATCGTATGGTGGTGCCATGAGGAACTATGAATTGATATTTGATAAAAACACTCCCTCTAAAGCAGTAATTCTTTTAATAACAAATACGAAATTAATATACGAAAATACTCACGTTTCACGTAATTTCATAAAAATATCGACCTAATTCCGTCCATGACCCTTTTCCCAAAGTTATCATTTTATTTTAATTGGCAGAAAAAAATAAAAAAGATTAATTTAGGATACGGGAATCGATCCTGGTGCCATGATCATGTAGCTTTACCACTTGCGCTACTCGCCCTGTACAGATCTACGGTGGAAGCCGAATCTTTAACGGACGTTGTAACTGACCTTTGATAACCAGATTTCAAATTTGTAATTTCAGAAAAATATCATACTATTACATATTATTCGATAAAGTTTAAATCTAGAACTTGGCTGATAACTAATGTACATATCCAATACTCCCTAGGTATTGAACGAGTGTTATTAAAGCAGTATCGACTCGTCAAATTTGACTTCGGCCGATCTATATATATATATATTCTTTTGACTGAGAGCTGTATATGTGTTAGCAGAGGTTGGTGTAACGGGGTACCATACAATTCGACGTATGATACAAGAGCTTAGGGAAAAACCTCAGCAAAAAAACCCTGTCTCCCCGTGAGTGTCGTGATTTGTAACTATTGTTCACAAAATTTACTGCAATTTGAAAATATTGATAGGCATTTATTTCTTCAATATGGACTCCTTCGTCAAAAAACGGAGAGGTTTCTCCAAGGTACCCGAAACTCCTGAAAAATGAAAAGACAAGAGGAGAAGAACGAACAAATTATAAATACTACATAACCTTTCAAAAGTCTCCTCTCACAAATATAATTCTCTGTAGGCGCATGGGTTCTCTTGGAGAAGAATCACCTCCGCTAGTTTTCAAAAATATTCCTATATATGCCGATCTATGCACATGATGATTCATTAAATTCTCTCCAGGCATCTCAAAAATCTAAAACTGTTGACAAATTTGTTCGTCGAGGGTAAAAAAATGGACCAATACACCTCGACCCCTGTAAGATTTCGATATTTCAGTAATATCTTCATTAATATAGCTCAGATCGAGTTCAAATCTAGAACGTTACTGCAAAATAAGTTTCTGGAATACTCTCGCAAAATTTGAACGAGATCTGATGAATAGTATCTGGGATATAATATTGAATTAATATTTTATATAATTTCCCAGTCATGCGATTTTGAGAATAAATTGCTCGAGTCCTCGTGTCGGTATTTTTCAATTAAATAATGCTTTAATTCGATTTGGCCAGTATTTTTCGAGATATTGGGAAAACAAAATTTCAGATGGATATAACTCCAAAACTACTAGACAGATTTTGTCGATTACAGAACTTTTGCACATTTGATCTCCAAACCTACTCTGAAAATTTTAACTCTCTATACAGTCTAACTCATTGCGTTCGAGCGTAATCGTGCTGACGGCCGGCCGGTCGGTCAGGATCAAGTTTGACCTCGGATTCTTCATCAGCGCAATTAATCATCTCAGACTATTCTCGGCCAAACATTCGAAAAATACATACATTAGGACGAATTGATAAGTACTCTGTTTTGGTGAATAGAGTGCCAAAAATGGATATGCATCGAAGATTTTTTGAATGCCCAGTATATTTACTTATTTATCTTAAGTATCTGAAATTGAAATTTTGTTTTCTTGGCATAACAGATCTTTAATAATCATAAATTTCACCCCTTTGTGGATCTTTATTTGAGAAAATAATAAAACAAAATTGCTTCAAGCACTGACCTGAAGTCTATTGTTCTATTGTCCATTCTCCTGTATTGGACACTCTCAATCGAATTTACCATGGTGAATTAAATTGTCCGTTCTCCTGTATTGGACACTCTTAATCAAATTTACCATGGTTAATTCGATTTACCATGGTAATTTCTATTAAGAGTGTCCAATACAGGAGAACGGACAATAGAATTCACCATTGTAAATTCGATTAAGAGTATACAATACAGGAGAATGGACAATAGAACATACGCGCAAAAGGTCCTGACTTCACGTCAGTGCTTGAACCAATTTTTTTTTTTCGTAATTTTTTTAAAATTTTCTAGGTGTACGGTTCTCACTTGTCGGTATTCTACAACTACTTACCAAGCTTCAATTCGATCGCGACTATATTTTTTGAGTTACCGAGGAAATAATATTCCAGGTAGGTATAACTCTGCATCCGTTGGTCCGATTATGCCCAAAAACAAACTTAACTCTACCATTCGGATGCGCAACCTACCCTGAATATTGCAAGCCCGTATTTGCCTTTCCTTCAAAAGTCATCGAGGCAACTGTCACCCATCCAGCTACTGAACTCACACAAGGCTGCTGGGATCTTCAACAATATGGATCCGATCGTCATCAAACTTGAAACTTGGCAGTAGAGGTAGGTTCTGAAGGCTCTTGCAAAATTTTGGCGATTTCCGACGAATAGTTTCTGATATATATAATTTCTTTCAATGATTTTTTAAGAATTTTCTAGTGATACGATCTACATCTAATCTAATAACCATGTTCGAATTAGATCGGCTTTGTATTTTTTGAGTTATTGAGGAAATAACAACCAAATTTCAGATGGGTATGACTCCAAAACCGTTTGGCTGATTATGCACATTATTATTATTATTATATGGGTTGTGCTGGGCAGACAAAACCCGCCCCTCCACTGCGACCAATCGGTCTATTGTGGCACACCTATAGTATATAACCTATACTTCACCCACAAGTTCAAGTCTCTTGATGAGGGATATGAGTCTAGTGGGTGAGAACTTGTCCAGTTCCCTCAGTGTCAGCTTGTGGACTCCTAGTTCCTCCAATCTGATCCTGTCCCCAGCGGGGCAGTCACACATGATGTGTTCGATAGATTCGTCGTCCTCCAGGCAAAGTCTGCACTCGGAGTCTTCAGTCAACCCCAGTGTATTGAGGTGTTTCCTGAGGCCACAATGGCCCGTGTATACAGCTGTAAGAATTCTCAGGTCCGCCCTAGAGAATTTTAGCCATTTTCTGGCTCTTTCAGCTGATGGGCCAGTAATTGTTGAGCGAGCATGTCTGTGTCCAGGTATGCTGCTCCAGATTTCTTGGACCTTTTGATCCACCCATCTGTTGTTTTCCTTCGCCGCTGCTCTGAGAGAGATACCGCAGGCAGGTTCAGGCCCAATGAGCCCCATGGAAGCCCCCCGTGCCGCCAATGAGTCCGCCAACTCATTGCCCTTTATGCCCGAGTGGCCCGGGACCCACAAGAGCTGCAGCCTGCAGCGCCCTCCAAGTTCAGCGAGTGTGGTCCGGCAATCCTGCACAAGCAGGGATTTGCAGTTGTATGAAGTCAAGGCCTTCAAGGCAGCTTGGCTGTCCGATAGGATCTTGATTGATCCGTGAGCCCAACCTTTCTCAAGTATGAGCTTCGCACAGTAATCAATGGCAAGAATTTCTGCTTGAAAGACAGTCGCAAAACTACCCAGGCTGAGGAATTCACCCCTGGCAATTCTGCAACCGCTGACTCCCGCTCCCACCCCTTGGGTAGTAGCGGAGCCATCTGTGAACCAGCAGGGACCCTCAAGCAGTCGGGTCTCAGAGACGGCCCAGTCGTCTCTGCTGGGAAAAACGACTCGGTAGGGCCACTCTGTGTAGGTTCTGGTTTTAGATACGTCCGATCGCATGCCCATTATCTCATTGGCCTCCAATTTAGCCTGCAGAGAACTAGGCACGTAGCCGATCGCATCTGGCTCATTGTGAGCCGTATGCAGAAGTCTGTATGTCGCCATCCGGGCCACGCTCCTGGTCACCAGGTGAAGAGGGGCGAGGTCCATTAGGCGTTCCATGGCTGCGGTGGGGGTGGAGCGAAAAGCCCCTGTCACCATCAAGCACGCAGATCTCTGAATTTTTGCAAGCTTCAGCTGAGACTGCACTTTCACAGTACACTCCCACCAAGCAATGCTGCCGTAAGTGATTTGTGGTCTCACCACCATCACGTACAACCAGTGGAGCTGTTTCGGAGCCAGTCCCCACCTCTTTCCACAAGTCCGCTGGCACGCCCAGAGAGAGTGCCTAGCCTTATGGATCACCCTATCCAGGTGTGAGTTCCAGTTCAGCTTTCTATCCAGGATAACACCCAGACATCTAGCCTCATCCGCGAACGGGATGTTAATTCCATTCATAGTGATGGAAACTATATTTAGTTTCCTCTTCCTAGTGAATGGCACAATCAAGGTCTTTCGAGGGTTAACGTTTAACTGTTCCCCCTCACACCAGCCTTGTGTTGCTGTCAGTGCCTCTGATAGGCTCTCGACCAGGACTGAGTCATCCCGGCCCGTGGCCATAATGACTATGTCGTCGGCGTACGCTTGGACATATACATCCAGCGTGCCTAATATGGCCAGTAAATCGTCCACCAGAAGAGACCACAGTAGGGGGGAGAGTACTCCTCCCTGTGGACAGCCCCTTCTGGCAATGAATCTCACTATGTCCCCACACAGGGACGTGGAGATGAGTCTGTTAGTCAGCATGGATCTTATCCATTCCACAATGAGGTCTGATACTCCCCTGGCCCGCGCCGCTTCACAGAGCGAGTACGTGAGCGGTGCGTTAAAAGCACCCTCGATGTCCAGGAAGGCCACTAAAGCAGTCTCCTTGTGGTCCAGAGATTGCTTCAGCCTTCCCACCAAGTTGTTTAGGGCCAGGTCAGTTGATTTACCACTCTGAAAAGCGTACTGGTGCTCACTCAGAGGATTCAGTGATAGTACACTGGCCCTGATGTAGCGGTCCAGAATCTTCTCGAGGGTTTTCAGAACGAAAGACGTTAGGCTTATCGGTCTGTATGAGTTAGGTTGTGAGCACACTTTGCCCACTTTAGGGATGTAAACAACCCTAACCTTACGCCAGCTTGTCGGGATAAAGTTCCAGGCAACACTGGCTCTAAAGAGTTTGATTAAGTACGGAAGGAGGTCATCTTCCCCCTGCTGAAGCAGAGCAGGGAAGATGCCATCCTCGCCGGGGGACTTGAAAGGTTTGTGCGAGCGAATCGCCCATCTCAAGGTCCCAGGGTTGATGATCAGTTTGGCATTTCTCCAGTCTTCCCGGCACGGCCTATAACGCCGCTCCTGGGGAGCACCGACAGAACCGCTATCCGACTCATCAAGTATGCGACAATCTGGGAAGTGTGTCCTCGCAAGGATCTCTAACGTCTCTTTTCCAGAGTCTGTAAGACGACCATCAGATCTAGAAATAGATCCCAGCCCTCCTGACGGATCTCTGGAGAGGATTCTGTGGAGCCTGGCACTCTCCGGGGTAGCCTTGACTTCTCCGCAGAACTTCCCCCAAGAATCTCTCTTAGCCCTTCTTATTTCTTTGTTGTAGTTTGTTAGAGTGTTTCTGTAGTTGTCCCAGTTGCCGGATACCTTAGCTCGGTTGAATAGTCTCCGAACTTCTTTTCTTTTTTTTCAAGGGCCGGGTTCCACCAAGCGGTTTTCCTGTTATCAGGTTTCCTCCTTAGTGGGCAGTTTTCTTCATACGCCGAGTTTATAGTGAGGACTAGGTCCTCAGCTAGTCTCTCAACGTCCTCACGAGAGTTGGTGACGGAAGAAATGTTCCCCAGGTGGGCACCTAAGGAGCGTTTAAAACCACCCCAATCAGTGCTTCTAGGGTTTCTATATTCCACCGTCGCTCTTGGGCCAGACTCAATTGAAAATTGAATATGTCTGTGGTCTGAGCCTGAGGGTTCACGGGAAACCCTCCAATCCGAGATTTTGTTTCCCAGAGAGTTAGAGCTGAACGTAATGTCCAGTACCTCTGAACGGTTTTTAGTCACAAAGGTTGGTTCGGCTCCCTTGTTATTCACTAGGAGAGCCTCTGCCATGAGGAAGTCCAGTAGACGTTCCCCTCTCCAGTTGACGTCTGTGCTGCCCCACACCGTGTGGTGCGCATTTGCGTCACATGCCACCAGGAGGTGGTAGTTTTTCCTACTGCAGTGGTCCACCAGCTGGCGGACCACTACAGGTGGACATTCTATCGAATCCCCCGGAAAGTAGGCTGAGCAGACCACTATCTCTAGTCTGCCACAGTCCACCGGAACATTCACAAGAACTGTTGTCACGTCCCTTGTGCAGAATTTAGTCAGGATGAATTTCTCAATCCTGTTGTTGATAAATATACACGCTCTGGGTTCGACCCCAGGGCAGTTGTAAATTATCTTGCCTGGCAGGTTACTAAGCCCACAAACGCTTGTGCCTGCCAGCCATGGTTCCTGAATGAAGGCTATATCCAGTCCTTCACTACGGATACACTTCCCAAGGAGGCATGATCCTGCCTTGGAGTGTTGTATATTAGCTTGTAAGCACTTCACCCCTGGGGGCATCATTTTGACGGCCCAGGGGGAGGGGTAGCCTTTCCCTGTGAATCCTTCTTGCTGGTCTTCACAGGTGCCGGTCTTCCACTGGCAGGTTGCTTACCCTTCCCAGTGGTTTTGCCGATGGCAGGTCGTTTACCCTTGCCAGCGTCTTTGGTCCCTGGCTTAGTCGGTGCCGGGGTCGGAGGCACCCTACCTCCACCACCAGACCCAGACGGGCCAGCGACCATTCCGGAGGGCCCTGCTGGGCCCCCCCCTTTGCTTCCGACCCCGGCAGCCCCAGTAACAACCCCTCGTCGATGAAGCACGAGGCAGATTCTGTGGTCTCCCACTCCCGCCATCCGCTCCACCACCAGAGGGGCCCGGAGCCACAAGAGGTGCGGTTGCTTGTCTGATTCGGAAGGTTACCCTACCGAATCCGAAGTAGGGTCTCATTCCGAGAGCCCTCAGGGCCGAAACAGATGGGTCATCCATAGCGAAGACCCATGTCTGACCCGGCCCCGAAACTTCGTTTCTGACAACATTCCAGCTCTGGGTTGTAAGCCCAGAGTTGGAGCTTCTGAGGCCTGCGAGCACCATATCCGCCCTTAGCCTTTTATTAGCCGAGGGGTCTGGAATGAACGCTACACAGACCCGCGGTTTTGGTAGATCCGCTCCTTGAACCAGGCGCAGCGTTGCCCCGTCCCACGGCATCAGAGTCGGTACTCGGCTCCTCAGCCACGAGACGCTGGCCTCGTCCGCGCAGGTTATCTGGAGCCAGCCTGGTCTGGGGGCAGAGCCCAAAAAACGGACCTGCGTCCCCGTTTCGACTCCTTTACATAGCTGCTCCAGTATTGCCTCTTGCAGTAGCTTGTTTTGCTCTGCCGTCAGCTGTGCAGCCGGGTATTCCGAGTGGACTATGCCAATCTTAATCCCAGCTGCAGCATCTTTGTAGGAGGCCACCTTAGCCCCCTTGTCGGATGTTTTCTTGGTTTCTGGGCAGTGCCTTTTCGGCTTCTGCTCAGGGGTGCCGTCCGACAGAAGACGTTTGCCCTTGTCGGAGGGACCCTGGGGAGGATTAGTTTCCTCTCCGATCGGCCCTAAGGGCCGGTCGGGGTTTCGTGCCTTTTCCAGGGCGGTGTTAAAATCCAGCCCTGTTTTTAACAGGCGTCTCAGGCGCTTTTTAATGCTGCCTGCTAATCTTTTGCGGGGTTTTTTAGGCTCCGCAACAGTCACTGACTCACCCTCGGTGGTGTCTGAGAACTCTGAGAGTTCCGTGTCCTCCGAGGCCGTCGTCAGCGGCTGTGGGTCCGGTAGAGGGGGAGTTTCGTCCTCCTCCATCGGTTCCTCTACAAGAGGCTCGGGATTAACCGCCTCGTCGGTTTGAGTTTTTTGTTTGTTATGGTCCATAAATAGATCCCACGAGTATGGGAAGAACTAAAAGTCCGCCTGGGCAGTGCTCCCGTACCCAGGTAAGCCATTATTGAAACCGGAGGTCGGCAAGTGTCCGGAGTCCGCCTACTAAAAGACCTCTTCTTTCCCAAAGGGCCACTTCAAAAGAAGCAACTCTTCAGCGCAAGCTGTTCCACTGAGAGTTGGGGATTTTTTATAAGGTTTACTCCTCTTGGCCCAGGCGGTGAAGCCAAGGCCCCCCGCCAATACATGCTGGCCGTTAGTAACGAACCCTCATGCAGAGGCATGGTATGTCGATCACCGTATCATACGGTGATCGGTGCCGTTGTGCCTGTGTGCAAACCCTTAGCCACGACACGACAGCTGGGTCAGGGAAGTTGGTCCGCGACAGGGTTTTCGGTGGTCTTCCAATTCCGGTTTTAAACGGAACGAGCCCCCTTATCGCCCTGTAGACCAGATTGCGTCACTTACGATCATCCACAATTGGTCCTCCCCTATTCGCCACCTGGGGACGCTCGGGTTGGTGCTTCAGTGCCGCCCTGTTGATCGTTTGGATTACGCAGGGGGCACCACGAGCAGGCGATCAACTTCACCCCCCTGATTATGCCCATAGACAAACTCAAATGTCACATTTAGATGCACAATTCAACCTGAAAATTTCAAGTCGCTATCACTTTCCGTTCTCAGCTTATCGTAACATAAATAATATGTTTCAATAAATTTTTAAAAATTTTCTAGTGATATGATTTTCACAAAATTTCACAAACGTCCTTTGGTTTGTATTCTACAACTACTCACCAAATGTCAGTTGGTCAATTCTATCGGATTGGTATTGGTTGAAAACAAAATTATCACTCGGCCTCAAATTCTTCATCAGGGAGTCGAACCCAATCGTTTGAGACCATTTTCAGCAAAAAATACCAAAATTACAGACATTTGGGCAAAATGATAACGCGATGTTCCCCAGAACATACGCACAAAAATTGATAATTGCTCACAAATATTCTTCAAAGTTTCCATTCTATGGTATGAATATTGAAGGCTTAAATTTCGAAATTCATTAAATCCCACCTGTCATAATTTACACACTATACAGTCATTATTATAGGTATATTCATGCAGCGGCGTAGGGTGTAGGTGTTGTTCCATCTAACAAGATTACGAACATGTCTGACAAAGGAATTAGTTCGAATTTATTGGCGAACAAACGCCTAAAGTATATCATTTCGATCTCGGCGTAGGGTAGACGACCACTTCTGTAAATCCTCTAGAAGTACTGACAAGTATGAATAAATCTGTTGTCGTATAGCCAACCTTTATCTTTAGCATTTACACCGGCGAAACGTAGTTTGATGCCAAGATGTTAGCATACCAACGGGTAATATCAAGTCCATATGCAGTAGACAACGATTTTTCGAAGAAGGATATGGTGCGAATAAATAAAACGAGCTATTCGAATCGGACTTACGCGAAAGGTGTGGACGATGAAGTGACAAATACCGCTAAATGATAACGATCATCTTCCTTATCTGGTGGATCGAAAATTTGTCACGATTTTCAACTTATGGACTTGATAAATCAAGGATTTTGCAGGAAACTATTTAATGCAGAACATATTCAGCTGCAGAAATATTGTGTCAATGTTTGGTCACATGTATTCAAAGCATGAAATGTGATCCTGAGCATGCAATGGTATAGTATAAACTCACACGCTCAACCGTTATGCACCACAAATCAAAAAATATTTAATCAAATATTTTGAACCAAAGATTACCATTTACGTGAGTACTACGAGGCTGTGATAAAATATATGAATATATAGTTAAAAGTCAGCTAATTTTAATAGACTTTTAATAGAATTTCAAGCAAGAAAGAAATCATTAATTTAGAATAAGAATCTTCAAAGGAGTTTGAGTGTCCCAGTTATTAATAATTAGAGAATAATTTAAGAATCCGCCAAACGCGGGACTAGAATTATATGAAATCGTTACATATTTGGATTTAAAAACAAAATTGGTTCAAGTCCTGTGGGCAGTAGCTTTGGCGCTTTCGTTCAAGCTTTGACAAATCATATCTCCGAAATTATTGGTCTCTGGGAATGATATACATGGATTCTTACGATAGAACTGTTTCATGAAAGGAATTAAATTCATACAGACTGATTATCCCCAATAAATACTCATTCCTCAAATCTACTCTGAAAATTATACTAGGCATATCAATTATAACTTAGACACTATTGCAATTTTGTTTTTACTGGATATATTCTGATTGATTTGATTATGTATCTTACCAAAGTATATATTTCCATCATCATATGGATTATCCATGGGCATTATATTATCACCTTAAAAGTATAATATCATATCATCCTCATAACTCTACGATAGCTGAAGTTATTTCATTGGTCATTTCGCTTTCAATCATACTTTGTTTTCTAGAACAGAAGTTGTATTTTATATCAAGAATAATAAACCAGAAATAATGTTGACATTTATCTCTCATAGGAAAATAAGATGACTTCTAAGAACACAGATCATATACTAATTCACGGATAGAATAATTAAGTACAGCATTCTGCGAAAACATAGAAGCACTATTCATTATTGAAATTACGAAAAATCATGTCCGAAAGCATTAACTTGTTAGAATTTAAAATGATATCAATGAATTATTATGGTGAAATTGCATCTTGAAAAAATTGAATTTGGAATTTGTAATGTATATTTTTTTTTTATTTTTTCATTACTCCGAAACTATTAGGCTGATTCTGCCCACTAACGAACTTGACCGAGATATCTAACCCCTCAACCTATTCTGAAGATTTCAACTGTCTAGCTCATTCCGTTCGAGAGTTATCGTGTAAACGGAGGGCCGGCGGGACCGGCCGGAAAGAATCAATTTTGACCTCGGATTCTTGATCAGTGAGTCGAACCAAATCGTTTAAAACCATTTTCATCAAAGAAATCGAAAATCTCGGACATTTGGGCAAATTGAGAAGCACTCTGTTCCGAGGAACAAGAGCGCCAAAATGGGAAAAAAGAAGTAAAACCGTTGTTGAATTGAATAAAGGAGAAGAAGCAGAGTTATTACTAGGATAAAGGAAATAAATGTAAATGAACCAATTCGGCTGCTCCATTCCAAAACACAGTAACTAACATTTTTTCAGAAAATGATATTTCTTAATATTTGGATATACTGTGTTTGGACGCATCTTTCAACCTAGCCCCTTTGCTGATAATTTCAATAGATTTAGAGATATGACATAACCACAACCCAGTATCTGCACAAATTTACTCATCTTCACATTTCAAAACACAGCATCTGCTTTTCCCAGAGCAAAACACAGTATATACCAGATAATCTGTTTTGGCAATTTGAAAGACATGATCAGATTCTGCGATTCTGCTCCAGATTTAGTCGAGGAGTATGACAACAGCAATTTAGAGGATAGTATGTAGTAGATTCTTTGGTTGTGGTATTTCTAAACTATTGTAGTGTTTCTAAACTAATAAACGTTAGACATATTTAAACTGTTTGTTATCTTGAATTCGGTGAAATATAATAAACTGTTATTTATTCAAATATTGATGCAGATACTCGGATTTGAAACCAGCAAAAATGTTTCATATTCAATACCAAAACCAAGCATGTGCCAAATCTTCTAATAGAGACACAATACGAACAAATAATAATAGAAAAAGAAGATGAACGAATACGTAGACAAAATGAAAAATTGGAAATAATTACAGGATTTTGATTTGAAATTTTGTGATCGTAATTCATACCTGCCAGCTCTATCACCACTAATATTCTAAATTTCTAATGGAATTTTCTGAGTAGGTAGACTCGATTCGAAATTCCTGTGATATAAAATAATTAATCATCGTTATAGAAAATAGTTGCTCTATAACGTGACCCGAATGTAGACATGTAGTCCGCAAAAATTTAAAGATTCAACCAGGTGAGCTCGTAGGATCCCCCTGTAAAAATACATTTTTGTACCAAGATGTTTGAATCTCTCTCTAATGTAATGTAATGTAATGTGTTTTAGGAGTCCTGAAGTGAAAACGACAGTGAAATACATAAGATGGGTGGTCTCTAAAAGCCTTCATGTTTTATTCATTAATTTCTCAAATGATATGTGTGATATATACCTAGTCTATGTTGTGGAGTATACAGTGTCTCCCGGGTGTTTAATGATAAATATATAATTAATCTCTTTGAAATTTTGTGCAAAGACATAAGGCAAGTGAGCCTTGTTTTTATTATAAGCTATGATTTACGACTTCAGGGATACTAGAAACGGACATAAACTCGCTTATTTCAAATGCAAAAACCTGTATATTATTACATTTTCGAAAGTTACTTCAAATTATATGTTTAACTATGTTCGTAGAGTACTGATACCTAATTTGATCTCACGCAACCTTTATTAAGGAATATCTCTACAATTTAGAATGGGTATATGGAGTTTTTAGTTTAGTTTATTTTCTTTGTCCTGAAGTGAAATTTGGTGATGAAACATAAGGTTTGAATTAGAAAAAATCGACTTATTGCCTTTTCTGAAATCCAACTTTGACAGTCTCATTTGAACCTCCTGTATATCAGAACCCAATGTTTCCTACAAAATAACTTTACGGTAACCAATTCCATAAAAAAGATCTGCAATTGTGGAGAAATTCTCGAGAAATACACAGTTTCTTACAAACGTTCATTTGTCATTTTTTTCAAAAATAAGCACTCAGTTCCGAGGAACTAGAGCGCCAAAACGGGAAAACGGATAAAAAGATAACTAGTGCTTTCCTTTCAAATCTATTGTATAAATTGACACAAATGTTGAAGCATCAAAAAGTTCTGATGAAAATGTTGTACCTACTGCCTGATTTTGTCACCCCGTATAGCGATATCACTTAGAAATTTCAAAGAGAGCGCCAAAAAGTGTAAATAGTAATATTAAATTATTGTTCCATAAAGGAGATGTACAATGAATAAATATAATTTTCCCCAATTTATTTATTATATGAAAGGCTCCAATTAATTTATGCCATAGTACCACCTCTCAAAATCTTCCGCATGAATATATAAACTATCTACCTATATAAATTTTAATTGAATATAGCATTATAATTGTAGATATTTTCTTCTGTCAAATCACTTGGTATAACATATTGAAAAATTATTGGGAAAAAAACACTTGGCTCAAGTTGCACAACTTAATAATACTATGTTGTTGACATGTTTACATTCCTCATGCATATAACACTAAATGGTTCATTTCTGAGTTTTCAAACTCTGAAAATATCTATGAAATGAAAAATTTACAATTTTTAAATTGGTTCTGCCTTAGAATCATTAGATATATGTCAGAATCAATAGATGTATAGAGCAATGCTACCTAATAAACAGTAACAAAACAACATCAACGATAGCAACATAGTTGTTTTATCGTTGATGTTGTTCTGTTACAGCAATATCAAAATAATAAATTTTGAGTTTGAAAGGGAGAACCCAGAAAGGAACCATCTAGTGATGAAATTCACCTCCCCAAGTATACTTTAATGATTACAATTATTACCTATATGTCTGGTTTTATCCCATTTTCAAACCTGAGGAGAATAAACAATGATATTTACATATATGAAGATGAAAGGAGTAAAGGGATAGGTGAAATTCCATTTGATCATTAGTGGCAGTTAGTTTTTGTGTATTTTTAAAATTTTGTATCTTATCATGGAAATTAACTCTAGGTTCACTTTTGATCGATAACAAAGGGGACTTGACTGATACCTCCTTACGTGTGAGAAATGGGAGTTTCTTCAATTGATTTTGATATTTTTTATGTTCTAAAATAAACAACACTTCTTCTCTGGTTATGTAGTCCAAATGGTTAAACGCCACTGCGTCAATTTGGAATGTAAGTTCCATATGGATAATTATCAGGTGTAACTTCAGGTTGTTCCATATTATCTGGTACCATTTCTTCATATCAATTTTGAGCCACTTTAAATGGATGAATTGGCTGGTGTTGAATTATGTTTACAGATGATCCCCATATATTTTGGTTCAATATTCTTCGATACAAATTGTTTGTTGAGCGTCAGATGAATATTGCACTTGTTAATTTTAAGTAATCTTATCTTATAAATACCTATAGTATGCTGCAATTTTTTAATCTTTGGCATTCTTCATTAAAGATATTGAGTTCTGTTGAATCAACAACATTTTGAGAAATTATCAAATGTATATAACACTTTGCATTATAATATGATTCACAATATTATAATATGTACTATCTTCTTGACATTTATATGGGTCGGCTTTCATACCATTGGGAAAAAAAGCGGTGATGTCATGTTGATCAATTCGAATCAAATTATGTATTAATGAAAATTGCCTCAAAGTGCACTGAATTCACGTAAGTGTTTTTTATATTAATAAATGAAAGAAAACACTCCGCCTAAGTTTTATTATATGATACTATGTTGTTGTCGTATATGTTTCGGGTTTATCCCATTATGAAATTGGGAAATACATTTTGCATGCGTAGAAAAAAATGAGGCGCTTATGGAATTCATATTTCCTTTAATTGTTTCATAATTTGCACTAATTATAAGGACCTTTTCAAACTGTGTAGAAATACTAATTTTGGGTTCGTTGATTTTACAGAAATTTGTTTCGCTGCACTACATTTCTAATCCCTCAATGGCACAAATGAGGAATGCAAGTTTGTTTACATGTTTCACCAATGGAATAAATACAATTTTATATAATAATTCTGATGATTCATGAACTATACACAACAATCGATCTGGGCTCCTCTCAAAATATTTGATGAAATTATATAGGAGTTTTCTAGATACTTTATACTCGTGACGTGTTTCTTAGCTAGGTCAACTAACATGGAACACTAGTTGTCACACAGCATTCTGACGCATACGAATATCATAAGAGGTTTTCATAAAAGGCAATCCATCAATTATGATTTGTTGCGTTTTGCCAGAACTGAATCAAGAGCGGAATTCGTGATACACAATATTCTGAGAAATGATCACGGAAAAGTGTTGACATTCTCTGTCTGTTCATCATGTCTTGAAAAATGCACCAGACTTCTCATTTTATTCAACAGAAATTCTTGAAGAAACTTTGAGTGATTTTCTCGCAACATATACTCAATACGATCATTCTCCCATTACTGTTCATATATTGAAGTGAAAATGGATAACATGATGGTCAATGTTGTAAGAAACGATAAATTTATTTTTATACTTTAGTTGTTGAATGCATTTTAGCATTTGTTCTGGAGCCTTTCGCAGGAAATAGGGAATACATCGCTCTACAAATGTCGAACCTTAACAAGAAAATCTACTCTTGGACTAACCGAAGTTATCTGTCAGTATTTTTTTTTTCAATGGTGAGACCCCACATTGCAAACTAAAACCCAGTTATCTCTAGGGACAAATATTCAAGTTTTACAAGCGAGCTACTTCGGTGAGAAAACCAAATATACGTTCTTTAAAATGTTATGTCATGATACGTTACACACTTGTTGATCTATCTTGTATATGTTTGAATCGTTGTTGTTCAGTAGGTCTAACTAATCTCTGTAAACACTGTTGTTGGCTGATTGAACAGTCAGGCAATAAAAATTTCAATGAGGAAAGTGGTGTGTCACGCTTCTCATTTGGTACAAATATAACAACAACTCAGTGTTGTAGCCATGAAAATAGGGCTTCACACTAGACGAGAGTAGGCGAGAGTATAAAAAATCTCGTCTCGCTCTCGCCAATTCCCAAAAAATTAAGTCTCGTTTAAGTCTCATTCTCGTTTCGTTATCAGTTGCCTCGTCTCGTCTCGCTTAATTCTGAATAACGATAATAAATATTATAATATATAAACGAAATGATATACCATAATGAATAATTTTGTAAAGCTATATTAATTACGCTCTTATACAAAAATATTTGTACATGTAC
The DNA here is from genome assembly GCA_937662695.2 of Halyzia sedecimguttata. NCBI lineage: Eukaryota > Metazoa > Arthropoda > Insecta > Coleoptera > Coccinellidae > Halyzia > Halyzia sedecimguttata. The sequence continues at coordinate 9,054,743 of OW569416.2, read as the reverse complement.
ATATTATTTTTAAATTTAAACACTGATAATTTCAACTTTTGAATTACTCGATGACCAAGAATTCAAACATAATCACGCTTGCATCACGTCATTTCTCAATGATGTACGTTTTTGCCATGATCATACCTCCTGTGGAAAATAATCAACAGGTACAGATGTAGCCATTTACAAATCATCGGCCATCTTAGAAAGTATAGAAAGAACTTTTTCATCACTCTCCACCACTGTAAAATATGTTGATTCCTATTGGCTCTTTCTAAGAGCAAATATTCTTCAAGCTCAGCTTTCCAATATTTCGAAAGTTTTGTTGATGTTTTAAAGAGGCTATCGATGTCGATACATTTTCTAATAGAATTGAACAATTTGGTATAGTTTTCAAAGAATACCTTCCCAGTGGGTAGATCATTGAGGGTGTTCTTGGCGTATTCGCCATAAAACTTTTCGAAACATTGAATAGCTTCATTTCTTTACCAGTTTTATTATACGTAGTTACACAGATGTATACAATAATTGTTCATATCTTCACTGCAAGGAGCACAAGAGAATAAATTTCTCCGGATGTTCAGATAGAGACGAAATTTTCGAAACATTGGGATTTATGGGCAATAAAAGTTGTCGGTTAAGTATTGAATTTATAATGGCATCCGTTTTTATGGTTGTGAATTCTATTTTTTCTTGAAAAATAATCTCAATTATCGCAAGGTCCTAAAGAATTAATAATCTTCTAAAATATCGTGTATTTCTAGAACGATCGATGCATAATATAGACAAAATATATTGGTAATTATACTGGAAACTTTTCATATTCAATTGTATTCTGTTTTAATTAATTTAACGAGACCAAAAACGAGACTCTCGTTTTGCGCTGTATGTGGTCCCGGTATCGCCTATAATATTTTTTGTAAAAGTCTCGTCTCGTCTCGTCTCGCTTTTACGAGACGAGAACGAGACGAGACGAGAAAAATCTCGCTCCCGCGTGAAGACCTACTTGAAAAAGGAGCGAAGTGCTTCAACACTTCAGTGCATTTTTGTAGGATGATTTGAAGAAGAATAATGAATGTTGCTAAAGTTGAAATTCCCGGTAAAACTCAATTCAAATTTCAAATGGATCCAAGCGATGTATACCGGATGTTACATGAGTGGTTGGCCATAGCCTAGTGGTATCCATAACTTGGGAATCGGTGGTCCGATTTTGATTAAATTTTGTGGAGTTATTCACAGAAATTCTTTAAAACGACTCATGCAATTTGTTTATTTTCAGGGCAGTACTCAGAAGATCGTGGGTTTTCTTCGAAACTTCTAAATCTATATTATTTACATCAATTTCAAAAATGTCGTTATTGGCAAGAAGAAATATACAATTTAGTCTAATAAATTCAGTTTTTGCTTTAAATGGCATACTTGTTTCAAGAAAGTAACAAACAAACGAATTGATATTTCATGTTATTTGATGATAATGATGATTTGCTATTTCATGTTATTGTTTTTATTTTTTTTCATCATATTTAATGTCATTTGCTCTGATTTTGGTTTTCAAAGCCTTTCAAAGAAATAACGTGAACTATTTTGAAACATACAATTCGGATCCACATCGATTCAGAGAAGTTATACCCAATACTGAAATTACTTCATGGGTGCAGTTCCGGCAAAGGATTGAAGAAGGTTGCGCGGAATTAGTAGGGCACAGTAGGGCGACATGATAAGAAGGACAATAAATAATCCTTTTTTGAGAGCTAAGAAATGTGTAGAAATGGAAGGACTTCATTTTGAACATCTCTAATGATACTTCTTGTTCAATGATGTGGAATTTGAGACGATTGATAATGACATAAAAAAGATATTATGTTTCACACCCTATGTGTCTGTTATTGTTTTTATTTTGTCGATGTCGAATAGACAGAAGACTACATTCTAAGAGAAAAGAAGCACCGACGCACCAAAAATGGTCTCAGTATTTGACATTTATTAGTATCTGAAGCCCATTTTCTCCTACATGGTTGCAACAGGATAAGCTTTCAGATCATATTGTTGCACAATGCAACAATCTCTTGTTTTTATTTCGAGTTGGATCACAGGTAGTTCATTCCATTGACTTCTTCGGGAGTGAGTAAGCAATTTTGATTATCAAACGTTTTTTATCATTTATGCTTCATCAACTTTGTCGGCCTCGATCATAGTGGATAATTAGATTACTAATGAGTAAAAAAGTAGTGATGGATATCTGCCCCGGGAGCGGAGATCAAATATAATTTTGAAAGTATATGAAGTAGAATTCAGCGAAGAGAATCAAATATGATGATATCAAGTAATTATTAAAGGATACTTTGGGAGGTGAAGTCATCAATACATCGTTCCATTCTGGTTGTCTTTCCAAACTCTGAAAAATATCTATGAAATAGAAAAGTTCATTATTTTCAAATTCCTTTGCGTTAGAAACACATGAAATTTTTCATTTCATAGATATTTTTCAGAGTTTGGGAGAGAAAACTCAGAAACGCACTATTTAGTTACGATGATATTACCTTTATCTTAGTATTATGCTATTATGTACAGGATCCGAAGAGAGGTCGTCCTGCACCCATCTGTTTACCAGATTAATCATTTTGACTAAACGCCGGCTGGCCTTCCGTTGCCACGACAACTTCAGAACGGAAAGAGACAGTGACTTCTAATTTTCAGGGTAGGTTGCGTATCCGAATTTGACGGTTATATTCCTTAAGAACTTTTGTTGTTATTTCCCAATAAGTCGAAAAATACAGTTCTGATAGAATCTAAACTTGGTAAGTAGTCGTACCATGTCAACACGCAAATTCGCATCACCAGCAAAAATGAAAAGATTTTAAAAAAGAAATAAAAAAAAAATTCATATTTCAGATTCCTCTGAAATTTCGCACAAAACTTCAAGCCGCGTTTTATTTTCCCAATATTTTCAAAATACAGATTGGATCAAACTGAAATCTAGTACTTCTAGTACTACTTGAAAGAATACGGCTTGAAGATTCATGCAATATCTCGTGAGGGTGTGTGAAGCGTGAATGGACAAAAGAAACTGCGTGCATTTATTATATTCAGTTTGATAAATAGACGAATACAAATTAAATGAATTTTCTATCAAAAGACGTTTTTCTATTGAAAAACAACTGTTTTTTGTCATACTGAGAGTTCCTTCTAAAGCAGATAAGAATAAATATTCGAGTCTTAAGTAACTTTTTTTAAACTAACCACAAAAAACAATAATTGTTTTTTTTATAGCTATGAACATATTCTGATAAGCAATATGTTTGGAATGTATTCGTCTAGCTATGAGACTGATGGTGAGCTTCACAAAGCTTTGTCAGCTTTTAATTGCCAAATTAGGTACTATGTGATTCTATGTCGATTGCCAGATCATTTTTGATGCAACCATTGAATTAAATCCATAATTAGATAAGTTATTTGAAGATTCGTGAAATTCATCATGAGTAAAAAAAAATTCATCTGGTAATCAGGTCGGTGGAGAAAGCCCTCTTTTAGATTATCTCTCCCTCTTTTTAGATTATCTGTTTCTGGATTAATGTTAGCTGATCAGATCTCTAGATTTCTTATGAAAGCTACAGTTTCCCAGATAAAAAAAAATACACCACATTCCACACATGAGTTCATTAAATCTTCTCTCATTTCCAGGAAGCTACTCATTTTCATTGCTTTCTTGAAAATATACACATTATAGAATATACTGCGAATTTATCCCAAGGGCATTTTCTATTCAAAATATATCAATTTTCCTAATTTGTGTTATTTTCTGTCTCTTCCAACATAAGTAATGAAAGGAAATCATTAAAGGATACTTTGGCAGGTATCTTCATTACTAAATCGTTCCTTTCTGGGTTTTCTCTCCAAAACTCTGAAAAATATCTATAAACTAAAAAAAAATGTTACAGTGGACCCACGGTAGTCCGACAAACATTTTGCAAGGCAGTGTCGGACTATCGGATTTGTCGGATTATAGACTACTACCTAACACCCCCTATAATAATAATAGTAATAATAATAATAATAATGTTTATTATCTCAGGTTTACATCAATTCTTGTACATAATCTATTATTTACGAAATATAAACATAATACTTTGAAAGAGAGTACCTTGTAATCCGACAAATTACCGATCAAAATACATATTTCAGCAGTGATACGCATTACAAGGATTACAAGGGGTGCCGGATAAGACGGGGGCCGGATTATCGGGGGTCCACTGTATTTTGTAATTTGCTTCTGTGTTAGAAACACAAGATTTGTCAGAAGCAATGTACAGAACAATGTTGCCCAAGAATAACGAAACAACACCAACGATTAAACAACTATTTTGTAATATTTCGGAGACTAGATCAGACTCTTTCGTCAGACACCAAACGAAAATCTTCAAAATTATTTTGATAGTTATTCCTAAATTCGAAAAATGTTACATTAACAGTCTTTGAAGATCATAGCAACATAGTTTCAATTTGCATAGAAATGTGTAAGTTCCAACTCCTTCATCAACAAATTCAACCAAATAGGGTCAATGCAATTTGCAAAATTGCATTCTCTGTTCAACAAAATACAAGTTGACTGCTTAAATTCCTTTCAATGTAATCTCACTCTGTCATCAGAATCTTCGTTTTACTCCAATCCATCATTTGATCTCCATGATTGTACATGCATGTTCTGCTATTTTGGATTTTTGTGGCTATATGATCTTCAAAGACTGTTATTGTGACAATTCTCAAAATTCAGATTAACTGTCCAAATCATTCTGAAGATTTTCGTCTGGTGTCTGACGAAGGAGTATGATCTTATCTCCGAAACGTTACAAAATAGTTGTTTTATCGTTGGTATTAATTCGTTATTGTTTGTTAGGCAACATTGTCTTATACACTGCTTCTGACAAATAATTCGTGTTTCTAACGCAAAATCAATTTACAAAATAATAAATTTTATATTTTGTAGAGTTTGGGAGATAAAACCCAAAAAGGAACCATTAAGTAATAAAAGTAGTGATCTACAGATCATAGAACAATAATTAAAGATAATTACATTGAGCAGATTACCCGATCAAGCAGTTTCTTGTAAATCTATCGACAGCATTTTGGGAATTATTTCTCGATTCAGCCTCTAATTTTCAACCCTTCTGGTCAAAAGCTTCGAATGAGACCCTCTAATGTAATATAATCTCTGGTTAATACTAAAAATTTCAGTTGGAGATAGTTTAACCAAAAGATTTTTGGACCCTACGATTAAGAAGATTCATATGGTGAATTATGAACTGACATCTCATAAAATAAATATCAGAGATGAATTCTTGACTGATCGTAGATCATTGCGGTGCAATCAGTGGAAGTGTTCTGAAAATTATGTTTATCCAGAGTGTTTTTTTTTATTTTCAACCTTGATTTTCACCGATATCAATCCAAATCCTGGTCGCAGAGCATTGCGTTAATTAAATTATAATTTAGCTTGACAAAGGTGATATACCTACATTCTGAGGATATCGTGGTGTATCAAACCAGGAAAATTCTCGTTTTTGGCGAGTGTTCCTCGGAACAGACTGCTTATCAATTTCCCCAAATGTCTGAATCAGTGATCGAAGTCGATGTGCTTGTGCTAAAGCACAAACGTGCTTATTACCCACTTATGCCATCATTCCAATTTTCAAGGAAGAAGTTAGTAAAACAAATGTGCTAAGTAACGGTAGGTACTTAGCACATTTGTAAGTAAAAACACATTGGTTGTAGAAACCTACATGTACGAGGTACTTAGTTCTTTTGAGGGATGATGCTACTCAGCCAGATAATGAAGTTTTTGCTTAGCATATTATACCAGTATCGATAATTTTTGAAAGCGAAAAAAAATATAGTATAATGAAACCCGTTGTAAAGGGAAGAGAATATAACAATAATGATAGGAAAAATAATTTACGGGTGATCTGATGACGGGAAGGGAGGGGGTCAGTTTTTAAAGGTGAAAAGTCCTCTGGAAAAAGGTAATAAAAATATCTACTCCTTATGTATATACACTTTTTTCACATAACCTCAAAATTTATGTGAAAAATTCAAATAACGACGTTTTTGGTTCTTTATTTTTATCTTTTACAAAAAAAAAAAAATTCACCAAATTTAGTAAAAACTTACCTTTTTATGTCCCAAATGCACTGTAATATTTTGGATTTAAAATATGTTTTTTTTCAACTTCAATTGACTAAATATCGAAAAAGCATCATAATTTTCAATCAAAAATTCTCACGTCAAAATACCTGCCCTTTAAGAAGGTAGGTGAGATTTTTCTTCGTTGAAATCTCTACTTTCTGATGGACTTAAATAAAGTATACATCACTATGGTAAATTTTCTCAGATAATGTCAAGTTAATGTAGTTAATATTTAATAAGACACTTACAATATTTTGATAAAGTTATAGAATCGTCTCTAAATTATATGCGTAGATGCTTATTTATTGCTATTTTAATATAACTTATACACCTGAGTGACCTACGAAAAATCTTAGGCCATCAAAAGTTATTTCATAGAGAATTGGGCAAAATGCTATTTGGGTCTGGGCCTTACTACCTGTTATTTCGTAGCATTTTCTGAGAAAATTCACCATAGTAATGTATATTTTTTTTCAGACCATCGGAAAGTAGAGACTTCAATGAACAAAAAGCCAACCTACTTTTTTAAAAAAGCAGGTATTTTGACGTGAGAATTTTTGGTTGAAAATTAGGATGCTTTTTCGATATTAAGTCAATTTAAGGTGAAAAAACAAAATTTTAAATCCAAAAAATAACAGTGTATTTGGGACATAAAAAGGTAAGCTTTTACCAAACTTTGTGAAAAAAAAATATTTTTTGTAAAAGATAAAAATTATAAACCAAGTACGTGGTTGCTTGAATTTTTCACATAAATTTTGAGGCTATGTGAAAAAAGTGTAGAAATAAAAGTTGTAGATCTTTTTATTACCTACAACTTTGCCATTCAACTTGTTCCCATTGGACTTGTAGTTTTGCCGGACATCAAGATAAACCGTTTTTTACCCTTAAAAACTGACCCCCTTCCCCTTCTCGAACTCAGATCGACCGTAAATTATTTAACCTATAATTTTTGCTATATTCTCTTCATTTTCCAATGGGCTTCATTCCACTATAATTTTCTTTCACTTTATACCATTTTTAAAGGCTTTGACCCTGGTCTATATATTGTGTTTGCCAGATAATATTCACTTCGTTGATTTATGTGTGGTAGCTAACTCGTTTTGTGCAAAACTGGCACTTAGCACTGTTGTACGTCCGATCATCGATGTGAGATATGATTATGCTGGATCTAACTAGAACTCCTTCATATCTATATCACCAGATACTCTCAATATCGAATAAGAATCGATAACATTTGATGGCACCGTCTATCTCTACCCACGCTTCCATAACTACCACAACAGTTTCAACAACACTAAGCTCAACACGGAAGCGACGAGCGCTCAAATCCAACGGCGATATCTACCAAAGACTCATCTACTCCTCTTCCACTCTTTCCATTTCCTGAAACAAATACCGACGAATAATCAGTTCACATCGAAGAGACAGGTGGGCGTTCTAATCCGAATATATAATAAATACACGCACACGGCGCACTGGCTAAAGAAATAATCGCACTTATAAAAGGGCCATTAAGTCCACAATCTCTAATTCTATTATACACACTAATAATGGGAATGCTATTAACAAGTTTAATCGCCAATAAAGAATTGCAACAACCCCGATTATGCAAATCCGAACATTTACTTTTATTTGCATGGTAAATCTTGAACGGGAACGTCCATATTAGTATGTTGTGCTGCCATAAGGCTTGCTCTACACCTTGTATACAACCAAAATAAATATGGCCGTGCCGGTACGTAGGAGAGATCTCTACAGAGACGTTGAGACAGAATTTCTTATCACGCGACGATACCGCTATCGGTTTATGCGATATTGCCAGGAATTATGTCTATTTAGGTATTAATTTTGGTCGTTACTTTCCATTCTTGCATGAGGTCCCTCTTTCTGTGGATGGTTTTATGCGCACATTTGTAAGAGCTTATTCCTGGATCATTAATACCCAGCAATATTAATCTCTACCGTATCTCCGCTTCCTTTGTATACTCAATCCTTCTCCATGGCTGAATGGGTTTCTGGCACTAAATCCCATACTGATAACCTGAAACCCTTAACAACGTCAATGAACTCAATCATGTACTAAAGATATTAATTAGTCAACACCACAAACCCCTCTGCAATTGAACTTAAACCATAAAATTAATTCTTCTATAGTGCGAGAGTTTTTCTTGATAGTTGCGTTCCAAGAAAATGATTTGAATGAAACCTTATCTTCGAACTTCATCAATCACGAAAAAAAATATGTGTCAACGTGACCGAGATCGTCGTTGTGAACACATTAATGTGTTCACTAACACACTAACACGTTGTGAACACATTAATGTGTCATCTAACAAGACACACGGTGAAATATTTATTGCTTTTAACACGTTAAACGCCACAGCGGTCCCTAGGGACCGCCGAAAGACTTGCAAGTAGGGCCACAGCGGTACGTAGGGACCGCTACCTCGGAATTCATTCACTCATCGATTGTGGCCACGGGACCGCTCATCCTATGGATTTTGTTACTTTAGAGGGACCGCTAGGCCCCTCAGAGTGTAACATGTATAATGGTTTGGATTTTGTTCCTAATACTAGTTTATATCGACATTAACAAATTTGCTTCCAGAAAACGTTCAAAAATATGATTGTATATGAATATTTATACAAAAAATAACACAGGAAAACCGTAATTCTTATAAAACAAATACAATTCTTAGACTGGGATCTCATTTGTGGCTTAAATTGAAACATGGCATCCAAAAATGGGGCTGAGCCTCGCAATTTTCACATAATGTATTGACTTTTTTGGCCTTGTCTTTGGAAGAATTTTCTGCCCTTTTCTTTGCACAGCATCCTCTGCAGTACTTACTAGCCATTGGGCTGTTCCCTCTTTCTTCTTCAAAAGATGTTCCGACTTCCTTTTTGAAGTTCTTGACCTTGAGGTATTTGCTGCATTTTCACTATTTACCTCCTCCACAGTGAACAACATTTATTCATAAACTTTCTCACGAAAATCAGTTATAGAAAGGTCAGAATCATTAATTCTTCGATACAGATGTGGCTATTGACCATAATAATAATAATATCCCAAATATTACTTCAACAGCAACTTTGCGGTACCACTTCCTCAGGAAGTTCTTCCCGTTCAGCAAGCTGCATAATCTATATTACTCGATCTGAAGACATTTTGATGAACACTTGAACTCGCAATCACGTTTCGACTAATACTGATTCAAATGAGAACATTGAGAACTATACAGCGGTAGAAACAGACAGGACTCCACATGTTTTACGCGGACCGCTCCAGTGGACCGCTCGTGCTGGGCGATTCAATTTTTCTCCGCGGGCCACAGCACTTTCTTCAAAATCAAGCGATATTGAACTTGTGGAAAAAATCTGACAGGAGATATATCAAAAATGATGCATAACAAATTCAAAATAGTAAAGAAAAATGTTCGGCCCAAATCGAAAATATATCGATATTCTGATGGCATTTATCGTGTTCAGCATCGCTCAAGCTTTTTTCATCGCAGAGGGTCAGAGTTCGTATGGATTCTCCATAGGTGGCGCTGGTGGGGTTCTTTCCCCACCAGTTCTCAACCGATGGATATAAGTTTCCTAGAACGCCGGCAGTATTTATTCAGTGTTTGGCAAATTCACACTGATGATTAGTAATAACCATGAAATCCTGGGTCTGTGTCTACTCCTGAATGATACTTTCCTCTTTGGGGAACACTGAGCGATGAGGTGATCAGCCCGGCCACGCGAAATATTGGTTGATGGTTAAAATCCTTGAATATTTCACCGTCTGTCTTGTTAGGTATTATTGCCAATTAGCCACAGTTCACAGTTCATCACATTATACACCTTAATAGTATATTATTGTCGCCAATACTATTCCCCAAGAAACTTTCCCTACTTCTAGAAGAAAGAAGCATTTTCGTATCGCAGGAATTAGTATGATAGCCTTTTTCACACGTAGCATTTGTCTACTCGAAGAGAATGGTTGAGTTTTATGTCAAATATCACACTGTGCGGTGGATATAAACCCAGCAAAGAAATATGTTTAAAACTATACAACCCAAAAAAATATAGTACGCAAAATAAAATTATAACAACTCAAACTAACGAAGACTAGGTCACCACTCATCGAGAGTATGTATTCTTGAAGTTATTCACTGAAGGGGCCTCCAGAACTCTTTGTGATAGTTGATTCCATGAGTTGAACACCCTGTAAGGAAGAAACCTCTGACGTGGGGTCGATTTGAAAACTTCCTTCGAGAATTTAAACTGACGTCATCGCAAACTGTTTAGGTGGAACATGAGTTTGATTACCTCACCAAAATTACTAGAGGGAGGTCGAAATGTGAAGCCGAGATCTCTTCGGATCCGACGATGGATAAATTTAGGCATGCCAAAAATTAGTAACCGATCTTCATAGGAAGGGCCGTCGCTACCGGGGGGGGGGGGGGGGTCATATCTCAGAGGGCGCCAAATTGACCGCGGATAGTTGGAAAACTTTAGCAAAATGACATAATGAAAACAGATTTTTTTGATCTACTACTTGCATAAGATGATTATTATTAGACAGTACAGTGACTGTATCGAATGATTGCCTACCCTGCCATCTAGTCGATTTATTTGTACTAGACCGACAGCATTGTAGAAAGCTTAGTTGCTGCTACAGACTAAGTGCCAGAAGTGGGGAATTCTCGGCCTTCCCCGGCTATACATCAAAATATTTCAGTAGAAAGAAACATAACCTTCTTCTTCTTATATAAATTATTCGAGAATAGTGAATTAGTGAATCTGAATATTGATTGAAATTTAAAATCGAAAACCGAATACGGATATGGATCCTTGCCAAAAACAGTTCAAACCGTCTGGAGCGGAATTCAGCAGAGCCCAGAAAAGGAAAATTGAAACGGAAAAAGGCGCCTATGTCATGAATACATGGCCAACGGCGAGTTGTTCAAGCACTGACTCGAAGTCAGGAGCATTTGTGCGCATGTTCTATTGTCAAGTCTCCTTAATCGAATTTACCGATTAAGAACCTGATTTTGCGCACAAAAAAGAGGACTGTATTTTCGAATATAGTGAAAAGGGTAAGTTTTGGCCATTGCTGAAACATAGTTTTTAAGGAAAGTAACTGACAGGTTGATTTTGAGTGCCTATAAAACATAACATTTTTTTTCGAGATATTTCGGTAAAATTTTCGATTGAGTGGTATCGAAGGTTTAATTTTCTATATATGTACATACTACAAAAATTTTCAGGGTGATGAGTACGAAAATATTGCTTTAATTCAGGTATTACAAAAAACTCATTCAATATTCCAAATATAGCAGATATTTTCAAAGAATTGTTGGAACATTCCACTCTAGATAGCAGGGTAACATGAAATTATTGCTATATCATTTTTCGAAAGTTTTCTTTTTAATATTTATAAACCCTTCAGATTATTCTTATCATCTTGAAAGCTTGATATATATATATATATATATATAGGACAAGAAGTCTTTGCTGACTTGTTAGGACAATCTTAGTTTGGTATTCTTGGGATTGCAGCAATAAAAGAAGTGATACTCTTTTTCCTTTAGCTCAAGCTTTCGAGATTTATTATCCCTTCATCAGGAGCACTTCTTTTATTGCTGCAATCCCAAGAATACCAAACTAAGATTATATATATATATATATATATATATATATATATATATATATATATATATATATATATATATTTATAGCCCTCCTGTAATTCTGCGTCCATACATTATGTTTTTTACATGTAATTCTGCGTCCACCGCATTGCTGCGTCTGTATACGGACGCAGAAATGCAAGTCAATGCTAAACGCTTTATTATAACGTCCTCGTTCGTTTCATTGTAATACGGCGATGACGTCCCAATGGCGGTATCGTGTACTTTTTTTGAATACCGTAGTTCGTGTTGTCTCCACTCGTGGCGCTGCAGTCGGGAAGTGTATATTCGAAATGTATATTACTATTACACCATCCCGACATTCATGCGTCAATAAAACCGGCAACACTGTTCCGTATATCGATAACCATCAAACCGATATTTCTGCGTCCTTCAATGATTTCCAGATGTGAGTTGTTTACGTTTTTCATGTTGAAGCAGTATTCGAAGCTTCAAGGTCACAAAAATTCGACTTCCTACGATTCAGGTACCTTAGCATTTATAAGGGAGCCTAATGATAATTTCAAATTCTCACATAACGTAGCTTCAGTACACTTTAAGATCGAATAATTATTTTCAGATTCATCATGTTATGTTCTGAATCATCAAACAACATTTATTATGTTGAGGATTTTTATAAATAAGTTAGCTTAATTGTGAAAAATTCACGGGAATACTTGTTTCAACATGACTGAATAAATTAAAACCAAGCAAAATGCATAATCATGAATTATTACAGTGTGAATTAGTCAGTAAGCTGCATAATAGCACTCTTATGTTGGGTTTCACGAAGGTTTGACAGCTCTTAATTGCCAAATTAGTGCGATTCTATGTCGATATTCAGTTCATTTTTGATACAACCATCGAAATAAATCCACGATTAAGCTAATCGAAGCTTCGTGAAACCCAACATAAGTCAGTCAAAACCGTCACAAAAATTACTAACTCAGCAAAAGTGCAAGTAAATCTGAATTTTTGTAAGTGGCACTTGAAGAGCAATAACTAAATTTTCTGTGCTTTTTGTGGAATTAACGAAAAAAGTTTTGCACTCCATTCAATATACATAAACAATGGTCATTTGAAAAAAGTCCAAATGATAATAACAGAAGGTATTTGCTATTTGGCTGATTTCTTCCAAAAGCTTTAGCTTTTATCGTCGTGATTCACTTTCGAATGTCAACGCAGTCGGCTCCAATATGAGTACTAATTCAGGCAGAAAGCACATGAGGTTTCTCAAAAATACCAACTTTATGCAAAACTGCTATTTTTATTTTTAAGAACCAACCCAAACTATTCTCTCATATTTTTCCTTATAAGTTAAGCCTTCTTACGATCATGAGAGAACCAAATGTACTATTTGCTTAAATTGGTACTCCAAATGAAGCTAAATGAATATGGAGCAATGAAAAACGACGAGAAAAAAATTCTTTCAGGAAAAGATCAGCTTAACGGTGAGTGCCATATCTCATCATCATCTATTCGACTCATAGAATTCTAATTAAACCCAAATTATTGCAAATTCAATGATAAATAAGGAGTATTTTCCTTAAATAGAATTTTGAGAGTAACAATGTGAAAACTAAATAGAGTGAATAAGTGCAAAAATTTCGTCCTTCTTCGTGAATTACCACTAGTAGCATAAATTTTCTAATGTGCCAAATATATCATGTAAAAATCTTTTATCGACTTCGACTATTGTATTAAACTAAATTTTCTGGAATATACTATGAAAACATACATATAATTTTCAAAACAAATAAATAGAAAATCACTTCTGCATCTTTTCATTGACTTATCACTGCTGGTATTACACCTATCCCTGTCCATTAAAAAATAGAGTTCTTAGAGAGAAACAAAGGAGTTTTACTTTTAATGCCTGATAGTGTCAATGCTGGCTGTAAGCGCAGTATAATTCGTCCTCAATGGTGAAAAGAAGAAAAATAGTATGTTAATTAAAGGGATATTTCCTCGAGCTTACTAGGCCTAAACAGAGTTAGTTAGTTATCTTTCTTCCACCAATGGCAGGAACTCTGTAAGACTTGGAACGGTTCCTATTGGTCTTAATGAATAAAATAATCGAATCACAAATATTCAAAAAACATAAGCGTACCATAATTCCCACAACAGGAATTTTGAGTTATACAATTTCTGTCTGACCTGAGAGGAGAAAGTCAATTCGCACGCTGTAGCTATTGATTTTCTCGGAATATTTTCTGCCAATGTACATCGATACAGTCCCATAAGTCTACATGAATCTGTTTAGTTCTTTCGTCCCTTGTTATAATTCGAACCAAAATATATTTGGCAGATTGAATCAAAGTCTTCGATCCGTTTTACCATTCAATAGAAAGTAGCAAGTAGAGCAATCCCAGAAGGGTTGACTGATGAGCATTTTTGAGAAAAATGTTTCAAACCCTAGTTTCCATAGAGGAGATCAATTTAATATTCACCTTGATATCGGGCTCGAAGATAAGGTGAAATATGTTTGTTTACATTACATGCCATATTTTTCATACCAGAAATGAATAGAGCGAAAAATTTAAGTTGATGTTGGGACCTGCAAGGCAACTCCTAGAAAGAGCACCTGGCACTTGTTTTACAAAATTTCTCCATTGCATAAATTACAGTTATTCATCTCTTGCTTCTATCCCTGATCAGTGTTTGTTCATAAAGAATACACGAATATCCTGTCATTTGTCACCATACTGACTATCTACTCAAGGTATGGTGTGATTTATGAAGGTGAAATATTGCAATTTTTTCTGAGGTTTTTAGTTCAATAAATAATAGGATTTCAGTTTCAAATATTCTTGCATTGCTCTAAAAATTCGGTAATAATATTACTTCCTAATTCTTGTTATGTATTATCTTGCCATCTACACGCTTTGTAGTTGCAGGATCTTGTTCTTCAAAATTGCCAAGGCGGTTTCGGGAAAAATTGAAATAACAAGTTCTCAGTTTTAAAATCTTTATCAAATCAGGTTTAAACAAGAAATTGAAAATAGATATAATTTTTATAGAATAATCTTCTGCTGTGTAGAAAGATGGTTAAGCACCTAAACTGTATACGCTTTTGAAGTGTGGAAAGATGAATCGTCTTTCGAAAAATATTTTGCCGGATAGAAGACATCGTGTTTTTGTTGATGATGATAATAATTATAACTTTAGAATTTCGAATAATGAACCCCATCCCTCAAGGATCTGTTTTAGCACTCCTTCATTTCATACTCTTATGTGAATAACTCTTAGTTATTCTTCCGTTCCGGTACTTTACTAGAACCTCTTTCAACTCAATACTAACACTCCACTGAATCAGAATTTATATTTCCACTAATATGCAGTTTTTCATACATAAATAATGTGTGGTTAGAAACGAGGGCATTTTCATAAGTAGCTCGATTCGAACATAAAATAAATATTAGGAATAATGAATTTCATTTCAACGAAATTTAAATTATGGCTATGCATTATAGACACTTTGAAATCAACCGTTTTTTAACTAATTGAAAAAGTTGCATAACTAAGAGTGATGTTTGAAAGTGAAACTAATTGTAAATTCCATTTTTGGCATTCATAAAATATAGGGTGCCATTTAAAAAAAATCATATCTGTTATTGAAATAGTATAACCTTAAGTTAAAAAGTTAAAGTCGAATTAAAAGTCACCAACTGCTAAACAGAAAATTTTTATGCAATCTTATTCAAATAATTAGTCATTCTGCTGATTCGGTCTTTTGCTAGAGAATAATAATATTACGAATAATAAGCAATGCATTATATTATTATTGATTATTGCTATTCATTATCAACTCTCTGCAATCAAGTACTTCTCAGAACAACAGAATAATCCATCTAAAATTAGTCCAAGGAAACTAAGTATCTTAACACAAAGGGAAGACGTTACATTTAATTATTGTGCTATCACAAGATTAAAATATCATATTACAATTTGTTCAACCAAATTTTTTTTTAGGTCACATCTTATTCTATTAATTCATCTATTCGATATAATTAAGGCAACGAACACGCAGAAGAAATTCCTATCGAAAATTCCCGTACTCAATATGTTTTCTTCCTTATCAAGAGGGGCGAAAATCCGTTGAATGTAACATCTGTGTGGGTCAGGTCTGCGTTCACATCGAATGGAATGTCAAGGCCAATCAGTCTATTCCTTCATAAAAAAAACCCTCATACATTTTGCAACACAGCCTGTGCAGCAATGTCCGAATGGTTGACGTGTATATAAAACGAATGACGCAGAAATGATCGAAATATCGGCAAATAAATATACGGACGCAGAAACTACGGTATTTTTTAAGGACGCAACGTTCATTGTTCCGTTGACAAGAAAATTTTCTCCCCCAGTTTTCAAGTATATTGAGATCTGAGACTCGCAAAATGATCGTGAGGTGTATACGGAGATAGTCTACCTAACATACGTCGATATACACTTCGATTTCAAGGGGACGCAAAGATGTCAGTATCATGTAATGACGCTGAAATGATGTCGGGATATATATATATATATATATATATATATATACTTAAATATAAATACATGTGAGACCCGCGGTAGCCAACAGACAACCTGAGACCCATATCAGAATATAACTTTTTTGAAATATTTTTTTCATTATTACAAGGTTATAATGGTGCTTATTGCGCATATCGTGTGAGGGGAAGCTTTTTCAAAAAACTGTTGAAAAAGAAATATCCAAAGAAGTTCCGAGACCCGTTATATATCAAACACTAATGCGAGGCCCTCAGTGTATATTCTGGTATATTCTTCACACTTGCGAGTCCCTCCAACGATGCCAAATCTAAACATAAACAAAAAATTGAATAAACAGTCGAGACAATGAGCCCTCGAAGGCGCGAAATGCAGATAATATTAAAGTCGAACTCGCAAGTCAGATTGTGAACTATTTCAGCGGGAAAGTAGATTCGTTCTTTCCAAATACGCAAAAGCTCCTGACTTCAGTGCTTGAACCAATTTTTGGCGCTCTAGTTCCTCGGAACTGAGTGCTTATCAATTTGCCCAAATGTCTGTAATTTTCGAATTTTTCGATGAAAATGGTCTTACACGATTTGGTTCGACTCACTGATAAAGAATCCGTGGTCGAAATTCATTCTGTCCGGCCGTCCGGCCGTAGGCACGATAACTCTCGAACGGAATGAGCTAGATAGTTGAAATTTTCAGAGTAGGTTTGGGTGATAAATATCTCGGCTAAGTTCGTTATTGGGCAAAATCGGACAGATGGTTTCGGAGTAACAAAAAAAAAATTTTTTTTTACAAAGCAAATTCCAAATTAGATTTTTTTCAATAAGCAGTTTTACCATAAGAATCCAATGATATCATTTTTGGCGCTCTAGTTCCTCGGAACTGAGTGCTTATCAATTTGCCCAAATGTCTGTAATTTTCGAATTTTTCGATGAAAATGGTCTCAAACGATTTGGTTCGACTCACTGATAAAGAATCCGTGGTCGATATTCATTCTGTCCGGCCGGCCGGCCGTAGGCATGATAACTCTCGAACGGAATGAGCTAGACAGTTGAAATTTTCAGAGTAGGTTTGGGAGATAAATATCTCGGCTAAGTTCTTTAGTGGGCAAAATCGGACAGATGGTTTCGGAGTAACAAAAAAAAATTTTTTTTTTACGAGGCAAATTCCTAATTAATTTTTCTTCAATAAGCAGTTTTGCCATAAGAATTCAATGATACCATTTTTAACTCTAACAAGCTAATACTTTCGGAGATATGATTTTTCAAAATTTCAATAATAAATCGTATTTCAACATTGTCACAGAATGATATAATTATTCTATGTATGAATTGTCATAATGTCAACTTATTTTCCCTAGACATGACATTATCTAATCAATCGAAGAATTGTGAGCGAAGTTGGAAAAATCTCAGTTGTTTGCTCCGAAATTAGTTTTTCTCAGAAAAGTCTTACATTACGGAACGGAACATGAAGTAAGAGATCTGAGAGTAGTGAGACTGCTTTTCATCCTTAAACATATAATAATAATGCTCAGTTCTCTCAATTTATGACGGGACTGACGGAAGGAAATATTATAACTTCAAAAATATTGGGGTTGAAATACTAGTATTTTAGCGATGCAATGGGGACCTCACCCAAAAATGTTTGAAAATATTACGTAAATATTGAAAGCATAATTCTGTAGTTCGAGAGAGGAGAAAATTTGGTGAACGTAGATCAGGAAATTTTTGATCGATTACAAGGTAATTTTTCATTATTACTTCTCTTCTTTCATACCTACATGTTTCATGGAATATCTACTATTTGTAGGTACCTGTTTTGGGCAATTGTCATACGAAACTTGTTTTTTTTTGGCGCTCTAGTTCCTCGGAACAGAGTGCTTATCAATTTGCCCAAGTGCCTATAATTTTGGAATTTTTGGCTGAAAATGGTCTCAAACGATTTGGTTCGACTCCCTGATCAAGAGTCCGAGGTCGAAATCGATTCTGTCCGGCCTGCCGGCCGGCCGTAGGCAGGATAACTCTCGAACGAAAGGAGTTAGCGGATTGAAATTTGCAAGGTGGGTTTGGAGCATAAATATCTCGGACGAGCTCGTTAATGGGCGAAAACCATCAAGCGGTTTCGGAGTTATGGCCGATTTTAGTAAAAATATTTTTTATGAATATTTCCGAAACCGATCACTCGATCTATCTGAAATTTAGCATCATATTGTAGAATCATAACCTTTATACGCAATTGAAGTTTTGTATAGACCAGATTACCGCAAAGTGTAAAAAAAAAATTTTGAAAATTTAAAAAAAGTTTTTCTACAATAACTCTCGAACGGAATGAGCTAGGTAGTTGAAATTTTCAGAGTAGGTTAGGGAGATGAATCGGTTAAGTTCGTTATTGGGCAAAATTGGCCAGATTTAATTTGATTTCTTCCAAGGTGCAGTTCTCATTCTCATGATTGCTCATTTAATCTTGATAAATAAACTATTATTTGAATTGAATTTCCTTTATGATGCAGTTCTATCATATGAATACATTGATATAATTCCCAACTCTGAGAAACCAATACTTTCGGAGATATAATTTGTCTGTTTGAACAGCGCCAGAAAGCTCCTGTCCACCGGGCTTGAACCCATTTTTAAGATGTAGTTTTACCAAAAAAATCCATTGATGTCATTCTCAGTAGTAATAACCCAAGGACATTGATAATTGTTCGAAAAAATTTTATGACAGATTTCGAAAGCTTGTTGCTTGGAAACAGATCGACGCCGTAGGCGGAGATCTGTTGCCTACAAGCAACAAGCTTGAGAAAGTTGTCATAAAATTTTTGAGCATTTATCAATGTCCGAGGGTTATTCGGATAGAAATTTTTTTGCTAGTTATAGAAAAAATGCGGAGCCAAAACAATTTATTTAAACGTGCAATTAACAAAGGAGCAATTAGAAAAGTTGAATGACATTTCGAAATATTAAATATTTGAAACTTCATAATCGAAATAAATCAATATATGTTCATAGCAACGTGAAAACAGCCCATGGTCTGTTATCGATGTAATGTTGACATGATTGGGTGAAATTGTTCATATGATACAAAATGAGGAAATTTGATTGGTTGTTGTAACTGTCAAAAAATTTTCAACTCTAACAAACTATCGGATATGATTTTTTTAAATTTTAATAAGTATTCTCCATTTTATATTATGATTTCATAGAATACTTTGATTATAATTTGCTGATGTATATAAATCCAACATGAGATGAGTCATAGACCTACATTTTGAATTTAATTACAAAAATTCTTGAGAATTGACGTACAGAAGTGACATTGAAAAATGGGTTCAAGCCCTGTGGACAGGAGCTTTCTGGCGCTCTAGTTCAAACAGACAAATTATATCTCCGAAAGTATTGGTTTCTCAGAGTTGGGAATTATATCAATGTGTTCCTATGATAGAACTGCATCATGAAGGAAATTATATTCAAATAATAGTTTATTCATCAAGATTAAATGAGCAATCTGAGAATGAGAACTGCACTATGGAAGAAATCAAATTAAAATAGCTGAAATGAATTTGACTCTCTCTTATAGAACAGGATGACATGTACGAGTATGAACACAGATCATATAATAAAGCTTAGATGAATAATTATAACATTCTGTGAAAACATAGAAGTACGATTCATTATTGAAATTTCGAAAAATCATATCTCGGAAAGTATCAGCTTGTTGGAGTTGAGAATGATATCAATGGATTTTTATGGTGAAACTGTATCTTAAATAAAAATTGAATTTGAAATTTGTTACTTGAAACAAAAATTATTTTTCGTTACTCCGAAACCATCTGGCCTATTTTGCCCAATAACGAACTCAACTGAGATATTAATCTCTCTAACCTATTCTGTGAATTTCAACTGCCTAGCTCATTCCGTTCTAGAGTTATCATAAAAAAAATTAAAAAATTCAAAATTTTTTTTCACACTTTGTGGTATCCTGGTCAGTACAAAACTTCGCATACGTATGAAGGTCAAGATTCTAAAATTTGATGCAAAATTTCAGATAGATCGAGTGATCGGTTTAGGAAATATTCATAAGAGATGTGTTTTACTAAAATCGGCCATAACTCCGAAACCGCTTGATGGATTTTGCCCATGAACGAACTTGTCCGAGATATTTACGCTCCAAACCCACCTTGCAAATTTCAATCCTCTAACTCCTTTCGTTCGAGAGTTATCGTGCCTACGGCCGGGCGGCCGGCCTGACAGAATCGCTTTCGCCCTCGGATTCTTGATCAGTGAGTCGAACCAAATCGTTTGATACCATTTTCATCAAAAAATTCGAAAATTAGAGACATTTGGACAAATTGATAAATTCTCTGTTCCGAGGAACAAGAGCGTCAAAATTCTTATTTAATTTATTTCATGATGCAGTTCTATCATTAGATTCCATTGATATAAGTCCCAACTCTGAGAAACCAATACTTTCGGGGATATAATTTGTCAACATTTGAACAAGAGCGCCAAAGCTCCTGTACGCAGGACATTTTTTCCAATAATGGTCAATGGTTTCTTCAAATCTTGTTGCCGAAAAACTTTCCACCTATACCCTATTATTGTTGTCAACATTGATATTTATATTCGTTCATGATGATATTCACATCACTTACATTTCACATGAACTATTTGTTTTCTCTCATCGAAATGTCTTCGTTGAAGTTGGAGCAGTTTTTGGGTTTCTGCACATCAGTCATACTGGAAGTTGATGTAAACTTGATTAGGTAGGTACTTCACAAACCTATATCACGTTTTCGCATTAGGATTGCACCTAGATCTGAAATGGTCTTCAATTTTTTTGGCGCTCTTTTTCCTCGGAACAGAGTGCTAATCAATTTGTTCAAATGTCTGTAATTTGTCTTAAACGATTTGGTGCTACTCACTGATCATGAATCCGTGGTCAGTATCGATCCGCCCGTAGACACGATAACACTCGAACGAAATGTGCGTCGCGACATTGTCCTAGGGGCGTCGCACGTTGATTGCGACCGAGTCTAGTTAGCTGATAACGTATTACTGGGCTAGTACTAAAATTGGTAATTATTTTTGGGGGCTGAGTTAAGGGGCGTCGTACAAAAATGGCAAAGTGCCAAGGGCGTCACAGTAAAAATAAGTTTGGAAAACCCTGAGCTAGACAGTTGAAATTTTCAGAGTAGGTTTGGGAGATTAATATCTCGGCTAAGTTCGTTATTGGGCAAAATCGACCACATAGTCTCGGAGAAACAAAAAAAAATTTTTTTATACTACAAATTTTAAATTAAATTTTTTTTCAAGATGTAGTTTCACCATAAGAATCCATTGATATCATTTTCAACTCTAAAAATCTAATACTTTCGGAGATATGATTTTGCACAATTTCAATAATAAATCGTACTTCTATGTTTTCACAGAATGCTATGAATTATTATATGATCTGTGTTGATACATTTCAACTCATTTTCCTGAGACATGACATGTCGAATTCATTTCGGCTGTCGTAGAATTATGAGGATTATAATATGATATCATACATTCTGGGTGATATTTTAATGCCCATGTTTAATCCATATGATGATGGGAATGGTATTGGTAAATTAATAATATTGAGTTAAGAATATCTCCAGTAAAAACAAAACTAGAATATTGGCTAAAGTTTCAATTTATATAATAATTTTCAGAGTGGATTTGAGGAAATAATATATCGTTCATCATGAATTGAGGAATTAATATCTCGAATGAGTTCGTCATTGGGTAGAATTGGTCTATTGGTTTTGGATTAATAACTTTTAGCACTCTTGTTGAGTTTAAATTCTTCATTATTTTACCTATAAAGTATTTTACTTAGTAATAGAAGAAAGGCATTAGATATCTCTCACAATTTTGTTGGAATTCAGTTCTGGTAATTTGTAATGAGGAAATTTCAAAATATGTTTTTTTCCATAATATTTTGAAAGTATTTGTCTCTCCCAGATATTCAGGAAGTCGGTCGTAATTTCGTTTTTCCGCATGAATATCAACATAATTTCTTGTCTTATTCAGATTACTTGATAATTGTGTCAAAAGCTTTAAACTCATTACAGTACTGATGCGAGACCTTATCAGAATTTTCGCGATGTTCTGGGGAATATCATTTTGCCCAAATGTCTGTAATTTTTTAATTTGGCCGTTACCACGATAACTTGAGCGAAATGAGAGAGCGACTTGAAATTTTCAGGGTAGGTGGCGCATCTCAATACGACGGTCGAGTTCGATAATGGGTATAATCGGCCAACGGTTTCCGAGTAATAATTTTGTTTTCAACTAATACAAATCCGATCGAATTGAAACTAGTTGAGTAGTTATAGAATACAAACCTGAGGATGTTTGTGAAATATTGTGGGAATCATATGAGTAGAAAATTTTGGAAACATTATAAAAAAATATTATTTATATCAAGATAACCTGAGAAAGGAAAGAGATAGCAACTTGAAATGTTTAGTTCAGGTTGTGACTCTGATTGAAACACTTGAGTTTGTTTATTGGACATAATCAGCCAAACGATTTTGGAGTTGTACCCATCTGAAATTTGATTCTTATTTCCTCAATAACTCGAAAAATACTAAACCGATCCAATTCAAACAAGGTTATCTATTGTAGAATGCCAGCGTTAAAATTCTTGCGAAATGTAGTGAGAATCGTATCACTAGAAAGTTCTTAAAAAATCATTGAAAATCCTTGAAAAAAAAGCCTATATATCAGAAATTGTTCGACCAACTTCGCTGGAATTTTTCGGGAGCCTTCAGAACCTAACTCTACTGCTTAATTTCAACTTTGAACACGATTGGATCTATATTGTTGGAGATCCGAGCAGCCTTGTTTGAGTTCAATAGCTGGATGGGTTTACCGATTGTATGAAAAACAAACATTTCGTAATTTCGAGATAGTCAACCGTTCACCGAATTAATAATTCCAAAAATGGATGGAATATAATATGCAGATAATTCAAGAATCATTTCAAAATATTCGTCTTTAAGTCTTAGACACTATGAATCTACTAAAACACGAAAATTGAGAGTCGTGTAGTTACACGACTCATTAACACATATGAATGAGTAAAGTCAATAGTTTTTCGGGAATTTAGAGAAACCAATAATT
Organism: Halyzia sedecimguttata; assembly: GCA_937662695.2. NCBI lineage: Eukaryota > Metazoa > Arthropoda > Insecta > Coleoptera > Coccinellidae > Halyzia > Halyzia sedecimguttata. The sequence goes on along the minus strand of OW569416.2, from coordinate 9,031,246 downwards.
CACTGAAACAATTGGAAAATATCGCGGGGCAGTCAATAGTAAATATTTAAATGGTTAATATATCGTATGATCGTGTGTGGAAATGGCAATGACTAATGAATAATGAATATTATTATTTCATAAATTTTCATTTCAATGTATCTGATTCTTAGAAAGATAATAATATATTGACCCAGTGTTTGATGACACTTTCATAACTATTACTAGCCAAATCAGTGAACCTCTATGTTGATTTCCAGTTCATCTAGCCGAAATCGTATTAAAGCTAAAATAAATCTAATCAGAGCTTTTTGAAAACCACCGTTAGTGTACTGAATGATCTATAGAGCAGTGTTGTCAGATTGGCGGGACTCTCATCTCACAGCAACCTGCTTAATTCAGAATATATACTCTGGGTCTCGCAAAGTATATACAGAACTTCTACAGCGCCATCTGAAGCGAATTCCCATTAACTAAATTCCGTGTAAGTTGAGGTTTATAACAGACATCCGAGTCCAAAAAAATTTTTGGGGGAGACATCAGGGAGCTGAGGGGGGGCCCTAAGGAGTCCATTTCCACCAAAAAACAATGCGAGACCCGGAAAGGGGTCTCACATGTACAAAACGGGTCTCACTTTTTACCAACCATATACCATTTTGGGACTCAGTTGTCCCTTAGTTACATCTATATATATATATATATATATATATATATATATATATATATATATATATATATATATATATATATATATATATATATATATGGAAAGGTTTAACGGGTAATTCCGCAAAAGGAGCAGAATTATTTTTAATCTGCTCCTTTTGCGGAGCAAATATCCATATATATATATTACTCCGCATGATCCATATTTTTATATATATATATATATATATATATATATATATATATATATATATCTATATAAAAGAGAAAATAACGCTCTATATATATATATATATATATATTGATTGAAGGATGATTAATACACTTTTTTTTTTCTATAGGAGAACCTCTCCTATAGAATTATCACGGTCAATAACTATCACACCAATATATATATATATATATTTTTTTTTTTCACTCAAAAACACAAATTCAGAACGTGGTCTTCTTTGTAAAATAATTTTCATTCATAGTTATATTAATTTATAATTTATCCATATTTGTGCGTTTTTGATTTTTGTATATTTTTTCAAATAAGGGGCGCCAAAAGGCGTTTCTCCTACCCCTCGGAAAAGCTCTTAGCTACGGCCCTGTTCATAGGAAGGGCGTTGACGTGAATATGTCAGACGAGTGGTACAACGTTGGACAGATTACAAGAGATTTTCATCGCTCTTCGTTAATGCCTATCATATGTTTTACAGAGGACTCTGTAGATACAAATATCGTTTCGAATCTTTCAAAATGGATTTCATTGATTGTCAGCCTCAAGCCGCCGCCGTATGTCTAGACATATTGGAGATAGCATGGTCCAAAGATCGAATATTACCTTGAAAAAAAAAAAAAGCACTGACGTGTAGTCAGTACTCTTTGGCGCGCGTGTTCAAGGTGGCTAATTTGAATTGAATGATGAGTACTTCAAGCTCAGTAGATAGAGCGAGCCGAAGATCTACCCAAAGGATAGTGGACACCATTCACTGTCGGTTCAAAAATTAACAGTGCTGTATCTAAGCTGCCATCAGGATAGATTAACAAAGTTGGAAAAGAACACAAGTGACTCTCCTTAGTCGCACAAGCTCCTAGAAGATTTGGGAGGGTCAGTATAATCCTAATCATGTTAATCGCACGCGCGCCAAAGCAGATTGACTTTTTACACTTTTTCTTTCATTGTTAAGTCAATCTGCTTTTGCGCGCGTGCGATTAACATGATTAGGATTATACTGACCCTCCCAAATCTTCTAGGAGCTTGTGCGACTAAGGAGAGTCACTTGTGTTCTTTTCCAACTTTGTTAATCTATCCTGATGGCAGCTTAGATACAGCACTGTTAATTTTTGAACCGACAGTGAATGGTGTCCACTATCCTTTGGGTAGATCTTCGGCTCGCTCTATCTACTGAGCTTGAAGTACTCATCATTCAATTCAAATTAGCCACCTTGAACACGCGCGCCAAAGAGGACTGACTACACGTCAGTGCTTTTTTTTTTTTTTTTCAAGTTCCTTTAACAAATATAGCCATCAATACAGTTTGGCTGTTAGCTTTACCGTAGATCGAAAAAAAATGCGGTTGTGAGACCTCCGTTTGGAACGCAATTGCCTCTTCTCCAAATCCGAACGTATTTTAATATGGATCTACCGAATATAGTTATTTATAAATTCGCCTCAGGGCCACCATACAGACATTTCAACTCGGAAACAACGCTATTTCCCCCAAACTGACTTGTGTCCGTGCACTGAATTGACATGAATATTCTTTTAAAACCTCACAATATCGGCTCATTGCTTCCAACATAACCCAAACAACCCAAAACCATTCACTTCTCATCTGCGCAAGCGCAATATACTCGTGGCTGCAAGTCCTCCCAAAATTACACACCTCACTAAAAACTCCGATTCTCCAACACTAGTGGTTCAGGAGATATCGCTTCTTGAATCCACGCATGCGCAGACCCTCACCAGGGGATTCTATAGAGGAATAGCATCCGCCACCCCAAAATCCCAATCCTCTCTGATGAAAGCACCAGCAGTTAAATCACTGATGGTCTGCTCATGCGCATTACGAAAAATGCCCGTAAGGGGTAACATCAATTTCGAAATTAGCCCCAGGGCCACGATACGGACACTTTAACTCGGAAACAACGCTACATCCCCCAATCTGACTTGTCCTTGCACTGAATTGCCATGAATATTCTTTTAGAACCTCACAATATCGGGTCAGCACTCCCAACATAACCCATACAACCCAAAAACAGTCACTTCTCTTCTGCGCATGCGCAATCTACTTGCGGCTGAAAGTCCTCCCAAAATCACACACCATACAGAAAACTCCGATTCTCCAACACTAGTGGTTCAGGAGATATCGCCTCTTGAATCCACGCATGCGCAGACCCTCACCAGGGGATTCTGTAGAGGAATAGCATCCGCCACCCCAAAACGCCAATCCTCTCTGACGAAAACTTCAGCAGTTAAATCACTGATGGTCTGCTCATGCGCATAACGAAAAATGCCCGTAAGGGGTTACATCAATTTCGAAATTAGCCCCAGGGACACGATACGGACACTTTAACTCGGAAACAACGCTACATCCCCCAATCTGACTTGTCCTTGCACTGAATTGCCATGAATATTCTTTTAAAACCTCACAATATCGGGTCAGCACTCCCAACATAACCCATACAACCCAAAAACAGTCACTTCTCTTCTGCGCATGCGCAATCTACTCGCGGCTAAAAGTCCTTTCAAAATAACACACCTTACAAAAAACTCCGATTCTCCAACACTAGTGGTTCGGAAGATATCGCATCTTCAATCTACGCATGCGCAGACCCTCATCAGGGATCTGGATTCTATGGAGGAATAGCATCCGCCACCCCAAAACCCCAATCCTCTCTGACGAAAACTACAGCAGTTAAATGACTTCTCATCTGCGCATGCGCACAACGAAAAATGTCTGGAAAGGGCAGCATGAACCTCAAAAAAATAGGTTTCGGCATTTTAAGCAAAGTATTTCGCAAAATAGTAGTAATTTTTTTATTTTTTTCATGACACGTGATCTTCACGAAATTTTGCAAAAGTGTTTGCATTGGTCTTTTGCATCTAACTACTGAGTTTCAATTTAATCAGATCAGTATTTTTCGAGTTATCCTGAAAACAAAATTTTAAAATTTTTGAAATTTTTTTTTGCCACTTTAGGGCCGTCCGATCAAAACAAAACTTCGCAGGCATATAAAGGTCATGATTCTACAATTTGCTGCCAAATTTCAGAAAGCTCGAGTGATTGGTTCCGGAAATATTCATTAAAAACGTTTTGACTAAAAACGGCCTTAACTCCGAAACCGCTCGGTGGATTTCGCCCGTTAACGAACTTGTCCGAGATATTTACGCTACAAAACTACCCTGCAAATTTCAACGCTCTAAGTCGTTCCGTTCGAGAGTTATCGTGCTAACGGCCGGCCGGACCGGCCGGCCGGACCGGACGGACAGAATTGAGTTTGACCTCGAATTCTTCATCAGGAAGTCGAACCTAATCGTTTGAGACCATTTTCGAAAAAAAATTCGAAAAATACAGACATTGTGACGAAATGATAGCACGCTGTTCCTTGCGGAACACGCGCGCAAAAATGTATATTCAAGATTTTCTTTCGAAACAATTGTTTTCAACCCGTAAATGTTACAGAATGATTTCTGGATCTTAAATGGTACTGAGCGGTCCGAGAGACACCATCAACAATTTCTTTGAATAGAACAAAAAGCGAACAAGGTTTATTCGAAAAAAAATATATAAACATATAGCTATTGATATTCGACATCAAAAACAAATACAGAACACTTTTTCTATCGTCTAAATATTATTCAACCGAATCATATATGTATTTGAAATTCTTTAAATCAAAGATTTTTTTTCGGCGTTTAAAAAAAACTAGGTCGTCCAAGTCAGACCATATTTATACACACATTCCAGACATTCTGGGTTCTTTCCTGAAACATAAGTATGCACCCGTTTGGGCTACGTTTTTTCGGACATAGGGTAATTTTTTTTCTTCCCTGCAAAGTTCTTGATTGGCCGTCTGCTGATACTCAATTTAACTACTTTTTTTCCTAAGAGGCGTTTGACAAAAAATTTTATTTCAAGCGATATTATTATCTATATAATATGTCACTGCATTTTATTATGCATTTTCACTGAACTCTTTCATAGTCCAGATTTCCTAATCGTACACGATTAGAGGGCCCAGGATGGGAATGCAAGATTTATGATTATACTCAATATAATTACGTAGACAGTACGATGTGATCATTAAAGGATACTGTGGGAGGTATACTCATTATTGAAAGGTTTTTTTCTGGGTTTTCTCTCCCAACCTCTGAAAAATATCTATAAAATAAAAAGTAGAAGCGTAAGAAACACAGGATATTTGTCAGAAGCAATGACAACAAACAACAACGAAACAACATCAACGAAGAAACAACTATATCGTAACGTTTCGGAGTCTATATCAGACTCCTTCGTCAGACGCTCAATGAAAATCGTTAGAATTATTTTGTTGATAGTTATTTTGTGACAATTCTTGAATTTCAGTCTAATAAAACACCTTGTACGTGAAATATCAATGATTCGTTAATATCATCTGATTCTCCATTGACTGTCCTTCGAATAGTGTTTATTGCTAGAGTGGAACACAAACCTTTAATTTTTTTTGCTAACAATTAATTCATGTCTACAATTTTTGAATGCCAATAGGGCCCTGGATATTCTGATACTGTGACCTTCTTTAAATCGAATGTTTTGCTATGATGGGTTTTAAAATTTGGAAAATTCAAGTTGAGTTATACTATTCAGCATACTCTTATTAATAGGCTGCTGTTACAAGACAATGTACAAAAAATTTTTAACGTATTTGGGGAAAATTTTAGTATCAGTTCCAGATGTATCAGTAACATGTTTAATATGCCAAAAATAAAAATTATTCCTTCCTACATAAAGAAACACTGCATTCGTACCATTTGAGGAAGGTTTAAACCTTAGAACGAGGAGATGACATTGCGAGATTCCAATTTTGCGAATGAGTAGCAAGAAACGTTCGGCATATCAACAGAATTGTATTCACACACGAGGCCGAATTTACAAAAGATGGAATATTCAACAATAAATATGAACATTTATGGACGAGAGAAAATCCAAAACCTTTTAAGAGGCGTAACTCTCAGAACAGATTTTCTGTTAACGTATGGTGTGGTGTTTACGACAATAAATCTTAAGGTCCCGTTTTTCAGCCACCACGTTTGAATGGACATACTTATTTGGATTTTTTGCTGCAAACATAAATATCAGAGTTATTTTTTTTAACATTACGGCGCTACAGCGCACTCAACGAATGACATTATTCAGCATTTGTCTATGACATTGTCAGCAGAAAGTCTATGCTGAGGAAATACTCAGTAAAGAGAGTCTGATTGAAAGAATAGAACAGAGCTGTTATGAGATAAGGAATGATCCCAATATGAACAGAAAAACTGTCAATCAATTACGACTCAGAGCAAGATAATGTATTGACGACAGAGGCGGGATCTTTGAAAACAAAATCTTACCCGATATTTTGCTCATAAGAATATCCAAATGTTTTTCATTATTTTTTTTATTTTTCGGATTTTGTGGTTGTCTGATATCTGGAACATTTTTTTAAACTAAATTGTATTTCGTTACCAGCACATCCCATAATTAGATCATTCAGTGGATGTTCAATTCATGGGAGAGTGAAGATGCATATCGTGAGTTCGAAAAAAACCTTATTAATTAGTCTTGTTTGATACATTTGATTTCAGGAGAGTCTCATCAGAGGGAAAGCCTCGTGGACAGGAGCTTTGGCGCTATTGTTCAAACTTTGATAATTCATATGCGAAATTATTGGTTTCTCAGAGTTGGGAATGATATCAATGGATTCTTGTAATATTGTAATTCTTGTAATCATAAAAGAAACTGAATTCATATTAAATAACGAACATATCCGAGATATTCATTCCTCAAATCTCCTCTGAAAATTATATTATATCAATTGGAACTTAGCCAATATTCCAGTTTTGTTTTCACTGGAGATATTCTGAACCCAATTTGATAAACTTGTTAGAACAAAAATGCATTTGACAAATATATGATAGGTAGATAAGATTACATGTAAGAACAGTGAAGTGAACACAGACAGATAGAATTCGCATTCTGTGAATACATCGTAGTACGATGTCTTATTGAAATTAAAAAAAATCTCGAAAGTATTAGATTGTTAGAGTTGAAAATTATATCAGGGGATTCCTATGATGAAACTGCATCTTAAACAGAATTAAATTCGAAATTTATAATGTGAAAACAATTTTTTTTTTCATTACTCTTAAACAATCTGGTCGATTTTGCCCAATAACTAACTTCCGAGATAATTATCTCCCAAACCTACACTGAAAATTTCAACGATCTACCTCATTCCGTTCGAGAGTTATCGTGTTAACGGCCGGCCGGACGGCCTGACAGAACCGAATTCAACCACGGATTCTTGATCAGTGAGTCGAACCAAATCGCTTAAGACCATTTTCAGTCAAAAATTCGAAAATTAAAGACATTTGGACAAATTGATTAGCACTCTGTTCCGAGGAACAAGGTCACCAAAAATGAAAAGCTTCATTTACTTTTTAAGAAAAAAAAATTATGGTTCGTGTGACTTTCTAATGAAAACCCCTATTCGATGAACAAATCTATGGAGAATCAAAAACTATTAACGACTAATGTATATTCCATGTACAGGGTGTCTTATTAGAGCATAAAGCAAAAATCCTGGTCCTTACTTTCTTCGTATGGTTCACATGCAGAGTTTGTTGGTCTGAGACGACAATAACTCCCAAATTTGAATATAATTCGTTGAACGGTTTGGGAGTTCTAGCTCACCAAATGTTCCACTCAAATCGCTAAATCACCCTGTATCTCAGAAACAAAGATCCCTAGAGCATATTTATTTGTTGTTTTCTGGTTCTCCTGAGTATCGCCTATTCACCATGAAACTATGTACAGTTACTCATGGATTACCCTGTATTTTGACTTCATCGAACAGTTCTCATCTTTTCATCCATAAACATGAGAATTTTCTTGACTGATGAACCTAACTGTCAACTCCAACAAAAACTAAGAACTCTCATTATACCGGCAAAAAAAAATGTAGATCGCTTATATGTTTAAACTTCATAATATAATAATAGGTTGTGGTTATCTACTGGTTACGAAACAGTTCCTTAATATAGATCTCAAGAAATACATATAAAAATGCAAATTTCCATGTACCTTCATTATATCATAAAGTTCCTTGCTTACTCACATCAGATAATTTTATTCAAGTTTTTGTTCTTCTAATTGATTATATTCAGATTTCATAAAGTTAATTTGGATGTGCTTATTCATAGTTAGTTCATTGTCCAATAATAATAATATCGGTATTAAGGAAATAAGTTGCAGAGAGAAAAGAGTGATTAACACAGAATTACTCGTTAAAAATTTACAGTGGTCTGAACCTATACTTGATGAGGCTTACTCAGAAATTAATGTTAATTAATTGAAGGTGTCTCGCTGGGTTCCGTTGGATTCATTAATGAGACTTCGTAATTTTGTTTCAGGACCATGAAGAAGATTGCGGTTTCCGTTTGATAATAGTGCGGTAAGTGTTTGATTTTGCATATTGTTGATGAGTATTCCTGATGCATAACCAATAAATAACTTGCATAGAGGAGCGGTTTTATGAACATGTCAAACTGTGGAACCGAAATGAAAATATAATGACTTTCAAAATATTCAGTTACAAACTAATCGTTTTCATCAACATCCACTCAGAATATTTATTCGATTAAACAAGAAATTATATTGATCAGATATGATTAGATATTAGATATTCAATGAAAAATTATTTACGGTTTACACTTATTTATTCAATATTGTGACGCGTTTCGTCGACACAGTGACTTCATCAGACTACATCATACTAAATTCTTAACAAGTTATTATCTCGCTATACCTAGATGACATGGACACAGAATCATTTAAAACTAATTACATGAGATACTTATTTAAAACAAATTACATAATAGACTTATTTAAAACTAATTACATGAGATTTCACTGCTGGTTTCTTTGTACACATTAACAATAATTCATTCCTAATGCTTTTATAAATTGATTCTGTATTTGAATAGATTGAGTAACGGTGAAAAATTTAGATCTAATTGTTCATTAACTAAATTACCCGTATGTTTTTCCCTATTTATTTCGACCATTTTCCAGTAATTGAGTTGCGCACCTTTTTTCAGATTGTGTAGAATTTTGAAATCTGGGTTAAACTTATGTCCTTCTGCTAATAAATGATTCGAATAATTTGAATTAATTTTGTTGTTTTTGTAGCTGTGATGATGTTCCTTTATTCTTATGCCAAAATTTCTACCAGTTTTTCCTAGCTTGAAAAAAAATATGTTGGAAAAATATATATAAAAAAAAAATTGAATAAAACAAAGACTGTTGTTTGTTGCATATGGTGCCTTTATTGTTTCATTGTTTTATTTTGATTAAGCAGTTGGAATTTAATTTAATTTCGGTGGTTCACCCCACGGACAGGCTAAGCCTTTGTGGGAATCACTATTATTTGTAGACTATTGTACCTGTATAATATCTGCAAATAAATTATTATTATTATTATTATTATATATGATTGGTCACAACTCCCGCAATTTAATTGATAAACACCGGATTTATCTTCATTATTCCTTTTCGATTTATTGTTCTTTATGAGTTTGGCAAGGTTATTATTTGTCCGGAATGAGATATTCACCTGTTGGTTTTGAAGAAACCTTTTAAGTTGTTGACTCGGTGTACCAAAATATGTTAAGCTATTGAATATTTTATTTTTATCCTTAATTTCTGTTGTTAACCTTTTCCCTAGTATTCCACTCCAGGGTACAGTGAAAATAGTTAGGGATTTATTAGAGAAAAACAAAGTCAATATAGTGATTCAGTCCGAAATACTCCAGCTTTTAGAAACGTGTTTGAATCAAACACTTTAGTTTCAGCGATAAGATTTATACTAGCGATGAAGGACTTATCATGGGGAATCCGCTCAGCCCCCTTTTGGCAGAAATATTCATGGACAATCTAGAAGCCATCGCTAAAACACATCCTATTTTTTCCAAATTCGTATATTGGTTTAGATACGTAGATGATGTGCTCGCGTGTTTCAAAGGAACAGACCGGCAACTGAAAATATTTGTAGATTTTATCAATAGCATTCATCCAAATGTCAAATTCACAATAGAAATGGAAAATAATGGTGCAATTAATTTTTTGGATTTAACAATAACGCGGAAAACAATCAACATGATTTTTCAATATTTAGGAAACCATCCCATACGGATACAATCATTCATCGATCCTCGTGTCATCCATTCGAAGATAAAGTCGCGGCATTTCATAGTATGGTACACCGGCAAATTAATATACCTTTATCCGAAGAAAATTATGGTACAGAAGTAGAAATTATCGAACAAATTAGTTTAGTATTTCCAGAAATTAACGATAAAAATAAAATATTCAATACCTTAACATATTTTGGTACACCGAGTCAACAACTTAAAAGGTTTCCTCAAAAACAACAGGTGAATATCTCATTCCGGACAAATAAAAACCTTGCCAAACTCATGAAGATAAATAAATCGAAAAGGAATAAAGAATGTGTGTGAAGTTGGCCCAGCACTTTTTGATTTTCAAAAAAAATAAAATTGTGCTGAATTGTGCTAGGTTTGTGCTGCTTTGTGCCGTTGAAATTTCCTTTCTATTTCATGTGGTTCTCAAGATATTTCAAAAATCGATAAAATGGGCTAGCCCAGCACTTTTCGAAAAATTAGGTTTCAATGGCTGAAATAGATTGTGCTATGCATGTACTGAGTTGTGCCGTTCGAATTTTTCCGAAAGTCCCACTAATTTTGCAGAAAATCGAGAAGTAAAAAAAAAGTTAGCCCAGCACTTTTGTTTTTTCTTCTCACAAATGAGTGAAATAACTTGTACTACATTTGTGCTGTCTTGTGCCGTAAATATTTTCACGAAAATTTTGAGAATTTTCTGTGAAATGGCGAAAATGAAAAATGAAGTCAGCCCAGCACTTTCGAATTTTTCCATTGGAAACATGCTCAAAAAATTGTGCTACACCTAGTATAAGTTGTGCCGTTGAAATTTTCACGAATATCCTGCTAATTTTCCAAAAAATTAAGAAATAAAAAAAAAGTTAGTCAAGCACTTTCGTTTTTTTTTGACGAATTTTTTTTACCTAATTGAACTGCATTTGTGCTGACTTGTGCTGGTCATATTTTTCAGGAAAAACTTTCAGTTTTCCCTATAAATGGAGAAAATAAGAAAATTCAGTAGATTGTTTGAAAACTTGCAATGCGTGGCAACAGTGTGCGTGAAGTTGGCCCAGCACTTTTTGATTTTCGAAAAAATTTTGCTCGTACTCAATTGTGCTGGGTTTGTGCTGCTTTGTGCCGTCAACATTTTTCTTTTATTCCATTCGGTTCTCAAGATATCTCACAAAATGTGTAGAACCGGCCAGCTTAGCACTTTTCGGAAAATTGATGTAAAACAACTGAAATAGATTGTGCTATATATACATTGAGTTGTGCCGTTCGAACTTTTCCGAAATTTCCTCCTATTTTGCAGAAAATTGAAATTAAAACAATTTTGTATCAGCAATCATAATTTTCATCTTCAATTTTTTTCTTCTAATCGTGTAAATTACGGAATTAGATTAGGGAAATCTGTAAAGGGCAACGTAGCAACAAATACTATTCTAATCGTTGAGAACAGCAACCCGCAACGCTCTGATCATAACTGTCAACTGTCACTACATACTCCATTCGTACTAATTTACGACATCAACTGCCGAGGGGTTCGATAGCGCTGTTGCCATAGTTCAACTTTCAGAGCAGAATATCCATAATATAGTTGAAAGTAGATTGTCGACAGATTTCATTATTTTATTGTTTCTTGCGAATATGAAATTGACAGGTTGTACAGTGTATCCGAAATTTGATGATCACTGAGAGCATCTCGAGAATCATAAGGGTTAGAAAAAAAAAATTTAAGGATACCCTTTTTTTCCAGATAATCAATTACCAGCAAAAAGATCCCAGATATCTTGATTGGTTATCAAGTTCCAGGGTGTTTCTGAAAAATTGGTATTTCAAATATTTCGATATACTGGGTGTCTCAGTTTATCTGTTCCAATGGCATTTCGAAAGATAAAAATTTGAAAATTTCATGTTCTCCAATTCCTTCAAGGAACCTTCAACTGGGAAAAACAGAAATTGAAAGTCTCTTACTATTTGTATTTTCACTAGTAGTATTATGATCAACAAAATAATGCTTAATATTTAAACTCTTATATTCGCTCAAGAGCCTTTAGGTAAGTATGACATTTTTACTCTACTTCCATTAGTTACATTTTTATATTTGAACACTTTTTACTGTTCACATGAACTTTCGAAGAGCTTGATAACTCTCTCTGAAATTTCGATATTCTTACCGATGGAATAAAATGCGAAGAACAGAAACATTTTTTATGAAAAACAAAACAAAAATAAAATGGACATTTCGTCTGAAAAAGTAAAATAATTAATCTTATTAATCAAACGGGATTCAGTCAGTTGCAACATGTATAACTAAATGAGGCTCTATTCGAAAGGATGTTTTGTGAGATATCTTGAGAACGGAATGGAATAAAACGAAAATGTTGACGGCACAAAGCAGCACAAACCCAGCACAATTGAGTACGAGAATTTTTTTTTCGAAAATCAAAAAGTGCTGGGCCAACTTCACGCACACTGTTGCCACGCATTGCAAGTTTTCATACAATCTACTGAATTTTCTTATTTTCTCCATTTATAGGGAAAACTGAAAGTTTTTCCTGAAAAATATGACCAGCACAAGTCAGCACAAATGAAGTTCAATTAGGTAAAAAAAAATTCGCCAAAAAAAACGAAAGTGCTTGACTAACTTTTTTTTTATTTCTTAATTTTTTGGAAAATTAGCAGGATATTCGTGAAAATTTCAACGGCACAACTTATACTACGTGTAGCACAATTTTTTGAGCATGTTTCCAATGGAAAAATTCGAAAGTGCTGGGCTGACTTCATTTTTCATTTTCGCCATTTCATAGAAAATTCGAAAAGTTTTCGTGAAAATATTTACGGCACAAGACAGCACAAATGTAGTACAAGTTATTTCACTCATTTGTGAGAAGAAAAAACAAAAGTGCTGGGCTAACTTTTTTTTTACTTCTCGATTTTCTGCGAAATTAGTGGGACTTTCGGAAAAATTCGAACGGCACAACTCAGTACATGCATAGCACAATCTATTTCAGCCATTGAAACCTAATTTTTCGAAAAGTGCTGGGCTAGCCCATTTTATCGATTTTTGAAATATCTCGAGAACCACAAGAAATAGAAAGGAAATTTCAACAGCACAAAGCAGCACAATTTTTTTTTTTTTGAAAATCAAAAAGTGCTGGGCCAACTTCACACACATGAATAAAGAAGATAAATCCGGTGTTTATCAATTAAATTGCGGGAGTTGTGACAAATCATATATAGGAAAAACTGGCAGAAATTTTGGCATAAGAATAAAGGAACATCATCACAGCTACAAAAACAACAAAATTAATTCAAATTATTCGAATCATTTATTAGCAGAAGGACATAAGTTTAACCCGGATTTCAAAATTCTACACAATTTGAGTAAAGGTGCGCAACTCAATTACTGGGAAATGGTCGAAATAAATAGGGAAAAACATACGGGTAATTTAGTTAATGAACAATTAGATCTAAATTTTTCACCGTTACTCAATCTATTCAAATAGAGAATCAATTTATAAAAGCATTAGGAATGAATTATTGTTAATGTGTACAAAGAAACCAGCAGTGAAATCTCATGTAATTAGTTTTAAATGATTCTGTGTCCATGTCATCTAGGTATAGGGAGATAATAACTTGTTAAGAATTTAGTATGATGTAGTCTCATGAAGTCGCTGTGTCGACGAAACGCGTCACAATATTGAATAAATAAGTGTAAATCGTATATAATTTTTCATTGAATTAATATGGATTTGCATCATGTAAAAGCCACAACGTTTAAATTTTAGATATTAGATATGATTGTACTGACACATCACTCCTAGGTCTTCCGAAGAGACCCCTCATAAGCTGAGCATCAGTTGTGTTCTGTGTAGGCTATGGTACTATGTCATCACGCACATCACTCTTAATTTTCTACCAAAAGTGATTGTTGGCCGGCTAATCTTTTGTAACCGGCTTCTATTTACTGTGACGTGCAACTTTTTCCTATTCGAAAGTTATCGGAACTGGTAGCAAACAGAGTGCACATATGCAAAACACGTTGATTTGGGATTTTGAAAATATGATCAATACCAGATAATTTTTCAACTAAATGTTGAGACTATTTTATAATTAATTTGGAGAAACTTCTGGTTTAATCAAGAATGTCCTCCTCCCCAAACATGTATAAGTTACTCGGTAATTAAAATTGATTGACACCCAGCTGATTGTTTTACTATCGATTGATGAATATTAGCATAATTGAATGGCGACATTGTCCCACAAATAAATTGGTAGCATTTTCTAATTCCATTCTCGAAAGTGGTATATCCCACCATTAAACTCTTTTCATAGATACCTGTAGGATAACGAATTAATATATTAGCATATGCTCTACCCAACTCAATCAATGTCCTACAAAAAAATTGGTAGTTATCGCTAGTACTACAATGAATATGCAAATTGGAACAATGGAAAATCATCATTGTTTAAACGTATGTATATATTTACTTCCGTTCATTTCTAAATATTAAAATTGAACGCTCATTATTAATTAAAATTCAGAAACTCGACCACTTCCAACGAGTCTTTGACACCTAAGCGAACGCAAATCGGAAATGTCCAAGCTAATTCATAAATACAACTGCAATACCTTCAACATGATGTGTCATTCACGGAAATACACATACTTAAGAAATCATTTAGCTGGACCCTTTTATCTGGTCCAGCCTGTATATGATGTTGTGACAGTGGTCATGGAGTTTTTACCGTGTAATTCTCTTTGTGAATTCCCGATAGAGGTTCAAACATGTTCTCAATAATTTTTTTTCTACTGTGAAAATTCTCTGAAGGCGTGGAATCATCATAACTATATAACATAAATAATGCGATGTGATTCTGACTAAGACTTTGGAAGACAACGAAAATTGTTTTTATTTCAATTTTTTCAAATAATCATACTAACGAATTATACGTATTCCATCCTAATCATCTGCCATGATTCCTAATTTTCAGTATGTGAATACACATTTTCAAATTTAATTAAATAAATAACACTATAAAAGTAACTAAACTCTTGTCCACTACAGTTTTTTGTCGTCTGACATGTTTCGGAAACAAAGTTTCCATCTTCAGAGACGAAGCGTTACTGGTCCACAGTGAACTCAAAATAATTATTGAATAAATAACAAATTAACCAAAAATGTATAAAAAAAATGGTTCAAGCACTGACGTGAGCTTTTGCGCCTATGTTCTGTTGTCCAATACAGGAGAATGGACAATAGAACATACTCGCAAAAGCTCCTGACTTCACGTCAGTGCTTGAACCAATTTTTTTTCGTAACTTCTTAAAAAATTTTATGGGTACGGTTCACACAAAATTTTGCACATGTCTTTATGTCGATATTCTACAACTAGTTATCAAGCTTCAATTCGATCGAGTCTATATTTTTTGACTTTTGGAGGAAATAATATTCCAGGTGGTTATAACTCTGAAACCGTTGGGCTGATTATGCCCAAAAACGAACTCAACTCTCTCTTTGCAAGTCGCTATCTCCTTTCGTTCGAAAGTTATCGAGGCAACGGTCATCCACCGAGCTACTGAACTCACACAAGGCTGCTCGGATCTCTGACAATATAGATCCGATCGTGTTCAAACTTGAAACTTGGCAGTAGAGTTAGGTTCTGAAGGTTGTCGCAAATTTTCCGCTACTTCGGACGAATAGTTTCTTATATATATAATTTTTTTCAATTATTTCTTAAGAATTTTCTAGTGATACGATCCTTACGAAATTTCGCATGAATTTTAGAGTCGGCATTTTACAACTAATTACCAGGTTTGAATTGAATTGGTTTCGTATTTTTCGAGTTATTGAGGAAATAACAACCAAATTTCAGATGGGACTAACTCACCCCTTTTGGCCGATTATGCCTACTAACAATCTCAAATGTCGCATTCAGATGCACAACCTAACCTAAAAAATTGCAAGTCATACCGCCGTATTCACAAAGCATTCAATCTCCGTTATGTCCTAACTGAGGTCCTCAGTTAAGGTTAAATTTGAATCGAAACCTCAGTTGACGTATTTATCAGTGGTGAAACAGGTCATTAATTTTCACGTTAACTGAGGTTGCGGTTCAAATTTGTCCTTAACGGAGATTGAATGCTTTGTGAATACGGCGGATAATCTCTTTCTGTTCTCAGGTTATCGTGACTTAATAATATTTCTTATTAATTTTTTTTAAATTTTCTAGTGATACGATTCTCACAAAATTTCACAAATTTCTTTAGATTTGTATTCCACAACTACTCATCAAGTTTCAATTGAATCTGATTTGTATTGGTTGAAAATAAATTTATTACTTGGAAACCATTGGGCGGATTATGCCCATTAACGAAATTTTCCGTTATATTGGGACGTGCCACCTACCCTGGAAATTTCAAGGTGCTATACCTTCCGTTCTCAAGTTCTCGTGGCAACGGACGGCCAGGCGGAGAGAATCAATTCTAGAATTCTTCATCAGGGGGTCGAACCCAAATCGGTTGAGACCATTTTCGGCAAAAAATGTGAAAATTACACACATTTGTCAAAATGATAACGCGATTTTCCCCAGAACATAAGTGCAAAAACACTGACGTGAAGTCAGTTTTCTTTGGAGTCCTTGTTCACGTTGACAAATTTGAATGAATTCATGCTACATACTTAGCGGATAGAGTGAGCCGGAGATCTAGTCAGACGGTAGTGGCCACAATTCACCGCCAGGTCCAAAATTAGCAGGATGTGCCTGAGTTGGCATAAGGATATAGTAACAAAGTCCGCACAGAAATCAAATGTTTCTCCCCTGTCGGACAAGCTCCAGATTCACAAAATATCAGAGCTGAAGTAAATGGTATGCTACTTGAGATGCCACTGCAATTGAAACCACAAATGTCTGATTTCGGAGTGACGTGAAGTAAGTACTCTTTGGCGCGCTTATTCACGTTGGCTAATTTGAATTGAATGATCCGATCATCGGGAATTGAATCAACCAATTCAGATCTGAGTCAATTCATAGTTACTCATAGTCATTAGATGTAGAATGGTGACATAAAAATTCTAGCAAAATTTCGTGAGGATCGTATCACAAGAATATTTTAAAAAATCATGGAACAAAATTCTATATATCAGAAACTATTCCCCGACATCGGTGAAATTTTGCGAGGGGCTTCAAAATCTAACTGTACCGCCAAGTTCCATGTTTCAACACGATCGGATCTATATTGTTGGAGATCCAAGCAGCTGTGGGTGTTTTCAGTAGCTGGGTGGGTGATCGTTGTCTCGATAACATTCGAACGAAGAGAGATTGGATCTTGCAATTTTCAGGGTAGGTTGCGCATCCGAATGGCTTTTTTGTTGGGCATAATCGGCCCAACGCTTTCGGAATTATACCCATCTGGAATGTTATTTTCTCGATAACTCAAAAATTTCAGACCCGATCGAATTGAAGCTTGTTGACTGGTTGTAGAATATCGACATTTAATAAAAATTACGAAAAAATATTATGTGTCTCACGATAACTTAAGAACGGAATGAAATTGCGACTTGCAATTTTCAGGGTAGGGTGCGCGTCCGACTGCTACAATTCAAGTTAATTAACATAATCGACAAATTGTTTTGGAGTTATAATCATCTGGAATTTTTTTGCTATTTCCTCTATAACTCAAAATATAAAATTCAGATCAAATTAAAACGCGGTGATTACTTGTAGAATGCTGACCCACTCATTTTAGCGCAATTTCGTAAATATCGTGTCCCGGAGTTACTTAAGGCGTAAGTTTTTTCGTATTTCAATTCCAATAGAATATATATTATGTGAGATTTAAAAATTCTATGAACATAGACGATTCTATCGTTATACTGAAGTATCTCATTAAAATAGTACCGTAACCGGGGGTTACTCTGAACACAAGGGGTTACTTTGAACAGATACGTTGTAAAATCAAAAATCCTCATAGCGGGCTTAGTTCACAAGCTAGCGACCTCTAGTTGGTACTCAACATTCAATGATTTCATGTAGACGGCGCTACGATCGCGAAACGTTGTCAGGTTGGCCAACCTGAGCCGCTGCGCGCCTTTTTATCGGAATTGTGAAATCAGCTGTTCCGAGAACAATCCTCAAACCTCCTCTGCCGCAGCGATCCTGTTGTGAAATACCGTTTCAGGTAAGTTATATATTTCTTATCAATCTATCGGCAGCATTTTCTTTTTTGTTTCATATCTCTAACTCATTTCGTTGATTTTATATGGCTAATCGAGTAAAAAACAGGAACTTTGAGGGGTTACTTTGAACATCGCGCTTTCGTCTACTTTTTGTTCATCAGGGGCAAGCCAACATGCCGCGAACTTATATTCGCAAGTTGGGAGCTCGGATGTACCGAAATTATTCACCACAAATCCTTGCCAAGGCAGTAGAAAAGTGTTTAGCTGGAAAATCAACTATCAGGGCTGCTTCTACTGAGTGAGTTTTTTTTCTGTTTACGTAAGTACCTACTAGAGCACAATCAAATCCATTGTTGTTCCTAATTACGAATATTTTCTTGTTTTAGATTAAACATTCCCTCTGGACCGATTTGCATGGACAAGAAGGCGGCGAAGGCAAATGCAGCAGCTGCTAACCTCTCAATTGCCAGGACGTCCAACCGTATTTTCGGCTGAAGAGGAAAAACTTCTGTGCGCGCACATAGTGGCAGTTGGTATCTACCGCTTCCCATGCTCCTTGAGAGATGTAAATATTTTTAATGAAGTTATAATTTTTGTGTTTATTTGTGCATTCTTGAGTAAACTCAGCGAAAAAAAACTCAATTTATCATCTTAGGAGCATTGCGATGAAAAAATAAACATTGCCAGGGGTTCACGAGCTAAACCGTGAAGGAAAACCTTATTATCAGGTGACATTATTCTTTTAAAAACTCATACTTGCATATTCAAGGAGTTTCTATGAACAGGGCGCCCAAAACTGGCGTTTTCTACGGTAGACGCTCTCTTGTTCAAAGTTACCCCTTCTTAAGGGGTTAATTCTGAACATATAAACATATGCCCCCACCAACTTCTATTGAAGATAATGGAGTCGTACAAACGGGAAATTGAAGCTGAGATAATAAGCCATCGATTGGTTGAAAAAATTTTCAAATATCTGCAGAAATGTTTGCGCTGCAATGGAATTAATGCAAAACTTGTTCAAAGTAACCCCCGGCTACGGTATGAAATGTATTCATATTAATATATTATGAGATCTGAGAAAACGGTGTTAAACGATGCTCAATTCGTAGTAGAGTGTCCAATAGAGGTACGTAGACAATAGAAAATACGCGCAAAAGCACTTACCTTCACGTCAGTACTTGAACTAATTCTGTAAAATGAAACAGCTCACGAAAAATTTGTTGGGCCTACTAGTTTGCAAACAAGGCCACGGATCCCGTACTATCTAATCACTTTTGAGGATATTTTTACCCAAAGGGGTTGAAATTATGGCAAATTAAGGAAATGCTAAATATTTACTTTCTAGCCAATATGTTGAAATAAAATTTAAAATATACGCCAATGTTGTTCAAATGTTAATGTGGGTCGTTATAATGAATTGGATGGCGTAAATGTATAAAATTTGGTTGATGTTGATGAAGAATGAAGGAATTAATTGATAATGATGATAAAATAATGAACTTTAGATTCAAATTGACTTCCTTTCTATTCAGTTCAAAAGTGAGACAAAGAATTCAGACAATTTCGCAATTCAGACAAATCCACAACAATGTTTTGACTCCAAAGCTCTTATTTGAGATAGAATTAATCAAAAACTGGCAGCACCATTAAATTAGCGCGTTTGTTCATCGAAACGGGCTTATCAATTTGCCCAAATGTCTGTAATTTTTTAACTCGGCTGAAAATGGTCTCAAACGTTTCGGTTCAACTCACTGATCAAGAATTCGTGGTCAAAATCAATTATGTCCTTCCAGCACTCCAGCTGGCTGGCCTTAACCACAATAACTTTCGAACGGAGTAAAGATTTAAGATGCAGTTTCATCATAAGAATCGATTGATATCATTTTCAACTCTAACAAAATAATACTTTCGGAGATATGATTTTTCAAAATTTCAATAATTATTCTTAATTCTATGAATTCATAGAATACTCTTATTATATTGATAATTTTCTAATGTATGTAAATCCAACATGAGGCGACTCGGGCGAGTCATAGACCTATGTTTTGAATTTAATTTGGAAAATTCTTCAAAATTGACGCACAAAAGCCGAACTGGAAAAATGTTACGGCACGCGGTGTTCACAAGCGGTCATCCATCCATATACAAACCACGCCCGACACTTTATTGTTGTATGGCCGCGAACAATATGTCTTACTCTAACTCTGCAATTATATTTATGATGCAGTTCAATTTATGCAAGATTGCGAAATGTTTCTATCACATCCCAAAATGCCAAACAAAATTATTCGAGAATTCAAAAGAATATCGTAATTATTTCCAAAATGAGTAGGTACCCCACAATTTAAAATTAATTCCTAGGAGATCTGTACTTGCCATCTTAAGATTCCTCCCAAGAGATATGATGATGTGGTTTTGACAGTCCTGTTCTAATTTTGTATGAAACGTATAATGCCGAAAACAGAAATTTGATATATCTCCTAGTTACGTAGCTACACGGTAAAAATGAAAGTTTTGGCGCTCTTGTTCCCTGGAACAGAGTGCCTATCAATTTTCCCAAATGTCTGTAATTTTCTAATGTTTGGCTGAAAATGGTCTCAAACGTTTTGGTTCGACTGACTGATCAAGAATCCGTGGTCGAGATCGATTATGTCCGACCGTCCGTTAACACGATAACTCTTGAAGGTAATGATCTAGACAGTTGAAACTCTCAGAGTTAGTTTTTGAAATAAATATCTCGGTTTAGTTCGTTATTGGGCAAAATCGGCTTGGTGGTTTCGGAGTAACGAAATTTTTTTTTCACTTTTCAAATTTCCAATTGGAAATTTCAATAATTGATCATAATTTGATGATTTTTTGAATTCAATTTCTTTTATGATGCAGTTCTATCATAAGAATCCATTGATATCATTTCCAACTCTGAGAAACCTATACTTTCAGAGATATCATTTGTCAAAGTTTGAACAACAGCGCCGAAGCTTCTGTCCACAGGGCTTTCCCACATTTTTTAAATATTCTATACACATGAGTTACTTGTCCTTGTTCTCAAATCTAACCACAATTAAGTAAACTATCTTTTTAAGAGATATTCCTGTACGATCGATGGCTTCCTAGTGTCCACACATTCCCATACAGGATGTCATTCAGATGCGTATAACTATGTAAATATACGAAATATTCAAAGGAACTATCTCTCTAATGAGGAACTTCCGTTGGATCTCGTAAATAATACCTCGTTTTTGTCCAGTTGCCCCAACGATGCTTTCATTCGGGAACCTGTTCTTCAGCGACGCGAGCTACTATAGAATTAATCTTAGTTTTGGAAGGCAATCCGGTGATTATCAGTAGATATGAAACTTTCCAAATGACTCCTTTGCAACCATCAATTAATTATCTCACATTACCCACATGGGCGTTGATAAAGATTATGATTATACCATTATGACGATTCCCATTGTGAGCTTTAGTGCTGAACCATTAAACGCGTATTCATCGTTCTGACAGGTTGAAAAATTGTTTGTACTGGTCATGTGAAAAATGTTTCCATTTATTCGGAATAGAACCAATGTCTGTCTTATGGAATCAGTCTAAGGAAGGATTAACGATGAGAGTTCTTATTACGTACCTACAAATCGTGGGTAATTTCAGTTGACGGATTGGTTTATCTGATTGTCGTGATTTGATAGTACCTGTATAAGGATTTCAACTAAATTTATTGTTCTTTATAGCACCTACTGTAAATTATAAGCATCACTGAAACTTCAATTTATTACCGCTTACCGTTCTCTTATAGTTTTCCACAACAAAAATGTGATATATTTGATGATATTAATGGCTTACGTTGACCTGTAGGGAACTGATGAAATCTTTTCATGAATTGTTTTCTTCTGCGTCTAAATTTGTGGACTGATGAATAAACTTTGCGTCCATTTTCACACTAACCGTCACAAAAATACAGACACCAAACATTTTCAACAATAGAATGAGATGACTGTAGCTAATTGCTAAACCTAAAAGGCACGGCGAAATATTTGTTGATTTTAACTGATTAGTTGAGGTCGCCCTCTTCTTTGCTGACTGGTTTGTGGTCTTCTCCAACCACAATAAGATTTGCGTTTTACGTTGTAATGGGTCATACAGGTGAATTGCAACGTCACTGAACATCGCTCAAGGTTTCCGCATCACAGATGGTTGGAGTTCGTAAGCATCGTCCTAGGTGGCGCTGTTTAGATTTTCTTTCCAGTACTTTGTCACCAAAGAATTTATGTTTCCTAGACCTCATCCATTTGTCATTTGTGGCTAATTTACACTGTTGATTGGTAACAACCATGAAATCGGTACGTATCTGCTCTGAATTACACTTTCTTCTTTTGGCGAACACTAAGCGATGAGGTGGCTTTACCTGCCTGATCCCGAGGGAATATTTGTTGATATTTAAATTCGACGAATATTTCGTCGTGTGTCTTATAGTATTTTCAACAATGGCTATCTCTCGAACCAGTCACTAGATTTTGATGATTTCTTTAATGAACTATAGGACAGTTCGTCTGTAACAATACTATGGTTGGAATTTTGATTTAGATTCGAATTTGAGAATATACGGGTTGCTTGAATGTGAAGATGACCTATATGCTGCAACTATAATACTCAAAATGTCGAGCAAAATGTAGTCTCTTCCTTTATGAACAGTCTAATCTTTCATTCACGTTATTATCTCTCTTATTGAAGACGTTAAACGCTTTCAAACGCAGTGGTGTGGGTGATAATTTCCAGTGACGCTCATACTGAACCAATCTTTGTTGAACACGGAGCTTTAAATGAACATCGATTTATCGGAGGTGTAATCCAGCACGCTGTTATTCACTATTCGCATTAAATCTGAAACCATTTTATTGATCTGTTGATACATGATAACTTACGACCACCAGAATAGATGAATGTTTGGTCGAAGTGAGTGTCAGCCCGTTAAAGGAATTACATACCACCACTTTAGATGATAATTATTTGAATGAAATAAAAATATTATTATTATCATTATAAAGATTACAGAGTAAAGTAAAACTATAAATTCTTTGAAAACTACAATGAAAAAAGCCTTGATGAAACAGTACTAGTTTTAAATTTCCTAAAGACAGGAGAAAAAATGGGTTCAAGCCCTGTGGACAGGAGCTTTCTGGCACTCTAGATCAAACAGACAAATTATATCTCCGAAAGTATTGGTTTCTCAGAGTTGGGAATTATATCAATGTATTCATATGATAGAACTGCATCATAAAGGAAATTCAATTCAAATAATAGTTCATTTATCAAGATTAAATGAGCAATCATGAGAATGAGAACTGCAACATGGAAGAAATCAAATTAAATCTGGCCAATTTTGCCCAATAACGAACTTAGCCGAGTATTCATCTCCCTAATCTACTCTGAAAATTTCAACTACCTACCTCATTCCGTTCGAGAGTTATATCTATGTCTATGGATGAAAAGAAGTCTCACTACTCTCAGATCTCTTACTAACTTCATGTTCCGTTCCGAAATGTAAGACTTTTCTGAGAAAAACTAATTTCGGAACAAACAACTGAGATTTTTCTCACTTCGCTCACAATTCTTCGATTGATTAGATAATGTAATGTCACAGGAACATAAGTTGACATTAGGACAATTCATACATAGAATTATATCATTCTGTGACAACGTTGAAATACGATTTATTATTGAAATTTTGAAAAATCATATCTCCGAAAGTATTAGCTTGTTAGAGTTAAAAATGATATGAATGGATTGTTATGATAAAACGGCTTATCGAAAAAAATTTAATTTGGAATTTGTTCTGTAAAAAAAAAAATTTTTATTTTTACTCCGAAACCATCTGTCTGATTTTGCCCAATAACGAAATTAGCCGAGATATTTATCCCCCAAACCTACTCTGAAAATTTCAACTCTCTAGCTCATTCCGTTCGAGAGTTATCGTGCCTACGGCCGGCCGGCCGGACCAGCCGGCCGGACAGAATGAATTTCGACCACGGATTCTTGATCAGTGAGTCGAACCAAATCGTTTAAGACCATTTTCATCGAAAAATTCGAAAATTACAGACATTTGGGCAAATTGATAAGCACTCAGTTCCGAGGAACTAGAGCGCCAAAACATAACAACAGCTCAGACATAAACACGTCAGAGCAAAACGCACTAGCTCTCCAAGTGTCCAGCCGTTTTTTGAAGGTATTCACTGAAGGAGCTCCAACTACATCAGGTGACAATCGATTCCAATAGCCAAAAACCCGATTAGGCAAAAAATATTCTCGACTTCTCGTGTGGAACCTCCCACGAGCAAATTTACGACTATGGCCTCTAAAAAATCCACCTAACGTCCGGAACGTGACTATCATATCTCCACGAAGTTTATGATCTGCAAATGTATCGAGGGACATCATCCTCAAACGTTCCTGATAACTGGGTCTATGTGCTCCGAAAGCTAAACGCGTAACTCGTCGTTGAAGTGACTCTGCGCATCCTGCCTTAGCCATGGATGCCGAATGGTGAATAAAAGATGAATAAATAAATTTGGTTGTTCTCACCTGGATGGTGCATTTGTCTGTTGCGCATGCGTATTCTTCTGATGGCGAAGCTTAAAAATCGCCTATGGTGTACTGGGGTAGGTTTAGGTTTAGAAGTATATTGCGGACGAACAGTGGGTGTTGAACGAATAGTTCGGCCAGTTTACAGGTCTGATCTCAATCCTATTGAGCATCTCTGGGACCGACTATAGAGACGCATTAGTCACTGACCTGCTTTGCCCGACAGCCTCCAAGATCCAAGAAAAGCACCACACGATTAATGCGATGCAATTCTTAAACCTTTCATTTTTAATCTTTTTAATACCATGCTCCCTTGAAAGAGGTTGTTTTGATAAGAGGAAGTCAAACCCGTTATTAGCGCATATTTTATTCATTCCTAAAATTGTAATGATTTTATCAGACCTATGAGTTAAACCGTTCTATTGTTCCCTGAAAGTTTTATGCTTTTATCAGACTCATATAAAATAAAAAAGCATTGACGTGAAGTCAGTACCCTTTGGCGCGCTTATTCACACTGGCCAATTTGAATTGAGAGATGAGTGCATCTAGCTCAGCGTTTTACTCGGAACTGGAGGTCCTGAGTTCAATCTCGTGGGTAGGAAACACATTCTCTAGCTAATTTTTCTGCCTAAACCGACATAACAACACAGTTACAAGGCCTTTATTGAAGACTACTGATTCTCGTAACTCGCATAAGCTTCTGAGCTTCTGAGTGGTTTGGTCGTTCTTAAATCAGTTAAAGTACGATTTAAAATCATAGGAAATAAGATATTCATTACGAAAAAAATTAAAACTTCTGATGGATACAAATAGTTTTTCCGAAATTGAATTTACTTTTTCCAAAATCGGTTTTGTTTTTCCTGACACTGAATTTACTTTCTCCGAAATTGTTTCAACCTTATCCAAAATTGGTTTAATTTTTTTCGAAATTGGTTTCACTGTTCCCAAAATTCCTTTGACATCTTCCAAAATTGCTTTTACTTTTTCAGAAATTGGTCAAAAATGTACAGTAGTTGGATGTTCATCGATGTGAATGATTATGGATAATTTCGTGAAAATTATATTTATCTAGATGATTGATTTTGGAAAGGATCCCATTTAGCTAAAATATGTTTTTTCAGATTCCTCCATTGAATCCCAAAAATGAATGATGGCATCGTAGACTGTAACATTATAATATACATTCTCAAATTCTATTTCGGAAAAAGTAAAACCAATTTCGGAAAAGGCGGAAATAATTTCAGTAAAACTAAATTCAATTATTCAATTTTGGAAAAGGTAAATCCATAGACGGATAAAATATTCATATTTATTCAGTACAACTGCAGGAATAATTATTTGTGCAACCAGTTGAGAAAAGCACTATTTTTCGTAACGAGCGTAAAAGAATTCGAGTTTCGAAAAATATTGTTCAACAACGTGTTTCATACAATATTTTTTTCTAATCTTGTGTGGGTTGTGACTAATTGAATTCAAATAAAAAAAAATACTAAAAACTTCCCTACGAGCGTCCTTCGTAGATTCCTTTCAAGTTGTGAATTCGGAGATATTTATTTGTTGCTTCGTTGCTACGGAAGCAACTATTGTTTAGTGTCATGTTTCGTGATTTTAATTTTCAAATGAAGTGGACAATAATAATCGTTTTTCTTCTCGTAAATAATTTAATTAAATTCTTTTAAAGTAGAAGAATATACAGGGTCTTTCACGAGGAACCTCACCCATATTTATACGGGAAACTACTGAACGTATTTTCATGAAATTCAGCACTTACAAGTATTTCACGATGCTGATGAAATCTAAAATATTTTCAAGGCATGAGCACCTCCGGTTTTTCCGGAAATTACGTCAACTTCCGTTTTTCAAATTAGAACACCATTTTTTTATTGCAGAAATAGATTCCTTAGAAAATTTCAAGTTATTTTGATATAACATTTTTCAGAATTGGTTGGAATATTCTCTCTGAGCGGGAAAATTCGAAAAAAAAATCGAAAATAGAGCTCCGCTGAAACAAGAATAACTTCGAGGTTTTTGGATGAAAAATTTTCGGGCATTTTTGGGATTTTTCAAGATGTAAGATTGATGTATCCACTTTAAAAATCGAAATCGCGATTCATGATACAGGGGGTGAAAAATCGCTTTCAAAGTTAGGGATGACAAAATCGTGAAAAATCAATTTTTTCAAATTAGAACCCCATTTTTTTATGGCAGATATTGAATCTACGTTAAAAAATAATGTGAGTGTATGCATCACACCCTTGCCCTAAAGTGGATATTTTCTGAGTTATTCACAAAAAACTGTTTTTCGTCTTGAGTTTTCAGCTATTTCTTTTCCCTTCACGCCAAAAAGATGAAATTTTCAGGAACTGCTACTTAAACCATGTTTTAGATTTTACAACCCTAATATGCAAGAGAAAAAAGTTACAGGTTGTTCCTAAATAGATGGCGAATTTTGATTCGAATTTGTATCGGAAACCTCTTTATTTCAACTAATCGGCCATCGGTTTTCTCTCCAGTGATAAATAAATAATTCCTTATGAACCATATGCAAAAACTTACCATGTTTTACATTCTTTTTTTTTAATGATAGATATCATTAATTACATCTGCCAAATTCCTCTTTATTCAGTAGCATTTTGTGTTTACTATTAATTTGGTGATAATTCGTTATTATTTATTATTATTAAGTTATAAAATCGATCACTATGCCAAATTTTACCAATGAAGATTATTTAAATCTCATTCTACTTCATGGAGAATGTAATAAAGTTGTAGATAGAACGATTCGACTGTTCATTGAGAGGTATCCTGACCGACCCAGACCAACGAGAGATACCATTAACAGAACCATGACAAACTTGAGAAATGTCGGATCTTTCGTTAAGAAAACTATACACAGAGAATAAAGTGTAGTAGAAGATGAGAACAACGAAATTACAGTTCTTGCATATTTTCGTGTGAATCCTCAAAATTCTCTCAAAGATGCCGAGATTGATCTGGGATTATCTCAATCGAGTGTTTGGAGAATATTAAAAAAACATAAAATGCACCCATATAAATTCAATAGGGTAAAGCATTTGAAGGAAACTGATTTCGTCAGGAGAACAGAGTTTTGCGAAGCTATGATGATTCGATTTCAAGAGAATGAAAACTTTTTGGACTGTATAATTTGGACAGATGAATCTAAATTCACAAAGAATGGTTCTTTCAATAGGCATAACAGTCATTATTGGGATGAATAGAACAACCACCACTTCAGACAATGGAACTTTCAAGAGACCTGGAGTTTCAATGTTTTTTGCGCCATCAATTCTCGATGTTCACATTTATGATGGGACTTTAACTGGTAGGATAGAACACTACACATGTTTGCATTATTTAAAGAATGTTCTCCCTTAGGAGATAGATATTCTGACATATTGACTCAAATAATTGAGCCGCTAGTACAGAACCATAATGACTTATGGTATCAACAAGATGGCGCGCCTCCACACAATTCACTCAATGTGTCAAATATCCTCTACAGGCTATTTGAAGATCGATGGTTGGCGAACAATGGTCCACATCTTTGGCCACCACGTTCTCCCGATTTAACTCCTTTAGACTATTATGTTTGGGGTAGGATAAATAATATTGTCTACTCAACTCCCCTGACTGATAAAGAGGACTGCATAGAACGAGTCAGAAATGCGTTCAGGTTTGTTTAGATTTTTAGATTCATAGTTTTGAAACTCAATTTGCTTTTTAAACACTTTTGCAGATCTCTTCCTCTCGATGAAATAAGAAGAGCAACGCACGAAGCATTCCTGAGACGTATAAATAAATGTTTAGAAATGAACGGTCAAAACTTTGAGCATCTTCTCTAGTTATAACTGCGAGAGTTTGCCATGGTTCTCCTAATAGTAACATGAAGTCGGTTTCAAGAAGGGGTGAAAAATCTACAGCATGGTTCAAATAACAGTTCCTGAAAATTTCATCTGTTTGGCGTGAAGGGAAAAGAAATAGCTGAAAATTCAAAGTTAGGGATGACAAAATTGTGATAAATCAATTTTTTCAGATGAGAACCCCATTTTTTTATGGCAGATATTGAATCTACGTTAAAAAATAATGTGAGTGTATGCATGACACCCTTGCCCTAAAATGGATATTTTCTGAGTTAATCACAAAAAACTGTTTTTCGTCTTGAATTTTCAGCTATTTCTTTTCCCTTCACGCCAAAAAGATGAAATTTTCAGGAACTGTTATTTGAACCATGCTGTAGATTTAACACCCCTTCTTGAAAGCGACTTCAAGTTACTATTAGGAGAACCATGGCAAACTCTCGCAGTTATAACTAGAGAAGATGCTCAAAGTTTTGACCGTTAATTTCTAGACATTTATTTATACGTCTCAGGAATGCTCCGTGCGTTGCTCTTCTTATTTCATCGGGAGGAAGAGATCTGCAAAAGTGTTTAAAAACCAAATTGAGTTTCAAAACTATGAATCTAAAAATCTAAACAAACGTGAACGCATTTCTGACTCGTTCTATGCAGTCCACTTTATCAGTCAGGAGAGTTGAGTAGACAATATTTTTTATCCTACCCCAAACATAATAGTCTAAAGGAGTTAAATCGGGAGAACGTGGTGGCCAAAGATGTGGACCATTGTTCGCCAACCATCGATCTTCAAATAGCCTGTAGAGGATATTTGTCACATTGAGTGAATTGTGTGGAGGCGCGCCATCTTGTTGATACCATAAGTCATTATGATTCTGTACTAGCGGCTCAATTATTTGAGTCAACATGTCAGAATATCTATCTCCTAAAGGAGAACATTCTTTAAATAATGCAAACATGTGTAGCGTTCTATCTTACCAGTTAAAGTCCCATCATAAATGTGAACATCGAGAATTGCATTATTTTTGATGGCGCAAAAAACATTGAAACTCCAGGTCTCTTGAAAGTTCCATTGTCTGAAGTGGTGGTTGTTCTCTTCATCCCAATAATGACTGTTATGCCTATTGAAAGAACCATTCTTTGTGAATTTAGATTCACCTGTCCAAATTATACAGTCCAAAAAGTTTTCATTCTCTTGAAATCGAATCATCATAGCTTCGCAAAACTCTGTTCTCCTGACGAAATCAGTTTCCTTCAAATGCTGTACCCTATTGAATTTATATGGGTGCATTTTATGTTTTTTTAATATTCTCCAAACACTCGATTGAGATAATCCCAGATCAATCTCGGCATCTTTGAGAGAATTTTGAGGATTCACACGAAAATATGCAAGAACTGTAATTTCGTTGTTCTCATCTTCTACTACACTTTTTTCTCTGTGTATAGTTTTCTTAACGAAAGATCCGACATTTCTCAAGTTTGTCATGGTTCTGTTAATGGTATCTCTCGTTGGTCTGGGTCGGTCAGGAAACCTCTCAATGAACAGTCGAATCGTTCTATCTACAACTTTATTACATTCTCCATGAAGTAGAATGAGATTTAAATAATCTTCATTGGTAAAATTAGGCATAGTGATCGATTTTATAACTTAATACGAATTATCACCAAATTAATAGTAAACACAAAATGCTACTGAATAAAGAGGAATTTGGCAGATGTAATTAATGATATCTATCATTAAAAAAAAATAATGTAAAACATGGTAAGTTTTTTCATATGGTTCATAAGGAATTATTTATTTATCACTGGAGAGAAAACCGATGGCCGATTAGTTGAAATAAAGATGTTTCCGATACAAATTCGAATCAAAATTCGCCATCTATTTAGAAACAACCTGTAACTTTTTTCTCTTGCATATTAGGGTAGTAAAATCTAAAACATGGTTTAAGTAACAGTTCCTGAAAATTTCATCTTTTTGGCGTGAAGGGAAAAGAAATAACTGAAAATTCAAGACGAAAAACAGTTTTTTGTGAATAACTCAGAAAATATCCACTTTAGGGCAAGGGTGTGATGCATACACTCACATTATTTTTTAACGTAGATTCAATATCTGCCATAAAAAAATGGGGTTCTAATTTGAAAAAATTGATTTTTCACGATTTTGTCATCCCTAACTTTGAAAGCGATTTTTTTCACCCCCTGTATCATGAATCGCGATTTCGATTTTTAAAGTGGATACATCAATCTTACATTTTGAAAAATCCCAAAAATGAAAATTTTCCATCCAAAAACCTCGAAGTTATTCTTGTTTCAGCGGAGCTCTATTTTCGATTTTTTTTTAGAATTTTCCCGCTCATAGAGAATTTTCCAACCAAAACTGAAAAATGTTACATCAAAATAACTTGAAATTTTCTAAGGAATCTATTTCTGCAATGAAAAAATGGTGTTCTAATTTGAAAAACGGAAGTTGACGTCATTTTCGGAAAAAACCGGAGGTGCTCATGCCTTGAAAATATTTTAGATTTCATCAGCATCGTGAAGTACTTATGAGTGCTGAATTTCATGAAAATACGTTCAGTAGTTTCCCGTATAAATATGGGTGAGGTTCCTCGTGAAAGACCCCGTATACTACAGGTCCGATTTAGAGAACGATGTACTGAGAGGCATTGAGGAAGCAGCTCAATCTGCGTTATCTACAATTATTCCTAAGAAGTCGAGGAGCATGTTTGATTTGTCCTATGCCATATTTAGTTTATGGTGTGAATACAAATGGATTACCCATTGGAACTAAAAAGTTTTGCTGGCGTACTTTCAAGAAAAATTGGTTCAAGCCCTGTGGACCGGACCTTTTTGGCGCTCTTGTTCAAACAGACATATTATATCTCCGAAAGTATTGGTTTCTCAGATTTGGGAATTATATCAATGGATTCCTATGATAGAAATGCATCATGAAAGAAATTAAATTCAAAAAAAGTTTCGTTTAAGAAAAATGCTTCAAAAATTATCTTAAAAAAAAAGAGTAATATAAAATGCTTCAATGCCTTAATGCTTCGAAAATTTTCATTAAATTTATTTATCATGATTAAATGAGCAATCTGCAATGATTCAACCTCGTGGAATGGGTTGTTGCAACTTACACTCGGTGCATAGTTTTCACAGCTCGAAATACCTAAGGAAACTATCATCGAAATGTCTAGAGCAAGGCT
Source organism: Halyzia sedecimguttata (assembly GCA_937662695.2). Lineage (NCBI taxonomy): Eukaryota > Metazoa > Arthropoda > Insecta > Coleoptera > Coccinellidae > Halyzia > Halyzia sedecimguttata. The sequence continues at coordinate 8,999,352 of OW569416.2, read as the reverse complement.
GGAGACAATCATAGCAGATTGTCCATTTATTCCTGATATTTGAGTAGGTAGTGGATTAAGAGCAAATTATTTTAATAGTTCAAAATATATTAATAACATACTACTATCCTTTTTGCGCGTATGTTCTGGGGAACATCGCGTTATCATTTTGCCCAAATGTCTGTAACTTTCGAATTTTTTGACGAAAATGGTCTCAAACAATTAAGATCGACTCCCCAATGAAGAATTCGATGTCAAATTTGATTCTGTCCGGCCGGCCATCTGGCCGGCAATTTTTAATCTGAGTTGGGAATTATATCAATGTATACATATGATAGAGCTGCATCATAAAGGAAATTCAATTCAAATAATAGTTTATTTATCAAGATTAAATGAGCAATCATGAGAATGAGAACTGCACCATGGAAGAAATCGAATTATATCTGGCCAATTTTGCCCAATAACGAACTTAACCGAGATATTCATCTCCCTAACCTACTCTGAAAATTTAAACTACCTAGCTCATTCCGTTCGAGAGATATTGTGGAAAAACTTTTTTTAAATTTTCAACATTTTTTTTTTACACTTTGCGGTAATCTGGTCAATACAAAATTTCACATGCGTATAAAGGTCATGATGCTACAATTTGATGCTAAATTTCAGATAGAACGAACGAACTTGTCCGAGTTATTTACGCTCCAAAACCACCTTGCAATTTTCAATCCGCTAACTCCTTTCGTTCGAGAGTTATCGTACCTACGGCCGGTCGGCCGGCCGGACAGAATCGATTTCGCACTCGGATTCTTGATCAGTGAGTCGAACCAAATCGTTTGAGACCATTTTCAGCCAAAAATTCCAAAATTACCGACACTTGGGCAGATTGATAAGCGCTCTGTTCCGAGGAACTAGAGCGCCAAAAAAACAAGTTTCGTATGACAATTGCCCAAAACAGGTTTAAACTACCTACAAATAGTAGGTATTCCATAAAACATGTATGAAAGAAGATGAGTAATAATATGAAAGAAGATGAGTAATAAATAAAAAATTACCTTGTAATCGATCAAAAATTTCCTGATCTACGTTCACCAAATTTTCTCTTCTCTCGAACTACAGAATTATGCTTTCAATATTTACGTAATATTTTCAAACATTTTCGGGTGAGGTCCCCGTTGCATCGCTAAAATAAGTGTATTTCAACCCCAATATTTTTGAAGTTACAATATTCCCTTCTGTCAAGTTGACATTATGACAATTCATACATAGAATAATTATATCAATGTGTGAAATTCGATTTACATTGAAATTTTGAAGAATCATATCTCCGAAAGTATTAGCTTGTTAGAGTTAGAAATGATATGAATGGATTCTTATGATAAAACTTCTTATTAAAAAAAAAAAAATTTTTTTTTTGTTACTCCGAAACCATTTGTCTGATTTTGCCCAATAACGAACTTAGCCGAGATATTTATCCCCCAAACCTACTCTGAAAATTTCAACTCTCTAGCTCATTCCGTTCGAGAGTGCCTACGGCCGGCCGGACTGGCCGGACAGAATGAATTTCGACCACGGATTCTTGATCAGTGAGTCGAACCAAATCGTTTAAGACCATTTTCATCGAAATATTCGAAAATTACAGACATTTGGGCAAATTGATAAGCACTCAGTTCCGAGGAACTAGAGCGCCAAAAATGATTGATACACTAATGTAGATCCATATTTCAGTATTTTTTTGCTAGCAACATTATGAAAATACTGTTTATAGGAACATGTCTCACTACCACTACTTAAGGAAGTAAAAGGTAATATTAACCTCAGTGGTCAACGAACAGTAATTTCTCTTGATGATTCCATTATGTTCTTCTTTCTTATTTCCTCCATAAACTACATCAGAACAGTTAGTATATATTCACAAATTCAAAAATCGATTGCGTACTTGCTTTCCAAGAGAAAATAACAACTATGAATTGACAATCTCTAATAGCTAGAAAATATGACATTTGTGAATAGTGATCACAGACAGATTCTGTGTTCACATTCTGTGAATAAATAGAACTTACGATGTATTATTGTAACTTTGAAACATCATATCTACGAAAATATTAGCTTGTTAGAGTTGAATATGATAACAATGGATTTTTATGATGAAACTGTAGCTTAAAAAAATTTGAATTCAAAAGCTTTAATGTAAAAAAAAAATATTTTTTTTTCGTTACTCCGAAACTATTAGACCGATTTTGCCCAATAACGAACTTAACCGAGATATTTATCCCTCAAAACCTACTCTGAAAATTTCAACTGTCTAGCTCATTCCGTTCGAGAGTTATCGTGTTAACGGCCGGACAGAATCGATTTCGACCACGGATTCTTGATCAGTGAGTCAAACCAAATTGTTCAAGACAATTTTCAGCCAAAAATTCGAAAATTACAGACATTTGGGCAAATTGATAAGCACTCTGTTCCCAGGAACAAGAGCGCCAAAAATGATCATTGAAGAGTTAGTTCAAGTAGTTTAGTCTTACAATTATCCTGTATTTTTCGAAATTAATGGCGAAATATAATTTTCATCAACCAGATACGAAAAGTAAAGCGTTTCAAAACGTCAATGAGTTTTAAAAGGTGTCTCTTTATATGTCAAAATTAGAAACAAATATTTATGAACCACTTGATCGATGCTGTTCTGGCAAAAAAGCGATTTTACTTTTTCCAAAATTTGTCTTCCTTTTTCTGAAATTGAACTTGAAAAGGTATATAAGAAACGTGAAGTGATGGTGCTTTTGATATTGAACATCTTTAAATATAGTTCCGTAATCAATAATAAAACAAATATCTAATACTTCGTGTTCATTGTGTAAGATAAGCCAGCTCAAATCTTTCATTATGTCAACTCTAACGCTCAGAGGAATTAACTGCAAATATCCAGAAAATTCATCGAGTACCAAATAAAAAGCGAGAGCAATATCAATTTTTTTGCATCCGCATTCAACCGCAAATGGTGTCGTTTTCTACTGAGAACCATCAACGGAATAGTTTAAATCTGAGCACAGAAGATTAAGCACTTTGTCTACAACTTCATCAGATTTCAGTATCGAATATCGAAAATCCCCCTATACGTTAACGAACGATGGATTGATAGACCCAGCTGCGTAAGAACAAGATGAAACGGTTCAATTATTATCCCTAGACAGTGTTTCATGAACCACCTCATCTTCTGACATAAATTCAGCCGGACGCATAATTTCCGGAGATTTCCTTCCATTATTGAATCATTTATTGAGATAATTTGACAGGTATGAAGGCGAGTCCATTTACTGGAGTCAATCCGTTGAAGCGTGTAGGAAACACAAAAAAATGCTGAATCTTGAGACCGCTGCAGGGGAATATGCGAGTGAATGATTAACAGCCTATTTCAAAAGTGTATAGATAGAGAGACATCCATTGGTTGTGAATATATTTCAGTGCAACTGTATAAATTGAATCACACTGACGAACATGAAGAGACTATACTGATAAGTGACGTTTCAGATGAACATACATAGTCTTGATTGATCAAATTAAATGTATTGATGAAGAATTCGTGTCCAAATTTTAATATCTGCGTATGTAAAATATCCTAAAGAAATATCATTGAATTTTATATTGATATTGATACGATCATATTACGTTTCAAACTCTTATTGGAAGAATATGTTTAATCAAGGAATATATTTTGTTGAAATTTTCTTCTGAAGAATATTTCGAAATATAGATTCAAATCCCATAAGGTTTGAATCGTACGAAGGCGTAGAAGGGACACATTTAAAAGAAAAATATTATTCTTTATAATTCCGACTTTAATCTAGGAATTAGAAATAATTGCGACTTTGAACTCGGAATTAAGACTTATTCCGAATTTAAACTAGGAATTATATCTTATTCCGACTTTGAACACAAGATTATACATAATTCTGACTTTAAACTTGGAATTATGCCTAATTCCGTTTTGCATAATTTTATTGATCGATCGACCTAAATTCAGTAAATACCATACCATTCATCAAAGTTATTAATTCTATCAGAATGAAAAAAAATGGGTTCAAGCCCTGTGGACAGGAGCTTTCTGGCGCTCTAGTTCAAACAGACAAATTATATCTCCGAAAGTATTGGTTTCTCAGAGTTGGGAATTAAATCATATCAAAATATTCTTATGAAAGAACTGCATCAGAAAGGAAATTAAATTCAAATAATAGTTTATTGATCAAGATTAAATGAGCAATCTGAGAATGAGAACTGCACCATGAAAGAAATCAAATTAAAATAGCTGAAATGAATTTGACTCTTTCTTATAAAACAGGATGAAATGTACGAGTATGAACACAGATCATATAATAAAGCTTAGATAGAATAATTATAGCATTCTTTGAAAACAAAGAAGTACGTACGATTCATTATTGAAATTTAGAAAAATCATATCTCCGAAAGTATTAGCTTGTTGGAGTTGAAAATGATATCGATGGATTTTAATGGTGAAACTGCATCTTATATAAAAATTACAGACATTTGGGCAAATTGATAAGCAGTCAGTTCCGAGGAACTAGAGCGCCAAAAAGTGTAATTCCCTTTTCGAGATTTGAGCCCGCCTTCTCTCGTTCTAGAGAGACGAACCGGCTATCGGGCTCCTCGTACGATCTTGTCGATCTCCGGTATTAGAATAAAACGTCGGTACTTACCTGGGATATATATTCTTAATTTTCACTTTTCGACATAAAATCGCCACATGCGGGTTTAGTTGACGGATTTTTACCCTTCTCTCTAAGTCGATTTTGACGTTTCTCGAACCAACTATTAGCAAGGAATTAGACAATGTCATGTCTCAGGAAAATAAGTTGACATTAAGACAATTCATACATAGAATAATTATATAATTCTGTGAAAACGTTGAAATACGATTTATTATTGAAATTTTGAAAAATCATATCTCCGAAAGTATTAGCTTCTTAGAGTTAGAAATGATATCATTGTATTCTAATGGTAAAACTGCTTATTGAAAAAAATTTAATTTGGAATTTGTTATGAAAAAAAAAATTTTTTTTTTGTTACTCCGAAACCATCTGTCCGATTTTGCCTGAACTTAGCCGAGATATTTATCTGCCAAACCTACTCTGAAAATTTCAACTCTCTAGCTCATTCCGATCGAGAGTTATCGTGCCTAAGGCCAGCCGGCCGGCCGGACGGCCGGACAAAATGACTTTCGACCACGGATTCTTGATCAGTGAGTCGAACCAAATCGTTTAAGACCATTTTCATCGAAAAATTCGAAAATTACAGACATTTGGGCAAAGTGATAAGCACTCAGTTCCGAGGAACTAGAGCGCCAAAATCGAAAAAGAGCAATTTTGGCGAGAATCGATTCCGGTACCTTCGGTTTATGAAGCCGGAGCTCTTGCTTTTGTGCTATGAAAGTCGAGTACAGATATACTGTGAATGCAGGGACTTGAACGAATGTCATTGCTCATTTTCGATGGTTTTTCACAATTTCACAATTTCATTAAATTATCAATTATGACAACTTCGTTTGTCGAGTGTAAATAAATGGACCAGTACAACGCGATCGTTGAAATATTTCAATATGTCGCCAATATCTTCACCAATATGGATCCGATCGAGTTCAAATCTAGAAATTTACTGTAAAATAAGACTTTGAAGGCTTTCGATATCCGACTGATGGTTTTTGAGATCAAAATTTTTTTTTTAATATATTTTTTTCAATTTTCCAGTCCTGCGATCCTCATTAAATTTTGCATAAGTCTTCGTGTCAGTATTTCTAAACTAACTGCCGCGCTTTAATTCTATCAGATCTGTATTTTTCGAGTTATTGGGAAAACCAAAATTTTCGATGGCTATAACTCTGAATCAACTCGGTGTATTTTGCCTATTAACGAAATGAGCAGATGAACTTGAACTCCAAACCTGCTCTGGAAATTTCAACTCTCTAACTCATTGCGTCCGAGTGTAATCGTGCTGACGGCCCGACAGAATCAAGTTTGACCTTGGATTCTTGATCAGTGACTCGAAACTAATCGTTTGAGACCATTCTCGGCCAAAAATTAAAAATTTCAGACATTTGGACGAATTGACAGGCCTTGTATATTACTACTTTTTCAACTTCCTCATCCCTTTTGTCAGTGGTTTTCGAAAAATTGATTGATTAACTTTTTTTTGGCGCTCTAGTTCCTCGGAAATGAGTGATTATCAATTTGCCCAAATGTCCGTAGTTTTCGAATTTTTCGATGAAAATGGTCTTAAACAATTTGGTTCGACTCACTGATCAAGAATCCGTGGTAGAAATTCATTCTGTCCGGCCGGCCGTAGGCATGATAACTCTCGAACGGAATGAGCTAGACAGTTGAAATTTTCAGTGTAGGTTTGGGAGATAAATATCTCGGCTAAGTTCGTTATTGGGCAAAATCGGACAGATGATTTTGGAGTAACAAAAAAAATATTTTTTTTACAAAGCAAATTCCAAATTAAATTTTTTTCAATAAGCAATTTTGCCATAAGAATCCAATGATATCATTTTTAACTCTAAGAAGCTAATACTTTCGGAGATATGATTTTTCAAAATTTCAATAATAAATCGTATTTCAACATTGTCACAGAATGATATAATTATTCTATGTATGAATTGTCATAATGTCAACTTATTTTCCTGATACATGACATTATCTAATCAATCGAAGAATTGTGAGCGAAGTGAGAAAAATCTCAGTTGTTTGCTCCGAAATTAGTTTTTCTCAGAAAAGTCTTACATTTCAGAGCGGAACATGAAGTAAGAGATCTGAGAGTAGTGAGACTGCTTTTCATCCATAGACATAGATATAACTCTCGAACGGAATGAGGTAGGTAGTTGAAATTTTCAGAGTAGGTTAGGGAGATGAATATCTCGGTTTTCGTTATTGGGCAAAATTGGCCAGATTTGCTTTGATTTCTTCCATGGTGCAGTTCTCATTCTCATGATTGCTCATTTAATCTTGATAAATAAACTATTATTTGAATTGAATTTCCTTTATGATGCAGTTCTATCATATGAATACATTGATATAATTCCCAACTCTGAGAATCCAATACTTTCGGGGATATAATTTGTCTGTTTCAACTAGAGCGCCAGAAAGCTACTGTCCACAGGGCTTGAACCCATTTTTTGTTCAAAACATAGCTTCAATTGAATATTCTTTACGGCGGTACTTGAAACCCTAGAAGACTGAAATTTTAGATATGGATTACCAATATCAATGCCCGTCCGTAATCATACAGGGTTGTTCAAAACACACTAAAACTATAAAAAGTGCGTTTTTTTCAATTGGAATTACCTGTATATCATAAGATGTATTTAAATATAATTAAATTTCCGTTCGAACGCTAGTTACATATTGGTATCCTCCAATACCTATATTAAATATACATGTCGTAGTATAATAGATCATATTACAATTCTAGGAACTTCTCGCATGAGTAGGGGAAGACGAACCAACCTATATTGTTAACATACCTAATAAGATCATTATTGTACGTACTGTCGTGACTTTCACATTGTCCGCATCGTCTTTAATCAAATATACTTTTTAAAAATCAAAGTAGTTATTCAATAAACATAAGTCGCTATAACGCGTTCCTATACCTAAATTGTAATGATTTCGAATTAAAAGCAAGTGTTCATGCCAATGGGGATATTGGGGTATATTTTGAATTAATTATCCATGGAGAATGTCACAGAACATGTAAATTGTATAATTTGAAAATCGGCATCGATTGTAAAGTAATGTTGAATTTATTAACGGAGATTTTATTGGAAAAGATTTAAATGGAAGGCATTAATTATACAAATGAAGTTTTGGTAAAATTGTTTATTATTCACAGTCAATAAGATCAAATTGTAGCACGAACATGCATAAAGTTCAATGAGCTGTATCTTTACTTAAAACTAATGAATAAGAGAAAATTGTGCGACTTCAGAATAATTGCATCAATGCTTAGGGACGAATTTTATTATACCTAAATGATACACGGGATATTGGTAATCAATACACGAAATTTTAGTACCGAAGTAATGAATGTTTAATTGGAGCTATGTTCTGCACAAAAAAATAACTAAAACAATCAATTACTCGAAAACCGCTGGATGAGGTTGACACCGAAATAATCAGGAGGCTACGGCGAACATTTTAGATGGACAGAGCAGTGGCTACTACTCAATTAACCAATTTTTGGCGCTCATGTTCCTCGGAACAGAGTGCATATCAATTTGCCCAAATGTCTGTAATTTTCGAATTTTTGGCTGAAAATGGTCTTAAACGATTTGGTTCGACTCACTGATCAAGAATCCGTGGTCGGAATCGATTCTGTCCGGCCGACCGTTAACACGCTAACTCTCGAACGGAATAAGCTAGTCAGTTGCAATTTTCAGAGTAGGTTTGAGGGATAAATATCTCGGTTAAATTCGTTCTTGGGCAAAATCAGTCTTATAGTTTCGGAGTAACAAAAAAAATATTTTTTTTTAAAATACAACTTTTGAATTTAAATTTTTTCAACCTGCAATTTCACCATAAGAATCCATTTTTGTCATTTTCAACTCTAACAAGCTAATAATTTCGGAGATATAATGTTTCAAAGTTTCAATATTACATCGTAAGTTTTATGTATTCACAGAATGTGAACCCAGAATCTGTCTGTGTGACTATTCATAAATGTCATCTTTTCTAGCTATTAGAGATTGTCAATTCGTATATTTTCTATTGGAAAGCAAGTATTCGATTCTTGAATTTGTGAATATATATAAGACTGTTTTGAAGTAGTTTATGAAGGCAATAGGAAAGAAGAACATAATGGAATCATCAAAAGAAATTACTGTTCGTTGACCACTGAGGTTAATATTACCTTTTACTTCCTTAAGTAGTGGTAGTGGGACATGTTCCTATATACAGTAATTTCATAATGATGCTTGCAAAAAAATACTGGAATATGGATCTACATTTGTGTATCAATAATTTTTTCTTGAGTTAAGGTTCATAATACAGAAATGAATGTGTTAGTGGTATGAACATTTAAATTTCAAATTATGAAAAGATGATTGTATTTTATTAATATATTTTGAACTATTAAAATAATTTGTTCTTAATCCACTACCTACTCAAATATCAAGAAAAATGGACAATCTGCTATGATTGTCTCCAGCCTTGCTCTAGACATTTCGATGATACTTGCCTTAGGTATTTAGAGTTCTGAAAACTATGCAGCAAGTGTGAGTTGTAACAACCCTTTCCACGAGGTTGAATCATTGCAGAATGCTCCTTTAATCTTGATAAATAAATTTTATGACAATTTTTGCGCGTATGTTCTGGGGAACATCGCGTTATATTTTTGCCCAAATGTCTGTAACTTTCGAATTTTTTGACGAAAATGGTCTCAAACGATTTAGTTCGACTCCCCAATGAAGAATTCGAGGTCAAATTTGATTCTGTCCGGCTGGCCGTCCGGCCGTTGCCACGATAACTTGAGAACGAAAAGAGCTAGCGACTTGAAATTTTCAGGGTGGGTGGCGCATCCCAATACGACGGACAAGTTCGTTAAGGGACATAATCGGCCTAGTGGTTTCCGAGTAATAATTTTGTTTTCAACCAATATGAATCCGATCAAATTGAAACTGAGTAGTGAGTAGTTGTAGAATATGAACCTAAGCACGTTTGTGAAATTTTGTGCTAATCGTATGGCTAGAAAGTTATTAAAAAATTATTAAAAATATTTTTGTTGTCACGATAACTCGAGAACGGAAAGAGATAGCGGCTTGAAGTTTTCAGGTTAGTATGTGCATCAGAACGCGACATTTCAATTTGTTTATGAGCATAATCGGCCAAACGGTTTTAGAGTTATAGCTATCTGAAATTTGGTTGTTTTTTGTTGCTCATTAACTCGAAAAATACTAGACCGATTGAATTCACACATGGTTATTAGTTGTAGAATGCAAACGCAAAAATTCTTACAAAATTTGGTGAGGATAGTATTTGTAGAAAATTAAAAAAAAAACATTGAACATTGAAAAAAAAATTCTTTATATCAGTAACTATTCGTTTGAAATTGCTGAAATTTTGCAAGAGCCTTCATGACCTAACTCTACTACCAAGTTTCAAGTTTTAACACGATCGGTTAAATATTGTTGGGGATTCGAGCATTCTTGTGTGAGTTCAGTACATGGGTGACTGTTGCCTCGATAACTTTCGAACGAAAGGAGATAGGGACTTGCAATTTTCAGGGTAGGCTGCGTATCCGAATGGGAGAGTTGAGTTTTTGGGCATAATCGGTTAAACGGATTCCGAGTTATACTCACCTGGAATATTATTTCCTTGATAACTCAAAAAATAAATATTCGATCGAATTGAAGCTTGGTAACTAGTAGTAGAAAATCATCAAAAATACGTGTTTAAGATTTTGTAAGAACCGTACCCCTAGAAAATTTAAAAAAAATCACAAAAAAAATTGGTTCAAGCACTGTCGTGAAGTCAGAAGCTTTTGCGCGTATGTTCTATTGTCCATTCTTCTGTATTGGACACCCTTAATCGATTTTACCATGGTAAATTATGTTGGCCGTTCTCCTGTATTGGACACTTGATTCGGACTAAAATCGAATTAAATTTTTTGGGCACAAGGTCTGGGGAACAACGAGCTTCCATTTTGCACAGACGTCGGCCGGCTGACCTCTGCCACGATAACTTTCGAACAGACGACAATTTTCAGGTTAGGCTGCGCATCCAAGTGCCACGGCGCAATGGTTTGCAATGTCACGAGGATCGTATCACTAAAAGAAATGAAATTTTCCTTCACAAAAAGATTCTTCAAAAATTGAATATTTCAGAAACTGTCTATTAGATTCTGCTGAAGTTACACACAAACCTCCAAGCCGTACTTTATCTTCCCAATATTTCTAAAAATACAGATCCGATCGAATTGAAATCTAGTACGGATACTAGTGGGATAGTACTTGAAAACGGTTGAAGGTCCATGCAGTATTTCGTAAGGGTTTGTGAGGCGTGAAATCCTGACTTCACGTCAGTGTTTCTGAAGAATTTTTTTATGAATATAATTGAGTGGAGAAGATGAATTTAATCAAGAATCAGTGAATAGAAATAGGAGAATTATCTACTTGTACTTCTAGAACTATGAGTAGGTACATAATATAGCATAGTCTATTGGATTTCAATAGATATGTAATTGCTTTATTTCCATATCACTGAAAGAGGTGCTAAGCATAATTTATATAGAATAATTTGAATTCAAGATAAGGCTTCTAACATGTTTCCTTGAATACAGAGTTTTTTATGCATAGTGAAATATATAACACATAGAGCTGAAAATTTTAGATATAAAATTTAATCTGAAACGATTTAAAATCCACCGAAATATTTTATTTTGTTTTCTACTATGGACCTAAAACATGGAGCTCCTTACGAATAAGCAAGTGATCGGACAATGATCCAAGATTGTAATCAGTGAAAAAATATAAAAAAGCACAGACGTTAAATCAGTACTCTTTGGCATGCGTGTTTACGTTGGCTGATTTGAACTGAATGATTAGTGTTTCAAGCGCAGTGTTAAAGCGAGCCGGAGATCTACTCAGAGGGTAGTGAACATCGTTCAGTGTCGGGTCAAAAATTAACAGTGCTATGTTAGGGCTGGCGTGAGGATAGAGTAATAAAGTCAACAATGATAATAATAAAGTCAAATGACTCTCCTTAATCACACAAGCCCCTAGGAGGTTCTAAGAAATCTCTAAGGAAGACCTAGGAGGTTCAGTATAATCATAGTCATTTCTATAGCACGCGCGCCAAAGCTTATTGACCTCACTTCAATGATTTTTTTGCCTGTTTCATCCATAGTGACGTTAATCTGCATTTGCACGTGTGCTATAGACATGCTTATGATTATACTGAACCTCCTAGGTCTTCCCCAAGCAGATCCCTTATAACCTCCTAGGAGTTTGGGCGATTAAGGAGAGTAAGTTGTGTTCTTTGTCGACTGTACTACTCTATCCTTACGGCAGCCTTGACACAGCACTGTTAATTTTTGACTTGACAGAGGATAATATCCACTACCCTCTGAGTAGATATCCGGCTCCCTCTATCCACTGAGCTTGAAACACACACCATTCAATTCAAATCAGCCAACGTGAACACGGAGCCAAAGAGTACTGACACGTTAGGGCTTTTTTATATTTTTTCAAGTTTCTTTGACAATTCTGACTATTAATACAGAAGATCAAAATAGAAAAAATGCTGTTATGGGACCCTTGTTGGGAACGCAATTGCTTACGCCTATTCTTCAAATCCGAATCTTATTTCAAATAGATGCAGGGATTTTTAAATTAGCCTCAGAGACACGGTACAAACAGTTCAATTCGTAAAGAGAGCTATTTACTCGAATATGACTTGTCCATGGACAGAATTTTCATGGATTTTCTTTTAAAATCTCACAATATCGACTCAGAACCGAATCGATGATCACTAGAGGTAAACCACTTCTAGAATAAGCCATACAACCCGAAAAGACCCACTTCTCCTCTACGAATGCGAACTCTAATCGTGGCTGAAATTCCTCTCAAAATCACACACTTCACATAAAACTCTGATTCTTCAACACCAGTTGTTCAGGAGATATCACAGCTTCAATCCACTCATACGCGGACCCTCCAAAGGGGATTATATGAAGGAGTAGCATCCTGCATCTGAAAACCCCAATCCTCTCAGATGAAAACTCCAGCACTTAACTCACTTCTCGTCTGCTCATGCGCATAAATAAAAATGCCCGAAAGGGGTAACATGAATTTCGAAATTAGCCCCAGGGTCATGATATGGACACTCCAACTCGGATACAACGCTATTTCCCCCAAATGGAAGGAATCGGGGTGTACAGAATTGCCATTAATTTTCTTCTAAAATCTCACAATATCGGCTCAGTACCAGATCCATGACTGATAGCCTTAACCACTCCCAACATAACCCATACAAACCGAAAACAGTAACTTCTCCTCTGCGCAAGTGCAATCCACACGTGGCTGGAAGTCACACACACTTCACACAAAACTCCGATTCTCCAACACCAGTGGTTCAGGTGATATATTCAATCCACGCATGCGCGGATCCTCACAAGTAGATTTCATGGAGAAATAGCATTATCCATCTTAAAACCCTAATCCTCTCAGACGAAAACTCCAGCAGTTGAATCATTTATCGTCTACTAATGCGATTAACAAAAAATGCCCGAAAAAGGCAGCATTATCTTCAAAATTGGCCCCAAGGATTATGTTATGAGCACGCACACCTCGGACACTACGCAGAATATACATGAGGTGGTTTTATGGCCCTCCAGTTCCACCCCCACTCGCCCAATGTTCAGACAAATTTTGAAAACCAATCTAAAATTCCTCACATCGTTCACCCACTAATTCAATTGACACGGTTGTAATTCGTCCATATTTTAATCAGTTACCATCGTACACATCGCAATATTCAGATACAAGCCGTCGAATGTTTACCTGATTTTATTTTCCACGTAGGAAAACAACTGAAATAATTTGCCCATTTTGGAAGTTCAAAATTATTATTTTTTTTTGTATGCTCCTAGTGGTCTCTGTTCTCGGTGAATTTTTGTACACCCTAAGCGGTCATGATTGGTCACCGAAGGGCAAACATTGAACTCAATCCGATATTTGGTTTCGGAATTTCAAGCAAAATATTCCGCTAATAATTTTTGAATTTTTTCTACTCATGCTATCCCCACATTCTGCACAAGTGTTTGCTTTCATACTTTGCTTCTAACTACCGAGTTTCAATTCAATCGGATCAGTATTTTTCAAGTTATTGTGGAAACAAAATTTTCTAAATTCTTTATTCCAGTTTATAGCCATCTGATGCAAAACTTCGCAAGCATATGAAGGTCATGATTCTACACTTTGATGCTAAATTTCAGTATATCGAGTGATCGGCTTCGGAAATAATCATAAAAAAATGGGTTCAAGCCCTGTGGACAGGAGCTTTTTGGCGCTCTTGTTCAAACGGACAAATTATATCTCCGAAAGTCTTGGTTTCTCATAGTTGGGAATTATATCAATGGATTCCTATGATAAAAATGCATCATGAAAGAAATTGAATTTAAAAAAAGTGTGTTTTAAAAAAAAAGCTTCAAAAATTATCTTATAAAAAAAAGAGCAATCTACAATGCTTAAATGCCTTAATGCTTCAAAAATTGTCATTAAATTTATTTATCAAGATTAAATGAGCAATCTACAATGATTCAACCTCGTGAAATGGGTTGTTGCAACTTAGACTCGGTACATAGTTTTCACAACTCGAAATACCTAAGGAAAGATCATCGAAATGTCTAGAGCAAGGCTGGAGACAATCATAGCAGATTGTGCATTTATTCCTGATATTTGAGTAGGTAGTGGATTACGAACAAATTATTTTAATAGTTCAAAATATATTGATAAAATACTATCCTCATTTCATAATTTAAAATTGAATAGTCCAAACCACTAACACATTCTTTTCTGTATTATGAACCTCAACTCAAGAAAAAATTATTGATACACAAATGTAGATCCATATTTCAGTATTTTTTTGCTAGCAACAATATGAAAATAATGTATATAGGAACATGTCTCACTACTTAAGGAAGTAAAAGATAATATTAACCTGAGTGGTCAACGATCAGTAATGTCTTTTGATGATTCCATTATGTTCTTCTTTCCTATTGCCTCCATGAACTACATCAAAACAGCCTTGTATGTATTCACAAATTCAAGAATCAGATACTTTCCAAGAGAAAATAACAACTATGAATTGACAATCTCTTATAGCTAGAAAAGATGACATTTATGAATAGTGATCACAGTCAGATTCTGTGTTCACATTCTGTGAATACATAGAAATTACGATGTATTATTGAAACATCATATCTCCGAAAGTATTAGCTTGTTAGAGTTGGAAATGATAACTATGGATTCTTATGATGAAACTGCATTTTAAAAAAATTTTAATTCAAAAGTTTTGATGTAGAAAAAAATATTTTTTTTCGTTACTCCGAAACTATTAGATCGATTTTGCCCAATAACGAACTTAGCCGAGATATTTATCCCTCAAACCTACTCTGAAAATTTCAACTGTCTAGCTCATTCCGTTCGAGAGTTGTCGTGTTAACGGCTGGACGGCCAGCCGGCCGGACAGAATCGATTTCGACCACGGATTCTTGATCAGTGAGTCAAACCAAATCATTCAAGACCATTTTCAGCCAAACATTCGAAAATTACAGACATTTGGGCAATTTGATAAGCACTCTGTTGCGAGGAACAAGAGCGCCAAAAAGGCCATAACTGCGAAACCGCTTAGTAGATTTTACCTGTTAGCATGTCCGAGATATTTACGCTCCAAAACTACCCTGCAAATTTCAGTCCTCTATCTCCTTTCGTTCGAAAGTTATCGTGCTAATGGCTGGCCGGAAAAGACGGATAGAATTTAATTTTACTCTGGATTATTCATCATTGAGTCGAACCCAATCCTTTGAGACCATTTTCTGCAAAAAATTCAAAGTATACAGACATCCGGGCAAAATGATAGAATGCTGTTCCTGGCGGAATACGCGGGCAAAAAGATATTCATCTTTTTCTAGCCTTTTCATGGCATTTATTTCATTCTGAATTTCAAAGAACAGCATGTTAATTTAGAAGGAATAGAGTCACAAACTATATCGAAAATGCCTCGCAAAGCTTATTTATTTCAATTAACAGGCATGGGAGGTACAAACAGCCGTGAGACAGGATAACATTTATAACTGACAAATACCACCCATAAATAATTCCAAGCTTCGATTAAAGAAAATAACGAAATGTCATAAAAATATGCTTTATTTATTGGAATATTACCTTCATTTCTCTACAGTGTTTCACATTCATCGGAGGGACTAATTTCCTTGGAATCCTCAGCAACCAAGGAACTGTAATTTCATTAATTGAAGTTTTCGAATTCTTGCAGTAGGATTATTTTAATTCCTTAGTGGAATCATAATTACACGTCGCAAAGACGGAACATTTTTACATCGAATTGTGAGAAATCTCAAAAGGATAGGTGTGCAGTTGATGCCAGCAACCTTGCATTCAATAAATCTTCAGAGGGAAAGTTAACACTTTTGAATTGTGAGCTACGCTTCAGAGTTTTCGAATATTGAAATGTGTTTTTTGTATCAACAAGGACGTCTCCCTTGAGATTTATATATTTTCGATGTCGTTTGCAGCTACAAACATATCTGAATATATTTTCCCAAAACTATGTATTATATATATATATATATATTGCATTCAATTTTATTCCTTAAATCATAGAAAAACAATTTCTCGGTTACACCATACCAAAACCACTTCTCAAAACGTAGATTCTAAGTGTTTTCAATGTTCTACGTCAAATATACTGCTGGGAGCAGAATGATGGAACATTATCAAGTAATGAATCCAGAACCTTCACTCACAACACAAGTATTTAATATGTAAATCATAATGCATTCTATATTTTTATGTCTACATGAACTGCTTTAATAATTTTTTTTTATAGTATACTCTTGAAATCGCGCAGGGAACACATATTAGGAAGCCATCTCAATATTAACAGAATTCACTTTTCAAGGTAAGAAAAATTTAAAAAATATAATGATGAATCCTTCCGTAGAGACTTCTTCTCTCAACTAATGTAGGGAATTTAGAGAAGTACTACAATAGAGTATTATCCTAATATGATCCTTCAAATATCTCGAAGCAAACCATTAATTTTGAGGGTTGAATAAATAATTTGTTCAGCACGGAATATACACCAGTTATTTCAAAACTTCTTTTCGCAACGCTCTACGACTAGTATTTCAAGAGATAAAACAACCGCTCAACATGCACGTGAAATCGTTTGAATAGCAACAGCCCAGTCCGTTAGCCCAATAAACTTGTACTATTCTTGTTGCGGAGTATCAAGGACACTGTTTTTGGATTCGGATTCCTTCTTGCTCAATTACGCTAAATATTCGATTATATAATATAGAAACTGGAAATTTTCCCAGGATTTAAAATGAATTTTCAAGTTCAGTACTCCCAGCATTTCCCCAGAGCAATTCAGGTCTCAGGACATTAATCGAGTTATGGAAAAAAAAGCGTTCTACATTTTCATAGAAATCGAGTGATCATATGGTAAATTGAACAAACAAATTCTTAGAAGAAATCCACGTGATGCCATAAAATTCAGATGCATACAGGATGTTCCAGTATGGACGCTGGCAAATCCAGAAGACCATAGACAATCCAAAATAATATGAATTTCTCCATTAACTATATTCGGGAAGTACTCAGTTTACAAAGTACGGGTTGTTAAAGTTTGATTAAAAAAAATTCAAATGTATTAATTTTTGCTAAACGCTTGGAGATATTTGAATGAAAATCTAGGTCTCAGTTTCCAGTTGCATGGTAGCAAGTTTTGTGATGGAAACAATTTTTTTCGTCCTACTAGTGGCGTCCATACTACTACGTGACTGGATATTTTCAAGGAAGGAATTGTTATGCCGTGTCTTCTCATAAAAATAAACATGCATTTTAAATTATTCATTCAATTCGTGAGAAAAAAGCTATCTTTCATGTTTTCTCTGCTAAGCACTTTTCTTGAATGAAGAGTGAAAATTCAGAAATTATTCCGCATATCATTAAAGGTATAGCAGAATACTGTAAACTAAATAATTGAGGAATGCTTGAAATATCAAACCATTCGGTAATAGCAATAATAAACCCTCTATCGAAATGATTGGACAAAGTGTGACAAAGATATTTTCGTGGTTGTTATTCCTTTTATAAGTGTTTTTTTCAACTAAAAAAAAAGAATTTATAAGCAACGGAGAAAACGCATATATACTTTTTTGTAATGGATTTTGTGATGGAAATGCAGAAGCAGCAGTTATCCTTACAGAAGAATTCCAAATGCTTATGAATTCATCAGAACACATCGAAATTTTCGTAGCTTTGGCCTGCGTGTGAATAACAAAATTGAAAGGAGACGCGGAATAGTATATTCTAAAACAAGTTGCAGAATGGGCTGATATTTAAACACGAATGCGAAGTTCGAAAACGAGCGAGGAAGGAGCGAGTTTTCGTACGCATGAGTGTTGGAATTGCCTTCTGCAACGAGTATTAGACGATATTTTCTCTATTACAGGCTATTTTGTGAAATGCATCCTAGTGGCTTTTGTCTTGTATCTTGGCAGTTGGTGTGACTGTTACGAAAGTTGACAGATCGTGGAATTTGAATTATACGTAGAGCATGGAGATCAGATTGAACAGTTTCCTAATATCATGAATGATTCAAAATTAGCAAGAAGGAAATCTCTAGAACCTTATTTTTTTATGAAAATAAAACTTTTCCTCTCAACAATTATTTCACCTTATCCAGATTATCTTATATTGACAATAATTGATGTGTGTTGAAATTTGATAGGATCGAATGTCAGTGCTGACTACCACAAAACGAAAATATAACTAGAAACAATGTGGGAATGAATGCATTCCAGCACTGTTTTTAGTGCTGGAATGAACTCATTACGATACTGAAATAGAGAAATAATATTTAAAATCGTATTTTTTGATGAAAATCCAATGCTCAGCACTCGTGGAGCAGCTCAGCAGCTTCTAATACTGAAGTCTCAAATATTACTGAAATAATTAATTTTAATTACTGAAATAAGACTGAATGATGCCCACAGACACGCATATCATCTACAGCCCTTTCAGGATTTACACCCTGACTTCTCATATTTTTTTTTAAGGACAGATGAGTCCTCATTTATAGACGTGGAATTACCAATTACCATAACATTCATATTTGGGAATACGAGAATCCTCGAGAAATTCGGCCACGGTCATTTCAAAATGAATTTTCCGTTAATTTTTGGTTGGGAGTTATTAACAATTTCGTTTGTGCTCCACATTTTCTCACCCCAAGATTTACCTCTGAATTTAAGGCACGGTAGTTATATAGAACTGAACTAGCTGGCCTGGCGAACTTCGTTCCGCCTAACTTAATAAAAAAAAATGCTCGGTATGAATGAAGTTTTATTATTATTTTCGATTAATTGCGCATGATGTTGTTTACTTACAAAACAGAATTTTCCTGAAATACTGGCATTTATGAGGTTTCAATTTGATATTGGCAGACACACACAGTTATGATACAGTCTCTCAATCAATTTAAAGGATTCTGATAAACTAAATTTTTTGTTTTTTTTTGTGGTGCGTAAATAAACAAACATGCGCCATGTCCACACATCAAAGGAAAAACAAAATTTTTACATTATTAGAATCCATCCAAGGTACCTATTTGGTTAATGCTTTGTTTGTGGCACAAATCACTTCAATCGCGTACATTAAATGAAATTGTATGACTATGGCATGAAAAAGAGCAAGTTGCCATTGACGTTAAAAGAAAAGCACCCTGCAGACATTTTTATATTTATTCACCTTTTAAACCTTCCCTTCACTTTAATTGTGTACAATTGTACCGTGATATAAGGAACATCCTGTATAGTATTGGTTTAATTTCAACTCGAAAGTATATTTTTTAACACAATTGAATTAAATTGTATGATTGGCGTGAAAAACAGCAAGTTGCGATTTACATTAAAAGGAAAACACACTGTGTGAAAATTTCGGACAAATACATTTTGAGAATCCATCCAAGGTACCTATTTAGTTAATGCTTTGTTTGTGGAATAAATTAATTCAATCGCGTACAATTGTGCAGTGATATAAAGAACACCTCGTATAGTAATGGTTTATTTTTAATGATGTATGCTTTTAAAGTATATATTTAACACAATTGAATGAAATTGTACGTTTGGCGTGAAAAACAGCAAGTAGCAATTGACGTTAAAAGAAAAACACCCTGCATAAAAATTTCGGAAAAATACGACGTTAAAAGAAAAACACCCTGTAGAAAAATTTCAGACAAATACATTATGAGAATCCATCCAAGGTACCTATTTAGTTAATACTTTGTGGCACAAATCACTTCAATCGCGTAAAATTGCGCCGTGAGAAAGAGAACATTCTGTATAGTAATGGTTTATTTTCAATGATGTATGCCTCGAAAGTATATTTTTTAGCACAATTGAATGAAATTGTACGACTATGGCGTGAAAAAGAGCAAGTTGCGATATGACGTTAAAAGAAAAACACCCTGTAGACATTTTCATATTTATTCACCCTCGAATCCTTCCCTGGACGTCCACAAATAATTCAAGACCAAAATTAGCCAAATCGGTCCAGCCGTTCTCGAGTTTTAGCGAGACTAACGAACAGCAATTCATTTTTATATAATATTGTGACTGTCAATTAAATATAGACAAATAATTTCCAATAAAATAAAATTGCGACTATAATTAAAGATCTAAGCTATCCTATCTCTCAAGTTGGACCAGACTGCTCACGGTGTGCCAATTTAATTTAAAATCGGTTAAGTAGTTTAGGAATCCATCGCGGACAAATATCGTGACAGGAGATTTATATATATTTAGACAAATAATTTCCAATAAAATAAAATTGCGACTATAATTAAAGATCTAAGCTATCCTATCTCTCAAGTTGGACCAGACTGCTCACGGTGTGCCAATTTAATTTAAAATCGGTTGAGTCGTTTAGGAATCCATCGCGGACAAACATCGTGACAGGAGATTCATATATATTTAGACAAATAATTTCCAATAAAATAAAATTGCGACTATAATTAAAGATCTATGCTATCCTTTCTCTCAAGTTGGACCAGACTGCTCACGGTGTGCCAATTTAATTAAAAATCGGTTAAGTAGTTTAGGAATCCATCGCGGACAAACATCGTGCCAGGAGATTTATATATATTTAGACAAATAATTTCCAATAAAATAAAATTGTGACTATAATTAAAGATCTAAGCTCTCCTACCTCCCAAGTTGGACCAGACTGCTCACGGTGTGCCATTTTAATTTAAAATCAGTTAAGTAGTTTAGGAATCCATCGCGGACAAACACGGATTTATATATATATTTAGACAAATAATTTCCAATAAAATAAAATTGCGACTATAATTAAAGATCTAAGCTATCCAATCTCTCAAGTTGGACCAGACTGCTCACGGTGTGCCAATTTAATTTAAAATCGGTTAAGTAGTTTAGGAATCCATCGCGGACAAACATCGTGACAGGAGATTTATATATATTAGAATAGAGCCTCTTCGCATGTTCGAGTTGCAGTTAGTGAATGGCTTAATAATAATTATCCGCAACGTTGAATTGGTCAGCTAGCGAGATATGACATCAATAACGACATTGTCAATCGAATTGGACCAGTGGTTTGGCCATCTATTTGAATCCTCTGGACATCTACGTCTTGGGAAATACATATAAAAGATGAAGTGTACGCTACTCCAAAAGAAGGAAGAGATGATTTGATTTTATTAGTTCAACAATCGTTAGCGTGGAAATGCCGAAAATGTATTTTGTTTGGTTCATTCTCTATCCGCCGT
Organism: Halyzia sedecimguttata; assembly: GCA_937662695.2. Classification (NCBI taxonomy): domain Eukaryota; kingdom Metazoa; phylum Arthropoda; class Insecta; order Coleoptera; family Coccinellidae; genus Halyzia; species Halyzia sedecimguttata. The sequence continues at coordinate 8,977,780 of OW569416.2, read as the reverse complement.
ATTCACAAAGCATTCAATATCCGTTAAGTCCCAACTGAGCTTCTCAGTTCAGGATAAATAAGAATCGCAACCTCAGTTAATGTATTAAACGGTGGTGAAACAGGCCTGTTTCACGTTACTTTTCACCTTAACTGAGATTGTGATTCAAATGTATCCTTAATTGAGAACCTCAGTTAGGAGTTAACGGAGATTGAATGCTTTGTGAATATACCCTTGTATATATTTTAGTACTTAAATGTACTGTTTCACGTTCACTTGAACTGAGGTTGCGATTCTTATTTATCCTTAACTGAGGACCTCAGTTAGGAGTTAACGGAGATTGAATGATTTGTGAATACCGCGGTATATATTTTAGTACTCAAATGTTTCTTTTCATTTTATGGTTTCATTAAAACATTTTGAATTTTCACTATTCACTCCGGGAGTTTGCGTAGTTGAGAAAAAATGAAGGAGAGCTTTCTCAACACCAATTGAAAGATACATTCGAAATTGATGTTTATTTACAAGAAAAGCAGTGGCGTAACAATTTTTTCCTCAAAAATGTTCAGTGACATGCTAGTACGGATGCCACTGGTAGTACGCCCTGTACTTCTTAAACATCCTGGATGTAGTTCATACAGCAAATTCATATCATTTTTCGATTCTCTTAGTCTCCTGGATTTTCCGCGCTTCAGTCTGAACACCCTGTTATGATCAGTTTAAAAATGGTCAACTATCATAGTATCCGATTAGCTGTGACGGAAAAGTGGTTCTAGAAATGTGAAAAAAATTATTATTATTTTAATCTCACCTACCTTTTTGGCACGCTTGTTCTACAAAGTGCCTGTCAATTTGTCAAAATGTCAAAATTTTCGAGGTTGAACTGAGTTCTGTCCGGCATTCAGCACAATTATTTTCAGATAAGTTGAGAGTTGAAATTTGCAGTTCGTTTAGACAATATCCACCGACTGGTTTCGGAGTTATAGCAATTTGTAAATTTAGTTTTCCAAATAACTCGAAAAATACTGATCTGACCGAATGAGACCTCGGTATCTAGTTGCATAATACTTACATGAATACTTATACAAAATATCGAGAGGATCATGTGAATAGAAATTATAAAAATAATTTTTTTAAAAAAATCTGTATCTCAGAAACTATCCGTCAGATATTGCTGAAATTCTGCAAGAGTCATAACCTAATTTTACAGCAAAGTTCTGGACTTAAACTCGGACGTATTCATATGGTTGGAGATATTGGCAAAATGGCTAATTATCGAAATATTACAACGGTTGTAGCGTACTATTGACTTTATTACACTCGGACAACAATGTTGTCGACAATTTTGATATTTGACTTTAAGCAGTCGAACGAATTTCATGATTATAAAATTAGTAATATCTGCACCATTTTAAATGGATATAATATTAAACAACAAACAATGAAAAAGCTAAAGTTACTCATAATTTCTAAGAATTATCACAATTTTTACGGAAAAATTCATTTTGAATATTCACAAATCGTCGTTGCGCCTTCAAAATGCGACATGTGAATTTTGATAGATTGTGCATTCATACACTAAGCATGTTTTGCAGGAGCATATTTTTCGTACTTGTCGCTTTTCGATCAAATCCAACTGGAACCGAAACTAGTGTGATTATCACATGGCAGCTTTTAACGAAATATCCAGCTTGCGCAGTTCTTAATCGAAATATATACTTAAAGCATTTTGCACAATATATGCACATGTCGCGTTTTGAAGGCGCAACGACGAAATGTCAGTTTCAAGGGAGGTATATTGGACGTATTCTAATGAATTGGAAAGAATATTTTTGGAATTCAGTATATGGAAATTGATTACCGATTGGTTGAATACCTAGAACAGTTTGTACTAGTGAAAACATAGCATAATATATTGAGGCTATGACATAAGGCACGCTCGGCAATCCTATCCGAGAGGCGGCGGATTTTTTCGTTACGTATCTCAGATAACATCGATTCATCTGAAATAAACGAACGGAACAGAGCAGAATGTTGTTCATAGAACAAAAAGGAATGACGTCAAAAGTGTGATCGACATTTCTCTGACCTTGGAGGTAAAAGATTCGATTTATTACATTGACGATGATACCTACTTATTTGGAGTTTTTAGCAATTTTATTTATTAACGATTGAAATTTCGTGATAATGGATCTGATTAACTAATATACCTTAGATGGTATTCATATCAAATACGATATGAGAAATAATAAAAAATTGCGGTTTTGGGCATATATCCTAATTGTTTGAAGCCTGAAGAATTGATATCAGAGATTTCTCTTTATAAACCAATTCTCAATATATCCAGACATTGTTAATTATTTAGTGAACAGGGAGAGTGCTTCCACAATGAGTGAAATGAAAGCGCACCTGAGCTTGGAAGTACATAATCTAGCCAATTATTATTGTATATAAATTTATATTATTATAGATGCTATTACAAGTATTTGGAGAAATAGTGAATGTTTCGTTCTGAAATTTTTAATAGTGCTTTGAACCAAAGAGAAATCTTTTCCAAAGTATTTTCAAGTCGACAGTGTTGCCACATCTATTAGAAACGCATGTATACTTTTTTATTTCAAATGGAACACACTGTATCTTTATTTATGAATCGATTCCATATTGAATTTTTTTTCAGTTTGAATCGAATGCTGTGAAAATAGTATAGAGTTGCGATTTGAAAATCTTGATATATTTCAACTCTAAATATCCTATTTTTGAGCCTAACCTTGGAACGACCTTATGGGATGTCAAAGGACTGAATACGTCTTGTAAAAGGCGAGAGTGCTCACTATAAGATTCCTGAATTTGGTTTCATTCCCGTGAATAATAACAGATATCGAACTTCCAAACTGTTAATGCAGAGATCAAGAATTCCAAAAATTAGTGCATAACTTGGCAACAGTTCGTGAAAAGGATTTTGTGTGATTCATTTGTACTGCGAATTAAATATAGAAACGATGCATAAAGAAAAATACAGGGTGATCCATTTGAAATAACAATGAAGGCATTCTTGATTGATGTGCATGGCAACACCGTCAACTTGAAAATATTTTGGAAAAGGAGTTCACTTTTGCATAAAGCACTACATTTCAGAACGAAATATTTACTAGTTCTCTCAAAATAATTGTAATATGCCAAGTTAAAAGGGAAACGCTGTATATGTATGAAGCACATAAATTGTCATATTTTAGTCATTCGAAAGCTGAATAATTATGCCTATATCATTGTTGATTAGTAATTTCTAATTTTTTTTAGGTGGATTTTTTTAGGTGGAGGCATTCACATAGACTAAATGAAATATTATAACACCATGAGCAATCAATCTTGAAGACGGCATTGTTGTTAGAGCTCACTACACTCATTAGATGAGTGGTACCACTTCAGCTGTGTAGGATAATCGGAAATGCTGGTTCCAAAATACCTATAGTGAGAATTGGATATTTAGGTACCTTATTTTAAAGTCATGTTCTAGATTTGAGCTAGATCGAATCTATATTGCCGAAAATATTGTGAACATATTTTTGTTTTCCTGGGAGACAATCTGTCTTGGGCGAGTTTTGTACCTGGATGGTTGACTGCTCTGGCTATAAATTTGAACAAGCGCGCCATAGCTCCTGACCTAAGTGCTTTTCTAACTAGTTAAGTAAACAAATCAGGATGAATTCCCGTTTAATGTTCTTATCTATAATACCAGGTAGTGAGATATTCTTACATTCAATCGTATTTTAGACCATGCCTTAGGGTATGTCTATTACTTTCCGCAGATTATTACTATAATTTTTATGACAAATGCCATTAATATTTCCTATTAATATGTATTCATTGCTTTTTATAGAAGATCATTTCGTATAACCTCAATGCTCTTTTTCCTTGAGTTATACCTATGCTTTCCACACAGCTGTCGCCAACTAATGGGCTCTAGAGGAAATATGCCTGCTTAGAAATTACTTTTACGTATATCCAACCACTCCACTAGATTTCCTCGAATTGACATGAGAACCATAGAACTAACAATGCTCCTTCGGATGAATGAAACCTGATTGAAAATCAAGCAATAGTATTTCGCCTACAAAGAATTAACTGGTCGATTCAAAACGGCCGCAACGCCTGCATAAAGAACTCTGTCACGGATACTCTGTGGCATAAACAATTCTGTGGTATAAATCCACAGAACAAATGGCTACACCGCTCTGTGGGACCCAATCAATGACTTTTAGACGTTTTCAGTGCGTCAAAGGGAAGATATCACTCATGCTGGTCTGATCCGTGCTTACATATTCTGTGAGCGTGCATAGAATACTGATGCGCTTTAATCGGGTAAGGTTGAATCTTGAAGACATAAATATCACTGCCTGTTCGAAATAATGGAAATGTCAGCTGACAGAAAATCTTTTCAGAATTCTTCCTGGTGAATGAGATCGTAGCCCTTTTTTGTCTATAAAGAATAAACACTCCTTTAATTTTAAGAGCGGAAATTTTATAATCAGGAACTTATGATAAATGATTGAATTTGCTTATTTATGATGGATGGTCAATCCTAAATCAGGAGGATTGAATCGAGAAGAGTTTCCCGATTCACCAGTTATTGGAATCACCAATGCCTGATATGTTGATATTTCCGATTGTTATATTAGGGCTCAATTCAAGTGTCAACGTGTATATCCGATTAGGCATATCGGATTCTTCATCAGTGAGTCTAAACTGAAATTTTCGGACAAAAATTTGAAAATAACAGATATTTGACGCCAGAAGTAAACAGAAGGCGCTAATGTGGCATCAGCAGACAGGTTTTAATAGTGATGTAATAATAATAATAATAATAATAATCGCCTTTATTGAGAAAAAAAAAATGCGTACATGCATTTGAAAAAGAATTCAGATGGTGGGAGATCACTCCAGAGCGAAGTTTAGTCAAAGACTATTCTTACACTTAACTCCAGAATAGTCCCATTATTTTCGTATGTAGACTTACAAAAATAACAAATATCTGCTCAAAAATAAGAAAGAAAAATGAAAAAATATTGAAAGGTTACAAAAAAAAAAAAAAGCAACATCTAACTAATTTGACTGTCAAAAAGAGGACCCCTCACATGAGACCTGTACTGGTGAAAACTGGTAAATTGTAGATCAGACTTCAACTCGTTGAAAACTTTGGCGGCGCGATAGGAAAAACATTTCTGAAACCTGGCAGTTCTGTGTAAGGGAACAGTGAGACCACCCCTGTTACGAATCGCTCTATCGTGAACAGCATATCTGGGCACGAGTTTGGCCCTCAGAACTGTTGAAGAAGGCATATTCCGAATTTTAAAGACGAAACAAGCAAGATGCAGTTTAACTCTGTTCTCCATCCTTAGCCAGCCCAACTCATTAATTTTATGGGAAATATGATCGAACTTACGCAGACCAAAAACGAATCTACAGCAGTAATTTTGCACAAGTTGTATACGGCGCCGGAAGAACGAGTTCAAACATGGTCCAAACACCACATCCCAATAATTAAACCTCGAAAGAACTAAGGACTCAACCAGATCTCTACGCATCTTGAAAGTAAGCAAACGTTTTGCAGAATAGAGAGCCCTCAACCTATAATGTGCACTCTTCACCAATTCAATAACATGTTGAGAAAAGGCAAGCTCGTCATCAAACGTGAGACCGAGATTTCTAGCTGAGTCAGTTGAATCTATAGGAATACCGTCCATCCGAATATCCAGCATGGCCGAAATCGAAACCCTATCCTTTTTCTTCGAGTAAACCAAAAGCTTTGACTTAGATGCATTGACTGTGAGATTATGTGCAGTAGCATTCAAGAGCACGGCTTCAAGATCATCATTAACTCTTGAAGATGCAAGATGCATATCTTCGGCTGGGCAAGAATATATAAGTTCTGTATCATCTGCATAAGTCACCGGTTTACAATGCTTGAGACCAGAAAGCAAATCGGAAGTGTTCAAAATAAATAACAAAGGACCAAGAATAGATCCCTGGGGAACTCCCGAACAAATCCGAGCAGAATCTGAAAGTCTGCCACCCGCCCTGATCCTCTGGGTGCGGAACGACAGGAAAGATCTAACCATCGAGACAGCATCGCAAGAAAAACCAAAGTAGCCCACCTTTGCGAACATCAAAGCATGGTTGACGGTGTCGAAGGCCCTTGAAAAATCCAACAACAACAGCAAGACGACCAATCCCCGATCAAGGCCGGAAAAAATTTCATCAGTAACTGTTGCCAAGGCAGTAGAGGTACTGAAATGCTTCCTAAAACCATTCTGATACGCAGGCAATAAATTACATCCCTCAACATATGTATACATCTGATCAAACAAAACTCTCTCCAAAATTTTTGACACCACCGGAAGAATACTAATGATACGCAACTCGGAGACATCAGTTGGATTGCTGACTTTAGGTAAAGGAACACCAATTGCCTCCTTCCACTGCAATGGAAAAACGTTACAAAGTATACAACTATTCATTAAATGTAAGAGGAACGGATCAATAAAAGGTCGGGCATGATACAACATCGCCAGTGAAATACCATCGCAACCGAAAGATGTTCGACAGTATGTTGAGATTTAAGATTGAATAGACAGGTTGTCAACAAGGGCCAGCAGAGCTGATAGGCACTTGTTTCACGCTTCAAAATAAACAAATAAGTCTGGAAAGGGAACCACCTGGACTTGGAAATGACACTTACAACTAATCAGTTTATATGGCTAGGGTAGGAATTTAGGAAGGCGTAGTGTAGAATGACAAAATTATAAAAAGTAATATTTTTGCGCTCAAGTTCTGGGTAATAGCATGCTATCATTTTGGCCAAATGGCCGTAGTCATTTGGGCAAAATTAATCTGAGGAACTTAGATGAGTCTTGTAAATATTTCTGTTCAATTTGATCAAAATGAATGTAAGAATTGTCTCATATTTGAAAAAATTGTAAAAGGATTTGTTCTTATAAACGTTGAAGTTTCTGTGAAACTAAGTAGTGTCAATGAGTTCTTTCGATGAAAGCACGCATCACCTTTTTGCGCGTATGTTCAGTATATTCATTTTGCCCAAATGATTGTAATGTTCGATGTTTTTGCTGAAATGGTCTCAAACGATCAGGTTCGACCCACTGATGGAGAATTCGAAGTCATATTTGATTTGAGGGGAGCCTCCCCCCCGGATCATATCTCAAAGGGCGCCAAATTGACCGCGGATAGTTGGAAAAATATAGCAAAATGTCATAATGAAAGCAGATTTTTTTGAACTACTACTTGTATAAGATGATTATTATTATACAGTACAGTGACTGTATCGAATGATTGCCTACCCTGCCATCTAGTCGATTTATTTGTACTAGACCGACAGCATTGTAGAAAGCTTAGTTGCTGCTAGAGACTAAGTGGCAGGAGTGGGGAATTCTCGGCCTTCCCCGGTTATACATCAAAATATTTCAATAGAAAGAAACATAACCTTCTTCTTCTTATATAAATTATTCGAGAATAGTGAATTAGTGAATCTGAATATTGATTAAAATTTAAAATCGAAAACCGCATACGGATATGGATCCTTGTCAAAAACAGTTCAAACCGTCTGGAGCGGAATTCAGGAGAGCCCAGAAAAAGAAAATTGAAACGGAAAAAGGCGCAAATGTCATGAAGACATGGCTAACGGCGAGTTGTTCAAGCACTGACTCGAAGTCAGGAGCTTTTGTGCGCATGTTCTATTGTCAATTCTCCTTAATCTCTACCATGCGCAACCTACCCAGAAAATTGCAAGTTCTCATCCCCTTTTGTTCGAAAGTTATTGAGGCACCGGTCACCCCCATCCAGCTACTGAACTTCCCCATCCGATCGTGTTCAAACTTGGCACTTGGCAGTAGAGTTAAGTTCTGAAGGCTCTTGCAAAATCTCAGCGATATCGAAAGAATAGTTTAGGACATATAGAATTTTTGTCAATTATTTTCAATGATTTTTGAAAAAATTTCAAGTGATACGATCCTCACGAAATTTCGCATCTCAAAATAATATATTTTTCGAGTTATTGAGGAAATAACAACCAAATTTCATTTGGCCGATTATACCTATAAACAAACTCGCATTAAGATGCACAACCTTCCTGAAAATTTCAAGACGCTATCTCTTTCCGTTCTCAAGTTATCGTGGCAATGGCCGGCTGGTCAGACAGAATCGACTCTGACCTCGAATTCTTCATCAGCGATTAGAACCAAATTGTTTGAGACAATTTTCAGCGAAAAATTCGACATTTGGGCAAAATGTTAACGTGATGTTACCCAGAACATGCGCGCAAAAAAGAGGACTGTATTTTCGAATAGAGTGAAAAGGGTAAGTTTTGGCCATTGCTGAAACATAGTTTTTAAGGAAAGTAACTGACAGGTTGATTTTGAGTGCCTATAAAACATAACATTTTTTTTCGAGATATTTCGGTAAAATTTTCGATTGAGTGGCATCGAAGGTTTAATTTTCTATATATGTACAATGTACATACTACAAAAATTTTCAGGGTGATGAGTACGAAAATATTGCTTTAATTCAGGAATTACAAAAAACTCATTCAATATTCCAAATATAGCAGATATTTTCAAAGAATTGTTGGAACATTCTACTCTAGATAGCAGGGTAACATGAAATTATTGCTATATAATATTTCGAAAGTTTTCTTTTTAATATTTATAAACCCTTCAGATTATTCTTATCATCTTGAAGGCTTGATATATATATTTGTTTTTGTCAAATACAATTCTTTTTTGGTCCTTGACCTTTTGAGAGATGCAAACAATTTTTTTCACTCAAAAATACAAATTCAGAACGTGGTCTTCTTTGTAAAATAATTTTCTTTCATAGTTATATTAATTTATAATTTATCCATATTTGTGGGTTTTCGATTTTTGTTTATTTTTTCAAATTAGGAGCGCCAAAAGGCGTTTCTCCCCCTCCTTGGAAAATCTCTTAGCTACGGCCCTGGCTGGGTGGGTGAGCGTTGCTACGATAACTTTCGAACGGAAAAAGATAGCGACTTATAATTAAGGATAGGTTACGCATCCGAATGGGACAGCTAAGTTTGTAGTTTATGCATAATCGGACGAACGGTTTCGGAGTTATACCCATCTTAATATTTTTCCTCAATAACTCAAAATATATAACTCTGATCCAATTAAAACTTGGTAATTACTTGGAGAATATGAACGCGCTAATTTTCGCGAATGTCGTTACTAAAGAAATTATAAATTTGTTTTCTTCAAAGCCTCAGAAACTATTTACCAGAATCCGCTGAAATTCCGCAATTAGCTTCGAGCCACCATTTCTAAAACGAGTACTGACTTTTAACTCTATCGACTTCGTATAAAGCGCGAATAGACCAATGAGCATGATCCATTGAGCATGCGCTTGAAAGCTCTTAACATGTCGGTACTTTTCAAAATTTTTTTGTCTTAATATCCGACTTTAATCTGGATATAAGAATTGATTCCTATTGACTCGGAATTCAATAAGATTCCGACTTCAAACTTGGAATTCAACATAATTCCGACTTAAACTCGAAATTTAAAAAATTCCAACTTTGGATTGGAATTTGATTCCATTCGGAGTTTGAAACCTAGAAGATACTATAGTCAACAAATGTCAATTTGCAGGGTCGAAGTTTCAGAAATTATGGTAGGAAATAATTTTCTTAGAACAGAACGAAATCAAAACACTGGTGCGCCATCTAGGAAATATCTTTCATGAACTATTATTTTCCATAACTTATATTTATTATCATTCATCAGAGAATCAGAAAGAATTATCATCACTCAAGCCTCAATTGAATTTTAGTGTGTAGACGGTGATTTCATAGAATTTTCTTTATCCTATAAGACCACAGACTCAGCCATAGGATATGACTCGAAAGATTTTGGCTCCTAAAGATATAATCCAAAAAGTGGAAAAACTCAGTGGGGCTTTGGCGTGTTGTTCAAATTTATAGCCAGAGCAGTCACCCATCCAGGTACTGAAGTCGCCCAAAGGAGCTTAGCTCCAGAAAAAAAAATTCCCAATATTTCCAAGATAAATCAGATTCTAAAAACAAAGGTCCCATAGAAATTGTTCCTTTTTTTGAGCGAGAATGGCCTCAAACGATTAGTTTCGACCCAAATTAATAGATTCACTGTTGGTTCGAAAATAAACAGAACTGTGTCTGTGGTGGCGTAATGACCCATTTTAATACATTTACTATTGGGTCGAAAATATGCAGTGCTCTAAGTAATCATTAAATGACATTTTGGGATGTGCAATGTGCATTCATCATTAAATGGTGCCTTTATGGATTTTTTCTTTCACACTCTGATAAATATCTATAAAATAAAAAAATCATTATTTTGTGAATTGCTTCTGCGTTAGAAACACAAGATATTTGTGAGAAGCATTGTATCGGAAAATGTTGCCTAGCAAACAATAACGAAACAACATCAATGATAAAACAAGTATTTCGGAGACTATATCAGACTCCTTCGTCAGACACCAAACGAAAGTCTTCAGACTTATCTTTTGTTGATCCTATCCCTGAGCACGAAATGACGTCGTCCATCTATTTACTTATATTGTACAGATATCCCTAGAGAAATATTCCTACTGGACCTGTTGGAAATATTCATACAATTGATAGAGTTTCCGAGGCACTCTAGCCAACTATGTTTTTTCAAAAGTTCCATTATAAACAATTTTTTGAGTGTCGTATGGGCAATTAATAGTCCTGTCCTAGCGAATGCCGTTGACATTATACTTGCTTTACATGAATTATCCTACTGACCACATTTTATGCATCAATATGTAGATGACATAATTCTTACAATACCAGCTGACAGGGTGGTAGGGACTTTGACAATTTTCGATAATTTCGATTAACACATTCAGTTCATCGTGGAAAAAGAAACAGCTAGAGCAGTACATTCTTGGACACGTGGGTTTTTAGATATATGGATAACAACTAGTTCCAGTAGTACCTCAATTATGAATCATATCAGCACATAGCACTCGCAACAAATGTGATTCTGGGCAGGAAGAGACGAATTATGGATATTTTACATTCACAGTTCGAAAGGTAGGTTAGCGATAAGCTTTTCATTGATAATGGTTCTAAGAGAGTCTTTCTTGGGAATATACTTTATGACTTTAGGAGACCTCAATGATGTGGAGAGCAGTAAAACTTTTGAATATTTTCCATTCCCATACGGAGTTACGGAAAGGCTCACAAACTCATAAGAGGATAGAGTAACAAAGTTAACGAAGAACACAACTGAATCTCCTTAGTCACACAAGCTCCTAGGAGCTTCTGAGGGATCTCCTTGGAGAAGACTTGGGAGGGTCAGTTTAATCATAATCATGTTTATAGCACGTGCGCCAATTGCAGATTGACTTCACAATGAAAAAAAAAAGGCTAAAAGAGCATTGACGTGGGGTCAATCTGCTTTGGCGTGGGTGCTATAAACATTATTATGATTATACTGACTCTCCCAAGTCTTCTCCATGGAGATCCCTCAGAAGCTCCTAGGAGCTTGTGTGACTAAGGCGAGTCGGTTGTGTTCTTTGTCAACTTTGTTAATCTATGCTTATGCCAGCTAAGACACGGCACTGTTAATTTATGACCCGACAGTGAATGGTGTCCACTACCCTCTGGGTAGATCTCCGGCTCATTATATCCGCTGAGCTTCAAACCCTCATCATTCAATTCAACTTAGCCAACGTGAACACTTACGCCGAAGAGTACTGACTTCACGTACGTGCTTTTTTATTTTCAATTAATTACCGCACTTTCATTCGATCAGATCAGTATTTTTCGACTTATTGGGAACACAAAATTTCAGATGCCTATAACTACGAAACAACTCGGTGAATTATGCCCATTAAAGGATTTATCCGGCGTATTTGGACTCCAAACCTACTCTGAAAATTTCAACTCTCTAACTCACTGCGTTCAAGCGTAATAGTGATGACGGCAGGCCAGACAGAATCAATTTTGACCTCGTATTCTTTATCAGTGAGTAGAAACTAATCGTTTGAGACCATTCTCGGCCAAACATTCGAAAATTACTGACATTTGGACGAATTGATAGGCACTCTGTTCACCTGAACAGCGCGCCAAAAATCGATTTGCCAATGAATGCTTTCAGACAGTATTCTCTTATGATCACCTGACATTCAAAAATATGAAAGAAATTTACAGAACTAAATTGGCCACCCCGTAAAACTGTTTGATGAAATGAAGCTGTGTGACTTGAAATTAAATATTATTTTGTTTCCCGATCAAGTACATACTTCTTGCACGCATGCCATCTTCACCATCCCATTCCTAGACCATGTATTATTCTCATTATTTTTGCATTTGAATTCCAAAAAAATTGTTTCAAGCACTGACGTGAAGTCAGAAGCTTTTGCGCGTATGTTCTATTGTCCATTCTTCTGTATTGGACACCCTTAATCGAATTTACCATGGTAAATTATGTTGTCCATTCTCCTGTATTGGACACTTAATTCGAATTCACCATGGTAAATTCGAATTAAGAGTGTGCAATACAGGAGAATGGACAACATAATTTACCATGGTAAATTGTATTGTAAATTAATTCGAATTTACCATGGTAAATTCGAATTGAGATTGTCCAATACAGGAGAATGGACAACATAATTTACCATGGTAAATTCGATTAAGGGTGTCCAATACAGAAGAATGGACACTAGAACATACGCGCAAAAGCTTCTGACTTCACGTCAGTGCTTGAACCAATTTTTTTCGTGATTTTTTTGAAATTTTCTAGGGGTGCGGTTCTTAGAATTTTTTTTTTCGAAATTTTTTTCAAATTTTCTAGGGGTACGGTTCTTACAAAATTTTAAACACGTCACTATGATGATTTTCTACTACTCGTTACCAAGCTTCAATTCGATCGAATATTTATTTTTTGAGTTATCAAGGAAATAATATTCCAGGTGGGTATAACCTGGAAACCGTTTGACCGATTATGCCCAAAAACGAACTCAACTCTCCCTTTCGGATACGAAAGCTACTCTGAAAATTACAAGTCCCTATCTCCTTTCGTTCGAAAGTTATCGAGGCAACGGTCACCCATCTACTGAACTCACACAAGAATGCTCTAATCTCCAACAATATTCAACCGATCGTGTCGAAACTTAAAACTTGGCAGTAGAGTTAGGTGATGAAGGCTTTTGCAAAATTTCAGCAATTTCAAACGAATAGTTACTGATATATAGAATTTTTTTTTTCAATTTTCAATGATTTTTTTAGAATTATTTACAAATACTATCCTCACGAAATTTTGCAAGCATTTTCGCGTTGGCATTCTACAACTAATTACCATGTTTGAATTCAATCGGTTTAGTATTTTTCGAGTTAATGAGGAACAAAAAACAACCAAATTTCAGATGGCTATAACTCTAAAACCGTTTCGCCGATTATGCTCATAAACAAAATAAAATGTCGCGTTCTGGTGCACATCCTAACCTGAAAACCTCAAGCCGCTATCTCTTTTCGTTCTCAAGTTATCGTGACAACAAAAATATTTTTTAATAATTTTTTTTTTAATTTTCTAGCCATACGATTCGCACAAAATTTCACGAACGTGCTTAGGTTCATATTCTACAACTACTCACCAAGCTTCAATTCGATCGGATTTACATTGGTTGAAAACAACATTATTACTCGGAAACCACTGGGCCGATTATGCTCATTAACGAAATTGTCCGTCGCTTAGCGATGCGCCACACACCCTGAAAATTTCAAGTCGGTAGCTTTTTTCGTTCTCAAGTTATCGTGGCAACGGCCGGACGGACGGACGCCCGGACGGACAGAATCAAATTTGACCTCGAATTCTTCATTGGGCAGTCGAACTAAATCGTTTGAGACCATTTTCGTCAAAAAATTCGAAAGTTACAGACATTTGGGCAAAACTATAACGCGATGTTCCCCAAAACATACGCGGAAAAATACACGAGAAAATATTTCTCAGTGTCTCGTCAAAATTTTTTGGAATTAAATTCCGTGTTTAAAGTCCGAAATTTATTGAATTCCAAGTTTAAAGTCGGAATTTGATGGGAATCCTCGGAATTAAATATTAATTCTTTGTTCGGAATTTGCCACCTTTTTGGTACTAACACCTGGCAACTAAGGTACTCGAAAATACCTCGAGAGTATTCATAGCTTTGTAACTGGACAATTGACGAATGTTTTTGAATTTCGAACATGACAAATATCCACCTGAATATCTGATCCGATACCGCTTGCTCTATTCTCACTAATGCTAATTCTACAGGACACATTTATAATCCACATTAAATCATATATATAAATGATAATTCATTTCAACACACACGTGTTTAAAACATATCAGGATTAGGTAAAATTGCAGATGCGGCCTGTATGAATATCAAGGTAATATCTTTCATCCTGTTGTTGACCGGATGCTGAAATGAGAAATAATGAGGTAATCAATAATAATATAATGTTCATCGAGTACAGCGAATAGTGGTACAATTTTTATGGTTATGTGTTTTGATATAACGTAGGATGTATGGGCTTATGAAACCTAAAGTTTCCTAATATTTTGTCTCTCATCGTTTTCCAATCACACCTCGTTTGGCTGTACAGAATTAATGGAAGAATCATGATATTCATTGTTTATTCATTGAGCCATAGGTATATTATAAATTCGTTCATATTAGAAGTAAAACAATTAAAAAGGCACTGACGTAACGTCAGTCAGCTTTGGTGTGCTTGTTGTTATTGACCATTCTGAATTGAATGATGTATTAAACAAGCACGCAAACGCAGACTCACGTCGATCCTTTTTTGACGGTCTTGTTCTACAGAGTGCTTCTTACAATGATCACGATTCATCAACTAAGCTCTCCACCTGTTTATCACATCTTGCAAACTGATCTAGGAAAACGCCCAGGTACTTAATTGACTATTGCAATTTGGAAAATGCAGAGGAAGCGATGGAAAATCCGATTGATAACAAATTTCGTTTCAGATACATTTAAACTCAATCTATTCCTAAGCAAACAGCCATGTCATAGCGTCAACTGCCTCCTCATATGTGTGCTCCCGAATATCTCCTTCAAACAAAATAAGCGAGTCATTAGCACATGAAACAATTTCCAAGTCAGCACCACCCAAGGAGGAGTTATGGATCCACAACGGTCTCCTACGGGATGCCCATCTGTATTACCGTTGATTGAATCAGTACCTTGTCAGTTTTGACACACTGTATTCTATCTTTCAGATAATTTCTGCAGAGATCCAGACAAATTTCCCCTACTCTTATATTCTCCATTTTATTGATTAATAAATCATGATTCACCGAATCGAACCCATTTGCACAGTCCAGAAAAAAAGTCGCAATCTTCCTTCCTCATAGCAGACACAATAATTTTGATACTTCGAACTTGAGGCATCTTATTACAATTAACACTAGTAGGCGGAGGCACAATAACTAAGAATATCTGTACAAGTCAGCTCACATAAACCGATTTCTTCACGAGAAACTAAGGTATACAATTTTGATATCGCAAAAAATATCAAAACATAAAGCGTTGATATATCTAACATACCATTCTTCGAATAAAATATGAATTAATTGCCCCCTTTCAGGAAAAACAATCTAGAATTTTTCATTGTGCAATCGACTAGTAATTCTGGAGAATCCAAGTATTTCCATTTGAACTCTTTTTTAAACATATACCAAACAGTAATTGAATGATCCACTAACATACTTATATCATACTCGACATTGTCGGCATTCTTGATTCTTCTCGCATAAATATCTCGCACATTTTCCTTGCCCCAGATGTCCTCATTCGAGAATTTTCTATGAATATGCAGAATTGTTCGTTATAAATCAAACTATACGCACAAAATACAAATGATGCAATAAATATCATAAATGATAATTCATACAGCACCATTCATTATACTGTGCTACACGACGTAATTAACGTGACTGTAATAATACGGACCATTATTCACAGTTACTCAATTGAATATTTTAAAACAAATTGAAAAAATAATAATGTAGTATTAATAATTTCCCTAATGGCAAATATACATATACAAAATACGTTGGATGTCGGTACTCCATCAGAGATATCCTTGTGGAACGAAGTAACATTACCTTAGACTATTCGCCATCGAAATCGTTGAAGATGATGGTGCTATCGGTTTGACCATTCTACCTATAATAAGTAACATTTAGTAATAATAAACGGAGAAAATATGTTCAAACCTCTAACATTTTCAACTAACCATCTTACGTTTGGTGTTAAATTCGAGGGCATCTTCTGTAACTTACTGCAGGAGGGCCTTAGAGTTATCAAGCAGTGGTGCTTGTCAGTGGGGTTCAGCATAAACCCGAACAAGACCACTGTGATTCTGTTTACTCGGAGAAGGAAACTTCCAGCTGTGAGATCCCTCCTTTTGAACGGAGATATTATAGAATATAGAATTATAGAAGTCTGAAGTTAAATATCTGGGGGTAGCACTAGATAGTAAACTTCTGTAGAATCGGCATGTCGACATCACTGCCAGTAAAGCAACAAAGGCTATGATGGCGTGCAGGTAATCCGGTAAGACTTGGGGCTGCAACCATGAGATACTGCGGTGGATGTACGTTATGATTGTGAGACCCATAATTACGTATGGGGCAGTAGTTTGGTAGGTACTCAAATACAAGCCAGAATTGTACAAGGAAAACCCTCGACAAAGTACAAAGGCTGGCCTGTGTGTGTATCACTGGAGCTATGGGAACCTGTCCTACCAGGGCACTTGAGCAAATTTTGTAAACAATAGTTACAAATCACCACACTCACGGGGAGAAAGGGTTTTTTGCTGAGGTTTTTCCCTAAGCTCTTGTATCATACGTCGAATTGTATGGTACCCCGTTACACCAACCTCTGCTAAAACATATACAGCTCTCAGTCAAAAGAATATATGTACATATACTTGAGATTATAACAAATCTCACACCACTTCATCTAGTGATAGAGAAAATGGCCCATGAAGCAATTCCCAGAATATCTAGGAAAGGATCAGGTAATGGGAGTATTAAAAACCAGAAATCCTGGTCCTCTCTTAACAGGTACATCTCATCAGCCAATCTTCCTAGTGACGAAATGAAAGTAAGCATAGAAAAGAGCTTTACTACGATGCTTGGTAGGAAAAAAGACTGGGACAGGGAATCCACCACCCAAGTTCTTGAAAGAAATGTCATTAAATGGTACACAGACGATTCAAAAACCACTACAGGAGCTGGCGCTGGAGTATATGGGCCAGGCACCAAATGCTCACTATCGCTAGGCTCCTATCCGAGCATCTTTCAGGCAGAAGTACTTGCAATAGGAAGATGCGTGGAAATGAACCTATAAAGAAACTATCATAGTTGTGATATCGCAATCCACTCTGACAGTCAAGCTGCTATTAAAGATCTGAGATCCCATGTTATCGAATCCAAGCTGATATAGGAGTGCCGAAGAAAACTTAATGAAGTAGGCAAGAACAACAGGGTCTCCTTGGTCTGGGTTCCTGGTCACGCGGGAATCATAGGAAATGAGGAGGCCAACACACTTGCCAAGAAAGGAGCACAAACCCCCTTTATTGGCCCGGAACCTTATTGTAGCGTTGGTAGACACACCTACAAAAGTGAATTCCGGACGAAAGAAGAAACTGAGAGAGGTACTTCCCGGAGATCTCTCCCCGGAATGCATCACTCCAAGAAATTCCTCAGGAACTTTAATACTGTCAGATCCAAGAAATACTTGGACCTCAGTAAGAACAAGCTGCACCTCCTCACAGGGCACTGCGGCCTCAGGAAGCGTATGATGAGATAAGGGCTAGCAGAAACTGACGAGTGCAGATTCTGTTGGGAGGACGATGGAACTCCTGATCACCTGAGAACGGAATGCCTCGCCATCTCAAACCAACGCAAGGAATCCTTTGGGCAAGAAATCTGCAGGAGCGAAGACCTAGCCTCCTTGAAGCCATCCCAGATACTGGAGTTCATCAGAACTCTGGAACTGGAAGGCGAGCTGTAGATGGTAATGACATTGACAGCTCTGAAGGGGGGGCACAATAGGCCTTAAGCTCGCAGTGCAACGTTACCACCTACAACAATATACAGTATATACGTTCGGTGTTATTCCCCTGTAAAAAAATCTATCTGTTTATTCATTAATTTAAATCTTTATTCATTTAAGAACGAAAGGAAGAAAGACAAACAGATAAAAACCGAATAGAACATTCACAATTTAGCATCATGTATCATACATAAGCACATTGAAAAATGACTAACCCTTAACATTTTGAGTAGAATTAATTCTATGAAATGGGACAGCGGGCAAATCTCGAGATCTCAAATTCTTATCCGGTACTCTGAAATCAATCGATTGAAGAATTTCCTTGGGCTCCAAATCGATGAAGCAAAATTAATCATAACGAATAGAAATGATTAATACAAAGTTAACATGGTTCCGTTTTTCTAACAATCTGTCACTTCTCATAGTGAATTCAAGCATTTTATTCGATGATATTGCTCATAATATATTCGTCAATTATCAACTTCGAGCACAGAGTCATCTCTAAATCTCTTATGATATCTAGCTGAATATTTCCCTCCTGTCAAAAATCCCCTGTGATTGAAGTGCAATTACCGCATGATTACAGCGATTATATAACTCATATTATAAAGAACCAATAGAATTCCTGAATTTCCCTTAGTAACGTCGTATAGATAACTGAATATACCGCTTGACGACGGTATATAATCGTTTTGGTGATTCGCCTCCAGCCATATTGGAATAATTTCCATAGTGACGATAAATGTCAATGAAATGTCAGTGCATTTTTGAAGATGCATCGTTTTGGTTTGAGTTCAAGTGGTGAAATTGACCAAGAAATTGTTAATTTAACACCAGAAAATACCACGAAGACACATAATTATGTTTGGAAACAGTTCACGGTGTTTTGTGAACATCGAAATTACAAACTTCGTGCTGATATTTCAAATGATGAAGTAGCGAATATTTTGAAAGATTGGGCATTCAATATGAAACGTGCAGATGGAAAAGAATATAAAGAAAGTACAGTTAAAACCATTTGGAATATTTCTGCTAAACTCTTACAGAAAAAGTTTCATGAAGACTTCAACAGAGAAATAAATCCATTTAAAGATACAATTTTCGAAAATGCGAGAAAGGCCCGTACAGCCAAGAGGAAAAAATTACAAGCAATCCCCGACAGGAAAAAAGAGAGCTCAGCCGCTCTTAATAAGAATGAAATACTCAAAATTATTTCAAGTTTCGATGAAAATACACCAGATGGTTTGCAAAAAAAATTTTATCAAATTTGTGCTGTGGAATTGGCATGGCGTGGTAATGAAGCAGCCTTTTGCTTAATACAAAAAGGAGTTCGACAATTACGGTCAAAATACGGGACGAATCGAATACAATCCAGTATTTTCAAAAACAGCACAAGGTGGTGAACAACGTACCACAAATTCTAAATGGTTGGTAACGAATAAAGAGTCCACGAATCAGTGTCCAGTACGTCTCTTGGATAAATTATTGAGCAAAAGGACTCCAAATATCACAACCAATCGTCTTTTTTTAACACCTAATATTGATTGGCAGAAAACAGGAAAATGGTATAAAAATTGCCCTGTAGGTTTAAATCAGTTGAGTAAATGGACACGTACAGCAGCTGAAAGTATCGGACTAGATACGAAAAAATGGAAAATTACGAATCATTCGAATCGCTCCTCTGCTGTGAGTATCTTGTCACACTCAGGGGCAAACTTGCAAGAAATTACCAAAATAACAGGCCACTCGTCATCGGAATCTCTGAAACCGTATTTGAAACTCACTGCAGAACACCATAGACAAATAATTGAGAAAATGAGAAACATACCTAATCCTTCCACATCCAGTGTCAGCAATAGTACCAACACTACAAATTCCGAAAATAACAATACATCAAACATGTATTATAATAATTGTACTTTCAATATTAATATTAATCAATAAAAGAATTAAAATATTACTCTTTATATATATATATATATTCTTTTGAACTTTATATAATCGTAATGAATACCAACTCGAGCAAAGACAATATGTTTCGATTATTCACCTCTTCACTAGACGTATTTCGCGAAACATCACTCGAGCTACGCTCTCGTGATGTTTCGCGAAAACGTCACGTGAATCGGTAAATAATCGAATATTGTCTATGCTCTTGTGATAATTATCTATGTAGAAAGCGATAATTATCTTGTAGAAACATGGTAGAAACTGATAATTGTCTTGTACACAGATATCTATGGATCAGTTCAAACGCGATTCCATTGTATGCCAGTTTGACAAGCAATGTCGAAGACGTTATTAAAAATGTCTCGTTTTGGTTTGGCTTCCTTACAAGCTATTGAAGAAGAAGTTTCGGAAATAGAACCAATCAATACAAAAAATAATAGAAAATACGTGTGGCGTCAGTTTATGGGCTTCTGTGAAGAGAAAAATTATATTTTGGATGGAAGAACACCAATTGATGTTTTGGCAAAAATATTAACAGACTGGGCATTTAATATGCGTAAGCAAAATGGCGATGAGTACAAGGAATATACTGTTAAAACGATTTGGAACGTAACCGCTAAATTACTAATGGAAAAATATTTCACCGAATTCAATATCCAATTCAATCCTTTCACTAATATTGAATTCAAAGCAGCCAGAGACGCGAAAAATGCCAAGAGAAAACAACTGCAAAGAGATCCACAGAAGAGGAAGGAAAGTGCAGTTTTTCTAAGGTAGGTACGATGAATTCCAAAATATGGTTCGTGTTTGCGACGAAAACACCCCGGATGGTTTGCAGAAGCAATTATTTTTTGTTTTTGCTTTTGAATTAGCTTGGCGTGGTGGAGAAGGCCACAAGTGCCTAATTTCGTACTTCAAAGAAGAAGAAAATAACGTTGGTGAAAAGACAGGAAGAATTATTTACGATCCCGTATTTACTAAGACGACCCAAGGAGGGGAAAAACCATGCGCTTCATCAAAATGGCTAGTAAAGAATAATATTAATGCTGATATGTGTCCGATCCGACTGTACAAAAAATTCCTAGAAAAGCGGGTTGAAATAAAAACAAAACGACTCTTTCTCACTGTAAATCCCGCTTGGAAGTTGAATAGAAAATGGTACAAAGACATTCCTGCTGGACGAAATACAGTGAGCAAATGGACTGTTGTACAAGCCAAAGCTTCTGGTTTGAATACGGAAAACATCAAGATAACAAATCATTCGTTACGAGCTACGGCTGTTTCCAATCTCGCAAAAAATGGGGTGGGGGAGCAACAACTCATAAAAATCACAGATCACACAAATTCCAAATCCGTAACACCATATCTTCAAATGGATGAAGATCACCATGAAGAAATCGTCAGAAGAATGCGTGCTAATGATGTACAACAGGCACAGCTTTCCCAAACATCCTCTTCTGCTGTTAATGCTCCGATAGCAGCATTGTCTAATCAGAACACTTATAATAATTGTGTTTTTAACTGCAGCTCCTGCAACTTTTGATTTCGTTTCCAAATAAATAATATTTCGTTCTAAATAAATAAAGTTTCGATATATTTTTACGCATGCTTTCATATTATAGGAATAAAATACATTGGATCTCTTCATTTTTCAGTTACCTAATATAATATGTTGATAACGAGGTAGAAATTCATTGATTGGTAACGTCAGTTTGACAAGTTAACTGTTCATTCGGGAAATATTCCCCCGAATTACACTCGTGCATCAAAATGAACCGGATAATTTCGCATTCCAGCGTATTGTCATTGAAAAACTGCATTCGGTCATTTTCATTTTTGGAGAAAGAGCCCTCCACCTTCGGTGTCGGGCTCTTTCCCAAAAAATGAAAATAAACTCATGCAGTCACGCTGTCATGCAAAATTATCGGTAATTTTGATGCACTTGTGCAATTACTTCCGATAATCGTCTGACTGAATGTGTAATTAAAAGTTAAGATTTTTGTATTTTTAGTGAAGGCAAGTTACATTTTTCTGAATTAAAACATAATATGATGTTCGTGACAGTATTCACGAAGTCTGTCCAAATCATCTTGAAGTCTCAAGTAATCCTCAAAAAACCGTAACCTCACAAAAACCTTCAGGTCTTTTATCAAGAATTGATCACAGAGAAATCAATATGCTACAATATTCAATCAACAATAACTAAAATTGGTTCAAGCCTTGACGTTGAGTCAGGAGCGCGTATGTACTAGTGCCCAATACAGGAGAATGGACAATAGAACATTCGCGCAAAAGCTCCTGACTTCACGTCAGTGCATGAAAGATTTTTTTTTCATACACGAAATAAGATAACATAAGAAATAAGATCTAGAGATCTAGAGATGGCCAACTTTCATAATTTTTTCATATTTTATTATATTTTATTTGGAAAAAGATAATGCGCATGCTGATAGAGTGAAATTCACAGAACTTGCATAAAATAGTCAAAAAACTGCGAGTTGATTGGCTCATTCTTATTTCTCATCTTGTTTCAGATCACCTGAGTAAACCGATCCTTTCAGCCCTTAATTCTTATTTTATTTTTATACGTTTCTTATTCTATTTAATTCGGTAAGGTATATAGCCGCCTTAAGACAGCAAGCAAAGTTTGTATACGACCCTATGAGTTTCACGCTTTACGTTTTGAAATACCTGAGAAGATTTCAAAAACTGAATGAAGAAAAATTCCTAAAAAGCACTGACGTGAAGTCATGAACTTTTGTGCGCATGTTATTTGGTATATTCACACCTCACACATCCTCAGGAAATACTAGATGACCCTTCAAGTCACATTTTTTCAATTGAGTACTAGATTTCAATTCTATTGGATCTGTATTTTTGGAAATATTTGCAAAACAAATTTAGGCTTGCAGGCTTCTGACAGAATCTGAAATATAAAATTTTAGATAGGTATATGTAATTCCGAAAGCTTTTGGCCGATTATCCGCCCTATTCACAAAGCATTAAATCTCCCTTAAGTCCTAACTGAGGTCCTCAGTTGAGGATAAATTTGAATCGCAACCTCAGTTGACGTATTTAACGGTGGTCTGTTTCACGTTAATTTTTACCTTGACTGAGATTGTGATTCAAATGTATCCTTAATTGAGAACCTCAGTTAGGAGTTAACGGAGATTTGGTGCTTTGTGAATACGGCGGTATTCTCTCAACGAACTTAACTGTCGAATTCGGAGGTGCAACTCAACCTGAAAATTGCAATTCGCTATCTCTTTCCGTTCGAAAGTTATCGTGGACGAGCTCCTCCTCAGGCTAACGAAGCTTGGATGTATATAGGCTATGCCGATGACATAGTCCTAATGATCAGATATAAATTCGAGGGCACCTTGAGTGACTTACTACAGGAGGGCCTTAGAATTATCGAGCAGTGGTGCTTGTCAATGGGGTTCAGCATAAACCCGAACAAGACCCCAGTGATTCTGTTTACTCTGAGGTGCAAAATTCCAGTTATGAGATCCCTCTTTCTGAACGGAGATATTATAGAATGGAAGTCTGAAATCAAATATCTAGGGGTAACACTAGATAGTAAACTTCTGTGGAATAGGCATGTTGAAATCACTGCTAGCAAAGTAATAAAGGCTTTAATAGCGTGCAGGACTCTAGCCGGTAAGACTTGGGGCTGCAACTCTAAGATACTGCGATGGATGTACGTCATTATTGTGAAATCCATAATCACATATGGGCAGTAGTCTGGTGGCCAGAATAGCACGAGGAAAACCAACCAGCCAATCTTCCTAGTGACGAAATGATTAAGAAAGTAAGCATAGGCTCCTATCCGAGCGTCTTTCAGGTAGTAGTACCTGCAAAAGAAAGATGCGTGGAAATGGAAACTATCAGAGATGTGATATAGCAATCCACTCCTATAGTCAAGCTCCTATTAAAGCTCTGATCTACACGGTTATTGAGTCCAATATAATATGAGGGTGCTGAAGAAAACTCAATGGAGTAGGCAAGGGTCTCCTTGGTCTGGGTTCCTGGTCAAGTGGGAATAACAGGAAATGAGGAGGCCAACACACTTGCCAAGAAAGGATCAAAAACCCCCTTTATTGGCCCGGAACCCTATACTGTGGGGTTGGTAGATACACCTACAGAAGTGAATTTCGGATTAAAGAAGAAACTGATAGAGGTATTTTCTGGAGATCTCTTTCCAGAATGTATCACTCCAAGAAATTCCTCCGGAACTCTGACACTGTCAGATCCAAGAAATATATGGACCTCAGTAAGAAGACGCTGCACCTCCTCGCTTGTTTCCCCACAGGGCACTGTGCCCTTATGTAGCATATGATGAGATTAGGGCTATCAGAAACTGACGAGTGCAGATTCTGTTGGGAGGAGGATGAAACCCCTGATCACCTGATAACGGAATGCCATCTCAAATCAACGCAAGAAATGTGCAGGAGCGAAGACTCCTTGAAGCCATCCCAGATGCTGGAGTTCATCAGAAATCTGGAACGAGAGGGCAATAAAAAATTCACAAATAACTCAATGAAAAATTATATACGATTTACACTTATTTATTCAATATTGTGACGCGTTTCGTCGACACAGCTACTTCATCAGACTACATCATACTAAATTTTTAACAAGTTATTATCTCCCTATGCCTAGATGACATGGACACAGAATCGTTTAAAACTAATTACAGGAGAAACTTATTTAAAACAAATTACATAATAGACTTATTTAAAACTAATTACATGAGATTTCACTGCTGGTTTCTTTGCACACATTAACAATAATTCATTCCTAATGCTTTTATAAATTGATTCTCTATTTGAATAGATTGAGTAACGGTGAAAAATTTAGATCTAATTGTTCATTAACTAAATTACCCGTATGTTTTTCCCTATATATTTCGACCATTTCCCAATAATTGAGTTGCGTACCTTTATTCAAATTGTGTAGAATTTTGAGATCCGGGTTAAACTTATGTCCTTCTGCTAATAAATGATTCGAATAATTTGAGTTAATTTTGTTGTTTTTAGCTGTGATGATGTTCCTTTATTCTTATGCCAAAATTTCTACCAGTTTTTCCTATATATGATTTGTCACAACTCCCGCAATTTAATTGATAGACACAAGATTTATCTTCTTTATTCCTTTTCGATGTATTGTTCTTTATGAGTTTGGCAAGGTTATTATTTTTCCGGAATGAGATATTCACCTGTTGGTTTTGAAGAAACCTTTTAAGTTGTTGACTCGGTGTACCAAAATTTGTTTGTTATTGAATATTTTATTTTTATCCTTAATCTCTGGAAATACTAAACTAATTGTTTACCTAAATTGTTTTTTCGTCAACATTTTTCTGATTAACTCTGTGTTATATCTATTGTTCACCGCTATTTGTTCGATAATTTCTAATTCTGTTGGTCGAAATAAATAGGGAAAAACATACGGGTAATTAAGTTAAAGAACATTTAGATCTAAATTTTTCACCGTTACTCAATCTATTCAAATAGAGAATCAATTTATAAAAGCATTAGGAATGAATTATTGTTAATGTGTACAAAGAAACCAGCAGTGAAATCTCATGTTATTAGTTTTAAATAAGTCTATTATGTAATTTGTTTTAAATAAGTTTGTGATGTAATTAGTTTTAAATAAGTTTCTGATGTAATTACTTTTAAATGATTCTGAGTCCATGTGATCTAGGTATAGGGAGATAATAACTTCTTAAGAATTTAGTATGATGTAGTCTGATGAAGTCGCTGTGTCGACGAAACGCGTCACAATATTGAATAAATAAGTGTAAATCGTATATAATTTTTCATTGAGTTTATATGGATTTGCATCAAGTAAAATCCACAAGTATTAAAAAATAATTCACAAATACTTGAGGAAAGAGACTCTTATCATTGTACTAAATATATATACAATATAAATATTAAACGATATATCCTCTAAAATTTGTTGAAGGTTTCACTTAAATCTGAAATATCTATCATCTTTCACGATTCATCTGAAATGTTCAAGACCTATGATCTACAAAGAATAGTTCATAAGTTATGAACAAAAATTCGGTGTAAATCATAGCTCCATAATATAGACACAAACAGAGAACATCGATCTATTTTGGGAAGGAAGTAATAAACGTGCTTGAAATATTTGCTGCAATTCTTTAATCTATACCTAAATACTGTACGCAGAATGGACCTCGTATATAAAGAAGAAATGCAATACTAGGAAATCCTGCTAATCTGGTTGGGTGATATAATATATTCCAGTTCGGGCATATAAGATCATTGGTTCCCATACGGCTCCCGTTTGTAACCTCGCGGTAGACCGAACAAGTCGCCGATAATTAATAAATAATTAAATAAATTGCAAAAAGCGATAAGCAAAGTGACCGTTGCAATATCACTAAATCACTTCTTTACAATTGAAGTGGACCGCCACCGCCTCTTGGTCTTAATATAGCAATCTCGAGTACGGGGCATATCGCCCAGTGAATTCTCCTGTGGTATTTATTGAAATCCATTTACATAGAACACACTTCTTCACTATAAGTGGCGCTGATTTGAGCTCGGATTTCCTACATTTATATCAATTATGGCGCGAGGTAACATATGGGGGACAATACTTATATGGTGGAGTTGAGGTGATATTGATACATGGTTTATAAATCTTTCAGAACCTTCTGTTGTATGGGGCATAGACGGGACAGCTGAATTTCCCATGAGTAAGCTATGAACTATTAATTGTGCGAATGAAAATTTTGAAAGCACTCCCTTGACGTCAGTACCATTAGCGTGCTCGTTCATTTAACGATCAATAACTTTCACTGATTTATAATACCATACACACTTAATAGATATTATGGATATTACATATGCGTCATAACGAGAAAACAAATATTCATATAGGCGTGTTCTGGGAATTCTTCATAGGGCGTCCCGGCACTACGTGATTTTTTTTCAGGTGTAAATGAAGCATATAGAGACGAGTCACGAATGCTTTAATTTTTTTTCCTAAATGCCCCCCTGCGAAGATATGTGCCTCCAAATGGTACTGCCTTAATTCCATGTTTTTTTTTTGGTACAACTTCCGAAAGACCCAACCGATTTTGGTAACTTTTTGAATTTATGTCAATACTCATTTCAGTAAGGATTTGTTGCAAACACCTTTCCATAAGTCTTCATGACCGTCCGGAATGGACTGACCCTAGCACTCAATGGCCACAAACTGTTTTTGGCGCTCTAGTTCCTCGGAACTGAGTGCTTTTGGCGCTCTAGTTCCTCGGAACTGAGTGCTTATCAATTTGCCCAAATGTCTGTAATTTTCGAATTTTTCGATGAAAATGGTCTTAAACAGTTTGGTTCGACTCACTGATCAAGAATCCGTGGTCGAAATTCATTCCGTCCGGCCGGCCGGCCATCCGGTCCGGCCGTAGACACGATAACTCTCGAACGGATTGAGCTAGACAGTTGAAATTTTCAGAGTAGGTTTGGGAGATAAATATCTCGGCTAAGTTCTTTATTGGGCAAAATTGGACAGATGGTTTCGGAGTGACAAAAAAAATTTTTTTTTTCACAAAACAAATTCCAAGTTAAATTTTTTTCAATAAGCTGTTTTATCATAAGAAACCAATGATATCATTTTTAACTCTAACAATTAACTCTTAATACTTCCGGAGATATGATTTTTCGAAATTTCAATAAAAAATCGTATTTTTACGTTTTCACAGAGTTATATAATTATTCTATGTATGAATTGTCATAATGTCAACTTATTTTCCTGAGACATGACATTGTCTAATTCCTTGCTAATAGTTGGTTCGAGAAACGTCAAAATTGATTTAGAGAGACAAGGGTAAAAAACCGTCAAATAAACCCCCATGTGGCGATCTTATGTCGAAAAGTGAAAATTAAGAATATATATCCCAGGTAAGTACCGACGTTTTATTCTAATACCGGAGATCGACAAGATCGTACGAGGAGCCCGATAGCGGGTTGGTCTTCGCTTCGGTTTCGGAACGAGAGAAGGTGGGCTCAAATCCCGGAAAGGGAATTACACTCTTTGGCGCTCTAGTTCTTCGGAACTGAGTGCTTATTAATTTGCCCAAATGTCTATAATTTTTATTTAAGATGCAGTTTCACCATTAAAATCCCTCGATATCATTTTCAACTCCAACAAGCTAATACTTTCGGAAATATGATTTTTCTAAATTTCAATAATGAATCGTACGTACTTCTATGTTTTCACAGAATGATATAATTATTCTATCTAAGCTTTATTATATGATCTGTGTTCATACTCGTACATTTCATTATGTTCTATAAGAGAGAGTCAAATTCATTTCAGCTATTTTAATTTGATTTCTTCCATGGTGCAGTTCTCATTCTCAGATTGCTCATTTAATCTTGATAAATAAACTATTATTTGAATTTAATTTCCTTTATGATTCAGTTCTTTCATAAGAATACATTGATTTAATTCCCAACTCTGAGAAACCAATACTTTCGGAGATATAATTTGTCTGTTTGAACTAGAGCGCCAGAAAGCTCCAGTCCACAGGGCTTGAACCCATGTTTGGCGCTCTAGTTCCTCGGAACTGAGTGCTTATCAATTTGCCCAAATGTCTGTAATTTACGAATATTTCGATGAAAATGGTCTTAAACGATTTGGTTCGACTCACTGATCAAGAATCCGTGGTCGAAATTCATTCTGTCCGGCCGGCCGGCCGTAGGCACGATAACTCTCGAACGGAATGAGCTAGAGAGTTGAAATTTTCAGAGTAGGTTTGGGGGATAAATATCTCGGCTAAGTTCGTTATTGGGCAAAATCGAACAGATGGTTTCGGAGTAAAAAAAAATAATTTTTTTTCACAAAACAAATTCCAAATTAATTTTTTTTTAATAAGCAGTTTTATCATAGGAATCCATTCATATCATTTTTAACTCTAACAAGCTAATACTTTCGGAGATATGATTTTTCAAAATCTCAATGTAAATCGTATTTCACAGATTGATATAATTATTCTATGTATGAATTGTCATAATGTCAACTTGACAGAAGGGAATATTGTAACTTCAAAAATATTGGGGTTGAAATACTCGTATTTTAGCGATGCAACGGGGACCTCACCAGAAAATGTTTGAAAATATTACGTAAATATTGAAAGCATAATTCTGTAGTTCGAGAGAGGAGAAAATTTGGTGAACGTAGATCAGGAAATTTTTGATCGGTTACAAGGTAAATTTTTATTATTACTTATCTCCTTTCATACATGTTTTATGGAATACCTACTATTTGTAGGTACTTTAAACCTGTTTTGGGCAATTGTCATACGAAACTTGTTTTTTTGGCGCTCTAGTTCCTCGGTACAGAGTGCTTATCAATTTGCCCAAGTGTCTGTAATTTTGGAATTTTTGGCTGAAAATGGTCTCAAACGATTTGGTTCGACTCACTGATCAAGAATCCGAGTGCAAAATCGATTCTGTCCGGCCGACCGACCGGCCGTAGGCACGATAACTCTCGAACGAAAGGAGTTAGCGGATTGAAAATTAAAGGTGGTTTTGAGCGTAAATATCTCGGACAAGTTCGTTAATGGGCGAAATCCATCAAGGGGTTTCGGAGTTATGGCCGATTTTAGTAAAAATATTTTTTATGAATATTTCCGAAACCGATCACTCGATCTATCTGAAATTTAGCACCAGATTGTAGAATCATGACCTTAATACGCATGTGAAGTTTTGTATTGACCAGATTACCGCAAAGTGTCAACAAAAAAATTTGAAAATGTGGTGCAGTTCTCATTCTCATGATTGCTCATTTAATCTTGATAAATGAACTATTATTTGAATTGAATTTCCTTTATGATGCAGTTCTATCATATGAATACATTGATATAATTCCCAACTCTGAGAAACCAATACTTTCGGAGATATAATTTGTCTGTTTGAACTAGAGTGCCAGAAAGCTCCTGTCCACAGGGCTTGAACCCATTTTTGCGCGTATGTTCTGGGGAACATCGCGTTATAGTTTTACCCAAATGTCTGTAACTTTCGAATTTTTTGAAAAAAACGGTCTCAAACGATTAAGTTCGACTCCCCAATGAAGAATTCGAGGTCAAATTTGATTCTGTCCGGCCGGCCGTCCGGCCGTCCGGCCGTTGCCATGATAACTTGAGAACGAAAAGAGCTAGCGACTTGAAATTTTCAGGGTAGGTGGCGCATCCCAATACGACCGACAAGTTCGTTAATGGGCATAATCGGCCCAGCGGTTTCCGAGTAATAATTTTGTTTTAAACCAATATAAATCGGATCGACTTGAAACTTGGTGAGTAGTTGTAGAATATGAACCTAAGCACGTTTGTGAAATTTTGTGCGCATCATATGGCCAGAAAATTTTAAAAAAATTATTAAAAAATATTTTTGTTGTCACGATAAGTTGAGAACGGAATGAGATAGCGGCTTGAAATTTTCAGGTTAGGATGAGCACCAGAACGCGACATTTTAGTTTGTTTATGAGCACATTCGGCCAAACGGTTTTAGAGTTAAAGCCATCTGAAATTTTCTGAGATTTCGTGGTTTTTGTTCCTCATTAACTCGAAAAGTACTGAACTGATTGAATTCAAACATGGTTATTAGTTTTAGAATGCCAACGCGGAAATGTTTGCAAAATTTGGTGAGGATAGCATTTGCAGAAAATTTTTAATAAATCATTGAAAATAAAAAAAAAAATTCTATATATCAGTAACTAATCGTTAGAAATTGATGAAATTTTGCAAGAGCCTTCATAACTTAACTCTACCGCTAAGTTTCAAGTTTTAATACGATCGGTTTAATATTGTTGGAGATTGGAGCATTCTTG
Source organism: Halyzia sedecimguttata (assembly GCA_937662695.2). Lineage (NCBI taxonomy): Eukaryota > Metazoa > Arthropoda > Insecta > Coleoptera > Coccinellidae > Halyzia > Halyzia sedecimguttata. Next base: position 8,946,826 of record OW569416.2, on the reverse strand, counting down.
TGTGAATTCAGTAGATGGGTGACCGTACGTTGCCTCGATAACTTTCGAAGGAAAGGAAATAGGGACTTGCAATTTTCAGGGTAGGTTGCTTATCCGAAAGGAAGTTTGAGTTCGTTTTTGGGCATAATCGATCTAACGGTTTCCGAGTTATACCCACCTGGAATATTATTTTCTTGATAACTGAGAAAATAAATATTCGATCGAATTGAAGCTTGGTAACTAGTAGTAGAAAATCAACATAAAGACGTGTTCAAAATTTTGTAAGAACCGTACCACTAGAAAATTCGAAAAAAATGTCGAAAAAAAAAATTTTAATAACCGTACCCCTAGAAAATTTCAAAAAAAATCACGAAAAAAAAAATTGGTTCAAGCACTGACGTGAAGTCAGAAGCTTTTGCGCGTATGTTCTATTGTCCATTCTTCTGTATTGGACACCCTTAATCGAATTTACCATGGTAAATTATGTTGTCCATTCTCCCGTATTGGACACTTAATTCGAATTTACCATGGTAAATTCGAATTAAGAGTGTCCAATACAGGAGAATGGACAAAGCTTCTGACTTCAAGTCAGTGCTTGAACCAATTTATGATTGAATATCATAATATTTTTTCATGAATGTTGTAAGGCAAACGAAGGATATGTGAATATGCATCTGTGTCCAGGTTTGCCTCTTGTAATGCTGTTAGGGCAACGGAGTTTTACGCGGAGCACTTCATGAACAGAAATTGGTAAATGATACCATAATGGAAATCCTCAAAATGAATATCTAAAAGAGGTGGAAAGCCCTGTGGAGCGGAGCTTTGGCGCTCTTGTTCAAACTTTGATAAACCATATGTAGAGCAGTGTATTTGGATGGTGGGTAATTGTCCTAATTGTGACAAGTGCGAAATTGCAAGAATTGTAGACCCGATCAAAGGTGTCTCTTGCGTTTACGATTATGTCGGTAGTTACCTAATTCCGAATATGTTAAGAAATATAATATTCTATCGAGAAAATAACCAGAGTTGAATAAACGATGTTGCATGATAAGTTCTATTCCAATTAACTAATGATACCTAACCATCCACTACACCTTTCTCCATTGGTTTCTCAGAGTTGGGAATAATGTCAATAGATTCTTAGGACAGAGCTGCATCATGAAAGAAATTAATTTCGATAAGTATGATTTAAAAAGAGTGCCAAAAATTATTAAACCGAAACCGATTCTATCCAATAACGAACTTATCCGAGATACTCCTTCCTGTTATCTACTCTGAAAATTATATTATATTAATTGAAACTTAACCAATAATTCAGTTGTGTTTTCATAATCGAGACACCAATATTTAGCTCATAGCATTCAACACTTTTAATTCGATCTCCTTCTTTGCAAGATATGAAACTACTCATGTCTCGTCATGATATGCTGAGGTACGATTATGTCGTCGGGGATCAGGTCCTTTCTCACATTGATAGGGTGAAGGATCTTGGTGTGATCTTTGATCAGAAGTTTTCGTTTATCCCGCATATATCCCAACTCATTTCGTCTGCCTCCAGAACATTTGGATTTATCGCGCGCAATGGCAAGTACTTCAGTAATACTTCAACATTGTTGATTCTCTTCGGTTCCTTTATTCGTAGCAGGTTGGAGTATGCCAGCATAATTTGGCGTCCTATTTATTATTGCCATGAATACCACCTTGAGGCGGTGCAGAGGAGATTCTTGAAATTCTTGGCTTGGAGGGAGGATAAAGTTTATCCACCAAGAGGATTCGACAATAGTTTATTGTTGAATCGATTCGATGTGGTTTCATTGCGAGGTAGAAGAGAGATTGTGGCTCTTAAGTTCCTTTACAAACTACTGCACAACAATATTGACTGTCCACCTCTATTGACTGCTTTGAGTTTCCGCGTTCCAAGAGTGACACCTCGTGCTGTGGATTTATTCCATTTGCAGACCCCGAGGACCAATTTATTAATGCAATCCCCCATTTGGTTCATGGAGTCTATTTTCAACTCGATTGCGAGAGATTGTGATATCCACTTTGACAAGTGGCGACTGTTATCAGCAGATATGTATTGACGTTAAATTAGAAACAGAAGTAAATAAATTTATATATGTGTAATTATGTTGGCCGCCTAACGGTTTTTTTTTTAATAATTTCATGTTATTTTATTGTTTCAATTTTTAAGTTTGTAATATTGGTTGATTTCGCATTCACATATTTCTGGTCTCAGTATACATAATATCGTTCGATTTTGTTCGGTATGTTTCTTCCTTTTCATAGTTAGCACTGTAGCTTGGTTTCTTGTATAATGCTAGGTTTAGTTATTTTCTGTAACTGGGTATGTACCTGTTGAAAATAAACAACTTATTATTATGATTCAAGTGTCAATGATATAAGTTCAGGAAATGATGCTTATAATGTACATAAAGGAATAAAAAACAAGTTCAAGAGCCTGTATCTCCGAAGGGAATTGAAACACGAGTTGAAATATAAAAACAAAAATTACTTGGAAGAACCTCTTATTTTATTCTGAACTATCACTTCCTAAAGTTATGACCTGGACTTTGGAATCACCCTGTATATACAAACATTGATTTGATTGATTTGCATTTCATGTTCAAATTTGAGTTAACATTTAAAACAAACTAGGTACCTTACTATTTACTTTCAATATACACTCATTTTGGCAAAATATCTATAATTGGAAATGGTTTCAATTAATTAGGTTCGACTCACCGATGAAGAATTCGAGGTCAAATTTGATTCTGTCCGGCTAGCCGTTGCCACAACAACTTTCGAACGGAAAGAGATAGTGACTTGAAACATGTAGTATATTGTAGGTTCCGCATCTGAATCCGACGGTTATGTTCGTTAATAGTCAATAATCATAATCGGCAAACGCTTTCCGAGTACTAATTTTGTTTTCAAAGAATACAGATCTGATAGAATTGAAACTTGATAACTAGTTCTATAATAGCGAAACAAAGACGTATGTGAAATATCGTGAGGATCATATCACTAGAAAATTTAAAAAATATTATAAAGAAATATTATGTATCTCACGAAAACTTAGTGTAGGTTCGCATCTGAATGCAACTTTTAAATTCGTTGATAGGCATCTCGCCAAACGATTTTGCAGTTATAACCATCTGAAATTTTGTTGTTCTTTCCTCAATAGCTCAAAAGACACGGATCCGATCCAATTCAAACATGGTAATTAGTCGTAGAATGCTAACGTGCAAATATTTGAGAAATTTCGTGAGGATCCAATCACTACATAATTAATAAGTTCGATGTTGGGCATAATTTTGTTGTTATTTCAATAATTCAAAATATACAAACCCGATACAATTAAAACGTGGTAATAACTTGTAGTATGCCAACGTGCCTATTTTCTCGAAAGTTTGTGAATATTGTAGTACATTTTTTTTTTCTAAAATTGTATATTTCAAGATCAATGCGTCAGAATATGCTGAAATTCCCCACATAACTTGGAGCCACTATTTTACAAGCGATAGGGAATTTCAGGTCGATCGACTTCGTTAGGAGGCGTGAATAGGCAATGGAACATGCGCGCAAAAGCTTCTTACTTGAAGACTTTTCGTAAATTAATACCCTTTTTACTATTTCTTCAGTTCCAAGGAAGAATTCAACATCATTTTTCAATCCCGAATGAGGCTTAGGTCAACTTTTTAAATCCCAAAGTATTAGCTTGTTAGTTGTTACAGGTGAAAATTACATCGATGGAATCTTATGATAGAACTGCATCTTAAGAGAAATTGAATTTGAAATTTTCAATGTAAAAAAAAAATGGTTTTCGTTACTCTGAAACCATCGGGCCAATTAAGCCTAATAGCGAACTTAACCTAGCTATTTATCTCCGAAACCTACTCTGAAAATGTCAACTGTCTATTTCATTCCGTTCGTGCCTATGCCGGACAGAATCGAATTCGACCACGGATTCTTGATCGGTGAGTCGAACCAAATGGTTTAAGACCATTCTCATCTAAAAATTCGAAAATTACAGACATTTGGGCAAATTGATAAGCACTCTGCTCCGAGGAACAAGAGCGCTGAAAACGAATTGTTTCAACCAATTAGTTCCAGACTTAAGCAATGTCAACCCATATTTGAGTTAATTACATATCAATGCTTTAGTAACGATTCATTTAGGAAGAGGGGAATATTGTTCACATAGCATATGTCAGACGACAGAATTTGTATAGTGGACAAGAGTGTTTCTACTCACTATACAGGGTCTTTCACGAGGAACCTCACCCATATTTATACGGGAAACTACTGAACGTATTTTCATGAAATTCAGCACTTATAAGTACTTCACGATGCTGATGAAATCTAAAATATTTTCAAGGCATGAGCACCTCCGGTTTTTCCGGAAATGACGTCAACTTCCGTTTTTCAAATTAGAACACCATTTTTTCATTGCAGAAATAGATTCCTTAGAAAATTTCAAGTTATTTTGATGTAATATTTTTCAGTTTTGGTTGGAAAATTCTCTCTGAGCGGGAAAATTCGAAAAAAAAATCGAAAATAGAGCTCCGCTGAAACAATAATAACTTCGAGGTTTTTGGATGGAAAATTTTCATTTTTGGGATTTTTCAAGATGTAAGATTGATGTATCCACTTTAAGAATCAAAATCGCGATTCATGATACAGGGGGTGAAAAACTCGCTTTCAAAGTTAGGGATGACAAAATCGTGAAAAATCAATTTTTTCAAATTAGAACCCCATTTTTTTATGGCAGATATTGAATCAACGTTAAAAAATAATGTGAGTGTATGCATCACACCCTTGCCCTAAAGTGGATATTTTCTGAGTTATTCACAAAAAACTGTTTTTCGTCTTGAATATTCAGCTATTTCTTTTCCCTTCACGCCAAAAAGATGAAATTTTCAGGAACTGTTACTTAAACCATGTTTCAGATTTTACTAACCTAATATGCAAGAGAAAAAAGTTACAGGTTGTTCCTAAATAGATGGCGAATTTTGATTCGAATTTGTATCGGAAACCTCTTTATTTCAACTAATCGGCCATCGGTTTTCTCTCCAGTGATAAATAAATAATTCCTTATGAGCCATATGCAAAAACTTACCATGTTTTACATTCTTTTTTTTTAATGATAGATATCATTAATTACATCTGCCAAATTGCTCTTTATTCAGTAGCATTTTGTATTTACTATTAATTAGGTGATAATTCGTATTAAGTTATAAAATCGATCACTATGCCTAATTTTACCAATGAAGATTATTTAAATCTCATTCTACTTCATGGAGAATGTAATAAAGTTGTAGATAGAACGATTCGACTGTTCATTGAGAGGTTTCCTGACCGACCCAGACCAACGAGAGATACCATTAACAGAACCATGGTTCTCCTAATAGTAACTTGAAGTCGGTTTCAAGAAGGGGTGAAAAATCTACAGCATGGTTCAAATAACAGTTCCTGAAAATTTCATCTTTTTGGCGTGAAGGGAAAAGAAATAGCTGAGAATTCAAGACGAAAAACAGTTTTTTGTGAATAACTCAGAAAATATCCATTTTAGGGCAAGGGTATGATGCATACACTCACATTATTTTTTAACGTAGATTCAATATCTGCCATAAAAAAATGGGGTTTTAATTTGAAAAAATTGATTTTTCACGATTTTGTCATCCCTAACTTTGAAAGCGATTTTTTCACCCAATAAAACAAAGGTGTTCTAATTTGAAAAACGGAAGTTGACGTCATTTCCGGAAAAACCGGAGGTGCTCATGCCTTGAAAATATTTTAGATTCCATCAGCATCGTGAAATACTTATAAGTGCTGAATTTCATGAAAATACGTTCAGTAGTTTCCCGTATAAATATGGGTGAGGTTCCTCGTGAAAGACCCTGTATAGGAGGTCATCCATCTAATAGGCCCATAAGACGTTGCTCAGCTTCTCTAGAACAAATAGAGTTTGCAAAGTTGACACAGGGCATATTATATATTCGGAAGATATTTTTATCAAAATCGGCCTTTTGGGTCATACCAGAAGTACACATTTAAGGAAAAGTTTCTTGCTTAAGTGAAATAAATTTTTGATACTGAAAATATACTATTATTGTATCCACGTAAGTCTCGAGTTATTTCAGTTTAACGTTAGACATTATAGCAGACAAACAGTGAAAATGCATAAAAATATTGCAATATATTATTCCTGTATGAATCACATTTATATCGAGACACGAATCAATAAACCTTCGAAATCTGACATAAACATAAATATTGGTTCTCTGCAAAACTTCTGAAGGCTCCAGACAATTGTCAACCTTGCTGAAGCAAATATATTCCTGTACTTCAATATGATATAAAATTAATAAACATTGAATATCATTGGACGTATATGAAACATTACATAAAATTTCCATATTTATAGACTTAGTCCTAGATGCAATTCTTCCACGGTGTATATGTTTTTATGATTGAATTATTTTCCGTTCAATGAATATTGAATCAGGCGTTTCATTACACACTTTACTGCCTGAAATTCAGTTTGGCTGGAAAAGCACGACGTAATTGGGTATTAAAATGAATATAGAATTCGTTTTCGCCGCTGGTATATATTGTGATCTTTCACCCCTTTGTATAATGAATTTGTATCTACAAGACCATTACAAGAAAACGCTTGCCATAAAGCTGTACCTTGATGTTGAAGATTATTCTATTTTGAATTTTAACCAGGTACTAGTAGATAATATTATTATTGATGTGTAGAGGTTAATACTAGTATACTATTCGCTGACTCTTTAATAAAACGTGAATATCCTGAAAAATAAACTATAAAATGGTAATCATTTTCAGACTTCGGTGGACTCGAAAACGCCGAGGCACGGTGTGGTGTAACGTCAGTGACAAGTGGTTGTCCTGTTTGCAGTCAATAATACACATGATAGCTTGACAAATACCTAAAAATATAATTGGTCATGAATTTTTATTGATAGGTGGTGCGACTATTAATAAAAATGTCATGAAGCTATATTTTCAAAGAGTCACCGATTATATAATAATAATAATGATTATTGTTATTATTATCATCTCAACCGATGATGGATCACAATCTACGAAGCCTTGGAAAATAGCTGCTGCCTGGGGCTATCCAGGACACGCCTGCAGTAGGTGCTGGACGTGACAACATGCGGACCACCAACGACAGGACGCCATACAAGAAATTACAGCTTCTGACGAGGACATCGAGAAGGAGAGAGAACAAGTTGTCGGTCGCATAAGGAATCAGTACTCGCAAGATCAACCCGTAATGACGCAAAAAGGGGACTCCACAAGTGGACATCCGAGCAACATGAACAACAGTCTGTGTTATACCGAAGATCCATACCAGAAAGAATGGGATACATGAGTAGACTGCATGGTCTGTGGTCAACACCTACGGGACCGGGAGACCCATTTCAAGAAAAGAAAAATCTTGCAGCAGCTTCAAGAGCCAAGAGAAGAACAAGCTGAGGAGCAGGTAAGAAATGCCCTAAATCAAAGGAGAGAAAAACGGGATGAGGGGAAAGTAAGAGATGCCGCAAACATCCAGCATCCAATGCCTGGATTGTGAGTGGAAGAGATCACAGCACCGCACACGAAGCAGTTGAGAACTGTCCAACGCAGAGTCGAAAATGCTGAATACTGCAATGGGTTAAGAACGGAACAGGTGAGAGATGTTCAAGAGCTAGGAAATCCTTAAATAGAGAAGGCACGGCATAAAACTAGACTCTAGAGTTAAGAACTAGCCATGATTACCTAAGGAGAACTATTCCTTAGAAGATGTCGAGGCTCCAGTGAGAGCTGCTACTTCACTTCTGTGCCCACCAGGAAGAACAACATCAAAGGATGGCAAACATAGGTCAAGATTGAAAAAACTAGACATGAAGGTAAGAACTGTGAGGCAACAAGCGTCTTGGCACCAGAACTTGAACATGACTGGGGTAGCTACGTGCGTTGGTACTGAAGCAGAAAGCTGCCAATGAAATAAGACGTCTTATTTCATTGGCAGCTTTCTGCTTCAGTACCAACGCACGTAGCTACACCTGTGGCAGCAAGGAAGAAGCTAACCAAGAGACAAAAGTGGATGCAAGATAACAACAATTTCACGACAGAACCCTCGAAGTTATTTCAACCTGAACTAATAATGGCAAAAAACCCACCGAAAGAAGTCGAACAGTTCTGAAAAAATTTGGATTACACAAACGCATTTGACACATCGGGACACATCTTGATAATGTGGCTACTATAAATGCTCAATATCCATACTGACACCGTCCACGCGATGGAAAACATTATGTCGCTATGGAAAACTAAGTTCACCGTTCGATTGGAAGATCAGACTTACACAGAAAGGGCGAGATACAGGCGAGGCGTATTTCAAGGATACTCGCTGGGCCACTGGTTGGTCTGCATAACACCTCTACCATTAACAGCTGAATTGAGTGCAAGTTGAATAGAGTACAAGACCGGGCCACCAGGCAGAAGAGAACATCTGGTTTTACATATCCTGTACATGGATGACTTAAAAATGTACGCTCCTTCCATGGCAGAACTACTGAATATCGTTGCCGAATACACTTCAGCAATAGGAATGCCACTGAATACACCCCAGCAATAGGACTGTCATTCAGTTTGGACAAATGTGCTGTTTTTCATCTGAGCAAAGGAAGAACTGAAGAATCAGGAGAAGCCATCGAACTAGAAGGGGGAATAATCATTCGACACCTCGAAGATTAAGAAACATACAAATTTCTGGGAATGAAAGGAAAAGTTGCACTGGAGACAATCCAAATCAAGGATGCCTTAGCATACAGCTACACAATGAAGACCCTGAGGTATATGGAAATCAAAGTTGTCTTGTAAAAACAATGTGGTCAAAAGGTCAGGGCCTAACGGATGAAATATCGTTCACCTTTTTGAAGTCGGCTTGGCCCAAGCCGGAAATGGAAGGATTTTTTTTGACTTGCGTGTCAAGATGGAACATCATGAGAGTAGACACCTCAACAATGTGCAGAGCATGCCTCACCCAGCAGAAAACTGTTATGCACATCCTGTCTGCCCGCAGAGTCAATGGTCCATCAGGATAATGTTGAAAGACACAACGCAGCACTGCGAATTCTCTTCTCCCATCTGAGAGAAGTTTACGGTTTATATAACGAACCAGTGCTACTATATGTACCTCTGGAGATTGAAGCAGTTATGGAAAATAACGGAGCTCGAATCTACTGGAACTATGCTATTCCAACAACTCGGCAGATCCACGCCATAAAGCCAGATATAGTCCTGCTAGATAAAGAGCTCAAGGATTTGTTTGTTGTCGAATTTTGCTTTCCTGCCGAAAATAATGTGTCTATGAATGAAGCGCAGAAGAGGACAAAATACAAGGATTTAATGTTTGAACTGGGGTCCCTGTATCAACGACATAAACTTAGGACGGTCGTACTCATCATAGGATGTCTAGGCGGAAAGAGAGCGAACTACGCGTCAGAATTACAGATTATTTCGGCCTGTAAATCCCTGGCCGAGGATTTGGCGCACAGAATGCAGAAAGCAGTGTTGCTCGGATCACTCGGAGTCATCAGGTACCATCAACTGTGAAGGGTGCTTGTAGCTTATGTGATTTGTTAAGAGACGCTGTGAGGGCAAGACGAAGAACTACTCCAAGTTATGTGTGAGAGGTTTTTTAGTCACTAACGAAACAACAACTGGAGTCTCACACTCCTGAGAAACCGAACCCTCTCTCGTTAAGCCTAAAAAGGTTTTTCATCTCACACGGGCAAAAAAAATATTATTATATTTATTTCGAAAGGCCTACATACATGCACGCTATATGTAATCAGAAGGGAATATTCATCAAAATCACATAAAACAAAAATGTATTCTATATGCACTAGCGCAGAGTGTCTTTTGAATATTGATTTTTCGTATTCTCAGTGCCAATTTTTTGAAAAGTTTCATGCAGAAATATATTGCTCCTTTTTCTAAGCACAGGATGCAGTGACGATCTTCAACACAATGAGAGTGAGGTGGTAAGATTGTACTGAAAAATTCACAATTTTTTACACAGAACATGAAACATTCTTCAACGTATAGAGCGGATGAAGTCAACACATTACTTTGCTTAAAGTGACCCCTGCAAGATGTTATGAAACCTATAATCTTTTAATTACTTTAATTGCTCTCGTTCACTTGAAATTTGTTTCTACCGCCTTTGCATTAAAATAAAAAAATACACCATATTCAAAACTAGGGCAACAAGCTGTTTTGAGACCATTTCCATTTAAATATTTTGATAACACCCTTTAAGTGTAACATACAGAACTCAAATTTTTATTTATGTTTCCTATATGACTTTCCCACGATAATATTTCATCCACTATCAATGCCAAGAGCTTTATTTAGAGCATAGACTAATTTTCAAATCACTCAAGTTGACAATGTTTGGATGCACAATTTATATTCTGCTGATATAAAATATTACACAATTTGCTCTCATTTGACACTAAGCCCTCAGTAGTAATCCAATTTGCTGTTGCATTTAAAGGGTCAATTTGTTGAACAATAAAGCTACTATTTATATTATTGAAATAACTATCTAAATACTGTAGGTACCTACTATATATTACCATAAATGAAAATAATGACTAGTTCACAATCATTACATTTCACAAGCAATTAAATCGCGTATTTTGATTACTGTGAACAGCAACGATAACTAATAGCAAATAGGAATTAATCTACTGCATTGGAAAATTCCACCATGTATTTTTTCCGTATTTTGAATCTTTTCTATTTTACAACTGAAGTGATTAAATTAAATAATTTAATAAATAAATGAACAGATTCTTCCCATTTGTTGTTACGCGCAACATTTTGCAACTCCGTCGTATGTCCCAGTAACTTTCAGCTGTGACGACAATGTCATCAGCAGTTTTCAATATGGAATAATTAAACATCTTGAGACACTGTCCACTTCAAAACCCCCCGATAGTTTATAATTTATGCCTGTGGCATCCGGACTACTATATCTCATGTTGTTGAGGTTGCTTATATCAATAAAATTTCCAACATTCCTAAGCTCACTATTATTTTTATATAGTAATTCAATTCCAAAATGAATTGAATCAATGATTTTTTTTTATTCATTTATTATTCAATATTGTTTTTGCGCGTATGTTCTGCGGAACATAGCGTTATCATTTTGCTAAATGTCTGTAATTTTCGAAATTTTCGCCGAAAATGGTCTCAAACGATTGGTTTTGACTTCCTGATCAAGAATTCGAGGTCAAATTTGATTCTGTTAGGCTGGCCGTCCGTTGTCACGATAACTTGAGATGGAAGAAGATAGCGACTTGAAATTTTCAGGGTAGGTGGCGCATCCCAATACGACGGACGATTTCGTTAATGGGCATAATCGGCCCAATGGTTTCCGAGTAATAATTTTGTCTACAACCAATACTAATCTGATGACGTGAAATTTTGTGGAATCATATTGCTAGAAGATTTAAAAAAAATTATTAACAAATATTATTAACGTCACGATAACCTAAGATAGGCATAATCAGCAGAATGGTTTTGGAGTTATACCCATCTGAAATTTGGTTCTTATTTCCTCAATAACTCAAAAAATACAATACCAAACTAATTCAATCATTGTTACTAGTTGTAGAATGGCAACGCAAAAATTCTTGGAAAATTTCGTGAGGATCGTATCACTAGAAAATTTTTAAAAAACAAAGAATATTATTGAAAAAAATTATATATATCAGAAACTATTCGTCCGGCGACATCGCTGAAATTTTGCGAGAGCCTTCAGAACCTAACTCTACTTCCAAGTTTGAACATGATCGGATCTATATTGTTGGAGATCCTAGCTGCCCTGTGTGAGTTCAGTAGCTGCATTGGTGATCGTTGCTTCGACGACTCTCGAACGAAAGGAGACAGGGACTTATAATTTTCAGGATAGGTTGCACATCTGAATGGGAGAGTTAAGTTCGCTGTAGACCATAATCGGCCCAACGGTTTCGGAGTTATACCTATCTGGAATATTATTTCCTCGATAACTCCAAAAATATAGACTCGATCGAATTGAAGCTTGGTAACTGTCAGAAGTTATATTTGTTGTTAAGTTGGTAACTTAAAACCACAGAGGATTATTACTCTATGTCGTGGAAGGAGACGAGTTGGCGGGTTCTCGGCAGAAAACAAAAGAGCAGTGCTCATGGGATGTAGAACCGTGTTAATTATAATTTTTAGTTGTTTCTAATAAAGTCGTTAAACCCAAACTAAACTTTTATTATTGTTCTATAATAAAGAGTTGACATGGCGCAGTCGGTAGGATAGAAAGAAAAGTGGGACAGCGAAAGAAGAACGAACTGAAAAAGAGGTTAGACACGTGTGAGTACTGGAAGTAGCACTGAAAATTCGAATTTCGATCGTTTCATCATAAGTTAAGCTTAAAAATAAAATGGAAAACCTCAATCTTAAGCAACCTAAAGAATTAGTGCTGGAAGGAGATGTCGGGGAGAATTTCAAAAGGTGGCGACGAAATTTCGAGATATACATGGTAGCATCAGGGATAAGCTCAAATGAAAAGGTAGCAAAAGATGCCAAAGTAGCAATATTACTGCATGTGATTGGTGAAGAAGCTGCAGATATCTACAGGACATTAGAAATTCCAGAGGTGGACAAAGCGGATTACAAGAAGGTACTAAATCGTCTAGAAAAACATTTTCTACCTAAATCCAACGAAACAGTAAGTAGACATATTTTCTTTACAAGAAGCCAGAAAAATGGGGAAAATATTGACAACTTTGTAACCGATTTGAGAAAATTGAGTCAAGACTGTAATTTCGGAAGTCTGAGAGATAGTCTTATTCGTGATAGAATTATATGTGGTATTTTAGATATTAAAGTAAAGGATAGACTATTAAGAGAAACAGACTTGAACCTGAATAAATGCATACAAATATGCAAAGCATCTGAACTAGCAGAAGCTCAAACGAAGAAACTGCAGGAGGAAATAGCAACAACTGCAGTTATTCAAAACAAAAGGTTCAACAAGAAACCAGGAAAGGCTGAGGAAGAGAAATCGAAAGATGCTTCGAGATGTTTTGACTGTAAGTTCTGTGGAACGAGGCATGAGGCGAAGAAATGCCCAGCGTACAAGAAAAAATGTAATAAATGTAAGAGATACAATCATTGGGCTAAGATGTGTAAGTCGAAGAACATGAGTGTGGTTGAAGAAACCAAAGAAGATGAATTTTTTGTTGGTACCGTTGGTAATGGTCAGACAGCTGATGAATGGTATGAAAATATAAATATCAATAACCAACAAATAAAGTGCAAAGTTGATACCGGAGCACAAGTGAATGTGTTGAGCTATAACGAGGTGAAAAAACTGGGTTTGCAAATGGAAGTAAGCAACAGCAAGCTGCAGAATTATGATGGAAGTAAAATTGAAGTCCTAGGTCAGGTAAAACCAGCATGTAAATTTAAAGATAAATTTTCCAATATTTTATTCCAAGTTGTGAATGCTTCAACTAGTATATTGGGTCTTGCGACAATAAAAAGACTTGGTATATTGAATTCCATTAGTTGTGTAAATGACAACAGGGATCTATTTGGTGGCATAGGATCTTTAGACTATATATATCACATTAAAATTAGCAAGGATGCTGTACCGGTTGTGGAACCACCAAGAAAGATACCATTCAAATTACAAGATAGTGTTAAAGCTGAATTGGACAGGATGGAAGAGTTAGGTGTGATAAGAAAAGTTTCAGAACCAACGGAATGGGTTAACAGCATGGTAATTGCTAGGAAGAATGATAGATCGTTAAGAATTTGTTTAGATCCTAGAAATTTAAATAAATATATAATCCGGGAAAGACACAAAATACCTACTTTTGAAGAACTTACAGCAAAAATGCCAAATGCAAAAGTTTTCTCAATTTTAGATATGAACAAAGGATTTTATCACATAAAGCTCTCTGAAGAAAGTCAACTTCTGAGCACATTCAATGCAGGAAACTATGGTCGATACTGCTATACCAGACTACCATTTGGGATATGCTCTGCACAAGAAGTATTTCAAAAGTGTTCAACCAAGGCTTTTTATGGTCTAGAGGGAGTAGAGGTGTATATCGATGATGTAATAGTGTGGGGAGATACGAAAGAGCAGCATGATGAACGGCTAAGGAAAGTGTTTGAGAGGGCAAGGCAGTGTAAGATCAAGTTCAATGAGAAAAAGTGCAAGTTTGGAATAAAGCAAGTGAATTACGTAGGTCATGTGTTAAGTGCTGAGGGTATAAAAATGGACCCAGAAAAAATCAAGGCAATAATAGAAATGGAAACTCCAAAGACGAAGAAGGAATTGCAAATTTTTCTAGGTATAATTACATATGTGAGTAAATTTCTACCTAACGTTTCCACTATGACAGATAATATGAGAAAACTATTAAAAAAGAATGTAGAATTCATTTGGAATGAAAATTTAGACAATGATTTTTCAAAGCTTAAAGAACTCTTAACTACAGCACCTGTGCTCAAATATTATGATGTAAATAAACCTGTTGTATTATCTGTAGACAGTAGTAGTGTAGGCTTGGGAGCAGTTATTTTACAAGAAAATCTACCTATTGCATACGCCTCAAAGGCATTGACAAAAACTCAACAATTATGGGCTCAAATAGAAAAAGAGCTATTGGCTATTGTGTTTGGTTGTGAAAAATTCCACCAATACATTTATGGTAAAACAGTAATTGTTGAAAGTGATCATAAGCCTTTAGAATTTATTTTTAAGAAAGCTCTCGGTGATATTCCAATGAGATTACAAAGATTAATGCTTAAATTACAACCTTATAGTATCATTGTGAAATACAAGCCTGGTAGAGAGTTATTAATTGCTGATGCACTGTCTAGAGCATATTTAAAAGATGATTGTACTCTTTCAGAGATAGATAAAGAAATACAAGTGCATATTTGTATGATTGTGAATAATTTAGCATTTACTAATGAAAAATTGGAGAAATTTAAACAGGAAACTGACAGGGATGCAGAACTACAAACTATCATTTCATATGTAAGATCAAATTGGCCAAATTGTACAATGTTAGCTGATAATATTAAGTGTTTTTATAATTTAAAAGATGATCTCACTGTTGTTGATCATTTACTATTTAAGGATAATGCTGTTGTAGTTCCTAAAACGTTAAGAAAAGAAATGCTCAATTTAATTCACTATAGTCACTTAGGTGTTGAAAAATGTAAAAATAGAGTGAAAGGCATTTTATATTGGCCACAGATGAACAAGGAAATTCACGATCTTGTAGTTAATTGTAACACATGTCTTAAATTTCAAAGGAAACACACACATGAACCATTAATTTTAAGAAATGTACCTTCATATCCATGGGAAGTGGTAGGAACTGATTTGTTTGAATTCAATAGTCAACATTATCTATTATTAATCGATTATTATAGTAAATTCATAGAATTTACAAAATTAAGAGATCAGACTAGCCAATCAGTGATTGTTGCACTGAAGTCAAATTTTGCCAGATATGGTATTCCCGAAACTGTATTTAGTGACAATGGACCTTCGTTTTCTAGTTTAAAATTCAGAGAATTTGTGAAAACATGGCAATTTAGTCATAGAACTTCCAGTCCTTATTATCCTAGATCAAATGGTATGGCTGAGAGGTATATTCAAATTATAAAGAAGATGTTGAAAAAGACTTCGCTGGAAAACAAAGATCCATATATAGCGTTAATTGAGTATAGAAATACTCCAATAGATAACATTATTAATAAGTCTCCAAATGAAATATTGTTTGGAAGACAAATTCGCTCTTTTTTACCTGCTTATATATCAAAATCGTCTAACGATGTTTATGATAAATTAATTGAAAAGCAGGAAAAATATAAAAAATATCATGACTTGAAGAATTGGAGACAAATAACTGATTTCAAAGAAGGAGATAATGTTTTTGTAAAAGATACCAAGCATGATATGATACCAGCACAAGTACTAAATAAGAATGAGAATCCTAGATCATTCAAAATTCAATTAGAAAATGGAGAAGTGGTAGATAGAAATAAGTTTAATATTTATAGAGCATCTCCAGTTGACAAATTTCAGGTCAAAGACTATAGGGAGCTAGAGTTAGAACAAATTGAGGCACCAGAAACGCAATCAGAACAAAAATCTAACAATAACATTGTTACTGAAAAAATTTTCAGTGAATCTAATATTTGTTCTAGGTCTGGACGGAGTATCAAAAAACCCGTTTATCTAAATGATTATGTTTAAATCATATTTTATTTTTTTTAAAAAAGGGAGATGTCAGAAGTTATATTTGTTGTTAAGTTGGTAACTTAAAACCACAGAGGATTATTACTCTATGTCGAGGAAGGAGACGAGTTGGCGGGTTCTCGGCAGAAAACAAAAGAGCAGTGCTCATGGGATGTAGAACCGTGTTAATTATAATTTTTAGTTGTTTCTAATAAAGTCGTTAAACCCAAACTAAACTTTTATTATTGTTCTATAATAAAGAGTTGACAGTAACTAGTTGTAGAATATCGACATAAAGACGTATGTAAAATTTTGTGAGGACTGTACCCCTAGAAAATCTAAAAAAAATGCGAAAAAAGATTATGTATCTGATGATTCCTTTATAACGGAAAGAAATAGCGACTTGCAGTTTTCAGGGTAGATTGCGCATCTGAATTCAACATTTCAGTTCGTTAACTAGCCTAATCGGCCAAATGGTTTTGGTGTTATAACAATCTGAAATATGGTTGTTTTTTCCTCAATAACTGAAAAAATACAAATCCGATCCAATTCAAATATGGTTATTATTCGTAGAATGCCAACGCAAAAATTCTTGCGAAATTTCGTGAGGATCGTAGAACTAGATAATTTTTCAAAAATCATTGATAATGAAAATTGGTTCAAGCACTGACGTGAAGTCAGAATCTTTTGCGCGTATTTCTCTTGTCCATTCTCCTGTATTGTACACTCTTAATCGAATTTACCATGGTGAATTCTATTGTGTCTTCTCCTGTATTGGACACTCTTAATCGAATTTACCATGTTAAATTCGATTGAGAGTGTCCAATACAGGAGAACAGACAATATAATTCACCATGGTTAATTCGATTAACAGTGTCCAATACATGAGAATGGACAAGAGAACATACGTGCAAAAGCTTGAGACTTCACGTCAGTGCTTGAACCAATTTTTTTTATTATATAAGATTCATTCAGAGATCTAAAAAATCAACCGAAAAATCACCGAGAAATGCCTGATGGATGTTACTAGATAATCTGTCTTCGTCATTTCTTCCGCATTAAAATCAATAGCTCAAAATCCAGATGACCTCATTTGCATGAAAGATTATAGGACATATCTCGTCTTAATTATTGAAAAAGCTAATGATTCCACGTTGAACATGCATCTCAATTTCAGATCTGGATGGTTTTCTCAACTTAGATCAGATCATATTTTTCAATGCAAATAATGCAAATTCTATATTTCGCTTGAAATAGACGCAGTGAATTTGAACATGTTCTCACTAATATTATGCAAGAATGTTCACATTATCTATTGCTCACGATAATAATCAAATTCGATTCGGAATAAGTGAGTGGGCGTAGAATGTGATCGTAAAATTAGAAAAGCAGCATCCTTCACGGCACGGTGGCTTTTTATCAACATCGAATTGTGTCTATCTGATCGGTGATCTTTTATCCAATTAATGATAACTAGAATGCTGGAAATTATAATGACGGTACTGAGATAGCCAACATTGAAGTCTCACAGTTTGATAAGGTGATTACACGGTTATTGAGGTGGATATTTGCATTGATTTTGTGGCTTTCTCGTGGCTTTGATCGGATTGAAACTGTATTTCACCTAGCAATCATAATTATGATGTTACTGGGAATCAAGAGGTGTGGATATTCTTAAACCTACAGATCGATTCGAAGGCCATTTCATATTTCTGATATTCAGTAGTTATATCCCGAGTGCTTGCCACATCCTTAGATAGTATGAAACAAAGTCGCTTCCCGCTGTCTGTCTGTGTATGCTTAGATCTTTAAAACTACGTGAAGGATTTTGATGCGGTTTTTCCAATAGATAGAGTGATTCAATAGAAAGGTTTATATATATAATACATGCATAATATATTAGACAAAAACTGATAATTTTAGAGGTTTCTAATGTGATGTCGTAATAAACACATTTTTTGCGCTTATATTGCAAACGCTGGCTGAACCCTACGAGATAGATCAAAATAATGTAGGACAGTATGGTAGGTCTTGAAAAGGTCTACAAAAAAGTCCGCGATGGTATATGTCTATCTCTTAAGGATAACCCACAATAACCATTTTTTATCCTTTACATTCTACGAGAAATAATGGGTTTATTACGAAGCGATTTTGAGCAATACAGCATTGATCCTTATCCAATTAAGTACGTTAAATGCATTGTGCATTTAATATTGATCAATATGGCCCTCCATAGCATGTTATTTAAATGAATATTTTCGAAGATATTGCAGATTTAAAATGCAGGGACATAGCGGTTGCGGTGGTACCGACCGGGGGGCCGGCACAGCCAGGATTGGGATAGAAATCGAATACAGAGAGCCAGATAATCATCTATAGAGCGTGAGGCTCGCCTCAGCCAGGATAGATGTATTGATTCCCCGAATTCCTCTGATACCATCGGATTTACTGATCCAATTTTAACGCCTACAATTTCCGGTAAAGATATATTTTGCAATGACTATTAATACATCGCAGGGTCCAACTTTCAACGCTACAGGCTTATAAATGAGCGTTGAGTGTTTTTCACATGGCCAATTATATGTCGCTCTTTCAAGAGTAACCTCGAAAAAAACATGTTTGTATTGTCTAACGACAAAATGCTGTTGTATATTTAGTATCACCATTTCAACCGTGCGAAGCCGGGGCGTGCAGCTAGTATTCGATAATTTGGCGAACACGAGTAATCTGTCAATTAGTATAATTGACAGATCATGAAACTGCATCTGCAATTTGTAATTTAAAATTTTTTTTTTTTTCGTTACTCTGAAACCAATAATTAACTTATCCGAGATATTTATCTCCCAAGCCTACTCTGAAAATTTAAACTGTCTAGCTCATTCCCTTTGAGAGTTGTCGTGTCCACAGCGGGCCGGTGCGTACGGCCGAACAGAATCTATGTGGACCACGGATTCCTGATCAGTGAGTTGAACCAAATCGTTTAAATGCATTTCGATCCAAATATTCTAAACTTACAGAAATTTGGGCAAATTGATAAGCACTCTGTTCCGATGAACAAGACCGCCAAGAGGTTGAAATAAAACGTACCCTCAGACGTATGACATATTACGACTATTATGAGCATATGGGAACGTGTGAATGTGATATGAAACCAAAATGTTTGCATTATTAATGCACTCTGGATGATTCAAGTTCCACCAACGAAATATCATCATTCAGAGATAATTTTCGTAATGCTAACACCCTATTTCATGATGGTAATGTTATTGTCTCCTAGAATTGGTTCGTGATTGTTCATCCCATACTAATTCCGAGCATTTGTTGCTTTGTGACCGATCAATATTTTTTATTAGTTTTTTATTTTGAAGAATGCATTTTTATATATTTCATGAACATATGCTATTGATTTGTAATTCTTCTATGAGGGTCGTTGTAATAAATAAATAATTAACTGAATTGCGGGTCCTCATTCAATTCATCATAATGCATTAACATTTCACTTCTGAGTAATCATTGTTCTTAATTGATCGGAAATTCATTAGTTCGATGAAAATGATCCCAGCTGCCTTCTGCCCATGCCTATCTTAAGAGCATTTATCTGTATCTCCTGTTTAATACGGTAGTGTTTTATGTTTCCTGGAATATGAAGAAATATAATAAATTCAGCTTGGAAGGAAAATCCAGTTACTATTACTTTAATGGTACTTGTAAATTGTAAGATATTAAACTGATAGTTTATTATGGATATTAAAGTAGTCTTCAATGAAAACAGGAAAGAAACGATATTCGAATTCATATAAGTTGAATTGTTATTGTATTGTATTGTTATTGTTGATAGACAAAGGCAGTTGGCAATCCCGAAATGCTGTCTTTATATTCAAGTAGCTAAGTGATTGATGAGATTTCAGAAATGAATGATTTTAATTTTAACATCAAAGTTGCATTGCATTACAGTATATATCCTTCCTTACTCTGCTATAAAATTCTTCTGGAGAAATGCATTGAACAATTCTATTTTTAAGTTATTTCAACAGTATTATAAGAAAATTTCAATCCCTTATATTGTACAAGATTTTCATCCATATCCAACAACCATGAGGTAAAATGATCAGAAGAGCATAATCGACTAATTCTCGAGAGCCGAACAACGTATTTATATTCTGGCATGGAAGAACTTAAAAGAGTTTCGTTAGGGAAAATCCAACAGGTTTTATAGCAATATCCCGCGTAAAAAAATCGGCAAATTGAGAAAAAACATATGGTGAAAATCTAAAAACAAATCTCTACTCTGAAACTAATTACTTTCAGAAAGATAAAAATACGATATAAAAATACTATTATGAGTATTTACTTGTTGAGCCAATATTGTTCATCTGAGTTATAAAATATCTGGAGGTATTTATCTGAGAAATGCTGTTGTACTTGAAAATGAAATGATATGACCAAGCGAGCCATGTTTTATGCAAGCTGTAGATTATATATTGGAATCAGCAGTGGCTACACAAAGATGTCAGATTTGACCCCTAACCTAATATGTTAATGTGAGCAGTCTATAACACAAAGATATCAGATTTGATAACTAACCTAATTTTTAGGATTGCCTGGTTTTAATATTTATATGTATGAGCTTATGATGGGTATCCTTGGGGAAGACCTAGGAACATCAGTATTATAATATACATTATATATAATATATTTATCTTATTATTATATTCAAAATTGGATTCGCCTAAACATATCTTATCATAATTATTTTCGCTTTGGTGTGCTGAATTTCAAATGCTCATCAAAATTTTCCCAACTGCCTTAAAATTTTTCAACTGCTTTGAAAATTTGCCAACTACGTGCAAAATTGGGGGACCGCTCCCCCACCACCTCCCTTACGACCATCCCTGGTAATGCTTAAGGCCGCTCGAATACCAGCACTACGAGACCTAAACGCGACCGCAACTTCTTGTCGCTTAGGTTGCTCGTATTCCAGCACTACGAAACCGCAAGGTGACCGCGACGATACTTTTTAAGGACCTCGTATACCAACACCACGAGATCGCAACGCAACCGCGATGATACCTTTCAGCGAGGAATTTGCGTCACATCACCGTATCTTTGGTGTGGGCGCTTCTATCACTAACCTCGTACCGCGACTTCTAAGCGATAAGAAATTGTGGTCGCGTTGCGGACTCGTCCTGGTGGTATACGAGCAGCCTAAGCGACAAGAAGTCGCGGTCGCAGTCGCGTTGTGGTCTCGTAGTGCTGGTATACGAGCAGCCTTAGATGTCGTGGTACGAGGTTAGTGATAGAAGCGCCCAAACCAAAGATACGCCGATGCGACGCAAATCCATCGTTAAAAAATATCGTCGCAGTATCGTAGCTGTTGCGTTGTGCTGGTATACGAGCAGCCATAGGCTGCCCGTATACCACAACCGGCAAGATCACCGGCAAGACCACAACGCAACTGCGACGATACTTTTTAACGAGGAATTTGCATCGCATCGCCGTATCTTTGGTGTGGGCGCTTCTATCACTAACCTCGTACCGCGACTTCTAAGGCTGCTCGTATACTAATACTACGAGATCGCAACGCAACCGCGGCTTCTTGTCGCTAAGAAGCGCTGATAGAGGCACCCACACCAAAGATACGGCGATGCGACACAAATTCATCGTTGAAAAATATCGTCACGTTAGCGTAGCTGTCGCGTGGTTTAGGTATACGGGCAGCTCGTATACCAGCACGACGAGACTGCGACGATACTTTTTAACTAACCTCGTACCGCGACTTCTAAGCGACAAGAAGTCGTGGTCTAGTCATGCTGGTATACGGGCATCTTAATGGTTATTCCATCTATAGAACTGCCGATTTGCAAGAAACCCAGAAGCAAAAACATCAAGAGTTGTATCTGAAATTCAAGCCTATCTATTTCTATTATTAAAAGAAAGGAGCAAACTTACGTATTTACGTTTCTAAATTCAATAGAAATAAAACCTTTTTAAAATGCCGCTCGACAGTGAGAAACATCTAGAGAGCTACCCGCTTTGGGATAACGCAAACTAAAATAAATAATTTATGTAATCAAATACTGCGCTACTAATGCAATATTATGATGAATATTATTTTTTGCCGGCTACACACATTGTGACGAAGACTATTGAATATTTAATTTACGGCAACAGGAATGTGTACAAGGATACATCGTGTTATTCCATGTTATCCCGTCCTTATTATCTACGTATTTTGCATTTATCCGGTCAGGCGGTCAAATTCCTTCACATTTTATGACTATTTTTTCGGAAATATTCCAACTCCATTGAAATTTTTAACTGTTTCGAATTTTTTTCATCCCCCCCCTTAGGCCCGTGCCTGAACGTCTAATCATATAGGCTTCAATAGGGAATCACATTTGGCGGCAAAATGATCTGAATACAATACGCCGCGACGAAACAATTTCTTCATTGATTTACAATACATACCCCCGGTTTCTGAAAGGCTGATCAACACAAATGTTAACTAATCAGTGATCAATCTCTTGTCAACCCTCATCTAAGTTGCGCAAAGCGCAAAAGCTCGGACTGATTTGACATTAACAGTTCTGTTAACTTTGACCAGCCTTTCAGAAACCGGGTGTTACCATGTTACATTGCGCCCAGAAGTTACCATGAAACATTTTTTCACATAAGCCATTCTAGTACCACCTGATTGGAGAACAATTGACTTACCTATATTCATAACTGGGTGCAAAAATAAGTTATAACCTGTTGCATCTGATTTGCACAAGTATGTTATCCTCACCCAGGCAGACATCATTATGAATTCCATCATGTCGTTTCTTCTATCAGTGCATTACAATCTTTCTAATCCAATCTCTATCATAAAGCCACAACAATGGGTCAAGCCTTCTTCGGACATTTCGCAATATTAAGCCTGCTAACCATTGATCCATAACTGAAATGCAGGAGACTAGCCCAGGCCCATCATTGTTCGATTCTTGCATTCCAATACGAGATCTGTGTTTACGACCACTGCGCGCCCATTTATCAGTTGCGAAGGTCCTAAATCCGTCCTGCATTATGCACGAGCCAGTTGGAGCATGATATTCGCTCCAAACAAATTGATTTTCCATGATGTATCTGCGAAACAGTTCGGACCATTTATATTATATTTTATTCGTGACAAACGCACGACACACTTAATGTAATCTTGTGTTATAGCTAATATACCCCATTAACGATAGCGGTGAGATTTTGTGAGGGATGTTTATAGCCCAATTTAATAGTTTTTGTTCCGAAAGTTCATATACTGAAACGTTTCAGAATAGTTTGTCCTATTAGCAAGGTTCCAACAGGCGGCAAATTTCATTCAAGGGTTAAATATTTCCTATAAATTCAATTCAATTATATCATCATTATACTTAATCATTTCGACTATCCCTAATAAAACAAAAGTGGAAACGACCAGTGGAAGGAGCTTTGGTGGTCTTGTTCAAACTTTGACACAAGAAATTGAATTGAAAAAAGTGTCGTTTAAAAAATTCAAGAGAGCCAAAAATTATTAAACAAAAACCATGAAGTTATCCCAGATATTCATTCCTCAAATCCACTCTGAAAATCAAATTAAATCAATTGAAACTCGGCCAATATTGCAGTTTTGTTTTTACTGGAGATGTTCTGAACCCAATCTGATTAACTAAGGGCCGGTTTCTGAAGAATATCAGATGTGGTTTATCTTCAGTTTATCTCTCCAATTCAATAGAATTCGGAGGATGAACTGGAGATAAAATACATTCAATTGACCTCAGGAACCAGCCCTTACTAAAACATACATTTCCATCCATGGGTTATCCGCGGGAATAAAATATCACCAAAAAGTATAATATCATATTATAATCCTCTTATTCGATGATAGCTGAAATGAATTCGACATGCTCTTATGGGAAAATAATATGACATATACGAGTATGTACACAGATCATAGAATAATTATAGCATTCTGTTAAAACATAGAAATACGATTTAAATTGAAATGTTGAAGAAATCATATCTCCAAAAGTATTATTAGCTTCTAGGAATTGAAAATGATATCAATGGATTTTCATCGTGAAACTACTTATTAATACAAAACAATTTGAAATTTGTAATTTAAAAAAAAATGTTTTTTGTTACTCCGAAAGAATCAGACCGATTTTGCCCAATAACGAACTTAACTGAGATATTTATTTCCCAAACCTACTCTGAAAATTTCAACTGTCTAGCTCATTCCGTTCGAGAGTAATCGTGCCTACGGCCGGCCGGCTATCTCATTGCGTTCGAGATTTATAGTGTGTACGGCCGGCTGGACTGGACCGTCCGGAGAGAATTGATTTCGAGCACGAATTCTTGATGAGTGAACCAAATCGTTCAAAATAATTTTCATAAAAAAATTCGAAAATTACAGATATTTGGGCAAATTGATAAGCACTCTGTTCCGAGGAACAAGAGAGCCAAAAATCGTACACCCTTAATCGAATTTACCATCGATAAAGACCGTTTCCTCAGCTTTTGTAAGATATGAATACACTTCGTAGTTTCGTACCATTAAGAGGACTCGAGTAATGAGAGAATAGTCTAAGATCAAAGAATTTTTATTTCTGACATATGTATTCTATCGGAATTAAAATTCATTAAATATTCTAATAATATACGAAAATAAAAATACTTCATAAATCCTCTTGCCGTATTCATCTGAGTATTAGATTTAAATTGATATAACTCCAAAACTCGATTATGCATTTTAACGAACTTGTCGCATTAAGATGCATAACCTACCCTGAAAAGTGCTAGTGGCCATGTCATTTTCCGTTCTCAAGTAAGCGTGAGATAAATAATTTTTTTTTTAATTTTCTAGTGGTACGATCCTCACAAAATTTCTAAAACTTCTAAGCTTCGATATTCTTCAACTACTTACAAGTTTCAATTCGCTCGGATCTATATTTTTTGAGTTATCCAGAAAACAATATCCTAAATGAGTAGAACTATGAAACCCTTTGACCGATTATACCCAACAATGAATATAACTCCCATTCGGACAGTTGAACCCTCAAAATATCCCGAACATTTCAAGTCACAATCTCCGTTCGAAAGTTATCGTGGAAACGGTCACCTATCCAGCTGTTGAACTAACTCAATGTTGCTCAGATCTCCAACAATATAGATCCGATCATGTTTAAATTTGGAACGTCAGCGATATCAGACTGATAGTTTCTGAGATATACATTTTTTGTCAAAGATTTTCAAAAAAATGATTTTTAAAAATAAGTGGAAAAGTTTAACGGGTAATTCCGCAAACGAAGCAGATTAAAAATAATTCTGCTGGTACCTGCCGACACGTGTTTCTGCTAGTTGGCTTCTTCAGGACAGGGCAACCAAGAAACCAAGAAAGATGGAAATAAATGTGAAAATAGGTGACACCACACCAGGAGCGAGCAACCAATTGTGCCTTCAGCTCTAGGACCTCCATTTCGGAGGTAAACTATGGCATCGGCACGGAGGAAGCGTAAGCTACCTGTGCGATGCGACCTCAACCCGAGGATATGAAACATAGAAATATGGATCATGCGGAGTAATATCAATAAGTGGAAAAGTTTAACGGGTAATTCCGCAAACGAAGCAGATTAAAAATAATTCTGCTGGTACCTGCCGACACGTGTTTCTGCTAGTTGGCTTCTTCAGGACAGGGCAACCAAGAAACCAAGAAAGATGGAAATAAATGTAAAATAGGTGACACCACACCAGGAGCGAGCAACCAATTGTGCCTTCAGCTCTAGGACCTCCATTTCGGAGGTAAACTATGGCATCGGCACGGAGGAAGCGTAAGCTACCTGTGCGATGCGACCTCAACCCGAGGATATGAAACATAGAAATATGGATCATGCGGAGTAATATCAATAAGTGGAAAAGTTTAACGGGTAATTCCGCAAACGAAGCAGATTAAAAATAATTCTGCTGGTACCTGCCGACACGTGTTTCTGCTAGTTGGCTTCTTCAGGACAGGGCAACCAAGAAACCAAGAAAGATGGAAATAAATGTGAAAATAGGTGACACCACACCAGGAGCGAGCAACCAATTGTGCCTTCAGCTCTAGGACCTCCATTTCGGAGGTAAACTATGGCATCGGCACGGAGGAAGCGTAAGCTACCTGTGCGATGCGACCTCAACCCGAGGATATGAAACATAGAAATATGGATCATGCGGAGTAATATCAATAAGTGGAAAAGTTTAACGGGTAATTCCGCAAACGAAGCAGATTAAAAATAATTCTGCTGGTACCTGCCGACACGTGTTTCTGCTAGTTGGCTTCTTCAGGACAGGGCAACCAAGAAACCAAGAAAGATGGAAATAAATGGTAAAATAGGTGACACCACACCAGGAGCGAGCAACCAATTGTGCCTTCAGCTCTAGGACCTCCATTTCGGAGGTAAACTATGGCATCGGCACGGAGGAAGCGTAAGCTACCTGTGCGATGCGACCTCAACCCGAGGATATGAAACATAGAAATATGGATCATGCGGAGTAATATCAATAAGTGGAAAAGTTTAACGGGTAATTCCGCATTCGAAGCAGATTAAAAATAATTCTGCTGGTACCTGCCGACACGTGTTTCTGCTAGTTGGCTTCTTCAGGACAGGACAACCAAGAAACCAAGAAAGATGGAAATAAATGTGAAAATAGGTGACACCACACCAGGAGCGAGCAACCAATTGTGCCTTCAGCTCTAGGACCTCCATTTCGGAGGTAAACTATGGCATCGGCACGGAGGAAGCGTAAGCTACTATTATTTTTAATCTGCTTCGTTTGCGGAATTACCCGTTAAACTTTTCCACTTATTGATATTACTCCGCATGATCCATATTTCGATTTTTAAAAATTTTCTAGTGATACGATCGTCACGAAATTTCGTAAAAATTTGGCCGACGGCGTTCTACAACTAATAACAATGTTTCAATTGGATTGGTTTCATATTTTTTGGTTAAGGAGGAAATAAAAACAAAATTTTAGATACGTAGTTATTAATCCAGAACTTCTTACCGATTATGCCTATTAACGAATTCAAATGTTGCATTCGGATGATCAACCTACCCTGAAAATTTTAAGTCGCTATCTCTTTCCGTTTTCAAGTTTTCGTGGCAACGGCCGGACAGAATCAGATTCGATATTTGGGCAGAATTATAACGCGATTTTCCCCAGAACTTGCGCTCAAAACGAGATATTAAAGAAAAGAGAATTTTGTCTTTTCTATTTTTTTAATATATCACATCCATTCTTGAATGAAAGTCATGAAATATATCAAAATATATACGACAACCCTGAAGTCGAAACTTGAGAAAACAAGAGCTATGAAATACTTGTGAATTGACCTCAAGAACATAAAACTGTTGGTACTCAAATATCGAAATATTAGTAGATACTTATTTAAGCCGGGAGGTCTATTTATTAAAAATGGGTTCAAGCCCTGTGGACAGGAGCTTTCTGGCGCTCTAGTTCAAACAGACAAATGATATCTCCGAAAGTATTGGTTTCTCAGAGTTGGGAATTAAATCAGTGTATTCTTATGAAAGAACTGCATCACAAAGGAAATTATATTAAAATAATAGTTTATTTATCAAGATTAAATGAGCAATCTGAGAATGAGAACTGCACCATGGAAGAAATCAAATTAAAATAGCTGAAATGAATTTGACTCTTTCTTATAGAACAGGATGAAATGTACGAGTATGAACACAGATCATATAATAAAGCTTAGATAGAATAATTATAGCAATCTGTGAAAACATAGAAGTACGTACGATTCAATATTGAAATTAAGAAAAATCATATCTCCGAAAGTAGTAGCTTCTTGGAGTTGAAAATGATATCGATGGATTTAAATGGTGAAACTGCATCTTAAATAAAAATTACAGACATTTGGGCAAATTGATAAGCATTCAGTTCCGAGGAACTAGAGCGCCAAAAAGTGTAATTCCCTTTCCGGGATTTGAGCCCGCCTTCTCTCGTTCCAAAACCGAAAACCCGACGGCCTAGACCAACCGGCCTTCGGTCTCCTCGTACGATCTTGTCGATCTCCGGTATTAGAAGAAAACGTCGATACCTACTTACCTGGGATATATATTCTTAAGTTTCACTTTTCGACATAAAATCGCCACATGGGGGTTTATTTGACGGTTTTTTACCCTTGTCTCTCTAAGTCGATTTTGACGTTTCTCGAACCAACTATTAGCAAGGAATTAGACAATGTCATGTCTCAGGAAAATAAGTTGACATTATGACAATTCATACATAGAATAATTATATAATTCTGTGAAAACGTAGAAATACGATTTATTATTGAAATTTTGAAAAATCATATCTCCGAAATTATTAGCTTGTTAGAGTTAAAAATGATATCATTGGATTCTTATGATAATACTGCTTATTGAAAAAAATTTAATTTGGAATTTGATTTAAAAAAAAAATTTTTTTTGTTACTCCGAATACATTTGTCCGATTTTGCCCCATAACGAACTTAGCCGAGATATTTATCTCCCAAACCTACTCTGAAAATTTCAACTGTCTAGCTCATTCCGTTCGAGAGTTATCGTGCCTACGGCCGGTCGGACCGGCCGGACAGAATGAATTTCGACCACGGATTCTTGATCAGTGAGTCGAACCAAATCGTTTAAGACCATTTTCATCGAAAAATTCGAAAATTACAGACATTTGGGCAAATTGATAAGCACTCAGTTCCGAGGAACTAGAGTGCCAAAAACGCCTATTAGTTCAGCCGTACTTAATCACATCAGTATCAACCATCATCAAAGTCTCTATATGATAGATAATACAGGTATATTTAAATATACTTATCCGCATTATCCTATTTTCTTTATTAAATGAAACATTCCTCAATATATTAACGGGTATATGTATGTATCAATACCAGCTGCCCCGCGCAAGTCCGTCTGCGCCAAATCGCTTATTTTATTTCCACGCGCGACAAAATTAAAAAAAAATGGGTTCAAGCCCTGTGGACAGGAGCTTTCTGGCGCTCTGGTTCAAACAGACAAATTATATCTCCGAAAGTATTGGTTTCTCAGAGTTGGGAATTATATCAATGTATTCTTATGATAGAACTGCATCATAAAGGAAATTCAATTCAAATAATAGTTTATTTATCAAGATTAAATGAGCAATCTGAGAATGAAAACTGCACCATGGAAGAAACCAAATTAAAATAGCTGAAATGAATTTGACTCTCTCTTATAGAACAGGATGAAATGTACGAGTATGAACACAGATCATATAATAAAGCTTAGATAGAATAATTTTAGCATTCTGTGAAAATATAGAAGTACGATTCATTATTGAAATTTAGAACTTCATCTTAGCAGAAATTGAATTCAAACATCATAGAAGAATTTAAATTCAACAAGAGTGCCAAAAATTATCAATCCAAAACCAATAGACGAATTCTACCCAACAACGAACTCATCCGAGATAATTATTCATTCCTCAATTCTATGATGAACGATAATATATATATTTCCTCAAATCTACTCCAATACACCAATATTCCAGTTTTGTTTTTGCGCCCGACTGTGAATGGTGTCCAATATCCTTTGGGTAGATCTTCAGCTCGCTCTATCCACTGAGCTTGAAGTACTCATCATTCAATTCAAATTAGCCACCATGAACACGCGCGCCAAAGAGTACTGACTTCACGTCAGTGCTTTTTTTTTTTAGTGGAGATATTCTGAACTCAATATTATTAACTTACCATTACAATCCCCTTCATCATATGGATCGACGGCATCGGCATGAAAATATCAACAAACAAAAAGTATGATATTATATTATCATTCTCATATTTATACGATTGCTGAAATGAATGACAGTGGGACGTCATGTCTCAGGAAAATAAGTTGACATTATAAAAATTCATAGAATACCCACAGAATAATTCTATCATACTGTGAAAACGTAGAAATACGATTTACATTGAAATTTTAAAAAATCATATCTCCGAAAGTATTAGCTCGTTAGAGTTAAAAATGATATGAATGGATTCTTATGATAAAATTGCTTATTGTAAAATATTTAATTTGGAATTTGTGTTGTGAAAAAATTTTTTATTTTTTGTTACTCTGAAACCATCTGTCCGATTTTGCCCAATAACGAACTTAGCCGAGATCTTTATCCCCCAAACCTACTCTGAAAATTTCAACTGTCTAGCTCATTCCGTTCGAGAGTTATCGTGCCTACGGCCGGCCCGGCCGGACAAAATGAATTTCGACCACGGATTCTTGATCAGTGAGTCGAACCAAATCGTTTGAGACCATTGTCATCGAAAAATTCGAAAATTACAGACATTTGTGCAAATTGATAAGCACTCAGTTCCGAGGAACTAGAGCGCCCAAAACCTAGAACCCAATTGCAGTGCCACCTACCGAGTCCAGTTGCGGATCCAAACTATCCAGAGACTCACTCAAACTCATATAGTGTTAGTCTTATTAATAAAATGGGAATAAATCATTATAGCACTACAAATTGAAAATAAATTTACTATGAGAATATAATTAACAGTTTTACTAAAAAAACAAAATGATTAGTATAATCGTCACTGCTAGGATCGATGCACAGACAATAATAATGGCCGATAACTTTGTAGGGGTTGGCGGTAAAACGGTAAAAATTTGGGGTTGTGTGTATTTTTGGCGCTCTTGTTCCACGGAACGGTGAGTGCTTATCAATTTGTCCAAATGTCTGTAATTCTCGAATTTTTGGCTGAAAATGGTCTTAGACGATTTGGTTCGACTCACCGATCAAGAATCCGTGGTCGAAATCAATTCCGTCCGGCCGGCCGGCCGTAGTCACGACAACTCTCGAACGAAAGGAGTTAGAGGATTGAAATTTGCAGAGTAGGTTTGTAGCGTAAATATCTCGGACGAGTTCGTTAGCGGGTATCATCCACCATGCGGTTTCAGAGTTATGGCCCTTTTCAGTAAAAATATTTTTTATGAATATTTCCGAAACGATCACTCGATCTATCTGAAATTTAGCATCAAATTGTAGAATAATGACTTCTTTATGCGTGCGAAGTTTTGTTTTGACCGGGTTGCAATAAGGTATCAACAATTTTTTCTTATAATTTTTAAATTTCGTTTCTACAATAACTCTTGAACAGAATGAGATAGGCAGTTGAAATTTTCAGAGTAGGGTTGAGAGATAATTATCTCGGTTGAGTTCGTTACTGGGCAAAATTGGCCTGACGGAGAAACGAAAAAACCATTTTTTTTACAACCCAAATTTCAAATTTAATTCCTGCAGTTTCACCATAAAAATCCATTGATATCATTTTCAACTCTAACAAGCTAATACTTTCGGAGATATGTTTTTTCGAAATTTCAATTATGAATCGTACTTCTGTACTTCTTATGTTTTCATAGAATGCTATACTTAATTCTTGTATCTATGAATTATTATATGATCTGTGTTCTTACATGTCCTCTTATTTTCCTATGAGAGATAAATGTCAAAATTTTTTCTGATACCTACACCTCTTGTTCTAGTGTTTTATAAGATAATTTTTGAAGCTTTTTTTTCAAACGACACTTTATTTAAATTTTATTTCTTTCATGATGCGTTTAGATCATAGGAATCCATTGATATAGCTCTGATAAACCAATACTTTCGGAGATATAATTTGTCTGTTTGAATAAGAGCGCCAAAAAAAAAAAAAATTTTGTCAGAAAATTGAACCAAAAAATTTGGAGTGGATCACCCTTATCACTCAGGGGTATGAAAATAGTTCGAGTCCTATTTTCAGACGTATATAAACAAGAAATTTCATTAAAAGCGGTCAAGCCGTTTTGTAGGAGTTTTGTTACTAACACTGACAGGAGAATTCTATATTATCAATATAAGCTTTATTCATGACCCCAATAACTCAGTAACTAAAATATAAGTGGCACCAGGACCTGCAATCTTTAACTAGATCCGGTTTGCTTATAACTGAAATCAAAATTAATAATTGAATTAAATAAATAAAAAGGTAGAGTAATTCTATGTAAAAAGAATAAATAGTTTCCAATTATATTATTCAGATATCTTCAGTAACTTGATGACACGACAACAAACGATACATCCTAAGTTAGAAGGGCTGTTGCTCTCGCCTTAGTTCAAGGTTCGCGAAATCAGCGATTTCACGTAATTATAATAGGTTGCCAAATATCTCCCTTCCGCCTTTTTGTCTTTTGAATTTCGCGGCTATGTACAAAGCGCTACAGAGCTCGTAACTCGCAATACTATACATAATTTGAAAGGTCTTGACATAACCTACAAAACGACGCTATGCATGATTAGTTTGGATATTGCGTTCAACAGTTATAGACGTGTAAACATGGAGTTCACTAACGCCGAAATTCGCGCTATTTTAAAGTTTTCCTTCGTTAAAGGCAAATCCGCTAGAGAAACGTTCCGTGAGATTAATGGTGTTTTGGGGGATGGTACTGTATCAGTTCGAACCGCGGAGGAATGGTTTCGACGATTCAGAGCCGGTGAAAACGACACCATGGATAAGCCAGCCGGCGGAAGACCTGTGACGACAAATACCGATCAAATCAAAGAATACATCGAGTTAGACCGGCATGTGGCATCTCGTGACATCGCCCAGGAGATGGGAGTTAGTCACCAAACCATTTTAAACCATCTGCAGAAGGCTGGATACAAAAAAAAGCTTAATGTTTGGGTGCCGCATGATTTGACGCAAAAAAACCTTCTGGACCGAATCAACGCCTGTGATATGCTGCTGAAACGGAACGAACTCGACCCATTCTTGAAGCGGATGGTGACTGGCGACGAAAAATGTATCACATACGACAATATCAAGCGAAAACGGTTGTGGTCGAAGGCATGTGAATCGTCCCAAACAGTGGCCAAGCCGGGATTGACGACCAGGAAGGTTTTACTGTGTGTTTGGTGGGATTGGAAGGGAATCATCCACTATGAGCTGCTCCCATATGGCCAGACGCTTAATTCTACCATTTACTGCGAACAACTGGACCGCTTGAAGCAGGCGATCGACCAGAAGCGTCCAGAATTGGTCAACAGGAAGGGTGTACTGTTCCACCAGGACAACGCCAGACCACACACTTCGTTGATGACTCGTCAGAAGCTACGGGAGCTCGGATGGGAGGTTTTATCGCATCCACCATATAGCCCGGACATAGCGCCAAGTGATTACCACCTGTTCCTGTCCATGGCGAACGCCCTTGGTGGTGTAGAGTTGAACTCAAAAGAGGATTGTGAAAAGTGGCTGTCCGAGTTCTTTGCAAATAAGGAGGGGGGCTTCTACGAGGGAGGTATTATGAAGTTGCCGTCTAGATGGAAACAGATTATCGAACAAAACGGCTCATATTTGAACTAAATCCGATCACTGTAACACTTTTTATAAAGCATTGAATAAAGAGCAAAAAAGCGGAAGGGAGATATTTGACAACCTATTATTTACAACCAAAAAATGTCTTCGATTTACCGAATTTATTTCAACCATGCTTTCGCGCGGTTCATACTGAAGCGATATCGCTTACGAGACAGGTGACGGCAGATACTTATAAACTGAAGGGATGTGATAAAAAGAGGTTCACAATGGCGCGACTGCAGAACTAATGCATGCGATATATCTTAAAAGCAATTATTTGTCTGCGCCTGTCGCGTATGCGATATCTAAGAGCGCCTTAGAGAAGGATCCTAAATTAATCTATTAAGTATTTTCATTACCTTTCTGGACTAACATTCCCTATTGATCTTTATATTAAAGATCTGTAAAAATCCGGTATTTTCATGTTTTAATCTCATCTATAATTCCATAGATATTTCAATCACACATAAGCGCTCGTGAAAAACTGAAACGCAGCTTTGTTGAAAGAAACAATTAATATCAAAAAAAATTTCACGAACATGTGGGATAATATGCGACATGTGTCGCATATCATAGGACATGTTCGTAAAATATTTTTCAATATTTTTTGTATCCTTGCTGTACAAAGAGTTCGACAAACTCGACATAAAGACAGATGATGGTTCTGCATAAATTAATAAGAATTTATGTGTACTTCTTCACTTGTATTTGCACGAAACTGCTATATCTACCTAACCAAGAAACTACGGGAGAATTACATTTTTTTTCACCGTAATTAATCAAACTATTAGCCGCAATAAACTCACATGAATCGACATGCACGCAATTCTTTCTACGGAACTAATGTTCCCATCCAATGATACTCCTAAGCCTGCGTATAATGCCATCATTAATCTACCATCGTTAATTATCAGTTTATATTATTTATGAGATGTAGATTAGATAGACAGAATAGATGAAACAGATTCATCGTTTGTCTGATATACTACCAAGAAGAAATACGTTGCAAGACCCCCACTAATGAGACGAACGATACCTCTGATTGGCATATGAGAAGATAAGACGTTCGAAAAGATATCCAGCGTTAATGCAAATAGCAGTTTTAATTAGTAATAGATGTTACATTATACTCCACGTGAAATTCAAATGAAATACTTATAGTAATGGTGGAGATGTAATTATTAACATGAGCATTACAAAGCTTCAATTGCTCTTTACCGCTCATTCAGGTCTGTGTAGGTATTTACTCGGAGTGTATTATTATCTAATAACTATAACCACCGTGCAAAATTGAGTTACTGTAGATTCACCTGACATGCTTGCTATTATGGGAGCTGGCGGAGGCTGTTATCGTTTTTCTTGAGGAGCTTAAACGAATTCCAAATTAGAAAATTAACAAGAGCTTATTAGTTTTGACTTCTAATGAAAAGTGCTATTAGTATATTTAGAGTGGAAGCGTTTAACTAGTTGCGAAGCTCGTATTGTGAACGTCTCTAATACAAGTCGGAATTCGCATACAAATTGTTTGCCGTAATGCTCAACGATCTGTAGTCTGAATATTATGAGAAGTTCACAATCTTAGTTAATTTATGAGCCACAACCATAACAGTTGTTCGCATGGGTATGGAAAAGGACTGGTTACATGCTCTGGCGAAAGTAGTCACGTGGTTGATCAGCGGTTCTTCGAACGTATATTTTGTCAATTTTGGTTGAATCAGAGAAAAAAGTACTCAACCGCTATATATTTATTTGTCTAAGCGTTCCCTAGATATTAGCTTGTTGCTTATTCACTATACATTTTAAAATAAAAAAATGAGCCGACCAATGTATGGGGCAAATGGCACTACATGCTCTTCAAGAATGTTCCTTATATAACTATCATCATTCATAGCTCCATTATCAACGACCACTAGGTCTGTGCGAGCAGTCAAAGATATTCCACCCCATACCATAATCGATCCTCCCCCGAAACCAGTAGTATTCAGGAAATTGCACTGAGCATATCTTTCATGTGGACATCTGTATACAAGGGAACGTCAATCACAATGGTAGAGGCAGAATCTAGACGAATCTGTGAAGAGAACTCTTTCCCAATCAGCCTCTTCCCAATAATAATAATAATAATAATAATAATCCCTTTATTTCCGTATAATGTCAATGATACATTGTGGAAAAAGTCATACAAGAAAGATAAATACCAAAAAAAAATAATCCCCTAATGGAGAAATTCCGATAGACTATAAAAACATTTCTCAATTAAGAAGGCTTTCAGCCTTTTTTTGAATAAAAATTTATTATTTGAGTTTTTGATTTCATTATTCAATTTATTGAACACCTCCATACCTAAAAACATGGGGGACTGTCGGCCTATCCTATACCTGCATGCAGGGATACTAAAATCATTACGGCTACGCGTAAAATATCCATGGAAATCGCTATTTCTATTGAATGAACTTTCGTTAGTGTACACCAGCGTAGCCAGCTCTAAAATGAACAAAGATGGTAAGGTTAGTATTCTTAAGGATTTAAATAATGATCGGCACGTATCCCTCCGTTTAATACCTGCTAAACATCTCACCACCCTCTTCTGATCAATGAACACATCTTTGGCATCGGAAGATGCACCCCAGAAGGCAACACCATACCTTAGCCTCGACGAAACCTGTGCATGATACAACGAAATCAGTTGTTCCAAGGTTAAGACATTTCTCAAGTTCCTAAGGAGGAAGCAAACCGAACTTAGTCTTCGCCTAAGATTCTCACAGTGACACTTCCAATTCAGATGTTGATCGACATCTACTCCGAGAAATCGCATATTTGTCACCCTTGTCAGCTCCTTATCATTTAGTTTTACTTCAACATTTATGGTCTTATTGTAGTTGTGGAACAACAAAATTTTTGTTTTGTCCAGGTTAAGATGTAAGGCATTTGCGCTGAACCAGTCACATAAAACATTCAGGTTTTTCTGCAAGCTTTCCTGTATTGTTAGACTATTTTTGCCTGATGCTATTGCAGTAGCATCATCTGCGTAGAGAAACAAATCACAATCAATATTATCCGCTATATTATTGATATATAGAATAAATAGCATCGGACCCAAAATTGAACCCTGTGGGACACCCACTTCAGTTGTGAGTAAGTTTGAATCCGCAGACACCTGCCCCTTATTTTTTATTGATACATATTGTCGTCTACTTGTAAGAAATGTGTCTATCCAGTCCAAAGCTTTTCCACGGATACCCATTCTACATAGTTTTGTGGGCAATATTCTGTGAACGACAGAATCAAACGCCTTACTCAGATCAAAAAAAACTCCAGCAGAAGCCGAACCTGCTTCCAAATGTTCCACCACACATCTCAAAAACCCATAAACAGCGTCAGTTGTACTGAGCTTACGACGGAAACCGAACTGATTATTCCGAATTATTTTATGAACTTCCAGAAACCCGAGCAATCTTTGGAGAAAACAATATTCGAAAATTTTTGAAAATGTTGGAGTCAATGATAAAGGTCTATAGTTGTTCATTATTTCATCGTCCCCTTTTTTAAATAATGGGATGACCTTGGTAGTTTTTAATTTATTTGGGAAACATCCATTTTCAAAGGACAGATTTATGAGATATGTGAGTGGCTCAGAGATTTCCCTCAAGCACTTATTTACCATGAATCCGGAAATGTCGTCAAATCCGGCAGAATGCTTCGATTTGAGTTTAGACTTTATGAAGTTAAAAAACTCTTCCTCAATATATGGCATCAAAAATATGGAGTTATCATTAGATCTAAATTTATATGTCGCTGAAGCTCTACCTTGCACTTTAGGAGCCTTCACAAAAAAGTTATTAAATTTATTTGCAAGATCACGACTACTCTCAAAAAGTATACCATTATCTCTTATTCTGAGATTATGTGATCTCTTTTTAGAATTATTAATGAGCTCATTGATAACGGACCATGCTGTTTTGACTTTATTGTCAGCTAGTGAAATTTTATCCTGATAGAATGATTTTTTTTTGTTATTGATCAGACGAGAGTGTTGAGACTCACAATCAAGATAGGCAGCACGTAAGCATGGAAATTTCCTACTTAACAAACAAAGATCTCTTAAACGATTACTAGATTGTCTAACATCATCATCAACCCATGACTTATTCTTATTTTTATAAAACCTATGTAAGGGAAATTTAGAATCAAAGTGAAATTTGAATTTATTATAAAATGAATTGAAAGCTTCATTCAAATCAGTTGAATTATGGATATGCTCTCTCGCAAAATCTTCTTCTTGAATGAATGTTCTTGAATGGCAATTGTTACCCGTGGTCTACCCTGTCCTGGTCTTCAGACATTCATACCTGTCTCCCTGAATCGCTGCAACATCCTGGATACACTTATATGGGAAACTCCAATCCTTTCTGCAATTCTTGTGTATGTCCAATTGTCCACACTCCTTCTCGCAAAACTACCGCTTGGGCACATTCCTCTTGGGTCAAATTGCGTGTTTCGCGTTGCATAGCGATCGAGTGTAGAAGATCAAACGCAAGAAAAACTATTGATCACTAGAATTGATCGAGAACAACTGATTTCAGAATGGAGCCAATACATTCAAAATCTGATAATCTCATCTTTTTTTATTCCTGCTGGGAAAAAAACATCTGTATTGTTGAAAAACGTTGAAAGTGGATAACATATGCAAGCATAATTCTGATAAAAATAATTATCATTGAGAACACCTTCAGTTGTAGAATAAATTTGAGATTTCCATAATGTGCGTTAATTTTTTTGCGCAGTGTATATGTGTTGGTTTCGAAATAGCATCAGCTCTGTTATTTTTCATCTTCGAGTTCTATGTTCTAATGTCAAAAAAAAATTAAATTGAAGCAAATATTTTATTCTTGTTTACTTTGCGAATCAATTTCCTGTCTGATGATATACCTATTAAAAATTTACAAACCACTGCAGTGGCTGGCGCTGGATTATATGGGGCGTGCTTCACATCAATACGACACGGTTTTATGTACGGCAACGACACAAACGCTCGAGCTTTGCCACAGGCTCGCTCCACAGTCGTGTAAACGACAGCGGCATCCGATTCTTATGTGAAAGGCTTGAACGATCGCTTTCACAGCTGTCCGGCCGAGTCGTGGTCGTGTGAACGACACACGGCTGCCTTGCACGGCTCGAGGGGACTGCCGGACACACTCGAGTCGTGCACGGCAGCCGTGTGTCGTTCACACGACCACGACTCGGCCGGATAGCTGTGAAAGCTATCATTCAATCCTTCACCCAAGAATCGGATGCTGGTGTCGTTTACACGACTGTGAAGCGAGGCTGTGGGAAAGCTCGTGCGTTTGTGTCGTTGTCTTACATAAAACCGTGTCGTGTTGATGTGAAGCGTGCCTATCGCTAGGCTCCTATCCGAGCGTCTTTTAGCTTGCGATAGATAAATGCGTGGAAATAAACCTAGAAAGAAATTATCAGAGATGTGATATAGCAATCCACTCTGGCAGTCCAGCTGCTATTAAAGCTCTGAGCTCATACGTTATCGACTCCAAGCTAATACGGGAGTGCCGAAGAAAACTTAATGAAGTAGGCAAGAACAACAGGGTCTCCTTGGTCTGGGTTCCTGGTCATGCCAACACACTTGCCAAGAAAGGAGCACGAAACCCTTTTATTGGCCCGGAACCCTAATGTGAGGTTGGAAGATACACCTACAAAAGTGAATGTATCACTCAAAAAGTTCATCTGGAACTTTGACACTGTCAGATCCAAGAAATATACGGATCTCAGTAAAATCACGCTACACCTCCTCATTGGCTTCCTCACAGGGCACTGCGGCCTTAGGAAGCATATGATGAGATTAAGCCTAGCAGAAAATGACAAGTGCAGATTCTGTTGGGAGAAGGATGAAACTCCTGATCACCTGATTACAGAATGGCTCGCCATCTCCAACCAACGCAAGGGAAGCTTTGGGCAAGAAATCTGCAGGACCGAAAACGTAGCCTCCTTGAGGCCATCTCAGATACTGGGGTTCATCAGAACTCTGGAACTGGAAGGCGAGTTGTAGATGGTGATGACATCGACAGCTCTGACACAATAGACCTCAAGGTCACAGTGCAACGTTACCCCCTACAACAAAATGCCTTACACAAATTTTACAAATTAAATTCCGATTTAATATGTTTTGATGAGTCCAGTCCTGATTGCTTTACTTTTGATTGAATAGTGGTCAAAATTAATTTTTTCATATTCTTGAAAATAAACGAGTCGACCATAATTGCAGAATATACCTACTATTTTCCCAATATAATATGAGGCGTAAATTTCATAAAAGCCAAGTTTCAATTGCAGTAGCTTCATCAAAATTATGGTGTCAAAAGTCCTAAAGATTGATGTTGATTCATTGTTTCAACTTTCCACCGATATCCGAAAATTCATATAAGTGGTAATATTTTCTGTGCATGAAAAATTACAATATGATTTTAATCACTCCTTCAGTAAACATCAAGAGCAGTGTTTGGGAGAACTTCCAGTAGCAAACACCTGCAAAAATTCATTCGATTCGTTATATACATTACGGAAATATGGCGGATCAAATTTTTGGCCAAAATCGTTAACCTGTTTATCTGAAACGACAGAGACCATTGACCAATTGTGTGTTAAGGATTGCTCTGAAATAGTTTATTTG
The DNA here is from genome assembly GCA_937662695.2 of Halyzia sedecimguttata. Classification (NCBI taxonomy): domain Eukaryota; kingdom Metazoa; phylum Arthropoda; class Insecta; order Coleoptera; family Coccinellidae; genus Halyzia; species Halyzia sedecimguttata. The sequence goes on along the minus strand of OW569416.2, from coordinate 8,906,407 downwards.
AATTTTATTTCGATTAATCATTTCCTCGCTAATTCTTTGGAATGATAGGTACAGTGTGAACAGAAATTATTATTCCTTTGTGTGCATTTTTGTTCTGGTCTTCTAAGGTTTATAATAGTGAATAATGACCCAAAATCGATCTACCAACTATCAACGTCCCCGAAGTGTTACGGTTACGTGCATCTCAAATCTAAAACTTAGAATTAAAATTCCACCGTTTTCATCAATAGATTATTATTCATAACATCCTCATTAGTAGGATCGGGATCACTTATACGTACAGGATTCCGTACTCATTAGCGGACAATTTCAATGAAATCTGGCTCGGATATTCATGAGGAAAAACAGGACGAATAACGAAACCCGTATTCAGAATTCAGCTCGCGTTGCGGGTTGAAAATACGTCGCGGGCAAAAACAGGTGTGCGTACATTTTTAATCTGATGTAATTACGAGAGATTGATTGGCGTTAAAAATGGAAACTGAGCGTAGAAGAAGGCGTTGACCGCACTAGATATAGAATATCTCTGCATAAATTTGAATTTTAATGATGCTCAGAGGTAGAGATGCCGAGTTTCAGTGAAGCTTCGCCGTTTTTTTACGTTGGAATATGTCGATAACATATGCTGGATGTGCTACATTTCATAACGTATTTGCAATTCAAAACATAAGCAAGAGGAAACTCTATTTGCTCAGCGTTGTTCTTAACTGCGTTGATCTGGCTTAAGTGCAAACTATTACAATGTTGTAGGTATCCTTTTTGAGATATATGACTTATTGACTGACACTCATATGTACCGTGTGATATCTAAACTTTTTGAACTTCTTGAATTTTCTGTCGTCGCCATGCAATAACCTAAAAATTTCATTATCATATTTTCAAAATATCTCTTATATTTGCTCGCTTGTTCCGCGAGGTGTTCAGCGTGCTATCATTATATTCAGATATCCGTATTTTTGGAATATTTGGCTGAAAATGGTCTCAAACGATTACCTACATCACGACTCAAATTCAATTATGTCCGACCGTCCGGTCGTAAGCTCCATAGCTCTCGAACTAAATAGTTGAATAGTTGAAATTTGCAGGGAAGGTTTGGGGCTTTCGGAGGTATGACCAAGTGCTTTCGTAGGTATGACCATTTGCAGTTGGAGCTTTTTTCAGAAAGTACTCATTCGATCTATCTGAAATTTAGCACCAAATTGTAAATTTACAACCCTTATATGCATGCAAACTTTTGTATTAATCGGATGACTACGTGCAGAAATATAAGTTTAAAAAATTTTCATGTTTTATTTCCCCAATAACTCGAAAAATACTGTCCTGATTGAATCTAAACTCGGTAGTCAGTTGTAAAATACCGACAAGAACACTCGTGGAAAATTTCTTACTGATCGCATGACTAGAAAAAATATTCAGCTATTTTGCTTGGGATTCCAAAACCACATATCGGATTCAGTATGATTTTGGCTTTTAGGTGACCAATAATGATCTCTTGGGGTGTGGAAAATTTCATTTAAAGTAAATCCCTTGGAGCCTTAAAGAAATTCCTCAATTGAGAACTCCCAAAACTGTGTAAATTATTCGAGTTGTTTTCAACGTGAATCATAATCCGAATTCGGATCCAACAAGTGTTTTATCTGTTATCCGCATGCGCATAAGTAAGCTGGCTGTTTATGGTGTTGATAGTGCTTTATAAATAACTATATTTGGAAGCTTTATATTAAATTACCTTTGCATGTGTAAAATAGTCTGAAACAACTGCGTTCTTTAGGGGGGGTCCCCTGACTGCAGTCTTTTTTGTGACTTTGAATGAGGCCTGAATAGACAATGGAACATTTGCGCAAAAGCTCCTGACATCACGTTAGTGCTTTTTAGGAATTTTATATTTTCACAAGGCCTAGTCCAGACTTTTAGTAATGAACAGAATTGTCAAAAAAATATAAAAAATGCACTGAAATGAATTCAATACTCTTTCGCGCTTGTTCACGTTGATCAATTCGAATTGAATGATAAGTGCTTTAAGCTCAGTGGATAGAGCGAGTCGGAAATCTAGTCAGACGATAGTGGCGGCTATTCACTGTTGGATCAAAAATCAACAGTGCCGTGCCTAAGCTGCCGCAAGGATAAAGTAACAAATCCTACACAGACTACAACTGAATCTTCCAACTCGCACAAGATCCTAGGACTTCTCATTCAGTAATAAATTCATATTTAGTGTTCATAGCCCTCCCTGTTGTTGACTAACTTGAATGTTATTTGGACTCGACAGTATTCCGTCTATAACCTCATACAAAAGTTTGTACCTCTCGTTGTGGAACATCATAATATTCATATCAGTGCCTTATGTCTTCCGCCATGGGCGGATCCATAAGAGTTGTGAAATGTTTAGAATATCTGATTTTATATCATCCAATGAAGAATATCTCGGAAACGGTAAGTTCAAGAAGAAATTATGAGGAATAATTAAATTATCTAAAACGATTGTATAATCTTGTATTCACTCAAGATAAACTTGATCTTGATCTGCTTTATACTAATTTAATTTAGTTTTATGAATCCAAGAGTCTATATATAACTAAGAAACAGTGGAAGAAGGGGAAACTGATATTTGGAGAATATGTGTCATAGTTATAGGAAACTTCACAGCAACATTAATTTTATTCGGAAAGAGCATGTTTAATACAATATGAAACCTGTTTTTTTTTAATTCAACAGCCTGTTTCTTTTTACCTGAGCCAAATTTGAGAAAATGGTAAATGAAAAAACTGTTTCATTTGACGATAAGAAGCTATGGTTAAAATTCTAACTCAAAGACTCACCCTGTATATATATTTATATAGTAGAGGGGTTTCGTGGGATTTCAGTCAGGTATTAAGAAAGACTCTTTTTTCTTTACTCGTGCTTTCGAGACGTATATTTGTCTCTTCGTCAGGAGAACTATAAATAAATTAGTGTTAACATAGTGCATAATTTAGGAATATACGAACTTACGAATTTGAGATTATTTAGCAAGATGTTAAAAACACTAGAGAAATAAATATTTAAAAATAGCATATAGGTTTAGCATTTAAACATCATGTTGACAACTGATGTCAAGAATGAAGACAGATGCTATAAAGAGAGCTTAGATAATTCTTATAGTCATAAGCATAACACCGAAGACTCTATAATATACATATCACTTCCATTCGTTGATAACCTTACTTCAAAACTAATCAACATTTTACCTAAAGAAAACTTGAAAATCTCAACGAAGAATGTTATGCCAATTCGTTCTCTTTTTACCAAGCTGAAAGATCAGGAACAAGACATAACAAATATATCCAACGTAGTTTACAAGATACAGTGTAATAATTGTGATCTATGTTATATAGGACAAACTGCAACCAAATTAAAACAGCGCCTCACGCTACATAAGAGCAATATAAAAACAAAGAAAGATTCATGTGCCCTTGCTACACATGCTACATCTGAAGGACATTTTCCAGATTTAAATAATGCCACCATCCTTGATGTTGAAAATAAAACAAGAAGAAGAACCTTCCTTGAAATGATTAGAATAGCTCAACACGATAACGCCATGAATTCTAGAAAAGATATCGACAGCCTCAGCAGCATTTATTCCAACCTGATCCAGTTTGACAAGGACAAAAGAAATCGCAACCAAATCCAACACACCGTTGTATCAGGAACTGATGATGACCAGCGCCGAATCAGATATATTTTTAGGGCTTATGACTATAAGAATTATCTAAGCTCTCTTTATAGCATCTGTCTTCATTCTTGACATCAGTTGTCAACATGATGTTTAAATGCTAAACCTATATGCTATTTTTAAATATTTATTTCTCTAGTGTTTTTAATATCAATGTATAACATCTTGCTAAATAATCTCAAATTCGTAAGTTCGTATATTCCTAAATTATGCACTATGTTAACACTAATTTATTTATAGTTCTCCTGACGAAGAGACAAATATACGTCTCGAAAGCTCGAGTAAAGAAAAAAGAGTCTTTCTTAATACCTGACTGAAATCCCACGAAACCCCTCTACTTTATCATTATCAGTCACAAATTACATACATAGTTTATATATATATATATATATATATATATATATATATATAGATTGGAAGGTTTAACGGGTATTTCCGCAAGAGGAGTAGAGAAAAATAATTTTTGCTAGTTGGCTTCTTCATGACAGAGCAACCAAGAAACCAAGGAAGCAAACTAGGTGAAGCACGTGTTGGCGGGTAGCAGCAGAATGATTTTTCTCTAATCCTTTTGCGGAATTACCCGTTAAACATTCCCACTTAAATATGCTTCTCCACATTATCCATATTTCATATCCTCGGGTTGAGGTCGCATTGCACAGGCTGCTTATGCTTCCTCTGTGCTGATGCCATAGTTTGCCGCCGAATTGGAGGTCATAGAGCTGAAGGCATAAATTGGTTGCTCGCTCCTGTTGTGGTATCACCTATATTTAGTTTTATGTCCATGTTTTTCTTGTTTTTTTGGTTGTCCTGTCCTGAAGAAGACAACTAGCAGAAAAACTTGTCGGTAGATACCAGCATAATGATTTTTCTGCTTCTTTTGTGGAATTACTAGTTAAACCTTCCAACTTAAATATATTTCTCTGCATTATCCATATTTCTACTGCAAGAAAGGTAGTATTCGAGCCACGATGGTATTTTCGACGAAGTTTCTAGTTTCTTCACCTAACGTTAAAATTCCACCGAACGCTGTGATAAGTACCTCAAGCTACCTAGCCATTGATCCACTTAGCCATTAATCAATGAACCAATAGATTAATTGAACTATTATTTCACTTGAACCGGAAGTTCTACATATCTAGTAAACCAATGAACAGGCACAAAGTCAGCAGATCATTAAACCTGTAGATCTGGATAAACCAGCAGATCAGTGATCCGGTAGATTGGTATAGCTAGAAGATCAATAAACTGATAAATCCACATAAAAGCAGATGAATGAGCTCTTAGATATACCTACATAGCTAGCAGATCCCCCCATCCATTAAGCATTTGTATAAATTCAAATTCTGCAACATATTATTCCGATGAAATGAGCGTTTTTCAGTACCACTCAGTTTCTAAATTGAAGACTTTTTGGCAAGGCTTTCTCAAATCATGATTTCATGCAATGATCATCTGTTTCCGTAGGAAAACCTTATATTTCTAATTATTATACACTACTTTTCTCACAGCAGGAAAGAATATCTTCATGCCCCTCAATCTCAGGCATAACCGATCCCGACCGTGATAAATAAAAATGAAGACATTATTATGCAAATTGAATTTTAAAATTGCGTTTAAATATGCCATTAGAGATATCATCGAATGAAACTTATTCATTCAAATTGGATAATGTCTACCCAGACTGGATCGAACGTCGTAGACGTAGTTGACTACCAATTGAAAGAAAAATCCATATATTAACATTGGAATTTTTCATGGTATTGAGTTTTATTGACTGGCTTTATGCTCTTTGTGATGTTAACAAGATGAAGTTACTCAAATTGATCGCTACCTAATACGTGTGTAGTGTGATATCCAAATGGTAATTTTGTTACCAGGAATTTACTGACTGCGTGGTACGTGCATGTTGAATATTGATGGTGAAGTTATATATATTTAGATAATTTCTTCTTTGAATAATGATTGAGCTTTGGTAATCAGATATACTGTGATTATTATTTATTTACCTCCCGAAGAAATAGATAATGATCAGAAAAAATAGAGAGATTATATGTTCGGGTTTCAGTTCGTGATGATAATATGTTATATTATATCATCAAAATCAAGATTGTTGGTTCTATTGAATAGAGTTCCTCTACTGGTTTTTACCATAATTCAGATTATAATACCTCAACGATTAGGTTTTATGGCTGTCATGTAATTCTCAATATCATTCATTAAAGAGGTTGATTCGAGTTTTCTTAGAAAATTCTGAACATCTTAACGGACTATTGTGAATCTAGCTCACTTGTTATTTAAATGTACTTCCTGCACTAACCATATTTCTATACTACTTACTTATACTATATATCGGAGATACAGGGTGATCAAGTTCATAGAGAACAATCAATTTCAATCAGAAATCTGGAAATAGCAGCTTGAATTAATCATGACAATATGAAAAATACATTTTTTCGGCAACCGTCCGGGAAGTGCCCACTTCCCGGACGCTTTTTCTTTGAGAAAGAAGCATTTCCCGGCCTAGTCCGGGAAGTACGTACTTCCCGGACTAGGCCGGGAAGTACGTCGATTTGGTCATTGTAAATATGAAAATCTTGGTAGGTATATTTTTAATAAATGAAGTTACCATAGCACTGAGAAAACGGATGACAGTTCATATAAAATTAGTTGTCAACAATTTGCACATGTGATATTTTCTGTTCTGTTTAATTTGAATACGAATCAAAATATATAAAAAAGAAATGTGTCGTCTCATTGATTTGTTATACTACACGGTTGTCGAAAAAATATTGTACGCAACACGCCCGAAAAAGGTTTTTTTGGACTCATAGACTTCCAGGACTCGCTTACGCTCGTCCTAGAATTTTGTCTATTCGTCCAAAAAAACCCTATTTTCCGGACTTGTTACGTAAATTACTATTTCAGAACACTTCATTATTTTGCTAAATATTACTGGTCCTTTAAAAATTCAGATGCAGTGTTTTAGGTAGCAATAATTTAACAACTACGTACTTTGCTCTTCATTGGTATATAGGAGCAAAGAAATCTGGAGCGTCGAGGTAGGTGGGCTTTGAAACAATCATTTTTACCTGTGAAAATAGAAACCATACATTTGTTGAATTTCCAACGTACTGCTCGCAATGGTGGATGTTATGATTGGATGCCATAGACCAAACTGTTCTCCTGTATTGGACACTTTTAATCGATTAAAAGTGTCCAATACAGGAAAACAGACAATAGAATTCACCATGGTGAATTCGATTAAGAGTGTCCAATACAGGAGAATGCACAAGAGAACATACGCGCAAAGGATTCTGACTTCACGTCAGTGCTTGAACCAATTTTATTTTAATACATTTAATCAGGTATGTGATTGGCATCTGATGTCACATATTGTTGACATGGATATAGCAATCGTTGTCTATAAGCTTATTTGACAGTTCATATGTCTAGAAACACGGCATAATATAATTTTGAGATTTTGCCCTCTTTTTAGTTCATAGGACGAAGGGTATGTTGAAGTTATTATAAAACAAGCTCATTCCGTTCGAGATTTATTGTGTTAAAGGCCGGACCGGCCGGATAGAATAGAATATATTAGAATAGAATTTTGACCACGAATTCTTGATCAGCGAGTCGACCCAAATCGTATAAGACCATTTTCATCCTAACATTAAAAAGAATCATTACCTGATGGAATTGCATAAGGTATATTTCTTGAGCATAAGGTCTAAGTCACTGAATGTTAAATAATTTCTGGAAATTACAGCGTACGAAATTAGATCAACGTTAAAATTTTCAATATTGGAATGAATGGAATAAGATACTATGTTTGCTGTACTGTTTCCTAATACATATTTCTTAGGCCGGCCTCATACTTCTCAGAATTCATATTCTTAAATTCATAATCTGAATTCTGGAAGCTTGCAAATTCTAGAAATTAATACTCTGAAAAAAACAGAATGTGTGAGGAGAATTAATAGAGAATTAGTATGCAATTCGGGGCTTTCTGAATTAATAATATGAATTCAGAGTGACATTCCGGACGTATGAGTCCGGCTTTATAATAGACAATATAATGGAGTGCAGTTGGCTCAGGGGTAGAGCGTTTGACTTGGGAGCGGAAGCCCCAAGTTCAATACCGAGGCTAGGAAAGAAATATTTTAGTCACGGTAATCGCCACCATTCACAGTTGGGTCAAAAATTAACAGTGATGTGTAAGGACACAGTAAGAAAGCTTACACAGTACACAACTGGTTCTCCTTACTCGCTCAAGCTCTTCTAGAGCTTATGAGGGGTGCCCTTGGGAAAGACCTAGGAGGATCAGTATAATGATATACAATAATAATAAAATTAATCAATAAATATTTGTACCTTGAATATGAGATCTGATATAGAAAAAGTTAATTTTTATGTACCAAGGCCCAACATGAGAACTAGACCTTTATTTTATTTAGTTCCACGTAGAAATAATTGTATGCTTCGAGCACCTGTGCAACATATGTGTTATTTGTTCAATAATTTTTGTGGGACATGTGATATTTTCCATGACACTTTGAGAACAATAAAGCAAAGATACCTGAATTGTACGAACTAATTGTCGTTTATTTGTAGCATAACATTTTTTTTTTTGTAATTTTTTTCTGTAAGTGGGTTCTTTTTACCTGTAGAAGAAATAAAGCTTATTATATACAATTTCTTTTTAGGCTGTATCCTGTACCACTTCAATAAATCTATGTGGGTGAGTATTGATTATTCTGAATAAATAAGTATCAATGCAGTAACTTTTACTTCAGTGAATCTGGTAGTTGGCGTGAAATCCTCAAAGTAAATTGGGCTTGGGTGCATATGAATAACAATCTTCATACTCAAATACCTATGAAATAGTCCGGTCAAGTTAGCTTGGACAATAGGGGTACATTTGCTGAATTCCCATTAAGATGAAAGCTTATATGAACATGAACGTTAGGGAAACCATTATAATGAAATTGTGAAAAGTCCGTGCCGATCTCATGTGAGCAAAAAATGTTGTGCAAGTGAAAATAGCTGACACGAGAAATATTTCTATTTAATCTTCAACAAAAATTCTTGCATTGAATTCTACTTCAAATCGTCTATGCCGACATCAGCACCGATAGTTGTAATTGAATTCGTTTCATCTTCCGGACTTATTACCGGCATGTAGATCATTTTAAGTGTTAAACGTACTATAATATTCAGGTTGTCTTTTTATGGACTTTACTTAATTAACATTATCTATTTTATCGTTTCTAATAAGGACAACGAATAGCTGTGAGGCCGCAGCTAATGCATTAAAATTATTAGCCATGTCTGATAGGATTTTGTTCACTGATAAATCTTGGACAACTGAATTTATGAGGGCGATCAAAGTTTCTTTATGGATAATTGCGAAATTCAGATCGTTTAGCGAGATATTTGAGCAAAATAATCATGCTGAGCTCTAACGAATATCTTAAGATGATATCTGTTCGATAAGAAGTTCATAATATTACCTGCTTCAGTGTTTTTTCCTCATATTTATGAGATTGTTGGAATAAACTTATCTTATCTCCAATTGGACTTCCATCATCTTCATGGTTATGGAAGAATTTCACAAGATGCTTTACTTTTTAAAGGTCAAGTTATATATTGCCCTGTTTTCTTCACAAAACAATGTTAATCACAATGTGTCTTTCAGTGATCGTGAGCAATACAACTGAAACAACTAAGTCATACTAATTTCAACTGACTATTTCAATTTTTGCGCACATGTTCAAAGAATAATAATAATATGATAACCGATATATAGTTAGTGAGTTAGATATTTCTCTTGGGTGGATACCAACGGGAACCATCAAACTTTTCTGTCCAATAGATGTGTTCACAACAACAACATTAAATTTGTTTCTGGTCTAAGAATTTTGGATATTCCAAAATTATAATATATTTGTGTACGACATAATATGTATGTCTAAATTGAGGAAATAAATTAAAACTAGAAAAACTCTATGATGTGTTAATATAGGTATACATACAAAGAGCGTCAAATTGATGGAATAATGAATTTATTTTCTCCCCTTTCAGGAACAGCTTAAACTAGTTTGATAAGATATTAATTAAAATTTTAAGGAAAATTTTCGGTAATTCATTTTGTTCTAATATTTCCCATTATGAAACAGGGACGTCATCGATATCTTTTTCTGGTTTTTTTTATGGCAAGGCCCTATTTTTTCTTGCTATGGATAGATCATAAAATTATGAATTCAGTAATGCATATGTAACGCTATTTGCGATCTAATAATCTTGTTATGGTAATAGTTGGGATTTTTGAATGTTTTGGATTTCAAGGAAATAAGAAATGATTTGCATTCCGCGCTCAATAATGACCTAACCCCTTTTTCTTAGTAATTGGTTTATGACTAAGGGTATTGAAGATGGTCTTTGAAAATGGAAACTTTGTTTCCGAAACATATGTCAGACGACAAATACTGTAGTAGACAAGAGTGTAGTTACTCTTATAGTGTTCGAAAATATGAAACGTTCAAGATATATCTCCTGCATAGGAATTGTAGATATACATTTTATCATGTATGCATTCCGAGAGCACCAAAAATATGTGCCGACCACACGAACACCAAGTTGATTGATGAACGAAACCGCGAAAGTCTGCAACAATTTCTAAAGAATTCTTATCCCTGCCAACGGAGCCTCAGACTTAACTGCCAACCTTTCAATATCATGAGCACGAAGATGTAAGGGAACATAGAATGATGGCAATAAATAAATCCATAGCTCGCGTATGACTTCGTATCCTGAAAGCTCCGGTATATGTCAACATGGTCAACAGCAAGTTTGATCGTCGATATGGTTTTATGGGAGATGTTGGAACGGACCGCCAAAGAAGAGAAATATACGGCGACACAAAATCACGTGTATAATTGCAAACGAACCAATCGCTGGTTTGTGCGCAGATTTATACAGCAAACGTCCCGGAATTGACGTACCATGAGCCTCACCCTTGGGTTCACTAACTGACCTATAAGCATCTCGTCAGATTCGAATAACGAATTCCTGCAATAGTAGAACTTCTCACAGTAAAAACTTTTCTTAAGTATTTCTGTTACGTTAGCATGATTTAACATCGAATATTGTTAATCAGTTGATTAGAAAATCGTTCAGAAATCATGGGAGGGTAACTTTAACAAAATATTTATTCAGCTATAGGTAATAATGAAAGGGATTTGGTTTATTATGTCCGAATAATAGAGTTAACCATCAAAAGTAATGAAATTCATAACTTACGTATGGAGTTTCAAAAATCGAATAAGAAATTTGAGAAATTTAACCTTAAACCGACAAAATTACTGTTAATATTGTTTTATTCACCTCTATTGGACACTCTTGATCGAATTTACCATCTATATAGACCATTTTCTAAGCTTTTATAAGAACACATTTCGTACCATTTCAATGACAGACTTGAGTAATGGGAGACACTTCTAAAATCACAGAATTTTTTAGTTGTGACTTATGTATTCTGTCCGAATTGAAATTCGTTAATAATATAATAACTATACTGATAACTGATTTACGAAAGAACTCACGTTTAAAGTAATTTTATTGAAAGGTCAACTTAAATTTAGTTCATATACTATTCATCAAAGTTATTATTTCGATAAATATGAAAAAAAAAATCTTAATTTGAATAAAAGTGAGAAGGAAGTTTGGCGGTCTGAATGGATTTCTTGCGATTTATTCAACAAAGACTTAATTTCTGATCCTTCAAATAGAGTTTGGGGGTTTGATCTTCTAAGCAAAATATGGTCTATTCTGAATCCTCTAAGAACCGGTCATGGTCGTTGCAAAAGCATGCTTTTCAGATGGAACTCGGTTGAGAGCCCTAGTTGTGAATGCGGGGAAGCAGAGGAAACCATAGATCATTCAGTTAATAATTGTCGCATATATAGATTCAACGATGGTTTTAGGGCTTCATAATGTTTCTGAATCTTTTTTGGAAGGGGTAGCGAGTTTCAAATCTATTCAATAAAATATAGAATATATCATTTTTGGCGCTCTAGTTCCTCGGAACTGAGTGCTTATCAATTTGCCCAAATGTCCGTAATTTTCGAATTTTTCGATGAAAATGGTCTTAAACGATTTGGTTCGGCTCACTGATCAAGAATCCGTGGTCGAAATTCATTCTGTCCGGCCAGTCCGGCCAGTCCGGCCGGCCGGCCGTCCGGTCGGCCGTAGGCACGATAACTCTCGAACAGAATGAGCTAGAGGGTTGAAATTCTCAGATATGATTTGGGAGATAAATATCTCGGCTGAGTTCGTTATTGGGCAAAATCGGACTGATGGTTTCGGAAAACAGAAAAAAATTTTTTTTTACGTAACAAATTCCAAATTAAATTTTTTTCAATAAGGAGTTTTACCATAAAAATCCAATGATATCATTTTTAACTGTAACAAGCTAACACTTTCGGATATATGATTTTTCAAAATTTCAATAATAAATCGTATTTGTACGTTTTCACAGAATTAAATAATTATTCTATGTATGAATTGTCATAATGTCAACTTATTTTCCTGAGACATGATAGTTTTCTGGCCTGAAAGTTGACGAAAATAAACCCCCATGTGGCGATCTTATGTCGAAAAGTTAAAATTAAGAATATATATCCCAGGTAAATACCGACGTTTTATTCCAACACCGGAGATCGATGAGATCGTTCGAGGAGCCCGATAGCCGGTCGGTCTAACCTGTCGGGTTTCGGAACCAGAGAAGGCGGGCTCAAATCCCGTAAAGGGAATTACACTTTTTGTCGCTCTAGTTCCTCGGATCTGAGTGCATATGAATGTTTATTTAAGATGCAGTTTCACCATTAAATTCCATCGATATCATTTTCAACTCCAACAAGCTAATACTTTCGGAGATATGATTTTTCTAAATTTCAATAATGAATCGTACTTACTTCTTAGTTTTCACAGAATGCTATAATTATTCTATCTAAGCTTTATTATATGATCTGTGTTCATACTCGTATATTTCGTCCTGTTCTATAAGAAAGACTCAAATTCATTTCAGCTATTTTAATTTGATTTCTTCCATGGTGCAGTTCTCATTCTCAGATTGCTCATTTAATCTTGATAAATAAACTGTTATTTGAATTGAATTTCCTTCATGATGCAGTTCTATCAAAAGAATACATTGATTTAATTCCCAACTCTGAGAAACCAATACTTTCGGAGATATAATTTGTCTGTTTGAACTAGAGCGCCAGAAAGCTCCTGTCCACAGGGCTTGAACCCATTTTTAATTTGTTCGTTTTGTCCTTTCGTCTTTTCCTTTTCCTTGGACCTACCCTGAAAAATTCAAATCGCTATATCTTTTCGTTCGCAAGTTATCATGGCAACGGCCGGATGGACGGACAGAATCTTCGGATTCTTCATCAGTGAGTGAATCTAATCGTTTGAGACCAATTCCCGCAAAAATATTGAATATTACATATTATATTTGGGCAAAATGATCACGCTGTTCCCCATAACATTCACGTAAGAAGTACTATGTATATCCGTCACCGTGTGCGACCCAGGGCATTTTCATATTCACTCTTTGAACAAGTTAACAAGGAAACATAAGATATTTTTGATTTGTATTGTAGCTGGCATCATTAGGAATGTATTTTAGAAATGGCATCAGCACGGGGTAATTTACGTCTGCTTATAAATAAGTGAGTTCATTCTAGTTTAGGTCATTATTTTGTGATTAATGTTGTCGTAATGAGGACATTGAATATTTTAGAAATATTTCCCAGAAATATTTAATGTCTTCTATAATTCACATGTAAGTATAGCTGATTTATGAAGTACTTTCTCCATATTTAACGGGTGAATTTTAAATTTAGATGTAGATACGTTATGACGTGTTATTTATGACGTAAACATTATTTTCGCGCACATTCTAGGGAAAAGCGCGCTATCACTTGACCCCAATGTCTGTACTGTTCGAATGTTTTGCCGAAAATAGTCTCCCTGATTGGGCATAATCGATGAAACAGTTTCGGATAACCATCTGAAATTTTGTTATAATTTTCTCATAAACCCAAAATATCCGATGTAATTTAAACTCCGTATTTCCTTGCCGAATGCTGTCGCCCTTACTTTGCGGAATTTCATGAAGATCGTATAACTAGCAAAAAAAATAAAAAAACTTTTTCTTCAAAAATGTTTTCACGTGTTAACGCTTCCTTTATTCATACTCAACTTCATGCAGTATTTCATGAGACCGTGTGCGGCGTGAATAGATAATAGAACATGCGCGCAATAGCTCCTGACTTCATGTAAGTGATTTTTAAGATTTTTTTAGTATGGGCAGATACTTCCCTGAGAAAATGCAGGGAAATACCAACATTGCTGCTCCAAACTACGCATTCCCAGAGAACTTTTACAAATATGAGGTATCCTAAAGGGATATCTACACCCCGTTCCGATGACAAAATCAGGGATATGAGCCTCAAGATTCGTTAATAGTATAGCCGTCTGAAGAATGTTATCGAAGACCAGGACTTTTTGAATGAGATCAGTTGAAGAGATACCGTTTGGTCTCTGGCTCATCCATAAACAAGGCCTTGCCCAGGCCATGAATGAAAATTGGTTCAAGCACTGACGTGAAGTCTGGAGCTTTGGCGCGTATGTTCTATTGTCCATTCTCCTGTATTGGACACCCTTAATCGAATTTAACATGGTAAATTATGTTGTCCATTCTCCTGTATTGGACACTTAATTCGAATTTACCATGGTAAATTCGAATTAAGTGTCCAATACAGGAGAATGCACAGCATAATTTGCGATGGTAAATTCGATTAAGTGTGTCTTAATTCGAATTTACCATGGTAAATTCGAATTAACAGTGTCCAATACAGGAGAATGGACAACATAATTTACCATGGAAAATTCGATGAAATAATGTATTGGACACCCTATAATACAGGAGGATGGACTATAGAACATAGGCGCCAAAGCTCCTGACTTCACGTCAGTGAATAATTAATTTTTTTGAAATTTTCTAGGGGTACGGTTCTTAAAAAAAATTAAATACGTCTTTATGTTGATTTTCTACTAACAGATACACAGCTTCAATTCGATCGAGTCTTTATTTTTGAGTTATCGAGGAAATAATACTCCCGGTGGGTATAACTCGGAAACCATTTAACCGATTATGCCCAAAAACGAACTTAACTGTCCCAATCGGATACGCGCCCTACCCTGAAAATTGCAAGTCCCTATCTCCTTTTGTTCGAAAGTTATCTAGGCAACGGTCACCAATCTACTGATTTCACACAAGGCTGCTCGAATCTCCAACAATATTTAACCGATCGTTGGGTTCTGAAGGCTCTTGCAAAATTTCAGCAATTTCAGACGAATAGTTACTGATATATAGAATTTTTTTTTTAATTTTCCATGATTTCTTAAAAATTTTCAACAAATACTATCCTCACCAAATTTGAGATGGCTATAACTCTGAAACCATTTGGCCGATTATGCTTATAAACAACCTCAAATGTCGCGTTCTGATGCACATCCTAACCTGAAAACTTCAAGCCGCTATCTTTTTCCGTTCTCAAGTCGATTCGCACAAAATTTCACAAGCGTGCTTAGGTTCATATTCTACAACAACTCACCAAGTTTCAATTCGATTGGATTCATATTGGTTGAAAACAAAATTATTACTCGGAAACCATTAGGCCGATTATGCCCATTAACGAACTTGTCCGTCGCCACCTACCCTGAAAATTTCAAGTCACTAGCTCTTTCCGTTCGCAAGTTATCGTGGCAACGGCCGGGCGGCCGGCCGGAAAGAATCAAATTTTACCTCGAATTCTTCATTGGGGAGTCGAACTGAATCGTTTGAGACCATTTTCGCAAAAAATTCGAAAGTTACAAACTTTTGGGCAAAATGATAACGCGATGTTCCCCAGAACATACGAGCAAAAACACCGAATAGTGAATTTTGAATGGCAGAATCGCGGAACTATTGTTTTTGACAATACTATTATTATGATTATTATAATGTGCTCCCCCACACAGTGGCGTAACGTACACCCCCCCAGAACCCCCATTGGGGGGGTGGGGCCCGCGGGGTCTGGGGGCCCGGGCGTTGAACCTTTTATTTAATTTTTACTTTATCTTGTTGAGAACCAATTTATAGTAAAAACTAATTTTCTGCTAATGTAATATATGTATTTCCTGGATAAAATGTTTAGTATAGGCGAGTGAAAATACTCTGGATCGTAATACAGGGTGTCCTAAGTTCGAGTGCCTATTAGACGTTTCTGGAGAACTGTACATATTCGAAATCTGAAAATTGGTATTATGATATTGCTTGAAATTCTCTACAGAGCTTAAATATTTTCGAAGCCCAAGCACTTCCAGTTATACAGGGAGTGAAAAAAAATTTGATGTAGTAATCAATGTTGAATACATTTCTGTTAAAACCATTATATTCATTCGAATAGTTTTCAAAATATCCAAAAAAAAAACCGAAAAAAAGTCAAATACGTTTAGTCAGTATTATGTTCATTACTCTTATTTTAAACATTCTGAGCGTGAACTGTTTTTACAACATCGAAGAGGAAGAATGTGGAAGGGTCATGCATCTTTTGAATTTCAGAAATATCATCACAGGGTGTTTCAACTTTTGTGTCGAATATTATGATCAAAAATTGGCCAAAACTTCTGTTTTTCAAATTAGAACCTTATTATTTTATGTTGCAATGGATTCTGCACTGAAAAATAATGATAGTTTCCTAACATCATTATGCTCCCAAATTACAAAAATATATATCAGAAATTATTGAATTTAGGAGCATAATCATGTTAGAAAACCATAATTATTTTTCAGCGCAGAATTCAACGCAATCATAAAAAAAGGGTTCAAGCCCTGTGGACAGGAGCTTTCCAGCGCTCTAGTTCACACAGACAAATTATATCTCCGAAAGTATTGATTTCTCAGAGTTGAGAATTATATCAATGTATTCTTATGATAGAACTGCATCATAAAGGAAATATTCAATTCAAATAATAGTTTATTTATCAAGATTAAATGAGCAATCTGAGAATGAGAACTGCACCATGGAAGAAATCAAATTAAAATAGCTGAAATGAATCTGACTCTCTCTTATAGAATAGGATGACATGTACGAGTATGAACACAGAGCATATAATAAAGCTTAGATAGAATAATTATAGCATTCTGTGAAAACATAGAAGTACGATTCATTATTGAAATTTCGAAAAATCATATCTCCGAAAGTATAAGCTTGTTGGAGTTAAAAACAGACAAATTATATCTTCGACAGTATTGGTTTCTCAGAGTTGCGAATTATATCAATGGATTCTTATGAAAGAACTTCATCTTAGCAGAAATTGAATTCAAACATCATAGAAGAATTTAAATTCAACAAGAGTGCCAAAAATTATCAATCCAAAACCAATATATATATATATTCTTTTGAACTTGAGCATTACAATTAATTTTTCATCTAACAATAAAGCATGTGTATGAAAAAAGTGTTAGCAGAGGTTAGTGTAACGGGGTACCATATAATTTGATATATGATACTAGAGCTTAGGGAAAAAACCTCAGCAAAAAAACCCTATCTCCCCGTTAGTGTTGTGATTTATGAAAATTGAAATTGTTAACAAAATATGCTGAAATATTAAATATTGAAGGGCATCTTTTTCTTCATTATCGCTTCTTCCTTCAACAATCAGAGAAGTTTCTCCAAGGTACCCGAAACCCAATCTGGAAAAGGAAAAGGCAAAGGGAGAAAAGGAACAAATTAAAAATGGAATATTCTATATTTTATTAAATAGATTTAAAACTCGCTACCCATTCTAAAAAAGATTCAGAAACATTATGAATAGCCCTAAAACCATCTTTGAATCTATATATGCGACAATTATTAACTAAATGATCTATGGTTTCCTCTGCTTCCCCACATTCACAACTAGGGCTCTCAACTGAGTTCCACCTGAAAAGCATGCTGTTGCAACGACCATGACCGGTTCTTAGACGATTCAGAATAGACCATATTCTCCTTGGAAGATCAAACCCCGGAACTCTATTTGAAGGATCAGAAATTAAATCTTTGTTGAATAAATTGCAAGAAATCCATTCAGACCGCCAAACTTCCTTGTCACTTTTATTCGAATTAAGAAAACAGTTGGACCATAAAGGGTTTCGTGACTTCAATCTGGGAATCATATTGTTTGGAATGTAGGAGATAATCGGAAATGAATTCGGAAAAGAATGAAATTTATTCCAAGAATTTGAAACAGCAGTCTGCCTGCGAATGTGGGGCGGGACAATGTTTGAAAGAACTGGCAACCAATGAATAGGTGTAGATCTAATAGTTCCAGTGATGATTCGCATAGATGAATTCAACTGTGCATCAATTTTTTGAGTATGAGCACTATTAAACCAGACGGGGCAACAATATTCAGCGGCAGAAAAAACCAAGGCTAAGGCAGCCGTTCGAAGAGTAGCTGCATCAGCACCCCATGAAGTACCAGCTAATTTCTGCAGAATATTATTTCTCGTTTTCAACTTCAGACGCAAATCATCCAAATGAGCTTTGAAATTCAAAGATGAATCTAGTTTCACTCCTAGATATTTAGGATAAAAATTATGTCTCAAGAAAGAATCACCGAAAGACACACTCAATGTTCTATATTTTTGGTGATTGTTCAAATGAAAGCAAGAAACCTCAGTTTTATTCGGATTCGGACACAAACGCCACTGAAATAGGTACTTTTTCAGAATATCTAAATCTGCAGATAGATTTTTTTCTATACTTTGGAAATCAGAATGACGAAATGCAAGGGCAATGTCATCAGCGTAGATGAATTTCTCAGATGAAGTAGCAGGAATATCACACAGATATAAATTGAAAAGAAGAGGTGCTAAAACTGAACCTTGTGGGAGACCGTTATTCAAATTCTTGAATTTACTACTATTATTATCAATAAAAACACGAAACCTTCTATCCGAGAGCATATTTTCGAGTAAACGAACCATTTTTCCACACTTTAAATGAGTATAAAGTTTGGAAATCAAACCATCTTTCCATACCGTGTCATATGCTGCCGACAAATCCACAAATGCTGTTCCTGTTTTCATTTTACTATTGAAACCTGTTTCGATATAAGTAGTTAGACTAAGAACCTGATCACAACAATTTCTATTTTTCCTGAAGCCCCCCTGGCAATTCTGTAGAACGTCTTCTACAGACGATTCAATCCTAAAAAGAATCAATCTTTCTAAAATTTTAAAAGGAACACTCAACAGACTAATGGGTCGATAACTGCTAGGATCGGAAGAATCCTTTCCACGTTTTAAAATTCCTATGACTTTAGCTTTGCGGAATTCTTTTGGAATATTTCCAGTATTCAGAATATTATTATAGAATGATAATAGCCAGGACATGGCTTTTTTGCCCAAGTGTTTGATGAATTCAGGATAAATTCCGTCAAATCCGGCTGCTTTCCGAGATTTAGTGCATTTAAGTGCTGCTTTTAATTCATCCAAGTTGAATATATTCGAGATACTGTCTATAGATGAAGATGATGTCCTAAATTTGTGCAAATTATACTTCATATTCTTGATTTTTGATTTTGAAATTCCAACCGAATTGGAAACATCAACTAGCCGACGAGCAATCAATTCAGGGTCAATTTTAGAAGATGACAATGTTAGAGGAGTAGCTTCCCCTAATTTTCTCAAAACATCCCATGTACTCCTACTCGAATGTGTGAAATTCATATCGGAAACTACACTATTCCACTTTTCCTTACGACTTGCATTTATAGAATTCATTAGCTTCTCGCATTTTTCAGTAGTTGGCGAATTTTGATAATCCTTATATAAATTTTCTGTTTCAACTGACCAACCAGGAATATACTCTTGACGGAAACCCCTCGGAATGAATTTCTTAGCTGAAGCTTTTACTACACCAACAAATCTATAGTAATTGTCATAAGTTGGTCGAATCCATCTTATGTCACTATCCACTTTTTTCGCGAATTGAACC
This sequence comes from Halyzia sedecimguttata, assembly GCA_937662695.2. Lineage (NCBI taxonomy): Eukaryota > Metazoa > Arthropoda > Insecta > Coleoptera > Coccinellidae > Halyzia > Halyzia sedecimguttata. The sequence continues at coordinate 8,886,598 of OW569416.2, read as the reverse complement.
CAATTAGCCTTCTGGAAATTCCAACGGGGTTTATTCAAACAGGGAGCAAAATGAACCACATTTCCTATAGTTAATAACATGGGCTTATGCTGGCTACGTGGAAAAACACCTAAAATTTTACGTTTTACTGAAATAGGTTTAGAAGAAGCATCACAGGAAACCATGCATAAGTCAGGGTTATAGCCTCTATTCCATCTTGAAGAATGGAAAGAAGGTGTATCTTTTGCATCGAAAATCAAAAAATAATCATTGTCTTCCATCCAATCGGTCAAAGCTATACCATTTCTATCATTAACATCATAACCCCATGTAACATGATGCGAATTGAAATCTCCGCAGTAAATTGATGAATTCTATCGAACAACGAACTCATCCGAGATATTCATTCCTCAATTCTATGATGAACGATAATATATATCTTTCCTCAAATCCACTCCAATACACCAATATTCCAATTTTGTTTTTAGTGGAGATATTCTGAACTCAATATTATTAACTTACCATTACCATTCCCATCATCATATGGATTGACCATCGGCATGAAAATATCAACCAACAAAAAGTATGATATTATATTATAATTCTCATTTCTACGATTGCTGGAATGAATGAATTAGACAACGTCATGTATACGATTTATATTGAAATATTGAAAAATCATATTTCCGAAAGTATTAGCTTGTTAGAGTTTAAAATGATATCAATGGATTCTTGTGGTAAAACTGCATATTGAAAAAAAATTAATTTGGAATTTTTTGTGTAAAAAAAAATTTTTGGTTGTTACTCCGAAACCATCTGTCCGATTTCGCCCAATAACGAACTTAGCCGAGATATTTATCTCCCCAACCTACTCTGTAAATTTCAACTGTCTAGCTCATTCCGTTCGAGAGTTATCGTGCCGGACAGAATGAATTTCGACCACGGATCAGTGTGTCGATCCAAATCGATTAATACCATTTTCATCGAATAATTCGAAAATTACAGACATTTAGGCAAATTGATAAGCACTCAGTTCCGAGGAACTAGAGCGCCAAAAATAGTGTTCTAATTTGAAAAACAGAAGTTATGGCCAATTTTAGATCACAATTTTCGATACAAAATTTGAATCACTCTGTGATGATATTTCTGAAATTCAAAAGATGCATGACCTTTCCACATTGTTTCTCTTCGATTTTGTAAAAACGTTTCACGCTCAGGATGTTTAAAATAAGAATAATGAACATAATACTGTCTAAACATATTTGACTTTTTTGGTTTTTTTCCGATATTTTGAAAACTATTCGAATGAATAAAATGGTTTTAACAGAAGTGTATTCAGCATTGAATACTTGATCATACCAGTAATGCAAAACATGAAAAAAAATTTTTTTCATCGAATTTATTTTCACTTCCTGTATTACCGGAAGCTTGGGCTTCGAAAATAATTTAGCTCTGTGGATAATTTCAAGCAATATCATAATCTTAATTTTCAGTTTTCAAATATGTACAGTTCTCCAGAAACGTCTAATAGGCACTCGAACTTGGGACACCCTGTATATCGAAATAAGTAGTATCGATACTTGAATCGTATAGCTTCGAAAGTATCGATACATAAAATATCGAGTATTCGCCTATTAGTGTGCAGTCAGAAAATAAATCATTTCGATTGGTGAATAAGATGTCTAAAAACTTTTACAGCAAGTACATGTACATCTTACCTGTAAAGATCATATAATTTTCAATTAATTCATTGAAATATTTAATATAATAAAACACAATATGCTCATAGTACCTAATTAATTCTCTGATTTACTTTCTTTCATTAATTTCTGACAATTTTAAGTACCTAAACCTAAACTATTCCCGGATGCGTTAAATATATAAGATTTATAAACGAAATCCCAGTATCTGTTAGGTGTATTGTTATAGGAGCTGATGTAGTAGTGGGGCCCGGGGACAATCATTGGGGGGGGATGCTGGCTGAGGAACGTTACGCCACTGCCCCCACAGAATCAAATTTTATTATTTTAGTCAACTACGACCAAGGGAGGAGTTCCATGAAAATGTTCTTGTAGGGAGAGATAAATATCCGTTGAGTATCTGGGTGTAGTTAGCGATCTCTTGCAAAGGCATGGGACGGCCGTATATCGTGAAAGAAACTATGAGGCAGGACCTGTATGAGATGGCATCCCAAAGCTAGTAGTATTACTGCATCATACCTGTCTACTAAAAAATTACAGTTCTGCATTTGCCTGACAACTCATCAGATTAAAACACCAATTAAATCAAGTCGGAGATCAACAAACGGGCGATCGCAAAAGAAGCAATAGTCATCAAATGCCAGTTAATTGAAACTTTAATCAGAAAGTTGTAACAGAATACTGAGCTCCAATAGAATGCAAAAATACATATAAAGAGGACTCCGCGTCGCATAGGAGCCATAATTGAAGCAGAAGAAAGAGAAAGAGAAATGGCTTTAAACGTTTAGTTTTCACTCACCGATGAAGAATCTGAGGTCAAACTTAATTATGTCCAGCCGCCGTGGGCACGATTATGAAATACATTAGAGCAGGGGTCACCAATTAGTTTCATTGGGGGTCCGTTTAAAAAATATATACATCTATCGCGGTCCGTTTGTTAGATGATGACTTGCACCTGAGATTTATATTTATAATATCAATTAAAATATAACAAAGTAAGTATTAATGCAAAAAGTGACAATGTCACGGGGCTATCCAATGATCGGAAGAGACAACACAAAGCGCAGGTTATATTCAATTACCACACATTTTTGGCGCTCTAGTTCCTCGGAACTGAGTGATTATCAATTTGCCCAAATGTCTGTAATTTTCGAATTTTTCGATGAAAATGGTCTTAAACGATTTGGTTCGACTCACTGATCAAGAATCCGTGGTCTAAATTCATTCTGTCCGGCCAGCCGGCCGGTCCGGCCGTAGGCACGATAACTCTCGAACGGAATGAGCTAGACAGTTGAAATTTTCAGAGTAGGTTTGGGAGATAAATATGTCAGCTAAGTTCGTTATTGGGCATAATCGGACAGATGGTTCCGGAGTAACAAAAAAAAAAAATTTTTTTTTACGAAACAAATTCCAAATAATTTTTTTTTCAATAAGCAGTTTTATCATAAGAATCCAACGATATCATTTTTAACTCTAACAAGCTAGTACTTTCAGAGATATGATTTTTCAAAATTTCAATAAAAAATCGTATTTTTAAGTTTTCACAGAATTATATAATTATTCTATGTTTGAATTGTCATAATGTCAATTTATTTTCCTGAGACATGACATTGTCTAATTCCTTGGTTCGAGAAACGTCAAAATCGACTTGGAGAGACAAGGGTAAAGAACCGTCAAATAAACCCCCATGTGGCGATTTTATGTTGTAAAGTGAAAATTAAGAATATATATCCCGGGTAAATACCGACGTTTTATTCTAATACCGGAGTTTGACAAGATCGTACGAGGAGCCCGATAGCGGGTTGGTCTACGCTTCGGTTTCGGAACGAGAGAAGGCGGGTTCAAATCCCAGAAAGGGAATTACACTTTTTGGCGCTCTAGTTCCTCGGAACTGAGTGCTTATCAATTTGCCCAAATGTCTGTAATTTTTATTTAAGATGCAGTTCCACCATTAAAATCCATCGATATCATTTTCAACTCCAACAAGCTAATACTTTCGGAAATATGATTTTTCTAAATTTCAATAATGAATCGTACGTACTTCTAGGTTTTCACAGAAAGCTATAATTATTCTATCTAAGCTTTATTATATGATCTGTGTTCATACTCGTACATTTCATCCTGTTCTATAAGAGAGGGTCAAATTCATTTCAGCTATTTTAATTTGATTTCTTCCATGGTGCAGTTCTCATTCTCAGATTGCTCATTTAATCTTGATAAATCAACTATTATTTGAATTTAATTTCCTTTATGATGCAGTTCTTTCATAAGAATACATTGATTTAATTCCCAACTCTGAGAAACCAATACTTTCGGAGATATAATTTATCTGTTTGAACTAGAGCGCCAGAAAGCTCCTGTCCACAGGGCTTGAACCCATTTATATTAATATTTTTTTTCTATTTCTTCTGGGTTCGCATAAAATACGTCGGCGGTCCGGATCCGGTCCGAGGTCCGCCATTTGGTGACCCCCGCATTAGAGAGTTGACAAGTTTGTTGTTTGAGTGTAAAACAATGGACCAGTATACTGATGTTATTGTTGTATGAGAAAAAATTCTCATTACCACAGTAGAAAAAAAACCGTATTACCGTAATTTCAGTATAACCGTAATACCAACAGTAATAAAGGCGTTTCATTGTGGATAAAATTGGCATTTTTCTCAGTGTGAAAGAATTAGAAATGGTATGTCTATGGCCATGACATTTTGATAAGTTTAAATTTGTTTAAAAAATGATTTTAAATCTATATCGAAAACCTATCGCGTGTCGAGACGAGTTAAATATGGTACTTATGAACTTATTTTATTTACTGAGACCCATGTACGTATTCAGGTTGGATTCAAAGAAGACAAACATTTTTATCCAGATATAATTGGGTACCCAAGATTTGAGGATTTGCCAGAATAGGAAATATTGCTCAGAATATTAAACATGAAACAATGAAAAAGAATATAAGTTCTTCTTTAAGATTTTTACAGATTATCAGAATTTTTGACCGATTCAGTATGAAAGCTTCATTCTTAATATTCTCGAATGTCAATTCCAGATGAGATTGGAATAGTATATTCTAAAACAAGTTGCAGAATGGGCTCCTATTAAAACACGAATGCGAAACGCATGAGTGTTGGAATTGCCTTCTGCAACGAGTATTAGACGATATTTTCTCTATTTCAGGCAAGTTTTGTAAAATACTGTTGAAATTTAATGAAAAATTCGGAATATACATCCTAGTGACTTTTATATTGTATCTTGGTAGTTGGTGTGACTGTTACGAAAGTTGACAGATTACGGAATTTGAATTTGAAACGTATACCTACGTAGGGCATGGAGATCATATTTAAAGCAGTTTCCTAATTGTATGAATGATTCAAAATTAGCAAGAATGAAATCCCTAGTACCATATTTTTTAATGAAAATAAAGCTTTTCCTCAACAATTATTCCACTATGTCCAGATTATATTGTATTGTCAATTGACGTCTGTTGAAATTTGATAGGATCGAATGTCAGTGCTGACTACCACAAAACGAAAAATATAACTAGAAACAATGCGGGAATGAGTTCATTCCAGCACTGATTTCAGTGCTGGAATGGACTCATTACGATACTGAAATAGAGAAAAGAGTTTTTTAGATGCATTTATATCAATATTTTATAAAGAATAAGATTGGGAATATTGGACATATTTTAATCAATTGAAACAGCTATTTTCTGATCAGAGATGCCGAAGTAGATTTTTTTGTTCGATACTGAATGATGGTTTTATTTGTGAAATTGATTTGAAATCGATATCTAAACGCAATAGTGGCTCGGAATGTGTAAAATATAATATTTCGGACATATTGCTTGGAGTATTGTGAGTAGTGATAGAATCTAGAAATGAGTATTCTTAGTTAAATAACTGAAAAAAAGTTCAGACTAAAAAAATAACAAAGCACTGACGTGAAGTCAGTACTCTTTGGCGCGCGTGTTCACGTTGGCTAATTTGAATTGAATAATGAGGGTTTCAAGCTTAGTGGATATAACAAGCCAGAGATCTACCCAGAGTGTAGTAGACACCATTCACTGTCGAGTCATAAATTAAGAGTGCTGTGTCTAAGATGGCATAAGGATAGAGTAATAAAATTATCAATTCGCACACAAGCTCCCATGAGTTTCTGCGCTATCTTCTTGGGGAAGACTTGGGAGGGTCAGTATAATCATAATCATGTTTATAGCACGCGCATCAAAGCAGATTGACCCCACGTCAATGCTCTTTTAGCCTTTTTCTTTCATTATGAAGTCAATCTGCATTTGGTGCGCGTGCTATAAACATGATTATGATTATACTGACCCTCCCAAGTCTTCCCCAAGAAGATGCCGCAGAAGCTCATGGGAGCTTGTGCGACTAAGGAAAGTCAGTTGTGTTAATGGTTAATTTTGTTACTTTATCCTTATGCCATCTTAGACACAGCACTCTTAATTTATGACTTGACAGTGAATGATGTTCACTACCCTCTGGAAAGATCTCTGGCTCGTTATATCCACTAAGCTTGAAACCCTCATAATTCAATTCAAATAAGCCAACGTGAACACGCGCGCCAAAGAGTACTGACTTCACGTCAGTGCTTTTTTATTTTTTTTTCAAGTTCCTTTAACAAATTCTGGCTATAGATACAGTCTGGCTATTAGTTTTACCGTAGATCGAAATAATAAAAATGCTGTTATTGGACCCCCGTTGGGGACGCAATTGCTTACGCCTATTTTTCCAAACCTAACGTAATTTGATGTAGATCTTCCTAATATCCAAACGTTATTTAATATAGATCTTTCCTAGTACAGTTTACAGACAATTCAACTCGAAAACAACGCTATTTCCTCGAAACTGTCTTGTCTGAACACAAAATATGGTTTATTAATAGCTACATCCGTACCTGTTGAAAGATTATTTTCCACAGCAGGTATGATCATTGCAAAAACACGTACATCATTGAAAAATTATGTGATGCAAGCGTGATTGTGTTTGAATTCTTGGTCATCGAGCAATTTAAAAGTGGAAATTATCAGTTTTTAAAATTAAAATGAATATGTACATGTACTAATATTTTTGTATGAGAGCGTAATAAATATAGCTTTACAAAATTATTCCTTATTGTATACCATTCCGTTTATATATTATAATATTTATTATCGTTATTCAGAATCGAGCGAGACGAGACGAGACAACTGATAACGAGACGAGAACAAGACTTAAACGAGACTTAATTTTTTGGGAATTGGCGAGAGCGAGACGAAATTTTTTATACTCTCGTCTACTCTCCTCTCGTGTGAAGCCCTACACAAAATTGCCAGGAATATTCTTTTAAAACCTCACAATATCGACTAAGTACCAGACCCATGATCGATAGTCCTAAACCACTCCAAACATAACCCATACAACCTAAAAACAGTCACTTTTCCTATGCGCATGCGCAATCCACTAGCAGCTGAAAGTTCTGCCAAAATCACACCTCCCACAAAAAACTCAGATGGTCCAACACTAGTGGTTCAGGAGATATTGCATCTTGAATCCACGCATGCGCAAACCCCTACCAGGGGATTATTTGTGGAAATAGCATCATCCACGCCAAAACCTCAATCCTCTCAGACGAAAACTCCAGCAGTCAAATCACTCCTCATCTGCTCATGCGCAAAAAGGGTAATATGAATTTCAAAATTAGCCCCAGGGCCACGGTACGGACACTTCAACTCGGAAAAAACGTAATTTCCCCCAAACTGACATATCCGTGTACATAATTGTCATGGATTTTCTTTTAAAACCTCACAATATCGGCGCAGCACTAGACCCATCACATCACAAAAACAGTCATTTCTCCTCCGCGCATGTGCAGTCCACTCGTGGCTAGAAGTCCTCCCAAAATCACAAACCTCACACAAAATTCCGATTCACCATCACCAGTAGTTCACGGGATATCGCATCAATCCACGCATGCGCGGACCCTCAACTAGATTTTATGGAAGAATGGCATCCTGCACCTCAAAACCCCAATCCTCTCAGACGAAAACTCCAGCAGTTAAATCATTTCTCGTCTGCTCATGCGAATAACAAAAGAAATATATTAATAATATATAATATTAATAAATTATATATTTTTTTTATTCTTTATTCGATAGTTAACAATATCCATAATTACGATTTCAAGAAATTCAATTGTTTATAACTGTTTTTTAATCGTATATTCCGCGCACTCAAAAGTTTACTCGCTTACCTATAAGTATCGCCGTCTCTCTCTGACTCATACTCTGACGTACCCAGTTTATGAAATCTTACCTGCTTTACACGCATTTACGGGTTGTGATACAACTAGTAAGATTGGCACAAAAAAAAGCTCTAGAATTAATAAAGATAAAAGAAAATCGTGATGCTCTAGTCCCTCTTGGCAATGGCTTAGAATTAAGTACTAATCAGTTGAAAGATCTAGAAACTGTATATCTAAATATTTTGGCTAAAAAAGGTAATACAGCGGATGAAGGCAGACAAATAATTTTTAACCGTAGTTTTAGCAGTAATATTAATTTATCGAAAATTCCTTGTACCTCGGATTCCTTGCATTTGCATGCACTTAGAGCTTCAGCTCAAACATACGTTTGGAAACAAGCTTTAAATCTCCAGTATGAAATATTAGATTTTACTCAGTTCGGTTTCAAAAATGAAAATGACACTTTGCCACCTTTATTTATGAACAAAAGGTCGTTTCCAACTGATCGAAACAGTGCAATTGTAAGAAAGCTTGTAAAACCTAGGCATGTTATTGTAAACAAATGGGTTCAAGCCCTGTGGACAGGAGCTTTCTGGCGCTCTAGTTCAAACAGACAAATTATATCTCCGAAAGTATTGGTTTCTCAGAGTTGGGAATTATATCAATGTATTCATATGATAGAACTGCATCATAAAGGAAATTCAATTTAAATAATAGTTTATTTATCAAGATTAAATGAGCAATCATGAGAATGAGGACTGCACCATGGAAGAAATCAAATTAAATCTGGCCAATTTTGCCCAATAACGAACTTAATCGAGATATTCATCTCCTTAAACTACTCTAAAAATTTCAATTACCTACCTCATTCCGTTCGAGAGTTATATCTATGTCTATGGATGAAAAGCAGTCTCACTACTCTCAGATCTTTTACTTCATGTTCCGTTCCGAATAGTAAGAATTTTCTGAGAAAACCTAATTTCGGAGCAAACAACTGAGATTTTTCTCACTTCGCTCACAATTCTTCGATTGATTAGATAATGTCATGTCTCAGGAACATCATTTGACATTATGACAATTCATACATAGAATAATATCATTCTGTGACATGGTTGAAATACGATTTATTATTGAAATTTTGAAAAATCATATCTTCAAAAGTATTAGCTTGTTAGAGTTAAAAATGATATCATTAGATTCTTATGGTAAAACAGCTTATTGAAAAAAATTTAATTTGGAATTTGCCTTGTAAAAAAAAATTTTTTTTTTGTTACTCCGAAACCATCTGTCCGATTTTGCCCAATAACGAACTTAGCCGAGATATTTATCTGACAAACCTACCCTGGAAATTTTTACAGTCTAGCTCATTCCGTTCGAGAGTTATCGTACCCGGACCAGCCGGACAGCCAGACAGAATGAATTTTGACCACGGATTCTTGATAAGTGAGTCGAACCAAATCGTTTAAGACCATTTTCATCGAAAAATTCGAAAATTACAGACATTTGGGCAAATTGATAAGCACTCAGTTCCGAGGAACTAGAGCGCCAAGAATAATATAAAATTATTTGTCTGGCTTCATCCGCGGTATTACCTTTTTTACCCAAAATATTTAGATATACAGTTTCTAGATCTTTTAACTGATTAGTACTTAATTCTAAGCCATTGCCAAGAGGGACTAGAGTATCACGATTTTCTTTAATTTTTATTAATTCTAAAGCTTTTTTTCTGCCAATCTTACTAGTCGTATCACAAGCCGTTCATGCGTCTAAAGCAGGTAAGATTTCACAAACTGGGTACGTCAGAGTATGAGTCACAGAGAAACTTATAGGTAAGCGAGTAAACTTTTGAGCGCGCGGAATTTACGATTAAAAATTGGTTCAAGCCCTGTGGACAGGAGCTTTGGCGCTCTTGTTCAAACTTTGACAAATCATATCTCCGAAATTATTGGTCTCTGCAAATGATATAAATGGATTCTTACGATAGAACTGCATCATGAAAGAAATTAAATTCAAATAGACCGATTCTCCCCAATAACGATCTTATCCGAAATACTCATTCCTCAAATCTACTCTGAAAATTATATTATATCAATTACCTAAAACTTAGCCAATGTTGCAGTTTTGTTTTTACTGGAGATATTCTGAACCCAATTTTATTATGTATCTTACTAAAGTATATATTTTCATCATCATATGGATTATCCACGGGCATTATATTATCACTGTTTAGTCCAGAATTGTATCACTTATTTTAACAGCCGTCCACCCCCGCATAATGGGAATGGGCTCGCCCATCCCTCGATTTGGGTATGTAGTACTTCACCCCAGGTACTAAAGTCAGTAAGAAGTCACACATTAGGGAAATCACACATATAAGCTATTTCTGCAATATTACACATTAAAATATACAACAAAGCGACACTGTGTTTTCTTTATCAAAAGAACATAGTAAAAATCAGTTTTACCTAAAACGTTCATGGTCCTTCGACACGGATTAAAATAAATTGTTAGTGAATAATTAGCAATTAGAAAAGTGATCCATTGCAACGGGCAGAATTCCAACCACGCACATTTGGGGATTAGTCAAAAGGGACAAATCAAGATACTGGACGAGGAATTCAAGAAGAGCAGTGGTCAGGTGTACAGTGGACAGGTGCACATTGGATACTACAAATTTGGGCAATAAATCACGGTGGGAGCAGAAAGCACACAGTACAGGGTGAAGTGAAGGTAAGTGAGTACATCCCTTCCTATTACTTTCTCCTCAATTATACACATATTCAACGGACTCTATTTGTGTTTTAATATTCATTTGAATTAATTCTTAGTTTCATATTTTCATTAATCAACAAGCAAGATGGCAGAAAATTTGAATGAATTGATTCGTAAAAGGGGTGTTTTAAAATCGAGAGTAACGAGATTCGAAACTTTCATTAATTCTATATCGGGGGGTGATACACTTACTCAATTACCTGCGCGAATAGAAAAATTCAGGGAATATTGGGCAGAGTTTGATAAATTACAAACTTCAATCGAAGCGTTTGATGACTCAGATATACAAAATGAAGAGAGAGAAAATTTCGAGAACAATTATTTCAAACTCATAAGTGTTGCTGAAAGTCATTTAAATTCGAGCACCGGCAATTCAAGTAGCAGTTTAATATGTAATCAAATCTCCGGAGGGCAACACATCGATAAAAATGTGAAACTTCCGACAATGGAGATTCCATTATTTCATGGCTCCTACAAGGAATGGCTAGAATTTCATGACACATTTAACGCATTAATAAATACTAATGTGAAGCTAACAGACATACAAAAATTTTATTATTTGAAAAATTCCTTGAAGGGTGATGCTGCTGAGGTAATTCGTGCGTTGGAAGTTTCAGAGAAAAATTATGTAGAAGCTTGGAAATTGTTAAAAAATCGGTTTGAGAATAAAAAACTCATTGCGCTTAATCACATCGATTCAATGTACAATTTTCCACAAATACATAAGGAGTCATTTATACAGTTACGAAAGCTGTTAGATATAATCAACAGAGATTTGAGGTCACTTAAATCACTAGGTCAGCCAGTTGAATCATGGGATACACTTCTTATATATATTTTGGAGCAAAAATTAGATGCGATCACAAAAAGGGAATGGCAAAAAAGTGTGCCGAGTAGTGAATTTCCCACATTAACGGAATTTCAAGAGTTTTTAGAAAAAAGATGCCAACTTTTGGAAACACTTGACTCAAGTAAAATAGTGAACAAATCATCAGAGCCTAAAAATATAAGGGAAAGACACTACGGGTCGAAGTCTTACGTCGCAATGACGAAAACGTGCGTATCATGCAACGAAAATCATCTTTTATTCGCATGTAAAAGGTTTCAGGGGCTATCAGTTTCGGATAGAAGGGAAGAAGTTAAAAAGACAGGGGTTTGTTGGAACTGCTTGAAGCTAGGCCATCGGGCAGATAGTTGCACTTTTGGGAGCTGTAAGCAATGTGGGCGGAAGCACAACACTATGTTACATCTTAGTGAACCATCTTCCAAGAACAAGGAAGTTCATGTCACAGAAACGCAGGGATACAAATGTACAGGTAGTCTAGGATCAATAGAAACTTTGTTGTCCACAGCATTAGTCGACATTCGTGATCATGCTGGCAGAATGCAAGAGTGTCGAACTCTGTTGGATTCGGGATCCCAGTCGAATTTCATGTCCAGGGAACTCTGGAAGAAACTCAGACTACCTGCTCAAAGAGTTCATATTCCAGTAGTAGGAATAGGACAGGGAACCACGAAAATTTCACATTCAGTGAAGGCAAAAATTCAATCAAAATTCAGGGATTTCGGGTTAGAAACAGGTTTTTTGGTTATTGATAGCATTTCGGACAAGTTACCTGGAGTGCAGGTCGATTCGACTTCTATCACTATTCCAGAAAATGTATATTTGGCTGATGCTGCATTCAACCAACCTAACAAAATAGATTTAATTCTTGGCGCTTCTATCTTCTGGGAACTAATATGCGTAGGTCAAATCAAGTTAGGTAGCAATAAACCAATTTTGCAGAAAACAAAATTAGGATGGGTTATTTCGGGACCCATAATTGGTAGGCACGGTCAAGCAAATATTTCAACTTGTCATTTTTCTTCTAACAGTCGAATACAAGAACAATTAGAAAAATTTTGGGCTATCGATGAACTCGATCAGAAAAAACATCTTTCCATGGAGGAAAGACACTGCGAGAGTGTTTTTCTCGACACAACAATGCGAGATAACCAAGGTCGTTTCATTGTCAATTTACCTGTTAGGGAAAATATTTCAAATCTGGGAGACTCTGTTGGTACGGCCAAAAAGAGATTCCAACAACTTGAAAAACGTTTAGGAAGAGATATTCAAACTCAACACCAATATCATGAATTTATTAAGGAATACGTCAATTTGGGTCATGCTACAAGATTGGGTACCTTAGATGAGGTAGCTAAGCAATACTATAACAATGAACATATATACCATTTACCGCATCACGTTGTCTTTAAAGCAACATCTTCCACTACCAAATGCCGAGTGGTATTTGATGGATCGGCTAAAACGGACACAGGAATATCACTTAATGATGTTTTGATGGTTGGACCGAAATTACAGGAAAACCTCTTCAACATTTTATTGCGATTTCGCAGATACGACATCGTTATATCGGGAGATGTTGAGAAGATGTATCGCCAAGTACTTGTTGCTCCTGAGCACCGGAACTTGCAGCGGATTCTTTGGAGGTTTTCAATCGATGAGCCGATTGATGTATATCAATTGAACACCATCACATATGGGACGGCTCCAGCATCATTCTTGGCAGTGAAATGTCTCCAAAAACTGGGTTTAGACAGCAAGGAAAAATTTTCCCAAGCTAGTAAAGCCATACTTCATGATTTCTACATGGACGATCTATTATTGAGTACTAGATCTATTCAGGAAGCTAAGGTATTGAGGGAACAGATCAGTGAAATTCTGAGAGGTGCGGGATTCATATTGAGAAAGTGGGTTTCAAATAGTAAGGAGGTGTTATCTGATGAGACTGACAATAATCTAGAAATTGAACATTACCTTTCAAATGATCCGACAACACGAGCACTAGGGTTATTATGGAATTCTGAGCTGGATATTCTTCGGTATTGGATACAAATCGACAAAAATCAAGCCAGGGTTACGAAAAGAACAATTTTATCAGTTACATCTCAAATATTTGATCCTCTGGGATTGGTAGGTCCCGCGATCTTAAGGGCAAAGCTGATTATGCAAGAGTTGTGGAAACTAAAAGTAAGTTGGGATGAATCTTTACCGCTGGGACTTCATACATCCTGGCTTCAATTCAAAAAACAAATCAAGTCTTTGGAAGATCTGAAAATACCAAGGCAAACCATTTGCAAAGAATCCAAAACGATTCAATTGCATTGCTTTTCTGATGCGTCAGAAGTTGCATACGGGGCGGCCATTTATATTAGATCAACAGATCAAAATCATCACCATCATGTCCAACTTATCTGTGCCAAATCAAGAGTGGCCCCTGTGCAAACGGTCAATTTGCCACGTCTTGAATTATGTGCAGCATTATTAACGGCAAATTTAGCACGGGAAATAATTGACACACTACAGGTCACCTTTGACTCGGTGCAATTTTGGAGCGATTCTACAATAGTTTTATCGTGGCTTAGTTCAGAACCCTGCGAATGGAAAACATTTGTAGCGAATAGAACAGCGGAAATACATCAATTAACAAGGGGTTATCAGTGGAATCACGTATTATCAGGAGACAATCCTGCTGATGTAATATCTAGGGGCATGGATACGGATATGTTGAAGGTTTGTGGTCTATGGTGGCATGGCCCAAAGTGGCTAAGTTGTGACGAAAGTTCATGGCCAGATTTTCATTTTACTGCTCCGGATATCATTCCTGAAGTGAAGGTTCCAAGGCAAATATTCAAATCATATGTAAATATTGATATTTTTCAGCCTTTCTCGAGTTTGAACAAGTTGCAAAGAGTGACCGCATTTTGTCTCAGATTTGCGAAAAATTGTATCGTGCCGGTTACACACAGAAATTTTGGAAATTTGACTCTCGAGGAAATGCAAAGGTCTTTGGCAATTCTGGTTAGAACAGCTCAGAACCAAGAATTCACGGAAGAAGTGCATCATTTGCTTAAATCGAAGCAAATAGCGAATTCAAGTGCACTTATAAGTTTGAATCCCTTCATAGATGACCAAGGAATAATGAGGTTAGGTGGTCGTCTACGGCATTCGGATGTTTCATTTGACCAAAAACATCCCATTTTGTTACCTAGTAACCATATTTTGACCAAGCAAATAATCTTACATGAGCACTACAAACATTTGCATGCTGGACCTCAAACGTTACTTTCATTAATTCGACTGAAATATTGGCCTATCGGTGGTAGAAGAACGATACGAAAATATCTACACGAGTGCCTTATCTGTTTTCGGGTTAAGCCAACTCCTTACAAATATTTAATGGGTGACCTACCACGTTCACGCATTACTCCCAGCAGAGCTTTCACAAATTGTGGTGTCGATTATGCGGGTCCATTTAATATGAAGACAAATAAATTGAGAGGACATAAATTTGTGAAAGGATATCTTTCTGTTTTTGTTTGCTTTGCCACTAAGGCTGTACATTTGGAGCTAGTTAATGAGTTAACTACAGAAGCATTCATGAACTGTTTCAAGCGATTTGTTGCCCGACGCGGTATTTGCTCTAATATTTATTCCGATAACGGAACCAATTTTGTAGGCGCTCGAAATGAATTGCAAGAACTGTTCAGATTCATGCGAAACCCTTCTACAAGTTCGAGTTTCCATGAATACTTTACACAAATGTCAATAAAGTGGCACTTTATACCAGCACACTCCCCACATTTTGGGGGATTATGGGAGGCAGCTGTCCGGTCTGCCAAGTATCACCTAAAAAGGGTGATTGGCAACACTAATTTTACATTCGATGAATTGCACACAGTAGTTACACAAATAGAATCTTGTTTGAATTCACGACCTCTCACCCCATTATCCGAGAATCCACAAGACCTAGATGTACTCACTCCTGGGCACTTCTTGATCGGTGCTCCACTAGTGTCTTTACCCCAAGAAGATTTGAGTTCCCAGAAAACTACCAGGTTGAAGAAATATCATCAGTTGACTCAGATGGTACAACATTTTTGGTCTCAATGGTCAAGAGACTATTTATCACAACTACAGCAGAGGGGCAAATGGAAGACATCTCCATCCAATTCAGTTCGGTTACAACTGGGGACCATGGTGGTAATACGAGAAGACAATTTACCTCCGCTCAAGTGGCAATTAGGTCGTGTAGTGCAAGTACATCCTGGTGCCGACGATATTGTGCGAGTGGTATCGGTGTTAACTTCGAAGGGTGTGATTAAACGAGCTGCGGCTAAGGTGTGTCCGTTACCATTTGAAACGGCACCAAAGACTAATTAAAGGGCTAGGGATTCCAGTCTTGAAGACTAGTTGGTATATAGTCGTTTCATTCCCTTTAATGAAGGGAATTCATGTTTGTATATTTAATCATTCTTGTATATATTTTTTTTTTCAATCATTTTTGTATAATATTTAATCGTATCTGTATATATATATTTTTTTTTCTCTTTGTCTTAGGCATTTCATTTTTGTATATATTTTTTTTTTTCTTTGAGTTTGAAAGATAGGTTCTTTCAAGGGGGGCGGCATGTTTAGTCCAGAATTGTATCACTTATTTTAACAGCCGTCCACCCCCGCATAATGGGAATGGGCTCGCCCATCCCTCGATTTGGGTATGTAGTACTTCACCCCAGGTACTAAAGTCAGTAAGAAGTCACACATTAGGGAAATCACACATATAAGCTATTTCTGCAATATTACACATTAAAATATACAACAAAGCGACACTGTGTTTTCTTTATCAAAAGAACATAGTAAAAATCAGTTTTACCTAAAACGTTCAATCACCTTAAAAGTATAAGATCATATCATCCTCATAATTCTACGATAGCTCAGGTTATTTGTTTGGTCATTTTACATTCAATCATACTTTGTTTTCTAGAACAGGAGAGGTGTACCAATAATAACAAACCAGAAATAATTTTCACATTTATCTCTCATAGGAAAATACGACGATATGTAAGAACACAGATCATATAATAATTCATAGATAGAATAATTATGTACAGGATTCTGTGGAAACATAAAAGTACGATTTATTATTGAAATTTTGAAAATTCATATCTCCGAAAGTATTAGCTTGTTAGAGTTAAAAATGATATCAGTGGATTTTAATGGTGAAACTGCATCTTAACTGCATCTTAATTTGAAATTTGTAATGTAAAAAAATATTTTTTTTCGTTACTCCGAAACCAGATTTTGCCCAATAACGAACTCAACGAAGATATTAATCTCCCAAACCTACTCTGGAAATTTCAATTACGTAGCTCATTCTGTTCAAGAGTTATTGTAGAAACAAAATTTAAAAATTTTCATTTTTTTTTTCATACTTTACGGCAACCCGATCAATACAAAACTTCGCATGCACATGAAGGTCATTATTCTACAATTTGATTAATTTTAGATAGATCGATGGGTCGGTTTCGGAAATATTCATAAAAAATGTTTTTACTCTAAACGGAGCAGGAGGTTTAGGTGTTTGCCAATATCTAAAAAACTATTCGAGATAATTCAAATTTGAAAGAAGATTTAAATAGAGGAAGAAATTTCATAAAAAAAAGTCCCGACAGCTGGAACAGTAGGAGCATCAATATTTATAATTTTCCTAGAGGGTTGAAAATACGCCCGAAAACGGGTACTCCGGCTTGCGCAAGCCTTGCCCCCTTCGTACCTTTGATATATTATTTAAACTTATTAAATATGAAAATAAAAAATTCAGGCACATGCAGGATAGATCAGTGAACACTAATCCGTAGTATAAAAATGTTTATCACGATTTTTTCAATTAATGATCCATTTTTGATCCAATTTTTGGTAGCACGAACATTAACTTTGAAAGTACGATAATTGTTAAACTATTAATCTGAAAAATTGTTTCTTTCGTATAGCTATTCTTCAGAGGCCTTTGAGTAGATTCCTTTTGGAAAATTTTAAAAATGATTAATTTTTGGTTTGTTATGAACAATTTAGTAGAAGTGAAAAAAAAAAGCTTCAATTTATAATATCACTATTGATCCGTCTACTTATGATCAGAAACTACTTCAAAAAGATTTTTAATAATTATTATCTCCTATTGTTCAAAAATTGTTATAAACCAATGCGTTGTTTATGAGATAATTCGAAATTTCCTTTTGAAAACATAATTGAAGCTTATAATTTTTCACTTAAATAAATTGTTAATAACAAAACGAAAATTAACAATTTTTCAAATTTTCCAACGCAAATCTTATTCCAAGACCTTTGAAAAATAGCACCTCGAAAGGAAAAAAATATCAGATTAATAGTTTAACAATTAACCCACTTGCAATGTTAATGTTCGTGCTACAAAAAATTATTAATTAACTAATGGATAACTTATTGAAAAGTCGCGATAAACATTTTTGTACCACGGATTATTGTTCATGGAACTCACTTGCAGGTGTCTGATTTTTTTAATTCTTTTATTTTCATAAATAATAAGTTTAAATAATATTTATTCATGAAAGGTCCGAAGTGGGAGAGGCTTACGCGAGCCGGAGTACCTACTCGTTTTCGGGAGTATTTTCAAACCTCTATGAAAATTATAAATATTGTTCCTAGTTCCGGGAGTTGTGATTTTTTTTAGGAAATCTTGAATCTATTTTCAAATTTGAATTATCTCTGATAATTTTTGAGATATTGGCGAAAAACCAAACCCCCTTCTTTTTTTTTCATTTAATTGTTTATA
The DNA here is from genome assembly GCA_937662695.2 of Halyzia sedecimguttata. NCBI lineage: Eukaryota > Metazoa > Arthropoda > Insecta > Coleoptera > Coccinellidae > Halyzia > Halyzia sedecimguttata. The sequence continues at coordinate 8,868,261 of OW569416.2, read as the reverse complement.
ACTTTTACAATTTTTTCGAGCGGCCTTAGCATAATCTCAAAAACTATCTACATGCCATTCCGAATCGAATGACACCTCAATCATAATTTTCGGAGAATACTCAAAAATTTTGGCCTAAAAAGCACTTGTTGACCAGACTATAATGTGCATTGTGTATCGAATCAATTCTGCTACATGACAAATACCAAACACTAATATATCACATTGAACACGGAATAGTTGACTGGCAGGCTATTTCCTCGTACAAGTTTCTATAACGATGAAAAGTTCATATAATTAATGATTTGAGTGCTTTATTTGCATGAGAGTAGGAGCATTTTAATTCAATTCAACATGTGCGAACCTCAACTGGATATAACGAGGTAAAATCTTCACCACAAATTAACATACCTCTATTTTAAAATTGAATGAAGGTCGATACATTCGTGTTTGATGATGTTTACTATAGTAACATCATTAGTGAATTATAGTGAGGATATAGGCTACATCAGATAATTTATAATGACAATAGAAACAATAATTGAATAGGAAGTTTGGAAAGGAACCATGAAAATTTATCTAATTCGTCATCATAATGAGTATATCTGAAAATAGTCGAAAAGACACAAACAGATTATAATGTGGCCTGGAGAAGTCGTAGGATCAACGAAATACATAACAAATTCTACACTAATGTTTGCTTTCCTGTTTTCCTTTCACGATATACGGATTTCCTTTATTTGTGTCTATACATAATATTCATAACTTGTATTCTCAAATCTATGTACAAATACACGAAAAGAAAAGTTTTGGAAAAAGAGGAGAAAACAAAGTAAGAAAAACTGTAAAATATAATTAATATACAGGGTGATTCACGAAGACCGTTCGTCAGAATATTTCAGAGAAAGACTCGAGATAAAAACTCGAAATTTTATAGTTAAGCTTTGTTATGAATGATGAATTCTTGGAAAAAATTTCAGATTCATTCGACTTCCGGTTCCACCGGAAATGATGTTTTTTAAATATAATACCCAGTTTTTTCATTGATAATCAGATTACCCATTGAATTCTAAATGTTTTTAATGTGTTATTTACATATTATTCTCAGAATATTCGTGTGAAATCTGAAAAAAACCCTTTCAATTTTCTCAAATAGAGCTTCATTCAAATGTTAATAAATTGTAGATTTTTGCATCAAAATTCCTAATTCTCTAGCTTCTATCAGAAGGTATACTAATGTTTCTCCATCGTTAATTAAAAATTCAATTGAACATACAGGGTGTTTCTATTTCAATATCAAAGTCAGTCATGACAAAAACCTTAAAACTCATTTTTTTTTCAAATGAGAACCCATTTTTTTATTGGTCAGCTGGAATCTACGTTAACAAATAGGGGTATAACATTTAAAACAAAACAAATCGAACGAATCTGAATTCGTTTCCAAGAATTCATCTCTCCTAACAAAGCTTAACTATAAAATTTCAAGTGTTTATCTCGAGTCTTCTTTTGAAATATTCTAATGAATGGCCTTCGTGAATCACCCTGTATATACAGAGATATTTATGATTATTGTGGTCCAGACATTCTTGGACATTATATTATACAGGGTGATTCCAAATTAGACGTGAGCCTTGGAGGAGGTGTTGGTGTGACTCATTTGCTGTCGTTTGAGCCATATTTATTGATATCCGAAAATCAACAGTTTTCGAGATATTTGAGTTCTTGTGATTTATAAAAGATTTCTCACCTTAGTTCATTTTTCCTCCATTTTTTCTACGTTGACCAAATTTTATTATAATTTTGGGTTATTTTTATCAGAGCAGGATATGACACGTATGAAAAAAGCAAAACTATGCTATATTAGGTGTTGAAAATAATTAATATGATTTGAAAGGGGATATATGAAGCAAAGAAAGAAAAATAACAAATTAAATATTTCATTTCTGCAACTAAACTCAAATTCATTCATAAATTATGTTCAAAATGACAATTCCTCATACAAGCACATGCCATCTTCAGTTGTTACTTTCCACCTGAAATTTACTCTCAATCTTCTCACTTCTTTGTCTATTCTTTCCACAAGTTGTTCAAGTGTATTTATTTCTCTTTCATATTCAATTTATTTTAAACTGCCCCGAACATGAAAATCCAAAGGTGTTAGATCCGGACTTCTCGCTGGCCACGTAATAGGTCATCCCCTACCTATCCACCGATTAGGAAATAATTCGTTCATAAACCTACGAACGTTTACCCTATAGTGTGTGGGACACCCATCCTGTTGGAAAATGATTTCACCCCAGTCAGTCCAGGATACCTCATGCAAAAAAATCCATATTTTTCATTAATTCTTCTTAATTTTCTCCGTTTAAGTTATCAGATTGACGAAAAATGAACTAAGGTGAGAAATGTTTTAAAAATCACAATAAATCTAATATCTCGGAAACAGTTGATTTTCGGATATGAATAAATATGGCTCAAACGACAGCAAATCAGTCATACTAGAACCTCCTCCAAGGTTCACGTCTAATTTGGAATCACCCTGTATACTGATTTTTTCAAATTTTCATTTTTTCTCCTTAACTCGTAAACCACTGATAGTAGAATCTTAATCTTAGTTAGTTTAAGAAAATATATTTGCTCAGACAACTATGACACAATAATTGAAGTCAATTGTAATTTTTAAAGACAGTTAATATAAATACACCCTGTGCCCTGTAAACCCAAGATACTTAAAATCAAATAATGATTGATTGAATTGAAAAGGTATATATATGTATTGTTCAACCTATTGCTCAAATGTTCAAGACAAAACGAAATCAAGCTCTAAACAAAATAGAATACTGTATAAAAAGTAAAAACATAGGATCGTACAAAATACCTACAGGCTACATCTAATTGAGGTAAAATACAAATAAAACAAAAAAAATCTGATAATCAAAAAAAATTACAGAACACATGACGCAACGGAAACACACTTTAAACAGAGCAGTTGGCGAAGAATAAATGAGACGCCATCAGTACTGGCTTCGATCAGGAACTTTTTTTTCATAGTTTTAATTTCAAATACAAAATGGTTTCTCAAATTATATTAGAGATACTAAATGCAAAATAGGTATTTGCAACATAGGGACTTTATTAAAATTAAATAATGTTATAGTACTTTATTCATTTCATTAGTAAGCTAGGAATTTAAGTAAGTAATTAAAGTAAAGGAGGAGTATCGATAAACTGAAAAAATTTACCCCAGTATTACGAAATTTTACCTTGTTTGTTTTAATTTCTTATTATTTTCGCGAAATACAAGAAATTATTTGAATTCTACAATAATTTTGAAATGAAAGTACCTATATTCTCTGCACGAAAAAGTCGGCAAGCTGAGGTCGAAATGGCTTTTTTTTTGAAAAATTAACCTGTTGAAACTCTTTTTCTGCATGACCAATGACCATTTCCAATCGAAGAATAATGTCGCACGTTATTAGTGCTAACATAATCTTAAGTGCATGGCTATACGATACCGTGTTTATCAAAAAGTATATTGCATTTTGCACAATAAATGCAAGATGAGTAAAATAAGTTATTTAAAATTAAATTACAAAATGCTTTCTAGAGAAAGTGTTTAAATACAAAATGGAAAAATGGGTTCAAGCCCTGTGTACAGGAGCTTTCTGGCGCTCTAGTTCAAACAGACAAATTATATCTCCGAAAGTATTGGTTTCTCAGAGTTGGGAATTATATCAATGTATTCATATAATAGAACTGCATCCTAAAGGAAATTCAATTCAAATAATAGTTTATTTATCAAGATTAAATGAGCAATCATGAGAATGAGAAAAGCACCATGGAAGAAATCAAATTAAATCTGGCCAATTTTGCCCAATAACGAACTTAACCGAGATATTCATCTCCCTAAACTACTCTGAAAATTTCAACTACCTACCTCATTCCGTTCGAGAGTTATATCTATGTCTATGGATGAAAAGCAGTCTCACTACTCTCAGATCTCTTACTTCATGTTCAGTTCCGAAATGTAAGAATTTTCTGAGAAAAACTAATATCGGAGCAAACAACTGAGATTTAACTCACTTCGCTCACAATTCTTCGATTGATTAGTCTCAGGAACATCATTTGACATTATGACAATTCATATTCATACATAGAATAATATTATTCTGTGACAACGTTGAAATACGATTTATTATTGAAATTTTGAAAAATCATATCTCCGAAAGTATTAACTTGTTAGAGTTAAAAATGATATGATTGGATTCTCATGATAAAACTTTTTATTAAAAAAAATTTAATTTGGAATTTGTTCCGTGAAAAAAAAATTTTTTTTTTGTTATTCCGAAACCATTTGTCCGATTTTGCCCAATAACGAACTTAGCCGAGATATTTATCCCCCAAACCTACTCTGAAAATTTCAACTCTCTAGCTCATTCCGTTCGAGAGTTATCGTGCCTACGGCCGGCCGGACCGGCCGGACCGGCCGGACAGAATGAATTTCGACCACGGATTCTTGATCAGTGAGTCGAACCAAATCGTTTAAGACCATTTTCATCGAAATATTCGAAAATTACAGACATTTGGGCAAATTGATAAGCACTCAGTTCCGAGGAACTAGAGCGCCAAAAATGGGTTCAAGCCCTGTGGACAGGAGCTTTTTGGCGCTCTAGTTCAAACAGACAAATTATATCTCCGAAAGTATTGGTTTCTCAGAGTTGGGAATTATATCAATGTATTCATATAATAGAACTGCATCCTAAAGGAAATTCAATTCAAATAATAGTTTATTTATCAAGATTAAATGAGCAATCATGAGAACGAGAAAAGCACCATGGAAGAAATCAAATTAAATCTGGCCAATTTTGCCCAATAACGAACTTGACCGAGATATTCATCTCCCTAAACTACTCTGAAAATTTCAACTACCTACCTCATTCCGTTCGAGAGTTATATCTATGTCTATGGATGAAAAGCAGTCTCACTACTCTCAGATCTCTTACTTCATGTCCAGTTCCGAAATGTAAGAATTTTCTGAGAAAAACTAATATCGGAGCAAACAACTGAGATTTAACTCACTTCGCTCACAATTCTTCGATTGATTAGTCTCAGGAACATCATTTGACATTATGACAATTCATATTCATACATAGAATAATATCATTCTGTGACAACGTTGAAATACGATTTATTATTGAAATTTTGAAAAATCATATCTGAGATTTTTCTCACTTCGCTCACAATTCTTCGATTGATTAGTCTCAGGAACATCATTTGACATTATGACAATTCATATTCATACATAGAATAATTTTATTCTGTGACAACGTTGAAATACGATTTATTATTGAAATTTTGAAAAATCATATCTCCGAAAGTATTAGCTTGTTAGAGTTAAAAATGATATGATTGGATTCTCATGATAAAACTTTTTATTAAAAAAAATTTAATTTGGAATTTGTTTCGTAAAAAAATTTTTTTTTTGTTACTCCGAAACCATTTGTCTGATTTTGCCCAATAACGAACTTAGCCGAGATATTTATCCCCCAAACCTACTCTGAAAATTTCAACTCTCTAGCTCATTCTGTTCGAGAGTTATCGTGCCTACGGCCGGCCGGACCGGCCGGACAGAATGAATTTCGACCACGGATTCTTGATCAGTGACTCGAACCAAATCGTTTAAGACCATTTTCATCGAAATATTCGAAAATTACAGACATTTGGGCAAATTGATAAGCACTCAGTTCCGAGGAACTAGAGCGCCAAAAAATGGGTTCAAGCCCTGTAGACAGGAGCTTTCTGGCGCTCTAGTTCAAACAGACAAATTATATCTGGTATTGGTTTCTCAGAGTTGGGAATTATATCAATGTATTCATATGATAGAGCTGCATCATAAAGGAAAATCAATTCAAATAAAAGTTTATTTATCAAGATTAAATGAGAATGAGAATGAGAACTGCACCACATTTTCAAATTTTTTTTTTGACACTTTGCGGGAATCTGGTCAATACAAAACTTCACATGCGTATAAAGGTCATGATTTTACAATTTGATGCTAAATTTCAGATAGATCGAGTGATCGGTTTCGGAAATATCCATAAAAAATATTTTCACTAAAATCGGCCATAACTCCGAAACCCCTTGATGGATTTCGCTCATTAACGAACTTGTCCGAGATATTTACGCTCCAAAACCACCTTGCAATTTTCAATCCGCCAACTCCTTTCGTTCGAGAGTTATCGTGCCTACGTCCGGTCGGCCGGCCGGACAGAATCGATTTCGCACTCGGATTCTTGATCAGTGAGTCGAACCAAATCGTTTGAGACCATTTTCAGCCAAAAATTCCAAAATTACAGACACTTGGGCAAATTGATAAGCACTCTGTTCCGAGGAACTAGAGCGCCAAACAAATAGGTTTCGTATGACAATTGCCCAAAACAGGTTTAAAGTACCTACAAATAGTAGGTATTCCATAAAACATGTATGAAAGAAGATAAGTAATAATAAAAAATTACCTTGTAATCGATCAAAAATTTCCTGATCTACGTTCACCAAATTTTCTCCTCTCTCGAACTACAGAATTATGGTTTCAATATTTACGTAATATTTTCAAACTTTTTCGGGTGAGGTCCCCTTTGCATCGCTAAAATACGAGTATTTCAACCCCAATATTTTTGAAGTTACAATATTCCCTTCTGTCAGTTCCGTCATAAATTGAGAGAACTGAGCATTCGTCTATGGATGAAAAGCAGTCTCACTACTCTCAGATCTCTTACTTCATGTTCCGTTCCGAAATGTAAGACTTCTCTGAGAAAAACTAATTTCGGAGCTATCAACTGAGATTTTTCTCACTTCGCTCACATTTCGGAATACACTTTATTCTCATAATTCTTCGATTGATTAGATAATGTCATGTCATGTCATAAGTTGACATTATGACAATTCAAACATAGAATAATTATATCAATCTGTGAAATACGATTTACATTGAAATTTTGAAAAATCATATCTCCGAAAGTATTAGCTTGTTAGAGTTGAAAATGATATGAATGGATTCTTATGATAAAACTGCTCATTAAAAAAAAATAATTTCGAATTTGATATGTAAAAAAAAAATTTTTTTTTGTTACTCCGAAACCATCTGTCCGATTTTGCCCAATAACGAACTCAGCCGAGATATATATCCCTCAAACCTACTCTGAAAATTTCAACTCTCTAGCTCATTCCGTTCGAGAGTTATCGTGCCTACGGCTGGCCGGCCGGCCTGACAGAATGAATTTCGACCACGGATTCTTGATCAGTGAGTCGAACCAAATCGTTTAAGATCATTTTCAACGAAAAATTCGAAAATTACAGACATTTGGGCAAATTGATAAGCACTCAGTTCCGAGGAACTAGAGCGCCAAAAAACAGTTATAAACAATTAAATTTCTTGAAATCATAATTAAGGATATTGTATATTATTTTACACAGAATAACAAAAATATATAATTTACATCTTATTTTATTTATATTTTTCATGGGTCAAAAGTATCCAAATTTAAGATTTCTTCAACATTTTAAAATTTAGATCTCGAATAATAATTACTTTATCGTAATAAGCCATAAGTTTTTTTTAATTGTATTTCAACAAAGAATACAAACAAAATTTGTCCGGTTGAAAAATAACAATTCCTTGTAATTGTTTAAACAATATGGCACGGGGTTGCCCCATGGCAACATGCATTTATAACGGGTGGGCCATCTGTTGGTACGTTTTTGAATTTCGTCGTATGACAACGGCAAACGATCTACAGACCCGAAATTTTTACAGTTCATTAGCCATACCGTCCGCGGCACGAAACAACATGATTTCGTTTGAAGAGCGTTTTGACATTTTAAAAACTTATTTTCAAAGTCAGTGCTGTGTCGCCGAAACTGTGCGAATTTTGAGAAGAAATATGGGTCGTGATAAAGCACCCACCGAAGGCTCTATACGCAAATTGGTGAAGAAAGTTCGTGAGAAAGCGATGTTAGTGGATGATAGAAGTGGTCCCAGAGCTCGCACACCCGAGAAATATTGAGGCTGTGGCCCAAAGTGTGAGACAGAATCCGACGACCTCAACTCGACGCCGATCGCAGCAACGGAGCATTAGTCGTACCAGCCTGAGGAGAATACTGCACAAAGACCTCGGATTATTCACCTACAAGATCCAGATGACTCAGGAGTTGAAAGCAAATGACCATCCGCTTCGATATCAGTTCGCTGTGTGGGCCATAGACCAGCTCAATAATGACGTCGATTTTGGTCAAAAAATATTTTCGGACGAAGCGCATTTCCATCTCGGCGGATATGTGAACAAGCAAAACTGCCGGATTTGAGGTTCGGAACAGCCACACGCAATCGTAGAGAGACCAATGCATCCTCCAACAGTCACAGTTTGGTGTGGATTTTGGAGTGGTGGCATAATTGGTCCATTTTTCTTCGAAAATGATGCTGGCAACGCCGTTACCGTCAATGGCGAACGCTACAGAGCCATGTTGACCAACTTTTTATGGTCTAAAATCGACGCTTTGAATGTGAACGACCTTTGGTTTCAACAAGATGGCGCCACATGCCATACAAGCCCACTTACGATCGACCTTCTGCGCACCAAGTTTAACAACCGCATAAGCAGCCGTTCAGGAGATGTCAATTGGCCTGCGCGTAGCTGTGATTTGACACCGCTGGACTTCTTCCTGTGGGGTGCGGTTAAAGACCGATATTATGCGGATAATCCAGAGAAAATTCCAGCTTTGAAAAACAACATTACGACTGTTTTGAGTAAAATGGCGCCGAGGTAGTACAAAATGTCATCACTAATTGGGTGACCGAATGGAATGCTGTAAGGCCAGTAGAGGGAGCCACATGAACGAAATCGTTTTTCATTTTTGACGGGGATACTTTTAGCTTCACAACAACAAAAAAATTAATAAAAAATATCAATGCTTACTCTTTTGATCGCATTTTTAAAAGCGTACCAATAGATGGCTCACCCTGTATAATTTGTAGGGTAATTTGAAGATAATCGCAAAAATAAATTGAGGTGGAATAGTTTTCGGTACCCATGCGCTGATTCCTCCTGGACTGAAATAATTTGTCCAGTTTGGGAGTTCAAAATTATTATTTTTTTTTTAGGCTCCTAGTGGACTGTTCTCAGTGAAATTTTGCACACCCCAAGAGGTCATCATTGCTCACCGAAGTGCCAAAATTGAACTCAATCCGATATTTGGTTTAGGAATTTCAAGCAAAATATTCAGCTATTAGTAATTTTTTTTTTATTTTTTTGCTCATGCTATCCCCACGAAGTTTTGCACAAGTATTTTCGTCGGTACTTTACATCTTACCACCGAGGCTCAATTCAATCGGATCAGTATGTTTCGAGTTATAGTGAAAACAAAATTTCAATTTTATATTCAATTATTTGACATTTTTTTCTAGTTTAGAACCATCAGCACACCCCAAGAGGTCATCATTGCTCACCGAAGTGCCAAAATTGAACTCAATCCGATATTTGGTTTAGGAATTTCAAGCAAAATATTCAGCTATTAGTAATTTTTTTTTTATTTTTTTGCTCATGCTATCCCCACGAAGTTTTGCACAAGTATTTTCGTCGGTACTTTACATCTTATCACCGAGGCTCAATTCAATCGGATCAGTATGTTTCGAGTTATAGTGAAAACAAAATTTCAATTTTATATTCAATTATTTGACATTTTTTTCTAGTTTAGAACCATCAGATCAATACGAAACTTAGCAGGAATATAAAGGTCATGATTCTACAATTTGATGCTAAATCTCAGATACAATATTCTTGAAAAACGTTTTAAATAAAATTTATCATAACTCCGAAACGGCTTGCTGGATTTTGCCCTTTAACGAACTTGTCCTAGATATTTACGCTCCCAACATGCCCTGCAAATTTTAACGTTCTAACTCGTTCCGCTCGAGAGCTATCGTGCTAACATAATTGAATTTAACCTCGAATTCTTCATCAAGTAGTCGAACCCAATCGTTTGAGACCATTTTCGCAAAAAAATTCGAAAAATACAGACATTGTGACGAAATGATAGCACGCTGTTCCTTGCGGAACACGCGCGCAAAAACGGGTAACTTACCTTGCAACTTTGACAAATTTATGACATGCATATTTTTGTCTACTCTCTCATTTTGTCATAAACGTGTATTGACAAAGTTCGAAGACATAAATGTGCATTGATGTGTCCGCAAGAATTAACCTGTTTTCCATTCCAGTTGTGGTTCAGGAACAACCTATTTAGTCATGACTTAGTGGGTTTTAATTCCATTCTAAAATATTGTTTACCATTGTTAATCAACTAATTCCCTCATCTGCAAGAATTCCTGAACCGAAGTACTTAGTGTGGATTCATGCAGCATCAAATAACAATTATCAAGTAAAATGTATTAAATAACAATTATGAATTACCGAGTACAAAATTGCAGCATTAATGCACTCAAATTAACAATTAAGAAATAAAAATCCACAAGTCAAAGATACGAGGTATTCATTTTTCAAAATTACCTCTGTTCCCCCTATATTTGAAAACAAGTATTTGAAATTCAATTTTGCATTGTGATAACACGAAACCCACATAAATACACACCAAATAAATTAAATATTTTACAAAGTGAGGTTATATTTACATCATCGGACTGTCTAATCTGCGATCAGCTGCGCACGAGTTGCGTACAAGTACAAAATCTCGTTCAATTAAAGTAGAAAGTTAAAAGTTGGCGAACTTCTACTTCTTATTTCTTAATTGATAATTGTTACTTGGCTGCATGAGCACTCTCATTGAGATATATGAAGTTCAACTTTTACTCACTATTTGTAATTGTTAATTGTTACTCGATACTAGTTAATTTGGGCTGCATGAATCCACACTTAATGTTATTATAAAACCTCGAAAAGAGTTGTAATGTACCTATAAGCAAATGACTTAGTGGTTGTCACTAGTAGAAAAATCTCAGTTAAATGTTCAAAAAAAGCTGAAATCCCGTAAATCGATCATTTCGACTCAGTTTGTTTCACTTGTAACCCCACGATGCTTTGAATGAGACTGCGTCTGCCGAAAATAACATCAATCTGCTGTCAACCTGATAAACAAGTAACTGATGCATCGATTATTCACTCTTTCGCCCACTCACAAATAAGGAAAAAAATTCGATACCTTTTAAATCGATGCGTGAGCGTGAAGAACTAGATCTCTCTGGATGTGATATATGGGCGGTTTAATCTGTCTAAATTTGAATTTAAATGTTTAGTTACGGCAAGAATTACAATAAATAATGAGTTGATGGTCACAAGCGCCTTGAATATGCATGCTTTGTATGCAGAACGATATCACATTAGGGTTATTTCGCAATTCTAATGCATCTAAATATGTAACATGCTGCCTAATGAGGTGAGGTGAATACGATCAATGCTTGAAACCACAAAGACAACCTATTCAAATCTGATTTGTTTCAGTACAGAATATTTCCCAATAATTTTTAAGGTAGACTCGTTCCGGAACTTCTATAGCGGTATTCTAGAATTCCACTGAATTTTGATGTTATTAAACTAATTTGATGGCAGTAATTTCATAATTCTAAAAGATGTTTCATCTAGTGATTAGCGAAACCTTAATATTCATTTCTGGTCAACTATCGAAAATGAAGAATTTCATTGCAAATGAATTTAGATTGCTTGCGTCACTGGAAATTTCAAATAAAAGCTGATTTTTGTCGCTCTTGTTCTTCGGAACAGAATGCTTATCAATTGGCCCAAATATTGGCACTTATCGAATTTTTGGATGAAAATTGGTTCAAGCCCTGTGGACAGGAGCTTTTTGGCTCCCTTGTTCAAACAGACAAATTATATCTCCAAAAGTATTGGTTTCTCTGAGTTGGGAATTATATCATAGATTCTTATGATATAACTGCATCATAAAGGAAATTCAAATCAAATAATAGTTTATTTATCAAGATCAAATGAGCAATCTGAGAATGAGAACTGCATCATGGAAGAAATCAAATTCAAATAGCTGAAATGAATTTGAGCCTCTCTTATAGAATAGGATGACATGTACAAGTATGAACATAGATCATATAATAATTCACATATAACATAAATATAGCATTCTGTGAAAACATAGAAGTACGATTCATTATTGAAATTTCGAAAAATCATATCTCCGAAAGTGTTCGCTTGTTAGTGTAGAAAGTGATATCAATGGATTTTTATGTTGAAATTGCATTTTAGAAAAAATTGAATTTGAAATTTGTAAGTTAAATAATTTTTTTTTTCGTTACTCCGAAACCATCTGGCCTATTTTACTCAATAACGAATTCAGCTGAGATATTTATCTCCCAGACATACTCTGAAATTTTCAACTGCCTAGCTCATTCTGTTCGAGAGTAATTGTAGAAACAAAATAAAAAAAAAAAAGCACTGACGTAAGTCAGTACTCTTTGGCGGGCGTGTTCACGGTGGCTTATTTGAATTGAATGATGAGTACCTCAAGCTCAGTGGATAGAGCGAGCCGAAGATCTACCAAAAGGATAGTGGACACCATTCACTGTCGGTTCAAAAATTAACAGTGCTGTATCTAAGCTGCCATCAGGATAGAGTAACAAAGTAGGAAAAGAACACAAGTGACTCTCCTTAGTCGCACAAGCTCCTAGAAGATTTGGGAGGGTCAGTATAATCCTAATCATGTTTATAGCACGCGCGCCAAAGCAGATTGACTTTTTACACTTTTTCTTTCATTGTTAAGTCAATCTGCTTTTGCGCGCGTGCTATAAACATGATTAGGATTATACTGACCCTCCCAAATCTTCTAGGAGCTTGTGCGACTAAGGAGAGTCACTTGTGTTCTTTTCCAACTTTGTTACTCTATCCTGATGGCAGCTTTGATACAGCACTGTTAATTTTTGAACCGACAGTGAATGGTGTCCACTATCCTTTGGGTAGATCTTCGGCTCGCTCTATCCACTGAGCTTGAAGTACTCATCATTCAATTCAAATTAGCCACCGTGAACACGCGCGCCAAAGAGTACTGACTTCACGTCAGTGCTTTTTTTTTTTTTTCAAGTTCCTTTAACAAATATAGCTATCAATACAGTTTGGCTGTTAGCTTTACCGTAGATCAGAAAAAAAATGCGGTTGTGGGTCCTCCGTTAGGGACACAATTGCATCTTCTCCAAATCCGAACGTATTTTAATATAGATCTACCGAATATAGTTATTTATAAATTCGCCTCAGGGCCAACATACAGACATTTCAAATCGTAAACAACGCTTTTTCCCCCAAACTGACTTGTGTCCGTGCACTGAATTGACATGAATATTCTTTTAAAACCTCACAATATCGGCTCAATACTCCCAACAACAACAAAACAAACAAGCGCAGTATACTCGTGGCTGCAAGTCCTCCCAAAATTACACAACTCACAAAAAACTCCGATTCTCCAACACTAGTGGTTCAGGAGATATCGCTTCTTGAATCCACGCATGCGCAGACCCTCACCAGGGGATTCTATAGCGGAATAGCATCCGCCACCTCAAAACCCCAATCCTCTCTGACGAAAGCACCAGCAGTTAAATCACTGATGGTCTGCTCATGCGCATAACGAGAAATGCCCGTGAGGGGTTACATCAATTTCGAAATTATCCCCAGGGCCACGGTACGGACACTTTAACTCTGAAACAACGCTACATCCCCCAAACTGACTTGTCCTTGCACTGAATTGCTATGAATATTCTTTTAAAACCTCATAATATCGACTCAGCACTCCCAAAATAACCCATCCAACCCAAAAACAGTCACTTCTCTTCTGCGCATGCGCAATCTACTCGCGGCTAAAAGTCCTCTCAAAATAACACACCTCACAAAAAACTCCGATTCTCCAACACTAGTGGTTCAGGAGATATCACATCTTTAATCCACGCATGCGCAGACCCTCAACAGGGGATTCTATGGAGGAATAGCATCCGCCACCCCAAACCCTAATCCTCTCTGACGAAAACACCACCAGTTAAATCACTGATGGTCTGCTCATGCGCATAACGAAAAATGCCTGTAAGCGGTAACATCAATTTCAAAATTAGCCCCAGGGCCACGGTACGGACACTTTAACTCGGAAACAACGCTAGATCCCCCAAACTGACTTGTCCTCACACTGAATTGCTATGAATATTCTTTTAAAACCTCATAATATCGACTCAGCACTCCCAACATAACCCATCCAACCCAAAAACAGTCACTTCTCTTCTGCGCATGCGCAATCTACTCGCGGCTAAAAGTCCTCTCAAAATAACACACCTTACAAAAAACTCCGATTCTCCAACACTAGTGGTTCGGAAGATATCGCATCTTTAATCTACGCATGCGCAGACCCTCATCAGGGATCTGAATTCTATGGAGGAATAGCATCCGCCATCCCAAAACCCCAATCCTCTCTGACGAAAACTACAGCAGTTAAAGGACTTCTCATCTGCGCATGCGCAATACGGAAAATGCCCGGAAAGGGCAGCATGAACCTCAAAAACATATGTTTCGGCATTAAAAGCAAAGTATTCCGCAAAATAGTAGTAATTATTTTATTTTTTTCATGTCACGTGATGTTCACGAAATTTTGCAAAAGTGTTTGCTTTGGTCTTTTGCATCTAACTACTGAGTTTCAATTTAATCAGATCAGTATTTTTCGAGTTATCGTGAAAACAAACTTTTCAAAATTTTTTTTTGCCACTTTAGGGCCCTCCGTTCAACACAAAACTTCGCAGGCATATAAAGATCATGATTCTACAATCTGATGCCAAATTTCAAAAAGATCGAGTGATCGGTTCCGGAAATATTCATAAAAAACGTTTTTACTGAAAACGGCCTTAACTCCGAAACCGCTCGGTCGATTTCGCCCGTTAACGAACTTGTCCGAGATATTTACGCTACGAAACTACCCTGCAAATTTCAACGCTCTAAGTCGTTCCGTTCGAGAGTTATCGTGCTAACGGCCGGACAGGCCGGCCGGCCGGACCGGACGGACAGAATTGAATTTGACCTCGAGTTCTTCATCAGGGAGTCGAACCCGATCGTTTGAGACCATTTTCGAAAAAAAATTTGAAAAATACAGACATTGTGACGAAATGATAGCACGCTGTTCCTTGCGGAACACGCGCGCAAAAATTGACACTTTACGGTAATCCCATCAATACAAAACTTCGCATGCGTATGGAGGTCATTATTCTACAATTTGGTGGTAAATTTTCGATAGATCGAGTGATCGGTTTCTGAAATATTCATAAAAAATGTTTTCACTAAAAACGGCCAGAACTCGTCCGAGATATTTACGCTGCAAACCTACCCTGCAAATTTATATCCTGTAACTCCTTCCGTTCGAGTGTTATCGTGTTAACGGACGGCCGGGCAGAATCGATTTCGCGACCACGGACTCTTGATCAGTGAGTCGAACCAAATCGCTTGAGACCATTTTGAGGCAAAAATTCGAAAATTACAGACATTTGGGTAAATTGATAAGCACTCTGTTCCTAGGAACAAGAGCGCCAAAAATGGTCTTAAACGATTTGGTTTGACTCACTGATCAAGAATTCGAGATCAAAATTGATTCTGTCCGGTCTATCCGGTCTGGCCGGCTGGCCCGGTCATTAACACGATAACTCTCGAACGGAATGAGCTAGACAATTGAAATTTTCAGAGGAGGTTTGGGACATATACAGGGTGTCCCAAGTTCGAGTGCCTATCAGACGTTTCGGGAGAACTGGACATATTTGAAATCTGAAAATTGGGATTATGATATTGCTTGAAATGCTCTCCAGAGCTAAAATATTTTCGAAGCCCAAGCACTTCCGGTTACACAGGGAGTGAAAATAAATTTGATGAAAAAAAATTGTCTTCAAGTGTTACATTCCTGGTATGATCAAGATTCAATGCTGAATACATTTCTGTTAAAACCATTGTATTCATTCGAATAGTTTTCAAAATTTCGAGAAAAAAGGAAAAATAGTCAAATATGTTTAGTCAGTAGTATGTTCATTATTCTTGTTTCAAACATCCTGATCGTGAACCGTTTCTAGAACATCGAAGAGGAGGAATGTGGAAAGGTCATGCATCTTTTGAATTTCAAAAACATCATCACAGGGTGTTTCAAATTTTGTGTCGAAAGTTGTGATCAAAAATTGGCCCTAACTTCTATTTTTCAAATTGGAACCCTATTTTATGATTGCGTTGGATTCTGCAGTGAAAAATAATGATAGTTTTCTTACATGATTATGCTCCTAAATCGAATAATTTATGAGTTTTTTTTGCGCTTATGTTCTGGGGAACATCGCGTGATCATTTTGCCTAAATGTCTGTAACTTTCGAATTTTTTACGAAATGGTCTCAAATGATTTGGTTCGACTCCCCAATGAAGAATTCGAGGTCAAATTTGATTCTGTCCGGCCGTCCGGCCTTTGTCACGATAACTCGAGAACGGAAAGAGCTAGCGACTTGAAATTTTCCTGGTAGGTGACGCATCTCAATACGACGGACAAGTTCGTTAATGGGCATAATCGGCCCAATGGTTTCCGAGTAATAATTTAATTTTCAACCAATATAAATCCGATCGAATTGAAACTTGGTGAATCGTTGTAGAATATAAACCTAAGCACGTTTGTGAAATATTGTGAGAATCATATCGCTAGAAAACTATTAAAAAATTATTAAAAAATATTTTTGTTGTCACGATAACCTGAGAACGGAAAGAGATAGCGGCTTGAAGATTTCAGGTTAGGTTGTGCATCTGAATGCGACGTTTGAGTTTGTTTATGAGCATAATCGGCCAAACGGTTTTAGAGTTATAGTCATCTGAAATTTGGTTGTTCTGTTCCTCATTAACTCGAAAATTACTAAACCGATTGAATTCAAATATGGTTATTAGTTGTAGAATGCCAACGCGAAAGTTCTCGCAAAATTTCGTGAGGATAGTATTTGTAGAAAATTTTTAAAAATCATTGAAAAAAAAATTCTATATATCAGTAACTATTCGTATGAAATTACTGAAATTTTGCAAGAGCTTTCAGAACCTAACTCTACTGCCAAGTTTCAAGTTTTAAAACGATCGGTTAAATATTGTTGGAGATTCGAGCAGCCTTGTGTGAGTTCAGTAGATGGGTGACCGTTGCCTCGATAACGTTTGAACGAAAGGAGATAGGCACTTGCAAATTTCAGGGTAGGTTACGTATTGGAATGGGAGAGTTGAGTTCGTTTTTGGGCATAATCGGTCTAATGGTTTCCGAGTTATACCCACTTGGAATATTATTTCCTTGATAACTCAAAAAATTAATATTCGATCGAATTGAAGCTTGGTATTTTGTAGTAGAAAATCAACATAAGGACGTGTTTAAAATTTTGTAAGAACCGTACCCCTAAAAAATTTTAAATAATTACGAAAAAAAAAATTTTAAGAACCGTACCCCTAGAAAATTTCAACCAATTCAAGAAAAAAAAATTGGTTCAAGCGCTGACGTGAAGTCAGATGCTTATGCGCGTATGTTTTATTGTCCATTCTTTTGTATTGGACACCCTCAATCGAATTTACCATGGTAAATTTTGTTGTCCATTCTCCTGTATTGGACTTTTAATTCGAATTTACCATGCTAAATTCGAATTGAGAGTGTCCAGTAAAGGGAAAAGGACCACATAATTTACCATGGTATATTCGATTAATGGTGTCCAATACAGAAGAATGGACAATAGAACATACGCGCAAAAGCTTTTGACTTCTCGTCAGTGCTTGAACCAATTGTTTAATTTAGGAGCATAATCATGTTAGAAAACTATCATTATTTTTCAGCACAGAATCCAACGCAATCATAAAAAAATAGGGTTCTAATTTGAAAAACCGAAGTTATGGCCAATTTTTCATCTGAATTTTCAACACAAAATTTGAAACACCCTGTGATAATATTTTTGAAATTCAAAAGATGCATGACCTTTCCACATTCTTCCTCTTCGATGTTCTAAAAACGGTTCACGCTCAGGATCTTTAAAAAGAATAATGAACCTAATACTGACTAAACATATTTGATTTTTTTTCCGGTTTTTTTTTCAATATTTTGAAAACTATTCGAACTAATACAATGGTTTTAACAGAAATGTATTCAGCATTGAATACCTACTTGATCATACCAGGAATGCAAACCTGGAAACAAATGTTTTTCATCAAATTTTAATTCACTCTCTGTATAACCGGAAGTGATTTGGCTTCAAAAATACTTTAGCTCTGTAGAGAATTTCAAGCAATATCATAATCCCAATTTTCAGATTTCAAATATGTCCAGTTCTCCAGAAACGTCTAAGAGGCAGTCGAACTTGGGACACCCTGTATATCTCAGTGGAGTTCGTTATTGGGCAAAATCGTCTGGATGGTTTCGGAGTAACAAGGAAAAAAAATGTGTCTACACTACATATTTCGCAATCAATATTTTTCAAGATGCAGTTTCACCATAAGCCTCCATTGATATAATTTTCAACTCTAACGATCTAATACTTTCGGAGATATGATTTTTCAAAATTGCAATTATACATCGTACTTCTGTTTTCACATAATGCGAATTCTATATGTCTGTGTTCTATATGTGTTCACTGTCATCATATTCACTCATAAGAGACATGTCAAATTTAATTCTGTTCTAGAAAACAAAGTATGATTGAATGCAAAATGATCAATTATAGGATATTATAATTTTTGGGTGATATACCCCAGCCCTATATGCCCTTGGATAATCCAGATGAAGATGGAAATATATACATTGGTACGTTAATCATATTGGGTTCAGAATATCTCCAGTGAAAACAGAGCTGGAATATTTCAATTGATATAGTATAATTTATTATATTATAACCAATAATTTCGGAGTTAAAGTTTGAACAAGAGCCCCAATGCTCCTGTCCACAGTACTTTCCCATGTTTTTTTTTTCATGATCCAAAATTAAATTTAACCATTTTAAATGGTAAGGTACCTACGGTTCCGAAACACGATTATTCTATCAATGCTATTTTTGCAGAAATTGAAAATTTTTGTGTTAAGGATAAATTCTTTGATATACATTCAATATTAAAGGTATATACTTATTTTGTGAGGCAAAAGTAAAATTATTATGCTTCAATGAATACTTCAATATATTTTTCTTAATTTTGGGTATGTGCCTTTGATAATGAACACAGATATACAGGGTGGTCCAGATATTAACCACGAAATTTTAACCACGTATTCTACGTCAAAAATAAGCCCTAGTTTGTCATACAAAATATGTCGAGAAATGCTTCCTCTCCGAGATACAGGGTGTTAAAATTACAGAAAAAAAAATGTTTTTTATTAATAACTTTGACACTTTTTGAAATATTTCTAATAAATTTGGGACATAGGTTTCAAGGATCAAGGAGCACTGTTTGAATGGAAACATTTTTTGTTTATTCTATCAGTGGTGTCCGCACTGCATCGAGACTGAATATTTTCAGACAAAAAAATGATACGCCACTGGTTTTTCCAACATTAAAAATTACTCTTGAAATCCTTATTTAGTATGGAGCAAATTCATTCTCTTGCGTTTTTGACATCCGAGGCACCGTTTCCGAGTAAAAAAAATGAACACATTCTCATGCATGAGGAAATCGCTAAAATTTGATATGGTACATAATAATAATAAGACTATCTTTGTAAACGAAACGTATAATTACAAAAAAATAAGCGTTAATAGCCACACTCAATTATGAATTTTAAGAAGCTGTTCGAAGTAAAAGAAAGAAAAACATTTTTTTTCCAAAAAATTATAACACCCTGTATCTCAAAGAGGAAGCATTTCCCGACATATGTTTATACGACAAACCAGAGCTTATTTTTGACGTAGAATACGTGGTTAAAATTTCTTGGTTAAGATCTGGACCACCCTGTATACGAGCTCGTAAAATATCTTATTATTTCATTTTCATACGAAAAAAAAATTATGAAGTATTTGCTATAAAATCAGGTGTACACATATTTTGATGCTCTATTTTTATTACTGGAATTGTCGTGTTTTGAAGAGATCAGTTTACTATTCTTTGGAACGAATAGTCGGCTGTCGTGAACATCTAGTTGAGAACGTATAGACGGATAGACTATTGTCATTCTTATAATACGATTAAATTCTTAAGACTCGTAAAATGGAATGAACTCATATATTATCATATCTCATATTTTATTTTTGTAATCGGTCCAGTTGGGTGAATGTATGGATAGGGACAAAAAGCACAAGCAAAGGAACAATAACTGGAGGTTAATAAGGAAAAATATCCCTCCGGTTCCACAAAGGACGAACGGAAAAACAAGTTTAATGGTCTGCAGAGGAACATTGGGAAGAAATATAAGAAAATTAAAGATTCAAAAATATATCTCTAACACGAACAGATGATGTGTATGAATCCAATTTGTATTTTGATGCAATGACATTCCTTGTATTATTACCATTATCAATGTTATTACGATGCCGCTCGGAGCTTGTTGCTAACTGAATAATATTGAACTGATTGAAGCAATATTATTGACCCGTCCGAGGGCTACCGCTTTTCGCCAAATATTGAGTCAATAATATTCCTTCAATAATATTGATCGTGTAGGGTACACCTAAATGTTTCATTGTGAGTTCACCCTTCATCATATCGGAGATAATAAATTGTGAATGGTCTGCTCAATTGTGGGTTTAATAGAGAATTCCAAATGAAGGGAATGACAATAACGATATATTGTTCTGAAATGAAAATTTCACACTATGCTAGATCCTTTCAAATTTATCACAGTAGGTAGTTTATCAATGAAATGATCAATAATATCTATATAGTATAAACGAATCGCTAAAAAAGGCTGACAGGCAATTTTCCTAATCTGAATATCATCTTAAGCCAACTATATATGGACAGTTCCTGATATGATATAGCTACAGCACACAATAGAGTGATATACAGACTAATCAGCACATCGTTAAGTACCATATGCGCCACACTATATAGGATCAAACTTGTCTCACAGATAAATATTTAATTTATAGTTTCCAGTCCCGCCGTCACAGTATAAAATATATCGGCGAATAAAAAGCAATAAATGCATTTTATTGGCCAATAATTTAGTAATCGGAAAGACTGAATTACAGTTCGACTACACATACACTAAAACGGTAGGGTATCGAGACATCGCGGATATTTTAAGGAGTTGTTGCTGGAAAAGGCTCTAATGATATACCCATCGATTTTAAATACGTCTGAGTGTGACGTTTTTATTATTTTGTCGTGTGTTACATTTGTATCAGATGCTTGTTTTCTCGCGACTGGTATACTATAAAATCGCTGAATCATTGAAGAGAGGTGTATCGAGATATTTATGGATAATAGCATGGGAAATGAGTCTATCTGGATGAATGCATGCACATATTCTCAAAACATCTTTATAAATGAAACATGTATAGGATAGAAAAAATTGGTGAAAATAATGTATTTGGGAAATTAATTAGGTACCTCTGCAAAGAGGCTCTAAAACCATACAACGATTGGTCAGTACATTTACATTTCAGTCTTCATCTTCATTCTAAGGTAAGGGAAATAGAAAAATTCACAATCAACAAGATATGAACTAATATGTTCAAAAACTGTGAATTTGAAACCACACCATTTTCGTAAATATATATATATCCTCAAATACGACTAATCAATATATTTGCTGTTTATCCAGGGATTTGAAATTCCTGAATATTATATACAGGGTGAGCCATATTCCTTGATAACTGAAAATCAACAGTTTCCGAGATATTTGAGTTCTTGTGATTTTTAAAAGATGTCTCTCCTTAGTTAATTTTCCGTCAATTTTTTCTACGTTGATCAAATTTGATTGAAATTTTGGATTATTTTCATCAGAAGAAGATATGATATGTATGAAAAAAGCAAAAGTATGATGTATGATATATTGAAAAATAATTTGTACGATTTGAAAAGGGCTATCGTCGGTGATGTGACAATACCTACTATACAGTGAATTTATGTATTCGAATGGGACCTTATGCCACCGTAGACACAGCACTGTTCATTTCTGAATCAACAGTGAATATATGCAACGCGTGTTTCAATGGGGACGCCCCATTTTCAAATTGACCTTACTCACGCACGGCAGCCATTTCTTATTTGTGAGTCGAAACTAATCGTTTTAGACCATTCTCGGCCAAAACTTGGACCATTTTTTCTTGGCTTGTTTTTACAGTCTGAATTATATTATTGGAAATAGGGGAATATTATTTTTTTTTCCTGCAGCTGAGCAGCCTTAGGCGAGTTCAGTACCTGGAGGGTGAGTGCTCTGGCTATACATTTGAACAAGCGCACCAAAGCTCATTACCATTTTCTATATTCGGCTCAGGTAAAAAAATATAAGCTTTAATAGATTTTACAATGTGCTAACTGCTCCCAGGCAACACATAGACCTCCCAAAGATATCCCAGCGAGCTTTTTCCAGGATATTGAAAAGCCTTTAGCAATATCGCTTGGAGGTCACCAAGAGCTCTATTTCACCTGCAAATGTCCACTACAGGGGATGAACCCACTTACATTCCAGAGATATCACACATTGGCAAGTTGTCAAACAGCTCGCCCTAGGGAATAGTTTGATAGGTTCGCTGTGATTTCACTGGGAGGTCACCAAGAGCTCTTCTATATCTACTCCAATTGTCCCCCATATCTTATCATCATTACATATCGACGGCTGCAAAGAACAAAGCGACAACTGAATTTTTACGAAATTCACTTTTTACATAATTGATTTCAGAATTCTTCAATTTATCTTAGGATATTTTCTTTTTTTTTTTTCGAGAACCAATTTCCACCTGAATTTCTGAAGCATTTCTGTCACAAACAAAGATAACAGGCACAAGAACGTCTCGTCATGGGAGGTCAACTTGTTTATGTTTCCGTCATAAAGTACATATTTCTGAATTAGCAATTACTTACATCTATACTTCATGATATTACCTTGAAAGAATCAAGTACAATAGAAGAAATAAATTAATAATAATAACTACTATTGCTGTCCAAAAACGACAACATAGGGATGTTTATAATAGTGAGGATCTCCCAAATTTGATAGATAACACAAATATTGAAGAATTACACGATTTACTTATTTTATTCTCCCTGTTCTTTGATAATTCGTGTTCAGTCCTTTAGGATTTGATTCTTTTGTGAAGAAAGAATTTGAAGTAAAATTATTTCTATCATTGTTCACGTCCTTGTTTTCGAAGTTGAAGTGAAGCTCTTAAATCAGGAATTTGGACAATCTTTATTTTCAGCATTCAAACCTTTACAAACATCGCCGACGTTTCGGAGTCAATTCGCTCCTTCCTCAAGGTTCGTTCGACAGATTTTGCCTACGAATTTATAATTAACATTCAATTTATTATGCCGCATAAAAGTAAAAGGTCATCCTAAGAATTTAGGATTTGATTTTTTTTTTCGATAACTTAAATTCTTAGGATGACCTTTTACTTTTATGCGGCCTAATAAATTGAATGTTA
The DNA here is from genome assembly GCA_937662695.2 of Halyzia sedecimguttata. NCBI lineage: Eukaryota > Metazoa > Arthropoda > Insecta > Coleoptera > Coccinellidae > Halyzia > Halyzia sedecimguttata. The sequence goes on along the minus strand of OW569416.2, from coordinate 8,844,673 downwards.
ATTGTAAATTCGTATGCAAAATCTATCGAACGAGCCTTGAGAAAAGAGCAAATTGAATCCGAAACACCGGCGATGTTTGTAAAGGTTTGAATGCTGAAAATAGAGATTGTCCAAATTCCTGATTTAAGAGCTTTACTTCAACAGTAAAATTATTATTTGTCACAACACGTTAAGTTCATTAGAGTATTTATACATTATTTTGTTCATTTTTCGAATAGTTTCTTCTGAAAAATATTATTTTTCCGCATATATTTTATTTTTGTTACTTAATAATAAGTATACCTAATTAAAGTGATTGAAATATTCATCGAATCGTTTCAAGCTTTTATTGGTCTCCAAAGTTTCAGCTTGATAGAACATGTACAATTATATATATATACTAGCTGACCCACGCAACTTCGCCTGCGCCAAATCAGTTATTGTGGTTGCAATTTTATTTCCAAATGCGATAAATCTTTAAAAAAACCCAGAACCCGATTGCAGCGCCTCCTACCGGGACAATTGAATTTCCAAGTTATCCAAGGGCCCACTCAAACACGTAAGTACATATGAGTAAAATTCTAAAAAATACCTAGCACCCGATTGCAGCGCTACCTACCGGGTCCAATTGCGAATCCAAACTACCTACTCAAACACACATCTGGTTAATCTTATTAATAATAGCATGGGAAAAAACAACTACAGCACAACAAACTGACCATAAATTTACTATGGGAATATAATTAACATGAGAGTTGCACTAAGAAGGTAAAATGATAAGTATAAGTGTCACTACTACGATTGATGCAAAAACAATAATAATCGCCGAAAACTGTGTAGGGAGTAAGAGAAAGCTTATTGTGTGAGAAAGACTGGAGACTGGCTTCGTTCTCATCCCTACTCCGTGCTGTTTACTGGGACGTGACACTGGCAAATGAGAGTTGATCCAGAAAAAGCGCAAAAATTTAAAAAAATCTAGCCCTAAGTATAGCAGGAATAAACTGCCTTGATACTTAAATAAAAATAAATATTTTTTTCGTACAAAAATTTTAGCTTTGCCTAAAGCTCAGGGAAATTTTAATCGAAATAGAGTGAAAAACATTCACAAAAAAGATGACGAATTTGTTTTAATAAACTTTTTCTCTGGGATAACTTACCAAGTGATAATTGATCAGTTATCGACCGGGATGAAAAGTGAATAATTACTAAAATAATTATTAAAAAACAGGGGTTGGTGATAGAAGGGTAAAAATTTAGGGTTGTATTCATATTGTAATGCCCCATTATAGCGAAATAAAAAAAATTAAATGTCCAAAAAATAGAAGTTAGGGGTAAACAACCCTTATTACTTAGGGGTATGAAAAATATATAGTAGCCGATTCTCAGACCTACTGAATATGCATATGAAATTACATAAAAATCGGTCAAACCGTTTCGGAGGAGTAAAATGGCTATCAAAAATAGGGGTTGGTGTTAAAAAAAAAAAATTCAGGGTTGTATGTATTTTTTAATGCCACAATATAACAAAATAAAAACAAAAAATTTCGTCCAAAAATAAAAAAAAATTTTTAAGGGTGAACAACCCTTATCACTTAGGGGTATGAAAAATAGATAGTAGCCGATTCTCAGACCTACTGAATACGCATATAAAATTTGGTAAAATCGGTAAAGCCGTTTCGGAGGAGTACGGTAACTAACATTGTGACATGGAAATTTTATATATTAGATATATTAATATATAACCCTCGGGAAAAACCAAGTAATTGGAGTCATCCTAAATTTTTTGACATCACTTATGGCGATATTATAAACATTTAAATTATGGGACACATGAATGAAGACTATTAAACTATTCAATATATTATCTATTTTTGTATTAAGATACACATAACAGAGAAAACTATTAATTTATTTTTTTACAAGTGAAATGATTCAGGAATCAGTATTTAGAATGTACCACGTAGAAACGAAGAAAAGGCACTTGACTCAGTAAGATATTTATTTCTTGCGAAGTAGATGAAGACACCTACAATATAAGGAAGAATATATTAGTACCTTCATTAATTTTTGCTATTCTCTTGGTAATTCCATATTAATTAACGGTTGCAAAATTCAGAAGGATAGCTTTGCTTTTTAAAATTGCATTTGCATTTGTGCGTCAGAAATTCTCTCTTGAAAAATATTGATTTTGCAGATAGCCGTTTACTCTTTGCTGCCGTCGATGAGTAATATCTTGTGGGCACACATACAGAAATGTTGGAAATTTTTTTACATTCAAATTATTATATTTGCCCCAATATCCCGAAACGTACCACCATTTTCGTCAAAAGTGTGCCAAAGATAAACCCGAAATATCGTCCAGTTATGACCTGATGATTAAACGATACAGGATAACTAGAAATTGCACTAATTTTTCGATTTTTTGAAACCCATGTTAGATATGGCCTATATGTCAGTATATGTATATATATATGTATATTACAGTATATGTATATATACAGTATGGTGCAAATGAAAGGAATAAATTCGTTATTTCGTAAACCGGTGACTTTAAGGAAAAATCTGAAACCCGTCGATTTTCATTTTTAAACGGGCTATTCGAAAGGATACCTTTTTATTTTTGACGTCATCTATGTGAGCGTGATGACGTCATCGCTAAAATTTTCAGATGGAAAGGTGGGTGTTGTAATACATTATTTGAAAGGTCTTTTGAATACCTATTCAGCCATATCAATAATGTACAAAAATTGATTTTTGTATTTGTTTAAAAAATTAATAAAATTTTATTATTATTATTTAATATGACGTCAAAAATAAAATGACGTCAAAAATAAAATGGTTTCCTTACGAATAGCCTGTTTAAGAATAAAAATCGACGGGTTTCGGGATTTTTCCTTAAAGTCGCCGGTTTACGAAATAACGAATTTATTCCTTTCAATTGCACCATACTGTATATGTATATGTATATGTATACGACAGGTAAAGAAACAGCGGGGGTGCATTACCCATGGTAACAAAGACCTCGCAGAGAGATCTTGGAGAGGTCCTCAAGATATCGCGTGTCGGGAATAGGAAATTCCTATTGCAACCTCTTTAAGATACCACACAGATAACCAGAATAAGATTCCTATTGCGATCTCCCCAAGTCATCGCAAGTATAACGAGATTTAGATATTCCTATTGTGAAGCTTTTCAAGATATCACATATGTAACCAGAATCTGGCGTTCCTATTGCGAGTTGCTCAAGTCATCGGAAGTGTGACGAGTATAAGAAATTCCTATTGCTCGGTGCACTCCAATTGCTCCGTGAGCTCATATTGAATAAACAGACGACTTGTAGTGACTAACGAATAAGGTGGGTGGACCATGGAAGGTCACTCTAACGAATAAACAGTTTTTATTTGTTCATTTACTAGATAAATAAAAGAAAAGAATCATTTATAAACACTTTGTTTAATTGTGTATCATATTAATTACTTTTTTTATTCTAGATGTAATCACTATTTCTGGAACTAAACTTTTATAAAGCTCTTCTAAACGGCCTTGTAAGGAACAGGGCTCCAAACAAGGCCAATATTATAAATCAGTCGTTCAACTTACAACTAGAATTGTAATACCTAATCAAAATATCCACTTTTACTAAAACCACAGAAAAAGCTCTTTCATTTAAATAGAAAATTAAATGCCTAACACATTATAATCTTCTTCAAAAAACTCAACGAACATTTCTTGAACAACATCTTATAACTAAGGATATGTTAATGGAGATTATATAAAAATTATAGTAACGAGTATTACATCGATAACAAATAAGTTTTAAATGCGTTTTACAATGTAATTATAAATAGTTTTTTTTACCTATAATGGCCTTCTTACGGGTCCGTTCTTTGTAAGGCCAAAATGTTCCTAAAAAGTCTAAGTTAAAAAGTTGAATAATCCTTATGAATAATAAAATTATAATCATTGAACATTGCTTTAAGAACCAAACGGCTCGTCAAATTAAAAACTAAGTTCACATTTCCATTAGTAAATGTTCCTAGCAAGGCCCATGTACCCTAGCAAGGCCAACCGTCAAATTTTTTATTGGCCTTATCAAGAACCACCGGCTTTCATAGGAACACTGCCAATATTTCAACCACAATCGAGGCAAAATCATTATATTTTTCCTTTAGTACCACTACATAACAATTTACAGTAAAAAGAATACAATAATAATAGGTTATTCACATAAAAACTTACCTTTAGGTGAGCGCGTGAATTACAATTTGAACGTCGCCGAACGAAGTCTACGAAGCGAGTGACTACACTGACAAAATAGCAACGCGAGCGACTCGCTGTCGCGTCTGTATCCTTGAGTTTGTTGGAGCTTATTGTGAGCGGAAAGAATTTGTCATCACCTGAATATAAATATGACTTTTTATAGTTGGCCTTCAAAGGAGCATGGCCTTCCATGATCCTCCCACCTTATTTACGGTCATACGTTGTGTATCCATTGAATATTCTGTATACCGAAAATGGACTGCGAGTAGCGATGGAAGGTGAAGCATTACCGATGACATAATATGATGCAAATTCGGAATATATCCTTTTAGTCAAATAATAGCAGAAAAATAAATACTTCAAATCATTTCAGTGACATTCTTATTTTTATTAATGACAAAATAGGAATGAAATTGAAGCTGAATTTTAATGATTGAGAACGAAAGTTGGTTTCGTTTTTATATTAATGCGAGTTTTGTCGATGAAGACCTAATACCCTCAATATTCATGCAATTTTGATGGATGCATGGAATATCGAAACGCTGCAAACAGAAATTAAATTGTAAAAAATCGTCATAAATGTAGGGTGAGTCTTCAAGTTGTATATTAATTTTAACCATAGATTCCTATCGTCATGTAAAACGGTATTTACAATTTTACCAGATCCGGCTCAGGAAAAAGTTATAAGCGTTTAAATTTCACAATATGCTAATAAACTGCTTCACTTTGTTTACCTGTTCAACATAGACAACTCTTACTGAAATATATTACAGAACAAGAGAAAAACTTCATCTTCATCTGATGCTTAAAATTCGATGAAATTATTTGTCAAAACTTATTTACTCACTCAATTCTTTAATGTTGCATTGAAGAATATTCCACTATTGAAACACATAACTTCAACCCAATTTTGATTCAATATCCATCAGTTGTTTTCACTATAAGATTGTACGTAATTTGATCTTGTAATAATATCATTATAATTGAAAATTCCATAAATATCCATTAACCCTTTGATTTCCTCGAAACCTGAAATCGAATAGTTTAGATGTGATTCCAACTGACAGAATAAACATAATAATTATTAGATAACGTTCACAGACGCTCTTTGTCCTGTTCGCCGTTTTCATGCGACATTGACAAGCAGTGTACCATTCTTCGGTATACAATTAAATCCAGGACCATGGATTATCTATATATTCTGAAAACATAGCAGTCATAAATTCAAGACCATCCTAGGTGAGGAGCGGATCAACCAAAATAAGACAAAATCTCAAAAGTTGTACGAATCCGCGAGTCTATAACTAAGAAACCAGTAGAAGCAGGAAAACATTTTCAATTGGAGATGGTGTGTTATATTTATAGAAAACCCTACACAAAAATTTCAACAGACTGTATCATTTACCTGAGCCAAATCTGAAAAAGTGGTAAATGAAAATGTTTTTCAAATTAGAACCTTATTATTTTATGTTGCAATGGATTCTGCACTGAAAAATAATGATAGTTTCCTAACATCATTATGCTCCCAAATTACAAAAATATATATCAGAAATTATTGAATTTAGGAGCATAATCATGTTAGAAAACCATAATTATTTTTCAGCGCAGAATTCAACGCAATCATAAAAAAAGGGTTCAAGCCCTGTGGACAGGAGCTTTCTGGCGCTCTAGTTCAAACAGACAAATTATATCTCCGAAAGTATTGGTTTCTCAGAGTTGGGAATTATATCAATGTATTCATATGATAGAACTGCATCAAAAAGGAAATTCAATTCAAATGATAGTTTATTTATCAAGATTAAATGAGCAATCATGAGAATGAGAACTGCACCATGGAAGAAATCAAATTAAATCTGGCCAATTTTGCCCTATAACGAACTCAACTGAGATATTCATCTCCCTAACCCACTCTGAAAATTTCAACTACCTAGCTAATTCCGTTCGAGAGTTATATCTATGTCTATGGATGAAAAGCAGTCTCACTACTCTCAGATCCCTTACTTCATGTTCCGTTCCGAAATGTAAGACTTTTCTGAGAAAAACTAATTTCGGAGCAAACAACTGAGATTTTTCTCACTTCGATCACAATTCTTCGATTGATTAGATAATGACATGTCTCAGGAAAATAAACTGACATTATGACAATTCATACATAGAATAATTATATCATTGTGTGACAACGTTATTGAAATACGATTTATTATTGAAATTTTGAAAAATCATATCTCCGAAAGTATAAGCTTGTTAAAGTTAAAAATGATATCATTGGATTCTTATGGTAAAACTGCTTATTGAAAACAATTTAATTTTGAATTTGTTCTGTAAAAAAAAAATTTTTTTTTTGTTACTCCGAAACCATCTGTCCGATTTCAACCAATAACGAACTTAGCCGAGATATTTATCTCCCAAACCTACTCTGAAAATTTTAACTGTCTAGCTCATTCCGTTCGAGAGTTATCGTGCCTACGGCCGGACGGCCGGACCAGCCGGACAGAATGATTTTCGACCACGGATTCTTGATCAGTGAGTCGAAACAAATCGTTTACGATCATTTTCATCAAAAAATTCGAAAATTACAGACATTTGGGCAAATTGATAAGCACTCAGTTCCGAGGAACTAGAGCGCCAAAAAGTGTACTATCCGAGTACAGGAATCTTTGATTAAAATAAATCTGTAACTTAAAGACTCGCCCTGTATATAGGGTGCCAGTGAAAGTCGTTCGTATATTTAAGGAGGCAAATCCTCAGTTCAAAATAAGAAATAAAGTTCCTGTTACCACGGTTCCGAAAGTACTTCCTTTCAAGGGAGCCAGAGCCCTCTGAAAATGGCCTTCAATCTCGGTTTTTGGCGCTCTAGTTCCTCGGAACTGAGTGCATATCAATTTGCCCAAATGTCTGTAATTTTCGAATATTTCGATGAAAATGGTCATAAACGATTTGGTTTGACTCACTGATCAAGAATCCGTGGCCGAAATTCATTCTGTCCGGCCGGTCCGGCCGGCCGTAGGCACGATAACTCTCGAACGGAATGAGCTAGAGAGTTGAAATTTTCAGAGTAGGTTTGGGGAATGAATATCTCGGCTAAGTTCGTTACTGGGCAAAATCGGACAAAAGGTTTCGGAGCAATAAAAAAAAAATTTTTTTTTTACAAAACAAATTCCAAATTAAATTTTTTGTAATAAGCAGTTTTATCAAAAGAATCCATTCATATCATTTTTAACTCTAACAAGCTAATACTTTCGGAGATATGATTTTTCAAAATTTCAATGTAAATCGTATTTCACAGATTGATATAATTATTCTAGGTATATTCTATGTATGAATTGTCATAAAGTCAACTTGACAGAAGGGAATATTGTAACTTCAAGAATATTGGGGTTGAAATACTCGTATTTTAGCGATGCAACGGGGACCTCACTCGAAAATGTTTGAAAATATTACGTAAATATTGAAAGCATAATTCTGTAGTTCGAGAGAGGAGAAAATTTTGTGAACGTAGATCAGGAAATTTTTGATCGATTACAAGGTAATTTATTATTTTCTACATGTTTTATGGAATACCTACTATTTGTAGGTACTTTAAACCTTTTTTGGGCAATTGTCATACGAAACTTGTTTTTTTGGCGCTCTAGTTCCTCGGAACAGATTGCTTATCATTTTGCCCAAGTGTCTGTAATTTTGGAATTTTTGGCTGAAAATGGTCTCAAATGATTTGGTTCGACTCACTGATCAAGAATCCGAGTGCGAAATCGATTCTGTCCGGCCGGCTGACTGGCCGTAGGCACGATAACTCTCGAACGAAAGGAGTAAGCGGATTGAAAATTGCAAGGTGGTTTTGGAGCGTAAATATCTCTGACAAGTTCGTTAATGGGCGAAAACCATCAAGGGGTTTCGGAGTTATGGCCGATTTTAGTAAAATTATTTTTTATGAATATTTCCAAAACCGATCACTCGATCTATCTGAAATTTAGCACCAAATTGTAGAATCATGACCTTCATACGCATGTGAAGTTTTGTATTGACCAGATTACCGCAAAGTGTCAAAAAAAAAATTTGAAAATGTGGTGCAGTTCTCATTCTCATTTAATCTTCATAAATAAACTATTATTTGAATTGAATTTCCTTTTTGATGCAGTTCTATCATATGAATACATTGATATAATTCCCAACTCTGAGAAACCAACACCAGATATAATTTGTCTGTTTGAACTAGAGCGCCAGAAAGCTCCTGTCCATAGGGCTTGAACCCATTTTTTCCAATTATTTCAGAACGAATACATGATACAAATTTGGATTTAGGCATCCAGAAATATGATACTCGACGGTCGCAGCACAGGCGAAAATCGGTGCTCCCTAGAGCGAGCACAGCCCAACTAGCAAAAATAATTTTATAAAGGTTGTAAGAACTGCTATACAGCATATCTTATAGAAACGTGAAAATCTTATAATGTGGATATAACCCATTATACAATGCCTTTACAACCAAAAAGGGCCCCACTTTACACAACCGTTTAGTTCTTTTAGGACATCCTTTAGTAAACTACACAACCGTTATGGGATAATCAATATGATGACTATATAACTGTCCTATAAGTATGCGGTTTGAGACTATTGAACGGACACATATAGAACTACCAAGAAAGTATTTTATAAGTATTTTATAATGCAGACAGAATAGCTAATACAATAATTTTGTTCTCTACCGTTGAAATTCGGAATAGAATTATCACAAGAATATTTTATTAGGTATGTGTAAACGTTCGCGTTGTGTCATGACAGAGGAGTAATCCAATATCAGGCATTATTATGGCGGTGGGTGATGGAGATGGGACCTGTTGTTGATCATATTGAAGACCTATATCGCTACTGTGGGGGCCAAATTTATTTGCGCAGCTAACTTTTCTGACAATATATATATATTTTGTTGGTAAAAAATTAAAGCGCCTCAGTTTAGCGTACATTTTATTGGTATTGAAAAATAAAAAATAATGTATTATTTGTTGAATTTTCAACTTAAAACAAAGCATGTATTGTGGCTGTTGTAAAAGCGGAAAAAATCTCATATTTCCTTAAAAAATCCATTTTTATTTCACCCTTTTTCGTTTCTATATGATTTTTTTCACAATGGCGGCGGTTTCTGAACAGCCGAACGTTTAATAAATATGGCGTATATGGTAGAATACAAATTAGATACCTTATACAATGATTCTGTTTTCATCTGAGCTGTATACGATATTAAAGTTTTATTATGTTGTTTAATGCAGCGCCATAAAATTGTTTTTAACAGTCTCAGGAATCATGGTGCAGTTTGATTCTTGACCACTTTCAACTGTTGCCAGATTTTGTTTATTACAGAAATGATAGGTAGATATTTATATAAAGGATCAGGATTGGACCACGGGTATAGTGAGTGGTCCAACACATTTTGTGCAAAAAGTGCACGTTGCTGTTTTGCATAAAGTGTAGGCTACACAAGATTTTTTTTGTGCTAATTATTCAGTTATTATTTAGAAAAAAGTTGTTTTCTTAGTAAAAATAAAGGAATCTATCGCAATATTGTGTTTGTTCATATGACTAAACTCTCTTCAGCACAAATTTACTGTTAAAATTTACAATGAACCCTTGTGACAATCCGTGTCAAATATATATGACTTTTCATGATTGAATTGCAAAACATACATTGTAGGTGCTTTTAGAACATCTTGAACTACAAGATGTATCATAATAAAATAAAAAAGTCTACATATTTATTGCTAGTGATTTTATGTATGTCGGAATAACTACTAACTGCCAAGCTAGCAACACTGTACGTTAGATTTCCGTATAATCCTTTAGCGCGTTTACAAACTACATAATCCGCCGTATTCACAAAGCATTCAATATCCGTTAAGTCCTAACTGAGGTCCTCAGTTAAGGATAAATAAGAATAGCACCCTCAGTTAATGTGAAAATTAACGTGAAATAGGCCTGTTTCACCACCGTTACATACGTTAACTGAGGTTGCGATTCTTATTTATCCTTAACTGAGGACCTCAGTTAGGACTTAACGGAGATTGAATGCTTTGTGAATACGGCGGAATAGAACAGAAGTATCGCTTAACATGCGTTCGGTACGACATTAAACAATTATTTAGTTATATTGTGTTTCGAATAATTTCTTTATACAGATTCTTTCCAATCGTGAACTAACCTCAAATTATTGGATGTATTTATACCGGTATTCATATATTTGAAATATGTTCAAGAAAGTAGAAACCGAAGAAAATAATAGAAAAGAGTTGACGATTGTTCCCACAAACTGGGAAACGAATTAGCACGCTTTTTTATTTGTTTCCACTCAGATATTGCCGAATTCATTTTGAACCCGAAAACTGCTAGAAAACCCGCGTAATTTTTCTATTACTATTGGGTTATGTTTATATGTTTGTAGGTATATGTAGATGATTCTATAACGCAGAACATGAGATAAATTTAATTCTGGAACCACATTTTTATTCTATAAGCTCTTCATAAGAGTGAATACCGTTTTAGTTATAAGATGATTATAAAATAGTTCTATATCTATTGTGTAGTGTTCAACTTCTGCGTAAAGCAACAATCTTATTACTTCTCTTAAAGAACTCTAAAGCAACTGTTTATACAGCTTCCTTTATAACCATCTTTTAACGTCGCTATTATAAGTAATACAATAGGTATGCAACCGTATTCTAATCTGTATAACACTGTTTTAAAATTATTTTATAGGAACTTTATAGTACGTTATGCGACTGTTATAAAATTTGTCGTATTATATGAGTTGTAAGAACTTCTATACAACAGCATTATAGAAATACATCTATTTTATGACCAAATTGTCGTATTGAGACGCATTAAAAAATAATGTTATCCTTTCAAGCGGCCCCATACGATAGTTATGAAACCATTTCGTTCTTTTAGGGGTCTATTTTGCTAGTTGGGAGAGACGTGCACGGACCCGCGTCTTTCTCGAAAACGGTGCATCCTTGTGCTTTATAACAAAGGGCCTTTTTGCGCGTATGTTCTGGGGAATATCGCGTTATCATTTTGCCCAAATGTCTGTAACTTTCGAATTTTTTGACGAAAAAGGTCTCAAACGATTTAGTTCGACTCCCCAATGAAGAATTCGAGGTCAAATTTGATTCTGTTGCCACGATAACTTGAGAACGGAAAGAGTAAGCGACTTGAAAATTTCAAGGTAGGTGGCGCATCCCAATACGACGGATATGTTCGTTAATGGGCATAATCGGATCAATGGTTTCCAAGTAATAATTTTTTTTGCCGCCAATATAAATCCGATCGAATTGAAACTTGGTGAGTAGTTGTAGAATATGAACCTCAGCACGTTTGTGAAATTTTGTGCGAATCGTATGGCTAGAAAATTATTAAAAAATATTTTTGTTTTACAGTTATAGCCATCTGAAATTTGGTTGTTTTTCTCTCATTAACTCGAAAAATACTGAACCACTGAGGATAGTATTGGTAGAAAATTTTCAAGAATTCATTGAGAATTAAAAAAAAAATGAGTTCAAGCCCTGTGGACAGGAGCTTTCTGGCGCTCTAGTTCAAACAGACAAATTATATCTGGTATTGGTTTCTCAGATGCGGGAATTATATGAATGTATTCATATGATATCACTGCATCATAAAGGAAATTCAATTCAAATAATAGTTTATTAGATAAGTAATGATAAATTACCTTGTAATCGATCAAAAATTTCCTGATCTACGTTCACCAAACTACAGAATTATGCTTTCAATATTTGCGTAATATTTTCAAACATTTTCGGGTGAGGTCCCCGTTGCATCGCTAAAATACGAGTATTTCAACCCCAATATTTATGAAGTTACAATATTCCCTTCTGTCAAGTTGACATTATGAGAATTCGTACATAGAATAATAATTATATCAATCTGTGAAATACGATTTACATTGAAATTTATAAAAATCATATCTCCGAAAGTATTAGCTTGTTAGAGTTGAGAATGATATGAATGGATTCTTATGATGAAACTGTTTATTAAAAAAAATTTGATTTGGAATTTGTTTCGTAAAAAAAAATTTATTTTTTTTGTTACTCCGAAACCACCTGTCCGATTTTGCCCAATAACGAACTTAGCCGAGATATTCATCCTCCAAACCTACTCTGAAAATTTCAACTCTCTAGCTCGTTCCGTTCGAGAGTAATCGTGCTTACGGCCGGCCGGCCGGACCGGCCGGCCGGACAGAATGAATTCCGACCACGGATTCTTGATCAGTGAGTCGAACCAAATCGTTTAAGACCATTTTCATCGAAAAATTCGAAAATTACAGACATTTGGGCAAATTGATAAGCACTCAGTTCCGAGGAACTAGAGCGCCAAAAAAATCTATATATCAGTAACTATTCGTCTGAAATTGCTGAAATTTTACAAGAGCCTTTAGAACCCAACTCTTCTGCCAAGTTTTACGTTTTAACACGATCGGTTAAATATTGTTGGAGATTCGAGCAGCCTTGTGTGAGTTCAGTAGACGGTGACCGTTGCCTCGATAACTTTCGAACAAATGGAGATAGGGACTTGCAATTTTCAGGGTAGGTTGCGCATCCGAATGAGAGAGTTAAGCCCGTTTTTGGGCATAATCGGTTTAACGGTTATATCCACCTGGAATATTATTTCCGCGATAACTCAAAAAATTAAGATTCGATCGAATTGAAGCTTGGTAACTATTAGTAGAAAATCAACATAAAGACGTATTTAAAATTTTTTAAGAACCGTACTCCTCGAAAATTTGAAAAAAATTACGAAAAAAAAATTTTGTAAGAAACGTACCTACTCCTAGAAAATTTCAAAAAAATTACAAAAAAAAAATTGGTTCAAGCACCGACGTGAAGTCAGAAGCATTTGCGCGTATGTTCTATTGTCCATTCACCCTTAATCGAATTTACCATGGTAAATTATGTTGTCCATTCTCCTGTATTCCTTAATTCGAGTTTACCATGATAAATTCGAATTAAGAGTGTCCAATATAGAAGAATGGACAACATAATTCACCATGGTAAATTCGATTAAGGGTGTCCAATACAGGAGAATGAACAATAGGACATACGCGCAAAAGCTTCTGAATTCACGTCAGTGCTTGAACCAATATTTGTACGTTAAAATGTCATATAATATGATTCATAAATTTTTAAAAAAATTATGAAAAATGAATAAAAAAAACATTTTCCGAGAGATGTCCCACAGGCACCCCACCCTTGTTTGTCTGTGTTAGACCGATACCGATTGAGCAAGTAGCCCGTGCTGCAGCCTAAAGACACCTATTGCACCTCGGTCGATCTATTATTAGGTGACAGGGCCTAATGGTTGATCCCCCTCAGCTTGGTTTGCTAGCCTCCATAGGGACTCTTAGTTCATCCCCTGCAGCTCAGGTTTACTTAACCGAGTCCTGCACGCGGACATAATATCGGTCTCACATAAAATCCGCACTACCTTGTATTACCTACATAAGGTCCATTTTCCTAACAAGTAGGATTAGACACTTGAATGTGTTCCTCGCCCGGTTTCTGGCACTCAGGGTCGTGTCGTCGCCCCCATTGTAAAGTCTCCATTGTGTGTGGGTTGTACAGTCAAATATTCGAGGCAGTTTCGTCTGCCTCCCCACATTTCCTACAAATAGGGTTTTCTCCGAGAATCCACATGTTCTTCAGGTGCTTTCTCAGGGTACAGTGTATGGTTAGTAGGCCAGATGATGCCCTGAGCCTACTCCTACTCGATAGTAAGACTTCTTCAGTTAGTGAGGGGCAGGAATGCCCTATCATTAACTTACTATGCCGCTGGCCCGAAATTTTGTTCCAGTGCCGAGTGTGCTGTGCAAGGATCCATTATTCAATGACGCTCAACTGTCGGCGTTCCAGCACAAGCTTGGAGTTAGTTCTCCAGCTGGCTTTTTACTCAAGTGCTGCCTGACTGTCCTAGAAAATTCGTATGTTCCTATTGGAATAGCCCATACGAATATTCTCCACGACACATGTCGTGATGGCTACCACTTCCGCCTGGAATATAGTGGTGCATTTTCCAAGCGTCATCGAAATGCTCACATTGGGTGCAAACCCATACACTCCAGCTTCAGAGCGTCCGCCCCTCACTGAACCATCCGTAAACCATGTTAGTTCACTGTGTGGTTTTTTCTCCCCCTCCACTGGGGGCTTTAGCCCCAGCTTGAAGGAAGGATCAAATTTGTGAGTTACTGGACTCCAGTCGCTCACCATTTTCAGGATCGGGTGACTAATAAGTCCCCCAATCCCAGCGTGTCTGTATGACCGTCGTCTCCAGACACCGTTTAGTGTCAATTTATGTTATCAGAAATGTGCTACCCAGTACAGGGCCATTCCAAGAGTGAGGTTGGCTAAACATGGGGCTTGAACCCGGAAATCACTAAGTGGATTTACACTATAGCAGTGTTAATCCACTTAGTGATTTCCGGGTTCAAGCCCCATGTTTAGCCAACCTCACTCTTGGAATGGCCCTGTACTGGATAGCACATTTCTGATAACATAAATTGATTCTACATGCCAAAATACCACTGGATGGCGAATTTCAAATTTGTTTCACGACATTCATGGACACCTTGTAGGTAGAAGTTTTATTTAACAATGTTTCCTACTAAGCTCTAACGAAATGAAAATTTAAATGGGAAGGTTTATTGGGTAATAGCCCACTTGCATGAATTTTTGTATAATTGGAATCGATTATTAAATCCATAAGAATACTGAAAAAGTTCAACCGCCGTCAAAAATTTCAATTTTCAACGAGAAAACGATCATTCAAATTTGGTTGCACATAATGGCTGTTCAAACGATCGAAACTTGGCGCCTATCCGTGACGTAACCAGTCATATCTACTCTCACTCTCTTCTCGTGTCCATTTCACTCTTTGTTACGGTGTAACAACGTCTATAGAGGGCTCGTAGTCGGCATTGGCTGTGACAAGCAGATGGTACATTTTGATCACATCAGCCGTTATAGCAACGATTCTACCAGTCAGAAGCGTTTCACTTCATTTGAAATTTGCTTGATTTACCGATTTTCAATAACGAAATACTCAAATTTTATTTATTATGAAAGTGGATGAGGGCATGATGATCTGGTATTGAAGTAGATTCGGAAAAACATGAACATTGGGATTTCGTATTACATGCAAGAGACCTAATCTGCACTATCCATATTTCTATATATGAATATTTTGATAAAAAAATGTCCTTGAAAGAATAAGAAATACAATGATAACCACCGCTATATACCGGGTATAATAGTGAAACGTATCCATCCAGGGACCAACACGCGAAATTTCATCGATATCGTTTAGAAGAAATCCAGTGACATACAAAGGACCAGTAGAATTTTATATAGAAGGGTATATGCATATATACACTATACAGGTTCGAAAAGAATATATCTTCGGTATTGTTATTTAATGAGAGCGTAAATAATAGTTTGCTAAATATTGAGAGAGCATTTTAATTCCTCCTCGAATTTCAAGAAGAGGGAATCGAATTATCGTTTGACGTCACCATCCAGAGAACCGTGGAACCGCCCGTCCTTTGGTTGTTTTTTGTTCCTCATTAACTCGAAAAATACTAAACCGATTCAATTGAAACATGGTAATTAGTTGTAGAATGCCAATGCAAAAATTTTTGCAAAATTTCGTGAGGATAGTATTTGTAAAAAAATTGGTTCAAGCCCCGTGGACAGGAGCTATTGGGCGCATGTTCATCTTCCTTGTGGCCCGTACTGACCAGTAAAGAAAACCAGTAAAGAAAAAAAGCAGTATCATGTTGAATACCTTAATATTATTGATTATTATATAATAATCGATGAAAATACTGAGAGAGACCCAGGAAATTTGACACATTTTGTCTTATATCTCCAGAAATTGAAATCGTATAGAGCTAAAAATTTTGCACAATGTTGCAAAATACTACAATTGACGTAAGTACAAGTTTTTGTTGCAATCTGATGAATAGTTCACGAAAAAAAATTTTTTTTTTCGAAAAAATTAAAAGAAATATTTTTTTAAAAATTACCAACATTTCGATCATAACAGAATTTTGCCAAAAGTTGCGCGTTTATATCCTCGAACTGACTACCAAGTTTCGATTCAACATCTTCTTTAGTTACTGAAATATCAGGGAAATAACCTCAAAATTTTAAATGTCTATAACTCCTAAACCGTCCGGCCGATTTTGCCCGTTAACGAACTTAACCGTCGCATTTTGATCAGAAACCTACACTGAAAGTTTGAAGTCGATAGGACCTTCGGTGCTCCTGTTATCGTGCCTACGGCCGGAAAACCGGCCGGCCTGCCGGCCGGCCGGCCGGACGGCACCCAAGAATCTGACACCGGATTCGTGATCAGGGAGTCCGAATTAGTCTATTAGCCAATTTTCAGCTCGAAATTCGAAAATTACAGACATTTGGACGAAATGATAGGACGATGTTCCCCTAGAACATGCGCCCAAAAATTTTAAAACATCATTGAATATTGAAAAAAAAAATCTATATATCCGTAACTATACGTTTGAAATTGCTGAAATTTTACAAGAGCCTTCATAACCTAACTCTACTGCCAAGTTTCAATTATTAACACGATCGGTTGAATATTGTTGGAGATTCTTGTGTGAGTTCAGTAGATGGGTGACCGTTGCCTCGATAACTTTCGAACGAAAGGAGATAGGGACTTGCAATTTTCAGGGTAGGTTGCGTATCCGAAAGGGAGAGTTGAGTTCGTTTTTGGGCATAATCGGTCAAACGGTTTCTGAGTTATACCCACCTGGAATATTATTTCCTATATAACTCAAAAAATAAATATTCGATCGAATTGAAGCTTGGTAACTTGTAGTAGAAAATCATCATAAGGACGTGTTTAAAATTTTGTAAGAACCGTCCATTCTCCTGTATTGGACACTTAATTCGAATTTACCATGGTAAATTCGAATTAAGAGTGTCCAATACAGGAGAATGGACAACATAATTTACTATGGTAAATTCTATTTAGGGTGTCCAATACAGGAGAATGGACAATAGAACATACGCGCAAAAGCTTCTGACTTCACGTCAGTGCTTGAACCAATTTTTTGTCTATACCACAGATTTATTTGTGTATATTACTGTATATGGGGCCGTCCATTAATCACGCGATGCTCTAAAGGGGAGGGGGGGTCCATGAAAATATCACGAAATATCACGAAGGGGGAGGGGGGGTTAAGTATAATATCACGTGTATTTTTGCGCGTATGTTCTGGGGAACATCGCGTTATAGTTTTGCCCAAATGTCTGTAACTTTCGAATTTTTTGACGAAAATGGTCTCAAACGATTAAGTTCGACTCCCCAATGAAGAATTCGATGTCAAATTTGATTCTGTCCGTCCGGCCGTCCGGCCGTCCGGCCGTTGCCACGATAACTTGAGAACGAAAAGAGCTAGCGACTTGAAATTTTCAGGGTGGGTGGCGCATCCCAATACGACGGACAAGTTCGTTAATGGGCATAATCGGCCCAGTGGTTTCCGAGTAATAATTTTGTTTTCAACCAATATGAATCCGATCACATTGAAACTTGGTGAGTAGTTGTAGAATATGAACCTAAGCACGTTTGTGAAATTTTGTGCGAATCGTATGGCTACAAAATTATTAAAAAATTATTAAAAAATATTTTTGTTGTCACGATAACTTGAGAACTGAGAGAGATAGCGGCCTCAAGTTTTCAGGTTAGGATGTACACCACAACGCGACATTTCAGTTTGATTATGAGCCTAATCGGCCAAACGGTTTCAGAGTTATAGCAATCTGAAATTTTATGAAATTTTGTGGTTTTTGTTCCTCATTAACTCGAAAAATACTAAACCGATTAAATTCAAACATGGTTATTAGTTGTAGAATGCCAATGCGGAAACGTTTGCAAAATTTGGTGAGGATAGCATTTGTAGAAAATTTTAAATAAATCTTTGAAAATAAAAAAAAAAAGTTCTATATATCAGTAACTAATCGTTCGAAATTGCTGAAATTTTGCAAGAACCTTCATAACCTAACTATACTGACAATTTTCAAGTTTTAATACGATCGGTTGAATATTGTTGGACATTCGAGCATTCTTGTGTGAGTTCAGTAGATGGGTGACCGTTGCCTCGATAACTTTCGAACGAAAGGAGATAGGGACTTGCAATTTTCAGGGAAGGTTGCGTATCCGAAAGGGAGAGTTGAGCTCAATTTTGGGCATAATCGGTCTAACGGTTTCCGAGTTATACCCATCTGGAATATTGTTTCCTTGATAACTCAAAAAATAAATATTCGATCGAATTGAAGTTTGGTAACTAGTAGTAGAAAATCAACATAAAGACGTGTTTAAAATTTTCGTGAGAACCGTACCCCTAGAAAATTTGAAAAAAACGACGAGAAAAAAAATTTTAAGAACCGTACCCCTAGAAAATTTCAAAAAAATCACGAAAAAAAAAATTGGTTCAAGCACTGACGTGAAGTCAGAAGCTTTTGCGCGTATGTTCTATTGTCCATACTTCTGTATTGGACACCCTTAATCGAATTTACCATGGTAAATTATGTTGTCCATTCTCCTGTATTGGACACTCTCAATTCGAATTTACCATGGTAAATTCGAATTAAGTGTCCAATACAGGAGAATGGACAACATAATTTACCATGGTAAATTCGATTAAGGGTGTCCAATACAGAAGTATGGACAATAGAACATACGCGCAAAAGCTTCTGACTTCACGTCAGTGCTTGAACCAATTTTTTGCGCGTATGTTCTGGGGAACATCGCGTTATAGTTTTGCCCAAATGTCTGTAACTTTCGAATTTTTTGACGAAAATGGTCTCAAACGATTAAGTTCGACTCCCCAATGAAGAATTCGATGTCAAATTTGATTCTGTCCGTCCGGCCGTCCGGCCGTCCGGCCGTTGCCACGATAACTTGAGAACGAAAAGAGCTAGCGACTTGAAATTTTCAGGGTGGGTGGCGCATCCCAATACGACGGACAAGTTCGTTAATGGGCATAATCGGCCCAGTGGTTTCCGAGTAATAATTTTGTTTTCAACCAATATGAATCCGATCACATTGAAACTTGGTGAGTAGTTGTAGAATATGAACCTAAGCACGTTTGTGAAATTTTGTGCGAATCGTATGGCTACAAAATTATTAAAAAATTATTAAAAAATATTTTTGTTGTCACGATAACTTGAGAACTGAGAGAGATAGCGGCCTCAAGTTTTCAGGTTAGGATGTACACCACAACGCGACATTTCAGTTTGATTATGAGCCTAATCGGCCAAACGGTTTCAGAGTTATAGCAATCTGAAATTTTATGAAATTTTGTGGTTTTTGTTCCTCATTAACTCGAAAAATACTAAACCGATTAAATTCAAACATGGTTATTAGTTGTAGAATGCCAATGCGGAAACGTTTGCAAAATTTGGTGAGGATAGCATTTGTAGAAAATTTTAAATAAATCTTTGAAAATAAAAAAAAAAAGTTCTATATATCAGTAACTAATCGTTCGAAATTGCTGAAATTTTGCAAGAACCTTCATAACCTAACTATACTGACAATTTTCAAGTTTTAATACGATCGGTTGAATATTGTTGGACATTCGAGCATTCTTGTGTGAGTTCAGTAGATGGGTGACCGTTGCCTCGATAACTTTCGAACGAAAGGAGATAGGGACTTGCAATTTTCAGGGAAGGTTGCGTATCCGAAAGGGAGAGTTGAGCTCAATTTTGGGCATAATCGGTCTAACGGTTTCCGAGTTATACCCATCTGGAATATTGTTTCCTTGATAACTCAAAAAATAAATATTCGATCGAATTGAAGTTTGGTAACTAGTAGTAGAAAATCAACATAAAGACGTGTTTAAAATTTTCGTGAGAACCGTACCCCTAGAAAATTTGAAAAAAACGACGAGAAAAAAAATTTTAAGAACCGTACCCCTAGAAAATTTCAAAAAAATCACGAAAAAAAAAATTGGTTCAAGCACTGACGTGAAGTCAGAAGCTTTTGCGCGTATGTTCTATTGTCCATACTTCTGTATTGGACACCCTTAATCGAATTTACCATGGTAAATTATGTTGTCCATTCTCCTGTATTGGACACTCTCAATTCGAATTTACCATGGTAAATTCGAATTAAGTGTCCAATACAGGAGAATGGACAACATAATTTACCATGGTAAATTCGATTAAGGGTGTCCAATACAGAAGTATGGACAATAGAACATACGCGCAAAAGCTTCTGACTTCACGTCAGTGCTTGAACCAATTTTTTTTTCTTCAAACACGTACAAACTCGATTTAAGCGGCTTGCAGTGTGACGCAGATTCCCCGTTGCCAGGCAAAACAGGTTTTTTATATTATTATTGTTTTTTTTTTATTTGTTATAATAAAAATTGATCATACTCACACCAGTATATTATTTGGTATAATAAAAATAGATAATACTCAAAGCTGTAGCCTATATTTATATATATTTTTTAAGGAAATGGAAATTCTTTGTTGGTATTAAATAAATACACGTGATATAGGGGTGGGGGGGGGGGGGTGGTGTAGTCTTGAACCTCACGAAATATCACCAAGGGGGAGGGGGGGTAAAAAAATGTTAAAAAAAACATCACGTGATTAATGGACGCCCCCTATGTAAATCGATCATTCTTATCTTTAGACGTGTGTCCTCGGTATAGGTATTGTATATATTAAAAAAATTGGTTCAAGCCCTGTGGACAGGAGCTATTGGGTGCATGTTCATCTTCCTTGTGGCCCGTACTGACCAGTAAAGAAAACCAGTAAAGAAAAAAAGCAGTATCATGTTGAATACCTTAATATTATTGATTATTATATAATAATCGATGAAAATACTGAGAGAGACCCAGGAAATTTGACACATTTTGTCTTATATCTCCAGAAATTGAAATCGTATAGAGCTAAAATTTTGCACAATGTTGCAAAATACTACAATTGACGTTAGTACAAGTTTTTGTTGCAATCTGATGAATAGTTCACGAAAAAATTAAAAGAAATATTTTTTTAAAAATTACCAACATTTCGATCATAACAGAATTTTGCCAAAAGTTGCGCGTTTATATCCTCGAACTGACTACCAAGTTTCGATTCAACATCTTCTTTAGTTCCTGAAATATCAGGGAAATAACCTCAAAATTTTAAATGTCTATAACTCCTAAACCGTCCGGCCGATTTTGCCCGTTAACGAACTTAACCGTCGCATTTTGATCAGAAACCTACCCTGAAAGTTTGAAGTCGATAGGACCTTCGGTGCTCCTGTTATCGTGCCTACGGCCGGAAAACCGGCCGGCCTGCTGGACGGCACCCAAGAATCTGACACCGGATTCGTGATCAGGGAGTCCGAATTAGTCTATTAGCCAATTTTCAGCTCGAAATTCGAAAATTACAGACATTTGGACGAAATGATAGGACGATGTTTCCCTAGAACATGCGCCCAAAAATGGGTTCAAGCCCTGTGGACAGGAGCTTTCTGGCGCTCTAGTTCAAACAGACAAATTATATCTCTGAAAGTATTGGTTTCTCAGAGTTGAGAATTATATCAATGTATTCTTATGATAGAACTGCATCATACAGGAAATTCAATTCAAATAATAGTTTATTTATCAAGATTAAATGAGCAATCAGAGAATGAGAACTGCACCATGGAAGAAACCAAATTAAAATAGCTGAAATGAATTTGACTCTCTCTTATAGAACAGGATGAAATGTACGAGTATGAACACAGATCATATAATAAAGCTTAGATAGAATAATTATAGCATTCTGTGAAAACATAGAAGTACGATTCATTATTGAAATTTAGAACTTCATCTTAGCAGAAATTGAATTCAAACATCATAGAAGAATTTAAAGTCAACAAGAGTGCCAATAATTATCAATCCAAAACCAATAGACGAATTCTACCCAACAACGAACTCATCCGAGATATTAATTCCTCAATTCCAGTTTTGTTTTTAGTGGAGATATTCTGAACTCAATATTATTAACTTACCATTCCCATCATCATATGGATAGACCATCGGCATGAAAATATCAACCAACAAAAACTATGGTATTATATTATAATTCTCATATTTATACGATTGCTGGAATGAATGACAATGTTATTAACTTACCATTACCATTCCCATCATCATATGGATTGACCATCGGCATGAAAATATCAACCAACAAAAAGTATGATAATATTATAATTCTCATATTGATACCATTACTGGAATGAATGACAATGAGACAACGTCAAAGTTGACGTTATAACAATTCATAGAATAGCCACAGAATAATTCTATCATTGAAATTTTGAAAAATCATATCTCCGAAAGTATTAGTTTGTTAGGAATAAAAATTATATGAATGGATTCTTATGGTGAAACTCCTTATTAAAAAAAAATTTAATTTGGAATTAGTTCTGTAAAAAAATTTTTTTTTTTTGTTACTCCGAAACCATCTGTCCGATTTTGCCCAATAACGAACTTAGCCGAGATATTTATCCCCCAAACCTACTCTGAAAATTTCAACTGTCTAGCTCATTCCATTCGAGAGTTATCGTGCCTACGGCCGGACGGCCGGACCGGCCGGACAGAATGAATTTCGACCACGGATTCTTGATCAGTGAGTCGAACCAAATCGTTTAAGACCATTTTCATCGAAATATTCGAAAATTACAGACATTTGGGCAAATTGATAAGCACTCAGTTCCGAGGAACTAGAGCGCCAAAAATAGTATTGAATGACTTATATCAAGGACAAGAGTAAATATTAAGATATTCTCACTTATCTCATCTGTGTACTAAACGATTTTTTCGATATAAGGGAAAGCGCCAACATCCGTACCTCTACATCCTATGTATAGGGATGAAATATATCATTTGTGTAAAACTAAAGCCAAAATATGCTCAAGTTATATTTTATGTTCACTAAAATTTTCTGAACTGAATAGATTAAATGTAGATTCAGTTCGGTAGGATGTGAATGGAAGAGCAAAAGATCTGCTTTCTTCCCGGAAGCACACTGCACACTTCTGAAGAACATTTAAATATTCTATAGTACTAAAGTCCGTACAATGTTGCAGGAACGAATCCTTTCATTTCTTAGCGCTGTGAAGAAAAATTGCGAAATTCCGGATATGATTTTATACAATGGTCGTAACATCTCGAATTTAATATACAATTTGACAACCGCTTATTATTTCAAACGTCAAACAGGACCTATCGAACGTGCCATAAATAAATCTAATCCCAGTTATTTGCATTCTACATACCTTAAACTAACGATTTTATTCCCCATTTCGTTCACTGGTAGTAAGCCGCTAGAGATGAACCTGTCTATTTAAAGGTTAAGTAACTGGGCGTATCTGACCAGTTTATACGCCTAGGAGTTTGATTCCAGGTGCCATTTAATGATTTGACGGACGTTCGAAAACCTCCACATCAACCAATGGTGCAGTAATCCTGGGTTATGGTCCATTTCAAAGTGGAACACAAGTGCATAAATGGCTTAATTCCAGTTTACGAGGAAGTTTGTTCCAGTTTGCGGCGTTTTATTAGTGTACTTGGCAGAAAATTGGCTCAGCAGCCTGAGCGATCGTACATCATGTAATGGTCATCTGCACTAATGAGTTTCGTGTTTTCGGCCTTATCGGTCGTTGAAGTTTCACATAAATTATTTGCGTATATTATTTATCGGGGACCGTCATTTAAGGGTCCGGCAATTCTACTGAATTTCCACGAAAAAAATTATTGCATAGCTGTATGTAGTGTCACAGATGAACTGGAATTCGACAAAATTCTTTAAAAGCACTGACGTGAAGTAAGGAGTTTATGCACGCATGTTCTACGGTCTATTCATGCCTCATACAAAAACGATTGAGCTGAAATTCGGTTCTCAATTGTAAAATTGTGGCTCAAAGGTAGGTATGTCAGGAATTTACGCAGATTCTGACGGATAGTTTCCGAAATATGAGATTTTTAAAGAAAACATTTTTTGCGCGTATGTTCTGGGGAACATCGCGTTATAGTTTTGCCCAAATGTCGGTAACTTTCGAATTTTTTGACGAAAATGGTCTCAAACGATTTAGTTGACTCTCCAATGAAGAATTCGAGGTCATATTTCATTCTGTCCGACGGCCGTCCGTCCGGCCGTTGCCACGATAACTTGAGAACGAAAAGAGCAAGCGACTTAAAATTTTCAGGGTGGGTGGCGCATCTCAAAACGACGTACAAGTTCGTTAATGAGCATAATCGGCCGAGTGGTTTCCGAGTAATAATTTTGTTTTCAACCAATATAGATCCGATCGAATTGAAACTTGGTGTGTAGTTGTAGAATATGAACCTTAGCACGTTTGTGGAATTTTGTGCGAATCGTACAGCTAGAAAATTTTAAAAAAATTATTAAAACATATTTTTGTTGTCACGATAACTTGAGAACTGAAAGAGATGGCGGCTTGAAGTTTTCAGGTTAGGATATGCACCAGAACGCGACATTTTGGTTTGTTTATGAGCATAATCGGCCAAATGGTTTTAGAGTTATAGCCATCTGAAATTTGGATGTTTTTTGTTCCTCATTAACTCGTAAAGTACTAAACCGATTGAATTCAAACATGGTAGTTAGTTGTAGAATGCCAATGCGAAAATTCTTGCAAAATTTCGTGAGGATAGTATTTGTAAAAAATTTTTAAAAAGTCATTGAAAATTGAAAAAAAAATTCAATATATCAGTAACTAAAATTGCTGAAATTTTGCAAGAGCCTTCATAACCTAACTCTTCTGCCAAGTTTCAAGTTTTAACACGATCGGTTGGATATTGTTGGAGATTCGAGCATTCTTGTGTGAGTTCAGTAGATGGGTGACCGATGCCTCGATAACTTTCGAACGAAAGGAGATAGGGACTTGAAATTTTCAGGGTAGGTTGCGTATCCGAAAGTGAGAGTTGAGTTCGTTTTTGGGCATAATCGGTGTAACGGTTTCCGAGTTATACCCACCTGGAATATTATTTCCTTGATAACTCAAAAAATAAATATTCGATCGAATTGAAATTTGGTAACTAGTAGTAGAAAATCATCATAAAGACGTGTTTAAAATATTGTAAGAACCGTACCCCTAGAAAATTTGAAAAAAATGACGAAAAAAAAAATTTAAGAACCGCACCCCTAGAAAATTAAAAAAAAATCACGAATACAAAAATTGGTTCAAGCACTGACGTGAAGTCAAAAGCTTTTGCGCGTATGTCCTATTGTCCATTCTTCTGTATTGGACACCCTTAATCGAATTTACCATGGTAAATTCGATTTAGGGTGTCCAATACAGAAGAATTTACAATAGAACATACGCGCAAAAGCTTCTGACTTCACGTCAGTTCATGAATCAATTTTTTTAATTTATGGTGCTATGTTCAGGTGAATAGCATGCATTTTTTCAATTATTGGAATCGATTTTTATATCCATAAGAACACAGAAAAAGTTCAACCGCCGTCAAAAATATCAATTTTCAAAGAATAAACGATCATTCAAATTTGGTTGCACATAATGCCTGTTCAAACAATGGAAACTTGGCGCCAGTCCGTAACGTAACCCGTCATATCTACTCACTCTCTGCTCGTGTCTGTTTCACTCTTTAATCTAGTGTAACACAGCTCGTAGTCAGCATTCGCTGTAACAAGCAGATGGTAAATTTTGATTACGTCATCCGTCATAGCAATGATTCAGAAGCGTTTCTCCTCATTTGAAATTGCTTCTTGATTTAGCGATTTTCAATGCCGAACTATTAAAATTTTATAAATTATGAAAGTGTATGAGGGCATAAATGATAATTTGGTATTGAAGTTTATTCAGAAAAACAAAAACATAAGGTATTTCGTGTTACATGCTAGAGACCTATTCATCCAAATGTCTGTAGTTTTCGAATTTTTGGCTGAAATTGATCTCAGAAGATTCATTTCGACTCACTGATGAAGAATCCGAGGTCAAAACTGATTCTGTCTGGCCGTCACCGTGATTACGTCAAAGTTGAAATTTTCAGAGTACGTTTGCAGTTCAAATGCGCTGGCTATGTTCGTTAATGGGCAAAATCCACTTAGTGGTTTCAGTGTTATATCCATCTGAAACTTAATTTTCCCAATAACTCGAAAAATACTGATCTGATATATAGAATGTAAGCGCGGTAATTAGCTGAAAAATACCGTTACGAAGACCTATGCAAAATTTCGTGTGTATCGCATGACTGGGAATTAAAAAAAATATATATTTGAAAGAAGGAGCTATTCGTCAGATATAGTTTAAATTCTGCGAGAGCCCACAAAACCTCATTTTACAGTAAAGTTATAGATTTGAACTCGATCGGATCTATTTTGGTGAAGATAATATCGAAATATTCCAACGATGGAGATGTACTGGTCAATTTTTTTACACTAGACAAACGAAGTTTTCAACAGTTTTTTTATTTTTGACGTGCCTGTAGAGAATTTAATGAAGCATGTGCATAGATCCGCTTAGCTGAAATTTAAAATGTCGATACGTCATTAATAATTTCCGTTCAATACTAAGTGAGAATGGGATATGTACCTTAATTTACAGCCAACTTCTCGATTTACACTTGCATCAAACCGTGACTTTTATGGATAGTTTTCAGTTCAATGGTTTAACGTTTTCATCTGTAACATACCAAATATGAGAATTTTATTTGTTTTTGTCTTTTCATGACTAATGTTACATTACCATAAATTTAGTAGTATCAGTTCGGTGTGGTCAGATGTTACAAATCAGAGACATATTTTATCTTTGAAGAAACGAGCTCGCTAAGGCTCATGAAGTCACATTTGTGGTTTCATCATTTTTGGTGAAAAGTTTACGAATCTCTGAGCAGTAAATTAGAACAGAAAATCTCATAGTTGGAAAAAATCCGTCAGGTGTTTCGGAGTTATAACCATAAAAAATTTTGTTCGCCCAGTAACTCGAAATAGACTGATCGGATTAAAACTCGGTAGCTAGTTAAAAATGGGTTCAAGCCCTGTGGACAGGAGCTTTCTGGCGCTCTAGTTCAAACAGACAAATTATATCTCCGAAAGTATTGATTTCTCAGAGTTGGGAATTATATCAATGTATTCTTATGATAGAACTGCATCATAAAGGAAATTCAATTCAAATCATAGTTTATTTATCAAGATTAAATGAGCAATCTGAGAATGAGAACTGCACCATGGAAGAAATAACATTAAAATAGCTGAAATGAATTTGACTCTCTCTCATAGAACAGGATGACATGTACGAGGATGAACACAGATCATATAATAAAGCTTAGATAGAATAATGATAACATTCTGTGAATACATAGAAGTACGATGCATTATTGAAATTTTGAAAAATCATATCTCCGAAAGTATTAGCTTGTTGGAGTTTAAAATGATATCAATGGATTTTTATGGTGAAACTGCATCTTAAATGAAAATTGAATTTGAAGTTTGATGCTTAAAAAAAAATTTTTTTTTCGGTACTCTGAAACCATCTGGCCTATTTTGCCCAATAACGAACTTAACCGAGATATTCATCTCCCTAACCTACTCTGAAAATTTCAACTGGCTAGCTCATTCCCTTCGAGAGTTATTGTAAAAAAAAATTTTAAAATTTTCCAAAAATTTTTTTTGACACTTTGCGGTGACCTGGTCAATACAAAACTTCACATTAGTAGGTGGTTGATTATTGGCTTCAGGACTGGGCAAATAATACGATCAATTCCAAGAATTCGACGTTTAGATCTTGGTTGAGATCTTTCTCAGGACTAAAAATGTTTTTTCTTCATTGTATAACATAGAACACAATCATATTTTGACACATTGAAATTCAAAAAACAAATTATCCAAAATTGTATATACTACATAATACATTAGGTGCATATACTACATGAGACATTATGAATTTACATTTATGAAAGGGCTAAGCTCAAATGGAATTTTTTTTTCCTTTTTATAATAAAATCATAAAACATTTTCCCCCCCTTGAAACATATAAATGCACTTATGTTATTGGCTCCAAACATCAACTTGCATAAATGTAGATTCATAATAGGTGCATATGGTAATTACATCCGATAAGATCGAGTAGATTTTATGATCACGTTATTTTCGAGCATCTAGGGATATCCAAACGCGATTGTTTATTCTGAGTTCGAAATTCTAACCTAAATGTACTGCTTCCGTCATATTAAAATTTCAAAAATATGAATAATGAATTATTATTGAATCTATTACATATAGAGAAGAGATAGAGGTAATAGATACTCGATAGCGATTCAGAAGATGAGGAAATCAACCATGAAGAAAAAATATGGTATTTTGCCGAAGATACCGCTATGAGATTTACAGATAATCAATTTAGGCATCATTTTCGAATAACTCCGGTCGCCATTTTTTTTAATAAAATTGCATGAGGTTCATGAAGATAACGTACCGAGAGGACATCCTGAAGTCGCAATGGAGAAGCAATTAATGATTTGCGTGTGGTACCTTGCTAACTTAGAATCATGTTTAAAAAAAACATACGTTCTTCCATATGTATTTTCATATAACAGAAATGTTTTATGTTGTTCCATGGCAAATTTCGCATTCGTGAATCATTCTCAATTTTTTTTGGGTAATTATTTCGTTGAAAGTTTGACGGTTATATTGACATTGAAAATAGTTGATAGCTTGATCCGCTCCACCGATTTTCTCGGAGCTTTTCGAGTGACGTCCGAGCAAAATCGGTGGAGCGGATCAAGCTATCAACTATTTTCAATGTCAATATAACCGTCAAACTTTCAACGAAATAATTACCCAAAAAAAATTGAGAATGATTTATGAATGCGAAATTTGCCAAGGAACAACATAAAACATTTCTGTTATATGAAAATACATATGGAAGAACGTATGTTTTTTTTTTAAACATGATTCTAAATTATCAAGGTACCACACGCAAATCATTAATTGCTTCTCCATTGCGACTTCAGGATGTCCTCTCGGCACGTTATCTTCATGAACCTCATGCAATTTTATTAAAAAAAGGCGACCGGAGTTATTCGAAAATGATGCCTAAATTGATTATCTGTAAATCTCCTAGCGGTATCTTCGGCAAAATACCATATTTTTCTTCATGGTTGATTTCCTCATCTTCTGAATCGCTATCGAGTATCTATTACCTCTATCTCTTCTCTATATGTAATAGATTCAATAATAATTCATTATTCATATTTTTGAAATTTTAATATGACGGAAGCAGTATATTTAGGATAGAATTTCGAACTCAGAACAAACAATCGCGTTTGGATATCCCAAGATGCTCGAAAATCACGTGATCATAAAATCTACTCGATCTTATCGGATGTAATTACCATATGCACCTATTATGAATCTACATTTATGCAAGTTGATGTTTGGAGCCAATAACATAAGTGCATTTATATGTTTCAAGGGGGGGAAAATGTTTTATGATTTTATTATAAAAAGGAAAAAAAAATTCCATTTGAGCTTAGCCCTTTCATAAATGTAAATTCATAATGTCTCATGTAGTATATACAATTTTGGATAATTTGCTTTTCGAATTTTAATGTGTCAAAATATGGTTGTGTTCTATGTTATAGGTACAATAAAGAAAAAACATTTTTAGTCTTGAGAAAGGTCTTAACCAAGATCGAAACTTCAACTTCCTGGAATGATTGATCATATTATTTTCCCAGTCCTGAAGCCAATAATCAACCATCTACTAATATATTAATAGGACAATAGACGTCAAATATGGTATATAAAACATATTTTTTAATGATTTTTTTAGAATTTTCTAGTCTTACGATTCTCACAAAAGTTCACAAACGTGCTAAGGTTCATATTCTACAAATATTCACCAAGTTTCAATTCGATCGCATGCATATTGGTTGAAAATAAAATTATTACCCGGAAACCATCGGGCTGATTATGCCCATTAACGAACTTGTCCGTCGTATTGAAAATTTCAAGTCGTTATCTCATTCCGTTCTCAAGTTATCGAGGTAACGGACGGACGGCCTGCCGGACAGAATCAAATTTGTCCTCGAATTCTTCATCAGGTAGTCGAACTGAATCGTTTGAGACTATTTTCGGCCAAAAAATCGATAATTACAGACATTTGCGCAAAATGATAACGCAATGTTCCCCAGAACACGCGCAAAAAAGAAAAAGCTCTGACTTGAGGTCAGTCAGCTTTCTCGCGCTTGTTCATGACATCAGTCAAATTATGTTGATCAACATGAACAAGCGTTCCAAAGCAGACTGACCTGACATCAATGCTTTTTC
Organism: Halyzia sedecimguttata; assembly: GCA_937662695.2. Classification (NCBI taxonomy): domain Eukaryota; kingdom Metazoa; phylum Arthropoda; class Insecta; order Coleoptera; family Coccinellidae; genus Halyzia; species Halyzia sedecimguttata. Next base: position 8,814,062 of record OW569416.2, on the reverse strand, counting down.
GATTTTCAAAGAAAATACTAAAGCCATATCAGTTACACCGCCATCGCACCAGGAATGTTAAGACCATCAACTATACAGGGTGAGTCTTTGACCACTGCATTAATTTTAACCATAGATTCCTCTCATCAAATAACACTTTTTCATTTACCATTTTTCCAGATTCGGCTCAGGTAAAAGGTTACAAGCGTTTAAAGATTTCACAATGTGCTAATACACTCCCGCATATAAATTATCTATGAGATTGTTGGCGGACGCGAATAAGGCATGGTAACGTGGTTTACAGCTTGATTCGGGATTCCAACACTCAGGGACTGATCCATAAAAGTAGTGAAATTTCTGGAGTTTTCCATTTTAAAACATTAAATGAAGAATATCTCGAAAACGGTGCGTTTAAGGAGAAATGATGAAGAATAATATAATGTTCTAAAACGATGAATATTCTTAAAATGGCTCAAGAAAAACTTTATATGCTTTCTTTATGCTAATTTCGTTTAGTTTCATGAGTCCACGAGTCCATAACTAGAAAACCAGTAGAAGTAGAAAATAACTAATATTTGGAAAATATGTATCATAGTTATAGGAAACTTTACACCAACATTCATTTTATTCGAAAAAAGGATGTCAAAGCTACAAAATAAAAACGGATTTTTTTTCAAAATTTCAACAGCCTGTATCTTTTTACCTGAGGTGAATTTGGAAAAAAGTTAAACGAAAAAAGTGTTTCATTTGATGAGAGGAATCTTTGGTTAAAATTAATGCAGTGGTCAAAGACTCACCCTGTATACGGGCCACTAGCTAGTCTGGTATAACACGCTGTTTCATGTCGTTTCCAACTATGGCAAATACCTGCCAGTATAAGCTAACTTTCACGGCACAAATCATTAATGCGAACATGATGCCAATGCATCCCCTTTCAACTCCTCAAAAATTCCAGACCATCCATTAACGCGATACACATCGAGCGATAAGATATCCAAGCAGGCAAATGCATGTACTTCAGTGCCTCAAATACTTTTCGTTACCGACTTAATATTCACTTGTAGGTGCAATAAATATGGATCTTCCTAATCTTAATGTGATTATCTAAAGTCACCATTTTTAAATTCCGATAAATCCAGGCATTTGAGATCCAAGTCTTGGTAAAGGAGATTAACGGCATTAGAGACGGAAGTTAGTTTACACCTCGGTTCACTTAGAGTAAACTACGTAGTGGACTGTGTAATTATAAATTGGTTCGCAGATTTTCAGGTTGATTCAGTCGGCAACGTTCACGTCTGGATTTGTTGTGTGGTTAGTAGAGATACATTATCTTTGATCTCGTTCTGGTTAATAACTAAATCAGTTCGTTTTATTAGCTGGCTGAGAATGCAGTTCTAAATGTGATTTCGATCGATGCCCAAGAATAACGATCATCCTGGAAAAAACAACTATTCGGTATGGTATGGATAAGGGTAGAACTAGGGCTTCACACGAGACGAGAGTAGGCGAGAGTATAAACAAGCCCTGTGGACAGGAGCATTCTGGCGCTCTTGTTCAAACAGACGAATTATATCTTCGAAAGTATTGGTTTCTCAGAGTTGGGAATTATATCAATGTATTCCTATGATAGAACTGCATCATAAATGAAATTCAATTCAAATAATAGTTTATTTATCAAGATTAAATGAGCAATCATGAGAATGAGAACTGCACCATGGAAGAAATCAAATTAAATCTAGCCAATTTTGCCCAATAACGAACTTAACCGAGATATTCATCTCCCTAACCTACTCTAAAAATTTCAACCAACTAGCTCATTCCGTTCGAGAGTTATTGTCGAAAAACTTTTTTTAAATTTAAAAATTTTTTTTTTACTTTGCGGTAATCTGGTCAATACAAAACTTCATATGCGTATAAAAGTCATGATTCTACAATTTTTTGCTGAATTTCAGATAGATCGAGTGATCGGTTTCGGAAATATTCATAAAAAATATTTTTACTAAAATCGGCCATAACTCCGAAACCGCTTGATGGATTTCGCCCATTAATCAGCTCGTCTGAGACATTTACGCTCCAAACCCACCTTGCAAATTTCAATCCGCTAACTCCTTTCGTTCGAGAGTTATCGTGCCTACGGCCGGCCGGTCGGACAGAATCGATTTCGACCTCGGATTCTTGAGCAGTGAGTCGAACCAAATCGTTTGAGACCATTTTCTGCCAAAAATTTCAAAATTACAGACACTTGGGCAAATTGATAAGCACTCTGTTCCGAGGAACTAGAGCGCCAAAAAAACAAGTTTCGTATGACAATTGCGCAAAACATGTTTAAAGTACCTACAAATAGTAGATATTGCATAAAACATGTATGAAAGAAGAGTAGTAATAATGAAAAATTACCTTGTAATCGATCAAAAATTTCCTGATCTACGTTCACCAAATTTTCTCCTCTCTCGAACTACAGAATTATGCTTTCAATATTTACGTAATATCGCGTTGCATCGCAAAAATACGAGTATTTCAACACCAATATTTTTGAAGTTATAATATTCCCTTCCGTCAGTCCCTTCATGAATTGAAAGAACTGAGCATTCTATGTCTATGGATGAATGGCAGTCTCACTACTCTCAGATCTCTTACTTCATGTTCCGTTCCGAAATGTATGACTTTTCTGAGAAAAACTAATTTCGGAGCAAACAACTGAGATTTTTCTCACTTCGCTGACAATTCTTCGATTGATTAGATAATGTCATGTCTCAGGAAAATAAGTAGACATTATGACAATTCATACATAGAATAATTATATCATTCTGTGACAACGTAGAAATACGATTTATTATTGAAATTTTGAAAAATCATATCTCCGAAAGTATTAGCTGGTTAGAGTTAAAAATGATAACATTGGATTCTTATAGTGAAACTGCTTATTGAAAAAAATTTAATTTGGAATTTGTTTCGTAAAAAAAAATTTTTTTTTTGTTACTGCGAAACCATCTGTCTGATTTTGCCCAATAACGAACTCAGCCGAGATATTTATCTCCCAAATCTACTCTGAAAATTTCAACTGTCTAGCTCATTCCGTTCGAGGGTTATCGTGCCTACGGCCGGCCGGCCGGACAGAATTAATTTCGACCACGGATTCTTGATCAGTGAATCTAACCAAATCGTTTAAGACCATTTTCATCGAAAAATTCGAAAATTACAGACATTTGGGCAAATTGATAAGCACTCAGTTTCGAGGAACTAGAGCGCCAAAAATCTCGTCTCGGTCTCGACAATTCCCAAAAAATTAAGTCTCGTTTGAGTCTCATTCTCGTCTCGTTATCAGTTGTCTCGTGTCGTCTCACTTAATTCTGATTAACGATAATAAATATTATAATATATAAACGAAATGGTATAAAATAATGAATAATTTTTGTAAAGCTATATTTATTACGCTCTTATACAAAAATATTTGTACATGTACCTACATATTATTTTTAATTTTAAACACTGGTAATTTCAACTTTTAAATTACCCGATGACCAATAATTCAAACATAATCACGCTTGCATCACATCATCTTTCAATTATGTACGTGTTTTTGTCATGATCATACCTGCTGTGGAAAATAATCTTTCAATAGGTACGGATGTAGCCATTAACAAATCATCGGCCATCTTGGAAAGTGTTGTAAAAACTATTTCATCACTCTCCACCACTGTAAAATATTTTGATTCCTATCTGCTCTTTCTAACAGCAAATATTCTTGAAACTCAGCTTTCCAGTATTTTGAAAGTTTTGTTGATGTTTTAAATAGGCTATCGATATCGATAAATTTTTTAAAAGAATTGAACAATTTGGTATAGTTTTCAAAGAATACCTTCGCAGTGGGTAGATGATTGAGGGTGTTCTTGGCGTATTCCTCATAACACTTTTCGAAACATTGAATAGCTTCATTTCTTTACCAGTTTTATTTTACATAGTTCTACAGATGTATACAATAATGGTTCACATCTTCACTACAAGGAGCACAAGAGAATAAATTTCTCCAGATGTTCAGATAGAGATGAAATTTTCAAATCATTGGGATTTAGGGGCAATAAAAGTTGTTCGTTAAGTATTGAATTCATAATGGCATCCGTTTTCATGATTGTGAATTCTATTTTTTCTTGAAAAATAATTTCAATTATCGCAAGGTCATAACGAATTAATAATCTTTCAAAAAATCGTGTATTTCTAGAACGATCGATGTATAATATAGACAAAATATATTGGTAATTATAGTGGAAACTCTTCATATTCAACTGTTCTCTGTGGGTGTTGAAAAAAGTCGGGTAGTATATAAAACTACATACAAAAAATTTAACGAGACCTAAAACGAGACTCTCGTGTTGCACTGCATTTGGTCTCGGTATCGCCTATAATATTTTTGAAAACGTCTCGTCTCGCTTTTCCGAGACGAGACGAGAAAAATCTCGCTCTCGCGTGAAGCCCTAGGTCTAGGTGGAACGTTCTTAACAAAACAACAATTTCAGTTCATTGCAGGTTATAATATAAATTCATGCCCATAAAATTAGTGATCAACACCTTGATCTATTGAATGCTAGTGGATTCTGCCTGATATGAATCCATCTCAAATTATATAAAACTAGTCTTTTGATACAATTATCCTCAATATTTTATGACCTGTTTGTATAGGTTATAACATTAATTATCAAGGTCTCAATTTGCAGAAAAAGAAAAGAAGGCCCAATATATTAATAATTTAGTTAATACTGTCTGAGAAAATTGCTCTATCGAGGAAACAGGTCAAAATATTCAATTAATAAGTGTACCTAATAATAATAAGGTTCCAAATCTTTCAAAAATTTGTTTACAAACAACCTGCACCTAGAAACTAACCAATATAAAGAGAAGGCAATCTTATATGCGTTAATATTGATATCTTGTATAGCGGCAATGAGAAGTTTCAAAAGTTTTGGCACGAATTGAACGTTTTATGCTTGTCATTATATTCTTTTATCAAGCTCATCGTTTCAGATAACTTCAATCAGTGGTCCAAAGTCATATTTATTTACTGTGAGAGCGTCCCCACATGGACATACCAAATCGAGACGATTCTAATATCCCATGTTTCTTTCCTACACTCAGTTTCCACGGGAACCATGGGCGGACGATTACTACAATTGAAATTACAGCGGCACCGCGATGGGAATTGAAGCTAAAACTCTATGACTTTAACGGGGTTCGAACCACTCGATTATTCTGATTCAATGCCGGTCGCGTGAATCGTGGAGACTGGCAACGCTGGAATTACAATTGTAGTAAATGACGTGCATGATCCCCCAAGTTTTGGACAGGGACTCGGGAGATTGGAATCGCGTCGATCCGGTATGCACATGTGCGGAATTTTTTCATATGTTCTGCGCTCAAAGAAAGAAGTAAACTCTTCCTCTTAGGTTCAGCTGCTTTCTTTCGAAGAAGTTGTACGCGTTTAGTTTCAATTCGATTTCAGAAATTATATAATGATTGTCAAAGGAGACTGCTGATTTCTTCAGTCCAGTCATAATTTGAAAAATATAATACATACTCGATTCTCGATTGAATATATTATGGATATCTAGTAGCTTCAGGTCTGTTCTAGATTTTCAGAATGTTTTCTCAGAAAGATATTCTCATACATCTCCAGTGGGTGCCAATTAGATAAACAATTAGACTACCACGTAGATAGACAAAATGTCGATAATGGCTGGAGCAATGTCCCCATCAACTAAACCTTTGACAATAAATAATGAACCGGTTTTATATATCCAATTAAATTAGTAAATAACTCAATTCGTTCAGACAAATGTTTTCAATTTATTGAGCTTTATCACGAAAGGAGCTATTATTCGAATTGAATGCTTTGAAACACTTCATCGCCATCTGCTGATAATAATTTGTTTTTGGTGGTATGATGCCTACTATCAAAATTAAACATTCTAAACTGAATATTACATTATTAAAATAGCAGAATGTACCCTCGTATTTATGTGATACATAACCATTGGATATTCATCAAGTTAGTTATATTGTGGAATATCCAAAATTAATTTCCAGGGAAAATAATTTGATACACTTCGAAGAAGCATCGTTACTCAGGTTACTCACTTAATTGGATGTTTCCACTGTTGGCTGACCGAGATATACTTGAAGAGTGAATCGAATTTATAAAGAAGATGTACCGTTCATTCAATCGGAATAATTGTATAATTATCTACGTGAATTTGTTTTTTTTTTTCAAAATCCGATAAGTCCACTGAAATCGTATACTTGAAAAAAAAACTTCCAAAGCTTATAACCCATCCAAGTACTGAACTTGCCCAAGGTGCTTTGCTTCCAGGAAATAAAATGATATTTTCTCAATCCAATCGAGTTTAAATCTGGAACTTGACTGAAAACTGAGGTATTGACGGCTTTTGCAAAATTTCAGCGATATCTGACGCAGATTAATTGTTTTTATAATTTTCTCGTCATCAGTTAGTGGGATCTGAAACTTTTTCGGTAAAAAATTCGAAAATTATAGACATTTGGGCTTGTTCACTGGAACAAGCGCGCGACAAAAGGCTCTACTGCGTATTGCTTGATTATCTGAATAATATGGATATAAATCATTTCAAATTATTCCATATTCAGATATGTTTCTAGCTCAAAATCTTAACCATATAACTTTCATTTTCGCGTGCATGTTCTAGGGAACAGCGTCCTATAATTTTGACCAAATGTCTGTAATTTTCGGATGTTCTGCCGAAAATGGTCTAAATCCTCTCACTGATGAAGAAAGCGAGATCAAAGATTAAGTCTGGTCGTCCTGTCGGCCATTGCCACGATAACTTTCGAACGGAAGCAGATAGCGACTTGAAATTTTCAGGGTAGGCTGCAAATCCGAATGCAACTGTTGAGTTCATTAATAGGAAATATCGGCCAAACGGTCTAGGAGTTGAAATTTGGTTTTCAACCAATACAGATCGAATCGAATTGTAAATAGTTGTAGAATGCGGACACAAAGATATATGCAAAATTTCGTAGTGATCGTATCACTAGAACATTTTGAAAAAAATTATTAAATGTTCTGTATCTCAGAAACTATCTTTCCGATATCGCTGACATTTTGGGAGGGCCTTCAGAACCTAATTCTAGAGCCGTTTTTCAAACCAATGGTGATGAACATGCGGTATAAGCTAGAGATACAATACTGTAAACCGAGCAGCTTTGGGTGAGTTCTGTATCTGAATAGACGACCATGATGACTTTCGAACGAAAGGAAAGCCACTTGCAATTTTCAGGGTAGGCTGCGCATCTGAATACGACAGTTAAGTTTTATAATTAGCAGAATCGGCCTAATAGTTTTGAAGTTGTACCCATCTCAAATTTTGTTGTTATTTCCTCAATAAATCAAAATATGCAAATCCGGTCCAACGTAAACTTGGCAAATACTTGTAGAATGCCGACTCGCTAATTTTTGAGGAATTTCGTGGGTATCGTATCACTAGAAAAATAAATAAAAACTTTTCTTCAAAACTTTTATATTTCACAAATTATTGGTCAGATTGGGCTGAGTGGCTTGAATTTATATGCATGATTTCGTGAGGGCGCGCAAAAGCTCCTGACTTCATGTCAGTGCTTTTTTAAAATTTTTGAATATTGGATATTAGAGGATTTGATATGTCAATCCATATCAAATTAGATAAACCAACATATACCTACCTAATCCTATGCTGAGATACACTACTAATAATTTAATTATTTTGTGCTAATTAACATAGAATGATTTAATTCGATTTATATATCTTTCAATCCTTGTTTTCATTCCTGAAGGTTAAAGGTCTGAAAATAAATTTAAATCTTCGGGGCTCGAGAGCATTCCTCCTGCATACCAGACGGAATCCTGTGATTCCAGGTACGTTACGTAAGATTTGCACCGATGGAGTTTGCAAGACTTTATGTTCACGGACCGTGAGAATACAGTAGCAATTAGTTTTATTCTGCATGCAATTAACGTTACTAACTAGTATCCTTCTTGTCGGACACATAAATAGTACATCTGAAACGATTGTATCGTCTGGGAGTCACTTGAAGGGATAAATACGATCTAGGCTGGCGTTTGTGGTCAGGAGGTGGATCTGCAATTAGATACACGCTGGGAACACATCTGTTCGTTCGAATATAGTAGTGCTTAAAAGGTTCTTCAGAAGAAGAGAGAATTCTTCCAATCGTCGGAATATACCGCCAGGTCGATGAGATATCTGCAAACAATTTTCTTATAGAATCAGAAACGATGTTCAACAGAAAACTTATAGATAGTCATAACAAAACGAATCACTTAGATTCATTATTTGAGGTTATTCTCCCAATGAAGTATCACACATTAAAAATTGGTTCAAGCCCTGTGGACAAGAGCTTTTTGGCGCTCTTGTTCAAACAGACAAATTATAACTCCGAAAGTATTGGTTTCTCAGAGTTGGGAATTATATCAATGGATTCCTATGATAGAAATGCATCATAAAAGGAATTGAATTTAAAAAAAGTTTCGTTCAAAAAAATGCTTCAAAAATTATATTATAAAAAACTAGAACAAGAGGTGTACCAGAAATAATTTTGACATTTATCTCTCATAGGAAAATAAGATGTCATATAAGAACACAGATCATTTAATAAATTATAGATACAATAATTAAGTACAGCATTCTATGAAAACATAAGAAGTACAGAAGTACGATTCATTATTGCAATTTCGAAAAATCATATCTCCGAAAGTATTAGCTTGTTAGAGTTGAAAATTATATCAATGGAATTTTATGGTGAAACTCCATCATTGAATTTGAAATTTGTGTTGTGAAAAAAAATTTGTTTTTTCGTTTCTCCGAAACCATGAGGCCAATTTTGCCCAGTAACGAACTTAACCGAAATAATTATCTCTCAAACCTACTCTGCAAAATTTTGCCCAGTAACGAACTTAACCGAAATAATTATCTCTCAAACCTACTATGAAAATTTCAAATGCCTAGCTCATTCTGTTCGAGAGTTATTGTAGAAACGAAATTTAAAAAATTGGTTCAAGCCCTGTGACAGGAGCTTTTTGGCGCAACATTTAGAAAATACTGTATATAGGAACATGTCTCACTACTTAAGGAAGTAGAAGGTAATATTAACCTCAGTGGTCAACGAATAGTGATTTCTTTTGATGATTCCATTATGTTCTTCTTTCCTATTGCCTCCATAAACTACATCACAAGAGTCTTGTACATATTCACAAATTCCAGAATCGGATACTTTCCCAGAGAAACTAACAACTATGAATTGACAATCTCTAATAGCTAGAAAAGATCACTTTTATGAATGGTGATCACAGACAGATTCTGTGTTCACATTCTGTGAATACATAGATCTTACGATGTATTTTTGAAACTTTGAAACATCATATCTCCGAAAGTATTAGCTTGTTAGAGTTGAAAATGATAACAGTGGATTCTTATGATGAAACTGCATCTAAAAAAATTTTAATTAAAAAGTTGTAATGTAAAAACAAATTTTTTTTTTCGTTACTCCGAAACTATTTGACTGATTTTGCCCAATAACGACTTAACCGAGATATTTATCCCTAAAACCTACTCTGAAAATTTCAACTGTCTGGCTCATTCCGTTCAAGAGTTATCGTATTAACGGCCGGCCGGACGGCCGGACAGAATCGATTTTGAACACGGATTCTAGATCAGTGATTCAAACCAAATCGTTCAATACCATTTTGAGCCAAAAATTAGAAAATTACAGACATTTGGGCAAATTGATAAGCACTCAGTTCCGATGAACAAGGGCGCCAAAAATTAAAAAAAAATGTTTGATACCTTAGTGCAAAACAAAACTTTGCATGCATATAGAAGTCGTTATTCTACAATTTGGTGCTAAATTTCAGATTGATCGAGTGAACGGTTTCGGAAATATTCATAAAAAATATTTTTACTAAAAAGGGCCATAGCTTGCTAAACCACTTGGTGGATTTCGCCCGTTAACGAACTCGTCCGAGATATTTACGCTACAAACCTACCCTGCAAATCTCAATCCTCTAACTCCTTCAGTTCGAGAGTTATCGTGCCTACGGCCGGCCGGACCGGCCGGATAGAAGTGATTTCGTGCTTTTCATCAACTTTCCCTCATCCAATGGGATATTATAGAATCCTTAGTTTTTTCGATTTGGATAATATTATGTCAATGAGTATGTGTACACATTACAAAGCTTTCATCTATTTAGTTTTTGCACGCATGATCTGGGGAACATCACGTTATCATTTGGCCCAAATGTCTGTAATTTTCGATTTTTTTGGCCGAAAATGGTCTCAAAACGATTGGTTTCGACTCCCTGATGAAGAATTCGAGGTCAAATTTGATTCTGTCCGGCCGGCGGGTCGTTGCCACGATAACTTGAGATCGGAAGGAGATAGCGATTTGAAATTTTCAGGGTAGGTGGCGCATCTCAATGCGACGGACAAGTTCGTTAATGGGCGTAATCGGCCCAATGGTTTCCTAGTAATGATTCTCTTTTCAACCAATATCAATCCCATCGAATCAAAACCTGGTGAGTAGTTTTTAAATAGGTACAAACTAAAAGACGTTTGTGAAATTTTATCGTATCACTAGAAAAACTTTGAAAAAAATTATTAAGAAATATTATCTGCATCTGAATGCAACATTTGAGTTTATTTATAGACATAATCGTCCAAACGGTTTCGAAGATATATCCATCTGAAGTTTGGTTGATATTTCCTCAATAACTCGAAAAATACGAAACTGATCCAGTTCAAACATCGTTAGTAGTTGAAGAATGCCAGCACAACAACTCTCGAGAAATTTCATGAGAATCGTATCAGTCGAAAATTAAAAAAAAATCATTAAAAACAATTCTATACAGGGTGATTCAAAACTCGAGGCGAGAAATCAAAGAACGTATACAGGCTGATATTCTTGATTAAAAATGTGGAATAAGATTTTCGGATTTTTTGCTTTGTTTCCGAGATATCAGGCTTAAAAGTTCCTGCAAGTCATGAATTTTCAGCTTCAATGGATAATATGAAAATACAAAAATAAATAAATAAAATATTCAAAAATCTCACCATTAGCATCGATACAGGCCTGGCAACGCACAAGGAGAGAATCGTATACTAATGGCATGCTTTGCCTATTTTGACTAGATTCGACTGCTATAGTAATTAATTCCATTAATTGTTCCTTATTATTAATTTTTCCTTCAAAAACAAGTTGTTCTAAATGCCCCATCCAAAATAATCCAAAGGATTCAAGTCAGGTGATCTCACAGGCAATAACTGCGCCGACCAATCCATCTCCTATTAAAAGTTCGGTTTAACCAGGTGACAACATTTCATCCAACATGCGGTGATGTTCCGTCGTGCTGATACCACATACGATTTTATACCAAACTCGCAGGAAAATCTTTCAGCAAAATTGCGAGACCGTTGTCTAAAAATTGCAGGTACGCATCGGCATTCAAACGATTAGGAAGAAGTTGAATGGGAAGTAATTGGATTGGTCGGCGTGCTTTGGTGCTACGGCCTGCGAGATCACCTGACTAGAATTCTATGGATTATTTTTTATGGGGCATTCAATACAACTTATTTACGCAGTTGAAGTCAATAATCAAGAACAATTATTGCAATGAATTATTATTAATACAATCGAATTCACCCAAAATAGGCAAAAAAATGCCACTAGTTTATGATTCCCTCATTTTGCGTTGCCAAGCGTTTATCGATACTAATGGTGAAATTTTTGACTATTTGATTTATTTATTTTTGCATTTTTGGCGCTCTAGTTCCTCGGAACTGAGTGCTCATCAATTTGCCCAAATGACTGTAATTTTCGAATTTTTCGATTAAAATGGTCTTAAACGATTTGGTTCGACTCACTGATCAAGAATCCGTGTGTTCGAAATTCATTCGAATGCCGTAGGCACGATAACTCTCGAACGGAATAAGCTAGACAGTTGAAATTTTCAGAGTAGGTTTGGGGGATAAATATCTCGGCTAAATTCGTTACTGGGCAAAATCGAACAGATGGTTTCGGAGTAACAAAAAAAAAAAATTTTTTCACAAAGCAATTTCCAAATTTAATTTTTTTCAATAAGCAGTTTTACCATAAGAATCCAATGATATCATTTTTAACTCTAACAAACTAATACTTCCGGAGATATGATTTTTCAAAATTTCAATAATAAATCGTATTTCAACGTTGTCACAGAATTATATAATTATTCTATGTATGAATTGTCATAATGTCAACTTATTTTCCTGAGACATGACATTATCTAATCAATCGAAGAATTGTGAGCGAAGTGAGAAAAATCTCAGTTGTTTGCTCCGAAATTAGTTTTTCTCAGAAAAGTCTTACATTTCGGAACGGAACATGAAGTAAGAGATCTGAGAGTAGTGAGACTGCTATTCATCCATAGACATAGATATAACTCGCGAACGGAATGAGGTAGGTAGTTGAAATTTTCAGAGTAGGTTAGGGAGATGAATATCTCGGTTAAGTTCGTTATTGGGCAAAATTGGCCAGATTTAATTTGATTTCTTCCATGATGCAGTTCTCATTCTCATGATTTGCTCATTCAATCTTGATAAATGAACTATTATTTGAATTGAATTTCCTTTATGATGCAGTTCTATCATATGAATACATTGATATAATTCCCAACTCTGAGAAACCAATACTTTCGGAGATATAATTTGTCTGCTTGAACTAGAGCGCCAGAAATCTCCTGTCCACAGGGCTTGAACCAATTTTTATAATGTATTGAAGTTGAAAATTGATGAATACCGAAACTTCGAAGTCTGATATCTCGGATATGAAGCCAAAAATCAAAAAATTTTATTCTGTGTTGTTTTATCAAGAATTTCAGCCTGATTACGTTCCTTAATTTTTCAATCACCCCGTACATTAGACACTATTCGTCCGACATCGCTGAAATTTTGTAAGGGCCTCCAAAACCTTCACAGTCAATTCCTAAATTTGAACACGATCGGATCTATATTATTGGAGATCCGAGCGCTAACACGATAACTTTCGAACGGAAAGAGATAGCGACTTGCAATTTTCAGAGTGATTGCGTATCCGAATGGGACAGTTAAGTTCGTTGTTCGGTATTATCGGCCAAACACTTTCGTAGTCATAACCACCTTAAATGTTGCTGTTATTTCCTCAATAACTCAAAATATACTAATCTGATCCAATTCAGACTTAGTAATTGCTTGTAGAATGCCGATGCGCTGAATTGTGCGAAATTTCGGTAATATCTTATCACAAAAAAAAATTGGTTCGAGCACTGACGTGAAGTCAGAAGCTTTTGCACGTATGTTCTATTGTCCATTCTCCAGTATTGGACACATTTACCATGGTAAATTCTAATTAAGTGTGTCCAATACAGAAGAATGGACAACATAATTTACTATGGTAAATTCGATTTAGGGTGTCCAATACAGGAGAATGGACAATAGAACATACGCACAAAAGCTTCTGACTTCACGTCAGTGCTTGAACCAATTTTTTTTTTTCGTGATTTTCTTGAAATTTTCTAGGGGTGCGGTTCTTAAATTTTTTTTTTTTTTGTCATTTTTTTCAAATTTTCTAGGGGTACGGTTCTTACAAAATTTTAAACACGTCCTTATGATGATTTTCTAGTACTAGTTACCAAGCTTCAATTCGATCGAATATTCATTTTTTTAGTTATCAAGGATATAATATTCCAGGTGGGTATAACTCGGAAACCGTTTGACCGATTATGCCCAAAAACGAACTCAACTCTCCCTTTCGGATACGCAACCTACCCTGAAAATTGCAAGTCTCTATCTCCTTTCGTTCGAAAATTATCGAGGCAAAGGTCACCCATCTACTGAACTCACACAAGGCTGCTCGAATCTCCAACAATATTTAACCGATCTTGTTAAAACTTGAAACTTGGCAGTACATTTAGGCTATGAAGGCTCTTGCAAAATTTCAGCAATTTCAAACGAATAGTTACGGATATATAGAATTTTTTTTTCAATTTCCAATGATTTTTTTAAAATTTTTTACAAATACTATCCTCACGAAATTTCGCAAAAATTTTCGCGTTGGCATTCTACAACTATCTACCATGTTTGAATTCAATCGGTTCAGTATTTTTCGAGTTAATGAGGAACAAAAATCAACCAAATTTCAGATGGCTATAACTCTATTACCGTTTGGCCGATTATGCTCATGAATAAACTGAAACGTCGCGTCCTGGTGCACATCCGAACCTGAAAACTTCAAGCCGGTACTTCTTTCCGTTCTCAAGTTATCGTGACAACAAAAATATTTTTTAATAATTTTTTTTAGATTTTCTAGCCATACGATTCGCACAAAATTTCACAAACGTGCTTAGGTTCATATTCTACAACTACTCACCAAGTTAAAATTCGATCGGATTCATATTGGTTGAAAACAAAATTATTACTCTGAAACCACTGGGCCGATTATACCCATTAACGAACTTGTCCGTCGCATTGAGATGCGCCACCCACCCTGAAAATTTCAGGTCACTAGCTCTTTTCGTTCTCAAGTTATCGTGGCAACGGCCGGCCGGACGGACAGAATCAAATTTGACCTCGAATTCTTCATTGGGGAGTCGAACTAAATCGTTTGAGACCATTTTCGTCAAAAAATTCGAAAGTTACTGACATTTGGGCAAAACTATAACGCGATGTTCCCCAGAACATACGCGCAAAAAGTACATTTCAGAAACTAAACTTCAAAAACCACTGAAATTCCGCACTTATCCCCGAGCCGCCATTTTATAATCGAGTACAGAATTTCAGCTCGATCGACCTCGTTTGAGGGGTGAATAGACAATGGATCATGCGTGCGAAAGCTCCTGACTTCACGTCAGTGCTTTTTAAGAATTTTTCTTTCGGAAAGTTACTTCTTTCGATAGTTATCGTGTTTATGATCTTACGGAAAGGACAATCATAATCGACTCTAGATAAGGATTCTTGGTCAGCAACTAAAATGAAATCGTTTGAGTCCATTCTAATAAAATTGGTTCAAGCACTGATGTGAAGTCAGGGGCTTTTGCGCGTATGTTCTATTGTCCATTCTTTTGTAGGTATTGGACACTCTTAATCGAATTTACCATGGTCAATTCTATTGTCCGTTCAACTGTGCACTCTCAATCGAATTTACCAAAACAGGAGAACGGACAATAGAATTCACCATGGTAAATTCAATTAAGAGTATCCAATACAGAAGAATGGACCATAGAACATACGCGCAAAAGCTCCTGGCTTCACGTCAGTGCTTGAACCATTTTTTTTTCGTAATATTCGAAAAAATTTCTAGGGATACGGTGCTCACAATTTTACACACGTCTTTATGTCGATATTCTACTAGTTACCAAGCTTCAATTCGAACATACGCGCACAAATGAAAAGACAAGAGGAGGAAAACGAACAAATTAAAAATAATACATAACCTTCCATAATTCCCCTTTTATAAATATACTCCTCTGTAGCCGCATGGATCTCTTGAAGAAGAATAGCCTCCGCTAGTTTTCAAAGATATTCACTCTTGTTCTTAGAAATCCCTCCAATATTTGATTTCAAAAAGGAAAATGGCATAGGTTATAAGGTCAGGAGGATCTCTTTCAAAACCAGGTCTGGCCAATCCAAACAATGATTATTCAGAACTTCAGATGTTCGAACACGGTCGAAGGAACGAAATGTAGGGCTATCATCTACCATAGATCCTACTGTGTTATGACAAAATCGACCCGAAACTTTAAAAATGTAATGTTATAATTTAATATGTCATCGTGGCATTCATGGTTTTGAAGGTTCACGCAAAATTTCAGCGATGTCAGACAACTGCTTCCTGATAAAATATATTTCACCCATGCAGCAACTGGACTCACACAAGGCTACGCGAATCTACAACAATATAGATCCGATCGTGTTCAAACTTGGAAATTGGTTGTAGAGTTAGGTTTTCAAGGCACTCGCAAACCGTGAACCCAATCGTTTCCGACTATTTTCGGCAAAAAATTCGAAAATTACAGACATTTGGGCAAAATGATAACGCGGTGGTCCCCAAAACATACGCGCAATAACAGATATTTGGGCAAGATAATAATAAACTTCATTAATTTGCATTGTTGTGAAATTAGGTATTATCAAGAATTAAAATCGTATCTCGTGGGTGAAAAACGAATTCGTGTTGTGAACATAATAAAGTTTTTAATGTTATCTCAGATAATATCCTTGTTTGGATAATTCTCCATGAATAAAACACCAACATCAAATTAAGGATGCATGCATGAAGATGCCATTGGCAAAAAGTCATAATTAATGGAAAGTCTCGAGGGGTTAGTGAAAATATCTCTACCATATCCAACGGGCTGAGACGCTACCCCCTCGCGACTTTCCATCACTTATGAACTTTAGCCAGTGGTTTCTCATGAAGTGCATGCAAATCCATTATTTGATGTTGACATTTTATTCATCGAAGAAGGCAATTTTTCAATAATTACCACCTTAAACTTTTAAAATATTCATTTTGGGGCTGAAGAAACCTCCTACCGCAATCTTGGAATCCATTCACTAGGAACGTTAACGCGTGGGCGGAATATTAGATGAGGTGAGTATTTAATTAGAACATATTTTCTTCATGTGGCATTGAATGGCCATAACTACCAGCAGGTCATTGAAAAAAATGTCCAGTTTTCATGGAAGATGATCCCATTTTAGCAGGAAATCGACTGCAATGTATGCAAGATGGGGTGCCAGCGCAGCTCAGTGCTCTGATAAAAGCACAATATCCGAATGGGCCACAAATAGCCACAAATATGGCCACGTTGGTACCCGGACGTCAATATGCAGTTTAAGGTAATTCTCTGCGATGGAAAATACTCATTTATAGGCAAAGAATATTCAAAAATGTTCATCCTTGCGTAAAACATTACATATTATGATGAATGTCCCGAGAACTTTCAATCGTAATTAAATAATATTGGGCTGGTAACAAACGCCACAGATAACATTTCCATATAAGATCATATTACCATATTTGTATTCATACGGAATAATACGGTAACATCAGTTTTCAAAAATTTGATTTTTTATGTGAGTGTACTATATTCCTCACAAATAATAGGTGGGCCATTTAAAAGTTTAAATTTCAAAATGCAATAATCAGTTTGAAATTTTTCCAGATTCATTCTTTTTATATGAAGAACAATTGTTCCGGTTAGAAATGGAATATTATTTCATTCATATGGCAGCCGCGTCTGGCCTCACAGTACCCCATTTGATCGGACCAATTTTCGAGTGTATGGGGTCGTATCTCGGCAATGGCATCACAAATGTTGGCCTTCAAATGCTCAATTGTCTCTGGTAGGTCGGCATAACACTTGTTTTTAACGGCGCCCCACAGAAAAGAGTTCAACGGTGTCAAATCGCAGCTTCTTGGCGGCCAATTGGCATCGCCATTTCGACTAGTTAAATGGTCATCAAACGTTTGATGCAATAAATCGATTGTGGCAAGTTACACCATCCGGTAGAAACCAAACATTGTTCACATCAATACCATCAAGAGCGGGCACAAAAATCGATCGATCGATAGGCCGTGATGGTTGCGCCGTCCTCATTTTGAAAGAAATATGCGCCAATGATGCCTCGGCTCCACAAACCGCACCAAACAGTCACTCGTAATGGGTTCGTAATTGGCTTCTCTAAAACCACGTGTGGGTTTCCTAAGCCCCAAATACGGCAATCTTGGTCCGTCTTTGCGACCAAATTTTGTACAACATTTTCGTGCAATTTCCGACCAATTGTCTTTGTTTTGTTGTTTTTTGGAAAATAATTTACAATAAATCCCAACGTAGCTCAAGCGTAAATCGATTCATTTCGTTCAGCGGAGATAATATAATGAATTTTGTGACAGAATAGAATGCAGTAAGTATTGTCAGATTCGACTTATCCGGTGGTCAAAATTTAAACCGAGAGATGGTCCACCCTTTATATTCTTAATAATGATGAAAAATGGCGATACCGTTGTTAATAAATCAACAAGTCCAGAGCGTTCCTGCCAATCGGGTCCTTCATAAATGGCTTCGTATAATTATTATACTTATGCATATATTTCACAAATCAAATAGACCCCAGGGGGTTCATTGATTTGCCGAGAGAGCAAGAGCAGACGCGTTTCTGGCTTCTTGGCCTTCATCAGTACTCTGTAGCTTCTCAACAAATTCAACTAAACTGACCCGCGTTAAGCCTCTCAGAGCCGGCTTGGTCGATCGTACCTAATCGCCCACGCCACCTATGAGACAAAACATGGAAATCAGCCTCTCCCCACCAGTGAATATTTGAAGCGTGAAATCATAATAATCAGTAACAAAGCCTACACAGAACACAACTGGTTCTCCTAACTCAGGGCAAGCTCTTAGAGCTTATGAGTGGTCTCCTTGTGGAAGACCCAGGAGGATCAGTATAATAATAATAATAATAATAATAATATGCCACCATTCACTCGATATTATATTTTGAAAATGCTAAACAGCGTTCATGGCCATTGGGAAGATACTGTCTGAGCTCTGCGGGACTCGTTCTCGATTAATATCGAGTGAATGGTGGCATATGATTTCATGCTTCAAATATTCACTGGTGGGGAGAGGCTGATTTCCGTGTTTTGTCTCATAGGTGGCGTGGGCGATTAGGTACGATCGACCAAGCCGACTCTGAGAGGCTTAACCCGGGTCAGTTTAGTTGAATTTGTTGAGAAGCTACAGAGTACTGATGAAGGCCAAGAAGCCAGAAACGCGTCTGCTCTTGCTTTCTCGGCAAATCAATGAACCCCCTGGGGTCTATTTGATTTGTGAAATATATGCATAAGTATAATAATTATACGTAGCCATTTATGAAGGACCCGATTGGCAGAAACGCTCTGGACTTGTTGACTTTATATTCTTGATAATTTTGATAATTCTCTCTTCATAAGTTAATCATTCCAGTCGAACGAAATACTTTCATGTCTTTCTTTACAGTTATTAGAGAATGAACTAATTAAAGAATCATTTCTAATACAGTAAAATCTCAGATTAATTGCGTGAGATATTTATAATATGATATTTATAAAGTTTTAAAGCAACGTGTTGAACTACCTCATAGAATCTCACGTTATTAATCTCAGCTAATGCATATTTTTCCTTTGATGGAATATAATATATTAAAGTATTTTTCATCTGAATAACTCAGTTGTCTTTCAATTAAATCTGTTAAACTGTAATTTCAGTGATAATTATGACGGTAACATCCGTTCGGTAATATTCTCATAAGGAATTTAACGCTAAATAAATTTTATCTGACAGATATTTAGTTCTATTCAGTTGATTTTAATCACTTGATGTGTTCATCATTTTATGAAAGATTTATTTTTAATGATTCATGCTTGAAGGGGTTCTACGTGAAGTGAAAAATTCATTGGATAGTCATCATGTTGATGATGTATTTCGTCGTTATAGAACCTTCTGCCATTCTTGCCGAGAAAGTGGAACCGTTCTATGTGAGACACACCATTCGAAATGGTTGAAATTCAATGGATCATTATTCATGTTTGTCAACGGAATACGAAAATGTACCATAAATTACAGAAAAATTGTGAAGATTTTTTTAGAAGACATAAAATGAATTCGCCCCATAATAATTGGAATTTATGAGCTTGCTATGGCGTAAGAGAACAAGCTATTTGTGATGATCATATATGGCACAGTGTATCTCATTGTTGATCTGAAGCACATGGGTACAAACTGAATATTACGAAATATTTCGAAGAATCCGTTTCAGAATTTGGAATTAAATGATCCCAATGTTAGAATTAATCCTAAACATAATACAATCAAAAGTATTCTTGGGTAGTTTTTGCGCGTATGCTCTGGGGAACATCGCGTTATAATTTTGCCCAGATGTATGTAATATGGAATATGCCAAAAATGATCTCAAACGATTGGGTAGGACTGCTTGATGAAGAATTCGAAGTCAAATTTGATTCTGTCCGGCCGTTGCCACGATAACTTGAGAACGGAAAGAGGTACCGACTTCATATTTTCTGGATTGGTTGCGTGCCCTAATACGACAGACGGGTTCGTTAATGGGCATAATCAGCCCAACGGTTTCCGAGTAATAATTTTATTTTCAATCAGTACAGATCCGATAGAATTGATACTTGGTGAGTAGTTGTAAAATATTGACGCACGAAGTTTGTGAAATTTCGTGTAAAACTCCTGAAGAACTGTATAGAAATTTATCTCAATACATATATGTAGCCTCTTAAATAATAACCAATTTGCAGGCAACATACCTATCCAACTGTGAAAAATATCTATTTTTCGGTGCGACAAATTTGAAGATAATATTCAACAACAAATAATCCATATTTCAGCTTAGCTTCTGATGAAGGAGTCTCATTTAAGCTCCGAAACGTTACAAAACAGTTGGTGTTGTTTCGTTGCTATTTATTAGGCAATATGGTTCTTAGTATTGCTTCTCACAAATATCCACTGTATCTAGTTTACCTATGCAGCATAAATATCAAAATAATGAAATTTTAACAGATATTTTCCAGAGTTTGGCCGAGGAAACCCAAAAAAAAAACCATTGAATGATCAACGCAGCCCTCGAAGTATCCTTTAATTTTAGAATTTCATTTCATCCACGTAGAAAATATCGTAAGTTTATAGAAGTGCCAAAAAACATCTGAATCATTTTACTTATAATATTCTCGAATAAAAATCTCCTACCTTTAACCCCCTTCGAAAGACAGGTACAATCCCCAATTTTTCAAATGGGCAGTATAGGCTTGTGATATATCGTTTGAAAGCTCGCGTCCTTCTCTATTCAGAAATGTTATCACTTTCATGTTTATTGCAAAACTCAAAATAGAAAAAAACTAATATCATGTGATCATGTCATTAAAATATTCACTCGAATATTCCCAAATCTTATTACAATAACACTACTTACTTGCCTTCAAGATGTGAAAGAAATAAAAGGAAAAAAAACATACCATTGTGTTTTCCAGATGGTACCATGAAAAATAAGTAAAACATAGTGGCAATATTAGTTTATTCACAACGCCTTCATAAATTATTTTGATCTGATAAGTTGTAGTTTATAAATTATCTAATTAGCGTTTGAATTTCATTAACTTCAATTTTGAATAATGGTTCGATTAACGGAGATGCACAAAATATCAATTTTACAAATGAGTGGTTATGGAGATTACCCGAGCACAAAAAGAAGTAAGTCGCTTATTTCATGAGAAAATTCCGAATTTGCCGCCTATAACCCAAGGGACAATAAGTAAAATGGAGAAGCAGTTTAGCAAGTTAGGGCATGCATAAGGCACATTGAAAAAACAGCTGCTATACACCATGTGGGGATGTGAAATTACATGTGATGCTTGTCTTCGAAGAAAATTCACATAAATCGAGTTGAGATATTTCCAAAATATTCAATGCCTGTCATATATAGATTCTAAACATATTAAAACAAAATAAAATGCATCCCTATAATATAATACCTACCCAGGAGCTCTTGGATTACGATTTTGATAGGAGGACTCATTTTTGTGAACAAATGATGGACATGTTGGATGAACAATATTATGCAATTAGTAGACGTTTTGTTTTCTGATGAGTGCACTTTTTCTCTCAACATTCATGCTAATTGTAAAAATTGGTTCAAGCCCTGTGGACAGGAGCTATTGGGCGCATGTTCATCTTCCTTGTGGCCCGTACTGACCAGTAAAGAAAAAAAGCAGTATCATGTTGAATACCTTAATATTATTCTGGAACACAAATTTTCCATTACAATAATCTTCATCTAGCTTCTATTTAGTATCAATTCCTGTAGAACGTGATCATAATAAGTGTTTTCCATATAATAAAATGTGTTTGAACTTGGTATGTAGGAAATCTGACATCAATTATTGGAATTAATTGATTTGACAAACAGCCGTCAAATGAGGTAAATAGATTTTTGTGACGATTTTCTGTGACCATAAAAAAAAATAAGCATTTCATTATTGCATTTCTTGAAATAGGTACCTTTTCAAGTCGATCAACATCGTCCTTCTTTCGACGTCTAAACTATGACTTGATTCTTTATGTTTATGTCTTTGAATTTGTTTTCGGTGGAATTCAAGGAGTTCATAGAATAATCGATGAAAATACTGAGAGAGACCCAGGAAATTTGACACATTTTGTCTTATATCTCCAGAAATTGAAATCGTATAGAGCCAAAATTTTGCACAATGTTGCAAAATACTACAATTGACGTTAGTACAAGTTTTTGTTGCAATCTGATGAATAGTTCACGAAAAAAAAAATTTTTTTTCGAAAAAATTAAAAGAAATATTTTTTTAAAAATTACCAACATTTTGATCATAACAGAATTTTGCCGAAAGTTGCGCGTTTATATCCTCGAACTGACTACCAAGTTTCGATTCAACATCTTCTTTAGTTCCTGAAATATCAGGGAAATAACCTCAAAATTTTAAATGTCTATAACTCCTAAACCGTCCGGCCGATTTTGCCCGTTAACGAACTTAACCGTCGCATTTTGATCAGAAACCTACCCTGAAAGTTTGAAGTCGATAGGACCTTCGGTGCTCCTGTTATCGTGCCTACGGCCGGAAGTACGGCCGGCCGGCCGGCCGGCCGGCCGTACGGCACCCAAAAATCTGACACCGGATTCGTAATCAGGGAGTCCGAATTAGTCTATTAGCCAATTTTCAGCTCGAAATTCGAAAATTACAGACATTTGGACGAAATGATAGGACGATGTTCCCCTAGAACATACGCCCAAAAATGACCGCTACTGGTCTACAGAAAATTCTCACTGGATGAAAGAGGAACACGCCTAATTCCCCCAAAAGGTTAAACTTTGGGCAGGAAATGTTAGAAACCATATCATAGGCCCCTTTTTCAATGAGGGCAATTTGAATGGCGATAAATATTTAGCACTACTTCAAAATGATGTCGTTCCAACTTTGGCAAATTTATATCCTGATCAAGGAAATCCTCAAAGTTCACGGAGTTCGCAGCACCTTGACGCACTATTTCCAAATAGGTGGATAGGAAGGCGAGGAATGATCGAATCGCAAGCGTGATCCCCTGATCTTAACCCATTAGATTTTTTTGTATGAGGATATGTGAGGAGCTTTATGTGCAAAACTTAACCCCTTGATTTCAACGATTCAATTAACGCTTGCGATTAGTTCGATTACTCCTGAGAAGTTGAAAAATGTTGTAAAGGATATTGCCAAGGCGTTCGCGGGGTGAATACTTTGAACATAAATTTCATTAACATTCATAATTATTTTGCTACATTTTGTTTTACATTTTAGTTTTTGATATTGTACCAAATTTCGCTAATCGCTTGATTTTATTTTTTTTTTTATTTGATTTTTGCAATAAACATGAAAGTGATAACATTTCTGAATAGATAATGATAAGACCTTTCAAATGATGTATCACAAGGCCATACTTCCTTGAAAAATTGGAGATTGTACCTGTCTTTCGAAGGAGGTTGAAGGTAGGGTTCGCGCTTTTACGAAGAAAAACGCCAATTTAAAATTAAAATTTGACGTGTTTTGGGATTTTACATAAATATGTACATATACGCACATAAATATAAATATGTATATTCATTCTCAATGGCAATACCTAGACTCCCTTTACATGCATGGCAACCCGTTTTACGTACCTTGCAAGATGATCCAAGGACGATATCTTGGTGTTATTGGAAACCCACTGCGGACTAGGGAATCCAATCCCGCACAAAAACCTCTAACCCGCAAACGCGCGGGATTGAAATAACCAATCCCGCGGATCCGCAAGAATGCGGAATTGTTAAAAATATATACAGGGTGAGTCTTTGACCACTGCATTGATTTAAACCAAAGATTCCTCTCATCAAATGAAACACCTTTTTCATTTAACATTTTTCCAAATTCAGCTCAGGTAAAAAGATACAGGCTGTTGAAATTTTGAAAAAAATCAGTTTTTATTCTGTAGCTTTGACATCCTTTTTTCAAATATAATGAATGTTGGCTTAAAGTTTCCTATAACTATGATACATATTTTCCAAATATTAGTTATTTTCTACTTCTACTGGTTTTCTAGTTATGGACTCGTGGATTCATAAAACTAAACGAAATTAGCATAAAGAAAGCATATCAAGTTTTTCTTGAGTCATTTTAGGAATATTCCATCGTATTAGAACATTATATTATTTTTTATTATTTCTCCTTAAACGCACCGTTTTCGAGATATTCTTCATTGAATGTTTTAAAATGGAAAACTCCAGAAATTTCACTACTCTTATGGATCCGTCCCTGAGCGTTGGAATGCCGAATCATGCTGTAAACCACGTTACCATGCCTTATTCTCGTCCGCCAACAATGTCATAGATAATTTATATGCGGGAGTGTATTAGCACATTGTGAAATCTTTAAACGCTTGTAACTTTTTACCTGAGCCGAATCTGGAAAAATGGTAAATGAAAAAAGTGTTTCATTTGATGAGCGGAATCTTTGGTTAAAATTAATGCAGTGGTCAAAGACTCACCCTATATACTCTTTGTACTCAACCTAATAAAAATGCTTGTAAGAAGGTCTTATGTAATTAAAAACATATTATAGTAGTAGAATAATAGTTATGTATGTGCCAAAGACGAAAAACTGACTATTATTTACTGTAAATTGCAAGCAGGAGAGACAAGAGACAGTTTTTCGCAGTGCATATTACATTTTTTCGTCGATCTCTTCATACTTTTATAAATTTCGACCACTCAAATAATTCCTCTATAGCAAATGACAGTTATTTTTTAAGACACTTATGTTTGTATTGGGCCGTATCATGCCGTATCCATAGTGACCACAGCGGACGAGAAAGTAATTTTGCGGACGAAAAAGTACTTTTTCGTCCGCAAAGTACTTGCCTTCAATAATAGTCGATTTTACGGCCGCAAATTACGTAAAATGGATGTAAGTTTTTGCGCGTATGTTCTGGGGAACATCGCATTATAGTTTTGCCCAAATGTCTGTAACTTTCGAATTTTTTGACGAAAATGGTCTCAAAAATTAAGTTCGACTCCCCAATGAAGAATTCAAGGTCAAATTTGATTCTGTCCGTCCAGCCGTCCGGCCGTCCGTCCGGCCACGATAACTTGAGAACGAAACGAGCTAGCGACTTGAAATTTTCAGGGTAGGCGGCGCATCCCAATACGACGAACAAGTTCGTTAATGGGCATAATCGGCCAAGTGGTTTCGGATTAATAATTTTGATTTCAACCAATATGAATCCGATCGAATTGAAACTTGCTGGCTTGTAGAATATGAAACTAAGCACGTTTGTGAAATTTTGTGCGAATCGTGTGGCTAGAAAATTTTTAAAAAATTATTAAAAAATATTTTTGTTGTCACGATAACTTGAGAACGGAATGAGATAGCGGCTTGAAGTTTTCAGGTTAGGATGTGCACCAGAACGCGACATTTCAGTTTGTTTATCAGCATAATCGGCTTAATGGTTTTAGAGTTATAGCCATCTGAAATTTTCTGAAATTTGTTGGTTTTTTGTTCCTCATTAACTCAAAAAATACTGAACCGATTGAATTCAAACATGGTTATTAGTTGTAGAATGCCAACGCAAATATGTTTGCAAAATTTGGTGAGGATAGCATTTGTAGAAAGTTTTTAATAAATCATTGAAAATAAAAAAAAAATTCTATATATCAGTAACTATTCGTTTGAAATTGCTGAAATTTTGCAAGAGCCTTCATATTGTTGGAGATTCGAGCTTTCTTGTGTGAGTTCAGTAGATGGGTGACCGTTGCCTCGATAACTTTCGAACGAAAGGAGATAGGGACTTGCAATTTTCAGGGTAGGTTGCGTATCCGAAAGGGAGAGTTGAGTTCGTTTTTGGGCATAATCGGTTGAACGGTTTCCGATTTATATCCACCTGGAATATTATTTCCTTAATAACTCAAAAAATAAATATTCGATCGAATTGGTGCTTGGTAACTAGTAAAAGAAAATCAACATAAAGAAGTGTTTAAATTTTGTAAGAACCGTACCCCTAGAAAATTTGAAAAAAATGACGAAAAAAAAATTTTAAGAACCGTACCCCTAGAAAATTTAAAAAAAATTACGAAAAAAAATATTAGTTCAAGCACTGATGTGAAGTCAGAAGCTTTTGCGCGTATGTTATATTGGCCATTCTTCTGTATTGGACACCCTTAATCGAATTTACCATGGTAAATTATACTGTCCATTCTCCTGTATTGGACACTCTTAATTCGAATTTACCATGGTAAATTCGATTAAGGGTGTCCAATACAGAAGAATGGACAATAGAACATACGCGTAAAAGCTTCTGACTTCACGTCAGTGCTTGTACCAATTTTTTCATAATATATATGAAAATATCCCGAAAACCCACGACCATAACGTTGCTTCAAAATTTCAAGTCTTAAACTACAGTGTAACCTCTCTAATTCGGACACACTCCGGACGCTTGATTTCAAAATCCATAGTCCGGACGCATCTCTATAATCCGGACGCACACAAGCCACCGCGTCTGAAATGTACAAGTTGAGACACGATTCAGAAAATGTTTGAGGTGCGCTAGTGTACCAGCGTACGTTTAGTTTGTTGTTAGTTGTTTCGCGGCCAGTTCACAACGATTGTTGCCAAGAAATGCGGAATAGAAAGCACACAACGTTCGAAGATGCTGTTCGAAATGAAAAATATAGCAGCAAAAAATTAAGCTGACTCTAGAGTTCAAACGAAAATTTCACATTACTTCTAAGTTGAAAATGAATAAATAGATAAATTCAAATGTGAACTCTTGTTCATGAAAATTTGAATTCAAATTAAGCTTTTCTGTTACTTTTTTGAATGATATATTTTATTTATTGAACAAATTTGTAATAAACAAATTACAATAATAATAAGTAGATAACTTCTATTCCTCTTGTAGTTGAGAATTTGATTTAATTTAATGTTTTCTGTTACTTTTATGAACAAATTATTCTATTCAATAAATAACCTATAAGACTAATTCTGTTATTCTATAATCCGGAAAAATCGAAAATCCGTACAACTACCTTGCCATCAACTTTCCGGATTAAAGAGAATACAGTGTATATATGGAAATTAATAAAGTTTACTCCTATCATTTTATTTTCTGGATATTTCATACATTTACATGATTATTATTCAGACTTTTAATTACATTATCACTTTTCAATGGCTCCGTTAAATGATACTCCTGATGTTTTTTGTAGGAGATAATTAATAGTTGTATGAGTATCACATTTTTTGTAATTTTTTTTAATCTATGAATTATTATTATACACATGATAATTAATAATTTTACCTGTAGGTCTATCGATAACCGATAATATAAACTGTGCCTGTCAGAGACGTCAAGAGTTCTTCTTGAGAAAATCGTTTCCTGATTCTATATTCATAGATGAGCCTGTTTTATTATACAAGTAGGCATGATACGAATTAATTTAATGATAATGTTCACTTAAGAAATAATAAATTCCCAGTGGTCGGGTTTGAGACGCAAGAAATAGCAACTCTACGGACTACCTGGTAAATTATTCCTTCTGGTTAGTCGGGAAAAAAATCATTCAGATGCAAACGGTCTCAACGTGAGATAAATCTTGTTGAAAAATGTTCTTTTCTAGATAGGTACATCAAGAGGATGGTAATATCTCTCATAATGCTGAATGACATTTTAATTTTGACTACTATATTTGACACAATGAAAAATTATATACGATTTACACTTATTTATTCAATATTGTGACGCGTTTCGTCGACACAGCGGCTTCATCAGACTACATCATACTATATTTGAATCTTTTTTCGGGTATGTTCATGGGGAGCATTGCATTATCATTTTGCCCAAATGTCTGTGACTTTCACCGTTTTCAAGATAACTTGAGAACTAAAAAAATTTAAAAAATGCACTGACGTGAGATCAGTACTCTTTGGCGCGCGTGTTCACCTTGGCTAATTTGAATTAAATTATGAGTGTTTCAAGCTCAGTAGATAGAACGAACCGGAGATCTACCCAAATTGTAGTGGACACCATTCACTGTCGGGTCAAAAATGAAGAGAGCTTTGTCTAAGCTGGCATAAGAATAGAGTAACAAAGTTGACAAAGAACACAACTGACTTTCCTTAGTAGCACAAGCTTCTAGGAGCTTCTGAGGTATCTCCTTAGGGAAGACTTGGGAGGGTCAGTATAATTATAATCATATACATAGCTCACGCACCAAAACAGATTGACCCCATGTCAATGCTCTTTTAGCATTTCTCTTTCATTATGAAGTCAATCTGCAATTGGCGCGCGTGCTATAAATAAGTCTTCCCTAAGGAAATACCTCAGAAGCTCCTAGAAGCTAGTGCGGCTAAGGAAAGTCAGTTGTATTCTTTGTCAACTTTGTAACTCTATCCTTAGACAAAGCACTCTTAGTTTTTGACCCGACAGTGAATGGTGTCCACTACCATCTGGGTAAATCTCCTGCTCGTTCTATCCACTGAGCTTGAAACACTCATAATTTAAACTCAAATTAGCCAACGAGAACAGGTGCACCAAGGAGTACTGACCTCACGTCTGTGCTTTTTTATATATTTTTCGAGCCCCTTCAACAAATCTGGCTATCGATACGGTCTGGCTATTAGTTTTACCGTAGATCGAAATAAAAAAAATCCGGTTATGGGACCCCCGTTGGAAACGCAATCGCTTACGCCTATTCTCCAAATCCGAACGTAATTTAATATAGATCTTCCAAATATAGTTATCTATAAATTGGCCCCAGGGCAACGATACAGACAACTCAACTCGAAAATAACGCTATTTCCTCGAAACTGACTCGTTGGTGCACAGAAGTGCTATGAAATTTCTCTTTAAACCTCACATTATCGGCTCAGCACCAAATCCATGATTGCTAGACACAAATCATCCCCAACATATACCATATAACCCAAAAAGAACCACTTCACCTCTGCGCATGCGCAATCTTGTCGTGGCTGAAAGGCGTCTCGAAGTCACACACCTCACACAAAGCTTTGATTCTTCAACACCATTGTTTCCGGAGATATCGCAGCTTCGATACACGAATGCGCGGACACTTCCAAGCCGATGCTATGGAGGAATAGCATCCTGCACCTTAAAACCCCAATCCTCTCCTTGGACGAAAATTCCAACAATTAAATCACTTCCCGTTTGCTCATGCGCATAACGTAAACGCCCGTAACGGGTAACATGAATTCCAAAATTGGCCCCAGGGCCACGGTAAGGATACTCCAACTCACAAACAACGCAATTTTCCCCTAACTGACTTGTCCATGCTAAGAATTGCCATGAATATTCTTTTAAACCTCACAATATCGGCTTAGTACCAGACCCATGATCGATAGTCCTAAACCACTCCAAACAGAACCCATACAACCTAAAAACAGTCACTTTTCCTATGCGCATGCGCAATCCACTTGCGGCTGAAAATCATCCCAAAATCACACATCCCACAAAAAACTGCGATCCTCCAACACTAGTGGTTCAGGAGATATTGTATCTTGAACCCACGCATGCGCAGACCCTCACCAGGGGATTATTTGGGGGAATAGCATCCTCCACGTCAAAACCCCAATCCTCTCAGACGAAAACTCCAGCAGTTAAATCACTCCTCATCTGCTCATGTACATAAGGAAAAATGCTCAAAAAAAATGAATTTCAATGTTGGCCCCAAGGATTATGTTATTAACGTTTCACCTCGGACGCTAAGCTGTCTCCTCGAAACTGGCTCGCAATCTCACAGAAACGACATGAGCTGTTAATATGACCTTGCAGTTACACCCCCAGTTGTTCACCGTTCAGGAAAAATTTAAAAACCAATTTAAAATTCCACATATGCGTTTGGCGCAGTAGATCCTTGTCCATATTTTAATCAGTTGCCCTCTTACATATCATATTGATTCAGATAAACGCGTAAAAACCCGTCAAAATATGGTCACCAGATGTTATGTATTCCGTGTAGGAATTCGAAATGAAATAATTTAACCAGTTTGGAAGTTCAAAATTATTAATTTTTGGCGCTCTTATTCCTCCCACAGAGTACTTATCAATTTGCCCAAATGTCTGTAATTTTCGAATTTTTGGCTGAAAATGGTATCAAACGATTTGGTTCGACTCACTGATCAAGAATCCGTGGTCGAAATCGATTCTGTCTGGCCGTACGGCCTTCCGTTAACACGGTAACTCTCGAACGAATGGAGTAAGAGGATTGAAATGTGCAGGGTAGGTTTGGAGCGTAAACATCTCGGACGAGTTCGTTAACGGACATATGGACATCTGTGAAATTACTGAACTGGATATCACTGGTCAGAAGGGCGCCATAAGTCCAACCTGTTCTTGAAGCCATTCAGATAACGAGCTTCCAAACCCGATGCTGCCAGCTGATTCCATGTATTGAACACTCTGTTGTGGAGGAACATCCGACGTGGAGAAGATCTGAAAGTAATCATTAAAGGATACTGTGGGAGGTATGTTCATTATGAAATGAAACTGAAATTCGAATTTCAGAATAGCTATATCAACATCTGAAGATTTCCGTTAGTGTCTGAAGAAGGAGTCTGATCTCCGAAACCTTAGGAAATAGTTGTGTCATCGTTGATGTTGTTTCGTTATTGTTTGTTAGGCAATATTGTTCGATTTATTGCTTCTGACAAATATTATGTTTCCTACGCAGAAAGAATTCACAAAATACTAAATTTCTATTCAATAGATACTTTTCGGAGTTTGGGACAGAAAACCCAGAAAGAAACCATTTAATAAGATCTGAAAGCTTCCTTCTATAGCTCGGTGATCTCTAAAACTGCTCGTATTCAGGTGAAATATTTTAGTTATTTTCACTAAATGTCCATTGACAGCACGGAATGTGAATATGAGATCTCTCCTGATCTGACGCTCCGCAGAACTAGGCAAATGAAAGATGAGAAGGCGATCTTCATACGACGGGCGCTGGTGTGAGTAACGCAGACGTGTGGTCCAACGTTGAACAGATTCTAGGAGATTTTTGGCGCTCTAGTTCCTCGGAACTGAGTGCTTATCAATTTGCCCAAATGTCTGTAATTTTTGAATTTTTCGATGAAAATGGTCCTAAACGATTTGGTTCGACTCACTGATCAAGAATCCGTGGTCGAAATTCATTCTGTCCGGCCGTCCGGCCGTAGGCACGATAACTCTCGAACGGAATGAGCTAGAGAGTTGAAATTTTCAGAGTAGGTTTGGGGGATAAATATCTCGGCTGAGTTCGTTATTGGGCAAAATCGGACAGATGGTTTCGGAGTAACAAAAAAAAAATTTTTTTACATGACAAATTCGAAATTAAATTTTTTTTAATAAGCAGTTTTATCATAAGAATCCATTCATATCATTTTTAACTCTAACAAGCTAATACTTTCGGAGATATGATTTTTCAAAATTTCAATGTAAATCGTATTTCACAGATTGATATAATTATTCTATGTATGAATTGTCATAATGTCAACTTATGACATGACATGACATTATCTAATCAATCGAAGAATTATGAGAATAAAGTGTATTCCGAAATGTGAGCGAAGTGAGAAAAATCTCAGTTGTTTGCTCCGAAATTAGTTT
Organism: Halyzia sedecimguttata; assembly: GCA_937662695.2. Lineage (NCBI taxonomy): Eukaryota > Metazoa > Arthropoda > Insecta > Coleoptera > Coccinellidae > Halyzia > Halyzia sedecimguttata. The sequence continues at coordinate 8,782,303 of OW569416.2, read as the reverse complement.
TTCTCAGAAAAGTCTTACATTTCGGAACGGAACATGAAGTAAGAGATCTGAGAGTAGTGAGACTGCTTTTCATCCAAAGACGAATGCTCAGTTCTCTCAATTTATGACGGGACTGACAGAAGGGAATATTGTAACTTCAAAAATATTGGGGTTGAAATACTCGTATTTTAGCGATGCAACGGGGACCTCACCCGAAAATGTTTGAAAATATTACGTAAATATTGAAAGCATAATTCTGTAGTTCGAGAGAGGAGAAAATTTGGTGAACGTAGATCAGGAAATTTTTGATCGATTACAAGGTAATTATTTATTATTACTTATCTTCTTTCATACATGTTTTATGGAATACCTACTATTTGTAGGTACTTTAAACCTGTTTTGGGCAATTGTCATACGAAACTTGTTTTTTTGGCGCTCTAGTTCCTCGGAACATAGTGCTTATCAATTTGCCCAAGTGTCTGTAATTTTTTATCTAACTTAGTGATAGCCACCATACCTGTCCGCCATACTCCATAATAGGGTAGGAGTTTTTAAGAGTATTCCCGAATGAGTATGCCATTTGTCTCACCTTTTTCGTAATTGATACCACATGGTAAGACCAGCACAGATCCACGGTAACTCCGAAATCGACAAGACGGGTCACCGACTCCAGTCTAAGACCCTCGATCCAATGCGACAATACCGGATTGTTTTCGCCAACGTGAAGCACGCAACACTTTTGGACATTCAGTGGCTTATCTAGATTCCCCTGGAATACGCCACCCTGTAAAACAGGAAGGCCGAAAAGTTTGGTATCGTCAGTAAATGAAGGGAGGGCGGACCGCATCAACGGAGGTAGGTTCATCCACTCAGCAACCCACGAAAGGAGGTTTGTCGTGGTAGAACTCGTTGTAGAACGTTGCGGAACAAATCCATGCTGTGACCTAGGGATACGTTCGTTTCTCAAACAAAAGGGCTGCAAATCGTTGCTTACGATTCTCTCCAAAACTTCTAAACAGATGAAACTATACTTGTGGGGCGATAGTTGGAAGTATCGAGATTGTCACCTTTTTTGAATATGGAGGTTACCTGTCTAATAGATACTTCTCAATGGATCGTTGATTAATCGTGAGGTTAGTTATGTCTGCGGCAATGCAGTCTACGCTAAGGGCAGGAAAAGTACCCAGGGGCTGCATAGTAAAATTGGAAGCGAAACTTTCGAAGAACTGAGTCGAACACAATCATTTGAGACCATTTTTGGCAAACAAATTAGATCACTACAGACATTTCGGCAAAATGATAGCAGTCTTGCCCAGAAAATGCTCTCAAAAATATTCAAAATAATGACATGAAGATATAATTGCAACTATTGAAAGTATATCATCTTCTCATCAGATAAATAATATAAATTAGTTTATATCCAAAAGTGATTGTTATATAAAAGTAAATCAGAAGGGTAATTCAACCTCCACTTCCATAATAGTGCCTCCCACTGAAAATCAGAATATATATTATATTTATATCTGCCCACCCAAGAGAAGTCATAGCCGTACTATCATCTTATGTCAATAGGAATAATTCATTTTTGCGCGTATGTTCTGGGGAACATCGCGTTATCATTTTGCCCAAATGTCTGTAACTTCCGAATTTTTTGACGAAAATGGTCTCAAACGATTAAGTTCGACTCCCCAATGTAAAATTCGAGGTCAAATTTGATTCTGTCCGTCCGGCCGTCCGTTGCCACGATAACTTGAGAACGAAAAGAGCTAGCTACTTGAAATTTTCAGGGTGGGTGGCGCATCCCAATACGACGGACAAATACGTTAATGGGTATAATCGGCCCAGTGGTTTCCGAGTAATAATTTTGTTTTCAACCAATATAAATCCGATCGAATTGAAACTTGGTGAGTAGTTGTAGAATATGAACCTTAGCACGTTCGTGAAATTTTGTCCGAATCGTATAGCTAGAAAATTTTAAAAAAATTATTAAAAAATATTTTTGTTGCCACGATAACTTGAGAACGGAAAGAGATAGCGGCTTCAAGTTTTCAGGTTAGGATGTGCACCAGAACGCGACATTTCAGTTCGTTTATGAGCATAATCGACAAACGGTTTTAGAGTTATATCCATCTGAAATTTTCTGAAATTTGGTGGTTTTTTGTTCCTCATTAACTCGAAAAATACTGAACCGATTGAATTCAAACATGGTAATTAGTTGTATAATGCCAACGCAAAAATGTTTGCAAAATTTGGTGCGGATAACATTTGTAGAAAATTTTTAATAAATCATTGAAAAAAAAAAAAAAAGTTCTATATATCAGTTACTATTCGTTTGAAATTGCTGAAATTTTGCATGAGCCTTCATAACCTAACTCTACTGGCAAGTTTCAAGTTTTAATACGATCGGTTAAATATTGTTGGAGATTCGAGCATTCTTGTGTGAGTTCAGTAGATGGGTTACCGTTTCCTCGATAACTTTCGAACGAAAGGAGATAGGGACTTGCAATTTTCAGGGTAGATTGCGTATCCGAAAGGGAGAGTTGAGTTCGTTTTTGGGCAAAATCGGTCTAACGGTTTCCGAGTTATACCCACCTGGAATATTATTTCCTTGATAACTCAAAAAATAAATATTCGATCGAATTGGTGCTTGGTAACTTGTAGTAGAAAATCAACATGAAGACGTGTTTAAAATTTTGTAAGAACCGTACCCCTAGAAAATTTGAAAAAAATGACGAAAAAAAAAATTTAAGAACCGTACCCCAAGAAAATTTAAAAAAAATCAAGAAAAAAAAATTGGTTCAAGCACTGACGTGAAGTCAGAAGCTTTTGCGCGTATGTTCTATTGTTCATTCTTCTGTATTGGACACCCTTAATCGAATTTACCATGGTAAATTATGTTGTCCATTCTCCTGTATTGGACACTTAATTCGAATTTACTATGGTAAATTCGAATTAAGAGTGTCCAATACAGGAAAATGGACAACACAATTTACCATGGTAAATTCGATTAAGGGTGTCCAATACAGAAGAATGGATAATAGAACATACGCGCCAAAGCTTCTGACTTCACGTTTGTGAAATTTTGTGCGAATCGTATGGCTGGAAAATTAAAAAAAAAATTGGTTCAAGCACTGACGTGAAGTCAGGAGCTTTTGCGCGTATGTTCTATTGTCCATACTCCTGTAATGAACACTATTCTTAATCGAATTTACCATGATGAATTCTATTGTCTATTCTCCTGTATTGGACACTCTTCTCAATCGAATTCACCATGATGAATTCTATTGTCCATTCTCCTGTATTGGAGACTCTCCAGAATGGACAATAGAATTCATCATGGCAAATTCGATTAAGAAGAGTCTCCAATACAGGAGAATGGACAATAGAATTCATCATGGTGAATTCGATTAAGAAGAGAGTGTCCAATACAGGAGAATAGACAATAGAATTCATCATGGTAAATTCGATTAAGAATAGTGTTCATTACAGGAGTATGGACAATAGAACATACGCGCAAAAGCTCCTGACTTCACGTCAGTGCTTGAACCAATTTTTTTTTCGATTAAGAGGGTCCAATCAGGAGAACGGACAATAGAATTCATCATGGTAAATTCGATTAAGAAGAGCAAAAGCTCCTGATTCACGTCAGTGCTTGAACCAATTTTTTTTTTCGATTAAGAGTGTCCAATACAGGAGAATAGACAATAGAATTCACCATGGTAAATTCGATTAAAAGTGTCCCATACAGGAGAATGGACAACAGAACATACGCGCAAAAGCTCCTGACTTCACGTCAGTGCTTGAACCAATTTTTTATTTATAATATCATTTAAATTAATATTGTAGGATGTTACTTTAAAAGTTCTAAGCTATACTGACTTACAGCTAAAATATTATAAAGAAAAGAAGCAATTGGATAGTCTAACTATCATTTTAATAAAATGATGCATTTTTATTGTTCAAATAAAGATATTTTGTTAACTTACAAGAATTTCTTCAATCAATGGTATTTCAAAGATCTAATTACAGTTTTAAATATAAAATAAGTGTCCAATACAGGAGAATGGACAACATAATTTACCATGGTAAATTCGATTAAGGGTGTCCAATACAGAAGAATGGAAAATAGAACATACGCGCAAAAGCTATCTATCATTTTCTTCAAGTTTCACGCCCCAAAAAGGCCTAAATCGTCAGTTTCGCTTTCGAAAATTTCCGACCCCGTCTCTCGAATTAATTCTGACGTTTCTCGGATTGACTTTTTGAATGGAAAATCGTCGGACTCAAAACCTCCGAAACTTGTATCGAATTAGTATATTTAGGCTCAACCTAGAAGAACGAAATTTGGGAAAAACACAAATCGATTCGTCTTCTTCGACTCGACGGCAAAAGTCCGGGTCGAGCGATCGTTTCTTCGGAGCCTTACTCTACACCAAATCGGTACTACTGAACTCGCACAAGAATGCTCGAATCTCCAACAATATTTAACCGATCATATTAAAACTTGAAACTTGGCAGTAGAGTTAGGTTATGAAGGCTCTTGCAAAATTTCATGAATTTCAAACGAATAGTTACTGATATATAGAATTTTTTTTTTTTATTTTTAATGATTTATTAAAAATTTTCTACAAATGCTATCCTCACCAAATTTTGCAAACATTTTCGCGTTGCCATTCTACAACTAATAACAATGTTTGAATTCCATCGGTTCAGTATTTATCGAGTTAATGAGGAACAAATAACCACCAAATTTCAGAAAATTTCAGATTGCTATAACTCTATAACCGTTTGGTCGATTATGCTCATAAACAAACTGAAATGTCGCGTTCTGGTGCACATCCTAACCTGAAAATTTCAAGCCGCTATCTCATTCCGTTCGCAAGTTATCGTGACAACAAAAATATTATTTAATAATTTTTTTTAAATTTTCTAGCCATACGATTCGCACAAAATTTCACAAACGTGCTTAGGGTCATATTCTACAACTACCCACCAAGTTTCAATTTGATCGGATTCATATTGGTTGAAAACAAAATTATTACTCGGAAACCACTGGGCCGATTATGCCCATTAACGAACTTGTCCGTCGTATTGGGATGCGCCACCTACCCTGAAAATTTCAAGTCGCTAGCTCTTTTCGTTCTCAAGTTATCGTGGCAACGGCCGGCCGGCCGGCCGGACAGAATCAAATTTGACCTCGAATTCTTCATTGGGGAGTCGAACTTAATCGTTTGAGACCATTTTTTTCAAAAAATTCGAAAGTTACAGACATTTGGGCAAAACTATAACGCGATGTTCCCCAGAACATACGCGCAAAAATTATTAAAAAATATTTTTGTTGTCAAGATAACTTGAGAACGGAAAGATATAGCGGCTTGAAGTTTTCAGGTTAGGATGTGCACCAGAACGCGACATTTCAGTTTGTTTATGAGCATAACCGGCCAAACGGTTTTAGAGTTATAGCCATCTGAAATTTGGTTGTTTTTTGTTCCTCATTAACTCGAAAAATACTGAACCGATTGAATTCATAAATGGTAATTAGTTGTAGAATGCCAACGCGAAAATTATTGCGAAATTTCGTGAGGAAAGTATTTGTGAAAAATTTTAAAATAATCATTGAAAATTGAAAAAAAAAATTCTATATATCAGTAACTATTCATTTGAAATTGCTGAAATTTTGCAAGAGCCTTCATTACCTAACTCTACTGCCAAGTTTCAAGTTTTAACATGATCCGTTGAATATTGTTGGAGGTTCTAATAGCCTCCACTTCTCTCCACTGTTTAATAGATACCTACTCTTCTACTTGAAAGGTCAAGAGACAAAAAATCTATTTCCAAATTTCCAGAGGCAGAAGCTCCCAAGAAATTCTGCATAAATTCAAATCGATATGTGACACTGGTCAGACTTGGTAGGTTTTGTATTTTATGAGGTTTGTAGAAAAAAACATTCTCAGTGGCTTATTCATATTGCATCTTCCTATTCGAGTACCCTTCAAATCCAAATCATTTCGGGAGGTATCGTCTCTGTCGTGCTTACAAAGTGCCGGTATTACAGACACAGTTTAATTTGGGTATTTGTTATCCACCAGTTACTGGTGGAGAATGCCTAATGTAATCGATTGAGGTAGTGTTCGTACCGAACCCTGTAAAGTATGGATATACATTTAGGAGAAATAATAATATAAGACCCGGAATGATCAGGCAAATATTAGTTAATAAAGGATTTCATTAATTTACATAAATCCTTCAGGGACTTTAAAGTTGTAGATTTCAATCCAGTCTGGTTGAATTAGACCAGGGTCGATAATTTTTGAAAGCGAAAGAAATTATAGTAGAATGAAACCCGTTGTAAAAGGAAGAGATCATAACAAAAATGATAGGAAAAATAATTTACGGGCGATCTGAGGTCGGGAAGGAGAAGGGGGTGAGTTTTTAAGGGTAAAAACGGTTTATCTCGATTTCCGGCAAAACTACAAGTCCTATGGAAAAAAGTCAAAGGTCAAAGTTTTAGATAAAAATGGGTTCAAGCCCTGTGGACAGGAGCTTTCTGGCGCTCTAGTTCAAACAGACAAATTATATCTCCGAAAGTATTGGTTTCCCAGAGTTGGGAATTATATCAAAGTATTCTTATGATAGAACTGCATCAAAAAGGAAATTCAATTCAAATAATAGTTTATTTATCAAGATTAAATGAGCAATCTGAGAATGAGAACTGCACCATGGAAGAAATCGAATTAAATCTGCCCAATTTTGCCCAATAACGAACTTAACCGAGATATTAATCTCCCTAACCTACTCTGAAAATTTCAACTACCTAGCTCATTCCGTTCGAGAGTTATTGTAGAAAAACTTTTTTTAAATTTTCAAAATTTTTTTTTGACACTTTGCGGTAATCTGGTCAATACAAAACTTCACATGCGTATAAAGGTCATGATTCTACAATTTGATGCTAAATTTTAGATAGATCGAGTGATCGGTTTCGGAAATATTCATAACAATTTTGCCCAATAACGAACTTAACCGAGATATTCATCTCCCTAACCTACTCTGAAAATTTCAACTACCTAGCTCATTCCGTTCGAGAGTTATTGTAGAAAAACTTTTTTTAAATTTTCAAAATTTTTTTTTTGACACTTTGCGGTAATCTGGTCAATACAAAACTTCACATGCGTATAAGGGTCATGATTCTACAATTTGATGCTAAATTTTAGATAGATCGAGTGATCGGTTTCGGAAATATTCATAATATAAATATTTTTACTAAAATCGGCCATAACTCCGAAACCGCCTGATGGATTTCGCCCATTTGAGCTCGTCCGAGATATTTACGCTCCAAACCCACCTTGCAAATTTCAATCCGCAAACTTCTTTCGTTCGAGAGATATCGTGCCTACGGCCGGCCGGCCGCAAAGAATCAATTTCGACCTCGGATTCTTGATCAGTGAGTCAAACCAAATCGTTTAAGACCATTTTCATCGAAAAATTCGAAAATTACAGACATTTGGGCAAATTGATAAGCACTCAGTTCCGAGGAACTAGAGCGCCAACAAGTTTCGTATGACAATTGCCCAAAACAGGTTTAAAGTACCTACAAATAGTAGATATTTCATAAAACATTTATGAGAGAAGAGTAATAATGAATAATTACCTTGTAATCGATCAAAAATTTCCTGATCTACGTTCACCAAATTTTCTCCTCTCTCGAACTACAGAATTATGCTTTCATTATTTACATTCTATTTGCATTCTATGTCTATGGATGAAAAGCAGTCTCACTACTCTGAGATTTTTCTCACTTCGCTCACATTTCGGAATACACTTTATTCTCATAATTCTTCTATTGATTAGATAATGTCATGTTGACATTATGACAATTCATACATAGAATAATATATCATTCTGTGAAATACGATTTATTATTGAAATTTTGAAAAATCATATCTCCGAAAGTATTAGCTTGTTAGAGTTAAAGATGATATCGTTGGATTCTTATGGTAAAACTGCTTATTGAAAAAAATTTAATTTGGAATTTGTTCTGTAAAAAAAAATTTTTTTTTTGTTATACCGAAACCATCTGTCCGATTTTGCCCAGTAACGAACTTAGCCGAGATATTTATTTCCTGAACCTACTCTGAAAATTTCAACTGTCTAGCTCATTCCGTTCAGAGTTATCGTGCCTACGGCCGGCCGGACAGAATGAATTTCGACCAAGGATTCTTGATCAGTGAGTCGAACCAAATCGTTTAAGACCATTTTCATCGAAAAATTCGAAAATTACAGACATTTGGGCAAATTGATAAGCACTCAGTTCCGAGTAACTAGAGCGCCAATAAAAAGATCTCTAACTTTTCTGTTCGCCCTTTTTTCAAATAACCTCAAAATTTATGTGAAAATTTCAAATAACCACGTTTTTGGGTTTTCAATTTTCATCTTTTACAAAAAAAAAAATGTTCACCAAATTTGGTAAAAACTTACCTTTTTATGTCCCAAATACACTGTAATTTTTTTGGATTTAAAATATTTTTTTTTTCACCTTAATTTGACTTAATATCGGAAAAGCAGCCTTATTTTCAATAAAAAATTCTCACGTCAAAATATCTACTCTTTAAAAAAAGTAGGTGGGCTTTTTGTTCATTGAAATCTCTACTTTCTGATGGTCTAAAAAAAATATATATTACTACGGTAAATTTCCTCAGAAAATTCTACGAAATAACGGGCAATAAGGCCCAGACCCTCCTAGTTCCTTCCCCACTTCTCTATGAAATACCTTTTGACGGGCTGAAATTTTTCGTAGGTCACTCAGGTATATAAGATATCATAAAATAGCAACAAATAGGCATCTACGCATATAATTTAGAGAAGATTTCGAGGATGATTGATTCTACATTTTCTCAAAATATTGTAGATGACTTATTAAATATTAACTTTCTTAACCTTTTCTGAGAAAATTTACCATAGTATTGTATATTTTTTTTTAGACCATCAGAAAGTAGAGATTTGAACGAACAAAAAGACCACCCATTTTTTTTTTTAAGCAGATATTTTGACGTGACAATTTTGATTGAAAATTAGACTGCTTTTTCGATATCAAGTCAAATTAAGATAAAAAAAAAATATTTTAAATTAAAAAATCACAGTGTATTTAGGACATAAAAAGGTAAGTTTTCATCAAATTTGGTGAAAAAAAAAATTTTGTTAAAGATAAAAATTAAAAACCAAAAACGTGGTTATTTGAATTTTTCACATAAATTTTTAGGTTATGGGAAAAAAGTGCAAACACAAAAGTTGTAGATCTTTTTATTACCTACAACTTTGCCCTTTAACTTTTTCCATAGGATTTGTAGTTTTGCCGGAAATCGAGATAAACCGTTTTTTACCCTCAAAAACTCACCCCTTTCCCCTTCCCGAACTCAGATCGCCCGTAAATTAGTTTTACTGTCATTTTTGTTATATTCTCTTCCTTTTTCAATGGGTTTCATTCTACTATAATTTGTTTTCACTTTTTACCATTTTTAAAGGCTTCGGCCCTGGTCTAAATGGTTAGTTCAATTTCAATCTATTCCATTCACCGTATTGTTTGGAGAACTGAAACCACTGCTTAAATGACATGGTAAACGAGAATTCTCGAAATCATCTAGTGCTTACAACATCTGTTCAAAATTGCAACAGTCGGCAGGAATTTCCACATCAGAGCAAGACGATAAATATAAATAATCTCATATTTGTATCGCGTCCCCGTATCGGCCTCCTAGATGCGCCCATAAACCAAACAGGACTCAATACCAAATTGAATTTACGAGGGAACTTGGTGACATCGGAGCGGCAGAAAGTTAGTTAAAAGATGTCGATCTGTCCTCCATGTATAACAAGTGCAACTCCTAGTCTATAAATAAGAGCAACTTATTACTCGGAGCCAGCGTTTTCTAATTAAATACCTATGATAAACTCCTCTTTTTCATACTTGTTGAAGGATACTCCGAGTAATTCTGCGGCTGTGCGCCCCGCTCTGCCAACGTTTTCCACTTCTTCTTATCTTTCCCCCGACAAGTGTTGACCGCCATTTCTCAAATAGCAACCTTTCTCTCGGTGCGAGACTGAATCAGATAGAATTTTGAGTATTCCGAAGAATTCTGGTGGGAAATGTACCTTCGCTATTCGTTGCTGTTAATCTATTTTTTCCATGCAGATTTCACTGTAAGAGAGGGTACACATGACTTTACTCCTTCCAGAATGATATTTCTAAGTGTAAGAGAATCAACAGTACCTTTGTATTCACTACTAACTGCGTATATCTATCACATTATTTCACCTTATATGCTACGTTGAATGGTATCATTCAATGAAATGCAAAATATTGAACTGATATAACGTAGGCGAGGACTAGATCTATTTAATCTTCACATTAACACTCCTTTATTTTAAGGACCATCATTTTCCTTTGACGTGGTTAATCGATTTCAATTCCGATGGAAACTTTGTGTCACTACTTGCACTCTTAACAAGGATGAAAAGGCTATAATTCACATATCCTTAATTCCACATTTTTGCGTTGGGTTCTCGAACCTTCCAAATGGAACTGAGAGGACTGAATTCTGGCCAATGTATGCGTCTGTATAATTTGAAATATAATTAATCATCTAGTTCATTAAAATATGAACTGGCCGGTAAGTGTTAATAACAGCTTTGTGCATTGGAGTGAACTGCTCTTTATAAAGGGTATATTTATATATCACTGCACGAAGATGGATTACAATTTTTTATTTATTCAAAATGTGCAAAAACAAGGTGAGTTTGAATTAACGTAAAAAAACATAAGTTTAAGTATTATCCGCAATGCTGGATTCCCGGTGCTCCCGTAAAGAGTGCCGATGATTCGCGTTGTGATCTCGTTGTTTGTGGTGCCCTACTAAAAACTATTAACAAATCTGCATTTTGTTTATATGAAACGATAAATCACGTTTTAATATCGGATGCACTATTGATCCATCAATTCCAAGTGAAGCAGTGCGCAAACGGACGGCTACTCGGGTTCCGCCTAGTATCCACCTCTACTTTCGCGTTGTGTTCGAAGGTTCACGTCATTCGATTACGGACTTAAGGTTTTAATTTATACACATAACATGTCTGGTCCAACTTGGATACCCATCTCAAAATCGTTTTGCGGTTAAGAATCTTCCTGCGGGTCTTGCTGCGTCTGTACCACTGCAGATTCGCCATTTTTGCGAGCACTATCAAATCGCCCAAAAGTCTGTGATTTTCGAATTTTTTGGGAGATGCCCTAAGTTTCATGACGTCAGATTTGAATATTGAATAAATCCAAGTATGTATTAAAGTGCGAACCCTGAGCTCTTAACGAAAACCTTAAAAAGTATTTCAATAAACATAAGATTTAAATTGTTTTACTGGTCAGTTCACAGTCGCTACAAGAACTAGTGTCACGAACCGACCACATGAGCCCTTTGACAAATGCCGCCACACGCATCGCGGCACGTCGTGATTCTATATGTTTCTATTTCATCGGACAATTGACTTTCGCCGAGGGGTAAACGGCTGACAAAATTTTGTACACCAGAATTACAATTCAACGGGATTTCCGTTGGAATTCTATAGGAATTCTATACGAATTCTATTGGAATTCCATTGGAATTCTATAGGAATTCTATACGAATTCTATTGGAATTCTATACAAGGAAAACAAATGGAGTTGCACAAAAACTCAAAACTTCAGACTGACTGATGAACATTGGACACATTTGAATTTGAAAGGATCGAATGACTAGTGAAATTTAGAATAAAAATATTTTTGTTTTTATTTTCAAGAATTCAAATTGACGTTTTGCGCTTAGGTGTGTAATGATACCCTTGTAATACCTTCATGTCGTAGGGAGGGTATCTTCAAACATAGAAAAAGAACTTCTAATATCCTTATTTCATTGGCAATGCTTGTTAAATATCTTGATATTCGGTATTTAATTAGGCAACTTGTATTAAATGACAAAAAGCAAAAAAGCACTGACGTGAAGTCAGTCTGCTCTAGCACACTTGTTCACATTAAACTCGAATCGGTCAAGACGAACAAGCGCGCCACAGCATACTGACCTCATGTCAGTACTTTTTAAATTTTTAAAACTGAACGGAAAAATACTCGAAGAAAACAATTATCTTCTACGCAAGCGCAGTAATTTTTGGCGTTCTTGTTCCACTTCCTCGGAACAGAGTAGGTACTTATTGATTTGGTCTTAAACGATTTGGTTCGACTCACTGTTCAAGAATTCATGGTCGAAATCGATTCTGTCCAGCCGTCCGTTAACACGATAACTCTCGAGCGGAATGAGGTAGACAATTGAAATTTTCAGAGTAGTAATCATTAAAGGATACTGTGGGAGGTATACTCATTACTATTTTTCAGAGTTTGGGAGAGAAAACCCAAAAAAAAAAAAACCTTTCAATATTTTCAGAGTAGGTTTGGGAGATAAATATCTCCCAAACCCATCAACCCTTGACCTTGAGCTGACGAGTGATCCAGATCTGGTTTCTGATGTGGAATACTTGAGTCCCCTCGGTCGATCTGATCATGTGATGATTAAGTCTACACTCCAGTTTACTACGCTTCCCGCGCTCGGCACCTCTAAGAAGACGATCTCTATAACTGATTATGATTCCCTTAACTACCATTTTTCTAATACGGACTGGAACAGTCTATTGAGTAACAAGAATATAAAAAGTGCCTGGGAATGTTTTCGTGAGTACCTTGAGGAATCTGTGGCTTGTTTTATCAAGAGGAAATTGGTCAGCTCCGTACGATCTAAACCATGGTTGACAGACGAGATTACTACTATGCAGCGTCGAAAACAGAAGCTATGGCAGCGTTTTCTTCGTGGTGGGTCTGAGCTGGACTACCGTGTTCATCGCAACTGCTCAAATACCCTCAGCTTTAAAATCAAGAACTCAAGAAAGTTGTTTCATGAATCACTTGCTCAACCCAATAACCGAAAAAAATTCTATAAATATATTCGAAACACTCTCAGTTCTAAGGTGTCAATTCCTTGTGTCAGAGATGAATCAGGTGATCTGTGTACTGGTGGAACAGATTGCGCTAAAGTTTTCGCTAATGTTTTTTCCAACTCCTTTTCTGCGGAGCCGAGTGGCCCATTGCCCCACATTACTTCTCACCGTGTTGTCAACTCACTCGAATCTATTGATGTCAACGAAGAATAAATATTGAAACTTTTATCCGAGTTGGATCCATCTTCCTCCCCTGGCTTGGACGGTATCTCTGCTGGAATGCTGAAAGGGTGCTCCACATCTCTCTCGTCGCCGATTACTGACATAATAAGATTGTCTCTCAGCTCTTGTCAATTACCATCTGCTTGGAAAATATCTAGGATTACTCCGGTTTTTAAGAAGGGGGACAAAGTATGCCCAAGTAACTACCATCCCATAAGCCTCCTTCCTATAATTTCCAAGATTGCTGAGAGAGTTGTGTGTAACAGGTTGCTCCATTTCCAGCGCGAGAACGATCTAATCCCTGAGTGCCAGCACGGTTTCCTACCGGGACGTTCAGTCATCACGTGTCTACTGCAATGCCTTCAGCACTGGACCAAGTCTATTGACTGTGGGATACCTGTCGATGTCATCTATTTGGACTTTTCCCGAGCCTTCGACCGTGTCCCTTTTAATCGTTTGCTCCATAAACTCGAACATTTTGGCATTAGAGGCAGTTTACTGACTTGGCTTCATTCATTCATCATTGGTAGGCATTTTTCGGTCAGAGTGGGCGATTCATTTTCAGATTTCAGAGCAGTTGTTAGTGGTGTCCCCCAGGGCTCAGTTTTGGGACCACTTCTTTTCCTGATTTACGTTTCGGATCTCCCAAACTCACTCTCAGCCATTTGTTCACAATATGCCGACGACATTAAATTATTTTACGATGCTCGCTTCCTTGATGTTTTTCGGAGTGACCTGGTGCGGTTGGATCAGTGGTGCCGCCAGTGGCTCCTGCCTATAAATGTGGAAAAATGCAAGGTTCTCCATCTTGGCAAACATAATCCGAGGCACCAATATCTTGCCGTAGGCAGTGTTCTGGAGTCATGCACGGAGCATAATGACCTTGGCGTCATCATTACAGAGGATCTTTCCTGGTCTGCTCATGTGGGTAATTTAGCCTCTAGAGCTAGAAAGATCCTGTACTTGATACGGAGAGCCTTCCCTGGATGTTCGGTTGTTACTTGCAGGCAGCTATATATAACTTACATCCGTCCAATTCTCGAATACGCTGGGCCCGCGTGGTTTCCTATCCTGCTCTGTGATCAACAGCGTTTGGAGCGAATACAGCGCTCTGCAACCAGGATTCCTTTGGGGCGAGTTCGTCCATCGTACGAGGAGAGACTCCAAGTGTTCCGGTTGAGCAGTTTTCATGATCGTCGTGTGCGCGGAGACCTAATTGTGACATATCGTATCTTGAACCATTTTATTGGTGGTAATCTCGAGGAAATTTTCACGATAAACAACAGTCATCTTCGTGGCCCCCGATATAAGTTGTACCATGAGGTGTATCGAACCCGTGCAAGAGAGTTTTTCCTCCCGAACAGGGTATTTGGCAGGTGGAACTCGTTACCGGAGAGTGTCGTGGGTGCCGGGAGTGTGAATACTTTTAAAAATAGACTAGACTCCATATTTCCTTAGAAAGCTTTTTTTTTTTTTCTTTTGTCTTCTGAAGTGTCCTTTTTATTTTTCCTGTATGAGATGCATAGGCCATTTGGCCACATCTCAATATCTGTAAATAATAATAATAATAATAATACTATACCTAAGTTTAACGGTACCATGGAGGAGGTATGAAAGCACTATTGCGTTGAACGTTCAACACTCCTGGGGAGGGGGAATAGAAAGAGACAGAGCGAGGGTGAATACGTGGCACTCGAACGCATGCGTGTTTTTTTCAACCCCTTTCTATTTTCATTTCCACATTACGAAGTTTCACTTCTTCCGCGCGGAGGGAATCGCACAATTTTTGTGTTCTGTTTGTATCATAGAATTTCTAACCTGATAGCCAATATTGAATTATTGTCAATTCTTAGGATTTTTTTTTAAATTCATGAAAGTTCAGTTTCCAAATTATTTGAATCTACAATGACTTATGATTTAGAATAAAACACATTTATTGTGATGTCCTATTACCGTAATTTATTTATTCAATCGTACATTAATCAATGGTCAATGGATTTACTCTATAGAGGCCTGATAAAATGAATATCTGGCGAAGTATCCTGATGTTTAGATTCTAGAATAATCTCTGAAAGCCCACATCAGAGGTATTATAAACAAATTAATGCAGACTGGAAACGTTAATAAGGGAAATTCGACAGGAAGACCTCAAGTTTCTCAAGAAGTGGTTGAAGAACTGAGAACACAAGTTGAACAAAATCCTCAAATATTCCTGAATAAATTATCTTTACAGTCTGCTATACCCTTGAGTACATGCCACTGATTGTGTACCCTTACAGAATACCTATACCAATAGGTATTCCACGTCACCTAGGGCACTGTCATTGATTTCTAAATAACCTTAACATCGACAAATTATTGAACTTTTTTTAGTGATGAGGCTTGTTTTAACTTGTGGGTTATGTGAATTCTAGTAACTACAGATTTTGGACATCTGAAAATCTAGACAGTATTATTTAGACTCCATCACATTCGTAAATAGTTGGTGTGTGGTTAGCAGTTTCTTGTCGTGGAATATATGGCCCAGTTTTCCTTCATGATATCATTAATTGTGATAAGTACAAAATAATAATGCTGGAGCCATTCACAAATCAACTACATGGCGAAGAAATAAAGTTGGAATATTTTCAACAAGATGGGGCAACTGCCAACACTACTTCGGCAAATCTAAGCTATTTTTAGGAGTTCTATGACAACCGTATAATAAGTCGAAGATTGTGCAATGTGCTGCCAAAATATTGACCCACAAAACAAATATATTTGACAACAAACGAAAAAGAATTTATAAATGCCTTGAGAATGATGGGTCACTTTTTGAACATTTCATATGAATTCATTGTTAGAATTCTCACACATCGCATAACTCCCAAAACTGAGAGTTATCTTATAGTAATTCAATGTATTCTGTCCATCTGTATTGATTTATTACCTGCATTCGAACATTAAAATTAGTTCAACAGTATGCATTCAGTTATCAGTACTCACATCTCCAAAATTCTGAATAGGATTTCAGAAATTATTCCATTCAAACACAAAGGAACAGATTATTCATAACTGTTCAATAGCAAATATGTTATCTATTGAAAATTAATTAGGAGAATAGAGCCAAAATCACGTGTAATAAAAACTTGAATCCCAAAATCCATTTATTTGAAAATTTCACTTTCTACAAACTTAATGCGAACTATGTTAACTATTAAATCAATTTAATTGGTATAATACAAATGTTTGGTCCAAACTGGAACGGGAGGAAAGTAATCTCTCAGTGACAATCAATTTGGAACTCATTATTGAATGTTTTCTTTTGGGTTTTCTCTCCCAAACTCTGAAAAATATCTATAAAATAAAAATTAATCATATTGTGATTTGCTTCTGCGTAAGAATCCTAGGATATTTGTCAGAAGCAATCAATTTAACAATGTTGCCTAACAAACAACAACGAAACAACATCAACGAAGAAACAACTATATCGATACGTTTCGGAGTCTATATCAGACTCCTTCGTCAGACGCTTAATGAAAATCGTTAGAATTATTTTGTTCATAATTATTTTGTGAAATTCAAGAATTGTCACATTGACAGTATTTAAAAATTGGTTCAAGCACTGACGTGAAGTCAGAAGCTTTTGCGCGTATGTTCTATTGTCCATTCTTCTGTATTGGACACCCTTAATCGAATTTATCATGGTCAATTATGTTGTCCATTCTCCTGTATTGGACACTCTTAATTCGAAATAAGTGCCCAATACAGGAGATAGGACAACATAATTTACCATGGTAAATTCGATTAAGGGTGTCCAATACAGAATAATGGACAATAGAACATACGCGCAAAAGCTTCTGACTTCACGTCAGTGCTTGAACCAATTTTTTTTTTCGTGATTTTTTCAAAATTTTCTAGGGGTAGGTACGGTTCTTAAATTTTTTTTTTCGTCACTTTTTCGAATTCTCTAGGGGTACGGTTCTTACAAAATTTTAAACACGTCCTTATGTTGATTTTCTACTACTAGTTACCAAGCTTCAATTCGATCGAATATTTATTTTTTGAGTTATCAAGGAAATAATATTCCAGGTGGGTATAACTCGGAATCCGTTAGACCGATTATGCCCAAAAACGAACTCTACTCTTCCATTCGGATACGCAACCTACCCTGAAAATTGCAAGTTCCTATCTCCTTTCGTTCGAAAGTTATCGAGGCAACGGTCACCCATCTACTGAACTCACACAAGAATGCTCGAATCTCCAACAATATTTAACCGATCATATTAAAACTTGAAACTTGGCAGTAGAGTTAGGGTATGAAGGCTCTTGCCAAATTTCAGCAATTTCAAGAGTATAGTTACTGATATATATAGAATTTTTTTTTTTATTTTCAATGATTTATTAAAAATTTTCTACAAATGCTATCCTCACCAAATTTTGCGAACATTTTTGCGTTGGCATTCTACAACTAATAGCCATGTTTGAATTCAATCGGTTCAGTATTTTTCGAGTTAATGAGGAACTAAAAACCACCAAATTTCAGAAAATTTCAGATGGCTATAACTCTAAAACCGTTTGGCCGATTATACTCATAAACGAACTGAAATGTCGCGTTCTGGTGCACATCCTAACCTGAAAATTTCAAGCCGCTATCTCATTCCGTTCTCAAGTTATCGTGACAACAAAAATATTTTTTAATAATTTTTTTAAAATTTTCTAGCCAACGATTCGCACAAAATTTCACAAACGTGCTTAGCTTCATATTCTACAACTACCCACCAAGTTTCAGTTCGATCGGATTTATATTGGTTGAAAACAAAATTATTACTCGGAAACCACTGGGCCGATTATGTCCATTAACGAACTTGTCCGTCGTATTGGTATGCGCCACCTACCCTGAAAATTTCAAGTCGCTAGCTCTTTTCGTTCTCAAGTTATCGTGAAACGGCCGGACGGACGGCCGGACGGACAGAATCAAATTTGACCTCGAATTCTTCATTGGGGAGTCGAACTTAATCGTTTGAGACCATTTTCGTCAAAAAATTCGAAAGTTACAGACATTTGGGCAAAACTATTAGATACGCGATGTTCCCTAGAACATACGCGCAAAAATCATAGCTAACATAGTTTTACTTCGCATAGAAATTTCCAACTTCCAACTCCTTTTTCTAATGACAGAACCTGATTTTATGAAAAGGAATCTTAAGGAGTCAACTTGTATTTTATTGAACAGAGAATGCAATTTTGCAAATTGCTCAATTGGTATTGACCATATTTGGCTAAATTTATTGAAAAAGGAGTTGGAACTTGGAAATTTTTATGCGAAGTAAAACTATGTTAGCTATGATTTTTAAATACTGTCAATGTGACAATTCTTGAATTTCACAAAATAACTATCAACAAAATAATTAAACGATTTTCATTAAGCGTCTGATGAAGTAGTCGGATATAGACTCCGAAACGTTACAATATAGTTGTTTCTTCGTTGATGTTGTTTCGTTGTTGTTTGTTAGGCAACATTGTTCAATTGATTGCTTCTGACAAATATCCTGTGTTTCTTACGCAGAAGCAAATCACAAAATAATTAATTTTTATTTTGTAGATATTTTTCAGAGTTTGGGAGAGAAAACCCAGAAAAAAATCTTTCAATAATGAGTATACCTCCCACAGTATCCTTTAATGATTATTTTGGAACTCATTTTCAAGGTAAACAAAGTGGAAATGCCAGGGTTTCAGAAACTACTACGATTTTACAATCATTTATAAAGACCCTGTATATTTGATACATATAGTTCTGATATGCTTCATGAATGGAAAGTCGCCATATCTTTAATTCCACGCATACTTCCCCCTCATCAAACTCTCGGTTGAATATATCTGGATATCACAAAATCCTTGACCAACAAGTTCAACCTGAACTTGACCTGCATACGGATCATTGTTTAATCCGGTTCGTCGGCTACAAACAGAATTTCTTACTCTGTAATGCAATTTTTTAATGAACATGACTCACAATATAACATGATTGTCAATATTCGAACGCTTTTAATCACTCATTTGTGGACGTATCCTTCTCGGTGTCCTGTTTGACCCATCCATCCAAGACGAATTCTTCGTATCTCGTGCATACGAAATCGATAAAGATACACCTTTGTGAATTCTTCGTTAATGTCCTTCAACCTACACGAGTATTGTCGATTTTCTACGTGGGACGACGTCGTTCAAAAATATCACATGGCGAGACATTCGAATTAATAATTTCGGAGTGTTACCCAACACACCCTACCGTTTTCAGTGAATACTCCAGACCTCCTCTGGCGTCAGTATAATTAACTCGTCATATTCAGCGTAAGCCGAAACCGCATAAAAACAAATTAGATTTTAATCACTTTAAATCTTTCATCACCTACAGTTTGGACCATTAAAAAGCGTCAAATATTGATTTCTTTGCCGAGGATATATAACAGCATGTTGGTTCAGAGGAAGCTCCTGAGATAAATTTTGTCTTGCAGCTATGTGAAAGCGTCTAATGGCTTTCATCACGCAGATGACCGCGGTTGTGGAGAGATGTGCTGGATTGTTATTTCTCGATGACACGGTTGTAGATGAGTCCATATTTTGAACATGCTGTAGTTAACTGTTTTAAATATAATATAAATCACTCGAAATTAATTATATTTCTACTATTACAGATGAAGGAGTACAAATAAGTTGCACCTTATTGCGCGTATGTTCTGGAGAACATCGCGTTATAGTTTTGCCCAAATGTCTGTAACTTTCGAATTTTTGGACGAAAATGGTCTCAAACGATTAAGTTCGACTTCCCAATGAAGAATTCGAGGTCAAATTTGATTCTGTCCGTCCGGCCGTTGCCACGATAACTTGAGAACGAAAAGAGCTAGCGACTTGAAATTTTCAGGGTAGGTGGCGCATCCCAATACGACGGGCAAGTTCGTTAATGGGCATAATCGGCCTAGTGGTTTCCGAGTAATAATTTTGTTTTCAACCAATATAAATCCGATCGAATTGAAACTTGGTGAGTAGTAGTAGAATATGAACCTAAGCACGTTCGTGAAATTTTGTCCGAATCGTATGGATAGAAAGTTTTAAAAAAATTATTAAAAAATATTTTTTTTGTCACGATAACTTGAGAACGGAAAGAGATAGCGGCTTCAAGTTTTCAGGTTAGGATGTGCACCAGATTGTGACATTTCAGTTTATTTATGAGCATAATCAGCGAAACGGTTTTAGAGTTATAGCTGAAATTTTCTGAAATTTGGTGGTTTTTTGTACCTCATTAACTCAAAAAATACTGAACCGATTGAATTCAAACATGGTTATTAGTTGTAGAATGCCAACGCGAAAATGCTTGCTAAATATGGTGAGGATAGCATTTGTAGAAAATTTTTAATAAATCATTGAAAAAAAAATAAAAAATTCTATATATCAGTAACTATTCGTTTGAAATTGCTGAAATTTTGCAAAAGCCTTCATTACCTAACTCTACTGCCTAGTTTCAAGTTTTATTACGATCGGTTAAATATTGTTGGAGATTCGAGCATTCTTGTGTGAGTTCAGTAGATGGGTTACCGTTGCCTCGATAACTTTCGAACGAAAGGAGATAGGGACTTGCAATTTTCAGGGTAGGTTACGTATCCAAAAGGAACAGTTGAGTTCGATTTTGGGCATAATCGGTCTAACGGTTTCCGAGTTATACCCACCTGGAATATTATTTCCTTGATAACTCAAAAAATAAATATTCGATCTAATTGGTGCTTGGTAACTAGTAGTAGAAAATCAACATAAAGACGTGTTTAAAATTTTGTAAGAACCATACCCCTAGAAAATTTGAAAAAAAATGACGAAAAAAAAAATTTTAAGAACCGTACCCCTAGAAAATTTTAAAAAAATCACGAAAAAAAAATTTGGTTGAAGCACTGACGTGAAGTCAGAAGCATTTGCGCGTATGCTCTATTGCCCATACTTCTGTATTGGACACCCTTAATCGAATTTACCATGGTAAATTATGTTGTCCATTCTCCTGTATTGGACACTCTCAATTCGAATTTACCATGGTAAATCCGAATTAAGTGTCCAATACAGGAGAATGGACAACATAATTTACCATGGTAAATTCGATTAAGGGTGTCCAATACAGAATAATGGGCAATAGAACATACGCGCAAAAGCTTCTGACTTCACGTCAGTCCTTGAACCAATTTTTTAGTATTTGTTGTAGTCCAGAATTCAGTATTCAAAATTTTAGGAAATTTTACAGTGTGGTTCATTGATTTCTCAGTAAAATGTACCACCTATTTATATACTCTGTCTCCAGCAAATTTTTCAAACCCCCTTCTTTGAGGCTGAATATATTAACAGGTGGAGAATTTATCTATTTTCAGGATTGAAATAAAAAAAATGGTTCAAGCCCTGTGGACAGGTACTTTTTGGCGCTCTTGTTCAAACAGACAAATTTATGAACATTCTTGGATACATTTTGTATCCACTTTAGCAGGAATAGAAGACAGCGCGGTCGCGTGGCTAATTATGTGAAAAATATCGGCAGAAGTCGGCGATGTTGACAGATTCTCGGAAGAACTTGCACATTGAACTATGTGGCATGGTTTTGACTCTTAGTTATAGTGGTAAAGTATTCATTTTATGGAGACTTCCAAGCGGAGACTTGGAGATTTTTCTCGAGTTATTTTCCTTATGTTTGGATTAAATATTTGAATAGTACGATTATTGCATTGCCGGTGTGGATTGAGAATGATTAAAACTTTGGGATACTTGATATCTTTCTTAGATTTAATCTTGTATCTTCACTTTATAAAACAACGATAATCATGACTGATAAAAATGGCAGATTATCTGTATCCTAGGTAGACTATCTTTTGACGAATATCTCTGGTAATCACCTGGTTAGTATTGTTAACCCATCCATTCCTGGTAGTGCTGATATGGTGTTTGATTATATAGCTCAGAGAAATATGATGTAATACAATGTTGCTAAATGTTGCCAGATCTCATAAATATGTGCATTAAGTAATACATAAATTACAGACTCACTTAAGATAGCATGTGTTAAGCCTTTATTCAAGAAGTAAGCTCCTCATATGCGTCACAATTATCGACCGATATTAGTTCTTAGAACAAATATTTGGATGATAATAATATTTTAACGAACTACAAGTACGGTTTTCAAGATAACAGGTAAACTGAACAGCGTGCACATAGCTTATTCAGTATATAGGTACCTATTTGAAAACTCGGTAAAAATAAATTCACGGCATTCATGTTATTCGATTTATGTAAAGTGTTCGACTCGTTCTAAAAATTGTTTATCCCCGATAAAACTAATGCTCTTGGTTTCAGAGGAACGTTTGCGGTTTGAGGACTGGGCAAAATAAACTAATCTTTTTAGAATAGTCGACGTTTCGATGCGTATTTGGATCTTTGTCAAGACTGTAAAAAATGTAATCATTATAAGAACTATACATTTGAACTATAATGCATGCAATAAACTCTTGTATAAAACGAATTCACAATAAGACTAACCCTTACACAAATTTAAGCAACAAAAATATTCTCACTTAAAATTAATATGTTTTCCTTAGAAGCAGCCAGGAATTAAATTATGTATGTGACATCTATTAGTAGTTTTTTCTAAAACCGTTATACTTTTCTACAAAACAAACACCGAAGAACAATAGTCAGGTGATGTATCTCTTATAAAAATCAATTGAATCTCGGAACGCGAACGATTGTAACATATTGGGTTGTTTATAGATATCATGTTTTTACTGAATTCGACCGAATACTCGACTAAGTGGAACCTATGAGTCAAACAGATCATTTAATTTTAATTTTAATTCAAATGATCTGTTTGACTCATAGATAGTAATCTATTAAATTGCCATATAGTTATTTATTAACAAAAATTAGAATTAAATCATCTGTTTCAGAGTATACTATGAAAATTTCAAGTCGTTAATCTTTTCCGTTCTCAAGTTATCGTGACAACAGCCGGACTGCCGAACGGCTAGACTGAATCAAGTTTAACCTTGAATTCTTCATAAGAGAGTCGAATCCAATCGTGAGACCATTTTCAGCAAAAAAATATAGAAAAAACAGACATTTGGGCTAAATAATAACGCTATTTTCGCCAGAACATGCACGCAAAAACACTTGCCGCCTTTCTATACGTACATTTTCATTGGAATTGGAATTGTATCGGTTTTGTATTTTTCGAGTTATTGGGGAAATAACAACCAAATTTGCGACGCGCCACCTACCCTGAAAATTTCAAGGGGCTATTTCTTAACATTCTTAAGTTATCGTGGCAACGGGCGGACGGACATAATAAAATTTGGCCTCGATTTCTTCATCGAGGAGTCGAACCCAATCGTTTGAGACTATTTTCAGCAAACAATTCGAAAAACCAGACATTTGGGCTAAATAATAACGCGATGTTCGCCAGAACAAGCGCGCAAAAGCACTTACCGCCAAATTATATTTCCGAAAGTATTGGTTTCTCAGAGTTAGGAATTATATCAATGTATTCTTATGATAGAACTGCATCATAAAGGAAATTCAATTCAAATAATAGTTTATTTATCAAAATTAAATGAGCAATCTGAGAATGAGAACTGCACCATGGAAGAAATCAAATTAAAATACCTGAAATGAATTTGACTATCTCTTATAGAACAGGATGACATGAAGTATGAACACAGATCATATAATAAATCATAGATAGAATAATTATAGCATTCTGTGAAAACATAGAAGTACGATTCATTATTGAAATTTCGAAAAATCATATCTCTGAAAGTATTAGCTTGTTGGAGTTGAAAATTATATCAGTGGATTTTTAGGGTGAAACTGCATCTTAACAAAAAAATTATTTTGTTATTTGTAAGTTAAAAAAAAGTTATTTTTCGTTACTCCGAAACCATCTCGCCTATTTTGGCCAATAGCGAACTCAACCGAGATATTTATCCCCCTAACCTACTGTGAAAATTTCAACTGCCTAGCTAAGTCCGTTCGTGAGTTATTGTAGAAACAAAATTTAAAATTTTCAAAATTTTTTTTTTACACTTTACGGTAACCCGATCAATACAAACCTTCACATGCGTCTAAAGGTTATGATTCTACAATTTGATGCTAAATTTCAGATAGATCGAGTGATCGGTTTCGGAAATATTCATAAAAAAGCTTTTACTAAAACCGGCCATAACTCCGAAACCGCTTGATGGATTTCGCTGGTTAAAGAACTCTTCCAAGATATTTACGCTCCAAGCCTACCCTGCAAATTTCAATTCTCTAGCTCCTTCAGTTCGAGAGTTATCGTGTTAACGGACGGCTGGAAGGCCGGACAGAATCGATTTCGACCACGGATTCTTGATCAGTGAGTCGAATCAAATCGTTTGATACTATTTTCGAAAATTATAGACATTTGGGCAAATTGATAAGCACTATGTTCCGAGGAACAAGAGCGCCAAAAATAATATCAATGGAACATATCGAAGTGTTTCTTTGCTCGAATCTCGCACTAAAAGAAAGACATCAGCACAAATGAAAGGAATTTGAATGTATTATTGTTTACCGAATTCTGAATTTATTTATTTATCTATTTAATAGTCCTTTTCACAACAAAAATTGAAAATCATGAAATATCAACCATACAAAATATATCATACAGAAAGTATTAAATTAACACCCAATGAATCCACGACATAGGTATTCTGCAACATTCGTAAGACCCGAGAATTAAAACAACATATAGCAGGGCTAAAGAGTTCGAATCTTCAGAGAAATCTTGGATGAACATTTAAATTAAATAGAGATAACAGTTCAGGACTATTCAGGAGAATACAAAAGTTCTATAAAGAGTTTAGAAACAAAGATGACATATGTGTGGAATCTTCTTGTCCTCAAAGAAGATAGCCCAATTTGGTCATGGATTCGACTTGTAGAGAAAGACTCAACGGAGAATGTGCCAATTCTAATTGCGACATATTTGCACCCTTTCAAGAAAAAGGCTATCTACGGATGTGTAAGGAGACCAATGCACAGAGGATAATTCTGAGATTTGTCTCACAAGAGCTATATAAAGGTAGCGTAGTGTCTCGGTGTTGAAATCAGTGTTTCTCAGAACAAAACCCAAAGTCTTGAGAGATGTTGCATACATGGCCTAGATATATGGTTTGACAGATAATTTACCGTCATGTGAAATGCCCAAGTACAAGATAACGAATACCTTCTCGATGGGCCCACCTCCAATAGAATAATGAACTGTGATAGGAAACTCCAAATCGGAAATAGTCATGAATTGACATTTACTGATATTCATTGTGGAACAATTGGCACATCACTACCCCACCGCCGCTAATCTGACTCTAAGCCCGCAATGTCAGTCAAAGAATTCACTGAAGTGAAAAGCTATAAAAATCTAACGTAGCGGATGACTATTGACTTATATCATTGACGAAAATCAAAAACAACAATGGCCCAAGATGACTTCCCCGAGGAACGTCCGACGGTACGGAAACTGGAGTGCAAATTGTGCCTCCTACATATACGAAGTGGATTCTGCCCGAGAGATAAGAAATCATGCTGTGAAATAAATCTTCAGTGAAAACCAAACGTTTTAAGTTTTCTCCCCAGAATCGAATGAGACACACTATCGAATACCTTGGCAAGGTCGGTATAGACAACCGCAACCTGCCTATGATTCCTCAAGGCCTCAAGAAGAAACTGAAGTCTCAACACTTCTATATTGAATAAACCGGAATAATTTTATCATATATTCAAGACTATCTATTCATAAATAGATAGATTCGTAAATATCCTGGGAATGACACTAAGTATGGATATTGGCCTATAATTAGCAATATCCCCTCTAGATCCTGATTTGTGAATAGGCTTGATATACGCAGACTTCCAAATCCAAGGATGTGCTGAATAAAAATTGAAGCGGAAGAGTAATAGATTCTTCAGATTTTTTCGAGAATAACACGGGAATATTATCTGGTCCAGGAACCTTTTCGTGTCAAAAGATTCAATAGTATGCAACAACACCTGTTCAACATGAATTACCGCAACAGAAATCTGGTCTTCCATATCATTGAGTTTTAAAAATACAAATAATATATTCGTTCGTATGTCTATCAGATACCTAATTTAGGTATCTCTGACATCCATAGATTTCCGTAGTGATACAAATCAGTATACATAATCTATTATTTATTCAACGCACGAGGACGCTGAATTTCCTGATTCAAGTCAGTTTTTTTCATGATTGTTTGTATAGTAATAATCACAATAATTGGAGAATTGTATACTCTTGAGGTTTGTTATTTGGATATTTGGAATTATAATTCAAAATGAGCCAATCGCAAAAGTTTACCAAGGAGTGGCACCAGGAATATATGAGAGTCAGCAAGGAAGGGTTTTACCGGGAGTGGAAGCCAAAAGGCTACTGAACGAAGAAAAAATGTTCACAACGTACTTAATATGGAGTCCAGCGTACATGCCCCAGCACACGCTTATTGAGTATATAGAGATGGAAGTCTTAAATCTTGGAAATAATTATTTACTTGCCTGGCGGCGTCTTCGGTCATAAATCGAACACTTCCGCCACGGATTGGCTCATAACCTGCACCGGATCATTTGCTTTTCGCATCCTCCAGTTATCCCTTTCCGCCGACCGCTGTGTGTGCGTGGATGACGACGTTCAGACGCCCCGAGCGGATAAAGTAATGGCTGATGATTAGAGAAGTAGGTACATTATGCGTTCACAGGCGTCTTCCGATTATCCCGCAGTCCTTTAAGAGTTACACGGTCAATAATGTTGACCGTTGTACCCATTTTTATTTAATGTTCCAAAATTAAATCTAACCATTTGAAATGAGAAGGTACTGTTCGAAACACGATCAATGCTATTTTTGCAGAAATTAAGATTTTTTGTGAACCAACATCATGTTTTTCTCTGCTCCTTTTGCAGAATTACCCGTTAACATTTTTCATTTATTGAAGATGTATATTATCTAATAAATGAAAAATCATAAAATAGCTGACCCGGGGTCGAGCGCTTTAGCGCTTTTGCTCAAGTAATGAACAATATATTTCACTGATTTCGAACACTGAACACTACTGATGATTATGGATAATAGAACTCGATACAAATATTCAGCGACAGCCGATCCAGGTCACCTCGTCGTTCAGTGTTCCTCCAAAGAGGAAAGCGTCATTCAAGGGCAGACTCGAACCGTGGTTTCATGGTTGTTACCAAACTTCAGCGTGACTTAGTACCCTGAATGAATAACCGAAGAAGTTCTAGGAAACTTAATTCCATCCATTGCGAGCTGAGAGAGCTGAGAGAATTCCACCAGCGGCACCTGAAAACTCTCACGAACTCTGACCCTCTGCGATGAAGAAACCATTCAGGCTGAAAAATCTTAGATCCAAAAGATTTGGGAATATCATATAAAGAAACATTTGCAAATTGCTCCATCTGCTGAGTTTCATGCATTTGTTTTCAGTCAAATTTTAACATAATATGTACAGGGTAGACCAGTTTTCTGTAGCTGATGGGAAGTTATGATTCAGGACAAACATTTGCAATCGATATGATCCTCAAGAAAGTCTACGAAAATTTGAACATCCGCATTATACAACTAATAACCAAATTTCAATTCGATCGGATCAGCTTTTTTTGAGTTATTTAGGAAACAATATTTTAGATGCCTTTAATTCTTTAACAGAAACATTTGGCCGATTATTCCCATTAACGAACTTATGGTCACATGTGCTACATGTGCACATTGTCGGATGTGTAACCTACCCTAAAAATTGAAAGTCGCTATCTCGTTGGGTTCGAAAGTTATCGTGGCAACGGACGGCAGCCCAGCATTGAATTTGACCTTAAATTCTTCATCACTGACCTAATTGTGTGATACCATTTTCGACAAAGAATTTGAAAATTACAGACATGTTTGCAAAATGATAACAAGCTGTTCCCTAGAACATGCATGCAAAAATTTCTACAAATGGAGTTATGATTAGGGGACGTTTTCCTCTAAAAATTAAAAACTGTTTCGACTCTCAAAAATATTCCACAAAGAAGTGGACCATCCTGTACACATTTTTTGTTAGAATCACTCTCCTTATTCTGGTTTGAGTTCCCTTTGGCCTTGTTATGAACACAACAAAAGTAACTACACTCTTGTCCCCTATACAGTTTTTGTCATCTGATATATACTTCGGAAACAATGTGTTGCGTCCCTGACTTCACATTTTGGGAAACGCAGATTCCATTTTTTCTAAACAAATCAGCTCGCTTATAAAACTTAAATGTTTTGCGTTCACTGGTTTAGTTTACCCTGGGTGGCTCACCCTTGAAATTAATATTTTCTACGAAAAGACAACTGCAAGTGGAATATCTTGTAACCTTTCTACCTTTGTAGATATTTATTACCTATTTCCTGTGGACGAATTATGTTAAAATTCATTTAACAACTGAAGAGCTGAAAAACGTATCAGTTTCTAGACACATTGTCCAGTGTGTTATTCTTTTTTTCTAGACGATTTGAAAACCCCTAGTCTGCGAAACTTATTTATCAGCCTTCGCTGATAGATCATATCCAGAAAACGAGGGAATTTTGGTAGCGATAGTGGGGGAATTTCGAGGTTTCGAATTCCTAAGATTAAACCCGCTAAAAGTTCACAGATTGGTGCTGGCGTCGGTAATCTAGTAGGCATCCCACTATTTTTCGTAAACGACAAATGAGAGTATTGTTGTAACATATCTGGGGCGGTTTTAAGATCGAACCCCCCAATCATTGTTAATATTTTCCCTTTTCTACCCAGATGAAGGAACCTCCTATATTTCCTTCTATCTGGGCTTTTATATACAATTACACTGTTCAATTTTATTACTATTCTTGATCTGTCGCGAAACAATAACATTGTCTTGTCTACGTTGGCAACTTAGTAGTCACTTCTTCCTTGCTATAAATTTTCATATAGAAGGAAGACTTCAACTGTATCAATATTGCATTGTACAATACTTCGTGCTTGTTATCACATTGTCGGTAACAAGAAAATACATTTTGTTGTTGTGTTAAAAGTGCGTTCGAATAATTAATCACCTCCTATCCTCGTAATTGGTATTTTATTACAAGTAACAACTTACGCAGTAATCAACGAGATTACTACTGGGTGCTTAAAGTTAAGTATACCCCCTTCACGCATCCCCCTGATAAAACAATCAGGGTGTATAATTCTGGTCCTTCGAAAATATATTAGATCCTGATAAAATCATCAGGACTCAACATATGATCCTTCGAAACCATAACATCCTGATAAACTAATCAGGATTCAACACAATGTTTTCATCTTCAAAGAAGAAGCGTTGAAAAAACAAATGTTTTCTAGCTTTACGATCCTCACGAAGTTTCGTTTTAGTTACGCGACTGTTTTCTACAACTTAATACCAAGTTTAAATTCGATCTTAACTGTATGGATATAAGTCCGAAACCGTTTTGCCGACTATGCCCATTAACGAACTTAACCGGTGCATTTGTATGCTTAACTTGGCCTCCAGTTATTCATAGCTGGGTCGAACATAATTGTTTGAGACCATTATCGAACCATTATTCGAAAATTACAATTATTTGGACCAAATGATACCACGCTGTTCCTTAGAACATGCGCGGAAAAAATGCTAATACGAATAAGGAGAATTTAGCATAATACACCTTAAAGGGTACTCGTGATGGATTCTCGGAATCAGACATACTGAAAACTTGTCTTTGAATGATACACTACTCACATTGAAATCTTAAATCCAGAATAAGAGCAGAAACATTGAACAAGAACAAAACGCAGACGCGTTGCAACCCAGACTGTTAATATTCTACACATTGTCCACCGCAAAAATATATCCAAATTTATATATTTACTAGCTGACCCGGCGAAATTCGTACCGCCTAACTTAATAAGTGAATGAAGTTTTACTAATATTTTCGATTAATTGCACATGATGTTGCTTACTTACAAAACGGAGTTTTCCTGAAATACTGGCTATTTAAAAGGTTTCAATTTGATAATGACAGACACACACAGTTATGATACAATCTCTCAATCAATTTAAAGCTTTCTGATAAACTATAATTTTTGTTTTCTTATGTGGTGCATAAATAAACAAAGATCACGGATTTTCGACGCGCGAACATTCGACTTATAATTTTCCATGCGCCATGTCCACACATCAAACGACAAACAAAATTGTTACATTATGAGAATCCATCCAAGGTACCTATTTAGTTAATGCTTTGTTTGTGGTACAAATCCCTTCAATTGTGTACAATTGTGCCGTGATATAAAGAACACCCTGTATAGTGATGGTTTATTTTCAATGATGTGTGCCTAGAAAGTATATTTTTAAACAAAAATGAATGAAATTGTACGATTGGTGTGAAAACCATCAAGTTGCAATTGACATTAAAAGAAAAACACCCTGTATGAAAATTTCGGACAAATATAACGTTAAAAGAAAAACACCCTGTAGGAAAATTTCAGACAAATACATTATGAGAATACGTCCAAGTTGTCCATTTAGTTAATGCTTTGTGGCCCAAATCACTGCAATCGCGTACAATTGTGCCGTGAGAAAAAGAACACTCTGTATAGTAATGGTTTATTTTCAATGATGTAGGCCTCAAAAGTATATTTCTTAACACAATTGAATGAAATTGTAAGACTATGGCAAGAAAAAGAGCAAGTTGCCATTGAAAAACACCATGTTGACATTTTTTAATTTTTTCACCTCTTAAACCTTCCCTGGACTTCCACAAATAATTCAAGACCAAAATTTCCCAAATCTGTCTAGCCGTTCTCGAGTTTTAGCGAGACTAACGAACAGCAATTCATTTTTGCGCGCGTGTTACGCAAGGAACAGCGTGCTATCATTTCGTCACAATGCCTGTATTTTTCGAATTTTTTTTCGAAAATGGTCTCAAACGATTGGGTTCGACTCCCTGATGTCAAATTCGAGGTCAAATTCAATTCTGTCCGTCCGGTCCGGCCGTTAGCACGATAACTCTCGAACGGAATGACTTAGAGCGTTGAAATTTGCAGGGTAGTTTCGTAGCGTAAATATCTCGGACAAGTTTTTAACGGGCGAAATCGACCGAGCGGTTTCGGAGTTAAGGCCGTTTTTAGTAAAAACGTTTTTTATGAATATTTCGGGAACCGATCACTCGATCTTTTTGAAATTTGGCACCAGATTGTAGAATCATGAACTTTATATGCCTGCAAAGTTTTGTGTTGAACGGACGGCCCTAAAGTGGCAAAAAAAAAATTTGAAAATTTGAAAATTTTGTTTTCACGATAACTCCAAAAATACTGATCTGATTAAATTGAAACTCAGTAGTTAGATGCAAAAGACCAAAGCAAAAACTTCTGCAAAATTTCATGAAGATCACGTGACATGAAAAAAATAAAAAATTACTACTATTTTGCGGAATACTTTGCTTTTAATGCCGAAAGATATGTTTTTGAGGTTTATGCTGCCCTTTCCGGGCATTTTCCGTATTGCGCATGCGCAGATGAGAAGCCCTTTAACTGCTGTAGTTTTCGTCAGAAAGGATTGGGGTTTTGGGGTGGCGGATGCTATTCCTCCATAGAATTCAGATCCCTGATAAGGGTCTGCGCATGCGTAGATTAAAGATGCGATATCTTCCGAACCACTAGTGTTGGAGAATCGGAGTTTTTTGTAAGGTGTGTTATTTTGACAGGACTTTTAGCCGCCAGTAGATTGCGCATGCGCAGAAGAGAAGTGACTGTTTTTGGGTTGGATGGGTTATGTTAGGAGTGCTGAGTCGATATTATGAGGTTTTAAAAGAATATTCATAGCAATTCAGTGCAAGGACAAGTCAGTTTGGGGGATGTAGCGTTGTTTCCGAGTTAAAGTGTCCGTACCGTGGCCCTGGGGCTAATTTTGAAACTGATGTTACCGCTTACAGGCATTTTTCGTTATGCGCATGAGCAGATCATCAGTGATTTAACTGGTGGTGTTTTCGTCAGAGAGGATTAGGGTTTTGGGGTGGCGAATGCTATTCCTCCATAGAATCCCCTATTGAGGGTCTGCGCATGCGTGGATTAAAGATGTGATATCTCCTGAACCACTAGTGTTGGAGAATCGGAGTTTTTTGTAAGGTGTGTTATTTTGAGAGGACTTTTAGCCGCGAGTAGATTGCGCATGCGCAGAAGAGAAGTGACTGTTTTTGGGTTGGATGGGTTATGTTAGGATTGCTGAGTCGATATTATGAGGTTTTAAAAGAATATTCACAGCAATTCAGTGCAAGGACAAGTCAGTTTGGGGGATGTAGCGTTGTTTCCGAGTTAAAGTGTCCGTACCATGGCCCTGGGGCTAATTTTGAAATTGATGTTACGCCTTACAGGCATTTATCGTTACGCGCATGAGCAGACCATCAGTGATTTAACTGGTGGTGTTTTCGTCAGAGAGGATTAGGGTTTTGGGGTGGCGGATGCTATTCCTCTATAGAATCCCCTGATGAAGGTCTGCGCATGCGTGGATTAAAGATGTGATATCTCCTGAACCACTAGTGTTGGAGAATCGGAGTTTTTTGTAAGGTGTGTTATTTTGAGAGGAATTTTAGCCGCGAGTAGATTGCGCATGCGCAGAAGAGAAGTGACTGTTTTTGGGTTGGATGGGTTATGTTGGGAGTGCTGAGTCGATATTATGAGGTTTTAAAAGAATATTCATAGCAATTCAGTGCAAGGACAAGTCAGTTTGGGGGATGTAGCGTTGTTTCAGAGTTAAAGTGTCCGTACCGTGGCCCTGGGGCTAATTTCGAAATTGATGTAACCCCTTACGGGCATTTTCGTTATGCGCATGAGCAGACCATTAGTGATTTAACTGCTGGTGCTTTCGTCAGAGAGGATTGGGGTTTTGGGGTGGCGGATGCTATTCCGCTATGGAATCCCCTGGTGAGGGTCTGCGCATGCGTGGATTCAAGAAGCGATATTTCCTGAACCACTAGTGTTGGAGAATCGGAGTTTTTTGTGAGGTGTGTAATTTTGGGAGGACTTGCAGCGACGAGTATACTGCGCCTGCGCAGACGAGAAGTGAATGGCTTTGGGTTTTTTGGGTTATGTTGGGAATAATGAGCCGATATTGTGAGGTTTTAAAAGAATATTCATGTCAATTCAGTGCACGGACACAAGTCAGTTTGGGGGAAATAGCGTTGTTTCCGATTTGAAATGTCTGTATGGTGGCCCTGAGGCGAATTTATAAATAACTATATCCGGTAGATCTATATTAAAATACGTTTGGATTTGGAGAAGATGCAATTGCGTCCCTAACGGAGGACGCACACCGAATTTTTTTTCTGATCTACGGTAAAGCTAACAGCCAAACTTTATTGATAGCTATATTTGTTGAAGTAACTTGAAAAAAAAAAGCACTGACGTGAAGTCAGTACTCTTTGGCGCGCGTGTTCACGGTGGCTAATTTGAATTGAATGATGAGTACTTCAAGCTCAGTGGATAGAGCGAGCTGAAGATCTACCCAAAGGATAGTGGACATCATTCGCTGTCGGTTCAAAAATTAACAGTGCTGTATCTAAGCTGCCATCAGGATAGAGTAACAAAGTTGGAAAAGAACACAAGTGACTCTCCTTAGTCGCACAAGCTCCTAGAAGATTTGGGAGGGTCAGTATAATCCTAATCATGTTTATAGCACGCGCGCAAAAGCAGATTGACTTAACAATGAAAGAAAAAGTGTAAAAAGTCAATCTGCTTTGGCGCGCGTGCTATAAACATGATTAGGATTATACTGACCCTCCCAAATCTACTAGCACGCGCGCAAAAGCAGATTGACTTAACAATGAAAGAAAAAGTGTAAAAAGTCAATCTGCTTTGGCGCGCGTGCTATAAACATGATTAGGATTATACTGACCCTCCCAAATCTTCTAGGAGCTTGTGCGACTAAGGAGAGTCACTTGTGTTCTTTTCCAACTTTGTTACTCTATCCTGATACCATTTAGATACAGCACTGTTAATTTTTTAACCGACAGTTAATGATGTCCACTATCCTTTGGGTAGATCTTCGGCTCGCTCTATCCACTGAGCTTGAAGTACTCATCATTCAATTCAAATTAGCCACCGTGAACATGCGCGCCAAAGAGTACTGACTTCACGTCAGTGCTTTTTTTTATATTAATAGATAGATATATTCGAAGAGGTGCAGAAGAGTACGCCAATAAGAATATGCACATTGGTATGCATTGCCTCCAACAAAGCGTGCCTTCGAATCGAAGTGGAAGAAATGTTTTATGTATCTCTTCCAACTACCTGACATTTGGAACACACATACACCTCAGGGTAAAAGTGCTCAGTCACTCAGAACAATTTAATATCCATTTATCTCAGGTAGTATAATATACCGAAACATAATTATTGAGTCGAATGAAATAAGGAGTAGCTATTACATAACTATCCACGAGCATTTGTTACTATCTGGTTGTAGAATCTTATTGCTTATGATCAACGTTCATCTGGGATAATATGCAAATTTCTATTATTGCATTCTGCTATATATTAATTTTAGGAATGCAATGAAGTAGAAGGGATAGTTGTATTGAAGACCAAAAACTCTTCTGTTGCACACTTATTGTAGGTATTTCATATTATATGAGATATAATTACGGTCATTTTGTATGCCAAATTCTCTCATTTTTTCAACCGGTTGCATTATTTTTGGCGAGCTTGTTCCCCTGAACAAGCCTATCATTTTGCGCAAATGTCTGTAATTTTCGAAGTGTTTAGTTTAGTTTCGACTCAATGATGTCAAACTTAGTTCTGAGTTCAAGTGGTTTCGGAGTGCTATTTAACTCGGAAACCACTCATCGACATTTGGACTATAAACTTACCCTGCAGATATCGACTCTCTCTCTCTCTGTTGAACTAACATCGTTCGAAAGTAATCCTGCATATTCTTCTTCTTCTATCCTTCATAATATGTGCTTGCCTGTTAACATGTACACATCGAACAAACGGTTTAAATCCTGCATATGGTAGGCCGGATGGCTGGACAGAATTAAGTTTGACATCGGATTCTTCATCGGTGAGTCGAAATTAAACGTTTGAGACTATTTTCGACCAATCTGAATGTTTTACTCATCTGGTCGAATTAAAACTCGGTAGTTAGTTGAAAAATACCAACACGAAGACTTGCGCAAAATTTCCTAAGGATCGTATCACTAGAAAATTTGAAAATAATTATTAAAAATCTTCTATATTTCAGAAACTATCCGTCAGATATCGCTGAAATTTTGCGAGGGCCTTGAAACCGAATTGTACAATCATGTTCTAGATTTAAACTCGATGGGATCAGCATTTTTCGAGTTATTGGAAAAATATCCAAAAAAAATTCAACTAATACAGTTGAACAGTTCCAGTTCAGTCGAACAGCAAAATGTTTCTAGCGAACGACGTTATTTCTGTCGACCAGACTGTCGTTGTGTCTCGGAAGACGTCGAAATAATAATGAGTTTATTCGACCATAAACTACAAGCATTCCACAGAGCCATTTATATATGACTGCGCGTGGTTATAATTTGTTCACAGGTTGCCAGACTTGAAAAAACTAAATTATTTATTCTGACATGAGTTTCATTAAAGCGAATCAAATAAGAAAACAGAGGAGAAAAAGAATCGAAATATTGATAACTTTCTATTCAAACGAATGCATTGGTCAAGTTTTTCGGATTCTATGACCATACAAGATAGATAAGTCAATATTTATTCCTTCATTTGAATTATAATTAATGAAGTCTTACGATTTTACAAAGGTCTTCACTTTTCACAAACGTATCGAAGGAAAATAAGTTCTTGTGTAGTATTCTACTTTGAAAAGTCGATATTAAATAGGTTGAAATGTATCAACAAGTCCAGAGCGTTCCTGCCAATCGGGTCCTTCATAAATGGCTTCGTATAATAAATATACTTATGCATATATTCCACAAATCAAATAGACCCCAGAGGGTTCATTGATCTGCGAGAAAGCAAGCGTTTCTGGCTTCTTGGCCTTCATCAGTACTCTGTAGCTTTCCCAACAAATTCAACTAAACTGACCCGGGTTAAGCCTCTCAGAGCCGGCTTGGTCGATCATTCTCGGCAGATGAATGAACCCTCTGGGGTCTATTTGATTTGTGAAATATATGCATTAGTATATTTATTATACGAAGCCATTTATGAAGGACCCGATTGCCAGGAACGCTCTGGACTTGTTGATTTATTAACAACGGTATCGCCATTTTTCATTATTATGGTTGAAATGTGTACAAAATGTGAAGTCTTATATTAATTACACGTTACTTTATTTGCAGATTTCCATCATATTTTCTCTATTACAATGACACCTTATTGAAGAGGTTGGTATACGTGGCTTCAAAGTAAAATATGCATATTTCATAGACATTTTACCCATTCCTGGATGTGATTAATGTCAAACAACGATTGTTGCGTGGTTTGAAGCTGCGATATCTCCTCAGCCACTGGAGAATCTGCATGCGCAGAAGAGAAGTTGGTGTTTTTTAGGTAGTATGAAATAGATTGAGAGTGGTATACATCTAGTGATCATGGATCTGATACGGAACTGATACAGGGAGGTTTTAAAAGAAAATTCATGGTAATTCTGTGCTCGTGCAACTAAATTAAGGGGAAGTAACGTTATCTTTGAGTTTAAGTGTTCATACGGTGGCCCTAGAGAATTTTGAAATTCACGCTGCCCCTTTCTGTCATTTTTTGCTGTGGGCATGTCAGACATTTTGTTTTGTGGTTTTGAGTGCAGGCCAGCATTATAGAGAGAACTACGAGTGAACTGCCCAAGCGCATAAGTCATCTGGCTGTTTATGGTGTTGTTTGTGCTAGGATGCCGTTGGGTGGTCACGGGGGAGCTGAGCCAACATATGAGTCTTTTGTTACTTTTTTTCAGCGACGAATTTTATAATCAAGTGTATTTCATTTGCAAGCGCGCTAATGCAGATTGACTGCAGTATGAGAAAGTGTAAAGAAGCTAAGATAGTATGGACGTACGATCAATTTGCTTTGGTGCGCTTGCTAATAACATGATTATACTGACCCTCCTAGGACTTCCTCAAATAGATCCCTCAGAAGCTCCTAGGAGCTTGTGCGAGCAAGGAGAGTCAGTTGTATTATGTGTAGGCTTTGTTAATGTATCCTTACACTACCTTATGCACAGCACTGTTGATTTTTTACCCCAGCAGTGCAATGTGCCCACTACTGTCTGACTAGATATGCGGCTCGCTCTATCCACTGAGCTTAACGCTGCACTCATCATTCAAAGTATGTATATTGATGAACGTGAACAAGCGCAACAAAGAGTAATCACTTCACGGCCGTACTTTTTTATATCTATCATATTATATCAATTGAAACTTAGCCAATATTCCAGTTTTATTTTCACTGAAGGTATTTTGAACCAAATTTGATAAACTTACCAAATTATATATTTCCATCATCATATGGATTATCGAACGGCATATAAGAGAGATAATTATAATATCCTATAATTGGTCATTTTGAATTCAATCATACTTTGTTTGTTAAAACAGAACTACATTTGGCATGTCTGTTATAGGTAGATAAGATTACATGTGAACATGTGAACAGTGAACACAGATGGAACACAGACAGATAGAATTCGCATTCTGTGAAAACAGAAGTACGATGCATCATTGAAATTTTGAAAAATTATATCTCCGAAAGTATTAGCTCATTAGAGTTGAACATGATATCAATGGATTCTTGTGATGAAACTGCATCTTTAAAAAAATTGTACTTAATTGAAATTTGTAATGTAAAAAAAATATTTTTTTATTCCTCCGAAACCGATTTTGTCCAATAACGAAATTAACCGAGATATTTGCATCCCATATCTACTCTGAAAATTTCAACTGCCTAGCTCATTTCGTTCGAGAGTTATCGTGTCCGGCCGCCCGGTCCCGCTGGCCAGAGAGAATCGAATTTGACCACGGATTCTTGATCAGTGAGTCGAACCAAATCGTTTGAGACCAATTTTATCCAAAAATTCGAAAATTACTGACATTTGGGCAAATTGATAAGCACTCTGTTCAGAGGAAGAAGAGCGCCAAAAACTAGACGACTTTACAAGAGATGTTGTCTGATGAGTAGTGTAGGATTTATATCAAGCGGTGGAAATAGTAACAGTAAAACTGTTGGTAGCAGAAAAATAGGGCTCTCCTGTCATCCAGTCAATCAAAATATGACATTAATTGTTATTGTACGTTTGAAAAAATACCTTCCTTCCAATTGCGATATCCAGAAACAACACTTCTGACAATATATCTCGACTAACGATTCGCTTATCGTTTAGATAAATTGATCATTCCTCAACCTCTATAAACTAGAATGTAGAATTGCAATAAGAAATTGTAATTATCATTTCTACCGAAAACGATGCATGTTGTTAACCTTTTAGTACAAATTGCAAAGGTATGCCTAGGGTGGTTCAATTATTGTCTGCGAGCAAATTCATGCATCCTGTATGACATCATTATAAATACATCAAGTTTCAAGTATTATGTAAATTGGTACAGGACGATTTAATTCTTCCCTATATTTTCCACGTCATTTAATTCGAACTTCGAAGTATGCATATTCGAACCGACAAAGTATAATTTCGAATTTTTTCAAGTTACAAAATGCCCAAATTATCACCGCTTCGAGCGACAACCTATATATGGTTCAAACTTCGGTTCACCCACTCTCAAATAATCGAGTTTACGGGTTTTAGTTTAATATTGATAAATCCAAACCTGAGAAAATTAATATACAGGAATCTTACAAAGTAACACTCATTTCACTGGAAAATAGAAGACATTAAGGCCATTCAGTATGAAATGGTTCGAAGTCACGAGTTAAATTAAAAGTTATGCCACTGCTTTTTATTGTGCTTATATATGGTTACGCCACTCGCCTATATCACGTCATCGAGGATGCCGACAGAGCCGAGAAGTACTGCGAAAACTTGAGATCAGTAGTAGTTGTTCTGCTGGTTAAGAATCAGTTTGTTCATATTTGATTAATTTGGTGCCACCAAAGTTGTCCAGAAAACTGATTTAGTGGATTCTTTCCTCCGAATACATTTCCTTTCAATTTGTTTTATACCGACATTTCAAGAAATTACAGTGTGTTCCTCAGAATATTTAGTGACGCATCTCTGAGGTGTGTAGCATTAAG
The DNA here is from genome assembly GCA_937662695.2 of Halyzia sedecimguttata. Classification (NCBI taxonomy): domain Eukaryota; kingdom Metazoa; phylum Arthropoda; class Insecta; order Coleoptera; family Coccinellidae; genus Halyzia; species Halyzia sedecimguttata. The sequence continues at coordinate 8,742,799 of OW569416.2, read as the reverse complement.
TAGCATACTATGTGAATTACGTAGCATATATTATATTATTATCTCGTAATAGTATATTACGTAACAAGAGTTGTAAGTAGCCCATTACGCACGTAGCCGCGCAGCGGCGAGTTTGAAAATTTCACGAGTGCGTAGGTAATGGGCTGACAACTCGTGTATTGTACTACAGTTTTTCAAAGCCCTCCCATTATTTCATCGCTTTCACTAGTAACAGACATATTCGTTTGAGAAAATTTTTGGATACTTGTTGTAAAAATTGACAGCAAAAAAGACTGAGAACTGTATAATGTGTTGCCGACATTCGGGGCCATCACTCTTTTGATCCAAAATGTGTCTCGCTAACGCTAAAACTTTTCAAATGTATGACCCCTGGTTTCTGAAAGGCTGATCAACACAAATGTTAACTGATCAGATATCGATCTCTTGTTAACCATCATTTGAGTTGCGCAAAAACTCGGACTGATTTGACATTAACAGTTCTGTTAGTTGATCAACACTTTGATCAGCCTTTCAGAAACTGGGTGTCAATATACTAAATTTATGTAAACATACCAAAGAAAATCGAACCTAGATAAAAATTTGATTGCAATTTAACTAAACCAAGAAATTCCACTTTCTTTATTTATAAAATATGAATATTTTGGTATTTAAAATCGGTAAATCAAGAAGCAAATTCAAATTAGGTGAAATGCTTATGAATCTTTGAATAACGGCTGACATAATCAAAATGTACCATTTGCTTGTTACAGCCAATGCCGACTACGAACCCGCTATAGAAGGCTGTGTTGAGAGTGAAACGGACACGAGAAGAAAGTGAGACCAGATATGACGGGTTACGTCACGGAGATGCGCCATGTTTCGTTCGTTTGAACAGTCATAATGTGCAACCAAATTTGAATGATCGTTTTCTCGTTGAAAATTGAAATTTTTGACGGTGGTTGAACTTTTTCAATATTCTTATGGATATAATATATCGATTCCAGTAATAAAAAAAATACATGCAAGAGACCTATTGGGCGTGCCAAAGATTATAGTTTTGAAAATACTAAACACTGAGAAAATGCATCTATCTGTATAAAGTAATTTCTTTGCATAAATATGATATTGGTTCTGAATTAGGACGAAATGCAGGAGAGCATTCGTACACCTGCAAGAATTCATTCTGTTCGGCACAACTATTTTATTAATTCTACTAATTGACCATTGGGATGGGGACTATACTGAATAGTTTTGGTGCCTCATTTCTCCCAATCAAATAGGCTTTTTGATAGCGGCACATCTTCTATATTAATTTTTTTAAGATTTACATCAATTTTAACCCTTCTTCCTGTCAAATGAACAAACTTTTTCATTTGCCATTTTTCCAGATTCAGCTCAGGTAAAAAGTTATAAGCGTCTAAAGATTTTGCTAATCAACCCCTGCACTTTCTTTACCTTTTAAATGAGGAGCAACTTTTCAAAACGCATTAAGTCCAAATACCATTTTATTGGGAATGAACGAAACACGATTTTTTTCTTCCACCCTGGCTTATAATTTGAGTACGTCGAGTTTGTTTGATAGAAATTTACATCTAAAGGTAATAACTAATCTCGTTTAAATCAATATTGATCAGATATACACAGAAAATGTAAGAAACGTTTGGACTTAATGCGTTTTGATTCATCTCATTGTATATAATGCGTTTTGATGTGGTTGAAATTGAAAATAATGCCGTTTGTTGCGATTTTTTATACATTTAGAGAAAACAGTCTGCACAGTGAGTGTTGGACTGTAACTTAATTAACATGAGCAAATCGATAAAAAATATTTTTGTTTATATTTTATCTGTTTTAAAAATGCAAACGTAAACATAATTCATTGCGATGCGGCTTACATAATCTGGATTTGAATTACAGAGGGACATAATGCCATTTGGAAGATTTTGTTTACATAGGGCTATAGAGCAATAGAAATCATTTCCGAATCCGCTTCAAACTCAATTTCACCCAAATTGGACATAATGCGTTTTGAAGTTACTCCTCAAATGTACAAACCCGTACCGGATTCATCATTGTATAATGATCTAAAAGCTTTATCATCTGATTCTCGAAATTCAATAAAATTATTTAAGATAACTTATTTATTCACTAAAGTGTAATGTAATGGTTTTTAATAATCTTAATAATTTGTGAGAAACGGTTCCACTATTCCTGAATATTAAAACACTGACTTCAGCTTCAACTCCTACACAATTTCATAATCTTCTATTCTCACATTCCTTCAATATTCTTATTCGCATCATATAAATGAATTCAATGATAACATATAATATCCAACCTCACCATAAGCAACAATTATGAACTCTATCATTATATGATCTTAACCTATACATTGCATATAGCCATAGACATATTATATTTGCGGTACGTTTCACAAAGATATGTTTAATTCACAAAGATATGTTCAATTCACAATGAACTGATTTCTCTGAAAAATGTAACCAGCCGATTGACGGAATTCGGTAATATCAAAACCCAAGTTTCTTAGATAAGAAAGACCTTAATCAAAACCGTCGATTGGTCAATCGAGGAGCACAATCTGACATTCTCGCATTTACTGTAATTTAACCGAGGCAGGCACATAAATGTAATAATTTTTAGGTTATATTCTAATTTATCTAGTATTTCTAAGTCGAAGCATCCGTTTTGTTATGTTTAGTCCGTAATTCGATAGATTTGAAGGTTAGTGTTCTTGAAGAGTTGGAGATGAATTCGAATCATAAGAAATGTCTCAACGACAATAATTTGGTTGAATTGGTGAAATGTGAAATTTATTTGTCGTTTGATGAAAAGACTGAATTTTGATTGCAGATGACAAGTTCTCTTATGCACACTTACTAAAAACTTATGATTCAACTAGTTGGAAGAAAATACTTAGAACTGAAATGAGTTATATCTGTGGAAAATGATTAACTGAATGCGTGTTACAAGATGAAATTTTGTTCCATATATGAGACAAATCCTTAGAATGATTGTGCAGAATCAAAGCAGTTTGAAAACAAATGTATTGGTAATATGTATAACAGGTATAACAGATAATTTAAAAGTTTCATTCACAAGTGGGGCTTAATAGAGAAAACCTTATATAAATATATAGATCCTGATCCTAGTAAGCATATTCCTCTATTTCCCAATAGATAAATAATCTGCAATTCTAGTTGTTTGAATAATGATTGCCTATGACTATGCCGTTGTTCGAAGATTCTAGCAAGATTATCTGTGATTCTAGTTCATGCTTGAATTCATTAAATTTCTGGAATTTTTATCAGATGCTTTAACGTTCAATGAAAAATATCTCGAAATGATGAAGAATAATTTAATTTTCTCAAATGATTTGAGATTATTGTAATGACTCAAGATCAACTTTATCTGCTTTCTATACGCTAATTTCTCATAGATTCATGAATTCGCGTCTATAACTAGGAAACGAGAGGAAGTAGGAAAAAACTGTTAATTGAAGATTATGTGTCATACTTATCGAAAACTTCACACCAAAATTAATTTCATTCTGAATAGCCTTGTCAAGCCTATAGAAAAGGAAAACTGTTTATATTTTCATTTCAAGAGCAGTATCTGTTTACCTGAGCAGAATTTGGAAAAATGGTAAATTGAAAAATTGGTTCAAGCTCTGTGGACAGGAGCTTTCTGGCACTCTAGTTCAAACAGACAAATTATATCTCCGAAAGTATTGGTTTCTCAGAGTTGAGAATTATATCAAAGTATTCTTATGATAGAACTGCATCATAAAGGAAATTCAATTCAAATAATAGTTTATTTATCAAGATTAAATGAGCAATCTGAGAATGAGAACTGCACCATATGGAAGAAATCTAATTGAATTTGACTCTCTCTTATTAAACAGGATGACATATACGAGTATGAACAGAGATCATATAATAAAGCTTAGATAGAATAATTATAGCATTCTGTGAAAATATAGAAGTACGATTCATTATTGAAATTTAGAAAAATCATATCTCCGAAAGTATGATGGAGTTGAAAATGATATCAATGGATTTTTATGGTGAAACTGCATCTTAAATAAAAATTGAATTTGCCCAATAACGAACTTAACCGAGATATTCATCTCCCTAACCTACTCTGAAAATTTCAACTGCCTAGCTCATTCCGTTCGAAAGTTATTGTAGAAATTTTGTTTTTAAATTTTCAAATTTTTTTTTTTACACTTTGCGGTAACCTGGTCAATACGCATATAAAAGTCATGATTCTACAATTTGATGCTAAATTTCAGATAGATCGAGTGATCGGTTTCGGAAATATTCATAAAAAATGTTTTACTAAAATCGGCCATAACTCCGAAACCGCTCGATGGATTTCGCCCATTAACGAACTTGTGTGAGATATTTACGCTCCAAACTCACCTTGCAAATTTCAATCCTCTAACTCCTTTCGTTCGAGAGTTATCGTGCCTACGGCCGGCCGGCCTGCCGGACAGAATCGATTCCGACCTCGGATTCTTGTTCAGTGAGTCGAACCAAATCGTTTGAGACCATTTTCAGCCAAAAATTCGAAAATTACATACATTTGGGCAAATTGATAAGCCGTCAGTTCCGAGGAACTAGAGCGCCAAAAAGTGTTTTATTTGATGATAGGAATCTATAGCTAAAAGTAATGTACAACTTAAAGACTGTATTATGTTTATTTGTTATTGGCGACGATAGTAATTTCCTCAAAAGAAATACGAAATTCTTGAAACCCGTAACAAAAAGAACCAAGTTAGTTAATTACAAGGAGACATGAGTTAGTGTACTCACATATGTCGGCAAGGCAGTAATCTATCCCATTAAGAAATCCGTTCTGCCTGTAACTAGTACTGATTATGCTGAAACAAAAGTAACAGAATCCTACTCTCTTTTCAGATCACTGCATGAACAAAAGCCATCCATATCTGGATTCCTTCGTTCTGGTAAGTGTCTTTTAAACCTCCGTTTGCTGCATGTAGCGAGTACGACAGACACATGTAATCAGCTTATGCGCTATTATTTCCTTGAATGCGAGTGTGGAGGAGTCACACAGCTCTAAATCAGTGGCGTCACTTATCTCGACTTTCAATTAACCTTCTTACGCGATGATGCACTAAGCAGGTGTGATGTCACGTTAAAGTGCACCTTACACGATCAATATTATTGAAGCAATATTATTGACTCAATATTTGACGAAAAACGGTTCCCTCACACGGTTCAATAATATTGCTTCAATATTATTCAGTCAGAAACTACTGGAGTAATTTCTCTGTGTTTGCGAGTGACATCGTATTAGCATTGATCTTCAATGGTATTACTTGAATCATTAGGTGTTTATTGATCTACAAGGAATGCTAGAAATTTATTCTTGAATCTCTATTTTTTTTTAAATTGCTTCCTCAAATTATCTGCAGAGAATTGAAGTTGTTTTCCACTTCGTCCATCGTGGAACCGTAGGGATATTTTTCCTTATTAACCTCCAGCAATTGTTCCATTACTTGTGGTTTTTGCCTATCCATGCATTCCACCGATTTGAAAGGTCCCCAAGACAAGATTTTCACGACAGTCGAATATTCCTTCCAACGAATAGTGAACTGACCTCATCAAAACACTACTCTTCCGGTAATATAAATAGAGCATCAAACGATATGAAAACCTGATGTTATGGTAAATACCTACTTCAGATTTTTTTTTTCGTATGAAAATTAAATAATAAGATATTTTACGTTGTGAGCTTATATACATCTGTGTTCAATAACAAATACACATGACCAAAATTACAGTAAAGTATTCATCGAAGCATAATTATTTCACTATTACCGCATCAAAACAACTGTTTACCTTTATGATGTACAAATATACAGGGTGTCCCAAGTTCGAGTGCCTATTAGACGTTTCTGGAGAACTGGACATATTTGAAATCTGTAAATTGGAATTATGATATTGCTTGAAATTCTCTACAGAGCAAAAATATTTTTGAAGTCCAAGTACTTCCGGTTATACAGGTAGTGAAAATCACGTTTTCAATGCTTTATACATTTCTGTTATAACCATTGTATTCATTCGAATATATTTCAAAATATCGAAAAAAAAATTCAAATATGTTTAGTCAGTATTATGTACATTATTCTTATTTTAAACATCCTGAGCGTGAACAGTTTTTGCAACATCGAACAGTGAGAATATGGAAAGCTCATGCATCTTTTGAATTTCAGAAATATCATCAAAAGGTGTTTCAAAATTTGTGTCGAAAATTGTATAAAAAAAATTGGCCATAACTTCTGTTTTTCGAATTAGAACCCTATTTTTTTATGATTGCGTTGGATTCTGTGGTGAAAAATAATGATAGTTTTCTAACATGATTATGCTCCTAAATTAAAAAAAAAAAAACTCAGAAATTTTGAATTTAGCAGCATAATCATGTTAGAAAAATATCATTACTTTTCACCGCAGAATCCAACGCAATAATAAAAAATAGGGTTCTAATCTTAAAACAGAAGTTATTGCCAATTTTGGATCACTATTTTCGATACAAATTTTGAAACACCCTGTGATGATATTTCTGAAATTGAAAAGGTGCATGACCTTTCCACATTCTTACTCTTCGATGTTGTAAAAACGATTCACGCTCAGGATGTTTAAAATAAGAATAATGAACATAATACTGACTCAGCATATTTGACTTTTTTCCGGTTTTTTTTTCGATATTAAGAAAACTATTCAAATGAATACCAGGTTTTAACTGAAAAGTATTCAGCATTGAACACTTGATCATACCAGGAATTCAAAAATTTTTTCTTTCATCAAATTTATTTTAACTCCCTATACAACCGGAAGTGCTTGGGCTTCGAAATTTTTTTAGCTCTGTAGAGAATTTCAAGCAATATCAAAATCCCAATTTTCAGATTTCAAATATGTCCAGTTCTCTAGAAACTTCTAATGGGCACTCGAACTTGGGACACCCTGTATTGATTACAAATTATATTATCTCATAACATCTATTGTACTCGTTAAGTAACCAAGAGAGCATTTTCAAACAAGTGGATGCTGTTTTGGTCTTCTATTTCGGATATATTCATTATTGAATGAGAAAATTAGCTAATAAAATATTTTCTGAGACTCCGTCAATTCGCCTACAATAAATTCGGAATATTAATACTTCTCGCGATGTTCTATGAACAGTACCCAAAATAGAAAGGTGGAGGAAAAGTGAAAACCTGAGTAGATATATATATATATTATTTTGAACTTTCAGAATTACATTGTGCATCGTGAAATAAAGCATGTGTTCGAAAATAAGTGTTAGCAGAGCTTATTATAACGTGGTACCATCGAATTCGATGTATGATAGGTATGTACTATAGCTTATATATCTAATGAAAAAAATAGCCGTTTCCCCGTTAGTGTTGGTATTTGTAAAAAAATTGGTTCAAGCACTGACGTGAAGTCAGAAGCTTTTGCGCGTATGTTCTATTGTCCATTCTTCTTTATTGGACACCCTTAATCGAATTTACCATGGTAAATTATTGTCCATTCTCCTGTACTGGACACACTTAATTCGAAGTTACCATGGTAAATTCGAATTAAGTGTCCAATACAGGAGAATGGACAACATAATTTACCATGGTTAATTCGATTAAGGGTGTCCAATACAGAAGAATGGACAATAGAACATACGCGCAAAAGCTTCTGACTTCACGTCAGTGCTTGAACCAATTTTTTTTTCGTGATTTTTTTTAAATATTCTAGGGGTACGGTTCTTAAAATTTTTTTTTTCGTCATTTTTTTCAAATTTTCTAGGGGCACGGTTCTTACAAAATTTTAAACACGTCTTTATGTTGATTTTCTACTACTAGTTACCAAACTTCAATTCGATCGAATATTTATTTTTAGAGTTATCAAGGAAATAATATTCCAGGTGGGTATAACTCGGAAACCATTAGACCGATTATGCCCAAAATCGAACTCAACTCTCCCTTTCGGATACGCAACCTACTCTGAAAATTGCAAATCCCTATCTCCTTTCGTTTGAAAGTTATCGAGGCAACGGTCACCCATCTACTAAATTCACACAAGAATGCTCGAATCTCCAACAATATTTAACCGATCGTATTAAAACTTGAAAATTGGTAGAAGAGTTAGGTTATGAAGGCTCTTGCAAAATTTCAGCAATTTCAAACGATCAGTTACTGATATATAGAATTATTTTTTTTTATTTTCAATGATTTATTCAAAATTTTCTACAGATGCTATCTTCACCAAATTTTGCAAACATTTCCGCGTTGGCATTCTACAACTAATAACCATGTTTGAATTCAATCGGTTCAGTATTTTTCGAGTTAATGAGGAACAAAAAACCACAAAATTTCAGAAAATTTTAGATGGCTATAACTCTAAAACCGTTTGGCCGATTAGGCTCATAATCAAACTGAAATGTCGCGTTCTGGTACACATCCTAACCTGAAAACTTGAAGCCGCTATCTTTTTCCGTTCTCAAGTTATCGTGACAACAAAAATATTTTTTAATAATTTTCTAGCCATACGATTCGCACAAAATTTCACAAACGTGCTTAGGTTCATATTCTACAACTACTCACCAAGTTTCAGTTTGATCGGATTTATATTGGTTGAAAACAAAATTATTACTCGGAAACCGCTTGGCCGATTATGCCCTTTAACGAACTTGTCTGTCGTATTGGGATGCTCCACCTACCCTGAAAATTTCAAGTCGCTAGCTCTTTTCGTTCTCAAGTTATCGTGGCAACGGCCGGACGGACGGACGGCCGGCAGGACAGAATCGAATTTGACCTCGAATTCTTCATTGGGGAGTCGAACTTAATCGTTTGAGACCAATTTTTTCAAAAAATTCGAAAGTTACAGACATTTGGGCCCAGAACATACGCGCAAAAATAGAAATTGTTAACAAAATAATCTGAAATATTAAATATTCGGGGGCATCTCTGTCTTCAATATCTTTTCCTTCTTCAAAATAAATTATAGAGATGTTGGACACAATTTGATAACGTAAAATTGAGAAATTTTCAGTTTTTTTGGTATTACCCCACCTAATAATTACGCTTTAAGTGTTGAATCGTTGATAGAGAATTTCTGCAGTGCAATGAAAATATTCGTTTTCAATTTGACAAGACTGATACACATTTCAAGTTTCATGGTATTTGTTTACTTTGAAATAATTGTAATCATACTGAAACTTGTAGATCTTCCTTATATTAACACTAGTTAGGACAGTAAGTTGTGTTCGAATTAGGCTTTGGTACTGTATTCTTGTGCTATCTTAGACACATCACTATGTGACTGATACCGATGGCTAGAAATATATTGCTAGTCCAACGCTTTGTTCTACAACGCTCATAATGATTTCTTTCACACTGTCGAGAATATACTAATTGACAATACGAATGCTTGGAATATAAATGTTGTATTAGTAGAGAAAAGAGCAACAACTTCGTTTAACTTTCACAAGATTTTTCATCACTTTTTTCACTGGTCAATTCCCGATTACTTTTAAACGTAAATTGAAAACTTTTAAGGGATGGTTAGGGAAATATTTTTCCGGTACCATCTGATTATTCAGAAGACTAAATCTAAAGCGATAATGTGTTGTTATCGCTCTTTCAAATCCATCCCATTCTCTAATAGGTATTCAATATGGTGCCAAATTTTCCCAATAATGTCACTATGTCTTCACTAAAAACCTATATCTCTCAACAACTTTGGAATATAATATTCTGAACGTGTTATATGCTATACATTACGAATATCTAATTTCATTTTAATAGTTTCAAAGCATTGACGTGAGTTCAGTCCGCTTTGGATACGAGATATGTGCGAATAAAGCAAATAAGCTATGCTGTATTATATGTTGAAAAAGAATTAGTATGATTTGAAAGGGGAATTAACAAGCAAAGAAGGAAAAATAACGAATTAAATATATTTTTGTTGCAACTTAACTCGAAAATTCATTTAAAATGTATTCCTTATACAAGCTCTCCCTCTAATTTCTTCAGTTTTATTTACCTCCTGATATTTACACTCGCTGCCTTTTGATAACACATTCACCATTTTTTTATGCCGGACATTCAAAAGGTTGCTTATAAAAAATCTGCTGCAATGAAACTACTGAGTGCATTCTAACGAAATGAAGTTTTCAAAATAATTTGGGCATACAAAAATTGACGCGCTTAGAGCAAAAGTGATTCAAGCCCAATATATTTATCACCAGAGAAAACAGCAAAAACAAATTTTGCACATTTTTGAAGTAATCACGTAATTATTAGAGGCGGTTTTATAAGTTTTTTGATTTATTTAGTTTCACGTAACTCTTAGGATATTGTACATGGCACAATGCAGAAGTGGGTTTGGCCACTCTTGCTTCAGCAAATTTGAGTAATGAACTACGGTAAGATTTTTTTTTAAATACACCAGAACTCCAATATCTCGGAAACTGTTGATTTTCAGTTATTAATAAGTATGGCTCAAACAACAGCAAATGAGTCATACTAACAAGTCCTCCATGGTTCACGTCTAATTTGGAATTATCCTGTATATAACTTTTTCATTTATATATGTATATATTTCGTCTTGCAACCCGCCCTAACCCTAGAATTGTTTTTGGGGCCGCCGATGTTCCTCGATTAATCGAATTTTGGTGTGTTCATATCAAGACGGCTAGGGCGCACTAATAAAGGAACCCGTATACCCAATTTCGATAAATTGCAGGAGGTAGTCGAGTACAGTTATTGGCTGTATTTGAAATATAATATAAGAGTTATTTTTCGATAGTGGTTTCCAGATTTCTTCGACTCAAATGTTGATATTATTAGCGTTGGATAATATCAATGTAATTTAGCGTTCTACGCATATTATAATATTTCTTTCACATTTAGAGTTGTTTATTCTCAATATGAAATTTTCCCAATTTCCATTATTATTATTTGCAGTAAATGCAATTTCTCAATATGAAATTTCAAGTCTCGATTTGAATATGTTTATTCCCAATTTGATTTTGCTAACCATTTTGGATTTGTTTATTTTAACTTTGAAAAGGTTGAAAAGGTATACAAAGTCATAGACTCCAGACAAACAAAAAACTGGTTGGCCATGTACCGATCCGCAGATGTCCAGCATAAGAATACGTTATTAAACACTTGTGATCACACATCACCTATTGATAATACGAATTTTTGTCTTTTCTAAAAATTGATAAAATAAAAATAAAGCTTGACTAAAATTAATGATATTTATTCGGTTATTCATTAAGATTATTGTTGAATACTTGTAGCTGAATTGAATGGAAGCCTTTGCCATTAATTTAATCTGCTGGATTTTCTTTTGGAGCATCAATAAGTATGTGGGTGCCATCAATAGCTCCAAATATATGTCTCAGAATTGTTTGAATTCGGAACCACCAACTATTAAAATTATTTGCCTCCAAAATTAGAACAGCAAAATACGACAATCCTGCCATTATTTGATTTCCAAATTGTTTAAATTCATTTATGTTGGAATATAATCCACAATCTAAATTCTTGCAATGACATAAACTATTGGTTGTTTTGACAACTGTCGCTCTTCTCAGAAATAGAGTAATAATATTAATTGATATGAATATGAAGCTAAATAGAGGTTTATACAAAAACAGATCGTTCTTACAATAAGAAACCAATATCTATCATCGTTCTGTAAAATCTGGTCCACTGCAATCGGGAATTTGGTCTACTGCAATAATTAAAATATCCCGATATTTTGCTAATATGTTATATAATATAGATTCGATCGAGTGCAAATCTAGAACTTAAATTTTACAAGCAATCGTAAAAGTCCGGCGATATCCGACAAATAGATTCTGACATACACATTTTTTTTATAATTTTATATTCATATGATCCTAACAATATTTCGCATAGCTTCTGAGATACAGATCTATTTCAAAATTCATATTCATCCTAACCAGATTTTGCACAAGTCTTTGTGTCAGCATTTTCAATCAAATCGTACGTCTTATTCTTCATAAAAGTCCAGTGTACCATCGACCGCAGCCCACCTTGTATAGTTTTTACCATTAACGTACTTATCCGGCGTATTTAGACCTCAAACCTGCCATGCAAACTTCAACTGTCTAACTCATTTCCTTCAAGAGTAATCAGGCCTACAGACAAAATGTTTGATCTCGGACTCTTCATCAGTGGGTCGAACCAAAATGTTCAAGACCATTTTCAGCCAAAAATTCGTAAATTACAGACATTTTGGCAAATTATTCAGCGGAACAAGCGCATCAAAAACCAGAATAATTAATTAATTATAAATACCAGCAGCAATATAATCAACATTAAGTCCAATCAAAGTAGGTACACAGATAGTAATATTGAATAAATCCTTCTTTCAAATTATAAATGTACGTATTATAATTCGTTTATATGTACAAGTGGCATGGTAGAATATTTGTTTCTTGCCCCTTAGGCAAACAACAATGACAATGGGACTAAAGTGAATTACATAAATGTTCTGTAATCAAATTGAGTGATATAATGAACATACTACTACTAGAGAGGGTAGTTCAAAGGTTCATCCTAAGGGCGTAGCCAGAGGGGGGGGGGGTTTGGGGGTTCAAACCCCCGAAATGTAATTTTTTCCTTAAAATCAAAAAAATTCTTGCTACAGAAAGCGCCTGCCCTTATAAAGTCAATTACAAAAATTTTAAACTCCCCCCCCCGGAAATGAATCCTATTTCAAATTAATTCCTTGCTACGCCCTATGTTCATCCATATTCAATATCTATAACAGAAATTCTGTATTCACCATAGTCGTTGAGAAAAAAAAATCATAACTGATATTCATTTAAATATATGAACTTATATTCATATTTCAATAAGTATGACTCGCAGCTAGGACTCCAAAAAAATTTGCATATTCTTAACATAGAATCAATTATAAATACCATAAAAACCTTCTGGTTCCTTCCACTCACATTTTCAAATTTATAACCAAATAAAACATTAATGTTCTTCTACCTTCATTCGATGAGACACATCAACCATATAAATATTTCTTACTCAGCGTGAACGCCACTGTTTTAAGCAATCAATTACGCCGTGTAGTTATTTCAGCAATGCTATAAATTATGGACACTTAGGCTGTTCATCCTTTTAGTAATGCCGACTGTTGACCATCTGTGTTATCATTTTTTGAAATGGGGTATGATTTATGTCAGTGGAAGCATAATCAGGTTTTGTGTGGGTGAAAAGATGGATGATTTTGCATGTGAGGTTCTCCGGTTTACTCCTTTCAGATATGATATGCATAAATCATTCAGTATCGTGGGAAATGAAAGGGAGAGGTAAAGATTCCAATAAATTTTACTCCTGGAAGTTTTCGACATACCTATACCTACCGAAAATCGGCCTAGTTCGCAATATGTTCAGTAACAATGATTCTAGAAAATGTTTGTTCGATTGTTTCAGTTTTTATTTAAACAAAATTGATCTTACTATCGATAGAAGTAAATCACTATCCGCCGTATTCACAAATCATTCAATCTCCAATAAGTCCTAACTGAGGCCCTCAGTTAAGATAAATTTGAATGGCAACCTCAGTTAACGTGCAAATTAACGTGAAACAAGCCTCTTTCACCCTTAGACTATAGAAAGAGTCTATATTCTAAGGTTTCACTACCGTTAAATACGTTAACTGAGGTTACGATTCAAATTTATACTTAACTGAGGACCTCGGTTAGGACTTAACGGAGATTGAATGCTTTGTGAATACGGCGGTATATCTCCGCCAATATTTGACAAGCAGGTCATAATTTTAACCAAAATTTCAGTATTCTCCATATAGAAAACAAATCAAAGAGATTAAAAGTTCTATAAATAAGCAGGCGCAATAAAAAATAGATTTTCTTGACAAGTGAGACCTGAGCAGATACTCGTTACCTAACATTTTTGAACCATACTGTGGAATTCCCAAACAAGCGTCTAAACGCGTTTTTGCTACCAGGGGCTCTATTCTGAACTTCACTCGTTTTCGACCACTCGTAACGAAAACGAACGGTGGTAATTGCGAACGATAGTTTATATTGCTATTCTCATGTGCCCTTCGCAATGACCGATGACTGAAACGAATTCGTGTCGTCTGAAGACTTGGCAACATAGTAACATTTGAGATTTGAATGTGTTATGTATATGTTATTGGCGCGCTTCTTCATAAATCAAAACGATATTTTATTGTTTGTTGAACTTGAGTGATTTATTTGGTTTTTTCTGTTTGCTTCGATAAGAAAAAAGTAATTATAAATTTCCTAAAATGTAAGTCTCAGTTATTAAGCGGGAAATTTACTACAGAATTTTCTTCGGAATGCCTATGAAAGAGGAACTGAGTACAATGTTAAATAGTATTCCCGGACCAAAAAAAGAATGGAAAACTTGGAGAAAGTTTTGCAATATAATATTGAAAGATTTTACAAGGATTAAGGGTTATTTCACCTCTTCAGACAGGTCTTGGGTCAAGAACAAAATCTAGAGAGATTGTATATCGAATACTTTTTTTTTCTGAAAGTTTTATTCCACTGAAATTGTCGAATCATTTTCGGTTTATTGTTGTGATATATTTTTTTAGAATGAAATAAATTTTTTTCAAATAGAAATCAATATCTATTTATTTATAGCGTGTCTTTTACAATTATACGAAAAGCTAAACATATTATTATATTCCTCTGAATTCTTCATGAAATCAGCTCTGGTTTTTGCTGCCTAATAGCCACTTCCTGATCAATTCCTTCACATTCCAGTGAATTACCTGATTAGTTAAATAATGAAAATATTGGATTTATTTTACCAATTTTTGGGGGAAAAATTACAATGTATGCGTCCTTAGAGTGTATAAGTGATACGGTCACAAAAATTTATGGATGTTCTGCAACACTTGCCAAATAAACAATTGTAATTAATAATGATTAATTATTTCACTGAAGCTACAGCTGTTTTTCTTTAATTTTTCTATTCCAAACTGGATATTTGTTATATAGACATTATTTTTTGTTTACTGTGATATATTCTCTAGTATTGGTTATTGAATACTTTTATTTCTGATCCCTTTATTCTACGTAGACACAGTGAAATATTTTTTTGTTGTTAGATGTTGTGAGAATATTCAGAACTTCATATTGAATACTTTTTTTTTTAAGTTGTATTCTACTAAGGCATTGTTGAATGATGTTTTGTTTATGGTTGTGATTTATTTTTTAGAATTAAATACATTTTTTTGGAAGAGAAATCTATATCTATTTATTCATAGTGTATCTTTTACAATTCAACGAAAAGCTAAACGTATAATTGAATTCCTCTGAATTCTTTCTGAAATCAGCTCTGGATTTTGTTGCCCCCCAGCCACTTCTTCATCAATTCCTCTACCTTCCGGTTACATTTCTGGAATGAACTAATTGATTAATTAAATAACGAAAATGTTGGATGATTTTACCCATGTCCACTTCGTTTTCATTGTCATCTATTTCACCATCGTTTCGTTCAATGCAGAACTACAGCAACCTACCAGGTATATCCTTTTCGATTAACATAAGTGTGTTTTGGGTAATTTGAATCTTCAATTTTAGGTGGAAATATTGCATTGTGTGCAACCTATGCAACCTATTACACCAGGGAAGTCGAATTTTCATTGAATATAAAAATATTAATAAACTTAAATAATTTTGCAATATTCTAAAATATCAATACCTACCTTTGCCTTTACCTACTATTCAATTCCGCCAATGTTTGTGGGAATCTAACAAATCTATTCGATATTTCTGGTTTATTTAAAACATCGACAATTTGCAATATGATAATAATTCTGACAATTTAATTATTTTTACTGAACAGATTCGTTAATTACACCGTAAAAATACCAACTTATTTACCAACAACAGATTTGAGGTTACAAAATGTGTAGAGGCTTGCATAATAATCAACAAATCAACTGAAAACTGAATGCGAGTGGAATTTCTTCCGAAAACGAGTGCTATATACCACTCGTTTAGAATTTCGAGCGCTCGTCTCACCAAATCATATCATCTGTCAGTTGAGAATAGCAAAACGAGTGAACGTTCGTGATGATTACGAAAACGAATGATAATCGTTCGCAATGTCGACCTCAGAATAGGGCCCCTGATGTGTATTTAAGGAGAATGATATGATGATACTAGTTAGTTATCATACTCACCTGATGAAATCACAATGTAATTGATGAAACAATATACAAAACAATTGTTTCACCAATTACATTATTTTATCTTATTATTATTTATATTTATTTCGATGAATATTAGCGGTTAGTGTTTTAACTCAATCGATACTATAAAATGTACTTACAAATACATGCTGTACCTATCACGCTGAACAATAAAACAAAATCCTTCCGCAAACACCAGTCATCAGGAGATATCAAAATTTCGTGGTATTTTGACCGTCAGTTGTTGAGTGTCAGTATTTACCGTGACGCTAATATTAATTGTTGGATACCAACAATAGAATAATGTAGGTAGCTCAAGGAACTCTTCCGTAATAGTCCTATTGGGTGCATTGAATTGATTCACGCCCGCCAAATAACTCATTGCGTAGATTCCTTACCCAACAGAATGTATAATACATAAAACACAACTGATTCTCCTTTCCCGGAGTTACCAATAAAATAGCTAACTTACTCAGCGGGGATTCGAACCCGACTCTCCTGCTCGGCAGGCGATCACGATAACATCTCGGCCATCGAGGTATTGTTACATTATTTTGAATTTCAGAAGAAGTTGATATCAGTTCGAGTTCTTCATCAGTGAGTAGAACTTAATCGTTTGAGACCATTTTCGGAAAATAATTCGAGAATGGCAGACATTTTAGCAAAATGATATCAAGCTCTTTCCTAGAACATGTGCTCAAAAAGTGTTTCATTTTATGACAGGAATTTAGGGTTCAAATTGATATTCAACTCAAGGACTGAGCCTTTATATTCATAGAGTCTGGCAAGATTCGTACTCGGATTCAAAATCGATGAAATTTTCCAGTAGGAACATTTTTAGTATTTCGGAATATACATATTTATACATATTTCGGAGTATTATACCTATACCCACTATTGCTGTCGCAATATGATATCGAATTAATAAAATAATCCTCCTAGGTATACGACATAGTATAATATGTAATAATTATTACGTAATGTTTTCTACAAGAACGAATCATCACAAACCATTATTTCTAGTATACTCAACAAGCGTATATCTGAATGTTCAAACTTTATTACATTATTTAATAACAAATTGTAATCTATAATATCATGTAAATCCTCTGATTACTGTAGATCCAGTTACAGTGGAATGGTGATTCTCAACAAACAATCAGTACTTTTTATATATTTATATGATATCACAAATACATATATCTCAAATTATCACATAAACAGGAAGGTAGAATTTAAAATCTCTTCTTTTAGATCATATCCAGTGTCCTAAACTTAATTCATAATTTTCGAAGCCTCCCAGCATTAATTGTATAGGTGTTATTCGGTAACATTATTCCTAATACAGTTCCCATTCCATATCCTGCACTTTTTGAAAAATACTCAATAATCCTATCGGTAAAACAAATATGACAAAAATCAATGATTTAGTAGAGCAATGGGATATACGGATAATGCGGAGGAGTATCCATATTTCTATATTTCATATCCTCGGGTTGAAGTCGCATCGGACAGGCAGCTTATGCTTCCTCCGTGGCGATGCCATAGTTCGCCTCCGAATTGGAGGTCCTAGAGCTGAAGGCACAATTGGTTGCTCGCTCCTGTTGTATAGTGTTATCTATTTTCAGTTTCATTTCCATATTTTCCTTGGTTCCTTGGTTGCCCTGTCCTGAAGAAGCCAACTAGCAGAAACACGTGTCGACAGGTACCAGAAGAATGGTGTTTCTCTGTTCCTTTTGCGGAATTACCCGTTAAACCTTCCCACTTCTCCGCATTATCCATATTTCTATAATATATTTATGCAATTATATCAGTTATTTGTTGAATATGCTATTAAGCCGAAATGTCAAACCACTAATACCGAATGAAATAATGTGGAGAAGCTGTTTATGATCTCACTGATAATTGAAGCAATTAACTCATTCATTAACTTCAGCCACCATGGGAACATAGATGAACAGCCCCAGCCTCAGCTGATTTCTCACATTCCCATGCATAATTCATTGAATTAAGAAAAAACCTAAAGTTCATAGTCGATAACGCGACGATTAATCACGTGGTAATATTCCCATAAACCAGAAAATCGTTTAACCACCAACAAGCTACCATATAATTATCGACAACCAATAATGAGATAGTAAGACAAGAAGTGAAATAATCAAGACTCAGAATTCAATATGCTGTTAGCTGATTTTCCTGGTTCATTCTAGGCACGAACGCAAACTCGACCACTGGTTGTGGGACGCACTTTTCTTCTTCTTCCAATCCGTGTACTTTACATTTGTATGGCCCATTAGTTGCTAATCTGCGCTTCTTGTGCAAGAAGTGACGCAAAGAGCCTGTTTGCCATTCCTGAGAGATCAGCTGCGGATTGAAGAGCTTTCTTAATTGTTATTGTTCTCTTTTTAGACTTACTATTATTGTTATGATTGAAGCTTATGTAGACGTTTTTGCGGTACTCGGCATTCCGATTCAGTGTTCTTCGTTCACTTTGTGCTCCAGTCCGTGCTATAAAACTATGAGAGGCTTGGGACGCTTCCTGTGTCTTTTCTTTCTGTTTATTTACGATGTTTCAGAATTACAATAAATCAGTCGTTTAATGAATCTCTGGTTCTTTTTGTGCCATCGCTCTATACTGAATGGAGACCAGAAAAAATTGGAACAAAGTCGGAAGTTCCAGAAGTGATATATGGAAGTTTGTTGAGTGATTTGATTAGAGAAAATAATGCATCATAATGGATGTTTCTCTGAGTCTAGATACCCCTAACATAATTATAGACATCATGTTCTAACAAGCGCCCCATAAATGGAATAGACACAGACCATGTGTCAATAGCTTGTAATATCTTGTTAATCCAATGTTTCCTTTTAATAATTATAGATATTGTTCGAATTCAACTGCAGAATATACAACGATATGTAATCGATAAACTCAATATGCGAGATTATTGTCTTGAGAGAAATATTCTCACTGGCTCCTCTAACTCTACAGTTGAAGCTGAATAATTTCTATAATAATTAAAAGGAAACCTTGGAGTAGTGTGGAAAATACTCATAACGTTAATATAACGTCAGATATACATCAAATATATCGAACAAACAATAGCCTGTCAAAAATAATTTAGAATAGTAAATCGAAGAGCGATAAAGAAGATGAATCCAGTCTTTTGTTGGGTTTCACGAAGCTTCGATTAGCTTAATCGTGGATTTTATTCGATAGTTGTATCAAAAATGAACTGAAAATCTGCATAAAATCGCACTAATTCGGCAATTAAGAGCTGTCAAAGCTTTGTGAAACCCAATGTTTATCTTTCAAATTGCAGTAGTCAGTATGTAATCTACGTTAAAAAATAGTGTATTTTATATAATACATATAACTGATCTAAAATGCTTATTTGCGATATATTCGGTAAGTAAAGCAGTAGTATGAATTATAAAAAAAGCACTAACGTGATTATTTGGCGCGCGTGTTCACGGAAGCTTATTTGAATTGAATGATGAGTACTTCAAGCTCAGTGGATAGAGCGAGCCGGAGATCTACCCCAAGGATAGTGGACATTCACTGTCGGTTCAAAACTTAACAGTACTGTGTCTAAGCTGTCATAAGGATAGAGTAACAGAGTTGAAAAAGAAAACAACTGACTCTCCTTAGTCGCACAAGCTCCTAGAAGATTCTGAGGGATCTCCTTGGGAAAGACTTGGAAGGGTCAGTATAATCATAATCATGTTTATAGCACGCGCGCCAAAGCAGATTGACCCCACGTCAATGTTTTTTTACACTTCTTCTTTCATTGTTAAGTGAATCTGCATTTGGCGTACGTGCTATAAACATGATTATGATTAAATTGACCCTCCCAAGTATTTCCCAAGGATATCCCTCAAAATCTTCTAGGAGCTTGTGCGATCAAGGAGAGTCAGTTGTGTTCTTTTTCAACTTTGTTACTCTATCCTTATGGCAGCTTAGATACAGCACTGTTAATTTTTGAACCGACAGTGAATGGTGTCCACTATACTTTGGGTAGATCTCCGGTTCGCTCTATCCACTCAGCTTGAAGTACTCATCATTCAATTCAAATTAGCTACCGTGAACACGCGCGCCAAAGAGTACTGACTTCACGTCAGTGCTTTTTTTTATTTTTTCAAGTTCCTCTATCTAATATGGCTATCAATACAGTTTGGCTGTTAGCTTTACCGTAGATCGAAAAAAATTGTGGTTATGGAACCACTGTTTGGAAAGCAATGGCTTCTTCTCCAAATCCGAACGTAATTTAATATAGATCTACCGACTATAGTTATTTATAAATTCGCCCCAGGGACACGATACAGACATTTCAACTCGGAAACAACGCTATTTCCCCGAAACTGACTTGACCGTGCGAATAATTGCCATGAAATTTCTCTTAAAACCTTGAAATGGCGGCTCAGCACCAAATCCATCAGCGCTAGATGCAAACCACTCCCGACATGAGCCATACAATCCAAACATCTCCTCTGCTCATACGCAATCTACTCGTGGCTTAAAGGCCCCTGAAAATAACACTCCACACCAAATTTTGAATCTTCAACACCATTGGTTCAAGAGATATGACTGCTCCAATCCACGCATGTGCAGACACTTCCAAGAGGATTCTATGGAGGAATAGGATCCAACACCTGAAAACTCCAATCCTCTCAGACGAAAACTCCAGCAGTTAAATCACTTATTGTCTGCTCATGCGTGAAATAAAAAATCTCCGAAAGGGGTTACATGAATTTCAAATTAGGAACGCAATTTCTTCACCTATTCTCCAAATCTGAAAGTAATTTAAAATTGATCATCCAAATATAGTTATTTAAAAATTGGCCCCAGGGCCACACACAGATATTTTAACTCGAAAACAACGCTATTTCTTTGAAACTGACTTGTTCGTTCACAGAATTGTCTTGAATTTTCCTTTAAAACCTCACAATATTGGCTCAGCACAAAATCCATGACAGCTAGACGTAAAACGCACCCAACATAAGCCATACAACCCAAAAAGAGCCACGTTATTTCTGCGCATGCGCAAACTACTCGTGTCTGGAAGTCCTCTCAAAATCACACACCGCACACAAAACTCAGATTCTTCCAAACCATTGGTTCAAGAGAGATCGCACCTTCAATCCACGCATGCGCAGATACTCCCAAAGGGATTCTGTTAAGTAATAGCATCCTGCACCTCAAATCCCAAATCCTCTCAGACAAAAACTCCAGCAGTTAATTCACTTACCGTCTGCCCATGCGCATGATGAAAAATGCCCGTGAGGGGTAACATCAATTTCAAAATTAGCCCCAGAGCCACGGTACGCACACTTCAACTCGGAAACAACGCTATTGCCCCCAAACTGACTTGTGTCCGTGCACTGAATTGACATGAATATTCTTTTAAAACCTCACAATATCGGCTCAGCACTCCCAACATATCCCATACAACCCAACAACAGTCACTTCTCTTCCGCGCATGCGCAATCTACCCGCGGCTGAAAGTCCTCCCAAAATCACACACCTTACAAAAAACTCTGATTCTCCAACACTAGGGGTCAGGAGATATCGCATATTTAATCTACACATGCGCAGACACTCACCAAGGGATTCTATGGAGGAATAGCGTCGGCCACCCCAAAACCCCAATTCTCTCTGACGAAAACACCACCACTTAAATCACTGATGGTCTGCTCATACGCGTAACGAGAAATGCCCATAAGGGGTAACATCAATTTCAAAATTAGTCCCAGGGCCACGGTACGGACACTTCAACTCGGGAACAACGCTACATCCCCCAAACTGACTTGTCCTTGCACTGAATTGCCATGAATATTCTCTTAAAACCACACAATATCGGCTAAGCACTCCCAACATAACCCATACAACCCAAAAACAGTCACGTCCCTTCTGCGCATGCGCAATCTACTCGCGGCTGACAGTCCTCTCAAAATCACACACCTTGCAAAAAACTCCTTTTCTCCAATACCAGAGGTTCAGGAGATATATATATATATTCTTTTGAACTTGAGCATTACAATTAATTTTTCATCTAACAATAAAGCATGTGTATGAAAAAAGTGTTAGCAGAGGTTAGTGTAACGGGGTACCATATAATTTGATATATGATACTAGAGCTTAGGGAAAAAACCTCAGCAAAAAAACCCTATCTCCCCGTTAGTGTTGTGATTTATGAAAATTGAAATTGTTAACAAAATATGCTGAAATATTAAATATTGAAGGGCATCTTTTTCTTCATTATCGCTTCTTCCTTCAACAATCAGAGAAGTTTCTCCAAGGTACCCGAAACCCAATCTGGAAAAGGAAAAGGCAAAGGGAGAAAAGGAGATATCGCATCTTCAATCCAAGCATGCGCAGACCCTCACCAAGGGATTCTATGGAGGAATAGCATCCGCCACCCCAAAACCCCAATCATCTCTGACGAAAACTACAGCAGTTAAATGACTTCTCATCTGCTCATGCGCACAACAAAAAATGCCCGGAAAGGGCAGCATGAACTTCAAAAAAATAAGTTTTGGAGTTTCAAGCAAAATTTTCCGCAAAATAGTTGTAATTTTTTGAATTTTTTCATGTCGCGTGATCTTCACGAAATTTTGCGAAAGTGTTTGCTTTGGTCTCTTGCATCTAATTACTGAGTTTCAATTCAATCAGATCATCATTTTTCGAGTTATTGTGAAAACAAAATTTCAAATTTTTTAATTTTTTTTGCCACTCTATGACCATCCGGTCAGTACAAAACTTCGCAGGCATGTAAAGGTCATGATTCTACAATTTGATGCCAAATTTCAGATAGATCGAGTGATCGGTTCCGGAAATATTCATAAAAAACGTTTTTGTTAAAAACGCTGTTCCTTGCGGAACACGCACGCAAAAATTGGTTCAAGCCCTGTGGATCGGAGCTTTGGCGCTCTTGTTCAAACTTTAACAAATCATATTTCCGAAATAATTGGTCTCTGGGAATGATATAAATGGATTCTTACGATATATCAAATTCAAACAGACCGATTCTCCCCAATAACGAACTTATCCGAGATATTCAATCCTCAAATCTACTCTGAAAATTATATTATATCAATTAAAACTTAGACAATATTGCAGTTTTGTTTTTACTGGAGATATGCTGAACCCAATTTGATTATGTATCTTACCAAAGAATATAGTTCCATCATCTTATGGATTATCCACGGGCATTATATTATCACCTCAAAAGTACAATAGCTGAGGACATTGGTCATTTTGCTTTCAATGATACTTTGTTTTATAGAACAGTAAGGGTATTTCATATCAAGAGTAACGAACCAGAAATAATTTTGACATTTATCTCTCATAGGAAAATAAGATGACATGTAAGAACACTGATCATATAATAATTCATAGATAGAAAAATTAAGTACAGCATTCTGTGAAAACATAGAAGTATGATTCATTATTGAAATTTCGAATAATCATATCTTCGAAAGTATTAGCTTGTTAGAGTTGAAAATGATATCAATGGATTTTTATGGTGAAACTGCATCTTAAAAAAAATTGAATTTGAAATTTGCAATGTTAAAAAATTTTTTTTTTCGTTACTCTGAAACCATTTTGCCGAATAACGAATTTAACCAAGATATTTATCTCCCAAACATACGTTGAAATAGATTCCTCGCTCAGCACTTGGTGAAACATTTTCATAGACATAGAAAATAAAACACTTGACTATACGTTCACATAAATATATTCAAAATAGTTAACATGTTTCGGGTTTCATCCGGGTTTCATCTCAAAAATTATAACATCCAAGTCGTCTGTACAAATAAGAAAAATTTAAAATCAATATTTTCAAATGGCAAGGATCAACTTAACAACCTTGAAAAGAGTGGTGTCTACAAGCTATTTTGTGATGAATGTCCTGCTTTTTATATTGGTCAGACCGGTCGTTCTCTGGGTGTTAGAATTGGCGAGCATAGGAAGTCCATTCTCCAAAATAAGTCCACCACGGGTTTTTCTGACCACTGTATTAGCTGCAATCATTTCATCGATTCGAGTAGAACAGAAATTCTACATACAGGAGAAAAGGGCAAAAGATTGGATTTATTAGAAATGTTTGAAATTGCATACGCGCACAAAGAAAAGTTACCGATCGTAAATGAACAATTGGATTTCCGCTTATCACCTGTGTTAACATCTGTGATGTATAACGAGAACCTTTCACTTTCCGAAGAAATAAAAGAAGAAACCAACAAAATGATAGATGTATGTTTGAAGCAGAGCTACTTTAAGTTCAACGCTAAGATCTACCAACAGTTAGACGGTCTACCAATGGGTTCTCCAGCATCACCTCTTTTTAGCGAAATATTTATGAGCCATTTTGAAAAGAAAATTTTTTCCCAGATGAATTTCAGCTCAACGAGGTATGTGTTGTATTGGAAGCGGTACGTGGACGATGTTTTTTGTGTATGGACTGGTACAGAATTGGAATTGGAAAATTTTTTAGAACTTTTGAATTCAATGTACAGTTCCGTCCAATTCACCGTAGAAATTGAAAACAACAAAAGCATCAATTTCCTAGACATAAAAATTAGTAGAGTGGATGATCATTTAGAATTTGATATATACCGAAAGCCCACCTTTTCAGACATCCTCATTCCCGCTGATAGTTCCCACCCACAAAGAGTAAAAAATGTCAGCCTTTCATGCCCTCGTACATAGGCTGATCTCGACACCATTATCGGAGAGTAACTTCAATAAAGAAGTAGAAATTCAAAAAGTATTAGCAAAAAACAATGGTTACTCTCCCATGATAATAGACAAATTGATCAAAAGGAAACTTTTTAATAAATCCCTTACAAGCATATATCCATCTGTTCGAGAACTTGACCAAAAGAAATTTGTATATATGAATCATGTTCCACGTTTGAGCGATACCATCTGTAATAGACTCAAAAATTATAACATCCAAGTCGTCTGTACAAATAAGAAAAATTTAAAATCATTATTTTCAAATGGCAAGGATCAACTTAACAACCTTGAAAAGAGTGGTGTCTACAAGCTATTTTGTGATGAATGTCCTGCTTTTTATATTGGTCAGACCGGTCGTTCTCTGGGTGTTAGAATTGGCGAGCATAGGAAGTCCATTCTCCAAAATAAGTCCACCACGGGTTTTTCTGACCACTGTATTAGCTGCAATCATTTCATCGATTCGAGTAGAACAGAAATTCTACATACAGGAGAAAAGGGCAAAAGATTGGATTTATTAGAAATGTTTGAAATTGCATACGCGCACAAAGAAAAGTTACCGATCGTAAATGAACAATTGGATTTCCGCTTATCACCTGTGTTAACATCTGTGATGTATAATGTGTAGCCTGTTTATGTTTATATTTTCTGTCCAGTCAGTTTTGAAAATGGGATGAAACCCGAAACATGTTAACTATTTTGAATATATTTATGTGAACGTATAGTCAAGTGTTTTATTTTCTATGTCTCCCAAACATACTCTGAAAATTTCACCTGCCTAGCTCATTATGTTCGAGAATAATAGTAGAAATAAATTTTTAGAATTTTGTTTACACTTTATGGAAACCTAGTCAATACAAAACTTCGCATGCATATAAAGGTTATTATATTCTACAGTTTGGTGCTAAATTTCAGATAGATCAAGTGATCGGTTTTGGAAATATTCATAAGAAATGTTTTGACTAAAAACGGCCATAACTCCGAAATCACTTGATGGATTTTGTATGTTAACGAACTCATCCGAGGGTTGACGCTCCCAACATACCTTGCAAATTTCAATCCTCTAGCTCCTTTCGTTCGAGAGTCATCGTGTTAAGGGCCGGACGGATGGCCGGCCGGACAGTATCGATTTCGACCACGGATTCTAGATCAGTGATCGAACCAAATCATTTAAGATCATTTTCAGTCAAAAATTCGAAAATTACAGACATATGGGCAAATAGATAAGCACTCTATTCCGAGGA
Organism: Halyzia sedecimguttata; assembly: GCA_937662695.2. Classification (NCBI taxonomy): domain Eukaryota; kingdom Metazoa; phylum Arthropoda; class Insecta; order Coleoptera; family Coccinellidae; genus Halyzia; species Halyzia sedecimguttata. Next base: position 8,716,550 of record OW569416.2, on the reverse strand, counting down.
ACAAGAGCGCTAAAAATAAACTATTTTTAACGTAGACTTTGACATTGATTTAGAAACACCCTGTATGTTCAATTGAATTTTTAATTAACGAAGAAGAAGCAGTGGTATGACTTCTGATTGAAGTAGAAAATTAGGAATGTTTATGCAAAAATCTAGCAACAGCCCTTATATCATTTACATGCGTGACTAATCATACAGGATTTTCCGAGACATACTAAAACGTGCGTTTTTTCGAATGGAATACGACACAACCAGTTCCTATACCTAAATTGCAAGGTTTTCGAATTAAAAGTAAGTTTTCATGCTTGTTCTTGCTTTAATCTGATCGCATGGACAGTGAAGAATAAACAATTTCGTCAAAACGGAGAGCGCGTAATCTGAGAATGAGAACTGCACCATGGAAGAAATCAAATTATAATAGCTTAATTGAATTTGACTATCTCTTATAGAATAAGATGACATGTACGAGTATGAACACAGATCATATAATAATTCATAGATAGAATAATTATAGCATTCTGTGCAAACATAGAAGTACGATTCATTATTGAAATTTCGAAAAATCATATGTCCGAAAGTGTTAGCTTGTTTGAGTTGAAAGTGACATCAATGGATTTTTATGGTGAAACTGCATCTTGAAAAAAATTTCATTTGGAATTTGAAGTTAAAAAAAAATTGTTTTTTTCATTACTCCGAAACCATCTGACCTATTTTACCCAATAACGAAATCAGCCGAAATATTTTTCTCCCAAATATAATCTGAAAATTTCAATTGCCTAAGTCATTCTGTTCGAGAGTTCTTGTAGAAACAAAATTTAAAAATTGAAAAAGTGTTTTTTGACAATTTACGGCAATTCGATCAATACAAAACTTCGCATGCGTATGAAGGTCATTATTCTACAATTTGATGCTAAATTTCAGATAGATCGAGTGATCGGTTTCGGAAATATTCATAAAAAATATTTTTACTAAAAACAGCCATAACTCCGAAACCGCTTGAGGGATTTCGCTGGTTATAGAACTTGTCCGAGATATTTACGCTCCAAACCTACCCTGCAAATTTCATTCCTCTAACTCCTTCAGTTCGAGAGTTATCGTGTTAACGGACGGCTGGACGGCAGGACAGAATCGATTTCGACCACGGAATATTGATCAGTGAGTCTAACCAAATCGTTTGAGACCATTTTCAGCCAAAAATTCGAAAATTACAAACAATTGGGCAAATTGATAAGCACTCTGTTCCGAAGAATAAGAGCGCCAAAAACGCACGTTTTACTGTTTAAGTTTGTCTCAGAAAAGCCACGAATTTTGATCAAGCCTGTATGATTAGGTACCTACTTATTTCATTATACGTAAATGATACACGGAATATTGGTAATCCATACCCGAAATTTCCACTTTCTAGAATTCCAAGTACCGACGTAATGAATATTTAATAAAAGCTATGTTTTGCACAAAAAAGAAGTAAATCAATCAATGACTCTAAACCCACCAGACATAGGGAGGATAAAGTTCACACACAAATGATCAGGAGGCTACGGCAAATCGACAAAAGCAATAATATACAATAATAAAGAGCTTGTTTTATTTAAAATATCAAGTCTGTTAGTACTTTTCGATATAAGTGGCAACACAGTAGCACTGAAAATATTCTAGATCGAAAGAGCATTGGTTCCTACCCAAGATACCAAATTTTCAATAAAATCGTACTTCCCGTTCTCCGTATAAGTCCAGGGACCATTGACCGTGGCTCATACTGATTCACTCTAAAGTCCTCTATTCATTGAATGTAGGTACCTTAAAGCCAACCCGACTCGGGACTAATCATAAATTGCGCATAGATTGGCTGATGGTTCGGGGTACTCTCTTGTGAGGAGCGAGCTGCGGCATCACTCATCCGTTTCAATTAACGTCAATTCCTTCTAGTAATATTTTTCGTCTTCAAACGTCATATTTATAACCTCGTGGTTACTAAGACTAATCTCAAATTGCACATACACGTGCAGAGCGGTAGGCGTTGGGCTCGAGTTAGCTCTTCTGGACGGTGAGCCCCAACCCGACCCGGATCATTCCGTTTTGAGCTAGGACCAACCAATCGACATACCAATCCGTCAGATGGATGTGGCCTCCAAAGGGTATTGAATATGATATATTTCGCCCGTTCCAAACAATGTCTAGATGTTAAAATTTGTATATAAAGGTAATACTGACTAGGAGAAATGATATTACCACAAAATAGATGATGAACATGATGAACATACATTTCATCCAGCTCTAAAATAAATAATTACCAATGAAAATCTGTATTCTGTGCAAAGTCTTTATTCAAAGCAGAGCGCTTTCGGCCTCTAGGCCATCTTCAGTGCTACCTTGTCAGTTTTAAGCACAGAACAAACGTCCATCGAACGGGGCAAACACAATTTAGACAAGTAGGTATCGAACAACAAAATAATCAACTCTTAAAAAATTGTAATAATTCTGATATTTTTAAGAGTTGATTATTTTGTTGTTCGATACCTACTTGTCTAAATTGTGTTTGCCCCGTTCGATGGACGTTTGTTCTGTGCTTAAAGGGTATTGAATATGATATATTTCGCCCGTTCGAAACAATGTCTAGATTTTAAAATTTGTATATAAAGGTAATACTGACTAGGAGAAATGATATTACCACCAAATAGATGATGAACATGATGAACATACATTTCATCCAGCTCCAAAATAAATATTTCAATACCTAGTTGTAAACTGGCGAAATAATCAATTGCTGAATAGCAGTTCCTAAGCAGTCCATTCATTAAACATTCAGTAGCTTATCGGATATTATAATGATAATAAATGTCCCTATTTATATCTAGCACAAATCTCAAGGAGACCAAAAGTGCTTAAGCTATTAACCCTTGTTTCTCATTTACAATCCAAATATGAATCACAAAAAAAATTCCTGTAAAAATGGAGATGTCCTATCGGTGATATGCATGTCATGAATGTTAATATCTGGGATATTGGGAAGAATACGTGAACGAGCGGAGAGCTCAGTATTAGATTGAGGATAATGAATATGTTGACGAGAGAGTCAGTGAATATAATAAAGAATAAAAATAATGAATGAATATAATAAAGAATAAAAATAAAATCACGTAATAATATGTAGCTTCATTGAAATGCCAAAGAAACAGTGTGGTTACCCCCATCCTTCAGAAATAGAGAATATTCTTGAGATTCAAACAGATCAAAGCAACAACAAATTTCATTGTCTTCATCAATTAGATGAAACTATTCTATTTCTATAATTAGCATCATAACCCCACATAAAATCATGTGGATTAAAACCACCGGAGTAGATTGATGGAAGGTTAACATTTATATCTAAATTGCTTTGCCAAAAATTATTTGGAGGTTTATAAATATTAATGACTGCACAAAATGTGAAGGAAATGAAGCAGACTTCTTCAACCTCAACCATCCGAATTGAATCAACATTATGAAAAGTTATTTTTTTAACAAGCTAGACCGTCAATTCAACTTATCAATCAACTAATGCATAACCTTTCAAATGTCCTCCCTCAAGAAGATTTCCCTATTTTGCTGTATTGTACTCACACCTTGTCCTTCATAATCCCTTATTATTATCATATATTCAAATTTAAAAGAGAAACCTCCTTGCGAATATCAATATCAATATCATTTGCCGGGAGGAATTTTCAATCCCGGTTCCGCTATCATAGTTAGCATTTTCCAGAACTTCAGATGTGCGAAGACCGCTACAGGATCCTAATGAAGGACAAACATCTTCCATTATATAATCTTCACTTTCAGATAGAAGATCGAGATGAAAAATGACCAACAAAATTCTTATCAAAATATGTTAAGTAAAGTACCAATAAACAAACAAAAGCGACCCGTCTGGAAAATATTACAATAAAAACTGCATTGATCTTATAAGTAATGAAAATATAATTTATTGACATTCAAATAAATTTTGATGATCGTAAGCAAGGGCACATCCAGGATTTTTTTCTGGGTGGGGCACAAGGGGACGGACGTACAAAAAAATTGACAGTAACAAGTATGCATAGGAAAGTTTATGAAAGTGTCAAAACAATAGATTCACTCATTATCTTTGTGATATTTTATCCATATATTTTCACAATTATGAAAATTTGAGTAATCATTAAAGGATACTGTGGGAGGTATTGGTATATTCAGAAAGAAACCATTTAATTATAACAATTTGATTTGCTTCCAAGTCTGTAACGTGATGTGATCTCCACAACAAAAATATCGTCAATTTTTTCTAGACGATTATCTCTAGAAGATTATTACTGTACCGATAATAATCTTTGATTACAAATGCTCATGCATAAAAAATGTTTTTTTTTACTACGAGCGCATTTTTTCAGTATAGTAATTTATTAATTTATTTATATGTTTTTCTTTCGAGTTTAAAATGATAAATTTTTCAAAAAAATATCCCTTTTTGACATCAGTTTGCCGATTTTTTCGTAAAGAGAGCGTAGTAACCTTTACTTTTGAATTAGTGTAGCATTAACTTAATAATAAGGAATAAAATCAGAACAGATTGAGATTTTCGTTAAATTGGAGTCAATTTTGTTAGCTTATCGATATCTGTTATTTAATTATATTACTTACTTAAATTGCCATTATAAAATAAAAGAAGGTTAAAACGATAAAAGTATTTTATTTTAATAAAATACTTTGGAAATTCGGTTATGTATTTAGTAGTTTAGTAAATAAAAAATGAAAAACTATTTTATATTTCATATTTCAAATAAAAAATACCAACAGTATTTGCTTTTCATATTTGAAGACATTATATAAAACATATTGTACATCTCTGACTATCTGGTTTGGAAAATACTCAGGAAATTGTACCCCCTTCCATTTAGGCTGAAATAAGACTTGAAATTTGGAAGTATATCAACACAGGCATTGCGTATTGAGAACCCACACACTTTAGAGAAGGAAATACTTTCATATGGTGTTACTCCCAGCCTTTTGAGCTAGGGATTGTACTTGATAGTAGCAAATATTTCATTGTCATCATATTTGAATACACACCTACGTTGACTCTTTAGATACCACGAACAAATATCTGAATGGCTGAAAAATAGTATTTTGCCAACAAGATTACACTGGTATCACTAATGTTAGCTCAATCGAACTCCTAGAAGTGATTCAAAATTGTACTTCAAGATTAAATACCAGAATGTCGTATAAAAAGTGCGAATACTATCTAGTATCCAGTTTTATTTGCATAATATGCATATCACCTCCTTGCTTCCTTCTCTTCTCGTTATTTTATAGTAGGTATTACTAAACCCCGTCGTGAATTATTTCGACATCCGAACACATCCCTTGTCCGTATTCATCATTCGGTGCATTCCGAATAAAATGATGATTCTATGAAAAGAAAATCTGCCAAACGCACATCCTGAGCTGAGTCCCTACATTTGTTTTCTTCGACTACCGTTCTGTATCTGTTATTTCATATTGTGAATATAAATGTTCGAACTCAATATCGCCCTACTCATCTAGAGTATATTGAACTTCTTCCACTACAACGGAGAGCATTTTGTGCGTCTCTCGACGAAATCTCTGACCACAGAATAAACCGCAACCTCACACCTCAACTGTTTGGACGTGTGAACCTTCCTAACCGTCCTGGAATAACTCATTCGATTTGCTTCGCGTGAAACGGCACAAATGCGAGTTTCATTTGCATCGCTGATAATCGATGGCAAAAAAATACGATCAAACTGTGTATGACCGTTATTTTTCATTACGAGGATCGATAAGTTGTGCGATAGTAACAAAGTTATGTATCATGGGAAATAAAAACGGAATTCCATGGTATAATAACACTTCTATGCTACGGTTGACATATTTCGTTCCGAGGTGCGCTGAAGAAATGTCATTGTTTCTGTCACCGTCCAGGCGGCTCTGCACGTTCGACACTGAATGATTTGATTATTCTGGTGAGGCACCGTGATTTAATCCGTCATGGTCCAGCAGTTTCCGCTAGAGGTCTGAGCGAAAACTGGAATCGGCAAAACTGTTCATTCATCCTTCCATTAGAACTCATTTATTCCATTTATTTTCATTCTGCACGAGCAATTGTGATTATTGGTCATTATTTATCATTTTGTCAAGAAAAAAACTTTTGGAATCGTGCTGGGAAACCGTTTCCGGGTAGGTAGAACTCAAAAATCGGAACAAAAAAAATGTGAGAAAACCCTGTGGACAGGAGCTTTGGCGCTCTTGTTCATACTTTGACATTTCATCTCCGAAATTATTGGTTTCTCAGAGTTGGGAATGATATCAATGGTTTCTTATAATAGAACTGCATCATAAACGAAACTAAATTAAAATTCAGTAACAAACTTATCCGAGATATTCATTCCTCAAAGCTTCTCTGAAAATTATATTATATCAATTGAAACTTAGCCAATATTCCGGTTTTGTTTTCAATGAAGATATTCTGAATAAATTTTTTTCATCATATGGATTTTCCAAGGGCATATAGGGTAGGGGTAATTATAATATCCTATAATTGTTCATTTTGCATTCAATCATACTTTGTTAGAACAGGAATAAATATATTTTACATATCTGTCATAGGTAGATAAGATTATATGTAACGTGCATTCAAAAAAACTCGTGGTCAAGTAGGCTATGGAATTTTAAAACTTGCAATGTCTGAACTAGGTTCAGAAGCAGAATATTAACGTTCAAAATTCCATAGCCATTAAAGAATTTTTTTGAACGCACGTTAGTAACAGTGAAGACAGATAGAAAACAGACACATATAATTCGCATTCTGTGATATCCTAGAAGTACGATATATTTTTGAAATTTTTAAAGTTCATATCACCGAAAGTATCAGCTTGTTTGAGTTGAAAATGATATCACTGGATTGTTATGATGGAGCTGCATCTTAAACAAATTAATTTGAAATTTGTAATGTAAAAAAAAATTTTTTTTTCGTTACTCCGAAACCATTTTGCCCAATACCGAACTTAGCCGAAATATTTATCTCCCAAACTTACTCTGAAAATTTCAACTGTCTAGCCTCGTGTCTAGCTCATTGCGTTCGAGAGTTATCGTGTTAACGGACGGACGGACGGACGGACGGACAGAATCGATTTCGACCACGGATTCTTGATCAGTGAGTTGAACCAAATCCTTTGAGATCATTCTCAGCCAAAAATTCGAATATTACAGACATTTGGGCAAATTGATAAGCACTCTGTTACCAGTAAAAAGAGCGCCAAAAATGGAGGCCATTATGAATTCAATACTTAACGGACAACTTTTCTTGCCCCTAAATCCCAATGCTTTGAAAATTTCGTCTCTATCTGAATATCTGGAGAAATTTAATCTCTTGTGCTCCTTGTAGTGAAGTTGTGAACAATTATTGTATACATCTGTGGAACTACGTATAATAAAACTGGTAGAGAAATGAAGCTATTGAATGTTTCGAAAAGTGTTATGAGGAATACGCCAAGAACACCCTCAATGATCTACCCACTGGGAAGGTAAACTTTGAAAACTACCAAATTGCTCAATTCTATTAAAGAATGTATCGACATCGATAACAAAACTTTCGAAATATTGGATAGCTGAGTTTGAAGAATATTTGCTGTTAGAAAGAGCAAATAGGAATCAAAATATTTTACAGTGGTGGAGAGTGATGAAAAAGGTCTTCCTACACTTTCCAAGATAGCCGATGATTTATTAATGGCTACTTCCGTACCTGTTGTAAGATTATTTTCCACAGCAGTTATGATCATGGCAAAAACACATTGAAAAATTATGTGATGCAAGCGTGATTATGTTTGAATTCTTGGTCATCGAGTAAATCAAAAGTTGAAATTATCAGTGTTCAAAATCTAAAAGAATATGTACATGTACACATATTTTTGTATGAGAGCATAATAAATATAGCTTTACAAAATTATTCATTATTGCATACCATTTCGTTTATATATTATAATATTTATTATCGTTATTCAGAATTGAGCGAGACGAGACGAGACAACTGATAACGAGACGAAAATGAGACTTAAACGAGACTTAATTTTTTGGGAATTGGCGAGAGCGAGACGAGATTTTTTATACTCTCGCCTACTCCGTCTCGTGTGAAGCCATAAAAAATACAAAACCGATTAAATTCAAACATGGTTATTAGTTGCATAATGTCAACGCGAAAATTTTCGAAAAATTTCGTGAGGATCTTATCACTAAAAAATTTTCAAAAAATCATTGAAAATTATTGAAAAAAATCTATATATCAGTAACTATTCGTCCGACATCGCTGAAATTCCGCGAGAGCCTTCAAAACCTAACTCTACTGCCAAATTCCAAGTTTGAACATGATCGAATATATATTATTGGTGATTCAAGCAGCCTTGTGTGAGTTCATTAGATGGATGGGTGACCGTTGCCTCGTTAACTTTCGAACAAAAGGAGATAGGGACTTGCAATTTTCAGGGTATGTTGCGTATCCGAATGGGGGAGTTAAGTTCATTTACGGGCATAATCGGTCCAACGGTTTCAAAGTAATACCCACCTGGAATATTATTTCCTCGATAACTCAAAAGATATAGACTCGATCGAATTGAAGCTTGGTAACTAGTTGTAGTATATCGAAATATGACGTGTTGCTTCAACCTCATTAAGTATCACCAAGGAGGAGGGGGGGGGTTAAAAAAATGCAAAAAAACATCACGTGATCAATGGACGGCCCCTTATCGGCGCAACGGTTTCTGAGTACAAATTTTGTTTTCAACCAATACAGATCCGATCAAATTGAAACGTGGTAAGTGCTTGTAGAATGAAGACGTATATGAAATTTGTGAGGATCGTATTTTAAGAAAAATCTTAGAAAATATTGTTTATCTGACGATAACTTGAGAACCGAAAGAGATAACAATGGGTAGGATACCCATGCCATTGCAAAATTCGAGTTTGTTAATGGGCTCAATCGGCCAAACGGTTTCGGAGTTATACTTATTCAAAATTTTGTTTTTATTTCGTTAATAACTTATTAATAAGTAATTAATTGTAGAATGCCAACGTGCGAATTTTTGAGAAATTTTGTGAGAATCGCATCACTAGAAATTCTTAAAATTATCTCTCAGAAACAGTGTGAAATCGCTTAAATTTTGCGAGAAAATTCAGAACCTAATTCTATAGCCAAGTTTCAAGTTTAACCATGATCGGATCTATATTGTTGGAGATATGAGCAACCGTGTGTGAGTTCAGTAGCTGGATGGGTGTCCGTTGTCACGAAAACTTTCGAACGGAAACAGATAGAGACTTGTAGTATTCAGGGTAGGTTGCGCATCCGAATGGAACAGTTAAGTTCATTATTGGGCATAATCGGCCAAATGATTTTGTGGTTATACACATTTGACGTTTTGTTCTTATTTCGTCTATAACTCGAAATATACAATTCTGATCCTATTAATACTCAGTAATTACCTGTAGAATGCCGACGCGCTAATTTTCGCGGAAAGTACTTGAGACGTAAGTTTATTCTTATATTATTGGATATTTGATGCATTTCAATTCCGATAAAATACGTGTCACAATTAAATATTCCGTGATCACTTTGGGCGGGTCAAATCACAAATTTTGATTAAACAATCATACCAAAAATGTTTATCAAATGCTTAATTTCATTATTAACTTTAAAATCTCGTATAAGACAATTCAACTAATAAAATGTCCAAACACAAAAACAAGAGCTCACTATTTTTGATAATTGCAGATGTTCAGAGTAAAAGAGTGCTATAATTTTTCCCAAGTGTCTATAATTTCCTAATTTTTTGCCGAAAATGCTCTCATACGATTAAGTTCGACTCACTGATGAAGAATTCGAGGTCAAATTCGATTCTGCCAGCCTTCCTGCCGTTGCCAAGATAACTTGAGAACGGAAAGATAAAGCGACTTGAAATTCTCAGGTTAGTTGGCGACTTCAAATGCGACAAGTTTGTTAATGGGCGTAATGGGCCCAACGGTTTTCGAGTACTAATTTTGTTTTCAACCAAAACAGTTTTCAAATTGAAACTTGGTAACTAGTTGTGGAATACCGACAATTTTTGAAAAATATTGAAAACTATTATTAATATCACGAAAACCTGAGGTGATATTAAAAAATATTATGTACGTCAGGATTAATTGAGAACGGAAAGAGATAGCGACTTGAAATTCTTAGGGTTTTTGCGCATCCGAATGCGACATTTGAGCTTGTTAATAGGTGAAATATGCTAAACGGTTTTGGAGTTACATCCATCTGAAATTTTGTTGATATTTACTCAATAAATGCTGACTTTGTTTGCACAAGATTATGTAGCGCGTTTTATCTGAAACTTATATAGCTTGTTATACCCCAAGATTCTTTGATAAATGCGTATTACTCACCAGTATACACCCACCTCAACTACAATGTTGTACTTTGGGGTGGTCCTCCATTTAGTAGTGCATCATTTTCAACCTGAAACCTGAGGAGTCCTGTAGACCAACTTTTATTCATAATTCATAATAAAATCATGTGTTTTCCGTGTCTATATTCTGAGCTGCTTAATGTACCTACTCTCGTGGAAATATTCATTCGTTGAATAAATGTTTCGTATTTCACGAATATCCGAAAACACCGTACATCCAAATTTCAGCAATCACCTACTTATAGTGGTATCAAATTTTTCAACCATCTGCCTGATAGATTGAATGTTTATAGGAACATCGCGTTATCATTTTGCCCAAATGTCTGTAATTTTCGAATTTTTGCCGGAAATGGTCTCGAACAATTGGCTTCGGCTCCCTGATCAAGAATCCGAGGTCGAATTTGATTCTGTCGGGCCAGCCGTTGCCACGATAACTTGATAACGTAAAGACAGCGAATTTAAATTTTCAAGGTGGGTGGCGCGTCCCAATACGACGGGCAAGTTCGTCAATGGGCATAATCGGCCGAACGGTTTCCGAGTAATAATTTTGTTTTCAACCAATACATTCCGATCGAATTGGTGAGTAGTTGTAAAATACAGACTTGAAGACGTATGTGCAAATGAAGTACCCTGTACACAGGTCCCTTAATAACGTGTAGTGTAATAGGCCTTCAAGCCCCAAGGAGGCTAGTTTGAATGAAATAATTAAGACTTGCCACGTAGATACAAATCTTTGTTCTCATTTTGAAAATGTCAAATTTAGAACTCAAAACATAATTATTGTGATCATTGCTTTGTGATAAGATTAGGACATTCACATTTTCGTTAAGTATCATATACATGGGATACACGCTAGAAGAGTCTATGAAAGTTGGAAATTCAAACTCAAAAGACTACTAGAAGAGGAGGGAAATAGGAGAAATACATAATAGAAATGCAAATTATTCCAAAATCAATGAAACAATCATCTGGCCAGTAGAGCTAATATTTTTCAAAGAACTAGATGCCGAACCGAATAGAAAAAGAAAGCCCACTCTCTTCGAAGATGTAATTCTGTGCAAGATAGTCAGTAGTCGTGAATATAAACTTGGATTCTTGAAAATACAATATGAAAGAAAATTAAGAAATAAATATCAACATTCAAATGGCATAGCCTCCTAAATAGACTTCTTTCTTGGATAAAAACATTTACACAACTTTTTCTGTGTACGAACAACTGAAGTTTTGAACTGACTCAATAAAGCTTTTGAACAGAGTAGGGCTCACTCCATCGAAGAATCTTTGCATCGAAAGTTCACTGAATCGAAAGTTCACTGCATCGAAGGTTACCTCCATCGAAAATGACGCCCACTTACTCCTGATTCGTCGAACGTGAAATCTCCTATATCGATCGCCAGGGTCCGTAGTTTTGCTGGATGAGAGATAAGTTGTTTCATTGAGTGTACGTCAACAAAGCGGACCCTGGGTCGGCGGCTGTGACAGTTATGAAGCTGCGGCTCTTCAGTTCCCGACGCAAATATTATTTATTGTTATGAATAGATTAGTTTTTTTATCAAAAAACTTTATTTATGAAAGTACTATTTATCGTTGGCAAGAATAATTTTTCTGGTTCTTTAAAAACTTCTCAACTCAAAAGGTTGCCGACCCCTGGTCTAACCTAAAATTTGAAATGATTGAATGATGAATGTGTTCGACAATTTTCAATTAGTGAACCATTATGGAAAATCTTGGTACCTATGCGTTATATGTTGAGTTTTGTAGCGTGCAGAAATTTGTCAAGAACAAAACATCCTCCAGTAATGCTATGAAAATATGAATATATAATATTTACTCGAGTATCATATCCTGATTCGAAATAAAATTGAAATCTGAATAATATGCTGTATTATATAACACTTTTAATCTGACGACATATAAATATCATTTTAGTAAATCTATCGGAGCAAGTTGAAAGGTAGAGTAGGATATTTTGTTGCATTCTAGAACTCAATTTATGTTTAATTGGTTTCTGTATTACTTCAATTTGTTATAAAGATATAACATTTATATACTTAGTTAGAAATATATTACGAGAATGATGGTAGGATGCCAGAAATGAAGGAAGAAGATAATATTAATACGAGTATATTTTTATTTTAAATTCAGATCTTTCCATGAAAATTCTGAAATATAAGTATAAATTAATTTAGAAGTTCTCAATTCCTGTTCAGTGTTTCCACCTTGGCAAGGAGAAAATTCCCAACGTGCACAATGAAAAGGATATTTGAATTCTTGAATCAATAATGTTGGTAATTCGAAGAAAATTGCAGTTGAACGGGTTTCGCACCGAGCCAATTTATCTCGATGCTGTTTTCTTCTTGACCAATTCAATATTTTGATTTCAAATTTTCCAATCGGGATATGACACTCGAGTTAAATAGATTCTTACATAATATAATTTCTATAGGTAATGGATAATATTGTGTGAATCAATGAAATAGTTTTTTCAGTTCCAAGTCCTGCAGTAATTTTCCTCTGGAGGTTGGACATACTGTATCAACTGCCTCTGATGTTAACAGAAAATGCAGTCAGTTGAATAAAAAAACTATGAACATTCGCTGTATAGTAAATGTTCCAAGTAAGATGTTCCTTTTTTCCCAATGTTATACCGTGTTATCAGCATTCCAATTCAGCAAAAATTCCATAGTCCTGCTTGAATAGTAAGTATAGATCGAGATGTTTGCATTAGATATCTGAGCAGATACACAGTGGTAGAAGAGGCTATGTTACATTAAACATCAAGCACGCAAAGGAAGAAGGAGTTATGTACGCATGAATAAAAATTTATATCGAAAAGAGATATGATAGCAGAATGCTGTAAATCATGAAAAATCATCCAAAAACTAATCCTCACAATTGCACCAATCAAATGATTAATCTACCTGCCATCAAAAAATGCCAGCTCACTTCACTAAAATCTAATTTTTTCATATTTGTAACATAACTCCTTCTTCCACTTGCCCCTTCTACTGTCACAGCCGCCTACCCAGAGTCAGCTTTGTTGACGTACACTCAATGAAACAACTTATCTCCCATCCAGCCAAACTACGGACGCTGGCGATATTTCACGTTCGGCAAATCAGGAATAAGTGGGCGTCATTTTCGATGGAGGTAACCTTCGATGCATGGAACTTTCAAGCCAGTGAACTTTCGATGCAATGAGTCTTCGATGGAGTGAGGCGCACCGGAAAAAAAACACCTATTGAAAGATAATCGTGTAGTTGAGGCAAACTAAAATTGGCTACTCTATGTTGTCATTGCCTCCCATTGATTTTCAGTACAGATCTGAAAAATGCCATGATGATCCTCCTCTTGTCTTTATGTTTTCTTTCAGGTTTTAGTTTGATTTTCATGTGTTCATCGCTGATTTGAATATTTTCTGTCTGATAAATCAGGGCCACAATGCTTCCACTGGGTTCCTGGAGTGTAGAGAATCACAATAAATCATTAAATTGAACTTACCTAATCTGATATATCTATCATCCTTTTAATTGATTAATTGAGTTAAATCTTCAATTCATACATAGGATCAAACACAATACTTTCTACTTTTCAAGTGGAGGAATTATTATAGTCTTCAATCAATTAAATGACAATAATCAACCGACAGGCCAGGTTACACACAATGCAATGCGTTCGGCTCCAGAAATTATAATCTCATTGTTTGTCATTACCAGCTTTTGAAGTGTCATTAGATGAAGATAAGTTCCCTCAAAGTTAGCTGATAAATAGATGCGATTGTCTGTTGAAGGATTTATAAATCAGTAGGTACTTAAGAACTTATATCTATCAAATTTATCTAGGTACTGAAGACTGAACAATGAGCACGTAGAGATTTTTTAATTCAACTAATGAGGATTGACAGCTTTAGAGCGCATGAATGTCTTCAGACATTAGATTGTTGAAATTCTTTTCAATCAAATTCCTATTCTTTTTATTGTACACACAGGCTTGAAAAAATATTATGGTCAAAACAAAAATGATTTTCTACATTTGCGAGAGATGTTTAAGTAAGAATAGATTTTATTTAGTGTTGGCGAATATCATAAATGTATTTTATGAATTAATCGTACTTTAATGGGGGCTGAAATAATTAATATGATGCGGAACCACTTCTAATTTAGTTTATAGGATACTGACTGACTATGAATATAAAAATTACTCTATATGTGTTAGGATATAAGATTATCCGCCGTATTCACAAAGCATTGTTAAGAGTTTAAATCTCTGTTAAGTCCTAACTGAAGTCCTCAGTTAAGGATATAATTGAATCGCAACCTCAGTTAACGTATTTAACAGTGGTGAAACAGGCCTGTTTTACCACCTTCCTAATTCATCCTTAACTGAGGACCTCAGTTACGACTTAACGGAGATTGAATGCTTTGTGAATACGGCGGTATGTCACATAAGATTTGGGCTTTTTTTAAATCCATTATAATAAAGATAAATTCAGTATACAGGATCAGTCAAAAAGTCATGACGATACAAAGTTGCTTTTTTTCGACGGAATACCCTGTATATTTTGCACTATTCCAATTCCTCTGCAAATTCTAAACAAAATTGTTTGTGACACCTCATATCCTAAATCTAACCGTTTTCGGGATATCTAATTTTGAAAATAGCTTCTTCATTCTCTGAATGTTATTAAAAAAAATCTGATATGATTCATATGTGTTATGGACATTACACAAGGTGGAGTGTATGGATAGGATCATATTTTAATTATTATTAAAAACAATTAAAAACCTAATTGTTCAGGGTTGATAAAAATGCATAAAACGAAAAAATGTATTTTTTTATTAATGCCCTGGTTATTTTAAACGTTATAAAAACAATAGTTATGCCAGAAAAAAGTAGAGAAAATAAGATTCAATAAATAAACAACAAATATTTACTTTGGTACTTAAAGTGTTTACCATTATTTTCTGACAGTAGTGAATTAAATAAAATTTTGCAGTGAATAAAAAATCATATTGGCAAGAATGGTAGAAAATCCATGCCTTATGCTTTCTTGCAACTTTTCGGTATTTTGTGGTCTATTTTAGCAGACTAAATTTTGTATGCGACCCCACAGAAAGAAGCGAGGAAAAAAGTCACGTGGGCTCATAGCGGTAAACCTATCTCACCATTTAATTATCCCCCTGCGTCCAATACTTTCAATCCGCCATATTAAGTACAGGGTTCAAATTTGGTATTGAATGGAACTAAGAGGTCTTAACAAGCCATTTGGACCGGAATTTTTTTTCTTCCATGTTAAGCTCTTGTAAGAATAACTCAACCTGTATAACAATTATCAAAAGTGTGAGCTCAGTTTCTGGAACCCTTTCAGTTTTTGCTTAATAAGTTATTATTTTCCATTCATGATTGGCTGAAATAATAGAAATTCTTCCGAATAACTAGCTTCTTTTCTTTGAACATTTCGAAGTTTAACGTAACTTCTACGTTTTGACCTCGGCATTTCGCTTGCTTCGGGCTTTCGACGGTGGAAAATGTCTACCCTAAATCCTCTGTAAACGGTATATAACGAGATTTCTACTTCGGCATATTAAAATTGCTATCGCAAAAGTGTCTATTACGTACGTGAAAAGTTTCAAAGCTTAGTAAAATACATACATTTCGCGAATTTCTTAAAAATACACGAAATATTCGTCAGAAAATAAAATAATATACTCGTACTTATATTACTGTAGAGGGAATTTGAGAATTCTTTCCGTTCGAAAGTTATCGTGGCAAAGTACGGCGGGCAGCCGGGCAGAAAAGAATTTGGTCTCAAATTCTTCAGTCGAACATCATCGTTTGAGGCCATTCTCGGTACTTTTTATTTTTTTAAGTTGGGTGGTTGGTGATGCTGTTTGATGGTAAATATTGAAAAGAAATGTTGAAATTGACCCTTGGGCTATAGACATGTTTCTGACGAATCGAAAAATATTTTCGTTTAACCCTACTGGAATGAATTTTATTTCTACTTACGATCATTAATTTTTAAGATCAAATCATCGGAATTAATTGACATTTCTCGTATAAAAATCCATCGAAGAAATTGACCGATTCAAATTAAACCACCCACTCAGTAAACCTCTCGCATTACTGTGCTTCGAGTGCATTCAATTTATGCAAAAATCTTTTCATTATTAGTACCGAAGCGACGAAGAAAGCTGACAAGAAATTGTTCCATCATCCAAAACTCATTATTAATTCAACGGCACTTGGACATGGACTGAATATTAAGGAAACAATTTAATTGATATTGTTTAAATTGAGAATAATAATAGTAGAGTGTGATAATTAAACCGATACCACTGCTCGAATATTCAAATAGGTTATGCATAAATTGGTTTCCATTATTTATGAATAATGATGCAAATATATAAGGGAGATTTGTTCAGATAGGGGCGTACCCAGTGGCTGATTAACCGGTACGCTTTGTACGCTTAAGCATAGGACCCAGAGTCCTACAGATCAGTAATTTTTCTGAAAAATTCGTCTTTTAAGTGAAAATAGAAGAACTATTTTTATTTGTCCCCAGCCTACTAAATTTTCAGCTCATACTAAAACAACTATGGGAAAACCCCGTGGACAGGAGCTTTGGCGCTCTTGTTCAAACTTTGACAAATTAAATCTCCAAAAGTATTGGTTTCTCATATTCGGGAGTGATATCAATGGATTCCTATGATAGAATATGAATGCACCATAAACTGGATTCTACAAAGCTGCGTATAAACTACGCAGGGCAAACCCCCGAACAGTCGAGCATTGGCTCGCGAGGCTGCCTCGCGCTATACCACTGTCTTTGACCACTGCATTAATTTTAACCAAAGATTCCTCTCATCAAATGAAACACTTTTTTCATTTCCCATTTTTCCAGATTCGGCTCAGGTAAAAAGTTACAAGCGTTTAAAGATTTCACAATGTGTTAATACACTCCCGCATATAAATTATCTATGACATTGTTGGCGGGTAGAATAAGGCATGGAAACGTGGTTTACAGCTTGATTCGGGATTCCAACGCTCAGGGACGGATCCATAAAAGTAGTGAAATTTCTGGAGTTTTCCATTTTAAAACATTCAATGAAGAATATCTCGAAAACGGTGCGTTTAAGGAGAAATGATGAAGAATAATATAATGTTCTAAAACGATGGAATATTTTTGAAATGACTCAAGAAAAACTTTATATGCTTTCTTTATGCTAATTTCGTTCAGTTTTATGAATCCACGAGTCCATAACTAGAAAACCCGTAGAAGTAGAAAATAACTAATATTTGGAAAATATGTATCATAGTTATAGGGAACTTTACGCCAACATTCATTTTATTTGAAAAAAGGATGTCAAAGCTACAAAATAAAAACTGCTTTTTTTTCAAAATTTCAACAGCCAGTATCTTTTTACCTGAGCTGAATTTGGAAAAATGTTAAATGAAAAAAGTGTTTCATTTGATGAGAGGAATCTTTGGTTAAAATTAATGCAGTGGTCAAAGACTCACCCTGTATAGTGAAGGCGGGGTTGCCGAGCGAAGCATCCCCGTCTAAAACGCGCGAGATCGCCTCGCGTATCCATACTCGAGGGTTTGCCGCGTGTAGTTTATACGCAGCTTCACTGATGGCACGTAACACTCCCGTCTCCCGTATGCATTCGTAGCGACGTACTGAGTTATGTGCAAGCTAATATTGCGGCCTGTAACAATAGCGTTTTGCACATAAGGAAATTCGTACCGACGCTCTGAGTATTATGCAGGCGCTGGTAAATCATATCTCCGAAAGTATTAGCTTGTAAGTGTTCAAAACGATATCAAACTTAACCGAGATATTTATCTCCCAAGCCTACTCTGAAAATTTCAACCGTGTAGCTCATTCCGTTCGAGAGTTATCGTATTAACGCCCGGCCGGACCAGCTGGACACAGTCGATTTTGACCACGGATACTTGATCAGAGAGTCGAACCAAATTATTCGAGACAATTTTCATCCAAAAAGTAGAAAATTATAGACATTTGGGCAAATTGATAAGCACTATGTTCCGAGGAATAGGTGCATCAAAAAATCATAAAAACTTTTTAAGAACTGGTTTGGGTTCAATGATATTTTAAAGGCTTGAAAGCATGTATACCTATATGCATAAAGCTTATTGAATTGTAATTATAATAAAGTAACAGTTATTTAGATAACAATTCTAGAATTTTTTCTAAGCTTTGTCATGGCTTATTCCATACTAAAGACACCTAATTTCGATCCCTTTGAAGTTGTTTTTACAATATATTCTTGCTGAATCACAAATATACTAGATAGAGAGACAAGCGAAGAACTAAACGAAGATATTGAAAAAGAATACTCCCTGGGCGGGACCAATAAACGAGTAAGAAAAATATTGCTGACGAATAGGGAAATTTAAATGCCAATATCGATTGGAAAAGATACTTTCATGGTAGAAATATTAAATAACTGTTAGATTCCTTGATTGGTGACGTAGACCGTCGAAGTTCTGTCTATCGAGATAAAACCGTCGAATTCAAATGTAGGTATATTCCATAAAGGCAAATGAAGCCAAATGTATTTGAATACCCCATGATATGTAGGCCGGATGGCCGGACAGAATCAATTTTGACCACGGATTCTTGATCACTGAGTCGAACCAAATCGTTTGGGACAATTTTCATCCAAAAATTCGGAAATAAGAAACATTTGGACAAATAGATAAGCACTCTGTTCCGAGAAACAAGAGCGCCAAAAAGTTCCATTGTATTTTGGCAAGATATTGATTTTGTTATATTTTCGATCATTTGATCATTCGAAATTTCACTGACACGTTAAGCTTATTTGAAACTGCACCTTAACTACTTATTTTATATCATTTTATATGAACAAAATTGATAAATCGTAACTCACAGAATAAATTTTGAAATTTTTATCGCTGGAATTTGCAGGGTAGATTTGGAGCGTAAATATCTCGGACAATACAGGCAAAATCCACCAAGCGGTTTCGGAGTTATGGCCGTTTTTAGTAAAAATATTTTTTATGGATATTTCCGAAACCGATCACTCGATCTATCTGAATATTAGCATCAAATTGTTGAATAATGAACTCTATATGCATGCGAATTTTGTATTGATCGAATTGCCGTAAAGTGTAAAAAAAAAATTTTTTAATTTTAAAATGTTGTTTCTACAGTAACTCTCGAACAGAATGAGCTAGGTAGTTGAAATTCTCAGAGTAAGTTTGACAGATAAGTATCTTGGTTAAGTTTGTAATTGGCAAACTCGACTTGGTGGTTTCAGATTAACGAAACATTACAAATTTCAAATTAAATTATTTTTTAGATGCAGTTTCATCATAAAAATCCATTTATATCATTTTCAACTTATACTTTCGGAGATATGATTTTTCGAAATTAAATAGTGAATCGTACTGAATATTTCCACAGTGCTGTACTTAATTTTTCTATCTATGAATTACTATATGATCTGTGTTTTTACATGTCATCTGATTTTCCTGTGAGAGATAAATGTTAAAATTATTTCTGGTTCGTTATTCTTCATATAAAATGAACCTCCTGTTCTATAAAATAAAGTATGATTGAATGCAAAATGACAAATGAAATAACCTCAGCTATCGTAGAATTATGAGGATGATATGATATTATACTTTTAAGGTGATAATATAATGCCCGTGGATAATCCATATGATGATGGAAATATATTCTTTGATAAGATACAAAATCAAGTTGAGTTCAGAATATCTCCAGGAATAAGAAAACTTCAATATTGTTTTAATTGATATAACATAATTTTCAGAGCAGATTTGACGAATGAATATCTCGGATAAGTTCGCTATTGGGGAGAATCGGTCTCTTTGAATTCAATTTCTTTCATGATGCAGTTCTATCATAAGAATCCATTTAGATCATACCCAGAGACCAATAATTTCGGAGATATGATTTGTCAAAGTTTGAACAAGAGCGCCAAAGCTCCTGTCCATAGGGCTTGAACCAATTTTGCATATATAATAATAATAATAATAATATTTATTTCCTTCACCACCGAACCTTCAAAGTTATTTCGACCCAAACAAGTAGAGGCAAAAAACCCACCCCCACCGAATGAAGTCGAAGATTTCTGGAAAATTTGTACGAGCGACCAGCGGAAACCAGGAATACTCCAGCACTTCACAGATTCCAGATATTATATGATGAAAGTCTGCAACAACCTGAAGAGCTGACTGAAGTAACAACCGAAGAGGTTAGACATGCCTTCAAGAACAAGCATGATTTCACAGCACCTGGACTGGATGGCGTTCAGAACTACTGGTGGAAAAACTTTTCAGCTACCCACCAACACCTATCTATATTATTTAGTGAGATAGTAATTCATCGTGAGCCAATTCCTTCATGGCTGGTAGAGGGCAGAACTGTACTGATACAGAATCAGGTGATCTAGGACAGCCAACGAGCTACCGCCCAATCACGTGTCTGAATACGTTGTATAAAATTCTCACACGTGTTCTTCAACATCGGATTCTGGAGTCCATTGGACCAGTGTGGAATCAAATCCACGAACAAAGAGGAGCGAGGAAAGGAGTACAGGGGTGCAAGCATAACCTCCTTATAGACAAAAGCATTTGTCAAGATGCGAAACACTACAAGCGCGACCTACATACATCATGGTTAGATTATGCGAAAGCATTTGACACATCGGCGCACAGCTTGATAATACGGCTGCTAGAGATGCTCAAAGTCCACCCCAACATCGTCCATGCGATGGGAAATATCATGGCTTCATGGAAAACTAAGTTCGCCATCCGATCCGAAGGTCGGACCGCTTATACTGGATGGGTGAGATACAGGCGGGGCGTATTTCAAGGAGACTCGCTGAGCCCGTTGTTGTTCTGCATAACACTTCTACCATTAACAACTGAGTTGAGGGCAAGCAGAATAGGGTCCAAGGCCGGGCCACCAGGCAGAAGAGAACATCTGATCTCACATCTACTCTACATGGACGACTTAAAACTGTACGCTTCTTTCAAGGCAGTAGTACAACAACTAATGAATATCGTTGCCGAATACACCTCAGCAATAGGAATGTCATTTGGTTTGGACAAATGTGCTGTTTTTCATCTAAGCAGAGGAAGAACTGATGAAACAGGAGAAGACATCGACCTAGAAGGGGGAATAAGCATTCGACACCTCGAAGAGGGAGAAACAAACAAATTCCTTGGGATGAAACAACGAGGTGCACTGGAGACAACCCAAATCAAGGATGCCTTAACAGCTAGCTACAAAAAGAAGATTCGAGATATATGGAAATCACAACTGTCCGGGAAAAATAAAGTATCTGCTATGAACAGCTTGGCAGTACCGATAATCACCTACTCATTCGGGATAGTTAACTGGACAGTGAATGAAATTCTCGAGCTAGAAAGAACCACTCGTAAAGTGATGAACATGAATCGTACCCTGCATCCCAAATGCTCGATTCAAAGGATATACCTTCCACGAACGCAGGGAGGCAGAGGTTTGCAAAGTTTGGAATACCAACACCATCAACAAACGTTGGAAATGGCAATAAGGATATTGAGAAGCGAAGACCCACTTCTGAAAATGGTGGCTCAGCATGAAATCAGGAACCAAGGAGCTTTCCTATTTAGGGCTGGTCAGAGAGCTTTGGAGAAGCTCTGTATAACCCTGTCTCGCCAACAGACCAAAGAAGAGTTGGCAGAGAGATAAGGCAGGCACAACTGAAGAAACTACTCGAAGATCACATTAGTAAACACCTGCACTCCATAATTATACTTCAGGACTTTGAAAGATCAGGGCCTGTCGGAAGAATTATCCTTCGCTTTTTTGAAGTCCGCTGGACTCAAGTCGGAAATGGGGGGATTTGTTGTAGCTTGTCAAGATGGGGTTATAAATACCAGATGTTATAAAAAGAACATCATGAAAGTGGACACCCCCACAACGTGCAGAGCATGCCACAGCCAGCAAGAATCTATTATGCACATTCTGTCTGCTTGCAGAGTCCATGCTCCATCAGGATATGTGGAAAGACACAATGCGGCACTCCGAATTCTCTACTTCCATCTGAGAGAGGTTTATGGTATAGACAAGGAACCAGTGCTACCATATGTGCCTCTGGAGATTGAATCAGTTGTTGAAAAGAGCAGGGCTCGCATCTACTGGAGCTATGCGATTCCAACAACTCGGCAGATCAACGCCATAAAGCCAGATATACTACTGCTGGACAAAGAACTCAAGGAATTGTTTGTCGTCGAATTTTCCTCCCCCGCAGAAAATAATGTGGTGATGAAAGAAGAACAGAAGAGGGATAAATACAAGGATTTAATGTTTGAACTTGGGATCCTGTATCCAAGGCATAAGGTTAGGATGGTCATACTAATCATAGGATGACTAGGCGGAATGAGAGCGAACAATGTGACTGAATTGAAGATTATTCTGGCCTGCAAATCTCTGGCCGAGGATTTAGCTCACAGAATGCAGAAAGCCGTGTGTCTCGGATCACTTCGAGTCATCAGGTCCCATCAACTATGAAGGCCGCTTGCAGCTCATCTCTTTTGTCAAGAGACGTTGTAAGGGCAGGACGAAGAACTACACTAAGGAACGTGCGAGAGGGTTTTTAGTGAGTAACCATCAACATCTGGAGTCTCACACTCCTGAGAAAAGCAGACCTTCTAAGGGCGGGCCTATAAAAGGTTTTTCCTCTCGAGCGGGAAAAAATAATATATTTATTTATTGCTAAATAAATAAATATATCAATGAAAAATTATATACGATTTACACTTATTTATTCAATATTGTGTCGCGTTTCGTCGACACAGCGACTTCATCAGACTACATCATACTAAATTTTTAACAAGATAATCCGCCGTATTCACAAAGCATTGTTAAGTGTTTGAATCTCCGTTAAGTCCTAACTGAGGTCCTCAGTTAAGGATAAATATGAATCGCAACCTCAGTTAACGTATTAAACGGTGGTGAAACAGGCCTGTTTTACCACTTTTACCCCTTATTGTCTCTTATTATCCCCAATTTATCCTTAACTGAGAACCTCAGTTAGGACTTAACGGAGATTGAATGCTTTGTGAATACGGTGGATTATCTCCCTATACCTAGATGACATGGACACAGAATCATATAAAACTACTTACATGAGAAACTTATTTAAAATAAATTACATAATAGACTTATTTAAAACTAATTACATGAGATTTCACTGCTGGTTTCTTTGTACACATTAACAATAATTCATGCCTAATGCTTTTATAAATTGATTCTCTATTTGAATAGATTGAGAAACGGTGAAAAATTTAGATCTAATTGTTCATTAACTAAATTACCCGTATGTTTTTCCCTATTTATTTCGACCATTTCCCAGTAACTGAGATGCGCACCTTTATTCAAATTGTGTAGAATTGTGAAATCCGGGTTAAACTTATGTCCTTCTGCTAATAAATGATTCGAATAATTTGAATTAATTTTGTTGTTTTTGTAGCTGTGATGACGTTCCTTTATTCTTATGCCAAAATTTCTACCAGTTTTTCCTATATATGATTTGTCACAACTCCCGCAATTTAATTGATAAACACCGGATTTATCTTCTTTATTCCTTTTCGATGTATTGTTCTTTATGAGTTTGGCACGGTTATTATTTGTCCGGAATGAGATATTCACCTGTTGGTTTTGAAGAAAATTGTTAAGTTGTTGACTCGGTGTACCAAAATATGTTAAGCTATTGAATATTTTATTTTTATCCTTAATTTCTGGAAATACTAAACTAATTGTTTTTTCGTCAACATTTTTCTGATTAACTCTGTGTTATATCCATTGTTCACCGCTATTTGTTCGATAATTTCTAATTCTGTACCATATTTTCTTCGGATAAAGGTATATTAATTAGCCGGTGTTACATACTATGAAATGCCGCGACTTTATGTTCGAATAGATGACACGAGGATCGATGAATGATTGTATCCGTATGGGATGGTTTCCTAAATATTGAAAAATCATGTTGATTGTTTTTCCGCGTTATTGTTAAATCCAAATAATTAATTGCACAAAAAAATTTGTGTTCTATTATAAATATTTCATAATAATAAGAAAGAAGAAAAACGTTATCCCGGCTTTCCCAAATTTATATATGAATTAATTTATCGCTGTAAAAAGATTGGACCTTCCTAACTAAATATTGAACGAGTAAAATAATCATGACAAATTTGCAGTTCATCTGTGAATATCTTTTCAGATCTGAAAAACCATGTAATTTTAGAATTTTCAAATTACTTCTGAACTTAAACCTTGTGTAGCGCACAAGTCATTCCAATTGGCAGAATAGTCATAGAAGAATTGATTCCTAATTAG
This sequence comes from Halyzia sedecimguttata, assembly GCA_937662695.2. Taxonomy (NCBI): domain Eukaryota; kingdom Metazoa; phylum Arthropoda; class Insecta; order Coleoptera; family Coccinellidae; genus Halyzia; species Halyzia sedecimguttata. The sequence goes on along the minus strand of OW569416.2, from coordinate 8,691,680 downwards.
TCCAGGAGTGTATGGAAAGCTTTAAACCTTCCGCCTTAGAATATTTCCAGATAAATTCTCTTGTTTTATTCTTCCATTTCTGCCGGTATCAACTTGATGGGAAACTGGATTAATGACGCACCATTAGTATTAAAAAAGTGAGATAAGTTTCTTGCTACTGTATCTCTTGGGGATTAATTTCTTATTTGACTGAATTTTGTCAAGTCTCTTTGCCGAGATTAAACTTATACCTTACGTGGTCATTGTTCATTATTAATCGAAGCCAAGAGATCAATTTGGTTGGCTGTGAACTGCTAATTATAAAATTATAAATTGTGTTCTTACTCGGATGCAGCTGCAGGTGTGACTCTTATTTTGAAATTTATAATGTTATACTCTGGTTTAGGATATAGGTTTTCTCAGATTTATTGCTACGTACAATACAGTTCTGTAATCTGAATGTAACCAAGCTTTTGATATAATTATGTTTGATCTTATTTCATTAAAATCGAATAAAAAATATGTATACGAATATGGCCAGCAATGTGCTGAAATATGAGATATCCGATTGTATTGAATGATGACGAATTCTATTTCAATTAGAGCCGCACAAAATTCAATTCTTTTGATATACATACATAATAATCGTGATTCTCGATCGTTCATAACTTGGGTTTGAATTAAATTCCAAACTAAACATCAAACTAGAAAAACTCGTTAAAAAAAATGTCACTTTGTTTTGATCCAATATTTGTCCATTCAAAAAAACTTTTTAGGCTTATTTCCAAAATATGTTACAACGTGCTTTTCTGCAGATCAGTTATTGATTAAGATTGCGGTAGTTGGGAAATTATTTAAATTCGAGGAATAAAATGAATCGGCTACGTCATGTCAGGAATTTTAAACGTACATTATATTCCACTATATTACATTCATTTATAACAACGTTCAACACTGAAACTCATGGTTTTCAGGGCATATTCTGGAAATTCCACCAAATATTCATTCGAACATAATAAACGCAAATCCTTGAATATTCAAAGAACTTTAGTGAATCTGTCAAAGTATCGTCGTTTATTCATATATCTCACTGACCCGGAACAGTATGACTACTGAATTTCGGTGGTTTCTGTTGATCAGTTTCCAATATTTTTTTTTAGTAATTCGATTCCCATGAAATGTCACGTGAAACTTGAAGTCCGTATTCTTCACCTAAATACCTAATTTCTAATCAATCGGATCTGAATTTCTAGATACAGTGGGAACATAATATTTCAAATTAGTGTCTTCATATCTGAAACCATTGGTCGGATTTTGACCATTCAAGAACTTGGCTGGGGAATTTCGACATCTAACCTACCCCGCAAATGAGCTTACCTAACCCACCCTTACATAACCTATCCTGCGAATGGAGAAAAGTCGTATGAAATCGTTTAGACGTTTATCAGTATAAAATTTGTAAATTACAAATATTTGGGAAAAATTAAAGTAGATAGAGACATAATAAATTATTAAAAAGCTAACATATCTCATTAGAAATCTGGAATTTTTAGTCCACAACTCATTTTCTATAATGTAGTAATTGAAATGAGTATTCCGAATAATCCATACACTCATTTTCATCAATCCACTCGTTGTTCTCCAACTAATCACAATATAAATTACTTATATTCGAAATTATATGTTCAAGAGGCTCCCAACCGGAAACGTTCACCTACAAGAAGATTAATAAACTCTTCAATGAACAGATCATCCTACTCTTATATTTCAAAGGTGCTAATACCTGAGTTGCTACGTATAATTTAGAGTGATTATAGTTATTACAGCAGATATAGAAAAAAGTTACTCACAGAAAACCGTTTCAGTTTGATTCTGTATGATACAATCGCTATTTGAAATCAGCTATTCAGGGGCGGATTTTATGAGTATTCTGAATATGGACTGGACAATAGTGCCCAAGAAGGTCAAAAGTGTTGAGAAAACGGGTTTATTTTTGAATACCCCAGCCACTAGTGTTTGAATAAGTGAAAGTTTTGATAATTTAAATATACAGAGTGTTTCATCATAAACTGGACAAACGTAAGCGTCAGCGTAAGCGAGATCATTTTTTGAGCAATATTTCAATTAGTGTGGTCAGATATGTGTAACGTTTGAAAATCGGTTTCTGATCACATCTCAGTATATTTTTGTGCTCAATTCAGAAATGGTATAAAATTCTGGAAAAATTATTTCAAAATGGCGGAAAACCTTCAAAGTTCGTAATTTTTTTTCGCGGTTGCCAATTTGAATTCGAACATAACTTTTTTTTAGATACATGACTATAGAAAAAAAATCATAAGAAATTGGTGGATTTTTCCACAGTTATATGTCTATGTATTCTTAACCTAAGCGAGAATATGAAAACAGAATCAAATAATATCGATGTGTTTTTTGGACTTCTTAAATATTTTTTTTTCGAAATCTGGTTTGGCTATGAAGCCCAAAATATTTAAATTGGACTGCCGAAACATTCCAAATGATAATATAAATTTATCAAAAAAAATAAATTTCACTAAAATTTCAATGAAATGCGGCAATATAACTAGTGATCTTGTGGTAGTTGGTATTACACTTAGCTGTAGATAAAAATTGAAATTATTCGGAACATATTAACTTTCTTTAACAAGCAACCGCCAATCACAGAATTTGACAGCACATACAGGGTGAGTCCTTGACCACTGCATTAATTTTAACCAAACATTCCTCTCATCAAATGAAACACTTTTTGCGCGTATGTTCTGGGGAACATCGCGTTATAGTTTTACCCAAATGTGAAATTTAATTCTGTGGTGCCGTCCGGCCGTTGCCAGGATAACTTGAGAACGGAAAGAGCTAGCGACTTGAAATTTTCAGAGTAGGTGGCGCATCCCAATACAACAGACAAGTTCGTTAATGGGTATAATCGGCCCGATGGTTTCCGAGTAATAATTTTGTTTTCAACCAAGATGAATCCTATCGAATTCAAACTTGGTGAATAGTTGTAGAATATAAACCTAAACACGATTGTGAAATTTTGTGAGAATCGTATCGCTAGAAAATTATTAAAAAATTATTAAGAAATATTTTTGTTGTCACGATAACCTGAGAACAGAAAGAGATAGAGGCTTGAAAATTTCAGGTTAGGTTGTGCATCTGAATGCGACATTTGAGTTTGCTTATGAGCATAATCGTCCAACCGGTTTTAGAGTTATAGTCATCTGAAATTTTCTGAAATTTGGTTGTTTTTTGTTCCTCATTAATTCGAAAAATACAAAACCGATTGAATTCAAACATGGTTATTAGTTGTAGAATGCCAACACGAAAATTCTTACAGAATTTCGTGAGGATGGTATAACTAGAAAAATTCAAAAAAATTATTGAAAATAATTAAAAAAAATTTTATTTATCATAAACTATTCATCCGGCATGGCTGACATTTTGGAAGAGCCTTCAGAACCTAACTCTACTGCAGAGTTCCAAGTTTGAACACGATTGGATCCATATTGTTGGAGAACCGAGCAGCCTTTTGTGAGTTCGGTAGCTGGTGCGAATCGTCGTATGATATGTTGTCTATGGTCGTTTTTTTTGCGAAAACCTTCAAAAACATGAATGTTATGATGACATATTTTTGCGCGTATGTTTTTGGGAAACTCGTGTTATTTCATCACAAATCTATGGGAGATGATAGCCCTTCATTAGCAGTCAGACCTGGTTTTGAAAGAGATCCTCCTTAGGAAGAGGCAACTTAATATTGAAGGGATTTCTATGAACAAGAGTGAATATCTTTGAGAAATAGAGAAGGCAATTCTTCTTCAAGAGATCCATGTGCCTTCAGAGGAGTATATTTGCGAGATGGGACTTTTGAAAGGTTATGTATTAGTTTTAATATGATATCGCTGAAATTTTGCTGAAGGCTTCTGATCTTGTAAGGTGAGAGGCTCATTTGTGGATATTAAATCTCGTGATGGGTAGAGGCGAATTTCAGGCCAGTTTTTTTATCACTAATGAGAATATATCTCTGTGTTTCACCTCATCACCTTTAGATCTATCAATGGACATTTATTGGTCAAGACTAAGTAATTGGATATTACTGGAATTCAATTGAATTTCATTCAATATGTAAGTAACTAAACTTATAATTTTCTTTACTTTGATTATTTAAATATGACATTAATTCCAGTAATATTTTTCAAGAATAATGATGTATTCTTCCCCTAAAGAAGAATTGAAGGTAGACAATAATGTGTTAATTTTGTCATCATTGCTTTCTATCCTGACTTCACGAAAAAAAAATTGGTTCAAGCACTGACGTGAAGTCAGGAGCTTTTGCGCGTATGTTCTATTGTCCATTCTCCTGTATTGGACACTTTTAATCGAATTTCCCATGGTGAATTCTATTGTCTATTCTCCTGCATTGGACAGCCTTAATCGAATTCACCATGGTAAATTCGACTAAGTGTGTCTAATACAGGAGAACAGACAATAGAATTCACATGGAAAATTCGATTAAGAGTGTTCAATACAGGAGAATGGACAATAGAACATACGCGCAAAAGCTCCTGAATTCACTCAAAAAATTGGTTCAAGCACTGACGTGAAGTCAGGAGCTTTTGCGCGTATGTTCTATTGTCCATTCTCCTGTATTGAACACTCTTAATCGAATTTACCATGGTGAATTCTATTGTCTGTTCTCCTGTATTAGACACTCTTAATCGAATTTACCATGGTGAATTTGATTAAGGCTGTCCAATACAGGAGAATAGACAATAGAATTCACCATGGTCAATTCGATTAAAAGTGTCCAATACAGGAGAATGGACAATAGAACATACGCGCAAAAGCTCCTGACTTCACGTCAGTGCTTGAACCAATTTTTCATTTACCATTTTTTAAAAATTTACAAGCGTTTAAAGATTTCACAATGTGCTAATACACTCCCGCATATAAATTATCTATGACATTGTTGGCGGACGAGAATAAGGCATGGCAACATGGTTTACAGCTTAATTCGGGATTCCAACGCTGAGGGACGGATCCATAAAAGTAGTGAAATTTCTGGAGTTTTCCATTTTAAAACATTCAATGAAGAATATCTCGAAAACGGTGCGTTTAAGGAGAAATGATGAAGAATAATATAATGCTCTAAAACGATGGAGTATTCTTGAAATGACTCAAGAAAAACTTTATATGCTAATTTCGTTTATTTTTATGAATCCACGAATCCATAACTAGAAAACCAGTAGAAGTAGAAAATAACTAATATTTGGAAAATATGTATCATAGTTATAGCAAACTTTACGCCAACATTCATTTTATTCGAAAAAAGGATGTCAAAGCTACAAAATAAAAAATGACTTTTTTTCAAAAGTTCAACAGCCTGTATCTTATTACCTGAGCTGAATTTGGAAAAATGTTAAATGAAAAAAGTGTTTCATTTGATGAGAGGAATCTTTGGTTGAAATTAATGCAGTGGTCAAAGACTCACCCTGTATATCATACAGTATATTCGAATTCAACTGAATATTATTTTCTAAGTTTCTTGAAAAGAATTTTAATTCGAGCAGAAATAAAATATTCGATTTTGGAAAAAAATAATATGGTTCAGGCTTATTATGAAGCGAATTCCTCAGGAAGCGATAAAAATATACGCCCGCAGATTTCCAAGCTGATCAGTACCAAACTTCAAAACATTTATGGTAACAGTACGTAAATTACCTGAGGATGGCACTGTTAACCGGAAGAAAAAGGAAACCGCACGGAGCCACGATGAACGTGTCCTGGACTTGGTTGAAAGTAATCCTTAAATATAATATCAATGAAAATGATGAATTCATTTTAAGCAGAACGCGTGCGAATAGAGATTTTTCACTTCTCATTCTATTCAGCAATGAAGGGACGTTTCCTAGAGATGGATTTTTTTTGGCGCTCTAGTTCCTCGGAACTGAGTGCTTATCAATTTGCCCAAATGTCTGTAATTTTCGAATTTTTCGATGAAAATGGTCTTAAACGATTTGGTTTGACTCACTGATCAAGAATCCGTGGACGAAATTAATTCTGTCCGGCCGGTTCAGCCGGCCGGTCCGGCCGGCCGTAGGCACGATAACTCTTGAACGGAATGAACTAGACAGTTGAAATTTTCAGAGTAGGTTTGGGGAATAAATATCTCGGCTAACTTCGTTATTGGGCAAAATCAGACAGATGGTTTCGGAGTAAAAAAAAAAAAATTTTTTTACATTACAAATTCCAAATGGAATTTTTTTCAATAAGTAGTTTTACCATGAGAATCCAATCATATTATTTTTAACTCTAACAAGCTAATACTTTCGGAGATATGATTTTTCAAAATTTCAATGTAAATCGTATTTCTACGTTTTCACAGAATGATAGAATTATTCTGTGGGTATTTTATGAATTGTTATAATGTCAACTTATTTTCCTGAGACATGACGTTGTCTCATTGTCATTCATTCCAGCAATCCTATAAATATGGGAATTATAATATAATATCATACTTTTTGTTGGTTGATATTTTCATGCCGATGGTCAATCCATATGACGATGGGAATGGTAATGGTAAGTTAATAATATTGAGTTCAGAATATCTCCACTAAAAACAAAACTGGAATATTGATGTATTGGAGTAGATTTGAGCAAAGATATATATTATCGTTCATCATACAATTGAGGAATGGTTATCTCGGATGAGTTTGTTGTTGGGTAGAATTCGTCTATTGGTTTTGGATTGATAATTTTTGGCACTCTTGTTGAATTTAAATTCTTCTATGATGTTTGAATTCAATTTCTGCTAAGATGAAGTTCTAAATTTCAATAATGAATCGTACTTCTATGTTTTCTCAGAATGCTATAAATATTCTATCTAAGCTTTATTATATGATCTGTGTTCATACTCGTACATTTCATCCTGTTCTATAAGAGAGAGTCAAATTCATTTCAGCTATTTTAATTTGGTTTCTTCCATGGTGCATTTCTCATTATCAGATTGCTCATTTAATCTTGATAAATAAACTATTATTTGAATTGAATTTCCTTTATGATGCAGTTCTATCATAAGAATACATTGGTATAATTCTCAACTCTGAGAAACCAATACTTTCGGAGATATAATTTGTCTGTTTGAATTTGAGTGCCAGAAAGCTCCTGTCCACAGGGCTTGAACCCATTTTTAACAAAACAAATTGTCCTATGGCAAAGAAATAATTCACATTTTTTGGTTTCAATAAATAATCAAAAGAGATTTTCAGTCATTTTTTGGGTGGGAATGAAAACTACCAGATTTCATCGAAATATTTCTTTGAGTCAATTTAGAGATAATTGGTACCAACATGATGGTCGCCCTGTGCACACGGTCAGGAGAGTATGCAAGTTTCTAGACTTCCAATGCCCACGGCGATGGATTGGTCGGTTTGGACCTGTTGCATGGTCTTCTCCAGATCTAATACCACTGGATTTTTATTTCTGGGGTTAAATGAAAAGTCCAGTCTACGACAAGTGAGCTCCGGTATGAAACCGAAAGAAGAATTAAATCAGCTGCCCAGGAAATTAGTCGAAATCAAGGAATGATCCGTTCAGAATAGCATGGTGAAAAGACTGAGACTGTGTAGGTACTCGAATGAATGGGAAAATGTTTGATACTCAATTATAATCAAGAATTTCTCCATAGTTATTCAGTTGATTGTTCAATTTTTCTACTAATGTGTTATTTTCTTGCGTTCGTGAAATGTAAAGTTAAATATTCCTCATAATTTCTCTGATAATACAATGAAATGAATGTCCTGAAAATTATGGAACAAACAGTTTAAAATTTTTCCCACTTTCCACTCTGAGGAATTTGCTTCATAATAAACCCGAACCATATAATTTATTTTTCTAAATCGAATATTTCATTTCTACTCGAGCTAAATTATTTTCTAGAAACTTGTGCAATAATATTCAGTTGAATTCGAATATACATAATGTCAATTTCTGTGAATTACCGTTGCTTGGTAAAGAAAATTAATATGTTCCGAATAATTTCAATTTCCATCTAGAGCTAAGAGTTATACCTACTGCAAGGTAACGAGCTCAATTCCTGCCAAAGTTTTATTGAAATTTCAGCCAAAAATATTTTTTTCATAATTTTATATTATATATTATTATAACATCTGGAATTTTTCGGTAGTCCTATTTCAAAATTTTGGCCTTCATATCCAAAGGAGTATTCAAATTAGAAATGAGTTAGAAATCTGAGTGGGACTTTGGAAGGCTATGAAATAATAATAAAAAAAATGGTTCAAGCCCTGTGGACAGGAGCTTTGGCGCTCTTGTTCAAACTTTGACTAATCATATCTTCGAATGTATAGGTAAGAGTTGGGAGTTATATCAATGGATTCTTATGATAGAACTTCATAATAGCAGAAATTAAATTCAAATATGCAAGAGTGCCTAAAATTATTAATCCAAAACCAATAGACCGATTCTACCCAACAACGAACTCATCCGAGATATTCGTTCCTCAATTCCATGATGAACGATATATTTTTTCCCCAAATCCACTCTGAAAATTATATTATATCAATTGAAACTTTAGCCATTATTTCAGTTTTGTTTTTTACTGAAGATATTCTGAACTCAATATTATTAACTTACCATTACCATTCCCATCATCACATGGATTAAACATGGGCACTAAATATCAAAATTTGATATATCATGTCTCAGGAAAATAAGATGACATGTGACACCAAAGATCATATTATAATAACTCATAGATAGAATAATTATCGCATTCTGTGAAAACACAGAAGTACAATATATTATTGAAATTCTGAAAAATCACATCTCCGAAACTGTTAGCTTGTTAGAGTTAAAAATTACACCAATGGATTCCTATGGTGAAACTGCATCTTGGGAAAAACTCATTTTGAAATTAGTAATGTAAAAAAAAAATTTTTTTTTGTTACTCCGAAACCATCTGTCTGATTTTGCGCAATAACGAACTTAGCTGAGATATTTACGTCCCAAACCTATTCTGAAAATTTCAACTGTTTAGCTAATTCCGTTCGAGAGTTATCGTGTTAACAGCCGGCCGAACGGCCGGACAGAATAGATTTCGACCACGTATCCTTGATCAGTGAGTCGAACCAAATCGTTTAAGAGCATTTTCAACCGAAAATTCGAAAATTACTGATATTTGGGCAAATTGATAAGCACTCTGTTCCGAGGAACAAGAGCGTCAAAAAGACCTATCGATATTTTTTTATTATGTTTTCATCTTCTGGTTAACGTTTAAAAATACTATAACTATGGAAAAGTTCAACAATTTCGGATGAATTTTTTTTGCTTGGCGAAAAAAGTCACAGAAATTCTGAAAAAATCGAGATAATTCATAAAGTGAAATTCGAATTGGTTACTGCGAACAGAAATTAGGATCTTTGATGGTTTTTCGCCATTTTAAAAATACTTTTTTCAAAATGTTATACCATTTTTAAATTGAGCACAAAAAATAGAATATTACACAAGAATAACCTTGTACACCCTGTATACCGCTTATGCTGTATTCGTTTGTACAGTTCATGATGAAACACCCCGTATATAAAAATTTAGGAACCTTTATAGAGTGCCTACTTCAATGAATCCTCTACGCAATAGTATTTCTCTTCATGTATGAATGAAATGGAGGTATTTCAAAGTACATTCCAGGAGGAACTTGACATGCTCATGGATGCTTATTGATGCTAAAATCAAGTAAATTGCGAGTTGTCCCTAAAATGCACTTTTCGTTCGTCCATTAATCACAACTGAGCTCCAAAACTTCGTAAGTGAGCATATCTGGTGTCCTGTGTGGAAAATGGACTTCCAAACAACCCGACAAACTTATATACTTGTCCTTTACTGTGCCTAATGAATTTCTGGAAAAAGCTATGATTCCTGTTTTCTGACCAGATGAGTAGCTGTTAACAATTTTTTTATGAAACGTCGTCAACACAGCCTCACTTCGTAGAATTAGTCGTAGGTGCAACGCTCAACAATAATTATAGAGGAAAAAAATTGAAAATTATTCAATTGAATGCCCAGGGCAGTTATAATAACATTAATCATCTTGAGATCCTTATGGAACTTGTTATACCAGATATCCTGAGTATATCGGAACACAGGTGTCACACCGATGAAATATCATATATGAATCTTAATTCTTATGTCTTAGCTGCTTCATACGGTCGCACGGGTAGACACTGCATGGTGAAACCATATCAATTTGAAAAATTGGTTCAAGCACTGACGTGAAGTCAGAAGCTTTTGCGCGTATGTTCTATTGTCCATTCTTCTGTATTGGACACCCTTAATCGAATTTACCATGGTAAATTATGTTGTCCATTCTCCTGTATTGGACACTTAATTCGAATTTACCATGGTAAATTCGAATTAAGAGTGTCCGATACAGGAGAATGGGTAATATAACATAAGCGCAAAAGCTTCTGATTTCAAGTCAGTGCTTGAACCAATTTTTTTTTTTCGCGATTTTTTTAAAATTTTCTGGGGGTACCTACGGTTCGTAAAATTTTTTTTTTCGTCATTTTTTTTAAATTTTCTAGGGGTACGGTTCTTACAAAATCTTAAACACGTCCTTATGTTGATTTTCTACTACTAGTTACCAAGCACCAATTCGATCGAATATTTATTTTTTGAGTTATTAAGGAAATAATATTCCAGGTGGGTATAACTCGGAGACCGTTAGACCGATTAAGCCCAAAAAGGAACTCAACTCTCCCTTTTGGATACGCAACCTACCCTGAAAATTGCAAGTTCCTATCTCCTTTCGTTCGAAAGTTATCGAGGCAACGGTCACCCATCTACTGAACTCGCAAAAGAAAGCTCGAATCTCCAACAATATTTAACCGATCTTATTAAAACTTGAAACTTGGCAGTAGAGTTAGGTTATGAAGGCTCTTGCAAAATTTCAGCAATTTCAAACGAATAGTTACTGATATATAGAATTTTTTTTTTATTTTCAATGATTTATTAAAAATTTTCTACGAATGCTATACTCATCAAATTTTGCAAACATATTCGCATTGGCATTCTACAACTAATAACCATGTTTGAATTCAATCGGTTCAGTATTTTTTGAGTTAATGAGGAACAAAAAACCACCAAATTTCAGAAAATTTCAGATGGCTATAACTCTGAAACCATTTGGCAGATTATGCTCATAAACAAAATGAAATGTCGCGTTCTGGTGCACATCCTAACCTGAAAATTTCAAGCCGCTATCTCATTTCGTTCTCAAGTTATCGTGACAACAAAAATATTTTTTAATAATTTTTTTAAAATTTTTTAGCCACACGATTCACACAAAATTTCACGAACGTGCTTAGGTTTATATTCTACAACTACCCACCAAGTTTCAATTCGATCGGATTTATATTGGTTGAAAACAAAATTATTACTCGGAAACCACTCGGCCGATTATGCCCATTAACGAACTTGTCCGTCGGATTGGGATGCGCCGCCTACCCTGAAAATTTCAAGTTGCTAGCTCTTTTCGTTCTCAAGTTATCGTGGCAACGGACGGCCGTACGGCCGGACGGCCGGACGGACAGAATCAAATTTGACCTCGAATTCTTCATTGGGGAGTCGAACTTAATCGTTTGAGACCATTTTCGTCAAAAAATTCGAAATTTACAGACATTTGGGCAAAACTATAACGCGATGTTCCCCAGAACATACGCGCAAAAAAAAGCGCAAGCATATCTCTAGATCTTCATTGGAAATGCAATGTGAGTTTTGTGCGATTGACTTGAAATGCGGACTTGATCATCTTTGTATCATAAGTGTCTACAGTCCTCCCTGCGGTAATCTGGAATTATTCGGTAAAGCTTTCTTCTATGTTTTAGATTTTGTTTCATAGAATCAAATTCAATCTCCATACGTGTAGACTTAAATATTAATTATTTATAATCGCGAACTGTTCCAAATGTCTTCCTCAGGAGTTCGATTTAAATAAAACTTCTGTAGATCACACTAGAGTGAGTATTCATGAATAAACACGGTACAATTAGTTCTACTGAAATAGATTATATATTATGACCAATGTACACAAAGATTTTGAAAAAATGAAGGTGATCGATACGAATATTGGAGATCACAGAGCCATTATTTTAACATATTATTCTGAGTAAAATTAAGCCTTCTAGAACTATGACCGAGGAAAATCTACGTGCCCTACCTTTAGAAGCTGTTTCTGTTTCTCTTGATAGCATCTATCATGTATCAAGTATTTACTACAGTCTTGAACTTTTTTCAATATCCTGGTTTCGTTATTGGATTCTACCTGTCCTACCAAGCGAAGCTAATTTCTAACTCATCGGAGTGCGTATTGGATTACCGAAGAAATAAATCAAGCTAGTAGCATTCTCAGAGTTTGAAATCTCTAGAAGAAAGGTTTATTTATTTTTCTGCAAAAGGAGATATGACAGCTTGCTGAAGTCCGCTAAGTCCATTACTCTGAAAATTTTATCATTTATTATATTAAATCGTTGTTCTATGATATCACAGAATCTTGTAATCGAAAATTAACGTCCGTGTTTGTATCCAATATCTATGAATTTCATGATCTGTGTTCATACATGTCATCTTGAAGAGACATGTCATATTTATTTCTATAGCAAAAACAAAGTATGATTGAATGCAAAATGATCAATGTGATAACCTCAGCTTTCGTAGAATTATGAGGATTATATGATATTATACTTTTTTGGTATTAATATATTGCCTTGGATAAGCCATATGATGATGAAATATATACTTTGGTATGTGAATCAAAATTGAGTTCAGAATTATATTATTATATTACATCATATTAGTATTATACTCATCCTCCTAGGTCTTCCCCATGGAGACCCCTCATATGCTCTCGAGAGCTTGAGCGGGTAAGGAGAATCAGTTACGAACTGTGTATGCTTTGTTCCAGTGTCCTTACGCCATTGTAGGCACAGCACTGTTAATTTTTGACCCAACAGTGATGGTGGCGATTACCGTGACTAGAAAATGTCTTTCCTAGCTTCGTGATTGAACTTGGGGCTTCCGCTCCCAAGTCAAACGCTCTATCACTGAGCCAACCGCACCTCAAGTAAAAACAAAACTGTAATATTGTTTCAATTGATATGAAATAATTTTCAGAGTAGATTTGAGGAACGGATATCTTGGATGAGTCGTTATTGGGTAGAATCGGTCTAGTGGTTTTAGATTGATAATTTTTATCACAATTGTTTTTATAAAGGACACTTTTTCGAATTCAATATATTTGCGCGTATGTTCTGGGGAACATCGTGTTATAGTTGGGCCCAAATGTCTGTAACTTTCGAATTTTTTGAAAAACATGGTCTCAAACGATTAAGTTCGACTCCCCAATGAAGAATTCGAGGTCAAATTTGATTTTGTCCGGCCAGCCGGCCGGCCGTCCGGCCGTTGCCACGATAACTTGAGAATGAAGAAAGCTAGCGACTTGAAATTTTCAGGGTAGGTGGAGCATCCCAATACGACGGACAAGCTCGTTAATGGGCATAATCGACCCAGCGGTTTCCGAGTAATAACTTTGTTTTCAACCAATATAGATCCGATCGAATTGAAACTGGGTGAGTAGTAGTAGAATATGAACCTAAGCACGTTTGTGAAATTTTGTGCGAATCGTATGGCTAGAAAATTATTAAAAAATTATTAAAAAATATTTTTGTTGTTGTTTTCAGGTTAGGATGTGCACCAGAACGCGACATTTCAGTTTGACTATGAGCCTAATGGGCCAAAGGTTTTAGAGTTATAGCCATCTAAAATTTTCTGAAATTTTGTGGTTTTTTGTACCTCATTAACTCGAAAAATACTGAACCGATTGAATTCAAACATGATTATTAGTTGTAGAATGCCAACGCGGAAATGTTTGCAAAATTTGGTGAGGATAGCATTTGTAGAAAATTTTGAATAAATCATTGAAAATAAAAAAAAATAATTCTATATATCAGTAACTGATCGTTTGAAATTGCTGAAATTTTGCAAGAGCCTTCATAACCTAACTCTACTACCAATTTTGAAGTTTTAATACGATCGGTTAAATATTGTTGGAGATTCGAGCATTCTTGTGTGAGTTCAGTAGATGGGTGACCGTTGCCTCGATAACTTTCGAACGAAAGGAGATAGGGACTTGCAATTTTCAGGGTAGGTTGCGTATCCGAAAGGGAGAGTTGAGTTCGATTTTGGGCATAATCGATCTAATGGTTTCCGAGTTATACCCACCTGGAATATTATTTCCTTGATAACTCAAAAAATAAATATTCGATCGAATTGAAGTATGGTAACTAGTAGTAGAAAATCAACATAAAGACGTGTTTAAAATTTTGTAAGAACCGTACCCTTAGAACATTTGAAAAAAATGACGAAAAAAAAAATTTTAAGAACCGTACCCCTAGAAAATTTCAAAAAAATCACGAAAAAAAAATTGGTTCAAGCACTGACGTGAAGTCAGAAGCTTTTGCGCGTATGTTCTATTGTCCATTCTTCTGTATTGGACACCCTTAATCGAATTTACCATGGTAAATTATGTTGTCCATTCTCCTGTATTAGTCACTCTTAATCGAATTTACCATGGTAAATTCGAATTAAGTGTGTCCAATACAGGAGAATGGAAAACATAATTTACTATGGTAAATTCGATTGAGGGTGTCCAATACAGAAGAATGGACAATAGAACATACGCGCAAAAGCTTCTGACTTCACGTCAGTGCTTGAACCAATTTTTATCATGCAGTTCTATTACAAGAATCCATTGTTATCCTTTCCAACTCTGAGAAACCAAAACTTTCGGGGATATGATTCGTCAAATTTTGAACAAGTGCACCAGAGCTCCTTTCCGCAGGGCTTCCCCACTTTTTTTTTGGCGCTCTAGTTCCTCGGAACTGAGTGCTTATCAATTTGCCCAAATGTCTGTAATTTTCGAATATTTCGATGAAAATGGTCTTAAACGATTTGGTTCGACTCACTGATCAAGAATCCGTGGTCGAAATTCATTCTGTCCGGCCGGTCCGGCCGGCCGGCCGTCCGGCCGTAGGCACGATAACTCTCGAACGGAATGAGCTAGAGAGTTGAAATTTTCAGAGTAGGTTTGGGGGATGAATATCTCGGCTAAGTTCGTTACTGGGTAAAATCGGACAGAAGGTTTCGGAGTAATAAAAAAAAAATTTTTTTTTCACAAAACAAATTCCAAATTAAATTTTTTTTAATAAGCAGTTTTATCATAAAAATCCATTCATATCATTTTTAACTCTAACAAGCTAATACTTTCGGAGATATGATTTTTCAAAATTTCAATGTAAATCGTATTTCACAGGTTGATATAATTATTCTATGTATGAATTGCCATAAAGTCAACTTGACAGAAGGGAATATTGTAACTTCAAGAATATTGGGGTTGAAATACTCGTATTTTAGCGATGCAACGGGGACCTCACCCGAAAATGTTTGAAAATATTACGTAAATTTGAAAGCATAATTCCAAAGTTCGAGAGAGGAGAAAATTTTGTGAACGTAGATCAGGAAATTTTTGATCGATTACAAGGTAATTTATTATTTTATACATGTTTTATGGAATACCTACACTTTTGTAGGTACTTTAAACCTGTTTTGGGCAATTGTCATACGAAACTTGTTTTTTTGGCGCTCTAGTTCCTCGGAACAGATTGCTTATCAATTTGCCCAAGTGTCTGTAATTTTGGAATTTTTGGCTGAAAATGGTCTCAAATGATTTGGTTCGACTCACTGATCAAGAATCCGAGTGCGAAATCGATTCTGTCCGGCCGGCCGACCGGCCGTAGGCACGATAACTCTCGAACGAAAGGAGTTAGCGGATTGAAAATTGCAAGGTGGTTTTGGAGCGTAAATATCTCGGACAAGTTCGTTAATGGGCGTTAACCATCAAGGGGTTTCGGAGTTATGGCCGATTTTAGTAAAAATATTTTTTATGAATATTTCCGAAACCGATCACTCGATCTATCTGAAATTTAGCACCAGACTGTAGGAGACAGTAGAATCATGACCTTTATACGCATGTGAAGTTTTGTATTGACCAGATTACCGCAAAGTGTCAAAAAAAGACATTTGAAAATGTGGTGCAGTTCTCATTCTCATGATTGCTCATTTAATCTTCATAAATAAACTATTATTTGCATTGAATTTCCTTTTTGATGCAGTTAAATCATATTAATACATTGATATAATTCCCAACTCTGAGAAACCAATACCAGATATAATTTGTCTGTTTGAACTAGAGCGCTCGCCAGAAAGCTCCTGTCCACAGGGCTTGAACCCATTTTTTATTTAACATAAGGTAGAACTTTTCAAAATAAATCATTTTGCCAAAAATCGCATATACAAAATATGCATGGGCTGCTCTCCCTAGGTCCTTTCCATGAAACTAAATGGACGTACAACGTTAGAATTTCTGTACAGATAAGCATTGCTAATTTGTAAGCGACCTTGGAATTCTGCGTTTACAATGGTTAATAGCGTCGCCGTACTCGAAAATTCGTGGACTCCTTCGTCAGACGCTTAATGAAAATCTTTAGAATTATTTTGTTGATATTTATTTTGTGAAATTCAAGAATTGTCACATTGACAGTATTTAAAAATCAAAGCTAACATAGTTTTACTTCGCATAGAAATTTCCAAGTTCCAACTCCTTTTTCAATAAATTTAGCCAAATATGGTCAATACCAATTGAGCAATTTGCAAAATTGCATTCTCTGTACAATAAAATACAAGTTGACTCCTTAAGTTTCCTTTTCATAAAATCAGGTTCCGTCAATGTGACAATTCTTGAATTTCACAAAATAATTATCAACAAAATAATTCTAACGATTTTCATTAAGCGTCTGACGAAGGAGTCTTATATAGACTCCGAAACGTTACGATATAGTTGTTTCTTTTTTGATGTTGTTTCGTTGTTGTTTGTTAGGCAACATTGTTCAATTGATTGCTTCTGACAAATATCCTGTGTTTCTTACGCAGAAGCAAATAACAAAATAATTAATTTTTATTTTATAGATATTTTTCAGAGTTTGGGAGAGAAAACCCAGAAAAAAAAACCTTTCAATAGTGATTTATTTTGATGGATTCTACCTTCGTTAAGAAAACGACTCACCCAACCCAATATGAACAGGGTGTTTTCACCCTGTTCATATTGGGTTGTTTATTGTATGTTCGAGGAAATGCAAATGAATAAAATATTCTTAAAAACCACTGACTTGAAGTCAGGAGCTTTTGTAGGCATATTCCAATCTCAATAAGAAGTCGATCAAGCTGAAATTCAGTACTCGAATGTAAAATGGTGTTATTTTTTATCTAGTGATAGAATTTTCAAGAAATTTTACTGAAATTAGCGCGTTGGCATTCTACATGTAATTACCAAGTTTTAATTGGATCGGATTTGTATATTATCAGTTTCACAGGAAATAACAACAAAATTTAAGGTGGTTATAACTACGAAACTGTTTGGCAGATTATCTCAATGAAAAATTATATACGATTTACACTTATTTATTCAATATTATGACGCGTTTCGTCGACACAGCGACTTCTTCAGACTACGTCATACTAAATTCTTAACAAGTTATTATCTGACAGAAATGAAGTGAAATAGCGTGGCGTTGGCAAAGAGAAGCTGATTTAGTTTCTCGCTTCAGTTTCTATTAATGTTATTAATAGATCTGAAGTTATATACCGTCTTCAAAGATGGAGCCACTTACTTTTATTTCTCTGACAAGTTATTATCTCCCTATACCTAGATGACATGGACACAGAATCATTTAAAACTAGTTACATGAGAAACTTATTTAAAACAAATTATATAATAGACTTATTTAAAACTAATTACATGAGATTTCACTGCTGGTTTCTTTGTACACATTAACAATAATTCATTCCTAATGCTTTTATTTATGAATTGATTCTCTATTTGAATAGATTGAGTAACGGTGAAAAATTTAGATCTAATTGTTCATTAACTAAATTACCCGTATGTTTTTCCCTATTTATTTCGACCATTTCCCAGTAATTAAGTAGCGCACCTTTATTCAAATTGTGCAGAATTTTGAAATCCGGGTTAAACTTATGTCCTTCTGCTAATAAATGATTCGAATAATTTGAATTAATTTTGTTGTTTTTGAAGCTGTGATGATGTTCCTTTATCCTTATTCCAAAATTTCAACCAGTTTTTCCTATATATGATTTGTCACAACTCCCGCAATTTAATTGATAAACACCGGATGTGTCTTCTTTATTCCTTTTCGATTTATTGTTTTTTATGAATTTGGCAAGGTTATTATTTGTCCGGAATGAGATATTCACCTGTTGGTTTTGAAGAAACCTTTTAAGTTGTTGACTCGTTGTACCAAAATATGTTAAGCTATTGAATATTTTATTTTTATCCTTTATTTCTGGAAATACTAAACTAATTGTTTTTCTAAATTGTTTTTTCGTCAACATTTTTCTGATTTACTCTGTGTTATATCCGTTGTTCACCGCTATTTGTTCGATAATTTCTAATTCTGTACCATAATTTTCTTCGGATAAAGGTATATTAATTAGCCGGTGTAACATACTATGAAATGCCGCGACTTTATGTTCGAATGGATGACACGAGGATCGATGAATGATTGTATCCGTATGGGATGGTTTCCTAAATATTGAAAAATCATGTTGATTGTTTTTCCGCGTTATTGTTAAATCCAAAAAATTAATTGCATCATTATTTTCCATTTCAATTGTGAATTTGACATTTGGATGAATGCTATTAATAAAATCTACAAATATTTTCAGTTGCTGGTCTGTTCCTTTGAAACACGCGAGCACATCATCTACGTATCTAAACCAATATACGAATTTGGAAAAAATAGGATGTGTTTTAGCGATGGCTTCTAGGTTGTCCATGAATATTTCTGCCAAAAGGGGGCTGAGCGGATTCCCCATGATAAGTCCTTCATCGCTAGTATAAATCTTATCGTTGAAACTAAAGTAATTTTGATTCAAACACGTTTCTAAAAGCTGGAGTATTTCGGACTGAATCACTATATTGACTTTGTTTTTCTCTAATAAATCCCTAACTATTTTCACTGTATCCTGGGGTGGAATACTAGGGAAAAGGTTAACAACATCGAAAGACACTAATTTTGCATTGGCCGGTAGGGAAATATTTTTAATTTTTTCTACTAGATCAAGCGAGTTCTTGATCGAAAAATTTGGTACGAAGTTACAATAATTTTTAATTGGGTTTATTAGAAAACGCGAAGTTTTAACTGTTGGTGCTGAAATGTACGAAACTACTGGTCTAATATTTCTATCCGGTTTATGAAGTTTGATAAACGAGTACAATTGCGGGACTTGCGGATTACTCAGAATTAGTTTATATTTTGAATTTTCATCTATTAAATAATGTATATCTTTCAAATTGTTCTTTAATTCTCGTTGGAATTTTGTAGTCGGATCCCTATTAAGTATTTTATAATTTTGAGTTGCAATGAAATTTTCCGTTTTGTTAATGTAATCGTCCTTGTTTATTGCGATAACAGTATTTCCTTTATCG
This sequence comes from Halyzia sedecimguttata, assembly GCA_937662695.2. Classification (NCBI taxonomy): domain Eukaryota; kingdom Metazoa; phylum Arthropoda; class Insecta; order Coleoptera; family Coccinellidae; genus Halyzia; species Halyzia sedecimguttata. The sequence continues at coordinate 8,672,059 of OW569416.2, read as the reverse complement.
GCTTTTGTAAAAACAATATTATCCGCGGCACTTTTCGATTTCAATGTTTTCACGATTTTCAATTCTGGATTACCGTTTTCAGAAAGTTCCTGTTTTTTAATAAAATGTGCCGCTTGATATTTAATTGATTGATTATTGGTTATTTGTCGATTGAGAATTATTTCTGTATCTATAGCACTTTGTTCTAAATTTTTTCTATTAACTGGGGTGCGTAAATTATATTTGAAACCTTTATTCAACAATTCTATTTCTTCATTGGAAAATTTCGAATTTGATAAATTTATGAATCAGTCAAAAAATTTATGTTTCATAATTTTGGGCTGAGCGTGTTTAATTTCCGGTTTATTTCGTTTCAGTAAATTAAGCTTCCGAGTTTGATCACAAAATTTCCGATGAATCTTAGTCCTAACTTTTAATCTAATTTCGCGGTAAAGAAGATAAATCCGGTGTTTATCAATTAAATTGCGGGAGTTGTGACAAATCATATATAGGAAAAACTGGTAGAAATTTTGGCATAAGAATAAAGGAACATCATCACAGCTTCAAAAACAACAAAAATAATTCAAATTATTCGAATCATTTATTAGCAGAAGGACATAAGTTTAACCCGGATTTCAAAATTCTACACAATTTGAATAAAGGTGCGCAACTTAATTACTGGGAAATGGTCGAAATAAATAGGGAAAAACATACGGGTAATTTAGTTGATGAACAATTAGATCTAAATTTTTCACCGTTACTCAATCTATTCAAATAGAGAATCAATTTATAAATAAAAGCATTAGGAATGAATTATTGTTAATGTGTACAAAGAAACCAGCAGTGAAATCTCATGTAATTAGTTTTAAATAAGTCTATTATGTAATTTGTTTTAAATAAGTTTCTCATGTAATTAGTTTTAAATGATTCTGTGTCCATGTCATCTAGGTATAGGGAGATAATAACTTGTTAAGAATTTAGTATGATGTAGTCTGATGAAGTCGCTGTGTCGACGAAACGCGTCACAATATTGAATAAATAAGTGTAAATCGAATATAATTTTTCATTGAGTTAATATGGATTTGCATCAAGTAAAAGCCACAAGCATTAAATTTTTGGCAGATTATACCAATAACGAACTCAAATGCCGCATTCAGATGAGAAATCTACAATGGAAATTGCAAGTTGTTATCTCTTTGCGTTCTCAAGTTATCGTGAGATACATACATAATTTGTTTTTAAATTTTGTGATACGATCCTCACGAAATATCACATACGACTTTGTGTTGGTATTATACATCTAGTTACAAATTTCATTTCGATAAGATCTGTATTTTTTGAGTCATCGACAAAATATTTTTCCAAATGGGTATAACTCCGAAACCATTTGGCCAATTATGCCCAAAAACGAACCCAACAGTCCCATTCAGATAGAAAACCTACCCTGAAAGATGCATGTCGCTATCTCTTTCCGTTCGAAAGTTATCATGGCCACGGTCACCTATCTAGCTACTGAACTCACCCCAGGCTGCTCGGATGATGTTTAAATTGGGAAGTTTTGAATGCTCTCGCAAAATTTCTTTGATTTCAGACGGATAGTTCCAGAGATATAGATTTTTTTTCAAGGATATATTTTGAATTTTCTGGTTATACGATCCCCACAAAATTCCTCAAAAATTTGCATGTTTGTGTTCTACAACTAATTACCATGTTTTAATTGAGTCGGATTAGTATCTTTTGAGTTATTGAGGAAATGACACGAAAATTTCAGCAAAATCGTTTTGCGAATTTTGCATTTATATGCTCAACCTATCCTGAAAATTTCTAGACGCAATCTTTTTCCTTTCGAAAGATATCGTGGCAATTGCCGGCCGGACAGAATCAAATTTGACCCCGAATTCTTCATCAGTGAGTCGAACCTAATCGTCTGAGACCATTTTCGGCAGAAAATTGGAAAATTACATTAGGTACATTTGGAAAAATGATGTTCCTCAGAACATAAACGCAAAAAGGTCTGAGTTCCACCATTATGATACTCAACATAAAGAACATTCCAAGACAACATTTGGCAAAATTTCAGCATTCCCATTTGTATGCTGGAATTAGTATTTTCAACCACCTGCTAGACTAGACTAGTTTAGGTTATTTGGTTCAGACCATCTATCCAATGCAGTACCTACCTGTTACTACAACTGGATGCGCTATAGATTTCCTGGTGGTTTATGCTTTTATACAGTGACCATACGTGAGAACCGCAGAAAAAGTGAGCGATATCATTTTTTCGGCAGTCAATTGAATTGAACACCCAGTATCGAATTAAATCTCATTCACACTAATTTAATGCTTGTGGCTTTTACTTGATGCAAATCCATATTAACTCAATGAAAAATTATATACGATTTACACTTATTTATTCAATATTGTGACGCGTTTCGTCGACACAGCGACTTCATCAGACTACATCATACTAAATTCTTAACAAGTTATTATCTCCCTATACCTAGATGACATGGACACAGAATCATTTAAAACTAATTACATGAGAAACTTATTTAAAACAAATTACATAATAGACTTATTTAAAACTAATTACATGAGATTTCACTGCTCTTTCTCTATTTGAATAGATTGAGTAACGGTGAAAAATTTAGATCTAATTGTTCATTAACTAAATTACCCGTATGTTTTTCCCTATTTATTTCGACTATTGCCCAGTAATTGAGTTGCGCACCTTTATTCAAATTGCGTAGAATTTTGAAATCCGGGTTAAACTTACGTCCTTCTGCTAATAAATGATTCGAATAATTTGAATTAATTTTGTTGTTTTTGTAGCTATGATGATGTTCCTTTATTCTTATGCCAAAATTTCTACCAGTTTTTCCTATATATGATTTGTCACAACTCCCGCAATTTAATTGATAAACACCGGATTTATCTTCTTTATTCTTTTTCGATTTATTGTTGCCAAACTCATAAAGAACAATAAATCGAAAAGGAATAAAGAAGATAAATCCGGTGTTTATCAATTAAATTGCGGGAGTTGTGACAAATCATATATAGGAAAAACTGGTAGAAATTTTGGCATAAGAATAAAGGAACATCATCATAGCTACAAAAACAACAAAATTAATTCAAATTATTCGAATCATTTATTAGCAGAAGGACATAAGTTTAACCCGGATTTCAAAATTCTACACAATTTGAATAAAGGTGCGCAACTCAATTACTGGGAAATAGTCGAAATAAATAGGGAAAAACATACGGGTAATTTAGTTAATGAACAATTAGATCTAAATTTTTCACCGTTACTCAATCTATTCAAATAGAGAATCAATTTATAAAAGCATTAGGAATGAATTATTGTTAATGTGTACAAAGAAACCAGCAGTGAAATCTCATGTAATTAGTTTTAAATAAGTCTATTATGTAATTTGTTTTAAATAAGTTTCTCATGTAATTAGTTTTAAATGATTCTGTGTCCATGTCATCTAGGTATAGGGAGATAATAACTTGTTAAGAATTTAGTATGATGTAGTCTGATGAAGTCGCTGTGTCGACGAAACGCGTCACAATATTGAATAAATAAGTGTAAATCGTATATAATTTTTCATTGACTCATTCACACTCTCTCAGAAGATCCTAATCAATATCCTAATAAAGCATACACACCAGATCATTTAGAAATATGAGGTGATATAAACGAAAGTATTAGTTAACTCATTCAACTCAGTTGAAAACGGAACATACGAGCAAGTTGTGCTCCAATGGGCAAGATATGAAGGGCTGCATCGTGCCACACCGACCATTCTTCGGAGGTGTAGCTTTTATCTACGCCAACTTGAACAATATTCATAAAAATACCTGAATTTTAGCTCATTCACGCCAACACTGATATTTTCGGCGTTCTTGTTCCTCGGAACAGAGTGCTTATCAATTTGCCCAAATGTCCGTAATTTTCGAATTTTTGGATGAAAATGGTCTTAAACGATTTGGTTCGACTCACTGATCAAGAATCCGTGGTCTAAATCGATTCTGTCCGGCCGGTCGATCCGGCCGGCATTCCGTTAACACGATAACACTCGAACGGAATGAACTAGACAGTTGACATTTTCAGAGTAGATTTAGGGGATAGATATCTCTATTAAGTTCGTTACTAGGCAAAATCGACCTAATGGTTTAGGAGTAACGGAAAAAAAATTTTTTTTTTGCCTTACAAATTTCAAATTCAATGTGTTTAAGATGCAATTTCATCATAAGAATTCATTGATATCATCATTAACTCGAACAAGCTAATACTTTCAGAGATATGATTTTTCAAAATTTCAATAATAAATCGTACTTCCATGTTTCCACAGTTTGCTGTATGCTGTTATATGATATGTGTTCATACATGTCATCTCATTTTCCAATGAGGGATAAATGTCAAAATTATTTCTGATTCATTATTCTTGATATAAAATACACCTCCTGTTCTAGAAAACAAAGTATGATTGAATGCAAAATGACCAATGAAATAGCTATCGTAGAATTATGAGGATGATATGATATCACACTTTTAAGGTGATAATATAATGCCCCTGGATATTCCATATTATGATGATGGAAATATATAGTTTGGTAAGATACATAATCAAATTGGGTTCAGAATATATCCAGTAAAGACAAAACTGCAATATTGTCTAAGTTTCAATTGATATAATATAATTTTCAGAGTAGATTTGAGGAATGAATATCTCGGATAAGTTCGTTATTGTTGAGAATCGCTCTGTTTGAATTTTATTTCTTTCATAATGCAGTTCTATCGTAAGAATCAATTTATATAATTCCCAGGGACCAATAATTTCGGAGATATGATTTCTTAAAATTTGAACAAGAGCGCCAAAGCTCCTGTCAACAGGGCTTTTTTATTTACTGATTTGACCATTATATATGAGGTGGTCCATTCCAAAAGTCGTTTTATCCATCTCAAGTGAGCAAAATGTGAAAAACCTTATACGTGAGTACTAACGCGTATCAGGCCACCAGAAGTACTTTAAGAGAAAGATATAGGCGGAAGTCTCGGCAGAAGTATAACGTTTATATACCTTGTTTAAAAAGTGATAGCTCCACCTATAAATAATTTAGTATTACGAGATGAAAAAGGCGAGTGATGGTGATATAAGGTACGGAAAAAGCGAGTTTTGACATTATGTTCATTTTGACATGATGTTCATGGTCATGATGGAATGAAGCAAGTTTTAGAACAGAACAACCTGTTTAGAATATAGAGGGCTACGTGCTAAAAATTTATACACCACTAACTCATTTTTTTCAAAGTGGGTAAGGGGAGTTTTGGAATACACCTCCTAATATTGCTGAGAATTAATTTTTAAAACTGAAACCTTTTCTACCATTAATAAAAAATGTTATCCCAAAAAAATGGTACTTTGCTAGCAAAGCAGTAACTAGAAAAATATTTTCACAGAATGTGAAACGGTACGAAATATGGAATTTAACAGAGATATTTTGAGTTGAAAATTAAGGTTGAAAAAACAATTGGCGATGTTGTACATCCAGGTCTTAAAAATCGTCACAAAATACACATCAAAATAGCTTGCAATGATTTTTTCAGATCAATATTTTATCAACTTTTGAACGTTAGCATTAGTATTGAACTCTTGAGCTGAACCATGTTAAGTACATAAAACAAAAATTTTTATTATGTAAAAAAGGGTTGAGTTTTCAAAATAATATTCATTTTGTGATGCATTTGAAATATAGAAACACCTGAAGTTAAATAGTTGTAAAATTTTTCATTACTAGAAAAAAAATGTTTTTCTTCAATATTTTATATTTCAGGAACTATATGTCTGATTACGTTAAAATTCTGCTGAAACCTTCCCTCTGCTATTTTACAATCTAGTACAGGATTTCAGCTCGAACGGCCTTGTATTTTAGCAATTGTTGTGAACTGGTATCTATTTCTTCTGAAATTTCAAATCATGTAAATCTCAGAATGCACATTTCCAGACTTAGCGCCGAAATTTTCACTTCGTCATCTGATCTTTTTTGAACTCGGTATATACAACAAACCATTTCATCGATAGACCAAGATTTTGGCCGATTTAGCTATTTTTGGCGCTCTAGTTCCTCGGAACTGAGTGCTTACCAATTTGCCCAAATGTCTGTAATTTTCGAATTTTTCGATGAAAATGGTCTTAAACGATTTGGTTCGGCTCACTGATCAAGAATCCGTGGTCGAAATTTATTCTGTCCGACCGGCCGTAGGCACGATAACTATCGAACGGAATGAGCTAGAGAGTTGAAATTTTCAGAGTAGGTTTGTGAGATAAATATCTCGGCTAAGTTTGTTATTGGGCAAAATCAGACAGATGGTTTTGGAGTAACAGAAAAAAAATTTTTTTTGACGTAACAAATTCCAAATTAAATTTTTTTCAATAAGGAGTTTTACCATAAGAATCCAATGATATCATTTTCAACTCTAACAAGCTAACACTTTCGGAGATAGGATTTTTTCAAAATTTCAATAATGAATCGTATTTGTACGTTTTCACAGAATTATATAATTATTCTATGTATGAATTTTCATAATGTCAACTTATTTTCCTAAGACATGACAGTTTTCTGGCCTGAAAGTTGACGAAAGGCGAATATAAGGGTAAAAAACAGTCAAATAAACCCCCATGTGGCGATCTTATGTCGAAAAGTGAAAATTAAGAATATATATCCCAGGTAAGTACCGACGTTTTATTCCAATACCGGAGATCGATGAGATGGTTCGAGGATCCCGATAGCCGGTCGCTCTGACCCGTCGGGTTTCGGAACGAGAGAAGGTGGGCTCAAATCCCGGAAAGGGAATTACACTTTATGGCGCTCTAGTTCCTCGGATCTGAGTGCATATGAATTTTTATTTAAGATGCAGTTTCACCATTAAATTCCATCGATATCATTTTCAACTACAACAAGCTAATACTTTCGGAGATATGATTTTTCTAAATTTCAATAATGAATCGTACTTACTTCTTAGTTTTCACAGAATGCTATAATTATTCTATCTAAGCTTTATTATATGATCTGTGTTCATACTCGTATATTTCATCCTGTTCTACAAGAAAGACTCAAATTCATTTCAGCTATTTTAATTTGATTTCTTTCATGGTGCAGTTCTCATTCTCAGATTGCTCATTTAATCTTGATAAATAAACTATCATTTGAATTGAATTTCTTTTATGATGCAGTTCTATCATATGAATACATTGATATAATTCCCTACTCAGAGAAAACAATACTTTCGGAGCTATAATTAGTCAGTTTGAACTAGAGCGCCAGAAAGCTCCTGTCCACAGGGCTTGAATCCATTTTTTGTGTTCTAACAGAACACTTGGATACGGACCTGCACCTCCGTTCGTTTGAGGCTAACCGCGACCTGAAATAATACCTCACTTCTCTCTATAGGTAATGGTATTAAACGCAATTCGATCTCCGGTAAAACTTCCGAAGAATAATGTAATAAAGGTGCACTTTTACTGAGAAAACGTGCCCGGGCAGACGGCAGAACCATCTCGCGCTAATTAATTCAAATAGATCTCGAATTCCGATGGGGGCATCGCGCACAGTTTGCCCCCGAGCCGGGGGCCTCGTTCTTCGGGCAGCAGATGCCGGCCGATGGGACAAACGAGGTTTCCGCAACTCGGAATTGGTCGGTGAGATCTTGATTTGTGTTAGATGCCTTTGTTTTGGATTGTACAGGAAACGAAATGCTAATTGGGTGGGGATTCCTTGTTTTCAAGATTGTGGCTCTTTATTTTACGAGGAAATACTAGCGGACTAGGTCTAGGAATTAGGGTTTGATAATAGTAATCGAATTGGGAAAAATTGGTTCAAGCACTGACGTGAAGTCAGTATCTTTTGCGCGTATGTTCCATTGTCCATTCTCCTGTATTGGACACCCTTAATCTAATTTACCATGGTAAATTATGTTGTCCATTCTCCTGTATTGGACACTCTTAATTCGAATTTATCATGGTAATTTCGAATTAAGTGTCCAAAACAGGAGAATGGACAACACAGTTTACACATTTAATTCGAATTTACCATGGACACCATGGTAAATTCGAATTAAGTATCCAATACAGGAGAATGGACAACATAATTTACCATGTTAAATTCGATTAAAGCAATACAGGAGAATGGACAACAGAACGCGCAAAAGCTCCTGACTTCTCGTCAGTGCTGGAACCAATTTTTTTTCGTGATTTTTTTTAAAATTTTCTAGGGGTACGGTTCTTACAATTTTTTTTTTCAAATTTTCTAGGGGTACGGTTCTTACAAAATTTTGAACACGTCCTTATGTTTATTTTCTATTACTAGTTACCAAGCTTCAATTCGATCGAATCTTTATTTTTTGAGTTATCGAGGAAATAACATTCCAGGGGGGTATAACTCGGAAACCGTTAAACCGATTATGCCCAAAAACAAACTCAACTCTTCCATTCGGATACGCAACCTACTCTGAAAATTGCAAATCCCTATCTCCTTTCGTTTGAAAGTTATCGAGGCAACGGTCACCCATCTACTAAACTCACACAAGGCTGCTCGAATCTCCAACAATATTTAACCGATCGTGTTAAAACTTAAAACTTGGCAGTAGAGTTACTGATATATAGATTTTTTTTTTAATTTTCAATGATTTCTCAAAATTTTCTACGAATACTATCCTCACGAAATTTTGCAAGAATTTTCGCGTTGGTATTTTACAACTAATAACCATGTTTCAAGTCAATCGGTTTAGTATTTTTCGAGTTAATGAGGAGATAAAAACAAGCAAATTTCAGATGGCTATAACTCTAAAACCTTATGGCCGATTATGCTTTAATAAACAAACTCAAATCTCGCGTTCAGATGCACAACCTAACCTGAAAACTTCAAGCCGCTATCTCTTTCCGTTCGCAGGTTATCGTGACAACAAAAATATTTTTTAATAATTTTTAAAAAATTTTCTAGCGATACGATTATCAGAAAATTTCACATACGTGCTAAGGGTTCATATTCTACAACTACTCACCGAGTTTCAATTCGATCGGATTTATATTGGTTGAAAACAAAATTATTACTCGGAAACCATTGGGCCCATTATGCCCATTAACGAACTTTCCGTCGTATTGGGATGCGCCACCTAACCTGAAAATTTCAAGTCGCTAGCTTTCTCCGTTCTCAAGTTATCGTGGCAACGGCCGGACAGAATCAAATTTGACCTCGAATTCTTCAATGGGGAGTCGAACCAAATCGTTTGAGACCATTTTCGTAAAAATATTCGAAAGTTACAGACATTTTGGCAAAATTATAACGCGATGTTCCCCAGAACATACGCGCATAAATGAATTCTATGATGGCTTCCTTTCAGATCACATTAAAATCTTCTGGGTTTCAATGCAGACTTGATAAGTGGCCATGCGGATCCTTCTTTAGGAGGTACACAGTTCTAGAATATAAGTGTTTAAATGAAAAGCACATTGAAGGAAGGATTCTTCTTTATTATCGAGAAGAGGATGGTATCTCTAAACCATCAACTATTTTTTTTTTGGCGCTCTAGTTCCTCGTAACTGAGTGCCTATCAATTTGCCCAAATGTCTGTAATTTTCGAATTTTTCGATGAAAATGGTCTTAAACGATTTGGTTCGACTCACTGATCAAGAATCCGTGGTTGAAATTCATTCTGTCCGGCCGGTCCGGCCGTCCAGCCGGCCGGCCGTAGGCACGATAACTCTCGAACGGAATGAGCTAGACAGTTGAAATTTTCAGAGTAGGTTTGGGGGATAAATATCTCGGCTAAGTTCGTTATTGGGCAAAATCGGACAGATGGTTTCGGAGTAACAAAAAAAAAATTTTTTTTACAAAACAAAATCCAAATTAAATTTTTTTCATTAAGCAGTTTTACCATAAGAATCCATTCATCCACCAGTCGAAGTCGAAAACCCACACATCAGAAATACCGCGCCAATTTCACTGGTTTATTATTTTCTCATGGAAACTAAATTCACCACTTTCCCTTTTCCAGTTTTCCCCCACCAAGTTGTTTCTGAGGTGGAGTGTACATAACGTGGATCTTGAGTCGATTTTAAAATTTCAGGCTGCCCCTTTCCAGCACTGGTGCTGGAGAATAAGAGTTTTGTGTGAGGTGCGTGATTTTGCGGGGAGTTTCAGCCACGAGTGGACTGGGCATGCACAGAGGATAAATGGCTGTTTTTAAGTTGTATGGGAGTGATTGTAAATGACGTCTAGCGGTCATGGTTCTGGTGCTGAGCCAATATGCCATGAGAAAAACTCATGGCAATTATGTGCGCGTGCAGTTCAGTTTCGGAGAAATAGCTTCGTTTCCGAGGTGGTGTGTCCATTCCGTGTTTCTTTGGCCAATTTTGAAAAGCACACTGTCCCATTTGGGCATTTTCCGTACAGCGCATGAAACGACGGAAAAGATTATAACTCTTGCTGTCCATGTGTCTATGGATGCTGTCCAGCTATTGAATCAGAATCACGATCAAAATCCTTCATGTTAGGTGCCGCGTATGCGTGGATGGAAGAATTAATTCCTCCTGAACCGGTGATTTACAGGATCGTGATATTGGGTGGTAGGCAGCATAAGGAGAGCACTTTTGGGTACTAGTAAACTGCGCATGCGCTTAAGAAAGCTAGTTGTTTTTGGCATTGTATAGGCTAGGATACCGGTGAATTCCGTTGAGTGGTCATCGGGGTGTGGTGCTGAGCCAAAATGTGACTCGTTTAGTGCACTCTTTTTTTTTCTAACGGATTTATAAATACCTATAATTTAAAGATCTATATTACATTACAATTAGATTTCAATGAAAGGCCTAAGGACCTTTGATCCTTACAGGGGTACCCTGACCGAACTCCATCTTTTGTTTTGACCGATTGTAGATCTAAGAGGTTCAGACCATAGTGTAGTAATGAATATAATCGTCGAACAAAATTTAAAAATATCAGTCAAAACTATTTGGCTCGCTTGTTCAGGTTGACGAAGTTGAATTGAATGATAAGTACTTCTAGCTCAGTGAATAGAGCGTTCAACTCTGAACTAGATGTCCTGAGTTCCTGTGACTAGAAAAATTTTTTTCGTGCCACTGCATTCACCTTGGTACATTCAGTTCCGAGTTAAACGCTCTATCTTCTGAGATCATCGTTCAATTAAAATTGATCAACGTGAACAAGCACGCCGAAGAGTAATGACTTCACGCCAGTGGTTTTTTTTTATTTTATATCTGATCGTAGAGTATTGTGATAAATTTTTGACCGAAAAGAGTCTCAAACGATTGAGTCTGACTCACTAATGAATTATCCAGGGTCAATTCTAATTATGTCCATCCGATCGTCCGTAAGCACGATAAGTCTCGAAAGAAAGGGTAATATAGTTCAAATTTCCAGGGTAGGGTTGGGGCATAAATATTTCGGATTAGTTCGTTGATGGGTAAAATTCGCTGAGTGGTTTCGTAGATCTAGCGATCTACAACCAGAGCTGAGCCGAAGCATTGTGCTTAGTGCTCGTGAATGTGCTTGAAGCCTTTTTGTGCTCCCGAGTACTGTGCTCCCGAGCACTTTTTGAAACCTGTGCTTAGTGCTTAGTAATTCAAGCACTTCATGAAAAGGCTTAGTGCTTAGTATTCCCTTAAGTGCTCCCGAGCACTTCCGAGGATTACTAAGCACTAAGCCTTCCCGAAATCTTGTCGTAACACGAATAGACGCTGACGCGCTGTGGTCGTAGGAGCTAATGAGTACCAGATTTATTCGATTGATTCAAATTTATATCTTATTTACAATGCTAAATTGCTTATGAATACAATTTCAATATCAAATAATGCTACCTGATTTCTACCGATTATATTTCTGACATTTTGAGAAATTAAAAAAACACTGACTTCATGTTGATCAATTTGAATTAAATTGTGTATTAATGAAAAAATGCCCCAAAGAGCACTGAATTCACGTCAGTGCTCTTTTTTATTACTAAGGGAATGAAAATACTTGGCCTAAGTTTCATAATATAATACTATGTTGTTGTCATATATGTTCCGGGTTTCGTCCCATTTTTAAATAGGGAAATGCATTTTACATGTGCAGAAAAAACTGAGACGCTTATGGAATTCATATTTCCATTCAATGTATCATTTCCTTAAATAATACCTGAAGATCTTTTCAATCTGTGTGAGAATAGAACGACAGATTGTTTCAAAGATACAGAATTTTTTTCAATGATATTATCAAAATTTGCGCTTTGGCATTTACCTTTAATTAACATGTTTGAATTGGATCGGATTCGTTTTTTGGCACTCTTGTTCCTCGGTACAGAGTGCTTATCAATTTGCCCAAATGTCTGTTATTTTCGGCTGAAAATGGTCTCAAACGATTTGGTTTGACTCACTGATCAAGAATCCGTGGTCGAAATCGATTCTGTCCGGCCGTCCGACCGTCCGTTAACACGATAACTCTCTAAAGAAAGGAGTTAAATGACGGACAAGTTCGTTAACGGGCGAAATTCACCAAGCGGTTTCTGAGTTATGGCCTTCTTTAGTAAAAATATTTTTTATGAATATTTCCGAAACTAATCACTCGATCCATCTGAAATCTATCATGAATTGTAGAAAAATGACCTTTATACGCATGCGAAGTTTTGTATTGAAAGGGTTGCCGTAAAGTATAACAAAAATGTTATCAATATTTAAATTAAAAAAACACTGACTTCATGTTGATCAATTTGAATTAAATTGTGTATTAATGAAAAAATGCCCCAAAGAGCACTGAATTCACGTCAGTGCTCTTTTTTATTACTAAGGGAATGAAAATACTTGGCCTAAGTTTCATAATATAATACTATGTTGTTGTCATATATGTTCCGGGTTTCGTCCCATTTTTAAATAGGGAAATGCATTTTACATGTGCAGAAAAAACTGAGACGCTTATGGAATTCATATTTCCATTCAATGTATCATTTCCTTAAATAATACCTGAAGATCTTTTCAATCTGTGTGAGAATAGAACGAATTTTGAGATCGTTAGTTTTCTAGAAATTTGTTTCGCTGCACTCTATTCCTTATCCTCCAATGATGCATATGAGGAATGCAGGTTTGCTAGTTTTCATGTTTCTCCAATTGAATACAATTTTATATAACAATTCGCAGAGAATATCCTCATTCCCATCTAAAAGTGCTTAGTGCTTAGTGCACGAAAAATCGAATTACTTTTATAAAGTGCTTAGTAATTGCAAGCCTTTTGTGAAAACGCGTTGCTTTGTGCTCGAGGCTCGGGATCATTTTTATTGAGTGCTTAGTGCTTAGAGCTTGAAGCACTTTTCTTCAGTGCTCGGCACAGCTCTGTCTACAACTTTTTTTATCAATAACGCAAAAACTACTAATCTGATCAAATTGAAATTCGGTTGTTTCCGGCACGACACTGAAAAATTTCATGGGGATCGTATGACCAGATAATAAAAAAAAACGTTTTCGAATGAGATTCTCTATCCCAGAAATAATCCTTCAGATATGGCTGCAAAGTAGGTTCAAAACCTCATTATCAGCCAGGTACTACGTACATTTTTTAATTCGATCGGATCTGTATTATTTGAAATATGGGGAATATATATCGAGGACAATCTTGGTGATATAATAGGTCGTTAAAGTAGAGCCTGGTCCCAACATCCTCACATCCTTCCGTGGCGTTATGAATAGGAAGAATGCTTCGAACCAGATTCGATTCCCGAAGAGGAAGTGCTTTTTTTTCAATTTTTTTTTATTTCGCCTGACGAACAAACTAGGAGCAATAGACCAGACTGTAGTAATATACAGAATTATAGAAAACTTAAAATATCACTGTTTTAAGTCTCCTTTTTCGTCTGGTTTATGAAATCATTCAATTATGATTGATCAACATGAATAAGCGCGCCAAAGTGGACGGAGCTCATGTCGGTACTTTTTGGCGCTCTTATTCCTAGGAACAGAGGGCTTATCAATTTGCACAAATGTCTGTAATTTCCGGATTTTTGGCTGAAAATGGTCTTCAACGATTTGGTTCGACTCACTGATCAAGAATCCGTGGTTGAAATCGATTCTGTCCGGCCGGTCCGGACGGCCCTCTTTTAACACGATAACTCTCGAACAAAAGGAACAACAAGAGGATTAAAATTTGCAGGTTGGGTTTGGAGCGTTAATATCTCGGTCGAGTTCGTTTACGGGCATAATCCACCAAGCGGTTTCAGAGTTAGGGCCGTTTTAAGTCAAAACATTTTTAATGCATATTTCCCGAACCGATCACTCGATCTATCTGAAATTTGGCACTCAATTATAGAATAATGACCTTTATATGCGTGCGACGTCCTGTATTGATAGGGTAGCCATGAGGTGTGAAAAAAATATTTGAAAATTTCAAAATGTTGTTTCTACAATAACTCACGAACAGATAGAGCTAGGCAGTTGAGATTTTCAGAGTAAGTTTGGGTGATAAATATCTCGGATAAGTTCGTTATTGGGCAGAATCGGTCTGATAGCTTCGGAGAAACGAAAAAAAAATGTTTTTTCACATTACAAAATTAAAACTATTTTTTTAAGATGCAGTTTTATCATAAGAATCCATTGATATCAATTTCAACTCTAACAAGCTAATACTTTCGGAGATATGATTTTTCGAAATTTCAATAATGTAGGTATTGATAGAATATTCTATCTATGAATTATTATATGATCTGTGTTCTTACATGTCATCTTATTTTCCTATGAGAGATAAATGTCAAAATTATTTCTCGTTCGTTATTCTTGATATAAAATACACCTTCTGTTCTAGAAAACAAAATATGATTGAATGCAAAACGGCCAATAAAATAACCTCAGCTATCGTAGAATATGAGGATGATATGATATTATACTTTTAAGGTGATATATTGCCCGTGGATAATCCATATGATGATGGAAATATATTCTTTGGTAAGATACATAATCAAATTGGGTTCAGAATATCTCAAGTAAAAACAAAACTGCAATATTGTCTAAGTTTTAATTGATATAATACAATTTTCAGAGTAGATTTGAGGAATGAATATCTCGAATAAGTTCGTTATTGGGGAGACTCGCTCTGTTTGAATTTAATTTCTTTCATAATACAGTTTTATAGTAAGAATCCATTTATATAATTCCTAGAGACCAATAATCGGAGATATGATTTCTCAAATTTTGAACAAGTGCTCCAGAGCTCCTGTCCACAGGGCTTGAACCAATTTTTCAATTTTGTTTTCATCCGATATTTCAGTTTTACGTACAAATGAATATTTCAAGGATGGATATAAATTTGTTTTCGTTGCACATAGGTTTAGTATTTGATAAAAATATTAAACCTCAGCAAACATCTGTCTCACCTCCGCACTCCTACAAATCGGTGTAGTCTTTAGAATAAAAGCAATCCAAACAGCATTCAGCAATTAGATTGAGAGCGTCTGCGTGGTAATTTGCATAGGTAATTTCGGTAGATAACTATCTGGAATTGACAGTGACATGTTTTAATGGTCCTGAAACCGCTAAACTGATTACAATTGAGATTATGGGAAACGCCTCAACTTGGTAACTCATTAGCATATAGTTATTTATATGTTCGTATCCTCGCCGACACAGAATCATTCTCAGTATGAATGGATGTATTCCTAAACGTGAATGATTGCCCGGTTTTACAAATAAGCGTATCGTTATATATATTCAAAATCTTAATGAAGATGGACAAGATGAATTCTGGCTTGTTATTATTTCTTCATGGATCTTATAGCGTTTAATGGTTTTGGTCTTATATGGTCCTGTATTATTGGGAAATAATGTTTTGGTGAACGGTTCGTCAAAATTCTTGTTTTTCTTGAAGTGTATCTAATACTATAATAGCCTAAACTGATTATATGAAAAACGAGTTGGGGGCTTCTGGAATTTGGATGGTATTTCAACGTGTCTCTCTATGCTGGAGCTAAATTGAAAAAGCTAATTGTCAGAAAGAATAGATAAGTTGTAGTTAGTTCGTATCTCGATTGTATACACATCCTATGGAGAGATAAAAAGTGGGAAAGCCCTCTGGACAGGAGCTTTGGCGCTCTTGTTCAAGCTTTGACAAATCTCCGAAAGTATTGGTTTCTCAGAGTTGGGAATGATGTCAATGGATTCTTATTCAATTTAATTTCTTTTATTAAGCATTTCTATCATAATAATCCATTGATATTATTCCCAACTCTGAGAAACCAGTATACTTTGGAGGGGATATGATTTTTCACAGTTTGAACAAAGGCGCCAAAGATCCTGTCCACAGAGCTTTCCCACTTCTTTATAACCAAATTTTAATATGTATATTGTATATCTAAAATATAGCGAAAACGGACTTTCAGATAAATACACTTTTTGGCTTGAAATCATGGACAGATTAATCTCTTCATACAAATAAAATATAATAACTCTGTTCATAATTTAATAGTTCATACCACTATCAAATTTATTCTTCATTATGAACCTTAACTCAAGAAAATGGGTTTAAGCCTTGTGGACAGGAGCTTTCTGGCGCTCTAGTTCAAACAGACAAATTATATCTCCGAAAGTATTGGTTTCTCAGAGTTGGGAATTATATCAATGTATTCATATGATAGAACTGCATCATAAAGGAAATTCAATTCAAATAATAGTTTATTTATCAAGATTAAATGAACAATCATGAGAATGAGAACTACACCATGGAAGAAATCAAATTAAATCTGGCCAATTTTGCCCAATAACGAACTTAACCGAGATATTCATCTCCCTAACCTACTCTGAAAATTTCAACTAATAATAAGTTGACATTATGACAATTCATACATAGAATAATTATATCATTCTGTGACAAAGTTGAAATACGATTTATTATTGAAATTGGCCAAATGTCTGTAATTTTGGAAATTTTCGATGAAAATGGTCTCAAGCGATTTGGTTCGACTCACTGATCAAGAATCCGTGGTCGAAATTCGTTATGTCCGGCCGGTCCGGCCGTAGGCACGATAACTCTCGAACGGAAGGAGCTAGACAGTTGAAATTTTCAGAGTAGGTTTGGGAGATAAATATCCCGGCTAAGTTCGATATTGGGCAGAATCGGACATGACAAATTCCAAATTTAATTTTTTTCAATAAGCATTTTTACCATAACAATCCATTGATATTATTTTTAACTCCAGCAAGCTAATACTTTCGGAGATATGATTTTTCAAAATTTCAAGAATAAATCGTATTTCTACGTTTTCACACAATGATATGATTATTCTATGTATGAATTGTTATGTCAAATTATTTTCCTGAGACATGACATTGTCTAATTCATGTCAGTAATCGTAGAATTATTAGGAATTATAATAAGATATCATACTACTAAAATTTTTGGAGAGAAAACAGTTTTTTTGTTCAGTGATACGATATTCACGAAATTATGTGAAAATTAGCGCGTCGGAATTCTACAAATAATTATCAAGTTTCAAATTAATCGGATTTGTTTATTTTCAGTTATTCCGGAAATAACAAGAAAATTTAAGGAAGTTATTACTCTGAAACCGTTTGGCCGATTATGCCCAACAACTCAACTCTTCTATTTGGATGCGCAACCTACCCTGGTAATTGCAAGTCACTATTTCTTTCTGTTCGAAAGATATTATGGCAACTTAACTCACCCAAGGATCCTCTAACAAAATAGATCCTATTGTGTCAACATTTGAAACTTGCCTGTGAAGTTAGATTTTGAAGGGTCTCGTAGAATTTCAGGGATATCAGACAGATTGTTTCAAAGATACAGAATTTTTTTCAATGATATTATCAAAATTTGCGCTTTGGCATTTACCTTTAATTAACATGTTTGAATTGGATCGGATTCGTTTTTTGGCACTCTTGTTCCTCGGTACAGAGTGCTTATCAATTTGCCCAAATGTCTGTTATTTTCGGCTGAAAATGGTCTCAAACGATTTGGTTTGACTCACTGATCAAGAATCCGTGGTCGAAATCGATTCTGTCCGGCCGTCCGACCGTCCGTTAACACGATAACTCTCTAAAGAAAGGAGTTAAATGACGGACAAGTTCGTTAACGGGCGAAATTCACCAAGCGGTTTCTGAGTTATGGCCTTCTTTAGTAAAAATATTTTTTATGAATATTTCCGAAACTAATCACTCGATCCATCTGAAATCTATCATCAATTGTAGAAAAATGACCTTTATACGCATGCGAAGTTTTGTATTGAAAGGGTTGCCGTAAAGTATAACAAAAATGTTATCAATATTTAAATTTTGTTTCTACAATAACTTTCGAACAGAAGCTGGGCAGTTGAAATTTCCAGAGTAGGTTCGGGAGATAAATATCTCGGCTAAGTTCGTTATTAGGCAAAATAGGCCGGATGGTTCCAGAGTAACGAAAAAAAAAATTTTTTACTTACAAATTTCTAATATTTTTGCGCGTATGTTCTGGGGAACATCTCGTTATAGTTTTGCCCAAATGTCTGTAACTTTCGAATTTTTAGACGAAAATGGTCTCAAACGATTTAGTTCGACTCCCCAATGAAGAATTCGAGGTCAAATTTGATTCTGTCCAGCCGGCCGTCCGGCCGTTGCTACGATAACTTGAGAACGAAAAGAGCTAGCGACTTGAAATTTTCAGGGTGGGTGG
Source organism: Halyzia sedecimguttata (assembly GCA_937662695.2). NCBI lineage: Eukaryota > Metazoa > Arthropoda > Insecta > Coleoptera > Coccinellidae > Halyzia > Halyzia sedecimguttata. The sequence goes on along the minus strand of OW569416.2, from coordinate 8,653,381 downwards.
CGCGAGTAATAATTTTCTTTTCAACCAATATAAATCCGATCGAATTAAAATTTGATGAGTAGTTGTAGAATATGAACCTAACCACGTTTGTGAAATTTTGTGCGAATCGTATGGCTAGAAAATTATTAAAATATTATTAAAAAATATTTTTGTTGTCATGATAACTTGACAACGGAAAGAGATAGCGGCTTGAAGTTTTCAGGTTAGGATGTGCACCAGAACGCGACATTTAGGTTTGTTTATGAGCATAATCGGCCAAACGGTTTTAGAGTTATAGCCATCTGAAATTTGGTTGTTTTTTGTTGCTCATTAACTCGAAAAATACTGAACCGATTGAATTCAAACATGGTTATTAGTTGTAGAATGCCAACGCGAAAATTCTTGCAAAATTTCGTGGGGAAAGTATTTGTAGAAAATAAAAAAAAAATCATTGAAAATTGAAAAAAAAAATTCTATATATCAGTAACTATTCGTTTGAAATTGCTGAAATTTTGCAAGAGCCTTCATAACCTAACTCTACTGCCAAGTTTCAAGTTTTAACACGATTGGTTAAATATTGTTGGAGATTCGAGCATTCTTGTGTGAGTTCAGTAGATGGGCGACCGTTGCCTCGATAACTTTCGAACGAAAGGAGATAGGGACTTGCAATTTTCAGGGTAGGTTTCGTATCCGAAAGGGAGAGTTGAATTCGTTTTTGGGCATAATCGGTTAAACGGTTTCCGAGTTATACTCACCTGGAATATTATTTCCTTGATAACTCAAAAAAATAAATATTCGATCGAATTGAAGCTTGGAAGCTAGTAGTAGAAAATCATCATAAAGACGTGTTTAAAATTTTGTAAGAACCGTACCCCTAGAAAATTTGAAAAAAAAGACGGAAAAAAAATTTCAAGAACCGTACCCCTAGAAAATTTCAAAAAAATCACGAAAAAAAAAATTGGTTCAAGCATTGACGTGAAGTCAGAAGCTTTTGCGCGTATGTTCTATTGTCCATTCTTCTGTATTGGACACCCTTAATCGAATTTACCTTGGTAAAACATGTTGTCCATTCTCCTGTATTGGATACGTAATAACAACATAATTTACCATGGTAAATTCGATTAAGGGTGTCCAATGCAGAAGAATGGACAATAGAACATACGCGAAAAAGCTTCTGACTTTACGTCAGTGCTTGAACGAATTTTTTCAAGATGCAGTTTCACCATAAAAATCATTTGATATTATTTTCAACTCTAACAAGCTAATACTTTCGGAGATTTGATTAATCGAAATTTCAATAATGAATCGTACTTCTATGTTTTTTTAAATGATAATTTTTAAAGCTTTTTTTCTGAACTACACTTTGTTTAAATTCAATTTCTTTCATGCTGCAGTTCAATCATAAGAATCCATTGATATAATTCCCAAGTCTGAGATAATTTGTCTGTTTGAACAAGAGCGCCAAAAAGCTTCTGTCCACAGGGCTCGCACCATTTTTTTAGTTATTAAGGAAATAACAACAAAAATTCACATGGGTATAGCTCTAAAACCGAATGGCCACTTATGCCTATTAACAAAGTCGTAAGTTGCATTCAGACGCGTTGCATTCAGACGCACAACCTACCGTGAAAATTTCAAGTCGCTATCTCTTTCCGTTGACAAATTGTCGTGAGACACATAATATTTTTGAAAATTTCTAGCGCTACGATCCTCACAAAATTTCCCAAAGGTCTTTGTCCTGTTATTCTACAACTAGTTACCCAGTTTCCAAAGAACAAAATTAGTAATTGTAAACGTTTAGCTGATTAGGCCCATTAACGAACATCGCAATTCGCATTCGGATTCGCAAACCTATCCGGAAATTTTCAAGTCCCTATCTCCTTCCGTTCGAAAGTTATCGTGAAACGGCCGGCCGGACGGAATCAAATTTTACCTCGAATTCTTCATCAATGAGTCGAACCTAAATTTTTGAGACCATTTTCGGCAAAAAATTGGAAACCTGCATAAATTTGGGCAAAATAATTGCACGTTTTTGTCCAGAACAAAAATTACAACTCAACAGAATTCCTTCGTGATCATGTATGACATTTGGTAAATGTTTCACCCGATTGAACATCATAGGGAGGAATGAAATGAATATTCAAGAGAGCGAATGAACTGGACTATAGTCGTAAGTAGATAAATGGGTTCTTCAGATTACTGATAGGAGAAACATTCTGAATTAAATTCCGCTCCAAGTTAATCACAGTTTCTGACCCCAAAATAACATTTGAATACGATTTCCTGTTTTCTGAAATTCGCTATCTAGATAGCTCAGGATCATGGCATGACAATTGACTCTTTTTGAAACCCATAGAAGTCCTGCAAACTACAAAAAACTGACATGAAGGTTGATGTATGAATACCTTGCATCGGTGAACTCAACAGACTAATAATATTGCGTGATTATAGTATGAAAGTATCCTAATTTTCAACATCATGGGTCAAAAGGAATAGAGGATGATTTTCTAGATCGATAGATACCTACTTTTCAACGATCTTTGTTATGATAAGTACGCCGGTGAATCCGAGGGTTACATCAAGTTGAGAATATAATCTCAACCCAGTAAATCGATCCGAATAAAATACATCTAACCAAGGGGAATGCACGATTTTTACACCCAAGTTTCACCAATTCCTGCCCACCAATTAGCAGAAAACTGGGGACGTTTTATGACCGACGATTTTTCCGGAATCAATGTTTCAATTCAAAACAGTAAACATTTGAGTGGGTTAAAATGTTGTCTTAGTATCAACAGGTTCAATATCAACAAATAATTAGACTAAAGTGTGCATACTCGTGTCAAAAAGAATGTAAAACCTTGTACATACAACTAAAATTAGAAATTCCACTGGACAACTATAGTACCTATATATATCTTGTTTCGGCCAAGATATCGTGACCGTGACAGTGAGAAGGAGCAGCAATGTAATAATATAATAACAGCTAGACCGAACCCAAAATACCACAACATAATTCGCAGATGCCATGAAAATGACGGTCGAAAAAATTTAAGTACGAACTACCAAATCACGGTATCCGCAAATTGTCTAGCGGTAATTTTTTCGTGCCACTGATTAATGAACTCTCGTATTGACGAGAGCATGTTAAGACGTTACTACGCGGGATAACTCGTAATAATACTTGATTGATTGATGGCGTTCGTCAGCACTGACCCCACGATTCTTCGGCACGCTCTGCTTGAGAGCAGTTGTGTTGGCTTTTGCTCGACCTTTACGGGCCGACCTCATTGTGGACGGGTATGTAGTTTATGCGGATAGTGATTGGTTTCATGGGATGCTGGAGGTTCGACCGCCCCGATTCTGCCTGCTTGATCGCTTCGATTTTCTCTCTATTTTCTAATCGAACAATTAGATGCATTCTTAAAGACTATTGACGTTCAATAGTTTGTAAATATTTTCTGCCATCCTTGTTCGTGATAGTTAGAATATAATGATTTTTTAGGGACATTACCTCTAAATACTGGTCTTGGAGATTCCCCTCCAACGCCGTTATTTTGAAATGTGATACCGGTATAAAATCTTATGACTGGGTCTATGAGGTGAGTTACTGGAGGTTGACATCTTTTAAAAGTTTGAAATTGTTGAAAGCAATTGCAATGGCTGTGGCACAGGAAACCGTGAAATTTTTGCGCCTATGTTCTGGTGAACACCACGTTATCATTCGGCCCAAATGTCTGTAATTTTCTAATTTTTTGCCAAAAATGGTCTCAACTGAATGGGTTAGACTCCCTGATGAAGAATTCGAGGTCAAATTTGATTCTGTCCGGCCTGCTGACCGGCCGTTGCCACGATAACTTGAGGACGAAAATTGATAGCGACTTGAAATTTCCAGGTGTATCCCAATACAACGGACAAGTTCGTTTATGGGCATAATCAGCCCAATGGTTCCCAAGTAATAATTTTGTTTTCAACCAATACAAATCCGATCGAATTGAAATTTGGTGTGTAGTTGTAGGATAAAAACAAACCTAAGGACGTTTGTGAAAGTTTGTTGAAAATTTTAAAGAACATATAAAAAAATATTATTTATGTCACGATAACCTGAAAACCGAAAGAGATAGCGACTTGAAATTTTCAGGTTACGTTGTGCATCTTAATTCAAGATTTCAGTGTATTTATAGACATAATCAGCCAAATAGTTTTGGACTTTGGAGTACACATCTGAAATTTGGTTGTTATTTCATCAATAACTCGAAACAGATCCAATTCAAAAATGGTTATTAGTTGTAGAATGGCAACACGAAAATTCTTGACAAAATTTTGTGGGGGCCATATAACTACAAAATTTTTCAACAAGTCCAGAGCGTTCCTGCCAATCGGGTCCTTCATAAATGGCTTCGTATAATTATTATACTTATGCATATATTTCACAAATCAAATAGACCCCAGGGGGTTCATTGTGAATGGTGGCATATGATTTCACCCTTCAAATATTCACTGGTGGGGAGAGGCTGATGTCCGTGTTTCGTCTCATAGGTGGCGTGGGCGATTAAAATGATCGACCAAGCCGGCTCTGAGAGGCTTAACCCGGGTCAGTTTAGTTGAATATGTTGGGAAAGCTGCTCTTGCTTTCTCGGCAGATTTATGAACCCCCTGGGGTCTATTTGATTTGTGAAATATATGCATAAGTATAATAATTATACGAAGCCATTTATGAAGGACCTGATTGGCAGGAATGCTCTGGACTTGTTGACTTATTAACAACGGTATCGCCATTTTTCATTATTACAAAACTTTTAAAAAATCACAGAAAATTATTGAAAAAAAATCTATATATCAGAAACTATTCGTCCAACATCGCTGAAATTTTGCGAGATTCTTCAGAACCTAACTCTACTGCAAGGTTCCAAGTTTGAGCATAATCGGATCTACATTTCTGGGGATTCGTGCAGCCTTGTGTGAGTTCAGTAGTTGGATAGGTGACCGTTGCCTCGATAACTTCCGAATGAAATGAGATAGGGACTTGCAATGTTCAGAGTAGGTTGCGCATCCGAATGGGAGAGTTGAGGTCGTTTTTAGGCATAATCGGCTAAACGGTTTCGAAGTCATACCCACCTTGAATATTATGTCCTCGATAACTCAAAAAGTTGTATTTGTAGAATATCGACATAAAGACGTGTGTGAGAACCGTACCCCTAAAAAATTTTAAAGAAATTACGAAAGCAAAATGAGTTCAATCGAATTCACCTTGCTAAATTCGGTTAATAGTGTCCAATACAGGAGAATGGACAATAGAACATGTTGAGCAAAAGCCGACTTCACGTCAGTACTTGAAAAAATTTTTTTTACTTCAAAAATACAATGTTCACCATTGATGACAACAGTTTTTATTCGTAGAGTCCTGGTAAGTCACTTGAATCATGCATTTTAAAAGTTGAAAACAATGCTGATTGACGAAATGTTATCACCAGACGGACCGTCACCACACTTCGGATAAAATATGAGCGCAGTCGAAACATTACCGGCGAGTGGCTAACGCATCGGGTGTTCACGAATATGCGTCCTGGAAAGGAGGATATTGGAAATTTCTCGAGGAAAAAATGTTATTGAAAATGTACTATGCTATAAAAAATTTCTAATAGTTGAGCAAGTTCATTGACAGTTGCATCTTCGGGAGTAGGCAGCTCAAATGGGTATTTGTAAATGTTGGAACTTTGGATCTTCCTGGGATGTGTTCGAAAATTAACTCCACGGAGTAGAGTAGAGTTTTTGAAGGTTTGACAGATTTACTCTGACACTGACACTGACAGTGACAGAAGGTGCCAATATCGGAAAATAGGTTATGTTGGTTTAAGAAAGATCCTATTGTTTTCTTCACATATATGTAACTCTAATCATAAATATATATTGTGAGCAGTATTGAAACTATTAAATTACCTCACAAAACATTCATAAAACAGTGAGATAAAGATACAAGATTTTCCATCCCATGAGTTATGTCAATTTTGACAGGAGTAAAATGAACTCCCGACTCGAATACTCCGACTTTTCGAACGACAGTCACACAGTAAAATTTACTCAACCTTTCAGTTTTCGAACGCAATGGAGTAAATATTACTCTACGGAGTTAATTTTCGAACAGAACCCTGGGGAGGATATATCCCCGCCACTGCTATGAGTACTACATTGTATATAAGTATTATTACTAGAACAACAATGCAAAATAATATGTACATCAACAAATCGAAACAACCAGATCTAAAACAAGACACAATCATTTTTATAAATAGATGAAATTACCTTAGTCACCCATGTTCATTAGATGAAATCCAATCAGTATCAACGCCGTGCCGTGCGCCGCCTCACACGCGGCCCCATTGTGCTCCTCAGCTGGTCATTACCGAGTTTCTATGTCTTCGGGAACCCTTTGTTTGCCTTTCATTGCCGATGCGCGATTGTTTTCGTACCTTGTTACCATGACTTTGAGACCTCCTGTAAGGTGACTACCATCGCTAACAAAGCAATGGATTCTCCACTTGTCGTACTAGTTACTAGGTGCCTATTGTTGCGATCCAAATGAGAATAATTTCTGTTACTGTCTTAGTGATAGTTCCATTTTAGCTTTTAATTACTGGAAGTCGCTCCGCTGAAGGTATTAATTTATTCCTACAAGTGGTTTAGCGAGTTATAACAAATTTCAGAAGTTTTAGTCGAACCGATATAATCTGCTGAACAGCTAATAGTCTGGTCTATAAATTCATTTTTCTTCGATCGTGGGAAAAGTGACACTATTTTGACCTGTTTTCTATGCGCAAAGCTCAATATTCCAGAATGGTGGGCAGTTGCTAAGCAATCAGAAAATAACAGTGCGGTAATAATGGCTGCGTTCAGCGGATACAGTCGCAAAACAGTTTTAAGAATTTTTGCTGAACGATCCTGCTCAGTGAGCGCCTGCTCAACGTGTTTAGTGAGCGGACGCCATTTTTGTGAGCGACATTTAATTCCGCTCACTAAGCAAAACACGTTGTGAAAACTGTCAAACCATAGTTTTAGGGGTTAGATTTTTTTGAAAGTGTTAACATTTGAAGAGAACACAATAGAATTAGGTTATGTAAATGTCACCTTCGCACCGTTTTAACTTCTAACCGTTCAGAAAACCGCTCTCTGATCACTTTAGCATCTGAGAGCGCTCATCAGTGAGCAGCATTGCAACTGCTCCTTCCGCTGAACGCAGCCATTATTAACGCACTGCTGTAGCGTGCGATTTGTCATAACAAAGTAATTTCCATGGTTACCACTTCTATATTTCAATATGAACATAGAGAAACCTATTTAAACTTACTTGATTACTTCTTGAATGAAATATTTTTTAATTAATTTTTTCAATGTAAATCAACGATTAAAGAAGAAATAGTAAGTATAATTCGTGGGAAATGCATATTCCCAAACTCCTGTGTAACCTGTGTAATTATCACGTTTCGGAATATTATGCTTTTCCCACTAATTATACAAAATACTATTGTCGTCTGATGAACGTTTCGGAGACTTGATGTTACTGAGAGTCTACTTTTTGCCTGTTTCTATCAGGATTACAATTATTACCCTTAGTCAAAATTGGGAATGATGGGGAACATTGGAGTATGGATAACATATAGCAGGTAGTCTTCACTTTCAAATACTTTTGTATATTAACCTTAGGGTAGCTTCAGCTTGCTGGATTGTTTCAATAATTATTGTATTCTATTTAATTAACCGGATTTCATAAAAATTAAATGAAATGAATGTCAGCATGGGTATTACGAAATTATGATAATAATATATGGTATGAGTATTCTAAACTCTTATGTCTCCTGAGGAGATCCCTTATATGCTCTTAGGTCCTTATCCGAGTTAGGAGAATCAGTTGTGTTTTGACCCAACATTGAATTTGACGGTTCCAGCTCAGGTTGGTTTCCTTCAACCAAATGAAAATGTTTCCTGTACAACGTATTCACTACTGTGTCAACATTTGAATCCATACTTGCTAAATTTCAACTCATCCGAAGATTTTCGGAAATGATGCCTTGATATTGTTCTGGATTTATGGTAGTTCTGAAGGAAAAAGATTATATTTAATTACATAATATTGTTCAGGAGTTTCCTTTGTTCTTTGTGTAAGCTTTGAACCCGTTTTCCGTTCACCTTTCTCTTCTTAATGTTATGGTTTTGAAAAATTCTTCGTCCATCTATATGTTTATGAATGTATGTACTTGCCGTTTGTTGTAGCCATTTTGTACGGGAATTCGGACCATTTTCTGTTTCTCTTTATTGATATGATGCACAGAGCATCTATATCAATATCTCCATTAAGCGATTTTCTGAATACCCTGTCAATAAGAAAACATAGTTTTCGATTATATCTGTTACCCTGATGATGTTGAATATTTCCTCGCCTAAATCTACAATTTGACTATACTCCATCTTTATGTAATTACTATATAATTATAAAATAGCAAATATAACTATTTTTTTTTTAATTTAATGCTTGTGGCTTTTACTTGATCAAATCCATATTAACTTAATGAAAGATTATATACGATTTACACTTATTTATTCAATATTGTGTCGACGAAACGCGTCACAATATTGAATAAATTAGTGTAAATGTATATAATTTTTCATTGAGTAAATATAACTATATAAAAATGTAGGAAAGATCTGTGGATAGGAGCTTTGGTGTCCTTGTTCAAACTTTGACAAATCATATCTCCGAAAGTAATGTTTTTTCAGATTTGGGAATGGATTCCTATGATAGAACTGCATCATAAAAGAAATTAAATTAAAAAATGTTTCGTTTAAAAAAAACAAGAGTGCCAAATATTATGTATCCGAAATCTCCGTACCGATCACTTATCAGAGATTTATCAGAGATATTCACTCCTCAAATCTACTCTGAAACTTGTAATATATCAATTGAAACTTAGCTAATATTCCAGTTTTGTTTTTACTGGTGATATTATGAATCCAATTTGATTAACCAAAGTATATATCTCCATCATCTTATGGATTATCCAAGGGCATCATATTATCAACCAAAAATTATTATATCCTATAATCCAAGTAATTCTACGATAGCTGAGGTTATTTCATTGGCCATTTTGCATTCAATCATACTCTGTTTTCTAGAACAGGGGGTATTTTATATCATGAGTACCTACCTAACGAATTTTTAATAGAACTGGAAAATAAATATGACATGTCTCTTATATGTAGATAGGAAGACATGTATGAATTTATAGATACCAATTCGGACCAATACGGACGTAAATTTCGATTGCAGCATTCTGTGAATTCATAGAATATATATATATATATATATATATATATATATATATATATATATATATATATATATATATATATATATATATATATATTTATCTAATAGACGTATCCAGTCCCGGTACACTCTGAAGGCTACCTGAGACCCACATGATCCAAAATGTTTTCAGGAGTATATAGACAAAAAACGGGTAGATTGAAAATATAACTCCTTAGGCATCTTGAGAGGGGAAGGAATTTTTTTCTGTCGAAAAAGTTGTATATTCGTCAAACTTCTCGAATCCCGAATCATTCCGCCGACTTTCTGATCCCACATACACTCCGCAAGTATCTTCAGCCAACGTCTTCGAACCCAGCGCTGTTGCCAGCTCTTCGGGACTAATTGCGCCAATTTCGATATACGAAAGGGCGAGAAAACGAAGCTGGAATCGTTTACCTTGTTTTAGTTGTGTTATGAAATGATTTTAATGTCTGCAAGAAGGAAGCTGATGATGAAAAAAGCAACAGGTACGTAAATAAGAGCCATTAGGAGTTCTATAGGTACAGTATTTCATTTGATGTAAAATTACAATCTTTTCCAATTAAAAACATTTGGCTTAAGTTTTACAATATAATACCATATTGTTGACATATTGTTGTTAAATATATGTTTCCGGCTTATCCCATGTTCAAGACTGAACAATGTCAAGAATATAGTATCATATTGAGAAACTTAAGCCAAGTTTTTTCTTTACCTTAATAACTTGTCAAAATGTTTCACCAAGTGATTAGCGAGAATTCATTATCTACAATAATTTTTACTAACACATATTTTTTTTCAGAATGTCAGAGCATATACAGGGTCTTCCTTAACGACATGCTAATATTTAAGGGGGCAATTCTTCAACTCATTTTAAGAAAAAACTTCCTATGAACGTATGTCCTAAAAGTCTTAACTTTTGAGATACAGGGTGATAAAATTGTGTGCTGCGATATGAAGTAATTTTAATTTAATTATTTTAATCAAGAAGAGAGCATATGACAAGAAAACTTATTTTTCGGATTCTCATTCATTTCTGATCTCTCTATTTGCTTTCAGTCGATGCACAAATATTTCACACCGCCTCAGATTTTTGAGGAATTGATCCTGAAGTAAAACGATTTTTATTTTTTTTAGGTGGAAACCGTGTGTCGGTCAAAGAAAACCCATGGGATCAAATTTGCTCAAAAATGAATGAGGATCTCAAAAGTAATTTTTATTTGATAAGAAAGCAGTGGCGTAGTATTTTTTTCTCCAAAAATATTCAATGCAAAACTCGTATGGACGTCACTGGTAGAGAAAATGAAAATTTTTGTACATCACAAAATGCACCTTGATGTATAGAATACATGTACCAAATCTTATGAAGATGTCTGCAATATTATCTCAGTTATTATTTAAAAACTGATTTTTTTTCAACATTTTATCACCACGTATCTCAAAAGTTAAGACTTTCAGGACATACGTTCATGGGAAGTTTTTTCTTAAAATAAGTCAAAAAATCACCACCTTATATATTAGCATGTCTTTAAGGAACACCCTGTAACTGCAAAGGTACTATTGCTGCTTGATGAGGGGAAAGAGTCTTGCCCAGAATGAAGTTACGCAATATAAGTTGGAATTGGAACAAGTAGAAAAGAAGAAAAGAGGAAAAGAGTAAATTTGAAGTGACGAGAAAAGTATCAATATGGGAGACAAAAGAGAGTAGAGATCCGAATGAATGCTACATATGAAGGCTCTACGAAACCGAAGAATATAAGGGACGATGAAAAAGATGATATGTCTTCAACAGAAAGTCTATTATTCCAGATTAATTTCTTTTGTTAACATTTTAGATCAATATTATTTTATCCAAAAAACGGCGTATGTTGATTGATTCTTTCAACGCTGAACAAGATTTGCCTTTTATTCAGTCAACATTATCTACCTATACATTTCTGTACACCGTTTGCCTAAAATAGTTGAATATTTCCCCAAATTTAGAAGTGGACCAACCGCCGTATTCACAAAGCATTGTTAAGTGTTTGAATCTCCGTTAAGCCCTAACTGAGGTCCTCAGTTAAGGATAAATAAGAATCGCAACCTCAGTTTACGTATTTAACGGTGGTGAAACAGGCCTGTTTCACTACCCCTATCCCTTATTGTTGCTTATTATCCCCAATTTATCCTTAACTGAGGGCCTCAGTTAGGACTTAACGGAGATTGAATGCTTTGTGAATACGGCAGTAAATGTTTTTTGGATTCTGAAAAATATCCATAAAATAAAAAATGTTTTTTTTTTTAATTTACTTCGGCGTAAGAAAGACTAGATATTTGCCAGAAGCCATATATAGAACAATATTGCCTAATGAACAGTAGCATAACTAATAACATATGAAACAACTTTTCTGTAACGTTTCGGATACTAAAGCAGATTCCTTCATCAGACACCAAGCGAAGATCTTAAGAATGATATTTGATGACACTAATACTGAAATTTGTTAAGCCGACAGCCGATAGTCTTTGGAAAAATATTGTAACACAGTTCCACTTTACATAGAAATTTCCAAGTTCGAATTCTTTATTCAACCTATTCAACCAAATATGGTCTATTCATCTTGAGCAATTTGTAAAATTGTTTTCTTTGATCAACAAAATACAGAGCGGCTCCTTTAAGTTATCTTTTTATGTCATCAGACTCTGTAATTGCAATCGAATTACAAATATCTACATATGTTTCTAACGCAGAAGCAATTTCAAAATTTTGAAATTTTTTATTTCATAGATATTTTCCAGAGTTTAAAAGAGAAAACCCAGAAAGGAACCATTCAGTGATGAATTCACCTCCCAAAGTATCCTTTAATTATTTCTTGAAATGATGGTATGGGCTTTTTGCAATCGTCCTTCTCTGAAATTACAGTCGCACTTGCATGTGCAGATGCAGAGAAAATGGAATAAAAATTACAAAATTCCTAAGAATTAAATTGACTTTAGAAAGTGATGGTTGCCAAAAAATTGAAAACAAATGTGGGCATGCTTTCGTCACAGAATGATTAAGTTTTCTTAGACTAAATAAGATGAGACTACAGCGAGATATAATAAGCTTTGAAGAAGATTTTTTTCAAATTTGTCAAAAAATGATTCGGATCAATTCTTTTATTGAATTGATATTTAATTATACATGTGGGACAACTCTGTGGACAGGGACTTTGGCGCTTTCGTCAAACTACTAGCGAGTTATTATTCAAATTTTGACAAATCATATCTCCAAATATTGGATTCTCAGAGTTGGATATCAATGCATTCTTAAGACAGAACTGCATGATAAAAAAAGTAGAAAAGCCCTGTGAAAAGGGAGATTTTGCGCACTTGTTCAAACTTTGACAAATCATATCTCCGAAAGTGGGTATTGGTTTCTTAGAGCTGGGAATTATTTCAATAGATTCTTATGATACAACTGCATCATGGAAGAAATGAATTTCAAATGTGTCATTTAATAAAAAAATTGGTTCAAGCCCTGTGGACAGGAGATTTTTGGCGCTCTTGTTCAAACAGACAAATTATATCTGCGGAAGTATTGATTTCTCAGAGTTGGGAATTATATCCATGGATTCCTATGATAGAAATGCATCATGCAAGAAATTAAATTTAAAATAAGTATAGTTTGAAAAAATAGCTTCAAAAATTATCTCATAAAAAAAGAGTAATCTACAAAGCTTCAATGCCTCAATGCCTCAATGCTTCAAAAATTGTCATCAAATTCATTTATCAAGATTAAATGAGCAATCTGCAATGATTGAACCTTGTGGAATGGGTTGTTGCAACTTAGACTCGGTGCATAGTTCTCATAACTCGAAATACCTAAGGAAAGTATCATCAAAATGTCTAGAGAGGCTGGAGACAATCATAGCAGATTGTCCATTTATTCCTGATATTTGAGTAGGTAGTGGATTACGAACAAATTATTTCAATAGTTCAAAATATATTGATAAAATACTATCCTCATTTCATAATTTAATAGTTCATACCACTAACACATTTGTTTCTGTATTATGAACCTTAACTCAAGAAAAAATGATTGATACACAAATGTAGATCCATATTTCAGTTTTTTCTGCTAGCAACATTATGGAAATACTGTATCTAGGAACATGCCTAACTACTTAAGGAAGTAAAATGTAATATTAACCTCAGTGGCCAACGAACAGTAATTTATTTTGATGATTCCATTATGTTCTTCTTCCCTATTGCCTCCATAATCTACATAAAACAGTCCTGTATATATTCACAAATTCAAGAGTCGAATACTTGCTTTCCAAGAGAAAATAACAAATATGAATTGACAATCTTGAATAGCTAGAAAAGATGACATTTATGAATAGTGATCACAGACAGAGTCTGTGAATACATAGAACTTACATTGTACTATGGAAACTTCGAAACATCATATCTCCAAAAGTATTAGCTTGTTAGAGTTGAAAATGATGACAATGGATTCTTATGATGAAACAGCATATTAAAAAACTGCATCATGAAAGAAATCAAATTTTAAAAAAAGTGTCGTTTAACAAAATGCTTCAAAAATTATCTTTAAATAAAGGAAATTCAATTCAAATAATAGTTTATTTATCAAGATTAAATAAGCAATCATGAGAATGAGAACTGCACCATGGAAGAAATCGAATTGAATCTGGCCAATTTTGCCCAATAACGAACTTAACCGAGATATTCATCTCCCTAACCTACTCTGAAAATTTCAACTACCTAGCTCATTCCGTAGGAGAGTTATTGTGGAAAAACTTTTTTTAAATTTTCAAATTTTTTTTTTTACACTTTGCGGTAATCTGGTCAATACAAAACTTCACATGCGTATAAAGGTCCGCTAACCCCTTTCGTTCGAGAGTTATCGTGCCTACGGCCGGTCGGCCGGCCGGACAGAATCGATTTCGCACTCGGATTCTTGATCAGTGAGTCGAACCAAATCGTTTGAGACCATTTTCAGCCAAAAATTTCAAAATTACAGACACTTGGGCAAATTGATAAGCACACTGTTCCGAGGAACTAGAGCGCCAAAAAAACAAGTTTCGTATGACAATTGCCCAAAACAGGTTTAAAGTACCTACAAATAGTAGGTATTCCATAAAACAAATATGAAAGAAGATAAGTAATAATAAAAAATTACCTTGTAATCGATCAAAAATTTCCTGATCTACGTTCACCAAACTACAGAATTATGCTTTCAATATTTACGTAATATTTTCAAACATTTTCGGGTGAGGTCCCCGTTGCATCGCTAAAATACGAGTATTTCAACCCCAATATTTTTGAAGTTACAATATTCCCTTCTGTCAAGTTGACATTATGAGAATTCATACATAGAATAATAATTATATCAATCTGTGAAATACGATTTACATTGAAATTTGAAAAAATCATATCTCCGAAAGTATTAGCTTGTTAGAGTTGAAAATGATATGAATGGATTTTTATGATAAAACTGCTTATTAAACGAAATTTGATTTGGAATTTGTTTCGTAAAAAAAAATTTTTTTTTGTTACTCCGAAACCATCTGTCCGATTTTGCCCAATAACGAACTCAGCCGAGATATTTATCCCCCAAACCTACTCTGAAAATTATAACTATCTAGCTCATTCCGTTCGAGAGTTATCGTGCTTACGGCCGGACCGGCCGGCCGGACAGAATGAATTTCGACCACGGATTCTTGATCAGTGAGTCGAACCAAATCGTTTAAGACCATTTTCATCGAAATATTCCAAAATTACAGACATTTGGGCAAATTGATAAGCACTCAGTTCCGGGGAACTAGAGCGCCAAAAAGAGTGCCAAAAATTAGTCCGAAACCATGAACTTATCCGAGATGTTCATTCCTTAAATCCACTCTGAAAATTATATTATATCAATTGAAACCTGGCCAATAGTCCGGTTTTATTTTTACTGGAGATATTCTGAACCCAATTCGATTAACTTACCAAAGTATATATTTCCATCATCATATGGATTATCCACGGGCATTAAAATATCACTTAAAAAAAATAATATCATATTATAACCCTTAGAATTCTACGATCGAGTAATTATAGCATTCTGTGAAAACATAAGTAAGATTTATTATTGAAATTTTGAAAAATCATATCTCCAAAAGTAGTAGTTAGAGTTTTAAATAATATCAGTGGATTATTATGAGAAAACTGCATATAAAAAAAAACAATTTTAAATATTGTGATATAAGAAAAATATTTTTATATTCACCTACTGTGAAGATTGGAACTATCTTGCTCATTCTGTTTGAGAGTTATCTTGTTAGCGGATGGCCGTACGGCGATTTTGATCACGGATTCTTGATCAGTGAGTCGCGAACCAAAACGTCGGAGACAATTTTAAGCCAATAATTCAATAATTCGAAAATTACAGACATTTGGGCGAATTGATAACAAAAGCGTCAAAAACATAGTATCACAGTGTCACTTCAGATAGAAATTTCGAAGTTCTAACTATTTCTCCAACAAATTCAACTACAAAATATGGCCAATTCCAATTGTGTAATTTGGGAAATTGTTTTGTATGTTCAACAAAATACAAAAGACTCCGTATTTTTCCTTTTCATGTGAGTGGTATTCCGTCATCAGAATCGTTGTTTTAATCTAATCCATTATGTCGATCTCTATAGATTGTACATACATATTCTGCTATTTGTGTTGCTTTTGTTGTTCGAAACAAAGTGCTTATCAATTGGCCCAAATGTCGGTATTTTTCGAATTGGCAGAAAAATGGTCTTACAATTTCATAGAATGCTCTAATTATGAGATGTGTCAAAAACATTTTATATTTAATTATTTTATGATGCAGTCTTATCACAAGAATCCATTGATATCATTCCCAACTCTTACGATGGGTTGCACAAAGCTTTGACAGCTCTTAATTGCCAAATCAGGTAGACAGCCTTGCAGTCCTTGACCCTCTTATGGCAAAAGCATGAACATCACTGAACATCGCTTATGGTTTCCGCATCACAGAGGGTCAGAGTTCCTAAGGATTTCCCTAGATGCAGCTGATGAGATTTTCTTCCTACCTGTTCGCAACAACTGGGATTATGTTTCCTAGAACTCCTTCAGCTGTCATTCAGTGTGGCAATGTCATGCTGACGATCGGTAATAGCCATGAAACTGGTTCGTATTTGCCCCTGTATGACGTTTTCCTCATTAGGGGAACACTGAGCGATGAGGGGACCAGCCCGTATCCACGAAATATTTGTTGATAGTTAAAATCAATGAATATTTCTTCATGTGTCTTTCAGCTAATACTGTAATTTGCAGTGTAACAAATTTCGGAATAAGTGTCATCAAAAAATAATTGGTCATGTTTTCGCTTTGTATCTGATGAAGGAGTCCGATTTAGTCTCTGAAATATTACAGAATGGTTTCGTTACTGTTTATTATGTTAATTTTTTGCAAAATGATCCATGAAGAAATTATATTTGTCCTCAACACTCCTTCAGAATTATGATTGAGAATTCGAAATAAACAGCTCCCATGACGACGATTCCATATACCAGGCTTGTATAAGCGTTCATGAGTGTGGTTTTTAGGTTTGTATATCAAAAGGAAGAAGTATCTGATTTTGAAGTTTTATTTGAACAATCCACAATTAACAATTCTCATGACGATGACTACCTATACCGGGCTCGTATAAGTTTTCGTATGTGTTGGTTTTGGGTTTGTATATCGAGAGGACGAAATCTATTATTTTCAAACTCTCGCTCTACAGCGTTGCCGGATGTAAGGACTCAAGACGTTGATCAACTATACGAATTATATACAGCGAGCTAATGTGAGCAGAAGCGCCCTCGCACTGGCCAAACTCTGAAGCTTTTCTGTATATAATATGATGTATCACCGCTTCTTCAGACCCATCTGAAAATTTACCTCTGGCATCCCCTAACGTCCCTGAGTACAATTCTATAGGTAAACGTTACCAGACCCGGAGTCGGGTCTGAAAACGTCACTTTTGGACTGTATAATCGGTAAAGTATGTCGATTTGGGTCTGTATGTGCGGTCGAACAAATATATATATATATATAGAATTAAGATTTATTATTGAAATTTTGAATACTCAAAACTCCGAAAGTATTAGCTTGTTAGAGTTGAAAATGATATGAATGGATTCGTATAATGAAAAATCTTAAATAAAATTCAATTTGAAATTTGTAATGTAAGAGAAAAATATTTTTTCGTTACTCCGAAACCATCAGGCCAATTTTGCCCAGTAACGAACTTAACCGAGATATTTATCTCCCAAACCTACTGTGAAAATTTCAACTGTCTACCTCATTCCATTAGACGGTTCGTGTTAACGGACGACTGGACAGAATAATTTTGACCACGCATTCTTGATCAGTGATCCGGACCAACACTTTTTTGACCATTTTCGGCCAAAAATTCTAAAATTACAGACATTTAGGCAAATTGATAAGCACTCTGTTCCGAGGAACAAAAGCGCCAAAAATGTCGTAACTCCCCGAAAACTTTCCAAAGTTCAGGAAACGTAGAAGAAAGAAGAAAACACAAGATTTCGCTCGAACGCAATTAGTCAAGAGTTGAAGAGTAGGTTGAAGAGTTGAAGAGTAGGTTTGGTGCCCACATACGGTGGCTAAGTTTGTTAATGGACGAAATATGTCGAGTAGATTAAGAATTATAGCCATCTTAAGTTTTTTTTTCTCAATAACACGAAAAAGACCAATCTGATGGAATTAAAACTTGGTTAGTTGGTTGAAAAAGACCGACATGAAGACTTATGCAAAAATTTTCTGATGATCGCATGACTAGAAAATTTAAAAAAATATATTTAAAGCAATTCAGTTTCTCAGAAAATATCCGTGCGATATTTGAATGTTGAAATTTCGCAAGACCCTTCGAAACATCATTTCACTTTAAAGCTCAAGATTTGAACTCGATCAGATCTATATTGATGAAGATATTGCCGAAATATCAAATTATTACAACGATTAAGGTTGTACTGGTACACTTTTTTAGACTCGACAAACAAAGTTGTTAACAGTTTTGATTTTAGGCGTGCCTGGAATGATTTCAATGAATCCTCATTTGGTTTGATCGAATAAGAATTGTTAACACTCATGATGTCATTCTCATGTCTGTCTATCATTTAAAGTGAAAATATCTTGAAAAAACTTCAAAACCTTTCGTTATAAAATTTTCCGTAGGCTTCCGTAGAAAGACAGGTTTAACTACACCTGGACTCAGATGTGATTATATCATCAGGAAATATACTTCAGCGAATTAATATCAAATATAGTACCTTCATGACTACGCCATGAACAGTAGTGTCACCTAGTGGCCTTATTCAAAAGAAGGAATATTATTTCCTCCATAAGCAAATCTTTCAGAGGTCTAATATTTTTTATAATAACCCGGCCATAGACGAATCCATCGAATTAAGTTTAATAACAAACAGTCCATCTGATCTTGATTTATAAATGGTGTAACCAACGCAATGGGGACTTTGTTTTATATATTAAGATTTAAAACCATGCATTGGTCAAATCAAATCAAATATGGCATATTTGAGGTATTTTGATGAATTTAAACAGATATTTTCAGATCAGAGATCCTCAAGTAAATTTTTGTGTTCTCAACAGAATGAAGGTTATATTTGTGAAACTGGTCGATACATAATTGCAATAATGGCTCTAAATGCGTAAAATAGGGTATATTGGATGTATCCTAATAAATTTAAGTCTATCGAATCTAATTGTAGAATATATTATTGAAACACAGAAAAATCACAAAAACTGAAATTTGAAATTTGAAAAAAAGGAATGAAAGGTCAGTTATGAAATGTTTTAATAACCCTCTCTTCACCGCACATCTGTACGGACCCAGCGTAGCTCTATTGGTTGAAACGTCGGAGTCTTAGAAGTCATAGACAGAGACCGGTATCGAGTCCTGGGTCCGAAATGGCTCTTTTTCTATTGAAATAATAACTCTGAGGAAATAGTTATTGAACGAACATAGGTTGATTTTTTCTTAAAGTTACGTGAAATTACGCTTTTTGCGCGTATGTTCAATTAAGTGTCCAATACAGGAGAATGGACAACATAATTAACCATGGTAAATTCGATTAAGGGTGTCCAATACAGAAGAATGGACAATAGAACATACGCGCAAAAGCTTCTGACTTCACGTCAGTGCTTGAACCAATTTTTTTTTCGTGTTTTTTTTTTAATTTTCTAGGGGTAAGGTTCTTAAATTTTTTTTTTCGTCATTTTTTTCAAATTTTCTAGGGGTACGGTTCTTACAAAATTTTAAACACGTCTTTATGCTGATTTTCTACTACCAGTTACCAAGCTTCAATTCAATCGAATCTTCATTTTTTTAGTTATCAAGGAAATAATATTCCAGGTGGATATAACTCGGAAACCGTTAAACCGATTATGCCCAAAAACAAACTCAACTCTCCTTTTCGGATACGCAACCTACCCTAAAAATTACATGTCTCTATCTTCTTTCGTTCGAAAGTTATCGAGGCAACGGTCACCCATTTACTGAACTCACACAAGAATGCTCGAATCTCCAACAATATTCAACCGATTGTGTTAAAACTTGAAACTTGGCAGTAGAGTTAGGTTATGAACGCTCTTGCAAAATTTCAGCAATTTCGAACGGATAGTTACTGATATATAGAATTTTTTTTTTATTTTCAATGATTTATTAAAAATTTTCTACAAATGCTATCCTCACCAAATTTTGCAAACATTTTTGCGTTGGCATTCTACAATTAATAACCAAGTTTGAATTCAATCGGTTCAGTATTTTTCGAGTTAATGAGGAAAAAAAAACCACCAAATTTCAGAAAATTTCAGATGGCTATAACTCTAAAACCGTTTGGCCGATTATGCTCATAAACAAACTCAGATGTCGCATTCAGATGCACAACCTAACCTGAAATTTTCAAGCCGCTATCTCTTTCCGTTCTCAGGTTATCGTGACAACAAAAATATATTTAATAATTTTTTTAAAATTTTCTAGCCTTACGATTCGCCCAAAATTTCACAAACGTGCTTAGGTTCATATTCTACAACTACTCACCATGTTTCAATTCGATCGGATTTATATTGGTTGAAAACAAAATTATTACTCGGAAACCACTGGGTCGATTATGCCCATTAACGAACTTGTCTGTCGTATTGCGATGCGCCATCCACCCTGAAAATTTCAAGTCGCTAGCTCTTTTCATATTCTTGGAAATATTGGGAATATTATTTTTTTTCCTGGAGCTAAGCAGCTTTGGGCTAGTCTATTACCTGGATGGGTGACCGTTCTAGCAATATATCTGGACAATCATGCCAAGGCTCCTGGCCACAGTGCATTTCCAACGTTTTGTATTCTTTATATCGAAACGTCAAATGTGAAAATTTAAGTGGTGTTAGAAATATGTTTTGCCTGCACGATTCCAAAACTCCAAAACTTGATACAAAAATTCGAACATTTGCGCAAAATTATAGCACCCTGTTCCCCAGAACATGCGAGCAAAAAGCTGTAGTAGGTAGCCTAAGATGCGTTTGCGTTCGTCCGATAACTCTCGAACGAAATGAGTAAGAGAGTCGACATTTGCAGGGAAGGTTTGAGGCATGCATATCTCGATTGGATTCGTTAATGGGCAAAAACCACCATCTGAAATTTTTTTTTCCCAATAACTCGAAAAATATTGATCTGATCGGATTGAACCTCGGTAGTCACTTGAAAATCACCGACTTAAACAAAATTTCGAGAGGATCGTATTACTAGAAAAATTAAAAATATATCTTCGGAACCTTACTTTTATTAAGCTCTTTTCATAATTTTTTATTTCAACCGACGGTATATTTTTGCAATTTTCTATGATCAGTTGTTCGCCAATTGAATTATGAGCCTTTGTTGAGTATATATTGATGAGAGAATGATGAATTTCATGTAGAATTATGATGGTCTTAAATAGGTTAAATAATTCGTTATACAGGGTTTTTCTAAATTGATGCAGAATATTTTGAGAGATGGTACTTCAGCAGAAATTATTGAGGGGCATTCATATAATTTTTTGCTCTAATTTCTTTCCTCTTCAGGTTGCTGCCCTTCTGCAATTTAAAAAATTGATTTGAAAACAAATCAATGCTCCACTTTTTTGGCACTCTTCTTCCTCGTAACAGAGTGCTTATCAATTTGCCCAAATGTCTGTAATTTTCGAATTCAAACGATTTGGTTCGACTCACTGATCAAGAATCCGTGGTCGAAATCGATTCTGTCCGGCCTTCCGGCCAGCCGTCCGTTAACACGATAACTCTCGAACGAAAGGAGTTAGAGGATTTAAATTTGCAGGATAGGTTTGGACGAGTTCGTTAACGGGCAAAATCCATCAAGCGGTTTCGGAGTTATGGCCATTTTTACTAAAAACGTTTTTTATGAATATTTCCGAAACTGATCACTCGATCTATCTGAAATTTACCATCCAATCGTAGAATCATGACCTTTAGACGCATGTGTAGTTTTGTATTGATCGGAATACCCCCTATAGTGTCAAACAAAATGTTGAAAATTTTTTAAATTTTGTTTCTAAAATTACTCTCGAACGGAATGAGCTAGGCTGTTGAAATTTTCAGAGTAGTTTAGGGAGATAAATATCTCGGTTGAGTTCGCTATTTGCCGAAGTAGGCGAGATGGTTTCGGAGTAACGAAAACAATTTTTTTTTTAACTTACAAATTACGAAATAATTTTTTTTAAGATGCTGTTACACCCTAAAAATCTATTGATGTCATTTTCAACTCCAACAAGCTAATACTTTCGGAGATATGACTTTTCAAAATTTCAATGATGAATCGTACTTCTATGTTTTCACAGAATGCTATAATTATTCTATCTATGATTTATTATATGATCTGTGTTCATACTCGTATATGTCATTCTGTTCTGTAAGAGAGAGTCAAATTCATTTCAGGTATTTTAATTTGATTTCTTCCATGGTGCAGTTCTCATTCTAAGATTGCTCATTTAATCTTGATAAATAAACTATTATTTGAATTGAATTTCCTTTATGATGCAGTTCTATCATAAGAATACATTGATATAATTCTCAACTCTGAGAAACCAATACTTTCGGAGATATAATTTGTCTGTTTGAACAAGAGCGCCAGAAAGCTCCTGTCCACAGGGCTTGAACCAATTTTTATATCATGAAATCTATCTTAAATTGTAGAATTGAATAGAATTATAAAACAATAAAATATTATTCTAATTATTTAAACATTCATCCAGAGACGACATAATTTGTTGAAATAATAAGGTAGGCTGCTGCCAATGTAGTCATATCAAGTGAGTATGTATCAAGTAAAGTCTTAATTACGAATATTTAAATTTTTGATATTAAATAAGAACAAAGTTTTCCTTCTAATTTCAAAGGACAGTAACTTAGAAGGGGAGGGGATTAGAACAAAAAATTTTATGAAAAATCCCCATCAATGTTTGCTGAAGAACTACTTCTTGAATTTTCTTTTTTCTTGCATCAATTTAGAAACACCTTGTGAATAAACTTCATATGAAGTGATTTAAAATAGTTTGAAGTGCAAAGAAAAATTCTGATTTCAATGAATGAGAGAATGAATATATGGGATTGATGATTTATAATCCATAAAAACTCGATAATTCTATAATAGTTACAGCAATAAAACGAGCAAGAATAAGCACAATGGCTTTCAACGGAATTCCGATTTGAATAAATATTCTCAACATAATATCATCAATTGAATTCAGATGAATGAAATGTCGCGTAGGTGACATAATGTAATACTTACATTAGTTGTATCATACTTGAACTAATGCAATGGAAATTTATACAGCCGTTTATTCTAATAATGTTTTGAATTGTCCGTCAAATCTTTAAGTATCGTGAGGATACTCACGCTTCATCTTTGATGCATTATCTTGATCTTGAACAGCAACTACAACCTCGCATTCAAAAATGCCGAAAGACTGAACAAATTTTTTGTTACAGGTGACAGAATAACCGGTTGGAATTAATATGGTAAGTTTAAGATTGAAGAATACAAGAACTCCCAAGTGATTGGAAGTCAATTTCAATAAGCATCGCTTACTATTAATACTTGAACTATATTCTGCCATTCAGCCCTATTCTGTAACTCGGATAGAAATGAACGCATTGGATCGTAATCTGACAAATCGGAATGTTTCTCTTCTATCGCGTCCATTTGGTATTCTATAACCAATGTAGAAGACGTTGCAGAATCGGAATTTTTATTTCTATTCGACGCTCTTGGAAGCAGCCGGCAACGTTGCATGTGCATTGATTGATTTTTTCTTCAATCACCGAACGTAATTCATAGATGATATCCATGTTTTTCACACTGATTAATCGATACTTGTTTCAAAATAGTTCCTTCTTCTGGCAAAACACCTATGAAACTTTTCCGTATTTACAAACGCTAAATTGAATTCGTCGATTTCATATGTCAAAATACGGCGACGGCGCATGCTCCCGCTCATGGTTCCGATCTCGTAAAGCGATTCCGATATGGTTTAGGCGGTAGAGAGAAATTCTATTCGATTTCGATTTCAGATCTCGATAATAGAATTCGAGTTGAGTTACATAGGTACCAATTTGAAGCGATTCCGATTTGACCGGTGTATTTCTATTCGATGCATATACCATCTCTATTCGATTTTAAGTTACAGAATAGGGCTGATTAACTACAAATAATTTAGCTGTGATAATATCGGATAGTCATATTCGGCTTCATATTGTGGTGAAATATGCAATGAAAATCATGGTACCGAATTAACAATCTCAGCCAATGATTCCTTTGTAATCCAAGACTAGACAGAAAAATTACACGAGATCAAAAAGGCGGTTGTAAAGTATTGATTGACAAGTGCAAGAGAATATTTGTCTATTAGTACATTCATTCATGAATCACTTCTTTACGTGCATGTTGTGGGGAACATCGCGTTATCATTTTGCCCAAATGTTTGTAACGTTCGAATTTTTGCCGAAAATGGTGTCAAACGATTAGGTTCGACTTACTGATGAAGAATTTGGGCTCAAATTTGATTTTGTTGACTTGAACTTTTCAGGGCAGGTGGCGCGTCCAAATGCGATGGATAAGTTCGTTAATGGGTATAATCGGCCCAACGGTTTCCGAGTGATAATTTTATCATAAACCAATACAGATTCGATCGAGTTGAAACTTGCTAGCTTGTTGTAGAATATTGACACAAAGATGAAAATTTTAAAAAAATTATTAAAAAATAATTTATGTCACGATAACCTGAGAACGGAAAGAGATATCAACTTGCAATTTTTACGGTAGATTTAGAGAATCTGAATGCGACATTTGAGTTTGTTAATATTCATAATCAGCCGAAGGGTTTTGGAGTTATACCCATCTGAAATTTGATTGTTATTTCCTCAAAAACTCGAAAAATACGAATCCGATCCAATTCAAGCATGACAGTTAGTTGTAGAATGCCGGCGCAGATATCCTTGCAAAATTTCATGAGGATCTTATTACTAGAAAATTTTAAAAATGTCATTGAAAATCGCAGAAAAAAATTCTATATACCTATCAGAAACTACTCGTCCGACATCGCTGAAATTTTGCGAGGGCACTCAGAATCTAACTCTACTGCCAACTTGTTTGAGCACGATCGGATCTATATTGATCTACATCGACATAAAGACGTGTGTGAAATTTTGTGAGAACCATTTATTCAAAATTTGGCTCATGTAAAAAAAAGAGGCTGTTGAAATTAAGAAAAAATAAGTTTTTATGTTGTAACTTTGACTTTTTCCGAATGAAATGAATTTTGGTGGGAAGTTTGTCAAACTATGACACATATTCTCCAAATATAATTGTTTGTACTTCCACTGGTTTCCTAGTTATAGACTCGTGGATTCATAAAAACAAACGAAATTAGCATAAAGAAAGCAGACAAAGGTTTTATCGAAGCATTTGAAGAATATTCAATCATTTCAGATAATTCATCATTCCTTAAACACATCGTTTGTGAGATATTCTTCATCGATCAATCTAAATTTAAAGGAATTTCACTACTTTTATGGATCCATCCCTGAGTGATAGAATCCTGAATCAAGCTGTAAACTGCTTTGCCGTACCTTTTCTTTCCTCATTCACCATCAATATCATAGATGATTTATATTCAGGAGCGTATTAGCACATTGCGAAATTTCAAATGTAACTTTCTACATGAGCTGAGTCTGAACGGTAAATAAGAAGAGTGTTTCTTTTATAGGAGAAATCTATGCTTAAAATTAATGTATTCGATTCAGAAATTACTTTTCACTATCTTATTTCGATCCATATATCCAGTGTGAATGTGACACACTTCTGGGTATCCGGAGCGTGAGGAAAGTTTGATTTCATTCAACAGCAGAACGGCTCCATGAAATTCTCTCATATTTCGGAGAACACTAAATTTTCGAAAATAAAATAATCAGAACCATAAAAACATGAATTTCATCAGAAAAGATTTCCGAGGAGATTTTTGTGTATTCTATAGAGAAATTGTTGTTGTGATTATACTGACGATCCTAGGTCTTCCGATGAAACCCCTCATAAGCTCTCAAGAGCTTATTGCTGAACAGCTGTTTACTGTGAGGCTTTGTTGCTGTGTCCTTACTCTACTTTAGACGGAGCACTGTTAATTTCTGATCCAAAAGTGGATGATAGCCGTTAAGGTCTGAAATTTAGTTCCTAACCCGGGATTAAAGTTGGGACACTCCAAAATATTCCTGAAAATCAGATCTGGAATCTGAAAAAGATCGCTGAGAAGATTCCGATCAGAATCAATAAGCTGGAAAAGATACATACGTATCACATTTCATGTCGATTGCACCAAAATTACGACCTCAAGCGTGTACACAACAATTATACCATAAACAGGCAGATATATTGGAAAAATGGAAAATGTATTGATTGGATGTCATACACGTATCCAATTGTAATAGAATTAATTATAGTAGATTAGGGTTTATGCGGGAAATAGTCTAAAATATGGTTTTTCGAATTTTTTTTTCCACCACAATTCCGGGACCAACAATTTATATTTTGTAAAATATCATACTTTCAGTCTATTATAGGCGAGAAAAATATATTTTGTTCCTCTCAGTTTGAAATATGAATTTTTTAAATATTATCCCCTATAATGAAAACAATTGAGAAATTGTATTCGATCACAAGGAAAGGAATTAATTGATACTATTATTTATTTATGATAAATAGAAATACATACAGGACAATATCAGAAACAGTATTCGCTTGGATAAAAAATTTTGTTAATCCATATCCATGCAAGAAACAACTTCACAACTTCTCAGATAAAGAAATAGTACCAAATTACATCTGATCACAATAATAACAACAATAGAGCTGAATAAAATAAACATTCGATTTATAATTCAAAAAAGAAAAACATGAAAAACAAGATAAAAAATTTACATTTGTTATGAGATATCCTTCTTCAGTAATCCTTTGAGTGTCGAAAATTTTGCATCAAAAAGGTCCCAGCTATTGAACAATACCATATTGGTATTCACCAACGATTGAGTTGAGAATTTTGTGAAGAATTTATACATGTGTATGGAATATAAATTCAATTATTATTACGAAATCTTATATCAGGAACTTTAAAGGGAATCATTTCCAAAGTGCTTGATATGGATAGCAAATCATTAACTATTTCAAAGAGTAAATAGAACGTCGGTAATTTTTCGTCGGTTAAAAAGTAACAAACTTGTAATGTAACAATTATACTGTGGATTCCAGCAAGTGGATACAAAATATAATTTATTATAAACAAATGAATAGTATAATTCCAAAAAGTTTAATTGTTCCCGAAGAGTCTGCCCTGTCGGAGGATGAAGCTGAGCATACGGTTATAGTCATTTATTATATTCTTAATGTTCAAATCAAACAGAAGCTTACCGTCGAAGAGAACACCCAAATCTTTGATATATTAATCTCGTAAAGTTGTTCGTTATTAATAATGTGATGAAATCTTATAGTTTGACGATTTCGAGTACTTAAATGTAATTGAATGGCAATTTTCGAAATTTAGAAATACGTGTTGTTTCTGACAGTAATATTGAAATCTATTCAAATCACTCTGAATCATTTCACAAACATTCAAACTACTTACTCTTCTGAATAATTCAAGATCATCGGCATACAATAGGAACTTAGTATACTTAAAGCAACTTTTTACATGCCTTTCACATTTACAAGTATGATGAAAAGTAAAGGTCCTAGATGTGAGCCCTGTGGCACGCCAGATGTACAATAGAAGGTATCTGAAGATTATCTAGTAACAACAACAAATTGATACCGATTTCTCATTAATATGATAAACTTCCAAGAAGGCTTCAACCCAGTACCACCTCCACGAGTCTCACAATTAATAACAAGTGGCTCACCTCGTCAAATACCGTTTTGAAGTCCATATATATTACATCAATCGGAGTAATTCATCTTGCATAGAGATATTCTGAAAACTGAAATAATTTTTTTTCCAAGTTGCTTCCTTTAACAAATCTGTGTTGCTCTTCGACTACTATATTTTTACATACTTGTAAACGATAGATTGGAACAACTTGCCTGTAATTTGGAATTAAATCGTTTCGGCCGCTTTCAAATATAGGTGTTAGAGATGATGATTTCCACTCCTCTGGAAAGACTGCCACTTTTAGTGAATAACTAAATATAATGCCTAATGGCATAATCAAGTTGTCAGCATAATGCTTCAAGAATAAGGCGGAATGCCATCCGGTCCTGAACCCTTCAAAGTGTTGACATAATGCCTCCCCTATTTCCCAGTTAGTCAAAAAAATTCCAGACAATAAACACTGCTATACAGATTTTCTACGCCTTCAACCCAATCACCACCATTATCCCCAGGCTCGTAAATACTCTCAAGAAAACTTGCGAATAGATCGACAACCTCTAACAATTTCCCTTTGTGTTATCAACTAAATACATCCCGTTGGTAACACGACTAGTTTTTTTTGTTCCGCGTGACGAACCTGAATGAATCTTTTGGATCCTCTTGTCAATTTTGTTCAGTTTTTCAGTTGATTGAATAAAATCTATGGTAACTTTCTGATGACTACAGTTGTTCAATATTATCTCTCATTTAGATAAAAGGTGCGTTTTTTTAAATAATTTGCAATTGTTTTATTGAATATCTCAACAATTGTTTCATTAATTTGGACATATTTTGTCATATACGAAAGTTTTGTGAACTTTGTATGATGCGTTTCTAAAATATGCATTTTTGAAATTAACGGTTAAATCGATAGTAACAACCCCATATATCGTAATACCATAAACTTCAAATATACGTACCTGAAAATACGCACCATACGAAGACAAAACTTTCGTATACGGACATTTCATCATTTCAAAAATGGTCTGACTACTGAATTCATCATAAAGTTACCTCCACAGTCAATCAACAATCAATTAATGCCTCTCTTTATGATAAAAACAATCTGTTAATTGTTTTCATTACAGGGGATAATCCGAAACTTAAAAAAAATTCATCAAGGAACAAAATACGTTTTTGTTACCTACAATAGACTGAAACTAAAATATCTTACCAAAATATAACTTGTTAGCTTTGTAATAGCGCTAGAAAAAAAAACAGAAAATAAGATTTTTGACTATGCCCAGTATACATCCTAATTTACTATCATTAATATTATAATTGGACCAGATGTGTATGTACTAAATAAGCAGTTTTTCTCTGTGCTAATCCTACCCCAATACGATGTTTATACTAACTTTGGTCCCTTATATCTCAGAAATTAAGCATACAAAATCATTTAAACTAAAACATTTTTGTAACGACCCATCCTACTAAAATATGACAAAATTTGAGGCCATACTAGAAAAACAATATCCAAACCTATAGAATACATAAAAAAGCAACAGAACGTAAGAAATTGGCAACAAATAATATATGATGAGACACCTCCTCCTGACGTAGAACCTGTTATAAAACCAAGACATGACAATAATAATTAATCAAATTCAAAGTTGATGTGAAATATTAATTAGAACATTTATGTCGAATTTTGTCAGGGCACAGTAAAAATTTCCGAAATAGATTATTTATTCCAATCATATATTTATAACTAATCATTAAAGGATACTGTGGGAGGTATACTCATGATTAATAGGTTTCCTTCTGGGTTTTCCCTCCCAAACTCTGAAAAATATCTATAAAAAAATTGATTCAAGCACTGACGTGAAGTCAGAAGCTTTTGCGCGTATGTTCTGTTGTCCATTCTTCTGTATTGGACACCCTTAATCGAATTTACCATGGTAAATTATGTTGTCCATTCTCCTGTATTGGACACTTAATTCGAATTTACCATGGTAAATTCGAATTAAGAGGAAAATGGACAACATAATTTACCATGGTAAATTCGAGGGTGTCCAATACAGAAGAATGGACAATAGAACATACGCGCAAAAGCTTCTGACTTCACGTCAGTGCTTGAACCAATTCTTTTTTTTGAAATTTTCTAGGGGTACGGTTCTTAAAATATTTTTTTTGTAATTTTTTTCAAATTTTCTAGGGGTACGGTTCTTACAAAATTTTAAACACGTCTTTATGTTGATTCTCTACTACTAGTTACCAAGCTTCAATTCGATCGAATATTTATTTTTTGAGTTACCAAGGAAATAATATTCCAGGTGGGTATAACTCGGAAACCGTTAGACCGATTATGCCCAAAAACGAACTCAACTTTCCCTTTCGGATACGCAACGTACCCTGAAAATTGCAAGTCCCTATCTCTTTTCGTTCGAAAGTTATCGAGGCAACGGTCACCCATCTACTGAACTCACACAAGGCTGCTCGAATCCCCAACAATATTTAACCGATCGTGTTAAAACTTGAAAATTGGCAGTAGAGTTAGGTTATGAAGGCTATTGCAAAATTTCAGCAGTTTCAAACGAATAGTTACCGATATATATAATTTTTTTTCAATTTTCAATGATTTTTTAAAAATTTTCTACAAATACTATCCTCACGAAGTTTTGCAAGAACTTTTGCGTTGGCATTCTACAACTAATAACCATGTTTGAATTCAATTGGTTCAGTATTTTTCGAGTTAATGAGGAACAAAAAACAACCAAATTTCAGATGGCTATAACTCTAAAACCGTTTGACCGAATATGCTCATAAACAGACTGAAAGGTCTCGTTCTGATACACATCCTAACCCGAAATTTTCAAGCCGCTATCTCTTTCCGTTCTCAAGTTATCGTGACAACAAAAATATTATTTAATAATTTTCTAGCCATACAATACGCACAAAATTTCACAAACGTGCTTAGGTTCATATTCTACAACTACTCACCAAGTTTCAATTTGATCGCATTTATATTGGTTGAAAACAAAATTATTACTCGGAAACCACTGGGCCGATTATGCCCATTAACGAACTTGTCCGTCGTATTGGGATGCGCCACTCACCCTGAAATTTTCAAGTCGCTAACTTTTTTCGTTCTCAAGTTATCGTGGCAACTGCCGGACGGCCGGCCGGACAGAATCAAATTTGACCTAAAATTCTTCATTGGGGAGTCGAACAAAATCGTTTGAGACCATTTTCGTCAAAAAATTTGAAAGTTACAGACATTTGGGCAAAATGATAACGCGATGTTCCCCAGAACATACGCGCAATAAAAATCAATTCTTTTGTGATTTGCTTGTGCGTAAGAAAAACAATATATTTGTCAGAAGCAATCAATTGAACAATGTTGCCTAACAAACAACAACGAAACATAATCAACAAAGAAACAACTATATCGTTTCGGAGTCTATATCAGATTCCTTCGTCAGACGCTTAACGAAAATCTTTAGAATTATTATGTTGATAGTTATTGTGAAATTCGAGAATTGTCAGTATTTGACAGAAATTTCCAAGTTCCAGCTCCTTCTTCAATAAATTCAGCCAAATATTAAAATTTTACCTGCTGACAAGGGAAACGCTTCAGTCATTTTGGATTCAAATGAATATCATAATAAACTTTTGGATATTGTTAACGACAACAACAAATATACCAAAATCAATAAAGATCCCACTTCTATAACAGAATGAAAAGTCAAAAACATTTTATCAAAGCTTTCAAAAACCCTTACGTATAGACAGAAAAAAGAACTCATGCCATCTTTCAGTAAGCCACCATATTTATATGGTCTTCCAAAAATATACAAACCTCTAATTCCACTGAGACCAATAGTAACTTCTATTGGATCTCCATGTCAAAATTTAGCGGAATATTTACTTCAATGTTTAAACCCATTAACAGGAAAGAAAGAAGGTTTTTTGAAGAACAGAAAACACTTTCTTGAAAAGATACAAAATTCAAATTTGAACCAAAATGACATTCTAGTGAGCTTTGATGTTGTCAGTTTGTTCCCCAATGTTCCTGTGGATAAGTCACTTCAAATAGTTCAAACAAAATTAGAAAATTATGACTACATGAATTAAGATTCAAAATTTAATGCTAATGATATTATGGAAATTCTTGATATATGTTCGAATACCACCTATTACCAACTAGAAGATGTTCTTTATCGAAAAAATTTCGGAATGGCAATGGGTTCGCCTTTATCACCTGTCATGAGTAATATATTCATGGAAAATTTTGAAGAAAAATTTGTGGATACATATTTGTTGAAACCTAAAGCTTGGTGGCGAGATGTTGGCGATATATTTGTAATTTGACAACATGGTAGAGAAGAGTTAGGCAAATTTTTCGATTTCATAAATTCAAAGGAACCTTCAATAAAATTCACTTTGGAAATAGAGAAAAATAATCAGCTTTCTTTTCTGGATGTTTCGATAATTAAGTATCCGAACCATTTCGAAACGAGTGTCTTCAGGAAGCAGACACATACAAACAGATATTTAAATTTCTATTCGAACCATCAACTTATTGTGAAAAGAGGTGTTATCAGAACACTTTATGATAGAGCTAACCTGATTTGTTCTGCTCTTGAAATTCGAAATTGAAATTGATTTCATCAAAAAATTTCTTGAAGAAAATGGATATCCGAGGCAATTCATAAATACATGTATCATGAATTTAGATAGAAGAGCAAATAATCAAGAACAACAGAATAATCAACAAGTACTACAGAATGATCAACAAGAATAGACCCAATCTGTTGAATGTGATCCCTTATGTTCGTGGCCTTTCTGAAAAAATCAGAAGAATCGGTTCTAAGTTCAATATAAGAACCGTCTTCAAAACACAAAATGATCTTAGGTCTTTATTAACGAAGACAAAACCCATAAATGAAAAACAAAAATCAAAAAACTGTGTATATAATATTCCTTGTATTTGTTGTAAATAATACACAGGAGAAACATCAAGACCACTAGAAGTAAGATAGTCAGAGCATAAGAATAACCTCAGAAATAGAGACATACAGAAATCAAAAATAGCAGAACATGTATGTACAATCCAAGGAGGTCACATGATGGATTGGAGTAATACAAAGATTCTAATCACAGAACCTGATATTAAAAGGACACTTAAGGAGTCAACTTGTATTTTATTGAACAGAGAATGCAATTTTGCAAATTGCTCAATTGGTATTGACCATATTTGGCTGAATTTATTGAAAAAGGATTTGGAACTTGGAAATTTCTATGCAAAGTAAAACTATGTTAGCTATGATTTTCAAATACTTTCAATGTGACAATTCTCGAATATCACAATAACTATCAACAAAATTATTCTAAAGATTTTCGTTAAGCGTCTGATGAAGGAGTCTGATTGATATATATAGACTCCGAAACGTTACGATATAGTTGTTTCTTCGTTGATGTTGTTTCGTTGTTGTTTGTTAGGCAACATTGTTCAATTGATTGCTTCTGACAAATATCTTGTGTTTCTTACGCAGAAGCAAATCACAAAATAATTAATTTTTATTTTATAGATATTTTTCAGAGTTTGGGAGAGAAAACCCAGAAAGAAACCTATTAATAATATATTCATAACTTCGCAATATTATTGTCTCTAAATTCAGGAGGTTCTTTAGCTCGTATGGAAGACTACAGTCCTATAGTGCAGGCTACGTTTTTCAAACTCAGAGTAAATAAATTATGTACTCCATTATTGCCTGCTCATACCATAAATGTATAATAATAATAATAATAATAATATAGTTTATTTTGTGAACTACAGGTATAAACAGTAATCACGGAGGCGTGAGCCTGTACGTGATTTGTAATAAAAAATAAACATAATAATATTAGCCAATATTCAAACTTAATATAAAATTCTATTGTGACGAAGAATAAAGTTACATTTAGGCTCTAACATAAATATGTAATTATAGTTCAATGGTTATAAACGAAATCACAGGTTTTGAATTTTACAAAAGCTCTTTAATTCCAATCCACAAAATTGGATTGAAAATCCATAGATTTGCATTTTAACGTTTATAATTCGCTGAATATGCCTATCCTTAATTTTGTGTTCTTGATATGATGGATCTCTGATAACCAGAAAATTCAGTAGTGATAGATGTAATGAATACATTTCCCTATTTTCTTATTAATTAATTGCAATTTAATGACCATAAGCAGTCGAGGCACTTCAATAAATAAAAAAAAAAAATTGCAATTTAATTTTTCTGAAATACTCACAATATATGTTTGTTTTCCTCTCTATTCTCGAATGTTCTATATTCTAATATTTTCCGAAAAATCTGATCACGTCAAAAAGATTTTAATCTTTTTTGAATTGATTATTTTCAAACAAATTTGAATGGCCAAGAATTGCTTCATTCAAGATTGGAATAAATTTTCCCTATTTTCCGGATTAACAATACATATTTAAGCAATCATTGAAGCATACGAATTCATCAGAATATTATTGTTTTTTTTTTTGGTTTTCTCTCTCAAACTCTGAAAAATACCTATAGAAGAAAAATGTATAATTTTTAAATTGCTTTTGCGTTAGATATACAAGATATACGTGAGAAGCAATATGTATTAAACAATGTTTCCTAATGAACAGTAACAAAACAACATCAAGGATAAAACAAATATATTGTAACGTTTCGGAGACTAACTGTCAACAAAAAATAATTAGGAACATTTTCGCTTGGAGAATGAAGGAGGACACAGATTTTTTTTTCTTTCAGGAAATAGTGAATAATGATCTTTACAAATTTATTTGACATTTCCTTCACAGTGTCACTGTAGAAAACCAACTCTCTTCTTAAAAATATCCAAGATCACCTGTAGGATATTCCCTGTAGATCATTATCAGCATTCTGAATATTAAGATCCTTACAGGAATGTTCTACGTTTTCATGCAGAAAAATAAGTGATTATGTTTTCTTCGATTATAATATATAGCAACAATTTTTGGGTATTGGCTTTCTTTCGAAAAGTTCAAAATGACTGATGCAATAGTGCTCATATTTGGAAAATATTGTATATCATACATACATATAAAAACGGTACCGAAAACATTTCTATATAACTTGAAATAGAACGTTAGAAATTCAAAAGAGATATTATTCATTAACGCTCAATTGATATTCCGCATGTTGATAGATTCAATCAGAAAGCAATTAAAAATCATTTATATAATCTCCAAGTAAAGATTATAATCATTCAATACTAATGTTTGCTACTAAAAAATACCGACCGTTCTTTTCTGAAGCCATTAAAACATCTCATCAGTGCTTTGTCTAATGGAAATATTATAATAAATATTACTCTTCGTTATCGCCATTCATCCTACTCAATTCTTCTATTGATCATTCAAAAACATCTCAGAATTAACCTAATTCTCCTTAAGCACCAAAAAAACTGTCAACCTCTCCATTCCACGCACGCTTATCATCGCCTCTCATCCTTCGATGTTGCTCCGGGAGAACATTGATCGAAATCTCAAAGATTTAAGTCATCGTGATCTCATAAATATGACTTTAAGTTATTAAAATGACGGCCTCGGGCGTATTGATAGAGAGATTTCTAATTGGACTCATTTCCTCCTCGTAATTGTGAATAGAAAAACCGTTCGTAGTCGACCAATCAGCGCTATTATGATGGTGAAATGTGCACGGTGCCTACGACTCCCCGTACTGAATCTTATCTTGAGGATATGGAATTTTTTCCAACCCGCAGTTTATTATCGGATTTCTGGTTTTTGTCGGAATGAAGGATTATTATTATTGCCTACAGGTAATTGTGCAGAGATGGATATTATGCTGTATTGGATTCTGAATGGATAACATGTAGGGAGTTTTTACAGGATTATTTAGTTTTGAACGGGTTTGTCAGGTAGGTTGCTTCGTTGAGTTATGGCAGGAATAATTGTCGAATCTGTTTCTTCACTTTGAATTTTTGGTTCATTTATTCCTTTCTGTTCAATTAATTTTATGAATTATCAACCAGTATGCAATCAATTCTAATATACCATTCCTTGAACATATTCAAGGGAACATATTCGAACAAGAAACTAGCAATTTCACTGCTATGGGCAACCATATAAAAGTTCTTGTATATTCATATCTCTTCATTTTTGTTATAATAGTAGATAGTAGTAGTCAATATCATTTAATTATTTTCTACACGATTGTTGTATAATGTGCACATTAACCTTGTGTGCTGACAATCCATAAGAAATTATATTTATGTGGAATCTCATGTCAGGCTGCATTGAATTAAAACAATTGTTTGAGATTATTTAAGAAAGAATTAATCGTCGTGAATAAAGCATAGTATTCAATTATCTTCTTATGACTCGAGTGACTTCACCCTCATAATAATAATAATGGGGTTCACCAGGTATAAACAGGATGAGTCTTTAAGTTATACTTATTTCATCCATAGATTCCTCTCATCAAATGAAACACTTTTTTCCTTTACCATTTTTCCAAATTTAGCACAGGAAAAAATATACAGGCTGTTGTAATTAAACAACAATCAGTTTTTGACATGATCATTCACAGTGAAATGTGTTATATGTGGAGTATTCTATAACTATGACATATATTATTAATTAACAGCTTTTCCTACTTCCAATGATTTATAACTTAAAGATTAACCAGTTCATAAAATCATGAGAAATTAGCATAAAGAAAGCAGATATAGTTATTATAAGAAACATCATTTTGGAAATTAAATTAATACTCATCATTTCTCCTGAAATGTACATTCTTCGATATATTCCTCATTATATGTTATGAAATCTGAAAAAAAAAATCAGAAATTTCACTACATTTATTAATCCGGACCTGAACTAGAATTTTCAAATAAAGATGAAAGCCACGTTGCTATCGTTCATAGATAATTTATCATCACAACACAGATACAAGATATTTTCAAACCGGACAGGAGGGGTAAAAAAACAACACAAACATTTGATTTT
This sequence comes from Halyzia sedecimguttata, assembly GCA_937662695.2. Taxonomy (NCBI): domain Eukaryota; kingdom Metazoa; phylum Arthropoda; class Insecta; order Coleoptera; family Coccinellidae; genus Halyzia; species Halyzia sedecimguttata. The sequence continues at coordinate 8,616,570 of OW569416.2, read as the reverse complement.
CTTTATATCCTGAAAATAGCTTCACCACCGCTGGGCTGTTCCCATACCATTGAAACATCCATCTTCACTTGCTACTGTGTTGGTTCCATCCCCTTGAAGAACCTTAAATTGTTCATGTTATCATCAATTTGTATGAGGAGGGAGTAGATTGAGTTGAGGCTCTCGATATCAGATCTCTTGTTGATAGTATTTGGACACTGTTTTATTCTTATAATCTCCATAACTTCTCTGATGTCTTGTCCATTACGCACGTCCAGTATATCAATATTCTGCCATTCCCAATCCATTCGGTGGTCCATATTTGTTGTTTTTTTGTCTTTGTTGTTTTTTTGTTTTTGTTGTTTTTTTTACCCCTCCAGTCCACCCTCTCCGGCAATCCTGGCATTAATAATGATTTCATACATTTTTTACTAATTAATACCACGGAATAATAATTGTAACACCGTGATCGACTGACGTTTTCAATCATCATAGAAAGCTAGGATCACTGAATGATATTTGTTAACCTCTAACTAACTGGTGAACTTGCGATTCGTAAAAGTCTTTTTGTAATAATAATAATTGCCCAGCGCTCATCCAACTAATTATAATAATGAACATACAATTGACATCAAATAATAGCCAAAACTTGCATTGAGTGAGTTTTCCATACAATATTTCCAGTAGATCTACATTTTTCCGGTAGATCTACATTTTTTCAGTAGATCTAATTTTTCCGGTAGATCTACATTTTTTCGGTAGGTCTACAATTTTCCAGTAGATCTACATTTTTTCGGTAGATCTACATTTGTCCGGTAGATCTACATTTTCCGGTAGATCTGCATTTTTCCAGTAGATCTACATTTTTTTGGTAGATCAATATAATCGGTAGATGAATTGAATCGGTAGATCAATTGAAACGGTAGTTCAATGGCATCTAACGGGTCCTGTTGTGATTCTGAGAATCATTTACTCATGAAAGTCCCATCGAAATATGTCAGGAGTTTTTGAGTTGCTGAAAACCGAATATAGCGCTACCTACCGAATCGTATTGTGAACCTAAGGCCTTCCGAAACACAATCACAAAGATTCATCAAAATCGGTATAGCCATTTTTGAGTTCCTATATATATATATATACAATTTAGATTATTATTGGGAATGCAGCAATAAAAGGCTATTATACTCTTTTTCTTTAAGCTCTAGCTTTCGAGATCTATTTATCTCTTCCTCAGGAGCACTAAAAACATGACACAATCAGCTCTACATATTACACATCTATCTATTACAATTCATACTTACAAGACATGAGTTTTTTCCTTAAAGTTGTTATAAGTTCTAACATGGACGATAATTTCCTCTCATTCCAAATGTAAAACCAGAGATTCCAACTAAGATGTCCCAAATATTAACGGATATTTCCTCCCAATTTAACGAAAGATGAACATAATATCATGACAGCTAATTAGAGGTTAGAAAGACCTCTGAAGTTTGACATATAACTAACCATCGAACAGAAAAACGATCGATGTAAACGATCATCAATGGTCTTACCTATTGGGAAAGAAATAACCACCAATGGCACCAATGACGTCGAACAACTGTACTGGGTGTGCGTCTTAAGGACTTGTCAACTCTACAATTATAATAAAAAAAAAAAGGGTTATTTTTCTTAAAGTGAGAAAGAACCCATCTTACAAATTAATTCATTATACAGCAATTATTGAACAAATAAATCTAACAATGTACAAATTCAACAACAATTAAATCACCAAAGAAAAAACACCTATCAAGTGAATTGTGACAAACAATCAAGAGTTGAATCGTGTTTGAATGGAAAATTGAATCTCAAAATCATTGCACCGTATGACCAGCACCAATGTGGAATTTGTGTCTCGTATCTTTGTCAATTTCTAATAAATTAGCATAAATGGCACTGAGTTTTTCTACGTCCCTCCTTGAGTTCATTGTCATCTGATGTTGGAAGATGTGCACCATTTCCAAAAACTTTCTCACTTTATCCTTAGGCTCCGAATCCAGAACTTCCACTTGTTCATATTTCATATGATGTCCAGTGTTGTTCTCGTGAATAGACAATGCTGAAGACAGTATCCTCCTTCTAGAGTCACTTTTATGTGATGTTAATCTTTTACTTAAGGTTCTGCTAGTTTCACCAATGTAAATTTCTTCACAATTCGTACAGGGAATCTTGTAAATAACATTGCTCTGTCTTTCAACTGGTGTTTCGTCCTTGAGTCTGCTATATATTCGCTTTGCTGTTCTAACATTTTTGGTGGCCAATAAATTATTCTCATGTTTTACTAGTGTCGCCAATCTCTTTGTAAGTTTCTCATGGAAAGGGAGCACAATTATTTTCTTTTCAGCTGTGTTCTGTCGCTCATCATCTATATTTATTTCCAAATTTATGTTAGGTTCATCCCGCCTAACTGGTGTGTTGAAAATTAGTTTTTTCAGCCATTTTCTAGGGTACCCATTCTGCAGCATCAACTCCAGCAACGCCTGAAGATTTTTATGTAAAAATATAGGATCTGTTACCTTAGTTATTCTTGTTTCCATGAGAAACTTACAAAGAGATTGGCGACACTAGTAAAACATGAGAATAATTTATTGGCCACCAAAAATGTTTGAACAGCAAAGCGAATATATAGCAGACTCAAGGACGAAACACCAGTTGAAAGACAGAGCAATGTTATTTACAAGATTCCCTGTACGAATTGTGAAGAAATTTACATTGGTGAAACTAGCAGAACCTTAAGTAAAAGATTAACATCACATAAAAGTGACTCTAGAAGGAGGATACTGTCTTCAGCATTGTCTATTCACGAGAACAACACTGGACATCATATGAAATATGAACAAGTGGAAGTTCTGGATTCGGAGCCTAAGGATAAAGTAGAAAGTTTTTGGAAATGGTGCACATCTTCCAACATCAGATGACAATGAACTCAAGGAGGGACGTAGAAAAACTCAGTGCCATTTATGCTAATTTATTAGAAATTGACAAAGATACGAGACACAAATTCCACATTGGTGCTGGTCATACGGTGCAATGATTTTGAGATTCAATTTTCCATTCAAACACGATTCAACTCTTGATTGTTTGTCACAATTCACTTGATAGGTGTTTTTTCTTTGGTGATTTAATTGTTGTTGAATATGTACATTGTTAGATTTATTTGTTCAATAATTGCTGTATAATGAATTAATTTGTAAGATGGGTTCTTTCTCACTTTAAGAAAAATAACCCTTTTTTTTTTATTATAATTGTAGAGTTGACAAGTCCTTAAGACGCACACCCAGTACAGTTGTTCGACGTCATTGGTGCCATTGGTGGTTATTTCTTTCCCAATAGGTAAGACCATTGATGATCGTTTACATCGATCGTTTTTCTGTTCGATGGTTAGTTATATGTCAAACGTCAGAGGTCTTTCTAACCTCTAATTAGCTGTCATGATATTATGTTCATCTTTCGTTAAATTGGGAGGAAATATCCGTTAATATTTGGGACATCTTAGTTGGAATCTCTGGTTTTACATTTGGAATGAGAGGAAATTATCGTCCATGTTAGAACTTATAACAACTTTAAGGAAAAAACTCATGTCTTGTAAGTATGAATTGTAATAGATAGATGTGTAATATGTAGAGCTGATTGTGTCATGTTTTTAGTGCTCCTGAGGAAGAGATAAATAGATCTCGAAAGCTAGAGCTTAAAGAAAAAGAGTATAATAGCCTTTTATTGCTGCATTCCCAATAATAATCTAAATTGTGTCCTCTACTTTATCATTATCAGTCACAAATTACATACATAGTTTATATATATATATATATATATGAATTATGATTTTAATAGTCTATTGTTTAATATAATTTGGTTTGAAGCTAAGGGTGTAACGACTCGATTTTTTGGAGAAATTTAAGTGAAACTATTCATTCTTGGCGAAGAATGAATAGTTTCACTTAAATTTCTCCAAAAATCGAGTCGTTACACCCTTAGCTTCAAACCAAAATATATATATATATTTGTAATTACTTAAGGGTTATTGACTCAATTCAGGAGAATAATTGTTTGAACTCTTTATTCTTCGCCAAGCTTTCGCATTAGTTTAATGCTTCTTCGAGGCTTCTACAAAATCATGGTTTAATAAAATATAAATTTAGAATTATTTACTCACCGAATGTGAGGTTTATATAATAAACGTTCATCACATCTAAAAACAGACATTCAATAAAATTGACGTTCAATAAGACTATTGTCATGTTTATACTGCCAACTCTTATTTTTGGTTTTTTATTCATCCAGAGGGCCATCATAGAAATCCTCATGTCCAGAAATTTCAAATAAATAGCTGTATATTGAGCTTAATTTGTTTGTGTCCGTTTTCTTGTTCATAGTATTTTCACTTATATAAACCTCACATTCGGTGAGTTAACAATTCTAAATTTATATTTTATTAAACCATGATTTTGTAGAAGCCCCGAAGAAGCATTAAACTAATGCGAAAGCTTGGCGAAGAATAAAGAGTTCAAACAATTATTCTCCTAAATTGAGTCAATAACCCTTAAGTAAATCACAAATATTTAAAATATAGACTCTTATCACTGCATTCAATATATATATATATATATATATATATATATATGGTTGAAATTAATACACAACTCAAAGACCCAGCCTGTATATATGCGTAGAGTATAGATGCGCGGTGTACATCAAGTCTCACGACGCATTCTTCAAGTATATTGAGTGTAGGTACCGCCTAGCCTAGAGCTCTAATAAAATGTGTTCTACCCAAAGAATCTGCATTACAGAATTTCATGTCGTGATCCAGATGCGCATCGTAGCTTCCTAAATCAATCGAATTGAGGTACGTTCCACAACTAGGTACAAATATTCTACTCTGAGCTCGGTCTGTCGATTACGATCTGCATAAATTTCACTAAAATCTCGGCAGCGTAGAGAAGCTCCGTGCAGTCCTTATATTATGCAAAGTGATACAAAGTTTAGAAGAGCATCCTTCACGTTTCGATATTATAATTAGCCGGTATAACTAAGGAGTGTGTACATTGATACGGTAGTACCGGCGGAACACCTGCACGGTCCCCCATAAAAAGAGAGCTGCCAGGCTATCTCGGCGATACCGATTTCGTTCGCCTTCCACAATGGCGAAACGTGTGGGCGAGATAGCGATCTTAGATTCCTGCCGATACCTGTAGTACCTATCCGAGCCCACTCGCTGCCCATCACGCAAAAATCACACCGGTGAATATTACCTACCGTCAGTCCAGAAGTTATTATGTCGTTTATTTTGCTGTTGTTTCGGGGTACTCCATTCGTTTCGAAATTTTATACGGATACGATCTTACTCTTACTCCGCGTTTCCTGGGGTACTTCTTGATTTAACACCTTGTCTGCCGATCTACGTAGTCGAACTCTTATGTTTGAGAGCGGCCACTGTTTTCGCAAGTACTCAGGAATTTTATCGAAGTAGGCAGGTACTCTTGATTATTACAAATAATAAACCTTTAGAATCTTGTGGCGGTTGCCACTCACCTGCTCCAATTTTTAAATGTTTTGAAGTGTAGAATTTTAAATACAAATAAATAAAGTCGTGCGGATACAGTTCGTCTGGGGATTTTTTTTCGTTAATTACTGGTTTGCAAATCAATCATCATTCTGAAATAATCATCTTAGCTCCGATTCACTATGAGAGGTGAAAATTCAGAAAAAGATTTTTCCTAAAACCGAATCAAAATTTTATTTTTGGCGCTCTAGTTCCTCGAAACTGAGTGCTTATCAATTTGCCCAAATGTTGTAATTTTCGAATTTTTCGATGAAAATGGTCTTAAACAATTTGGTTCGACTCACTGATCAAGAATCCGTGCCGGCCGGCCGTAGGCACGATAACTCTCGAACGGAATGAGCTAGACAGTTGAAATTTTCAGAGTAGGTTTGGGAGATAAATCTCTCGGCTAAGTTCGTTATTGGGCAAAATCGGACAGATGGTTTCGGAGTAAAAAAAAATAAATTATTTTTTTACAAAACAAATTCCAAATTAAATTTTTTCAATAAGCAGTTGTACCATAAGAATCCAATGATATCACTTTTAACTCTAACAAGCTAATACTTTCGGAGATATGATTTTTCAAAATTTCAATAATAAATCGTATTTCACACAATGATATAATTATTCTATGTATGAATTGTCATAATGTCAACTTATTTTCCTGAGACATGACATTATCTAATCAATCAAAGAATTATGAGAATAATGTGTATTCCGAAATGTGAGCGAAGTGAGAAAAATCTCAGTTGTTTGCTCCGAAATTAGTTTTTCTCAGAAAAGTATTTCGGAACGGAACATGAAGTAAAAGAATGCTCAGTTCTCTCAATTTATGATGGTACTGACGGAAGGGAATATTATAACTTCAAAAATATTGGGGTTGAAATACTCGTATTTTAGCGATGCAACGGGGACCTCACCCAAAAATGTTTGAAAATATCACGTAAATATTGAAAGCATAATTATTCTGTAGTTCGAGAAAGGAGAAAATTTGGTGAACGTTGATCAGGAAATTTTTGATCGATTACAAGGTAATTTTTCATTATAACTCTTCTTTCATACATGTTTTATGGAATATCTACTATTTGTAGGTACTTTAAACCTTTTTTGGGCAATTGTCATACGAAACTTGTTGGCGCTCTAGTTCCTCGGAACTGAGTGCTTATCAATTTGCCCAAATGTCTGTAATTTTCGAATTTTTTGATGAAAATGGTCTTAAACGATTTGGTTCGACTCACTGATCAAGAATCCGAGGTCGAAATCGATTCTGTCCGGCCGGCCGGCCGGCTGGCCGTAGGCACGATGACTCTCGAACGAAAGGAGTAAGTGGATTGAAATTTGCAAGGTAGGTTTGGAGCGTAAATATCTCGGACGAGCTCGTTAATGGGCGAAATCCATCAAGCGGTTTCGGAGTTATGGCCGATTTTAGTAAAAATATTTTTTATGAATATTTCCGAAACCGATCACTCGATCTATCTAAAATTTAGCATCAAATTGTAGAATCATGACCTTTATACGCATGTGAAGTTTTGTATTGATCAGATTACCGCAAAGTGCCAAAAAAAAATTTGAAAATTTAAAAAAAGTTTTTCTACAATAACCCTCGAACGGAATGAGCTAGGTAGTGGAAATTTTCAGAGTAGGTTAGGGAGATGAATATCTCGGTTGAGTTCGTTATTGGGCAAATTTGGGCAGATTTAATTCGATTTCTTCCATGGTGTAGTTCTCATTCTCAGATTGCTCATTTAATCTTGATAAATAAACTATTATTTGAATTGAATTTCCTTTATGATGCAGTTCTATCATAAGAATACACTGATATAATTCCCAACTCTGAGAAACCAATACTTTCGGAGATATAATTTGTCTGTTTGAACTAGAGCGCCAGAAAGCTCCTGTCCACAGGACTTGAACCCATATTTCAAACGTACAATAACAATAACTTATTTTGACAGGTTGACAGGAAATTTCAATATCTCTGCCAGAAGTCTTGCTAAGAAAAGAATAAATTATTGAGCCAGCTTCATTGGCCAGAACTCAAATTTATCTCTGTCAAAATTAATTTTTGCATAATACGTAACCGTAACTAGCTACATTTTGACCTCTTCCGTAGCGATTAAATATAAATCAAACCAATAGGTGCATATCAAATTTTGCTGATATTCAACATGATTATTATGATCATCATCTCCGTTAGTTCACCAAAAATAAGTATTAAAACATTTCAGGTACACAAAAAATGTAATCTATGTGTTAGGTAAAAGTATTTTGATTATAAATTCGAAAATAAAGTCAAAAATACTTTTTTATCAGAATGGCAAAAATTATGTACGAAATTCATGGCATATTGAAAGAAAACTCTTTCAACATGTTTATATTCACTTGATGCAATTATATTCTCTATACAATATTTGATTTTGATAAACCTAAAAAAGTCTGACTCATGTCAACATCTCAGGTAAGTTTTCCGGGAGATTATCCATCTCACTAAGAAGGAGATCTTTAATATTTATAGGAATATGAAATATCGAAATAAGATTAAATTAACAGCGATATGTGTGATGAGATGTATAAAGATATAGATTTCATTGAGTGAAAATAAAAATGTTGAAATATTTTGCTTCTAATATGCCATGAATATCGTATAAAATTTTACCAGTCTGATAAAAGAGCATTTGTGACTTAATTTTTTCCGCACATTCAGAATTTTATCCCGAAAAGTTACCTAAACCAAGCGATATTTTTTACCTAACAAGTAAATTATATTTTTTTAGGATGGGTTGAAATTTTTTAATATTTTTCTTTACTTCTTTTTGTCATGATATAAACATGGAAATAGTTTCAAGCCCATATCATAGCGTTGAATCATTATCGATCATGGTTTTTGCTGCCATCAAAATATACAAGGTGAGTCTTTAAGTTGTACATTAAATTCAACCACAGATTACTCTCATCAAATAAAACACTTTTTTCATTCACCATTTTTCCAGATTTGGCACAAGCAAAAATAAACAGGCTGTGAAATTTGAAAAAAAATCAGTCTTTCTTCTGTAGCTTTGACATGGTTATTCAGAATTGAATGAGTTTTGGTATGAAGTTTTCTATAACTATGGCACATAATCTCCATTTTACAGTTTTTCCCTACCTAAACTGATTTCCTCGCGAATTCCAAAACATATGAGAAATTAGCATAATGAAAGCAGATGAAGGATATCTTGAGTAATTTTTGAAATACTCTAGCCTTTTTGAAAATAAAATTATTCTGCATCATTTCTCCTAGAACGTACCGTTTTCGAAATATTTTTCGTTGAATGTCATAAAATATGAAAAAAAAAATTTACCAGCTTTTGTCGATACGAACCTGGAATACAATCACAGATGATCTGCTCGAATGAAGGCATAGACTGAGTATTGATTTCAAAGTTGACACTTATGAAAATTCAATTCAATCTCGCTTGTTCCCAAATTGTTATAATTAACATCTTAAAACGGGATAAGTTAATAACAACTTATTCAAACAGTTCGTAGGGTAGTTATCTTTAATGAAATAGATGAATAGACCTACCATGACATGTATTCATCTATGTATCCCCAATATAGTGAATATGAAATTTGTAAATTATCTGTTGTCCATGTCATCTTAACATTTATTTTCATACTGCATCGAGTCTGCACAATAATTCTAAGGATTTCTCTAGTATATGGAACATAATATCATCAACTTAATTTCAAACAGATATTACTCACGTCACAACTATTTTATTCGAACTACATAGTTGAATCTTATAACTTTGTAGTATATTAGTATGCATAAGGGAAATATCAATTATAAGTATCATTCCAAATATTGATACCAATTATTCTTGACGAGAAATTCTAAATCTGGATATACGGAATTATGTAAACAAATAAATAAAAAACCTCCGGCGTACTATTCTAAGGTTAGTCCAACGATATATTCTATGGCTAACCTAATATTATTTTATTTTTGTGTCTGCTTCTGTCACAGTATAATATGATATTATTATACTGTGTCTATACGAGGTCGTCACATGCAAAAGTCCTGTTTTGGTTCACAGTAGGGACAGTCCTGAATCGGTTCTAAAGAGTGGGACAAACGTAGCTCGTGAAAAATTTCGCCCATTCGCCTAGGTCCAATTACAATAAACGACTGTGTGACTAATTTGAACGGTTCTAGGACCGTCCCTATTGCGAACCAAAACAAACCTATAGAGAACATAATAATAATCACAGAATCAGAGACTGTTTTTCCGATTCTGTAGATTAGAGGTTATAATAAATGCTGTTGGTTCGATATTTATATTATATTCGTTTATATTATGCGAATTACAATATGTAAGGAATGTGAAAATAGGCGAACAAGATAATGTGGATAATCTTATAGTGGATATTCAATGGAAATCAAGTTGGATTCAGTTTTAAAATCCAGGAAGAGTTTTTTTTTAAATACAGCATAAAGATAACCATTTTAAAAGACTTCAGTGAGTAAATAAGATTTCTCAGACAATTTTGTTGAATTTCGAGCATCAGATGATAAAGCTTTCATATAATTATGCGTTATTGAATCCAGTAAGTGTTTCTGTGTTCAACACTTGAAGACAGTTCAGGGGTGACTTTGCTCAAACGCTAATAACTTTTACCTGAGCCGAATCTGAAAAAATGGTAAATGAAGAAGATATTCCATTTGATGAGAGGAATCGATGGTTAAAATTAATGTACAGCTTAAAGGCTCACCCTGTATGATCATCAAAGGATACTTTGGCAGGTGGATATTCATGTTCATCTTCAATGGTTTTTTCCTGTATTTTCTCTGCCAAATACCTCTGAAAAATATCTATAAAATGAAAATTTTAATTGTTTTTGAAATTGCTTCTGCGTTGGAAAAACTAGATATTTGTCAGAAGCAGTGCACAGTACTATATTGCCTAATGAACAGTAACGAAACAGCACTAACGATAAAACAACTTTTTTGAAACGTTTCACAGCATAAATCAGACTCCTCAGTCACTAATCGAAAATCTTCAGAATTATTTGTCGTTGAAGATTATTCTGAAATTTGCTACACTGACACTGACTTTGAAAAAACCTTAGCAACACCATTTCCAAGTACTAACTCTTCCTTCAACAAATATATGCGGACATAAACTAGAGTATGACAGAACAGTAACACGTAGTTCAATTAATGAAACCAAAGAAAACTAAATGTTTGAGATATTTTCCTGCAGTTTAAGAACAGAAGTGATATCACAAATAGTTTCTGCTTGTGAAACATAATTAAATATTTCGAACCAAGATATTGTTCTTGAGGTTCGAAAAGGAATTGAAACAGTTACAAGAAATATGCAACATTAGTAGACATAATTCATGTCAGCCTATAACTTCAGTACTGATATTTCGGACCACTTATATAGGTATAAGATTGAAATATACAAAAAATATCGACATCTATCTTCAAAACATAATTATCTCCTCAATTCTAAATATTTTCACGAAAAATGGGTTCAAGCCCTGTGGACAGGAGCTTTCTGGCGCTCTAGTTCAAACAGACAAATTATATCTCCGAAAGTATTGGTTTCTCAGAGTTGGGAATTATATCAATGTATTCTTATGATAGAACTGCATCATAAAGGAAATTCAATTCAAATAATAGTTTATTTATCAAGATTAAATGAGCAATCTGAGAATGAGAACTGCACCATGGAAGAAATCGAATTAAATCTGGCCAATTTTGCCCAATAACGAACTCAACCGAGATATTCATCTCCCCAACCTACTCTGAAAATTTCAACTACATAGCTCATTCCGTTCGAGAGTTATTGTAGAAAAACTTTTTTTAAATTTTGAAATTTTACTTGACACTTTGCGGTAATCTGGTCAATACAAAACTTCACATGCGTATGAAGGTCATGATTCTACAATTTGATGCTAAATTTCAGATAGATCGAGTGATCGATCACGGATTCTTGATCAGTGAGTCGAACCAAATTGTTTAAGACCATTTTCATCGAAAAATTCGAAAATTACAGACATTTGGGCAAATTGATAAGCACTCAGTTCCGAGGAACTAGAGCGCCAAAAAGTACAGCTTATTAATTCCACTAGGCCCAACAATGAAATGATCCCTTATAATAATATTCATCTTTATTGAATTAATGAAAATCGACAGATAATATCAATATCAAGAAAAGGATAATTCGGAGAGGTGGATTTAAGACTTTTTAGAATCAAGGAATAGGAAATAAATATATGTGACACAAGATTTTTTTCCATCTCTCCCGTGGTTTCTTTGTTGCATTGCCCTGAAGGAGCCAATAAGCAGAAACCTTCCTGCTCCTTTTGCAGAATATGCTGATAATCTTTTTCAATAATATCAATATCTTTATTCTAAAAAAACTTCGAAAAAATTGCAAGCCTTTTAACATTCCATACAGTCAGCCCAGAAGTTATTGTATCGTTTATTTTCCTGTTGTTTGCAGTGACTACATTTCTTCCGTAATTTTGACAATACAATGATTCCCTTCTCCCGCGTTTCATGACGATTATCTTCCGATCTGCATGTCTGAAAGGACAAGATTGATGACGGCCAATGTTTCAAATGGTCGCACATCATTAGAAAAGCTGTTGGCATTCCCATTTTGTCTTCCAAATAAGCAAGTTTATCTTGATGGTTCTAATTTATATTCATGGTCTGAAATGCCGAAAGATTCTGACCATTTCTGATAGATTACTCAATGCTCTGGGTACATTTCATCATGTACTACTAAGATTTATTATTGTGCTGAAATATTGAGTATATTAAAGAGTATGTTGGAATGGAATTTTTTTCATTGAAAAATTCCTCACTTTTTTGTTATCCGCTAATCAGTGGTTCTAATTAAGCACAAGCGATATCCAAAATTCATCTTTTTTGCGCGCATGTTGTTGATAACAACATGCTATGATTTTGCCCAAATGTCCGTAGTTTCAAATTTTTTTCCGAAAATGGTCTCAAAAAATTTGGTTCGACTCACTGATGAAGAATTCGAGGTCAAATTTGATTATCTACGGCCAGTCAGCCGTTGCCACTGAAAGAGTTACCGACTTGACATTTTCAGAGTAGGTTGCATATCGGCCAAACGCAACGGTTTCCAAGTACTAATTTTGTTTTCAACCAATACATATCCGATCGAATTGAAACTTGGCTACTAGTTGTAGAATACTGACATTAAGACGTATGTGAAATGTTGGTAGTATTGTTTGTATCACTAGAAAATTTTAAAAATATCATTAAAAAAAATTGGTTCAAGCCCTGTGGACAGGAGCTTTCTGGCGCTCTAGTTCAAACAGACAAATTATATCTCCGAAAGTATTGGTTTCTCAGAGTTGGGAATTATATCAATGTTTTCTTATGATAGAACTGCATCATAAAGAAAATTCAATTCAAATAATAGTTTATTTATCAAAATTAAATAAGCAATCTGAGAATGAGAACTGCACCATGGAAGAAATCGAATTAAATCTGGCCAATTTTGCCCAATAACGAACTTAATCGAGATATTCATCTCCCCAACCTACCCTGAAAATTTCAACAACCTAGCTCATTCCGTTCGAGAGTTATTGTAGAAAAACTTTTTTAAAATTTTGAATTTTTTTTTTGACACTTTGCGGTAATCTGGTCAATACAAAACTTCACATGCGTATGAAAGTCATGATTCTACAATTTGATGATAAATTTTAGATAGATCGAGTGATCGGTTTCGGAAATATTCATAAAAAATATTTTTACTAAAATCGGCCATAACTCCGAAACCGCTTGATGGATTTCTCCCATTAACGAGCTCGTCCGAGATATTTACGCTGCAAACCCACCTTGCAAATTTCAATCCGCTAACTCCTTTCGTTCGAAAGTTATCGTGCCTACGGCCAGCCGGACAGAATCGATTTCGACCTCGGATTCTTGATCAGTGAGTCGAACCAAATCGTTTAAGACCATTTTCATCGAAAAATTCGAAAATTACAAACATTTGGGCAAATTGATAAGCACTCAGTTCCGAGGAACTAGAGCGCCAACAAGTTTCTTATGAAAATTGCCCAAAACAGGTTTAAAGTACCTACAAATAGTAGATTGTTCATAAAACATGTATCAAAGAAGAGTAATAATGAAAAATTAACTTGGAATCGATCAAAAATTTCCTGATCTACGTTCACCAAATTTTCTCCTCTCTCGAACTGCAGAATTATGCTTTCAATATTTACATTCTATTTGCATTCTATGTCTATGGATGAAAAGCAGTCTCACTACTCTCAGATCTCTTACTTCATGTTCCGTTTCGAAAAGTAAGACTTTTCTGAGTAAAACTAATTTCGGAGCAAACAACTGAGATTTTTCTCACTTCGCTCACATTTCGAAATACACTTTATTCTCATAATTCTTCGATTGATTAGGTAATGTCATGTCTCAGGATAATAAGTTGACATTATGACAATTCATACATAGATTAATTATATCACTCTGTGAAATACGATTTATCATTGAAATTTTGAAAAATCATATCTCCGAAAGTATTAGCTTGTTAGAAGTAAAAATGATATCATTGGATTCTTATGGTAAAACTGCTTATTGAAAAAAATTTAATTTGGAATTTGTTCTTTAAAAAAAAAATTTTTTTTTGTTACTCTGAAACCATCTGTCCGATTTTGCCCAGTAACGAACTTAGTCGAGATATTTATTTCCCAAACCTACTCTGAAAATTTCAACTGCCTAATTCATTCCGTTCGAGAGTTATCGTGCCTACGGCCGGCCGGCCGGACCGGCTGGATCGGCCGGCCGGACGGCCGGACAAAATGAATTTCGACCACGGATTCTTGATCAGTGAGTCGAACCAAATCGTTTAAGACCATTTTCATCGGAATATTCGAATATTACAGACATTTGGGCAAATTGATAAGCACTCAGTTCCGAGGAACTAGAGCGCCAAAAATTAATTAATTGCTCATAAGAAGGAAGCTCACCGTTTTCTAGTGAATTTTCCTATTCGTGGTTCGAATTGTTATCTAATTTTGATGTGATTAGATGAATAAGTAGAACACCCCATTCGTATGTTGGTAGTTTTAGATGCTGGTGCATTTTGTCTGTAAGTTGTCTCAAAGAAGTTGCTGAATTTTTCGTGACTACTGGAAGCTTGAATAATGCCTTTACATGTACATGTGTTAACTATTATTCTTTTGTTTTCATAACGTTTAACGAGCGATTTCCATGCTACAGGATAATTGTTATCTGAAACTTCGAATGGTTGAATTAAAAGTGACGCATCTTTTTGTAGACATGATTTTAAATTTGCCACAAGGTCCGGGTTTCTTGTTGTCGAAAACATACCTTGTCCATCAGATGCATTTTGCATGTTGACATTTTTTATCAATATACCTCTGGCTTTCGATTTTACTTGATAATATAGCGCTTCTTGATCTTCGCGTTGATCTTCTTCATCTACGTTCAACTTTTCCAATTGCGATTGTATCTCATCGAATCGATCAAAGGCTAACTCTATTTTGTTCAAACGTACTTCTTATTCAATAGGATCATTCATTGTGTTCAAAAATGATTGAAATCTCGTTAATTGTGATCTAAGTCTACCTCGCGATTGTCTGAGATCTTTGAACTCAGCTTCTGCTTCGTTCGACATATTTTTCAAATTATACGTGAAAAATGAAAATATAAGATGAATTTCAAGTCGAGAAATGCCTTATGAGAAATGATGAATGGAAAGTATGGAACAAACTCACTTTTTTGACGAATATAACGCTGCTCTGATTCAAACCTTGCTTTGTATGATTCCGGATGGTTGCTTGTCGCAACAGATTGGCGCAGACCTCTTGGCTTAAAGTCTCCCGCTTATCGTTGAGGCTGTGGTTTGCGTGAAATAAAATTCAGACTTCTGCTTGTTTCGTTGTGGTTATGCAATGTATAGAGTCACTACCGCATAATAAAATTAACCTTCCGTGATTTTATATTCTAGAACGAAACAAATTCCCAAACTTAACCGATTAATTAATAATAAGACAGTACAAGGACGACCTCGGGTCGCTGTCAGTGGAGACGGCGTGGGTTTCAAGTGATGGATAAGGGGCGCCAACGTATTCTGTCCTAGCAAATCTAATGAAATAAAAATGGAAAATAAATCAAAAAAAAATAGATTGAATCGGTCGAACACGTAATTTCCGAAACAAACATAAAGGTGGAAAGAAAACAATAAATTATGAATAGAGTGAAAACAAAAAAAATGGTCGGTGTCAAATTCTATTCTTAACCCAAAAATATAGTATTGACAAAATATCAATATTGTATCACTACAAAATTTATTACTAAACTATACTTGATAAAGCGTTAGTTTTCACACCCAGTATATAATATTGTAGGATTTTTATATCAATCGCCTAGGGGTTGATTGGGCTACTTTCCTAACATTCGTCTTCAACGTCTCTGTGGTTTTCAACAAAACACTTGTTCGGCTATTTACACTTTATTTACAGTTTAACTCGAAGAATTATTCACAACTATGATAGTATTTACTTCCGCAATTACTGGAGTTCTTCAACTACCGCAATATATTCTCAATTCGTCTAAGTCGGACTTCAATTAAAACGTCTAATTATTTAGGGATAAAACCTCTACCTCGGAACCGTCGTCAACGTCTTACCTTCTTCCCTGTTCCGGACACACACTTCCGATCCCTTGCTCGTACTCTAGGTACCTTCGTTTTAACCCCACCCCCCGCAATCAGCTTGCCTTCGATCTTAAGGGGTAGTTACTTGATTCGTGACTCTCTGACTGCGATCCGCCCCCCATAGACCAATATGATTTCCTGGGAACCTTCTCACGTTCTGGGGAATTTCCTAGAATCTATATGGATTGTCGATGTTGCACGTCAAACGCTCTTCGGGAAATTATACAACACAGACCTCCTTGGAGGCGCCAGAGTGTCGCGATTTTAGTCCTAAATCCTTCATCTCCTGTTATCGTTACATCGTATTCAGGATCTGCCTCTTATCTATAACGGTATGTTAATGGGTACCTGGCGACAGAGGTTCCCAAGAACGTCTGATGTAACGATAACACGTTGCTTTCACCCTTAAAATGTAACACTAATGCTAACTATATACAAGTGAAATTCCAATCATAATTGAAATCCTACAATATGTATGACTCAAGAATAAAGAATTTCAACTCTATAATCTATATTTATAAAAATGAATTGCTGTTTGTTAGTCTCGCTTAAACCGAAGACCGATTTGGCTAATTTTGGTCTTAAATTATTTGTGCAAGTCCAGGGAAGGTTTAAAAGGTGAATAAATATAAAAATGTCTACAGGGTGTCTTTCTTTCAACATCAAAACGCAACTTGCTCTTTTTCCCGTCGTAGAATTTCATTCAATTGTGTTAAACATATCATTGAAAATGAACCTATACATACTATATATTACTATACAGGGTGTTCTTTATATCAGGGCAGAATTGCACGCTATTGAAGTGATTTGTGCCACAAACAATGCATTAACTAAATAGGTACCTTAGATGGATTCTCATAATGTCTTTGTCCGAAATTTTCATACAGGGTCTTTTTCTTTTAACGTCAATTGCAACTTGCTGTTTTTCGCGACAATCGTACAATTTCATTCAATTGTGTTAAAAATTATACTTTTGACGCATACATCAAGGAAAATAAACCATTACTATACAGGGTGTTCTTTATATCACGGCACAATTGTACGCGATTGAAGTGATTTGTGCCACTAAGAAAGCATTAACTACAAAGGTACCTTGGATGGATTCTCATAATGTAATTATGAAACAGGGTGTTTTCAAAAGGGTGTTTTTCTTTTAACGTCAATTGCAACTTGCTGTTTTTCACGCCAATCGTACAATTTCATTCAATTGTGTTGAAGAATATAATTTCGAGCAAACATCACTGAAAATAAACCATTACTATATAGGTACTTTAGAGAGTGTTCTATATATCGCGGCACAATTGTACACAATTGAAGTGATTTGTGCCACAAACAAAGCATTAACTAAATAGGTACCTTCGATGGATTCTCATAATGTAACAATTTTTTTTTTCCTTTGATGTGTGGACATGGCACATGGATAATTATACGTCGCGTGTTCGCGCGTCGGAAAATCGTCATCTTTGTTTATTTACCCACCACAAAACAAAACAAGAAATATAGTTTATCAGAAAGCCTTAAATTGATTAAGAGTCTGTATCATAACTGTGTGTGTTTGTCAATATCAAAGAGAAACTTTATAAATAGCCAGTATTTCAGGAAAACTCTGTTTTGTAAGTAAGCAACATCATGTGCAATAAATCAAAAATAATAATGAAACTTCATTCATACCGAGCAATTTTTTTTATTATGTTAGGCGGTACGAAGTTCGCCGGGCCAGCTAGTAATTTATAAAATTAAGTAATAGAGCAACAACTAAGATTCTCCAAAACAAATATTTACAGTTAATTAATTTATATTTGAGAATTGTTATTAGAATGGCTAGTTATATCAGGGATCCTTTTATCCCGAACAGCAGCAGAATGGCGATCGAATATAAAATGGAGCCTGTGACGTCAATTAGCAGCGATGGAAATAAAGAAAAGGGCTTCTACATACCAGGATTCCGAAGTGATAGGAATTTAATAGTTGCTACTTCCAAGCACCCAATTTTGGATTATTGGGCTACAAACACTGGTTGATGATTGTCAAAATTCCAACTTTTATCCGCTTTCCTACTATATGCAAACGATGTGGAAACAGTTTTCCTCGTAGAAAAGTCGAAGTCGGAACCAATTGGATAAAATCAGCAGAATATTGGCAGGATAAGAAGAAGTAAAAATAATAGAAAGGCCTCAGATGTTGGGTGGCCTTTTGATTTCAATTCAGAGCAACGTGAATAATTAATCCCCTAACGGGACATATATTGCTTCTCAACCAGAAACAAATCAACAATATATGTATAAGATACAAGGATATTTTATCCCAAAACTATGGATTTTCCAACAGAAAATTTTCCCAATATCATTTGTATCAATCACGGATATAATAGTTTTTCATCCACCAGAATATGGATCTCAACTGAAAATAATCGTATCACAAGTACCCCGGCATATGTCCCATATTATGCTGTAACTACACCCAAAACAACCGCCAATTTAAAACTCGAAAATCGACGTATAGGTAACCAATCTCACACCTTCTGGTATAACTGGTGGATAACCCTTTCAGCGCATTTAAAGCCTTATAAATCCCTCCCTTCGTGAAGAAATTTTCCTAAGATTTAGAACAGCAAACAAAAACAAAAAAAAAACAGATACTACCAAGAACACAAAAACTTACTGACCGCAAGTACCCTCAACCTCGTTAACCTCGTCGTTACAAATCTTCGCTACCAACATCAGAATAAGCCTTTAGGTCTTTGGCATGCCAAACACCTCTACTACCGCCCTTATTATCTCTGATTTCGTATACCCAAGGTGACAATCTTTTAGCAATAACAAACGGGCCAATCCACTTCGGAGCTAATTTCTTTGTGAAATATTTACTAGCGTCAGAAAGAACGAAATTTCTCCTGTATACAGGCTGATGCCCTCCTCAAATTATAGTACTGGGCATTCCTTTCCGCAGTACTTCTCAATCTTCCCTTCAATTCAGCGTAAAGCTTAAGAAACTCCACTGATCTAGTTTCCTCCGGATTCTCGTCTACATTATGTTCCAATAATTTTATACTGTAATCATCTCCAGAAAGCATCATTCTTCGCCTGAAGTATTCAAAATAAGGTGTATATTTTGTGCTTTCATTCCGTGAAGTTCTCATTGCACATGCTAACTGTGCTAAATTTTCATCCCACCTGCGATGATTATCCGACACATAGGCAGATATTAAATATTTAAGGGTACGATTGTACCTTTCAGTTGGGTTGGCATGAGCATGAAAATTAGCATTGAATTTTGGGCGAATTTTGTACTTCTCTAAAAGTTTTAAATATTCTTTCATATACTGCGATCCATTATCACTAATGATCACACGTGGAACTCCATAAAGGGGAAAAACACTTTCCTCTAAGGACTTGCAAACAGCTGAAGCTGTTGCTTTTCTGAAAGTGTACGTAGGACAAAACTTGCTGAAATAATCCGTCACCACAAAAATATAGGAGTTACCTCTTCTCGATCTGGGTAGGGGGCCTACAATATCCGAACTTATGACTTCCCACGGTTTCGAAGCTTGTGGATGATGCGACATCAATCCTGCGGGTCTCTGGCATTCAGTATCGGGCAACGTCCGATCGTGCCTTTGGCCAGAAATATCTCTCACATAATATTGAATACGTTTTGAACACTCCCATATGCCCTCGCATATGCTCAGATGTGGGAGGGACATGCATATCCTGCAAAACTTGAGAACTTTCACGAACTATCATCCAATGCATACTTTCAAGAATTCAAATATTTAAAGAGAATTCCATTCTCAATTCTCCAAGAACGATACTTTTGGGGGTGGTTATGAACCTGCTTCCGCATCTTCTTATACCACGGATCCGTGACGTTAGTCAAATCATCAATAGTCACTAAATCTACCTTTGCAGCAGATCGTGAGAGAAAATCAGGAACACAATGCTCTAAGCCCTTGCGATGGATGACCGTGAAATCAAACAGCTGCAAATGGATGATTCATCTAGCTAGACGTCCTGACACAGCCTTAAGACTCTGAAGCCACACAAAACAATAGTGATCAGTTACTACTTCGACCTTCACCCCCTCAATATAGGGGCGTAACTTCTCGAGCGCCCAAACCACTGCCAAGCATTCTCGCTCCGTCGTTGAATAATTTTGTTCCTGACGAGTTAAGGAACGGCTCAGGTAAGTTATTACTCGTTCTCCTCCCTGTAGATCAGGTTGACTTAGTACAGCTCCCAATCCGCAACCCGATGCATCCGTTTGAACTTGGAATGGCAAATCATAATTCGGACAACTCACTATAGGAGCAGTAATCAGTTGTTCTTTGAGACAGTGGAATGAACTGTCGCATTCAGGAGTCTAAACGAACTTACTATTCTTCTTGAGAAGGCTAGATAGAGGAGCCACCAGATCAGAAAACTTTGGTATTAACCTACGATACCAATAAAAGGTGCCCATTATACTACCAACATCTCTCACATTTCTTGGAACTGGGATCACCACCATCGCTCTCACCTTCTCTGGATCGACCCGTAAACCCCTTGCACTTACAACATAACCCAAATAACGCATTTCCTCCATACAGAAGCTACACTTTTCTTTCGAAACTTCATCTCCTGTTATCGTTACATCGTATTCAGGATCTGCCTCTTATCTATAACGGTATGTTAATGGGTACCTGGCGACAGAGGTTCCCAAGAACGTCTGATGTAACGATAACACGTTGCTTTCACCCTTAAAATGTAACACTAATGCTAACTATATACAAGTGAAATTCCAATCATAATTGAAATCCTACAATATGTATGACTCAAGAATAAAGAATTTCAACTCTATAATCTATATTTATAAAAATGAATTGCTGTTTGTTAGTCTCGCTAAAACCGAAGACCGATTTGGCTAATTTTGGTCTTAAATTATTTGTGCAAGTCCAGGGAAGGTTTAAAAGGTGAATAAATATAAAAATGTCTACAGGGTGTCTTTCTTTCAACATCAAAACGCAACTTGCTCTTTTTCCCGTCGTAGAATTTCATTCAATTGTGTTAAACATATCATTGAAAATGAACCTATACATACTATATATTACTATACAGGGTGTTCTTTATATCAGGGCAGAATTGCACGCTATTGAAGTGATTTGTGCCACAAACAATGCATTAACTAAATAGGTACCTTAGATGGATTCTCATAATGTCTTTGTCCGAAATTTTCATACAGGGTCTTTTTCTTTTAACGTCAATTGCAACTTGCTGTTTTTCGCGACAATCGTACAATTTCATTCAATTGTGTTAAAAATTATACTTTTGACGCATACATCAAGGAAAATAAACCATTACTATACAGGGTGTTCTTTATATCACGGCACAATTGTACGCGATTGAAGTGATTTGTGCCACTTGCAAACAGCTGAAGCTGTTGCTTTTCTGAAAGTGTACGTAGGACAAAACTTGCTGAAATAATCCGTCACCACAAAAATATAGGAGTTACCTCTTCTCGATCTGGGTAGGGGGCCTACAATATCCGAACTTATCACTTCCCACGGTTTCGAAGCTTGTGGATGATGCGACATCAATCCTGCGGGTCTCTGGCATTCAGTATCGGGCAACGTCCGATCGTGCCTTTGGCCAGAAATATCTCTCACATAATATTGAATACGTTTTGAACACTCCCATATGCCCTCGCATATGCTCAGATGTGGGAGGGACATGCATATCCTGCAAAACTTGAGAACTTTCACGAACTATCATCCAATGCATACTTTCAAGAATTCAAATATTTAAAGAGAATTCCATTCTCAATTCTCCAAGAACGATACTTTTGGGGGTGGTTATGAACCTGCTTCCGCATCTTCTTATACCACGGATCCGTGACGTTAGTCAAATCATCAATAGTCACTAAATCTACCTTTGCAGCAGATCGTGAGAGAAAATCAGGAACACAATGCTCTAAGCCCTTGCGATGGGTGACCGTGAAATCAAACAGCTGCAAATGGATGATTCATCTAGCTAGACGTCCTGACACAGCCTTAAGACTCTGAAGCCACACAAAACAATAGTGATCAGTTACTACTTCGACCTTCACCCCCTCAATATAGGGGCGTAACTTCTCGAGCGCCCACAACACTGCCAAGCATTCTCGCTCCGTCGTTGAATAATTTTGTTCCTGACGAGTTAAGGAACGGCTCAGGTAAGTTATTACTCGTTCTCCTCCCTGTAGATCAGGTTGACTTAGTACAGCTCCCAATCCGCAACCCGATGCATCCGTTTGAACTTGGAATGGCAAATCATAATTCGGACAACTCACTATAGGAGCAGTAATCAGTTGTTCTTTGAGACAGTGGAATGAACTGTCGCATTCAGGAGTCTAAACGAACTTACTATTCTTCTTGAGAAGGCTAGATAGAGGAGCCACCAGATCAGAAAACTTTGGTATTAACCTACGATACCAATAAAAGGTGCCCATTATACTACCAACATCTCTCACATTTCTTGGAACTGGGATCACCACCATCGCTCTCACCTTCTCTGGATCGACCCGTAAACCCCTTGCACTTACAACATAACCCAAATAACGCATTTCCTCCATACAGAAGCTACACTTTTCTTTCGAAACGGTAAGTCCCGCCCTAAAAAGACGCTGAAATACTTCTTCCAGTACATCAAGCTGTTTCTCAAAGTCCTGAGTGACGATTATAACGTCATCGAGATAACATAATACATAAGGCTCTAAGTCACTACCAAGAACATCATCCATAACCCTCTGCCAAGTTGGTGGTCCGTTACGAAGACCAAAGGGCATCCTGCGAATCTGAAACAGGCCCCTGTTAGTTACAGTGAAAGCTGTATATTGCCTTGACTCCTTCTTGACCGACACCTGCCAGAAAGCTGATTTAATATCCAGTGAACTAATGATGGTGGCATCCTTGAGTTTGTCTAGAGCATTGGAAACATACGGAAGGGGATAGCTGTCCTTACGAGTAACTGCATTCACCTTACGATAATCTACACAGAACCTATAACTACCATCCTTTCTTTTTCACCATTATAATCGGAGAAGACCACGGGCTATTACTCTTCTCAACTATTCCCTGCTCTAACATGTCGGTAAGCTGATCATCAATATGCTTCTGAAGGACAGGTGACACGGGATAATACCGCTGCTTAATATAGGAGATCCTTCAACAATTATCTCGTGCTCAAGTAAATTTGCCTTACCCAGTTCCTTGCCAATCAAGGCGAAATTCTTTTCGATCACTGCATTCAATCGTTTTCTCTGATCATCATTCAATGTATTGTCCAATACCGCAATGTTAGCTGTATCAGCAGCGAACTGCCAGACATTGTTTCTGAAATCAGGCACAATACCTAGGATCTTCCAGAAGTCAGCACCGAGAAGCATGGCTCTTGGCAAGTTCGGAATAATCAAATCTTCCACAACAACGAGACGATCTTTTACTTTAATTGGCACCATACAACTACCGATACTCGAGCACACGTGACAGTGCATAAGATGACCATGGAAGAATCAATCTGAAACCCCAAACTCTTAAGTATTTTCCAACTTTTCTCATTAATGATGGTGCGAGAGGCACCAGAATCGAGCAAACCCAGGAATTCAACACCATTAATAGACAAACGTAAATACGGCCTCTCGTCTCCACTGATACTATCTAGAATGCAGACTAGAACGGGACACAAAATAAGACGTGGACCTATGGATTCGTCAGTCACTAGAGAAGGTCCATACCTTAGCCGTTTGCCGAATAACTACATTTGGGACAAGTTTTTAGAGTATAACCCAACTTATTACATTTGAAGCAACGTTTCTGTTTAGGTGCTGCACATCCTATCGCTCTACGACCTGACATTTTACAGTTGAAGCAAATGATGTTACTAGGATTAGCAGCAACCCCACCTGACTGTGCCTTTGTTTCACCGTCGGAAATCTGCATTTCCGCAATATCCTCCTGAATACCAGTATATGCCAAATCTCGTTCAAGCCAGCATTGAGATTTTCTTGTGAGTGGCACAAAGGATTGAACAGACTCTCGGCGTTCCTCCAACTTTCTACACAACTTCCTCAGGTCTGCATAAGATTTGACTTCCACTAATGCCAACTGGGTCTGAAAGAATTGTAGAATATTTCGCAATACGATTCTCAGCTGCAGCTCCTCTGACAGAGGCGTTCTACATCGATCAAATAAAGATTTCATTGTAACTGGATAAATACCCACAGATTCATCCCCACCTTGTGTACGACGACGAATCTCATCCAGCAGCTTCTCATCGTAGTCAAAGGGTTCAAATTCAGATCTGAAACCATCAGCAAAGGAAACCCAATCAACAAAAGACTTTCTGACCACACTATACCAGATAAGTGCTTTACCTTCAAACAAATCTACCGCCGATCGCAACACTTCAGACTTAGTTACCCCCCTAGCCTCACAAAGTTCCTCTATTATCTGCAAAAAAGCCTGAACAGACATAGCTTTCCTGTCCCCTGAGAACCTCAAACCCCAACGGAGTACCGGAACTGACTTCGTCACTACTGAGCTCGATGTAAAAGGTCTATGAGGTGTAGATGCGGCCAAATTATTTGCTTCATTATCCGAAAAATCTTCGTTCTCTTTTCTTTCCGATGTATTTGTTCGAGAAAGAGATTCATTTGCCCTCTGTGGCAAAGACGGTGCCTTACAGACGCTAGTAGCTTCCTCAAGAGAATTTTGGAGTAAGTATCTCTCTTGTAAGCATCATCTTCTGGAGTTTTAGGTACAACATGATCCAAACTTACAATAGCATAACCCAGACGAGTCAACGATTGCAGATCCGATAAACTCTGCTCAGCCTTAACCAGAATCTCTTCGATAGCTTCTTCATCCTCATGAAAAGTAAAAGAATAAGTGGGATACGAGATCGAAGTTCCCTCCTTTTCAAGTTTCATTACCCTAGACAAACTTTTACGCATTTTCTCTACGGTACTGTTAAGCAAACCTCTAATAGTCAGCAAGTAACTAAGCTTAGACTGGTTCAATCTGTTAATAATAATCCTTCCCGAAGCCATTTTTTTTTCGCACAATAAAACTGATTCAGGTAAAATATGTGAAATATCAAACCTAACTAAAAATTTACAAGCGAGAAAATCACAAGAAGTTTTCTACTCTGCAATTTAAAGAACAATATGTATAGATATATACTTAAAAAATGAAAATCGAACTTGTGGTTTCAACAACACAAAGCGGTCCCACGGCCACGACCCCCCAAAAGCGGTCCCTAGCACCCGCATCAAAAAAAATTAACCTACCGTGATTTTATATTATAAATAATAAATAATAATAATAATAATAATAATAATAATAATAATAATGTTTATTATCTCAGGTTTACATCAATTCTTGTACATAATCTATTATTTACGAAATATAAACATAATACTCCACAAGGAAAAGTTTCCGCGCGTGGACATTCTCTGAACTTATTTCATTAGCACATTCGAAAACAAAAGTTCAAAAATAAAACAACCATAACCGACTATAATAAACATCTAATAACTAATTATAATAAACAATTAATAACCCATTATAATGAACAACCACAACCAGCCATACCCAACTAACCGGAACCAAAAATTTGTATTATGTCTTATTTTCTATCTATTAAATCCCTAACAGCTGTACGACCTTTATTGACCAAATATTCTGATACAACTTTTCTGAACTTGTTTTTCGATTTCATTTTTTTTACTTTTTTTGGAAGATCATTTACTAACTTAGGTCCCAAGTAAATGAATGAGTGCTGCCCTATCGTTATATTCTAGAACAAAACAAATTCCCAAACTTAAATGATTAATTAATTAACTCTTCCCCCACACACCAGCCATCGGTTGCAGCCACTCGATAAATGTGTGTATGGTCCACTAAAGAGGCATTACAATAACGAGTGCCAAAAATGGCTTCTAAATCATCCCGGGCGCCGAATTACAATTTACGACATATCTGAGATCCTGTCCAAAGCATATCCAGAATCATTTTCTCCAAAAAACTGCATCTCAGCTTTCAAAAGTACAGGCATATGTCCATTCAATGATGAAATATTCGACGACTCTATATTTCTACCAGCAAGTGTAACAGATG
This sequence comes from Halyzia sedecimguttata, assembly GCA_937662695.2. NCBI lineage: Eukaryota > Metazoa > Arthropoda > Insecta > Coleoptera > Coccinellidae > Halyzia > Halyzia sedecimguttata. The sequence goes on along the minus strand of OW569416.2, from coordinate 8,590,157 downwards.
TTCCAGATATGACAGGACCGGAGACTTCGACTCAAGTTCAATCAACCCTACGAAGAGCAGATGCATCAGAATCAAATCAAGATCAATTTGAACCACAGATAGCAGGTCCTTCCAAAATGAGAAGCCCTAGTCCAGCCACACTATATTTTTCACCAGAAGCTGTTATTCCTTATCCTAAATCAACTACGCACAGCACTCGGAGAAAGGCCAGAAATAAAAAGAGCACAGAGGTTCTAACAGATACTCCAGTGTTCCGGAGGCTTCAAGAAGAAATGTCTTTAAAGCAGGCTAAAAAAGTATCTACTGTGAAAAGACAAGTATTACAGGATAATGACATTAATGCAAAGATTCCTAAGAACAAAAAAATTAAAATATCCCAAGAAGAATCGTCAGACGAAGATGGCAAGGTTTCATATGCTTCCTCTACGTTGACAGAGGACTTTGATGAAAACGATGTTAGCTTTGAGACCAAAGACATTGAGATTTATAGTTTTATTTTAGTAAAATTTGATACTAAACAAACAGTCAAATTATATCTCCGAAAGTATTGGTTTCTCAGAGTTGAGAATTATATCAATGTATTCTTATGATAGAACTGCATCATAAAGGAAATTCAATTAAAATAATAGTTTATTTATCAAGATTAAATGAGCAATCTGAGAACTGCACCATGGAAGAAACCAAATTAAAATAGCTGAAATGAATTTGACTCTCTCTTATAGAACAGGATGAAATGTACGAGTATGAACACAGATCATATAATGAAGCTTAGATGGAATAATTATAGCATTCTGTGAAAACAGAAGTACGATTCATTATTGAAATTCAGAACTTCATCTTAGCAGAAATTGAATTCAAACATCATAGAAGAATTTAAATTCAACAAGAGTGCCAAAAATTATCAATCCAAAACCAATAGACGAATTCTACCCAACAACGAACTCATCCGAGATATTCATTCCTCAATTCCAGTTTTGTTTTTAGTGGAGATATTCTGAACTCAATATTATTAACTTACCATTGCCATTCCCATCATCATATGGATTGACCATCGGCATGAAAATATCAACCAACAAAAGTATGATAATATTCTAATTTTCATATTGATACCATTACTGGACTGAATTACAATGAGACAACGTCAAAGTTGACATTATAACAATTCATAGAATAGCCACAGAATAATTCTATCAGTGAAATTTTGAAAAATCATATCTCCGAAAGTATTAGTTTGTTAGAGTTAAAAATGATATGAATGGATTACTATGGTAAAACTGCTTATTGAAAAAAATTTAATTTGGAATTTGTTCTGTAAAAAAAAAAATTTTTTTTTGTTACTCCGAAACCATCTGTCCGATTTTGCCCAATAACGAACTTAGCCGAGATATTTATCCCTCAAACATACTCTGAAAATTTCAACTGTCTAGCTCATTCCGTTCGAGAGTTATCGTGCCTACGGCCGGACCGGCCGGCTGGACGGCCGGACAGAATGAATTTCGACCACGGATTCTTGATCAGTGAGTCGAACCAAATCGTTTAAGACCATTTTCATCGAAAAATTCGAAAATTACAGACATTTGGGCAAATTGATAAGCACTCAGTTCCGAGGAACTAGAGCGCCAAAAATATCATTTATCTCACGGTAACTTGAAAACGGAAAGATATAGCAAGTCGCAACTTTTAGGGTAGATTGCGCATTCCATTACGACTTTTGAGATTGTTAATAGGTATAATCAGCCAAAGGATTTTTGTGGTTATAAACATCTGAAGTTTTGTTGTTATTTCCCCTGAATGACTCAAAAAATACGAATCCGATTCCATTCAAACATGGTAGGTACCTAATTAGTTGTAGAATGTCGACGGGCAAATTTTTGCAAAACTAAAAAAAAATCATTGAAAAAAAATTCTCAGAATGGATCCTTCCGATATCCCTGAAATTGTGCGAGAGCCTTCAAAACCCAACGAAATAGCCAAGTTCCAAATTTGAACACGATCAGATCTATATTCTTGGCGATTCGAGCAGCCTTGGGTGACTTCAGTAGCTGAAAGGGTGACCGTTGCCGCGATAACATTAGAACGCAAAGAGAACTTTCAGGGTAGGATACGCATGGGACAGTTAAGCACGTTGTAGGGCATGTTCGTTATACCCATTTGTAGTTTTGTTGTTATTTCCCCAATAACTCAAAATATACAAAATTGATTAAACTCTCACTTGTTAATTCGTTGTAGAATGCCGACCATCAAATTTGTGCAACATTTCGTAAACATCTGATAGCTAGAAATCAAAACAATTTTTTTTTGTTAAATCAGAGTTAGAGTTCCTTAATTGGCATAAACGGCCAAATAGTTTTGGAGTTGTACTCATCTGAAATTCTTTGTCATTTTCTCTATAACTTTAAATATACACATCTGATCCAATTAAAACTCGGTGATTACTTGTAGAATGCCGAACTAAAGGCCGGTCCATAAGCTACGTTTTGTACAACCTTTTGCAAGCGCAGTCTCAAGACGGAATGAAAACGTAGCAATTCTTAGTGCGTCCATACGATGCAGAAATATCTGTATATTTCGCACAGTTTTAGCGATATCGTCATGGAGGAGGTACTACTCTTGTCAGTTTTGGCTTGATGTTACCACAGTTACCTTCTACATGCAGCGACAAATCCGCGCAGATCACGGATATATGCTCTGTAGCTCAGTTATCACTGCAACTGCAACGTCTGCGCGCCGTTTTCAATACTGCGCACATTTCCTATCTACACGCAACGTTTCCCTGACACGTGTTGAACTGTGCAGGCAAAAGATTGTGCAAAACGTAGCGTATGGACTGGCCTTAATTTTCGAGGAATTTCGTGAATACCGTATCCTGGATTTACTTGAGGCGTAAGTTTTTTCATATTTCAATTCCAATAGAATACATAAGTCAGAATGAAAAATTCTGTGAACATTTTTAATGTAAAAAAAGGCCTGTTTTTTTTCTAACCAAAAATATTCTTTGACAGAGGTCCATGATTACGTTTAATTTGTGAAAGGGGTGCGTGACTGCCATATGTTTAAGAAACCCTGCTATAGATAGACGTCGTGAGTTTAGGTCAGGATCGCCAGAATAGTAATATGACGAGCGTGGCCAAGTACGATGCGATATAGCGTGAATAACAATCAACTAACTGCGGGGCGCCGCCCTCCCTAGAAAAATGACGTACATACAACATACTTTATTTGAGTTAAGCATGCCCATAGACAAGGTATACTATGAGTGACGAGCGTCCGCACTATGCTCGGCGGAATGTCGAAAGCCCAAAGCGTAAACGCCAGACCATGGAAATGGTAAAGGTGACCAATCAGAGATCAGGCTAGTCCACTAGTTTCACGCAGTGTTCAGTGACGATTTGGGCGCGGAAATAGGAGCCCAGAGAAGAATAAATAATAGTGCCAATTGTTCCGTGTTATGGAGTTGCGTTGAGGATTCAAGGAGTGAAAATGATGAGGGTGTGTGATCTAACGAAATTTGACTTTAGTTCTTTGCGTTTGGTGCAGTTTGAGCAAGGTTAATTAAAAAAAAAATTGTAAGAACCGTAATCCAAGGAAATTTCAAAAAAATTTGTTCAAGCACTGACGTGAAGTCAGTATGTTCTATTGTCCATTCTTCTGTATTGGACACCCTTAATCGAATTTACCATGGTAAATTATGTTGTCCATTCTGCTGTATTGGACACTCTTAATTCGAATTTACCATGATAAATTCGAATTAAGTGTCCAATACAGGAGAATGGACAACATAATTTACCATGGTGAATTCGATTATGGGTGTCCAATACAGAAGAATGGACAATAGAACATACGCGCAAAAGCTTCTGACTTCACGTCAGTGCTTGAACCAATTTTTTTTCGTGATTTTTTCAAAATTTTTTATGGGTACGGTTCTTAAAATTTTTTTTTTCGTCATTTTTTTCAAATTTTCTAGGCGTACGGTTCTTCCAAAATTTTAAACACGACTTTATGTTGATTTTCTACTACTAGTTACCAAGCACCAATTCGATCGAATATTTATTTTTTGAGTTATCAAGGAAATAATATTCCAGGTGGGTATAACTCGGAAACCGTAAGACCGATTATGCCCAACAACGAACTCAACTCTCCCTTTCGGATACACAACCTACCCTGAAAATTGCAAGTCCCTATCTCCTTTCGTTCGAAAGTTATCGAGGCAACGGTAACCCATCTACTGAACTCACACAAGAATGCTCGAATCTCCAACAATATTCAACCGATCGTGTTTAAACTTGAAACTTGGCAGTACAGTTAGGTTATGAAGGTTCTTGCAAAATTTCAGCAATTTCAAACGAATAGTTACTGATATATAGAATTTTTTTTTTTCAATTTTCAATGATTTATTAAAAATTTTCTACAAATGCTATCCTCACCAAATTTTGCAAACATTTTTTGTTGGCAACCTACAACTAATAACCATGTTTGAATTTAATCGGTTTAGTATTTTTCGAGTTAATGAGGAACAAAAAACCACCAAATTTCAGAAAATTTCAGATGGCTATAACTCTAAAACCGTTTGGCCGATTACGCTCATAAATCAACTGAAATGTCGCGATCTGGTGCACATCCTAACCTGAAAACTTGAAGCCGCTATCTCTTGCCGTTCTCAAGTTATCGTGACAACAAAAAATATTTTTTAATCATTTTTTTCAAATTTTTTAGCCATACTATTCGGACAAAATTTCACGAACGTGCTTAGGTTCATATTCTACAACTACTCACCAAGTTTCAATTCGATCGGATTTATATTGGTTGAAAACAAAATTATTACTCGGAATCCACTGGGCCGATTATGCCCATTAACGAACTTGTCCGTCGTATTGGGATGCACCACCCACCCTGAAAATTTCAAGTTGCTAGCTCGTTTCGTTCTCAAGTTATCGTGACAACGAACGGCCGGCCGGACAGAATCAAATTTGACCTCGAATTCTTCATTGGGGAGTCGAACTTAATCGTTTGAGACCATTTTCGTCAAAAAATTCGAAAGTTACAGACATTTGGGCAAAATGATAACGCGATGTTCCCCAGAACATACGCGCAAAAATTACGAAAAATAATTGGTTTAAGCACTAACGTGAAGTCAGGAGCTTTTGCGCGTATGTTATATTGTCCATTCTCCTGTATTAGACACTCTTAATCGAATTCAACATTGTGAATTCTATGGTCCGTTCTCCTGTATTGGACACTCTCGAATTTACCATGGTAAATTCGATTAATGCACGTTAATGCCATCTTGCACTACGTGGTCATAACGAGTCGAAATTTTCAGCCAAATATGCTGCAATATTGAATATTGAAGGGCATCTTTTTCATCACTATTGATTTTTCATTGAATAAGCTGAGAGGTTAATCCAAGGTTTCCGGAACTCAATCGGGAAAAGGAAAAAACGAAAGGAGAAAACGAAAAAATTCGAAATGGAATAATCTATGGTTTATTGAACAGATTTGAAATTCACTACCCATTCCAAAAAAGATCCAGAAACATTATGAATAGCCCTAAAACCATCCTGGAATCTATATAAGGGACAACTATTAACTTATTGCTCTATGGTCTCCACTGGTTCCCCGCATTCTCAACCAGGACACTCAACTGAGTTCCATCTGAAAATCATGCTCATGCAACGACCATGACCCGTTCTTAAACGATTCAGAAAAAACCCCATTTTTCTTGAAAGATCAAACCCTGGAACTATATTTGAAGGATCAGAAATGATTGATTTATTTTAAGGAATAATTGGAAGCGGAACTCCGAAAACATCGCAATTTATCGGAGAGAAAAGTCGACATATATTATATATATAATATATATATATATATAGAAATATGGATAATGCGGAGAAGTATATTTAAGTGGGAAGGTTCAACAGCTAATTCCGCAAAAGTAGCAGAGAAAAATGCTTCTGCTGGTACCTGCCGACACGTGTTTCAGATAGTTGGTTTCTTCAGGACAGGGATCCAAGAACCCAAGGGAAATATGGAAATAAAACTGAAAATATGTGACACCACAACAAGCAGAAATACGTTTCGGCAGGTACCATATATAGAAAAAGGGCATTCAATTATATTTGAATGAAATGCACATTACTAAATTGCTATATGCAATGAAAATCTATTTACACGTCATTGATAATTCGTTTAAGCACGTAATCCAGCTTCCTCATATCCACGATTAACTTAATTGCTTCTTGGAATCGTTCCGCGTTGTTAGTAAGACACGCTATTATTGGATTTTTCGGCTTTCATCGTTTAGTGGGTAGCAATCAACCAGCTTCTTAAAATCTACAGGAATTAATTAGAAGAAGCTTGCTACACGAGCATTCCTTCTTGTAATTATAATCAGTCAGAGAAAATGGATCGCAATGCAAAAAAAATGCTACGAAGTTTGAATTCGAGTCAGTGCACGCTCGATTTGAACAGTTCTTAAACATTTTGTCCTAGTAATCTGAAGTTGAAACTTCAAAAACGTAAAAAAAATTAATATTTCAGTGTTTTAAACAATTATACTACCAGTTTGTTAAGTTAAAATTCTTTTTTAGTTCCAATAAATTCCATAATATCACTTTTGGCGCTCTTGTTCCTTGGAACAGAGTGCTTATCAATTTGCCCAAATGTCTGTAATTTTCGAATTTTTCGCTGAAAATGGTCTCGAACGATTTGGTTCGACTCACTGATTAAGAATTCGTGGTCGGAATCGATTCTGTCCGGCCGGTCGGCCGTTAACATGATAACTCTCGAACGGAATGAGCTAGACAGTTGAAATTTTCAGGGTAGGTTTGAGGGATAAATATCTCGGTTAAGTTCGTTATTGGGCAAAATCGGTCTTATAGTTTCAGAGTAACGAAAAAAAAATTTTTTTTTACCATACAACTTTTGAATTAATTTTTTTTTGAGATGCAGTTTCATCATAAGAATCCATAAATATCATTTTCACCTCTAACAAAGTAATACTTTCGGAGATATGATGTTTCAAAGTTTCAATATTACATCGTAAGTTCTATGCATTCACAGAATGTGAACACCGAATCGGTCTGTGTGACTATTCATAAATGTCATCTTTTCTAGCTATAGAGATTGTCCATTCGTATATTTTCTATTGGAAAGCAAGTATTCGATTTTTGAATTTGTGAATATATACAAGACTATTCAACGGTTTTTTTCTGGGTTTTCTCTCCCAAACACTGAAAAATATCTATAAAATAAAAATTAATTATTTTGTGATTTGCTTCTGCGTAAGAAACACAGGATATTTGTCAGAAGCAATCAATTGAACAATGTTGCCTAACAAACAACAACGAAACAACATCAACGAAGAAACAACTATAGCGTAACTTTTCGGAGTCTATATCAGACGCTCAACGAAAATCGAGAGAATTATTTTGTTGATAGTTATTTGGTGAAATTCAAGAATTGTCACATAGTTTTACTTCGCATAGAAATTTCCAAGTTCCAACTCTTTTTGGCGCTCTAGTTCCTCGGAACTGAGTGCTTATCAATTTGCCCAAATGTCTGTAATTTTGGAATATTTCGATGAAAATGGTCTTAAACGATTTGGTTCGACTCACTGATCAAGAATCCGTGGTCGGAATTCATTCTGTCCGGCCGGCCGGTCCGCCCGGCCGGCCGTAAGCACGATAACGCTCGAACGGAATGAGCTAAAGAGTTGAAATTTTCAGAGTAGGTTTGGGGGATGAATATCTCAGTTCGTTACTGGGCAAAATCGGACAGAAGGTTTCGGAGTAATAAAAAAAAAATTTTTTGTTTTACAAAACAAATTGCAAATAAAATTTTTTTAATGAGCAGTTTTATCATAAGAATCCTCTCATTTCATTTTTAACTATAACAAGCCCATACTTTCGGAGATATGATATTTCAAAATTTCAATGTAAATCGTATTTCACAGATTGATATATAATTATTCTATGTATGAATTCTCATGTCAACTTGTAAGAAGGGAATATTATAACTTCAAATATATTGGGGTTGAAATACTCGTATTTTAGCGATGCAACGGGGACCTCATTCTCAGAAAAGTCTTACATTTCGGAACGGAACATGAAGTTAGTAAGAGATCTGAGAGTAGTGAGACTGCTTTTCATCCATAGACATAGATATAACTCTCGAACGGAATGAGGTAGGTAGTTGAAATTTTCAGAGTAGATTAGGGAGATGGATATCTCGGTTAAGTTCGATATTGGGCAAAATTGGCCAGATTTAATTTGATTTCTTCCATGGTGCAGTTCTCATTCTCATGATTGCTCATTTAATCTTGATAAATAAACTATTATTTGAATTGAATTTCCTTTATGATGCGGTTATATCATATGAATACATTGATATAATTCCCAACTCTGAGAAACCAATACTTCCGGAGATATAATTTGTCTGTTTGAACTAGAGCGCCAGAAAGCTCCTGTCCACAGGGCTTGAACCCATTTTTATCAACTTCATTTTTTTCAATAAATTTAGCCAAATATGGTCAATACCAATTGAGCAATTTGCAAAATTGCATTCTCTGTTCAATAAAATACAAGTTGACTCCTTAAGTTTCCTTTTCATAAAATCAGGTTCTGTCATTAGAATCTTTGTATTACTCCAATCCATCATGTGATCTCCTTGGATTGTACACATGATGGATTGGAGTAATACAAAGATTCTAATGACAGAACCTGATTTTATGAAAAGGAAACTTAAGGAGTCAACTTGTATTTTATTGAACAGAGAATGCAATTTTGCAAATTGCTCAATTGGTATTGACCATATTTGGCTAAATTTATTGAAAAAGGAGTTGGAACTTGGAAATTTCTATGCGAAGTAAAACTATGTTAGCTATGATTTTTAAATACTGTCAATGTGACAATTCTTGAATTTCACCAAATAACTATCAACAAAATAATTCTCTCGATTTTCGTTGAGCGTCTGAAGAAGGGGTCTGATATAGACTCCGAAACGTTACGCTATAGTTGTTTCTTCGTTGATGTTGTTTCGTTGTTGTTTGTTATGCAACATTGTTCAATTGATTGCTTCTGACAAATATCCTGTGTTTCTTACGCAGAAGCAAATCACAAAATAATTAATTTTTATTTTATAGATATTTTTCAGAGTTTGGGAGAGAAAACCCAGAAAAAAACCGTTGAATAATGAGTATACCTCCCACAGTATCCTTTAATGATTACATATACAAGACTGTTTTGATGTAGTTTATGGAGGCAATATGAAAGAAGAACATAATGGAATCATCAAAAGAAATTACTGTTCGATTACCACTGAGGTTAATATTACCTTTTACTTCCTTAAGTAGTGGTAGTGAGACATGTTCCTATATACAGTATTTTCATAATGTTGCTTGCAAAAAATACTGGAATATGGATCTACATTTGTGTATCAATCATTTTTTCTTCAGTTAAGGTTCATAATACAGAAAAGAATGTGTTGGTGGTATGAACTATTAAATTTCAAATTATGAAAAGAGGATAGTATTCTATTAATATATTCTGAACTATTTTGAATAATTTGTTCGTTATCCACTACCTACTCAAATATCAGGAATAAATGGACAATCTGCTGTGATTGTCTCTAGCCTTGCTCTAGACATTTCGATGATACTTTACTTAGGTATGTCGAGTTGTGCAAACTATGCACCGAGTGTGAGTTTTGCAACAACCCAATCCACGAGGTAGAATCATTGCAGATTGCCCCTTTAATCGTGATAAATAAATTTAATGACAATTTTTAAAGCATTGAAGCATTGTAGATTGCTCTTTTTTTCAAAGATAATTTTTGAAGCATTTTTCTTAAACGACATTTTTTAATTTAATTTCTTTCATGATGCAGTTGTATCATAGGAATCTATTTATATAATTCCCAACTCTGAGAAACCAATACTTTCGGAAATATAATTTGTCTGTTTGAACAAGTGCGCCAAAAAGCTCCTGTCCACAGGGCTTGAACCAATTTTTCATTTTCCTGCCACCTTTGTTTCATAACATAACATCGAAATTTCGTAATAATAACAAATAAAAATATATTATTCATTTTCAACAATTCAGTTCACACCGTAAGAAAATATTAATGAAGATTGTGTTCTAATGAATCTATAATATGTGTTTAATTGAAGGAGAAATAAATATACTGATAAATATTAACTTGGAAATATTTCTCTAAAATTACCTTCTCATTATTTTATTGCTGATCTCTGTGTCATCACAACCCGAACAAAAATTTAACAAGAGCTGTGTAGCGGAACCATAAATCTTATTTTTCCAGAGGACCGTTACATAATGATACGTTTTTCTGTGTGTAGGTATGTATTCAGAATTGATAAATGAGTACAGTCGAAAACACAATTGAATAGTATTCGTAAGTATATGAACGATATTCAATGATGGGATTACATGTTACCACAGTCGAAAATTAATAAAAAAATTGGTTCAAGCCCTGTGGACAGGAGCTTTGGCGCTATTATTCAAACTTTGACAAATCATATCTCCAAAATTATTGATCTCTAGGAATGATATATATGAATTCTTACGATAAAACTGCATTATGAAAGAAATTAAATTCAAACAGACCGAGTCTCCCCAATAAAACGGACTTATCGGAGATATTCCTCAAATCTACTCTGAAAATTATATTATATCAATTAAAACTTAGACAATATTGCAGTTTTGTTTTTACTGGAGATACTCTGAACCCAATTTGATTATGTATCTTACCAAAGATATATATATATATATATATTAGGGTGGTCGTTAAAAATTAAATTTCTCGCGGCACCCCCTAAAAAGCTTCCTTTTTATGAAAAAACACTGGGAAAATTTTTTATAATTTTTTCAAGTCAAGACAACACGTGCCTCAAGATGATTTAAGTTAATTTTTAGGTATAGTCATGTTTTTCGAAGATTTTTAATAATAAATACAATTTCATACAAAATATAAACAACCACAGAACCAAAATTCATGAGAATACAATAGTTAATCAAAATAACAATGGATTTTCCAAACAATATGGTCTGTTAATTAAAAAAATCAATGATATTTTAATTAATATTTTTATTTTATTACAAAATTAATACAAATTCAATTTTAATCTCTAGTTTTCTTCATTCCAATCCTTAAGTAAACTTTCTTTTGTTTTCTTAATGCCTTTGCTTCTGTAATCATCTAAGATTTGAATGAGGAATTGCTTTTGTTCTTCATCTTTTGTGAATAAATCGTTGTACTCTTGCATTAGTTGAACACCTCGTTCGGCAACATCGTTAACCACTGATAAATTTGTAACAGCAGTCAAACAATCTTGATAATTAGAGTCTTCTAACCAATTCTCACAATTTTCAGTCAACATAATTATTACTTCATATTTTATAAGGAGTTTCCTGAAAAACATGATATTACCCAAAAATGAACTTGAATCGTCTTGAGGCACGTGTTGTCTTGACTCGAAAAAATTATAAAAAATTTTCTCAGTGTTTTTTCATAAAAAGGAAGCTTTTTAGGGGGTGTCGCAAGAAATTTAATTTTTAACGACCACCCTAATATATATATATATATATATATATATATATAAGATATATTATCACCTTAAAAGTATAATATCATATCATCCTCATAATTCTACGATAGCTGATGTTATTTCATTGGTCATTTTACATTCAATCATACTTTGTTTTCTAGAACAAGAAGGTGAATTTTATATCAAGGATAACGAACCAGAAATAATTTTGACATTTATCTCTCATAGGAAAATAAGATAACATGTAAGAACACAGATCATATAATAATTCCTAGTTAGAATACTTAAGTACAGCATTCTGTGAAAACATGGTACGATTCATTATTGAAATTTCGAAAAATCATATCTCCGAAAGTATTAGTTTGCTAGAGTTGAAAATGATATCAATGGATTTTTATGGTGAAACGGCATCTTAAAGAAAATTAAATTTGAAATTTGTAATGTGAAAAAAAATATTTGTTTTCGTTACTCCGAAACCGTCAGGCTGATTTCTCCCAATAACGAACTTAGCTAGGATAATTATCTCCCAAACCTACTCTGAAAATTTCAACTGCCTGGCTCATTCTGTTCGAGAGTTATCGTAGAAACAATATTTGAAAAAAAAATTTTGACACTTTACGTTAACCCGATCAATACAAAACTTCGCATGCGTATGAAAGTCATTATTCTACAATTTTATGGTAAATTTCAGATAGATCGAGTGATCGGTTTCGGACATATTCCAAACAAAAGGTTTTAACTAAAAACGACCATAACTCCGAAACTGCTTGGTGGATTTCGCTCGTTAACGAACTCGTCTGAGATATTTACGCTCCAAACCTGCCCTGCAAATTTAAATCCTCTAACTCCTTCCGTTAGAGAGTTATCGTGTTAACGGCCGGACAGAATCGATTTCGACCACGTATTCTTTGATCAGTGAGTCGAACCAAATCTTTTAAGATCATTTTCAGCCAAAAATTCGAAAATTACAGATAATTGGTCAAATTGAAAAGCACTCTGTTCCGAGGAACAAGAACTCTTCATTTGCAAAACTTTAGTTCCGTCAGCCCAATGGACAATTTTGTTATTTGGCATCAAAAGACAAAAATTCAAATAAATTACTTGAAATCACTTGATTTCCCATGTTGACTCATAAATACAATTCCATTATATGAATGACTAGATAGATCTGTGCGAATCCACAACATTTCACCTTTTTGAATGATACCGTCTATTATCGCCACATCATTCTTGCTGCTGTTATCAACCATTCTGATATACTTCTGTGTTGCTTTATTCGCCTAATGATGAACAAAAATTCGAAACTGCACAGTAACTTATAATACCATCAATACATTTCGATAGTAGATAAATAAATAGATAGCTATACCAGATACTTATGTTTTGAATGATGCAGAGAAAGCTTAAGGAATAGTTTATTATTATATGCGAAGAAGAAGTGTACCTTTTCATGGCGCGACTGAGTTTACTCGCCGAACGGAGTGAGAAGGCAACCTATCATAAGTCACGAAAATTAAAACTTCTGCTGGTAGAGGAAATAAACTTTCCTTTCATCCTGTCAATCAAAATATGGCATTCCTATTGTACGTTTCAAAAAAAAAAGTTTATTCTAGATTATCTTATAAACATGCGTCTTCGCCAGCGTATATGTTTATGGCCAGCGCGAGGATTATTATCATGAACATTGAACGTCAAATAGTAGGTTTGTATAGTAAGAGGTTTCTTTCTGGGTTTTCTCTCCCAAACTGTGAAATATATATCTATAAAATAAAAATTAATTATTTTGTGATTTGCTTCAGCGTGAGAAATACAAGATATTTGTCAGAAGCAATCAATCGACAAATGTTGCCTAACAAAGAACAACGAAACATCAATGAAAAAGCAACTATAATGTAACGATTCGGAGTCTATATCAGACTCTTCAAATATGCGGGATTAACGTTCCTTGAAGTTATTTCAATCAGCTACGGGAATCGAACCCATCGAACCTGAAACTGTGGAGAAAGGGACCTTAACGATCAAGCTACGTAGGTAAATACTTAATGTAGGAGTATTGGATACAGGTTGTAATTGAATGAAATATCATATTTCAAATACTGTGTAGTTGTTAGATTTTCTGATTTCATTTAAATCGTCCATTAGCTTGATTAACGATCGTATTTAACAATCACAGATCGAGGAATCACGAAGTCAACTAACTGACGTTTATCTCAAATTTAGATTGTTTTAATCACTCGAAAATATCTTGAAATCTCTGAAAAAATCAACGTTTTTCTGTAATTTTCATCGCGTTATCATTTCGCCCAGATGTCTGTTAAGGTCGGTCCAAACGCAACGTTTTACTAACCTTTTGTCTGCGCAGTCTCAAGATGGAATGAAAACGTAGAAATTTTCAGTACGTCCACACGATGCAGAGATATCAGTATATTTCGCACAGTTTTATGATATCGTCATAGAGGAGGTACTACTCTTGTCAATTTTGGCATGCTGTTACCACAGTTACCGTCTACAATACATGCAGCGACTTATCCGCGTAGTTCACGGATAACTATGCTCTCTAGCTCAGTTATCGCTGCAACTGCAACGTCTCCGCGCCGTTATCAAAACTGCGCAATTTTCCTATCTACACGCAACGGTTTACCTGAAACGTGTCGAACTGTGCAGGCAGAAGGTTGTGCAAAACGTAGCGTATGGACCGACCTTAATGTTCGAATTTTTTGCCGAAAATGGCGCGTCCAAATACGACAGACAAGTTCGTTAATGGACATAATCGGTCCAACGGTTTCTGTGATATAATTTTGTCATCTACCAGTACAGATCCGATCCAATTGAAACTTGGTAGCTAGTTGTATAATACTGACACGAAGATGATTCTGATTTTTTTTTAGAATTGGAACACTGAGAACAGGAAGAGATAGCGATTTGCAAGTTTCAGTGTAGGTTGAGCATCTGAATGCGACATTTGAATTTGTTAACAGGCATAATCGGCCAAACGTTTTTAGAGTTATACTATCTGAAATTAGGTTGTTATTTCCTATCACTAGAAAATTTTTAAAAAATCATTGAAAATCGTTGAAAAAATTCTATATATCAGAATATAGTCGTCCGACATCGCAGAAGTTCTGTGAGAGCCTTCAAAACCTAACTCTACTGCCGATAAGTTTGGACATGATCGGATCTATATAGTTGGAGATTGGAGCAGCCTTGTGTGAGTTCAGAAGCTGGAAGGATGACCTTTCCTTGATAACTTTCGAACGAAAAGAGATAGAGAAATTTTCACGGTAGGTTGTGCATCCGAATGATGAGTTCGTAGTTGGGCATAATTGGACAAACGGTTTCGGAACCCATCTGGAATATTATTTTCTCGATAAATCAAAAAATACAGACCCGATGGAATTGAAAGTATCTAATTGTAGAATATCGACATAAAGACGTGTATGAGATTCTGTGAGAAGAAATATTACGAAAAAATATTATGTATCTCACGATTAATTGAGAACGGAAAGAGATAGCAACTTGCAAATTTCAGGGAAGGTTGCGCTTCCAAATGCGATATTTACGTTTGTTAGTTGGCATAATTGGCCAAAAGTTTTTGGAGTCGTACTCATCTGAAATTTTGTTGTTCTCTATAACTCAAAATATTCAAATCTGACCAATTCAAGACTCGGTGATTACTTGTAGAATGCTGAACTACTAATTTTCGCGGAATTTCGTGAATATCGTGTCCTGGAGTTACCATAGGCGTAAGTTGTTTCGTATTTCAAATTCAATAGAATTAAAAAATAATGTGATCGTAGATGCTCTCATTACTGACGTATGTCGTTGAAGTGGTATTAAATGAATTCATATATTATACTTAATAGCTGAGAAAACGGTATATATTGATGCTACATTCGATAAAGAGTGTCCAATAAAGGTGAGTAGACAGTAGAACATGCGCGTAAAAGCTCCTGACTTCACGTCAGTGCTTCAACCAATTTTTTAAACTGCTCTCGGTCCGTAATGGGAAACGAAATGTATGCACCGTAAATTTTAACCTTCTGCGTTCCTAAGCTACCGTCTAAATTTCTGTTCCTAGGAGGAAATAGGTTTACAGATTCCCTCTAAAAACGTCAACTTTCGTTGCTATGACATAAATTCAATTAGTATATTATGAAACTAGTGAGCCATTACAATTTGTTTTTTATCTAAGCCCTTCAATATTTAATATTTCAGCATATTTTGTTAACAATTTCAATTTTCATAAATCACAACACTAACGGGGAGATAGGGTTTTTTTGCTGAGGTTTTTGGCGCGCTGTTCTGTGAACAGAATGCTTATCAATTTGCCCAAATGTCAAATGCGAAAAAAGGCATCCGTTCTGCCGTAAGCACGATTACGCTCGAACGCAATAAGCTAGAGAGTTGAAATTTTCAGAGTAGGTTTGGAGTTCAAATGCGCAGGCTAAGTTCGTTAATGAGTAACATTCACCGTGTGGTTTCAGAGTTATAGCCATCTGAAATTTTGTTTTGCCAATTACTCGAAGAATACAGATCTGATCGAATTAAAATGCGGCAGTTAGGTGAAAAATACTGACACTAAAACATATGCAAAATTATGTGAGGATCACGCTACTGGAAAATTAAAAAAAATATATTAAAAAAAATTCTGGATCTCAGGAACTATCAGTCAGATATCGTTGAAATTCTGCGAGAGCCTTCGAAACCTTATTTCTCATTAAAGTTCTGAATTTGAATTCGATCGGATCTATATTGGTGAAGATATCACGGAAATATCGAAATATTCCTACGATCTCAGTGTATTGGTCCACTGTTTTTATATTCGACCAAACAAATAATCAACAGTTTGTTTGATTTTTGACAAACGTCAAAAAAAGGATACAAGCTATAGAAGGATGTAATCATAACGTGTTTGCATAGATCTTTAATATTACTGTTCTGTGATCGTATGTCTATATTCTATATGTTCAAGTTAATGTCATCATGTCTGACATGTGCCATGATAAACAAATCAGTTTTGTAGATTTTTTGTAGATTATGAAATATAACATAACTTGGTATGAAATAAATATCGATTTCAAGATTCAAATATTCCTATATAACCTAACATGGCTGGATACACGGGGCCGACCCACAGATTTCGATTTATAGGGACAATATGCTGCCACGGAATGGACAATTTTGAAAACATCCTTCACACTTCATAGATTATTATTTAATAGCGATCGAACAGCACGAAGTTCTGGATCCAATAAAGTTGTCCATACTCAGAAACATTATTGGTACAGAAGCTGCAAGAATTATGTCCACATTCGTGATCCCAGAGATAGAACTGAACAAAGATGAATATACTATGAAGTCTATTGAGAAATATGTCAACCCAAGAGTTAATGAGTGCTTTGAAAGGTATAATTACTTGAAAAAGGTGCAAAAAGAAAATGAACAATGTGAACATTTCCTTACTGAATGCAAGTATCTAGTACGAACATGTAATTATAATGAAACCGACTCAAATCAAACTGCAGAAGATAAAGCACTGAAAGACAAAATAGTTATAATAAGATCATCCTGTAACCAGAGAGGCATTACTGAGAGTTCCAAAATTGACAGTGGAGAAAGCAATAATTGAATTTTGCAGAACCAGCGAGCAGAGCAAGCAACGGAACTTGCAGTTCCAGAGCGAATTGAGGACATTAAAGCTGCAGGGAAGTATAATAAACAAACGAAAAATTTCAAGTGTAGACAAGAAGGTCAGAAGAAGGAAAATTCAAATGAAGGTGATCTCAGTCGACACATGGTGCACGTAAAAAGTGTAGGAAGTGCGGTATGTTAAATCATATTACTATATCTTGTAATGTTAAAAATGTTAAGAATGTCGAGAAAGATGAAGGTAGTTCTGATGAACCAGATATTATTATATATATTATTAGGCGTAGGAAAGCATGGGATGAACTTATTCAATGATGAACGTAATAATTTCAATGTTGAATTAGATACAGGTGTGAACATTAGCATAATTCCTAGAGGAAAATATAATGAAATATAAACACAGATTTTAGTTCGTAAATCTAACTCATCTAAGGATTTGAAGTTACACGGGTCATCTTACAAATACTTATGTGTGACACCATTTGGTATTTATAGATATTTGGTATTACCTTAAGGTTTATCACAATCCCAGGACTTATTGAGGGAAATTTAGATTTTAGAGACCTTGTAATGAATTACAATAACACGGCTCTGATTAGTAGAATCACTAGTACAAATCTTACAAAGTATACACCTCGGAGATCTTTCACCAATAATAAGCTACAACCTCAAATTCAAAAAAATATTTAGTTTAAGAAAGAGGATCAAGTTGTAATAAAAACATCAAGTGATACACTCTGGGAAAAGGTTATTGTCTTAGGAAAGGCAAAAGAACCTAGTTCTTATCGGGTGAAAAAGCAAGTAAATGGTCAATTATTATGACGTAATACTCAACAGATAAAATTGTCATATACCAGACCCCGTAGTAATGAATATATATTAGAAACTGAATTAGACCCAAACCAATTATCACCAAATGATTGTAAGGAAAACAAGAGTTGAAATAGTTCGAACAAGACAAATTTTAGTAATGTTCTAAGTGAACCCGAGATAATGACTAGAAATAAAACAGCAATATAATCCGTTGTGGAACAATTTTAAAACTCCTGAGCGTTTAAACCTTTGAGGGGAAGGTGTTCAACATAATAATATAATAATAATTCTATGGTCTAACCTCAATGGACATATACCTATTGTACCTATATCGCATAGCATTGTTGTATCAGATTATTACGGTATGTAAGAATGACAGAGACATTTAATAAACATAAATTAAGTATATGTCTTTAAATATTAATCACCAAGTATCAAACAATGAACATATTGGTTCTGGAAACAGTCTCGCAATTTACAAACAATGAGTGGAAAATAGTTAGCTATGCATTTTGTTAAATTCTCATACAAAGTATTCTGCATTTTTTCTGGAGCTAATCAGCTTTAGGCGAGTTCGGTATCTGGATGGGTGACAGCTCTGGGTATAAATTTGGACAGCGCGCCAAAGCTCCTGTCCACAGGGCTTGAACCCATTTTTTCCCTAAACTCTAGTATCATAAATCAAATTATATGGTACCCCCGTTACACTAACCTCTGCTAACACTTTTATCAAAGCAAGTGTATGGTAAAAGTGATAGCAGAGGTTAGTGTAACGGGGTACCATATAATTTGATTTATGATACTAGAGTTTAGGGAAAAAACCTCAGCAAAAAAACCCTATCTCCCCGTTAGTGTTGTGATTTATGAAAATTGAAATTGTTAACAAAATATGCTGAAATATTAAATATTGAAGGGCTTCTACTTTGTATATTATGGAATGATGATACTCATTTATGTGAAATACGTTATTTTTATTGCTACTTGTATGGGAAATGAAATGTTGAATGGCTGGTACAAATAATTCCCCGTTCATCCATCCGCTAGTGATGCTAGTCCCAAGGTTCCAGTCGGTTTATTATTAATCCTATGATGTTTGAAATGATTTCTGGGAAATATCATTATTGCAGGCAGTGTGTATCCCGAATGAATTTTCAATATAGCATGTGGTCACTGAAGTGCCTCTCTATGAGCTGGTTACTTTTAATACTTGTTTTAGTCCCTTAACAGCCAATACTACAACAGAGTTTTGAGCGGTTATGGTATTGGCCTCATTAAAGTTATGCAGGGTGAGTCTTTGACCACTGCATTAATTTTAACCAAAGATTCCTCTCATCAAATGAAACACTTTTTTCATTTACCATTTTTCCAGATTCGGCTCAGGTAAAAAGTTACAAGCGTTTAAAGATTTCACAATGTGCTAATACACTCCCGCATATAAATTATCTATGACATTGTTGGCGGACAAGAATAAGGCATGGTAACGTGGTTTGAAGCTTGATTCGGGATTCCAACGCTCAGGGACAGATCCATAAAAGTAGTGAAATTTCTGGAGTTTTCCATTTTAAAACATTCAATGAAGAATATCTCGAAAACGGTGCGTTTAAGGAGAAATGATGAAGAATAATATAATGTTCTAAAACGATGGAATATTCTTGAAATTACTCAAGAAAAACTTTATATGCTTTCTTTATGCTAATTTCGTTTAGTTTTATGAATCCACGAGTCCATAACTAGAAAACCAGTAGAAGTAGAAAATAACTAATATTTGGAAAATTTGTATCATAGTTATAGGAAACTTTACGCCAACATTCAATTTATTCGAAAAAAGGATGTCAAAGCTACAAAATAAAAACTGATTTTTTTTTTTCAAAATTTCAACAGCCTGTATCTTTTTACCTGAGCTGAATTTGGAAAAATGTTAAATGAAAAAAGTGTTTCATTTGATGAGAGGAATCTTTGGTTAAAATTAATGCAGTGGTCAAAGACTCACCCTGTATAACCTTGATTTGTACGGAGTTTTCATCACTAGTATGAGTTACAGTGGATCTTGATCCACATTTAGAAAATTTGTATGCTCAACGGAACAACATTTCATCCAATAGAAACTTTTTTTTCGAACAGCCGATACAATCGTCATATCACAAAGACCGATGTCAAAAATTCGATTAATATCTCTTTCGACGTCGGATAAATATTCGAGTCGGCTACGCCATTGATAAGACGCGGCAATTCGTTACACCTAATGACTGCTCGATGAACTGCCGCAAGAAACGTGCGTTAGAACTGGAAGATTAAAAAAATTGCAGCACGTGCAAGTAATGTAGGGACATTAACCGCGGGCGCTGGTGAGGTTCACATTGTTCACATTTCCATGTCGGCATTGTTGTACCTATTGATGTTATTGGCTCAATTTTACCGCTGGTATCGGTTTAAATAAGGCCTACCAAGCGTTCGGACGACGTGTTCTAAATGGCCTCTCGAATGGTGTTATTGGCGTATCATCCGGGTCCGTACAATTCAATTGTCACTCGAAAGGTCCTCGATTTCAGTGCCGATATGGGTAACCGAGGCATTGGAGAGTGTAGTTTTTGAACCGTATTCAGGATGATCGATTAGCCTCAAACACTGAAGAACCATGAAAATATTCCAAGAAGTGCACTGAGAGTACAGTTTATTTATAGATAATAAAGTTTATTCATATTAAATGAACCCCTTATTAATATATGGCGTAATATATAGTTTTTTGTCCTAAATAATGGATTTATTTAAGTTTTAAAAATAAATATATATTGGTGAAAAATTAATATATATTAATTATTAATATACGATTTATTCATAGATAATTAAGTTTATCACTACATCAAAAAGATTTATTATTCAATAACGAATTATTTATAATAAATAAATGTTATTTATGAGAAAAACATATTTGTTTTCGATTAATATCAATATTCTCATAATAAACAAAGATATATTTATATATAGATTTATTTCAGAAATTAATATTTACTATGAATAAAGAAAAATTCACTATAAAAAATTGTATATTTTTATTAAATAATTAGTTATGTACCATGTAAATGAATGTTTTTTTCGAGAAAAATTAATTTTTCAAAAAAATATGATTAGTTGAATGGAAGCTGAGGTATACATATATTGCAAAAACGTATAATTTTCTAAAATTTATATAATATCAATTCCCATATGATATTTTGTGATAGTCTTCTATGTAGTCTTCTAAATCCAAAATCTCGATGGTATGTACAGGAGCCAGTTGGAAGAATTGCGAAGAGAGTTTCTAGGGTGCCTCATGTTGTCACTATCACTATAGCGGAGGTGCCTTTACTGGAAAATACTAAGAAAAAAAACATTTAACCTTCAAAAATTTTTCGAAGTTTCAATATGAATAAATAATATCGAAACTGTTTTTGCGCGCGTGTTCCGCAAGGAACAGCGTGCTATCATTTCGTCACAATGTCTGTGTTTTTCGAATTTTTTTTCGAAAATGGTCTCAAACGATTGGGTTCGACTCCCTGATGAAGAATTCGAGGTCAAATTCAATTCTGTCCGTCCAGTCCGGCCGGCCGGCCGGCCGGCCGGTACGGCCGTTAGCACGATAACTCTCGAACGGAACGACTTAGAGCGTTGAAATTTGCAGGGTAGTTTCGTAGCGTAAATATCTCGGACAAGTTCGTTAACGGGCGAAATCGACCGAGCGGTTTCGGAGTTAAGGCCGTTTTTAATAAAAACGTTTTTTATGAATATTTCCGGAACCGATCACTCGATCTTTTTGAAATTTGGCATCAGATTGTAGAATCATGACCTTAAAATGCCTGCGAAGTTTTGTGTTGAACGGACGGCCCTAAAGTGGCAAAAAAAAATTTTGAAAATTTGAAAATTTTGTTTTCACGATAACTCAAAAAATACTGATCTGATTAAATTGAAACTGTGTAGTTAGATGCAAAAGACCAAAGCAAACACTTTTGCAAAATTTCGTGAAGATCACGTGACATGAAAAAAATAAAAAAATTACTACTATTTTGCGGAATACTTTGCTTTTAATGCCGAAACATATGTTTTTGAGGTTCATGCTGCCCTTTCCGGGCATTTTCCGTTTTGCGCATGCGCAGATGAGAAGTCCTTTAACTGCTGTAGTTTTCGTCAGAGATGATAGGGGTTTTGGGGTGGCGGATGCTATTCCTCCATAGAATTCAGATCCCTGATGAGGGTCTGCGCATGCGTAGATTAAAGATGCGATATCTTCCGAACCACTAGTGTTGGAGAATCGGAGTTTTTTGTAAGGTGTGTTATTTTGAGAGGACTTTTAGCCGCCAGTAGATTGCGCATGCGCAGAAGAGAAGTGACTGTTTTTGGGTTGGATGGGTTATGTTGGGAGTGCTGAGTCGATATTATGAGGTTTTAAAAGAATATTCATAGCAATTCAGTGCAAGGACAAGTCAGTTTGGGGGATGTAGCGTTGTTTCCGAGTTAAAGTGTCCGTACCGTGGCCCTGGGGCTAATTTAGAAATTGATGTTACCCCTTACAGGCATTTTTCGTTATGAGAATGAGCAGACCATCAGTGATTTAACTGGTGGTGTTTTCATCAGAGAGGATTAGGGTTTTGGGGTGGCGGATGCTATTCCTCTATAGAATCCCTCGTTGAGGGTCTGCGCATGCGTGGATTAAAGATGTGATATCTCCTGAACCACTAGTATTGGAGAATCGGAGTTTTTTGTAAGGTGTGTTATTTTGAGAGGACTTTTAGCCGCGAGTAGATTGCGCATGCGCAGAAGAGAAGTGACTGTTTTTGGGTTGGATGGGTTATGTTGGGAGTGCTGAGTCGATATTATGAGGTTTTAAGAGAATATTCATAGCAATTCAGTGCAAGGACAAGTCAGTTTGGGGGATGTAGCGTTGTTTCCGAGTTAAAGTGTCCGTACCGTGGCCGTGGGGCTAATTTCGAAATTGATGTTACCCCTTACAGGCATTTTTCGTTATGCGCATGAGCAGACCATCAGTAATTTAACTGGTGGTGTTTTCGTCAGAGAGGATTAGGGTTTTGTGGTGGCGGATGCTATTCCTCTATAGAATCTCCTGTTGAGGGTCTGCGCATGCGTGGATTAAAGATGTGATATCTCCTGAACCACTAGTGTTGGAGAATCGGAGTTTTTTGTAAGGTGTTTTATTTTGAGAGGACTTTTAGCCGCGAGTAGATTGCGCATGCGCAGAAGAGAAGTGACTGTTTTTGGGTTGGATGGTTTATGTTGGGAGTGCTGAGACGATATTATGAGATTTTAAAAGAATATTCATAGCAATTCAGTGCAAGGACAAGTCAGTTTGGGGGCTGTAGCGTTGTTTCAGAGTTAAAGTGTCCGTACCGTGGCCCTGGGTCTAATTTCGAAATGGATGTAACCCCTTACGGGCATTTTTCGTTATGCGCATGAGCAGACCATCAGTGATTTAACTGGTGGTGCTTTCGTCAGAGAGGATTGGGGTTTTGGGGTGGCGGATGCTTTTCCGCTATAGAATCCCCTGGTGAGGGTCTGCGCATGCGTGGATTCAAGAAGCGATATCTCCTGAACCACTAGTGTTGGAGAATCGGAGTTTTTTGTGAGGTGTGTAATTTTGGGAGGACTTGCAGCTACGAGTATACTGCGCTTGCGCAGACGAGAAGTGAATGGTTTTGGGTTGTTTGGGTTATGTTGGGAGTAATGAGCCGATATTGTGAGGTTTTAAAAGAATATTCATGTCAATTCAGTGCACGGACACAAGTCAGTTTGGGGGAAATAGCTTTGTTTCCGATTTGAAATGTCTGGATGGTGGCCCTGAGGCGAATTTATGAATAACTATATTCGGTAGATCTATATTAAAATGCGTTCGGATTTGGAGAAGATGCAATTTCGTCCCTAACGGAGGACCCACAACCGATTTTTTTTCTGATCTACGGTAAAACTAACAGCCAAACTGTATTGATAGCTATATTTGTTAAAGGAACTTGAAAAAAAAAAAAAAGCACTGACGTGAAGTCAGTACTCTTTGGCGCGCGTGTTCACGGTGGCTAATTTGAATTGAATGATTCAAAAATTAACAGTGCTGTATCTAAGCTGCCATCAGGATAGAGTAACAAAGTTGGAAAAGAACACAAGTGACTCTCCTTAGTCGCACAAGCTCCTAGAAGATTTGGGAGGGTCAGTATAATCCTAATCATGTTTATAGCACGCGCGCAAAAGCAGATTGACTTAACAATGAAAGAAAAAGTGTAAAAAGTCAATCTGCTTTGGCGCGCGTGCTATAAACATGATTAGGATTATACTGACCCTCCCAAATCTTCTAGGAGCTTGTGCGACTAAGGAGAGTCACTTGTGTTCTTTTCCAACTTTGTTACTCTATCCTGATGGCAGCTTAGATACAGCACTGTTAATTTTTGAATCATTCAATTCAAATTAGCCACCGTGAACACGCGCGCCAAAGAGTACTGACTTCACGTCAGTGCTTTTTTTTTCTGATTCATATCATATTCATATTCAGGTTTTTTGGAATTTCAATATGAAAAACTAATAGCATTGAAATAACGAACTGATTTTCTGGAAATTATAAATATTCAAAAATAAATTTCACCACATTTTCGAGAACGATATCAAATGGATTTATATTTTTTCTAATAAACACATATTAACAACTTTGATTAATCGTAAAGAAACATTTATATTCACAAGTGAGTTTGACCGAAAACTCCAGCAAATAGAAATCCATTATCAAGAATTCCTTATTATCAATAACCTGAATTTGTTGCAGCAGGTGTTTCGTTTTCTTATATTTGAAGTCTTCTGAAGCACAACTTCATATTTTGGAAAAGGAAATATATTTACGTAGTATTTATATCATGCAGTATCATTGAGCAAAATATTTTGAGAATCAGTGTCAGTGATTAAGCTAATCTAAATTAAAAATTTTATATGCAAACTAAGCCTTACCTTCGAATGTACTTTTTGAATGACTCAGACCATTTTGAAACAAAAATGTCTGGAATCCAACCATTCTGTCCTCTCACCTATATATCACGCACTATCCTAACAACCAATAGACGAATTAAAGATTACTAAATGTGACTGATCGCTGTATTACAAACTTTTCAGATTCGCATTTCGGTATAATGGTCAATGGGGTGGGATAAGTCAACCTACACGGTCAGGATGCGAGCTATAATAAACACTTATTCCAGTATAATCAAGATTTATTATTAATTAATAAATCTTGCTTCAATCATTATTCAATAAATGTTTGTTTGACAGAAATAAGGACAGTTTTTACTTCAAATAAGATTTGTTTGGTGGAAATTCATTATTTGTTTATAGTTAATAATATTTTTGAACATGACATTTCTGGAATACATCTATTTACTGGTAATAAACCAGTTTGATTATTAATAAATCTTGCCCAAATAAATGGAATATTTCTGAGAAATAAGGTTTATATCAAGTTGTTCTAACTATTAATAATATTTATTGATAATTAATAAAATTTATTCATGATAAATAAAACTGTCCCAAATAAAGAATTATTAATTATTAACCCTAACATTCCTCTCAGTGTGTATTGTTTGAATTTTGGCATGAAGCTGATGAAGTTTTCCATTGACGTTCGAACCACTGTGAAAGTTTGATGGTAGCTATGTATCATAAACATCCAATATCAAAAATGACGTCGCTTCAGGATATTGATTGCAGATTGAGAACCGGGGTCGTTTGGCTAATTGCGACCAATCTCAGTGAGGATAGAACTGGCTCGCCCAATTGCGTAATTTCTGAAGCACATGCACAACTTAAGGGTAACTAGGGGAGATTCTTCTTTGTGAATGAACTCCCAACCAGCAAAGTTGTCTTATAACTCTGATAATTCGCGACTAATATATTTCATTGATATCATATTGTGCTTCTAAAATATCAATTTATTATATTAAAACTACATAAACTTAATTCTGTTGTGGATAATTGAAGTACTTTATAAATTAATCGTGACGTTTATACAGCAGAATTATGAAATATGTTATAAAACTGATATGTACTTAACTATTTCTTAAGAGGTTCATAACTAACTTATAAAACGAAACTGAATTGTATTTAAATGTTTGATTGTTTCGGTCTTTACTTGACAGAAATTCATTATGAACGATTAAAGTGAACACTTTATTTCCGCTTAAATTTGTTTATTTTCACTACAATTGTTTCGTCAATTACATTTCGACTTCTTCAGGTGAGTATGGTAACTACCTAATTCTACAACATCGTTTTCCTTAAATACAAAATATACATGAAAAAGGTTCGTGAAATTTGGACCATTTTTGTGGGAATTCCAGATTTTTATTGAAAAAGTTTAAGTAAGGGAGATCAGTTTAGGTCTGTTTGGTCATTTAGCAAAATGTAATTTTTATTGTGCCTATTATTTCAAGGGCTTCTAGAAGGTTCAATTTGTTGGATTTCTTCTCGAATTGGAGAACTTCGAAATTATGGTCGAAATCATGTCCTGTTTCTAACAGATGGTTGGCATAGGTAGAGTTCTGATTGTTCTTGACAAATGAATTCTGGTGTTCTTTGATACTATTTTCAAAAGCAATGCCTGTTTGTCCAATGTATATATATATGGGCATAAACTACAGTTCAACCTATAAACTCCAGATCTCTTGTTTTGATTGACGATATCTTTTCTTAATTTGTTTTTATCGACTGGCCTATGGTATTTATAGTTCTATATGCAATGTTAACATTATAGTTTTTCTTTAAATATCTAGCTACCTGTGTCGATTTTTGTTCTATATAAGCAAGAGAAATATAAATGGAATGATTTTGTTTGATGTGTGGGTAAATTAATGATAGAGTTTGTTCTTGTTCGATTCTCATCAAAAGTTTTTCTATCATCAAGGGATTGTAACCATTATTGACGGCAATTTGTTTGATTGTATTAAACTCTATTTCAAAATTCTCATGTGTCATGGGTATGTTGACTAGTCTGTGTAACATGCTATTGTTTTTTAATGATTTTGTTATTAATTCTGGAGATATTTATAATTTTATTCTAAATATATTGAAAAATAGTGAACTTCTCAGCGGTGATTCCAATCCGGATATCCTGCGCGGCAGGCAAACATGCTAACAAATCTGGCATCGAAGTGTTTTTTACATTTCCTGAGATTTAGATGATTTGAAATTTCAGAAGTAGATCACAGTTCGATCTAGCTGAAATTTGTTATTCAATTGTAAAATGGCTGCTTGAAGGTTTGCGCAGAATTTCAGCGGAATCTGAAAGATGGTTCCTGAAAATGAAAATTAAAAAAAAAATTTCTCATGATATGATCCTCACGGAATTTTGGAATAATTTGCGCTTTGGCATCCTACAACTAATTAATAGGTTTCAATCCTATCAGATGTGTATTTTTGAGTTATTGAGCATCATCTATTTATTATTAGAACTTCTGATTATCAGGGGATGTGGAAAACACGAATAGAGAAGTTTGTGATGATTTCAATGAAACATATCATTGGAATCAGGCAGAATGAGGAGTTCGGATACGTGAAGGATCATCCAAAAGGTGGTCTACTGGCAATTCCAGAAGAGGTAAAATTGAACTTTTTATTAGAGTTTGAGATAAATCCTCATTTGTCTTCGACAGCTGTAGCGGCAAATAACAATTTATAGCAAAAATCGTTTTGAGAAAATAAAAATTCCTCAAGATCACACATGGAGATTATTTTGACTGCAGAACTCTGTTATACGAACAAAAAAGGACCTTTGCAATGCCGATGAGGAGTTTCCAGCTCGAATTTTATTTAGTGACCAAGCAACATTTTATTTACTTTGAACTGCCAACAGACTAAACACACAACCGAAACTTGAAGATGGAGAAGCATACACAATTTCCTGAAAAAGTGAATGCATGAGCTGGAACTATTAGGAACAGGGTTATAGGACCTGCGGACCGTTAATAGGGTCAAAATATTTGGATTAATTACGGGCTGACCTAGTTCCGGCGTTGGCGGTTCTTTCTCAGAACGATACAGATCCAGATCACCTAAATTAATGGCTATGGTTTCAACAGGATGGCGATCCACCTCATTATTTTAAAGATGTACGTGATTACCTCGACGAAGTGTTCCTGAACAGGTGGATCGGTCGGCGAGGTTTTATTGAATGGCGGGCTCGGTCTCCAGATCTGGCAGCGTTAAAATTTTCTTGTGTCAAAAGCAAATTTTAGCTCAATCCGCCAAACAACGTCAATGACTTGAAATTGTCTTTCAAATTTGAAAAATTAATATCTAGAGAATATTTGACCCAAGTTGCGTTATATGTGCACTACCGAATTCAGAATTTTATGATGTACCCATTAAAAAAAATTCGTTCAAGCGCTGTGGACAGGAGCTTTGGCGCTCTTGTTCAAACTTTGACAGATTATATCTCCGAAAGTATTGCTTTCTCAGAGTTGGGAATGATATCAATGGATTCTTATGATAGAACTGCATCATAAAGGAAATATAAATATAAATCAATATAAATAAAAGTTTATTTATCAAGATTACATGAGCAATCTTCAATGCTTTAATGCTTCAACAATTATCATTTAAAATAATAAGGAAAGTATCGTCGAAATGTCTAGAGCAAGGCTGAGCATTCCTGATATTTGAGTAGATAGGTGCTGACGAACAAATTATTTTGATAGTTCAAAATATATTGATAAAATACAATTCACTTTTCATAATTTAATAGTTCATACCACTAACACATTCATTCTGTATTATGAACTCAAGAAAAAATATGTGATACACAAATGTAGGTCCACATTTCAGCAATGTTATGCTAGTAACATCATGAAAATACTGTATACAGGAATATGTCTCACTACTTAAGGAAGTAAAAGGTAATATTAACCTCAGTGGTGAACGTGCAGTAATTTGTTTTGATGATTCTATTATGTTCTTCTTTCCTATTGCCCTCATAAACAAACTACATCATTAAAATGATCCAATTCTAAATCTTCTGAAACATCATACCGAATTTATACCTAAATTCTAAATTATTCAATATGCAACCATAGTCAATATTATTTATATATTTATATTTCCGAACTATGAATTGTCATGTCTCTGATAGCTAGGTAAGTTGACATTTATGAACAGTGAACACAGATTCTGTGAATGCATAGAACTACGATGTATTAATTAATTAAAATTACAGACATTTCGGCAAATTGATAAGCACTCTGTTCCGAGGAACAAGAGCGCCAAAAATAGGGATTTTAGACAATTTAAAAAAAATATCGATGGAATCACTGCTTGGTAACGGAAAATGGTAGAACAATAAGAATTGCAGGAAAATATTCATTAGGAAATAAATTGATTTGACCTATCAAACCATTTTTCGCTATTGTTGAAACGGGAGGATATAAATCCATCCTTCCATACATTTGACGCTATAGTCTCTATAATTATTGTATTCTAGGAACCATTAACGGTGAAATCTATTTGTTTTTTTATTGTATAATTATTGACACAGTATTCATCAATTCCCTCTGCTGTATAAATATGCACTGCCTCCTCGTCCTCCTTCGCCACCATGATTGTTAAACAATTGTCTATTTTGATGCCCATGGAATGAAGTATCTAGGTGTAGAATTCCAAGAGTCAATTAGGTGATATATAGGCATGTGGGAAGAGGATGAAATGTGGGAACGCCTTGCGTGCAGGAGCTTTGGTGCTCTTGTTCAAACTTTGATAAATCATACCCCCAAAAGTATTGTTTTCTTAGAGTTCGGAATGATATCAACATATTCTTATGATAGAACGCAACATTTTAGAACCGTATAGGGTCAACACTCGAATCAAGTAATTGAATTGGAAATGAATGGTTTAAAAAAAATCGTATGACATGAATTTCATGTTTGATGTACATCCTTCGATATCTTGTAGCCACATATATTTTATTAATTATTAGTACCGCCAAATTTCAAAACTCATCATTTCGCTGAATGCAATAGTGACACAACTTAAAAATGTTCAATTTTAAATTTGTTCGTGCATTAGTTTACAAATTGATTATACTTTTAACGGAACACAATATCCTAAATACTACAGGCAATCACATGAGAATGAGGAAATAAGAATAATATGCTAATCGATGGTCCTTAACGTTCATACACAAATCGCGATTCCTTCAAACTGCCAAATCTCAACATTTTAATTTTTTGAATTGTGCCACTATTAAATTCAGCAAGCGATATGTGTACCAAGTTTAATCAACTTGTCTGCAACAGTTTAGTTGGTATTGTTCGAAAATGAACCCAAATTTCAACATTTTTTTTGTACGATCAGTTTCATTCAGAAGCTAATCATCCCTTTTTATTTTTGAAACAAAGTTAATTTCTCGTGATAATGAAAGCACGCAATAATTTAAATATAAACCAAGGAATTATTTCGTGATTTTCTGCCCGGACTTAACCGGTCCCCACCAAACAAATCAAACCAACATACTGATGCTCCTATCGATCGGGTATCATAAAATATTGAGCGGTCATCGATGTAAGGAAATCTATATTCCCATCAGTGGCTGCCAATTATATCTGACGTGAATTCCAGCTAACAAACAAGATATTCATATTATTGAACGTATGTCACTACATAGACAGTTTCTGATATACGTTGTTTGCATTTTCCTCAAGTTCCCAAGAGAATACATTCCATGAATAGCAAATCAGAGGATCAGAGGTACGCATTTATTATGGTATTCGGCCATTTTGAAGAATGTCTTGTCCGACTCCTTTTAAATATGCATCGGTATCAGCTCCTAGCATATGACAGTAGAAAAAGTAGTAATGGATTGGCCCTTCAATGTAGCCATTAGTGACAGCACACACCTGCGCCTGATGATTAATTAAATAATACTGCGAAACTGAACTGTAGAATCTGAACGTAGGGACGTAAAACTGATAAGTTTGAGTCGAAACATACACTACTCAAAAATATTAAGGCAAAATAAACATTTTTCAGTCATTATATACGGGCAGTACCTATCTCAGTGAAAAATGGTAGTATCTAGGATTGAAAAAAACAGTTTGAAGCTTCAAAGCTCTAGTTTTTGAAAATTCATGATGAACAATTTCAGAGCTACAGTTCTCACATAACTCGAAGGAATAGAGCAAAAAAAATCCCAAAATTGCAGCCTACTTTTCCTTGGTCCACGAAATTGGAATAATTTTTTTTTTCGGTTAACCACTATATGGATCAGATAGATTATTTATTCAACTACAATTTCCTTTTTGCGCGTATGTTCTGGGGAACATCGCGTTATAGTTTTGCCCAAATGTGAAATTTAATTCTGTGGTGCCGTCCGGCCGTCCGGCCGTTGCCACGATAACTTGAGAACGGAAAGAGCTAGCGACTTGAAATTTTCAGGGTAGGTGGCTCATCCTAATACGACGGACAATTTCGTTAATGGGTATAATCGGCCCAATGGTTTCCGAGTAATAATTTTGTTTTCAACCAAAATACATCCGATCGAATTTAAACTTGGTGAATAGTTGTATAATATAGACCTAAGCATGTTTGTAGAATTTTGTGAGAATCGTATCGCTAAAAAATTATTAAAAAATTATTAAAAAATATTTTTGTTGTCACGATAACCTGAGGACGGAAAGAGATAGCGGCTTGAAAATTTCAGGTTAGGTTGTGCATCTGAATGCGACATTTGAGTTTGTTTATGAGCATTATCGTCCAACCGGTTTTAGAGTTATAGCCATCTGAAATTTTCTGAAATGTGGTTGTTTTTTGTTCCTCATTAACTCAAAGAATACAAAACCGATTAAATTCAAACATGGTTATTAGTTGTAGAATGCCAACGCAAAAATTCTTGCAGAATTTCGTGAGGATGGTATAACTAGAAAATTAAAAAAAAAATAATTAAAAAAATTTAAAAAAATTCCATATATCATAAACTATTCGTCCAGCATGGCTGAAAATTTGGAAGAGCCTTCAGAACCTAACTCTACTGCAGAGTTCCAAGTTTGAACACGATCAGATCTATATTGTTGGAGAACCGAGCGGCCTTTTGTGAGTTCGGTAGCTGGATGCGAATCGTCGTATGATATGTTGTCTAAGGTCGTATTTTTGCGAGAACCTTCAAATAATAAATATGAATGTCATGCGCTTATGTTATGGGAAAATCGTGTTATTTCACCACAAATCTATGGGAGATGATAGCCCTACATTAGCGGTCAGACATGGTTTTGAAAGAGATCCTCCTTATGATGAGGCAACTAAATATTGAAGGGATTTCTATGAACAAGAGTAAATATCTTTGAGAAATAGAGAAGGCGATGCTTCTTCAAGAAATCCATGTGCCTTCAGAGGAGTATATTAGCGAGAGGGGACTTTTGAAAGGTTATGTATTATTTTTAATATGATATCGCTGAAATTTTGCTGAAGGCTTCTGATCTTGTAAGGTGAGAGGCTCATTTGTGGATATTAAATCTCGAGATGGGTGGAGAGGAATTATAGGCCAGTTTTTCTATCACTAATGAGAATATAATATCTTTATATTTCACCTCATCCCCTTTAGATCTATCAATGGACATTTATTGGTTAAGAATAAGTAATTGAATATTACTGGAATTCAATTGAATTTCATTCAATATGTAAGTAACTAAACTTATACTTTTCTTTACTTTGATTATTTAAATATGACATTAATTCCAGTAATATTTTTCAAGAATAATTATATATTCTTCTCCTAAAGAAGAATTGAAGGTAGACAATAATGTATTAATTTTTTCATCATTGCTTTCTATCCTAACTTCACGAAAAAAAAAATTGGTTCAAGCACTGACGTAAAGTCAGGAGCTTTTGCGCGTATGTTCTATTGTCCATTCTCCTGTATTGGACACTTTTAATCGAATTTACCATGGTGAATTCTGTTGTCTATTCTCCTGTATTGAACAGCCTTAATCGAATTCACCATGGTAAATTCGTTTAAAAGTGTCCAATACAGGAGAATGGACAATAGAACATACGCGCAAAAGCTCCTGACTTCACGTCAGTGCTTGAACCAATTTTTTAATACTTGGTACGTCTATTGTTACGGAGATATCCCGAATCAAATGAAAATGGATCCTTCTGCCTTCATACATCGGTATATCAGCAAACAATGATCATACAGAAAGTTGAGTAACAGTTTCGGAAACCGAAATATATTTCCTAGCAAGATATGCCAAGACATAGTAAAAAAGATTCATTTTGTTCCATAATTTTCATTTAAATTCATTCTTAAAAAGCACTCTCGTGTAGTCAGAAGCTTTTACGTGCATGTTCGTACGAAGTCGATCGATCTGAAATTTGGTACTCGATTGTAAATTGGTGGCTTGAAGGTATGCGCGGATTCTGATGAATAGTTTCTAAAATTAATTTTTTTTTCATTTTCTTCCTAGCAACTACCAAGTTTTAATTGGATCGGATTTGTATTTTTTGAGTCATTGAGGAACAAAATTTAAGATTGGTATAAGTCCGAAACCGTTCGTTTTGATTATACCCGAACTTAACTGTCCCATTTGAATGCGCAACTTACCCTGAAAATAGCAAGTCGCCTTTCCTTTCCGTTCGAAAGTTATCGTGGCAACGGTCACCCAACCAGCTACTGAACATACCCAAGGTTGCTCGGATCTCCAAAAATATAGATCCGATCGTGCTCAAATTTGGAAATCGGCTGTAGAGTTAGGTTTTGAAGGCTCTCGCGAAATTTCAGCGACATCGGACGGATAGATTCTGAGGTACAGAATATTTTCCAATGATTTTTTTTAATTTTCTAGTTATAGCCTTAGGAAATTTCGCAAACATTTGCGCGTCGGTATTCCATGTATGAATTGGACCTGTATTATTTGAGTTATTGAGGAAACAACAACAACATTTCAGATGGAAAATTTTGTGAGGATCGTACCACTAGAAAATTTCATAAAATATTATATATCTCATGATAACTTGAGAACAGAAAGAGAAAGCGACCTGGAATGTTTAGGGTAGTTTACGTATCCGAATTCGACATTTAACTTGGCATAATCGGCCAAACGGCTATGGAGTTATACTTATCTGAAATGTTATAGTTTATAGTTTATTTCCTCTCAAAATATACAGATCTGATCCAATTGTATATTGGTAATTACTTAAAGAATGCCTACGCTTTAATTGTCGCGGGAATTCTTGAATTCCATATCCCACAATTACTTCAGACGTAAGTTTTTTCGTATACTATTAGATATTGAACGAATTTCAATTCCGATAGAATACATTTGTCAGATTTAAAAATTTCTGTGATCTTAGACGATTCCCTCATTACTGAAGTCTGTCATTAAAATGGTACGTAATGTATTCATATCTAATGAAAGCTGAGAAAGCGGTCTATATCGATGGTAAATCCGATTAAGAGTGTCCAATAGAGGTGAATCAATAATAAAACATGCGCGCTAAAGCTTCTGACTTCAAGTTAGTACTTAAACCGATATTTTCAAATTGTAATTGCGGAGACATTTTTTTGAAATATCTTGACAGCTCTTGCTAGAAAATTTTCTGTAGCTATCGTCATTGGTTGCTGAGATACCGATGATTAAAGACTTGTAAAAAGAGGAAATTGAGGCTGAATAAACAGGCCATCTGGTCAGGATAGTGGATTAACCGAAAAATAAATTTCCAAACCCGTGAATCGAGAAAAATTCAAAGTCTCTCTATTCCTTCTGATTGCGAGAGCTACTTTAATCACGCAATCCGAAGGAATAGAGAAAAAAATTTCTCGATCCACAGGCTGAAAATCACTGAAAATTCAAGATTTTTTTTTTATTCCATTTTTGTTTTGAGGAGTATATTCAATATTATGCAGCATTCAGGGCATGAGCAGAGGTCAAAATATGGAAGGGTTTAAAATTCTCCTTAATACCACTCGAGAATGAAGAATAAAATGCTTGAATACATGAGCATTACGTACAGGTTTGTACAGGGTGTCCCGGCACTACGTGGCCCTTTCTCAGGTGTATATAGGGTATGTAAAGACGAGTCAGGAATGTTTTATTTTTTTCCCTTCAACGCCTCCCTGTGAAGATATCTGCCTTCAAATAGTAATGGTACTCCCATAATTCAGTTTTTTTAACGACTCAACCGATTCTGGTAATTTTTCGAATTTGAATCATTAAAATTATCTGTTTTGATTTGATTCCCAAACCTTCCCCATTCGTCTTCAAGACCACCAAGGAGGGACTGACCCTAGCACTTAATGGTCAGAATTTTTTTTTTGGTTGCAGAAATTCCTGCATTTATGTATTTAATAATTAATTCTACGAAAAAAAAGTGAACCACTGCAACATTGAAAATATGCACCGTTCTCGAGTTACAAAGCATTTTATGATTGAATATCAGAGTTTATTGTTGATATGGTTACTAAAACTTCTTTTTCTGTGATTGTTCTTTTATCTGAAATTTCCCCCAAATATTTTGATATTCAAGCATAAATATGGTTGTAACTTGAAAAGAGTGCATTTTTTCAATGCTGCACCGGTTTACCTTTTTTTGCAGAATTAATGATAATACTTATACATGAATGGAGAAATTTTGTCGATATCTTCAACCAAAAAAAAGTTCCTGACCATTAGGGGTTAAACAAATCATTACTGATATTTTTATAGAAAAATTACTAGAATCGGTTGAGTCGTTCGGAAGTTATGACAAAAAACTGAATTATGGCAGCACCATTTGCGGGCACATATCTTCGCAGGGGGGCGTCGAAGCAAAAAAATGTTCAGGATTCCTAACTCATCTTTATATATTTTATTTAAACCTTAGAATGAGTCACGTACTGCCGGGACACCCTGTATATGAGTGTTGTCACGAGTCACTAGGTCGATACCTTCAACCTAGTTAATTTGCTTCACTCTGCAACCCTTTTTTCCGTAAAAATATAAAAATCCATTCAAAGTGTATGTTATAGGAGCCCCTTGATTTGAAATTTCACCATGACGAATTACGGCGCTCGGTAGGAATCAATAATGGAGCAACCCATTCGTGAACTACTCAACGAAGAGCATTGCAGTTTATGTTCTGCTCCAGCGCGAAAAAGCTGATATAATCCATTGATGAGTTTTTAAGGTATATTTCTCTGAATCCGGCAACCAACTTTCGCCTCCTAGAGAGGATCAATTCGATTGAAAACAACTCAGCACAAACTCAAATATGATCTAATCACATCCTTGCGTGCTCGTACAAGACCATCATCAGTTCGTCCGAATGTGCTTTGTAAATTTTCAGCCAAAAATAATCTCGAACGAACACTAACTGATGGAGAATCCGAATCTTGAAATTTGCATGGTCGATGGAGTGCTCAAATGAGAATATCAAGTATGTGAATGGACATGATCCACCACTAGATCTAGAAATATGACCATTGAAAATTTTGTTTGCACATTAATTCAAAAATATAGATTTAATAGTGAAATTCGAGAAATTAGGCTAATGCTCCAAATTTCAGTCGTTAAGTGGCTTACTCCCATTTTTTTCAAGAGGTTTCCTTGCTGACCTATAACATAAAGTTGTGTTTTTTCTTATGGGAATAATAGTTTATAATGCCTCTATTGTTTGCTATCAAATAAGTATCTGTATAATGTTTTTGGCGCTCTAGTTCCTCGAGACTGAGTGCTTTTCAATTTGCCCAAATGTCTGTAATTTTCGAATTTTAGGCTGAAAATGGTCTCAAACGATTTGGTTTGACTCACTGATCAAGAATCCGAGGTCGAAATCGATACTGTCCGGCCGGCCGTAGGCACGATAACTCTCGAACGAGAGGAGCTAGAGGATTGAAATTTGCAAGGTGGATTTGGAGCGTAATTATCTCGGACAAGTTCGTTAATGGGCGAAATCCATCAAGCGGTTTCGGAGTTATGGCCGATTTTAGTAAAAATATTTTTTATGAATATTTCCGAAACCGATCACTCGATCTATCTGAAATTTCGCATATCAAATTGTAGAATCATGACCTTTATACGCATGTGAAGTTTTGTATTGACCAGGTTACCGCAAAGTGTAAAAAAAAATTTGGAAATTAAAAAAAAAAAATTCTACAAGAACTTTCGAACGGACTGAGCTAGGCAGTTGAAAATTTCCGAGTAGGTTAGGGAGATAAATATCTCGGTTAAGTTCGTTATTGAGCAAAATAGGCAAAATGGTTTAGGAGTAACGAAAAAAAAAATAATTTTCAATAACAAATTTCAAATTAAATTTTTATTTAAGATGCAGTTTCATCATAAAAATCCATTGATATCATTTTCAACTCCAATAAGCTAATACTTTCGGAGATATGATTTTTCTAAATTTCAATAATGAATCGTACTTCTATGTTTTCACAGAATGCTATAATTATTCTATTTAAGCTTTATTATATGATCTGTGTTCATACTCGTATATGTCATCCTGTTCTATAAGAGAGAGTCAAATTAATTTCAGTTATTTTAATTTGATTTTTTCCATGGTGCAGTTCTCATTCTCAGATTGCTGATTTAATCTTGATAAATAAACTATTATTTGAATTGAATTTCCTTTATGATGCAGTTCTATCATAGGAATACATTGATATAATTCCCAACTCTGAGAAACCAATACTTTCGGAGATATAATTTGTCTGTTTGAACTAGAGCGCAAGATAGCTCCTGTCCACAGGGCTTGAACCAATTTTTATTTCAACATCGTAGCACCAACAGGAACGGAGATAATAACTTATGTCGAAATCACCCAAATTTCAATTTTGGCCTATAACTCTAAAACAAAAGAAGGTAAATGCATTATAAGTTTCTCAAAAAGGAGAACCGCAATGTGGTATTCATTTTACTCTATCTCTTAGGGTTAAAAAGTTGTAGTTCAGGTATCACATATTTTGCCCGCCCTGTACATGTACAATCAATGGAGATAAGACTCGATATCACATGATAGATTGGAAAGGAAAGAGATAGTGACTTGAAATTTTCAAGGTATTTTTTTCAATGATTTCTTGAAAATTTTCTAGTGATGCGATCTTCATGAAATTTTGCAAGAATTTTCGCGTCGGTATTCTACCACTAATAACCGTGATTGAATTGGATGGGTATTTTTCGTGTTATTGAGGAAATAACAACCACATTTCAGATGGGTATAACTCCAAAACCGTTTGGCCTATTATGCCTATTAACAAACTCAATTGTCGCATTCAGATTCAAAACCTACCCGAAAAATTGCAAGTCACTATATCAAATAATAAATAATATTTTTCAATAATTTTTTTAAAATTTTCTAGTACTGCGATTCTCACAAAATTCAACAAGCGCCTTCATATTTTTATTCTACAATTACTCACCAAGTTTCAATTCGGTCGGATTTGTATGGTGGAAGACAAAATGATTACTTACCATTGCGCCAATGATGCCCATTAACGAACTTGTCCGTCGTACTGGGACACGCCGGCTACCCTGAAACCTTTTGACTGTGTTCAGCATGGTATCTTGAAAGACAAGCTTTATAAATATGGTATGAGGGGAAAAGCGTACGAATGGTTATCTCGGTACCTGGATGACAGGTTACAGTCCGTAAAGGTTGTTGATCGGGGAAGAACATATATGTCTGATGTTATGGTAAATGCACAGGGGGTTCCACAGGGGTCCATACTTGGACCACTGTTGTTTATCTTGTATGTAAACGAGCTGCCTTCTGTTATACCAGAGTCATTCAACACTTTTTATGCAGATGATTCAACTTTTCTTTTTGGCGATAAAGACCCAAACTTTTTGGAGGTCAAAATTGTGAATGCTCTAATGAAGTTTTCTGCTTGGTCTTGTGATCATTCCTTATTGTTCAATAAAAGTAAAACAAATTTCATATCGTTTTGTCCTCGGCAGAAGGCCCTCTCCTATGACGTTGATACGGTGGTTAAGGACCCAAACATAGCAAGAACAGAAAATCTAAAGTTCCTGGGAGTATTCTTTGATTCAGACTTGTCCTTTAAAACTCACTGTTCGAGTCTATCAAAGATGTTGAATTCTAAGTGTTTTCAGATAAGAAATTTGAAGAAAACACTTACTGTAAGTCACATTCGTTTACTTTATTTCAGTGAAATACAGTCTAGGATTAATTATGGAATTTCTATTTGGGGAAGTTCTCCTCATACTAAAGATGTTTTCTTGTCGCAGAAGAGAATTTTAAGATGTATTTCAAGCATCTCGTATTTAGACTCCTGTCGGCCTGTTTTTGTCGGCTTGAGAATTTTGACCATCTATGGCCTTTATATATTAGATTTGATCACGTCAGTTCATAGAAATAAAGGCTGTTATTTGCGGAATAGTGACATTCATCCTCATGACACGAGATACAAATCAGATTTCTTTATACCTTACCGGCGTATAGAGTTATGTAAGAAATCACCTGCTGTAATGGGAATTAAACTCTATAATTGTCTTCCTCAATCATTTAAAGATATTTCCCTGTTGCATAAATTCAAGAAGAAAACTAGAGACTATATTATTGACATGTGTCCGTATTCTGTTGAGGAATATTTCGAAAATGCACGATGAATTGTGTCCAGACTGCAACATATACTTTCTATGTACTTTTTATACTTTTTATATACTTTTATTGGATTTTAATTTTTGACATGCTTGTAATTTTTTTGGTGTATTGTGAACTTCTGTATATTTAAGATTATGTAAGGCATTATTTATGATTAGGTACTTTTTTGTAGTATTTTAGGGAAAATATTCTTCTAGTTTTAGCTGGACCCTTCAATTTTAACTTGTTTTTATTTGACTTGTCTCCTTTCATTACTTGATATTATGAGATCAATAAAGTTCTATTCTTCTATTCAATTCTTCAAGTCGCTATCTCTTTCCGTTCTCAGGTTATCGTGACAATAGCCGGCCGGACAGAATCAAATTTGACCTCAGATTCTTCATCAGGGAGTCAAACCCAATCGTTTGAGACCATATTCGGCAAAAAATTCTAAAATTAAAGACATTTCGAAAAAATGATAAAGCGATGTTTTCCAAAACATGCGCGCAAAAAATAGCAATGAATATGTTCTCATGGGAAAAATAATCGGGATGTATTCGTCTATCTACGAGACTGAAGAAAAAATAAGTTTCATCTGGTACAGATGGGTGCAGGATGACCTCTTATCGGATCCTGTACTACCTACTCTGCTCTACTCTTCTTATATTGTTGGTTGAACCCAGATAAAACAAACTCTTGAAATGCTTCCTCAAAGCAATATTTCCGACTGTTACTTCTCAGTAACTAACAAGTAGCCTTATTTGAAGTTTCACCTCCTTACTAAGAACAAATCAAAATATCCACTTATTCGTTCTTCCAGGTTGAGTGACTGGGAAATTAACATGCTATTCCGACGCCAAGCTTTTGCACGTGCATCGATAAATAATAAATAACATGATTTCAATACAATTTGTAACAACGATTTTTCCACATGGCTATATGTAACTTTCAATAAGATATATTGCCTCCTAATAGCCAGCACGCCTTTGATACCGCATGAAATACCAGACTTTTTCATGAGTTAAATCGTGACCTATTAAAAATGTTTTATAGATGAAAGAATGAGTCGTTTTGATTAAGTGTAATTTACAGGATGTACCATAAGGAAGATTAAATAGTCCTACCATATACAGGGTGTGTCTTTAAATTGTGCATTAATTTTAACCAAAGATTCCTCTCGTCAAAGAAAACACTTTTTTCATTTACCATTTTTCCAAATTTGGCTCTGGTGAAGAGATACAGGCTGTTGAAATTTCGAAAAAAAATCCTACTTCAACACTTTTCCTAGTTATAGACTCGCGAATTAAAAAAACTATGAGAAATTAGCATAAAGAATGGAGATTAAGTTTAGCTTAAGTTATAATACGAATCTACAATCATCTTAGAAAAATAAAGTATTCTTCATAATTTCTCCTAAAACGTACTGTTCTCAAGATATTCTTCTTTGTATGATATAAAGTCTGATGGAAAATATAGAAATTTCACTACATTTATCAATCCGCCGCTGGATAAGGAACCATCAATGAAAACCAGAGATATGATACCTCCATATCTTTGATCAAAACTGAAATCCACAATGCCATCGTTCATAGATTATTATTTTGATTGAAAATTTCATAAAACATTTAATAGGTGTCAAAGGATTGAGTTCTATTAATAAACATGTATGTAGTAACTTGCATTTGTTCGCAAATACTTGATTCTCTTTTGGACAAAAAAATAATTCAAAGCCTAAAGACTTACTGTTTTGAACAGTCCTTTGAAAGCAATCAAATATTATTCTTAAGAATAATGTGTATGTGAAATTTATATTCAAATCAGGATGTACCTATCTAAACAAATAAAAATATGATCGATTCTGCAGAATTGATATCAGCTTTTATAATCCCTGATTCCATTTCAAATAGGTACCTACTTACGTCTGTCATATTTTAGAATGTGTATAAATTATTATTTCCTAAGATTCAGATAGCTAACCTTTGAAATTGAATGATTTATTTTTATAATATTCGTACAACCGGATCCCTAATAGGCCATAACCATTATTAGATATAATCTATTAATCTCTATAAAACTTTAAATAAGTCAAAAACAATTCATTAAACATGGAAAAACGAATAAAATATGATAATTCAGTAAGACTAGCATTGCAAAATACGAGGTTTTGCCCTACATCAACTGATTTCTATGATTGTATCTCACTCTTATGTTGGAGAAAATGCCTCTGAGCTCTTCTTCTACTTATTATTAGATCATTGCTATGAAGTTGAATCCAATGATATCATTGGATTCTTGTGGTAAAACTACTTAATAAAAAAAAATTTAATTTTGAATTTGTTTTGTAAAAAAAAAAAATTTTTTGTTACTCCGAAACCATCTGTCCGATTTCTCCCAATAACGAACTTAGCCGAGATATTTATCTCCCAAACCTACTCTGAAAATTTCAACTGTCTAGCTCATTCCGTTCGAGAGTTATCGTGCCTACGGCCGGCCGACCGGACCGGCCGGACAGAATGATTTTCGACCATAGATTCTTGATCAGTGAGTCGAACCAAATCGTTTAAGACTATTTTCATCGAAAAATTCGAAAATTACAGACATTTGGGCAAATTGATAAGCACTCAGTTCCGAGGAACTAGAGCGCCAAAAAT
The DNA here is from genome assembly GCA_937662695.2 of Halyzia sedecimguttata. Taxonomy (NCBI): domain Eukaryota; kingdom Metazoa; phylum Arthropoda; class Insecta; order Coleoptera; family Coccinellidae; genus Halyzia; species Halyzia sedecimguttata. The sequence goes on along the minus strand of OW569416.2, from coordinate 8,547,902 downwards.
GTATAATTTTTGCTACTTTTTATAAAATTCTCTTGACAAAAATATTGAACAATACATTGAGTTCGTGTGGAATTTCATGAAGAATCTGAATATAAAAGCCAGCAGCCTTTCGTTTTTTTTTGCAATCCGAGAAATTTCAACGGACTTCCTTCCCATTTCATTCGAATTCATTCATTCATCAGAATTCATTCATTCATCGAATTAATCAGAAATGGAGTATATCTTTAGAAAAGAAGAATCCCTGAAGCAAATTTTTCTATTCTGCCTTTCAGGTGGTATAAAAATTATTTTTCCTAGCTTCGCTCATTTAGACGCAAAATCCATTGAAACTCTTGGCTTACCGTCATAATAGATGGGTTTCGTGAAATGTACGACGTCCGAAAATTCCATTTATTCTTATTTTACCGGAATCTTTATATTTCTCCTATCTTGCACCTAAAATATCTAAGAAAATTCCAATCAATCATCTCATCTGCCCTACATTAATATCAAACTCTCCTTCTATTTTCAGTTTATAATTGAGGATGTGTAGGATCATTGAATAAAATAGTTTCTATGTACACCCGTCCTGAGCTTTCCTTTGATATTTGTTCAGATTCATAGAACTCTGACATCAAACATATATGTATATTTGTATATTACATGTTCAGCTTGATGCATTTTGAATGATAGAAATTGAAGGTTGACATCTGAGAAAAATCAAAATGAGAAAGTATAAAATGGATGATTATCATTGCGTTGAATCGAAATCTTTCACCAGAATTGCCGAACTAATTGATGGATTTGAAAACAGGTATTTAGTTAATTGAGCAAATCAGCTGCTAACAATTCCAAAAATGAAATTGTGAATAACTTTATTAAGACTTGATATAAGGCACACAAATATATTGTTTGAAGAAATCAATATCCTAATGACACTGCATTTTAAAGTCTCAGCTTATCTTTCTCCAACCAATAGAATGAAATAACTACTTATTGGAAATAGATCATTCGGTATGAATTTCATCTTTCAATTTTAATTCATCTAACTGTTCTTGATCCTCTCCTTTCTTTTTCATAGATTTCAGGATATTTGAAGCTTCATTCTCAATTTCGTTAAGTCGTTTCTTCAGATGATCAAACGTTGGCTTGTTCTCCTGAAAGGAAATGAGGTTTATGTCATTTTTCCACAATGTAGATATTTACCACGTTCACTAAAGGCATCATGCACGAAAATTTTGGATTATTTTCAACTCAAAATTATTCTACTTTCAATTTAAGCATTAATATGACATAAATTTTTCGAAATTAAATGTCAACCCATATTATGTGTTTCGGTTGTCAGAAAATGAACTATAGGTTCTTCAAAATAAACATTTTCTGAAGTGTTCATGATCCAGTTTATTAAATGCTCAATACGTCATGTACGGGCACAATAAGTACCTAAATGAGTGCCTTCGCTAATCCTTCTACATCATAAAATAAATTTGAATTGTTTTTGTTCTTCATCCTTTATCTTATCCGTGTCTTCTTAAGGAATCAGCTTGATTTAGATATTTGTTTATTGCTTAGAACTTTTTTTCATAACGTTCAAGAGTGTCGGCATTTATTTAGATAAATCGATGGTAATTTTAGTATATTGAAATTTTACATATTTTTAACTGGTATTATTCTTCACTCATAAATCCGACATTCATGATTTCAATTTCAGTGGAATATCGACTAGCCATAGAAATGAAATGGACACAAAGTAGTACAAAAATTGGTTCAATACCTGTGGACAGGAGCTTTGGCGCTCTTGTTCCAACTTTGACAAATCATATCTCCGCAATTATTGGTCACTGGGAATGATATAAATGGTTTCTTACGATAGAACTGCATCATGAAAGAAATTAAATTCAAACAGACCGATTCTCCCCAATAACGAACTCATCCGAGATATTCATTCCTCAAATCTACTCTGAAAATTATATTATATCAATTAAAACTTAGACAATATTGCAGTTTTGTTTTTACTGGATATAATCTGAACCAAATTCGATTATGTATCTTACCAATCAATATATTTTCATCATATGGATTATCCACGGGCATTATATTATCACCTCAAAAGTACGGTAGCTGAGGTTATTTCATTGGTCATTTTGCATTCAATCATACTTTGTTTAATAGAACAGGAAGGGTATTTTATATCAAGAATAACGAACCAGAAATTATGTTGACATTTATCTCTCATAGGAAAATAAGAATACGTGACACAGATCATATAATAATTCATAGATAGAAAAATTAAGTACAGCATTCTGTGAAAACATAGAAGTACGATTCATTATTGAAATTTCGAAAAATCATATCTCCGAAAGTATTAGCTTGTTAGAGTTGAAAATGATATCAATGGATTTTTTATGATGAAACTGCATCTTAAAAAAAATTGAATTCGAAATTTTAGTGTAAAAAAAATTTTTTTTTCCGTTACTCTGAAACCATCAGGCCGATTTTGCCTAATAACGAACTCAACCAAGATATTTATCTCACACACCTACTCTGAAAATTTCAATTGCCTAGCTCATTATGTTCGAGAGTTATTGTAGAAACGAAATTTAAAAATTTTTAAATTTTTTTTTAACATCGCTTGCGTATAAGGGTCATTATTTTACAATTTGGTGCTAAATTTCAGATCGATCGAGTTATTAACTTCGGATATATTCATAAAAAATATTTTTAATATAAACGGCCAAAACTCCGAAACCTCTAGATGTATTTTGCCCGTTAACGAACTCGTCCGAGATATTTACGCTCCAAACTACCCTGCAAATTTCAATCATCTAACTCCTTTCGTTCGAGTTAACGGCCGGACAGAATCGATTTCGACCACGGATTCTACATCAGTGAGTCGAACCAAATCATTTAAGACCATTTTCAGCCAAAAATTCGAAAATTACAGACATTTGGGCAAATTGATAAGCACTCTGTTCCGAGGAACAAGAATGCCAAAAATCAATCCTTCCACCAAACGTGTTAGGTATATCTATGGTATTTCACCTGAACGATTTGAAGAAAATTAGTGACGCTTTGTACCAAAATCGATAATCACCCTCATTTCATACGTATTGATTTGCTCTGACGATGTGGAATTGTAGGTTGAAAAAAAATGCTTTTTTACTAACCGCGAACAACTGAGAATATATTCCCTGAATTCAGTGAAAATCTTGAAGAATATTCTTAGATTATACTCAATCTTTGTACCTCCATTCTTCAATACCACAATCTCAGAATTAAAAATCGAGCGAAACTCAGAAGAATATTTTTGCGCGTATGTTCTGGGGAACATCGCGTTATAGTTTTGCCCAAATGTCTGTAACTTTCGAATTTTTTGAAAAAAATGGTCTCAAACGATTAAGTTCGACTCCCCAATGAAGAATTCGAGGTCAAATTTGATTCTGTCCGGCCAGCCGTCCGGCCGGCCGGCCGGCCGTTGCCACGATAACTTGAGAACGAAAAGAGCTAGCGACTTGAAATTTCCAGGGTAGGTGGCGCATTCCAATACGACGGACAAGTTCGTTAATGGGCATAATCGGCCCAGTGGTTTCCGAGTAATAATTTTGTTTTCAACCAATATGAATCCGATCAAATTGAAACTTGGTGGGTAGTTGTAGAATATGACCCTAAGCACGTCTGTGAAATTTTGTGCGAATCGTATGGCTAGAAAATTTTAAAAAAATTATTAAAAAATATTTTTGTTGTCACGATAACTTGCGAACGGAATGAGATAGCGGCTTGAAATTTTCAGGTTAGGATGTGCACCAGAACGCGACATTTCAGTTTGTTTATGAGCATAATCGACCAAACGGTTATAGAGTTATAGCAATCTGAAATTTTCTGAAATTTGGTGGTTTTTTGTTCCTCATTAACTCGAAAAATACTGAACCGATGGAATTCAAACATTGTTATTAGTTGTAGAATGGCAACGCGAAAATGTTTGCAAAATTTGGTGAGGATAGCATTTGTAGAAAATTTTTAATAAATCATTAAAAATAAAAAAAAAATTCTATATATCAGTAACTATTCGTTTGAAATTCATGAAATTTTGCAAGAGCCTTCATAACCTAACTCTACTGCCAAGTTTCAAGTTTTAATATGATCGGTTAAATATTGTTGGAGATTCGAGCATTCTTGTGCGAGTTCAGTAGTACCGATTTGGTGTAGCGTAAGGCTCCGAAGAAACGATCGCTCGACCCGGACTTTTGCCGTCGAGTCGAAGAAGACGAATCGATTTGTGTTTTTCCCAAATTTCGTTCTTCTAGGTTGAGCCTAAATATACTAATTCGATACAAGTTTCGGAGGTTTTGAGTCCGACGATTTTCCATTCAAAAAGTCAATCCGAGAAACGTCAGAATTAATTCGAGAGACGGGGTCGGAAATTTTCGAAAGCGAAACTGACGATTTAGGCCTTTTTGGGGCGTGAAACTTGAAGAAAATGATAGATAGCTTTTGCGCGTATGTTCTATTTTCCATTCTTCTGTATTGGACACCCTTAATCGAATTTACCATGGTAAATTATGTTGTCCATTCTCCTGTATTGGACACTTATTTTATATTTAAAACTGTAATTAGATCTTTGAAATACCATTGATTGAAGAAATTCTTGTAAGTTAACAAAATATCTTTATTTGAACAATAAAAATGCATCATTTTATTAAAATGATAGTTAGACTATCCAATTGCTTCTTTTCTTTATAATATTTTAGCTGTAAGTCAGTATAGCTTAGAACTTTTAAAGTAACATCCTACAATATTAATTTAAATGATATTATAAATAAAAAATTGGTTCAAGCACTGACGTGAAGTCAGGAGCTTTTGCGCGTATGTTCTGTTGTCCATTCTCCTGTATGGGACACTTTTAATCGAATTTACCATGGTGAATTCTATTGTCTATTCTCCTGTATTGGACACTCTTAATCGAAAAAAAAAATTGGTTCAAGCACTGACGTGAATCAGGAGCTTTTGCTCTTCTTAATCGAATTTACCATGATGAATTCTATTGTCCGTTCTCCTGATTGGACCCTCTTAATCGAAAAAAAAATTGGTTCAAGCACTGACGTGAAGTCAGGAGCTTTTGCGCGTATGTTCTATTGTCCATACTCCTGTAATGAACACTATTCTTAATCGAATTTACCATGATGAATTCTATTGTCTATTCTCCTGTATTGGACACTCTCTTCTTAATCGAATTCACCATGATGAATTCTATTGTCCATTCTCCTGTATTGGAGACTCTTCTTAATCGAATTTGCCATGATGAATTCAATCATGGCAAATTCGATTAAGAAGAGTCTCCAATACAGGAGAATGGACAATAGAATTCATCATGGTGAATTCGATTGAGAAGAGTGTCCAATACAGGAGAATAGACAATAGAATTCATCATGGTAAATTCGATTAAGAATAGTGTTCATTACAGGAGTATGGACAATAGAACATACGCGCAAAAGCTCCTGACTTCACGTCAGTGCTTGAACCAATTTTTAAATTACTCGATAGAGTTCGACACCGCTCACCAGAAGTCCGCGAATTGGTCTAAATGGCAGTTGATATTCATGCGGAATTTCATTGATTTTCAGGGATACATTTCTTTCAAGATATAGACAATCACGATGAAAATATGTATATTCAACATGAGATGAGTTATGTAAATCTTTAATTTAATGGTCTTGCAACAATGACCCTTGAAAGTGACACATATTACCGAGTGGACGGCCGTCTGTTGCCACGATAACTTTTGAATGGAAAAAGATAACGACTCGCAATAATTAGGCTAGGTTGTACATCAGAATGCGGCGGATAAGTTCTTTAATGGGCATAATCGGCCAACGGTTTCGGTCTTGTACTCATCGGAAATTTTGTCGTTGTTACCAATAACTCAAAAAATACAGAACAGATCGAATTGAAACGTGGTAATAAGTTGTTGAATACCTACTCGTAATTTCGTGACGATTACTAAAACAAAAATATAAATTCAAAAATTCCATATTTAAGAACTGTCAGATTCCGCTGAAATTTCGCACAAACGCTCAAGCCACTTTTCATACTCCCAATATTTCCAACAATATACAGGGTGAGTCTTTGACCACTGCATTAATTTTAACCAAAGATTCCTCTCATCAAATGAAACACTTTTTTCATTTAACATTTTTCCAAATTCAGCTCAGGTGAAAAGATACAGGCTGTTGAAATTTTGAAAAAATATCAGTTTTTATTTTGTAGCTTTGACATCCTATTTTCGAATAAAAAGAATGTTGGCGTAAAGTTTCCTTTAACTATGATACATATTTTCCAAATATAAGTTATTTTCTACTTCTACTGGTTTTCTAGTTATGGACTCGTGGATTCATAAAGCTAAACGAAATTAGCATAAAGAAAGCATATAAAGTTTTTCTTGAGTCATTTCAAGAATATTCCATCGTTTTAGAACATTATATTATTCTTCATCATTTCTCCTTAAACGCACCGTTTTCGAGATATTCTTCATTGAATGTTTTAAAATGGAAAACTCCAGAAATTTCACTGCTTTTATGGATCCGTCCCTGAGCGTTGGAATCCCGAATCAAGCTGTAAACCACGTTACCATGCCTTATTCTCGTCCGCCAACAATGTCATAGATAATTTAAATGCGGGAGTGTATTAGCACATTGTGAAATCTTTAAACGCTTGTAACTTTTTACCTGAGCCGAATCTGAAAAAATGGTAAATGAAAAATGGGTTCAAGCCCTGTGGACAGGAGCTTTCTGGCGCTCTAGTTTAAACAGACAAATTATATCTGGTATTGGTTTCTCAGAGTTGGGAATTATATCAATGTATTAATATGATAGAACTGCATCAAAAAGGAAATTCAATTCAAATAATAGTTTATTTATGAAGATTAAATGAGCAATCATGAGAATGAGAACTGTACCACATTTTAAATTTTTTTTTTTTGAGACTTTGCGGTAATCTGGTCAATACAAAACTTCACATGCGTATAAAGGTCATGATTCTACTGTCTTCTACAGTCTGGTGCTGAATTTCAGATAGATCGAGTGATCGGTTTCGGAAATATTCATAAAAAATATTTTTACTAAAATCGGCCATAACTCCGAAACCCCTTGATGGTTAACGCCCATTAACGAACTTGTCCGAGATATTTACGCTCCAAAACCACCTTGCAATTTTCAATCCGCTAACTCCTTTCGTTCGAGAGTTATCGTGCCTACGGCCGGTCGGCCGGCCGGACAGAATCGATTTCGCACTCGGATTCTTGATCAGTGAGTCGAACCAAATCATTTGAGACCATTTTCAGCCAAAAATTCCAAAATTACAGACACTTGGGCAAATTGATAAGCAATCTGTTCCGAGGAACTAGAGCGCCAAAAAAACAAGTTTCGTATGACAATTGCCCAAAACAGGTTTAAAGTACCTACAAATAGTAGGTATTCCATAAATCATGTATAAAATAAAAATTACCTTGTAATCGATCAAAAATTTCCTGATCTACGTTCACAAAATTATCTCCTCTCTCGAACTTTGGAATTATGCTTTCAATATTTACGTAATTTTTCCAAACATTTTTGGGTGAGGTCCCAGTTGCATCGCTAAAATACGAGTATTCCAACCCCAATATTCTTGAAGTTACAATATTCCCTTCTGTCAAGTTGACTTAATGGCAATTCATACATAGAATATACATAGAATAATTATATCAACCTGTGAAATACGATTTATATTGAAATTTTGAAAAATCATATCTCCGAAAGTATTAGCTGCTTAGAGTTAAAAATGATATGAATGGATTCTTATGATAAAACTGCTTATTAAAAAAAATTTAATTTGGAATTTGTTTTGTAAAAAGAAATTTTTTTTTTTATTACTCCGAAACCTTATGTCCGATTTTGCCCAGTAACGAACTTAGCCGAGATATTCATCCCCCAAACCTACTCTGAAAATTTCAACTCTCTAGCTCATTCCGTTCGAGAGTTATCGTGCCTACGGCCAGACCGGCCGGACGGCCGGCCGGACAGAATGAATTTCAACCACGGATTCTTGATCAGTGAGTCGAACCAAATCGTTTAAGACCATTTTCATCGAAATATTCGAAAATTACAGACATTTGGGCAAATTGATAAGCACTCAGTTCCGAGGAACTAGAGCGCCAAAAAGTGTTTCATTTGATGAGAGGAATCTTTGGTTAAAATTAATGCAGTGGTCAAACACTCACCCTGTATACAGAACCGAACGAATTGAAATCTAGTTCTAGGTTGAGGTGGTGAGTTGTGAATAGACAAGTGAACATGCGCGCAAAATCTCCTGACTACATGTCAGTACTTTTTGCGCGTATGTTCTGGGGAACATCGCGTTATAGTTTTGCCCAAATGTCTGTAACTTTCGAATTTTTTGACGAAAATGGTCTCAAACGATTTAGTTCGACTCCCCAATGAAGAATTCGAGGTCAAATTTGATTCTGTCCATCCGGCCATCCGGCCGGCCGTTGCCACGATAACTTGAGAAAGAAAAGGGCTAGCTACTTGAAATTTTCAGGGTGGGTGGCGCATCCCAATACGACGGACAAGTCAGTTAATGGGCATAATCGGCCCAGTGGTTTCCGAGTAATAATTTTGTTTGCAACCAATATAAATCCGATCAAATTGAAACTTGGTGAGTAGTTGTAGAATATGAACCTAAGCACGTTCGTGAAATTTTATGCGAATCGTATGGCTAGAAAATTTTAAAAAAATTATTAAAAAATATTTTTGTTGTCACGATAACTTGAGAACGGAAAGAGATGGCGGCTTGAAGTTTTCAGGTTAAGATGTGCACCAGAACGCGACATTTCAGTTTGTTTATGAGCATAATCGGCCAAACGGTTTTAGAGTTATAGCCATCTGAAATTTTCTGAAATTTGGTGGTTTTTTGTTCCTCATTAACTCGAAAAAGTCTGAACCGATTGAATTCAAACATGGTGATTAGTTGTAGAATGCCAACGTGGCAATGTTTGCAAAATTTGGTGAAGATAGCATTTGTAGAAAATTTTTAATAAATCTTTGAAAATAAAAAAAAAATTCTATATATCAGTAACTATTCGTTTGAAATTGCTGAAATTTTGCAAGAGCCTTCATAACCTAACTCTACTGCCAAGTTTCTAGTTTTAATACGATCGGTTAAATATTGTTGGAGATTCGAGCATTCTTGTGTGAGTTCAGTAGATGGGTGACCGTTGCCTCGATAACTTTCGAACGAAAGCAGATATGGACTTGCAGTTTTCAGGGTAGGTTGCGTATCCGAAAGGGACAGTTGAGTTCGTTTTTGGGCATAATCGGTCTGACGGTTTCCGAGTTATACCCACCTGGAATATTATTTCCTTGATAACTCAAATAATAAATATTCGATCGAATTGAAGCTTGGTAACTAGTAGTAGAAAATCAACATAAAGACGTGTTTAAAATTTTGTAGGAAGCAAGCACTGACGTGAAGTCAGACACTTTTGCGCGTATGTTCTATTGTCCATTCTTCTGTATTGGACACCCTTAATCGAATTTACCATGGTAAATTCGTGTCCAATACAGAAGAATGGACAATAGAACATACGCGCAAAAGCTTCTGACTTCACGTCAGTGCTTGAACCAATTTTTAGAATGTTTTCATTTGATTCTTGAATTCTGCGTTAAAAACTTAGAATGAGAAATTTTCAGAGGGGTTACGGAAATAGTTCCACTCACTACATGTTTCCAAAGGTTAATTATTTGAAAAAAAAATTGGTTCAAGCCCTGTGGACAGGAGCTTTCTGACGCTCTAGTTCAAACAGACAAATTATATCTCCGAAAGTATTGGTTTCTCAGAGTTGAGAATTATATCAATGTATTCTTATGATAGAACTGCATCATAAAGGAAATTCAATTCAAATAATAGTTTATTTATCAAGATTAAATGAGCAATCTGAGAATGAAAACTGCACCATGGAAGAAACCAAATTAAAATAGCTGAAATGAATTTGACTCTCTCTTATAGTACAGGATGAAATGTACGAGTATGAGCATTCTGTGAAAACATAGAAGTACGATTCATTAACATAGAAGAATTTAAATTCAACAAGAGTGCCAAAAATTATCAATCCAAAATCAATAGACGAATTCTACCCAACAACGAACTCATCCGAGATATTCATTCCTCAATTCCAGTTTTGTTTTTAGTGGAGATATTCTGAACTCAATATTATTAACTTACCATTACCATTCCCATCATCATATGGATTGACCATCGGCATGAAAATATCAACCAACAACAAGTATGATATTATAATTCTCATATTGATACCATTACTGGAATGAATGACAATGAGACAACGTCAAAGTTGACATTATAACAATTCATAGAATAGCCACAGAATAATTCTATCAGTGAAATTTTGAAAAATCATATCTCCGAAAGTATTAGTTTGTTTAAAATGTTTAAAATGATATGAATGGATTCTTATGGTAGAACTGCTTATTGAAAAAAAATTGGAATTTGTTCTGTAAAAAAAAATTTTTTTAATGTTACTCCGAAACCATCTGTCCGATTTTGCCCAATAACGAACTTAGCCGAGATATTTATCCCCCAAACCTACTCTGAAAATTTCAACTGACTAGCTCATTCCGTTCGAGAGTTATCGTGCCTACGGCCGGACCGGCCGGACTGAATGAATTTCGACCACGGATTCTTGATCAGTGAGTCGAACCAAATCGTTTAAGACCATTTTCATCGAAAAATTCGAAAATTACAGACATTTGGGCAAATTGATAAGCACTCAGTTCCGAGGAACTAGAGCGCCAATAATTAATGATACACTGAAATATAAGATATTCAAATGGAAAAGTATAACGGGTAATTCCGCAAAAGGAGCAGAGATAATCATTCTGCTGGTACCTGCCGACACGTGTTTCTGCTAGTTGGCTTCTTCAGGACAGGGCAACCAAGAAACCAAGAAAATGGTGGAAAGATAACTGAAAAACAGGCGACACCACAACAGGAGCGAGCAACCAATTTGTGCCTTCAGCTCTAGGACCTCCAATTCGGAGGTAAACTATGGCATCGGCACGAAGGAAGCATAAGCCACCTGTGCGATGCGACCCAAACCCGAGGATATGTAATAAGAAAATTTTCTTATTATAAGATATTCACTTCATCGCACGCTATCGTTTATTGGTGACATGGTTTCTCTGTTATGGAACGAACAATGGTCGATAGAACAGAATAATACTCTATTATGTTTCTAATAATTATAATTTCAGCGCATAAAGCATATTAAAAAATGTTTTTGTTTATAATTATAAACAGTGTAGTTACTCATGTAATATTCAGAATCAGTCCACAAAGAACTCATACTAGAATATTGGGTTTCCGGACTCCATTCTATACTACTATACTATGCCAAATGAGGTGAATCATTTAATCTTGAATATATCTTTTGATAAAAAGCTATAATACCTTCAATAAGTGATTTCCTCTCGCATTGAATTATTCATTCAACGAATCGATATAGTCATCAGATATGAGTCTATTTAGACTGATCTATTTGGAAACTCAACTATGATTACTCAATTCTTTTTAATCATACGCCTACTTCTATTCATATCCTGCTCAAACTAATACACAAATATACTTCGTTACATTTCCTTAATTGCTTTTCAGATTGAAATAACCATAGAAAGCGGGCGTTTGTCTTATCTGAAACGAAATTCATTAACTTCAAACATGCTCCACACTCATAACGAAAAATATTGATGAGAAATGAATGGTCAGACTTGGTGTTTTGAGTGTGTTGATTGTTAAGCTTGAACCATAAAATACACACATCACGTACCCGTACAAAAGCGAGTGCTGCAATAAATCAATTTAATTATGTTGTAGAAATATTTAATGGATATTTCACGCTTGTTGTCTATGCATTCATAGGTACTGCTATTCAATTCGGTGCTCGTTTAATTTCACCATGAATACATCTTCACCTGTGGTGTGCTGTCAAATGTATGCCAATCAATATTTTATAACACCGAAAAATCAACATTGGAGTTAGTAACATAATATTATAGTTTATTTTCTCGACATTTTCCAACGATGATTGTTTTCATATAGTTCTCGGTTTGTGAGTATTTTGATTTTTTTTATTACATTCTCGTAGCCCACCTGAAATGTTCACAGCTCAGGTTTTGAAGAACCGAAAATTCAAATATAAAATTCATGGATTCACGAGTGCATAACAAGTAGCGCCATCTTCTTGGAACCAAAGGTCTTGAAGATAGGGCTTCACACGAGACGAAAATATAAGAAATCTCGTTTTGGTCTCGCCAATTACTTATAAAAGAAGTCTTGCTCAAGTCTCGGTCTCGTCTCGTTTCGCTTGAAAAGATCATACTCGGTCATTGAGTGTTTTCTTATTTTACAATAAAATATGTCACAGATAGTCATCAGATTTGATATTTTGTAAAATATATTGTTCTCTATGTAGACTTTTCGAATTTTACCAATAGAAACTTCATCAAAAATTTTTTACGAGACTGTCTGGTTGCGCTCTATGCGTTCTCGGTATCGCTTATAATATTTTTCTAAACATTTCATCTCATCTCGTCTCGCTTTTCCGAGACGGGAACAAGACGAGACGACAAAAATCTCGCTCTCGTGTGAAGCCCTACTTGGAGACCACGGGCTTCAATATCAGGTAACAAATATCTGTTATGATTATTCCACTGCCCCATAAACTATGCCAAACAGTTGTTTTGTTTGGATGTTTCATGACAGCCCTTGATTCCTTCGCGGGTTGCTCGTCACCTTTCATAGGAGCCTTTTATTTATTCACTTACTAATTGAGCCAGAAATGGGTCTCATCGGTGAACAAAATTTTTGTCGAAGACAGTGAATCTTATCAAAAACCCAACGAAAAATTTTATTTGGAATTTGTGTTGTAAAAAAAAAATTTTTTTTTGTTACTCCGAAACCATCTGTCCGATTTTGCCCAATAACGAACTAAGCTGAGTTATATATTCCATATATATCTCCCTAACCTACTCTGAAAATTTCAACTGCCTAGCAAATTCCGAGATCTTTTGTCACGTTTAAGCCCGGCTAGAGCTAGATTTTATTAAGCGTGAACAATAAAATGAAGTAAAATAAAAATACCAAATACTTCTCCTTCAATTTCAACCCAGGGTATAAGAGAACAACTAGTTTAATGTATTGTCTATTCACAAAAAGGTTGTACTCAATATATTAGATAACTGAAAAGTATCCACACTAAATTACATTTCCATAAGGACACATTTCCTTCATTATAAAAGTTTGAATGGAGTTAGCTGTGATACCGCAGAACAACGGTAATGGTAAGGAAACCTCCTCAACGGTAAGCAACACAAATCTTTCCCGGTTTTTGGCCCTCGGGACTGGTAACCACAAGTTCCCACGGGAATAAGGAATCCTCCTTTTGGGCGGTGTGTGGAGATACACAGAGAAGAGAAGAAAACTTCCTTCTTAAATAGCTGAAACATTTCAAGACCATATTGCACCGTGCGTGTTACATGGAATATTCCATTTACCTGTGTTTACTCAAAAATCCGTATATAACGAAAGGTGACTGTTTTCAAAACCAGTACCTAATATAATATTCGATGAATAGCTTTATGATCCCACTCTAGTGGATTTTCAAACGATCCTCTGATCTTTTGATAGATTCAATCTTTCTTGAAAATATGTAAGCGTAATTCACGAGAGAAACATGGAAAATGAATTATTGCGCCGGTGAGCGTCCCATGGCCCGCGCACAGAGCAGTCTCTGCGCAGTCCAGTGACTCCACACCGTTACACTTTATCCCCCAAACCTACTCTGAAAATCTCAACTGTCTAGCTCATTCCGTTCGAGAGATATCGTGCCTACGGCTGGCCGGACCGGCCGGACAGAATGAATTTCGACCACGGGTTCTTGATCAGTGAGTCGAACCAAATCGTTTAAGACCATTTTCATCGAAAAATTCGAAAATTACAGACATTTGGACAAATTGATAAGCACTCAGTTCCGAGGAACTAGAGCGCCAAAAATTGAATTATCCATAACAATGGGAGTATACGCATTAACTAGGAACTGTATTAGAATAGTTGGTAAACCTCATCCAGTGCTTATCTTTTTGGTGAAGAAATTAATTTCATTACAAAATATTCATTTTCAGTTTGTGGCGCTCTTGTTCCTCGGAACAGAGTGCTTAGCAATTTGCCCAAATGTCTGTAATTTTTGAATTTTTGGCTGAAAATGGTCTTAAACGATTTGGTTCGACTCACTGATCAAGAATCCGTGGTCAGAATCGATTCGGTCCGGCCGCGGACAGGAACGGAATGTGCTAGACAGTTGAAATTTTCAGAATAGCTTTGGGGGATAAATATCTCGGTTGAGTTCGTTATTGGCAAAATCAGCCTGATAGTTTCGGAGTAACGAAAACATTTTTTTTTGCTTGCTTTACAACTTTTGAATTCGATTTTTTTAAAGATGCAGTTTCCTCATAAGAATCGATTGATATCATCCAACTCTAACAAATCAATACTTTCGGAGGTATGATTTTTAAAAATTTCAATATTAAATCGTAACTCTATGATTTCACAGAATGCTGTATCGAAAATTAACAAGTCAATACTTTCGGAGGTATGATTTTTAAAAATTTCAATATTAAATCGTGACTCTATGCTTTCACAGACTGCTGTATCGAACATTAACGTTTGTATCTATGAATGTCATCTGTGTTCATAAATTTCATCACTGTAATCTCATCTACAGATAAGATATATTATGTCAAACAAAGTATGATTAAATGCAAAATGACCAACGGAATAACCTCAGCTATAGTAGATAGCTGCTCTTGTATAATCCACATGATGATGATGGAAATACGTACTTTGGTCAGTTAAAAAGAAAAATACAATATTGGCTAAGTCTCAATTGATATAATAAAATTTTCATAGTAGATTTGAGGAATGAATATCTCGTTCGTTATTCGGTAGTATTGGTCTGTTGGTTTTGGATCAATAATTTTTGGCACGCTTGCTGAATTTAAATTCTTTGATGATGTTTGAATATTTTTTTTTATGATGAAGTTCTATCATTATAATCTATTGATAACATTATTGATAAAAATGATCATTTATATTTCTGAAATGCATACAACATACAAAAGAGAAAGGCTCATTTGTATCTTGTGTGTATTTTAGAAATATGAATGATTATTTTTATTTGATGTTGCAAAAACCACCTATTTTTGAAGGTAAAACCAATGCTCCTGGAACAAATGTTGTTCACCACCAGCATATAAAAGAATTACTCTTTTACATATAGAAGACGTATTGCATGTTTTCGAATCATCTACCCAGCCGTATTTTATTACATCATGTATATATAACCAGGTCTCGTAATATATATTTTTAATATTTCATCCGGTGTTCTTTCGTTTGACGCTTATAATATATTAATATGATATTGTTACCAAAGTGTAACAATACGATGGCGCTCCATAATCATCTGTCACATTTTTTTGGAGCTCTTGTTCCTCGGAACCAAATGTTTGGTAATTTTCGAATTTTTTGGATGAAAATGGACTTATACGATTTGGTTCGATTCACTGATCAAGAATCTGTGGTCAAAATCGATTGGGCATTATTGGGCAAAATCGGCCCGACGATTTCAGAGTAACCCAAAAAAAAATGTTTTTGTAATTTACAAATTTCAAATTCAATTTTTTTAAGATGCAGTTTCATCATAAGAATCCATTGATATTATTTTCAACTTTACCAAGCTAATCGTTTCGGAGATATGATTTTTCAAAATTTCAGTAATAAATCTAAATTCTATGAACTCACAGAATGCTGTAATCGAACATTAACGTCCGTATTTGTATCTATAAATTTCATAATCTGTGTTCATACATGTCATCTTATCAACATATAAGAGACATGTCCTATTTATTTCTAGTTCTATTCCTCATGATATAAAATACCTCCTATTCCTGAAAACAAAGTTTGATTGAATGCAAAATGACCAATTAAATAACCTCAGCTATTGTACAATTATGAGGATTATAGAACACTACAAAAATAACTACACTCTTCTCCGCTACAGTTTTTGTCACCTGACATATATTTCGGAAACAGAGTTTCCATCTTCCTACTAGTGATTAGTTAATTTAATGAATTTGGAAAAATTTTTTACGTTGATACAATCTTTGAGGAACTTGAAGTCAACTTTTAGTAATTATATTTTGGTTAGTAATTTAAAGAATTGGTTGAACTCACTGGACTGAGAAGCCATGTTGTATATTCTAGTTTGAGTTCACTGTGGACTTATTATGAACACTACAAAAGTAACTACACTCTTGTCCACTACAGTTTTTGTTTCCGAAACATATGTCAGACGACGAAAAGTGTAGTTTCTATTGTAGTGTTCATAATAAGTTCACAGTGAACTCAAACTAGAATATGAGGATTATAGCATATTATAATTTTCGAGTGATAATATAATGCCCTTGGATAACCCATGTGATGATGGAAATATTTACTTTTGTAAGTTAATCAAATTGGGTTAAGAATATCTGCGGTATAAACGAAATTGGAGTATTGGCTAAGATTCAATTGATATAACACAATTTTCAGAGTAGATTTGAGGAATGATGATCTCGGATATAATATCGTTATTGGGTAGAGTCGGATTAATATCTGGAACTGTGGTCTTCTTTAATGACACTTTTTTTAATTCAATTTCTTTTATGATGCAGTTCTATCATAAGAATCCATTGATATAATTCCCAAATCTGAGAAACCAATACTTTCGGAGATGTGATTTTTCAAAGTCTGAACCGCCAAAGCTCCCGTCCACAAGGCTTTCCCACTTTTATATCTTAAACTACATTCAATCAAAATATATGTAACGTATCACGACGTCACATTTTAAGAAACATATATAATAATAATAATAATAATAATAATAATAATAAATCGCACGGGGGTACTACTTAGTAGCATACGGGTGTGACAAGCCCGCGAACCCCGGTTGTATCTCAACCAATGATGAGTAACCAACTAAGAGGCCTCGGAAAACAGCTGCTGCCTGGGGATCACCAGGGCACGTCTGGGGTTGGTGCTAGGCGTGACAGCATGCGAACCACCAACGGCAGGATGCTGAGGAGGCGGGCGCCTGTCATACAATAAACTACAGCTTCCGACGAGGACATCGAGGAGGAGAGAGAAGTTGCCGGTCGCATAGGGAATCTGCGCTCGCAAGAGCAACCCGTAGTCGGACCCGGCAACAGGAACAAGACCACGCAAAGGGGACGCCACAAGTGGACACCCGAGCAACATGAAAAACTGACTGTTTTATACCGAAGATCCAGACCAGAAAGAAGGGGATATATGGGTAGACTGCATGGTCTGTGGTGTGAAAATAATCCAGATCTTAGTTTTATGACTCAGCAAAACCTGCGAGACCAGGTGAGCCATCTGAAGAAGAGAGGAATCTTGCAGCAGCTTCAAGAGCCAGAAGGAACAGAAGAACAAGCTGAAGAGCAGGTGAGAGATGCTCGGAACCAACAACAGCAATCCACGATTCAAAGGAGAGAAGAACAGGATGGAAGGCAGGTGAGAGATGCCGCAAACATCCAACCTCCAATGCCTGGATCGCAAGTCGAAGCACTGGACATGGAGCAGGTGACAGCTGCCCCATTCCGAGTGGAACATCCTGCACAGTGCAACAGGCGAAAAACGGAACAAGTGAGAGATGTTCCGGAACCAGTCATCAACAGAAAGGAAGCATTCGAGGCTGCAGTAGGGGATCCGAACAAAACGACTGCACGGTTGAAAACGAGACTCCAGGCTGAAGACCTAGCCATGATGAATAATATCATCAACGATCACCTAAAGGAGGACTGCTCACTAGAAGATGTCGTGGCTGCAGTGAGAGCTGCTACTTCACTTCTATGCCCTCCAGGTAGAACAACAACAAGGGATGACAAACATAGGTCAAGAATGAAGAAGCTAGATAAGAAGATGAAGATCGTGAGGCAGCAAGCATCTTGGTACCAATGTATCATAGATGTTATGAAAGGACAACTGAAGCCTAGCATGAAGATAGAGGTCATGATGGGGGAGCTACGTGCGTTGCACCGTACGATTAGCTTGCCCATCATCAATCTACTGAAGCAGAAAGCTGTCGATAAGATAAGATCACTAGCGGCAGCGAGGAAGAAGCTGATCAGGAAGCAGAAATGGATAGAGGACAACAACACATTCACCGCAGAACCCTCAAAGCTATTTCAGCCTAAACAAATACAGGCAAAAAACTCGCCATCGCCAGAAGAAGTCGAACGGTTCTGGAAGAAACTGTACGAGCGACCAGTGGAAACCAGGGATACTCCAGCACTTCACAGATTCCAGACATTATGCGATCAAAGTCTGCAACCGACAGAAGAAATGACTGAAGTAACAACCGAAGAAGTTAGACAAGCCCTAAAGAACAAAAATGATTTCACGGCACCTGGACTGGATGGGATCCAAAACTACTGGTGGAAGAACTTTCCAGCTACTCATCAACACGTAGCCAGATTATTCAGTGGGATAATAATTCACCGTGAGGCAATTCCATCATGGTTGGTAGAGGGCAGAACTGTACTGATACCAAAATCAGGCGATCTAGGACAGCCAAAGAACTATCGCCCTATCACGTGTCTCAATACGCTGTATAAAATACTCACAAGTGTCCTTCAAAACCGGATTCTGGAGGCTAGTGCACCAGTGTGGAACCAAATCTACGAGCAAAGAGGAGCACGGAAAGGAGTACAGGGGTGCAAGGACAACCTACTCATAGACAAGAGCATTTGTCAAGATGCAAAACACTACAAGCGCGATCTACATACATCCTGGCTGGATTACGCGAAAGCATTTGACACATCGTCGCACAGCTTGATATTACAGCTGCTTGAGATGCTCAAAGTCCACACAAATATCGTCCATGTGATGAAAAACATCATGGCGCTATGGAAGACAAAGTTCGCCGTTCGATCGGAAGGTCGAACCACGTATACGGGATGGGTGAAATACAGGCGAGGCGTATTTCAAGGAGACTCGCTAAGCCCTTTACTGTTCTGCATAACACTCCTACCATTAACAACGGAGTTGAGGGAAAGCAGAATAGGGTACAAGGCCGGGCCACCAGGCAGAAGGGAACATCTGGTTTCACATCTCCTGTACATGGACGACTTAAAACTGTACGCTCCCTCCAAGGCCGCGCTACAACAACTTCTTAACATCGTTGCGGAATACACCACAGCAATAGGAATGTCATTCGGTTTGGAAAAATGTGCTGTTTTCCATCTGAGCAGAGGAAGAACTGAAGAAGTAGGAGAAGACATCGAACTGGAAGGAGGAATAATCATTCGGCACCTCGATGAAGAGGAAAATTACAAATTCCTTGGAATGCAACAAAGAGGCGCACTGGAGACAACTCGAATCAAGGATGCTTTAACAGCCAGCTACAAAAAGAAGATCCGAGATATATGGAAATCACAGCTGTCTGGTAAAAACAAGGTGTCAGCTACGAACATCTTGGCAGTTCCGATAGTCACATACTCTTTCGGAATAATCAACTGGACAGTTAATGAGATTCTCGAACTAGACAGGGCCACACGTAAAGTGATGAACATGAATCGGAGCCTGCATCCCAACTGCTCGGTTCAAAGAATATATCTCCCACGAACGCAGGGTGGCAGAGGTTTGCAGAGTTTGGAATACCAACACCATCAACAAACGTTGGAAATGGCAATAAGGATATTGAGAAGTGAAGACCCGCTCCTCAAAATGGTAGCTCATCATGAAATCAGGAACCAAGGAGCTTTCCTATTTAGAGCTGGACGGAGAGCCTTGGAAAAACTCAGCATAACTGGAGTATCCATCGACTATGAGCTAGTGGGAACACCTATCACGCCAACAGAGCAGAGAAGAGTAGGCAGAGAGATCAGACAGGCACAACTGAAGACGTTACTCGAAGACCACATGAGTAAAAGTCTGCACTCTATATATTTCAGGAGTTTGAAAGATCAGGGCCTATCAGAGGAACTATCCTTTGCGTTTTTGAAGTCTGCTGGTCTAAAGTCGGAAACGGAGGGATTCGTTATGGCTTGTCAAGATGGAGTGATAAATACAAGATGGTATAAGAAGAACATCATGAAAGTGGACACCCCAACAACTTGCAGAGCATGCCACAGTCAGCAGGAAACTGTCATGCATATCTTGTCTGCTTGCAGAGTCCACGCTCCATCAGGATACACAGAAAGACACAATGCGGCGCTTCGGATTCTCTACTTCCATCTGAGAGAAGTTTATGATATAGACAAGGAGCCAGTGCTACCATTTGTGCCTCTGGAAATTGAATCAGTCATCGAAAATGATAGAGCTCGAATCTACTGGAACTATGCTTTTCCAACAACTCGGCAGATCCATGCCATAAAGCCAGATATAGTACTGGTGGACAAAGATCTTAGGGAATTATTTGTTGTCGAATTTTCCTCCCCCGCTGAAAATAATGTGGTGATGAAAGAACAACAGAAGAGGGAGAAATACAAGGATTTGCTGTTTGAGCTGGGAACCCTATATCCAGGGTATAAAGTAAAAATGGTCGTTCTGATCATAGGATGCCTTGGCGGAATGAGAGCGAACTATGTGACAGAATTGAAGATTATTCCGGCCTGTACATCCTTGGCCGAGGTTTTGGCGAACAGAATGCAAAAAGCAGTGTTGCTCGGGTCACTACGAGTGATGAGGTCCCATCAACTATGAAGGCCACTTGCAGCTCATCTCTTTTGTTAAGGGACGCTGTAAGGGCAGGACGAAGAACAGTCCAAGAATAGTGAGAGGTTTTTTAGTGAGTAACCAAATAACATCTGGAGTCTCACACTGCCGCTTGCGGCGCCTATAAAAGGTTTTTCCTCTTAGGTGACAAAAAAAACAAAAAAAAAAAAAAAATGGCCTTTATTCGTTTGCAAATACAAACAATTGCTGCAAGAGGCGGAGTCTAGCTTAAGCTACTCTACTCAACCACATTTTTACAATAGGATACAACAGAATAAAAATGATAATACAAAAAGAAATTAAAAGTAATCTTCAAAGAAACATTTATGGAGGTCAAGTAATCTACTAAAATTATAATAACACCGCACTACAAAGTTATACTCAGGGATCAGCACTAGATCAGTTTCACAACAACATAGCATATTTCAGGGTTACTGACTTTGCAGCAAACTTTTCCCATAATTACGCTTCAAGAAACTAAGGGACTTGTCCTTAAATACCATTAACACTGCATTATAAGTAAATGACCGTTGAAAAATCGACAACCTATATTTAGGCAGCATAAGACTATGCGGAAATCTCAGGGACAGACTGTGAACATCACCACGAAAAACCAATTTGGACCTTAATTAAGAAGGATTTGACGTCGAAATAACACGATATACAAAAGCCGCGAGGTGATATTTATTCAGGTTACCAACATTCAACTAACCAAGTTGTTTTATTCTGCTAGATACGCGATCATATTTTCTTATTCCAAAATCAATCGACAACAACTATTCTGAATCTTCTGCAATCTAAACTTAGTGAACTGGTCCAAGCAAGGATAAAACACCAAAAGCCCATAATTAAGAATTGACATAACCATAGTCTCACAAAGCAGTTTGCGCAATTCAAAGTTCAAAATACCTCTACTTCTATATAACTGAAGCAAAACTAGATAAGATTTTTTACTAGAAGGGCAACGTGTTCCCGAAAACTAAGGGTACAATCATAAATTATTCCCAAATTTCTGCAACCATTTACTGCGCTCAATGGTTCGTTATTGATAACTAGTTTCAGATTTTCCTGAACAGTGGATCTGGATGTATCTGAACAAAATAAGAGTGAATTACATTTCTTAGCATTAAGCCTAAGATTATGATCAGCTGAATATGCATAAATGGCCTCTAAATCCCGATTTATCTTTTGTGAAGCTAAGTTTGCAGATTGAGGTTCGAAGGAAAAATACAGCTGCGTATCATCTGCAAATGAATGTAATTTCAAATTATTCAAAGGCTTAAAAATGTCAGAAGTATAAATTGTAAAGAGAAGAGGCCCGAGGACAGAGCCCTGAGGTACCCCTGAAGTGACTGATGTAAAATTTGATATATATGGTTTTCTCCACAAAGGAGCTCGCTTGTGAAACTTGAATATTTGTCCCAAGAGATAACTGGGTTTTAGTTACCATGTGGGGTCTTATCCTTTAAAATAATACTTTTACGGAAGACAGCTTTGCTTTGTCTTCAAGATTGGAATTTCTTGATAAGTGTCGACCATTGTAGAGCGAGTTTTTGCCTATTTCCTGTAAAACACTTCAAAAGAATGCTCAAATGCATTCAACTACTGAAGTGTTAAGACATTAACAATCAAGCTATTCATTTTCACTGGTAAATCAAGTAAAGTAGACTCAGAGGAGTAGAACGAATTCCAGATTTCGAATGCTTAAGATTAAACATCCTAGAAGTGCCTCATTGATGCTTGCATCTGAAATTTCTGATTTTTTTCCACATACAATACCTTTTGAACGTTTGTTTAAAGTGCGTTCGAATCTTTCACCACTTCATCCTCATCTTCGTAATTGATATCTAATTGCAAATAACAATTTACGCCGTAATCAACGAGATACTGCTGGGTGCTCAAAGCTAAGTATAACCATTTTTCATCGAATGTGCATTCACAACGAAATTAATCAACGAGATTAATAATAGTTACCAGTTGTTTCTCAAAGTAACAACAAAAACTCATCTTCTTGATAAAACAATCAGGATACGAAAAATCTGTTCTTTCGATTCATCATTACAACCAGATAACCAACATATAGTCCTATGAGTCATGGATATTGTTCATTTGGTCCATCAAGCCAAACCTCATCCTGGTAAACCAAGCAGGATTGAGCAATATATAAGAACTTTTTTAGCGAGATCTAATGCTCGTTATTACTCTATTCAGTAGCTATGAAAAGTGCTGTGAAAATAAAGAATCACAAGGGATGTTTTAAAGAATTCAGGAAATTGGTATATTTCACAAACAACTAATAATATTTTCAAGCTTCTTCAATTATACATTCCAAAAAAATAATAATCCAAAATTAAGCAGTAACACTCTGACTGGATGAGGGGCGATGTGAGTTAGGCTACTTTTGACGAACTAATCTTCCTCAGTTCTTTCACATACCTATAGAGAAACCACAGGTTCCACATAAGTGAAAGATCAATGTCAAAACTAGCCTAACTCGAATCGCGCCTCATCCATCCATTCATGATGCCTGTCCCGAATCGCCCATTACAGTGCCCCATTCGCCCATAATGCAAACGCGGCTCCTGAAACCATCTCCTTCGAGAGCATACAAATTCATTCGAACTGCTATGCAGCATTACCATACCAGTATCATTATCATCAAATTCAATCA
The DNA here is from genome assembly GCA_937662695.2 of Halyzia sedecimguttata. Lineage (NCBI taxonomy): Eukaryota > Metazoa > Arthropoda > Insecta > Coleoptera > Coccinellidae > Halyzia > Halyzia sedecimguttata. The sequence continues at coordinate 8,524,378 of OW569416.2, read as the reverse complement.
CCTTAAAGACTTCGGACTATATACAGGTACAAACTATGGGACTATCATTTTCATTTCGATTAGATCTTCGAAACAATGCTTGGCATTCTGGTAACAATAGTAGGGGGTGGTACCGTCAGAGGTCACTGTTATACGCTCACTACCTGTAGGTATATACCGCGATAGCATCATCGAAGCCGACTGTTAATTTAATATGAATGGCTTCTAGATACTCCTACACAAAACTTTCCTTATAATAATTATTTATCTCTGTTGGGCAGCTCTCTGTATTGTTTAAATAATTATTTTGTGGGGTTTCAGATTCGGTTTCTTCTGGCTAAGAAATGCCCTCACGATTTTCCGCATTAGATGTGTGATATGCTAAGATGGTCGGTATTGAGAGTTATATTGCCAGTAATTACAGGTTAGCTTATCGAATGGAGCCACTTTGGTAGTCCTCTCCTTTGTTATTGAAATACAAACAAATTCCTGATGAATTTCATATAATCTAACAGATTTTCCACGAAAAAATCCCTTAGGGAGTTACTTTCATGTAAAATCACGTGACTAGATTTGCGTTCTAGAACTAATTTCGAATGTAAACTATCTACTGAAGTTAATCATAGCCTGCTCATTGTTTATTGTGATATTGCATCCATTAAGATATTTATGTTGGAGAAAATATCCAAATATTTTTCTTCTGAGAAAATGAATCTGTTCCATAATTTTGACGCGCACTGTATATATTATCAGCTGCTGATGATGGAGAGGGTACATTTGTGCCCTGGAATAGATCACTCCAAGTTAGTTGAATTTTTTTTGCGCGTATGTTCTGGGGAACATCGCGTAATCATTTTGCCCAAATGTCTGTAACTTTCGAATTTTTTGACGAAAATGGTCTCAAACGATTTGGTTCGACTCCCCAATGAAGAATTCGAGGTCAAATTTGATTCTGTCCGGCCGGCCGTCCGGCCATTGCCACGATAACTTGAAAACGGAAAGAGCTAGCATCCCAATACGACGGGCAAGTTCGTTAATGGGTATAAACGGCCCAATGGTTTCCGAGTAATAATTTTGTTTTCAATCAATATGATTCCGACCGAATTGAGACTTGGTGTGTAGATGTAGAGTATGATCTTAAGCACGTTTGTGAAATTTTGTGCGGATCGTATGGCTAGAAAATTATTAAAAAATTATTAAAAACATTTTTTGTTGTCACGATAACTTGAGAACGGAAAGAGATAGCGGCTTGAAGTTTTCAGGTTAGGATGTGCATCCGAACACGACATTTGAGTTTGTTTATAAGCATAATCGGCCAAACGGTTCTAGAGTTATAGCCATCTGAAATTTGGTTGTTTTTTTCTCCTCATTAACTCGAAAAATACTAAACCGATTGAATTGAAACAAGGTTAGTAGTTGTAGAATGCCAACTCGAAAATTCTTACAAAACTTCGTGGGGATAGTGTTTGTAGAAAATGTTTAAGAAATCACTGAAAATTTAAAAAAAAATCTATATATCAGTATTATTATTATTGATAAGGGGTTACGTTGCACCGCGACCTTGAGATCTATTGTGCCCCCCATCAGAGCTGTTCTCACCATTACGCCATCTACAGCTCGCCCTCCAGTTCCAGAGTATAAATGAACCTCAATATCTGGGAAGGCTCCAAGGATATTACGTCTTCACTCCTACAAGTTTCCTGTCCAAAGCATTCCTTTCGCTGACTTGCAATGGCGAGGCATTCTGTAACAAGGTGAAGAGGAGTTTCTTCCTCCTCCCCACAGAATCTGCACTCGTCAGTATCTGATAAACCTATTCTCATCAAATGCTTCCTGAGGCGACAGTGTCCTGTGAGGAAGCCAGTGACCAGGTGTAACTTATTCTTACATATATCAGTAACTATTCGTCTGAAATTGCTGAAATTTTGCAGGAGCCTTTAGAGCCCAACTCTACTGCTAAGTTTTAAGTTTTAACACGATCGGTTAAATATTGTTGGAGATTCGAGCAGCCTTGTGTGAGTTAAATAGATGGGTGACCGTTGCCTCGATAACTTTCGAACAAAAGTAGATAGAGACTTGCAATTTCCAGGGTAGGTTGCGTATCCGAATGGGAGAGTTGAGTTCGTTTTTGGGCATAATCGGTTAAACGGTTTCCGAGTTATACCCACCTGGAATATTATTTCCTCGATAACTCATAAAATAAAGATTCGATAAAATTGAAGCTTGGTAACTATTAGTAGAAAATCAACATAAAGACGTGTTTGAAATTTTTTAAGAACCTTACCCCTAGAAAATTTGGAAAAAATGACGAAAAAAAAATTTTGTAAGAACCGTACCCCTAGAAAATTTCCAAAAAATTAGAAAAAAAAAATTGGTTCAACCACTGACGTGAAGTCAGGAGCTTTTGCGCGTATGTTCGATTGTCCATTCTCCTGTATTGGACATCCTTAATCGAATTTACGATGGTAAATTATGTTGTCCATTCTCCTGTATTGGAAACTTAATTCGAATTTACCATGGTAAATTCGAATTAAGAGTATCCAATAGAGGAGAATGGATAACATCATTTACCATGGTAAATTTGATTAAGGATGTCCAATACAGGAGAATAGACAATCGAACATACGCGCAAAAGCTCCTGACTTCACGTCAGTGCTTGTTTTAACTTTGTGTGAACGTCTTTTGAATGCGTTTACCTCGAAACTATGCATGTTCACGATTTCTCAAATACAGCTCAACCGATCGGTCTGAAATTTTAACATAACCTTCTGAGTTATATCCTCCAGGTTTTATTTGAACGAATATTTCTCAAAAATCCGATTGTTCGTTAGCAAGCCGCCCTTTTGTAAAAAATTAATATCTTATGTGATTGATGCCGAAATTGGTTCATCCTCCAAGAGAATTATTTATTTTAGATAATCCAAACCAGAGATATCGTGCCCACCGCCAGACACCTCTTTTTGAGGACTTTTAGGAAATCGTCTCCAGGAACAGTATTTCTGAATATTTTTAAAAGCGAATAATGTAGTTATGAAATTCACTAGATGTACACGTATTCCATGATTTTGTCAGATCTAATGCTTTTGCAGAAAAAAATCTTAAATGAACACCTTTGCCGGCCTCGCAAATAGGTGTAACCCCTTAATACAGAAGCTCAACCACAAACACATATATCTGTAGTTTATGGGCTGACTTCTTGACATATATACATATTAAATTTTTAAAAACTTTATATGAGATATGAAAAAACATTTAAAAGTTTAAATTTTATAGGGGGGAACAATAATAGCACTTACTGACCAACAACCTGCGCTCTAGCCACACAAAAACAAGAAATTCAAATAGCAACCCCTTACTTGTGATACATCATTCAAGAGCTGGTAAAAATAGTTTACAATGATAAAAGGCAAATCTTAGAAAAATATTGTACATTTTGATTATATCGTGAAATTATAAATGCATGCTCAATCATCACTTTATTCGTCGTGGTATAAATAAATTAGCTGAAAGAATTTTTCAGAATTTTTTTAATTATGTCTAAAGCGTAATGAAAGGCATTCGTGACAATTCTTGTAGCACGGATTTTCGAGGTTTAGACGCGGTCCAACCCGGAACCTTCTTATTCCTAATATAATATTCATTTATACTTCAATGATTTTGGTCAGATATTTCGGATGCGAGATGGAAGCAATGAAAACATTATATAAAATTGGTTCAAGCACTGACGTGAAGTTAGAAGCTTTTGCGCGTATGTTCTATTGTCCATTCTTCTGTATTGGACAACCTTAATCGAATTTACCATCATGGTAAATTATGTTGTCCATTCTCCTGTATTAGACACTCTTAATTCGAATTTACCATGGTAAATTCGAATTAAATTTTTTTTTGCGTGATTTTTTTGAAATTTTGTAGGGGTACGGTTCTTAAAATTTTTTTTTCGTCATTTTTTTCAAATTTTCTAGGGTACGGTTCTTACAAAATTTTAAACACGTCTTTATGTTGATTTTTTACTACTAGTTACCAAGCTTCAATTCGATTGAATCTCTATTTTTTGAGTTATCAAGGAAATAATATTCCAGATGGGTATAACTCGGAAACCGTTAGACCGATTATGCAAGTCCCTATCTCCTCTCGTTCGAAAGTTATCCAGGCAACGGTCACCCATCTACTGAACTCACACAAGAATGCTCGAATCTCCAACAATATTTAACCGATCCTGTTAAAACTTGAAACTTGGCAGTAAATTTAGGTTATGAAGGCTCTTGCAAAATTTCAGCAATTTCAAATGAATAGCTACTGATATATAGAATTTTTTATTTTCCATTTTCAATGATTTTTTGAAAATTTTCTACAGATACTATCCTCATGAAATTTTGCAAGAATTTTTGCGTTGGCATTCTACAACTAATAACCATGTTTGAATTCAATCGGTTTAGTATTTTTCGAGTTGATGAGGAACAAAAAACAACCAAATTTCAGATGGCTATAACTCTAAAACCGTTGGGCCGATTATGCTCATAAACAAACTGAAATGTCGCGTTCTGATGCACATCCTAACCTGAAAACTTCAAGCTGCTATCTTTTTCCATTCTCAAGTTATCTCGACAACAAAAATATTTTTTAATCATTTTTTAATAATTTTCTAGCCATACGATTCGCACAAAATTTCACAAACGTACTAACGTTCATATTCTACAACTATTCACCAAGTTTCAATTCGATCGGATTTATATTGGTTGAAAACAAAATTATTACTCAGAAACCACAGGGCCGATTATGCCCATTAACGATCTTGTCCGTCGTATTGGGATGCACCACCCACCCTGAAAATTTCAAGTCGCTAGCTCATTTCGTTCTCAAGTTATCGTGGCCACGGCCGGACGGCCGGCCGGACAGAATCAAATTTGACCTCGAATTCTTCATTGGGGAGTCGAACTGAATCGTTTGAGACCATTTTCGTCAAAAAATTCGAAAGTTACCAACATTTGGGCAAAATGATAACGCGATATTCCCCAGAACATACGCGCAAAAGGAATGGAGAAACAAATGGAAGAGAACTACCAAAGCATGAGGAAGTTTTCAGGATGAGTGAATACAATGGAAGTAAAAGAATCTGAAAAAAGTAAAGAGGGAAGTATAGAATTGCGATTTGTGGAATATAATTATAATATAGACAGCACTGAGAATAATGTTAAACTGGAACAAAATGAAATGTTAAATGAAATCATGAACAAGGAAGATACAGCATCTACAAAGGTGATGAACATGGAGAAGGATTATAATATTTGAAAGAGGTATACAAGGTGAAATAAAGATCAATGAAGACTATAAAGAAGTGGGATAAGAAAGAGTTGGGATGGGAAGGGGTGAGGCCAGGAAGATATTGAAAAATTGGTTCAAGCACTGACGTGAAGTCAGAAGCTTTTGCGCGTATGTTCTATTGTCCATACTTCTGTATTGGACACCCTTAATCGAATTTTCCATTGTAAATTATGTTGTCCATTCTCCTGTATTGGACACTTAATTCGAATTTACCATGGTAAATTCGAATTAAGAGTGTCCAATACAGGAGAAAAGGAAAGTTGCAGACATTTGGGCAAAACTATAACGCGATGTTCCCCAGAACATACGCGCAAAAAGGAAAAATATGAACCTTTCGGGTGGTTTAAATTTGTTTCGTGGTAATACGTATTTTTGCAAAAATTTGTATGTCATCTTTGTGGTAATAAATGATTCGAATAATTGGAATTTATTTTGTTGAGTTCGTAGCTGTGATGACGTTGCATGATTCTTGTTGTTCAACATTTGAGCGTCTTTTAGGAACCGACCAAATTTGAATATTCCACGATACAATTGGATCCACTCCTTACCACAGGTAGATAGGAAACAAAAATGTATATCTACTCTCCAACGCCGAACTCGGGAAGGAACGAATAAATCACGAGGTATCTGCTACTTCGCAAACAATAGAGATAGTGGGAAGGGGTATCATTTTATATTAGATCATCAATTCTAACTATTTATTCAAATGGCCTCTATCTTTTATTATTTAACCAATGCTACATTTTTCTTTGCGCATTGTATATTCGTTATATAAAAAATTGGGTTCAAGCCCTGTGGACAGGAGCTTTCTGGCGCTCTAGTTCAAACAGACAAACTATATCTCCAAAAGTATTGGTTTCTCAGAGTTGAGAATTATATCAATGTATTCTTATGATAGAACTGCATCATAAAGGAAATTCAATTCAAAAAATAGTTTATTTATCAAGATTAAATGAGCCATCTGAGAATGAGAACTGCACCATGGAAGAAACCAAATTAAAATAGCTGAAATGAATTTGACTCTCTCTTATAGAACAGGATGAAATGTACGAGTATGAACACAGATTATATAATAAAGCTTAGATAGAATATTTATAGCATTCTGTGAAAACATAGAAGTACGATTCATTATTGAAATTTAGAACTTCATCTTAGCAGAAATATAATTCAAACATCATAGAAGAATTTAAATTCAACAAGAATGCCAAAAATTATCAATCCAAAACCAATAGACGAATTCTACCCAACAACGAACTCATCCGAGATATTCATTCCTCAATTCTATGATGAACGATAACATATATCTTGCCTCAAATCTACTCCAATACACCAATATTCCAGTTTTGTTTTTAGTGGAGATATTCTGAACTCAATATTATTAACTTACCATTACCATTCCCATCATCATATGGACCTCGTAGAATGGGTTGTTGCAACTTACACTCGGTGCATAGCTTTCACAACTCGAAATACCTAAGGAAAGTATCATCGAAATGTCTAGAGCAAGACTGGAGACAATCATAGCAGATTGTCCATATATTCCTGATATTTGAGTAGGTAGAGGCTTACGAACAAATTATTTTAGTAGTTCAAAATATATTAACTAGCAACATTATGAAAATACTGTATATAGGAACATGTCTTACTACTTAAGGAAGTAAAATGTAATATTAACCTCAGTGGTTATCGAACAGTAATTTGTTTTGATGATTCCATTATGTTCTTCTTTCCTATTGCCTTCATAAACTACATCATTAAAATGATCCAATTCTAAATCTTCTGAAACATCATCCCAAATTTATACGTAAATTAATCAATATGCAACCAGTCAATATTATTTTCGGTTTCATAACAGTCTTGTATATATCCACAAATTCAAGAATCGGATACTTCTTTTCAAACTACGAATTGACATTACTCTAATAGCTAGATAAGATGACATTTATGAACAGTGAACACAGACAGTGAATACATAGAACTACGATGTATTATTGAAATTTTGAAAAATCATATCTCCGAAAGTATTAGCCTGTTAGAGTTGAAAATGATATCATTGGATTATTATGATAAAATTACATCTTAAAAAAAATTGATTCGAAAGTTTCAGTGTGAAAAAAAATTTTTTTTTCGTTGCTCTGACACCGTCAGGCCGATTTTGCCCAATAAAGTTCTTAACTGATAGAGATATTTATCCCTTGAACCTACTCTGAAAATTTCAATTGTCTAGCTCATTCCGTTTGAGAGTTATAGTGTTAACGGCCGGACGGACGTTAATCGATAGAATCGATTTTGACCATGGATTCTTGATCAGTGAGTCGAACCAAATCGTTTAAGACCATTTTCAGCCAAAATTCGAAAATTGAGACAGACATTTGTGCAAATTGATAAGCACTCTGTTCCGAGGAACAAGAGCGCAAAAACGGATCCCTATTTAGCCCTATTAGAATTACATAATACTCCGACTAACACAAACAATCAGCTAAAACGTAAAATCATTAATAGTCATTTACATAGAAAAAAATTTGAGCAAAAACAATGAATTAGCAAATTTTATTATTCCACGAAAACAAGAAAATTACCACCATTGAAATTATATCAAAAAGTCTAGATAAAAATTAGATTCAAACAGACTGATGCTCCCCAATAACGAACTTTTCCGAGATATTCATTCCTCAAATCTGCTGTGAAAATTATATTATATCAATTAAAACTTCTACAATATTGCAGTTTTCTTTTTACTGGAAATTCTGAACCCAATTTGATTATGTATCTTACCAAAGAATATATTTCCATAATCATATGGATTATCCATGGGCATCATATTATCACCTTAAAAGTATAATAGCAAATCATCCTCATAATAGATGAGGTTATTTCATTGGTCATTTTGCATTCAATCATACTTTGTTTTATAGAACAGGAGATTTATTTTATATGTAGAATAACGAAGCAGAAATAATTTTGCCATTTATATCTCATAGGAAAATCAGATGTCATGTAAAAACACAGATCTTATAATAATTCATAGATAGAAAAATTGAGTACAGCACTCTGTGGAAACATAGAAGTACGATTCATTATTTAATTTCGAAAAATCATATCTCCGAAAGTATTAGCTTGTAAGAGTTGAAAATGATATCAGTGGATTTTCATGATGAAACTGCATCTGAAAAAAATTTAATTCGAAATTTGTAATGGATAGAACAAATATTTTTTTCATTACTCTGAAACCACCCCACCGATTTTGCCCAATAACGAAGTTAACCAAGATTCTTATCTCCCAAACCTACTCTGGAAATTTCTGCTGCCTAGCTCATTCTGTTGGAGAGTAATTGTAGAAACAAAATTTAAAATTTTTTTAATTTTTTTTCACACTTTACGGCAACCCGACCTATACAAAACTTCACTTGCATATGAAGGTCATTATTCTACCATTTGATGCTAAATTTTCGAGCGATCGGTTTCGGAAATATTCATAAAAAATGTTTTCACTAAAAACGGCCATAACTCCGAAACCGCTTGGTGGATTTCGCCCGATAACGAACTTGTCCGAGATATTTACGCTCCAAACCTACCCAGCAAATTTCAATCCTCTAACTCCTTTCGTTCGAGATTTATCGTCTTAACGGCCGGACCGAATCGATTTCGACCACGGATTCTTGATCAGTGAGTCGAACCAAATCATTTAAGACCATTTTCAGCCAAAAATTCGAAAATTACAGACATTTGGGCAAATTGATAAGCACTCTGTTCCGAGGAACATGAGCGCCAAACATACAATAACTAGCGATAGCATTTTGAATTACCAAATTTAGTATAAGGAATTTTCATTATCATTTATTAATTGTGAATTAAACATTGAAAGGTATGGCAGTGTTTTTTATGTCCCTGCATCAAAGGAATAAAATGCATAGCTGCTTCTGAGATTATTTGATACTTCAATTTATTTTAAGTTAATTTACGAGCAGTAAACATTTAAGTACTGCTAATGCTGAGGAAATGGCCATCTGCATATAATTTATCAGTACATATTTATTAGTTGTAAACGTCCACTGCACATTAGCATTCACAAACTTTGGAAAGTTTATCTACGCAGGCAAATAAGATATCATCAAAATTCCCAATAGACTTCTACAATTTTAGATCGTCTGCATACAATTCAGAATTAACACATGAATAATAGTATGAAAGATCGGCGAGTAGTTTCATCAGATTGTCATGATGTAAGTAATTATTAAATGATCTGTGGGAGGTATATTCATTATTAAATGGGGTATTCTTTCTAGGTTTTGCCTCTCAAACTCTGAAAAATATCTTTAAAATAAAAAAAATATTATTTTGTGATTTGCTTCTGCCTAAAAAACACAGATTTGTCAGAAGCAATCAATCGAATCATGTTGCCTAACAAACAATAACGAAACAACATCAACGATGAAACAATTATATCGTAACGTTTCAGAGTCTATATCAGACACCTTCGTCTGACACTTAACGAAAATCTTCAGAAGTATTTTTTGTTGATTGCTATTCTGAAATTCGAGAAAGAATACCCATTTAATAATGTCATGATGTACTCTATCAAAGTCCCTTGCAATATCAACAGGATCCACCTTTAAAGAGCGATCGAAATGCTCAGAGATGAAATTAACAAAAGGACAAAAGGAGTCAACTTGATCAGGAAGGGTGGACCTACCTTTAAAAATCTCATATTGTTTCATGCTGAGAGCTTTATTCTAAGTGATCGAAACAAGGTAGATGTTATGATTGTTAGATTCGAACAATCTTCTAAAGTAACATAAAATAGAGACAGGGCGATAATTAGGGGTGTCGTTCACTTTCCAAACCTTATGAATAGAATTTATTTCTATTTACTGGGGATAATACGTAGTACGCAAAGTTTGAGAGAAAACTATGTGAAGTGCTAAATCTATAAAGCTCTTTATAAACTATATCGACGGAATTGAATCCAGTCCCGGACCAGTAGTTTTCTTTGAGATCTTTCATTTTATTTATAATTTCGTCCTTCTGAATATTATATAGATTTTATTAATAGCATTCATCCAAATCTCAAATTCACAACTGAAATGGAAAATAATGGTTCAATAATTTTTTTGGATTCAACAATAACGCGGAAAAACAATAAACATGATTTTTAAATATACAGGAAACCATCCCATATCGATACAATTATCGAGACAATTATTCATAGATCCTCGTGTCATCCATTCTATCATAAAGTCGCAGCATTTCATTGTATGTTACACCGTCCAATTAATATACCTTTATCCGAAGAGAATTATTGTACAGAATTAGAAATTATCGAACAAGTAGCGGCGAACAATAGATATGATACAAAGTCAATCAGAAAAATGTTAAAGAAAAAACAATTCAGAAAACAACTAGTTTAATATTTCCAGAAATTGAGGATAAAAATAAAATATTAAATAGCTTAACATATTTCGAAACAACAACTCAAAAGGTTTCTTCAAAACCAACAGGTGAATATCTCGTTCTGGACAAACAATAACCTCGCAAAACTTACAAAGAACAATAAATCATAAAGGAATAAAAAAGTGTGTTTATCAATTAAATTGCGGGAGTTGTGATAAATCATATATTTTTTTTTAAAACTGGTAGAAATTTCGGCATAAGAATAAAGGAACGTCATCACAGCTTCAGAAACAACAAAATTAATTCGAATTATTCGAATCATTTATTAGCAGGATTTCAAAATTCTACACAATTTGAATAAAGGTGTGCAACGCAACTGTTGGGAAATGGTGGAATTAAATAGAGAAAACATACGGATAATTTAGTTAATGAACAATTAGATCTAAATTCTTCTCCGTTACTCAATCTATTCAAATAGAGTATCAATTTATAAAATCGTTAGGAATGAATTATTGTAAATGGGTACAAAGAACCAACAGTGTAAGATTATGTAATTAGTTTTTAATTAGAATCTCATGTAATTTGTTTTAAATAAATCTCTCGTGTAATTACTTTTAAATAAGACTCAGTGTCCAAGTCATCTAGGTAAAGGGAGATCATTACTTATTAAGAATTTAGTATGATGAAGTCGCTGTATCGACGAAACGCGTCACAATATTAAATAAATTAGTGTAAATCGTATATAATTTTTCATTTAGTTAATATGGATTTGAATCAAGTAAAAGCCGCAAGTATTACATTTTTCAACATTCTACCCAAAATAATAATTAATTGCTATATTTTCCAACAGTTCATACAAAGCAAGAAAAATAGAGGTGATGGGATTGCCTATATACAGGGTGTCCCAAGTTCGAGTGCCTATTAGATGTTTTTGGAGAACTGGACATATTTGAAATCTGAAAATTGGGATTATGATATCACTTGAAAATCTACATAGCTAAAATATTTTCGAAGCCCAACTTCCGATTATACAGGGAGTGAAAATAAATTTGATGATAAAATTGGTTTTTCAAGTTTTGCATTCCTGGTATGATCAAGTATTCAATGCTAAATACATTTCTGTTAAAACCATTGTATTCATTCGAACAATTTTCAAAATATCGAAAAAAAACTGGAAAAAAAGTCAAATACGTTTAGTCAGTATTATGCTCATTATTTTCATTTTAAACATCCTGAGCGTGAACCGTTTTTACAAAATCAAAGAGGAAGAATGTGGAAAGGTCATGCATTTTTTGAATTTCAGAAATATCATCAGAGGGTCTTTCAAATGTTGTGTCGAAAATTGTGATCAAAAATTGGCCATACTTTCTGTTTTTCAAATAAGAACCCTATTTTTTCATGATTGTATTGGATTCTGCGGTGCAAAATAATGATAGTTTTGTAACTAGATTATGCTCCTAAATTAAAAAAAAAACTCAGGAATTTTGAATTTAAGAGCATAATATTGTTAGAAAACTATCATTATTTTTCACCACAGAATCCAACGCGATCATAAAAAATAGGGTTCTAATTTGAAAATCAGAAGTTATGACTAATTTTGTATCACAATTTTCGGCATAAAATTTGAAAGACCCTGTGATGATATTTCTGAAATTCAAAAGATGCATGACCTTTCCACACTCTTCCTCTTCGATTCTGTAAAAACGGTTCACACTCAGGATGTTTAAAATAAGAATAATGAGCCTAATACTTACTAAACATATTTGACTTTTTTCCCGTTTTTTTTCGATATTTTGAAAACTATTCGAATGAATACAATGGGTTTTACAGAAATGTATTCAGCATTGAATACTTGATAATACCAGGAATGCAAAACTTGAAAAAAAAATGTTTTCATAAAATTAATTTTCACTCCCTGTATAACCGGAAGTGCTTGGGCTTCGAAAATATTTCAGCTCTGTAGAGAATTTCAAGCGATATCATAATGCTAATTATAAGATTTCAAATATGTCCAGTTCTCCAGAAACGTCTAATAGGCACTCGAACTTGGGACACCCTGTATAATTTGCTTAGGTTACTGTCATTTTCATTAACTTTAAAACTGAATCAGTGGTTAGGTGAAACTCTTTAATAAGAAAATTATTGCAACCTGCAAAATGAATATGTGATACGTCTCATGACGTCTCATTTTGTGAAACGTAGATTTTTTTTCCTCAACGAAGGAGTTCGCTCGTAAAACGTGAATATTGATGTATTGAGTTAACTGGATTTTAGTTTACCATGGGTGGTCTTACCCTTGAAAATAATACCTTTACGAAAAGATAACTGCGAGTAGAATTTCTTGTTAAGCTTCGACCTTTGTAGATCGATGTATTAGCTATTTCCTGTAAAGAATGGACAATGCAAGAACTGAAGTGGTAAGAAACTTATGAGTTTTCTAACACATTACCCAGTGCTGGTATTCTGTTTGTCTAAACACTATGGAAACTCCTAATCTGTGAAAGTTATCTATCAGCTGTTGCTGATAGATTATATGCAGAAAGCAAGTAAAGTTAGTTCAGATAGTGGGAGAAATTCCAGATTTCGAATTCCTAAGATTAAACACCCTAGAGGCGTACTCATTGACGTTTGCATCCGAAATTTAGGATGTATTCCCACTCTTTTTCATAAACGACAAATGAGAGTATTGTTGTTTTATTGGGTAGTTTTAAGATCGAAACCCCAATCATTGTTAATATTTCCCCCGTCTACCCAGATAAAGGAACCACCAATTTTTCTTCTATCTTGTCTTTGATATACATTTTTACACTGAAATAAGTACTGCTACTACTACTTTTCTTAATGCAAGAGACATTATATATATTTTGTTCGGTCGCGAAACTTATACTCTTTTAGTTCTCGTACCAACTATGTAGTCACTTCTTCCTTGTTATACATTTTCATATAGAAGGAAGATTTTAGATTGTATTAATATTGCATTGTACAATTACTTCGTGCTTTTTATCTCATTATCGGTAACAAGATAATACATTTTGTGTTGTTTAAAGTGCGTTCGAATCTTTCACCGCTTCCTATATCCTCGTAATTGTTATCTTATTGCAAGTAACGACCTACGCCGTCATCAACGAGATTGCTTATAGTTAAGTATACCCCTCTCCTCATCCCCCTGATAAAACCATCAGGGTGGTAAGAATATGTATCGCCTTCGGTGCAAACAAACGTTCCCACTAATTTAACATCTGGAACCACAGGTGCGCAGGTGCAGCATCTATAGCAAGAAAAAAATATTCCGAGGGGAAAAATTTGAACGGGATATTCGTAAATATTTGAAAAGAATTCCAGAATTCATCGCAGTACAGACTGTTCCAATTAATTAAAATACGTCCAATATAGCATATTTGATTCATTTCGAAGCAGGAATTTGACAATCACCTGATTATCAGTATTAAGACTCCATTGCGTTCAACTGCATTTCTGCTACGTCTATGTGCTTTCCTATAACGTTCTTCTGATCTAAAAGTCAACACGTGATTTGTGAAGTATTTTTGTATATTATTATGTATATAACATTACCAAAACCACAATCCACGTTCATTATTATTGTTTGCATTTGATCAAATATATTAGACATTTACCAAATAGCAGAGTCATGCTTCGATCCACATTGCAATGCAAACTTTTCAAATTTGTATCACAAATCTTGAATAAAATCAGCTATGAATTCGATAGCACAACTAATTATTAACTCAATTCAAAAGAATATACTTATTGCGCGTATGTTCTGGGGAACATCGCGTTATCATTTTGCCCAAATGTCTGTAACTTTGGAATTTTTTGACGAAAATGATCTCAAACGATTTGGTTCGACTCCCCAATGAAGAATTCGAGGTCAAATTTGATTCTGTCCGGCCGGCCGTCCGGCCGTTGCCACGATAACTTGAGCACGGAAAGAGCTAGCGACTTGAAATTTTCGGGGTAGGTGGCGCATCTCAATACGACGGACAAGTTCGTTAATGGGCGTAATCGTCCCAGTGGTTTCCGAGTAATAATTTTGTTTTCAACCAATATAGATCTGATGAAATTGAAACTTGGTGAATAGTTGTAGAATATAAACCTAAGCACGATTGTGAAATTTTGTGAGAATCGTATTGCTAGAAAATTATTAAAAAATTATTAAAAAATATTTTTGTTGTCACGATAACCTGAGAACGAAAAGACATAGCGGCTTGAAAATTTCAGGTTAGGTTGTGCATCTGAATGCGACATTTGAGTTTGTTTATGAGCATAATCGGCCAAACGGTTTTAGAGTTATAGCCATCTGAAATTTTCTGAAATTTGGTGGTTATTTGTTCCTCATTAACTCGAAAAATACTGAACCGATTGAATTCAAACATGGTTATTAGTTGTAGAAAGTTTGTAGAAAATTTTTAATAAATCATTGAAAATAAAAAAAAACATTTATATATCAGTAACTATTCGTTTGAAATTGCTGTAACTTTGCAAGAGCCTTCATAACCTAACTCTACTGCCAAGTTTCAAGTTTTAATACGATCGGTTAAATATTGTTGGAGATTCGAGCATTCTTGTGTGAGTTCAGTAGATGGGTGACCGTTGCCACGATAACTTTCGAACGAAAGCAGATAGGGAAATGCAATTTTCAGGTTAGGTTGCGTATCCGAAAGGAAGAGTTGAGTTCGTTTTTGGGCATAATCGGTCTAACGGTTTCCGAGTTATACCCACCTGGAATATTATTTCCTGGATAACTCAAAAAATAAATATTCGATCGAATTGAAGCTTGGTAACTAGTAGTAGAAAATCAACATAAAGACGTGTTTAAAATTTTGTAAGAACCGTACCCCTAGAAAATTTGAAGAAAATGACGAAAAAAAAAATTTTAAGAACCGTACCCCTAGAAAACTAAAAAAAAATTGTTTCAAGCACTGACGTGAAGTCACAAGTCACAAGAAGGAGAATGGACAACATAATTTACCATGGTAAATTCGATTAAGGGTGTCCAATACAGAAGAATGGACAATAGAACATACGCGCAAAAGCTTCTGACTTCACGTCAGTGCTTGAACCAATTTTTTTTCCTGATTTTTTTGAAATTTTCTAGGGGTACGGTTCTAAAATTTTTTTTTTCGTCATTTTTTTCAAATTTTCTAGGGGTACGGTTCTCACAAAATTTTAAACACGTCTTTATGATGATTATCTACTACTAGTTATCAAACTTCAATTCGATCGAATATTTATTTTTTGAGTTATCAAGGAAATAATATTCCAGGTGGGTATAACTCGGAAACCGTTAGACCGATTATGCCCAAAATCGAGCTCAACTCTCCCTTTCGGATACCCAACCTACCCTGAAAATCGCAAGTCCCTATCTCCTTTCGTTCGAAAGTTATCGAGGCAACGGTCACCCATCTAGTGAACTCACAAAAGAATGCTCGAATCTCCAACAATATTTAACCGATCGTATTAAAACTTGAAAATTGGCAGTAGAGTTAGGCTATGAAGGCTCTCGCAAAATTTCAGCAATTTCAAACGATTAGTTACTGATATATAGATTTTTTTTTTTTTTATTTTCCATGATTTATTAAAAATTTTCTACAAATGCTATCCTCACCAAATTTTGCAAACATTACCGCGTTGGCATTCTACAACTAATAACCATTTTTGAATTCAATCCGTTCAGTATTTTTCGAGTTAAAGAGGAACAAAAAACCACAAAATTTCAGAAAATTTCAGATGACTATAACTCTAAAACCGTTTGGCCGATTAGGCTCATAAACAAACTGAAATGTCGCGTTCAGGTGCACATCCTAACCTGAAAACTTGAAGCCGCTATCTCTTTCCGTTCTCAAGTTATCGTGACAACAAAAATATTTTTTAATAATTTTTTAATAATTTTCTAGCCATACGATTCGCACAAAATTTGACAAACGTGCTTAGGTTCATATTCTTCAACTACTCACCAAGTTTCAATTCGATCGGATTTATATTGGTTGAAAACAAAATTATTACTCGGAAACCGTTGGGTCGATTATGCCCATTAACGAACTTGTCCGTCGTATTGGGATGCGCCACCTACCCTGAAAATTTCAAGTCGCTAGCTCTTCTCGTTCTCAAGTGATCGTGGCAACGGCCGGCCGGACGGCCGGACGGACAGAATCAAATTTGACCTCGAATTCTTCATTGGGGAGTCGAACTTAATCGTTTGAGACCATTTTTTTCAAAAAATTCGAAAGTTACAGACATTTGGGCGAAACTATAACGCGATGTTCCCCAGAACATTCGCGCAAAAAATTGTTGCCGACCAATTTTAGAATTTTGTTTAACTTTGAGGAACTCTTCCTTAGGGTCCCAAAGAACAAAATTTACACGAGTTTGATTTTTACTAGCGCTTGTTTCTGCCTATTTAAATAAAAACTTCCCAAAATCGATATTTTTAAGCTTCATCAACTTTTGCTTTAAAATTTTTCTGTTTGAAGATATCTATATAATCAAAGCGGAATTCTTCGGGGAAAAGATAGTAGTTTAAGTGTAGGTAACGATAATTGGATCAATCAATACCTTTGAATAATGTCAGCGTGCTAAAAATGAGTGTTTTTTACTCATTTTTCGTAAATTTCAATCGACTCTGGTGTCTTAACTATTGAGAATTAAAAACTAATGCTCCGGGGGAATTAAGTACATACATATCATACCTAGATAAAATTCAGCCACGGGTCGACCTGAGCAGCCCACTCTTAATAGAAGAAAACTTTGCTTGAAATTTTGAAATTTAAAAAAATCCCATTATTAAGGTTATAAAACGAACGTGTTGACTGTGAAATAAAAATCTAAAACTCACAGAATCTACTATTCTTACCTCCAACTTTGAATGACTACATCATTTGTTTTGTTATTTTTATGTTTAGTGCATGTACGAGCTGTTTTTTTACAGCAAAATTTGGATGATTTTAGAAATGGATAAAAACTACTTTTCATCAAAAAGAATTATGAATGTGAAAAAATTTTTCAAGTTTTAGTATTCTATACATTCTATATATAAATCCGAATGTTTTTCTGAGATAAAAACTAGGAGTCAATTGGAAAAAAATAAAGAGTTGATTTTTGCTGTAAAAATGGGTTCAAGCCCTGTGGACAGGAGCTTTCTGGCGCTCTAGTTCAAACAGACAAATTATATCTCCGAAAGTATTGGTTTCTCAGAGTTGGGAATTATATCAATGCATTCTTATGATAGAACTGCATCATAAAGGAAATTCAATTCAAATAATAGTTTATTTATCAAGATTAAATGAGCAATCTGAGAATGAGAACTGCACCATGGCAGAAACCAAATTAAAATAGCTGAAATGAATTTGACTCTCTCTTATAAAACAGGATGAAAAGTACCAGTACGAACACAGATCATATAATAAAGCTCAGATAGAATAATTATAGCATTCTGTGAAAACATAGAAGTATGATTCATTATTGAAATTTAGAACTTCATCTTAGCAGATATTGAATTTAAACATCATAGAAAAATTCGAATTCAACAAGAGTGCCAAAAATTATCAATCCAAAACCAATAGACGAATTCTACCCTACAACGAACTCATCCGAGATATTCATTCCTCAATTCTATGATGAACGATTATATATATCTTTCCTCAAATCTACTCCAATACAACAATATTCCAGTTTTGTGTTTAGTGGAGATATTCTGAACTCAATATTATTAACTTACCATTCCCATCATCATATGGATTGACCATCGGCATGAAAATATCAACCAACAAAAAGTATGATATTATATTATAATTCTCATATTTATACGATTGCTGGAATGAATGACAATTTTATTAACTTACCATTACCATTCCCATCATAGTATGGATTGACCATCGGCATGAAAATATCAACCAACAAAAAGTATGATATTATAATATTATGATTCTCATATTGATACCATTACTGGAATGAATGACAATGAGACAACGTCAAAGTTGACATTATAACAATTCATAGAATAGCCACAGAATAATTCTATCATTGAAATTTTGAAAAATCATATCTCCGAAAGTATTAGCTTGTTAGAGTTTAAAATGATATGAATGGATTCTTATGGTAAAACTGCTTATTGAAAAAATTTAATTTGGAATAAGTTCTGTAAAAAAAAAATTTTTTTGTTACTCCGAAACCATCTGTCAGATTTTGCCCAATAACGAACTTAGCCGAGATATTTATCCCGCATACCTACTCTGAAAATTTCAACTGTCTAGCTCATTCCGTTCGAGAGTTATCGTGCCTACGGCCGGACGGCCGGACCGGCCAGACGGCCGGACAGAATGAATTTCGACCACGAATTCTTGATCAGTGAGTCGAATCAAATCGTTTAAGACCATTTTCATCGAAAAATTCGAAAATAACAGACATTTGGGCAAATTGATAAGCACTCAGTTCCGAGGAACTAGAGCGCCAAAAAACAGCTCGTACATGCACTAAACATAAAAATAACAAAACAAATGATGTAGTCATTCAAAGTTGGAGGTAAGAACAGTAGATTCTGTGAGTTTTAGATTTTTATTTCACAGTCAACACGTTCGTTTTATAACCTCAATAATGGGATTTTTTTAAATTTCAAAATTTCAAGCAAAGTTTTCTTCTATTAAGAGTGGGCTGTTCAGGTCGACCCGTGGCTGAATTTTATCTATGATATGTATACTTAATTCCCCCGCAGCATAAGTTTCTAATTCTCAATAGTTAAGACACCAGAGTCGATTGAAATTTACGAAAAATGAGTAAAAAACAAAAATTTTTAGCACGCTGCCATTATTCAAAGGTATTGATTGAGCCAATTATCGTTACCTACACTTAAACTACTATTTTTTCCCCGAAGAATTCCGCTTTGATTATATAGATATCTTCAAACAGAAAAATTTTAAAGCAAAAGTT
Organism: Halyzia sedecimguttata; assembly: GCA_937662695.2. Lineage (NCBI taxonomy): Eukaryota > Metazoa > Arthropoda > Insecta > Coleoptera > Coccinellidae > Halyzia > Halyzia sedecimguttata. The sequence continues at coordinate 8,504,743 of OW569416.2, read as the reverse complement.
GATAAAGCTTAAAAATATCGATTTTGGGAAGTTTTTATTTAAATAGGCGGAAACAAGCGCTAGTAAAAATCAAACTCATGTAAATTTTTTTCTTTGGGACCCTAAGGAAGAGTTCCTCAAAGTTAAACAAAATTCTAAAATGGGTCGGCTTTGTCAATTAGACGATTTCAAATGGAATGACTCAGCAGGGTTTACAAATTGGCGAATGCGCTGGACCAATATGAAATAATGGGTCTAGGTGTATACAGGGTCCGAGGCCGCCTCATCGACACGGGCAAGAAGGTGATAGGGTACCATTAGGGTGACAACCTTCCTGTTGCAAACCTGTCCTCCGGGTCTTCTGATGGGAGTTAGGAATGGTTTAAGCCATCAGGGGTGAGTTTCCTTATTTTGCAAATATTTAATATTTTTAAAATAAATGATTTTTTCCATGGTAACGTACTTATAATGAATTATAGATTACAAAACTGCGATCTTATACCTTTCATTTAGTGTATCGTTGACACTTGGGGCTGAAGCGGTTACAAAGATGATACCAAAAGAATGTCACGAACACACAACATTTTCGATGACGGGGTAGAACACTACATACAGATCAGCGTTTTCCAGCTTCCCATAACCATATTGAAATTGTTCCTCTTGCGAGTGTCGTTAGAAACCATGGTCTCCCTATTTTCAAGATATTAGATGTACACATGGTGTTCCAATAAAGGCTAGTCATCTCACAACTTCCAAATTTTCAATGTGATACCCTGTATACTTTGTCATGTTTCAATAATTCTACGACAAATTTCAACGCACGTTTGTGAGTAAGTAGAACTTTTTGCGAGTATGTTCTGGGGAACATCGCTTTATCATTTTGCCCAACTGTCTGTAATTTTCGAATTTTTCGCCGAAAATGGTCTCAAACGATTAAGTTCGACTCCCTGATCAAGAATTCGAGGTCAAATTTGATTATGTACGACCGGCCGCCCGGCCGGCCGTTGCCACGGTAACTTTCGAACGGAAAGAGATAGCGACTTGAAATTTTCAGAGTAGGTGGCGCATCGCAATAGGACGGGCATGTTCGTTAATGGGCATAATCGGCCCAACGGTTTCCGAGTAATAATTTTGTCTACAACCAATACTAATCCGATAGAATTGAATCTTGGTGAGTGGTTGTAGAATACAAACCTAAAGACGTTTGTGAAATTTTGTGAACATCGTATTGCTAGAAAATTGTAAAAAATTATTGAAAAATATTATCTACGTCACGATAACCTAAGAACGGAAAGAGATAGCAACTTGAAATTTTCAGGTCATCAGGTTGAGAATCTAACATTGGGTTTCACAAAGCTTTGACAGCTCTTAATTGCCGAATTAGTGCGATACTATGTCGATTTTCAGTTCATTTTTCACACAACCATCGAATAAAATCCACGATTAAGCTAATCGAATCTTCGTGAAACCCAACATTAATGTGCCATACAAGTTTATAGGCCTAATCTGCAAAACGGTTTTGGAGTTATACCCATCTGAAATTTAGTTGTTATTTCCTCAATAACAAAAAAAAGCAAAAGCAAAGCACTGACGTGAAGTCAGGAGCTTTTGCGCTTATGTTCTCTTGTCCATTCTCTTTTAATGGACACTCTTAATCGAATTTACCATGGTGAATTCTATTGTCTGTTCTCCTGTATTGCACACTCCTAATCGAATTTGCCATGGTAAATTCGGAGTGTCCAATACAGGAGAACAGACAATAGAATTCCAAATGGTAACTTCGATTAAGAGTGTCCAATAAAGGAGAATGGACAAGAGAACATAAGCGCAACAGCTTCTGACTTCACGTCAGTGCTTGAAGGAACTTTTTATTTAAGCAGCCGTTTTGATTTATTTTGTATAGGCAAATAGGCGCATTTTCCAGACTTGTAAAAATAACAAAATATCATGGGCACAGAATATTTTTAATTCGCGGAATCCATACATGCTACTAATTCAATCATTAAATGAAATATTAGAAAAAATTAAAAAATGATAAATTATACAGGGTATCACTTCTTAATATCTTGAAAATATGGAGTCGATGGTCCCTAACGACACTCGCAAGAGAATAAGCTGGAAAACGCCGATCTGTATGTGATGCTCTACCCCGTTATCGAAAATGTTGTATGTTCGCGACATCCTTTTGATATCATCTTTGTAAGCGCTTAAGCCCCAAGTGTCAACGATATGCCAAATGAAGGATAAAATATCGCAGTTTTGGAATCTACTTCATTATTAGTACGTTACCGTGTAAAAAATGATTTATTTTAAAAAAGGAACCACACCCCCTACCATTTGTTTTAGTGGGGGTTACAAAAACTTATTTTACCAGTCTTTCGAAGTACTCGAGCTGCTTAATCAAACCGTCAAATTTCATTGCTCCATCTCAACAGGTCTCTAAAATATCTGCGAAACCAGGAAACTCACCCCTGGCTTAAACAATCCCTAACTTCCATCAGAAGACCCGGAGGACAGTGTGGCACAACAGGAAGTGTGACACCCTAATGGTACTCCATCATCTCCTTGCCCGCGTCGGTGTGGCAGCCTCGGACCCTGTATTGTGTGGAATAACAATCCTAGTTTAGTTTAGTGAAAATAGTTCTCGCCTCAACTCTCAATAACACGTTTCCTAGTTGGAGCTATCGTTCCTCTCAAATATGTTTGTGTATTTTAGCTGAATATAGTATCAAACGATTATATTGGACCTGCTCATGAAAAATTCGTTTCGAATGTAATTCTAGTCATTTAGCCTCTTAGGCTAAATATCCGTTTCAAGAACGATATCCTTCTAAAGAAATATCTAAGATACTCATAACTTGACTTCTAGATCCAGAAATATTATAAGCATCCAAAAAAGATGTTTTCCTTAATGTTCAAAAGAACAAGTTAGATCAATATTGATATGAATATTCATGCAGGATTTTTGAGGATCATTCTACTAGAACCGTATAAAATAATTAAACGGGTTGATCATTTCAAGAAACACATGTTTTCTACAAAAATACTTTTTTCGTAGCCAGAGCAATTTAAAAGATAGAAGTAGAACCATAATCTACAAAGAAATGTGGGAAAGCCCTGTGAACAGGAGCTTTGGCTCTCTTGTTCGAAAGTAAACAAATCATATCTCCGAAAGTATTGTTTTCTCAGAGTGATAAATGGATTCTTATGATAGAACTGCAACCTAAAAATAATTGCATAGTTAGAGGAAGGGATATTGTTTGCGGCCATACTACACTGAATATGCTAGATACCGTCCGAACACTGAAGCCAAGCAGCGTCGGGCCCGGTTATTACTAGGTGACCGCTTGGGAACACCGCGGGGTGTAACCTTTTTTCAATTTGGCTTCTGTGCGTCAATTTTCAAGAATTTTCGTTATTAAATTCAAAACGTAGGTCTATGACTCACCTCATGTTGGATTTACATACATCAGCAATTTATAATCAGAGTATTCTATGAAATCATAGAATTAAGAATAATTATTGAAATTTTGAAAATCATATCTCCTAAAGTACCTATTAGTTTGTTAGAGTTGAGAATGATATAATTAATAGATTCTCATGATGAAACTGCATCTCAAAAAAATAATTGAATTTGACGAACACAACCGAGATATTCATCTCCCAAACCTACTCTGAAAATTTTAACTGTCTAGCTCAGTCCGTTCTAGAGCTATCGTGTTTACGGAGGGAGGGCTGGCTGGACAGCCGGACAGAATCGATTTCGACCACGCATTCTTGATCAGTTAGTCGAACCAAAACGTTTAAGACCATTTTTTAGCCAAAAATTCGAAAACTACAGAAATTTGGGCAAATTGATAAGCACTCTTTTCCGAGGAATAAGAGCGGCAAAAAATGTTTCGGTTTCATTCTCTTCGATTTTGTTTGGGGATGATCAGAATTAGTGCCTTTCCAGATAATATACCACCTCACCCATTTGTTGCTAAAATATTCATAATTCAGGAACTGGATTTTTGGGCTTTGTATTTCATGAATGACAGAGTTATCCTTTATGTTTTGAACGAAATTGGTTTGGATTTTTGTCTGTAATTTTCTAATTATGACTCGAAAATTACCATTTTATGGATTATTATTATTTATTATTATTGATAAGAGGTTACGTTGCACCGCGACCTTGAGATCTATTGTGCCCCCCATCAGAGCTGTTCTCACCATTACGCCATCTACAGTTCGCCCTCCAGTTCCAGAGTATAAATGAACCATTTTATGGATACCATTCGACTGGCTCATCAGCCAGTAAGAATTCGTAGACAAATTAAATTCTGCTCATCAATCCGGCTATAAACATGATACTTCCAAAAGAAGAGATACTTGAAACTTGCAGGGTACGTTCGATTTTGAAATGTACCGTACAGTAGTAGAATGGGCCTATGGTTTCGGAAATATACTCTTTTTGGCGCTCTAGTTCCTCGGAACTGAGTGCTTATCAATTTGCCCAAATGTCTGTACTTTTCGAATTTTTCGATGAAAATGGTCTTAAACGATTTGGTTCGACTCACTGATCAAGAATCCGTGGTCGAAATTCATTCTGTCCGGCCGGCCGTAGGCACGATCACTCTCGAACGGAATGAGCTAGAGAGTTGAAATTTTCAGAATAGGTTTGGCAGATGAATATTTCGGATGAGTTCGTTATTGGGCAAAATCGGACAGACAGTATCGGAGTAACAAAAAAGATATATTTTTTTTACATAACAAATTCCAAATTAAATTTTTTTCAATATGCAGTTTTACTATAAGAATCCATTCATATCACTTTTAACTCTAGCAAGCTAATACTTTCGGAGATATGATTTTTCAAAACTTCAATATAAATCGTATTTCTATATAATTTCACAGAATGATATAATTATTCTGTGGGTATTCTATGAATTGTTATAATGTCAACTTATTTTCCTGAGACATGACGTTGTCTCATTGTCATTCATTCCAGCAATCGTATAAATATGAGAATTATAATATAATATCATACTTTTTGTTGGTTGATATTTTCATGCCGATGGTCAATCCATATGATGATGTGAATGGTAATGGTAAGTTAATAACATTGTCATTCATTCCAACAATCGTATAAATATGAGAATTATAATATAATATCATACTTTTTGGTGGTTGATATTTTCATGCCGATGGTCAATCCATATGATGATGGGAATAGTAATGGTAACCTAATAATATTGAGTTCAGAATATCTCCACTAAAATCAAAACTGGAATATTGGTGTATTGGAGTAGATTTGAGGCAAGATATATATTATCGTTCATCATAGAATTGAGGAATGAATATCTCGGATGAGTTCGTTGTTGGGTAGAATTCGTCTATTGGTTTTGGATTGATAATTTTTGGCACTCTTGTTGAATTTAAATTCTTCTATGATGTTTGAATTCAATTTCTGCTAAGATGAAGTTCTAAATTTCAATAATGAATCGTACTTCTATGTTTTCACAGAATGCTATAATCATTCTATCTAAGCTTTATTATATGATCTATGTTCATACTCGTACATTTCATCCTGTTCTATAAGAGAGAGTCAAATTCATTTCAGCTATTTTAATTTGGTTTCTTCCATGGTACAGTTCTCATTCTCAGATGGCTCATTTAATCTTGATAAATAAACTATTTTTTGAATTGAATTTCCTTTATTATGCAGTTCTATCATAAGAATACATTGATATAATTCTCAACTCTGAGAAACCAATACTTTCGGAGATATAATTTGTCTGTTTGAACTAGAGCGCCAGAAAGCTCCTGTACACAGGGCTTGAACCCATTTTTATATGTTATTCTCGCAATATCTCCAAAACTACAGATCTGATCGGGTTCAAGTCTAGTAGTTAGATATATAACAGATATACGGTGGGTTTCACAAAGCTTTGACAGCTCTTAATCGCCAAATTAGTGCGATTCTATGTCGATTTTCAGTCCATTCTTGATAAAACCATCAAATTAAATCCACAATTAAGCTAATCGCAGCTTCGTGAAACCCACCAATAGATTTTAAGGTTCATGCAAAATTTTGTGGGGATCCTAGAAGAATAAAATAAAAATATTGAAGAAATATCCGATAACTCTGAGGCGTATCTTCATAATTCGCTGAAATTTGTACATATAAGACAACGAAGAAAATTAATTAATCAAAAAATCAGTTTAACAGCTTTTTAACGTGAAAAGAAAATGGAATTTTTTTCATTCTTTAATATAAATCAGAAAGGCCTCTAAACTGCTGAGGATTCTTCAGATATTTTAGGGGGCAACTAGGCAGTATTCAAATTCAAGTAGAAAGAAAAATTATAGAATTCTTGGATATTTAAAAATTTTTTCATAGTAAATCGCAAAGTATTTTCCTAAAAAAAAATCGTACATTTCACGAAATACAACTTAGAGTGGAAATATTAAAAAAAAAGTTAAAAACCGTACCCCTAGAAAATTTAAAAAAAAATCACGAAAAAATAAATTGGTTCAAGCACTGACGTGAAGTCAGAAGCTTTTGCGCGTATGTTCTATTGTCCATTCTTCTGTATTGGACACCCTTAATCGAATTTACCATGGTAAATTATGTTGTCCATTCTCCTGTATTGGACACTCTCAATTCGAATTTACCATGGTAAATTCGGTTCTTAAAATTTTTTTTTTCGTAATTTTTTTCAAATTTTTCTTCTTTTAAAATTTTAAACACGTCCTTATGACACTCTTAATTCGAATTTACCATGGTAAATTCGAATTAAGTGTCCAATACAGGAGAATGGACAACATAATTTACCATGGTAAATTTGATTAAGGGTGTCCAATACAGAAGAATGGACAATAGAACATACGCGCAAAAGCTTCTGACTTCACGTCAGTGCTTGAACCAATTTTTTTTTTTCGTGATTTTCTTTTTAATTTTCTAGGGGTACGGTTCTTAAAAATTTTTTTTTTCGTCATTTTTTTCAAATTTTCTAGGGGTACGGTTCTTACAAAATTTTAAACACTTCTTTAGGTTGATTTTCTACTTCTAGTTACCAAGCTTCAATTCGATCGAATATTTATTTTTTGAGTTATCAAGGAAATAATATTTCAGGTGGGTATAACTCGGAAACCGTTAGACCGATTATGCCCAAAAACGAACTCAACTCTCCCTTTCGGATACGCAACCTTCCCTGAAAATTGCAAGAATGCTCGAATGTCCAACAATATTTAACCGATCGTATTGAAACTTGAAACTTGGCAGTAGAGTTAGGTTATGAAGGCTTTTGCAAAAGTTACAGACATTTGGGCAAAACTATAACGCGATGTTCCCCAGAACATACGCGCAAAAAGATTAAGTTTATAGTCTATAGATTAGCGAAGCTAACAAGAAATATTTTAATGCCATCTGAAAGAAAAAATAGCGAATAGTGCCTAAGCGCCCTTGTTTACCAAAATAATATTCGTTTTCTTCAGAGAAGAATCAGAATAAGTGACTTTTTTCACAGAGTTTCATTTACATCTCACGACGTTCTGATGCAATAATCCATGGGAGATTAATTATTTTTCTTTTTCATTCAAATATTATTTCAGATCATTTCACTGTTTACGTATTGTGCGTATGTAATATGGAACAGCGTGCTATCATCTTGCCCAAATGTCCGTAATGTCAGAATTTGAAAAATTTGGAAATGGTTTGAAGTCAAATTCGATTCGGTTCGGCCGGCCGTTGCTATGATAACTTTTGAACGGAATGAGATAGCGACTTGAAATTTTCAGGGTAGGTGGCTCATCCGATTGCGACGGTTGAGTCTCATCGAATTGAAACTTATTAACTAATTGTAGGATGCCGACTTAAAGACAGAACTATCCGTCCGATGTCGCGGAAAGCGCGAGATCCTTCAAAACCTAAGTTTAAACTGAGGATTTGGAGCTATACTCAGCTGAAATCTTGTTGTTTTTTACTCAATAGCTCAAAAAATACAGATCCGATTCAATTCAAACTTGGTAATTAGTTGTAGAATGCCAACTTTCGAAGTTTTGCGAAATTTCGAATAGCATCACTAGAAAATCTAGAAAAATTAAAACACAACCGAATCTATATTGCTGGAGATATTAAAAAAATATTGGAATCTGAGCAGCTTTTGGCGAGTTCAGTGACGATTGCCATGATAACTTTTGAAAGGAAAGGAAGAGCAACTTGAAATTTTCAGGGTATGATGCCAATCAAAATGCGACAGTTAAGTTCGTTAATGAGCATAATCGACGAAAAGGTTTCAGACTTATACCCTTCTGAAATTTAGTTGTTATTTTCAGCAATTTGTGAGGATCGCATCACTAAGAAAAAAAAAATATGTTCCCAATGTTATCAAAGATACAAAGCCGATCGAATTGAAATCTTGTACTCGGTTGAATAAAAACGGCTTGAAGGTTCATGCAGTATTTTGTGAGGGTATGTAAGGCGTTAATAGACAGAAGAACATGCGCGCAAAAGCTCCTGACTTCACGTCAGTGCATCTTGAGAATTCTAATCGATACAAATTGTTTGCTTAAGAGTTCAATAAATGTTCCAGGAGGAATGCGACAAATGGAAACTGTAAATTAAGGTCACCAAGGTGGACTCATATCGAGAGATTTTAAACGCCTGTGTTGTTGGTTATGGATAAACAGGATTATTTTCGGATATTGGGTGAAGTTTCAATGTTCAATAAATCTTGAACCAATCAACTGACAGATTTCAAAGGTTGCAGTTATTTCACCCCTTTTTCGGCCTCTTTCGTCAGTCGTTTATGAGATAAAAAAATCAGTACTGGAGTGGAATAATTTTGGGCAGTCCCTGTCTTCGTAAATATATGTTTTTCTAGTACATAGACACTTAAAATTTCTTCCAACATTATGAAGGTAGAAGAGTAATTCAAGAAAAAAAAATTGGTTCAAGCCCTGTGGACAGGAGCTTTCTGGCGCTATAGTTCAAACAGACAAATTATATCTCCGAAAGTATTGGTTTCTCAGAGTTGGGAATTAAATCAATGTATTCTTATGAAAGAACTGCATCATAAAGGAAATTGAATTCAAATAATAGTTTTTTTATCAAGATTAAATGAGCAATCTGAGAATGAGAACTGCACCATGGAAGAAATCAAATTAAAATAGCTGAAATGAATTTGACTCCTTCTTATAGAACAAGATGAAATGTACGAGTATGAACACAGATCATATAATAAAGCTTAGATAGAATAATTATAGCATTCTGTGAAAACATAGAAGTACGTACGATTCATTATTGAAATTTAGAAAAATCATATTTCCGAAAGTATTAGCTTGTTGGAGTTGAAAATGATATCGATGGATTTTAATGATGAAACTGCATCTTAAATAAAAATTACAGACATTTGGGCAAATTGATAAGCACTCAGTTCCGAGGAACTAGAGCGCCAAAAAGTCCGGGGTTCTCGTTCCGGAACCGAAAAACCGACAGCGTAGACACACCGGCTATCGGGCTCCTCGTACGATCTTGTCGATCTCCGGTATTAGAATAAAACGTCGGTACTTACCTGGGATATATATTCTTAATTTTCACTTTTCGACATAAAATCGCCACATGGGGGTTTATTTGACGGTTTTTTACCCTTGTCTCTCTAAGCCGATTTTGACGTTTCTCGAACCAACTATTAGCAAGAGATAATGTCATATCTTAGGAAAATAAGTTGACATTATGACAATTCATACGTAGAATAATTATATAACTCTGTGAAAACGTAAAAATACGATTTTTTATTGAAATTTTGTAAAATCATATCTCCGAAAGTATCAGCTTGTTAGAGTTAAAAATGATATAATTGGATTCTTATGATAAAACCGCTTATTGAAAAAAATTTAATTTGGAATTTGTTCTGTAAAAAAAATTCTTTTTTGTTACTCCGAAACCATCTGTACGATTTTGCCCAATAACGAACTTAGCCGAGATATTTATCTGCCAAACCTATTCTGAAAATTTCAACTCTCTAGCTCATTCTGTTCGAGAGTTATCGTGCCTACGGCCGGCCGGCCGGACAGAATGGATTTCGACCACGGATTCTTGATCAGTGATCCGATCCAAATCGTTTAAGGCCATTTTCATCGAAAAATTCTGAGGAACTAGAGCGCCAAAAATTAAAAATTGCTTGGTACTATCATACAGATAATACATTTTATTGTTGAAAGAAAAAATGTTGACTACATTTTTTCAAATGACTAGATTAACGATACGATACGATATACTTATACCTTTTGTATATAAGTATAGTATAGTAATTTGACGCTTGAAATTTTTTCCAACATTATGAACCTAGAGAGACTAATTCAACAAAAAAAGTCCAAGAAAATTGCTTGGTACTATAATACAGATAATAAATTTTATTGTTGAATTAAAAAATGTTCGCTACATTTTTTCAACTGACTAGATTCATATTTCTCTTCGTGTTGAAATGATATACCAATTCTTATGTTAAGCTGCTCAGAAGAAAAGTGGTATAACTTCATTTAAGTGATTTATTGGGAAATTAAGGTTTTACCTTTCAACGGATTTCATTGAGAGGTAAAATATTAACAGGTTCTAACTTGGTCACAAAATTGTTTCCACTTATGCCATTCATTCAGAGAATGAAATACAATCTTAGGTACTAAAATATCGCTATAACTCAAACATTCGGAATTTGTGAGTTATACCACTTTTCCTCCTTACACCTATTCAGGTGAAGATTACACGAAAATAAATATACATTAGATACCTTTCACATTTATTGAGAATATCTTTTCCAAAGCTGTTAAGAGGGTATCGAAATTTTCGAAAAATTACACACACTAATAAAAATTATTGTTATATGTAAGAATTATTATTTCTTCATTAACAAAATACGATAATTATCCACAATGTGCAAACATGAATAAAATGAACGAAAAATAATGTGAGAAAACAAAATCATCTTCAGCCATGAAATTGCTCAAAGTTATATTAGTATCCGTGCCATAAGGGATGAAATATCAATCTAGCTAGTTGAAAACATGTAGTCAGAATTGTATACGATTATACAGTTCTGACTACAGGTTTTCATCGGCACGATTGCCGAGATTTTTTTTGTATTTTTTGTTGAAATACTCTTTAGGCTCATGAAAGTGTAGAAGATTTTCAGTGACTTCATACAGGGTGAACTAAAGTTAAATAAGATAGGAAATTTCCAAAATTATCCTAATTTGGTCCTAATTTTTCCAATTTCACTAATTGTAAGCGAAAGTGGTCGAGACAGGTGATATAACTAAAAACTTTGAAATAGGTCAGCTGATTGGTTCTAGATCTCACTCAATATCTGAAAACCAACCTGTTCATCGAAACCAAAATCTACAGGCGGAAAATCTCTCGATATGAATCCAACTTTCCGTTTGTCGCATTCCTCCCATGCCGGGTGACATTTCAGCATTGATGAAATATAGATACTGGGCTTGTGTCAACAAAAGAGAAAATTATTTGAATAATAGCGTAAATGAGCGTTTCGCGTCCAGTCTCCTTGTTCGTGTTCATAATTATTATAATTTTCAGGTCCATAAATTATGTGGAAACCATTTGGTGCTTCTCTCATGATTTATCTACCAAAAAAATGAATAGATTTAAATTTTCTCCATAGAGATCTTTAGCGATTCAACTCACATTCATTACAGAATGAGTAATACTAGTAGTTTCTTGGAACGAGTACTCAGTGGAAATGAATAATTGTTTTAAATACCTCATTATCTCCATGGTTTGAACTGAAAAAATCATTACTTTCAATTTGCTATCGATCGGATACGGAGATACAAATATGCGTGGATACGCTAGATATATATTTCGAACAAATTGCCATTAAGCTGTAATAGATCTGAATTATTCAGAAGTTTCAACATATTTCTTCAAAGCGATTAATGTTTAATTGACAATTATATTAGGTTTCCGATTCAGCGTCGACATATCGAATGCTGTTATTGAATTTGTTGTAATGAGTGTAATGATTTCTGAACAAAGCTATTTTCTCCTATTCTTGTTATTAGCACGATCTATTAGGGACATCTACTCAACTAATTGTCATTTATAATATACCTCCTTCCGATTTTCTGTTTCTGCGGAAAATGTAAAACTATTTAGATTATTTTCAGTATTATACCGAACATTACTTATTGATCCAACACTCATTGTATCATAACAGATATATGCATATCATATTAAAAAATTTCGTTTATATTAGGACCAAGAGGCATAGAATATGGACACTATTGCTCAGAAATGATCGTGGCAAAGCTGGCGTCGAATGGTGACTTATTTCACTGAGTTATTGAGGACATAACAACAAACTTTAAGATGGGCATAACTCCGAAACCGTTTGGCCGATTATGCAACCTACCCCGAAAGTTTCAATTCGCTATCTTTTACCGTTTGAAAGTTATCGTGACAACGGCCGGCCGGATAGAATCGAATTCGACCTCGAATTCTTCATCAGTGACTCGAACCGAATCGTTAGAGACCATTTTAAGCAAAAAAAAATCGAAAATGACTGACATTTGGGAGAAATGATAGCATGCTGTTCCCTAGAATATGATATGTATGTATCCAATTAACAATTTTTTTTTCATTAATGTCGAATAAACGCTTACAAAATGAATTAATATAACTTCTAGTTGTATGCGTTGATGCTAGAAACATTGATAAACTAATAATTTCGGAACCTATTTGGAGAGTACTAAAAAGGAGTAATAGGAAGAGTATATACCCAATGTCTGTACTTTTGGCCCTCTTAGGAAACCCAAATTTGAAATCTGAGGCAGACTGGTTTAGTCAGCTATGCTTAAAAAAAATGAGGGAAAGCCCTGTGGACAGGAGCTTTGGCGATTTTGTTCAAACTTTGACAAATCATATCTCCGAAAGTATTGGTAAGAGTTGGGAATTATGTATATCAATGGATTATTATGATAGAACTTCATCATAACAGAAATTGAATTCAACAAGAGTGCCTAAAATTATTAATCCAAAACCAACAGACCGCAAATCCACTCTGAAAATTATATTATATTAATTGAAACTTATCCAATATTCCAGTTATGTTTTTACTGGAGATATTCTGAACTCAATATTATTAACTTAGCATTACCATTCCCATCATCATATGGATTAACCATGAGCACTAAAATATCACCCAAGCAGAATGATATCATATTATAATCCTCATCATTCTACAATAGCTGTAATGAATTTGACATTTTATGATCGTTTAATAATTTATAAATAGAATAATTAAAGCATTCTGTGAAAACATAGAAGTACAACGAGAAGTTCAATTTATTATTGAATGTTTAAAAAATTATATCTTGGAGAGTATAAGCTTGTTACAGTTAAAAATAATATCAATGGATTTTTATTGTGAAACTGCATCTTGAAAGAAATTGAATTTGAAATTTGAGATACAAAAAAAAATTTTGTTTGTTACTCCGCACCCATCTGGCCGATTTGCCCAACAGCGAACTCTGCTGACATATTTATTTCCCAAACCTACTCTAAAATTTCAACTGTCTAGCACATTTTGTTGCAGAGTTATCCTGCCTACTGCTGGCCGGACAGAATCAATTTCAACCACGGATTCTTAATCAGTGAGTCGAACCAAATCGTTTAAGACCATTTTCATCAAAAGATTCAAAAATTACAGAGATTTGGGCAAATTGATAAGCCCTCTTTTTCGAGGATTGAGAGCGCCAAAAAGATAAGGTTTTCTTTTACGTATAGGTACAGCACAAGCCGAGAATATACGATAGCCAAAAACGGTGGTAAAGATGTTGAGGATATCGCTTCCGACAATAGTAATAGACGAGATACTACCTGGAAATTGAAGGCTTATAGGTCGATTACCTTAACAAGAATTCAATAATTTAGGTTATTTAGTCTGAATGAATTAAAGGTTGTTACGCATATTGGCAAATATATTTGATCATCCAAAATACCAAAAAAGCCTAACCTTCAATACCTTCAAGTTTTATATAAGCGGAAATAATGATATCTTATTGTTTTTTTTGTGGTTACTAATACGTAATACTAATACGTTCGAATATTAATTTACCGAGCAGAGTAGAGTTTTTGAAGGTTTGATGAATTTACTCTGGAGTTGACTACTATTCATGTAATAATCGGACGGTTCCAGTTTTCATTTGGAGTTCGAATGACAATATCGGAATAAGTTATGTTGGTATTAAGAAATAACTTATATAACTATATACCTTGGAAAACATTATAAGCCGAATATAACTCAAACGATACAAGAGAACGACAAATGTTCATTGTGTATATATATGTTTACATCAAATACCACATAATTCAACGTCAGTAGTTACCAAGTTTCAATTCAATCGGATCATAATTTTTTAAAATAAAATTAATACTCCCAAACCGTTGAGTCGATTCTGACTAGAGTTGTGCATAATCGAATGATTTCAATGATCGATATACAGGGTCTTTCACGAGGAACCTCACCCATATTTATACGGGAAACTTCTGAACGTATTTTCATGAAATTCAGCACTTATAAGTATTTCACGATGCTGATGAAATATAAAATATTTTCAAGGCATGAGCACCTCCGGTTTTTCCGGTATGACGTCAACTTCCGTTTTTCAAATTAGAACACCATTTTTTTATTGCAGAAATAGATTCCTTAGAAAATTTCAAGTTATTTTGATGTAACATTTTTCAGTTTTGGTTGGAAAATTCTCTCTGAGCGGGAAAATTCGAAAAAAAAATCGAAAATAGAGCTCCGCTGAAACAAGAAAAACTTCGAGGTTTTTGGATGGAAAATTTTCATTTCTGAGATTTTTCAAGATGTAAGATTGATGTATCCACTCCAAAAATCGAAATCGCGATTAATGATACAGGGGGTGAAAAAATCGCTTTCAAAGTTAGGGATGACAAAATCGTGAAAAATCAATTTTTTCAAATTAGAACCCCATTTTTTTATGGCAGATATTGAATCTACGTTAAAAAACAATGTGAGTGTATGCATCACACCCTTGCCCTCAAATGGATATTTTCTGAGTTATTCACAAAAAACTGTTTTTCGTCTTGAATTTTCAGCTATTTCTTTTCCCTTCACGCCAAAAAGATGAAATTTTCAGGAACTGTTATTTGAACCATGCTGTAGATTTTTCACCCCTTCTTGAAACCGACTTCAAGTTACTATTAGGAGAACCATGGCAAACTCTCGCAGTTATAACTAGAGAAGATGCTCAAAGTTTTGACCGTTAATATCTAGACATTTATTTATACGTCTCAGGAATGCTTCGTGCGTTGCTCTTCTTATTTCATCGGGAGGAAGAGATCTGCAAAAGTGTTTAAAAACCAAATTGAGTTTCAAAACTATGAATCTAAAAATCTAAACAAACCTAAACGCATTTCTGACTCGTTCTATGCAGTCCTCTTTATCAGTCAGGGGAGTTGAGTAGACAATATTTTTTATCCTACCCCAAACATAATAGTCTAAAGGAGTTAAATTGGGAGAACGTGGTGGCCAAAGATGTGGACCATTGTTCGCCAACCATCGATCTTCAAATAGCCTGTAGAGGATATTTGACACATTGAGTGAATTGTGTGGAGGCGCGCAATCTTGTTGATACCATAATTCATTATGGTTCTGTACTAGCGGCTCAATTATTTGAGTCAATATGTCAGAATATCTATCTCCTAAGGGAGAATATTCTTTAAATAATGCAAACATGTGTAGTGTACTATCTTACCAGTTAAATTCCCATCATAAATGAGAACATCGAGAATTGCATTATTTTTGATGGCGCAAAAAACATTGAAACTCCAGGTCTCTTGAAAGTTCCATTGTCTGAAGTGGTGGTTGTTCTCTTCATCCCAATAATGACTGTTATGCCTATTGAAAGAACCATTCTTTGTGAATTTAGATTCATTTGTCCAAATTATACAGTCCAAAAAGTTTTCATTCTCTTGAAATCGAATCATCATAGCTTCGCAAAACTCTGTTCTCCTGACAAAATCAGTTTCCTTCAAATACTGTACCCTATTGAATTTATATGGGTGCATTTTATGTTTTTTTAATATTCTCCAAACACTCGATTGAGATAATCCCAGATCAATCTCGGCATCTTTGAGAGAATTTTGAGGATTCACACGAAAATATGCAAGAACTGTAATTTCGTTGTTCTCATCTTCTACTACACTTTTTTCTCTGTGTATAGTTTTCTTAACGAAAGATCCGACATTTCTCAAGTTTGTCATGGTTCTGTTAATGGTATCTCTCGTTGGTCTGGGTCGGTCAGGAAACCTCTCAATGAACAGTCGAATCGTTCTATCTACAACTTTATTACATTCTCCATGAAGTAGAATGAGATTTAAATAATCTTCATTGGTAAAATTAGGCATAGTGATCGATTTTATAACTTAATACGAATTATCACCAAATTAATAGTAAACACAAAATGCTACTGAATAAAGAGGAATTTGGCAGATGTAAAACATGGTAAGTTTTTGCATATGGTTCATAAAGAATTATTTATTTATCACTGGAGAGAAAACCGATGGCCGATTAGTTGAAATAAAGAGGTTTCCGATACAAATTCGAATCAAAATTCGCCATCTATTTAGGAACAACCTGTAACTTTTTTCTCTTGCATATTAGGGTAGTAAAATCTAAAACATGGTTTAAGTAACAGTTCCTGAAAATTTCATCTTTTTGGCGTGAAGGCAAAAGAAAATCTGAAAATTCAAGACGAAAAACAGGTAAAAATGGGGTTCTAATTTGAAAAAATTGATTTTTCACGATTTTGTCATCCCTAACTTTGAAAGCGATTTTTTCACCCCCTGTATCATGAATCGCGATTTCGATTTTTAAAGTGGATACATCAATCTTACATCTTGAAAAATCCCAAAAATGAAAATTTTCCATCCAAAAACCTCGAAGTTATTCTTGTTTCAGCGGAGCTCTATTTTCGATTTTTTTTCGAATTTTCCCGCTCAGAGAGAATTTTCCAACCAAAACTGAAAAATGTTACATCAAAATAACTTGAAATTTTCTAAGGAATCTATTTCTGCAATAAAAAAATGGTGTTCTAATTTGAAAAACGGAAGTTGACGTCATTTCCGGAAAAACCGGAGGTGCTCATGCCTTGAAAATATTTTAGATTTCATCAGCATCGTGAAGTACTTATAAGTGCTGAATTTCATGAAAATACGTTCAGTAGTTTCCCGTATAAATATGGGTGAGGTTCCTCGTGAAAGACCCTGTATAGGTTCTCGTGAGGTTCCAATTATCGAATGATTACTCGATACATTAATCGCTCGGTGCTCGTCTCGGTTCTTATTGCGTCAGCTGCTTTCTTTATCCACAATATGTTTGCTCCGTGTTGCTTCAACAGTATTCGGTATTCACTTAATTACTGCCGTATTCTATACCATATTTATTTCCATATGTTCGAAATGAAGTATGAACCTGAAATTCCCAAGAATAAATTCGAGAATGGCAACAATACGCACCAGAGGTCACCCATAAATTCCATTGATCGTTAAACGAACCTCCCATATCTCACTGGAGTCTGAAATGCCACCAATCGAAATATCAAGACATTCCAAACGTAAACGAGATATCTCGGTATTCTCGTGACAATACCGACAACACCAAAGTAGTGTGTATTGCTATGATAATCAATTATGTTTATAATGGGTTTTTCACATTTTACTTTCATTTTCGTCCACTTAGATATTCAATTCGATTTTTCCAAATGGCATATTATTTTTAGTTTATTATTTATTTATTAGTTCGTCTTCGCATTCTCACATATATCGTCATATATGTAATCAGAAACGAAGAAAATGAAAGCAACTTGTGAAGCAATCTGTATGAACATAAATTATTATTGTCAGAGCAAAACACGCTATTAAATTATTATCTATGTCACTTCATCAGACAACATCCATATCTTTGATGAATTAGCTTAATTACAGTTTTTACATTCACAGCCTGCAACTTGGCACTCTGCGCATCTGGCCTTTCTAGTGTCGTATAACATTTATCTAAGACGTTTTTCATATACAGGGTGAGCCTTTGACCACTGCATTAATTTTAACCAAAGATCCCTCTCATCAAATGAAACACTTTTTTCATTCAACATTTTTCCAAATTCAGCTCAGGTAAAAAGATGTTGAAATTTTGAAAAAAAAATCAGTTTTTATTTTGTAGCTTTGACATCCTTTTTTCGAATAAAATGAATGTTGGCGTAAAGTTTCCTATAACTATGATACATATTTTCCAAATATCAGTTATTTTCTACTTCCACTGGTTTTCTAGTTATGGACTCGTGGATTCATAAAACTAAACGAAATTAGCATAAAGAAAGCATATAAAGTTTTTCTTGAGTCATTTCAAGAATATCCCATCGTTTTAGAACATTATATTATTCTTCATCATTTCTCCTTAAACGCACCGTTTTCGAGACATTCTTCATTGAATGTTTCAAATGGAAAACTCCAGAAATTTCACTACTTTATGGATCCGTCCCTGAGCGTTGGAATCCCGAATCAAGCTGTAAACCACGTTACCATGCCTTATTCTCGTCCGCCAGCAATGTCATAGATAATTTATATGCGGGAGTGTATTAGCACATTGTGAAATCTTTAAACGCTTGTAACTTTTTACCTGAGCTGAATCTGGAAAAATATTAAATGAAAAAAGTGTTTCATTTGATGAGAGGAATCTCTGGTTAAAATTAATGCAGTGGTCAAAGACCCTGTATATCGACAAAACCAGCAGATAAGCACTGTTGGGACACCCGGTATATTACAAGAAATTATGAACAATGAGGTTTAAACGATATTGAGACAATAATAAACTAGAACGTTCAATAGTTGTTTTTACCATTAAATACACAAATTGGTTCATTAAAGTTAATAATATCTAATTTAACGCAGTGCATAAAGGCTTCCCAAAGGTCTAACTATAACCTCCCATCTAATATTCCAATATATAATCAGACCATGTTCTCTTTGCAAATACTAATGTTGCTTAGAAAAATGTCAGAAAGCCCTGTGGAAAGGAGCGTCGGCATTCTTGTCCAAATTTTGACAGATCATATCTCCGAAAGTATTGGTTTCTCAGAGTTGGGAATTATGGTAGTGGATTCTTATGATAGGACTGTATCATAAAAGAAATTAAATTCAAAAAAGTGTCAATCAAAAAAAAAAAAGGGTCAAAACTTATAAATCCGAAACCACCAGACCGATTCTACCCAATATCGAACTTATCCGAGATATTCATTCCTCAAATCTACTCTGAAAATCATATTTTAAAATTTGAAACTTAACCAATATTCCAGTTCTTTTTTAACTGATATTCTGAATCCAATTTGATAAACTTACCAAATTATATTATATTTCCATCATCATATGGATTATCCAAGGGCATTTATGGTAGGGGTGATTATAATATCCTATAATTGGTCATTTTGCATTCAATCATAATTCGTTTGTTAGAACAGAAATACATTTGACATGTTTGTTATAGGTAGATAAGATCAAATTTATGAACAGTGAATACAAATAGAACACAGATAGATAGAATTCGCATTCTGGGAAAACATAGAAATACGATGTATTAATAAAATTCTTACTGGGGATATTCTGAACACAAGTTGATTAACTTGTATATATTTCCATCATCATATGGATTATACAAGAGCCTTATATTATTGCCCAAAAATTATAATATCCTATAATCCGCATAATTCTAGGATAGCTGAGGTTATTTCATTGGTTATTTTGCATTCAATCATACTTTGTTTCCTAGATCAGGAGGTATTATATCATGAGTAACGACTTTTGAATGGAACCAGAGATAAATATGACATGTCTCTTATTGGTAGATAAGATGACAAAAACCAAATCGTTTAAGACCATTTCCATCCAAAAATTCGAAAATTGCAGACATTTGGGAAAATTGATAAGCACTGTGTTCCGAGGAAGAAGAGCGCCAAAAAGATATTGCTTGGACAGCAAGATTCAAAATGTTGCTATTCTCATCGAGTTTGAGCAATATGATCTGTCATTTTTAGAATCATCTACCTTTCCATATTGCTATCACAACAACTTCATAATTGTACTTTCCAAGAAAATAACATGATTTGAAATATGGCAGAAAACCAGTTTGTTTCATTTATTTTCTTCAAAGCGTTTGAGAATATTGAAAATAAATAGCTGCTTTAATAAATATAATTATATAATCTATAGATTTGATAAAGGTATATACTTCAAAAAATTTAATTTTGAGTACCAAGAGATGCCTCCACAACATTCAAAGACGGACATAGATCGATTCTCAACATATTAAAAAAAATAAAATGTATCTCTATAAAATGATACCTATCCAGGAGCTCTTCGAAGACGATTTTGATAGGAGAATATATTATTGTGAGCAAATGATAGACATGCTGGATAAAAATATTATCCAATTAGTAGAATGTTTGTTTTCTGATGAGTGCACTTTTTTTCCCAACGGCCATGCTAATCGTCAAAATTGCCGCTACGGGTCTATCGGAAATCCTCACTGGGTGAGAGAGGAACACACAATTCCCTCCAAGGCCCCTTGTTCACTGAGGGAAATTTGAATGGCGATAAATATTTAGCACTACTTCAAAATGATGTCGTCCCAACATTGGCAAATCTATATCCTGATCAAGGAAATCCTTAAGTTCCTCGGAATACGATATGGTTTCAACAGTATGGAGCACCACCACATTACCAACGCAATGTCCGGCAGTACCTCGACACAATATTTCCAAATCGGCGGATAGGAAGGTGAGGAACGATCCAATGACCAGCGTGATCCCCTGATCTTAACTTACCCATAAGATTTCTCTTCATGGGGATATGTGAAGAGCTTCTTGTACAAGACTAAACCCCTTGATTTGAATGACCAAAAGCATCGAATAACGCATCGATTAGGTCGATCACTCCTACGATGTTGAATAATGTTGAAAGAAATTTAATTGCAGGTTAGGATGTTGCCAAGGCGTTTACGGTGAACACTTTGAAAATCTTTTTCATTAACATTCATAATATATTCGCTACATTTTGTATTACATTTTAGTTTTTGATATTGTACGAAATTTCGCTAATCACTTGATTTTATGTTTTTCTGAGTTGATTTTTACAACAAACATGAAAGTGATAAGATTTCTGAATAGTGAATGAACAAACCTTTCAAACGATGTATCACAAGCCCATACTTACTAAGGTGCGTGGACCATGGAAGGCCACTCTAACGAATAAACAGTTTTTATTTGTTCATTTACTAGATAAATAAAAGAAACGAATCATTTATAAACACTTTGTTTTGCTGTGTATCATATTAATTACTTTTTTTTTATTCTAGATGTAATCACTATTTCTAGAACTTAACTTTTATAAAACTCTTCTAAACGGCCTTGTAAGGAACAGGGCTCCAAGCAAGGCCAATATTATAAATCAGTCGTTCAACTTACAACTAGAATTGTAATAATCAAAATATCCGCTTTTACTAAAACCACAGAAAAAGCTCTTTCATTTAAATAAAAAATTAAATGCCTAACACATTATTATCTTCTTCAAAAAACTCAACGAACATTTCTTGAACAACATCTTATAACTAAGGATATATTAATGGAAATTATATAAAAATTATAGTAACGAGTATTACATAGATAACAAATAAGTTTTAAATGCGTTTTCCAATGTAATTATAAATAGTTTTTTTTACCTATAATGGCCTTCATACGGGTCCGTTCTTTGTAAGGCCAAAATGTTCCTAAAAAGTCTAAGTTAAAAAGTTGAATAATCCTTATGAATAATAAAATTATAATCATTGAACATTGCTTTAAGAACCAAACGGCTCGTCAAATTAAAAACTAAGTTCACATTTTCATTAGTAAATGTTCCTAGCAAGGCCCATGTACCCTAGCAAGGCCAACCGTCAAATTTTTTATT
Source organism: Halyzia sedecimguttata (assembly GCA_937662695.2). Lineage (NCBI taxonomy): Eukaryota > Metazoa > Arthropoda > Insecta > Coleoptera > Coccinellidae > Halyzia > Halyzia sedecimguttata. The sequence goes on along the minus strand of OW569416.2, from coordinate 8,482,740 downwards.
GGCCTTATAAAGAACCACCGGCTTTCATAGGAACACTGCCAATATTTCAACCACAATCCAGGCAAAATCATTATATTTTTTCTTTAGTACCACAAAAAATCCTTACATAACAATTTACAGTAAAAAGAATACAATAATAATAGGTTATTGACATAAAAACTTACCTTTAGGTGAGCGCGTGAATTACAATTTGAACGTCGCCGAACGAAGTCTACGAAGCGAGGGACTACACTGACAAAATAGCAACGCGAGTGACTCGCTGCCGCGTCTGTATCCTTGAGTTTGTTGGAGCTTATTGTGAGCGGAAAGAATTTGCACCACCTGACTATAAATATGACTTTTTTATAGTTGGCCTTCAAAGGAGCATAGCCTTCCATGGTCCACCCACCTTATTTGAAAAATTTGGGGTTGTACCTGTTTTTCGATGGGGGCTGAAGGTAGGGTTTGGATTTTTACGAAAAATAATGACAATTTAAAATTTGAAATTGATATGTTTTGGGATTTTCCATAAATATGTACAGTAACCACGATATTGAATTTATTCCATTTGGCTTTTCCACACTGTATAAGCTTTATGTAGCGCATACGCCGAACGAATGCCAGAAACCTTTAGCAACCGAACACACCTCTCGCCAATATTTTTAACACTCCAGGAATGCTTCTGTTCTGGCGACGACTATCCTTCTGAGTCGTGCCATACTATGAAACGATAACTATTAAATTTCATCAAATTTATTGAAAAATTGTATTACTACCTGAGTTTTAGTATCGATCAACGCTGAAGACATTTCCCGAAGTAGAACAAAGAAGTCACGGTGTGATTAAACAACCCCTGAATATTAGTGAAAATTTCCTTGATTCCATACATTCGCAAATGAAATACAAAGACATTTATCAATGAATTGAGTACTCCATCAGCTCCTTCAATAATCAATTTAAAAATTGGTTCAAGCCATGTGGAAAGGAGCTTTGGCGCTCTTGTTTAGACTTTGACAAATCATATCTTCGCAATTATTAGTCTCTGAGAATGATATAAATGGTTTCTTACGATAGAACTGCATCACGAAAGAAATTAAATTCAAACAGACCGATTCTCCCCAATAACGAACATTTTCGAGATATTCATTCCTCCCACTCTGAAAATTATATTATTTTGTTTTTACTGGAGATATTCTGAACCCAATTTGATTATGTATCTTACCAAAGAATAAATTTCCATCATCATATTATCTACGGGCATTTATATTACCACCTTAAAAGTATAATATCATATCATCCACATAATTCTAAGATAGCTGGGGTTATTTAATTGGTCATTTTGCATTCAATCATAATTTGTTTTCTAGAACAGAAGGTGTATTTTATATCAAGAATAACGAACCAGAAATAATTCTGACATTTATCTCTCATAGGAAAATAACATGACATGTAAGAACACAGATCATATGATAATTCATTCAGCATTTTGTGAAAACATAGAAATACGATTCATTACTGAAATTTCGAGAAATCATATCTCCGAAAGTATTAGCTTATTAGAGTCGAAAATGATATCGATGGATTTTTATGGTGAAACTACATCTCAAAAAAAATTGAATTTGATATTTGTAATGTACAAAAAAAAATTTTTTCGTTACTCCGAAACCATAAGACTGATTTCGTCCAATAACGAACTCAACCAAGATATTTATCTCCCAAACCTACTCTGAAAATTTCAACTGCCTAGCTCATTCTGTTCGAGAGTTACTGTAGAAATAAAATTTTAAAATTTTTAAAATTTTTTATTGACTTTTCAGGTCAACTCGATCACTACAAAACTTCGCATGCCTATAGAGGTCATTATTCTACAATTTGATGCTAAATTTCAGATAGATCGAGTGATTGAGTTTCAGGAATATTCATAAAATTGGTTTTTACTAAGACCATAACTCCGAAACCGCTCGATGGATTTCACCCGTTAACGAACTCGTCCGAAATATTTACGCTCCAAACCTACCGTGCAAATTTCAATCCTCTAGCTCCTTTCGTTCGAGAGTTATCGTGTTAACGGCCGGAGGGACAGAATCCATTTCGACCACGAATTCTTGATCAGTGAGTCGAACCAAATCGGTTTAGACCATTTTCAGCCAAAAATTCGAAAATTACAGACACTCTGTTCCGAGGAACGAGCGCGCCAAAAATAGATAATGGAATCATTCGGGTGAAGATCGAGTAACTCATATCGATATAATAATAGCAATCTTAAATGACTGAGAAACATCTATTAAATAGTTCTGCAGCAGCCTGTGATCATAAGCAATCAATTACCGTACTCCTCCTTTATAGGTTTATGTGTAGCCTTCCAAACGTGATTATCAATAAAGAACTCAAATATTATTCAAGATACACTACTATAGGTATCACGAAATACCCAGCAAATTGCTGTCTTGATAGAGAGTAATGAAGGCTAAATTGTTGATTCAGTTAGTTCAAATAAGGCTCGAGGATAATTACTACAGAATTCTGTGTAAGGAGAAAGAATTTCACATATGTTGTTGAAGTAAATTATTGATTAATATGGAATATCCTGAAGAATTTGAAGAAATATAGTATGTTACCCAGATATTTTACTCTTTGTCTCTTTACCCACATATGATTCTTGAACATCTAAATTTGGAATTGTAAATAATGAATAGATTTAAATGATTGGTTGCACCATACACTACTGAAATTTATGGATATTAAAGATTTTGCATATAAAGAAAGAAAAATTTCAAATGGAAATATGCGAGAATTGTTTTAAATATGCCTTCGGATAAATACGTAATCTATGGTTTGATCCATCATACCAAAGAAACAAGATTTCACTTAAGTTTAACGGAAATCTGCTCAAGTAAAGAAAAAAAATCAATGGCCAGGTGCAAATGGAAGCATATAATTTAGCTACCTGGTTGCTTTTGCACGCATGTTCTGGAGAATATCGCGTTATCATATCGCCGAAATGTCCGAAATTTTCGAATTTTTGGCCGAAAATGGACTCAAACGATTGGGTTCGACTCCCTGATGAAGAATTCGAGGTTAAATTTGAATCTGCCCGGCCGGCCGTTGCCACGATAACTTTCGAACGAAAGCGGCAGCGACTTGAAATTTTCAGGGTAGGCTCAATGGTTTCCGAGTGATAATTTTGTTTTCAACCAATACAGATCCGATCGAATTGAAACTTGGGGAGCAGTTTTATAATACAGACTTAAAGATGTATGTGCAATTTTGTAAGAATCGGCTACTAGAATAAAAAAATATATTAAAAAATAATATTCATCTCACGATAACTTGAGAACGGAAGATAGCAACTTGCAGTTTTCAAGGTAGGTTGAGCATCCAAATGCAACAATTGAGTTATTTAATAGGCATAATCGGCTAAACAGTTCTGGAGTTACCTATCTGAAATTTTGTTTTTATAATCTATCATTATACTCCTTAACTCAAAAAATATTAAACCAATCCAATTCATACATATTATGTAATTAGTTGTAGAATGCTCGTAAACTCGTAAATTTTTACGAAATTTCGTGGATATCACTAGAAAATTCTTCAAAACTCATGGAAAATCTCTGAAAAAATTCTATATCTCAGAAACTATTCGCCTGATACAGCTGAAATTTTGCGGAAGGCTTCAAAGCCTAACTTTACAGCCAAGTTCCAAATTTGAACATGATCAGATCTATATTGTTGGAGATCTGAGCAGCATTGAGTGAGTTCAGTAGCTGGATGGGTGTCCGTTGCCACGATAACTTTTGAACGGACAGAGATAGCGACTTGCAATTTTCAGGGTACGTTGCGCATCCGAATGGGAAAGTTATGTTCATTGTTGGGCATAATCGGCAGAACGGTTTCAAAGTTATTCCCATCTGGAATATTGTTTTCTCAATAACTGAAAAAATATAGATCTCATCGAATTGAAACTTGGTAAGTAGTTGTGTCATATTAACGCTCACGATTACTTCAGAACGAATAGACAGCAACTTGCAATTTTGAGGGGAGGTTGTGCATTCCAATGCGACATCTGATGACGCCATTAAAGGCATAATCGGCCAAATGGTTTCGGAGTTATACCAATCTGAAATTTGGTTGTTATTTTCTTAATAACTCATAAAATACGATGCTGATTCAATTCAAATATGGTAATTAAATCTAGAATGCCGTCGCAAAAATTTTTGCAAAATTTCGTGAAAATCATTGAAAAAATATCTATATATCAGACAGTATTCGCCCGACACGGCTGAAATTTTGCGAGAACCCTCAGATCCTAACTCTACAACCATATTGCAAGTTTGAACATGATCGGATCTCTGTTGTTGCAGACCCAAGCAGACTTGGGTGAGTTCCGATATTTTAAAAGGAATTTAAATCTAACACTTTGTTGAATAAATACGGCAGGAGGATTTATGGAGAATTTTTTTTTTATGTTATTAGAAATTTCATGAATTTTAATTCCGATAGAATACATACGTCAGAATTAAGAATACTTTGATCTTAGACGATTCTCTAATTACTGAAGTCCTTAAAATGGTACGAAATGTATTCATATCTTATTATATAATGTAATTTCGTATCCGCCACACTTTCTAGATACTACATATTTTCAGAATATGAATTTAAAATGCATTTAAGAAATTCAGTACATAATTAAAAATACATACAAGTCTCCGAGTACTTAGTCCAAGTTGTTCCTTTCTGAAGATACATTATATTCATTACAAAGTAGTCATCCATCCAGGTATTACCGCCTAAAAGCTGCTTAGCTTTCAGATAAAAATATTGCAATCTTAAGATCCTTCGTGATAAGTTCCAATTATCAAGTTTTAAATCCATCACTAGGGGAAGTATTGATCAACAAATCATTAAGATGACTGTAATTATGAAATTGCGGATTCAGCCCATTTATGAATTTAACGGGTCCATTTAGACATCGAACTTACCCTGTAAAGTTTGTTGGTTCTTTATGTCCATAAGTTATAGTGTTCACGGTCAGACAAGGGTGCAAATATTCAACTATTTATTTATTTATTTATTAAGCGGAAATCTCAACAGGAAATCCCAATTACAAGGGTTCACAAATTTTTTTACAAATTAATTTAAAATGCATACGTGGCTCAATAACATCATGAAAAGGTAACCCCAAACATTAATTAATACATCCCCTAACTAACTCACAAACAGAATTAAGTGATCTTAAGGCAACGGTCACCCATCCAGCTACTGAACTCACATAAGGCTACTCGGATCTCCAACAACCCAACCAGCAAAGTTGTCTTATAAATCCAATGATTCGCGACTAATATACACTGATCAACAATTGCTAGGGATCACTTATGAACTTCTCTTCATTTGTATTTTTTTCAAGTTATCTCGTGAATATCTGTACATTATATGTTCTCTAAGGAAAAATTAAGATGTTTTGAGTTGATTATATCAAATTTTTCCTCACTTCATCGGCTCTTGTGCACAAAATCGATTATTATCTGTAGGCTGTTACATGTGGAGTGAAAAGCAATGTGGTATTTGTTATTAAATCTGTTTTTTTCTCTCGTTCAAACACATAAGGTGACAATAATTGAAGAAATGAGAACAATATTAGCTTATCAGTCATGCCGAGAAGACGTTTGGCTCCTGTGCAACTGGACCAAATCATACGGTGGATACAGGAAGGTTTGTCCCAGCGAGAAGTGTCCCGGCGGTTGAATGTTTCGCAAAGTGTCGTGAGTCGGGCTTGGAATAGGTTCATCCAAAACGACTCAGTAGCTTATGTTCATGGGGGAGGTCGGCAGCGCAGTACAACAGCTGCCCAAGATCGTCTTTTGGTCCTCAATGCAAGGAGAAATCCCACTTACCCGGCGTCGCGGCTCAATAGATCACTGAGAGTTGCAACAGGAGTTCTAATTTCGAACCAGACTGTAAGACGACGACTACATGTTCGTGGTTTGAGAGCACGTAGGAGGGTACAACATCCCCGTTTGAATAGGGAACACCGGGTTCATCAACGGCAATGGGCTGAGGAGCACCGCAATTGGACAGTTGAAGATTGGAGCCGATGTTTATTTACGGATGAGTCTAGATTTCGTTTGGTCAACTCCGATGGACGTATTCTTGCTTGGAGGGAAAGAGGTCGAATGTATGCAGAACAGTTTATGGTACCCACAACAGCTTTTGGCGGAGGTTCTATATGTGTATGGGGAGGCATTTGTTTGAACCAACGCACAGAGTTGGTTGTTCTGCAGAACACCACAATGACCAGCCAGAGATATCACGATATGATTATTGAACCCATAATTGTTCCGTTTGCGGCTGCCTTGGGCGAGAATTTCATTTTAATTGACGATAATGCCCGTCCACACCGTAGTCGTCTGGTTAATGAAGCGCTAGAAACTCATGCTATTGATAGGATGGACTGGCCAGCTCGCTCTCCAGACATGAATTGCATCGAACATGTCTGGTCTGAGATGTCTAGACAATTGTCAACCTTAGAACAACCGATCAATAACCTGGAGGACCTTTCTAACGCTTTACGGGATATTTGGACGAATTTGCCCCAAAATTTTATAAATCGTTTGATTGAAAGTATGCCTCGTAGGGTAGAATGCTTGAGACGAGCTCGTGGGGGGCCAACCAGGTACTAGCTTAACCGAAACTTCAGCCTTCTTGTGGTGTCATCATAAAATTTTTATGTTATTCAAACACAGAATTTTGAGTGTTCCTAATAAAGTCTTTTTGGCGCTCTAGTTCCTCGGAACTGAGTGCTTATCAATTTGCCCAAATGTCTGTAATTTTCGAATTTTTCGATGAAAATGGTCTTAAACGATTTGGTTCGACTCACTGATGAAGAATCCATGGTGGAAATTCATTCTGTCCGGCCGGCCGGTCCGGCCGGCCGGTCCGGCCGTAGGCACGATAACTCTTGAACGGAATGAGCTAGAGAGTTGAAATTTTCAGAGTAGGTTTGGGGGATAAATATCTCGGCTAAGTTCGTTACTGGGCAAAATCGGACAGAAGGTTTCGGAGTAATAAAAAAAAAATTTTTTTTCACATTAACAAATTCCAAATTAAATAATTTTTAATAAGCAGTTTTATCATAAGAATCCATTCATATCATTTTTAACTCTAACAAGCTAATACTTTCGGAGATATGATTTTTCAAAATTTCAATGTAAATCGTATTTCACAGATTGATATAATTATTCCTTGTATCCTTGAATTTTCATAATGTCAACTTGACAGAAGGGAAAATTGTAACTTCAAAAATATTGGGGTTGAAATACTCGTGAAGTTTGTATCGACCAGATTACCGCAAAGTGTAAAAAAAAAAAATTGAAAATTTAAAATATGTTTTTCCACAATAACTCTTGAACGGATTGAGCTAGATAGTTGAAATTTTCAGAGTAGGTTAGAGAGATGAATATCTCGGTTAAGTTCGTTATTGGGCAAAATTGGCCAGATTTAATTCGATTTCTTCCATGGTGCAGTTCTCATTCTCATGATTGCTCATTTAATCTTGATAAATAAACTGTTATTTGAATTGAATTTCCTTCATGATGCAGCTCTATCATATGTATACATTGATATAATTCCCAACTCAGAGAAACCAATACTTTCGGAGATATAATTTGTCTGTTTGAACTAGAGCGCCAGAAAGCTCCTGTCCACAGGGCTTGAACCCATTTTTTTTCTCTCCAACTTTCCATTTTTTCATTCTTTTCTCAAGTGAACCATATTATCAACTGAAAATACTCTAATATCTGACTAAATTTATAATCTTGGAGCGAATAATTCAGAAATAAATTTAGAAAAAGTAAGTGATCCCTATCAATTGTTGAGCAGTGTATTTCATAAGTATCATATTAGTGCTACCAAAATATCAATTTATTGTATTAAAGCTACATAAACATCATTCTCTTGTGGATAATCGAAATAATTTATAAATTTATCGTGAAAACGTCTATAGAGCAGAATTATGAAAATTGTTACAAAACTGTTACTTAACCATTTGTTAAGAGGTTTATAACTAACTTAAAAAATAATTCTGCTTATAAAACTGAATTCCTTTTTAATAGTTTTTTTATTAATTCTGGGGATATTAATAATTTTATTTTAAATATATTAAAAAACTATTTCAAACATGTCCTGTATAAGTTATATAGAAGTGCTTTTAGTTACAATTTTGCTTCCAGAAGTAAATTGCCGTTTCGGTAACCACTTCATAACTATTTTGTAGTATTCAATTTCCATGACAATATCATCCAAAAGCAGCTGATCATTCTGTTCCCACACTGAAAGTGTCTTATTCCTTTCTTAACTGTCGGCACGATCTTGAACGTTTCTAAACAAGTTATGATTACCATGAATCAAATGAAGCAAATGCATATTAGTTTTCCAGCTAAAAGCACAAATGTCTTACATAGGCATAAGTTTATTACTTCGCAGTTAATCAAGAATTTAAGGTACAATAATAACATATCGTAGTTCTGGCGCTCTAGTTCCTCGGAACTGTGTGCTTAACAATTTGCGCAAATGTCTGTAATTTTCGAATTATTGGCTGAAAATGGTCTCAAACGATATGGTTCGACTCACCGATCAAGAATCCGAGGTCGAAATCGATTCTGTCCGGCCGTAGACACGATAACTATCGAACGAAAGGAGTTAGAGGATTGAAATTTGTAAGGTGGGTGTGGAGCGAAAATATCTCGGACAAGTTCGTTAATAGACGAAATCCATGAAGCGGTTTCGGAGTTATGGCCGATTTTAGTAAAACACATTTTTTATGAATATTTCCGAAACAGATCACTTGATGTGTCTGAAATTTAGCATCAAATTGTACAATCATGACCTTTATACGATTGTGGAGTTTTGTATTGACCAGGTTACCGCAAAGTGTAAAAAAAATCTTTCAAAATTAAAAAAAAAATTTCTACAATAACTCTCGAACGGAATGAGATAGGCAGTTGAAATTTTCAGAGTAGGTTAGGGAGATGAATATCTCGGTTAAGTTCGTTATTGGGCAAAATAGGCCAGATGGTTTCGGAGTAACGAAAAAAAAAAAGTTTTTTTAAGCAACAAATTTCAAATTCAATTTTTATTTAAGATGCAGTTTCACCATTAAAATCCATCGATATCATTTTCAACTCCAACAAGCTGATACTTTCGGAGATATTATTTTTCTAAATTTCAATAATGAATCGTACTTCTATGTTTTCAGAGAATGCTATAATTATTCTATCTAAGCTTTATTATATGACCTGTGTTCATACTCGTACATGTCATCCTGTTCTATAAGAGAGAGTCAAATTCATTTCTGCTATTTTAATTTGATTTCTTCCATGGTGCAGTTCCCATTCTCAGATTGATCATTTAATCTTGATAAATAAACTATTATTTGAATAGAATTTCCTTTATGATGCAGTTCTATCATAAGCATACATTGATATAATTCTCCACTCTGAGAAACCAATACTTTCGGAGATATAATTTGTCTGTTTGATCTAGAGCGCCAGAAAACTCCTGTCCACAGGGCTTGAACCCATTTTTTAATTTGGAATTATATATACAGTTTCAGGAATCATTATTCTACTACTGAAAGACAATTTTCTGTAGGTGCAAAATTATCACCACAATCAAGTGTGTGTTCAAGATATCGACTTATTAATAAGATACCTTCATCAGATCACCTGTTATTTCTTCGTTTGAATTTCCTTGCAAAAATATGTAGGTATGTATCAGATATTCCACAGGAAAACGTTAACTGTTTCAATGATTTTGCAGGTTATGTTGACTTTCACGCGGTAGAACATAATAATATGTCTTATAGTAGCTGTAAATTAGCTTAATTACCACGAAATGCTTCAAACTGATGCAAAATCATTTTATAAGAGAACGCCATTAAACATGGCGGCATTTCTGATGACTCAGAGTGGGGTGTGTTTAAACACTCTAAAAATCGCCAAAGTGTAGATATTTCATCCATCCATAGCATAAAATGACTCAAAAATAATCTGTAGAACAAATTGGAATATATTTTCGTACAAACGATTATTAGACTGACAAGCCACATTTTTGTTTTGTTAAATTTTTTTATCTAAAATATTCGAAACAAGGGACGCGTTAAAAATATGTCATTTTAGTGCTACATTTCATGAAAAATTTTCATTTGCATTGAGAATTTCGTTCTGTGTATCCAAACATATGTCTGTGAGTGCAGAAGTAGGTATATATAAATAAAATGGCTTCGTGTAAACAATAATGACACATGACATCTATATTTTCTCTATGTTGTTATAATTCAGGATTGACATTTGCAACTTAAAATCAATTAATTTTATAGATATCATTCTATGTAACATTTTTATTTCAGAACATTCATATGAAAAACCTTATAAAGCTATTACAAAACAGTTTTTTAGATGGCGCTAGAATGTTTATGAAATAGTCTTGTAATGTTTATGAAGAGATTTATGAAATGTTTCGAATGACAATATTATTTTATAAAATGTGCCTTCGGTTTATATCTGTTGTATAAACGTATTTAAAACAATTCAGCGACTAGGAATGTTTTATAAGATTTTGGTTGAAAACGTTTCCACAACTATTATAAAATATAGAATTGCTAGTTGGGAATATAGATCCGACCGTGTTCAAACTTGGAACTTGGTAGTATAATTAGGTTCTGAAGGCTCTCGCAATTTCAGCCATGTCGGATGAATAGTATCTGATATATGAATTTTTTTTTTTTTTTTATTTTTAAATATTTTCTAGTGTTATGATTCTCACGAAAGTTTGCAAGAATTTTCGCATAGGCATTCTACAACTAATAACCATGTTTGAATTGGATCGGTTTTGAATGTTTCGAGTTATTGAGGAAATAACAACCAAATTTCAGGTGGGTATAACTCCAAAACCATTTTGCCGATTATACCTATAAACAAACTCAAATGTCGCCTTCAGTTGCACAACCTAACCTGAAAATTTCAGGTCGCTATCTGTTTCCGTTCTCAGGTTATCGTGACATAAATAATATATTTTTTTAATTTTTTAGCTATACGATTCTCACAAAATTTCACAAGAGTACTTAAGTTTGTATTCTACAACTACTCACCAAGTGTCAATTTGATCGGATTCATATTGGTTGAAAACAAAATTATTACTAGGAAACTGTTGGGCCGATTATGCCCATTAACGAACTTGTCCGTCGTATTGGGACGCACCACCTACCCTGACAATTTAAACTCGCTATCTCTTTTCGTTCTCAAGTTATCGTGGCAACGGCTGGCCGGCTGGTCGGGTAGAATCAAATTTGACCTCGAATTCTTAATCAGGGAGTCGAACCTAATCGTTTGAAACCATTCTCAGCAAAAAATCCGAAAATTACAGACATTTGGGCAAAATGATAACGCGATGTTCCCCAGAACATACGCGCAAAAAGATAGTCAACCACAAATATCATCAGACAGTATAAATCAATCAACTATGATCATCAACTGAGTGATAATAGCTATACTAATATTATATATTCACTACAAACTTCTGTTCCAATTTTTACGAAGAACCGTACATAAAAATTGAATTTGTGACAAGCATATGGTTCCGCAATTGATCTCATAACGATCCGAAGAACTTACGTGACTTTTCGTAAAATCATTCGAAATTTCAGTTTTGTATGAACAAATGAAGTAAATACCATCCGATTTCATGGAAAAATATATACATAAACCCTACTATTTGAGATTGATATTTTCTGGTTTTCCATCAGAATATTCTAAACGTTTAATATTTATACACAAAGCTCTTGCATGTGTTTAATTTATAACAAGTAAGACGGTTTCACCCCGATAGGCACTACCATTGATAATCGCGTGTTTCCATACCACAATTATCATCGTGGGCTCTGCGGTTCTGTAAATAAAGAAAAGAAGTACAGAAAGCCAGCAAATATCACTGGCCGTCCCACCATTCTGTATCAAGGTGCAGAACCACGTAGGATCTGCAAAGAAGTACAGAATGTTAATACGCGTCCCGCCACTGGACTATTTTATATCATACCCGTCAGATATGGACCGGCGCATCCGCCAATTCACACGGTTAATACTACAAAAATTGGTTCAAGCCCTGTGGACAGGAGCTTTGGCGCTCTTGTTCAAACTTTCACAAATCATATCTTCGAAGGTATTGGTAAGAATTGGGAATTACATCAATGGATTCTTATGAAAGAACTTCATCTTAGCAGAAATTGAATTCAAACATCATAGAAGAATTTAAATTCAACAAGAGTGCCGAAAATTATCAATCCAAAACCAATAGACGAATTCTACCCAACAACGAACTCATCCGAGATATTCATTCCTCAATTCTATGATGAACGATAATATATATTCTTTCCTCAAATCCACTCCAATACACCAATATTCCAGTTTCGTTTTTACTGGAGATATTCTGAACTCAATATTATTAACTTACCATTACCATTCCCATTATCATATGGATTGACCATCGGCATGAAAACATCAACCAACAAAAAGTATGATATCATATTATTATAATTCTCATAATTCTACGATTGCTGAAATGAATTAGACAATGTCATGTCTCAGGAAAATAAGTTGACATCATAACAATTCATAGATAGAATAATTATATAATTCTGTGAAAACATGTACCTATATTATTGAAATTTTGAAAAATCATATCTCCGAAAGTATTAGCTTGTTAGAGTTATAAATGATATCATTGAAATCTTATGATAAAACTGCTTATTGAAAAAAATTTAATTTGGAATTTATTTTGTAAAAAAAAAAATTTTTTTTGTTAGTCCGAAACCATCTGTCCGATTTTGCCCAATAACAAACTCAGCCGAGATATTTATCTCCCAAACCTACTCTGAAAATTTAAACTGTCTAGCTCATTCCGTTCGACAGTTATCGTGCCTACGGACGGCCGGACAGAATGATTTTCGACCACGGATTCTTGATCAGTGAGTCGAACCAAATCGATTAAGACCATTTTCATCGAAAAATTCGAAAATTACAGACATTTGTGCAAATTGATAAGCACTCAGTTCCGAGGAACTAGAGCGTCAAAAACAATGGTAAACTTAAGTAACCGACGACATCATTCTCTGTCAAGCTCCAATCCACTTTATAGCGCTGGATTATTTTAATCCTCAGGCACCAGGGAAGAGTATCTGAATACCCAGCACTGTATATTACAAGATAGTTGAATATTTCCCCATAATTATCCGTTCGAAGGGATGGAGGAATGTACAATACGATTTCAGGAAGATTACTTGGTCTCACTCCTATTCATATACTAATAACAGGTATGGAAGGCGAAAAAAATTGTATCATTCTCGTTGATAATTTTACATTTACCGCATTCAATATACTCATTTCCCTCCTACCAACGTTAGATCATACGATGTTTATATCATGAATATCAATGAAAATATGAATTAGATGTTAAAATATCAAATCAAATGACACCTCAATTGAATCATACTGAAATTATTAGAAAAGTATGAGGAATCTGGGTAGATCATTTATGATCAATAAATATTGATAAGACTTTTGCAGTTGAAAATATTCAAGATAATTCAGAATTTTAGTTTCTGTTTGTTTACATGATCACGTTTCATTTTGTCAAAATGAATGTTTTCAAATATTTTGATGATTTGTTTGATTTGGCTTATCCTGAATTTATATAATGCAGATATGAGTAAAAACATGTAATGTGGAGCATTTTAGAAAGTACTCATTTTAAGCAGAAAAAAATTCTTACTAACCACTAGGGCACTAGGGTGTCCAACGACAAAAAAAGTTCAGTCAGGGCATGCCATTTAAATAATTTAAGGTTAACCTTCGAAAAATCGAAGTGTCTTTCGGACGACCTGTAGAGGGATCCGTAAAACTGCAGAAGACATGAAAACTGTTCGAGAATTCAATTAAAAATATCCTAAATTTGTCTGAACGGTTTTAAAAATATGATCTCTAGTTTAAACCATCATAAAAGGTGGCTTAAGTCGACAACTGACACAGATAAATCAGGAGAAGTGGGATTTCTAATTCTAACTTTCATGGGGATTCAAAATATGATATTAAATGGTGCATTCTCATTTAAAAAAAAATTCAATTCAAATAATAGTTTATTTATCAAGATTAAATGAGCAATCATGAGAATAAGAACTTCTCCATGGAAGAAATCAAATTAAATCTGACCAATTTTGCCCAATAACGAACTTAACCGAGATATTAATCTCCCTAACCTACTCTGAAAATTTCAACTACCTACCTCATTCCGTTCGAGAGTTATATCTATGTCTATGGATGAAAAGCAGTATCACTACTCTCAGATCTCTTACTTCATGTTCCGTTCCGAAATGTAAGACTTTTCTGAGAATAACTAATTTTGGAGCAAACAACTGAGATTTTTCTCACTTCGCTCACAATTCTTCGATTGATTAGATAATGTCATGTCTCAGGAAAATAAGTTGACATAATGACAATTCATACATAGAATAATTATATCATTCTGTGACAACGTTGAAATACGATTTATTATTGAAATTTTGAAAAATCATATCTCCGAAAGTATTAGCTTCTTAGAGTTAAAAATGATATCATTGTATTCTTATGGTAAAACTGCTTATTGAAAAAAATTTAATTTGGAATTTTTTATGTAAAAAAAAATTTTTTTTTGTTACTCCGAAACCATCTGTCCGATTTTGCCCAATAACGAACTTAGCCGAGATATTTATCTGCCAAACCTACTCTGAAAATTTCAACTCTCTAGCTTATTCCGCTCGAGAGTTATCGTGCCTACGGCCGGACAGAAAGAATTTCGACCACGGATTCTTGATCAGTGAGTCGAACCAAATCGTTTAAGACCATTTTCATCGAATAATTCGAAAATTACAGACATTTGGGCAAATTGATAAGCAGTAAGTTCCGAGGAACTAGAGCGCCAAAAACAAAATTTCCAAGAGTTAAAGTCCGATACAGCACTGTTTATTCACCCTTTATATCAGATTATTTTAGTATTATTCGTTGTTAGAAAGATCCTGACTTCAGTATTTTTATACAATTAAATAGCAGCTATTCATGTGCATGTGCATTATACCATACTCGCCTATGTTTTCGAATATATGATTGCTAATACTATGCTGAAACATCATGAAGAACTTAATTTGCCCACGCTATAGAAAGTTACTCAAGCTCTATGAATTGCGCATAGACGAATTCAACATATTGAAAACTGCATCGAATATGCAGATAATCTCGCCCGTGTTTATCAATCAGCATACCGCTTGAAGTTGTCAAGCTTAGCTGTCAATGGAGAGTAAATTATGCCTGTAACTTTGTGCACACTATTCATTTGTTGGTTCCTGGATCTTCTCTGCTATCCCTGTATATTTATTAGGCAGCATCGTATTACTGTCGGCCTGCAGATAGCTGCTAAACGAGGGTATTGAGTCTTCAGGAGAACACTGTGAAAAATGGAGGATGCCTTCCTGAGGAATGCCTTTGATGAATACGTCACTGTTGGGCTGTCACGTTGAATTGATATCAGCACTATCGTAAAAACGCATGCTCCACACTTTATATCACAGGCGATGTTCGCAGCAATGTCGCCGGTCGCGGCCCGCGGGTCGACTAATGCTATATAGCTTACTATGGTAATCCTGATGGGAGCTCAAGAAGGATTTAAACCAATGATAATATTTGACACTGAAAAGTGTTTCATGTATGTTTTATGTTGATAGATGATAATGAGATAATATTCAACACATGATTATTTTAAGTAACATAAAGTATATATGGAAATTGTTTCGAGTTTCGACCACTCTGTAGGTCGCTAAACACAACGCATTTTGAATTATTGCGCGTATGTTCTGGGGAACATCGCGTTATAGTTTTGCCCAAATGTCTGTATCTTTCGAATTTTTTGACGAAAATGGTCTCAAACGATTTAGTTCGACTCCCCAATGAAGAATTCGAGGTCAAATTTGTTCTGTCCGTCCGGCCGTCCAGCATTCCGGCCGTCCGTCCGGCCGTTGCCACGATAACTTGAGAACGAAAAATGCTAGCGACTTGAAATTTTCAGGGTGGGTGGCGCATCTCAATACGACGAACAAGTTCGTTAATGGGCATAATCGGCCGAGTGGTTTCCGAGTAATAATTTTGTTTTCAACCAATATGAATCCGATCGAATTGAAACTTGATGTGTAGTTTTAGAATATGAACCTAAGCACTTTTGTGAAATTTTGTGCGAATCGTATTGCTAGAAAATTAAAAAAAAATTATTAAAAAATATTTTTGTTGTCACGATAACTTAAGAACGGAAATAGATAGCGGCTTGAAGTTTTCAGGTTAGGATGCGCACCAGAACGCGACATTTCAGTTTGTTTATGAGCATAATCGGCCAAACGGTTTTAGAGTTATAGCCATCTGATATTTGGTTGTTTTTTGTTCCTCATTAACTCGAAAAATACTAAACCGATTGAATTCAAACATGGTAGTTAGTTGTAGAATGCCAACGCGAAAATTCTTGCAAAATTGCGTGAGGATAGTATCTGTAAAAAATTTTTAAAAAATCATTGAAAATTGAAAAAAAAAATTCTATATATCAGTAACTATTCTTTTGAAATTGCTGAAATTTTGCAAGAGCCTTCATAACCTAACTCGACTGCCAAGTTTCAAGTTTTAACACGATCGGTTGACTATTGTTGGAGATTCGAGCAATATTGTGTTAGTTCAGTAGATGGGTGACCGTTGCCTCGATAACTTTCGAACGAAAAGAGATAGGGACTTGCAATTTTCAGGGTAGGTTTCGTATCCGAAAGGAAGAGTTGAGTTCGTTTTTGGGCATAATCGGTCGAACGGTTTCCGAGTTATACCCACCTGGAATATTATTTCCTTGATAACTCAAAAAATAAATATTCGATCGAATTGAAGCTTGGTAACTAGTAGTAGGAAATCATCATAAAGACGTGTTTAAAATTTTGTAAGAACCGTACCCCTAGAAAATTTGAGAAAAATCACGAAAAAAAAAATTGGTTCAAGCATTGACGTGAAGTCAGAAGCTTTTTCGCGTATGTTCTATTGTCCATTCTTCTGTATTGGACACCCTTAATCGAATTTACCATGGTAAATTCGATTAAGGGTGTCCAATACAGAAGAATGGACAATAGAACCTACGCGCAAAAGCTTCTGACTTCACGTCAGTGCTTGAACCAATTTTATGTCAATTAATCTTGAATATATTTGCTTCATATAATCATAATCTTCTCCTTATATTGGAAGCTCCAACTTTTTGTAGAATAACTTTACCAGTAGATACAATGTTTACTCAAAATCGATTTGTAATCGATGGATTTCTAACCTTCAGAACAGTCGGGAAGCGAATCATTAAATAGGTACTTCATACTTTCCCAGCTAGCAAATGTTACTTTACCGGCTAGCTTGTGTCACTTTACCTGCTAGCATAGAAATAAATCATAATTAACTAGATATTCATTCAATATAGGCAGAACAAAAATTATTTGGAATTATGAATATTGATAGCAACGTTCGATTTATGATTACTATTAACAGTTAAAGCAAGACCTTGTTGCATAAAAATTTGAGTTTCAGACTTTGATGATGATGCCGATGTTCCAAGATTTTCTGCATCGGACAACATATAAGCTATTTTTACTTGTCCGTTTTAATTCTCCACATAACCTTCAACCACGGCACTTGATTTCCATCACCATATTTCCCACTGTTTTCCCAATTTGAATATAAGCGACAAGAAAATTTGGCAGTGCGAATGTATTTATTGTGATATTTTCAACAAAGATCTTATTACTGATCCTTCAAATAGAGACTTGGAGTTTGCAGAAAAAACAATAGATCATTTGGTTATTAATTGTCTCCTATATATAAATTTCAGGATGGTTTTGGGGCTATTCTCAATCTAGTCTTTTTTAGAATGGCTAGTGAATTTTATGTCTATTCTATAAGCTATGGTAGGTACATGTGAATTGCTAAAAAAGTCTTAGTTAATTCATCAGAATCTATTCTAATAATACCCAATATAATAATAATAATAATAATAATAGTTTATTTTACCCAACAGGAAATTTCCCAATAACAGGGTAACATATTGACAATGAATAATATGACCAATTATTCAAACAAAATTACACATTCAATGATACAACAATAAACAATAACCGCCCCGAACTAGAAAAACAAATTAAACTTAAGTTCATCAGCAGCCCTGCAATCGATAGACCGGAGCTTGCTCAAGTATGTTAGTCCGAGGTGTAGGGAGTCGAAAAGTTGATGTGGTCCTCGCTTCAATTCTTGGTACACGAATGTCAACCCTGGACAGTAGATGAGGTGAATCAATTTTTCCAGTGACAAGCTTTTGCGCAAATTTAGCGCACTGTCGCTTCTGTCTCTCCTGCAACGTTGAAACTCGCATTTCCCGCATGATATCCGACAAATCCGCACCACGTTCAGGATACCTGCCAGTCTTTCTATATTCAGCACACTTCAAGAATTTTCTATGAATGCGTTCAAGTGATGTTAGGTGGGAACTGTATATCGGAAACCAAACCAAGTTGGCGTACTCTAATTTGCTGACGACAAGAGAAAAATAGAGAATTCTGAGGACTGAAACATCAGGGAACTCCCTGGAACACCGGAACACAATATATTAATATCGTATAACAAGTTCTATGTTCTAAGGTTGAATTACATAACAACCTGCATCATTCAAAGAAGATTCACGATTTCAATGACTTCATTTTAATTTTTCTTGATAATCTTTCAAGTATATCACAGTTCGGATATCACTGAAATATTGTCATAAACACTTACTTAGAGAGACTTAGAGAGACAAGGGTAAAAAACCGTCAAATTAACCCCCATGTGGCGATTTTATGTCGGAAAGTGAAAATTAAGAATATATATCCCAGGTAAGTACCGACGTTTTATTCTAATACCAGAGATCGACAAGATCGTACGAGGAACCCGATAGCCGGTTCGTCTAGTCAGTCGGGTTTTCGGTTTCGGAACGAGAGAAGGCGGGCTCAAATCCCGGAAAGGGAATTATACTTTTTGGCGCTCTAGTTCCTCGGAACTCAGTGATTATCAATTTGCCCAAATGTCTGTAATTTTTATTTAAGATGCAGTTTCACCATTAAAATCCATCGATATCATTTTCATCTCCAACAAGCTAATACTTTCGGAAATATGATCTTTCTAAATTTCAATAATGAATCGTACGTACTTCTATGATTTCACAGAATGCTATAATTATTCTATCTAAGCTTTATTATATGATCTGTGTTCATACTCGTACATTTCATCCTGTTCTATAAGAAAGAGTCAAATTCATTTCAGCTATTTCAATTTGATTTCTTCCATAGTGCAGTTCTCATTCTCAGATTGCTCATTTAATCTTGATAAATAAACTATTAATTGAATTTAATTTCTTTTATGATGCAGTTCTTTCATAAGAATACATTGATTTAATTCCCAACTCTGAGAAACCAATACTTTCGGAGATATAATTTGTCTGTTTGAACAAGAGCGCTAGAGAAAGCTCCTGTCCACAGGGCTTGAACCCATTTTATATTTCATACACCCGCTTTATTGTTAGATGCGCAAATGGTAATGCTCAAAGTACGCAAGAATATATGTATATAACAATTCAAGAAGGATAAGGGTATGGGGCAGGGCAATTGCAATACATTTCACGCAAAAACCTATATTTCCATACTATCTTTGAATCATCGCCTGAAAAAATGCATCGTCAGATAATTCTTATGAAATTAATCTGGACAAATATGGACTCATAGCTAATGGTAAAAAAATATGGAAATCACATCATTAATTTGAACTACTCCACAACAAGAATCATATTTCGTATACTCAGGCTGATGGTCTATTTTATTTCCCATGTAAAACTTTACAGCACGGATTTAAAGATAAGACTGGTTTGAACTGTCACTTTTGATGTGTAGAATTAGCTATAATCTCCCTGAAAGCGAATTCAATATGGAATTAACAATCTCTGCCATGAGCACGAACCTAGCGAAGCCCATTCTGAAATCTCTTAGGGTCATTAAAACACTTCCTCGTTTTTTGTCGGTGCCCAATAACAATACCATTACACCGTGCCACGGCCTTAATGTACCTTTAAGTAATAACAACTGATAAAGGCGATTATTTCCCCAATAAAATGGTGTAGATCATGTATAGATCTCGTTAGAGGTTAGAGCGTGAGCAAAAAGCTCGTGCCATTTAATGTATAATTCATGGATGTGTCATTTAATACATGTGTATTGGTGGAACGGCCTGGTCTGGTCTCACATAACTCGTTCAGAGATATTGTTATTACACCATACGGCATCTAAGAACGTTCAGCGCGCTTGATGCAAGATGGGGCCCGTTACATAAACCAGACATTGACAGCGAACCCACGCACCTTCTTTATTCCTGACTGCTTGGATCGTGTTCGTATCGGATGGAATCGAATCCCGATTTTTCGACCGATTCGAGAATGCGCTTCCCGGTTGGGCGTGGAAGTTATGAATGATGTGTGAAAATATCCGGCGCCAACGTATACTATGAATGCCGACTATTAGACTTCCGCTGACCGTCCTACGAAGGACTCTAAAAAGTAAAATGCATGCTCGATATGATAAATCCGAATATGTTCTTATTCCAATATTTTCGCGGTTTAAATGACGAACTACCGGATATCCAAAAATTCATATAGTGTGACACATAAAGTATAGATGACAGATTACTCAATAAAGTTCAACTCCAAGTTCAATTCTATCCTCAACCCCCTTCGAATTTTCAACCATTAATGAAACGATGTCAAACAACTGATCTCTAAAATTCATATGAGAATCAAAAATATGAAGAATATGATATAAAACTTGAAACTTGTGTGAGTTTTTTTGAAAGAATAATTATTTCTTATTCAGAATATACCGATTGTCTCTACATAATATGTTGTTGTTCATAATTAGCCGCCCGAATGTAAGAACTAGTTAATAAATTTCGCGATTATCAGTTATCTTCTATTTCATGTAATATTCTAGCGACCTCTAGTTGAATCTACTTGAGGTCACCCAGTTGTTTCACTAAATTCGGATAACTGATAATCGCAAAATTTTGAGTTACCTAGTAGTTTTCAGGACCAAATATTCTGAATATCTCCAAAATGTCATTTCTTTATCTCCATATCTCGCGAATTACTGATCGGAAAACAAAGCTTTGGACATTTTCAGACTGAGGTGTACAACATAAATATGATATGGTTTTAGCTACATGAGATCATGTCAATGTGACAGTTCTTTGACTTTTATAATCAGAAGGTTTACCATTTTAAGCATTAATGATTTATACTTGAACAACGCTGCCAAATTGTGGAAATTTGTTCTCAAAATCAGAGTTCAGTCCGCGAAACACATAGATCTATTTTACAATATATGGTCTACGTTTCTGTACGATTCACTGTAGGATTTTCTGATCGAGTTTTGTGTTCGAACAACTAAGAGAAAAATCCCAGAAAGGAACCATTTGAAATTAAAACTTTCGTTCGACCAGTTCGTTAATGGGCATAACCGGACCAACGAAACTGATCCAATTCAAACATGGTGATTAGTTGTAATTTGCCGACGGGCAAATTTTAGCAAAATTTTGTGAGCATAGTATCTGTAGAAAATTTTTAAAAAATTATTGAAAAAAACTCTATGTGTGTAAATATTTTCGATGATCCGGTGTAGATATGTGTAGATAAAATTGAGGGTGGTTGAATTGAAAACTATTTGGTTAACAATCTATTTACAATATATTTACACTTTCGATAGAGTGGACTGTATTTTGTTTCGGTGCTGGTTCACTAATCATTAATGAATACCAACAAGTCGATGAATATTTGATAAAAGTTACAAGTGTGTGAAATGAATGTAATCTGAGTACTGTCTCGTAGAAAATCTTAATAGTGTCTACTCTGAATATAAAAATTATCATTTTTGCAAGTAAAATTATATTTTCAAGTTCCTCCCTTGTAGAGGGAAAAAACCAACTTCGATTGGGAATTCAAAACGAATAACGCCCAATGTGAAAAAACTGCTTTGTTATTGGCTGCTTGAACTAAAAGAAATAATCATATTGAAAGTGATATTTTCGAACCGTAAAATCTGGGAAACCGTTATAACCACATGGCCCAAAGCATTGTAAACTTAAAAAGGCCCTTGAAAATATTAAATATCCTTTCTATTTCTAGGTGGTCGAAACCCCAATAAATTTGTCAACTGTAGACTGATATTTATGATCACAAGCAATGTGTATATCGTTTTCTTTGGAAAACGACAACGATTCTCAATTAGTTCAAACACCAAATAAATGTAATGACTTGATTTATTGGAGGAGTCGAGAGCATTCCACAAAATTCTCAAACATACTCCCCCCGTTGAACATTTGTTTTAATGTTCAACTCTTGTTTGAATAAATAAATATGTAATTAATTGAAATGAGTAAGTAATACATAAATTAAAATAGTGACAAATCACTGAAACATGTAAGTAAAATCTAGTGATATCGTAAATAGAAAAAATTAAACATAATATGGTCATCATTGTTAATCAAAAATAAAAACACTAAAAAATCATTGTTCTCCTTCTGAAGAGGGTAATGTCTCAATAGGCAATGGGCATATTCTCGTTATTGACCGAGTCAATACACCTTTCGGTGTTTTCACTTCCACTACACGCACTACACCATCCTTGCCTTTGTGCACCTTGAGAATTCTCCCCAGAATCCATTGTTGAGGAGGCAAATTGTCACTTTTGATGATCACGAGTGTTTCCGGCTCTACGGAATTGCACATGGAACGCCACTTTTGCTTCTGTTGAAGAGTGTTCAGGTATTCCCGCGACCACCGTTTCCAGAACCCCTGTTGCATGCTTTGTACCATCTGAAATCTTGACCGTTTCGATGTGGGAATGTGTTCTACATTGGGATCAGGTACTGCGGTTAATTGTCGCCCAATCAGAAAGTGACCAGGTGTAATAGGCAAACAATCATTAGGACTTGAGGACATGGGAACTAACGGTCGGGAATTAAGTATTGCCTCAATCTGTGTTAATAGAGTCAACATCTCTTCGTAGGTGAGAATAGTTTCTTTTGTGACTCTAATCAAATGAAATTTTGCGCTTTTTACGGCTGATTCCCACAATCCCCCAAAATGGGGAGAGCTTGGAGGAATAAATTTCCATTTAATACCTTCTAAGGAGCAATAATTTGAAATATTCTGATCATTTGTCATAACAAATTCGTGGAGTGTTTGTAGTTCTTTGTTTGCGCCTACAAAATTAGTACCATTATCACTCCATATGATGGAAGGTTTACCTCTTCGTGATACGAAACGCCTGAGAGCTGATATGAACCTTTCAGTAGTTAGATCTGTTACTAATTCAATATGAATTGCTTTACTTGCGAAGCATATAAATAAACAGATATAGGCTTTGAAAAGTTTTTTATGGGATCTCGTATTCACACCTATCATTTGTTTCAAAAGGAAAGGACCTGCATAGTCGACTCCCGTCACTTCGAATGGATAAAAGCCATTAACTCGATCTGACGGCAAATCTGCCATTATATTGCTTAATGGTTTTGGTTTTGATCTATAACATGTTATACAAGAACGTGTTACCCGTTTTGCACACCACATACCCTTTGTGGGCCAATAGCTCTGTCGCACTTGGGCTAATAACAATTGAGGCCCTGCATGTAGTAACTTCGAATGTTCATATTCAAAAATTAGCTTCGTTAATTTATGATTTCCGTCTAATAATATAGGATGTTTTGCATTGTATCCCAGGTTATTCGCATTTCTCAAGCGACCACCTACCCTTATTAGACCATTTTCGTCGAGAAAGGGAGTCAGAGCATTCAATTTATTATTTGTCAATTTATCTGACCTAATCATTTTAAATTCTTTCGCGAAACTATCAATTTGTGATAATTGAATTAAACGTAACAAGGAGTTATTCAACTCTTCAATACTCAGCCCCTCAAACTTTCTATTCTTGTTCCGTTTACAATTTTGAATAAATCTTAGACAATAAGCCATAACCCTTCTTATCTTAGTGAAACTAGAAAATTTGTTAAATATGTTGAATGTTTCTGAACAAGTTGTGTGTAAAGTCACACCTTTTCGGAGCTCTGGTAAATTATCTATATTCAATGATACCGTATCGTACGTAATAATTGATTTCTCCTGTAAAAATTGAGGACCTTTCCACCAAATTTCAGTTTTCATTAATTCGTTTGGGGAAATGCCTCTTGTTCCAAGATCAGCTGGGTTATTACTCGTACGTATGAAATTCCAGGTACTAGAATCAGAAAGTTCCTTGATTCTGTTTACTCTGTTACTCACAAACGTTTGTAAATCCTTTCTATTCCGCTTAAGCCAACATAAAACAATTTGTGAATCACACCAGTAATAGCTCTTTACGGGGATTTTAATTGATTTTAAAATCTTATTCATCAATTGAGCTAAAAGTAACGCACCACATAGTTCCAACCTTGGAATTGTGGTACCGTTCAGAGGGACAACCCTAGTTTTTGCCGAAAGTAAATGAATCTTTATCTCACCATAAGCATTTATACTACGCACAAAAACGCAGGCACAATACGCAACTTTTGACGCATCTGAAAACCCGTGGAATTCTAATGATTCTGAATTTATTTGAAGTACTTGTCTTGAAATTTGTAGGTTTTCCAGGTCCGGTAAACTTTTTCGAAAATTGGTCCATTCTTCTATGAGAGGAGCTGGCAACCTATCATCCCAACCTAATTTTAATGACCAAAGCGTTTGAATGAGTAGTTTTGCCCTCAAAATACAAGGACTCAGTAAGCCTAAAGGATCGTATATTTTATTAACTTCCGATAAAACTGTTCGTTTGGTTATCTTTTTGTCAAAACAATTATTATCTATCTTGTACGACAAGCAATCACCGACGCTATTCCACTGTATACCTAAAGTTTTTGTGACATTATCTGGATCCTTTGACAGTACTTTCTCACCCACAGGATCATCGGTGAAATGTTCGAGAATACCTTCGCTATTTGACTGCCATTTTCGAAGTGGGAAGCCAGCTCTCCCCAGAATATCCTTTATTTGTTGACACACAACTATTGCTTCTTCTTCGGAAGAAAATCCCGTTATGAGGTCATCCACGTAAAAATCTTCGTTTATTTTCGATGAAGCTTCCGGAAACTCGTTTTTGACATTGAGAGATAGTTCCTTAAGACATCTTACTGCCAGATAGGGTGCGGACTTTGTGCCATATGTCACTGTATTTAAAACATATTCATCTATGTTGTCATTCGGACTGTTACGCCATAAAATTTTCTGTAAATATCTGTCATTCTTGTTGACCCATACCTGACGATACATCTTTTCAATGTCTCCACAGACAATGTAATTATGTAATCTAAATCTTAATAAAATTTCAAAAATTTCATTCTGTATTGTAGGGCCTTTATATTGAAGGTCATTGCAGGACCAGCCTGATGACGTTTTACTCGAGGCGTCAAACACTACCCTGAGTTTCGTCGTTGTACTCTCTGATTTATATACCCCATGATGTGGTAAAAAATACTCGAATGGATGTACCTCATTTGTTTTAGTCATGTACCCTAACGCGATATATTCGTCCATAAATCGCGTATATTGACTCCAAAGGTTTTCATTTTTCTCGAATTTTCTTTCTAGGCTCAATAATCTTTTCAATGCTATATCTTTTGAGTCGCCTAAAAATTTACTTTTATATTTCAAAGGAATGCTAACAACAAATCTACCCTCACTATCTCTTGTAGTATGCCTATTAAATAATTTTTCACATTCTAAATCATCTGGTGTCTCAGATGATGGAATGGGATACTCCTCAGAATCCAAAAATTTTGAAACTGGCTTATCATTATGTGATATGAATAAACATTGGGATGTCGAAAATCTATCACTCTTTGTGATCTGACCAGATGCGATCCAACCTAACTTTGTATTTCTGAGATGAGGTAGATTTTTTCCCAAGTGTACGGTGCCACGTAGAATTAGATCCCAAAATAGACCTGCGCCAATTAATAAGTCGATTTGCCCTGGTACGTTAAAGCTTGGATCTGCTAATCTATATTTGCGTGGAATTTTCCATGAGGACGGATTAATCATTGTAGATGGTAGATTTCCTGCAATTTGTTCGATCACAAAACACTGAATTTTGAAATTATTTTGATTAATCTTTGATTCAAACATAACATTGCAGGTTTTCTGAACCTTAGAAATCGAACCATTTACACCAGAAATTGAATAGTCTGCATTTTTAACCTTTAATTTCAGAATATTAAGTAGTCTATTCGAAATAAAATTTGACTGCGATCCACTATCCAAAATCACTCTGCAGTCGTGCTTCATTCCGGAAGCATCGAAAACTGATACTACTGCAGTTGATAATAAAACATTATTCTTAATTGGGTCAGAATTACATAACGTAACAATGCTTGATGGATTATTAGCTTCCAATGTACCTGCTTCTCTTTGCAGTTCTCGAATAGAATTCTGCGTATTTTGTTTTCGAACTTTAGTTTCGAAATGCAGCAACGAATTATGCTTTTTATTGCACTTCCTACAGGTTGAGCCCTTACATTGATCGCTCATATGACCTGACCGTAAACAATTCATGCACAGTTTCAAATTTTGTACCTGTTTGACACGATTGTTTATTGATAATTCGAGAAAGTCTTTGCAATAATAAATTTGATGATTCTGACCGCAATAATTGCATTTAGAACCGGCTGTTAAAAATGAATAATAATTATTTTCCCGTTTCTTTATCTGGTGCTTATTTTCCGGACTTTTCGGACCTTTATGATTATGTGATACACTAACATTGCTTGTACCAGCGACTGTTTCCATCATATCAGCTCTATTCTTGATGAATGCTTGCATATCTGACAGTTTAGAAGAATTATTTGTACCTTTATAATTTTCCCATTCTCTTACAGAGAATCTGTCTAACTTGGAGACAATTATGAAAATTATAACGGAATCCCAATATTCCGTGGGTTCCTTCAAGGTCTTTAATGACCTTAGATGTTTCATTATCTTATCATTCAGACTTCTTAACGAATTGGCATTTTCTTTCTGAATCGGTTCTATTTCAAAAATCGCTTTTATGTGATTATGCACTAGAAGACGGAAGTTGTTGTATCTATTGCATATCAAATCCCAAGCCGTTGTATAATTTTCTGCAGAAAATTCTATCGACTCTATCACTTTATACGCATCACCTTGTAATGATGCCCTAAGATAATGATATTTTTGAATATTGTTGATAGATGAATTTGAATGTATTAACGACTCATACGTATCTTTGAACTCAAGCCAATTCGTACAATCACCACTGAATTTTGATAATTCAATGGTAGGTAATTTGATATTTGAGAAGTAATTTTGACCTTGTCGGTCCTGATTCATTTCCAATTTTTCTTTGGATGAATTTGATCTATTTGACGATCCTACAATGACCTCATCTGAAGAATCCAAAATAGTTTCAGATATGCTTAATGCTTGTGAATAAGTATTAGTGAAATCTTCCCTATCAAGAGAATGCTCTTCTTGCTTATCATCTTCGCAACTTAATTCAATTTCATCTTGAATGGCATTATATTCACTGTGAGTTTGTTCAAGAGCTCTCAGGCGCACTTTCAACTCGTTCAGATTTTTCACATCTATATCCTGACTTTGTTCATGCTTCAATATGATCGGATCTAAGAATTTTATAAAATGCGTCAATTTTCTCTTGATAATACCACGTTTCTTTATCAAAAGACTCATTTCTTCTGCCATTGCGTGAGTAGAATTTGTGATAGTTAATTAGAATAACAAATATGAGATTTTTCGAATTTAATTTGGACCACTAACCCAACGTGAATCCAAAAATAAAACCAAAGTAATGTAAATTGAGACACTAAAGAATTGCAAAAATCTAACGATAGAATTGCGGTATTATAACTGAAATGTTGACTCAGATTTATTTCAGATATTGGCAATAAATATTCAAATAGGAAACGGTTTAATGGAATGGACTCACAGTACTTTCATCGGTGATCGTTGATTCTTCTGATCCCTGGTTTTGTATGTGTCACGTTTAATCCATATACTTGATCAATGTATCATCTCGGATACCCTCAAACTGCAGCGAAGCACCTCCTTTGATGTGTACTCCCTTGATTAGCAGAAGAAGTTCGTGATGACCCTTGTAGTCGCCTGACTGATGCTCGGATGATCAAAACCTTGAATTTCCTTTGAACTCTCACTTAGCTTTTTCACTTGAAACTCTCACTTTTCACTTGAACTTTGTTGACTTCGAAGATCTGGAGTGGTTGGACCAAAAATTGTGTAAAATATCGTCGAAGTTGCGGCTTGTAGGACCACAAAATATGTAGATATCTTCGAAGGTTGCGGCTCGAAGGACCAAAAAATGTGTAAATATTTTTGATGATCCGGTGTAGATATGTGTAGATAAAATTGAGGGTGGTTGAATTGAAAACTATTTGGTTAACAATCTATTTACAATATATTTACACTTTCGATAGAGTGGACTGTATTTTGTTTCGGTGCTGGTTCACTAATCATTAATGAATACCAACAAGTCGATGAATATTTGATAAAAGTTACAAGTGTGTGAAATGAATGTAATCTGAGTACTGTCTCGTAGAAAATCTTAATAGTGTCTACTCTGAATATAAAAATTATCATTTTTGCAAGTAAAATTATATTTTCAAGTTCCTCCCTTGTAGAGGGAAAAAACCAACTTCGATTGGGAATTCAAAACGAATAACGCCCAATGTGAAAAAACTGCTTTGTTATTGGCTGCTTGAACTAAAAGAAATAATCATATTGAAAGTGATATTTTCGAACCGTAAAATCTGGGAAACCGTTATAACCACATGGCCCAAAGCATTGTAAACTTAAAAAGGCCCTTGAAAATATTAAATATCCTTTCTATTTCTAGGTGGTCGAAACCCCAATAAATTTGTCAACTGTAGACTGATATTTATGATCACAAGCAATGTGTATATCGTTTTCTTTGGAAAACGACAACGATTCTCAATTAGTTCAAACACCAAATAAATGTAATGACTTGATTTATTGGAGGAGTCGAGAGCATTCCACAAAATTCTCAAACACTATGTAACAGAAACTATTAATCCGATATCGCTGAAATTTTGCCAAAGTTTTCAAAAGCTACGTCTACAGCCCATTCCAAATTTGAACGCGATCGGATCTATATTGTTGGAGCCTTGGGAGAGTTCAGTAACTGGATGGGTGACCGTTGCCACTTCAACTTTCGGACGGAAAGAGATAGCGACTTCCAGTTCTTAGGGTAGATTGCGCATCCGAATGGGATAGTTAAGTTAGTTGTTGGGCATAATCGGCCCAATGGTTTCGGAGTTATACCCATTGGAATAGTATTTTCTGGATAACTCGAAAAATACAGATTGTATCGACTTCAAAAAAATTATGAAGAAATATTAGGTATCTCACGATAGCTTGAGAGCGGAAGATTTCCAGGGTAGGTTGCGCATCCGAATAAGACATGTGAGTTTATTAATAGGTATAATCGGTCAAAAGTTGCTGTTATAGACATCTGAATTTTTGTTTTTAATTCATTTAACACTCAAAATAAACAATTTGATCTAATTAAAACTCGGTAATTACTTGTAGAATGCCGACACGTAAATTTTCTCTGAATTTCGTGAATATCGTATCCTGAAATTACTTGAGGAGTAAGTTTTTAACTATATCATAAGACATTTGAAGAATTCCAATTCCAATAGAAGACATTGCCAGAATTAAAAATTCTGTGATCATAGACGATTCTCTCTTTACTCAAGTCTGTCATTAATCGCCTTCATATGAGGCGTGACTATACAGGGTGAGTCTTTGACCACTGCATTAATTTTAACCAAAGATTCCTCTCATCAAATGAAACCATTTTTTCATTCACCATTTTTCCAGATTCGGCTCAGGTAAAAAGTTACAAGCGTTTGAAGATTTCACAATGTGCTCATACACTCCCGCATACAAATTATCTATGACATTGTTGGCGGACGAAAATAAGGCATGGTAACGTGGTTTACAGCTTGATTCGGGATTCCAACGCTCAGGGACGCATCCATAAAAGTAGTGAAATTTCTGGAGTTCTCCATTTTAAAACATTCAATGAGGAATATCTCGAAAACGGTGCGTTTAAGGAGAAATGATGAAGAATAATATAATGTTCTAAAACGATGGAATTTTCTTCAAATGACCCAAGAAAAACTTTATATGCTTTCTTTATGCTAATTTCGTTAAGTTTTATGAATCCACGAGTCCATAACTAGAAAACCAGTAGAAGTAGAAAATAACTAATATTTGGAAAATATGTATCATAGTTATAGGAAACTTTACGCCAACATTCATTTTATTCGAAAAAAGGATGTCAAAGCTACAAAATAAAAACTGATTTTTTTTCAAAATTTCAACAGCCTGTATCTTTTTACCTGAGCTGAATTTGGAAAAATGTTAAATGAAAAAAGTATTTCATTTGCTGATAGGAATCTTTGGTTAAAATTAATGCAGTGGTCAACGACTCACACTGTATAATGGAACATGCGCGCAAGAGCACCTGACTTCACGTCAGTGCTTCAAGAATTTTTTTTTGTTCAGAATTGAATTGTGCATCAGAATCCAATGTATAATTTCATAGTGAAAGTCCTTATAATATTTGAAGGAAAATGATATAAATGATATAAAATTCGATCTGGTAGATTTTTCTGGAATTAGCTAGATTGACAATAGGACTACAATTACGAAATACGAATATTTAGGAAATAATTCTGGTATAATAATAACATAATTTTGACGAATTGCTAATAGCTTTTGAGAGGTGAATGTAATTTTGATGAATTTTCAATATAATATTATTTATTCGTAATAAAATTGGATAACGCGGTGATGTAGGTTTAATTTTATTATTGTCATATCCTCGGATTAAGTTCGCATCGCACATATTGCTTATCCTTCCTCCTTGTGGATGCTATAGTTTTCCTCCAAAATTGAGCTCCTTGAGCTGAAGACACAAATTGTTCTTCATGTTCTTCCCCTGTTCCTTTTGCGGAATATCCCGATAATCCTTCTCTATTATTTATTTGTGTTTGGATACTGATATGCATACTTCATTGTGGATGCCAGGCTCCCACTCATGCATTACTTTTTTCATGATTTGATAAATCTAAAAGTTTTTCGACAGCATGCTTTGAAATTTAGGAGTTTTCTGTGATTCCTATTCCTCACTACGTTGTAACGAGGCAGTGTATGACCGTACGTGTTATAGCAGAGTAAACCATGCCAATAGGCGTCCGGTAATCAATATATTTCATTTTAAGGCGAGAAGCATTTCCATATCAATTCAACCATACCAAACAACCGGACCGTTAAAATGACAGCTAAAGATTTAATGTCCCTCATTATATTTGAAAAAAGTTCATATGCTTAATTACCTACAACAATCTAGGCGTACACCTGTGGCAGATATCTCATAATGTAATCGATCATTCCATGTCATTGCTGACTCCAATTTTATTGTGCTCGAAACGGCAACTTAGGCGTATATATATTATAAATAATTCCTCGGAAACCTTAACATTTATGGGTAAAAATAATACACTCGTAATAGATTACTGCTGATTAGTCGGCAAGCATGAAGTCAAGGAGATAATATACTTCTTCAATTCAGAATATTGTCTCGAATTTTGAATTCAATTAGTCTAGGGTTGAGTATTGGGGGAATAGGTTGAAATAAGGGTATATTTTCACGAAATGAACTACCAATTCGTTATTACCACAATGCAATGTTATGCCATTTTGTTCAGGAAATCAGTCATGTATCTTCAATTTTTATGGAAATGTTGATGGGATATCACAAAAAAATTAAATTCTCTTAATGTACCTCTGTTAATTTGCAGATATATTCGAACAAAAAGAACCAGCTTTTTATTTTTCCCCCACCGCATTTTCATTACTCGTGACCAACTTGTAGGTATAATATTGCATTATTCACAGCGCTGACAATTTGATCACTCATATTTCAACGCAAAGTCGATTTTCTCGGTAATTAGAGACTAATAACCAACAATTAACTAAGAATTATCAAACATATACAATCCATACTCTTTTCAGAATAACTAAATAATAATTTATTATATTTGATATTATTTTGGTGCGCTTGCTCCCCTGAACAGACTGCCTAAATGTCTGTAATTTTCGAATTTTTGGCCGAAAATGGTGAAGAATCTGTGGTCAAACTTGACTTGATATTCTGTATAATATAAAGCAAGAAATAATGAAAATCGCAAGTAACTTATAATCTTCACGAAATTTCCTGATTATCAGATTTTTTTAGGATTCAATACCAAAAACTTCATTCTGAAAATACTCAAATGTAAGTTTCCGAGGAGGTTGGAAAATAGTTATTTATATACAGGGTGATTCTTTAAGTTGTACATCAATTTTGACTGTAGATTCCACTCATCAAATAAAACACTTTTTTCAATTACTATTTTTCCAAATTCGGTTCTGGTAAAAACATACAGGCTGTTGAAATTGAAAAGACATGCCTTTTGCGAATATAAATAACGTTGGTGCGAAGTTCCCTATAACTATGATACATATTCTTCAGATATCCGTTTTTTCCTAGTTGTAGAGTCGTGGATTAGCATAAACAAAGCAGATAAAATTTTTCTAGTGTCATTTCAAGAATATTCAATCGTTTTAGAATTTTATTATTCTTCATCATTTCTACTTAAATGCATCGTTTTCGTGATATTCTACATTGAATGTTATAAAATCAGAAATTTCTCTACTTTTATGGATCCGCCTCTCAGCGTTGGAATTCCGAATCAAGCTGGAATCCACGTTATCGTAACTTTTATCGTTCGCTATCAATGTCATAAATGAATTTTATGCAGGAGTGTACTAGCACATTGTGAAATATTTCAACGCTTCTAACTTTGTACCTGAGCCGAATATGGGGAGGAATTTATGGTTAAAATTGATTTACAACTTTAAAACTCACCCTGTATACTTAAATCGATATTTAAAACCATTCGTTAAAAAATAATCGAATATGTTATATCGAACGTATTTTCATGAATTGAAACATATTTTCAAACAAGAGATGCTGAATTAGACTTTTTTGTTCTCTACTGAATGACGATTTTTTTATTTAATTAATTGGTAATCGATATCTTAATGCAATACAGGCTCGGATTACGTAAAATATGGTATATTGGTGAAATATGGTATATTTTCGGGATACGCAATATGATAACTGATCACCTGAAGTCGTAGAAAAGTTCTATGTTTTAAGGTTGAATTAAATAATAACCTACACTATTCATAGAAGATTCAGAATTTCGATGATTTCATATCATTTTCTTGTTATTCTTCGACTTAATCGCACCTCAGATATCATTGAACTTTTGCGAGACCCTTCAAAACCTCATTTTACAGTAATGTTCTAGATTCAAATTCGATCGGATATATATTTATGGAAATATTATGAAAATAGTAGTATATTTTCCTGGGAGCCAAGCATCCTTCGGCGAGTTCAAACCTTGGATGGGTGACCACTCTGGCTCTCAATTTGAACAAGCGTGTCAAAGCAAAGTGGCCTCGCGTCAGTGCTTTCCCAACATTTTTAGGTGCGAACTAATTCAAGCGTTATTCCAGGACCCTACTTGTAATTTAAAAAGATCGTCACTATATGGACATATTGAAAATGCTTTGGCGCGCTTGTTCATGTTGACCAATCGGAATTGAATGATCTCCTAAAAAAGTGCGCAAATACAGAGTTACCTCAGGCCAGTGCTTTTTTTTAATTTCTCAACAATTGTGTTTATTACGACAGTCTGATCTACACCTCTTAATTTTTCCGTCAATTGAAATAATTCCGCTGCGAAAATCGAACTACCTAATCTTAAAGCAGACTGCTTAATCATAGTGGCACGGAAGTGATGTAAGGATAGTGGGGCCATGCTGTACTTGAACAAATTTTCGTACCTCCAAGATTGTCTTCGATATAGTGTGGATTGATGCAGCTCAAATTAACGAGTATCGAGTAACAATTAACAATTACAAATAGTGAGTAAAAGTCGAACTTCATATATCTCAATGAGAGTGTTCATGCAGCCAAGTAACAATTATCAATTAACAAATAACAAGAAGGAGTTCGCCAACTTTTAACTTTCTACTTCAATTGAACGAGATTTTGTACTTGTACGCAACTCATGCGCAGCTGAACGCAGATTAGACAGTCCGATGATGAAAATATAACCTCACTTTGTAAAATAATTAATTTATATAGTGTGTATTTATGTGAGTTCCGTGTTATCACATTGGAAAATTGAATTTTAAACACTTGTTTTCAATTATTGGGGGAACATAGGTTATTTGGAAAAATTAATACCTCGGATCTTTGACTTGTGGGTTTTTATTTCTTAATTGTTAATTTGAGTGCATGAATGCTTCATTTTGTACATGGTAATTCATAATTGTTATTTGATACTTTTTACTTGATAATTGTTATGTGATGCTGCATGAATCCACACATATAATATCAATACCTCCAATAATATATGATAAGGTTTAGCAGCATCTTGCAAAATTTCAGCGTTATCTGACGGATAGACTCTGAGAAAGAGAGCATTTTTTTTTATTCCAGTCATACGATCGTGACGAAAAAATGCAAGTCTTTGCGTCGGTATTTTTGAAACATTACCGAGCTTCAATTCCATCAGATTAGTCTTCGTCGAGATATTGAGAAAACAATGTTTTCAAATATTTGTTTTTTTTTATGTCTCTAGTTATCCGATCAATACATACGCATACATAGTCATAATTCTACAACTTTATTGCTGAATTACAGTTAGATCGAATGAGTAGTTTCGGAAGTATTCGGAAAAAAACTTAAAAAAAAATGGCCAAAACTCCGAAACCGTTAGTCCGATTTTGCCCCTTGAAGAACTCAACCAGGATATTTATACAAAACTACCCGGCAAATTTCAACTCTCTAACTCATTTCTTTCTAGAATAATCGTGCTTACAGACGAACGGCCGGACGGGCATAATTAGATTTGACTCCGGATAATTCATAAGTGAGGCGAACCCAATCGTTTGAGACCAAAAATCATCAATCGGTCTACGATCGAGGTACAAGGCCAGAGGGTCTATTCTCGACCATTCGCAATTTGCACGATCGTGCGCATCTCTATAGAAATATATAGCATATGCGACCGATCGTTAAAATTGCGAATGGTCGAGAATAGACCCCCTGATCGGAAAATCGTACAGTGAGTACAGTAAAGCCTGGTTCTCAGAGCTTCGTCTGCTTCGTAGTGTCGCCAGCGATAATCCCCACTCCTCTCTACATATCCATAATATGACGTATGTGATTCAATATCTCCCTATCCAAATAAATACCGGAAATATAGATCAAAATTGTGCCGTAGATAATTAAAAAACTCAAAGTAAACACTGGAAACACGGGAAATACTGGAAAAATGTGGTCAAAACAACTCTTTTGGCTTGTTTACTTGACAAGTGTCGCATAAATCTAATGTGTAGTTGAAATATTTCAACTACAAAAGAGGCGTGTCGCGACAGAATTTGACAATTAGAAATTAATAGGTAGGGGTTAGGTGAAATTTTGTTTACATGCTCTAATTGGCTGAAAGTTCATAGCTGGCGACACTACGAAGCTCTGAGAACCAGGCATCGACCAGGCATAACGTATGGTATGCTTTCACAGCACTGGGCAAGTGGTGGACCGTTCACTATACGGTTTCGGCTTTCGGCCGCTGTAGGAATAGGTACAGCTATTAATAACATATCAACGTACTCAGAAAATGTGTACAGTGGTATTTTGACAAGTAAACAAACTTTTCAGTTTTTATTCAATATGATTCTTCTTTCTCAAACACTCACATTTATTCAAGTTATGGTGGAATGAAACATAAACAGTGATTTTATTCGGAAATGCTGCATCTCATCGAATTCCAACAGGACCACCTTTCTTATGCAAAACATCTTGAAATTTCATAATTTCATGTCGAAAGAGCAGAAATCCAATCAATAAAACAGTAAGGGATATTTTTTTCCTTACCAGCCTGTTTTGACACACCCCTGAATTGCGATTTGATTTATTGCGCGTATGTTCTGGGGAACATCGCGTTATCATTTTGTCCAAATGTCTGTAACTTTCGAATTTTTTGACGAAAATGGTCTCAAACGATTTAGTTCGACTCCCCAATGAAGAATTCGAGGTCAAATTTGATTCTGTCCGGCCGGCCGTTGCCTGCCACGATAACTTGAGAAAGAAAAGAGCTAGCGACTTTTCAGGGTGAGTGGCGCATCCCAATACGACGGACAAGTTCGTTAATGGGCATAATCGGCCCAGTGGTTTCCGATTAATAATTTTGTTTTCAACCAATATAAATCCGATCGAATTGAAACTTGGTGAGTAGTTGTAGAATATGACCCTAAGCACGTTTATGAAATTTTGTGCGAATCGTATGGCTATAAAATTTTAAAAAAATTATTAAAAAATATTTTTTTGTCACGATAACTTGAGAACGGAAAGAGATAGCGGCTCAAAGTTTCCAGGTTAGGATGTGCATCATCGACGCGACATTTCAGTTTATTTATGAGCATAATCGGCAAAACGGTTTTAGAGTTATAGCCCTCTGAAATTTGGTTGTTTTTTGTTCCTCATTAACTCGAAAATTACTAAACCGATTGAATTCAAATATGGTTATTAGTTGTAGAATGCCAACGCGAAAATTCTTGCAAAAGTTCGTGAGGATAGTATTTGTAGAAAATATTTAAAAAATCATTGAAAATTGAAAAAAAAATCTATATATCAGTAACTATTCGTTTGAAATTGCTGAAATTATGCAAGAGCCTTCATAATCTAACTCTATAGCCAAGTTTCAAGTTTTAACACGATCGGTTAAATATTGTTGTAGATTCGAGCATTCTTGTGTGAGTTCAGTAGATGGGTGACCGTTGCCTCGATAACTTTCGAACGAAAGAAGCGAGGGACTTGCAATTTTCAGAGTAGGTTGCGTATCCGAAAGGGAGAGTTGAGTTCGTTTTTGGGCATAATCGGTCTAACGGTTTCCGAGTTATACCCCATCTGGAATATTATTTCCTTGATAACTCAAAAAATAAATATTCGATCGAATTGAAGCTTGGTAACTAGTAGTAGAAAATCAACATAAAGACGTGTTTAAAATTTTGTAAGAACAGTACCCCTAGAAAATTTGAAGAAAATGACGAAAAGAAAAATTTTAAGAACCGTACGCCTAGAAAATTTTAAAAAAATCACGAAAAAAAAAATTGGTTCAAGCACTGAGTGAAGTCAGAAGCTTTTGCGCGTATGTTCTATTGTCCATTCTTCTGTATTGGACACCCTTCATCGAATTTACCATGGTAAGTTATGTTGTCCATTCTCCTGTATTGGACACTTATTTCGAATTTGCCATGGTAAATTCGAATTAAGAGAAATAAACCTAAGGACGTTCGTGAAATATTGTGAAAATCGTATCGCTAGAAAATTTTAAAAAAATTGTTGAAAAATATTATTTACGTCACGATAACCTAAGACCGGAAAGAGATAGGGATTTTCAGGTTTGGTTGATAATCTGTATGCGCCATTTGAGT
Organism: Halyzia sedecimguttata; assembly: GCA_937662695.2. NCBI lineage: Eukaryota > Metazoa > Arthropoda > Insecta > Coleoptera > Coccinellidae > Halyzia > Halyzia sedecimguttata. Next base: position 8,444,886 of record OW569416.2, on the reverse strand, counting down.
TTGTCTATTGCCATAATCGGCAAAACGGTTTTGGAGTTATACCCATCTGAAATTTAGTTCTTAATTCCTCAATAACTCGAAAAATACAGAACCGATCCAATTCAAACATGGTTATTGGTTGTAAAATCGCAACGCAAATATTCTTGCAAAATTCACTAGAAAATTTTTAAAAAATCAAAGAAAATTATTGAAAAAATTCTATACATCAAAAACTATTTGTCCGACATTGCTGAAATTTTGCGAGAGCCTAACTCTACTACCAAGTTCCAAGTTTAACATGATCGGATCTATACTGTTGGAGATCCGAGCAGTCTTGTGTGAGTTCAGTAGCTGGATGGGTGATCGTTGCCTCGAGAACTCTTAAACGAAAGGAGACAGGGACTTGCAATTTTGAGGATAGGTTGCTTATCTGAATGGGAGAGTTAAGTTCGCTGTTGGTCATAATCGACCCAACGGTTTCGGAGTTATTCCTATCAGAAATATAATTTCCTCGATAACATAAAAAATATAGACTCGATCGAATTGAAGCTTGGCAACTAGTTGTAGAATATCAACATGAAGACGTGTGTAAAATTTTGTGAGGACCGTACCACTAGAAAATGTTTAAAAAATTACGAAGAAATATTATGTATCTCATGATTCCTTTAGAACGGAAAGAAATAGCGACTTGCTATTTCCAGGGTAGATTGCGCATCTGAATACGACAATGAAGTGCGTCAACTAGCATATTCGGTCAAATGGTTTTGGAGTTATATCAATGTGAAATTTGGTTATTTCCTCAATAACTGAAAAAATTCCAAATCCGATTCAATTTATATATGGTTTTTGGCGCTCTAGTTCCTCGGAACTGAGTACTTATCAATTTGCCCAAATGTCTGTAATTTTCGAATTTTTGGCTGAAAATGGTCTCAAACGATTTGGTACGACTCACTGATCAAGAATCCGAGGTCGAAATCGATTTTGTCTGGGCCGGTCCGGCCGGCCGTAGGCACGATAACTCTCGAACGAGAGGAGTTAGAGGATTGAAATTTGCAAGGTGGGTTTGGAGCGTAAATATCTCGGACAAGTTCGTTAATGGGTGAAATCCATAAAGCGGTTTCGGAGTTATGACCAATTTCAGTAAAAACTTTTTTTATGAATAGTTCCGAAACCGATCACCGATTTAGCATCAAATTGTAGAATCATGACTTTTATATGCATGTGAAGTTTTGTATTGACCAGGTTACCGCGAAGTGTCGAAAGAAAAATTGGATATTCAAAAAAATATTTTCTACAATAACTCTCGAACGGAATGAGCTAGGCAGTTGATATTTTCAGAGTAGGTTAGGGAGATGAATATCTCGGTTAAGTTCGTTATTGGGCAAATTAGGCCGGCTGGTTTCGGAGACGAAAAAATTAATTTTTTTTTAAGTAACAAATTTCAAATTCAATTTTTATTTAAGATGCAGTTTCACCATAAAAATCCATTGATATCATTTTCAACTCCAACAAGCTAATACTTTCGGAGATATGATTTTTCGAAATTTCATTAATGAATCGTACTTCTATGTTTTCACAGAATGCTATAATTATTCTATCTATGATTTATTATATGATCTGTGTTCATACTCGTACATCTCATTATGTTCTATAAGAGAGAGTCAAATTCATTTTAGCTATTTTAATTTGATTTCCTCCATGGTGCAGTTCTCATTCTCAGATTGCTCATTTAATCTTGATAAATAAACTATTATTTGAATTGAATTTCCTTTATGATGCAGTTCTATCATAAGAATACATTGATATAATTCTCAACTCTGAGAAACTATTACTTTCGGAGATATAATTTGTCTATTTGAACAAGAGCGCCAGAAAGCTCCTGTCCACAGGGCTTGAACCATTTTTTTTATATTAGAATATTTATATTGTCATTCAATGACCGAGCGCACTTTGGGGTCGGGCAGAATGTCAGTGCTTATACAGGGTGAGTCTTTGACCACTGCATTAATTTTAACCAAAGATTCCTCTCATCAAATGAAACACTTTTTTCATTCACCATTTTTCCAGATTCGGCTCAGGTAAAAAGTTACAAACGTTTAAAGATTTCACGATGTGTTAATACACTCCTGCATATAAATTATCTGTGACATTGTTGGCGGACGAGAAAAAGGCATGGTAACGTGGTTTACAGCTTGATTCGGGGTTCCAACACTCAGGGACGGATCCATAGAAGTAGTGAAATTTCTGGAGTTTTCCATTTTAAAACATTCAATGAAGAATATCTCGAAAACGGTGCGTTTAAGGAGAAATGATGAAGAATAATATAATGTTCTAAAACGATGGAATATTCTTGAAATGACTCAAGAAAAACTTTATATGCTTTCTTTATGCTAATTTCGTTTAGTTTTATGAATCCACGAGTCCATAACTAGAAAACCAGTAGAAGTAGAAAATAACTAATATTTGGAAAATATGTATTATAGTTATAGGAAACTTTACGCCAACATTCATTTTATACGAAAAAAGGATGTCAAAGCTAAAAATAAAAACTGATTTTTTTTCAAAATTTCAACAGCCTGTATCTTTTTACCTGAGCTGAATTTGGAAAAATGTTAAATGAAAGAAGTGTTTCATTTGATGAGAGGAATATTTGGTTAAAATTAATGCAGTGGTCAAAGACTCACCCTGTATAATTTCATTCATTCGAATATTACAGTTTTCTTACCTGATTTCATAGAGAATGTTGGGATTTTAACTATATTTTTTTTGCGAAAACTCAATTTTGATACTGCAATGAATACGAGAAAATTAATCCTTGAAAAGAACCTGAGCTGGTGCCATCCATTGCATTTAATTCTTCGCTTCCCCGAGTAATCTTCGCGAATAACAATATAAGCAACTTCTCATATAAATCAGTTACCCGTGAGTTATAAGTATTCGACCTAGAAGAAATCATCCTCAAGAACCTGTATTGCTATCAGAGACCGCTCTGAAGAAGTAAAACAAATATTAAGCCGTTCCAAGCTATCCATTTCCCGCTATAGAATATATGAAAAGCGTTCATTTTGATTTATTCAATGATATTTCCCACGGGAGCCATACCGGCAGTCGCACGACTGAGCAAGTTATGACGGAGATGTTTTAGAGCATTCCGATGCCATTTACGGCCGCTGTACGGAATAAACAGTATCGGCTTCAAGTTCGTTGATTCTGGGTCATCAATATAAATTTTAAGGAAATGATCCACCGAATGTAACAAAATGCCTAATGGTATTTCTAAATGAACCCTCATGTTGAATCCTGATTGTTTTATCAGGACAATATCCAGTTCGAAGGACCAAATGTTGAATCCTGATAGTTTTATCAGGATAATATGGCTTGATGGACCAATAAATGAACCCTGATTGTTTTACCAGGGTAATGATGTTTCAAAGGACCAGATGTTTCGTACCCTGATTGTTTTATCAGGAGGATGAGTTTTTGTCGTTTCCACTTTGAGAAACTACAGGTGAAGATTATTTAATCTCGATGAAAAGAGGGTATACTTAACTTTGCAGCCAGCAGCAATCTCGTCGATTACGGAGTAAATTGTTGTTTGCAATTAGATAACAATTACGAAAATAGGAGAAAGATTCAAACGCACTTTAAACAAACAACAAACTGTATTTTTCTTGTTACCGATACTTTGATAACAAGCATGAAGTAACTATACAATTGCAATATTTATACAATCCAAAATCTTCCTTCTATATGAAAATGTATAGCAAGGCAGAAGTGACTACATAGTTGGTTAGACAACTGAATGAAAAAGAATTGTTTCGAGAACTAGAGGAAGTAGTCATAGTTTCGCGACTAATAATCTAATAGTAGTGTCTCAAAAACTGAGGGAAGTAGTAGTGAATTCTTGCAGTGTAATTGTATATAAACGACCAGATAGAAGGAACATAGGAGGTTCCTTCATCTGGGTAAAAAATGGGGGAAATATTAACATTGATTGGAGTTTGGATCTTAAAACCGCCCTGATATGCTACAACAAAACTCTCATTCCTCGTTTTCGAATAGAGTGATGGGAAATAAACCCGAAATTTTGGATGGAAGCACCAAGAAGGACACTCTAGGATGTTTAATTTTAGGCATTCGAAATCTGGAATTTGTCCCACTTATCTAAGCTGAATTTACTTAATCTACCAGTAAACATGAATAATATATTGGTCAATACCTTAAGAACCGATACATTCCTTTTCACTTCAGTTGTTGAATGCATTTTAGCATTTGTTCTGAAATATTTCACCTGAAATAGGCAATAAATCGCTCTACAAAATCGAACAAAGGTTTAGCGTACATGGCAACGAAAAACCGGTGGTCTCTTGTTGAGAAGAAATCAAATATAAGTTTTTAGAAATTATAACGTCATGATACGTTATGATAACTATGAAAAGAATCCGACTTTGAATTAGAAAACGTAAATAGAATATTGTAAATAAAAAGTCTTTGAAACTACTAATATTGTTGGATATTATTATTTTTTTGATAAGTTTGAACAACACCTACTAAAAGGAGGTGTTGGTTTGAATATGACCTAAATTTAAATAGTGTGTGTTTTAGAATTTTAAGGATTCATGGAAACATGGAACCAATGAATAGTTTTGGAAATATATTAATTGGAATAGAAGTGTAATTATGTTTCCGAAGAGATTTTAAGAGAATTCAAGAGAAAAAAAGATAGAATTTATTTCCAGAAACCTCAAATGTGATAATAGTTACAGTTTGAATAATAATTTGACATCGTATATGTGATTATCACAATATAATATATAACTATAACATTGAAAAAAAATTACTAAAACACTACATATAGTCCTGGGTATGTCTATTTAAAGATTAATACTTTGTTTCAGGTCGAACTAGGACCTGTCACCCGAAAATACTACAACGGATGTAAATCACCATTGCACGACCTATTATAACGTTACGAGGCCAAATTCTAGCACATCAAAAAGGAAATCTCGGTGAAGTACGTTTGGATATCCATCACCGTAGCCATGCCACTAGATATCATCATCCCTCTTACTGGTCCTTGGATTAGATTATATCAGAGGCGGTCGTTTGGTCTTAAAAAAGCCTTTCTATACTTCGACCAATCAGAAATTTCGTGCATTACCATACTTCTTCCAGTTTTCCAGAAAGATAAAAACTTTAACTGTTTCTTGATAGACAGTTCATGGACCACACGTACCATGAGAAAGAACTGGAATTAGGACAATCAATAACCACGCAGGTTAGTAACATCTGATCAAACATACCTCGTCCTTAAATCTTCCTTATATTATAATAATTATGCAATACAACAAGTTGGAAAACCACTGTGGCGGAGAGCTTCGGCGAACTTATTCACATTTTTAGCCAGGTACTGAACTTGCCCAAAACTGCTTAGCTCCAGGAATTCCCAATGTTTCGAAGAATATATATCCGACTGTGACAACAAACGTCTAAAATAAACTGGTCCATTTTTTGGCCGAGAATGGTTTCGAACTATTAGTTTCGACCGAAATGCATGCATTCACTATTGGCTCGTAAATAAACAGTGCTTTGTTTGTGGTGGCGTAAGGATACAAATTAATTCGATCATACAATTGTGCCATGAGATGATAAACATCCTGTATAGCAGTGGTTTATTTCACTATGATTTCTTTGAAACAAATCTGTCCGTAATCATATGGTTGTGCCATGGGAGACTATGACTTGACAACAAACAAAAAAAATCTTTATATAGCAGTAATTTTAATATCTACATAATAATATACGAAAATGACCACGTTCCCGTAATTTTAAGTAAAAATCAACTTGAATTCGTTCGATAATAGTTTCCTCGGAGTTATTATTTCAATAAAAATGAAAAAATCGAAAAAGATTTCTGCTCCGGGACTCGATTCCGGTACCTTTCCGATGACTTCTATGAGTCCGACATTTCAACCAATACAGCTATGCTGGGTCCGTACAGATCTACGGTGAAAGGCGAATTATGAACAAATTTTAATACTCTCCTTGGATACCTTGTTTTCAAATTTCTAATTTCATTATTTATGATTTCTGTATTTCCCCAATATTTTCTACAACATAGATCCGATCGAGTTCAATTCATTAGAATACGTTCATTATACCCTATTTTACGCGTTTCAAGCCAGTATTGCGTTTATACAGGGTGAGTCTTTGACCACTGCATTAATTTTAACCAAAGATTCCTCTCATCAAATGAAACACTTTTTTCATTTAACATTTTTCCAAATTCAGCTCAGGTAAAAAGATACAGGCTGTTGAAATTTTGAAAAAAAAACAGTTTTTATTTTGTAGCTTTGACATCCTTTTTTCGAATAAAATGAATGTTGGCGTAAAGTTTCCTATAACTATGATACATATTTTCCAAATATTAACTATTTTCTACTTCTACTGGTTTTCTAGTTATGGACTCGTGGATTCATAAAACTAAACGAAATTAGCATAAATAAAACATATAAAGTTTTTCTTGAGTCATTTCAAGAATATTCCATCGTTTTAGAACATTATATTATTCTTCATCATTTCTCCTTAAACGCACCGTTTTCGAGATATTCTTCATTGAATGTTTTAAAATGGAAAACTCCAGAAATTTCACTACTTTTATGGATCCGTCCCTGAGCATTGGAATCCCGGATCAAGCTGTAAACCAGGTTACCATGCCTTATTCTCGTCCGCCAACAATGTCATAGATAATTTATATGCGGGAGTGTATTAGCACATTGTGAAATCTTTAAACGCTTGTAATTTTTTACCTGAGCCGAATCTGGAAAAATGGTAAATGAAAAAAATGTTTCATTTGATGAGAGGAATCTTTGATTAAAATTAATGCAGTGGTCAAAGACTCACTCTGTATATCGATTTCAAATTAATTTCACAAAAAAGTCTACTTCGGCATCTCTGATCCGAAAATATCTGCTTCAGTTAATCGAAATACGTCCAATATACCATATTTGATTCTATTTGACCAACGAATAGTTTTAAATTGCGATATGAATGCATCTAAATAACTGTTTTCCAACCTCCTCTGATTCTTTCGTATTGAAAAAACATGCTCATAAATAACCTTCCTCTGGCCAAATACTTGAGTTCATCGAAGATTTGAAGTTTTCTTCAGATATTTTCACGTTGACGGATGCATATTTGTTCGGGAATTTGACAATCAAACTAATCGTTTTAGAAAATTTTCGGCCAAAAATTACAGACTTTTGAACGAATTGATAGGCACTCTGTTGCGGTGAACAAGCGCGCCAAAAAGAATATTCAATACCAAAAATTTTTGAACTGTGACTCATTTAGTCCCATCATGAAGGAATTCTCAGATAACGAATTCACGTTCTGCCTACAATTCTGATGGTGAAGGTTCTACTTTTTGAGGAAGCACCGTTGTTGATGCAGTAAAGGGTCTTCATTTGAAGGAAATCTATGAGACAAATTCACACCAAATGGGCCGTTCAATTCTGGAAATTGGATATTCCTAAAGTTGAAAACAACAATTCTATTCATATCTACATAGAATTGTGTTGTTGATTTCGCCTATTGGTTTCCAAAATATTGTTTCAAGAAAGGGACTTGTCATGTTTTTGGCGCTCTAGTTCCTCGGAACTGAGTGCTTATCAATTTGCCCAAATGTCTGTAATTTTTGAATTTTTCGACGAAAATGGTCTTAAACGATTTGGTTCGACTCACTGATCAAGAATCCGTGGTCGAAATTCATTCTGTCCGGCCGGCAAACCGGTCCGGCCGTCCGGCCGCCAGGCCGTGGGCACGATAACTCTCGAACGGAATGAGCTAGACAGTTGAAATTTTCAGAGTAGGTTTGGCAGATAAATACCTCGGCTAAGTTCGTTATTGGGCAAAATCGGACAGATGGTTTCGGAGTAACAAAAAAAAAATTTTTACAAAATAAATTCCAAATTAATTTTTTTTTCAATAAGCAGTTTTAACATAAGAATCCAATGATATCATTTTTAACTAAAACAAGCTAATACTTTCGGAGATATGATTTTTCAAAATTTCAATAATAAATCTTATTTCGTTTCACAGAATTATATAATTATTCTATGTTTGAATTGTCATAATGTCAACTTATTTTCCTGAGACATGACATTGTCTAATTGCTTGCTAATAGTTGGTTCGAGAAACGTCATAATCGACTTAGAGAGACAAGGGTAAAAAACCGTCAAATAAACCCCCATGTGGCGATTTTATGTCGAAAAGTGAAAATTAAGAATATATATCCCAGGTGAGTACCGACGTTTTATTCTAATACCGGAGATCGACAAGATCGTACGAGGAACCCGATAGCCGGTTGGTCTAGGCCGTCGGGTTTTCGGTTTCGGAACGAGAGAAGGCGGGCTCAAATCCCGGAAAGGGAATTACACTTTTTGGCGCTCTAGTTCCTCGGAACTGAGTGCTTATCAATTTGCCCAAATGTCTGTAATTTTTATTTAGGATGCAGTTTCACCATTAAAATCCATCGATATTTTCAACTCCAACAAGCTAATACTTTCGGAGATATGATTTTTCCAAATTTCAATAATGAATCGTACGTACTTCTATGTTTTCACAGAATGCTATAATTATTCTATCTAAGCTTTATTATATGATCTGTGTTCATACTCGTACATTTCATCCTGTTCTATAAGAAAGAGTCAAATTCATTTCAGCTATTTTAATTTGATTTCTTCCATGGTGCAGTTCTCATTCTGAGATTGCTGATTTAATCTTGATAAATAAACTATTATTTGAATTTAATTTCCTTTATGATGCAGTTCTTTCATAAGAATACATTGATTTAATTCCCAACTCTGAGAAACCAATACTTTCGGAGATATAATTTGTTACTGATTAAGAATAAACATTGTTTACAGTATTGCTCCCGAATATGTCGAGAAATTAACGACGAAATATAGAGAATTTGAAGAAAAATAGTCCAATTTTCTTTCTGATCGCTTTCCTGATAAATAAATCTTAAAATATTTGATGTGGTTCAGAAGAAACTCTATTATGTATGCTGATGACACCAAATTCTTGGTCAATGGATACCCCTTCAGTATTGGTTGAGTCATGAACAGTTTCGAAGGAGATTGGGAAATGGTTTAGTGATAATGTATGAACGTACAGTATACAAACTAAGTGTATAGTTTTTAGTAAGATGGAGACCCCAAGGATTTTTATTTTTTTTTTAGTTTCAATATTACAATGAATCTCTAAATCATTCTAGTGTTTCTTAATTGACCAAGTTTCAGGTATATTTATTATGATTTGAGTAGAGGTGTAAACTGAAAACCAAACAATATTTTTCAAATTTAGACATATGTCACAGGAATGGGATAGGGCCAACCAATGCCTGCCACCTAGTAGTAGAACGTAGAAATTCGAGATCACCATCTTACCCGCCCTCTCCATCTTACTCTCCATACTAATATGTATGTAAAATATTTAGTATGTACAATATTTATCTCAGTGAGGATTTTGGTGGTGGAAATATTATTTATTATTTCAACTGTTATTTGATTTTGAAGGATTAAAATATCTTGAATTATCAGATTGTTTATTGTGATCAATGGATCACAGTTATTTTATGATATAAACAATGACGATATATTATTAATGTTAAGAAATTGTTATAGTTCCTGGGCCCCATGGCTGTCCCACTGTTCCCAGACAACTTCAGCTGACAAAAAAAGGCTGCAGAATGAAAATGTACAGATTAATTATAGAGTATGAACCATATTCAGTGGTGGAGTTATTGGAGTATTATAGAAGAATTGAACCAATATTTGTTTCCTGTTGCATGTGGGTTAATATGTTCGTTTAACTTGTTTCCGTTTTATTTTTGTATTATCTTATTATTCATATTTTGATGTAGAATTAATTTCGGAAGCCATGTCTATATTATTATAAATCGTGGAGCAAAATCATTGCAATAAATGAAATTTTTGTATATTTTGCCGTGACTGAGCTGAGCCGAGCGGAACGTATAATATGAATCGGCCTTAATTCTTTACATTCATCACCCAGTTGGAACAGAAAAAGTTTTTGTGGCAATATGATTTCATATCATTAATATTAACGTCGGTTTTAATTCATCTGAAAGACCCTATAAATTTAATTTATTATCTCCGGGGACGGTAATTTATTCTCCTATTTATTCAACAATTTTCCCGTAAAATAGTGATCTTTTCTTACGTTCGTGTAAAAAGTGAAATTCTTTATGGTAATTGAGCCATTAGAAGTGGTTATAAATCTCTCAGTAATGAGGCTGACGATTGTTGGAGGTCAGGCATTTAACATTTAACATTTTTCCGGAGAAAATCTAATTAGTTTTATAATGAAATGGTTGGAATTTTTACTGGGAAATTCATTATCTTGCTAATCCCATTTATGCCTTCCAGAAGGTTGTGCACTAAAATAAGTAGGTACTCTTAAATTAGCAACAATGCGTTGAAAATTACTGACGTACTTAAAATTCAAACGCGAGGAGCGTTCCAGACTATATGGGTAAATCCGAATTAAATATTATTGGCAGTTCAAGTAACACATCTTAACTACTCAACTTCAGTCATCATCGAAATACTTTATCCTTAAGCTTACTCAGGAGTTTTTGTTGGCACTAGGTGTGTGATTTTGATTCTTAAGATACTAAGATGTGTGAATATGACAGCTGAAACAAGCAGGTGACCGATTGCCCTGAAGAAGTTTTATGATCTTTCATGATGTAAGGTGGGTGGAACATGGAAGGCCACTTTAACGAATAAACAGTTTTTATTTGTTCATTTACTAGATAAATGAAAGAAACGAATCATTTATAAACACTTTGTTTTATTGTGTATCATATAAATTACTTTTCTTTATTCTAGATGTAATCACTATTTCTGGATCTAAATTTTTATAAAGCTCTTCTAAACGGCCTTGTAAGGAACAAGGCTCCAAACAAGGCCAATATTATAAATCAGTCCTTCTACTTACAACTAGAATTGAAATAATCAAAATATCCGCTTTTACTAAAACCACAGAAAAAGCTCTTTCATTTAAATACAAAATTAAATGCCTAACACATTATAATCTTCTTCAAAAAACTCAACGAACATTTCTTGAACACCATCTTATAACTAAGGATATATTAATGCAAATTATATGAAAATTATAGTAACGAGTATTACATCGATAACATATAAGTTTTAAATGCGTTTTACAATGTAATTATAAATAGTTTTTTTACCTATAGTGGCCTTCCTACGGGTCCGTTCTTTGTAAGGCCAAAATGTTCCTAAAAATTCTAAGTTAAAAAGTTGATTAATCCTTATGAATAATAAAATTATAATCATTGAACATTGCTTTATGAACCAAACGGCTCGTCAAAGTAAAAACTAAGTTCACATTTTCATTAGTAAATTTTCCTAGCAAGGCCCATGTGCCATAGAAAGGCCAACCGTCAAATTTTTTATTGGCCTCATAAAGAACCACCGGCTTTCATAGGAACACTGCCAATATTTCAACTACAATCGAAGCAAAATCATTATATTTTCTCTTAAGTAGCACAAAAAATCCTTACATAACAATTTACAGTAAAAATAATACAATAATAATAGGTTATTCACATAAAAACTTACCTTTAGGTGAGCGCGTGATTTTCAATTTGAACGTCGCCGAACGAAGTCTACGAAGCGAGGGACTACACTGACAAAATAGCAACGCGAGCGACTTGCTGCCGCGTCTGTATCCTTGGGTTTGTTGGAGCTTATTGTGAGCGGAAAGAATTTGTCATCACCTGACTATAAATATGACTTTTTATAGTTGGCCTTCAAAGGAGCATGGCCTTCCATGGTCCACCCACCTTACGAGTTGCGGCAGAATCATGAAATGAAATCCAAGACTACCATAAGTTCGAATTAGAAAAGCAGTTTTCCAAGCCTTAAGCCAGATACTGAAGTTTATCGAGACTTTACTGCCGGACTGGTAAACAGTGCGAGCGGGGTTGCGAGATCTGCAATGCCCTCTCGCATACATTATTGGGGATTTCCTTTCATTACAGCTTGTATTTTGGCATTAGGGAATAGAAAAACAAAATTGTCTGAAATTCATTTTATTGGAATTTTCCTTCCAACCGAACGACGTTTCGGGGCCCTCTGCCACCATCTTCAGGTCTAAAAATATGATTTTTTTTTTAGTCTATCAATGTAGATACTATTTTTCAAATTGAAACAATATTTCCAAAAAATGTGGGAAAGCCCTGTGGATAGGAGCTTTAGTGCTCTTGTTCATACTTTGACAATGCATCTCCGAAATTTGTGTTTTTTCAGAGTTGGGAATGATATAAATGGATTCTTATAATATAACTAATTCATAAAATAAACTAACTTGAAATTAAATAAATTACGAACTATTATACGTTAAAACTGATAGCCAGGTTTGTTGAAGGACCTGGAAAAAATATAAAAAAGCACTGACGTGAAGTCAGTGCTCTTTGGCTCGCGTGTTTACGTTGGCTGAATTGAATTGAATGATGAGGGTTTCAAGCTCAGCATATAGAATGAGCTGGAGATCTACCCAGAGGGTAGTGGACACCATTCACTGTTGGCTAAAAAATTAACAGTGCTGTGTCTAAGCTGGCGTAAAGATAGAGTAACAAAGTTGACAAAGAACACAAATGACTCTCCTCAGTCACAGAAGCTCCTAAGAGCTTCTGAGGGATCTCCATGGCGAATACTTGGGACGGTCAGTATAATCGTAATCATGTTCATAGCTTGCGCGCCAAAGCAGATTGACCCCACGTCTATGCTCTTTTAGCCTAAAACTATTTTTAGTTCACTGTGGACTTATTATGAACACTATAAAAGTAACTACACTCTTGTCCACTACAGTTTTTTGTCGTCTGACATATGTTTCAGTAACGCTTCGTCTTTGAAGATGGAAACTTTGTTTCCGAAACATATGTCAGACGCCAAAAAACTGTAGTGGACAAGAATTGTGAATTCATTCTACAATTTGCGCACGTGCTATAAACATGATTATGATTATACCAACCCTCCCAAGTCTTCCTCATGGAGATCCCTCAGAAGCTCCTAGGAACTTGTGGGACTAAGGAAAGTCAGTTGTATTCTTTATCAACTTTGTAATTCTATCCTCATGCCAGCTCAGACACAGCACTGGAACCCAACTGTGAAAGGTGTCCACTACCCTCTGGGTAGACCTCCGGCTCGTTCTATCAGCTGAGCTTGAAACCCTCATCATTCGATTCGAATTAGCCAACGTGAACACGCGCGCCAAAGAGTACAGCCTTCACGTCAGTGCTTTTTTATATTTTTTCAAGGTCCTCCAACAAATCTGGCTATGGAAACATTCTGGCTATTAGTTTTAACGTAGATCGAAATGGAGAAAAAATGCGGTTATGGGAACCCCATTGGGAACGCTATTGCTTACGCCTATTCTCCAAATCCGAACGTAATTTGATATAGATCTTCCAAATATAGTTATTAATAAATTGACCCCAGGCCACGATACAGAAATCTCAATTCGGAAACCACTCTATTTCTTCGAAACTGACTTGTCGGTGCACAGAATTGCCATGAAATTTCTCTTAAAACCTCACAATATCGGCTCCGCACCAAATACATGACCACTATTCGCAAACCACTCCCAACATAAGCCATACAACCCTAAAAGAGCAACTTCTCCTCTGCGCATGCGGAATATACTCGTGGCTGAAAGCCCTATCCAAATCACACACCCCACACAAAACACTGATTTTTCACCATTGGTTTAGGGGATATTGCAGCTTCAATCCACGCATGCGTGGACACTCCCAAGGGAATTCTATAGAGGAATAGTATCTTGCACCTCCAAAGCCCAATTCTTTCAGACGAAAACTCCAGCAGTTAAATCACTTCTCGTGTGCTCATGCGCATAACGTAAATGCTCGTAAGGGGTAACATGAATTTCAAAATAAGCCCCAGTGCCACGGTACGGACACTCCAACTCGGAAAAAACGCTATTTCCCCCAAACTGACGTGCACAGAATTGCCATGAATAATGTTTTAAAACCTCACAATACTGGCTCAGCATCAGAACCATTACCGATAGTCCTAAACCACTCCCAACATAACCCATACAACTCAAAAACAGTCACTTCTGCTCTGCGCATGCGCAATTTACTCGCTGCTGAAAGTCCTCCTAAAATCACACACCTTACAAAAAACTTCGATTCTCCAACACTAGTCGTTCAGGAGATATCGCATCTTGAATCCACGCCTGCGCGGACCCTCACCAGGGGATTCTATGGAGGAATAGCATCCTCCACCCAAAAAACCCTAACCTCTATGACGAAAACTCCAGCAGTTATATAACTTCTCATCTGCGCATGCGCATAACGAAAAATGACCTGAAGGGGCAGCATGAACTTCAAAAAAATAGGTTCCGGAATTTCAAGCAAATTATTCCGCAAAATAGTAGTAGTTTTTTGAATTTTTCACGTCACCTGACCCTCAGGAAATTTTGCAGATGTGTTTGCTTTGGTCTTTTGCATCTAACTGCTGAGAAAAATATAGACAATGTGGCAAAATGATTGCATGCTGTTCCTTGCGGTACACACGCGCAAAAATTATTTTAAGCACTGACGTGAAGTCAGGAGCTTTTGCACGCATATTCAATTTTCTATTCACCTCTATATTATTTATCGAATTTACCATCGATATAGACCGTTTTCGCAGCTTTTATAAGATATGAATACGTTTGGTAGCATTTTTATGGCAGACTTGAACAATGAGAAAATCTTCTAAGATCTCAGAATTTTTAGTTCTGACATGTGTTCTATCTTAATTGAAAAACATTAAATATCCAATAATATACGAAGGACTTACGTAATTAATTTCAGGATACGATATCCACATCTCTAAGAAATTACCGAGTTTTAATTGGATTGAATTGTATATTTTGAGTTATAGAGAAAATAAGAACAAAATTTCAGATGCGTATAACCATTTGGCGGAATATACCTATTAACGTATGCTAAAATGTTGCATACTGTTTCTGTTCGCAAGTTATCGTTAGATAATAATATTTTTTCATAATTTAATTAAAATTTTCTAATGATACCTCACAAAATTTCAGATGTCTTTATATCGTTATTCCGCAACTAGTTACCAAGCTTCAATTCAATCGGATATGTATTTTTTGAGTTATAGAGGAAATGATATTCCAGATGGGTATAACTCCAGGACCATTGGGCCGATTATGCCCAACAAGAAACTCAATTATCCCATATGGATGCGCAACCTACAAAATTACAAGTCACTATCTCTTTCTGTTCGAAAGTTATCGTGGCAACGGTCAGCCATCTAGCAACGGAACTCACCCAAGGCTGCTCGGATTTTCAAAAAAATATATCCGATCGAGTTCAAATTAGGAACTTGGCTTCAAAGTTGGGTTTCGAAGGCTCAGGCAAAATTTCAGCTTTGTCGGACGAATAGTTTCTGACATAGAAATTATTTCAATGATTTTCAAGGATGATTTTAACATTTTCTAGGGACACGATCCTCACAAAATTTAGCTAAAATTTGCGAGTCCACATTCTACAACTTATTACCATGTTTGAATTGGATCGGTTTCGTATTAGTTTGAGTTATTGAGGAAATAACAACAAAATCTCAGATAGTTATACCTCTAAAACCGTGAGGCCGATTATGCCTATTAACAAACTCAAAAATCGCATTTGGATGCACAACCTCAACTTATCGTGAGATAAATAATAGTTTTTTTTTTTAATTCTTATTGGCGCTCTAGTTCCTCGGAACTGAGTGCTTATCAATTTGCCCAAATATCTGTAATTTTCGAATATTTCGATGAAAATGGTCTTAAACGATTTGGTTCGACTCACTGATCAAGAATCCGTGGTCGAAATTCATTCTGTCCGGCCGGCCGGCCGTAGGCACAATAACTCTCGAACGGAATGAGCTAGAGAGTTGAAATTTTCAGAGTAGGTTTGGGGGATAAATATCTCGGCTAAGTTCGTTATTGGGCAAAATCGGACAGATGGTTTCGGAGTAACAAAAAAAAAAAATTTTTTACGAAACAAATTCCAAATTAAATTTTTTTTAATAAGCAGTTTTATCATAAGAATCCATTCATATCATTTTTAACTCTAACAAGCTAATACTTTCGGAGATATGATTTTTCAAAATTTCAATGTAAATCGTATTTCACAGATTGATATAATTATTCTATGTATGAATTGTCATAATGTCAACTTATGACATGACATGACATTATCTAATCAATCGAACTTGTATTGTAACTTCAAAAATATTGGGGTTGAAATACTCGTATTTTAGCGATGCAACGGGGACCTCACCCGAAAATGTTTGAAAATATTACGTAAATATTGAAAGCATAATTCTGTAGTTCGAGAGAGGAGAAAATTTGGTGAACGTAGATCAGGAAATTTTTGATCGATTACAAGGTAATTTTTTATTATTACTTATCTTCTTTCATACATGTTTTATGGAATACCTACTAATTGTAGGTACTTTAAACCTGTTTTGGGCAATTGTCATACGAAACTTGTTTTTTTGGCGCTCTAGTTCCTCGGAACAGAGTGCTTATCAATTTGCCCAAGTATCTGTAATTTTGGAATTTTTGCCTGAAAATGGTCTCAAACGATTTGGTTCGACTCACTGATCAAGAATCCGAGTGCGAAATCGATTCTGTCCGGCTGGCCAGCCGTAGGCACGATAACTCTCGAACGAAAGGAGTTAGTGCATTGAAAATTGCAAGGTGGTTTTGGAGCGTAAATATCTCGGACAAGTTCGTTAATGGGTGAAATCCATCAAGGGGTTTCGGAGTTATGGCCGATTTTAGTAAAAATATTTTTTATGAATATTTCCGAAACCGATCACTCGATCTATCTGAAATTTAGCATCAAATTGTAGAATCATGACCTTTATACGCATGTGAAGTTTTGTATTGACCAGATTACCGCAAAGTGTCAAAAAAAAAATTTGAAAATGTGGTGCAGTTCTCATTCTCATGATGGCTCATTTAATCTTGATAAATAAACTATTATTTGAATTGAATTTCCTTTATGATGCAGTTCTATCATATGAATACATTGATATAATTCCCAACTCTGAGAAACCAATACCAGATATAATTTGTCTGTTTGAACTAGAGCACCAGAAAGCTCCTGTCCACAGGGCTTGAACCCATTTTTTTAATTTTGTGATGATACGATACTCAAAAAATCGCACATACATCTTCATGTTGGTATTCTACAACTAGTTATAGTTAGTCTTTTGACCTCCCGGCTAAGGTACATGATGCCTGGCGCGACACTGAACCCAATCGGGCCTTTTCAGGACCTATCCACAAGAAATCTTGGATCAAGACTCAAGATCTGCCAGCGAAACATATTTTTATACACTTTTATGTGTTTATATCATGTGCAGCCATACGATAAATAAATAATAATAACTAGTTACCAAGTTTAATTTTTTTCGGATCTGTTTTGGTATAAAACAAAATTTTCTCTCGGAAATCGTTGGGCTGATTATGCCCATTAACCGTCGCATCTGGACGCGCCACCTACCCTGAAAATTTCAAGTCGCTATCGCTCTCCGTTCTCAAGTTATCATGGCAACGGCCGGCCGATAGGCCAGACAGAATCAAATTTGACCTGGAATTCTTCATCAGTGAGTCGGATCTAATCGTTTGAGACCATTTTCAGCAAAAATACGAACATTATACACATTTGGATGAAATTATAGCACGCTGTTCCTCAGAACATGGGCGCAAAAAGTACATCATAGGAATCATGAGATATTTTTATTGATCAAATATTTGTATTTTTAATTAATTATGAAAAGTATTGCCAGGCAAATGTTTGAATTGTAATATTCGATCAATTGTTCGCCAGTTTAGTTCTCTTGTCTATAAATTAACGGTTAATAGGTTTTGAGTGGCGCAACGTTGCAAGTTGACATCGACTGAACACTTGAGAAAACTCCACAAATAAATTCAATGGTATTGAATCTGATAATCGGTACTGTCAATGGTAAATGCGCCGTCTTGCTAGTAGATTCAACTCTTCTTCATCATCAAAATCTTATAAAGTAATGCGATATCATACTCATATAGCGCTCGGGTTAACTGTTACTGTCTGAGCTTCAATATTATCAAAAGTTTATGAACACACTGACGTGGAGCTTTAGCTAGTGCGTTCATTGAATGACAAAATGAGTGTCCGATTTGTTACACCGTTGAATTCTCGAATAATTGATCATTAAAAGTGGAATGAAAAAAGAAATATTATCTAATGTCACGTTAAGAAATAGCTCGTATTCTCTAGAAGAAACTTTATAATTGGTTTGAATGCAGGAAACTCTCCACCAAGTCTTTGAATAATATTTCTTGAAAAAAAACGGAATAACCGCATCATACTTAAACATAGTCCATCAATCAATCAGCCGTACTTTTTTTTGACGTGATAGAAGATTAAACACACTCCTCTCCCATAAACGATAAACGAACTCTATTATGGCATATCAAACGGACTTACGGTTCCAGCCGGTCTGACATCCATACCAGAGAAAACACCAAATGACACACAAGTTTCCCTCTAATTACGGTAAGTCCTAGGTGTACAAGAGGCAATTATGTGCTCTTCTCCATGAGAAGTGGCTTAATTATTGTCAGCGAGACAAGACGAGGCGGCTAATTCAGAAGCCTGGTCTGTCACCGACCGACTCTCGGATTATTCCTAAGGTAATTTTATGGTCCTTCGAGTCGAGATTACAAGATAGGACTCTAAAGAGGGCTGATTACTCTGGTATGCTGCAAATTGCGGTGTGGTTGTATTTGAGAGGATAGCTGGAAGGCCGCTGGCTGGTGAATTCAAATCGGATAATTTGTTGAGATTTTTTCACAACTATAAATAGAATGGTATGGTTTCCCTACTGAAATTCACTGTAGAATTGTCGAAATGAGTCCAGGATTCAGCCCTGACTGAATTAATTTTAACAGTATTACATTTAATCAATTTATTGATTATTTAACGACTTTAATTTAATTTAATTTAATCGTACACTGAGAAAAAACTCTAATTACAACAAATACAAATTGTGACTTGCTATAGACACAAAGGACTTTTTTAGTTGCAACAAGTTCGCGTGTTATCTAGTAAAAAGTAGACTATCACAAGCTAGCAAAGTTAATTGTAATAAGTATTTCATTTTTATTTAGAATAACTGACTTTATTGACTTGATCCAAGTAGCATGTGTTACTTGATAGAAAATCCAGCTAAACACCAGAACTAAAAATGCTATTCGATGTAAGTAACGTTTGAACGTACACCTATCATAATTTTTTCATATCGCAAGTATTTTTGTTACTGCAGTTAGTCAAAACCTCTGTGTGTTACAAGTAACTTTTTCACTTAGATCCAGTAAAAAGTTTGTGTTGGCAATTTCATGTTTTGTTTACGTTAAAGAGGCACTGTTACTTAGTGCAAGTACACATTGTCAATAATTTAGAGCTAAGTCAAACTTTCCAGTTTTTTAGTATAATGTTCATATATATATGCATATTGAATGGTTTATTTCTGGGTTTTCTCTCCCAAACTCTGAAAAATATCTGTTAAATAAAAATTTATTATTTTGTGATTTGCTTCTGCGTAATAAACACAAGATATTTGTCAGATGCAATAAATCGATCAATGTTGCCTAACAAACAATAACGACACAACATCAAAGATGAAACAACTAAATTTCGTAACGGAGTCTTATTCAGACTCCATCAGACTCGTCAGACACTTAACTAGAACTTTCAGAATCATTTTTTGTTTAAGTAGTTCTTCCAAAATTCGAGGCGAAGGAGTCTGATTTAGACTCCGAAACGTTACGAAATTTACTTTACAATTCTCGAATTTCAGAATAGCAACATCAACATAAAATAATTCTGAAGATTTTCGTTAAGTTCGTCTGACGAAACGTTACGAAATTTAGTTGTTTCATCGGTGATGTTGTGTCGTTATTGTTTGTTTTGCAACATTGTTCGATTTATTGATTCTGACAAATATCTTGTGTTTATTACGCAGAAGCATCTCACAAAATAATAAATTTTTATTTAACAGATATTTTTCAGAGTTTGGGAGAGAAAACCCAGAAAGAAATAATTTAATATGCATATATATATGGACATTGTACTAAAACAATGAAAGGTTTGACATACCTGTAAATTTTCCACGTAATGTTCGAACCCCTATTGCTTGAGGATGTCTTCGTAATCCATTTTAGGAAAATACTATAAGTAAACATGCACAAGTAAAAGTTGAGAAATTTAACACTATACGTACCTATAGATATAACCGCAGACCCTCTTCCAAAGAATATAACTCGACGATACCGGCGGGGTGCGAACTCAACCACTCTTTTGAGATGATGATTCCTTTGACCTTTAACGCTCTGAATTCTGACCATTGATGATTTTATCTAACATCTTACGGCTATCTTAAAATGATAAACGTGATCGGGTGCTCTTCGGCTCAAATCGGTTACTTTACGAATATTTTTTACACTTATTATAATAAACACACGTACCTTCCCCAAGTCGATGTTTAAATTATTATTATTATTATTATTATTATTATTATTATTATTAATATGTCAAATAACTTTGTTATTCGCAGCTAATGAAAATGCGTAAGCGAAAAAGTAACTTGTGATAAATGAATTGATTGCTTGACTTATAGATGCAGCTTATTTAACATTAACAAACAAAATTTAAATAACAGCGCTATTCGGATTCAATAACTTTTTAAGTGGTATTAAGAAAAACAGTTACTTCTAACAATTGTCAATTTTTAGGTGAACGTGTCTGTTAACGATAAATGTATAATTATCTGCAGCAAATAGATGTTCGCTTATGGCTGATAAAAATTTATTTATCTCAAGTAAAACGTAGTCAAGTGAAAAAAGTTACTTGTAACTCTTTTCTCAGTGTACTTAGCTATATAGCTAAGTATGATCAAATGAGGCAAGTTTTAAGTGATATGTGAAGTTGACGTTTTAATCGATTTTCTGCATTTAAACTTTTATGGACTTACCACCGTTGAGCTATGCACGGCACGTGATATGTGGATAAGAGAAATATAAGGAATGGATTAATTGTGTTCTTTCGGTGAGCATTCGCACTCATACAGTCTCGATTGTATAGTATACCATATCGTCCAAAATAATTATTGATTAAATACTGAAATTCTCCAATCATAGTTCCAACAAACGCTTAATTGGTAGATATGATCACCCTAGGGTTCTAAGGGATACATATCGTGTAGATATTCGTCAAAAAACAATCACTGTATTGACATTAAATTCAGAATAAATGTCAATATTCAAATTTATCGCGTTTCTGATATAATAATTATGCATCGCGTCATTAGCAGTGTGCATGGTAATAGAAGTGTCATCGAATATCTCTTAATTTCAGTTTTTCTACGGATTCAAGACAACAATATCCAAGATCAATGTTTATACACCAAGTATCCAACAGTCATAGATTAGTGCGGTAACAAGACAGCTAGTACTCAAATGGCTCTTAAGTCCATCTTTTGATTCTCTTCACTGATACCACGACTCGTTACTCGTTTGATGAATGTTGACTGATTGAATGGAATTTAAGAAAAAGAAGAAACTTGAATGGACATTTGGCAATAATCTTGGGATCGTACCGCGTAGATATGTATCTATCGCCGAAGACTACAAATTGCTGTTGTCTCCTTCGTATATTTTCAAATAAATGATTGGTATACTGATAATGACTCTAGTCATTGAGTTACCTTATCTGGTATCTCACTTCAGTCGTCTTTGCTGTGCAGTCCATTATTCGCTTCGCGCTTTTCGGACAACGGCAGTTTCGTGCGTGAAAGTATCACATTCCGCACTTGTTTGGAAAATAACTATATCCACACTGAGTTTTGCTCAAAAATGTCGTTGTTGCGTAGAATGAATAATTATTTTGGTAGCTGTAGACTATTCAATGCGATGTGAGAAGCCGTTGCAAGTAGGTATATTCAACTGCACTTTTTAGAGCTCTTGTTCCTCGGAACAGAGTGCTTATCAATTTGCCCAAATGTCTGTTATTTACGAATTTTTAGATGAAAATGGTCTTAAACGATTTGATTCGAATCACTGCTCAAGAATCCGTGATCAAAATCGATTCTCTCCGGCCGGTCCGGCCGTTAACACGAGAAATCTCGAAGAGAATGAGCTAGGCAGTTGAAGTTTTCAGAGTAGGTTTGGGAGATAAATAGCTCAGTTGAGTTCAGTTATTGGGCAACATCGTCCTGATGGTTTCGGAGTAACAAAAAACATTTTTTTTTTACAAATTACAATTTTATATTTTATTTTTTTAAGATGCAGCATCATCATGAGAATCCATTGATATCATTTTAGATTTTAAACTCCAAGCTAATAGTACTTTCGGAGATAAGATTTTTCGAAATTTCAATATAAAATACTAATTCTATGATTTCACAGAATGCTGTAATCGAAAATTAACATTCGTTTTTGTATCTATGAATTTCATGATCTATGTTCATACATGTCATCTTGAAGGCAAGTGTCATATTTATTTTTAGTTGTTCTAGGAGACAAATATGATGGAATAAAAATTACCAATGAAATGGAAATGGAAATATATACTTTGGTAAGTTAATCAAATTAGGTTCTGAATATCTCCAGTAAAAACAAAATTGCAATATTGGACATTTCAATTGATATGATATAATTTCCAGAGTAGATTTGAGGAACAAATATCTCGGATAGGTTCGTTATTGGATAGAATCGGTCTGGTGGTTTCGGATTAATAATGTTTGGCATTCTTTTTTTTTTTAAACGACACTTTTTTTAATTCAATTTCTTTTATGATGCAGTTCTATCATAAGAATACGTTGATATTTTCCCCAACTCTGAGAGACCAATACTTTCGGAGATATGGTTTGTCAAAGTTCGAACAGGAGCGCCAAAGCTCTTGTCCACAAGGCTTTTCCACTTTTTGGTGCTCTTCAATTCGCCCAAATATCAGTAATTTTCGAATATTTGGATGAAAATGGTCTTAAAGGATTTGGTTCGACTCACTGATCAAGAATTCTTGGTCAAAATCGATTCTGTCCTACCGATCCAGCCGTTAACACGATAACTCTCGAACGGAATGAGGTAAACAGTTGAAATTTTCACAGTAGGTTAAGGAGATAAATATCTCGGTTAAGTTCGTTATTGGGTAAAATCGGCTTAATGGTTTCGGCGTAACGAAAAAAAAAACAATTTACTTAAAAATTTCAAATCTAATTTTTTTTATAGTTGCTGTTTCGCCATAATAATCCATTGATCTCATTTTCAACTCTGACAAGCCTAATAGTGCGAATTCTATCTGTCTGTGTTCACTGTTCATCCATGTCATCTTATCTACCTATAAGAGACATGTCAAATTTATTTCTCGTCTAGAAGACAAAGTATGATTTGATGCAAAATGGCCAATTATAGGATATTATATAGCTATATTATATACCCTATATGCATTCGAATCCATATGATGTGATCCAGTGAAAACAAAACTGGAATATTGGCTAAGTTTCAATCGATACAATATAATTTTCAGAGTAGGTTTGAGAAATGAATATCTTGAATAAGTTAGTAATTTAATTTTAATTTAGTTTCTTTTATGATGTAATTCTATTATAAGAATCCATTGATATCATTCCCAACTCTGAGAAACCAATACTTTAATTGTGATTCCCGATATTTGTATTTCAGCTTGAAACAAAAGAAGAAAAATTGATGAATGATTATAATATTTATTCCATACTGATACATTATGAAGAAATAAACCCTCAGTTACCGTAACTATAAACATGGTTATAACTCCCTTGGGAGTTATTCTCCAATACTAAGCAGTTATTAGTATATTATTTAACGAGCGGTAATGTAAGTCATAACTCACGCAGATTGCAGCGCACGCCGCAGGCCAGTGCTGTAATTCATCAAGTGAGTTATGACCATTACCGCAAGTTGAATAATATACTTTATCTACGACTATAACAATAAATACTAAGATACAAGTGCAGAGAAAGAACTTTAATACAAAATCTTAATAGTTACCTATTACAATGTTATGAAAATTTTAGTTGTATATACTCATTTTGTTTATCAATAAAATTAACTGTAAAGTTTGAACAACCAGTAAACTGAATAGGTGGTACTGAATTATGCAAGTTTATTGTTTCTTTTTGTGTTTGTTGCATATATGTTGTTGATGTACTATCTGGTTGAGGTGTTATTGAACTGTATATTCTATTTGCAGTATCTGTCTTATTCTTTTCGAAATCTCAATGTAGCCCCCCTCAGACACAGGAGTTGATCGTCAACCGGCATGGCGTTTCAGTGCCGTTATATCCCCTCCAGCATCTACTATGAGTTACCGACGAGTGACGAAAACAATGCCCTGTATATAATTTACAGTCTGGTAATTTCAAAAATGTAGCAATGTCTTTCCTCATTACTCCAAATTTATTAATACCAATTATTGGCGTGTGATATTTGCCATTTTAAAATTTAAGGAATAATATCGTTTGCGATATATCAGTAGGATGAAGACTTGAATATTTTTTAACTATGGTCGCCAGATATTTCTCATCAGGAGCTTCATTTATGAAATTGTTTAGTTGTTCTGGCGTAAAAGTGTTTGCCTTTTTAGCTTCATGTTTCTCTGATTGACGTTTGAGAAACGAATTTTGAATAATTCTCTATATTGATTCCATTATTCATGTTGAGTGTGTTTCTTAGCATGGAGTAGAAAGTCCATAGAGACGATGCTTGATATTTAGTGCTAAGTTTACTAACATATGCCAAAAGAACATTATCTGTAAACGATGAATTCATATTTTTACTGCTACAACCATCTTGAAAATTTTTGAATACAACTTTATACTTGTTTTGGTATCTTTCGGGCAATAAATTCTGGAGGAGTACATAATAATTCATCTTCACTATCTGAATTCATCTTTTTCAGCAAAATATTCAAGGTAATTAGGTATCAACTTAATTTGAAAACGTCAAAATTATTCAGGTGGCAGAAGCACAGAACCACCTTGATATTAGACTGGTAAATAATTCCAAGAATAGTAGTGAGTTATAGTAGTGAGTTATTACAACTCACGTTGTTTGTTTACGGATACTATTAATTGAACGAAAGCAATTGAATAATGAATGCATAATTTAATAGGAGTAGATAAAGATCCTTAACTCCCTCTAATGAAGCAAATCGACAATTGTCAAAGTTTCAAACTATCAAATTTTCAATAGTCAAATATTGTTTCATTCAGTATGAAATAAAAAGAATTATCTATAACGTGAGTTATTGGATGTTAACAATCTCGGGCAACTTAACAATCCCTCGGGATTGCAATCTGTTGCCCTCTGTGGTTAACATCCTCATAACTCCCTTGATACATAAATAATTATATCAGGCAACCATAGCTCTCGACTTTGGCACATGCTGTCAGAATTCTCCCCATTTCCTGTATTTGCTTTTCTTTCCATCGAAGGACAAATTAAATTCTAGTAATTAAGGATTTAATATGTCAGATAATTATCAATATCAGCCGCAGCGAAGGGACAACTTGTCTCAAGAAGTAGGAATTCATTGTCTATTTTATAGACTTACGAAAGAACTCTCAGCCAAATGATTTATGGTGTAAGTATTCCATGTTGAAAAGTGTACTGAAAGTGAAAATGAGCTCGAATTCAAGTCAATATTTCAAGCTAAAGTCGTTTCTGAAAAAGCAAATTGTCGTATACCGACCGAAAGGACTCATAATTTTTGAAAAAAAAAATCCAGATTTACGGAGGAAGCACCTGTTGAAATTTACATTCTAATAAAAGTTGCCACTATTTTTGTGTTCGCCAGTGCCTGCAGGAACGATTAACTCTATCACATAGAGGATGAAGGGAATTTGATGGCCAAAATCCTTGATAGTAAGAACAACCCTTCAAGAATCTTTGTAGTTTCTCGAGGAACAAATCAGGGACATATTATTTACAACTTTATAAAAAATATGCATATTTGAGAAAACAATCAACCCAGGCATTTTTTTGTATCTAGTGTGCATTTAGACTAGGATAATCCAGTACTCAATGTGTTGGAATTGAATACATTAGATAATATATTTTATCTACTCCTATTAAATAATATATTCATTATTCAATTGCTTTCATTCAATTAATAGTATCTATAAACAAACACCGTGAGTAATAATAACTCACCGCTATAACTCATTACTATTCGTGGAATTATTCACCAGTTGAATATCAAGGTGGGTCTGTGCTTCTGTCACCTGAATCATTTTGACGTTTTGAAATAGAGTTGATACCTAATTACCGTGAATATTTTGCTGAAAACGATGAATTCTGATAGTGAAGATGAATTATTATGTGCACCTCCAGAAATAAGAGAAGCAGCTAATGTCACCATACAGAATTTATTGCCGAAAGATCTCAAAACAAGTATAAAGTTGTATACAAATTACAAATATTTTCAAGATTGGTGTAGCGGCAAAAACAAGTCATCGTTTACAGTGAATGTTCTTTGGCACATTTCAGTGAACTCAGCACCGTCTGTATGGACTTCCTGCTCCATGCCAAGAAGCACACTCAACATAAATAATGGAATCAATATAGATAATTATTTAAAATTACGTGCGTTTCTTAAACGTCAATCAGAGAAACATGTAGCTAAAAAGGCAGAAAGTTTTACGCCAGAACAAGTAAATGATTTCATAAATGTAGCTCCTGATCAGAAATATCTGGCAACAAAGGTAGTAGATCTCATAATAATTCAATCGTTTTCATCATCTAGTTAATATCATAATTTATTTTAGATTTTGTATTTATTGTTATAGTCGTAGATAAAGTATAGTATTCAACTTGCGGTAATGGCCATAACTCACTTGATGAATTACAGCACTCGCCTCCGGCTCGCGCTGCAAACTTCATCTGCGTGAGTTATGACTTACATTACCGCTCGTTAAATAATATACTATTAATTATGTTGATATTTGATATGGCACCTGTAGGAATAAAACACGTGCGCAAAGTGCCTTTTCCGCCCTCAAATACTTGACCGAACTCCGCATGTGGAAAAGTAACACTTTGCACACTTGTTAGGAGGCACTTGTGGGAGGTATACTCATTAGTAAAAGGTTTCTTTCTGGGTTTTCTCTCCCAAGCTCTGAAAAATATCTATAAAATGAAAATTAATTATTTTGTGATTTGCTTCTGTGTAACAAACACAAGATATTTGTCAGAAGCAATCAATCGAACAATGTTGCCTAACAAACAACAACGAAACAACATCAACGAAGAAACAACTAGGTATATCATAACGTTCCGGAGTCTATATCAGACTCCTTCGTCAGACACTTAACGAAAATCTTCTGAATTATTTTGTTGATAGTTATTCTGAAATTTGAGAATTGTCAAATTTTAGAATAACTATCAACAAAATTTTGGACAAATGTCTTTAATTTTCGACGTCCGGCCGGCACGATAACTTGAGAACGGAATGAGATAACGACTTGAGATTTTCAGGGTAGGTGGCGCGTCCCAATGCGGCGGAGAAGTTCGTTTATAGGCATAATCAACCCAATGGTTTCCGAGTAATCATTTTGTTTTCAACCAATACAACTTATAATCGACTTACGTCTGTGCTTGAACCTATTTCTTATGAGTCACTTTCTTCAAGTAAAATCAATATCATTTCTGATTTGACAAGGATATCTGTGACCACCATAACTAATCCTTACGGACCGCTTTGGTTCATTCCAATTTTTAACCTCGTTGTTCTTCTATGTTGCTCCTGAGTTGTTAGTATATCAGCAGAAACCATGGATTCAACATACCCCCAAAATAAAATGATCAGGAGTCCAATTAACAGGTCTATTTCTTGAAATAATATTTTCATTAAATTATCTCTTCAAATAATCTATGGTTTCATTGAAAGTGTGGCATGTAGCATCATACTGATAGTACCATAGGTTATACGAGTCAACTCCTGGATTTTTGGGATCAAAATTGTCCATTACAGCATGAATTTCCTGCTCAGAAGGACGACTATGTCGACCATAAAATGGACGCATTACTCTATAAATAAGTTTCGCGAATTGAACTCTGATTTTTATGAGTGTACACAATTTGGTATATTTCTTCGAGTCTAAATATATTTATCTTTAAAATGTCGAACTTTGATGAACGCAAATAGCAAAAAACTGTCACTCTGACAAACGTCATTCAAAATTTATCCCTGTGGAATGTCCTCATGCATCTAAAAACACCCTATTTATGTAAATCTTTGTCTTGAACGAATAAATAGGTACGTTTGAACATTGATTCACCTCAAGAAGTATATCGAAAGATATGCAGAAATATGCAAAAATATCATCCTCGATTGTGAAATTCCAAATATACCCTGAACCCTAATAAATTCCTGAGACTGTCAATGGCCACTGCAATCAATACAGTATTCGACAGACAGTCACCAAATATCGAGAAGCAGACAGTCAACTTCTCCGGCATTCGTAGTACATTCTGTCACAAAGTACTGCAATTAATTAAGGTACACTTCTTGATCTATCCTATAATGACTCAAGTTGATTGTGAACTGAATGAAGTAACGATGTGTCTCTTCGTTAGTGACAGTTAAATGTAATTTACCGCATAACTGTATAATCAGACCCCCTTTAACGTCTTATTCCGACAACATCGGCTAGTCAGGCGGTAAAATTATCCCTGCAAAGTAGCTATGTTCACATTCAAGAGAAGCTATAGTAATGGCGTTGTTCCTCAGGAAATGCCTACTTAGGAATCAAATGAGTATGGAAATGTCAAATATTCATTCATTATTTTTGCGCGCATGTTCTAGGGAACAGCTATAATTTTGCCTAAATGTCTGTAATATCCGAATTGTTTGCCAAAAATGGTCTCAAACGATTAGGTTGGACTCACTAATGAAGAATTCGAGGTCAATTTGGAGGCTGTCAGGCCGGCTGGCCGTTGCCATGATAACTTTCGAACAGAAAAAGATAGGGAATTGAAATTTTCATGGTAGGTACGTTAATGGGCATACTCGCCTAAACGGTTTCGGAGTTGAATTTTCTTTTCAAACAATACTGATCTGATCGAATTGAAACTTGTTAACTAGTTGTAGAATACCTACACAAAGACATATGCGAAATTTCGTGAGGATCACGTCACCAGAAAATTTAAAAAAAAATCGAAAACTATTCGGTATCTCAGAAACTATTCGTTCGATTTCGAATTTGCGAGAGCCTACAAAACAAAATTGTTCAGCCAAGTTACGAATTTGACCACGATCGGATCTATAATGGTGCCGATATTGAAAAAATACTTGAAACTGAGCAGCGTTGGGCGAGTTCATTTTATGGATGGGTGATCGTTACCATGATGACTTCCGAATGGAAAGAGATAGTGACTTGCAATTTTCAGGATAGATTGCGCATCCGAATGCGACTGTCAAGTTCGTTAATAGGCATGATCGACCTAACGCTTTTGGAGTAATACCCATCTGAAATTTTGTTGTTATTTAACCAATAACTCAAAAAATCGTATCAATTTTTTTTTGTGGAATTCTCAGGTCCGTAGAAGTTCGTTAATGAACATAATCAGCCGAACGATTTCGCATTTATACCCATCTGAACTGTTGTTGTTATTAGCCAATAACTCAAAAAATACAGATCCGATAGAATTGAATTTTGTATTAGTTTTAGAATATAGTCACTCTAATTTTTGCGAAATTTTATGAGGATTGTATCACTAGAAAATGTTAACAACTTCATTATTAAACATCATTAAACAAATTCTGTATCTTACAAACTATCCGTCCGATATCGATATCCGATCGAAATGAAACTAGGTAGCTAGTTGTAGAATGCTTACACTAAATCGTATCACTATAAAATGTTAAACAAATTATTAAATGATATTCTGTATCTTGGAAACTATCCTTCATATATCGCTGAAATTTTGAGAGCGCCTTCAAAACCTAATTTTACAAACCGCGTTCTAAGTTTCAACACGATCGGATCTATATTATTAGCAATATTGAAAAAATATTGGAAGCCGAGCAGACTTGGGCGAATTCAGTAGCTGGATGGGTGACCTATGCCACGATACCTTTCGAACGGAAATAGATTGCAACTAACAATTTTCGGGTAGAATGAGCATCCGAATGCTACAGTTAAGTTCGTTAATAGGCCTAATCGGCCAAAGAGTTTCGGAGTTATACCAATCTGGAATTTTATTGTTATCTCCTCAATAACTCAAAAAATACAAATCAGATCCATTTTTTTTGTGAATACTTCTAGAAATCTAACGCACCAATTTCTGAGGAATTTCGTTAGGATCGTATCACTAGAAAAAAAATATGAATATTTCTTAAAAAAAAATGTTCAAAACTTTTAGAATATAGAAACTATTTGTCAGATTCCGTTGAAATTCCACACAATTTTTCAAGCTGAATTTTATTCCAATATTTTCAAAAATACAGATCCGCTTGAATTAAAATCTAGGTTGAATTTTTTGTTTCTATTTTAATTCATTCAATATACGAATCTGCTAAATCAACTCAAGGAAACAGTTTCACTCTTCATAAAGTATATGAATTTGAGAACAGCTATATCTGCTGTTATATAGGATTCAAAACCTCAGAAGAATGTTGTGACTATCCTGAAATCGAAGCTTATTTTATATTATAGTTTTAGAATGGGATGAAGCTCAAAACATATTTATGTCAATAACATACTATGTTGTGAAACTTGAGCCAAGTTATTTTCTCTATCCTGATAATTTTTTAGAAATGTTTCACCGAGTTATTTGTTAGATCTCCAACTTGTGCGAGTTGGATATGTTGTTCTTTGGAGTTCTTTGTAGGTTTCGTTAATGTTTTATATCTCCTTAATCCATTTTAGGAACAGCACAGTTAATATCTATACAGGGTGAGTCTTTGAACACTGCATTAATTTTAACCAAAGATTCCTCTCATCAAATAAAACAGTTTTTTCTGTCACCATTTTTCCAGATTCGGCTCAGGTAAAAAGTTACAAGCGTTTAAAGATTTCACAATGTGCTAATACACTCCTGCATATAAATTATCTATGACATTGTTGGCGGACGAGAAAAAGGAATGGTAACGTGGATTACAGCTTGATTCGGGATTCCAGCGCTCAGGGACGGATCCATAAAAGTAGTGAAATTTCTGGAGTTTTCCATTTTAAAACATTCAATGAAGCATATCTCGAAAACGGTGCGTTTAAGGAGAAATGATGAAGAATAATATAATGTTCTAAAACGATGGAATATTCTTGAAATTACCCAAGAAAAACTTTATCTGCTTTCTTTATGCTAATTTCCTTTAGTTTTATGAATCCACGAGTCCATAATTAGAAAACCAGTAGACGTAGAAAATGACTAATATTTGGAAAATATGTCTCATAGTTATAGGAAACTTTACACCAATATTCATTTTATTCGAAAAAAGGATGTCAAAGCTAAAAAATAAAAACTGATTTTTTTTCGAAATTGATGAGAGGAATCTTTGGTTAAAATTAATGCAGGGTGGTCAAAGACTCACCCTGTATACTTACAGAGTCATTCACAAAGGACGTTCATTTAAAAATTTCAGAAATGATTCAGTATTAACAAATTTAATTAATTAAATTTTTGGTTTATGCAGTTAAATTTTCAGATCCTTCGAATTTACGACTGGAAAAACATCAAGTTTCCTTTTTCGAAACAGGGTCTTTATAAATGTAGCGTCAAATGGCTTTGAAATATTCTCATTTTGCCGCTTCATGGCTTCATATACTGTTAACATTCGCGATTCTATCCAGATAATTTATTTTCTGACATTACAATTTTCAAGGCTGCCAATTTCAAAGGTCTGTAAAATAGTCAGGATCAGCGGCAAATAATGATTCAAAGCCAACTGCGATGTTACAATCATTTATAAAGACCCTGGAAACACCCACTTTTTGAGTGCATATCCTAGGGAACAACCTGCTATAATTTTTCCCGAACGCCGGTCGGCCGTTGCCACGATAACTCCCGAACAGAAAGAGATAGCGATTAGCAAGGTTCAGGTTAGGTTGCGCATCTGAATGCGACGGTGATGTTGGTTAATGGACATAATCAGCCGAACGGTTTAGCAGTTATTCCGATCTGAAATGTTGTTGTTATTACCCAATAACCTTAAAGCTGCATATGATTTTCCCAATATTTCCAACAACAGATTCGATCGGGTTGAAATCTAGTAGGTATGTCCTCGGTTGAAGAATGATGGCAGTATTACTACGTGAGGGTGTGTGAGGCGTGCATAGATTAACGAACATGTTCGCCTATGCTCCGGACTTCACGTCAGTGCATTTTAAAAATTGTTTTCTATTATAATCAAATTCAACATCAAGTCGATGTATGATTTAAAACAATTTTCTATGCATCGTCTAATAAATCCAAATGATCTGATCATTCTGCTCATAGGGTATCGTGAAATCAGTTTGTGAAATAATATCTATGCATAGAGTTCACAACTCAAATCATCAAATAGGAAATTTCATATATTTTCCAAGAGCAAGAAAATACGTGTTTCAGACCCATTGGCCTTCTTCAGTGTTCTTTAGTTCTCGACCATATACAAGATATATTGTTAAATGGTTCCTTCCCAGGTTTTCTCTCCTAAACTCTGAAAAATATCTATGAAATAAAAAAAAAATTATTTTGAAAGTCCCAAAAAGTAGCTAGATATTCTGTTATATATCTTAATGATTAATGGATACTTTGGCAGGTTTATTCAACACTAAATGGTTTCTTTCTCGGTTTTCGCTTCCAAACTCTGGAAAATATGTACCTACCTACCTATGAAAAATAAATTATTTTGAAATTGCTTGTGCGTTAGGAACACTAGATATTTATCAGAAGTGATATATATCTAGAACAATGTTGCCTAATAAACAGTAACGCGACAATGATAAAACAACTATTCTGTATCGTTTTAGAGACTAATCAGTCTCCTTCATCAGACAGCAAGTGAAAATCTTATTTGTTTTTTGTTGACGAAACCAGTCTGCGCTACTCAACTTTGATGATGGCACACTCTGTGGCTTACTCATTACATTGATTTTTGGTACTCTGTTCATTTTGAATTAATACTGGTCGCTCTCCCTTACAGCGTTATTCCCTTTTCTGTGAACAAAAAATAATTCTGAAGATTTTCGCTTGGTCTTTGATGAAATAATCTAATTCAGTGTCGAACATGTTACAGAATAGTTTTGTTATCGTTGATGTTGTTTCGTTACTTACGATACTTACCATATTTTTCAGAAGCAATATATAGAGAAATGTTGCCTAGTATATTAGGAACATTTCTCTATATATTGCTTCTGAAAAATATCTAGTGTGTCTAACGCAGAAGTAATTTAAAAATAATATTTTTGGGAGCGAAAAATCAGAAAGGAACCATTTAGTGATGAATTATCCTGCCAAAGTATCCATTAATGATTAAGATATATAATAGATGGAAATCTCGAGCTACTATTTGGGACCACGGGACACTAGCTGTACGTAACTGGTACGACATCGTCCTTCACGGTCAGATAGTCACATATAGTCACCACGAATTACACTAATATGACCAAAAGCTCTCTAGGAGCGTACCTCGGAGACATGATCAGGAACGGTCAGGGAGCTCTCTTCACGGAAATATGTTTTTCGTCGACCTCTATGAAAGTGACATTTTGCGTACTAATTTGTGGCCGTAAAATCGACTATTATTAAAGACAAGTACTTTGCGGACGAAAAGTACTTTTTCGTCCGCAAAATTACTTTTTCTTTCGGAAAATTACTTTTTCGTCCGCTGTGGTCACTGTGAATACGGCATCATACGGTTCAATATAAACATAAGTGTACTTCATTTGCTATTGTGAAATTATGAAAGAGGTCCGAAATTCCTAAGGGTATGCAGAGGTCGACCAAAAAATGTAATATGTACCTCGGCGAACAGGCGAATAGTCTCGCCTGTATGTATATAATGTATGTATATATAATAGGCAGTTTTTCGTCCATGGTACATAAATAACTATTGGTTGCGTGCAAGTTTGACAGTTGACTGGGTCTGGAGGTAAAACAAACCTTTGTTTACTTTTATGAGATCGACATTTTTGACGATTTCGGAGAAAATTAAGAAAATTTAGAAGTTGGAATAATTGTGTTGCTGTGGAATTAGTGGACAATCATGCCTTCATATTGTGTTGTTGTTAAATGCAACAAAAATGCCGCTAAAAACGAGGGAATACGATTTTTCAGGTAGATATTGTTGGTTTCAAATTTCAGTTTTTGTATTTTTAATCCATTTTCAGAATTCCATCTGCCAAGGGTAGAAATAATAAGGTTTGTGTAACCTCGAAGAGAAGGCAAGCAGCATGGATTCAAGCCATCAAGCCAGAAGACTGGTCTGACAATCTCACTGAATATGGTAGAGTTTGTGGCAGAGATTTCCACTCTGGTAAAGAAATTGAGTTGAATTTACTTAATTTGGTTCGTATATTTCAGTGAATGATTCAATGATGGAATTGTCATGAAAAAGAGATTTTTCCTACTGTATGGTTCCTTTCGATGAAGGTTGTTGGGAGAGAAAAAGCAGCAAGGCAAAGGATTTTTTTTTTAAGTAATTCTTCCAGAAGCTCTGGGTAAATATTTCACTAAATCACAGCCAGGACCCAGTAGAACTACTCCCGCTCTATTTTGTCTATGCCAACAGGAAGATGACAAAAAAAATCCCATAATAGCCTGCGAGTCTGGCCATTGTGGAATAGAGTGGTATCACTTCAATTGTGTAGGATTGTCAGAAATCCCTGTTGAAAAATGGATATGCGACTCTTGTAAAAGTGTATTGAATGAATAACAGAATTATATAAACTAATACATATTATGTATAATTAACAAGTGTGATATTTCCTTTTTTTTCATAGACTTTCCGTTAACTGTTTTCAATATATTAAGAATGAAACTCGGCTACATGTAACATGGCATTCCCCCTAATTTGTGATTAATATGATAGTGAATAGTTATGTCACTCTCATTTTTTGGGCGCATGTTCTAGGGGAACATCGTCCTATCATTTCGTCCAAATGTCTGTAATTTTCGAATTCCGAGCTGAAAATTGGCTAATAGACTAATTCGGACTCCCTGATCACGAATCCGGTGTCAGATTTTTGGGTGCCGTCCGGCCGGCCGGCAGGCCGGCCGTAGGCACGATAACAGGAGCACCGAAGGTCCTATCGACTTCAAACTTTCAGGGTAGGTTTCTGATCAAAATGCGACGGTTAAGTTCGTTAACGGGCAAAATCGGCCGGACGGTTTAGAAGTTATAGACATTTCAAATTTTGAGGTTATTTCCCTGATATTTCAGGAACTAAAGAAGATGTTGAATCGAAACTTGGTAGTCAGTTCGAGGATATAAACGCGCAACTTTTGGCAAAATTCTGTTATGATCGAAATGTTCGTAACTTTTAAAAAAATATTTCTTTTAATTTTTTCGAAAAAAAAATTTTTTTTCCGTGAACTATTCATCAGATTGCAACAAAAACTTGTACTAACGTCAATTGTAGTATTTTGCAACATTGTGCAAAATTTTGGCTCTATACGATTTCAATTTCTGGAGATATAAGACAAAATGTGTCAAATTTCCTGGGTCTCTCTCAGTATTTTCATCGATTATTCTATGAACTCTTTGAATTCCACCGAAAACAAATTCAAAGACATAAACATAAAGAATCAAGTCATAGTTTAGACGTCGAAAGAAGGACGATGTTGATCGACTTGAAAAGGTACCTATTTCAAGAAATGCAATAATGAAATGCTTAATTTATGGATATAATATTATCTAAGTATTGTTGGGAT
The DNA here is from genome assembly GCA_937662695.2 of Halyzia sedecimguttata. NCBI lineage: Eukaryota > Metazoa > Arthropoda > Insecta > Coleoptera > Coccinellidae > Halyzia > Halyzia sedecimguttata. The sequence continues at coordinate 8,408,835 of OW569416.2, read as the reverse complement.
CGGGCAGTTGGAAAATGAAAAACAATTATTATGATCACATTCTACAGGAATTGATACTAAATAGAAGCTAGATGAAGATTATTGTAATGGAAAATTTGTGTTCCAGAATGAACATGCGCCCGATAGCTCCTGTCCACAGGGCTTGAACCCATTTTTTTTTTCATTATCCTCCTTTCAGTTTGTAGATAATGGATTAATTAGTACCTGTGGAAAAAAGTCATCAAAATCATATCTATAGGAGTAGGTACCTAATTGGTAATGCTAATGAAAACAAAAATAATAATAATAATAATAATAATAATAATGTTTATTATCTCAGGTTTACATCAATTCTTGTACATAATCTATTATTTACGAAATATAAACATAATACTCCACAAGGAAAAGTTTCCGCGCGTGGACATTCTCTGAACTTATTTCATTAGCACATTCGAAAACAAAACTTCAAAAATAAAACAACCATAACCGACCATAATAAACATCTAATAACTAATTATAATAAACAATTAATAACCCATTATACTGAACAACCACGACCAGCCATACCCAACTAACCGGAACCAAAAATTTGTATTATGTCTTATTTTCTATCTATTAAATCCCTAACAGCTGTACGACCTTTATTGACCAAATATTCTGATACAACTTTTCTGAACATGTTTTTCGATTTCATTTTTTTTACTGTTTTTGGAAGATCATTTACTAACTTAGGTCCCAAGTAAATGAATGAGTGCTGCCCTATCGTTTTATTCATTCTAGGTTCTACTATGGAATGTTCCCTGTATCGTGTACTATGCGTATGTTCTACCTCTAACCAATCGCTCTTATATTTAAATTGATGCATGCACAGAGATTGACAATACAACTGTCTCATGTCCAAGAATCCACTTTCCCGAAACAATTGATCTGTCGGAAATCGATAACCCTTTCGAAACATAACTTTCATAATCCATTTTTGTGCAATCTCTACTTTGCGTAAAAAGCAACTGTACATCCCTCCCCAAGCTATATTACCGTATAACAGATGACTCTTCACTAGTGCGTTATATATAACTCTCATCTGGCGATCATCACAAAAGGATCTACACAACTTAATTTTCGGAATTAGTGATCTTAATTTCTGAGTGAGCTTCGTCGCATGAACATTCCAATGGAGATGACTATCTATGTGTATACCAAGGTATTTTATGTTGTCCGTTAACTCAATATCCATGATTGTATCCCCTAGATTTATACTGAGTTTGGTGAATTCTGGAAGCTTATGAGCGAAGCTGTTGAACATCATGAACTTGGTTTTTTCCCTATTTACTGTGAGCAGTTTAGAATTGAAGAATGATATAACTGTTCCCAAATCGTTCTCCACCTTCCTCTTTAGCTCATTCCAATTTTTATCTTGATAAAATATTACAGTGTCATCCGCGAAGCAAACAGCCTCTCCCGAAGTTAAATCATACAGATCATTGATGTATATCAAAAATAAAAGTGGACCTAGAACTGTGCCTTGTGGCACCCCATACTCAATTTTTTTAAACTCACTCAAATATTCTCCAACTCGCACTGCCTGAGTCCGGTTATAAAGATAACTTTTGAGGAGATCTAATGCTTTACCTCTTATACCCATGTTCTCCAAGCTCAAGAGCAACTTTCCGTGACTAACCGTGTCAAAGGCCTTGGCCAGATCAACGAAAACACACATGGCAGGAATATTCTTATCAATAGCTTTATATATATTGCCAATAACATGAGCAATGGCGTCTTGTGTTGAAAGACCTTCTCTGAAGCCATACTGTTTGTCACAAATCAAGTTGTACTTATTTAGATAATTTAAGATTCTCTTCCTTATTATTTTCTCAAAAATTTTGGATATTCCGGGTAAAAGAGATATGGGTCTATAATTGCTGCAAGATGTTCGGTCACCGGATTTGTATATCGGTATTATTATTGATTTTTTTAGGCAGTCGGGATAAATACCACTTTCAATACAATTATTGACAAGATAACACAAAGGTTTAGTTATATATTTAGAAATTTGTTTCAGAGTTTCCGCTTTAATTCCGTCCACACCTACAGACTTTTTGTCTTTTAAACTCATTATGATATTGTGAATTTCGTCTTCTGTAGTTGGTAAAATGACTATTGAATTCACACAAGTTTTTTGGTTGTAATTGAATTTTGTTTGTTTTATGTTACCCGCTAATTTTTTTCCTATATTTGTGAAAAATTCATTGTATGTTTCCGCGATATCAGTTTGCTGTGAAACAATGTTACCACTTGAATCCTCTAGAATATCTATAGCTTCTTTTTTATTTTTATTTCCGCTCAAATCTCTCACAGTTTTCCACAATCTAGAAGGTTCACCAGAATTCCTATTTATTTCTTTGCGAAAGTAATTTTCTTTTGTTTTTTGTATTAAATATTTCAATTTTTTTGCATAATTTTTGAACTCATTATTAAGATTGATATTGTCAGGATCAACTTTATACTTTTTATATAATTCATTCTTCTTGTTTATTGATTTTATTAAACCTCTTGTTACCCAGTCCCGCCGCTTTATTTCATTTCTTTTCATTTTAATAGTTTGTGTGCTACGTTTTATGTGGTGTCTCAATATTTCCAGAAATAGATTGGTGGAGTGATTTATACTTTTCTCGTCTAAAACCGTACGCCAAGATTCATTTTCAAGATAAGATTTCAATCGTTCATAATCAATAATTTTTGTCGTGTTTGATCTGGGCTTTGGGATTGGGATGAATTACTCCTTTCCTCATGAAAATGAAATGTTTACATTTTTCTGACACCATGTATATTATATACATCAATATTGGAAATGAAACATTTATAATGGTTGAATCATTTATTTCAAAAAGTGAACTGTGAAAATAAATTGAATATGTTATAACGAGATGAAAAATAATACATAGTTTGAAGAAAATTTGTCGTCTTTCAGACAGTTGCAATAGGACCAGATTGATACACCAGTATTTGTCCTTGGTCAGTTCTTGAAATGTTATGGTGCTAGAGGTTCAGAAAAAAGCAAGAAAATATATATAAAACAATTTACCATGGTAAATTCGAATTAAGTGTCCAATACAGGAGAATGGACAACATAATTTACCATGGTAAATTCGATTAAGGGTGTCCAATACAGAAGAATGAACAATAGAACATACCCGCAAAAGCTTCTGACTTCACGTCAGTGCTTGAACCAAATTTTTTTTTTTTGAGTTATCAAGGAAATAATATTCCAGGTGGGTATAACTCGGAAACCGTTAGGCCGATTATGCCCAAAATCGAACTCAACTCTCCCTTTCGGATACGCAACCTACCCTGAAAATTGCAAGTTCCTATCTCCTTTCGTTCGAAAGTTATCGAGGCAACGGTCACCCATCTACTGAACTCACACAAGAATGCTCGAATCTCCAACAATATTTAACCGATCGTATTAAAACTTGAAACTTGGCAGTAGAGTTAGGTTATGAAGGCTCTTGCAAAATTTCAGCAATTTCAAACTATTAGTTACTGATATATAGAATTTTTTTTTATTTTCAATGATTTATTAAAAATTTTCTACGAATGCTATCCTCACCAAATTTTGCAAACATTTCCGCGTTGGCATTCTACAACTAATAACCATGTTTGAATTCAATCGGTTCAGTATTTTTCGAGTTAATGAGGTACAAAAAACCACCAAACTTCAGAAAATTTCAGATGGCTAGAACTCTAAAACCGTTTGGCCGATTATGCTCATAATCAAACTGAGATGTCGCGTTCTAGTGCACATCCTAACCTGAAAACTTGAAGCCGCTATCTCTTTCCGTTCTCAAGTTATCGTGACAACAAAAATATTTTTCAATAATTTTTTAATAATTTTCTAGCCATACGATTCGCACAAAGTTCCACAAACGTGCTTAGGTTTATATTCTACAACTACTCACCAAATTTCAATTCGATCAGATTTATATTGGTTGAAAATAAAATTATTACTCGGAAACCACTGGGCCGATTATGCCCATTAACGAACTTGTCCGTCGTATTGGGATGCGCTACCCACCCTGAAAATTTCAAGTCGCTAGCTCTTTTCGTTCTCAAGTTATCGTGGCAGAATCAAATTCGACATCGAATTCTTCATTGGGGAGTCGAACTTAATCGTTTGAGACCATTTTCGTCAAAAAATTCGAAAGTTACAGACATTTGGGCAAAATGATAACGCGATGTTCCCCAGAACATACGCGCAAAAAGGCAAGAAAACATATATAAAAAGGCAAGAAAATATATACAAAAATTGAGAATAATTAGTAATATTTCTTACAAACAATCGAGCAACTATTACTGTACAAGCATTCTAAAGCTTATTTTATAATTTTTATTGACTAATAATGGATTATATCATTCCAATCAGAAAAGATGCAATCGTTTATACAATAAAATTAAATTTGAAGACACGTCTAATCCAGAGGTATTATTCCGGGACATAAATTGAGGAATACTGAAGTGACGACGACAATTTTATCAATAAGTGCGTAGTCCTCATCTCCTTTTTTCATTGCATGTATAGGAAATTCTTCGGATAATATTCTATATTTCCTCCTTAGAAGCCCAATTACTCTATCCACATGGATTCTGACACTTGCCAATTTTCTGGTAGCTTCAGTATCCACAGCACTCAACTGTTTCCTGTGGTTCATAAATGAAGGGTACCTAACCTCAGCACAGTAGATATTCACCGAATCATCAATTGCGAAACCTCTGTCAGCTAAGATTAGGTCCCCTCTGATGAGATTATCCAAAAAGCCTGAATTTTCCACAATAAACTTATCACTTGCCCGTCCTCCGTAATCATTAGATATGAACATTATCGCACCTTGAGGCGATATTCCGATAAGAAATTTCATGGTATGGTGATGCTTATAATGTGACCAAGTCTTTGCAGCAGCTTCTGGATTTGAGGATTTCTGTATCAGAACTTCGAAACCATCAATAATTACTGTGGTTCTGTCTCCAAAAACATTTTTAAAGCAATGAGGCATGTTCAGCTGTATATCTTCTCTCGATGGCCAAACTATCAAAAACTTTAATGAAGCATACAAAATTTCGATTACCCTTTCAAAGGTTCGTGCAACTATAGTCCTATGGCATTGAAATCTATGTGCAAGATCCGAATATTGTAGATTGAGCCGGAGTTGCATCATCGTCAGTAAAAATTGTTGAAATTTTGATAACTTGCTGGAAACAAGATACGGTTCGATAATTTGGAAGATATTTTCAATATATATAAATTGAGGAAATCCCAAATCCCGTGTAGTATAAAACCACTTCATCGTTCTGTTTCAGATATTCCTCATCTAATTTTAAGTAATTTAACTCTTTCGTTAATTTATTAATTTCTTTCCGGGCTTTCTGGAGATTAAATTCCAAATTTTTGTTTGGCTTTCCAAACTTTCTGTCTGTATGTTTTCAGCCTCATTGATATTGGAAACATCTTCTAGAGATGTTGACCGTGTATTATTCTGTAAAAATTCTACTTAATTTATCATCTAAAGGAATAACCAATGCCATGCAACCTTAAAAAAAAGAAGCAGCTTGAAAAAATAATATCCATCCTGAAACAAAAGGCAATAAAAGCAAAAAAAAAATCCATTCTTGGGTTAGCAGATCATCTCTCAGCAGAACAAGGTGTCTGATTCGTTCATATGAAATACCTGTAATCTATTTTGCAACCTTTCATATTGGTCACATACAGCGCTTTTAAGAATATTACCACGATTAGTTTCATATCCCATTTCAACTGATGGCACCCAATCTGGATGGGTTTCATCCGTCAAGGCAGCTGGCTGCCCTACAATAGCAGGAAGTAATATTTATTAAAATGGGCATGATAAAATACTATTTTTCTACGACCGTGCGTTTTAACCCACTTTCCCGCACTCATTTTAGTTCAGAAAGTGTCACTTTCCCGCACTAGTGTGGGAAAACTCACTTTCCCGCACTAGTGCGGGAAAGTAAAATATGTCAATTTATCGTTATTGAATGTACATTTCATGGATTTCACCTGTATATTACTATTCAAACTAATATAAGTTTTAAAATTCAATCTAACCAAGACTATTTTTCATTCATTGGAATGAAGAAATTGCGATAGTTTTATATACCCTATACATTTTTCATAACAATCAAACTAAGCTGAGTCAAATGGTTTGGTGTGGTAACCAAAGATTTATTATGGCAACCAAGTTGTCATCAAGACGTCAAAGTTTCAAATCGAAGCGTTGTCGAAGTGTCCGATTCTGGCATTTTCAAATAATTACTTTCAATAAAAGCCATATTTTAATGGATTCGTCAGACGAAGAGCTCCCAGAAGCAATATTAAAGGCTGCAGATGAGTTAAATTCAGACCTGTTACCAAGTAAATCACGAGAAAGATACGAACAGTAATACAACCACTTTTTAAACCGGTGTAAGGAAAAAGGAGTGAATAGCTTCAGAGAAGAGGTTTTTTTGGCGTATTTTTCCGAGCTGAGTAAGGTACTGAAATCCAATACCCTATGGTCGCGTTACTCGATGGTGAAACGTTTAGGTAAAATAAAACAAAACCTGGACATAAGCAAGTTTCATAAATCGACATCGTTCCTAAAAATGGGTTCAAGCCCTGTGGACAGGAGCTTTCTGTCGCTCTAGTTCAAACAGACAAATTATATCTCCGAAAGTATTGGTTTCTCAGAGTTGGGAATTATATCAATGTATTCATATGATAGAACTGCATCCTAAAGGAAATTCAATTCAAATAATAGTTTATTTATCAAGATTAAATGAGCAATCATGAGAATGAGAACTGCACCATGGAAGAAATCAAATTAAATCTGGCCAATTTTGCCCAATAACGAACTTAACCAAGATATTCATCTCCCTAAACTACTCAAAAATTTCAACTATACTCCATTCACATTTATAAAGTCTCCCGGTTGGCCATGAAAATTTGACACATTTCACCATGTATATTTTGAAAATGTTAGGTTATAGTCATTTTCCTGTCAGATAACTACGCAACGTTGTCCTCTCTACATAGAAGTCCTAGTAATTACGTATTTTCAAAATGTGAATTTACTTCGGAAAAATAATGAATTTGAGAAGATATTATGTGAATTCAATAATTCCACAGTCCTGGCGACTGTAGAACATTTCTTACTCTGTTGTTACTGGAAATATTTCACGTATATAAACTGGTTGGAAGATTCTATTATGCTATTTTCTTGTGTGGAAATCAAGTGTTGGAATTTTATTGAAAAATAATGGATATAGTACTCCGTTACTTTGTTATAGTTCATTTGAAAAAAGAATAAAAGTACCTGAATATCCCTCCGCAATACCCTAGAATATACACAGAATACACAGAATATACTCTAAGGTATATTCTGTGTTGTCCTCTCTACATAGAAATCGTAGTAATTACGTATTTTCAATTTGTGAATTTACTTCGGAAAAATTATGAATTTGAGAAGATATTATGTGAATTCAATAAGTCCTGGCGACTGTAGAAGAAAATGTTTTCCTCTGTTGTTACTGGAAATATTTCACGTATCACGTATATAAATTGGTTGGAAGATTCCATTATGCTATTTTCTTGTATGGAAAACAAGAATCAAGTGTTGGAATTTTATTGAAAAATAATGGATAGAGTAGGTACTCCGTTACTTTGTTATAGTTCATTTGAAAAAAGAATAAAAGTACCTGAATAACCCGGCAGGAAAACTTCTAAACGAACAGACGTATGGAATTCCCACCTTTTCGAAATTCTGAAGAAATAAGCCTACAGAAGACATTTAAATACCTTGTTTCACAACTTGAAATACACCAGTTTCAAAATGTAGTTGTACTACGAAACCCGAGTCATTCTTTATACCTTAATAAAATATAGTGATAGGAAACTAAGTCATTTCATTCGAGAGTTCATGTCAGAATGAAGTTTTCCTATTTCAGATTTCGATTCTGTTCTTTATTATAGTCGAAGATAATGGTCTGTGATAATATCTTGTCCAAGATTAAGTTATGATTATGTTGAGAGTAGAATTGGCAACGTCTCGGCGGATTGTTTTGACCTTGACGATATTTCAGCAGTGCCAACCTTCTTGTGTTTTCGTTACAAAAACGTGATAGACCTAAATCATGGCAAACCGGGAGACTTTATATAAGTGAATGGAGTATACCTACCTCATTCCGTTCGAGAGTTATATCTATGTCTATGGATGAAAAGCAGTATCACTACTCTCAGATCTCTTACTTCATGTTCAGTTCCGAAATGTAAGAATTTTCTGAGAAAAACTAATTTCGGAGCAAACAACTGAGATTTTTCTCACTTCCCTCACAATTCTTCGATTGATTAGATAATGTCTCAGGAACATCATTTGACATTATGACAATTCATAGAATAATATCATTCTGTGACAACGTTGAAATACGATTTATTATTGAAATTTTGAAAAATCATATCGAAAGTATTAGCTTGTTAGAGTTAAAAACGATATGAATGGATTCTTATGATAAAACTTCTTATTAAAAAAAAATTAATTTCTAATTTGTTTCGTAAAAAAAAATTTTTTTTTGTTACTCCGAAACCATCTGTCCGATTTTGTCCAATAAAGAACTTAGCCGAGATATTTATCCCCCAAACCTACTGTGAAAATTTCAACTCTCTAGCTCATTCTGTTCGAGAGTTATCGTGCCTACGGCCGGCCAGACCGGCCGGACAGAATGAATTTCGACCACGGATTCTTGATCAGTGAGTCGAACCAAATCGTTTAAGACCATTTTCATCGAAATATTCGAAAATTACAGACATTTGGGCAAATTGATAAGCACTCAGTTCCGAGGAACTAGAGCGCCAAAAAGCAAAATGTTGGTTTCCGACCACAGAAAGCGCAGATTTTTACCAAAGAAGACATATCCAAGTTGTTGCTAGCCCCTGATGAGATATATCTTATGATTAAAGTATGTACCATTTTTGCTTTAGCCGGTGCTATTCGCAGAGCGGAGCTTGTGAAAATCACGCTGGACGATATTCAAGATAAAGGAAACCGAATTATTGTGAAAATTTCCGATTCGAAAAACCATACCTCAAGATCCTTTGTTATATCTGAAGACATAAATAATGGAACCTTTTTGAAGCTCTATAGAAAGTATGCAAATTTACGCCCTCCTACCACCACGCACCGTCTTTTTTTTATCAATTACAAAAAAGGCAAATGTTCTGTGCGTAGGCATAAACACATTCGGTAAAAAGCCGGCAGAGATCGCTTCCTACTTAGGCCTACCTAACCCAGAACGTTACACAGGTCACAGTTTTAGACGATCCTCGGCAACGTTTCTAGCAGATTCAGGCGAAGGGATAACCAACATAAAACGTCTTGGAGGCTGGAAGTCAACTGCTGTTGCTGAGGGTTATTCGGAGGACTCTGTAGAACAGAAAAAAACCATTTCCAATAAAATTCTTTCTGGTACTGGCAACTTGCAACCGATGCCGTCTCCGTCATCTTCATGCACGTTGCAATCAACGAGTGTTACTCTTAAAAGCCAGTTACCACCAACAAATTACTCTGGACCGGCTATTCTGACGCATTTGCAAAATGCAACAAATTGTGTTCTCAACATTAATATTAATAGTAAATAAGTAAATAGTGGATTTTCATGAAATGTTTTGTATGTTGAAATAAAATATGTATTTTCAATGTGCTTTTTGAATCTTTATGCGGTCGTAGAAAAAATATTGTTCCTAACTCGTGCGGAAAGTGTCTTTCCCGCACTTGACTGCTTGAGTATCACTTTCCGCACTTGTGAGGAAAATAACTATTTTACTCCATACAACAAAATGACAAGTTTTCCCACCTGTCAGAGCAACTGCATTTGTATTTGGTAGAAATATTCATGATCTTCTTTTAGGGATAATTTTCTCTCTCTGAATCTCTCTGAATCATGTAAGTTTCCTTTTTAATTAAATCGGTGATCCCTATGGATCTAGCACAATAGGGACATTTGATTTCAATAACACTAGTACCACAGCAATCACATGTTACGAGCCCATCTGGAGATGCACCAAAATACGGATACAATGGATTTATGAAAAATCCAATGGGTTCACTTTGAATATGTTGATGTGTTTTACCGAGCTCTTTCAATAAATCATCTTTGGCAATATTCTCATGTTGGCAACCATAATCTAAAGCGCTAATTTTTGATCTGTGGGATACTGGATAACACAGTGATTTTATCAGATTAATAGATGGTTTTTCGATATTTGTTCTACAACACTTTTTGAAATTAGATGCGGTGACTCTTCCTGCCCGATAAGTGTACCATGATTGGCACTTCGATTGTTCACGAGTTTCTTCCTCAATTAGTTTGCACTCTTCATGGGTCAAAGATATGTCAACCTTTTCTCCTACAAAAAAATGTTTCTGATTATTCTCAATGAAGAAATAAATTAATAATCAACTTACCTAATTCTTGCAGTGCTAATTATGTCAAATTTTCATAGTCATCTCGGTAAATATTCATCATTTGGAACTTCTCCTTTGATTTTGATTTCTCTGCCAGTGATTCCGAAAATGGTCGGATTATGGTATGGAGGACTGCTCCTTTGGACTTGATCAAGCTCATCAATAAATTCATTTTCTCCTCCTCAGAAATAGGAGATATATCTGATGTTGCTGCTTCTCTCTTATAAATCGGTTCATCTTCACTTAATTTCAATCGCTTAGGATTCGATAGATTCAAATTTAAAACCCTACAAGGCTCAGCAGGTTTATTAGTGGGTGGCATCCAAAAGGCTTTTTCCCCAGTCGATGTAATTTGTTCTTGTTTTTGCATTATATCATCAATTGAAAATAACACAGCAGCCACATGAGAACAAACCTCTCCTAAACCTCCTATGTAATCACAGTGGGCACTAAGAACAGTGCCATTTTCAAGACAAATAATCCATGGAGTTAATAATTTTTCATTCATTCTTTGAGAGTGCATCACCTAAAATAAAAATCGAAAATAGGTAATCAGTATTTCTATATGTAAGATGTTTACCTTTCCAATTACTAAAATATGTGAATTTATGTGCTTCACACATACTCGTTTCACCCATCCACAACTTGCAAGATTGTATGCTTCCAAACTCTTGTATGCTTTCATTTCCATCATTGTGAAAGCACTCTTCGTTTCCACTTAATAATTAACTATGTCAGGATACATAATTTTCGGAAAAACAGAAATATCGGTCGATAATTCTTCAACCTTCAGAAGATACGGATCGATGCCCAATACCGAAATTTTCTCATCATAGCGTTTTCGATGAATATCATCTAAACTCGAATAATAGTTCATCAGGTCCATGCTTAAAATATTTCACTCGAAACACAAATACAAACACTAAAAACTCAAAATTTGCTTGGAAGAAACGCTCTTAACCAACGTAAACAAAGCGGGAAAACGGTTTGTTTTACCTCCAGCTCCAGACCCAGTGAGCTGTCAAACTTGCACGCAACCAATTAGGTGATTTTCTCATAATTTTCGGGTTATTCTAAATCTCATTGCAAGCTGCTTCAATTCGTTCTTGAAGATGTTCCCTGAAATATATCTCATCCTTAAACTAATTCTTGCATGTAGCCCACAGAACACAAATAATAAGAAATGCAAACTCCCTACTATTCATTGGCAACAAATATTGGCGGCCATGTTAGATGCCAGAGTAGTGGGGGAAAGGCGGGAATATTCAAATCTGATTATAATCTTTATTTCCACCGACAGATAAATACATATATTACTTTTATCATTAGTGTTCTTTGCTTTTGACTATGAGTATGACTATGACTATGAATTGAAATCAAAATAAGCCAAAAACTAATCAATTCTGAAAATAAAAATATTGAAGGTTTAGGATTGCAAAGAACAAGGAGTTGTAATAAATAAATTTATTGATGAACAAACAGTATTTTTAACAAAAGGGGATAGGTAGCTAAAAAATCATTGTTCTGAATAGACTTCATCATTAATATGTCCGAAAATATTAAGCAAAAACATGTTATGGCGTAAAGGGAGATTGGTTAAAATCATATCAAACTTCTTAGACATCTAGTTCACATTTCGATTCTACGAAAACTTCACGAAATAGTCACTCACGAACGACAGATGGAAGAATACTGATTGAATGACAGGTGAATGATATTCACCTGTCATCGGCACTTCTTTTTCTGCGCTTGCGTGGCGGCCATGTTAGGTGCCGTGTTGTTTCCAAATTTTGGTCAAAGTTTCATCCCCCTGATGTAGCCCCAGTAGAAATAGTCTAGGAGTGATAGGTGCGGAGATCTTGCTACCATAGAATAGGGTTCATCACACGGAAAAAAATCATAATTTACATTCAAGTATACACATAGTCTTGATGAAATATTCTAAAAGCAAGTTTTTTCATACTTGAGTTGAAACTATTTATCTTGAAAGTAGAAAATACTGCTTTTATTCTGAGGAGACACTTATACTTATTCACCAAGATTACGATACATTTAATTGAACATGTTATAGTCTCAATACAACAAGATCAGTTCAATGAAAGCAAGAACCGCTATTGAGTTCTATTGAAAATCATTTAGTATTCTCTAAAGAAAATGTAAGACTTGAGCCAAAATTATTTAAAGTTGATCGTAGCCTAATTTTAACATTGAGTTACAAGGAACACTATTTCATAGCTAGAATATTAATTCTTAATTGTAGGAAATATTCTACTGATGGAAGTGTTTCAATAATTATATTGAGAATATCTCTCATGGTTGAAATCTAAGAGATCTCATATGAATTCATGTACAACTTCACCCAAGAACAGGCTATTCTTATTCGAAATAATATTATATGCGCAGTCAAGTCTCAATACACTCAACTATCGAGTATCGATTGAGCAAATCCACATTATCTGCACCGGATGGAAAGGTTGGCGGCGGACATTTTGGACGCGGATCCAAAGAGAGCATGATCACGATCGGCAACAACTAGTGATTTTATAAGTTTATATATGTAATAATGAATATGAAGAATATTTTAAACGAATGGGACTTGGCCGAGTTAATTTAAGTATTCAACAGTGAGTACTTATAATATACTTTGTATAATTTCATTGGAACCCATAATTTCATTTTTAGGAACCTGATTGCACCAAACTGTTCTGCAACTTTTTACTTGGAACTTGGCACATCGCAGCAAGGAAGATAACAATCCGTTTCACCAAAATGCTGAGCAAAATACTGTGCAAATGAATAAATGACATATCCCCTTACAAATTCTGCAAAGTGAAAAATAGTGATGTTGTTTTGTGCATTCCCTACATACTTTTGTACCGATCCTATTTTTCGGAATGAATGACATTCAAATGGTATGTAGTGTCAAGTGGTACATCATTGAATAGAATTCGCTTTGTCAATGTCCTTCCAACTATATCTGATTTTTTTTTTGACAACGTGATATTTGACCTCCTATATTTGCAAATTTGAAGTTAATTTTCACTCCAGCGTCATCTACTTAGTATCATAATGATATTTTTTTCAAAAATTAGTATTGGGTATATATTCAAACTAGTCCCATGTATGTGCGTCGCAACCTTAGGCAAAGGTTCCAACAATGATAGTTTTAAATACTAAACTATCATTGTTTCAATATTGCGACGCTCAGATATGGGACTAGTTTGAATAAAAACCCAATGCTATTTTTTTAAATGAATAACATTTTGATACTAAGTAGATGACGCTGGAGAGAAAATTAACTTCAAATTTTCAAATATGGGAGGTCAAGCATCACGTTGTCAAAAAAATTCAGATAGTGGGAAGGACAACAAAAAGAATTATTTTCTATGATGTAGGTACCACTTGACACTCCATATTACTTATTTGAGTGTGTCTCATTTCAAAGGGATTTAAATTGAAGAGCACTTCAAATTTGATATGAGTTTCACTATACTCGGAGGGATAGTATAGATGATTTTCAAATAATTTTAAGAATAATATTGATATGATTAGAAATATTCTCATTTCAAGTTTATTACTTGTTACACTGCATTAAGGAAATAGTTGCTCAGAAAATAACTATACTTATTCGGAAACTAAGAAAGTTTTGCTAAAAGACAGTTCTATATTCATTTCAAGTAGGCTTATTCTTATTTGAAGTTATGCTATACGTTAAAATTAGTGTTACTATACTATTTTCAAGTTTGTTTTTCTTTATCGGAAGTGAGCTGAACTGATAGGTATAAGAATAATGTGCATATTGCATTGAGTCAAGTTATCATTGCGGATATATGAGTCTACCATAGCTTTCAATCAAGACTACTAGTCTTGCTCGCAGTGTACTTTTTTTTCTGTGCATCATCATCATCCAGCCCTTAGCGTCCATAATTGAACATAGGCCTCCCCCAAAATTCTCCAGTTGTGACGGTTCTGAGCTTCCTGTATCCAGTTGCGAGCGATTCTTTTGACATCGTCTGTCCAGCGTGTTGGTGGTCTACCTCTACTCCTTCTGTCTGCTCGTGGTCTCCACTCTGTTATTTTCCTGGTCCACCGCCCATCAGTCATTCTGGCCACATGACCAGTCCAGCTCCACTTAAGCCATGCCACGCGCTCAATAACATCCGTGACGCCTGTCCTTCTTCTTATTTCTTCATTTCTGACTTTATCTCTGAGAGACAGTCCTAGAAGCGACCTTTCCATTCTTCTTCGGGCTACTCTGAGTTTCTTTGCTGTGGCCTGGGTTAAGGATAGTGTATCTGCGCCAAAAGTCATGACTGGGAGCACGCATTGGTCGAAGGTGTTCTTTTTTAGGTGGTTTGATATGTTGCTCTTGAAGATGTCTGATAGAGCTCCATATGCAGTGGTTGTGTTATCTCTGGCAATTTGTATTTCATGACCTAAGTATTTATATTTATGGACTAGTATTATTTCATTGCTACCAACCTTTAGGTTTTCACTTGGTATCAAATTTGTCCTAAATTGGGTCTTTCCAAAGTTCATGTTTAAACCGACTTCTTTGCAAACGGCATCTAACTCAACAATCATTGTTCTTATATCTCCCAAATTGTATGTTATTAGAACTATGTCGTCGGCAAATCGTAGGTGTGAGAGCATTTCACCGTCGATACAGACTCCTTTGTTATCCCAGTCCAGCTGCTTGAAAGCATGTTCCAATACTGCCGTAAAAAGTTTGGGAGATAACGTGTCCCCTTGTCAAATTCCTCTTTCGATATTTATGCATTTTGTATCTTCATGCAGTCTTACAGTCATGGTAGCATTATTATATATATCTTCAATTAACTCAGAGTACCGATAGTCTATACGGCTTTCCTTCAACGCATTCATGACACTGTTTATTTCTATAGTATCGAATGCTTTGCGGAAGTCCACGAAGGCCAGGACCAGGGGTCGGTTGTATTCGATGGATTTTTCTATAAGGCCTTTTATGCAGTGGAGGTGGTCGTTAGTGCCAAAGTTTGCCCTAAAACCCGCCTGTTCTCTAGGTTGATAAAAGTCCAATTTTCTCTCTAAACGACTTGCTATTATTCTCGTGAATAGTTTGTAGAGGTTGTTTAACAGGCTTATGGGTCGGTAGTTTTCAAGATCTATTGGATCGCCTTTCTTGTGTATTAAAATAGTTAGCGCATTGTGCCATTAAGTGGGTGATTTGCCTTGATGCAAACATAGGTTAAACATTTCCTTTATTTTCTCTAAAAGTCTGTCCCCCCCAATCTTTACGGCTTCGATAACAGTGCCGTCTTCACCCGGCGCTTTATTTCGTTTCATTTTCTTTTGTGTGTTTTTTATCTCTTCTGTTGTTATATCTGGCAATTCTTCCGATCCTTGGTTAACTACTCTTTTTCCAGATCTATCCAAGTTTTCTATTTGTTGCTCATCCGAGATTTGTTGAATCTTGTAAAGTTCTGTATAGAATTCTTCCACTACCCTTAATAATCCTTTTCTGTTGGCGATAACAGTTCCATTTCTGCTTTTCAATTTGATCATTTCTTTTTTTCCATTGTTCAATTTTCTCCTTAGAACTTTGAGACTTTTATTGTCTTGGATCGTTTGCAGGATTTGCTGACATTTGTACTTTCGGTTATCCCTTCTGATAGATTTGGTCGATTTGGATATCCTCTTGCATATCTCTCTAAGTTCGTGATGTTCTATGTTCTTATCTGCATGCATTTTTCTCCTCTCTTCCATTAATGCCTGTGTTTGAGGACTCAGTCTATTGGAATTTGATTTCTTCTGGCAATGAACTCTCTGACTTTCCTCTATAACTTCTAGTATAATGTCGTTGAAGTTGTTGACATCTTGGTCTGTGTTTCTCTCGCTTTCAAGGATAGTATTGATGTTTTTTTGGAATGTTTTATATCTTCAGGATCCGTCCAGGCATGTGAGCATTTCTTTTTGATCATGCGGTATCTCTCTTTTCCAAGGTCTATTTCTATAGTGGCTCTGACCATTCTATGGTCACTACCCGTTGAAAACTGGTTCAGGACTGTAACATCTCTAAAGATTTGTTTCTTGTCGCTGATGACAAAATCAATCTCATTTCGGGTTTTTCCATCGGGGCTCTGCCATGTCCATCTTCGATGATCCTTTTTGTAGAAGAAGCTGTTCATTTGTAAAAGGTTCTTTTTCAGTAGGAAACTAAGTAAAGTTGTACCGCGTTCGTTTCTGCTCCCCAGGCCAAATTTTCCAAGTGATGTTTCCGCAGCATCGGTGTTTCTCCCATTCTTAGCATTGAAATCGCCACACACTATGGTAAAATGTGCTACTGTGTCATTCAGGGCTAGAGTGATGTCATCGTAGAAATCTCCTACTTCATAGTCCGCATGATCTGATGTCGGAGCATATACCTGGACGATTTTTAAAGTATATCTTCTGCTAAGCTTCAAGACTAGGAAAGCCACCTTCACAGAATATACTCTAGAAGAAGTGATAACTATGACCAAAATCTGGAAGCAATCTAGTAGTTCTGCACCCGAACACCAGAGGCGCGACTGTGACAGCAAGTAGAAGCAAATATAATCCTTATTAGAAGGACAATAAGGTGATAAATAGTGTGAAAGATTTGCTCTTGTGGTTTCGTTTGACAGGATACTGGATAATTGACAATTTTCATTTGTCAATTCGACCGCCAGCTATATTTATGGATTTCCGAATTATTTATTGATGTAAGTATAAATTTGCACTAAAAATGCCGATTCATACATTCATTATAAGCTACAAACCATCATACATCTTCACAGCTGTTTAGAAATCGTGTCCAGGCCAGGGAAGCCGAGAAATGGAGGCGACACTTCAAGTGCTCGGTGCATTTACTGATTTTTGAAGAAAAGTATTCATGTAAGTATAAATTTGCACTGAAATTGTCCGCACATTCATTTTAAACATCATACTTCTTTACAGAAATTGTTGCCAGGGAAGAGAGGAATCGAAGCAACAAATAACATAGACGTTGGGGTAGCAGCATTCTAGTTGAACAGCTAAGCTTTTTTCATAATCATCTTTAATTATTGAAATTAATATGTCGACTCCGAGACAGGATTATTCTTGTAAGTATCCAGATTGCTAGAATGGATATTTTGTAGGATGAGGAAAACGGTTTTTCAAATTGCTGCAGGAAGAAATTTAGCTTTCTAAAAGGAGGCGAACATTTGTTAGATTAAAGATTCCATCATTTGCTCAAATTTCATTATTTATGTGAGGATCATTTCAATTATACCTACTGATTTTGTTAATAGCAGAACAAGTAAACTCGTTAAGCATGCATCACCTCATACATTTTTTACTTCAGTTTGCAATAAATCATTCTCGGAACCACGATGTAGCTCCTTGAATGTTCAAAAACTTTCTGAAGAACTCTCAATCAATTCACATTCAAATTCAATTATTAAAGAATACAATTATTTCTTACCACATTATTCAATAACCAATGAATTCTTGGTTGATATTTATCTTTTATTTCATAATAAAACATACAGTTTGTGTATGTAATCATTTTTGAATTGGTTATATGTATTATTCATTTCGAAACTTGATAGCGATGAACATTTATAATTTGTGTATTTCTTGATATCTGGTTTTCGTTTATAAAGTACCTATTATACATTAGGGAAAATCTATTTAAATTTATAATTTGTTAGAGCATTGTTATTTGAATTTTTAAGTAATACACTATTAATTTGTAAAAGAATATGTAAATTATTTTGTTTATTTATGTTCAATTTTGCAATAAAGCATAATTAGAATTTGTGTTTGTATTCATTTTTTTTCAATCAATAGTCTTAATGAAAGTTATCAATTGGATTTTACCATTCAAAATAATGAGCTTTGAATGGTAAAATTTAAATTGATACGAATTATTCAAATTCATAAAGAATAATCTAGAAACATGGAAGAGTGGTTCAAATTTTCCGCCTATTTTAGTGTTCAAATTTCGCGCCAAACAAATAATACAGCACCCGGACACCAGGGTGCGCTATTTTTTGTTTCCATACAATTTGTTTGGAGCTTGCACTTCTTCTAAGGTATATTCTGTGGCCACCCTAGTAGAGGCACTCTTCACTGATATGATGTTGTTTTCTGTGTACAAAGAAGCCGACGCCTCCCGTTGTTTCAGTTTCGCTACCGACCTGATAGAACATGTGTCCTGATTTTAGTTTCCTCAGGCTTTCTCCTCGTTGTTTTACCTCGCTGACACCTACTACATCCCATTTGATCTTCGACATTTCTGATTCCATCTCAATGACTCTTTCTTCTGTGGATAGGGATCTAGCATTGTATGTGGCAATATTGAGCGTTAAAGACCTTTTACGTTTGATACGGTTTCTTGTCATATTCTTGTCCCCCCCAGAATCCGTGGGACTGACTAACAATTTAGTGCGAGATTCTGGAAATCCTCTCCTACTCGCCTGGGGTTATACATTTTGATATAATGACATCTTCATTTTAGGGGGTAAATGGCGTGGTTTTGAAACCTGCAGTGCTCGCCACACGTGTTGGCCGGTTATCTATATTCAGCCGCCCATTCTGGGAAAACAGTCGCTGTTTGCAGCCGCCCATTCTGGGTCAGACGCTGCTATTTCCTGTTTGGTCCGCGGGAGGTATTTCATTTCCCTCCTACCACCCATATCTGGGAGGCGTTCCCCTATCCGCCACCTGGGGACGCGCCCTCTAGGGGTTGCAGGCTCCCCCGACGGAGCCTTTGACCTAAAACATGGTGTTCATATCGATACAGGTGATTTTTTTCATTCTACTAGATTTTTTAAAAAACCAATCGGAAATAAGAGTCCATCCATGTATCTTGAAATTCGTTCATAATGAAAGGATTCAAACCGATGTTATCCTACAGGGTGCATTATTACATACATTTCAGTACAGTTTCTTCATGAAACTTATGCCGTCTAATAAATTCACAATTTGAGTACCCGTAGCCAATCTTCTTTCTCGTAACCTGTAGGTATGCCGAAAGATTTATAAGATTTTATATCTCTATTTTGAAGGTTATATAGTGTAGTTTGAATTCCCATAATGAAATTTTCTACATTTCTTTGGTGATAATCTTCATGATTTCAGAAAATATTGTAAAAATAGAGTCTGGCCCTGGAAATTGATAATCGGTTACTCCAGCTGTATAAGGGACAATGTAATTGTTCTATATGAGAAATCTGATGAATTTCTGAAATCCGTTTGTCAAATGAAGCATTTTAAAATTATGACTAATTGGAAATCGCCCCTATATAATTCCAAACAAATGGTTTAAGATATCTCAAGTGAGGATTTTTTGGAACCAGCTAAGTGAACTCTATGTCTATCTATGAAATATGTACAGTTTATCCGGATTAACCTTCTATATATACCGAAAGATCGAGATGACTTGAACAAATAAGATGGTTTATATGAATCGCTTAAGCTTACTCAACTGATCTAAACATCTTATTTTCTACAGCTATAACTTGATATACTAAAATGGTGATAGTTTATTGAAAATATTAAATAAGAGAAATTATCAATTAAGTATTCGAATACCTTGAAAATCCGACTTCTCATCTCATCTTTAGGAAGAGTATGCATAAGTAAACATTGAAGGATACTGTGGTAGGTAAACTCATTTTCAAAAGGTTTCTTCCTGGGTTTTCTCTCCCAAACTCTGAAAAATATCTATAAAATAAAAATTAATTATTTTGTGATCTGCTTCTGGGTAAGAAACACAAGATATTTGTCAGAAGCAATAAATCGATCAATGTTGCCTAACAAACAAAAACGAAACAACATCAACGAACTAACAACTAAGTATATCGCAACGTTTCGTAGTCTATATCAGATTCCTTCGTTCGACGCTAATTCTGAAGATTTTCGTTGAGCGTGACGAAGGAGTCTGATATAGACTCCGAAACGTTACGATATAGTTGTTAGAACGTTGTCAGAAGCAAATCACAAAATATATATTTTTATTTTATAGATATGTTACAGAGTTTGGGAGAGAAAACCCAGAAAGAAACCTTGTAATGAGAATATGCATTTCCGCCATTTTATCGGTATGTTTAGCAAACATACCCAAGTAGCACATCAATGTTATAAGCGAGCTGTAACAACTCCTAAGGTAGTCGTATAGACGATGTAAATCAGTTACTTTTCACATGAATACTCAATATCTGCTATACAACTTTGATGGGTTGATAATAACTACATTATTTTATAACGATATACAACTTATACTGAAATGATGTGATGTGGTTGTAGTAAACTACAATCTATATATGCCAAAATATTAACATCATTACGACGTTTATACAACTTCCATTACAGAATATATAATATACTGGTTATTTAAATGTAATTACACCGTTATTACATCAAATATTGTGCAGATTATATATCCTGTTGTTTTATATATCATGTATGTTTATCTTGCTTTGATTTTCAACGAAATAGAATTAAAATTTGATTTTAATAAAATAAATAGATGTTGCAGGAAACAATACAGGCATTCGACTTCTTTTTATAACCGTATTCAGTACAAGAAATGCAATAATTAAGGGATAAGTGATTGAGACGGAAACAAGTAACGTTGATAATCGGTTCAAACCGTCTAGTTCAGGAAATTTTCATAAGACTCCTTCCTCACTTCACATGTGGAATTTTAATCCAATCTCTCTTGGGTGCACGATGCTCCTTTCTGAACTTCTTACAATCTCCCGATGGAAAATATAAATACATCCCCTTTATCCAGGAAGTTGGAACTGACGTAAAAAATATCTCATGGTCTTCGATCGTTTTTACAATTCTGAACATTCTTCAAAACACTGTACAGTGTTTTGAAGAAGTTAGTAGGTATTAGTAATAATATAAATTATCAGTGCTCGTAGCTTGGCTTGATTAACAGCATAGGTACATAATATAACACACATAACCTAACTCTGTTTTCTATCTTTCTATCGCACCTAAGATAATAGAGTTCTCTTTCGCACCTGAGATGATAGAGCTCTTTTATATATATATATATATATATACATTATATTGATGAATTTGTAAATATAATAGAATCAAGCGTGCCAAAAAGGATTTTCTCATGATAATAACTGGAGAAATTTCATCTGAACATATATCTTATTCAATAGCGACGACGGAAAAGCGACAGGTTTCTTAGTAGAGCATCCATAGAGGCAGAGGTTCGAGTCCCATCATCAATTATTTCAGAAAATAAGTTGGAACTAATTATTAGGTAAGTACAAAATTGAAATTTCTAAGTGTAACAGCTCATGCAAAGAAGTTGTCAACCTTCCATGGATTTAAAAAGACAGGAAATGTTCAAATGAGGTATTTCTATTTATCAATTTTTGTCGTAGTAACCGTGCTACTGACGTTATAATGTACTAATTTGATACTGATTTACGTAGGCTATCGGTTTTTTGGATTGTTATATAGATGTCCATACGACCGATATTCATAACACTTTTGCTACTTGGGTAAAAACCATATCTGAGAAAAAATACAACAACCAGGAATAATCATTCACAAATTCAAAATGGCCGTGTTATCGATATGCACTGCGTAGTGGCCACGAAGCGTGGTGGCAGAGCTCCTCCCCAATACTTTTTTATTTGCTCGAGCTCGAATTGCACTATATAATTCACAGACTTTAACAAAAAAGATTCTAGCCCGTGCTCTCGACAAATTCAACTAAATATAGCCGTGTTAACCTACTCATAGCCGACGTGTTACGTAATTTATAAACGCTCATGCCACCTATGGGAGAAAATAAGAAACTCACCCAATCCCCATCATTGAATTCGAACCGCTCTCGGCAAATCAATGAAATCTCCTGTTTGTTAGTTGGATTTGTGAACTCTATACATAAGTAAAGATTTACGAACCTATTCCACGAGACCCTATTGGCAGAACGCTCAGATATTGTTGATTTAATAACAACGGCATAAGTTACTCTTCGATATTATCTTCTAATAAGTCTAAGGTGGCATGGAGGGTGGTTAATACTAACAGTGATGATCTTGACAACACAATAATGTCAAAGAAATATATTCATGGTGGGTTTCACGAAGCTTCGATTAGCTTAATTGCTTAACTGGGAATCGACATGAAATCACAATAATTTGGCAATTAAGACCTGTTGAAACCTCCCGTTACTGTGAATAATTTTCACGTGAAAATGGTACGTTTAATCGAAACCGACCGTATAGAAATTTTAATGATAGAGGTAATAAGGATAATGATGGTAATATAAAAGGCAAAGTTGTAACCAAGTAGTAGATATTTTCAATAAATTTGATCTCGATCGTTAAACTCATTCTAATTCAACAGTTTCAAAAATATTGCAGCGTCCAATAAATTCGACACAAGAGTGAGCTTTATGGGCTAATATTCCATCCAAAAAAATTGCAAACTGCATGAATTGCATCCATATAAAATTCACATGAATTTAGTGAAGATGATTATGATCGTAGAATCGAGTTGTGCGAATTTTTTATAGATGAATTAAACGAATATTTCAACTTTGTCAATCACTCATTGTTTTTCGACGAATCTACATTTTGTTAAAACCGGGCAAGTAAACCGACACAGCTGCAGGTATTCGTCAGACCAAAATCCACATTGGGTGGAGAAAATTTACTCTCAACTCTAATTTTTCTACCATCTGTTTTCATAAAATTCGAAGTATCCAGGACATGAATTAAAAAATAAATTTTTAGCCACCCCGAATATTCATGTTTTTCTATTTCGTTAATGGACAAAATCCACCGAGTGGTTTCAGAGTTATAGCAATCTGAAATTTTGTTTTCCAAATAATTCGAAAATTATTGATCTGATCGAATTAAAGCGCGGTAGTTATTTGAAAAATACCTACACGAAGACTTAAGCGAAATTTTGTAAGGAAAGCATGACTGGTGAATTAAAAAAAATATTTAATAAATTCTATATCTCAGAAACTGTCCGACAGATATCGTTGAAATTCTGCGAGACTCTTCAAAACCTTATTTTATATATAGATCCGTTCGATTTCAAATCGAGAGTAGGTTCTAGATTTGAAATCGAACGGATCTATATTGGTGAAGAATTTGCGGAAATATCTTAATATTTCAACGTACGAGATGTACTGGTCCATAATTTTACACTCGACAAACAAAATTGTCAACAGTTTTTGATATGTCTGGATTTAAAGAATCATGGGGTGTTTGCTTGAATCACGAAATATGCCTATTCGGAACGTTTTCGAACTGGAAACATGGCAAAAAGTGAGGATGAGGGATAAATACCATCGAATAATATGTAACATGATGATAATTTCATGAAGAAAATTGTGAAAACTTATCGAAAATAAATAATGACATTATATCTCCTGAGTTCAAGTCTATCTTTCAATAAAATTACGTGAAATGTGAATAGTTTCATATATTATTAGTTAATTTACGAATTTCAATTTACAGTGTTTTTTATCTATGACACAATTGTATAATTGAACTGATTTTTGTCCTTACGCCACCACAAACAAATCACTGTTTATTTACAACCAAACAGTAACAAACAGAGCACTGTTTATTTACAACCAAACAGTAAATGTATGTATTTGAGTCTAATGATTTGTGACCATTCTCGGCCAAAAAGTGGACCCTTTTTTTTGGACGCTTGTTTTTACAGTCGCATTCATACTACTGGCGCTCTTGTTCCTCGGAACAATGTGCTTATCAATTTGCTCAAATGTCTGTCTGTAATTTTCGAATTTTTGGATGAAAATGGTCTTGAACGATTTGGTTGGACTCACGGATCAAGAATCCGTGGTCAAAATCGATTCTTTCCGGCTATCCGTCCAGCCGGCCGGCCGGTAGTTATCACGATAACTCTCGAACGGGATGAGCTAGATAGTTGAGTAGGTTTGGGAGATAAATATCTCAGTTAAGTTCCTTATTGGGCAAAATTGGCCTGGTGGTTTCGGAGTAACGAAAATTACAAATTTCAAATCAAATTTTTTTTTAAATGCAGTTTCACCATTTGAATACGTTGATATACTCTAACGAACTAATATTTTCGGAGATATGATAATAAATCGTAATTCTATGATTTTACAGTATGCTGTAATCGGAAATTAACGTCCGCATTTGTATCTATGAATTTCATGATCTGTGTTCATACATGTCATCTTACCTACCGATAAGATAAGAGACATGTCATATTCATTTCTGGTTCTATTCAAAATTCGTTACTCATGATATAAAATACCTATGTTCTAGAAAACAAAGTAATATTGAATGCGAGATGACCAATGAAATAACCTCAGCTATCGTAGAATCATGAGATTCTAGGATATTTTAATTTTTGGGTAATAATATAATGCCCTTGGATAATGTATGATGGTGGAAATTTATAATTTGGTCAGTTAATCGAATTGGGTTCAGAATATCTCCAGTAAAAACAATACTGGAATATGTTCTAATTTTCAATTGATATAATATAATTTTCAGAGTAGATTTGAGGAATGAATGTCTCGGATAAGTTTGTTATTGGGTAAATCGGTCTGCTGTTTTCGGATTAATAATTTTTGGCGCTCTTGTTTTTTTTTAAATTACACTTTTTTTGAATTTAATTCCTTTTTCGATGCAGTTCTATCATAAGAGTCCATTGATAATATTCCCAACTCTGAGAAACCAATACTTTCGTAGCCCCTATCGACAGGGCTTTCCCACATTTTTATACAAAACTGGACTATAAGAGCTATTATTTGCCTAAGACGTGCTGAATCTTGTTTTGTTGTTTTAGAAAGAAATAACATGCTCGTATATTATGCTCTTTTTGTCTATAGGCAAATACTCTTTCCCAACAAACACGAATATCATTCTGAAGACAATAGGAATATTGACAACATTGAAGAACTCATCTGATTCACTGTTCTACTTACTGGAAAAAAAGCCCACTATAAGGCGATAAAACTGTTTTATGACCTGCAGAGAATTTGCAAAATATAAACCAGTTCTGAGATCTTTCGGAGAAGGATTTACAGATTTATACTTCAATGGGAACCACATAATTTGGAGGATTTTTGTTAAGGTAACATTTTTCCCGTTTATATGAAATTGATTATTTGTTCATTGGTTGTCTGTGATATTTCGATATGTGGATTAATTTTTCAAATGAATAAATCATACTTTACTGTACTATATACATTGCCATATAATTCAGTGAGTTATTTTAAAATTGTCAATCACGTCAAAAGCTAGCCAATGATATTGAACAGATGTATGCAGCGAGATCAGCTCAGTTGTACGAGAGTTCGACTCATGGGCCGGAGGCCCCGAGTGCAATCCCGGGGCTAGGAAAGTAAGTTTCTGATAATCCAATCACCATCATTCGCTGTTGGGTCACAAATTAACAGTGCTATGCCTAAGGTAGCGTAAGGACAAAGTAACAAAGCCTATCCAGAACAAAACTGATTCTCCAAACTTGCTCAAGTTCTTAAGTGCTTATGAGGGATCTTCTTCCCTTGGGAAATACGTTGGAGGGTCATCAGTATAATAATATAATTCAATCAGTGTCCTATAATATGGCAGAGGTTGTCAAGATACTTTGACCAAAAATGTTCACTTCCCCTGTTCAATATTTCATGTTGACTGAATTTAGCCTCTTCTGCGCAGATTATCATCACCTATCATTGAACACATTCCATCGGTGATCATCATAATCGGTCTTATGGTTCTCAAAAAATGGCGTACATAAAAGCAGTGGAAAAATAATATCTTCATTCGATTGAAAATGTATGTCTGGATTTTGCCCACATATGGGGAACAGCGTGGCTATTATTTTGCTCAAATGTTTGTAATTTCAGAATATTTTTGCCTAAGATGGTCGCAAATGATTAGGTTCCACTCACTGATGAAGAATTCGAGAACAAATTCGAATCTGTCCGCCGACCGGCCGTTGCCACGATAACTTTTTAACGAGAAGAGATAGTCACTTGATATTTTCAGGGTAAATTGCGCACCCAAATGCGATAGACTAGTTCGTTAATGGGCATAATCGGCCAAACGGTTTCCTAGTACTAATTTCGTTTTCAAACAAATGCAAATGCGGTCGAATTGAAACTTGTTAAATGATTGTAGACTAGACGACGCAAAAGATCGTATTACCAGAAAATTTTAAAAAATCATTGAAAAATATTATTTTTATCTCACGAGACCCGAAATACTTGCAATTTTCAGGGTAGGTTGCGCATCCGAATGCTACATTTGAGTTCTTTGATAGGCATAATAAAGGTTATGTATTATTTTTAATTTGTTCGTTTTTCTCCTCTTGTGTCTATCCAGTTTTCAGGTTGACTTTCGGGTACCTTGAAGAAACCTCTCCGTTTTTTGACCAAGGAATCCACACGGAAAGAAATCTATTATCAAACCAAGAATCAAGATATTCTTAGAATATTCGAGTTGTTTCGAGTATATATTGGATTGAAACAAGTAAAAAGGGAAAATTTGTATAGGTACTTGGAATGAATTTATTTTACTTCAAAAACTTATACTTAATTGAAGAATAAACTTCTCTATCCGAGTAAATGATCAATTCATTCCAAACCATTCAGTTCAATCAATTCGAGAGTTCTTCTATATTTCAGGTAACTATATGATATCTTAAATTCGAAATTATAATACTCTTAGTTCGAGAATTGCAGTATCCTTATTCCATATTATATATCCAAGGAGTTGGTTTTCTTGAAATAATAACTTCTACTAAAACATAACATGAAGTTATGAATTGAATTTTGGAATTATCACTTTTATGTATGAGGTATTTTTTAATTCATTATTTTAATTATCCAGCATATTCAGCCAAAACAGATGAAATCGACCATAAAATATTGCCAGCAAAACGTTCAGAATGAATACGATAAGTTATTAGTTAATTATATAGCCGATTTAATTCGAATTCCAATCTGAAACAAAAGTTAGGATGGAGATAAATAGACTTTCTTCTCAGATTTCAATACGAAAATTATCTGCGAATGTTTAATGCCGGTCAAAGTACATACATTGTATGGATTTCAATATAAAGTTAGAACTCAAGAGCTAATTATAAAAATGTAATTAAAACAAATATTTGATTTCTAATGTCAAATTTTTGTCGCGATAACTTTCCTTCTACGTTTTGTAGAGATATTGTTATCTTTAGAAATAAGTCTATGAGAAATCTCTCAATTTTCCATAAAATGAGTGCAAGAGTCTTAGTGAAATACATATACAGGGTATCCCAAGTTCGAGTGCTTATTAGACGTTTCTGGAGAACTGCACCTATTTGATATCTGAAAAGGGGGACTCTGATATTGTACGACATGCCCTACCGACCTAAAATATTATTAAAGCCTGAACACTTCCCGTTATACAGGGTATGAAAAAAAATTGTTCGAAAACTTTTTTTTTGTTTCTGATATGACCGATTGTTCAATTCTGAATATTTTTCTATTCGAATTGTTTCTAAAATATCGAAAAAAAAACTGAAAAAAAAAATGTACATATGCATTGTTACTATTATGTTCGTTATTCCTCTGCTCAATATCTATACGTTTTAGAAGAAGAAGAATGTGGGAATATTATGCATCATATTATGAAATTCAAAAAACTTGTCACAGGCTGTTTCAAATATTGTGTCAGAAATTGTGATGAGAATTTGCCATAACTTTTGGATTCAACAATGAAGAATACCGATAGTTCCATGAAGCGATAATGCCTTCAAAATCAATATTTTGAAAGTTATTCGAGATTTTGTACTTCACGTTATGCGTAGAGTCAAATTCATTCAATGCACATTGATTCCTATGAATGCATCGCCCTAACAATAATTCGTGACCATAGAAAATCAGATATTCTAGTAATTTATAATAGACAGGTGTATCTAGTCTTATAATGTGAATCTTTTGCAGGATGTAGTTTAATGTTAATTAATTTTTGACGCAGTATTTGGAACACCCTGTGACGAGTTTTTCAAAATTCACTATTGACACATTTTTCTACTTCGAATATGTGAAAACGTTTTATGCTTAAGATATTGAGAGTAGGAATAACGAAGATAATACCGACAACGCAGTTCCCAATTTTTTTCATTTTATTTCGATATTTCAAAAACTAATTCGACGAATGCAATGATTCGAATGGAAAGATATTCTAAATTGAATATCATATCAGAGAAGACTCGAACTGGGGACACCCTGTGTATATATCTTTTTTCAAATCGATTCATACTACAATATTATGCCCCAGTGAAGTAAAACTATTAGAGAGAAAAAATCATCACACGAAGTGACTCAACAAAGATCATCAAATCTGTTACATTCTGGAAAATATTCCTGTTATTTAGGAATTCCGTAATATTGAAAGAGAGAGAGAGAGAGGAAAGTTGTTGAACATTTCGTTGATTATCAAAATTTGAGTGAAACCATTAGTTATCTTAATGAAATTTTCATTCACTTGATTCAAGTGTAATATTTAGCAATATACTAACTCGCCAATTCTTCTTCCAGTAGTTAGCCTATGAAAACTCCCTAATCCACCTGCGATCAGTTTTATCGTATTCCAAGTAAGTATATGAATTTCTGTATCCACTAGATTCAAAAGTGTCCGACCGAAACTGGTTTTTCAGCCGAAACCGAAACCGAAACCGAACTTTCGGCCAGGGTCTCAGTTTCGGCCGAAACCGAAACCGAAACCGAAACTTCATATTTCATACAGAAATCTACTGTATTTTTTACAATTACATTTGCATATACATAAAAACAGTTGAGGAGTGGTGAATAAAATAAAGTCAATTTTTTTGAGACCTTTATTTATTATTTTGGTATTACCAAGGTATCAAAATAATCAGTCGAAGTATACAGGGTGATTCCAAATCAGACGTGAACCTTGGAGGAGGTGTTAGTATGGATCATTTGCTGGGGTTTGAGCCATTTTTATTGATGGCCGAAAATCAACAGTTTCCGAGATATTTGAGTTCTGGTTCTGTTGAAAAAGAATTGGTATGATTTGAAAGGGGATTTAAGAAGTAGATAGAGAAAAATAACGAATTCAATATTTTTTTGTTGCAACTAAGCTCGAAATTCCATTAGGAAATGTATTCATAAATTATGTTCCACCATTCCATAAGCAAGTCTTTCTTCAGTTGTTATTTTCCGCCTGAAATTTACTCACGCTGTCTTTTGATACACATTCACTATTTTATGTACCGGACATTCAAGAGGCTGCTTATAAAAAATCTGCTGAAACGAAACTAGTTAAGCAATCTAACGAAATCTTTCAGAGAATGAAGAACGAAGTAGACAAGTTTTTAAAATAATCTTGGCATACTAAATTGTGAAATTCGAAAGTTGTAGACAAATTGACACTAGAAATTGATTTTTCATTTTTTCATGTACCACATTTCAAATCATATTTATTCTTTTTCAACCTATTATACAGCATAGTTTTGCTTTTTTCGTACATATAATATCCTTTTCTGATAAAAATAAACCAAAATTATCATCAAATTTGCTCAACGTAGAAAAAATTGACGAAATATGAACTAAGTTCAGAAATCTTTCAAAAATCACCCGAACTCCAAAAACTGTTGATTCTCGGTTAATAATAAATATGGATTAAACAACAGCTAATGAGTCATACTAACTCCTCCTCCCAGTTTCACGTCTTATTTGGAATCACCCTATGTAATCTAATCAATAATCATTAAAGTGAATTCTCATGATTTCTCAGTCTTAACAAAGATAGATTACAATAACTTGTACGACAATTATGTCTCCTTATAACTCCTGGCCAAACGACCAGGACAATTCACCAACAGTCAAGTTTCGGCCCAGCCGAAAGTTTCGGCCATTTTGGGCCGAAACCGAAACTATGGCCGAAACTAGATTTTTTGGCCGAAACTGGCCGAAACCGAAACCGAAACCGAACCTTCGGTCGGTCACTAATTCAAATAAATTATTCAGCAATATACTGAAAAGCGCCCTCTACGAGATCTATGCGGTTCGCGAAAGGGTATATCACTCTTGACTTGTTCGTAACGCGTCTTTTAAGGAGTTAATTTGCTTAGTGTTTCGAAGACGGTTTTAGTATTGTTTGCTTAAATATGGAAAATTTAATGGGAGAATGGGGATGCTCGGACAGTGTTATAAGGATATTCCAAGGTAAGTCCTGCATTTATTCAAATTTATATTGTGATTCAGAAGAAAAAAAATAATTCTGGTATAATCTTATACGTTTCAAACCACAAATCTATTTTCACTTGAATCTTCAAATAATACTCTCAGTAGTCTTGGTGCTCATCTTTTAAATTTCTGACATGATTCGTTACCAAAAATAATTATCCTGTTTCATTGAGAATACCACTTTTTCAGAACAAGATATTTCCGTAGAGCTCTTGAAAGATCTTAAAGATCATGAGATCAAAGAACTCATACCTACCTTAGGAATGCGAAAATTGATTCCTAGTAAAGAGATGAATAATTCTGAAGTAAGTGAAATATTTGTTATTTGTATCAAATGAATTTGCACCTGCGATTTGTCACAATTATCTTTCAAATTACAAAATCCAGTACCTAGCTTCGTTAAAAGGAAAAGGGCGATAAATAACCAGTTGAACCATATTTTCTTTCAAAACTTTCGAATTTTCAATACGTTTATGAAAAAATATATCAATTAATTTCCAGTAGAAATCACTTGAATTTTTTTGAAATTTTTGACAAAATTTTGAAATCGTCTCGTAATTCTGTAAAATTAATCCTAAATACTGTAAAATTTCTCAAGACTTAAAGAAGGTATAATGTGCATTCGTTATTTGTTTTAAAATCGATTTTTGGCGCTCTTGTTCCTCGGAACAGAGTGCTTATCAATTTGCCCAAATGTCTCTTTTGTAATTTTCGAATTTTTGGCTGAAAATTGTTTTAAACGATTTGGTTCGACTCACTGATCAATAATCCGTGGTCGAAATCGATTCTATCCGGCCGGCCGGCCGTTAACACGATAACTCTCGAACGAAAGGAGCAAGAGGATTGAAATTTGCAGGGTAGGTTTGGAGCATGAATATCTCTGACAAGTTCGTCAACGGGCAAAATGCACCAAGCGGTTTCCGAGTTATGGCCGTTTTTAGTGAAAACATTTTTTTATGAATATTTCCGGAACTGTTAAGTCGATCTGTCTGAAATTTAGCATCAAATTGTAGAATAATAACCTTTATATGCATGCGAAGTTTTGTATTGATCGGGTTGCCGTAAAGTGTAAAAAAAAAATTTTTAAGTTTCAAAATTTTGTTTCTACAATAACTCTCAAAACAGAATGAGCTAGGCAATTGAAATTTTCAGAGTAGGTTTAGGAGATAAATATATGGGTTAAGTTCTTTATTAGGCAAAACTGGCCCGATGGTTTTGGAGTAACGAAAAAAATTTTTTTTTACATTACAATTTTCAAATTCAATTTTTTTCAAGATGTAATTTCACCATGAAAATTCATTGATATTATTTTCAACTCTAACAAGCTAATACTTTCGGAGATATGATTTTTCGAAATTTCAATAATGAATCGTACTTCTATGTTTTTCACAGAACGCTAACTCTTAATTATTCTATCTATGAATTATTATATGATCTGTGTTCTAACAAGTCATCATATTTTCCTATGAGAAGGTCTGTTTGAATTTACTTTCTCTCATGATGCAGTTCTATCGTAAGAATCCATTTATATAATTCCCAGAGACCAATAATATCGGAGATATGAATTGTCAAATTTGAACAAGAGCGGCAACGCTCCTGTCACAGGGCTTTCCCACATTTTGTTTAACCTTCATCAATTTTCTTCGATGCTTTTGAGATATACAGGGTGGGAAACCCCTGTGGACAGCAGATTTGGCGCTCTTATTCAAACTTTGACAAATTATATCTCCGAAAGTATTGATTTCTCAGAGTTGGGAATGATATCAATGGAATCTTATGATAGAGCTGTATCATAAAATAAAATAAATTAAATAAGAATCCATTGATATCAATCCCAAGGCTCATGACCAAAGGGCTTTCCCACTTTTTCAATTTGGCTTCTGTGCGTCAATTCTCAAGAATTTTCGTAATTGAATTCAAAACATAGGTCTATGACTCATCTCATGTTGGATTTATATACATCAGGAAATTATAATTAGAGTATTCTATGAAATAATATAGAATTGAGAACAATTATTGAAATTTTGAAAAAACATATGTCCGAAAGTATTAGTTTGTTGAAGTTTGGAATGACATCAATGGATTCTTATGATCAAACTGCATCTTGAGAAAATAGAATTTAAAATTTGTAATGTAAAAAAAATTTTTTTTTGTTTTGCCGAAACCACCTGGCCGATTTTTACCAATAACGAACTTAACCCAGATGCTTATCTCCTAAACCTACTCTGAAAATGTCAACTGTCTGGCTCATTCCGTTCGAGAGTTATCGTGTTAACGAACGGCCTGCCAGACAGAATCGATTTTGTTACCATGGATTCTTGATCAGTGAGTCCAACCAAATCGTTTTAAATTATTTTCAGCCAAAAAATTGATAAGCACACTGAGGAACAAGAACGCCAAAAATTGATAAATGTATCGAAGTCCATCTATCATTTTGAAAATTTACTAAAATTATTAAAAACATGATTATAATCAAAATTATTCTTAATTTTTTCCAACTGTTTAAATTAAATTTAGTTCAATATTTTAAAATCCGAAGAAAAAAGGTTGATACTTTTTTTTATGAAGAATAAGAATCTGCACTGAAAAGTATTGCTTTCTATTTTCTCATTATCATCTGTATTCCATTCCAACGATCAATAACACTTTAATCTTACCACAAAACAGCTATCTGAAATTGAATGAAAAACTGTATCAGTATACCTCGTCCTCTTGTGTAAAGATGCAAAACATATTCTAGTGAGGAGAACAACCTAGTCGAAGGTGCCAAGGTGGAAGACTGTATTTTACAACTACTTCAGCTGAAGAATCCATTTTGGAAATGTCAACAGCATTCAGTAGTAGGTAATCAATGAAAATTTTATCCAGAGAATTGACAATTCAAAATTTATTGCAATCATCCCTCAAGAAACCAAAATTCAAACATCGTGCAAGAAGAAAGATTTCACTCTACTGAAAGGAAACTTTCTAATCACAATTCCAAAAGGATGTTATTTTGAGACTGAAGAAGAGAAGTACTTCAACGACAAAGAGGTCATCGAAAGACAACCGATGCTACTCCCTAGAATTGTAACCAATTGGACTTCGTCAAAAATCAACAACTTCAAAATTCAATTAAAAAATGTTCCGCTTGGCCAGATCCACAACCTCAAGAGGAAACAAGAAGAAATTCGGCCCATCATGGAAGAATCACAACCAAAAAGTTCATTTCATGGAGAACTTATTGGAATTTTGTATATATTGTTTTTTTTCATCATTAATTTTTTCTGTTACAAGAAAGCAACAGAATGCTGGAATTCCAGAAAACCAACTGCAGGACCGGAACCGGAAGCGGCCGTCCAACAAACCAGCAAAACCTTCTTCACCCCGTGACGCAACTTCTGGGAAGGGAGTAATTATACGTTCAGATCCAGGAGTTCCCAACACAATCTAATGCTGAGAGGGATATTCCCACTCTGGCCACTCTGCTGAATGCTGAATGGCATATTTCCATCATACATATATTGAACCCTTTCTTCATTCTAATTAGTCTTGACATATTCGGGATCGCGAATTTATATACGAATCGTCCGTCACATTTTCCATCCGTTGTAAATAGTAAATAAATGTTTTTTTAAAAAGTCAGTAGCTCACTACCTACACATAATTCGCCTGACTCATTCTTTGGTCGTATTAGAAAAATTTGTTTTTTGTGGCTCTTCTGATGTTACTTTTTATGTTGATAGTTCAGAATATTAACGAAGCTTTTTGTGATCAAATATGTGATAATATACCTATTCTTTTATAGGATTATGATTTTTGTGCATGGGATGGTATGTTCATTTTCTTTACTTTTTTTTCCCAACTCAATTATATTAATTGTATTATTATTATTATAAATTATTGATTAATATTATTGTGATACTTTGTACCTAGTCAGGTTGTTTTATTAGTTGAATAACTCAGTAGCAATTTTTTTATATTTGTTCTCATTGATTTGTCTTTTTTATATTTTTGTTTTGTCATGTTTCTTTTAGAAGTATAATAAATGTGTTTTCGAATAATGTAAACATAGTTTCATAAATATAATCCTTATTCTAGTATCATAACAATGGGCAGTCTTCAAATAATTCAAAAGATTGAACTGACTCTCATAGTAAAACCTCAAACTTAATTCTAACGAATATCTCTATGTCCTCAGAACAAGCATAAAATAGATTTTCAATTGATAATATAAATTACTTAATTCAACATACATTAATTCTTTGGTAAGAGAATAATTAGTCTTCGAATTAAGTATAAGATTGATTTCCGCAGAGTAGAGTAAAAACTAATATGAAGAAATCCAATTTTTCCTCTTGAGAACATACTAAATTCAAACTGAATATTCAGAATTCTCATTGATTCAGAGTGAGAATATAAATGGATTGAATGAAACTGGTATTTATTTCTTGCAAGTGGACCGAAAACTAAATCTGAAGTTATAATTTACTTCACAAAAATTGTTTTCTAAAGATGAGTATTAAATAAGATTCGATTTGAAAATATGATATTCCTATTTCAACATTTTCGTAATGTTGGATTAAGTAAATTTATTACGTTCATTCAAGTTTTTGGTATCTTTCCTTCAAACGAAGAATCCACTGATATTAAGATGTACAATAATTCATTTTGAAACAATGTTTCACTTGTACGAAATATTCTAAATACTCATTTCAACAATTTTACAATACTTTCACGGAATATTTAAATATTCTTGAATCAATAAAATGTAATTTATTAAATTCAAGTATATGATCTACTCAGACGAAACAATTAGTTTATTTGAATTCTGAGAATAAAGTATATTTGAATCAACTACATCATATTCTTGCTCATATATGACTCTATCGTTTACTTCAATCAAATACACTGCTCAACAATTGATAGGGATCACTTCCTTTTTCTAAATTTATTTCTGAATTATTCGCTCCAAGATTATAAATTTAGTCAGATATCAGAGTATTTTCAGTTGATAATATGGTTCACTTGAGAAAAGAATGAAAAAATGGAAAGTTGGAGAGAAAACAAGCCCTGTGGACAGGAGCTATTGGGCGCATGTTCATCTTCCTTGTGGCCCGTACTGACCAGTAAAGAAAAAAAAAAAGCACTGACGTGAAGTCAGTACTCTTTGGCGCGCGTGTTCACGGTGGCTAATTTGAATTGAATGATTCAAAAATTAACAGTGCTGTATCTAAGCTGCCATCAGGATAGAGTAACAAAGTTGGAAAAGAACACAAGTGACTCTCCTTAGTCGCACAAGCTCCTAGAAGATTTGGGAGGGTCAGTATAATCCTAATCATGTTTATAGCACGCGCGCCAAAGCAGATTGACTTTTTACACTTTTTCTTTCATTGTTAAGTCAATCTGCTTTTGCGCGCGTGCTATAAACATGATTAGGATTATACTGACCCTCCCAAATCTTCTAGGAGCTTGTGCGACTAAGGAGAGTCACTTGTGTTCTTTTCCAACTTTGTTACTCTATCCTGATGGCAGCTTAGATACAGCACTGTTAATTTTTGAATCATTCAATTCAAATTAGCCACCGTGAACACGCGCGCCAAAGAGTACTGACTTCACGTCAGTGCTTTTTTTTTTTTTTCAAGTTCCTTTAACAAATATAGCTATCAATACAGTTTGGCTGTTAGTTTTACCGTAGATCAGAAAAAAATTCGGTTGTGGGTCCTCCGTTAGGGACGAAATTGCATCTTCTCCAAATCCGAACGCATTTTAATATAGATCTACCGAATAAAGTTATTTATAAATTCGCCTCAGTGCCACCATACAGACATTTCAAATCGGAAACAACGCTATTTCCCCCAAACTGACTTGTGTCCGTGCACTGAATTGACATGAATATTCTTTTAAAACCTCACAATATCGGCTCATTACTCCCAACATAACCCAAACAACCCAAAACCATTCACTTCTCGTCTGCGCAAGCGCAGTATACTCGTGGCTGCAAGTCCTCCCAAAATTACACACCTCACAAAAAACTCCGATTCTCCAACACTAGTGGTTCAGGAGATATCACATCTTTAATCCACGCATGCGCAGACCCTCAACAGGGGATTCTATAGAGGAATAGCATCCGCCACCCCAAAACCCTAATCCTCTCTGACGAAAACACCACCAGTTAAATTACTGATGGTCTGCTCATGCGCATAACGAAAAATGCCTGTAAGGGGTAACAACAATTTCAAAATTAGCCCCAGGGCCATGGTATGCACACTTCAACTCGGAAACAACGCTACATCTCCCAAACTGACTTGTCCTTGCACTGAATTGCTATGAATATTCTTTTAAAACCTCATAATATCGACTCAGCACTCCCAACATAACCCATCCAACCCAAAAACAGTCACTTTTCTTCTGCGCATGCGCAATCTACTCGCGGCTAAAAGTCCTCTCAAAATAACACACCTTACAAAAAACTCCGATTCTCCAACACTAGTGGTTCGGAAGATATCGCATCTTTAATCTACGCATGCGCAGGCCCTCATCAGGGAACTGAATTCTATGGAGGAATAGCATCCGCCACCCCAAAACCCCAATCCTCTCTGACGAAAACTACAGCAGTTAAAGGACTTCTCATCTGCGCATGCGCAATACGGAAAATGCCCGGAAAGGGCAGCATGAACCTCAAAAACATATGTTTCGGCATTAAAAGCAAAGTATTCTGCAAAATAGTAGTAATTTTTTTATTTTTTTCATGTCACGTGATCTTCACGAAATTTTGCAAAAGTGTTTGCTTTGGTCTTTTGCATCTAACTACTGAGTTTCAATTAAATCAGATCAGTATTTTTCGAGTTATCGTGAAAACAAAATTTTCAAAATTTTTTTTCGCCACTTTAGGGCCGTCCGTTCAACACAAAACTTTGCAGGCATATAAAGATCATGATTCTACAATCTGATGCCAAATTTCAAAAAGATCGAGTGATCGGTTCCGGAAATATTCATAAAAAACGTTTTTATTAAAAACGGCCTTATCTCCGAAACCGCTTGGTCGATTTCGCCCGTTAACGAACTTGTCCGAGATATTTACGCTACGAAACTACCCTGCAAATTTCAACGCTCTAAGTCGTTCCGTTCGAGAGTTATCGTGCTAACGGCCGGACCGGCCGGCCGGACCGGACGGACAGAATTGAATTTGACCTCGAATTCTTCATCAGGGAGTCGAACCCAATCGTTTGAGACCATTTTCGAAAAAAAATTCGAAAAATACAGACATTGTGACGAAATGATAGCACGCTGTTCCTT
This sequence comes from Halyzia sedecimguttata, assembly GCA_937662695.2. NCBI lineage: Eukaryota > Metazoa > Arthropoda > Insecta > Coleoptera > Coccinellidae > Halyzia > Halyzia sedecimguttata. The sequence continues at coordinate 8,370,831 of OW569416.2, read as the reverse complement.
GCGGAACACGCGCGCAAAAAGCAGTATCATGTTGAATACCTTAATATTATTCTGGAACACAAATTTTCCATTACAATAATCTTCATCTAGCTTCTATTTAGTATCAATTCCTGTAGAACGTGATCATAATAAGTGTTTTCCATATAATAAAATGTGTTTGAACTTGGTATGTAGGAAATCTGACATCAATTATTGGAATTAATTGATTTGACAAACAGCCGTCAAATGAGGTAAATAGATTTTTGTGACGATTTTCTGTGACCATAGAACGTCAAAACACGCTGGAATGTGAATTTTAAGCAATATCTTCTGGAATTGAGATCGTATCGAACTGAAATTTTGCACACTCGTGTAGAATGCTTGATTTAACGTCGGTACAAATTTTTTTATTAAAAAATTTTCCAACTGCCCGATCCCAACAATACTTAGATAATATTATATCCATAAATTAAGCATTTCATTATTGCATTTCTTGAAATAGGTACCTTTTCAAGTCGATCAACATCGTCCTTCTTTCGACGTCTAAACTATGACTTGATTCTTTATGTTTATGTCTTTGAATTTGTTTTCGGTGGAATTCAAAGAGTTCATAGAATAATCGATGAAAATACTGAGAGAGACCCAGGAAATTTGACACATTTTGTCTTATATCTCCAGAAATTGAAATCGTATAGAGCCATAATTTTGCACAATGTTGCAAAATACTACAATTGACGTTAGTACAAGTTTTTGTTGCAATCTGATGAATAGTTCACGAAAAAAAAATTTTTTTTTCGAAAAAATTAAAAGAAATATTTTTTTAAAAGTTACCAACATTTCGATCATAACAGAATTTTGCCAAAAGTTGCGCGTTTATATCCTCGAACTGACTACCAAGTTTCGATTCAACATCTTCTTTAGTTCCTGAAATATCAGGGAAATAACCTCAAAATTTGAAATGTCTATAACTTCTAAACCGTCCGGCCGATTTTGCCCGTTAACGAACTTAACCGTCGCATTTTGATCAGAAACCTACCCTGAAAGTTTGAAGTCGATAGGACCTTCAGTGCTCCTGTTATCGTGCCTACGGCCGGAAGGCCGGCCGGCCGGCCGGCCTGCCGGCACCCAAAAATCTGACACCGGATTCGTGATCAGGGAGTCCGAATTAGTCTATTAGCCAATTTTCAGCTCGAAATTCGAAAATTACAGACATTTGGACGAAATGATAGGACGATGTTCCCCTAGAACATGCGCCCAAAAAGACTTTATTAGGAACACTCAAAATTCTGTGTTTGAATAACATAAAAATTTTATGATGACACCACAAGAAGGCTGAAGTTTCGGTTAAGCTAGTACCTAGATGGCCCCCCACGAGCTCGTCTCAAGCATTCTACCCTACGAGGCATACTTTCAATCAAACGATTTATAAAATTTTGGGGCAAATTCGTCCAAATATCCCGTAAAGCGTTAGAAAGGTCCTCCAGGTTATTGATCGGTTGTTCTAAGGTTGACAATTGTCTAGACATCTCAGACCAGACATGTTCGATGCAATTCATGTCTGGAGAGCGAGCTGGCCAGTCCATCCTATCAATAGCATGAGTTTCTAGCGCTTCATTAACCAGACGACTACGGTGTGGACGGGCATTATCGTCAATTAAAATGAAATTCTCGCCCAAGGAGCCGCAAACGGAACAACTATGGGTTCAATAATCATATCGTGATATCTCTGGCTGGTCATTGTGGTGTTCTGTAGAACAACCAACTCTGTGCGTTGGTTCAAACAAATGCCTCCCCATACACATATAGAACCTCCGCCAAAAGCTGTTGTGGGTACCATAAACTGTTCTGCATACCTTCGACCTCTTTCCCTCCAAGCAAGAATACGTCCATCGGAGTTGACCAAACGAAATCTAAACTCATCCGTAAATAAACATCGGCTCCAATCTTCAACTGTCCAATTGCGGTGCTCCTCAGCCCATTGCCGTCGATGAACCCGGTGTTCCCTATTCAAACGGGGATGTTGTACCCTCCTACGTGCTCTCAAACCACGAACATGTAGTCGTCGTCTTACAGTCTGGTTCGAAATTAGAACTCCTGTTGCAACTCTCAGTGATCTATTGAGCCGCGACGCCGGGTAAGTGGGATTTCTCCTAGCATTGAGGACCAAAAGACGATCTTGGGCAGCTGTTGTACTGCGCTGCCGACCTCCCCCATGAACATAAGCTACTGAGTCGTTTTGGATGAACCTATTCCAAGCCCGACTCACGACACTTTGCGAAACATTCAACCGCCGGGACACTTCTCGCTGGGACAAACCTTCCTGTATCCACCGTATGATTTGGTCCAGTTGCACAGGAGCCAAACGTCTTCTCGGCATGACTGATAAGCTAATATTGTTCTCATTTCTTCAAATATTGTCACCTTTGAACGAGAGAAAAAAACAGATTTAATAACAAATACCACATTGCTTTTCACTGCACATGTAACAGCCTACAGATAATAATCGATTTTGTGAACAAGAGCCGATGAAGTGAGGAAAAATTTGATATAATCAACTCAAAACATCTTAATTTTTCTTAGAGAACATATAATGTACAGATATTCACGAGATAACTTGAAAAAAATACAAATGAAGAGAAGTTCATAAGTGATCCCTAGCAATTGTTGATCAGTGTATTATCCACTTAGTTCAAGAATAGATTTCTTTCCGTGCATATTGATGAAAGAAATGCCCATAAATATTCTGAATTTCAGCTAATTTTGTGTAAACAAATTCAATTTTTACAAATCACAATACTCACGGGGTGACAGGGTTGTTTGCTGAGGTTTTTCAAGCTCTTGTAGCATACGTCGAATTGTATGGTACCCCGTTACACTAACCTCTGCTAACACATCTAAAGCTCCCAATCAAGAGAATATTCATAATAGGCATATACCGCCGTATTCACAAAGCATTCAATCTCCGTTAAGTCCTAACTGAGGTCCTCAGTTAAGGATTAATTGTGTATAATAAGGGACAATAAGGGATAAAGGTGGTGAAACAGGCCTGTTTCACCACCGTTAAATACGTTAACTGAGGTTGCGATTCAAATTTATCCTTGACTGAGGACCTCAGTTAGGACTTAACGGAGATTTAAACACTTAACAATGCTTTGTGAATATGGCGGATAATCTACCAAATGGTCTTGGTATTATATCCATCTGAAATTTTGTTGTTGTATCCTCAATAACTCAAAAATTACGAATTCAATCATGGTAATTAGTTGTAGAATACCGACGTGTAAATTTTGGTGAAATTTTGTGAAGATTGAATCACCAGAAAATTTCAAAAAATCATTGAAAAAAAGTTTGTATCTCAGAAACTGTCGGTCCGATATCGCTGAAATTTCGCGGAAGCCTTCAAAACCTAACTTTACAGCCAAGTCTCAAATTTGAACACGATCGGATCTATATATTGTTGGAGATCCGAGCAGCCTGGGTTGAGTCCTGTAGCTGGATGGGTGACCGTTTCCACGATAACTTTCTCACGGGAAGAGATAGCGACTTTCAATCTTTTGTGTAGGTTGCGCATTCAAATGGGATTCAAAATCTACAAATCCGATCCAATTAACACTTGGTAATACTTGTAGAATGCCGACGCCTTATTTTTCGCGAAATTTTGTGGATATCGTATCATTAGAGAAAAATTAAATATTTTTTTCCGAAAATTTAATATTTCAGAAACTATTCGTCAGAATGAGCTGAGGAACCGTACACACCTTCCAGTCACCATTTTACAATCGAGTACCGAATATCAGTTCAATTGATTTCGTATATGCAGCGTGAATAGGCAATGGATCATGCACGCAACAGCTCCTGTCTTCACGTTAGTGCTTTTTACGATTTTCTGAAATTTGAGGATTGTAGCTGGGTGAAATAGTTCTCAATATACGAGGGTCATTATTTTTAGCAGTATCTGCACACTGAACCCAGTATTCCGTTCAAAATTATGAATAAATCATACAAATTTAATCATGAATAATTTATACTGCAAAATTCCATGTGCTAGCGGCTGCTATCAAAATTTCTTAGAGCCATTGTGGATTCATCAGTAGTAGAACGAAATGGCTTCTTGGCGAAATTACCAATGCAAATACGTACGTGATACAAAGTTCCGATCACTCTCTGTTGGTAACTCATCATTATGATGTTTGCTGCTAGTTCAATTCTTCATCCAACACCAACGTGACTGGTTCCCTCACAAGCTATAGCCACTTATAGATATCTATCACTTCATTAACTTTTCAATAATGACTTTGCTGTCCATTCCGGCAAACGGTAACTTGCCACAGCATCGGAGAACAACAAATCTGTTATTGGGTATGGGTTTGAATAGAATTTCAACTGACACATTTGAAACAAGTTGTTGAAAAATCCATAATCTATATCCCATCCATAGAAAAATTAAATATTCAAATTTGAAGTAGGTACCTATAGCATCATAAGATCAAAATAATTTAAATGTTTTTTTCTGTAGTCAGCAATAGAGATAGCAGATAGCAGAAAAATAGTACTGGTTAATTATAATTATAATCTATTTATACAGTGCGCATCAAAATTATGGAACAAATTCATTTTCTCAGAAGAAAAATATTTGGCATCAGAATCCTGAAACAGGTCAATTTTTGTTTCACTTTTACCAAATTTTTATGCATTTGAGGGCCGGTTTCTCAATTGCGAGTTAACTCGAGGTTGCGAGTTGACGCATGTATTTAGCGATATTCATGAATGCGTAACACTCGGGTTAACCACAACCTCGGGTTAACTCGCAATTGAGAAACCGGCCCTTAGGAGGATATTTGTTGCACCCTGTGCCATCCCCATCAACACTCTAAACTTTTTGAATAGGGAAAGTGGGTCATGTGGTACTTTTTTGGCAAGGTCTTTGTATCTTCTTTACAGGCGTGCAGAAATTTTCAAGAAAACATTTTTCTTTTTTTTTAAATATTTTTCAAAAAAGAATCCACATTTCCCAATTCAAAAACTTTAGAGGGTTGATGGGGATGGCACAAGGTGCAACAAAAATCAACTTGCTGTTCTTCCTGCCATAATTGTACAATTCTAATAATGTGTGTTAAAAAATAAACTTTCGCGGCATACATCATTGCAAATAAACCATTACTATACAGAGTATTCTTTTTCTCACGGCATAATTGTACGTGATTGAAGTGATTTGAGCCACAAACAAAGCATTAACTAAATAGGTACCTTGGATGTATTGGTCCGAAATCTTCATATACAAGGTGTTTTTCTTTTAACGTCGATTGCAACTTGCTGTTTTCCATGCCACAATCGTACAATTTCATTCATTTGTGTTAAAAAATAAACTTAAGAGGGATACATCATTGAAAATAAATCATTACTATACAGGGTGTTCTTTTTCTCATTGCACAATTGTACGCGATTGAAGTGATTTGTGCCACAAACAAAGCATTAACTAAATAGGTATTTTGGATGGATTATCATAATATATTTATCCGAAATCTTCATACAGGGTGTTTTTGTTTCATCGTCAATTGCAACTTGCTGTTTTCCATGCCACAGTCGTACAATTTCATTTATTTGTGTTAAAGAATATATATTTTCGAGACGTACATCGTTGAAAATAAGCCATTACTTTACAGGGTGCTCTTTTTCTCACAGCGCACTTGTACGCGATTGAAGTGATTTGTACCACAAACAAAGCATTAACTTAATAGGTACCTCAGATAGATTCTCATAATGTATTTGAATAGGTACCTTACGCGACCGCAGTTACGGCATCGATTATCTTAAAATGTTGAAAATTGATATATGATTAATGCGCAGAAAACGTCCAACCCTCAAATTGTCAAAAATTAGTTTTCTATACAATCTGTTGTAAAATCAACTTTTTGACCATTTGCAGAAAACTTCCCAATGAAATCCCTGCTCAGTTTGAATATATTTGCTATAATGCTATGTCACATATGACCTAACTTGGATTTTTATTTGTGTGAAGTTAAAGTTAAATTAAAGTAATTTGAATGACTTCTATGAATAATATACTTTGGTTAATAATAAATGGTTGAACAGTCGAGGGTTGGATGCATTACACCAATAATTAGATGAAAAAATAGTGTTTATATTCATATACTTCAAGTTGAAATTTTTGAAAACTACGATTTGTGGGTTGGATTCTTGCTGCTTAACTACGTCCAATTAACGTTCTATTATTGAAACAGAAGGGGATTGTATTGTAACGGTGACTCAATAGCATATTCTATATTTTATGACAAACGTGTATAATAAAATCTAAAATCTGCTTATTTATTGCCTCTAAGGCGGAACATAGTTCACCGGGTCAGCTAGTATATATGGATATAAGAGATGTATTCCATCGCAAAACAAAGTACCTATGTGAATTTTCGCTCAAAAATCAGAATGAAGCAAAATGTGTGTGTCAATGCTGTCAACACCGGATTATGACATATCCACAGATCATAAAACCAGAATAAAAACGAGGAGCACGAAACGGTCTCAGTCACTATAAAACTCACCAACCTTGTCTATCACACAATCTTCACCAATCCATTAAGAAAGTATCTCACTGCTTACTGCTATGTCTCTTATATTAATTTTACACTAATTCGCATCTGAAAGACACTCGTAGAAATTACTGAAGTTAAAAGAAGGAACTTCTGATATGTATCATCTAGCTTATATTCCTTCTATACCAATGAGGTTCTTCATCTAAAAAAGCGGTAGCCTGAAAATAAAATTTTTGACCTTCCAATCTGGTGCGTTTACTTAATGCAGTCCGATCCGTTGTCATGATATTTCGTTCGCCATAATAATATTGTCTCAATCGGTTCTTCAGATATTGCCTGGTTTGACCAATATAAGGTCTAAAACAATTGTATCATGGTATCTTGTAGACAAGTTCTGAGTTCAAATGTTCAATTGTTCCTCGGAACAGAGTGCTTATCAATTTGCCCAAATGTCTATAATTTTCGAATTTTTGGCTGAAAATGGTCTCAAACGTTTTAGTTCGACTCACTGATCAAGAATCCGTGGTCAAAATCGATTATGTCCGTCCGCCCGTACCCAAGATAACTCTCGAACGGAATGAGCTAGACAGTTGAAATTTTCGGAGTAGGTTTGGGAAAAAAATATCTCGGTTGAGTTCGTTATTCGGCAAAATCGGTCAAGTGGTTTCGGAGTTACAAAGAAATATCTTTTTGCATTACAAATTTTAAATTAAATTTTTTTCAAGGTGCAGTTTCATCATCCAATATGAGATGAGTCATAGACCTAAGTTTTTAATTTAATTACGAAAATTCTTGGAAATTGACGTACAGAAGTCAAATTGAAAAAGTGGGATAGCCCTGTGGACAGGAGCTTTAGAGCTCTTGTTCAAACGTTGACAAATCATAACTCCGAAAGTATTGGTTTCTGAGAGTAGGGAATGATATCAATGCATTCTTATTTAATATATTTTAATTCATGATCCAGTTCTATCATAAAAATCCATTGATATCATTCCCAACTATGAGAAACTAATACTATCGGAGATATGATTTGTTAAATTTTCAACAAAAGAGCGACAAAGCTCCTGTCCACAGGGTTTCTCACTTTTTATTTTTACTCTGATTAGTATTCTGATACTGATTGATATTTTATAAGTGGTTTTATCCAAAAGATGTCTATGATAATTATTAGATTCCGAGATACTTCGAGCTAACTCGTAGTTTTGAATGTAATTCGTAGCTTCAAATAAATGAATTGTCCGAATTCAGTATAGATAGTATAGGTACCTATTCGTCCATACTGGATATTCGATATTGAACAACCTTGAACTACAGACGCAAGTGGTCAGATTAAATACAACTAGGTATTTAAATCAGGGCCCAAAGACAGAAACAACCTCACATTTCACATGCCCAGAGGAGAACTTACGGGCATGCTGGTGCACTTTTCATGTCGAATATAAAAATTACCAACAAGTCTAAGAGGAAAATCGCTGCATGTTTCATTAAAACCTCATTAAAATATGCATGTTTGCCATCTTCCCATAAAAAGTATAAGGCAGATGGCACTTAAAGCTTCGTCATTATTACTTTCAAATATTGCAAAAGCTGGAATCGATGTGACTTCAATTTGGTAGATGAAAATATTAGGTACGAACATTACGAATACCGAAGCAGCAGCGTTCCTCAGATTCAGCTGCCCTTTACTCGAAGCGACCTACCGCAGATAAAATTAAAATGTCTTAATGAGCGATGTGTAATCGTCAGTGGCATATTTACGGGGGGGATAAGGGGGACATCCCCTCCCAGGAAGATCCATTGTTAGGTATAAAAGTGTATAATTTGTTAAAAGCGAATTGGAAACTTCCCGACATTTGTTTCATATCTCCCCCTAAGACAAATGTCTGGGTACGCCACTGGTAATCGTGCAAACGATAAAAAGGAAATAATCATGAAATCCCAATCAGCTATCAGTTCCAATCTATTGTACGCATCGCGTCAAACGGATTAATTTTTCGCAATGCGTCCACTGTATAAGCAGCTTACGGATTTGCCGGCGCAACTACCAGCAATCGGATTGCCGATGCCACCTCATTCGGACTTGTTCACGGGTACTTGCGGAATGTGTGTGTTCTTGAGGCAATGGAAGAAATCGAAGAATAACAATTTGTCCTAATTGCTTGTTTGTTTGCAGAGGAGGAATAAAATACTAAAAAATCCGAAAAACGGAAACGCGGATACTCGACATATTCGAGAAGAGATCACATCATGGAGAATATTACACACTTCCCTTCTTTGTTGGTTGGAATAATTAAGGTGTTTCAAATTATATATCTCTTTATATTCTTGCACAATTGTAAACAAGTCCATTCGTCCATGTAGCGCGTCCATGCTGTAAGAAAACAACGCATTTGGACAGGGCAATCGTCGAGTGCAAATGACCGACGATGCGGAGCGAGCGTGCGTCCACTGATGGGCATTCCGTATGACGTCATCGGCACGCATCACAAATGTTGCCCATTGGATGCCTCTGGGCCCGTATACTCGACGTTCGTAGAGATGAGTATTCGCAAGCGTTAACTCCTACAAAAGACATCTCATCTCACTTCTCCCTCACTATTTAGTAGTAGAGAAACACATTTCAATCGACAATTCACATACTGAGTTTGCGCAGTCACTGACGTAATAAATCTCGTAGGAGAGATCTCTCTCAACATTTCGTGAATAGGGGCCCTGATCGACAGACGAGTAAAACCGCGGTTTTTGGCTCGTCGCGATAGAGCTCGCCGGTCGATCATTACAAAACCGGCGGTATTGCATTGTTATGCCCTTGATCGACGGGCGAGTAAAACCGCGGTTTTTGGCTCGTCGCGATAGAGCTCGCCGGTCGATCATTACAAAACCGGCGGTTTTGCATTGTTATGCCCTTGATCGACGGGCGAGTAAAACCGCGGTTTTTGGCTCGTCGCGATAGAGCTCGCTGGTCGATCATTACAAAACCGGCGGTATTGCATTGTTATGCCCTTGATCGACGGGCGAGTAAAACAGCGGTTTTTGGCTCGTCGCGATAGAGCTCGCCGGTCGATCATTACAAAACCGGCGGTATTGCATTGTTATGCCCTTGATCGACGGGCGAGTAAAACCGCGGTTTTTGGCTCGTCGCGATAGAGCTCTTCTTCTACCGCGGTGCCGTATCAGGCTGAACTGAGGCCTTCAGGCCCATTGTTCTCCCGCTTGCCAAACTCGTGAGACTCAGTCCAAGAAAAACGCTGACAGGAATGCCGCGAGCTTAAAAGGAGAAGTCCCTCTCACCGTAGGAATCGTAGGTGTTGGGTTGCCTAGGTGTATGACCCTCAATTCTTTAAGGTTGTTACAGTCGAACAGAAGCTGTTTCTTCCATGCTCTTGCACCAGCGATACAGAGCGCTATCGGCCAATCCCATCCTATTCAGATGTTTGTTGAACTGGTGACCAGTTAGTAATCCAGTCACCAGGCTCAATTATCTTCTTTCGAGTGAAAGAAGTTTCTTTACTTCAGACTTTGACGATGGTTTCTTAATGAGAAGCCTTGACTGCCTGAGTCCTACTCCCATGTTCCATACACTGGAGAAATTCCTGTCCAAACGATTCTTGAAGAATGTTTTAACAGAGGTACGACATACTGGAAGCGAAGGCTCAGGACCTATATATGGTATCCGAGCCCCCTGCTTCGCCAGCTTATCTGCCTTAACATTACCTGAAATCTCCGAGTGAGCCGGACACCAGATGAGTTTTACAACGTTACCAGCGCCCAGCCTTCACAGAGCCTTCCTGCATTCGCCTACTAAGTAGGAGTTTATTTTCACATCAGATAGGGATTTTAACGTTCCTTGACTGTCACAACATATATATATGTACTTGCCAGAGTATCCTAGCTAATCGGATGTTTTCCAGCGCGCAGACAAGAACAGCATATAGTTCTGCCTGTAGTATCGAGCAGTTCTTCCCGAGAGGGATGGACATGCTCACTCGAGGTCCCACAATGCCTGCACCTGTCCCTGTAGTCGTTACAGAGCCATCTGTGAACCATGTGGGCCCCTCTGGTTTAAGGAGATCACTCCTTGTATCCCATTGGTCTCTATCAGGAACAATCACCCTATAGGGTTCGTTAAAGCAGAATAAGGAGCCCGCACGGTCACTCCTCCGGAGGAGAGATGCATCATCATCCTCCACCTTCTTGAGTGCCCTCGCGTGTCCCTAAACATTCCGCTGTCACGCCACTGTCCCTGTTCCCAGATTCTTAAAGCTGTCTTCATAGCCCTCTCCTCAACTACAAGATGCAGGGGAGGTAGCCCCAGCAGGCACTCCATAGCTGCTGTTGGAGTTGATCTCAGAGCACCTGTGATGCTTAAACAAGCTTTTCTCTGAGATCTTGTCAATTTGTTGCGGATATATGACTTCTCCAAAGAAGTCCACCACACCAATGATGCGTAGGTTAGGATAGTCCTCACCACCACAGTATACAACCAGTGAATAATGTGTGGTTTGAAGCCCCATCCATTTCCCACTACTCTCCGAGTAGACCAAAAGATCATCTCGGCCTTTTTCGTTTGTTCCTCAATGTGTTTGTTCCACAGTAGTTTGTGGTCCAGTATCACACCCAGATATCGAACTTGCTCTGTTAGATTGGGAACTTCCAAAACTCTGGTGGCGAGATTCGGCAACTAACCAAGCTAGTAATGAGCCACGTGCTCGAGTTTAATTGTTCAGTAATCGTCAATAAACTTTTGTTTGAAGGAAAGATTCAAGTTGAAATAGTGAATATTATCCTGCCTAATGTCTTCGACCAGAAACGACTATTGATGTGTGCCTCAATGCAATTCATGGGCGAAAAAAATGCCAAAATGAATAGGTTTGAGTTTTCACTTCTTACCTCCGGAAAACCAAATATAAATATTGGAAATTCGTTAGAAGGATAACTAATAGACCGAAGAGTACTTAACCTGGAACTACATCCAGATAATCTTTATTATACCTCAAACATTACACTTATTGTTAATAATTCTTTTCACATAATATATGTATCATATTTTGAAAAAATCATTTCAATTATTGGTAACTGTTTTACAAAAGCTTTATCTGGTTCAATTTGACACTATATTCTCAGAAATAAACCAGAACATCATGCACCTGAACTTTAATTAATACATCAGTAATATGTTTACACCTCCTCCGTGCTCCGACTTTACAAGAATATACCATACCTTCTATTTTAAGTTTACCATTCTCCACATTAATGGGCCATCAATTTTATGTGGTACTGAATTAAGGGCACTACTTTGTAAACATAAAGAACAAATGTCTATAAAACTGGGACCACAATTTGTTTTGTCACACACGATTACATGATCTACATTTAGAACCTCTTCTCCTTCTACAAGGACTCTAGAATTAGAAGTTGAAGCTCCTATGTACTCCAGAAATTCTAATCAACTGTGTCCCTTCTTAATCATTCGCAAATAGTAACTGAAAGAACTTTTAAATATAATGTAAGTTTGCCAAACATATATGAATATACTTACTGGTTGTAGTCTTTATATCAATCAAGTGCCATACAATTAGTTATATAATGATCAATATTTGAATCTATATCACAAAGTAATCCAACAAGTAGCTCAAGTCAATTATAATTTAAATTTTCCATGAAAATTTCGGTCAAACTTCGTCGACTGACCTGTCCAACACGAGATTGTTTACATTCATTACTAGCGTGGTTAGTTGCCGAATCCCGCCACCAGAGTTTTGGAAGTTCCCAATTGAGCCCTACTCCAAACAGACTTGGTAGCTCAATGAAAAATTATATACGATTTACACTTATTTATTCAATATTGTGACGCGTTTCGTCGCAACGCGTCACAATATTGAATAAATAAGTGTAAATCGTATATAATTTTTCATTGAGTTAATATGGATTTGCATCAAGTAAAAGCCACAAGCATTAAATATAAAGACTTGGTAGTCTTATGTTACAGGGCCCCCTCTTCCTGTCAAAGAGAACCATCTCTGTTTTTTCAGGATTAACCGTAAGATCGTTATTCAAGCACCATCGCTCAATCCTACACAGAGCATCCTGCATAAGATCAGCGATGACATTTGGATGTTTACCTCTGATTAGTATCACGAGATCATCTGCATAGGCTACAACCATTAGGCCAGCCCCCGCCAGCTCAACCAGGAGCCCATCCAGGACCAGATTCCACAGAAGAGGTGATAGAACACCACCCTGTAGGCATCCCCTGCCTGGTGTTCCCCTAATGGTTGAGCTGCCTAGGCGAGCCACTATGCTGCGGTCCCTCAAAAGGGATCCTGCCCATCGACAAACTGCAAAAGGAACCCCATGTTTGGTTAGTGCATTGTGCATAGCTCCAAATGCAGTATTATTGAATGCACCCTCTATGTCCAGAAACACAGCAAGAGTGCACTCTCGATAATGTAGTCCGCTCTCGATGCAGCTGACCACTGAATGAAGAGCAGAATCTACTGATTTGCCTATCTGATAGGCATGCTGAGTTGGATGTAGTGGACTAGCCACTATGGTTCCATCCGTCGATAGAGCTCGCCGGTCGATCATTACAAAACCGGCGGTATTGCATTGTTATGCCCTTGATCGACGGGCGAGTAAAACAGCGGTTTTTGGCTCGTCGCAGTAAAGCTCGCTGGTGGATCACTGCAATACCGGTGGTTTTGCATTGATACACCGGCGAGCTTTACCGCGACGAGCCATAAAACCGCGGTTTTACTCGCCCGTCGATCAGGGGCATTACACCGGCGAGCTTTACCGTGACGAGCCATAAAACCGCGGTTTTACTCGCCTGTCGATCAGGGGATATGGCGTCATTGGCGTCGGCATTGCCGACGACCAGATTCCTGCGATCTGTGCCAGTGGACGCGCACTTGTGTGACTTTCTATACAAAGAATACCACGATCCGTTTAATGCGATGCGTCTGATACTTATATACGATGCGGATATGTGGACGCTTACACTGTCGCTTACCTTTATGATCCAAGTTTGAGGCGAAGGAAATTCAAAAGGCTATTTATAAATCCAGAGCCGAACCTAGCGGGGGTGCAGCGCGTGTTCCGCACCGCGGGCTGCCGTTAACAGAAGTGACAGCCGAGCGATAGCGCGGCCCCATTTCTCTAAATAGTAACTAGTATGAAAAGAGGGAAAACCTTGTGGACAGGTGCTTTGGCGCTCTTGTACAAACTTTGACAAATCATATCACCGAAAGTATTGGTTTCTCAGAGTTGGGAATGATATTAATGGATTCTTATAATAGAACTGCATGGTAAAAGAAAATAAATTTAAAAAAAAACAAGAGTGCCAAAATTATTAATTAAGACTGATTCTACCCAATAACGAGATTATCCAAGATTTTCATTCCTCAATTCTACTATGAAAAAAAAATTAATATATATATATATATATATTCCTAAAACTTATTCTTTGGGTACTCGGCAGTGAGAGGCGAAAATTAAGAACACACAATCTTCATTCAATCATCTATATATTTCGGACCAAAGTGCGGCCCTTCATCAGGATGCTAAAAAATCATAAATTAGACAACAGTTCAATAGAAATGAAGGCAACTCACAAATGACAATAAGTGGTATAAGACCCAAAAATCACAGCACGCGGATACATCAATGGGAAATCAATCTTTAAATCCACATTTTACATTAATATTGGAAACACACACTAGCAGATAATTGGACATTTATTTCACTTTTACTTTTACGAAAATACTAAAAATTGCATAGGTACATTTCACGGCTTAAAAATGACAGACTTGAATTGTAAGTTAGTTCGCAGAACTAAAAATGTCCAATTATCTGCTAACGTGTGTTTCCAATATTAATGTAAAATGTGGATTTAAAGATTGATTTCCCATTGATGTATCTGCGTGCTGTGATTTTTGGGTCTTATACCACTTGTCATTTGTGAGTTGCTTAGCCACTATTACAGTTTTGTTTTAACTGGAGATATTCTGAACCCAATTTGATTAACTTACAAAAATATATATTTCCATCATCATAAATAGATTATCCAATGGCATAATATTATAATCGTCATAATTCCACGATAGCTGAGGTTATTTCATTGGTGATCTTGCATTGAATGATACTTTGTTTTCTAGAACAGGAGGTATTTTATATCGTGAGTAACGAATTTTGAATAGAACCAGAATTAACATGTCTCTTATCTTATTGGTAGATAAGATGACATGTATGAAAACAGATAATGAAATTCGTAGATACAAATACGATTACAGCATTCTGTGAAATCATAGAATTTCGATTTGCTGTGGAAATTTTGAAAAATCATACCTCCGAAAGTATTAGCTTGTCACGAGGCTTGTTAGGGTTGAAAATGATTAAATGGATTCTCAAGATTAAATTGCATCTTTAAAAAAATGGAATTGGAATTTGTAATGTAAAAAAGATGATTATCTCCCAAACTTACTCTGAAAATTTCAAATGTCTAGCTCATTCCGTTCGAGAGTTATCGTGTTAACGGCGGGCCGGGCAGCCGGACAGATTCGATTTTGACCACGGATTGTTAACCAGTGAGTAGAACCAAGTCGTTTAAGAACATTTTCATCCAAATATTCTAAAATTGCAGACATTTTGGCAAATTGATAAGCATACTCTTATCTGAGCAACAAGAGCTCCAAAAATGTGGTGTGAATAATTGAAATAAAGACTTATCAGGAACCCGACCATTGATAAAGATTACAAAGTTTTTATAATCGAGAAAAGAATCAATGGCGTTCTATAATGGAACCTAGGATTTCGATTGTGGAGTTTTTGGCCAGTGAAAACCTGGCATTTCAGGGATTTATTTCTGAACTCTATAAGCGGGATAATCGCAATTTCTTAAAGGCAGTAGAGATGGTAGCGAAATTTCATTTCTTAGCATCTCAATAACAACAGGATCTAAAATATCTCACATGCGGATATCTTAATATTTAGGAATCAATTTTCAATATGAAAGTATTAATCTAGTAGCAGGAGCGATCAAAAATGAAATCACTAAAAAAGTAAAACTTGTAACTTGCAATGTATTTCTCGAGTCAAAGATTATAATTCTTGGCTCGACCCCAGATGTTAGTCATATAGAACAAATAACTTTTGTGGTAAGTTGCGTAAATACTTCAGCTGATACAATTGAAATAGTGAATTTTTCTTGGATTTTTCCAGTTATAAATATCACTGGAGAGGGACTAAATAATTTTCTATTACAAACATTGTTGCCCAGTTTCGACTGAAATGTTCAAGATATTCGCGGGCAAGACTATGATAATGAGACAAATAGTAAAAAAAAAGTATGGGAAAAAATACTTCAAAGACGAATACTCAATATTAACCCAAGAGCTCTCTAAGCTGCTCACACTTTAAATTTGGTATTAACGATGCAGCAACTGCCATTGTTTCCATCTTCAGAGTTACTCACAGTAACGCTTCGATGATAATTTAAAAAAATTCACATGTTTTCCAAATTCAAGAAAATAATATCTCGAGAATTATTAACCCAAATGGCGCTACATGTGCATTACTGAATTCAGAGTTTTATGATATATCCATGTAAAAAAAATATTAGCTTGCAAATCAAAAACAAATATCGATGACGTCAGTGCTTGGTGACGGGAAATGGTAGAAAAATAGGAATAACAGAAAAATGTTCCTTGAAAAATAAATTACTTTGAACCATCAAACCATTTTTCGATATTCCTGAAAGGGGAGAAAATAAATCCATTCTTCCATACTTTTAACACTCACTGAGTAATTCTGCCTGCACTATCGAACAATGCTTCCCTAGAGGAATAAACAGATTGGTGGGCCACACAGAGCCATCTCGAAACCAGGTGGCGCTCTCCGGTTTGAGAAGCTCTCATGGTGTACATCATTGACCTTGATCAACAACTACCCTGTAGGGTTCGTCCAAGCAGAAGTAGTTGCTCGCACGGTCCCTTCTACGGCGCAGGGACGAGTCCTTCATTTTGAGAGATTTTCTGTGGCCCCTGTACAATCCACTACCACGTCAGTGTTGCTGTTTCCAGATTCTATGCGCTGTTTACGTAGCAGCCTGCGTGGCCACGAGGTGTATAGGGTCACAATCAGTAGACACACAAGGAGGTTATGCTTAGACAGACTCTCATTTGGCATTTGTTCATAACAGCAGGTTTACAAGCCTTCTCCATAAGGTCCACCACACCAAGGATACATAGGTTAGAATAGCCCTCATCACCACAGTCTTCAACCAATGGTTTGAAGTCCACCTTCAATACAGTTAACAAGTTAAAATCATGAGCCCGCCGTTTTTCACAGCTGTGATATGCTGGCATGAAAACAGTCGACAAGCAGTCAAGGCATCATACCTATTATATGATGCTCATAATGTAGCAAAGAAGGATGGGAGATATCCGAAAGTCATTTGCTTGTGTATGCAATAGTTTAGCATGTTTGGGTAAAAAATATGGTTCAAGCCCTGTGGAGAGGAGCTTTTTGGCGCTCTTGTTCAAACAGACAAATTATATCTCCGAAAGTATTGGTATCTCAGAGTTGGGAATTATATCAATGGATTCTTATGATAGAACTGCATCATGAAAGAAATTAAATTTTAAAAATGTGTCGTTTAAAAAAAACGTTTCAAAAATCATCATTTGAACAAGAGCGCCAAAAAAAGAGCAATCTACAATGCTTCAAAAATTGTCATTAAATGTATTTATCAATCATCAAGCATTGATTCAACCCCGTGGAATTGGCTGTTGCAACTTACACTCGGTGCATAGTTTTCACAACTCGAAATACCTAAGGAAAAATCATCGAAATGTCTAGAGCAATGCTGGAGACAATCATAGCAGATTGTCCATTTATTCCTGATATTTGAGTAGGTAGAGGCTTACGAACAAATTATTTTAATAGTTCAAAATATATTAACTAGCAACATTATGAAAATACTGTATATAGGAACATGTCTTACTACTTAAGGAAGTAAAATGTAATATTAAACTCAGTGGTCAACGAACAGTAATTTGTTTTGATGATTCCATTATGTTCTGCTTTCCTATTGCCAGCATAAACTACATCATTAAAATGATCCAATTCTGAATCTTCTGAAACATCATCCCGAAATTATACGTAAATTATTCAATATGCAACCAGTCAATATTATTTTCGGTTTCAAAACAGTCTTGTATATAGGTATTCACATATTCAAGAATCGGATACCTACTTGTTTTCAAACTACGAATTGACTTGACTCTAATAGCTAGATAATATGACATTTATAAACAGTGAACACAGACAGTGAATACATAGAACTACGATGTATTATTGAATTGCATCTAAAAAAAAATTGTATTCAAAAGTTGTTAATGTAAAAAAAATGTTTTCGTTACTCCGAAACCATCGGGCCGATTTTGCCCTATAATTTTCAGACTAAAATTCGAATATTGCAGACATTTGGGCAAATTGATAAGCACTTTGTTCTGAGGAACAATAGCGTCAAAAACAACCCGCATCTTCTTCCAGTACAGAGGCCAGACTCGCCTAGAATATATGGAGAAGTGAAGAAGTCAGCAGACAGCAGTCCTCTAGTAAGAAGAGCCAGTAAAATAGATTTCACGAACCCAATTCCACGAGACTGTATTGACAGAATGCTCAGGGCTGTTGTTCTACAAGAGGAACAACTTTTTCCGTACCACATATAAAGGTTTTCAGTTTAGTCAATAGATCTTATGAATAGTGACACTAGATCCACAATTCCTTTCCCGTATATTGTTCACATATGAAGCGACGATTTCCAGAAGTGCAATTATGAACATTTGTGCTGATTTTCTCTGAATACGCGGTCGGGTATAATTAGAGATTATTTGATTGGACCATACTTTTTACCACAACATGTAAATGGGAAAACGTATTTAAATTTTTCAGAAAATAGGTACTTTACTAATTTTACTGGAGGACCTGTGTTTAATTCCGAATTAATACGATTTTCACAATTTAGTGGTGTATTTTTTCACAATAATCGCGAACGCGCCCTCTGGACCGTACTTGATCGTCAGCCGACGGACGTCTATGGGGACCACCGTTCGGCAATCTTCGACAAACTGGCTGCTGTCTTCACTCCGGTTCTAGCACCTAGTCAATGTGTTAATGATATCTTTCCGCATATTTGGTGCTTCAGTTGAGTTCAGTATTATATAAACTTATAGGTTCCTTATAATCAATTCACTGCAACATGTGATGTCAGTTTGGGCCTTATGGGTCCAGTGGCTAGTTTTCGATTCTACTGGCCTGTTAAGTCCCAAGTTGATGTTGACATTATCTTCACATACATAACCATTGCACAAGAAGTTGGAATCTAATAACGCTACCAAATAGTCTTTCCAGAATTTTCGATTATTGGGAACGATTTTGGGGTTTCTAAGCGGCATTTGCCAAACAATAATTTTTTAATAGCAATGCCCTTGGAAATCCCAAAAATACCCATTCTGCTACTGACGATTAAGAAAT
The DNA here is from genome assembly GCA_937662695.2 of Halyzia sedecimguttata. NCBI lineage: Eukaryota > Metazoa > Arthropoda > Insecta > Coleoptera > Coccinellidae > Halyzia > Halyzia sedecimguttata. The sequence continues at coordinate 8,351,767 of OW569416.2, read as the reverse complement.
GCCGAATACTCCTGTGTAAGTCACAAGAAACTGAACCATTTTTGACCGAGTTATGCTAATCAATCTTTTGATAATCATGTGAAAGATGTTTCTTATATAAGAAGATTTTGAAGGGATATTCAAAGATAATAATCATGTACCTTCAGACATCAAAATATAAACTATGGTACAGGTTAACCCGAGAGTCACGAATGCAACATTTATTTTGAGGAAGAAATTCTCAGAATCCAATGGATTCATCGACACGGTTGGACACCTGGCTGTAAAGTTAGTTCCCTGGGTATGCCACGCTGATGATGAATATACGGAAAACCAATTCTAATGATTGAAAATCAAAAAAGGAATTATGGAAATTCAGCGTGAGAGCTTGGGCTTGGGAAATAGCAGTCATTTCATAATCATTTTTTGAAGTTATTATTAAATTATCATTATCATATTAATATTCTTTTGAACTTGAGCATTACAATTTGTTTTTTATCTAACAATAAAGCATGTAATCATTAAAGGATACTGTGGGAGGTATATCCATCATTGAATGGTTTCTTTCTGGGTTTTCTCTCCCAAACTCTGAAAAATATCATGTGGTAACACATGAGTTTGGGAATATGCTTTTCCCACGAATTATACATACTATTTTTTCTTCGATCGTTGATTTACATTGAAAAAATTTATTTAAAAATATTTCATTCAAGATGCAATCAGGTAAGTTTAAATAGGTTTCTCTATGTTGTCATATTGAAATATAGAAAAGGTTACCATGAAAATTACTCAAAAATGAAAGCCATACTTTGTTTCATTTTATTGTAATAATCCATTTGTAACATTACCGCACGCTACAGCAGTGCGGTAGGAATATTACCGTACTGTTATTTTCTAATTGCTTAGCAACTGCCCACTATTCTGGTATGTTGAGGTTTGCGCATAGAAAAGAGGTCAATATAGTGTCCCTTTTCCCACGATCGAAGAAAAAACACTTATTCAACAATAAAGCCTTAACTAATTTCTAAACCTACTTATATTGAGGGAGTAACGAGAAGGATGATTAAAAAGTTTCACACTTTGATATAGTGGAGACATTTCAAACTTTGAAATTTTATGAATGGGAAAATACAAATTTTCCTTATTTCTGGTGTTATGTGAATGAAAATTGGGAAGTTTCACGATACTGCCCTTGTTCACCTCAATATACACAAGGCATCTGAAAATGAACATGGAGGCCAGCGTCAAAATACCGTTTTCCAAGAAAATGGGTCTACAGGATTCTCGGGGGTTAGAGTTAAACATCATACGAAGTATGAGCTTTGGATGATAAAAACTCTACCAACACCAGAGGAATTACCCCAGCATAATATTGTAAGATAAGGACTATACCAAACTGTAATACACGTTTAAAATAGATTCAAAAGGAATTGAACATTTAACCCTACTTATCGCGTAATAAGAACTATTGAGTTTTTTACAGACAGCATCTATATGTGCATTCCGCCTCAGATGTCGATCGATGTGGACACCAAGGAATTTTGTAGAGTCTTTCGATGGAATGGTTATATCAAGATGCTGAATAACTAATGTTGTAGGTTTATCTTTTAACAGAGTGAGGTGAATACACTCCGTTTTGCAGATATTCATTAGATATTATTCTGTTTGAATGGCACCACTCCATGAAACTTTTTACTATCAGTTCACATATCCTTCGTAGCTCCTCCAAGGTCACAGCAGCAACCGCTATACAAGAAACATCTGCAAACAAGATTATCCTGATTATTTTGGATAATGAGTTATTGTTATTTGATGATTTAGCCAGGACTCCTCTCAAATTATTCCGAAGATCGTTAATAAACAACAATAACACGTGTGCTCCCAGGACAGAGCCCTCTGTCATACCTAACTGGAGGCTATGCTCACTGGAAATGGAGTCATATATTCTAACGGGGGCGACTCTACCCTGAAAATAACTGCGAATCCAATCCAAAAACACGCCCCTAAGCCTAAATTATACAATTTGTCCAATATAAACTGATGCGCGAGACCATCGCATCATTCCTAGCTTTCTATTTGACTGATTAATTTCCGAATTTCTTCACTTCGAACTGATCTGAATTTGACAAATAGAAAGACTTTTTCAAATCAAGGTTATATTAAACTGATTCCACTAGAGAGCAACATCAGTTGGAAGTGATGCGCATCAGTTCAAAATCACAACATTGTCATATAGAACACAGATCCACTGATTTCGCATCACTTTGGAAGTGATACAGCGTCAAATAGAAAGCTACTCTTGCCTCAAAACATTCATCATCTGTATGTGCGTGTGTGTAAACATCTAGAAAATCACACTGCAAAATACGAGTAACAAAAAGATCAAGATTATTTTGGCTCAAATTTCTCACTAACCTGTATTTATTGGTGGTTTTCAGGTTTGAGTGAATGTGTAGCTCAAGTGAAAGAACCAGGTGATCACCAATATGAGCTTCATTGACCCCAATATCACAATTCAGTATCTCCGCATCAGTCAAGATGTAATCAACCTTGGAACTGGATGTACGACCTGTGACATCCGTGAATACCCTAGTAGGTTCATTGGATAATATATTCAGATTGAAGCATTCCGGCCTCCGGGTAATCCATAAGGAATTTACAATTTCTACAATTGGCTTTTAAAAACATTGGTTCAAGCACTGACGTGAAGTCAGAAGCTTTTGCGCGTATGTTCTATTGTCCATTCTTCTGTAGGTTCTTAAAATTTTTTTTTTTCGTCATTTTTTTCAAATTTTCTAGGGGTACGGTTCTTACAAAATTTTAAACACGTCTTTATGTTGATTTTCTACTACTAGTTACCAAACTTCAATTCGATCGCATATTTATTTTTTGAGTTATCAAGGAAATAATATTCCAGGTGGGTATAACTCGGAAACCATTCGACCGATTAGGCCCAAATTCGAACACAACTCTCCCTTTCGGATACGCAACCTACCCTGAAAATTGCAAGTCCCTATCTCCTTTCGTTCGAAAGTTATCGAGGCAACGGTCACCCATCTACTGAACTCACACAAGAATGCTCGAATCTCCAACAATATTTAACCGATCGTATTAAAACTTGAAAATTGGTAGTAGAGTTAGGTTATGAAGGCTCTTGCAAAATTTCAGCAATTTCAAACGATCAGTTACTGATATATAGAATTTTTTTTTTTTATTTTCAATGATTTATTCAAAATTTTCTACAAATGCTATCCTCACCGAATTATGCGAACATTTTCGCGTTGGTATTCTACAACTAATAACCATGTTTGAATTCAATAGGTTCAGTATTTTTCGAGTTAATGAGGAACAAAAAACCACAACATTTCAGAAAATTTTAGATGGCTATAACCGTTTGGCCGATTAGGCTCATAATTAAACTGAAATGTCGCGTTCTAGTGCACATCCTAACCTGAAAACTTGAAGCCGCTATCTCTTTCCGTTCTCAAGTTATCGTGACAACAAAAATATTTTTTAATAATTTTCTAGCCATACGATTCGCACAAAATTTCACAAACGTGCTTAGGTTTATATTCTACAACTACTCACCAAGTTTCAATTCGATCGGATTTATATTGGTTGAAAACAAAATTATTACTCGGAAACCGCTGGGCCGATTATGCCCATTAACGAACTTGTCCGTCGTATTGGGATGCTCCACCTACCCTGAAAATTTCAAGTCGCTAGCTCTTTTCGTTCTCAAGTTATCGTGGCAACGGCCGGACGGCCGGCCGGCCGGCCGGACAGAATCAAATTTGACCTCGAATTCTTCATTGGGGAGTCGAACTTAATCGTTTGAGACCATTTTTTTCAAAAAATTCGAAAGTTACAGACATTTGGGCAAAACTATAACGCGATGTTCCTCAGAACATACGCGCAAAAACAAATACTTTACGGGTATAAAACCCGTCACTCTTTTTAACATTACCTTCTTAGTTTATTCTAGTCATATAAATAGAAAATATTCGGCATTCATTCATTATTTCGAGCTTCATGGTTCATTATACCCCTTGTCATTAGTTAGCAACCCATCAAACACGAGTATGCTTTATGTGTTACCTGATGGTTTGTTCGGTTTAATATTAGTTTGTTTTCGAGTCTAAATTTAAATTATTTCATCTTATGAATCCGTATTGATTTCCCACATTTAATTTTTGCGCGTATGTTCTGGGGAACAACGCGTTTATTTTGACCAAATGTCTGTAATTTTCGAATTTTTCGCCGAAAATGTCTCAAACGATTGGGTCGACTTCCTGATCAAGAATTCGAGGTCAAATTTGATTCTGTCTGGCCGTTCAGCTGTTGCCAAGATAACTTGAGAACGGAAAGAGATAGCGACAGAAGAAAAATATTCGGCAACAAAATCCTGAAACAGGTCAATTTTTGTTTCACTTTTATAAAATTTTTATGCATTTTTTAAGGATTTTTGTTGCACCCTCTGCCATTCCCATCAACCCTGTAAATTTTTTGAATAGGGAAAGTGGGTCCCGTGGTACTTTTCTGGCAAGGTCTTTGTAACTTCTTTACAGGCGTACAGAAATTTTAAAGAAAACATTTTTCTTTTTTGAAGTACCTGATGAAATTTGTCACCGAATGAAGGTCGACCATTTTTTTCTCCATTAAAGGGTTCGTAGGGATTGAAAGTTTTGTATGAACAAAAATGTAATGGTCGAATTTCATTCGATGACAAATTTCATCAGGTACCATCATCTCAAAGTAAATGAGCCATGACAAAGTGCACATACTGAAAACCTCTTTGAACTAACTATTTTTCAAAAAAGACAAATTTTTTCTTGAAAATTTCTGCACGCCTGTAAAGAAGATACAAAGAGCTTGCCAAAAAAGTACCACATGATCCACTTTCCCTATCAAAAAAATTTAGAGGGTTTATGGGGATGGCACAGGGTGCAACAAAAATCGTTCAAAAATGCATAAAAATTTGGTAAAAGTGAAACAAAAATTGACCTGTTTCAGGATTTTGTTGCCAAATATTTTTCTTCTGAGAAAAAGAATTTGTTCCATAATTTTGACGCGCTCTGTATATACAGGGTGATTTTTTTAAGTGTTTCATTAGAAGTTTTCGAGGAAGGAATTGTAATGCAGATTCAAGATTTTGGATTTTCGTTTTAGAATACATGAACTTTAATTGTAAAATATTTTCAAGAGGAATCTACTTCCGGTTTCACCGGAAACGAATGTAACTTCGCTATTTCAAATGCAACACCCTGTATATTTTTACGTATTCGAATTCTTCGTTTAATTCTACACTGATTTGATGTATGATATATGCAACCATTCAAGCGGTTTTTGAATTATAGAATGATTATCAAATTTTTCGAAAAAAAGGTTGTTACAGATTAGTGTCTATATCTTAAAAATCCCTCATTACAAGAATTTCTTTTTGCGAAAGTGGAACAAAAGAAAGTACGTTGATACTGTTTCTTGTATAACTTATGAGGAAATATTATACAGGGTGTCTGAAAAAGGGCCCCAAAGTGAGCCTCAATAAAACTATGAAATCTCACTTTTTTCAAATGGCAACCCTATAATTTTGTAATTCCAATCGATTGCTCGTCAAAAACCAGTTATTGTGTCCCGAACATTTCATGCCTCTAAAATCAGTATTTTTGCCGTTATTCAATAAAATTCGAATTTCACGATCAAAGACAGGTTTCGCACAGTTTGTAAGCTTGCATTTTTGAAGTAGGCTATGTCATTCTTACTTTTTCTTACAGATCAAGCACTAAGCAAAACATGCAATAATAATTTCAGTGGAATGATATATCAAGGGTATGTTCTTTATTTGCGGCAAATGTAACAAATTCCTAGAAAAGGTAATCAGAAATTCAACAAACGAAATTCACATTTACTGACTTTAACGAAATCAAAGTTCAGGAGGTATCAAAACAATTTTCTCGGTACTGGAAGCCTTAACCCTAAACGGACTCGAGTGAATACAGTAATAGATAATGAATGATCTCTTAGTTTAAAACTATCACAAAAATTTGTATCCGCCCAAAAATGTTTATTTCTTGAATTGAACACTCCATCCTGTGAAAATTTGGCATCATCTGTCCAGATAATTTTTTTTTAAATTTGGGGATCAGCGTTCAGCATTCCAGTAAGGTTCTCGCAAAATACAGTTCTTCTCTGATGATCTCCATTTACCAGGGCCTGACCTTTATGGAATTTATAATTATGCATATTGGCATTTTTGAGCACTTTTTGACATGACGAATATGAGACTTCTAATTCCTGTGCAACCTGTCTGAAGGAACCTCTTGGATTTGCGTGAATATGTCCTAGAATATTTATTTGATTTTCTTCATTATCTGTTACTGTATTCACACGATTCCGTTTTGGGTTAATGCTTCCACTACAGAGAAAATTGTTTTGATACTTCCTGAACTTCGATTTTGTTAAAGGTGGTAAATGTAGATTTCTTTCGTTAAAAGTTCTGACTGCCCTTTCTAATATTTTGTTACATTCACCATAAATGAAGAACATATTCAATACATCACTGTTACTGTAATTCATATTTTGCATAGTGCCCGATTAATCAAATAAAGAAAAAAAGCAGTATCATGTTGAATACCTTAATATTATTGATTATTATATAATAATCGATGAAAATACTGAGAGAGACCCAGGAAATTTGACACATTTTGTCTTATATCTCCAGAACTTGAAATCGTATAGAGCCAAAATTTTGCACAATGTTGCAAAATACTACAATTGACGTTAGTACAAGTTTTTGTTGCAATCTGATGAATAGTTCACGAAAAAAAAATTTTTTTTTCGAAAAAATTAAAAGAAATATTTTTTTAAAAATTACCAACATTTCGATCATAACAGAATTTTGCCAAAAGTTGCGCGTTTATATCCTCGAACTGACTACCAAGTTTGGATTCAACATCTTCTTTAGTTCCTGAAATATCAGGGAAATAACCTCAAAATTATAAATGTCTATAACTCCTAAACCGTCCGGCCGATTTTGCCCGTTAACGAACTTAACCGTCGCATTTTGATCAGAAACCTACCCTGAAAGTTTGAAGTCGATAGGACCTTCGGTGCTCCTGTTATCGTGCTTACGGCCGGGAAACCGGCCGGCCGGCCGGCCGGCCGGACGGCACCCAAGAATCTGACACCGGATTCGTGATCAGGGAGTCCGAATTAGTCTATTAGCCAATTTTCAGCTCGAAATTCGAAAATTACAGACATTTGGACGAAATGATAGGACGATGTTCCCCTAGAACATGCGCCCAAAAAGTATAAATGACAGTTCTCTAAAATGCATTATAAACCAACAGACATAGCCTTCTTGAAAACTTCTATCCTAATAAATCTATGGTTAGACTAAGAAACGATAGTCGAATTTAAGCGAATAACCGGAGCAGAGCGGTTAAGACCAATCTCTTGCTAAACATAACCGATCAGTTATAATAGCAAGGGATTGGTCTTAACCGCACTGTTCCGGATATTCGCTTAAATTCGACTCTTGATTCAATCCTGAAATTCGAATTTTATTCAATAACGGCAAAACTACTGATTTTAGAGGCATGAAATGTTCGGGACACCATAACTGGTTTTTGACGAGCAATCGATTGGAATTACAAAATTATAGGGTTGCCATTTGAAAAAAGTAAGATTTCATAGTTTTATTGAGGCTCATTTTGGGGCCCTTTTTCAGACACCCTGTAAATATTTCCTCATAAGTTATACGAGAAACAGTATCAGCGTACTTTCTTTTGTTCCACTTTCGCAAAAAGAAATTCTTGTAATGAGGGATTTTGAAGATATGGACACTAATTTGAGACAACCTTTTTTTCAAATAATTTGATAATCAGGCTATAATTCAAGAACCGCTTGAGTGGTTGCACATATCATACATCAAATCAGTGTAGAATTAAACGAAGAATTCGAATACGTAAAAATATACAGGGTGTTGCATTTGAAATAGCGAAGTTACATTCGTTTCCGGTGAAACCGGAAGTAGATTCCTCTTGAAAATATTTTACAATTAAAGTTCATGCACTCTAAAACGAAAATCCAAAATCTTGAATCTGCATTACAATTCCTTCCTCGAAAACTTCTAATGAAACACTTAAAAAAATCACCCTGTATAGAGAGGGAGAGAATGAAAGTTTGCAATGAATTTCATAAACTTTATTAGTCGTGGAAAAATGTGCATACTTATATTAGGTCAGACTGAACAAAACTGTAACATTGCGATCTTCAATGCTCAAAAAGAGAAAATTTCCTTCCTGATCAATTACCATTCCTCATTTAGTGCAAATGTATTTGATACTTTCGGCGATTTCTTCTTCTTAATCACTAGCTTTTCCTGAGCAGGTTCTGGGGTTGGTCTGCAAAGTACAAACAATACAATGGAATCTATTCAGGGTAGCCTTTAAAAAAATAAATATTTGCCAGGCTTGTGAAGTGAAGCTTCATACGAACACATGAAAAAATCTATAAATTGGTTCCATCATATTTATAGGTGAAATAATTTGGCAAAAAAGTAGGTATAATAGAAACTGTCAAGACAATGAACAAAGTAATATCGGAAAATGCGGAGCAGGAGCTGAGTGAAAGTGAAAATGAACCACTCCAAAACAGTTCCTCGAATACTCCGAATGTTTCCCTGTTCCTGATTTTACCCTCATTATAAATAACTCGCAGATGGGTAGAGAATAATGTGAAAAGTATAAATATGATAGAACCATTTTCGAATCTCGAGGAGACCCGATTCCTCATGAAGAGCCTTAGAAATCGTTTTTTAATATCATTTTATAATGTTTTTCTATGTTAAGTAAATCATATATTTCTATATGTCGGAGAATTAGTCGACTATTCGATTTGTTTGGCTACGTGACACATGATCTGTTTGTTGCCTGATGTGGATCCGCTTCGGCTTGAGGGCCTCTTCAGCAAGATTTACTGACGAAGTATAAAGTGAGAAATGAATGATTGGAAATTGGAACGAAAAAGGGGGCAGTTAGTTTTGGGGGACAAAAGGAGCGTGATCCACAGATACTAGGCCAAAATAACGAATGATTAGCGATTGAAAGTAATTCTTGAAGTTTTGTTGAATAATAATCATGAATAAAAACGAACAATTCGACATATACTTTCCAAATCATTTGTTCAATTGCAAAATACTTACTCTTCAAGCATTTTACGTTTCCTAACACCAAGATGAGGACTAGTCCTAGAAGATTTCCTTATGGCTGTTTGCAGTGACTGAGAAGAGGAACTCCTTTTTTCTTCTTGATATTCGTGATATCTTTTCACTTTGCATATGCCATTTTGGGCAAGAGATGTATATGCCACAGTTGCTTGATCTCTTTTATATAAACCCACAAAAGCAGATGTTTCATTTAACCATGAAATGAACACATTACCTAGAAAACGAACATTTGAAATCCATCAAAGAAATATATGGTCAAAAACTGTTGATTGATTGGCTTGAAATAAACTGCTACTTATTTCAACTGCAAATACTCTACGGTAATCGAAAGGCGAAAAAATTGCGTATTTTCCCAGGATTTCAGTGGATTTTTTTTATTCATCCTTTGGGATACCATAGCGGCATATAGGAAATGTCAACCAATACAATATAAGTAAATACATAATAACACAATAATATAATAATGATATAACTATTAGTTCAATTCATCTGAAAAAAATTCATATAATATCCCTTGGAACATAGCATTTTCTTTATCTCTTTCTTGAATATCCTCTCATTCAATGACTTAAACCTATTCGGTAGATGATTGTAAAAAGCAATACCTGCATATTTGGGGGATGACTCATATTTGGTAGTAGAGTGCCTTGATACACATAGCATATTTCGATATCTAGTTACATAGCTATGGAAATCAGAACATTTTGGGAGTTGATATTATTCAACAATGTGCGATCAAATATTAATTTGATCGCACATTTAGAAGGCAACTCAGGAAGTAAATACAGGGTAGGGTAAGTATCCGAAAACTCGTGAATACCGGCCTGCATGAATCTCTAGGCCGAATATAAGGCGAATGATCTTTTTTTGGGCGATAAACACCCTAGTGCACTCCCGACGATCCACCCCACAGGATGGTATTGTACTTAGGATGACTGTAAACTATAGAATAATATATATTCAAGAGGGTTTCAGTACAGACAGACCCCTTCAGTCGATATAGAGCGTAATACGAACTGTTGAGCGTTCGGCACAAATAGTCCACCTGAAAATTCCACCTCAAAAACCTGTCGACGCGCAGTCCCAGAAACTTAACATGCTCCACGGTGCTAAGAGAACTACCCGCAACACTCACCACAAGTGGAGCGGATCCACCGAAATCTCGCTTTTGAAACCTGATAATTTGAGTTTTCGCCAAGTTTATAACAAGCTAGTTCTTACGACATCAGTCAAGAAATCGCTTAATGAGTTCTTCACATATATGCTTCAGTTCTTCAATACTTTTCGCCCTGACCGCCAAGGAAGCATCATCCGCAAACAGTACTAGAACAGACACAACCAGGTATTCAGGTAAGTCATTGATAAATAACAAAAATAGCAAATTTCCCAGAACTGACCCCTGAGGAACACCTAACTTTGTAAAATATTTCTCGGAAGAGCAATCACTGAGTTCGATGAATATTGTTCTGGCAGACAGATAACTGAAATCCAGTCAAGGAAAACTCCCTGAATCCTATCTGGTACAATTTGTCTGCTATAAACTTTTGTTGCAAACAGTCGAACGCACGTGAGAGGTCAAAAAAAATTCCTGCAGCATGATCACCCTCATCCAAACAGCAATAAACTGCTTCCAGAAACTCGGAACAGGCTGTCTGGGTTGATCTACCGACTCTAAACCCATGCTGTCGATTTGAAAGTATAGAAAATTTCGTAAGGAAATCACTCATCCTTTGGTACACGATTCTCTCAAATACCTTAGACAGCTGGCTCAGGATTGATATAGGGCGGTAGTTGGCTATGTTGTTTGTAGCCTCTCTTTTGTGAACAGGTAGCACCTTTGCCAGTTTTAACACAGATGGAAAACAACCAGAACTAATGGACTCGTTCATGAGATGGGAAAAGTGTTCAGCTATGGACGGAGCGATGGATTTCAATATCCTAGCAGAGATCATATCGGGTCCTATTCCACCACCATTTTTTAAATTTTTTATAACGGACAAAACCTCACCTGAAACAATAGGAAAGAAGAAAAAGTTGTAGTGCACCAATTTCTGAACTGTGCAAGTACCCGGGATTTGGTCTCCATAGTAGCTAAGTAAGGATCGCTGACTGACCTCTGTGAAATGCTCACCGAATGTTTCAGCCACCATTTTAGGACAGGAGATAATTTTACCGTTTAATTCTAGAGAAATATTCTTTCGCTCTTTCAACTTGTTTCCTAGTTGGTCATTAACAAAATTCCATACTGTTTTGTTGAGATTTTTGGATCTCGCAAAAAGATTTTTGTGTTATTCGAATTTCGCAGAGGTCAGTGTTCGATAATATTGAATTTTAGCTTCGTTATACTTATTACGGCACATTTGTGAGTTTGTGCACTGCGCAAGCCAATGCAGGTTACGTAGGTTAGCTCTTATTTCCAGAATTTGAGAATTAATCCATCCTGGTCGACACGAATCAGAACTATGCTGCAGTTTAAGAGGACATGCAACCTCTATACCGGATCTAAGTATTTCTACAAATTCCCGAAAGCTGTCCTCAACTGATTTAGCGCTATGGATACTCCGAAAATCAGTATCCGAGAATAATGCAGACAGATTATTCAAGTTGTTTCGTGACACGGATCTTACCAGCAAAGACTGCTTATAGCTACTTTTTGACGAACTACCTGTAAAATAATCTAACATAACAACTTTGTGATCGCTTATAAAAGGCTCAAGAACAGAAACTTTGAACCTTTCACGCATACCATTAGCTGCAATGTAATCCCCTTTTGAAGTGGTAGTGATTCCGTGCTTATTCGTAAATATTCTAGTAGGTTCGCATGAACCAAGGGACAAATTATAACCCATGAGTAAATCATCCAAAAGTTTTCAAGGATAACTATTCGCTTCCAAATAATTAATATTGATATATCCACATAAAAACAGAACGTCGGAAATAGAGCTACAATAGCTTAGTACATATTCCAAGACATTAAAGAAAACCATTAATTGGATGAGAAATAGGGAAATTAATTAAAATCACAGAGAACCAGTGTGACGTTTACACGAGCGTTTACACCATATGTGTTGACATGAAATTCCGAATCGAATGTTATATTCTCATTGCTTTTGAATGAATAATATACCTAATGAAAATAAAAATTGGTTCAAGCACTGACGTAAAGTCAGGAGCTTTTGCGCGAGAATTCACGTCAGTGCTTAAACCAATTTTTTTTTCGTAATTTTTTGAAAATTTCCTAGGGGTACGGTTCTCGCAAAATATTACACACGTCTTTATGTCGATATTCTACAACTACTTACCAAGCTTCAATTCAATCTGATATGTATTTTTTGAGTTATAGAGGAAATTATATTCCAGGTGGGTATAACTCCGGAACCATTGGGCGGATTATGCCCAACAACAAACTCAATTATCCCATATGGATGCGCAACCTACCCTGGAAATTACAAGTCACTATCTCTTTCTGTTCGAAAGTTATCGTGGCAACGGTCATCCATCCTGCTACTGAACTCACACAAGGCTGCTCAGATCTCCAACAATATAGATCCGATCGTGCTCAAACTTGGAACTTGGCAGTAGAGTTAGCTTCTGAAGACACTCGCAATTTCAGCGATGTAGTTTCTGATATATATGAGGACCTCAGTTAAGACTTAACGGACATTGAATGCTTTGTGAATACGGCGGTTAGAAGATCTCTATTGAATTACGTTCCGATTTGGAGAATAGGAGTAAGCAATTGCGTTCCCAATGGGGGTCCCATAACCGCATTTTTTTCATTTCGACTTAAGGTAAAACTAACAGCCAGACTATATCGACAGCCAGATTTGTTAAAGGAACTTGAAAAAATATAAAAATGCACTGACGTGAGGTCAGTACTCTTTGGCGCGCGTGTTCACATTGGCGATATTGAATTGAATGGTGAGTATTTCAAACTCTGTGGAAAGAACAAGCCGGAGATCTACCCAGAGGGTAGTGGACACCATTAACTGTCGGTTCATAAATTAACAGTGCTGTGTCTGAGCTGGCATAAAGAGAGAATAACAAAGTTGACAAAGAATACGACTGACTCTCCTTAGTCGCACAAGCTCCTAGGAGCTTCTGAGGGATCTCCTTGGGGAAGACTTGGGGAGGCCAGTATAATCATATTTATAACACACAATCTGCTTTGGCGCGCGTGCTCTAAACATGATTATGATTGGAATAAAATAATTAGAAGTAACCTGAGTTATATCTGTAGAAAATTATGAATTGAATGAGTGTTACAAGATGAAATATTGTTCCATATATGAGAGAAATCCAAAGCAGTATGAAAATAATTGTATTGATAATATGAATAACTGATAATTTAAAAGTTTTATATTCACTATTGGGGCTAAACAGAGAAAAATTCATAGAATAATTCAGATCCATGGTAAGCCTATACATATATTTAACAAAAGATTAATAACCTGCAATCTGCCTATTCGCGGATTCACAAGTGAATCTTTATAGCCCGTTAACTAACTTATCGTAAACTGGTATGTTATGTTGAATGGAATTTGAAATTCACAAACCGTATATAAGCTGAATTAAAAGTCTTAGTGAGCTAACTGAGGATTCACAGTTGCAACGTTAACTACGGTTTGTGAATACCAAACCCTCAGTTAAGATAGTTCAACAGCTCAGTTAGCGTGATCTCTGTTGAATACGCTAACAGAGGTTGCGATTTAATTGTTTCGTTAACTGGGAATCCCCGTTAGGAATTAACGGAGGTTTGAACACTTAACAACTTTGTGAATACGGCGTATGTCTATGCCTTTATTCGAGGATTCTACCGCGGTTATCTGGGAATCCTGTTCATTGCCGCATTCACAAAGCAGTTAAATTTCTGGAATTTTTATCAAATTTTATAATATTCAATGAAGAATATCTCGATAACAGTGCGTTTTACGAGGGGCGGGGGGATTCGAACCGCTTTAAATTTTTCCAAATGCTTTGAAAATTTGCCAACTCCGTTCAACATTGAGAGGGAATCATCCTCCCCCTTAGGCCCGTGCCTGTGTACAACTGCCCATTTGAAAGAATTCCAGAACCTCAAGACTAGTTTTCCGAAATTCAAACTTATCTACTTCTGTTATGTAAAAAAAGGGACGAATATCAAGTATCATATATTTCCTTTGCAAAATCAATAGGAATAGAAGCTTTTTAAAATGCCGCTCGACAGTGAGAAACAGCTCAAATTGGTACCAGATGGTTTGTTTTATGACTACTCAGCGAAACTGAAACATCTAGTGCTGGTTTCTGAGGACAATTGAATGTATTTTATCTTCAGTTTATCTTCTGAATTATATTGAATTGGACAGATAAACTGAAGATAAACATGTGATATTCCTCAGAAACCTGTCCCTAGAGCTACCCGCTATGGGATAACGCAATATTATGATAAATATTATTTTTTGCCGGCTACACACATTGTGCCGAAAACTATTGAATATTGAATTTAAGACAACAGGAATGTGTACCAGGATACATGGTGTTATTCCATGTTATCCCGTCCCTATTATATGCCTGCTTTGCATTTATCCGGTCAAATATTCCAACTCCATTGAAGTTTTTCCAACTGCTTTGAAATTTTTGCCAACTCCTGATCCGGTAAAATCCCACCGGATTGAAAATTACGTCGGATTAAAATCCCTACATGTATTGTTATTATTAAAGTAAAGTAACGGGTTTCCATTAAAATATATTTTCTATGGTTATTTTGGCTATCTCTTATCATTTAATTTCAACTTAAATCTCGAATAAAAGGACAAGCATTTAAAAAGTACTGATTATAGTTATGTCCCGCTTCCCGACGAAAAAATCCCGCTTTTTTACACAAAAGCTTTCAAAATACCGCTTTGCCCGAAAAAAAATCTGACAACGCTATGGGGCAGGCTATGAAACACTCGCAGTAGTTCAGTTGTCTATTTATATACAACGTTTCGAATGATGTAACGATAAAGAGAAAGCCTAATACAGCCTAATACAGAATCACATTCGCTTCGCTTCGTAACGTAACTCTTTTGCGTTTGTTATGGTAGCGAAAGTTACAGAATCCAATTCCAGGTTACATCCTTTCATTCGAACTGGATCATTTCGGTGCAATGAAGAAGGAGAGCAGGAGAAATGCCTGGATTGTGTTGTCTCAGGGGTAAGGTGAAATTTCCATTATTGCCTCCGCCACCTGAGCCACTGAATTCATTGTTTCGTATCGAAACACCAGAATCAAGACATTCTCAATTAAACACTCAAAAATACAACGGATTTTTTCAAATGACTTCATTCGAAGCAGGCAGTATTGAAGAACGCGGATTCAACCCGTTAATCAAGGTTATTTCGACGCTAGGGAGTAAACGTTCATTTTGGGCTGGTTCACTTTGGAGAAGTGCACATTCTGACAGGTTATGTCGTTTATCAATGTGCAACCACTGACCTCGGTGTTGCAATGAATGAGGAACTTAGCTGGACGAATCATGTGGACACTGTCTGTCGTAGGGCTTCTCAGAGGTGTTCGGTCGCTGCTCTATCTCCACATCTTACTATAAGTCATAACCTTTCAAAATTCTCCTCTCACAAAAATACTTCTCTGTAGGCGAATGGGATCTCGTGGAGAAGAATTGCCTCCGCTAGTTTTCGAAGATATTCACTCCTGAAATCCCTTCAATATTTGAATTCAAAAATGAAAATGTTGCTCGTAAGGCCAGGAGGGTCTCTTTCGAAACCAGGTCTGACCGGTCCAAGTCCAAGCAATGATTATTCAGAACTTCAGATGTTCGAAGCCCGCTACAGGGCCCTTTAGAAGGGCTATTATTATTTTTATTATTTTTACTTTGTTCGTTTCCTCCTCTTGTCTTTTCATTTTTCAGGTTGAGTTTTGGGTACCTTGGAGAAACCTATCCGATTTTTGACGAGGGAATCCACATTGAAGAAATATATCCCCATCAATATTTTTAAATTTCAGCAAATTTTGTAAACAATAGTTACAAATCACCACACTCACGGGGAGAAAGGGTTTTTTGCTGAGGTTTTTCCCTAAGCTCTTGTATCATACGTCGAATTGTATGGTACCCCGTTACACCAACCTCTGCTAACACATATACAGCTCTCAGTCAAAAGAATATAAGTCATACATAAGACCGATCCTCGAGTATGCGGGTACAGTGTGGGATACTCTGACAGGCTGGAGAAAATACAGAAGAGAGTCACCAGAATGCCATATAGAAGCCAGAGACCAGAATACCGAGACAGATTGCAGAATTTCCGGCTAACCATCTTCGAACACAGACGATTAAGAGGAGATGTCATTTCGACATACAAATTCCTGCATGGGTTTGGCGGAGTGGATATTTCACATTTATACCGCATGAACACCATTGCTGGACTCCGTGGCCACCCCTGTAAACTATACAGGGAAGCATTCCGCTCGGTTTCGCGGGAACACTTTTTGTCGAACAGAGTTTTCCATGTTAGGAACAAACTTCCGAATGATGTTGTGTGCGCCGAACGTGAACCAATTCAAAGTGAGGTTTGGCAACTGGTCTAGATCTAACTTGAGTTTGTTTTGGTAAAACTCTACTTATTGCGTGCAATATGTCCATTTTGAATTTTAATTATTTTGTAAATTTTTTTTTCTATTGCAAGAAATCTTTTTTCTCACTGCTTTTTGCCCCATTCTGTTTGCTTTGTCTGTTTTGCTTTTGTTTTGAGCACATAGGTTACCTTGGCTTTTGTTAATTGTATAAATAAATAAATAAACAATTATTGATTCTGGGGCGGCACGAAGTTTGTATGGACTACAATTATAGACAATAAATGATACTTACCAAATGGACTGAAAATCTGTTGAATATCACTTATTTTCCAGTCAGCTGGAAAAGTTATATGAAAAACGTGATCCCGGGACGGATTGGCTGCAAAATTATTCATTGATCAAATTAGATAATTTATTTGGAAAAGTCATGGTTATAGCTGAATTTAAACTTTCATCATAAATAATTATGCATGCTCATAGATAAATTGAGGCATTACTGCAAATTGATCTTATTATACTGACCCTCCTGGGTCTTCAAAAAGTATTAAAAGAAATCTTTATAGACAACCTGCAGTTTAAGTGTTATTAATGATTCTTTAGCGATGATACCGCTTATAACCCGGTTATTAACAACGGTTTGTCATCAATGTCAAAAGTTTATCCCCCACCCCATAATCGCAAAATGTTACTGAGGTTGTCAGTGTTGTCACTAAAACGTAAACGGTTAATCTTCGTAAATATTTGTTTACTTTTTATTAAGCAAATCTTACTTATTCTAACGTTTGATAAACAATTAACATGAATTAAATGGAAATGTGGAATTTATTTGACGAAATGCTATTCACTAACGAGAATTATTGTGTCTTATTAGAATTTCTCAACAGTGTATTACATCCAAATAATAGTCCCACTTCTCAGTGATGATAGCACTATTCAAATTATGGATAATGCACTTCAGGCTAGAGCTAGGGGATATCTGGCCTGAAATATATACTGAAATTGCATGTTTTCAATTGTTTCGAATGAAAAAAGAAACCTTCCATAAATAAATTTGTTTGATGAAATTATCGAAAATGATTCTCACCACCTAAATTGAGAAAAAGTAAAGAGGTGGGCACTAACCAGTACAACAAGAACGTAGTCTACTAGTCTTTTTGTGGTCTATATCCAAGCCAGATTGCCTTCATTCTATTACCGCTTAATAAAACATTCGCCGTTTGGCGGTCTGTAATGACGAAGTTATCCACTCTTTCGTAGTTTACGAGTATACTAAAAAATATTCCACGCGTTCCTTTGCCACAGCCATTTCGATTGCTTTCAACAGTTTCAAACTTTCAATACTTTTGACAATTTCAAACTTTCAACAACTGTCAACCGCTAGTAACCCGCCTCAAGGACCCGGTTATAAATTCTGATACCGGTATCAAATGTCGAAATGACAGCTTTGGAGGGGAACTTCCGTTACCGCTTGTAACCACTCTCGCTAAAATGTAGAAATTATAACCGTTTGATACCGGTATTAAGCGGTATCGTCGCTAAAAAATGATTAAAGTTTAACCATATAACGACAGTTCAAATGCAGTGAGTCCTATTCGTGGCTCGTGACTCCGAGTGCTGAAGATAATAATCATTTTTTAGCGACGATACCGCTTAATAGCGGTATCAAACGGTTATAATTTCTACATTTTAGCGAGAGCGGTTACAAGCGGTAACTGAAGTTCCCCTCCAAAGCTGTCATTTCGACATTTGATACCGGTATCAGAATTTATATCCGGGTCCTTGAGGTGGGTTACTAGCGGTTGACATTTGTTGAAAGTTTGAAATTGTCAAAAGTATTGAAAGTTTGAAACTGTTGAAAGCAATCGAAATGGCTGTGGCAAAGGAAAGCGTGAAATATTTTTAATATACTCTAAACTACCAAGGAATCGATTACTTCGTGATTACAGACCGGCAATCTGGTTTGGATATAGACCACAAAAAGACTAGTAGACTACGTTCTTGTTGTACTGGTTAGTGCCCACCTCTTTACTTTTTCTTAATTATAGGTGGTGATAATTATTTTCTATTATTTCATCAAACAAATTTAATTATGGAAGGTTTCTTTTTTCATTCTAAACAATTGAAAAAATGCAATTTCAGTATACAGGGTGGTCCAGATCTTAACCAAGAAATTTTAACCATGTATTCTACGTCAAAAATAAGCCCTAGTTTGTCATACAAACATATGTCGAGAAATGCTCCCTCTCCGAGATACAGGGTGTTAAAATTACAGAAAAAAAAATGTTTTTTATTAATAACTTTTACACTTTTTGAAATATTTCTAATAAATTTGGGACATAGGTTTTAAGGATCAAGGAGCACTGTTTGAATGGAATAATTTTTTGTTTATTCTACCAGTGGCGTCCGCACTGCATCGAGACTGAATATTTTCAGACAAAAAAATGATACGCCACTGGTTTTTCCAACATTAAAAATTACTCTTGAAATCCTTATTTAATATGGAGCAAATTCATTCTCTTGAATTTTTGACATCCGAGGCACCGTTTCCGAGTAAAAAAATTAAACACATTCTCATGCATGAGGAAATCGCCAAAATTTGATATGGTACATAATAATAATAAGACTATCTTTGTAAACGAAACGTATAATTACAAAAAATAAGCGTTAATAGCCACACTCAATTATGAATTTTAAGAAGGTGTTTGAAGTAAAAGATATTTTAACACCCTGTATCTCAAAGAGGAAGCATGTCCCGACATATGTTTATACGACAAACCAGAGCCTATTTTTGACGTAGAATACGTGGTTAAAATTTTCTTGGTTAAGATCTGGACCATCCTGTATATTTCAAGCCAGAAATCCCCTAGGACTAGCCTGAAGTGCATTATCCATAATTTGAATAGTGCTATATCATCACTGGGAGAAATTCCAATAAGACACAATAATTCTCGTTAGTGAATAGCATTTCGTCAAATAAATTCCACATTTCCATGTAATTCATGTTAATTGTTTATCAAACGTTAGAATAAGTAAGGTTTGCATAATAAAAAGTAAACAAATATTTACGAAGATTAACCGTTTACGTTTTAGTGACAACACTGACAACCTCAGTAACATTTTGCGATTATGGGGTGGGGGATAAACTTTTGACCTTGATGACAAACCGTTGTTAACCGGGATATAAGCGGTATCCTCGCTAAAAAATCATTAATATATAATATTAAAAATTAAAACCTTGGAAAAAAATTTCCTATCAAAGAGCATTTTCTGTTGGCAACTTCATTCGTGAATGATTTTGTGAACTTAATGAATATAAATATATCTTGGAATCGTGTAATGAAGTAATGTTTTTACTCCTGTTTTTAAGTGTTCAAGTTCAAGTGTGTAACAACAATTCAAATGCAGTGAGTCTATTCGTGGCTCGTGACTCCGAGTGCTAAATATAATATTAATAATTAAAACCTTGGAAAAAAAATCCTATCAAAGAGCATTTTCTGTTAAGGCAACTTCATTGATTGATTTTGTGAACTTAATAATAATATAATATAATAATATAAATGGGAAAGTATAACGGGTAATTCCGCAAAAGGAGCAGAAAAAATAATTCTGCTGCTACCTGCCGACACGTGTTTCTGCTAGTTGGCTTCTTCAGGACAGGGCAACCAAGAAACCAAAAAAAGGTGGAAAGATAACTGAAACAGGTGGCACCACAACAGGAGCGAGCAACCAATTTGTGCCTTCAGCTCTAGGACCTCCAATTCGGAGGTAAACTAGCACCTGTGCTGAAGGCACAAAATGGTAGCTCGCTCCTGTTGTGGTGCCACCTGTTTCAGTTATATTTCCACCTTTTTTTTCGTTTCTTGGTTGCCCTGTCCTGAAGAAGCCAACTAGCAGAAACACGTGTCGGCAGGTACCAGCCGAATTATTTTCTCTGCTCCTTTTGCGGAATTACCCGTTATACTTTCCCATTTAAATATACTTATCCGATTATCCTAGAGAGAGAGAATTAACTTTATTAGCATACGACCGAAGTCTTCCAGCCCCGATTATCCTATTTTCTTTAAATAAATATATATATTATAATAAATATATTTTGGAATCGTGTAATGAAGTAATGTTTGTACTCCTGTCTGAATATTTCACAGCTCTCATTTTGAAGTAAGTTAGAATCCAGAAAGGTAAGAAATGTCTTAAGAAAATTAATGAATTCTAGGTAGACTTTCTTAAAATTTGTCAGCATTCAAGAATTTCAAATGATATCCATGGTATGAGCAAGCAAAAAATGAAAATATAATTTGAGCCCTCTAGGGCTCCAAAATGCGACCTCCTGCATTACATCCCGTCTTCGAGTTGTCGAATATGAGCAATAAAATCCTTTTAAATCAAGTGTGTGTACGAACTGATGTTTCGAATAAACTATCGATTTCGAAAATTGCAAAAAGGCCATCAAGGAATTCTGTAATTCAAATAATATTTTATATTTAACTTCTCCATCGAAACCTAGTTAGACCTGTATTTTTTGAGATATTAAGAACACAAAATTCTGAATGGTCATATTTCTGGACCCCGGATCATGCCCATTCAGGAACTTGATCTTTCCATTCTATGTAGCAGTGCCTGATATATATATATCATTCAAAAGTTTATGCTTACGAACGGGGAGCGCCGGCGACGGCAGAATCAAATTTGGTACTTCATCAATACAATATTATCGTTAGAGACCATTTTCCACAAAAAATCCAAAAATACTGACAATTGGATAAAATGATAGCGCTCTGATACAATAACCTTAAATTGAAGTTTTAGCTCCGGAAATATTTGAATTTGACACAAATTCTTCATTATTAAATCCAATCATTATTGGTTGACAAAATTTAGTCAATTGGAAGAGATTATAGCGCCCTGGTATGACCACACAATATAAATTTGCTGTTTTATTAATTAAATCATAGTAGTTGTGATTGCATTTTTTGAGGTTAACTTGGTAGTGTTTTTGACAACTCAGTTCGAGAGTAATCGCTAAAGGAGGTGGATTCATCAAGCCCAGAAAGGAACCATTTTGCCAGCTCATAAGATTCACCAAAATACGTATCTTCGTCACCCTTCAAATAGTAATTGGTTTCAGATTATACAAAATATGTCGTCTTCAGAAATAGAAAGAAAATATATACTAAAGTTCATTATAAGTGTAAACAAAAGTTAGCCACAAGAAAAGTACATGATTTTCTCAATATTTTTGTCAGAAATGAAATTTTAGACTGGTGAAGTAGTATAGGATATACAGGGTGTTTCAACGAAAACTTAACACCTCGATTTTCCGACCTTAAAATGAAAAATGTGAAAAATCGCTCGGACCCATCAACTTCTGTTTCGAGGGGGAAGAACTTTTCTGCCTTTTTCATCCCCGTAACTTCAACCCCCTAACGGGGGTGAGCACAACCCCTTGATTTTGAATAGGGATGAGGGGTTTTGTGATAACTAACTTTTGAAGATCGTTTCGAGTACTATCTGACCCTAAAATTTCGCTTCAAAATATCCATCGATAATGAAATAACAGCGTAAATAGTGAAAGAGGCAATGTGGAATTTATCTCGAGCATATTATTCGTATCAGATACATTTCAAAGGTATGTAGTAGTTGTTAAGTTGTTAGTATGTTGTTAAGTTTTTGTCCAAAAAAGTATTAATTTCTTGTCAAAAAAAGTAGACGGACCATGTTTTTGATTAACCTATCGTGAATTTTTAAGAACGTAACAAGTGTGTCAAAGCGATTGTAAATTTGTAGTAGAATTAAAATGGTGTATTCCGTAGAAGAAATGGTGGAAATGATGAAATAATTTTTTAGTCATAACAACTCTGCGTGAACAACAGCGGCTTTATTTAACAAACGACATCCTGGAAAAAATCTATCCGCTGCTTACGTTATGCAACTGGTTGACAAATTTGACGCTGGTGGTTCAGTCGGAAACAAAAAGAGGGTGCATGAAAGAGACGAAGCGAGGGACGAGGCTGTCTTAGGTCATGTAGCAATGGATCCGACCTTGAGTATTAGGAAATCGTCCAATGTGGTGTTTCACGCACAACAATCATTCGAACCCTGAACAAACATAAATTCCATCCTTATAAGATACGATTGGTTCAGGAACTGAAGGAGGATGATCTCGATCGCCGACTCCAGTTCTATGAAGTGGTCAGTGAAATGATTAACGGTAGTCAAAACTACTTGTTCGATATCTGTTTTTCGGACGAGTGTTCATTTCACCTTAACGGCATTGTAAACCGGTATAACTGTCGGTATTGGTCAGTTGAAAATCCAAGAATATTTCGTGAGGTACATACTCAGCGTCCCCAAAAATTAAATGTTTGGGCGGGTATTTATGGAAATCGCATAATCGGCCCTTTTTTATACCCGGTAATCTCACTGGCCAAATTTATTCAAATCTATTGGAGAACGCTATTTATCCAGCCCTCGTGCAAGCATTGGCGAATGCAGAAGACCATCAAACGATCATTTTCCAACAAGATGGCGCAATACCTCATTTCGTTCAAACGGGAGGTCAGTTCTTAGATGAAAATTTTCCTCACGCCAGGATTGGAAGAAGGGGACATATTGAGTTACCCCAGATCACCTCATCTGGCTCCACTGGACTTTTTTCTATGGGGTGACCTGAAATCCAAGATTTACGCTACCCAGCCTGAGTCACTGGATTGTTTGCGAACTCGGATCAATAATGAATATCGACAAATTACACCAGAAATCTTAAATAATGTACGCGAACGTTTTCAGCAAAACTTATATTACTGCATGAAAGTGAATATTCGATGCCCATTTCCAGCATTTAATTTAAACTAATCACAAGAGTAAGTACTCCTCCACTATTTTACCTGTCATTTCGTTATCGATGGAAATTTGGAAGCGAAATTTCAGAATCAGATAGTACTCGATAAGATCTTCAAAATTAGATATCGCAACTCCACTCATCCCTACTCAAAATCAAGGGGTTCCGCTCACCATCTTTAGGGGGTTGCAGTTACGGGGATGCAAAGAGCGGAAAACTTATTCCCCCTCGAATGAGAAATTTACGGGTCCGAGAGATTTTCCACATTCTCATTTTAAAGCCGGAAAATCGAGGTGTTAAGTTTTCGTTAGACCACACTGTATTTATCGGTTCTACAGATTTTCTTATTCTACGGGGTTTTTGAAGTTTGCTGAGTGAAAAATTATCAAGCTCACAATGGAGTATATAAAGTGAATGTAGGTAGACATGGAATAATTTTCCTTTGAGTACTCGAAGGTTAGTTTAAGGTCACGTCCGCACAGGCAAGCGGCTTGCTTAGCGCCTAGAGCCTAGCGATTCACCTAGCGAGTTGCTGAGAAAAACGAACGTACCAGAACATTCGTGACCGGCCGCACTGCACGCTTGACGCCTACCCAGTCGCATAGCAATTTTTGTGACATATCGTCAACGTGCTGACAAGCAAATGACGTATCCTAGCAAGTAGCCAGAATGCAAGCCTCTAGGCGCTAAGCAAGCCACCTTCCTGTCCGGACATGGCCTAAGTCCAATACTGTATGATATCCCACATAACGACACAAACGCCCTCTTTATTCATCCTTTGGCACATACGAAAGATTTCAGATCTGGCAACAGCGCAAAATGAATTTGCTTCAGTTGTCTGTGATTGTTGTTAAATGTAGATCACCATATCATTCGGCGGAATTTGTTTATCTAGTTTTGACTAAATAAAGCCGATTTACTGGTAAAAAGCTTGAAGTATGGGGCAAAATGAATTTAATACTATTATCAATCAACGAAACAGTGAAAAATATGGTATCATAACGAAATTGAGTGATATGAATGTGAAGTGACAATTTTGATTTTTTTTTTGTAAAACTAGAAGCGGGAAGGCTTTTGTGACTTCGTATTAGCCATCTACGCCTTGAAATTTGTAAGAGGGGAATTTTTAAGCGAAATTAGAGCTGTTCACTTAAAACGACGTTTTTACCGAACATTTTTTGGTGGGACCGAAGAATTCCTGGAAAACTTCTTCATGTCGACATTATTGAGAGAGACAACTTACTTCAGCTGGCCCTGTGCTGGGTTGTAATTCCTAGTTTAGAGGTTCCTGGGCTTGAGCGACTAGGGCGCCAACAATTTCGCCTTGGGCGCCAAAAATTGCGCCTTGGTCACCAAAAAAAGCCTAGAGCCAGCTTTGTCTTAAAGAACATTTTTGTCGATAAGTTACATTTGTTTTTGTTGTTTTTAGTACCTAGCATTATGTATTATTCAATAATATATACAATAAACGCTTTTCTTCATACAACCAAGTACCCGGATTTTCAATTGTCCAAATGCCTAATGACAACAATTAGTCCGGTTAATCGAGTTTCCACTGTAGTTCTATACGGT
The DNA here is from genome assembly GCA_937662695.2 of Halyzia sedecimguttata. Classification (NCBI taxonomy): domain Eukaryota; kingdom Metazoa; phylum Arthropoda; class Insecta; order Coleoptera; family Coccinellidae; genus Halyzia; species Halyzia sedecimguttata. The sequence continues at coordinate 8,326,594 of OW569416.2, read as the reverse complement.
TATTGTTTGTTTGTTCGTTCTCTGTCAAACTAGGCCTCAAATAGCATCCTCCTGTTCGAGGGAGTTTGAACATGGGCTCAGCACAGTAAGGCTATGTACCCAATCTCAGTATTAATCTTAGTCTTTTCTCCTTGTGTTCCTGGGGCTAGTGGGAGTCTCGAATAAACCGATCACCTGGAAAGGTATAACCTCAGTGTCTCACGTATACCTACGCTCACAATTCGACAATCAACATGAAACAGAATAATCGTTCCAACCTTATCACAAACATCAATTTATACTAAAATTGTAGCTCGAAACTGGGAAGCGGGGAAGATTAGACATCCCGCTGGAAAGTCAATTTTGGAACCTGATACGGTGATACATTGTTTTTTGTAAATATATGTTTATTAAACTTGAGGGAGGATTTTTAATTGCCAGGTGTCGAAGACCCCTGAACTATTGTATCTCCTCGCAGAGTTATACTATATCTTTGATCTGAATTCATATACAAATTATAGACTAGCTTATTCGGATGTCCAAAGTACGATATGGCAATGAAAATCATATGGTTGATGGTTGCAGGAGGTTTAAAAAAATTATTTTATTGCTCGATGACAGGGTTGATTTTCTTGGGACTACTAAACCAAAAAAAATATATTTTCAATAATGTTGACAAAAAATTGAGCCATGCATAAGTGACATTAGAAGTGCCATTATGCAGAGTGCTGCATTTCAGAAAGCTTCACAAATTTGATGTTTTATATACAATTGTGGAGATATTGAATGTTTTTTTCACCAGTTTTTGGCATTCCTCCAAAATCATTACCTATCCGAAAAACATTTTCAAAAGAATTCATAAAACTCAAGAGAAATCATTCAGAAAAAATCTTTTTTGGATTGGGTATGGAAGAAATGACAAAAATTAATCATGGCTGACTGTAGGTAAGTATTGTAAATAAGTAAAAAATGATTAGAAGAAATACTAACGGTCATTTCCACCCAAGTGCATGTAATGGTTATCTTGTAGCCTCATGAGGAATATTTTATTGGAATGTGGCTTCACTAAGTCAAAATTTGAGAATGTCTCTTTTGGTGACAATCCAGCCTCCTTACCTAGAAATACAAATTTTAAATAAAAAAACACCAGCTCCAATAAAATAATCATAATAATGTATTACCCATATAGTTCCACATTGCCAAAAAACTAACTCCTGTTATGAATGCATCATATGCAGCTTCATGTTCCTTTTTATCATCGAGGGAATAACCGCTACAACCATCATCAATTTCTAGAATAAATAAAATAGGATCAGTAATAAACACAAATATATAAAGCAGATTGCATATAGAGGGTTGGGATGAAGCATGGAACCAAGTAAATATCTCAAAAGCGACGATATTTATGAAACTGTTCTGTCACAATGACGCATAACGCATCTGATGCCATATTTTTTGTACTACTGTACATCTGGTTCCACCGGAAATACCCCCAACTATTTTAATTTAAATGGGACACCCTGATCTTTGTGCAGATGTTAAAAGAACTTTGTAGTTCGTATTCGCACATACTACGTTTGGTAGGAACAAGTTGGAAAATCTCTGTGGCCAGGGGTTTGGCGCACTGAGCGCCAGATCGGTCACCTATCCAGGTACTGAACTCCAACTCCCAAAGCTGCTTAGCGCCAGGAAAAATAATAATAGTCCAACATTCCCAAGAATATAAATCCGACTGTAATAACAAACGTCAAAAAAAAACTGATACACTTTTTGGCCGAGAATGCAACTCTAGCAACCCCATCTCCACCCAATGTGACAGACAGAATTCGTCCCACACTGTAACAAGCAGATGGACTCGCCGATAGATTTTGATTACGTCAGCCGTTATAGCAACGATTCTACCAATCAGAAGCGTTTCACCTCATTTGAATTTGCTTTTTCCGATTTTCAGTACCGAAATATTCAAATTTTATAAATTTTTAAAGTGGATGAGGTCGTACATGATGATATGATATAGAAGTAGATTCGGAAAAACATTAACATTTATGGTATTTCGTGTTACATGCAAGAGACCTATTCTCTGCGCATGCAAGTCAGTTACGGGGAAATAGCGTTCTTTCCGAGTTGCACTGTCCGTCAGGGTCCCTAAGGTCGATTTGAAATTCACGGAGCCCCTTTCGGGCATTTTTAGTTCTGCACATGAGCAGACGTTTTGTTAGTGGTTTCGGGTGCAGGCGGCATTATAGAGGGCACTTTGGGTAACGAGTAAACTGCGCATGCGCATAAATAAGCTGGCTGTTCAAGGTGTTCGTGCTTGTGCTAGGATGCAAGTGAATCCCGTGGAGTGGTCATTGTGGGCCGATGCTGAGCCAACATATGAGTCTTTTGTGCCCTCATTTTGGCGCTCTTCTTCCTCGGGAAAGAGTGCTTATCAATTTGCCCAAATGTCTGTAATTTTTGGTTGAAAATGGTCCTAAACGATTTGGTTCGACTCGCTGATCAAGAACCCGTGGTCAACATCGATTCTGTCCAGCCGGCCCTCCGTTAACACGATAACTTTCGAATGGAATGAGCTAGACAGTTTAAAATTTCAGAATAGGTTTGAGGGATAAAAATCTCGGTTCGTTATTTGGTGAAATGGTGAATTTACCATGGTAAATTCGATTAAGAGTGCCCAATACAGGAGAACGGACAATATAATTCACCATGGTAAATTCGATTAAGAGTGTGCAATACAGGAGAATGGACAATAGAACATACGCGCAAAAGCTCCTGACTTCACGTCAGTGCTTGAACCAATTTTTCATTATTTCGGCCGACGGCGACGGTGAAAGTAATAGGCGTAGACCAGACTGTAGTAATGAACAGAATTGTCAGAGAAACTTGAAAACTATAATAAAGGAAATTCTATTCAAATAATAGTTTATTAATCAAGATCAAATGAGCAATCTGAGAATGAAAACTGCACCACGGAAGAAATCAAATTAAAAAGCAGAAATGAATTTGACTCTCTCTTATAGAACAGGATGACATGTACGAGTATGAACACAGATCATATAATAAATCATAGATATAATAATTATAGAATTCAGTGATAACAAAGAACTACGATTCATTATTGAAATTTCGAAAAATCATATCTCCGAAAGTATTAGCTTGTTGGAGTTGAAAATGATATCAATCGATTTTTATGGTGAAACTGCATCTTAAAAAAAAATTTATTCGAAATTTGTAAGTTAAAAAAAAAAAAATTTCCGTTACTCCGAAACCATCTGGCCTATTTTGCCCAATAACGAACTCAACCGAGATATTCATCTCCCTTACCTACTCTGAAAATTTCAACTGCCTAGCTCATTCCGTTCGAGAGTTATTTTAGAAACAAAATTTTAAAATTTTCAAATTTTTTTTTACACTTTACGGTAACCCGATCAATAAAAAACTTCACATGCGTATAAAGGTCATGATTCTACAATTTGATGCTAAATTTCAGATAGATCGAGTGATCGGTTTCGAAAATAATCATGAAAAATGTTTTTACTAAAAACGGCCATTACTCCGAATCCGCTTGATGGATTTCCCCTTTAACGAACTCGTCTACATATTTACGCTCCAAACCTACCCTGCAAATGTCAATCCTCTAACTCCTTTCGTTCGAGAGTTATCGTGTTAACGGCCGGACGGACGGCCGGCCGGACAGAATCGATTTCGACCTCGGATTCTTGATCAAAGTCGATCCAAATCGTTTGAGACCATTTTCGGCCAAAAATTCGAAAATTACAGACATTTGGGCAAATTGATAAGCACTCTGTTCCGAGGAAAGAAGCACTAACGAAATATGTTATTTTGGTGAGTTTTATCTCCTGTTTGAGCGTATCAGATCCGTAATTTTCGTTTTTGGGCCGCTTGTTATATAAGCGTTTTTCTTCGAAATAATTTATTTTGGTCAGTTCTATTTCCTGTTGAAAAAACACTCACCTTCAAAATCACCTCGTCTACGTAAAGAAAATATTCCACTACAGATTTGAAATATTATAAAAATGAATCTATGAATATCCTTGATTAAGAGAAATAATATACATATAATTCACGACGATCGTTCATTTTAGAATTTTCAGGAAGGATTCAGAATAACTAAATGAAATTATATAATTAAGAGGAATTAGGGGAAAAAGCAATTCTTGGTAAAATTTTCGGATTCGTAGTACATATTTCCGATTTTACCGGGAATGACATAAACTTTAGTTTTACAAATAGAACATACTATTTTTGATGTAGGTATTGTTTATTCTTTTTCTCAAGGAACTTCTATTAAAAATGGGTTCAAGCCCTGTGGACAGGAGCTTTCTGGCATGTTCAGTTCCGAAATGTAAGAATTTTCTGAGAAAAACTAATTTCGGAGCAAACAACTGAGATTTTTCTCACTTCGCTCACAATTCTTCGATTGATTAGATAATGTCTCAGGAACATCATTTGACATTATGACAATTCATATTCATACATAGAATAATATCATTCTGTGACAACGTTGAAATACGATTTATTATTGAAATTTTGAAAAATCATATCTCCGAAAGTATTAGCTTGTTAGAGTTAAAAATGATATGAGTGGATTCTTAGGATAAAACTTTTTATTAAAAAAAATTTAATTTGGAATTTGTTTCGTAAAAAAAAAATTTTTTTTTGTTACTCCGAAACCATCTGTCCGATTTTGCCCAATAACGAACTTAGCCGAGATATTTATCCCCCAAACCTACTCTGAAAATTTCAACTCTCTAGCTCATTCCGTTCGAGAGTTATCGTGCCTACGGCCGGCCGGACCGGCCGGACAGAATGAATTTCGACCACGGATTCTTGATCAGTGAGTCGAACCAAATCGTTTAAGACCATTTTCATCGAAATATTCGAAAATTACAGACATTTGGGCAAATTGATAAGCACTCAGTTCCGAGGAACTAGAGCGCCAAAAATGGGTTCAAGCCCTGTGGACAGGAGCTTTCTGGCGCTCTAGTTCAAACAGACAAATTATATCTGGTATTGGTTTCTCAGAGTTGGGAATTATATCAATGTATTAATATGATAGAACTGCATCAAAAAGGAAATTCAATTCAAATAATAGTTTATTTATGAAGATTAAATGAGCAATCATGAGAATGAGAACTGCACCACATTTTCAAATTTTTTTATTGACACTTTGCGGTAATCTGGTCAATACAAAACTTCACATGCGTATAAAGGTCATGATTCTACTGTCTTCTACAGTCTGGTGCTAAATTTCAGATAGATCGAGTGATCGGTTTCGGAAATATTCATAAAAAATATTTTTACTAAAATCGGCCATAACTCCGAAACCCCTTGATGGTTAACGCCCATTAACGAACTTGTCCGAGATATTTACGCTCCAAAACCACCTTGCAATTTTCAATCCGCTAACTCCTTTCGTTCGGAGTTATCGTGCCTACGGCCGGTCGGCCGGCCGGACAGAATCGATTTCGCACTCGGATTCTTGATCAGTGAGTCGAACCAAATCATTTGAGACCATTTTCAGCCAAAAATTCCAAAATTACAGACACTTGGGCAAATTGATAAGCATTCTGTTCCGAGGAACTAGAGCGCCAAAAAAACAAGTTTCGTATGACAATTGCCCAAAACAGGTTTAAAGTACCTACAAATAGTAGGTATTCCATAAAACATGTATAAAATAATAAATTACCTTGTAATCGATCAAAAATTTCCTGATCTACGTTCACAAAATTTTCTCCTCTCTCGAACTTTGGAATTATGCTTTCAAATTTACGTAATATTTTCAAACATTTTCGGGTGAGGTCCTCGTTGCATCGCTAAAATACGAGTATTTCAACCCCAATATTCTTGAAGTTACAATATTCCCTTCTGTCAAGTTGACTTTATGGCAATTCATATACATAGAATATACATAGAATAATTATATCAACCTGTGAAATACGATTTACATTGAAATTTTGAAAAATCATATCTCCGAAAGTATTAGCTTGTTAGAGTTAAAAATGATATGAATGGATTTTTATGATAAAACTGCTTATTAAAAAAAATTTAATTTGGAATTTGTTCTGTAAAAAAAAAATTTTTTTTTTATTACTCCGAAACCTTCTGTCCGATTTTACCCAGTAACGAACTTAGCCGAGATATTCATCCCCGAAACCTACTCTGAAAATGTCAACTCTCTAGCTCATTCCGTTCGAGAGTTATCGTGCCTACGGCCGGACGGCCGGCCGGCCGGACCGGCCGGACAGAATGAATTTCGACCACGGATTCTTGATCAGTGAGTCGAACCAAATCGTTTAAGACAATTTTCATCGAAATATTCGAAAATTACAGACATTTGGGCAAATTGATAAGCACTCAGTTCCGAGGAACTAGAGCGCCAAAAAGAGCTAACTATAACATTTGAACAAATGGAACTTCAATTGCAACATTAATATCGTTCTGAAATTTCTGTTCTCTATCGGAAGAAAATTCAAGAATTGTTTTCCTTTAATTCAAATTCAAATTCATTGCACATACTGTTTCAGCGTCGATGTCGGAGAAACCATGACAAAATCCTCGCAACTACATTTTTTCAAACTAGAACCTTCTTTTTGGCGCTCTAGTTCCTCGGAACTGAGTGCTTATCAATCTGCCCAAATGTCTGTAATTTTCGAATTTTTCGATGAAAATGGTCTTAAACGATTTGGTTCGACTCACTGATCAAGAATCCATGGTCGAAAATCATTCTGTCTGGCCGGCCGGCCGTAGGCACGATAACTCTCGAACGGAATGAGCTAGACAGTTGAAATTTTCAGAGTAGTTTTGGGAGATAAATATCTCAGCTAAGTTCGTTATTGGGAGAAATCGGACAGATGGTTTCGGAGTAACAAAAAAAAAATTTTTTTTTACAAAACGAATTCAAAATTAAATTTTTTTCAATAAGCAGTTTTACCATAAGAATCCAATGATATCATTTTTAACTCTAAAGCTAATACTTTCGGAGATATGATTTTTCAAAATTTCAATAATAAATCGTATTTCAACGTTGTCACACAATGATATAATTATTCTATGTATGAATTGTCATAATGTCAATTTATTTTCCTGAGACATGTCATTATCTAATCAATCGAAGAATTGTGAGCGAAGTGAGAAAAATCTCAGTTGTTTGCTCCGAAATTAGTTTTTCTCAGAAAAGTCTTACATTTCGGAACGGAACATGAAGTAAGAGATCTGAGAGTAGTGAGACTGCTTTTCATCCATAGACATAGATATAACTCTCGAACGGAATCAGCTTTTTAGTTGAATTTTTCAGAGTAGGTTAGGGAGATGAATATCTCGGTTAAATTCGTTATAGGACAAAATTGGCCAGATTTAATTTGATTTCTTCCATGGTGCAGTTCTCATTCTCATGATTGCTCATTTAATCTTGATAAATAAACTATCATTTGAATTGAACTTCCTTTATGATGCAATTCTATCATATGAATACATTGATATAATTCCCAACTCTGGGTTCAGAAAGCTCCTGTCCACAGGGCTTGAACCCATTTTTTTATTGCTCTGATAGTATCAATATAAAGTATAAAGTATTACCGTGTCAAAGAGAGTGTTTCTCTCAAATTGATATTTCCTGTGATATTCGATAAAATTTTATTTTATTCTATTTCTCGTCCGGTGACCTAGATAACAATGGCATAACAATAAGTATATCAATAAACCATCAAAATGAATTATCTGTTTGGCTTAAGTATTATTGTCTCTCAGATGTCTTGATGTAAGTTGTTTATTATCGAACATGGAACACAATTCTAATGAAATGAGTAATTTTTAGACAAGCAACCATTTATTACCTCTACCTGGTTAAGGGTTGGTCAATTGGTCATAGCCCTCCACAGCCATATCCTTATTATGTATATCAAATAAATGTCAATCGATCAGTTGATATAAAGGTTATAGAAAGATTCACTTAAATAATTTTTTTTTAGTGATGGTTATATGCATAAATAGTAATACTAAGGAATCTGAACGAATAAATAATAACTTCAGGGCTTATTTTGGTGAAACAAATTGGCAAATTCATTACACGATTTGTACGCGAATCCAATTATTTGCATTAAAGGGCTTTTTGGAATAGTTTGACGATGAGGAAAATGTTTTAAATATGTATATTTCTTGGGTCGATTTATTACGAATATTTTGCATTCTATTTTAATCAATAATTCATATCGCGACGGCCAAGTAAAAATTACATGCTTGGTAAACATTTTACGAAATCGTACTTCTGTACTTCTTATATTTTCATAGAATGCTGTACTTAATTATTGTATCTGTTGCGTCCCAGGACTTCACATGTTGGGAAGCACTCATTTGTATTTCTAAACAAAGCAGCTCGCTAGTAAAAATTAAATGTTTTGGGTTCACTGGTTTAGTTTACCCTGGGTGGCATCACCCTTGAAATTAATATTTCCACGAAAAGATATTTGCAAGTAAAATATCTTGTAAAACTTCAACCCTTGTAGATATTTATTACCTATTTCCTGTGAAAGAATGATGTTAACATTCATCTTAACAACTGAAGTGCTAAGAAACGTATCAGTTTCTAGACACATTGCCCAGTGTGTTATTCGTTTTTTCTGGACTATTCGAAGACCCCTAGTCTGTGAAAGTCATTTATCAGCTTTCGCTGATAGATTATATCCAGACAACTAGTGAAAATTAGTCCTTCGAATCCATAACATCCTGGTAAACTAATCAGGATTCAACAGTATCTATGAATTATTATATGATCTGTGTTCTTACATGTCATCTTATTTTCCTATGAGAGATAAATGTCTAAATTTTTTCTGGTACCTACACCTCTTGTTCTAGTTTTTTATAAGATAATATTTGAAGCATTTTTTTAAACGACACTTTTTAAATTTATATCCAGACAACTAGTGAAAATTAGTCCTTCGAATCCATAACATCCTGGTAAACTAATCAGGATTCAACAGTATCTATGAATTATTATATGATCTGTGTTCTTACATGTCATCTTATTTTCCTATGAGAGATAAATGTCTAAATTTTTTCTGGTACCTACACCTCTTGTTCTAGTTTTTTATAAGATAATATTTGAAGCATTTTTTTAAACGACACTTTTTAAATTTAATTTCTTTCATGATGCATTTCTATCATAAAAATCCATTGATATAATTCCCAACTCTGAGAAACCAATACTTTCGGAGATATAATTTGTCTGTTTGAACAAGAGCGCCAAAAAGCTCCTGTCCACAGGGCTTGAAACAATTTTTTTAATGTGATTGAATTGGTCCATTTTGATTTAGTATGTGATTCAAAATCCAAAATGACGTACTTTACACTGGCTGAAATATGCGAGTCGTTAGACGTTTCACCAATTCAATAAAGATTTTTATCACTCTCTGAGATTTTGTCGAATATCTCAGAAAATATCAATCTTAGACAATACTGTGTTCGACACGGTAGAACTATTTACCAGCAATAAAAGAAGGAGGTTCTAATTTAAAAAAATACAGTTTCGATGCTTTTGTCATGGCTGAGTTTGACATCGAAATTGAGGCAGTCCGGAAATTCCACGAATCTGGAAATTCAACAAATAAATTCATTGGGATTGGTCAAATTGTAAATCTATAAATTATATATACAGTGCATACAGCTTACCGATTGTTGGAATTTCAAAAGGCTCCTTTTTCACAGTATCCAGTAAGAGACCAAGAACACTTGAGTTCACAATATCTTTGAATCCTTCAGTTGAACTCATGAATTTTGTGTCTAAAATGCTTTAAAAAAATTTAATTGGATATTTGCTGTGGATTGACATTGGTAATTAATATGTTTAACGTAGCTTTATTTGTATAGTAATACAATTGTATATATAAAGTTCATTCATGTATCGGAATCAATTATGGCATCATTTAAAATATGGTCTGTTGATTTAGGCCGCTCGTACACCAGCACGACGCGACCGCAACGCTACCGCGACGATACTTTTTAACGAGGAAAATGCGTCGCGTCGCCGTATCCTTGGTGTGGGCGCTTCTATGAATTACCTCGTACCGCGACTGCGAAGCGACACGAAGTCGCGGTCGCGTTGCGGTCGCGTCGTGCTGGTGTACGAGCGGCCTTACACATATTTGTTGTTTTGACAACTTTCGTCGACAATCCGACGACAAACAACATTACCTATAGACTATACAGGGTGTTCTACAAGCTCTATGACAAACTCTGGCAGGTGATAGCTGTGCTTATTCTAAAAATGCCTATGAAATTCCTATGAACATAGGTCCGATTAGTTTTCGTTTAGAAGATGCAAGCATTTGAAAAAATATATGTTCATGTTTAAACAAAAGGTAGGCTGACAAACGGCAACTTGTGTTATCTTCATAATTCATTTGACAAGTGGCGTACGTTCTGACTAAGGAATGCATTCTTTCTCACCTCAGGACTATGAAGATATGGGATTTGTATATGGGTATTATAATGAAAACTCCAGAAATCAGCTCGAGAATACTGAAATCAAAATAGACACCAATTCTGGTCCAAAATAAGCACAAATGAAGTGAATGTAGAAAATGAAGAAAACTTTATAGAAGCTGTTCTTGTGAACTCTTCAATTAGTGGTGGGAGTGTAGCTAACTAGTCTCAATTTATCACCGAATTTCGTATGGCGTGTCTTGAACAGAGAAATTTTGCATCCATTTCGTAGTCGAAATGCACAAGCTTTACATGCTGGAGATGCATCACAAGAGTTAGAATTTTGTCGATGGTTACTTCAACAACATGCACAAAATAATAAATTTATTTCGCTTGCCATGTGGTCTGACGGGGCTTGTTTTACTAGAGACAGTATAAACAACAAGCATAACGAACATGTGTGGGCTTTGCAAAAACCACATGCCAATAGACCACATAGGGGGAAATAAGTAGTTGATTGGTTGAATGGATATTTTCCGAATAGAAGGAAAGGTCAAGGGGGATCAATAGGATATGGCCACCTCGTTCACCGGATCCTAACCCTATTATTTGTGGAGACATATGAAAACGCTTATCTATCATGTCGAAATTACATCAACAATTACTTGATAGAATTGAAGATGCTGCTAACCAGATAAGAAACGACCCAAATCTCATCCATCTACTAATCTTTAATTCGTCCATGTGAGGCTTGCATTACTGCCGAATGTGAACATGATCTTAAGATCTGTTATTTCCATTCATCATAATTTATCGTTAATTGTTAAAGAATAGAAGAATTGATACAATAGTTCTGACCCAAACAATATATTTTTCAAATGCTTGTCTTCCAAACGAAACGATTCGGACCTATGTTCATAGGAAACAAAATGTTCAGAATGAGCACAACTATCATCTGCAATAGTTTGTCCTAGAGCTTATAGAACACCCTGTACATACTCAGTTTCTCGATACTTCTAGTAGCATGACCACACAGAATTTGGCATAAACGTTTATATCGTGATTTAACATAATATATCTTCAAATTTCAACTTTTTTGAATGGTTGAATTTTTCGAGATATTGAGAAAACTAAATAGATCAGGGTCGAAGCCTTCAAAAATGATAAAAAATGAAAAAAAAAATACAGTAGAATGACACCCATTGGAAAAGGAAGAGAATATAACAAAAATGATAGGAAAAATAATTTACGGGTGCTCTGAGTTCGGGAAGGGGGTGAGTTTTTAAGGGAAAAAACTGTTAATCTCGATTTCCGGCAAAACTACAAGTCCTATGGAAAAAAGTTGAATGGCAAAGTTGTAGGTAATAAAAAGATCTACAACTTTTTGCGCGCGTGTTCCGCAAGGAACAGCGTGCTATCATTTCGTCACAATGTCTGTATTTTTCGAATTTTTTTTCGAAAATGGTCTCAAACGATTAGGTTCGACTTCCTGATGAAGAATTCGAGGTCAAATTCAATTCTGTTCGTCCGGTCCGGCCGGCCAGCCGTTAGCACGATAACTCTCGAACGGAACGACTTAGAGCGTTGAAATTTGCAGGGTAGTTTTGTAGCGTAAATATCTCGGACAAGTTCGTTAACGGGCGAAATCCACCGAGCGGTTTCGGAGTTAAGGCCGTTTTTAGTCAAAACGTTTTTTATGAATATTTCCGGAACCGATCACTCGATCTTTCTGAAATTTGGCATCAAATTGTAGAATCATGATCTTTATATGCCTGCGAAGTTTCGTTTTGATCGGAAGGCCCTTAAGTGACAAAAACAAATTTCAAAAATTTTAAAATTTTGTTTTCAGGATAACTGCGCGACAAAGCAGATTGACTTGTAAAGTCAATCTGCTTTGGCGCGCGTGCTATAAACATGATTAGAATTATACTGACCCCCCCAAATCTTCTAGGAGTTAATTTTTGAACCGTCAGTGAATGCTGTCCACTATCCTTTGGGTAGATCTTCGGCTCGCTCTATCCACTGAGCTTGAAGTACTCATCATTCAATTTAAATTAGCCACCGTGATCACGCGCGCCAAAGAGTACTGACTTCACGTCAGTGCTTTTTTTTTTATTTACACTTTTTTCACATCACCGCAAAATTTATGTGAAAAATTCAAATAACCACGATTTTGCTCGCGTGTTCCGCAAGGAACAGCGTGCTATCATTTCGTCACAATGTCTGTATTTTTCGAATTTTTTTTCGAAAATGGTCTCAAAGATTAGGTTCGACTTCCTGATGAAGAATTCGAGGTCAAATTCAATTCTGTCCGTCCGGTCCGGCCGGCCGTTAGCACGATAACTCTCGAACGGAACGACTTAGAGCGTTGAAATTTGCAGGGTAGTTTTGTAGCGTAAATATCTCGGACAAGTTCGTTAACGGGCGAAATCCACCGAGCGGTTTCGGAGTTAAGGCCGTTTTTAGTCAAAACGTTTTTAATGAATATTTCCGGAACCAATCACTCGATCTTTCTGAAATTTGGCAGCAAATTGTAGAATCATGACCTTTATATGCCTGCGAAGTTTTGTTTTGATCGGACGGCCCTAAAGTAGCGAAAAAAAATTTCAAAGATTTTGTTTTCAGGACAACTCGAAAAATACTGATCTGATTAAATTTAAACTCAGTAGTTAGATGCAAAAGACCAATGCAAACACTTTTGCAAAATTTCGTGAAGATCACGTGACATGAAAAAAATAAAAAAATTACTACTCTTTTGCGAAATACTTTGCTTAAAATGCCGAAACCTATTTTTGCGGGTATGTTCTGGGGAACATCGCGTTATAGTTTTGCCCAAATGTCTGTAACTTTCGAATTTTTTGACGAAAATGGTCTCAAACGATTAAGTTCGACTCCCCAATGAAGAATTCGAGGTCAAATTTGATTCTGTCCGTCCGGCCGTCCGGCCGTCCGTTGCCACGATAACTTGAGAACGAAAAGAGCTAGCGACTTGAAATTTTCATGGTAGGTGGCGCATCCCAATACGACGGACAAGTTCGTTAATGGGCATAATCGGCCCAGTGGTTTCCGAGTAATAATTTTGTTTTCAACCAATATAAATCCGATCGAATTGAAACTTGGTGGGTAGTTGTAGAATATGAACCTAAACACGTTTGTGAAATTTTGTGCGAATCGTATGGCTAGAAAATTTTAAAAAAATTATTAAAAAATATTTTTGTTGTCACGATAACTTGAGAACGGAATGAGATAGCGGCTTGAAATTTTCAGGTTAGGATTTGCACCAGAACGCGACATTTCAGTTTGTTTATGAGCATAATCGGCCAAACGGTTTTAGAGTTATAGCCATCTGAAATTTTCTGAAATTTGGTGGTTTTTTGGTCCTCATTAACTCGAAAAATACAGAACCGATTGAATTCAAACATGGTTATTAGTTGTAGAATGCCAACGCGAAAATGTTTGCAAAATTTGGTGAGGATAGCATTTGCAGAAAATTTTTAATAAATCATTGAAAATAAAAAAAAAAATTCTATATATCAGTAACTATTCGTTTGAAATTGCTGAAATTTTGCAAGAGCCTTCATAACCTAACTCTACTGCCAACTTTCAAGTTTTAATACGATCGGTTAAATATTGTTGGAGATTCGAGCATTCTTGTGTGAGTTCAGTAGATGGGTGACCGTTGCCTCGATAACTTTCGAACGAAAGGAGATAGGGACTTGCAATTTTCAGGGTAGGTTGCGTATCCGAAAGGGAGAGTTGAGTTCGTTTTTGGGCATAATCGGTCTAACGGTTTCCGAGTTATACCCACCTGGAATATGATTTCCTTAATAACTCAAAAAATAAATATTCGATCGCATTGGTGCTTGATAACTAGTAGTAGAAAATCAACATAAAGACGTGTTTGAAATTTTGTAAGAACCGTACCCCTAGAAAATTTGAAAAAAATGACGAAAAAAAAAATTTTAAGAACCGTACCCCTAGAAAATTAAAAAAAAATCACGAAAAAAAAAATTGGTTCAAGCACTGACGTGAAGTCAGAAGCTTTTGCGCGTATGTTCTATTGGCCATTCTTCTGTATTGGACACCGAATCGAATTTACCATGGTATATTAATGTTGTCCATTCTCTTGTATTGGCCACTTAATTCGAATTTACCATGGTAAATTCGAATTAAGAGTGTCCGGAAGATATCGCATCTTAAATCTACGCATGCGCAGACCCTCATCAGGGATCTGGATTCTATGGAGGAATAGCATCTGCCACCCCAAAACCCCAATCCTCTCTGACGAAAACTACAGCAGTTAAATGACTTCTCATCTGTGCATGCGCACAACGAAAAATGTCCGGAAAGGGCAGCATGAACCTCAAACAAGCACTGACGTGAAGTCAGAAGCTTTTGCGCGTATGTTCTATTGGCCATTCTTCTGTATTGGACACCGAATCGAATTTACCATGGTAAATTATGTTGTCCATTCTCTTGTATTGGCCACTTAATTCGAATTTACCATGGTAAATTCGAATTAAGAGTGTCCAATACAGGAGAATGGACAACATAATTTACCATGGTAAATTCGATTAAGGGTGTCCAATACAGAAGAATGGCCAATAGAACATACGCGCAAAAGCTTCTGACTTCACGTCAGTGAAGTGTTCTATTGGCCATTCTTCTGTATTGGACACCGAATCGAATTTACCATGGTAAATTATGTTGTCCATTCTCTTGTATTGGCCACTTAATTCGAATTTACCATGGTAAATTCGAATTAAGAGTGTCCAATACAGGAGAATGGACAACATAATTTACCATGGTAAATTCGATTAAGGGTGTCCAATACAGAAGAATGGCCAATAGAACATACGCGCAAAAGCTTCTGACTTCACGTCAGTGCTTGTTTGAGGTTCATGCTGCCCTTTCCGGACATTTTTCGTTGTGCGCATGGACAGATGAGAAATCATTTAACTGCTGTAGTTTTCGTCAGAGAGGATTGGGGTTTTGGGGTGGCGGATGCTATTCCTCCATAGAATCCAGATCCCTGATGAGGGTCTGCGCATGCGTAGATTAAAGATGCGATATCTTCCGAACCACTAGTGTTGGAGAATCGGAGTTTTTTGTAAGATGTGTTATTTTGAAAGGACTTTTAGCCGCGAGTAGATTGCACATGCGCAGAAGAGAAGTGACTGTTTTTGGGTTGGATGGGTTATGTTGGGAGTGCTGAGTCGATATTGTGAGGTTTTAAAAGAATATTCATAGCAATTCAGTGCTCGGACACTAGTCAGTTTGGGGGAAATACCGTTGTTTGCGAGTTGAAGTGTGCATACCGTGGCCCTGGGGCCAATTTTGAAATTGATGTTACCCCTTACGGGCATTTTTCGTTATGCGCATGAGCAGACCATCAGTGATTTAACTGCTGAAGTTTTCGTCAGAGAGGATTGGGGTTTTGGGGTGGCGGATGCTATTCCTCTACAGAATCCCCTGGTGAGGGTCTGCGCATGCGTGGATTCAAGAGGCGATATCTCCTGAACCACTTGTGTTGGAGAATCGGAGTTTTCTGTATGGTGTGTGATTTTGGAAGGACTTTCAGCCGCAAGTAGATTGCGCATGCGCAGAGGAGAAGTGACTGTTTTTTGGTTGTATGGGTTATGTTGGGAGTGCTGACCCGATATTGTGAGGTTTTAAAAGAATATTCATGGCAATTCAGTGCAAGGACAAGTCGGATTGGGGGATGTAGCGTTGTTTCCGAGTTAAAGTGTCCGTATCGTGGCCGTGGGGCTTATTTCGAAATTGATGTTGCCCCTTACAGGCATTTTTCGTTATGCGCATGAGCAGACCATCAGTGATTTAACTGCTGGTGCTTTCGTCAGAGAGGATTGGGATTTTGGGGTGGCGGATGCTATTCCTCCATAGAATCCCCTGGTGAGGGTCTGCGCATGCGTGGATTCAAGAAGCGATATCTCCTGAACCACTAGTGTTGGAGAATCGGAGTTTTTTGTGAGGTGTGTAATTTTGGGAGGACTTGCAGCCACGAGTATATTGCGCTTGCGCAGATGAGAAGTGAATGGTTTTGGGTTGTTTGTGTTATGTTGGAAGCAATGTGCCGATATTGTGAGGTTTTAAAAGAATATTCATGTCAATTCAGTGCATGGATACAAGTCAGTTTGGGGGAAATAGCGTTGTTTCCGAGTTGAAATGTCTGTATGGTGGCCCTGAGGCGAATTTATAAATAACTATATTCGGTAGATCTATATTAAAATACGGTCGGATTTGGAGGAGAGGCAATTGCGTTCCAAACGGAGGTCCCACAACCGCATTTTTTTTTTATCTACGGTAAAGCTAACAGCCAAACTGTATTGATAGCTATATTTGTTAAAGGAACTTGAAAAAAAAAAAAAGCACTGACGTGTAGTCAGTACTCTTTGGCGCGCGTGTTCACGGTGGCTAATTTGAATTGAATGATGAGTACTTCAAGCTCAGTAGATAGAGCGAGCCGAAGATCTACCCAAAGGATAGTGGACACCATTCACTGTCGGTTCAAAAATTAACAGTGCTGTATCTAAGCTGCCATCAGGATAGATTAACAAAGTTGGAAAAGAACACAAGTGACTCTCCTTAGTCGCACAAGCTCCTAGAAGATTTGGGAGGGTCAGTATAATCCTAATCATGTTAATCGCACGCGCGCAAAAGCAGATTTTCTTAACAATGAAAGAAAAAGATAAAAAGTCAATCTGCTTTGGCGCGCGTGCGATTAACATGATTAGGATTATACTGACCCTCCCAAATCTTCTAGGAGCTTGTGCGACTAAGGAGAGTCACTTGTGTTCTTTTCCAACTTTGTTAATCTATCCTGATGGCAGCTTAGATACAGCACTGTTAATTTTTGAACCGACAGTGAATGGTGTCCACTATCCTTTGGGTAGATCTTCGGCTCGCTCTATCTACTGAGCTTGAAGTACTCATCATTCAATTCAAATTAGCCACCGTGAACACGCGCGCCAAAGAGTACTGACTACACGTCAGTGCTTTTTTTTTTTTTTTTAATTTGTATCTTTCACAAAAAAAAAATCTCCAAATTTGCTAATAACTTACCTTTTTATTCCCCAAATACACTGTAATTTTTTGGATTCGAAATATTTTTTCTTTCACCTTAATTTGACTTAATATCGAAAAAGCACCGTAAATTTCAATCAAAAATTCTCACGTCAAAATATCTGCTTTTTGCGCGCGTGTTCCGCAAGGAACAGCGTGATATCATTTCGTCACAATGTCTGTATTTTTCGATTTTTTTTTCGAAAATGGTCTCAAACGATTGGGTTCGACTCCCTGATGAAGAATTCGAGGTCAAATTCAATTCTGTCCGTCCGGTCCGGCCGGCCGTTAGCACGATAACTCTCGAACGGAACGACTTAGAGCGTTGAAATTTAGGGGTAGTTTTGTAGCGTAAATATCTCGGACAAGTTCGTTAACGGGCTAATTCCACCGATCAATTTCGGAGTTAAGGCTGTTTTTAGTCAAAACGTTTTTTATGAATATTTCCGGAACCGATCACTCGATCTTTCTGAAATTTGGCATCAAATTGTAGAATCATGACCTTTATATGCCTGCGAAGTTTTGTAATGACCGGACGGCCCTAAAGTGGCAAAAAAAAATGTCAAAAATTTTAAAATTTTGTTTTCACGATAACTCGAAAAATACTGTTCTGATTAAATTGAAACTCAGTAGTTAGATGCAAAAGACCAATGCAAACACTTTTGCGAAATTTCGTGAAGATCACGTGACATGAAAAAAATCAAAAAATTACTACTATTTTGCGGAATACTTTGCTTAAAATGCCGAAACCTATTTTTTTGAGGTTCATGCTGCCTTTTCCAGGCATTTTTTGTTGTGCGCATGCGCAGATAAGAAGTCATTTAACTGCTGTAGTTTTTGTCAGAGAGGATTGGGGTTTTGGGGTGGCGGATGCTATTCCTCCATAGAATCCAGATCCCTGATGAGGGTCGGCGCATGCGTAGATTAAAGATACGATATCTCCCGAACCACTAGTGTTGGAGAATCGGAGTTTTTTGTAAGGTGTGTTATTTCGAGAGGACTTTTAGCCGCGAGTAGATTGCGTATGCGCAGAAGAGAAGTGACTGTTTTTTAATTGGATGGGTTATGTTGGGAGTGCTGAGCCGATATTGTGAGGTTTCAAACGAATATTCATGGCAATTCAGTGCAAGGACAAGTCAGTTTGGGGGAATGTAGCATTGTTTCCGAGTTAAAGTGTCCGTACCGTGGCCCTGGGGCTAATTTAGAAATCGATGTTACCCCTTACGGGCATTTTTCGTTATGCGCATGAGCAGACCATCAGTGATTTAACTGCTGGTGCTTTCGTCAGAGAGGATTGGGATTTTGGGGTGGCGGATGCTATTCCTCTATAGAATCCCCTGGTGAGGGTCTGCGCATGCGTGGATTCAAGAAGCGATATCTCCTGAACCACTAGTGTTGGAGAATTGGAGTTTTTTGTGAGGTGTGTAATTTTGGGAGGACTTGCAGCCACGAGTATATTGCGCATGCGCAGACGAGAAGTGAATGGTTTTGGGTTGTTTGGGTTATGTTGGGAGTAATGAGCCGATATTGTGAGGTTTTAAAAGAATATTCATGTCAATTCAGTGCACGGACACAAGTCAGTTTGGGGGAAATAGCGTTGTTTCTGAGTTGAAATGTCTGTATGGTAGCCCTGAGGCGAATTTATAAACAACTTATTCGGTAGATCTATATTAAAATACGTTCGGATTTGGAGAAGAGGCAATTGCTTTCCTAAAGGAGGTCCCACAACCGCAATTTTTTTTTATCTACGGTAAAGCTAACAGCCAAACTGTATTGATAGCTATATTTGTTAAAGGAACTTGAAAAAAAAAAGCACTGACTTGAAGTCAGTACTCTTTGGCGCGCGTGTTCACGGTGGATAATTTGAATTGAATGATGAGTACTTCAAGCTCAGTGGATAAAGCGAGCCGAAGATCTACCAAAAGGATAGTGGACACCATTCACTGTCGGTTCAAAAATTAACAGTGCTGTATCTAAGCTGCCATCAGGAAAGAGTAACAAAGTTGGAAGAGAACACAACTGACCCTCCTTAGTCGCACAAGCTCCTAGAAGATTTGGGAGGGTCGGTATAATCCTAATCATGTTTATAGCACGCGCGCAAAAGCAGATTGACTTAACAATGAAAGAAAAAGTGTAAAAAGTCAATCTGCTTTGGCGCGCGTGCTATAAACATGATTAGGATTATACTGACCCTCCCAAATCTTCTAGGAAAATAGAAGTAACTGGTTGTGAGAAAGAGACCATTGAAATCAGCATTGAAAAAAGACAGAATAGTTAAAGGCAAACCACGGTATATGAATATTTTCTTATAATTTGGCGTTTGGCAAAACCACAGAATACAAAACATTGGTTTCCTTTATTCTCTGACCTTTCTTGTTACTGTATTGTTTGGTTTCGTGTATTGTGTATGTGTTTTGGTAATTTGTAGACAGAATATTTAAAGGCAAAACATTTTCATTTAAATCCGACACTCGTTTCTGAATATTCTGATACCCTGTGGACAGGAGCTTTCTGGCGCTCTAGTTCAAACAGACAAATTATATCTCCGGAAGTATTGGTTTCTCAGAGTTGGGAATTATATCAATGTATTCATATGATATAACCGCATCATAAAGGAAATTCAATTCAAATAATAGTTTATTTATCAAGATTAAATGAGCAATCATGAGAATGAGAACTGCACCATGGAAGAAATCAAATTAAATCTGGCCAATTTTGCCCAATATCGAACTTAACCGAGATATTCATCTCCCTAATCTACTCTGAAAATTTCAACTACCTACCTCATTCCGTTCGAGAGTTATATCTATGTCTATGGATGAAAAGCAGTCTCACTACTCTCAGATCTCTTACTAACTTCATGTTCCGTTCCGATATGTAAGACTTTTCTGAGAATGAGGTCCCCGTTGCATCGCTAAAATACGAGTATTTCAACCCCAATATTTTTGAAGTTATAATATTCCCTTCTGTCAAGTTGACATTATGAGAATTCATACATAGAATAATTATATATCAATCTGTGAAATACGATTTACATTTAAATTTTGAAAAATCATATCTCCGAAAGTATTGGCTTGTTAGAGTTAAAAATGAAATGAATGGATTCTTATGATAAAACTGCTTATTAAAAAATTTTTATTTGGTATTTGTTTTGTAAAACAAAAAAAATTTTTTTTATTACTCCGAAACCTTCTGTCCGAATTTGCCCAGTAACGAACTTAGCCGAGATATTCATCCCCCAAACCTACTCTGAAAATTTCAACTCTCTAGCTCATTCCGTTCGAGAGTTATCGTGCCTACGGCCGGCCGGACAGAATGAATTTCGACCACGGATTCTTGATCAGTGAGTCGAACCAAATCGTTTAAGACCATTTTCATCGAAATATTCGAAAATTACAGACATTTGGGCAAATTGATAAGCACTCAGTTCCGAGGAACTAGAGCGCCAAAAAGTGAGAATCTAATTCACAATAATCTGGCCTAGAAGAAAGTATTTTAATATGTCTCAGAAACCAGAATTCTAATGATCATATTTTGTTTTAGGTTTGTTCATTTTTTTTTGTATTGCAGATAATTTTAGGCAACTCCTGCTATTTTCTCTGTTTCCTGGTACTGTATACCTACTATATAAAGTTTGGAAGTGATTCAGGAGATTTCAAATTATACCAGACTTCGAATATATGTGTTAATAATTTTGTTAATGAATAGATTACACAGAATCCTGTGAAAAAATTTAAATATAGTCTACGAAAGTTATGAAAAATAGTAGATATAGGAAATTAGTTATTCAAATATAGGAGAAGATATAGATTTGGAAAAATTTCATTTCTTTGAACAGTTCACAAGGATATATATTAACTAGAAATAAATTTAAGAATTATTAGAGGTGACTAGATAATAATAAATATCTGGAGGCCATAAACTGGTATTTTAATCTCCCTATGAAAGATAAAACCCACACCCAAGCCAGCTAGTTAACTTGCCACCCTTTTTGTTACAGTATCTAGTCAAACTTCAATTGTTCAGTAATAAGATTCAGTAATTAAATGAATTCTGAGACAAGAAAAAGAGCACAGACTGCAGGAACCTAGAAGAGAGGCGGGGCCGGGATAATAATTAATATCGAGAGTGTGAAAGGTCAGAGGAAAGAGTTGTAATGGCAGAGAGTTCAGTGGACATTCAAGGCCCAATGGCAACACACAAGAGGTGCACAAAAAAACAAGATCGCAGATAGAAGATGACCAGGCAAACCCAGAGTAAGGGCATCCTTAAATATAGGATTGTACATTACATTTATGATAACTATACAAATTCTAAATAGCTGTTGTGAATAAACAATGACAACCAAAGGTGAGTATCACAGAATTGAAACGAATTAACCCCCACTCAGTATTTGTGGAGCATTTTTACTTGTTTCATGGTGTAGTCAACCTGCATTCGTGCGCTTGCTAATGACATGATTATACTCCTCCTAAGTATTCCCCAAGAAGGCCCTTCAGAAGCTCCTAGGAGCTTGTGCGAGTTAAGAAAGTCAGTTGTGTTCTGTGTAGGCTTTGCTACTGTATTTTTACGCCAGCTTAGGCACAGCACTGTTAATTTAAGCAACAGTAGATGGTAGCTACTAAAATCTAAGTAGATCTCCGAAACTGACATGCACGCGCACAAAATTGCCACGATTTTTCTTCTAAAACCTCACAATATCGGCTCAGCACCAGATCGTTAGACCATTAGACAAAACAACTCCTAATCTAACCCATACAACCATTTCACATCTGCGCATGCGCAGTCCGCTTACGGCTAAAAGTCCTCACAAAATCACAAACCTCACATTAATCACAGATTCTCCATGTCCAGTGGCTCAGAAGATATCGCAGCCCCAATCAACGCATGTCCGGACCCTATCAAGAAGATTCTATGGAAGAATAGCATCTCAAAAACACTCTCTCTCATATGAAAACTGCAGCAGTTGAGTTGCTTTCCGTATGCTCTTACGCCTAGCGGAAAATGCACGAAATGGGCAGCGTTAATTTCAAAATTAGCCCAAGGACACTCCACATAGGAAATTAGCTATTTCCTTGAAACTTGCTTGCACACACACGCACACACATAATTGATATGAGGTGGTAATATGGCCTTCCACTCCAATTATCGTGCTTACGGTCGGACGGACGGAAAGAATTGGATTTGACCCCGGATTATTCATCAGTGTGTCGAACTTTCTGAAATAGCCTTATTGTTGCTCAATAATGCAGCAAGCCTTTGCTCTGATGAGGAATTGATTAGTGTGGAAATGGAAAACTTGTTACTTTCTTTCCACCACTAAATTGCACAGGTTCAATACAACCTGTGAATCAAAGTGCAAAGGTTGATACTCTTGTACTAAAAGATATAGACCGCATTGGTTAGGTTAGAATCATTCTATTGGCGGGAGATTCATATTCAAATTGCATGGGAGTCTTATGGAGGTTCAACTTCGAGATGAAACCACCCTATTTAAAAGATGATGTTAGTGAAGAGACATCTACTATTGGTACCTTCATGATTAGTGCATGAAGGTGTACCAGTGAACCAGTGTAGTTCGAAAAATTTCCGTATGTCGTAGATGGCTTCTGTTGTGCGTCATTACAAGGCCGATTTAGGGTTATGTTATTATTTCTGACTGATTTCGACTGAGCTAAGGCATACGTCAATCGAATTTGCTCAACACTTTTATTTTCATTAATTATTTTGGAAATATACAATTTTGTTATGAAAATGTAATTCTAGATTGTTGAGAAAGGTTCAATGAATCTGTTTCATCATAAATAAACCATAAGAGATTAGCCAAAGTATCTAAAAACGGTCGATAGATTCGCGAAAATTTTAGTCCCATAAGAAATGCATGGGGAATTCAGTCCTCGGATCCACGGATGGATCGTAATTCAAAATTTCCGCCTAACCTAACTAATGTGGCCTATACGAGAGAAGGCTACAAGTACAACATTTTTAGGATATTGCACATAAAAAACAAAGCAAATTCTCCGACTAATTCAAACAATTCATCATAAGTATAGGTGCCTGTAATATCTAGTACACAACATACTGTATAAAATATAGTGAGTAGGTAATCAAATTATTAGAGCCCACTAGAAAATTCGAACATTCGTTTGGAAAAAGGTTGTAATTCTGCTACGGAATATATTAAATATGTCTGTATTTAATTGCAGTATGAAGGTTCTGGGCTTGCCGACCTGCGAAATATTCTCATCCCAGCCATGAAGAAAACAATACTACAATGGGCTAAACATCAAAATAATAGGGCGTTTTTGAGCTTTGCCCATCTGGAACTTTGTTGGCCCAATAATCCAAAAATACTGATCTTATCAAATCTGAAACTCGGTGGTTATTTAAAAATATCGATACGAAGACTTATGCAGAATTAATTCAGGATTGTATGACTAGAAAATTTTGAAAAAAATCATGAAAAGTAATTTTCCAAGATCCTTTCAAACTTTCTTTAATATCAAAGTTCTAGATTTAATCTCGATCGGATCTATATTGTTGACAGTACGTGCAAATATTATTTTTTTCTACTGGAAGCCAAGGAAGCGAGTTCAGTACCTGGATGGATGACGATCTGAATTTGAACAAGCTCGCCAAACATACTGAACTCACGTCAGAACTGCATGCTGTCAAAATGCGTGGTGAGGCATTCTTCAAGTCTGATTGATTTTAATTCTTTACTTTTGCAACCATTTTTGCGCGCGTGTTCCGCAAGGAACAGCCTGCTATCATTTCGTCACAATGTATGTATTTTTCGAATTTTTTGAGAAAATGGTCTAAAACGATTGGGTACGACTCCCTAATGAAGAATTCGAGGTCAAATTCAATTCTGTCCGTCCGGCCGTTAGCACGATAACTCTCGAACGGAGTGAGTTAGAGCGTTGAAATTTGCAGGGCATGTTTGAAGCGTAAATATCTCGGACAAGTTCGTTAATGGGCAAAATCCATCGAGCCGTTTCGGAGTTACGGCCATTTTTAGTTGAAACGTTTTTCAGGAATATCTCCGAAACCGATACCTCGATTAACATAATTCCACTAATTTGTTCTAACCCATGGGCATAAAATCATTGGTTCGTTATTGATCCCAATCGGACAGATGTCCGAAGAAGCTTCGGAAGTATGCAATAAGTAGTACATCAAATGATTCCGGTAGACTTTTTTCAGGCTTTTGGTGTCGTCTGATAACAAAATCGTTGTCACCACAAGCGGTTGAATTATTGCTACCTCCTGCAAGTCCTAACTCGTGGAGTATTAGTTTAAACCATTGATTGATGGAAGTAGTGATGATGATGGTAGTGAAACAGACAGCGATCGATATTTTTGCGCGCGTGTCCCGCAAGGAACAGCGTGCTATCATTTCGTCACAATGTCTGTATTTTTCGAATTTTTTTTCGAAAATGGTCTCAAACCATTGGGTTCGACTCCCTGATGAAGAACTCGAGGTCAAATTCAATTCTGTCCGTCCGGTCCGGCCGGCCGTTAGCACGATAACTCTCGAACGGAACGACTTAGAGCGTTGAAATTTGCAGGGTAGTTTTGTAGCGTAAATATCTCGGACAAGTTCGTTAACGGGCGAAATCCACCGAGCGGTTTCGGAGTTAAGGCCGTTTTTAGTCAAAACGTTTTTTTATGAATATTTCCGGAACCGATCACTCGATCTTTCTGAAATTTGGCATCAAATTGTAGAATCATGACCTTTATATGCCTGCAAAGTTTTGTTATGACCGGACGGCCCTAAAGTGGCAAAAAAAATTTCAAAAATTTTAAAATTTTGTTTTCACGAGACTCGAAAAATACTGATGTGATTAAATTGAAACTCAGTAGTTAGATGCAAAAGACCAAAGCAAACACTTTTACAAAATTTCGTGAAGATCACGTGACATGAAAAAATCAAAAAATTACTACTATTTTGCGGAATACTTTGCTTAAAATGCCGAAACCTATTTTTTTGAGGTTCATGCTGCCTTTTCCGGGCATTTTTCGTTAGGCGCATGCGCAGATGAGAAGTCATTTAACTGCTGTAGTTTTCGTCAGAGAGGATTGGGGTTTTGGGGTGGCGGATGCTATTCCTCCATAGAATCCAGATCCCTGATGAGGGTCTGCGCTTGCGTAGATTGAAGATGCGATATCTCCCGAACCACTAGTGTTGGAGAATCGGAGTTTTTTGTAAGGTGTGTTATTTTGAGAGGACTTTTAGCCGCGAGTAGATTGCGCATGCGCAGAAGAGAAGTGACTGTTTGGGTTGGATGGGTTATGTTGGGAGTGCTGAGTCGATATAGTGAGGTTTTAAAAGAATATTCATAGCAATTCAGTTCAAGGACAAGTCAGTTTGGGGGATGTAGCGTTTTTTCCGAGTTAAAGTACTCGTACCGTGGCCCTAGGGCTAATTTTGAAATTGATGTTACCCCTTACAAGCAGTTTTCGTTATGCGCATGAGCAGACCATCAGTGATTTAACTGGTGGTGTTTTCGTCAGAGAGGATTGGGGTTTTGGGGTGGCGGATGCTATTCCTCCATAGAATCCCCTGTTGAGGGTCTGCGCATGCGTGGATTAAAGATGTGATATCTCCTGAACCACTAGTGTTGGAGAATCGGAGTTTTTTGTAAGGTGTGTGATTTCGAGAGGACTTTTAGCCGCAAGTAGATTGCGCATGCGCAGAAGAGAAGTGACTGTTTTTGGGTTGTATGGGTAATGTTGGGAGTGCTGAGCCGATATTGTGAGGTTTCAAGAGAATATTCATGGCAATTCAGTGCAGGGACAAGTCAGTTTGGGGGATGTAGCGTTGTTTCCGAATTAAAGTGTCCGTACCGTGGCCCTGGGGCTAATTTCGAAATTGATGTTACCCCTTACGGGCATTTTTCGTTATGCGCATGAGCAGACCATCAGTGATTTAACTGCTGGTGCTTTCGTCAGAGAGGATTGGGATTTTGGGGTGGCGGATGCTATACCTCTATAGAATCCCCTGGCGAGGGTCTGCGCATGCGTGGATTCAAGAAGCGATATCTCCTGAACCACTAGTGTTGGAGAATTGGAGATTTTTGTGAGGTGTGTCATTTTGGGAGGACTTGCAGCCACGAGTATATTGCGCATGCGCAGACTAGAAGTGAATGGTTTTGGGTTGTTTGGGTTATGTTGGTAGTAATGAGCCGATATTGTGAGGTTTTAAAAGAATATTCATGTCAATTCAGTGCACGGACACAAGTCAGCGTTGTTTCCGAGTTGAAATGTCTGTATGGTAGCCCTGAGGCGAATTTATAAATAACTATATTCGGTGGATCTATATTAAAATACGTTCGGATTTGGAGAAGAGGCAATAATTTCTTTCCTAACGGAGGTCCCACAACCGCAATTTTTTTTGATCTACGGTAAAGCTAACAGCCAAACTGTATTGATAGCTATATTTGTTAAAGGAACTTGAAAAAAAAAAGCACTGACGTGAAGTCAGTACTCTTTGGCGCGCGTGTTCACGGTGGCTAATTTGAATTGAATGATGAGTACTTCAAGCTCAGTGAATAGAGCGAGCCGAAGATCTACCCAAAGGATAGTGGACAATATTCAATGTCGGTTCAAAAATTAACAGTGCTGTATCTAAGCTGCCATCAGGATAGAGTAACAAAGTTGGAAAAGAACACAACTGACCCTCCTTAGTCGCACAAGCTCCTAGAAGATTTGGGAGGGTCAGTATAATCCTAATCATGTTTATAGCACGCGCGCAAAAGCAGAGTGACTTAACAATGAAAGAAAAAGTGTAAAAAGTCAATATGCTTTGGCGCGCGTGCTATAAACATGATTAGGATTATACTGACCCTCCCAAATCTTTTAGGAGCTTGTGCGACTAAGGAGGGTCAGTTGTGTTCTTTTCCAACTTTGTTACTCTATCCTGATGGCACCTTAGATACAGCACTGTTAATTTTTGAACCGACAGGGAATGGTGTCCACTATCCTTTGGGTAGATCTTCGGCTCGATCTATCCACTGAGCTTGAAGAACTCATCATTCAATTCAAATTAGCCACCGTGAACACGCGCGCCAAAGAGTACTGACTTCACGACAGTGCTTATTTTTTTAAATAATACACTTTTATTAAGTTTTACATATTAATATAGATAATAAATATTATTTTCTACTTTTGTAATCATTTGGTATCAAATGTTCGATAAACTTCTGTAAAAAATATACATAGTATGCAATCTTCAATCTGGACTTTGCAATATTTGTCATCTTTGTCTGCACTTTTTTTCTTAATTCAGCTTCATATTTGCATTGAGCTACCGCTGAATTGCGATTTTCATGTAAATCGTATAACGTTTTCTATTTATGACCAGCTTTTTGGTATCCTGAACCAACTAACCTTGCGAGTGGTTGCTGACTCATGTCCCTCGATACTCGAATCATGGGCCATTACGAAACTCTTGCCGATTTTTTCGCCAGCTCTTGGACTAAATGTCCTCATATGCAAAGCTATTCTGAAACCTTTCCGTTCCTACCAATGGTAGCAACAAGATTTACAGATTGTAAATAATATTGGGAAGTTAATAACAACTCTGCAATTCTAGGAACTGCAGTTAATATATGAGTTATTTGTTTTATAGTTTCAATTCAGTTAGGACACATCAGTATTGATGGCAGGATGGGTAACTTGTAGGATCAATGCTTGATGAACCTTCATCCTTATTCCACTTGATTTGTTTCCGCTAGTTTTGGACAATAGTACTTCAAAACATTAATTGTGAACATTTCAGTGGGAGCAAAAATACTTACTTTGGAAATAGATTGTGTGCACACTCCTTGAATTCTTCATAATCAGCTGGTAATGGTGTTAAAAATTTATCTATTGTGTGCAACATGTCCAACATCATATTATGCCCCACCACTAATTTACCCTGGAAATAATAATATGGTATAAGGTAATATCGTAACAAATTCAAGCACTATGTTCAGAAATTGTCTATATTTCAATGACTTAACCTTCGTTAATATAAATTAAAATAAAATAGAGCAGGTACTAGTCAAATACTGCAAAATTTACTATCGTGTATTTGCTATTCGAAATTTTTCCATTCCCTCTATTTTCCGACTACACTCAGCACAAATCGTTCACCGTCAGTTTCAATATAACATAAGAAATACTGATGAATGATGAAGAACACATTGATTGTTTACGTTAGTGGGACCGATTCGACATCCGATTTCTAATGCCGGGTCCAGACGGGTGTAATCTAACGCGTAATGTAAGACGAATTCTCCGTGTGGACGGTAGACGAGCGTTACATGCAATGCTCGTAGTACCGTTCACACGGAGAATTCGCCACACATCAACGCTTCAACCAATTTTTTTTTCCTGATTTTTTAAAAAATTTCTAGGGGTACATATACTGTATAGTATACAGTGACGTGGTTATAAGAACGATATCTAAATGCGAGTAAGTGACAGAGATAGTGATATAAGGGACTAGGCCGACTAGGGCCACTGTTCTCATGTCACTCGCATTCCAGCGAGTCCACTATTGGACTTGTGAGTCTGGCGGGGCTTCCGTGATTGTAAATGTCAGCCAGACGTGTATTTTCTATGAAATTATAGTATTACTTATCATGTGATAAATTTTCAAATCCGGGAAAATAAGAGCAAACATTTTGTAATTTTTGAGATTTTCAAGATGCCGCCAGACTCATTTGCCAATTTCGTAAATCAGCCAGCCTCACTTTTGATTAAAGTTTATGATAGTATCAAATGATACGTTAAATTTCGAGCATGGGAAAATGAATTTCTAAAATCCCTCGAATTTTTGAATCCGCAAATTTTCAGCCAGACTGACTTTCCTCCACTTGAGATGTGCCAGACTGTTATTTCCATTAATAAAATGATCCACTCTAATAAAAATTACAGATATTTATGACTGGGAAAATAAGTGCACTTGTCTTTTTTTTTATGTAGTGAACAAATCCGAAAATTTTAGCCAGACTCACAAATTATCGTTTTGTGTCACCATCCGAACAAACTATTTTATATACATCGACTGGGAAAATAAGTACAAAAAAAATTCACTGCCTCCTGGACTATTATATGTATGTATGCTCTGTAGGGTAGAGGGGGGCAGGTTCGGACATTTCATGTTTAGCGCCTCCCGGTTGCTCTAGATATCTGTAATTACACAATTTGGCAGCAGCTGTCGCTCAAACACAGTGTACTAAACGACGCTCTTCCAAACGGCCTATTTCGTCAAAAAATTTGTTTTTGTTTTCAAGTGCCACCAAAGGTAATTATTTCACACTTTATTCTGCTCAACTATTTGGGGTCATCATATTTCACTTTTTAAGAGATGCATGTGACAAAGTAAACATTTATGAACTACATATCCTATATTTTATCCGGAAGGAAGATTCGGAAATAACGGTTAAGTTGTTGAAAAAGTGATCTTCACTGAAGGGGTACATTCGGACACTTTGGTCGGGGCACATTCGGACTGTCCGGAACTGCCCCAAGTATAATATTATACTTATGTAAGGAAAAAGTGGGTGCCAGACGTGCCCGAAGAGACAAGAATAACTGCGGTTACGGATGATTTGTCTAAAAATATGTTCTGACGGCAGGCCGGTGCTCGACTTGGAATTAAAAATTCCACGCTCTACGATAGAGAATTGAAAGATGGAAATATGGACGATAACTACGATTTCGGGACCGAAATGAACTATAATGTATCCGGATTATCCAAATATGAGACCCACCAGGTGTTTTCGCCAACAGAGGAGATTGAACTTGAAAAATAATAAAGCAGTCGTCCGAAATTTGGCATGGGTTAACTTATATTATTACTAAATCAACAAGTCCAGAGCATTCCTGCCAATAGGGTCTTCTGACTTGTGAAATATATGCATAAGTATATTCATTATTCGAAGCCATTATGAAGACCCCATTGGCAGAAACGCTCTGACTGGAGTTGATTTATTAACAACGGTATCGCCATTTTTCATTATTATTATATTATTACTTGTAAATTGAAAAGGGAGCAATCAAGAATAAGAAAAAAATGTGGGAAATCCCTGTGGACAGGAGCTTTGGCGCTCCTGTCAAACTACTACCGAGTAATTATTCAAGCTTTGATAAATCATATCTCCGAAAGTATTGTTTTCTCAGAGTTGGGAATGATATCAAAGGATTCTTATGATAGGACTGCATCATCAATTCGATTCCATTAAAGATCAGCTGTACCGTCCAGACATCGGATTAACTTTAGGATAATGTGTCAGTCATATTACTTAATACTTTTCGGCTCCCCACTATAAGTGCAACAATAGTCCTAAGAGAATAATAGTTCATTTTTATGTTTTTGGGTGAATAATTGTTACCGTTACTTTCATTTTCCTATTCAAATACTGGCATTTTAGCATTATTCTAGTTATTTTACTCCCCATATTTGAACGTCCGAAACTACCCCAGGCATGTCCGGAACTGCCCCCATATGGGGTACATTCGGACAAATGAAAATTTATATTTGTTTGTATTTTTCAATGGAAAGTCGGTTATAATCAACCAACATAGCTTTACAGGCAGTCCACAAGATGTCACTCTATGTACTGACATACTTGTTTTTCCTAACTCTCCACAACTTTGGATTGTACAGCCGATTAGCAAAAAGTGTCCGAACCTGCCCCCCTCTACCCTACCACAAAGTATTATGGTATGTTTTTTCAGGAATTAAAAAAAACGGTATTTCAGATTCAATTAAAATATTTTAGATATAGAGCGTAATACTGATATTGGCCTATAATTGGAGATATAATCTGCAACACCCGTCTCGGAAATAGGACGAACTCTTGCTTTTTGTAGTTCTTCAGGGATAACCTCTTGTGATATACAGTCGTTTAATATTTTGAATAATGGTGTTAGGAGCTAAGGAGTTGCTTGTTTTAATGCAGTGCGATTGGCTCAGTGGTAGTAATTGACTTGGGAGCGGAAGCCCCTAGTTCAATTCCGAGGCTAGGAAAGAAATTTTCTAGTCACGGTAATCGCCACCATTCGCTGTTGGGTCAAAAATTAACAGTGCTGTGCCTAAGGTGACACAGTAACAAAGCCTACACAGAACACAACTGGTTCTCCTAACTCAGGGCAAGCTCTTAGAGCTTATGAGGGGTCTCCTTGTGGAAGACCCAGGAGGATCAGTATAATAATAATAATAATAATAATAATAGTGCGACTGACATCCCATCAATGTCCCGAGAGTATCTGCTCAACCTAAATTGGTGTAGATGATACTTCTATTTCTTGTGTTATGTGCATGAATGTCACTGTACAATCTCCAACAACCATCGTTACCATGGATATAAATAAGGCACTGCAGCACAAAAGGCCAGGCAGAGTCAAGACACCCAGCCTCTGGAACGACAATCTACAATCGTCTCTATATTTCAGGTTATCAAGCTCTACATTGGACTCGAAACAGTCTATCCAACCCAGAGCCGACGTCCATGTCAGAATACCATATCTTAAGTGGGTTTCAATAAGAAGGAAATACGCCGTTCTGATAACACCCTGTGATATTGTTCACAACAGATTTCGAAACAGTAATATATTCCTGGATAATTTTGTTGCAAGGTAGACAACATGAGCACCCCAGGTGAGTTTTGGATCGATGAACATTGATCATACCCAAAAGTCGTACCAGATCAGAAACCTCCGACTATCGAAGCGTGAAAATAACTCTATCAGTCTTGCTCTCCATAAGGTTAAGGCCATTATGTAAAAATGAGCTCAAATCCAAGTACTGCACACCATCAATCAGCACCATGGCATCATTATGAAATTCGGCAGTAAATGCAAGCGTTGTGTCGTCTGCACACAGAACGGTCAAACATCCTTCCAAGTAGTCAGGAAAATAATTTATGAAAATTAAAAATAACACAGTCAATAATGGATCCCTTTGCTACACCAACAGAAATTGTGTTTTGCTTGACTAAGCAGCATTTGCAAATACCGTCTGAATTATTATTATCGAATACGATTCGTTGAATCGGACAATATTAGATAAAAATCCATGAAGCTTCAATTTTTCCAGGATAGCGAGTGATTTATTAAATCAAAGGCCTTAAGGCGGGTGTGGACAGCAAAATAAAACAAACGAAAATAAAATAAGAAACAAACTAAAACAAAATAAGAATTAAGACAAAATAGATTGGTTTATAAAGATGAGTTGAAACAAAATAAGTAATAAGAATGAACCAATCAAATCGCAGCGTACTTGACAATGACTTCTGTGTTTTGTGCATGTTCTGTGAATTTCACTCTGTCAGCATGAGCATTATAATTTTTCAAACAAAATAAAATAAGGAATAAATATGAAAGTTGGCCATCTTTAGTTCTTATTTTATCTTAATTCACGTATAAACACACTCATTCGTGCGTGTTCAACATCCTTATTATATATCAAAATGTAATATTAATTTATTTCAATTTGTTTTATTTATTTGCTGTTTAAACTGACCTTTAGTAGAGTCTAGAAATAGAGCAAACTATTACAGATAATTCTCAAAGCAGTGTTTGTCCAATTAATTCCAGAGCTGCATCGATTGTTCTCATACCCCTACGAAAACTGAACTGACGCGGCCGCGTACCCAAATAATTTGAAGTAATGAACGAATTGATTCCTTATCAGTTTGTCCACAATCTTTGATAACATCGGTAAAAATATAGAAAAGTACTGACATGAAGTCAGTACTATTTAGAACGCGAGTTCACGTTGGTATTTTGAATTAAATTATCAGTGTTTCAAGCTCAGTGGATAGAGCGAGCCGGAGTTCAACCCAAAGGGTAGTGGACACCATTCACTGTCGGGTCAAAAATTAACAGTGCTTTGTCTAAGCTGGCAAAAGGATAGAGTAACAAAGTTGACGAAGAACACAACTGACTCTCCTTAGTCACACAAGCTCCTAGGAGCTTCTGATGGGTCTACTTGGGGGAGACTTAGGAGGGTCAGTATAATCATAATCATGTTTATAGCGAGCGCACCAAAACAAAGTGACCCCCCCGTCAATGCTTTTTTAGCCATTTTCTTTCATTGTGAAGTCAATCTGCATTTGCGCAAGAGCTATAAACATGATTATGACTATACTGACCCTCCTAAGTCTTCCCCAGGTAGACCCCTCAGAAGCTTCTAGGAGCTTGTGTGACTAAGGAGTCAGTTCTTTGTCAACTTTGTTACTATACCCTTACGCCAGCCTCTACACAGCACTGTTAATTTTGGACCCAACAGTGAATGGTGTCTACTACCCTCTGGGTCGAACTCCGGCTCACTCTATACACTGATCATTCAATTCATATTAGCCAACCTGAACACGCGCGCCAAAGAGTACTGACTTCACGTCAGAGATTTTTTATATTTTTTCAGGTTCATTTGACAAATTCGACTATCAATACAGTGTGGCCATTAGTTTATCACAGATCAAAATAAAAAAAAATTGCGGTTATTGGGCCCCTGTTAGGAACGCAATTGCTTACGCTTATTCTTCAATTCAGAACGTAATTTTATGCAGATCTTCCAAATATAGTCATTTATAAATTGGCCCACAGCCACGATACAGACATTTCAACTCGGAAACAATGCTATTTCTTCGAAACTGACTTGTCCGAGCACCGAATTGCCTCGAAATTTCGCTTAAAACCTCACAATGTCGGCTCAGCACCAAATCCATGACCGCTAGACGTAAACCACTTCCTACATAAGCCATACAACCCAAAAAGAGCCACGTCTCCTCTGCGCATGCGCAATCTACTCATGGCTGAAAGTACCCTCAAAATCAAACATCTCATACAAAACTCTGATTCTTCAACACCATTGGTTCAGGAGATATCACAGCTTCAATCCAAGCATGCGCGGACACTCCCAATGGGGATTCTATGCAGTAATAGAATCAATCCTCTCAGACGAAAACTTCGGCAGTTAAATCACTTCTCATCTGCGCATGCGCATAACGAAAAATACCCGGAAGGGACAGCATGTACTTCAAAAAAATAGGTTTCGGAATTTCAAGCAAAATATTCCGCAAAATAGTAGTAAATTTTTGATTTTTTTCATGTCATGTGATCCTCACCAAATTTTACAAAATTTGCTTCGGTCCTTTGCATCTAACTACTGAGTTTCAATTCAATCAGATCAGTAATTTTCGAATTATTGTGATAACAAAATTTTTGAATTTTTTTGCCATTTTATGGCCATCCGATTAATACAAAACTTAGTCATGATTCTACAAGCTGATGCAGATTCATCGGTTAATTAAAAAATGTTTATTTTTCAATTTTTTATTAATAATTTTCGTTGTTGCAAAATTAAAAACTTAAATTAATCATCGAACAAATTTTTTTTTTTTTTTAATTATTAACGATCCGTTTTTATGTTATTAGAAACTGCATAGATTGCATGCCGTTTCTAATAACATAAAAACGGATCGTTCATAATATTTTTAAAAAAAAATTTTGTTCGATGATTAATTTAAGTTTTTAATTTTGCAACAACGAAAATTATTAATAAAAAATTGAAAAATAAACATTTTTTAATTTTCCCAACGGGATTCTATTCTTAAGCCTTTGAAGAATTGCTCCAAGAGAGGAAAAAAATCTAAAACTTATAGTTTAGCAATTATCACACTTGCAATGTTAATGTGCAAGCAGAAAAAAGTTATTAATTAACTATTGAATAACTAAATGAAAAATTATTATAAAAATTTTGTTCAAGCGGATTATTATTCATTCATCTATTCAGTTGCTGCCTGAATTTTTTAAATTTTTTTTTTCATATTTACGATGTTTAAAAAATGTTTATTGTTGAAGTGTAGGGGGGTGAAGTTGATCGCCTGCTCGTGGTGCCCCCTGCGTAATCCAAACGATCAACAGGGCGGTTCTGAAGCACCAACCCGAGCGTCCCCAGGTGGCGAATAGGGGAGGACCAATTGTGGATGATCGTAAGTGACGCAATCTGGTCTACAGGGCGATAAGGGGGCTCGTTCCGTTTAAAACCGGAATTGGAAGACCACCGAAAACCCTGTCGCGGACCAACTTCCCTGACCCAGCTGTCGTGTCGTGGCTAAGGGTTTGCACACAGGCACAACGGCACCGATCACCGTATGATACGGTGATCGACATACCATGCCTCTGCATGAGGGTTCGTTACTAACGGCCAGCATGTATTGGCGGGGGGCCTTGGCTTCACCGCCTGGGCCAAGAGGAGTAAACCTTATAAAAAATCCCCAACTCTCAGTGGAACAGCTTGCGCTGAAGAGTTGCTTCTTTTGAAGTGGCCCTTTGGGAAAGAAGAGGTCTTTTAGTAGGCGGACTCCGGACACTTGCCGACCTCCGGTTTCAATAATGGCTTACCTGGGTACGGGAGCACTGCCCAGGCGGACTTTTAGTTCTTCCCATACTCGTGGGATCTATTTATGGACCATAACAAACAAAAAACTCAAACCGACGAGGCGGTTAATCCCGAGCCTCTTTTAGAGGAACCGATGGAGGAGGACGAAACTCCCCCTCTACCGGACCCACAGCCGCTGACGACGGCCTCGGAGGACACGGAACTCTCAGAGTTCTCAGACACCACCGAGGGTGAGTCAGTGACTGTTGCGGAGCTTAAAAAACCCCGCAAAAGATTAGCAGGCAGCACTAAAAAGCGCCTGAGACGCCTGTTAAAAACAGGGCTGGATTTTAACACCGGCCTGGAAAAGGCACGAAACCCCGACCGGCCCTTAGGGCCGATCGGAGAGGAAACTAATCCTCCCCAGGGTCCCTCCGACAAGGGCAAACGTCTTCTGTCGGACGGCACCCCTGAGCAGAAGCCGAAAAGGCACTGCCCAGAAACCAAGAAAACATCCGACAAGGGGGCTAAGGTGGCCTCCTACAAAGATGCTGCAGCTGGGATTAAGATTGGCATAGTCCACTCGGAATACCCGGCTGCACAGCTGACGGCAGAGCAAAACAAGTTACTGCAAGAGGCAATACTGGAGCAGCTATGTAAAGGAGTCGAAACGGGGACGCAGGTCCGTTTTTTGGGCTCTGCCCCCAGACCAGGCTGGCTCCAGATAACCTGCGCGGACGAGGCCAGCGTCTCGTGGCTGAGGAGCCGAGTACCGACTCTGATGCCGTGGGACGGGGCAACGCTGCGCCTGGTTCAAGGAGCGGACCTACCAAAACCGCGGGTCTGTGTAGCGTTCATTCCAGACCCCTCGGCTAATAAAAGGCTAAGGGCGGATATGGTGCTCGCAGGCCTCAGAAGCTCCAACTCTGGGCTTACAACCCAGAGCTGGAATGTTGTCAGAAACGAAGTTTCGGGGCCGGGTCAGACATGGGTCTTCGCTATGGATGACCCATCTGTTTCGGCCCTGAGGGCTCTCGGAATGAGACCCTACTTCGGATTCGGTAGGGTAACCTTCCGAATCAGACAAGCAACCGCACCTCTTGTGGCTCCGGGCCCCTCTGGTGGTGGAGCGGATGGCGGGAGTGGGAGACCACAGAATCTGCCTCGTGCTTCATCGTCGGGGGGTGATACTGGGGCTGCCGGGGTCGGAAGCAAAGGGGGGGGGGGCCAGCAGGGCCCTCCGGAATGGTCGCTGACCCGTCTGGGTCTGGTGGTGGAGGCAGGGTGCCTCCGCCCCCGGCACCGACTAAGCCAGGGACCAAAGACGCTGGCAAGGGTAAACGACCTGCCATCGGCAAAACCACTGGGAAGGGTAAACAACCTGCCAGTGGAAGACCGGCACCTGTGAAGACCAGCAAAAAGGATTCACAGGGAAAGGCTACCCCTCCCCCTGGGCCGTCAAAATGATGCCCCCAGGGGTGAAGTGCTTACAAGCTAATATACAACACTCCAAGGCAGGATCATACCTCCTTGGGAAGTGTATCCGTAGTGAAGGACTGGATATAGCCTTCATTCAGGAACCATGGCTGGCAGGCACAAGCGTTTGTGGGCTTAGTAACCTGCCAGGCAAGATAATTTACAACTGCCCTGGGGTCGAACCCAGAGCGTGTATATTTATCAACAACAGGATTGAGAAATTCATCCTGACTAAATTCTGCACAAGGGACGTGACAACAGTTCTTGTGAATGTTCCGGTGGACTGTGGCAGACTAGAGATAGTGGTCTGCTCAGCCTACTTTCCGGGGGATTCGATAGAATGTCCACCTGTAGTGGTCCGCCAGCTGGTGGACCACTGCAGTAGGAAAAACTACCACCTCCTGGTGGCATGTGACGCAAATGCGCACCACACGGTGTGGGGCAGCACAGACGTCAACTGGAGAGGGGAACGTCTACTGGACTTCCTCATGGCAGAGGCTCTCCTAGTGAATAACAAGGGAGCCGAACCAACCTTTGTGACTAAAAACCGTTCAGAGGTACTGGACATTACGTTCAGCTCTAACTCTCTGGGAAACAAAATCTCGGATTGGAGGGTTTCCCGTGAACCCAAGGCTCAGACCACAGATTCAATTTTCAATTGAGTCTGGCCCAAGAGCGACGGTGGAATATAGAAACCCTAGAAGCACTGATTGGGGTGGTTTTAAACGCTCCTTAGGTGCCCAACTGGGGAACATTTCTTCCGTCACCAACTCTCGTGAGGACGTTGAGAGACTAGCTGAGGACCTAGTCCTCACTATAAACTCGGCGTATGAAGAAAACTGCCCACTAAGGAGGAAACCTGATAACAGGAAAACCGCTTGGTGGAACCCGGCCCTTGAAAAACGAAGAAAAGAAGTTCGGAGACTATTCAACCGAGCTAAGGTATCCGGCAACTGGGACAACTACAGAAACACTCTAACAAACTACAACAAAGAAATAAGAAGGGCTAAGAGAGATTCTTGGAGGAAGTTCTGCGGGGAAGTCAAGGCTACCCCGGAGAGTGCCAGGCTCCACAGAATCCTCTCCAGAGATCCGTCAGGAGGGCTGGGATCTATTTCTAGATCTGATGGTCGTCTTACAGACTCTGGTAAAGAGACGTTAGAGATCCTTGCGAGGACACACTTCCCAGATTGTCGCATACTTGATGAGTCGGATAGCGGTTCTGTCGGTGCTCCCCAGGAGCGGCGTTATAGGCCGTGCCGGGAAGACTGGAGAAATGCCAAACTGATCATCAACCCTGGGACCTTGAGATGGGCGATTCGCTCGCACAAACCTTTCAAGTCCCCCGGCGAGGATGGCATCTTTCCTGCTCTGCTTCAGCAGGGGGAAGATGACCTCCTTCCGTACTTAATCAAACTCTTTAGAGCCAGTGTTGCCTGGAACTTTATCCCGACAAGCTGGCGTAAGGTTAGGGTTGTTTACATCCCTAAAGTGGGCAAAGTTTGCTCACAACCTAACTCATACAGACCGATAAGCCTAACGTCTTTCGTTCTGAAAACCCTCGAGAAGATTCTGGACCGCTACATCAGGGCCAGTGTACTATCACTGAATCCTCTGAGTGAGCACCAGTACGGTTTTCAGAGTGGTAAATCAACTGACCTGGCCCTAAACAACTTGGTGGGAAGGCTGAAGCAATCTCTGGACCACAAGGAGACTGCTCTAGTGGCCTTCCTGGACATCGAGGGTGCTTTTAACGCACCGCTCACGTACTCGCTCTGTATAGCGGCGCGGGCCAGGGGAGTATCAGACCTCATTGTGGAATGGATAAGATCCATGCTGACTAACAGACTCATCTCCACGTCCCTGTGTGGGGACATAGTGAGATTCATTGCCAGAAGGGGCTGTCCACAGGGAGGAGTACTCTCCCCCCTACTGTGGTCTCTTCTGGTGGACGATTTACTGGCCACATTAGGCACGCTGGATGTATATGTCCAAGCGTACGCCGACGACATAGTCATTATGGCCACGGGCCGGGATGACTCAGTCCTGGTCGAGAGCCTATCAGAGGCACTGACAGCAACACAAGGCTGGTGTGAGGGGGAACAGTTAAACGTTGACCCTCGAAAGACCTTGATTGTGCCATTCACTAGGAAGAGGAAACTAAATATAGTTTCCATCACTATGAATGGAATTAACATCCCGTTCGCGGATGAGGCTAGATATCTGGGTGTTATCCTGGATAGAAAGCTGAACTGGAACTCACACCTGGATAGGGTGATCCATAAGGCTAGGCACTCTCTCTGGGCGTGCCAGCGGACTTGTGGAAAGAGGTGGGGACTGGCTCCGAAACAGCTCCACTGGTTGTACGTGATGGTGGTGAGACCACAAATCACTTACGGCAGCATTGCTTGGTGGGAGTGTACTGTAAAAGTGCAGTCTCAGCTGAAGCTTGCAAAAATTCAGAGATCTGCGTGCTTGATGGTGACAGGGGCTTTTCGCTCCACCCCCACCGCAGCCATGGAACGCCTAATGGACCTCGCCCCTCTTCACCTGGTGATCAGGAGCGTGGCCCGGATGGCGACATACAGACTTCTGCATACGGCTCACAATGAGCCAGATGCGATCGGCTACGTGCCTAGTTCTCTGCAGGCTGAATTGGAGGCCAATGAGATAATGGGCATGCGATCGGACGTATCTAAAACCAGAACCTACACAGAGTGGCCCTACCGAGTCGTTTTTCCCAGCAGAGACGACTGGGCCGTCTCTGAGACCCGACTGCTTGAGGGTCCCTGCTGGTTCACAGATGGCTCCGCTACTACCCAAGGGGTGGGAGCGGGAGTCAGCGGTTGCAGAATTGCCAGGGGTGAATTCCTCAGCCTGGGTAGTTTTGCGACTGTCTTTCAAGCAGAAATTCTTGCCATTGATTACTGTGCGAAGCTCATACTTGAGAAAGGTTGGGCTCACGGATCAATCAAGATCCTATCGGACAGCCAAGCTGCCTTGAAGGCCTTGACTTCATACAACTGCAAATCCCTGCTTGTGCAGGATTGCCGGACCACACTCGCTGAACTTGGAGGGCGCTGCAGGCTGCAGCTCTTGTGGGTCCCGGGCCACTCGGGCATAAAGGGCAATGAGTTGGCGGACTCATTGGCGGCACGGGGGGCTTCCATGGGGCTCATTGGGCCTGAACCTGCCTGCGGTATCTCTCTCAGAGCAGCGGCGAAGGAAAACAACAGATGGGTGGATCAAAAGGTCCAAGAAATCTGGAGCAGCATACCTGGACACAGACATGCTCGCTCAACAATTACTGGCCCATCAGCTGAAAGAGCCAGAAAATGGCTAAAATTCTCTAGGGCGGACCTGAGAATCCTTACAGCTGTATACACGGGCCATTGTGGCCTCAGGAAACACCTCAATACACTGGGGTTGACTGAAGACTCCGAGTGCAGACTTTGCCTGGAGGACGACGAATCTATCGAACACATCATGTGTGACTGCCCCGCTGGGGACAGGATCAGATTGGAGGAACTAGGAGTCCACAAGCTGACACTGAGGGAACTGGACAAGTTCTCACCCACCAGACTCATATCCCTCATCAAGAGACTTGAACTTGTGGGTGAAGTATAGGTTATATACTATAGGTGTGCCACAATAGACCGATTGGTCGCAGTGGAGGGGCGGGTTTTGTCTGCCCAGCACAACCCATATAATAAAAATAATAATAATTGTTGAAGTGCCCGAAGTGGGCGTGACTTTCCAAGCCAGAGTACCCGTTTTCGGCCGTATTTTCAGTTTCGGGAGTCGAGACTTTTTTTAGGAAATTTCCTCCTCTTTTTGAAACTTTTTTCAGATTTGAATCTTTATTAGTTTTTGAGATATTTACAAAAAACTAAAACCCCTTTTTTTTTAGTTAATTGTTAATAACTTTTACAATTTTTGCAAGCGGAACTTCATTTTTTTCAAAAATCATCTAGATGCCATTCCGAATCGAATGACACCTCATACATAATTTTCGGAGACTGCTGAAAAAAGTTGGTACAAATGGCACTTGTTGACTAGTCTATTGTACTTTTTTGGGAAGGTCGTTGTATCTCCTTTACAGGCGTGCAGAAAATTTCAAGTAAACATTTAGAGGGTTGATGGGGATGGCACAGGGTGCAATGAAAATCCTTCAAAAATGCATAAAATTTGGTAAAAGTGAAACAAAATTGACCTGTTTCAGGAATTTGTTGCCAAATATTTTTCTTTTGAGAAAATGAATTTGTTCCATAATTTTGACGCGCACTGTAACCATTTTCGAGGCAAATCAAGCAGTACGACAGTAAGGTCATAGGTTTGAATTTGTTGTTGACAAGCCCGCCAAAAGTGATATGAAGCATTGGATAGACTGTGGTCTCAATATACCAAGGATATGTTAGTACCAGGATCGTCCCTAGGCCAGTCACATTAAAATATTTGGACAGCTTTCAACTAAACCATCGTGAAAGCAGCCCTGAATTTCAGCCGCGAGTTTGGGATGCATACTCGTGGCTGACTTCGATAATCCCAGCATAATTTTGCGGGTGGATTTTTTCACACCAAATATAAAATTATCCTGCTGGTACTCTGAAGGAGCTATACAGGGTGAGTCTTTGACCACTGCATTAATTTTAACCAAAGATTCCTCTCATCAAATGAAACACTTTTTTCATTTAACATTTTTCCAAATTCAGCTCAGGTAAAAAGATACAGGCTGTTGAAATTTTGAAAAAAAATCAGTTTTTATTTTGTAGCTTTGACATCCTTTTTTCGAATAAAATGAATGTTGGCGTAAAGTTTCCTATAACTATGATAAATATTTTCCAAATATTAGTTATTTACTACTTCTACTGGTTTTCTAGTTATGGACTCGTGGATTCATAAAAATAAACGAAATTAGCATAAGGAAAACATATAAAGTTTTTCTTGAGTCATTTCAAGAATATTCCATCGTTTTAGAACATTATATTATATTATTCTTCATCATTTCTCCTTAAACGCACCGTTTTCGAGATATTCTTCATTGAATGTTTTAAAATGGAAAACTCCAGAAATTTCACTACTTTTATGGATCCGTCCCTGAGCGTTGGAATCCCGAATCAAGCTGTAAACCACGTTACCATGCCTTATTCTCGTCCGCCAACAATGTCATAGATAATTTAAATCCGGGAGTGTATTAGCACATTGTGAAATCTTTAAACGCTTGTAACTTTTTACCTGATCCGAATCTGGAAAAATGGTGAATGAAAAAAGTGTTTCGTTTGATGAGAGGAATCTTTGGTTAAAATTAATGCAGTGGTCAGAGACTCACCCTGTATACCGCGTGATACTGCTAGACTCTCCATAGCCCCTTCTATCTATTTATGGGCATCGATTATAGGTTCCTGAATCTGCACTTATTTTATGTGTGGGCTCGATGAAAGCTTATAAGAAATATAATTTTACCACACCCTTAGTTTTTTTTTTAATTATGTTAGGAAAATGAATAAATAAAACCGAAAATTGGTTCAAGCACTGACGTGAAGTCGGGAGCTTTTGCGCGCAATATCTTTTGTCTATTCACCTCTATCGGACACTCTTAACCACCGATGCAGACCGTTATCTCAGCTTTTATAAGATATGAATACATTTCTTACCATTTTAATGACTTGAGTAATGAGAGAATCGTCTAAGATCCCAGAATTTTTAATTTTGACATGTATTCTATTGGAATTGGAATTCGTTAAATATCTAATAATA
Organism: Halyzia sedecimguttata; assembly: GCA_937662695.2. Classification (NCBI taxonomy): domain Eukaryota; kingdom Metazoa; phylum Arthropoda; class Insecta; order Coleoptera; family Coccinellidae; genus Halyzia; species Halyzia sedecimguttata. The sequence continues at coordinate 8,283,477 of OW569416.2, read as the reverse complement.
TACGAATAACTCACGTCTCAACTAATTTTATTGAAAGATCGAATTAAATTCAGTAGATATAAAATTCTTCAAAGTAACGGTCCCCCATCCAGACTCTGAACACGTTCAACGCTTCTCGGTTTCCAATATTTTTGCAAGATCTCCAACAATATAGATCTGATCGTGTTCAAACTTGGAACTAGGCTGTATAATTAGGATTTGGAGGCCCACGCAAAATTTCAGGGCAGAGATACAGAATATTTTTGCGCGCATATTCTCGTGGAACAGCGTGCTTTCATGTTGAACAAATATCTGTAATTTTGCCGAAAATGGTCTCAAACGATTAGGTTAGGTTAGGTCTTAAACAATTATATTCGGCTCACTGATTATCGTTGCCACGGTAACTTTCGAAAGGAAAGACATAGTGACTTGAAATTTTCAAGTCGGTTGCGCATCCGAATGCGACGATTAAGTTCGTTAATGGGCGTAATCGGCCTAACGGTTTCCGAGTACAAAGTTTGTTTTCGAACAATACAGAACCGTTTGGATTGAAACTTGGTAGTTAGTTGTAGAATGCCAACACAAATATTTGTGCGGAATAAAGACACAAAGACTTATAAATTTCATGAGGATCGTATGACTAAAAATTAAAAAATTAGTTCAAGCACTGACGTCAGAAGCTTTTGCGCGTATGTTCTCTTGTCCAATCTCCTTTATTGGACACTCTTAATCGAATTTACCATGGTGAATTCTATTGTCTATTCTCCTGTATTGGACACTCCGAATTTACCATGGGAAATTCTATTAAGAGTGTCCAATAAAGGAGAATGGACAATAGAACATACGCGCAAAAGTTCCTGACTTCTCGTCGGTGCTTGAACCAATTTTTTTTTTTCGTGAAGTCAGGAGCTTTTGTGCGTATGTTCTATTGTCCATTCTGCTGTATTGGACACTCTTAAACGAATTTACCATGGTACATTCGGAGTGTCCAATACAGGAGAATAGACAATAAAATTTACCATGGTAAATTCGATTAAGAGTGTCCAATAGAGGAGATTGGACAAGAGAACATACGCGCAAAAGCTTCTGACTTCACGCAAGTTCTTGAACCAATTTTGTCCATGATTTTTTAAAAATTTTCTAGTGCTACGATCCTCACGAAATTTTGCAAGAATTTTCGCGTTGGCATTCTACAACTAATAACCATGATTGAATTGGATCGGATTTGTATTTTTTGAGTTATTGAGGAAATAACAACCGAATTTCAGATTGATATAACTCCAAAACCATTAGGCCGATTATGCTAGTTAACGAACTTACATGTCGTATTCAGATTCGTAATCTACCCTGAAAACTGTAAGTCGCTATTTCTTTCCGTTCTCAAGGAATCATGAGATGCATAATATTTTTCGTAATTTTTTAAAAACGGTTCCAGATGGGTATAACTCCGAAACCGTTGGCCGATTATGGCCAACAGCGAACTTAACTCTCCCATTCAGATGTGCAACCTATCCTGAAAATTGCAAGTCCCTATCTCCTTTCATTCGAGAGTTGACGACGCAACGCTCACCCATCCAGCTACTGAACTCACACAAGGCTGCTCAGATCTCCAACAATATAGATCCGATCATATTCAATCTTGGAACTTCAGCGATATCGGCCAAATAGTTTCTGATATATAGAATTTTTTTCAATAATTTTCTATGATTTTTTAAAAATTTTCTAGTTATACGATCTTCACAAAAATTCGCAAGAATTTCTGCGTTGCCATTCTACAGCTAATAAGCATGTTTGAATTGGATCGGTTTTGTATTTTTCGAGATATTGAGGAAATAATAACCAAATTTCAGATGGGTATAACTCCAAAACCGTTTTGCCGATTATGTTCAGTAGTTCAGTTCAGTAGCTGGATGGGTGACCGTTGTCTCGATAACTTCCGATCCGACATAGCGACTTGCAAATTTCCAAGATAGGTTATGCTACCCTGAAGGTAGCACAATCTTCATGGGCTGTACTTAACTGCAGCACTTAAGTTCATTAATGGGCATGAACGGTTTCGGAGTTATAGCCAACTGAAATTTTGGAGTTATTTCCTTAGTAACTCAAAAAATACAAATCCGATCCAATTTAGACTTGGTTAAACTTGCAAAATACCGACACCTTATTTTGGCGACCTTTTTTTGCGCGTATGTTCTGGGGAACATCGCGTTATAGTTTTGCCCAAATGTCTGTAACTTTCGAACTTTTTGACGAAATTGGTCTCAAACGATTAAGTTCGACTCCCCGATGAAGAATCCGAGGTCAAATTTGATTCTGTCCGTCCGGCCGTCCGTTGCCACGATAATTTGAGAACGAAAAGAGCTAGCGACTTGAAATTTTCAGGGTGGGTGGCGCATCGCAATACGACAGACAAGTTCGTTAATGGGCATAATCGGCCCAGTGGTTTCCGAGTAATAATTTTGTTTTCAACCAATATAAATCCGATCGAATTGAAACTTGGTGAGTAGTTGTAGAATATGAACCTAAGCACCTTTGTGAGATTTTGGGCGAATCGTATGGCTAGAAAATTTTAAAAAAATTATTAAAAAATATTTTTTTTGTCACGATAACCTGAGAACGGAAAGAGATAGCGGCTTGAAAATTTCAGGTTATGTTGTGCATATGAATGCCACATTTGAGTTTGTTTATGAGCATAATCGACCAAACGGTTTCAGAGTTATAGCCATCTGAAATTTTCTGAAATTTGGTGGTTTTTTGTTCCTCATTAACTCGAAAAATACTGAACCGATTGAATTCAAACATGGTTATTAGTTGTAGAATGCCAACGCGAAAATGTTTGCGAAATTTGGTGAGGATAGCATTTGTAGAAAATTTTTAATAAATCATTGAAAATAAAAAAAAAATTCCATATATCAGTAACTATACGTTTGAAATTGTTGAAATTTTGCAAGAGCGTTCATTACCTAACTCTACTGCTAAGTTTCAAGTTTTAACACGATCGGTTGAATATTGTTGGAGATTCGAGCATTCTTGTGTGAGTTCAGTAGATGGGTGACCGTTGCCTCGATAACTTTCGAACCAAAGGAGATAGGGACTTGCTATTTTCAGGGTAGGTTGCGTATCCGAAAGGGAGATTTGAGTTCGTTTTTGGGCATAATCGGTTTAACGGTTTCCGAGTTATAGCCACCTGGAAAATGTTTCCTTGATAACTCAAAAAATAAATATTCGATTGAATTGAAGCTTGGTAACTAGTAGTAGAAAATCAACACAAAGACGTGTTTAAAATTCTGTAAGAACCGTACTCCTAGAAAATTTGAAAAAAATGACGAAAAAAAAAATTTTAAGAACCGCGCCTCCAGAAAATTAAAAAAAAATCACGAAAAAAAAATTGGTTCAAGCACTGACGTGAAGTCAGAAGCTTTTGCGCGTATGTTCTATTGTCCATTCTTCTGTATTGGACACCCTTAATCGAATTTACCATGGTTAATTATGTCGTCCATTCTCCTGAATTGGACACTTAATTCGAATTTACCATGGTAAATTTGAATTAAGAGTGTCCAATACAGGAGAATGGACAACATAATTTAACATGGTAAATTCGATTAAGAGTGTTCAATACAGGAGAATGGACAATAGAACATACGCGCAAAAGCTTCTGACTTCACGTCAGTGCTTGAACCAATTTTTTCTTAAAAAATTCAGAATATCAGAAACTATCCGTCAGAATTCGCTGAAATTCCGCACATACCTCCTGACTTCACCTCAGTACTTTTTAAGGATTTTGTTGCTGCCTGTGCAAAATGGCGGATGCAATGGCCCAGTACTGCTTGATGTCAAGGCAGTTTACCACACAATTCTACGTGCAATACTCCTGCACAAACTTATTAGCGTGAAAGTTTCAGGCAACATGCTAAAGTGGATCAAGTCCTTTCTTTCACAAAGACTTAGTCTGGTGTATGAACAGCACTTCCAGATACCGCGTAGACAAGGCCTAGCTCGGGACACAGTACTAAGAGCACCCTCTTAGCCTCTAGTTCACACATCAAAGCGCTTGAAGCATGCCCCAACAGTGTTCTAGACAAAAAGATACCAGACATAAGCCTCCTCTACGATGAATCAACTGTAAAGGAAGTCGACATCTCACAACACCTAGGTGTTTCCTCAGATATCAATCGGCCTTTAGTTGTATTTTTCCTGCCTCTCTACAAATAAATCTCATCGTTTGCCATTTAAAGTAGTATACTTATTTTCGAGATTCTTCACAGCAAATATGTGTCACAGAAAAAGGAGAGTTTGAACTTGAAGCAAGGAGGTGAACTACTAGAATCTCTGATTAATAGTGAATATGCGAGTCCACTTACTTAAATGTATGGAGTAGCTAAATCAACTGAATATGCGATAAAAAATAAAAGGGCGCCGATTCTCTCAGACTATCACAAAAATGCAGGGGTCGAAAAAAATATAGACATTTTCCAGTTACCCGAAAATGAAGAGATTTATGCCAAAATTTTCTAAACTTGAATGTAGATGTACATGTACATATCTGATAGTGATCATGTTTATAGCACGCGCGCCAAAGCAGATTGCCTTTTTACACTTTTTCTTTCATTATTGAGTCAATCTGCTTTGGCGCGCGTGCTATAAACATGATTAGGATTATACTGACCCTCCCAAATATTCTAGGAGCTTGTGTGACTAAGGAGAGTCAGTTGTTTTATTTTCCAACTTTGTTACTCTATCCTGATGGCAGCTTAGAAGCAGCACTGTTAATTTTTCAACCGACAGTGAATGGTGTCCACTATCCTTTGGGTAGATCTTCGCCTCGCTCTATCCACTGAGCTTGAAGTACTCATCATTCAATTCAAATTAGCCACCATGAACACGCGCGCCAAAGAGTACTGACTTCACGTCAGTGCTTTTTTTTTTTTCAAGTTCCTTTTACAAATATAGCTATCAATACAGTTTGGCTGTTAGCTTTATCGTAGATCGAAAAAAATTGCGGTTGTGGGACCTCCGTTAGGAAAGCAATTGCCTCTTCTCCAAATCCGAACGTATTTTAATATAGATCTACCGAATATAGTTATTTATAAATTTGCCTCAGGGACACCATACAGACATTTCAACTCGGAAACAACGCTATTTCCTCCAAACTGACTTGTGTCCGTGCACTGAATTGACATGAATATTCTTTTAAAACCTCACAATATCGGCTCATTACTCCCAACAGATCCCATACAACCCAAAAACAGTCACTTCTCGTCTGCGCATGCGCAATCTACTCGTGGCTGCAAGTCCTCCCAAAATTACACACCTAACAAAAAACTTCAATTCCCCTACACTAGTGGTTCGGGAGATATCGCTTCTTGAATCCACGCATACGCAGACCCTCACCAGGGGATTCTATGGAGGAATAGCATCCGCCACCCCACAACCCCAATCCTCTTTGAAGAAAACACCAGCAGTTAAATCACTGATGGTCTGCTCATGTGCATAACGAAAAATGCCCGCAAGGGGGTAACATCGATTTCAAAATTAACCCCAGGCCACGTATGGACACTTCAACTCGGAAACAACGCTACATCCCCCAAACTGACTTATCCGTGCACTAAGGTGCCATGAATATCCTTTTAAAACCTCACAATATTGGCTCAGCACTTCCGACATAACCCGTACAACCCAAACACAGTCACTTCTCTCCTGCGCATGCGCAATCTACTTGCGGCTGAAAGTCCTCCCAAAATCACACACCACACAAAAAACTCCGATTCTCCAACACCAGTGGTCCAGGAGATATCACATCTTGAATCCAAGCATGCGCAGACCCTCACCAGGGGATTCTATGGAGGAATAGCATCCGCCACCCCAAAACCCCAATCCTCTCTGACGAAAACACCAGCAGTTACATCACTGATGGTCTGCTCAAGCGCATAACGAAAAATGCCCGTGAGGGGTAACATCAATTTCAAAATTAGCCCCAGGGCCATGGTATGCACACTTCAACTCGGAAACATCGCTATTTCCCCCAAACTGACTTGTGTCCGTGCACTGAATTGACATGAATATTCTTTTAAAACCACACAATATCAGCTCATTACTCCCAACATAACCCATACGACCCAAAAACAGTCACTTCTCTTCTGCGCATGCGCAATCTACTTGCGGCTGAAAGTCCTCCCAAAATCACACACCTTACAAAAAACTCCGATTCTCCAACACTAGTGGTTCAGAAGATATTGCATCTTGAATCCACGCATGCGCAGACCCTCACCAGGCTATGGAGGAATAGCGTCCGCCACCCCAAAATCCAAATCCTCGCTGATGAAAACACCAGCAATTAAATCACTGATGGTCTCCTCATGCGTATAACGAAAAATGCCCGTAAGGGGTAACATCGATTTCAAAATTAGCCCCAGGGCCACGGTACGGACACTTCAATTCAGAAACAACGCTACATTCCCCAAACTGACTTGTCCGTGCACTGAATTGCCATGAATATTCTTTTAACTACTCACAATATTGACTCAGCACTCCCGACATAACCCGTACAACACAAAAACAGTCACTTCTCGTCTGCGCATGCGCAATCTACTCGTGGCTGCAAGTCCTCCCAAAATTACACACCTAACAAAAAACTCCAATTCTCCAACACTAGTGGTTCGGGAGATATCGCTTCTTGAACCCACGCATGCGCAGACCCTCACCAGAGAATTCCATGGAGGAATAGCATCCGCCACCCCAACACCCCAATCCTCTCTGACGAAATTACCAGCAGTTAAATTATTGATGGTCTGCTCATGCGCATAACGGTAAATGCCCATAATGGGTAACATATATTTCAAAATTAGTCCTAGGGCCACGGTACGCACACTTCAACTCGGAAACAACGCTACATCCCCCAAACTGACTTGTCCTTGCACTGAATTGCCATGAATATTCTTTTAAAACCTCACAATATCGACTCAGCACTCCCAGCATAACCCATCCAACCCAAAAACAGTCACTCCTCTTCTGCGCATGCGCAATCTACTCGCGGCTAAAAGTCCTCTCAAAATCACACACCTTACAAAAAACTCCGATTCTCCAACACTAGTGGTTCGGGAGATATCACATCTTCAATCCACGCATGCGCAGACCCTCATCAGGATCTGGATTCTATGGAGGAATAGCAACCACTTCCCCAAAAACCCAATCCTCTCTGACGAAAACTACAGCAGTTAAATGACTTCTCATCTGCGCATGCGCATAACGAAAAATGCCCTGAAAGGGCAGCAGGAACCTCAAAAAAATAGGTTTCGCCATTTCAAGCAATGTATTCCGCAAAATAGTAGTAATTTTTTGATTTTTTTCATGTCACGTGATCTTCACGAAATTTTGCAAAAGTGTTTGCTTTGGTCTTTTGGATCGAACTACTGAGTTTCAATTTAATCAGATCAGTATTTTTCGTGAAAACAAAATTTAAAAATTTTTGACATTTTTTTTTGCCACTTTAGAGCCGTCCGGTCAGAACAAAACTTCGCAGGCATATAAAGGTCATGATTCTACAATTTGATGCCAAATTTCAGAAAGATCGAGTGATCGGTTCCGGAAATATTCATAAAAAACTACGAAACCGCTTGGTGGATTTCGCCCGTTAACGAACTTGTCCGAGATATTTACGCTACAAAACTACCCTGCAAATTTCAACGCTCTAAGTCGTTCCGTTCGAGAGTTATCGTGCTAACGGCCGGCCGGACCGGACGGACAGAATTGATTTTGACGTCGATTTCTTCATCAGGGAGTCGAACCCAATCGTTTGAGACCATTTTCGAAAAAAAAATCGAAAAATACAGACATTGTGACGAAATGACGCTGTTCCTTGCGGAACACACGCGCAAAAATGGTAAATGAAAAAAAATTTTAAGAACCGCACACCTAGAAAATTTAAAAAAAATCACGAAAAAAAAATTGGTTCAAGCACTGACGTGAAGTCAGAAGCTTTTCCGCGTGTGTTCTATTGTCCATTCTTCTGTATTGGACACCCTAAATCGAATTTACCATGGTTAATTATGTTGTCCATTTTCCTGTATTGGACACTTCTAGGTGTGCGGTTCTTAAAATTTACCATGGTAAATTCGAATTGAGAGTGTCCAATACAGGAGAATGGACAACATAATTAACCATGGTAAATTCGATTTAGGGTGTCCAATACAGAAGAATGGACAATAGAACACACGCGCAAAAGCTTCTGACTTCACGTCAGTGCTTGAACCAATTTTTTTTTAGTGATTTTTTTTTAATTTTCTAGGTGTGCGGTTCTTAAAATTTTTTTTTTCGTCATTTTTTTCATATTTTCTAGGGGTACGGTTCTTACAAAATTTTAAACACGTCTTTATGTTGATTTTCTACTACTAGTTACCAAGCTTCAATTCAATCGAATATTTATTTTTTGAGTTATCAAAGAAATAATATTCCAGGTGGATATAACTCGGAAACCGTTAAACCGATTATGCCCAAAAACGAACTCAACTCTCCCTTTCGGATACGCAACCTTCCCTGAAAATTGCAAGTCCCTATCTCCTTTCGTTCGAAAGTTATCGAGGCAACGGTCACCCATCTACTGAACTCACACAAGAATGCTCGAATCTCCAACAATATTCAACCGATCGTGTTAAAACTTGAAACTTGGCAGTAGAGTTAGGTTATGAACGCTCTTGCAAAATTTCAGCAATTTCAAACGAATAGTTACTGATATATGGAATATTTTTTTTTTATTTTCAATGATTTATTAAAAATTTTCTACAAATGCTATCGTCAACAAATTTTGCAAACGTTTTCGCGTTGGCATTCTACAACTAATAACCATGTTTGAATTCAATCGGTTCAGTATTTTTCGAGTTAATGAGGAACAAAAAACCACCAAATTTCAGAAAATTTCAGATGGCTATAACTCTAAAACCGTTTGGCCGATTATGCTCATAAACAAACTCAAATGTCGCATTCAGATGCACAACCTAACCTGAAATTTTCAAGCCGCTATCTCTTTCCGTTCTCAGGTTATCGTGACAACAAATATATTTTTTAATAATTTTTTTTTAATTTTCTAGCCATACGATTCGCCCAAAATTTCATAAACGTGCTTAGGTTCATATTCTACAACTACTCACCAAGTTTCAATTCGATCGGATTTATATTAGTTGAAAACAAAATTATTACTCGGAAACCACTGGGCCGATTATGCCCATTAACGAACTTGTCCGTCGTATTGCGATCCGCCACCCACCCTGAAATTTTCAAGTCGCTAGCTCTTTTCGTTCTCAAATTATCGTGGCAACGGACGGCCGGACGGACAGAATCAAATTTGACCTCGAATTCTTCATTGGGGAGTCGAACTAAATCGTTTGAGACCAATTTCGTCAAAAAATTCGAAAGTTACAGACATTTGGGCAAAACTATAACGCGATGTTCCCCAGAACATACGCGCAAAAAGTGTTTCATTTGATGAGAGGAATCTTTGGTTAAAATTAATGCTGTGTTCAAAGACTCACCCTGTATAGGTCTTAAAAAGCATTATATATTCAAAAGAAATACATGTCACATATACAATAGAGGGGGTTTGAAGGGGTGAATTCTTGCCAGACAAAATCAGTTTTTATGTAGGTCTAAAGCCTGGTTCTCAGAGCTTCGTAGTCTCGCCAGCGATAATCCCCACTCCTCTCTACATATCCATATGACGTATGTGATTTCTGCTGTCCTAAACAAACAGCTGATTGTCAAATACCAAATTAATCTCCCTTCCCATTCCCAAATGAATATCTGAAATATAGATCAAATTGTGCCGTATATAATTAAAAAACTCAAAGTAAGTACTGGAAACAATGTGGTCAAAACAACTCTTTCAGCTTGTTTACTTGACAAGTGTCGCAGAAATCTAATGTGTAGTTGGAATATTTCAACTACAAAAGAGGCGTGTCGCGACAGATTTTGACAACTAGAAATTAATGGGTAGGGGTTAGGGGAAGTTTTGTTTACATGCTCTAATTGGCTGAAAGGTTATCGCTGGCGACACTACGAAGTTCTGAGAACCAGGCTTTAAAGAGCAGCCTGAGCAGCATAAATATTTGCAAAAAAAAATCTCATACATGCATTTTCAGGATTTATTCTTCGAAAAAATGGGGGAAGTTGTAGAGGCTGGATTCTCACTCAGGTTAGAATCCAGCCTCTACAACTTCCCCTATTTTTTCGAAGAATAAATCCTGAAAATGCATGTATGAGATTATTTTGTCAGCAAAATGGGGTGTAATGTAGGTCTTGAAGAGCAGACTGAGTAGAATATATTCGCTAGAATAAAAACGCACATATATCCATTTTCAGGAACCAATAATTTATTCTTTGAACAAATAGTTGTATGGGGTTTCTCGCCAGACAAAATCAGGTGTTATAAAGGTGATATATTCACTAGGAAAAAATCCCACAAGTGTGCAGTTTCAGGAATTTATAATTCATTCCCATAAAAAGGGAAGAAGTGGTCGTGGAGCTGTTCAACAGTATCGCGTAGTACACAGCTCTTTCAGAATACCATCAGCAGTATATTATATTTGTTGACAAAAAAATTCACCTACAAAATTAGGTGCATGAGCCAGCCACCAGTTTTGATCCCTGTTGAAGTCCATGACTCGTCTCAACATATACTATCCCAAAACTTGTGGCTAAAATTCATGGCTGCTTTCAACTAATATCTAAATATATAGTACATGATATACTGTAAAATTCCTTACTCCAATACTCACTGATTCTACAACCATTCTTAAAACCCTGCTAAAACCAATAGATTCATTGAATATCCTCAAATCCTCGTCATATTTTTGTTTTGCAATCAATTTCAATTCTTCTGGCGTTTTAATACGTGTAACAAGCATAACTCGATCTTTATTTTCTAACTGTTTTGTTTCCACAGATATTTTATCACTGAAAACTTTGGCTGTTTCCTGATAGATCAATTTTCTACAAAATGGATTACATTTTGGTAACTGTAGGGGTTCTATTTGCCTACTTTTCAAATATTCATCAATAGATTTCCTGGAATAAAATATCAAGTACAGTGGAGTTTTGATAACTCGTACATAGAAGAATAGGTAGGTACTCTATATAACTTACATAATATTGTCAATAAATGGTTGGTCAGTAGGGGGAATGGCTATTGCATTTTGTTTGTCATTTATTGATACTAAGTTATCAATCTTTTCCTTATATTTTTCTTCCAAGTTTTCATAATATTTGGTTTCTTCTTCTAAATTGAGGAACGGAATACCTAAAATGTATTCCTTCAAATAAACTTTCAATAAAATTAATGATCATACACAAACCTTCTTTAAATAGTTTATTAAAATCGAAGTCATGCGAAATCAGGAAATCTATACTGGAAGTCTGGCATAAAAATCGTTGATCTGGAATATTTCTATTAATTGGTCTTCGAAAAATAAAAAAATTATAACTTGATTGTTTGAATACATTTCTGTCCTCGTCAAATCTATAAATCAAAATCATTAATTGTACTTTTTTGAAAATATTCATTAACCTACTTAAAAGCTGTAATTCCATATTGAATAACCAAAAATTCTCTACAAGTTTCCCTCACTTTACTGTAATATTGTTCGATAGTATCAAAAGCATTGATATTTCTAATAGTGTTCAATCCTGTAAGTTCGCAGTCAATTGAAAGAAAAGTGGCCTCTTCAATAGATTTCTTCACTTGGATTAAAGCATCCTCAAAATCTACAAAACAAAACCAAATACATGATTTCGTGATTACAGTTCGGACAAATCAATACTAACTGTGTCTTGTAACGTCCATACCACCTGATGTTTTTGTAAACAGAATAAAGGGAAAGACTGACTTAAAAATAGTAGTTAAAAACCAAAACAATTTCAAAATTATAAGTACAAAGTACCCAAACATAACCGATAAAGAGGTTAGTCATAGAAAAATATATTATAATTTCTTTGGGTAGGGGACTAGCGAAAGCGAAGTGAATTTGGCGTATAGTAGGATTAGTAGGAATCACCAGTGGCGGGAAGATGCATTTTTCACGAAACCTTATTAATTTTTGCGCGCGTATTCTGGGGAACAGTGTGTGCTGTAATTTTGCCCAAATGTCTTTAATATCCGAATTTTTTGCCGAAAATGGTCTCAAACCTTTAGGTTCAACTCACTGATGAAGAGTCCGAGGTCAAATTCTGTCCGGCCGTTGCCATGATAACTTTCGAAGGAAAAGAGATAGCAACTTGAAATGTTCAGGGTAGGTGTCAAGTTCGTTAATGGGCATAAGCAGCCCAATGGTTTCCGAGTACTAATTTTCAACCAATACAAATACGATTGTATGGTAAGGGTAAATAGTTGGAGAATATTGACACAAAGACGCGTGTGAAATCGTACGTATCACTAGAAAATTTAAAAAAAAATGTTTAAAAAATATTATTTAACCGACAATAACTTCAGAACAGAAAGAGATAGCGACTTGCTATTTTCAGGGTAGTTTGCGCATCCGAAAGCAACATATGGGTTCGTTAATAGGCATAATGGGTCAAACGGTTTTGGAGTTATACATATCTTAAATTTTGTTATTTCCTCAATAACTCAAAAAATACTAATCCGATCCAATTCAAACATAGTAGCTAGTTGTAGTGCCTGCAAAATTTCGTGATGATCGTATCAGTAGAAAATTTTTTAAAAATCTTCGCTCCATAAAATTGAATTTTGTTGTCCATTAGTGGATTTTTATATTCAAGAATAATAGTTTCTTTTAATTGTGTGTCAACTTCGGTTATTTACACCCTGATGATGACTAAAAGTGGTGACATCAGTGGCGCATGTCCTTCCGTTTACGCGTTAATTATGAATAAGTCGATTTAAAAATCAATTTATATGACGGAGATTACACGATCAGTCTGGTATCAGCAGGGCCGTCGAGAGGGCAGTACAGCCGGTACAAATTACCGGGGCCCGGGTGTATTGGACACCCTTAATCGAATTTACCATGGTGAATTATGTTGTCCATTCTCCTGTATTGGACACTTAATTTGAATTTACCATGGTAAATTCGAATTAAGTGGTAAATTCGAATTAAGGGTGTCCAATACAGAAGAATGGACAACATAATTTACCATGGTAAATTCGATTAAGGGTGTCCAATACAGAAGAATGGACAATAGAACATACGCGCAAAAGCTTCTGACTTCACGTCAGTGCTTGAACCAATTTTTTTTTTCGTGATTTTTTTGAAATTTTCTAGGGATACGGTTCTTAAAATTTTTGTTTTCGTCATTTTTTCAAATTTTCTAGGGGTACGGTTCTTACAAAATTTTAAGCACGTCTTTATGTTGATTTTCTACTACTAGTTACCAAGCTTCAATTCGATCGAATATTTATTTTTTGAGTTATCAAGGAAATAATATTCCAGGTGGGTATAACTCGGAAACCGTTAGACCGATTATGCCCAAAAACGAACTCAACTCTCCCTTTCGGATACGCAACCTACCCTGAAAATTGCAAGACCCTATCTCCTTTCGTTCGAAAGTTATCGAGGCAACGGTCACCCATCTACCGAACTCACACAAGAATGCTCGAATCTCCAACAATATTTAACCGATCGTATTAAAACTTGAAACTTGGCAGTAAAGTTAGGTTATGAAGGCTCTTGCAAAATTTCAGCAATTTCAAACGATTAGTTACTGATATATAGAATTTTTTTTTTTTATTTTCAACGATTTATTAAAAATTTTCTACAAATGCTATCCTCACCAAACATTTCCGCGTTGGCATTCTACAACTAATAATGATGTTTGAATTCAATCGGTTCAGTATTTTTTGAGTTAATGAGGAACAAAAAACCACCAAATTTCAGAAAATTTCAGATGGCTATAACTCTAAAACCGTTTGCCCGATTATGCTCATAAGCAAACTGAAATGTCGCGTTCTGGTGCACATCCTAACCTGAAAACTTGAAGCCGCTATCTCTTTCCGTTCTCAAGTTATCGTGACAACAAAAATATTTTTTAATAATTTTTTAATAATTATCTAGTCATACGATTCGCACAAAATTTCACAAACGTGCTTAGGTTCATATTCTACAACTACTCACCAAGTTTCAATTCGATCGGATTCATATTGGTTGAAAACAAAATTATTACTCGGAAACCACTGGGCCGATATTGCCCATTAACGAACTTGTCCGTTGTATTGGGATGCGCCACCCACCCTAAAAATTTCAAGTCGCTAGTTCTTTTAGTTCTCAAGTTATCGTGGCAACGGCCGGACGGACGGCCGGACAGAATCAAATTTGACCTCGAATTCTTCATTGGGGAGTCGAACTCGATGTTCCCCAGAACATACGCGCAAAAAGAAGGTGGTTTGGTTTTTCGACGATTACTTGAAAACTGTCTAAGATAATTCAAATTTGAAAAAAGATTCAGGAAGAAGAGAGAATTTGCTAAAATAAGGTCCAAACTAGGATCAATATTTATAAATTTCCCAGACGGTTGAAAATACGCCCGAAAACGGGTACTCCGACTTGCGTAGACCTCGCCCCCTTCGTACCTTTCACTAATAAGTATGAATTTAAACATATTAAATATTAAATTGGTTCAAGCCCTGTGGACAGGAGCTTTGGCACTCTTGTTCAAACTTTGACAAATTATATCTCCGAAGGTATATTGCTTTCTCAGAGTTGGGAATGATATCAATGGATTCTTATGATAGAACTCTGCATCATAAAGGAAATTCAATACAAAGAATAGTTTATTTATCAAGATTAAATGACCAATCTTCAATGCTTTAATGCTTCAAAAATTATCATTTAAAATAATAAGGAAAGTATCATCGAAATGTCTAGAGCAAGGCTGAGCATTCCTGATATTTGATTAGATAGGGGCTGACGAACAAATTATTTTAATAGTTCAAAATATATAAATAAAATACAATCCTTTTTTGGCGCTCTAGTTCCTCGGAACTGAGTGCTTATCAATTTGCCCAAATGTCTGTAATTTTCGAATATTTCGATGAAAATGGTCTTAAACGATTTGGTTCGACTCACTGATCAAGAATCCGTGGTCGAAATTCATTCTGTCCGGCCGGTCCGGCCGGCCGGTCCGGCCAGCCGGCCGTCCGGCCGTAGGCACGATAACTCTCGAACGGAATGAGCTAGAGAGTTGAAATTTTCAGAGTAGGTTTGGGGGATGAATATCTCGGCTAAGTTCGTTACTGGGTAAAATCGGACAGAAGGTTTCGGAGTAATAAAAAAAAAATTTTTTTTTTACGAAACAAATTCCAAAATAAATTTTTTTTAATAAGCAGTTTCATCATAGAAATCCATTCATGTCATTTTTAACTCTAACAAGCTAATACTTTCGGAGATATGATTTTTCAAAATTTCAATGTAAATCGTATTTCACAGGTTGATATAATTATTCTATGTATATTCTATGTATGAATTGCCATAAAGTCAACTTGACAGAAGGGAATATTGTAACTTCAAGAATATTGGGGTTGAAATACTCGTATTTTAGCGATGCAACGGGGACCTCACCCGAAAATGTTTGAAAATATTACGTAAATTTGAAAGCATAATTCTAAAGTTCGAGAGAGGAGAAAATTTTGTGAACGTAGATCAGGAAATTTTTGATCGATTACAAGATAATTTATTATTTTATACATGTTTTATGGAATACCTACTATTTGTAGGTACTTTAAACCTGTTTTGGGCAATTGTCATACGAAACTTGTTTTTTTGGCGCTCTATTTCCTCGGAACAGATTGCTTATCAATTTGCCCAAGTGTCTGTAATTTTGGAATTTTTGGCTGAAAATGGTCTCAAATGATTTGGTTCGACTCACTGATCAAGAATCCGAGTGCGAAATCGATTCTGTCCGGCCGGCCGACCGGCCGTAGGCACGATAACTCTCGAACGAAAGGAGTTAGCGGATTGAAAATTGCAAGGTGGTTTTGGAGCGTAAATATCTCGGACAAGTTCGTTAATGGGCGTTAACCATCAAGGGGTTTCGGAGTTATGGCCGAATTTAGTAAAAATATTTTTTATGAATATTTCCGAAACCGATCACTCGATCTATCTGAAATTTAGCACCAGACTGTAGGAGACAGTAGAATCATGACCCTTATACGCATGTGAAGTTTTGTATTGACCAGATTACCGCAAAGTGTCAAAAAAAGATATTTGAAAATGTGGTGCAGTTCTCATTCTCATGATTGCTCATTTAATCTTCATAAATAAACTATTATTTGAATTGAATTTCCTTTTTGATGCAGTTCTATCATATTAATACATTGATATAATTCCCAACTCTGAGAAACCAATACCAGATATAATTTGTCTGTTTGAACTAGAGCGCCAGAAAGCTCCTGTCCACAGGGCTTGAACCCATTTTTCATAATTTAATAGTTCATACCACTAACACATTCGTTCTGTATTATGAACCTTTTAACATGAAACAATATTTGATACACAAATGTAGGTTAATATTTCAGCAATTTTTTTTCTAGCAACATCATGAAAATACTGTATAGGTATATATAATATATATACTAATATATAATATATAATGTGTCTCACTACTTAAGGAAGTAAAAGGTAATATTAAACCCCAGTGGTCAAGGAACAGTAATTTGTTTTAAGGATTCCATAATGTTTTTATTTCCTATTGCCTTCATAACTACATCATTAAGATGATCCAATTCTAAATCTTCTGAAACATCATACCGAATTCAAACATAAATTATTCAATATGTAATCAGTCAATATTATTTTCGGTTTCAAAACAGTCTTGTAGAAAATATTTTCAAACTACGAATTGATATGTCTCTAATAGCTAGGTAATAGTAGGGGAGCCCAAGCGGGGATTTTGGGATTTACTACAGCGCGGCAGATTAATATATAGGGGGATACCTTGTACCTGGTTAAGTTTTTCCACCAAACATGAGCCATATATATATGGCCGCCCGTCAAGGATGAAGCATCAGATTAGTAAAAAAAAGTTGATCATCGGAAATTCTCCAGCGCATCAGATTAAGGTAGGGTGAGTTAGTTACATGCTAAAAAGTGTATATTCCATTAATCTGACAATTTGAGAGTGACGTAAAGAAGGGGGAGGGTAACAAAGTTGTAAAAAAAAAACGACATCTTGACATTCTCGAGCGTGGTAAATTTTTTTTTTATTTTGAAGGGAATAATGCAAGAGTTACGAAAAATATATAATCTGACGATTTTCACAAGCCGAAGTAATAGAAATTAATTGATAAAGTTGAATGCGTGCAGCTATGCCATGCCTATATTCCCCTCTCCGTCTTTCTATTCTCCTCTCTCTCTTTCTCTATCTATTGTTCTCTCACTCCGTCCCACTCCGGAAGAGGATTCTACTGATGAAGATGATTAAAAAAAATACCCTTAAAAATTAAATTTTGTATAATTATTATTTTTATAAATATTCTCCTCAAAACAACACAAGCTTTTTCATTTGCACGCTATTTCCTGAGCTTTTCGATTAATTAAGTTCAATGATTTAAAAATATACAAAAAAAAAAAATTTATTGTCAGATTTAGCGAATCCCTCCAGACAATCGTCAGATTAAGAGACAGCACGTCTAGGCCATATTGATGAACCACATATATCTTAATCTGACGCGCTTGAGTATTTCTAAATGTCAATTTTTTTTGCATATTCTAATGATGACCACGAGTTTGCGTTACATCCCAATCGTCAGATTATTATACAAGAGCATCTTTTAAGGTTCACTTAACACCCCCTTAGAAAATCTGACGAGCTCGATAAAAAAATTTTTTTTTTCATTTTCAACCCTTACGTATGATCACCTCCATCATGGAAACGGTCAGATTAACATATGTACATGTTTTAAAATACGTAGGACACAGATGCTATCAATATCTGACGCGCTCGAGTATGTCCACGTAACGGTTTTTTTTTACATTTTTGAAAATTTATATCCGCTCACCCCACCGATGAACAGGTATATATTATACAACATTTTTTTCTTCTTATCATCTAAGCTTGAGAACCCAATAGCTCTCTATGACGCTCGAGTAAATCCCGAATTAGCTACCTGGGCTCCCCTACTATAAGATGTCATTTATGAACAGTGAACACAGAAAGATTCTGTGTTCACATTATGTGAGTACATAGAACCACGATGTATTAATGAAATTTTGAAAAATCATATCTCCGGAAATATTAACTTGTTAAAGTTGAAAATGATATGAATGGATTCTTATGATAAAACTGCATCTTAAAGAAAAATTGAATTTGAAAGTTGCGATGCAAAAAAATTTTTTTTTCGTTACTCCGAAACCATCTCGCTGATTTTGCCCAATAACGAACTTAACCGAGATATTTATCCCCAAAACCTATTCTGAAAATTTCAACTGTCTAGCTCATTCCGTTCGAGAGTTATCGTGTTAACGGACGGAAGGACGGCCGGACAGAATCGATTTTGACCATGGATTCTTGATCAATGAGTCGAACACAATCATTTTTGACCATTTTCAGCCAAAAATTCTAAAATTACAGACATTTGGGCAAATTGATAATAAAGCACTCTGTTGCGAGGAACAAGAGCGCCAAAAATTGAAAAAACTCAGGTGTCGCAGAATAGATCAATGAACAATAATCCGTGGTCCAAAAATTTTTATCGCGACTTTTCAATTAGTTATCCATTAGTTAATTTACTATTTTTTTCGATAATTGTTAAACTATTAATAATCTGAGAATTTTTTCCTTCCATGGTCTTGGAATAGATTTCCGTTGGAAAATTTGGAAAATTGTTGAATTTCGTTTTGTTATTAATAATTTACTTAAGTGAAAAATTATAAAGCTTGAATTATAACAACCTGGTTTATAACAATTTTTTCAACTACAGGAGATAATAATTATCAAAAATCATTTTTAAGTAGTTTCTGATCATAATAGAATGGATCAATAGTAATATTATAAATTGAAGCTTTATAATTTTCACTTAAGTAAATTGTTCATAACAAAACGAAAATTAACAATTTTTTAAAATTTCCAATAGGAATCTATTCTAAGATATTCGAAAAATAACTCCACGGAAGGAAAGAATTCTCAGATTAATAGTTTAACAATTCGTGCTACAACAAATTGTTAATTAACTAATTAATGGATAACTAATTGAATAATCGCGATAATCATTTTTGGAACACGGATTATTGTTCATTGATTCATCCTGCAGGCGTCTAAATTTGTTCAATTTCTTATTTTCATATTTAATAAGTTTAAATAATATTTATTCATCAAAGGTACGAAGGGGGCGAGGCTTGCGCGACCCGGATTAACCGTTTTCGGGCGTATTTTCAACCCTGTAAGAAAATTATAAATATTGGTCCTACAGTTACCGGCAGTTTGGACTTTTTGCGCGTACCTATGTTCTGGGGAACATCGCGTTATCAGTTTGCCCAAATGTCTGTAATTTTCGAATTTTTCGCCAAAAATGGTCTCAAACGATTGGGTTCGACTCCCTGGTAAAGAATTCGAGGTCAAATTTGATTCTGTCCGGCCGGCCGTTGCCACGATAACTTAAGAACGGAAAGAGATAGCAACTTGAAATGCTCAGGATAGGTGGCGCATCCCAATATAGGATGGACGAGTTCGTTAATGGGCATAATCGGCCCAATAGATTCCGAGTAATAATTTTGTCTACAACTAATACTAATCCGATCGAATTGAAACTTGGTGAGTGGTTGTAGAATATAAACCTAAGAACGTTTGTGAAAATGTTCAAGAAATTATTAAAAAATATTATTTACGTCACGATAGCCTAAGAACGGAAAGAGATAGCGACTTGAAATTTTCAGGTAAGGTTGAGAATCTGAATGCGCCATCTGAATTTGTTTATAGGCATAATTAGCAAAACGGTTTTTGGGTTATACCCATCTGAAATTTGGTTGTTATTTCCTCAATAACTCGAAAAATACAAAACCGCTCCAATTCAAACATGGTTATTAGTATTAGAAAGGCAGCGCGAAAATTCTTGCAAATTTTGTGATGATCGTTCAACTAGAAAATTATTGAAAAAAAATCTATATATCAGAAACTATTCGTCCGATAATGCTGAAATTTTGCGAGAGCCTTCAGAACCTAACTCTATACTACCCAGTTCCAAGTTTGAACATGATCGGATCTATATTGTTGGAGATCCGACCAGCCTTGTGTGAGTTCATCGGTAGCTGGATGGGTGACCATTGCCTCGACAACTCTCGAACGAAAGGAGATAGGGACTTGCAATTTTCAGGGATAGGCTGCACATCTGAATGGGGGAGTTAAGTTCACTGTTGGCAATAATCGGCCTAACGGTTTCGGAGGTATACCCATCTGGATTTTTATTTCCTCGATAACTCAAAAAATATAGACTCGATCGAATTGAAGCTTGGCAACTAGTTGTAGAATATCGACATGAAGACGTGTGTAATATTTTGTGAGGACCGTACCACTAGAAAATTCTTAAAACATTACGAAAAAATATTATGTATCTCATGATTCCTTGAGAACGGAAAGAAATAGCGACTTGCAGTTTTCAGGGTAGATTACGCATCTGAATGCGAGATTTAAGTTCGTTAACTAGCATAATCGACCAAATGGTTTTGGAGTTATATCAATCTGAAATTTGGTTGTTATTTCCTCAAAAACTCAAAAAATACAAATCCGATCCAATTCAAATATGGTTATTAGTTGTAGAATGCCAACGCGAAAATTCTAGCAAAATTTCGTGACGATAGTAGCACTTGAAAATTTTTTAAAAATCATTGAAAAAAAAAATTGGTTCAAGCACTGACGTGAAGTCAGAAGCTTTTGCGCGTATGTTCTCTTGTCTATTCTCCTTCATATTGGACACTCTAAATGGAATTTACCATGGTGAATTCTATTGTCTGTTCTCCTGTATTTGACACTCTTAATCGAATTTACCATGGTGAATTCTATTGTGTGTTCTTCTGTATTGGACACTCCAAATTTACCATGGTAAATTCGATTAAGAGTGTCCAATAAAGGAGAATGGACAAGAGAACATACGCGCAAAAGCTTCTGACTTCACTTCAGTGCTTGAACCAAGCTTCTGACTTCACGTCAGTGCTTGAACCAATTTTTTTTCCAATGATTTTTTTAAAAATTTTTAGTGCTACGATCCTCACGAAATTTTGCAAGAATTTTCGCGAATTTACCATGGTAAATTCGATTAAGAGTGTTCAATACAGGAGAACAGACAATAGAATTCAACATGGTAAATTCGATTAAGAGTGTCCAATACAGGAGAATGGACAATAGAACATACGCTGGTCTAATATCCGCAATGTAACAATTGTTAAATGCAGTTACATCGGCCTAGGCCGCTTACTGTGATATTTATAATAATAATAATAATAAAAGCTCCTGACTTCACGAAACAAAAATTGCTTCAAGCACTGACGTGAAGTCCGGAGCTTTTGCGCGTATGTTAACTATTGTACATTCTCCTGTATTGGACACTCTTAATCGAATTTACCATGGTAAATTCGGAGTGTCCAATACAGGAGAACAGACAATAGAATTCACCATGGTATATTCGATTTAGTGTGTCCAATAAAGGAGAATGGACAAGAGAACATACGCGCAAAAGCTCCTGACTTCACGTCAGTGCTAAAAAAAAAGCACTGACGTGAAATCAGTACCCTTTGACGCGCGTGTTCACGTTGGCCAATTTTAATTGAATGATGAGTATTTCAGGCTCAGTGAATAGAACGATCCGGAGAACTACCCTGAGGGTAATGGACACCATTCACAGTCGAGTTAAAAAAAAACTGTGCTGTGTCTAGGCTGGCATAAGAATAAAGTAACAAAGTTGACAAAGAACACAACTAACTCTCCTTAGTCGCACAATCTCCTAGGAGCTTCTGAGGGATCCCTTTGTGGAAGACTTGGGAGGGTCAGTTTAATCATAATCATGTTTATAGCACGAGGCGCCAAAGCAGATTGACCCCACGTCAATGCTTTTTCGCCTTTTTCTTTCATTTTTAAGTCAATCTGCATTTGGCGAGCATGCTATAAACATCTATAAACATCCTAGGGTATTGTGCGACTAAGGAGAGTTGTGTTCTTTGTCAACTTTGTTACTCTATCGCTATCCTTATGCCAGCTTAGACAAAGCACTGTTAATTTTTGACCCGACAGTGAATGGTGTCCACTACCCTCTGGGTAAATCTCCGGCTCGTTCTATTCACTGAGCTTGAAAACACTCATCATTCGATTCAAATTAGCCAAAGTGAACACGCGCCGCCAAAGAGTACTGACTTCAGGTCAGTGCTTTTCCATATTTTTTAAGTTCCTGTAACAAATCTGGCCATCGATACAGTGTGGCTATTAGTTTTACCGTAGATAGAAATAAAAAAATGCGGTTATGGGAGCCCCGTTAGGAACGCAATTGCTTACGCCTATTCTCCCAATCCGAACGTAATTCAATATAGATCTTCCTAATATAGTTATCTATAAATTGGCCCCAGGGCCACGATACACACATTTCAACTCGGAAACAGCGCTATTTCCTTGAAACTGACTTGTCCGTGTACAGAATTGCCATGAAATTTCTCTTAAAACCTCACAATATTGGCTCAGCACCAGACCAATGACCGAAAGTCCTAAACCACTACCAACATAACCCATACAACCCAAAAATATTTACTTCTCCTCTGCGCATGCGCAATCCACTTAAAATCACACACCTCACAAAAAAACTCCGAATGAAACACTTGTGGTTCAGGAGATATCGCATCTTCAATCCACGCATGCGCGGATCCTCGCCAGGAGATTCCATGGAGGAATAGCATCCTCGACCACAAAACCTCAATCCGCGTCGAAGAAAACTCCAGCAGTTAAATCACTTCTCATCAGCGCATGCGCATAATGAAAAATTCCCGAAAGAAGGAGCATCTGAAAATAGGTTTCGGAATTTCAAGCAAAATATTCCGCAAAAACCTAGTAATTTTATGTAATGTTATGTTATGTACTAGTTTTTTTATGTAATGTTACGAAATTTTGAAAAAGTGTTTGCTCCGGTCTTCTGCATCTAACAGCTGAGTTTCAATTCAATCAGATCAGTATTTTTCGAGTTATTGTGGAACAAAATTTCTAAATTTTTTAATTGTTTTTGCCCCTTTTTGGCAATCCAATCAATACAAAACTTCGCTCGCATATAAAAGTCATGATTCTACGATTTGGTCCTAAATTTCAGGTAGATCGAGTAATCGGTTCCGGAAATATAAATAAAAAATGTTTTAACTAAAAACGTCCGTAACTTCCAAACCGCTTGGTGGATTTCGCCCGTTAACGAACTCGTCCGAAATATTTACGCTCCAAAATTACCCTGCGAATTTCAATCCTCTAACTCCTTTCGTTCGAGAGTTATCGTGCTAACGGCTGGACTTGAATTTGACCTCGGATTATTCTTCAGTGAGTCGAACTCAATCGTTTGAGACATTATTGTGGCAAAATGATAGCACGGTTTTCCTTGCGGAACACGCGCGCAAAAATGAAAATGAATGAGATATATCCCCGCCACTGGCGATTCGTATTATACGCCATTCGGGTATCTTCGGAAATCTGGCGATTCCTAGACCATATTTTTTTTCTTTGAAAAAGTAATGAATGCTTTGCACATTTGATTGGAATATAACTAGAAGTGTCAAAATAGGGGGGCGATGCAGGATGCTGAAGGTTTTGTTAGAAATATTCCGTGTTAGTTTTAACGGCTACGTAGGCCATAGTCTGAATGTAAAGATAAATGATCATAAAACAATATTTCTCTATGGTTACTCATTTCTCTTTATACCATTGTACTGAATGTTTGTGTTTCTACTGACAATTTTTAAATGATTTCATATACCTTTAAAAGATTCAACTAACTTAAAATAAAAGAATTATAATACCAAAATATGTCGACTAGTTTCAATAACTGTCCATTTTGCGATTCTTTGGATGAAGAAAATAGTGAGAGGGCAAGCAACACATGGGAAGGCATTTCCAAAATAATTTCTAATTATTTCTCCAATTTCGTAAGTAATTCAGATAGATAGTTAACAAGGGATTCAAACGTGTGGAAAATTCGAACCAAGCATTCTGATTTCATTTAGCTTTTTTGAATTTGTGCAACCTAACATTTGTAACTTTCAGAAATGTTGAATCTGATAATAGAAAGACTGCAGGGATTCAGTATTAACAAGAAATATTCTCAAATATTTAACTTCCCAATTTAAGATGAATCAAATGAATTGGGTAGAATGTACACCACATTAATTTGAATTGGAAACATTTGGCAGTGGCCAAACAATTCATTAATTGTCAATAACACTGCAACCCTAGCATATGGGGCACAATAGACCTTAAGGTCGCAGTGCAACGTTACCCCCTACAACAATATACAACCCTAGTATATTGCTTAAATCTGTATGTAGATCATAATCCGTTTAGTAGAATTAGGACTGCCAACTTTTATTTGTTTAAAGAAAGCATTTTTAGTATACACTTACATAAAATAAAGGACAATACTCTATTTTAGTGTAAAGGTGGCAACCATGGTTACAATATACTTATTAATATTCCATGTTGGAGAAATTCTAAGACGGAAGCTACACAGTCAGTCTGGTATCAGTCTCGCATCAAATCAATCATGGATTGATGGGAGATTGACGGAAATTGGTTCTATATTTGTAGATTGATGGTAATACTGATGCGAGACTGATACCAGACTGACCGTGTAATCTCCGTCTAAGGAGTTAAGTAATTTACAATTGCCAGGTTGTGGAAAAAAAAGGTCTAACGAGCTTGTGCGTGAAATACAAACCTGATAGTTCATGACATTGAACTAACTACACAGAACACAACTGGTTCTCCTTACTCGCTCAAGCTCTTCTAGAAAACCTAGGAGGATCAGTATAATGATATACAACTCTGATTTTTTAGCCCGTGAATTATTTTAGTTGGGTTTCCTTGTTTTAAATATTGATTGGATTGGGTATCTGACTGCGAGTAATTGCCCATACAATTATACATTTGGAAACCCAAAAGTTGTTTTTAAGTTATATAACATTTGATGTTTCTTTCAGACATATGATCATTTCTATAAATTATGTGACTCCTGTCTCACTTATACTCAAGAATTCTGCAACAGTAGGAGATCCTGGTCGATTAATGAGGCACAAATTTATAAAAAAAGACTGT
Source organism: Halyzia sedecimguttata (assembly GCA_937662695.2). Taxonomy (NCBI): domain Eukaryota; kingdom Metazoa; phylum Arthropoda; class Insecta; order Coleoptera; family Coccinellidae; genus Halyzia; species Halyzia sedecimguttata. The sequence continues at coordinate 8,258,238 of OW569416.2, read as the reverse complement.
TTGGACAGTTCAAAGGACTAAAGGATATTGTAAATTTGAAGAAGAATAGTTTTGTTATATGTCGTTTATGTTTTAAAGGGTCCCCTTCTGAAGAAGTTATTTTTATTTACCATGAAAATAAAATTTATCAACCTGGATACATTCAGAACATGCTTCATCTTCATGCAAATAATATAGTGAGTATTTACTGATGTAATTTATTTATATTCAAAAAAATACAGCTGCACATTTTTTACATAAATGTTCTACCACAAGCAAAATCGAAATTAATGATGGTTGGTTTGGATTGGGTTGTTCTATGAGACCTGAATCAAACTCAAAAGGAAGTTATAAGTTATAACTACAGTAGAATCTCACTAATCCGGCACTTCAATAGACACGTCCAATAATCCGGCACACTCCGCTCGCGTCTCTCTCTCCCCTCCATCACTATTCCAATTCCAAATTCTTGCTTCGAAGGTACAGACCATATATATTATGTTTTTTTTCTATACAATCCAGTAATCCGAACATTCCAATAATCCGGCACTCTCGGGTTTTTAATAGAGCCGGATTAGTGAGATTCTATTGTATATTGATTTCAATTTAATAAAAGTTCTAGAACATACAAACTTATCATATATTCCAAAATCAATATGACATCGTTGTTAAATATTGTCTGAGTTATTTCAATATTTATTATTTTTTTCGTATCTTTATACTTGGAAATTGGCAGTACTTTTTTTGTTGCATAAAATGATATATGCAGAAAGTTTGAAAGGATACTTGTAGGCTCTTAATTTTCACTAATAATTACTGTTATCATAAAGCCAGTAGGCAGTTAGTCCGATGGATTGCTATGTCACCAGTTGTCAGATAAAGAAAGACTTGATTTGAAGGTGTCTTTACTGGCTTAATTTACCACACTAGTGTCCAGTGAGTTCCACCTGTCAACAATACGGTTAGAGAGAAAATATTTTTGCACATTCAGCGTACAATGTTCAGCCTTTTATTCATAATTATGACCCCTAAGGGTTGAGTTTTGATGCACGTGAAAAATATTGGTGTTGAACATATGATGGTTATAGTACCCACATATCGCTTTGAATATCTTTATCAAATCACCTCTAATTCTTGTATCACGTAGTGTTGTCAGGTTCTATATTATGAGTCTTTCTTCATAAGACTTCGTCTTAAGAGAAGTATGAATTTTTGTACACCTTCCTTGGACCCGTAGACAAGATATACTATAGATGGGCCACTTTAACCTTATTTCTGTTCCTTGTAACACTAGCACTGGCACTGGGATTATTTGAAGCTTGAACGAGCGGGAAATTCAAAAATATCTCCGATATATCCTATATTCTATTATATTGTTTTCCAAAACACTGCCAAACACCGAGTTGACGAAAAATTCGTCAAAAACCTGGCATTTGACAATGTTTTTGGAACAATGGTTTTCGCTGTAATCGAAAGAAAACAAATGAAATCCCAAAACTCTCTTTAATAAAATTATATTCAGATTCATGAATTTAAGTTCAACATTTCAAGTGAACTAATGTACATGAAAAAGAAAGAATATCAAAATTAAAAAATTGGTTCAAGCCCTGTGAACAGGAGCTTTTTGGCGCTCTTGTTCAAGCAGACAAATTATATCTCCAAAAGTATTGGTTTCTCAGAGTTGGGAATTATATCAATGGATTCCCATGATAGAAATGCATCATGAAAGAAATTAAAGTTAAAAAAAGTGTCGCACCTACAATGCTTCAATGCCTTAATGCTTCAAAAATTGTCGTTAAATTTATTTATCAAGATTAAATGACCAATCTGCATTGATTCAACCTCGTGGAATGGGTTGTTGCAAGTTAGACTCGGTGCATAGTTTTCACCACTTGAAATACCTAAGGAAAGTATCATCGAAATGTCTAGAGCAAGGCTGGAGACAATCATAACAGTTTTTTATTCCTGATATTTGAGTAGGTAGTGGATTACAAACAAATTATTTTAATAGTTCAAAATATATTAATAAAATACTATCCTCTGTTCATAATTTAAAATGTAATAAACCATACACTAACACATTCTTATCTGTATTATGAACCTTAACTCAAGAAAAAATGACGGATATACAAATGTAGATCCATATTTCAGTATTTTTTTGCTAGCAACATAATGAAAATACTGTATATAGGAACATGTCTCACTACTTAAGGCAGTAAAAGGTAATATTAACCGCAGTGGTCAACGAACAGTAATTTCTTTTGATGATTCCTTTATGTTCTTCTTTCCTATTGCCTCCATAAACTACATCAAAACAGTCTTGTATATACAGTGCTGTATCTAAGCTGCCATCAGGAAAGAGTAACAAAGTTGGAAAAGAACACAACTGACCCTCCTTAGTCGCACAAGCTCCTAGAAGATTTGGGAGGGTCAGTATAATCCTAATCATGTTTATAGCACGCGCGCCAAAGCAGATTGACTTTTTACACTTTTTCTTTCATTGTTAAGTCACTCTGCTTTTGCGCGCGTGCTATAAATATGATTAGGATTATACTGACCCTCCCAAATCTTCTAGGAGCTTGTGCGACTAAGGAGGGTCAGTTGTGTTCTTTTCCAACTTTGTTACTCTTTCCTGATGGCAGCTTAGATACAGCACTGTTAATTTTTGAACCGACAGTGAATGGTGTCCACTATCCTTTGGGTAGATCTTCGGCTCGCTCTATCCACTGAGCTTGAAGAACTCATCATTCAATTCAAATTAGCCACCGTGAACACGCGCGCCAAAGAGTACTGACTTCACGTCAGTGCTTTTTTTGGGCGCATGTTTTAGGGGAACATCGTCCTATCATTTCGTTCAAATGTCTGTAATTTTCGAATTTCGAGCTGAAAATTGGCTAATAGACTAATTCGGACTCCCTGATCACGAATCCGGTGTCAGATTTTTGGGTGCCGTCCGGCCGGCCGGCCTTCCGGCCGTAGGCACGATAACAGGAGCACCGAAGGTCCTATCGACTTCAAACTTTCAGGGTAGGTTTCTGATCAAAATGCGACGGTTAAGTTCGTTAACGGGCAAAATCGGCCGGACGGTTTAGAAATTATAGACATTTCAAATTTTGAGGTTATTTCCCTGATATTTCAGGAACTAAAGAAGATGTTGAATCGAAACTTGGTAGTCAGTTCGAGGATATAAACGCGCAACTTTTGGCAAAATTCTGTTATGATCGAAATGTTGGTAATTTTTAAAAAAATATTTCTTTTAATTTTTTCGAAAAAAAAATTTTTTTTTCGTGAACTATTCATCAGATTGCAACAAAAACTTGTACTAACGTCAATTGTAGTATTTTGCAACATTGTGCAAAATTTTGGCTCTATACGATTTCAATTTCTGGAGATATAAGACAAAATGTGTCAAATTTCCTGGGTCTCTCTCAGTATTTTCATCGATTATTATATAATAATCAATAATATTAAGGTATTCAACATGATACTGCTTTTTTTCTTTACTGGTCAGTACGGGCCACAAGGAAGATGAACATGCGCCCAATAGCTCCTGTCCACAGGGCTTGAACCAATTTTTTTTTTTTCAAGTTCCTTTTAACAAATATAGCTATCAATACAGTTTGGCTGTTACCGTAGATAAAAAAAAAATTGCGGTTGTGGGACCTCCGTTAGGAAAGCAATTGCCTCTTCTCCAAATCCGAACGTATTTTAATATAGATCTACCGAATATAGTTATTCATAACTATAATCATAACTCAGAAACAACGCTATTTCCCCCAAACTGACTTGTGTCCGTGCACTGAATTCACATGAATATTCTTTTAAAACCTCAATATATCGGCTCATTACTCCCAACATAACCCAAACAACCCAAAACCATTCACTTCTCGTCTGCGCATGTGCAATATACTCGTGGCTGCAAGTCCTCCCAAAATTACACACCTCACAAAAAACTCCAATTCTCCAACACTAGTGGTTCAGGAGATATCGCTTCTTGAATCCACGCATGCGCAGACCCTCACCAGGGGATTCTATAGAGGAATAGCATCTGCCACCCCAAAATCCCAATCCTCTCTGACGAAAGCACAAGCAGTTAAATCACTGATGGTCTGCTCATGCGCATAACGTAAAATGCCCGTAAGGGGTAACATCAATTTCGAAATTAGCCCCAGGGCCACGGTACGGACACTTTAACTCGGACTAAACGCTACATCCCCCAAACTGACTTGTCCTTGCACTGAATTGCCATGAATATTCTTTTGCAACCTCACAATATCGGCTCAGCACTCCCAACATAACCCATACTACCCAAAAACAGTCACTTCTCTTCTGCGCATGCGCAATCTACTTGCGGCTAAAAGTCCTCTCGAAATCACACACCTTACAAAAAACTTCGATTCTCCAACACTAGTGGTTCAGGAGATATCACATCTTTAATCCACGCATGCGCAGACCCTCAACAGGGGATTCTATGGAGGAATAGCATCTGCCACCCCAAAACCCCAATCCTCTCTGACGAAAACACCACCAGTTAAATCACTATTGGTCTGCTCATGCGCATAACGAAAAATGCCTGTAAGGGGTATAATCAATTTCAAAATTAGCCCCAGGGCCACTGTACGAACACTTTAACTCGGAAACAACGCTACATCCTTCAAACTGACTTGTCCTTGAACTTGCTATGAATATTCTTTTAAAACCTCACAATATCGACTCAGCACTCCCAACATAACCCATCCAATTAAAAAACAGTCACTTCTCTTCTGCGCATGCGCAATCTACTCGCGGCTAAAAGTCCTCTCATAATAACACACCTTAAAAAAAACTCCGATTCTCCAACACTAGTGGTTCGGGAGATATCGCATCTTTAATCTACGCATGCGCAGACCCTCATCATGGATCTGGATACTATGGAGGAATAGCATCCGCCACCCCAAAACCCCAATCCTCTCTGACGAAAACTACAGCAGTTAAATGACTTCTCATCTGCGCATGCGCACAACGAAAAATGCCCGGAAAAGGCAGCATGAACCTCAAAAAAATACGTTTCGGCATTTTAAGCAAAGTATTCCGCAAAATAGTCGTAATTTTTTGATTTTTTTCATGTCACGTGATCTTCACGAAATTTTGCAAAAGTGTTTGCATTGGTCTTTTGCATCTAACTACTGGGTTTCAATTTAATCAGATCAGTATTTTTCGAGTAATCGTGAAAACAAAATTTTAAAATTTTTGAAATTTTTTTTTGCTACTTTAGGGCCGTGTGGTCATAACAAAACTTGGCAGGCATATAAAGGTCATGATTCTACAATTTGATGCCAAATTTCAGAAAGATCGAGTAATCGGTTCCGGAAATATTCATAAAAAACGTTTTGACTAAAAACGGCCTTAACTCCGAAACCGCTCGGTGGATTTCGCCCGTTAACGAACTCGTCCGAGATATTTGCGCTACAAAACTACCCTGCAAATTTCAACGCTCTAAGTCGTTCCGTTCGAGAGTTATCGTACTAACGGCCGGCCGGACCGGACGGACAGAATTGAATTTGACCTCGAATTCTTCATCAGGGACTCGAACCCAATCGTTTGAGACCATTTTCGAACAAAAATTCGAAAAATACAGACATTGTGACGAAATGATAGCACGCTGTTCCTTGCGGAACACGTGCGCAAAAATGGATATCATTATGCGAGTACAACATAATGTGGAAGTATATTCTACTCCAATATACATTTAGAAGGACAGAATCAAATGAGAAATATAATACAAAAATAAAAAAAGCACTGACGTGAAGTCAGTACTCTTTGGCGCGCGTGTTCACGGTGGCTAATTTGAATTGAATGATGAGTACTTCAAGCTCAGTGGATAGAGCGAGCCGAAGATCTACCCAAAGGATAGTGGACACCATTCACTGTCGTTTCAAAAATTAACAGTGATCTAAGCGGCCATCAGGATAGAGTAATAAAGTTGGAAGAGAACACAACTGACTCTCCTTAGTCGCACAAGCTGCTAGAAGATTTGGGAGAGTCAGTATAATCCTAATCATGTTTATAGCACGCGTGCCAAAGCAGATTGACTTTTTACACTTTTTCTTTCATTGTTAAGTCAATTCGCTTTTGCGCGCGTGCTATAAACATGATTAGGATTATACTGACTCTCCCAAATCTTCTAGCAGCTTGTGCGACTAAGGAGAGTCAGTTGTGTTCTCTTCCAACTTTATTACTCTATCCTGATGGCCGCTTAGATACAGCACTGTTAATTTTTGAAACGACAGTGAATGGTGTCCACTATCCTTTGGGTAGATCTTCGGCTCGCTCTATCCACTGAGCTTGAAGTACTCATCATTCAATTCAAATTAGCCACCGTGAACACGCGCGCCAAAGAGTACTGACTTCACGTCAGTGCTTTTTTTAATTTTTTCAAGTTCCTTTAACAAATATAGCTATCAATACAGTTTGACTGTTAGCTTTACCGTAGATCGAAAAACATTGCGGTTGTGGGACCTCTGTTAGGAACGCAATTGCCTCTTCTCCGAATCCGAACGTATTTTAATATAGATCTACCGAATACAGTTATACATAAATTTGCATCAGGGCCACCATACAGACATTTCAACTCGGAAACAACGCTATTTACCCCAAACTGCCTTGTGTCCGTGCACTGAATTGACATGAATATTATTTTAAAACCTCACAATATTGGCTCATTACTCCCAACATAACCCAAACAACCCAAAACCATACACTTCTCGTCTGCGCAAGCGCAATATACTCGTGGCTGCAAGTCCTCCCAAAATTACACACCTCACAAAAAACTCCGATTCTCCAACACTAGTGGTTCAGGAGATATCGCTTCTTGAATCCACGCATGCGCAGACCCTCACCAGGGGATTCTATAGAGGAATAGCATCCGCCACCCCAAAACCCCAATCCTCTCTGACGAAAGCACCAGCAGTTGAATCACTGATGGTCTGCTCATGCGCATAACGAAAAATGCCCGTAAGGGGTAACATCAATTTCAAAATTAGCCCCAGGGCCACGGTACGGACACTTTAACTCGGAAACAACGCTACATCCCCCAAACTGACTTGTCCTTGCACTGAATTGTCATAATTTTTTTTTTAAAACCTCACAATATCGCTCAGCACCCCCAACATAACCCACACAACCCAAAAACAGTCAATTCTCTTCTGCGCATGCGCAATCTACATGCGGCTGAAAGTCCTCTCAAAATCACACACCTTACAAAAAACTCCGATTCTCCAACACTAGTGGTTCAGGAGATATCGCATCCCTTATCCACGCATGCGCAGACCCTCTCCAGGGGATTCTATGGAGTAATAGCATCCGCCACCCCAAAACCCCAATCCTCTCTGACGAAAACTACAGCAGTTAAATGACTTCTCATCTGCGCATGCGCATAACGAAAAATGCCCGGAAGAGGCCGCATGAATTTCAAATTAATATTTTTCGGAATTTCAAGCAAAATAGAATAATTTTTTGAATTTTTTCAAGTGACGTGATCTTCACGAAATTTTGTAAAAGTGTTCGCTTTGGTCTTTTGCATCTAACTACTGAGTTTCTATTCAATCAGATCAGTATTTTACGAGTTATCGTGGAAACAAAGTTTGAAAATTTTTGAAATTTTTTTTTGTCACTTTATGGCCATCCTGTCAGTCACAAAAAACTGCGATTCTCCAACACTAGTGGTTCAGGAGATATCGCATCTTGAATCCACGCATGCGCAGACCGGCACCGGGGGATTCTATGGAGGAATAACATCCTCCACCCCAAAACCCCAATCTTCTCAGAAGAAAACTCGAGCAGTTAAATTATTTCTCGTCTGCTTATGCGAATAACAAAGAGGCAGTTACACCCCAGTCGTTCACCGTTCAGACTAATTTTGAAAACCAATTTAAAATTCCACACATCGTTTACGCATTAATTCAATTGCCATGCTAGTAAGTAGTCCATATTTTAATCAGTTGCCCTCGTACATATCGTATTGATTCAGATAAACGCGTAAATACCCGTCAGAATATTGTCACCAGATGTTATGTATTCCGTGTAGAATTTCGAAATGAAATAATTTGACCAGTTTGGAGGTTCAAAATTATTAATTTTTTTTGGGGCTCCTAGTGGTCTGTCCGCAGTGAAATTTTGCACACCCCAAGAAGTCATTATTGGTCACCGAAGTGCCAAAACTGAACTCATTCCGATATTTGGTTTCGGAATTTCCAGCAAAATATTCCGCTGATAGTTAAAAATTTTTTTTATTTTTTCTACTCATGCTACCCCCACGAAATTTTGCATAAGTGTTTTCGTTGGTACTTCGCATATAACTACCGAGCTTCAACTCAATTGGATCAGTTTTTATCGAGTTATAGTGAAAACAAAATTTCAATTTCATTTTCAAATATTTAACATTTTTTTTTTCTAGTTTACAGCCATCCGATCATTATGAGACTTCGCAGGCATATAAAGGTCATGATTATACAATTTGAGGCTAAATTTCAGATAGATCGAGTGATCGGTTTCGGAAATATTCTCGAAAAACGATTTAACTAAAAATGGCCGTAACTCCGAAACGGCTCGATGGATTTTGCCCATTAACGAACTTGTCCGAGATATTCACCCTCCAAACATGCCCTGCGAATTTCAACTCTCTAACTTGCTCCGTTCGAGAGTTATCGTGCTAACGGCCGGCCGGGCCGGACGGACAGAATTGAATTTGACCTCGAATTCTTCATCAGGGAGTCGAACCCAATCGTTTGAGACCATTTTCACAAAAAAATTCGAAAAATACAGACATTGTGACGAAATGATAGCACGCTGTTCCTTGTGGAACACACGCGCAAAAATGGATATCATTATGCACAACATAATGTGAAAAACACTTTGTACGTGAAAATCACCAAGTGGTTTCTCTATATAGCCTATGTATAGCAGCTACATTTGCAAAGCCTTGATCACAAACAAGTGCCACGACATGAGGCCCATGACCTAACAATGTCTTCGAGTAATTTGGAAAGATCATCACGTTTCATTCCACCATGATTGAAGAAATAAGCTAGGGTTGTTTGTTTCTATTTATGAAAACTCCCCTAGCCATAAATACCATAACCTTGTCTGCAATATTAGGAGAACAATTTACTGATAGTCCAATATCTTGGAAGCCTTCAACTAAATCCTTCGCCTAGTTATATTGCAGAGAAGGCTCGATCGATATTTCATCAAACAAACAAAATGTTTGCTTCTCATCCGTTCTCTTAAGCTTGAGTTTAATTGAATCCATAACGCTAGAATTGATACCTGCTCTGAAATTAACTGATTTTTAACTGATAATGAACGCAATACTTTTAACAATTTTTTTCTGGATGGAACTGCAAAAATATTGCTGAGGAGCAGACTTGGGTAGTATTCGAATACGCAGTAACTTGAATCCTATTCAAGCTACTTTGCCAGGATTCTGTATTCGTATTCGAATACAAATAAAAATGGTGTATTCGTATTCTTGAATCCTTTTGATTGAAGGCTATTCGATATTCGTATTCAAGCTACTGTTATTCAGTATTCAAATTATTCAAATTTTGAATCCAGAGATTCGGAGTATTCAATTCTAGAATACCTGTATTCAAAATATTGAATTTTTGAATCCTGGTATTCAAATTATTTGAATATTAGAATACGTGAATTCAATGTAGAATCTTTGTATTCATAAACATTAAGAGAGAATCCTTGTATTCAATAAATCTAATAGATGGATGAATCCAATAGCCAATACGCGTTGATTTGAAGAACGGCAGCTATTTCAGTTCGTACGAGTGGTTCATGGTTTTTGGCGCATATTCTGAGGAACATCGTCCTATAATTTCGTCCAAATGTCTGTAATTCTCGAATTTTCGAGATATTTCAGGAACTACCCAAGATATTGAATTGAAACTTGGCAATCAACTTATAGCACTTTTTTTTAGGATCGGACTGTTGGTAAATTAAAAAAAAATGTTTCCTTTATTTTGTCGGATTTTTTTTTCTTGAACTGTTTATCAGATGTAAAAAAAAATTGTACCAACGTTTAGGCCTATAGTCTACAGCAGAACGCTAAATTTCAGTTCAATACGATGGCAATTTCCGGAGATTTTGTGAAAAATGTGCCCAATTTCGTGGTACATTTTTTCACAAACTATTTATCAGTTTTGAATAAACAAAAAATTTGTACTAGTATTGATTTGATACTATGTTGTATCTGCTGGTTTTGCCAATATCTTTCACAATGTTTGTGAATTAGCCAAATTGGTAGGAAAAATTATATTATTATTTAAAATACCTGAATAAGGGATCGCGTCAGGTACATATCTCATTAGGTTTAGTCGGGCATAACAATATTCAGTTTATGACTCTATTACGTAGCTGGTTTTACCCCTGATAATTATCATAATATTTATTTCCAGTTTTTCGGAATACAAGGTGCCATAATAAGGGTTATTAACCAAAAATTCTAAAAATAAATTCGAGAATGACAACAATATGCAAGATACTTACGTTATAGAATATTGGTATATGGCCAAGGGTATAAAATTTTAAGATAAGGTACAAGATTAGCATAAAACTGGTACTAAATTATGAACCACTAATTTCCTCAATAACTTTCATATTAATAGGAGGGTATTTCTCAGTGTTTTCTCGGTACACAAAAAAAATCTGGATGCGGCTTAAGGTGCAGGCAAGAATTTGTAGAGATACACAATCCGATCATACGGCGCGCTTTAAAGTTTCGCACAGTAGTAGCCTAGGCCCACAACGTGTTCAGTTAGTGTGTTCAGTGTGGAGTATATACTAAAATATAAATTTTATATTTATTCATAAAAATCAGGTGAGTACTAAGTTCTAAATTAAAATTACATATCAAACAATTTTAATTAAAATTTGTATGCTTTTGTTGATGGTGTTTCACTGACCAGATTTTCCATGGAGTATCGTATCAGTTATCAATTATCATTAATATGTACCTACTATGTACTAAAATATTTTTGTTTGATGCTAGGCGAAAATATTTGTACTCATGCTCAACTATTCAACTTCAAACTAAAGAGTTGCTAATGCTGATTTTCTGCCCTTGTAAGCTGTAGCACTAGCACCATATACAGGGTGATACTTTGAGACCGTGCATTAGAAGTATATGGCGAATAGAAAGGACTAGAGTTTTGAAACATTGGTTTTAGCTACTACGATTTTGGATCTATTGACGGAAAATATTTTCAAGATGGCGTTGTTTCCGGAAATACCGGAAGTTGATACCATCTTTCTTATTTCACATACGATTATATATTTTTGAATGCATTTTCAGATTGCACGTAAAATTCTACGTATTTTTTTGTATAGGTGTCCCATACCTATCTAAAGCCATAATTGAAATATTTTGATTTTGATAATTTTGTTGGAATTTTTATTGTTGTCTCTTATATCATATATTTACGTCATTTTTCAAGTTAAAAGGTTTAAATTTTGGTTCAAGCAGCAAAAGATATGGTTTGACATACTACAATGCAAATAATTGAAGTTACTCATACAGGGTGTTCAGAATAAAGTTTCTAATTTGGGTAATTTCTAAGCATTCAATTTCAATTTTTTCAAATGGGATGCAATATTTTTTTTAACATTACTTCAATACACAATTTAATTATACATCAAACTATTATATCATTCCCTTTACCTATCTTCAATAGTTTCTGAGAAATTAAGTAAATTTGTAAAAATAATTAAATTATACCTGTAAATGTTCCACGTTAGTGATTTCTATGCGTTTTATAAGCATATGAATTATAGGTAAAACCCCTTCTATGTACGACTCATCAATATTTCAGAACCAAATAAAAATTGAGCCATAAAAAAATAGAATTCATTATTAGTTAACATACACATACTTGCCAAAAAATATTCAAACTTAACAAATCGGTATCTCCCAGTGAAAAAATAATATGCTTAAATATTGACAAGATGTGCATAGAAGGGTTTTTCACGCATATAGAAATCACTAACGTGGAACATTTACAGGTATAAATTTATTATTATTACAAATTTATTTAATTTCTCAGAAACTATTGAAGATAGGTATAGGGAATGCTATAACAGTTTGATGTATATTTAAATTGTGTATTGAAGTAATGTTAAAAAAAATTTGCATCTCATTTGAAAAACGAAACGACGAAACGCCATCTTGAAAATATTTTCCGTCAATAGATCCCAAATCGTAGTAGCTAAAACCGACAGTTACACGTTGGAATTCATTTTATGACTCCGTCAGCAAAATACTGACCATATCCAGAGCTGATATGAATAAACTGGCTGAAGACCTTCAAATTAAAGAACCTCTTAAAGACAGCGATATAACATATTTGCAAGAGTATTGCTCAATTTTAAAACCTGTGGCAGAGACCTTGGATTTTTTACAGGGTCAAAATAATACCTATTTTGGATATTTGATTCCCAGCATCACATCTCTAGGATCAAAATTGGAGAAAGTCAAAAATAATACAACACTAAGCCGCAGCGCTTCTTGTATTCTTGAACACGTAATAACTCGACTGGGGAATCCAGGGATTCTAAGATACAATGACAGGTACAGCTTCAACTTCTGCAGTATCTAGAAGACAGAAGGACGTCCGTGGAAATGCTCAACGAGTACCCAACAATAAAATCCATTTTTTTACGGTACAATTGCATACTTCCGTCATCTGCACCAGTAGAACGACTATTTTCATTTGCTGTAATGATTAATGCGCCCAAGCGTCAACAGCTGGGTGACGATCTCTTCCAAATTCTAGTGTTATTGAAGGCTAATGGCATTGAGTGACGAGTTTTGAATAATAGTTTTTCAATTTTGTGTAATATTCTGAGATTATTTTTACTTTTCTTTGGAAGTGTAATACCTATATTCTCCCTCCCCGATTCTGTTATTTTAAGAAATGTTTTAATTTTGTATTTACATTTAAAATAAAACAATTACCTATATATCTGTATAAGTGTATAACTTATGTTTATGTGTATGTCACAAAGAGTTCAATAGAACGCCAAATGTTAATCTGTATTCAAAAAGATATTCATTTAAAAGAATCCATGGATTCGAATACTGTGTATTCAAATACTTTTTGGCGTATCGTATTCGAATCCACGGTATTCGAATATTTTTATCAATGTTGTATTCTGTATTCGTATTCGAATACAGAAAAACGGTATTCGACCCAAGTCTGCTGAGGAGTTTGTTCTTTAAGGCTGTTGCATCCTGATTAGTTTACCAGGATGTTAAGGATTCGAAGGATCATATGTTGAGTCCTGATGCTTTCATCAGGATCTAATGTATTTCGAAGGACCAGAATTATACACCCTGATTGTTTTATCAGGGGGATGCTTGAGGGGGTATACTTAACTTTAAGCACCCAGTTGTAATCTCATTGATTACTGCGTAAGTTGTTACTTGTAATAAAGTAACAATTACGAGGATAGGAAGTGGTGAAATATTCGAACGCACTTTTAATAAACAATTAACTGTATTTTGTTGTTACCGTTACTTCGATAACAAGCACGAATTATTGTACAATGCACTATTGATACAATATAAAATCTCCCTTCTATATGAAAAGGGCAGAAGTGACTACTAAGTTGCCAACGAAGACAAGACAATGTTATTGTTTCGCGACAGATCAAGAATAGTAATGTCCCTTGCAGTAAGAGATGTAATAGTTACAGTGGTATTTGTAGTAGTGAGTTGTTTCAGTCCCAAAATGTATATCAAAGCCCAGATAGAAGGAAATATAGGAGGTTCCTTCATCTGGGTAAAAAAGGGGAAATATTAACAATTATTGGGGGTTTCGATCTTAAAACCGCCCCAGATATGTTACAACAATACTCTCATTTGTCGATTACGAAAAAGTAGTAGAAATGCATACTAAATGCACCAATCAGTGAACTTCTAGCATGTTCAATCTTAGGAATTCGAAATCTCGAAATTTCCCCACTATCGGGGCCAAAATTCCCTCGTTTTCTGGATATGATCTATCAGCGAAAGCTGACAATTGACTTTCGCAGACTATACTATACTATATATACTATATACTATACTAGGAATCATCGAATAGTCTAGACAAAACGGCAATGTGTTAGTTGTTTATGCATTTTAGCACTATTTCACAGGAAATAGGCCATAAATCTCTACAAGGGTTGAAGCCTTACAAGATATTTCACTTGCAGTTATCTTTTCGTAGAAAATATTAACTTCAAGGGCGAGCCACCCAGGGTAATCTAAAGCAGTGAACCTAAAACAATTTAAGTTTTGCTAGCGAGCTGCTATGTTTAGAAAATTGAATCTGCGTATCCCAACATGTGAAGTCAGGGACGCAACAAAGGCTATTTTTGAATAAAGTAAAAAAAGAATTTTCTCATTTAAAGTATAGCGCCTTCCTTTGGGTTTCAAGTTTTGAGACTGGAGAAAATGAAAGCTTAGTGTGTTTATCAAGTGTCCGAAAGAATGACATGCATTATCTAGCTCTTTGACTATCTATTTCAGGCCTTTATTTTTTTTATCAATCATTCTTACTTTGCGGTTTAATACAGTTAAAATTTATATAACTTTCCATAGCCTCTGGGGAGAGCTGGGAGAGTCTTCGTTTCCTACATCCCCTTCTCGTTTTTCCTGAAAAGAAATTAGAAGAATTTAATTTTATAATATCATAAAACATATTATGCATTTTATATTAGTAAATAAAACTAGTGGCCAGCAGATCTACCTAGCCAGCAGATCTACCTAGCCAGTAGATCTACATTTTTCCAGTAGATCTACATTTTTCCGATAGATCTACATTTTTCCAGTAGATCTACATTTTTCCGGTAGATCTACATTTTTCCGGTAGATCTACATTTTTCCGGTAGATCTGCATTCTTCCAGTAGATTTACATTTTTTTGGTAGATCAATATAATCGGTAGATAAATTGAATCGGTAGATCAATTGAACCGGTAGTTCAATGCCATCTAACGGGACCTAATCTGTCGAGGCATTTCTGAGTTTCTACAGATCGATAGCAGCGCCACCTACCGGGGTATATTGATACAGATACACACACAAAGTTTCATCGAAATCGGTTCAGCCGTTCTTGAGTTTCTATAAACCGAATACAGCGCCACCTACCGGTTACCTATTGTGACCCTGAGACACACTCAAACACGCACACAATTATCTATCAAAATCGGTCGAGCCATTTCTGAGTTCCTATAGAGCATTATCAGCGCCACCTACCGGATGCTATTATGAAGCAAGGACACACCGAAACACACACACAAATTTTCATCAAAATCGGTCAAGGCGTTTCGGAGTTGTCATTTTTTTTTAAACACCCCGTATAGCAGCGGTTATCTTTTCGTAGCAGTTTTACAGTGTTGAGAATTCTCTTTACGATACATCTCTAGGGATGACATTTTACTTGAAACAGCCTGTACAGTTAATTTTCTGCTTAATGTTTGAATATTTTGAGTAATTTTAATGCAAAAATCCGTCCGATCGAACGGATATTCATTATAGATTTCGTAACTTAACGAAAAGATCCAAATCCCAAGATACGTTTACTGGAGTATGCTCCTTTAAGTTTTTCAATGGGTAAAAATGAAAAAAAAACCAAGAAAAATCTATTTCGGACGCTCGGAGATGCGATCCCGCCGCTCCGCGAGGCTCGGGAGCTATAATTCCGATGCCTTAGTCCGCTCGGCCATGCTGGCTCCATGAATCGGTTCCGATTATCTGACAGATAAGGATTTGGTAGTACTGGGACGATTTCCGACTTTCGAATTTCACAATATCGTCAATTCTGTCAAGCGATCGATCGAAATCGGTTACTCGTTCATATTTCTCGTGGTTTTCCCAGACGATTCCAAGATTTTCGAGTGATTCCATTCAAATTTCAAATTCGATTTGACATTTATCGTGGTTCGTTCGGTCCGAAAACGTCGAACTTGAAGGAGCCGCGTTAAAATTCGTCACAGAAATACGTGAAACGTCAGAATTTTGTCGATTTTCGCGAAAAAGTCACATTTTCCTATCGTTCTTCCGGGAAAACGAAAGAGAGGATCGAAAAAAGGGCCGTGTTACGGACTAATTTCGAATCTCGTCTTCGCGTTCCCGCGAATACCGTCGTTCCGAACGCCACCTGTCCTCCGATCTCGTTTCCTTCATTTTGCACCTTTTGACAAAATCGGCGTTTTCGCGATTTTTTTAAAAATACACCCCCTTCTTTTCACTCCGAAAACGCGAAACCCTACGAAACTTCCGTCTTTTTCCTCGCGAAACCCCTCAGAAATTTCCCCCCTCCCCCCCTCCTAACGTCCAAAAAATCGTCACGTTTATAGTAACATTTTCAAAAAAGTTTTTTTGTTCCTTTTCTATGAAACCCATCTTCATTTTAGTAATAGTGACTAGTGGCCCGCAGTCTATTGTTGGAGGCTTCGATTAGTCAGTAGTTTTTATTCATAGGTAAAATTAAATAAAAAAAAAATTAAAAAAAAAATTGATAAAAATATTGGAAAAAAAATGAAAAAAAAAATTATAAATCAAAAATTTTGAAAATTTTAAAATTGAAAGGAAAAAAAAATTATTAAAAAAATTGTAACTATAAAAAAAATTTAAATTATAAATAAAATGGAATTATAAAAAAGAGAAACACCCTGTATACACATTTCTGAAAAATATATTATGAGAATCCATCCAAGGTTCCTATTCAGATAACGCTTTGTTTGTGGCAAAAATCAAATCAATCGCGTAATATTGTGCCGATAGAAAAAGAACACCCTGTATAGTAATGGTTTATTTTCAACGATGTAGGTCCCGAAAGTATATAATTTACAATTGAATACAATAGTACGATTTGTCGTGAAAAGCAGCAAGTTGCGATTGACGTTAAAAGAATAACACCCTGTATGGAGTTTTCTGAAAAATATATTATAAGAATCCATCCAAGGTTCCTATTTGAATAACGCTTTGAGTGTGGCAAAAATCAATTCAATCGCGTAATATTGTGCCGATAGAAAAAGAACACCCTATATAGTAATGGTTTATTGTCAACGATGTAGGTCCCGAAAGCATTTCTTTTATCACAATTGAATACAATAGTACGATTATTCGTGGAAAGCAGCAAGTTGTGATTGCTTGATTAAAAGAAAAACACCCTGTATAAGATTTCTGAAAAATATATTATAAGAATCCATCCAAGGTTCCTATTTGAATAACGCTTTGTTTGTTGCACAAATCAAATCAATCGCGGAATATTGTGCCGATAGAAAAACAACACCCTGTATAGTAATGGTTTATTTTCAACGATGTAGGTCCCGAAAGTTTCTCTTTTGTCATAATTGAAAACAATAGTACGATTTGTCGTGAAAAGCAGCAAGTTGCGATTGACGTTAAAAGAAAAACACCCTGTATAGAGATTCCACAAAAATACATTATAAGAATCCATCCAAGATTCCTATTTAGATAACGGTTTGTTTGTGGCACGAATCAATTCAATCGTGTAAAATTTTGCCGTGAAAAAAACAACACTCCGTATAGTAATGGTTTATTTTCAACGATATACACAACACAACACAAAGTTTCATCGAAATTGGTCGAGCCGTTTTAGAGTAACCATAAATCGATCGGGGTGTCCCCTACAGTATGCTATTGTGAATCAGAGACGCGCCGAATCAATAACACGAAGGTCCCATCGCAATATGTTAGAAGTTTTTGAGTTACTAAAAACCGAATATAGCGTCACGTAGCGAATCGTATTGAGAACCAAAGGCCTTCCGAAACACAATCACAAAGATTCATCAAAATCGGTATAGCCATTTTTGGATTCCTATGAACGGATTATAGTGCCACCTACCGGGGAATATTGTGGATCTGAAACCTACTCTCAGATACACACACAAAGTTTCATCGAAATTGTTCCAGTCGTTTTTGAGTTGTTATAAACCGAACTCAGCGCCACCTAACGGGTGCACACAAAGTTTCATCGAAATGGGTAAAGCCGTTTCGGAGTTGACATTTATTTAAAAACACCCTGTATAACAGCGGTTATCTATTCGTAACGGATTTACAATGAAGAGAATTCTCTTCACGATAATTCTCGTGCAGTGATATCTCACTTAAGACCCTGTGTAGCAATGGTTTTTCATTTTCGACCGTTAATTTTCTACTTAAATGGTTGAATATTTTGTGTAATTTCAATGCAAAACATTCAAAATTATACGTTCATTTTTGGATCAAAAATAATCAAGGCTGCGTCCTTGGTTGCGTAAGGTACCTATTCATATACATTCATTCACGGTTGGATAAAAAATAAACAATGCATTGAACGCGGTGGCGTAAGTTCATATTCAAATACATACATTCACAATTGGATCAAAAATATTCAATGCTGTGTCTTTGGTTAAGTAAGGTCCTTGTTCAAATACATACACTCACAGTTGGATAAAAAATAAACAATGCAATGAACGCGGTGGCGTAGGTTCCTATTCAAATACATACAAAAATCCGTCTGATTGAACCATTGATTATAGATACCGTAACTTGACGAATAGATCCAAATCCCGTTTTCGACAGTTAATTATCTGCTTAAAGTTTGAATATTTCGATTAATTTAAAAGAAGAATTTTCAAACAAACGAAAATTCAATATAGATTTCGTAATTTGACGAAAAGATCAATAGCCCATGATGAGTTTACACGGGAATAACACACTCAGAAGTTTTCATTCTATAAAAATGAAGAAAAATTATAACGTCAACGATTGCCGGCCACTCCGAGATTCGATCCAGCTGCCCCGCGATGCAACCGTTGATCCTAGGACGCTTCCCTCCCGGCCACTTTCGCTATAGGTAAAAGTAGGAATTATGCTCTATATAAAGGTTTTATAGCACTGGGATGATTTCCGTCCTTCGATTTCCAGAATATCGTCAATTCTGTCAAGCGAACGCTCGAAATTGGCGACTTGTTCATATTTCTCGCAATTTTTCTTGACGATTTCGAGATTTTCGACTAATTCTGTTGGAAGCTTGAATTCTATTTGACAATTCGACCCTCATTCGGACTGAACACTATGACGTTGAAGGAATCGCGAAAAGATTTCGCACAGAATTACGATACGATTTCTACAACGATATCATTTGAAAATACTCACGTTTCGTAAAAGATTCCAAAATTCGACGGAAAGATTAAATTCAGGCGATATCCCATCATACTTCATACACCTGTCAACAACTGAAAAATGTTTCCTTAGGATACATTCGATTGAATTTTGAATTCGTATATAAATGTCTGCAAGTAAAAATCGGCAATATCGTCAAAAGTGTAGATCGATAATTACCTTATTTTACGTTCTCCACTTTCGGACCGTTTCATCAAAATTCTTTCCTCGAAGATACCTACCAGTCATTTCAACTTAGAATTTGATAGAACACATTATTTCTCAAATATCGAAAATTCTGCCATGCGATCGCTCCAAATCGGCGACTCTATCATATTTCTTCTTATTTCTAGCAATGTATCTTCACGATTCGAGATTTTCGACAAATTCCGTTCGAAATTCTAATTCTATTTGACATTTATCGCAACTCATTCGCGATAAATTCAAACTGACAGAAGTTTCTTTCATCTGTGATCGAACTCGATCGAAGTAAAACATCCGCGTTTCATCTTCTATAGCAGGACCCGAAGTCGGTCGAGCGAAGCCGAACCGGTCTAAACGTCACATTTCACCGAGGTTTTCAAAATATGTCAAAGTTTGCGATCTTTTTACGGAAAAAGAGAACGTTTTATCGAAAATCGAGATCCGTTACGGACTACCAACGAATTTCGTCTTTCGGACCCCGACGAAATACCTTTTCGAGCGTCGCGTCCTCGCCAGATCTCTCCCAAACCGATTCGCACCTTTAGCAGAAAAGGCCGTTTTCGCCCGAATTTACGATTTATTTAAAAATACTCCCCACGTTTTCTCTCGTCAAAGACGGATACCCGGAGAAAATTTCGTTTTTTCTCGTTCCCTTTTCCACCTCGAATCCCCCCTCGCCCCTCGAGTAACCGACGAAAAAATCGAAAATATCGACCTCCTCGAGGAAAAAATCTTTTTTGACTTCTCTCTGTGATCCCGAGATCTTGGCGTTAGTAATATATTGTAATAATAAGTTACGTGGGGTAGCAAGCATTTGAGGTTCCAATTCGGCCACATAGTGAACTTCTTGGACATCCAGGAATATATATATATATATATATATATATATTCAGCAAATCATCAAGCATTTAATATCATGGATAATATCAACATTTAGGTATATCATATTGAAATTTACAACTTTAAATGAAATACTATCAATAAATGGAAATCTTAAATGAACGTGAAGTTCCCGCTTGCTTTCGAATGGAACTACCTTTTTCTACAATGGCATGTGGATCTAGTAATAGAAATTCAAATATCAATGAATTGCATTTATTTTATTAGGACGCATATCAAATTTTCGAGTCATGTGAAAGCAGACATTCAAAAAGACTTCAGGTTTTTGAATCTGCATATTTAACTGAGGTTGTGTGCAAGCTCCTGCAACTATTATCATTCAAGATATGAACAATATAATGAAAACATTCCATTTTCCTTATATTCCAACATCCATTGGAAAGCATAGCGAAGGAATGACACCAGGTGGTATAACAACTTGCACCCTGATATTTGTTATAAATTCGGTCGCATTGAAATAGCTGGAACAAATGCGGTGGTTTTCGTAGATTTATATTTTAGCTTTAGCAATCAAGTCTAAGCGTCCTGTTCCTTCTAGCCATATCAGCTGAAAACGATTAAATAAAAGTTTTTTTGATATATCAAAATATCAATAAAGTAGGTATTAATAATTAAGTACTTTATTGCTCATATATACAAACACTAACCCCACTAACAATTAAATTGTATGCAGGTAAAAAAGAAGCACTGACGTGAAGTCAGTCCTCTTTGGCGCGCGTGTTCACGGTGGCTAATTTGAATTGAATGATGAGTACTTCAAGCTCAGTGGATAGAGCGAGCTGAAGATCTACCCAAAGGATAGTGGACACCATTCACTGTCGGTTCAAAAATTAACAGTGCTGTATCTAAGCTGCCATCAGGATAGAGTAACAAAGTTGGAAAAGAACACAACTGACTCTCCTTAGTCGCACAAGCTCCTAGAAGATTTGGGAGGGTCAGTATAATCCTAATCATGTTTATAGCACGCGCGCCAAAACAGATTGACCTCACGTCAATGCTTTTTTGCATTTTGCACAATGAAAGAAAAAGTTTCATTGTCAAGTCAATCTGCATTTGGCGCGCGTGCTTAGTGTTGTGAGTGTGGAAAATGTCTTAAATACTCCTATGATAAATACTGAAAAATGTCCGAAAATTATCATTACATCTAAAAACAGTCGACATTTAGAGTTTTTTAGTATTTATCGACATTATCTAAAATATAGGGATAAATATCATAAATTTCTTTTCTACTAAAGAATTGTTTGACATTTTTCTTTTTTGTCCGATATTTATTCTTCTTTTCTACTTGGCTTAACGATCTGAGATGCCAATTATACAAACATTTTTAAAGAAGTTCATTTTTTTCTACTTGGATCGAAGATTCTTAACGATCTGTGAACCAATTGGGAAATTATACAATGTTTTTTTGAACAAGTTTATTTTTATTATTTAACAGTCCAATTAAATCGATTTTTCTAATATTATTAATTCTTAATTCAGAACCTGGCTCCTGTCCTTTATCTCTGATACTCAATGAAATAACACGATAATAACTCATTCAATGATAAGTTATTTGTTATTTCCAATTGACCATGAAAAATTTCTTTAAATGCCTCAAATTGTCCTGATATTTTAACTTAACATGTGACGATTGTCATATTTTTCCGCAATGTCCGTAAATACTTAAATACTCAAAATGCTCGACCTTGGGGGAAAGTTTCGGACATTTTTCCAGGATATTTGTCCCTTACTTAAAAACTCGAGTATTTCACATCACTACGAGTGCTATAAACATGATTAGGATTATACTGACCCTCCCAAATCTTCTAGGAGCTTGTTCGACTAAGGAGAGTCAGTTGTGTTCTTTTCCAACTTTGTTACTCTTTCCTGATGGCAGCTTAGATACAGCACTGTTAATTTTTGAACCGACAGTGAATGGTGTCCACTATCCTTTGGGTAGATCTTCAGCTCGCTCTATCCACTGAGCTTGAAGTACTCATCATGCAATTCAAATTAGCCACCGTGAACACGCACATCAAAGAGGACTGACTTCACGTCAGTGCTTTTTTATTTCAAGTTCCTTTAACAAATATAGCTATCAATACAGTTTGGCTGTTAGCTTTACCGTATATCGAAAAAAATTGCGGTTATGGGACCTCCGTTAGGAACGCAATTGCCTCTTCTCCAAATCCGAACGTATTTTAATATAGATCTACCGAATATAGTTATTTATAAATTTGCCTCAGGGCCACCATACAGACATTTCAACTCTGAAACAACGCTATGGGTTGTGTTGGGAGTGTTGAGCTATATTGTGAGGTTTTAAAATAATATTTATGGCAATTCAGTGCAAGGACTAGTCAGTTTCGGGGAACCAAACTGACTAGTCCTTGCACTGAATTGCGATAAATATTATTTTAAAACCTCACAATATCGCTCAGCTCTCCCAACATAACCCATACAACCCAAAAACAGTCACTTCTCTTCTGCGCATGCGCAATCTACTCGCGGCTGAAAGTCTTCTCAAAATCACACACCTTAAAAAAAACTTCGATTCTCCAACACTAGTGGTTCAGGAGACATCGCATCTTTAATCCACGCATGCGCATACTCTCACCAGGGGATTCTCTGGAGTAATAGCGTCCGCCACCCCAAAACCCCAATCCTCTCTGACGAAAACTACAGCAGTTAAATGAATTCTCATCTGCGCATGCACATAACGAAAAATGCCCGGAAATGGCAGCATGAACTTCAAAAAAATAGGTTTCGGAATTTCAAGCAAAATATTCCACAAAATAGAAGTAATTTTTCGAATTTTTTCATGTCACGTGATCTACACGAAATTTTGCAAAAGTGTTAACTTTGGTCTTTTGCATCTAACTACTGAGTTTCTATTGAATCAGATCAGTATTTTTCGAGTTATCGTGGAAACAAAGTTTTCAAATTTTCGAAAAATTTTTTGTCACTTTATGGCCATCTGGTCAGTCACAAAAAACTCCGATTCTCCAACACTAGTGGTTCAGGAGATATCGCATCTTGAGTCCACGCATGCGCAGACCCGCACCGGGGGCTTCTATGGAGGAATAGCATCCTCCACCTCAAAACCCCAATCTTCTCAGAAGAAAACTCGAGCAGTTAAATGATTTCTCGTCTGCTTATCCGAATAACAAAAAATGCCCAAAAGAGGCAGTAACACACCCAGTCGTTCACCGTTCAGACAAATTTTGAAAACCAATTTAAAATTCCACACATCGTTTACGCATTAATTCATTTGCCATGCTAGTAAGTGGTCCATATTTTAATCAGTTGCCCTCGTACATATCGACTTGATTCAGATAAACGCGCAAAAAATACTTCGGAACGAAATCTGATCACCAGATGTTACAGATATTCCATGTAGAAATTCGAAATGAAATTATTTGTAGAGTTTGGGAGTTGAAAATTATAAATTTTTTTTTAGGCTCCTAGTGGTCTGTTCTCAGTGAAATTTTGCACACCCCAAGAGGTCATAATTCGTCACCGAAGTGCCAAAACTAAACTCATTCCGATATTTTGTTTCGGAATTTCAAGCAAAATATTCCGCTAATTTTTTAAATTTTTTCTACTCATGCTATGCCCACGAAATATTGCACAAGTGTTTCCATTGGTACTTCGCATCTAACTACTGAGTTTCAATTCAATCGGAAGAGTATTTTTCGAGTTATACTGAAAACAAAATTTCAATTTAATTTTCAAATATTTAACATTTTTGGCGCTCTAGTTCCTCGGAACTGAGTGCTTATCAATTTGCCCAAATGTCTGTAATTTTCGAATATTTCGATGAAAGTGGTCTTAAACGATTTGGTTCGACTCACTGATCAAGAATCCGAGGTCTAAATCGATTCTGTCCGGCCGGCCGTAGGCACGATAACTCTCGAAAGAAAGGAGTTGAAATTTGCAAGGTGGCTTTGGAGCGTAAATATCTCGGACGAGCTCGTTAATGGGAGAAATCCATCAAGCGGTTTCGGAGTTATAGCCGATTTTAGTAAGAATATATTTTATGAATATTTCCGAAACCGATCACTCGATCTATCTAAAATTTAGCATCAAATTGTAGAATCATGACCTTTATACGCATGTGAAGTTTTGTATTGACCAGATTACCGCAAAGTGTAAAAAAAAATTTTGAAAATGAAAAAAAAGTTTTTCTACAATAACTCTCGAACGGAATGAGCTAGGTAGTTGAAATTTTCAGAGTAGGTTGGGGAGATGAATATCTCGGTTAAGTTCGTTATTGGGCAAAATTGTCCAGATTTAATTCGATTTCTTCCATGGTGCAGTTCTCATTCTCAGATTGCTCATTTAATCTTGATAAATAAACTATTATTTGAATTGAATTTCCTTTATGATGCAATTCTATCATAAGAATACATTGATATAATTCCCAACTCTGAGAAACCAATAATTTCGGAGATATAAGTTGTCTGTTTGAACTAGAGCGCCAGAAAGCTCCTGTCCACAGGGCTTGAACCCAATTTTTTTTCTAGTTCAGAGCCATCCGACCAATAAAAAACTTCGCAGGCATATAAAAGTCATGATTCTACAAGTGCTGGATGCTGAATTTCAGATAGATCGAGTGATCGGTTTCGGAAATATTCTTAAAAAACGTTTTAACTAAAAATGGCCGTAACTCCGAAACGGCTGGATTGATTTTGCCCATTAACGGACTTGTCCGAGATATTTACGCTGCAACCATGCCCTGCAAATTTCAACTCTCTAACTCGTTCCGTTCGAGAGTTATCGTGCTAACGGCCGGACGGACGGACATAATTGAATTTGACCTCGAATTCTTCATCAGGGAGTCGAACCCAATCGTTTGAGACCATTTTCGTAAAAAAATTCGAAAAATACAGACATTGTGACGAAATGATAGCACGCTGTTCCTTGCGGAACACGCGCGCAAAAAGAGATGAAATATGTATGTTCCCTTTTCTATTCACTATTTTGTTCTTGTGTTTGTATAAGTAATTTTACTGGGTATTTTCTGGCCCTTTGGTCAATATCGTCTTGATGCAACAGATTCAAAGTGTCCGTTGATTCCTTGAGGTGATTGAAATAGTTTTTATGTAGTAAGCAATAAAGTACTAAGAATACCTAAAAAGGACTTACCTTATCATCTTTCGGAAGTCTGTGCAACTTAATCACTTTACTTGTATTCTTACAGTTTTTTATCGAACACCAAACAGTGATCATCACATGATCCACAAATCGCGAAGGCAGAGACATCCTCAAATTTGTGTGGGATTATTCGAACTATTCCACGGACCAGACTTTAATAAGGAAGTTTCCACCCCATGCTTGGACCTCCTCCAAAACATCCATTTCCTTCTGTAAATAAGCGGTCCAAGCCAATACAGCATGCTCTAATAGGCAGGGCTTAGGTTTTGTAGATATAGTATATCTGAAAAGAAAGAGTTATAGATCAGAATTATTGTGCAGGTCTAGGAAAAAAGCCCAGAGTGTTATATAAATGCATTCTCTAACAAACAATATGCCATGTGGAAAATAATAAGCTCACAAGGACCAAAACATATCTTGCCCTCCTTGCAACTTCAATGCAGCTATTTAACGACTTTTTCATTAATGTTGCTGAAGATGTAATTGATGAACTTTCTGAACCAATCCAAAATTTTTACTTACCAACAACTTCTAATAATTAAGTTTTTAGCTTCCAACAGGTTACATTCAATATGGAGCGAGATAAAATATGTAGTTTAAAAAATCGCAATAGCAAAGACTGTTACAATCTGAACACACGACTCGTCAAAACTCTCAGGGATATTATTGTTTATCCACTGACCATTGAAGACCAAACAAATCATAGGCCTATTTCTCTTCTACCTGTTGTTCCAAAGATTGTGGAATCCCTAATGAAAGACCAGATTAACTCCCATTTTGAAGATACATGGACTGACTGAATGTGTCTCTGGTGCCTGGATAAAGGGCTCTACACATACGCCTCATTTTTCGACGAAAGCTTTCGATTGTCTCTTTCGGAATTCTATTGCACTAGCTTACATACTACAAACTTGACCCTATAAGTGTAGCATTTGTTGAGTCCTATCTGTTCAATCGATAGCAATATGTCAGCTATTGTGTGGGTGTTTCACAAAACCAAACCATCAATTACGGAGTTCCGCAGGGTTCCGTCCTTGGTCCCCTACTGTTTCTGATATATGTTAGACCTTCCAAACTGTCAAGTTGGTTCCAATCGAACAAAGGAGGGCTTCTCGTCCTGACCTCCCTCTGAACAACTCTGTTAAATTTCTGGGCGTACATCTGGACCCGGGCTTGACATGATACCCTACTAGCCGCTTGGCTCTCCGAAACCATTTATCTCATAAGAAGTCTAAGAAAAAATGTTGCTAGGAACACACTTAGGTCAATGTATCACGGCTGCTTCTGCTCTGCTATGTCCTATGCAAATTTGACCAGGGGTCACTCGGCAAACTTGATGAAAATGTTCAAACTACAGCGCAGATGTGTACGTGTGATGATGAATCTGGAATATCGTGATTGTTGTCGTTGTTTCTCTGAATTGAAAATTCAAAAAAGTTTTAAGAAATGTATCGGTTCTCAAGGCATTGAACATTGATAATATTCATTTTCTCTAGGGAATATTGAAACAAGTAAAACTGCTGAAACTATCCATCTAGGCTGAAACCTTTTTTGTAGAAAACAATGGTGAGTCAGCGTAGATGAGTGGGAGAAATTCCAGATTTCGAATGCTTAAAATTAAATATCCTAGCAGTGCCCTCATTGGTGCTTCCTTCCGAAAGTTTGGATTTATTACCACTCTATACACAAACGACAAATGAGAGTATTGTTGTAACCTAAAGGGCGGTTTTATTATTTTTGGGGGCTGAGTTAAGGGGCGTCGTACAAATATGGCAAAGTTCCAAGGGTGTCACAGTAAAAATTAGTTTGGGAAGCCCTTATTTATACCGTTATTCAAGTTTCCTACCAACTAAGTTGTCACTTCATCCTTTCTATATATTTTCATATTGATGGAAGATTTTAAATTGTATAAATATTGCATTTGTATATATCCTGCTTGTTATGAAAGTATCGGTAACAAGAAAAATACAGTTTGTTGTTTGTTTAAAGTGCGTTCTATTTGTCTTGACTTCCTATCTTCGTAATTGTTATCTGATTGCAAATAACAATTCACGCAGCAATCAACGAGATTACTGCTGGGTACTTAAGGTTAATTATACCCGTTTTTCATCCGTTGTGCATTCACAACGACTTTAATAATCGATATTAATTACAACAGTCCTTGAAAAAACATAGCAACAGGGTTTCATTTTAGATGAATCATTTCTTCGCGAACCTCTATGAAAATTAACATTTTACGTACTAATTTGCGGCCGTAAAGTCGACTATTATTGAAGGCACGTACTTTGCGGACGAAAAAGTACTTGTACTAGTGGTCACTATGAATACGGCATGATACGGTTCAAAACAAACATAAGTATGTGAGAATAACTGTCAGTGCTGTGGTCACTATGGATACGGCATGGTTCAATACAAGTACATATAAGTGTATGTGTCATTTGCTTTGTATCTGTCATTTGCCATTGTGAAATTATTTGAGAGGTCTGAAATTCATACAAAATATGTAGAGGTCGAAGAAAAAATGTAATATGCACCTCGGCCAAAAACTGTCTATTGTCTCGCCTCGTATAGCAAATTGCAGACTCGACTATAATAGATAGTTTTTCGTGGTACATAAATAACTATTTTCGTTCGCTGTGTTCATTATGAATACGGTATGATACGGTTCAATACAAACATCAGTGTCTGTAAGAATAACTGTCAGTCGCTGTGGTCACTTTGGATACGGCATGACATGGTTCAAAACAAACATAAGTGTATATGGGAATAGCTGCCATTTGCTATTGTTAAATTATTTAAGAGTTCTGAAATTCATAAAAGTAGTTAGAGGTCGACGAAAGAATATAATATGCACCTCGGCGAAAAACTGTCTATTGTCTCGCCTGCTTGATCGGCTTTCCCTCTGATAGCAATTTGCAGGCACGACAATAATAGACAGTTTTTCGTTCTTGGTACATAAATAACAATTTTAGCGACGTTACCGCTTATAACCTGGTTACAACTGTTGTCATCGAATGTCAAAATTTTATCCTTCGCCCCATAATGGCAAAATGTTGCCGAAGTTGTCAGTGTTGTTACTAAAACGTCAACGGTTAACCGTAGTAAATATTTGTTTACTTTTTGCTGTATAAACTTTACTTTTTTTATAGTTTGATAAACATGAATAACTGTTGCATTTATTCGACGAAATGCTGTTCTCTAACGAGAATTGTGTCCTATTGACATTTCTCAAAAATGTATTACATCCAAATGATAGTCCCAGTTGTGATAGCACTATTCAAATTAAGGACAACGCACTTCAGTCAACTCCTTGGTGGTGTGGAGAATATTCCACGCTCTCCTGTGTCAAAGCCATTCCAATTTATTGCTCTCAACAGTTTTTCACAACTCTTGACAAATTCAAACTCTCAACAGATGTCAATCGCCAGTAACTCACCTCAAGGACCCGGTCATGAAATTTTAAACCGGCAAGAAATTTCAAAATGATCTCACTAAAAGCTGAAATTATAACCGATCATGACAGCTATTCAGCAGTAACGTCGCTAAAAAATCTCTATAGAAGTTTTCAAGTTCTAACTCCTTCACTGCTTCAACAAATTCAACCAAATATGGTCAATTCCAATTGACTAATTTGCAAAATTGCATTCTCTTTTCAACAAAATACAAGTCGACTCCCACTTCTATAACGGAAAGAAAAGTCAAAAAAATTTAATCAAAACATTCGAAAACCCTGACGTATAGACAAAAAAACTCAACAAATAATCAATTTTGTGATCTGTGCTCTCCTCATGGATGTGATTAAACAAACGCAGCAATATGCTGCGTTTGTTTAATCACATCAGATACATCTTGAGATGTCTCCGATTTTTTGGTTACGTCTCGCAGATGTGATCATAGAATATTTTAAACAAACGCTCATGACAGTTATTAGATGTAAACAAAAACTCATATCAAAAAATAATAATGACTTGTGACTAGCCGGTAGTTTTCAAATGTACTTATTTATCTGGGGTTTCTTCCACTTCAACTTTGTTCTCATTCTTTTTTAATGCGAAATATATTTTCAAGAAATATTTCGTTCAAACTAGTCTTCAGAGGTTTATTTGTTTATCAACACAGAATACAAATATATTTGTTCTTATATCTTCCCTTATCAAAGTATTTATCAATACCAAAACCCAAAACGCCACTCAATTACCACAAATGAATTATTTCATATGACAACTTTGACAATTCAACTGGTTACAGCGGTTACATCTCATTTCGGATCTAGATGTGAAAAATGTAATCTGAATCTAATAACAAACGCTATTTCAGATGTAAAAGATGCGAAAAATGCGGCTAAACAAACGCTTGAAATGTAAAAGATGCATCTGATGTGGGTAAACAAACGCAGCATATTTATTATTTCATAGTTTTTTTGAATTTTATCATATGAAATAAATTCTGAAATACATAACTACGTATTATACTACTATGAAAAAGCTTTTGCGCGTATGTTCTATTGTCCATTCTTCTGTATTGGACACCCTTAATCGAATTTGCCATGGTTAATTATGTCGCCCATTCTCTTGTATTACAGAATACAGAAGAATGGACAATAGAACATACGCGCAAAAGCTTCTGACTTCACGTCAGTGCTTGAACCAATTTTTTTTTCGTGATTTTTTTTTAATTTTCTAGGGGTGCGGTTCTTAAATTTTTTTTTTCGTCATTTTTTTCAAATTTTCTAGGGGTACGGTTCTTACAAAATTTCAAACACGTCTTTATGCTGATTTTCTACTACTAGTTACCAAGCTTCAATTCAATCGAATCTTTATTTTTTTAGTTATCAAGGAAATAATATTCCAGGTGGATATAACTCGGAAACCGTTAAACCGATTATGCCCAAAAACAAACTCAACTCTCCTTTTCGGATACGCAACCTGCCCTGAAAATTACATGTCCCTATCTCCTTTCGTTCGAAAGTTATCGAGGCAACGGTCACCCATTTACTGAACTCACACAAGAATGCTCGAATCTCCAACAATATTCAACCGATTGTGTTAAAACTTGAAACTTGGCAGTAGAGTTAGGTTATAAACGCTCTTGCAAAATTTCAGCAATTTCGAACGGATAGTTACTGATATATAGAATTTTTTTTTTTTATTTTCAATGATTTATTAAAAATTTTCTACAAATGCTATCCTCACCAAATTTTGCAAACATTTTCGCATTGGCATTCTACAACTAATAACCAAGTTTGAATTCAATCGGTTTAGTATTGTTCGAGTTAATGAGGAAAAAAAAACCACCAAATTTCAGAAAATTTCAGATGGCTATAACTCTAAAACCGTTTGGTCGATTATGCTCATAAACAAACTCAAATGTCGCATTCAGATGCAAAACCTAACCTGAAATTTTCAAGCCGCTATTTCCGTTCTCAGGTTATCGTGACAACAAAAATATTTTTTAATAATTTTTTTAAAATTTTCTAGCCTCACGATTCGCCCAAAATTTCACAAACGTGCTTAGGTTCATATTCTACAACTACTCACCAAGTTTCAATTCGATCGGATTTATATTGGTTGAAAACAAAATTATTACTCGGAAACCACTGGGTCGATTATGCCCATTAACGAACTTGTCCGTCGTATTGCGATGCGCCATCCACCCTGAAAATTTCAAGTCGCTAGCTCTTTTCGTTCTCAAATTATCGTGGCAACGGACGGCCGGCCGGACAGAATCAAATTTGACCTCGAATTCTTCATTGGGGAGTCGAACTGAATCGTTTGAGACCAATTTCGTCAAAAAATTCGAAAGTTACAGACATTTGGGCAAAACTATAACGCGATGTTCCCCAGAACATACGCGCAAAAATAAATGAATATCAATACAGAATTCTATTATTTCATTAAGAATGAAAACAACAAAAAAAATTATATGTACGCAACTTTTATATTAACCAAGTCATTAATGATCTCGAACATTTACGCGCTCAAATCTTTATCATTAATCGCTAATATTATTATAATGATAGTTATTATAATAATTATCATAAATAATTTGCTGATTCAATTATTATATTATATGTACATATTGAACTTGCCCTCAGCTTAAAACAATATCGGTTCGCCACAAAACTTCAACCATAAAATAATGGACAAAAAGGTAAGTTTAACAGAAATCTTACAAGAAATTTCAATAAATCTTCAGTAAGATTAGAAATTACCAATTCATTTCAATAATATTCTTGCAATTCCTCACATTCTCCTGTAAAAATTTTAATTAATGAATATATCTCTTTTCAGGAACTGAATCACCTAATGGAGATAATAAAAAGCTTTACGCAGACAGTAAATGTAGTGGTGAGTATTTGAAAATCTTAAAAACTTTTTACTTTCCTATTTTCTTGTCGGCAATATCTACCAATTCAGTAAAAATGACGAAGTTATCACAACCACGTCATTAAGACCTACAAATTTTGAAAAATAAGAGAAATGTATTGTAAACATATTGTAGATATATATTTCATGCATATGTTTATGATTTATTCTTGATAATCAAAAATTGATTGATAATTCGGGCGATTTGCATTAATCAGTTTCTAAGCGATGGACCGTACGTGAAGCCAGTACTCTGTGGCGCGCTTGTTCACGTTTATAAATTTGAATTAACTTATGAGTGAATCAAGCTTAGTGGATATAGCGAGCCGGAGATCTAGGCAGACGGTAGTGGACACCTTTCGCTGTCGGGTCAGAAATTGTCAGAGCTGTGCTAAGCTGGCGTAAGGATACTGTAACAACGTCGATACAGGACACAACTGACTCTCCTTAGTTCCACAAGCTCCTAAGAGCTTCTGAGTGATCTCCTTGGGGAAGACCTAGGAGTGCCAGTATAATCATAATCATGTCAATAGCAAGGGTGCCAAAGCTGATTCACTTTTGTCATAGAGAATTCAATCTGCATTATTATGATTATGCTGACCCTCCTTGGTCTTCCCCAAGGAGATCCCTAAGAAGCTTATAGGAGCTTGTACGACTAAGGAGAGTCAGTTGTGTTTGTTACTGTATCCTTACGCCAGCTTAGGCTCAGCACAGTTAATGTTTGACCTGACAGGGAATGGTGTCCACCACCGTCTGACAAAATCTGCGTCTCGCTGTATCCACTAAGTTTGAAGCACTTATAATTAAATTTAAATTTGGCAACGTGAGGAAACGCGCCAAAGAGTTACTGACTTCACGTCAGTGCTGTTTTATATTTTTTCAAGGTTCTTTGACAATTCTGACCATTACCACAGTCTGGTCTATGCCTATTAGTTTTACCGTATGTCGAAATAAAAAAAAAGGTTTTGGTTAGGGGACTCCCGTTAGGAACGCAATTGCTTACGCTTATTCTTTAAATCCTAATTTAATTTAATTGTTTTCCAAATAGAGTTATTTAGAAATTCGTCCCAAAAAAGAGGACTCGAAAGACTGATATATTATGTAATCATTAAAGGATACTGTGGGAGGCATATTCATCATTGAATGGTTTCTTTCTGGGTATTCTCTCCCAAACTCTGAAAAATATCTATAAAATAAAAAATTAATTATTTTGTGGTTTGCTTCTACGTAAGAAACACAAGATATTTGTCAGAAGCAATCAATCGAACAATGTTGCCTAACAAATAACAACGAAATAACATCAACGAAGAATCAACTATATCGTAACGTTTCGGAGTCTATATCAGACTCCTTCTTCAGACGCTTAGCGAAAAAATCTTCAGAACTACTTTGTTGATTGTTATTCTGAAATTCGAAAATTGTCACATTGACAGTATTTGAAAATCATAGCTAATTTTTTTTAATGAGCAGTTTTATCATAAGAATCCATTCATGTCATTTTTAACTCTAACAAGCTAATACTTTTGGAGATGTGATTTTTCAAAATTTCAATGTAAATCGTATTTCACAGATTGATATAATTATTCTATGTATGAATTCTCATAATGTCAACTTGACAGAAGGGAATATTGTAACTTCAAAAATATTGGGGTTGAAATACTCGTATTTTAGCGATGCAACGGGGACCTCACCCGAAAATGTTTGAAAATATTACGTAAATATTGAAAGCATAATTGTGTAGTTCGAGAGAGGAGAAAATTTGGTGAACGTAGATCAGGAAATTTTTGATCGATTACAAGGTAATTTTTTATTATTACTTATCTTCTTTCATACATGTTTTATGGAATACCTACTATTTGTAGGTACTTTCAACCTGTTTTGGGCAATTGTCATACGAAACTTGTTTTTTTGGCGCTCTAGTTCCTCGGAACAGAGTGCTTATCAATTTGCCCAAGTATCTGTAATTTTTGGCTGAAAATGGTCTCAAACGATTTGAATCCGAGTGCGAAATCAATTCTGTCCGGCCGGCCGACCGGCCGTAGGCACGATAACTTTCGAACGAAAGGAGTTAGCGGATTGAAAATTGCAAGGTGGTTTTGGAGCGTGAATATCTCGGACAAGTTCGTTAATGGGCGAAATCCATCAAGGAGTTTCGGAGTTATGGGCGATTTTAGTAAAAATATTTTTTATGAATATTTCCGAAACCGATCACTCGATCTATCTGAAATTTAGCATCAAATTGTAGAATCATGACCAGAGTACCGCAAAGTGTCAAAAAAAAAATTGAAAATGTGGTGCAGTTCTCATTCTCATGATTGCTCATTTAATCTTGATAAATAAACTATTATTTGAATTGAATTTCCTTTATGATGCAGTTCTATCATATGAATACATTGATATAATTCCCAACTCTGAGAAACCAATACTTTCGGAGATATAATTTGTCTGTTTGAACTAGAGCGCCAGAAAGCTCCTGTCCACAGGGCTTGAACCCATTATTTTAATAAATTCAGCCAAATATGGTCAATACCAATGGAGCAATTTGCAAAATTGCATTCTCTGTTCAATAAAATACAAGTTGACTCCTTAAGTTTCCTTTTAATATAATCAGTTTCTGTCATCAGAATCCTTGTATTACTCCAATCCATCATGTGATCTCCTTGGATTGTACATACATGTTCTGATATTTTTGATTTCTGTATGTCTCTATTTCTCAAGTTATTCTTATGCTCTGACTTTCTTACTTCTAGTGGTCTTGATATTTCTCCTGTGTATGATTTACCACAAATACAAGGAATTTTATATACACAGTTTTTTTATTTTTGTTTTTCATTAATGTGTTTTGTCTTCGTTAATAAAGACCAGATATCATTTTGTGTTTTGAAGACGGTTCTTATATTGAACTTAGAACCGATTCTTCTGATTTTTTCAGAAAGGCCACGAACATAAGGGATCATATTCAGCATATTGGGTTGCTGTTCTTGTTGATTATTCTGTTGTACTTTATTATTTGCTCTTCTATCTAAATTCATGATTGATGTATTTATGAATTGTCTAACTAGGATATCCATAATGGATATCCTTTCTTGAACATAATATTAAAAAAATTTTTTGATTAAATCAATTTCTTTATTTCGAAATTCAAGAGTAGAACAAATAAGGTTAGCTCTATCGTAAAGTGTTTTAATAACACCTCTTTTTACACTAAGTTGATGGTTTGAATAGAAATTTAAATATCTATTTGTATGTGTCTGCTTCCTGAAGACACTCGTTTCGAAATGGTCCGGATACTTAATTATCGAAACATCTAGAAAAGAGAGCTGATTATTTTTCTCTATTACCCAATATGCTGAATGTGATGCCTTATGTTCGTGGCCTTTCTGAAAAAATCAGAAGAATCGGTCCTAAGTTCAATATAAGAACCGTCTTCAAAACACAAAATGATCTCAGGTCTTTATTAACAGAACCCATTAATGAAAAACAAAAATAAAAAAACTGTGTATATAATATTCCTTGTATTTGTGGTAAATCATACCCAGGAGAAACATCAAGACCACTAGAAGTAAGAAAGTCAGAGCATACGAATAACCTGAGAAATAGAGACATACAGAAATCAAAAATATCTGAACATGTATGTACAATCCAAGGAGATCACATGATGGATTGGAGTAATACAAGGATTCTGATGACAGAAACTGATTATATTAAAAGGAAACTAAAGGAGTCAACTTGTATTTTATTGAACAGAGAATGCAATTTTGCAAATTGCTCAATTGGAATTGACCATATTTGGCTGAATTTCGAAAAAGGAGGTGGAACTTGGAAATTTCTATACAAAGTAAGTATGTTAGCTATGATTTTCAAATACTGTCAATGTGACAATTCTCGAATCTCAGAATAACAATCAACAAAATAGTTCTGAAGATTTTTTCGTTAAGCGTCTGAAGAAGGAGTCTGATATAGACTCCGAAACGTTAGGATATAGTTGTTTCTTCGTTGATGTTGTTTCGTTGTTATTTGTTAGGCAACATTGTTTAATTGATTGCTTCTGACAAATATCTTGTGTTTCTTACGCAGAAGCAAATCACAAAATAATTATTAATTTTTTATTTTATAGATATTTTTCAGAGTTCGGGAGAGAAAACCCAGAAAGAAACCATTCAACTCATGTATTATGTTGGATCAGCACCAGATCTTCATAATCACTCAACTGAATTCACTGCATTCTAGCACAAACAACACCATAAACAACCAGCTTAATTATGCGCAGGTGCAGTTCATTCGTCACCGATAGCGCCTAGTGAATTTCAACGTTAGCCCCAGGGCCACGGTATGGACATTTCAACTCTAAAACAACGCTATTTCCCATAAACTGACTTGTCCGTGCACATAATCGCCATGAATTTTCTTTTAAAACTTCAGAATATCCGCTCAGTAGCAGACCCATGACCGCTAGACGTAAACCTCTCCCATTATAACCCATAGAACTATGAAGGAATAACATCCTCCACCTCAAAACCGCAAACCCCAGCAGTTAAATCACTCGTCTGCATACAAAATTCTACAAGAATTTAGTATGATGTAGTCTGATGAAGTCGCAGTGTCGACGAAACGCGTCACATTATTGAAAAAATTAGTGTAAATCGTAAATAATTTTTCATTGAGTTAATATCCGATCTTGTTCAAACTTGAAACTCGTCAGTAGAGTTAGGTTTTGAAGGCTCTCGCACAATTTCAGCGATGTCGGACGAATAGTTTCTGATATATAGAATTTTTTTCAATGATTTTTTAAAAAATTTCTGCTGATACCCTCCAAGAATTTTTGTGTCGGCATTGTGTAACTAATAACCATGTTTGAATTGAATTGGTTTCGTATTTTCGAGTTATTGAGGAAATAACAACCAAATTCCAGATGGGTATAACACCGAAACCATTGGGCCGATTATGCCCATTAACGAACTTGTCTGTCTTATTAGGACGCACCACCTACCCTGAAAATTTGAAGCCGCTATCTATTTCCGTTCTCAAGTTATCGTGGCAACGGACGGCCGGCCGGACAGAATCAAATTTGGCCTCGAATTCCTCATCGAGGAGTCGAACTTGATCGTTTGAGACCATTTTCGGCAGAGAATTTGAAAATTACAGACATTTGGGCAAATTGATAACTCGATGTTCCCCAGAAAATGCCCGCAAAAATTGGCCCAAGGACCACATTATGGACACTCCACCTCGGACACTGCGCTGTTTCCTCGAGACTGGCTTGTAGTATACAGGGTGTTTCACGAATGATTGTACAGGCTTTCACTGAAGATGTAGGACATTTTGGTGGGTCTAAATTAATGTTCGAAATATGTCCTAATCATATTCGTTTAATAGATACAGGATGTTTTATGTATTTTATCAAAACCTTTCAATCGGCATAACCCTTGAACGCCTGCATGGATCTTCATGAAAATTTCAGGGATTGAGTATAGGCCTATGCCTAATATTCGCTCGTAATGACGTGTTGATAGCGCAGGTCCGGACTGAGAAAATTTTTATTTATTCCACATCTTTTAAAACACCCTGTACATCAAATTTTCAAGAACTGAAATTTTTCTCTGAATCTACACTGAATATTCTCTTAAGCAAGGCTGTTGGCAATAATGGCTCACTTCGTATCAATATTTTATG
Source organism: Halyzia sedecimguttata (assembly GCA_937662695.2). Taxonomy (NCBI): domain Eukaryota; kingdom Metazoa; phylum Arthropoda; class Insecta; order Coleoptera; family Coccinellidae; genus Halyzia; species Halyzia sedecimguttata. The sequence goes on along the minus strand of OW569416.2, from coordinate 8,220,779 downwards.
AACTGTTATTGAATATTTGGAATTTGCAATTCAAAATAAACACGGACCTGTTAATCTCCGAATAATGCGTTAATTCATATTGAATCAATTGAAATTCTCAATAAAATCACCTAATTATAGTGCTGCATCGAATTCCATCCAATACATGAAAGTAGGAGTTCCACATTTGATTACCTATGTACCTGCAAATAGAAATGATAGAAATACTCATTTTCGAATTATTCATCTTTCAAAAATTCGTTTTTCCAATAATTTGAACACATATGTGAGCATAATTGAAGATTTTATGCCAAGCAACCGAAAACTCGAATTGAGTATGGATAGAAGTGTGAAGGAAAAGTTTCGTGTGTTTTGGTTGCTTGGACCTATATTTCGCAACTGCGAAATAACATTGAACATTTAATTGGACTATTGTAAAATGGACTTAAGAATAAAATTAAAAAAAAAAAGCACTGACGTGAAGTCAGTACTCTTTGGCGCGCGTGTTCACGGTGGCTAATTTGAAATGAATGATGAGTACTTCAAGCTCAGTGGATAGAGCGAGCCGAAGATCTACCCAAAGGATAGTGGACACCATTCACTGTCGGTTCAAAAATTAACAGTGCTGTATCTAAGCTGCCATCAGGATAGAGTAACAAAGTTGGAAAAGAACACAAGTGACCCTCCCAAATCTTCTAGGAGCTTGTGCGACTAAGGAGAGTCACTTGTGTTCTTTTCCAACTTTGTTACTCTATCCTGATGGCAGCTTAGATACACCACTGTTAATTTTTGAACCGACAGTGAATGGTGTCCACTATCCTTTGGGTCGATCTTCGGCTCGCTCTATCTACTGAGCTTGAAGTACTCATCATTCAATTCAAATTAGCCACCGTGAACACGCGCGCCAAAGAGTACTGACTTCACGTCAGTGCTTTTTTTTTTTTTTTTAAGTTCGTTTAACAAATATAGCTATCAATACAGTTTGGCTGTGACCTTTACCGTAGATCGAAAAAAAATGCGGTTGTGGGTCCGTGCACTGAATTGACATGAATATTCTTTTAAAACCTCACAATATCGGCTCATTACTCCCAACATAACCCAAACAACCCAAAACCGTTCACTTCTCGCAAGCGCAGTATACTCGTGGCTGCAAGTCCTCCCAAAATTACATACCTCACAAAAAACTCCGATTCTCCAACACTAGTGGTTCAGGAGATATCGCTTCTTGAATCCACGCATGCGCAGACCCTCACCAGGGGATTCTATAGCGGAATAGCATCCGCCACCCCAAAACCCCAATCCTCTCTGACGAAAGCACCAGCAGTTAAATCACTGATGGTCTGCTCATGCGCATAACGAAAAATGCCCATAAGGGGTTACATCAATTTCGAAATTAGCCCCAGGGCCACGGTACGGACACTTTAACTCTGAAACAACGCTACATCCCCCAATCTGACTTGTCCTTGAACTGAATTGCTATGAATATTCTTTTAAAACCTCATAATATCGATTCAGCACTCCCAACATAACCCATGCAACCCAAAAACAGTCACTTCTCTTCTGCGCATGCTCCATCTACTCGCGGCTAAAAGTTCTCTCAAAATAACACACCTTACAAAAAACTCCGATTCTCCAACACTAGTGGTTCAGGAGATATCACATCTTTAATCCACGCATGCGCAGACCCTCAACAGGGGATTCTATAGAGGAATAGCATCCGCCACCCCAAAACCCTAATCCTCTCAGACGAAAACACCACCAGTTAAATCACTGATGGTCTGCTCATGCGCATAACGAAAAATGCCTGTAAGGGGTAACATCAATTTCAAAATTAGCCCCAGTGCCACGGTACGGACACTTTAACTCGGAAACAACGCTACATCCCTCAAACTGACTTGTCCTTGCACTGAATTGTAATGAATATTATTTTAAATCCTCATAATATCGACTCAGCACTCCCAACATAACCCATCCAACCCAAAAACAGTCACTTCTCTTCTGCGCATGCGCAATCTACTGGCGACTAAAAGTCCTCTCAAAATAACACACCTTACAAAAAACTCCGATTCTCCAACACTAGTGGTTCGGAAGATATCGCATCTTTAATCTACGCATGCGCAGACCCTCATCAAGGATCTGAATTCTATGGAGGAATAGCATCCGCCACCCCGAAACCCCAATCCTCTCTGACGAAAACTACAGCAGTTAAAGGACTTCTCATCTGCGCATGCGCAATACGGAAAATGCCCGGAAAGGGCAGCATGAACCTCAAAAACATATGTTTCGGCATTAAAAGCAAAGCATTCCGCAAAATAGTAGTAATTTTTTTATTTTTTTCATGTCACGTGATCTTCACGAAATTTTGCAAAAGTGTATGCTTTGGTCTTTTGCATCTAACTACTGAGTTTCAATTCAATCAGATCAGTATTTTTCGAGTTATCGTGAAAACAATATTTTCAAATTTCCAAAATTTTTTTTTGCCACTTTAGGGCCGTCCGTTCAACACAAAACTTCGCAGGCATATAAAGGTCATGATTCTACAATCTGATGCCAAATTTCAAAAAGATCGAGTGATCGGTTCCGGAAATATTCATAAAAAACGTTTTTACTAAAAACGGCCTTAACTCCGAAACCGCTCGGTCGATTTCGCCCGTTAACGAACTTGTCCGAGATATTTACGCTACGAAACTTCCCTGCAAATTTCAACGCTCTAAGTCGTTCCGTTCGAGAGTTATCGTGCTAAGGGCCGGACCGGACGGACAGAATTGAATTTGACCTCGAATTCTTCATCAGGGAGTCGAACCCAATCGTTTGAGACCATTTTCGAAAAAAAATTCGAAAAATACAGACATTGTGACGAAATGATAGCACGCTGTTCCTTGCGGAACACGCGCGCAAAAATGTAAAATGTATCTTATGATCATTAAACTAAAAACAATTGACAATCAATGAGAAAAAATCATAACTTTCTCTTCAAAAATACCCCCTCTTTCTTCTAAACATTTTCTAGCTCTTGTGATCAAATGCGCTATAGCTTTCTTTCTAATTTCTGGAAGATTTCGTATCTCTTCACATTAAGCTTGAATACGATTAATCAGTTGCTCCCTATCCACGATTTCTTCGGAGTAAACTTTATTTTTCAAGTGTCCCCAGAGGAAATAATTCAAGCATGTAAGATCTGGGAGTCTTGCAGGCCAGTCATAAGATCCTTTTTATAGTGAGCTAGAATGGAAATATTAATTTGTAACAGCTGTATACAGTTATCAGTCCCTGAGAGCGAATAACTCACAGTGTTTTTAGAGTACCTGTCATAGTTGTAACTCACTTTTCAATAAAATTAATATTCAAACTTAATATTTTTTTGTGTTTTTGTTTCTATGAAATCTTTGATTATGCTACCATCTGCTTGAGTTTTTAAAAACAAAGAGTTTTCGAAGATAAATAATTCGAGAATGAGAATTTCTATCATTTGAACCAAGTTTTTGAAAATAGCAGTATTTTTTTGAAGAACTCTTTTGGGTAATCTGAAGTCGAAACCCGGAATTTGTGTATTGGGTGAAATAGATGCATAATATTCCTGAAGTCACGATACTTAGAAATTCAATTCATTCAATATGTATGTATTAACGCATTATTCGGAGACACACAAGTCCGTGTTTATTATGAATTGAAAATTCCAGATATTCAATGGCTCATGAAATATTGATGCGAAGTGTGCCACTATTGCCAATAGGTTTGTATGAAAGAGTATTTATTGTAGATTCTGAGCTATCAACAGGCAATTATGAGCGAATATTAGGCGTAGACCTATACTCATTCCCTGAAATGTTCATGAAGATCCACGCAGGCGTTCAAGAGTTATGCCGATTGAAAATTGCATTGATAAAATGCATAAAACATCCTGTATCTCTTAAACGAATATAGTTAGGACATATTTCGAACACTGATTTAGACTCACCAAAATGTCCTGCATCTGCACTGAAAGGCTGTGCAATCATTTGTGAAACACCCTGTATACATGGTGCGCCAAATTGGACAGTTTTGAAGGGAAAGTCCTATTTCTGTACTAGATGTACAGAAAACTGATGTCTGTGTCAGAGGGCCAACATTCATGAGAAACTCATATGAGAAAACCGCATGACCTTATCTATCACCGTTACATAGTTACAGGATGTTTTTCGAAAATGTGCATTCCCGAAATATTGCTGTAAATTTTCTCCTGTTGAAAATTTTCCATTGGTGTAAAAACATTATTGCAGCTGCTTTTTACGTAGAATTCAATGAGGTTGATTTTATTTTCTGGAAACTGATATTTTATCTGATCTCGGCATGAAAATATTTTTTTCAAATGGGACGCTCTATATTTTTTTTGCATATTTCGATAAGGCTTGAAATTAAAATTTCAATAATATAGCATACTTGATATTTTCCATAATTTTCGAATTTCATTGCAGATTCGAAAGTTGAGCAGAAGTAACGAAGTAAATAGAGCTTTTACAGTTTGAAAAAACTATAATTTGCATTATTTATTTAATCAAGGCATCCTCTAAAGCCTACTTAACGGAAGGTTGAAATTTGATTTCTTCAGAAAAATATCGAGTGTTATATATTTTTGAAATGGATATTTCAAGTTCTATCGAAATATGCTATAATATATGGGTTTGTCCCATTTGAAAAAAGTATTTTCATGACGAGATCAGATAAAATATCAGTTTCTAGGAAATTTAATTGACCTCATTGAATTCTACGTTAAAAGTAGCTACAATAATTACAGAAATCGAAAATTGTCATCAGAAGAAAAGTTACAGCAATATTTCGAAAATGCACATTTTCGAAAAACATCCTGTAACTATGTAACGGTGATAGATAACGACATGCGGTTCTCACCTATGAGTTTCTCATGTTTCTCATTTATTTATTTATTTATTTATTTATTTATTACGGGCAAGCCCATTTAAAAAATAGATTACAATGTTAAGTTAAAATTACCAAAGTTAAAACAAAATGAAATTAGACAATCAACAAAAGCGAAGGATAATATAAGCATCAATGAAACATATAAACATATATCATACAATACAATAAGCTAAAGCACAGTATATTCCGCAATTGAGTTTTAAAATGATGCAATGAGGTGTTGAACAACTCGAGATCCTTGTGGCTGTTGGCTTATCGTAAAATTCTAGGAATGCAGCTGTTGAATGAGTGGCTTGTACGATAAAATGGTACATAAAATGTATGTTGCTGACGAGTCAAGCGGTTTTGTGCATGTAGATTGATTTTTCCTAGGAGTTCAGCAGAATTGCAATTACCGTTAATAATATTGAAAAGTAGAGTCAGGTCTCTCTGTTTCCTTCTAGTTTCCAGGGAGGACATGCTCAGTGATTGCTGTAATAACTCATAATCACAACGAACGCTTGATTTATATGCTATATATCTTAGAAAGTTATGTTGGACATTTTCGATGTACCTGATATAAGTAATACAATGAGGAGACCAGACAGAGGAACAATATTCTAGGTGTGGACGGACCAGTGAACAATAGAGGGCTTTAATAGCAGTTGGGTCAGTGAAATCGTGGGTTAGCCTTTTGATAAACCCTAACATTTTCATGGCTTTATGGATAGCCGTAGGTATATGCTGATTGAAGCTTAAGGTGCGATCAAGAATAACTCCAAGGTCTTTTATTTGATTAACAGACTCCAAGACATGTCCATTTAAGGTGTAATCGAAAGTGGTAGTAGGTATTTGGGATCGATAGAAGCGCATGACATGGTACTTTGAAGCATTCAAGTCCATGCCATTTAAAGAGCACCAGTTTGATAGATTATCAAGGTCTGACTGAAGCCTGTGGGCATCCAAAGAAGTTCTAATATTCAGGAAAAGTTTTAAATCATCTGCAAAAAGTAGTGCTTTGGCGTGATGGAAGCAATGAATGATGTCGTTGATAAATAAATTGAATAATAAGGGGCCGAGGTGTGACCCCTGAGGAACACCTGATGTAACTTCGAATAGTTTGGAGTAGTGGAGATTAGCTCTAACCATTTGAGTTCTATTCATAAGATAGCTACTGATCCATTCCAGTAGTACCCCACCAATACCGTATCCGTTGAGCTTTTGAAGTAAGTGATTATGGTTGACCCTGTCAAACGCCTTGGAGAAGTCAGTGTACACAGAATCAATCTGGCAACCCTTCTCCAAAGAATCCGACAGGAAGTGTGAATAGGTAACCAGATTTAATTCAGTCGATTTCCCAGCACAAAAGCCATGTTGTTGTTCAGTTTTAGTATATCTAGTACAGAAATAGGACTTCTCCTTCAAAAATGTCTCACAGAATTAACATGAGTTGGTAATATGTCCTTCTAGTCCCTCCTCAGTCGCTCAACTTTCAGACAAATTTTGAAAAACAATTCAAAATTCCACACATCGTTCTTCCATATTCAATAGACCATACATACGCGTCCATATTTAAATTAGATGCCATTTTACATAATATGCTAGCTAACTCAATAATAAGATAAAACACGTGTATGAACCGAAGTCGAAAATAAACAGAGGTATTATGATTAACTCGGAAAACGACTGAAATACATAATGTGCCCAGTTTTAAAAGTTCTAAATTATTTAATTTTTTTTTAGGATTCTAGTGCCCTGTTTTCAACAAGTTATTGTGATTATTTTTTGACGTTTCTTAAAACCAATGAAATGCTTCTTTATTTGTCACAAGGGTAAGTTTCAACCAATTATGTCATCTTTATAGTGGGAATAAATCTCTGTTATTATTCTCGGGAATAATCACTTTGGCTTTTTTGCGCGTATGTTCTGGGGAACATCGCGTTATAGTTTTGCCCAAATGTCTGTAACTTTCGAATTTTTTGACGAAAATGGTCTCAAACGATTTAGTTCGACTCCCCAATGAAGAATTCGAGGTCAAATTTGATTGTCCGGCCGGCCGTCCGGCCGTTGCCACGATAACTTGAGAACGAAAAGAGCTAGCGACTTGAAATTTTCAGGGTGGGTGGCGCATCCCAATACTACGGACAAGTTCGTTAATGGGCATAATCGGCCCAGTGGTTTCCGAGTAATGATTTTGTTTTCAACCAATATGAATCCGATCTAATTGAAACTTGGTGAGTAGTTGTAGAATATGAAACTAAGCACGTTTGTGAAATTTTATGCGAATCGTATGGCTAGAAAATTTTAAAAAAATTCTTAAAAAATATTTTTGTTTTCACGATAACTTGAGAACGGAAAGAGATAGCGGCTTGAAGTGTTCAGGTTAGGATGTGCACCAGAACGCGACAATTCAGTTTGGTTATGAGCATAATCGGTCAAACTGCTTTAGAGTTATAGCCATCTGAAATTTTCTGAAATTGACTTCACGTCAGTGCTTGAACCAATTTTTTTGCCTAGCAGCTGTCAGATAGTTGTCAAAATGATTACCTAATTGTGTCGACGCGATATATGAAATGTGAATTTGTGTATCAAAAGATAATATAGTCAAATATAACTCGAGGGTTCCATAAATTAGAAAATAATTTGACAGATTTTGAACAAACTTGTTGCCATTTGGAAATAGCCACTCGAGCCCTGCGGGCTCTCGTGACTATTGCCACAGATTACCAGATAGTGCAATCGACATTTGGCGGGACGCACGTAGGTTTGACCTTCAGATTCATTACCCATGAAGACGTAGTAAAATGACAGAGAGAAATGAACTGCGTTCTCGCTCTTTAAACCAACTTTAACCTCAACTTCACAAATAATCATATTTCTTTTATTTCTTGCACATACGCCACAAACTGCATCTTAAACGTCTTCATTACTCTTTATGAAATTGATTAAATTAATCCCACTTGAGCTACAAATTTTCGTACATAAGCTGAGTATTTTAGCGAACCTTTCCGTTTGTTGTTATAAATTTATGAATGAACGTCGTTCTGCCTCTACCATAGTTGCGATTGGCCGAGAAGTCACGTGATCATATATCTGCGATTTTATTGGCACCCCCAAATAGTTCCTGGCTAGGAACTATTTGGGGGTGCCGAGAATTCCATGGTCAATATTACGCGTCAGCTGAGTTCATTCATAAATATAGTAGAGTTCAAAACGGGCTCTATCGTGTCACCCCGTGGGACCTTCATTGCTAAAATGTATAGACCACTGGGTATCATTCTCCAAACCCTTACAATGTAAATTCAACTGGTAGTCAAAAAATCGTCGTGTGCAGGAAGGGGTGGGGGGAATTTTTCCAAAAATTGACAAAAATTTTTTTTCTGTTCATGGTCATCTATATACGGTGAACATCACTCACACAAACTTCTGTTGAAATATACGATTCAGAAATATTTTTTATTAATTGTCAAAAAAGTCGGATACAATGCTCTTAAATGGAATTCCTTAAGATATAAACGCTTGCCCTGAACACCCATATTAACTATTATGTTCCACTCGGTTTTACTCGAGATCTGTTAGGATTATCGAAAAAATGCTTTATATGAAAGGTCTGCTCCGAAAACCAACGATTCAGATGCTTCTTTCAAAATTACAATAGGTAGAACAGTTTCCTCACAAAATAAGAAATTGTGTTATTAACTCCCATTAACCGAAACCGAACCTGGAGACGCTAGTAAGGCGCAATTTGTAGCGTTAGTCCATGTTAGTGGCGACCTTATGGATTTGAGCTTTGATCTATGCACATAAGGTTCGTTATATCTATCCGACCAACTTTACAGTACTATTCCTGCGTGCCTTCAGAACGCATTTTGAAGATATTGTTTAAATTCCTAATTTTTATATATATGAGAATTTTACATATAATTCATATATATTTGATTTAATTTTGTTAATTCGTTAATAAATATGCAAATATGCGAGTTCAAACTTATATTCATTACTTCATAAATCAATTTTGTGACGTAATATTAACACATTTTTGAAATCATCGTTCATTCTCATTAGTAGTAACAAGATTTCCTGAATCCTAGACCAAAAATCTAGAAAAGAATTAAGAAGGTATATAGTTGGTATCTATGATATTTAGGGCCTAAAAATTTCTTACATGTCATGATTCATCTAATTCAACTATCACTATCACATGAAGAATCATCAAGGGAAGGAAGATTTGAAAAATTTGAAGTACTCGTATTTGCAAATGTTTTTGGGTCATACATTTGCAGGAGCCAATACACGGAATTTGTTTTCTTTTACAGGAACACATTGATCCTGTGCAATCTGAAATGAGAATTTCCATTTCATAAAGAATATTTACGGATCTGATATTCGAAATAATATTTACCTTTCCTACAACTGCAGTTGCTAAGGATAGATGTTTCCTTAGGTAGGATTGGCATCGTCGTTAATTTTGGCAGAAGTTTTCCATTTTCTACATACCACCCACTAAATATAGGATCCGGTAAAGATGGTCATGGTACATTACTATTGATCCAAATTTTTGTTTGGTAATGGACTCGAAGGCTGTGTTGTCTCAAACTATCCAATGTTGGAGGTAATTTACTTATGGATCTTGAAGAAGCTATAATATTCCCCTGAGCCTGTTGATACATTTCACATTTTCGTTTGTCGTATACAGATGGATTTCAAATTCAACAATATCATTGAATACTTATTCTCTCAAATTCTCAAAATCTTGAAAGTTCACTCTGCAGTATCTGCTCAGAATCTTCATCAATTTTCATTATTTTTTTACCTTCTTCGACATTTTGACCGAATGAAGATGCAAAGATGAGCGTAATGTGACTAACTTCATACCAATAATGTTGTAACTCAAGAACCATTCATCCATTCTATAGTAATATTTTTAGTTTATCCCACTGTTCCTCCTGCAGCTTTGGAATTTTTGTTGATATGCTCTAGCGCCTGATCTACAGAAAGTTGGTTAAAATTCCCAATCAAACATTTAATGACAAAATTCCTATTTTTGAATTCATCATGTACTTCCGGTGCCATGTTTGAAAGTATTCAATGATATTGTTGAATTTGTAATCTGTCTGTATACGACAAACGAAAATGTGAAATGTATCAACAGGCTCAGGGGAATATTATAGCTTCTTCAAGATCCATAAGTAAATTACCTCCAACATTGGATAGTTTGAGACAACACAGCCTTCGAGTCCATTACCAAACAAAAATTTGGGTCAATAGTAATGTACCATGAACATCTTTACCGGATCCTATATTTAGTGGGTGGTATGTAGAAAATGGAAAACTTCTGCCAAAATTAACGACGATGCCAATCCTACCTAAGGAAACATCTATCCTTAGCAACTGCAGTTGTAGGAAAGGTAAATATTATTTCGAATATCAGATCCGTAAATATTATTTATGAAATGGAAATTCTCATTTCAGATTGCACAGGATCAATGTGTTCCTGTAAAAGAAAACAAATTCCGTGTATTGGCTCCTGCAAATGTATGGCTCAAAAAACATGTGCAAATACGAGTACTTCAAATTTTTCAAATCTTCCTTCCCTTGATGATTCTTCATGTGATAGTGATAGTTGAATTAGATGAATCATGACATGTAAGGAATTTTTAGGCCCTAAATATCATAGATACCAACTATATACCTTCTTAATTCTTTTCTAGATTTTTGGTCTAGGATTCAGGAAATCTTGTTACTACTAATGAGAATGAACGATGATTTCAAAAATGTGTTAATATTACGTCACAAAATTGATTTATGAAGTAATGAATATAAGTTTGAACTCGCATATTTGCATATTTATTAACGAATTAACAAAATTAAATCAAATATATATGAATTATATGTAAAATTCTCATATACATAAAAAATTAGGAATTTAAACAATATCTTCAAAATGATGATTCTTCATCTGATAGTGATAGTTGAATTAGATGAATCATGACATGTAAGAAATTTTTAGACCCTAAATATCATAGATACCAACTATATACCTTCTTAATTCTTTTCCAGATTTTTGCTCTAGGATTCAGGAAATCTTGTTACTACTAATGAGAATGAACGATGATTTCAAAAATGTGGTAATATTACGTCACAAAATTGATTTATGAAGTAATGAATATAAGTTTGAACTCGCATATTTGCATATTTATTAACGAATTAACAAAATTAAATCAAATATATATGAATTATATGTAAAATTCTCATATATATAAAAAATTAGGAATTTAAACAATATCTTCAAAATGCGTTCTGAAGGCACGCAGGAATAGTACTGTAAAGTTGGTCGGATAGATATAACGAACCTTATGTGCATAGATCAAAGCTCAAATCCATAAGGTCGCCACTAACATGGACTAACGCTACAAATTGCGCCTTACTAGCGTCTCCAGGTTCGGTTTCGGTTAATGGGAGTTAATAACACAATTTCTTATTTTGTGAGGAAACTATTCTACCTATTGTAATTTTGAAAGAAGCATCTGAATCGTTGTTTTTAGGAGCAGACCTTTCATATAAAGCATTTTTTCGATAATCCTAACAGATCTCGAGTAAAACCGAGTGGAACATAATAGTTAATATGGGTGTTCAGGGCAAGCGTTTATATCTTAAGGAATTCCATTTAAGAGCATTGTATCCGACTTTTTTGACAATTAATAAAAAATATTTCTGAATCGTATATTTCAACAGAAGTTTGTGTGAGTGATGTTCACCGTATATAGATGACCATGAACAGAAAAAAATTTTTTGTCAATTTTTGGAAAAATTCCCCCCACCCCTTCCTGCACACGACGATTTTTTGACGACCAGTTGAATTTACATTGTAAGGGTATGGAGAATGATACCCAGTGGTCTATACATTTTAGCAATGAAGGTCCCACGAAAATCTGTTTTAGAGCTCTTTTCATGCCTTGTGAACTCTACTAATACTGGGAGTGGCGCATCTGGTAATCTGTGCTATTGCCTGGCAACAAGTTTTCAAAAAATGTGTCAAATTATTTTCAATGTATTCTCACTCTCTTGTTATATTATTACTGAAAACAAAACTTTCAAATTTTCAGCGCGCGGAAAAGTAGGAATAATCTACTAATATATTTATTATTTAAAGACGTTCAAAATTTATTGAGTCCGTAGTATAACCTACTCCATGGGTCTTGTCATTGTTCGTTGAATTATAAATATAGGCGAAATCTATAATTTCCTAGCTGCGTAATAGAGCGTCGAACTAGGGAAAATCATTTTTGGCGAGCGGTTTAGGTGAACAGAGTGCCTATCAATTCTTCCAAATGCCTGTATTTTAGTAATTTTTGAACGATATCGGTCTCAAACGATTAGTTTCGGCTCACTGATGAAGAATCCGAGGTCAAAATTGATCTGCGCTGGAACGCAATGAGTTAGAAACTTGAAATTTTCCAAATAGGTTTGGATTCGTTAATGGGCAAAATCTACCGAGTGGTTTCAGAGTTATAGCCATCTGAAATTTTGTTTTCCCAATAACTCGAAAAATACTGATCTGATCTGTTCTCGATTTAAACTTGATCGAATAATACATGATGATACTGAAATTAGAAATTTGAAAACAGTGAATCAAAGATCAGTAATAACATTCGACAACTTTCTGTACTGGCTGGATAACTCAGGGGTGTAACTCCGTGATCTTAAAACGTAGGTACTGAGATCGACTCCCGTGGCCGACTTTATTGACCTTTTTCATTTTTGTTTCCTAATTCTATCGAAATATTAACTTTGAGAAGAGTGTTATGGACGGAATTAAGTCGATAAAGTCGACTCTTGATAAATGACACTCGTTAATTTGAATCTCTCGATAATTTGAAATAACTTTCCAGTCCCTTGAAAAATACTCGATAAATTGAACAAAATCAATATTAATCGGTCCCCTTGGTAATTTGAAGTTGAAGGAATGGTATATTGCCCGCCAACATTCAATAATTTGAAGTCTGGGCTACCCCACTCTCTATAATTTGAATTTTTTATCATGCTCAGATCTGTCGTTTGTTTACATAAATGCAGTCCGCAATTCTCATTCCAGTTTATATTCAAAATTTAAACGTTTAATTTTTTATTTGTGTTATTAAAATGATTTCAAGAAAGAACAAGTATATTTGCATAAGTGAAAAGAAGCGTGTGATTGAAGCTGTGGAGGATGGACAAATATTTGAAATAACACATAAATCACTTATTTTGATCGAACTCTTGATTATTTGAATTTCATCAGAACACCATCTTGATTATTTGAAAACTTATTATTTTGAACTCTCGATTATTTGAACTTTTTTGCTGATCCCTAGAGTTTCCAGTTATCGAGAGTCGACTGTATTTTCATAAAATTACGTGAAACGCCAATATTTTAGTATACATATTATTAGATATTAAAATTACGGCCATAAAGAGCGTTTTTTATGAAATGTCAATTTATAGTTCCTCATGGCACAGCTCTAGGATTCGACTGATGATAGAACTGATTTGTGTCCCACCGCCACCACAAACAAAGCACTGTTTATTTTCGACCCAACAATAGATATATGTACTCGAATGGGTCCTTACGCCATCATAAACAAAGCCTCTTTTTATTTTTGACCCAACCTATTTGAATAGAGACCTTACGCCCCCACAAACAGAGCACTGTTCATCTTCGAACCAACAGTGAATTTATGTATTCAAATGGGAACTTGCGCCACCGCAGACAAAGCACTGTTCATGTTCATGTTCGAATCAACAGTAAATATAATATGTATTCGAATGGGTGCTTACGCCACCACAAACAAAGCCTCTTTTTATTTTTGACCCAACAGTGAATTGTATTTGAATAGAGACCTTACTCCCCCACTAACAGAGCACTGTTCATCTTCGAACCAACAGTGAATTTATGTATTCAAAGGGGAACCTACGCCACCGCAGACACAGCACTGTTCGTGTTCATGTTCGAATCAACAGTGAATGAATGTATTAGAATGGGTCATTATGCCACCACAGACACAGCACTGTTTATTTTCGACCCAACAGTTAATGTATGTATCTGAGTTGAAACTAATATAATAGTTTGACACCATTCTCGGCAACAAAGTGGACCGGTTTTTTTTTGTCTCTTGTTTTTCACAGTCTGATTTAAATTCTTGAAAATATTGAGATGTTATTCTTTCCCCGGAGCTAAGCAGCCTTGGGCGAGTTCAGTAGCTGGATGGGTGACCGTTCTGGCTATAAATTTGAACAGCGCGAATTATGTTTTAGTAGTGAGCTACTGACTTTTTAAAAAAACATTTATTTACTATTTACAAAGGATGGAAAATGTGACGGACGATTCGTACATAAATTCGCGATCCCGAATATGTCAAGACTGACTAGTATGAAGAAAGGGTTCAATATATGTATGTTGTAAATATGCCATTCAGCAGAATGGCCAGAGTGGGAATGTCCCTGTCAGCATTAGGTTGTGTTGGGATCTCCTGGATCTAAACGTATAACTCCTCCCTTCCCAGAAGTTGCGTCACGGGGTGAAGAAGGTTTTGCTAGTTTGTTGGACGGCCGCTTCCGGTTCCGGTCCTGCAGTTGGTTTTCTGGAATTCCAGCATTCTTTTGCTTTCTTGTAACAGAAAATAGTAATGATAAAAAAAAATAATATGTATAAAATTCCAATAAGTTCTCCATGGAATGAACTTTTTGGTTGAGATTCTTCCATGATGGGCCGAATTTCTTCTTGTTTCCTCTTGAGGTTGTGGATCTGGTCAAGCGGAACATTTTTCAATTGAATTTTGAGGTTGTTGATTTTTGACGAAGTCCAATTGGTTACAATTGTAGGGAGTAGCATCGGCTGTCTTTCGATGACCTCTTTGTCGTTGAAGTACTTTTCTTCTTCCGTCTCGAAATAACATCCTCTTGGAATTGTGATTAGAAAGTTTCCTTTCAGTAGGGTGAAATCTTTCTTCTTGCACGAAGTTTGAATTTTGGTTTCTTGAGGGATGATTACAATAAATTTTGAAATGTCAATTCTCTGGATAACATTTTCATTGATTACTACTGAATGCTGTTGACATTTCCCAAATGGATTCTTCAGCTGAAGTAGTTGAAAATACAGTCTTCCACCTTGGCACCTTCGACTAGATTGTTCTCCTCACAGTAGAATATGTTTTGCATCTTTACACAAGAGGACGAGGTATACTGATACAGTTTTTCATTCAATGTCAGATAGGTGTTTTGGGGTAAGATTATAGTGTTATTGATCGTTGGAATGGAATACAGATGATAATGAATTTTCCATAGATTTTTTCGAACTGGGAAGTTATCATTTTTTGATTCTGTCGAAGTATAGAGATAGTTTTATTGAAATTATCAATCACTTCTCCCGTTAACGAAATTTCAGAATTTAACTTTGCAATTACTTCTTTTTGGTTGTCCTGAAGGTTCCTAAGAGCTTTTTCATAATAAACTGCATCGTCAGCATCCAAATTTCCTGAGATACTTTTGATAATTGAACCTAAGCCATTAATTAAACCTCTTCTTGTTCTACCATTCGGTATTACACTATTCAATTTTTGTTTCGCAATATTAAATTGATATTCAAAAATATTTCCATGATTTTCCAATTCTCTAAAAAATATACTATTCGGTTTGTTTGGAATGGATTCTTTTACAGACAAATATTGATTTTGAAGATAATTTAGTTCGTCGATGATAGGTTCGACATCGTAAAAATGTATGAAATCGTGGTATTTTGTTTTAATTTTTGCTTTGCCCAGGTAAATCGGGAGGATCCCTGGATTCTCTTGAAGATTCGTTATTTCTATTTCCTGGGCTGCTACGAGATGCACTAGGAGCATCCTGCAAAAGTATTTTGGATTTAGATTTTGGTTTTTTCAAATTTTGCTTATGAATTATTCTACTATCGCTATGTATTTTAATATTTGCATCAGTTAAAACATTCTCGGTTGTCCTGAAGGTTCCTAAGAGCTTTTTCATAATAAACTGCATCGTCAGCATCCAAATTTCCTGAGATACTTTTGATAATTGAACCTAAGCCATTAATTAAACCTCTTCTTGTTCTACCATTCGGTATTACACTATTCAATTTTTGTTTCGCAATATTAAATTGATATTCAAAAATATTTCCATGATTTTCCAATTCTCTAAAAAATATACTATTCGGTTTGTTTAGAATGGATTCTTTTACAGACAAATATTGATTTTGAAGATAATTTAGTTCGTCGATGATAGGTTCGACATCGTAAAAATGTATGAAATCGTGGTATTTTGTTTTAATTTTTGCTTTGCCCAGGTAAATCGGGAGGATCCCTGGATTCTCTTGAAGATTCGTTATTTCTATTTCCTGGGCTGCTACGAGATGCACTAGGAGCATCCTGCAAAAGTATTTTGGATTTAGATTTTGGTTTTTTCAAATTTTGCTTATGAATTATTCTACTATCGCTATGTATTTTAATATTTGCATCAGTTAAAACATTCTCTTTTGCAAATTTTGGAGTGAGCTTATTTCTAATGTTTGACTTAAGTTTACGATATGCTATAGTGTTTGATTTATAACTAAGAGGTTCATGCCTTTTTTCATTATGTTTTTCAATTATATGAATTTTTCTGTTCCTTATTTCTTCGTTCAACTTTTTGTAGATTTCCTTAGTTTTTTCTCTATGATTTTCAATGTAATTATTCACTAATTTTTCGTTAATATCGATATTCAATGGGTCTTTTGTATCAAGATGGCCATTAATAATATCAATAGGTTTTTGTTTAGTGGAAGAATGGATCGAATTGTTATATCCGAAAATTGCATAAGGCATTAAGTTCTCAATATTACTCGTTTCTTTGTCTTGAATTCTTACTATTTTCAAATGTTCTATAAGTGTTGAATGAAATCTTTCAATTAATCCATTCGATTGAGGGTTATTAGGGGTTATATAGTGAGGGGTGATCTGATGGACTTTAAAAAATTCTGTAATTACACTATTTTTTAGTTCTGTTCCATTGTCCATTATTATTGTTGAAGGCGAACCATGATGTGTCATGAAGATTAAAAGTGATCGTACAACTTCGATACCTGTTAGAGAAATCAGTGGGTAGGCCTGTGCATATTTTGAGAAGGCATCAATAATAGTTAAAAACTTTTTATTTTGAGCTTAGAAGGTGTCAATGTGAATAATTTCGAATGGTTTAGACGGTGTTGGAGTGAGCATAAGCTTTTGACATGGAGGATCTCGATCGTATTTATTTATCTGACAATTTTCGCAATTATTGATGTATTCAGTGACGTCATTTTGAATACTAGGCCAATAATAAGTTCTTCTGATTCTAGCTATGGTTTCAGTAATTCCTCTATGATTAGTTTTGGATTCGTGCATGAACTGAATAGTTTGAACTTGTAAATCTTTATCAGTTACATCTTCTAATATGTCATTGCTCTTAACTAAATTGAAAGCAAATTGCTTGAAAGTTTTCCTTAAAATTTCACAAATATCGAGATAGTGTTTATCTTCCTTAAAATATAATGCGTATAATATTTTCGGACGAATATAATGTTTGAGGAATTCTATTATGTCTTTTTCTAAATTATTGATTGATAATTGAACGAAAATTCTTTGTTTGTTGGAAAAAAATTTTCCTACCCTAGCTTCGGCTGGCGAATGAAACACGAAATCAAAAACTATTTTGTTGTTAAAACATTTAATACTTTTTCTGAAATGGGGATCTCCTGAATTGGGTTCTCACGATTGGAATGAACAGTATTGTCATCCGATATTTCCTCCTTGATATCTTCTACGAATGCTTCTTGGTTCTGTTCAAGTAAATAATAAATTACGATATTCATATTACTCTCAGCGAATATAAACTTTAACATCTCAAATACCTTTTGCCAACTCAGTTTATCAAGTCCGCAAGAAATTCTTGGTAATGCAAGGTATCTATCTCCATTCTGTTCACATGATTTTCTGAGATTAACAAGTGTTTGGAAGACGGTTTTATATTCAGGTTTCTCGTAACTGAATTCCTTTGTTATGAGATAATAAATTCTACGGTTCTTAAAATTGATTGAAGCAATTTCACCGACTTTTTTATTTTGGGATTTCAAATTATGAACTTGACCAAATCTCTGTTTAAATGTTAATGCAATCCCTTTGTCCATATATAAATCTTCTGAAACACAATGGGCTAGTGAGTAAAATTCTGGAGATTCAAATAAATCACCTTCTCGTTCAGTAATGTGACAAAAGTTTTTTATATTATTTGATTCATAAAGTTCTAGAAATCTTTCATATGATAATAATTCATCTTCGATCTTATTGTTCTGAATAACCGATTTATCCACGTTTACAATCATAGATTCATTATCGTCATTTAAGTTTGATTTTGAAAAAGCTTCATTGAATTTTTCCATGTATTCAAAAATTTCTTTGTTATGATTTTCGATGCGAGAAAGCGCATCGGCATTAGTATTAGCAGTACCCTTTTTGTACACGATTTCGAAGTCATATTCTTCTAATTTCAACCTCCATCTCAAAAGTTTGCTACTCGGTTCTTTGAGTGACATGATCCATTGTAAAGGTTTATGATCCGATACAATTTTGAATTTTCTGCCAAAGAGATATGGCCTAAAATATGTTGTAGCCCAAACGATAGCCAAAAGTTCTTTTTCAATGGTGCTATAATTTTGTTCACTGTCATTTAATGTTCGTGAAGCGTATGAAACTGGTCTATCCGATCCTATTTTTCCTTGAGATAGGACAGCACCCAATGCAACGTTACTCGCGTCAGTGGTTATGATAAATTCTTTTGAAAAATCTGGGTATTGCAGAATTGGTTCATTCGTTAAAAGATTCTTACAATGTTTGACACAATTAATGAATTCTGAAGTGTGTTCAATTTTTGCACCTTTTTTCAAACATGAAGTTAGAGGTTTGGTAATATTAGCAAAATCTCGAATTAATTTCCTATAGTAACCTACTAAACCTAGAAAACCTTTTATTTCTTTGGTGGTACGCGGCAATGGATATTTTTGAATCGCACGTATTTTATCGGGATTTGGTTTCACGCCCTCTGGGGTTACGATGTGCCCTAAATATGCTACTTCTCTCTTTAAAAATTCGGACTTGTCCAATTGAATTTTGAAATTTGCTTCTTTTAGCCTTCGAAAAACTTTACTAAGATTAACCATGTGCTCTTGCAAGGAGGTGGAAAATATTATTATATCATCAAGATAGACTAAGCAATTTTCTAATCCTCTAAGAACATTATCCATTACACGTTGAAAGGTAGAAGGAGAATTTTTTAATCCAAACGGCATTCTTAAGAATTCGTAATGCCCATTTTCTACGTTGAAAGCTGTTTTTGCAATATCTTCCGGATTCATTTCAATTTGGTGAAAACCACTGGCCAAATCTAATGTTGTAAAATATTGACACTTTCCAAGTTTATCCAAAACATCATTAATATTGGGAATGGGGTATTTATCGTCTATAGTTTTCTCGTTGAGTTTACGAAAATCCACTACTATTCTCCATTTTTTCTTTCCAGATGCATCAGTCTTTTTAGGAACTACCCAAATAGGAGATGACCAAGGGGATTGACTAGGCCTAATAATACCTTGTTCCAACATTGAATTAATTTGATTTTTTACTTCCTCTTTATGAACGTAAGGGTATCTGTAATATTTTGTATATGCAGGAATATCATCTTTTGTTTTAATGTGATGTTTAATTTGATTCGAAAATGAAAGAGGTTGATTTTCTCTATGGAAAATATTAGAATATTTCTTGCATAAATTGAGAATATGAACTTTCTCCTCGTTATTCATATGTGCCGTTCTAATTCATTTTTCTATATCGATATTATCTGATGAAATATTCGTATCTATTTGAAATATTTCGAAATCATTATTATTGAAAAAAAATGACTCAATTGGATTATTCAAAATTAATATTATATCTTCATTAGTCTTATTCGAAATTTCCACATTGGCTAATCCATTTTTAGAAAGAGTTAAAATTTCAGGTATTTGGCAATTCTGTATAGTTTGTTTGGGAACTATGATATCGCCTGATGTTTGTTTCACTGGAATTTTAGTGATTATTTTTGAATTTGCGTCAACTTTAATTTTGAAAGGAATTTTCTTCGCAGTTTCCTGATACTTAATCGTTAAGATAGAAGATGGTGTATTCAACTTTGAATTTTGAAAATCGAGGGTAGCATTTAGAAGTTTTATGTTATCTAGTCCTATAAGACCATCATAAACATTGTGAAACTTGAATAAGTAAAATTCGAAATTACCATGTTGATTAAATTCAGAAAAAATTGGGATATTAGCACAAAAATTATGGGTTGATGTTTGGTGTACGGTGGAAACAGTAAAGGGTTTTTTGAAAATGAATTTTGAATAATATTTTTTTTGCAAGTTCAGGACTTATAAGAGATTTTGTTGAGCCTGTGTCTATAAGTAGCTTCAAAGGAGGATTTTGTATAGATATAAAAGGCAATTCTCGTTTATTAGAAATATGAAATTCTATCATCTCAATTGGTTGTCTGTTTGAAAATTCTGAAAATTTTCTTCCTTGCTATAATCTTCGAATTCAATATTATTTTGATCATAATTTTCCGAATTATACAACTCTTCACTTATAAAATCTTGATTTCTATTCCTGTTTGAAAAATTTCTCTGGGTTGAATAATCTGTTTTGAATTTTGGAACTGTATTATTGGTAGATATACTCATTGGAGTTGGGTAATTTTGATGAGGTTTTTTAAAAACTTGAGAATGTGTTGGAAATCTTGCAGGAATGTGATTGAAATTTCTTTGTAGAGTTACTGGTCTACTAGGAAAATGTTGGTGATTATCTTTAAAATGTTGCGAATTTGCAAATTGACTATTACCATAAGATTGCGGTGATTGAAATTGAGGATTTCCATTATGAACTGGATTATAATTTATTCTATTTTGATTCGTATTAACTGTTTTTCTAGGAATTTGAAAGTTTTTACTTTTTTGCAAATGTTTTATATTATCCTCTTCTATTATGAATTGTATGGCCTGAGCCAAAGAAGTAGGTCTCATTGCTCTAATGATAGGGCCTAAAGGATCTCTTAATCCGGCTAAAAAACTCTACAAAGCTTGATTCTTGAAAAAAGTTCGCTTACTTTCTTTTTCTGCCGCATTACACCTTAGGTCTATATAGTTACAAATTGAATTTAATAAATGTAATATTCTTTCGTAGAATTCTTGCGGTGATTCGTTCCACTTTTGAATTGAATTCACCAAATCTTGATTCAGACTATTTTCGTCTCTTTGATCGCTAAAGTTCAAAATGAGTGCATTTTTAATTTCTAGCCAATCGTTAGTTGCGCCATGGATGACGACAATTTCTTCGGCACGACCATGCAGTTTATTTAGAATACCATTTAGCAACAATAAATTTTGGAAGTTATTCGCATTATTTATGTCGAAATAATGTGCTAGAAGAGCTTCCGAAGCCGTAATAAACCTATGGAGTTTATTCGGATTCCCGTCAAAATCGGGAACAATACTTAATTCTTTTGAGTCAAATTTTGGAACCGTAGCCATTTTAGTTTGAGGGATTGTGTGAATGCTTAATTTCTCAAAAGAATTCAATAAATTTTGCTCCAAATCAGAGTCGTTTTCAATGATGGAATCGGACAAGGACTTAGGAGGGTCTGACATAAAATGTAAAAAATGTTATAGTATCAATATAACTCACCACTTAGTAAAAAATGCAATATCCATACGTATTCCTTGATGGACCCGATGGATGATAGGTTCTTGATTCTTGTATTTTCTGCTGTAGAACTTCACAAAAACTCCGCGGACTGCGCCAATTATGTTTTAGTAGTGAGCTACTGACTTTTTAAAAAAACATTTATTTACTATTTACAAAGGATGGAAAATGTGACGGACGATTCGTACATAAATTCGCGATCCCGAATATGTCAAGACTGACTAGTATGAAGAAAGGGTTCAATGTATGTTGTAAATATGCCATTCAGCAGAATGGCCAGAGTGGGAATGTCCCTGTCAGCATTAGGTTGTGTTGGGATCTCCTGGATCTAAACGTATAACTCGCGCTAAAGCTCCTGGCCACAGTGCTTTTCCAACTTGTTTAATCAAACGTTAGCGACTACCATTCACAGTTGAGTCAAAGATTATCAGTGATCTGTCTAAGGGGGCGTCAAAACAACGGATTCTCCAAAATCTCATACGTTCCTAGAGGCTTATGAGGGGTTTCCTTTGAAGGCCCAGAAGTATCAGTATAATCGTATCAATATCAGGTTTGATCTGGTTAATAAATATATACAGTGCGTTTCAAGAAGTACGCACCAAGGTGAAATTTTCTCGCCTGTATAGTTTTTTGGAATTTTGGATTTCGGGAGAGTTGGTGCTCAAGAAATGATGATTTTTGACATATATGTCATTGATCCTGTAACTCAGCAAACCTGTTTAAATTGACATTTTTTTAGAAAAATGACCCAAACACGTCGAAATCAGAACAATAAAAAAAAGTTTCTGAAAGAAATGTTGCTCAGAATTTTATTTTATACCAAACTGTCAAATTTCATAGTGAAACTCCGAAATTTTTCGACATTAATATTTTGATGACAGCACGCTAGAGGGAGCTTTGGGCTTTGTGGAAATTTGAAAAATTATTCGGAATATAAATCCAAAGAAACTGACATTATCACAATTCAAATAAAGTTCATATCAATTCAATGTTTCTCATAAATTTATATCACTATCGTGAAAACCTCACAATCTTGGTGCAAACCGAATTATACTTGAGAAATGAAATGCGCAAAGAGCTTATATCTTGCTGATTATTCTTGGAACATCAAAAGAAATTAAATTCTTCGATTTCACATCTGAAGAAGAATTCTCTAATCCTCTGAAATCCCTTGTGAATTTATTAACTCAAATACCACTAAATTCGCAATACAGACCTCATCTAAAACTAAGATACCTGTGAAAATAATAAAATGAAATCGATTTGACAGGCGCATAGAATTATACACTTACAAATTATTTATTTATTTAATGCGCCTGTCAACTCGATTTCATTTCCACAGGTAACTTTGTTTTATATGATGTCTGTATTGCGTTTTTAGTGGTATTTGAGTTCATAAATTCATAAGGGATTTCAGAGGGTTGGAGAATTCTTTTTCAGATGTGAAATCGACGAATTTAATTTCTTATGATGTTCCAAGAATAATTAGCAAGATATTAGCTCTTTGCGCATTTAATTTCTCTAGTATAATTCGGTTTGCACCAATATTGCGAGGTTTTCACTATAGTAATCATAATTTATGAGGAACATTGAATTCATATAAACTTTATTTGAGTCTGTCAGTTTCGTTGGAATTACATTCCGAATAAATGTTCAAATTTCCGCAAAGTTCAAAGCTCCCTCTAGCGTACTGTCATCAAAATATTAATATCGAAAAAATTCGGAATTGCACTATGAAGTTTGGCATTTTGGTATAAAATGAAATTCTGACCAACATTTCTTTCAGAAACTTTTTGATATTGTTCTGATTTGAACGTCTTTTGGTCATTTTTCTAAAAAAATTTCAATTTTGATAGGTTTGCAGAGTAATAGGATCAATTACATATATGTCAAAAATCATCATTTCTTGAGCACCAACTTTCCCGAATACCAAAATTTCAAAAAAATATACAGGCAAGAAAGTTTACCCTTGGTGCGGACCTTATGAAACGCACTGTATATATATTTTCAAATTTCAGGTCAACACACGAAAAAAAATTAAAAAGCTTGGACAAGAGGCAGAGGAACTGGATGACGGAATCGCCAAACAACCACCCCCTACAATAGGACACAGAAACCAGTAGCGGCGCCCACTAGTTCAACAAAAGAAACAGCAACTCCTGCGCCAAATGCGGCGCAGGAGAATATACCAATAAAAAGCAGCCCGGAGTCATGTACTGGAGAAGTGATCAAAATGTTTTTACAAAATAATTTATATTAAATTAAAAAAATTGTGTTCGTTACAATGATTTTTCTTTATATTGACAACTTTACTGAGGCGTTTACCAACACCTTCAGGTCTACTATTTAATAATCAACACTAGTATTATAAAATTGGTTCAAGAACTGACGTGCTTGTTATATTGTCTAGTCACCTCTATGGGACTATCCTAATCGGATTTACCATCGATAAGACCGTTTTCCCTGCTTTTTATAAGATATCAATACATTTCGTACCATTTTAATGACTTGAGTAATGAGGGAAATCGTCTAAGATCACAGAATTTGTAATTCTGACATTATGTAGTCTATCGGAATTGAAATTCGTTAAATATCTAATAATAACGAAAAAACTCACGTCTCAAGTAATTTTATAGAAAGATGGATTTCAATTCAGTAGATATTGTATTCATTAAAGTTAATATTTCGATATAAATGAAAAAATTGTTTCAAGCCCTGTGGACAGGAGCTTTCTGGCGCTCTAGTTCAAAGTTTGAACTAGAGCGCCAGATCTGATTAAGTTTAATATGTTATTAGACTTTCGAAATTGTGAGTGAGGGTGAATATCTAGCAACGAAATACTATTCAAAATATGATTTATTTTCAAAGAATACTTACTTATATTTTGCACATTTGAATTGTAAAAATCAAACAAATAATAGTTATTTTTGTATCTAGTGCGCGAAATGCTACTTTGGTGATCGAGAACTGATTTTTTTAACGAGGCGCAGCCGAGTTAAAAAAATAGTCGAGATCACCAAAGTATTTCGCGCATGAGATGCAAACAAAATTTTTTCTACAAACGCCAAAAATATTGTTCTAAAATAAGTAACATGCATAGCTTAATATAAAAAATAGTATTGAACTTGCTTAAAATGTTTTTCCAAATCAAGTAAATACTGTAACTATGAAAATAAAATGGCATTTGTTTGTTTGATTGAGGAACATAAAGGTTAAAATATAAAAACTCCATATAGTTTACATGCAGTGTGCGAAGTAAGTACTTCGCACACTACTTCGCGCACGGTGTCATGGTAACGAAGGAAAATGAAAAAAAGGGTCACTTCGCATATTGTTTTCAATGCGCGAACCTTGTCATTTTTTGACGTTTGTAGAAAAACAATCTTTCTACCTTTTCTGGTAGTCATGAGAATATGACTACTTGGAAGTCTTCCTAATTAGATCAAAACTCAAAGCTATCTCTGATATTTTGAATAATAACAAAAATTAAATTCTCTAACTTAACATCATTCAATCTCCATAATAAGTTATCGTTATTTGGACAAAATATCACACATAACTACAGCAACTCAAAAATATTATAAACCGTAATCGAAATTGAGCAATGGTAAATTAAACTTTGAAAACAGAGATTGAATGCGTAAGAGAGTCTAGATCCGTATTCATATTCGCGGATCTAGAAACTGGTGTTCCGTATCCGCATCCGCGGATTCATACATTCAATGATCCGGCACATCTCTAGTTCAAACAGACAAATTATATCTCCGAAACTATTGGTTTCTCAGAGTTGAGAATTATATCAATGTATTCTTATGATAGGACTGCATCATAAAGGAAATTCAATTCAAATAATAGTTTATTTATCAAGATTAAATGAGAATGAGAACTGCACCATGGAAGAAACCAAATTAAAATAGCTGAAATGAATTTGACTCTCTCTTATAGAACAGGATGAAATGTACGAGTATGAACACAGATCATATAATAAAGCTTAGATAGAATAATTATAGCATTCTGTGAAAACATAGAAGTACGATTCATTATTGAAATTTAGAACTTCATCTTAGCAGAAATTGAATTCAAACATCATAGAAGAATTTAAATTCGACAAGAGTGCCAAAAATTATCAATCCAAAACCAATAGACGAAATCTACCCAACAACGAACTCATCCGAGATATTCATTCCTCAATTCTATGATGAACGATAATATATATCTTTCCTCAAATCTACTCCAATACACCAATATTCCAGTTTTGTTTTTAGTGTAGATATTCTGAACTCAATATTATTAACTTACCATTACCATTTCCATCATCATATGGATTGACCATCGGCATGAAAATATCAACCAACAAAAAGTATGATATTATATTATCATTCTCATATTTATACGATTGCTGGAATGTATGACAATGAGACACGTCATGTCTCAGGAAAATAAGGTGACATTAAAATTCATAGAATACCCACAGAATAATTCTATCATAAAATGATATGAATGGATTCTTATAATAAAACTGCTTATTGAAAAAAATTTAATTTGGAATTTGTTTTGTAAAAAAAAATTTTTTTTTTTGTTACTCCGAAACCATCTGTCCGATTTTGCTCAGTAACGAACTTAGCCGAGATATTTATCCCCCAAACCTACTCTGAAAATTTCAACTCTCTAGCTCATTCCGTTCGAGAGTTATCGTGCCTACGGCCGGACCGGCCGGACAGAATGAATTTCGACCACGGATTCTTGATCAGTGAGTCGAACCAAATCGTTTGAGACCATTTTCATCGAAAAATTCGAAATTTATAGACATTTGGGCAAATTGATAAGCAGTCAGTTCCGAGGAACTAGAGCGCCAAAAAACGAAAAAGAACTATTTCGGCTACGGGTACCGATCCTAATGATTTGTATATTTTGAGTTATAGAGGAAATATTAACAAAATTTGAGATGGGTATAACAAAACCGTTTGGCTGATTATGCCTATTAACGAACTATAGATATGATTCTATTCAAATTTGGAACTTTGCTATAAAGTTAGATTTTGAAGGCTCTCGCAAAATTTCAGGGATATCGGACGGATAGTTTCTGAGACATCATTTTTTTTGCGCGTATGTTCTGGGGAACATCGCGTTATAGTTTTGCCCAAATGTCGGTAACTTTCGAATTTTTTGACGAAATTGGTCTCAAACGATCAAGTTTGACTCC
This sequence comes from Halyzia sedecimguttata, assembly GCA_937662695.2. NCBI lineage: Eukaryota > Metazoa > Arthropoda > Insecta > Coleoptera > Coccinellidae > Halyzia > Halyzia sedecimguttata. Next base: position 8,193,908 of record OW569416.2, on the reverse strand, counting down.
CCGATGAAGAATCCGAGGTCAAATTTGATTCTGTCCGTCCGGCCGTACGGCCGTCCGTTGCCACGATAATTTGAGAACGAAAAGAGCTAGCGACTTGAAATTTTCAGGGTGGGTGGCGCATCGCAATACGACGGACAAGTTCGTTAATGGGCATAATCGGCCCAGTGGTTTCCGAGTAATAATTTTGTTTTCAACCAATATAAATCCGATCGAATTGAAACTTGGTGAGTAGTTGTAGAATATGAACCTAAGCACGTTTGTGAAATTTTGGGCGAATCGTATGGCTAGAAAATTTAAAAAAAATTATTAAAAAATATTTTTTTTGTCACGATAACCTGAGAACGGAAAGAGATAGCGGCTTGAAAATTTCAGGTTATGTTGTGCATATGAATGCCACATTTGAGTTTGTTTATGAGCATAATCGACCAAACGGTTTCAGAGTTATAGCCATCTGAAATTTGGTGGTTTTTTGTTCCTCATTAACTCGAAAAATACTGAACCGATTGAATTCAAACATGGTTATTAGATGTAGAATGCCAACGCGAAAATGTTTGCGAAATTTGGTGAGGATAGCATCTGTAGAAAATTTTTAATAAATCATTGAAAATAAAAAAAAAAATTCTATATATCAGTAACTATACGTTTGAAATTGCTGAAATTTGCAAGAGCGTTCATTACCTAACTCTACTGCCAAGTTTCAAGTTTTAATACGATCGGTTGAATATTGTTGGAGATTCGAGCATTCTTGTGTGAGTTCAGTAGATGGGTGACCGTTGCCTCGATAACTTTCGAACCAAAGGAGATAGGGACTTGCAATTTTCAGGGTAGGTTGCGTATCCGAAAGGAAGAGTTGAGTTCGTTTTTGGGCATAATCGGTTTAACGGTTTCCGAGTTATATTCACCTGGAATATTGTTTCCTTGATAACTCAAAAAATAAATATTCGATTGAATTGAAGCTTGGTAACTAGTAGTAGAAAATCAACACAAAGACGTGTTTAAAATTCTGTAAGAACCGTACTCCTAGAAAATTTGAAAAAAATGACGAAAAAAAAATTTTAGGAACCGCGCCTCCAGAAAATTAAAAAAAAATCACGAAAAAAAAATTGGTTCAAGCATTGACGTGAAGTCAGAAGCTTTTGCGCGTATGTTCTATTGTCCATTCTTCTGTATTGGACACCCTTAATCGAATTTACCATGGTTAATTATGTCGTCCATTCTCCTGTATTGGACACTTAATTCGAATTTACCGTGGTAAATTCGAAGTAAGAGTGTCCAATACAGGAGAATGGACGACATAATGTCGTCCATTCTCCTGTATTGGACACTTAATTCGAATTACCGTGGTAAATTCAAAGTAAGAGTGTCCAATACAGGAGAATGGATGACTTAATTAACCATGGTAAATTCGATTAAGGGTGTCCAATACAGAAGAATGGACAATAGAACATACGCGCAAAAGCTTCTGACTTCACGTCAATGCTTGAACCAATTTTTTAATTTTCGCGTCAGCATTCTACAACAAACTAACATGTTTGAATTGGATCCGATTCGAATTTTTTGAGTTATTGATAGTGACCGACCGAAAGTTCGGTTTCGGTTTCGCTTTCGGCCAGTTTCGGCCCAGAAATCTAGTTTCGGTTTCGGCCCAAAATGGCTGAAACTTTCGGCCGGGCCGAAACTTGACTGTTCGTAAATTATCCTGGTCGTTTGGCCAGGAGTTAAAAGTAGGTATACATATTTGTCGTACAAGTTATTGTAATCTATCTTTGTTAAGACTGAGAATTCACTTTAATGATTATTAATTAGACTACATAGGGTGATTCCGAATAAGACGTGAAACTTGGAGGAGGAGTTAGTATGTCTCATTAGCTCTTGTTTAATCCATATTTATTAATAGCCGAAAATCAACAGTTTTTGGAGTTCGGGTATTTTTTAAAACATTTCTGAACTTTGTTCATATTTCGTCAATTTTTTCTACGTTGACCAAATTTGATGATAATTTTGGTTTATTTTCATCAGAAAAGGATATGATATGGACGAAAAAATCGAAACTATGCTGTATAAGAGGTTGAAAAAAAATTAGTATGATTTGAAATGTGGTATATGAATAAATGAAAAATCAATTTCTAATATCAATTTGTCTGCAACTTTCGAATTTCACAATTTTGTGTGCCAAAATTATTTTAAAAACTTGCCTAATTCCTTCTTCATTCTATAAAAGATTTCGTTAGATTGCATAACTAGTTTAGTTTCAGCAGATTTTTTATAAGTAACCTTCTGAATGTCCGGCATATAAAATAGTGAATGTGTATCAAAAGACAGCATGAGTAAATTTCAGGCGGAAAATAACAACTGAAGATATCAGAAAGACGGCATGTGCTTGCCTATATGGAATGGTGGAACATAATTTATGAATACATTTTCTAATGAAATTTCGAGCTCATTTGCAACAAAAAATATTGAATTCGTTATTTTTCTCTATTTGCTTCTCACATCCCCTTTCAAATCATACTAATTCTTTTTCATCAGAACCAGAACTCACAAATCTCGGAAACTGTTGATTTTTAGTCATCAATAAAAATGGCTCAAACCACAGCAAATTATCCATACTAACACCTCCTCCAAGGTTGACGTCTGATTTGGAATTACCCTGTACAGTTCGACTGATTATTTTTATAACTTGGTAATACCAAAATAACAAATAAAGATATCAAAATAGTTGTTATTTTATTTAACACTGCTTAACTATTTTTATGTATATGCAAATAAAATTGTAAAAAATAAAGTAGATTTCAGTATGAAATATAAAGTTTCGGTTTCGGCCGAAACTGAGACCCTGGCCGAAAGTTCGTTTTCGGTTTCGGCTGAAAAACCAGTTTCGGTCGGACACTAGTTATTGATGAAATAACATTTCAGATAGGTATAATTCCAAAACCGTTTGGCCGATTTCGCCTATTAACGAACTTGAATGTCGCATTCGGATGCGCAACATACCCTGAATATTGCTATCTCTTTCCGATCTTAATTTATCGGGAGATACATAATATTTTTTGATAAATTTTTTTCTCGGCTTTTTTTTAAAACTTTTCTAGTGATATGATCCTCACAAAATTTCACATACTTACGTCTTTATGTCGGTATTCTACAACTATAGTTAACAAGTTTCAATTTGATCGGATTTGTATTGGTTGAAAACAAAATGTGTCCGAAATCGTTTCCTTGATACTTTTATTATTTGAAAGAATAATTTAACATCTACTTTGTCTTTTTTGCGCGCGTGTTCCGCAAGGAACAGCGTGCTATCATTTCGTCACAATGTCCGTATTTTTCGATTTTTTTTACGCAAATGGTCTCAAACGATTGGGTTCGACTCCCTGATGAAGAATCCGAGGTCAAATTCAATTCTGTCCGTCCGGCCGGCCAGCCGGTCCGGCCGTTAGCACGTTAACTCTTGAACGGAATGAGTTAGAGCGTTGAAATTTGCAGGGCATGGTTGGAGCGTAAATATCTCGGACAAGTTCGTTAATGGGCAAAATCCATCAAGCCGCTTCGGAGTTACGGCCATTTTTGCGCGCGTGTTCCGCAAGGAACAGCGTGCTATCATTTCGTCACAATGTCTGTATTTTTCGAATTTTTTTTTGAAAATGGTCTCAAACGATTGGGTTCGACTCCCTGATGAAGAATTCGAGGTCAAATTCAATTCTGTCCGTCCGGTCCGGCCGGCCGGTCCGGCCGTTAGCACGATAACTCTCGAACGGAACGACTTAGAGCGTTGAAATTTGCAGGGTAGTTTCGTAGCGTAAATATCTCGGACAAGTTCGTTAACGGGCGAAATCGACCGAGCGGTTTCGGAGTTAAGGCCGTTTTTAATAAAAACGTTTTTTATGAATATTTCCGGAACCGATCACTCGATCTTTTTGAAATTTGGCATCAGACTGTAGAATCATGACCTTTATATGCCTGCGAAGTTTTGTGTTGAACGGACGGCCCTAAAGTGGCAAAAAAAAATTTTGAAAATTTGAAAATTTTGTTTTCACGATAACTCGAAAAATACTGATCTGATTAAATTGAAACTCAGTAGTTAGATGCAAAAGACCAAAGCAAACACTTTTGCAAAATTTCGTGAAGATCACGTGACATGAAAAAAATAAAAAAATTGCTACTATTTTGCGGAATACTTTGCTTTTAATGCCGAAACATATGTTTTTGAGGTTCATGCTGCCCTTTCCGGGCATTTTCCGTATTGCGCATGCGCAGATGAGAAGACCTTTAACTGCTGTAGTTTTCGTCAGAGAGGATTGGGGTTTTGGGGTGGCGGATGCTATTCCTCCATAGAATTCAGATCCCTGATGAGGGTCTGCGCATGCGTGGATTAAAGATGTGATATCTCCTGAACCACTAGTGTTGGAGAATCGGAGTTTTTTGTAAGGTGTGTTATTTTGAGAGGACTTTTAGCCGCGAGTAGATGGAGCCTGCGCAGAAGAGAAGTGACTGTTTTTGGGTTGGATGGGTTATGTTGGGAGTGCTGAGTCGATATTATGAGGTTTTAAAAGAATAACCATAGCAATTCAGTGCAAGGACAAGTCAGTTTGGGGGATGTAGCGTTGTTTCCGAGTTAAAGTGTCCGTACCGTGGCCCTGGGGCTAATTTTGAAATTGATGTTACCCCTTACAGGCATTTTTCGTTATGCGCATGAGCAGACCATCAGTAATTTAACTGGTGTTGTTTTCGTCAGAGAGGATTAGGGTTTTGGGGTGGCGGATGCTATTCCTCTATAGAATCCCCTGTTGAGGGTCTGCGCATGCGTGGATTAAAGATGTGATATCTCCTGAACCACTAGTGTTGGAGAATCGGAGTTTTTCTTAAGGTGTGTTATTTTGAGAGGACTTTTAGCCGCGAGTAGATTGCGCATGCGCAGAAGAGAAGTGACTGTTTTTGGGTTGGATGGGTTATGTTGGGAGTGCTGAGACGATATTATGAGGTTTTAAAAGAATATTCATAGCAATTCAGTGCAAGGACAAGTCATTTTGGAGGCTGTAGCGTTGTTTCAGAGTTAAAGTGTCCGTACCGTGGCCCTGGGGCTAATTTCGAAATGGATGTAACCCCTTACGGGCATTTTTCGTTATGCGCATGAGTAGACCATCAGTGATTTAACTGGTGGTGCTTTCGTCAGAGAGGATGGGGTTTTGGGGTGGCGGATGCTATTCCACTATAGAATCCCCTGGTGAGGGTCTGCGCATGCGTGGATTCAAGAAGCGATATCTCCTGAACCACTAGTGTTGGAGAATCGGAGTTTTTTGTGAGGTGTGTAATTTTGGGAGGACTTGCAGCCACGAGTATACTGCGCTTGCGCAGACGAGAAGTGAATGGTTTTGGGTTGTTTGGGTTATGTTGGGAGTAATGAGCCGATATTGTGAGGTTTTAAAAGAATATTCATGTCAATTCAGTGCACGGACCAAGTCAGTTTGGGGGAAATAGCGTTGTTTCCGATTTGAATTGTCTGTCAGTACTCTTTGGCGCGCGTGTTCACGGTGGCTAATTTGAATTGAATGATTCAAAAATTAACAGTGCTGTATCTAAGCTGCCATCAGGATAGAGTAACAAAGTTGGAAAAGAACACAAGTGACTCTCCTTAGTCGCACAAGCTCCTAGAAGATTTGGGAGGGTCAGTATAATCCTAATCATGTTTATAGCACGCGCGCAAAAGCAGATTGACTTAACAATGAAAGAAAAAGTGTAAAAAGTCAATCTGCTTTGGCGCGCGTGCTATAAACATGATTAGGATTATACTGACCCTCCCAAATCTTCTAGGAGCTTGTGCGACTAAGGAGAGTCACTTGTGTTCTTTTCCAACTTTGTTACTCTATCCTGATGGCAGCTTAGATACAGCACTGTTAATTTTTGAATCATTCAATTCAAATTAGCCACCGTGAACACGCGCGCCAAAGAGTACTGACTTCACGTCAGTGCTTTTTTTTTTAGTTAAAACGTTTTTCAAGAATATTTCCGATCCGATCACTCGATCTATCTGAAATTCAGCATGAAATTGTAGAATCATGACCTTTATATGCCTGCGAAGTTTCGTATTGATCGGATGGCTGTAAACTAAAAAAAAAAAGCCAAATATTTGAAAATTAAATTGAAATTTTGTTTTCACTATAACTCGAAAAATACTGATCTGATTGAATTGAAACTCGGTAGTTAGATACGAAGTACCAATGAAAACACTTGTGCAAAATTTCGTGGGGATCGCATGAGTAGAAAAAATTTAAAAAAATTTTAACTATTAGCGGAATATTTTGCTTGAAAATCCGAAACAAAATATCGGATTGAATTCAGTTTTGGCCCTTCGGTGGCGAATTATGACCTCTTGGGGTGTGCATAATTTCACTGCGAACAGACCACTACGAGCCTAAAAAAAAATTATAATTTTGAACTCCCAAACTTGAGAAATTATTTCATTTCGAATTCCTACATGGAATATCTGTAACATCTGGTGATCAGATTTCGTTCGAAGTATTTTTTGCGGGTTTATCTGAATCAAGTCGATATGTACGAGGGCAACTAATTAAAATATGGACCACTTACTAGCATGGCAAATGAATTAATTTTTAAACGATGTGTGGAATTTTGAATTGGTTTTCAAAATTTGTCTGAACGGTGAACGACTGGGTGTGTAACTGGCCTTTTGGGCATTTTTTGTTAGTCGCATAAGCAGACGAGAAATAGTTTAACTGCTCGAGTCTTCTTCTGAGAAGATTGGGGTTTTGGGGTGGAGGATGCTATTCCTCCATAGAATCCCCCGGTACGGGTCGATGCATGCGTGGATTCAAGATGCGATATCTCCTGAACCAGTAGTGTTGGAGAATCAGAGTTTTTTGTAAGGTATGTGATTTTGGGAGGACTTTCAGCCGCAAGTAGATTGCGCATGCGCAGAAGAGAAGTCACTGTTTTTGGGTTGTATGGATTATGTTGAGATTACTGAGCCGATATTGTGAGGTTTTAAAAAAATATTCATGTCAATTCAGTGCACGGACACAAGTCAGTTTGGGGGAAATAGCCTTGTTTCCGAGTTGCGTACCGTGGCCCTGGGGTTAATTTTGAAATTGATGTTACCCCTTACGGGCATTTTTCGTTATGCGTATGAGCGGACGATAAGTGAATTAACTGCTGGAGGTTACACCTGAGAGGATTGGGGATTTGAGATGCAGGATGCTATTATTTAACAGCATGAAATGCAGATTGACTTAACAATGAAAGAAAAAGTATAAAAAAGCATTGACTTGGGGTCAATCTGCATTTGGCGCGTGTGCTATAAACATGATTATGATTATACTGACTCTCCCAAGTCTTTCCCAAGGAGAACCTTCAGAATCTTCTAGGAGCTGACTAAGGAGAGTCAGTAGTGTTCTTTTTCAACTTTGTTACTCTATCCTTATGGCAGCTTAGATACAGCACTGTTAGTTTTTGAACCGACAGTGAATGGTGTCCACTATCCTTTGGGTAGATCTCCGGCTCGCTCTATCCACTGAACTTGAAGTATTCATCATTCAATTAAAATTAGCCACCGTGAACACGCGCGCCAAAGAGTACTGACTTCACGTCAGTGCTTTTTTTTATTTTTTTACTTACCAATAGTTGTTGCAGTATGTATAAACAATATACACTTTGAAAAGTTTCCAATTGTCCAATAAATTTAAATTATGGCGATTTCCATTGACACGCTCGGAGCACTCGAAATTGATCTCATCTGTCATGCATCTGTCCAATTGAACCGAAAATATCTGTCAAATATGACTCCGAGTGATCCGAGCGTGTCAATGGAAATCGCCATTAGTGTCAGTTGAATGAAACGCCCATTGTTGAGAGAACATCATTGTAACCAACAATAAAACCCCAAAATCAGATACACTTCCATGGTAGGTGACCTACAGGTCAATGACCAAATAGTTAACCAACTAACCCCCTAAGTGATAAAGAGTTACTAGATATATCTCTATTTAAACTTTAGAATAATTTTGTTGGAAGTCCTGAATTACTAGGTGCGATTAACTTCTATGCTCCTAGAAGGATATCTAGAGTTATACTATATTTCTACCCAATCATATTTGTACCAACTACCGCAAGTATTTTTATGTCAGTAGTTGTTATCATAACGTATTATTCATAATCTGTCACCAAATCTGTATTTTTGGCGCTCTTCTTCCTCGGAACAGAGTGCTCATCAATTTGCTCAAATGTCTAATTTTCGAATATTTGGCTGAAAATGGTCTTAAACGATTTGGTTCGACTCACTGATCAAGAATCCGTGTTCGAAATCGATTCTGTCCGGCCGTTAACACGATAACTCTCGAACAGAATGAGCTAGACAGTTGAAATTTTCAGAGTAGGTTTGAGGGATAAATATCTCGGTCAAATTCGTTATTGGGCAAAATTGGTCTAATAGTTTCGGAGTAACGAAAAAAAAATTTTATTTTACATTACATCTTTTGAATTCAAATTTCTTTAAGATGCAGTTTTATCATAAGAATCCATTGTTATAATTTTCAACTCTAACAAGCTAATACTTTCGGAGATATAATGTTTCAAAGATTCAATAATACATCGCAAGTTCTATGTATTCACAGAATGTGAACACAGAATCTGTCTGTGATCACTATTCATAAATGTCATCTTTTCTAGCTATAAGAGATTGTCAAATCATAGTTGTTATTTTCTCTTGGAAAGCAAGTATTCGATTCTTGAATTTGTGAATATATACAAGACTGTTTTGAAACCGAAAATCATTATGACTGATTACATATTGAATAATTTATGTATAAATATTGGGGATAATGTTTCAGAAGATTTAGAATTGGATCATTTTAATGATGTAGTTTATGAAGGCAATAGGAAAGAAGATCATAATGGAATCATCAAAAGAAATTACTGTTCGTTGACCACTGACAGGGGCGGATCGTGAATTTGTGGGGCCCTGGGCTAATACTACTTAGGAGCCCTCAAAAAACTGTATTCTTGAGTGATGTAGGATGTAGGTGTACTGTATAGGAAGAAAATAGCACAATAAAATATTTTATTTATTTAATGTGACTTGTGTACGCCAACAGCAACTGTATTGCAAAAGAAATTAACAGGTTATGCGTCGTTATATCATGTAAATTATAATGAAGATTTCGAGGTCAAATTTGATTCTGTCCGGCCGGTCGTTGCCACGATAACTTGAGAACGGGAAAAGGTAGCAACTTGGAATTGTCAGAATAGGTAGCGCGTCCCAATACGACGGACGAGTTCGTTAATGGGCATAATCAGCCCAACGGTTTCGGAGTAATAATTTTGTTTTCAACCAATTGCTAATCTGATCCAATTGAAACTTGATGAGTGGTTGAAGAATACAAACCTAAGGATGTTTGTGAAATTTTGTGAGAATTGTATTGATAGAAAATTTTAAAATAATTATTAAAAAATATTATTTTGTCACGATAACCTGAGAACGGAAAGAGATAGCCACTTGAAATTCTCAGGTATGGTTGTGCATCTGAATGCGACATTTGAGTTTGTTTGTAGGCATAATCGGCCAAACGGTGTTGGAGTTATACCCATCCGATATTTGGTTGTTATTGCCTCAATAACTCAAAAAATTCAAAACCGATCCAATTCAAACATGGTTTTTAGTTCTGTAGAGCGCCAACACGAAAATTCTCTCAAAATTTCGTAAGGATCGTATTACAAGAAAATTTAAAAAAAAATTATTGAAATTCATCGAAAAAAATTCGATTAATCAGACACTATTCATCCGACATGGCTGAGCTTTCAGAACCTAACTCTACTACCAAGGTTCAAGTTTTGAACACGATCGGATCTATATTGTTGGATATCCGAGCAGCCTTGTGTGAGTTCAGTAGCTGGATGGGTGACCATTGCCTCGATAACTCTCGAACGAAAGGAGATAGGAACTTGCAATTTTCAGGGTAGGTTGCGCATTTGAATGGGAGAGTTAAGTTCGCTATTGTCTATAATCGGCCCAACGGTTTTGGAGTTATACCCATCTGGAATATTAGTTACTCGATAACTCAAAAAATATAATCTCGATAGAATTGAAGCTTGCTAACTAGTTGTAGAATAGCGATTTGTCCGCTCTGCTGAAAACGGACAATAGAATTCACCATCGTAAATTCGATTACCAGTGTCCAATACAGGAGAATGGACAATAGAACATAAGCGCAAAAGCTCCTGACTTCACGTCAGTGCTTGTTTGATTTTCATTAGCTAAATTAAATCTCTACAAAATATCTTCCCGAAAAATAATTAGAATTGCACTTTCTCCTTTTCGCTGAAAATGTCATCATAATTATTTTTTATCCATTTGACGGCATCATAGTGACAAGACCATCCGGCCTGACTTTTTACGATTTTTTGCGATTCTTACAAAATTGCACATGCATCTTTGAGTTTGTATTCTACAACAACACACAAAATATCAATTCGATCGGATCTGTATTGGTAGAAAACAAAATTTCTACTCATTACGCATTGGGCCGATTATGCCCATTAACGAACTTGTCCGTCGTACATATTGGGACCTACCCTGAAAAATTCAAATCGCTATCCCTTTCCGTTCTCAAGTTATAGTGCCAACAGCCGGCCGGCCGGAGAGAATCAAGTTTGATACCGAATTCTTCATCACGGAGTTGAACCCAATCATTTGAGACAATTTTCGGCAAAAATTTCGAAAATTAAAGACATTTGGGTAAAATGATAACAATGACGCTGTCAGCGTGTTACTTTGGCGATAAGAAGTCTCCCTATAGGTAGCAATACACCATAGACAAGAAAACAAGCAACGGGGAATTCCCTGTTCTGTTTGATAGACGTGCGCACTGTTTAATATATTTCAGATTTGCCAATTTATTTTTTATTTGATTTCTATTATTTTCAATGTGGCTGGTGGGCCTTTTGTATCCTCGGGGCCCTGGGCCGGAGCCCATAATGCCCACACGTAGATCCGCCCCTGAACACTGAGGATAATATTACCTTTCACTTCCTTAAGTACTGAGACATGTTCCTATACAGGTCTTTCACGAGGAACCTCACCCATATTTATACGGGAAACTACTGAACGTATTTTCATGAAATTCAGCACTTATAAGTATTTCACGATGCTGATGAAATCTAAAATATTTTCAAGGCATGAGCTCCTCCGGTTTTTCCGGAAATGACGTCAACTTCCGTTTTTCAAATTAGAACACCATTTTTTTATTGCAGAAATAGATTCCTTAGAAAATTTCAAGTTATTTTGATGTAACAGTTTTCAGTTTTGGTTGGAAAATTCTCTCTGAGCTGGAAAATTCGAAAAAAAAATCGAAAATAGAGCTCCGCTGAAACAAGAATAACTTCGAGGTTTTTGGATGGAAAATTTTCATTTTTGGGATTTTTCAAGATGTAAGATTGATGTATCCACTTTAAAAATCGAAATCGCGATTCATGATACAGGGGGTGAAAAAATCGCTTTCAAAGTTAGGGATGACAAAATCGTGAAAAATCAATTTTTTCAAATTAGAACCCCATTTTTGCGCGTATGTTCTGGGGAACATCGCGTTATAGTTTTGCCCAAATGTCTGTAACTTTCGAATTTTTTGACGAAAATGGTCTCGAACGATTAAGTTCGACTCCCCAATGAAGAATTCGATGTCAAATTTGATTCTGTCCGTCCGGCCGTCCGGCCGTCCGGCCGTTGCCACGATAACTTGAGAACGAAAAGAGCTAGCGACTTGAAATTTTCAGGGTGGGTGGCGCATCCCAATACAACGGACAAGTTCGTTAATGGGCATAATCGGCCCAGTGGTTTCCGAGTAATAATTTTGTTTTCAACCAATATGAATCCGATCGAATTGAAACTTGGTGAGTAGTTGTAGAATATGAACCTAAGCACGTTTGTGAAATTTTGTGCGAATCGTATGGCTACAAAATTATTAAAAAATTATTAAAAAATATTTTTGTTGTCACGATAACTTGAGAACTGAGAGAGATAGTGGCCTCAAGTTTTCAGGTTGGGATGTACACCACAACGCGACATTTCAGTTTGATTATGAGCCTAATCGGCCAAACGGTTTCAGAGTTATAGCCATCTGAAATTTTATGATATTTTGTGGTTTTTGTTCCTCATTTACTCGAAAAATACTAAACCGATTGAATTCAAACATGGTTATTAGTTGTAGAATGCCAATGCGGAAACGTTTGCAAAATTTGGTGAGGATAGCATTTGTAGAAAATTTTAAATAAATCTTTGAAAATAAAAAAAAAAAGTTCTATATATCAGTAACTAATCGTTCGAAATTGCTGAAATTTTGCAAGAACCTTCATAACCTAACTATACTGACAATTTTCAAGTTTTAATACGATCGGTTAAATAATGTTGGAGATTCGAGCATTCTTGTGTGAGTTCAGTAGATGGGTGAACGTTGCCTCGATAACTTTCGAACGAAAGGAGATAGGGACTTGCAATTTTCAGGGAAGGTTGCGTATCCGAAAGGGAGAGTTGAGTTCAATTTTGGGCAAAATCGGTCTAACGGTTTCCGAGTTATACCCATCTGGAATATTGTTTCCTTGATAACTCAAAAAATAAATATTCGATCGAATTGAAGTTTGGTAATTAGTAGTAGAAAATCAACATAAAGACGTGTTTAAAATTTTGTGAGAACCGTACCCCTAGAAAATTTGAAAAAAACGACGAGAAAAAAAATTTTAAGAACCGTACCCCTAGAAAATTTCAAAAAAATCACGAAAAAAAAATTGGTTCAAGCACTGACGTGAAGTCAGAAGCTTTTGCGCGTATGTTCTATTGTCCATTCTTCTGTATTGGACACCCTTAATCGAATTTACCATGGTAAATTCGATTAAGGGTGTCCAATACAGAAGAATGGACAATAGAACATACGCGCAAAAGCTTCTGACTTCACGTCAGTGCTTGTTTTATGGCAGATATTGAATCTACGTTAAAAAATAATGTGAGTGTATGCATCACACCCTTGCCCTGAAATGGATATTTTCTGAGTTATTCACAAAAAACTGTTTTTCGTCTTGAATTTTCAGCTATTTCTTTTCCCTTCACGCCAAAAAGATGAAATTTTCAGGAACTGTTATTTGAACCATGCTGTAGATTTTTCACCCCTTCTTGAAACCGACGTCAAGTTACTATTAGGAGAACCATGGCAAAGTCTCGCAGTTATAACTAGAGAAGATGCTCAAAGTTTTGACCGTTAATTTCTAGACATTTATTTATACGTCTCAGGAATGCTTCGTGCGTTGCTCTTCTTATTTCATCGGGAGGAAGAGATCTGCAAAAGTGTTTAAAAACCAAATTGAGTTTCAAAACTATGAATCTAAAAATCTAAACAAACCTGAACGCATTTCTGACTCGTTCTATGCAGTCCTCTTTATCAGTCAGGGGAGTTGAGTAGACAATATTTTTTATCCTACCCCAAACATAATAGTCTAAAGGAGTTAAATCGGGAGAACGTGGTGGCCAAAGATGTGGACCATTGTTCGCCAACAATCGATCTTCAAATAGCCTGTAGAGGATATTTGACACATTGAGTGAATTGTGTGGAGGCGCGCCATCTTGTTGATACCATAAGTCATTATGGTTCTGTACTAGCGGCTCAATTATTTGAGTCAATATGTCAGAATATCTATCTCCTAAGGGAGAACATTCTTTAAATAATGCAAACATGTGTAGTGTTCTATCTTACCAGTTAAAGTCCCATCATAAATGTGAACATCGAGAATTGCATTATTTTTGATGGCGCAAAAAACATTGAAACTCCAGGTCTCTTGAAAGTCCCATTGTCTGAAGTGGTGGTTGTTCTCTTCATCCCAATAATGACTGTTATGCCTATTGAAAGAACCATTCTTTGTGAATTTAGATTCATCTGTCCAAATTATACAGTCCAAAAAGTTTTCATTCTCTTGAAATCGAATCATCATAGCTTCGCAAAACTCTGTTCTCCTGACGAAATCAGTTTCCTTCAAATGCTGTACCCTATTGAATTTATATGGGTGCATTTTATGTTTTTTTAATATTCTCCAAACACTCGATTGAGATAATCCCAGATCAATCTCGGCATCTTTGAGAGAATTTTGAGGATTCACACGAAAATATGCAAGAACTGTAATTTCGTTGTTCTCATCTTCTACTACACTTTTTTCTCTGTGTATAGTTTTCTTAACGAAAGATCCGACATTTCTCAAGTTTGTCATGGTTCTGTTAATGGTATCTCTCGTTGGTCTGGGTCGGTCAGGAAACCTCTCAATGAACAGTCGAATCGTTCTATCTACAACTTTATTACATTCTCCATGAAGTAGAATGAGATTTAAATAATCTTCATTGGTAAAATTAGGCATAGTGATCGATTTTATAACTTAATACGAATTACCACCAAATTAATAGTAAACACAAAATGCTACTGAATAAAGAGGAATTTGGCAGATGTAATCAATGATATCTATCATTAAAAAAAAAGAATGTAAAACATGGTAAGTTTTTGCATATGGTTCATAAGGAATTATTTATTTATCACTGGAGAGAAAACCGATGGCCGATTAGTTGAAATAAAGAGGTTTCCGATACAAATTCGAATCAAAATTCGCCATCTATTTAGGAACAACCTGTAACTTTTTTCTCTTGCATATTAGGGTAGTAAAATCTAAAACATGGTTTAAGTAACAGTTCCTGAAAATTTCATCTTTTTGGCGTGAAGGGAAAAGAAATAGCTGAAAATTCAAGACGAAAAACAGTTTTTTGTGAATAACTCAGAAAATATCCACTTTAGGGCAAGGGTGTGATGCATACACTCACATTATTTTTTAACGTAGATTCAATATCTGCCATAAAAAAATGGGGTTCTAATTTGAAAAAATTGATTTTTCACGATTTTGTCATCCCTAACTTTGAAAGCGATTTTTTCACCCCCTGTATCATGAATCGCGATTTCGATTTTTAAAGTGGATACATCAATCTTACATCTTGAAAAATCCCAAAAATGAAAATTTTCCATCCAAAAATCTCGAAGATATTCTTGTTTCAGCGGAGCTCTATTTTCGATTTTTTTTTCGAATTTTCCCGCTCAGAGAGAATTTTCCAACCAAAACTGAAAAATGTTACATCAAAATAACTTGAAATTTTCTAAGGAATCTATTTCTGCAATGAAAAAATGGTGTTCTAATTTGAAAAACGGAAGTTGACGTCATTTCCGGAAAAACCGGAGGTGCTCATGCCTTGAAAATATTTTAGATTTCATCAGCATCGTGAAGTACTTATAAGTGCTGAATTTCATGAAAATACGTTCAGTAGTTTCCTGTATAAATATGGGTGAGGTTCCTCGTGAAAGACCCTGTATACAGTATTTTCATAATGTTGCTAGCAACAAAATACTGAAATATGGATCTACATTTGTGTATCGATTTTTTTTTGTTGTGTTAAGGTTCATAATACAGAAAAAAAGAATGTGTTAGTGGTATGAACTATTAAATTTTATATTATGAAAAGAGGATAGTATTTTATTAATATATTTTGAACTATTGAAATAATTTGTTCGTAATCCACTACCTACTCAAATATCAGGAATAAATGGACAATCTGCTATGATTGTCTCCAGCCTTACTCTAGACATTCCGATGATACTTTCCTTAGGTATTTCGAATTGTGAAAACTATGCACCGAGTGTAAGTTGCAACAACCCATTCCACGAGGTTAAATCATTGCAGATTGCTCATTTAATCTTGATAAATAAATCTAATGACAATTTTTGAAGCATTGTAGATTGCTCTTTTTTTATAAGATCATTTTTGAAGCATTTTGTTCAAACGACACTTTTAAAAGTTAATTTCTTTCATGATGAATTTCTATCATAGGAATCCATTGATGTAATTCCCAACTCTGAGAAACCATTACTTTCGGAGATATAATTTGTCTGTTTGAACAAGAGCGCCAAAAAGCTCCTGTCCATAGGGCTTGAGCCAATTTTTGTTATTTTTCTATTACCGTTTAATAAGTAAGATTTAATTTTATTGTGGTATATTCATCATTGATGCGTGAAATTTGTATATTGTTTACTTCTATAAGTGGCCTCTAATTATTAAAAAAAAAATGTGGGAAAGCCCTGTGGACAGCAGCTTTGGCGCTCTTGTTCAAAAAGACAAATTATATCTCCGAAAGTATTGGTTTCTCAGAGTATGATATCAATGGAATCTTATGATAGAACTGCATCATTAAATAAAATAAATTGAATAAGAATCCATTCCCAACTCGGAGAAACCAATACTTTCGGAGTTATGATTTGTCATAGTTTGAGCCACATAGCGCCAAAGCTCCTGTCCACAGAGCTTTCCCACTTTTTCAATTTGGCTTCTGTGCGTCAATTCTCAAGAATTTTTGTAATTAAATTCAAAACGTAGGTCTATGAACAAGGGCGTAGCCAGGGAGGGGGTTTTGGGGGTTCAAACCTCCCCCGAAATGTTATTTTTTCCTTAAAAAAAAATTTTTTTGCTGCAGATAGTGACCCTTACACCCACAAAACCCCCCCCGAAATCAATTCCTCTTTCAAAACCCCCCCTGAAATGAATTCCTGGCTACGCCCTTGTCTATGAATCATCTCATGTTGGATTTGTATACATCAGGAAATTATAATTAGAGTATTCTATGAAATCATATAGAATTGAGAATAATTATTGATATTTTGAAGAATCATATCTCCGGAAGTATTAGTTTGTTAGAGTTGAGAATGGCATTAATGGATTCTTATGATGAAACTACATCTTAAAAAAAAATTGAAGTTAAAATTTGTAATCTAAAAATTTTTTTAATTTTTGTTACCCCGGAACCAATAACGAACTTAACCGAGATATCTATCTCCTGAACCTACTCTGAAAATTTCAACTGTCTAGCTCATTCCGTTCGAGAGTTATCGTGTTAACGGCCGGACAGAATCGATTTTGACCATGGATTCTTGATCAGTGAGTCGAACCAAATCGTTTGAGACCATTTTCAGCCAAAATTTCTAAAATTACAGACATTTGGGCAAATTGATAAGCACTCTGTGCCGAGGAACAAGAGCGCCAGAAATGGCATTTTAATGGCCAAAGAAATTTATTATGTATCATGTACAATGCCGCTACGTAACTTGTATTGGAAAGTCACATATATCTATAGCAAATCGCGCCGACAAATACAAGAGATGAATCTAACTGCGAAACTTTTTCTATAAAATGGGTTCAAGCCCTGTGGACAGGAGTTTTCTGGCGCTCTAGTTCAAACAGATAAATTATATCTCGGAAAGTATTGGTTTCTCAGAGTTGAGAATTATATCAATGTATTCTTATGATAGAACTGCATCTTACAGGAAATTCAATTCAAATAATAGTTTATTTATCAAGATTAAATGAGCAATTTGAGAATGAGAACTGCACCATGGAAGAAACCAAATTAAAATAGCTGAAATGAATTTGACTCTCTCTTATAAAACAGGATGAAATGTACGAGTATGAACACAGATCATATAATAAAGCTTAGATAGAATAATTATAGCATTCTGTGAAAACATAGAAGTACGATTCATTATTGAAATTTAGAACTTGATCTTAGCAGAAATTGAATTCAAACATCATAGAAGAATTTAAATTCAACAAGAGTGCCAAAAATTATCAATCCAAAACCAATAGACGAATTCTACCCAACAACGAACTCATCCGAGATATTCATTCCTCAATTCCAGTTTTGTTTTTAGTGGAGATATTCTGAACTCAATATTATTAACTTACCATTACCATTCCCATCATCATATGGATTGACCATCGGCATGAAAATATCAACCAACAAAAACTATGATATTATAATTCTCATATTTATACGATTGCTGGAATGAATGACAATGTTATTAACTTACCATTACCATTCCCATCATCATATGGATTGACCATCGGCATGAAAATATCAACCAACAAAAAGTATGATAATATTATAATTCTCATATTGATACCATTACTGGAATGAATGACAATGAGACAACGTCAAAGTTGACGTTATAACAATTCATAGAATAGCCACAGAATAATTCTATCATTGAAATTTTGAAAAATCATATCTCGGAAAGTATTAGTTTGTTAGAGTTAAAAATGATATGAATGGATTCTTATGGTAAAACTCCTTATTGAAAAAAAATTTAATTTGGAATTTGTTCTGTGAAAAAAAAAATTTTTTTTTTGTTACTCCAAAACCATCTGTCCGATTTTGCCCAATAACGAACTTAGCCGAGATATTTATCCCCCAAACCTACTCTGAAAATTTCAACTGTCTAGCTCATTCCGTTCGAGAGTTATCGTGCCTACGGCCGGACCGGCCGGACAGAATGAATTTCGACCACGGATTCTTGATCAGTGAGTCGAACCAAATCGTTTAAGACCATTTTCATCGAAAAATTCGAAAATTACAGACATTTGGACAAATTGATAAGCACTCAGTTCCGAGGAACTAGAGCGCCAAAAATAGTTTGCAGATTTATTGACATGCTCCTGGGTAACCTTGTTAATTTATCTATCATACCAATTTTCCATGGGTGTTTCATTTTTGCTCAGTCGCCTCAGTCATAGTACGGTTGAGTGCTCTACTTCACAGTATCTTATGGAGCTGCGATATGGAGTTGATTATTATATTTATCTTATTCATCACACACATTTTTTTCAACATTACAGGACTTAAATATGACCGAAAATCCCGTTATTTGCCAGGAATGCTTAGATAAAATTCAAACATTTGACGCTTTATACCAAATGTGTCTAGAAACTCAAGCTGGTAAAGTTAAACCTGATTTGAAAGTGAAAAATCCATCTGATTCCCAACGCAGTCTTGAGAATGACACACAAATTGTGCATGTTCAGCTGAAGAAACGTGGTGATAATTCATTAGTTTTATGTCCAGTATCAGAAGCTGAAAGTGCAGTGAACAGTCTTATGAGCATTAGAGAATCGCCGGAAAGTCCTGTGATTTTGAATGGATGGACAACAAAAAAACTGATTGATATGGTTCAGAACCCCAAGTCGACCAAAAAGAATGAGACCAACAAGAAGAAGGAAGTTTTTGTTATAAGTGGTAAGTAGAAGAAAACAATAGATATCCTAATCTTGTCACTCATCTATTTGAGAAAAAGCCAACTATAACACACAATATCACGTTTTATAATTACATGTTATTCGTCACTTGCTAATAATTATAAAGCAGTAAAATTATAAGTATCGACTTGTTTTCGGGAGCTTTTTTAGAGAGCTTGTTCATTGGACGATAAATAAATTTCACTGATTTGTAACACATAAGCATGTAGTTGAAGTTGAATCGAGCAAAATATTCAGAAAATCTTGTAATTTGATAAATCATCAAAGAATTAACTGTTAATTAGGCGTAAAACATCAAGTCCAAAGCTACTTATTATTAGATCATTGATTACATTACTCTCGCCACTAAAATAGTTTTGGCATCGGTTGCTATAACTTTTCCTACCATTTTCTTCCCATATTCAAAACGGAATAAACTATGTCTCTTTCTAACTCATTAAGTCATTAAACACCCGTTAGATTTAACAATACATCCACATCGAACCTTCGAATCCTCCTTGAACAACGATAAATCAAAAACCATTCTTTAAAGCTGGGTATTCACGAGCATTCCAATAAGACAAATAGCATGGTAGGCCGCCAATGGAACAACGTGAATGGCGAAACCGATCGCGATTTTTATAGAAATAAAAAATTGGTCCTGTGGACAGGAGCTTTGGCGCTCTTGTTCAAACTTTGACAATTCATCTCTGAAATTATTGGTTTCTCAGAGTTGGGAATGATATCAATGGATTGGTATAATAGAACTGATTCATAAAAGAAACTAATTTAAAATTAAATTACGAATTTATACGAGATATTCATTCCTCAAAACTACTCTGAAAATTATATTATATCAATTGAAACTTATATATTCCCGTTTTGTTTCCACTGAATATAATCCGAACTTATTATTATTATTATTATTATTATTATTATTATTACCAAATTATATATTTCCATCATCATATGGATTATCCAAGGGCATATAGGGTAGGGGTAATTATAATATCCTATAGTTGGTCATTTTGTATGGAATCATACTTTAGTCGAATTTAAGCGAATAACCAAAGCAGAGCGGTTAAAACCAATCCCTTTCGGTCTTAACCAATTCATTTAAGCGAAAACGGTTATTCGATCGGTTTAGGTTTAGATCAGTTGTGAACAGATCACGAGCATAACCAAAATTTTGCGGTTTTAACCCAGCTCTGCAGTAGTTTTACGAACGGTCCATCGAATGAGCGGGAAATATAAAATGGCGTAAAACGATCAAATTTATTGAATTTTATTCAATTATGAGGGCACCGATTATAATGTGCAAGTGGAGAGTATTGAGACAGCCAATTTGCTTTTTTTATTCGAAACTACATAAAAGGCATTTACACATTTGTTTACATCATGATCATTCAAAATGTTTTTCCAAGGAATGGAAGACAACTCCTCTATAATTAATTCATAACTGGCATTGAAAAACTTAAATACAGATCTAGGCTTAACTGACTTCTCGATTGGTATGGTGAAGAATGTTGCATGATATACCTATTTTATACTCTTTCTGTGCGATCTGAATTCTGCTGATTCTTATTTCTTTCGGAATTATTTTGATTCAGATTAATATTGGCATCATCTTTTAAATGTGAACTGTTACTCATATTTAATTCCTTAGACAACAGTTCCCGATCAGCTAGCTTCCCTTCTTCAGGTACTTCCCCATTAATAAAAACTCGTATTTCACCAGTATTAGTCAAATTGTTTGTTATCTATTATTTTGAATAAACTCAAAAATTGATTGAGCATGTACGTATGAAGAAACAACAGAAAATATATATCCGAATATATTCAAATATGTCCAAATATATACAAGTATATCCACAACTAATACAATAATAAGAGAGCAAGAGTGATCTCGGAATTTACTTATTCCGAAATTACTTTTACTTTTTCTGAAATTGGTTTTACTTTTCCCAAAATTGAACTCGAAAAAATATATTTTTCTAGAAGCGTGCGCGTTCAACCCTTTTTCCGCACACATTTCGAATCGTAAAGAGTCACATTTCCAAACAGTGCGGAAAAAACGCCTGCTAATCCATTTCCGCACTGTTAACAGTGCGGAAATGGATTAGCAGGCGTTTTTTCCGCACACTTTTTATATGAATATACTGAATTATCTAATATTTCTATGCATCGAACGCTTACGACGAGGTTACTATGGAAACAACATGTGAATTGACAATTGTCATTAATTTATTTGAAAATAGCAAATTGATTTCAATCCGTACGTAATATTTTCGGTAAGAATGGATATATCTGATGATGACCTGCCCTCGGACATATTAGAAGCATCTTATGAAGCCAATTTGAAGTTGCTTCCACCCAACCCGTATAACAATTCGTTATCGATTCGTTACAGGTAGAATATCTGAATGTCCGGTACGCTAACGAAAAATCGTTATCTGAACCAGCAACAAAACGTTATCAAAAACCTCTACTCCTTTGATACAGATCAAATAACGAAAAACTATCATCCAAACGGTAAAGTTTTAATACAGAAATTCTTTATCGAACAGATACCTATTTTGGGAGCAAGAATTAATAAGAATTACGGTGGAAAAATATAATTTTGAATGTTTTTCTCATATTTTCTGCGTTTCATCGTTCGGATAACTCAATCATCCTCTCATTTAACCCCTATTACCATTGTATTGATTTAACGTATTAAATTAAATTTTCGTTCCTCATTTGGATTCGAACCTGCATACCTTACCTCCAATTTTCGATCTGACCACCACCTTACCAATTCATCCATCCACTAACCTTGTTGTAGGATATCGCAAGTGCGTGCATTTTAACGTCTGATGGGTGCAATGGATACACATAATAAAATAATGCGATATAACTGACGATCGGAGACTGAATATTCACGATTAAATCTTAAAAAAAAAGAAAATGGAAGCTCCGCATAATAAAATACGTAGAAATAATAAATAATGCAAATGACCTTAATAATGATACGATGAAGGAATTCTGTGGAAGGAATATCAGTGTAAGAACTTCACTTTATTCTACATTTTTTACTCAAACGCTATAATCAATACTACGTATCATAATTTCTTTTTTTTGTTACCACAGTTATTGAAGGCATAAACATAAACAATAACTTTCCCTCCAGTGATCACAGTACTAAGCTGTGATACATAAGAGTTCACACATTACCTGTAAGTGATTAGCTGATTACTGATTATATAATACCTATTGTTAGTGATCTATATTTAAATTATCATGAGCTTTATTCGAATAAACTTGCCTGACCATTTTCGACCCAATGGACGGAAAGAAAACAAAATATGTCCTTGTTGTGGAATTAAAAATGAACATAGTGTAATGAGTGCCAAAATTACACTATACATATATAGAAAACCTATGAACAGTAGGACAATCCCGATTTCAAGAATGATCTGTTCCTGTGTAGTGTGTATTAAATTAAAAAGTATAAAATATTGTAATATCATTGATTTTCAACGCGACAACGCGTTGTATGCGTTTGGCATGTGAGATTTACATTTCATTACTGAAACGAAAGCAGAGAGTACAGTAGAGTAGACGCAGAGTATATATCTGGTAGAAGTATAGTATTTTCCTCTGAAAACTGTATCTATTGTCTATCGATTCATCGTGAATTTTCGATAAAGAATTTAATCACCTATAAAGTTTTTTGATATAGGAATATCTTCGAATATCGTTATATATTCTTTACAGAGGGATTAAAGATAACCGTTAGCGATTTTCTTACTGAATGCGTAGCGATTAGATATCGATTATCGATACAGATATTGTTTGCAAGATCTTTACCTAGTCTTTGTCGAATTTATATATTAGGGATCGCTATAATGTATACAGATTATCTTTAAAGTTTGGATATAGAATCGATAGAGTTTTGCTTTAACATTAGAAAGTTATTCAGTCGTTACGATCGGATAACGAAATATTCGGCCGATAACGAATTGTTATACGGGAAATCAATCGAAAAATATGAGAAGCGCTATTCTCAATTCATTGCCTGGTGTGATTCCAAGAAAATAAAACCCAGGAAGGAGGAAGTCTTTTTGGCTTATTTTTTGGAAATTTCGAAAATTTTTAAACCGAACACATTATGGTCCGTATATTCTATGATAAAGAGTGTTTGTAAATTGAAGCAAGATTCGGATATTGGAAAATTCCATAAATTAACTGCCTTCATTAAAAGACAAAATGTTGGTTTTCGTCCGAAAAAAGCCAAAATTTTTAATGAAGAGGACATATCCAAATTTATGAGTGAGGCACCTGATGAAATTTACCTAATGATCAAGGTGGTAACGATTTTTGGATTGGCTGGTGCTTGCAGACGGGAAGAATTAACAAAAATAACTATCGACGATATAGATGATAAAGGAAACATGATTATTGTCAACATTAAGGACTCCAAAATTTATTCATCGAGATCATTCGTTATCTCCCAAGACACCAACGACGGACATTTTTTAAATATATATCGAAAATATGCCAACTTACGTCCGAAGGAAATAGACCATCGCCGATTTTTCTTAAGGTACAATAAAGGAAAATGTACAATGCAACCTATAGGAATAAATACGATAGGAAGAATACCTTCCGAAATAGCCGGATTTTTACGATTACAAAATCCAGAATTATACACAGGTCACAGTTTTAGGCGCTCTTCTGCTACATTCCTAGCTAACCGTGGAGAGGGAATCACCAATATAAAACGATTAGGAGGGTGGAAGTCAACTTCTGTTGCTGAGAGTTATTTGGAAGAATCAGTAAACAAGAAAAAAGAAATGTCTAGCAAAATTCTTAATTTGAATGCTCCTTCAACTTCAACCTGTTATTCAGAATTATCTTCTTCGACGGAGCAGCTGACTTCGACCAACATGATGGCTACCAAAATTCTGAATTTGAATGCTCCTTCCCATGTTCCTTCCACTTCAACCGGTAATTCAGAATTATCTCCTTCCACTGAGCAGCTGACTTCGACCAACATGATGGCTTCTGCTATAAACTTGCATAATGCGACCAACTGCACGTTTACAATAAATATAACTAATAACTAAATATTAGATACTAATATGTATATATTATACATAGCTATTCTTAATTTCCTTATTGCAGTTTATTTTTGTTTGCTGTTAGTTATCCTCGTTTTATTTTCAATTAATATTATTAATAATAAAGAATAAATAAATATTCCAGTTCATAGATATAAATATTTCATATGCCTCTATGGACCGAACGACAACGATGACATTGATGACAGTATAGGTATGATGGTAACGACATGCAAGGATTACGCTTGTCATTCATGTGTAGGTATTATGAATTAATAATATCAAATTTGTTCTGTGTGTTGAACTCAAATCGATCTCATACCTATAATAAAAGTGCTTGTAGAAAAAACATTGTTCCTAACTCGAGCGAAAAGTGTCTTTCCCGCACTCAACTGCTTATCCGAACTCCGCTTCGCGTCGTTCTGCTAACGGCCGTTTCGTGCGGGAAAGTATCACTTTCCGCACTTGTTAGGAAAATAACTATTTTCTACAAGCGTGCGCGTTCAACCCTTTTTCCGCACACATTTCGAATCGTAAAGAGTCACATTTCCAAACAGTGCGGAAAAAACGCCTGCTAATCCATTTCCGCACTGTTAACAGTGCGGAAAAAACGCCTGCTAATCCATTTCCGCACTGTTAACAGTGCCTAACGGCCGTTTCGTGCGGGAAAGTATCACTTTCCGCACTTGTTAGGAAAATAACTATTATAGAAGTAGTAAACTTGTCTCTGGAGAAAAGAAAATAAAATAGGTTAGTTTTCGCACTGAAAGATTGCGGTTAAAACCAATGCATTCAAGCGACAGAGATGTCAGTTATAAAATGTGACGTCAGATTGTCATTTGTCTTATAACCAATACGATAACCGCAGGTTGGACCAAAACCTTTCGGTCCATCGCTTAAATTCGACTTTTGTTTGTTTGATTATTATAGATTATTGAGAGATACATTTGACATGTCTGGTATAGGTAAAAAAGATAACATGCATGAACAGTGAACACAGATATAAAACAGACAGATAGTCTGTGGAAACATAGAATTACGATGTATTATTGAAATTTTGAAAAATCATATCTCCGAAAGTATTAGCTTCTCAGAGTTGAAACTGATATCAATGGATTCTTATGATGAAACTGCATCTCAAAAAAAATTGGATTCGAAATTTGTAATGTAAATAATTTCTTTTCTTGTTATTCCGAAACTATCCGGCCGATTTTGCCCAATAAAGAACTTATGATATTTATTTCCCAAACCTAATCTGAAAATTTCAACTGCCAATGGTTTCCGAGTAATAATTGTTTCTACAGCCAATACTTATCCGATCGAATTGAAACTTGTCTAGTAATTGTAGAATATAAACCTAAGGACGTCTGAAAAATTTTGTGAGAATCGAAGCGCTAGAAAATTCTTCAAAGAATTATTGAAAAATATGATTTACGTCACAATAACCTAAGAACAGAAAGAGATAGCGACTTGAAATTTTCAGGTTAGGTTGGGAATCCGAATGCGCCATTTGAGTTTGTTTATAGGCACAATCGGTTTTGGAGTTATACCCATCTAAAATTTGGTTGTTATTTCCTCAATAACTCAGAAAATATAAAATCGATCCAATTCAAACATGGTTATTAGTTGTAGAATGACAACGCGAAAATTGTTCCAAAATTTCGTGGGGATCGTATCACTATTGGTGGTAATCTCGAGGAAATTTTCACGATAAACAACAGTCATCTTCGTGGCCACCGATATTAGTTGTACCATGAGGTCTATCGAACCCGTGCAAGAGAGTTTTTCCTCCCGAACAGGGTATTTGGCAGGTGGAACTCGTTACCGGAGAGTGCCGTGGGTGCCGGGAGTGTGAATACTTTTAAAAAAATAGACTAGACTCCATATTTCCTTAGAAAGCTTTTTTTTTTATTTTTTTTCTTTTGTCTTCGGAAGTGTCCCTTTTATTTTTCCTGTATGAGATTCATAGGCCATTTGGCCTCATCTCAATATCTGTACATAATAGTAATAATAATAATACGCCAAACAAAAGAAAAGTAAACCAACAGGTATTGAGGATGTTAGAGATGTATTGGATCGCATATGATGTTAACATTCTTCCCTGCATGCATATTCCCCTGCATAGTACTTATTCACAGTAGGTATGTGGCAAGTCAAATACCTTGCAGTTATTCTAAGGGAAATAATACATTTTTATCTTGGTTTGCAATGTGACGCTTTCAGTTAAGTTCTTCATTGATGTAGACACTCAAGAATTTACATCATTGTGATAGTTAAAATTATTCATTTCTAATCGGGATGTGTTTTGAACCTTCATTGCCATAATTCCATAGTTCGATTAATTCTCACTATTTGATTATTATTCTGCAGCTGTTCCTTGGAGTACTTCATATGCCAAGGTGATTTATATACAGGTCATTTATTAATTGAATGTGAATATGCCAATATAAGGAGATTAATATATGCGTGTTATTAAGTCAAAAAGCTCATATAAACATAGGAATGGAAGGAGGCCATTGCCATACCTATTACAAAAACTGAAAAGCCGGTGGAGCTCAAGGACCTCAGACCAGCTAGTTTCCTTCTGTGCATGCCAAAAATCTTAGAAAAATCTATTCTTCAACAACTAGTAGTACATGTATATGCCTAACCTAACATTCTTCAACAACTAGTAGCACATGTAGAAAAAATCGGGAGAAGCACTGACGTGAAGTCAGAAGCTTTTTCGCGCATGCTTTATTGTCTATTCACATCGCATGCACCTCCAAGCCGTCTTTTTTAGCGTCAGCACGTGGAAAAATTCATTGGACATATACTGAATTCAAATTTTAAAATAAATATAATGGTGCACTTACTCAGCAGGGATTCGAACCCGAATCTCCTACGCGGCTGGTGAGCACGCTAACATCTCGGCCATCGAGGTGTTCTTACAATTTACATGATTTTAAATTTCAAAGGTAGATACCAGTTTGAAATGTTATTTTCACAATTATTGCTTAGATAGAACGTTGATCGAGCTCGATTGTTTTTGAAGAAAAACATTTTTTTTCTAATGATTCTCAAGAAATTTCACAGAAATTTGCGCGTTGTTATTCTACAACTAATTACCAAGATTCAATTCGTTCGGATCGGTATTTTTTGGATTATTGAGGAAATATTATTTTAATATTGGTATAACCCCGAAACCATTTGGCCTATTATGCCCATTAACGAACTTAACCGTCGCATTCGGATGTGCAATCAACCCTAAAAATTGCAAATCGCTATTTCCTTCCGTTCGAAAGTTATCGTGGCAAGATACTTCCGGCTGGTCGGCAGGAATCTAATTTGACCTCGAATTCTTGATAAGAGTTGTGAACATATTCGTTTGAGGCAAATGTTCGTCGTTCGGAAAACACTAGAAAATTACAGACATTTGGGAAGGAAGACAGCACGCTGTTCCCTAAAACATTACTTACAAGAAGGAATACAAACAGGTGTATGGAAACACCAAAAAAAAATATTCTGCCTACGACAGTCGGTATTTTGGAAAAATCATTGCTGCTCCATTGCTTCAGTAAATGATACAGATGACATCTTGATTTCTCTCGAGCATTTGACACACTCGGTCATTCACTATTACTATCAGTCCTACATTACATCGGTTTGGGGAAAAATGCTATACAATCCTTCAAAAATTTCTTGACAGGTCGGTCTCAACAAATTGAAGTTGATAATTAATTCTCTGATGAACACAAATGACAACGCCGTGTACCATAAGGGTCAAAAGTCAATACTGATCCCAACTCTATATGCGATTTATACATTCTTTTCATAATGCTCTGAAGTGGACCAAAGTTAAGTACCTACTTCGCGGATGATACACAAACTTATAAATATATCTATTTGCTGGAGTTGCTGCTATTGACGCATCTTGTCCGATCTATTAAAGCTGACTTGCAAGATTTCAGAATGATCTCCATTAAACACAACGTACATTTAAACCCCCAAAAAGCTATGTTATGCTGTTTGGAACGAAAACCACAATAATGTAATAAAGGATCCTCTATAAATTAAAATGAATAATGATGTTATGGAAATTAAAAAAAAAATTGGTTCAAGCACTGACGTGAAGTCAGAGGCTTTTGCGCGTATGTTCTATTGTCCATTCTCCTGTATTGGACACACTCAATTGAATTTACCATGGTGAATTCTATTGTCTGTTCTCCTGTATTGGATACTCTTAATCGAATTTACCTTGGTAAATTCGATCGAATTTACCTAAAAGTATCCAGTACAGTAGAACAGACAATAGAATTCACCATGGTAAATTCAATTAAGTGTTTCCAATACAGGACAGTGGACAATAGAACATACGCGCAAAAGCTTCTGACTTCACGTCAGTGCTTGAACCAATTTTTTTTTTCGTAATTTTTTAAAAATTTACTGGTACGGTCGTCATCAAATTATACACACATCTTCATGCCGATATTCTACAACTAGTTACCAAGCTTCAATTCCATAAACTTATTTTTTGAGTTATCTAGGAAATAATATTCCAGATGGGTATAACTCCGAACCCGTTCGGCCGATTATGGCCAACAGCGAACATAACTCTCCCATTTAGATGTGCAACCTATCCTGAAAATTACAAGTCCCTATCTCCTTTCGTTCGAGAGTTGTCGAGGCAACGCTCACCCATCCAGCTACTGAACTCACACAAGGCTGATCTCCAACAATATAGATCCGATCATGTTCAAACTTGGAACTTGGTAGTAGAGTCAGGTTCTGAAGGCTCTCGCAAAATTTCAGCGATATCGGACGATTAGTTTCTGATATATAGAATTTTTTCGATCATTTGCTTTGATTTTTTTAAAAATTTCTAGTTATACGATCCTTACAAAATTTTGCAAGAATTTTCGCGTTGCCATTCTACAACTAATAACCATGTTTGAATTGGATCGGTTCTTGTATTTTTCGAGTTATTGAGGAAATAACAACCAAATTTCAGATAGGTATAACTCCAAAACCGTTTTGCCGATTATGTCTATAAACAAACTCAACCTAACCTAATTTCAAGTCGCTATCTCTTTCCGTTCTCAAGTTATCGTAGCAACCGCCAGCCGGACAGAATCAAATTTGACCTCGAATTCTTCATCAGTGAGTTGAACTTAGTCGTTTGAGACCATTCTCGGCAAGAAATTCGAAAATTACAGACATTTGGGCAAAATGATAACGCGATGTTCCCCAGAACATACGCGCAAATAATGTCAGGAATTAATACTAGACACTGAAGTTTCAGAAACCATAGTAATTTTTCTTCAAACTTAAAAGCCTGTCCATACGCTACGTTTTGCACAACCTTTTGCCTGCACAGTTCAACATGTTGCGTGTAGATAGAAAAATTGCGCAGTTTTAAAAACGGCGCGGAGACGGTTGCAGTTGCAGCGATAACTGAGCTAGAGAGCATAGCGTCGTTGCGCCTTCAAAACGCGACATGTGCATATATTGTGCAAAATGCGTTAAGTGTATATTTCGATTAAGAACTGCGCAAGCTGGATATTTTGTTAAAAGCTGCCATGTGATAATCACACTAGATTCTATTCCAGTTGGATTTGATCGAAAAGCGACAAGTACGAAATCGAGAATATGCTCCTGCAAAACACTCTAAGTGTATGAATGCACAATTTATCAAAAGTCACATGTCGCATTTTGAAGGCGCAACGACGATAGGTATCTGTGAAGTGCGCGGATTTTTCACGGCATGTAGACGGTAACTATGGTAACATCATGCCCTCCTCCATGACGATATCGCTAAAACGTGCGAAATATACAGATATCTCTGCATCATGTGGACGCACTAAAATTTGCTATGTTTTCATTCCGTCTTGAGACTGCGCAGACAGAAGGTTGTGCAAAACGTAGCGTTTGGACCGGTCTTTATCACGGATACCGGGTTAACTTTCATCTGACGTCATGGTATACCTTTTTGCGCGCGTGTTCCGCACGGAACAGCGTGCTATCATTTCGTCACAATGTCTGTATTTTTCGAATATTTTTGCGAAAATGATCTCAAACGATTGAGTTTCAATTCTGTCCATCCGGCCGGCCGGTCCGGCCGTTAGCACGATAACTCTCGAAGGAACGAGTTAGAGCGTTGAAATTTGCAGGGCATGTTTGGAGCGTAAATATCTCGGACAAGTTCGTTAATGGGCAAAATCCATAAAGCCGTTTCGGAGTTACGGTATAATCATAATAATGTTTATAGCACGCACGCCAAATGCAGATTGACTCAACAATGAAAGAAAAAGTGTAAAAAAGCATTAACGTGGGGTCAATCTGCTTTGGCGCGCGTGCTATAAACATGATTATGATGTATGTTCTTTTTACCTATTTGTCTTCTGTATCCTGAACATACAGTGAGAATGGATGTGGCAAATTTATTAGTTCTAGAATGTATGCAGGATATTCAGATTTTACCACAACCATATTGTATAGAGATTAAAACAGGGTGCAGTCATTGAAATCAGGGAAACACAGTTTAACAAGCTCACCATTTTTACTGACGCAGTTTTATATTACATATTATGGTTACAACTAAAGAAGTGAGTGACTATACATGGTCATTGGTCATAGATACAATATGTTATGTGTACAATCAAAAAGGGGGAAAAGCCCTGCGGCAGGAGCTTTGGCGCTCTTGTTCAATTTTTGACAAACCATATCTCCGATTGTATTGGTGTCTCAGAGTTGGGAATGATATCAATGGATTCTTATAATAGAACTGCACCATAAAAGAAATTAAATTCAAATAATAGTTTATTTATCAAGATTAAATGAACAATCTGCAATGATTTAACATCGTGGAATGGGTCGTTGCAACTTATACTCGGTGCATAGTTTTCACAACTCGAAAACCCTAAGGAAAGTATCATCGAAATATCTAGTGGAAGGCTGGAGACAATCATAGCAGATGGTCCATTTATTCCTGGATTTTGAATAGGCATAGGCTGAAGAACGAATTATTTTAATAGTTCAAAATATGTATATCAATAAAATACAATCCTCTTTTCATAATTTAATAGTTACCACTAACACATTAATTCTGTATCATGAACCTTAACTCAAGAAAGAATATTTGATACACAAATGTAGATCATTATTTCAGCATTTTATTGCTAGCAACATTATGAAAATACTTTATATGGGAACATGTCTCGCTACTTAAGGAAGTAAAAGGTAATATTAACCCCGGTGGTCAACGAACAGTAATTTCTTTTGATGTTTCCATTATATCGTTCTTTCCTATTGCCTTCATGAACTACATCATTAAAATGGTCCAATTATAAATCTTCTGAAACATCATCCCCAATATTTGCACATAAATTATTCAATATGCAACAAGTTCATATCAAAACATTCTTGTATACTCGTATATTCACAAATTCAAGTTGCGGAACCTTATTTTCCAACACAAAATATATTCAAAGTACGAATTATATATACAAATAAGATGAAATGCCTGAACAGTGAACACACATAGAACACAGACAGATAGAATTCGCATTGTGTGAAAACATAGTACGATGTATTATTGAAATTTTGAAAAATCATATCTCCGAAAGTATTAGCTTGTTAGGGTTGAAAATGACATCAATGGATTCTTATGATGGAACTGTATCTTAAAAAAATTAATTTGGAATTTGCAATGTGAAAAAAAAAATTGTTTTCGTTACTCCGAAACCATTGGGTCGATTTAGCCCAATAACTAACTTAACCGAGATATGTATTTCCCAAACCAACTCTTAAAATTTCAACGGGGTAACCCATTTCGTTCGCGAAGTATCGTGCCTACGGCCGGCCGAACCGACCGGCCGTAGTTTTTTGCCACTTTACATTCGATCAATACAAAAATTCGCACGCATATAAAGGTCATGAATCTACAATTTGATGCCAAATTTACGATAGATCGATTGATCGGTTTCAGAAATATTCATAAAAAATGTTTTTACTGAAAACGGCCATAACTCCGAAACCGCTTGGTGGATTTTGCCCGTTAACAAACTCGTCCGAGATATTTACGCTCCAAACCTACCCTGCAAATTTCAATCCTCTAACTCCTTACGTTCAAGAGTTATCGTGCCTACGACCGGCCGGCCGGACAGAATTGATTTCGACCACGGATTATTGATCGGTGATTCGAACCAAATCGTTTAAGACTATTTTCATCCAGAAATTCGAAAATTACGGACATTTGGACAAATTTATGAGCACTCTGTTCCGTGGAACAAGAGCGCCAAAAAGAGCAAACAAATTTTTAAAAGAGTAATGTATATCAACAGATGGAGTTACATGTCCTAAAAATAATTTTTAATAAATATCAACAAACCATCGCGGCCATCAATTCATGGGGAATACATTTTTTTTTAAATCTCGATTATGCAAATGCTGGAAGATGATGAGCATGATTTTTATAGGCACTTCCGAATGAAACACAGTTCTACAATTTGATAGAATGAATTAGTAGATATTATAAAGTACCAAAATATTCGGGGGATAGAAGCAAGCCTTCAACTGTGTCATGTTCCTGACACCCTGTGAAGTCCTGTTAAACATCTTCGGACATTTCATGTTCTTGATACCATGTCGAATCTTTACTTTAACAATCTGCCTCAATTTCATGTTCTTGATATCATGTGGAATCACCACTTCGACAACTTGCCGTAAAGTAAGTTCCTCTTATTTTTGCGCGCATTTTCAGAGGAACTTCGCGTCATTTTGTCCAAAGGCCTATAATTTTCTATTTTTTGCCGAAAATGGTCTCAAACGATTGGGTTGGATGAAGAATTCGAGGTCAAATTTGATTCTGTCCGGCCGGCCGGCCGTTGCCACGATAACTTGAGAACGGAAAGAGATAGCGACTTGAAATTTTCAGAGTAGGTCGCGCATCCCAATACGACGGACAAGCTCGTTAATGGGCATAATAAGCCCGATGGTTTCCTAGTAATAATTTTGTTATCAACCGATACTAATCCGATCGAATTGAAACTTGGTGAGTAGTTGTAGAATAGAAACCTAAGGTTTGTGAAATTTTATGAGAATCGTATTACTAGAAAATTAAAAAAAAAATATTAAAAAATATTATTTATGTCACGATAGGTCAGGTTAGGTTGTGCATCTGAATGCGACATTTGAATTTGTTTATAGGCATAATTGGCCAAACGGCTTTTGAGTTATACCCATCTGATTTTTAGTTGTTATTTCCTCAATAGCTCGAAAAATACAAAACCGATCCAATTCGAAAATGGTTATGAGTTGTCAACACGAAAATTCTCGCGAAATTTCGAGAGGATCGTTTCATTAGAAATTTTTTGAAAATTCATTGAAAATCATTGAAAAAAATTCTATATATCAGAAACTATCCGTCCGACATCGCTGAAATTTTGTGAGGGCCTTCATAACCTAACTATAGAGCCAAGTTCCAAGTTTGAACACGATCGGATCTATATTGTTGAAGATACGAGCAGCCTTGTGTGAGTTTAGTTGCTGGATGGGTGACCGTTGTCTTGATAACTTTCGAACGAAAGGAGATAGGGACTAGTAATTTTCAGGGTAGGTTGCGCATCCGAATGGGAGAGTTGAGTTCGTTTTTGGGCATAATCGACACAACGGTTTCGGAGTCATACCCACCTGGAATATTATTTCCTCGATAACTCAATTTTTTGTAGATGGCCTCCTTATGTTGGAAAAGCTCTCTTTATCGAATGGGTTTACTGTTGGGCCAGTACTGAAATCGATATTCTTTATCTGTAACAGAAAACTACTACCTCAGATCCGAGAAAATCAGATGAATTAGCCATTTACCTATTTTCAATAAGTCGATTATTTCTGTTTCGTCAATAATCTGATATTTTTTATCATTAACATATACTTCGCATGAATCTATTGACCTGTGCCTTTCCCCCATATACATCAAAAACCTAACCTCCATGAGATAACTCTGGGTCAAATTATTCCATGGAGTTGGTTTATGTGATTGGTTAACTATTACGTCATAGTTTGGAATACAATTCGAGCAATATTGAGTGGTTAACTTATTGCTAACCTGGTTGGTATGGTCAAGTGGTTACGAGTAAAGATGACTCATATTGCATGCTGTATTCGGAAAGCATATTATGTAAAACTGAAAGCCTTATATTCTATGCGTCACGGTATCTATTTTCGACCATGCGGATGTAGTTTATGGTCCCTGTTGGACAGAATGTGAGAGAGATAGAGTTCAAAAAGTGCAAAATTTGTGTCTTCGTCTGATATAAAAATTTCAAAGAACATTGCATAAGCGTAACGATTCGTAAAGTCACCTTTATTATTATTATTTTTCGTCTGCTCGAGAGGAAAAACCTTTTATAGGACCGCCCTGAGAGGGTCCGCTTCTCTCAGGAGTGTGAGACTCCAGTTGTTGATTGGTTACTCATTAAAAAACCTCTCGTACGTTCCTTGGAGTAGTTTTTCGTTCTGCCCTCACAGCGTCCGTTAACAAAAGAACTGCAAGCCGCATTCACAGTTGATGGGACCTGATGACTAAAAGTGATCCGAGCTACACTGCTTTCTGCATTCTGTGTGCCAATTCCTCGGCCAGGCATAAACAGGCCGGAACCATCTGCAACTCTGCCACGTAGTTCGCTATCATTCCACCTAGGCATCCTATGATTAGAACGACCATCCTAACTTTTTGCCTTGGCTACAGGATTCCCAGTTCGAACATTAAACCTTTTTATTTTTCCCTCTTCTTATTATTATTATAGGTCCTTGTTTGCTTCATTTTTGGCGCTCTAGTTCCTCGGAACTGAGTGCTTATCAATTTGCCCAAATGTCTGTAATTTTTCGATGAAAATGGTCTTAAACGATTTGGTTCGACTCAATGATCAAGAATCCGTGGTTGAAATTCATTCTGTCCGGCCGTAGGCACGATAACTCTCGAACGGAATGAGCTAGACAGTTGAAATTTTCAGATAGGTTTGGGGGATAAATATCTCGGCTAGGTTCGTTATTGGGCAAAATCGGACAAATGGTTTCGGTGTAACAAAAAAAAAATTTTTTTTTTACAAAAAAAATTCCAAATTAAATTTTTTTCAATAAGCAGTTTCACCATAAGAATCCATTCATATTATTTCTAACTCTAACAAGCTAATACTTTCAGAGATATGATTTTTCAAAATTTCAATGTAAATTTTTAATTTTTTTTTCTATCTATTTATGTGCTAGGCAACTGTAGGCCATCTACACAGTTATAATCCTTATATCGCAAACTCTTTCATATTTATTTTGGACATTCACACAACCCAACACCACATCCATGCCCTGAGCGGGATTCGAACCCGAGACCCCGGCTATCAATGTAAATCGTATTTCTACGTTTTCACAGAATGATAGAATTATTCTGTGGGTATTCTATGAATTATTATAATGTCAACTTATTTTCCTGAGACATGACGTTGTCTCATTGTCATTCATTCCAGCAATCGTATAAATATGAGATTGCGATTGGCTCAGTGGTAGAGTAATTGACTTGGGAGCGGAAGCCCCAAGTTCAATTCCGAGGCTAGGAAAGAAATTTTCTAGTCACGGTAATCGCCACCATTCGCTGTTGGGTCAAAAATTAACAGTGCTGTGCCTAAGGTGGCGTAAGGACACAGTAACAAAGCCTACACAGAACACAACTGGTTCTCCTAACTCAGGGCAAGCTCTTAGAGCTTATGAGGGGTCTCCTTGTGGAAGACCCAGGAGGATCAGTATA
Source organism: Halyzia sedecimguttata (assembly GCA_937662695.2). Lineage (NCBI taxonomy): Eukaryota > Metazoa > Arthropoda > Insecta > Coleoptera > Coccinellidae > Halyzia > Halyzia sedecimguttata. The sequence goes on along the minus strand of OW569416.2, from coordinate 8,157,890 downwards.
ATAATAATAATAATAATAATAATAATAATAATAATATAATATCATACTTTTTGTTGGTTGATATTTTCATGCCGATGGTTAATCCGTATGATGATGGGAATGGTAATGGTAAGTTAATAATATTGAGTTCAGAATATCTCCACTAAAAACAAAACTGGAATATTGGTGTATTGGAGTAGATTTGAGGAAAGATATATATTATCGTTCATCATAGAATTGAGGAATGAATATCTCGGATGAGTTCGTTGTTGGGTAGAATTCGTCTATTGGTTTTGGATTGATAATTTATGGCACTCTTGTTGAATTTAAATTCTTCTATGATGTTTGAATTCAATTTCTGCTAAGATGAAGTTCTAAATTTCAATAAAGAATCGTACTTCTATGTTTTCACAGAATGCTATAATTATTCTATCTAAGCTTTATTATATGATCTGTGTTCATACTCGTACATTTCATCCTGTTCTATAAGAGAGAGTCAAATTCATTTCAGCTATTTTAATTTGGTTTCTTCCATGGTGCAGTTCTCATTCTCAGATTGCTCATTTAATCTTGATAAATAAACTATTATTTGAATTGAATTTCCTTTATGATGCAGTTCTATCATAAGAATACATTGATATAATTCTCAACTCTGAGAAACCAATACTTTCGGAGATATAATTTGTCTGTTTGAACTAGAGCGCCAGAAAGCTCCTGTCCACAGGGCTTGAACCCATTTTTTTATTTAACACGACGTTGAAAGCATTAAAAATAGCCCCGGCTGTAAAAAGAATTACCGATTTCAATTAAATATTCTCTCGAATCCCGCCCCCCCCCCCCCCCAACGCCCGGTCACCCCCGCACCGCGGTGTTTTCACTGAATGCTATAAATATTCTATCTAAGCTTTATTATATGATCTGTGTTCATACTCGTACATTTCATCCTGTTCTATAAGAGAGAGTCAAATTCATTTCAGCTATTTTAATTTGGTTTCTTCTATGGTGCAGCTCTCATTCTCAGATTGCTCATTTAATCTTGATAAATAAACTATTATTTCAATTGAATTTCCTCTATGATGCAATTCTATCATAAGAATACATTGTTATAATTCTCAACTCTGAGAAACCAATACTTTCGGAGATATAATTTGTCTGTTTGAACTAGAGCGCCAGAAAGCTCCTGTCCACAGGGCTTGAACCCATTTTTAATATACAGGCTGAAAAATGTTTTCTATTGAATGACTTTCAAACACTATTTGATATTTTTATAAAACTTGTTGGATGTAACATTTATACAGTCAAAAAAGTAAAGGTAATTGATCACTTGAAAAAGAATTGTGGCAATTCTTTTCGTCTTTAAGGTGTTTGAGCGTCATCTGTCATTTTGTTTGTAAACAGTGTTTTTTGTCAGTTTTAGTGTGTTCTGCGATTTGGCACCCCGATAACTCACTATCTCACAAGGCTATCATCCTGAGCGAATTTCTGGGGAAAATCTCAACAACCTCCATATTATTTTGATATGGCCCCAGCCGACTATTTTTCTTTTTCCAAAACTCAAATTACCACTTGGGAGGCACCGATTTTCAGTCGATAGAAGACATGATAAAATTCACAGCGATTACTGAATTCGATTCCTGAAAATGCGTTTGAAAAATGTTTTGATGATGATGATTGAATTATTCGTTGACGTAAGTTTCCGAAGTGGCCTACATTGAAGGCGATATATTAAATTTGGATGAATATTACGTATTTAGTGTTTCATTGTCCGATTTCCGGAACTTTTTTCACACTGTAATATGCGCAAAATAAAATAGTGAGATATGACCAGAAACCGTCTGTACGATGGTTTCACATAACCCACCAACACTTAACAGAATATTGCTTTAAAATGCCTTTCAACACCATGCATCACGCTTATGCTTCGAGAACGGTGTCTGTATATATCATAAAACAATAACGTTTTTCCCGATCTCAACTACACTACTATATATGTTTGTCCAGTTTATAGTGAAACACCCTGTATATATATATGCAGGGTGAGTCTTTGACCACTGCATTAATTTTAACCAAAGATTCCTCTCATCAAATGAAACACTTTTTGCGCGTATGTTCTGGGGAACATCGCGTTATAGTTTTGCCCAAATGTCTGTAACTTTCGAATTTTTTGACGAAAATGGTCTCAAACGATTAAGTTCGACTCCCCAATGAAGAATTCGAGGTCAGATTTGATTCTGTCCGTCCGGCCGTCCGGCCGTCCGGCCGTCCGGCCGTTGCCACGATAACTTGAGAACGAGAAGAGCTAGCAACTTGAAATTTTCAGGGTAGGTGGCGCATCTCAATACGACGGACAAGTTCGTTAATGGGCATAATCGGCCCAGTGGTTTCCGAGTAATAATTTTGTTTTCAACCAATATAAATCCGATCGAATTGAAACTTGGTGGGTAGTTGTAGAATATGATCTTAAGCACGTTTGTGGAATTTTGTGCGAATCGTATGGCTAGAAAATTTTTAAAAAATTATTAAAAAAAATTTTTGTTGTCACGATAACTTGAGAACGGAATGAGATAGCGCCTTGAAATTTTCAGGTTAGGATGAACACCAGAACGCGACATTTCAGTTTGTTTATGAGCATAATCGGCCAAACGGTTTCAGACTTATAGCCATCTGAAATTTTCTGAAATTTCGTGGTTTTTGTTCCTCATTAACTCAAAAAGTACTGAACCGATTGAATTCAAACATGGTTATTAGTTGTAGAATGCCAACGCGGAAATGTTTGCAAAATTTGGTGAGCATAGCATTTGTAGAAAATTTTTAATAAATCATTGAAAATAAAAAAAAAAATTCTATATATCAGTAACTATTCGTTTGAAATTGCTGAAATTTTGCAAGAGCCTTCATAACCTAACTCTACTGCCAAGTTTCAAGTTTTAATACGATCGGTTAAATATTGTTGGAAATTCGAGCATTCTTGTGCGAGTTCAGTAGATGGGTGACCGTTGCCTCGATAACTTTCGAACGAAAGGAGATAGGGACTTGCAATTTTCAGGGTAGGTTGCGTATCCGCAAGAGAGTGTTGAGTTCGTTTTTGGGCATAATAGGTCTAACGGTTTCCGAGTTATACCCACCTGGAATATTATTTCCTTGATAACTCAAAAAATAAATATTCGATCGAATTGGTGCTTGGTGACTAGTAGTAGAAAATCAACATAAAGACGTGTTTAAAATTTTGTAAGAATCGTATCCCTAGAAAATTTGAAAAAAATGACGAAAAAAAAATTTTCAAGAACCGTACCCCTAGAAAATTTTTAAAAAGTCACGATAAAAAATTGGTTCAAGCACTGACGTGAAGTCAGAAGCTTTTGCGCGTATGTTCTATTGTCCATACTTCTGTATTGGACACCCTTAATCGAATTTACCATGGTAAATTATGTTGTCCATTCTCCTGTATTGGACACTTAATTCGAATTTACCATGGTAAATTCGAATTAAGTGTCCAATACAGGAGAATGGACAACATAATTTACCATGGTAAATTCGATTAAGGGTGTCCAATACAGAAGTATGGACAATAGAACATACGCGCAAAAGCTTCTGACTTCACGTCAGTGCTTGAACCAATTTTTTATCGTGACTTTTTAAAAATTTTCTAGGGGTATTTCATTTACCATTTTTCCAGATTCGGCTCAGGTAAAAAGTAAACAGGGTGTCCCGTAAAGACCACGTCAAACGAAAACGGAATGTAGGTCAGAATGTGCTCTATCTGATGTGAAAAAATCGTTCATATGAAAGTCTCTCAGTTTTCGAGATATTTGATGTTTTATGAAAATGTTGAATTTTTACACTTAAAATGCTTTCTCTCTTGCGGAAGCTACAAGTGAATACATTTTGAATCAGTTTTTTTCCGTAAATATTGTTGAATGATTACTTCAATTCATGTAATGAAAAATAGCACATAATATTATACAGGAATTCTGAAAAAAAAAATTGAAATTCATGTTCTGAAGGAAGTTCTTTTTTGTACTGAATTCTATCTGACGTGGTATAAAAAAAAGACACTAGTCCTTTTCTGCATATTACGTTGAAAAGTTGCCCATTTTGTGAGGATTCCGAAAAGGTAAAATAAAGGTGATAACCTTCTTCACGAAAAAAGATATTCGAATGTTTATCGAAAATGGAGCATTTCTGTGAAAAACTGATTTTTTCACCTTTTCCATAAATACTTCCATAATGCACTTCCTGCTGAAAATAATCAATCAACAAATCAATAAAATGTTATTAAGATGCCAATTCACTGACTGAGTTTTTTACTTATTTTTCTTTGCCTAAAGAACACTCGAACATCGATATGATGTGATGCGATTCAATGATTCAAACTTAAGGTACTTAAGGTATCTATGGAAACGTTCATTTTCATCTAGTGGAAGTTAATGCGTATCATTCTACTGGGTAAAATGTCTACAGAATTTCGTAGACTGCAAGAGAATACGCCGACATGCACCTCATTTATGGAGAAGTACGTCTTAATGCTAGAGCAGCATCGAGGCTTTATTCAGAGCGGTACCCCAATCACCGACATCCTAATTACGAAGTTTTTATCCGGACCCATAATGCAATTTTCGAAGAAAGAGTTCCTGGGAGTCGTAAAAGTAGTGGCCGGCCTTCGATCGTGGAGGATGACACCATTTTGAATGAAGTCGAAATTAATCCTTCAGTATTAACCAGAATGATAGAGCTCATGACAGGCATATCAAAATCAAGTGCCCATAGAATCCTGAAGAAACAAAAATATCACCCCTACCATATTCAGCGAGTTCAACAACTACTACCAAGAGACTATCAAGCCCGAGTAGAATTTTGTCAACAAATGTTGCTGAAACATACAGAAAATTCCGATTTTTTCAATAATATCCTTTGGACTGATGAGTCTTCCTGTACTCAAAGCGGGTATATCAATCTGCATAATCTTCATAGTTGGAACATCGAGAATCCGCACAATATAAGGCAAGATAGATCCCAATGGAAGTTCGTTTACAGGATGAAGGTCTGGGAATTGATCAAAAAAAAGCTAATATTGCTTCTTTATCTAGACAACTTTACATATTATTTATATACAATTGTAATGTCCCCGTTTTTCAAAATTTTAGCTGTTATTTTAATAATGTGTACTATATAGAAAAAAAAATTGTGTTCATTTTAGAGCCCTGAAGAAGGTTTTAGAATAAAACCGAAACTAGTCGGCGTTGTTTTAAGAAGTGGTTTTTTGATCAATTCCCAGGCCTTCATCCTGTAAACGAACTTCCATCATTGAAAGCAAAGGTCTCAATCCAACAATTATAGATCCCAATATAGATTTACGGTGAATTTATGGACTGGAATATACGATGGAAAAATATTCGGTCCGACAGAATTGCCGCAATCATTAAACGGTACCAACTATTTGAATTTTCTAAGGAACAGTGTACCCTTACTCTTAGAAGATATACCACTGGAAATGCGACGTAATCTATGGATTCTACACGACGGGTGCCCAGCACACTACAGTCGTCATGTTAGGGAATATTTAAACCAAACATATCCACCGGTGGATCGGAAGGGGCGGTGAAATTTTCTGGTTGGCCCGACTTAAATCCTTTGGATTTTTTTTACTGGGGTTTTTTAAAAAATGAAATTTATTCGAATCCCATAAGTGATGAAGCAAAACTAAGGGACCGCATTCGTATTTCAGCAGCCAAATTAGCGGAGAGAAGTTTGTATGGTGTGAAAAGGTCATTTCTCAATAGATGCAGGGCATGTATTAGAGAAGGGGGTTGTCATTTTGAGCATTTGCTCTAATAAGAATCCTGAATTTTTATTATTGATATTTTTATAAAGTTTCTTCACAATAGATTTGTTGATGTTGAAGGTCCCGTGCGTTATTTCATTATATCATTGCAATTAATGAATAATTTCACTTTATAAGTAATTTAAGAACTACCTGACATTTTCCAAGAGAATTATTCAATATATTACAGCAGAATCTGTAAAATGAAAGAATTTGTGGAAAAGGTGACAAAATCAGTTTTTCTCAGAAATGCTCCATTATCGATAAACATTCAAATATCTTTTTTCGTGAAGAAGGTTAGCACCTGTATTTTACCTTTTCGGAATCCTCACAAAATGGGCAACTTTTCAACTTAATATGCAGAAATGGTCTAGTGTCTTTTTTTATACCACGTCAGATAGAATTCAGTACAAAAAAACACTTCCTTCAGAAGATGAATTTTAATTTTTTTTTTCAGAATCCCTGTAGTATATTTCGTGCTATTTTTCATTGCATGAATTGAAGTAATCATTCATCAATATTTACGGAAAAAAAACTGATTCGAAAAGTATTTAATTGTAGCTTCCGCAAGAGAGAAAGTATTTTAAATGAAAAAATTCAACATTTTCATGAAACATCAAATATCTCGAAAACTGTGAGACTTTCATATGAACGATTTTTTCACATCAGGTAGAGCACATTCTGATCTACTTTCCGTTTTCGTTCGACGTGGTCTTTACGGGACACCCTGTATATATACATATATCTAAATACTAGACTCCAAATCGATCTGATCTGTAATTTTGTAAATATTGGGCAAATAAATTTTTAAAAGGGTAAACATAACTCCGAAACCATTGCCGCCCCACTCACGAACATGGCCGTAAATCCAGGCGTCTATAACCAACCCTGCAAATTTCAAATCTTCTCCTGTTTCTTCATCACTAAGTCAAATGAAACCGTTTCATTCATTTCAGACGAGGATGAATTAGCATGCAATACATCAACTATAGAAGTCACAGAATCAGTCAATGATCACCTCGCTCACAAAGATCCTGAATTAAATAGTGGTATTATGGAAACTGAAGAAAATATAAGTAGTCAAACAATATTGAAGAACCTGCTGCAGAAGCCTAAATATAATAAATCAGATATTCCATATTCACAATCGGATATCATCGAAATAGATGATTCAGATGAAGAAGAAGCCATACTACCTCCAAGAATTCTCAGTATAGCTACTATGAATGAAGCTGAAGGAACAAAGGAATTACAACTGCAAAAGGATCTAGGTAATAACAAAAATCTGCATAGTCAAAAAGTGTTCTATTTTCAGGTGTTACTCTTTCCACCAAATCACTTACACAGTGCTTCCCATCAACTCCGCACCAATTGGGAGTTTTCGTTTCTATTAATATTTCCAAATTTAATTTTTTACAAAAAGTTCGTGCATCAAAAATGATATAAAACTCGTGCAATTGCGAATTCCGGTTTGATCCCTCAAATCACCATTTTTAATAGATTATCGGACAATTTGAACTTCTTGTATGAAACGCTGTAGGTAAATTTGTTTGAAATTACAATTTGAATCAATGTGCAAAATTCGGGTCTGAAAACCATGGAAAAAATTTGTTTCTTTTTTTGCTTATAAATCTTTCAAAAATTTAATAATTACCTAACGGATTTTTTTGGGCGATTAGACACTATCCGCCGTATTCACAAAGCATTCAATCTCCGTTAAGTCCTAACTGAGGTCCTCAGTTAAGGATAAATATGAATCGCAACGTCAGTTAACGTGAAAATTAACGTGAAACAGGCCTGTTTCGCCACTGTTTAATCCTTTAACTGAGGTTGCGATTCATAGCTATCCTTAACTGAGGACCTCAGTTAGGGCTTAATGGAGATTGAATGTTTTGTGAATACGGCGATATTAGTATCAGCACGAATATGATTGTAACTAGATAATTTTGTTTGAACTTGGTTTTCCGACCTTTGCTCGAATTTTCACAGATCTGTGATCATAACGATTAACGATTGAACTAGCGATGGATATTAATGACAAACTTCTAATCCAATTGAAAATTTAGCTATAACTTGGCAATTTGCAGCAAGATTTGTAGTCTTGGGATTCTTGGAGAATTTGAAATCGAAAGATTTATAAGCGAAAATATGAATAGGAGCACCAGAATGAAACGACTTCGAACAAATGTCTAAAAACCAAGTTGAACAAATGTTTCATGTTACAATGATATTCGTGCTGACATTAATTTTGTTTAGTTATAGTTTCGTTAGGTAATTATTCAAATTTTAAAAGAGCTACAAACAATAAAAGGATAAATAATTTTCATGGTTGTCCGACCTTCGCACATTGATCTAAATTGTAACTTCAAACAAGTTTACTTACAGCGTTTCATACAAAATGTTTTAATTTTAAGAGATAATCAACATAGGTATTGGTTTAAAAATGTCGATATCCGAGTTTTATATCATTTTTGCGCGTATGTTCTGGGGAACATCGCGTTATAGTTTTGCCAAATGTCTGTAACTTTCCAATTTGTGACGAAAATGGTCTCAAACGATTTAGTTCGACTCCCCAATGAAGAATTAGAGGTCAAATTTGATTCTGTCCGGCTGGCCGTCCGGCCGTTGCCACGATAACTTGAGAACGAAAAGAGCTAGCGACTTGAAATTTTCAGGGTGGGTGGCGCATCCCAATACGACGGACAAGTTCGTTAATGGGCATAATCGGCCCAGTGGTTTCCGAGTAATAATTTTGTTTTCAACCAATATAAATCCGATCGAATTGAAACTTGGTGAGTAGTTGTAGAATATGAACCTAAGCAAGTTTGTGAAATTTTGTGCGGATCGTATGGCTAGAAAATTAAAAAAAAATTATTAAAAAATATTTTTGTTGTCACGATAACTTGAGAACGGAAATAGATAGCGGCTTGAAGTTTTGAGGTTTGGATGTGCACCAGAACGCGACATTTCAGTTTGTTTATGAGCATAATCGGCCAAACGGTTTTAGAGTTATAGCCATCTGATATTTGGTTGTTTTTTGTTCCTCATTAACTCGAAAAATACTTAACCGATTGAATTCAAACATGGTAATTAGTTGTAGAATGCCACCGCGAAAATTCTTGCAAAATTTCGTGAGGATAGTATTTGTAAAAAATTCAATAAAAATCATTGAAAATGGAAAAAAAAATTCTATATATCAGTAACTATTCGTTTGAAATTGCTGAAATTTTGCAAGAGCCTTCATAACCTAACTCTACTGCCAAGCTTCAAGTTTTAACACGATCGGTTGAATATTGTTGGAGATTCGAGCATTCTTGTGTGAGTTCAGTAGATGGGTGACCGTAGCCTCGATAACTTTCGAACGAAAGGAGATAGGGACTTGCAATTTTCAGGGTAGGTTGCGTATCTGAAAGGGAGAGTTGAGTTCGTTTTTGGGCATAATCGGTCAAACGGTTTCCGAGTTATACCCACCTGGAATATTATTTCCTTGATAACTCAAAAAATAAATATTTCATCGAATGGAAGCTTGGTAACTAGTAGTAGAAAATCATCATAAAGACGTGTTTAAAATTTTGTAAGAACCGTACCCCTAGAAAATTTTAAAAAATTTACGAAAAAAAAAAAATTTTAAGAACCGCACCCCTAGAAAATTTAAAAAAAATCACGAAAAAAAAATTGGTTCAATTTTTAATCATTCTTGATGTACCAACTTTCTGTAAAAACTGAAATTCGTAAATATTAATAGCAAAAAAAAAACTTTACCCGTCTTACATTTTGTTGTTATTTTCTCAATAACTCAAAATATACAAATCAGATCCAATTAAAACTTGGTAATTACTTGTAGAATGCTGCGCGCTAATTTTCGCGAATTATCGTATCACTAGCAAAAAAATTATCAGAAACTTTCGTCAGAATCCGCTAAAATTCCGCACTCCTGACTTCTTTTTAAGAATGTTTAATACAATTAATTGATCAATGATAAAAAACTTCATTAATATGGAATAAGGACTAAGAGTAATGGTGATAAAACTCTGGATAATTAGAATATTCACAGAAAGAAAATGTAAGGTAATACAGGTACAGTAATTCAACCCAAAATCCATTGGACCCCATTTTTCTATATGATCAAGAAATAGCAGATTGAGACCTATTAAACAACCGCCTACACAAGAATATAATGATAAAAGTTCGCCCAAAACCCTTGGCTAAGAATAAGATTTAATTGGTTCCTTTGAATCGTTCAGAGATATAAATTTGTGAATTGTAGGAATCAGATCCACCTCTTTACTTCAACTAACTAAAAAGTGTACCTATTCACTCATTTTAACTATTGCCAATTTCGATTTCTCACATGTACAGCTAAAGAGATTTTGTTGGATACAGTTACGATTTATAAAGTATCAAAATTTATTTGTAGGTGATGTAGATGGAGATATAGAAGCTATTCCAACAATAGAAATCAATATGGCCGCAGTCAGTCAATTATTTAGGAACAACGAATCCAATTGTGAACTTGAACTTATACTGGAGGAAAGTAGTTGTGCAGAAACCGATATTGATGGCTCAGAAGTAACTGTGGATGATTCATCAGATTCAAATACTCCTCACACACTGAAAATGCAAAGTAAAAATAGTCTAGAAGAAAATCTTTCTGACTTTTTGCAGTTCAACAAGGAAAGTAATGTGACTACCAATTGCCTGAAGAGATCAACTGAATCAGTGAATAATAATGAAACATGTAAGAAGATCCGATTTGAAAATACATTCCATAAAAGTGATTTGAAAACATATTCATCCGCATTTGAACGGTTCCTTCTAAATGACTCGGGTCCAAAATCTACAGGTATGTACATTTTAAATATTCTTCTTTTTCGGGAATGCTTACCTTTTAAATGATCTCAGATATTTTTCTGGGAAATATTTCCGATCACTCGATAATCTGTATTATTTTGGAGGATTGAAATGTCATCTAGTGCCTAAGTCAGGTAACAATTCATAGTTTCAGAGATTTTTTTAATAACTCCTAGAGATTACACTCCATTACAATTTAATATAATGATCGATATAGGAGTAGTTGAAGAGATTACTAGTATTTCCCCTCGAATAGCGCGAAGAGTATATCGAATATTTTGGTTTAACGTCACCACATGCAGGAACGCTGAATGAGTTGCCGCCTAGCGTTACTACGAGTCGAGTAGGGCCACATGAGGGGAGGACAGCATTGCGTCTCACTTGATTATGTCTCTATTATAATATATTAGTGCTCCCTGTTACCCTTATAGTTTTCGGTCTATACCCAAAATATATTTGTTCCGATACTGTATGGAATTGAAACATAAAAACATTCGAGAAAAGCACTGATGTGAAGTAAAGAGCTTTTGCGCGCATATTCTATTGTCTATTCACGCCCTCACTGCATGAACCTTCAAGCCGTATTTTTGGCGTTAACGCGTGAAAACTCAGCGAGGACTCGAACCCAGATCTGCTGCGCGGAATTTTCAGGTACATTTTGTATCCGTGAAATGTTACAAAACATAATTTGTGATAATTTGACAATAGGCATCGATTGTAAAATATGGTTGAATTTATTGACGGAGACTTTATTGAAAAATATGAAAAGAACTGGTGTGAAGTCAGTACTCGTGCCAAAGCAGATTGACCCCCCGTCAATGCTTTTTTAGGCATTTTCTTTGGTAGTGAATTCAATCTGCAATTGGCGCGAGTGTTATAAACATGGTTATGATTATACTGACCCTCCCAAGTCCTCCCCAAGAAGATCCCTCACAAGCTCGTAGCAGCTTGTGCGACTAAGGAGAGTCTGTTGTGTTCTTTGTCAACTTTGTTACTCTGTCCTTATGCCAGCTTACACACGGCACTGCTAATGTATGACACGACAGTGAATGGTGTCCACTACCCTCTGGGTAGATCTCTAGCTCGTTTTATCCACTGAGCCAACTTGAACACGCTCGCCAAACAGTACTGACGTCACGTCAGTGCTTCTTTATATTTTGTCAAGTTCCTTTAAAAAATCTAGCTATCCATACAGTCTGTTTATTGGTTTTACCGCTGATCGAAATAAAAAAAAGTGGTTATGGGATCCCCATTGGGAACGCAATTGCTTACGCCCATTCTCCAAATCCGAACGTAATTTAATATAGATCTTCCAAATATAGTTATTTTGAAATTGGCCCCAGGACCACGATACAGACAATTCAACGTGGAAACTTCGAAACTGACTTGTCGGTGCACAGAATTGCCACGAAATTTCTCTTAAACCTCACAATATCGGCTCAACACCAAATCCAACCAACCAGCAAAGTTGTCTTATAACTCCAATGATTCGCGACTAATATATTTCATAAGTATCATATTAGTGCTTCCAAAATATCAATTCATTATTTTAAAGCTACATAAACTTCATTCTGTTGTGGATAATCGAAATACTTTATAACTTTATCGTGAAAACGCCTATACAGTAGAATTATAAAATATGTTATAAAACTGTTACTTAACCATTTGTTGAGAGGTTTATACCTAACTTATAAAACAATTCTGCTTATAAAACTGAATTGCTTTTTAATGATTTCTTTACTAATTCTCGGGATATTTATAATTTTATTTTAAATATATTACAAAACTATTTCAAAGATGTTCTGTATAACCTCATGAAACAGTTATATAGAAGTGCTTCTAGTACAATTTTGCTTCCAAAAGTAAATTGTCGTTTCGGTAACCACTTCATAACTATTTTGTAGTATTCAATTTCCATGAAAATAATATCATCCAAAAGGAGCTGATCATTCTGTTCCCACACTGAAAATGTTTAATTCCTTTCTCAACTGTCTGCACGATCTTGAACGTTTCTAAAAAAGTTATCATTACCATAAATCAAATGAAGCAAATGCATTTTAGTTTTCTAGCTAAAAGCACAAATGCCTTACCTATGCATAACTTTAATACTTCGCAGTTAATCGAGATTTGAAGGTACAATAATAACATATTGTTGATTTTTAATTTGGAATTATATACCTATACATACAGGTTCAGGAAGCATTATGCTACTGCTGAAGACAATTTTCTGTAGGTGCAAAATTATCGGAAGTAATTGCACAAGTGCATCAAAATTACCGATAATTTTGCATGACAGCGTGTTGTCAAAAAACTGCATGAGTTTATTTTCATTTGGGAAAGAGCCCGACACCGAAGGTGGAGGGCTCTTTCTCCAAAAATGAAAATGACCGAATGCAGTTTTTCAATGACAATACGCTGGAATGCGAAATTATCCGGTTCATTTTGATGCACGAGTGTAATTCGGGGGAATATTTCCCGAATGAACAGTTAACTTGTCAAACTGACGTTATCAATCAATGAATTTCTACCTCGTTATCAACATATTATATTAGGTAACTGAAAAATGAAGAGATCCAATGTATTTTATTCCTATAATATGAAAGCATGCGTAAAAATATATCGAAACTTTATTTATTTAGAACGAAATATTATTTATTTGGAAACGAAATCAAAAGTTGCAGGAGCTGCAGTTAAAAACACAATTATTATAAGTGTTCTGATTAGACAATGCTGCTATCGGAGCATTAACAGCAGAAGAGGATGTTTGGGAAAGCTGTGCCTGTTGTACATCATTAGCACGCATTCTTCTGACGATTTCTTCATGGTGATCTTCATCCATTTGAAGATATGGTGTTATTGATTTGGAATTTGTGTGACCTGTGATTTTTATGAGTTGTTGCTCCCCCACCCCATTTTTTGCGAGATTGGAAACAGCCGTAGCTCGTAACGAATGATTTGTATTCTTGATGTTTTCCGTATTCAAACCAGAAGCTTTGGCTTGTACAACAGTCCATTTGCTCACTGTATTTCGTCCAGCAGGAATGTCTTTGTACCATTTTCTATTCAACTTCCAAGCGGGATTTACAGTGAGAAAGAGTCGTTTTGTTTTTATTTCAACCCGCTTTTCTAGGAATTTTTTGTACAGTCGGATCGCACACATATCAGCATTAATATTATTCTTTAATAGCCATTTTGATGAAGCGCATGGTTTTTCCCCTCCTTGGGTCGTCTTAGTAAATACGGGATCGTAAATAATTCTTCCTGTCTTTTCACCAACGTTATTTTCTTCTTCTTTGAAGTACGAAATTAGGCACTTGTGGCCTTCTCCACCACGCCAAGCTAATTCAAAAGCAAAAACAAAAAATAATTTCTTCTGCAAACCATCCGGGGTGTTTTCGTCGCAAACACGAACCATATTTTGGAATTCATCGTACCTTAGAAAAACTGCACTTTCCTTCCTCTTCTGTGGATCTCTTTGCAGTGTTTTTCTCTTGGCATTTTTCGCGTCTCTGGCTGCTTTGAATTCAATATTAGTGAAAGGATTGAATTGGATATTGAATTCGGTGAAATATTTTTCCATTAGTAATTTAGCGGTTACGTTCCAAATCGTTTTAACAGTATATTCCTTGTACTCATCGCCATTTTCCTTACGCATATTAAATGCCCAGTCTGTTAATATTTTTGCCAAAACATCAATTGGTGTTCTTCCATCCAAAATATAATTTTTCGGTAATTTTGCAGTTTACCGCCCCCTCGTAAATTTCGACTTTTTCATGTTTTTCGAAGAAAATATGCATTGTACAGTGTTTTTTGATCATTTTCAATAATGGCAAAACAGTTATTTTGGATCAATCTAACGGGATGGGGAGTGAATAGGGGTGCTGGGTGGGGTAATAAATTTATTAGGATTGCTTTGATTTTCTTAATTTTGTGATATTATAATAAGATTATTGTTATAATTTATGATGAAAATTGAAATTTGGAGAAAATTCAAAACAAAATTAATCGTTTTGAATATAATATCTCACCCAGCACTCCTGTTCTCTCCCCCTTTCCGTTTAGGTTTCATAATTTGCCACTATTAAAAATTATCAAAATTTTTCTTATGATACAAATTTTTTTTTTTTTTCGAAGAAAATTTGTATATACAGATGAATGGAAAATATCTATAACCACAATAGCACATTTGGATAGTTTTTGCTTTTAGAAAAACTTTTCAATTTACCTTATGCCAATGGATGTTCTGGCGAGTACAAATTTGCCGCAGCTTTCCAGAAGACGTGCCTCCTACGACCGTAGCAAGGCATCATGCGTCTGAAGAGAACATCAGCCAAATATCCTGAAATTGCTTCACGCCTGAATCCAGCCGAAGGAACATGTCTACGAACTTCAACCCATAGTCTTTCAATGGTTTGGGTGTAGGCACCAGTTTGTGGATCGACGAAATTTTCAGAATGATTCACCGTGAGATGTAGGTATCCTTCGTTTTGCAAAGAACTGTACCCCCGCCATGAATCAGTCATAACCGTTGTGCCAGGGAGTACAAAACGTTTTATGATGCCGATCAAAGCTTCGGAAGTGCGATTCTGTACAGGAACGAGAAACGCCTTACATCCTCCTTGAACTCCTCGTTCAATTCCACCGATCACCCATTGCTCAGTTAACACACGTCCTCGATTGTATTTCCTATGGCCCAGCATTGCTTCGTCTATTTCAACGATTTTCCCAAGCCCCCCTATCGGTTGGGAATTCCGCATGAGATAGTCTTCTTCAACTTCACGGCAAAAGGAAAACCAATCAACAACTGTATGTTCACTGATCTTTAGCTCAAACATGGTGTCTTCAGTTTTCGCACCTCGGCTTGAGAGGAACATATCGACCAGGAAACACATTTGCCTCAAACTAAGATGCGAACCTTCCAAAAATGTTCCTTTGAAGACACTACGAGAAGTATCGCACTTAACAGATCCCCGTTTAGGCACATGAATCACTTTACGGCACCTGAACTGTTTTCTCTCAAAGTTCGCAGATACTCTTGATCCACAAGTTTCACATACTGAATGGCAAGCCAAAACTCCATGTTCAATAAGAAAGTGGCGAGCTATTTCATCATCCGAAATTTTGCAGATAAACTCAATGTTTGTAAAGGCACATTCTCTGCAAACGTTGTAACAGCAGATTTGTACATTTGGGTTGCTGTCTCCGTCGGCCATTATGCTCCAACTATTGATCACACATGAAAAAATAAAGCAATAAAGCACTTTTAGTGTGTTACACTCATGAAATTCCCACTTACTTATTCTTTAGCAGGAAAACTGACTTTATGAAATTTGATTGAATTCAACTGTGATTTTTTTTTTTGGCTCGTTTCCTAGGTTTTAATTTCATATACTACTTCATAAATTTAAATTTCTTAAAAATATATCAACATGACAATTATAATTTTGATATTTCTAAGCTGTTCCTAGATATTTTACAATTCTAATTTTCAATTTTCATTTTGAATTTTCTCGAAAAATACTCATTTGCCAGTGCTAAAATTGAAACTGTGGTATATCAACATCATGCAGATACTATATACAGAATATTTTGAAAATCGGTGAGGGGGCGTTAAACTGCAAATTAACCAATTTTTCTCTTCACAGAAGCCCATAAACTGACGCCACACGTATTTTCTATTATTTTTGTATTGATTGGTTCTATTTCCGAAACTTCTTCTTCAATAGCTTGTAAGGAAGCAAAACCAAAACGAGACATTTTTAATAACGTCTTCGACATTGCTTGTCAAACTGACATACAATGGAATCGCGTTTGAACTGATCCATAGATATCTGTGTACAAGACAATTATCAGTTTCTACAAGATAATTATCGCTTTCTACATAGATAATTATCGCTGTAATCATGCGGTAATTGCACTTCAATCACAGGGGATTTTTGACAGGAGGGAAATATTCACCATAATCATGTTTGTGTTTGAGATATCGACTTATTAATAAGATTCCTTCATCAGATTACCTGTTATTTCTTCTTTTGGATTTTCTTGCAAAAATACGTATTTATCAGATATTCCACAGGAAAACGTTATCGGTTTCACTGATTTTGCAGGTTATGTTGACTTTCACGAGATAGAACATAATAATATGTTTTATAGTAGTTGTAAAGTAGCTAAATTACAACGAAATGCTTGAAACTGATGCAAAATCATTTTATGAGAGAACGCCATTAAACATGGCGGCATTTGTGATGACTCAGAGTGGGGAGTGTTTTGAACACACTAAAAATCGCCAATGTGTAGATATTTCAACCATCCAGAGCATGATTTTACTCAAAAATAATCTGTAGAACAAATTAGAATACATTTTCATACAAAGGATCATTAGACTGACAAGCCACATTTTTGTTTTGTTCAATTTTTTTATGTAAAACATTCGAAAGAAGGGGGCGCGTTTAAAATATGTCTTTTTGGCGCTCTAGTTCCTCGGAACTGAGTGCTTATCAATTTGCCCAAATGTCTGTAATTTTGGAATATTTCGATGAAAATGGTCTTAAACGATTTGGTTCGACATTACTGATCAAGAATCCGTGGTCGGAATTCATTCTGTCCGGCCGGTCCGGCCGGCCGGCCGTAAGCACGATAACTCTCGAACGGAATGAGCTAGAGAGTTGAAATTTTCAGAGTAGGTTTGGGGGATGAATATCTCGGCTAAGTTCGTTATTGGGCAAAATCGGACAGATGGTTTCGGAGTAAAAAAAAAATTTTTTTTTACGAAACAAATTCCAAATCAAATTTTTTTTTATAAGCAGTTTTATCATAAGAATCCATTCATATCATTTTCAACTCTAACAAGCTAATACTTTCGGAGATATGATTTTTTAAAATTTCAATGTAAATCGTATTTCACAGATTGATATAATTATTATTCTATGTATGAATTCTCATAATGTCAACTTGACAGAAGGGAATATTGTAACTTCAAAAATATTGGGGTTGAAATACTCGTATTTTAGCGATGCAACGGGGACCTCACCCGAAAATGTTTGAAAATATTACGTAAATATTGAAAGCATAATTCTGTAGTTTGGTGAACGTAGATCAGGAAATTTTTGATTGATTACAAGGTAATTTATTATTACTTATCTAATAAACTATTATTTGAATTGAATTTCCTTTATGATGCAGTGATATCATATGAATACATTGATATAATTCCCAACTCTGAGAAACCAATACCAGATATACCGCCGAATTCACAAATAATTCAATCTCCGTTAAGTCCTTACTGAGGTCCTCAGTTAATGATACATTTGAATCGCAATCTCAGATAACTTATGTAACGGTGGTCAAAAAGGGCTGTTTGACGTTAATTTTCACGTTAACTGAGGTTGCAATTCTCATTTATCCTTAACTGAGGACGTCAGTAAGGACTTAACGGAGATTTAATGCTTTGTGAATACGGCGGATAATTTGTCTGATTGAACTAGAGCGCCAGAAAGCTCCTGTCCATAGGGCTTGAACCCATTTTTGGCGCTCTAGTTCCTCGGAACTGAGTGCTTATCAATTTGCCCAAATGTCTGTAATTTTGGAATATTTCTATGAAAATGGTCTTAAACGATTTGGTTCGACTCACTGATCAAGAATCCGTGGTCGAAATTCATTCTGTCCGGCCGGCCAATCCGGCCGGCCCGCCGTAAGCACGATAACTCTCGAACGGAATGAGCTAGAGAGTTGAAATTTTCAGAGTAGGTTTGGGGGATGAATATCTCGGCTAAGTTCGTTATTGGGCAAAATCGGACAGATGGTTTCGGAGTAACAAAAAAAAAATTTTTTTTTACGAAACAAATTCCAAATCAATTTTTTTTTAATAAGCAGTTTTATCATAAGAATCCATTCATATTATTTTCAACTCTAACAAGCTAATACTTTCGGAGATATGATTTTTTAAAATTTCAATGTAAATCGTATTTCACAGATTGATAAAATTATTATTCTATGTATGAATTCTAATAATGTCAACTTGACAGAAGGGAATATTGTAACTTCAAAAATATTGGGGTTGAAATACTCGTATTTTAGCGATGCAACGGGGACCTCACCCGAAAATGTTTGAAAATATTACGTAAATATTGAAAGCATAATTCTGTAGTTTGGTGAACGTAGATCAGGAAATTTTTGATCGATTACAAGGTAATTTTTTATTATTACTTACCTTCTTTCATATTTGTTTTATGGAATACTTACTATTTGTAGGTACTTTAAACCTGTTTTGGGCAATTGTCATACGAAACTTGTTTTTTTGGCGCCCTAGTTCCTCGGAACAGTGTGCTTATCAATTTGCCCAAGTGTCTGTAATTTTGAAATTTTTGGCTGAAAATGGTCTCAAACGATTTGGTTCGACTCACTGATCAAGAATCCGAGTGCGAAATCGATTCTGTCCGGCCGGCCGACCGGCCGTAGGCACGATAACTCTCGAACGAAAGGAGTTAGCGGATTGAAAATTGCAAGGTGGTTTTGGAGCGTAAATATCTCGGACAAGTTCGTTCGATCTATCTGAAATTTAGCATCAAATTGTAGAATCATGACCTTTATACGAGCCTTTATACGCATGTGAAGTTTTGTATTGACCAGATTACCGCAAAGTGTAAAAAAAAAATTTGAAAATTTAAAAAAAGTTTTTCCACAATAACTCTCGAACGGAATGAGCTAGGTAGTTGAAATTTTCAGAGTAGGCTAGGGAGATGAATATCTCGTTATTGGGCAAAATTGGCCAGATTTAATTCGATTTCTTCCATGGTGCAGTTCTCATTCTCATGATTGCTCATTTAATCTTGATAAATAAACTATTATTTGAATTGAATTTCCTTTATGATGCAGCTCTATCATATGTATACATTGATATAATTCCCAACTCAGAGAAACCAATACTTTCGGAGATATAATTTGTCTGTTTGAACTAGAGCGCCAGAAAGCTCCTGTCCACAGGGCTTGAACCCATTTTAGTGCTACATTTCACGAAGAAATTTCATTTGCATTGAGAATTTCGTTGTGTGTATCCAAACATGTGTCTGTAATGTAAGTGTAGAAGTTTATATAAATAAAATAGCTTCGTGTAAACAATAATGACACATGAAATCTATATTTTCTCTATGTTATAATTCAGGATTGCCATTTGCCAACTTAAAATCAATTAATTTTACAGATATCATTCTATGTAACATTTTTATTTCAGAACGCTTATATGAAAAACTTTATAAAGCTATTACAAAACAGTTTTTTAGATGGCGCCAGAATGTGTATGAAGTAGTCTTGTAATGTTTATGAAGAGCTTTATGAAATGTTTCGAATGACAAAATTATTATATAAAATGTGCCAATTTTGGGTTTATATCTGTTGTATAAACGTATTGAAAACAATTCAGCGACTAGGAATGTTTTATAAGATTTTGGTTGAAAACGTTTCCACAACTATTATAAAATATAAAATTGCTAGTTGGGCATGACCGCTAGACGCAAACCACTCCTAACATAAGCCGTACAACTTGAACAGAGCCACGTCTCCTCAAAAAATCACACACTTCATACAAAATTCTGATTCTTCAACACCAGTGGTTCAGGAGTTATTGCAGCTTCAATCTACGCATGCGTAGACTCTTCCAAGGGGATTCTACGGAGGAATAGCATCCAGCACCTCAAAACTCCAATCCTTTGAGACGAAAACTACAGCAGTTAAATCACTTCTTGTCTGCTCATGCTCGAAACGACGAATGCCCGAAAGGGTTTACATGAAGTTCGAAGCCACTTATTATCTTCGCATGCGCAATCTTGTACTCTCAGCTGAAAGTCCTTTCGAAATCACACAACTCACAAAAAACTCTGATTCTTCAGCACTAGTGGTTCAGGATATATCGCATTTTAAACGAAGCTTCGATTAGGTTAATTGTGGATTTAATTCGGTGGTTGCATCGAAAATGAACTGGAAATTGACATAGAATCAAGAGCTGTCAAAGCTTTGTAAGTAAGAGTACGGAATGATATTAATAGATTCTTATGATAGAACTGCCTCATAAATTAGCGAGTAATAATTCAAACTTTGACAAATCATATCTCCGAAAGTATTGGTTTCTCAGAGTTGGGAATGATATCAATGGATTCTTATGATAGAACTGCACCAAAAAAAAATAAATTCAAAACGTAGGTCTATGACTCACATCATATGTTGGATTTACATACTACATCAGCAAATTATAATTAGCATTCTAGGAAATCATAAAATTACGATTAATTGTTGGAATTTTGAAAAATCATATCTCCGAAAGTTTGTTGAGAGTTGAGAATGATATCAATGAATTCATATGACGAAACTGCATCTTGAAAAATGGAATTTGAAATTTGTAATGTAGGTAAAAAAATATTATTTTTCGTATTTTACTCAATACGAACTTATCCGAGATATTTACCTCCCGAACCTAGTCTGAAAATTTCGACTGTCTAGCTCATTCCTTTCGAGAGTTATCGTGCTTACGGCCGGACATAATCGATTTTGACCATGGATTCTTGATCAGTGAGTTGAACCAAAACGTTTGAGGCCATTTTCAGCCAAAAATTCATCATCATTTTGCCCTAATGTCTGTAAGTTTCGAATTTTTCTCCGAAAATGGTTTCAAACGATTAGGTTCGACACACTGATAAAGAATTCGAGGTCAAATTTCATTCTGTCCCGTTGCCACGATAACTTGAGGACGGAAAGAGATAGTGACTTGAAATTTTTAAGTTAGGTGGCGCGTCGAAATGCAACATATAAGTTCGTCAATCGGCAGAATCGGCCTAACGGTTTCCGAGTACAAATTTTGTTTTCAACCAATACAAATCCGATCCGATTGAAACTTGGTAACTAGTTGTAGAATACCGACATTAAGATGTATGTAAAAATTTGTGGGATCACATCATTAGAAAATTTTTTAAAAATTATGAAAAATATTATTTTTCTCACGATAACTTGAGAACGGAGAGAGATAGCGACTTGCAATTTTTAGGGTAGGTTGCCCATCCGAATGCGACATTTGAGTTATTAGGCATAATCAGCCAAATGGTTTTGGAGTTATACTTATGTGAAATTTTGTTGTTTTTTTCCTCAATAGCTCAAAAAATACGAAACCGATCTAATTCAAAAATGGTAGGTAGTTGTAGAATGTCGACACGCAAATTTTGCGAAATTTCGTGAGAATTGTATCACTAGAAACTTAAAAAAAAATCATTGAAAAAAATGTTATTTATCAGGAACTATTCGTACCGAGGTGGCGTTAGCTCCCGGCTGGCCAACTCCAAGCGCTGCTATTCCACCACGGTCAATACCGTTCTTTGGAGCTTTGTAATCAGCTGTACCTAGCATACCTCAGCATATACCTAAGTACTAATAAATTACACAATTTTTCTGTTCAATTCTGAAAGCACTACAGGTACAGCTGCATCGTTCGAAATATGAAATTATTCTCGTAGCGCTCAGATAGAAGTTTGTAATTTTAGTTTTCTGGATAGATGCCTAGTATGGGAGTATAAGACGGAAGTTACACGGTCAGTCTGATATCAGTCTCGCATCACATCAATCATGGATTGACGGAAATTGGTTCTATTTTCGTAGATTGATGGACTGATGATCCGAATTGATGGGAATACTGATGCGAGACTGATACCAGACTGACCGTGTAATCTCCGTGTAACTCCCAAGGAAGTTATAACCATGTTTATAGTTACGGTAACAAAGGGTTTATTTCTTCATAATGTATCAGTATGGAATAAAATAATGAGCAGGATACATGTATCGATCAAATACCTAATCAAATTGATTTTTTTCGTTCGATTCAGATGTCCTTGAGTACCCAGCTCCAAGGATCGAAATATGAGGTTTATCTCATAGTGCTCAGATAGAAGTTGGTAATTTTTTTTTTTTTTTGAAGATTCAAGTAGCCGGCGTGATAAATAATTAATTTGATTTCATACTGAATGAATCAAAATTTGACAATTCAAAATTTGATAGTTTGATAATTTGACAATTTTCGATTTGCTTCATTATATGGAGTTAAAGATCTATAACTGCCTAGTATGGGAGTATAACTCCCAAGGGAGTTATAACCATGTTTATAGTTTCGGTAACTAAGGGTTTATTTCTTCATAATGTATCAGTATGGAATAAAATAATTAGCAGGATACATGTATCGATCAAATACCTAATCAAATTGATTTTTTTTTGAGGTTGGTTCTATAGTGTACTGGATCGAATTCCATTTCCGGCTTATTATTATGCATTATACAAGATGCATAATAAATTACATATACTCCACAATTAAAGTTGTCCTGTTGACGAGGTATGTCATTTTTAATGATATCGTTAGCTCAGTATTGAGGTCACTATGAAATTTGAGATTATATTTTTCTAAGAATATGATCATTCGTGCCATGAACTCTATTTTGAGTCCTGATGGATCCATATAAGAGAATTGGCCGTTTTGTAAATCTATAAAAATTATAATGCAATGATTATTGTCTTGATTGAATGGCATTAGAATTTTATTATCCTTTTTCAGTTCAGAAAATAATGATGAAATGTAATGTTTTCCCTGAAAAATTTCTCTACTGAACTCGTCTCCTATCACAAGGAAGAATATACGGAATCCTCATTAAAAATCTCCAAGCAAAACACACATAAGGCTACCGTCCAACCAAGAATTCATATGACTACCATTCATTTCTGGTGTGTTCAATCTTTGGAATGAATCATTATAAATATTTTGAATGAACGGCTTGGCGCTGAATAACATCGTATTTTGCTACTACGTATGCCGTATTTCTCACCCTTGCATAAAAGCCATACCGCCGTATTCACAAAGCATTCAATCTCCGTTAAGTCCTAACTGAGGTCCCCAGTTAAGGATAAATAAGAATCGCAACCTCAGTTAACGTATGTAACGGTGCTGACACAGGCCTGTTTCACGTTAATTTTCACTTAAACTGATGTTGCGATTGTTATTTATCCTTAACTGAGGACCTCAGTTAGGACTTAACGGGGATTGAATGCTTTGTGAATATGGCGGATAGTCTTCTATCAAATAGTTTCCCATCAAAGAATAGCGTTTATAGTTGTCGTTCGATCGAGAATTATTCGAATCGCAAAATTTGTTATAGTATCGCCCTTTATAGTAGGAATGATTTCTCCTTACTCGTTTTGACCAGTTTTCCTCGCAGATAAAGTTTATCTTGAATCTTTTTGTTGCACATCTATTTCTGTCAATATCGTTCTTGTACAACTTATATATTCCCAACACATACTTTCTCAATTTTCTCACGAACCTAGAGCATTTCAACCTGTGATGATTATTGAGAATGTTCATTTTCAAAATACCAATATAGCTCTCGATCGGAGCATTACATGACCTCTCACCAATAATCATGGAAGTCCACATTGGTAAGTATGTGACATATCTTTCCAGTATATCATTTAGAAATTCGGGATTATAATGGATTAGCATCTTCTACCCCATCATTACAAATCGACCTCAATAAACTAGTTCTCCTACTATCAAATTCTATGTAAAATTTAGACTGTTTGTATAGCGATTTTCCGCTCTTTAATGCAATACATTTATAGTCTCCCTTCGTCATGGTATCAATACAGTTATCGATGAGGATCTGTCGACTCAAATTAGCAAGCGTCTTTCCAGCGTAATCGACAGATATTCCTTTATATTTAGAACATGTTTAAATTATCAGATTTTCAAACCAGAGGTCGAATTCTGGTTGGGTTTTCATATTGAAAACAGAAGCGAAACTTTCTTTCGATATATTCTTGACATTTTCACCTTCTTTACAATATTTTATATTCATTAGTGTAGTCAAAATCTTCATCATATGGGCACAGCACAACGCGATATGAGTTATGTTGGAGAAATCAATAACACCAGCAATATGGTCATAAGTGTTGATGATGTAGTTGATCAAAGATATTTCATTGAATGACTGCAGACTGCATCCATTTCAGCCCTACTGGAATCAGTCACTACTCGATCAAACATTGGCCATATGTTACTATGTACAATACCGTCTTTACCATAAGGGCACACGGGGCCCGTGCCCAGGGCCCCCATCCTTAGGGGGGCCCCCGAAAGACAGACAATTTCTCTCACTATTCTAAAAACATTTTGTCGGGCACAGTAACAGTAAGCACCCGAGTCGAAAATATAATTTACTTTGGTCTTAAAATTTAAATCAAAATTATGTTTATTTAATCAAATTAAGACAAAATCAAGTCAAACTTTGCCTATTTTCTTTTTGAAGTATAAAATGTCCCTAACATTTGACTTGATTTTGACTTAATCAGCTTAATTAGGATCGATTTAAGACAAAAAAAGTCATATAAGACTAAATTTGGCTTGTATTTGGCTCAGTATAAGTCAAAAAACTTGGTTCAAGCACTGACGTGAAGGCAGGAGCTTTTGCGCGTATGTTCTATGGTCCTTTCTCTTGTATTGGAAATACAGATAAATTCGATTAAGAGACAATAGATTATACGCGCAAAAGCTCCTGTCTTCACGTCAGTACTTGAACCAATTTTTTTTTCGTGATATTTTTAAAATTTTCTAGGGGTATGGCTCTCACAAAATTTTACACACTTCTTTATGTCGATATTCTACAACTAGTTACCAAGCTTCAATTTGATCGAGACTATATTTTTTGAGTTATCGAGGAAATAACATTCCAGGTGGGTATAACTTCAAAACTGTTGGACCGATTATGCTCAAAAACGATATTAACCCTCTCATTCGGATGCGTAACCTACCCTGAAAATTGCGAGTCCCTATCTCCTTTCGTTCGAAAGTTATCGAGGCAACAGTTACCCATCCAGCTACTGAACTCACTAACTTTTTCGAGTTATTTAGGAAATAATAACCAAATTTCAGATGGGTATAACTCCAAAACCGTTTGGCCGATTATGCCTATAAGCAAACTTAAATGTTGCATTCAGATGCACAACCCAACCTGAAAATTTCAAGTTGCTATCTCTTTCCGTTCTCAGATTTTTTAATAATTTTTTTGTAATTTTTCTAGTGATTCGATTCTCACAATATTTCCCAAACGTCCTTAAGTTTGTATTCTACAACCACTTGCCAAATTTCAATTCGATCAGATTTGTATTGGTTGAAAACAAAATCATTACTCGGAAACCATTGGGCCGCTTATGCCCATTAACGAACTTGTCCGTTACATTGGGATGCGGCACCTACCCTGAAAATTTCAAGTCGCTATCTCTTGCCATTCTCAAGTTATCGTGACAACGGTGATGTTCCCCAGAACATACGCGCAAAAAGTGGGAGAGCTCTTTGGACAGGGGCCTTGGAGCTCTTGTCAAAGTACTAAAGAGTAATTTAACTATGCAAACTTTGACTGCATCATAAATATTGAAAAATCATATCTCCGAAAGTGTTTGTTTGTTAGAGTTGAGAATGATATCAGTCGATTCTTATGATGAAACTGCATCTTAGAATTTGAAATTTGTAAGGTAACTCCGAAACCACCGATTTAGCCCAATAACAAACTTAACAGAGATATTTATATCCAAATTTCAACTGTCTAGCTCATTCCGTTCAAGAGTTATCAGGGTAGAAAGATGTATAATTCGCCTTCTTTACTTTCCAAAAGGGCCCCAAATTATTGTGTGCCCAAGGGCCCCAGCATAGTTTAAGACGGCCTTGACTATGTAATCGTCAATATGATTTAAAATTATTTAACCATCCCAAGATGGCAGTGATATCATGTCGGGAAGATATGAAATCAGATACAGAACACAAAATTTTCGATTTTCTTTGCCTAACCAGTGAATAGAGAAAAATACGCTTTTCATCTACTATACAGTTGGGCTGCCGAATCACGGTACCAGTGGCATCTAAAAATACTGTAATATTTTTCGTCATGCTTCTCTTTATACTCAATTTCATCATTTCCATTTGTTCTTTGCTGTGCATGTAAGCTAGCATTGGTTCACCTGTTTGTTCGATATAGTCACGATTTTGCCTCCTCATCAAATATAGATCAATAAGGTTTTTTTTAAAAGTTGTTTTGATTTAATAATTTGTAAATTATTGAGTTCCAGCAACTTTGAATCCACCTTCGTAGTCGAATCAATTAACATAGACAGTGGCTTCCGTTCATATATTTCTGCCCAACTAATTTTCTTTCTGTTCCCCTGACTTGCCTAGTTAATTTAATTCTATGGTTGAAATTGAGAGAGGAACTATTCAATCTGAATAATAGCCCCTTATCATATTCAATGCTCAAATCACATTTGATCACAAATGTTTTACATTGCATATGACTGTAGTAAGCATAAATAGACAAATATCTGCAATTTTTTGTGAACCAGTATTTTATAACATTCATGGTACAAGTATTATTGACGAATTGAAATAATTTGGTCTTCAACACAAAAACATATGTTCCTTCTTTAAGGGCATTATTGTTTCGATCATAAATGTCTGCCCACTCTTCTAACGACATAAAAAATTGTCCCTCTGTTACAGGACACAAAAATTTTCTCTTGCTGTCTTTTCGTACATCATTTTCACATCCTTTTTCTAACTCACTATGATCAATATATACGTTTTTACTACCAAGAGGTTATACATTCAATATTTGTTGCTTTTTATTACACCTCATCGAAAATATGTTATACAGTTATAGGAACATCGATTTCATCATCAGTTACTTTGTTACTTTTTGCACTTTCATTAGAAAACCTCAGTGAGAAAAGTTCCATCCAATGGAGTAATACTTGTATTGGATGTTATGGCTGCGAAATAACTCTTCAGGTTATTAGAATTTCGTCTCAAAATTCGTAGGATATTCTTTCTATAATAATAATTATTGACATAGAAATCGATTGCAGCATTGATAATAATTTCACTGTCGATTTCTAAAGCAGTAGTATTTTCGAAATTCAGATTCAAATTCGAGAAATATTGTGCTAACTGTCTTTTGTCAATTACTTTACGGTTCTCTTTGATTTATTTCCTAACTGGTTCCATGTTCCATGTGTAAAGCCAACAGAAACTATGAAAACATGTTCTTCAATTACAAGATGCCGAATATAGAAATATGATAGGATGAAAATGGTTCTCAAACATCTACACCTTATCCTAAAAAAAAAAATCAGAGTAGGAATACGAAGATATCGAAAATGTTTCCTGTTACATTATAGGCTTCAGGAAAACAGTACTATTGAAGACACGTTAGAGTAACGAGCTAGTTTACTGTACTTATTATTTTCAGCAGAGGGGGATTTTTTCAATTGAAATAATCTATTTTTTTCGACGTTTCAGTATTATGTAATATAAATGTTGATTTATTAACATTGGTATAAGCCATTTTCCAATATCATTATAGAGCCGCTATGATCGCGATACTAGGCTCTGTGTTTGAATTATATTCATCATTAATATTTGCTTGATTAATAAACATATTTTTCGTAGTTCTGGTTGTTATGCAAAGGGTTATTTTGACAGAAATAAATTATCATCAGGAATAATACCAGAGTGATTCAAATAATGGATATTTTTTCACGATAGCGTTTTCTATAATTTCACGAGCCCGTAGGACACGTGAAATTCGCGAAGAAAACACGCATGAGTGAAAAATTACCTTTAATTTTGAGGAACGAATAGTATTTTGGGGGTTATTTCACAAATGAAAAGACACGAATTTGGAATACACACTAATTAAAAAGTAATGCTGACAGTTGCTAACAGATACTTTGTTGAAACTGGCAGGAAAATATTGCCAGTGTAATTTTGTACGTCAAAAAAATATCGCTGAAATTTTAAAATACAATGATAGTCTCATAAGACTTCTGACAAATCAGTGAAATAATTGCTCAAATTTTAAAAAACACGTGGTACAATAAAAAAAAAACGCACTGACGTGAAGTCAGTACTCTTTGGCGCGCGTGTTCACGGTGGCTAATTTGAATTGAATGATGAGTACTTCAAGCTCAGTGGATAGAGCGAGCCGAAGATCTACCCAAAGAACAGTGGACACCATTCACTGTCGGTTAAAAAATTAACAGTGCTGTACCTAAGCTGCCATCAGGATAGAGTAACAAAGTTGGAAAAGAACACAACTGACTCTCCTTAGTCGCACAAGCTCCTAGAAGATTTGGGAGGGTCAGTATAATCCTGATCATGTTTATAGCACACGCGCCAAAGCAGATTGACTTTTTACACTTTTTCTTTCATTGTTAAGTCAATCTGCTTTTGCGCGCGTGCTATAAACATGATTAGTATTATACTGACCCTCCCAAATCTTCTAGGAGCTTGTGCGACTAAGAAGAGTCAGTTGTGTTCATTTCCAACTTTGTTACTCTATCCTGATGGCAGCTTAGGTACAGCACTGTTAATTTTTGAACCGACAGTGAATGGTGTCCACTATCCTTTGGGTAGATCTTCGGCTCGCACTATCAACTGAGCTTGAAGTACCCATCATTCATCATCATCATTCCATCAAATTAGCCACCGTGAACACGCGCGCCAAAGAGTACTGACTTCACGTCAGTGCTTTTTTTTTCAAGTTCCTTTAACAAATATAGCTATCAATACAGTTTGGCTGTTAGCTTTACCGTAGATCAAAAAAAATTGCGGTTGTGGGACCTGCGTTAGGAACGCAATTGCCTCTTCTCCAAATCCGAACGTATTTTAATATAGATCTACCGAATAAAGTTATTTATAAATTCACCTCAGGGCTACCATACAGATATTTCAACTCGGAAACAACGCTGTTTCCCCCAAACTGACTTGTGTCAGTGCACTGAATTGACATGAATATTCTTTTAAAACCTCACAATATCGGCTCATTACTCCCAACATAACCCAAACAACCCGAAACCATTCGCTTCTCGTCTGCGCATGCGCAATATACTCGTGGCTGCAAGTCCTCCCAAAATTACACACCTCACAAAACTCCGATTCTCCAACACTAGTGGTTCAGGAGATATCGCTTCTTGAATCCACGCATGCGCGGACCCTCACCAGGGGATTCTATAGAGGAATAGCATCCGCCACCCCAAAACCCCAATCCTCTCTAACGAAAGCACCAGCAGTTAAATAACTGATGGTCTGTTCATCCGCATAACGAAAAATGCCCGTAAGGGGTAACATCGATTTCGAAATTAGCATCAGGGCCACGGTACGGACACTTTAACTCGGAAACAACGCTACATCCCCCAAACTGACTTGTCCTTGCACTAAATTGCTATGAATATTCTTTTAAAACCTCATAATATCGACTCAGCACTCCCAACATAACCCATCCAACCCAAAAACAGTCACTTCTCTTCTGCGCATGCGCAATCTACTTGCGGCTGCAAGTCCTCCCAAAATCACACACCCTACAAAAATCTCCGATTCTCCAACACTAGTGGTTCAGGAGATATTGCATCTTTAATCCACGCATGCGCAGACCCTCACCAGTGGATTCTATGGAGGAATAACATCCGCCACCCCAAAATCCCAATCCTCTCTGACGGAAATGCAAGCAGTTAAATCGCTGATGGTCTGCTCATGCGCATAACGAAAAATGCCCATAAGGGGTAACATCGATTTCAAAATTATCCCCAGGGCCACGGCACGAACAGTTCAATTCGGAAACAACGCTACATCCCCCAAACTGACTTGTCCGTGCACTGAATTGCCATGAATATTCTTTTAAAACCTCACAATATTGGCTCAGCACTCCCGATATAACCCATACAACCCAAAAACAGTCACTTCTCTTCTGCGCTTGCGCAATCTACTTGCGGCTGAAAGTCCTCCCAAAATCACACACCTTACAAAAAACTCCGATTCTCCAACACTAGTGGTTAAGGAGATATCGCATCTTGAATCCAAGCATGCGCAGACCCTCAACAGGGTATTCTACAGAGGAATAGCATCCGCCACCCCAAAACCCCAATCCTCTCTGACGAAAACTTCAGCAGTTAAATCACGGGGCCACGGTATGCACACTTCAACTCGGAAACAACGCTATTTCCCCCAAACTGACTAGTTTCCGTGCACTGAATTGACATGAATATTATTTTAAAACCTCACAATATCGGCTCATTACTCTCAACATAACCCATACAACCCAAAACAGTCACTTCTCTTCTGCGCATGCGCAATCAACTCGCGGCCAAAACCCCAATCCTCTCTGACGAAAACACCAGCAGTTAAATCACTGATGGTCTGCTCTTGCGCATAACGAAAAATTCCCGCAAGGGGTAACATCAATTTCAAAATTAGCCCCATGGCCACGGTACGGACACTTCAACTCGGAAACAACGCTACATCCCCCAAACTGACTTGTCCTTGCACTAAATTACCATGAATATTCTTTTGAAACCTCACAATATCGGCTCATTACTCCAAACATAACCCATACAACCCAAAAACAGTCACTTCTCTTCTGCGCATGCGCAATCTACTCGCGGCTAAAAGTCCTCTCAAAATTACACACCTTACAAAAAACTCCGATTCTCCAACACTAGTGGTTCAGGAGATATCACATCTTTAATCCACGCATGCGCAGACCCTCAACACGGGATTCTATGGAGGAATAGCGTCCGCCACCCCAAAATCCAAATCCTCTCTGACGAAAACACCACCAGTTAAATCACTGATGGTCTGCTCATGCGCATAACGAAAAATGCCTGTAAGGGGTAACATCAATTTCAAAATTAGCCCCAGGGCCACGGTACGAACACTTTAACTCGGAAACAACGCTACATCCCCCAAACTGACTTGTCCTTGCACTGAATGGCTATGATATTCTTTTAAAACCTCACAATATCGACTCAGAACTCCCACCTAACCCATCCAATTCAAAAACAGTCACTTCTCTTCTGCGCATGTGCAATCTACTCGCGGCTAAAAGTCCTCTCAAAATAACACACCTTACAAAAACTCTGATTCTCCAACACTAGTAGTTCGGGAGATATCGCATCTTTGATCTACGCATGCGCAGACCCTCATCAGGGATCTGGATTCTACGGAGGAATAGCATCCGCCACCCCAAAACCCCAATCCTCTCTGACGAAAACTACAGCAGCTAAATGTTTTCTCATCTGCGCATGCGCACAACGAAAAATGCCCGGAAAGGGCATCATGAACCTCAAAAAAATAGGTTTCGGTATTTTAAGCAAAGTATTCCGCAAAATAGTAGTAATTATTTGATTTTTTTCATGTCACGTGATCTTCACGAAATTTTGCAAAAGTGTTTGCATTGGTCTTTTGCATCTAACTACTGAGTTTCAATTTAATCAGATCAGTATTTTTCGAGTTATCGTGAAAACAAAATTTTAAAATTTTTGAAATTTTTTTTTGCCACTTCAGGGCAGTCCGGTCATAACAAAACTTCGCAGGCATATAAAGGTCATGATTCTACAATTTGATCCCAAATTTCAGAAAGATCGAGTGATCGGTTCCGGAAATATTCATAAAAAACGTTTTGACTAAAAACGGCCTTAACTCCGAAACCGCTCGGTGGATTTCGCCCGTTAACGTACTTGTCCGGGATATTTACGCTACAAAACTACCCTGCAAATTTCAAAGCTCTAAGTCGTTCTGTTCGAGAGTTATCGTGCTAACGGTCGGACCGCACGGACAGAATTGAATTTGACCTCGAATTCTTCATCAGGGAGTCGAACCCAATCGTTTGAGACCATTTTCGAAAAAAAAAATCGAAAAATACAGACATTGTGACGAAATGATAGCACGCTGTTCCTTGCGGAACACGCGCGCAAAAAGTTTAGATATTTTTGCGCTTGTTCCGCAAGGAACAGCGTGAGTTACATATTCCTGTCCGTGCATTCCTGACCGTTGCAGCACATCGTCTTCCCGTGGGAACCGATGACTAGGCAAACCTCGGAATGTAACACAGTGCAGCGTTGACAATATTATATATACATGCTCATTATTCATTTTTCCTCAGTCTTGACTTAAAATCGAATTGTTAAACATCAATAACTTACTTTGCTTTCTGTATCAATAAAACCAATTTTTAAAATCTTGTTTTGCCTTGCACAAAACATAATTGGCGCAGTCGACGGAGTTTTCGCAGTTAGTAAAAACATTGAGTTTCTTCCGTTTGTGAAAACAGAACCTTCAAAAGTTGGACTATTGGTGCAGTTCTTCCAACAACAATTGGTGCTGGTCAAAAAATTCATCGTGAAGAAGACGAGTAATGCAGTTGTGGATAGTAATAACGAGCTGGTGAGTTATACGATACTTTGAATATTATTTATGTCAGACTCCTCTAATTCTTCCATTGATTCTTTCATAGAAAACGATTGTGAATTAGAGTCAGATTTATTGAATTCCTTTAATAACCTTTCCATTTCATCGAGAAATACGTTACTAAATAATATAGAATTAAATAATTCAATTAATAATTTAAACATGCCAAATACAATCCCAGTTTTTGACATTAAAAATTTGAGTATTGTTCCCGATTTCGATGGGAACCCTAATAAACTACACAGATTCATTCAATCTGCGGAAGCACTTTTGCTTCACTATTTTGATACAAATAATTTAGCTAATTTTCAGAATACCCTTCTGCTAAATGGCATATTAAATAAGCTCCATGGAAGAGCTGAAGAAATTGTGGCTATTCACGGAGCCACTTCTAATTGGCATGACATAAAGAATGCCCTTTTATTACACTTTGGCGATCAAAGAGATGAGAATTGTCTAAATCAAGATTTAGTTAATTTAAGACAGAATAATGGTGAAACTCCAAAAGAGTTTCACGAAAAAATCATGTCACTACTAAATACTATTTGCAACTATATTGATTTGAAATGTGATGCGGCATTGAGACCGAGTAAGAGGGAATTTTTCACAAAGCAAGCTCTTAAAACTTTTTTGGCTGGGTTAAAGGAACCTTAGGGTCCAATCATTAGGGCGATGCGACCCCAATCTTTAGCTCAAGCGTTACAGTTTATTATCGAAGAAAATAATATTAAGCATTATCAAAAATCAGGTACGATTGTTAATAATGTAAAAAAGAGTACTGTAGAAAATAGGCCTTTTAACAATAGTCACGCAAACGCTTCACGTTTTCAAAATCAAAATAATATGTTCCAAAATCAATTACTAAACCATAATCAATTTCCGAGTGCCCCAATACACCTAAATCGATATTCCAATTATAGAGAACCAAAATATTTCACAAATTCACAAGTATTCGGTAGACCTCAAGCGGCTAGACCCACACCTATGAGTATTTCAACTAACCAAACTAGCCAAAGACCCACCCCTATGAGTATTTCGACCAATAAAACTGTTCCAAAATTTCAATCCTCAAATATTAGAAACACCAATAGAAATTATTTTCCAGATAAAAACGCTCAACCGAGACAAAATTTTGTGAGTGAAGAATTGTTCAATACAGAAAATTACGAGGAGGAAATTCCTCCAGAATTCTCCGAAAATTTAGGCGAACCTTTTCCAACTGAATATTCGTTAGATGATAATGAAGAAAATTTTCAACCGGATCTTTTACAAGACCAGAACACATAGAGTATCATTTGTCAAGCAAAAAAAAAGAATTACCCTATATTACTATAAAATACCCTCCCCTAAAATTACTTATTGATACTGGATCAACTAAATCGTTCATAAATCCTGATCTTGCAAACAAGTATTATTCTAAATTTATCTTCGAAGAACCATTCACTGTTTCGACTGTTTTTCAAAGTTCTTCACATAATTATTGTGCGGAAATACCGATATTTTCAGAATTCAACTATGATGATCAATTCAAATTTTACCTCTTTAAATTCCACAATGTTTATGATGGCCTTATAGGTCTTGATAATTTAAAACTTTTGAAAGCAATCTTGAATTTCGGTGAATCAACATTAGTTACACCTTCTGCAATAATTCCCATTAAATATCAACCATCTCTAAAGAAAATTCCATTCAGAATCAAAATTGATGCCAACACTAAAATAATAACTAAAATTCCTGTAAAATTAAAAAACGGTGATATTCTTGTTCCGAAACAAATTATTCAGAAATGTGAAATTCCAGAAATATTAACTGTGTCTAATAATGGATTAGCCTATGTCGAAATTTTAAACAAAACTAATGACAATTTAATCCTTATGCTTGATGATCCGATAGAATCATTTCCATTTAATGATAACAATTACGAAATTTTTTCTATAGAGTCTGAAACTGTCTCAAAAAATGCAGACATAGAAAAATTAATTAGAACCTCTCATATGAACAATGAAGAAAAACATCATATTTTGAATTTATGCAAAAAATATTCTGACATCTTTCAATTAGAGAATCAACCTCTTTCATTTACTAATCAAGTCAAACATTCAATCAATACTAAAGATGAAACACCCGTATATACAAAATCATATAGATATCCATTTGTCCATAAAGAAGAAGTTCAAAAACAGATCAATTCCATGTTAGACCAAGGAATTATCAGACCGAGTCAATCACCCTGGTCCTCACCGATTTGGGTAGTTCCAAAAAAAGCTGATGCATCAGGCAAAAAGAAGTGGAGAATAGTAGTTGATTTTCGAAAATTAAACGAAAAAACAATTGACGACAAATACCCACTTCCTAACATCTCGGATATTTTAGATAAACTTGGAAAATGCCAATATTTTTCAACCATTGACTTGGCAAGTGGATTCCATCAAATTGAAATGAATCCTGATGATATACCAAAAACAGCATTCACGGTAGAAAATGGACACTACGAATTTGTCAGAATGGCTTTTGGTCTTAAAAATGCCTGTTCAACTTTTCAGAGAGTAATGAATACTATGTTGAGAGGATTGATTAATGTAATATGTTTAGTTTATCTTGATGATATCTCATAATATTTTCAACATCCCTTCAGGAACACATAATCAACTTGAGAACAGTTTTTCAAAGGCTTAGAGACGCAAATTTAAAAATTCAACTAGACAAATCTGAATTTTTAAAGAAACAAGTAGCATATTTAGGGCACATAGTGACCCCCGAGGGAGTGAAGCCCAACCCAGACAAAATTGTAGCAATAAAAAAATATCCATTACCAAAAACAAGCAAAGATATAAAAGGATTTTTAGGACTTTTGGGCTATTACAGAAAATTTATCAAGGACTTTGCCAAAATCACTAAACCATTAACCGCTTGTCTAAAGAAAGGAGCCAAAATTGAACATACTCCCCAATTCAAAAATTGTTTTGAATATTGTAAAAATTTATTAGTCAATGAACCTATTCTTCAATACCCCGACTTTTCAAAAGAATTTATCCTCACAACGGATGCTAGTAATTTTGCTATAGGTGCTGTATTATCCCAAGGAAAGATTGGTAGCGATAAACCCATTTCCTACGCATCTAGGACTTTAAATGACAGCGAACAAAATTATAGTACAATTGAAAAGGAACTTCTGGCAATAGTATGGGCAACAAAATATTTTCGACCTTATCTCTACGGCAGAAAATTCAAAATTATCACAGACCACCGACCCTTACAATGGGTTATGTCCCTTAAGGAAACCGGCAGTCGACTTTTGAGATGGAGGCTGAAACTTGAAGAATATGACTTCGAAATTGTTTATAAAAAAGGAAGTTCCAATACCAATGCTGACGCTCTTTCTCGAATCGAAATTCATAACAAAGAATTATTAGACTACATAGAAAAGTTTAACGAGTCACTCTCTAAAACAAATTCGAATGACGATAATGAATCAATGATGGTAAACATAGACGAATCAGAAATTCAAAGTGAAGAAATAGACGATAATTTATCCTATGAAAAATTCTTGGAACTCCATAATTAAAAAAAAATTGCAAATTGCTTTAACGTGAAAGAAGAAAAGGGTGATTTATTCAATGCCCCTCCAAATTACTCTTTGGCTCATTGTGTATCCAGTGATTTTTACATGAATGACGGAATTGCACTTACTTTCAAACAAAGATTCGGTCAAGTTAACAAACTTAAATCTCAAAATAAGGGATTAGGCGAAGTTGCTTTTATTGAAAATAATAATCGAAAATTATATTATCTCATTACAAAAGAACGCAGTTATCAGAAGCCAGACTATGAAACGGTTTTCAAAACACTAATAAATCTCAAGTCATTGTGTGAACAAAATGACAAAAAATACCTAGCCATGCCAAGAATTTCATGTGGTATAGATAAATTAGAATGGAGCACAATTTTTTCCATGATTAAATACATTTTTGGAAATTGTGATATACAAGTAGTCATATATTATGTAACCGATCCAAAATTAAAGACATTAGAATATTCTGAAGACATCTCCGAAGGTAATACTATACATTCAAACCATGAAAATCCTATACAAGAAATTCCGATTTCTGATAAAGTCCTCAACACTTTTGATAATCAAGTAATCTTTGAATTCGTGCATCACTCCCCAGCAAAGGTGAAAGTAGAAAGAATATTTCCAAATAAACAGAGAACTTTTGTCCAAATCGCCACAAATAATTTTAGTAACGATGTTGTACAATTTTTCAAAACTTATATGCGTCCAAAAATCTTGTATGCATTGCATTTCCAGCAGGATAATTATTACCAAGAAATGTGTGAGATACTCAGAAAAACCTTCAAACAATTGGCTTTCAAACTAGTAAAATGCAATAATATTTTGGAAGATATTATCGATAAAGATCAACAAACCTTGACCATTCAATTTATTCATGAGACAAAAACGAATCATAGAGGAATTGCCGAAACAATTTCCAGAATAAAAAGGACCTATTATTGGCCCAGTATTCAAAACGACGTTACTGAATATATAAATAATTGCGAACTATGCCAAATTAATAAATATGACAGAGACCCTCCGAAACAAAAACTAATGTTAACTCCCACACCTTGTAAACCATTCGAAATTATTCACGTAGATACATTTCAAGCTCAAAATAAAAAATTCCTCACAATAATCGATTCATTTTCTAAGTACGCCCAAGCTTATCCCTTAATTTCATCTACGGGAATTGAAATCGTCAAATCGCTCTTAATATTCATGACACATCATGGATCACCGTCAACGATCGTAATGGACAACGGAACGGAGTTCAAGAACGGTGTCGTTATAGAATTTTTGAAAGTCCATCAAATAACACCCCATTTTGTTACAACCAATAGTTCTCAATCGAACGGTTTAATTGAGCGATTACATTCGACCTTAATAGAACATTTACGTATAATCAGGAACAAAGATAAGCAAAACCTCAGTATTGAAAATATCATGCCTTATGCAATTTTCGGCTACAATTATTCAATTCATTCTTCAACAAAACAAAAGCCAATCGATGTTATAAACGGTCATCTAAATTCACAAGATCCAATGAATATTGATTTAAATGAAAAACTTACCAATAATTATATCGAAGAACATCGGGAAAAAACCAAAGAACTTTATAAACGCCTAAACGAAGAAATGGCGAAACGGAAACAATCAATTACCAACAAAATTAACGAAACGAGGGAAGAACCCCTTCCATATAAATCAGGTTCTACCGCTTACCGCAAAGTGAAATCGAACAACCGTAATAAACTTTCTCCGAAATTTTCTAAAGTAAAAGTTGTTAGTGACAATAATATCAAAATTTCAAGCGAAAATAATAATAATAATAATAATAATAATAATTTATTCAGCATCAATAATTTACATGCTTCGTCAATAGTTATTAATTTAAGAATTCCTCTAGATTATATATTGTATTCTGTATCAGGATCGCTTTGACTTGTTTCTTGAATTTTTTCACATTCAGATCTTTAATGGCATTGGGAAGCCTATTGTAGACTTTAGGTCCCCAGTAGTCTACTCCCTGCTGTGCATACTTCCGTTCATGGTATGGGATGGTTAGTTTGTTTCGGCTTCGTGTATTAAAATTGTGGAATGTGCTATTGGATGGAAAGTTGTCTAAGTTTTTGTGGACGTATGTGGAGCACTCCAATATATATACTGCTGGTATGGTGAGTATGTTAAGTTCCCGAAACGCTTCCCTACAGCTTTCTGTCTGTTTTAGCCCTAATATAGTTCTCACCGCTTTCTTCTGGAGGATCAGGATGTCAATGGCATGCACCGATGTGCCCCATAAGAGGATTCCATATGTCGCCAACGAATGGAAGTGGGCAAAATAGGAGATCACTGCTGCCTTCCTAGAGGAAACTCTTTTAACAGCAGAGATGGTGTAAATTGCCACTGCAAGTTTTTTTTTTAATGAATCGATGTGTGGCTCCCATGAAAGTGCCCCATCTAATGTAATTCCAAGCAGTTTGATGGTATCATTTTTGTTGCTCTTAATTTTTAAATTTTGTGTTTTTGATTCATTTATGGCCATAGAGTTACAGCTGAACCAGTGCTTAGATGTTGAGAGCACATATTTCTCCAACCTCCTCAGATTCCCCTCATCCAAGGCTTTTAGGAAAAAAGAAGTATCATCAGCAAACAAAAGAGTTATTAGATGCATGGTCAACTCATCCTTTGTCAAATTCAGGTCGTTCACGAATATCAGGAAAAGTAAGGGTCCCAGCTTCGATCCTTGTGGAACTCCAGATGTTATGTTCCTGCCCCCAGACAGCAAGTTATTCCACAAAACATGTTGTTGTCTATTCGACAGAAACGAGCAGATGATATCAAGGGCCGCACCTCCTAAACCATAACATCGCAGTTTACTGTGAAGGATTTCGTGGTCTACAGTATCGAAGGCTTTTGATAAATCCTGTGAAACAATTTCTGATGGCCATTTTTCATCCAGGGACTTGATTATTTCGTTCATGACCTCCATCAGCAGAGTTGTAGTTGATTTGCTGGTTCTGAATCCATGCTGTTGGTTACTGAGTAATTCATTGTCTTCAAGATATGCTAGAAGCCTAGATTTGATTATTTCCTCTAGAATCTTTGATATAGCTGGCAGGATGGATATCGGTCGATAGTTTGACAGGTCATTTTGGTCTCCTTTTTTGTGAATTGGCAACACTTTTGCTATCTTGAGTGCTTTTGGGAATACACCTTCTGAGAGACATTTGTTGAATATAATTGTGAGTGCCTGGGCAATTTCAATTGACAGTGCTTTGATCATGGTAGTTGACATGCCATATATATCTTGCGTTGCCTTCCCCTTGATTCCTTTGATGATGCTTATGACTTCGAATTCAGTGGTTGGCTGTAATTCAAGTAAATCACATTTATTGGAATTAATCTGTTTCAGCATCTTCAGGGCTTCAATTTTGTTACCAGTTGTATTCCCATTGATTAGTTGAGCTACTGATGCAAAATAATGGTTGAAGGTTTCTGCATTCCCATTATTTGGTGTTATGATTTTATTCTTTTTAGTTTCCTTTTTAATTATCGACCATATAGTTTTTGTTTTGTTTTCAGAGTTATTTATAAGTGCCTCATTAGTTTCTCTTTTTGTTTCTTCAATATATTTTATCAGTTCTTTCTTGCATCTTTTGTATTCTTCAAGTACATTACTGGATTTTGTGACTTTAAAAATGGTGTCTAATATTTCTAGTCTATTCTTAATCTTTGTTATTCTGACATTATTATGTATTCCGATTTTTTTTGAGTTTTGAATTTTTTGTTTTGTTTTCTCAGGAAATTCTAGTTCGAACCAGAGTCTCAGCTTATCAAAGAAGTATTGATAGCTCTCTTCTGCTGTCATTGAGGTGAGTACAAGGTTCCAGTTAATATCATCTAGTTTTTCTTTGATATTATTTATCCCTGGTGTTGTAATTCTTCTATATTTAATATTTGTATCATTCATCAATAAATTTTCTTTTTCAGATGGAAAGGTTATAATTTGGGCGCGGTGGTCTCCCATATGAAGATTTACAGTGCTTGTGGTGTTCGGTTCGAAGTTACAGACTATATTATCGATACAAGTTGAGCTATCACTTGTTATCCTAGATGGTTCATGCATTTTGTATTCTCCATTGTAGCACCTGAACAAATTGCATATTTTCTTCTTATCCTTGTTTTCATTTAGTATATTTATGTTGAAATCACCGCATACTACCCATTTGTATTTCGTGTACTTGTCAAGCAATAGGATGTCCTCAAGAATGCCATCCAACTTATCCAGAAACTGATCCAAATGTGCTTTTTTGGATCTATATATACTAAATACCAAAAGCTTTTCTTGAGGAATCTCTATTGCAGATATTTCTGATGTGATTTCTTCTTTATATCCTCCAAAATTCTCAATGTCCCTAAAATGTAAGCCATCTTTAACAAGTATCAAGGAGCCACCATTCTTATATTTGGTTCTGCAGAAGTGATCAGCAATGGTATAATTATTCACTAAAATATTCGGAAAAAACAGGCTTTCTTTAACACTAAACCAATGTTCAGTTATACATACAATATCAGGACATATTTCATTCATTGTTATATTGAATGTGTCCAGTTTATTTCGAAGACATTGTGCATTTAGATTTAGTAATTTAATATTTGTTACTGATTTGGTTGGGTTGTGATTGATTCCTTTTGAAAATTTGTGTTTGTTATCTGATTATTCTCATAATTGAATTTAAACCTTGCAAATGCGACTCCAGCTGGCCAAAAGGAGCACTCATAAACTCGGTCTATATATTTTATATCCAAGCCAATTTGGAAACACTCGTTATCATTTATTTGGTGATGTGTGTTGATTTTTTTAACTATCAGGGTGTCCTGGTCAGACAGTTCCAATTTTTCTTTTATATATGATTTTATTATTTCTTCGGTTACTCCAGTTTTAATTCTAGAGAGAAAGAGCCATACTTTTTTGTTTCCATTGTTTCTGCCCTGAAATATCGTATCAATATCCTTGTTTACTGTTGTCTCCGCTGTGCCAACCGATCTTATTCGCTTCGAAACTACTTTCC
Organism: Halyzia sedecimguttata; assembly: GCA_937662695.2. Taxonomy (NCBI): domain Eukaryota; kingdom Metazoa; phylum Arthropoda; class Insecta; order Coleoptera; family Coccinellidae; genus Halyzia; species Halyzia sedecimguttata. The sequence continues at coordinate 8,116,299 of OW569416.2, read as the reverse complement.
TCCATGGCACTTCCATGCTTATGGTATCTTCCCTTCTGTTTTTGTTTTCGTCCGGATTCAGAATGTTTGTTTGTATACTTTCGGTCACCGTTGACGTTGTTTTGGGGTTATTCCTGTCTATGACGTTGACAGTACGTTGACTTTGGGTCGGTTTAGTCGGTATCGTCTTCGATGGACGTAGTTCAGATGGCTGGTTAAATGTTTGCCTACTTTGCATTGGCACATTGGTGTTTATATTTTTTTGTACAGCTTGATTATAATCTTTTTTATCATATTTATGCTCTAGGAAACTAACCTTTTCATTTAACAATTTGTTATTTTCACGCAATACTCGATTATTTTCTTGGCATTCTTCCAATAATTTCTTCAGGTATGTTACTTCAATGTTCATAACATTGTTACCCTTTTGTAGTTCTCCAATTTCTCTCGCCATTTTGTGGATATTGGCTTCTTCGTGCTTGCAAGTTGTAGATTTCTGATTTGCAGCCTGTTCCATACATTTGGGGTGGAAATTTTCTAAGCACTTGTAGCACTTGATCGGTTCCACAACCTTTTTTCTGCATTGGATGCATTTAAATTCATATTCTCTACTACTTTTAACAGAGTCACTTTCACTTGCGTCATCTTCGCCCGCCATTTTTCAATTTTTTAAATAAAACCTTACATAAGCAAAATCTAAAAAGGACTAAATCTAAAACGAGAAAACTTTTACAGGATGCTCCTACTGCCGCTAGCTGTAACTCAGGAGATAAAAATAACTGACCTCCAGGACAACCCAGGCATTCTTCCGATTCATCTAGGCAATGCAAGAGTCAGATCAAAATTTCACGACTTTATTCATTTTTTCGATTTATTACCGATTAATGACGTATTAAAATCTCTGCGTCACCTATATCTTCATGCATCGAAAACATTTCTCAACAAACCAAACAGTACTTTTTATAAAGAATTAGAAACCCACAAAAAATACTATCAGCATCAATTAAATTTGGCCGAACAAAAATTAAAAGGGCTAATTCCTACAATACGATCTAAACGTGGCTTGATAGATGGGCTCGGAACCGTTATCAAAAGCATTTCAGGTAATTTAGATGCAAATGATGCAATCCATTATGAAACAGCAATAATGCAACTGCAGTCTAATCAAAAGGATATTATGAAAAATCTAAATAGTGACGTATCCCTTACTGGAGATATTATAGAAAAATTCAATGAAACTGTGTCAGTACTTCAACAAAATCTACATCTTATTGTTTCCCAGTTTCAAGGAATGGTTGGAAATTTCACTGAACTATATGATAATTTTTACTTTTATTTGAGAATTAGGAATATTATCGAGCAAATGGATACATCCATAAACATCGTAATGGAGTTCATCAACGAAATCGAAAATGCCTTAAGTTTCTCAAAATTAGGAACGTTGCATCATAGTGTAATAAAATTTTCCCAATTAAAAAATATAATTGACATTGTTGGTGAAAAATATTCTCGAGAAAATTTAATTTTTGCAGATGAAAGTCAATTTCATAATTATTATGAGCTTATAAAAGTTGATGCATATTCAACAGGTTCTAGAATAGTTTTCATTCTTCACTTTCCTATAGTGAATTCGCAAACGTTTTCTCATTACCACCTTTATTCAATCCCAACCATTAATAATACCATGATTATTCCAAAAAACTCTTATCTGACTATAAATGATAAATTGTATCAGTATACCTCTTCACCTTGTATCAATTTGCATACGATCTTTTACTGCGAAATCAATGATTTGATTGAAGGGTCAAAAACCAACGATTGTATATTCCAACTACTTCAACTAAAAAAAGCTTCGGGACATTGTCAGCGATACGCAGTATCAACCAATAAAAATTTCATCCAGCAAATAGATAATAGCAAATTCATTGCCATATTTTCGAATGGAATCAAAATACGAACATTCTGCAAAAGAAGTGATTTCACTGAACTGAAAGGAAATTATTTGATAACTGTACCCAAGGGATGCTTTTTCGAAACAAAAGAAGAAAAATATTATAACAACAAAGAAATAATTAAGAGCCAACCGATGTTCCTGCCAAAAATTTCTGATGGTTTCAACACTTCAACTCTCAGTATATTAAAAATTCAACTCCAAGATGTTTCTCTAGATCAGATCCACATCCTCAAACGACAACAAGAAAAAATTCATCCATTAATTGCTGACCATTACAAAACGAAGAATTATCTGCATGGAAGCCTCATTGGCCTTATCTATGTTATACTAATAATTATTGTCATTTATTTCTGTTACATTAAACTGAAACAATCCTTGGAAACCAGAAACCCATCTAGGAGCGTGGTACGTGACGATGGTACCGAGCCAAACCAAGTGTCATTTTTCTCCCCGTAATGACTCTTCTGTGGATGGAGGAGTTACATATTCCTGTCCGTGCATTCCTGACCGTTGCAGCACATCGTCTTCCCGTGGGAACCGATGACTAGGCAAACCTCGGAATGTAACACAGTGCAGCGTTGACAATATTATATATACATGCTCATTATTCATTTTTCCTCAGTCTTGACTTAAAATCGAATTGTTAAACATCAATAACTTACTTTGCTTTCTGTATCAATAAAACCAATTTTTAAAATCTTGTTTTGCCTTGCACAAAACATAATTCGTGCTAACATTTCGTCACAATGTCTGTATTTTTCGAATTTTTTTACGAAAATGTCTTAAGCGATTAGGTTCGACTCCCTGATGAAGAATTCGAGGTCAAATTCAATTCTGTCCGGCCGGTCCGGCCGTTAGCACGATAACTCTCGAACGGAACGAGTTAGAGCGTTGAAATTTGCAGAGCATATTTGGAGCGTAAATTTCTCGGACAAGTTCGTTAATGGGCAAAATCCATCAAGCCGTTTCGGAGTTACGGCCATTTTTAGTTAAAACGTTTTTCAAGAATATTTCCGAAGCCAATCACTTGACTCGATCTATCTGAAGTTCAGCATCAGATTGTAGAATCATGACCTTTATTTGCCTGCGAAGTTCTGTTTTGATAGGAGGGCTGTAAACTAGAAAAAAAAATGTAAAATATTTGAAAATGAAATTGAAATTTTGTTTTCGCTATAACTCGAAAAATACTGATCCGATTGAATTGAAGCTCGGTAGTTAGATGCGAAGTACCAATGAAAACACTTGTGCAAAATTTCGTGGGGATAGCATGAGTAGAAAAAATTAATTTTTTTTTGTTTTTACTATAAGCGGAATATTTTGCTTGAAATTCCGAAACCAACTATCGATTTGTCACTTCGGTGACGAATTATGACCTCTTGGGCTGTGCGAAATATCAATGCGAACAGACCACTAGGAGCCTAAAAAAAAAAATTAATAATTTTGAACTTCCACACTGGACAAATTATTTCATTTCGAATTCCTACATGGAATATCTCTAACATCGGGTGATCAGATTTCGTTCCGACGTGTTTTTTGCGCGTTTATCTGAATAAATGCGATATATACGAGGGCAACTGATTAAAATATGGACTACTTACTAGCATGGCAATTGAATTAATGCGTAAACGATGGGTGGAATTTTAAATTGGTTTTCAATATGTGTCTGAACGGTGAACGACTGGGGGTGTAACTGCCTCTTTTGGGCATTTTTTGTTATTCGCATAAGCAGACGAGAAATAATTTAACTGCTCGAGTTTTCTTCTGAGAAGATTGGGGTTTTGGTGTGGAGGATGCTATTCCTCCATAGAATCCCCCGGCGCGGGTCTGCGCATGCGTGGATTCAAGATGCGATATCTCCTGAACCACTAGTGTTGGAGAATCGGAGTTTTTTGTGACTGACCGGATGACCATAAAGTGGCAAAAAAAATTTCAAAGATTTTGAAATTTTGTTTCCACGATAACTCGAAAAATACTGATCTGATTGAATAGAAGCTCAGTAGTTATATGCAAAAGACCAGAGCAAACACTTTGCAAATTATCGTGAAGATCACGTGACATGAAAAAATTCAAAAAATTTCTACTATTTTGTGGAATATTTTGCTTGAAATTCCGAAACCTATTTTTTTGAAGTTCATGCTGCCCTTTCCGAGCATTTTTCGTTATGCGCATGCAGAGAGGATTGGGGTTTTGGGGTGGCGGATGCTATTTTTCCATACAATCCCCTGGTGGGGGTCTGCGCATGCGTGGATTAAAGATGCGATATCTCCTGAACCACTAGTGTTGGAGAATCGGAGTTTTTTGCAAGGTGTGTGATTTCGAGAGGACTTTCAGCCGCGAGTAGATTGCGCATGCGCAGAAGAGCAGTGACTGTTTTTGGGTTGTATGGGTTATGTTGGAAGTGGTGAGCCGATATTGTGAGGTTTTAAAAGAATATTCATGGCAATTCAGTGCACGGACAAGTCAGTTTGGGGGATTTGCGTTGTTTCCGAGTTGAAGTATCCATACCGTGGCCCTGGGGCTAATTTTGAAGTTGATGTTACCCCTTACGGGCATTTCCCGTTATGCGCATGAGCAGACCATCAGTGATTTAACTGGTGGTGTTTTCGTCAGAGAGGATTTGGGTTTTGGGGTGGCGGACGCTATTCCTCCATAAAATCCCCTGGTGAGGTTTTGTGCATGCGTGGATTAAAGATGCGATATCTCCTGAACCACTAGTGTTGCAGAATCGGAGTTTTTTGTAAGGTGTGTGATTTTGCGAGGACTTTCGGCCGCGAGTAGATTGCGCATGCGCAGAAGAGATGTGACTGTGTTTGGGTTGTATGGGTTATGTTAGGAGTACTGAGCCGATATTGTGAGGTTTTAAAAGAATATTCATGTCAATTCAGTTCACGGACACAAGTCAGTTTGGGGGAAATAGCGTTGTTTCCGAGTTGAAGTGTGCGTACCGATATGCGCATGAGTAGACGATAAGTGAATTTTCGTCTGAGAGGATTGGGGATTTGAGGTGCAGGATGCTATTACTTAACATAATCTCCTTGGGAGTATCTGCGCATGCGTGGATTGAAGGTGCGATCTCTCTTGAACCAATGGTTTGGAAGAATCAGAGTTTTGTGTGCGGTGTGTGATTTTGAGAGGACTTTCAGATACGAGTAGATTGCGCATGCGCAGAGGTGACGTGGCTCTTTTTGGATTGTATGGCTCATATTGGGAGTGGTTTGCGTCTAGCGGTGATGGATTTGGTGCTGAGCCGTCATTTCAAGGTTTTAAGAGAACTTTCATGTCAATTCTGTGCACGGACAAGTCAGTATCGGAGAAATAGCAATGTTTCCGCGTTGAAATGTCTGTGTCGTGGCCCTGGGGCAAATTTATAGATAACTATATTCGGTAGATCTATGTTAAATCACGTTCGGATTTGGAGAAGAGGCAATCTCGTTCCTAACAGAGGTCCCATAACCGCAATTTTTTTCGATCTACGATAAAGCTAACAGCCAAACTGTATTGATAGCCATATTTTTTAAAGGAACTTGAAAAAATAAAAAAAAGCACTGACGGGAAGTCAGTATTCTTTGGCGCGCGTGTTCACGGTAGCTAATTTGAATTTAAAGATGAGTACTTCAAGCTCAGTGGATAGAGCGAGCCGAAGATCTACCCAAAAGATAGTGGACACCATTCACTGTCGGTTCAAAAATTAGCAGTGCTGTATCTAAGCTGCCATAAGGATAGAGTAACAAAGTTGAAAAATAACTCAACTGACTCTCTTTAGTCGCACAAGCTCCTAGAAAATTGTGAGAGTTTTCCTTGGGAAATACTTGGGAGGGTCAGTATAGTCATAATCATGTTTATAGCACTCGCGCCAAAGCAGGTTGACCCCACGTCAATGTTTTTTTACAATTTTTCTTTCATTGTTAAGTCAATCTGCATTTGGCGCGCGTACTATAAACATGATTATGATTATACTGACCCTCCCAAGTATTTCCCAAGGACATCCCTCAGAATCTTCTAGGAGCTTGTGCGACTAAGGAGAGTTAGTTGAGTTCTTTTTCAACTTTGTTACTCTATCCTTATGGCAGCTTAGATACAGCACTGTTAATTTTTGAACCGATAGTGAATGGTGTCCACTATCTTTTGGGTTGATCTTCGGCTCGCTTTATCCACTGAGCTTGAAGTACTCATCATTCAATTCAAATTAGCTACCGTGAACACGCGCGCCAAAGAGTACTGACTTCACGTCAGTTTTTTTATGTTTTGAATAAAATGCTCCTCAAGCATATTTTAATTACCTTACAGTTTTTGTATTGAAAATGACAACTTTGAAATATTGAAAAATGGCTGATACTGTTGTTGACTGATACCGTTGTTGACTCTTCCAGTAGGGTCACGTGAGAGGGGATAATGAATCTACATATACTTAAGCATAGAGTTAACAAATTGAATTAACACACAGGAGATTTCAATGACTTCTTGAAAACAGCTTATCTGACGCGTTTCAGGCAGCTTGGCCTACATCAGTCTTCTGTGGCTTCCGACAAATTCAACTAGGAATTCTAAGCATAAATATTGATTCCCTAACCCATTTCACGATACTCTATTTGCAGATCTTGTTGACAACTGAAATATTAGAATATGTATTCAATAAATTGGTCCAATATTCGACCAACAATCGGTGACAACCAACAACACGACTATTCGAATAAAAGATTGAACAGATATTCGACTTCTTATACTCGAAAATTTCTGAGCCCTAAATTCTTAGTTTGTTGAGTAGACAAATATCTCAATACGGGGTTTTTATAAATGATTGTTACAACGCAGTTGGCTTTGAAGTATGCTTATTTTCCGCTTCATATACAGGGTGAGTCTTTGAGTTGTACATTAATTTTAATCACATATTACTGTCATAAATTAAGACACTTTTTTCATTTACCATTCCTCCAGATTCAGCTCAGGTAAAATGTTACAAGCGTTCAAAGATTACACAGTGTGCTAATACACTGCTGCATATAAATTATCTATGACATTAATGGTTGATGAGAAAAAAGTACGGTAACGCGGTTTACAGTTTGATTCGGGATTCCAACGTTCAGAGGCGGATACATATAAGTAGTGAAATTTCTGGAGTTTCTGATTTTATAACAGTCAATGAAGAATATCTCAAAAACGGTGCGTTTACGGGGAAATGATAAAGAAATACTTAATTTTCTGCCACGATTGTATATTATTGAAATGACCCAAGAGAAACTGTGTCTGCTTTCTTCATGCTAATTTCGTTTAGTTTCATTGATCCACTAATCTATAACTAGGAAACCAGTGGAAGTATTAGAAAACTAATAATCGGAGAATATGTAGCATTGTTATAGGAAACCTCACACCAACATTCATTTCATTCGGACGAAGCATGTCAAAGCTAAAAAATTTCAAAGCTAAAAAATACATCATACTCATAACTTAATTGAATTTATTTATTGAATCATAAATACCTGCGTTTCGAAGCACATTCTGGATAATGACTCTAATAATGAATAATATAGGTATATTTGTTCAGGCTCGGGGACTCAAGCTATTCGTACCTTTCACACCATGAGAATAGAATAATTATGTACTTGAATTCTGCGAATATTTAAGGGTTATTGGATTTCGAGATATTATTGAATTTGAATACTAGAACAAACAATATCAATGTTTTATTACCTATCTTGCCGTGGGTACAATATAATATCAGCAATCTTAAAAAATCTAACGGAAATCTTATTGAAATTCAATCGATATTATATATTATCCAATCAATTAATCCAAGATCTTCGTATTTCTCGATTTATGGGAAGGTGATATTCTGCAACGTGTACACAAAACAAAACTCGTAAATTCTTCTATGCTAATAAACGCATCTGAATTAAGGGACATATAGAATTTCACTGATGTTTTTTCCACCTTTTTTCATGTTGTAATGTATAAGGGAATTATTTTGAAATGGCATTGCGGGGATAGTGCGTTCATTTCAAACATCTGGGAATTGGGAACCGAAATCGCCATAAACCTCAACTGATGAGGGGCTGAAACATATTGAAGATAAGGAAAAGGAACAATTATTATTATTGAAAGGTTTTTGGGTTTTCTCTCCCAAACTCTGAAAAATATCTATAAATTAAAAATTAATTATTTTGTGATTTGCTTCTGCGTAAGAAACACAAGATACTTGTCAGAAGCAATCACTTGAACAATGTTGCCTAACAAATAACAACGAAACAACATCAACGAAGAAACAACTATATCGTAACGTTTCGGAGTCTATATCAGACTCCTTCGTCAGATGCTTAATGAAAATCTTTAGAATTATTTTGTTGATAATTGACAATTCTTGAATTTCACAATTTCACTTCGTCTGACGAAGGAGTCTGATATAGACTCCGAAACGTTACGATATAGTTGTTTCTTCGTTGATGTTGTTTCGTTGTTGTTTGTTAGGCAACATTGTTCAATTGATTGCTTCTGACAAATATCTTGTGTTTTTACGCAGAAGCAAATCACAAAATACTTAATTTTTATTTTATAGATATTTTTCAGAGTTTGGGAGAGAAAACCCAAAAACCTTTCAATAATGAGTATACCTCCCACAGTATCCTTTAATGATTACTTAAAACAATTATTATACTTGAATATATTCTACCCTTAATGATTTCAATATGTGTTATGAATTGAGAATACACTCAGATTATTTTGTATTACTCTAAACGAAAAAATTTCATCCGAGGCAGTGCCGGCAGAATTACAATGCAAGAATAAAAGGATCATGGCGTTGTTGCCATGCTTAGGTATATGCATTCGGCTGATTTCAAAGCTTAGTCGCCTATTCGGAACATCGGAATAAAATATCAAAAGCGCCAGAGAACGGTAGGGGAACGGTATTGACCGTGGTGGAATAGCAGCGCTTGGAGTTGGCCGGCCGGGAGCTAACGCCACCTCGGTACTATTCGTCCGACATCGCTGAATCGAGAGAGCCGATCAAATGGAAACTTGGTAACTAGTTGTGGATTACCGACATAAAGACGTTTGTGAAATTTCGTGAGAATCGTATCCCGAGATGATTAAAACAAAAATATGAAAAAATTTCACGATAAGTTGAGAACGGAAAGAGATAGCGACTTGCAATTTTCAGGATAGGTTGCGCATCCGAATGCGACATTTGAGTTCGTTAATAGGTATAATCGGCCAATTGATTTTGGGGTTATACACATCTGAATTTTTTTTTTATTTCCTCTATAACTCTGAATATACTAATCCGATCCAATTAAAACTCGGTAATTACTTGTAGAATCCCGACGCGCTAATTTTCGCGTAATTTCGTGAATATCGTATCCTGAAATTATTGGAGACGTGCAGGGTGATTCACTTATCTTGAGAAGACCCATTTTCTCGGAAACGGCCGAAAATTTTTTCATTCTGTATACGGCGTTTTGTACAAGTCAATGTTGACTTGAGATGTGCGTAAAATTTGGCGTAAAAAATTAAGATGGCTGGCGTCGCGGCGCCGCCAATTTTTTTCCCCAGGAACATACCTTTTTGGCGCTCTAGTTCCTCGGAACTGAGTGCTTATCAATTTGCCCAAATGTCTGTAATTTTCGAATTTTTCGATGAAAATGGTCTTAAACGATTTGGTTCGACTCACTGATCAAGAATCCGTGGTCGAAATTCATTCTGTCTGGTCGGTCCGACCGTCTGGCCGGCCGTAGGCACGATAACTCTCGAACGGAATGAGCTAGACAATTGAAATTTTCAGAGTAGGTTTGGGAGATAAATATCTCGGCTAAGTTCGTTAGTGGGCAAAATCGAACAAAACAAATTTCAAATTAAATTTTTTTCAATAAGCAGTTTTACCATAAGAATCCAATGATATGATTTTTAACTCTAACAAGCTAATAGTTTCGGAGATATGATTTTTCAAAATTTCAATAATAAATCGTATTTCTACGTTTTCACAGAATTATATAATTATTCTATGCATGAATTGTCATAATGTCAACTTATTTTCCTGAGACATGACATTATCTAATCAATCGAAGAATTATGAGAATAAAGTGTATTCCGAAATGTGAGCGAAGTGAGAAAAATCTCAGTTGTTTGCTCCGAAATAAGTTTTTCTCAGAAAAGTCTTACATTTCAGAACGGAACATGAAGTAAGAGACCTGAGAGTAGTGAGACTGCTTTTCATCCATAGACATAGAATGCTCAGTTCTCTCAATTTATGACGGGACTGACGAAAGGGAATATTATAACTTCAAAAATATTGGGGTTGAAATACTCGTATTTTAGCGATGCAACGGGGACCTCACCCAAAAATGTTTGAAAATATTACGTAAATATTGAAAGCATAATTCTGTAGTTCGAGAGAGGAGAAAAATTGATGAACGTAAATCAGGAAATTTTTGATCGATTACAAGGTAATTTTTCATTATTACTTCTCTTCTTTCATACATGTTTTATGGAATATCTACTATTTGTAGGTATTTTAAACCTGTTTTAGGCAATTGTCATACGAAACTTGTTTTTTTGGCGCTCTAGTTCCTCGGAACAGAGTGCTTATCAATTTGCCCAAATGTCTGTAATTTTGGAATTTTTGGCTGAAAATGGTCTCAAACGATTTGGTTCGACTCACTGATCAAGAATCCGAGGTCGAAATCGATTCTGTCCGGCCGGCCGGCCGTCCGTAGGCACGATAACTCTCGAACGAAAGGAGTTGGCGGATTGAAATTTGCAAGGTGGGTTTGGAGCGTAAATATCTCGGACTAGCTCGTTAATGGGCGAAATCCATCAAGTGGTTTCGGAGTTATGGCCGATTTTAGTAAAAATATTTTTTATGAATATTTCCGAAACCGATCACTCGATCTATCTGAAATTTAGCATCAAATTGTAGAATCATGACGCATGTGAAGTTTTGTATTGACCAGATTACCGCAAAGTGTCAAAAACAATTTTGAAAATTAAAAAAAAGTTTTTCTACAATAACTCTCGAATGGAATGAGCTAGGTAGTTGAAATTTTCAGAGTAGGCTAGGGAGATGAATATCTCTGTTAAGTTCGTTATTAGGCAAAATTGGCCAGATTTAATTTGATTTCCTCCATGGTGCAGTTCTCATTCTCAGATTGCTCTTTTAATCTTGATAAATAAACTATTATTTGAATTGAATTTCATTTATGATGCAGTTCTATCATAAGAATACATTGATATAATTCCCAACTCTGAGAAACCAATACTTTCGGAGATATAATTTGGCTGTTTGAACTAGAGCGCCAGGAAGCTCCACAGGGCTTGAACCCATTTTTGGCGCTCTAGTTCCTCGGAACTGAGTGCTTATCAATTTGCCCAAATGTCTGTAATTTTCGAATTTTTCGATGAAAATGGTCTTAAACGATTTGGTTCGACTCACTGATCACGAATCCGTGGTCGAAATTCATTCTGTCCGGCCGGCCGGCCGTAGGCACGATAACTCTTGAACGGAATAAGCTAGACAGTTGAAATTTTCAGAGTAGGTTTGGGAGATAAATATCTCGGCTGAGTTCGTTATTGGCAAAATCGGACAGATGGTTTCGGAGTAACAAAAAAAAATTTTTTTTTACAAAACAAATTCCAAATAAAATTTTTCTCAATAAGCAGTTTTATCATAAGAATCCAATGATATCATTTTTAAGTCTAACAAGCTAATACTTTCGGAGATATGATTTTTCAAAATTTCAATGCTAAATCGTATTTTCACGTTTTCACAGAATTATATAATAATTCTATGTATGAATTGTCATAATGTCAACTTATTGTCCCGAGACATGACATTATCTAGTTCCTTGCTAATAGTTGGTTCGAGAAACGTCAAAATCGACTTAGAGAGGCAAGGGTAAAAAACCGTCAAATAAACCCCCATGTGGCGATTTTATGTCGAAAAGTGAAAATTAAGAATATATGTATATCCCAGGTAAGTACAGACGTTTTATTCTAACACCGGAGATCAATAAGATCGTAGGCGGGCTCAAATCCCGGAAAGGGAATTACACTTTTTGGCGCTCTAGTTCCTCGGAACTGAGTGCTTATCAATTTGCCCAAATGTCTGTAATTTTTATTTAAGATGCAGTTTCACCATTAAAATCCATCGATATCATTTTCAACTCCAACAAGCTAATACTTTCGGAGATATGATTTTTCTAAATTTCAATAATGAATCGTACGTACTTCTATGTTTTCACAGAATGCTAGAATTATTCTATCTAAGCTTTATTATATGATCTGTGTTCATACTCGTACATTTCATCCTGTTCTATAAGAAAGACTCAAATTCATTTCAGCTATTTTAATTTCATTTCTTCCTTGGTGCAGTTCTCTTTCTCAGATTGCTCATTTAATAATGATAAATAAACTATTATGCGTGCGTTTGTTATTCTTACTTTTAAATGGTCTAAATTACTAGAATAAGTTTTTTATACCATATTTAACATCAGGGTGCCTCAAAGAAAGTAATCCATGGGCGTTAGGACCGGTGATCTTGGGGGATATCTGAACCAAAATCATATCTATGTCTCCAAATCAAAGCATATTGTCACCATACAGAAAAAAATGGAATAGAATTAACATAAAACACCCTGTAGATCACTAACGGATTGAAATGGGAAAAAATGGTAACTGGAAATAAAATTTAGAATTGAATCATCTTTCGAATGGCATAATAAAAAAGGTATGTTCCTGGGAAAAAAAATTGACGGTGCAGCGAGGCCAGCCATCTTTATTTTTTATGCCAAATTTTACGCGCATCTCAAGTCAACATTGACTTGTACAAAACGCCGATTACAGAATGAAAACATATTCGGCCGTTTCCGAGAAAATTGGGGTTACCAAGATAAGTTAGTCACCCTGTACTTAGGTTTTTTCGTATATTATTGGATAATTAAAGAATTTGAATTCCGATAGAATACATATGTCAGAATTAAAAAATCTCTGATCTTAGATGATTCTCTCATTACTCATGTCTGTCATCATAATTACGAATTGTATTAATATCTTATAAAAGCTGAGAATCTATATCGATGGTATATTCGATTAAGATTGACCAATAGAGGTGAATAGACAATAGAACATGTGCGCAAAAGCTCATGACTTTACGTTAGAGCTAGAACCAATTCTTTATTAAAATCTGAAGAAAGACGCTTCAGCTCAATGATAGATAGGTATAGGTTTACTACATTTTAAAATTGTTAGCGGAAATAACGAAACTATTTCTCGACCTTAAATCCACGTGCTGAGATAAATTTGGTGTTTGGTGTAAAATCATGACTTTATGGTTCCTGAAAACTTTAGAAGTGTCCTTCCAACAATCGCCAGCTATCCGTATTGGAAATTTCAGGACGATCGCACTTCATTGATTAAGGCGTTAAAAGGTAACAAACGAACACACATTCGGATTTATTATATTGGTATAGCTGAAGGGAAATGAGTGATGTTTGCATAATATCATCTATTCATAGTACCACTGTTTTTCTCATATTTTTTTTTTCAGCATGGAAGTTGTTGAGAGGTGGCTTAGGTGAAACTCCGAAGAATGATGAATATTGTTCATGGTACCCTTTTTATGCACAAACTACGTAAGTAAATATTTACTATGGAATTATAGATCAGAATTATTCCATCGAACAACTGGTTGATGCAGCATGGCTGAGTTTAAAATTAGAAAATACCAAAATTATCTTGGCATGCTTGTAATAATCAGCTAACTCTTCTACAGAAAAAATGAAGGCTCAGATAAGTTATTAGCAACTTTTAAATTTCCGAACTCGATTTAGGAATTATCAGAGGTAGCTTGTGGATTTGTTGTTATGCAGCGGTAACAAAACTGACCCTGTCGATATTACTGCAAAAACCTATATACAGCTGCCACCGAAAAATACTTATGAAGTTCATATATTCAAAACTATACTCCAAAACAAAAACTAAATGAAGCTAGAAGAACATATGAACACAAATTAGCCACATCAAAGTAATTTTCTAGCTTTCCTCCGACCATATATGATAACATACCTCTGACAGAAAATTGGTTCAAGCACTGACGTGAAGTGAGGAGCTTTTGCACGCATATTCTATTGTCCATTCATCTCTATTGGACTCTATTAAGGCCGATCAAATTGATGATGCGATGTGTCCCCTAGAACATGCGCGTAGAAAGTAGGATGTGCAAAGCATGCAGGTTTTTTTCAAGCAATGGAATCCGATCTAAAATTTCAGGCCGCAAGTATATTATTAACACGCAACCCATTGAAGCCATTCTCAGAATATCTAGGGAAGGATCAGTTAATGAGATTATTAAAAATGGGTTCAAGCCCTGTGGACAGGAGCTTTCTGGCGCTCTAGTTCAAACAGACAAAAATCATTCCGAAAGTATTGGTTTCTCAGAGTTGGGAATTATATCAATGTATTCTTATGATAGAACTGCATCATAAAGGATTTTCAATTCAAATAATAGTTTATTTATCAAGATTAAATGAGCAATCTGAGAATGAGAACTGCACCATGGAAGAAATCGAATTAAATCTGGCCAATTTTGCCCAATAACGAACATAACCGAGATATTCATCTCCCCAACCTACTCTGAAAATTTCAACTACCTAGCTCATTCCGTTCGAGAGTTATTGTAGAAAAACTTTTTTTAAATTTTGAAATTTTTTTTTGACACTTTGCGGTAATCTGGTCAATACAAAACTTCACATGCATATAAAGGTCATGATTCTACAATTTGATGCTAAATTTTAGATAGAACGAGTGATCGGTTTCGGAAATATTCATAAAAAATATTTTTACTAAAATCGGCCATAACTCCGAAACCGCTTGATGGATTTCTCCCATTAACGAGCTCGTCCGAGATATTTACGCTCCAAACCCACCTTGCAAATTTCAATCCGCTAACTCCTTTCGTTCGAGAGTTATCGTGCCTACGGCTGGCCGGCCGAACAGAATCGATTTCGACCTCGGATTCTTGATCAGTGAGTCGAACCAAATCGTTAAGACCATTTTCATCGAAAAATTCGAAAATTACAGACATTTGGGCAAATTGATAAGCACTCAGTTCCGAGGGACTATAGCGTTAACAAGTTTCGTATGACAATTGCCCAAAACAGGTTTAAAGTACCTACAAATAGTAGAGTTTTCATAAAACATGTATCAAAGAAGAGTAATAATGAAATTACCTTGTAATCGATCAAAAATTTCCTGATCTACGTTCACCAAATTTTCTCCTCTCTCGAACTGCAGAATTATGCTTTCAATAGTTACATTCTATTTGCATTATATGTCTATGGATGAAAAGCACTCTCACTACTCTCAGATCTCTTACTTCATGTTCCGTTCCGAAATGTAAGAGAAAAACTAATTTCGAAGCAAACAACTGAGATTTTTCTCACTTCGCTCACAATTCTTCGATTGATTAGATAATGACATATCTCAGCAAAATAATTTGACATTATGACAATTCATACATAGAATAATTATATCACTCTGTGAAATACGATTTATCATTGAAAGTTTGAAAAATCATATCTCCGAAAGTATTAGCTTGTTAGAGTTAAAAATGATATCATTGGATTCTTATGGTAAAACTGCTTATTGAAAAAAATTTAATTTGGAGTTTGTTCTGTAAAAAAAAATTTTTTTTTTGTTACTCCGAAACCATCTGTCCGATTTTGCCCAGTAACGAATTTAGCCGAGATATTTATCTCCCAAACCTACTTTGAAAATTTCAACTGTCTAGCTCATTCCGTTCGAGAGTTATCATGTCTACGGCCGGACCGGCCGGACGGCCGGACAGAATGAATTTCGACCACGAATTCTTGATCAGTGAGTCGTACCAAATCGTTTAAGACCATTTTCATCGAAATATTCGAAAATTACAGACATTTGGGCAAATTGATAAGCACTCAGTTCCGAGGAACTAGAGCGCCAAAAAGACTGGGACAGGGAATGTACCACCCAAGTTCTTAGAAGAAATGCCATTAAATGGTACACAGACGGTTCAAAAACCGCTACAGGAGCTGGCGCTGGAGTATATGGGCCAGGTACCAAATGCTCACTATCGCTAGGCTCCTATCCGAGCATCTTTCAGGCAGAAGTACTTGCAATAGGAAGATGCGTGGAAAGGAATCTAGAAAGAAACTATCAGAGTTGTGATATAGTAATCCACTCTGACAGTCAAGCTGCTATTAAAGCTCTGAGCTCCCATGTTATCGAATTCAAGCTAATATGGGAGTGCCGAAGAAAACTTAATGAAGTAGGCAAGAACAACAGGGTCTCCTTGGTCTGGGTTCCTGGTCACGCGGGAATCATAGGAAATGAGGAGGCCAACACACTTGCCAAGAAAGGAGCACGAACCCCCTTTATTGGCTCGGAACCTTATTGTGGGGTTGGTAGACACACCTACAAAAGTGAATTCCGGACGAAAGAAGAAACTGAGAGAGGTACTTCCCGGAGATCTCTCCCCGGAATGCATCACTCCAAGAAATTCCTCCGGAACTTTGATACTGTCAGATCCAAGAAATACTGGGACCTCAGTAAGAACAAGCTGCACCTCCTCACTGGCTTCCTTACAGGGCACTGCGGCCTCAGGAAGCATATGATGAGATCAGGGCTAGCAGAAACTGACGAGTGCAGATTCTGTTGGGAGGAGGATGAAACTCCTGATCACCTGACAGCAGAATGCCTCGCCATCTCAAACCAACGCAAGGAATGCTTTGGGCAAGAAATCTGCAGGAGCGAAGACCTAGGCTTCTTGAAGCCACCCCAGATACTGGAGTTCATCAGAACTCTGGAACTGGAAGGGGAGCTGTAGTTGGTAATGACATTGACAGCTCTGGCACAATAGACCTTAAGGTCGCAGTGCAACGTTACCCCCTACAACAATATATACAACACGCGACCCAAAATTTTCTTTTTTTGTTAGCAATCATAATTGAAGCTGGTGTGATTGTTTCTCACACATCTTTTTTGCGATTTAATGGATTTATGTAATTATTAGAGATAACTTTAGTAAGTAATCATTAAAGGATACTGTGGGAGGTATACTCATTATTAAAAGGTTTCCTTCTGGATTTTCTCTCCTAAACTCTGAAAAATATCTATAAAATAAAAATCAATTATTTTGTGATTTGCTTCTGCGTAAGAAACACAAGATATTTGTCAGAAGCAATCAATTGAACAATGTTGCCTAACAAACAACAACGAAACAACATCAACGAAGAAATAACTATATCGTAACGTTTCGGAGTCTATATCAGACTCCTTCGTCAGAAGCTTAACGAAAATCTTTAGAATTATTTTGTTGACAGTTATACCGCCGTATTCACAAAGCTTTCAATCTCCGTTAAGTCCTAACTGAGGTCCTCAGTTAAGGATAAATAGGAATCGCAACTTCAGTTAACGTATTTAACGGTGGTGAAACAGTCCTGTTTCACGTTAATTTTCACGTTAACTGAGGTTGCAATTCATATTTATCCTTAACTGAGGACCTCAGTTAGGACTTAACGGAGATTGAAAGCTTTGTGAATACGGCGGATTGTGAAATTCGAGATTCACATTCACATTCACATATTTGATACAATTTTAATAATAAACTAATCAGAGAAAGACGAACACAACAATTAGAATCTTTGTATTACTCCAATCCATCATGTGATCTCCTTGGATTGTACATACATGTTCTGCTATTTTTGATTTCTGTATGTCTCTATTTCTCAAGTTATTCTTATGCTCTGACTTTCTTACTTCTAGTGGTCTTGATATTTCTCCTGTGTATGATTTACCACAAATACAAGGAATATTACATGCACAGTTTTTGATTTTTGAGAATGCAATTTTGCAAATTGCTCAATTGATATTAACCATATTTGGCTGAATTTATTGAAAAAGGAGTTGGAACTTGGAAATTTCTATGCAAAGTAAAACTATGTTAGCTATGATTTTCAAATACTGCCAATGTGACAATTCTCGAATTTCACAATAACTATCAACAAAATAATTCTAAAGATTTTCGTTAATCGTCTGACGAAGGAGTCTGACATAGACTCCGAAACGTTACGATATAGTTGTTTCTTCGTTGATGTTGTTTCGTTGTTGTTTGTTAGGCAACATTGTTCAATTGATTGCTTCTGACAAATATCTTGTGTTTATTACGCAGAAGCAAATCACAAAATAATTAATTTTTATTTTATAGATATTTTTCAGAGTTTGGGAGAGAAAACCCAGAAAGAAACCTTTTAATAACTGTAGTACTTTGGATGTACTACTGTATCGTTGTTTCTTCGTTGATATTGTTTCGTTGTTGTTTGTTAGGCAACATTGTTCAATTGATTGCTTCTGACAAATATCTTTTGTTTCTTACGAAGAAGCAAATCACAAAATTATTAATTTTTATTTTATAGATATTTTCCAGAGTTTGGGAGAGAAAACCCAGAAAAAAAAACCTTTCAATAATGAGTATACCTCCCACAGTATCCTTTAATGATTACAAATATATATGTGAAGAACATGTTGAGAATATTATTATACAGTTGTTAGTATACAGTTGTTGGTATACAGTTGTTAGTTTATAGTTGTTAGTTTACACCTTTTTGGCGCTCTAGTTCCTCGGAACTGAGTACTAATCAATTTGCCCAAATGTCTGTAATTTTCGAATATTTCGATGAAAATGGTCTTAAACGATTTGGTTCGACTCACTGATCAAGAATCCGAGGTCGAAATTCATTCTGACCTCCCACAGTATCCTTTAATGATTAGCTGTATATGTGTTAGCAGAGGTTAGTGTAACGGGGTACCATACAAATCGACGTATGATACAAGAGCTTAGGGAAAAACCTCAGCAAAAAACCCTTTCTCCCCGTGAGTGTGGTGGTTTTTAACAGATAGGAATTGGGGATTGCCGCTGGTATTTCCAAACTACTTGATAAATAATATTGAAAATCTGTGTGCACAGTAGGTGTATAAATAATTGATTAGTTCTTGATGATGTTCAGTAAGGCTGATCGGTAATTTTCGAATTTTTCGATGAAAATGGTCTTAAACGATTTGGTTCGACTCACTGATCAAGAATCTGTGGTCGAAATTCATTCTGTCCGGCCGTCCGGCCGGCCGGTCCGGCCGTAGGCACGATAACTCTCGAACGGAATGAGCTAGACAGTTGAAATTTTCAGAGTATGTTTGGGGGATAAATATCTCGGCTAAGTTCGTTATTGGGCAAAATCGGACTGATGGTTTCGGAGTAACAAAAAAAAATTTTTTTTTTTACAGAACAAATTCCAAATTAAATTTTTTTCAATAAGCAATTTTACCATAAGAATCCATTCATATCATTTTTAACTCTAACAAACTAATACTTTCGGAGATATGATTTTTCAAAATTTCAATGATAGAATTATTCTGTGGCTATTCTATGAATTGTTATAATGTCAACTTTGACGTTGTCTCATTGTAATTCATTCCAGTAATGGTATCAATATGAGAATTAGAATATTATCATACTTTTGTTGGTTGATATTTTCATGCCGATGGTCAATCCATATGATGATGGGAATGGTTATGGTAAGTTAATAATATTGAGTTCAGAATATCTCCACTAAAAACAAAACTGGAATTGAGGAATGAATATCTCGGATGAGTTCGTTGTTGGGTAGAATTCGTCTATTGGTTTTGGATTGATAATTTTTGGCACTCTTGTTGAATTTAAATTCTTCTATGATGTTTGAATTCAATTTCTGCTAAGATGAAGTTCTAAATTTCAATAATGAATCGTACTTCTGTTTTCACAGAATGCTATAATTATTCTATCTAAGCTTTATTATATGATCTGTGTTCATACTCGTACATTTCATCCTGTTCTATAAGAGAGAGTCAAATTCATTACAGCTATTTTAATTTGGTTTCTTCCATGGTGCAGTTCTCAGATTGCTCATTTAATCTTGATAAATAAACTATTATTTGAATTGAATTTCCTTTATGATGCAGTTCTATCATAAGAATACATTGATGTAATTCTCAACTCTGAGAAACCAATACTTTCGGAGATATAATTTGTCTGTTTGAACTAAAGCGCCAGAAAGCTCCTGTCCACAGGGCTTGAACCCATTTTTCATACCAAGCATCGTAGTAAAGTTCTTTTCGATGCTTAATATCTTGATCATTTCGTCACTAGGAAGATTGGCTGATGAGATGTACCTGGTAGGAGAGGACCAGGCATTCTGGTTTTTGGTGCTCTAGTTCCTCGGAACTGAGTGCTTATCAATTTGCCCAAATGTCTGTAATTTTCGAATTTTTCGATGAAAATGGTCTTAAACGATTTGGTTCGACTCACTGATCAAGAATCCGTGGTCGAAATTCATTCTGTCCGGCCGGCCGTAGGCACGATAACTCTCGAACAGAATGAGCTAGACAGTTGAAATTTTCAGAGTAGGTTTGGGAGATAAATATCTCGGCTAAGTTCGTTATTGGGCAAAATCGGACAGATGGTTTCGGAGTAACAAAAAAAAAATTTTTTTTTTACGAAATAAATTCCAAATTGAATTTTTTTCAATAAGCAGTTTTACCATAAGAATCCATTCATATCATTTTTAACTCTAACAAGCTAATCTTTCGGAGATATGATTTTTCAAAATTCCAATGTAAATCGTATTTCTACGTTATTATTCTGTGGATGTTCTATGAAATGTTATAATGTCAACCTATTATCCTGAGACATGACGTTGTCTCACTGTCATTCATTGCAGCAATCTTATAAATATGAGAATTATAATATAATATCATACTTTTTGTTGGTTGATATTTTCATGCCGATGGTCAATCCATATGATGATGGGAATGGTAATGGTAAGTTAATAACATTGTCATTCATTCAAGCAAACGTATAAATATGAGAATTATAATATAATATCATACTTTTTGTTGGTTGACATTTTCATGCCGATGGTCAATCCATATGATGATGGGAATAGTCAGGGCCGTCGCTACCGGGTGGGGAGGGAGGGGAGCCTCCCCCCCCGGATCATATCTCAAAGGACGCCAAATTGACCGCAGATATTTGAAAAACTATTTCAAAATGACATAATGAAAACAGTTTTTTTTGAACTACTACTTGCATAAGATGATTATATTATACATAAGTACAGTGAATGTATCGAATGATTGCCTACCCTACCATCTACTCAATTTATTTGTACTAGACTAGACCGACAGCATTGTAGAAAGCTTTGTTGCTGCTAGAGACTAGATGGCAGGAGTGGGGAATTCCCAGCCTTCCCGGGCTATACATAAAAATCGTTCAATAGAAAGAAACATAACCTTCTTCTTCTTATATAAATTATTCGTGAAAAGTTGCCCACTTGCCAAAATAAGTTCAAACCGTCTGGAGCGGAATTCAGAAGGACTGCCCAGAAAAGCAAAATTGAAACGGGAAAAGGCGCAAATGTCATGAATACATGGCTAACGGCGAGTTGTTCAAGCCCTGACGCGAAGTCAGGAGCTTTTGGCGCATGTTCTATTGTCCATCCTCCTTAATCGAATTTACCGATTAAGAACCAATTTTTTTTTTATTTCTACGGTTCTCACTTAATTTAACACAAGTCTGTATGTCGATATTGCGCAACTAGTCCAAGCTTCAATGGGATCATGTCTATATTTTTTGAGTTATCGAGGAAATAATATTTCAGGTGGCTATAACTCCGAAACCGTTGAGCCGGTTATGACCAAAAACGAACTTAACTCTCCCATTCGGATGCGCAACCTACCTTGGAAATTGCAAGTGCCCATCTCCTTTCGTTACAAAGTTATCGAGGCAACAGTCAGCCATCCATCTACTGAAGTCACACAAGGCTGCTCGAATATCCAACAATATCGATCTGATCGTGTTCAAACTTGGAACTGAAGTTCTGAAAGCTCTCGCGAAATTTTAGCGATATCGAACGAATAGTTTAGGACATATAGAATATTTTTCAATCATTTTTTGAAAAATTTCTAGTGATACGATCCTGACGAAATTTCGCAAGATTTCGCGTTGGCATTCTACAACTAATAACCTCGTTTGAATTGGATCGGTTTTGTATTTTTCGAGTTATTGAGGAAATAACAACCTAATTTCAGATGGGTTTACCTATGAACAAACTAGCATTAAGATGCACAACCTACCCTGAAAATTTCAAGGCGCTATCTCTTTCCGTTCTCAAGTTATCGTGGCAACGGCAGGCCGGTCAAACAAAATCAATTTTGACCTTGAATTCTTCATTAGAGAGTTGAACCAAATGGTTTGCAACAATCTTCGGCAAAAAAATCTAAAATTACAGACATTTGGGCAAAATGATAACGTGTGATATTACCCAGAACATGCGCGCTAAAAAGAGGACTGTATTTTCGAATAAAGCGAAAAGAGTAAGTTTTGGCCATTGCTGACACATAGTTTTTAAGGGAAGTAGCACCTTGTGAATCCTCATTCAACAACTGCACTGGCAGGTTGATTTTCAGTGTGTATAAAACATAACATTGTTTTTTCGTGATATTTCGGTAAAATATTCGATTGAGTGACATCGAAGATTTAATTTTCTATATGCACACTAAAAAAATTTTCAGGGTGATGAGTACAAAAATATTGCTTAAATTCAGGAATTACAAAAAACTCATTCAATATTCCAAATAGCAGATATTTTCGAAAAATTGTTGGAACATTCCACTCTAGATAGCAGGGTAACATGAAATAATTGTTATATCATTTTTCGAAAGTTGTGTTTTTAATATTTATAAAATCTTCAGATTATTCTCATCATCTCGAAAGCTTGATATTTATATTTATTTTTGTCAAATACAATTCTTTTTTGGCCCTGGATCTTTTGAGAGATGCAAACAATTTTTTTCACTGAAAAACACAAATTCAGAACGCGGTATTCTTTGTAAAATGATTCTCATTCATAGTTATATTAATTTATAATTCATTCTTTATTAAGAAACTATGTTGTATTTATCAATATATGTACACTTTATCCATATGTGTGTTTTTCGATTTCTGCCTATTTTTTCAAATTAGGGGCGCCAAAAGACGTTTTTCCCCCCCCTCGGAATAGCT
Organism: Halyzia sedecimguttata; assembly: GCA_937662695.2. Taxonomy (NCBI): domain Eukaryota; kingdom Metazoa; phylum Arthropoda; class Insecta; order Coleoptera; family Coccinellidae; genus Halyzia; species Halyzia sedecimguttata. Next base: position 8,093,251 of record OW569416.2, on the reverse strand, counting down.
CTTAGCTACGGCCCTGGGAATAGTAATGGTAAGTTAATAATATTGAGTTCAGAATATCTCCACTAAAAACAAAACTGGAATATTGGTGTATTGGAGTAGAATTGAGGAAAGATATATATTATCGTTCATCATAGAATTGAGGAATGAATATCTCGGATGAGTTCGTTGTTGGGTAGAATTTGTCTATTGGTTTTGGATTGATAATTTTTGGCACTCTTGTTGAATTTAAATTCTTCTTTGATGTTTGAATCGAACGAAAGGAGTTAGCGGATTGAAATTTGCAAGGTGGGTTTGGAGCGTAAATATCTCGGACGAGCTCGTTAATGGGAGAAATCCATCAAGCGGTTTCGGAGTTATGGCCGATTTTAGTAAAAATATTTTTTATGAATATTTCCGAAACCGATCACTCGATCTATCTGAAATTTAGCATCAAATTGTAGAATCATGACCTTTATACGCATGTGAAGTTTTGTATTGACCAGATTACCGCAAAGTGTCAAAAAAAATTTGAAAATTAAAAAAAAGTTTTTCTACAATAACTCTCGAACGGAATGAGCTAGGTAGTTGAAATTTTCAGAGTAGGTTAGGGAGATGAATATCTCAGTTAAGTTCGTTATTGGGCAAAATTGGCCAGATTTAATTCGATTTCTTCCATGGTGCAGTTCTCATTCTCAGATTGCTCATTTAATCTTGATAAATAAACTATTATTTGAATTGAATTTCCTTTATGATGCAGTTCTATCATAAGAATACATTGATATAATTCCCAACTCTGAGAAACCAATACTTTCGGTGATATAATTTGACTGTTTGAACTAGCGCGCCAGAAAGCTCCTGTCCACAGGGCTTGAACCCATTTTTAATAATCTCATTAACTGATCCTTCCCTAGATATTCTGAGAATAGCTTCAATGGGTTCTAGAAATTCTAGATCGGATTCCATTGCTTGAAAAAAACCTGCATGCTTTGCACATCCTACTTTCTACGCGCATGTTCTAGGGGACACATCGCGTTATCAATTTGATCGGCCTTAATAGAGTCCAATAGAGATGAATGGACAATAGAATATGCGTGCAAAAGCTCCTCACTTCACGTCAGTGCTTGAACCAATTTTCTGTCAGAGGTATGTTATCATATATGGTCGGAGGAAAGCTAGATAAATCCAGCATTACAACGACGTCGTTCGAATCACTAAACGAACGACGAGAACTTGTCGTTGCGATTTCATCCTCTCATGAATTGTCGCCTTAAAGATGCTTATAAATTACGCGTGACAGCCGCGCGAGCCAATGTTCGACGTTCATTTGCCTCACGAGCTAATATTTAGATATGAATTTAGTTAAGCGCGGCTGCCGCTCGAGGCAAGCGATACAACTCGATAGCCAGATCAGTTCGTTTCGTTGTCCATTCTACGTAGGTTCCGCCCGAGCCAATGTGCTAAAACGATAACTTTCCCAACTGTGCGCGAACGGTCGGCTGAAGCTACTTTGATGCAGTCTCAAAAATCGACAGAGTACGACTTGTCCCGCGGCACGTTCGAGCGCGGAAATGTTCCAGCTGCCGCGTGCGGTGACCCCGTGTACATAGCGCGAGGCCTCCACGCGAGCCAATGTTCGCTGGTTTGCCGAGCGTAATTTATATGCACCTTAAGGGTGTATTCTCGATATCGGTGATATCATAGTTGCTATTAAAATTATGTCCTGATTCTTATAAGTGGTTTGCATATGTTGAGTGTGGAATATTAGATCTGCTGATTCATGTGTACTTTTTTCCAACCATCTACCTGTTTGATCAATATAAACCATTGTGCAATCATTACAGGTAAGCTCGATGGGTCTTTCACTGCGGAATTTTAGTGTACAAAATAAAAAAAGAAAATAAAATCTCTTCAAAAATCTTATATTTCAGAAAGCGCTGGTTTCAGATTCCGCTGAAACTCTGCTCAAACCTTCAAGCCACCATTTTATGATCGAGTACCGGATTTCAGATCGATCGGCTTTGAAGTTTAGCAATTATTGTGAAAATTAAATTCTGAACTTCAATATCAAATGATGTGAATCTCAGCTTACCTCAAAGTAAGGGACAGCCGCGCGGTTCCCTTTCTCTTGTAGACTACTGGTGCTAGGAGATAACTCCTAGTGGAGATATAAGAGATTTTAGCTAATATATTTACTACCTAGGAAATAGCCTGACTTGCTCATAATTTTTAGGGGATCTCTTTCTCCGTAGACACTGCATGGTGGGACCCTCCCGTTACCAGACACCTTCAAAGTTAAATAATCACTTTTGCGTGCATGAGGAACATGCGTGCATTTTGCCAAAATGTTTTTAATTATTTTTTTGTCGAAAATGGTCTAGAACGAATACTTTCGACTGATTGATGAAGATAGTAACTACTTCTTCTGAAACTTCGATTCATGTAAATCTCAGAATTGTAACAACACTTCGATTGCCGAGATGATAGCGTGCTCACTTTCCACGCAGGAGAACCGGGTTCGAATACCCGCTGATTGAGGTCACTATTTTATATATTTTAAAATTTTAATTAGGTTCAAACTTTGACAAATAATATCTCCGAAAGTATTGGAAATGATATCGATGGATTCTTATGAAGGAACTACATCTTAAAATAAATTAAATTAAATAAGAATCCATTGATATCATGTCCAAAAAACCAATACTTTCGCAGATATGATTTGTCAAAGTTTGAACAAGAGCGCTAAAGCCTCCAATGATCTAATAATAATAATCTTATTATTACATTATTCGTATAGAATTGAGAATAATTATTGAAATTTTGAAAAATCATATCTCCGAAAGTATTAGTTTCTTTGAGTTTTGAATGATATCAATGGATTCTTATGATGAAACTGCATCTTAAAAAAATTGAATTTAAAATTTTTTTTTTATTTGAAACCACCTGGCCGATTAGGCCAATAACGAACCCAACCGAGATATTCATCACCTACTCTGAAAATTTCAACTGTTTAGCTCATTCTGTTCGAGAGTTATCGTGTTAACGGAGGGCCAGCCGGACGGCCAGGCAGAATCGATTTTGACCAAAGAGTTGAGCCAAATCTTTTAAGACAATTTTCAGCCAAAAATTCGAAAATTACAGACATTTGGGCTAATTCATAAGTACTCTGTTCCGAGGAACGAGATCGCCAAAAAGACGGCTTAAAGGTTCATGCAGTATTTCGTGAGGGTATATGCGGACAGATGTTCCTGACTTCACGTCAGTGCCTTAGGAATTTTTAGTACCCATCTATCTTATTTCAGATTTCATTGTGAAAAGCGAGTTCTTTTGTTATTACCTTAGTACCTACCCGTTTTGGTAGTTTTCTATCACATTGGGAAAACTTAGTTCCTTTTCGTTAGTCAGTAAGTTATTTATGCTCATAGACCTATATTTTTAGTTTTAGATCTCAATGTGAAAAGATTATTCTTGAAAAGCACTGACGTGAAGTCTGAAGCTTTTGCGAGCAGATTCTTCTATCTACTCATGCCTAACACACCCTCACAATTCACAAAATACTGCATGAACCTTCAAACCGTCTTCTAGGCACTCTTGTTCCTTGGAACACAGTGCTTATCAATTTGCCCAAAAAATCGAATGATTAGCTGAAAATGGTCTTAAACGATTTGGTTCGACACACTGATCAAGAATCCGTAGTCAAAATCGATTCCGAGCGGCCGGCCTGCCTTAGACACGATAACTCCCGAACGGAATAACCTAGACAGTTGAAATTTCTAGAGTAGGTTTGGGAGCTAAATATCTCGGTTGACTTTTCACATTACAAATTTCGAATTTTTTTTCCAGATGCAATTTCATCATAAGAATCCATTGATATCATTTTCAAATCTAGCGAGTTAATACTTTCGAAGATATGATTTTTTCAAAATTTCAATATTAAATCGTAACCGATTCGCGTGTACACTCTCGACGAGTAAACACCTGTTCTGTATTCTAATTTATTGGTGAAGTTGAGCGATAACGAGTGCAATAAATCGGTTTTTCCAAATTGTAAGTGGATAACAATACGACATTATTCCATTTTAAACAACCAACATATTATAAATAATACAAACAGACTGTATCGTAATATTGTTTATATTTTACCGATAAAAAATCGTAAGACCAGACGTTGCACGCTGCCGTTGACCACCGCGACTGCGACTGGTTACGGTGCGGCTTGGCGCCTGTACATAGGCAACCAATATTACGTAGCGATGTATCAGCTAAACTGCCATGATGAATAGTGATAAAAATGCTACTTTTGACTACAAAAGTGGCGGAATTACTCAAGAAAGAAACCCAACAGCCCTAAGCAATACCATCTCGTCTCAAAACAGTCAAAAACAAAGTACCGTCAGCTCTTATTCCTCTGCAACAAAATCAATACCTAAACCGGTGTTTCCTAGGAAAGATCAAGCAATAGTTTTACATGCTGAAGAAAACCTTAAGTTATTCGATTACGTAAAGGCAGTAGGAGATATTGTAGGTCCCAAAAATATCAGCTTTGCCTCGAGGATCTCAAATAATAGAATATGCATATATTTAACGAATAAAGACCTTGTAGACCAACTCATAAAATCACACCCGATCATCTGCATAGAAAATTTCGAACTAAATATTCGAAGATTAGTATCTCCTACTAAAAGAATCGTTATATCGAATATCAGCCCTTTTATACCCCACGACATAGCAGAATCTGCTATAAAAAATTTAGGCTACAATTTAGCATCTCCAGTCTCGTTCCTGAGAGCAGGTATTCCAGGCGACGAATATAATCACATACTCAGTTTTAGAAGGCAAGTTTTTGTATTCTCTCCAACCGACGATTTTGAGCTGCAGACATCTATTGTCATTCCATATGACGAACAAGAGTACAGGATTTTTCTTTCTACAGATAGAATGGAATGTTTTATATGCAAACAATCTGGCCATATAGCAAATAATTGTCCAAATCCACCTACAGTTGCGCCCCAGCTACATTCAGATAACATAATCCAGCATTCCATTAATGAAAAAACGCCTACCACAGAAGATTTATCACTTCAATCAGTGACAGACATCAACCCGCCTCATAAAAGACAGCTTTCAGACATTGCATCTACAAGTGAAGACACTAATCTCCAAGAAGATGACGCCAATATAAATGTGACCTTGCCAGTTGCTACGAATATGCCACCACCTAAAAATGCTCCTAGTGAACATAAACTTGTAAAACAAGCTAAGAAAAAGCGCAAAACAGAACCACGGTCAGAACAAACACTATCAGACAATACCAAGACAATAATAAAAGAAAGATACCAAGCCAATCCTGAAAATTTTATACTTCCAGCTGATTACTTAATTGCCTTCTTGGAAAACACCTATGATAACAGTAACCCTTATCAGGAGGCCTTAAAATTCACACATAATGTCAAATCCCTTCTTTCCAACATGTATGAAATATATCCATTCCTAAATGAAAGATCCATTAAAAATAGATTCACCCGATTGACTAAAAAAATTAAAACACATTTAACATCCGAAGAACTAGAAATGGAAAGTATTTCAAGCGAGCTATCTCAATCCTCAATAGACTCAAGAGATGAAGATTCTCAATCAGATATCTCTCAACTGTCACAAAAATCTTCATTCTAAAAGATAATTCACTCTGTTACAATGGAACTGCGATGGATTCTATCCTCGAATCCATCGAATACAACAGTTAATTTCTGATCAACTACCTGAAATCATATGCTTCCAAGAAACAAACTTTAAGGATGAACATAAAAAACTTCTAAAATACTTTGAAGGTTATCACCAAATTAGGACCGAATATGCTCGTGCTAGTGGTGGAACTTCGATATATGTGTCTACTGACTTTTTTTCTCAGAATTTTCCTATTACCACAGATCTAGAGGCTATAGCTGTTAACGTTTGGTGTCCGCATAGAATCACAATCTGCAGTGTTTATATTCCGCCCAAACACAACTTGACAGAAGGACAAATCCGGAATCTTGTGAGTCAGTTACCTAACCCATTCATCATTGTAGGTGATTTTAATGCTCATAGTACAACATGGGGAGGCAAACAAACATTTGGAAGAGGGAAAATAATTGAAAACTTCATGAACAATTCCAACCTTTGCCTTTTGAATACTGGAGATAATACACACTTCAATATCTCTTCTGGAACATTTTCATCAATTGACCTCAGTTTTTGTGACCCTAGAACGGCACCTGGACTTAACTGGCAAGTACTAGACAGCTTATATGACAGCAACCACTTTCCCATAATTATCTCCGACAAAACACCTAAACTAGAGAAAACTCTAGCTAAGTGGAATCTGATGCGTGCCGACTGGAATATGTTTAGTTCCTGTGTTCAAGCTCAGACAGACGATCTAGAGCTCGCCGATAATGTTGAGCAAGCTACAAATCAAATAGTTGAATGTATAATTTCAGCAGCAGAAAAATGTATCGGTAGGCACGAGATAGATCTTAGAAAAAGGGTAGTACCTTGGTGGAATGACGAATGCAAAACCGCTGTACAGGACTGCAAAAAAGCGTTAAATAGATATCGAAGAACCCGTTCTCAAATTGACCTGATTACTTTTAAAAAATTAAAAGCTAAGACCAAACTTATATTAAAAGAAAGTAAACAGCAATCCTGGAATAATTATGTGAGCACAATAACAATCAATACACCCCCTAATCAAGTATGGTCCAAAATTAAGCGAATGCAAGGACGTAGCACAAACTCTAAAATATCTGCCATAAGAAATAATGACGAAATGATTACTGAAAGCCAGACTATTGTCAACATACTTGCAGATCATTTTCAAAGAAAAGCAAAAAATTATAACGTACCCCAAACAATACACACGACCCAGCCAAAAACAAAGTCGCATTCCACCTCAGTAAACCTTCCTTTCACGCAGCAGGAACTTATCTACGCACTGTCAACATGCAAAAATTCAGCAGCTGGACCAGATAATATACCTTTCATCTTCCTAAAAAATCTTTCCCCGTCTAGTTTAGACAAACTTCTAGAATTCTATAACATTATATGGTCCAGACAGGAATTCCCAGCACTGTGGCGTCACTCCATTATTCTTCCTTTTAAGAAAAACAATGCAGTTTTAACAGACGTATCCTCATTTCGGCCAATTTCGTTAACATGCACAATGTGCAAACTCCTTGAAAAAATGATAAATAAACGCCTTGTCTGGTATCTTGAAACAAACAACGTACTGAATCCAAACCAGTCAGGATTCAGACCACAACGAAGTACCACTGATAATCTTGTACTGTTACAGACAGAAATCGCAAATGCTTTTTCAGCAAAGCAAGACGTTGTAGCGGTCATTTTTGATATCGAAAGTGCATTTGACACCACTTGGAGACCAATCATTCATAAGAAACTGAAAGAAATAAACCTAACTGGAAACATACTAGCGTTCATACAGAATTTTCTTTCTAATAGGACAGCTATAGTATCTGCCAACGGAAAAATGTCCCACTACTTTCCATTAGAAGACGGTGTACCACAAGGAGCAGTACTCAGTACCACTTTATTCAACTTGGCCGTTAATGATATCTGTGACAGTGTGCGATCACCAGTTAAAAGCTCTCTCTATGCGGACGATCTGATACTTTACTGCGCAGGCAGAACTACCTTAAATACATGCACTCTACTCCAAAATGCAGTTAATGAATTATTCCACTGGTCAAGAGAAACAGGATTCAACTTTTCCACTTCAAAATCTAAAGTTATCAGATTTAGCCGCAGAAAATCCAACTACATGCCACACATAACCTTAAACGGAATATCTTTGCAAGTGGTTGATGAACTCAAATTATTAGGCCTAACCTTTGATGGCAAGCTTACTTGGAAAAAACATGTCCAGGAAATAAAAGCGGATTGTCTAAAACGTATGAATATACTGAAAACTCTTGCCCACTACCAATGGGGAGCACAAGAAACAATGTTGCTCAGAGTTTACAGAGCGTTAATTCGCTCCAAATTAGACTATGGTAGCTTGGTCTACACATCTGCCAGTGAACATACCCTCAAAATCCTAAACACAGTACATAACACAGCCCTCCGAATCTGCTTAGGAGCCTTTAGATCTAGCCCTGTAGAATCTCTCTACTGCGAATCACATGAAATGCCCCTCTCTCTACGTCGTAAACAACTGCTTCTGTCATATTCTGCAAGGGTATCTGCTAACACTGCAAACCCTGTGTACAAAATCTTTACCACCAATCAAGCAGTACATACCAATATCTCCAGGTGCCCTCATCCAATACCAGAAATCTTAAAAGAACACTTAGAAAACAGTGACCTCTCAAAAACATCTCCAAACCCAATTTCAACAACTCCACCATGGACCAAACAGATGCCCCTTGTCAATACCTCCTTAAGTAAATATAAAAAATTCGAAACTCCCAATTCAGTTCTCAGACAATCCTTTCTCGAGCTCATTAGCATATACAACAGAGAAAATATATTGTACACCGATGCCTCTAAAGACGACAGTGGAGTGGGCTGCTCTGTTACTACAACAAAATCAACATTGGCAAGATACCTACTCCCCAGTTTTTGCAGCGTCCACACTGGTGAACTATACGCAATTCTTAAGGCCCTCGAAACAATTCCTGACGAGAAAAAAATGGCCATCGTATGTACAGATTCGCTAGCGTCAATTCATTCCATAGAGAATATATATACCCAACATCCACTGGTACAGAACATCCATGATACCTGCCAGCAACTCTTTAGGAAACACATCCACGTATCCATTGTTTGGGCCCCATCACATGTTGGTATTAGTGGCAATGAGAGAGCCGACCTAGCTGCCAAAGAAGCCCTGACTTTGGACCTACCCACCCAACACATCCAACTTCAGGAAGATTTAAAAAACCATTTCAAACAAACCACCCTGAATAAATGGAAAAGCATTTGGAATCAATCAGGTACTAAACTGTCGAAAGTTCAACCAAATATTGTAGCTAATAACTGGCCCCCAATGGACAGAAGGGATGCTGTAATAGTGCATAGGCTTAGAATTGGTCACACCCGAGCTACACATGGTTACCTGATGGAGGCTGGAAATCCAACATTCTGTGAACACTGCAACAAACGTCTGACAGTAGAACATATCGTGACAGAGTGTCCCCAGTATAATAATAATAGGCATGCACATAGCATTAGTTCAGATCTGAAGAACAACCTAGGTTCACCTAACAACATAAATAATGTTATACGATTCTTGAAAGATATTGATATGTACAAACGTCTTTAGCTAATAGTATACAGTTAGAATATTGTTTGCAGAATAATCAAAAGTACTTAGTGAAAATTGTAATATATACAAATGTAATTAGTCTAATAATTTACCAATGTATGAATACATAGTAATGTGCCAATGACCATAAGCAGTCGAGGCACTTCAATAAATAAAAAAAAAAAAAAAATCGTAACCTTATCATTTCACAGAATGCTATAATCGAAAAATCGTCCGTATCTATGAATTTCATCTGTGTTTATACATTTCATCAGTCTCATCTACAGATAAGAGACATGTCAAACAAAGTATAATTGAATGCAAAATGACCAATGGAAGAACCTCAGGTATCGTAGATAGCTCTTGGATAATCCATATGATGATGATGATGATGATGTATATATATTCTTTGGCAAGTTGATCAATTTTGGGTTCAGAATATCTTCAGTAAAAATAATTTTGAATATTGACTAAGTATCAATTGACATAATATAATTTATCATAGTAGATTTGAGGAATGAATATCTCGGATAAGTTCGTTATTGAGAAGAATTGGTCTGTTGGTTTTTGATTAATACTCTTGTTAAATTTAAATTATTTTATGATGTTTGAAATTAATTTCTTTCATAATGAAGTTCTTTCTTAAGAAACCATTGATATCATTCCCAACTCTGAGAAACCAATACTTTCAGAGATATGATTTGTCAAAGTGTTCCAACCGATTACTCGATTTCAATTCGAGCGGATCTGTATTTTTGAAAATCAAATTTGCTGGAAGATTTGTGTGGAATTTCAGCGGAATCTGACAAATACTTTCTGATATATAAGATTTTTAATCTTTTGTTGAAGAAATGTTTCTATTTTTTTTACTAGTCATACAACCCTCACGAAATTTCTCAAAAATTAGTGCTTCTACAAGTATTTACAGATTTTAAATTGGATCGGACCAGATTTTTTCGAGTTATTGAGGAAATAACAAGAACATTTCAGATGGGTACGACTCCGAAACCGTTTAGCTAAGTAAGCCCATTAATGAACTTAACTGTCGAATACGCCTGCGCAACCCACCCTGAAAATTGCAAGTCGTTATCTCTTTCCGTTCGAAAGTTATCATGGTAATGGTCACCCCTCCAAAAGCTGAACTCGCCCAACACTTCTCGGTTTTCAGTATTTCTTTAATATCTCCACCATTAAAGCTCCGAACGTGTTCAAATTTGGAACAACTTTATAAACTGAAGTCCTGGTGATTTTTATTCAGCAGGTATTACATATGTACAAGTACTTGTATCAATTTTATAGGCTATAGTGTTCTTTACAAAACTGCGAAGAATTGAACGGAATTATGATGAATTGAATGGAATTATGCGGAATTGAATGGAATTGTGAGGAATTGAATGGAATTATGTGGAATTGAACGGAATTATTCATAAAAGTGGAATTTTAGTGTACAGAAAACGGCCAGTGAAAGACCCCTCGGGTAAGCTTGTAGGCTACAGATTTATAATCTTTTTAACTTAATCTTTAGCATTTTTTATAGACTTACCTAAATAATCAGATGTATAATTAATGGAAAGGTTAACGGGTAATTCCCCAAATGGAACAGAGAACAAGCCCTGACGTGAAGTCAGGAGCTTTTGCGCGCATGTCCTGTTGTCCATTCTCCTGTATTGGACACTCTTAATCGAATTCGATTAAGAGTGTCCAATACAGGAGAATGTACAATAGAACATGCGGCAAAAGCTCCTGACATAGTTATTCAGAATGAAAAGAATTTTAGTATGTTTTCTATGACACACAATCTCTAATTAACAGTTTTTCCTTACTTTTATTGGTTTCCTCGTTTTAGACTCGCGAATTCATAAAACTACGAGAAATTAGCATAATGAAAGCAGATGAAGGTTAACCTGGTCGTTTTTGCGCGAATGTGGGGGAATCTGGGGAACATCGCGTTATAATTTTGCCCGAATGTCTGTAATTTTCGAATTTTTCGCCGAAAATGGTCTCAAACGATTGGGTTCGACTCCCTGATCAAGAATTCTAGGTCAAATGTGATTATGTCCGGCCGGCCGGCCGTTGCCACGATAACTTGAGAACGGAAAGAGATAGCGACTTGAAATTTTCAGGGTAGGTGGCTCATCCCAATAGGACGGACAAGTTCGTTAATGGGCATAATCGGCCGAATGGTTTCCGAATAATAATTTTGTCTGCAACCAATCTTCTTCTTCTTCTACCGCGGTGCCGTCTCAGGCTGAACTGAGGCCTTCAGGCCCATTGTTCTCCCGCTTGCCAAACTCGTGAGACTCAGTCCAAGAAAAACGCTGACAGGAATGCCGCGAGCTTAAAAGGAGAAGTCCCTCTCACCGTAGGAATCGTAGGTGTTGGGTTGCCTAGGTGTATGACCCTCAATTCTTTAAGGTTGTTACAGTCGAACAGAATATGTTCAGCTGTTTCTTCCATGCTCTTGCACCAGCGACACAGAGCGCTATCGGCCAATCCCATCCTATTCAGATGTTTGTTGAACTGGTGACCAGTTAGTAATCCAGTCACCAGGCTCAATTCTCTTCTTTCGAGTGAAAGAAGTTTCTTTACTTCAGACTTTGACGATGGTTTCTTAATGAGAAGCCTTGACTGCCTGAGTCCTACTCCCATGTTCCATACACTGGAGAAATTCCTGTCCAAACGATTCTTGAAGAATGTTTTAACAGAGGTACGACATACTGGAAGCGAAGGCTCAGGACCTATATATGGTATCCGAGCCCCCTGCTTCGCCAGCTTATCTGCCTTAACATTACCTGAAATCTCCGAGTGAGCCGGACACCAGATGAGTTTTACAACGTTACCAGCGCCCAGCCTTCGCAGAGCCTTCCTGCATTCGCCTACTAAGTAGGAGTTTATTTTCACATCAGATAGGGATTTTAACGTTCCTTGACTGTCACAACATATATATATGTACTTGCCAGAGTATCCTAATCGGATGTTTTCCAGCGCACAGACAAGAACAGCATATAGTTCTGCCTGTATTATCGAGCAGTTCTTCCCGAGAGGGATGGACATGCTCACTCGAGGTCCCACAATGCCTGCACCTGTCCCTGTAGTCGTTACAGAGCCATCTGTGAACCATGTGGGCCCCTCTGGTTTAAGGAGATCACTCCTTGTATCCCATTGGTCTCTATCAGGAACAATCACCCTATAGGGTTCGTTAAAGCAGAATAAGGAGCCCGCACGGTCACTCCTCCGGAGGAGAGATGCATCATCATTCTCCACCTTCTTGAGTGCCCTCGCGTGTCCCCTAAACATTCCGCTGTCACGCCACTGTCCCTGTTCCCAGATTCTTAAAGCTGTCTTCATAGCCCCCTCCTCAACTACAAGATGCAGGGGAGGTAGCCCCAGCTGGCACTCCATAGTTGCTGTTGGAGTAGATCTCAGAGCACCTGTGATGCTTAAACAAGCTTTTCTCTGAGATCTTGTCAATTTGTTGCGGATATATGACTTCTCCAAAGAAGTCCACCACACCAATGATGCGTAGGTTAGGATAGGCCTCACCACCACAGTATACAACCAGTGAATAATGTGTGGTTTGGAGCCCCATCCGTTTCCCACTACTCTCCGAGTAGACCAAAAGATCATCTCGGCCTTTTTCGTTTGTTCCTCAATGTGTTGCAACCAATACTAATCCGATAGAATTGAAACTTGGTGAGTAGTTGTAGAATATAAACCTAAGGAAGTTTGTGAAATTTAGTGAACATCGTATCGCTAGAAATTTTTTAAAAATTTATTAAAAATTTTTATTTACGTCCGGATAACCTAAGAAAGGAAAGAGATAGCGACTTGAAATTTTCAGGTTAGGTTGATAATCTGAATGCGCCATTTGATATAATCGGCAAAACTGTTTTGGAGTTATGCCCATCTGAAATTGGGTTGTTATTTCCTCAATAACTCGAAAAATACAAAACCGATCCAATTCAAACATGGTTATTAGTTGTAGAACGACAACGCGAAAATTCTTGCAGAATTTTGTGAGGATCGTATAACTAGAAAATTTCTAAAAAATCATAGAAAATTGAAAAAAATTCTATATATCAGAAACTATTCGTCCGATATCGCTGAAATTCTTCGAGAGCCTTCAGAACCTAACTCTACTACCAAGTTCCAAGTTTGAAAATGATCGGATCTATATTGTTGGAGATCCGAGCATCCTTGTGTGAGTTCAGTAGCTGGATGGGTGATCGTTGCCTCGACAACTCTCGAACGAGGAGATAGGGACTTGCAATTTTCAGGATAGGTTGCACATCTGAATGGGAGACTTAAGTTCGCTGTTGGCCATAATCGGCCCAACGGTTTCGGAGTTATACCCATCTGGAATATTATTTCCTCAATAACTCAAAAAATATAGACTCGATCGAAATGAAGCTTGGTAACTAGTTGTAGAATATCAACATGAAGACGTGTGTGAAATTTTGTGAGGACCGTACCACTAGAAATGTTTTAGGAAATTACGAAAAAATATTATGTATCTCATTATTTATTGAGAACTGAAAGAAATAGCGACTTGCAGTTTTCAGGGTAGATTACGCATCTAAATACGACATTTAACTAGCATAACCGGCCAAATGGTTCTGGAGTTATATTAATCTGAAATTTGGTTGTTATTTCCTCAATAACTCAAAAAATACAAATCCAATCCAATTCAAATATGGATATTAGTTGTAGAATGCCAGCGCGAAAATTCTTGCGAAATTTCTTGAGAATCGTAGCACTAGTTTTCTCGATTATACCTATAAAAAAACTCAAATGACGCATTCAGATTCGCAACCTTACCTGAAAATTTCAAATCGCTATCTCTTTCCGATCTTAGGTTATCGTGACGTAAAGTATATTTTTCAATTATTTTTTGAAATTTTGTTAGCGGTACGATGTTCACAAAATTTCACAAATGTCTTTAGGTTCATATTCTACAACTATTCACCAAGTTTCAATTCGATCGAATTAATGGTTGTAGACAAAATTATTACTCGGAAACCATTCAAGTCGCTATCTCATTCCGTTCTCAAGTTATCGTGGCAACGGCCGGACGGACAGAATCAAATTTTACCTCGAATTCTTGATCAGGGAGTCGAACCTAATCGGTTGAGACCATTTTTAGCGAAAATTACAGACATTTGGGCAGAATGATAACGCGATGTTCCCCAGAACATACGCACAAATATCAGGATAGAAAATGGTACACTTCCAAACATACATACATAGTACAATATAACAAAAATAATTATTAAGCATTATTATAATTTGAGGAATATAATTTTTCTAGTTATAAGAAATATTATCGTCACACTTAGATAATAAAACCAGCTTAGTTATTGGTCGAATAAATTCAGAAACTGATGTTCTTACTTTTACAACTCTAGTTAAATTATCCTAACCAGGAAAAACTTGAATAATTTTACCTAAAGGCAATTTTGCTGGTGGAGTAACATTATCAGTAATCAAAACAATATCACCAACTTGAGCTCCTGGTTGGTTGTTCTTCCACTTATACCGAACTTGCAAAGAATGTAAATATTCTTTACCCCACTGCTTCCAAAAATGCTGAAGCATTTGTTGGGTTTTTTTAAGCGAAATAAAGGAGGTATATTCTCATTCAAATAGGAAGGTTCTGGTTCTATAAAAGATGCAGACCCTATGATGAAATGAGCGGGAGTTAACGGTTGTAAGTCCCCATTTGAGGGCATGATCGGCCTCGAGTAAAGACAAGCTTCTACCTGAGTGAGCAAAGTATAAAATTCTTCAAATGTTAGCCTTTGACTACCAATTACTCTTTTCAAATGATCATTAGCTGACTTTAATGCAGATTCCCAAATTCCACCAATATGGGGAGCCGCAGGAGGGTTAAAGTGCTAATTAGTTCCTTCATTTGATTAATTATTAGTTAGATCGCTAATGAACGCTGATGACTTCTAATATAGCTCTTTCCAATCTTCATCAGCACCGACAAATGTTGTACCTTGATCACTGTATAAATCGGAACAATAGCCACGTCTTGATGTGATGTACTAAATGCTGAAAGGAAGTTGACGCACGAGTATCCTGTTACCAGCTCTAAATGAACTGCTTAAGTGCTTAAGCATATAAAAACGGCAATATAACATTTCATAAATTTCTTGCAACGACCAGGATATGCTTTAATCGAGTATGGACCGGCATAATCAACACCAGACTTAGCAAATGGTTTACTCGGTCTTACTCTAAATTTCGGAAGGTTGTCCAGCTTTTGATACATTGTACTAGCTCGGTCACTCAAGCATGTATTACAATTAATTTTAAATAAAACGCAAAATATAAGCAGTAACTCGATTCAACTTAATAATATTTGAGTACATAGAAATCAAGTTCCAAACACAAGGTTTCTCCTCCAATCTGTTATTATGAACCAAGCAATTTACATTGATCATTTGTTCAGAAATATGATTACTATCAGGAGAACTCTGATAAGGTCCGCTAGAGACTTAGGACCTTTCCACCATAATTCAAAATTACATAAATCACTTGCCTTTAAACCTCTTGATGCACAGTCAGCAGAATTTATAGCAGATGAAACGTGTCTCCAAGTAGCTGATCGTATGAAAAAGAGAACAACGGTTTGCTATGAAAGTAGGCTAACGAGAGGGATGATCTCGTAGCCAAAATAAAACGTCTGTTGAATCTGATCATAAATTGACTGTACAATCATCAATTTCAATTGCTTTGGAAACCTTTTTGCGCGTATGTTCTGGGGAACATCGCGTTATAGTTTTGCCCAAATGTCTGTAATTTTCGAATTTTTTGACGAAAATGGTCTCAAACGATTTAGTTCGACTCCCCAATGAAGAATTCTAGGTCAAATTTGATTCTGTCCGTCCGACCGTTGCCACGATAACTTGACAACGAAAAGAGCTAGCGACTTGAAATTTTCAGGGTGGGTGGCGCATCCCAATACGACGGACAAGTTCGTTAATGGGTATAATCGGCCCAGTGGTTTCCGAGTAATAATTTTGTTTTCAACCAATATAAATCCGATCGAATTGAAACTTGGTGAGTAGTTGTAGAATATGAACTTAAGCACGTTTGTGAAATTTTGTGCGAATCGTATGGCTAGAAAATTAAAAAAAAATTATTTAAAAAAGTGTTTTGAGTTCACGATAACTTGAGAACGGAAAGAGATAGCGTCTTGAAGTTTTCAGGTTAGGATGTGCACCAGAACGCGACATTTCAGTTCGTTTATGAGCATAATCGTCCAAACGGTTTTAGAGTTATAGCCATCTGAAATTTCGTTGTTTTTTGTTCCTCATCAACTCGAAAAATACTAAACCGACTGAATTCAAACATGGTAATTAGTTGTAGAATGCCAACGCGAAAATTCTTGCAAAATTTCGTGAGGATAGTATTTGTAAAAAAATTTTAAAAAATCATTGAAAATTGAAAAAAAAAATTGTATATATCAGTAACTATTCGTTTGAAATTGCTGAAATTTTGCAAGAGCCTTCATAACCTAACTCTACTGCCAAGTTTCAAGTTTTAACACGATCGGTTGAATATTGTTGGAGATTCGATCATTCTTGTGTGAGTTCAGTAGATGGGTGACCGTTACCTCGATAACTTTCGAACGAAAGGAGATAAGGACTTGCAATTTCCAGGGTAGGTTTCGTATCCGAAAGGGAGAGTTGGGTTCGTTTTTGGGCATAATCGGTCAAACGGTTTCCGAGTTATACCCACCTGGAATATTATTTCCTTGATAACTCAAAAAATGAATATTCGATCGAATTGAAGCTTGGTAACCAGTAGTAGAAAATCATCATAAAGACGTGTTTAAAATTTTGTAAGAACCGTACCCCTAGAAAATTTGAAAAAAATTACGAAAAAAAAAATATTATTTCCTTGATAACTCAAAAAATAAATATTCGATCGAATTGAAGCTTGGTAACTAGTAGTAGAAAATCATCATAAAGACGTGTTTAAAATTTTGTAAGAACCGTACCCCTAGAAAATTTGAAAAAAATCACGAAAAAAAAAATTGGTCAAGCACTGACGGGAAGTCAGAAGCCTTTGCGCGTATGCTCTATTGTCCATTCTCCTGTATTGGACACCCTTAATCGAATTTACCATGGTAAATTATGTTGTCCATTCTCCTGTATTGGACACTCTTAATTCGAATTTACCATGGTAAATTCGAATTACCAGTACAGGAGAATGGACAATAGAGCATACGCGCAAAGGCTTCTGACTTCACGTCAGTGCTTGAACCAATTTTTACTAATTTAACTATTAACACAGCGGCGCTTAATTCCAACCTAGGAATCGTGAGCAGAGGCTTTATCGGAACAACTTTTGTTTTAGCTTGTAGTAAATGAACAACTCACACAGCATTGAATATTCGTTTAATATTTATGAAATATTTGAAAGCAAGATTTGAAATATTTATGAAATAAGGCTATGTCCGCCTAAATCACACATTGAAATATTTCATGAAAGGTTTTATGCAGATTTATGCAATATTTCCATAAATATTGTTTTGATATATTTTCTAACGATTTTAGTGATATTGCAAGAATTGGGCGAATGTGGCGGTGAAATATTTTCTTAAGCTTCCATATTATATATTACAAAAATCTTCCATAAACATTTCATCAAATATTTCATGAAATATTTATGAATATTTCATGAAATATTTGTGTAAGATTGGGTAAATATTCTATAATGGTGAAAAAAAATCCTTGTAGTGAATATTGCCTAAACCTCTCGTAAATATTTCTGTGGAATATTTCTTGATAATATTGAGGAATATTCCACTGCAATATTTCATGCTGTATTGGAATAGCTCCATTTTCGATAATAATGCGCAAATAAACAACAGTCCCATATGCCATTTTCGAAGAATCTGCAAATCCATGGATCTCATAAGCAATTGCTCCAGGCTTGTAACCTATCCCTCTGTCTATTTTCATGATATTGAGGAAATTCAACTCATTATAGTATTCAATGAAATGCTTGGCGAAGTCCGAAGACAACTCTTCGTCCCAATCGAATTTGTTCAACCAAAGTTTCTGCATAAATATTTTGAATTCAGTTATAACGGGGGCGATCCAACCCAATGGATCGAATAACTTAACGATTTTGGATAGAACAAATCTTTTGGTTATCAAAACCGTATCGTGAGCAGCACAAGACGTTTGAATATCGAAATGGAAATAATCAGCATTATGCATTCCATTTAAGACCTAATACATTTAAGCTTAAATATGCATCACTATCTTCATTGACAGAAGGAGACACAGACAAATTTTCAAGTAATCTACGATCATTTGCTACCTTTTTATGCAATTCGAAGCCACCCACTTTGCAAATAATAATTAGGTCAATTTGTTTACGGAGAGCCTCTTATAAAGTATAACCACCTGAAGTAGCATCATCCATATACATCTCTTTTTTCAATATTTCCGCAACCATCGGAAATATGTGACATTCATCGTGAGCCAACTGTCGAGTAACACGAAGCTATTCAATTTTTGTAATAAAGCAGCAAGAAAAATTGGGGTATTCAAAAAAAAAATATGACGTTACTCTGTAAAAATGAATGACGTCATAAGTAAAACTTTCATGCCCGAGTGGTAAATCAAAATTTGGTTCAAGCCTTGTGGACAGGAGCTTTGTGGCGCTCTTGTTCAAACATGCAAATAAATCTCCGAAAGTATTGGTTTCTCAGAGTTGGGAATTATATCAATGGATTCAAAATATATTTATAAAATACTATTCTCTTTTCATAGTTTAAAATTTAATAGTTCATACCACTTACACATTCTTTTCTGTATTATGGACCTTAACTCAAGAAAAAACGTTTGATGCGCAAATGTAGATCCAACTTAAGGAAGTAAAAGGTAATATTAACCCCAGTGGTCAACGAACAGTAATTTCTTTTGATGATTCCATTATGTTCTTCTTTCCTATTGCCTTCATAAACTACATCATTGAAATGATCCAATTCTAAATCTTCTGAAACATTATCCCCAATAATTATACATAAATTATTCAATATGTAATCAGTCATAATGATTTTCGGTTTCAAAACAGTCTTGTATATATTCACAAATTCAAGAATCGGATACCTGTCTTCCAACAGAAAATATTTTCAAACTACGAATTGACAAGTCTCTAATAGATAGATAAGACGGCATTCATGAATAGTGAACACAGACAGATTATGTGTTCACATTCTGTGAATACATAGAACTACGATGTATTATTGAAATTTTGAAAAATCATATCTCCGAAAGTTTTTGCTTGTTAGAGTTGCAAATGATATCGATGGATTCTTATGATAAAACTGGGTCTAAAAAAAAAATCATAAAATTTGTAATGTAAAAAAAAATCGTTGCTACGAAACCATCAAACCGATTCTGCCCAATAACGAACTTAACCGAGATATTTATCCCCTAAACCTACTCTGAAAATTTATCGCGTTAGGAGGACCGGCCGGACAGAATCGATTTTGACCACGGATTCTTGATCAGTGAGTCGAACCAAATCGTTCAAGACCATTTTCATCAAAAATTCGAGAATTAGAGACATTTGGGCAAATTGATAAGCACTCTGTTCCGAGGAACAAGAGCGCCAAAAATGGACTACATATTAATCCATAAGTGACTGTTTGTAAGAACCAGACTTTAATTTCCTCTGAGCGATCGAATCGTCACAAAATTACCTGATAAAATTGATCTTCAGAATTAACTCTAATTTGACGAAACATTTGTTTCACGTCAGTAACAAAAACAAACGGATATTTCATCCAAAGAAGAATATCATTTGAGAGATCTGGTAGCAAATTAGCACCTGAATGTAGAGTATCATTCAAAGATAAATTATTAAACGCTCTAGCAGAGCCATTGAAAACTGTTCTCAACTTCAAGTTTTCACCAGAATCTTTCAAAATTCTATTATGAAGTAGGAAATATTTAACCATTTCCGTTTCAAGGAGCTTTACTTCTCTCATGTGTCCGCAGTATACCGCCGTATTCACAAAACATTCAATCTCCGTTAAGTTCTAACTGAGGTCCTCAGTTGAGGATAAATAATAATAATAATAACTTTATACTCCAACAATCATTACAGTAAAAATACAAGAATGAAACTGGGAAACGTCAAACAGAAAATCCACTCTGAAGTGACAAGTATCGGCTGCCAAATCAATATAGGTACTCTTTAATATTATAGGGTTCCAATTGTAGCAGAGGCTTATGAATCTCTTTCCGGAAAAATCTATATTCATTAATTTCTCTTATATGAGAAGGCAACGAGTTGAAAAACTTTATGCACATATATGTAGCAGATTTATGTGTAGATGCAGATGGTGCTTGGGGTATATGAAGAAATTATTCCTGGTATTATAAGATCCTGTCTTTTTAAATGTTTGAAAATAATCCGGATGCTTGAAAACAAACTGCAAGCATCTGAAAATTGTTGTTATACATAGGAAATTTCCAAATAATTTAGTTTTTGATACCTGCAGCGACACCTATGTATTAGTCAGATAACTGAACGTTGTATTGTGTGTTGCATGAATTGATGACGATGCTGTCAACTGTTCCTTGTAGTAGTTACAGTGACTCTAACAAGACAGTGGCGACAATTGAGTCTAAGCCCCGCCCACCCGCCATGTTCTTGCTAAATTTGAATAAATTCATGAGAAGATTTCGAAACATTGCAGATAAATGAATAAGTTTGATGACTTATTGTGTTATTTGAAATATATATTGCATATGTACATTATTTTCATTTGTGGTGAACTGTTTTTTCGCTTTTTCTCCCAAAATTATTCATATAAACTTCCATTTCATTTTTCAAACTCGCACACAATCCTCAAGTAGTTTCTATAGAAACCTAGAAGACTTTGGTAAAGTTATTTTCTTAACAAGTGCGGAAAGTGATTCTTTTTCTCACGAAAATGCCGTTGCTCGAACGAGCGAAGCGAATTTGACAAACAACGGAGGGCGGGAAAGACACTTTCCGCAAGAGTTAGGAACAATATTTTTCCTACTAGCGTAAATAAAGCCCTTTCACGGAGATTTTTTCTTCTTGAAGCTAAGATTAGCAAAAATTTTCGAAAGTTCAGTACATAGAGAAATTCAATTAACTCTTTAATTTTTGCGTTCGGAAAAAAACCCTTCTATTCCTTTTCCACACGCATATGCGTGCAAATTTTGAAAGGTGCTATTTTCGAACGTTAATGCGTAGCGCTAGTATAAAAAATAAAATACACTCACTTTTTTTATCTAATGTATCAGAAATATCACACCCCAAAACTCATTCATTTATACTGATACAACTGATTTGCAGCACTGCGCTATCAATGATGGAGTATATATTATATACTTTAGCACAGGTTTTAATATATGAAATGCGATTCATTATTATTAATGATTCATTAAGTCATTTCTGTAATCATGCGTACATATCAATGAATGATTTGATTCGTTATAGAATGGAGAGAGAGAGAGGGAGAAATAGAGAGAGTACACCATAATTTCAAACTTATATTGTAAAATTCAAATACATAATACATACATATGTATACACATAACTATAAAGAATATAATATTGTATGAGTATGTACATACTTGATGACAATTCAGATCAGTTTCACAGTAAATGACCAGCTACTGATTTGCTGCTATATTTTCTAGATTCTGATTTTTTCTTTTTTGAGTTTATTTTCAATCGAAATGAAATAAACCTTTTTGTGATTTTATCCTTCAAATTGTGGCAATTTGGAATATCTAATTCCAACTTAGCCATTTCTTCGAAATAAAATTCTTTTAGATTCACATTCTGTTTAGAAATATGCTCAAAATACTTTCTAAATATGTTTTCCATATCTAGGAAGAAATAAAATGCTACTTCTGATACAAAAAATAAAGAATCTTCTTTAAAGCGCTTAATTATGCTGAACTTTGTGAATCTTTTGTATATAGGTATTTTTGAACCTACAGAATTCAAACATGTGGTACATGTCTTAGATGTGTTCTTTATACTTTTAAGGATATAACCTCAAATATTATATAAAGAATTTACTTCGCTGAAGGACAGATTGAATGTATAGTTATCTACATCAATTGGTAATTTCACATCCTCATATTTATATTGTTCTTTTACATCCAATATATCTATGAAATCGCTCAAAAATTCCCTATCATCATCGCTATAGCTACTTGAGGATACACTTTTTAAATATTGTGATACACATATTATTTTCAAATTGTTTTTTATCTGTATGGCATTGGGAATTACCTGTTTACTCCTCAAAACACAGAAGAGATTTTCAAGGCAATCTTGTGAAAATCTACTTGTCAATATGAATTCAAATCCCATTTCATTTAATAATATAGGATGCAGTTGCAGCATCGACTCTGTTGAAATGAGAACTCCTGACTGGCAGGGTTTCCAAATTTTCTTTATACCAACTTTTATTGAAGAAAAAAGCTCTATGATTTCTTCGAGAAATGAAATTGCTTCTTGGTATTTTGTAACATCAAATTTACTGAGTGCGCTAGATGGATGCCTAGAGGTCATCAAATAAAACCATTTCTCCACTTCATCCAAAAACCATGCTGTTGATAAATACTCTGGCTTACCCATTTCTTCAGCTAAAAATTTTAGTGCACTACTAACCGAGTGACTTATAACACTGGTCGATGTGCTAACCTTCATTTTGGCAAAATGAGAAGGGAGAAGATCTTCTTCTGTTAGTTTTGGGGCCAATTTGAAAAGATTATTTTCTTGGTGTCTGACCAGTTCATGTATATGACTAGATGAGACAGTATTTGATGGCAGATTATATTTTTCAACAAAGAAATGTGGCAGCTCAATTATCTTGTTGACCATCAACATTGACTTGATGTTTTTGAAAAGGTGAGGTACATCGGCAAAAACAAACACATTCTTGTCTGGATCAATCGGGTGAGTAATGCTGCATTTGACTGGAGAATGTTTACTTGCCCCCACTCCCCATGATCTCCACAGAGCTTGATTTGAAGGACCCATATCTGACGTGATGCTCACAATTTTTAAATTGATTTCTTCGCACTTTTTAAAGACCTCTTTTATAATGCCATCAAATACTGCACCTTTCACAGAATCTCCAGTGAAATAATATCCAACAACTTGCTTCCAATGTGTCGCAATTCCCCCTAGCATAAAAACTAATACATGTGTTGCCATTCCTTCATGTTCAGGAAGAGTAATATCTCCAAAATACTTGCTTAATGAAGTATCATAACTTCTTCCAGGAGTTATGGACATCTCATCCAACACTAAAACACAGTTCCTGTCTTTCTCACTGAATGACTGAACTTTCAAATCAAGAAATTCAAATACTTCGTACAGAATGCCAGAATCAAATTTTAAATTTTGGAGTCGTCGTTGAAGTGTTCTCAAAGATGGTAATGGATATCCTTGTTTCAGTAATTCTTGATAGCCATTATTTCCGCAGCTAAATTTAAGTTTTAGTGACTTTATTACGGTTTCTTTGCTCCACTTCATTAGTTTAGTGGATTTGCCACTTCTTTTTTTTTTCAATGCAGAAAGTTGATCAGTGCTAAAAAACGTACTCTCTTCGTTGCAAGCACAAGTTACTCTAGTTTTCAATAAATTGTATTTTTTCGTACAATTTCTCAGAAGTTTTTTGTACTTCCTAGCCTTGAGCTTTTCTCTTAGGTACATTTTCTTTAATTTATTGAAGGATCCCTCCTGTGAATCTGATGTGAAACTTTGGACTGTAGTATCATCGCTACTGGTCTTAGAGGTGTCACCAATCTTACTCAAATCAGTTAGGGAAGTAGATGGTGTATTTACATCAACGATGATCATATCAGGGATTTCTGATGACATATCACCTGGGAATAAAATGTCTTTTAATATCATTATTATAAGTACAAGTTAATTTTTGTGACATTGAATAAAGTACAGAATTTGAAATAGTAGAGTTATCGAAACTCAAATACAGGCCCAACTTTATTAAAGAATCCAGTAATAAAAGAACCCTTAATGTTGGTCTGAAATTTAAACTATAGAAGCGACTTGTGCCCTGTTAATTCTAGGATAGCCGTACGTTCTTAATCTCAACATGAAAGTTTGATGAATTCAATCACTATCCATAAAAAATCAACTTAATCAGGAACAAATCTCGATTAGTTTAGTGGGTTGGATTTGTTGGGTTGTAGTTGAAACTGAAAATCCTCGAGTAAATTGAAAAATGAAAAGTAGATTAAAATAAGTAAACCAAAATATATTTCTGATTAATCGATTATCTAATTTGATGTGAATAAAAACGCACCATAGTTTTCATGAATGCATAAACTAACTGAATACTTTTTCTATGGTACTTTTCAAAAAGCTGTGAACCAAAATGCATTGTCTCAATGTGAATCCATAAAATTCAGGAGATTATTCAGGCTGAAAATATCGAAAATAAAATGTGTAATAATCAAATTTGAAACTGGAAAAAATTGGTTTGATAATAGCAATATAATTTCAAACTGAAAAAATATGAACAATTTTTGTATAAACTTTTCGATTCGTATCACAAAATTCACGAATATCAATCAGCCATTCTAATTATTATTTGACATGAAACAATACTGAAGGTGAATGTTAGAAATGAAGTTAAGAAGGGATTTTTTGCTTATTGATCCCTTAAAAGATGTAGGTGCGCATGCGAATGTGTTAAAATAGAGGAACTTCATTTAAGGATCAACAAAAAAGGCCTTTCGATAAATCTCTAGTTTCATAAGGATCTATCTTTGCAAGTTTAAGTACTTACCTGAATGCAAAACATCCGGTTTTTTAGGAGATATTGGTTTTCTTATTTTTGGTGGTTTTCTAACTTTCACAGGTTGTGAAAATGAAAAGATAGTAGGTTCAGCACTGGATTTTAAAGCTCGCTTACCATCTACTCTTGTTTTCTCCCACATTTCTGGAGCAAAGTGGACCTAAAATTCATGTTTTGTTACATAAGTAATAACTATTGATACAATCGAGATCTTACCTCACACAAACAAGAATAATCCGTAGGTTTCCAATTAACTCTCTTCATTTTTATCAACCACTGTTTCCTCCTCAATGGATCTTTAGGGAAATGTTTCATTAAAAAGCCTTTCTTTGCAGAATTGCTGCAATTTATTGCTGCACAACCTGGCATGATCTGTTGACAAGTACAAGGATTTATTTGGATTGAATTTAGTAATACCTCAATTCCAGCATTCAACACTGTGTATTTCAATATAAAGATTTGTATGTTGATATCATCATGTAACTTACCAATGAAACGAAAACGGTCTCCAAAAATACAGTAAAACAGTTGTGAGAAGTAAAAATGTCTGTTTCCAATATAGAAATTGCACTCACAAATAATCAAAAGGTTCAAAATATTAGCTCAAAGACACAAAACACGCCAAACACAGGAGGACTTTACTACTAATAGTACTAATACACGACGTAAACAAAGAAATTTAGCAATTTAATGGCGGATTTCATCACGTGAGACCACTGACCAATCAAAAACGTGACACTCCATTGTCGCCACTGTCTTGTTAGAGTCACTGTAGTAGTAGTAAGTTGTAAGTAGAGCTGAGAAGATATAGCGGGCGAATAAATACTTTACAGAAAGACGATTGTTTAGTTCTCTCGTTTACGTAATTTCATTGCAAGTTGTTTAACTCACAACAGGTTATGGGCCCAGTTACGAGTGTTCGTCGTAAAGTATTTTTCAAGAAAAACCTCTATTGAAAGTGTTATTACTTCAATTAGTCAAGTGGTCAGCAACAGGAACAGGTGAACAAGATGGCGTCTTCCACGTTCGTGACAAATGTTCCCAGACTGAAAGGTCGCGAAAATTATAGCGAATGGGCTTTCGCAGTTACTAATTTTCTCGTGATTGAAAACTTGGACAAGTATATCACAAGTGAACCAATTGTTCCAACTGATGCTGTGAGTATTGCTTCTGATCAAAAAGCAAAAGCTAAGTTGATACTGACAATGGACTCAAGTCTATATAACCATGTGAAACAAGTAGCTACTACCAAAGCACTTTGGGATAAATTGAAATCAATGTTTGATGATTCAAGATTTTCCAGAAAAATAACGTTGCTTCGTTGTTTGATATCCATAAGGCTGGAAAGAAGTGACTCCATGGGTGCATATGTTAATCAAATGGTTGATGTTGCTCAGAAACTTCGAGGAACAGGCTTCGCCATTAATGATGAATGGATTGGATCATTATTGTTAGCTGGACTTACTGAGAAGTCTTCACCAATGATTATGGCAATAGAACACAGTGGAATTGAGAATTCTACAGACTCAATCAAGTCTAAGTTGATGGACTTTGAAGAAGAAACGTTGTCAAAAACCGGTGCAGCATTTACTGTTGGGAAGACACGATCTAAGTATCCATCAGAGAAGAATCCGCCAAAGAAATTCTTGAACGTAAAATGCTATGGATGTAATAAAGTTGGACATTACGAAAACAAGTGCCCACAGCTGAGAAATAAGGATGGTAATAAAAATGAGAAACCCGAGCAAAAGTCTAGTCAGGCATTCAGTGCTGTTTTCATGAATGGAATCTACAACGAACATGAGTGGTACGTTGATAGTGGTGCCAGTTCTCATTTCACCTCAAACCAGGGTTGTTTGGTAAGTGTTTCAACAGAACACAGTTTTAAAGATATTACAGTAGCCAACAAAATGAAAATTCCATTGAATTTAGGAACTCTCAGAATGATGAAAGAAGCTACCGAGGGATTAATTTTTTCAGATGAAATAACTGAGAAAAATAATTGTATAATTTGCTTTGAGGGCAAACAATCAAGAGAATCTTTTCCAAAGAAAGGCTCAAGATCAGCAGACATTCTTGAAATTGTTCATGCAGATTTATGCGGGCCTATGGAAGTTGCTTCTATAGGAGGATCCAGATATTTTCTCATTGTTGAAGATGATTTTTCTAGAATGGCTTTTGTATATTTTCTTAAGACAAAAGATGAATGTTTCAGCTTTTTCAAACAATTCAAGGTCATGGTTGAAAATCAGAGAGGGAAGAAGTTAAAAATTTTAAGGACTGACAACGGTGGAGAATTTTGCAGTGGAGAATTTGAAACATTTCTGAAAAATTCAGGAATTATTCACCAGAAATCGAACAGTTACACGCCTGAGCAGAATGGTTCTGCAGAACGCTTAAATAGGACAATTGTAGAGAGAGCAAGATGTTTGATATTTGATGCAAAATTGGAAAAAAGGTTTTGGGCAGAAGCTGTTAACACAGCAATTTACCTTAGAAATCGATCCATAACTAGTGGATTGAAAGGTAAAACACCATTTGAAATTTGGTATGGCTATAAGCCAAATGTAAGCCAGTTGAAAATTTTTGGAAGCCCATCAATGGTTCATACACAAAAAAAAAAGAGACTTAAATGGGACAAAAAGTCCCAAGAGATGATTTTTATCGGATATTCTGAAGAAACGAAGGGATATCGAGTATACAATCCAAAGTCTAACAGTGTTGAAATCAGTAGAGATGTAAAAGTGTTAGAAGAGACCAAAATTGTCACAGCCATCGTAGAAGAGTCTACAGAAACAGACGTTTCAGTGGAGGAATTCCCAGAAGAAATTATGTCTTCAACTAGTGACAATAGTGAAGAATATGTAAATGTTTTTGAAAGTGACGAAGAAGTAGTCTACGATAACATTGAGATACCTGAAGAACCTAGGAGATCTCGAAGAATTCCCAAGCTAAAAAGGTTTGATGACTATGTGACATTTAAATGTGAGACTGGTGAAGTCTGGAATATCTCAGAAGATCCTGAAACGTACGAAGAAGCTCTATCGAGTGTGAACAAAAGTGAGTGGAAACAGGCAATGGAAGAAGAGATATCAGCATTTAAACAAAATGATGCATGGGAGATTGTTAATCGTCCTGAAGGTAAAACTATTGTGAAGTGCAAATGGGTGTTTAAAACCAAGAGTGATAGTGAAAATCAAGTCCGTTTTCGTGCTAGATTAGTGTCAAAGGGTTGCTCACAAAAGGAAGGCCAGGACTATGATGAAATTTACTCGCCAGTTGTAAGGCATTCTACTTTAATACTTTTATTTTCTTTATCTGTTCAATATAATTTAAGAATAACTCATCTTGATGTTAAGACCGCATTTTTGAATGGGGAACTAACAGAAGATATATACATGGCTCAGCCATTAGGATTTGAAATTAAAGGTCAGGAATCGAAAGTTTTAAGACTAAAACGAGCAGTCTATGGTCTGAAACAGGCTTCACGAGCCTGGAATAAGAAAATTGATAAAATTTTAATTGATCTAGGATTTCAAAGATCAAAATTTGAATATTGTTTGTACACTAGGAGAAACGGTCATTTAATTACAATTCTATGTTTATATGTAGATGACATTTTCTGTTTCTCAAATGATTCTTTTGAAACAGAGAAAATTAAACATGAACTCTCTGAAAGATTTAAGATCAAAGATCTTGGTGATATACAAAATTGTTTAGGAATGAAAGTTAATATTGATGGAAACAAAAATAAGATCACACTTTGCCAAAAAGATTTCATTGAAAAAATATTGTTAAAATTTGACATGTTTGATTGTAAAGGTATCAAGACACCATTGGAAGTCAATTTAAAACTTAATAAGGCTGAAAATTGTAAGACAGATATTCATTATCAGGAATTGATAGGTATAGACTACTGGCCCATGCTGAAAAAATTATGGGTCATTTGAACCACCAGGTGACCTATCTAGAACGATATAAGAGCATAAAATAATAAGATTCAGCACTATGCCGTCACTTGTAAGCTGTCCAACTGAGTGCAGGTGAGAATTCGAAAGTACAGGTAGAGTGAGTACATTTTGGTCACATATTTTTGTACGGCATTCT
This sequence comes from Halyzia sedecimguttata, assembly GCA_937662695.2. Lineage (NCBI taxonomy): Eukaryota > Metazoa > Arthropoda > Insecta > Coleoptera > Coccinellidae > Halyzia > Halyzia sedecimguttata. Next base: position 8,064,011 of record OW569416.2, on the reverse strand, counting down.
TACCACCGATAGATTCATGAAAAATAATAAGAAAACGCGCAGTGCCGTACAAAAATGGTGGTCCACAAAGTCGAATTTTTTTTTTTATTTTCTGACAATTACCAGGGTAAATTTGGTCATTTGATCTTGTACGGCATCTGTGTCATACTATTTCAATACTGCTTCTAATCCATTATTCCGCAACGCCGTACAAAAATCATGCGACAAGGGGAAAAAATCGAGGGTTGTAATCCCCTCTTTTTCCGTTGTCCAGGGGGTGATTTGAAAGAGTACGGCTTCGGTTCCAAAACATTATCTAGCACTCAAAAAGTACTATCAAAAATAATGCCGTCAAAAAATGATTGTTCATTTGAATGTAAATCAATAATTACCTTAATTGCATCGTATCCTTGATTTTTAGAGCTGTAAAGTCATTTGATCCTGTACGGGAACTTTTTTTTTAACATGATATTGTAAAATACAATTGTTATATAGTATTGCCGTTCAAAAAAAACCGTTCTAAAAAAAATTATAGAGAAATACAAAAACTGAAATTTTGCGAATTATTGTAAAAGTTTAAATATCATAGATTAATGAAATATAGCAGTTTTCTACATTTTATCCCTTGTTTTAAATAGTATTAACATATATAAATTAGGAAAAAATGATGCCGTACATTTTTATGCACACCATATCTTTTAGGCTGATGAAAGTGACGCTACAATTTTGAGGGTACTTTATGGCCATCTGATACAGTACGGTATCAACATAATTTTGAAGAGAACAATTGATAATATCATAAAATCACTATGACGTCTAACTGAACTGAAACGGTGTGTATATTATGTCCAAGAATTGAAACTGTCAATCCCAGTATCAACAGTTTTGTATACTTTTTGGTTCAATATATACTTCAAACCTTATTGATACATACATATAATTGATTTGTTTCATTGTAATGATGTGAATAAATAAAACAATCATATTTTAGAAAAATTCGAAATATTTAATGATAATAATAAAAAAATTGGTCATTTCATAAAAAAAAAATTCATAAATTTAATGATGATAATAAGAAATATGTTTTTTTTTAATTATTCTGTATCGGAATCCGTTGCTGAGTTATAAGAATCAACGTCTTCATCGACGTCCGAATTATCTTCTCTATTATTTTCTGAAACATAAATATGTATTTTTCAAAATCAAAGTCGTACGTACAAATTAAAGATGTAAAGATTTATTTATTCATTTACCTATGACGTCATCATCTTCTTCGTCTGATTCCTCATCCGGTTCCGTTATGTCACAGACTTTTTGGGGGCATTCCTCGCCGTGAAACCAATCGAAATCGTACCGACCGTCATTAACAAACCATCCATAGTTTATTGGAAACAAGGTCGACGGTACTTGTTTGTAGGCATTACACCAAATCTGTGCTATGTAGGTACTTCTCTTTAGATGTTGTTCCAACTCCCGGAAACAAGGGGGAAACGACGTTGCTTCCAATTTCATAGCTGTCTTTTTGAAAGCTTCATTACTACATTTCGGCGTATAAATTCTTTCAAATATGATACACCTTCCTTCGTTGACTGTTTTTCTTGCTTTTACGTTGTACAAAACGCATACATATTCTTGCATGACATTGAAAGTTTGTTCCATGAGTAGTGGATCTGCAACAAACGTATTATGCCCCATTTTAATGAATGCGTCTTGGAACTTCACTGATTTCGCCAATACTTTGAATGGTCTGTTTTTACCCTTCCTATAAAATGCGGGATTGAAGTCGCATCCCGTAAAAGCATGGAAAGCAGCCAGTGAAGAACAGAGATTTTCGCCCAAGTCTCTGTACACAGCACAAACGTCAATGTTTTTCACGTGGTTACCGGTTCCGAGTTGCATCCATATTTTGCGATCGACATTGAACTGATTCTCGCCCACATTTACTAAGATTTGTTTCATATTAGATAATAATATTACGAGAATATCTGTATCGGAACACTTCATCAAAATGTTCGTATTTGACCCAACAGAGCAAACATGATACACTATTTTTGTATCAGCTTCTTCGTGAGCACTGCAGGTATACTTTTCAGATACTTCTCTAACGACAGATTCAGCCACTTTTCTGTAAGAATGACACAGCTGATAATTTAGAAACACTTTCTGTGTAGGCTTAATCAACGTAGCTTTGTCTTGAGTCGACCAATCATTGACGAGAAACTGGACAAATGCTTGCTTGAATTTAATGTTCTTTAATTCGGCTATGAAATTTGCCGGACGTTTCGTTTGAGGTCCTTCGATAACGAAATCATCATTTCTTAAATTATCTCGTATAGAATGCTCGTAATCTTTTATGCTTGGTGTTGGATAAGTGCCAAAGATCACGTGGATTTCCGTAGCCACGTGATTCGTTAGATTCCGGAGCAAATTATAACTTATAGCGCCAAATGTAGAAGGTATGTCTCGAAGAGTATAGATGTAATAAAATCCATCAATAATCACGACATCCAATTCCTTAGGAATACCCTCAACAATAATTTCTCTATCTATCAAAGGTTTTACCAGCTTCGATTTATCTGTTTTATTGATAGTTCCATCCATATGACATAATGATAGTGGAACAGGGGTCAGAGGGTAGGTACTCCAGAACCTTTTCAATGTCAACATTTTGTTGTAAAGATATACCTAACAATCTTTCAAATAAATCCCTGTGTAGTTTAACCTCTGTAACCTTTCCATCTTGACGTTTCACTATTTTCTTGGCTTGGAAAGTATGAATAACATTTCGCTGGATAGATTGTTCAAATCGATGTGGATTTGATGCACATTGTTCTGAAAATTGTTTCCTCTGCTCTTCTCCAATTTCCACAACATTCATTAGAAATTCATGGACTTCATGACTTGCAGACTGTCCATTACTAATATTGTATAACAAGTTATCTTTTAATGAAGATGAAAATGGATTCAAACGATTGTTAATACTATCTTCAAACTGTTGTATTTGTAGTTGACTTTTTTTTATTTTGCTTTTCCTTAAATCATTAGTAAACTCTTCTCTTTTTTTCATTAGCACTTCGGCGAGTACGTGAGAGATAATTTCCGTTCGTAGAGCATGGCTTTTGCTCCACCTTTGCTTTTCTTCATACATGCAATGCCAGTTGATCGCTTAGCAGCATCAGCGTTGATTGTACTTTCAACAGTAAAGTCTACTTCTCGCTTGGAAAAAGGTTTATTAGTTCTTTTTATCCCTACTACGACATTCAATCCAGGATGCGATTGTTCCACATTTTCCAAGTTGCAATAGTATAAAGTGAGGTACCTAGCATAGTTTTGATGATTGAAGACAAAAAACAGATTGGTAATGAGTGGCAGGATATATTTGTACAAATCGATATCACCTGTGCGAATGCTTCGGTCGAAAAGAAAGTAGTTGTTAACCATTTCAACATAGGTAAGATAGAATTTTGGTGTACTTCCATGATCACCACTTAACGTTTTTCTACGGAAGTCTTCATATTTAGATAATATATTTATAACATCAACATTATCTACTGTAGGGTATGTAACTAATTTTCCACTAATATCTTCACCTTTCCTAATTTGAAAAGCTTTCAAGAAGTGTAAACACTCATCGCTTACTATTACATTTTCTTTCTCTATGAAAAATTTGAAATGCATTCTTTCAATAGCAACAGACATAAGAGGATGTAAGCGTTTACATCTGTTGAAGTGCTTCCCCATAAGAAATGAGTTTACAGATCCGCTTGCCAATAAACCAGAATCAATTAAAATTTCCGATAAACCACAATTTTCAATGTATTTACCAATCGCTTTGAACTGCGACATTGCTATGTGGAAAGGTCCCAAGTGAACAAAAATGCGTTTCAGTGTTGAGTCCTCATTTCTTCTCAGCTCAGAATTTTGTATTTTCAACGATTTACTAGCTATGGCCAAATCATAATGTACCTGCGCGTACTGTTGTTGGCATTCTTCAGCACCTTTGATACTCCGCATCATAGTTTCATGTATCACGTAATCTTTGGTAGGTGATTCATTGATAGGGGTTAAATAAAATATATCTTGAGTAATATTTTTGTCATTGGCAATTAGAGCGTTAAATCCTACCCACATTGGTGTAGGTATATTCAAAGCATGGCTCATCATCCATACTCTATGTAACCTTTTAGCTTCTTCTAAATTATTAGGTGCTTTAACGTTTGCTGGCAATTGGAGAGTGCCTTCAAACTTTGGAGTTTCTGTAAGTGGTAGTATAACGAGAGTATCGGCTTCGTAGTGTCTGCGGAATCGTTTTCTACGAGGCTGGTCGCTTCCAATACCTTCGTTACTTTCCTCAGAAGATATGTCAACTCGTAAGGCGTGATCTTGAAACGAAATTCCGACCGTATCGTGCATAGTGTCTTTACCATCACATGTTTCTACATATCGATCAAAATTATCGAAAGCAAAACCACTATTGAGAGATGGTTGCAATAACATACCAGCAGGGCATACCTTCTCTGTTTCCGATATAGTATAGCTTGCTTCCGTCTCCAATTCTAATACTTTCGAGTGCGAAATGCAATGTCCATAGGAATGTAAGAGGCGTAGAAGCTTTTCACTACTACTCAAACTTTTGACTGTTATTCCAAGAGTTATATGTTTGGATGTCTTAACTCTTCCTCTGTGAATAGTATAGATAACATCAGAAGCATAAGACTTGGCTAAGACCAACATTTTCGGGTCTTTTATTTTATCCATGTCACCTCCAGTTAACAAAAGACTATAAAAATGTAACAGAGCATATGGAATTTCACATTCACCTTTGATGAGTTTTGGCGCAGTTACATTATCATTGATTGGATTTTTTTCAACTCCTAGAACAATCTTGCGCAGGAATAACGCTGAAGAATTGATGGTGTTTTCTTCATTCACGTACGTCATATCAATATTTTCTAGAGTTGCACTAGCAGAGACAACGTGTTTGCATCCACGATTGTAAATAAAGATGACAGCGTCCTTGAAATGTTCTAAAATTTCACTCTGTATATTGGACATGTCAAAACACTTAGGTAACCTCTGATTATCATACTCTTCCAATAAAAATTGTCTGTATAAATTGAGCAGGAATATTGGAAAATGCGCATATTTTCGACAATTTCTTCCTGAATAAATGTTAACAGATTCATACGAGCTCGCTCGTGTTTTTGTCTTCTCAAGTGCCAATCAGTATTTTCTCTTTTTTGCCTAGAGTTATTCAAATATTGAGTTTTACAAACCCTATGATATGATATGGGTACTGACATCTCTTAACATTGGTCAATCCTTTGTAAAATCGCTAAATCATATTTTGCAGTAGCTAAATCTATAATAATACGAAATGATTCGTCATTTTTTTTCGCTTCAGCAAAGCTACATATCATGAGCTGGCGGTTATGCCGTTTGCGTACTTGCTCACAAAATACACAAGCAGTTGGACCATGTTCAAAAGATACGTGCTCCTCAGGTTCTTCGTTATTTCCGCTGAAAAAAATTATTATTTTGGTTAGTCATAGTCAGATTGTCACAATACATTAAATTTTAGTTAATAATAGAACAACAACAAAAATTTTTCAAATACAACTGTCAATGAAGTATTTGTTGTATTCCCTGTTTAAAAATAATTGATTAAAAAAAATTCACTATTATGAGATTTTTATAAGAGTTTTAGAAAAAAAAATTGGTTCAAGCCCTGTGGACAGGAGCTCTCTGGCGCTCTAGTTCAAACAGACAAATTATATCTCCGAAAGTATTGGTTTCTCAGAGTTCAAAAAGTTAGACAAAAAAGTATTTAAAACTTTTTTTCTATCTATAATAAATAACTTTTGAGATTCGTTTAAATTTTCGGAATAAATTATACTAATACCGGTTACTTGAAAAATTCAAAAAAAGATTGAAAAATTTAAATTTAAAATTTTTTTTATTTCATATTTACAAGTTTAGAAATTTTTTTTAATAACAATCGTTTTTATTTACCTTTTATTCAATTGTTATTAATTATAAACACAATTCTCGACCATCGAACGTCCTCATACTCCGAATTCAATGCTGTTATTCGTGTATATTTTAGATGATATTTATTGTCAGATTTTTTGAAACAATTGCTACTATTAATTATCGAAAATACAAAGATATAAATATGATGAACTAGATATTTTGGCCAACTTATAATAAATAAAAATTCATACCTTGGATTATTCTCGTTGGCGTCGGGATCAACAATTTTTTCTATTCTTCGTTTGCCGGATAAGTTTGTTAATTGCTTATAACACTTTTGATGGTATCCTTTTTCCTCAAGATCTTTGGGCAATTGAATTGAAGCAACATCCATGGATCTTCTGGAGGTGTTAGACTGTTGATTACTCCTAACCTCAATTGCTTCGATGCAATTTTTTAAAATTGCGCTTGACAGACATTTTATCCGGTTATCAATAGGATCACCTTGCAAATCACAAATAAAACAAACACGTTCTTGCTCTTTTTCTTGAACATTTCTTTCACTATCACTAGAGTTTTCATTCTCGACGAGATCAGACATGATTGGAGTGCTCGCAACACGTAAACAACAGTTGTTTTCAATCACCGCGTCGACTCCGAAGCGAACAGTACACACATATTAATCGAACTATGTGTGAGCCATAGACAAGATATACTATAGATGGGCCACTCTAACCTTAGACTATAGAAAGAGTTTTTTTTTTCTATAGTCTAAGACTCTAACGTTATTTCTGTTCCTTGCAACACTAGCGGTGCGGCACTGGGATTATTTGAAGCTCGAACGAGCGGGAAATTCAAATATATCTCCCATATATCCTATATTCTATTATATTGTTTTCCAAAACACTGCCAAACACCAAGTTGACGATAATTCGTCAAAAACCTGGCATTTGACAATGTTTTTGGAACAATGGTTTTCGCTGTAATCGAAAGAAAACAAATGAAATCCCAAAACTCTCTTTAATAAAATTATATCAGATTCATGAATTTAAGTTCAACATTTCATGTGAACTAATGTACAGTGGCGGAAACCGAAATGTGAACGATTTTTTTTCCTATTGTAAATATGGCTCCATCCATGTATATCTATGATATGTTGTCTATGGGCTATAACGCGCCGTCGTTGACAACAAAAACGTCAGAATTTATTGAGGTAACTTCAAATATACGTTAATAATTATAAAATGCCCTGACATTTGAACTATGGTGAGAAAATGTGGGCAATTGCTAAACTGGAGGAGAATTGGTCGCTAAATGCGACAGCAGGAGCCTTGAATGTTAGTAAAACTTGTATCTTCAACTTGAAGCGACGCTGGCAGGAAGGGAGCATTCAACGTCAACGTGCTGTTGAAGCGTGTCAGTTCACTGATTTCCCTGGATCCGTAAGAACAGCGCGAAATAGAATCAAGGAAGGTAACTTAAAAAACTATTCTGTAGCAAAGAAGGCATTCTTAACAGAAGACCATAAAATGAAGAGATTGCAGTTCGCAAATGAATATTTAAATATGGATGACAATTTTTGGAGCAACGTAGTGTTTTCTGATGAAAAAACTTTTCAATCGTGCAGCAATGGACAACTTCGGGTTTATAGACCTCGAAACCGAAGGTATGACCAGGATTACGTCCACTCTGTGAAAAATAGTGGTCGCTTTTCAGTGAGTGCGTGGGCTTGGGTAAGCATCTATGGAACAGGTGTCTGCTGGAAAATAGATGGAAGCTTAACAGGCGAACATTATAAAGAAATATTAGAAAATGTAATGATACCTTTGGTTACACAGGTGTTCCCTGAAAACTTTATATTTCAGCATGATAATTCTCCTATTCACACTTCGCATATAGTAAGACAATGGATGCAGGAAAAAACTATAATCGTTTTACCTTGGCCTGCAAGAAGTCCGGACATGAACCCTATTGAAAATATTTTGGGGGCATATGGTAAAATTAATGTATAGGTACTCGAAATTTCAGACCAGCAAATGCCCAAGAATTATGGGAATCCATAGAAAATGTTTGGGAACATATATTTGATACGTATGATACGAGATCATTAGTTTTATCAATGAGGAGTCGCCTGGAAGCTGTTATAGCAGCCAATGATGCTGCTATAAAATATTGATTATGTTGTTGCATCAATAGATATAAAATATTCAATCTCGTTGACTCGTTTTCATTCAGACTTAAAATCAAGGATCGGCAACTGGTGGACCGCGGTCCGTATTCGGACCCCAAGAAATCGAAACATGTTCCTCCACAAATTTGAACTTATACCTATTATAAAATAATGTGAAAACAATATTAAACAGATAAATATATGCCAGTTCTATATTTGTCAATGTTTCTAGTATTTTACAAGAAATACAGCGATCGGAACTTAGTCCAGATACGTAATGGTTATTATAGTACAGGCCTGGACGTCGCAGCACTTTAACCAAAATGTTCGGGCTCTACTTCAAATTACTTGCCGACCCCTGGTTTAAATGAACCTGCGAAGCGTTTGGGTTTGACACTTTCATGTACTAGCAATTCAAAACCACAGAATAGAGCTATTCTGTGTCAAAGCCTCATCTAATCAACTGAAAACAGCCAAATATGCTCTGTAGAGTCGTTCACTTTTCGGTTTCCGGCACTGTACATATATATTAGAAACAGAAAGAATATCAAAATTAAAAAATACATTTGGAATGAAAATAAAATTTAGTGTGACATCAAAATTAATTATACAGCATATGAGGTGAAAACTTTCTTCAATAAAATTATCCTTATATACCTTCAAATTTGAAGGAGCAGTTAAATGAATGGCTGCCTTAATTCCAATATTCATTTACAAGGAAAAAATCAAATGTGAAATATCGTACAAAAAATGGTTATCATTATGCGAGTACAACACAATGTGGAAGTATATTCTACTCCAATATACATTTAGAAGGACAGAATCAAATGAGAAATATAATACAAAAAATGGATATCATTATGCACAACATAATGTGAAAAACATTTTGTACGTGAAAATCACCTAGTGGTTTCTCTATATAGCCTATTTATAGCAGCTACATTTGCGAAACCTTGATCACAAAGAAGTGCCACGACATGAGGCCCACGATCTAACAATTATCTTCAAGTAATTTGGAAAGGTCATCACGTTTCATTCCACCATGATTGAAGAAATAAGCTAAGGTTGTTTGTTTCTATTTATGAAAAACTCCCCTAGCCATGAAGACCATAACCTTGCCTGCAATATTAGGAGAACACTTAATCACTTTACTTGTATTCTTATTACAGTTTTTTACCGAACATCAAACAGTGATATTCGAAAAAGTTTATTTCACAACACTCAGATTTCACCAAAACTATGTAAAATGTAAAAATAAAAACAAGCACGCCGGTAGCGGACAGCGGGACAGCTGATCACAGATCAGCTGATAAAGCATCACGTGATCCACAAATCGAGCGAAGGCAGAGACATCCTCAAATTTGTGTGGGATTATTCGAACTAATCGAACTATTCTAACGGACCAGACTTTAGTGAGAGAGTTTCCACCCCATGGTGAGAGCGACTGAGCGCGTGCAAACACCTTACTCGGGTCCAAGCCGTGTACATCCGAATAAAATACGATATTCCCTACAAATGCTAAACGTCGTAACAGAACGTCGCTCCAAAAATGTGCGAGTACTTATGATACTGAAATTAGCAGAATTATTTTTGAAAAATTAAAAATAAGATTGCACATCTACATAATTCAAGTATAAATCGATAGTAAACAAACCCATATATGACATAGTTTCTAACTAGGAACCTAGAATCACGAAAAGACTGAAAATTTGTACAAATAAACTATCTAAATGCCGTATAAAATAAATTTCACCTTACATTTCGTTATATAGATTTTTTCTTTTTGATTTTTTCTATTTAATTTTTTTTTTCCCTTTGAACCAACGAAAATGTACGGCATATGAAAAAATATTATCTACGCATAAAATACTTTCAAAATAAATTTATTTCATGTTGTGTCAAATCACCCCCTGGACAACAGAAAAAGAGGGGATTACAACCCTCGATTTTTTCCCCTTGTCGCATGATTTTTGTACGGCGTTGCGGAATAATGGATTAGAAGCAGTATTGAAATAGTATGACACAGATGCCGTACAAGATCAAATGACCAAATTTACCCTGGTAATTGTCAGAAAATAAAAAAAAAACTTCGACTTTGTGGACCACCATTTTTGTACGGCACTGCGCGTTTTCTTATTATTTTTCATGGATCTATCGGTGGTAAGAATGCCGTACAAAAATATGTGACCAAAATGTACTCACTCTACCTGTACTTTCGAATTCTCACCTGCACTCAGTTGGACAGCTTACAAGTGACGGCATAGTGCTGAATCTTATTATTTTATGCTCTTATATCGTTCTAGATAGGTCACCTGGTGGTTCAAATGACCCATAATTTTTTCAGCATGGGCCAGTAGTCTAGTAGTCTTATGTATCTATCTGTCTTAACGAGACCAGATATATCGTATACCGTAAGTTTTTTAAGTCAATTTAACAATTCTTTTAATGATGAACATTGGAAATGTGCAAAAAGAGTATTAAGGTATTTGCAACAAACTAAAGATTTTTGTCTGGTTTTTGAAAAAACTAATTGTAAACCCTCTTTAACGGGATACGTTGATGCTGATTGGGGAGGCAATTCTGTGGATCGAAAATCTTATACAGGGTACTGTTTCAAATTTAATAATTGCTTAATTTCGTGGCAAAGTAAAAAACAGCCCACAGTTGCTCTATCAAGTACAGAGGCTGAATATATGAGTTTAAGTGATGCCGCAAAAGAGGGTATATATTTGAAAAATATATTGAGTGATCTATTGGGAGAGAGTTTGAAGATTAATTTATTCATTGATAATCAAAGTGCTATCAAGCTTTCTGCCAACCCCTTGTTCCATAACCGAAGTAAACATATTGATATAAGACACCATTTCATTAGAGATCTTGTTGATGATGGAACAATAATTTTAAAGTTTTTGGAAACAAATCAAATGCCTGCAGATATGTTTACTAAGGCTTTGAGTACTTTGAAACATTATAAATTTTTGCAGGATCTTAAATTGTATGAAGTTTGATTGCGCGTTAAATATTTGTTCAATTTAGTGGAGGTGTTGTTATACATAGGAAATTTACAAATAATTTAGTTTTTGATACCTGCAGCGACACCTATGTATTAGTCAGATAACTGAACGTTGTATTGTGTGTTGCATGAATTGATGACGATGCTGTCAACTGTTCCTTGTAGTAGTAAGTTGTAAGTAGAGCTGAGAAGATATAGCGGGCGAATAAATACTTTACAGATAGACGATTGTTTAGTTCTCTCGTTTACGTAATTTCATTGCAAGTTGTTTAACTCACAACAAAAATATATAAAGCAGGCAGTGTAAGAATGCCATTTCTCTTGAAAATGCCACGACAACTCTGGCGAAATTTTAGTTCAAATAAACATCTAATCGCCAGCTTCTGGATCTTACACAGAACTTGAATGTTGACTACCTCCCCATATAAGCAAGCCATATGATAAGCGAGACTGAAACTTAGAAAAATAGATTGCCTCAAGGAAGTCAACAGATAGATCCGTTTTGAGTACTCTCAGTGTATACAGAGTCTTATTAAGTTTTTTGCCCAATTGTTCAAAGTGGTATATCCACTCCAAGTTACGGTCTAATATAACTCCCAAGAATTTCGTGTAAGGTTCCAAATGCACTTCCCCATCAAATAATCGTCTGCTTCCCTCTAGTTCAGACTTTCATAACTTATGTTCGAAACGTACCAATTCTGAATCGCAACCTCAGTTAACGTAAAAATTAACGTGAAAAATGGGTTCAAGCCCTGTGGACAGGAGCTTTCTGGCGCTCTAGTTCAAACAGACAAATTATATCTGGTATTGGTTTCTCAGAGTTGGGAATTATATCAATGTATTCATATGATAGAACTGCATCAAAAAGGAAATTCAATTCAAATAATAGTTTATTTATGAAGATTAAATGAGCAATCATGAGAATGAGAACTGCACCACATTTTCAATTTTTTTTTTTTGACACTTGCGGTAATCTGGTCAATACAAAACTTCACATGCGTATAAAGGTCATGATTCTACAATTTGGTGCTAAATTTCAGATAGATCGAGGGATCGGATTCGGAAATATTCATAAAAAATATTTTTACTAAAATCGGCCATAACTCCGAAACCCCTTGATGGTTTTCGCCCATTAACAATCCGCTAACTCCTTTCGTTCGAGAGTTATCGTGCCTACGGCCGGTCGGCCGGCCGGACTGAATCGATTTCGCACTCGGATTCTTGATCAGTGAGTCGAACCAAATCATTTGAGACCATTTTCAGCCAAAAATTCCAAAATTACAGACACTTGGGCAAATTGATAAGCAATCTGTTCCGAGGAACTAGAGCGCCAAAAAAACAAGTTTCGTATGACAATTGCCCAAAACAGGTTTAAAGTACCTACAAATAGTAGGTATTCCATAAAACATGTATAAAAGAAGATAGATAATAATAAATTACCTTGTAATCGATCAAAAATTTCCTGATCTACGTTCACATTATTTTCTCCTCTCTAAACTACAGAATTATGCTTTCAATATTTACGTAATATTTTCAAACATTTTCGCGTGAGGTCCCCGTTGCATCGCTAAAATACGAGTATTTCAACCCCAATATTCTTGAAGTTACAATATTCCCTTCTGTCAAGTTGACTTCATGACAATTCATACATAGAATATACATAGAATAATTATATCAATCTGTGAAATACGATTTACATTGAAATTTTGAAAAATCTCCGAAAGTATTAGCTTGTTAGAGTTAAAAATGATATGAATGGATTCTTATGATAAAACTGCTTATTAAAAAAAAATTAGTTTGGAATTTGTTTTGTAAAAAAAAAATTTTGTTTTCATTACTCCGAAACCTTCAGTCCGATTTTGCCCAGTAACGAACTTAGCCGAGATATTCATCCCCCAAACCTACTCTGAAAATTTCAACTCTCTAGCTCATTCCGTTCGAGAGTTATCGTGCCTACGGCCGGCCGGACAGAATGAATTTCGACCACGGATTCTTGATCATTGAGTCGAACCAAATCGTTTAAGACCATTTTCATCGAAATATTCGAAAATTACAGACATTTGGGCAAATTGATAAGCACTCAGTTCCGAGGAACTAGAGCGACAAAAAGGCCTGTTTCACCACCGTTAAATACGTTAACGGAGGTTGCGAATGTTGCGATTCAAATTTATCCTTAACTGAAAAGCTCAGTTAGGACTTGACGGAGATTGAATGCTTGGTGAATACGGCGGATAATGTTTTAAGTTCAGAATTAACTTCGAATTTTTTTTTCAGACTAAGAAGCATTTTCTTCGCAAACTCGAAGGAACCAGGAAAATCTAAATCATTTAAATTTTCGGTTTTGAATGGCAATCGGACAATGTATCGTTCCATTGAATCTCGTGAATGTGTTGTTAGTAAATTATACTCGCATTCTGTTTCATCCGGTGTAATATAAGGTTTTCCACGGAAATTTCTTCCTGAGGCCAGAATTTCTGCAATAATTCATCAATGTTATCATGTTCTGAAATATGTAGATTTGAAGGTGGAGTAAAGTTACATGTGATTCCCATATTTCCGGACAATACCCACCCTAGAGTAGTTTTGACCGCAATAGGTTCATCAACTTTTCCGCGAATTATTTCCCCTTCAAGAATTTCAGCATAAACTGATGCACCCAACAACAATTCGATAGAATCGTTTGAATTTAATTTAGGATCTGCCAAATTCAAATTCCGAATTCAAGCAAGGTGAATATGAAGTTATTTTAGGGAACACAAAAGCTTTAACTTTTATGGACAGCTGCGAATCAAACCTTGGTTTCAACACAATGTTAACCATCTTTCTACAAGTATAATTTTTCTTGGCACAAACACCTGTTATTGGAAGACAAACTCTTTCATAACTCAGATGCAATATTTGAAATAAGGATTCGGTTATGAACGAAGACTGTGAACTCTCATCTATCAAGACTCGTACTAAACTGACAGTATCATTGTCGGAAATGACCTTAACTATAGCAGTTGTGAGCAAAACAGCATGGGTTACCTTACAAATATTGGCAGCTGAATTCACAGTAACACTTTGATCGTTAACTTTGATTGTATTTCTTCCACTTGATGATGCTTCATGATATACAGGAGAACCTAGTAAATTCTCATGAGTCTGTGTGTTCAAGTGCAACGACGAGCGATGCTTTCCCAAACACTGTTGACAGCGTTTTGTTGATCTACATTCATTAGCATTGTGTCGTAATAAACAATTGAAACATCCTTTGTGTTTAACAATAAAATCTTTTCTCTGTAAAGGGGTTTTAGCCTTGTAGGAATTGTAATAAAGAAAAAAATCACCACCACAGAGTAAACATTTATTGCCGTGATTATGAACGCCGAATTTATTAAGAGTTCTATGGTTTGCTTCTTCTAGAGCCTCTAACATGACCAACTGATTATCTCAAAAATGTATTAAACATTCAAATGTTGGAGGTTCGTCTAAAGTATCATGTGCACCTAAATGTTCTCCCATTGTTTACGAGTTTCAGAATCAACTAAAGAAATTGTGAGGTGAACAAGGAAATCATCCCATTTGTCAACAGGTCAATCTAGTGTACTCAAAGCAGATAACGGTGTATTTAAGGATGAAATCAAACGTTTCAACTCGAAAGATGATTCCTTTTTCATAGCTTTTATAGAAAACATAGCCAGCATATGTGAACCTACTAATTTTGAGTAAAGCATCTGTGGTGAAGGACTTGGGTATTTCTTATGATTCAAAGCTTATTTTCGACCATCATATTAATTACATTTCTCAGAAGGCTAACAAAATGCTTGGTTTCATAACCAGGGTTTGTAAACATTTTCGCCATCATCAATCCCTCAGAACGCTTTACGTTGCATATGTGCAGAGCATTCTTAGTTTCGGATCCGTAATTTGGAACCCCAGTTACAATATCTATATAAATCGGTTGGAAAAGGTCCAAAGCAAATTCCTCAAGCACGTCAATAGAAAATGTTACCAGAATACCATTAGTGATCCACGTCGAATAATAAAAGAATTGAATTTAACAACTTTGGCTGACCAACGAATGATGAGAGATATGAAATTTGTTTACAAAATTATAAATACCTTTGATTGCTGTGAACTTTTGAATATGCTAACCTTCAATGTGCCATCATAATTTCTATTTCATATCAATCAAAGTTCAACGAATTATCTTCTAAATTCCCCTTTAATTAGATGTTGTAAATCCTACAACTCACCCTCTAACCTTGTTATGGTCGACCCTTTTTCGAATTCCTTGCTTAATTTTTCTGGTATTTTGAAACGGTTCTTTAGAGGCCATTCTTGAAAAAATAAAATTAACGAAACAAAAAATTAACTGTGATTGAATTATGTTTGTTTTTTGTTTTTATTTTGGTTTGTATGTCGGGTATATATATTAATTAATATCAAGCACCAATGTATTAATGGTTTATCGGTGAATACATAATCTGGGTTCGTCCTGTCATGTATTCCGAAAATTTCCGCCGTTAAGGCAAAAGAGCTGATAATTCGTGCAGCATCATCTTCTAAACTGGTTTTCAAATGATGTAATTTTGTAACATTTGAAATATTTGGCTTTTTTATGTCTAGGGATGTAAATAAATCTCTAAAGGATTCCCACTGGCAGAAACCTCCTTTAAATTTGGGTATTGAGATTCGTGGCAACCTTTTGAAATCTTCGTGTTGATAGTTAACAACAGAATTACCCCGTGCACGATCCTGTACAGCATTATCAATCAACAATGAATCAACGAATGACTGAAACTCTCCCTTACGCTCTAAAAATAATTCTACCGTTTCTTCAAAAGTATTATTTGAAATATAACTGGATTTTTTAATCCCTTCAGAAGTGTTATTAAGAAGTTAGTAATGATTCGATTCAAACTTACCCCAAGTCTCGTCTAAGTTATCTAATCTAGTTTTGCAATTGCTGAGTGTCATTTTCGCAACACCATCCTTTTTGAAGTTACTAAAAGATCGTAATATTCTTCCTTGCAGCGAATATTGTTCAGCCAGAAGCTCAGTCATCATAAATGATAACAAATTCGGCAAATCCAGATAATTCACTCGATGTTTAATTTTCATTAATTAATAATAACGGAAGCACTACGCCTCTGGTGCGTGTAAAAATTGGACTGTGGTAGTTTCTCCAGTGTTGCCTGGGCAGTATCAAATCTTATTGCTATCTTTGTTCTACTCATCGGAAATTGACTTAGGTCGCGGTTCAATCCCGGATTCGACTAGGAAAGACATTTTCTTAGTCGGCCGGCAGCGGCCACCATTTGCTAAATGCTGTGCCTAAGGTGACGTTATGTTACAATAACAAAGCCTACACAAAACAAAACTGATTATACTAACTCGCACAAACTCTTAAGAGCTTATGAGACTTCTTAATTAAATCCAATATTTTTTGATCTTCCAGGAAATTCTTCCCATCCACCAAAAGGAAATGTTACATGACAGCGTTGGAAAATCAATATGGTTCCCGTATTTACAGATGTAATGCATGTCTCCATATCATGAATGAGGAATCATTAGCTAGAGATCATAATTGCCTGAAATTCAAATCAAGAAGACGCTTAATTTGTCCGACACAAAAATGCAGTTTTTATACCTTCAACGATTTCCTATTATCACAGCATAAGAAAGCTCATACTTTTCTTTCAAACAGTGCAATTCAAGAATATAAGTGCACTTTTTGCGAGTACTTTTCATCTGATAAGAAATGTATGGAAAAACACACAAATACACTTCATGGAAAAGGAGCGGTGCAAACAGCCATTTCAAAATGTAAATTTTGTTTCTTCCAGTCGCCAAATCCTGATATTCTTGAACATCATATATCTGTGAGACATAGCTATAAAAAAACAAAATTCACGGAAAAACATTTTAGTTAACAATAAATGACCTTCACAAAATTTTTACATTTTCTATTGATTTAAACGCTCAATGTGGGGTACAAAGAGAAAACTAGTGTTTGTTGCTGATATATTAAAACCATATATAAAATACTTATTACAATACCTATGAATTCGTCATAATGGAATTGAAAAAAGCCCTGTTGGAGACCTGAGAATAAGTGGCATACATTAATAATTGAGAAGATCTCATTATATACTGATTCAACAAAAATAATAATTTTTTACTGCGCTTCTTGTGGGCGTTCCTAAAAAAAATCGTATAAGCATTAAAAACATTATTCTACATCGAAAGACCAAATTCAAACTAAATCGGATTTATAATCTCGGAAATATTCGGAGGAAAAAAATTTCGACAAGAATTACTCCGAATCTGTTATGCCATTTTGCCCTCTAACGAACTTAACCTATAGGTTAAGTTCGTTATATCGTTAGGTTATATATAACCTAACCTACAAATTTTAACTTTGACTCATTTCGTTATCGCGCTCACGACCGGACAGACAGATAATTAAATTTGACCTCCGATTCTTCATCAGTGAGTGGAACCTAAACGTTGAAGACCATTCTGTACCGAAAATCCTAGAATAACAGACATTTTGGCAACATGCTTCCTTCAGGGTAAAAAGCGCACCAAAAGGTTTCAATTTCAGTTTTGATTTAATTTTGTTGGAGCAACTTTGCACAGAAATTTTTACTGTAGGTACTAACTGTTGAATATACATAAAATGCAGTGGCGGCCGGTGATAATTTTGTTCAGGGGGGCGCTGATTTAAGAATACCAAAAAAGTATGGGGGATGATCCCCCCCCAATGTTTAACGGAGTTGGCAAATTTTCAACACAGTTTGGTGAATTTCGAAGGAGTTGGCAAAAATTTCGAAACAGTTGGAAAAATTTCGTTGGAGTTGGATAAAAATTCGAAGCAGTTGGCAAAATTTCGAAGGAGTTGGACAAAATTTCGAAAGAGTAGGAAAAAATTTTGAGCAGGTGGAAAAATTTCGAAGGAGTTGGACAAAATTTCGAAGCAATTGGAAAAATTTCAATTTACCAAGGTAAATTCGATTAAGAGTATCCAATACAGGAGAACACACAATAGAAGTCACCATGGTAAATTAAGTGTACCCAATACAGGAGAATGGACAATAGAACATACGCGCAAAAGCTTCTGACTTCACGTCAGTGCTTGTGATATTTACCCTGTCCAACAAACTCAAAGAACTAAAGTTTAATTTTGTTAGATAACACAAAAATTGCCGAAACTTTATAACACGCAACAATGTGAACTATTATTTATTCCTCTCTAGGCTCCTATTTCCGCGCCCAAATCGTCACTGAAAACTGCGCGGAACTAGCGGACTAGCCTGATCTTTGATTGGTCACGTTTGCCTTTTCCATGGCAACCGGCGTTTACGCTTTCGAGATTCCGCCCAGCATATAGTGCGGAGTGCGGACGCTCGTCGCTCATAGTATACCTTGTCTAGGCGCAGGCTTAACACAAATGTTATTATTGTGAAATATAAATGGTGGCTAGGTAAAAATATATTAATTTTAGTTGAATCTTGAATCCAGTTTGAAGACAAAAGCACGAATATGAAATATACAAATGAATTTTTCATGTATGTACGTCATTTTTCTAGGGAGGGCGTCGCCCGCAGCCCCCCCTTACCAGCTGCCCCCTGATAAAATGATAAACTAAATACTAAACTATTTTCATTTACAATTTTTTGGACTGTAAAGTGACCCATTGGAGAACACAATTAATTCAATCATTTTAACTGACAATATTGAATCGTTATATTTGAAGGGAATCATTACTTCCAATTTAAAGCTTAAGGTGGGGAGCTGGACTTGGTAACTTGGCTTGAGGATTGGGTTCTGTAGAATACTAGAATCTCCTTAAGGGTAAGCAGTTTACAAAAGCAAGGAGTTCCTTAGTTTTGCTTCCTAATTTTCAATGTTCACGTAAAGCGTGAACTAATGTTGACAAAGAGCACAAAGCAATTTTCCTACTCTGTTCCTGATTTTCTTTGATATCACAAACTGTATCACCCTGTATGCCCTAAGCCAGGGACCTCAGGCGATTAAAATCCCTGGATAGCACCCTAGGCGGGCTCATATTCCACCTAGATGACCTCAGTTTTTGGTTTCCGTTCGTCGCATTCTTCCCGGGACAACCTATATGTAAGAGTCGGGACCAAGAGAGTAGCATAGTGAAGAAGGCTAGTTTGAGGCAGAAGCAGACAAATGAATTGAGTTTAGGAGTTGAGATGTGAATGTGTCACTACGCGAACGGAGACCATAGGGTTCAGACAGGGATAATAGACCAGGCCTTAGGGAGTTCAGAATTCTAAGATGTAGCTACATGTTATTTCGATAAGGTGGTAAAAAGTGTACATAGTTTTTGTAAATAGATGTGAATAAGTATAAAATCGTAAACGAATTTCGAAAACAGAACTTACTTTACAGAAGTAATAGGTATCTTAAGGGGTTAGGTGTAGTCAGAGACTTCAAAAAATGACAATTTTAAATAATTTATTTTTGCCAGTAAATTATTTTATTTTATAAGAGTAAAAATATAGCATCATTAAATAAAGTTTCGACATGATTTGACGCAAATTTCAGAAAAAAAATTTTTGAAAGTAATAGCCGTTTGTGTTGATCCAGTTCCAACCTAAGCTCCTTGCGGTGACCATCACTTATCCTTGGAGGTTCATCAAAAATCAATCGGACAAAAAAAAATTTGTTTTATTCATAGATAATCTGGTGCCTGACCGAAGCTTTTTTTATTCTTTTAAGTTAATAAAATGGCAGCCTCTGGAATTTTTTTTCCATATTTTAGGGAAAAAGAACCAACAGTTAATTGTTTATAAGAAATCTAAAAAAAAGAAAATCCTTCGATCAGGAACTAGTTTTTCATGTTCACGAAAAGCTGTATGAATTTCATTAAAATCTACCGAGCGGTTTTCGAGCTACAGTGGTCACCAGTTCAAAGAACATAGTTTTGAGAAAAACGCATTTGTAGTTTAACACTAAATTTACGTATTATTTAATTACTTACTGAGGCATCTATTCCTGGGCCATATAATAGTTCTTCAGCCGTTGTAGCAGCTTCCAAAATATCTATTTGATGTTGTCTATGTAGCATGCTACCTTCTGGACTGTTTTCGTTAGCACGCTAGCTACTAGCTACCTGCTGTTAGCTACCTGCTCCCGTCCGAGAGCCCTTTGCTAATTGTCGAATAACTTGAAAACTATTTGTCGAATTCACTTCAAATTTTCATAGAATATTTCTGAGATATTATTCTTTAAGAAAATGCAAACATTCAAAACAGATTTTTTGAAAAAGCTGACCACACCTAACCCCTTAAAATTAACTCCATAAAGGAAATGCTTATTTGTTACAATATGTTAGTTTTCAAGGGCCAAGTAGCATAATTGAATTGAAGGCCATCCCACCTCAAGTAGTCATCAACTGGTTATTTTGATAATATTTGAAAACTATTTATGTTTGAAGAATCATTCAATAAATTTGTTGAATGTACTATACTAATTATACACTCAAAAATATTAAGAAACCCCAGACTGATAATACATATGGTGTTTTAAAAGAAAACATGTTTTGGGGTAGGAACTGTTGGAAAGGGGCCTTCTTTACTTCCATCCTGAAGTCAGTACCTAACATATTCCCCCTCCTGCCCTTGATAATGAATAGTTATTTTAAAGGGATATATACACCTGGTGTCCCAGTATACATGTTCCAATGGATTATCTGAGCCGTTTCAAAAGATAAAAATTAGAAAATTTTATGATTGCCAAGGAACCTTCAACTGAGAAAAACAAAAATTGAAAATCACTTTCGGTTTGACCGGAAGTGACTCTGACTTTTTTTATGTCAAATAGCACCCTATATATTTTTTTCATTTTTTTATTTCTACTCAAAATTACTTTTCTAACGATGTATCACACTTTGTAGTTTACATTTGATTTGACGGAGAAAACGTCAATTGATATTTCGAATTGGAAGAATTGCAGTAGGCTACGATATTTTGTGTAATCTTGATTTTAACTTCAATAATCGACATCAATAAAATAACCTTATTCAAGTTGAATTCAACTATATATTTTACCGAACATCAAACAAAGAATGAATAGTAAAAGAAACGAATAAACCTATATATAAATAACAACTAAAGCATAATATGTTCGAAATGTTGACTATCTGCTTCTACATATCTTTCAGCTCGATGGACTAGTTCACGCGAAGTAATACTTCTCAACACTTCAGAATTAAGGGCTCTACATGCATTCCTTTTTGTTTTTTTTAGATCTTCCAAATAAATAGGAGGAGTCTGGTACACACGATCTTTCAAATATCCCCAAAGGAAAACATCCAGCGATGTTAAGTCTGGAGATCTTGCAGTCCATCTTATCGGTCCGTGTGTGCCAATCCATCTATCTTAAAATGGACCCATAAGATGGCCTGCAAGATCTCCAGATTTAACACCACTAGATTTCTTCCTTTGGGGATCTTTGAAAGATCGTGTGTACCAGACTCCTACTATTTTTTCGGAAGATCTAAAAAACGAAATAAGGAATGCATGTAGAGCCCTAAATGCAGAGTTTTTGAGAAGTGTTACTTCGCGTGGACTAGTCCACCGAGCTGAAAGATGTGTAGAAGCAGATGGTCAACATTTCGAACATATGCTTTAGTTATTAAGGTATTTTTTTTGCCCCCTTTTTTTGTAATTTTTTTTTACTATTCATTCTTTGTTTAACGTTCGGTAAAATACAAGGTTGATTTCAACTTGAGTCAGGTTTTTTTTATTGATGACGATTATTGAAGTCAAAATTCTACACAAAATATCGTAGCCTACTGCAATTCTTTCAATTTGAAATATTGACGTTTTCTCCGTCAAATAAAATATAAAATACAAAAGTGTGATACATCGTTGGAAAGGAAATTTTGAGTAGAAATAAAAAATTGCAGAAAATATATAGGGTGCTATTTGAGATAAAAAAAAAGTCAGAGTCACTTCCGGTCAAACCGAAAGTGATTTTTAATTTTTGTTTTTCTCAGTTGAATGTTCCTTGGACGAATTGACAATCATAAAATTACCAAATTTTCATCTTCTGAAACGGCTGAGATAATCCATTGGAACATGTATACCTACTGGGACACCCGGTATATTAATATAAGTATTTCAATTCTAGAAACTGCTATTTAATCCATATATTATTATTTCATTTTGCATTATATTCTTCAAATTATCCGTATTTCTCTCAAAATCATTGTTCAGTTTTTTTGTTGGAGAAAAATCTTTATGTTTATGTTTAGGACAGAAATATTTTGTCTTCCGGACTTGACAAAATAAAAAGTATTTATATGTAAATTTTGTCTTGCTATTAAAACTGTGATATTATTCAGTATCTGAATATGATTATTTATAAAAAATATTGTCATTTTGAATATACTATATATTTTTAATAAATATTTTTGTAACAGACTTTAAATTCTATGTAGTATTAATATTGAAATATGACAATTGTCACACCCTCTTGCCTATAATAATTGCTTTCTTATTTCCAACAATAATAGTTTTGGAAGAACCTATACTGAAGCTAGAAGACATAATTTCATGATAAATGCAGACATCAGTCAGTATATCGTCGGTTGAATGCAGAACTATTCCAAGTCCATTTTTCCCGAAAATCGGTTTATAGCTTAAAATGGTACTTGATGCGGCTCTCTATCTCATGCAGAAGTATTGCAGGTCCAAATGATATCCTTACCCCACTTTCTCAATTTTGTTTAAACTCACGTGATAGTTCAATCGCGCTTCAGTTGAGTGCAGAACTATGATGAGTGCGGATGTATGATACTTTCTAGCGATTAAGTGGACATAGAGTATTTCTGACCCATATCATATGGACATAGCTCTGGAGATAGTGGACTTAGTATACTTCTGCGTATTACAGACACAACGGTATGGCTTGTAGCAGGGCTCAGAAAATTCTAAACCTCTTGCCAGCAGAGGATACTATCCTTCATGGTTTGTAATTCAAGAAAATTTCAAAATACGTACGAATAATCCAATTTTTGCAGATGCAGCGAATTATAAAACAAACAGAATTCAGATGATTCCGGTTCAAAAACAAGTTACGGATTTTGTAGGTGAGCAGTCATGATAAATAGAGGGTTGTCCAAAAAAAATTTAGTGTCAGTGTTTGTAATTTGAAACAATATATCAATCAATACATAAATATTAATGGCTATTACTATTGCTTGCAGTTCCCGTTAGTCAAGATCCAGTGGATTCCGATAAAATGGAACATCTGATGAAAATATCTTCAGATCTACAAATTCCTGACCATTTATTGCCATATGAAACTCTTAATTTCAGTACAGCCTCATATTATAGAACCAATTTCGACATTCTTGAAATAAATGAATTCATCCATTCCAAGTCCCAGTCACCCTTAACCATCCTGAAAAATGTGAATTATTATGGAGATAACATAGTTTCTCCGGAACCAGATCCATATACAACTGATCATGATAGTAGTGATCCAGATTTCATACCTGTCCATGAAGAAATGGAAAGACAAGAAAATAATGAGGAAGGTGAAAATAAGACCCATAGGAAGTTGACAAAAAAGAAGAGAAGATGTGTGGAGACATGGAGAAGATCTAAAATTAAAGAGTCTAGGAATACTGGAAAAGAATATATCAACTGGAAAGGAAACCTACAGTCTGAAAGAGAACTGAAACCACCCTGTCAAAACTGCCGAAAAAAGTGTGCAGAAAAATTCTCAGAGGAATATCGGAGAAATATTTTCACAAATTTCTGGGAACTAGGAGACATTAATCGTCAACGTGATTTTATTTCCAAATTCGTATCCACTGAAGAAAAACAGAGACATCGCCAACGAAAGAAAACAATAACAAATGATGATGAGAATATAGGCCAAGTTAAAAGAAACTATACTTTCAACTATTATTTGCCATCACAAGGAAAAAGTAGTTCTGTATGCAAAACGTTCTTCCTGAATACTTTGAGTATCAGTGGCCAAATGGTACGTACTGTGGTATCAAAATTGACTATGTCAGGAGTAGTATTAGCCGACAGAAGAGGAAGAGCTTGCAAAAATTCGTCCTTGGACGAGTCAGTCAAAGACTCAGTTCACCATCACATTAATGCCTTCGAAACAGTAGAGAGTCACTATTGCAGAAAAAGCACTCAAAAGAAATATTTGCCTGCCACACTCAATGTGGCAAAAATGTATAGTCTCTACTTGGAATACTGCCAAGAGAAAAATATGGAACATTTTGCTACTGAAAGTATATATCGCCAAATATTCAACACAGAGTTTAATCTTTCGTTCTTTGTTCCAAAAAAAGATTTATGCGACTATTGTCATAATTTTGAAAATGCAGAAAATAAAGCTGAGTTGGAAGAACGGTATCAGCAACATCAAAGGAACAAAGAATTGTCACGTAAATTGAAAAATGATGCCAAAGATTTTGCCAAAAACGAACCCAATTTTTGTTCTGCTGTCTTTGATTTGCAGCAGGTACTCCCTGTTCCAAAATCTAATGTGGGTTTGACATATTATAAACTGAAATTATCGACTTATAATTTCACAGTTTATAATTTATCTACAAAGGAATGTGACTGTTTCATGTGGTACGAATGCATTGCCCGAAGAGGTTCTTCAGAAATAGGTAGCTGCCTATTGAAATTTATAAAAGCTGGCATTGAAAATTCTATCTCCGAGTTTTCATTTTTCTCTGACAATTGCTCCGGTGAGAACCGAAACAAATTCCTGTTTGCATTTTATAGTTATGCATCTATGAAATTCAATATCAAAATACGACATACCTATTTGGAACCAGGACACACACAAAGTGAAGGAGATAGTGTTCACAGTGTGATTGAAAAAGCAGCACGAAATATTCCTATTTATACGCCAGAGCAGTGGTACTCTGTAGTACGAACTGCTAAAAAGAAACGTCCTTTGTATACAATTCATGAAATATCTCAAGAAGATGTATTTGATTTGAAAAATCTTCAATCCAAAATTGCCATTAACTTCGACAAAGACGAAGATAATAACAAAGTGCTTATTAGCAAATTCAAAATTATCGAGTTCAATCCAGAATTTCCTTTTTCTTTGTTTTTCAAGACAGGATATGAGGATGACCAGTTCAGAAAGCTAAATTTAGTTCAACGTGGAAGAAAATATTTATCCATCGGCAGTATAAACGATATTGATCTCGTGCGTCTCTATTCAAGAAAGTTACCGTTAACAAAAAAAAAGTATGACCACTTGCAATTTCTCTGTGCCAAAGGTGTTATAACTCAAGCTTATCACGATTTTTTCAAAGACTTACCATTTACTACTCAACATATTGATGAAGAAGATAATGAGTAGAGTTCTTTGAAACATCCTAGTCATATCTAGCTGATACTCATCACTAATGATCTCTCCACAATTTTTTTTTATTTATATTTATTTTATTTATTATAATTTTTATTTTTATTGTTTTTCATATTTTATGAAGAGTTTAATTTCTTTTGTCGGATCTCACAAGTTGTTCATTTAATTTTTTTAAGACTGTTTCGTTATAAGACTGTGAAATAATCTAAATGTATAGGATTTAGTTAATAAATTATATTTGAATCCTTTATTTCAACTTTACCATGACCAATACGTAAAAAATATTATATTCAACCAAGACTATCCATTTTCATCTTGTCCGTTTGATGAAGAAGAAAACTATTCTTATAAATATTTATAAAAACTATAGCATTTTAAGTGTATTATTGTGGACATAGAATAGTTCCAATATGAAGAACTAACGTATGTCCATACAAAACTATATTATGTCCCAATTTTTCAAAAATTACATTTTGAACGAATTTTGAAACTCACAAAACAATCAGGATGTTGGAGTTGAAGGTCTAAATGAAAGAATTTTTAAAGTTTTTTAATCACTCCTTTAATTATTCAAAATAATGTGTCTCCTGAAAAGTATGAATTTTGGACTTAGTGTAGTTCTGCATTCAACCGACGATATTTCCTCTTTATTGTTTGAAATTACGAAAAAATCAGTTTCATTCAGAAGTTGACTTGCACATAATGTGGATCATTAGCCCAGGCAAATTAGTGCTCTAGCCGCTAAAAATTGCTCCAGAGCTGGAAATCGTTTTAACCTCCTTTGGGGGTCCTGAATAGCAAGTATCTGATTTTGCGACGGTTTTTAGGTTTTGCTTCAGACTTGAGAGCCTATAAAAATGACGAAATTTTTGCACTTTTTTTAGTATTATGCTTATAACCCGAAAAGTACGCAACCTACAAGAAAAAAATTGGTTCAAGCCCTGTGGACAGGAGCTTTTTGGCGCTCTTGTTCAAACAGTCAAATTATATCTCCGAAAGTCTTGGTTTCTCAGAGTTGGGAATTATATCAACGGATTCCTATGATAGAAATGCATCATGAAAGAAATTAAATTTAGAAAGTGTCGTTTAAACAAAATGCTTCAAAAATTATCTTATAATCAAGCCCTGTGGACATGAGCTTTCTGGCGCTCTAGTTCAAACAGACAAATTATATCTCCGAAGGTATTGGTAATGGTAATGGTATTTATTGCAACATCAAAATTTTACATGTCATGTCAAAACAAACAAAGGTATTGCCCTACAAAAATTCGGACATATTATATATTGTACGTTTTAGAAGAAATTCTTTAAGTTTTTTCTTGAAAGAGCTATTTTGAACTGCCTTGATGTTGGATGGAAGCTTGTTGTAGATCTTTGGTCCCCAATAGTCCACACCCTGCTGCGACCTTTTTAACCTATGATATGGTATTCTCAGTTGTTCATGATTTCTTGTGTTGTATTCATGTGTGTGATCATTCGTTGGAAACCTCTGCATGTTCGAAGATCAGATTATTGGTTCAGGGTAAATCTCATGAAGGTTAATGACAGCAAAACACAATCCCTGGTTTTTTGTCACGGAGGGCAACCATGCTTGAGGTTTCTGGGCGTTCTCTTTGATGCGAAGCTAACCTGGGAGGAACACATTGGAAGCATTAAGAGGAGGCTCAATGCTGCTTTATATTCCATCAGGACCATAAAAGCTGTTTGCACAACATCTGCAGCAACTTCAACATATTTTGCTTACTTGCATTCTGTGCTTTCCTATGGAATATTAGTGTGGAGTATATCACCACATACACATGATCTCCTCTTGCTGCAGAAGAAAGCAGTACGAATAATATTATAGGTTTGAAACAGACAGAGAGCTGCAGAGAAGGATTTCAAACATTAAAGATACTTACCGTGCCAGCCATCTACATACTTGAATGTTCCACTTATGTCATGACATAAGTGGAACATTCAAGTATGTAGATGGCTGGCACGGTAAGTATCTTTAATGTTTGAAATCCTTCTCTGCAGCTCTCTGTCTGTTTCAAACCTATAATATTATTCGTACTGCTTTCTTCTGCAGCAAGAGGAGATCATGTGTATGTGGTGATATACTCCACACTAATATTCCATAGGAAAGCACAGAATGCAAGTAAGCAAAATATGTTGAAGTTGCTGCAGATGTTGTGCAAACAGCTTTTATGGTCCTGATGGAATATAAAGCAGCATTGAGCCTCCTCTTAATGCTTCCAATGTGTTCCTCCCAGGTTAGCTTCGCATCAAAACGCCCAGAAACCTCAAGCATGGTTGCCCTCCGTGACAAAAAACCAGGGATTGTGTTTTGCTGTCATTAACCTTCATGAGATTTACCCTGAACCAATAATCTGATCTTCGAAGAACCTCCGACCGTAATTCTCCATGCTTTATCCGGTTCTCTGCCCAGATGAGAAATGATGTATCATCTGCAAAAAGGTGAGTTGAAGCCCTTTCTGGGTTTTCCTCCAGATAAATGTTCATGTCATTAATAAAAACGAGAAATAGTAGAGGTCCCAATATGGAGCCCTGCGGTACACCGTATTTTATTTGTCTTAGTTTGGATAAGTTGTTATTCCAATACACCTGCTGCATTCTTCCATCTAGGTACGAAGACAAACACTGAAGAGATTTTCCCTTCACTCCATAATGTCTAAGTTTTTGTATTAGAAGGGAATGATACAGGCAATCAAAAGCTTTTGTTAAATCTCTCGAAATAACCTCTCCAAAGGCACCCTGGTCCATTGAGGACAAAATCTGAAGCACGATTTCCAACAGTGCAGTGGATGTTGATCTGTCTTTTCTGTATCCATGTTGTTGCTCACCTAGTAAACCATTCGACTCAAAATACCTCCTAAGTCTTATCTCAACCACCTTCTCAAAGATCTTTGATAAAGCTGGCAGTATGGATATTGGTCTATAGTTTGCCACATCTTCCCTATCTCCGCTTTTATAGATGGGTATGACTTTCGCTATTTTCAACTCATCGGGGAAGACACCTTCTCTTAAACTTCGATCAATCACTGTTCTCAGAGGCTGGACAATTTCCTCAGATAATGATTTTATGAATCCGGTGGTGATTCCATAAACATCCTGAGCATGTTTATTCTTCAAATCTCCTATAATTGTCAATATTTCAAGCTGTAACGTATCTTCAAATATGCAATGGCCATCATTGACCTGTATATGTTGCCTCAGTTCTCTCATCGCTTCTCCTGCAGTTCCCGAGCACATTTCATCATTGATTTTCTCTCCAACACTTGCATAAAAGTCATTGAATTCATCTGGTTTTAGTGTTGTCTTGATTTCTCTTGGTTTACAGCGATTGGTTTCCTTGTTTATAATTGACCATATGGTTTTTATTTTATTATCCGAATGTTTAATGAGATGTTCATGGTGTCTTCTTTTATTTTCTTCCAAAATCCCATGAAGTAGTGATTTGCTCCTCTTGTAGGCTTCTAAGGCTGCTTTACTTCTTGTTACCTTGAAAATGGTATCACATGTCTCTACTTGATTTTTTTTCCTTTTTACTTCTTCGTTCTGCGTGTTCATTGTTTGTTTCTTTGGAATTTTTATTTGTTTCATAGGTGCATACCGATCCAATGATGCCTTAAGGATATCAAAGAAAACTGTAAATGCAACCTTAGCTGTTTTTCCATGAAGAATATTTTCCCAGTCTATAGATCTCAGGTATGTTTTAATTAGGTGAGTAGCTCTTTCTGTTATTATTCTGGTCGTTATTTGATTTTTAATGTGTACTTGTTTTGTTATAGATTCAAGCCAAACAATTTGAGAGTCATGGTCACCCAGATGAAAGTTGCGAGTACATGTCTGGTTTGCCTCGAAGTTACAGAAGATGTTATCAATACATGTGGCACTGGTTGGTGTAATACGAGATGGACTTTCAAATAAGTGCTTGCAGTTATATGGACTGAATAAATTTATCATGTCTACCTTATTTTTACTATCAACCATCATATCAACGTTGAAATCTCCAACCACCACCAGTCGAAATTGCTTTCTGTGTTGTAATGTTAAGTTATGTAAAGCCTCCTCCATATTTTCTGAAAATTCTGAAAGAGGAACTTTCGGTGATCTATATACTGATATTATAATAAGTTTCTCTTCTGGAATCTCAACTATTGAAATTTCTCCAACTAAGTCCTTTTTCTGATCTTGAATTAAATTAACTGCTTTGAATTTTATATCATTCCTCAGTAGGATTAAAGAACTCCCATGCTTGCTTCCCGAGCGATTGAAACTATCAGCCACTGTATAATTTTGTAAGGGCAACTGCTCTAATATTCCTTTTTCATTTTCGACGATCCAGTGCTCGGTGATGCACACAGCATCAGGAGAAATTTCATCGAGCCATGAATTTAACGTCGCAGTTTTATTAGTTATTGATTGTATATTGATATTCCAAATTGCAAATGTTTCAGGTTCCTTCTTTGGTTCAGTTATGTGGTGTCTTGAACCGAGGCTATCGTCATAAAATTTATGTTATTCTTGTTGTTTTCGGTTTTTACTTCACTGTTACTTAAACTGAAATCATAGCGACTAAAAGCCACTCCACTTGGCCAAAATGAGCTATCATACACTATATCCTTGAATCGGAAGCTAAGTCCAATACGGAAACATTTATTGTCTTTAACTTTGTAGTATGTGTCTAATATTTCAACTGAGATTTCATCATGTTCTTTTAGCTTCAACTTTTCTTTGAGGTAATTTTGTACATTTTCCTTAATGACCTGATCCTTGACTCGTGAGATGAACAACCAAACTTTTTTCTCCTTTTCTGGTCTTCCAGAAAAGTCTAGGGAATTATTTTGCACAGCAGCCGTACCCACTGTCATCGGTTTCCTCTCCTGCTTCTTCCTAGCTTTCGATTGATTTCTACCGAATGCTGTGGTATTCTCTTCTGTGTGTTTTTGAGAGTTCTCTACTAATGATATTACTTCACTTACTCCTGTGGTAACGTTTTCTACATTCTGTTTCCTCATATTCGTCTTTTTAAAACTGTTAAATGATTCCTTGGTTGAAATTTCTTCTGTATTGGTTTGTTGCTTTTGAATACTTTTTTCAGTTTTAAGTATTTCACTGAACAGTGGGTTTATATTTTTATTGCATTCTTTTCTTGCTGCTACAGTGGTTACTAATTCCTTGATATTATCTATTTTCCGTTCCATACACCTGAAGACTTCTGATGCCATTTCTTCTTTCGTAACATATATTTTTGGATCGTTCTGTATATACCTCAAATCTTTTTCCTCCAAAATTTGGGCTTCTTGTTGAAGTAAATCATTTTTGGCGCTTTTGACGTTATCCTTCTCAGCAGTATTTTTAGTTTCTTGTAGCTTCATTTTCAGAGTAGTTATTTCCTGTTTTAATTGTATGATTTCTTTTCCTAGTACTTGCCTTTCATTCTGTGTTTCAGTTTGTCGAAGATTTGTTTCCTTCAACTTCCCTTCCAAACCTGTATTTCCGCTTTTCAGTGACGAAACTTCGGACAATAATTTTTTATTTTCTTTCTCTAGTTTTTCACTCTTCGATTCATATTCCTTCAATTCATTGTACTCTGATTTTCTCTGATTATTTTCTTTTTGTATAGATTTCAAAAATTCAATTTCTTTTTCTTTGCTTGTTTCAGATTCTTCTTTCATTTTTAATTTCTCCTTGAGAGAGTCGATTTCTTTTCTGAGATTTTGATCAATTTCCCATATTTTAGCGTTGTCATGTAGACAGTTATCGCACATTATTCTCAATTTCCTGTCTTTTAATGGAAGGCAACGTTCTTCAGTTGCTGTTAATTTATTACATTTCAAACAGAATATAGTTCCACAGCTATCGCAATTGAAATGAGATTTATATTATCTCCCTTCAAATTACAAGTTGTGCATTTCATTGTCAGCAGTGCGGAAATGTCCAATCTACCGCGACGCCACTGTGTCGGCGAAGGCCGACAGCCCGTCCGAGACTTCCTTATCTCCACCCGCTGATGTTTATAGTTTTTTTAGGTGTACATGTTTATATATCTTGTATTTAACGTTTCCGCGTAATTAATAATTTTTCACCAGAATTTTCACTTTAGTTCAATCAATGTCTCTGCATACAATGATGTATTCAATTTTCTCTCATTATTTTTCCAATGAACGAGAGAATTTCACTCGAATTTGCGGAGCCAAATACAATCAACTCGCGTAGCACATGTAGCCTAAGGTATTGGCCTAATATTGGTTTCTCAGAGTTGGGAATTATATCAATGTATTCATATGATAGAACTGCATCATAAAGGAAGTTCAATTCAAATGATAGTTTATTTATCAAGATTAAATGAGCAATCATGAGAATGAGAACTGCACCATGGAAGAAATCAAATTAAATCTGGCCAATTTTGCCCAATAACGAACTTAACCGAGATATTCATCTCCCTAACCTACTCTGAAAATTTCAACTACCTAGCTCATTCCGTTCGAGAGTTATATCTATGTCTATGGATGAAAAGCAGTCTCACTACTCTCAGATCTCTTACTTCCTGTTCCGTTCCGGAATGTAAGACTTTTCTGAGAAAAACTAATTTCGGACCAAACAACTGAGATTTTTCTCACTTCGCTCACAATTCTTCGATTGATTAGATAATGACAGGAAAATGAGTTGACATTATGACAATTCATACATAGAATAATTATATCATTGTGTGACAACGTTGAAATACGATTTATTATTGAAATTTTGAAAAATCGTATCTCCGAAAGTATCAGCTTGTTAGAGTTAAAAATTATATCATTGGATTCTTATGGTAAAACTGCTTAGTGAAAAAAATTTTAATTTTGAATTTGTTTTGTGAAAAAACAATTTTTTTTTGTTACTCTGAAACCATATGTCCGATTTTGCCCAATAACGAACTTAGCCGAGATATTTATCTCCCAAACCTACTCTGAAAATTTCAACTGTCTAGCTCATTCCGTTCGAGAGTTATCGTGTCTACGGCCAGCCGGCCGACCGGACCGGCCGGACAGAATGATTTTTGACCACGGATTCTTGATCAGTGAGTCGAACCAAATCGTTTAAGACCATTTTCATCGAAAAATTCGAAAATTACAGACATTTGGGCAAATTGATAAGCACTCAGTTCCGAGGAACTAAAGCGCCAAAAAAGAGCAATCTACAATGCTTCAAAAATTTTCATTAAATTCATTTATCAAGATTAAATGAGCAATAAGCAATGATTCAACCTCGTGGAATGGGTTGTTGAAACTTACACTCGGTGCATAGTTTTCACAACTCGAAAAAACTTCAAAATTTAATAGTTCATACCACTAACACATTCTTCTCTGTATTATGAACCTTAATTCAAGAAAAAATGTTTGATACCTTCACAAATGTAGATCCATATTTCAGTATTTTGTTGCTAGCAACATTATGAAAATACTGTATATAGGAACATGTCTCACTACTTAGGGAAGTAAAAGGTAATATTTACCTCAGTGGTCAACGAACACTAATTTCTTTTGATGATTCCATTATGTTCTTCTTTCCTATTGCCTCCATAAACTACATCAAAACAGTCTTGTATATATTCACAAATTCAAGAATCGAATTTTTGTTTTCCAAAAGAAAATAACAACTATTATTTGACAATCTCTTATAGCTAGAAAAAATGACATTTATGAATAGTGATCACCACAGAACATGACCACAGACAGATTCTGTGAGTACATAGAACTTACGATGTATTATTGAAACATCATATCCACGAAAGTATTAGCTTGTCAGAGTTGAAAATGATAATGGATTCTTATGGTGAAACTACATCTTGAAAAAATTTGAATTCAAAAGTTGTAAAGTAAAAGAAAATATTTTTTTTCGTTACTCCGAAACTATTAGACCGATTTTGCCCAATAACGAACTTAACCGAGATATTTATCCCTCAAACCTACTCTGAATTTGTCAACTGTATAGCTCATTCCGTTCGAGAGTTATCTTGTAACAGCCGGCCGGACAGAATCGAGTTCGACCACAGATTCTTGATCAGTGAGTCACCCCAAAACGTTCAAGACCATTTTCAGCCAAAAATTCGTAAATTAGCCATTTGGGCAAATTGATAAGCACTCTGTTCCGAGGAACAAGAGCGCCAAAAATATTTGTGTATTTTTTTTAAGAACATTATATTTAGCGTCTAATGGTGTTCAAAACATCAAGTCCGGTTTAGCAGTTGAGCCGCAATCGCCCCTTTGAGCAATTTTTACAAACTTAGCTCGAACGTTGACAACCCTCAACTTCTAACGCTTTCAGGTCGAAAAGGACTGCACCTATTGCAAAATGTCATAGGACTAAACTTATAGGAAATTATAAATCAGATGCTTTTCGAAATTCGCTTACTCCAGTGCTGAGATATGAATTTTAAGCCGAAAGAGTCCGTAGCGCAAAATGTCCACTAAGGCAGTCCAACGCAGGAAACTTCATCTGAACTCACTTTCATGCATTATTTTTCAAGAAACATTAAATTTAGTACCGGTGTGAAAACAGCCGAATGAGATAGCAGAATTTGACGTATTCGTACGCTACTGTACAATTGGACGGATACTGATGCAAACAGATACCTACGAACGGTCGCGTCTGAGTAATTGAATGTGGGAACACATTCATCTTATAGGAGGTATGATATCGAAGAGTGCATTTAGTTCATCCATTTACATCTGCAGGAATCTAAGGGATATCAGTAATATCAGTATATATTAAAAAAGGGGGAAAATCTAATTCAGGGATGACACAGCTACCGGTGGGGAGACATTTGACTAACTTGATATTGAATATTTAAAAAATGTACAGAGAATATTTATCACATTCGGAAACAAAATTGTTAGCATAAGGGGATGGTTCACTTACACCTCCAAGGGAAATTTCATAACTGAAAGACCTAATATTAAATATCTGAAAAATAGTACATAGAATCGATATCTAATTTTGACGGAGAATTAAGAACCCCCAGCAGAAAAATACCCCGTGTACCTAACTTACTTACACCCTCAGTTAGTTCACTTACACCTTCAGGGGGCCGAGGGGGGACATTTTTATTACTAAATATTCATTATCTGAAAAACTGTACATAGGATCGAACTAAAAATTGGAGGTAGTTTTAATAAGCCCCAGCAGAAAAAAATAGCATTTACCTCATTTACTTACACCCTCAGAAGGGGCCAGGGGGAGACTTTTATTACTAAATATTCATTATCTGAAAACCGGAACATAGGAAAAATATCAAATTTTGAGGTAGAATTAAGGATCACCAGCAGAAAAAACCCACTTTACCTCATTCATTTACACCCTCAGGGGGCCGAGGAGGGACATTTTTATTACTAAATATTCATTATCTGAAAAACGGTACATAGGATCAATATCAAATTTTGAGGCAAAATTGAGAAGCCCTAGCAGAAAAAAAATCAGTTTTCCGCATTCACTTACACCCTTAGGGGGCTGGGGGGGATTTTTTTATTACTAAATATTCATTATCTAAAAAACAGTACATAGGATCGAACTAAAAATTGGAGATAGTTTCAAGAAGCCCCAGCAGAAAGAAATTGCGTTTACCTCATTAACTTACACCTTCAGGGGGGGCAAGGGGGGACACCTTTATTACGAAATATTCATTTTCTGAAAAACGGTACATAAGATCAATATCGAAATTTGAGGTAGAATTAAGAAGCCCCAGCAGAAAAAAACCCACTTTACCTCATTCACTTACACCTTCAGGGGGCCGAGAAGGGCCATTTCTATCACTAAATATTCATTATCTGAAAAACTGTACATAGGATCGAACTAAAAATTGGAGGTAGTTTTAAGAAGCCCCAGCAGAAAAAAATAGCGTTTACCCCATTTACTTACACCCTCAGTGGGGGCCAGAGGGGACACTTTTATTACTAAATATTCATTATCTGAAAAACGGTACATAGGATCAATATCAAAGTTTGAGGCAAAATTTAGGAGCCCAAGCAGAAAAAAACCCACTTTACCGCATTCACTTACACCCTCAGGGGGCCGAGGGGGGACATTTTTACTACTAAATATTCATTATCTGAAAAACTGTAAATAGGATCGAACTAAAAATTGGAGGTAGTTTTAATAAGCCCCAGCAGAAAAAAATAGCGTTCACCCCATTTACTTACACCCTCAGGGGGGGCCAGGGGGGACACTTTTATTACTTAATATTCATTATCTGAAAACGGTACATAGGATCAATATCAACTGCTGAGGTAGAATTAAGAAGCGCCAGCAGAAAAAAACCCACTTTACCTCATTCACTTACACCATCAGGGGGCTGAGGGGGACATTTTTATTACTAAATATTCATTATCTGAAAAACTGTACATAGGATCGAACTAAAAATTGGAGGTAGTTTTAATAAGCCCCAGCAGAAAAAAATAGCGTTTACCCCATTTACTTACACCCTCAGGTGGGGCCAGGGGGGACACTTTTATTACTAAATATTCATTATCTGAAAAACGGTAAATAGGATCAATATCAAATTCTGAGGTAGAATTAAGAAGCCCCAGCAGAAAAAACCCACTTTACCTCATTCACTTATACCTTCAGGGGGCCGAGGCGGGACATTTTTATTACTGAATATTCATTATCTGAAAAACTGTACATAGGATCGAACTAAAAATTGGAGGTAGTTTTAATAAGCCCCAGAAGAAAAAAATAGCGTTTACCCCATTTACTTACACCCTCAGGGGGGGCCAGGGGGGACACTTTTATTACTAAATATTCATTATCTGAAAAACGGTACATAGGATCAATATCAAATTTTGAGGCAAAATTGAGAACCCGTAGCAGAAAAAAATCCACTTTACCTCATTCACTTACACCCTCAGGGGGGCGAGGGGGGACATTTTTATTACTAAATATTCATTATCTGAAAAACGGTACATAGGATCAATATCAAATTTTGAGGCAAAATTGAGAAGCCCTAGCAGAAAAAAAATCACTTTACCTCATTCACTTACACCCTCAGGGGGGGCCAGGGGGGACACTTTTATTACTAACTATTCATTTTCTGAAAAACGGTACATAAGATCAATATCAAATTTCGAGGTAGAATTAGGAAGCACCAGCAGAAGAAAACCCACTTTACCCTATTCACTTACACTCTCAAGGGGGGGAGGGGGGACATTTTTATTACTAAATATTCATTATCTGAAAAACGGTACATAGGATCAATATCAAATGTTGAGGCAAAGTTGAGAAGCCGTAGCAGAAAAAAACCCACTTTACCTCATTCACTTACACCCCCAGGGGGGCGAGGGGGGACATTTTCATTACTAAATATTCATTATCTGAAAAACGGTACATAGGATCAATATCAAATTTTGAGGCAAGATTGAGAAGCCCTAGCAGAAAAAAAATCACTTTACCTCATTCACTTACACCCTCAGGGGGGGACACTTTTATTACTAAATATTCATTATCTGAAAAACGGTACATAGGATCAATATCAAATTTTGAGGCAAAATTGAGAAGCCCTAGCAGAAAAAAATTGACTCTACCGCATTCACTTACACCCTAAGTGGGCCGAGGGGGGACATTTTTAATACTAAATATTCATTACCTGAAAAACTGTACTTGGGATCAAACTAAAAATTGGAGGTAGTTTTAATAAGCCCTAGCAGAAAAAAACAGCGTTTACCTCATCTACTTACACCCTCAGGGGGGGCAAGGGGGAGACTTTTATTACTAAATATTCATTATCTGAAAAACGATACATAAGATCAATATCAAATTTTGAGGTAGAAGTAAGAAGCCCCAGCAGAAGAAAACCCACTTTACCTCATTCACTTACACCCTCAGGGGGGCGAGGGGGGACATTTTCACTACTAAATATTCATTATCTGAAAAAATGTACATAGGATCGAACTAAAAATTGGAGGTAGTTTTAATAAGCCCAGCAGAAGAAGATACCGTTTACCTCATTAACTTACACCCTCAAGGGGGGCCAGGGGGACACTCTTATTACTAAATATTCATTTTCTGAAAAACGGTACACAAGATCAATATCAAATTTTGAGGTAGAATTAAGAAGCCCCAGCAGAAAAAAACCCTCTTTACCTCATTCACTTACACCTTCAGGGGGCCGAGGGGGGACATTTTTATTTCTGAATATTCATTATCTGAAAAACTGTACATAGGATCGAACTAAAAATTGGAGGTAGTTTTAATAAGCCCCAGCAGAAAAAAACAGCGTATACTTCATTTACTTACACCCTCAGGGGGGGCCAGGGGGGACACTTTTATTACTAAATATTCATTATCTGAAAAACGGTGAATAGGATCAATATCAAATTTTGAGGCAAAATTGAGAAGCCCTAGCAGAAAAAAATTGACTCTACCGCATTCACTTACACCCTAAGGGGGCCGAGGGGGGACATTTTTATTACTAAATATTCATTACCTGAAAAACTGTACATGGGATCGAACTAAAAATTGGAGGTAGTTTTAATAAGCCCCAGCAGAAAAAAATGGCGTTTACCCCATTTACTTACACCCTCAGGGGTGGCCAGGGGGGACACTTTTATTACTAAATATTCATTTTCTGAAAAACGGTACATAGGATCAATATCAAATTTTGAGGCTAAATTGAGAACCCGTAGCAGAAAAAAATCCACTTTACCTCATTCACTTACACCCTCAGGGGGGCGAGGGGGGACATTTTTATTACTAAATATTCATTATCTGAAAAACGGTACATAGGATCAATATCAAATTTTGAGGCAAAATTGAGAAGCCCTAGCAGAAAAAAAATCACTTTACCTCATTCACTTACACCCTCAGGGGGAGGCAGAGGGGACACTTTTATTACTAAATATTCATTTTTTGAAAAACGGTACATAAGATCAATATCAAATTCTGAGGTAGAATTAAGAAGCCCCAGCAGAAAAAAACCCACTTTACCTCATTCACTTACATCTCCAGGGGGCCGAGGGGGGACATTTTTATTACTAAATATTCATTATCTGAAAAACGGTACATAGGATCAATATCAAATGTTGAGGCACAGTTGAGAAGCCGTAGCAGAAAAAAACCCACTTTACCTCATTCACTTACACCCCCAGGGGGGCGAGGGAATACATTTTCATTACTGAATATTCATTATCTGAAAAACTGTACATAGGATCGAACTAAAAATTGGAGGTAGTTTTGATAAGCCCTAGCAGAAAAAACAGCGTTTACCCCATTTACTTACACCCTCAGGGGGGGCAAGGGGGAGACTTTTATTACTAAATATTCATTATCTGAAAAACGGTACATAAGATCAATATCAAATTTTGAGGTAGAATTAAGAAGCCCCAGCAGAAGAAAACCCACTTTACCTCATTCACTTACACCCTCAGGGGGGCGAGGGGGGACATTTTTATTACTAAATATTCATTATCTGAAAAACGGTACATAGGATCAATATCAAATTTTGAGGCAAAATTGAGAAGCCCTAGCAGAAAAAAAATCACTTTACCTCATTGACTTACACCCTCAGGGGGGGCCAGGGGGGACACTTTTATTACTAAATATTCATTTTCGGAAAAACGGTAGGTACATAAGATCAATATCAAATTTCGAGGTAGAATTAAGAAGCACCAGCAGAAGAAAACCCACTTTACCCCATTCACTTACACCTTCAGGGGGGCGAGGGGGGACATTTTTATTACTAAATATTCATTATCTGAAAAACGGTACATAGGATCAATATCAAATGTTGAGGCAAAATTGTGAAGCCCTAGCAGAAAAAAAATCACTATACCGCATTCACTTACACCCTAAGGGGACCGAGGGGGGACATTTCTACTACTAAATATTCATTATCTGAAAAACTGTACATAGGATCGAACGAAAAATTGGAGGTAGTTTTAATAAGCCCCAACAGAAAAAAACAGCGTTTACCTCATTTACTTACACCCTCAGGGGGGGCCAGGGGTGAGACTTTTATTACTATATATTCATTATCTGAAAAATGGTACATAGGATCAATATCAAATTTTGAGGTAGAATTAAGAAGCCCCAGCAGAAAAAATCCACTTTACCTCACTCACTTACACCTTCAGGGGGCCGAGGGGGGACATTTTCACTACTGAATATTCATTATCTGAAAAACTGTACATAGGATCGAACTACAAATTGGAGGTAGTGTTAGTAAGCCCCAGTAGATAATAACAGCGTTTAACTCATTTACTTACACCCCTAGGGATGCGAGGGGGGACACTTTCATTACTAAATATTCATTTAGAGGTAGTAGTATATACCCCAAATTGCGGATATTGAAACGAAATAATAGCGCATTGTTCCGTACGTCAGTGAAAACATAAAAACTACCAATTTAAGTGTTGCATATACAATTCCAAATGCATAAAATTGAAATTTAATCCATTTAAATCCTGAAAATATTACTGCTATGTAATTAACGAAACTTCCGTGACTACAAGTCAATCATTTATGCAAAATAGCAGATTTGATCTTGAAATTCCCTATTTGTAGCTGTATTGAAAACATAGTCCACAAATATCATTTTCAAATTCAATGTTGAACAAACATCGTTCATGAAATATTCGCAAACAACGCTTACATCTTCTAGAAATATCGTTCCGGGCACTTCCACAGATGAGACATAATATGTTCTCTACAGATATAGATGATTTCAAGATCTCGGTCTGAAATTCCTGTCTCAAATCATCCATATTGGCCGATTCTTGAAGAGACTTATTTTTTATTATCTGTTTGAAGAAGTATATTACACAAATGCCACAATTATAGGCATCATTTTGTTTAAGATGTTTCTTACTCACTATTTTCCAACTATCGTAATTCTGAAGTGCTTTCAATTGTTTACTCTTTTCTAAGTACATAATAATTTTTTTCAAATAAAGAGCACTTGTGGATTCTCGTTCACCGAATGGATCTATGTATGTGAATTCTCTCTTCGAAATATTGATTTCGACTGCGCACCAATTTAAGGATTTGATGGCAGCCTGTATGATGCTGAAAAAATTCGACCAAATTGAGAATTGGATGAAAAATATATTCATTGTTATGTAGTCAATATCAAAATTCGACGGTAAAAAAATCAATTAATGAATTATTATTAATAGCGACTGGTAAAGAGCACTCTATACATACGGATTACATACATGATCTGAAGTCAACAGGAATTTCTAAAGAAAACGATCCTCCCAGTAATTCTCTGGCCAAGCAGAGCTTTTTTTCAGGCATTTCGAAAAGCTTGAATATCAGATTAGAATTGATCAAGTGAATGATGGCATGAATCAGTTTTAAAATCCTAAGCTGTACGAACTGATTCTGAAGAAATATATACCGTTCTTGCCTCTGTGGTCAGCGATGATGTTGGAAGTCTTTGATAGGGACAGAGTAAGTAATGCTCCTGTTGAAAATTACTTCAATACGATGAAACATTATGTATTACGAGGAGAAAGAAATTGGAAATGCTCACGGTTTGTAAGAGCTACCAGAGAATCAGTGCTGTCACAATATAAAGAAATCCTCTGCGTGATACCGAAGAGTAATCTGACAGGACGTGTTCGTAGACAGGAAAGGGCAATGTGGCAAAGAAGAGCGGTTCATAATGGACATTTCGAAGGACGTCATTTGAAAAATTTTTCTGAAAAACAAGGATTACCGAACGAAGACTCACAAGGCTCGAACGAAACACCTATTTGTCAGTACTGTTCAGAGGGATCTTTGGACACAATCGCCACCAATTGGGTACAATGTGATGAATGCAATTTTTGGGTACATCAGATATGCGAGCCTGATAGGACTTTCACGCGAGAATTCATTTGTAGACTGTGTAAAAGAACTTCCGAGGTTGAGAACCACCATAGGATACCATCAAGAACAATAAAACTCCAATTTTTTGATAATGGCCTCATAAGAGACCATGCTTATTACAATAATTTTCCTAATGGAAGAGGCTATGTGGTTTCAATTTTAGATCGTTATCACAAAAAATTAGCTAGTGGATTACTTGAGTTTAAATAGTGAAAACTGGCTAAGCGACGCTGTAATAGATTTTATTTTGAACATGATAAATACGAAGGAGAATTATCAAATCGTTAATGCTGGACTTCACGCCCAGTTCATTTTCAGCCATCCATTCCTCGAAAATTTCAAGATTGTGAAGGATCATTTATATATACCCCTATTGGTTAATGGAAACCATTGGTGCGCAGTCGAAATCAATATTTCGAAGAGAGAATTCACATACATAGATCCATTTGGTGAACGAAAATCCTTTCTTTATTTGAAAAAATTTATTATGTACTTAGAAAAGAGTAAACAATTGACAGCACTTCAGAATTACGATAGTTGGAAAATAGTGAGTAAGAAACATCTAAAACAAAATGATGCCTATAATTGTGGCATTTATGTAATATACTTCTTCAAACAGATAATAAAAAATAAGTCTCTTCAAGAATCGGCCAATATGGATGATTTGAGACAGGAATTTCAGACCGAGATCTTGAAATCATCTATATCTGTAGAGAACATATGTCTCATCTGTGGAAGTGCCCGGAACGATATTTCTAGAAGATGTAAGCTTTGTTTGCGAATATTTCATGAACGATGTTTGTTCAACATTGAATTTGAAAATGATATTTGTGGACTATGTTTTCAATACAGCTACAAATAGGGAATTTCAAGATCAAATCCTCTATTTTGCATAAATGATTGACTTGTAGTCACGGAAGTTTCGTTAATTACATAGCAGTAATATTTTCAGGATTTAAATGGATTAAATTTCAATTTTATGCATTTGGAATTGTATATGCAACACTTAAATTGGTAATTTTTATGTAAGGTTTTCACTGACGTACCGAACAATGCGCTATTATTTCGTTTCAATATCCGCAATTTGGGGTATATACTACTACCTCTAAATGAATATTTAGTAATGAAAGTGTCCCCCCTCGCATCCCTAGGGGTGTAAGTAAATGAGTTAAACGCTGTTATTATCTACTGGGGCTTACTAACACTACCTCCAATTTGTAGTTCGATCCTATGTACAGTTTTTCAGATAATGAATATTCAGT
This sequence comes from Halyzia sedecimguttata, assembly GCA_937662695.2. NCBI lineage: Eukaryota > Metazoa > Arthropoda > Insecta > Coleoptera > Coccinellidae > Halyzia > Halyzia sedecimguttata. The sequence goes on along the minus strand of OW569416.2, from coordinate 8,021,383 downwards.
AGTAAAAATGTCCCCCCTCGGCCCCCTGAAGGTGTAAGTGAGTGAGGTAAAGTGGATTTTTTCTGCTGGGGCTTCTTAATTCTACCTCAAAATTTGATATTGATCCTATGTACCATTTTTCAGATAATGAATATATAGTAATAAAAGTCTCACCACTGGCCCCCCCTGAGGGTGTAAGTAAATGAGGTAAACGCTGTTTTTTCACAGATTAACCAGATACGCCACTCCCAATATTTATGAATGAACTCTGCTGACGCGTTATGTTGACCATGGAATTCTCGGCACCCCAAATAGTTCCTAGCTCCTAACTATTTGGGGGTGCCAATAAAATCACAGATATATGATCACGTGACCTCTCGGCCAATCGCAACTATGGTAGAGGCAGAACGACGTTCATTCATAAATTTATAACAACAAACGGAAAGGTTAGCTAAAATACTCAGCTTATGTACGAAAATTTGTAACTCAAGTGGGATTAATTTAATGAATTTTATAAAGTGTAATGAAGACGTTTAAGATGCAGTTTGTGGCGTATGTGGAAGAAATAAAAGGAATATGATTATTAGTGATTTGTGAAGTTGAGGTTAGAGTTTGTTTAAAGAGCGAGAACGTAGTTCATTTCTCTCTGTCATTTTACTACGTCTTCATGGGTAGTAAATCTGAAGGTCAAACCTACGTGCTTCCCGCCAACTGTCGATTGCACTATCTGGTAATCTGTGGTTTTTTTCTGCTGGGGCTTATTAAAACAACCTCCAATTTTTCGTTCAATCCTATGTACAGTTTTTCAGGTAATGAATATTTAGTAGTAGAAATGTCCCCCCTCGGTCCCCTTAGGGTGTAAGTGAATGCGGTATAGTGATTTTTTTTCTGCTAGGGCTTCTCAATTTTGCCTCAAAATTTGATATTGATCCTATGTACCGTTTTCCAGATAATGAATATTTAGTAATAAAAATGTCCCCCCTCGTCCCCCTGAGGGTGTAAGTGAATGAGGTAAAGTGGTTTTTTTTCTGCTGCGGCTTCTCAATTTTTCCTCAAAATTTGATATTGATCGAATGTACCGTTTTTTAGATTATGAGTATTTAGTAATAAAAATGTCCCCCCCGCCCCCCTGAGGGTGTAAGTGAATGAAGTAAAGTGGGTTTTCTTCTGCTAGTGCTTCCTAATTCTACCTCAAAATTTGATATTGATCTTATGTACCGTTTTTCAGGAAATGAATATTTAGTAATAAAAGTGTCCCCCCTGGCCCCCCCTGAGGGTGTAAGTAAATGGGGTAAACGCTATTTTTTTCTGCTGGGGCTTATTAAAACTACCTCCAATTTTTAGTTCGATCCGGAGTACAGTTTTTCAGATAATGAATATTTAGTAGTAAAAATGTCCCCCCTCGGCCCCCTTAGGGTGTAAGTGAATGCGGTAGAGTCAATTTTTTTCTGCTAGGGCTTCTCAATTTTGCCTCAAAATTTGATATTGATCCTATGTACCGTTTTTCAGATAATGAATATTTAGTAATAAAAGTGTCCCCCCAAGCCCCCCCCCCTGAGGGTGTAAGTAAATGAGGTATACGCTGTTTTTTTCTGCTGGGGCTTATTAAAACTACCTCCAATTTTAAGTTCGATCCTATGTACAGTTTGTCAGATAATGAATATTCAGTAATAAAAATGTCCCCACTCGGCCCCCTGAAGGTGTAAGTGAATGAGGTAAAGTGGGTTTTTTTCTGCTGGGGCTTCTTAATTCTACCTCAAGATTTGATATTGATCTTATGAACCGTTTTTCAGAAAATGAATATTTAGTAATAAGAGTGTCCCCCCTGGCCCCCCCTGAGGGTGTAAGTGAATGAGGTAAAGTGGTTTTTTTTCTGCTGCGGCTTCTCAATTTTTCCTCAAAATTTAATATTGATCCAATGTACCGTTTTTTAGATTATGAATATTTAGTAATAAAAATGTCTCCCCTCGCATCCCTGAGGGTGTAAGTGAATGATGTAAAGTGAGTTTTTTTCTGCTGGTGCTTCCTAATTCTACCTCAAAATTTGATATTGATCTTATGTACCGTTTTTCAGAACATGAATATTTAGTAATAAAAGTGTCCCCCCTGCCCCCCCCCCCCCCCCCTGAGGGTGTAAGTAAATATGGTAAACGCTATTTTTTTCTGCTGGGGCTTATTAAAACTACCTCCAATTTTTAGTTCGATCCTATGTACAGTTTTTCAGGTAATGAATATTTAGTAGTATAAATGTCCCCCCTCGGCCCCCTTAGGGTGTAAGTGAATAAGGTAGAGTCAATTTTTTTCTGCTAGGGCTTCTCAATTTTGCCTCAAAATTTGATATTGATCCTACGTACCGTTTTTCAGATAATGAATATTTAGTAATAAAAATGTCCCCCCTCGCCCCCCTGAGGGTGTAAGTGAATGAGGTAAAGTGAGTTTTCTTCTGCTGGTGCTTCTTAATTCTACCTCAAAATTTGATATTGATCTTATGTACCGTTTTTCAGAAAATGAATATTTAGTAATAGAAAAGTCCCCCCTCGCCCCCCCTGAGGGTGTAAGTAAATGGGGTAAACGCTATTTTTTTCTGCTGGGGCTTATTAAATCTAACTCCAATTTTTAGTTTGATCCCAAGTAAAGTTTTTCAGGTAATGAATATTTAGTAGTAAAAATGTCCCCCCTCGGCCCCCTTAGGGTGTAAGTGAATGCGGTAGAGTCAATTTTTTTCTGCTAGGGCTTCTCAATTTTGCCTCAAAATTTGATATTGATCCTATGTACCGTTTTTCAGATAATGAATATTTAGTAATAAAAGTGTCCCCCCTGCCCCCCCCTGAGGGTGTAAGTAAATGAAGTATACGCTTTTTTTTCTGCTGGGGCTTATTAAAACTACCTCCATTTTTTCGTTCGATCCTATGTACAGTTTTTCAGATAATGAATATTTAGTAGTGAATATGTCCCCCCTGGCCCCCCTGAGGGTGTAAGTGAATGAGGTAAAGTGGGTTTTCTTCTGCTGGGGCTTCTTAATTCTACCTCAAAATTTGATATTGATCTTATGTACCGTTTTTCAGATAATGAATATTTAGTAATAAAAGTCTCCCCCTTGCCCCCCCCCTGAGGGTGTAAGTAAATGAGGTAAACGCTGTTTTTTCTGCTAGGGCTTATTAAAACTACCTCCAATTTTTAGTTCGATCCTATGTACAGTTTTTCAGATAATGAATATTCAGTAATAAAAATGTCCCCCCTCGGCCCCCTGGAGATGTGAGTGAATGAGGTAAAGTGGGTTTTTTTCTGCTGGGGCTTCTTAATTCTACCTCAGAATTTGATATTGATCTTATGTACCGTTTTTCAGAAAATGAATATTTAGTAATAAAAGTGTCCCCCCTGGCCCCCCCTGAGGGTGTAAGTGAATGAGGTAAAGTGATTTTTTTTCTGCTAGGGCTTCTCAATCTTGCCTCAAAATTTGATATTGATCCTATGTATCGTTTTTCAGATAATGAATATTTAGTAATAAAAATGTCCCCCCTCGACCCCTGGGGGTGTAAGTGAATGAGGTAAAGTGGGTTTTTTTCTGCTACGGCTTCTCAACTTTGCCTCAACATTTGATATTGATCCTATGTACCGTTTTTCAGATAATGAATATTTATTAATAAAAATGTCCCCCCTCGCCCCCCTGAGGGTGTAAGTGAATGGGGTAAAGTGGGTTTTCTTCTGCTGGTGCTTCTTAATTCTACCTCGAGATTTGATATTGATCTTATGTACCGTTTTTCAGAATATGAATATTTAGTAACAAAAGTGTCCCCCCTGGCCCCCCCTGAGGGTGTAAGTGAATGAGGTAAAGTGATTTTTTTTCTGCTAGGGCTTCTCAATTTTGCCTCAAAATATGATATTGATCCTATGTACCGTTTTTCAGATAATGAATATTTAGTAATAAAAATGTCCCCCCTCGCCCCCCTGAGGGTGTAAGTGAATGAGGTAAAGTGGATTTTTTTCTGCTACGGGTTCTCAATTTTGCCTCAAAATTTGATATTGATCCTATGTACCGTTTTTCAGATAATGAATATTTAGTAATAAAAGTGTCCCCCCTGGCCCCCCCTGAGGGTGTAAGTAAATGGGGTACACGCTATTTTTTTCTGCTGGGGCTTATTAAAACTACCTCCAATTTTTAGTTCGATCCTATGTACAGTTTTTCAGATAATGAATATTCAGTAATAAAAATGTCCCCCCTCGGCCCCCTGAAGGTATAAGTGAATGAGGTAAAGTGGGTTTTTTCTGCTGGGGCTTCTTAATTCTACCTCAGAATTTGATATTGATCCTATGTACCGTTTTTCAGATAATGAATATTTAGTAATAAAAGTCTCCCCCTTTCCCCCTCTGAGGGTGTAAGTAAATGAGGTAAACGCTGTTCTTTCTGCTAGGGCTTATCAAAACTACCTCCAATTTTTAGTTCGATCCTATGTACAGTTTTTCAGATAATGAATATTCAGTAATGAAAATGTCCCCCCTCGGCCCCCTGGAGGTGTAAGTGAATGAGGTAAAGTGGGTTTTTTTCTGCTGGGGCTTCTTAATTCTACCTCAGAATTTGATATTGATCTTATGTACCGTTTTTCAGATAATGAATATTTAGTAATAAAAATGTCCCCCCTCGCCCTCTGGGGGTGTAAATGAATGAGGTAAAGTGGGTTTTTTTCTGCTACGGCTTCTCAACTTCGCCTCAACATTTGATATTGATCCTATGTACCGTTTTTCAGATAATGATAATTTAGTAATAAAAATGTCCCCCCTCGCCCCCCTGAGGGTGTAAGTGAATGGGGTGAAGTGGGTTTTCTTCTGCTGGTGCTTCTTAATTCTACCTCGAAATTTGATATTGTTCTTATGTACCGTTTTTCAAAAAATGAATATTTAGTAATAAAAGTGTCCCCTCTGCCCCCCCCTGAGGGTGTAAGTGAATGAGGTAAAGTGATTTTTTTTCTGCTAGGGCTTCTCAATTTTGCCTCAAAATTTGATATTGATCCTATGTACCGTTTTTCAGATAATGAATATTTAGTAATAAAAATGTCCCCCCTCGCCCCCCTGAGGGTGTAAGTGAATGAGGTAAAGTGAGTTTTCTTCTGCTGGTGCTTCTTAATTCTACCTCAAAATTTGATATTGATCTTATGTACCGTTTTTCAGAAAATGAATATTTAGTAATAAAAGTGTCCCCCCTGGCCACCCCTGAGGGTGTAAGTAAATGAGGTAAACGCCATTTTTTTCTGCTGGGGCTTATTAAAACTACCTCCAATTTTTAGTTCGATCCCATGTACAGTTTTTCAGGTAATGAATATTTAGTAATAAAAATGTCCCCCCTCGCCCCCCTGGGGGTGTAAGTGAATGAGGTAAAGTGGGTTTTTTTCTGCTACGGCTTCTCAACTTTGCCTCAACATTTGATATTGATCCTATGTACCGATTTTCAGATAATGAATATTTAGTAATAAAAATGTCCCCCCTCCCCCCCCTGAGGGTGTAAGTGAATGGGGTAAAGTGGGTTTTCTTCTGCTGGTGCTTCTTAATTCTACCTCGAAATTTGATATTGATCTTATGTACCGTTTTTACGAAAATGAATATTTAGTAATAAAAGTGTCCCCCCTGGCCCCCCCTGAGGGTGTAAGTGAATGAGGTAAAGTGATTTTTTTTCTGTTAGGGCTTCTCAATTTTGCCTCAAAATTTGATATTGATCCTATGTACCGTTTTTCAGATAATGAATATTTAGTAATAAAAATGTCCCCCCTCGCCCCCCTGAGGGTGTAAGTGAATGAGGTAAAGTGGTTTTTTTTCTGCTACGGGTTCTCAATTTTGCCTCAAAATTTGATATTGATCCTATGTACCGTTTTTCAGATAATGAATATTTAGTAATAAAAGTGTTCCCCCTGGCCCCCCCTGAGGGTGTAAGTAAATGGGGTAAACGCTATTTTTTTCTGCTGGGGCTTATTAAAACTACCTCCAATTTTTAGTTCGATCCTATGTACAGTTTTTCAGATAATGAATATTCAGTAATAAAAATGTCCCCCCTCGGCCCCCTGAAGGTGTGAGTGAATGAGGCAAAGGGGGTTTTTTTCTGCTGGGGCTTCTTAATTCTACCTCAAAATTTGATATTGATCTTATGTACCGTTTTTCAGAAAATGAATATTTAGTAATAAGAGTGTCCCCCTGGCCCCCCTTGAGGGTGTAAGTTAATGAGGTAAACGGTATCTTTTTTTGCTGGGGCTTATTAAAACTACCTCCAATTTTTAGTTCGATCCTATGTACAGTTTTTCAGATAATGAATATTCAGTAATAAAAATGTCCCCCCTCGGTCCCCTGGAGGTGTAAGTGAATGAGGTAAAGTGTGTTTTTTTCTGCTGGGGCTTCTTAATTCTACCTCAGAATTTGATATTGATCTTATGTACCGTTTTTCAGAAAATGAATATTTAGTAATAAAAGTGTCCCCCCTGGCCCCCCCTGAGGGTGTAAGTGAATGAGGTAAAGTGATTTTTTTTCTGCTAGGGCTTCTCAATCTTGCCTCAAAATTTGATATTGATCCAATGTACCGTTTTTTAGATTATGAATATTTAGTAATAAAAGTCTCCCACTTGCCCCCCCCTGAGGGTGTAAGTAAATGAGGTAAACGCTGTTTTTTTCTGCTAGGGCTTATTAAAACTACCTCCAATTTTTAGTTCGATCCTATGTACAGTTTTTCAGATAATGAATATTCAGTAATAAAAATGTCCCCCCTCGGCCCCCTGGAGGTGTAAGTGAATGAGGTAAAGTGGGTTTTTTCTGCTGGGGCTTCTTAATTCTACCTCAGAATTTGATATTGATCTTATGTACCGTTTTTCAGAAAATGAATATTTAGTAATAAAAGTGTCCCCCCTGGCCCCCCCTGAGGGTGTAAGTGAATGAGGTAAAGTGATTTTTTTTCTGCTAGGGCTTCTCAATCTTGCCTCAAAATTTGATATTGATCCTATGTACCGTTTTTCAGATAATGAATATTTAGTAATAAAAATGTCCCCCCTCGCCCCCCTGGGGGTGTAAGTGAATGAGGTAAAGTGGGTTTTTTTCTGCTACGGCTTCTCAACTTTGCCTCAACATTTGATATTGATCCTATGTACCGATTTTCAGATAATGAATATTTAGTAATAAAAATGTCCCCCCTCCCCCCCCTGAGGGTGTAAGTGAATGGGGTAAAGTGGGTTTTCTTCTGCTGGTGCTTCTTAATTCTACCTCGAAATTTGATATTGATCTTATGTACCGTTTTTCAGAAAATGAATATTTAGTAATAGAAAAGTCCCCCCTCGCCCCCCCTGAGGGTGTAAGTAAATGGGGTAAACGCTATTTTTTTCTGCTGGGGCTTATTAAATCTAACTCCAATTTTTAGTTTGATCCCAAGTAAAGTTTTTCAGGTAATGAATATTTAGTAGTAAAAATGTCCCCCCTCGGCCCCCTTAGGGTGTAAGTGAATGCGGTAGAGTCAATTTTTTTCTGCTAGGGCTTCTCAATTTTGCCTCAAAATTTGATATTGATCCTATGTACCGTTTTTCAGATAATGAATATTTAGTAATAAAAGTGTCCCCCCTGCCCCCCCCCTGAGGGTGTAAGTAAATGAAGTATACGCTTTTTTTTTCTGCTGGGGCTTATTAAAACTACCTCCATTTTTTCGTTCGATCCTATGTACAGTTTTTCAGATAATGAATATTTAGTAGTGAATATGTCCCCCCTGGCCCCCCTGAGGGTGTAAGTGAATGAGGTAAAGTGGGTTTTCTTCTGCTGGGGCTTCTTAATTCTACCTCAAAATTTGATATTGATCTTATGTACCGTTTTTCAGATAATGAATATTTAGTAATAAAAGTCTCCCCCTTGCCCCCCCCCCTGAGGGTGTAAGTAAATGAGGTAAACGCTGTTTTTTCTGCTAGGGCTTATTAAAACTACCTCCAATTTTTAGTTCGATCCTATGTACAGTTTTTCAGATAATGAATATTCAGTAATAAAAATGTCCCCCCTCGGCCCCCTGGAGATGTGAGTGAATGAGGTAAAGTGGGTTTTTTTCTGCTGGGGCTTCTTAATTCTACCTCAGAATTTGATATTGATCTTATGTACCGTTTTTCAGAAAATGAATATTTAGTAATAAAAGTGTCCCCCCTGGCCCCCCCTGAGGGTGTAAGTGAATGAGGTAAAGTGATTTTTTTTCTGCTAGGGCTTCTCAATCTTGCCTCAAAATTTGATATTGATCCTATGTATCGTTTTTCAGATAATGAATATTTAGTAATAAAAATGTCCCCCCTCGACCCCTGGGGGTGTAAGTGAATGAGGTAAAGTGGGTTTTTTTCTGCTACGGCTTCTCAACTTTGCCTCAACATTTGATATTGATCCTATGTACCGTTTTTCAGATAATGAATATTTATTAATAAAAATGTCCCCCCTCGCCCCCCTGAGGGTGTAAGTGAATGGGGTAAAGTGGGTTTTCTTCTGCTGGTGCTTCTTAATTCTACCTCGAAATTTGATATTGATCTTATGTACCGTTTTTCAGAATATGAATATTTAGTAACAAAAGTGTCCCCCCTGGCCCCCCCTGAGGGTGTAAGTGAATGAGGTAAAGTGATTTTTTTTCTGCTAGGGCTTCTCAATTTTGCCTCAAAATATGATATTGATCCTATGTACCGTTTTTCAGATAATGAATATTTAGTAATAAAAATGTCCCCCCTCGCCCCCCTGAGGGTGTAAGTGAATGAGGTAAAGTGGATTTTTTTCTGCTACGGGTTCTCAATTTTGCCTCAAAATTTGATATTGATCCTATGTACCGTTTTTCAGATAATGAATATTTAGTAATAAAAGTGTCCCCCCTGGCCCCCCCTGAGGGTGTAAGTAAATGGGGTACACGCTATTTTTTTCTGCTGGGGCTTATTAAAACTACCTCCAATTTTTAGTTCGATCCTATGTACAGTTTTTCAGATAATGAATATTCAGTAATAAAAATGTCCCCCCTCGGCCCCCTGAAGGTATAAGTGAATGAGGTAAAGTGGGTTTTTTCTGCTGGGGCTTCTTAATTCTACCTCAGAATTTGATATTGATCCTATGTACCGTTTTTCAGATAATGAATATTTAGTAATAAAAGTCTCCCCCTTTCCCCCTCTGAGGGTGTAAGTAAATGAGGTAAACGCTGTTCTTTCTGCTAGGGCTTATCAAAACTACCTCCAATTTTTAGTTCGATCCTATGTACAGTTTTTCAGATAATGAATATTCAGTAATGAAAATGTCCCCCCTCGCCCCCCTGGAGGTGTAAGTGAATGAGGTAAAGTGGGTTTTTTTCTGCTGGGGCTTCTTAATTCTACCTCAGAATTTGATATTGATCTTATGTACCGTTTTTCAGATAATGAATATTTAGTAATAAAAATGTCCCCCCTCGCCCTCTGGGGGTGTAAATGAATGAGGTAAAGTGGGTTTTTTTCTGCTACGGCTTCTCAACTTCGCCTCAACATTTGATATTGATCCTATGTACCGTTTTTCAGATAATGATAATTTAGTAATAAAAATGTCCCCCCTCGCCCCCCTGAGGGTGTAAGTGAATGGGGTGAAGTGGGTTTTCTTCTGCTGGTGCTTCTTAATTCTACCTCGAAATTTGATATTGTTCTTATGTACCGTTTTTCAAAAAATGAATATTTAGTAATAAAAGTGTCCCCTCTGCCCCCCCCTGAGGGTGTAAGTGAATGAGGTAAAGTGATTTTTTTTCTGCTAGGGCTTCTCAATTTTGCCTCAAAATTTGATATTGATCCTATGTACCGTTTTTCAGATAATGAATATTTAGTAATAAAAATGTCCTCCTCGCCCCCCTGAGGGTGTAAGTGAATGAGGTAAAGTGAGTTTTCTTCTGCTGGTGCTTCTTAATTCTACCTCAAAATTTGATATTGATCTTATGTACCGTTTTTCAGAAAATGAATATTTAGTAATAAAAGTGTCCCCCCTGGCCACCCCTGAGGGTGTAAGTAAATGAGGTAAACGCCATTTTTTTCTGCTGGGGCTTATTAAAACTACCTCCAATTTTTAGTTCGATCCCATGTACAGTTTTTCAGGTAATGAATATTTAGTAATAAAAATGTCCCCCCTCGGCCCCCTTAGGGTGTAAGTGAATGCGGTAGAGTCAATTTTTTTCTGCTAGGGCTTCTCAATTTTGCCTCAAAATTTGATATTGATCCTATGTACCGTTTTTCAGATAATAAATATTTAGTAATAAAAGTGTCCCCCCTGGCCCCCCCTGAGGGTGTAAGTAAATGAAGTATACGCTGTTTTTTTCTGCTGGGGCTTATTAAAACTACCTCCAATTTTTAGTTCGATCCTATGTACAGTTTTTCAGATAATGAATATTCAGAAATAAAAATGTCCCCCCTCGGCCCCCTGAAGGTGTAAGTGAATGAGGCAAAGAGGGTTTTTTTCTGCTGGGGCTTCTTAATTCTACCTCAAAATTTGATATTGATCTTATGTACCGTTTTTCAGAAAATGAATATTTAGTAATAAGAGTGTCCCCCTGGCCCCCCTTGGGGGTGTAAGTTAATGAGGTAAACGGTATCTTTTTCTGCTGGGGCTTATTAAAACTACCTCCAATTTTTAGTTCGATCCTATGTACATTTTTTCAGATAATGAATATTTAGTAGTGAAAATGTCCCCCCTCGCCCCCCTGAGGGTGTAAGTGAATGAGGTAAAGTGGTTTTTTTTCTGCTGCGGCTTCTCGATTTTTCCTCAAAATTTGATATTGATCCAATGTACCGTTTTTTAGATTATGAATATTTAGTAATAAAAGTCTCCCCCTTGCCCCCCCCTGAGGGTGTAAGTAAATGAGGTAAACGCTGTTTATTTCTGCTAGGGCTTATTAAAACTACCTCCAATTTTTAGTTCGATCCTATGTACAGTTTTTCAGATAATGAATATTCAGTAATAAAAATGTCCCCCCTCGGCCCCCTGGAGGTGTAAGTGAATGAGGTAAAGTGGGTTTTTTCTGCTGGGGCTTCTTAATTCTACCTCAGAATTTGATATTGATCTTATGTACCGTTTTTCAGAAAATGAATATTTAGTAATAAAAGTGTCCCCCCTGGCCCCCCCTGAGGGTGTAAGTGAATGAGGTGAAGTGATTTTTTTTCTGCTAGGGCTTCTCAATCTTGCCTCAAAATTTGATATTGATCCTATGTACCGATTTTCAGATAATGAATATTTAGTAATAAAAATGTCCCCCCTCCCCCCCCTGAGGGTGTAAGTGAATGGGGTAAAGTGGGTTTTCTTCTGCTGGTGCTTCTTAATTCTACCTCGAAATTTGATATTGATCTTATGTACCGTTTTTCAGAAAATGAATATTTAGTAATAAAAGTGTCCCCCCTTGCCCCCCCTGAGGGTGTAAGTGAATGAGGTAAAGTGATTTTTTTTCTGCTAGGGCTTCTCAATTTTGCCTCAAAATTTGATATTGATCCTATGTACCGTTTTCCAGATAATGAATATTTAGTAATAAAAATGTCCCCCCTCGCCCCCCTGAGGGTGTAAGTGAATGAGGTAAAGTGGATTTTCTTCTGCTACGGGTTTTCAATTTTGCCTCAAAATTTGATATTGATCCTATGTACCGTTTTTCAGATAATGAATATTTAGTAATAAAAGTGTCCCCCCTGGCCCCCCCTGAGGGTGTAAGTAAATGGGGTAAACGCTATTTTTTTCTGCTGGGGCTTATTAAAACTACCTCCAATTTTTAGTTCGATCCTATGTACAGTTTTTCAGATAATGAATATTCAGTAATAAAAATGTCCCCCCTCGGCCCCCTGAAGGTATAAGTGAATGAGGTAAAGTGGGTTTTTTCTGCTGGGGCTTCTTAATTCTACCTCAGAATTTGATATTGATCCTATGTACCGTTTTTCAGATAATGAATATTTAGTAATAAAAGTGTCCCCCCTGGCCCCACCTGAGGGTGTAAGTAAATGGGGTAAACGCTATTTTTTTCTGCTGGGGCTTATTAAAACTACCTCCAATTTTTAGTTCGATCCTATGTACAGTTTTTCAGATAATGAATATTCAGAAATAAAAATGTCCCTTCTCGGCCCCCTGAAGGTGTAAGTGAATGAGGCAAATAGGGTTTTTTTCTGCTGGGGCTTCTTAATTCTACCTCAAAATTTGATATTGATCTTATGTACCATTTTTCAGAAAATGAATATTTAGTAATAAGAGTGTCGCCCTGGCCCCCCTTGAGGGTGTAAGTTAATGAGGTAAACGGTATCTTTTTTTGCTGGGGCTTATTAAAACTACCTCCAATTTTTAGTTCGATCCTATGTACAGTTTTTCGGATAATGAATATTCAGTAATAAAAATGTCCCCCCTCGGCCCCCTGGAGGTGTAAGTGAATGAGGTAAAGTGTGTTTTTTTTCTGCTGGGGCTTCTTAATTCTACCTCAGAATTTGATATTGATCTTATGTACCGTTTTTCAGAAAATGAATATTTAGTAATAAAAGTGTCCCCCCTGGCCCCCCCTGAGGGTGTAAGTGAATGAGGTAAACTGATTTTTTTTCTGCTAGGGCTTCTCAATCTTGCCTCAAAATTTGATATTGATCCTGTGTACCATTTTTCAGATAATGAATATTTAGTTATAAAAATGTCCCCCCTCGCCCCCCTGGGGGTGTAAGTGAATGAGGTAAAGTGGGTTTTTTTCTTTTACGGCTTCTCAACTTTGCCTCAACATTTGATATTGATCCTATGTACCGATTTTCAGATAATGAATATTTAGTAATAAAAATGTCCCCCCTCCCCCCCTGAGGGTGTAAGTGAATGGGGTAAAGTGGGTTTTCTTCTGCTGGTGCTTCTTAATTCTACCTCGAAATTTGATATTGATCTTATGTACCGTTTTTCAGAAAATGAATATTTAGTAATAAAAGTGTCCCCCCTGGCCCCCCCTGAGGGTGTAAGTGAATGAGGTAAAGTGATTTTTTTTCTGCTAGGGCTTCTCAATTTTGCCTCAAAATTTGATATTGATCCTATGTACCGTTTTTCAGATAATGAATATTTAGTAATAAAAATGTCCCCCCTCGCCCCCCTGAGGGTGTAAGTGAATGAGGTAAAGTGGATTTTTTTCTGCTACGGGTTCTCAATTTTGCCTCAAAATTTGATATTGATCCTATGTACCGTTTTTCAGATAATGAATATTTAGTAATAAAAGTGTCCCCCCTGGCCCCCCCTGAGGGTGTAAGTAAATGGGGTACACGCTATTTTTTTCTGCTGGGGCTTATTAAAACTACCTCCAATTTTTAGTTCGATCCTATGTACAGTTTTTCAGATACTGAATATTCAGTAATAAAAATGTCCCCCCTCGGCCCCCTGAAGGTATAAGTGAATGAGGTAAAGTGGGTTTTTTCTGCTGGGGCTTCTTAATTCTACCTCAGAATTTGATATTGATCCTATGTACCGTTTTTCAGATAATGAATATTTAGTAATAAAAGTCTCCCCCTTGCCCCCTCTGAGGGTGTAAGTAAATGAGGTAAACGCTGTTCTTTCTGCTAGGGCTTATCAAAACTACCTCCAATTTTTAGTTCGATCCTATGTACAGTTTTTCAGATAATGAATATTCAGTAATGAAAATGTTCCCCCTCGGCCCCCTGGAGGTGTAAGTGAATGAGGTAAAGTGGGTTTTTTTCTGCTGGGGCTTCTTAATTCTACCTCAGAATTTGATATTGATCTTATGTACCGTTTTTCAGATAATGAATATTTAGTAATAAAAATGTCCCCCCTCGCCCCCTGGGGGTGTAAGTGAATGAGGTAAAGTGGGTTTTTTTCTGCTACGGCTTCTCAACTTTGCCTCAACATTTGATATTGATCCTATGTACCGTTTTTCAGATAATGATAATTTAGTAATAAAAATGTCCCCCCTCGCCCCCCTGAGGGTGTAAGTGAATGGGGTGAAGTGGGTTTTCTTCTGCTGGTGCTTCTTAATTCTACCTCGAAATTTGATATTGTTCTTATGTACCGTTTTTCAAAAACTGAATATTTAGTAATGAAAGTGTCCCCTCTGCCCCCCCCTGAGGGTGTAAGTGAATGAGGTAAAGTGATTTTTTTTCTGCTAGGGCTTCTCAATTTTGCCTCAAAATTTGATATTGATCCTATGTACCGTTTTTCAGATAATGAATATTTAGTAATAAAAATGTCCCCCCTCGCCCCCCTGAGGGTGTAAGTGAATGAGGTAAAGTGAGTTTTCTTCTGCTGGTGCTTCTTAATTCTACCTCAAAATTTGATATTGATCTTATGTACCGTTTTTCAGAAAATGAATATTTAGTAATAAAAGTGTCCCCCCTGGCCACCCCTGAGGGTGTAAGTAAATGAGGTAAACGCCATTTTTTTCTGCTGGGGCTTATTAAAACTACCTCCAATTTTTAGTTCGATCCCATGTACAGTTTTTCAGGTAATGAATATTTAGTAATGAAAATGTCCCCCCTCGGCCCCCTTAGGGTGTAAGTGAATGCGGTAGAGTCAATTTTTTTCTGCTAGGGCTTCTCAATTTTGCCTCAAAATTTGATATTGATCCTATGTACCGTTTTTCAGATAATAAATATTTAGTAATAAAAGTGTCCCCCCTGGCCCCCCCTGAGGGTGTAAGTAAATGAAGTATACGCTGTTTTTTTCTGCTGGGGCTTATTAAAACTACCTCCAATTTTTAGTTCGATCCTATGTACAGTTTTTCAGATAATGAATATTCAGAAATAAAAATGTCCCCCCTCGGCCCCCTGAAGGTGTAAGTGAATGAGGCAAAGAGGGTTTTTTTCTGCTGGGGCTTCTTAATTCTACCTCAAAATTTGATATTGATCTTATGTACCGTTTTTCAGAAAATGAATATTTAGTAATAAGAGTGTTCTCCTGGCCCCCCTTGTATTGTATCTTTTTCTGCTGGGGCTTATTAAAACTACCTCCAATTTTTAGTTCGATCCTATGTACATTTTTCAGATAATGAATATTTAGTAGTGAAAATGTCCCCCCTCGCCCCCCTGAGGGTGTAAGTGAATGAGGTAAAGTGGTTTTTTTTCTGCTGCGGCTTCTCAATTTTTCCTCAAAATTTGATATTGATCCAATGTACCGTTTTTTAGATTATGAATATTTAGTAATAAAAGTCTCCCCCTTGCCCCCCCCTGAGGGTGTAAGTAAATGAGGTAAACGCTGTTTTATTCTGCTAGGGCTTATTAAAACTACCTCCAATTTTTAGTTCGATCCTATGTACAGTTTTTCAGATAATGAATATTCAGTAATAAAAATGTCCCCCCTCGGCCCCCTGGAGGTGTAAGTGAATGAGGTAAAGTGGGTTTTTTCTGCTGGGGCTTCTTAATTCTACCTCAGAATTTGATATTGATCTTATGTACCGTTTTTCAGAAAATGAATATTTAGTAATAAAAGTGTCCCCCCTGGCCCCCCCTGAGGGTGTAAGTGAATGAGGTAAAGTGATTTTTTTTCTGCTAGGGCTTCTCAATCTTGCCTCAAAATTTGATATTGATCCTATGTACCGTTTTTCAGATAATGAATATTTAGTAATAAAAATGTCCCCCCTCGCCCCCCTGGGGGTGTAAGTGAATGAGGTAAAGTGGGTTTTTTTCTGCTACGGCTTCTCAACTTTGCCTCAACATTTGATATTGATCCTATGTACCGATTTTCAGATAATGAATATTTAGTAATAAAAATGTCCCCCCTCCCCCCCCTGAGGGTGTAAGTGAATGGGGTAAAGTGGGTTTTCTTCTGCTGGTGCTTCTTAATTCTACCTCGAAATTTGATATTGATCTTATGTACCGTTTTTCAGAAAATGAATATTTAGTAATAAAAGTGTCCCCCCTGGCCCCCCCTGAGGGTGTAAGTGAATGAGGTAAAGTGATTTTTTTTCTGTTAGGGCTTCTCAATTTTGCCTCAAAATTTGATATTGATCCTATGTACCGTTTTTCAGATAATGAATATTTAGTAATAAAAATGTCCCCCCTCGCCCCCCTGAGGGTGTAAGTGAATGAGGTAAAGTGGTTTTTTTTCTGCTACGGGTTCTCAATTTTGCCTCAAAATTTGATATTGATCCTATGTACCGTTTTTCAGATAATGAATATTTAGTAATAAAAGTGTTCCCCCTGGCCCCCCCTGAGGGTGTAAGTAAATGGGGTAAACGCTATTTTTTTCTGCTGGGGCTTATTAAAACTACCTCCAATTTTTAGTTCGATCCTATGTACAGTTTTTCAGATAATGAATATTCAGTAATAAAAATGTCCCCCCTCGGCCCCCTGAAGGTGTAAGTGAATGAGGCAAAGGGGGTTTTTTTCTGCTGGGGCTTCTTAATTCTACCTCAAAATTTGATATTGATCTTATGTACCGTTTTTCAGAAAATGAATATTTAGTAATAAGAGTGTCCCCCTGGCCCCCCTTGAGGGTGTAAGTTAATGAGGTAAACGGTATCTTTTTTTGCTGGGGCTTATTAAAACTACCTCCAATTTTTAGTTCGATCCTATGTACAGTTTTTCAGATAATGAATATTCAGTAATAAAAATGTCCCCCCTCGGTCCCCTGGAGGTGTAAGTGAATGAGGTAAAGTGTGTTTTTTTCTGCTGGGGCTTCTTAATTCTACCTCAGAATTTGATATTGATCTTATGTACCGTTTTTCAGAAAATGAATATTTAGTAATAAAAGTGTCCCCCCTGGCCCCCCCTGAGGGTGTAAGTGAATGAGGTAAAGTGATTTTTTTTCTGCTAGGGCTTCTCAATCTTGCCTCAAAATTTGATATTGATCCTGTGTACCATTTTTCAGATAATGAATATTTAGTAATAAAAATGTCCCCCCTCGCCCCCTTGGGGGTGTAAGTGAATGAGGTAAAGTGGGTTTTTTTCTTTTACGGCTTCTCAACTTTGCCTCAACATTTGATATTGATCCTATGTACTGATTTTCAGATAATGAATATTTAGTAATAAAAATGTCCCCCCTCCCCCCCCTGAGGGTGTAAGTGAATGGGGTAAAGTGGGTTTTCTTCTGCTGGTGCTTCTTAATTCTACCTCGAAATTTGATATTGATCTTAAAATGAATATTTAGTAATAAAAGTGTCCCCCCTGGCCCCCCATCAGGGTGTAAGTGAATGAGGTAAAGTGATTTTTTTTCTGCTAGGGCTTCTCAATTTTGCCTCAAAATTTGATATTGATCCTATGTACGGTTTTTCAGATAATGAATATTTAGTAATAAAAATGTCCCCCCTCGCCCCCTGAGGGTGTAAGTGAATGAGGTAAAGTGGATTTTTTTCTGCTACGGGTTCTCAATTTTGCCTCAAAATTTGATATTGATCCTATGTACCGTTATTCAGATAATGAATATTTAGTAATAAAAGTGTCCCCTCTGGCCCCCCCTGAGGGTGTAAGTAAATGGGGTAAACGCTATTTTTTTCTGCTGGGGCTTATTAAAACTACCTCCAATTTTTAGTTCGATCCTATGTACAGTTTTTCAGATAATGAATATTCAGTAATAAAAATGTCCCCCCTCGGCCCCCTGAAGGTATAAGTGAATGAGGTAAAGTGGGTTTTTTGTGCTGGGGCTTCTTTATTCTACCTCAGAATTTGATATTGATCCTATGTACCGTTTTTCAGATAATGAATATTTAGTAATAAAAGTGTCCCCCCTGGCCCCACCTGAGGGTGTAAGTAAATGGGGTAAACGCTATTTTTTTCTGCTGGGGCTTATTAAAACTACCTCCAATTTTCAGTTCGATCCTATGTACATCTTTTCAGATAATGAATATTTAGTAATAAAAATGTCCCCCTCAGCCCCCTGATGGTGTAAGTGAATGAGGTAAAGTGGGTTTTTTTCTGCTGGCGCTTCTTAATTCTACCTCAGCAGTTGATATTGATCCTATGTACCGTTTTCAGATAATGAATATTTAGTAATAAAAGTGTCCCCCCTGGCCCCCCCTGAGGGTGTAAGTAAATGAAGTATACGCTGTTTTTTTCTGCTGGGGCTTATTAAAACTACCTCCAATTTTTAGTTCGATCCTATTTACAGTTTTTCAGATAATGAATATTTAGTAGTAAAAATGTCCCCCCTCGGCCCCCTGAGGGTGTAAGTGAATGCGGTAAAGTGGGTTTTTTTCTGCTTGGGCTTCTCAATTTTGCCTCAAAATTTGATATTGATCCTATGTACCGTTTTTCAGATAATGAATATTTAGTAATAAAAGTGTCCCCTCTGGCCCCCACTGAGGGTGTAAGTAAATGGGGTAAACGCTATTTTTTTCTGCTGGGGCTTCTTAAAACTACCTCCAATTTTTAGTTCGATCCTATGTACAGTTTTTCAGATAATGAATATTTAGTGATAGAAATGGCCCCCCTCGGCCGCCTGAAGGTGTAAGTGAATGAGGTAAAGTGGGTTTTTTTCTGCTGGGGCTTCTTAATTCTACCTCAAAATTCGATATTGATCTTATGTACCGTTTTTCAGAAAATGAATATTTCGTAATAAAGGTGTCCCCCCTGGCCCCCCCTGAAGGTGTAAGTTAATGAGGTAAACGCAATTTCTTTCTGCTGGGGCTTCTTGAAACTATCTCCAATTTTTAGTTCGACCCTATGTACTGTTTTTTAGATAATGAATATTTAGTAATAAAAAAATCCCCCCCAGCCCCCTAAGGGTGTAAGTGAATGCGGAAAACTGATTTTTTTTCTGCTAGGGCTTCTCAATTTTGCCTCAAAATTTGATATTGATCCTATGTACCGTTTTTCAGATAATGAATATTTAGTAATAAAAATGTCCCTCCTCGGCCCCCTGAGGGTGTAAGTGAATGAGGTAAAGTGGGTTTTTTCTGCTGGTGCTTCTTAATTCTACCTCAAAATTTGATATTTTTCCTATGTTCCGGTTTTCAGATAATGAATATTTAGTAATAAAAGTCTCCCCCTGGCCCCTTCTGAGGGTGTAAGTAAATGAGGTAAATGCTATTTTTTTCTGCTGGGGCTTATTAAAACTACCTCCAATTTTTAGTTCGATCCTATGTACAGTTTTTCAGATAATGAATATTTAGTAATAAAAATGTCCCCCCTCGGCCCCCTGAAGGTGTAAGTGAACTAACTGAGGGTGTAAGTAAGTTAGGTACACGGGGTATTTTTCTGCTGGGGGTTCTTAATTCTCCGTCAAAATAAGATATCGATTCTATGTACTATTTTTCAGATATTTAATATTAGGTCTTTCAGTTATGAAATTTTCCTTGGAGGTGTAAGTGAACCATCCCCTTATGCTAACAATTTTGTTTCCGAATGTGATAAATATTCTCTGTACATTTTTTAAATATTCAATATCAAGTTAGTCAAATGTCTCCCCACCGGTAGCTGTGTCATCCCTGAATTAGATTTTCCTCCTTTTTTAATATATACTGATATTACTGATATCCCTTAGATTCCTGCAGATGTAAATGGATGAACTAAATGCACTCTTCGATATCATACCTCATATCAGATGAATGTGTTCCCACATTCAATTACTCAGACGCGACTGTTCGTATCTGTTTGCATCAGTATCCGTCCAATTGTACAGTAGCCGTCCAATTGTACAGTAGCGTACGAATACTTCAAGGTCAAATTCTGCTATCTCATTCGGCTGTTTTCACACCGGTCACCAGAGGGCAAAAACAAAATTAATCTTCTTGATCTATGCCATGAATTTCTTACCTTTAATAGTCGCAATAATTTTCATCTAAAAGTGGTGTTAATTCCTTTCGTGTTAACACAAGTCATAAGCCCTTTGACATCCAATTAGCTTGTAGAATTTGTAATTTTTATTGAGAATTAATACTTATTAGATATATAAAAAAAACAGAATATATTCATATTATGAAAACAATTTAAAGGTACAAAACTTCTTGTCAAGCAATTATAAAAAAATTAACTGAGAATATCATATTATTTAATCAGTATATAAAAAATATTTCATAAATAAAAATTCAAAATAGAAAAGCATTTTACAATAAAAAAACAAAATTTTCTTTGGGTGTTTCATTTTTTCACGAACATATTTGTGAATTCAATCAACTCTACTTTTTCTTCTTCTTTTCACGTCTTCTTATGATTCCCAACAATATCTGTGATATATCTCTGAAATTTTCTTGTTCGTCCCGATCTAAAAAATTTCCAAATGTATAAATTGATTGGAAATATTCAATACATTACCATCGTAGTAAATGAGTTCACACAGATCGAAGATTTCAGGATCTTTCCTGATCAAATTTCTTGTTATTAAATAAAAGTGGCTAATAATGTCATCCCTATGTTTTTTAAATGAATCTGAAATGTTACATAAATCAAATTATTTGCAATAGTTACAATTAAAATGTCCATAAACCATGGTGTAATGATCGAGTCTCTATTGTTTAGAACTTTGTTACGACACCGCACGTTCTGATTTCACTTGTATTATTTTTTCTCTTTTGTAGATGGCGGTGGTCAAATAAGGATCACACTAACTTTCATTTGGAAGCTTATTGACATATACAAAGAATTTCTGCCGATTTGATTTTTTTACAACTGATTATTCTCGAAAATTTCACAACACCAAAATATAGAGTTGATTTTACTTCGAAAGTAGCAGTTTAGTCTTTATTACATTAGAAATGCATCTGGAACTATACGAATGTCTCTCATCAAGTAATATGAGTGGATACACCCAGGTTCTAGACATCTTATACTTATAACCAACAATTCAAAAAAATTGGTTAACATATTATGTCATCTTAATTAACTCCTTTGGATGGAAAATGATCAAAAACTATTTAATAAAAACTTAAAACAATTCCAAAATCAATGAAATTCGGAATCATTATTAATTGAAAGTTCCAGCCAATAAATAATGTTCAGGTTATATTTTACACTCACCACTGTATGGTCCACTTGAATCCAATGCTAATCGAAATGTCCTTAAAGGAGTTGCATACTCAGCACAAACGTAAACCTTTTCTGAAGGTCTTTTGGGGTCCTTTATTTTATAAACTGAATTTTTATAAACTCTTTTTTGTACTCCAGCAATTGTTAGCTTCTTCTCATTTAAACTCTGTAATTAATTATTATATTATAATGAACGAATAATATCAAACATCCCTGTAAATAACGGATTTTCATAAATTTGATGATTTATTCGACCAGTGGTAGTATAACCCAAAATACGAAGTCATAATTCACCTAAGCTGTCTTCTTAGGCGTCTTTGTAAAAGATTCAGAGTATAACTTATATTGATAAAGGAGCTTGCCCTGACTAACTAATGATAAACGCACAGCCCAAACTGATGGACCGATTTGAATGAAATTTTGAAAGCTTATCATGATCATAACATACGGGCGTGCTAAGAAAGGATCCAAAAAGGTTGAAATAGACTATACAGTTAGCACGTAAATGATGAAACACATTCATTTTCTTATCCATTAAATTCCGAAGAAAATCCTGATTCCGGCCTATTTTCATTCCCAACTTTTGCCTCGATTCCATTCGAATGGGTTAGAAGATGGTTTTGCATACAATGAGTTTAGTCCGAGGTTAGTTTGCACTTTCTCAAGTTTTAGGTCAGTTTGCTTTCTTTGAATGTGTTCATTCAAAATACCTTCTTTGTTCAGAAGCACATTTGAGTATTTTGTTATACGGATTTCCGATTCTAATAAAAAGGTAAAACCGGGTAATATTAACTATTTTTCGCGCTATTGTTCCTCGGAACAGAGTGCTTATCAATTTGCCCAAATGTCTGTAATTTTCGAATTTTTGGCTGAAAATGGTCTTGAACGATTTGGTTTGACTCACTAATCAAGAATCCGTGGTCGAAATCAATTATGTCCGGCCGGCCGTTAACTCGATAACTCTCGAACGGAATGAGCTAGACAGTTGAAATTTTCAGAGTGGGTTTTAGGGATAAATATCTCGGTTTAGTTCGTTATTGGGCAAAATCAGTCTAATAGTTTCGGAATAACGAAAACAAATATTTTTTTTACATTACAACTTTTGAATTCAAATTTTTTTAAGATGCAGTTCCATCAAAAGAATCCATTGTTATCATTTTCAACTCTAACAAGCTAATACTTTCGGAGATATGATGTTTCAAAGTTTCAATAATGCATCGTAAGTTCTATGTGTTCACAGAATGTGAACACAGAATCTGTCTGTGGTCACTAATCATAAATGTCATCTTTTACAGCTATTAGAGATTGTCAATTCGAAGTTTGGAAATATTTTCTCTTGGAAAGCAAGTATTCGATTCTTGAATTTGTGAATATATACAAGACTGTTTTGATGTAATTTATGGAGGCAATAGGAAAGAAGAACATAATGGAATCATCAAAAGAAATTACTGTTCGTTGACCACTGAAGTTAATATTACCTTTTACTTCCTTAAGGGGTTAGGTGTAGTCAGAGACATGAAGACATGACAATTTTAAATGATTTTTTTTTCTGCCAGTAAATTATTATATTTTATAAAAGTAAAAATATAGCATCATTAAAAAAGGTTTCGACTAGATTTGACAGAAATTTCAGAAAAAAAATTAATAATTTGAAAAGAAATAGCTGTTTGTGTTGATCCAGTTCGAACCGAAGCTCCTTGCGGTGACCATCACTGTTCCTTGGAGATTCATCAAAAATCAATCGGACAAAAAAATTTAGTTTTATTATAATCTTGAGCCTGATCGAAGCTTTTTTTCTTTTCTTTTAAATTAACAAAATGACAGCCTCAGGAAAATTTTTTCCATATTTTCGGGAAAAGACCAACAGTTAATTGTTTTTAAAAAATCGAAATTGAAAAAAAAATCCTTGAATAAGGCACTAGTTCTTAATGTTCTCGAAAAGTTGTATAAATTTCATCAAAATCTACCGAGCGGTTTTCGAGCTACAGTGGTCACCAGTTCAAAGAACATAGTTTTGAAAAAAACGCATTTGAAGTTTTACACTCAATTTATGTATTATTTAATTACTTATAGAGTCATCTATATCTGGGCCATATAATAGTTCTTCAGCCGTTATGGCGGCTTCCAAAATATCTATTTGATGTTGTCTATGTAGCATTCTACCTTCTGGAGTGTTAGCACGCTAGCTGCAAGCTACCTGCTGTTAGCTACCTGTTCTCGCCCAGAGCGCCCGAGAGCCCTTTGCTAATTATAGAATAACTCGAAAAGTATTTGTCGGATTTACTTAAAATTTACAGAGAATATTTCTGAGATATTATGCTTCAAGAAAATGCAAAAAAACAAAAAAAGATTTTTTGAAAAAGCTGACTACAACCAGAGCTGTACCGAGCACTGAAGAAAAGTGCTTCAAGCCCTAAGCACTAAGCACTCAATAAAATGCTCCCGAGCCTCGAGCACAAAGCACCGCGATTTCACAAAAGGCTTGCGAGTACTAAGCACTTTATAAAAGTAATTCGATTTTTCGAGCACTAAGCACTTTTAGAAAACTATTGGAAATGAGGATATTTACTCCGAATTGTTATATAAAATTGTATTCAATTACAGAAACATCTAAACTAGCAAACTTGCATTCCTCATAATATATGCGTCATTGACGGATAAGAAATGTAAGTAGTGCAGCGAAACATATTTCTAAAACTAACGAACTCAAAATTGTTCTTTATTATTTTAGGAAATGATGATCAATTAATGGAAATATGAATTCCATAAGCATCTCAGTTTTTTCTGCACATGCAAAATGACAACAACTTAGTATTATATTGTGAAACGTGGGCCAAGTGTTCCTTTCCCTTACAAATAAAAAAAGCACTGGCGTGAATTCAGTGCACTTTGCGGTAGTTTTCCATTAATTCATAATTTAATTCGAATTCATCAACATGAATTAAATACTTTATTTTTTTTTCAAAATATCAAAAATATTAATCTGCATAGAAATCGGATGCATTATTTTCTATTGGGATTGTGTTCATAAGAAATTTAGCATTGGAAATCAGATGGAAAATTTAAATATGAATATATAGGACAGATCTGTGAATGAACATGAATATTTTCCAAAAAAAAATCACTCATATCTTCCTGATAATTACTGATAAGTCCCGTTCATGCCTCAATTATTGATCACCCTGGTACATACTCCTCGGGCCACAGCGCGTTATCGTCTATTCTTGTTTCGACATGATTCCGGAAAGGCTTAGTGCTTAGTAATCCTAGAAAGTGCTCGGGAGCACTATAGGGATTACTAAGCACTAAGCCTTTTCATGAAGTACTTGAATTACAAAGCACTAAGCACTGATTTTGAAAAGTGCTCGGGAGCACAAAAAGGCTTCAAGCACTTCTACAAGCACTAAGCACAGTGCTTTGGCTCAGCTCTGACTACACCTAACCCCTTAAGTAGTGAGACATGCTCCTATATACACTATTTTCATAATGTTGCTAGCAACAAAATACTGAAATATGGATCTACATTTGTGTATCAAACATTTTTTCTTGAGTTAAAGTTCATAATACAGAAAAAAATGGGTTCAAGCCCTGTGG
The DNA here is from genome assembly GCA_937662695.2 of Halyzia sedecimguttata. Taxonomy (NCBI): domain Eukaryota; kingdom Metazoa; phylum Arthropoda; class Insecta; order Coleoptera; family Coccinellidae; genus Halyzia; species Halyzia sedecimguttata. The sequence continues at coordinate 7,996,934 of OW569416.2, read as the reverse complement.
ACAGGAGCTTTTGGGCGCATGTTCCTTGTGGCCCGTACTGACCAGTAAAGAAAAAAAGCAGTATCATGTTGAATACCTTAATATTATTCTGGAACACAAATTTTCCATTACAATAATCTTCATCTAGCTTCTATTTAGTATCAATTCCTGTAGAACGTGATCATAATAAGTGTTTTCCATATAATAAAATGTGTTTGAACTTGGTATGTAGGAAATCTGACATCAATCATTGGAATTAATTGATTTGACAAACAGCCGTCAAATGAGGTAAATAGATTTTTGTGACGATTTTCTGTGACCATAAAAAAAATTAAGCATTTCATTATTGCATTTCTTGAAATAGGTACCTTTTCAAGTCGATCAACATCGTCCTTCTTTCGACGTCTAAACTATGACTTGATTCTTTATGTTTATGTCTTTGAATTTGTTTTCGGTGGAATTCAAAGAGTTCATAGAATAATCGATGAAAATACTGAGAGAGACCCAGGAAATTTGACACATTTTGTCTTATATCTCCAGAAATTGAAATCGTATAGAGCCAAAATTTTGCACAATGTTGCAAAATACTACAATTGACGTTAGTACAAGTTTTTGTTGCAATCTGATGAATAGTTCACGAAAAAAAAATTTTTTTTTCGAAAAAATTAAAAGAAATATTTTTTTAAAAATTACCAACATTTTGATCATAACAGAATTTTGCCAAAAGTTGCGCGTTTATATCCTCGAACTGACTACCAAGTTTCGATTCAACATCTTCTTTAGTTCCTGAAATATCAGGGAAATAACCTCAAAATTTTAAATGTCTATAACTCCTAAACCGTCCGGCCGATTTTGCCCGTTAACGAACTTAACCGTCGCATTTTGATCAGAAACCTACCCTGAAAGTTTGAAGTCGATAGGACCTTCGGTGCTCCTGTTATCGTGCCTACGGCCGGCCGGCCGGCCATACGGCACCCAAAAATCTGACACCGGATTCGTAATCAGGGAGTCCGAATTAGTCTATTAGCCAATTTTCAGCTCGAAATTCGAAAATTACAGACATTTGGACGAAATGATAGGACGATGTTCCCCTAGAACATACGCCCAAAAAGGTGTTAGTGGTAAGAACTATTAGATTTTAAATTATTTTTTTTGGGGGATAACTTTGTTTATTCTTATTATTGATTTCATATTGCGTTATCTTGTATTTCTTTCATTCTTGAATAAACATTCTTTCTTGAATAAACATTATTAATATACTAGCTGTGCCCGCGACTTCGTCCGCATACAATTGTGATTTCGGGCTTCGTCTTGATCTGCGTCATTTTCTGTTATTACAAAACTTCTGCGTAAACTATATTTTTTGTTTTATTTTCTGCAGGCAGAACAACATATTGGTTTTCTCCGCAACCTGATCTTGACAACGCGACATATAGTTGTCCATGGGAAAAGCAGTCTTGGCGTAAATCGATCCCCACGTGTTTAAATGTTTGCCCCTTTGACTTATTAATTGTAACGGCGAAAGATAGCTTAAGGGGAAATTGAATTCTTTTAAAATTGAAAGGCAAATCATTCGGGATCATCGGAATTCGAGGTATAAGCACTGTTTGACCAACTGCTGGACCAGTCAAAACTATTGCAACGATCACGTTATTACGAAGAAATTTTACTTGAAGTCGAGTCCCGTTGCACAAATTTGGTGGATTCAGATTTCGAAAGAGAATTATTGGGGCACCTATTTTCATCTTAAGGGAATGTGGAGGAAGGCCACTTGGGTTTGAAGAATTTAGAAACTCCTGTGGGTAATGGACCACATCTTCTTGATCCATTACATTATCAATAGATGTGTATGTGATTATACCTCCTGGAAGTTTATTTAAAATTATATTATTGATTTCGTCCACGCTACTGTTTCTCGCCGCTAATATTGCCCTTTGACACATCCATTGCTGATCTTTATTTTGTAATTCGCTGATGTCAGGGTAAACTTTTGATATCAAATCCTCAATGTTATTTAGTCTTACTGCTAAATCGCGATCAATTTCGATTTTATTGTGCAAATAAGGTATTTCTCCGTCTCCTACTGAAAGTAATTTTGAAGGGAAAGTTATACTACCTCCCCCCAAATGGGCTCTCATATTTGTCAATAATTTTAAAATATGAGCAGACTTCCATAATGGAGAACTTTTAAGGCAAGACTTTACAATGTCTGCTCTAGTTCCCCTTACTATTACGGGTAAAGTTTGTCGAAAGTCCCCAGCAAACATGACAGTAATCCCACCCATGATTTTATCACAGGTTCTAAGATCTCTTAGAGTTCTGTCTAGAGCTTCAACGTTAGCTCTATTGATCATGGTACATTCGTCCCAGATTATTAAGCTGACGTCTTGTAATACTTTTCCCAAAGGGCCATTTTTACGTATAGAGCACACGCTATCTTTCTCTAAAGAAACAGTCAGGGGCAGTTTAAAAGTGGAATGAGCTGTGCGTCCACCTGCTAATAAAGTTGCAGCGATACCTGACGACGCTACTGCCAAGGCTAGTTTTCCCTGAGACCTTACTTTTGCCAATATAAGATTAGTAATAAAGGTCTTGCCGGTCCCACCGGGAGCATCCAAAAAGAACATTCTTCCTTCATTAAAACGAACACTTCGTAGAACACCATTATACGCTGTCACTTGGTCATTAACTAATCTTGGTTCATTTTGAATAATATACTGATTTAATTCATTTATATCATAATATGGTTTTCGCAACGCTACTTCTAACGGGTCCAAAAGCGAATTATTTCTTTTTGATGCAGGAAGCCCAAAATCGGTTAGGGATTTCTCGCAAATCTCATGAATTTTATCTTCAAGTATGATTAGTCCATCATTGTATACATCATCATTATATGCTAATGTCATATCCTGATTCTCATTACGAAGTGTGTTTAATATATCTTCACATGAAGCATTACGAAATTTATTCCATAACTCTAAGGGGTCAGATGGTTGGCAAAATATAAGGATGATGGTAAATAATTCCCTTAATTTTGTAGCTGGCTCGGATATGGCAGCATCGGACATGGTATTTTGCCAATGTTCATCTCCCTCCAGTAAACCTAATTCCTTGCAAGCGCCTTGATAAGTTTGGAAAATAACACCATGCACGGTTCTTAGATGTTCAAATGACATTGGACCGCGAACATATTGCAGTAACATTCTTAAATAAAAACATTCAGTTTGAGTTGGATGAATGTTGTAAACACGGCCTAAAGTTGTGTCTTTTTTTACTCCGGGATATCCTTCAACATCTTGCCCACGTCTTCTTCTAGAAAATGAATTTCTTTTCCACACGTAATACTGGGGAACTTCGTGATATAAAAGGGTTTTTGCAAAATCGTCGATTCTGCAAAGATCAAAGAACGCTGTAAGTGTCGTCGATGAAGGATTGTTAACACGATCTTGGAGATTTTCATTATTATGAAAATATACTCTTTGTCCATTTTCCAAATGAACTGCTAAATGAACTACTGCCGGAAAACGTTCATGAATAGAAAATTGGAAAATTCTCCAGAATGCTTCCGAGGAACTTATATAGCGACCATTTAGATATTTTTCTACTTCATCGTTATTAATTTGTAACGAAAATGTGGCTTGATCAGAGCCTTTATGAATATACTTACAGATGTACTTAATCGCTTTGACCGATTGACAAAACTCAACGTTAATGTGTGCATTGAAAATTCGTGATAGCACTGGATTATAGGGAACCACCCAACGATTATCCACGCTCGTTTCTGTACCTTTGACACGAATTATTGCTGTGTTTCCACCATTATCTGGAGACCTGCGCCTGTAGGTTGGGTAGCCGTCATCCCCGGTTTGTGTTTCCGAAATAAAATGTTTAGGGTACTTTTTAGAACAAACGTTTTCTTTCATACATGGTGACGCAGGATTATAAAATCCGCAAGGACCATGTATCATATTTATTATGACAATGTTATGTAGAATTGGATCTTGTTGTTGGTCAGGTATTTCAGCCGATATTATTGCATCTATAGAATCTGGTTGAAATTTGTTAGCCAGCCACAATAAAATATGGGCGTGAGGTAAACCTCTTTTTTGCCATTCTACGCTATAAACAAAGGCTTTTGATGATCCAAAAATATCCTTCTTCGTTAGTAGGTCTATCATCTTCTTGAGTTTTAAATGGAATACCCTAGAAATCAAATCATGTCTATCGTAAGAATTTTGATTAGGTAATAACTCAATTTTTATTTCCGGCCATACGGAGTTGCATGTAAATGTAATGAATAGATCAGGCCTTCCAAATTTCCTGACATATGTCATGGCATCTTGACTTTTTTCATTCATGAATCTGGGGGATCCTGTAAATGACGACGGCAATATGACGTGCTGGCCAATATTCGAAGCTTTTATATTCCCATCATTTACGACGGCATCTCTCAAATGAATGTACTCTTCTGCTCTCAATTTTTTTTGATTTCTTTTGATGAAGTCGAGCCTCTCAGAAATCATTTTTGCCGCCATATCAACACAGTATTGGTTGAATAATCCTTTGAAGTAATGTATGCTGTTAAAGTCATTTATTCTCACCATGAGTCTAAATGCAAAAAACTGCATACATGATACTGTTTTAGATCTAGCATTAGTATTCTGCTGTGGAATATTAATGCAGTATCCGTCGTTTCCAAAGGGAAATAGTAAGGGATATTGAAGCGGGTCATAAGATCTATGAATTTCAGAAACTCGTTGAAGTCGACCATCTCTCGCAGTCAACACAATATCTCGGGGACCTTTGTCTTCATCCATTAAAAGAACAGCTACTTCATCTACTACCGGCGCATTATACCGACCTTGATGCTCGTTAGGAGGTTGCATATCAGCATGAATAATAAGTTTTAAATCATTCGGTGGTCTATTTTCCAGATTGTACTTAAAACTTTGAATATACGTATTATGATCGTGAAGATATGTTTGAAGAACGTCGATAAGATCGATTTGCAAGCTTGGGTTTAAATTTGAGCGCAAGGATATCTGATCTGCATGGGAAACAAAATATATTTGCAAAAAATCGGGTTGTGCACTTTCAGCTGGAAGTAAGTCACCGATCAAATGATAAACTTGCCCTTGGACTTTAAAAGTGGGCATAAAGTTTCCCTCACGAATTTCTTTGGCACCAAATGAAGTCATCTGAAATAGTGTATTATATTGTCTTGAGTGATTTAAGAAATGCTTTGATGATGGATGTGAGCCTGATATCAGTCCTTGTAAAACGGATGTTGGTTGCGGAATTATAGGTATATTTACATTGCCACCACTACAACACAGTCCAGGAGCTTCCGCCACCCATTTTTTTGCTTGGCATAAGTTGCATATTTTATCCATTCTGCCAATATCAATATAATTTAGCCCAGTATAGTCAAGGGTACAATCATAAACAAAAGCAGCATTCAATAAACTATGTTGCCCGCGTGTTCTATTCCTTGCTGATCGGGCATTTTGCTGTGCTAATCGATGGGATCGTTCAGCGCTTGATTCCCGATCACGGCTAGCCAAAGTTCGTGAGTTCTGTGAAGCCAAACGTTGAGATCGTTCAGCGCTTGATTCCCTATGTCGGTTCGCTAAAGTTAGGAAATTTTGTGAGGCGAGACGCTGCGAACGTTCAACGCTCGATTCTCTATCATGGTTTTGTTCATTGATTGCTCTTTGAGTAGCCAACCTATGCATATTTTCATCCTCAGTTTCATTGCTGCGCATAACTCGCACCCGCTTTGCATTAGCAGTCTGCCGAGAAAGCTGAGATCTTCTTCTAGGCATTTCAAGAACGTAGAATATGAAAACTTGACTTAAGAAACGTAAGACTAATAATTAGGAACCTAATTATTTGTACCTGCACTTGGTACTTACGTAAATTGAATATTTTGTCAAAAGAATAACCGTAAAATGAAAATAAGGTAAACTAACTAAACTAACTAAACCTAAGAATAAGTAGACGACACTTATTAACAGGTAACAAAAAGAAGTGTTAATATTAGAAACAAAATACTATCCTAAAACGAAAAATACCTACTATATAGAAAACAACTACAAAATGAAAATGTGTTTGAAAAGTATAATTAGAATGATATTATGGCAAAAGCAAATTAGCGCAGTATCCAACCATTCAGTAGGGAGCCGACTGTAAGAGTGTGCCGCTCGGCGTGGTATCTCGCTTTATATAGGAAAGTATCTCGTAGAGCTACACCCCCTCCAGTTCACCAGCAAGCATCGCGTCTCGCCTATCGGCCAGCGCCGGGTGCCCTCAAAGAATGAATAATTTCCACCGTTTTTTACACATTTACCACTGTATCTTCGCTCCTATTTGTCACAGCGTGATGTTATATAGCCTATAACCTTCCTCGATAAATGGACTATCCAATACAAAAAGAATTATTCAATTCGAACCAGTAGTTTCGGAGATTAGCGCTTTCAAACAAACAAACAAACTCTTCAGCTTTATATATTAGTATAGATTTTGAACTATTAAAATAATTTGTTCGTAATCCACTATACCTACTCAAATATCAGGAATAAATGGACAATCTGCTATATGATTATCTCCAGCCTTGCTCTAGACATTTCGATGATACTTGGTATTTCGAGCCCAAATGTCTGTAATTTTCGAATTTTTCGATGAAAATGGTCTTAAACGATTTGGTTCGACTCATTGATCAAGAATCCGTGGTCGAAATTCATTATGTCCGGCCGGTTCGACCATCCGGCCGTAGGCACGATAACTCTCGAACGGAATGAGCTAGAGAGTTGAAATTTTCAGAGTAGGCTTGGCAGATAAATATCTCGGCTAAGTTCGTTATTGGGCAAAATCGGACAGATGGTTTCGGAGTAAAAAAAAAAATTTTTTTTTTACATAACAAATTCCAAATGAAATTTGGACATGCAATTTTCAGGTTGTGCATTCGAATTCGACATTTATGTTCGTTAATTGGCATAATCGGCCAAATTTTTTTGGAGTCTGAAATTCGTTTGTCATTTCCTCAATAACTCGTAAAATACGAGAACGAACCGATTCAAATTTGGTCATTGGATGTAGAATGACGAGAAAATTCTTGAAAAATTTCGAGGGGATCGTATCACTAGAAAATAAAAAAAATCATCGAAATCATTGAACAAATTTCTATACATATATCAGAAACCACTCGTACGAAATCGCTGAAATTTTGCTAGAGTCTTCAAAACCTAACTCTACTGCCAAGTTCCAACAAAAAGAGATAGGGACTTGTAATTTTCTGGGTAGGTTGCGCATCTGAACGGGACAGTTAAGTTCTTTAATTGGCATAATCGGCCAAATTGTTTTGGAGTTATACTCATCTGAAATGTTGTTGTTATTTCCTCTATAACTGAAAATATACAAATCTGATCCAATTAACATTCGGTGATTACTTGTAGAATCCCGATACACTAATTCACGGAATTTCGTGAATATCGTATCCTGGAGTTACTTGAGGCGTAAGTTTTTTTGTATTTCAATTCCAATAGAATACATGTCGTCACCTCAGAAATACACTGTTGTATTTCGCATTTTTTGGATTTTCGTATCACCAAGTTCACAAAGCTGTAGTTTCAGCAAATATTTGTTTTGTATGGTTTCGAAAGTCTATTTCAATAATTCCAATGTTAGCAACCATAATTGCATAGTTGTATGAAGTACATATATCTTTTTTTCAGTTGCACAGTGGTTTGTATAACAGAACTCAGAACTTCGTTTGATTGCACATACAACAGTATAATTCTGAGGTAACGATATGTCAGAATTCAAAATTCTGTCATCATAGGCGATTCTCTACTGAAGTCTGTCATTAAAATGGTATGAAATGTATTCAAATATTATAAAAGCTGAGAAAACGGTGCTAAATTCGTAGTAGAGTGTCGAATAGAGGTAAGTAGACAATAGAACATGCACGCATAAGCTCCTGAGTTCACGTCAATGCTTGAACCAATTTTTTATAATATAAAAAATTGGTTAGAGCACTGACTTGAAGTCAGTAATATATGCTTGTAATATATTCCGCCGTATTCACAAAGCATTCAATCTCCGTTAAGTCTTAACTGAGATCCTCAGTTAAGGATAAATAAGAATCTCAACCTCAGTTATATATTACAAGCTTACTCGTAATAACAGCATGCGAACTTGTGCGAGCTTCTATAAAAACCGAGCTATGCTCGCATATAAAGATCGATTTATGTTTCCCCATCGATCTCGTTATAAGCGAACTCGACTGTGTTTAAATAACAAAATTTGCAGTATCCACTTTGAAGAACGCTTATTGACAACTCCCAAATTATCTAAGACTGCAGTTCCAAATTTGAATTAGTTTCTGAAACCATGAGGAATCTATGTTCAAACTGAAAATTTCGAGGACTAGAAGAACTCAAATGAACACTTTGCACAATTTAAAAAACAAACTGCTAAGGATCTGTCCAACGAACACAATATATTATTGGAATCTAACATGTTATTTTGTCATGTCAAAGGTATATCCTTCATGTTTATTTCATTCAGTTTTATTCAAAGGCAATATGTAGGGGATGCTATCAAATATAGTACAGGAGTACGTAATTTTGGAAAATTACTCATGCCAGAAGATTCTTTTGTGGACTGTCTCATCGATGGAATCAATTTTAAGGGAAAATATAGCATCATTATCCATTGGAAATCCAGGAAAACAGCTATTTGATAAATTGAGACATTCCTTTTGAACATCCTGAATGCGGATTTTTTAGTCAAGTATTCTAATAGAAAATAAATTAAATCAGATGAAAGTGACAAAAGAAAAAATAATAAATCAAGAAAGATGGGTATATTGAAACACAAATACTGGATAGGTACAATGTCTTATCTTATCTCAATTTTCCAAAACTATTTTTAGCGTTTAGAGATAAACCCGTCGGTGAGTACAGTAACAATATTTTGTTCCTCTTCAAATTTTATTTATCTTGCATGACTCATGAGAATTGAAGAAAGAAGTAGAATATTTCAAGGATGATGGAATTTATTTATCGAACAAAGAAACATTTATAGTACATTAATGGATCCAGAGGAAATAGAATATTAATTTACTACTATTAAATAATATACCATTTTATTGTTTTGTATAGGCAGTGGCAGATCCAGCTCTTAAGACAAGAGGGGGGAGGTCACGGTCAGGTGGTTTGCATACCAGCCATATTTCTATGAGAATTTTGCTAAGGTCCCACCAGTCCAGGGAGGGGGTCATGACCCCCCCCCCCCTACCCCTGGATCCGCCCTTGAGTATAGGACATTTTAATTTAAAATGCATAACATGATGTATATTTGCAAATAAAATAATCTATATTAATTTAATAATATTATACAAGAAGAGGTGTGAATACCTTATTTTTTCTGGGGAGAAAGCACTGTTCAAAACATGTTTTACTTAAGATATAGATTTTTTTCTATTGATGATTTTCTCACATCTTAGTACCAAGTAAAGAACCAAACCACATTAAACGTACTGAATAATTTTTCACTTATTCAACTTAAACTTGAACGACTTACTGCACAGGAGTCAAGCAAAAATATTAGCAATTATAAAATACAGGGTGTTTTTTGAATAAGTGCGATATACTTTAAGGGGTGATTCTATGATGAAAATTAAGGTGGGTATTTCGTATACATTTTTTTGAAAAACCTCCCCCCGGAAAAGTTACACCCCTCCGAAGATTAACACAAAACAAATTGTTTCTCTTTTTTATTTTCCCTGTATATAAGTCTTCAAGAAATGTAATAGAATGGGCGATGAGGAAAATAAAGCAAAACTTGTAAAATATAAGAACTATAATGCATTGCATTTTTTGGCGCTCTAGTTCCTCGGAACTGAGTGCTTATCAATTTGCCCAAATGTCTGTAATTTTGGAATATTTCGATGAAAATGGTCTTAAACGATTTGGTTCGACTCACTGATCAAGAATCCGTGGTCAAAATTCATTCTGTCCGGCTGGCCGGTCCGGCCGGCCGGCCGGCCGTAAGCACGATAACTCTCGAACGGAATGAGCTAGAGAGTTGAAATTTTCAGAGTAGGTTTGGGGGATGAATATCTCGGCTAAGTTCGTTATTGGGCAAAATCGGACAGATGGTTTCGGAGTAACAAAAAAAAAAATTTTTTTTTACGAAACAAATTCCAAATCAAATTTTTTTTAATAAGCAGTTTTATCATAATAATCCATTCATATCATTTTCATTTCTAACAAGCTAATACTTTCGGAGATATGATTTTTTAAAATTTCAATGTAAATCGTATTTCACAGATTGATATAATTATTATTCTATGTATGAATTCTCATAATGTCAACTTGACAGAAGGGAATATTGTAACTTCAAAAATATTGGGGTTGAAATACTCGTATTTTAGCGATGCAACGGGAACCTCACCCGAAAATGTTTGAAAATATTACGTAAATATTGAAAGCATAATTCTGTAGTTTGGTGAACGTAGATCAGGAAATTTTTGATCGATTACAAGGTAATTTATTATTACTTATCTAATAAACTATTATTTGAATTGAATTTCCTTTATGATGCAGTGATATCATATGAATACATTGATATAATTCCCAACTCTGAGAAACCAATACCAGATATAATTTGTCTGTTTGAACTAGAGCGCCAGAAAGCTCCTGTCCACAGGGCTTGAACCCATTTTTTCTCGTAACTGCTTGAGTTTTCGAAAAAATTGAGGGACAAAAAAGTTAATAAATGACTTGGACTTTTCAGCTATGTTTTTTTGAAAAGAAAATGTTTATCCGAAAAAAAGTTTTATGAAAAAATATGATGACTATTTCAACCCCTTCTAAACATACTTCAAGATTGAAAAAAATCCAAAATGTGTAGTTTTATTGACAAATAATGTTTACCAAGTTTCGGGTCTTCAGCTTAATATACAGCGAAAATAAAAAAAGGGTTCAAAAATGTTTGTTGTTAATTTCGGAGAGTGTAACTTTTCCGGGTGGAAGTTTTTCAAAAAGTATTATACCAAAAACCCACCTTAATTTTCATCACAGAATCACCCCTTAAAATTTGTCGCATTTATTCACAAACATTATTTGTAAACAACTGTATATTTAAATATCATAAAGGGTTTATTGAATCCACTGTACGTCCCTGGAATGGGATGCTTTCATCATTGTGATGTTTTTTTTTCTTGAACAGCACGGCGATAATTATGCTTCAATGTGTGGTATCTCTTGAAGTTGTCACATCAACATTTATTTTTTTATGAATTTTTGAATTTGGATAAAGTTCGAAAATTTTAATTTATTTACCTGAACAGGACTTAGTCATCTTGTGGAGGTCGAAAATAAATAACAAATTTTCTTAAAAAAGTCACCGAAGGTGAGGAAGACTATAATAATTTATTGATATACTGACGCGGATCTCATTGCGATGGAGTTAATGAAGGTATATTTCGAAAAAAAAAATTGGTGAATTGTATAGGGTATACATAAGCATATTTCAAAATTATTCGTATGTATACCGGGTGTTCGACAACAAAGTTATAAACCATAGTGACACTTCTTCCAATGTAGAAAACTCTAACTGAATTAGTAAATCGAGGAGTATGAGTAGTGATTTTTGAATTTGTTAGTCTGTTTCTTTAAAGTTCACTTATTCAATATTAAATATTATCAAGTACTCTGAGAAAAAGAAGATATGATTATCAGATAGGGAGAATGTTACAAAATATCTTACTAGATTCCAAGATTCGAGCTCAAAAATGCACAGAAATAAAATTTCCTGCAAGATAAAACATGATTCGCAAGGCTGTATCCAATTTGAACATTCGGCAAGAGAAATGTATACAAGCTAATGGTTTTCATTTCGAACCACTTCTGAAATAACGTTGACTCAGCAATTCATTAGTTCAGATTTGCATTTTCATTAGGTACTCTTTACTGTAGGTATTTTATGTTCTTTCATTTGTTATTGTTTCGTTATGGAATGTCCTCATTAAAGCTCTGAACTTTTTTGAAAATTTCTACTATTTTCTACTAATTTTCTACTAAAACTTTCGCATTTTATATTCAAACATGCGATTTTCAGTTCTCTTCATGGTGAAAAATTCAATTTTTCGAACTTTATCCAAATTCAAAAATTCATAACAAAATAATTTTTGATGTGACAACTTTAAGCGATACCACAAATTGAAGCATAATTTAGCTTCTTTCTAAAAAGCGAATCAATTATTTGTAATTCGAAATACAAAGTGTTTTTTTTACCCTGAACACTTTAAATGAAGATTAATTAGTCCGGACCTGGAATAATGAAATAATTGATATCTTTCTGAGTCGACCTTAGCATGTGCCAATAACCTCCCAAGTTTCAATAATATCCGTCAATAAGTTTAGATTTCATGATGGTCTAAGTATTTCCATGAAGTTGGAAAATCACCCTGTAGCTTTCTAGGGAAATCCAGAAATAATTTTTTTATAGTCAATCAGTAATCAGCTAGTCCAACTCTATATCTGGTAAGAGTATGTACAGTTATTCCCCGGACACCCTGTATATTTGAGTCGAAACTAATCATTCGAGACCATTCTCGGCCAAAAAGTCATTTTTTTTGGACGCTTGTTTTTACAGTCGGATTTATATTCTTGAGAATATTATTTTTTTCCTGGAGCTAAGCAGCTTTGCTTTTCCAACTTGTTCATTTTATTATATCAAATTCGGTGTTTTGTGTCCCAAGAAATCACTCCATTTTGATAATTTTTAATGAACTCTATGGTAGATTCTTCCGTCCACTACATAATTAAACACTTTGTCAATCAAATAAAAATGCAACCGAGAACAAATCGCCATCATGTTACGCAGACCAGTACAGCATGTCTGTACCCACCTTAAGAATCACAATTACTACGTTTACATGCATCTTCTCGATCCGTATTGAACCAATGCGCATGTTTTGATGCGAATTAGATGATGAATTAGAAGATTGAATACAATTCAAAATAGAAATTAAGAAAAGAAAATTATTCTAAAAATTTAAAAAAATGACGAATAACACCATAATTTCACAAGGAATTAACCTATTCTGGGTGGTTTCAACGATTGAAAGAGCAAATCGTGAAAAATTATTCCAGAAAATTAGAAGAAAACGATTAAAGATAATGGAAAAAGTTACCTCGAACAGTATAATGATATCATTTTTATCTCAAGAGATTTATTTCGGTCTTCCAGCTTAGGCGTAACCAAAAACAGGTTGCTTAGTTTATCAGATTTGTCAAACTAATAAATTTGGTGTTGGTGCTTCTGAAATTTGTTTCTCTTAAATCTACTTTCAATGCGTATTTGGTGTCTACATGCACATTAAGTCGATTTGGAAAAACTCAATCCACCTTTTCAAATCGCATTTACCAATTCCCATTTGAGTATTCAATTCGAATTGAAAAAAAAAGCACTGACGTGAAGTCAGTACTCTTTGGCGCGCGTGTTGACGGTGGCTAATTTGAATTGAATGATGAGTACTTCAAGCTCAGTGGATAGAGCGAGCCGAAGATCAACCCAAAGGATAGTGGACATCATTCACTGTCGGTTCAAAAATTAACAGTGCTGTATCTAAGCTGCCATCAGAATAAAGTAACAAAGTTGGAAAAGAACACAAGTGACTCTCCTTAGTCGCACAAGCTCCTAGAAGATTCGGGAGGGTCAGTATAATCCTAATCATGTTTATAGCACACGCGCCAAAGCAGATTGTCTTTTTACACTTTTTCTTTCATTGTTAATTCAATCTGCTTTTGCGCGCGTGCTATAAACATGATTAGGATTATACTGACCCTCCCGAATCTTCTAGAAGCTTGTGCGACTAAGGAGAGTCACTTGTGTTCTTTTCCAACTTTGTTACTTTATCCTGATGGCAGCTTAGATACAGCACTGTTAATTTTTGAACCGACAGTGAATGATGTCCACTATCCTTTGGGTTGATCTTCGGCTCGCTCTATCCACTGAGCTTGAAGTACTCATCATTCAATTCAAATTAGCCACCGTGAACACGCGCGCCAAAGAGTACTTACTTCACGTCAGTGCTTTTTTTTTTTTTCAAGTTCCTTTAACAAATATACCTATCAATACAGTTTGGCTGTTAGCTTTACCGTAGATCGAAAAAAAGTGCTGTTTTGGGACCCCCGTTAGGAACGCAATTGCATCTTTTCCAAATCCGAACGTACTTTAATATAGATCTACCGAATATAGTTATTTATAAATTCGCCTCAAGGCCACCATACAGACATTTCAGCTCGGAAACATCGCTATTTCCCCCAAACTGACTTGTGTCCGTGCACTGAATTGACATGAATATTCTCTTAAAACCTCACAATATCGGCTCACTACTCCCAACATAACCCATACAACCCAAAACCATTCACTTCTTGTCTGCGCATGCGCAATATACTCATGGCTGCAAGTCCTCCCAAAATTACACACCTCACAAAAAACTCCGATTATCCAACACCAGTGGTTCAGGAGACATCGCTTCTCGAATCCACTCATGCGCAGACCCTCACCAGGGGATTCTATGGAGGAATAGCATCCGCCAATCCAAAACCCCAATGCTCTTTGACGAAAACACCAGCAGTTAAATCACTGATGGTCTGCTCATGCGCATATGGAAAAATGCCCGTAAGGGGTACCATCGATTTTAAAATTAGCCCCACGGCCACGGTATCGAAACTTTAACTCGGAAACAACGCTACAACCCCCAACAACTGAATTATCCTTACACTAAATTGCCATGAATATCCTTTTAAAACCTCACAATATTGACCCAGCACTCCCGAAATAACCCGTACAACCCAAAAACAGTCACTTCTCTTCTGCGCATGCGCAATCTACTCGCAGCTGAAAGTAATCCCAAAATCACACACCCCACAAAAAACTCCGATTATCCAACACTAGTGGTTCAGGAGATATCGCATCTTCGATCCACGCATGCGCAGACCCTCGCCAGGGGATTCTATGGAGGCGAAGCATCCGCCAACCCAAAACCTCAATCCTCTCTGACGAAAACACCAGTAGTTAAATCACTGATGTTCTGCTCATGCGCATAACGAAAAATGCCCGTAAGGGGTAACATCAATCTCAAAATTAGCCTCAGGGCCACGGTACGGACACTCCAACTCGTAAACAACGCTACATCCCCCAAACTGACTTGTCCTTGCACTGAATTGCCATAAATGTTTTTTTAAAACCTCACAATATCGGCTCAGCACCCCCAACATAACCCACACAACCCAAAAACAGTCAGTTCTCTTCTGCGCATGCGCAATCTACACGCGGCTGAAAGTCCTCTCAAAATCACACACCTTACAAAAAACTCCGATTCTCCAACACTAGTGGTTCAGGAGATATCGCATCCCTTATCCACGCATGCGCAGACCCTCTCCAGGGGATTCTATGGAGTAATAGCATCCGCCACCCCAAAACCCCAATCCTCTCTGACGAAAACTACAGCAGTTAAATGACTTCTCATCTGCGCATGCGCATAACGAAAAATGCCCGGAAGAGGCAGCATGAATTTCAAATAAATATTTTTCGGAATTTCAAGCAAAATAGAGTAATTTTTGAATTTTTTCATGTCACGTGATCTTCACGAAATTTTGCAAAAGTGTTCGCTTTGGTCTTTTGCATCTAACTACTGAGTTTCTATTCAATCAGATCAGTATTTTACGAGTTATCGTGGAAACAAAATTTTAAAATTTTTGACATTTTTTTTTGTTACTTTATGGCCTTCCTGTCAGTCACAAAAAACTGCGATTCTCCAACACTAGTGGTTCAGGAGATATCGCATCTTGAATCCACGCATGCGCAGACCACCACCGGGAGATTCTATGGGGAATAACATCCTCCACCCCAAAACCCCAATCTTCTATGAAGAAAACTCGAGCAGTTAAATTATTTGTCGTCTGCTTCTGCGAATAACAAAAAATGGCCAAAAGAGGCAGTTGTTACACCCCAGTCGTTCACCGTTCAGACTAATTTTGAAAACCAATTTAAAATTCCACACATCGTTTACGCATTAATTCAATTGCCATGCTAGTAAGTAGACCATATTTTAATCAGTTGCCCTCGTACATATCGTATTGATTCAGATAAACGCGTAAAAACCCGTCAGAATATGGTCACCAGATGTTATGTATTCCGTGTAGAACTTCGAAATGAAATAATTTGACCAGTTTGGAAGTTCAAAATTATTAATTTTTTTTGAGGCTCCTAGTGGTCTGTCCGCAGTGAAATTTTGCACACCCCAAGAGGTCATTATTGGTCAAATTTTGAAAACCAATTTAAAATTCCACACATCGTTTTCATATTAATTCAATTGCCATGCTAGTAAGTAGTCCATATTTTAATCAATGCCCTCGTACATATATCGCATTGATTCAGATAAACGCGCAAAAAATACATCGGAACGAAAACTGATCACCAGATGTTAGAGATATTCCATGTAGGAATTCGAAATGAAATAATTTGTCCAGTTTAGAAGTTCAAAATTATTAATTTAATTTTTAGGCTCCTAGTGGTCTGTTCGCAGTGAAATTTTGCATACCCCAAGAGGTCATCATTGGTCACCGAGTGCCAAAACTGAACTCATTCCGATATTTAGTTTCGGAATTTCCAGCAAAATATTCCGCTGATAGTTAAAAATTTTTTTAATTTTTTCTACTCATGCTACCCCGACGAAATTTTGCATAAGTGTTTTCGTTGGTACTTTGCATATAACTACCGAGCTTCAACTCAATCGGTTCAGTTTTTCTCGAGTTATAGTGAAAACAAAATTTCAATTTCATTTTCAAATATTTAACATTTTTTTTTCTAGTTTACAGCCATCCGATCATTATGAGACTTCGCAGGCATATAAAGGTCATGATTATACAATTCGGTGCTGAATTTCAGATCGATCGAGTGATCGGTTTCGGAAATATTCTCGAAAAACGATTTAAGTAAAAATGGCCGTAACTCCGAAACGGCTCGATGGATTTTGTCCATTAACGAACTTGTCCGAGATATTTACGCTCCAAACATGCCCTGCAAATTTCAACGCTCTAACTCGCTCCGTTCGAGAGTTATCGTGCTAACGGCCGGCCGGGCCGGACGGACAGAATTGAATTTAACCTCGAATTCTTCATCAGGGAGTCGAACCCAATCGTTTGAGACCATTTTCGCAAAAAAATTCGAAAAATACATACATTGTGACGAAATGATAGCACGCTGCTCCTTGCGGAACACGCGCGCAAAAATGTTTACATGCGTTTTGAATGGGCATTACGGAATACGCATTGACTTAAAACGGTTCGAGAGGATGCATGTAAACGTAGTAAATGTCACAATCAAGAGTGATTTAAGAGCACGCCTATGCCTACGTCAAGCGGCTGAAAACGGGGAATCCCAACGTTGATTTAGTAGGTATACCTTTAGATGAAGATAGTAATTTTATAACTTCGCCGTAGAATCGTCATTTGCACCTTTTGTTTTAATTAGATTGTGTAATATGGTAGTGAAAATAATGGATATTTAGAAAATGCCCAAGAATAAAGATATTGTATGGACCAACGTCAAGTTTGACTGTATTACATCGAAAAATAGTTGCAATTGAGCAAGGTGCAAACAGTGTCAGAGGGAAAAGCAAGGTGTACCTACCTACACTACACGAATGAAAAATCAGTACAGATATCATCAACAATTAAATAAGAAGGTAAATAAAAAAAATTACATTTAATAAATTCTAAAACAAATACCTATTCCTGAGATCATTCCTAAAGAAATATGAACTATAGTTCAATTTTTTTTTCAGATGTTTGCGTTATTTTCCGACTGCAAGGAAACCGGGATAGTTTTTACAAAATATACAGTGTGTTTGTGTTGTGTGACATAATTTGCAAAGATTTGTGTCCAGTGAATTATGGTCCAAAAGTCTATGATTACCGAGATATATTCCTCGGAACCGAATGCTTATCAATTTGCCCAAATGTCTGTAATTTTTGAATTTTTAGCTGAAAATGGTCGCAAACGATTTGGTTCGACTCACTGAATCCGTGGTCGAAATCGATTCTGTCCGGCCGTCCGTAAACAAGATAACTCTCGAACGGAAGGAGTTAGAGGATTGAATTTTGCAGGGTAGGTTGGAAGCGTAAATATCTCGGACGAGTTCTTTAACGGGCGAAATCTACCAAGCGGTTTCGGAGTTATGGCCATTTTTAGTAAAAACATTTTTTATGAATATTTCCGAAACCGATCACTCGATCTATCTCTAATTTCGCATGAAATTGTAGAATAATGACCTTTATACGCATGAGAAGTTTTGTATTGCCGTAAAGTGAAAAAAAAAAATTACATTTTGAGGTTTTTTTTTCTACAATAACTCTCGAACAGAATGAGCTAGACAGTTGAAATTTTCAGAGTAGGTTTGGGAGGTAAATATCTCGGTTAAATTCTTTATTGGCAAAATAGGCCAGATGATTTCGGAGTAACGAAAAGAAAAATTATTTTCACTTACAAATTTCAAATCCAATTTTTTTTAAGATGCAGTTTCTCCATTAAAATCCATTGATATCATTTTCAACTCTAACAAGCAAATACTTCCGGAGATATGATCGAAATATCAATAATGAATCTTACTTCCATGTTTTCACAGAATGCTATAATTATTCTATCTATGAATTATTATATGATCTGTGTTCATACTCGTTCTATAAGATCCTGTTCTATAAGAGAGAGTCAAATTCATTTCAGCTATTTCAATTTGATTTCTTCCATGGTGCAGTTCTCATTCTCAGATTGCTCATTAATCTTGAAAAATAACAACAAATCTTGTCAAAGTTTGAACAAGAGCGCCAAAGCTCCTGTCCACAGGGCTTAAACCAATTTTTAGTAAATACTTTTTCGCATGAAATGATAACCACCTCTGCAGCTTCACGAAACATATTCATTGAATATTTAGAGTCAAGTAATTTTTACAAAATCAATTATTTTCGACAACAAAGCAGAAAATTCCAAAATTTTAAAAATCGCCATATCTTCGTAGCCATAGATATTCGGAACATGGTTCACTCGACTCAATTCGTTGCAAATGACGTCTAGTATATCCCCCTTGAAGGATCACGTCAAATTACCAAACACCCTGTAGAGCCGATACCGCCAACAAGTGAAGAAGGTAATTAAATAGAATAATATAATATAAGTTTATTAGATTTTTAAAGAAATATGCCCCAAATTATTCCTTAAAATATGAATTATAGCTCGACATTTTTGAGCGCATGTTTTGGGGAACAGAGTGCTATCATTTTTCCCTAATATCTTTTTTGCCAAAAATTATGTCAAACGATTAAGTTCGACTCACTGATGAAGAATTCGAGGTCAAATTTGATTATCTCCAGCCGGCCGGTCGGCCGTTGCCACGATCACTGGAGAACGGAAAGTGATAGTGATGGAAAAAATCGTTGATGAGCATAATTTTGTGAGAATCGTATCAATAGCAAAATTTAAAAAAATATTAATTATGTCACGATAACCTGAGAACGGAAAGAGATAGCGACTTGCAATATTTGGGGTAGGTTGCGCATCCGAATGCGACATTTGAGTTGGTAAATAGGCATAATCGGCCAAACGGTTTTGGAGTTATACCTATCTGAAATTTGGTTGTTATTTCCTCAATAACTCGAAAAATGCGAATCCGATCCAATTCAAACATGGTAATTAGTTGTAGAATGCCGACGCCAAAATTCTTGCGGAATTCCGTTAGGATCGTATCACTAGAAAAAAAAAAAAAGCACTGACGTGAAGTCAGTACTCTTTGGCGCGCGTGTTCACGGTGGCTAATTTGAATTGAATGATTCAAAAATTAACAGTGCTGTATATAAGCTGCCATCAGGATAGAGTAACAAAGTTGGAAGAGAACACAAGTGACTCTCCTTAGTCGCACAAGCTCCTAGAAGATTTGGGAGGGTCAGTATAATCCTAATCATGTTTATAGCACGCGCGCCAAAGCAGATTGACTTTTTACACTTTTTCTTTCATTGTTAAGTCAATCTGCTTTTGCGCGCGTGCTATAAACATGATTAGGATTATACTGACCCTCCCAAATCTTCTAGGAGCTTGTGCGACTAAGGAGAGTCACTTGTGTTCTTTTCCAACTTTGTTACTCTATCCTGATGGCAGCTTATATACAGCACTGTTAATTTTTGAATCATTCAATTCAAATTAGCCACCGTGAACACGCGCGCCAAAGAGTACTGACTTCACGTCAATGCTTTTTTTTTTTCAAGTTCCTTTAACAAATATAGCTATCAATACAGTTTGGCTGTTAGTTTTACCGTAGATCAGAAAAATATTCGGTTGTGGGTCCTCCGTTAGGGACGAAATTGCATCTTCTCCAACTCCGAACGCATTTTAATATAGATCTACCGAATATAGTTATTTATAAATTCGCCTCAGGGCCACCATACAGACATTTCAAATCGGAAACAACGCTATTTCCCCCAAACTGACTTGTGTCCGTGCACTGAATTGACATGAATATCCTTTCAAAACCTCACAATATCGGCTCATTACTCCCAACATAACCCAAACAACCCAAAACCATTCACTTCTCGTCTGCGCAAGCGCAGTATACTCGTGGCTGCAAGTCCTCCCAAAATTACACACCTCACAAAAAACTCCGATTCTCCAACACTAGTGGTTCAGGAGATATCGCTTCTTGAATCCACGCATGCGCAGACCCTCACCAGGGAATTCTATAGCGGAAAAGCACCCGCCACCCCAAAACCCCAATCCTCTCTGACGAAAGCACCACCAGTTAAATCACTGATGGTCTGCTCATGCGCATAACGAAAAATGCCCGTAAGGGGTTACATCCATTTCGAAATCAGCCCCAGGGCCACGGTACGGACACTTTAACTCTGAAACAACGCTACAGCCCCCAAACTGACTTGTCCTTGCACTGAATTGCTATGAATATTCTTTTAAAACCTCATAATATCGTCTCAGCACTCCCAACATAACCCATCCAACCCAAAAACAGTCACTTCTCTTCTGCGCATGCGCAATCTACTCGCGGCTAAAAGTCCTCTCAAAATAACACACCTTACAAAAAACTCCGATTCTCCAACACTAGTGGTTCAGGAGATATCACATCTTTAATCCACGCATGCGCAGACCCTCAACAGGGGATTCTATAGAGGAATAGCATCCGCCACCCCAAAACCCTAATCCTCTCTGACGGAAACACCACCAGTTAAATTACTGATGGTCTGCTCATGCGCATAACGAAAAATGCCTGTAAGGGGTAACATCAATTTCAAAATTAGCCCCAGGGCCACGGTACGGACACTTTAACTCGGAAACAACGCTACATCCCCCAAACTGACTTGTCCTTGCACTGAATTGCTATGAATATTCTTTTGAAACCTCATAATATCGACTCAGCACTCCCAACATAACCCATCCAACCCAAAAACAGTCACTTCTCTTCTGCACATGCGCAATCTACTCGCGGCTAAAAGTCCTCTCAAAATAACACACCTTACAAAAAACTCCGATTCTCCAACACTAGTGGTTCAGGAGATATCACATCTTTAATCCACGCATGCGCAGACCCTCAACAGGGGATTCTATGGAGGAATAGCATCCGCCACCCCAAAACCCTAATCCTCTCAGACGAAAACACCACCAGTTAAATCACTGATGATCTGCTCATGCGCATAACGAAAAATGCCTGTAAGCGGTAACATCAATTTCAAAATTAGCCCCAGGGCCACGGTACGGACACTTTAACTCGGAAACAACGCTACATCCCCCAAATTGACTTGTCCTTGCACTGAATTGCTATGAATATTCTTTTAAAACCTCATAATATCGACTCAGCCCTCCCAACATAACCCATCCAACCCAAAAACAGTCACTTCTCTTCTGCGCATGCGCAATCTACTCGCGGCTAAAAGTCCTCTCAAAATAACACACCTTACAAAAAACTCCGATTCTCCAACACTAGTGGTTCAGGAGATATCACATCTTTAATCCACGCATGCGCGGACCCTCAACAGGGGATTCTATGGAGGAATAGCATCCGCCACCCCAAAACCCTAATCCTCTCAGACGAAAACACCACCAGTTAAATCACTGATGATCTGCTCATGCGCATAACGAAAAATGCCTGTAAGCGGTAACATCAATTTCAAAATTAGCCCCAGGGCCACGGTACGGACACTTTAACTCGGAAACAACGCTACATCCCCCAAACTGACTTGTCCTTGCACTGAATTGCTATGAATATTCTTTTAAAACCTCATAATATCGACTCAGCCCTCCCAACATAACCCATCCAACCCAAAAACAGTCACTTCTCTTCTGCGCATGCGCAATCTACTCGCGGCTAAAAGTCCTCTCAAAATAACACACCTTACAAAAAACTCCGATTCTCCAACACTAGTGGTTCAGGAGATCTCCCATCTTTAATCCACGCATGCGCAGACCCTCAACGAGGGATTCTATAGAGGAATAGCATCCGCCACCCCAAAACCCTAATCCTCTCTGATGAAAACACCACCAGTTAAATCACTGATGGTCTGCTCATGCGCATAACGAAAAATGCCTGTAAGGGGTAACATCAATTTCAAAATTAGCCCCAGGGCCACGGTACGGACACTTTAACTCGGAAACAACGCTACATCCCCTAAACTGACTTGTCCTTGCACTGAATTGCTATGAATATTCTTTCAAAACCTCATAATATCGACTCAGCACTCCCAACATAACCCATCCAACCCAAAAATAGTCACTTCTCTTCTGCGCATGCGCAATCTACTGGCGGCTAAAAGTCCTCTCAAGATAACACACCTTACAAAAAACTCCGATTCTCCAACACTAGTGGTTCGGAAGATATCGCATCTTTAAACTACGCATGCGCATACCCTCATCAGGGATCTGAATTCTATGGAGGAATAGCATCCGCCACCCCAAAACCCCAATCCTCTCTGACGAAAACTACAGCAGTTAAAGGACTTCTCATCTGCGCATGCGCAATACGGAAAATGCCCGGAAAGGGCAGCATGAACCTCAAAAACATATAAAAAAAAATAGGTTTTGGCATTAAAATCAAAGTATTCCGCAAAATAGTAGTAATTTTTTTATTTTTTTCATGTCACGTGATCTTCACGAAATTTTGCAAAAGTGTTTGCTTTGGTCTTTTGCATCTAACTACTGAGTTTCAATTCAATCAGATCAGTATTTTTCGAGTTATCGTGAAAACAAAATTTTCAAATTTTCAAAAATTTTTTTTGCCACTTTAGGGCCGTCCGTTCAACACAAAACTTCGCAGGCATATAAAGGTCATGATTCTACAATCTGATGCCAAATTTCAAAAAGATCGAGTGATCGGTTCCGGAAATATTCATAAAAAACGTTTTTATTAAAAACGGCCTTAACTCCGAAACCGCTCGGTCGATTTCGCCCGTTAACGAACTTGTCCGAGATATTTACGCTACGAAACCACCAAATTTCAACGCTCTAAGTCGTTCCGTTCGAGAGTTATCGTGCTAACGGCCGGACCGGACGGACAGAATTGAATTTGACCTCGAATTCTTCATCAGGGAGTCGAACCCAATCGTTTGAGACCATTTTCGAAAAAAAATTCGAAAAATACAGACATCGTGACGAAATGATAGCACGCTGTTCCTTGCGGAACACGCGCGCAATAAAACAAAACTCATTGCAAAATATTCTAAATATTAGAAACTATTCGTCTGAAATTTTGCGAAAGCCTTCAAAACCTAAACTACCAAGTTCCAAGTTTGAACACGAGCAGCCTTGGGCGATTTCAGTAGCTGGATGGGATACCGTTGACTCGATAACTTTCGTACGGAGAGAGACAGGGACTTGCAATTTTCAGGGTAGGTTGCGCATCCGAATGGGAGAGTTAAATTCGTTGTTGGGCATAATCGGACCAACGATTTCGGAGTTGTATCCATCTCTTCTGCGCAAAATTCTCTCAAAATCATATACACAATACATACTCACAAAACTCCGATTCTCTTGCTCCAGTGGCTCGGCAGATTGCATCCTCCACTTCAAAACCCCACTTCTGCTTATGCCCATAAAAAAAAATTGGTTCAACCACGTGAAGTCAGGAGCTTTTACGCGCATGTTGTCTACTCACCTCTATTGGACACTCTTTATCGAAAGTAGCATCGATATATACCGTTTTCTCAGCTTTCATAATATATGAATACTGTTGGAACTAACCTCATATTGATGGTATTCTATGATACAGTTGTTATATGTTCTGTGTGTTAACCTAATAGATAAGTTAAGTTAAGTTGAAGTAAGATGTAAGAGGCTCACTTCTCAATATAACTAATAAAGAGTTCTTTCTGATAAGACAATAATTTGTTCCACAATTACCTGTAGAATCAGTAACAGAAATCACATTGTGGCGACCGTGACAAATTTAAGATGGATCAATTATTGAGAGAAAGAACATATTTAAGATCCAGCGTGACCAAAGCCATCAATAAGCTCAAGCAGGCATTGGAATCAAGAAACACGCCGGACATCGATAAAAATTTTCAAATATTAAATGACAAGGCCGACAGATTATTTGTAATGGACAATGAGATAAAAGAGGATCCAAATAGGGAAACCTTGTCAGAGGAACAATATGAAGCTGAGTGGGATGCAGTAGAAAATTATAGAGAAAAAGTAGTGGAATGTAGATCTCTATATAGTTCGTATCACGAAGAATTAAGGAGCAAAATTGCAAGTACAGTAAGTGAGATGAGTAGCCAACACAAAATTAGTGGTAGAAAAGTTAAACTTCCTGAGATCAGATTACAAAAATTCAGTGGAAATGTGAAGGAATGGCTGCCATTTTGGGGTCAGTTCCAGCGTATTAATTCTGACACCGATTTAGAAGATATAGATAAATTGCAATATCTTTTACAAAGTATGGAACCGAAAAGCAAAGGCTTTTACCAAATTAACCCTGTCCTTGGGTAAAGGAATAAAAGGTGTATCTACCTGTTTCGACGAAAAACGTTTACACCTGACACAACTCGATACCACAGATCTGACCAACTTTCTTGCCTTTATAATCCAAAATCTTTCCCTAATAAATGTAACAATTACACCTACTCCGCCATGTTTCAATCGTTCATGTGTCTCCTCTACAAGCCTTATAAGCATGTATTTGTTAGAAGACTTGTAGAGGAGACACATGAACGATTGAAACATGGCGGAGTAGGTGTAATTGTTACATTTATTAGGGAAAGATTTTGGATTATAAAGGCAAGAAAGTTGGTCAGATCTGTGGTATCGAGTTGTGTCAGGTGTAAACGTTTTTCGTCGAAACAGGTAGATACACCTTTTATTCCTTTACCCAAGGACAGGGTTAATTTGGTAAAAGCCTTTGCTGTCACGGGGATTGATGCCTGTGGACCATTATATGTACGAAATAAAAATAAGGTATGGATTTTATTATTCACTTGCGCGGTCTATAGATGTGTTCATTTTGAGGTTGTATCATCACTGTCCACAGAATGTTTTATACTTGGATTTAGAAGGTTTATTGGGAGAAGAGGAAGGATTTCTTCTGTATACTGTGATAATGGGACAAATTTTGTTGGTTGTCATAATCTTTTGAAACAAGTTCATTGGCCACAGGTTATAGAATATGCCAACATCAACAGGATTGAATGGAATTTTAGTCCACCAAGCACAGCTTGGTGGGGAGGTTTTTGGGAGAGGATGGTAAGATCACTGAAGGATCTATTGAAAAGGGTCTTAGGTCGAGCTACGGCTGACTATGAAGAGTTGGTAACTATCGTTATAGATTGTGAATCTGTTATAAACTCTAGGCCTTTAACCTATTTCAATGATGACCATGAGGAGCTTATATCTTTAACGCCCTCAATGTTCATTCAACCAATTCAAGAGAATAGTGTTGCAGACTTGGATAGTATTAATCAAGCTGGATTGTTAAAAAGGGCACGTTATATACGTGCATTAATGCGAAATTTAAGAAGTAGATTTCGGAAAGAATATTTGGCACAGTTGACTGGTCGAATGCACAAATGTACTGTAGATTTAGAAATTGGAGATGTTGTGTTAATTGGTAGTGACGATAAGATTAGGCTTGATTGGCCACTTGGATTAATTTTGGAGATTTACCCTGGTAAAGATGGGTTATGTAGGGTAGCTAAATTGAAAACTAATTCGGGTACTTTAGTCAGACCCTTCAGGCGACTTTACCCTCTCGAAATTTCTGCAGGGGAGGAAACTAAGGAAGTTATTATTAATAATCTCAAGAAAAAGAAAAATTTACAGAATACAGACTCTGAGATAGAGACAGAGATAGATGATAAGATTGTAGACGGGAAGAAAGATGAGAATTTGGTAACAAGAACAGGAAGACAGGTTAGAAAGCCTATGAAACTAAATTTGTAAAATAAAAAATTGTTGACCATTATAGACTTGTTGAATGTTTTTTATGTTATTGTTGTATTAGGCACCTTGTCCCATTCCCGTGTTGGGGAGTGTTGGAACTAACCTCATATTGATGGTATTCTATGATACAGTTGTATATGTTCTGTGTGTTAACCTAATAGATAAGTTAAGTTGATGTAAGATGTAAGAGGCTCACTTCTCAATATAACTAAGACAATAATTTGTTCCACAATTACCTGTAGAATCAGTAACAGAAATCACAAATACATTAAATACCATTTTAAAGACATACTTCAATAATGGGAGAATCTATGATCACATCATGTTTATTTCTTTCATATGTATTCTAGTAGTGTGTCAGCATTTTACAAGTAATCACCGCGTTTTAAATGGGTCAGATTTGTATATTTTCAGTTAAAGATGAAATAACAACAAAATTTCAGATGAGTATAACTCCAAAATCATTCGGCTGATTATGCCAATTAACGAAGTTAACTCTCGCATTCGGATGCGCAACCCACCGTGAAAATTTCAAGTCGCTATCTATTTCCGTTCTCAAGATATCATTTCTTCAAACTGTCCGTTATCAAGTTATCATTTCTTCAAAATGTCTGTATTTTGGCGCTCGTGTCCCCCGGAACAGAGTGAAGATGCAGTTTCATCATAAGAATCCATTGTTATCAAGTTTCAATAATACATCGTAAATCCTAGGTATTCACAAAATGTGAATACAGAATCTGTCTGTGTTCACCATTCATCAATGTCATCTTTTCTAGCTATTAGAGATTGCCAATTCGTAGTTTGAAAATATTTTCTCTTGGAAAGCAAGTATTCGATTCTGGAATTTGTGAATATATACAAGACTGTTTTGATGTAGTTTATGGAGGCAAAAGGAAAGAAGAACATAATGGAATCATCAAAAGAAATTACTGTTCGTCGACCACTGAGGTTGATATTACCTTTTACTTCCTTAAGTAGTGAGACATGTTCCTATATACAATATTTTCATAATGTTGCTAGCAAAAAAAATACTGAAATATGGATCTGCATTTGTGTATCAACCATTTTTTCTTGAGTTAAGGTTCATAATACAGAAAAGAATGTGTTAGTTGTATGAACTATTAAATTTTAAATTATGAAAAGAGGATAGTATTTTATTAATATATTTTGAACTATTAAAATAATTTGTTCGTGATACACTACCTACTCAAATATCAGGAATAAATGGACAATCTGCTACGATTGTGTCCAGCCTTGCTCTAGACATTTCGATGATACTTTCATTACTTTCCTTAGGTATTTCTAGTTGTGAAAACTATGCACCGAGTGTAAGTTGCAACAAACCATTCCACGACATTGAATCATTGCAGATTGCTCATTTAATCTTGATAAATGAATTTAATGACAATTTTTGAAGAATTAAAGCATTGAAGCATTGTAGATTGCTCTTTTTTGCGCGTATGTTCTGGGGAACATCGCGTTATAGTTTTGCCCAAATGTCTGTAACTTTCGAATTTTTTGACAAAAATGGTCTCAAACGATTAAGTTCGACTCCCCAATGAAGAATTCGAGGTCAAATTTGATTCTGTCCGGCCGGCCGTCCGTCCGTTGCCACGATAACTTGAGAACGAAAAGAGCTAGCGACTTGAAATTTTCAGGGTAGGTGGCGCATCCAAATACGACAGACAAGTTCGTTAATGGGCATAATCGGCCCAGTGGTTTCCGAGTAATAATTTTGTTTTCAACCAATATGAATCAGATCGAACTGAAACTTGGTGGGTGGTTGTAGAATATGAACCTAAGCACGTTTGTGAAATTTTGTGCGAATCGTATGGCTAGAAAATTTAAAAAAAATTATTAAAAAATATTTTTGTCGTCACGATAACTTGAGAACGGAATGAGATAGCGGCTTGAAATTTTCAGGTTAGGATGTGCACCAGAACGCGACATTTCAGTTTGTTTATGAGCATAATCGGCCAAACGGTTTTAGAGTTATAGCCATCTGAAATTTTCTGAAATTTGGTGGTTTTTTGTTCCTCATTAACTCGAAAAATACTGAACCGATTGAATTCAAACATGGTTATTAGTTGTAGAATGCCAACGCAAAAATGTTTGCAAAATTTGGTGAGGATAGCATTTGTACAAAATTTTTAATAAATCATTGAAAATAAAAAAAAAAAAATTCTATATATCAGTAACTATTCGTTTGAAATTGCTGAAATTTTGCAAGAGCCTTCATAACCTAACTCTACTGCCAAGTTTCAAGTTTTAATACGATCGGTTAAATATTGTTGAAGATTCGAGCATTCTTGTGTGAGTTCAGTAGATGGGTGACCGTTGCCTCGATAACTTTCGAACGAAAGGAGATAGGGACTTGCAATTTTCAGGGTAGGTTGCGTATCCGAAAGGGAGAGTTGAGTTCGTTTTTGGGCATAAACGGTCTAACGGTTTCCGAGTTATACCCACCTGGAATATTATTTCCTTGATAACTCAAAAAATAAATATTCGATCGAATTGAAGCTTGGTAACTAGTAGTAGAAAATCAACATAAAGACGTGTTTAAAATTTTGTAAGAACCGTACTCCTGGAAAATTTGAAAAAAATCACGAAAAAAAAAATTTTAAGAACCGTACCCCTAGAAATTTAAAAAAAAATCACGAAAAAAAAATTGGTTCAAGCACTGACGTGAAGTCAGAAGCTTTTGCGCGTATGTTCTATTGTCCATTCTTCTGTATTGGACACCCTTAATCGAATTTACCATGGTTAATTATGTCGTCCATTCTCCTGTATTGGACACTTAATTCGAATTTACCATGGTAAATTTGAATTAAGAGTGTCCAATACAGGAGAATGGACAACATAATTTACCATGGTAAATTCGATTAAGGATGTCCAATACAGAAGAGTGGACAATAGAACATACGCGCAAAAGCTTCTGACTTCACGTCAGTGCTTGTTTTAAGATATTTTTTTTAAACGACACTTTTTGCGCGCGTGTTCCGCAAGGAACAGCGTGCTATAATTTCGTCACAATGTCTGTATTTTTCGATTTTTTTTGTGAAAATGGTCTCATACGATTGGGTTCGACTCCCTGATGAAGAATTCGAGGTAAAATTCAATTCTGTCCGTCCGGCCGTTCCGACCGTTAGCACGATAACTCTCGAACGGAGCGAGCTAGAGCATTGAAATTTGCAGGGCATGTTTGGAGAGTAAATATCTCGGACAAGTTCATTAATGGGCAAAATCCATCCAGCCGTTTCGGAGTTACGGCCATTTTTAGTTAAAACGTTTTTCAAGGATATTTCCGAAACCGATCACTCGATCTATCCGAAATTCAGCATCAAGTTGTATAGTCATGACCATGACCTTTATATGCCTGCGAAGTCTCGTATTTATCGGATGGCTGTAAACTAGAAAAAAAAAGTCAAATATTTGAAAATGAAATTGAAATTTTGTTTTCCCTATAACTCGAAAAATACTGATCCGATTGAATTGAAGCTCGGTAGTTTGATGCGAAGCACCAACGAAAACACTTGTGCAAAATTTTGTCGGGATAGCATGAGTAGAAAAAATTAAAAGAATTTTTAACTATTAGCGGAATATTTTGCTTAAAATTCCGAAACCAAATATCGGATTGAGTTCAGTTTTGGCACTCGGTGACCAATGATGACCTCTTGGGGTATGCCAAATTTCACTGCGAACAGACCACTAGGAGCCTAAAAATTAAATTAATAATTTTGAACTTCTAAACTGGACAAATTATTTCATTTCGAATTCCTACATGGAATATCTCTAACATCTGGTGATCAGTTTTCGTTCCGACGTATTTTTTGCGCGTTTATCTGAAACAATGCGATATATGTACGAGGGCATTGATTAAAATATGGACTACTTACTAGCATGGCAATTGAATTAATACGAAAACGATGTGTGGAATTTTAAATTGGTTTTCAAAATTTGTCTGAACGGTGAACGACTGGGGTGTAACTGCCTCTTTTGGGCATTTTTTGTTATTCGCATAAGCCGACGAGAAATAATTTAACTGCTCGAGTTTTCTTCTGAGAAGATTGGGGTTTTGGGGTGGAGGATGCTATACCTCCATAGAATCCTCCGGTGCGGGTCTGCGCATGCGTGGATTCAAGATGCGATATCTTCTGAACCACTAGTGTTGGAGAATCGGAGTTTTTTGTGACTGGCCGGATGGCCACAAAGTGACAAAAAAAAATTTCAAAAATTTAAAAATTTTGTTTCCACCATAACTCGAAAAAAACTGATCTGATTGAACAGAAACCCAGTTGTTAGATGCAAAATCCAAAGCATACACTTTTATAAAAGTCACGTGACATGAAAAATTTCAAAAAATTACTCTATTTTGTGGAATATTTTGCTTGAAATTCCGAAACCTATTTTTTTTTATGTTCATGGCTGCCCTTTCCGTGCATTTTTCGTCATGCGCATGTGCAGATGATAAGTAATTTAACTGCTGTAGTTTTCGTAAGAGAGGATTGGGATTTTGGGGTGGCGGATGCTACTACTCCATAGAATCCCCTGTTGAGGGTCTGCGCATGCGTGAATTAGAGATGTGATATCTCCTGAACCACTAGTGTTGGAGAATCGGAGTTTTTTGTAAGGTGTGTGATTTTGAAAGGACTTTATGCCGCGAGTAGATTGCACATGCGCAGAAGAGAAGTGAGTGTTTTTGGGTTGTGTAGGTTATGTTGGCAGTGCTGAGCGATATTGTGAGGTTTCAAAAGAATATTTATGGCAATTAAGTGCAAGGACAAGTCAGTTTGGGGGATGTAGCGTTGTTTCCGAGTTAAAATGTCCGTACCGTGGCCCTGGGGCTAATTTTGAAATTGATGTTACCCATTACGGGCATTTTTCGTTATGCTCATGGGCAGACCATCAGTGATTTAACTGCTGGTGTTTTCGTCAGAGAGGATTGGGGTTTTGGGGTAGGGATGTGTCGTTCGTTCAATTTCGAAGAACCGGGTCGATACTGATCCATTGCCTCGAAGGGCCGGGTCGAAAGACCCGTTCAATTGACCGATTGGTTCTTTTGTGATTTGCGCATGATTCAAATCGGGATCCGTCCGTACTCCGTAGTTCGTTCAGTTATTCTGGTATGGATCTGGAACTGGGATCTGGTTCTGGTTCATTCTGTGTTTAATTCAGATCAGGGGACCTATTCTCGACCATTCGCAATTTGCACGATCGTGCGCATCTCTATAGCAATATATAGCATATGCGACCGATCGTTAAAATTGCGAATGGTCGAGAATAGACCCTCTGCTGTGCGTGTGCGTTTGTTGGATTCATTTCGAATGCTTTGTCAAGAATTCTATTTAAATTGTAATTTAAATGTAAACAAACGCTGCAAAGCACATGATTCATCACGAATCATGACAAATACTACTGATCTGAATTTGAAATTGAATTTTTATGTTTTATTTTCAAGGTAGAACAAAACATGATTAATTCATTACTGGAAAATATTTTTTTCAGTAGGATTCTTTTCTGACTAGCATTAAAATTACAAAAACAACTGGAGTTCGCTTTCTAGCAAAATAATAGCAGAAGTATGTATGTATAAAAAATTGGTTCAAGCACTGACGTGAAGTCAGAAGCTTTTGCGCGTATGTTCTATTGTCCATTCTTCTGTATTGGACACCCTTAATCGAATTTACCATGGTAAATTATGTTGTCCATTCTCCTGTATTGGACACTCTTAATTTGAATTTACCATGGTAAATTCGAATTCAGTGTCCAATACAGGAGAATGGACAACATAATTTACCATGATAAATTCGATTAAGGGTGTCCAATACAGAAGAATGGACAATAGAACATACGCGCAAAAGCTTCTGACTTCACGTCATGCTTGAACCAATTTTTTTTTCGTGATTTTTTTAGAATTTTCTAGGGGTACGGTTCTTAAAATTTTTTTTTCGTCATTTTTTTCAAATTTTCTAGGGGTACGGTTCTTACAACATTTTAAACACGTCTTTATGTTGATTTTCTACTACTAGTTACCAAGCACCAATTCGATCGAATATTTATTTTTTGAGTTATTAAGGAAATAATATTCCAGGTGGGTATAACTCGAAAACCGTTAGACCGATTATGCCCAAAAACGAACTCAACGCTCCCTTTCGGATACACAACCTACCCTGAAAATTGCAAGTCCCTATCTCCTTTCGTTCGAAAGTTATCGAGGCAACCGTCACCCATCTACTGAACTCACACAAGAATGCTCGAATCTCCCACAATATTTAACCGATCGTATTAAAACTTGAAACTTGGCAGTAGAGTTAGGTTATGAAGGCTCTCGCCTAATTTCAGCAATTTCAAACGACTAGTTACTGATATATAGAATTTATTTTTTTATTTTCAATGATTTATTAAAAATTTTCTACAAATGCTATCCTCACCAAATTTCGCAAGCATTTTCGCGTTGGCATTCTACAACTAATAACCATGTTTGAATTCAATCGGTTCAGTATTTTTCGAGTTAATGAGGAACAAAAACCACTAAATTTCAGAAAATTTCAGATGGCTATAACTCTTAAACCGTTTGGCCGATTATGCTCATAAACTAACTGAAACGTCGCGTTCTGGTGCACATCCTAACCTGAAAACTTCAAGCCGCTATCTCTTTCCGTTCTCAAGTTATCGTGACAACAAAAATATTTTTTAATAATTTTTTTAAAATTTTCTAGCCATACGATTCGCATAAAATTTCACAAACGTGCTAAGGTTTATATTCTACATTTACCCACCAAGTTTCAATTCGATCGGATTTATATTGGTTGAAAACAAAATTATTACTCGGAAACCACTGGGCCGATTATGCCCATTAACGAACTTGTCCGTCGTATTGGGATGCGCCACCTACCCTGAAAATTTCAAGTCGCTAGCTCTTTTCGTTCTCAAGTTATCGTGGCAACGGCCGGACGGCCGGCCGGACAGAATCAAATTTGACCTCGAATTCTTCATTGGGGAGTCGAACTTAATCGTTTGAGACCATTTTTGTCAAAAAATTCGAAAGTTACAGACATTTGGGCAAAACTATAACGCGATGTTCCCCAGAACATACGCGCAAAAACGATTTAACTTTTGAAATCGGTCAGAAAAATGTATATGAAAGATTTCCAAAGAGGCATTATTCAAATGAATTGATTAAATATATAATAATAAGGCAGATCAAAATATAATTAATTAGTCTTTTTCACTAGAATCCACTCAAAGTCTTTTTGCGCGTATGTTCTGGGGAACATCGCGTTATAGTTTGCCGAAATGTCTGTAACTTTCGAATTTTTTGACGAAATTGGTCTCAAACGATTCAGTTCGACTCCCCAATGAAGAATTCGAGGTCAAATTTAATTCTGTCCGGCCGTCCGTAGCCACGATAATTTGAGAACGAAAAGAGCTAGCGACTTGAAATTTTCAGGGTTGATGGCGCATCGCAATACGACGGACAAGTTCGTTAATGGGCATAATCGACCCAGTGGTCCGAGTAATAATTTTTTTTTCAACCAATATAAATCCGATCGAATTGAAACTTGGTGAGTAGTTGTAGAATATGAACCTAAGCACGTTTGTGAAATTTTGGGCGAATCGTGAGGCTAAAAAATTTTAAAAAAATTATTAAAAAATATTTTTGTTGTCACGATAACCTGAGAACGGAAAGAGATAGCGGCTTGAAAATTTCAGGTAAGGTTGTGCATCTGAATGCGACATTTGAGTTTGTTTATGAGCATAATCGGCCAAACGGTTTTAGAGTTATAGCCATCTGAAATTTTCTGAAATTTGGTGGTTTTTTTTTCCTCATTAACTCGAAAAATACTAAACCGATTGAATTCAAACTTGGTTATTAGTTGTAGAATGCCAACGCGAAAATGTTTGCAAAATTTGGTGAGGATAGCATTCGTAGAAAATTTTTAATAAATCATTGAAAAAAAAAAAAAAAAATTCTATATATCAGTAACTATCCGTTCGAAATTGCTGAAATTTTGCAAGAGCGTTCTTAACCTAACTCTACTG
Organism: Halyzia sedecimguttata; assembly: GCA_937662695.2. NCBI lineage: Eukaryota > Metazoa > Arthropoda > Insecta > Coleoptera > Coccinellidae > Halyzia > Halyzia sedecimguttata. The sequence continues at coordinate 7,962,404 of OW569416.2, read as the reverse complement.
CCAAGTTTCAAGTTTTAACACAATCGGTTGAATATTGTTGGAGATTCGAGCATTCTTGTGTGAGTTCAGTAAATGGGTGACCGTTGCCTCGATAACTTTCGAACGAAAGAAGATAGGGACATGTAATTTTCAGGGTAGGTTGCGTATCCGAAAAGGAGAGTTGAGTTTGTTTTTGGGCATAATCGGTTTAACGGTTTCCGAGTTATATCCACCTGGAATATTATTTCCTTGATAACTAAAAAAATAAAGATTCGATTGAATTGAAGCTTGGTAACTAGTAGTAGAAAATCAGCATAAAGACGTGTTTAAAATTTTGTAAGAACCGTACCCCTAGAAAATTTGAAAAAAATGACGAAAAAAAAAATTTAAGAACCGCACCCCTAGAAAATTAAAAAAAAATCACGAAAAAAAAATTGGTTCAAGCACTGACGTGAAGTCAGAAGCTTTTGCGCGTATGTTCTATTGTCCATTCTTCTGTATTGGACACCCTTAATCGAATTTACCATGGTTAATTATGTTATCCATTCTCCTGTATTGGACACTTAATTCGAATTTACCATGGTAAATTCGAATTAAGAGTGTCCAATAAAGGAGAATGGACAACATAATTTACCATGGTAAATTCGATTAAGAGTGTCCAATACAGAATAATGGACAATAGAACATACGCGCAAAAGCTTCTGACTTCACGTCAGTGCTTGAACCAATTTTTTCCAACACAAATTGATACATGGGAGGGCTGCAATATGCAATTACAACTTTTCAAAATCTGAGGTAAATTGATATTCATGAAGAAATAATAATGTCTTTTTCAATAGAATTCACTCAAAGTCTTTTTTTTTCTAACACGTATCGAACACACAGGAGGATTACAAGCTGCAATTTCAGATATCGCTAAAAAGTAAAAACTGTCCATTTTTAGGAAATTAAATTTTGACTAGCTTTTTCCCCACCAATATAACGTAGGAGATTCATGAATACAAAAAAAGATTTTTCTGCATTCTGAAATGTACTGATTGAAGTTTATAGGTACTGATAAAAATTCAGGGTACCTATACGTATTTGTTAATAAAATAATGGTATTGCGAACGATCTACAGAATAATATCTATCGGGAAATATCAAAAATTAACCGCAATAACAAAAATGAAGTAATCAACAATTCCCAATTTTTACGATAGGATACCTATGCTGATATTGCTGATGAGCTCCATAAGTTATGACCAGAACTACCAGAAGATCGAAAGAACGTGCCTTGGTGCCAAGAATAAATGGTAAACATATTAACATTGAGAATTTTCGGAACCTTTGATAATAATGGTAAATGAACGTAAATAAACATCTGGCGCGTTCGACGCTGAAATCCGCTGAACCAACAAACGCATAATTCACAATCCCTTATCAATCCGAAATAATTCAGAATCATGAGTAATGGTTCGATCCTAGATAGAATGTGAATTGTGAAACATTTGGCTCATCTGAACCGATTGAACGAACGAATCATTTTCCAAATGAAGAACTGAACGAACCGTTGGTTCTCAAGACCCGGTTCTTTTGATTCGTTCGTTCGTGAACGACACATCCCTATTTTGGGGTGGCGCATGCTATTCCTCCATAGAATCCCCTGGTGATGGATCCCCTGGGTGGACTTTCAGCCGCGAGTAGATTGTGCATGCGCAGAAGAGAAGTGACTGTTTTTGGGTTGTATGGGTTATTTTGGGAGTACTGGGCCGATGAAAGATGGCGCCGCGCGTAGGCACTGCTTTGGAAAATACTTGTAATAAATGTTCGAAGGACGTGAAAAATTTTGTTTCTTGTACTAAATGTAAAAAGACTTACCATCCGAGTTGTGTATTGAAGATTTGTGGAATGTATGTAACAGAGATCGGTGAAATACTTTGTTGTGATTCCCTAACCTCAATAAGTTGCAAATGCGAGGAAAAGGAATTGGAAATTAAAGATCTGAAAACTCGACTAATCGATTTAAATGGATTGTGCTTCGAAAAAACGATCAACGAACAACAGGCATCTATCACAAACTTTTTGAATTCCAGCAATAAAGATATTTCTGGACTAGATCTTGAGGTAAATGATGGCAATGCAACATACTGTTCCCGTATAGAGTGCGATCACAGAAAATTACGAAGTGAGTACCAAACGAAGGAAATAAAATATCAGACTAATATAATCGACATACTAAACAAACGTATTAACGATTTGGAAAATATTATTAAATTGAAAAAAAATTATCCAAACAAATATAAACAACAAAATAAGACTATGCCATCTATCGAAATTTCTGAAACGAATATACTAAACAGTGAAGCCCTTCCATCGGTTTCTGCAGATATCCGAGTTAAACAAAAGGATTCTACTTCGGAGACGATATCTGGCCACGCTTCACCCGTTATCAAACAATACTCAGATGTTCGAACCAACGTTGTTATCAATCCTTCGGGGATGGAAAGGTCAACGAACGCACCTGTTAATAATAAACATAGAAATAATTCCATTTTTGGTACGGGCGATTCATCTTTGAAACTGAGAGCGGTTGCGAGAAGGGGGCATATAGAGGTGTTCAGACTTGATCCAGCTACTGAGGAAGGCGATATTCTGGACCACCTGAAGCTCACTGTTCCGCATATACAGTTTAAATGTGAGAAAATTCGACAAGGAGATCTAGCATCATCTTTCCACCTTAGTTTCGATTTGTCCCACCACGATGAGATTTTCAACCCAAATATATGGCCTGTTGGAGCTGAAATTCGAAGTTTTTATATGAATAGAAGATCTGAAAATTTTCGTACCGGACGACCGAGTCCGAGGCGACATTAGAGGAAGTAAAGTAAAGTTTATTAATCCAAGAGACCATATACAATGGCATAGGACACGTCAGGTCCAGCAATACAAAACACAACTATAGAACTATCGAAATGAATATGCAAACATACAAATAAAGCCTTACATATGCAGATACATACATTTGTACACAATGAAAACTAAATATGATCCGTCAAGTAGCTATCCACGTTATAGTAACATTTTTCAATAAAAAAATCATTCAATTTTCTCTTATACAATTTTATATCCTCAATATTTCTCAGACCAGCAGGTAATTTGTTGAACAAATGAATACCAACATAGCTTGGATTGCTTTCTGTTGTGGATAGGTTGTGCAGTGGAAAAGCATATCGGTCCCCATACCTTGTAGAGTAATCATGATGAGCGTTGTTAGCTACAAAATTATGTGGATTTTGTCGCACAAACAGTAAGACCTCTACAATGAATAGACAAGGCACTGTTAGAATTTTCAGCTCTCTGAATATACCCGCACATGATGCATATCTCCGAGCGCCAACAATCGTCCCCAATGCTCTCTTCTGCAATCGAAAAACCCTGACAGCAAAAGAAGAACGACCCCAAAAAATTATGCCGTACTTTACCCTAGAGCAAAAATACGCATAGTAAAACGATAACATGACTTGTCTGTTAGTCAATTTCTTCAGGTTATAAATTGCAAAACACGATGCTGACAATGACCCGCATAGAGCGTCAATATGTCCCTCCCAACTTAGGCTACTTTCCAAATGTAGTCCCAGAAATTTAACCCTGTCTACCTGATGAATGCTACTTCCCTGAATCTTCAACAAGCTACTTTCCGATTATGATTTGTTCCGCGGAGTAAAGTAAATGAACACAGTTTTCTGCTTGTTTATGAAAAGCTTGTTCTCATGAAACCATCTTTCGAATTTATTCAGTATATATTGTGCGTATACCAACATTTCTTCTTTAGTTTTTTTGGAACAAAGGATGTGGAGGATGATGGTTGGACGCTGCTCCACTGGAATGTTCAATCTCTTTTTAATAAATTTCATTATGTACAGCATGTTCTTTCCGAGGTTTGTAAACCGTCATTTTTTTGCATCACAGAACACTGGGCTGATGATGAGGCAAAACTATCTATTTTTAACTTTTCAGGGTACAGCAGGATAAGTAACTTTAGTAACAAAAATTTGCAAACCGGTTAACTTCATAAATAATTTGAGCGTTGAGATGACTTTTGAATGTTGTGCTATTTCTGTCGAGAATTATTTGTGTATTGTCGCTATTTATCGACCTCCTAAGGGTGATCTCAATTTGTTTAATGATCAGTTATTTACGATCTATTCGTACACAAAAAGATTTTTCGGCAGAATTATTGTATGTGGTGATTTCAATATTGAGCCTGACTGTTGCTATCGAACTCATGTCGATACTCTATTCCACATGCTTACTAACTTCGGTTTTAGAAGTCTGATCGATGGGCCCACTCGCATTACTCCAACATCTTCATCTCAGGTTGATTATATTCTGCCGAATATTGATGTCGCTCTGTGCTCGTCGGATAACTTCCTTCTTGCAGTCTCTGATCATCATGCTCAGACGTTGAGGTTTCCTGTCACCCTGCAGTATACAGCTCATGAACATACTTACAGATCATTTGAGAGGCGTTTTTTCACTCCAGACTTGATTTCTGAGTTTCAGTACAGATTTTCGTCCACTTTTCGCGGACTCAAATCTACTGATAACGTGGACCGAATGTTTGAGTCATTTTTCATTGACTTTCAATACATTTTTAACATGGTTTTCCACAAAAAAAAGGTGAAGCCACGTGTATGTTGCCGCTTCAGAAATTTTAAATACTCTGACCAACTTCTTCGTAAAGTTCAGGATCTACAAGATATGCGATGGCTATATAATATAGCTCCATCACGTAGCCTGGCAGAAAATGTTACCGTTTCTCGCAGAGTTGTAAAGTGTGACATGCACAAGGAGAGGATTCTTGATTTTTCGAATATCATTAATGAGTCTTCAAACAAATCCAAAACTCTGTGGCGGATCGTTAGAGACTTGCGGTGCGATGAGATCAACGACGCCGGTATCAATCTGTTATACAGGGGTGAGGTGATGTCGGCAGATGGCGAAGTGGCTCAGGCTTTTGGCCAATACTTTACAACCAGTATACCAACGCTTATCAAGCAGAGATTTCCTGCTGGTGGAGGCGGCACATCTGGGCCTTTTCAGACTTGTAATATGTTTTTCTATCCATGTGCTCCCAATGAGGTGAACGCAGTCATTACTAATATGCCAAATAAAAAATCGGTTCAAGCCCTGTGGACAGGAGCTTTCTGGCGCTCTAGTTCAAACAGACAAATTATATCTCCGAAACTATTGGTCTCTCAGAGTTGGGAATTATATCAATGTATTCATATGATAGAACTGCATCATAAAGAAAATTCAATTTAAATAATAGTTTATTTATCAAGATTAAATGAGCAATCATGAGAATGAGAACTGCACCATGGAAGAAATCAAATTAAATCTGGCCAATTTTGCCCAATAACGAACTTAACCGAGATATTCGTCTCCCTAAACTACTCTGAAAATTTCAACTACCTACCTCATTCCGTTCGAGAGTTATATCTATGTCTATGGATGAAAAGCAGTCTCACTACTCTCAGATCTCTTACTTCATGTTCCGTTCCGAAATGTAAGAATTTTCTGAGAAAACCTAATTTCGGAGCAAACAACTGAGATTTTTCTCACTTCGCTCACAATTCTTCGATTGATTAGATAATGTCATGTCTCAGGAACATCATTTGACATTATGACAATTCATGCATAGAATAATAGTAATAATAATACACAGTATGTGTAATCATGTCGGCGAGTAAAGACGTAGATCCGAGTCTCTCCTTTAAAATCGCAGGTCCCCAATGTGGAAATTGTAGAAAATCCATTGCGAAAAACAGCTGTAGGTGTAATACCTGTAATCGAAATTTTCATCCAGGTTGTGCAGCGAAAATTAAAAAGTGCTGCGAAACGGAAATACCAAAAACGGGTGGTGAAACATCTCCAATGTGCGATCTTGGGAACAAGAACATAAACAGTGAATCAACCCACCAAGATCTTCTCCTTAAGATTATATCTGAGCTGGAAACTAAAAATATTCTACTTGTGGAAAATAACTCTTTGCTGAAGTTTAAAATCAATTCCCTTGAAAAGGAATTGATATCAAAAGAAACCGAAATAAACAGATTAAGTAAAAAACTACATATTGGTATTCCAGACAAACGACAGAACAACGACACGTATGCAGCGCGACTAAGAGATGATTCATACTTATCTGAGCGTACTGTTACTGTAGATCCTAAGTGCCTGCCAGCTATGGTGTGTGCCGCGGCCTCGGGAGCGTCAACTTCTGCTCCTTCTATCCTTAGCGCTAATAATTCCGCTCAAGAGAATGAAATCCCTATTATTCCGAGAAATCCGGACGTTCGTATCACCTCTGATGAGTATTCTGCCAATGATGGTAATTCTGACTGGAAATTGATTGACCACAAACGAAATCGTAAAGCCCGTAAAGTTCTGGTCACTGGAAGTCATTCTGGGGTATCTGAGGTCGAGGGATTAGATTGGTTGAAAGCCTTCCATGTGTCTAACCTTAGGCCAGATACTACAGCTGAGGGTTTGCAGAAATTTCTTAAACGAAATTTCGCCAATGTTATCTGTGAGAAATTAGTGTCCAGGTACCCGGAATCGTACTCTTCTTTCAAGGTGCTACTTCCGAGCTCAGATTATGAAAAGGCACTTGATGGTGCCAACTGGCCTAATAAAGTTAATGTGCACCGGTTTTTTCAACGAGGGAAAGGGAATCAAAATCAATCAAATCGAAACCAGTCGAATCAGACAATAACGTAGATGGGGAGTTAACAAATGAGCTACGAGGACAATCATCAGTGGTGAAAGTATATAATGAATTAAAGATCTTACAATTAAATTCTCAGTCACTGTCGAATAAAATTGACAGGCTGACATTATTATTTAAGGAAAAATTGCCTGATATCATCAGTATTGCTGAGCATTGGTGCAATATTAACAGTATCTCAACTATGGCCATTCCAGGCTATAAATTGGTTTCATTTTTCTGCAGACCTTCTAGACAGCATGGGGGTACGGCGATATATGCTAGGATTGGACTACATGTAAATGATTTGCGGGTTTCTGATCATTCGCAGGAGATGGAATGTGAAGTATGTGCAGTGAAGTGCATTTTTGGAAGCATAAAGGTGGGTCTAATCAGTGCCTATCGACCTCCCTCAGGAAATATTCAGATATTCCTGGATAAAATTTCATACACTTTACAACATTGTTCGAGAATTGTCGACCACATTTTCCTTTGTGGAGATCTAAATATTGACTTTCTAAAAAGTAGCTGTAGACTTAGGATGCTTCTCTTGGATTTGCTTGATTGTTTCAATTTAAGTGTAACTAACCTTGAACCAACCAGAGTGTACGTTGACAGAAATGGGCATCTTTCGGCAACAAAAGTTGATTACTTATTAACCAATATTGACCTTAATCTTTGTGATACAAAAGTTATTATAACCCATATTGGTGACCACAAAGCACTATTTTCGAAGTGCAGATTCGCAGATATGTCTGGTTCAAGAGATTCCGATAGGAAAACAAATAAATTATGTAGAAATATTTCATCACACAACCTGTTTGAATTCAGTTCATTGGTATCCGATATATGTTTCGATTTTGTCTTTTCATGTGGTGATGTAGATTTGGCTTACGATTCATTCATGGATATCATTAAATTCTGTTTAGACCAAGCTTGTCCGCTGAGATATCGTTCCGTTTCAAATTCATCGAGATTAGGATGGGTAACAACTGAAGTAAAGTCAGCTAGTGTTAACTTAAAGAAATTATATTGGCTCCATATGAATATAAAAAATGAATACTCTTTTGATATGTATAAGAACGCAAAAAAACAATATAAAATGTTACTCCAATCTTCAAAACTAGCATATAATGCATAGCTCATATCCTCATCCAACAACCAAAGCAGGACAATTTGGAACATTGTAAATCGGGAAACCGGCAGGAAGTCCCGAACTTGGGATCATCACACTAAATTGAATGTTGGGGGAGTTCTAGTGTCTGATGGTATCATTGTGTCTGAGACGTTTGCTGATTATTTTTCATCCATAGCCCGAAAGTGTCTTGAGACTAAATATGGTCAATTTATATCTCTATCATGTACAACTTCATTCCTACACGATCATTCTTTTTTCTTTCATCCAGTTGATGAAAGTGAAGTAACAACAACGATTAAATCACTGAAAAATAAAAAAAGTGTCGGTACGGATTTCATCTCTGTAAGGATCTTGAACTTCATATCTGAGTTAATTGCCAGACCATTTGCCCACATAATAAATCTCTCAGTTACTTCTGGCAGGTTTCCTGAGGTGTTAAAGTGTGCAACTATTATTCCAGTGCATAAGAAGGATGATATGGGCGATGTCTCAAATTATCGGCCTATCTCAATTCTCTCTGTTTTCTCCAAGGTTATCGAAAGAATAGTACTAAATCGGATGACCAATTACCTGGATAAGTTCAAATTGTTGACTAGTTGTCAACATGGTTTCAGATTGCAGCGGTCGACACAGACTGCTGCAATTGACTTTTTTGAGTATGTCTATGAGTCATTAGATGAGGGTCTTCATGTGGCAGGACTATTTTTTGATCTTTCCCGTGCTTTTGACTGCATCTCGCTCAAATTTATGGCGCATAAACTATATCATCTTGGCTTCCGTGGAATCTTCTTGGATTGGTTGTGTAGCTACATAACTGATCGTGTTATGTCAGTAAAAATTGGAGACTGTCGGTCTTCTAATCGCACGGTAGAATTGGGTGTTCCCCAGGGCTCGATATCGGGTCCGCTGCTTTTTATTATTTTTATAAATGATTTACCCGAATATCTGGTCCTAACCCTAACTCATTTGATCGTCTTTGTCGATGACATATCAGTTGCTGTCTCCGCACGGTCGCTTGATGAACTCAAGAGGGTGTGTGAGGCTCTTATAGGCCATTTTGAGAACTGGTGCGGAACTAATGCCCTTATTGTGAACATTGGTAAGACTGAATGTGTTCACTTCGCTTTGAGGACTACCACTATTTGATCGTTCGACTTGCACCATGGTGCAGAGTCCTTAAGACCTAAGGATGTTGTAAAATTCCTGGGTGTATACATAGATGATAGCCTGAGATGGTGTCATCATGTTGGTCATGTTTGCAAGAAAATGAGCTCTGCTTTTTATGCTATTAGCCGAATAAAAGATACTGTTCCTCAACAAAATTTAATTAGTGTATATTATAGACTGGTTTACAGCCACATGTCCTACTGTATACTAGTTTGGGGTAACTCCATTGATTTCCATAGAGTCTTGATAACTCAAAAACGCATAATACGCTTAATGTTTGGCCTTCACCCACGTACCTCTTGTCGGCCTGTGTTTGTTGATCACAATTTACTTAATGCGCCATGTATATATATATATATAACGCCTTAGTGTACATGAAAACAAATCAGGCTAGATTTGATAAACTCACGAGTTTTCACAGTTATTCCACCCGTAATGCTGAGATATTTTCATTTCCATTGCACCGAACCACGAAATTCCAATCATCTCTTCTATATAGTGGAATTAAACTATACAATCATTTGCCATCTAAGGTGCGAGTAATGGGTGAGAGAGGTTTCAGATTGGCAGTGAAGGCCCTATTGATAGAAAAAGCCTATTATAGTGTTGATGAGTACTTAAATGATGTTAACTTTGTAGTTTAGTTGTACTTTGTATTTACACTGACTTATCCAATACATTTTTTATGTCGAACTGGATCAATAAATTTATTATTATTATTATTAATTTATTATTATTATTATTAATATCATTCTGTGACAACGTTGAAATACGATTTATTATTGAAATTTTGAAAAATCATATCTCCGAAAGTATTAGCTTGTAAGAGTTAAAAATGATTTCATTGGATTCTTATGGTAAAACAGCTTATTGAAAAAAATTTCATTTGGAATTTGCCTTGTAAAAAAAAATTTTTTTTTGTTACTCCGAAACCATCTGTCCGATTGTGCCCAATAACGAACTTAGCCGAGATATTTATCTCCCAAACCTACTCTGAAAATTTCAACTGCCTATCTCATTCCGTTCGAGAGTTATCGTGCCTACGGCCGGCCGGACGGAATGAATTTCGACCACGGATTCTTGATCAGTGAGTCGAACCAAATCGTTTAAGACCATTTTCATCGAAAAATTCGAAAATTACAGACATTTGGGCAAATTGATAAGCACTCAGTTTCGAGGAACTAGAGCGCCAAAAATGCGCGGGTCCTGATGAAATGCCGATATGCCTTTTTAAAAAATGGGTTCAAGCCCTGTGGACAGGAGCTTTCTGGCGCTCTAGTTCAAACAGACAAATTATATCTCCGAAAGTATCGGTTTCTCAGAGTTGGGAATTATATCAATGTATTCATATGATAGAACTGCATCCTAAAGGAAATTCAATTCAAATAATAGTTTATTTATCAAGATTAAATGAGCAATCATGAGAATGAGAAAAGCACCATGGAAGAAATCAAATTAAATCTGGCCAATTTTGCCCAATAACGAACTTAACCGAGATATTCATCTCCCTAAACTACTCTGAAAATTTCAACTACCTACCTCATTCCGTTCGAGAGTTATATCTATGTCTATGGATGAAAAGCAGTCTCACTACTCTCAGATCTCTTACTTCATGTTCAGTTCCGAAATGTAAGAATTTTCTGAGAAAAACTAATTTCGGAGCAAACAACTGAGATTTTTCTCACTTCGCTCACAATTCTTCGATTGATTAGATAATCTGTCAGGAACATCATTTGACATTATGACAATTCATATTCATACATAGAATAATATCATTCTGTGAACGTTGAAATACGATTTATTATTGAAAATTTGAAAAATCATATCTCCGAAAGTATTAGCTTGTTAGAGTTAAAAATGATATGAATGGATTCTTATGATAAAACCTCTTATTAAAAAAAATTTAATTTGGAATTTGTTTCGTAAAAAAAAAAATTTTTTTTTGTTTCTCCGAAACCATCTGTCCGATTTTGCCCAATAACGAACTTAGCCGAGATATTTATCCCCCAAACCTACTCTGAAAATTTCAACTCTCTAGCTCATTCCGTTCGAGAGTTATCGTGCCTACGGCCGGACGGCCGGACCGGCCGGACGGCCGGACGGCCGGACCGGCCGGACAGAATGAATTTCGACCACGGATTCTTGATCAGTGAGTCGAACCAAATCGTTTAAGACCATTTTCATCGAAATATTCGAAAATTACAGACATTTGGGCAAATTGATAAGCACTCAGTTCCGAGGAACTAGAGCGCCAAAAACGATAAACTACTTCCAAATATCTTATGTGAGTTGATGAACACTTCTGTAACTCAGTAAACTCTGTAAATAAAGCGGTGTATGATATTAGCGAGTTTCGAGAACTGATAAAGGGCGGCGATCTCGGATGAGAGCATGCTTCTTTTTTTCCTCTGTAAATGTGAATGTTTTATTTCTGTGTGTACTTGTGAGTAGATATATGATTTGACGTGTCCTAGGATAATATTTCTAATAGGCAAAATAAATGATGATGATGATGATATTGTGAGGTTTTAAAAGAATATTCATGTCAAATCAGTGCACGGACACAAGTCATTTTGGGGGAAATAACAGAGGTGGCGTTAGCTACCGGCCGGCCAACTCCAAGCGCTGCTATTCCACCACGGGCACGTTCCCCTGTCGTTCTCTCACGCTTCTGATATTTTATTCCGATGTTCCGAATAGGAGACTAACCCCCGGTTTCTGAAAGGCTGATCAACACAAATGTTAACTAATCAGTGATCAATCTCTTGTTAACCCTCATCTGAGTTGCGCAAAGCGCAAAAATTCGGACTGATTTGACATTAACAGTTCTGTTAACTTTGACCAGCCTTTCAGAAACCGGGGGTAAGATTTGTAATCAGCTGAATGCATATACCTAAGGACTAATAAATTAAACAAATTTTTCCGTTCAATTCTGAAAGCACTACAGGTACGGCTGCATGGTTCGAAATATCAAATTATTATCGTAGTGCTCAGATAGAAGTTTGTAATTTTAGTTTTCTGGATATTTTAATGGCCGACCAAGAAGGGTTATTAGCAGGATACATGTGTCGATCAAATACCTTAAGTACCCAGCTCCAAGAATCAAAATATGAGGTTTATCTCATAGAGCTCAGATAGAAGTTGGTGATTTTTTCTGAAGATTCAACTAGCCGGCCAAGAAAAATAATATGCAGGATACATGTGTCGATCAAATACCTAATCAAATTGATTTTTTCGTTCGATTCAGATATCCTTAAGTACCCAGCTCCAAGAATCGAAATATGAGGTTTATCTCATAGTGCTCAGATAGAAGTTGATAATTTTTTTTTTCAGAAGATTCAACTAGCCGGCCAAGAAAAATAATTAGCAGGATACATGTGTCGATCAAATACCTTATCAAATTGATTTTTTCGTTCGATTCAGATATCCTTAAGTACCCAGCTCCAAGAATCGAAATATGAGGTTTATCTCATAGTGCTCAGATAGAAGTTGATAATTTTTTTTTTCAGAAGATTCAACTAGCCGGCCAAGAAAAATAATTAGCAGGATACATGTGTCGATCAAATACCTTATCAAATTGATTTTTTCGTTCGATTCAGATATCCTTAAGTACCCAGCTCCAAGAATCGAAATATGAGGTTTATCTCATAGTGCTCAGATAGAATTGGTAATTTTTGGCGCTCTAGTTCCTCGGAACTGAGTGCTTATCAATTTGCCCAAATGTCTGTAATTTTCGAATATTTCGATGAAAATGGTCTTAAACGATTTGGTTCGGCTCACTGATCAAGAATCCGTGGTGGAAATTCATTCTGTCCGGCCGTCCGGCCGGCCGGTCCGGCCGTAGGCACGATAACTCTCGAACGGAATGAGCTAGAGAGTTGAAATTTTCAGAGTAGGTTTGGGGGATAAATATCTCGGCTAAGTTCGTTATTGGGCAAAATCGGACAGATGGTTTCGGAGTAACAAAAAAAAAATTTTTTTTTTTACGAAACAAATTCCAAATTAAATTTTTTTTGATAAGAAGTTTTATCATAAGAATCCACTCATATTATTTTTAACTCTAACAAGCTAATACTTTCGGAGATATGATTCTTCAAAATTTCAGTAATAAATCGTATTTCAACGTTGTCACAGAATGATATTATTCTATGTATGAATATGAATTGTCGTAATGTCAAATGATGTTCCTACATTATCGAAGAATTGTGAGCGAAGTGAGAAAAATCTCAGTTGTTTGCTCCGAAATTAGTTTTTCTCAGAAAATTCTTACATTTCGGAACTGAACATGAAGTAAGAGATCTGAGAGTAGTGAGACTGCTTTTCATCCATAGACATAGATATAACTCTCGAACGGAATGAGGTAGGTAGTTGAAATTTTCAGAGTAGTTTAGGGAGATGAATATCTCGGTTAAGTTCGTTATTGGGCAAAATAAGCCAGATTTAATTTGATTTCTTCCATGGTGCTTTTCTCATTCTCATGATTGCTCATTTAATCTTGATAAATAAACTATTATTTGAATTGAATTTCCTTTAGGATGCATTTCTATCATATGAATACATTGATATAATTCCCAACTCTGAGAAACGAATACTTTCGGAGATATAATTTGTCTGTTTGAACTAGAGCGCCAGAAAGCTCCTGTCCACAGGGCTTGAACCCATTTTTTTTCTGAAGATTCAACTAGCCGGCCAAGAAAAATAATTAGCAGGATACATGTGTCGATCAAATACCTAATCGAATTGATATTTTCGTTCGATTATGATATCCTTAAGTACCCAGCTCCAAGGATCAAAATATTAGGTTTATCTCATAGTGCTCAGATAGAAGTTGATCATTATTTTTCTGAAGCTTCAACTAGCCGGCCAAGAAGAATAATTAGCAGGATACATGTGTCGATCAAATACCTAATCAAATATTTTTTTTCGTTCGATTCTGATATCCTTAAGTACCCAGCTCAAAGAATCGAAATATGAGGTTTATCTCATAGCGCTCAGATAGAAGTTAGTAATTTTTTTTTCTGAAGATTCAACTAGCCGGTCAAGAAAAATAATTAGCAGGATACATGTGCATTAGATACCTGATAAAATTGGTTTTTTCGTTCGATTCAGATACCCTTAAGTACCCAGTTCCAAGAATCGAAATATGAGGTTTATCTCATAGTGCTCAGATAGAAGTTGATCATTTTTTTTTCTGAAGATTCAACTAGCCGGCCAAGAAAAATAATTAGCAGGATACATGTGTCGATCGAATAGAAGTTGTTAATTTTTGGCGCTCTAGTTCCTCGGAACTGAGTGCTTATCAATTTGCCCAAATGTCTGTAATTTTCGAATTTTTGGCTGAAAATGGCCTCAAACGATTTGGTTCGACTCCCTGATCAAGAATCCGAGGTCGAAATCAATTCTGTCCGGCCGGCCGTTGGCACGATAACTCTCGAACGAAAGGAGTTAGAGGATTGAAATTTGCAAGGTGGGTTTGGAGCGTAAATATCTCGGTTAAGTTCGTTAATGGGCGAAATCCATCAAGCGGTTTCATGGTCGATTTTAGTAAAACACATTTTTTATGAATATTTCCGAAACTGATCACTTGATCTATCTGAAATTTAGCATCAAATTGTAAAATCATATCCTTTATACGCATGTGAAGTTTCGTTTTGACCAGGTTACCGCAAAGTGTAAAAAAAAAATTTCAAAATTAAAAAAAAAATGTTTACAATAACTCTCGAACGGAATGAGCTAGGCAGTTGAAATTTTCAGAGTAGGTTAGGGAAATTAATATCTCGGTTGAGTCGTTATTGGGCAAAATAGGGCAAATGATTTCGGAGTAACAAATAAAAATTTTTTTTAAGTAACAAATTTCAAATTCAATTTTTATTTAAGATGTAGTTTCACCATAACAATCTATTGATATCATTTTAAACTCCAACAAGCTAATACTTTCGGAGATATGATTTTTCGAAATTTCAATAATGAATCGTACTTCTATGTTTCCACAGAAGGTTATAATCATTCTATCTAAGCTTTTTTATATGATCTGTGTTCATACTCGTACATGTCATCATGTTCTATAAGAGAGAGTCTAATTCATTTCAGCTATTTTAATTTGATTTCTTCCATGGTGCAGTTCTCATTCTCAGATTGCTCATTTAATCTTGATAAATAAACTATTATTTGAATTGAATTTCCTTTATGATACAGTTCTATCATAAGAATACATTGATATAATGCCCAATTCTGAGAAACCAATACTTTCGGAGATATAATTTGTCTGTTTGAACTAGAGCACCAGAAAGCTCCTGTCCACAGGGCTTGAACCCATTTTTTTTCTGAAGATTCATTTAGCCGGCCAAGAAAAATAATTAGCACGATACATTTGTCGATCAAATACCTAATCAAATTGATTTTTCCGTTAGTTTCTGATATCCTTAAGTACCCAGCTCCAAGGATCGAAATATGAGGTTTATCGCATAGTGCTCAGATAGCCAGCCAAGAAAAATAATTAGCGGGATACATGTGTCCATCAAATACCTAATCAAATTGATTTTTTCTGAAGATTCTGATACCCTTAAGTACCCAGCTCCAAGGATCGAAAAATGAGGTTTACTTTCAGCTCTCAGGTAGTAGTTTGTATTTCTTTTTACTGAAGATTTGTATAGCTGGTCAAGAAAAATGATCCGCATAATTCAATCGATAAGTAATCAAATTAACTTTTTCTTTAGAATCAGAGTGCTCCAAGTCCCCAGCTCCACGATTATAAATATGCGGTTATTCACTTAGTGCACAGTCAAATGGTTCCTTTTGTTCAAAAGACTGCAGGCACGGGCCTAAGGGGGAGGACAGGGGGGGATTATTCGCCCTCCAATGTTGAACGGAGTTGGCAAAGTTTCAACACAGTTGGAAAAATTTTGAAGGTGTTGGAAAAAATTTCGAAGCAGTTGGAAAAATTTCGATGGAGTTGGAAAAAAATTCGAAGCAGTTGGAAAAATTTCGAAGGAGTTGGAAAAAATTTCGAAGCAGTTGGAAAAATTTCAATGGAGTTGGAACATTTCCGAAAAAATTGTTATAAAATATGAAGGAATTTGACCGCCTTACCGGATAAATGCAAAGGAGGCACATAATAGGGACGGGATAGCATGGAATAACACCATGTACCCTTGTACACATTCCTGTTGCCGTAAATTCAATATTCAATAGTTTTCGGCACAATGTGTGTATGCGAGTATGTCATAAAACAAACCATCTGGTACCAATTTGAGCTGTTTGTCACTGTCGAGCGGCATTTTAAAAAGCTTTTATTTCTATTGAATTCTGCAACGTAAATATGTGAGTACGCACGCAGTTTGCTGCTTTCTTTTAATAATAGAAATATGTTTGAATTTCCGAAAACAAGTTTTGATGTTCTGTTCTGGGTTTCTTGCAAATGGGCAGTTGTACCACAGATTACCAGATAGTGCATTCGACATTCCGCGGGAAGCACAAAGGTTTGACCTTCAGATTTACTACCGATGAAGACGTAGTAAAATGACAGAGAGAAATGAACTGCGTTCTCGCTCTTGGAAATTGAAAACCAACTTTAACCTCAACTACACCAACTGTCAAATTGTAAAATTTAATTTATTTCTAGCATTCTAGCACGTACGCTACAAATTCAGATATGAGTCGAATTTAAGCGAGTAACCGGAGCAGAGTGGTTAAGACCAATCTCTTGCTAAACATAACCGATCGGTTATCATAGCAAGGGATTGGTCTTAACCGCTCTGTTCCGGTTACTCGCTCAAATTCGACTATTGTTGGCGAAAGTTTATTTTAGTACTTTAATTTTTGCATGAAGCATTGTACGAATAAGGGAGATCGACAACTTTGCACAAAGTCCTCCGTTAAAAATTGGGTTAGTCGTCGTTATCTTGGGAGCTCTTCCAAGAGTATTAGATTTTTCAGGTGTACAATCCAGATAATTTAGAACGAATACTCCAGTAGAAATTAGCTACAGTGATGAAGCAATAATGAGGAAAGATTCGGTGCTGTTGTATTTAAATGACAGAATTTGTAGTATCCACTTTGTGTAGTAACACAAACCGCTAAGGATGTGTCAAGATATACGAGATAAACAAATGAATTTATGCAACATGCCCTTTCATTATATTATTCTGGACCAAAAGCCAATGGAAACATGATTACAACTTATCATTTCCCTTCAGTGACAACTCTAAGAAGAAATGACGGAAAACATTCGAAGAAAGGACTGGTTTAAATGATTGTTTTCTGGAGTCTCAACTAGAGATTGCAAGGAAAAAAGAACGTTGATAGCATATGTGTTCTTCCAATGGATGAAGTATTGCGTAATTTGTACTATTATCAGAAAAATTATAAAATAGTAGGATTACATATTGGCCAGTATCTGAAAACATAATTTATTGTTGACAGGATTTTTTTTAAGTAATTTTAATTCAGGCTTAGGAAAAAAATGAATTAGTGCTAATAGCTGGAGAATTACATGATAACTGGAAGCAGCCACTTTTTTCAATACAGTTTGTAGTGCGACAAATCTGAGGAAATTATTTTTGATTGTATCGGCAAAATGGAGGAGATAGGACTCAATGTATGACCCTGGTATCTGATATGTGGATTCTAATTTTGTTTTGTTTTCGTAAAAATATTTTGTTCCTCTTTGAATTTTTTTTCTGATTCATATTTCATGAGGATTGAAAATAGAAGTAGAATATTTCAAGGATAGAATTTATTTATTGAACAAAGAAACGTTTACAGTACAATCATGGATTCAGAGGAAATTTGATATTTTGGTCACAGATAAATGTAATCAGAACTATGATATCAGGTTACAATATACCATTTATCATTATGTAAAGGACATTTTAATTTAGAATACATAACTTGATGTACATTTGCAAATAAAATAAAACCAAATAGTCTGTTTTAATTTAATATTCTACAAAAGTAGTTGCGAGTGACTACCTTAATTTTTTTGCGAAGAAAGCACTGTTCAAAACATTTAATTTTTCAATAGATGATTCACATCTTAATATCAAGTAAAGAACCACACTTCCAGGTTAAACGTACTAAATAATTATTCACTTATTTGACTCGACTCGAACGACTAACAGCACACAAGTGAAACAAAAAAAAATTAGCAATAGAAATATATATTGAAAGATCATAAATAGTTTGTAGCTTCCACTCTTCATCCCTTGAATAGGACGATTTCATTAATTATGAAAAATATATCGCACTTTCAGGATCGTTAAGTATCAGAAGTACAGGGAAAAATTCCGTTGACACACTACTTTTCGAGTTCGACTGCATCTTAAACCTCTTCATTACACTTTATAAAATTGATTAAATTAATCCCACTTGAGTTACAATTTTTCGAACATAAGCTGAGTATTTTAGCTAACCTTTACGTTTGTTGTTATAAATTTATGAATGAACGTCTTTCTGCCTGTACCATAGTTGCGATTGGCCGAGAGGTCACGTGATCCTATATCTGTGATTTGATTGGCACCCACAAATAGTTAGGAGCTAGGAACTATTTGGGGGTGCCGAGAATTCCATGGTCAACATTACACGCGTCAGCTGAGTTCATTCATAAAAACCGGGAGTGGCGCATCTGGTTAATCTGTGGTTGTACGGACGGAATAATCATTACCAAGGACGGGGGATCTCCCCTATGTTGGCAAATTTTCAAAGCAGTTGGAGAGTTGGATAACCCCCCCCACATTTTTGTTTTTCCATCACAGTTGGAAATTTCTCAATGCTTTTCCCCCCTAAAAATTTGACTTCGGCCCGTCCCTGAAATACTATACCGAATTTTACATTACTATCAGATGTTTGTATTTTTTTTTATATATGTCCCTTAGTTCAGATGCGTTTATTAGAAGAGAAGAATATACGCTAATTATTTTTCTTGGTAAAATCTTCAGAAAAAAAAATTATCAACTTCTATCTGAGCACTATAAGATAAACCTCATATTTTGATTCTTGGAGCTGGGTACTTAAGGATATCTCAATCGAACGAAAAAATCAATTTGATTAGCTATTTGATCAACACAGCTACTCTGCTAATTATTTTTCTTGTCTGGCTAGTTGAATCTTCAGAAAAAGAAAATTACAAACTTCTATCTTAGAGCTGAAAGTAAACCTCATATTTCGATCCTTGGAACTGGGTACTTAAGGATATCACAATCGAACGAAAAAATCAATTTGAATAGCTTTTTGATAGACACATCTATCCTGCTAATTATTTTTCTTGGCCGGCTAGTTGGATCTTCAGAAAAAAAAATTACCAACTTCTATCGGAGCACTATGAGATAAACCTCATATTTCGATCCTTGGAGCTGGTTACTTAAGGATATCAGAATCGAACGAAAAAATCAATTTCAATAGCTTCTTGATCGATACATCTAACCTGCTAATTATTTTTCTTGGCTGGCTAGTTGGATCTTCAGAAAAAAAATTACCAACCTCTATTTGAGCACTATGAGATAAACCTCATATTTCGATTCTTGGAGCTGGGTACTTAGGGATATCTGAATCGAACGAAAAAATCAATTTGATTAGATATTTGACCGAGACATCTATCCAGCTAATTTTTTTTCTTGGCCGGCTATTTGAATCTTGAGAAAAAAAAATTACTAACTCCGAACGGCAGGGGAACGCTACGCTATTGACCGTGGTGGAATAGCAGCGCGTGGAGTTTGCTGGCCGGGAGCTAACGCCACCTCCGTGGGGAAATAGCGTTGTTTCCGAGTTGAAGTGTGCGCACCGTGGCCCTGGGGCTAATTTAGAAATTTCGAGTTGATATGTCTGTCTCGTGGCCCTGGGGGATGATCAATTTTAAATTTCTTTCAGATTTAGAGAATAAGCGAAGAAATTGCCTTCCTTATTTGAAATTCATGAAACCCCTTACGGAGATTTTTCGTTTCACGTATGAGCAGACAAGAAGTGATTTAACTGCTGGAGTTTTCGTCTGAGAGGATTGGAGTTTTCAGGTGCTGGATGCTATTCCTCCATGGAATCCCCTTGGAATTATCTGCGCATGCGTGGATTGGAATAGTGATATCTCCTGAACCAATGGTGTTGAAGAATCAGAATGTTGTGTGAAGTGTTATTTTCAGGGGACTTTAAGCCACGAGTAGATTGCGTATGCGCAGAGGAGACGTTTGGATTGTATGGCTCATGTTGGGAGTGGTTTGCGTCTAGCGGTGATGGATTTGGTGCAAAGCCGTCATTTTAAGGTTTTAAGAGAAATTTCAAGGCATTTCTGTGCACGGACAAGTCAGTTTCGGGGAAATAGCGTTGTTTCCGAGTTCAAATGTCCTTATCGTGGCCCTGGGGCGAATTTATAAATAACTATATTCGATAGATCTGTATTAAATTACGTTCGGATTTGGAGAAGACCAATGCGCCAAATGCAGATTGACTTAACAATGAAAGAAAAAGTGTAAAAAAGCATTGACGTGGGGTCAATCTCCTTTGGCGCGCGTGCTATAAACATGATTATGATTATACTGACCCTTCCAAGTATTTCCCAAGGAGATCCCTCAGAATCTTCTAGGAGCTCGTGCGACTAAGGAGAGTGAGTTGTATTCTTTTTCAACTTTGTTACTCTATCCTTATGGCAGCGTAGATACAGTACTGTTAATTTTTGAACCGACAGTGAATGGTGTCCACTATCCTTTGGGTAGATCTCCGGCTCGCTCTATCCACTGAGCTTGAAGTACTCATCATTCAATTCAAATTAGCCACCGTGAACACGCGCGCCAAAGAGAACTGACTTCAAGTAAGTGCTTTTTTTTTATTCATATTATAGCCTTTTACTTGATGTAAATCCACACCAAGTGAAAAAGCATAGCATGTTGATTCACACAAATTAATTGAGTACTGAGGCGCGTTTCGGCGCATTGCGAATTCATCAGATAACAATAATTGCGATCTCATATGTGAAGTTATTTAGACATGTTTTTAAAAACTAGTGTAGATAATGTAATGCCCTCAGTATTTCTTCTTGTTATTATTATTATTATTATTATTATTATTATTATTATACTGATCTTCCTGGGTCTTCCACAAGGAGACCCCTCATAAGCTCTAAGAGCTTGCCCTGAGTTAGGAGAACCAGTTGTGTTCTGTGTAGGCTTTGTTACTGTGTCCTTACG
This sequence comes from Halyzia sedecimguttata, assembly GCA_937662695.2. Taxonomy (NCBI): domain Eukaryota; kingdom Metazoa; phylum Arthropoda; class Insecta; order Coleoptera; family Coccinellidae; genus Halyzia; species Halyzia sedecimguttata. The sequence goes on along the minus strand of OW569416.2, from coordinate 7,941,203 downwards.
CCACCTTAGGCACAGCATTGTTAATTTTTGACCCAACAGCGAATGGTGGCGATTACCGTGACTAGAAAATTTCTTTCCTAGCCTCGGAATTGAACTTGGGGCTTCCGCTCCCAAGTCAATTACTCTACCACTGAGCCAATCGCACTACTTCCTTACAAACATTTTATATTTGAGAAAATAACTGTCAGATTCGGCTGAAATTCCGCACAAACCTTCAAGCAGCCACTCTACAATCTATTCAATTTCCTCCAGGTGGATTAATCGAATTATTGCTCAACGAACAAAATTGTTGTTATATCTGAATTGGAATGAATAACAATTCGAAACACGCAATTGTGAATTTTCAAAACAATAATTGGCTCCTCACTTCTTGCATAACCCCCTCCTTGAAACGGGAGCATTCAAATACGATTCTGATTCAACCAAGAAATAAGCAAAGGTCAATTCGCTCTTCATTTTAGTAATATGTACCTTTCTTTACTTATTTGACTTGCGAACAGAATCCTAGAGAAACATTTATTCGCGGCACTAAAAACAGTTATGCTACATTACTGCAATATATCGTTTATTCATATAGGCACAATCCTCAAGTCAGTACGGAAATATGATGAAATCATTCACCCAAGTGAATATTAAAATAATAAGCACTTTGTTCCGAGGAACAAGAGCGCCAAAAAATTGAATTATGATAAATTGATTTTGGAAATATTTGGCAAAACGAAAATTTTTGATGATACGAGGGAAAATTTGAAGTTTAAGTATATAAAGTGAAATTTGCGTTTTTGCGAAATATGTCCATAACCAATCTATTTCATTCAATATTTGATACTTCACGAACAAAATATTATCATCTAACTCTACACAGCTCCCGTGGGCAAGAGGTAGGAAACCTGACTTCAATCGGCAATAACGCAATGTTCAATTTCAACAGGGATATTGTTTGATTTATATACCCAGTAGAATAAAGAAAACACATTTTGTTCGCTGAAAAATATTCATAGACGAGTTACTTCGATAGATTCAATATCCATAGATTTGATATTTTCTACAAAGTTTATAGTTCAACAAACTTTGCGAGTCTTCAAGTTGTACATTAATTTTAATCATAAATTCCTTTCACCAAATGAAACACTTTTTTTCGTTTATCATTTTTTCAAATGCGGCCCGGGTAAAACTATTAAGGCTGTTGAAATTGAAAACATAATCAATTTTTGGTTTGTAGCTTTGACATGGTTTTTTTAAATGAAATGAAGGTTGGCGTGAAGTTTCCTGTAACTATGACACATATTCTCCAATCATTTCGCTACTTTTATGCATCTGCGCCTGAGCTTTGGAATCCTTGAACCAAGCTCTAAACCACGTTGGCATACCATCTTCTCTGTCATCATCAAAGTCATAGATAATTTATATGCAGGAGTGTATTAGCGCATTGTGAAATCTTTAAACGCTTGTAACTTTTTACTTGAGCAGAATCTGGAAAAATGATGAATGATTAAAGTGTTTTGTTCGATAAGGGGAAACTGTGCTTAAAATTAATGTACAACCCAAAGACACACCATGAATACATTCATATATATTTTTGAACCAATTTTCTGAATATGCCCATTAGGAATTCTTTTCTCGTTATATGAAGGACCTCTGGTAAAAGTTCTATGACTACGAAACCAGTGGAGGTAGGAAATAAAATGATGATTGTATATTAGGGTGTCCCTTATTTTTCAAAGTTTTGATTTCACAACGCATAGGCTCTTGTTTTGTTCATTTGGAGCCAAAACACTTGAAAACCATTTTTCACCTCATTTGGAACAGAACTAACCGTGCCCCGACTTGCACGTAAAGAAGTTCATACAAGTTCAGTCTTCAGTCACAGAAGCGGCGCATGCCTTCTGCTATTGTCAGTTTATTTCGGCTTGTCGAGTAACGATTCGGTATTATTTCGATTTTGAGGATGTCAGTGGAATTAAGAAACAAAACAAAAATTTTTAATTGGTGAAATAAGTCGCCTAATAACAGGTGCAAAATTACCGTCTATTCGTTAATTTCTTATGTATTTATTTTTCAATATACGCGAAGCTAAGTTGGCTGCTAATGACAGTGCAAATCTTCTGGAGTGTATTATATTCTGTGAAAAGGCTAGAATACCTACCAAAGCTGTTCGTAATGATGTTAAAAAGTTATCAAGTCTGGCGTGAGCTTCAAAAGGATAGTAAGAAGATTCATCAGGATGTTTATAGACACCACAATAAATACTTTCAATTTGAGTTATGTAGATAATTTATTGGATATCGCACATGCTGATACTCTCGAAAGAATAAAAACAGCAGAAGATAAGATATTCTTGCAAAAACAAAGCGAGCCAGTTCCGGGATACTTAGCATGTGTTGACAAAAAGTTGGCTGAAATTGAACAAAGGGCAGCGCTGAGTAAACTGGCAGAAGAGAAAAAGAAATGAAGGCAAATGATTTCCGAGAGATTATTGATTCTTCACACAGCTTTGAAACACATGGAGAAATAGAGGAACAATCTACAATCCCTGAAGAAAGTCTGGAAGAACCTCAGGCTGCCACATCTGTATATGTAAGTTGACAAGAAGGGGAAGAAAAAGTTTTGTGACCTCAAAATTAGTTGCAACTTTAGACAGATGTCCTCTAAGCATCAAGCGAAAGCTGTAATAAATGTACTTAAAGGCCGGGTTCTCAAAACTGCGTTTGATCCAAGATCCAGCTAGTTACTAGTAGTCCTGATATTACGCTGTTCAAAAAGTTTAGAGACAACTGGATGGATATTAATCCTAGTGCCATCAAACCATGTACTGATTTTGTTTAACAACACCTCTGTGGAACAAATAAATTGATGACGTTTTTCAACAATGAACTGACAAAATCGATAATATAAGATCCTTATCGTAAATCAATCGAGCTTGCTGTTCCTTTTCTGGATAAAGATAATGATAACGAACTAAAAATCAGACATTCTGGCGCAATGCATCAAGCTGTTTGGGTGGCAAAACCCAAAATAACACACCAAAAATGGGTGCCAATAAGGAACAAGCTCTACGTGATTTGTGTTTTTTTATTGTGGCAGTTTATGAGAAGCCCTAGCTGGTATGCAGTTTGGCAGAAAATCACCTTATCAACATTGTTGTTTTATACAAACCTTAGAAGATTATGAAAGGGTTGATAAATTAATTTTTAAAGCGACTCTAAACGAGTTCTGTCAACACTTGTAGTACTTATCAGAGGAAATAGCCGTTATTTAAAATTTTGATGATAAGGTTGATGAGCGGACGAAAACGAACATTGTAGGAAATTTACAGCAAAGACTTTGAAGCTTCTGAAAAGAGATATGTACCATCCAGGGAAGAAATGTCTGGTTCTCTTTACGTTTGGTAAAAAGTAGTTTAATCAGTTCATTGAAACTCACTCTTTCATTCATACTACTCCAAGTAGTTTAACTTTTTTCAGGGAAATCTTTGATTGAGTTCGTATCAGTGACAAGCAAAGATTTATTCCCCTGACTGAAACTTGACAGTATTTTCCTGCAAGAGAATGTGTTATTGTGGAATGAAAACTCTGCGAAGTATGTATATTGAAGCAAAAAAAATTTTTTTAGATTAAAAACAGTTAATGACACAGCTGAACGAGATGCTAAATTAGTGCTGGAGGTTAATTGTTTGATTACTGCAGATGAAGAACAGTAAAATGGAAAAATCTGAATTAATAATTAGATATATTGTACCATTTTTATTAGTTGCAGAAAGTTTATCATATAAATTTGTATTTTGATCATAATTTATCTAATAGAATGTATTTAAGTGATGGTCTACGGGCAGAGTTAGGAAATGGGTTTAACAGCTATTTTCGAAAACTTCAAAGCTAAGTCGGCACGGGATAAAATCAACGTAGGAGGTTGAAATTCTGTACTTGGGTAACTAATAGACTAATAAATATAATAAGAGGGTATGCGTTTCGAAAACTAAAAAAAAAATTTTTTTAACATATAAGGGACACCCTATTGTATATGGTACAAATCAGTGAACTCCATTTAACATTGCAGGAAAGAGCGGAGAAGCTCTGAAGCAACGTCAGTACTTCTGCAACTGATATGCCTTCTAAAATTAACAATGTCAATATGATTAAAATTAAACTTACAGAACTCTCTTCAATATTTGGACCTTCCAAAGTAACAGGACACACGCCAGACTTTGGTACTAGTATAAACAGTTTTGGAAAGACACGAACATTGTTTGTATCAGAATAAATATCAATAATTTCAGTCAAATTTTTATCTTCTCCCCCAGTCTTTGGTAATATTATCCTCAAGTATCCATGAAAAAATGAATGGGCCATGCCTGAGCTATAGCTCAAACCATCATTTTCTTCAAATTTCAAAGAATTATAAATAGGGGCATATTCCTGAAACAAAATTTTTTTAATTATTTAATGAAATTGTTCCATTGAAATATCTTGATAATTGTAAAATAAATCAATAGTTATGACATAATCATTGACGTACTCATCTGACAAGTTAATATAATGATTTAAAAATTGGTTCAAGCACTGACGTGAAGTCAGAAACTTTTGCGCGTATGTCCTATTGTCCATTCTTCTGTATTGGACACCCTAAATCGAATTTACCATGGTTAATTATGTTGTCCATTCTCCTGTATTGGACACTTAATTCGAATTTACCATGGTAAATTCGAATTTACCATGGTTAATTATGTTGTCCATTCTCCTGTATTGGACACTTAATTCGAATTTACCATGGTAAATTCGAATTGAGAGTGTCCAATACAGGAGAATGGACAACATAATTAACCATGGTAAATTCGATTTAGGGTGTCCAATACAGAAGAATGGACAATAGAACATACGCGCAAAAGCTTCTGACTTCACGTCAGTACTTGAACCAATTTTTTTTCGTGATTTTTTTAAATTTTCTAGGGGTGCGGTTCTTAAAATTTTTTTTTTCGTCATTTTTTTCAAATTTTCTAGGGGTACGGTTCTTACAAAATCTTAAACACGTCTTTATTTTGATTTTCTACTACTAGTTACCAAGCTTCAATTCAATCGAATATTTATTTTTTGAGTTATCAAAGAAATAATATTCCAGGTGGATATAACTCGGAAACCGTTGAACCGATTATGCCCAAAAGCGAACTCAACTCTTCCTTTCGGATACGCAACCTACCCTGAAAATTGCAAGTCCCTATCTCCTTTCGTTCGAAAGTTATCGACTGAACTCACACAAGAATGCTCGAATCTCCAACAATATTCAACCGATCGTGTTAAGACTTGAAACTTGGCAGTAGAGTTAGGTTATGTACGCTCTTGCAAAATTTCAGCAATTTCAAACGAATAGTTACTGATATATATAATATTTTTTTTTATTTTCAATGATTTATTAAAAATTTTCTACAAATGCTATCCTCACCAAATTTTGCAAACGTTTTCGCGTTGGCATTCTACAACTAATAACCATGTTTGAATTCAATCGGTTCAGTATTTTTCGAGTTAATGAGGAACAAAAAATCACCAAATTTCAGAAAATTTCAGATGGCTATAACTCTAAAACCGTTTGGCCGATTATGCTCATAAACAAACTCAAATGTTGCATTCAGATGCACAACCTAACCTACAATTTTCACGCCGCTATCTCTTTCCGTTCTCAGGTTATAGTGACAACAAAAATATTTTTTAATAATTTTTTTAAAATTTTCTAGCCATACGATTCACCCAACATTTCACAAACGTGCTTAGCTTCATATTCTACAACTACTCACCAAGTTTCAATTCGATCGGATTTATATTGGTTGAAAACAAAATTATTACTCGGAAACCACTGGGCCGATTATGCCCATTAACGAACCTGTCCGTCGTATTGCGATGCGCCACCCACCCTGAAAATTTCAAGTCGCTAGCTCTTTTCGTTCTCATATTATCGTGGCAACGGACGGCCGGACGGACAGAATCAAATTTGACCTCGAATTCTTCATTGGGGAGTCGAACTAAATCGTTTGAGACCAATTTCGTCAAAAAATTCTAAAGTTACAGACATTTGGGCAAAACTATAACGCGATGTTCCCCAGAACATACGCGCAAAAATGAACAACGATAGGTGTAATTAACAATATTGCTTTAAACTGAACCTTGAAAAATTTGGTTCAAGTACTGACGTGAAGTTAGGAGCTTTTGCGCGTATGTTTACGCGAAATTACCATGGTAAATTCGATAAAGAGTGTCCAATACAGAAGAATGGACAATAGAACATACGCGCAAAAGCTCCTGACTTCACGTCAGTGCTTGAACTATTTTTTTTGTGATTTTTTAAGAATTTTCTAGGGGTACAGTACGCACAAAATTTTACACACCTCTTTATGTCGATATTCTACAACTAGTTATCAAGCTTCAATTCGATCGAGTCTATGATTTTAGAGTTACCGAGCAAATCATATTCCAGGTGGGTATAACTTCGAAACCGATGGACCGATTATGGCCAAAAACAAACTTAACTCTCCCATTGGAATGTGCAACCCACCTTGAAAATTGCCCATCTCCTTTCGTTCGAAAGTTATCGAGGCAACGGTCACCCATCCACTTACTGAACTCACACAAGGCTGCTCGGATCTCAACAATATAGATCCAATCGTGTTCAAATTGGAACTTGGCAGTAGATTTAGGTTCTGAAGGCTCTCGCAAAATTTCAGCGATGTCGGACGAATAGTTTCTGATATATAGAATTTTTTTCAATAATTTTTTAATAATTTTCTAGTTATACGATCCTCATGAATTTTCGCAAAAAATTTCGCTTTGGCATTCTACATTTGATAACCATGTTTGAATTGGATCGGTTTTGTATTTTTCGAGTTATTGAGGAATTAACAACCAAATTTTAGAAGGGTATAACTCCAAATCAGTTTGGCCGATTATATTTACAAACAAACTGAAATCTTCCATTCAGATGAACAACCTAACCAGAAAGTTTCAACTCGCTATCTCTTCCCGTTCTCAGGTTATCGTGACATAACTCGTCTCAAATGTCCTTAGGTTTGTATTCTGCAACTACTCACCAAATTTCAATTCGATCGGATTTGTATTGGTTGAAAACAAAATTATTACTCGGAACCCATTGGGCCGATTATGCCCATTAACGAACTTGTCCGTCGTATTGGGATTCGCCACCTACCCTGAAAATTTCAAGTCGCTATCTCTTTCCGTTAGGATATCGTGGCAGCCGGACAGAATAAAATTTGACCTCGAATTCTTCATCATGGCGTCGAGTCCAATCGTTTGAGATCATTTTCGGCAAAAAAATCTAAAACTACAGACATTTGGGCAAAATGATAACGCGATGTTCCCCAGAACATACGCGCAAAAAGGGGTGCTTTAATCTAGAAGTCTAGAATCTAGATTCTAGGTCTACATTGGCATCCGAATGATGTGTAGAACTTGACCAACTACAATACAAGTTCTCCGATGATACCATCTTACCGATATCAATATCCTAGAGTGCAGCTTGAAGCCAATATACAGGATTTCCGGAGATGAAACCGAAAAAACTTATTGGTTTATTGGGACTGCCAATATGATTGTAAAATGCCATACACAAATGTCCGCTTTGTTACCGACATAAACAGTGATTTGTGAATTTAGACAAAAAATTCAATCCACCATATTAAATATAGGGATTAGCCGATTTGGTACATGAATTAAACTGAAAGACCTTAACAAGTAGCCATTTGAACGAAACCAATATCAGGACCGGAATATTATTTTTCTTTCATGAGTTCTAGTAAGAATATCCCACCCTGTATAATAATTATCAAAAATCTGAGCACAGATTATGAATGTTATATTGGCGCGCTTGCTAATGACACGATTATGAATATACTGACACTCAAAGGTCTTCCCCAGGGGGAGCCCTCAGAACCTCCTAGGAAATTGTGCAAGTTAGGAGACTCGTGTTGTATGTAGGCTTTGTTCAAGTTTTTTGCGCGTATGTTCTGGGGAACATCGCGTAATAGTTTTGCCCAAATGTCTTTAACTTTCGAATTTTTGACGAAAATGGTCTCAAACGATTTAGTTCCACTCCCCAATGAAGAATTCGAAGTCAAATTTGATTCTGTCCGTCCGTCCGGCCGTTGCCACGATAACTTGAGAACGAAAAGAGCTAGCGACTTCAAATTTTCAGGGTGGGTGGCGCATCTCAATAAGACGGACAAGTTTGATAATGGGCATAATCGGCCGAGTGGTTTCCGAGTAATAATTTTGTTTTCAACCAAAATAAATCCGATCGAATTGAAACTTGGTGTGTAGTTGTAGAATATGAACTTAATCACGTTTGTGAAATTTTGTGCGAATCGTATTGCTAGAAAATTTTAAAAATATTATTAAAAAATATTTTTGTTGTCACTATAACTTGAGAACGGAAAGAGATAGCGGCTTGAAGTTTTCAGGTTAGGATGTGCACCAGAACGCGACATTTCAGTTTGTTTATGAGCATAATCGGCTCATATATAATATATATATATATATATATATATATATATATATATTTTTTTTTTTTTTTTTTTTTTTTTTTAAATTTAATGCAACGATAAGAGTCTATATTTCAAATATTTGTGAATTTCTTAAGGGTTATTGACTCAATTCAGGAGAATAATGGTTTTAACTATTTATTCTTTGCCAAGCTTTCGCATCAGTTTAATGCTTCTTCAGGGCTTCTACAAAATCATGGTTTAATGAAAAATATACAAACATTTACAAATGTTCACTCACCGAATGTGAGGTGAGTGAACATTTGTAAATGTTTGTATATTTTTCATTAAACCATGATTTTGTAGAAGCCCTGAAGAAGCATTAAACTGATGCGAAAGCTTGGCAAAGAATAAATAGTTAAAACCATTATTCTCCTGAATTGAGTCAATAACCCTTAAGAAATTCACAAATATATATATATATATATATAGTATAATACATAACGGTTTTAGAGTTATAGCCATCTGAAATTTGGTTGTTTTTTGTTCCTCATTAATTCGAAAAATACTAAACCGATTGAATTCAAACATGGTAGTTAGTTGTAGAATGCCAATGCGAAAATTCTTGCAAAATTTCGGGAGGATAGTATTTGTAAAAAAATTATTGAAAATTGAAAAAAAAATTCTATATATCAGTAACTATTCGTTTGAAATGGCTGAAATTTTGCTTGAGCCTTCATAACCTAACTCTACTGCCAAGTTTCAAGTTTTAACACGATCGGTTGAATATTGTTGGAGATTCGAGCATTCTTGTGTGAGTTCAGTAGATGGGTGACCGTTGCCTCGATAACTTTCGAACGAAAGGAGAAAGGGACTTTCAATTTTCAGGGTAGGTTGCGTATCCGAAAGGGAGAGTTGAGTTCGTTTTTGGGCATAATCGGTCGAACGGTTTTCGAGTTATACCCACCTGGAATATTATTTCCTTTTCCTCAAAAAATAAATATTCGATCGAATTGAAGCATGGTAACTAGTAGTAGAAAATCATCATAAAGACGTGTTTAAAATTTTGTAAGAACCGTACCCCTAGAAAATTTGAAAAAAATGACAAAAAAAAAATTTTAAGAACCGCACCCCTAGAAAATTTCAAAAAAATCACGAAAAAAAAAATTGGTTCAAGCACTGACGTGAAGTCAGAAGCTTTTGCGCGTATGTTCTATTGTCCATTCTTCTGTATTGGACACCCTTAATCGAATTTACCATGGTAAATTATGTTGTCCATTCTCACGTATTGGACACTCTTAATTCGAATTTACCATGGTAAATTCGACACTCTCAATTCGTATTTACCATGGTAAATTCGAATTAAATGTCCAATACAGGAGAATGGACAACATAATTTACCATGGTAAATTCGATTAAGGGTGTCCAATACAGAATAATGGACAATAGAACATACGCTCAAAAGCTTCTGACTTCACGTCAGTGCTTGAACCAATTTTTTTGACAATTATGTTCGTTACTACAGTCTGGTCTAAGCCATTAGTTAGACGTCAGTCGAAAAACACAAAAATATTGCGTTCAGGGGACCCTCGTCAGGAACGAAGTTGCATATGCCTATTTTTCACATCCGAATGTAATTCAATATAGATCTCCTAATTATAGTTTTTTACAAATTCACCCCAAAGAAAGAGGGAACTAAATATTCATATATTGGCTTAGCACCAGACCCCCAAGACCACTCAACGGAATTCACTTGCATCCCAGCATAAACAACACCATAAACAGATAGCTTACTTATGCGCAGTTCCTCTTCACCGAAAGTTCTCTCTATACTGATGCGTCTGCTCATACTTAAAACCAAAAAAGTCCCGAAGAGGAAGCGTGAATTTCAAAATTGGCCCTAAAGCCACAGTACGGACACTTCAACTTGGAAACAACGCTATTTCCCCAAAATTGACTTGCACGCGCACAGAATTCCAATCATTCTCTTTTAAAACCTCACAATATGGGCTCAGCACCAGACCCATGACCGCTAGACGTAAACCACTGCCAATATAACCCATACGAGTACAAACTGAAAGCAGTCCTCTCAAAATCAGACACCCCACACAAAACCTCGATTCTTCAGCACTAGTGGCCCAGGAGATATCGCATTCAATCCACGCATGCGCGGACCCTATCAAGAAGGTTCTATGGAGTAATAGCATTCTCCACCTCAAATCCCCACCCCTTCTAGATGAAAACTATAGCAGTTAATTCACTTTTAGTCTGCTCATGCGCATAACGAAAAATGCCCGATGAGGGCAGCGTAAATTTAAAAATTGACCCAAGGACACTCCACCTCGGAAACTACACTATTTCCTCGGAAATGGCTTGCACACACACTGCATTGAAATAAGGTAATATGGCCTCTCAATCCCTCTCCAAAAGCTCAACTTGTAGACAAATTTTCAAAAAAATGTTAAAATTCCACACATCGTTCCTCCTCTTATTCAAGCGCCACCGTATTTGCAATAAACAGTCTGCAAAAGACGGATATGTGACATTTCTGCAAAACCATCCTGTGCATATGCAGAACTTGCAAAGGATAATTGCACGCATTTCATGATTTCACATTAAAAGTTAAATAAAATTCCACACACCGTTCATCCACTTTTAGAATCGCTTCTGTAGTTACATGTATTCGGTCGCAAATAAACGAGAATGAAAATCAATCATTATCAACATATGCTTGCACTTATCTGAGATTAGAATTTCGCGTTTAAAATAAAGCATTCCTAATTTGACCTGTAGGTAGGTATTTCGAATGTCACATTGGGATTTGTTTTTTGAAGCTTCTAAGGGTCTGTTTTCCATGAAATTGTTGGAGCTCTAAGAGGTCATTATTGTTCACCAAAATGCCAATTTCAATTTCAATCTAAATACTGAGCAAAATAGTTTTTGATTTTTTGGTTGTTTTCTAGTCATGCGATTTTTCGTTTTTTGGCGCTCTAGTTCCTTGGAACTGAGTGCGCTCTAGTTCCTCGGAACTGAGTGCTTATCAATTTGCCCAAATGTCTGTAATTTTCGAATTTTTCGATGAAAATGGTCTTAAACGATTTGGTTCGACTCACTGATCAAGAATCCGTGGTCGAAATTCATTCTGTCCGGCCGGTCCGGCCGTAGGCACGATAACTCTCGAACGGAATGAGCTAGACAGCGAGATAAATATCTCGGTTAAGATCGTTATTGGACAAAATCGGACAGATGGTTTCGGAGTAACAAAAAAAAATTTTTTTTTTAAAAAACAAATTCCAAATTAATTTTTTTTCAATAAGCAGTTTTATCATAAGAATCCAATGATATCATTTTTAACTCTAACAAGCTAATACTTTCGGAGATATGATTTTTCAAAATTTCAATATTAAATCGTATTCCTACGTTTTCACAGAATTATATAATTATTCTATGTATGAATTGTCATAATGTCAACTTATTTTCCTGAGATATGACATTTCTAATACCTTGCTAATAGTTGGTTCGAGAAACGTCAAAATCGACTTAGAGAGACAAGGGTAAAAAACCGTCAAATAAACCCCCCATGTGGCGATTTTATGTCGAAAAGTGAAAATTAAGAATATATATCCCAGGTAAGTACCGACGTTTTATTCTAATATCGGAGATCGATAAGATCGGGTTTTCGGTTTCGGAACGAGAGAAGGCGGGCTCAAATCCCGGAAAGGGAATTACACTTTTTGGCGCTCTAGCTCCTCGGAACTGAGTGCTTATCAATTTGCCCAAATGTCTGTAATTTTTATTTAAGATGCAGTTTCACCATTAAAATCCATCGATATCATTTTCAACTCCAACAAGCTAATACTTTCGGAGATATGATTTTTCTAAATTTCAATAATGAATCGTACGTACTTCTATGTTTTCACAGAATGCTAGAATTATTCTATCTAAGCTTTATTATATGATCTGTGTTCATACTCGTACATTTCATCCTGTTCTATAAGAAAGAGTCAAATTCATTTCAGCTATTTTAATTTGATTTCTTCCATGATGCAGTTCTCATTCTCAGATTGCTCATTTAATCTTGATAAATAAACTATTATTTGAATTTAATTTCGTTTATGATGCAGTTCTTTCATAAGAATCCATTGATATAATTCCCAACTCTGAGAAACCAATACTTTCGGACATATAATTTGTCTGTTTGAACTAGAGCGCCAGAAAGCTCCTGTACACAGGGCTTGAACCCATTTTCAACTCATTATCATGGTTGCATTCGATCAGATCAGTATTTTTTGAGTTTTGAGGAAACAAAATTTTCGAACTTTGTTTGTTCTGTACTTAGATTCCGATCAATAGAGAACTTTGCATGCATATATAGAGGCGGTAATTCTACACTTTGGTGCTAAATTTCAGTTCAGATCGAAAGAGTAGTTTCGGAAATATGCAAGAAAAACGCTTAAGCCATGACTCCGGATATTGCCCATTAACGAACTCTACCGAGATATTTAAGCTTAAAACGTTCTCTGCAAATTTTAACTCTTCATTTCGTTCGAGAGTAATCGTGCTTTCGGAGAGAATTGGATCTGACCCCGGATTATTCATCAGTGAGTCGAACCCAATCGTTTGAGACCATTTTAGCCAGTAAAAATCGAAAAATACCTACATCTGGGCAAAATGATAGCACGCTGTTCCTTGCGGAACACGCGTGCAAAAACTTATTAAAGAGAATAACAATATTTATGTCTTTTCGTTTCGTGAATTATTATTATTATATTATTATATAATAATTATAATTCACGAATATTCATTATATTAACCCATTTTGATGGTACTTTATCTGACAATAAATTTCTTGATTTATTACCCATATTAACCCATTTTTTATGATGGTCTCCCCCAAGGGCGTAGCCAGGAATTAATTTCGGGGGAGATTTTGAAATTTTGGCAATTGACTTTATAAGGGAAGGGGGTGTAAGGGTCGCTTTCTGTAGCAAGTATTTTTTTGTTTTTAAGAAAAAAATATCATTTCGGGGGCTGGATTACGAAGGTATCTCCAATGCACTAGAGAAGATTGATTGGGATTTATTCCTCTGGATGACATCGAGCTGGTGTGGGGGAGGTTTGTGATCGATTCGACACTAGAAGTACGGCAAATGTTCATTGGGTGGGTACTCAACTACAGTTATGTAGCTCGATGAAAAATTATATACGATTTACATTAATTTAATTAATATTGTGACGCCCTTCGTCTACACAGCGACTTCATCAGACTACTTCATATTCAATTCTTAACAAGTAATGTTGATTTAAGTAAGTAATAAAGACGCTTCACAATATTAAATAAATTAGTGTAAATCGTTTATTATTTTCAATGAGTAAATATGGATTTGCATCAAGTAAAAGCCGTAAGCATTCTATTTTTGGCGTTCTAGTTCCTCGGAACTGAGTGCTTATCAATTTGCCCAAATTTCTGCAATTTTCGCATTTTTCGATGAAAATGGTCTCAAACGATTTGGTTCGACTCACTGATCAAGAATCCGTGGTCGAAATTAATTCCGGCCGGCCGGCCGTAGGCACGATAACTCTCGAACGGAATGAGCTAGACAGTTGAAATTTTCAGAGTAGGTTTGGGAGATAAATATCTCGGCTAAGTTCGTTATTGGGCAAAATCGGACAAATGGTTTCGGAGTAACAAAAAAAAATTTTTTTTTTACAAGGCAAATTCCAAATTAAATTTTTTTCAATAAGCTGTTTTACCATAAGAATCCAATGATATCATTTTTAACTCTAACAAGCTAATACTTTCGGAGATATGATTTATGAAAATTTCAATAATAAATCGTATTTCAACGTTGTCACAGAATGATATTATTCTATGTATGAATTGTCATAATGTCAAATGATGTTCCTGAGACATGACATTATCTAATCAATCAAAGAATTGTGAGCGAAGTGAGAAAAATCTCAGTTGTTTGCTCCGAAATTAGGTTTTCTCAGAAAAGTCTTACATTTCGGAACGGAACATGAAGTGAGAGATCTGAGAGTAGTGAGACTGCTTTTCATCCATAGACATAGATATAACTCTCGAACGGAATGAGGTAGGTAGTTGAAATTTTCAGAGTAGTTTAGGGAGATGAATATCTCGGTTAAGTTCGTTATTGGGCAAAATTGGCCAGATTTAGTTTCATTTCTTCCATGGTCATAATGTCAACTTATTTTCCTGAGATATGACATTTCTAATACCTTGCTATGTGAAGCTAGACAGTTGAAATTTTCAGAGTAGGTTTGGGAGATAAATATCTCGGCTAAGTTCGTTATTGGGCAAAATCGGACAAATGGTTTCGGAGTAACAAAAAAAAAATTTTTTTTTACAAGGCAAATTCCAAATTAAATTTTTTTCAATAAGCTGTTTTACCATATGAATCCAATGATATCATTTTTAACTCTAACAAGCTACTACTTTCGGAGATATGATTTATCAAAATTTCAATAATAAATCGTATTTCAACGTTGTCACAGAATGATATTATTCTATGTATGAATTGTCATAATGTCAAATGATGTTCCTGAGACATGACATTATCTAATCAATCGAAGAATTGTGAGCGAAGTGAGAAAAATCTCAGTTGTTTGCTCCGAAATTAGGTTTTCTCAGAAAAGTCTTACATTTCGGAACGGAACATGAAGTGAGAGATCTGAGAGTAGTGAGACTGCTTTTCATCCATCGACATAGATATAACTCTCGAACGGAATGAGGTAGGTAGTTGAAATTTTCAGAGTAGTTTAGGGAGATGAATATCTCGGTTAAGTTCGTTATTGGGCAAAATTGGCCAGATTTAATTTGATTTCTTCCATGGTGCAGTTCTCATTCTCATGATTGCTCATTTAATCTTGATAAATAAACTATTATTTGAATTTAATTTCCTTTATGATGCAGTTCTATCATAAGAATACATTGATATAATTCCCAACTCTGAGAAACCAATACTTTCGGTGATATAATTTGTCTGTTTGAACTAGAGCGCCAGAAAGCTCCTGTCCACAGGGCTTGAACCCATTTTTAACAGTTAAGTATTGTGAAGTAATGAAAGTAATAATCAACCTCCATAAAGGGTGTGAATAAAACTTCCCGGAGCCCTAAATTTTAAGATTTGGCATGTAGGCTAGAATACGCATGCAAACAACAACCAATTTAAGAAATCTGTAACTTTTATCCTCAAACCCCCTTAACGTGGAGATGAAATCTGAATTTTAACTGGGTATATCTTGAATTTGGCATGCAGACCAGAATAAGTGAAAGAACAACCCAAAAACGATTAAATCTTTTCACCTTCCAACCACTTTAAAGGGGGTGGGGGTTGCCGATTTATGTACAAAACAAGGAAATTTCCTAGAAAGCTGAGGAGCTTTGGCGCTCTTGTTCAAACTGTGACAAATCATATTTCCGAAAGTATTGGTATCTGAGAATTGGAAAAGATATCGATTGATTCTTGTGATAGAACTGCATCATACAAAAAATTTAATTTAAACTTTAAACTTTGAAAAATCATATCTCCGAAATTATTGGTTTCTCAGAGTTGGGAATGATATCAATGGATTCTTATGATAGAACTGCACCATAAAATAAAAAGAAATTAAATAAGAATCCATTGATATCATTCCCAACTGGGAGAAACCAATACTTTCGGAGTTATGATTTGTTAAAATTTGGACAAGAGCGCCAAAGCTCCTGTCCACAGGGCTTTCCCACTTTTCAATTTGGCTTTTGTGTTTCAATTCTCAAGAATTTTCGTAATTGAATTCAAAACGTAGGTCTATGACTCATCTCATGTTGGATTTACATAGTAACATCAGAGTTGATAATGATATCAATGGATTCTTATGATGAAACTGCATCTTAAAACAAATTGAATTTAAAATTTGTAATGAAAAAATATATTTTTTTCTTTATCCGAAACCACCTAGCTGATTTTGCCCAATAACGAACTTAACCGAGATATTTATCTCCCAAACCTACACTGAAAATTTCAGGGGTCTACCTCATTCCATTCGAGAGTTATCATGTTAACGGCCGGCCAGCTGGACGGTAAGAATCGATTTGACCATGGATTCTTGATCAGTGAGTCGAACCAAATCGTTTAAGACCATTTGGGCAAATTGATAAGCACTCTGTTCCGAGGAACAAGAACGCCAAAAATATAAAATCTCTAAAATTTACTCTCAACCCCATCATAGAGGGGGGAAGAGTTCTGTAGATGACTTTTCTTATGGACAGGTACTTCCATTCGTTGTGAAATCTAGATTTCTGTATGAATGACGACATAGCGAGTGGGGTGTATGGGCAGTGAAGAGAGAATTGCTGGTGTGTACGAAACACATGTTTTACCTGACTATGATAGAATGGAAGAAAGGGACATATAGAAACAGGGCGATGAAAAAATGAATAGATGAAGCTACTAAGGCTTACAAAAAGAAATTAAATACCACCAAAAACATTTCATGTAAAATTGTTTTCTAGGTCTCACAAGAAGCTTTCACAGTTGAACATTTTTCAGATCTTATAATGTGCCAAGTTCCAAACTCTACAAGGACTTTCTCTACAAGCTCTAATTCTACAAATCCTAAATCTTGATCAAGAAGTACCGCTTGGCTGTTTCGCAGCCGTCACACGAGTGTACTTGTTAAGTAATTAATTCTCTGGTATCTAATGTAGTATCACGCAATATATATTTGAAATAGCCAAGGCATACTTTTTGGCCCAGATGTAGGATTTGCAGAATTAGGGCTTGCAGGGAAAGTCCTTGTACAGTTGGAGCCTGGGAGCCTGGCTCGTCACGAGATCTGATAACTTTTTAATCGATCGGTGAGATTGTGGATCGCAACACCCGAGTGGAGACTATCAAGCACAGCCCTACTAAGCCCTGGATCAACGAGCAGTGCCTTCGTAAGCAGGAAGGAGCCAATCTGGCAAAGGTACTTGAGGTCAATATCGATCGACGACTACAATATCCACCGTAACTTATCCAATCACGTTTCCTCCTCGTTGCATGGATTTAAACATTCATTTTGAGAATGGTTTGGCATCTCCCAAAAATAGACAGGAACTCTAAGTGTATCCGATGCTCGTGCAACGCTAAAGTAGGAGTTCCGCTGGTCAGACACCTTTCTGGAGGGATCATTGGTAGTTCGAGGGAATCAGCGGACGTCCTGGCTGAGGTTTTCTCTCACGTTTTTTCGCCCGTGTTAACTGATCCAAAGTCATCACCAAAATCCCCTCGTTCTTGTTCTGATATATGTATATAATGTCGAAATAACCGAAGAAATTGCGAGGAGACATCATTCCGGATTGAAAACCTCTTCGGTCCCGGGTTATGATGGAATACCAACTATTCTTTTGAGTCGCTGCGTCAGCGCATTTACAGCCCCTCTCAGTATTATATTCCGTGGATCTTTATCCTCTTCTTCACTTCCATGTGACTGGCTATTCGCCTGTGCGACTCATATCTTCAAGAAAGGAGCATATAACTATCGTCCTATTAGTCTCCTGTCAACGACTTCCCAGGTTTTAGAACGAATAATTTGTGAGCAGATTCTGGAGTTTTCCCTCAAACACAAGGTAATACCTGACCACAACGAGGGGGCTCAACTATCACAAACCTTCTCTCCTGTTTGTCTGACTGGACCAGACCGTGGGATTCCGGTTTGTCTGTAGTTTTTTCGAAAGCGTTCGACAGGGTTCCACACGGCACACTTCTAACAAAACTCGAACACCTGGGTATCAGAGGGGGACTCAGGGCCGTCGCTACCGGGGGGGGGGGATGATATCTCAAAGGGCGCCAAATGGACCAAGGATAGTTAAAAAACTATAGCAAAATGACATAATAAAAACAGATTTTTTTGAACTACTACTTGCATGTAAGATGATTATTATTATACATAGTACAGTGACTGTATCAAATGATTGCTAGCCCTGCCATCTAGTCGATTTATTTGTACTAGAGCGACAGCAGTAGAAAGCTTTATTGCTACAAGAGACTAGATGGCAGAAGTGGGGAATCCCCGGGTATAAACCAAAATCGTTCAATAGAAAGAAACATATAACCTTGTACTTCTTGTCTTCTCATATGAATTATTAGTGAATTAGTGAAGCTGGATATTTGAAATTTAAAATCGAAAACTGAATTTCAACGGATTATGGATCCTTGTCAAAATAATTAAGTTCAAACCGTCTGGAGCGGAATTCCGAAGGAGAGCGCAGAAAAGAAAAATTGCAACGGAAAAAGCCGCAAATGTCATGAATACATGGCTAAAGGCAAGTGGTTCAAAAGAAGAGGCTTGTATTTTCGAAGAGAGTGAAAAGGGTAAGTTGTGGCGGTTGCTGACACATATTTTTTAAGGGAAGTAGCACCTTGTGAATCTCCATTCAACAACTGCACTGACTAATTCATCATTTTCTCACATAATTTGCCACGTAAAGTCTTGATTTATTTTTAATTGTCTTGGTGTTACTTCATGTCAGTTTTTACTATTCAATTATTCTTTTTAATTGCGAAGAACTGGTTGAACTTCAGTGTCTATAAAACATGACATGATTGTGTTTATCGTGATATTTCGGTCAAATTTGAGATTGATCGACGATTTAATTCTCTATATGCTACAAAAATTTTCAGGTGATATTTTCGAAGAATTGTTGGAACTCTAGATAGCAGAGTAACATGACATTATTGCTATACCATTTTTCGAAAGTTTTCTTTTTAATATTTGTGAACTCTTCAGATTATTCTTATCATCTCGAAAGCTTGAAGTATATATTTATGTTTGTCAAATATAATTATTTTTTGGTCCTGGATCTTTTTAGAGATACGAACAATTTTTTTCACTCAAAAACGCAAATTCAGAACGCAGTTAGAATATATCGCGCATATTTTTTTCAGAAAATAACATTGATACTGAGTTGCAACAAGCTTATACTGAGAACTTTTCTAGCGAATCCAAAAATTTTGAAATTTCCGATTCAGTCACAGCGTTCGAAATATCTCAGGAAAAATATGTTGAAAGTTCACCTGAAGAAATCTCTTGGACGGCATTCTCCGTTGAGCTTTTACAGATAATTGATGACTGTAACAGTTTTAAAAAATTTGAAAATGCCATAAAAAATTCTAACGGAGAACAGCTTTCAATCATTATTGAGGCAGTATCTGATTTGAAAATGATGAAAAAGAATTTTGAAAATTGCATTTCTGTCGGCGAGTCAATGATCAAACAGTTTGAATCTCAAGTGACATTTAGCTTTAAATCTTGCGAAGATGAAGGAAGCGGTTGATAATTGTATTGCCAGAAAACAAGTTATGTGGATGGAATCGCAAATGTGAACAGTATATATAATGTATTATCCGGCAATATAAGAATATTTTGAAGCCAACTGCGATGTTATAATCATTTATAAAGATCCTGTATTAAATTTATAATTTATTATTTAAGAAACTATGTAGTGTTTATCAATATATGGCTTATCCATATTTTTGTTTGTTCGATTTTTGTATATTTTTCCAAATGAGGGGCGCCAAAAGCCGTTTCTCCCCCCCCCCCCCCCCACGGAAAAGCTCTTAGCTACGGCCCTGGGGGGACTACTGAATCAGACGCAGAATATAGAAGTTCATAATTTCATAGCCTACTTGACCACGAATTTTTTTGAACGCACGTTATTATTTTTCCTTTTGAGTTAATAGGTTTTTGTACCACAACTGATATTCTTGAAATAATGATTTACATTAAATTGGTGGATTGAATTTTTTGTCTAAATTCACAAATCACTCTGTATGTCAGTAACAAAGCGGTTTTGGACATTTGTATAAGACATTTTGCAATCATATTGGCAGTCCCTATAACCCCATAAGTTTTGTAAGTTTCAAGCTCAAGCTCTTGAGAGCTTATGAGGGGTCCTCTTGGGGAAGTCCTAGGAGGATCAGTATAATAATATAATATATATATTGTTATGGAAAATGTTGAGGCTCTCAAAATAAAGGAAAATTGAAATTGTATTTTTCATTAAAAATCTAAATGTTTAAGAAATTGTGGGTCTGACACATAAATACTAATAAATATAATAAATTCGGTTAATTTAGTGAATTCACGAAAAGATTGTCGATTTCTGCCAAAGACTTTCACATCTGTGATTTATAAAAGTATATCTACAACCAGCATCTTACAATTGAAAGAAATTATAAGCAAGGAAGAAGGAAAGAATATAGTAACAAGCAATATTATCATCGTTTTCTCGACGCAAGCCATTTGGATGATTTGATTGAATAATAAAATACTAGAAATCAGGTTTGGCTGAGAGTTCGAAGAAAAGGAATCCAGGGAAACGAGAGAAAATTGAATTTGACAGTAGATCTAGAATTGGAAATTGGAGTGACACAAAATTTTGCTCCCTATAATTATCAGAAAACTCAGTTTATTGAATGAAATAAATCATCTAATGTTAAAACAGGATATATAATAGGAAAGTATCTAAGGCTGGTTTTCCTGTCACGCTGACGGTCGGCGCTGACGGTCAGCGCTGATCGGTCAGCTCGGATCCTTTTACCCGTATAACAATTCGTTATCGATTCGTTACAGGTAGAATATCTGAATGTCCGGTACGCTAACGAAAAATCGTTATCTGAACCAGCAACAAAACGTTATCAAAAACCTCTACTCCTTTGATACAGATCAAATAACGAAAAACTATCATCCAAACGGTAAAGTTTTAATACAGAAATTCTTTATCGAACAGATACCTATTTTGGGAGCAAGAATTAATAAGAATTACGGTGGAAAAACATAATTTTGAATGTTTTTCTTATATTTTCTGCGTTTCATCGTTCGGATAACTCAATCATCCTCTCATTTAACCCCTATTACCATTGTATTGATTTAACGTATTAAATTAAATTTTCGTTCCTCATTTGGATTCGAACCTGCATACCTTACCTCCAATTTTCGATCTGACCACCACCTTACCAATTCATCCATCCACTAACCTTGTTGTAAGATATCGCAAGTGCGTGCATTTAATCGTCTGATGGGTGCAATGGATACACATAATAAAATAATGCGATATAACTGACGATCGGAGACTGAATATTCACGATTAAATCTTAAAAAAAAAGAAAATGGAAGCTCCGCATAATAAAATACGTAGAAATAATAAATAATGCAAATGACCTTAATAATGATACGATGAAGGAATTCTGTGGAAGGAATATCAGTGTAAGAACTTCACTTTATTCTACATTTTTTACTCAAACGCTATAATCAATACTACGTATCATAATTTCTTTTGATTTGTTACCACAGTTATTGAAGGCATAAACATAAACAATAACTTTCCCTCCAGTGATCACAGTACTAAGCTGTGATACATAAGAGTTCACACATTACCTGTAAGTGATTAGCTGATTTTACTGATTATATAATACCTATTGTTAGTGATCTATATTTATATTATCATGAGCTTTATTCGAATAAACTTGCCTGACCATTTTCGACCCAATGGACGGAAAGAAAACAAAATATGTCCTTGTTGTGGAATTAAAAATGAACTTAGTGTAATGAGTGCCAAAATTACACTACATATATAGAAAACCTATGAACAGTAGGACAATCCCGATTTCAAGAATGATCTGTTCCTGTGTAGTGTGTATTAAATTAAAAAGTATTAAATATTGTAATATCATTGAATTTCAACGCGACAACGCGTTGTATGCGTTTGGCATGTGAGATTTACATTTCATTACTGAAAGGAAAGCAGAGAGTATAGTAGAGTAGATGCAGAGTATATATCTGGTAGAAGTATAGTATTTTCCTCTGAAAACTGTATCTATTGTCTATCGATTCATCGTGAATTTTCGATAAAGAATTTAATCACGGGATAGTATAGAACCTATAAAGTTTTTTGATATAGGAATATCTTCGAATATCGTTATATATTCTTTACAGAGGGATTAAAGATAACCGTTAGCGATTTTCTTACTGAATGCGTAGCGATTAGATAT
Source organism: Halyzia sedecimguttata (assembly GCA_937662695.2). Classification (NCBI taxonomy): domain Eukaryota; kingdom Metazoa; phylum Arthropoda; class Insecta; order Coleoptera; family Coccinellidae; genus Halyzia; species Halyzia sedecimguttata. The sequence continues at coordinate 7,918,688 of OW569416.2, read as the reverse complement.
CGATTATCGATACAGATATTGTTTGCAAGATCTTTACCTAGTCTTTGTCGAATTTATATATTAGGGATCGCTATAATGTATACAGATTATCTTTAAAGTTTGGATATAGAATCGATAGAGTTTTGCTTTAACATTAGAAAGTTATTCAGTCGTTACGATCGGATAACGAAATATTCGGCCGATAACGAATTGTTATACGGGTAGTAACGCGCTGATCACATAGAGAAATAGAAGGATGCTATTGTCTCTGGCTCACTGAATGTGGAGGCTTGTCGGTGCCAGCTAGTCAGCGGCGCCGACGCGCTGGCGCGTACGTGCGCGTATATAGCTCAGCGCTGACGGCCGTCAGCGCTGCGTGACTCGAAAACGCTACCTATAGCTACATACATATTGACCCATCAGCGTGACAGGAAAACCAGCCTAAATCATATTGGATCCATTGTATCAAGAAGTTGAAGAGAGAATTAATTAGAAGGAGTGATATAAGAAGTGAAAGAAGGATTAACTACGATTGGAAGGAACTTCCCAGCAAATGGGTTACGTGCAGTTCTGACAGTTGACACGACATTGGAGGACCAACAAAACAGGAATTAGCACTGTTATTGGTTGTTTTGCTCATATTTCTCCTAATTTTTGAATGTTATATCAAGTTATATGCTGTTTACGAATTTTATGTAGTGTAATGAATATCTCATAAACGTTATTTGATCCATAAAAGGGGTATATATTGCGAAAATAGTATTTCATAGGTAAGAATGCTAATATCTTCCTTATCTGAACAGTTTGCTCATTTCCATGTTTTCAGGTACCTTGTAATCCAATTTATATTTGTGAATAATCATGATGGATTATAGTGATTACTCTGAAAAACATTCTGAGAGTGACAAAAAGCTCTATATCGATCAAATTTCCATCATTGGTGGTTCGTTTAGATCCTTATACTATCAGGAAGCAGAAGTGTTCAACAAAAGTTGATGACTTTACGAAAATACTGTACCCGGACATTTTTATGCACCTTGTGGTTACCAAGGACAAATATACTTCAGATGATATGAGTTCTAATAAGAGTTTGGAGGCTTATAATCAGACAGCATGTGGATGGGTGTGGAATATCTCCATAATAAAGACTGGCAATCATAGTTTGATAATTGCAAAGGTATAGGTTCAACAATCATCTTCAAATTCATATATTTCACTATAACTATCATGGATTTATTTGAAGAAAAGTATTTGAATATATCATCGAAGGAATTGCAGGATATCGGTAAGCCCCAATCTATCTAACTTTTAGTTCTTAAAATTTGATACTTGTTGGTGATTTTTATCTTATGTGTGCTGTTGAATTTATTAGTGGCAGTAATGACTGATTCTTCAAGGATATTATATGAATGCAGCTTCTATCAACGTTAGTAAAATGATTTATTTATCAATATTTTTCAGGCAGAAGCATCAATTTGACAGTGGTTGAATCTAAATCTATTGAAATAGAAAGCAGGGGGCAGTTGAATATCAAGAGTTGGTTTTAAGCATGTGTAGGATTAAGAAGTATTTCACAGTAACAATGGGTTATTCATGCTCGTCATTACAATGATTTTTGGTAATAGTTTAAACTGAAGCAAGCATATTTAAAAAAAATTACACTAATATTAATAGAGTAAAAAACACATTGTATACTTTATAATTTATTTACAACATTCATCATGTCTAAGCAGTTCTGTTTAAATAAATTAATCTACAATATGCATTTTGCTTTGTAACAGCCTTATTCTCGTTTTTGTTCGCTTGGTTTGGACCTGGCATCAGAGTTGGGAAAATTAAATTTATTCATCACGAATTAACTACATTAGATTATAAAAAATAACAGATAAATTACATACACAATCATATTCTATAATGGAATCCAATCAGGATGATTTTTATCGGACAAATCTGCTGGCTTACCTAGTGAAAACATGGTGTACAATTTTCTATATTCTAACATTAGAAACAAATAAAAATTTTATTTCCTTTCATATTTGAATGAAAACGTGTTAAATACATCATACCAAATTTGGTATGACGAATCCATAAATCTCTGGTTTTTGCTGAGGTAACAAATTTTGCGAACTTTATCAAAAACTGATGAAATCCTTTCAATAAAGAAATCAAATTAATTGAGAAATTTATAATGAAATATTATAGATTCATACATTACTATTCATGCAGCTAACTAAGTGAAACATTTTTATATGTACCTATAATTATACAGAATTGACAAGCTGGAAAGTGTTATTTGTCTTCTAAATTTTCCACAGTTTCCAATCGTAGTGACATACTAATGCAATAGAATTCTTGCCTTTGAAAACAATATACCTAATTCTTTCTTATAATCTCTCAAGGTGATCGGTTAAGTTCAGCTCTACATCATAGACCTTTAAATTAGGTCTATGCTCTACATTCATACAAGATTCAAATTGAAACCAAGATATTAAAATAGATCTATACCTTACTCACTTACTTACGCACTTTCTGCATCTAAAATTTACGTGAAAAATGTGATATTTGTACTTTTTTTAGTTCGCCCTTGCTACTGCTGCTCATGAACTTGCAAAAATTTGGCATTTTATTACTAAAAATTAATGTTTATGGAACAAATAAAGATAGCAAAATATTCACTTCACTTCATAAACAGCTATTCAATTGATATAACACTCACAAATATCGAAAAATCCAGGAAAATAAAAGCAAAACAAACAATAACAGTACTAATTCCCGCTTTGTTGGTCCTCCAATGTCAGTCAACTGTCAGAACTGCACGTAACCCATTGGCATAGAATAAGGAATATTAGGTTAAGCTTGTTTAAGGTTAGTGTAATATAGTTTTAGAGTTTGATAATTATAGTTTCCTCCTTAGTTAATAAATTATTCTGTTAATATTTTGAGATTCTTAATAATATTTTTAAAGATCATTCAAATTAGAATAATTCCAAAATTAGCAATTAATCAATTTGATATTGTTAGATACTGATTTTATACTTGTAACTGTTGAAATACTGTCTGAAGTAGGTATTACTTAGTTATAATCATGTCATTTAGTTTTTTTCTGTACGTTATGTTTCCTGTCCTGTTACGCTTGTCAACTGTTTACTGTATCGTTTCCGGGGAGAGAGTCTGAAATAAAAGCTGTTCCTTTAAAGATGTTCGTACTTCATTTGTGCAACTTATCCGATTGAATCCTGGAATATCGGGCTGAATCATTGCGTAGCTCAATTAATTTCAACAGGATATGGGCCCAGAATAACGTTGGAAATAGCTTGAGAGGATTCTGAAGAAGGATTGAGAAGACTAGCAACTTGTAAAACTTTGAAGGTGTGGTGTGTACCTGGAACTCAACATGGCGAACTCAGGAGGTGAGGCTTCAGCTCCCGTCTTTTTCGGTATTCAGAAGCTGAAAGGACGGGATGATTACATGACCTGGGAGTTTGGGATGACGAATTACTTCAGAAGGCAAGGTCTCTTGAAAGCAATCAAAGGCGAAGACAAGGACACTGCCGAAGACAAAGGTTCAGCCCGTCGTGAAGGACGTGCTTTGGCCGACATCAATCTGATGGTGGACAAGATGAATTACCAGTATGTACGCGAAGCCGATACAGCTAAAAAGGCGTGGAATAATCTGAAAGACAAGTTCGAGACAAAAGGTCACTGGAAGTATGTGCACCTTGTTCGAAAGTCTGAGCCAAGCAAGGTATGAAGACTACTCAGACATGGAGTCATACATTGCTCACATAACCTCAACTGGCCAGCAGTTGAAAACAATGGGCGAAGTAATAAAAGACAAGTATTTGGTTGCGATGATTCTTCAAGGACTCCCAAGCGAGTTTGATAGCATCGTAATGACAGTTTGTGCTGGAGAAGAAATGGAACTTGATCATGTGATATCGAAGCTCCTGGAGGACAGCATGAGAAGAGAGATTTCGAATAAGGATGGTAATTCCTGTGGGAAGTCTGCTCTGAATGCAAAGACAAAGAACTGGAAACAGAATAAATATCACGAAGGTGAGAAATACTTTGGGTCAGCTCCGTTTAATTGCTACAAATGTCATGAGAAGGGGCATAGCATCAAGCATTGTCCGCTGAACTCAACAAACAAGGAGTCTGACAATACAACAACCCAATACAAGAAGAAAGATGACAGAACCAAGAAGAAACAGCACGATGGTAGGAAGAAAAGTGACGACTCGAAGAAAACGTTCCTGTGTGCGTTATCAGCAAAGTATAATAATGGTGCGCCCATCATTATTGACTCAGGAGCAGAAGGTCACATGTCACCAAACAAGAGGATTCTTGAGAACTATCATGCAGTTTCATCTAATCAAAGTGTCATGGTGGGTGATAATGGACGTCTTGATATAGCCGGTGCAGGTAACATAAAGTTGGCTGCGAGTGATTGTGCTATTGAAAGAATACAGAATGTCTTGTATGTACCAGGGTTAAGTGCCACTTTGTTGTCTGTAAGCCAATGTACAGATCATGATTTGAATGTTCTGTTTACTAAAGATGGATGTCAATTTCTCGACGCTGATAACTGTGAGGTAGTAGGAAAACAATTAGTATCAGGTACTAGAGTGGGTGGTTTGTATCATCTAGATGGTAAACCTTTTCCTAAATCAGCCCTGGTGGCTGAGAATGTCAGAAACTTTGATCTGTGGCATGGTAGATTAGGGCATGTTGGAGTTCAGAAACTTAAGTTTTTGTGTGAGCATACAAATGATGTAAAGTTTCCCAGTATCAATCATGAACTCTGTGTTGCTTGTGCTTTGGGGAAACAATGCCGTCAGAGTTTTACTAGATCAGTGTCACCGAAGGTGTCTGAAGTTCTAGATCTTGTGCATGCTGACTTATGTGGCCCTTTGCCTTCAAGTTATGGTGGGAGTAAATATGTGTTGTCGATCGTTGATGATTATTCCCGACATGTGACAGTGTATTTTCTGAAGCACAAAAGTGAAACCAAAGATTAAATCTAAGAATATGTGGTTGAGTGTGACACCCAGAAGCAGAAGACTTTGAAAGTTTTCCGTTCTGACAATGGTGGAGAATTTATCAACAAAGATATGAGAGAATTTTTTAGATCTAAGGGCATTTTGCAACAGAGATCTGTAAGGTACACACCTGAGCAGAATGGTGTGGCTGAACGCCAACAGAGGACAATTTTTGAAGCTGCCAGAAGCATGATGATAAATGCTGACTGTTCCAAGAAATTGTGGGCAGATGCGGTCAATACTGCAGTGCATGTTCAAAATAAGGTGCCTCATTCTTCGAGTGGAAATGTGCCTGAATTGTTGTTTAATGATGTTACTTCAGTTGCTTACTCTCTTGGTTGTGATGGTTATATGCATATACCTAAACAAGTAAGGAATGATAAGTTAGAACCTAGAAGTAAACTAATGTTTTTTGTGGGGTATTCTACTGAAAGTAAAGGGTACATATTAATTGATCCCGAGAAGCCAAATGATGTTTGTGAAGCACATAGTGTGAGATTCGATGAGAAGAAGTTCACGGCTTGCTCACAGAAAGGTAAAGCTGATACAGTTGAAATTGTCTATGTGATGTAGTAGAAGTTCCCATTGAACAGCCTGATGATGATGAAGATGATGAATTTGAGGGAGGGAATGAAATTCATGAAGAACATGAAAATGTTGATGATAACAATGTAGATGTAAACATGGATCAGGAAGTTCCAGTTCCTAGGAATCCTGTTAGAGATAGAATGCGACCAAAGCGTTACAATGATTTTGTGATGTATGCTGCTAGTCTGTTTGACTCTAGTGTGTTTGCTGAGAAAGAGTGAAATGGAAAGTTGCCATGAATGATGAGTTGGAATCTTATAAAAGGCATGATGTTTTTCAGTTAGTTGAAAAACCTGAAGGGTGTAATGTGGTAAAGTCTAAATGGGTCTTTAAGATAAAAAGGGACGAAAATGGAAATGTATCTTCATATAAGGCTAGGCTTGTCGCTGTTGGCTGTAGTCAGAAGTTTGGGATAGATTTTCAAGAAGTGTTTGCACCTGTAGTAAGATACGATACTCTAATACTTTTCTATGCTTTGTCTGTAAGATTGGATTTACAAATTCATCATGTAGATGTGACCACTGCCTTTCTCAATAGAGACTTGCATGAAGACATATACATGTCTCAGACTGATGGTGTAGATGTAGTTGAAGGGAAAGTTTGGAAATTAAAGAAGGCAGTATATGGGCTCGAGCAAGCAAGCAAATGTTGGTATGAATTAAAAAAAAAGCACTGACGTGAAGTCAGTACTCTTTGGCGCGCGTGTTCACGGTGGCTAATTTGAATTGAATGATTCAAAAATTAACAGTGCTGTATCTAAGCTGCCATCAGGATAGAGTAACAAAGTTGGAAAAGAACACAAGTGACTCTCCTTAGTCGCACAAGCTCTTAGAAGATTTGGGAGGGTCAGTATAATCCTAATCATGTTTATAGCACGCGCGCCAAAGCAGATTGACTTTTTACACTTTTTCTTTCATTGTTAAGTCAATCTGCTTTTGCGCGCGTGCTATAAACATGATTAGGATTATACTGACCCTCCCAAATCTTCTAAGAGCTTGTGCGACTAAGGAGAGTCACTTGTGTTCTTTTCCAACTTTGTTACTCTATCCTGATGGCAGCTTAGATACAGCACTGTTAATTTTTGAATCATTCAATTCAAATTAGCCACCGTGAACACGCGCGCCAAAGAGTACTGACTTCACGTCAGTGCTTTTTTTTTTTTTTTTCAAGTTCCTTTAACAAATATAGCTATCAATACAGTTTGGCTGTTAGTTTTACCGTAGATCAGAAAAAAATTCGGTTGTGGGTCCTCCGTTAGGGACGAAATTGCATCTTCTCCAAATCCGAACGCATTTTAATATAGATCTACCGAATATAGTTATTTATAAATTCGCCTCAGGGCCACCATACAGACATTTCAAATCGGAAACAACGCTATTTCCCCAAAACTGACTTGTGTCCGTGCACTGAATTGACATGAATATTCTTTTAAAACCTCACAATATCGGCTCATTACTCCCAACATAACCCAAACAACCCAAAATCATTCACTTCTCGTCTGCGCAAGCGCAGTATACTCGTGGCTGCAAGTCCTCCCAAAATTACACACCTCACAAAAAACTCCGATTCTCCAACACTAGTGGTACAGGAGATATCGCTTCTTGAATCAACGCATGCGCAGACCCTCACCAGGGGATTCTATAGCGGAAAAGCATCCGCCACCCCAAAACCCCAATCCTCTCTGACGAAAGCACCACCAGTTAAATCACTGATGGTCTGCTCATGCGCATAACGAAAAATGCCTGTAAGGGGTTACATCCATTTCGAAATTAGCCCCAGGGCCACGGTACGGACACTTTAACTCTGAAACAACGCTACATCCCCCAAACTGACTTGTCCTTGCACTGAATTGCTATGAATATTCTTTTAAAACCTCATAATATCGACTCAGCACTCCCAACATAACCCATCCAACCCAAAAACAGTTACTTCTCTTCTGCGCATGCGCAATCTACTCGCGGCTGAAAGTCCTCTCAAAATAACACACCTTACAAAAAACTCCGATTCTCCAACACTAGTGGTTCAGGAGATATCACATCTTTAATCCACGCATGCGCAGACCCTCAACAGGGGATTCTATGGAGGAATAGCATCCGCCACCCCAAAACCCTATTCCTCTCTGACGAAAACACCACCAGTTAAATCACTGATGATCTGCTCATGCGCATAACGGAAAATGCCTGTAAGCGGTAACATCAATTTCAAAATTAGCCCCAGGGCCACGGTACGGACACTTTAACTCGGAAACAACGCTACATCCCCCAAACTGACTTGTCCTTGCACTGAATTGCTATGAATATTCTTTTAAAACCTCATAATATCGACTCAGCACTCCCAAGATAACCCATCCAACCCAAAAACAGTCACTTCTCTTCTGCGCATGCGCAATCTACTCGCGGCTAAAAGTCCTCTCAAAATAACACACCTTACAAAAAACTCCGATTCTCCAACACTAGTGGTTCAGGATATATCACATCTTTAATCCACGCATGCGCAGACCCTCAACAAGGGATTCTATAGAGGAATAGTATCCGCCACCCCAAAACCCTAATCCTCTCTGACGAAAACACCACCAGTTAAATCACTGATGGTCTGCTCATGCGCATAACGAAAAATGCCTGTAAGGGGTAACATCAATTTCAAAATTAGCCCCAGGGCCACGGTACAGACACTTTAACTCGGAAACAACGCTACATCCCCCAAACTGACTTGTCCTTGCACTGAATTGCTATGAATATTCTTTTAAAACCTCATAATATCGACTCAGCCCTCCCAACATAATCCATCCAACCCAAAAACAGTCACTTCTCTTCTGCGCATGCGCAATCTACTGGCGGCTAAAAGTCCTCTCAAAATAACACACCTTACAAAAAACTCCGATTCTCCAACACTAGTGGTTCGGAAGATATCGCATCTTGAATCTACGCATGCGCAGACCCTCATCAGGGATCTGAATTCTATGGAGGAATAGCATCCGCCACCCCAAAACCCCAATCCTCTCTGACGAAAACTACAGCAGTTAAAGGACTTCTCATCTGCGCATGCGCAATACGGAAAATGCCCGGAAAGGGCAGCATGAACCTCAAAAACATATGTTTCGGCATTAAAAGCAAAATATTCCGCAAAATAGTAGTAATTTTTTTATTTTTTTCATGTCACGTGATCTTCACGAAATTTTGCAAAAGTGTTTGCTTTGGTTTTTTGCATCCAACTACTGAGTTTCAATTTAATCAGATCAGTATTTTTCGAGTTATCGTGAAAACAAAATTTTCAAATTTTCAAAATTTTTTTTTGCCACTTTAGGGCCGTCCGTTCAACACAAAACTTCGCAGGCATATAAAGGTCATGATTCTACAATCTGATGCCAAATTTCAAAAAGATCGAGTGATCGGTTCCGGAAATATTCATAAAAAACGTTTTTATTAAAAACGGCCTTAACTTCGAAACCGCTCGGTCGATTTCGCCCGTTAACGAACTTGTCCGAGATATTTACGCTACAAAACTACCCTGCAAATTTCAACGCTCTAAGTCGTTCCGTTCGAGAGTTATCGTGCTAACGGCCGGACCGGCCGGCCGGCCGGACCGGACGGACAGAATTGAATTTGACCTCGAATTCTTCATCAGGGAGTCGAACCTAATCGTTTGAGACCATTTTCGAAAAAAAATTCGAAAAATACAGACATTGTGACGAAATGATAGCACGCTGTTCCTTGCGGAACACGCGCGCAAAAAGTACAAGAAGTACTGTTGAGTATTGGATTCAAGCAATCTCAGTACGAACCATGTGTGTACATCTGGAAAGATAGTAAGAAGTTGGTCATTATTGCTCTTTATGTGGATGATTTTTTCCTGTTTTTCAATGATGAGGTAAAGACTGGAGAATTGAAAGACTGTTTGATAAAGAATTTTCACACCAAAGATCTTGGACAAGTGAAACAATGCCTGAGCATGCGAGTGACTAAGAGTGACAAAACTGTTAGACTGGATCAAAAAGCTTACTGTGAAAAAATGTTGAAAAAGTTTGGAATGTTCAACTGTGTTGGTTCTAAAACTCCAATAGAAGTAGGTTTAATTCTACCTAAAGGTGAGAAGTATGTCAAATCTATTCCTTATCAGGAAGCCATTGGCAGTTTGCTGTATTTATCTTTGTGCACTAGGCCGTATATTGCCTATACTGTAAATAACTTGAGTCAATTTAATAAGTGTTACTCTGATGTGCATTGGAATGCAGTTCAAAGGGTTTTCAAGTATCTAAAGCAAACGATTGATAATGGGATTGAGTATTCACCTTCAGAGGCAGATATTTTAGGACACTGTGATGCCTCATTTGCCAATGATCATGATAGACAATCGGTGAGTGGATATGTCATCACCTTGAATAATGGAGCTGTAAGCTGGGAGAGTAGAAAGCAAGAAGTGACAGCGCTCTCGAGCACTGAAGCTGAGTATATCTCAATTACTCATGCTAGTAAAGAGTGTATGTTTTTGAGAGGTTTTTTGTTTGAATTGTGTCATAATGATATACAGGGTGTTTCTGAAATAGGGTTCCGAATTTCTACTGCATGTAGAACTCATTAAAATAAGTCAAAATGTTCCTATAAACATGTGCCCTAAAACGCACCCTTAGAAAATTACAGACCCTTAAAAGGGTTCGAATGAAACTGGTTTTATCCAGTTATTTCAAAAACGATAAAAGATAAAAAGACGAAATTAACGGAACATACATAACTTTTTACGACGAGTAACATGAGCTAGGCCATTTTTCGTTATTCAAATCATAGGCGTTCTTTTCAGGGGGGTGAAAAGGGTATCAAGTCCCTAAAAAATTTTGTACGACTTTTTTTGCAATTTTTTTAACAAATTCATAAATTTTTGACAGTTTTACGTAAAAAATGTCCTCTTTGCGTAAGTCGATATCGGCAGCGGTTTTCGTGTAAAATGAGTTTGAAAATTATCATTATTTGATAAAATTACTGTTATTCACTTCGGATCCAATTTACCCAAAATGCATTTAGAAATAATCAGAATCATTTAGTACATAAACTAAGATTATTTTAATGTCGAGTTTTCCTTATTTATTTCACAAAACTAGCCAGTGAAATTGTAATTAATGAAATTGAAGATAAAATAAGTAAGCTTAATTATGATCAGCAGAATGCACTGTAATAATGAAATTCTTAATAACACAAATTAATAAGAAACAAGGTAACTAACACTAATTACTAATAAAAGGGATAAATTACAGTAACTGTTCGAAATGACCACCGTCCATTTCAATGCATAATCTAGCGCGACGTTTCAAAGACTTGCGAACCCTTTGAAAAATTCTTGGCGTTTGTCGTATTTCCATGCAGGCGATTTCAATTTTCTCCCGTAATTGTTCAATGGTTTCGATTGATGTTTTATACACTTTCGCCTTGAGGTGGCCCCACAGAAAATAATCGAGTGGGTTTAGGTCGGGGGACCGAGGGGGCCAGGAAACAGGACCTCCACGACCAATCCACTTTTCTCCATAAACTTCATTTAAGTGTTGTCTTACGTTCAAGAGGTAATGGGGAGGCGCTCCATCCTGCATAAACCACATGCGTTGACGTTCAATTACAGGTACATCTTCTAAAAGTTCCAATAAATCGCTTACTAAGAAATTATAATAATCCTGACCATTCAGTCGATTAGGCAATATGAAAGGCCCGATAAGCCGATCACCTAAAATGCCGGCCCAAACATTAATGGAAAACCGAATTTGATGTCTTGCCTGAATTACACTATGGGGATTTTCTTCCATCCATTCGTGTTCGTTATGGAAATTAACATAGCCATCTTTACTGAAACTTGCCTCGTCGGTAAACAAGAGATGTGAAGAAAAATCTGGGAATCGTCTCAACTTTTGTAATAGCCATTGGCAGAATTCTCGGCGGGGTCCGTAATCATTAGGATTTAAAGCTTGAACTCGTTGGATGTGAAAAGGATGAAGGAGCTGCTCGCGAAGAATTCGCCAAACTACAGAAAAACTTATGTCATTCATACGCGCGATACTTCTTACACTAACTCTTGGATTGTCTTCAACTATTCTCAAAACACGTTCTTCAGTTGCCGGAGTTCTTACAAATCTGGTTCTACCACGATCGTTTACCCTTGCCTGGAATGAACCACTTTCTCTTAAACGTTGATGGATCCTCTGAAACACTTGTCGAGATGGAAGTCTTCTATTTGGGTATGCCACCGCATACAAACGCCTTGCTTCTGTTGCATTACCATTTGCACGGCCATACATAAAATGCATATCCGTAAATTCCGCGTTTGAATAGTCTGGCATTTTAAAAAAATAATAATTGTAACGACCACTAAATCAAATTTTGATTAACTTTTGCAAAAGTTAGCTGACAAGTTATCAATAAATAATTATTTATTCTGACAGATTATCGTAGCCAACGCTATTTTTTGTTTCCTATGGTAACTTGATTTTCTGCCTAATAATTTCTAGAACATGTATGACAATTTTCAAACTCATTTTACACAAAAACCGCTGCCGATATCGACTTACGCAAAGAGGACATTTTTTACGTAAAACTGTCAAAAATTTATGAATTTGTTAAAAAAATTGCAAAAAAAGTCGTACAAAATTTTTTAGGGACTTGATACCCTTTTCACCCCCCTGAAAAGAACGCCTATGATTCGAATAACGAAAAATGGCCTAGCTCATGTTACTCGTCGTAAAAAGTTATGTATGTTCCGTTAATTTCGTCTTTTTATCTTTTATCGTTTTTGAAATAACTGGATAAAACCAGTTTCATTCGAACCCTTTTAAGGGCCTGTAATTTTCTAAGGGTGCATTTTAGGGCACATGTTCATAGGAACATTTTGACTCATTTTAATGAGTTCTACATGCAGTAAAAATTCGGAACCCTATTTCAGAAACACCCTGTATAATGATAATATGAGTGCATTAAAGCTAACGCAGCATGCTGGTTTTCATGCTAGGACTAAGCATATAGATGTGAGGTTTCATTATATTAGAGAACTGTGTAAGGAGAACAAGTTGGAGCTCATGCACATGTCGACCAAAGAAATGCCTGCGGATGTATTGACCAAGGGTTTGACTGCCAAGTGCCATGATAAATGTATCAAGCGTTTTGGAATCGGTTAATGCTATTTTAATAACTTTGAAATGTAGAAATGTCATGATTAAGGGAAAGTGTTGAAATACTGTCCGAAGTTGGTATTACTTAGTTATAATCATGTCATTTAGTTTTTTTCTGTACGTTATGTTTCCTGTCCTGTTACGCTTGTCAACTGTTTACTGTATCGTTTCCGGGGAGAGAGTCTGAAATAAAAGCTGTTCCTGAAAAGATGTTCGTACTTCATTTGTGCAACTAATCCGATTGAATCCTGGAATATCGGGCTGAATCATTGCGTAGCTCAATTAATTCAACAGTAACGAATTCACAAAATTCAAAATTATTTTATTCGTATCATAACAATATATATATACAGGGTGAGTCTTTGACCACTGCATTAATTTTAACCAAAGATTCCTCTCATTAAATGAAACACTTTTTTCATTTAACATTTTTCCAAATTCAGCTCAGGTAAAAAGATACAGGCTGTTGAAATTTTGAAAAAAAATCAGTTTGTATTTTGTAGCTTTGACATCCTTTTTTGAATAAAATGAATGTTGGCGTAAAGTTTCCTATAACTATGATACATATTTTCCAAATATTAGTTATTTTCTACTTCTACAGGTTTTCTAGTTATGGACTCGTGGATTCATAAAACTAAACGAAATTAGCATAAAGAAAGCATATAAAGTTTTTCTTGAGTCATTTCAAGAATATTCCATCCTTTTAGAACATTATATTATTCCTCATCATTTCTCCTTAAACGCACCGTTTTCGAGATATTCTTCATTGAATGTTTTAAAATGGAAAACTCCAGAAATTTCACTACTTTTATGGATCCGTCCCTGAGCGTTGGAATCCCGAATCAAGCTGTAAACCACGTTACCATGCCTTATTCTCGTCCGCCAACAATGTCATAGATAATTTATATCCGGGAGTGTATTAGCACATTGTGAAATCTTTAAACGCTTGTAACTTTTTACCTGAGCCGAATCTGGAAAAATGGTAAATGAAAAAAGTGTTTCATTTGATGAGAGGAATCTTAGGTTAAAATTAATGCAGTGGTCAAAGACTCACCCTGTATATATATTTTTTTTTATTATTTTTTTTTCTTTACCATCTGGGGTTGGCTAATCGTCAGTGCCGGATCATTTAGATCAAGACACCTGTCAGCTGCTGGTCAGGAATCTTCGGACGATCCTTGTGGTCCACAGGATCACCTCCTTTTGTGCATCTCCAATGAGTCCTTCGTCGAGTTCGAGCTTCCTCGTGTTCTCAACCAGATGTTTCTCAATGAGACCGTTGGTGGTGATAACGAGAGGCAGGATACATGTAGTGGTGAGTTTATGTATTTCCTTAAGTTCGAAAGCCAAATCATGGTATTTGATTATCTTTTCGGTGTATGCTCGCTCAGCGTTGTCATCTGATGGTACGGTTATATCTATTACTAGCTGTGCCCGCGACTTCGTCCGCATACAATTGTGATTTCGGGCTTCGTCTTGATCTGCGTCATTTTCTGTTATTACAAAACTTCTGCGTAAACTATATTTTTAGTTTTATTTTCTGCAGGCAGAACAACATATTGGTTTTCTCCGCAACCTGATCTTGACAACGCGACATATAGTTGTCCATGGGAAAAGCAGTCTTGGCGTAAATCGATCCCCACGTGTTTAAATGTTTGCCCCTGTGACTTATTAATTGTAACGGCGAAAGACAGCTTAAGGGGAAATTGAATTCTTTTAAAATTGAAAGGCAAATCATTCGGGATCATCGGAATTCGAGGTATAAGCACTGTTTGACCAACTGCTGGACCAGTCAAAACTATTGCAACGATCACGTTATTACGAAGAAATTTTACTTGAAGTCGGGTCCCGTTGCACAAATTTGGTGGATTCAGATTTCGAAGGAGAATTATTGGGGCACCTATTTTCATCTTAAGGGAATGTGGAGGAAGGCCACTTGGGTTTAAAGAATTTAGAAACTCCTGTGGGTAATGGACCACATCTTCTTGATCCATTACATTATCAATAGATGTGTATGTGATTATATCTCCTGGAAGTTTATTTAAAATTATATTATTGATTTCGTCCACGCTACTGTTTCTCGCCGCTAATATTGCCCTTTGACACATCCATTGGTGATCTTTATTTTGTATTTCGCTGATGTCAGGGTAAACTTTTGATATCAAATCCTCAATGTTATTTAGTCTTACTGCTAAATCGCGATCAATTTCGATTTTATTGTGCAAATGAGGTATTTTTCCGTCTCCTACTGAAAGTAATTTTGAAGGGAAAGTTATTCTACCTCCCCCCAAATGGGCTCTCATATTTGTCAATAATTTTAAAATATGAACAGACTTCCATAATGGAGAACTTTTAAGGCAAGACTTTACAATGTCTGCTCTAGTTCCCCTTACTATTACGGGTAAAGTTTGTCGAAAGTCCCCAGCAAACATGACAGTAATCCCACCCATGATTTTATCACAGGTTCTAAGATCTCTTAGAGTTCTGTCTAGAGCTTCTACGTGAGCTCTATTGATCATGGTACATTCGTCCCAGATTATTAAGCTGACGTCTTGTAATACTTTTCCCAAAGGGCCATTTTTACGTATAGAGCACACGCTATCTTTCTCTAAAGAAACAGTCAGGGGCAGTTTAAAAGTGGATTGAACTGTGCGTCCACCTGCTAATAAAGTTGCAGCGATACCTGACGACGCTACTGCCAAGGCTAGTTTTCCCTGAGACCTTACTTTTGCCAATATAAGATTAGTAATAAAGGTCTTGCCGGTCCCACCGGGAGCATCCAAAAAGAACATTCTTCCTTCATTAAAACGAACACTTCGTAGAACACCATTATACGCTGTCACTTGGTCATTAACTAATCTTGGTTCATTTTGAATAATATACTGATTTAATTCATTTATATCATATGGTTTTCGCAACGCTACTTCTAACGGGTCCAAAAGCGAATTATTTCTTTTTGATGCAGGAAGCCCAAAATCGGTTAGGGATTTCTCGCAAATCTCATGAATTTTATCTTCAATATGATTAGTCCATCATTGTATACATCATCATTATATGCTAATGTCATATCCTGATTCTCATTACGAAGTGTGTTTAATATATCTTCACATAAAGCATTACGAAATTTATTCCATAACTCTAAGGGGTCAGATGGTTGGCAAAATATAAGAATGATGGTAAATAATTCCCTTAACTTTGTAGCTGGCTCGGATATGACAGCATCGGACATGGTATTTTGCCAATGTTCATCTCCCTCCGGTAAACCTAATTCCTTGCAAGCGCCTTGATAAGTTTGGAAAATAACACCATGCACGGTTCTTAGATGTTCAAATGACATTGGACCGCGAACATATTGCAGTAACATTCTTAAATAAAAACATTCAGTTTGAGTTGGATGAATGTTGTAAACACGGCCTAAAGTTGTGTCTTTTTTTACTCCGGGATATCCTTCAACATCTTGCCCACGTCTTCTTCTAGAAAATGAATTTCTTTTCCACACGTAATACTGGGGAACTTCGTGATATAAAAGGGTTTTTGCAAAATCGTCGATTCTGCAAAGATCAAAGAACGCTGTAAGTGTCGTCGATGAAGGATTGTTAACACGATCTTGGAGATTTTCATTATTATGAAAATATACTCTTTGTCCATTTTCCAAATGAACTGCTAAATGAACTACTGCCGGAAAACGTTCATGAATAGAAAATTGGAAAATTCTCCAGAATGCTTCCTAGGAACTTATATAGCGACCATTTAGATATTTTTCTACTTCAGTCAACACAATATCTCGGGGACCTTTGTCTTCATCCATTAAAAGAACAGCTACTTCATCTACTACCGGCGCATTATACCGACCTTGATGCTCGTTAGGAGGTTGCATATCAGCATGAATAATAAGTTTTAAATCATTCGGTGGTCTATTTTCCAGATTGTACTTAAAACTTTGAATATACGTATTATGATCGTGAAGATATGTTTGAAGAACGTCGATAAGATCGATTTGCAAGCTTGGGTTTAAATTTGAGCGCAAGGATATCTGATCTGCATGGGAAACAAAATATATTTGCAAAAATTCGGGTTGTGCACTTTCAGCTGGAAGTAAGTCACCGATCAAATGATAAACTTGCCCTTGGACTTTAAAAGTGGGCATAAAGTTTCCCTCACGAATTTCTTTGGCACCAAATGAAGTCATCTGAAATAGTGTATTATATTGTCTTGAGTGATTTAAGAAATGCTTTGATGATGGATGTGAGCCTGATATCAGTCCTTGTAAAACGGATGTTGGTTGCGGAATTATAGGTATATTTACTTTGCCACCACTACAACACAGTCCAGGAGCTTCCGCCGCCTATTTTTTTGCTTGGCATAAGTTGCATATTTTATCCATTCTGCCAATATCAATATAATTTAGCCCAGTATAGTCAAGGGTACAATCATAAACAAAAGCACCATTCAATAAACTATGTTGCCCGCGTGTTCTATTCCTTGCTGATCGGGCATTTTGCTGTGCTAATCGATGGGATCGTTCAGCGCTTGATTCCCGATCACGGCTAGCCAAAGTTCGTGAGTTCTGTGAAGCCAAACGTTGAGATCGTTCAGCGCTTGATTCCCTATGTCGGTTCGCTAAAGTTAGGAAATTTTGTGAGGCGAGACGCTGCGAACGTTCAACGCTCGATTCTCTATCATGGTTTTGTTCATTGATTGCTCTTTGAGTAGCCAACCTATGCATATTTTCATCCTCAGTTTCATTGCTGCGCATAACTCGCAGCCGCTTTGCATTAGCAGTCTGCCGAGAAAGCTGAGATCTTCTTCTAGGCATTTCAAGAACGTAGAATATGAAAACTTGACTTAAGAAACGTAAGACTAATAATTAGGAACCTAATTATTTGTACCTGTACTTGGTACTTACGTAAATTGAATATTTTGTCAAAAGAATAACCGTAAAATGAAAATAAGGTAAACTAACTAAACTAACTAAACCTAAGAATAAGTAGACGACACTTATTAACAGGTAACAAAAAGAAGTGTTAATATTAGAAACAAAATACTATCCTAAAACGAAAAATACCTACTATATAGAAAACAACTACAAAATGAAAATGTGTTTGAAAAGTATAATTAGAATGATATTATGGCAAAAGCAAATTAGCGCAGTATCCAACCATTCAGTAGGGAGCCGACTGTAAGAGTGTGCCGCTCGGCGTGGTATCTCGCTTTATATAGGAAAGTATCTCGTAGAGCTACACCCCCTCCAGTTCACCAGCAAGCATCGCGTCTCGCCTATCGGCCAGCGCCGGGTGCCCTCAAAGAATGAATAATTTCCACCGTTTTTTACACATTTACCACTGTATCTTCGCTCCTATTTGTCACAGCGTGATGTTATATAGCCTATAACCTTCCTCGATAAATGGAGTATCCAATACAAAAAGAATTATTCAATTCGAACCAGTAGTTTCGGAGATTAGCGCTTTCAAACAAACAAACAAACTCTTCAGCTTTATATATTAGTATAGATAATTACCTTTCTTTCTTTTTTCAGAAGTAACACAATATCCGGCCGGTTATGCGGGATTGGTCTATCAGTGATGAGCGGGTGGTCCCAGTAAAGCTTTACCTCACTATTTTCCAGTATCTCCTTTGGTAAGTACTGATATATCTTCTTGTGTTCTTTTATTAAATCATTTTTAATGGCAATGGCTTAGTGGTACGCCTTTGCTATGGCATTGTGGCGATCCGTGTATTCCCTGGGAGCGAGGGTGGAGCAGGAGGACGTAATGTGTTGGATCGTTTCCGGCGATCGTGAGCACTTGCGACATTTATCAGAAGGTAGGTTTTTCTTCAGTATGGTTTTCTGATATGCTCTTGTGGAAACCACTTGATCCTGAATCGCTACCAGTCGGCCCTCTGTCTCTGGGAAGAGGTAACCCGCTCTTAGGTAGTTGACAGATCTTTCTTTGTCTATTTTATCCCATTTCAGAGCGGTGGGGTACCTTCCATGGAGCGCCTTGCCGTGCCATACTTCGGACAACTCACTGATGCTGGGCGGTTCCGGGGGATGATTTCTTGAGGCCAAATTCAGTGCCGTGATGTTATTGTCCTCTTCGCACAGTGTTTTGAAAAATTTTAAGGTATTAGATCTGAAGTATTCTCGCATATCTTTTACTACTTTGTGGTGTGTGGATTCAACATTCTGTAGCCCTCTCCCTCCGTCTTTCCTTGGTATGTACAACCTCTTGGTGGATGCATGGGGGTGGTGCATGCCATGTTTCGTTAGTAACACTCTTATTTGAGTGTCTATTGCTTTGAGGTCTGTTGCAGACCATTTTACGATACCGAAGGAGTAGGAGAGGCATGGTATTGCCCACGTACTTATGGATGTGAAGGTTGACTTAGTATTTAATTTACTTTGCAGGATCTTTTTCAGTCTGCCCATGAATTTGTTCTTAAATTTCGTTTTGGCTTCTGCAGTTTTTATTTCTAACCCCTGTTGGATTCCCAGGTATTTATATGTTTCTTCTGGCCCTAGTCTTTGGATTTCCAGTTCGTCTTGCACCAACATCGCCTCTCCACTTGTGAGTCTTCCCCTCTTCATATGTATTACGGCACACTTGTCGAGACCCATTTCCATCTTGATGGTTTCAGTGAAGGATGCAACAATTTTTAGCTCTCTCAGTAGTTGTTCTTCATTTGTGGCGTATAGTTTCAGATCGTCAATGTACAGCTGATGATTTTAGTGTTGCTCCTTTTTGCGCGCGTGTTCCGCAAGGAACAGCGTGCTATCATTTCGTCACAATGTCTGTATTTTTCGAATTTTTTTTCGAAAATGGTCTCAAACGATTGGGTTCGACACCCTGATGAAGAATTCGAGGTCAAATTCAATTCTGTCCGTCCGGTCCGGCCGGCCGTTAGCACGATAACTCTCGAACGGAACGACTTAGAGCGTTGAAATTTGCAGGGTAGTTCTGTAACGTAAATATCTCGGACAAGTTCGTTAACGGGCGAAATCCACCGAGCGGTTTCGGAGTTAAGGCCATTTTTAGTCAAAACGTTTTTTATGAATATTTCCGGAACCGATCACTCGATCTTTTTGAAATTTGGCATCAAATTGTAGAATCATGACCTTTATATGCCTGCGAAGTTTTGTTTTGATCGGACGGCCCTAAAGTGGCAAAAAAAAATTTCAAAAATTTTAAAATTTTGTTTTCAGGATAACTCGAAAAATACTGATCTGATTAAATTGAAACTCAGTAGTTAGATGCAAAAGACCAATGCAAACACTTTTGCAAAATTTCGTGAAGATCACGTGACATGAAAAAAATAAAAAAATTACTACTATTTTGCGGAATACTTTGCTTAAAATGCCGAAACCTATTTTTTTGAGGTTCATGCTGCCTTTCCGGGCATTTTTCGTTGTGCGCATGCGCAGATGAGAAGTCATTTAACTGCTGTAGTTTTCGTCAGAGAGGATTGGGGTTTTGGGGTGGCGGATGCTATTCCTCTATAGAATCTAGATCCCTGATGAGGGTCTGCGCATGCGTAAATTAAAGTTGCGATATCTCCCGAACCACTAGTGTTGGAGAATCGGAGTTTTTTGTAAGGTGTGTTATTTTGAAAGGACTTTTAGCCGCGAGTAGATTGCGCATGCGCAGAAGAGAAGTGACTGTTTTTGGGTTGGACGGGTTATGTTGGGAGTGCTGAGTCGATATTGTGAGGTTTTAAAAGAATATTCATAGCAATTCAGTGCTCGGACACTAGTCAGTTTGGGGGAAATACCGTTGTTTCCGAGTTGAAGTGTGCATACCGTGGCCCTGGGGCCAATTTTGAAATTGATGTTACCCCTTACGGGCATTTTTCGTTATGCGCATGAGCAGACCATCAGTGATTTAACTGCTGAAGTTTTCGTAAGAGAGGGTTGGGGTTTTGGGGTGGCGGATGCTATTCCTCTACAGAATCCCCTGGTGAGGGTCTGCGCATGCGTGGATTCAAGAGGCGATATCTCCTGAACCACTAGTGTTGGAGAATCGGAGTTTTCTGTATGGTGTGTGATTTTGGGAGGACTTTCAGCCGCAAGTAGATTGCGCATGCGCAGAAGAGAAGTGACTGTTTTTGGGTTGTATGGGTTATGTTGGGAGTGCTGACCCGATATTGTGAGGTTTTAAAAGAATATTCATGGCAATTCAGTGCAAGGACAAGTCAGATTGGGGGATGTAGCGTTGTTTCCGAGTTTCGTGGCCCTGGGGCTAATTTCGAAATTGATGTTACCCCTTACGGGCATTTTTCGTTATGCGCATGAGCAGACCATCAGTGATTTAACTGCTGGTGCTTTCGTCAGAGAGGATTGGGATTTTGGGGTGGCGGATGCTATTCCTCTATAGAATCCCCTGGTGAGGTTCTGCGCATGCGTGGATTCAAGAAGCGATATCTCCTGAACCACTAGTGTTGGAGAATCGGAGTTTTTTGTGAGGTGTGTAATTTTGGGAGGACTTGCAGGCACGAGTATATTGCGCTTGCGCAGATGAGAAGTGAATGGTTTTAGGTTGTTTGGGTTATGTTGGAAGCAATGAGCCGATATTGTGTGGTTTTAAAAGAATATTCATATCAATTCAGTGCACGGACACAAGTCAGTTTGGGGGAAATAGCGTTGTTTCCGAGTTGAAATTTCTGTATGGTGGCCCTGAGGCGAATTTATAAATAACTATATTCGGTAGATCTATATTAAAATACATTCGGATTTGGAGAAGAGGCAATTGCGTTCCAAACGGAGGTCCCACAACCGCATTTTTTTTCGATCTACGGTAAATCTAACAGCCAAACTGTATTGATAGCTATATTTGTTAAAGGAACTTGAAAAAAAAAAAAAAAGCACTGACGTGTAGTCAGTACTCTTTGGCGCGCGTGTTCACGGTGGCTAATTTGAATTGAATGATGAGTACTTCAAGCTCAGTAGATAGATCGAGCCGAAGATCTACCCAAAGGATAGTGGACACCATTCACTGTCGGTTCAAAAATTAACAGTGCTGTATCTAAGCTGCCATCAGGATAGATTAATAAAGTTGGAAAATAACACAAGTGACTCTCCTTAGTCGAACAAGCTCCTAGAAGATTTGGGAGGGTCAGTATAATCCTAATCATGTTAATCGCACGCGCGCAAAAGCAGATTGACTTAATAATGAAAGAAAAAGTGTAAAAAGTCAATCTGCTTTGGCGCGCGTGCGATTAACATGATTAGGATTATACTGACCCTCCCAAATCTTCTAGGAGCTTGTTCGACTAAGGAGAGTCACTTGTGTTCTTTTCCAACTTTGTTAATCTATCCTGATGGCAGCTTAGATACAGCACTGTTAATTTTTGAACCGACAGTGAATGGTGTCCACTATCCTTTGGGTAGATCTTCGGCTCGCTCTATCTACTGAGCTTGAAGTACTCATCATTCAATTCAAATTAGCCACCGTGAACACGCGCGCCAAAGAGTACTGACTACACGTCAGTGCTTTTTTTTTTTCTATTATGTATCCATAATTTGATTCGTTCAATAGTCTGCTTAGAAAGTTGATCGCAAGACAGGACCATAGTGTACTTAACTTGTCGCCCTGAAAGAGTCCATTTTCTATGTTTATTTCAGATGTTGTAAAAAAAAAAATGTCAGTGTTGACATGCAGGTTCGTTCTCCATGTTTCCATGAGGTGCTTTAGCAGATTGACTACGTTCTCCGATACTCCGTATAGTTTCAGGGTCTTTAATAGCCATGAGTGTGGTATTGAGTCAAAGGCTTTTTTGTAGTCAACCCACGCCATGGATAGGTTTCGTAGTTTCTTCTTTGCTTGCTTCGTTACTAGGTAATCTATAATTAGCAGCTCTTTGCATCCTTTCACACCCCTCCGGCATCCGTTCTGTTCTCTGGCTAGTATTTTGTGTTTGCTCACGTGTTTCCATATTTTCTGGGTTAAAATTCCAGTGAGTATTTTATAAAGTGCCGGTAGGCATGTGATCGGCCTGTAATTTGCTGGGTCTTCGTTTCTCTCTCCTTTTGGTATCATATGGGTGGTGCCAAGTGTGCAGGACGAGGGTATGTGTGTCGGGTCTGTTAGTGCTTTTTGAAATAATTTTGCCAGTATCTCATGCGTAGAGTCAAAGTACTTCCACCAGTAGTTGTGGAGACCGTCAGGTCCCGGCGCAGACCAGTTGTTGGCTTTTTTCAGTGCGGCTCTTATGTCATCTTCAGTGATGATGATCTCTTCCATGATGTATCTTCCGGATTCTCTTTCAGCTTCTCGAATCCAGGAAGCTTGATCGTCATGTTCCCCAGTATGACCCCAGATTTTTTTCCACGTCGCGTGCATGCTGTCGGGTGTTGGTCAAGTCTCCCTGAGTTGTTATTGTTCCCTCAAGTTGTCGATAAAATTGTTTTTGATTTTTGTAATAGAGCTGATTGTTTTTGTAACGCGTGACTCTTTCATTGTAACGTCTTATCCGGTTTCCTAACGCTTTGGCTTTCTGTTTTAGGGTATCATATAGTACGGTAAGTTCTTCTTTAAAACGCTCGTTGGCGCTCCTGATGTGGAATTCCGATGCTATGCGTGTTATGTTTTTGGCCGTCCTCCTGCTTGGCGAGCTGGTATTCAGGTAAGTATGCAATTTTCCAATTTTCACTCTAATTTTTGTTATCTTATTTTCCAGGCGCACTTTCCATGGTGGTGTCTTGTCTACTACTGGTTCTGGTTGTGTGTGGACTACCCGAATATCATTCTCCTCGCAGACAGTCAACGCTCCAACGTACACGTTGTCCATGACCTCTTCAATGGTTGAGTTATGTTTTATCCTTGACTTCAATATAAGGTTTACCTTTTCTACACTTTTGAGTAATTTCCGTGATCCTTTTAGTCTCGGAATTTTGGCCCTTTTTTGGGGGGAGACCCTTGCATACATCTGTATATTTCTCTGGAATATCCTTTCTGTCTTCTCTAAGCAAGGTATAGTTGTTGGTTGAGGCTCCAGGTTTGGTCCATATCTATGTGCAGTGTTACCATTTGTAGCTGGGGCGTATGGTCGTATGCTTCGTTTAATTGTCTCAAGCTCGACACTCGAGAACTTCTCATGTTGCATGATCCATCTGACTCTATTTGCCAGTAGATTTGGGTAGGATTGCTTAGTTGGGTTTATGTCATTCCATGTGTCCGTAAGGAGGTCTCTGTATGTTCTTCCAGTTGTTAGTTGAAGATCCTGTGCTATGAAATGGACACGTATTATGAGGATGTTTTCTTCCTGTGTCCATCGTGTCCTTCCATCTCTTGTGTTAGGAGCATCTGCGGGACAGGTTCTAATCCCGTCCAAGCTGATACTCCTCCTTCCTCTTCTGAGGGTATTTGAGCTTTGGCTTACGGTGCCATCTCGGGGGGCTGCGCTTGCCCCACAGCTGACCCCATCAGGCTCTACCTCTGGACGGCTCCGAAGAGGGCCAGCCCGCTGCCCTCTACCGCCCTGGATCATACTTCTAGTAATAGGAGCGACTCATATTCTTCAACCCACCAGGTTGCTGGCCTAGGAGGCTGGGTGATTCGGGTACGCGGGGCCTTCAAACCCGAAGGGTTACCCCCCCCCCTGCGTAAAATATATATATATATATATATATATATATATATATATATATATATATATATATATATATATATATATATATATAGTCCTATTCTTATTCATATATATATATATATATTATTAATTCTTGAATTTTCTTGTGCTTCTTTCTTATATAAATTTTTGTGAAAGTTTTCTTGGGTATTGTAGCACGTTGTGTTTGACTATTAAAACAATATTTACTTTTTCATTTCATATAATATCCAACATATGTTTCGGCCTTGATTGGCCTTTTTCAAGGATGTATAATATAACAATCTAATACTAATTTTTGACAAATTACAACTGTCAAAATTGAAAATAATGTCATGATTCAAAATATCAAATAATTTTATCACTTCAAGACAGCGATAGCTGTGTAAGTTGATAAAATTAAAAAACTGGGATCTATATTTTCATTTTCTATCATTTTATTAAATTGAAATATATTTGTGCCAAGTTTTTGGTGTCAGTTTTATCGTTCATAGCTTCTTTCTCTTTTTTGATATGAATCATTACTAATATATTTCGCGTTTAACAATTTTTTTCTCTACCTAAAATATTAAGTTTTCAAAATCTATTTTATGCCCTTCAATTTGTTCGTGTTTTTTAAGTGCTGTGGTATTTTTACAAAATTTATGGCCATTGATACGTTCTTTTATATATTGTGATGTTTGACCTATGCATACTTTAAGGCAGTTTATACAGTTAATTTGGTATATACAATTTGAAATTTTATTTTTTGGAATTTTTGATTTTAAATTTGAGTTTAAGAATTTCAAATTAACCACATTTTTAAATGCTAAATTTATTCCATAATCTTTTAATGTTGTATTTAGTTTTTCCGATAGGCCTTGAATATATGGTAAAGATATGTATTTTAGAATTTTAGTTTCGCTTTTTTTAGTATTTTTGTTTATTATTTTTAGAGGATAGTTATTTCTTATCAGCATATTTTTTGCTTTATTAATTGTTTGTTTTCTGAATTCTGGACTTGTGAGTTTTAGAGCTCTGTCAGCGATTCCTGATATCACACTTTTCTTATGAATCATTGGGACTGTAGCTTCAAAATTTAAATATTGTCCGCTCCAGGTAGGTTTTGTAGACCAAATTGTCTTTATTTCAGTGTTTGTTCGTATAAGTGTTAGATCCAAGAAATTGATTTTATTTTGTTCTTCTAATTCATGGGTGAATTTCAATTTTGGATGGTAGTTATTGAAATCGCTAATAATTTCACATATTTTATCTTCAGGTGCTGCTGTGAGACAATCATCTACGAAACGTTTAAAAAATGGTATTTTGTATGTTAATCTATTTATAACAGTTTCTTCTAAATCTTCCATAATAAGTTGTGCTATTACCGCAGAAATCGGAACTCCCATGCCACATCCATTTATTTGACAATAAAATTCGTTTTTAAATTGAAAATACGAGCATGAAAAAAATAGTTCGATTGCTTTTATAAATTCTGTTTTTGGTAGGTCTGTATGTATTTTTATTTCATTCCATTTCTTAATAATTAAGTCTTTTGCTACGCCAAGTGGTAAATTTGTGTATAAGCTGACAACATCTAGTGAGAACAATTTTTCATTGTTTTTTAATGATACATTATCTATGAATTTTTTGAATTGCCATGAATCTTTTATATAAAATTTATTTTTTCAAGTATTGGGGTTAAACAATTAGCTATGTATTTTGATGATTTATAAATAGGACTTTGGATACAACTAATGATTGGTCTAAGAGGTATTTCTTTTTTATGTAATTTTGGAAGTCCGTATATTTGGGGTGGATTTGCGTTATGTATTTTTAATTCATTGCAAAGTTTTTTAGGTAAAATATTCCTTTTTTCCCATGATTTTATTAGATCATTATTTTTATTTTGAATTATCTTTGTTGGATCTTGTTTTATTTTTTTATAAGTTGTTTGATCGTTTAGGATATCAAAAAATTTTTATTATAGTCACATGTATTCATTACTACTGTTTTGTTAGATTTATCTGGTTTAAGAACTGTTATTTGAGGGTGTTTTTTGAGAAATGATCTAATAAAATCATGGTAAAAAAGGAATATTTTACCTAAAAAACTTCGCAATGAATTAAAAATACATAACGCAAATCCACCCCAAATATACGGACTTCCAAAATTACATAAAAAAGAAATACCTCTTAGACCAATCATTAGTTGTATCCAAAGTCCTATTTATAAATTATCAAAATACATAGCTAATTGTTTAACCCCAATACTTGGAAAAAATAAATTTTATATAAAAGATTCATGGCAATTCAAAAAATTCATAGATAATGTATCATTAAAAAACAATGAAAAATTGTTCTCACTAGATGTTGTCAGCTTATACACAAATTTACCACTTGACGTAGCAAAAGACTTAATTATTAAGAAATGGAATGAAATAAAAATACATACAGACCTACCAAAAACAGAATTTATAAAAGCAATCGAACTATGTTTTTCATGCTCGTATTTTCAATTTAAAAACGAATTTTATTGTCAAATAAATGGATGTGGCATGGGAGTTCCGATTTCTGCGGTAATAGCACAACTTATTATGGAAGATTTAGAAGAAACTGTTATAAATAGATTAACATACAAAATACCAAAATTGAAATTCACCCATGAATTAGAAGAACAAAATAAAATCAATTTCTTGGATCTAACACTTATACGAACAAACACTGAAATAAAGACAATTTGGTATACAAAACCTACCTGGAGCGGACGATATTTAAATTTTGAAGCTACAGTCCCAATGATTCATAAGAAAAGTGTGATATCAGGAATCGCTGACAGAGCTCTAAAACTCACAAGTCCAGAATTCAGAAAACAAACAATAAATAAAGCAAAAAATATGCTGATAAGAAATAACTATCCTCTAAAAATAATAAACAAAATTATCAAAAACAAAATTTTCAGCCTATACAACACAGAGAAAAAAAATACTAAAAAAAGCGGAACTAAAATTCTAAAATACATATCTTTACCATATATACAAGGCCTATCGGAAAAACTAAATACAACATTAAAAGATTATGGAATAAATTTAGCATATAAAAATGTGAATAATTTGAAATTCTTAAACTAAAATTTAAAATCAAAAATTCCAAAAAATAAAATTTCAAATTGTATATACCAAATTAACTGTATAAACTGCCCTAAAGTATACATAGGTCAAACATCACAATATATAAAAGAACGTATCAATGGCCATAAATTTTGTAAAAATACCACAGCACTTAAAAAACACGAACAAATTGAAGGGCATAAAATGGATTTTGAAAACTTTCATATTTTAGATAGAGAAAAAAATTGTAAAACCCGAAATATATTAGAAATGATTCATATCAAAAAAGAGAAAGAAGCTATGAACGATAAAACTGACACCAAAAACTTGGCACAAATATATTTCAATTTAATAAAATGTAAGAAAATGAAAATATAGATCCCAGTTTTTTAATTTTATCAACTTACACAGCTATCGCTGTCTTGAAGTGATAAAATTATTTGATATTTTGAATCATGACATTATTTTCAATTTTGACAGTTGTAATTTGTCAAAAATTAGTATTAGATTGTTATATTATACATCCTTGAAAAAGGCCAATCAAGGCCGAAACATATGTTGGATATTATATAAAATGAAAAAGTAAATATTGTTTTACTAGTCAAACACAACGTGCTACAATACCCAAGAAAACTTTCACAAAAATTTATATATATATATAAGTGGAAAAGTTTAACGGGTAATTCCGCAAAAGAAGCAGATTATAATCTAATTCTGCACTTATTGATATTACTCCGCATGATCCATATTTCTATGTTATATATATATATATATATATATATTGTATAATATTCTTCTCGACCATAAATTATTTAAACAACTTAGTTTTATCGGGTATGTGGTCAATTTTCAAGTCAAACAGTCAAAATAAGTTTTGTGTTTGCTTTTACTTCTCAATATTTCGTTGACAGTTGCCAACTTCCTCAGGAGAAACTACAAAATATACACTGTAAATATATAAACGAGACAAACATATATGGTATTACTCACAAGATGTACAAAACATTGACTAATTCAAAATGCAATCGACATTAATAATAGAAAGCACGGGAACCAAGGGATGCTATCAATCATCATCCTTTGGCTAGCAAGGTAAAAATAATACTTGCGCTGTACGTACCTACTGTTACAACATTTTGTAGGAAATAAGAACAAAGGCCCTCTATGGATTACCAATTAAACTATTATAAATTATTCAAGATGTTGCTATAGATTACACTCATCTGGTCCGTGTCTGATTTAAAGTTAACTGTAAAACCGATAAAACTAAGTTGTTTATATATATACATATATATAAAACATAGAAATATGGATCATGCGGAGTAATATATATATATATGGAGAGGCTTAACGGGTAATTCCGCAAAAGGAGCAGATTCAAAATAATTCTGCTGGTACCTGCAGAATTATTTTGAATCTGCTCATTTTGCGGAATTACCCGTTAAGCCTCTCCATATATATATATATATATTGAATGAAAAGTATTTACCCTGTGTGACTTATGAAAGAATAGCCGTATTTGATATTCAGGCTATTCTTTTATATATATATATATATATATATATATCTCTCTCCAGACACCCTGTATACAAATAGCTATCTTCAAGTATAATATGAATTGATTATAAACAAGTAGGAATTTTAAATTTGGGCACCTTATTAATACCGAATTGAAATCAGAGAACAATTTATGAAAAGACGATTGTTCACATTTAGAGATTAATTATCGATACCTTAAATATCAGGATACACATTTTTGATACGTATGGTAGACTTAACCATAACGTGAAAATATGATGAAGATTACATAAAACTGAATATTATCAAAGGGTACTTACTATTTTTAAAAATTTTTTCAGTAGAAGTGAAAGAACCAATATGCTTGAGAATTTACGGAGATCAGTCACTTCAGGAAATCCATGATCCATATAGAAATAAAGGCTAATGATTACAGAAATAACCATTATGACCATTGATCCAAATGTAAAATAATATGTATGCGTCAGTACTTCTTTTATATTATTTCCATATCTTGGTTTAAACTGATAAAATAGTTCTTCTAAAGTGAGAATAGCTCTGTATGCCAATTCTACTACGTACAGTCCTAAGATGGCATAATTTATGGCTTCAAATAAAAAGATATTAATGTAAGTTCAGTGAATTTATAATTTGAATTTAATTTAACACAAATGTTTTCATAATATGTGATCTGATAATTTGGATGAAAATTAAAATTTACAAAATTTTTCCATAGTTTTAGTGTTCTTGATTGAGGAAACTAGTAAATGGACCAAAAAAGAGGCAGTGACAAGGGAACCGAACGTCGGACAACGAGATACCGGGTCAAAGGAACCGAACGTTAGGACAACGAGATACCGGGTCAAAGGAACCTAACGTTCCAACGACCCGATGTGACACCAAGTCAAGAAAACCAAACCGAATGTTCCGTTTCGGACGGCGTAATATAAAATCAAGAAAGCCGAATGTTCAGTATAATCATTTAATATAGAATATATATTATTTATCGTCGGCGACACCGCAAAACCAAGTAACTGCAAAAACCAACATTTTCAGAAGGCACTGAACATTTCATAATTTTGGATGATGAATTAGTTTGAATTCAAAATAGTTACAAGCCACTTGATATTGATTATCTCAGGCCAGTGTTGCCAGAAATGCAGAATTTTCTTCAATATGCAGAATTTTAGCCTCCAAAAAGAGCTGATGAAGAAAAGAATATTTCAGGGAAACCATTAAAATATGAAGAATTTTTGAAATTCACATATTTTGGAACAATTTTACTCATTTCGCATGCGTTCTGACATTTTCGGTAAAATGGTTTAGCTACGACTTGAAATTATCGGCCTCGAGATGGTGCTTGCAGTAGCAAAATAAAAGTATTGCAGTGTGAAACAGGTCAAACTGGGGATTGGCCCGATTGAGGAAGTTTTTAACTTTACTAACAGTGGGTAGGTAGGTACTCCAAAATGACGTTACACACCACTGCAGAAATATGAAGAATTTTTGAGGATAAATTGAAGAAATTTGATAAAAAGAATCTGGCAACACTGTCTCAGGCTCTGTTTACTCTTTTAAAATAATTTGCACACCTGTCCTTATAAATACAATTAAATAATTACCGCCGAAATCTCATGTTTGAATTTTTATCAGTTACTTGGTTTTGCGGTGTCGCCGACGTTATATTCTATATACAATGGTATCATGGTTGATAACTGATATTAGAGATAGTAGGCTATTGGCGCAAAAATTTTAAATTCTTGATATGAGTTACATGTATTATGTATAGATGATTTTCCAAAACTTTTTGGTCTGATCAATTCTCTGTGGTGAAAATTGAAGTTGAAACAAGGAATTGGTCATAAAGTTGTCAGCAGATTAGCGTAACACTCTGGATATATGTTTCCCTATGCTGGATAAAATTTTATTTACAATGTTCTGCAGTCAGAGTAGTTCGGGATGACAAATGGAGATTTGATATTGATTTGATATTGTATCATCAACTTGAACATTTTTAATTCATTAAAATTTCCATATGAAGAGATGTAAAATAAACAGGAACTTAATTATTTCAATCAAAACCCTCATCAAAAAGAATAGTATTAACATATATGCTTAGAAAAACCTTCAATAGATAAATCATATAACTGATACCGAGTAATTTGAATTGTCATCCAATATCTAATGATTATTGCTTCATTATTTCCATAAATAATAAATGTTTGAAATTGTACAACGACAAATTTTTACTAAAATAAATGAAAGAAATCATTGTTATCATGATCCCTTTGGGGTTTTCCATCTATGGGTGTTCCCCATGATACTGAACTTTCGGCTCTCTTGATTTTATTTTACTCCCTCCGAATTTGAATTTTTGGTGTAGTTCCCCTTGCGTATCGTTCAAACTTTCGGTTCCCACGACTTGGTGTCACATCTTTCGAACGTTCGGTTATCTTGTCGGTCCTTAAAAAAATCATTCAGGATTAACTAGGATAACAATATATATTGTTCAGTAATTGTTGATTCATTGACTGGAAGCTATAATTTCAAACAACAAATAATTTAATATCAACTAAGCTAAGTAGTACATCTGGCTTCTTATATCTTCAGAATTCTTTATTAATAGTACATTATTCAAAGAACGTATTATTAACTATCATAAGAAACCAACCGAATACTATGCTTCGTCTACAACAATTAATTCTTTCTTAAATAATCTCAATTTGTTTAAATCCAACACACCTCGACATGATATTTCACATAGATATGATTTCCTATGGATGGTTACCATGGTGATATGGGCGATGGACTACTACTGAATGATGTTCATTGGTCATTACTGAATGCCATTATAGTTGAGTAAACACACTTGTGCATTGTGCACAGTATACAACAGTCATGAACAAAGTCAGTATGCCAAATCCTGATGAAAGTAAAGTTACTTCAAAACATGAAACGAAATTCAACCCAATTTATTTCCAACTGAAATTACCACCATGGCGAGAAGATCATTATTGTACAAAATGCATAGAATAGAAAAGCTTACCCTCACAGGCTAATATAATGTCCTGGTATATGTAGCTGGTACCTATGTATAAAATTTTGAGATCAAAGTTACTTCAAATAAATTGTTCTTGAACATTACTTACATATAAAACATAATGCTATTAATAATCCAATAACCCAATTTGTCAATTCGGTACGACTATTTGGTATTGTTGGAGGAAAACCTAATTTCCCAGCCTTATCTGATACTACAAACTAAAATTTTCAGAAGTTAATTGTTGATGGGGAAGATTGTTATGATGAATTTCATGCTCAATTATTATTTTTTGAATAAAAAATAAATCAATATTAATATTTTACCGATTTCAAAGAGTTTGTAGGATGGATAGTTCTTATCTCAGGTTCCATAATTTCTATTAATATTATTTTATAGGGAATTAGTTATTCCACACTCTCGATGGCTGAATTTGTGATTCTTATTTCAAATATAACAATATAGAATTCCTTATTCTATTGAAGACAACTAATTTCATAAACTACACAGTATGGTTGTGCAGATTTTTATCAGTTCCAGTGAAATCTAAGCGAATTTTTTATCTATTTCAATCTGGGATATCTCAGATCCAGCAACTTCACTAACACTAATCATTAGCATTAGAGTCATAAGACAATAATTATTAATCACCCTTCACTAGTCCTTCATATTTCATAAAACACATAAAACTAAAATAAAATGTTATTCTATGCATTTTGACCTAAACGTTGTTTTGCTTTTCCCCATTACTCAAACTATTTCGAGATTGGGGAACCAAGAACCATAGATTATAGATACTGAGATTGAGATATGCCAAGAACCCACAGAATACAAATATATAACCAATAATAAATAGACAGAGCCCAGAGAGAGAGAGAGAGGCACTGACAGACTGACTCCAACCAGAGAAATAGAGGGAAAATATCCCTCTATGTCTCTGATGCAAACACGATAAGCTGCATTCAGAATCACTTCGCGGGCGAAGTGCGAATTCAACACGGAAGTCGGCACGAAATTTACCATTCGTAATCAAATTTGACAGACGTACGAATTGACAATATTGACATGATTTTGACATTACCGCACAATTTAAAAATTAAAGTACGAAATATTATAATCGATTTCAAGCGAAAGACCAAGAAGGACCGGTCATTATAGCGGTCTTTACTATTGAGCCCTTGGTCTTCCCTTCGATGACCAAAACGAATGACCGATGATCTTAGCTTGAATGCAAGTTTTATACGTTGAAAGTTGAAAGGTTTAGATAAGTTACACCAATTATTTTATTTATTCTTATATAAAGATTTATTAACATTTACAATGAATGACGAATATTTGTTGCAATGTGTCTTAAACTACAAACCATTGTATGATAAATGTAGTGGCTGCAGCACATTCCAAATAACACAACAAGTTTCTCTAATTATTTCGCAGATTGTCGACACTCCAACTCGAAATCCATAGGACAAGCTGGGGTAATTATCGCCAGTGGCCAAAAACCTTAGAGTAATAGCTAGCCTGAAAAATCATTTGATTAACATAAAAAATCTATACATGTGAGTTATCAAAGCTTTTCATACCTGCATCCTGGAGATATAGGTTCTCTGTTTGACTTTTTATTAATTAGAGGCCCAACTAGATTTAACAGCTTATCAAAACTAGCTGATGACATTCTGGTAAAATTAAAAAAGACATATGGGTCACTTAAGCGAGCCTCCTTCAAAAGATTTTCATAAATTCCAAACCTCTTCCTCGCCATCAAAATCGGACGCACACCCCATCGTTTTGGTCTTGCTGGGGTTCTCTGCCTTTTCTCATAGTACAGTTGTTGTAACAGGAGCAATCTCTTTCTTAATAATAAAGTCAGCATTGTTAAAAGCATAAACGGAGTTTCATCTTCTGTAGCCATTACTTCTATAATTCGTTCAAAAAATCTAAACGAAAATGTTTGCGTCGTGCTTAATAGCAGTATATTATTTCCTATCAACAGTATCAACCTTCTATCAAGCAACATGAAATAATAAATGGCCATAGCCTAAACTTGTCATTCTTGTTTGTCAAATTCCAATATCAAAATAACAACAAACGCAATGCGCATGTCCCGTGGCCGGCACGAAGTGCGAAGCTTGCAGCTTGCAAGAAATCGTGCCGACTTCAACTTGCGTGCTGGCACGATTTTCATTGTGAATGACAGCGTTGACATCCATATGTCTAGCACGCGTGGCCAAGTCGCACTTCGCCCGCGAAGTGATTGTGAATGCAGCTTCATGTTTCTTTAAATTCTCTGACGTCAAAAATCAAAAACTGTTGACTAATTCGTTTGTCGAGTGCAAAATTAAGGACCATATATAGTATGATCGATCGTTGAAATATTTCGATATTTCGGCAATATCTTCACCAATATATAGATCCGATCGTGTTCAAATCTAGAACATTAATATAAAATAAGGTTTTGAAGGCCCTAGCAGAATTACAACGGTTGATATCTGACGTATAGTTTCTGAGATACAGAATTTGTCAAATATTTTTTTTTTAGTTATGTCATGTGATCCTCACAAAATTTTGCATAATTCTTCATGTTGGTAACTAACGCGCTTTGATTCCACCAGATCAGTATTTTTCGAGTTATTGGGAAAACAAAATTTCAGATGGCTGCAACTCTGAAACCACTCGGTGGATTTTACCCATTAACGAACTTAGTCGGCACATATTGGACTCCAAACTTACTCTGAATATTTCAACTCATTGCGTTCGAGCGTAATCGTGCTGACGGTTGGACGGATGCACAGAATCAATTTTGACCTAGGATTCTTCATTAATGAGTCGAAACTATAATCGTTAGAGACCATTCTCGGACAAATATTCGAAAAATACAGACATTTGGACGAGATGATAGATGATAGGCACTCTGTTCCTGTTCACCTGAATAGCGCGCCAAAAAATAACACAGGGTAGATTGATTACCGGCCGGTCGGACATGGCCTACTACATTAGTAGTGATGTGAAATACTCGAGTTTTTAAGTAAGGGACAAATGTCCTGGAAAAATGTCCGAAACTTTCCCCCAAGGTCGAGCATTTTGAGTATTTAAGTATTTACGGACATTGCGGAAAAAAATGACAATCGTCACATGTTAAGTTAAAATATCAGGACAATTTGAAGCATTTAAAGAAATTTTTCATGGTCAATTGGAAATAAAAATAACTTATCATTGAATGAGATAGTATCGTGTTATTTTATTCAGTATCAGAGATAAAGGACAGGATCAAGGTTCTGAATTAATAATTAATAATATTAGAAAAATCGATTTAATTGGATTGTTAAATAATAAAAATAAACTTGTTCAAAAAAACATTGTATAATTTCCCAATTAGTTCAGAGATCGTTAAGAATCTTTAATCCAAGTAGAAAAAAATTAACTTCTTTAAAAATTTTAGTATAATTGGCATCTCAGATCGTTAAAGCAAGTAGAAAAGAAGAATAAATATCGGACAAAAATGAAACTTGTCAAACAATTCTTTAGTAGAAAAGAAATTTATGATATTTATCCAGACATTTTAGAAAATGTCGATAAATACTAAAAAACTCTAAATGTCGACTGTTTTTAGATGTAATGATAATTTTCGGACATTTTTCAGTATTTATCAGAGGAGTATTTAAGACATTTTCCACACTCACAACACTATACATTAGTGTTCTGTGCTACATAGTACGTACCCGGAAAGTGAAGTGGTGGCATACCGGGTAGCATATTTGTATGTTGCACCCAGATTATCCACTGGGAATTCATCGGTTCGGCGATTTTTCGGCGAGTTTTTGTTATACTTGCGATTCGCGAAAGCACTTCCTTTGATATCACGAGTGCAACATACAGAAACATTTTACGTATTTATGTAATATGACAGTTTAATTTTGGTATGCAAAAACCGTAATTATTGATTATTATTGTGTGTACATATTTTATCCTAGCCAATAAAACATGGAGAAGAGCAAACGAGATATACCATCACCTACTATCATCTTTGATAAGACTTTATAAAACCGAACTGAAACTGCAAAATGTTTAGAATAAAATGGAGTCAAGGGCGTAGCCAGGGGGGAGGGCTTCAACATCCCCCCCCCCCCTCGAAATGTTATTTATTTCTTAAAAACAAAAAATACTTGCTACTTAAAGCGACCCTTACACCCCTGCCCTTGCAAAGTCAATTGCCAAAATATTCGCTTAAGAGATACAGTATGTTGTATGTATTTTATCAAAAACTTTCAATCGGCATAACTCTTGAACGCCTGCATGGATCTTCATGAAAATTTCAGGGAATGAGTATAGGCTTATTCCTAATATTCCCTCATAATAAATTGTTGATAGCCCGGGCCAGGTCCGGACTGAGAAAATTATTTTCTTTATTCCACATCTTGTCAAACACCCTGTACATCAAATTTTCAAGAAGTGAAATTTTACTCAGAATCTGCAATAAATACTCTTTCAAACAAGCCTCTTGGCAATAATGGCAAACTTCGTATCAATGACCTGTGAATCTCCAAATAATGCGTTAATTCTTAATTCATATTGAATCAATTGAAATTATCAGTAACATCACTTAATTATAGAGCTGCATCGTATTCCATCCAATTCATGAATTCAGGAGTTCCAAATTTTATTACCTATGTACCTACCTACCTGAAAATAGAAATGATAGAAACACTCATTTTCGAATTATTCACCTCTGAAAATTCTTTTTCGGAATAATTTAAACACATATGTTAGCATAATTGAAAATTTTATGCCAAACAACCGAAAACTCGAATTAAGTATGGATAGAAGTGTGAAGGAATAATTGCGTGTGTTTTAATCGCTAGACCGATCTTTGGCAACTGGGACTGAAAAAAAAAAGCACTGACGTGAAGTCAGTACTCTTTGGCGCGCGTGTTCACGGTGGCTAATTTGAATTGAATGATGAGTACTTCAAGCTCAGTGGATAGAGCGAGCCGAAGATCTACCCAAAGGATAGTGGACACCATTCACTGTCGGTTCAAAAATTAACAGTGCTGTATCTAAGCTGCCATCAGGATAGAGTAACAAAGTTGGAAAAGAACACAACTGACTCTCCTTAGTCGCACAAGCTCCTAGAAGATTTGGGAGGGTCAGTATAATCCTAATCATGTTTATAGCACGCGCGCCAAAGCAGATTGACTTTTTACACTTTTTCTTTCATTGTTAAATCACTCTGCTTTTGCGCGCGTGCTATAAACATGATTAGGATTATACTGACCCTCCCAAATCTTCTAGGAGCTTGTGCGACTAAGGAGAGTCAGTTGTGTTCTTTTCCAACTTTGTTACTCTATCCTGATGGCAGCTTAGATACAGCACTGTTAATTTTTGAACCAACAGTGAATGGTGTCCACTATCCTTTGGGTAGATCTTCGGCTCGCTCTATCCACTGAGCTTGAAGTACTCATCATTCAATTCAAATTAGCCACCGTGAACACGCGCGCCAAAGAGTACTGACTTCACGTCAGTACTTTTTTTTTTTTTTCAAGTTCCTTTAACAAATATAGCTATCAATACAGTTTGGCTGTTAGCTTTACTGTAGATCAAAAAAAATTGCGGTTGTGGGACCTCCGTTAGGAAAGCAATTGCCTCTTCTCCAAATCCGAACGTATTTTAATATAGATCTACCGAATATAGTTATTTATAAATTTGCCTCAGGGCTACCATACAGACATTTCAACTCGGAAACAACGCTATTTCCCCCAAACTGACTTCTGTCCGTGCACTGAATTGACATGAATATTCTTTTAAAACCTCACAATATCGGCTCATTACTCCCAACATAACCCAAAACCATTCACTTCTCGTCTGCGCATGCGCAATATACTCGTGGCTGCAAGTCCTCCCAAAATTACACACCTCACAAAAAACTCCAATTCTCCAACACTAGTGGTTCAGGAGATATCGCTTCTTGAATCCACGCATGCGCAGACCCTCACCAGGGGATTCTATAGAGGAATAGCATCCGCCACCCCAAAATCCCAATCCTCTCTGACGAAAGCACCAGCAGTTAAATCACTGATGGTCTGCTCATGCGCATAACGAAAAATGCCCGTAAGGGGTACATCAATTTCGAAATTAGGCCCAGGGCCACGGTACGGACACTTTAACTCGGAAACAACGCTACATCCCCCAAACTGACTTGTCCTTGCACTGAATTGCCATGAATATTCTTTTGAAACCTCACAATATCGGCTCAGCACTCCCAACATAACCCATACAACCCGAAAACAGTCACTTCTCTTCTGCGCATGCGCAATCTACTTGCGGCTAAAAGTCCTCTCAAAATCACACACCTTACAAAAAACTCCGATTCTCCAACACTAGTGGTTCAGGAGATAGCACATCTTTAATCCACGCATGCGCAGACCCTCAATAAGGGATTCTATGGAGGAATAGCATCCGCCACCCCAAAACCCCAATCCTCTCTGACGAAAACCCACCAGTTAAATCACTGATGGTCTGCTCATGCGCATAATGAAAAATGCCTGTAAGGGGTAACATAAATTTCAAAATTAGCCCCAGGGCCACGGTACGAACACTTTAACTCGGAAACAACGCTACATCCCCCAAACTGACTTGTCCTTGAACTGAATTGCTATGAATATTCTTTTAAAACCTCACAATATCGACTCAGCACTCCCAACATATAACCCATCAAATTAAAAAACAGTCACTTCTCTTCTGCGCATGCTCAATCTACTCGCGGCTAAAAGTCCTCTCAAAATAACACACCTTACAAAAAACTCCGATTCTCCAACACTAGTGGTTCGGGAGATATCGCATCTTTAATCTACGCATGCGCAGACCCTCATCAGGGATCTGGATTCTATGGAGGAATAGCATCCGCCACCCCAAAACCCCAATCCTCTCTGACGAAAACTACAGCAGTTAAATGACTTCTCATCTGCGCATGCGCACAATGAAAAATGCCCGGAAAAGGAATCAGGAACCTAAAAAAAATAGGTTTCGGCATTTTAAGCAAAGTATTCCGCAAAATAGTAGTAATTTTTTGATTTTTTTCATGTCACGTGATCTTCACGAAATTTTGCAAAAGTGTTTGCAATGGTCTTTTGCATCTAACTACTGAGTTTCAATTTAATCAGATCAGTATTTTTCGAGTTATCGTGAAAACAAAATTTTGAAATTTTTGAAATTTTTTTTTGCCACTTTAGGGCCGTCCGGTCATAACAAAACTTCGCAGGCATATAAAGGTCATGATTCTACAATTTGATGCCAAATTTCAGAAAGATCGAGTGATCGGTTCCGGAAATATTCATAAAAAACGTTTTGACTAAAAACGGCCTTAACTCCGAAACCGCTCGGTGGATTTCGCCCGTTAACGAACTTGTCCGAGATATTTACGCTACAAAACTACCCTGCAAATTTCAACGCTCTAAGTCGTTCCGTTCGAGAGTTATCGGTCTAACGGCCGGCCGGCCGGCCGGACCGGACGGACAGAATTGAATTTGACCTCGAATTCTTCATCAGGGAGTCGAACCCAATCGTTTGAGACCATTTTCGAAAAAAAATTCGAAAAATACAGACATTGTGACGAAATGATAGCACGCTGTTCCTTGCGGAAACGCGCGCAAAAACATTGAACATTTAATTGGGCTACTATAAAATGGACTTAAGAATAAAAATGTATCTTATAAACATTAAACTAAAAACAACTGACAATAAATGAGAAAAAAAAATAATAACTCGTTTTCAAAATACCACCAAATATTTATTCTAAACATTTTCAAGCTCTTGTGATCTAATGCGTTAAAGCTTTCTTTATAATTTCTGGACGATTTCTTTTCACATGAAGCTTGATTACGATTAATCAGTTGCTCCCTATCCACGATTTCTTCGGAGTAAACTTTATTTTTCAAGTTTCCCCGGAGGAAATAATCCAAGCATATGTAAGATCTGGGGATCTTGCAGTCCGGTCATAAGTTCCCTTTTAGAATGGAAATATTAATTTGTAACAGCTATGTACACAGTTATCAGCTCCTGAAAGCGAATAGCTCAGAGTTTTTTTTAGTTTACCTGTCATAGTTGTAAGTTGTAACTCAATTTTCAAACTTAACCTAATATTTTTTTGTGTTTTTGTTTCTATGAAATCTTTGATTCTGCTATTATCAGTTTCAGTTATTCAAAACAAAGAGTTTTCGAATATAAATAATTCGAGAATGAGAATTTCTTTCATTTGAACCATGATTTTGAACATATCTGTATTTTTTTGAAAACATCTTTTGGGTAATCTGAAGTCGAAACCATGAATTTGTGTGTTGGGTGAAATAAGATGCACCACATTCCTGAAGTCATGATACTGAGAAATTCAATTCATTCAATATGTATTAACGCATTATTCGGAGGCACACAGGTCCGTGTTTATTAAGAATTGAAAATTCCAGATATTCAATATTTAATATCTGGAATATGGTTCATAAAATATTGATGCGAAGTGTGCCATTATTGTCAAAATAGGCTTGTTTGAAAGAATATTCATTGTAGATTCTGCAAAAAATTTCACTTCTTCAAAATTTGATGTACAGGGTGTTTTAGAAGATGTGGAAAGAAGAAAACAATTTTCTCAGTCCAGACCTGCGCTATCAACAAGTCATTATGAGCAAATATTAGGCATAGGCATATACTCATTCCCTGAAATTTTCATGAAGATCCATGCAGGCGTCCAAGAGTTATGCCGATTTAAAAGTTTGATAAAATACATAAAAACATCCTGTATCTCTTAAACGAATATAGTTAGGACATATTTCGAATACTGAATAAGACTCACCAAAATGCCCTGCATTTGCACTGAAAGCCTGTACAATAATCATTCGTGAAACACCCTCTGTAGACGATAACTTCTGCATAGTTTATCCTGAGTTAAAAAAAAATGTTTCAAGCACTGACGTGAAGTCAGGAGCTTTTGCGCGTATGTTCTATTGTCCATTCTCCTGTATTGGACACTGTTAATCGAATTTACCATGGTAAATTGACCTTGAATTCTTCATCAATGAGAGTCATTTGGGCAAAATGATATAACGCGATGTTCCCCTGAAGTCCCAGAACATGCGCGCAAAAATTACGAATTTCACTTCCGTAGCCAATATTCGCTTTAGCACATTACGATAAACTATATGTTGTGCTGTCTTTCTGCTCTTCATAATTAGTCGAAGGTCTTCCAACGTGATTTAACTTCCCACGAATCTTTTTGCGAC
Organism: Halyzia sedecimguttata; assembly: GCA_937662695.2. Lineage (NCBI taxonomy): Eukaryota > Metazoa > Arthropoda > Insecta > Coleoptera > Coccinellidae > Halyzia > Halyzia sedecimguttata. The sequence goes on along the minus strand of OW569416.2, from coordinate 7,877,428 downwards.
CTATTGACGTTAGCTGCACAGGTATATTTGGTCCCCTTCGTTTCGTTTTTAATTTCAAAGTACCACTTCTCGATTTCGGTACCTACTTCATACCTTGGCTAAAATGCAGTATGGGAATGAGTAAGTAGCTTATTTACGTTATTTCCATATTTACTATTACTTTTTTTCTGTGACGGGAAAAAAATTTGACATTTCATCTCTGTTGACAGGTAACAAAATATAACTTTTCACGAAATTACTTTTTTCCCCGGGAAAAAAGTGAATACTTTTTTCCCGGATATATATACATATAGATAATGGAAGATATTTGCTACTTGCGCTGCTTCTATCAACTCCGGTGGAGTCAGAGAAAACTCAGAATCAAGCATTTTTAACTTTATGGTATTCAAAATAACTACTAAACAATTACTGAGTTCGCAATTTTTGAATCAAATCACAAAATTAAATTGACAGATATTTGATTACACTGAAGTTTTCCTTAGCAACGCAGGTCTAATAGCTTACTAGTTTAAAAATTCAAATTTCATATCGATAACATTCTGACTTTAATATATTGTAATAATATGTTCTTTCACTATTAAATCGTCGTTTTTCCTGTCACAGAAAAAAATAGTGTATTATACACGGGAAAAATATTAGATTTCAGCTCTCGGTTTTTTGTCTCCCTCCGCTTCGCGTCGGGAGACAACATAACCTCGAGCTGAAATCTAATACTTTTTTCCCTTGTATAATAAATAACTATTGTTTTCCATGAAACGGAATATTGCAGGAACAAAAAAATCCGTTTAAGCACTGACGTGAAGTCAGGAACTTTTACGCGTATGTTCTATTGTCCATTCTCCTGTGTTGGACACTTTAAATCGAATTTACCAGGGTGAATTCTATTGAACGGACAATAGAATTCATCATGGTAAATTCGATAAAGAGTGTCCAATACAGGAGAATGGACAATAGAACATACGCGCAAAAGCTCATGGCTTCACGTCAGTGCTTGAACCAATTTTTTTTTTGAAATTTTCTAGGGATACGGTTCTTATAAAATTTTTACATACGTCTTTATGTTGGTATTCTACAACTAGTTACCAAGCTTCAATTCGATGGAGTCTATATTTTTTGAGTTACCGAGAAAATAACATTCCAGGAGGGTATAACTCTGAAACCGTTGGACCGATTATGCCCATAAACGAACTTAACTCTCCCATTCGGATACGCAACATACCCTGAAAATTGCATCTCCTTTCGTTCGACAGTTATCGAGGCAACGGTCCCCATCCATCTACTATGAACTCAGTCAAGTCTGCTCGATTCTCCAACAATATATATCCGATCGTGTTCAAACTTGGAACTTGGCAGCAGAGTTAGGTTCGGAAGGCACTCACAAAATTTCATAGATGTCGGACGAATAGTTACTGATATATAGAATTTTTTTCAATAATTTTCAATGATTTTTCAAAAATTTTCTAGTAGTACGATCCTCACGATATTTTGCAACAATTTTTGCGTACGCATTATACAACTAATACCCATGTTTGAATTCAATCGGTTTTGTATTTTTCGTGTTATTGAGGAAATAACAACCAAATATCAGATGGGTATAACTCCAAAACCGTTTGGTCGATTATGCCTATATACAAACTCAAATGTCGCATTCTGAAGATGCACAACCTAACCTGAAAAGTTCAAGTCGCTATCTCTTTCCGTTCCCAGAGGTTATTGTGACAAAAAATATTTTTTTATAATTTTTTTAAAATTTTCTAGTGACACGATTCCCACAAAAAATCACAAACGTGCTTAGATTTATATTCTACAACTATTCACCAAGTTTGTATTCGATCGGATTCATATTTTGGTGCGTTGAAAATAAAATTATTACTCGGAAACCATTGGGCCGATTATTCCCATTAAGGAACTCGTCTGTCGTATTGGGATGCGCCACCTACGCTGAAAATTTCAAGTCGCTATCTCATTCCGTTCTCAAGTTATCGTGGCAATGGCTGGACGGGCAGAATCGAATTTGTCCTCGAATTCTTCATCAGGTAGTCGTTTGAGACTATTTTCGGCAAAAAATATATTGTAGAGGAAGAAATAAATCGGAGTTTGATTGTTTTCCAGTGGCAAATGTTTTAAAATTTTAATTTGTTTTCAGCTGTTGAATTTCACCAGACCTTCTCCAAAAGACACAGGAGGATTGGAAATTATATTCAGAAGAAATCTCAAAAAAATCATTTTTAAAAGGTAATCACCAAAAGCATACATCTTAAAATGAATCTCAATCCTTCTGTTTTTGTCGCAGATGAACATGATCACCTTTTCGTTAAAGTCAGGAATGTCTTTAACTAAATTTAGTTCGATAGACAACATTGCGAGCGCCGTCAGTCTTTCTTCCGACATTGTATTCCTTAGAAACGTCTTGATCTTGATTTTAAATTAAAAAATTGGTTCAAGCACTGACGTGAAGTCAGAAGCTTTTGCGCGTATGTTCTATTGTCCATTCTTCTGTATTGGACACCCTTAATCGAATTTACCATGGTTAATTATGTTGTCCATTCTCCTGTATTGGACACTCTTAATTCAAATTTACCATGGTAAATTCGAATTAAGTGTCCAATACAGGAGAATGGACGACATAATTAACCATGGTAAATTCGATTAAGGGTGTCCAATACAGAAGAATGGACAATAGAACATACGCGCAAAAGCTTCTGACTTCAAATTTACCATGGTAAATTCGAATTAAGTGTCCAATACAGGAGAATGGACGACATAATTAACCATGGTAAATTCGATTAAGGGTGTCCAATACAGAAGAATGGACAATAGAACATACGCGCAAAAGCTTCTGACTTCACGTCAGTGCTTGAACCAATTTTTTAATTTAAAATCAAGATCGTGACGTTTCTAAGGAATACAATGTCGGAAGAAAGACTGACGGCGCTCGCAATGTTGTCCATCGAACTAAATTTAGTTAAAGACATTCCTGACTTTAACGAAAAGGTGATCATGTTCATCTGCGACAAAAACAGAAGGATTGAGATTCATTTTAAGATGTATGCTTTTGGTGATTACCTTTTAAAAATGATTTTTTTGAGATTTCTTCTGAATATAATTTCCAATCCTCCTGTGTATTTTGGAGAAAGTCCAGCCGCCCCTGGCAGCCAACATCAAATAGGCCGCAGAAAATTCGTGGGAAGTTAAATCACGCTGGAATCTTCGACTGGCGTAATTATAAAGAGCAGAAAAACAGCACAACGTAGTTTATCGAAATGTGTTAAATCGAATATTGGCTACGATGGCAATAAACAACGGAAGTGAAAATAGTCTATTCGTAATTTTTTTTTAACACACGATAAACTATGCAGAAATTTCTGAGCATTTATAGTCTATATATCTCCTATTTAAAAAAAAAATTATATTGTTTAACAATAATCGTTGTTGTACTTACTGTGTCTGTAATTTTCGAATTTTTGGCTGAAAATGGTCTTGAACGATTTGGTTTGACTCACTGATCAAGAATCCGTGGTCGAAATCGATTCTGTCCGGCCGTCCGTTCACACGATAACTCTCGAACGGAATGAGCTAGACGGTTGAAATTTTTAGAGTAGGTTTGAGGGATAAATATCTCGGTTAAGATCGTTATTCGGCAAAATCGGTCAAATAGTTTCGGAGTAACGAAAAAAAATATTTTTTTTTACATTACAACTTTTAAATTCAAATTTTTATAAGAAGCAGTTTCATCATAAGAATCCATTGTTATCATTTTCAACTCTAACAAGCTAATATTTTCGGAGATATATGATGTTTTAAAATTTCAATAATACATCGTAAGTTCTATTTATCCACAGAATCTGTCTGTGATCACTATATTCATAAATGTCTTCTTTTCTAGCTATTAGAGATTGTCAATTCGTAGTTGTTATTTTCTCTTGGAAAGCAAGTATTCGATTCTTGAATTTGTGAACATATACAAGACTATTTTGATGTAGTTTATGGTTCGTTGACCATGGTCAACGAACAGTAATTTATTTTGATAATTCCATTATGTTCTTCTACCACTAACACATTCTTTTCTGTATTTTATGAACCTTTAACTCAAGAAAAAATGATTGATACACAAATGTAGATCCATATTTCAGTATTTTTTTGCTAGCAACATTATGAAAATACTGTATATAGGAACATGTCTCACTACTTAAGGAAGTAAAAGGTAATATTAACCTCTCAGTGCACTGAGAGGTTAATATTACCTTTTACTTCCTTAAGTAGTGAGACATGTTCCTATATACAGTATTTTCATAATGTTGCTAGCAAAAAAATACTGAAATATGGATCTACATTTGTGTATCAATCATTTTTTCTTGAGTTAAAGGTTCATAAAATACAGAAAAGAATGTGTTAGTGGTATGAACTATTAAATTTTAAATTATGAAAAGAGGATATAGTATTTTATTAATATATTTTGAACTATTAAAATAATTTGTTCGTAATCCACTATACTTACCCAAATATCAGGAATAAGTGGACAATCTGCTATGATTGTCTCCAGCCTTGCTCTAGACATTTCGATGATACTTTTAGTCTAAGATCCGAACCTAAGTCGACCTTCACCGAGCTGATAATAGAATGAAACATATTTTATAATGAATTTTGTATATTAGAAAATGTACTAAAAATGGGTTGCCTGAAAAAATCCTGGACAGACTATTTTTAATTATTTTTGCGCGTATGTTGTGGGGAACATCGTGTTATCATTTTGCCCAAATGTCCGTAATTTTCGAATTTTTCGCCGAAATATCTGAATGTGACATTTGAGTTTGTTTATAAGCATAATCGGCCAAACGGTTTTGGGATTATCGCCATCTGAAATTTGGTTTTTATTTCCTTAATAACTCGAAAAATACTAAAGCGATCCAATTTAAATATGGTTATTAGTTGAAGAATGCCAACACGGAAATTTTTGCAAAATTTTGTGAGGATCGTATCACTAGAAATTTTTTTAAAAATTAAAAATAGTCTGTCCAGGATTTTTTCAGGCAACCCATTTTTAGTATATTATCTAATATGCTAAATTTATTATATAATATGTTTCATTCTATTATCAGCTCGGTGAAGGTCGACTTATTAGGTTCGGATCTTCTACTATTTCCTTGTATTTCAAGTTGTGAAAACTATGCACCGAGTGTAAGTTCCAACAACCCATTCCACGACGTTGAATCATTGCAGATTGCTCATTTAAACTTGATAAATAAATTTAATGACAAATTTTGAAGCATTAAGGCATTGAAGCATTGTAGATTGCTCTTTTTTTTTAAAGATAATTTTTGAAGCATTTTTTTTAAATTTAATTTCTTTCATGATGCATTTCTATCTCCAACCCATTCCCAACTCTGAGAAACCAATATACTTTCGGAGATATAATTTGTCTGTTTGAACAAGAGCGCCAAAAAGCTCCTGTACACAGTGCTTGAACGAATTTTTTGTTACATAAGAGAAATTAATATTTTCTTGTTTAGTTCTGTTACAGCATATAAGATGGTGATGACATCGACAGCTCTGACGGGGGGCAATAGACCTTAAGGTCGCAGGGCAACGTTACCCCCTACAACAATTTACAGCCAATAAATTGTGTTTGATGAAACTCCATTTTGTATACATTTATTTATTGTACATAAGGATTATCATTTCAGTATTTTAGATTTTTAAAAGCCTATTATATATAACCTTATTTTATTTTGAATATTCAGCAGTTTCAGTTAAGATTTATAAGTCTTATCAAAGATGACAGTAGGAGATGATATATCTCATTTGTCCATCTGCATGTTTTATTGGCTAGGACAAAATATGTACACACAATAATTATCAATAATTACCAAAACCAACCATACCAAACTGAAACTGGCATATTACATGGGTAAATATGTAACATGTTTCGTATGTTGCACTCGCGTTATCAAAGGAAGTGCTTTCGCTAGTATAACTTACAAAAACTGAATCGGCGAACCGATGAATTCCGAGTGGATAATCTGGGTTCAACATACCAATATGCTACCGGGTATGTACGTATATACTATTTAGTAGGCCAGTCGGACATGGCCTACTTACTACATAGTACATACCCGGTAAGTCACCACTTCACTCACTTCAATTTAGTCGAGTCTATTCTTCGACAAGGAAAACGGATTGAAAAGTAAAATAAATCGTCCAAAACTAATTAAGCCAAAATAATAATTCGAAACTTATCCGCCTGCGATCTCGGTCCAACGGTTTCCGAGTATGTACTTCTTTTGTTTTCAACCAATACAAGTCCGATCGAATTGAAGTTTGGTGAATTGTTATAGAATACCGATGTGAAAACGTATGTGAAATATTGTGAGGATATACTAGAAAATTAAAAAAAAAATATTATTAATCTTACGATAACATGAGAACGGAAAGTGCCACGGTTTGAACATTTCAGGGTAGGTTACGCATCCAAATGCGACATTTGATTTTATTAATAGGTATAATCGGCCTAACGGTTTTGGAGTTATACCTAGATCTGAAATTTTGTTGTTATTTCCTCAATAACTCAAAAAATACGAATCTGATCCCATTCAAATATGTTTATTAGTTGTAGAATATGCTGACGAGCGAATTTTGACGACATTTCTTGAGGTTCGCATCACCAGAAAATTTTAAAAAAATCATTGGAAAAAATTCTATATCTCAGTAACTATCTGTCCGATATCGTAGAAATTTTACGAGAGCATCCAGAAACTAACTTTACAGCCAAGTCCCAAATTGGAACACGATCGGATGGATCTATATTGCTGGAGATCTGAGCAGCCTTGGGTGATTTCAACAGCTGGATGGATGACCGTTGCCACGATAACTTATAACGCTCGCTCATACGTATACCTGTCGGCTGCTCAATTTAATACGGTGAGGGTGGTGGCAGCAAATACAAGGTTGGGATAAGTATGGAACCAAGTAAATAACTTTTAAACGAAAAGAACGATTATTAAAAGGCTTCTTTCTCTACCAAACTCTGAAAAATATTGATTCAATGAAAATTAATTATTTTGTGATTTGCTTCTGCGTAAGAAGCACAAGATATTTGTCAGAAGCAATCAATTGAACAATGTTGCCTAACAAACAACAACGCAACAACAAGTGCAATGGAACAAAATGCATCTGATGTACATTTTTTGTTAATAATATACTTCCGGTTTAACCGGAAATGCCATCAACTTATTTAATTTAAATGCGACATCCAATATTTTTACAGATTTTGAAAGAGCTTGTTATTCTGAATTCATACATACTGAGTTTAGTGTAAATAAAACTGTAAAAACGAGGAATAACTCACTGTTAGTTGTACAATAGGTGTACAATAGATGCATAGAATACATGGTGAAGACACTCTTTGACATATTTTCGGCCGATTTGCGGTCCAAATACTGTCAAAATACAAGGATTTTGTTTTACTTCAATTTTCGCCGATAGATGCCGGCAGTAGAAATTTTATGGACAAAATTACCGACATGTCAAATTAAATTTGAATCTTTGCTTATTCCAGTTTCTTGTGGAAAGTCGTTTGCCGCGCCGAAAGTAAGTCAAATGTTTGCTGTGTGAACTCTGAACGAGTATCCAGAACCATTTTAATCAAATACTATTTTCATTTCGAAAATACTTCGTTTTTATGCGAATATATTTTTTTAACAATTGTATATTCTTACCGGATCAGGGGCAGATTTCTAGTATCAAGATAGTTATTAATTTTAATATTAATAATATTGAAAGATCGCTGATACCGTTAATTGTTAATAAATCAACATAGGAGAACGTAAGACTTGTTGATTTACTATAATCTTGCCGGTTGATGAACATAAACTGTTTTAACAGTTGAAATTAAGATATAACTCTATTGATTAATAATTATATTCATTATACAATTCAGTTATATATTGAGAAGGAATGAAATGCCATGTTATGAAAACTAACAATATTATTTGTGAACGATGAAAGGACTAGCAGAGAACAAAGTTCAGAGCAACCACATATAGTGTGATTTCATCAATTTGAATAGCTTTCCTAAGGCGTCATTCTTTTTGGCGCTCTTACACTATAATATTATTTGTTTCAAGGATATTTGTTAAACGACAAGAATGGCAACTGGCTTGTGCTAGAGGTAGGGTATCGAAAATTAGAACATTTGTTTGTTCAAAATATTTTTCTAGCGAATATGTATATTGAATAAAAGATTGAAACGTAGTACACTACCCTCTATTTGGTTAGTTTATCAATTTAATGAATCATTTTTCGATATTTCATCAGTATATACTTAGTTCTGAATAATAGCTATCGAATTAAAAATCTATATTCAGCAATCTAATTGCTGAGAACATGAAAAGTTGTCAAGGGGTATTGGGTGACTGAAAAAATGCTGTATACATGAGAATGTTTTGATGAAATTTCAAATTATACATATAATATAATAAGTAAAATGCTCAATTTAAAAGAGCCTTACATGATAAAGGAATTACTACATTTGAATAATAATATGATATCGAAAGATATTGTATGTAGAGGTATTACAGAAAATTCTGTATCATTCAATGTATTTCAAAATACATAAATTAAATGCTTGTACTCTAATGACGTTGGATGTGATCTTTCGTAATGGAAAAATAATGATTTCACCAGATTTCTTCATTTACAGTTCCATTCAAAATGTTCCAAAGAAACTCCTTTACTGATAAATCCCTTATTTGACCTCAATATGTCTTGGCAAGATGAAATTTCTGTTCCAAACCAATGTGGTTTACATATTATCTCCGAACAGATATCTGATTAATCAAAAAATGGATTGATTTTTCAATAAACTGCTTCATTATATTCTTTTAATTTGAATTTACGAACTAGCAACGGTGAAAAGTGAACTTTGTCGCTTGTCAGTTTTCTTTTATTCGCTTGTCAGAGAATCTTCGAAATCGACCCTAGCGGCACCATCGTTAATAAAGTGAAGTAGTACATAAAGTACGTGATTTGACAGTTCTTGGTCCGTTTTTCGGCCGAAAATTTTAGCAGGAATTAGTAGGGAGTGTCCACACCTTGTTATTCTATGCATCTTGACCCGAGGACAAGATGCATAGAATAACAAGGTGTGGACACTCCGCAGAACTCCTCGCGATTGATGCAGCCCTATCTATGACCAGCGGAATAAATAATGATAAAATCCTTATAATTACTGACTCCAAATCTGCCCTCGAAAAAATTAAAAACTGGCTCCCCCACTCTAACAATGACCACCTGACCCTTTCCATCCGAAGTAAAATCATGACCCTCTCCCAGTCCAATCGCAAAATCAGATTTGTTTGGGTTCCCAGCCATACAAACATCTTCGGTAATGATCGGGCAGATTATCTAGCTAAAGAAGGCAGCAAAAAGGCCCATGCTCGTTCCATCAAAGGAGACATAAAAGAATATTGGCCCACCTTTAAACGTAACATATGGGAGAAATGGAAGACGGAATGGAGGCAGACATCACTTTCCAGAGGTCACCTATATTCGACCATGATTAGTTTGGATCGTTTTCATGGATCTCCATGGTTTCGATCATTTGATCTCCCTAGAGGTAACCTTACAACCATTGCTAGGCTCAGAGCAGGTCACTGTTGCTCACCGGCCCACCTGGCCAAGATTCATGTCAAAGATGATGACCTTTGTGAGTGTGGAGAGAGAGGAGATTTACAGCACATTTTTTTCTCGTGCTCTCTGAATGCCCAAAAATGTAAACACCTATATGACGACCTTTCTAAGGTGTCTCATAATTTTCCCTTCCCACTCAACATACAAGATCTGATTTTTTCTGAGAACCCATTAATTTACAAATCACTCTACGGTTTTTTGAATTCATGTGGATATAAGTTGTGATGTGGGTAACCCCAATGTAATAATCCATCCCCCTTCCAGTTTACCTTGTGGTGTCTCTATTGTCAACCCTCACATCCCTGAGCTGATAGACATCAACCTCGAATAAAATCTGTGAATGCTGTCGAAGTTGAAACCAATCCTGATATGTTCAATGTGTAGATGGCCCTGCTGCCAAGCACAGTAAAAGAAGAAGAAGAAGAAGAAGACACTCCCTACTAATTCCTGCTAAAATTTTCGGCCGAAAAACGGACCAAGAACTGTCAAATCACGTACTTTATGTAATACTTCACTTTATTAACGATGGTGCCGCTAGGGTCGATTTCGAAGATTCTGACAAGCGAATAAATGAAAACTGACAAGCGACAAAATTCACTTTTCACCGTTGCTAGTTCGTAAATTCAAATTAAAAGAATATAATGAAGCAGTTTATTGAAAAATCAATCCATTTTTTGATTAATCAGATATCTGTTCGGAGATAATATGTAAACCACATTGGTTTGGAACAGAAATTTCATCTTGCCAAGACATAATGAGGTCAAATAAGGGATTTATCAGTAAAGGAGTTTCTTTGGAACATTTTGAATGGAACTGTAAATGAAGAAATCTGTGAAATCATTATTTTTCCATTACAAAAGATCACATCCAACGTCATTAGAGTACAAGCATTTAATTTATGTATTTTGAAATACATTGAATGATACAGAATTTTCTGTAATACCTCTACATACAAAATATCTTTCGATATCATATTATTATTCAAATGTAGTAATTCCTTTATCATGTAAGGCTCTTTTAAATTGAGCATTTTACTTATTATATTATATGTATAATTTGAAATTTCATCAAAACATTCTCATGTATACAGCATTTTTTCAGTCACCCAATACCCCTTGACAACTTTTCATGTTCTCAATCTCAGCAATTAGATTGCTGAATATAGATATTTAATTCGATAGCTATTATTCAGAACTAAGTATATACTGATGAAATATCGAAAAATGATTCATTAAATTGATAAACTAACCAAATAGAGGGTAGTGTACTACGTTTCAATCTTTTATTCAATATACATATATTCGCTAGAAAAATATTTTGAACAAACAAATGTTCTAATTTTCGATACCCTACCTCTAGCACAAGCCAGTTGCCATTCTTGTCGTTTAACAATATCCTTGAAACAAATAATATTATAGTATAAGAGCGCCAAAAAGAATGACGCCTTAGGAAAGCTATTCAAATTGATGAAATCACACTGTGTGGTTGCTCTGAACTTTGTTCTCTGCTAGTCCTTTCATCGTTCACAAATAATATTGTTAGTTTTCATAACATGGCATTTCATTCCTTCTCAATATATAACTGAATTGTATAATGAATATAATTATTAATCAATAGAGTAATATCTTAATTTCAACTGTTAAAACAGTTTATGTTCATCAATCGGCAAGATTATAGTAAATCAACAAGTCTTACGTTCTCCTATATTGATTTATTAACAATTAACGGTATCAGCGATCTTTCAATATTATTAATATTAAAATTAATAACTATCTTGATACTAGAAATCTGCCCCTGATCCGGTAAGAATATACAATTGTTAAAAAAATATATTCGCATAAAAACGAAGTATTTTCGAAATGAAAATAGTATTTGATTAAAATGGTTCTGGATACTCGTTCAGAGTTCACACAGCAAACATTTGACTTACTTTCGGCGCGGCAAACGACTTTCCACAAGAAACTGGAATAAGCAAAGATTCAAATTTAATTTGACATGTCGGTAATTTTGTCCATAAAATTTCTACTGCCGGCATCTATCGGCGAAAATTGAAGTAAAACAAAATCCTTGTAATTTGACAGTATTTGGACCGCAAATCGGCCGAAAATATGTCAAAGAGTGTCTTCACCATGTATTCTATGCATCTATCCCGAGGATATGTAACAAGAAGATAAAATATAATTATGTGAAGTTGTAAAGTCAAAAGCACAGAATACAAATAATATATAGATATAGCCTTAGCCTCCTCTATCCAACAGGCCAGAAGACTCGTCGACAATGCGACGTTGCCAATTCTACGAGGGAGGGTTGCGGAGTGTTCCTGGCCATTTGTTTATGTTTTGAACTTATCGGTTTTCAAGCGTATCGGTGTTGAAACGTTCGAGTTCGGTATAGGTATTTTCAGTTTGTTCGATTGTTTTAGTGCTTCAAGTGAATATAAAAAGTGTTTGTTTTACCAAATAAATGTTAATTGAGTTGAGTGTTCACGAGTTTCATATTTGGAATTTGGTTATCTAAGGTATAATCAGAAGGTTAGTTACACATTTGGAATTCTTCGATTTGCGTTCATCATGACTCGTACTTGTGCAGTTCCTGGTTGTAATAGTAATTATAAATCCACACACGAAAATGTTTCGGTATTTAGATTACCAAAATAAGATCCTTCAAGATGACGAAAATGGCTCAATGGCAATATCCATAGGGAAAAAAGTTTCAAAATTAACAATAATTCTGTAGTATGCATAAGACATTTTGTAGATGCATATATTGTAAAAGAAAATTCTCTACCGACTTCACATGGATCATTTATTAGTATCCCGAGAAAAATTCCTAAATTAACAGATGACGCATTCCCTTCAATGTTTCCAAATCAACCAAGTTATATGTCTTCTAGAATTACTCCCAAAAGAACTGATCAAAAATTAGCAAAATTTAGTTTTTCATTATGATAATATTTTTACCGACTGCGACAAACAAAATCAGATTCTTACTTTTTCTCGATTTTGTTCCCATTTCAAAGACAAGGCAATTTTCAACTTTTCTTTTAACGGTGAAGAAAATGATTTCGTTCAGTTTTACAAAATAAATTTCGAAGGTGAGTTTGCGAAAATAACGTCCGGGTTTAAGGTATTCGCAGATTTGAGGATTGAAGTGTTCAAAAACCAAAGCAATATACCCATTTCTAAATTTAAGTGGTTATTAGGTGAGAGGTACATAATTATGTGATAGGTGGTCGAAGTTCGAAAACTCAATTTCACAATTGAATAGGACCGATTTAGATTCAGATTCCTCTGCTAATGCGAGCAGTTCTTCAGAACAATATATTTTAGATAAAGTAAAGGAAGAAATCAATTGACAAAATTTATAATGCCCTCAAAAATTGTATCAATAATCTAGAAAACATTATTACAGACGACGTTGACACTTCTCAAATGATCAAAAAATTAACTTTTTGGCGCTCTAGTTCCTCGGAACTGAGTGCTTATCAATTTGCCCAAATGTCTGTAATTTTCGAATTTTTCGATGAAAATGGTCTTTAACGATTTGGTTCGACTCACTGATCAAGAATCCGTGGTCGAAATTCATTCTGTCCGGCCGGTCCGGCCGTCCGGCCGTAGGCACGATAACTCTCGAACGGAATGAGCTAGACAGTTGAAATTTTCAGAGTAGGTTTGGGGGATAAATATCTCGGCTGAGTTCGTTATTGGGCAAAATCGGACGGATGGTTTCGGAGTAACAAAAAAAATTTTTTTTTTTTACAGACAAATTCCAAATTAAATTTTTTTCAATAAGCAGTTTCACCATAAAAATCCATTCATATCATTTTTAACTCTAACAAACTAATACTTTCGAAGATATGATTTTTCAAAATTTCAATGATAGAATTATTCTGTGGCTATTCTATGAATTGTTATAATGTCAACTTTGACGTTGTCTCATTGTCATTCATTCCAGTAATGGTATCAATATGAGAATTATAATAATGATACTTATCATACTTTTTGTTGGTTGATATTTTCATGCCGATGGTCAATCCATATGATGATGGGAATGGTAATGGTAAGTTAATAATATTGAGTTCAGAATATCTCCACTAAAAACAAAACTGGAATATTGGTGTATTGGAGTAGATTTGAGGAAAGATATATATTATCGTTCATCATAGAATTGAGGAATGAATATCTCGGATGAGTTCGTTGTTGGGTAGAATTCGTCTATTGGTTTTGGATTGATAATTTTTGGCACTCTTGGTGAACTTAAATTCTTCTATGATGTTTGAATTCAATTTCTGCTAAGATGAAGTTCTAAATTTCAATAATGAATCGTACTTCTATGTTTTCACAGAATGCTATAATTATTCTATCTAAGCTTTATTATATGATATGTGTTCATACTCGTACATGTCATCCTGTTCTATAAGAGAGAGTCAAATTCATTTAAGCTATTTTAATTTGGTTTCTTCCATGGTGCAGTTCTCATTCTCAGATTGCTTATTTAATCTTGATAAATAAACTATTATTTGAATTGAATTTCCTTTATGATGCAGTTCTATCATATGAATTCATTGATATAATTCTCAACTCTGAGCAACCAATACTTTCGGAGATATAATTTGTCTGTTTGAACTAGAGCGCCAGAAAGCTCCTGTCCACAGGGCTTGAACCCATTTTTTAAGTCAACAACTTAAATTAGCAGTTTCACCAAGGCCCATTTATTCTACCGACTTGTTTTTGTGGGCATCTTCTATTCATTTCCAATTTCCAGGTCCTTACAGGTTGATTAGAGACTCTCATTTATTAACTCTTCCTCACCCGAAATATTTAAGTAGGTAATATTACAGCGGATATAAAATGTAGTGTAGGAATTAAAGAAAGTCAGATATCATATCTGAGAAAGAAATGTCAAAATGTAGAGCCTCATGAGAGAATAATCAATGTTTTGTTCTGTTGACTTTTTGTTTTTGAGAATTCTTTTTGAGTCTAAGATGAACAGTCAGAGAATAATCGATATCAAGGGCTAATATCTTTTTATTATTTTCCTAATTTTGATATTTATGAATGTTTGATTAAGTTTGAATGCCTCAGAAAATCGAATATTCTGATTGTAATCTTTTGGGACTCAATAATACAGCTACCTCCTCGTGGTGAGTTCTGGATTATTTGCGATGAAACATTATGAAACTAATCGCAAATAAACGAAATGCTGTATTGCTTTCCTCCATACAGTTCTTAGAATTTTAGATAATTAGAGCACATCAAAATTAAATCGTAAACTGTGAAATGCCTGTAGAATCGGTGCCTTGCCCGTGCTTCGCGACACTCCGACGTAACAACGGCAACGTCTAACCTTCTGGCCAGTTAGATATAGGAGGCTATGATATAGCGTAACATGAACATAGAAGTTTTTTACAAGTTATTAGTAAAAATCTATGAATTATACTTGATCTGAGAGATTTTTTCTCCTTTGGTATATTTTCCTTTTATATTATATACAAGCTAGATCTAGGAGGATCAGTATAATCAATATACAATATCACAGATCAGTAATCTGTGACAATACAATATACTCCATTCACTTTTATAAAGTCTCCCGGTTGGCATATATATATTGTATATATATACAATATCAAACTGTCTTCTGTAGGCTTACTTCTTGAGAATTTCGAAAAGTGGGGAATTCCATAGGTACGTCTGTTCGTTTAGAAGTTCTGCCGGAATATTTAGGTACTTTTATTCTTTTTTCATATGACTATCACAAAGTAACGGACTACTGTATCCATTATTTTTCATTGAAATTTCAACACTTGATTCTTGATTTCCGTACAAGAAAATAGCATAACTGAATCTTCCAACCAGTTTATATAGGTATGTACTTGAAAAATTTTCCATAGTAACAACAGATGAAAAATTTTCTTGAACAGTCGCCAGGTCTTTGGAATTGTTGACTTCACATAATATCTTCACAAATTCATTATTTTTCCCAAGACAATTCACCTTGTGAAAAATACGTAATTACTACGACTTCTATGTAGAGAGGACAACGTTGCGTAGTTATCTGACAGGAACATGAGCATAACCTATTTGTGAACTCAGTGTTGCCAGATATACAGATTTCTCCGTATTTATACAGATTTTCGATGTATGATACAGATTGAGATTGCCTACGAATACAGATTTTTATACAGAATTCTCTCATATTGATAAGAAATAACATTTTATACTTTAAGTTGATTTATTTTAATAAATTATGAATTCTAAAATTGAACAGGGTAGAAAATATAAAGAATATCGATATCTTGGCGCTTTGGTCGGGGAATCCCGGGATTTAGATTAGTCGAAATCCGACTTTGCTGACGATTTCAAAGGATTGTATAATAAGTAAAGTAATGTTGTTTCTGTACCTAACCACATACATCCTTGTTTTCCAAAAAAAGGGGAGTCAATTTTCATGCTCATGAGAGAACAATATTATTTAATAATCATGATCTCCATTAATTACAAATATGTATTTCATTTGATTCTGCACTTTGCCATACGCCATTATATTTGCTGTTGGCATTGCATTTATAGGAATATAAAAAAATGTTGAAGATGCTGACGACATGAAAATTTGAATAAAACTAATGATTTCCTGTGCACTTGAAAGAATTGATAAATTGAACAACAGATAAGATGTCAAATCTACAAAAAAACGAAGTTTCTATGATCATACAGATTTCTGTTAATCAACTACATATAAAGCCGGCCCGGTAGTCTAGCGGTAGAAATACTAGCTAGGGTGCCGGAGTCGCGGGTTCGAATCCCGCTCAGGGCATGGATGTAGAATGGATGGTTGTAAATGTCACTATAATCTGTGCACATGGCTCACGCCGAGCACAATAAGAGAGAAGCTTTAAGCTTTTAACTACAGATAAATGGCTTCGGCCATCTGGCAACACTGTGTGAACCTAACATTTTCAAAATAAATATACACGGTGAAATGTGTCAAAATTTCATGGCCAACCGGGAGAGGTGACATTCTCTCAATGACTCATTTGAAATTTTGTTTTCTTAACATAATATCCAATAACCATCAATTTCAGTAGTGTACAGTGCTCCAAAAAACTTTTTCTGTGAAAATCAGTAGTTTCAAAAAGTATCTATTACTGTTGAAAAAAAACAAGTATCTGCTTCTAGAGTAATTCCTACTAATAATTAGCAGATTCTCAATGAACTCAATTTAATCACATTGATTTAATTATAGTTTGGATGATGTAGAAAATTTTCATAAAAAACATGACAGATATTCAATATGAATCAACTATGTATTACCTAAATATTAGACCTAATTTGAACAGATTATTCATACACACAAAGATGAAAAAATATATACACAAATCTTGAATAAAACCAGTCAAATATTGAGTATACATAAAAATTCTTTTCAGTAGATCATTTCTTAAATTTGCCATCAAAAATAATTGAAAAATATTATTTTCAGGTGCTCTGTTATTCATCAGATAGTATTCCAAGCATTTAAATCCCAGAAAGGGGAAAAAAATCATATTGTAACCAATATTCAATTCATCATAGACAATGTTGGAAATTATTGTGAACACATTTGCTAATAGTGAAATTACAATGAGTGTACTGAGTTTATTAAATTTCCATTTGCCAATTCCATTAACAGAGTCCTCATCCTCAAAGGGTTGTGCCGTAGTACTTTGATTTACATAATCCATCATTAGATCAGGCATCACTTCATTAACAACTCTCGTGTGATCAATGTTGTGGCTATCCCGATTAGACTCGTCATATTCAATAGGTCTGAAATCATCTATGAGGACGTCTGAAAATAATACTTTAGATAGGGATCATGCCCATATTCTCAAATATTTACGAGACTTTTGTTCTACCCCAGTCAATTTCCTCAAACGATTTTCTGCATTCTCCAAGATTTTTTTCCTTCTTGCTTCTCTTCTAGCAGCTAGATTAGATTGTGCAGGAATTTCACTTACACCAGCACTATCGATAGTCATTATAATAATGAGTTACAGTGGTATGACTAGGTGAAATTCAAAATATGAATGAAATTAGCTAGATGTTTTATTAACAAGAAAACATTTTCTTTCCACAATAAGTTGACAATGACAATTGACATTGTCGTTTAACCACTGGGCATACATCATACATAAGTGACTGTTCTGTGTTTTGGCCCAGATTACAGTTAGTTAAGCATTATCATTAATTAATTAATTGCAGTTCATTGGATTTCACGAAGCTTCGATTAGCTTAATTTTGGATTTAATTCGATGGTTGTATCAAAAAAATGAACTGAAAATTGACATAGAATCGCACTAATTCGGCAATTAAGAGCTGTCAAAGCTTCGTGAAACCCACCGAAATCTGTGGTTTTGGTCTTTGGAAGTTTTGTGTCTGTGGTTCTGTGCTTTGGACTATGTCAATAAATTTAATAATTGAATTGAATATACAAAAGGTTTAAAATGGTTAGTTGTGCATCCTGTGGTTATTCTAAGACTCCAAATTCCGTACAATGTGGTGTAACATTTCACAGGTAAACTTGATAGTGGTAAATGCTTAATTCAACCAAAAATAATAATATAATTTTATTTGCAATTAATTTTGAGGCTAACCATTATACCGTTAATCCTACGGTGTGCGGTGTGCATGCATAGGCGTAACATACATAGACCTAATATCCCATGGGATATTAGGTCTATGGCAACATAGGATAAGGCCAGGATAAGCCATATAAATCCCGGTAATTGTTTAGAACTAAAAGAACCGTGCTGGAGAAGTGAAAAAAATTGTACTTACCAAGTTTGGGCCCCAGATTACGAAAATGATAGCGAGAAGTCTGCAATTCCTTTAGTTTTTTCAAAAAAAAATTCCAAAGTTTCATTCAGGTAGGCGAGGTTATTCATAATTCTAGCCAGTTTTCCTCTATTATCTCAATCAATAATCGTTGGAAATGATTTTATTATCAATTTCTGAGCGTTTCCTGCAAAATAAAGCCTTCATTTCGTCGAAATCGACGATTTTATACATTGTTTATTTTCGTTACGGCAGCCATTTTAATTCGACTTTCGGCTGTCATTGTCAACCGTCGCGAATTGTGCAACGTTGCCAATGTCTCAAATCGAATGGCCAGTAACTTACAAATAGTTAGTGGATGGGATTGGGAGAACCCATTTTCGTTTACTTTTCCAATATTAGTATAAATGAATTATAGTGATTGAAGAAATATCAGCAAGAAGGTATAAGTTAAGGGGGGGGTAAGGTATTTAATTTTTTTTTTTTTTGCATTTTTTTTTATTTTCGAAATTGAATCCGTAATATCTGAAGAATATTGTGTCAAAATTTCAAGTCAATTGGAGCAAAATTGACGAAGTTATGAGTATTTTTATACCTGCCGGATTTTTGTACCTATACCCGAACCGACCCGAGCGCCCCAACCCGAGCGCGCTATTGTTACCCGGCAGATGTTTTGTTCTCTATTAATGTAGTACCTTACCTCCCAGTTTAATTTATCGAAATTTCAAGGCAAGGAAAAACGGGTTTATACCTGGTTTGTATACTTTGTCAGTGTGACGTACAAAATTCAGTCAGTTTTTCCCACAACTCACTTTTTCAAAGTCGGTGCCCCTGATAACTCCAAAACTACTGCACCGATCCTTTTGAAATTTTAAACACTATTTCTGTACATCATTTACGAGGTAACGCTGTCGAGTTTTTTTTTTTTTGTTCATAATTTTAATTTCGCAATAACAAATTAGCCGATTTTTTCCCACAAAATTGTGTTTTTCACTTCAAAGTGTTCGAAAAAATGAAAAAATTGAAAAAAGAAAAAAAACTCGACAGCGTTACCTGGGGAAAGCTATTATCTAACGAATGCACTTTGATTTTTTGATTTCGGATGATCCAGCACCAAGTTATGAGGGGCACCGCAATTCACCTTTTTTTCGAGACACGTCCGAACAATTGCTGCCATTGCCGTATTTTTTAATATTTCTTTGTACAAATTTGATGAAACATTCTTCGAATGTCATACTTCAATGTACCATTGGTTGAGTAAAGAAATTTTAACTGCGTCGTAAGAAAAAAAATCACGAAAACATGGCTTTTTTTGTATGATTTGACCTTACCCCCCCCTTAAGCTAAATCTTCCTGCTTTGTGTCAATAAGCCAATATGCAACAACCTACATATATCCTCAATTAACTTTGGAGTGCCAGAAAAAAATGAATTATTTTTTATGTATTTAATGAAGCCACATTTCTGCCGTTTCCGTCGATATGGAACGGCGATAGTACTATTGCACATACATTTGGAAAATGCAGGATAATATGTGCAAGGTGTGTTGCATTTTGGGCAATTCATTTCATTCATACAATCAATCACACCATGCTCTTTCAAAAAATCTTTCAAACGGTCTGCATCTCTCAACAAATGAATAAAATCTGTATGAGAGAGAAGACACCCCGTGCACGCCATTTTAATTTAAAATTAATACAACTCACCTGTTCTAAACACAAAATGAATTGAAGTAGGGCAAGTATAAGCTAGAGTTTATATAGCAAATTCATTCTTGCCATGTGTTTCTCCAAAAAAGGGTCGCGAAATGATGATACCCTTAATACGTCATTATCTCGAAACAATATTCGAACTAATCAACGTAAATTTAACTACAAGTATGAGACATTGGCAACGTTGCACAATTCGCGACGGTTGACAGCCGAAAGTCGAATTAAAATGGCTGCCGTAACGAAAATAAACAATGTATAAAATCGTCGATTTCGACGAAATGAAGGCTTTATTTTGCAGGAAACGCTCAGAAATTGATAATAAAATCATTTACAACGATTATTGATTGAGAAAATAGAGGAAAACTGGCTGGAATTATGAATAACCTCACCTACCTGAATGAAACTTTGGAATTTTTTGGTAATTATCTAGAACAGGACATAACTCGAAAATTGATGTTTAAAAATCACTAACCTACTAATGTTGGGTCATAGTTTGCGAATCTGAAGTCAAAAAAGTCTGGTCGCTTCTAGTTTTTTCGAAAAAAAATCCGAAAGTTTCCAATTTAGCCTCACTTTGTCACCATAATAACATCGTTATAAACCGTTTTATAGCTGAATATTCATCCTGAATGATATCTTATTGACTCCTTAATCATTTCTGAAGAATGATTTTCCTCATGATTCCCTTATTGCAATGAAATTTTCTTGTTTATGTGTAACATATTTTCATCCATTTTGAATCCTGAAATTGACATAACAGCTGATCATACCGGCAATGGGCGACGTTGCCATATTGTAACTATATTCAGAAGTATTAGGTAGTGTTTTTATTTCAATTTTTATTTATTTAATTTTTGTGATGGATTCAATCGGCCATGAGAATACGTTTAAAGGCCAAGTCATCAAAATCCATTTCGGTTAATATGCAGTTTAACGCCTCCTCGTAATTATCGACTTTTTCAAGTTTTTCGAAGAAAATATGCATTGTACAGTGATTTTTGATGATTTTCAATAGTGGCAAACTAGTTTTTTTGGAGATATCTAACGGAATGGGGAGTGAATAGGGGTGCTGGGTTGGGTAATAAATTTTTTTTCGTAATTTTTTTTTTAATTTTCAGGGGTACTGTACTAACCTAACCTAACCTAACCTAACCTAACCTACCATATTCACCTGAGATGTCGTAAAGATTAAGACTGTACCTATGGCGAAAATTCATAAAGGTACAGTCTTAATCTTTACGACATCTCAGGTGAATATGGTAGGTTAGGTTAGGTTAGGTTAGTACAGTACCCCTGGAATTAAAAAAAAAATAACGAAAAAAAATTTTTTACCTCGCCCAGCACCCCTATTCACTCCCCATTCCGTTAGATATCTCCAAAAAAACTAGTTTGCCACTATTGAAAATCATCAAAAATCACTGTACAATGCATATTTTCTTCGAAAAACTTGAAAAAGTTGATTATTACGAGGGGGCGTTAAACTGCATATTAACCTAAATACTTCTGAATATAGTTACAATATGGCAACGTCGCCCATTGCCGGTATGATCAGCTGTTATGTCAATTTCAGGATTCAAAATGGATGAAAATATGTTACACATAAACAAGAAAATTTCAATGCAATAAGGGAATCATGAGGAAAATCATTCTTCAGAAATGATTAAGGAGTCAATAAGATATCATTCAGGATGAATATTCAGCTATAAAACGGTTTATAACGATTGTATTATGGTGACAAAGTGAGGTTAAATTGGAAACTTTCGGAATTTTTTTCGAAAAAACTAGAAGCGACCAGACTTTTTTGACTTCAGATTCGCAATCTACGACCCAAAATTAGTAGGTGAGTGATTTTTAAACATCAATTTTCGAGTTATGTCCTGTTCTAGATAATTACCAATTTTTTATATTTTTTATATCCCTGGTCTATGGGCCAGGATTTGTTTCTGTTATTAGTGCGTTCGCTGCTGATCCTGACTATTTGAAACCTTTGAAATTGATAATTGTATTGTCCGAAAATAAATTATGTGGATAGAATTATTATTTATTGTCAACTATTTATTTTATTTCATGATGCAGATAATAATATGATGTCTGTTCTAGGTTTCCCAAAGATGAAAAGAGGAGAACAGCATGGATTCAGTTCGTAAAGAAGCCTGAATTTGTTCCGAAAAGTTCTAGTTTTTTATGTTCTCATCACTTTACTGAGGACTGCTTTGATCGAACATCCAAGGTTGTAATTAGGTTATTCCCAAATGCTATTCCAACAATCGAGGTGGATCGTTTAAAACATGTTAGTTATATATTTTGATAAACATTCTTCATATCCTTTTGTTGTTCAATATTAGTTTTATTTAATATATTTGTAGTTGTATTCCACTCGTTGCAGTTTGGTAATTCCTATGTTTGCAATGTACCAAAATATGCATTTTTGTATGAGCTCAGTAATTTATTTCAGGTTAGGACATATAATCCAGTACTAACAAGACCCTCTATATGTGTGGAAAATACCTTGACAGATCCTGATATATTGTTATCTATTCCTGGATCTTCATCTATGCCTAGACTTTCTGATAGAGAACAGACCCCTACACCTTCTGCAGATATACCGTCAGTAGAATTACAAGACACCCCCCGTAAAACATTATTAAAGCATAAGATTAGTGAATTGCAGGCAACTAATATTTTAAAAAACCGAAAAATACGTACATTGCAGAAGATTAACTGGCGACAGCAAAAAATAATATCTTCGCTGAAAGTATTGATGAGTGAATTGAAAAAGAAGAATTTAATGTTAGATGACGATTTGGTGTTGCCACAATAGGCCGACTGGTCACAGTGGCAGGGCGGCGTATCTAGATGAGCATGAAGATGATGACCTAAAATTTTGGAAGCGACAAAGAAATTGTTGGAATACTGTTTTAACGATCTGAAAAAAGAACTGTGAGAAACATATGACCTTACAACGAGAGCTTCTGCAGTCAGCTTGCACTTTTTTTTGTCAAAAGCTTATAACTTTATTCGGCAAAAATTTGAAAGTTGCCTTCTACATCCAAAAACCCTAGCCAATGGTATTCTTCAATAGATGCAAAGCCTGGGTATATTTCTGAAGATTTGAACTTTTTGAGACTTGAAACCCAAAAATTTTACTAAAAATCTCATTTACTCTTTGGTTTTTGATGAAATGTCAATTAGAATATGTTGGCAGTGATTATTATGGTTCTGTAAATTTGCATGGCGTTGGCTATGAGGCTTTTGTGTTTATGTTAGTTTGTACCAATGAACCTTGGAAAATACTAATAGAATATGTTTTCATTGCAGGTATTAATAGCCAACAATAACTTTTTCAACAGAAACAAGTTCAACTGTTATTGAAAAATGTGGGAGTAATTGAGTATAATATATAACTTTTGATGGATGTGCTGCTAGTTTTAGCATATGTAATGTAAGAGCTGATTTCACCTTTGAAAATTGTAAATATTTTGTATTACCTGAGCCAGCTCATATGATCAGATTAATAAGAAATTGTTTCGGAGAAAAAAAATTATAGATATGGACAAGACATGATCAAAACTTGATTTTGTACAAGAATTGAACAGGTTACAGGATAGACCAGGGCTTCACCTTAAAACCAAACTTAAAAAAATAGCAGGTTAACTATTTTAGACACAGAAAATGAATGTTAAATTAGCAACTCAAGTGATGAACCATTCAGTATCGAAAGCATTAGTTTATTGTAGAGATAAGCTGAATTTAAAAGAATTTTCGAATTTTGAACCAACTGAAAACTGTATTCTACTAATGAATAATGCTGTTATATTGATTTCGGGCAAAATTTCTGAATTTGATTTAATACAAAAGATGTGGAGAAAATTAATTAATTTTTCAATTAATTTAGTTCTCTTATAAGCAATTTGAAATTTATCAATGACACTTTTGTTTTGCAGTCCCAAAAAAAGTTCGGTTTCATGGGATTACTGATGGGGATTGAAGCTTTGCTACGTTTGTATGAGGAATACATTGTTTATTTATTTATTGAAAATTGCAGCTTGAAAACTATTAGGTACAAATTAGAGATTGAAACGCAAACAAAACAATAAAAATTGGTTCAAGTACTGAGGTGAAGTTGGGATCTTTTACACGCAAGTTCTATTGTCTATTCACGTCATTCTTCAAGTAATTACCAAGTTTTAATAGGAACGGATTTTTATATTTTGAGTTGTAGAGGAAATAACAA
Source organism: Halyzia sedecimguttata (assembly GCA_937662695.2). Classification (NCBI taxonomy): domain Eukaryota; kingdom Metazoa; phylum Arthropoda; class Insecta; order Coleoptera; family Coccinellidae; genus Halyzia; species Halyzia sedecimguttata. The sequence goes on along the minus strand of OW569416.2, from coordinate 7,852,983 downwards.
CAAAATTTCAGATGGGTTACAAAACTGTTGTTTGGCTGATTATGCCTATTAGCGAACTTGCATGTCGCTCGCGGATGCGCAACCTACCCTGAATATTGTCACTATCTCTTTCTGTTCTAAAGTGATCGTGAGACATAATATTTTGTCATATTTTTTTTTAGTGATATACTCACAAAATTTCACATACGTCGGGTTTCTACAATTAGAGATCAAGTTTCAAGTCGATCAGATCTGTATTTTTTTGAGATATCGAGATGTTCCAGATAGGTATAACTCCGAAACCGTTTGGCAGATTAACGTTGGGTTTCACGAAGCTTCGATTAGCTTAATCGTGGATTTAATTCGATGGTTGTTTGAAAAATGAACTGAAAATCGACATAGAATCGCACTAATTCGGCAATTAAGAGCTGTCAAAGCTTTGTGAAACCCAATGTAAGCCCAACAACGAACTTAACTATTCCATTCAGATGCGTAACACACCTTGAAAATTGCAAGTCGCTATATATTTTCGTTCGAAAGTTTGTAGCGATTGCATGGCCACACCAACGTTGCTTCCCCTGCGTGCGTGTTCGAAATGTCACTGATCCCCGATGGCACTTTGGATATCGATAATAATCGGTCGGAATCCTGACTGAAATCGTTTTTGTTGAAATACTGTCTGAAGTTGGTATTACTTAGTTATAATCATGTCATTTAGATTTTTCTGTACGTTATGTATCCTGTCCTGTTACGCTTGTCAACTGTTTACTGTATCGTTTCCGGGGAGAGAGTCTGAAATAAAAGCTGTTCCTGAAAAGATGTTCGTACTTCATTTGTGAAACTAATCCGATTGAATCCTGGAATATCGGGCTGAATCATTGCGTAGCTCAATTAATTTCAACAGGTTATTGGCCCAGAATAACGTTGGAAATAGTTTGAGAGGATTCTGAAGAAGGATTGAGAAGACGAGCAACTTGTAAAACTTTGAAGGTGTGGTGTGCACCTGGAACTCAACATGGCGAACTCAGGAGGTGAGGCTTTAGCTCCCGGATTTTTCGGTATTCAGAAGCTGAAAGGACGGGAAGATTACATGACCTGGGAGTTTGGGATGAGGAATTACTTCAGAAGGCAAGGTCTCTTGAAAGCAATCAAAGGCGAAGACAAGGACACTGCCGAAGACAAAGGTTCAGCCCGTCGTGAAGAACGTGCTTTGGCCGACATCAATCTCATGGTGGACAAGATGAATTACCAGTATGTACGCGAAGCCGATACAGCTAAAAAGGCGTGGAATAATCTGAAAGACAAGTTCGAGACAAAAGGTCACTGGAAGTATGTGCACCTTGTTCGAAGTCTGAGCCAAGCAAGGTATGAAGACTACTCAGACATGGAGTCATACATTGCTCACATAACCTCAACTGGCCAGAAGTTGAAGACAATGGGCGAAGTAATAAAAGACAAGTATTTGGTTGCGATGATTCTTCAAGGACTCCCAAGCGAGTTTGATAGCATCGTAATGACAGTTTGTGCTGGAGAAGAAATGGAACTTGATCATGTGATATCGAAGCTCCTGGAGGACAGCATGAGAAGAGATATTTTGAATAAGGTTGGTAATTCCTGTGGGAAGTCTGCTCTGAATGCAAAGACAAAGAACTGGAAACAGAATAGATATCACGAAGGTGAGAAATACTTTGGGTCAGCTCCGTTTAATTGCTACAAATGTCATGAGAAGGGGCATAGCATCAAGCATTGTCCGTTGAACTCAACAAACAAGGAGTCTGACAATACAACAACCCAATACAAGAAGAAATATGACAGAACCAAGAAGAAACAGCACGATGGTGGGAAGAAAAGTGGCGACTCGAAGAAAACGTTCCTGTATGCGTTATCAGCAAAAGATAATAATGGTGCGCCCATCATTATTGACTCAGGAGCAGAAGGTCACATGTCACCAAACAAGAGGATTCTTGAGAACTTTCATGCAGTTTCATCTAATCAAAGTGTCATGGTGGGTGATAATGGACGTCTTGATATAGCCGGTGCAGGTAACATAAAGTTGGCTGCGAGTGATTGTGCTATTGAAAGAATACAGAATGTCTTGTATGTACCAGGGTTAAGTGCCACTTTGTTGTCTGTAAGCCAATGTACAGATCATGGTTTGAATGTTCTGTTTACTAAAGATGGATGTCAATTTCTCGACGCTGATAACTAGGAAAACAATTAGCATCAGGTACTAGAGTTGGTGGTTTGTATCATCTAGATGGTAAACCTTCTTCTAAATCAGCACTGGTGGCTGAGAATGTCAGAAACTTTGATCTGTGGCATGGTAGATTAGGGCATGTTGGAGTTCAGAAACTTAAGTATTTGTGTGAGCATACAAATGATGTAAAGTTTTCCAGTATCAATCATGAACTCTGTGTTGATTGTGCCTTGGGGAAACAATGCCGTCAGAGCTTTCCTAGATCAGTGTCACCGAAGGTGTCTGCAGTTCTAGATCTTGTGCATGCTGACTTATGTGGCCCTTTGCCTGCAAGTTATGGTGGGAGTAAATATGTGTTGTCGATCGTTGATGATTATTCCCGACATGTGACAGTGTATTTTCTGAAGCACAAAAGTGAAACCAAAGATAAAATCAAAGAATATGTGGTTGAGTGTGAGACACAGAAGCAGAAGACTTTGAAAGTTTTCCGTTCTGACAATGGTGGAGAATTTATCAACAAAGATATTAGAGAATTTTTTAAATCTAAGGGCATTTTGCAACAGAGATCTGTAAGGTACACACCCGAGCAGAATGGTGTGGCTGAAGGCCAACAGAGGACAATTTTTGAAGCTGCCAGAAGCATGATGATAAATGCTGACTGTTCCAAGAAATTGTGGGCAGAGGCGGTCAATACTGCAGTGCATGTTCAAAATAAGGTGCCTCATTCTTCGAGTGGAAATGTGCCTGAATTGTTGTTTAATGATGTTACTTCAGTTGCTTATTCTCACTTACGAGTGTTTGGTTGTGATAGTTATGTGCATATACCTAAACAAGTAAGGAATGATAAGTTAGAACCTAGAAGTAAACTAATGTTTTTTGTGGGGTATTCTACTGAAAGTAAAGGGTACAGATTAATTGATCCCGAGAAGCCAAATGATGTTTGTGAAGCACATAGTGTGAGATTCGATGAGAAGAAGTTCACGGCTTGCTCACAGAAAGGTAAAGCTGATGTAGCTGAAATTGTCTATGTGCCTATACTTGATCTATATGAAAAATGTGATGTAGTAGAATTTCCCATTGAACAGCCTGATGATGATGAATTTGAGGGAGGGAATGAAATTCATGAAGAACATGAAAATGTTGATGATAACAATGTAGATGTAAACATGGATCAGGAAGTTACAATTCCTAGGAATCCTGTTAGAGATAGAATGCCACCAAAGCGTTACAATGATTTTGTGATCTATGCTGCTAGTCTGTTTGACTCTAGTGTGTTTGCTGAGAAAGAGCCCCAAAATCTAAAAGAAGCACTGAATTGTGAAGAAAGTGTGAAATGGAAAGTTGCCATAAATGATGAGTTGGAATCTTATAAAAGGCATGATGTTTCTCAGTTAGTTGATAAACCTGAAGGGTGTAATGTGGTAAAGTCTAAATGGGTCTTTGAGATAAAAAGGGACGAAAATGGAAATGTATCTTCATATAATTGAAAGGTTATTTTCTGGGTTTTTCTCTCCCAAACTCTGAAAAATATCTATAAAATAAAAATCACTTATTTTGTGACTAATGTTGCCTTACAAATAACAACGAACAACATCAACGAAGAAACAACTATATCGTAACGTTTCGGAGTCTATATCAGACTCCTTCTTCAGACGCTTTATGAAAATCTTTAGAATCATTTTGTTGATGGTTATTTTGTGAAATTCAAGAATTGTCACATTGACAGTATTTAAAAATCATAGCTAACTTCTGAAAATAATGATTGAAAAAGGCCCATACCTTTGTTTTAAGTAATCAATTATTTTGTGACTAATAACCTTTCAATAATGAGTGTACCTCCCACAGTATCCTTTAATGATTACTTAAAACAAAGGTATGGGCCTTTTTCAATCATCCTTTTCAGAAGTTAGCTATGATTTTTAAATACTGTCAATGTGACAATTCTTGAATTTCACAAAATAACCATCAACAAAATGATTCTAACGATTTTCATAAAGCGTCTGAAGAAGGAGTCTGATATAGACTCCGAAACGTTACGATATAGTTGTTTCTTCGTTGATGTTGTTCGTTGTTATTTGTAAGGCAACATTAGTCACAAAATAATTGATTTTTATTTTATAGATATTTTTCAGAGTTTGGGAGAGAAAAACCCAGAAAAAAACCTTTCAATAATGAGTGTACCTCCCACAGTATCCTTTAATGATTACTATCTTCATATAAGGCTAGGCTTGTCGCTGTTGGCTGTAGTCAGAAGTTTGGGATAGATTTTCAAGAAGTGCTTGCACCTGTAGTAAGATACGATACTCTAAGATTTTTCTATGCTTTGTCTGTAATATTGGATTTACAAATTCATCATGTAGATGTGACCACTGCCTTTCTCAATGGAGACTTGCATGAAGACATATACATGTCTCAGCCTGATGGTGTAGATGTAGTTGAAGGGAAAGTTTGGAAATTAAAGAAGGCAGTATATGGGCTCAAGCAAGCAAGCAAATGTTGGTATGAAAAAGTACTAGAAGTACTGTTGAGTATTGGATTCAAGCAATCTCAGTACGAACCATGTGTGTACATCTGGAAAGATAGTAAGAAGTTGGTCATTATTGCTCTTTATGTGGATGATTTTTTCCTGTTTTTCAATGATGAGGTAAAGACTGGAGAATTGAAAGACTGTTTGAAAAAGAATTTTCACATCAAAGATCTTGGACAAGTGAAACAATGCCTGAGCATGCGAGTGACTAAGAGTGACAAAACTGTTAGACTGGATCAAAAAGCTTACTGTGAAAAAATGTTGAAAAAGTTTGGAATGTTTAACTGTGTTGGTTCTAAAACTCCAATAGAAGTAGGTTTAATTCTACCTAAAGGTGAGAAGTGTATCCAATCTGTTCCTTATCAGGAAGCCATTGGCAGTTTGCTGTATTTATCTCTGTGCACTAGGCCTGATGTTGCCTATACTGTAAATAACTTGAGTCAATTTAATAAGTGTTACTCTGATGTGCATTGGAATGCAGTTCAAAGGGTTTTCAAGTATCTAAAGCAAACGATTGATAATGAGATTGAGTATTCACCTTCAGAGGCAGATATTTTAGGACACTGTGATGCCTCATTTGCCAATGATCATGATAGACAATCAGTGAGTGGATATGTCATCACCTTGAATAATGGAGCTGTAAGCGGGGAGAGTAGAAAGCAAGAAGTGACAGCGCTCTCGAGCACTGAAGCTGAGTATATCTCAATTACTCATGCTAGTAAAGGGTGTATGTTTTTGAGAGGCTTTTTGTTTGAATTGTGTGGTAGGTCTGGTACTATGGTGCTATATAATGATAATATGAGTGCATTGAAGGTAACTGTAATGTTCTTGGTTCGTACACTGAGAAAAAACTTTAATTACAACAAAAGAAAATTGTGACTTGCTATAGGCACAAATAACTTTTTTTAGTTGCAACAAGTTCGCGTGTTATCTGATAAAAAGTAGCCTATCACAAGCTAGCAAAGTTAATTGTAGTAAGTATTTCATTTTTATTCAGAATAACTGACTTTATTGACTTGATCCAAGTAGCATGTGTTACTTGATAGAAAATCCAGCTAAACACCAGAACTAAAAATGCTATTCGGTGTAAGTAACGTTTGAACGTACCCTTATCATAATGTTTTCATATCGCAAGTAATTTTGTTACTGCTGTTAGTAAGAACCTCTGTCTGTTACAAGTAACTTTTTCACTTAGATCAAATAAAACGTTTGTGTTGGCAATTACATATTTTGTTTACGTTAAGAGACACTCTTACTTAGCGCAAGTACACATTGTCAAAAATTTAGAGGTAAGTCAAACCTTTCAGTTTTTTAGTAAAATGTTCATATATAAATGCATATTGAATGGTTTATTTCTGGGTTTTCTCTCCCAAACTCTGAAAAATATCTGTTAAATAAAAATTCATTATTTTGTGAATTGCTTCTGCGTAATAATGACAAGATATTTGTCAGAAGCAATAAATCGAACAATGTTGCCTAACAAACAATATCGACACAACATCAACGATGATAACACTAAATTTCGTAACGTTTCGGAGTCTAAATCAGACTCCTTCGTCAGACACTTAACGAAAACCTTCAGAATTATTTTTTGTTGATGTAGCTATTCTGAAATTCGAGACGAAGAAGTCTGATTTAGACTTCGAAATTTGCTTGGACAATTCTCGAATTTCAGAATAGCTACATGAACAAAAAATAATTCTGAAGATTTTCGTTAAGTACGTCTGACGAAAGAGTATTATTTAGACTCCGAAACGTTACGAAATTTAGTTGTTCTATCGTTGATAATGTGTCGTTATTGTTCGATTAATTGCTTCTGACAAATATCTTGTGTTTATTACGCAGAAGCAATTCACAAAATAATACATTTTTATTCAACAGATATTTTTCAGAGTTTGAGAGAGAAATCCCAGAAAGAAACCATTTAATTTGCATATATATTTGAAAATTGTACTAAAACACTGAAAGGTTTGACTTACCTCTAAATTTTCCACTTAATATTCGAACCCCCATTGCTGGAAGATATCTTCGTAATCCATTTTAGGAAAATACAATAAACATGCACAAGTAAAAGTGGAGAAATTTAACACTAAACGTATAAATATAACCGCAGACTCTGTTCGAAAGAACATCTCGCTTAACTCTCGTAATCAATCAGTGAAACACAACTCGACGATACCGATGGGGTGCGATTTCAACCATTCTTTATAGATGATGATTCCTTTGACCTTTACGCTCTGAATTCTGACCAGATGTAACATCTAACGGCTATCTTCAAAGGATCAACGAGATCGGGTGCTCTTCGGCTCAAATCGGTTACTTTACGAATATTTTTTACACTTATTATAATAAACACTGGTACCTTCCCCAAGTCGATGTTTGAATATGCCAAATAACTTTGTTATTCGCTGCTAATGAAAATGCGTTAGCGAAAAAGTAACTTGTGATAAGTGAATTGAATGCTTGGCTTGTAAACGCAGATTATTTATCATTAGCAAACAAAATTTAAATAACAGCGCTATTCGGATTCAATAACTTTTTAAGTGGTATTAAGAAAAACAGTTACTTCTAACAATTGTCAATTTTTAGGTGAACGTGTCTGTTTACGATAAATATATGATTATCTGCAGCAAATAGATGTTTGTTTATCGCTGATAAAAATTTATTTATCTCAAGTAAAACGTAGCCAAGTGAAAAAAGTTACTTGTAACTTTTTTCTCAGTGTATGAATATATTTCGGTTGTAGGGATAATAACGCAATTTTCTTCATGAAACGTATATTCGCTATATCTTCCAGATTACAACTGACTGTACAATTAATATGCATATGTGAATACTACCTTTTGATATAGAGGGGATTAACTTCGGCGGATTGAATACATTACAGATATCTCCCCTTTTAAAATTGATATTATTTACAAGAACATTTTGAATCAATTACAATCTTACAATCTAATCTGATACTAGTTACTAATCTAATACTAATTAATTTATATGTACAATTTACAATTCTATTCCATATCTTTGAATAGGTTTAGTATTTCTTTTAGGTCTCGAATTTCCTAACTCATTGTGATCAGATTCAACATTAACGTCTTTAAAATTGCTGTCCTCAAATTCCTTACTCTTTATTACCTCATCAACTATTGCTTCTTTATGATCTATTTCTTTATCAGATTCTACTGAAATTCCAGAAGTGAATACATCCGGTTGAAAAGTTTTACGCATTTGATTTGAATGACGTTTCCAGGAAACCTTCAGCTCTGGAATCTCAATAAAATATGTACATCTTCCCACTTTTTGGCGCTCTAGTTCCTCGGAACTGAGTGCTTATCAATTTGCCCAAATGTCTGTAATTTTCGAATATTTCGATGAAAATGGTCTTAAACGATTTGGTTCGACTCACTGATCAAGAATCCGTGGTCGAAATTCATTCTGTCCGGCCGGTCCGGCCGGCCGGCCGGTCCGGCCGGCCGTAGGCACGATAACTCTCGAACGGAATGAGCTAGAGAGTTGAAATTTTCAGAGTAGGTTTGGGGGATAAATATCTCGGCTAAGTTCGTTATTGGGCAAAATCGGACAAACGGTTTCGGAGTAACAAAAAAAAAATTTTTTTTTTACGAAACAAATTCCAAATTAAATTTTTTTTAATAAAAAGTTTTATCATGAGAATCCAATCATATCATTTTTAACTCTAACAAGCTAATACTTTCGGAGATATGATTTTTCAAAATGTCAATAATAAATCGTATTTCAACGTTGTCACAGAATAATATTATTCTATGTATGAATATGAATTGTCATAATGTCAAATGATGTTCCTGAGACTAATCAATCGAAGAATTGTGAGCGAAGTGAGAAAAATCTCAGATATGATTTTTCAAAATTTCAATAATAAATCGTATTTCAACGTTGTCACCATAGATTAAAGACCTTTAATCTATGGTTGTCACAGAATGATATTATTCTATGTATGAATATGAATTGTCATAATGTCAAATGATGTTCCTGAAGTAATCAATCGAAGAATTGTGAGCGAAGTGAGTTAAATCTCAGTTGTTTGCTCCGATATTAGTTTTTCTCAAAAATTCTTACATTTCGGAACTGAACATGAAGTAAGAGATCTGAGAGTAGTGAGACTGCTTTTCATCCATAGACATAGATATAACTCTCGAACGGAATGAGGTAGGTACTTGAAATTTTCAGAGTAGTTTAGGGAGATGAATATCTCGGTTATGTTCGTTATTGGGCAAAATTGGCCAGATTTAATTTGATTTCTTCCATGGTGCTTTTCTCATTCTCATGATTGCTCATTTAATCTTGATTAATAAACTATTATCTGAATTGAATTTCCTTTAGGATGCAGTTCTATTATATGAATACATTGATATAATTCCCAACTCTGAGAAACCAATACTTTCGGAGATATAATTTGTTTATTTACTATTCCCTTAATCCACATTACCTTAGGTCTAAATCTATAATCCATAACTAAAATTACTTCACCCAAATCATAATGAATTTTTCTTTTTCCCTTAAAGTATTGTTTTTGTTTATTTTGTCTTACTTCTACCCTATTTTCAACTACATTCTTGTCAATTATTTTCTTTTTAACATGAGGATTTATCAAGTCAAATTTAGTTCTTAATGAATGTCCGAACATTAAATTCGCTGGGCTAACTCCTGTTGTGCAGTGAGCAGTGTTTCTATAATCTAATAAAAATCTACAAATAATCTGATTGGTAGTGGACTGATGGTCCGCAGTGAGAGCTTTCATCAGAGCGCCTTTAACCAATTTTACACAATTTTCGGCCGCACCATTTGAAGAGGGATTATATGGTGGGGATGTCATATGTACAATACTATTTCTTGAAAGGAATTCAGTGAATTCTTGTGAGGTGAAGGAAGTAGCATTATCTGAAACTAGAAATTTTGGTATTCCAAAAGTCGCAAATATTTTCCGTAAATTCTCCATGGTAGTAAATGAATTAGTGGTGGTTGTTTCACTTACTTCTAACCACTTAGTATGCGCGTCAATAGCAATTAAATAAAATTTATTTTTGAAAGGTCCTAAATAATCTATGTGTAGACGTTCCCATGGTTCCGCAGGAAATGTCCAACTATTTAATTCTATCTTACTAGGATTTTGAAAATATTTATTGCAAGAATCACATTGTTTTGTTAGTAACTCAATTTCTTTATCTATCCCCGGCCACCATAAGTAACCTCTTGCAATCGACTTCATCTTCACAACTCCTAGATGTGTAGCATGTAATTCTTCTAGAATTGATCCGCGTAAAATTTTAGGAACTACGATCCTATATACAATTATCTTGTATTGTAAATTCATATCTCTTAGAGAAATATCCTTTCATTTTGTCGTCTGGACACTTATCCGGCCAACCCTTGTTAACGTAATGTTTGATTTCTTTCAAAATGTTATCTTTTTCCGATTCCAATTTAATTTGAGAATAATGAATATTAATTTCTGAACTATTTGAGAAGAAGTGACAATAATCTAAGTTTTTTTATTAATTTCCAAACTATCGTCAGTAGTAGGAAGCCTAGATAACCAATCTGCATGGTTTTCTTTGGAACTGACATATTCAATGTCATAACTATAATTTGCCAGTATCACCGCCCACCGTCTTAGTCTATTAGCCGCATACTCTGGAATACCCCTTTTAGGACTAAATATAGAGAGCAAGGGACGATGGTCAGTTCTTAGCGTAAAATGTTTAAGATACAAATATTGATGAAACTTAACGACTCCAAAAATCAAGGCATAAGCTTCTTTTTCCAATTGTGAATATGATTGTTGAGCTTTATTCAATGTTTTTGAGGCAAATGCAATAGGTTTTTCAACACCTGATGGAAAAATATGACTAATAAATGCTCCTACGCCATAACTACTTGCATCTACCGTCAATCTTATTGGTAATTTTTCATTATAATGCACTAAAATATCAGATGACGTAAGCATGTTTTTGATTTTGCTGAAAGCATTTTCGCAATTATGATTCCATTTGAATGATACATTTTTCTGGAGTAGTGAATACAAAGGAAATAATGTGGAGGATAAATTTCTGATAAATTTTCCGTAATAATTAACTGAACCTAGAAAACTTTTCAACTGCGTTACATTTTCCGGTCTCGGAGCATTCTCAATCGCATTAACTTTATCTTTACAAGGATGTAAACCTTCTTTATCAATTACATAACCTAGGTATTCAACCTGGTCCTGAAAAAATTTACATTTATTTAGACTCAATTTGAACCCGGATTTATCCAATATATTAAAAACTAGTCGCAATCTACACAAGTGCTCCTGAAAATCTTTACCTGTAATCAGGATATCGTCTATAAAAATCGCAACACCGTCAATACCTTGGAATAACGATTCCATAATCTTCTGAAATTTGGCAGGTGCTGAGGCTATACCATACGTTAGACGATTAAACCTGAACAAACCCTTGTGTGTCGAAATGGTTAAAAGCTCCCTGGATGAATGATCAACAACTATCTGCTGATATGCTTGTGAAAGGTCCAACTTTGAAAATTGTTCTCCACACTGCAACGTACCAAACAGATCTTCTATGCGGGGAATTGGATATTTATCCACTTCGATATAAGGATTGATCGTTATCTTGAAGTCAGCACATAGTCTTACTTCTCCAGTCTTTTTCATGACTGGCACCACAGGAGTTGCCCAGTCGCTGTAGTCAACTGGTGTCAGAATACCTAAATCAATAAGACTATTAATTTCATCTTCAACTAGATCGCGAATTGCAAATGGTAATGGCAGCCTTAAAGAATTTTGGACTCACACTTGGATCCTTCAATTTAATGATAGCTAAACCCTTATTGAATTTTCCCAATTCACACGAAAATAATGAACTAAATTCATTAAGTAATTCACCAACCTCTTTATCAATGTTTTTCTCAACAAAATTCAACTTTTCAAATTTCACATTGAACTTATTCAAAAAATCTCGACCTACGATTGGTGGTCCTCCATTTTTAATAACATATAAATCTATGAATTTCTGAACATTTTGAATTTCCATTGCAACCCTGAAATAACCCATTGGTTTAATTTTTTCTCCATTATAAAAACATAATATTTTGTCAGTGTTTAACAATTTATTTCTTGGAAATTTGTTGAAATAATCCCTATCTGAAATAGCACTAATGCTTGAACCTGTATCAATTTGAAAATTGATTATAATTCCATTCAATTTCACCTTAATATTATATGGTAAATGTTTAGCATCCGTCAGTGAAAAAAGTTCTAACTCATCAACATCATGATCCCTATTTTGAAGTGTTATCAAATTATTTTTCTCAGATCCTTTCTTATATTTACTATGTTTTTTAAAACAAACATTGGCTAAATGACCTTTTTTGTGACAAAAATTACATGTCGAATTAGCATGAAAACACTTATCTTTTGTATGCCCTATGCGGCCACATACTGCGCATTCCTTCTTATATGTCATCTTAGAACCATTGCTTGATTCTGGTCGCCGATTGGTCCTGGGATGTTTCTGCATCCCCCCTTCCTTCTGGCGGTTGCGCACATACAGTACTTCATGCTTGACCGTTTTTCCTTCTTGAAAATGTCCCTCCTGGCCATTTTTACCTTTTGATGATGAAAACGCCGCCATTTTGAGATTTGCTAACTTGATCGCATCAGCCAAGGAAATGGTGATTTTCTCTTCCACAAGTCGATCGAAGACAGGTCCTCGCCCAAATCCACAAATAAATTTATCTCTGAGCGCGATTTCGAGGTGATTCTCAAATTCACACTGTACTGCCAATCTTCGAACACGTGCTGCCCACTCATTTGCAGATTCTTCCGGTCTTCTTTCGGCTTCGTAAAATTTAATTCTTTCAGCGAACGGTGTACGCACCGGCGTGAAATGATTATCAAATATCTCTAACAGCTGTGAATAACTTTTCATCTCTGGCTTCACCGGACTGCATTGATCGAACATTAGGCCATAAGATTCTTCATCCAGCATGTTGAGGAAAATCGCTCTTCTCTTATCATCCATGATGTTGTTCGCTTCGAAATAGTTATCGAGTCTTGCTTTATATATTGTCCAATCTGATATATTAAAATTAAATTCTTGTAGTTTCCCGATGAGACTGTTCTGTCCGATGTAACTATTGTCTTGCGCCATTATGGTCCTTTTCACTATCACTAGGTATCACTGCTTAATTTTGTCCAATTATTTATTTTACTATTTATTTATAGTTTATTTTTTACCTCGTCGCCACTGTAATGTTCTTGGTTCGTATGAATATATTTCGGTTGTAGGGATAATAACGCAATTTTCTTCATGAAACGTATATTCGCTATATCTTCCAGATTACAACTGACTGTACAATTAATATGCATATGTGAATACTACCTTTTGATATAGAGGGGATTAACTTCGGCGGATTGAATACATTACAGTAACGCAGCATGCTGGTTTTCATGCTAGGACTAAGCATATAGATGTGAGGTTTCATTATATTAGAGAACTGTGTAAGTGTAAGGAGAACAAGTTGGAGCTCATGCACATGTCAACCAAAGAAATGCCTGCGGATGTATTGACCAAGTGTTTGACTGCCAAGTGCCATGATAAATGTATCAAGTGTTTTGGAATCGGTGAATTTTATTTTAATAACTTTGAAATGTAGAAATGTCATGATTAAGAGAAAGTGTTGAAATACTGTCTGAAGTTGGTATTACTTAGTTATAATCATGTCATTTAGTTTTTTCTGTACGTTATGTATCCTGTCCTGTTACGCTTGTCAACTGTTTACTGTATCGTTTCCGGGGAGAGAGTCTGAAATAAAAGCTGTTCCTGAAAAGATGTTCGTACTTCATTTGTGAAACTAATCCGATTGAATCCTGGAATATCGGGCTGAATCATTGCGTAGCTCAATTAATTTCAACAGTTTTCCGAACGGGGTTAGGGTCGTTCATTTCGTGTTTTCAGATTAGCGAATTGATGGTTTTTGATCAAAGACAAGATATACTACTGCTTTTGATTCAGATTGAATGAGATAAAGCAGGTGGAACGTGATTGTGATTATTTTCTGGTGACACACTTTTGGTAGAGTATAATTAAATAATACTTACTCATTCCTTTAAATCACTTGATTTAATGATTCTATTTTTTCTCAACAATTATTTATTATATAAATTTTTTTTTCTTAAATTTTTTTCTCTTGTCACGCCATCAGTGTGCTGAAGATTTATCTTCACTTTGAGGTGTCGCCAGAAGGTCCATATATTATCTTTCTTAATGTTAACATTTTTCATTTTCAATATCTTGGCTTCTTTATAACAAAGATTCTTTCAGATCATGTACCGGGTTTCCCAGTATACCTACTGCTCCGAATCATGACGCTGCATTGTACGATATAATCTCTTGATTTGGAACAAACCTATCGTAAAGAGTAAATATACAACATTACACTTAAATCCTTGGTGTCAACAAGAATACTATCGAAGGTTCTAGTCATCTAGTCAATATATTAAACAAATGTTATCAAATCGAGTTTTTATTCATCATTTATGCAAAGGTGTAGAACAAAACCTGGAATCGAAATATTAAATAAATATATATTATATAGCACAAAAATTTTATAAAATGAAAACAACTTATTCTTTCGTCGTTGCTCCATGATATAATATAAATATATTAGAAAAGTTATAAAAAAAAAAAAATCAACCCAACTAACAACTTTATATTTTATAATAGTTGTGGAAACGTTTTCAAACAAAATCTTATAAAACATTCTTAGTCGCTGAATTGTTTTCAATACGTTTATACAACATATATAAACCCAGAATTGGCACATTTTATAAAATAATTTTGTCATTCGAAACATTTCATAAAGCTCTTCATAAACATTACAAAACTATTTCATAAACATTCTGGCGCTATCTAAAAATCTGTTTTGTAATAGCTTTATAAGGTTTTTCATATGAGCGTTCTGAAATAAAAATGTTACATAGAATGATATCTATAAAATTCATTGATTTTAAGTTGGCAAATGACAATCCTGAATTATAACAACATAGCGAATATATAGATGTCATGTGTCATTATGGTTTACAGGAAGCCATTTTATTTATATATACTTCTACTCTTACAGACACATGTTTGGATACACACAACGAAATTCTCAATGCAAATGAAATTTCTTCGTGAAATGTAGCAATAAAATGACATATTTTAAACGCGCCCCCTTGTTTCGAATGTTTCACACAAAAAAATGGAACAAAACAAAAATGTGACTTGTCAGTCTAATGATCCTTTGTACGAAAATGTATTCCAATTTGTTCTACAGATTATTTTTGAGTCATTTCATGCTCTGAATGGTTGAAATATCTATACATTGGCGATTTTTAGTGTGTTTAAAACACTCCGCACTCTGAGTCATCACAAATGCCGCCATGTTTAATGGCGTTCTCTTATAAAATGATTCAGCATCAGTTTCAAGCATTTCGTTGTAATTTAGCTACTTAACAACTACTATAAAACATGTTTATGTTCCACCGCGTGAAAGTCAACATAACCTACAAAATCAGTGAAACAGTTAACGTTTTCCTGTGGAATATCTGATAAATACATATTTTTGCAAGGATATTCAAAAGGAGAAATAACAGTTAATCAATCTGATGAAGATATCTTATTAATATCTCGATATCTTGAACACAAACATGATTGTGGTGATAATTTTGCACCTACAGAAAATTGTCTTCAGCAGTAGCATAATGCTTCCTGAACCATATGCATAGGTAGAAAACTAATATGCATTTGCTTCATGGTATGTTAAATTATATTTAGGATCCGGAATATTTTTGTTATAACTTGAGTAAAACTGTGCATAAAATATAACTTTTATTTTAGTACCACACAACGTCAGAACGTACGACAACTTACTGTTATTGGTTAAGTCACAGAGATATTTTTTTGTCATATACTATGTTGACCATAGAATAAGCATATGTCAGTGTCAGTGGTGGGTATGTTCAACATCCCCCTTCAATTTAAATATTCATAACAAATTTTAAATTGCGAACAAAAAATATTAATACCTTAAAATTATTTTACATTCAACATGTTCCTAAAATAAACAAATTTTTCTCTTTGTAGAGATTTAGTAAAAATATCAGCGACATTTTCACTTGTGCTTACAAATGATAGTTTGATTAAGCCTTTTGCAACAATGTCTTTGATAAAGTGAGCTTTAATGTCAACATGCTTTGACCTTTTACTATTTTCAAAGCTTTCAATTTGTTTAAGAGCACTTTGATTGTCTATCAATAAAATTGTCTTTGAAATGTTCAATTCAAAATCTGCACAAATACCCTTTAAGTAAAGTAACTCAGAAGCAGCCACCGCACTGGCTAGATATTCAGACTCACAACTCGACTGAGCTACTACATTTTGTTTCTTCGATATCCACGTCACTAAATTTTTATTTAAAAATATTGCACAACCACTTACACTTTTTCTGTCTAGTTGATCGCTTCCCCAGTCTGCATCAGTGTAGGCTGTTATCTCAAAGTTTTCATCGCTTGTTTCATAAGTCAAATTCAAGTTGATAGTACCTTTTAGATATCGTACAATTCTTCTTGCAGCGTTCCATACTTGCTGTGTCGGTTTTTCCAAAAATCTACTTAAAAATATTACAGAATATGCTATATCAGGTCTGCTGATTGTAGCAATATAAAGTAAGGATCCAATGATTTCCCTATATGGTACCTTAATAACTTCTTGATCTTCAACTTGGAAGTTTGGTTCCATAGGTGTTTGAGCTTCTTTACATTCATGTAGATTAAACTTCTCTATGATTTTATTTATCAACTTCTTCTGGCTGATAAGCCATTTGTGATCTCGTTCGATAATTTCCATTCCTAAAAAATTTTGAAGTTTTCCCAGATTTTTAGCATTAAATTCTAGTTCTAATTTATGTTGAATAAAGTCACTATTTCTGCCGGTTACAATTATATCATCAACCCATATTAAGAGCCATACATTGTCTCCAGTATATAAGCAGAAATCGTTTTTAGATCTCTTCAATTTGTATTTTTCTGCAAATTGCTGAAACCTCTCGTTCCAAAGTCTTGGAGCTTCTCGTAAACCGTATAGTGCCTTTTTCAATTTTAATGAATTGTATTTTCCTTTTGTATTGACACCTTCAGGGATTTTAATAAAGATATCGATGTTCAATTTTCCATTGAGAAATGCTGTAGGAATATCAAATTGTTTTATATCCCAGTTCTTTTCTAAAGCATGAGAAATAAAGAATCTTATTGTTTGATATCTTGCTACAGGTGCATATGCATTATAATGATATTCTTCTTGATATCCCTTAGCTACTAATCTAGCTTTCTTAACTCCACATTGCTTGGTTCTAAATACCCAACGTGTATCTATGGCAGTTTTTCCTTCTGGTAAAATAGCTGGTTCCCATGTTCCATAATTTTCATGTGCCATAAGCTCTTTGCTTATTGCATCTTGCCATCCATTTCCAATTTTCATTGCCTCTTCATAGTCTTTTGGATTTTCGGCTTCTGTCAAAAGACAATAAACATGGTATAATTCGTAATCGTTAAATCTTGACGGTATTTTTGTTTGTCTTCGTGATGTTGTTTCTGTGTCACATAGTTTGTCTTCTTGCGTTTCTCCAATTACATAGTTTTCTTCATTCTTTACATGGTTATCGGATTCTTGATATGACGTGTCATTCTCATCAAACTTGACATCTCTGGAAATAATGATTTTATTCGTTTGTGGATTCCACAATCTGTATCCATTTGCGCTATATCCCACCATTCTCATTGGTGTTGCCCGGCTTTCGAGTTTGTCTCCTGAATTTGGAATTTTCACAACCCAAACTTTACTCCCAAATACTCTTAGCTTGCTCAAGTCGGTCTTGGAGTAGAAAATACTGACTGGTATCTTTCCTTGCAAAGCAGCTGTTGGTGATCTGTTCAACTGGTATGCGGCACATTGAATAGCTTCACCCCATAAACTTCTAGGTAGGTTTGTTTCTGTAAACATAGCTCTTACCTTGTCTAATAATGTCCGATTGACTCTCTCACTAACTCCGTTCTGTTGTGGTGTGTAGGCCAGTGTATACTCGGTTTTAATTCCTTTTTGTTTACAAAAATTTTTTAGTTCGGTACTTGTATATTCACCTCCTTGATCCATTCTTATTCTCGAACACACAAATCCTTTGGCTTTCATTTCTCTGATGTACTGCATTAGATTGAAAGGTGCTTCGCTTTTGTTCCTCAACAGGTATACTGTAACAAAATGTGAATGATCATCAATTATAGTTTGATAATACCTTTCGTCATTCAATGTAGGGGTTCGTATTGGCCCTCCAATATCTGAATGCAAAAGTTCCCCAACAGATTTGGATCTCGGTAGCTGTTTACTCTCAAAAGGTTCTCTTGTTCCTTTAGCTTCTCTACATGGACTGCATGTGGTTTTTGGAGTTGGTAAATTCATCTTCTTCATATAACATTCCGAAATATGTCCCAACCTTCTATGCCATAGGTCTCCTGTTGCTACTAGATTACATACTTCTTCTTGTAGTTCGAATGATGCTATGTATAATTTGCCCATAGACTTGCAATGTATTATTGTACCATCTATGCTTTCTATGAAAGTTTTGTTTTTATCAAAAATCACTTTTTGTCCTCGTTCATTTAACCTTTTCACAGACAACAAATTATTTGTCAAATTTTGTACAATAAGAGCATCAAATCGGATGTTCCTGTTTTTATATACAACTCTTAGTGTACCCATTTTCCTCGCAGTCAAAAAATTTCCATTTGCAACCCTGATTTTCACTTCATGGTCTAGATTTCTTACATCTGTCATCAATTCTTCTACTTTTTCAGTGACAAGATGGTCAGTGGCTCCACTATCTAAAACAAAATTTATTTTCATGTCAGAGTATGTTATATTCACCTCTCCTGAATTGAGAATTTCTGAAATAAAGACTATTTCTTTCTCATCTGTGTTTTCCTCGCTTGTGTAAGCTCGTCTATTGACATTTCTGTTGAATTTGCCTCCTTTTCTCTGCGTGTAGTTTCTTCTACCTCTACTGAAACTTGATACCTCATTTTTGTTCTTCTCCGGACAATCTCTCAGAAAATGATCTCCTCCACAACCATAACATTTGTAGTCCTTTTGATTCTTCTTCGTTAAAAATGCTGTGTTCCTTTCAGTGGGTCCCTGCGAATCTTTGAGCTTCAGTTCTGCATCTAAAAGCCTATTTTTCACGAATTCCAACGTTATGCCTGTGTTAACAGTTTCTATGGCTGTTATGACTGTATCATATTTTTCAGGCATTGTTAACAATAAATAACAGACCTTATCACTTTCATCTAGATTTGCACCCGCTCCTTCAAGTTCTCTCAGCAAACTTTCAACTTTCATGAAATGTTCCTGCAGTTCGTCAACTGTACATTTCATTTTCAGAAGTCTTTTCATAATATACAACTTTGCTAGTGGACTTTTCCGTTCAAATATGTTCTTCAAAGATTGTAACATCTCAAGAGCAGTTTTGGCATCCTTGATGTATTCTAAGTGTTGATCAGACATACATTGAACTATTGTACCTTTGGCTTTTGAATCTGATCGATCGAATGCTAACTTATCTTTCTGACTAAGTTCGTTATATTCATCCTGGGTGGTTGTTAGCACGTGACTCACTCCTTCCTTGTCCAGCAGGATTTCTACACGAAATCTCCAATTGGAATAGTTCGTATTCGTCAATTGAGGAAATGGCAGTGATACTGACGACATTTTCTTGCCTTTTTCTAACTTTTACTCCTCCGTTATAACCTCGAATGTTCCGGTAGATTTTTTTTCTTAAAAAATCTTGTTTTTCCCCAAACCTAAATATCAATCTGCATGTCTGGGCCCATAACCTGTTAAATTATATTTAGGATCCGGAATATTTTTGTTATAACTTGAGTAAAACTGTGCATAAAATATAACTTTTATTTTAGTACCACACAACGTCAGAACGTACGACAACTTACTGTTATTGGTTAAGTCACAGAGATATTTTTTTGTCATATACTATGTTGACCATAGAATAAGCATATGTCAGTGTCAGTGGTGGGTATGTTCAACATGGTAATCATATCTTTTTTAGAAACGTTCAAGATTAGGGTTGCCAACCGTCCTTATTCAAAGGACAGTCCTGTATTTTGAAAATATGTCTTTTGTCTTTTTGAAAGGTGTCAAAGGTTATACACAACATCTTTGAAATGGTTTTTTAATATATTTGAAATAAAATTATAAATATCCCCAGAATTAATAAAGAAACCATTGAAAAGCAATTCAGTTGTATAAGCAGAATTGTTTTATAAGTTAGTTATAAACCTCTTAACCAAGATGCATAGAATAACAAGGTGTGGACTAGTGATGTGAAATACTCGAGTTTTTAAGTTAAGGACAAATATCCTGGAAAAATGTCCGAAACTTTCCCCCAAGGTCGAGCATTTTGAGTATTTAAGTATTTACGGACATTGTGGAAAAATCGGGAAAAATATGACAATTGTCACATGTTAAGTTAAAATATCAGGACAATTTGAGGCATATTAAGAAATTTTTCATGGTCAATTGGAAATAACAAATAACTTATCATTGAATGAGTTATTATCGTGTTATTTTATTGACTATCAGTGATAAAGGACCGGAGCCAGGTTCTGAATTAAGAATTAGTATTAGAAAAATCGATTTAATTAGACTGCTAAATAATAAAAATAAACTTGTTTAAAAAATACTTTGTATAATTTTCCAATTGGTTCACAGATCGTTAAGAACCTTCGATCCAAGTAGAAAAGAATAAGCTGCTTAAGAAAAAACTCTGTATAATGGCAACACAAATCGTTAAGCATCGTCGATCCAAGTAGAAAAAAATTAACTTTTTAAAAATTTTTGTAAAATTGGCATCTCAGATCGTTGAGCATCTTCGATCCAAGCAGAAAAGAAGAATAAATATCGGACAAAATGAAAATTTTCAAAAAATGTTTAAGTAGAAAAGAAATTTATGATATTTATCCAGACATTTTCGATAATTTCCATAAATACTAAAAAACTCTAAATGTCGACTGTTTTTAGAAGTAATGATAATTTTCGGATATTTTTCAGTATTTATCAGAGGAGTATTTAAGACATTTTCCACACTCACAACACTAGTGTGGACACTCCCTACTAATTCCTGCTAAAATTTTCGGCCGAAAAACGGACCAAGAACTGTCAAATCACGTACTTTATGTACTACTTCACTTTATTAACGATGGTGCCGCTAGGGTCGATTTCGAAGATTCTGACAAGCGAATAAATGAAAACTGACAAGCGACAAAGTTCACTTTTCACCGTTGCTAGTTCGTAAATTCAAATTAAAAGAATATAATGAAGCAGTTTATTGAAAAATCAATCCATTTTTTGATTAATCAGATATCTGTTCGGAGATAATATGTAAACCACATTGGTTTGGAACAGAAATTTCATCTTGCCAAGACATAATGAGGTCAAATAAGGGATTTATCAGTAAAGGAGTTTCTTTGGAACATTTTGAATGGAACTGTAAATGAAGAAATCTGTGAAATCATTATTTTTCCATTACGAAAGATCACATCCAACGTCATTAGAGTACAAGCATTTAATTTATGTATTTTGAAATACATTGAATGATACAGAATTTTCTGTTATACCTCTACATACAATATCTTTCGATATCATATTATTATTCAAATGTAGTAATTCCTTTATCATGTAAGGCTCTTTTAAATTGAGCATTTTACTTATTATATTATATGTATAATTTGAAATTTCATCAAAACATTCTCATGTATACAGCATTTTTTCAGTCACCCAATACCCCTTGACAACTTTTCATGTTCTCAGCAATTAGATTGCTGAATATAGATATTTAATTCGATAGCTATATTATTCAGAACTAAGTATATACTGATGAAATATCGAAGAATGATTCATTAAATTGATAAACTAACCAAATAGAGGGTAGTGTACTACGTTTCAATCTTTTATTCAATATACATATATTCGCTAGAAAAATATTTTGAACAAACAAATGTTCTAATTTTCGATACCCTACCTCTAGCACAAGCCAGTTGCCATTCTTGTCGTTTAACAATATCCTTGAAACAAATAATATTATAGTATAAGAGCGCCAAAAAGAATGACGCCTTAGGAAAGCTATTCAAATTGATGAAATCACACTGTGTGGTTGCTCTGAACTTTGTTCTCTGCTAGTCCTTTCATCGTTCACAAATAATAT
The DNA here is from genome assembly GCA_937662695.2 of Halyzia sedecimguttata. Lineage (NCBI taxonomy): Eukaryota > Metazoa > Arthropoda > Insecta > Coleoptera > Coccinellidae > Halyzia > Halyzia sedecimguttata. The sequence continues at coordinate 7,830,937 of OW569416.2, read as the reverse complement.
TGTTAGTTTTCATAACATGGCATTTCATTCCTTCTCAATATATAACTGAATTGTATAATGAATATAATTATTAATCAATAGAGTTATATCTTAATTTCAACTGTTAAAACAGTTTATGTTCATCAACCGGCAAGATTATAGTAAATCAACAAGTCTTACGTTCTCCTATGTTGATTTATTAACAATTAACGGTATCAGCGATCTTTCAATATTATTAATATTAAAATTAATAACTATCTTGATACTAGAAATCTGCCCCTGATCCGGTAAGAATATACAATTGTTAAAAAAATATATTCGCATAAAAACGAAGTATTTTCGAAATGAAAATAGTATTTGATTAAAATGGTTCTGGATACTCGTTCAGAGTTCACACAGCAAACATTTGACTTACTTTCGGCGCGGCAAACGACTTTCCACAAGAAACTGGAATAAGCAAAGATTCAAATTTAATTTGACATGTCGGTAATTTTGTCCATAAAATTTCTACTGCCGGCATCTATCGGCGAAAATTGAAGTAAAACAAAATCCTTGTATTTTGACAGTATTTGGACCGCAAATCGGCCGAAAATATGTCAAAGAGTGTCTTCTTCTTCTTCTTCTTCTTTTACTGTGCTTGGCAGCAGGGCCATCTACACAAAGAGTGTCTTCACCATGTATTCTATGCATCTATCCTCGGGTTTAGGTCGCATCGCACAGGTAGCTTATGCTTCCTTCGTGCCGATGCCATAGTTTACCTCCGAATTGGAGGTCCTAGAGCTGAAGGCACTAATTGGTTGCTCGCTCCGTGCTCCTGTTGTGGTGTCGCTTGTTTTCAGTTATCTTTCTACCTTTTTCTTGGTTTCTTGGTTGCCCTGTCCTGAAGAAGCCAACTAGCAGAAACACGTGTCGGCAGGTACCAGCAGAATGATTGATTATCTCTGCTCCTTTTGCGGTATTATATTTTATGTTCTGTGACATAACCTAATATTTTAATTGGTTGCGTGCAAGTTTGACAGTTGACTGGGTCTGGAGGTAAAACAAACCGTTTTCCCGCTTTGTTTACGGTGGTTAAGAGCGTTTATTCCAAGCAAATTTTGAGTTTTTAGTGTTTGAATTTGTGTTTCGAGTGAAATATTTTAAGCATGGACCTGATGAACTATTATTCGACTTTAGATGATATTCATCGAAAACGTTACGATGAGAAAATTTCGGTATTGGGCATCGATCCGTATCTTCTTAAGGTTGAAGAATTATCGACAGATATTAGTGTTTTTCCGAAAATTATGTATCCTGACATAGTTAATTATTTAGTGGAAACGAAGAGTGCTTTCACAATGATGGAAATGAAAGCATACAAGAGTTTGGAAGCATACAATTTTGCAAGTTGTGGATGGGTTAAACGAGTATGTGTGAAGCACATAAATTCACATATTTTAGTCATTGGAAAGGTAAACATCTTACATATAGAAATACTGATTACTTATTTTCGATTTTTATTTCAGGTGATGCACTCTCAAAGGATGAATGAAAAATTATTAACTCCATGGATTATTTGTCTTGAAAATGGCACTGTTCTTAGTGCCCACTGTGATTGCATAGCAGGTTTAGGAGAGGTTTGTTCTCATGTGGCTGCTGTGTTATTTTCAATAGATGATATAATGCAAAAACAAGAACAAATTACATCAACAGGGAAAAAAGCCTTTTGGATGCCACCCACTAATAAACCTGCTGAGCCTTGTAGGGTTTTAAATTTGAATCTATCGAATCCTAAGCGATTGAAATTAAGTGAAGATGAACCAATTTACAAAAGAGAAGCAGCAACATCAGATATACCTCCTATTTCTGAGGAGGAGAAAATGAATTTATTGATGAGCTTGACAAAGTCCAAAGGAGCAGTCCTCCATACCATAATCCGACCATTTTCGGAATCACTGGCAGAGAAGTCAAAATCGAAGGAGAAGTTCCACATGATGAATATTTACCGAGATGACTATGAAAATTTGACATTATTAGCACTGCAAGAATTAGGTAAGTTGATTATTCATTAATTTCTTCATCGAGAAAAATGAGAAAAAATTTTTTGTAGGAGAAAAGGTTGACATATCTTTGACCCATGAAGAGTGCAAACTAATTGAGGAAGAAACTCGAGAACAATCGAAGTGCCAATCATGGTACACTTATCGGGCAGGAAGAGTCACCGCATCTAATTTCAAAAAGTGTTGTAGAACAAAAATCGAAAAACCATCTATTTCTCTGATAAAATCACTGTGTTATCCAGTATCCCACAGATCAAAAATTAGAGCTTTAGATTATGGTTGCCAACATGAAAATATTGCCAAAGATGATTTATTGAAAGAGCTCGGTAAAACACATCAAAATATTCAAAGTGAACCCATTGGATTTTTCATAAATCCATTGTATCCGTATTTTGGTGCATCTCCAGATGGGCTCGTTACATGTGATTGCTGTGGTACTAGTGTTATTGAAATCAAATGTCCCTATTGTGCTAGATCCACAGGGGTCACCGATTTAATTAAAAAGGAAACTTACATGATTCAGAGAGATGGAAAATTATCCCTAAAAGAAGATCATGAATATTTCTACCAAATACAAATGCAGTTGGCTCTGACAGGTGTGAAAACTTGTCATTTTGTTGTTTGGAGTAAAAAAGATTTTGCCTACTGTATGGTTCCTTTCGATGAAGGTTTTTGGGAGAGAGAAAGCAGTAAGGCAAAGGATTTTTTTTTTAAAGTAATTCTTCCAGAAGCTCTGGGTAAATATTTCACTAAATCACAGCCAGGACCCAGTAGAACTACTCCCGCTCTATTTTGTCTATGCCAACAGGAAGATGACAAAAAAAGTCCAATGATAGCCTGCGAGTCTGGCCATTGTGGAATAGAGTGGTATCACTTCAATTGTGTAGGATTGTCAGAAATCCCTGTTGAAAAATGGATATGTGACTCTTGTAAAAGTATATTGAATGATTAACAGAATTATATAAACTAATACATTTTATGTATAATTAACAATTGTGATATTTCCTTTTTTTTTTCAAAGACTTTCCGTTAACTGTTTTCAATATATTAAGAATGAAACTCGGCTACATGTAACATGGAATTCCCCCTAATTTGTGATTAATATGATAGTGAATAGTTATGTCACTCTCATTTTTTTTTATTATGCTCCTTTCAGTTTGTAGATAATGGATTTATTACTACCTGTGGAAAAAAGTCGTCAAAATCATATCTATAGAAGTAATAGTGCGATTGGCTCAGTGGTAGAGTAATCGACTTGGGAGCGAAAGCCACAAGTTCAATTCCGAGGCTAGGAAAGAAATTTTCTAGTCACGGTAATCGCCACCATTCGCTGTTGGGTCAAAAATTAACAGTGCTGTGCCTAAGGTGGCGTAAGGACACATTAACAAAGCCTACACAGAACACAACTGGTTCTCCTAACTCAGGGCAAGCTCTTGGAGCTTATGAGGGGTCTCCTTGTGGAAGACCCAGGAGGATCAGTATAATAATTGGTAATGCTAATGAAAACAAAAATGAATTACTCCTTTCCTCATGAAAATGAAATGTATACATTTTTCTGACACCATGTATATTATTATCATTATTGGAAATAAAACATTTATAATGGTTGAATCATTTATTTCAAAAAGTGAACTATGAAAATAAATTGATTATGTTATAACGAGATGAAAAATAATACATAGTTTGAAGAAAATTTGTCAGTTGCAATAGGGACAGATTGATACACCAGTATTTGTCCTTGGTCAGTTCTTGAAATATTATGGTAGAGGTTCATAAAAAAGCAAGAAAATATATATAAACACTTATATAACAAATTATATCTCCGAAAGTATTGGTTTCTCAGAGTTGGGAATTATATCAATGTATTCTTATGATAGAACTGCATCATAAAGGAAAATCAATTCAAATAATAGTTTATTTATCAAGATTAAATGAGCAATCTGAGAATGAGAACTGCGCCATGGAAGAAATCAAATTAAAATAGCTGAAATGAATTTGACTCTCTCTTATAGAACAGGATAACATGTTCGAGTATGAACACAGATCATATAATGAAGCTTAGATAGAATAATTATAACATTCTGTGAAAACATAGAAGTACGATTCATTATTGAAATTTCGAAAAATCATATCTCCGAAAGTATTAGCTTGTTGGAGTTGAGAATGATATCAATGGATTTTTATGGTAAAACTGCATCTTAAATAAAAATTGAATTTGAAATTTGTTACTTGAAAAAAAAATTATTTTTCGTTACTCCGAAACCATCTGGCCTATTTTGCCCAATAACGAACTCAACCGATATATTAATCTCCCTAACCTACTCTGTAAATTTCAACTGCCTAGCTCATTCCGTTCGAGAGTTATCGTAAAAAAATTTTTTTTAAATTTTCAAAATTTTTTTTTTACACTTTGCGGTAACCTGGTCAGTACAAAACTTCACATACGTATGAAGGTCATGATTCTACAATTTGATGCTAAATTTCAGATAGATCGAGTGATCGGTTTAGGAAATATTCATAAAAAATGTGTTTTACTAAAATCGGCCATAACTCCGAAACCGCTTGATGGATTTTGCCCACTAACGAACTTAGCCGAGATATTTACGCTCCAAACCCACCTTGCAAATTTCAATCCTCTAACTCGTTCGAAAGTTATCGTGCCTACGGCCGGACAGAATCGATTTCGCCCTCGGATTCTTGATCAGTGAGTCGAACCAAATCATTTGAGACCATTTTCAGCCAAAAATTCGAAAATTACAGACATTTGAGCAAATTGATAAGCACTCAGTTCCGAGGAACTAGAGCGCCAAAAAGGCAAGAAAACATATATAAACAGGCAAGAAAATATATACAAAAATTAAGGATGATTAGTAATATTTCTTACAAACAATCAAGCAACTATTACTGTACGAGCATTCTAAAGCTAATTTTATAAGTTTTATTGACTAATAATTGATAATAACATTCCAATCAGAAAAGATGCAATCGTTTATGCAATAAAATAAAATATGAAGACACGTCTAATCCAGAGGTATTATTCCGGGACATAAATTTAGGAATACTGAAGTGACAACGACAATTTTATCAATAAGTGCGTAGTCCTCATCTCCTTTTTTCATTGCATGTATAGGAAATTCTTCAGATAATATCCTATATTTCCTCCTTAGAAGCCCAATAACTCTCTCCACATGGATTCTGACACTTGCCAATTTTCTGGTGGTTTCAGTATCCACAGCACTCAACTGTTTCCTGTGGTTCATAAATGAAGGGTACCTAACCTCAGCACAGTAGATATTCACAGAATCATCAATTGCAAAACCTCTGTCAGCTAAGATTAGGTCCCCTCTGATGAGATTATCCAAAAAGCCTGAATTTTCCACAATAAACTTATCACTTGCCCGTCCTCCGTAAGCATTAGATATGAACATTATTGCACCTTGAGGCGATATTCCGATCAGAAATTTCATGGTATGGTGATGCTTATAATGTGACCAAGTCTTTGCAGCAGCTTCTGGATTTGAGGATTTCTGTATCAGAACTTCGAAACAATCAATTATTACTGTGGTTCTGTCTCCAAAAACATTTTTAAAGCAACGAGGCATGTTCAGCTGTATATCTTCTCTCGATGGCCAAACTATCAAAAACTTTAATGAACCATACAAAATTTCGATTACCCTTTCAAAGGTTCTTGCAACTGTAGTCCTATGGCATTGAAATCTATGTGCAAGATCCGAATATTGTAGATTGAGCCGGAGTTTCATCATAGTCAGTAAAAATTGTTGAAATTTTGATAACTTGCTGGAAACAAGATACGGTTCGATAATTTGGAAGATATTTTCAATATATATAAATTGAGGAAATCCCGTGTAGTATAAAACCACTTCATCGTTTTGTTTCAGATATTCCTCATCTAATTTTAAGTAATTCAACTCTTTTGTTAATTTATCAATTTCTTCCCGGGCTTTCTGGAGATTAAATTCCAAACTTTCTGTTTGGCTCTCAAATCTTTCTGCTTGAGTCTGTACGTTTTCAGCCTCATTGATAGTGGAAACATCTCCAAGAGATGTTGACGGAGTATTATTCTGTAAAAATTCTAGTTAATTTATCATCTAAAGGAATAACCAATGCCATGCAGCCTTAAAAAAAGAAGCAGCTTAAAAAAATAATATCCATCCTGAAACAAAAAGCAAAAAAAAAAATTCCATTCTTCGGTTAGCAGATCATCTCTGAGCAGAACAAGGTGTCTGATTCGTTCATATGAAATACCTGTAATCTATTTTGCAACCTTTTATATCGGTCACATACAGCGCTATTTAGAATATTACCACGTATAGTGTCATATCCCATTTCAACAGATGGTACCCAATCTGGATGGGTTTCATCCGTCAAGACAGCTGGCTGCCCTACAATATCAGGAAGTAATATTTATTAAAATGTGCATGATAAAATACTATTTTTTCATGAAAATTTCATCATTGAATCATTCGCTGAAATATACGAACCAAATTAAATACATAAATTCAACTTAATTTCTTTACCAGAGTGGAAATGTCTGCTACAAACTCTACCATATTTAGTGAGATTGTCAGACCAGTCTTCTCGCTTGATGGCTTGAATCCATGCTGCTTGCCTTCTCTGCGAGGTTACACAAACCTTATTATTCCTACCCTTGGCTGATGGAATTCTGAAAATGGATTAAAAATGCAAAAACTGAAATTTGAAACCAACAACATCTACCTGAAAAATCGTATTCCGTCGTTTTTAGCGGCATTTTTGTTGCATTTCACAACAACACAATATGAAGGCATGATTGTTCACTAATTCCACAGCAACACAATTATTCCAACTTGTAAATTTTCTCCAAAATCGTCAAAAATGTCGAACTCATAAAAGTAAACAAAGGTTTGTTTTACCTCCAGACCCAGTCAACTGTCAAACTTGCACGCATTCTTTTATTCTTCTCTATTATATGTTCTGTGGGTTCTTTATTCAAAGGAATTTTCAGTATTTTCATTTTCTTTTCACTTGCTTTTTGCACTTGGAGTTTGGAGTTTGCATTCTTCCATTCTTGCATTCTTGATTCGAAGTTTGAACATTAATCTAAGCAAAATTTATCTGATTCCTTTGACAAGATTATTACTTTTGATTGAATGAATTTCTATTGAATTTCCATAACATGCAAACACCTGTATTGAGCAAACTTCAAAAGAAATTATCACTAACTGGAAAGAAAAATAAAAAGGAAATCATAAAAAATGTGATTGTTGATCCATATACAACCAATTGGTAATGTAATTCATAATATTTATAAAACACTTAATAATACTAGTTTTCTTATTTATAGGCCATTGGTGCAAAATGAATTAGAAACATTATCGGAGGTGTTAAGGGAGAATCTTCCAAAAGTTAAACCAGTCAAAATAAATGTTCCTTGGAGGCTCCTCAAAGATACTCCCAAAGATGAAAGGAAGTACATTAGAAATGATTACATACAGAAACATTCCAAAACTGAGAAATTAATAAGAGAGTGAGTTATTTACTTTAACAGTATGAAACCAATTCTGGAGCTCTATTTTTTAGTGATAATTTAATATTTGGAGTGAACGAAGTAACAAAACTACTTGAGTCAGATTCCTGTTCTGCTGTTTTAGTTGCAGATGTAATCCCACAGATAGTAGTGAAGCACATTATTGAGTTGGCAGTTCTTCAGAATATCCCAGTTTTAGTAGTAACTACACTAAAACAAATGTTGAAGGATTTTTGTGGTTTAGAGAGCATGGCAGTGGCAATAAAAAAAGACTTTGCTTCATCCCCTCGTTTAGCAAATATTGTCAGAATCATATATGAAATCAATAAAAATTATCCACCCAGGGAAAACCATATAAATTCAACGAGGAGTAAAATTTTGAAGGACAAAGAAAAGCAATATTGTAATTTGGATAGGCATTTTGTAAATAAGTTCAGTCATGTTGACAATATGAGCGAGTTCATTGAGATTAAGGATGAACAGCGAACTTCTAATTATCATCTTCTCAAAATATCCTCATGTGAAAGGACATTCATACCTGAACTAAAAGAAAACCATTCTAACAGTTTACCTCCTGCAGAGGTTAATGATAGAAGTGATGCGTTCAGAACTCCAGCAGTTATAAAAAAAAATGAATCGCATCATGATATGGCACATCAAGCAATTAGGAAGAAAATTATGAAGAAGCTTTATAACCCTTTGACTGTTAAAAGGCTAAGAGGAAATAAAAGTAGACAAAAAGATAAAAATAAACTCAAAAAGACTAAAAAATAGCTGTTGGTTTTGGTTGATTCAATATTACTATTACAGATTATAACCTACCCTTTGCTTAAAAAAAGATGAAATGTTTAGGAGGTTGATTCTAATATTCATTGTAAAAAATATCTTTATATGAACTAAATATCGTAAATTTTGAGATAGAGGGTGATGAAGCTAACAAAAAGTTATCCTTTTTTATAATATCTTTGATTGTAGATTGTCAGTCACTAGGGGTGAGGCTTGCACTCAACACTGCAGCCTATGAGACTTATTGTGCTATCCTGGAAATATTGCACAGTGGTCCTTCTATGAAGAAGGCAACAGTCTGCATGTGTTTTCTTAGATTGTAGTGACCAGTTATAGGTCCAGTGACAGATCTTATTTGATCTCCGCTCAATCTGAGGAGCTATTTGGTAGCTGAAAGATTGTCTTCTCTTACTATTTCCTTTATATCTATGATACCACTCTAGATATTATATTTAATAACTGGCATATGTTCAAAGCAAAATGAAAAAATATTTGTTAATTTACGAAGCCAATCGATATATATATGTATTTATGCAGAGAAATGTTCCTTATTTTGTAACGAAAAAACCATGCCATGGACAAAAAAAACATGAAATCAAATTCGCTCAAAAGTTAATGAGAATTATGAAGATAATTTTTGTTACGAGAAAAAGCAGAGGCTTACCATATTTATGTCCAAAAATATTTAGTTCAATAGTCATCATAATACCTGTATTCTAAATTTCATCAGAATATCTGTATAATAGATACTGAAAAGATATTTTTTTAAAATTCTACCAGCCTGTACCTCAGGACATACTTCTCAATTTATTCTTAAAATGGACCCAAGAATAGCACCTTCAAATATTTTAACTTACTTTCAAAACAGCCTGTATATGATGTTTTGACTAGGGGAGAGTGATACGCTCTAATGTCTGGATAACAGGTATAAGACTTCCAAATTTTGATACCATTTGGATATTTCTGCAAATTTTAGGTATTTATAATTTTTGCCGCGCTTATTCCTCTGAACAGAGTGCCTATTGTAATAAAGTTTGTGAGCAATGCATTTGAGTTGTCTCTTTATGTTCCTGAAATGGTTCAATATGTATCGCATACCTAGGCTAGGAGAGAGATTGTTTAGTTCAGTCGGAAATGCTCTTGTTAGAGATTTTGAGAGGTCTCCTCAGAAAACCTAGAAGTATATTCATATTATATAAATTTGATTGATTCAGTCACTTGATGGAAATTCATTTTCAATAAATAATGTTTAAAATTTTCACAAATTAATTTATTCAAGAACGGCAATTGTTTTGCAATATTGTGGCTTCTTTAGGTTCTAAATTCGAACTGATTCAATATCAGTATGAGGAACACTGACACGAGATGAGATTGAAGAAAACAGGAGACGATGAGGTTGTAAAAAGGAATTGGGGATTGCCGCTAGAATTCCCAAACTACTTGAAGATACTCAGCAATGGCGATCGGTCAACATATGTTTGTTCATTTAAAATAATCTTCCTGGAATATCTATTGATTTCGAAAGATTCCAAGATTGAGTCCAGAAAATTTTATTCTATACAAGCAGAAGAAAAAATTAAGATTGTTGGTATCTTTGCAGCACCAAAAAATAGTTGTGCTATGATAAATAATTATAAAGATAGTCTTACATAGTTTCGCGAACTAATGAAAATAGTCATAAATTCTTGCAATGTGATTTGTATTTGAACGACCAGATGGAAGGAAAATAGGAGGTTCCTTCATCTGGGTAAAAAAGGGAAATATCAACATTGAATAGGGTTTCGATCTTACCGGTGTGAAGTTATCCACATCCACACATACACTCAACGACCAAAAAATGTTCAAATTGAAATATTAATAACTCGATAAGTATTTGGTGAATAATCATGAAATTTGAGAGTGTTGCTCATGGATACCTAAAGAATCGAAATAAAATGCCAAATAATTTGTGCGGTCCCAGGGGGGCGGTATATCGAAAAATACCATAACTCTTAAAATATTGAGTGTTCCACGATGAGCTTTGGGTATGTGGTCAAGAATGGCGTAAATACAAAGATGTAGTATGTCCCATGTGTGCGGCCCCAGGGGGGCGGTATATCGAAAAATGCCATAACTCGGAAAATATCGAGTGTTCCACGATGAGCTTTGGATATGTCGTCTAGAATGGCGTAAATAATAAAAAAAGCACTGACGTGAAGTCAGTACTCTTTGGCGCGCGTGTTCACGGTGGCTAATTTGAATTGAATGATGAGTAGGTACTTCAAGCTCAGTGTGGATAGAGCGAGCCGGAGATCTACCCAAAGGATACGACAAACGAAAATGTGAAATGTATCAACAGGCTCGGGGGAATATTATGGCTTCTTCAAGATCCATAAGTAAATTACCTCCAACATTGGATAGTTTGAGACAACACAGCCTTCGAGTCCATTACCAAACAAAAATTTGTACGGTTCTTACAAAATTTCAAACACGTCTTTATATCGATATTCTACAACTAGTTACCAAGCTTTAATTTGATCGAGTTTATATTTTTTGAGTTATCGAGGAAATAATATTCCAGGTGGGTATAACTCCGGAACCGTTGGACCGATTATGCCCGTAAACGAACTTAACTCTCCCATTCGGATACGCAACATACCCTGAAAATTCCAAGTCCCTACCTCCTTTTGTTCGAAAGTTATCGAGGCAACGGTCACCCATCCATCTACTGAACTCACACAAGGCTGCTCGAATCTCCAACAATATATATCTAATCGTGTTGAAACTTAAAACTTGGTTTGCGAGTTAAATTCTGAAGGCTCTCGCAAAATTTCAGCGATATTGGACGAATTGTTTTTGATATATAGAATTTTTTTCAATAATTTTCGATGATTTCTTAAAAATTTTCTAGTGATACGTTCCTCACGAAATTTTGCAGGAACTTTCGCGTTGGCATTCTATATCTAATAACCATGTTTGAATTGGATTGCTTCTATATTTTTTGAGTTATTGAGAAAATAACAACCAAATTTCAGATGGGTATAACTCCAGAACCGTTTGGCCGATTATGCTTATAAACAAACTCAAATTTCGCATTCAGATGTACAACCTAACCTGAAAATTTCAAATCGCTTTCTCTTTCCGTTCTCTGGTTATCGCGCATTGAAAATATTTTGTAATAATTTTTTAAAAATTTTCTAGCGATACGATTTCCACAAAATTGAACAAACGTGCTTAGGTTTATATTCTACAACTACTCACCAAGTTTCAATTCGATCGGATTGATTTTGGTTGAAAACAAAATTATTACTCGGAAAAAATTTGGTCGATTATGCCCATTAACGAACTTGTCCGTCGTATTGCGATGCCCCACCTACCCTGAAAATTTCAAGTCGCTAGCTCTTTCCGTTCTCAAGTTATCGTGGCAACGGCCGGCCGGCCAAAATTAAACGAACGTGCTTAGGTTTATATTCTACAACTATTCACCAAGTTTCAATTCGATCGGATTGATATTGGTTGAAAACAAAATTATTACTCGGAAAGCATTGGGCCGATTATGCCCATTAACGAACTTCTCCGTCGTATTGCGAGGCGCCACCTACCCTGAACATTTCAAGTCGCTAGCTCTTTCAGTTCTCAAGTTATCGTGGCAACGGCCGGCCGGCCGGACAGAATCAAATTTGACCTCAAATTCTTCATCGGGGAGTCGAACCAAATCGTTTGAGACCATTTTCGTCAAAAATTTCGGAAGTTACAGACATTTGGGCAAAATGATAACGCGATATTCCCCAGAACATACGCGCAAAAAAATTCTCATTGCCACCTTAGACTGCTATATTTTATAAGCAGCGAACATGTAATAACATGTAATTTGTGATAGTCGCACGAAACGCAATTGAATGACAATCAAAAGACCTAGAGCAAAATCCAGCTGTTATTAGTAACAAAATTCCACCAAAGGTTTCGCATACTTTTCTTACCCTAATTATTGGCTGTCTGCCTGCAATCAATTCCGGCAATGTTGGCTGGCAAATTCATCATAATACAATAAATTAGAAGGAATTCCCTTTGAAGTTGATATGAGAGGGATGTAAAGTGTAAAACACATGTTCTACAAATATTTCGCATTCATATTTCATAACCCAAAGAAGATTGCAAGTGTTGATTGATAGTATCGTTGGTGGTAGTGTTGGTCTTATAATTAAATTTTTTCTATTTATGTTCGTATTTGACTTCTAATCCGACTTATTCTCATCCAACGATAAAAGGAAAGCTTTACAGTTTCAGTTTCATATTGAAAAATCTGAGTTTCTATTCAAAATTTGTTTCGAAAAAAATTGAAAAAGACGAAAAAGTAGGGTAGAGGGGCCCCAAAGTTTTCTAGCGTAGGGCCCCGGAAATTGTGAATCCGCCACTGGGTACATCTATGGGTAATAACATCAATTTAAAACAGGCAAATGTACCAAACAAAATATTCAATATAATATTGGAAACAAAACATAATACATAATTCAATAAATTAAAATAAATAAGTATTCAGGTAACTATAAACAATGGACAAAGTGAGATTATATTATATGGAATGTAAAAGTATGTAAAATGAGTATCAGTTTTTCGTCTTTTCCTTAGGTACTGCTTCTTGTTTCTCATTTATTGCTTGAGTACTATCATCTACATCGCTTTCTTCCTGGTAATCATCTTCCAACATATATTTCTTGATATTTGTCTCTAATACTGTTCTTAAAATTTTACTTTCTCTTATAATATCATCACTGGCAGGTTTCTTTCTTTTTCCATTTTTTTGGGGTGAAGGATCCGAACTTGTTGTTTCATTTGTGAAAATCAACTTCTGCAACATACTTCCGAATATAGGAAATAAAGTCAACAGCTGATTGCCAACATTCTTATGATATTCCAATCGTTCCCTCTCTAGTTCAAGTCGTTGTCTTTCCACTGACAAATTTTCTTTCTGAATATCTAGTAGATCCTTGAGGAGAACACTCACTTCTGAAAAAATACATGAATCTCAATTTCAAAATCGATTTTCAAATTTCAACATTGATTTAGTATTAATAATAGTGTCACAGAAGATAGTCATGTAATGAATGAGTACATTCCTCGTCGTACATAATTCGTCATAAATTTAGAATTCAACAAGAGACTATACATGTGTCGGGAAATTAAGCGCTCTCGTTCATTAAATAAAAACTAAATTTCATCGATTTATAACTCGAAACAATAGCTAAAATCTATAGATTTTTTATCCAATTTTGCGATTTGAACAAAGTTAATTCATCTACAATTATTTTTTACTCTTGATAGTGATTCGCCGTATCAAATACCAATTAAAATTCATGAAGGATGAAGATATCAAATTTCACACAGAGAAATATTCATGGATTAATCATCAAAAAATATTCCCTCGGGATCATGAGCTAACCAAGTCACCACCCAAAGCATCTTCAAAGGTGAGAGTGTCACTCACTGTAGCTACGTACCGGTTTCATGGTTCTGACCAATCGTCAGTACAGCTTAGCAGTTTTAGCAGTGAGTGACATCCAAGAGGCTCTAGGAAACGTATTCCCTTTGATGGATATGTGCTTGGTAAGGCAGCCTTTCCGGCACCACCTAGAGGGACCTGTATGAACTACAACCTTCTATGATGCAGAAACCTTCAGCAATGTTCATGACGTTAATCCTTTTTTCGCAAGGGGTAATCAAGATGTCAAAGCCGTCTACTCAAGACTCCGACACGGCGTGGCAACGGTTAATGTGGTCAAATCCACATACCTTTGAATATCGGTAGATGATTCCATTCTGGTAGTCCAGCAGCTAATTGCTAGTGTAGTACTAGCCACTAGCTTAAACACCTACCGGAATACACAGTTCCATACCAAACTTTACAGAAAATGTCCATTTTGGACAATCTGATATTCAATAGTATATTACACCAATCGTGGAAATTTACGAAATATTAATGGCAATAAAAAAAGAATGACGCTTTTGGAAAGCTAACACCACTAGTATAATTGTGGATTGCTCTGAACTTTGATCTCTGATGCTGGTCCTTTCATCGTTGAATTAATGGCAATGTCAATGTACGTTTCTCGGATTATTTATGCTAATAAAAAATTAAATGAAAATGAAAAAGGTCTGACGTGATGTCAGGAGCCTTTGCTTGCATGTTCTTTTGTCTATTCAAGCATCACACACCCTCACGAAATACTGCATGAACCTTCAAGCAGTCTTTTTCAACTGAGTACAAGATTTCAATTTCATCGGATCTGTATATTTTTGGGGATATTCGGATAATAAAAGGTGGCTTGAAAGTCGGTGCGAAATTTCAGCAGAATCTGACAGATAGTTTTTGATATATGTATACATTTTTAAAGAAAACATTTTTTTTTTAAATTTTTGTTCCTAGTGATACACGGTAATCACGAAATTCTGCAAAAATTTTGGCGTCGCCATTCTATAACTAACTACCAAGTTTCAATTCGATCAGAATTCAATTTACTGAGAAATGACAACACAATTTCTGATGGATATAAGGATATAACTCCGAAACTGTTTGGCCGATTGTGTCCATTAACGAACTTAACCGTCACATTCAGATGGGCAACCTACCCTGAAAATTGCAAGTCGCTAACTCTTTCCTTTCGAAAGTTATCGTGACAACCGCCGGCCGGCCGGCGTTTGGGCAAAGCGATAGCACACTGTTCCCTAGAACATGCAAAAAATAATTTGAACGCACAATTACCTAAACACACGACTACACGAGGTGCTGGAAATTGAGGCAATAATATTGTATTTGAGTCCTGAAAGTACCTATAAATTGACCCTTGTTCCTTAACTGACAAATAGATTACACTGGATTTGTAACAATACTGAAATCTATGGATATCAGAGATCGGGAATATCCATAAAATAAAGTATCACTTCGTGATATTCCGTATATCTATTTCCGCACTCCTACCGCAGCGTTATCATTTCGCCAAAATTTATGTAATTTTTCAATTTTGAGCCGAGAATGGTCTCAAACGATTCCATTTGATTTTCTGATTAAGCAACGATTATATTATCGATTCTGTCCGCTCCGTCCGTAAATACGATAACACGAACGAGCGCGCTAAAAACTCCTGAACCGGAATAAGTGCTTTTTATAAATTTTCAATTCAGATAACGACTTGAATGTTGTGATAGTCCATTTATAATTTTCTTGTTAGATCATATTATATTATTCCAAACATTAATTTCCTCAATTTCCCAGTAAGCAAGATGATATAACTCTTCACGACGACGAATAAGTATTCGTCATCTGACGTCTTCTGGTCCCGATGGGGCATCAATATAACCTGTATGTTACGTAATGAATACGTCGATTTCTAGTAATTGCGCGTATGTTCTGGGGAACATCGCGTTATAGTTTTGTCCAAATGTCTGTAGCTTTCGAATTTTTTGACGAAAATGGTCTCAAACGAATTAGTTCGACTCCCCAATGAAGAATTCGAGGTTAAATTTGATTCCGTCCGGCCGTTGCCACGATAACTTGAGAACGAAAAGAGCTAGCGACTTGAAATTTTCAGGGTGGGTGGTGCATCCCAATACGACGGACAATTTCGTTAATGGGTATAATCGGCCCAGTGGTTTCCGAGTAATAATTTTGTTTTCAACCAATATAAATCCTATCGAATTGAAACTTGGTGAGTAGTTGTAGAATATGAACCTTAGCAAGTTCGTGAAATTTTGTGCGAATCGTATGGCTAGAAAATTGAAAAAAAATTATTAAAAAATATTTTTGTTGTCACGATAACTTGAGAACGGATAGAGATAGCGGCTTGAAGTTTTCAGGTTAGGATGTGCAACAGAACGCGACATTTCAGTTTGTTTATGAGCATAATCGGCCAAACGGTTTTAGAGTTATAGCCATCTGAAATTTGGTTGTTTTTTGTTCCTCATTAACTCGAAAAATACTAAACCGATTGAATTCAAACATGGTAATTAGTTGTAGAATGCCAACGCGAAAATTCTTGCAAAATGTCGTGAGGATAGTATTTGTAAAAAAATTTAAAAAAATTATTGAAAATTGAAAAAAAAAATTCTATATATCAGCAACTATTCGTTTGAAATTACTGAAATTTTGCAGGAGACTTCATAACCTAACTCTACTGCCAAGTTTCAAGTTTTAACACGATCGGTTGAATATTGTTGGAGATTCGAGCATTCTTGTGCGAGTTCAGTAGATGGGTGACCGTTGCCTCGATAACTTTCGAACGAAAGGAGATAGGGACTTACAATTTTCAGGGTAGGTTGCGTATCCGAAAGGGAGAGTTGAGTTCGTTTTTGGGCATAATCGGTCAAACGGTTTCCGAATTATACCCACCTGGATTATTATTTCCTTGATAACTCAAAAAATAAATATTCGATCGAATTGAGGCTTGGTAACTAGTAGTAGAAAATCATCATGAAGACGTGTTTAGAATTTTGTAAGAACCGTACCCCTAGAAAATTTGAAAAAAATGACGAAAAAAAAAATTCAAGAACCGCACCCCTAGAAAATTTCAAAAAAAAAACGAAAAAAAAAATTGGTTCAAGCACTGACGTGAAGTCAGAAGCTTTTGCGCGTATGTTCTATTGTCCATTCTTCTGTATTGGACACCCTTAATCGAATTTACCATGGTAAATTATGTTGTCCATTCTCCTGTATTGGACACTTAATTCGAATTTACCATCATGGTAAATTCGAATATCAAATTTTTCTTTAAATTTTTATTATGTTAATATACCTATGCAAAAAACTTTCCAAATATGTATTAGTATTTAGTACCATTTCGAATTGACCTTATAAATATTAGTTGTTCCGCTAGTTGAGTGATAAATAGTCGGACCAGGAACCAGAAAAGGTCAATTAAATCCCGGGCTAGGAAATAAACTTCCCAGTCAGACAGTAACGGCCACCACTATTGGGTCGATAATAATATTAATCATTAACAGTGATGTGACTCTGAAGACCCAGGAATGTCAGTATAATCATATCAACCATAAATATGTAGGTAATTTTAAAAAATTGGTTCAAGCACTGACGTGAAGTCAGGAGCCTTGGTTCGACTCACTGATCAAGAATCCGTGGTCGAAATTCATTCTGTCCGGCCGGCCGGCCGGCAGAGTACGTTTGGGAGATAAATATCGGGCTCTGTTCGTTATTGGGCAAAATCGGACAGATGGTTTCGGAGTAACAAAAAAAAAATTTTTTTTTACAAACCAAATTCCAAATTAAATTTTTCTCAATAAGCAGTTTTACCATAAAAATCCAATGATATCATTTTTAACTCTAACAAGCTAATACTTTCGGAGATATGAATTTTCAAAATTTCAATAATAAATCGTATTTCTACGTTGTCACAGAATGATATAATTAATCTATGTATGAATTGTCATAATGTCAACTTATTTTCCTGAGACATGACATTATCTAATCAATCGAAGAATTGTGAGCGAAGTGAGAAAAACCTCAGTTGTTTGCTCCGAAATTAGTTTTTCTCAGAAAAGTCTCACATTTCGGAACGGAACATGAAGTAAGATATCTGAGAGTAGTGAGACTGCTTTTCATCCATAGACATAGAATGCTCAGTTCTCTCAATTTATGACGGGACTGACGGAAGGGAATATTATAACTTCAAAAATATTGCGGTTGAAATACTCGTATTTTAGCGATGCAACGGGGACCTCACCCAAAAATGTTTGAAAATATTACGTAAATATTGAAAGCATAATTCTGTAGTTCGAGAGAGGAGAAAATTTGGTGAACGTAGATCAGGAAATTTTTGATCGATTACAAGGTAATTTTTCATTATTACTTCTCTTCTTTCATACATGTTTTATGGAATATCTACTATTTGTAGGTACTTTAAACCTGTTTTGGGCAATTGTCATACGAAACTTGTTTTTTTTGGCGCTTTAGTTCCTTGGAACAGAGTGCTTATCAATTTGCCCAAGTGTCTGTAATTTTGGAATTTTTGGCTGAAAATGGTCTCAAACGATTTGGTTCGACTCACTGATCAAGAATCCGAGGTCGAAATCGATTCTGTCCGGCCGGCCGGCCGGCCGTAGGCACGATAACTCTCGAACTGGGTTTGGAGCGTAAATATCTCGGACGAGCTCGTCAATGGGCGAAATCCATCAAGCGGTTTCGGAGTTATGGCCGATTTTAGTAAAAATATTTTTTATGAATATTTCCGAAACCGATCACTCGATCTATCTCAAATTTAGCATCAAATTGTAGAATCATGACCTTTATACGCATGTGAAGTTTTGTATTGACCAGATTACCGCAAAGTGTAAAAAAAAAAATTTTGAAAATTTGAAAAAAGTTTTTCTACAATAACTCTCGAACGGAATGAGATAGGTAGTTGAAATTTTCAGAGTAGGTTAGGGAGATGAATATCTCGGTTAAGTTTGTTATTGGGCAAAATTGGCCAGATTTAATTTGATTTCTTCCATGGTGCAGTTCTCATTCTCATGATTGCTCATTTAATCTTGATAAATAAACTATTATTTGAATTGAATTTCCTGTATGATGCAGTTCTATCATATGAATACATTGATATAATTCCCAACTCTGAGAAACCAATACTTTCGGAGATATAATTTGTCTGTTTGAACTAGAGCGCCAGAAAGCTCCTGTCCACAGGGCTCGAACCCATTTTTTATAAAATTTTCTAGTGATACGATTCTCACAAAATTTCACAAACGTGGTTAGGTTTATATTCTACAACTATTCGCCAAGTTTCAATTCGATCGGATTTATATTGGTTCAAAATAAAATTATTACTCGGAAACCCTTGGCCGATTATGCCCATTAACGAACTTGTCCGTCGTATTGGGATGCGACACCTACCCTGAAAATTTCAAGTCGCTATCTCATTCCGTCCTCAAGTTATCGTAGCAACGTACGGCTGGCCAGCCGGAAATAATCAAATTTGTCATCCAATTCTTCATCAGGTAGTCTAACTCAATCTTTTCAAACCATTATCGGCAAAAAATTCGAAAATTACAGACATTTGGGCAAAAATCATTATACCAGTTATTTAATGGTTACTTCATCAAATATTTCAATTCTTTTAAAAACAAGTTGGAAAGTGCTGTGGCCTGGAGCTTTGGCGTGCTTGTTAAATTTATAGCCAGAGCGGTCAACTATCCAGGAACTGAACTCACTCGAGGCTGCTTAGCTAAAGGAAAATCATAATATTCCCAATATTTCCAAGAAAGCAGTGCGGTTGGCTCAGGGGTGAGCGTTTGACATGGGAGGGGAAGCCCCAAGTTCAATCCCGAGGCTAGGAAAGAAATTTTCTAGCCACGGTAACGCCACCATTCACTGTTTGGTCAAAAATTAACAGTGCTGTGCCTAAGGTGGCCTAAGGACATAGTAGTGAAGCCTACACAGAACACAACTGGTTCTCTTTACTCGCTCAAGCTCTTCGAGAGCTTATGAGGAGTCCCCTTGGGGAAGACCTAGGAGGATCAGTATGATAATATACAATACAATATAAATCCGACTGTAAACACAAGCATTCGAAAAAAAACTGATCCACTTTTTGACCGAGACTAGAGGATCAAACCATTAGTTTCGACTCAAATACATATTATATTGACTGTTGGAACGAAAATAAACAGTGCTGTGTCTGTGGTGGCGTAAGGACCCTTTCAAATACATACATGCACTGTTGGTTCGAAAATGAACAGTGTTGTGTATGCGGTAGCAAAAGGTCCCGTTCGAATACATACGTTCACTGGCGGTTCGAAAATGAACAGTGCTGTGTTTGTAGTGGCGTAAGATATCTGTTCCAATACATAAATTCACTGGTGGGTCAAAAATTAAAAGTGCTGCGTTTGTGGTGGCTGGTGGCGTAAGGGAACAAATCAGTACAATTGTGCCATGATATAAAAAACACCTGTATAGCAGTGGTTTATTTTCAATAGTTTATTCCGAGAATTATCAATAAAAATAATTCTGAAGATTTTCGTTAAGTGTCTGACGAAGGAGACTGATATAGACTCCGAAACGTTACGGTATAATTGTTTCATCATTGATGTTGTTTCGTTATTGTTTGTTAGGCAACATTGTTCGATTGATTGCTTCCGACAGATATGTGTTTTTTACGCAGAAGCAAATCACAAAATAATATTTTTTATCCCATTTTGACGTTTAAAGACGACAATATTCAACCCATGGTAACAAGGATAAGTTGACGTTTATCCACTGAGTGAATTAAAATTTTTTAATTCACTAGTGGAATAAAATGTTCTCCACTCACTTTCTGGAAATTATTCTTTCCACACACAATGCACCTAAAGTATGTTTATTAAAATTTATCAAAAATTCTACATTAACAGTCATTTCTATCATTAAAGTAAAAATTACAATTATTAAGATTTTGAAAATGGAACTGGAAACCGGCACCTCCTCCAAAGGAAACACGCTCAGTCGTTATAGCACATGTGTTTGAGGACTTCTCAGGCCCTGCTGGAATATCCATTTCTACATCAGGAACTACGGTTTTTGTGACCCCACCAAGTATTTGTTCAGAAATATTTATTTTGTTTTGTAGTGAATCTTCAATATATACTTCTGCAACAGAACTTGAGCGCCATCCACCATGTCTTTTCAAAACTGTCAAATCTGCCCCAGAATTTGCGAGTAGGGTTGCAGAAGAACGCCTGAAACTGTGCCCTGTATATTGTTCAGCATCAGAAAGGCCCAAATACTTTGCAATAGTAGCGGGCATTTTCGAAAATGTATTCACACCTACAGGCTGGACGGTACATTTTTCATTTTTATAATTTATAAATAGTCGCTTGTGATCAACTTTGCTTGGCCTCAAGTTCCTATACTTGCGGAATATATCGAGTGCAGCAACCTTATCTATTAGTACCATTGACCACAGTGAACACTCTTTTCTTATAAGTTTTCGTATCTGGAATCTGAATAACCAATACGCTACCCCGATCTTCCACGTCATCTACGGTCATAGTCACCAGCTCGCCGATTCTACACCCTCCAGCAACACCCATAATAAAAAATGGGTTCAAGCCCTGTGGACAGGAGCTTTCTGGCGCTCTAGTTCAAACAGACAAGTTATATCTCCGAAAGTATTGGTTTCTCAGAGTTGGGAATTATATCAATGTATTCATATGATAGAACTGCATCATAAAGGAAATTCAATTTAAATAATAGTTTATTTATCAAGATTAAATGAGCAATCATGAGAATGAGAACTGCACCATGGAAGAAATCAAATTAAATCTGGCCAATTTTGCCCAATAACGAACTTAACCGAGATATTCATCTCCCTAAACTACTCTGAAAATTTCAACTACCTACCTCATTCCGTTCCAGAGTTATATCTATGTCTATGGATGAAAAGCAGTCTCACTACTCTCAGATCTCTTACTTCATGTTCCGTTCCGAAATGTAAGAATTTTCTGAGAAAACCTAATTTCGGAGCAAACAACTGAGATTTTTCTCACTTCACTCACAATTCTTCGATTGATTAGATAATGTCATGTCTCAGGAACATCATTTGACATTATGACAATTCATACATAGAATAATATCATTCTGTGACAACGTTGAAATACGATTTATTATTGAAATTTTGAAAAATCATATCTCCGAAAGTATTAGCTTGTTAGAGTTAAAAATGATATCATTGGATTCTTATGTATATAATTTGGAATTTGCCTTGTAAAAAAAAATTTTTTTTTGTTACTCCGAAACCATCTGTCCGATTTTGCCCAATAACGAACTTAGCCGAGATATTTATCTCCCAAACCTACACTGAAAATTTCAACTGTCTAGCTCATTCCGTTCGAGAGTTATGGTGCCTACGGCCGGCCGGCCGGCCGGACAGAATGAATTTCGACCACGGATTCTTGATCAGTGAGTCGAACCAAATCGTTTAAAACCATTTTCATCGAAAAATTCGAAAATTACAGACAATTGGGCAAATTGATAAGCACTCAGTTCCGAGGAACTAGAGCGCCAAAAACTACCTTTATCAATAAATATTGCTCATCAGGAGCGGCATCCAAAAAGTATTCAAACTCCTGTCTTGTGAATAGCTTCGACTTCTTTACTACGTATCCCCTGGAATGTTGCTTCAAAAAGGCGGTGACTTGGTGAAATTGTCTATTTTTTCTTTCAGAGCCAACATTTTCATAAGTTGCGAATAGTAGGACCATAAAGACGACGACTTAACTTTCTTGGATTGTTCGGAAATATACGCCAAAATTATTTTTTCCTTGACACCTTTGGCTTTTTTATTATTTCTCCAGGCACAAAATGCCGTATATTGCTTTTCGTACAGTATTTTTGATTTTAATGGAATTACTGCTTCTGCTGTCTCATAAGCTTCTTGCTTCTTGCTTCTCAACATTTTTTCGAAATAAAAATTCTTTGACGGTTCTATAATTTTCATTGACACTTGCAAACAATTAATTACATAGTGCCCTAGCAACCATCGATCGAAGGGAAATCTCGTTATGAATGTGAATTATACCTAATATTTTCTCTAAAAATTGGTTCAAGCCCTGCGGACAGGAGCTTTCTGGCGCTCTAGTTCAAACAGACAAATTATATCTCCGAAAGTATTGGTTTCTCAGAGTTGAGAATTATATCAATTTATTCTTATGATAGAACTGCATCATAAAGGAAATTCAATTCAAATAATTAGTGTCCGACCGAAACTGGTTTTTCAGCCGAAACCGAAACCGAAACCGAACTTTCGGCCAGGGTCTCAGTTTCGGAACCGAAACTTTTTATTTCATACTGAAATCTACTGTATTTTTTACAATTTTATTTGCATATACATAAAAACAGTTAAGCAGTGTTAAATAAAATAAAAAGTCAACTTTTTTGATATCCTTATTCATTATTTTGGTATTACAAAGTTATAAAAATAATTAGACGAAGTATACAGGGTAATTCCAAATCAGACACGTCAACCTTGGAGGAGGTGTTAGTATGGATAATTTGCTGTGGTTTGAGCCATTTTTATTGATGACCAAAAATCAACAGTTTCCGAGATATTTGAGTTCTGGTTCTGGTGAAAAAGAAAATGTATGATTTGAAAGGGGATGTAAGAAGCAAATAGAGAAAAATAACGAATTAAATATTATTTTTTTTTGCAAATGAGCTCGAAATTTCATTAGAAAATGTATTCATAAATTATCTTCCACCATTCCATATAGGCAAGCACATTATTGAAAGGTTTTTTCTGGGTTTTCTCTCCCAAATATCTATAAAATAAATATTAATTATTTTGTGATTTGCTTCTGCGTAAGAAAGACAATATATTTGTCAGAAGCAATCAATTGAACAATGTTGCCTAACAAACAACAACGAAACAACATCAACGAAGAAACAACTATATCGTAACGTTTCGGAGTCTATATCAGACTCCTTCGTCAGACGCTTAATGAAAATCTTTAGAATTTTTTTGTTGATAGTTATTGTGAAATTCTTGAATTATTGTGACAATTCTTGAATTTCACAATAACTATCAACAAAATAATTCTAAAGATTTTCATTAAGCGTCTGACGAAGGAGTCTGATATAGACTCCGAAACGTTACGATATAGTTGTTTCTTCGTTGATTTTGTTTCGTTGTTGTTTGTTAGGTAACATTGTTCAATTGATTGCTTCTGACAAATATATTGTCTTTCTTACGCAGAAGCAAATCACAAAATAATTAATTTTTATTTTATAGATATTTTTCAGAGTTTGGGAGAAAAAACCCAGAAAAAAAACCTTTCAATAATGAGTATACCTCCCACAGTATCCTTTAATGATTACTGAAGGCAAGCACATGCCGTCTTTCTGATATCTTCAGTTGTTATTTTCCACCTGAAATTTACTCAGGCTGTCTTTTGATACACATTCCCTATTTTATATGCCGGACAGGTTGCTTATAAAAAATCTGCTGAAACAAAACTAGTTATGCAATCTAACAAAATCTTTTATAGAATGAAGAAGGAATTTGGCAAGTTTTTAAAATAATTTTGGCATACAAATTGTGAAATTCGAAAGTTGCAGACAAATTGATATTAGAAATTGATTTTTCATTTATTCATATACCACATTTCAAATCATACAAATTCCTTTTCAACCTCTTATACAGCATAGTTTGGTTTTTTTCGTACATATCATATCCTTTTCTGATGAAAATAAACCAAAATTATCATCAAATTTGGTCAACGTTGAAAAAATTGACGAAATATGAACTAAGTTCAGAAATCTTTTAAAAATCACCCGAACTCCAAAAACTGTTGATTTTCGGTTATTAATAAATATGGATTGAACAACAGCTAATGAGATATACTCGCTTCTCCTCCAAGTTTCACGTCTTATTTGGGATAACCCTATGTAATCTATATAATAATCATTAAAGTGAATAATCATGAATTATCATATAATAACTTGTACGAAAATTATGTATACCTACTTTTAACTCCTGGCCAAAGGACCAGGATAATTCACGAACAGTCAAGTTTCGGCCCGGCCGAAAGTTTCGGCCATTTTTGGCCGAAACAGAAACTAAGGCCGAAACTAGATTTCTTGGCCGAAACTGGCCGAAACCGAAACCGAAACCGAACTTTCGGTCGGTCACTACAAATAATAGTTCATTTATCTAGATTAAATGAGCAATCTGAGAATGAGAACTGCACCATGGAAGAAACCAAATTAAAATAGCTGAAATGAATTTGACTCTCTCATATAAAACAGGATGAAATGTACGAGTACACAGATCATATAATAAAGCTTAGATAGAATAATTATAGCATTCAGTGAAAACATAGAAGTACGATTCATTATTGAAATTTAGAACTTCATTTTAGCAGAAATTGAATTCAAACATCATAGAAGAATTTAAATTCAAAGAGTGCCAAAAATTATCAATCCAAAACCAATAGACGAATTCTACCCAACAACGAACTCATCCGAGATATTCATTCCTCAATTATATGATGAACGATAATATATATCTTTCCTCAAATCTACAATATTCCAGTTTTGTTTTTAGTGGAGTTATTCTGAACTCAATATTATTAACTTACCATTACCATTCCCATCATCATATGGATTGACCATCGGCATGAAAATATCAACCAACAAAAAGTATGATATTATATTATCATTCTCATATTTATACGATTGCTCGAAACAACGTCATGTCTCAAGAGAATAAGTTGACATTATAACAATTCATAGAATACCCACATAATAATTCTATCATTCTGTGAAAACGTAGAAATACGATTTACATTGAAATTTAGAAAAATCATATCTCCGAAAGTATTAGCTTGTTAGAGTTGAAAATGATATGAATGGATTCTTATGATAAAACTGCTTATTAAAAAATTTAATTTGTAATTTGTTTTGTAAAAAAAAAATTTGTTTTTGTTACTCCGAAACCATCTGTGAGTCGAACCAAATCGTTTAAGACCATTTTCATCGAAATATTCGAAAATTACAGACATTTGGGCAAATTGATAAGCACTCAGTTCCGAGGAACTAGAGCGCCAAAAAGTATTCATTATTTGAAATTTCAACAAAATGGGATAAAATTTTGTATACGACACGTGAGTTAAAAATGTTTATTCACTCGAAGAAATTAACCCACTCGGCCTACGGGCTGGTGGGTTAAACTTTCTTCTCATGAATAAACATTCATTTAACTCACTTGTTGTATAAATAACTATTTTATTTTATAGATATCTTTCAGAGTTTGGGTGAGAAAACCCAGAAAGAAACCATTTAATAACGGAACATATAGTGAAGTTGATGAAGTTATTACATTTCAACGAAAATCGTGTTTGTAATGGATACAATAAATCGGTTTCAAACAGTATCTTCTAATCCAAAATATTAATCGGCGAATAAAAAATAGGATAGTCGGAGTGAGTAGATTCAAATTGACTAAAAGAGTTTTTAAACTCACCTCCTGGGTAGATAGAACCTTGGGGTTGTGATATCTGCTGTAGCGTTTGCATCGTTGCAACGTTTGACATCTTGGGAGAGTTCACTTCACCATTATTCACCTGAGGTTTTTGCTGAACTATGAATAGAGGAAAAGGCAGAGATGGTACCGCATTTGGTCTTGTGTTTGTCATGGCGTTGAGTGGAGATGTTACTTGTTGAGTTTGGAGGGGTAAAGCAAAGTTTGTTAGGTTGGGCAATATCGTTGGATATTCCTTGGACGTCTTGGGCGTGTTCCGATCCTCTTTATGAGGAGCTGGAGTGAGCGAAGGTAACATTGTTTTTTCTTCGCTATCATATCCAGACCTGAAATAAAGCAATATATACAGGGTGAGTCTTTGACCACTGCATTAATTTTAACCAAAGATTCCTCTTATCAAATGAAACACTTTTTTCATTTAAAATTTTTCCAAATTCAGCTCAGGTAAAAAGTTACAAGCGTTTGAAGATTTCACAATGTGCTAATACACTCCCGCATATAAATTATTGAAATTGAAATTTTGAAAAAAAATCAGTTTTTATTTTGTAGCTTTAACATCCTTTTTTCGAATAAAATGAATGTTGGCGTAAAGTTTCCTATAACTATGATACATATTTTCCAAATATTAGTTATTTTCTACTTCTACTGGTTTTCTAGTTATGGACTCGTGGATTCATAAAACTAAACGAAATTAGCATAAAGAAAGCATATAAAGTTTTTCTTGAGTCATTTCAAGAATATTCAATGGTTTTAGAACATTATATTATGCTTCATCATTTCTCCTTAAACGCACCGTTTTCGAGATATTCTTCATTGAATGTTTTAAAATGGAAAACTCCAGAAATTTCACTACTTTTATGGATCCGTCCCTGAGCGTTGGAATCCCGAATCAAGCTGTAAACCACGTTACCATGCCTTATTCTCGTCCGCCAACAATGTCATAGATAATTTATATGCGGGAGTGTATTAGCACATTGTGAAATCTTCAAACGCTTGTAACTTTTTACCTGAGCCGAATCTGGAAAAATGGTAAATGAAAAAAGTGTTTCATTTAATGAGAGGAATCTTTTGTTAATATTAATGCAGTGGTCAAAGACTCACCCTGTATATTGGATAAATCTTTGAATGAATTATAGATTACGCAACCATGTATTGATTATTCATTATTCTGTAAATCCAGAGTAGCAAAAAAGGACTTGACGAGTTTCTCTAAATATTATTGGAGTTAGATATTTTTCTCCTCAAAAGTCCATGACGAAAATGGAGTTAGGCAATTTTCTTATTAAGGCGACGATTTCAATATCTCCCGAACCATATCGAACGGATAAACTAGAGGGCACTATCTGCAGGAACTACACATTTTTTTCATTTTAGGAAACTACATGTATGAAATTGTACGAGTATGATGTAGTCTGATGAAGTCGCTGAGTCGACGAAACGAGTCACAATATTGAATAAATAAGTGTAAATCGTATATAATTTTTCATTGAGTTAATATGGATTTGCATCCAAAAAAAGCCACAAGCATTGCATTTTTTATTGAATTGCCGGCTCGGTCTCCAGATCTGACTCCATTAGACTTTTCTTCATATCAAAGGCAGAGTTTACCACTATCGGGCAAACAACATCGAGGAGTTGGAACAGAGGAATCGGGACGAAATAAGAGCAATACAGCGTGAAACTCTCCAAAATGATTGTTCCGAGTTTTAAGCTCGATTGACGTACTGCCAAGAAGTGAATGGACATGAATTTGAATACAACATTTTCATATGTTTCTAAATTGAAAAAAAATTATTTCTCGAGAATTATTGACTCAAATAGCTTTACATGTGCATTACTGAATTCCGAATTATATGATCTATCCATGGCAAGAGAAAAAGATAGGCACTTGCTATTTAAAAAAAATATTGAACACGTCACTGCTTGGTAACAGGAAATGAGTAGAACAATAATAATTACGGTAGAATGTTCCTTAAAAATGAATTAATTTGACCTACTCGTATAAAACCATTTTACGCTATTCCTGAAAGGGGAGAAAAGAAATCCATTATTTCATACTTTTGACACTCACTGTCTTTATTCGGTATGAGTCACAAGTTTGACATCAAATACTATAAATTCCATGATTATCATTTCAAAGTACAAAGTGTTTTGTCTAAATTTACAAACAGAGCAATGACTATTTACAATTAGATCCCTATATTCATATACAGGGTGTCCCGTAAGAAGTGGACCAACGGGGAAGATGCCCTTCAATATTAAATATTTCAGCTTATTTTCAATTTTTACAAATCACAACATTAACGGGGTCATTTTGCTGATGTTTTTTCCCATGCTCTATACCTTTCCAAGTTCAATTTCGGAAAAAGTAAAACCAATTTCGAAAAAAGTGAAAGCAATTTCGGAAAAAGTAAAACTTTAGGTCAAAATATTCAGATTTACTCAGTACAATTTTGTGTCCATTTGACTCATTTTCGATAAGCGCCTAATGTGTTCCAATATCTTCTTTCTTATGATTTTAACTCGTAGTACGTTAAGTGATTTAAGAATGAAAATTTCTTCGATTCTAAGCTAGCGAAACGTCAAAATGACGTCGAATATTTCATCGAAACCATTTTACAAACATCCTGCCGAATGAATATCAAGAAAAACATTTCCACTCACATTTTCCACAATTACTCAGTACGTTCTTTGGGTTCTCTCCAGCAGTTCGATTAAACTATTCACTTTCGGCATACAGCAGAATGAAACGTTCGTACATTATTTCAAATACGGCTCTCATGATTGTGATCAAATTTCGTAGTCATGGAAAAAAAACGATATCGAAGTACATAACTGGAAATTTTTGGGAACTGATTGAACTATAAGTTCGTAAAGAACCTTAAAATATTTCACATCCGAAGATCTTCGAAATATTACACAATATAGATTGAAAATATAAAAATATCAATATGATATGATGAACGTTATATGAAGAATAGATTTAAATATTGATGAAGGACTCACCCGTGGTTACTAGTGGTAATATATGATTCCATATCATCGGTAATGTCTATGTCGTCTATTTCCTGTTTGATATCCTCGCACTTTGGGCCTTCAAGGACGTTGTCCTTGTAAAGATTTTCTTTCTTCATATTCTCCTTAGATAAAATGAAGTCCATGGCTCTGTAATGGGGCCAATCCGGATCTACAGTACCAAGTCCTGCGCCGGACTGGACAGTTCGCTTAATTCGATGATAGAGACATTTCAAATTTCTGATTCTGGTCTTGATTTCATCCGGTGTTCTGTAAAAACCATGTCTTTGCATGTTGGCGGCCAAAATTCGCATTACAGGTGCCTTGCGATGTGTCAGATACAATTTATTTTGAATCTGAGGGCTACCCCACAACTGAATGAGCAATTTGGTCTCGTCTTCGCGAAAATTCGTTGTTCGCTTCTTTTGTAGCGTTCTCATAGCATGATGTGACGCCATGTTTTATCTGAGAAAGGATAAAGCAATGATTTTGACTCAGCGAAATTCGCTTGTTATTTTGGCAACTTAACCTGCCCGAATCAGTGCTCATTAATATGTCAGATCTTAATTAGGTCAATTCTTTCACAAATGGATTATGCCCATCTCGAAAATGAATTTTCTTTGTCTAGGGGTAGAATTTGTGATACTATTTTATGGATTATGGATGAATTACTCATTGCTGCACCAAAATGTTGGCTTGGCTATAAAATTCTGTGCTTTCATCGAATCCAACAATGTTTTACGAGTAAAGTAAAAAATTGCCGAATAAGCGGAGCGATGTGGTGTTCTGGAATTATTATTGAGAAATAATGATTGTACTAATCGAAAAGACTTTCAACCCATCTATTGGTTCATTATATTTTTTTTGAATAACAAACCTTTGAATATACGAGGAGAAAAAAAAATTGTAGCGTCCAAATTTTTACAATTTACGTTCAATGATAACGAATTTAGCACTCGAATAGAAAAAGTCCGTCCACTCACTGTATGTCACCCAACATCTGTTATACGTGCTGGCATTTTATCCTGAAGCAATGGGAAGAAAAAATACCAAATTTAGTACAAAAATAGAACGTTACATTGGGATGATTTTTCCAGCATTTTTGATTGAATGAACCATATCAAGGTATGAAAATTGGGTGCGGAAATTTGTAAAATTAGAAATGATTCTTTGATTGGCATGAAACCTGAACTGTACAGGATGATTCCAAATTAGTCGTCAAACTTGGAGGAGGTGTTAGTATGACTCATTTGCTGTTGTTTGAGCCATATTTATTGATAACCGAAAATCAACAGTTTCCGAGATATTTGAGTTCTGATGATTTTTAAAAGATTTCTCACCTTAGTTTATTTTTCGTCAAGTTTACCTACGTTGGCCAAATTTCATTATAATAATGGGTTATTTTCATTAGAGAAGGATATGATACGTATAAAAAAAGGAAGACTATGCTGTATAAAATGTTGAAAAAGAATTAGTATGATTTGAAATGTGGTACCTGTATGAATAAAAAAAAATTGGTTCAAGCACTGACGTGAAGTCAGAAGCTTTTGCGCGTATGTTCTATTGTCCATTCTTCTGTATTGGACACCCTTAATCGAATTTACCATGGTAAATTATGTTGTCCATTCTCCTGTATTGGACACTCTTAATTCGAATTTACCATGGTAAATTTGAATAAGGGTGTCTAATACAGAAGAATGGACAATAGAACATACGCGCAAAAGCTTCTGACTTCGCGTCAGTTCTTGAACCAATTTTTTTTTCGTGATTTTTTTGAAATTTTCTAGGGGTACGGTTCTTAAAAATTTTTTTTTCGTCATTTTTTTCAAATTTTCTAGGGGTACGGTAATTTTAAACACGTCTTTATGTTGATTTTCTTCTACTAGTTACCAAGCTTCAATTCGATCGAATATTTATTTTTTGAGTTATCAAGGAAATAATATGTCAGGTGGGTATAACTCGGAAACCGTTAGACCGATTATGCCCAAAAACGAACTCAACTCTCCCTTTCTGATACGCAACCTACCCTGAAAATTGCAAGTCCCTATCTGCTTTCGTTCGAAAGTTATCGAGGCAACGGTCACCCATCTACTGAACTCACACAAGAATGCTCGAATCTCCAACAATATTAAACCGATCGTATTAAAACTTGAAACTTGGCAGTAGAGTTAGGTTATGAAGGCTCTTGCAAAATTTCATCAATTTAAAACGATTAGTTACTGATATATAGAATTTTTTTTTTATTTTCAATGATTTATTAAAAATTTTCTACAAATGCTATCCTAACCAAATTTTGCACACATTTCCGCGTTGGCATTCTACAACTAATAACCATGTTTGAATTCAATCGGTTCAGTATTTTTCGAGTTAATGAGGAAGAAAAAACCACCAAATTTCAGAAAATTTCAGATGGCTATAACTCTGAAACCGTTTGGCCGATTATGCTCATAAACAAACTGAGGTGTCGCGTTCTGGTGCACATCCTAACCTGAAAACTTGAAGCCGCTATCTCTTTCCGTTCTCAAGTTATCGTGACAACAAAAATATTTTTTAATAATTTTTTAATAATTTTCTAGCCATACGATTCGTACAAAATTTCACAAACGTACTTAGGTTCATATTCTACAGCTACTCACCAAGTTTCAATTCGATCGGATTCATATTGGTTGAAAACAAAATTATTACTCGGAAACCACTGGGCCGATTATGCCCATTTTCGAACTTGTCCGTCGTATTGGGATGCGCCACCCACCCTGAAAATTTCAAGTCGCTAGCTCTTTTCGTTCTCAAGTTATCGTGGCAACGGCCGGACGGTCGGCCGGACAGAATCAAATTTGACCTCGAATTCTTCATTGGGGAGTCGAACTTAATCGTTTGAGACCATTTTCGTCAAAAAATTCGAAAGTTACAGACATTTGGGCAAAATGATAACACGATGTTCCCCAGAACATACGCGCAAAAAATTATGTATGTCAACATTATTTTAAAAACTTCCTTCTTTATTCTCTAGAAAAAATAAGTTAGAATGCATTCACTATTTTCGTTTCAGTAGATTGTTTATAAGCGACTATTTGAATGTCCGGCACAAAAAATAGTGAATGAGTAATCATAATGCAGCGAGATTAAATTTCAGGCGGAAAGTAACAACTGAAGAAATTAGAATAAGGGTACGTGCTTGTATAAGGAATCGTGGAGGTCATTTCGAACATAATTTATGAATACCTACATGTTCTAATGAAGTTGCAATAAAAAAATATTTAATTCTTTATATTTGTTGCTCTTGTGCATCGATACAGAGTGCTTATCAATTTGCCCAAATGTCTGTAATTTTCGAATTTTTGGCTGAAAATGGTCTTTAACGATTTGGTTCGACTCACTGATCAAGAGTCCATGGTCAAAATCGATTATGTCCGGCCATCAACACGATAACTCTCGAACGGAATGAGCTAGACAGTTGAAATTTTCAGAGTAGCTTTAGGAGATAAATATCTCGGTTCAGTTCGTTATTGGCAAAATCGGCTAGGTGTTTTCGGAGTAACAAAAAAAAATTACATTACAAATGTTGAATTAAATTTTTTTTAAGATGTAGCTTACCAAACCAATACTTTCGGAGATATGATTTTTCGAAATTTCAATAATTATTCTCAATTCTATATAATTTCATAGAATACTCTTACTATAATTTCCTGATGTATATAAATCCAACATGGATGACTCATAGACCCACGTTTTGAATTTAGTTACGAAAATTATTCAGAATTGACGCACAGAAGCCAAATTGAAGAAGTGGGAAAGCCCTGTGGATCGGGGCTTTGGCGCTCTTGTTCAAACTTTGACAACTTTGACAAATCATAACTCTGAAAGTTCTAATTTCTCTGAATTGGGAATGATATCAATGGATTATTATTTAATTCATTTTATATTTTTCACACATATAATATCTTTAATGATAATAATAATCCAAAATTATTATCGAACTTGGTCAATGTAGAATTGACGAGAAATGAACTAAGGTCAGAAATCTTTTAAAAATCACAAGAACTCAATTATCTTGGAAACTGTTGATTTTCGGTTATCAATACATATTGCTCAAACGACAGCAAATTATCCATACTAACACCTCCTTTAAGGTTCACGTCTAATTTGAAATCACCCTGTATAATTTTTGGCATGCTGCATACAAAATTGTTGTGTGTACCCTAAGATGTGAGTAAATTTCAAGAGCTTAGTTGGACTGATTGATTAAAGAGGCGGACTTGTTTTTACAAGTCCGCCAATTAATGTTGACACATTAATTGATTTTCAAGGATATCTTTTTTGATTTCTTCTAAATTTCCAATGCATACAGTTCATTATGAGAGATGAAAAATTTCTCATATTGAACTGTATTCAATGAAAATCTAGAAGGACTTTTCCTTAGGAATACTTGATTTATTTACCCTTCTTCAAGATGTGCTGGAGTGAAACTTCAGAACTCAACCTGAATTCTTCAGTACCAAAATCTTACAATAAAATATCGTGCCAAACTGAGAAATAAGTTCATTCCGAATCCGTATCAAAACTTACAATCAGCATTTTTGCTGATTGCTATTGTAAATAAACTTAATCATCTAGGAATTTAATGAAATTGTTTGAGAAAACTGATTTACTGATTAAATTCTTATAATGTAGCATTAAACAATTTTCCATTTTTGAAACAATGGACTTCAACTTAACTTTCATTCAATATCCATCAATAGTTTCCACTATAAGATTATACATCATATGATCTTAGCCCATTCTTGATATATTATTATTATTATTGAATATTCCATAAATAACCATTAACCTCTTCATTTCGAATAAAATATCAACTCGAATAGTTGAGATGCGATTCCAACTGACAGAATACATAATAATTAGCAGGTAACGTTCATAGAAACTCTTGGGATCATATACTTTATATCTATCTCTCATGTCGCCGTTCGCATGCGGCATCAACCAGATCAACCAAAATAAGGTAAATACTCGAAGTTTGATCAGAATTTATAACATTCAACGTTGAATATCTCAACGATCCGATTTAGGAAAAATGATGATGAACAAATTAATTTCCTAGAATGAATGAAGACTCTTATGATGATCAAGATAAACTTTTGCTTTTCTTATGCTAATTTCATTTATTAATCCGGGAGTCTAAAACTAGGAAAACAGTAGAAGTAGGAAAAAAACAGTTAATTGGAGAATATGTGTCATGATTATAGAAAACTTCACACCAAACTTAATTTAATTCTGAATATCCATGTTAAAGCTACATAAGATAAACACGTTTTTTTACAATTTCATCAGCCTGTATCTTTTTATCTGGAAAAATGGTAAATGAAAAAAGTGTTTTATTGCATCATAGGAACATGGTTAAAATTCATGTAAAATTCAAAGACTCATTGCATTGTTCTGTTTTGCAACCTAACAAAATATTATAAACTGATGACGCTTTAGGAGAAGCGGATTATAGTTGAGATTTATATTTCCTAATAAATTGTTTTTCTTTTTAAAAATAAGGTTTTCATCACAAAACTCATTTCCATATATTTGTACCGAGCTGCATGCAGAATCGTGAATGAGTTACTGAGGGATATATTCATAATTACAATCATTGAGTAAATTGCTAAGATAATCCTTCCAGGGTGTGAATCAACATTTCACCAGTTTTCATGAATTTACTGCGAGAAGTTTAGGAGAAAATGCCAGGGAGTTTTTTCAACACAATTTCTGAAAGTTTCATACATCAGTAAGTACGCAAACTGTGGCAATTTCAGAAAGGGAGTTACAAATACTTTTCTGCTGCGATTCCGAAACTTTTATTTGAAAACCAATAATAGAACTGTTTCAGATATGCGAAAAATCGCGAATAATTTCGTGAATCGAATTTGTTTTTGAGATATTCTAAATTAACATAATCCGAGACATAATCTTAAAATCGGTTCAAGCACTGACGTGAAGTCATAAGCTTTTACGCAAAAGCTTCTGACTTCACGTCAGTGCATGAACCAATTTTCTTTTTTCGTGACTTTTTTGAAATTTTCTAGGGGTACGGTTGTTAAATTTTTTTTTCCTCATTTTTTTCAAATTTTCTAGGGGTACGGTTCTTACAAAATTTCAAACACGTCTTTATGTTGATTTTCTACTACTAGTTACCAAGCTTCAATTCTATCGAATATTTATTTTTTGAGTTATCAAGGAAATAATATTCCAGGTGGGTATAACTCGGAAACCGCTAGACCGATTATGCCCAAAAACGAACTCAACTCTCCCATTCGGATACGCAACCTACCCTGAAAATTGCAAGTCCCTATCTCCTTTCGTTCGAAAGTTATCGAGGCAACGGTCACCCATCTACTGAACTCACACAAGGCTGCTCGAATCTCCAACAATATTTAACCGATCGTGTTAAAACTTGAAACTTGGCAGTAGAGTTAGGTTCTAAAGGCTCTTGCAAAACTTCAGTAATTTCAGACGAATAGTTACTGATATATAGAATTTTTTTTCAATTTTCAATGATTTTTTAAAAATTTTCTACAAATACTGTCCTCACGAAATTTTGCAAGAATTTTTGCGTTGGCATTCTACAACTAATAACCATGTTTGAATTCAATCGGTTTAGTATTTTTCGAGTTAATGAGGAACAAAAAACAACCAAATTTCAGATGGCTATAACTCTAAAACCGTTTGGCCGATTATGCTCATAAAGAAACTCGAATGTCGCATTCAGATGCAAAACCTAACCTGAAATCTTCAAGCCGCTATCTCTTCCCGTTCTCAGGTTATCGTGACAACAAAAATATTTTTTAAAAATTTTCTAGCGATACGATACTTACAAAATTTCACAAACGTGCTTAGGTTTATATTCTACAACTATTCACCAAGTTTCAATTCGATGGGATCTATATTGGTTGAAAACAAAATTATTACTCGGAAAACATTGGGCCGATTATGCCCATTAACGAACTTGTCCGTTGTATAGAGATGCGCCACCTACCCTGAAATTTCAAGTCGCTATCTCTTTCCGTTCTCAAGTTATCGTGGCAACGGCCGGACGGCCGGCCGGACAGAATCCAATTTGACCTCGAATTCTTCATTGGGCAGTTCAACCAAATCGTTTGAGACCATTTCCGTAAAAAAAAAATTCGAAAGTTACAGACATTTGGGCAAAATAATAACGCGATGTTCCCCAGAACATACGCGCAATAAGGTATACCCATATTTTCTTTTATCGTAATATTTTTCTATTTTGTATTTGTTCAAGAATTTGATATGAGTGATCAAATATACAATTCCTGTCTCTTTCGTAAATCCATATTCACAAATTCATATCGTACCATTGAAATAAACGCATTTGATGGTCTCAATTAAACAATTTCTACATAGCAAACTGTATCCAACGAAAGGGTAGGTATCCCAAAAGAATAGGTAAAATGAATAAAAATTGCTTTCTTCTGTATATGATGGCCTTTCATAATAATTTTATAACAATAAAGATGATCCTCGCTTTTAGAACTAAGATATACTACAGATTATGTGAAAATTCCGATTAAAATAGAAAGCGTTTTCAAAATAACACAGAGAATCAGACGTATTCTGTTTGCGCATAGCAATATTGCTAAGAAGAAGATATTGCTTCCACAGAATATTACTATTCTGCATCGATTTGGAGCAATAAGATCTGTCATTTACAGAAACATATTGCTATCTACATTGCTATCTCAGCAATCTCATTATAGTACATGCTAAGAGTATAAATTCATAATCGGAATTCTGGAAGCTTGTAAAATCTAGAAATTAATACTCTGAAAAAACCAGAATGTGTGAGGAGAATAGTGAATTAGTATGCAATTCGGTGCTTTTTGAATTAATAATATGAATTCAGAGTATGAATTCAGTGTGACATTCCGGACGTATGAGTCCGGCCTTACAAGATCTGGAATATGGCAGAGAACCACTGTTTTCTTCCAAGAATTCGAAAATATTGAAAATAGATAGGTCCTTTAATAAATATAGGTATATATAATCGTTTATATTTGTTAAAGGTACTTTAAAATACTTAATTTTAAGGAAATTTCTAAGATTTAGTTCTGACACTAACAATCCCTGCTTAACAGAAAAGTTCACAAACTATTCAGCCTTAATAATGAGATTGATGCTTTAATTTAATTGAAGAGCTGAGGGAATTTTATTCATTCATTTATTTGGTCATGAGCGAACTAGAAGAGAAACTGCTTCTTCTAGATTAGAGATATATGCATTCGAATACTGACTGACTGGATGAAAAAAAAAACTATAATCGCAGCCTAATTGCAAAGATGACTTCTTTCAGGAGAAAACTAGGAGACATACTGTTCCGTTTCACTTAGAAGTGTACATTCAAAGTCTGACTGACGACAGGAAAAGATTAAAATTTAATAGGTATTTGTTCAGGTTATGCAAGTCTTCGGTTTTTCGGTTATGGTAGCGGTTACCAATATTCACGGTGTTTTCTGAAAATTGATCAATAACTCCATCTTGTTAGTTTCATAAATAACATAGTTAGTTTTTCAACTTCGTGACATTTTATATATTTTGTTAGGAATTACGAATAACCACGGAAAAATGGAGGAAATGTTTATGAAGTCAGGTTAAATTCTTCTTCTATTTCAAATAAAAGTCATTAAATACAATGTTGTCAGCTCCCAAACCCATTAATTTTGAACTACTTGATAGCAATATTGCTGGGAGAAAATTGATAACCAAGCCATATTGTTGAAATTGGTTCAAGCCCTGTGGACAGGAGCTTTTTGGCGCTCTTGTTCAAACAGACAAATTATATCTCCGTAAGTATTGGTTTCTCAGAGTTGGGAATTATATCAATGGATTCCTATGATAGAAATGCATCATGAAAGAAATTAAATTAAAAAAAAGTGTCGTTTAAAAAAAATGCTTCAAAGATTATCTTATAAAATAAAAAAGCAATCTACAATGCTTAAATGCCTTAATGCTTCAAAAATTGTAGTTAAATTTATTTATCAAGATTAAATGAACAATCTGCAATGATTCAACCTCGAGGAATGGGTTGTTGCAACTTATAGACTCGATGCATAGTTTTCACAACTCGAAATACCTAAGGAAAGTATCATCGAAATGTCTAGAGCAAGGCTGGAGACAATCGTAGCAGATTGTCCATTTATTCCGGATATTTGAGTAGGTAAGTAGTGGATTTCGAACAAATTATTTTAATAGTTCAAAATATATTAATAAAATACTTTCCTCTTTTCATAATTTAAAATTTAATAGTCCATACCACTAACACATTCTTTTCTGTATTATGAACCTTAACTCAAGAAAAAATGATTCATACACAAATGCAGATCCATATTTCAGTATTTTTTTGCTAGCAGCATTATGAAAGTACTGTATATAGGAACACGTCTCACTACTTAATGAAGTAAAAGGTAATATTAACCTCAGTGGTCAACGAACACTAATTTCTTTTGATTATTCCATTATGTACTTGTTTCCTATTGCCTCCATAAACTACATCAAAACAGTCTTGCATATATTCACAAATTCAAGAATCGAATACTTTCCAAGAGAAAATAACAACTCTGAATTGATAATCTCTAATAGCTAGAAAAGATGTCATTTATGAATAGTGATCACAGACAGATTCTGTGTTCACATTCTGAGAATACATAGAACTTACGATGTATTATTGAAACTTTGAAACATCATATCTCCGAAAGTATTAGCTTGTTAGAGTTGAAAATGATATAAATGGATTCTTAGGATGAAACTGCATCTTGAAAATATTTGAATTCAAAAGTTGTTATGTAAAAAAAAAATGTTTTTTTCCCAAAAACGAACTCAACCGACATACACTCTGTATAAAAAGTACCCGGAAAATGTTATTTAAATGAACCGCCAAAAAGGAATCGGTGATTTATTTATTTTTTTAAGTTGGTAGGACCTTCCTTTATTACCAAGCCAAATTTGAGCGCGATCTGTCAACTAGTGTGTTTACAACAGCTATCAGTATCAGTCGACCTCAAAAGTGCTCTGCGAATTTTACAATGGAAAAAATAGTTGATCAAAGAGTTTGCCTCAAATTTTGTCTTGCAAACGAATTTTCTTGTGCCGATTCATTGAAAATGTTAAAAAAAGCCTTTGGTGATAATTGTATGTCAAAAACACAAGCATACGATTGGTACAAATCATTCAAAGACGGTCGTGAAGTGGTCGAAGATTTGCCCCGTTCTGGACGGCCTTCAACGTCAACAACCGACGATAACATCATCCAAATCAAGAAATTAGTGCTCGAAAATCGTCATTTAAGTGTTAGAGAGTTGGCTCGAGAGTTGAGCATTGATAAAATGACCGTTCATAACATTTTGACTAATGTTTTGTGTATGAAACGTCGCAAAACTCGTTCCAAAAGAACTGAATTTTTTGCAAAAAGAGCATCGAAAGCAGGTCTCTGAAGACATGGTTTCTCGAGCTGCTAGTGATCCAAATTTCATGAAACGAATCATAACTGGCGATGAGACATGGGTCTATGAGTATGACACGTTAACAGCTCAATAATCGACCGAATGGCGCCTACCAAACGCCATCAAAACAAATTCGAAACGAGAATTGAAGGCCATACCTTTGGCGGCGTATGAGCGGTGCATGGAAAAGTGGGTTCGCCGATATCATAGTTGTATTGTAAGCAATGGGGACTATTTTGAAGGAGACAAAATAAATATTGATGATTAAATTTAAATTTATGTGTTTTTTTTTAACAATTCCGGGTACTTTTTATACAGAAGGTATTTATCCCTCAAACCTACTCTGAACATTTCAACTGTCTAGCTCATTCCGTTAATGAGTTATCGTGTTAAAGGCCGGCCGGACGGACGGCCAGACAGAATCGATTTCGAACACGGATTCTTGATCAGTGAGTCGAACCAAATTGTTCAAGACCATTTACAGCCAAAAATTGGAAAATTACAGACATTTGGGCAAATTGATAAGCACTCTGTTCCGAGGAACAAGAGCACCAAAAATGAGGATGATACCAATATGACTTAAATAGCAATACGCAAACAGAATAGATCTGATTCTCAATGGTTTTAAAGAGTGGTGCAGATCAATGAAGGATACCATAGAAAATAACGGCTTCATAAAAGTTGCAAAATATTCAATTTATTCGCATCCCACCAAGAGGGTTATAAGGAACGGAATACATGTAAAGACAAATTCACTCTGGCTGGGCCACTTCGGTTTGAAACATTCTAAAACTTTCATAAAGGCTAATCGAACTAATCATATGTTGAAAAAGGGCCTGTTTGATAATGATGACGAATGCAGGCTTTGCTAGAGACATGGCGAAACAGCCATATCGTCGCCTCAATAAGAAAACTGCCTAACTCCGTATTGAATAATTTCACATCAGGAGGAGCAAAAATTAATATATATTAGATAAATCTTTGAATGAATAATAGATTACGCAACCATATATTGATTATTCATTATTCTGTAAATCCAGAGTAGCAAAAAAGGACTTGACGAGTTTCTCTAAATATTATTGGAGTTAGATATTTTTCGCCTCAAAAGTCCATGACGAAAATGGAGCTAGGCAATTTTCTTATTAAGGCGACGATATGCACATTGATTTAAGGTGCCCAGCAGTTAATAGAATCAGGTTCTAGTTCTTTGATATAGTCTCTTTAGATCAAATCGAACTGAAGGACTATGATCACTGCAGGATTGTGAGCCACAAGAGTCTGAAAGGACGCGGAGGAAGGGCGAAATATCGATCACTCAGGACACATCATCAATGCAAGATGCCATTAAGTTAAATTAATTCTTGAAACGGCTCCGAGATCGACCCACCAGTTTGAATTTCCATGGTGCCGATTACACTGTGATATGTAAAATCGCTACGATAAATCGGTGCTGATTTGGATTTGGACGGACGTTGTAAAATGTGGATGTGATCTATAGCAATCATTCGGTTCTATTGAAATCTAGTTATGGGCAGACGATAGATGCATAGAATACATGGTGAAGACACTCTTTGACATATTTTCGGCCGATTTACGGTCCAAATACTGTCAAAATACAAGGATTTTGTTTTACTTCAGTTTTCGCCGATAGATGCCGGCAGTAGAAATTTTATGGACAAAATTATCGACATGCCAAATTAAATTCGAATCTTTGTTTATTCTAGTTTCTTGTGGAAAGTGGTACCGTTTGCTGAAATTTAGTATTTTGAGTATTTTGTTCAACGTTCTTGTTTTCCGCGCCGAAAGTATGCCAAATGTTTGCTGTGTGAACTCTGAACGAGTATCCAGAACTATTTCAATCAAATACTATTTTCATTCCGAGAATAATTCGTTTTTATGCGAATATAGTTTTTTTAACAATTGTTTATCCTTGTCGCATCAGGGGCAGATTTCTGGTATCAAGATAGGTATTATTTATAATATTAATAATATTGAAAGATCGCTGATACCGTTAATTGTTAATAAATCAACATAGGAGAACGCTAAGACTTGTTGATTTACTATAATCTTGCCGGTTGATGAACATAAACTGTTTTGAAAGTTGAAACATTAAGGTATAACTCTATTAATTAATAATTATATTCATTATACAATTTAGTTATATATTGAGAAGGAATGAAATTACATGTTATGAAAACTAACAGTATTATTTGTCAACGATGAAAGGACTAGCAGAGAACAAAGTTCAGAGCAACCACACAGTGTGATTTCATCAAAGTTGAATAGCTTTCCTAAAGCGTCATTCTTTTTGTCGCTCTTATACTATAATATTATTTGTTTCAAGGATATTGTTACACGACAAGAATGGCAACTGGCTTCTAATTGAAAATTTGAAGATTTGTTTGTTCAAAATATTTTTCTAGTGAATATATATTGAATAAAAGATTGAAACGTAGTACACTACCCTCTATTTGATTAGTTTATCAATTTAATGAATCATTTTTCGATATTTCATCAGTATACTTAGTTCTGAATAATAGCTATCGAATCAAATATATCTTGCAATCTAATTGCTGAGAACATAAAAAGTTGTCAAGGGGTATTGGGTGACTGAAAAAATGCTGTATACATGAGAATGTTTTGATGAAGTTTCAAATTATACATCAAAAATATTAAGTAAAATGCTGAATTTAAATGAGCCTTACATGATAAAGGTAATTAATACACATGAATATATATTCATTTCACAGATTTCTTCATTTACAGTTCCATTCAAAATGTTCCAAAGAAACTTCTTTACTGATAAATCCCTTATTTGACCTCATTATTTCTTAGCAAGATGAAATTTCTGTTCCAAATGAATGGGGTTTACATATAATGTCCGAACAGATGTCTGATTAATCAAAAAGTGAATTGATTTCTCAATAAACTGCATTATTATATTCTTTTAATTTGGATTTACGAACTAGCAACGTTGGAAAGTGAACTTTGTCGCTTGTCAGTTTTCATTTATTCCCTTGTCAGAATCTTCGAATTCGACTCCAGCGGCACCATCGTTAATAAAGTGAAGTAGTACATAAACTACGTGATTTGACAGTTCTAGGTCCGTTTTTCGGCCGAAAATTTTAACAGGAATTAGTAGGGAGTGTCCACACCTTATTATTCTATGCATCTTGGGCAGACGTGTCAAGTTACAAACATGTTTCAAGGAAATTGTAGCGGAAACGATGTGCATACTGTTAATCCACGATTATCCAAGTATCGTAGACTCTCACAGGTACGATTTGAACTGATAAAACCTCACGTTACGTACGATTTCCCTGTGTTAGGTCTAGCCTCCGTAATATCCGTTAGCTCTGTTAAGGGACTACGTTCCAATATTCCTTCAAATCCGGAGCCGGAACAGACGAAGTCTATGTTCCTCGTTTGTGCATTCGAGGTCTCAACACAATTGCAGAATATCACAAATGCAGATAATACTAATCTAGAAAGAACAGTTGTAGAACCTTACACGCCTAGAAAAAACATTCGCAGAAAGGAATTTGCCCAGAACGAAATAACGACCGAAAGTAACAACCCTCAAAAGGTACAAAGCTGAGAAAATAATGCGCGCTGTTGCTACGCTGTTCTATACTTTCCAGTGACATCCACAAACCACTTTAATTCCACAATGAATGATTCACTTCACTGAGAGTGACCAAAGATTAACTTAGTTAGAAATTCAACGCGGTTAATATCTCGAAGTTACATACATTTTTATTGGCGCTCTTGTTTCTCGGAGCAGAGGGATTATCAATTTGCCCAAATGTCTGTAATTTTCGAATATGAGGCTGAAAATGGTCTTAAACGATTTGGTTCGACTCACTGATCAAGAATCAGTGGTCGAAATCGATTCTCTCCGGCCGTTAACACGATAACTCTCGAATGAAAAGAGTTAGAGGATTGAAATTTGCAGGATAGGTTTGTAGCGTAAATACCTCGGACGAGATCGTTAACGGGTAAAATCAACCATGCGGTTTCGGAGTTATTGCCG
The DNA here is from genome assembly GCA_937662695.2 of Halyzia sedecimguttata. Taxonomy (NCBI): domain Eukaryota; kingdom Metazoa; phylum Arthropoda; class Insecta; order Coleoptera; family Coccinellidae; genus Halyzia; species Halyzia sedecimguttata. The sequence goes on along the minus strand of OW569416.2, from coordinate 7,787,063 downwards.
TTTTTAGTAAAAACATTTCTTATGAATATTTCCGAAACCGATCACTCGATCTATCTAAAATTTAGCATCAAATTGTAGAAAAATGACCTTTATACGACTGCGAAGTTTTGTATTGATCGGAGAGTTAGAGGATTGAAATTTGCAGGATAGGTTTGTAGCGTAAATACCTCGGACGAGATCGTTAACGGGCAAAATCAACCATGCGGTTTCGGAGTTATGGCCGTTTTTAGTAAAAAAATTTTTTATGAATATTTCCGAAACCGATCACTCGATCTATGATGTCATGATGACATCGTAAATTTTTCCGGCTCATTTTTCCATTATTTTATACGATACAAAGTAAAACATCTATCTATGGGAGATGATAGCCCTAAATAAGGGCCCTGTAGCGGTCTTCGAACATCTGAAGTTCTGAATAATCATCGCTTGGACTGTCAGACCTGGTTTCGAAAGAGACCCTCCTGGCCTTACGAGCAACATTTTCCTTTTCGAATTCAAATATTGAAGGGATTTCTAAGAACAAGAAGGAATATTTTTGAAAACTAGCGGAGGTGATTCTTCTCCAAGAGAACCCATGCGCCTACAGAGAATTATATTTGTGAGAGGAGACTTTTGAAAGGTTATGTAGTATTTATAATTTGTTCGTTCTTCTCCTCTTGTCTTTTCATTTTTCAGGAGTTTCGGGTACCTTGGAGAAACCTCTCCGTTTTTTGACGAAGGAGTCCATATTGAAGAAATAAATGCCTATCAATATTTTTAAATTGCAGTAATTTTTGTGAACAATAGTTACAAATCACGACACTCACGGGGAGACAGGGTTTTTTTGCTGAGGTTTTTCCCTAAGCTCTTGTATCATACGTCGGATTGTATGGTACCCCGTTACACCAACCTCTGCTAACACATATACAGCTCTCAGTCAAAAGAATATATATATATATCTAAAATTTAGCATCAAATTGTAGAAAAATTACCTTTATACGCCTGCGAAGTTTTGTATTGATCGGGTTTCCGTAAATTGTGAATAAAAAAATTTGAAAATTCTTAAATTTTGTTTCTACAATAACTCTCGATCAGAATGAGCTAGGCAGTTGAAATTTTTCAGAGTAGGTTTGGGAGATAAATATCTCGTTTGAGTTCGTTATTGGGCAAAATGGGCCTTATGGTTTCGGAGTAACTAAAAAATTTGTTTTTTATATAACAAATTTCAAATTAAATTTTTTTTTAAGATGCAGTTTCGCCATAAAAATCCATGGATATAATTTTCAACTCTAACAAGCTAATACGGAGATATGAAGACGAAATAAATTTCAATAATTAATCGTACTTCTATGATTTCACAGAATGCTGCACTTAATTATTCTATCTATGAATTATTATATGATCTATGTTCTTACATGTCATCTTATTTTCCTATGAGAGATAAATGACAAAAATATTTATGGTTCGTTATTCTTGATATAAAATACACCTCCTGTTCTAGAACACAAAGTATGATTGAATGCACAATGACCAATGAAATATCCTAAGATATCGTAGAATTATGAGGATAACTTGAGAACGGAAAGAGCTAGCGGCTTGAAATTCACTATGGTAAATTAGATTAAGAGTGACCATTACAGGAGAACGGACAATAGAATTCACCATGGTAAATTCAATTAAGAGTGCCCAATACAGGAGAATGGACAATACAAAATACGCGCATAACCTCCTGACTTCACGTCAGTGCTTGAACAAATTTTTTTTTTCGTAATTTTTTTTGTATTTTTTAAGGGTACAGTTCTCACAACATTTAACAGACGTCTTTATTTCGATATTCTACAAAATTAGTTAGCAAGCTTCAATTCATTCGAGTCTATATTTTTTGAGTCATCGTGGAAATAATATTCCAGGTGGGTATAACTCGGAAACCGTTAGACCGATTATGCCCAAAAACGAACTTAACTATCCCATTCAGTTGCGCAACCTACCCTGAAAATTGCAAGTCCCTATGTCCTTTCGTTCGGGAGTTATCAAGGCAACGGTCACCCATCCAGCTACTGAACTCACACAAGGCTGCTCAGATCTCCAACAATATAGATCCAATCGTGTTCAAACTTGGAACTTGGTGTTAGAGTTAGGTTTTGAAGGCTCTCGCATTTCAGCCATGTCGGATGAATAGTTTCTGATTTATAGAATTTTATCGTATCCATTCAGATTACAAGTATCTACCAGCGCCTGTCGCGTAAGCGATATTTTATGCGCGATATCTTATATGCGATATCGCGTCATTATGAATCGCGCCGCGGTTCTGAGAAGAACTGTGATCGTTGTCGCATGGGGGCAATACGAACGTTTAAAGCTGAAATCGGGCGGCACAGTTTTATCTTCACGGAAAATCGTAGTCGTGTGTAGCTCCCATAACCAAAACTGAATTATCGGCCGATTTCTGGTCGAAACTATTCGGATGAGCGTCTCGGCCATTCATCAGTCTACACTGTTGCCGTTGTCGGACGCTACGATTTTATATTTATTTAATTATATTATTGTACTGATCCCCCAAGGTCTTCCCCAAGGAGACCCCTCAGAAGCTCTTGAGAGCTTGAGCGAGTAAGGAGTTTCATATGTGTTCTGTGTAGGCTTTGTTACTTTGTCTTTACGCCACCTTAGGCACAGCACTGTTCATTTTTGACCCAACAGTGAATGGTGGCGATAACCGTGACTAGACAATTTCTCCTCGGGATTGAACTTGAGGCCTTCAGAGTCAAACGGTCTACCATTGAGCCAATCGCGCTGCATAATGGTTAATCAATGATTCTCAAAATTCGGGGCGTCTTAATTCTGACGTGGAATTGTATCTTCTGGGGAAACATTGAGTTCAAGAACTTTCTTCTTCCCTCCTACAAAACTTTCGTTGAATATGCATTACTCTATTTCGTGGTTCTTCTTTCAAGTAAGAAAGTAAATCATCATAAAATTTCATGGTTTGGGGATTTATCACCGGACCTAGAGTTTGGAATAATCCCATTTTAAATTCCTGATAATGCAAACGTTCCAATTATTTTAATGAGCAATTTTATGAATTATTTTGTCATTAGTACCGAAATATGAAAAAACTGCAAACAAAATTCTTAGAATATTAATATTTTCTTCTGAATGGTTGTTCTGTTGATTTAGCGACAACGAATATTTCATTTTGCACTTGAAAATTATCCGAATATTCAGGAAAAATCTTATTCATTCAATGCACCATCAAAAATATTATGATGTAAAAGTCACAGAAATACTCAGACGTCGAGTTTTGAGATATCTATTCTCTAGGCAAATCATCAAAATATAGTAGTAGTAGGGTTATTCATCATAACCCTACTCAATCGAAGATACTTAGGTATCGATTTATTTTAAGATATCCAACGATTTGTAATTCCCCTCTCCGATAAAATAATTCCCCTGACCCATCTACGAAGAAGATAAAATTTTGAATGGTTGAACAAAATTGGAACTCTCCATCCCAATTAAGACCAGAAAGACTTATATATTATTTGCCAACATAGCGGCCACCCATCTAGGTACTGGAATCGCCCAAAGCTACTTGGCTTCCAGAATCAAAATAATATTTTCTCAATATTTCCTAAAATATAGATCCGATCGAGTTTAATCTAGAACTTGTCTGTAAAATAACGTTTTTTTATATTTTAGCAATATCTGACAGATACTTTCTGAGTTACAGATTTTTTTAAAATAATTTTCTGGTCATATAATCCTAATGAAAGTCTTCTTAGCGGTATTTTCCAACAAACAATTCGATCAGATCAGTATTTTTCGAGTTACTGGGAAAACAAAATGGCATGTGGCTATAACTCCGAAAACACTAGGCGAATTTTGTCCATTCACGAACTTAACCGAGATATTTATGCCCCAAACCTACCCTGCAATTTTCAATTCTCTCACTTATTTCGTTCGAGAGTCATCATGCTCACTGCCGGAAGAATTCCCGAAAGAATTAAGTTTGGCCTCGGATTCTTCAACATCGAGTCGTTTGAGATCATTTTAGTCATAATTTTTTTCATCTCCCTCAAACGTTTCGCGTTGGATTTTTCCCTTGCTCCAGGTCCAAAGTGACGTTGTTGTCATTTATCCCCTCCACATTTGAGTCTACATTACCGCGACTACTGTGCCGCGACTTTGTTTACATTTACATCTTGATCTTACGAAACACTTTTGTTTCGATTTTCCTTGTGCTTGCCCTAAAAATGATCTAATATCTTTGGTGCTCAGTCATGAAGAAGTCATTTTCAATTAAATATCATATCAATATTCTGAATGTCCATATACATATACCGGACTCAAATCAAATTTCTCGCGATATCAGTTAATTTGGTGACCAAAGAAAATTACTTTGCGACTAATCAAGTGGAGAATGCTTGTCAATGAAAGATACAAAAGACCTTTCAAATATTCATTGAATGTCCAATTTTTGTTCCAGATAAATTAAATCTTGAAATTGTTAGAGAAAGATTCGATGAATAATCTGTCAAATTTTTTTTTTGTGACATTTAAAAAGTATTGGAACCTCAAAAGTATAATCATTATATTTTCCAAATGAAAGAATGCACATGCCTTGCTCCTTACTCAATGCGCAAATATCAATATAATCCTCTAAACGATTAAAGGGTCTAAATAAACAATAACATTGCTATAGTTACTATCGGAATAATATTTTAGATTAAAATAAATTGGATGATATGTATCTCACCTGTAATTGCGATGTTATCTTCGAAGTCTTATCTCGCACATAAACACGACTTAGATAAAGGCGACTTAACTCAGGAACTGTTTAGATACACTCTTTATGTGATAATTCGCTTTGATGAATATGATGTTAAATATTCTCAATATGGTGAATGTTGTGCAATTTTCCTCAAGGGAGTATAAGCTGCCATGGTGGTTTTCTTTCACAACAAACTGAGCTCAGTCAGAGCCCTGACTGAACAACCCTACTGAAATAAAATCGATGAGTTTCAGCAGGCGCAGCAAGAGCTCCACTTAAGTATTAACGTTTCGCGGTATAGGGTGCCATGCATTACGCTGACGTCATTCTTTGTGAGCGAAAGGTGGGGACGGATTTCCTAACGGATTCGGATTTAAGAACCCCGCGAAAACCGGTGCCATACGCGTTCGCCGAAGCTGCTTCGATATTTTCTGCGCGCTCACCTTTAGCTGACACTGTGCCGTCATATTGGATTAGGGACATTGGGATGTGGGAATACTACGCATGTAGGGGTTGACTTAGGGGACAATAGGGGGAGTTGATCGATACTTGGAGCTGGATTTCGTTTACGTGATTGTTGACATGCGATATTATGACGAAGGTTCGATTTTTTCTTGTTGTTCTGTTCCCCGAAACATTATCTTGATTATGATTGCCTTTGATATTGGTTGAGTCACTTGTTTGATTAATTTCTAATGAAAATTCTTTTCAATTCATTCCTGAATATTTTTCAAAAATTATTTCCATAATTGTTCAAATGTTTAAGGATATTCCCGAATTATAATTCAAACATGAAAAATAATCATTTCATTTTCAAAAAGTATTCCATTTTGATAATATAGAATGACATCCAAAGGTAATTATGATGTTTTTGTGTCTTACAAGAGAATTTTACAACAGTCCTCCTACCTAAAATTAATTTTTCGTACAACTGCCATTAAAAGTGACACTTTTAATGACAGCCAACAGTTTTAAAAGTGAATGTTTACGAGGAAGCGTGTCAGTATAGTAATGAGTTCATTACAGCACTAAAAACAGTGCTGCAATGAACTCATTTCCGCATTGTTTCTAGTTATATTTTTTTTGTGGTAGTCTGTACTGACATTCGATCCTATCCAATTTCAACACACGTCAATTGTCAATATAATATAATCTGAACATAGTGAAATAAATGTTGAGAGGAAAAAATGGTTCAAGCGCTGACGTGAAGTCAGGAGCTTTTGCGCGTATGTTCTATTGTATATTCTCCTGTATTGTACACTCTTAATCGAATTTACCATGGTAAATTCGAATTAATTGCCATGTCACTCGGTTCTGTTTACTCTTGGCAGCATCAGTTGCATTCGATGAGATGCATTTGTTATTAGAAGGTGTTAATTGTGACCATACATTTTTAATCAATACACAAACGTCGGAACCGGTAATCGGAGAGGGAAATTCTAAATAATTTTTTTTTAAGGACACTAGATCTATGGTTGCTAGCAACGTGTTTAAATCGCAGTCTTCAGTGAACAACAGTGATAAAACATTGACTCTTTGAATTTCCCGCCCAGTTCAATTTTAATGCTTTTAATGCAATACTGATCCTGTCAACTAATCATATGTCGATAGACTTCTGTCAAATTTAGAGCAAGTTGCGTTATTTAGGCCTGTTTTCATAATCAATGCGTTTAAATTACTCTCACTTAAGTTACATCCGACCTTTACACTCAATTTGAAGTTGCTATATAATTTAATTACGCCCATTGACAAACTTGTCCGTCATATTTGGATGCGCAACCTACCTGGCCAGCCGGCCGTTGCCACGATAACTTGAAAACGGAAGAGCTAGCGACTTGACATTTTCAGGGTAGGTGGCAGATCGCAATACCACGGACAAGTTCGTTAATGGGCATAATCGGCCCAATGGTGTCCGAGTAATAATTTTGTTTTCAATCATTATAAATCCAATCGAATCAAAACTTGCTGAATAGTTGTAGAATATAAACCGAAGCACGTTTGTAAAATTTTGTGAGAATCGTATCACTAGAAAATTTGAAAAAAAATTATTAAAAAATATCTAAAATTTGGTTGTAATTTCCTCAATAACTCGAAAATACAAAACCGATCTGATTCAAACTTGGTTATTAATTGTAGAATACCAACGCAAAAATTCCTGCAAAATTTTGTGCGGATCGTATCACTAAAAAATGTTTAAAAAATCATTGAAAAAAATTCTATATATAAGAAACTATCCGTCTGACATCGCTGAAATTTTGCGAGAACCTTCAGAACCTAACTCTACTGCCGAATTACAGGATTGAACACGATCGGATCCATATTGTAGGAGATCCGAGCAGCCTTGTGTGAGTTCAGAAGGCTGGATGGGTGACCGTTGACTCGATAACTTTCGAACGAAAGGAGATGTGACATCTGAATTTGTTTATAAGCATAATCAACCAAACGGTTTCGGAGTTATACCCATCTGAAATTTGGTTGTTATTTCCTCCATAACTCGAAAACTCCAGAACCGATCCAATTCCAACATGGTTAGTAGTTGTAGAATGCCAACGCAAAAATTCTCACAAAATTTCATGATGATCATATCTCAAGAAAATTTTTGAAAAATCATTGAAAAAATGTTTATATATCAGAAATTATTCATCAGACACGGCTGAAATTTTGTGAGAGACTTCAGAACCTAACTCTTCTACCAAGTTCCAAGCTTGAACATAATCGGATCTATATTGTTGGAGATCTGAGCAGCCTTATGTGAGTTTAGTACATCCAATTTTAGTCAGAAATCCCCCTTCTCCCAAGTAGATTTTGAACGGTTATAATCGTAATATAATATAGTGCTATATAGCACTATATAGTAATATAATATAGTGCTATATAGCTCTATATAGTTATATAATATAGTGCTATATAGCACTATATTATATTATATTACGATTATAACCGTTCAAAATCTACTTGAGAGGGGGGGGATTTCTGACTAACACTGACATATAATAAAATGATTCGGGCAGTTGGCCCCCCCAAGACACATATGGGGTATGAGATATGAAGCTCATCATAAAACATTGGAACCAATTGTTAAATCAACAAATTGTAAAAAGAATATTTTACTTACTTATACTTATCTCTATCAAAGACTTATTACGGTTAACCATAAAATACTCAGTAACAGAGGTTTCACAAACATATAAAAATTTGGACATTCCAGTAATATGCCTCAAGCATTATCAGAAAATAATTTGGTTGATAAATATGGAGTTCATTCTTTCTCAGTGCAATGGTGTAATATTTATAACATTTTTTTACAAGGTATGATTTGCAATACAGATCTGTGATCCTACATTACCTATGTTTGGAAGAATTAAATATATAGTAGTTAATGAAGAATATATTTCATTTTATCGCTGTTGAATACACTAGGATTTGACAAAAAATCACAAGCCTATGTTATAGAGATTCCCCATGATTTTCAAAATTTTGAAATATATTCAGTGGATAAAAATTTCTACCCTACGCCTTATAGTATTCATTATACAGGTGATGGATAGACGGTTATAAGTTTACTATGATTTTAATACATATTAAGTTTGTTTTGAGAACTGGTCTTTCTGTTAAATGTTTTTGTTTCATGTGTACAACCTTTAGTTGAATAAATTTGTATTTTGCCTACTAACGAACATTTTTTAAAATTTATTCCCCAAATGTTTGCTGTAGATGATTCCCAAATCTAACATTCAAGCAGTCAAAAACCCTATACAGGCTATTTAGGTTACAAATGTAATTTCGTCAATATACAGAGTGTTTTTGTAATTATGCTATCAATTTCAACCCGTTGTAGGATAGCCTGCACATAATGAAATCATCCAATCTAGGCTGTGCTATACAATTTACAGGTTTGAAATTGGTAATAAGATTTATCGAACAACTTGAAATTATATTTAAAAACCAAATAATATTTTTTGAAGTTGAATAATCTGCTATTTGATTCCAAAAGAATATTTAATCGAATCAAATATAAAATTTGTTGCTTTCAATGTAATTTATTAGAGAATAAAACTGAACGTGGTTTACTGGTTCTGACACAGATATTTTATAGCAAGTCATTATTTATTTTCCTGCTTCATGGAAGTAATTTATTTATTCATCCTAATATCCTCCAAATCCAAAATAAATTTCTCAATTGGGCGTAAGAATAGTTCAATTCGATGAATAATTCCAGTATTCAGCTGAGCTAAATAATCTTTTACTTTGAAAATATATTTATTTGTCATTAAAAGGCCAACGTTCTATTGCGGAATTATTTATCACATACAAATGAATTTTTGTTTTTGGCGCTCTAGAGCCTCGGAACTGAGTGCTTATCAATTTGCCCAAATGTCTGTAATTTTCGAATATTTCGATGAAAATGGTCTTAAACGATTTGGTTCGACTCACTGATCAAGAATCCGTGGTCGAAATTCATTCTGTCCGGCCGGTCCGGCCGGCCGGCCGTAGGCACGATGACTCTCGAACGGAATGAGCTAGAGAGTTGAAATTTTCAGAGTAGGTTTGGGGGATAAATATCTCGGCTAAGTTCGTTATTGGGCAAAATCGGACAGATGGTTTCGGAGTAACAAAAAAAAAATTTTTTTTTTACGAAACAAATTCCAAATTAAATTTTTTTTAGTAAGAATTTTTATCATAAGAATCCATTCATATCATTTTTGACTCTAACAAGCTAATACTTTCGGAGATATGATTTTTCAAAATTCCAATAATAAATCGTATTTCAACGTTGTCACAGAATGATATTATTCTATGAATTGTCATAATGTCAAATGATGTTCCTGAGACATTATCTAATCAATCGAAGAATTGTGAGCGAAGTGAGAAAAATCTCAGTTGTTTGCTCCGAAATTAGTTTTTCTCAGAAAATTCTTACATTTCGGAACTGAACATGAAGTAAGAGATCTGAGAGTAGTGAGACTGCTTTTCATCCATAGACATAGATATAATTCTCGAACGGAATGAGGTAGGTAGTTGAAATTTTCAGAGTAGTTTAGGGAGATGAATATCTCGGTTAAGTTCGTTATTGGGCAAAATTGGCCAGATTTAATTTGATTTCTTCCATGGTGCAGTTCTCATTCTCATGATTGCTCATTTAATCTTGATAAATAAACTATTATTTGAATTGAATTTCCTTTAGGATGCATGCTATCATATGAATACATTGATATAATTCCCAACTCTGAGAAACCAATACTTTTGGAGATATAATTTTTATCATAAGAATCCATTCATATCATTTTTAACTCTAACAAGCTAATACTTTCGGAGATATGATTTTTCAAAATTCCAATAATAAATCGTATTTCAACGTTGTCACAGAATGATATTATTCTATGAATTGTCATAATGTCAAATGATGTTCCTGAGACATTATCTAATCAATCGAAGAATGGTGAGCGAAGTGAGAAAAATCTCAGTTGTTTGCTCCGAAATTAGTTTTTCTCAGAAAATTCTTACATTTCGGAACTGAACATGAAGTAAGAGATCTGAGAGTAGTGAGACTGCTTTTCATCCATAGACATAGATATATTTCTCGAACGGAATGAGGTAGGTAGTTGAAATTTTCAGAGTAGTTTAGGGAGATGAATATCTCGGTTAAGTTCGTTATTGGGCAAAATTGGCCAGATTTAATTTGATTTCTTCCATGGTGCAGTTCTCATTCTCATGATTGCTCAGTTAATCTTGATAAATAAACTATTATTTGAATTGAATTTCCTTTAGGATGCATGCTATCATATGAATACATTGATATAATTCCCAACTCTGAGAAACCAATACTTTTGGAGATATAATTTGTCTGTTTGAACTAGAGCGCCAGAAAGCTCCTGTCCACAGGGCTTGAACCCATTTTTTGAGAGGAAATATTTATTAATCCCAAAGACATATTCATGTGATTCAATGGTCATTAATATTCGCCTTCATAGTTGAAGCAGTGTGGTCATATAGAATATTCCTTGGCCTTGAGATATTAATTATTTGAAGCGAACATATATAGTTCCTTCAAACAAACAAATTACTTCAAAATTTCAAGAGAATATTTGTTTATCACATAGGAAGATAATATTTTTTTGTCTCAACTCCAATTTTCATTGATTCAAATGGCTAGCTCAGTGGTAGAGCATAGGATCTTGAAGTGCAAAGTTCCGACTTCCTCAATCCAGGGCTAGAAAAGACATTTCCTAGTCGGACGGTAGCTGCTGCCATTCATTGATGGATCAAAAATTAACAGTGCTGTACCCAAGGAGTCGTAAAGACACGCCGTAACAAAGCCTGCACAGAACACAACTGATTATCCTAACTCACAAAAGCTCCTCGGAGCTTTTGAGGATACTCCTTCAAATACTTAGGAGGATCAGTATAATCATATCAAATAATAATGAAATTTGCAGCGTAAAAATAAAGGAATGTAGGCTTCTCAACTAGTCACAACAGGTGACGTAATAGTCATAGTTGACGTACTGTGGCCAATTTTAAATGGGATCCTATGGCAAATGACATCTCGTTTGAAAGGTATTGAGAACCTATTACCTGCAACTGAAGGTCTTTTTAATGAGCGGTACTCAGATCGCCCTATATCCAGGATTTATTCGGGAGCCTCTTCGGAAGTTTGAAGTTATACGGGGTTCTTAACATGCCAAAGGATCTGGTAGGCTGAAAATTAGTGATGACAAAAAATGACATTTTTACAGAAAATGTATGTAGTTACCTCTACTTCGCCCAAGTTTCGTCTATCTGTGAAGTCAGATACAGAATAGTAGATATACGAAGTGTGTTGATAAGAAGAAATTTCATCCATAATTAAAAATTGTACACCAACTTTCACATGATGACCCCGACTGAAGACTCGAATTCGTTGGAAATATGTTCTGTTAAATTAACCAACAACCAGACAACATAAATACCAATTTTTTTTTGTAATGAATGTACTTTCCCCTCCAACGTTGAACGGAGTTGGCAAATTTTCAAAGCAGTTAGAAAAATTTTAAAGCTGTTGGAAAAATTTCGAAGCAGTAGCAAAAATTTCGAAGCAGTAGCAGAAATTTCAAAGGAGTCATAAAAATTTCAAAGCTGTTGGAAAAATTTCGAAGCAGTTGGAAAAATTTCAAAGCAGTCGGATAATTCATTCATTTTTCTTTGGAATTTAACTGACCTTAAACGTTTTCTAATCCTTCAATACTGATTTTGAAAATTTTCGATGCTTTTTCCCCCCATCTATTTGGCTTTGGCCCGTCTCTGGGTGCAGCACATTTTGAACAATTAAATGAAATATGTATTTCTTGCAGTTCTTTCTTCATAGCCCATATAGCCAAATAGGCATATATCCACTTTCTCGTCACTTATACACTGACCTAGCTTTCACGACGAATGGAAGTACCTGCCCATAAAAAGTTATGTGCAGAATTGCACACCCCTTTAGAAGGGGCCAAAGGGTGAAAATTAAAGATTTCTCAATTTTGTTGTTATTTTTATGCTTATCCTCGCCTAGGATTTCGAGAAGTACCCTAGTGGTATACACACATATTTGCAGATTTCCCACTTTTTTGATTTTGTATGCTTAGCCTAGCCTACATGTCAAATCTCAAACTTCTAGGAGTTCGAAAAGTACCCTTTTTATTCACATATCGGCACCGTCATTTGTAGGGGGTTTGAGGGTGAACATTACAGTTTTCTATATTTTGCCGTTTTTTGTATGCTTATACTAGCCTACATAGCAAATTTCGGTTTTCTAGGACTTCGGAAAGTATCCTAGTCTTATACACAGATCTGCACCCCCATTTTACGGGGGTTGGAGGGTGAAAGTTACAGATTTCTTAATTTTCTGTTGTTTTTTCGCTTATTCTAGTCTGCATACCAAATATCAGTTCTGTATAGGACTTTGTAAAGTAACACATTTTTATTAATTTAATTATAGACTTGAAGCAGCAGCATCAGCTACAAATACACTGCGCAAAGAAATTAACGTACATTATGGAAATCTCAAATTTATTCTACAACTGAAGGTGTTCTCAATGATAATTATTTTTATCCGAATTATGCATGCATATGTTATCCACTTTCAACGTTTTTCTTCGATACAGATGTTTTTTCCCAGCAGGAATAAAAAAAGATGAGATTATCAGATTTTGAATGTATTGGCTCCATTCTGAAATCAGTTGTTCTCGATCAATTCTAGTGATCAATAGTTTTTCTTTCATTTGATTTTCTACACTCGATCGCTATGCAACGCGAAACACGCAATTTGACCCAAGAGGAATGTGCCCAAGCGGTAGTTTTGCGAGAAGAAGGGTGGACATACACAAGAATTGCAGAAAGGTTTGGAGTTTCCCATACAAGTGTGCCCAGAATGTTGCAGCGATTCAGGGAGACAGGTATGAATGTCCGAAGACCAGGACAGGGTAGACCACGGGTAACAACTGCCATTCAAGAACGTTACTTGATAGTTTCTTCGTTGAGACAACGGTTTGCAATCGCTCGCCTCCTTCAAAACCAGCTTGAGCAAACTCATGGGATGCAAATTAGCACTCAGACAATAAGAAATCGCCTCAGAGCATATGATTTAAGGCCTCGTGTCGCGGCAAGAGGCCCAGCTCTTACCCTAGCCCATCGAATTGCGCGTTTGGATTTTGTGAGAGAGCATATCCATTGGGAAGAGGCTGATTGGGTTCTCTTCACAGATGAGTCTAGATTCTGCCTCTACCATTGTGATCGACGTTCCCTTGTATACAGACGTCCACATGAAAGATATGCTCAGTGCAATTTCCTGAATACTACTGGTTTCCGGGGAGGATCAATTATGGTATGGGGTGGAATATCTTTGACTGCTCGCACATACCTAGTGGTCGTTGATAATGGAGCTATGAATGCTGATAGGTATATAAGGAACATTCTTGAAGAGCATGTAGTGCCATTTGCCCCATACATTGGTGAAAATTTCATTTTTATGGACGATAATGCCAGACCCCATCGTGCGCGCATCATTCAGGAGTACCTTGAAGAGGTTGAAGTCTCTCGAATGGAATGGCCAGCAAGAAGTCCAGATCTCAATCCGATTGAGCAGGTTTGGGATAACCTCAATAGAAGGCTGAGAAGTTCAGAAAATCATCCAGCTACTGTTAATGACTTAGGAATCCAACTCAGAGAAATCTGTGAAGGATTAGGTCAGAACATTTTAAGATCACTTATTTTGAGTATGAACCGTCGTTGCTGAGCTGTAATTAACGCAAGGGGTGGAAATACCAAGTATTAAATCACTTATCAGCATTCCAGTATTTTGAAAATTGTTTATTTCTCTTCTTTCACATAAGATTCGGTGAAATCCTGAATTTTTCTTCCATATAATGTGTCTTGTTTCGTTCAAAACCTTCCCGAGAGAACATAAAAAATAAGTTATAAAGTCAATATAGAGTTAACTTTCATTAAAATTGAGATTTTCAGAATGTGCGTTAATTTTTTTGCGCAGTGTAGTATCTTTTCAATGGTGATCGTTTCACCCCTTTCAAGGTGATTAATGTGAATGACACCCATGGCTCGGTAAGTTTTTTCAAATATTTAAGAAAAATGTGATGTACCAGCTCACTTGAGATGCCTACTGTCAAAGCCATCTCGAGGACTTTCATTCTCTGATCGTCTAAAATGATTTCATGGATTTTATCGACCATTGCTGGCGTAACGACCTCTTTTGGTCGAACTGAACGTTCTGCGTCACTTATGCTTGTACGAACACAACGTAATTCAGTAAACCACTTCTTACTATTGGAATTCTTGATCGAGAATATCAAATAGTTATTTTTCTTCGATCGTGGGAAAAGTGACACTATTTTGACCTGTTTTCTATGCACAAAGCTCAATATTCCAGAATAGTGGGTAGTTGCTAAGCAATTAGAAAATAACAGTGCGGTAATATTCTTACCGCACTGCTGTAGCGTGCGGTAATGTTACAAATGGATTATTACAATAAAATGAAACAAAGTATGGTTTTAATTTTAATACTGATAAAGTTGTTATAAAAGAAATAAAAGAAACATCTATAACAAAATTCTTGAACACAAATTAATTGTTTTAATATTTACATTCATTGTACTGTTTGTTCAATTTGTAAATTCTACTGGAGGGCAACGAGAATTTATAGACGTTGAAGCTGCATGGCTAATTGTTTGGTTTATCTCGTTTCGATCATTTTCATTTGAAGTCGAGACAGGGGTGTTTAATATTTTATTGGCCACTACTACTTCAATATTAAGTGATTCGTCAAAATATTCTTCCGCCACATTGGAAGATTTCCATCCTCCGTGGCGCTTTAAAGAGAGAATATCAGCTCCAGCATCTACCAAATGTGTTGCCGATGATCTTCGGAAACAATGTCCTGTATATTCTGTCGGATTTGGCAATTATAAATAACTTGCAAAAATTTGCGGCATTTTTCCAAATTGCTTTATTCCAATTACTGTCTTCCATCCTTTTCTCTTGTTGAATTTTAAAAAAATCTAGGATTTAAAAATCATTAGGCCTAAATGATACGTACTTTCTATAAACATTTAAATAGGTTTCGTTAATGACAAATAGTCTAGGTTTATTTGTTCTTGTTTCTGGTATTTTTACCAGTATTTTTGAACCGAAATCTTCTATATCCTGAACTTTCATTCGGACAAGCTCATCTCGTCGACAGGCTCCTGCTATTCCAAATATTAGAGCTACCTAAAAGGTAATCAAAAATTATATATTTCGTATTTTATGTATTTTGAGTAATACCATTTTATCTATATCTACTTACTTTGGTCGATAAACAGGGGCGGATCGTGCATTTGTGGGGCCCCTGGCTAATATTATTTAGGGGCCCCTGTCAGCCGAAATGAAAAAAAAAATCACTTCCCTTGTGGGAATCGAACCTGGTACCGTTACTAGCGCCTGAGCGTGAAGCAGACTGCGTAACCAAAGCGCCACGGAACTGAAGTATGGGTAGTGGGATGACTGTACATTAACGAATCGTCGTACCTCCAAGATTGTCTTCGATATATTTTCCCATTATTTCCAATAATATAGATTTGATCGAGGTTAAATCTACTTGGCTATAAATTAAGTTTTTGAAGGATCTTGCAAAATTACAGCAATATCTGACGGGAGTTTCTGAGATAGAGAATATTTATATTAAATTCTGCCACGATCCTCACGAAATGCATAACTCTTCGTGTCGGTATTCTTAACGAACTACCAAGTTTCAATTCTACCAGATCATAATTCGTTCAGTAATGGTTTGCGCATCCGAATACGACATTTATTGAGTTTGTTAATAGGCATAATCGGTCAAACGGTTTATGAGTTATACTAATCTGAAATTTTGTTGTTATTTCCTCAATAGCTCAATAAAAGAAACCGATCCTATTCAAACATGGCAATTAGTTGTACAATGCCGACTCGTAATTTTTTGCGAAATTCTGTGAGGGTCGTATCACTAGAAAATTAAAAAAAAAAACATTGAAAATCGTTAAAAAAAATTCTACATATCAGAAACTATTCTTCCGGAATGGCTGAAATTTTGCGAGAAACAGTCAACTTCTAAATTTGAACACGATCGGATCTATATTGTTGGAGATCCGAGGGGGCAAGTTCAATAGCTGGATGGGTGACCGTTGGCACGAAAACTTTCGAACGGAGAGAGCTAACGACGAAATTTTCAGGGTAGGTTGCCCAAAAATACAGAATTGAATCTTGGTAACTAGTTGTGGAATACCATCATAAAGTATGTGAAATTTTGTGAGGATCGTATCACTAGAAAATTCTAGAAAAATTATAACAAATATTATGTCTCTATTATTATTATTATCTCACGATAACTTGAGAACGGAAAGAGATAGCGACTTCTCAGGTTAGGTTGCACATTCGAATCCGACATCTGAGTTCGGATTAGACATAATCAGCCTAAAGAGTTTACACATCTGGAATTTAGTTGTTATTACGTTTATAACTCAAAATATACCTACAAATCCGATCCAATAAAGTTGGGAAATTAATATAGAATGCCGTCGCGCTAATTTACTCGGAATTTCGTAAATATCGTATCCTGAAATTACTTAAGACGTGAGTTTTTTCGTATGATATTGGATATTTAATTAATTTCAATTCTGATAGAAAACATGTCAGAATTAAAAATTCTGTGATCTGAGACGATTCTCTCATTACTCAAGTCTGTCATTAAAATGCTACGAAATTTATTCATGTCTTATAAAAGCTGAGAAAACGGTAGACGGTATATCGATGGTAAATTCGAGTAAGAGTGTACGACAGAGGTGAATAGACGAATGAACATGCGCGCAAAAGATTCTGATTTCACGTCCGTGCTTGAACCAATTTTTTTATATTCGAGTATTCTACTATAAACACTCAAAAAACACATCTCTAATAATAACACAGGCAATTTCTCACTTTGACGATGAAAACAGAAGTGCTGAAACAGAAGTCCCTGTAATAGAGGCATTCGCTTGAAAACCTTGTGATTGATTTTTTTTTAAATTGTCGATATTATTTTTTTTACAATATCGTCTATTGTTTTCAATTCTGGCTGGGGGCCCTTTGTATCCACGGGGCCCTGGGCTGCAGCCCATAATGCCGATGTGTAGATCCGCCCCTGTCGATGAAAATATGTCATCTGGGGCCTCTAAAATGAATTTCTGAACTTGTTCCTGGGTTGAAATTTTGGATTTTTTCGATTTGTATCCTGTAGCTTGACGTTTTAAAAATGCTCTCAGCTTTTGGTACTGGGCAATATTAATATTAATCTTAACAGACAAAGTTGATCGAAGCATGGAATAATGTGCCCACAACGTCGAAGATTTCATTGTTTTAGCCAAGTCAGTAACATAAGCCATCAGTACATTCTCAGAAAAGGATACACTGTTGTTTTTTCTGCAAAAATCCATGAAGCGTTGGTACGCAAGTTCATACTTCCTCAGGATTTCGCCGGAAGTAAATTAAGTGAAGTCGCGTTCGCGGCTTCTACTAGTTCAGGAGGCGTGCAAGGTAACAAATAATCACTATCAGTGTTCATGTTTATTAATTCTATTTGATTCCTTATAAAATATAACGAATCAAACTAACCCAGCTTGACAATTATTTTACTTTTGTCATAACAAAGTAATTTCCATGGTTACCACTTCTATTATTCAATATGAACATAGAGAAACCTATTTAAACTCACTTGATTACATCTTGAATTAAATATTTTTTAATTAATTTTTTAAATGTTAATCAACGATCGAAGAAAAAATAGTATGTATAATTCGTGGGAAAAGCATATTCCCAAACTCCTGTGTTACCAGACTCGTCGCTACGCTCCTCGTCTGGTAATTATCACAGTCGTTTGGGAATATTATGCTTTTCCCACTAATTATACAATATACTATTTCCTAACAAGTGCGGAGAGTGATACTTTCCCGCACGAGACTGCCGTTGTCCGAACGACGTGGAGCTGAGTTCGGGCAAGC
The DNA here is from genome assembly GCA_937662695.2 of Halyzia sedecimguttata. Classification (NCBI taxonomy): domain Eukaryota; kingdom Metazoa; phylum Arthropoda; class Insecta; order Coleoptera; family Coccinellidae; genus Halyzia; species Halyzia sedecimguttata. The sequence goes on along the minus strand of OW569416.2, from coordinate 7,768,790 downwards.
AGTTGAGTGCGGAAAAGACACTTTCCGCAAGAGTTACGAACAACATTTTTTCTACAAGCGCATGAATTAAATTGAAACTCAAATGTTCATGAACACTATATTTATTTGAATGAATAATTTGCAGCTTCTTCCAAGTATCTCTCAGCAAATGAAGTTGACTTCCATCCTCCTAAACGTTTCATATTTGTGATACCTTCTCCACAATTGGCAGGGAAAGTAGCCGAGGAGCTCCTAAAACTGTGATCTGTGTATAGTTCTGAAATTTGTAGGAGTAAATAATCTGGCAATTTGGAAATGGTCTCAAAGGATTGGGTTCGACTCCCTGATGAAGAATTCGAGGTCAAATTTGATTATGTCCGCCCAGCCGTTGCCACGATAACTTAAGAACGGAAAAAGATAGCAACTTACAAACGACGTACAAGTTCGTTAATGGGCATAATCAGCCCAACGGTTTCCGAGAGACAATTTTCTTTTAAACCAATGCAAATCCGATCAAATTGAAACTTGGTGAGTAGCTGTAGAATCTAAGGACGCTTGTGAAATTTTGTGTGAATCGCATGACAAAAAATATTTAGAAAAGTTATTAAAAAATATTATTCATGTCACAATAACCTGAGAACGGAAAAAGATAGCGACTTGAAGTTTTCAGGTTAGGTTGTGCATCTGAATGCGACATTTGAGTTCATTCATAGGCATAATCAGCCAAACAGTTTTGGAGTTATACCTATCTGAAATCTGGTTCTTATTTCCCCATTAACTCGAAAAATACAAAACCGATCTGATTCAAAATTCCTGCGGAATTTCGTGCGGATCATTTCACTAGAAATTTTTTTAAAAATCATATATATAAGATTCTATATATGAGAAACTATCCGTCTGACATCGCAAAATTTTGCGAGAGCCTTCAGAGCCTAACTCTACTGCCGAGTTCCAAGTTTGAACACGCTCGGATATATATTGTTGAAGATACGAGCAGCCTTGTGTGAGTTCAGTAGGCTGGATGGGCGACCGTTGACTCGATAACTTTCGAACGAAAGGAGATAGGGACTTGTAATTTTCAGGATAAGTTGCGTATCTGAATAGGAGAGCTAAGTTCGTTTTTAGGCATAATCGGTCTTACGGTTTTGGACTTATACCCTCCTGGAATATCATTTCCTCAATAACTGAAAAAATATAGTTTCATTCGAACTGAACCTTGGTAAGTAGTTGTAGAATATTGACATGAAACTGTGTGTAAAATTTTGTGAGAACCGTACGCCTAGGACTTTTAAAAAAATTTTGAAAAAAAAATTGGTTCAAGCACTGACTCCATTCTCCTGTATTGGACACTCTCAATCGAATTTACCATGGCGAATTCTATTGTATATTCTCCTGTATTGGAGACTCTTAATCGACTTTACCATGGTAAATTCGATTAAGAATACCAATACAGGAGAATGGACAATAGAACATACGTGCAAAAGCTCTTCTTTGCCCGCTAATTTTTCCAAGCCCGTTCCCTTGGCAGTAGTTTCGCTAGATAGTAGGTAGGGACAGTGAGAATCTCGTTAATCCATTCATGAGCATCACTAATTAGATGACGAGGCATTTGGCTAGAAATATCTTTATTTAGTTCATGTGCGAAATATACAACGGCAAGGACAGCATAGAGAGATAAATTTCAACTGCACAATGAATATATTACATCAGTTACACAAAAAACATAGTTACATACAATTGTAAATGACAAACATTAGTCACACAATAGACATACAAGCAGTAGAAATAAAATGTCCTCAAAAAGTCCAAGCACGGTCGCACAACCACTCCGCACAAAAAGACCTTTTTCGCTCTGTGGGTAGTGCTAGAGGTAGCGAACACATAATCACTAATCCACGCCAAGTCCGCGCGCCACGACGCGCACACGTCCCCGAAAACGAGCCGAACAGAATTCATCAGCCTCCGACACTATCAGCTCCACGTGCTCCTGCAGACATAAGCATGGATGGACCAGCTGCCCCTCATGGTAGTTGTAATGAGGTCAAGCCAGTTGTACTGGGTGTTTATACCAAGCTGGCCCAGGAGGGAGGTGCTCTCCTTGCACTACATGCCCCTCGTGCCAACAATAAATGGTAGGACCTGAATGCTCCTTCCAGGATACTGTCCCTCAAGCTCCTGGAGGAATTCGGGCTGGTTGTCCTTTGCCCTCTTTAATAGATATGTATCCCTCAGGGACCTGGGGAATTCACACGAGACTCCCACGTCGGCGACAATTAGGTCGTTCTCCTTGATACAGAGGAGGTCCGGTTTGTTTAGACACCCCCTGGTGTCTCGAATGGGGGGCTCCTCCATCGCCCTCCAGCCCTTGCTCGAGGCCATCTGCGCCAACCTCCTCGCAACGTGGTTGTGCCTAGCCAGTCTCTTCGGCATATGGCATATGGTAGCCTTTTGGTTGGCAGGGTATTAGTTCTCAGCTCATTGGCAGAGATGAAGTCACTGGCACTCCAGAACTTGGGCGGGTTGCTGATGAAGAAACTGGCTGCACTGTCGTTCTTCGTCTGCTGGGTGCGTCCTCCATAATACGAACTTTCAAGGGTCACTGCGTTTGCTCGGTCAACTGCTGATTTGTTATTACACTTGGGATGAATCATCCTTGAAATTCTAGCTGTGCACTCGGCTCCCACAGCCATCATGGAGGCAAACAGGGGTGATTTAGTAGAAGCCCTCTCTATTCTGTCCCGCATTATAATGGGGATCTTCCTAGTTAGCGAAAATACGCCAAGGTCGCCCAGCGATGTAGGCGTGTATAGCGCCTTACCGACCAAGTGAATTTGGAGCTTTAGGATCTTCTTTGCAGCCCTCCTAATCATCTGATCTGCTTTTCTTAGGATCTTCTTATTTATTGAGGGGACCTGAAGGGCGTGAATGTATCTCGGGATGAAGAAAGTTTTCAAGAGCTCAAACTTCTCGTGTGGCCTAGGTGGCGCCTTCATGACTCTAACAAGCTGCTTGTCTAGACTTCCAATATCGCATGGAGTAGTGCCGCGTGCTGAGAAATAGGCACCCTCTGTTAATACGATAACTCTCGAACGGAATGAGCTATAGTCAATTGAAATTTTCAGAGTATGTTCGACGGACAAATATCTCAGTTAAGTTCGTTATTGGGCAGAACAGGCTTCATGGTTTCGGAGTAACGAAAAAAAAAATTTGTTTCGACGACAACGAAGGTCAAATCAAATCATTCAAATCCAGTCGTCAACAGTCAACATGTCAACAAACGAACAAACAACAAGACCATAGTCGAATTTAAGCGAATAACCGGAACAGTGCGGTTAAGACCAATCCTAGCAGAGTTCAAACCGGGCTCTATCGTGTCACCCCGTGGGACCTTCATTGCTAAAATGTATAGACCACTGGGTATCATTCTCCATACCCTTACAATGTAAATTCAACTGGTCGTCAAAAAATCGTCGTGTGCAGGAAGGGGTGGGGGGAATTTTTCCAAAAATTGACAAAAAATTGTTTTCTGTTCATGGTCATCTATATACGGTGAACATCACTCACACAAACTTCTGTTGAAATATACGATTCAGAAATATTTTTTATTAATTGTCAAAAAAGTCGGATACAATGCTCTTAAATGGAATTCCTTAAGATATAAACGCTTGCCCTGAACACCCATATTAACTATTATGTTCCACTCGGTTTTACTCGAGATCTGTTAGGATTATCGAAAAAATGCTTTATATGAAAGGTCTGCTCCGAAAACCAACGATTCAGATGCTTCTTTCAAAATTACAATAGGTAGAACAGTTTCCTCACAAAATATGAAATTGTGTTATTAACTCCCATTAACCGAAACCGAACCTGGAGACGCTAGTAAGGCTCAATTTGTAGTGTTAGTCCATGTTAGTGGCGACCTTATGGATTTGAGCTTTGATCTATGCACATAAGGTTCGTTATATCTATCCGACCAACTTTACAGTACTATTCCTGCGTGCCTTCAGAACGCATTTTGAAGATATTGTTTAAATTCCTAATTTCGTATATATATGAGAATTTTACATATAATTCATATATATTTGATTTAATTTTGTTAATTCGTTAATAAATATGCAAATATGCGAGTTCAAACTTATATTCATTACTTCATAAATCAATTTTGTGACGTAATATTAACACATTTTTGAAATCATCGTTCATTCTCATTAGTAGTAACAAGATTTCCTGAATCCTAGACCAAAAATCTAGAAAAGAATTAAGAAGGTATATAGTTGGTATATGATATTTAGGGCCTAAAAATTTCTTACATGTCATGATTCATCTAATTCAACTATCACTATCACATGAAGAATCATCAAGGGAAGGAAGATTTGAAAAATTTGAAGTATTCGTATTTGCACATGTTTTTGGGCCATACATTTGCAGGAGCCAATACACGGAATTTGTTTTCTTTTACAGGAACACATTGATCCTGTGCAATCTGAAATGAGAATTTCCATTTCATAAAGAATATTTACGGATCTGATATTCGAAATAATATTTACCTTTCCTACAACTGCAGTTGCTAAGGATAGATGTTTCCTTAGGTAGGATTGACATCGTCGTTAATTTTGGCAGAAGTTTTCCATTTTCTACATACCACATACCACCCACTAAATATAGGATCCGGTAAAGATGGTCATGGTACATTACTATTGATTCAAATTGTTGTTTGGTAATGGACTCGAAGGCTGTGTTGTCTCAAACTATCCAATGTTGGAGGTAATTTACTTATGGATCTTGAAGAAGCTATAATATTCCCCTGAGCCTGTTGATACATTTCACATTTTCGTTTGTCGTATACAGATGGATTTCAAATTCAACAATATCATTGAATACTTATTCTCTCAAATTCTCAAAATCTTGAAAGTCCACTCTGCAGTATCTGCTCAGAATCTTCATCAATTTTCATTATTTTTTTTACCTTCTTCGACATTTTGACCGAATGAAGATGCAAAGATGAGCGTAATGTGACTAACTTCATACCAATAATGTTGTAACTCAAGAACCATTCATCCATTCTATAGTACTATTTTCAGTTTATCCCACTGTTCCTCCTGCAGCTTTGGAATTTTTGTTGATATGCTCTAGCGCCTGATCTACAGAAAGTTGGTTAAAATTCCCAATCAAACATTTAATGACAAAATTCCTATTTTTGAATTCATCATGTACTTCCGGTGCCATGTTTCAAAGTATTAAATGATATTGTTGAATTTGTAATCTGTCTGTATACGACAAACGAAAATGTGAAATGTATCAACAGGCTCAGGGGAATATTATAGCTTCTTCAAGATCCATAAGTAAATTACCTCCAACATTGGATAGTTTGAGACAACACAGCCTTCGAGTCCATTACCAAACAAAAATTTGGATCAATAGTAATGTACCATGACCATCTTTACCGGATCCTATATTTAGTGGGTGGTATGTAGAAAATGGAAAACTTCTGCCAAAATTAACGACGATGCCAAACCTACCTAAGGAAACATCTATCCTTAGCAACTGCAGTTGTAGGAAAGGTAAATATTATTTCGAATATCAGATCCATAAATATTCTTTATGAAATGGAAATTCAAATTTCAGATTGCACAGTATCAATGTGTTCCTGTAGAAGAAAACAAATTCCGTGTATTGGCTCCTGCAAATGTATGGTCCAAAAAACATGTGCAAATACGAGTACTTCAAATTTTTCAAATCTTCCTTCCCTTGATGATTCTTCATGTGATAGTGAAAGTTGAATTAGATGAATCATGACATGTAAGAAATTTTTAGGCCCTAAATATCATAGATACCAACTATATACCTTCTTAATTCTTCTCTAGATTTTTGGTCTAGGATTCAGGAAATCTTGTTACTACTAATGAGAATGAACGATGATTTCAAAAATGTGTTAATATTACGTCACAAAATTGATTTATGAAGTAATGAATATAAGTTTGAACTCGCATATTTGCATATTTATTAACGAATTAACAAAATTAAATCAAATATATATGAATTATCTGTAAAATTCTCATATACATAAAAAATTAGGAATTTAAACAATATCTTCAAAATGATGATTCTTCATCTGATAGTGATAGTTGAATTAGATGAATCATGACATGTAAGAAATTTTTAGACCCTAAATATCATAGATACCAACTATAAACCTTCTTAATTCTTTTCCAGATTTTTTGTCTAGGATTCAGGAAATCTTGTTACTACTAATGAGAATGAACGATGATTTCAAAAATGTGGTAATATTACGCCACAAAATTGATTTATGAAGTAATGAATATAAGTTTGAACTCGCATAATTGCATATTTATTAACGAATTAACAAAATTAAATCAAATATATATGAATTATATGTAAAATTCTCATATATATAAAAAATTAGGAATTAAAACAATATCTTCAAAATGCGTTCTGAAGGCACGCAGGAATAGTACTGTAAAGTTGGTCGGATAGATATAACGAACCTTATGTGCATAGATCAAAGCTCAAATCCATAAGGTCGCCACTAACATGGACTAACGCTACAAATTGCGCCTTACTAGCGTCTCCAGGTTCGGTTTCGGTTAATGGGAGTTAATAACACAATTTCTTATTTTGTGAGGAAACTATTCTACCTATTGTAATTTTGAAAGAAGCATCTGAATCGTTGGTTTTCGGAGCAGACCTTTCATATAAAGCATTTTTTCGATAATCCTAACAGATCTCGAGTAAAAGCGAGTGGAACATAATAGTTAATATGGGTGTTCAGGGCAAGCGTTTATATCTTAAGGAATTCCATTTAAGAGCATTGTATCCGACTTTTTTGACAATTAATAAAAAATATTTCTGAATCGTATATTTCAACAGAAGTTTGTGTGAGTGATGTTCACCGTATATAGATGACCATGAACAGAAAACAATTTTTTGTCAATTTTTGGAAAAATTCCCCCCACCCCTTCCTGCACACGACGATTTTTTGACGACCAGTTGAATTTACATTGTAAGGGTATGGAGAATGATACCCAGTGGTCTATACATTTTAGCAATGAAGGTCCCACGAAAATCTGTTTTAGAGCTCTTTTCATGCCTTGTGAACTCTACTATCCCTTGCTATTTTAACCGATCGGTTATGTTTAGCAAGGGATTGGTTTTGACCGCACTGTTCCGGTTATTCGCTTAAATTCGACTCATATTGAATTTGAGCAGTTATACTTTACGTAAGAAGATAAGTTAAACTGAGTTCAACTTTCAAATATGAATTACACGTGCTCAACAAAATCCTGTAAATACAACAATAAAATGACGAGCATGTATAGGCTTCCAAGGGATGATATGGTAAGTCTGTTTTTCAAGGAATTTCAATACTCTATTGATATTTTCACTTAGTTAAATATTTTCAAGAAAAAATTATAACATCATTTTAGCTTCTACAAGTATGGCTTCAGAAAATTGGAAGATAGGATCTGTTGGGTAAACCGAAGCTTTCCATATAATGTGAATTACCAAATCTGTTCAAGACTTTTGAGCCTTCCCTATTTGCAGATATGAGGAATCCACCAGTTCTGAAAACCAATGTAATTCCCAGACTATCCTTACCAACAAATGTTGGCATACAAGGTAAATGAAATTTAACATTGTTTATATCTTGAAACCCCAATATAAATTTTAATAGTTGAAAGTGCAGGCACTCAAAAACACGAACTATTTGAACTTTTGAGTAGAACAAACATTGATAACTCATTAAATATTCATTTATTAGATGGAAATATTCCTAGGATAATTAAAATAGATGTTCAAATGTTGTTCTATTCAGTTATCTAAAATGAACAAACCATGTTTTCACTAAATATAACACATTTCAATCATATTTATGGATATATTGTTTAATCGATACAAATGATGTTAACTCTTCAAATATCCTCTTATCTGAATTGAATAACTTTTATGATAATTTTAAACCTGAATTCTTGAAACTTCTAGGCAAAAAGAGGAGGCAGAAGGTTTGGTATTCTGTGGAAGAAGGAGACAACTCTCCTCATAGGCTAAGAAGATTGTTAATATCGCCACAAAACTGATAATAATAATAATAATAATAATATAATTTTATTTTCAAAATTGCTACAAAATAACAGGTAGAAAACAAGTCGAAATATTCTCATAAAAGGAACTCATAACTTTACAATTTGCTACAATAATTTTTAAATTCAAGAATTGTGTAAGGTTCACATTCAACTATAATCGAAAATATAATTTTTTTAAAAATTTTGAAATCAACAATATCTCTAATTTTTCTCGGCAGGAAATTGAATAATCTTATGCTCATATAGAATATATTATCCTCAGTCACTGAGAGTTTGTGAGGTGGAAAGAAAAATTCAAACATTCTTCGAGTAGCATTAAGATTTTTACAGCTCAGAAAGTATCGTTTGTTTTTGTGAAAAAATGACAAAACTTTATATATATATAGACCTGGCATTGTAAGAAAATTGTTTTTTTTAAATACACCTCGACATGACTCTCTGAATGCCATGTTGAAAATCGTTCGTATGGCTAATTTTTGTGTTACAAATACTTGTTCAGCTGAGGTACTTCCTCCCCAAAAAATTATGCCGTAGGACAGTAGAGACTGGAAATTTGCGAAATACACCATCCTCAGCGTGTTGTCATCGATTTGGTTCCTCAAAGCTCTCAACATATAGACAGTAGAATTCAACTTAGTTGTTAGTGATTCGCAATGTACAGACCATCTCAGGTGGTTGTCAATATATATTCCTAAGAGTTTAGTTTGGGAGCTTGTCGGAACTGTACCATTAGGAAAGGAAATGCTGTCGGGAGGTGTCAAGTTTGATCGACTACTCGAGAACATGAGAACGTTGGTCTTATCAGAATTGAGAACTAGGTTATTTCCTGCACACCAATTCTCCATCAATGACATAGATCGAATTAAATTACTCATTACCCCTTCAATATTCACTGAACTAACAATAATATTTGAGTCGTCAGCATAAAGGAAAGCTTCAATCGTTGCTACCGGTAACAATGAATTATCCTTTAAATAGTTTTTCGGCAAATGGGGCTTTGGCTGGAATATCTCTGGTAAGTCGTCTATATATACGATAAATAAAATAGGCCCCAAGATAGTACCTTGAGGTACACCGCGTAGAATGGTCCTCTCAGACAATCTGAAACAGCCATCATCCCTTTGCAAAACAACAACCTGTTTTCTATTCAAGAGGTAGTTCTCGAAGAGTTTAAGTGATACACCTCTTATGCCACATTTTTCAAGCTTTGACAGCAAAATTTTATGATCCACCAAGTCAAAAGCTTTGGAAAAGTCTATAAAAAGTCCAGCAGGAATTTCACCTTTTTCAAGGCAGAGTATAATTTCTTGGACAAACTCAAAGATTGCCGTCTCTGTGCTCCTGCCCTGAATGAAACCATGTTGTCTTTCAGACAGTATTTCATACTTCTTGAAAAAATGCAGAAGTCGATTCGCTAGGATTTTTTCGAAGATTTTAGCGAAAGATGTTACAAGACTAATTGTCCTATAGTTGGCTAGAGCATCTAAGTCTCCCTACTTGTGGCAAGGTCTTACAATTGATTTTTTTAAAGCATCCGGAAAGAGGCCTGATCTAAATGCACAATTCATTATCAAACATAGTGGTTTGATAAAGAGTGAAATATGATGCTTTATTACTGTCATTGGAACTTCGTCATTTCCAAATGACTTTTTGTTCTTCATCATCTTTACAGTAGACACAATTTCAGGTTCTAGAACCTCAAACTGACAAAAGGAATTAGTGACTCTACGTCTCTCGTAAGAACCAACAGTCGTTGAAAAAATCGTTGAATTTAGTTGCTAATTGGGCCATGTTTAGATCGCTGTTGATATTGCCTGTATTCTCGGGTATTTTATTCTTGCCTGTAACTTCTCTGATAATGTTCCATGCAGTTTTTGACTTATTTTCTGCGTTGCTTATTAAAGACGAATGAAATTTTTTCCTATCAGAAATTAATGCAGTATCATAAAGGCGTTTCACGAGTTTATAACTCTCAGCATATTCAGATCTATACTTAGATATAATGAAAAGTAAATCCAATTGTCCCTTCAGAGATTGAGTTTCAAACGATAGTAACGTTTTTTTCTTTGTGGAAAATTTAACAGTCCTCAATGGAAATGATCTCAGAAAAAAATCAACGAACCTTTCAGAAAAATGGTTCCACATCTCATTGATATTATGCTTAGGAATGCCATAGAGTTCAGTCCAATTCGCATTGGATAAAAATTCCTCGAAAATATTATGATTATGATCATTATATAATCTTATGTTCTTCTTTTGAATAGGTGTAGAGCAATAACTTTCATGAGCAAATGTGAACTTTTGTCCAGAATGGTCAGACAAATGTTCCTCAACAATAGTAGTAGTTCCGTAAACATTTGAAATAACATTATCTAAACAAGTTGATGAGCTAGATGTTATTCTAGTGGGTTCCATAGTTGAAAATTGCAAATTGTATGTTTCTAAAATAGATAAGAACATCCTGGAATCATGAGAAACAGACAACAAATCAATATTAAAGTCACCGGCAATAATGAATTTTGCCTTTTCAGTTTGACATTTATCAAGTACCAACGACAATTTTTCAAAGAAAACTTCAACATTACTCAAAGGGTAGGTAGTAGGGCGGTATATACAAATCATTAGATATTTCTCAGAACCTACTACAGTCTGATTTGCACAGCATTTGAAAGAACCATTCACATTGTGGCGTTTGAAGTCTTTTCTGTCAGTAAATTTCATACCTTTCTCCAAGAAAATTGCACAACCACCATGTCGATTCTTTTCTCTGCAGCATGAGGAAGCTAGAACGTAACCAGGTGGAGTGTATACTGTCAGTTCCTCCTCAGATCTCCAATGTTCGGTTAAATATAATATATTTATTTTGTGGCTTGATAGAACATTTTGTAACCTCAAGAACGAGGTACTAATCGATTGGATATTCTGGTGCAGTAAACATAATGTCGTTTCAGGGTTATTTACCTTATCGTGCTGATTGGAAAATTGTCTTTCCGAAAAAAATTCTTGAAATTAAACTCTCGCAAGATAACTCCACTTCGCCATGATTCTGATCTAGACAATTCCGAAAACAAACTATCAGAGGGTACGCCAACACTGAACGCGGAATTGTTACCCTTTGTGGGAAGTTTTTTCACCTCGAAATTACTGCATCCTGTGGAAATTTGAAGAAAATCCATTATATCTGCCTCAACCACGGCATTTCCATGTATTCTTCCGACGTATAACCATTTTCTTCTAATTGCTCCTCTGAACCTTGAATCAGGAGTCACTTCTTTGGATCCTGTGCATATCATCGGAGGTTTTTGTTTTTTCTTTTTAACAACGGTGGTCCACTGAAATTCATCTTGTTGTGTAGGTATTACTCATCATCTGAATTTTATTATTTTCCATATTTTTCGGTTCGACACATAGGGAAGATCACTAAAATGAATGAAAAGAATAAAGACCTGAAACTGATACTTGAAGATGTTCAGGATGCATCCAATTCTCTCAAACCTATCAGACACTTGATAGACACACCAAGCTTCAATTTTTTCCTGTCTCAACTAAGGTGTCAAAACTTGAACCCAAAGGAAGACGCTTTACTTTAGATGAAAAATATATCTTTCTGACTTTATTTAAAAATATACCTAAGGCTCACAAACTCTTCACCAGAATTTTTGCGGTTCCATCCAGAAAAACTTCGTCAAGATTAATTAATTAATTAATTAATTTTCAGGTAGAAATTATTCTCCAGCTTATGTTATATATAATGGAATCTATTTCTCTTATACATATAACACATTTGACTTTAACCTAAAAGAATGTTTGAAATCCTTTGATCATTTCATTGTGACTTTATATTTGAATGAATAGATTATAGATAATGTTGATGAAATACGTTTTTTCACATGCTATATAGTAATTTTTTAATAATGTCTCAGTAGATTTTATTTTTCATTCCAAATGTAATTTTTGTTTGTGATATTAGTTAACATCGAATGTTAACTCCAAAGATATAATGAATCTGAATATAATTTTCTTTGATGTAATTTTTGTCTCATTTCGATAACAGAAAATTGTTTCAAAAAACATTGTCGAAGACCAAGTTGTCGAATTATCGACAACTTAGTATTCAGCAATGACGAGGAAAAATTTTCTGACGGTATTAAGAAATATGCCATATCTATATTCGTATAGGACAATCATTTGAATTACGCGCGCTAACGAGTTTCAAAACCCCCCGCTAGGCTAGTGATTTGCGGCCCCAAAAAGTACATAGCGATTCCCATCTATATATGATATGTTGTCTATGATTATTGAATGTTCCTTCTGAGGAGTGAAGTTTTGATGGGTGATAAGTGACAGAAATTTATAGAACCATAGATAATCCACCCTTACGGTATTGCCAACATTACTTTAAGTTCGGAAGTAACCTAAGTGAGAATAATTTAAACGCGTTGATTATGAAAACATACCTAAATAACGCAACTTATTCTAAATTTGGCAGAAGTCTATCGACATATGGTTTGTTGACAGGATCAGTGTTGCATTGAAAGCATTAAAATTGAACTAGGCGGGAAATTCAAAGAGTCAATGTTTTATCACTGTTGTTCACTGAAGACTGTGATTTTAAACACGTGCTAGCCACCATAGATCTAGCGTCATAAAAAAAATATTTCGAATTTCTCTATCTGATTGATACCGGTTGCGACGTTTGTGTATTGAATAAAAATGTATGGTCACAATTAACACCTTCTAATAAAATATGCATCTCATCAAATGCAATTGATGCTGCCAAGAGTAAACAGAACTGAGTGTCGTGGCAATTAAAATTCGAATTTACCATGGTAAATTCGAATTAAGAGTGTCCAATGCAGGAAAATGGACAATAAAATTTACTATGGTGAATTCGATTATGAGAGTCCAATACAGAAGAATAGACAATAGAACGATATTCTACAACTAGTTACCAAGCAATTTACCATTGTAAATTCGAATTATTCTTCTTCTTCCAGTGCCTATCCGTTTCGGATGTTGGCTATCATACATGCTATCTTCACCTTTTTGACTGCTGCTCGGAACAGCTCGGTAGTGTCCACATCATACCAGGTTCTGAGATTTTTCAACCATGAAATTCGTCTCCTTCCAACACCCCGTTTTCCCATCACTTTGCCCTGCAATATGGTCTGCAGTAACTGGAATCTGTATTCATTTCTCATTATGTGCCCAAGGTATTGGAGTTTCCGAACTGTCACAGTGTCGAATACATGAGAATGGACAATATAATTTACCACGGTAAATTCGTTAATTTATGTCCAATACAGGAGAATGGACAATAGAACATACGCGCAAAAGTTCCTGACTTCAGGTCAGTGCTTGAACCAATTTTTTTTCCTAATTTTTTGAAAATTTCTTAGGGCTACGGTACTAAAAAAATTTTACACACGCCCTTATGTCGATATTCTACAACTAGTTACCAAGCTTCAATTCGATCGAGTCTAAATTCTTGAGTTTTCGAGGAAATAATATTCCAGGTGGGTATAACTCCGAAACCGATGGAACGATTATGCCCAAAAATGAACTCAACTCTGCTATTGGGATGTGCAACCTTCCCTGAAAATGACGAGTCCCTATTTCCTTTCGTTCGAAAGTTATCGATGCAACGGTCGCCCATCCAGCTACTGGACTCACACAGAGCTGCTCGGGTCTCAAACCATATAGATCCGATCGTGTTCAAACTTGGAACTTGGCAGTAGAGTTAGGTTAGGTTAGGTTAGGTTAGGTTAGTACTTAACCATTCAGCCATTCAGTTGTGCAACCTACCCTGAAATTCCAGAGTTAGTTTTCGAGGCAACGGTCACCCATCCAGCTACTGAACTCACACAAGGCTGCTCGGATCTCCAACAATATAGATCCGATCGTGTTCAAACTTGGAACTTGGCAGTAGAGTTAGGTTCTGAAGGCTTTCGCAAAATTTCAGCGATGTCGGACGAATAGTTACTGATATATAGAATTTTTTTAAATAATTTTCAACGATTTTTTAAAAATTTTACAACTAATAACCATGTTCGAATTTATTCGGTTTTGTTTTATTGAGGAAATAACAACCAAATTTCAGATGGCGATGTCAGATGAATAGTTTCTGATATATAGAATTTATTCAGAGATTTTTTTAAAATTTTCTATTATTATTATTGATACGACCCTCACGACATTTTGCAAGAATTTTCGCGTTAGCATTCTACAACTAATAACTATGTTTGAATTTGACCAGTTTCAGAGTTATTGAGGAAATAAGAACCAAATTTCAGATGGGTACAACTCTCGGTACAACTTCAAAACCGCTTTGACGATTATGCCTATAAAATAAATCAAATGTCGAATTCAGATTCACAAACTAACCTGAAAATTTGAAGTCGCTATCTCTTTCCGTTCTTAGTTGATCGTGAAATAAAAAATATTTTGTAATATTTTTTTTAAATTTTCTGGTGTTACGATTTTCACAAAATTTCACAAATGTGCTAAGGTTTATATCCTACAACTATTCACCAAGTTTGAATTCGATCGAATTTATATTGTTTAAAAACAAAATTATTATTCGGAAACCATTATTATGCCCATAAACGAACTTGTCCGTCGCATTGGGATGCACCACCTACCCTGAAAAATTCAAGTTACTTTCTCTTTCCGGGAAAAATGAAAACGCGATGTTCCCAGTACATATGCACAAAAATAGTCAGTACTCTTTGGCGCGCTTGTTCACGTAGCCTAATTTGATTTGACTGATACGTGGATTCTATGGGGGAATAACATCCTGCACCTCCAAACCCCAATTCTCTCAGACGGAAACTCCAGCAATTAAATCACTTCTCATCTGGGCATGCGCATAACGAAAAATTCTAGGAAGGGGCAGCATTACCTTGAAAAAAGTGGGAAAGCCCTGTGGACAGGAGTTTTGCCGCTCTTATTCAAACTTTGACAAATCATATCTCCGAAATGATTGGTATCTGGGAATTATATGAATGGATTCTTACGATAGGACTGCATCATGAAAGAAATAAAATTCTTACAGACCAATTCTTTTCAATAATGAACTTATCCGAGATACTCATTCCCCAAATCTATACTGAAAATTATATTACATCAATTAAAACTTGGACAATATTGCAGTTTTGTTTTTATTGGAGATATTCTGAACCAAAGAATATATTTCCATCATCATATGGATTATCCATGGGCATTATTATTATCACCTTAAAAGTATAATATAATATCATCCTCATAATTCTACGATAGCTGAGGTTATTTCATTGATCATTGTGCATTCAATCATACTTTGTTTCACAGGACAAGGGGTGTATTTTATATCAAGAATAACGAACCAAAAATAATTTTGACATTTATCTTTCATAGGGAAATGACGCTAAAAAAAATTGGTTCAAGCACTGACGTGAAGTCAGAAGGTTTTGCGCGTATGTTCTATTGTCCATTCTTCTGTATTGGACACCCTTAATCGAATTTACCATGGTAAATTATGTTGTCTAATACAGGAGAATGGACAACATAATTTACCATAATTTACCAATAGAACACACGCGCAAAAGCTTCTGACTTCACGTCAGTGCTTGAACCAATTTTTTTTTTTGTGATTTTTTTGAAATTTTCTAGGGGTACGGTTCTTAAAATTTTTTTTTCGTCATTTTTTTCAAATTTTCTAGGGGTACGGTTCTTACAAAATTTTAAACACGTCTTTATGTTGATTTTCTACTACTAGTTACCAAGCACCAATTCGATCGAATATTTATTTTTTGAGTTATCAAGGAAATAATATTCCAGGTGGGTATAACTCGGAAACCGTTAGACCGATTATGCCCAACAAGGAATTCAACTCTCCCTTTCGGATACGCAACCTACCCTGAAATTTGCAAGTCCCTATCTCCTTTCGTTCGAAAGTTATCGAGGCAACGGTAACCCATCTACTGAACTCACATAAGAATGCTCGAATCTCCAACAATATCTAACCGATCGTATTAAAACTTGAAACCTGGCAATAGAGTTAGGTTATGAAGGCTCTTGCAAAATTTCAACAATTTCAAACGAATAGTTACCTACTGATATATAGAATTTTTTTTTTCAATGATTTATTAAAAATTTTCTACAAATGCTATCCTCACCAAATTTTGAAAACATTTTCGCGTTGGCATTCTACAACTAATAACCATGTTTGAATTCAATCGGTTCAGTATTTTTCGAGTTAATGAGGAACAAAAAAACACCAAAGTTCAGAAAATTTCAGATGGCTATAACTCTAAAACCGTTCGGCCGATTATGCTCATAAATAAACTGAAATGTCGCGTTCTGGTGCTAATCCTAACCTGAAAACTTCAAGCCGCTATCTCATTCCGCTCTCAAGTTATCGTTACAACAAAAATATTTTTTAATAATTGTAATTGTAATTATATAAATGGATTTTTACGATAGAACTGCATAATGAAAGAGACAAAATTCAAACAGACCGATTCTCCCCAATAAAGAACTTATCCGAGATATTCATTCCACGAATATACTCTGAAAATTATATTATATCAATTAAAACTTCGACAACATTGCAGTTTTGTTTTTACTGGAGATATTCTGAACCCAATTTGATTATGCATCTTACCAAATAATATATTTCCATCATCTTATAGATTATCCATGGGCATTATATTATCACCTCAAAAGTACGATAGCTGAGGTTGTTTCATTGGTCATTATGCATTAAATCATACTTTGTTTTATAAAACAGGAAGGGTATTTCATATCAAGAATAACGAACCAGAAATAATTTTGACATTTATCTCTCATAGGCAAACAAGATGACATGTAAGAACACAGATCATATAATAATAATAATAACGTTTATTTTCGTGTAAGAAGCAATACAATGATCCAATAAAAACACAATAAACATGACAATATCCACAGAAGTATTATACACACTTGTTCGCGGAATACAAAACAATACAAACAATAATTATAAATAACTAGAATTTTAACTTAATATCAAATGTATATAACAAATTTGAGATAATATAAATAAACATTTTAATTACTGCAAAACACATACAGATACAATATGAGCAATCATTACAAGAGTAGAATCCAATGATTTTCTATGATATAAAATAGATAGGTACGAGTTCATAACAACACATTTTAGATGGTAGCCTATCTCAACAATACAACACAATATAAACAATTAAAATAATCAAAATAATCAGTGAAACTTAATATAAAATGTACACAACAAATTTGAGACACCACAAACAAATATGGATAAATATTCCAACATCTAGAAGAGTAAAATCACACAGTAACACAATGATTGATCTATTTTTTTTTTAATGGTTCATGCTTCAATCAATTTGTGAATATCCATTCTGTCATTTTTCTTTAAAAATGATATGAGCTGCCTTTTGAAGCGTATCAGAGAAGTCTCATCTGCAATTTCTTTTGGTAAAAAATTAAATAATTTCGGAGCTAGATACCAGTAGCTTCTCTGTCCTATGGATTTAGAAGCCAGCGGTATACAATTAATACTGGTGTCTTGTTCTCGTCGCGTATGGTTGATTTGGAGTTTCATGTTCAGCTCTGCTCTTATACATTTGGCATCCTATCTGAACGCTGTACAATTGTCTGATATCCAATATATGTGTTTCCGTATACAGTAAATTACTTGAATACCTTGCAGGCCTATTGAGGAGTATGCGAAGAAATCGTCTTTGAGAGACGTCAAGAGCACGCAAATGAGTTCTAGATACTCCTCCCCAACCAATAATGCCATAATTTAAGTGTGATTCGACTAAGCTGTGGTATAAAATTTTCTTGTATTTGTAATTCAAGAATCATCCAACCTGTCTGAACCGATACAAAACACAACGCAGCTTCTTCGTTAAGTACTCCATATGATGGTCCCATCTCAGATGACTATCTATATATATGCCAAGATATTTAATCCCTCTCGAGGGTTTAATCACAAAATCTTGCTGAATGTTCAGAGTGTATTCAGTCAAGGATGCTGAAAGACTGCTGAATGGCATGTATACCGTTTTATCGAAATCAATTGAGAGCAATCTACTGTCGAACCAGTCTTTGAGATCTCCTAGATCTTTTTCAATGTTCTGTTTTAGATTGTACCAGTCGTCATTTTTATAGTATATCACCGTGTCATCCGCGAAACTTATCATTTTTCCAATTGTGTTCTGTATGAATAAATCATTCGAATAAATCACGAATAACACCGGTCCCAGGGCTGTCCCTTGAGGCACACCACATGTTATTTTCTGTTCTTCACTAACCTGGCTACCAATTCTTACTCTTTGTTCCCTGTTTGTTAAATAACTTTTCAACAACCTCTGTGCTGTACCTCTCACACCCATATCTTCCATGGTATCTAGAAGTATGGAGTGGTTGACCGTATCGAACGCCTTCCTCAGATCAACAAAGACACCTATTGAGGGAGTACCCGAATCCAGAGATTCATAGATGGTTCTTGTTAGGGAGTGAATTGCATCAGCAGTAGATTTATTATTTCTAAACCCATACTGAGAAGTTGAGAGAAGATTATATTTTGTTAGAAATGTGCATAATCTCGTTTTTAAAATTTTTTCGTAGACTTTACTGATTGATGATAGAAGGGAGATAGGTCTGTAATTTGTGACATGATCAGTCTCTCCACTCTTGAATATTGGAGTTACTATTGACTTCTTCAGCACTGAGGGAAATATTTCCGATTCAAATGACTCATTTATAATATCTATTAGAGGTTTGCTAACAAACTCAACAATAATCTTGAGAATTTCGGCCCTGATTCCATCTTGCCCGGGAGATTTATTATTTTTCAATTCATTTATGGTGTTCTTTATCTCATTAATATTTGTTGGCCTGAGGAAAATTGAATTATTGTTTACAAGTTTCTTACTTTTGTAGTTAGGGTTTTTTTCAATGTTTTTTGCTAGGTTTTCTCCTACATTTGCAAAGAAGCCGTTAAACATGTCAGCAATTAGTTTTTGATCCGTGACGACTCCTCCTTTTTCGTTTTTAACATTATTTATCTGTTTTTTCGTTTCGATTTTCAGGATTTCATTAACCGTTTTCCATAGATTTTTGCCTATATTTTGCTCGTTTTCCATCAACTTTCTATAATACTTGTTCTTGGCATCTCTTATTTTTTTCCCAGTTTTTTTTTTGGTTGTTAGATAGTCATTTTTCATCTTTACATTATTTTGATCTTGTTTCCATAAGCGATATAATTGTTTTTTTTGGTTGATATGATTTATTAATGATTTCGTAATCCAGGTTTTCCTTCTGCGCTCACTATTTCTCATTCTTATGTATCTTGTTGATTTACGAATACAGGTATTTATAATGTTTATGAATTTTTCCATTACAGAGTCGAGATCATGCATCGGGTATAATTCATCCTCCCAACTTATGCATCTAACGGATTCAAGCAGTGATATCCTGTCTAATCTTTGGAAGTATTTTTTTGAATTATTATTTATTTCCTCTGTTTAGTACGATTTGTAGTAGCGTTATGTAGTGATCTGTGATAGTGGTGGAGACAGTGATAGGCAGTAGATTGTTGTAGTTTTGCGGCCTCGTTTTAACAAATATATAATCTAGACATGATTCCGATCCATTTCTCGCTCTTGTAGTAGTATTTATTGTCGATTGAAACCCATATTCGCTCATTATGTCTAGATAAGTTCTTGAGTCTTTAGTTTCTTTCAATAGGTCAATATTTATATCACCAACAAACAAACTGCAATGTGGGTTACCATTTTCTTTGTTTAGCATATCGTGTAGTTGTTCCAGAAAGTCATCAACATTATTATTATTATTATTATTATTATTATTATTATTATTATAAGTACAAATGAGCTGAGATAAATCTATACAACTCAAGGCAAAGGAACAATAAATAAATTCTCCATCCTGCACATAAAATGAATAAACAAACAAACACTCTCCCCAGAAAACGCCTTTTCCAGTCATCCTCCACACCTCCATGCATCCCACCTATTCTTAAAAATGTTCACACTAGGGGAGTTCACTATGTCGGACGGGAGCCCATTCCAAGGCTGGAATACTCTATTTGATATAAAATACTCCCGTCCTCGGGTGAAAAATTGCTCTCTTCTTAATTTGTAGTTGTGTCCCCTCAGTTGATTCGTATTGAAGGTGAAAAGCGATGATAAATCCACTCCAAAGAATCCTCTAATAGCACGAAAAACAGTTATCATATCGCCTCTAAGCTTCCGATCCGTGAAAGTGTCCAATTTACATTACTTGCTGGAGATCTATAGAATGCATAGATGCAGATGGTCTGCTCATCTACAATCATTTTAATTTTCAGTAGCACACTTCCGTTCAGCTCGACATGATTATGGGAATGATATAAGTTCACTTTTACAAAGCAATGACACCGTCATTTTGATTGTAGTTGCTCTCATTGTATAGAGTCAGATAATCACTCATATTGAGGGGAGCAACATCTGGCACGTGCCAAGTTTCTGTTAAGACTATACAATCAAAAGAACTTCCAATTTCCCCAAGTTGGATTCTCAGTTCATCCATATTTTTCGAAGCACTACAAATATTAGTATTGAGGATCTTTAAATTACCCAAACTATCATTCACTGACAAAACCTCCCTCACTTCATTGCAATTATTCAGGGGGTATGTTCTTATTTTCTCTACTTTGAGGTCTCTTATATAAGGATCCATGTAGACAAAATCCAACAACAATATTTCATCAACGCAACGAACTATACAATTCTAGGCATCATTTTATGGATGTATTTACAATAGCGGGCAATGGTGAAAATATACAAACAAAGTAGACAATACAGAACATATTTTCAAAGTATTAATAGCTTGGATTGAAAGAAATAGATTATGTATAAATAAAAAGAAAACAAATTTAATCAAGTTCAAGACAAAACAGAATAAAACAGAGATACCAGAGTCGATTTCCATCCTTGATTCGCAACAATCAGGTGAGTGGTAGCACAAAGTTTTTGGGTATTTGGGTGGATGAATTTCTGGACTGGTTCTGTCACGTAGACTACTTAAACAAGAAACTCAACAACATCTGTTATTGTATTAGATTTGTATCAAAGTATTTAAATGAAACATCTAAGAGAATACTGTATTTTGCCAATTTCCAGGGTAGAGCCAGATATGGTATAGTATTCTGGGGTGCTAGCCCTGGTGCACAAGATATTTTTATAACACAGAAGCGCATCATTAGAGTTATTTTCAATATGTCCTATCTGCAGTCATGTCGAGGAATCTTTAGATCGAAGAAAATACTTACAATATATGCATTGTATATATTCGAAACAATTATATTTGTGTTCAAAAACAAACAAAGATTATTCAAGGCTTCAGATCACAGGTATAACACACGTGGAAATGACATTTTATTTCCAATACATCGTTTGACTCTTTCGGAAAAAAGTCCTTACTATATGGGCATCAGACTTTATAATATGCTGAATAATGAAATGAAAAATGTCAGTACTGAAAAATAGTTTAAGCATCAGTTGAAACAGTTTCTACTAAACCTTGAATCCAACAGTATTGAAGAATATATGAACTGTAATAGTTGTGATTAGTTAATAGAAATATATTAGGTTAGTTATGTCAGGTTTGGTTGCCAATATGACGACATTTCATTTTATGTTCATTTTTGTATAAATGTATTTAATTTGAAATAAAGATAATTAAAAAAAAAATATATATACGTGAATACTGAATACTGGTGTTTCTGGTTCACCTACAAATCACAAGAACATTTAATATGCAAGTAGTAAAGTTACAGCTTGCTCTCTTTGGAAATGTAGTTTATTTATTTGCGGATCGCAGTCTCTTCTTTCCATTAGAAATTGGTTCCACTGATCTCTCATTGATCATACTAGAGTTTGCAACGCTAGTTGATTCCTCGATACCCGTGCCGACGTTTCTTGTGAAACTGAGTATTGTCTGATTGTATCTTTGCGAACTCGTTGATTGGATTCTATTTCCGAAGTATATTCTTTATTCCTGATATTCGGTGTAGGGGGGGCACTATTGTGTTTTCCGTAGAAGGGATCTTCTTCGGCGTTTTCAAGTTGTTCCGCTGTGTAGGCTTTATTATTGATGTAAAGTTTATTTCCTTTTATATAAGTGATGTTATCTTTGTTTAGTCGGGCTCTGTTCAGGTTTTCGCGTAATATTCTATTTTCTGCCCTCTGTTTAAATGTCAAGTCATGCAGGATTGATATATTTGTTCCCTTCAGCTTCTTACAATTCCTCAGAATTTCCTGCTTTTTCACATAAGATACCAGCTCCACTTTCAAAGGGTTTTCTTCAATATTTCTTAACGGATAAATATTATTTATGTGATCTTCTGTGATACTGATTCCAAGGGAATTTTCTAATTCTGCGCAAACATTCACTGTGCTAACATCTATTGTTTGGTCCAAGCCAAATATCAAGATATTATTTTTTTTGCTATTCTCTCCAGTAGCTCGACTTTCTTCTTCAAACCGTGATTTTCCTTTTCCAATATATTCACTTTGTTGTTTAATTCCTCAAATCTTAACAATACTCTTGCTTCGCTAGCTTCTATTGCACCTTTTATTTCTTTCCTATTTCTTATAATTTCTTGACGAAGTTCTTCCATTTCAATAATTCGTATATAAATATTAACGTGCGTGGACACTTTTAGCCAGATGCTTATCTTTAACTGATAAGGGCATTTGTTCCTTTTTTTCTTTCTGGGAATCTTTTATTGCTTTGTAAGTCTATTTGATTTGTTTCCGATATATAGTAATAGTTTGGTAATATATTTTATTCAAGAGTCCTTCAGCACATCATAGTCTCTATGGTTCACTGTCTTTCACACTTTTCAATACAGTTGTTTACATACCGTGACTGAATTTCTGTCGGAGCTCTTTAGTTCGGACACTTCATAGATAGAAAAATTAAGTACAGCATTCTGTGAAAACACAGAAGTAAGATTCATTATTGAAATTCCGGAAAGAAATATCTTCGGAAGTATCAGCTTGTTAGAGTTGAAAATGATATTCATAGATTCTTATGGTGAAATTGCATCTTATAAAAAATTTAATTTGAAATTTGTAATAACGAATTCAACCAAGATATTCATCCCCCAAACCTAGTCAGAAAATTTCAACTGCCTAGCTCATTCTTCTCGAGAGTTATTGTAGAAACAAATTTTAATTTTTTTTTTGACACTTTACGGAAGCCCTATCAATACAAAACTTCGCGCGCATATGAAGCACATTATTCTACAATTTAATGCTAAATTTCAGATAGATCGAAAGATCGGTTTTGGAAATATTCGTAAAAGATGTTTTTACTAAAAACGGCCATAACTCCGAAACCGCTTAATGGATTTTGCCCGTTAACGAACTTGTCCGAGATATTTACGCTCCAAACTTACCCTGCAAATTTCAATCCCCCTTTCGTTCGAGAGTTATCGTGTTAACGGCCGGACGGACAGGGCGGCAGGACGGCCGGCCGGACAGAATCGATTTCGACCACGGATTCATGATCAGTGAGTCGAACCAAATCGTTTAAGACCATTTTCAGCCAAAAATTCGAAAATCACAGACATTTGGGCAAATTGATAAGCACTCTGTTCCGAGGAATAAGAGCGCCAAAAATGCACGTCCTCAGTGTATATGCTCCGGACAGTAGAAGGAGAAAAGAAGAAACAGACAGCCTCTATGAGATGATGCAAACGGAAATAAAAAAAAAAAGCACTGACGTGTAGTCAGTACTCTTTGGCGCGCGTGTTCACGGTGGCTAATTTGAATTGAATGATGAGTACTTCAAGCTCAGTGGATAGAGCGAGCCGAAGAACAACCCAAAGGATAGTGGATATCATTCACTGTCGGTTCAAAAATTAACAGTGCTGTATCTAAGCTGCCATCAGTATAAAGTAACAAAGTTGGAAAAGAACACAAGTGACTCTCCTTAGTCGCACAAGCTCCTAGAAGATTCGGGAGGGTCAGTATAATCCTAATCATGTTTATAGCTTGCGCCAAAGCAGATAGACTTTTTACACTTTTTCTTTCATTGTTAATTCAATCTGCTTTTGCGCGCGTGCTATAAACATGAGTAGGAGTATACTGACCCTCCCGAATCTTCTAGGAGCTTGTGCGACTAAGGAGAGTCACTTGTGTTCTTTTCCAACTTTGATACTTTATCCTGATGGCAGCTTAGATACAGCACTGTTAATTTTTGAACCGACAGTCAATGATATCCACTATCCTTTGGGTTGTTCTTCGGCTCGCTCTATCCACTGAGCTTGAAGTACTCATCATTCAATTCAAATTAGCCACCGTGAACACGCGCGCCAAAGAGTACTGACTTCACGTCAGTGATTTTTTTTTTTTTCAAGTTCCTTTAACAAATATACCTATCAATATAGTTTGGCTGTTAGCTTTACCGTAGATCGAAAAAAATTGCGGTTGGGGGTCCCCCGTTAGGAACGCAATTGCATCTTTTCCAAATCCGAACGTACTTTATTCTAGATCTACCGAATATAGTTATTTATAAATTTGCCTCAGGGCCACCATACAGACATTTCAGCTCGGAAACATCGCTATTTCCCCCAAACTGACTTGTGTCCGTGCACTGAATTGACATGAATATTCTTTTAAAACCTCACAATATCGGCTCATTACTCCCAACATTACCCATACAACCCAAAACCATTCACTTCTCGTCTGTGCATGCGCAATATACTCATGGCTGCAAGTCCTCCCAAAATTACACACCTCACAAAAAACTCCGATTATCCAACACCAGTGGTTCAGGAGACATCGCTTCTTGAATCCACGCATGCGCAGACCATCACCAGGGGATTCTATGGAGGAATAGCATCCGCCACCCCAAAACCCCAATGCTCTTTGACGAAAACACCACCAGTTAAATCACTGATGGTCTGCTCATGCGCATATCGAAAAATGCCTGTAAGGGGTACCATCGATTTCAAAATTAGCCCCACGGCCACGGTATCGACACTTTAACTCGGAAACAACGCTACAACCCCCAACAACTGAATTATCCTTACACTAAATTGCCATGAATATCCTTTTAAAACCTCACAGTATTGACCCAGCACTCCCGAAATAACCCGTACAACCCAAAAACAGTCACTTCTCTTCTGCGCAAGCGCAATCTACTCGCAGCTGAAAGTAATCCCAAAATCACACACCCTACAAAAAACTCCGATTATCCAACACTAGTGGTTCAGGAGATATCGCATCTTCGATCCACGCATGCGCAGACCCTTGCCAGGGGATTCTATGGAGGCAAAGCTTCCGCCAACCCAAAACCTCAATCCTCTCTGACGAAAACACCAGCAGTTAAATCACTGATGTTCTGCTCATGCGCATAACGAAAAATGCCCGTAAGGGGTAACATCAATCTCAAAATTAGCCCCAGGGCCACGGTACAGACACTCCAACTCGTAAACAACGCTACATCCCCCAAACTGACTTGTCCTTGCACTGAATTGCCATAAATGTTTTTTTAAAACCTCACAATATCGCTCAGCACCCCCAACATAACCCACACAACCCAAAAACAGTCAGTTCTCTTCTGCGCATGCGCAATCTACACGCGGCTGAAAGTCCTCTCAAAATCACACACCTTATAAAAAACTCCGATTCTCCAACACTAGTGGTTCAGGAGATATCGCATCCTTTATCCACGCATGCGCAGACCCTCTCCAGGGGATTCTATGGAGTAATAGCATCCGCCACCCCAAAACCCCAATCCTCTCTGACGAAAACTACAGCAGTTAAATGACTTCTCATCTGTGCATGCGCATAACGAAAAATGCCCGGAAGAGGCAGCATGAATTTCAAATAAATATTTTTCGGAATTTCAAGCAAAATAGAGTAATTTTTTTGAATTTTTTCATGTCACGTGATCTTCACCAAATTTTGTAAAAGTGTTCGCTTTGGTCTTTTGCATCTAACTACTGAGTTTCTATACAATCAGATCAGTATTTTACGAGTTATCGTAGAAACAAAATTTTAAAATTTTTGAATTTTTTTTTTGTCACTTTATGGCCTTCCTGTCAGTCACAAAAAACTGCGATTCTCCAATACTAGTGGTTCAGGAGATATCGCATCTTGAATCCACGCATGCGCCGACCAGCACCGGAGGATTCTATGGGGGAATAACATCCTCCACCCCAAAACCCCAATCTTCTCAGAAGAAAACTCGAGCAGTTAAATTATTTCTCGTCTGCTTATGCGAATAAAAAAAATGGGTTCAAGCCCTGTGGACAGGAGCTTTCTGGCGCTCTAGTTCAAACAGACAAATTATATCTCCGAAAGTATTGGTTTCTCAGAGTTGGGAATTATATCAATGTATTCTTATGATAGAACTGCATCATAAAGGAAATTCAATTCAAATAATAGTTTATTTATCAAGATTAAATGAGCAATGATATGATGATGACGGATATGATACAGCGACACACGAAAATATCCGAAGAGCAGCAGGGATTTAGGAAAAACCGATCAACCCTGGACGCAATATATATAGTCCGGCAGCTTATAGAAAAGTCCATCGAGTACAACAAGCCCATGTACATGTGTTTCATAGACCTGACAAAGGCTTTTGATCGAGTCCAACTGAGAGATGTCACTCGCATCATGAAGAAAATAGAACTGCATCATAAAGGAAATTCAATTCAAATAATAGTTTATTTATCAAGATTAAATGAGCAATCATGAGAATGAGAACTGCACCATGGAAGAAACCAAATTAAAATAGCTGAAATAAATTTGACTCTCTCTTATAGAACAGGATGAAATGTACGAGTATGAACACAGATCATATAATAAAGCTTAGATAGAATAATTATAGCATTCAGTGAAAACATAGAAGTACGATTTATTATTGAAATTTAGAACTTCATCTTAGCAGAAATTGAATTCAAACATCATAGAAGAATTTAAATTCAACAAGAGTGCCAAAAATTATCAATCCAAAACCAATAGACGAATTCTACCCAACAACGAACTCATCCGAGATATTCATTCCTCAATTCCAGTTTTGTTTTTAGTGGAGATATTCTGAACTCAATATTATTAACTTACCATTACCATTCCCATCATCATATGGATTGACCATCGGCATGAAAATATCAACCAACAAAAGTATGATAATATTCTTATTCTCATATTGATACCATTACTGGAATGAATTACAATGAGACAACGTCAAAGTTGACATTATAACAATTCATAGAATAGCCACAGAATAAATCTATCATTGAAATTTTGAAAAATCATATCTCC
The DNA here is from genome assembly GCA_937662695.2 of Halyzia sedecimguttata. Lineage (NCBI taxonomy): Eukaryota > Metazoa > Arthropoda > Insecta > Coleoptera > Coccinellidae > Halyzia > Halyzia sedecimguttata. The sequence continues at coordinate 7,741,348 of OW569416.2, read as the reverse complement.
GAAAGTATTAGTTTGTTAGAGTTAAAAATGATATGAATGGATTCTTATGGTAAAACTGCTTACTGAAAAAAATTCAATTTGGAATTTGTTCTGTAAAAAAAAAATTTTTTTTTGTTACGCCGAAACCGGCCGGCCGGACGGCCGGACAGAATGAATTTCGACCACGGATTCTTGATCAGTGAGTCGAACCAAATCGTTTAAGACCATTTTCATCGAAAAATTCGAAAATTACAGACATTTGGGCAAATTGATAAGCACTCAGTTCCGACGAACTAGAGCGCCAAAAAATGCCCAAAAGAGGCAGTTATACCCCAGCCGTTCACCGTTCAGACTAATTTTGAAAACCAATTTAAAATTCCACACATCGTTTACGCATTAATTCAATTGCCATGCTAGTAAGTAGTCCATATTTTATTCAGTTGCCCTCGTACATATCGTATTGATTCAGATAAACGCGTAAAAACCCGTCAGAATATGGTCACCAGATGTTATGTATTCCGTGTAGAACTTCGAAATGAAATAATTTGACCAGTTTGGAAGTTCAAAATTATTAATTTTTTTTGAGGCTCCTAGTGGTCTGTCCGCAGTGAAATTTTGCACACCCCAAGAGGTCATTATTGGTCACCGAAGAGCCAAAACTGAACTCATTCCGATATTTGGTTTCGGAATTTCCAGCAAAATATTCCGCTGATAGTTAAAATTTTTTTTTTTTCTACTCATGCTACCCCGACGAAATTTTGCATAAGTGTTTTCGTTGGTACTTTGCATATAACTACCAAGCTTCAACTCAATCGGTTCAGTTTTTCTCGAGTTATAGTGAAAACAAAATTTCAATTTCATTTTCAAATATTTAACATTTTTTTTTCTAGTTTACAGCCTTCCGATCCTTATGAGAATTCGCAGGCATATAAAGGTCATGATTATACAATTTGATGCTGAATTTCAGATCGATCGAGTGATCGGTTTTGGAAATATTCTCGAAAAACTATTTGACTAAAAATGGCCGTAACTCCGAAACGGCTCGATGGATTTTGCCCATTAACGACTTGTCCGAGATATTTACGCTCCAAACATGCCCTGCAAATTTCAACGCTCTAACTCGCTCCGTTCGAGAGTTATCGTGCTAACGGCCGGCCGGCCGGCCGGGCCGGACGGACAGAATTAAATTTGACCTCGAATTCTTCATCAGGGAGTCGATCCCAATCGTTTGAGACCATTTTCGCAAAAAAATTCGAAAAATACAGACATCGTGACGACATGATAGCACGCTGTTCCTTGCGGAACACTCGCGCAAAAACATACCATCGGAGGAAAAGATTCTGATAATGGGTGACCTAAACGTGAGAATAGGCAACGAGGTGATAGATGGAATTAAAAATAAGTACAACGAAGACCATGCTAACGAAAATGGCGAAAACCAGATTGATCTCTGCACCAGTAACAACATGATAATGACTAACACATTATTTCCTCATAAGCTACAACACAAAACAACCTGGCAAAATAGTAGAGGACAAAGCTCAATACTAGATTACGTGATATCGAATAGAGTTATAAATCCAACGAATATATTGAATGTTCGTAGTTTAACACCTTCAGGAATAGGATCTGGCCATAGATTGGTACTGTGTAAACTGAGGCTTAAAATACAACATAAGAAAAAACTGCCACTGAACATCAAACAGAAATTTAACATCGAATCAGTAAATTATGAAACAACTAAGAACTTATATGAAAAGAGACTTGCAGAAAAGATAAAAGGTAATCCCATTTAACTTTCAGATGATGTAGGAGAAATCTGGGATAAAATCAAAGGAAATATAAGTAAGTCGGCTGAGGAGACTATGGACTATGGAGAAATAAACACAAACTATAAACCCTCTCTTAAGCATTGGTACACACCTGAGCTGAAAGCACAGGCAGCAGAGAAAAGGCTGGCCTATCTCCCATACAGAAATAACCGGTCGGACACAGAATACATTTGATACAGAGAAATAAGAAACAGGGTAAACGCAAACATAAGACAAATGAAAATCGAATATTGTAGAAGATTTACGGTGGATATGGAACACGATATGTACGGGGCACAGAAGAAGGTGTGGAATGTGATTGGAAGAATGAAAAAGGACGTAAACGAGTATACACAATCCCGAATAATCTCTGCGCATGAATGGGGAGAACACTTCAAAACACTATACACCAACGAAGATCAATCACAACAGAACGATTACTTTTCCGAAGATGTATCTGATCAACAAGAACACATATAAATGAAATAATGAGTCCCCACATGCTGATAGGAGCGATAGCCAATTTAAATACGGGAAAAGCTCCAGGTCCGGACAATATTCCCAACGAATTGATTAAATATGGAGGAGATGCTCTACACGAAAAACTTAGAAATCTGTTTGACAAAATAATTAAGGAGGAATAGATACCTGGAGATTGGAAAGGAATTATAACTGTATCTATATTCAAGAAAAGCGATAAGAAAAATACAGAAAACTATAGAGGAATAACACTATTCAATTCGATAATGAAACTATTCACCAAAATCATAGAGGATATAATATCTGGATATTGTAGCAGCATGTCAGAAGAACAGCAAGGCTTCCGTAAGAATAGATCGACAGTAGATGCTATATTCATCATTAGGCAGATAGTGGAGAAATCTATTGAATATGCTAGGACAGCATACATTTGTGTTTCATAGACCCTACTAAAGCCTTCGATAGAGTGAGACTGGATGATGTCCTGCGATTAATAAAAAATGGGTTCAAGCCCTGTGGACAAGAGCTTTCTGGCGCTCTAGTTCAAACAGACAAATTATATCTCCGAAAGTATTGGTTTCTCAAAGTTGAGAATTATATCAATTTATTCTTATGATAGAACTGCATCATAAAGGAAATTCAATTCAAATAATAGTTCATTTATCTAGATTAAATGAGCAATCTGAGAATGAGAACTGCACCATGGACGAAACCAAATTAAAATAGCTGAAATAAATTTGACTCTCTCTTATAGAACAGGATGAAATGTACGAGTATGAACACAGATCATATAATAAAGCTTAGATAGAATAATTATAGCATTCAGTGAAAACATAGAAGTACGATTCATTATTGAAATTTAGAACTTCATCTTAGCAGAAATTGAATTCAAACATCATAGAAGAATTTAAATTCAACAAGAGTGCCAAAAATTATCAATCCAAAACCAATAGACGAATTCTACCCAACAACGAACTCATCCGAGCTATTCATTCCTCAATTCTATGATGAACGATAATATATATCTTTCCTCAAATCTACTCCAATACACCAATATTCCAGTTTTGTTTTTAGTGGAAATATTCTGAACTCAATATTATTAACTTACCAGTACCATTCCCATCATCATATGGATTGACCATCGGCATGAAAATATCAACCAACAAAAAGTATGATATTTTATTATCATTCTCATATTTATACGATTGCTGGAATGAAACAACGTCATTTCTCAGGAGAATAAGTTGACATTATAACAATTCATAGAATACCCACATAATAATTCTATCATTCTGTGAAAACGTAGAAATTAGTGTCCGACCGAAACTGGTTTTTCAGCCGAAACCGAAACCGAAACCGAACTTTCGGCCAGGGTCTCAGTTTCCGAAACCGAAACTTTATATTTCATACTGAAATCTACTGTATTTTTCACAATTTTATTTGCATATACATAAAAACAGTTAAGCAGTGTTAAATAAAATGACAACTTTTTTGATATCTTTAATTATTATTTTGGTATTACCAAGTTATGAAAATAATCAGTTGAAGTATACAGGGTAATTCCAAATCAGACGTCACCTTGGAGGAGGTGTTAGTATGGATAATTTGCTGTGGTTTGAGCCATTTTTATTGATGTGATGAGTTCTGGTTCTGATGAAAAAGAATTAGTATGATTTGAAAGGGGATGTAAGAAGCAAATCGAGGAAAATAAAGAATTCAATTTTTTTTGTTGCAAATGAGCTCGAAATTTCATTAGAAAATGTATTCATAAATTATGTTCCACCATTCCATATAGGCAAGCACATGCCGTCTTTCTGATATCTTCAGTTGTTATTTTCCGCCTGAAATATACTCAGGCTGTCTTTTGATACACATTCACTATTTTATATGCCGGACATTCAAAAGGTTGCTTATAAAAAATCTGCTGAAACGAAACTGGTTATGCAATCTAACGAAATCTTTTATAGAATGAAGAAGGAATTTGGCAAGTTTTTAAAATTCGAAAGTTGCAGACAAATTGATATTAGAAATTGATTTTTCATTTATTCATATACCACATTTCAAATCATAATAATTCTTTTTCAATCTCTTATACAGCATAGTTTCGATTTTTTCGTATATATCATATCCTTTTCTGATGAAAATAAAACGTAGAAAAAATTGACGAAATATGAACTATGTTCAGAACCTTTCAAAAATCACCTGAACTCCAAAAACTGTTGATTTTCGGTTATTAATAAATATTTATTAATAATATGTATTCTCAGTGTTAACAAAGATAGATTACAATAACTTGTACGACAATTATGTCCACCTACTTTTAACTCCTGGCCAAACGACCAGAATAATTCAAGAACAGTCAAGTTTCGGCCCGGCCGAAAGTTTCGGTCATTTTGGGCCGAAACCGAAACTAAGGCCGAGACTAGATTTCTTGGCCGAAACTGGCCGAAACCGAACTTTCGGTCGGTCACTAGTAGAAATACGATTTACATTGAAATTTTGAAAAATCATATCTCCGAAAGTATTATCTTGTTAGAGTTAAAAATGATATGAATGGATTTTTATGATAAAACTGCTTATTGAAAAAAAAATAATTTGTAATTTGTTTTGTAAAAAAAATTTTTTTTTTTGTTACTCCGAAACCATCTGTCCGATTTTGCCCAATAACGAACTTAGCTGAGATATTTATCCCCCAAACCTATTCTGAAAATTTCATATCTCTAGCTCATTCCGTTCGAGAGATATCGTGCCTACGGCCGGCCGGCCGTACGGTCGGACAGAATGGATTCGACCACGGATTCTTGATCAGTGAGTCGAACCAAATCGTTTAAGACCATTTTCATCGAAAAATTCGAAAATTACAGACATTTGGGCAAATTGATAAGCACTCAGTTCCGAGGAACTAGAGCGCCAAAAATAAAGGCATCCCAAACAATAGAACACATGTAACTAAAGAGCTAAACTCTAAAACACCAACACAAATATCAGTAAACGGGAATCTAACCAGGGATTTACCGATAGCGTCAGGGTTACGACAGGGGGACTCTCTAAGTCCAGTACTGCTCAACTTAGTAATATATCAAATAATAGAATACGTCAAAAAAGCAGCACCAGGATACAGAGTGAATATGGGGGAAATCAAGATGATGCTGATGATGCCGTTATAATATCCGAAAATGAAGACGACCTATAAAGACTTTTGTATGCATTCCACACCATAAATGAGCAATTCAACATGAAAATTTCCATTTCCATTTCCAGAATCTAAGACAATCGTAATAAGAAAAGAGCTCATAAGATGCAAGCTAGTAGTAGACGATTAACCAATAGAACAAGTCATAGTCGTTAATTACCTGGAAATTGAGATATCCGCAAATCAACAGAGCAAGAGAAGTGAGAAGCCAAGTAAACAAGGCGAGTAGAATAGCAGGAAGCCCGGCGGATGTAATGTGGGACAACAAATACGGAGCAAGGCAAAAATTAGAGTTTACAAGACCTGTATTCGACCGATTATTATTATGCACCATAGAGACGAGAGCTGATAGCAGTAAAACGAAGTCAATTTTTAGAACTGCCGACATAGGAGTGCTCAGAAGAATATCGGGATGTACATTGAGAGATCGAATTAGTAGTTCGACAATACGTGGGGAACACGGAGTAAGCGATATAGTAAGATGGGGACGGAAGCGAAGAAGAGCTTGGAACGAGCACGTGGGAAGAATGGCGCATAGCAGGATAGCGAGAATCGCACGGGATGGAATCCCGGAGACCAGGAGATCTATGGGTAGACCACCTAAAAGATGGAGAGAATCCTGGATTTCAACATCTAATGAGAGGATTGATGAAGTTGGAAAAAACAGGCTGTGACCTTACAAAAAGAGGAAGAAGAAGAAGAGGAAAATAAGATGACATGCAAACACAGATCATATAATAATTCATAGATAGAATAATCAAGTACTGGCTCGAAATTTCATTGTATTGTATAATAATAAAAATAATAATAATTATAATAATAATAATAATAATAATAATAATAATAATAATAATAATAATAATAATAATGATAAATTGTTTGTTGTCGAATTTTCCTCCCCCGCTGAAAATAATGTGGTGATGAAAGAACAACAGAAGAGGGAGAAATACAAGGATTTGCTGTTTGAGCTGGGAACCCTATATCCAGGGTATAAAGTAAAAATTGGTTCAAGCACTGACGTGAAGTCAGAAGCTTTTGCGCGTATGTTCTATTGTCCATTCTTCTGTATTGGACACCCTTAATCGAATTTACCATGGTTAATTATGTCGTCCATTCTCCTGTATTGGACACTTAATTCGAATTTACCATGGTAAATTTGAATTAAGAGTGTCCAATACAGGAGAATGGACAACATAATTTACCATGGTAAATTCGATTAAGGGTGTCCAATACAGAAGAATGGAATATAGAACATACGCGCAAAAGCTTCTGACTTCACGTCAGTGCTTGAACCAATTTTTTATTTATAATATCATTTAAATTAATATTGTTGGACGTTACTTTGAAAGTTCTAAGCTATTAGAAGTATACCTACCTATTTTATTCTGTAAAGTCTATAATTCAAGAAACATTGTTGTAGTATATTGTTTTTTTATTTATAATATCATTTAAATTAATATTGTTGGACGTTACTTTGAAAGTTCTAAGCTATACTGACAGCAAAAATATTATAAAGAAAATAAGCAATTGGATAGTCAAACTATCATTTTAATAAAATGATATTTTTATTGTTCAAATAAAGATATTTTGTTAACTTACAAGAATTTATTCATTCAATGGTATTTCAAAGAACTAATTACAGTTTTAAATATTTAATAAAAAAATTTTAAACACGTCTTTTTGCTGATTTTCTACTACTAGTTACCAAGCTTCAATTCGATCGAATATTTATTTTTTGAGTTATCAAGGAATTAATTTTCCAGATGAGTATAACTCGGAAACCGTTAGACCGATTATGCCCAAAATCGAACCCAACTCTCCCTTTCGGATACGCAACCTACCCTGAAAATTGCAAGTTTCTATCTCCTTTTGTTCGAAAGTTATCGAGGCAACGGTTACCCATCTACTGAACTCACACAAGAATGCTCGAATCTCCAACAATATTTAACCGATCGTATTAAAACTTGAAAATTGGCAGTAGAGGTAGGTTATGAAGGCTCTTGCAAAATTTCAGCAATTTCAAACGATTAGTTACTGATATATAGACTTTTTTTTTTATTTTCAATGATTTATTAGAAATTTTCTACAAATGCTATCCACAACAAATTTTGCAAACATTTCTGCGCTGGTATTCTACAACTAAGAACCATATTTAAATTCAATCGGCTGAGTATTTTTCGAGTTAATGAGGAACAAAAAACCACAAAATCTCAGATGGCTATAACTCTAAATCCGTTTGGCCGATTATGCTCATAATCAAACTGAAATGTCGCGTTCTGGTGCACATCCTAACCTGAAAACTTGAAGCCGCTATCTCTCTCCGTTCTCAAATTATCGTGACAACAAAAATATTTTTTAATAATTTTTTAATAATTTCCTAGCCATACGATTCGCACAAAATTTCACGAACGTGCTAAGGTTCATATTCTACAACTACTCACCAAGTTTCAATTCGATCAGATTCATATTGGTTGAAAACAAAATTATTACTCGGAAACCACTGGGCCGATTATGCCCATTAACGAACTTGTCCGTCGTATTGGGATGCGCCACCTACCCTGAAAAGTCGCTAGCTCTATTCGTTCTCAAGTTATCGTGGCAACGGCCGGACGGCCGGACGGACAGAATCAAATTTGACCTCGAATTCTTCATTGGGGAGTCGAACGTAATCGTTTGAGACCATTTTCGTCAAAAAATTCGAAAGTTACAGACATTTGGGCAAAATGATAACGCGATGTTCCCCAGAATATACGCGCAAAAATGGTCGTTCTGATCATAGGATGCCTTGGCGGAATGAGAGAGAACTATGTGACAGAATTGAAGATTATTCCGGCCTGTACATCCTTGGCCGAGGTTTTGGCGAACAGAATGCAGAAAGCAGTGTTGCTCGGGTCACTACGAGTGATGAGGTCCCATCAACTATGAAGGCCACTTGCAGCTCATCTCTTTTGTTAAGGGACGCTGTAAGGGCAGGACGAAGAACAGTCCAAGAAGAGTGAGAGGTTTTTTAGTGAGTAACCAAATAACATCTGGAGTCAAACACTGCCGCTTGCGGCGCCTATAAAAGGTTTTTCCTCTTGAGTGACAAAAAAAAATAATAATTGTATTTATTTCCATAATCTAACCATACATTGAAAAGAAAATACGTCAATTTAACCAAAGAACCTAGACACGAAAAAAACGCTCAGATTTGAAAATTGGAACTTAAGTACTCACTAATACTGTATGGCTCCAGGTCTATCCACAATTTTTTCACAAGTGTTTTAAACTTGTTAGAATTCTTGAGAATTTGATAATCCTTCGGAAGCTTATCGAACAGTTTCATGCACATATATTCCACACTCTTCAGTGTCAGTGTGAAACCTTGGGAAAGTGAAACGGGTGGATGCGCCTTGTTCTATTGGAATTCTCATAGACCCGGAACAGATCATAGTTATTCCTTAAGAAAAGCAAGCATCTGAAGATATAAGTGCCGGTAGTGGTGAGTATACCGAGATTTCTAAAATGTCCGCGACAAGATGTTTTCGCAGTCAATCCGAGCATTGTTCTAAGTGCTCTTTTCTGTACCTTAAAAATCTTCCAAACGTCAGAGCCGTTACCCCATGTGATGATTCCGTAGGACATAACCGACTGGAAATTGGAGAAGTACACTGTTCTCAGCAAATCAGAGTCTGATTGCAGCGCCAAAACTTGGAGTGTGTAGAGAACAGAGTTTAATTTACTCTGCAATGCAGTTATATGTCCAGACCAATTCAGCTGATGATCGATAATCACACCAAGAAAATTGGTACTGCTGGTAATATTCACAGTTTGTCCAGAGAGAATAATATTCTCGGGTTTGTTAAAACTCTTGAATGAGAAGTGCAGAAAATCAGACATTCTGTTTTATTAGAGTTGATGGTTATTTCATTCGATACGCACCAATGTGAAATATCACAAAAACCCTTTCTAGCAACCTCAATCACCTCAGAGACACAAGATGCCGCCACTAGCAGATTAGTATCATCCACGAACATGAGAACCCCGCTATCCGATCCCACATCACAGTTTGCCAAAAGATTTTCATGCAAACTCAATACTTCGAAGTATTGAGTTTGCATGAAAATCTTTTTTATGTTATGATCATAACATAACATAATGTTTTCTGGTAGGTCATTAATATAAAGCAAAAATAAGAGAGGACCAAAGATACCTCCCTGAGGCACACCCACATCTACACTTGCATCCAACGATACATATTCAACACCTTGAATTTCTAGAGAAACCCTCTGCCGACGATCGCTCAAACAGCTCCGCATAAAATTCAATTGTTTATCTCTTATACCATAGAGATTCAGTTTTCTGACCAGACCATCATGAATTACGCAATCGAAAGCTTTGGAGAAGTCTATGAAAAGACCGCTTGGAACTTCTCCATTCTCCAAAGCACGGAGAATAGAGTGAATCAGCTGACAGACAGCAGTCTCTGTATTCTTAGATTTCAAATATCCGTGCTGGCACTTCGAGAATATACGATGTTTATGAAAAAAACTTAGCAGCCTATTAACAATTATTTTCTCAAATACCTTCGAGCAAGATGTCAACCGACTTATAGGTCGATAATTACCAAGATCTTCGTAACTTCCTTTCTTGAAAAGAGGTTTAACCACAGCAATTTTCAAGGACTTGGGAAAAATGCCTTCTCTAAAAGACATATAAATAATATAGGCCAAGGGTTCAGCAATGATCTCTACAGACCTCTTTATAACCGACATTGGTATACCATCGTACCCAAAACAATTTTTATTTTTCATTTTATTTACGGTCTTGATAACTTCATCTGGTGTAATTTCAAAAAGGAAAAACGTCTTCGGATTTCGATAGATAGGACGAACATTTGGAGTAGATGTGAATCCTGTACGTGGATTTTGTATTGTAGTCGATATAGAAACATCAATAAAATGTTTATTAAGTGCATTTGATAATTCATGTGGGTTATCAGTTTTGATTAAATTGCCCACATTTTTACTTTTCCGACCAGTTATCTCGTTTATTATCTGCCAAACAGTTTTACTTTTATTACTAGAATTATTTATGCGATTTTTGATATGTGCTTTTTTATTATTCACGAGAATGCTGTCATATAGCCTTTTAGTTTGTTTGTAGAGATGAGCCAATTCGGGACGAAAAAGGGACACCGTGTAAAGGTAATCCAATCGTTTTCTAATTTCAGTAACATCAGTAGATCTATCAAAATATCCTCTCCGAGAATCAACTATCTTAACCTTTATTTGAGGAAAAGCCAAATTGAAAATGGACTGGAATCTGCCGAAAAAATTATCCCAGAGACAATCTATATCGCACTGATTTTCCTCAAAAGAGAGACCACTCCATTCCTCGACAGACAACATTTCTAGGTTCTTCCCATTGTTGTCTCATTTATCAGCCGGATTTGCTTCTTCCCCGACTTCTGAACGGATGGGGAGCTAAAAAAATGAAAGCTTTTGAGAAGTGTGGTCAGCAAGATGCGCTGGAATCACCTCTGCCTCGTAATTTCTTAAATTAGTAATTATGTTGTCTATGCACGTAGAAGAAGTGGAAGTGATTCGTGTGGGTTCTTGCACCGTTATATGGGCATCATATCCCTGAAAAAGTGAAAAGAAAGCTTGTGCCTCAGAACTGTTGGAAAGCAAATTGATGTTAAAATCACCAGTAATTATGTATTGACTGTTTTCAAATGTAAGCTTCCGAAGGATAAAATTCATTCTCTCGAAGAACAAACCAATGTCACCCCTTAGAGGAGAATTCGGATGGTATATTGAAATGATCGCGTATTTCTTCGAACCAATATAAGCCTCAACTGCAGAACACTCAAAAACATATGGAACACTGAGTTTTACCAAATCTGAACGTTCCTTACAAGATATTTCATTTTTAACATAAATAGCGCATCCACCATGACGGCCAGATGACCTACAGTACTTGGAAACTAATTTAAAACCGCACATGTTAAGTGCATCGAGTTCAGAATAACTCTGCCAATGTTCTGTGATATTTACAAAGTATGCATTATGTTTAGCGAGAAGCCCAGCACATGATAAAAGATTGAAGAAGAAGAAGAAGCATTATGTTTATATACAAACTGTTCTATCCTTAATATGCAATTTCTTAACGATTGAACGTTTTGATGCAGAATTATACATTTTTCTTTCTCGGTTTTATCGACTTGCCTTTGTTTAGGTGGAATAAAAAATGATTTATTCTACTACCTTCCGGCCATAGATCTGGATTCTTTATGTTTTCAAATTCCTGTGCAGGTACGGTCAGCTTAAACGAAGAGTATTCTTTGGGTCTATTCGACTGCAGTTTCTCACATATAGTCCCTGGGAAACCATTGTTGTTGAGATATCTAGCTAGCACTTCGGGTTTTAGGGTTGAGTCCATCTTAGACATATGTGAGTAACCATATTTTGGTACTCCTTTGATCGACATCTCATCAGCCTTTCCACTACCGACAATGCTTCTATCCAAGATGCATAGAATAACAAGGTGTCGACACTCCCTACTAATTCCTGTTAAAATTTTCGGCCGAAAAACGGACCTAGAACTGTCAAATCACGTACTTTATGTACTACTTCACTTTATTAACGATGGTGCCGCTAGAGTCGATTTCGAAGATTCTGACACGCGAATAAATGAAAACTGTGAGCGCCAAAGTTCACTTTCCTCCGTTGCTGGTTCGTAAATCCAAATTAAAAGAATATAATGAAGCAGTATATTGAAAAATCAATTCACTTTTTGATTAATCAGACATCTGTTCGGACATTATATGTAAACCCCATTTGTATGGAACAGAAATTTCATCTTGCCAAGACATAATGAGGTCAAATAAGGGATTTATCAGTAATGGAGTTTCATTGGAACATTTTGAATGGAACTGTAAATGAAGAAATCTGTGGAATCATTATTTTTCCATTACAAAAGATCACATCCAATAGCATTAGAATATAAGCATTCAATTTATGTATTTTGAAATACATTGAATAATACAGAATTTTCTGTAATACCTCTCTACATAATATCTTTCGATATCATATTATTCAAATGTATTAATTACCTTTATCATGTAAGGCTCATTTAAATTCAGCATTTTACTTATTATTTTTGATGTATAATTTGAAACTTCATCAAAACATTCTCATGTATACAGCATTTTCTCAGTCACCCAATACCCCTTGACAACATTTTATATTCTCAGCAATTAGATTGTAAAATATATTTGATTCGATAGTCATTATTCAGAACTAAGTATACAGAATTATCGAAAAATGATTCATTAAATTGATAAACTAACCAAATAGAGGGTAGTGTACTACGTTTCAATCTTTTATTCAATATATATTCTAGAAAAATATTTTGAATAAACAAATGTTCTAATTTTCAATACCTTACCTCTACCACAAGCCAGTTGCCATTCTTGTCGCGTAACAATATCCTTGAAACAAATATTATTATAGTATAAGAGCGCCAAAAAGAATTACGCTTTAGGAAAGCTATTCAACTTTGATGAAATCACACTGTGGGGTTGCTCTGAACTTTGTTCTCTGCTAGTCCCTTCATCGTTGAAAAATAATATTGTTACTTTTTATAACATGACATTTCATTCCTTCTCAATATATAACTGATGAATTGTATAATGAACATAATTATTAATTAATAGAGTTATACCTCAATGTTTCAACTGTTAAAACAGTTTATGTTCATCAACCGGCAAGATTATAGTAAATCAACAAGTCTTAGCGTTCTCTTATGTTGAGTTATTAACAATTAACGGTATAAGCGATATTTCAATATTATTAATATAATATTTGTACCTATCTTGATACTAGAAATCTGCCCCTGATCCAGTAAGAATAAGCAATTGTTAAAAAAACTATATTCTCATAAAAAAGAAGTATTTTCGAAATGAAAATAGTAGGTATTTGATTAAAAATGGTTCTGGATACTCGTTCAGAGTTCACACAGCAAACATTTGGCTTACTTTCGGTGCGGAAAACAAGGACGTTGAACAAAATACTCAAAATACTAAATTTCAGCAAACGGTACGACTTTCCACGAGAAACCAGAATAAACAAAGATTCAAATTTAATTTGACATGTCGATAATTTTGCCCATAAAATTTCTACTGCCGGCATCTATCGGCGAAAACTGAACTAGAACAAAATCCTTGTATTTTGACAGTATTTGGACCGCAATTCGGCCGAAAATATGTCAAAGAGTGTCTTCACCATGTATTCTATGCATCTATCTTCTATCCATACGCTTAGATTTCTTATGTTTTACCACAGTAAAACCGCCCTCTGCCATGTCGTGTGAACTATTCCTAACCGATATGTTGTTTGAATTCGTTTCTCCCTTGAGTGAATTGTTTTTAGGAGAAGTACAAATTTTAGTAGTATCTAGAGAATTGTTTCTATCCGATATCGTGTTTGAATCCATATATGTTTGGATCGAGCTAATGTTAGATTCCGTGGAAGTTTGACGCTGTGGTTTCTGGAATGGATTGACAGTGGAAGTAGATTCTGAAGAAGTCTCATTAGGCTTTTCATTGAGATTTGCTTTGACTGTTTTTGAATATTTTTTAGGAACATATGTTAATTCATATATGACAGTACAAAATAATAATAATAATTTTGTTTCCGCTCGAGAGGAAAAACCTTTTATACGCCCGCCCTGAGAAGGTCCGCTTCTCTCAGGGGTGTGAGACTCCAGATGTTGATCAATCATCAGATCCGAATCTATACACTAGCCACTTAGAATGTGATAATATAATACAATAATTTTTGTTCTTTCTATAGATCAGTTTCAAATTTATAGAGATTATTATTCAAATATCTTAGAATTAAGCTATTATTTTTATTCGAATATCTACTCAGGATATTAATTGCGGTTCTCTGGTCTGGTCAAGTTCAGATCATAAGACACATCAGACATCCAATAAGATTTTTACAAAAAGCGTCATTATTTTCCTTTGAACTTAACTCAAAATAGTTCAGTTTATTTGGAAGAGGTGTACTCATATCTTTACATTCATGCATATTGAATTTATTGAGAACTGATTTTGGCGCGCTTGTTATGTGAGAACTCACATCGAATGTAATTATATTATCTTCTCTGTTAATTTTATTGCAATAAACTCTTTTACTTAAATCTTTCATAAGAAATCTGTATAAAATTATTGATCATTATTCTGAAAATATTCCATGAGATAAAAGAGTTGTGATTACATTCCTTATGGCTTTGGTCTCCAGTTCCATATATTCAACTGAGATCTTATCGAACTCTAAATATGTGGTTCGGTATTCTTTGTCTCATAAATGAGAACTCTATGCAGGTATTCCAACATCTATGATTCAAATATTTGTGGTGGTCTGGCTTTGTTTCAAATTTGTCCAATTATGAGACTTGGGTTATAATAGATTTGCTTCATTGCTTCCTCTTGTAGTGGGTGCATTTTAAGACCTGCTGCTAAAAACAGGTTCAATACTGAATAGCCTCAGGAGCTAAAACCCTCAAATGAAAATGCAACAGACGTTGCCGTCCTTTTTTATCATTTACCATCAAAGTTAATCGAGACTAGACATACAGTTCGTTCGTAGAGTTTTATTAATGTGTTCGGAGTGATTGTATATTATATGATGTTATCCAACTATAAATTTATTGAGAATTAGGAGATCTAAGGAATTTCCGATGTGAGATAGGCAATGATGAAATTTTTATAATATTATAGTGGAAAAAATTAGATATTGAATGGAAATCAACTAGTAATTCATCGTTAACATCCAATAATAGCCGAATATCCTTGTTACGAATGCTGCATTCAGAAGTAAATCATAATAATTGAGAGAGTAAATAAAATTTCTCGAACAATTAAACTGAATTTCTATTCCGATGATACAGCTTTTCTGTTATTTTATCAATATCAACCGTTATGTATTAAGGATGAAAATAAAGTACAGGAGTGTATTAGCACATTGTGACATCTTTAAATGCTTGCAACTTTATAGCTGAGCCAAATTTAGAGGAATGGAAAATGATAAAAGTGTTTTACTGGGGAGTGGAATCTGTGATTGGTATTAATGTACAACTTGAAGACTCAGTCTTTGTATAAGTATTAAGAGCAGATTTTGGGGAATATTCCACTCAAGAAGAAATAATAAAATATTTTACAGTTCAGTTAACAGAAAACAATAATTGATGAATTACAATTTTTATAACCTTCCAATTATTTTTTCCCAGTCTTTTATCTGGAGCAAAGCTTCTTTCGCAGCCAAACCCATAGCTCCTTCAGTGGATATCGTTGGTTCAAGTTCTAAAATATTTCTTGCTTCAATCAAACAGCTAACAACTTCCCTCAACCTGAGCTTGATTTCTTCTTTCGTAAGTGAACCTTTTTCGAATTCTCTCGTCAATAGAACCATCAAAGGTGCATGCAATTCATATAGAGTAACACCTAAAATATAAGTAGTAATTAAAGCGCACTTTGGGAGGTGAATTCATTACTAAATGGTTCATTTCTGGGTTTTCTCTCTTGCCACCGTGACAAATTTAGAATTTCAGAATAACTGTCAACAAAAATAAATTATTCTGAAGATTTTCCATTGGTATCTGACAAAGGACATTTAGTCTCCGGAACGTTACAAAATAGTTTTTTTATCGTTGGTGTTGTTACATTACTATTTATTAGGCAAAATTGTTCTATAATATATTGCTTCTGACAAATATCTTTTGTTTCTGACGCAGGGGCAATTTAAAAATAATAATCTATTTGTTTCATAGATGATTTTGCAGGGTTTGGGAGAGAAAACCCAGAAAGGGACCAACTAAAATTTAAATAATATCATATTTCGAAGTTCACACCCTACACTGGACACTAACCCCTTAGTTTGGTGAATCCTGGTTCTATAATGTTGAATATTTGTAAGATTCCTTTGCATATTTCTATCTTCCTTGAAAGTTGTGTGTCTGAAAGCTGATATATCAGATAACCGTCTATTTTCCCGTACAACTGACTCAAAGATAGTTTGACTGCTAAGCAGATGTAGTGGTTTGGGTGCAGGACGTTTCTATATTTCATGAGGAAGAACTCCAGAGAATTTATGTCATTGCAGTCTATTAACTCATATTCATGGCTTATCCTGGAATAATTTGACATCTCAATAAATAAATAATCTTCTTTTATATTTATATAGGTATAAACATGAATCGCCAAAATCTAGGTAACGACTTCACTTCCGACCGACTGCATAAAATTGGATAATTAATTTCTTGTTGTGTTCGTTACTGTTATAGAACAAGATTTTTAGTCAAGTACATTTTCAAATAGAACATTCCATACAGAATGTAAAATGGTGGCTCGAAGGTATATGTCGGATTTCAGCGGATTCTGACGTATTGTTTATGGAATATAAATTTTTTTAAGAAAATATTTCTTATTTTTTTTTCTTGTGATGCGATATTCACGAAATTCGCGAAATATTGGCGCGTCAGCATTCTACAAGCAATTACCAAGTTTTAAAAGGATCGGATTAGTATATTTTGAGTTATTGAAGAAATAACGATAAAATTTAAGATGGGTATATAACTCCAAAACCTTTTGGCCGATTATTTCTATCAATGAACTTCAATGTCGCATTCGAATGTGCATCCTACCCTGGAAATTGCGAGTTGCTATCTCTTTCCGATCTCGAGTTATCTTGAGTTACCTAATATTTTTTCAAATGCCTACATACCAAATCTCAGCTATCTAGGACTTCGAGAACTACCCTATTATCATACACAAATCTGTTCTTCTCTTTATGGTGGTTAGAGGGTGAAAAGATTTCATAATTTCCTGTTGTTTGTTCGCTTATTCAAGCCTGCAAATCAAATTTAACATTCCAGAAATTCCCCCAGTCTTATTAATTTCCTATTCAGACCTAAACCCCCCGATAAGCGGGTAGGAGGGTAAAGGTTACAGATTCCCTGATTTCGTTGTTTGTATGCTTATCTTAGCCTACATACCGAATCTCAATATTCTACGATTAGGGAAGTACACTAGTCTTATACACTGATTTGCACACCCTTTCATGGGGGTCGGATCGTGAATTTTACATATTTCTTAATTTTTCAGCGCGCTCGTTCCTGAAATAAATGATCAGTAGATTTCACCCATTTGTAACACCATACACTACTGAAATTCATATAGTCAGCAGGGTTCTGTCATGTGACGAAAATGTGAATAAAAAAAAAGTGGGAAAGCCCCGTGGACAGGAGCTTTGGCGCTCTTTTTCAAACTTTGACAAATACAATCTCCCTAAGTATTGGTTTCTCAATTCTCAGTTGAGAATGATATCAATGGATTCTTATGATATAATAAAACTGCATCATGCACTGAGTTCAACAACGCTGCGTATAAACTACGCGCGGCAAACCCTCGAACAGTCGAACATTGGCTCACGAGGGGGCTCGCGCTATGTAGTGTACACGGGGTATGGGCTGCCGCGAGAGGCATACCCATCTAATACGCGGAGGCCCATGCTGCCTTGCGTATCAATGTTCGAGGGTTTGCCGCGTGTAGTATAAATGCAGCTTTACAGAAACTAGGTAACACTCCCGTATCCAGTTCTGTACTTATTGAAATTCGTAGTGATGTACTCAGTATTGTGCAAGCTATTACCGCTGCATGTAAAACTCCCGTTATGCACTTATGGAAATCCGTACCGACGCTTTGAGTATTATACAGGAGCTAGTAAATCATATCTCCGAAAGTATTAGCTTGTTAGAGTTGTAAAGGATATCAATAGATTCTTCTGATGAAACTACATCTTAAAAAAAAATGAATTTGAAATTTGTATTGTGAAAAATATTTTTTTTTCGTTACTCCGGAATCATCTTGCCGATTTTACCCAATAACGAACTCAACCGAGGTGTTTATATTCCAAATATATTATGAAAATTTCTTCTAGCCTATTTCGTTAGACAGTTGTCGTGTTAACGCAGGGCCGGCTGGACATAATCGGTTTTGACCACGGATTCTTGATCAGTGAGTCAAACCAAATCGTTTTAATCCAAAAATTCGAATATTACAGACATTTGGGCAAATTGATATAAGCACTCTGTTCCGAGGAACAAGAGCTAGTTGAAATGCGGTACTCGATTGTAAAATAGCGGCTGGAAGGTATGTGCAGAATTTCATCAGGGGATTCTGAAATATAAAATTTTTGAAGAAAACAATTGATATTTTTCAGAGTTTGGGAGAGAAAACCCACAAAAAAACCTTTTAATAATTGATACGATCCTCACGATATTTCGCAAAAATTAGTTCATCGGCATCTTACAGGTAATTACCAAGTTCAAATTGGATCGGATCTGAATATTTAGAGTTATTGAGGAAATAACACCAACATTTCAGTATTGCAGATGGGTTTAACTCCGAAACGAACTTAACGAACTTAACTGTCGCATTCAGATGCACATCCTTGCCTGAAAATTTGCAAGTCACTTTGTCTCTCCGTTCGAAAGTTATCGTGGCAACGGTCACCTATTTCAGTGGCGTTTGTTTCCGAATCCGAATAATACTGAGATTTCTTGCTTTCATTTGAACAATCACCAAAAATATAGAACATTGAGTGTAACTTTCGGTGATTCTTTCTTGAGACATAATTTCTGCGCGTATGTTCTGGGGAACATCGCGTTATAGTTTTGCCCAAATGTGAAATTTAATTCTGTGGTGCCGTCCGGCCGTACGGCCGTCCGGCTGTTGCCACGATAACTTGAGAACAGAAAGAGCTAGCGACTTGAAATTTTCAGGGTAGGTGGCGCATCCCAATACGACGGACAAGTTCGTTAATGGGTATAATCGGCCCAATGGTTTCCGAGTAATAATTTTGTTTTCGACCAAAATAAATCCGATCGAATTTAAACTTGTTGAATAGTTGTAGAATATAGACCTGAGCACGTTTGTGAAATTTTGTGCGAATCGTATCGCTAGAAAATTATTAAAAAATTATTAAAAAATACTTTTGTTGTCACGATGACCTGAGAATGAAGAGAGATAGCGGCTTGAAAATTTCAGGTTAGGTTGTGCACCTGAATGCGACCTTTGAATTTGTTTATGAGCATAATCGTCCAAACGGTTTTAGAGTTATAGCTATCTGAAATTTTCTAAAATTTGGTTGTTTTTTGTTCCTCATTAACTCGAAGAATACAAAACCGATTGAATTCAAACATGGTTATTAGTTTGTAGAATGCCAACGCGAAAATTCTTGCAGAATTTCGTGAGGATGGTATAACTAGAAAATTAAAAAAAAAATAATTAAAAATTATTGAAAAAAAATCTATAAATCATAAACTATTCGTCCGGCATGGCTGAAATTTTGGAAGAGCCTTCAGAACCTAACTCTACTGCAGAATTCCAAGTTTGAACATGATCGGATCTATATTGTTGGAGAACCGCGCAGCCTTTTGTGAGTTCGGTAGCGAAGCGGTAGCGCCGGTAGCGGATGCGAATCGTCGTATGATATGTTGTCTATGGTCGTATTTTTGCGAGAACCTTCAAAAATAAAAATATGAATGTCATGATGACATATCTTTTACGCGTATGTTATGGGAAAATCGTGTTATTTCATCACAAATCTATGGGAGATGATAGCCCTACATTAGTGGTCAGACCTGGTTTTGAAAGAGATCCTCCTTAGGAGGAGGCAACTAAATATTGAAGGGATTTCTATGAACAAGAGAGAATATCTTTGAGAAATAGAGAAGACGATTCTTCTTCAAGAGATCCATGTGCCTTCAGAGGAGTATATTTGTGAGAGGGGACTTTTGAAAGGTTATGTATTATTTTTAATATGATATCGCTGAAATGTTGTTGAAGGCTTCTGATCTTGTAAGGTGAGAGGCTCATTTATGGATATTAAATCTCGTGATGGGTAGAGAGGAATTTTAGGCCAGTCTTTCTATCACTAATGAGAATATATCTTTATGTTTCACCTCATCACCTTTAGATCTATCAATGGACATTTATTGGTTAAGAATAAGTAATTGAATTTTACTTTGAATTGAATTTCATTCAATATGTTAGTAACTAAACTTATAATTTTCTTTACTTTGATTATTTAAATATGACATTAATTCCAGTAATATTTTTCAAGAATAATTATGTATTCTTCTCCTAACGAAGAATTGAAGGTAGACAATAATGTGTTAATTTTTTCATCATTGCCCTCTATCCTGACTTCACGAAAAAAAAATTGGTTCAAGCACTGACGTGAAGTCAGGAGCTTTTGCGCGTATGTTCTGTTGTCCATTCTCCTGTATTGGACACTCTTAATCGAATTCACCATGGTAAATTCGATTAAGAGTGTTCAATACAGGAGAATGGACAATTGAACATACGCGCAAAAGCTCCTGAATTCACGAAAAAATTTGGTTCAAGCACTGACGTGAAGTCAGGAGCTTTTGCGCGTATGTTCAATTGTCCATTCTCCAGTATTGAACACTCTTAATCGAATTTACCATGGTGAATTCGATTAAGAGTGTCCAATACAGGAGAATGGACAACAGAACAGAACCTCGCGGCCGAGGATATAAAATTAGTTACAAAGATTAAATTCAAGGATGTTTTCAACGTAGTTTTAGAGCTGGCACCGGAACTGTATCAAATGATAATTAAAAGGGGTTTTCTCTATATAGGGTGGCTTAAGTGTTATGTAAGTGAGCACTACAATATTGTGAAATGCTTCAAGTGTTGCAAAGCTGGTCATCAGAAAAAAGATGCCGCAGTGTTTAGTATGTCCGAAGTGTTCGGAGTCTCATGAAAGAAAGGATTGTAATAGTCAGACCTTATGTTGCAATAATTGCAAATCGTTAAATTTGAAATATAAACTTAATATTAGCACTGATCATTTTGCGAATAGTTCAGGGTGCGGTTATTTATTAAACAAGGTTGAGCAACTTAAAAGTAGAATTCAATTCGTCTAACAAATAGGGTTCAAGCCCTGTGGACAGGAGCTTTCTGGCGCTCTAGTTCAAACAGACAAATTATATCTCCGAAAGTATTGGTTTCTCATAGTTGAGAATTATATCAATGTATTCTTATGATACAACTGCATCATGAAGGAAAATCAATTCAAATAATAGTTTATTCATCAAAATTAAATGAGAAATCTGAGAATGAGAACTGCACCATGGAAGAATTCAAATTAAAATAGCTGAAATGAATCTCTTATAGAACAGGATGACATGTAAGAGCACAGAACCTAACCTAACCTAACGATATATTCTGTGTGTACGAGTATAAACACAGAGCATATAATAAAGCTCAGATAGAATAATTATAGCATTCTGTGAAAATATAGAAGTAAGATTCATTATTGAAATTTCGAAAAATCATATCTCCGAAAGTATAAGCTTGTTGGAGTTAAAATCAGACAAATTATCTCTCCAACAGTATTGGTTTCTCAGAGTTGGGAATAATATCAATGGATTCTTATGAAAGAACTTCATTTTAGCAGAAATTGAATTCAAACATCATAGAAGAATTTAAATTCAACAAGAGTGCCAAAAATTATCAATCCAAAACCAATAGACGAATTCTACCCAACAACGAACTCATCCGAGATATTCATTCCTCAATTCTATGATGAACGATAATATATATCTTTTCTCAAATCCTCTCCAATACACCAATATTCCAGTTTTGTTTTTAGTGGAGATATTCTGAACTCAATATTATTAACTTACCATTACCATTCCCATCATCATATGGATTGACCATCGGCATGAAAATATCAACCAACAAAAAGTATGATATTATATTATATATCTGATTCTACTGGAATGAATGAATTAGACAACGTCATGTCTCAGAAAAATAACTTGTCATTATAACAATTCATAGAATACCCACAGAATAATTATATAATTCTGTAAAAACATATAAATACGATTTATATTGAAATTTTGAAAAATCATATCTCCGAAAGTATTAGCTTGTTAGAGTTAAAAATTATATGAATGGTAAAACTGCATATTGAAAAAAATTTAATTTGGAATTTGTTATGTAAAAAAAAATTTTTTTTTGTTACTCCGAAACCATTTGTCCGATTTCGCCCAATAACGAACTCAACCGAGATATTCATCTCCCAAACCTACTCTGAAAATTTCAACTGTCTAGCTCATTCCGTTCGAGAGTAATCGTGCCTACGGCCGGACAGAATGAATTTCGACCACGGATTCTTGATCAGTGAGTCGAACCAAATCGTTTAAGACCATTTTCATCGGAAAATTCGAAAATTACAGACATTTGGGCAAATTGATAAGCACTCAGTTCAGAGGAACTAGAGCGCCAAAAATTAATATGCCCATTTCAATCTTCGTTCAATGTTTTATAAATTCGATGCATTTGTAGAGCTGGTAAATTTCCACAACTTTGATATTGTTTGTATGTCTGAGACTTGGCTGACTTCGGATATCTCAGAGCGGGCAGTGTATGTTCCGGGTTTCGGAATGATTCGGAGGGACCGTGGATCGAGACGTGGAGGGATCGGTTGTTACGTCCGTGATTCAATCAACTCAAAGGTGGAATTTTCTGATATGCATTGCCCATTGGGTATCGAACAATTATGGATATCTATCAAAATAAAAAAAATAACGCTTTTAGTTGGCGTTATTTATAGAACTGAGGCTTGCTCCATGCACAATTTCGTTGAGTATTGTGACGACACACTTTCTCACATGGTTCCGCTGTTTGATCATATTGTTGTGACTGGGGATGTGAACGTGGATCAGCTTGTGGGAAATCCCATAGGCGTCTGTTTTGAATCTTACAACTTCATGCAATTGATAACGGAACCTACCCGTATAACTAATACATCTCAAACATTACTTGATGTGATATATATAAATGGGAGTGAACTTGTTGTGCGCTTGGGTGTTCTGGATCATGAATTTTCTGACCATAGGGCAGTTTACTGTGAGTTTGATTTGAGGATTAAATATGGGACTCAATTTTTGAAAGTCTATAGAGACTATAAGTATTTTAATATAGATCTCAAAAACATATCATGGGATAACATACTTTATGAAAATTTTATGAACAACAAAATTGAGCTCTTTAATGATATGTTGATCTCTTTGTTTGATAAACATGCTCCATATGTGGAGTCTAGAATTACAAAGCTCCATGCACCTTGGCTCACCCCCACAATACGGGATATGATGAAAACTAGAGATGCTGCTTTGGCCCAATACAGGAGATCTAAAAATGTTATTGATCATAATCATTATAAAGACCTCCGGAATTCTGTTACGAGTGCAGTCCGTGTATAGAGAAAAGGGGGTATTTGAAATATCGATCT
Organism: Halyzia sedecimguttata; assembly: GCA_937662695.2. Lineage (NCBI taxonomy): Eukaryota > Metazoa > Arthropoda > Insecta > Coleoptera > Coccinellidae > Halyzia > Halyzia sedecimguttata. Next base: position 7,717,505 of record OW569416.2, on the reverse strand, counting down.
GCTCTTTTGAATAGAAAGGAGTTATGGAAGGCCATGAAAGCACTTAAGGTGGCCCCCATGAACTGAGGGACCCCGAAGCTATCAATGATTATTTTACTTCTGTGTTCAGTCCTATGAATTGCTGTTCTGAGACGTCCCAATGGTACCGGTCAAGGACATTTAACACCGATATTGGTTTTTCCTTTGGTTTGGCAACTGTTGATGCAATTAAATCGCTTGTGCTGGATTTGAAATCGGATGTTGTTGGAAGTGACGATGTTTCTGCAAGGATGTTGCAGCTTTCCCTTCCTGTCATTGCCCCATATATAACTCATATTGTTAATTGTTGCTTGGAGGTGGGCTTATTTCCGGATACGTGGAAATATGCGTTGATAAAAACCGTTGCTTAAATCGAACAAACCTGAATCTCTTGGTGATCTGCGCCCAATAAGCATTCTCCCAGCGCTCTCTAAAGTTTTAGAAAGAGTTATCTATCGACAGGTATACGATTATGTATTGCAGAATTATATACTAACTGAATTACAATCAGGCTTTCGAAGGGGGTTTAGCGCAACTACCTTGCTTCTCGATTTAACGGATAGCGTGCTTCGATCATTGGACGAGGGTAAAGCTGCGTCAGTCATTCTGTTGGATTTTTCTAAGGCCTATGACACTATAGATCATGCTCTTCTCTGCGCTAAACTAAAATACTTTGGTTTTGATGACATCTCCTTACGTTTTTTCGAATCATATTTTTCAAACCGATATCAGAGGGTGCTTGTTGAGGATGGCTCGTCAAATTTTACATCAGTCACTTCAGGGGTACCTCAGGGCTCTGTCCTCGGGCTTCTTCTCTTTTCAATTTATACTTCTGACATTTTTAAGCCTTTGAATAATTTGAAATTACATTCATTTGCAGATGATACGCAGCTTTATTTTTCCTTCGAATCTCAATCTGCAAACTTAGCTTCACAAAAGATAAATCGGGATTTAGAGGCCATTTATGCATATTCAGCTGACCATAATCTTAGACTTAATGCTAAGAAATGTAATTCACTCTTATTTTGTTCAGATACATCCAGATCCACTGTTCAGGAAAATCTGAAACTAGTTATCAATAACGAACCATTGAGCGCAGTAAATGGTTGCAGAAATTTGGGAATAATTTGTGATTGTACCCTTCGTTTTCGGGAACACGTTACCCTTCTAGTAAAAAAATCTTATCTAGTTTTGCGTCAGTTATATAGAAGTAGAGGTGTTTTGAACTTTGAATTGCGCAAACTGCTTTGTGAAACTATCGTTATGTCAATTCTTAATTATGGGCTTTTGGTGTTTTATCCTTGCTTGGACCAGGTCACTAAGTTTAGATTGCAGAAGATTCAGAATAGTTGTTGTCGATTTGTTTTTGGAATAAGAAAATATGATCGCGTATCTAGCAGAATAAAACAACTTGGTTGGTTGAATGTCGGTAACCTGTATAAATATCACCTCGCGGCTTTTGTATATCGTGTTATTTCGACGTCAAATCCTTCTTACTTAAGGTCCAAATTCGTTTTTCGTGGTGATGTTCACGGTCTGTCTCTGAGATTTCCGCATAGTCTTATGCTGCCTAAATATAGGTTGTCGATTTTTCAACGGTCATTTACTTATAATGCAGTGTTAATTTTTAATGGTATTTCTATGGCATTTAAGGACAAATCTCTTAGTTTCTTAAAGCGTGATTATGGGAAAAGTTTGCCGCAAAGTCAGTAACCCTGAAATATGCTATGTTGTTGTAAAACTGATCTAGTGCTGATCCCTGAGTATAACTTTGTAATGCGGTGTTAATTTTAGTAGATTACTTGACCTCCATAAATGTTTTTTGAAGATTACTTTTATTTTTTTTTTGTATTATCATTTTTATTCTGTTGTATCCTATTGTAAAAATGTTGTTGAGTAGAGTAGCTTAAGCTAGACTCCGCCTCTTGCAGCAATTGTTTGTATTTGCAAACGAATAAAGGCCATTTATTATTATTATTATTATGTAATATTTTTCATAGCAGATTCGAGGAATGAATATCTCGGATAAGTTCTTTACTGGTTAAAATTGGTCTGTTGGTTTTGGATCAGTGATTTTTGGCACTCTTGTTGAATTTATATTATTTTGTAAACAGGGCTTTCCCGCTTTTTTGAAAATTTTCTAGTAATACGATCTTTACGAAATTTTGCAAAAAATCTGACGTCGGCAGTCTTGAACTAATTACCATGTTTGAATTGAATCAGCATAGTATTTTTTGAGTAATTGAGGAAATAACAACCAAATTTAGGATTGATATAACTCCAAAAATTGTTGGCCGAAATTGGTCTGAAATGTTTAGTTTCGCCTCACTGATGAACAATTCCGAGATTGAATATACGTAATTATGTCAATCCGCAGGCACGATAACTCTCGAACGAAGTGAGTTAGATTGTTGATTTACAGGGTAGGTTTGTGGGCTGAATATCTCGAGTGCTTCCGTTAATGGAGAAAATGCGCCGAGTGGTTTTGGAGTTATTGCCATCTGAAATTTTGTATTCCTCATATCTCGAAAAATAATGAATTGGTTGAATTGGAACTCGGTAGTTGGAAAATACCGACACGAATAATGTGACAATTTTCGTGAGGATCATATGACTAGAAAATTCCAAAACAATTATATCAATGGATAGAGGATAGAGTAACAAAGTTGGAAAAAAACACAATTGACTCTCCTTAGTCGCACAAGCTCCTAGAAGATTTGGGAGGGTCAGTATAATCCTAATCCTGTTTATAGCACGCGCGCCAAAGCAGATTGACTTTTTACACTTTTTCTTTCATTGTTAAGTCAATCTGCTTTTGCGCGCGTGCTATAAACATGATTAGGATTATACTGACCCTCCCAAATCTTCTAGGAGCTTGTGCGACTAAGGAGAGTCACTTGTGTTCTTTTCTAACTTTGTTACTCTATCCTGATGACAGCTTAGATACAGCACTGTTAATTTTTGAACCGACAGTGAATGGTGTCCACTATCCTTTGGGTAGATCTTCGGCTCGCTCTATCCACTGAGCTTGAAGTACTCATCATTCAATTCAAATTAGCCACCGTGAACACGCGCGCCAAAGAGTACTGACTTCACGTCAGTGCTTTTTTTTTTCAAGTTCCTTTATGAAATATAGCTATCAATACAGTTTGGCTGTTAGCTTTACCGTAGATCGGAAAAAAATGCGGTTGTGGGTCCTCCGTTAGGGACGCAATTGCATCTTCTCCAAATCCGAACGTATTTTAATATAGATCTACAGAATATAGTTATTTATAAATTCGCCTCAGGGCCACCATACAGACATTTCAAATCGGAAACAACGCTATTTCCCCCAAACTGACTTGTGTCCGTGCACTGAATTGACATGAATATTCTATTAAAACCTCACAATATCGGCTCATTACTCCCAACATAACCCAAACAACCAAAAACCATTCACTTCTCGTCTGCGCAAGCGCAGTATACTCGTGGCTGCAAGTCCTCTTAAAATTACACACCTCACAAAAAATTCCGATTCTCTAACACTATTGGTTCAGGAGATATCGCTTCTTGGATCCACGCATGCGCACACCCTCACCAGGGGATTCTATAGTGGAATAGCATCCGCCACCCCAAAACCCCAATCCTCTCTGACGAAAGCACCAGCAGTTAAATCACAGATGGTCTGCTCATGCGCATAACGAAAAATGCCCGTAAGGGGTTACATCAATTTCGAAATTAGCCCCAGGGCCACGGTACGGACACTTTAACTCTGAAACAACGCTACATCCCCCAAACTGACTTGTCCTTGCACTGAATTGCTATGAATATTCTTTTAAAACCTCATAATATCGACTCAGCACTCCCAACATAACCCATCCAACCCAAAAACAGTCACTTCTCTTCTGCACATGCGCAATCTACTCGCGGCTAAAAGTCCTCTCAAAATAACACACCTTACAAAAAACTCCGATTCTCCAACACTAGTGGTTCAGGAGATATCACATCTTTAATCCACGCATGCGCAGATCCTCAAAAGGGGATTCTATAGAGGAATAGCATCCGCCACCCCAAAACCCTAATCCTCTCTGACGAAAACACCACCAGTTAAATCACTGATGGTGTGCTCATGCGCATAACGAAAAATGCCTGTAAGGAGTAACATCAATTTCAAAATTAGCCCCAGGGCCACGGTACGGACACTTTAACTCGGAAACAACGCTACATCCCCCAAACTGACTTGTCCTTGCACTGAATTGCTATGAATATTCTTCTAAAACCTCATGATATCGACTCAGCACTCCCAACATAACCCATCCAACCCAAAAACAGTCACTTCTCTTCTGCGCATGCGCAATCTACTTGCGGCTAAAAGTCCTCTCAAAATAACACACCTTACAAAAAACTCCGATTCTCCAACACTAGTGGTTCAGGAGATATCACATCTTTAATCCACGCATGCGCAGGCCCTCAACAGGGGATTCTATAGAGGAATAGCATCCGCCACCCCAAAACCCTAATCCTCTCTGACGAAAACACCACCAGTTAAATCGCTGATGGTCTGCTCATGCGCATAACGAAAATTGCCTGTAAGGGGTAACATCAATTTCAAAATTAGCCCCAGGGCCACGGTACGGACACTTTAACTCGGAAACAACGCTACATCCCCCAAACTGACTTGTCCTTGCACTGAATTGCTATGAATATTCTTTTAAAACCTCATAATATCGACTCTGCACTCCCAACATAACCCATCCAACCCAAAAACAGTCACTTCTCTTCTGCGCATGCGCAATCTACTGGCGGCCAAAAGTCCTCTCAAAATAACACACCTTACAAAAACCTCCGATTCTCCAACACTAGTGGTTCGGAAGATAACGTATCTTTAATCTACGCATGCGCAGACCCTCGTCAGGGATCTGAATTCTATGGAGGAATAGCATCCGCCACCCCAAAACCCCAATCCTCTCTGACGAAAACTACAGCAGTTAAAGGACTTCTCATCTGCGCATGCGCAATACGGAAAATGCCCGGAAAGGGCAGCATGAACCTCAAAAACATATGTTTCGGCATTAAAAGCAAAGTATTCCGCAAAATAGTAGTAATTTTTTTATTTTTTTCATGTCACGTGATCTTCACGAAATTTTGCAAAAGTGTTTGCTTTGGTCTTTTGCATCTAACTACTGAGTTTCAATTTAATCAGATCAGTATTTTTCGAGTTATCGTGAAAACAAAATTTTCAAATTTTCAAAATTTATTTTTGCCATTTTAGGGCCGTCCGTTCAACACAAAACTTCGCAGGCATATAAAGGTCATGATTCTACAATCCGATGCCAAATTTCAAAAAGATCGAGTGATCGGTTCCGGAAATATTCATAAAAAACGTTTTTACTAAAAATGGCCTTAACTCCGAAACCGCTCGGTGATTTCGCCGGTTAACGAACTTGTCCGAGATATTTACGCTACGAAACTACCCTGCAAATTTCAACACTCTAAGTCGTTCCGTTCGAGAGTTATCGTGCTAACTGCCGGACCGGACGGACAGAATTGAATTTGACCTCGAATTCTTCATCAGGGAGTCGAACCCAATCGTTTGAGTCCATTTTCGAAAAAAAAATCGAAAAATACAGACATTCAGACCTATTCTGTTTGCGTATTGCTATAAACATTGCTATTCAAGTCATATTGCTATCCTCCTAATTTTTAACAATATGACTATCGTATTACGATTACGTATTCTGTTCGGACTGTTATAGCAATGTTGGTTATCAATTTTCTCCCAGCAATATTGCTATGAAGTAGGTCAAAATTCATTGATTTTAGAGCTGACAACACTGTATTTCATGACTTTTATGTGAATTAGAAGAAGAATTTAACCTTAATTGATAAACATTTCGTCCGTTTTTCGGTGGTTATCCGTAATTCCTAACCAAATTAATAAAATGTCACGAAAGCGAAAAACGAACTATTTTATTTATGAAACTAACAAGATGCAGTTATTGATCAATTTTCAGGAAACACATCGAATATTGGTAACCGCTACCATGACCGAAAAATTGAAGACTGCAAACACCTAAACAAATATTAAATTTTGATTTTTTCTGTCTTCATTCATACTTCGAATGCACAAGTTAAACGGAACAGTATGTCTCCTAGTTTTGTCCTGAACAAATTCCCTCAGTTCTTCAATTGAATCAAAAGAAGTCATCTTCGTATTAAGGCTGAATTAATAGTTTATTTAACTTTTTTCACCCAGTACGTCAGTCTTCGAATGCATATCTAACAAAAGAAGCAGTACCTATATCTCATAGTGTGCTCATGAACAAGTAAATATATGAATAAAATACCCTCGGCTCTTCAATGAAATCAAAGGCAGTCATCTTTTTACTAAGACTGAATTATTAGTTTATTTAATTTGTTTCATCCAGTCGGTCAGTCTTCGAATGCATATCTCTAACTTAAAAGAAACAGTATATATCCTAGTTTGCTCATGAACTAATAAATAAATGAATAAAATTCTCTCAGCCTCTTATTATTGAGGTTGAAATGGTTGAATAGTTTATGATCTTTTCTGTTCACAAATGGAAGGGATTGTTAGTGTCAGATCTAAGTCTTAGCAATTCCCTTGAAATTAAGTATTTTAAGTACCTTTAATAAATATATACGATTATTTATACCTATATTTATCAAAGTACCTACCTATTTTCAATATTTTCGGTTTCTTGGAAGAGAAAAGTGGTTCTTAGCCATATTCCAAATCTTGTTATGCTCTTAGCAAGTACTATTTTGAGGTTGCTGAGATAGCAATGTGGATAACAATACGTTTGTAAAAATGACAGATCATATTGCTCAAAATCGATGATCAGAATAGCAATATTTCGGATCTTGCTGTGGTAGCAATATATTTTTCTTAGCAATATTGCTATGCGCGAACAGAATAGGTCTGATTGTGACGAAATGATAGCACGCTGTTCCTTGCGGAACACGCGCGCAAAGATCAATAAAACTATCATAAAATTATACCTGTTATGCTTGTAAAGTGAAGTTCTTGAACTAATTTTGCCGTTTTATTCCACATTGTCTTTATTACTGCTTTTTGGCGCTCTAGTTCCTCGGAACTGAGTGCTTATCAATTTGCCCAAATGTCTGTAATTTTCGAATTTTTCGATGAAAATGGTCTTAAACGATTTGGTTCGACTCACTGATCAAGAATCCGTGGTGGAAATTCATTCTGTCCGGCCGTAGGCACGATAACTCTCGAACGGAATGAGCTAGAGAGTTGACATTTTCAGAGTAGATTTGGGGGATAAATATCTCGGCTATGTTCGTTACTGGGCAAAATCGGACAGAAGGTTTCGGAGTAAAAAAAAAAAATTTTTTTTTTACAAAACAAATTCCAAATTAATTTTTTTTTAATAAGCAGTTTTATCATAAGAATCCATTCATATCATTTTCAACTCTAACAAGCTAATACTTTCGGAGATATGATTTTTCAAAATTTCAATGTAAATCGTATTTCACAGATTGATATAATTATTCTATTCTATGTATGAATTTTCATAATGTCAACTTGACAGAAGGGAATATTGTAACTTCAAAAATATTGGGGTTGAAATACTCGTATTTTAGCGATGCAACGGGGACCTCACCCGAAAATGTTTGAAAATATTACGTAAATATTGAAAGCATAATTCTTTAGTTCGAGAGAGGAGAAAATTTGGTGAACGTAGATGAGGAAATTTTTGATCGATTACAAGGTAATTTTTTCATTATTTCTTCTCTTCTTTAATACATGTTCTATGGAATATCTACTATTTGTAGGTACTTCAAACCTGTTTTGGGCAATTGTCATACGAAACTTGTTTTTTTGGCGCTCTAGTTCCTCGGAACAGAGTGCTTATCAATTTGCCCAAGTGTCTGTAATTTTGGAATTTTTGGCTGAAAATGGTCTCAAACGATTTGGTTCGACTCACTGATCAAGAATCCGAGTGCGAAATCGATTCTGTCCGGCCGGCCAACCGTCCGTAGGCACGATAACTCTCGAACGAAAGGAGTAAGCGGATTGAAAATTGCAAGGTGGTTTTGGAGCGTAAATATCTCGGACAAGTTCCTTCGAACTATCTGAAATTTAGCATCAAATTGTAGAATCATGAGCTTTATACGCATGTGAAGTTTTGTATTGACCAGATTACCGTAAAGCGTAAAAAAAAAAATTTTGAAAATTTAAAATATGTTTTTCCACAATAACTCTCGAACGGAATGAGCTAGGTAGTTGAAATTTTCAGAGTAGGTTAGGGAGATGAATATCTCGGTTAAGTTCGTTATTGGGCAAAATTGGCCAGATTTAATTCGATTTCTTCCATGGTGCAGTTCTCATTCTCATGATTGCTCATTTAATCTTGATAAATAAACTATTATTTGAATTGAATTTCCTTTATGATGCAGCTCTATCATATGTATACATTGATATAATTCCCAACTCAGAGAAACCAATACTTTCGGAGATATAATTTGTCTGTTTGAACTAGAGCGCCAGAAAGCTCCTGTCCACAGGGCTTGAACCCATTTTTTATAATACATACTACTGCTTTACTTACCGAATATCTCCGGAAATATGCACTTTAAACAGCTATAGTAGTCCTATATTATTTATTATAAAATAAAAAAATACACCATTTTTGTATTTTTGGCGCTCTAGTTCCTCGGAACTGAGTGCTTATCAATTTGCCCAAATGTCTGTAATTTTCGAATATTTCGATGAAAATGGTCTTAAACGATTTGGTTCGACTCACTGATCAAGAATCCGTGGTCGAAATTCATTCTGTCCGGCCGGCCGGTCCGGCCGGTCCGGCCGGCCGGTCCGGCCGGTCCGGCCGGCCGGTCCGGCCGGCCGTAGGCACGATAACTCTCGAACGGAATGAGCTAGAGAGTTGAAATTTTCAGAGTAGGTTTGGGGGATAAATATCTCGGCTAAGTTCGTTATTGGGCAAAATCGGACAAATGGTTTCGGAGTAACAAAAAAAAAATTTTTTTTTTACGAAACAAATTCCAAATTAAATTTTTTTTTAATAAAAAGTTTTATCATGAGAATCCAATCATATCATTTTTAACTCTAACAAGCTAATACTTTCGGAGATATGATTTTTCAAAATTTCAATAATAAATCGTATTTCAACGTTGTCACAGAATAATATTATTCTATGTATGAATATGAATTGTCATAATGTCAAATGATGTTCAATTGAAGAATTGTGAGCGAAGTGAGAAAAATCTCAGATATGATTTTTCAAAATTTCAATAATAAATCGTATTTCAACGTTGTCACAGAATGATATTATTCTATGTATGAATATGAATTGTCATAATGTCAAATGATGTTCGAATTGTGAGCGAAGTGAGTTAAATCTCAGTTGTTTGCTCCGATATTAGTTTTTCTCAGAAAATTCTTACATTTCGGAACTGAACATGAAGTAAGAGATCTGAGAGTAGTGAGACTGCTTTTCATCCATAGACATAGATATAACTCTCGAACGGAATGAGGTAGGTAGTTGAAATTTTCAGAGTAGTTTAGGGAGATAAATATCTCGGTTGAGTTCGTTATTGGGCAAAATTGACCAGATTTAATTTGATTTCTTCCATGGTGCTTTTCTCATTCTCATGATTGCTCATTTAATCTTGATAAATAAACTATTATTTGAATTGAATTTCCTTTAGGATGCAGTTTTATTATATGAATACATTGATATAATTCCCAACTCTGAGAAACCAATACTTTCGGAGATATAATTTGTCTGTTTGAACTAGAGCGCCAGAAAGCTCCTGTCCACAGGGCTTGAACCCATTTTTTAACGTAGATTCCAGCTGACTAATAGAAAAAATGGGTTCTCATTTGAAAAAAATGAATTTTGAGGTTTTTGTCATGACCGACTTTGACATTGAAATAGAAACACCCTGTATGTTCAATTGAATTTCTAATTAACGAAGGAGCAGCATTGGTATCTTCTGATAGAAGCTAGATAATTAGGAAATTTAATGCAAAAATTTACGAGTTAATAACATTGGAATTAAGCCCTATTTGAGAAAATTCATAAGGTTTTTTTTTCTCCCCCGGGATGAAAAGTTCACTTTTCGTCCCTGTCACGCGGGAGAAAAGTACCAGATTCTCTCCCGGTGAGATGGCAAATTTACTTTATCTCCTGGCGGTTACCTAGCAACCGCGTGTTTGTATCTCAAGTTGTTGACAGCTGATTCAAAATTAATTAATTATTTCAGTGAATACTGACAAATATAAAATAAATGGATTTGATTAACTTAGATGAAAATGAAATAGACGGAGAAGAGATAATAAGAAATTTAGAAGAAGAAGGGGCAGCTATTACCAGTGAACTACTTCCGGTAAAATCCAAACGATTATATGAAAAGCGATACAATCAATGAATTCTCATTGATGACAGCTGAGTCAAAAGAAGGTTAATTATTTCAGTGAATACCGACAAATATAATAAAAAATGGATTTGATTAACTCTGATGAAAGTGAATTAGACGGAGAAGAAAAAAATCGTATACGCACCTAGGGAGAAAAGTAGGACATCCTCGCCCGCGATTGTCACCCTCGCCTCCGGCTCGGGAGACAATCATTCGCGGGCGTGAATGTCCTACTTTTCTCCCTCGGTGCGTAATATACTATTTTTCAGATTTCAGACGAATTTTCTGAGAATAATATATAAGTGACACATTAAAACAATGTAGATTTCAGTTGGTAATCTGATTATCAATGAAAAAAACTAGATATCACATTTAAAAAATTGGTTCAAGCCCTCTGTGGACAGGAGCTTTGGCACTCTTGTTCAAACTTTGACAAATCATATATCTCCGAAATTATTGGTCTCTGGGAATGATATAAATGATGGATTCTTACGATAGAAACTGCATCATGAAAGAAATTAAATTCAAACAGACCGGTTCTCCCCAATAACGAACGTATCCAAGATATTTATTCCTCAAATCTATTATGAAAATTATAACGTGCGTTCAAAAAAATTCGTGTCAAGTAGGCTATGGAATTTTGAACGTCAATATTCTGCGTCTGAACATAGTTCAGACATTGCAGGTTTTAAAATTCCATAGCCTACTTGACCACGATTTTTTTTTGAACGCACGTTATTATTATATCAATTAAAACTTAGACAATATCCGCCGTATTCACAAAGCATTCAATCTCCGTTAAGTTCTAACTGAGGTCCTCAGTTAAGGATAAATAAGAATCGCAATCTCAGTTTAAGTGAAAATTACGTGAAACAGGCCTGTTTCAGCACCGTTGCATACGTTAACTGAGGTTGCGATTCTTATTTATCCTTACTGGAGATATGCATTTATATTATCACCTTAAAAGTATAATATCATAGCATCCTCATAAATCTGTTTCGTGATTTTTGCCAACACCCCCCTCCAGCATTCGGTGAAAACACAGAAGTACGATTCATTATTGACATTTTGAAAAATCATATCTCCGAAAGTATTAGCTTGTAAGAGTTGAAAATGATATCAATGGAGTTTCATGGTGAAACTGCATCTTAAATAAAATTGAAGTTGAAATTTGTAATTTAAGAAAACCATTTTTTTTCCGTTACTCCGAAGCTATCGGGCCGATGTTGCCCAATAACGAACTCTACCGAGATATTTATCTCCCAAACCTACTCTGAAAATTTCAACTGCCAACCACATTCTGTTCGAGAGTTATTACTGTAGAAACAAAATAAAAAAAAAAAATTTTTGACACTTTACGGCAACCCGATCAATACAAAACTTCGCATGCATATAAAAGTCATTATTCTACAATTTGGTGCTACATTTCAGATAGATAGAGGGATTGGTTTCGGAAATATTCATGAAAAATATTTTTACTAAAAACGGCCATAACTCAGAAACTGCTTGCTGGATTTCGCCCGTTAGCGAACTCGTCCGAGATAGTTATGCTCCAAACCTACCCTTTAAATTTCAATCCTCTAACTCGTTTCGTTCGAGAGTTATCGTGCCTACGGCTGGCCGGACCGGACCGGCCGGACAGAATTGATTTCGACCACGGATTCTTGATCGCCGAGTCGAACCAAATCATTTAAGACCATTCTCAGCCAAAAATTCGAAATTTACAGACATTTGGGCAAATTGATAAGCACTCGCTGTTCCGAGGAACAAGAGCGCCAAAAGCAGATATTTATAAAATTCAGGACACTTTTAGACAATTTTAAGTTTTAAGTGCATGTTATATTTTCAAATCAATTATTATAATTAATTAATTTCGATATATCACATCTGCCAGGGGTCCCGTGACGGCTCACTTTTTTTCAAGGTAAATGTACTATCGCTGATAGATATTGTTTTATTGCTAGACTATAGGTTTCTATCAATGAAAACATACCAGTGAAGGTAGAAACAGACTATGCCCACGTACGCCACGTACGCGACGCAACGTGGGAAAGCTAGCGTGCACACTTGACCCACGTACGCAACGCATACTGACATCAGTCGTTTTCATTTGTCAGTAGTACGATGTTTTCTGATTCAGATAGTGAATTTGAGGAAGATTCATTGAGTTTGTTGTTTGTACATGAATATGTCCGTGCCTCAAGAAAAAAAAAAAGAATTAAGAAGAGAAGATGTTGGATACACAATATAAATAAAAAAAAAAAAAAAAATGGAGAATATCATACATTGATGCGGAGACTAGAATCTGACGAAGACCGATTTTTTATGTACTTCCGCATGTCTAAAGTACAGTTTGAGGAGATTCATGGTATGATCGAATCCGCTATACAAAAAGAAAATACACATCTTCGGAAGCCGATAAGTACCAGAGAAAGAGTAGCAGTTTGTCTAAGGTAAGTATAAATTATCTTTTTGCGCGTATGTTCTGGGAACATCGCGTTATAGTTTTGCCCAAGTGGTGTTAATATATCTGATGCGTACTAGGAGCTTGGTTATCACTTCGTGAATATTCAGAAATGGCTCACCCATTTGTAAAATTCTTAGGTTGACCGTCTTTGGGCCTCCGCAAACTATATGTTCGGCAGTTTACTTTTTCGATCCACAGAGCCTGAATGTTTCGTCTGCTCATGAAATATATTATAAACAATAAATATTGAAATTGTTTAGGAAAATTTTATTCAAAATGTATATTTTCGTAATAAAGTTGAATATTTTTTACAAGATTAGTATCATCGGAAATTTGAGTCTTAGGCATTTCAACTAAATATGATGGGGAAGAATATGATGTGTAGGCTTGTGAAAAATTTCCAGAAGAAGAATTTATATTTTCTTGGTTTTGGCTGATTATCTGATCCTCAATAGTAACTGGTGCTCTCAATATATTTCGTTGCAACTCTGCTTGTTTGAGCTCTGCTTCACTTACAGCTTTAAGCAAATTCATTTTAATTGGAATTTGATCCTGCTTTGAGAGCTTCTTTACCGTTTTACTCATACTTAAGAAGAATGTGTCTAAATCATCCATTTCCTGTTTTTTACTTCTTCTTGCGTGCGAGTTTTTCATAATTTCCACCAGATCGGCCAAGTTATTGTCCCTACTAGAACTGGCCTTTCTTTTGCTTGATGGATTGGATGTGGGAGTGTTGGTGTGGGATGGAGTGCTATCAGAGGAAAATAAATTAATTTCTTCGAGGGGAACGCTCTCTGGAGAAGGAAGAGGGGAATTAGCATCAGATACAGCAGCTTCCAGGTTTCCGGTAGTGTGACGGCCTTCTAAATATGGCTTCAAAAACGACATCTGTTCCTCGTACCGCCAAGGCGCAATAATTTTCCCTGCTTGTCCACTTTTTTTCTTGCGTCGTTTCATAGCATTGTTGAAGCAATTTCGCAACTTAGCCCAGTTTTCTCTACACATTTCAACTGCAACAATAATAATAAAAATTCTTAAAAAGTCAGTAGCTTTTGCGCACATGTACCATTGTCTATTCGAGCCTCTTACAAAGTCGATAATGCTGAAATTATAGTGACTGTAGGCCTAAGTTTTGGTTCGTAGTAAGGACAGTAGGTACCGAATGGGTTCCAAATAGTGGGACAAACGCAGCGTATGAAAGGTTTCACCCAGGTCCAATTACAATAAACGACTGTGTGACTACTTTGAACGGTTCTTGGACCGTCTCAATTGCAAACCAAAAGAAACCCTATATTCCCATATGGAAATATTCACTGTGTTATTTACTATTCACACAGCATCATCTAGCCCTAAACATACCTAATTTTTAAAAAATTGTATTATTTATTTTACAGATTCCTAGCTACGGGTAATTCATTTCGGAGCATTGGATTCAGTTATCGCATGGGTTTTTCTACTATACGTATAATTGTGCAGGAGGTTTGTGAAGCGATTTGGAAACATCTTGGACCTATCGTGATGCCGCAACCCACAGCGGAAATGTGGAAACGAATAGCAAATGATTTCACCCGCTTTTGGAATTTTCCAAACTGCATAGGAGCTCTAGATGGTAAACACGTGAACATAAAGTGTCCAATTAAAGGCGGCTCAGATTATTGGAACTACAAAGGTCAAAATTCCATAGTTCTTCTTGCTTTGGTAGATGCCCATTACAAATTTGTAGTGATAGACGTGGGCTCCTACGGAAGAAATAGTGACGGGGGAATTTTCGAAAAATCAACACTGGGTAAACTATTGGATCAAAAGAAATTGAACATACCAGAAGATCGACCTCTAATGCCAGGATCAGAACCATTGCCGTATATTATAGTCGGCGATGAAGCATTTCCCCTTAAACAATATTTACTGAGACCTTACAGCAAAAATGCTTTGCTCAATAATGAATCGAATAAAATTTTCAATTATCGATTGTCTAGGGCCAGAAGAATCGTGGAAAACGCATTTGGGATATTGAGAGCAAGGTGGCGGGTATTTCAAGGGCCTGTTCAGGTACAACCAGAAATGGTGGACAAAATAGTTCTAGCAGCATGCTGCCTCCATAACTATTTGGGCACCACTTTTGAGCTGCAGGATGAAAGAGGAACAGAACCTACACCACAACAATCATTCCATACATTGGATGGTCTTAGAAGGAATCACACGAAATATGCATATAATATCAGAGAAAAATTCAAACAATATTTCATCTCAAGCGAGGGTTCAGTGCCATGGCAATTAAATATGGTGAGAAGAGGATTACAAAATCCACCCAACGAAAATGATTAGTTCATGGATTATTTCTACCTACTATAAAAATAAAATGTATTAATAAATAAATGAAATGTTTTTTTATTAACATTATGTGTATGACTTATGAAACATCAACTAGTACATAAGAAGCAAGTATGTACCTAATGACTTTAGAGAGACTACAACTCTGACTACAAATAAATACTCATGTCATTTCGAGTTAAAAGACAACAGGCTAAATTCGCATCATTTATTTTGGTGATTTGCTAAAAAAGTAATGAATGCATTTTGATAAACTTTTACCAATCGTTAATATCATAAATAAATAAGCAAACAAAAAGGAATATGAAAATCCAATAGGTAATTGAGAAATACGTGCAAAAATATCATACACAAGTATAGGTACCACCTACCTACGTTATGAAAATGTAATACAATCATATTTATATAGAAGGACTATTAGATCTATATAAATATATACGGGTCGTATTTTTAACTCCTTTTTTTAAAGTGAATTATACAGAAATACCCCACATATTCATTTATTCAGTATTAAACGTACCTATACTGTGTATATATACTTACATAACCTACCCAATTCGAATTCATACAGTACGAATTTAGTAGCATGTATAGGTACTTGCTACAGAAATACCCACACATATTCAATTATTCAGTATAAAACGTGCCTATATGGTAGCCAATTCTTACAGTACCAAAGGTAATTTTGCAGTTTACCGCCCCCTCGTAAATTTCGACTTTTTCATGTTTTTCGAAGAAAATATGCATTGTACAGTGTTTTTTGATCATTTTCAATAATGGCAAAACAGTTATTTTGGATCAATCTAACGGGATGGGGAGTGAATAGGGGTGCTGGGTGGGGTAATAAATTTATTATGATTGCTTTGATTTTCTTAATTTTGTGATATTATAATAAGATTATTGTTATAATTTATGATGAAAATTGAAATTTGGAGAAAATTCAAAACAAAATTAATCGTTTTGAATATAATATCTCACCCAGCACTCCTGTTCTCTCCCCCTTTCCGTTTAGGTTTCATAATTTGCCACTATTAAAAATTATCAAAATTTTTCTTATGATACAAATTTTTTTTTTTTCGAAGAAAATTTGTATATACAGATGAATGGAAAATATCTGTAACCACAATAGCACATTTGGATAGTTTTTGCTTTTAGAAAAACTTTTCAATTTACCTTATGCCAATGGATGTTCTGGCGAGTACAAATTTGCCGCAGCTTTCCAGAAGACGTGCCTCCTACGACCGTAGCAAGGCATCATGCGTCTGAAGAGAACATCAGCCAAATATCCTGAAATTGCTTCACGCCTGAATCCAGCCGAAGGAACATGTCTACGAACTTCAACCCATAGTCTTTCAATGGTTTGGGTGTAGGCACCAGTTTGTGGATCGACGAAATTTTCAGAATGATTCACCGTGAGATGTAGGTATCCTTCGTTTTGCAAAGAACTGTACCCCCGCCATGAATCAGTCATAACCGTTGTGCCAGGGAGTACAAAACGTTTTATGATGCCGATCAAAGCTTCGGAAGTGCGATTCTGTACAGGAACGAGAAACGCCTTACATCCTCCTTGAACTCCTCGTTCAATTCCACCGATCACCCATTGCTCAGTTAACACACGTCCTCGATTGTATTTCCTATGGCCCAGCATTGCTTCGTCTATTTCAACGATTTTCCCAAGCCCCCCTATCGGTTGGGAATTCCGCATGAGATAGTCTTCTTCAACTTCACGGCAAAAGGAAAACCAATCAACAACTGTATGTTCACTGATCTTTAGCTCAAACATGGTGTCTTCAGTTTTCGCACCTCGGCTTGAGAGGAACATATCGACCAGGAAACACATTTGCCTCAAACTAAGATGCGAACCTTCCAAAAATGTTCCTTTGAAGACACTACGAGAAGTATCGCACTTAACAGATCCCCGTTTAGGCACATGAATCACTTTACGGCACCTGAACTGTTTTCTCTCAAAGTTCGCAGATACTCTTGATCCACAAGTTTCACATACTGAATGGCAAGCCAAAACTTCATGTTCAATAAGAAAGTGGCGAGCTATTTCATCATCCGAAATTTTGCAGATAAACTCAATGTTTGTAAAGGCACATTCTCTGCAAACGTTGTAACAGCAGATTTGTACATTTGGGTTGCTGTCTCCGTCGGCCATTATGCTCCAACTATTGATCACACATGAAAAAATAAAGCAATAAAGCACTTTTAGTGTGTTACACTCATGAAATTCCCACTTACTTATTCTTTCGCAGGAAAACTGACTTTATGAAATTTGATTGAATTCAACTGTGATTTTTTTATTTGGCTCGTTTCCTAGGTTTTAATTTCATATACTACTTCATAAATTTAAATTTCTTAAAAATATATCAACATGACAATTATAATTTTGATATTTCTAAGCTGTTCCTAGATATTTTACAATTCTAATTTTCAATTTTCATTTTGAATTTTCTCGAAAAATACTCATTTGCCAGTGCTAAAATTGAAACTGTGGTATATCAACATCATGCAGATACTATATACAGAATATTTTGAAAATCGGTGAGGGGGCGTTAAACTGCAAATTACCCAAATATGTTTTAGAAAATTATAGTATCAGGTAGGTACTTGCCAGGTTTGCCAATTTTCTGGGCTATTTCTTCCCATGCTGCATTTCTCAATGTAGCATCGCGATATTCCGCGGATTTAATATTGTAAATTACCTCGTAATTCTTAATTAAATCGATGAATTGTTCATCTGCCATCTTTTCAAAATCTAACTGACGTGTTTCGAATGTATATTTCTATAGAAACACACTAATCTACGCCACCTTGGCATCTACAATCCCCTACACCTTCCCCCGTCGATCTGGATCGGCGGATATCGCGTTGCGTGGGCCGCGTGGGATAGCGTTGCGTATGATAGCGTCGGTGTAGTGTGTTTCTTGACAAATAAATTCAAGGGTCCAGATATCGCGTGGCGTCGCGTACGTGGCGTACGTGGGCATAGTCTGTTCCTACCTTAAGCATCATGGATAATTTACATTTAATTTACCAGTACTATGCTGCTAAACTGAATTATATTGGTAAGGATATAGGAGTGATAAAAAATATGAGTGCTTTCTGTAATTCATATAAATAGCTCCATAAAGGATAATTTTATACTGTTTGTCAGAGAGAACAAAAACGTAGAAGATAAGCTCAGTTTTGAATGTTTCGAATTCTATACAATGTTGCGCAAAGATACCATATTTCTTCTTAGTCTATCATCTATCGGTAATACCTTCATTGGCATCAACACAAATGAAAAGCCATCATATTTCGCGATAGATTTTGCGAGAAGAGTCGCTCAACATTCAAAAATACTATTTGTTGGAAAGAGGAATGGCTACTTCAGTTCACTCATTCGAAATAAAACTGAAGTGCACCTATTTTTTAGAAATCTTCAGAATTTGAGCATTTCATTCGATTACCACATACTGCATTTCTACGAAATGGAACAGTTCGAAGAAACTATAACAAATCTTCAAATTAGTGCTCGTGCAAACTACATATGCATTACTGAAAATAGAAATTACGTCCAAGAACTGATTAATGCTTTATGGAAATTCAAAATATACAAATCAGTAGTTATTCTAGAAGATGACGAAATTCTGTCTTTTTTCCGAGCCGACTACAAAAATTGCGGTAAAAAGATAGGCGTGAAAGAATTGTTCACCAGAAAAGAGCTGCTGGATGTATTTGACTTAAAAATTGAGCTTTTTTTTCCGAAATTGCGACTTAAGAGTTGCATACGCAACCATGATACCATGGGTGTATTCTCAAGATGGAAAAATGGCAGGTCTTCTAGTGGATTTTCTGAAGTTGTCGACTGAAAAAGATCAATTCAACTTGAGGTTTCTTCCGAACGTCTACGATGAGTCTATATTAAAATCCTACAATTTTGATAACCTCTATAGAGATTTTGAAGATGACAAAATTGATATATTCGTTGGACTGGTTAGTACAGCGAAGCACTATGCTCATTTAGACATAAGTAACGTTTTAATTGATGATTCTGTGGACTTTGTAATTCCTAAAGGACAAAAGATGCCTTATTGGAAAGCTATAATGCAAATAAACTCACTCAACAGTTGGGCATTGACCTTATTCTTATTTCTCATTTTTCTGATAATACTTGGTCTGATGGGTCATTTTTCTCGCGACCGAAGTTTTCGATATCCAATTAAAAATATAATTTTTGTCTATGCTGTATTCCTTGGAATGTCTATAAAGAAAAAAATTAATTCTAAAAAGATCAAATTCCTGTGTTTGGTCATGTTCCTGATTTGGATGATAAATTCCATAGTAATTCAAGGGAAATTATTCAGGATTTTCAGCGTTTCGGTGTATGAAAGGGATATAAATAATATCAGATCTTTATTGAAATCTCGCTTGCCAATTAAGTTTTCGCGAGGCACAAGTCTCGTTTTCTACAACCAGAATAAGGCTGAATCGAAAGAGATCCTCAGAGTGTACAGCAAAACAAACAAGACGATACGGGAAACTGCGGACGAACTCGTGAAAACTAAGGATTTCGCGACCGTAGTTGACACAGTAATGTTAATGGCAAAACCATCATTAAGAAAATCTGTAACTTTCATAGAGCTGGTCAATTTTCAAATTGTGTACCTCTTCAAAAAACATCTTCACTTATTCGAGCGTCTCAATTTTCAAGTTGAAAGATGTATAGAATCAGGATTTATGGATTATATTTTAACGATGTTCAAATGGAAGAAACTACTAGAGGACAGAGATTTTGACAAATCTCAAGTTGCTTTCAAACTGTCTCTGGAACATCTGCAAGGACATTTTTATATTCTTCTTGTTGGTCTTTTCCTCTCTTCGGCTACATTTTTGGTAGAATTACTCCTATATCGTATCATGAAATGTTTAGCTTAACTAAATATAATTCACCGGATTGCACTGCTCCCAATAAATAAACACAATTAACACATCAAAAAATTTTTTATTTAGTATGTATAGCACTTTCAGATCCAATATGCGAAGTACGCATTTTCCGTTCAAGACATACCAACAAGTCCAGAGCGTTCCTGCCATTATAGGGTCTTCATACTCTTCATAATGGCTTCGTAATCGTATAATTAATACGCTTATGCATATATTTCACAAGTCTAATGAAGAATGAACCCCAGGGGATTCATTGATTTGTCGAGAAGCAAGAGCAGACGCGTTTCTGGCTTCTTGGCCTTCATCAGTAGAATCAGTACTCTGAAGCAATACAGATTACAGAGTACTGACAACAACAACAAATTCAACTAAACTGAACCGTGTTAAGCCTCTCACAGCCGGCTTGAGCAGTTTAACATAACCACCCGCGCCACCTATGAGACAAAACACGGAATTCAGCCTTTCGCCACCAGTGAAAATTTGAAGCGTGAAATCATATGCCACCATTCGCTCGATTTTAATCGAGGTTGAAACAAGTCCCGCAGAGCTCAGACAGTACCTTCCCATGGCCATGAACGCTGTTTAGCGTTTTCAAAAATATTGATGAAAAATGGGTTCAAGCCCTGTGGACAGGAGCTTTCTGGCGCTCTAGTTCAAACAGACAAATTATATCTCCGAAAGTATTGGTTTCTCAGAGTTGGGAATTATATCAATGTATTCATATAATAGAACTGCATCCTAAAGGAAATTCAATTCAAATAATAGTTTATTTATCAAGATTAAATGAGCAATCATGAGAATGAGAAAAGCACCATGGAAGAAATCAAATTAAATCTGCCCAATAACGAACTTAACCGAGATATTCATCTCCCTAAACTACTCTGAAAATTTCAACTACCTACCTCATTCCGTTCGAGAGTTATATCTATGTCTATGGATGAAAAGCAGTCTCACTACTCTCAGATCTCTTACTTCATGTTCAGTTCCGAAATGTAAGAATTTTCTGAGAAAAACTAATTTGGGAGCAAACAACTGAGATTTTTCTCACTTCGCTCACAATTCTTCGACTGATTAGATAATGTCTCAGGAAAATCATTCGACATTATGACAATTCATATTCATACATAGAATAATATCATTCTGTGACAACGTTGAAATACGATTTATTATTGAAATTTTGAAAAATCATATCTCCGAAAGTATTAGCTTGTTAGAGTTGAAAATGATATGAATGGATTCTTATGATAAAACTGCTTATTAAAAAAAATTTGATTTGGAATTTGTTTCGTAAAAAAAAATTTTTTTTTGTTACTCCGAAACCATCTGTCCGATTTTG
Source organism: Halyzia sedecimguttata (assembly GCA_937662695.2). Taxonomy (NCBI): domain Eukaryota; kingdom Metazoa; phylum Arthropoda; class Insecta; order Coleoptera; family Coccinellidae; genus Halyzia; species Halyzia sedecimguttata. The sequence goes on along the minus strand of OW569416.2, from coordinate 7,696,014 downwards.
CCCAATAACGAACTTAGCCGAGATATTCATCCCCCAAACCTACTCTGAAAATTTCAACTCTCCAGCTCATTCCGTTCGAGAGTTATCGTGCTTACGGCCGGCCGGACCGGCCGGACAGAATGAATTCCGACCACGGATTCTTGATCAGTGAGTCGAACCAAATCGTTTAAGACCATTTTCATCGAAATATTCCAAAATTACAGACATTTGGGCAAATTGATAAGCACTCAGTTCCGAGGAACTAGAGCGCCAAAAATGGCGATACCGTTGTTACCGTTTATTAACATCGGTATCGCCATTTTTGGCGCTCTAGTTCCTCGGAACTGAGTGCTTATCAATTTGCCCAAATGTCTGTAATTTTCGAATATTTCGATGAAAATGGTCTTAAACGATTTGGTTCGACTCACTGATCAAGAATCCGTGGTCGAAATTCATTCTGTCCGGCCGGTCAGGCCGGCCGGCCGGCCTTAGGCACGATAACTCTCGAACGGAATGAGCTAGACAGTTGAAATTTTCAGAGTGGGTTTGGGAGATAAATATCTCGGCTAAGTTCGTTATTGGGCAAAATCGGACAGATGGTTTCGGAGTAACAGAAAAAAAAAATTTTTTTACAAAGCAAATTCCAAATTAAATTTTTTTCAATAAGCAGTTTTACCATAAGAATCCAATGGTATCATCTTTAACTCTAACAAGCTAATACTTTCGGAGATATGATTTTTCAAAATTTCAATAATAATTCGTATTTCAACGTTGTCACAGAATGATATAATTATTATAATTATTCTATGTATGAATTGTCATAATGTCAACTTATTTTCCTGAGACATGACATTATCTAACCAATCGAAGAATTGTGAGCGAAGTGAGAAAAATCTCAGTTGTTTGCTCCGAAATTAGTTTTTCTCAGAAAAGTCTTACATTTCGGAACGGAACATGAAGTAAGAGATCTGAGAGTAGTGAGACTGTTTTTCATCCATAGACAAAGATATAACTCTCGAACGGAATGAGGTAGGTAGTTGAAATTTTCAGAGTAGGTTAGGGAGATGAATATCTCGGTTAAGTTCGTTATTCTGCAAAATTGGCCAGATTTAATTTGATTTCTTCCATGGTTCAGTTCTCAATCTCATGATTGCTCTTTTAATCTTGATAAATAAACTATTATTTGAATTGAATTTCCTTTATGATGCAGTTCTATCATATAAATACATTGATATAATTCCCAACTCTGAGAAACTAATACTTTCGGAGATATAATTTGTCTGTTTGAACTAGAGCGCCAGAAAGCTCCTGTCCACAGGGCTTGAACCCATTTTTTATAATCATTTCCGTCTTTTCTTTTCATGTTATAAGCCCAATCTTTCAAAATCAATGCCAGAGTAGCTGTTGTAGTAGATTGATCCAGAATATAATTTCTTTATTTGGTGAAGGTCTCAAATTGTCTCCATATAGCCTGATTACTTATTAGAGTATTTTGCGAAGTAGTTTCTAAAATCTTTTTTGTTATTTCTGCTTCAGAAAAGGTACTAAACCGATAATTTTCACCCATTTTATATATCGCGTTGACACAATTCGGTAATTATTTTGACAACTATCTGATATTTGCTAGGCAAATAAAAGCCACAGTGATTATTCCCGAGAATAATCACAAGAGATTTATTCTCACTATAATGATGACATAATTGGTTGAAACTTACCCTTGTGACAAATAAGTAAGCATTTCATTGGTTTTGAGGAACGTCAAAAAATAATCATGAAAATTTGCACCTAGACACCGACATTAGTTTTCGTCCATCTAATACAGAAATAGGACTTTTCCTTCAAAAGTGTCCAATTTGGCCCACCCTGTGCAATATCAATTATTGTACAATATTGACGTAAATATCGATCCTCTAGGGATGTGTGTGAAGTTGGCCCACTACTATCCCAGTTCCAAAAAAAATAAAATTTGTGCTAATTTGTGTCGTTGAAATTTTTTTCTATTCAATACGGTTGTTAGTATATTCCGCAAAATGAATCAAATGGGCCAGCTCAGCACTCTACAAAAAAGTGGGTTTAATGGCTGAAATTTTTACGTCTAATTTACGGAAAATCAAGAATTGAGAAAAATGTTAGCCCAGCACTTTTTTGTATGTTCTCCTCAAAATTCAGTGTACAAAATTGTGCTACATTTGTGCGAACGTTGATATCTTCACGGACATTCTTCGGATTTTTCGTGAAATCGCGAAATTGAAAAAAAAAGTTAACCCAACACTTTCGAATTTTCTTAATGAAAACTCCTGCAAAAAATTGTGGAAAGCTTGTGCTAACTTGTACCATCATAAATTGATTGCATTTATCAGGGACCAGAAATTCTCACCGGTGTGAAAACAGCCGAATGAGATAGCAGAATTTGACCTTGAAGTATTCGTACGCTACTGTACAATTGGACGGATACTGATGCAAACAGATACGCACAGTCGCGTCTGAGTAATTGAATGTGGGAACACATTAATCTGATATGAGGTATGATATCGAAGAGTGCATTTAGTTCATCCATTTACATCTGCAGGAATCTGAGAGATATCAGTATATATTAAAAAAGGGGGAAAATCTAATTCAGGGATGAAACAGCTACCGGTGGGGAGACATTTGACTAACTTGATATTGAATATTTAAAAAATGTACATTGAATATTTATCACATTCAAAATTGTTAGCATAAGGGGATGGTTCACTTACACTTCCAAGGGAAATTTCATAACTGAAAGACCTAATATTAAATATCTGAAAAACAGTACATAGAATCGATATCTAATTTTGACGGAGAATTAAGAACCCCCAGCAGAAAAATACCCCGTGTACCTAACTTACTTACACCCTCAGTTAGTTCACTTACACCTTCGGGGGGCCGAGGGGGGACATTTTTATTACTAAATATTCATTATCTGAAAAACTGTACATAGGGTCGAACTAAAAATTGGAGGTAGTTTTAATAAGCCCCAGCACAAAAAAAAACATTTACCTCATTTACTTACACCCTCAGGAGGGGCAAGGGAGGAGACCTTTATTACTAAATATTCATTATCTGAAAAACGGAACATAGGATAAATATCAAATTTTGAGGTAGAATTAAGAAGCACCAGCAGAAAAAAACCCACTATACCTCATTCACTTACACCCTCAGGGGGCCAAGGGGAGACATTTTTATAACTAAATGTTCATTATCTGAAAAACGGTACATAGGATCAATATCAAATTTTGAGGCAAAATTGAGAAGCCCTAGCAGAAAAAAATTCACTTCACTGCATTCAGTTACACCCTTAGGGGGCTGAGGGGGGATATTTTTATTACTAAATATTCATTATCTGAAAAACAGTACATAGGATGGAACTAGAAATTGGAGATAGTTTTAATAAGCCCCAGCAGAAAAAAATTGCGTTTATCTCATTAACTTACACCCCCAAGGGGAGGGGGGGGGCAGGGGGGACACTTTTATTACTAAATATTCATCATCTGAAAAACGGTACATAGGATCAATATCAAATTATGAGGTAGAATTAAGAAGTCCCAGCAGACAAAAAAACCCACTTTACCTAATTCACTTACATCTTCAGGGGGCCGACGGGAGACATTTTTATTACTAAATATTCATTATCTGAAAAACTGTACATAGGATCGAACTAAAAGTCGGAGGTAGTTTTAATAAGCCTCAGTTGAAAAAAATTTCGTTTACCTCCTTAACTTAAACCCTCAGGGGGGGGGGGGCAGGGGGGACACTTTAATTACTAAATATTCATTATCTGATAAACGGTACATAGGATCAATATCAAATTATGAGGTAGAATTAAGAAGCACCAGCAGAAAAAAACCCACTTTTCCTCATTCACTTACACTCTCTGGGAGACATTTTTATTACTAAATATTCATTATCTGAAAAACGGTACATAGGATCAATATCAAATTTTGAGGCAAAATTGAGTAGCCCTAGCAGAAAAAACCCACTTTACCGCATTCACTTACACCTTCATACCCCATTTACTTACACCCTCAGGGGGGGCCAGGGGGGACACTTTTATTACTAAATATTCATTATCAGAAAAACGGTACATAGGATCAATATCAAATTTTGAGGCAAAATTAAAAAGCTCTAGCAGAAAAAAAATCAGTTTACCGAATTCACTTACACCCTTAGGGGGCTGAAGGGGGATATTTTTATTACTATATATTCATTGTCTAAAAAACAGTACATAGGATCGAACTAAAAATTGGAGATAGTTTTAATAAGCCCCAGCAGAAATAAAAACATTTACCTCATTTACTTACACCCTCAGGGGGGCCAGGGGGGAGACCTTTATTACTAAATATTCATTATCTTAAAAACGGAACATAGGATAAATGTCAAATTTGGAGGTAGAATTAAGAGGCACCAGCAGGAAAATAACCACTTTACCTCATTCACTTACACCCTCAGGGGGCCGAGGGGGACATTTTTATTACTAAATATTCATTATCTGAACAACGGTACATAGGATCAATATCAAATTTCGAGGCAAAATTGGGAGGCCCTAGCAGAAAAAAAATCACTTTACCACATTCACTTACACCCTCAGGGGGTTGAGGGGGGATATTTTTATTACTAAATATTCATTATCTGAAAAACAGTACATAGGATCGAACTAAAAATTGGAGATAGTTTTAATAAACCACAGCAGAAAAAGATTGCGTTTACCTCATTAACTTACACTCTCAGGGGGGGCCAGGGTACACTTTTATTACTAAATATTCATTTTGTGAAAAACGGTACATAAGATCAATATCAAATTTTGAGGTAGAATTAAGAAGCACCAGCAGAAGTGAATGAAGTAAAGTGGGTTTTTTTCTGCTACGGCTTTTCAATTTTGCCTCAAAATTTTATATTGATCCTATGTACCGTTTTTCAGATAATGAATATTTAGTAATAAAAATATCCCCCCTCGGCCCCCTGAGGGTGTAAGTGAATGAGGTATAGTGGGTTTTTTTCTGCTGGTGCTTCTTAATTCTACCTCAAAATTCGATATTTATCCTATGATCCGTTTTTCAGATAATGAATATTTAGTAAAAAAGGTCTCTTCCCTGGCCCCCCCTGAGGGTGTAACTAAATGAGGTAAATGTTTTTTTTTGTGCTGGGGCTTATTAAAACTACCTCCAATTTTTAGTTCGATCCTATGTACAGTTTTTCAGATAATGAATATTTAGTAATAAAAATATCCCTCCTCAGCCCCCTAAGGGTGTAAGTGAATGCGGTGAAGTGGGTTTTTTCTGCTACGGCTTCCCAATTTTGACTCGAAATTTGATATTGATTCTATGTACCAATTTTAAGATAATCAATATTTAGTAATAAAAATGTCCCCCCTCGGCCCCCTGAGGGTGTAAGTGAATGAGGTAAAGTGGGTTTTTTTCTGCTGGTGCTTCTTAATTCTACCTCAATATTTGACATTTATCCTATGTTCCGTTTTTCAGATAATGAATATTTAGTAATAAAGTTTTCCCCCCTGCCCCACCCCTGGGGGTGTAAGAAAATGAGCTAAAGTGGGTTTTTTTCTGCTGGGGCTTCTTAATTCTACTTCAAAATTTGATATTGATCTTATGTACCGTTTTTCAGAGAATGAATATTTAGTAATAAAAGTGTACCTCCTGGCCCTCCCCAGAGATTGTAAGTTAATGAGATAAACGCGATCTTTTTCTGCTGGGGCTTATCAAAACTATCTCCAATTTTTAGATCGATTCTATGTACTGTTTTTCAGATAATGAATATTAAGTAATACAAATATCCCCCCTCAGCCCCCTAAGGGTGTAAGTGAATGCGGTAAAGTGATTTTTGATCTGTTAGGGCTTCTCAATTTTGCCTCAAAATTTGATATTGATCCCTTGTACCGTTAGTCAGATAATGTATATTTAGTGATAAAAATGTCCCCCCTCGGCCCCCTGAGGGTGTAAGTGAATGAGGTGAAGTGGGTTTTTTTCTGTTGGTGCATCTTAATTCTACGTCAAAATTTGATATTTGTCCTATGTTCCGTTTTTCAGATAATGAATATTTAGTTATAAAAGTCTCCCCCTGGCCCCTCCTGAGGGTGTAAGTAAATGAGGTAAATGCTATTTATTTCGGCTGGGGCTTATTAAAACTACCTCCAATTTTTAGTTCGATCCTATGTACAGTTTTTCAGATATTGAATATTTAGTAATAAAAATTTCCCCCCTCGGCCCCCTGAAGGTGTAAGTGAATGGGGTAAAGTGGGTATTTTTCTGCTGGGGCTTCTTAGTTCTACCTCAAAATTGTATATTGATCCTGTGTACCGTTTTTCAGATTATGAATATTTAGTAATAAAAGTGTCCCCCCTGGCCCCCCCTGAGGTTGTAAGTAAATGGGGTTGACGCTATTTTTTTCTGCTGGGGCTTATTAAAACTACCTCAAATATCTAGTTCGATCCTATGTACAGTTTTTCAGATAATGAATATTTAGTAATAAAAATGTCCCCCCTCGGCCCCCTGAAGGTGTAAGTGAATAAAGTAAAGTGTTTTTTTTTCTGCTGGGGCTTCTTAATTCTAACCCAAAATTTGATATTGATCCTAAGTACCGTTTTTCAGATAATGAATATTTAGTAATAAAAGTGTCCCCCCTGGCCCCCCCTGAGGGTGTGAGTTAATGGGGTAAACGCTTTTTTTCTGCTGGGGCTTATTAAAACTACCTCCAATTCTCAGTTCGATCCTATGTACAGTTTTTCAGATAATGAATATTTAGTAGTAAAAATGTCCCTCCTCGGCCCCCTGAGGGTGTAAGTGAATGCGGTAAAGTGGGTTTTTTTCTGCTAGGGCTTCTCAATTTTGCCTCAAAATTTAATATTGATTCTATTTAATATTTTTCAGATAATGAATATTTAGTAATAAAAATGTCCCCCCTCGGCCCCCTGAGGGTGTAAGTGAATGAGGTAAAGTGGGTTTTTTCTGCTGGTGCTTCTTAAATCTACCTCAAAATTTGATATTTATCCTTTGTTTCGTTTTTCAGATAATGAATATTTAGTAATAAAAGTCTCCCCCTGGCCCCTCCTGAGGGTGTAATTAAATGAGGTAAATGCTATTTTTTTCTGCTGGGGCCTATTAAAACTACCTCCAATTTTTAGTTCGATCCCTTGTACAGTTTTTCAGATATTGAATATTTAGTAATAAAAATGTCCCCCTTCGGCCCCCTGAAGGTGTAAGTAAACGAGGTTTTTTCTGCTGGGGCTTCATAATTCTACCTCAAAATTTGATATTGATCCTATGTACCGTTTTTCAGATTTTGAATATTTAGTAATAAAAGTGTCCTTCATGGCCCCCCCTGAGGGTGTAATTAAATGGGGTAAACGCTATTTTTTTCTGCTGGGGCTTATTAAAACTACCTCCAATATTTAGTTCGATCCTATGTACAGTTTTTCAGATAATGAATATTTAGTAATAGAAATGGCCCCCCTCGGCCCCCTGAAGGTGTAAGTGAATGAGGTAAAGTGGGTTTTTTTCTGCTGTGGCTTCTTAATTCTACCTCAAAATTCGATATTGATCTTATGCTGCCCCCTCCTGAAGGTGTAAGTTAATGAGGTAAACGCAATTTTTTTCTGCTGGGGCTTATTAAAACTATCTCCAATCTTTAGTTCGATCCTATGTACTGTTTTTTAGATAATGAATATTTAGTAATAAAAATATCCCCCCTCAGCCCCCTAGGGGTGTAAGTGAATGCGGTACACTGAGTTTTTTCTGCTAGGGCTTCTCAATTTTGCCTCAAACTTCGAAAGTGATCCTATGTACCGTTTTTCAGATAATGAATATTTAGTAATAAAAATGCCACCCTCAGCCCCCTGAGGGTGTAAGTGAATGAGGTAAAGTGGTTTTTTTTTCTGCTGGTGCTTCTTAATTCTACCTCAAAATTTGATATTCATCCTATGTTCCGTTTTTCAGATAATGAATATTTAGTAATAAAAGTCTCCCCCTGGCCCCTCTTGAGGGTGTAAGTAATTGAGGTAAATGCTATATTTTTCTGCTGGGGCTTATTAAAACTACCTCCAATTTTTAGTTCGATCCTATGTACAGTTTTTCAGATAATGAATATTTAGTAATAAAAATGTCCCCCCTCGGCCCGTCGAAGGTGTAAGTGAACTAACTGAGGGTGTAAGTAAGTTAGGTACACGGGGTATTTTTCTGCTGGGGGTTCTTAATTCTCCGTCAACATTAGATATCGATTCTATGTACTGTTTTTCAGATATTTAATATTAGGTCTTTCAGTTATGAAATTTCCCTTGGTGGTGTAAGTGAACCATCCCCTTATGCTAACAATTTTGTTTCCGAATGTGATAAACATTCTCTGTACATTTTTTAAATATTCAATATCAAGTTAGTCAAATGTCTCCCCACCGGTAGCTGTTTCATCCCTGAATTAGATTTTCCCTCTTTTCCAATATATACTGATGTCCCTTAGATTCCTGCAGATGTAAATGGATGAACTATATGCACTCTTCGATATCATACCTCATATCAGATTAATGTGTTCCCACATTCAATTACTCAGACGCGACTGTTCGTATCTGTTTGCATCAGTATCCGTCCAATTGTACAGTAGCCGTCCAATTGTACAGTAGCGTACGAATACTTCAAGGTCAAATTCTGCTATCTCATTCGGCTGTTTTCACACCGGTGAAATTCTCGAGAACAATCTGAGTTTGCTGCACAAGAGGTCGATCAATTTCACTCTTATTCAAGAGACGTGACATTCTCTTCGAAAATTATATTTTGGCAACAAACGCATTCTATATCATGTCGACATGTGTCGCCCCTTCTTGCACGGTGTAGATCATGTGTGTGATGTTGGCCCAGAACTCTTCGATTTTGGAAAAAAACAATTTTTTGCTGAAATTTGCTAGGTTTGTGCTGTTTTGTGTCATTGAAATTTTTTCTTTTATATCATACGGTTCGCAAGATTTTCCACAAAATTTATCAAATGGGCCAGTTCAGCAGTGTTTGGAAATGTGGGTTTTAACAGATGAAATAGATTGTGCTATACTTGTGCCATTCGATTTTTCAGAAAGTTAATTTAGCTTTTATTTTTTCTTTTCAAAATTGAGTAGTAAAAAAAATTGTGCTACATATGTGCTAGCTTGCGTCTTTATTCGTCGAAAATTATTTTATATAGTAGTGCTATATTTGTACAAACTTGTGCCGTTCAGATTTCCAGAAAAAAAATTTTAATTATCCTTCAAATGATACAAATCGGATAAAATCAGTCGATTGTTTGAAAATCAGTATACATGGGGCAACATGCTGTAAATCTATACCTTTTCAAGTTCAATTTCAGAAAAAGTAAAACAAATTCCGGAAAAAGTAAATCCAATTTCGGACAAAATATTCAGATTTACTTAGTACAATTTCCGAAATTGCTTTTACGTTTTCCAAAATTGAACTTGAAAGGTATAGACTGTACATGATGGCAAGATATGTCGACAACGGGCCTACGTTGAATTTTGTTGCCAAAATGTAATTTTAAGAAGATGATAATATGCCGTATCGACCAATTGTACACCAAAATCCATATTTTTTCCAAAAATTCTAGTCTCTAATAAATAAGATCAATTTACGATCGTATACAATTCTCGACAAAATTGAGTGAAAATACTGGATCAGCATATTTTTTAATTCACAATTCATCTAGGAAACATCTGAGATTTTCGTGAATGTAAAAATCAGTTCTCTCTGCATTACAATAAAGTAATAATGAAAATAATTAGTGAAATGGAAAATATTTAACATCACTTATTCTTGAAACCTGTACGATAATGATTAATTCTATATATTTTTGTGCGTATGTTCAGGGGAATATCCCGTTATCGTTTTGCCCAAATGTCTGTAATTTTCGAATTTTTTGCCGAGAACGGTCTCAAACGACTAGGTTCAACTAACTGATGAAGAATTTGAGGTCAAATTCGATTCTGTCCGGCCGGCCATCCGTTGCCACGATAACTTGAGAACGGAAAGAGACAGTGACTTGAAATTTTCGGTGAAGGTGGCGCATCCCAATGCGACGGACCAGTTCGTTAATGCGCATAATAGGTAGGGTTGCCAACTGTGAGCTATTGGAATCAAGGACATCGACGACTTCGGTCCTGGGAGGGGGGGAGGGTTGGAAGTCTAGGTTGGATATGTTTTTCTTACATTTTATTAAATTAATATTAGAGTATTTATGTTTTGGATGTGTGTGGAACTTTTTGAAAATATTTTTATTTCTAGTTTTGGATGATTTCAAAGGACATTTGCAGTCCTTTGACACCTTTCAAAAGGACAAAGGACATAGTTTCAAAATAAAGGACTGTCCTTTGAAATAAAGGACGGTTGGCAACCCTAATAATAGGCCCAATGGTTTCGGAGTAATAATGTTGTTTTCAACCATTACTACTCTGATCGAATTGAAACTTGGTGAGTAGTTGTAGAATACAAACCTAAAGACGTTTGTGAAATTTTGTGAGAATCGTATCACTAGAAAATTTGAAAAGAATTATTAAAAATTATTATTTTTCACGATAACCGAGAACGGAGAGAGATAATGACTTCAAATTTTCATGTTAGGTTGTGCATTTTAATGTGACATTTGAGTTTGTTTATAGTCCTGATCGGCTAAACGGTTTGGGATATATAAATCTGAAATTTGGTTGTAATTTCCTCAATAACTCGAAAAATTCAAAACCGATCCAATTCAAACATTGTTATTAGTTGTAGAATGCCAACGCGAAAATTCATGCAAAACTTCGTGAGGATCGTATCACTAGAAAATTTTTAAAACATCACTTCTATATCTCAGAAACTATTCATCCCATATCACTGAAATTTTGGGAGAGCCTTCAGAACCTAACTCTACTACCAAGTTCCAAGTTTGAACATGATCGGATGTATATTTTTGGAGATCCGAGCAGTCTTGTGTGAGTTCAGTAGCTGGATGGGTGACCGTTGCCTCGATAACTTTCGAACGAAAGAAGATAGGGACTTGTAATTTTCAGTGTAGGTTGCGCATCCGACTGGGAGGGTTAAGTTCGATTAAGAGCATAATCGGTCTAACGGTTTCGGAGTTATACCCATCTGGAATATTATCTCCCCGATAACTCAAAAAAAAAATAGACGAATAGATCGAATTGAACCTTGGTAACTAGTTGAAGAATATCGGCATGAAGACGACACGTGTGTAAAATTTTGTCAGGACCGTACCACTAGAAATTTGAAAAAACCTCCTGACGTGAAGTCAGGAGCCTTTGCGCTAATGTTCTATTGTCCATTCTCCTATATGGGATACTCTTAATCGAATTTACCATGGTGAATTCTATTGTCCGTTCTCCAATTTACCATGGTAAATTCGAATTAAGAGTGTCCAATACAGGAGAATGGACAACATAATTTACCATGGTAAATTCGATTAAGAGTGTCCATTACAGGAGAATGGACAATAGAACATATGCGCAAAAGCTTCTGACTTCACGTCAGTGCTTGAACCAATTTTTTACTGTTTATATTTTACAATAATCACAAGAATCTACTGAGACAATGGTCAGTCTCATACTCATTAGTGATAGTGATAGTCTATCCACATTTCCTTCTAAAATATCAATATTGGCAACATCTTACAACCCACATTAAATCACATGTCGATATGTCTCGCCTTCTTGTAGAGCCTGTTGCCATGTATACTAATTCTCAAACAATCTATTGCATTTATCTGATATTTAACATTTGAAGAAGAAAAAATTGGTTCGAGCCCTGAAGTCTAGAGCTTTTGAGCGCATGTTCCATTGTCTACTCACGCCTCATACGAAGTCGATTGAGCATAGTTTCTGAAATATGTATACATTTTTTCAAGATAGCTGAAAAAAGTTAATATTTAATCTTCAACCGACAAAATTACTGTTAATAATGCTTTATTCACTACTATTTTACACTCTTAATCGAATTTATCATCGATATATACCTACTGTTTTCTCTGCTCTCATAAGATATGAATACATTTCGTACCATTTCAATGACAGACTTGAGTAATGAGAGAATCGTCTATGAACACAGAATTTCTTAAATATATAATAATAATATTCGAAAAAACTTAGTTCTCAAGTAATTTCAGGATACGATATTCACGAAATTCCGAGAAAATTTGCGCGTGTGCATTCTACAAGTAATTACCGAGTTTTAATTGGATCGGATTTGAATTTTTTGAGTTATAGAGGAAATAGTTACAAATATTTAGATGTGTATAACTCCAGAACCATTTGGCCGATTAAACCTTATTAACTCAAATGTGACATACGGATGCGTAACCTACTCTGAAAATTGCCAGTCGCTGCTACCTCTTTCCGTTCTCAAGTGATCGTGAGGTACATAATATTTTTTATAGTTTTTTGAATTTTTTTTAGTGATGCGTTCCTCACAAAGCTTCACAAAGTTACCAAGTTTCAATTCGATCGAATTTGTATTTTTTTGAGTTATCGAGAAAATAATATTCCAGTGAGTATAACTCCGAAATAATGGGGCCGATTATACCCAACAACGAACTTAACTGCCGCAATTCGCTACCTCTTTCCATTCGAGAGTTATTGTGGCAACGGTCACCCATCCAGCTACTGAACTCACCCAAGGCTGCTCGGATCTCCAACAATATAGATCCGATCGTGTTCAAATTTGCAACTTGCTTGTAAAGTTGGGTTTTGAAGGCTCTCGCAAAATTTGAGCGATGTAGACGAATAGTTTCTGATATATAGAATTTTTTTCAATGATTTTTTAAAAATTTTCTAGTCATACGATCCTCACGAAATTGAGCAAAAATTTGCGCGTTGGAATTCTTCAACAAATTAACATGTTCGATTTGGATCAGTTCCGTATTTTTTGGGTTTTTATTGATTTTTGAGTATTTATTGAGTAGAAAGAAACAATATTTCAGATAGATATAACTCAAAAACCGTTTGGCCAATTATGCCTATTAACAAACTCAAATGTCGTGTTCGGATGCGCATCCTACCCTAAAAATTGCGAGTCGTTATCTCTTTCCGTTCCCAAGATATCTTCAGATAAATAATATTTTTAAAATTTTCTGGTGACCACAAAAACAAAATTTTGTATGTCGGTATTCTACAACTAGTTACCAAGTTTAATTTTGATCGAACCTGTATTGGCTGAAAACCAAATTGGTGCTTGGAATGCGTCCGGCCGATTACGCCCATTAATGAACTTGTCCGTCGTCTTTGGACGAGCCACCTACCCTGAAAATTTCGATTCACTGGCCCTTCCCGTTTTTCAATTTCACGAATTCCCGGAAAATCCGAAGAATTTTCGAGAAAAAGTCAAATGCACAAGTTAGCTCCAATGTAGCCAATTTCCTTCACTTATTTTTGGGAAGAAAAAACAAAACTGGCGGGTTAGCTTTTCCTTTAATTCTACTTTTTCCGGGAAATTAGAGGGATTTTCGGAAAAATTGTTGAGGCACAACTCATTACAAGTATACCTCTTCTTCCCGAAAGTCATCCAAGCCTTGTTCTACTTGTTAGCTCCGCTGTTTGATTTTCCTTCCCTCTTATCGAGTGTCCCAAATGTATATTGTTGTGTCCAATAAATGAATCTTGTTCACGTTTAACTCTTTAATATGCACACTTCGTAAAATAATGACTGAAATTAAAACGTAAAATAATTGATAACTGCCAAACAGTGACATCTCATAGTTTATATGATCTGCTTCCTCACAATATTCTCCCCCACTTGAATTTAGCTCTGTGAATTCAACCCAAAACATAGTCACTTAAATAGCTTGGTTGCTTGCGGACTCTCTCAGTCCGACGTTGAACTGGTGGAGCTGGTTGATCTTGTGGATGATGGGATCTTGGACTTGCTGAATTGCTTGTATATGGCTTGTATATGATAGGTGAATTTGGAAAAGGAATACATGGAATTGAATCTTCAGTGGGGCGATCAGATATGGGAAACCTAAATCTTGATGGATGAGGCTGTGGAATCTGCAAAAATACTTGCTTGTTTGGTACAAGGGACGATATGAGTTGATTAATGTGTTTTAGAGAGCGCCCTGAATCTAATTCAACCATGTAATGGTATTGACCCAATTTCCTGGTCACAATGCCGAACTGCCAGATGTCTTGATTTTCACGGTGAATCTTCACCTGGACTCTCTCTCCCACTTGAAGAGAACGAACACGAGACGTGCTGCGGCTGCTGAGAACCCGTGCCTTTGAATTTGAAAGCAATGCATCAAGGCGAATTCGAATCCGTCGTTTCAAGTATAATTCTGCTGGCGATAATCCCGAGGCTAATGGCGTAGCGTGATATCTAAAAAAAATACTTCTCAGTTTGATTGAGATAGGAGCTGGATCATCCGCAGAGGCTTTTAAACGTCTCTTTAGTGTTTGAATGCTGCGTTCTGCGAGCCCGTTGGTGGCAGGGTGATTCGGAGCACTGAATTTTTGAAAAATTCCTCGTTCCTTGCAATGTCTCAGAAATTCTTCACTTCTGAATATGGTAGCGTTGTCTGTAACTAAAACAGCTGGATATCCATGCACAGAGAAGATTTCTTCAAGGAGAACAATGGTTGATGCAGAGGACGGTGCGTCACGAGTTATACGTACCTCTGCCCACTTAGACTTTGCGTCTACAAACATCAGAAAAAAATGGCCCTCGAAAGGACCTGCATAATCTATGTGGATCCTTTCCCAATTCTCCTTCGGCTGATCCCACGAATGTACTGCGGCTTTTGGTGGGTTGTGTCGAACCTTGGCACAGGGCTCACACGCCTTGACAAGGCGTTCTATGTTTTTGTCCAATCCTTCCCAATATACATATCTCCTGGCGAGCTGCTTCATCTTAGTTATGCCCAAGTGTGACGCATGAAGTTCTTCAAGGATTGGCGCTTGGAGAGATTTTGGTATAACAACCCTGTCCGTCCTGAAGAACATGTCACCAGAAATTGTGTATGGGCTGTCCTTGGAGGTGTTCCTCAGCTCGAGCATCAGTGCCTGCAACACTGTGTCTTTGGCGGTTTCTTCCGCGATGGTATCTGCTGTGATCGATAAACTGGATATTTGAATCAGATTTTCAGCGTACATGGTGTTGACTTCTTCGTCTATGGTTAACTCTGGTAACTGGGTGGATACAGAGATTGGAATACGGGACAGGCAATCTGCATTTTCATTATCCTTGCCTTTCTTGCAGTGAACGCTGTAATCAAGCCCACTGAGAAACGATGCATATCTTAACAATCTTGCTGACGTCATCTGTGGCAGAGCTCGATCTGGGTGAAAAATTCGGGACAGTGGTTCATTGTCGGTGACTAAAACAAAACGTTTGCCGTAAATATAGTTGTAGAAGTGTGTTGTTGCATAAACGATGGCCAGAGCCTCTCTATCGAGCTGACTATAGTTTATCTCAGCCTGCGTCAGAGCACAAGATGCGTAGGCGATTGGTTTTTCTTGACCATCGATTTCGTGACTTATAATGGCGGCTATTCCGGTAGGACTTGCGTCAGTGGTGAGAATCACAAGTTTTGACGGATCGAATGGAACAAGAACTGTGTCACTGCACAATTCTGACTTAAGGTTCAGAAAAGCGGCTTCAGTTCCAGCAGACCAGTGGAACTTTGCATCCTTCCTTAGCAAGCGGCGCAGTAGGTAGGATTTGGTAGAAAAGTCCGGAATGAATTTGGCGTAGTTGGTGACTAATCCAAGAAATCGTCTCAGCTCATCAGCATTCTTCGGGCGAGGTATCTGGGAAACGGCTCGAACGTTCGATGGACTTTTCTGGATTTTGTTGAACGATACCACATGACCAAGATAGTTTATGCTTTCCTTAAAGAAAGAGCATTTGCTCCTGTTTAGGTGTAGGTCATTGGCTTTTAGGCATTCTGAACAAGTAATGAGATTACGAGTACACTCCTCCAGCGTGGTACCATGGCAGATTATATCATCAAAGTAAGCTTCGTGCAGGTCTAACGTGCAAAAATATTTTGACCCTCTAAGACTATGTAGAACCTCATCTATGCGCCGTATTGGGTGGTTGGCAGCAACGAGTCTTTTGTTGACACCACTTTTGTAATCAACACATAGCCTCACACCACCATCTGGCTTTGCTATTACAACCAATGGAGATCCCCAATCGCTTGAGACAGGGGTTATGACTCCTTGAATCTCCAGTATGGTAAGTTCTTTTTTAACTTTTTCCCGCAATGCAAATGGAACATCGCGCGCACGGATGAATACAGGCTTTGCTCCTTCTCTGAGTTGGAGTTTTACTTCCACATTAGGAACACAACCGACTCTTTCTTCAAAAATGGTCGAATATGAGTTAAGAATGTCTTCGAGTGACGTGATAGAATTGACATAAACTGGGTTGGTTTCTAAAATACGACATCTATCAATCTCGTTGAGGTTGATTCCTAGTTCACGAATCCACATCCGGCCAAGCAAAGCATCGTGCCCTGCTGGTACTATGAAGAGATCAGCTTCGATTGACTTATTTCCATATGTGACTGAGAGACTAACCTTTCCTAAAGGCTTTATTACGTGGGTGAGTAGGATCGGAATAACACTGAAGTTGTCTAGATTGGAACATTGAGGTCAAGCTTTTTGAAATCAATTTCCGAAAGAAGGGAAAAACGAGAACCAGAGTCTACTTAAAAATTTTGTGACTTGCCATTGAGAGTTACTTCGACAATGTACTTATCTGTGTTTGGTCCAAGCACGTACAAGTCCTCAATATTTTCCATCCGGACAATGCCAAACTCATGGTAACAATGCCGATCTTCACTTTGAAAATTTTCAGACGTCAAATGCTGAGTCTTAGATTTCTGGAGCAGCGAAGTGATGCAGACCTTGGCGACATGACCAACCTTCTTACAAGAAGTGCACTTCAGCGATTCACGATGCAATCTGCATTCAGGAGATGTGTGATTTGATCGACCACAATTCAGGCAAACACCATCGATACCTAATGATTTATAATCGACATAACCTGTACGACTCCTAGACTGGGAAATGATGTTCCTGAACTGAAACGGTTTGTGATTGTGACGATTGCCTTGCTTGTTTCTGGAAGGACCAACTACTCTGTGTGTGTCTTCCGGATTATCAGATAACTTGTTGAGAGTTTTGCCTAACTGACCGGATTCATACCGAGATACTTCCAGTGCAGTTGCCTTTTTAAGTAGCTCATCGAAATTCTTGAACGTAGTGTCTTGCAACAAATGCTCACGTATCCAGTTGTCTTTCAAACCTCTGATGAACCGAACACGAAGGAATGAATCCGCAATGTAATGTTTTCTCTTGCAATTTAAAGAAGGACAGGTAACATAAAAGTCACAATCTTTAATATTACCCATCAGTGCTGCAACAAAATCAGATATTGACTGCTGAGTCTGCTGAGTGACACTCAGAAAATAATGCTGAGCAACGGCTGGGGAGACGACAGGGGTTAACATTTTCTTGAATTTTTCTACTATGACATTATACTCATTTTCTTTCACATGTTCATCAGGACCCGAGAGGGCAGCTAAATTATTGTAATGTGCTTTCCCAATCGATGAACACAACAGCTGAACCTTCTTCCTATTCTCACTGACATTTTTCAGGTCACAATAATTTTCGAAACGTTCCAAATAAGAAGAAAATTTTTCAGTCTTTGAATCATAATTCTCAAAAGGTGTAATTTGAGGAATTGGAACTGGCTTACTTTCGAGGGCTGCTTTAAGAACAGAAATAAATTGACCGAATTGCTCTTCATTCATGGTGTTAATCCTCGTCGCCAACTTGTTGTGTCCAATAAATGACTCTTGTTCACGTTTAACTCTTTAATATGCACACTTCGTAAAATAATGACTGAATTTAAAACATAAAATAATTGATAACTGCCAAACAGTGACATCTCATAGTTTATATGATCTGCTTCCTCACAATATATATAGTCTTCTACATTTTCAAGTTCTGCGTCGTCAATGCATATGTGTTCTGCGGTGTTGTTTATGATTCTAGACTTTAAAAAATTGGTTCAAGCACTGCCGTGAATTCAGAAGCTTTTGCGCGTATGTTCTATTGTCCATTCTTCTGTATTGGACACCCTTAATCGAATTCAGTCATTGCTTGAACCAATTTTTTTTTTGTGATTTTTTTGAAATTTTTTAGGGGTGCGGTTCTTAAAATTTTTTTTTCGTCATTTTCTTAAAATTTTCTAGGGGTACGGTTCTTACAAAATTTTAAACACGTCTTTATAATGATTTTCTTCTACTAGTTACCAAGCTTCAATTCGATCGAATATTTATTTTTTGAGTTATCAAGGAAATAATATTCCAGGTGGGTATAACTCGGAAACCGTTTGACCGATGATGCCCAAAAACGAACTCAACTCTTCCTTTCGGATACGCAACCTACCCTGAAAATTGCCCCTATCTCCTTTCGTTCGAAAGTTATTGAGGCAACGGTCACCCATCTACTGAACTCACACAAGAATGCTAGAATCTCCAACAATATTCAACCGATCGTGTTAAAACTTGAAACTTGGCAGTAGAGTTAGGTTATGAAGGCTCTTGCATAATTTCAGCAATTTCATACGAAAATAGTTACTGATATATAGAATTTTTTTTTCAATTTTCAATGGTTTTTTAATTTTTTTTTACAATTACCATCCTCACGAAATTTTGCAAGAATTTTCTTGTTGGCATTCTCCAACTAATTATCATGTTTGAATTCAATCGGTTTAGTATTTTTCGAGTAGATGGGGAACAAAAAACAACCAAATTTCAGATGGCCATAACTCTAAAACCGTTTGACCGATTATGCTCATAATCAAACTGAAATGTCGCGTTCTAGTGCACATCCTAACCTGAAAACTTCAAGCTGCTATCTCTCTCCGTTCTCAAGTTATCGTGACAACAAAAATATTTTTTAATAATTTTTTTAAAATTTTCTAGCCATACTATTCGCACGAAATTTCACAAACATGATTAGGTTCATATTCTACAACTACTCACCAAGTTTCAATTCGATCGGATTTATATTGGTTGAAAACAAAATTATTACTCAGAAGCCACTGGGCTGATTATGCCCATTTACGAACTCGTTTGTCGTATTGAGACACGCCACCCATCCTGAAAATTTCAAGCCGCTAGCTTTTTTCGTTCTCAAGTTATCGTGGTAACGGCCGGACGGACGGCCGGCCGGACAGAATCAAATTTGACCTCGAATTCTTCATTGGGGCGTCGAACTAAATCGTTTGAGACCATTTTCGTCAAAAAATTCGAAAGTTACAGACTTTTGGGCAAAACGATAACGCGATGTTCCCCAGAACATACGCGCAATAAGTTGGAATAAGGTGTAACAAATCAGTGAAATCTGAATTTATTATTCAATGAACGAGCGCGCTGTAGCTCCCGGCGCCACATCAGTGCTTTTACAATTCGTTCAATTTTCCATGAGCTGGCGCCCAGTGCTTTCGGAGAAAAGCTCCGGACCGGTTTGGCAGCCCGGTGAATTTCATTTTCGATTATTGTAACAACTTTCAAATTGTTAACCATAATTATTAAGAAGCTCAACAAAGATTTAATTTAATCAGCTTGGAAGATCGTAGGAAATTAAATGACTTATGTTTGTTGTACAAAATTTTGAATGGTGTCCTCTCGGTTCCGAGCCTTCTGCAACTGGTGTCTTTCAGGGTTCCTGAGAGAAGATTAAGATCTAAAGAATTGTTTGAAATACCTTTTCGTAGATTGAGTTACACACAGAATTCACCACTGTGTGGAGTTTTGTCAACTTTTAATTCACTGTCTTTTGATGTTGATATTTTTAATCTACAATTATTTCTCTTGTTCAACTCAAAAATTGTTTGAAGAATATGTTCATTATGTAAGTACATATACCTATTAGCTTATTATTGTATTTCCTCTTAAATTTTTCCTCTGGAGTTCATAAAACTGTTTCCTTTTCATATTGTTTAGCTAAGTATAAATATAAAATGGGTTAGATTTATATATTACTGGTATTGTATGATATTCAAATTTTTTCTTTTTGTTGAATTGTGAATACTGATGTTTTGGGTTGAGAAACCTGTTTGTGTTCTTCTTTCAAATAAATAAATAAATAAACAATGTTATGGGACTTGGAATATGTGTGAGTTCGATAAATTGCTTTACGACGACCATTTTGAATGTGATAATTATATCGATAATGAAAATTGCGGTTGAAACTTGAAAGAAAAAAGGTCATTATTCGGCAACCAATAATCATAGAGCCATGATATTTGAAATATTTATTAGACAATGCGACCTTTAGCCTGGGAGGTATTCAAATATTGAATATAACATATATGTACCTAATATAAAATTAGCCTTGAATCCTACAAAAAAAATTGGCCAAAAAATAGTTTAATACCTCCGAAGAAGAGGAATCCAGTAGTATAGTATATCCAAAGTCACTTGTCAAACTCCGAAATATATTAAATATTTAAGATTTTTCAAATTTTCCAGCAATTCATGAGGGGACTGAGAATTTATTTCGTTCCAGATATTAAGGTATTTATTTTATTCAACCCTGGTAATTTAAGTCAAGCCTTCGAATCGAGATTACGCTAATTTAGGCCTGTCCATTGGTTGTAGTTTGTTCACATCTGTCAAACGTACTTATTTATTGTAGGTTGACATTATTCAGTCTATAGATGGTATGTACAGGGTGGGCAAAATTGCTGATAGCTGAACTAGAACTTTTTAACCCTAAGAGATAGAGGAAAATGAATGAACCGTTGGACCGATTATACCCAAAAAGGAACTTAACTTTGCCATTCGGATGCGCAACCTACCCTGCAAATTGCAAGTTTGTATCTCCTTTCGTTCAAACCCATCCAGCTACTGAACTCAAACAAGGCTGCTCGGATCCCCAACAATATAGATCCGATCGTGTTCAAACATGGAACATGGCAATAGAGTTAGGTTCTGCGATCCTCAAGAAATTTCGCAAGAATTTTCGCGTTGGCATTCAAAACTAGTAACCACGTTTGAATTGGATCGGTTCTATAGTTTTTGAGTTATTGAGGAAACAAGAACCAAATTTCAGATGAGTATAACTACAAAACTATTCGGACGATTCTGCTTATACACACTTTAATGTTGCATTCAGATGCACAACTTAACCTGAAAATTTCAAGTGGCTATGTCTTTCCGTTCTAAGGTTATGGTGACATAAATAATATTATTTAATTATTTTTTTTTAATTTTCTAGTTAAATGATTCTCACAAAATTTCACAAACGTCCTCAGGTTTGTGTTCTACAACTACTCAACATTCAACAAGTTTGAATTCGATCGGGTCTGTATTGGTTTATGACAAAATTATTACTCTGAAACCCTTGTGCCGATTATGCCCATTAACGAAGTTGTCCGTCGTGATTGGATACGCCACCTACCCTGAAAATTTAAAGTCGCTATCTCTTCCGTTCTCAAGTTATCGTAGCAACGGCCGGCCGCAAGGCTGGCCGGACAGAATCAAATTTGACCTCGAATTCTTCATCAGTGAGTTGAACCTAGTCGTTTGAGACCATTTTCAGCAAAAAATTCGAAAATTACAGACATTTGGGCAAAATGATAACCACAATGTTCCATTCAATTTTCTCTATTCCTTAGGGTTAGAAAGTTGTAGTTCAGGAATCACCAATTTTGACAACCTTGTACATGGAATTATAACAGTGTTATTTCTATTGTTTGATTAACCTTAGTTCGTTATACGAATAATTTCGCCTTTGATTTTGATTATGGCTTTGAGGAGAACATTTTCAGAACTTGTTGAAGCCTCAACAAAGTAGCAGGATTTAGGGATTTCACAATTTGGACACAAGGATAAAAGTGCAATGTCAACGTATAGTGTTAGCTGTTTAACATTTATGACACTATGAAAATGAGAATATTGATATATCTCAAAATTCTCATTTTCAGAGTTATGGGTTATTCGATAATATTACGTATTGTTAATCGCCGAGACGTGATTGATCATTCTGTTAAACAGAAACATATAGATAAAAAAACATAAAAAACCAGAAGACTTTGCAAAAGATATTGTCAGATAGGCAGCGTATAGAGACAATATTGTGTCCACCCTTGAAATTATTCACGATAAATTGAAAGACTTTTCATCCGAAAACTTCACAGAGTGTTTTGATGGAATGTGGTTTTAGATATAAGTAATTTCACAGAGGATATATGGATTTCCATCGTATTGTTGCGCTAGCAACAATATTTCCGTCGAAAAAAAGAACACCTGCAGGCGAAAAGCAATATACTTTATTTGCATGAAACCTGGTTCGATATTTAAATACGGCTGGTTATATGACTCGAAAAAATTACTATCTCAATAAATTTACGTTCATATTATTTTCACCTTTGATACCTCAATGTATACGCCCATGAAAGCAGCAAAATATGAATGGAAAAGCTGCATTAGCCTTATAATGAGTTTTTCAAGAGATTCCATATTACGATCGCCATTTCAATCCTTGTGGGCAGGCAGGGGAAACTTGGAAACCGATAATAGTGGCTGTCACAATTTAGTACTACTAGATTCCATCGGAGATATTGAACTATAGTTTGGGCCAATTTTTCTGTACGATGTTTAGATTTCAAGTAAATACAACATTCCAGGTTCAACTTTAAGAGGAAAAAGTTACACTAAATATCAAAAAGCTTTCGAAATATAGGTGAGTATCATTTTAAAATGTATCTCTTCTCAATTAAAACTACGCGCGATGAAATTCTTACACAGGATGAATGGAAATGGAAAAAAATTTCCATATGACAATTTGTGAAGTATCTAGATTAGAAGTCAGAAATCTGCCAAATTGTATCTCATTGCCTTTCTTTCAAATATGATTAAATACTTATTATTAATACCTTATTTCTATCACCTACCTATCAATCAAGAGCCTCACTGATTGGGAAGAAATTGAGTAACCTTGACAGATGTGTTCTTCCATGTGTGTGTTGTTACAACTCCAGGTCGATTCATTATTTGAGGGGTCATCCGATAAAACGAAACCCTTTTTGCATTTAGGGCATAACAGGGCACTAACATAAGTGTCCAGTTCAGAGGGATCAATGCATCGTCTGCAGAAACATTCAAAGAACTTATTTTCCAAGAGATGTTCTCTTCTATGTAGTGTGTTCTGGAATGACAGGGAAAATATATAATTGAATTGTCATTATGAAGAGTATTGAGTCTCTTCCACATTACACGTTTACGCCCAAATCACAATCTGCACCGTTCTATTTCTTCCATAATTAGTGAAATATCACAGTAACGGCCTTTGCACTAACTTTTCTCGCGCTCATATCTATGTATACTCCATTCACTTTTATGATGTCTCCCGGTTGGCCATGATTTAGGTCTATGACGTTTTTGTAACTAAAACAAAGGCAGGTTGGCACTTCTGAAATATCGTCAATGTCAAAACAATTCTCTGAGACGTTGCCAATTTCTACTCTAAACAATCAACATAATGATCCTTGTTATAGACAATATATTAGCACAGATCATTATCTTCGAATAATAAAGAACTCTTCGCTTTGAAAGTGAAAATGCCGAAAGCAGTTTCGAAGAAGACAATGTATGAGGAAGTGATATACAGAACTGAAAACTGCAATAGGAAAACTTCATTCTGTCCTGGGCATGTTGAACTCTCCATTGAAATTACTTAGTTTCCTATCCTATCACTATATTTTATTAAAGTTTAACAGTGACTCGGGTTTCATAGTACTACTACATTTTGAAACTGGTGTATTTCAAGTTGTGCAACAAGGTTTTACAACAAGTATCTTGACAATTTCGAAAAGTGGGAAATTCCATAGGTACGACCGTTCGTTTAGAAGTTTTCCTACCGGATTATTCAGGTCCTTTTATTCTTTTTGCGCGCGTGTTCCGCAAGGAACAGCGTGCTATCATTTCGTCACAATGTCTGTATTTTTCGAATTTTTTTTCGAAAATGGTCTCAAACGATTGGGTTCGACTCCCTGATGAAGTATTCGAGGTCAAATTCAATTCTGTCCGTCCGGTCCGGCCGGCCGGTCCGGCCGTTAGCACGATAACTCTCGAACGGAACGACTTAGAGCGTTGTAATTTGCAGGGTAGTTTCGTAGCGTAAATATCTCGGACAAGTTCGTTAACGGGCGAAATCGACCGAGCGGTTTCGGAGTTAAGGCCGTTTTTACTAAAAACGTTTTTTATGAATATTTCCGGAACCGATCACTCGATCTTTTTGAAATTTGGCACCAGATTGTAGAATCATGACCTTTATATGCCTGCGAAGTTTTGTGATGAACGGACGGCCCTAAAGTGGCAAAAAAAAATTTTGAAAATTTGAAAATTTTGTTTTTACGATAACTCGAAAAATACTGATCTGATTGAATTGAAACTCAGTAGTTAGATGCAAAAGACCAAAGCAAACACTTTTGCAAAATTTCGTGAAGATCACGTGACATGAAAAAAATAAAAAAATTACAACTATTTTGCGGAATACTTTGCTTTTAATGCCGAAACATATGTTTTTGAGGTTCATGCTGCCCTTTCCGGGCATTTTCCGTATTGCGCATGCGCAGATGAGAAGTCCTTTAACTGATGTAGTTTTCGTCAGAGAGGATTGGGGTTTTGGGGTGGCGGATGCTATTCCTCCATAGAATTCAGATCCCTGATGAGGGTCTGCGCATGCGTAGATTAAAGATGCGATATCTTCCGAACCACTAGTGTTGGAGAATCGGAGTTTTTTGTAAGGTGTGTTATTTTGAGAGGACTTTTAGCCGCCAGTAGATTGCGCATGCGCAGAAGAGAAGTGACAGTTTTTGGGTTGGATGGGTTATGTTGGGAGTGCTGAGTCGATATTGTGAGGTTTTAAAAGAATATTCATAGCAACTCAGTGCAAGGACAAATCAGTTTAGGGGATGTAGCGTTGTTTCCGAGTTAAAGTGTCCGTACCGTGGCCCTGGGGCTGATTTTGAAATTGATGTTACCCCTTACAGGCATTTTTCGTTATGCGCATGAGCAGACCATCAGTGATTTAACTGCTGAAGTTTTCGTCAGAGAGGATTGGGGTTTCGGGGTAGCGGATGCTATTCCTCTATAGAATCCCCTGGTGAGGGTCTGCGCATGCGTGGTTTCAAGATGCGATATCTCCTGAACCACTAGTGTTGGAGAATCGTAGTTTTTTGTAAGGTGTGTGATTTTGGAAGGACTTTCAGCCGCAAGTAGATTGCGCATGCGCAGAAGAGAAGTGACTGTTTTTGGGTTGTATGGGTTATGTCGGGAGTGCTGAGCCAATATTGTGAGGTTTTAAAAGAATATTCATGGCAATTCAGTGCACGGCAAGTCAATTTGGGGGATATAGCGTTGTTTCCGAATTGAAGTGTTCGTACCGTGGCCCTGGGGCTGATTTTGAAATTGATGTTACCCCTTACAGGCATTTTTCGTTATGCGCATAGGCAGACCATCAGTGATTTAACTGCTGAAGTTTTAGTCAGAGAGGATTGGGGTTTCGGGGTGGCGGATGCTATTCCTCTATAGAATCCCCTGGTGAGGGTCTGCGCATGCGTGGTTTCAAGATGCGATATCTCCTGAACCACAAGTGTTGGAGAATCGTAGTTTTTTGTAAGGTGTGTGATTTTGGGAGGACTTTCAGCCGCAAGTAGATTGCGCATGCGCAGAAGAGAAGTGACTGTTTTTGGGTTGTATGGGTTATGTCGGGAGCGCTGAGCCAATATTGTGAGGTTTTAAAAGAATATTCATGGCAATCCAGTGCACGGCAAGTCAATTTGGGGGATGTAGCGTTGTTTCCGAATTGAAGTGTTCGTACCGTGGCCCTGGGGCTAATTTTGAAATCGATGTTACCCCTTACGGGCATTTTCGTTATGCGCATGAGCAGACCATCAGTGATTTAACTGCTGGTATTTTCGTCGGAGAGGATTGGGATTTTGGGGTGGCGGATGCTATTCTGCCATAGAATCCACTGGTGAGGGTCTGCGCATGCGTGGATTCAAGATGCAATATCTTCTGAACCTCTAGTGTTGGAGAATCGGAGTTTTTTGTAAGGTGTGTGATTTTAGGAGGACTTGCAGCCGCTAGTAGATTGCGCATGCGCAGAAGAGAAGTGCCTGTTTTTGGGTTGTATGGTTTATGTTGGGAGTGCTGAGCAGATATTGTGCGGTTTTAAAAGAATATTCATGTCAATTTAGTGCACGGACACAAGGCAGTTTGGGGTAAATAGCGTTGTTTCCGAGTCGAAATGTCTGTATGGTGGCCCTGAGGTGAATTTATGTATAACTGTATTCGGTAGATCTATATTAAAATACGTTTGGATTCGGAGAAGAGGCAATTGCTTTCCTAACAGAGGTCCCACAACCGCAATTTTTTTCGATCTACGGTAAAGCTAACAGTCAAACTGTATTGATAGCTATGTTTGTTAAAGGAACTTGAAAAAATAAAAAAAAGCACTGACGTGAAGTCAGTACTCTTTGGCGCGCGTGTTCACGTTGGCCAATTTGAATTGAATGATGAGTACTTCAAGCTCAGTGGATAGAGCGAGCCGAAGATCTACCCAAAGGATAGTGGACACCATTCACTGTCGTTTCAAAAATTAACAGTGCTGTATCTAAGCTGCCATCAGGATAGAGTAATAAAGTTGGAAGAGAACACAACTGACTCTCCTTAGTCGCACAAGCTGCTAAAAGATTTGGGAGGGTCAGTATAATCCTAATCATGTTTATAGCACGCGCGCAAAAGCAAATTGACTTAAAAATAAAAGAAAAAGTGTAAAAAGTCAATTTGCTTTGGCGCGCGTGCTATAAACATGATTAGGATTATACTGACCCTCCCAAATCTTCTAGCAGCTTGTGCGCCTAAGGAGAGTCAGTTGTGTTCCCTTCCAACTTTATTACTCTATCCTGATGGCAGCTTAGATACAGCACTGTTAATTTTTGAAACGACAGTGAATGGTGTCCACTATCCTTTGGGTAGATCTTCGGCTCGCTCTATCCACTGAGCTTGAAGTACTCATCATTCAATTCAAATTGGCCAACGTGAACACGCGCGCCAAAGAGTACTGACTTCACGTCAGTGCTTTTTTTTTTCGAATGAGCTATCACGAAGTAACGGACTACTGTATCCATTATTTTTCTTTCAAATTTCAACACTTGATTTTCTTCAACTGTCGCCAGGTCTTTGGAATTGTTGAATTCACTAATATCTTCTCAAATTCATTATTTTCCCGATGTAGATTCACATTGTGAAAAATACGTAATTACTACGACTTCTATGTAGAGAGGACAACGTTGCGTAGTTATCTGACAGGAAAATGAACATAACCTAAAATTTCAAAATATACACCGTGAATTGTGTCAAAATTTCATGGCCAACCGGGAGACTTTATAAATGTGAATGGAGTATATACGGAAATGATACCGTAAAACCTGGCGAATTTGCCAAGCGCTTACGACTTTTCTCACTTGCGAGGGCACACTTGCCCCCAACTTGCACCCAACTGCTGCTGAAATGAGTCAGACTCGAATATCAGTTAAGGAAAATTACATTCTTTCTCGCTAGTTTTGAAGACTAAAAGCTAAGGTCCACAAAGACATCATTTCTGTATGGATTCAAATGAAAATTTGTTTGGTTGTGCCCTGAAACCTTGTGACCAACATGGAAATTTCATATTACAGCCAAATTTTACAGGTGCTGTCGCGTGAAAAAAAATCAATTTGGGCAAAGTTATCACCTGAAACTTTGAAATCAATTTTCTAAAAATTTGTTGTTTTTAATAGTTTATGTTCTTCGTTTCACAACTAAGAGAACTCTCAAACATTACATTGGACAAATTCAATCGGCCTCCGAAACAGAGGACAATAATACTGTGAAATTATTCAGAAAAGACATTGGATCTATCTTGACTGTGATGATGTTCTGATGTGAATTGTTGTGGACATTGATATATTATTAAAATCACCTAGAATAAAGAGAGGCCACTACTTTTTGTGTTTTTGAATATGTTCAACTTTTAAGTCTGATAGATGTTAAGGCGCGCTAAAGAATAAATTAAACTTTTTTTTTCGCTATTCACATCTACATTTCTTACATTTTGTTGTTTCTGCTATTTTTGACAATTCATTCATTTTTATTTCTTCGCATTTTAGACGTTTATAGTCATCAACCTATTGTTTTAGAGAGTTGAAAACTTATCGACTGTGAAAAAACTTTCTTTCTTAAAGTTTTTTGGGATTAAAGTTTTTGTTTCTCTTTGAAGTATGTTTTATTCAAATTTAAAACGTCCAAGCGTCATTCTGTGTAATAAATAGTGAGCAAAGTTGTCGAATCAAGCCTCTAAAATTGATTTTCTATGCTTTCAAAATGTGCGGGCAATGTTGTAAGATTGTATGACAACTTTACCCACCACGTATTTATATTTTTTAAAGTGATTTAGGGACCTTTGAGTTGAGGACACAGCCGGTGGCTACTCCAGCAACTGCGAGACACTATTAGACGAAAAAAAAAAATAGGGCCAATAAGGAAAATATTCGCAAAAAACGACTTGCAGCTGGGCAAAATTGGCAGGTTTTACGGTACCAACTTTTGTTTTTTCAATGTAATACCCAGTTTTTTCATTGATAATCAGATTACTCATTGAATTCTAGATTTGTTTAATGTGTCTCCTACATATTATACTCAGAAAATTCGTGTGATATTGAAAAAACCCTTAAAATTTTCTCAAATAGGGATTCGTTCCAATGTTAACAACTTGTAGATTTTTGCATCAAAATTCCTAATTTTCCAGCTTCTATCAGAAAACATACCAATGCTTCTCCTTCGTTAATTGAACTTTTTATTGAACATACAGGGTGTTTCTATTTCAATGTCAAAGCCCGTCAGGAGAAACACCTCAAATTTAATGGAGAAGTATAACGGGTAATTCCGCAAAAGGAGCAGAGAAAATCATTCTGCTGGTACCTGCCGACACGTGTTTCTGCCATATCCTCGGGTTGAGGTCGCATCGCACAGGTAGCTTATGCTTCCTTCGTGCCGATGCCATAATTTGCCTCCGAATTGGAGGTCCTAGAGCTGAAGGCACAAATTGGTTGCTCGCTCCTGTTGTGGTGTCACCTGTTTGCAGTTATCTTTCCACCTTTTTCTTGGTTTCTTGGTTGCCCTGTCCTGAAGAAGCCAACTAGCAGAAACACGTGTCGGCAGGTACCAGCAGAATGATTTTCTCTGCTCCTTTTGCGGAATTACCCGATATACTTCTCCATTTTAATAAACTTATCCGCGTTAGCCTATTTTCTCAAATTTAATATTTTTCAAATGAGAAACCATGTATTTACTGCCAATCTGGATTCTACGCTAAAAATAGTGTAAATGTGTAATGAATAGTACTGCTCTGAAATGCTTATTTCCGAAGATATAGGGCACAATCTCGTGGTCTGAATCTCGTTTCATCTATTGTTCAGTCAAACGAATCTGAAATTCTTCCGAAGAATTCATCTCTCCTAACAAGCTTAACAATAAAATTTGTGTTTATCTCGAGTCTTTCTTTGAAATATTCTAACGAACGGTCTTCGTGAATCACCCTGTATATTGGTTCATTGAGGACAAATCCTAAGACTTGACACCACAGCTGGAAAATAATTTGGAGGCATGTGGGAAGGCTCGTCGTCTGCACTAGTCTAGATTAGAATAAACATTGGATTGCGAAACGGGGTCATTTGATATATATGGCACCTTTTAGAACTGCAACCATTTTGTACTTTTGTTCTATTACCCCACTCGGTTAAACCCAAGAAAATATTTTCCATGTCTTCTGCAAACCCGATAACATCCATGTTAGCCTTGACCATCACTTTGTCAGCAAGAATTTGCACACTCAAGTGTGTGATCTGAGCCAGTTCTGGACATATGCATAGAATGTGTTCAGCCACTTCTTTGGCCAATCCGCAGAGTCTGCATATTCAATTTGCCGATTTGCCCATACAGTACAAATAATATTTTTACTGGCAGTGCCCCTTTTGCCGTCCCACAAGTACACGGAGTTCATCGCGTGATAAATGCAGTTTCCTAGTGCAGCACGAGGAGAAATTTATGATTATTTTCGCATGCAGTTGTCCAGGTGTGTGTTTCCTCAGAGCTTTCCTTTCGCAAAGCTCCCGTTGTTTAACATCCTCTCTATGGTGCTCAGGCTACAGAATGATTCTGATCAAACGGGTGGCTGTCTAGTAGCCAGTTTGACAAGTTTGTCTGCCCATTAATTTACTTAAACACCGCTGTTCAGCTGACTAATGGTGTTGCAATAGTTCCAGGATAAGAGGGACTCTGGCTGTAAGCTTCTAATACCCTCAGGGTGGCTTGGCTAAGGTTTTGTTTCAAACACTCCTGAGACACTCCATATGTACACCGTCAGTATCTCTGTCTGTATCTCGCCCTAGTAATAGCTTCATTTCTACTATCACAAATTGTTTCCCATCCAATTTGTTACTACGACGATTATTTAATACTGGAAAGTGTTATACAGGGTGATTCTTCAAGTTGTAATGTAAGCATACATTCCTCACATCAAATAAGTAAATTTTTGCGCGTATGTTATGGGAAACATCGCTTTATCATTTTGTCTAAATGTCTGTAATTTTCAGCGTAGGTGGCGCGTCCCAATATCGTGATTCGAATCCGCATTTTCACTCAGCACCGACTCACGTTATAGAAATTAGATGAAACCAGAATCGAACGTCATATGGTACATTTCAGGCTTGTAGACCCCCCGCACATGTAACTAGCGGACTCTTTTACATAAACAAAATATAGGTCTAGATCCTTTTTTCGAATTATTATTGGGGCGGCATTTATCGTTTATATGAAAGGGAATACCATGGATTATTTATGAATCTTTCGCTTTACGCAGACGAGCAATATAAGGGCTTCCAGTGTTTTCAAAAACAATTTATGTTGTGGTTTTCAGCAGACCCGTTGTGAAGCACTGACGTGAAGTCAGGAGCTTTTGCGCGCATTGTCCATTCTCATGTATTGGAATTGGATTGTTAATGGGGATGAGACTCGTATCAACCGTAGGTATATGACCCTTTGCATTGTGCGTATCGGTTTCAGGTAATTATGATATGTGATATTCGTAGAATTTTCATCATATGAAGTTTGATGCATGAGTCGGAGGTACTAGATCCTTTTTTCGTATTATTATTGGGGGGGGGGCATTTATCGTTTATTTGAATGGGAATACAGGGATTATTTGGTTTACGCAGACTTTGTGGGGGTGATTGTCCGGTTTTGAAAATTTGTTGTCATAACGAGTAAAATCGATGGAAAGCGTGTTTGTCAGCAAGCTGGGTGTACGGATTTGAACCATCATAATGAACCGGAGTGAAATAGTCGATAGTTTTTATTCAAATTCTTTATATTCAAGGGCAACGACATTTATTAACGAATAAGCTTTTCTCAACGGAGACTGCACGGGGGTTCAGACTCAATTTCGGTGATTTTTATGTGTAAATTCCTATGAGGATTTCTAAGCTCGATTTTAGCAAAAATGGTTCTTTTCATATGAATATATGTAGATTTCTCAGCATCTCTAGATGATTGGAAAATTATTACTGTTCTTCACAGCAATCGCACCCTTGTCTCCACACAATACTTTTTCAACCAAATAAACATCATGCTGCTTTGTTTTTTGCAGTTCTTCTTGATAGAAAGCACCACTTATTGGTCTACCGGAAAGTAGGTAACTCACTGGGTAGGTAAGTTGGACTTTTGTGATTTTAAATAGTTCAGTAGTCCATTGATACCCTTTTGTGAAAACGTGTCTAAATTTACGTACAATTCTTCTGAAATTTATAAGGTCATGCTATTTTTATGTGACTGTAGGCTAATTTATATATGTCGTTCTTTGTATTAACGTCAGGGGGTTTCATGCCAATAGTTCATTGTTTTTAATTATTATATGCATTTACCATATCTTGAAGGATCCATCGATATGTTCCACTGAATTTTTTGTAAAGCACCTCTTTCAACGTTCTTATGGCCCTCTCCACTGTTGAAGCCTTCTTGCCACTATACGTATTATATGATGCTTTTTAACAACTTGTTCTTGAAATTGATGGTCGAAAAATTCAGTTCCTTGATCAGATTGCAAGTTGCTAGGTACCATGCTTGGGGATATCGAGAAAAGCCAACCAGTTTTCCTTTTCAATGATCGAGCCCAATATGAATTTGCAATCAATTACAACGAGAACTACTTGTGGCAAGCTTATCAAGCTATCCTAAATGCATTGTGGGGTTGTATACTTTTGATTTGACAGTGAGCTAACATAACAACAAATGTGGGTGGTTGTATACGAATAAATTCCATTTTTGATGTATTATGAATACTTTAACAGAGCATATGAGTCATATTTTCTGTCATTTCAACGTAAGCACAATTGTTTTCGAAAAAAACTTTGGGTACTCGACATTTTGAACAAAGATTTGAAGGCAAAAATGTTGAATATTTGCTTGGCACTGAGACAAAATATGCTAAATGTGAAATTTTGTATTCTTACTATCTGGAAAGATTACATGAAAGATTGTTCATTTGTACTGATTGTATTGTCATCAATAGTCACAATATTTGGATGAAAATGAATCCTATTTACGCAAAAATACTCAAACGTATTAGTGGATTGTCTCGTTATGATAAAATAAAAATCTCCTATTCAGAAGGGCAATAATTTTTGATTTTGTTTACATTGAGACGGATTTGACGTATTGTATTTTTCAAAAATAAATCTTAGTTTTTCAGATACTGTATTGTAGCCAAATTATTTTTCGTATATTTATTTGGCAAAAACCAGAAGAAATGTTAATTATAGAAATGAGTGCGAACTCGAAGACAGTCAGGTATAAGCATCTTCTTCAAATATCCCAATTCAACGCCGGCATGGGTACAAAGGCATATTTATCTGACCTAGTGAATGATGGGGTGCTAACTTGACTGCATACCCTTATGAAACCCGGGCATGTGGTTTTTTCTAACCGTTGTTGCGATCTCTTGTATTGGATATTAGGTGGAAACAATTTATGTCATATTTATTGCATGTTGAGTGGTTCGATTTCTCTTTCAATATTCAGGAATCGTGTAAACAAAGTGGGGTGTAACTCTCATTTATTTTTTCATTGTAAAATTGGTTAACAAATATATCATGAATATGTAAGTCATCAAGAGCTTGGCGTCCTTTTAAACATTTGATTCACATGGTGGGATAGATGCTCAATTGTTACTTCAAACGATAAAGAGAAGGAACTTCAATCGAGCCCTTTTTCAGATATCTTTTGCTTACGACGAATACCTTCATGAATCTTTAAAAGTTGAAATAAAGGCGTTTTCATTTCAGCTTTACAAAAATGGTCAGCATGGAGGATTAAGCTATAAAGTCGTTGGTTACAGTAAAATCGATAGGAGAATTAGTTTTTCATGCTCACAATTGTCAGGATATTAAGAAAAAATATTATTGTGATGAAGAACTTGTTGAGATTTAAATATATGAAAAACAGGCCTGGTCAGTGGATATCAAATGAGAAGGTGTGATTTTGAAACTTTATCTTCTGGCTGATGCTTGAGATGCTGTATTGAGAACGGTCAGCATGTTTGATATATGGGCATGACTTGGTTATGAAGGGAGGGACGACGATGAATTGGCAATATACACAGGATTGCAATAGATATGTGGAGGAAGATACGACGTATGATATTGAAGATGCAGAGAAAGAGACTGCGATGGATACTGAATTTATTAACAAATCAGCTTTTCACAATTATTTAGCGCGTCTTCTTGACATAATGGATAGTGTTGATCATTATTCATTTCATTTAATTTCGAGTTATTCTGAAGAACGATGCTTAAATAATTTGAGATAATTTGTAATGAAAAATTAGAGTTTAGTTGACATTTTTTATTTTAAAAAAGCAGTTCTTTAGATATGATCATAATACTTTTCCTAATAAATAACTTCAGCTATTTGAAGTTGCCAAATATTGTATTCTTTCAAAAGTATCTACAGTGCATTTTTTGGCATGCAGCAAGCATAGCTCGCCAACTATATTACTGATATCAAGCCATTATCATTAGATTTATGAAGACTTTGTGTTGGATACCTTTCGTGTGTGTCCTGGGATCCCGTTGGTGTGCAAACTCTTTGAATAGTTTTCCCTAATGTGATCAATACTCATATAGTCATGGAATTTATCATGTTTCTTGATTGTGTGTTTCCTTAAAGCATCGTTTCATGTGAATTTCTTTCCATATACGAAACAAGCAAAGCCAATTTGCTTATGTATATTAATGTGTCTGCTCAAATTATTGGGTTGGGTGTATTGTTTTTCACAAATGCTGTAGGTATGTATTCTGTTGATATATAAAAATGAGGCTGATAAGTATACGCGTTAAATATTCTTTATATCCACTATATGCATTTTTATAGATGTTTTATATACGTTTTGCATTCACTTTATAACTGAATATGTATCCATTCATGAAATTCTACGGTCGTAATAGATCAGTCCAAGCACAATCATAACAATCTATACACATTCTTTATAGAAATTCAATAGAACACAGGAACAAAATTTGCCATATTTATTTGTGTATTTTCATAGACATTCTAGTATCTTCGTATATGAATCAATCAATTTTGCTGAGGAGTATCAAGACATGTATTCGTTTTATAGTTTGGATATATGTATACACTCATGCATTTTTTGTCGTACTCCATATGAATTCATCACGAAAAGGATGTAAGAACATGCAAATTTGATGATGATTTAGGATGAAAATACAACATACATACATACGCAACCAAGAAAAAGATGGAAAAACATGCATCAAGCTATCATCAAGCTATCATCAAACTACCATCAAGCTACCATCAAATTAGCATCAAACATCACTTCTCGCAAAAATTAAAGGAACAAAAAAATTTTCGAAATTTTTTGGCAATTTTCAACAGGCTGTATTTCAGTGAAAAATGGCCGTACAGAAAATGAAAAAACATAGCTTTTCAAGCTTGAAGACTCTAGTTTACGAATTTCTTGGTTAAACATTTTTTGGAGCCCCGGTAATTATGCGATTCTTGGATAAAGCACAAAGAAAAAATTTTCTAAATTTTTTACATTTTTTTTTTCGCTCTACGGACATGGAAAAATTTTTTCGACCTAGACCAATGCATAGGTCGTATAGCCTGTTCATTCAGCTTCAATTTGCTTTTCGCAAGAGTCAAATACGACCATTTGTCTTCGAGATATCGAATTTTGAATGCAAAAGGATCCTTTTTCACTCAACTGGCGATATCTCTGAAACTACTGGTCGCCCAGCAAGTGGACAGGGAGTTTCATTTTCTGCAGAAAATTTCCGATGAAAAAGTTTGTCATGGTTGGTTGGAAAAAATTTTTTTCCACTTGAAACGTTAACGTGAAACAAGAGCAAAAAAATGCCATTTTCCCTTTTTTTGGTTAATCGACTGTATTTTCGACAATATTAGGGGAAATGCTTAGGTTAGAAGAAAATTTTACTGTCTAATGTACCCCAAAGGCCCCCCTAAATCGGTAGGTCGATCGGTTCAGTGGTTTCCTTGGACCGATTGATTGAAATTTTGAAAAAATTAAGGGAACAAGATTTTTGTTCCTTAAACTTGACCTGATCTTATCAATAATTTCATTTTTTTTTTAATTTACTCAATTTTAAGTCTTCTAAAGATTGATTAGCAAAAAAAAATCCTTGGACCAATTGATTGAAATTTCGAAAAAATTGAGGGAACAAGATTTTTGTTCCTTAAACTTGACCTAATCTTATCAAAAATCAATAATTTAATTTTTTTTTACAATTTACTCAATTTTGAGTCTTCTAAAGATTGATTAGCAAAAAAAAAATCCAAAAAAATGTTTTCAAAAATTTCGAAAATTTCCAAAAAATTTTTTTTTAAATTTAGCAAAACTTTTTGTTTTCATTTTTAAGAAAATCAAAGTTTCTGACAAAAATTTTCATTGATAACTGATTCACCGCCGGCATTAGCGTTATCCAAAGCATACCACGTGGAGGTTGCACGGTCGGATTTACGCTTCTTTTGTGCTTACGCACATGTGTTATGATTCTTTTTGGATTTTTTTTTGCTAATCAATCTTTAGAAGACTCATAATTGAGTAAATTGTAAAAAAAAATTAAATTATTGATTTTTGAAAAGATTAGGTCAAGTTTAAGGAACAAAAATCTTGTTCCCTTAGTTTTTTCAAAATTTCAATCAATCGGTCCAAGGAAACCGCTGAACCAATCGAACTACCGATTTAGGAGGGCCTTTGGGGTACATTAGACAGTAAAATTTTCTTCTAACCTAAGCATTTCCCGTAATATTGTCGAAAATACAGTCGATTAACCAAAAAAAGGGAAAATGGCATATTTTTGCTCTTTTTTCACGTTAACGTTTCAAGTGGAAAAAAATTTTTTCCAACCAACCATGACAAACTTTTTTATCGGAAATTTTCTGCAGAAAACGAAACTCCCTGTCTGCTTGCTGGGCGACCAGTAGTTTCAGAGATATCGGCAATTGAGTGAAAAAGGATCCTTTTGCATTCAAAATTCGATATCTCGAAGACAAATGGTCGAATTTATCTCTTGCAAAAAGCAAATTGAAGCTGAATGAATAGGCTATACGACCTATGCATTGGTCTAGTTCGAAAAAAATTTTCCATGTCCGTAGAGCGAAAAAAAAATGTAAAAAATTTAGACAATTTTTTCTTTGTGCTTTATCCAAGAATCGCATGATTTCCGGGGCTCCAAAAAATGTTTAACCAAGAAATTCGTAAACTAGAGTTTTCAAGCTTGAAATGCTTCGTTTTTTTATTTTCTGTACGGCCATTTTTCACTGAAATACAGCCTCTTGAAAATTGCCAAAAAATTTCGAAAATTATTTTGTTCCTTTAATTTTTGCGAGAAGTATATCATAGCAACTACTTCATGTATAGTTTACATCAGTTTTGTGTATTTTTCCTAGACATTCATACATCTTCGTATACAGTCATGAATCAATCAATTTTGCTGAGGAGTATCAAGACATGTATTCGTTTTATAGTTTGGATATATGTATACACTCATGCATTTTTTGTCGTATTCCATATGAATTCATCACGAAAAGGATGTAAGAACATGCGAATTTGATGATGATTTAGGATGAAAATACAACCGACATACATACGTAACCAAGAAAAAGATGGAAAAACATGCGTCAAGCTATCATCAAGCTATCATCGAACTACCATCAAACTAGCATCAAATTATCATTAAACGATCATCAAACTATCATAGCAACTACTTTATGTACAGTTTATATCAGTTTTGTGTATTTTTCCTAGACATTCGAGCATCTTCGTATACATTCGTGCATCTTCGTATACAGTCATGAATCAATCAATTTTGCTGAGGAGTATCAAGATATGTATTCGTTTTATAGTTTGGATATATGTATACACTCATGCATTTTTTGTCGTACTCCATATAAATTCATCACGAAAAGGATGTAAGAACATGCAAATTTGATGATGATTTAGGATGAAAATACAACATACATACATACGCAACCAAGAAAAAGATGGAAAAACATGCATCAAGCTATACGTAAACAAGATAAAGATGGAAAAACATGCGTCAAGCTATCATCAAGCTATCATCGAACTACCATCAAACTATCATCAAATTATCATTAAACTATCATCAAACTATCATAGCAACTACTTTATGTACAGTTTATATCTGTTTTGGGTATTTTTCCTAGATATTCGAGCATCTTCGTATACATTCGTGCATCTTCGTATACCTTCAAGAATCTATCAGTTTACCATAGGAGTATCAAGACATGTATTCGTTTTATAGTTTGGATATATGTATACACTCATGCATTTTTGTCGCAGTTCATATGAATTCATCATGAAAAAGATGGAAGAACATGCCAATTTGATGATGATTTAGGATGAATATACAACCTACATACATACGCAACCAAAGTAAAGGATAGAAAAACCATGCGATTTTACTGATTATTCAAGATCAATATACAGATGAAGATACACCAGGTCGATACCATTACAGATGTATCAAGAGTATATATCTAGACTTGTACAATTTATTTGAGTAAACACAGGGATGCAGAAATGTATTTGTAATAGATGACTCGGCTACTTCCATTCCAAAGAAAATCTTGCTATTCACGCGTTAGTTTTTATGAATTGTCCAAAGACTCAATATGAAATATTGAGAAGAGATTGACATAAATACGACAATACTTCCGATTATGCTTGAGGGGATAATCCTTATGAAATTACTATTGTTAACAAAAAATGGTATTAGGGATGATGAAAGTTGAAAATAATGATATTCTGATTATGCAGGGGTCAGATCGAAACTGTACGCA
Source organism: Halyzia sedecimguttata (assembly GCA_937662695.2). NCBI lineage: Eukaryota > Metazoa > Arthropoda > Insecta > Coleoptera > Coccinellidae > Halyzia > Halyzia sedecimguttata. Next base: position 7,657,515 of record OW569416.2, on the reverse strand, counting down.
GTGAAAAACTCAACAACGAATGATGAAATTAATATACAGAAGTGTTTCAACACCGCGCCAAAATAGTTGCTGTATCCTTCAGGAAGCTTAGGCACAGCACTGTATCCTTCAGGAAGCTTAGACACAGCACTGTTAATTTTTGCCCCGACAGTGAATGTCGCCCACTAGCGTTGGTGTTGAAACACTTCTGTATATTAATTTCATAATTCGTTGTTGAGTTTTTCACTGCGTACAGTTTCGATCTGACCCCTGCATAATCAGAATATCATTATTTTCAACTTTCATCATCCCTAATACCATTTTTTGTTAACCATAGTAATTTCATAAGGATTATCCCCTCAAGCATAATCGGAAGTATTGTCGTATTTATGTCAATCTCTTCTCAATATTTCATATTGGGTCTTTGGACAATTCATAAAAACTAACGCGTGAATAGCAAGATTTTCCTTGGAATGGAAGTAGCCGAGTCATCTATTACAAATACATTTTTGCATCCCTGTGTTCACTCAAATAAATTGTACAAGTCTAGATATATACTCTTCATACATCTGTAATGGTATCGACCTGGTGTATCTTCATCTGTATATTGATCTTGAATAATCAGTAAAATCGCATTGTTTTTCTATCCTTTACTTTGGTTGCGTATGTATGTTGGTTGTATATTCATCCTAAATCATCATCAAATTGGCATGTTCTTCCATCTTTTTCATGATGGATTCATATGAACTGCGACAAAAATGCATGAGTGTATACATATATCCAAACTATAAAACGAATACATGTCTTGATACTCCTATGGTAAACTGATAGATTCTTGAAGGTATACGAAGATGCACGAATGTATACGAAGATGCTCGAATCTAGGAAAAATACCCAAAACAGATATAAACTGTACATAAAGTAGTTGCTATGATAGTTTGATGATAGTTTAATGATAATTTGATGATAGTTTGATGGTAGTTCGATGATAGCTTGATGATAGCTTGACGCATGTTTTTCCATCTTTATCTTGTTTACGTATAGCTTGATGCATGTTTTTCCATCTTTTTCTTGGTTGCGTATGTATGTATGTTGTATTTTCATCCTAAATCATCATCAAATTTGCATGTTCTTACATCCTTTTCGTGATGAATTCATATGGAGTACGACAAAAAATGCATGAGTGTATACATATATCCAAACTATAAAACGAATACATATCTTGATACTCCTCAGCAAAATTGATTGATTCATGACTGTATACGAAGATGCACGAATGTATACGAAGATGCTCGAATGTCTAGGAAAAATACACAAAACTGATATAAACTGTACATAAAGTAGTTGCTATGATAGTTTGATGATAGTTTAATGATAATTTGATGCTAGTTTGATGGTAGTTCGATGATAGCTTGATCATAGCTTGACGCATGTTTTTCCATCTTTTTCTTGGTTACGTATGTATGTAGGTTGTATTTTCATCCTAAATCATCATCAAATTCGCATGTTCTTACATCCTTTTCGTGATGAATTCATATGGAATACGACAAAAAATGCATGAGTGTATACATATATCCAAACTATAAAACGAATACATGTCTTGATACTCCTCAGCAAAATTGATTGATTCATGACTGTATACGAAGATGTATGAATGTCTAGGAAAAATACACAAAACTGATGTAAACTATACATGAAGTAGTTGCTATGATAGTTTGATGCTAATTTGATGGTAGCTTGATGGTAGTTTGATGATAGCTTGATGATAGCTTGATGCATGTTTTTCCATCTTTTTCTTGGTTGCGTATGTATGTATGTTGTATTTTCATCCTAAATCATCATCAAATTTGCATGTTCTTACATCCTTTTCGTGATGAATTCATATGGAGTACGACAAAAAATGCATGAGTGTATACATATATCCAAACTATAAAACGAATACATGTCTTGATACTCCTCAGCAAAATTGATTGATTCATGACTGTATACGAAGATGTACGAATCTATACGAAGATACTAGAATGTCTATGAAAATACACAAATAAATATGGCAAATTTTGTTCCTGTGTTCTATTGAATTTCTATAAAGAATGTGTATAGATTGTTATGATTGTGCTTGGACTGATCTATTACGACCGTAGAATTTCATGAATGGATACATAATCAGTTATAAAGTGAATGCAAAACGTATATAAAACATCTATAAAAATGCATATAGTGGATATAAAGAGTATTTAACGCGTATACTTATCAGCCTCATTTTTATATATCAACAGAATACATACCTACAGCATTTGTGAAAAACAATACACCCAACCCAATAATTTGAGCAGACACATTAATATACATAAGCAAATTGGCTTTGCTTGTTTCGTATATGGAAAGAAATTCACATGAAACGATGCTTTAAGGAAACACACAATCAAGAAACATGATAAATTCCATGACTATATGAGTATTGATCACATTAGGGAAAACTATTCAAAGAGTTTGCACACCAACGGGATCCCAGGACACACACGAAAGGTATCCAACACAAAGTCTTCATAAATCTAATGATAATGGCTTGATATCAGTAATATAGTTGGCGAGCTATGCTTGCTGCATGCCAAAAAATGCACTGTAGATACTTTTGAAAGAATACAATATTTGGCAACTTCAAATAGCTGAAGTTATTTATTAGGAAAAGTATTATGATCATATCTAAAGAACTGCTTTTTTAAAATAAAAAATGTCAACTAAACTCTAATTTTTCATTACAAATTATCTCAAATTATTTAAGCATCGTTCTTCAGAATAACTCGAAATTAAATGAAATGAATAATGATCAACACTATCCATTATGTCAAGAAGACGCGCTAAATAATTGTGAAAAGCTGATTTGTTAATAAATTCAGTATCCATCGCAGTCTCTTTCTCTGCATCTTCAATATCATACGTCGTATCTTCCTCCACATATCTATTGCAATCCTGTGTATATTGCCAATTCATCGTCGTCCCTCCCTTCATAACCAAGTCATGCCCATATATCAAACATGCTGATCGTTCTCAATACAGCATCTCAAGCATCAGCCAGATGATAAAGTTTCAAAATCACACCTTCTCATTTGATATCCACTGACCAGGCCTGTTTTTTGCGCGTATGTTCTGGGGAACATCGCGTTATAGTTTTGCCCAAATGTCTGTAACTTTCGAATTTTTTGACGAAAATGGTCTCAAACGATTAAGTTCGACTCCCCAATGAAGAATTCGATGTCAAATTTGATTCTGTCCGTCCGGCCGTCCGGCCGTTGCCACGATAACTTGAGAACGAAAAAAGCTAGCGACATGAAATTTTCAGGGTGGGTGGCGCATCCAAATACGACGGACAAGTTCGTTAATGGGCATAATCGGCCCAGTGGTTTCCGAGTAATAATTTTGTTTTCAACCAATATGAATCCTATCGAATTGAAACTTGGTGAGTAGTTGTAGAATATGAACCTAAGCACGTTTGTGAAACTTCGTGCGAATCGTATGGCTACAAAATTATTAAAAAATATTTTTGTTGTCACGATAACTTGAGAACTGAGAGAGATAGCGGCCTCAAGTTTTCAGGTTAGGATGTACACCACAACGCGACATTTCAGTTTGATTATGAGCCTAATCGGCCAAACGGTTTTAGAGTTATAGCCATCTGAAATTTTATGAAATTTTGTGGTTTTTGTTCCTCATTAACTCGAAAAATACTGAACCGATTGAATTCAAACATGGTTATTAGTTGTAGAATGCCAATGCGGAAACGTTTGCAAAATTTGGTGAGGATAGCATTTGTAGAAAATTTTAAATAAATCTTTGAAAATAAAAAAAAAAAGTTCTATATATCAGTAACTAATCGTTCGAAATGGCTGAAATTTTGCAAGAACCTTCATAACCGAACTATTCTGCCAATTTTCAAGTTTTAATACGATCGGTTAAATATTGTTGGAGATTCGAGCCTTCTTGTGTGAGTTCAGTAGATAGGTGACCGTTGCCTCGATAACTTTCGAACGAAAGGAGATAGGGACTTGCAATTTTCAGGGAAGGTTGCGTATCCGAAAGGGAGAATTGAGTTCAATTTTGGGCATAATCGGTCTAACGGTTTCCGAGTTATACCCATCTGGAATATTATTTCCTTGATAACTCAAAAAATAAATATTCGATCGAATTGAAGTTTGGTAACTAGTAGTAGAAAATCAACATAAAGACGTGTTTAAAATTTTGTGAGAACCGTACCCCTAAAAAATTCGAAAAAAATGACGAGAAAAAAAATTTTAAGAACCGTACCCCTAGAAAATTTCAAAAAAATCACGATCGAATTTACCATAGTAAATTCGATTAAGGATGTCCAATACAGAAGAATGGACAATAGAACATACGCGCAAAAGCTTCTGACTTCACGTCAGTGCTTGAACCAATTTTTTTTTTCGTGATTTTTTTGAAATTTTCTAGGGGTACGGTTCTTAAAATTTTTTTTCTCGTCATATATTTAAATCTCAACAAGTTCCTCATCACAATAATATTTTTCCTTAATATCCTGACAATTGTGAGCGTGAAAAACTAATTCTCCTATCGATTTTACTGTAACCAACGACTTTATAGCTTAATCCTCCATGCTGACCATTTTTGTAAAGCTGAAATGAAAACGCCTTTATTTCAACTTTTAAAGATTCATGAAGGTATTCGTCGTAAGCAAAAGATATCTGAAAAAGGGCTCGATTGAAGTTCCTTCTCTTTATCGTTTGAAGTAACAATTGAGCATCTATCCCACCATGTGGATCAAATGTTTAAAAGGACGCCAAGCTCTTGATGACTTACATATTCATGATATATTTGTTAACCAATTTTACAATGAAAAAATAAATGAGAGTTACACCCCACTTTGTGTACACGATTCCTGAATATTGAAAGAGAAATCGAACCACTCAACATGCAATAAATATGACATAAATTGTTTCCACCTAATATCCAATACAAGAGATCACAACAATGGTTAGAAAAAACCACATGCCCGGGTTTCATAAAGGTATGCAGTCAAGTTAGCACCCCATCATTCACTAGGTCAGATAAATATGCCTTTGTACCCATGCCGGCGTTGAGTTGGGATATTTGAAGAAGATGCTTATACCTGACTGTCTTCGAGTTCGCACTCATTTCTATAATTAACATTTCTTCTGGTTATTGCCAAATAAATATACGAAAAATAATTTGGCTACAATACAGTATCTGAAAAACTAAGATTTATTTTTGAAAAATACAATACGTCAAATCCGTCTCAATGTAAACAAAATCAAAAATTATTGCCCTTCTGAATAGGAGATTTTTATTTTATCATAACGAGACAATCCACTAATACGTTTGAGTATTTTTGCGTAAATAGGATTCATTTTCATCCAAATATTGTGACTATTGATGACAATACAATCAGTACTAATGAACAATCTTTCATGTAATCTTTCCAGATAGTAAGAATACAAAATTTCATATTTAGCATATTTTGTCTCAGTGCCAAGCAAATATTCAACATTTTTGCCTTCAAATCTTTGTTCAAAATGTCGAGTACCCAAAGTTTTTTTCGAAAACAATTGTGCTTACGTTGAAATGACAGAAAATATGACTCATATGCTCTGTTAAAGTATTCATAATACATCAAAAATGGAATTTATTCGTATACAACCACCCACATTTGTTGTTATGTTAGCTCACTGTCAAATCAAAAGTATACAACCCCACAATGCATTTAGGATAGCTTGATAAGCTTGCCACAAGTAGTTCTCGTTGTAATTGATTGCAAATTCATATTGGGCTCGATCATTGAAAAGGAAAACTGGTTGGCTTTTCTCGATATCCTCAAGCATGGTACCTAGCAACTTGCAATCTGATCAAGGAACTGAATTTTTCGACCATCAATTTCAAGAACAAGTTGTTAAAAAGCATCATATAATACGTATAGTGGCAAGAAGGCTTCAACAGTGGAGAGGGCCATAAGAACGTTGAAAGAGGTGCTTTACAAAAAATTCAGTGGAACATATCGATGGATCCTTCAAGATATGGTAAATGCATATAATAATAAAAAACAATGAACTATTGGCATGAAACCCCCTGACGTTAATACAAAGAACGACATATATAAATTAGCCTACAGTCACATAAAAATAGCATGACCTTATAAATTTCAGAAGAATTGTACGTAAATTTAGACATTTTTTCACAAAAGGGTATCAATGGACTACTGAACTATTTAAAATCACAAAAGTCCAACTTACCTACCCAGTGAGTTACCTACTTTCCGGTAGACCAATAAGTGGTGCTTTCTATCAAGAAGAATTGCAAAAAACAAAGCAGCATGATGTTTATTTGGTTGAAAAAGTATTGTGTGGAGACAAGGGTGCGATTGCTGTGAAGAACAGTAATAATTTTCCAATCATCTAAAGATGCTGAGAAATCTACATATATTCATATGAAAAGAACCATTTTTGCTAAAATCGAGCTTAGAAATCCTCATAGGTATTTACACATAAAAATCACCGAAATTGAGTCTGAACCCCCGTGCAGTCTCCTTTGAGAAAAGCTTATTCGTTAATCACTGTCGTTGCCCTTGAATATAAAGAATTTGAATAAAAACTTTCGACTATTTCACTCCGGTTCATTATGATGATTCAAATCCGTACACCCAGCTTGCTGACAAACACGCTTTCCATCGATTTTACTCGTTATGACAACAAATTTTCAAAACCACACAATCACCCCCACAAAGTCTGCGTAAACCAAATAATCCCTGTATTCCCATTCAAATAAACGATAAATGCCCCCCCAATAATAATACGAAAAAAGGATCTAGTACCTCCGACTCATGCATCAAACTTCATATGATGAAAATTCTACGAATATCATATATCATAATTACCTGAAACCGATACGCACAATGCAAAGGGTCATATAACTACGGTTGATACGAGTCTCATCCCCATTAACAATCCAATTCCAATACATGAGAATGGACAATGCGCGCAAAAGCTCCTGACTTCACGTCAGTGCTTCACAATGGGTCTGCTGAAAACCACAACATAAATTGTTTTTGAAAACACTGGAATCCCTTATATTGCTCGTCTGCGTAAACCGAAAGATTCAGAAATAATCTATGGCATTCCCTTTCATATAAACGATAAATGCCGCCCCAATAATAATTCGAAAAAAGGATCTAGTACCTCCGACTCATGCATCAAACTTCATATGATGAAAATTCTACGAATATCATATATCATAATTACCTGAAACCGATACGCACAATGCAAAGGGTCATATACCTACGGTTGATACGAGTCTCATCCCCATTAACAATCCAATTCCAATACATGAGAATGGACAATGTGCGCAAAAGCTCCTGACTTCACGTCAGTGCTTCACAATGGGTCTGCTGAAAACCACAACATAAATTGTTTTTGAAAACACTGGAATCCCTTATATTGCTCGTCTGCGTAAACCGAAAGATTCATAAATAATCCATGGTATTCCCTTTCATATAAACGATAAATGCCGCCCCAATAATAATTCGAAAAAAGGATCTAGACCTATATTTTGTTTATGTAAAAGAGTCCGCTAGTTACATGTGCGGGGGGTCTACAAGCCTGAAATGTACCATATGACGTTCGATTCTGGTTTCATCTAATTTCTATAACGTGAGTCGGTGCTGAGTGAAAATGCGGATTCGAATCACGATATTGGGACGCGCCACCTACGCTGAAAATTACAGACATTTAGACAAAATGATAAAGCGATGTTCCCCATAACATACGCGCAAAAATTTACTTATTTGATGTGAGGAATGTATGCTTACATTACAACTTGAAGAATCACCCTGTATAACACTTCCCAGTATTAAATAATCGTCGAAGTAACAAATCGGATGGGAAACAATTTGTGATAGTAGAAATGAAGCTATTACTAGGGCGAGACGAGGTCGCTCAACTTAACAGATTTTTTCTGATCGATGTAAATGTGAGGAATTGAGGATATCAAATCCCTCGATCCGCTTGCTGACAAACACGCTTTCCATTGATTTTATTCATTATGACAACAAATTTTCAAAACCACACAATCATCCCCCAAAGTTATATTTCTCGACCGCGTAAACCAAAAGATTCACAAATAATCCCCCCGGTATTCCCATTCAAATAAACGATAAATGCCTACCCAATAATAATACGAAAATTCTACGAATATCATATATCATAAATTAAAAAATTTTATACCGGATAAATTGTGTACGAATATCCAATTCCAATACAGGAGAATGGACAATGCGCGCAAAAGTTCCACGTTATTGCTTCACATAATCATGCGTCACTCTGATGCGTCCGCTTTATAGTACCAAAACACCCCAAATTCTTACGGCCCCTGTAGCGTAGTGGGTAGAAGAGACTACTCTCACCCAAACTCCTCGGGTTCATATCCCGCGTCCATCCAGAAAATTTTTCGATCATGAAGTCATCCGCCCGACGTCATCCACATCAGACCCCCAGACACCATTAAGGGAGGTCATAGGTCAACTTTGGTCGGGAACCCGCCTAGTCCCTCTACTAGAATTCTAATTCTTCAGCGTATGTCACTCCTCTTACCGGGTAGATCGATACTTTCTCTCTCTCCTTGAAGATATTGGGCGAGCGAAGCGGTGTAATTTCCTTTTTTCGTGAAGACATTGAAGGAGAATAATCTCGATAATTAGGTAATTTAATTATCGCATAGGCGATTTTTCAGGTGATATTTGTGAATACTTCTGATTAATTTCGGGTAAGTACTCATTATTTCAGTGTTATTATTCAGTTGTATGGAAGATCGGCGTGGTTCGGAGATTGCAAAGTGGATTTTCCAAGAGGGTTTCTTGTCATTTTATTTTAACTATGATAATTTTCAACGGATTCACTCAAAATTCAGGATATCTGTTATAGAATTTTTTAGCAAAATTTTTAGCGGTTATTTTCAGAATTCCACTCCACTTAATTTACTCAACGTTGTATAGTTTTGAAGACCATTTTTTTGTATCATTTTTTACTGTTTATCTTGGAGGTATTTTTTTTGTCGTTCGCAAAAAATTATTCTCCTCCATTTGGATTTGTATTACATCAGAATTGTGGCTCTTTTGATCACTGATTGTGAATTGTCTTTCATTACAACTTATTATCGCATAATGTTAAACTTTTACTTCAAAGTCAATGCCCATTCTTTAGGGTGGAATATTGCAGTTAGGGATCGAAAGCCACAATCATATCACACCACGTGACTAAATTTATGTGAATCTTTTAGGAATTTTTATTTTGTTGGCTGAAGAAATCTACGAAATTAGCAACGTTTTTCGACAGATGCAATTAGACTCGTATTTTTCCTGACACTGTCTTCGAAGAGGAATTTTGTTGGACTTCGTATTTTTCCTGACTCTAGCCTTGAAGAGGAATAATATTGGATCTAGTATTTCTTCCTGTCACTGGTTTTCATAGTTTGGGGCAAGTTCTGTTCAGAGCAAGCCAAAGGACTTGGTGAAGAACAGTATTAGTAGGATTGGATATTTTGATGTGCTCATGATTGCAACTTATTGTCCACTTTCTTATTCAGTTTTGATACCTCATTATATTTCTATAAAAACTTGAGTTTCATTATCTGCACTGCGGTTGGTAGCCTGGCGCCCGCTGACAACTCAATAGCATTCACGGTATTTTGCCTCAGAGTGATGAGACGAGATTGAAATAGAGCTAGTCAAAAAATATAAAAATAAAAAAATAGAAACAGTTAAGAAAAGATCCAAATAATTTGCCTTTGGATCAAAAACCGTTTCAATATTCATCCTTCGACAGAAATATTCGGCAGTACTCCTTTTTTTGCCGTAATTCAAGATTTATTGTTGTGATATTCAGTCGTTCAGTTCATATTAAAATTTGGCAAATAAATGCACAGACGAAATCGTGCAATGTGCGTGGACCGTTAACTGCGCGCTGCCCCAATTGCCCCAATATTACAAGGTTGTATGTTTCATATCAGGATGTGTGAAAAGCGTGAAATAAAAAATAAAAAAAAGCACTGACGTGAAGTCAGTACTCTTTGGCGCGCGTGTTCACGGTGGCTAATTTGAATTGAATGATTCAAAAATTAACAGTGCTGTATCTAAGCTGCCATCAGGATAGAATAACAAAGTTGGAAAAGAACACAAGTGACTCTCCTTAGTCGCACAAGCTGCTAGAAGATTTGGGAGGGTCAGTATAATCCTAATCATGTTTATAGCACGCGCGCCAAAGCAAATTGACTTTTTACACTTTTTCTTTTATTTTTAAGTCAATTTGCTTTTGCGCGCGTGCTATAAACATGATTAGGATTATACTGACCCTCCCAAATCTTTTAGCAGCTTGTGCGACTAAGGAGAGTCAGTTGTGTTCTCTTCCAACTTTATTACTCTATCCTGATGGCAGCTTAGATACAGCACTGTTAATTTTTGAAACGACAGTGAATGGTGTCCACTATCCTTTGGGTAGATCTTCGGCTCGCTCTATCCACTGAGCTTGAAGTACTCATCATTCAATTCAAATTGGCCAACGTGAACACGCGCGCCAAAGAGTACTGACTTCACGTCAGTGCTTTTTTTTATTTTTTCAAGTTCCTTTAACAAACATAGCTATCAATACAGTTTGACTGTTAGCTTTACCGTAGATCGAAAAAAATTGCGGTTGTGGGACCTCTGTTAGGAAAGCAATTGCCTCTTCTCCGAATCCAAACGTATTTTAATATAGATCTACCGAATACAGTTATACATAAATTCACCTCAGGGCCACCATACAGACATTTCGACTCGGAAACAACGCTATTTACCCCAAACTGCCTTGTGTCCGTGCACTAAATTGACATGAATATTCTTTTAAAACCGCACAATATCTGCTCAGCACTCCCAACATAAACCATACAACCCAAAAACAGGCACTTCTCTTCTGCGCATGCGCAATCTACTAGCGGCTGCAAGTCCTCCTAAAATCACACACCTTACAAAAAACTCCGATTCTCCAACACTAGAGGTTCAGAAGATATTGCATCTTGAATCCACGCATGCGCAGACCCTCACCAGTGGATTCTATGGCAGAATAGCATCCGCCACCCCAAAATCCCAATCCTCTCCGACGAAAATACCAGCAGTTAAATCACTGATGGTCTGCTCATGCGCATAACGAAAATGCCCGTAAGGGGTAACATCAATTTCAAAATTAGCCCCAGGGCCACGGTACGAACACTTCAATTCGGAAACAACGCTACATCCCCCAAATTGACTTGCCGTGCACTGGATTGCCATGAATATTCTTTTAAAACCTCACAATATTGGCTCAGCGCTCCCGACATAACCCATACAACCCAAAAACAGTCACTTCTCTTCTGCGCATGCGCAATCTACTTGCGGCTGAAAGTCCTCCCAAAATCACACACCTTACAAAAAACTACGATTCTCCAACACTTGTGGTTCAGGAGATATCGCATCTTGAAACCACGCATGCGCAGACCCTCACCAGGGGATTCTATAGAGGAATAGCATCCGCCACCCCGAAACCCCAATCCTCTCTGACTAAAACTTCAGCAGTTAAATCACTGATGGTCTGCCTATGCGCATAACGAAAAATGCCTGTAAGGGGTAACATCAATTTCAAAATCAGCCCCAGGGTCACGGTACGAACACTTCAATTCGGAAACAACGCTACATCCCCCAAATTGACTTGCCGTGCACTGAATTGCCATGAATATTCTTTTAAAACCTCACAATATTGGCTCAGCACTCCCGACATAACCCATACAACCCAAAAACAGTCACTTCTCTTCTGCGCATGCGCAATCTACTTGCGGCTGAAAGTCCTTCCAAAATCACACACCTTACAAAAAACTACGATTCTCCAACACTAGTGGTTCAGGAGATATCGCATCTTGAAACCACGCATGCGCAGACCCTCACCAGGGGATTCTATAGAGGAATAGCATCCGCTACCCCGAAACCCCAATCCTCTCTGACGAAAACTTCAGCAGTTAAATCACTGATGGTCTGCTCATGCGCATAACGAAAAATGCCTGTAAGGGGTAACATCAATTTCAAAATCAGCCCCAGGGCCACGGTACGGACACTTTAACTCGGAAACAACGCTACATCCCCTAAACTGATTTGTCCTTGCACTGAATTGCTATGAATATTCTTTTAAAACCTCACAATATCGACTCAGCACTCCCAACATAACCCATCCAACCCAAAAACTGTCACTTCTCTTCTGCGCATGCGCAATCTACTGGCGGCTAAAAGTCCTCTCAAAATAACACACCTTACAAAAAACTCCGATTCTCCAACACTAGTGGTTCGGAAGATATCGCATCTTTAATCTACGCATGCGCAGACCCTCATCAGGGATCTGAATTCTATGGAGGAATAGCATCCGCCACCCCAAAACCCCAATCCTCTCTGACGAAAACTACATCAGTCAAAGGACTTCTCATCTGCGCATGCGCAATACGGAAAATGCCCGGAAAGGGCAGCATGAACCTCAAAAACATATGTTTCGGCATTAAAAGCAAAGTATTCCGCAAAATAGTTGTAATTTTTTTATTTTTTTCATGTCACGTGATCTTCACGAAATTTTGCAAAAGTGTTTGCTTTGGTCTTTTGCATCTAACTACTGAGTTTCAATTTAATCAGATCAGTATTTTTCGAGTTATCGTAAAAACAAAATTTTCAAATTTTCAAAATTTTTTTTTGCCACTTTAGGGCCGTCCGTTCATCACAAAACTTCGCAGGCATATAAAGGTCATGATTCTACAATCTGGTGCCAAATTTCAAAAAGATCGAGTGATCGGTTCCGGAAATATTCATAAAAAACGTTTTTAGTAAAAACGGCCTTAACTCCGAAACCGCTCGGTCGATTTCGCCCGTTAACGAACTTGTCCGAGATATTTACGCTACGAAACTACCCTGCAAATTACAACGCTCTAAGTCGTTCCGTTCGAGAGTTATCGTGCTAACGGCCGGACCGGCCGGCCGGACCGGACGGACAGAATTGAATTTGACCTCGAATACTTCATCAGGGAGTCGAACCCAATCGTTTGAGACCATTTTCGAAAAAAAATTCGAAAAATACAGACATTGTGACGAAATGATAGCACGCTGTTCCTTGCGGAACACGCGCGCAAAAACTCTTAAAAAGCACTGACTTGAAGTCAGAAGCTTTTGCGCGCATGTTGTTGGGAACATCACGTTATCAATTTACCAAAAGTCTGTAATTTTCGATATTTTTGACGAAAATGGTCTCAAACAATTGGGTTCGACTGCCTGATGAAGAATTCAAGGTCAAATATGATTCTGTCTGGACGGCCGGCCGTTTCCAGGATAACATTAGAACGGAAAGAGATAGCTACTTGAAATTTTCAGGGTAGGTGGCGCGTCGTTATAGGACGGACGAGTTTGTTAACAGACCTAATCGGCCTAATGGTTTGCGAGTAATAATTTCGTTTTCAACCAATACAAATCCGATCGAATCTCTAAAAAATTTCAAGAAAATCATTGAAAAATTCCAAATTGTCAGAAACTATTCGTCCGACTTCGCTGAGAGTTCAAAGTTTGAACACGATCGGATCTATATTGTTGGAGATCTCAGAAGCCTTGGGTGAGTTCAGTAGCTGGATGGGGGACCGTCTCGATAACTTTCGAATGAAAAGAGTTAGGGACTTGAAATTTTCAGGGTATCTTCAGCATCCGAATGGCAGAATTGAGTTCGTTGTTGGATATAATCGGCCGAACAGTTTCGGTGTTATACCCATTTGGAATAGTATATTCTGGATAACTCGAAAAATACAGACCTGATCACATTGAAGCTTGGTAAATAGTTTTAGAATGTCAACATAAAGACGTGTGTGAAATTTTAATAGGACCGATCACTAGAAAATTCTGAAACAATTACGAAAAAATATTATTCATCTCACGATATCTTGAGAACGGATAGAGATAGCGACATTCATGTTCGTTAATTGGCATAATCGGCCAAATTGTTTTGGAGTTATACTCATCTGAAATTTTGTTATTATTTCCTCTATAACTCAAAATATACAAATATGATTCAATCAAAACTAGACGATTACTTGTAAAATGCTTACTTGAGGGATAAGTTCTTTCGTATTTCAATTCCAATAGAACACATATATGTCACATATGTTCACATTAACATGATACGGAATATAATCATATATTTTATAAAAGCTGGAAAAGAACACAAGTGAATCTCCTTAGTCGCACAAGCTCCTAGAAGATTTGGGAGGGTCAGTATAATCCTAATCATGTTTATAGCACGCGCGCAAAAGCAGATTGACTTAACAATGAAAGAAAAAGTGTAAAAAGTCAATCTGCTTTGGCGCGCGTGCTATAAACATGATTAGGATTATACTGACCCTCCCAAATCTTCTAGGAGCTTGTGCGACTAAGGAGAGTCACTTGTGTTCTTTTCCAACTTTGTTATTCTATCCTGATGGCAGCTTAGATACAGCACTGTTAATTTTTGAATCATTCAATTCAAATTAGCCACCGTGAACACGCGCGCCAAAGAGTACTGACTTCACGTCAGTGCTTTTTTTAATTTGTTCGTTTTTCTCACCTCGTCTTTTCATTTTTCAGGTTGAGTTTCGGGTACCTTGGAGAAACCTCTGCGTTATTGAAGAAGGAATACATATTGAAGAAAAAAATGTCCATCAATATTTTAGATTTCAGCTAGTTTTGTAAAGAAATTCAATTTTCACAAATCACAACACTCACGGGGAGACACGTTTTTTATGCTGAGGTTTTTTTTTTCCTAAGCTCTTGTATCATACGTCGCATTGTATGGTAGGATTTTTCAGTGCCACTTTCGAATAAAAAACTCTATATGAACATCCATAACGTCCCAACATTTGAACTACACATTGGTGAACTTTTAATCTGCCAAAATTTAAGATTTTTTTGCCGAAAATGGTCTCAAACGATTAGGTTCTACTCACTGATAAAGAATTTGAGGTCCGTCAGCTGGCCGTCCGTTGCCACGATAACTTCAGAACGGAATGAGATAGCGACTTAGAATTTTCAGGGTATCTTCAGCATCCGAATGGCAGAATTGAGTTCGTTGTTGGATATAATCGGCCGAACAGTTTCGGTGTTATACCCATTTGGAATAGTATATTCTGGATAACTCGAAAAATACAGACCTGATCACATTGAAGCTTGGTAAATAGTTTTAGAATGTCAACATAAAGACGTGTGTGAAATTTTAATAGGACCGATCACTAGAAAATTCTGAAACAATTACGAAAAAATATTATTCATCTCACGATATCTTGAGAACGGATAGAGATAGCGACATTCATGTTCGTTAATTGGCATAATCGGCCAAATTGTTTTGGAGTTATACTCATCTGAAATTTTGTTATTATTTCCTCTATAACTCAAAATATACAAATATGATTCAATCAAAACTAGACGATTACTTGTAAAATGCTTACTTGAGGGATAAGTTCTTTCGTATTTCAATTCCAATAGAACACATATATGTCACATATGTTCACATTAACATGATACGGAATATAATCATATATTTTATAAAAGCTGAGAAAAACGATACTAAATTCATAGAAGAGTATCGAATAGAAGTGAGGAAACCATAGAACATGAGCACAAAAGCTCCTGACATCACATCAGTACTTGAACCAAGTTTTTGTCTATTCACGCCTCACACACCCTCACGAAATACTGCATGAACTTTTTCCAACTGAGTACTACATTTCAATTAAATCTATTGGGAAAATAAAATTCGGCTTGAAGGTTTGTGCAGAGTTTCAGCGGAATCTGACAGAAAGTTTCTGAAATATCCAATTTTTCATGGAAAATTTTTATTTTGTTTTTAGGAAATATTTTTATTTGTTTTTCTAGTAATGCGATGCTCACGAAATTTCGCAAAAATTTCCGGGTAAATATTCTACAACTAATTACCCAGTTTCAATGCAATCGAATCTGTATTTTTTGAGTTATTGAGGAAATAACATCATTTCAGAACTCTGATCCATTTGACCGATAATGCCCATTAATGTACTCCACTGTCACAGTCGGTTGCGTAAGCTC
The DNA here is from genome assembly GCA_937662695.2 of Halyzia sedecimguttata. Lineage (NCBI taxonomy): Eukaryota > Metazoa > Arthropoda > Insecta > Coleoptera > Coccinellidae > Halyzia > Halyzia sedecimguttata. The sequence goes on along the minus strand of OW569416.2, from coordinate 7,641,380 downwards.
TATCCTGAACATTTCAAGTCGCCATCTCTTTCCGTTTGAAAGTTATCGTAGCAACGGACATAATCGAATTTGACCAGGAATTCTTCATCCAGGGAGTAGAATCTAATCGTTCGAGACTATTTTCGGCAAAGAATACGAAAATTACAGATATTTGGGCAAAACGATTGCACGTTTGGACAAAACGATGCACGCAAAAAATGCGTGTTCAGGTACAAATACTATACATGGTGTGCCCTTGAGATGTACATTAATTTTAACCATAGATTGCTTCCATCATTTTCATTTTTATGAAAATTCTGAAATGTCAGTTTCAGAGGAGGTTAGAAAACAGTTATTTAAATGCATTTATATCAATATTTATAAACATTCGTTGGTCAAAGAGAAATAAATAAGGTATATTGTACATATTTTGATGATTTGAAACCGATCTTTTTGGAGAGCTGAAGTTAATTTTTTTGTTATCTGCCGAATGAAGGTTTGTATTTGTCTAATTGATTTGAAATCGATATTTAATCGTAATACTGGCTCGAAATGAGTAAAATATGGTATACTGGACGTATTCTAATGAATTGGAAAGAATATTTACAAAATTCAGTACATGCAATATAATAATTGATCAGTTGATTTGTAGACATCTATGTTCTAGGTTTGAATATATATCCTGTACCATTCACATAAGGTTCTCGATTTTAATAATTTCTAGATTTTTCACCATATTGTTTGGAAGGATTGTGAAAATATTATTTTTGTTCCTGGAAGCCAAGCTGCATTGGGCGAGTTCAGTACCGGGATGGGTGATCTCTCTGGCTATGAATTTGAACAAGCTCGCCAAATCAGACTGACTTCACGTCAGTGCTGTCTCGACTCTTTCCATATAAATTATATGAAAAATGTTCTGAATATACCCATTTGAACTTTTGTCTCTGCATATGATGTGTCTGATTATCAAAGCGTTTAGCCAGTATAAGGGGGGACACAAGTTTTGCGAAATTTATTTAACATTCAATGAACGAGCAGAGTTTCTGATGGCAGGACAGTGCTCTTACATTTGTTCAGTGTTAGTATCTAGTCAACAGGACACAAATAGGCATGTAATTGTATTTTTTCAGTTCCCTCCATAATATTCATATTACACTATACCTTTTTCATGTCTATATTTGCGCCTATTTTCATGGCTATTTGTTGGTTGAATTTCCCCCCAAATGAGTGGCACTATTACACCGCACTTGTTTCAGGCAGTAATTTCAGAGCTGCAAACATTGAAGAAATTAAAATAATTACCTCAAGTTCTTGTTTTGTTCGTATATTTTCAAAACAATACCATAGTGTTTTAGGAATGTCTGAAGTAACGTTTAATATGCTACTACATAGAGCGCAAATTCACATACAGAAAATAGAAACTGTATTTTCAGAAACTATTCCCCCAAAAACGAAATTAATAATTACTTCGCGATACTAGGCTACTTGTGGAAACTTCATACTTCGTATCATCCCGGATAGAATAAACTGGGTTATGTTAAGACGTCAAGTCAGACAGATAAATATTGTGTTGGTAGACATGACATTTCGACAAAAAGGCTTGAAATCCCCACGATTCAGGGGGATCAAATAGAACCAGTGCTATTTATTTTCAAGCCTGAAACAGTCTACAAAATAGTCCTGGGCGCATGCGTATCTCTTCAAAATTTCAGGCGAAGTAAGTGAGGCTGACAAATAGGCACGAAAAGGGCATAGTGTAATAAGGTAATAACAAAGGAAAATAAATGTTGCAGAAAGGTTGTGTATCTCTTGCAGGAATCTGAATTTCAAGGTTTTATCAATTTTAGCTTCTCATCTTGAACCAGCTCAATTATAATTAATGTTGATTGAATATCGAAATTTCTGTCCACAAGATTAATTTACCTGAAGGGTATATGCATAGCTCAGGGAAATGGGATGGTTTTCTGGAATATCAACCGATGCCCTCACGGTAAGTGTGAAATTCATACCATCGTCACTATGATTCGTATTAGGCACACAATCGTGCGACATGAGAAAGGCGGTCGGATAAATCCCTCTCACATTGACACCTTGGTGACCAATTTCAAACGCGTTCACCTGTAATAAAAAATAGAAATTATAGAACACATAAGGTGATCGAAATAAACTATAATAAAAATTTATAATAATAAATTGAATATTTGTACACTGAGAAAAAAGTTACAAGTACCTTTTTTCACTTGACTACGTTTTACTTGAGATAAATAAATTTTTATCAGCGATAAACAAACATCTATTTGCTGCAGATAATCATATATTTATCGTAAACAGACACGTTCACCTAAAAATTGACAATTGTTAGAAGTAACTGTTTTTCTTAATACCACTTAAAAAGTTATTGAATCCGAATAGCGCTGTTATTTAAATTTTGTTTGCTAATGATAAATAATCGGCGTTTACAAGCCAAGCATTCAATTCACTTATCACAAGTTACTTTTTCGCTTACGCATTTTCATTAGCAGCGAATAACAAAGTTATTTGGCATATTCAAACATCGACTTGGGGAAGGTACCAGTGTTTATTATAATAAGTGTAAAAAATATTCGTAAAGTAACCGATTTGAGCCGAAGAGCACCCGATCTCGTTGATCCTTTGAAGATAGCCGTTAGATGTTACATCTGGTCAGAATTCAGAGCGTAAAGGTCAAAGGAATCATCATCTATAAAGAATGGTTGAATTCGCACCCCATCGGTATCGTCGAGTTGTGTTTCACTGATTGATTACGAGAGTTAATCGAGATGTTCTTTCGAACAGAGTCTGCGGTTATATTTATACGTTTAGTGTTAAATTTCTCCACTTTTACTTGTGCATGTTTATTGTATTTTCCTAAAATGGATTACGAAGATATCTTCCAGCAATGGGGGTTCGAATATTAAGTGGAAAATTTAGAGGTAAGTCAAACCTTTCAGTGTTTTAGTACAATTTTCAAATATATATGCAAATTAAATGGTTTCTTTCTGGGATTTCTCTCTCAAACTCTGAAAAATATCTGTTGAATAAAAATGTATTATTTTGTGAATTGCTTCTGCGTAATAAAAACAAGATATTTGTCAGAAGCAATTAATCGAACAATAACGACACATTATCAACGATAGAACAACTAAATTTCGTAACGTTTCGGAGTCTAAATCATACTCTATCGTCAGACGTACTTAACGAAAATCTTCAGAATTATTATTTGTTCATGTAGCTATTCTGAAATTCGAGAATTGTCCAAGCAAATTTCGTAACGATTCGAAGTCTAAATCAGACTTCTTCGTCTCGAATTTCAGAATAGCTACATCAACAAAAAATAATTCTGAAGGTTTTCGTTAAGTGTCTGACGAAGGAGTCTGATTTAGACTCCGAAACGTTACAAAATTTAGTTGTATCATCGTTGATGTTGTGTCGATATTGTTTGTTAGGCAACATTGTTCGATTTATTGCTTCTGACAAATATCTTGTCATTATTACGCAGAAGCAATTCACAAAATAATGAATTTTTATTTAACAGATATTTTTCAGAGTTTGGGAGAGAAAACCCAGAAATAAACCATTCAATATGCATTTATATATGAACATTTTACTAAAAAACTGAAAGGTTTGACTTACCTCTAAATTTTTGACAATGTGTACTTGCGCTAAGTAAGAGTGTCTCTTAACGTAAACAAAATATGTAATTGCCAACACAAACGTTTTATTTGATCTAAGTGAAAAAGTTACTTGTAACAGACAGAGGTTCTTACTAACAGCAGTAACAAAATTACTTGAGATATGAAAACATTATGATAAGGGTACGTTCAAACGTTACTTACACCGAATAGCATTTTTAGTTCTGGTGTTTAGCTGGATTTTCTATCAAGTAACATATGCTACTTGGATCAAGTCAATAAAGTCAGTTATTCTGAATAAAAATGAAATACTTACTACAATTAACTTTGCTAGCTTGTGATAGGCTACTTTTCATCAGATAACACGCGAACTTGTTGCAACTAAAAAAAGTTATTTGTGCCTATAGCAAGTCACAATTTTCATTTGTTGTAATTAAAGTTTTTTCTCAGTGTACTCACAAAAGTATTCACTTGAGTATGAGCATATTTCCTTTGAAGTACGAATATCGAGATATTTATACTTCTATCGGGAATAAGTTTATAATGTTCAGCTAATTAGGAAAGACGAGATTTTAGGATACTGCGGAGATTTTAATTTGCATGTTATGTGGGGTTATGATGTTAATTATAGAAATGGCATAGCTTTGTCCGTTTGGATGGAAGAAAATGATTTTTTTTCGATGCAAAAGATACACCTTCTTTCCATTCTTCAATATGAAATAGAAGCTACAACCCTGATCTATGTATGGTTTCCTGTGATGATTCTTCTTAACTTCTTTCAGTAAAACGTAAAATTCTTGGTGTTTTTCCGCGTTGCCAGCATAAGCCCGTGTTAATAACTATAGGTAATGTTGCAAATTGTCCAAATGTTTTGGAGTTATCCTCATCTGAAATTTTGTTGTTATTTCCTCTATAACTCAAAATAAGAAAATCACATCCAGAACTCGGTGAATAATTGTAAAATGCCGACCCACTAATTTTCACGGAATTTCGGGAATATCGTATCCGTATAAGTTTTTTCGTATTTCAATTCCAATAGAATACGTATGTGAGAATTAAAAATTCTGTGATCATAGAAGATTCACTCGTCATACTGAAGTCTGTCTTTAAAATGGTATGAAATGTAATGCTTAATTCGTAGTAGAGTGTCCAATAGAGGTGAGTAGACAATAGAAAATGCGCGCAAAGCCTTCTGACTTCATGTCAGTGGTGGAACCAATTTTTTAAGATGTCGAGCGTGTATTGAGACTGAACGTAGGTAGTTTCAACCAATGGTTGTAATGTAATTGGGCGATTTATTAATTTATAATAGGTACTTAGTTGAACGAAAAGCGACATTTTCTTCCAAGCTGGAACAGTCGTTTTAAAATATCAAGGACTAATTTAGAGAAGCATAATAAAAAAAAAATTGGTTCAAGCACTGACGTGAAGTCAGAAGCTTTCGCGCGTATGTTCTATTGTCCATTCTTCTGTATTGGACACCCTTAATCGAATTTACCATGGTAAATTATGTTGTCCATTCTCCTGTATTGGACACTTAATTCGAATTTACCATGGTAAATTCGAATTAAGAGCGCAAAAGATTCTGACTTCACGTCAGTGCTTGAACCAATTTTTTTTTTCGTGATTTTTTTGAAATTTTCTAGGGGTACGGTTCTTAAAATTTTTTTTTTCGTCATTTTTTCAAAATTTCTAGGGGTACGGTTCTTATAAAATTTTAAACACGTCAATATGATGATTTTCTACTACTAGTTACCAAGCTTCAATTCGATCGAATATTTATTGTTTGAGTTATCAAGGATATAATATTCCAGGTGGTTATAAATTGGAAACCGTTTAACCGATTATGCCCATAAAAGGAACTCAACTCCCATCTACTGAACTCACACAAGAATGCTCGAATCTCCAACAATATTTAACGGATCGTGTTAAAACTTGAAACTTGGCAGGCTCTTGCAAATTTTTTTTTCAATGATTCTTTAAAAATTTTCTACAAATACTATCCTCACGATATTCTGCAGGAATTTTCGCGTTGGCATTCTACAACTAATCACCATGTTTGAATTCAATCGGTTCAGTATTTTTCGAGTTAATGAGGAACAAAAAACAACCAAATTTCAGATGGCTATAACTCTAAAACCGTTCAGCCGATTATGCTCATAAACAAACTGAAATGTCACGTTCTGATGCACATCCTAACATGAAACCTTCAAGCCGCTTTCTATTCTCCAGTTATCGTGACAACAAAAATATTTTTTAATAATTTTCTAGCCATACGATTCGCACAAGATTTCCCAAACGTGCTTAGGTTCATATTCTACAACTACTCACCAAGTTTCAATTTGATCGGATTTATATTGGTTGAAAACAAAAATATTACTCGGAAACCGAAACGACAGCAGACGGGCCAGAGGCGACATGATCTTCACTTATAAGGCCTTGCATGGAATGTTTGGTCCTCAGCTTGAAGCCATCTTTACAAGAAACACGAATCATCTCCGTGGACATAATTACAAGTTGAGGAAGGAAAATTTCAGGACTCAGCCGAGACAGTGCTTTCTTAGTAACAGAGTTTTCTGCACCTGGAACAGCCTGCCCTCTGACGTGGTCGGGAGCAGTTCTACCAATAGTTTTAAAAATGGGTTCGATGGATGGCGCAGCTCTCATTGATCATACGCATGCACTTTATTTAATTCTCTTTTCTCGTTTTACTTTTGTTGCGGTTTTTTTCATATGTGATGGTTTTGTACACATCAATTTTTTCTTTTGAGTTTATAGGTGTAAATACCTCTATTCTTGTTAATTTAAATAATAATAATGATAACCACTGGGCCGATTGTGCCCATTAACGAACTTGTCCGTTGTATTGGAATGCGCCACCCACCCTGAAAATTTCAAGTCGAAAGCTCTTTTCGTTCTCAAGTTATCGTGGCAACGGCCGGACGGCCGGCCGGACAGAATCAAATTTGACCTCGAATTCTTCATTGGGGAGTCGAACTAAATCGTTTGAGACCATTTTCGTCAAAAAATTCGAAAGTTACAGACATTTGGGCAAAACTATAACGCGATGTTCCCCAGAACATACGCGCAAATAGAATTGAAATTATAATAAAGATTTGTAGTAGCGGAAGTTACAACAACATCACGGGGTGAAGATTTTCTGAATTTTTTTGGAAATGCTTATAATTTTGAAAATACTTTTTACAATTGACTTCGAGACACCCTGTATACGAGCAACTCGAACTATCGAGCAACGCGAAGCGCGAAATGAAGTTGAACGGAATCGATTACGATTGCCAAGGATAGTCACGCTTATAAATAGGGAAGATTTCTTGCATTGTACTTTCCTGCATAATTACTCACTTTTATCTGTCCGATCAAATAATGTTAGCCAAAGTGGCATACAATTAAAAACACGTACTAATATTGAGCAGCCTCTTCTATGAAATGAATAAGTTACCTCAAGAATACCGCATATGGTGTGTATTTCATCTTCGGTATACTCAGACAGTTTCCATTTTCCTAAAATGGTATCAACTACGGTTTTCTGGTTTGTCAACCAGACAGCTGGAATGCTTTTCCTGATTTCGTTGTGGCTCTCCATATCCATCAGGGTCTGGAAAGCTGACGGGTCGGTGCTCTTCAAGATCAAACACCTTAAGGGTACTATAGCATGATAATTCATTCTCATCTCATCAACATCATTCCACTTGAAGAAATGTTTCGAATGGGATTCCTTCAGAACAGAACATTCGATTTTGGTATGACCATGAACTGCATCTATTCCTGGACATTTTGAGGTACATATGGGCCATCCACAGTTGATACATCTGGAAAGTGAATGGATATTACTCTGCAAAATTCAAGATGGAAATATCATATTCCCACTAAATACTAAATTCACTAAATTATGGTCAGAAATTGCCACGTCATGGTGTAATATAGATAATTGATTAGCAGTTGGGTGTATGTACGGAAACGTAAATAAGAGGAGAATGACCGTGTACACTTGCAGAATGAAAGGAATTCATTTTTACTTTCCTAGATCTATACGAACTTGTGCCACATTGAAATATAAATTCAAATATTCTGATATTTCAGTTTTCCAGGTATAGCCCAAGATTATATTTTTATAAAATATTATGTATATTATTTCGTCCTCACTTTTTTGATGAATACATAAGAAAAAATCCTTGGTCTATTTCATCTATTGAATGAAAAATTTACTGAAGTGTTCCAAAATTATTAGTGTTATAGTGTTAACTGTATAGCAGTAATACGCTTAGTCTAAGATTAAGCAGTAATATGAATCCCGAGTTCAGAATCACACAGAATCTAAATATGTAGTAGTTTAAAAGAACTAATGAACTCTCGTTTGTAGATAATCGAACTGAAAAGTACAAAATAATATTCGATAAATTTAAGTTTAGAATAACGCGATTAAAATAGAATAATTACAGACTACAGTAGGTATCGGAGGAGTCGTCAATGATCACAGATTTTTTAATTCTGACATATGTATTCTATAGGAATTGAAATGCGGATAAACTTACGCCGCAAGTAGCTGCAGGATACGATATTCTCGAAATTCCTCGAAAATTAGTGGGTCGGCATTCTACGAGTAATCACCGAGTTTCAATTGGATCAGATTTGTATATTTTGAGTTATATAGAAAATAACAAACAAACATTCAGATGAGCAGAACTCCGAAACCAATTGGCCAATTATGCCAATTAACGAACCCAAATGTCGAATTCCGACTTGCAACCCATCCTCAGAATTGCATGTCACTATCTTTTTCCGTTCCCAAGATACTTGAGATAAATTAAATTTTTCATAATTTTTTTAAAAATTTTCTAGTTGCACGATGCTAACAAAATTTCACACATCTTCATATCGATATTCTACAACTACTCACCAAGTTACAATTTGATCGGGTCTGTATTTTGTGAGTAATCGAGAAAATAATATGCCAGATGGGTTTAAATCCGAAACCGTTGGGCTGATTATCACAACAACAAACATACTCTCCCATTCGAATGCGCAACCTACCCTGAACATTGCAAGTCCCTATCTCTTTTCGTTTGAAAATGATCGAGGCAACGGTCACCCATCCAGCTACTGACCTCACACAAGGCTGCTCGGATCTCCAACAATATAGATAGGCAATCGTGAAATTTTTGCCATGTCGGACGAATAGTTTCTGATATATATAATTTTTTCAATGATTCATTAAAAATTTTCTAGTGATACAAAATTTTGCAAGTATTTTTGCGTCGGCATTCTACAACTGATTAGCATGTTTGAATTGGATTGGGTTCGTATTTTTCGAGTTATTGAGGAAATAACAACCAAATTTCAGATGGGTGTTACTCCAAAACCGTTTTGCCGATTATGCCTATTACCAAATTCAAATGTCGCATTCAGATGCACAACCTAACCTGAAAATTTCAAGTCGCTATCTCCTTCCGTTCTCAAGTTATCTTGAGATAGGTACATAAATGCCCATTAATAGACTTATCCGTCTAATAGGGATGCGCCACCTGCCCTGAAAATTTCAAGTCGCTATCTCTTTCCGTTTTCAAGTTATCGTAGTAACGGCCAAACGGACAGAATCAGATTTGACCTCGAATTCTTCAGGGAGTCGAACACAATCTTCGAGATCATTTTCGACAAAAAATGAATTTTTGGCGCTCTTGTTCCTCGGAACAGAGTGCTTATCAATTTGTCCAAATGTCTGTAATTTTCGAATTTTTGGATGAAAATGGTTTTAAACGATTTGGTTCGACTCACCGATCAAGAATCCGTGGTCGAAATCAATTTTGTCCGGCCGGCTGTAGGCACGATAACTCTCGAGCGAAAGGACTTGAGGATTGAAATTTGCAGGATAGGTTTGGAGCGTAAATATCTCGGACAAGTTCGTTAACGAGCGAAATCCACCAAGCGATCGGAGTTATGACCGCTTTTAGTAAAAACATTTTTTATGAATATTTCCGGAATCGATTACTCGATCTATTTAGCATGAAATTGTAGAATCATGACCTTTATAGGCATGCATTCGTATTGATCGGATTGCCGTCAAGTGGCAAACAAAAGTTTAAAAATTTTTAAAATTTTGTTTCTACAATAAATCTCGAACACAATCAGCTATAGGCAGTTGAAATTTTCGGAGTAGCTTTGGGAGATAAATATCTCGGTTAGGTTCTTTATTGGACAAAATCGGCTTGATGGTTTCGGAGTTTTTACATTACAAATTTCAAATTCAATTTTTTTTAAGATGCAGTTTCACCATCATCCATTGATATTATTTTCAACTCTAACAAGCATTACTTTCGGGGATATGATTTTTCAAAATTTCAATAATAAATCGTACTTCTATGATTTCACAGAATGGTATAATTATTCTATCTATGAATTATTATATGATCTGTGTTCATACTCGTGTCATCTTCTTTTCCTATAAAATAAAGTCAAATTCATTTCAGCTATTGTAGAATTATGAGGATTATAATATGATATTATACTTTTTGGTGATATTTTAATGACCGTGGATAATCCATATGATGATAGAAATACAGGGTCTTTCACGAGGAACCTCACCCATATTTATACGGGAAACTACTGAACGTATTTTCATGAAATTCAGCACTTATAAGTACTTCACGATGCTGATGAAATCTAAAATATTTTAAAGGCATGAGCACCTCCGGTTTTTCCGGAAATGACGTCAACTTCCGTTTTTCAAATTAGAACACCACAGAAATAGATTCCTTAGAAAATTTCAAGTTATTTTGATGTAACATTCTTCAGTTTTGGTTGGAAAAATCTCTCTGAGCGGGAAAATTCGAGAAAAAAATCGAAAATAGAGCTCCGCTGAAACAAGAATAACTTCGAGGTTTTTGGATGGAAAATTTTCATTTTTGGGATTTTTCAAGATGTAAGATTGATGTATCCACTTTAAAAATCGAAATCGCATTTTCATGATACAGGGGGTGAAAAAATCGCTTTCAAAGTTAGGGATGACAAAATCGTGAAAAATCTATTTTTTCAAATTAGAACCCCATTTTTTTATGGCAGATATTGAATCTACGTTAAAAAATAATGTGAGTGTATGCATCACACCCTTGCCCTAAAGTGGATATTTTCTGAGTTATTCACAAAAAACTGTTTTTCGTCTTGAATTTTCAGCTATTTCTTTTCCCTTCACGCCAAAAAGATGAAATTTTCAGGAACTGTTACTTAAACCATGTTTTAGATTTTACTACCCTAATATGCAAGAGAAAAAAGTTACAGGTTGTTCCTAAATAGATGGCGAATTTTGATTCGAATTTGTATCGGCAACCTCTTTATTTCAACTAATCGGCCATCGGTTTTCTCTCCAGTGATAAATAAATAATTCCTTATGAACCACATGCAAAAACTTACCATGTTTTACATTCTTTTTTTTTAATGATAGATATCATTAATTACATCTGCCAAATTCCTCTTCATTAAGTAGCATTTTGTGTTTACTATTAATTTGGTGATAATTCGTATTAAGTTATAAAATCGATCACTATGCCTAATTTTACCAATGAAGCTTATTTAAATCTCATTCTACTTCATGGAGAATGTAATAAAGTTGTAGATAGAACGATTCGACTGTTCATTGAGAGGTTTCCTGACCGACCCAGACCAACGAGATATACCATTAACAGAACCATCACAAACTTGAGAAATGTCGGATCTTTCGTTAAGAATACTATACACAGAGAAAAAAGTGTAGTAGAAGATGAGAACAACGAAATTACAGTTCTTGCATATTTTCGTGTGAATCCTCAAAATTCTCTCAAAGATGCCGAGATTGATCTGGGATTATCTCAATCGAGTGTTTGGAGAATATTAAAAAAACATAAAATGCACCCATATAAATTCAATAGGGTACAGCATTTGAAGGAAACTGATTTCGTCAGGAGAACAGAGTTTTGCGAAGCTATGATGATTCGATTTCAAGAGAATGAAAACTTTTTGGACTGTATAATTTGGACAGATGAATCTAAATTCACAAAGAATGGTTCTTTCAATAGGCATAACAGTCATTATTGGGATGAAGAGAACAACCACCACTTCAGACAATGGAACTTTCGAGAGACCTGGAGTTTCAATGTTTTTTGCGCCATCAAAAATAATGCAATTCTCGATGTTCACATTTATGATGGGACTTAAACTGGTAAGATAGAACACTACACATGTTTGCATTATTTAAAGAATGTTCTCCCTTAGGAGATAGATATTCTGACATATTGACTCAAATAATTGAGCCGCTAGTACAGAACCATAATGACTTATGGTATCAACAAGATGGCGCGCCTCCACACAATTCACTCAATGTGTCAAATATCCTCTACAGGCTATTTGAAGATCGATGGTTGGCGAACAATGGTCCACATCTTTGGCCACCACGTTCTCCCGATTTAACTCCTTTAGACTATTATGTTTGGGGTAGGATAAAAAATATTGTCTACTCAACTCCCCTGACTGATAAAGAGGACTGCATAGACCGAGTCAGAAATGCGTTCAGGTTTGTTTAGATTTTTAGATTCATAGTTTTGAAACTCAATTTGGTTTTTAAACACTTTTGCAGATCTCTTCCTCCCGATGAAATAAGAAGAGCAACGCACGAATCATTCCTGAGACGTATAAATAAATGTCTAGAAATTAACGGTCAAAACTTTGAGCATCTTCTCTAGTTATAACTGCGAGAGTTTGCCATGGTTCTCCTAATAGTAACTTGAAGTCGGTTTCAAGAAGGGGTGGAAAATCTACAGCATGGTTCAAATAACAGTTCCTGAAAATTTCATCTTTTTGGCGTGAAGGGAAAAGAAATAGCTGAAAATTCAAGACGAAAAACAGTTTTTTGTGAATAACTCAGAAAATATCCATTTTAGGGCAAGGGTGTGATGCATACACTCACATTATTTTTTAACGTAGATTCAATATCTGCCATAAAAAAATGGGGTTCTAATTTGAAAAAATTGATTTTTCACGATTTTGTCATCCCTAACTTTGAAAGCGATTTTTTCACCCCCTGTATCATGAATCGCGATTTCGATTTTTAAAGTGGATACATCAATCTTACATCTTGAAAAATCCCAAAAATGAAAATATTCCATCCAAAAACCTCGAAGTTATTCTTGTTTCAGCGGAGCTCTATTTTCGATTTTTTTTTCGAATTTTCCCGCTCAGAGAGAATTTTCCAACCAAAACTGAAAAATGTTACATCAAAATAACTTGAAATTTTCTGAGGAATCTATTTCTGCAATAAAAAAATGGTGTTCTAATTTGAAAAACGGAAGTTGACGTCATTTCCGGAAAAACCGGAGGTGCTCATGCCTTGAAAATATTTTAGATTTCATCAGCATCGTGAAATACTTATAAGTGCTGAATTTCATGAAAATACGTTCAGTAGTTTCCCGTATAAATATGGGTGAGGTTCCTCGTGAAAGACCCTGTATGCTCAAACTCGCGAAACTGCTCCTCTATTTTACTTATTGTCCCTTGAGTTATAGGTGGGAAATTCGGAAATTTCTCATGAAACCAGCGACTTACTTCTTTTTGTGTTCGGGTGTTATCTCAGTATACAATCATTTGTAAACTTGTTATTTTGCGCATTTGCGTTAATCGAAACATTATTCAAAATTAAAGTTAATGAAATTCAAACACAAATTAGACAATTTACAAACTACAACTTATCAGCACAAAACAATTTGCGAAGGCGTTCTGAGGAAACTAACACTGCCACAGATAGTGTTTTACGTAGTTTTCATTGTACCTACCATGTGGTAAACACAATGGTTTTGTATTCTTTCTATCACATCTTGAGCGCGAATTAGTTTAGTATTATTGTAATGAGATTTGGTAATATTCGATGGAATATCATAATGAATTTCGGTAATCACATGATTTTATCTTTTCTATTTTGAGTTTAGCAATAAACATTAAACTGATATCATTTCTGAATAGAGAATGACGCGACCTTTCGAATGATGTATCACAAGCCCATACTTGGGGGTTGTACATATCTTTCGAAGGGGATTCAAGGTAGGGTTTTGCGCAAGTATGTGTAATACTATGCGCACATAACTTCTAGGTTAATCGCCGACACAATACAAATACATGCGACATGCCGTCACTTACGCATGTGCCGTAGAAGCCGGAGCGAATAAGAAAAATAATAGATTAATCATGTTACCGTCGATTGTTTATTTTCCAAAATGTGCGGGTTGAAAACCTAATTGATATTTTGTACAAATCATAAAAAATACTATAGAATATGTGAATTTTGATAAAAGAAAAGAAATATTTCATAAGAATAATTTGGATAGGGAAGGCCAGAGCTATTATCTTTTTAGTGCTATGCATAAGCTAGATGTTTGACTATGTCAAAGAAGACCAGAAAATATTCAGGTTCTAGAAATCGCAGAAAAAATGGAAAAGCCCTGTGTACCTACAGGAACTTTGGAGCTCTTGTTCAAAATTTGACAGATCATGTGTCCGAAAGTATTGGTTTCTCAGAGTTGGGAATGATATCAATGGATTCTTATGATGGAACTTCATCATGAAAGAAATTAAATTCAAACAACATAAAAGCATTTAAATTCAACAAGAGTGCCAAGAATTATTAATCTAAAACCAACAGACCAATTCTACCCAATAACGAACTTATCCGAGATATTCATTCCTCAAATCTACTATGAAAATAATATTATATCAATTGACTCAGCCAATATTCCAGCTTTGTTTTTACTGGAGATATTCTGAACCCAATCTGATTAACTTACCACCATCATTAACATCATATGGATTATCCAAGAGCTATACATATACGATAGCTGAGGATATTTCACTGTGCATTTTGCATTCAATCATACTTTGTTTCGACATGTCCCTTATCTGTAGATGAGATGATAAAGATGACATGTATGAACACAGATCATGAAATTCATGGATACGGACGTTATTTTCGATTACATCATTCTGTGATATCAGAGTAACGATTTAATATTGAAATTTTGAAAAATCATATCTCCGAAAGTATTAATTTGTTAGAATTGAAAATGATATCAATGGATTCTTATGATGAGACTGCATCTTTAAGAAATTGAATTTGAAATTATATCTTTAATTTAATATTTATAGGCTGAAAGACATAGGGCGATGGCCTTTTGGTTTCCAATAAAGTACGGTTCCATCTATCTAACGGGTCCGCCAAATAACTTTTTTATTTTGAAAATGCAATAAAAAAAATTATATCTCCGAAATTATTGGTTTCTCAGAGTTGAGAATTATATCAATGTATTCTTATGATAGAATTGCATCATAAAGGACATTCAATTCAAATAATAGTTTATTTATAGAGATTAAATGAGCAATCTGAGAATGAGAACTGCACCATGGAAGAAACCAAATTAAAACAGCTGAAATGAATTTGACTATCTCTTATAGAACAGGATGAAATGTACGAGTATGAACACAGATCATATAATGAAGCTTAGATAGAATATTTATAGCATTCTGAGAAAACATAGAAGTACGATTCATTATTGAAATTTAGAACTTCATCTTAGCAGAAATTGAATTCAAACATCATAGAAGAATTTAAATTCAACAAGAGTGCCAAAAATTATCAATCCAGAACCAATAGACGAATTCTACCCAACAACGAACTCATCCGAGATATTCATTCCTCAATTCTATGATGAACGATTATATATATCTTTCCTCAAATCTACTACAATACCTACACCAATATTCCAGTTTTGTTTTTAGTGGAGATATTCTGAACTCAATATTATTAACTTACCTTTACCATTCCCATCATCATATGGATTGACCATCGGCATGAAAATATCAACCAACAAAAAGTATGATATTATATTATATATCTCATTCTACTGGAATGAATGAATTAGACAACGTCATGTCTCAGAAAAATAACTTGACATTAAAATAATTCATAGAATACCCACAGAATAATTCTATCATTCTGTGAAAACGTAGAAATACGATTTACATTGAAAGCCGGGGTCGCGGGTTCGAATCCCGCTCAGGGCAAGGATGTGGTATTGGGTTGTGTGAATGTCCAAAACAAATATGAAAGAGTTTGCGATATAAGGATTATAACTGTGTAGATGGCCTACAGTTGCCTAGCTCTTAAATTGATAGAAAAAAAAAAAAAATTTACATTGAAATTTTGAAAAATCATATCTCTGAAAGTATCAGCTTGTTAGAGTTAGAAATAATATGAATGGATTCTTATGGTGAAACTGCTTATTGCAAAAAATTCAATTTGGAAATTTTTTTGCAAAAAAAAAATTTTTTTTTTGTTACTCCGAAACCATCCGTCCGATTTTGCCCAATAACGAACTCAGCCGAGATATTTATCCCCCAAACCTACTCTGAAAATTTCAACTCTCTAGCTCATTCCGTTCGAGAGTCATCGTGCCTACGGCCGGCCGGCCGGACCGGACCGGCCGGACAGAATAAATTTCGACCACGGATTCTTGATCAGTGAGTCGAACCAAATCGTTTAAGACCATTTTCATCGAAAAATTCGAAAATTACAGACATTTGGGCAAATTGATAAGCACTCAGTTCCGAGGAACTAGAGCGCCAAAAAGAGCTACTGAATATTTTCTCAAATTTCTTTTTTTGGCGCTCTAGTTCCTCGGAACTGAGTGCTTATCAATTTGCCCAAATGTCTGTAATTTTCGAATTTTTCGATGAAAATGGTCTTAAATGATTTGGTTCGACTCACTGATCAAGAATCCATGTTCGAAATTCATTCTGTCCGGCCGGTCCGGCCGGTCCGGCCGTCCGGCCGGCTGGCCGTAGGCACGATAACTCTCGAACGGAATGAGCTAGACAGTTGAAATTTTTGGAGTAGGTTTGGGAGATAAATATCTCGGCTAGGTTCGTTACTGGGCAAAATCGGACAGATGGTTTCGGAGTAACAAAAAAAAATTTTTTTTTTACAGAACAAATTCCAAATTTATTTTTTTTTCAATAAGCAGTTTTACCACAAAAATCCAATGATATCATTTTTAACTCTACAAGCTAATACTTTCGTAGATATGATTTTTCAAAATTTCAATAATAAATCGTATTTCACAGAATGATATAATTATTTTATGTATGAATTGTCATAATGTTAACTTATTTTCCTGAGACATGACATTATCTAATCAATCGAAGAATTATGAGAAAAAAGTGTATTCCGAAATGTGAGCGAAGTGAAAAAAATCTCAGTTCAGAAAAATCTACGTTCACCAAATTTTCTCCTCTCTCAAACTACAGAATTATGCTTTCAATATTTACATTCTATTTGCATTCTATGTCTATGGATGAAAAGCAGTCTCACTACTCTCAGATCTCTTACTTCATGTTCCGTTCCGAAATGTAAGACTTTTCTGAAAAAAACTAATTTCGGAGCTAACAAAGTTGTTATCTCCGAAATTAGTTTTTTTCAGAAAAGTCTTACATTTCGGAACGGAACATGAAGTAAGAGATCTGAGAGTAGTGAGACTGCTTTTCATCCATAGACATAGAATGCAAATAGAATGTAAATATTGAAAGCATAATTCTGTAGTTTGAGAGAGGAGAAAATTTGGTGAACGTAGATCAGGAAATTTTTGATCGGTTACAAGGTAATTTTTCATTATTACTCTTCTTTCATACATGTTTTAGGAAATATCTACTATTTGTAGGTACTTTAAACCTGTTTTGGGCAATTGTCATACGAAACTTGTTGGCGCTCTAGTTCCTCGGAACGGAGGGCTTACCAATTTGCCCAAATGTCTGTAATTTTCGAATTTCTCGATGAAAATGGTCTTAAACGATTTGGTTCGACTCACTGATCAAGAATCCGAGGTCGAAATCGATTCTGTCCGGCCGGCCGTAGGCACGATAACTCTCGAACGAAAGGAGTTAGCGGATTTAAATTTGCAAGGTGGGTTTGGAGCGTAAATATCTCGGACGAGCTCGTTAATGGGCGAAATCCATTAAGCGGTTTCGGAGTTATGGCCGATTTTAGTAAAAATATTTTTTATGAATATTTCCCAAACCGATCACTCGATCTATCTGAAATTTAGCATCAAATTGTAGAATCATGACCTTTATACGCATGTGAAGTTTTGTATTGACCAGATTACGGCAAAGATCAAAAAAAAAAAATTTTAAATTTAAAAA
This sequence comes from Halyzia sedecimguttata, assembly GCA_937662695.2. Lineage (NCBI taxonomy): Eukaryota > Metazoa > Arthropoda > Insecta > Coleoptera > Coccinellidae > Halyzia > Halyzia sedecimguttata. The sequence goes on along the minus strand of OW569416.2, from coordinate 7,623,525 downwards.
AGTTTTTAAACAATAACTCTCGAACGGAATGACCTAGGTAGTTGAACTTTTCAGAGTAGGTTAGGGAGATGAATATCTCGTTTAAGTTCGTTATTGGGCAAAATTGGCCCCATCTAATTCGATTTCTTCCATGGTGCAGTTCTCATTCTCAGATTGCTCATTTAATCCTGATAAATGAACTATTATTTGAATTGAATTTCCTTTATGATGCAGTTCTATCATAAGAATACATTGATATAATTCCCAACTCTGAGAAACCAATACTTTCGGGAGATATAATTTGTCTGTTTGAACTAGAGCGCCGGAAAGCTCCTGTCCACAGGGCTTGAACCCATTTTTATTTGAAAGTATAATCCTTCCGGTTAATAATGGAAAATAATTTCATTCAAATGGTTGCCTCGGCTGGTCATGCAGTAGCCTACAAGATCGGCACATTATCGATTGTGTGCAGCTGTATTTCACCAATGGCTTCACGAATATTGTCCTTTAAAGCGTCAATTGTCTCTGGCTGGTTGACTTTGTATGGCATCATACCAAGGTCTTTATGCAAAATTCGTCTCAATCATGTCTGCGAAATGTTTAATTCTTGAGAACGACGGTGAATTGATGTTGATGTCGATTCACGCATACTTTCTGCCACAGCCGCAATATTCTCGGGTGTACGCACTGTTTTTGGCTTTTCACGCTTTGGTTTATCGATGAGGATGTCAGTTTCTTTCACTTTCTTCACAAGAAAATGAATATACGGAGCTGACGGTGCTTGTCTTATTCCAAAATCCGTACGCAATTTTCGCACACATTCTGCAACATTACCATGATTTTCAAAGTAATTTCGCAATATTTCCCAGCGTTGTTCAAGCGTATACACAACCATATTCGTTCAGCGGAAGGAGAAAACTGATTATCTGTCAAATCAGACATGAGCTAAGTGTTACCATTCACGAAATAAGCACTAGTTGAAAAAAAAAGTTAGATGGCGGACCCTTTATATATTAATTTCACTAATTTTTGTGATATTTTTTTACTAAATACAGTAACCAATCAAATTACTGAATTTTGAGTCATGTGTTAAATTTCATCCAATCACCTATGGATTACAGCGATAATACACTACATGAGGTGTTTTTAGATTGACAATAAATTATTGTATGGAAAATTATTAAATGTCATATTGACAATCAATTTTTTGAAATCTACAAAGTAAAAAATTATCTTATCAATTACCCCTCGGCCCTTGATAAATACTCAAAATTTTGGCATAGAGAATCCTTCAAACGTGTTGCACAAGGATAATAGCTCTGGGCCTGCGGCCTCGGGCTATTATCAAGCAACACGCTTCCAGCATACTCTATGATAAAATTATCAGTAGTAATAACCCAAGGACATTGATAATTGTTCGAAAAAATTTTATGACAGATTTCGAAAGCTTGTTGCTTGGAAACAGATCGACGCCGTAGGCGGAGATCTGTTGCCTACAAGCAACAAGCTTGAGAAAGTTGTCATAAAATTTTTGAGCATTTATCAATGTCCGAGGGTTATTCGGATAGAAAATTTTTTGCTAGTTATAGAAAAATGCGGAGCCAAAACAATTTATTTAAACGTGCAATTAACAAAGGAGCAATTAGAAAAGTTGAATGACATTTCGAAATATTAAATATTTGAAACTTCATAATCGAAATAAATCAATATATGTTCATAGCAACGTGAAAACAGCCCATGGTCTGTTATCGATGTAATGTTGACATGATTGGGTGAAATTGTTCATATGATACAAAATGAGGAAATTTGATTGGTTGTTGGAACTGTCAAAAAATTTTCTCGGAAATTATCAAGGCCCTAGGGGTATTACTACGGACAATAAATTCCTCAAAATTGTTCTATATATTATCAGTATTGTTCAAACAATTATATTTTAGTGAAGTAGTCAGAAATGATCAACGGATACTTTGGGAGGTATATTTATTACTAAATGGTTGCTTTCTGGGTCTTCTCTGAAAAATATCTTTAAAATGAAAAATTATTTTGTGAATTGCTCCTGCGTTAGAAACACAAGAAATTTATGAAGCAATATATAGAACAATGTTGCCTCACAAACAATAATGAAAAAACATCAACGATAGAACTACTATTTCGTAAAAAAAATTACGTTTTCGTTATTGTTGAAGTGAAACTTCTAATGCGACTTCCATAAAGGTTGCGTTAAGCGTTTAACGCTACCATGGAGGGGGAATGAAAGCAATGTTGCGTTAAACGTTCAACGCTCCTGGGGAGGGGGAATAGAAAGAGATAGAGCGAAAGTGAATGCGTGGCACTCGAACGCATGCGCGTAGTTTTCTACACAATCCTATTTTAATTTCCAGATTACGTTGTTCTATTTTGATTTATAATATTCATTATTAAATTTACTTGTTTTTGAAGTAAAACTTCTAATGCGATCCCAACAAGGTTGCACTAAACGTTTAACGCTACCATGGAGGGGGTATGGAAGCACTGTTGCGTTAAGCGTCCAAAGCTCCTGGGAATGGAGAATAGATAGAGACAGAGTGAGAGTGAATGCATGGCACTCGAACGCATGCGCGTAGTTTTCTACCCCTTCCAATTTTCATTTCCACATTTCACTTCTTCCGCACAGACAGACTCGACGCACTATCTTTTTATGTATATAGAGGGTGAGTCTTTGACCACTGCATTAATTTTAACCAAAGATTCCTCTCATCAAATGAAACAAATTTTTTATTTACTATTTTTTCAGATTCGGCTCAGGTAAAAAGATACAGGCTGTTGAAATTTTGAAAAAAAAATCAGTTTTTATTTTGTAGCTTTGACATCGTTTTTTCGAATAGAATGAATGTTGGCGTAAAGTTTCCTATAACTATGATACATATTTTCCAAATATTAGTTATTTTCTACTTCTACTCGTTTTCTAGTTATGGACTCGTGGATTCATATAACTAAACGAAATTAGCATAAAGAAAGCATATAAAGTTTTTCTTGTGTCATTTCACGAATATTCCATCGTTTTAGAACATTATATTATTCTTCATCATTTCTCCTTAAACGCACCGTTTTCGAGATATTCTTCATTGAATGTTTTAAAATGGAAAACTCCAGAAATTTCACTACTTTTATGGATTCGTCCCTGAGCGTTGGAATCCCGAATCAAGCTGTAAACCACGTTACCATGCCTTATTCTCGTCCGCCAACAATGTCATAGATAATTTATATGCGGGAGTGTATTAGCACATTGTGAAATCTTTAAACGCTTGTAACTTTTTACCTGAGCCGAATCTGGAAAAATGGTAAATAAAAAAGGTGTTTCATTTGATGAGAGGAATCTTTGGTTAAAATTAATGCAGTGGTCAAAGACTCACTCTGTATATGTATATTGCTTCTGACAAATATCTTGTGTTCCTAATGCAGAAGCAATTCACAAAATATATTTTTTTTTACTTTGTAGATATTTTTCAGAGTTTTGGAGAGAAAACCCAGCAAGGAACCATTTAGTAAGTAAAGTAGTAAATAGAGCTTCAGTATTCATTGATCCGGATCTAATTTTGAAATCTCATTCATCAAAATAGATGCTACACAGGTTAGGAAAGCACTATGGCCACGAGATTTCGCACGCTTGTTCAAATTTATAGCCTGTGCGGTCACCCATCAAGGTGCTGAACTTGCCCTAGGTTGCTTAGCTCTAGGAAAAAAATGAAAATGAAAATATTTCCACGAATATAAATCTGACTGCGGAAACAAACATCCCAAAAAGACTGGTCCACCTTTTGGCCGAGAATGGTCTCAAACGATTAGTTTTGACTCAAATACATACATTCACTGGCGAAAATAAACAGTGATGTGTCTATGGTGGCGTAAGGACCTGTTCAAATTCATTCGCTGGTGGTTCAAAAATGAAAAGAGATGTGTTTGTGCTGAAGTTAGATCTCTGTTCGAATACATACATTCACAGTGGGGTCGAAAATATAAAGTGCTGTTTTTGTGGTGGCGTAAGGACCCATTCAAATACATACATTTCATGTTGGGTCCAAATTAACAGTGCTTCGATTGCGGCGGCGTGAGGACACAAATCAGTTCAATCGTACAATTGTGCCATGTGTTGATAAAACACCTGTATGGCAGTGGTTTATTTTCAATATTTTATTACGATAATTATTCCTATGATACAAATCAGTCGCATCGTACGGTTGTGTCATGAGGAACTATGAATTGAAATTTTATAAAAAACGCTCTGTATAGTAGTAATTGTTTTAAACAAATGTAATAATATACGAACATTTTCACGTAATTTTCTGAAAATATCGACTTAATTCCCTTTTCTCGAAGATATTATCCCGATAGAATTGGGAAAAAAATGAAACAGATCAATTTCGTATACGGGAATCTATCACGGCACCTACTTGCTATAAGCAAAAAAAAAATGAGATTGAAGAAATCAGCCATAGCAGAATTAATTATTCAAATTTTGAGATAAATTGTTGTCTCTGGGAAAATATAAATAGCACGAGGCGTGAACGATGCCGACTAACCTCAATGAGATATGATAATACTGACAAGTGACAGCTGAATGAGCGGCAGTGTTCTATATACTTTGATCTGGTTCAGTCTTTGGACGTAAAGGCAATTAAATTCGCGCTTCGGATATTAAATCAGTTGTCTGGCAACCAAACGTTTAAAATGTGTGTATTTTGTAGTGAACTCATTACCGAATTCTCTTTGACGCCCATTAGACCCCTAATACATGTTTTCTGATGTTTTCAGGGTCGGTCATTAAAATTAGGTACACGTCAATAAACGTAAATAAAGCAAAGCATTTATTTGGTTTTCTATAAACAATTTATACAACAAGAACAGCAAGCCAATCTGTTGAATGTGATCCCTTATGTTCGTGGCCTTTCTGAAAAAATCAGAAGAATCGGCTCTAAGTTCAATATAAGAACTGTCTTCAAAACACAAAATGATCTTCGGTCTTTATTAACAAAGACAAAACTCATTAATGAAAAACCAAAATCAAAAAACTGTGTATATAATATTCCTCATATTTGTGGTAAATCATACACAGGAGAGACATCAAGACCACTGGGAGTAAGAAAGTCAGAACATAAGAACAACTTGAGAAATAGAGACATATAGAAATCAAAAATAGCAGAGCATGTATGTACAATCCAAGGAAATCACATGAAGGATTGGAGTAACACAAAGATTCTGATGACAGAACCTGATTATATTAAAAGGAAACTTAAAGAGTCAACTTGTATTTTGTTGAACAGAGAATGCAATTTTGCAAATTGCTAAATTGGTTTTGACCATATTTGGCTGAATTTATTAAAAAAGGAGTTGGAACTTGGAAATTTCTATGCAAAGTAAAACTATGTTACTATGATTTTCAAATACTGTCGATGTGACAATTCTCGAATTTCAGAATAACTATCTACAAAATAATTCTGAAGATTTTCGTTAAACGTCTGACGAAGGAGTCTCATATAGACTCCGTTACGATATAGTTGTTTCTTCGTTGATGTTGTATCGTTGTTTTTTGTTAGGCAACATTATTCGATTGATTGCTTCTGACGAATATCTTGTGTTTCTTACGCAGAATCAAATCACAAAATAATTAATTTTTATTTTATAGATGTTTTTCAGAGTTTGGGAGAGAAAACCCAGAAAGATACATTTTAATAATTTATACATATTATATCTCGTTTAGTTAGCGTTTGAAACAAAATAAAATATTATTAATTGTTTCCTTGAAGATACTTTTTGGGTTTTTTCTAAGTTTTGATAAGTGTCCATGCTGGCCATCAGTAATTAATTAATTAATTGAAAGATTAACTATTTTGTTAACGTTATGGAAAGTCTGCTATCGGTACAGGGTGCAAGTGTGTATTTGTTTTCAAGTAACGTTTAGACAAGGAAATAACTCATATTGAAATTTATAAAAATCTTTTTTTTATTTACCTAGTGATGAGATCCTCATGCTTCTATCTTAATTCAAAAGGGCTTATCTGAAAATTTCTTCAAAAGTGAGTTATACAGTTCAAACTATGTACCACGAGCCCATCGAGATGCTTCAAATATGGAAGTAACTGAAATTTGCTCAACGTTTTACAATGTAATTGTAATTATTGTAATGTCAGTCCCTATGGTGGGATTCATAACAGTTACGGCTGTTTCACGTAACAATAATAGCCTATTACTATATTAGACTAAAATTGACCAAACACATAAAATCCTTCATAACTAGCTGACATTTGGTATACTGATTCTGTATTTGATAATTAACAACTAGTCAACTCCCCAAGCTTCCGCCTCTTGCAACATAAGATATACATGGTGTAAAAATGGGTTCAAGCCCTGTGGACAGGAGCTTTCTGGCGCTCTAGTTCAAACAGACAAATTATATCTCCGAAAGTATTGGTTTCTCTGAGTTGGGAATTATATCAATGTATACATATGATAGAGCTGCATCATAAAGGAAATTCAATTCAAATAATAGTTTATTTATCAAGATTAAATGAGCAATCATGAGAATGAGAACTGCACCATGGAAGAAATCGAATTAAATCTGGCCAATTTTGCCCAATAACGAACTCAACCGAGATATTCATCTCCCTAACCTACTCTGAAAATTTCAACTACCTAGCTCATTCCGTTCGAGAGTTATTGTGGAAAAACTTTTTTTAAATTTTAAAATTTTTTTTTTTACACTTTGCGGTAATCTGGTCAATACAAAACTTCACATGCGTATAAAGGTCATGATTCTACAATTTCATGCTAAATTTCAGATAGATCGAACGAACTTGTCCGAGATATATACGCTCCAAAACCACCTTGCAATTTTCAATCCGCTAACTCCTTTCGTTCGAGAGTTATCGTGCCTACGGCCGGTCGGCCGGCCGGACAGAATCGATTTCGCACTCGGATTCTTGATCAGTGAGTCGAACCAAATCGTTTGAGACCATTTTCAGCCAAAAATTTCAAAATTACAGACACTTGGGCAAATTGATAAGCACACTGTTCCGAGGAACTAGAGCGCCAAAAAATTAAGTTTCGTATGACAATTGCCCAAAACAGGTTTAAAGTACTTACAAATAGTAGATATTCCATAAAACAAATATGAAAGAAGATAAGTAATAATAAAAAAAATTACCTTGTAATCGATCAAAAATTTCCTGATCTACGTTCACCAAACTACAGAATTATGCTTTCAATATTTACGTAATATTTTCAAACATTTTCGGGTGAGGTCCCCGTTGCATTGCTAAAATACGAGTATTTCAACCACAATATTTTTGAAGTTACAATATTCCCTTCTGTCAAGTTGGCATTATGAGAATTCATACATAGAATAATAATTATATCAATCTGTGAAATACGATTTACATTGAAATTTTAATAAATCATATCTCCGAAAGTATTAGCTTGTTAGAGTTGAAAATGATATGAATGGATTCTTTGATAAAACTGCTTATTAAAAAAAATTTAATTTGGAACTTGTTTCGTAAAAATTTTTTTTTGTTACTCCGAAACAATTTGTCCGATTTTGCCCAATAACGAACTTAGCTGAGATATTCATTCCCCAAACCTACTCTGAAAATTTCAACGATCTAGCTCATTCCGTTCGAGAGTTATCGTGCTTACGGCCGGCCGGCCGGCCGGACAGAATGAATTTCGACCACGGATTCTTGATCAGTGAGTCGAAACAAATCGTTTAAGACCATTTTCATCGAAATATTCCAAAATTACAGACATTTGGGCAAATTGATAAGCACTCAGTTCCGAGGAACTAGAGCGCCAAAAAGATAATTCAAATATATTTTTTCAAAATAGTATCTTCTTCAATGAATTTCAAATAGTAAAAAAAGTGTAAATATATCTGTGAATATTTATTAGAGAGAAAAAAATTGGTTCAAGCCCTGTGGACAGGAGCTTTGGCACTCTTGTTCAAACTTTAACAAATCATATCTCCGAAAGTATTGTTTTCTCTGAGTTGGGAATGGTATCAATGGATTCTTATGATAGAACTGCATCATGAAGGAAATTCAATTCAAATAATAGTTTATTTATCAGGATTGAATGAGAAATCTTCGATGCTTTAATGCTTCAAAAATTATCATTTAAAATAAGAAGGAAAGTATGATCGAAATATCTAGAGCAAGGCTTGAGACAATCATAGCAGATTGTCCATTTATTTCTGATATTTGAGTAGGAAGAGGCTGATGAACAAATTATTTTAATAGTTCAAAATATATTTCTAAAATACAATCCCCTTTTCATAATTTAATAGTTCATACCACTAACACATTAATTCTGTACTATGAACCTTAACCGAAGAAAAAATATTTGATACACAAATGTAGATCTATATTTCAGCATTTTTTTGCTAGCAACATTATGAAAATACTGTATATTATAGGAACATGTCTTAGTACATAAGGAAGTAAAAGGTAATATTAACCTCAGTGGTTAACGAACAGTCATTTGCTTTGATGATTCCATTATGTTCTTCTTTCCTATTGCCTTCATAAACTACATCATTAAAATGATCCAATTCTAAATCTTCTGAAACATCATCCCGAATTTATAGGTAAATTATCCAATATGCAACCACTCAATATTATTATCGGTTTCAAAACAGACTTGTATATATTCACAAATTCAAGAATAGGATACTTGTTTTCCAGCAGAGAATATTTTCAAACTACGAATTGACATGTCTGTAATATGATGATGGCATTTATGAACAGTGAACACAGACAGATAGAATTCGCATTATGTGAACTACGATGTAACATTGAAATTTTGAAAAATCATATTTCCGAAACTATTAGCTAGTTAGAGTTGAAAATGGTATCAGTAGATTTTTATGATAAAACTGCATCTTAAAAAAAAATTAATTCAAAACTTGTAATGTTGAAAAATATTTTTTTTCGTTACGCCGATACCATTAGGACGATTTTGCCCGATAACGAACTTAACCGAGATATCTATCCCTCAAACCTACTCTGAAAATTTCAACTGTCTAGCTCATTCCGTTCGAGATTTATCATGTTAACGGCCGGACCGACAGACCGACGGCCGGACATAATCGATTTTGACCATGGATTCTTGATCAGTGAGGCAAATTGATAAGCCCTCTGTTCCGAGGAACAAGAGTGCCAAAAATACAATTTTGGATTATTTGAATCACATCCTCATCACCATGTATTAATTCCGGTGAATTTTCACACGATTGGCCAACGCAATGGCGACACATTGCGGAAGACATCAAATTTGCTTTTCTATATTCGCAACAACATTCTCATCTCTTTTCACATCCACAGCTAAAGAGATTCAGTAAATTAACAGGCGCAGAGGGAAGATGTGTGGTGATGAACAACTGATTGGGCCACGCTTTATCTAACTCCATTCGCACGGTGTAAGACAGTTTCCCAACCATCGCTGCACTTGAAAGTTTACACGATACGACTGTTGTCGAATAGCATCTTTAGTAGGTGGCAAAGATGAAAGCTGAAAATTATCCTTGAAGATTTGATTGGCAACTGTCTGGTCAAACTAAAAGTACCTGAGCTCATCTAAATCCATCTTGAATTCAGATTTATTATGTATGTACAAAACAAATGCTTCCCCAGCTCTCGCAATGTCGTTATTTTCAGCTCGAAGGTCGTTAGATACGGAAACGGTTGTCCGCAACTCTTCATTTTTCAAGCATTGGAAGGGTTTTACTTTAGCTTTTCTGAATAATTCTGATGTCGCATAACACCCTGACATAGTGTGTGCAAATAGCAAGACATTTCTGCAATTTCGTAGTATATACTCCCTCTTTTATGACTTCCAGGTTTTAGCATCTTCAGATTCAGAGCATTACTGTCGTCTGATCATGCTATCGATACTAATAAAATATCAGTATCTGTCGGTACTACAGTAACTGACGGATTATTGTAATGAAGAAATCGATGATTCTTAAATAAGTGTGTCTGTGTCTGCTTCAGTTTGGTGTATAGCCATTTTGTTATCACGTAGGTTTTGTATCAGAAAGAGCCGACGCACACGGGTCGACCGGCATATATTTGACGCGATCAGAATCGCATCGGCAATTTTAGCGATCTGTCATTCAGGGCTTTGCTTTATCGTTCGGTGTTTTATTCACAGAATCAATTTAATTCATGCCGGAAGTTCATTGAAGCGCGAAACTTTTACATTCCACATAACCTCACTTCCTTACTTGGTTAGTTACGACCACAGAATACAACATAAGAAGTGCTGCCTTCCTTGTGCACTGTACACAAAAGTAGTGATTTTATGCCATAAATTAGAGAGATTAAAAATTAGTGGGTACATTCCATTATGGTTCTAAGAGGTGTCCGCTTGTTGAAGTATATGTCATTTTAGGATATAATTACAATGATGCTCTGTGATTCTCTCAATTTTGAATTCTCGGAATGTTTATCATTCTGTTCTCAAAATTTAAAATGATTCGAAAGGAAAAATACTCCAAAATGAAACAGATCTTCATAAACAATAATTTCTTTATCAACATAATTTTAACAATTTCATGTGTATTAAATATACCAGTATAGAATAAAACAAGTAAATGATGTTGGTCTCACAATTTTTTTAATGTAATTTGTAAATAATCATAATTTAGGTAGCATTTTTTTAAAACAAATACATACAATTAGGTATATATAATCCAATGAAACATATAAAATTTTTGACCAACCACAGGTCTTAGGTTTTTGGAATTTGGTTTGAGTTATTTCAAGTCTTAGGGGAATAACTACCAAACTTCCGAACAATCAACCACATTTTTCCACGCCTTTCATTAGCATCCCTCTTCGAATATCCCTGGTGCCCCCGGGATGCTTCTCTACTTCCCCAACGAATATTAAATTGAAGAGGCCTAGAAATTGAAATTCATTAAAATTGTAGAATAATATGGGTATTTTACAGATTATTTATCAGTACCTAATAACTTACAAAGTACTCGTATGTATCTGGAAGGTAGAAGTAAAAAGGTAATTGAGGTTGATGTAAGCGAGAATCTTCATTAAATTCCTTTTTTTCGATAATTTGTCTATAACTGAGCCAATTTTTTTCCCTAGACTCTTCAGATATCTACTTATAATTCAATATAGAAGGAATGGGCCATTTATACAAAAAATAATGGTCCAAATCAATATAAATATAAATTAGAACTACACAAACTTACCTCCATTACGTCAGCGACGCGCGATATGTCGGTATATACTTCCTGCACTCCGATCGCGTGAATCGTTCTTTCCAAATCGTACGCTCCAAATCGCAACGAGTATGACGTCTAGTTTTAAAATATGAATTCATTTGTTATATGCAAGATGCATAGAATGTTATTATAAGCATCTATGATATATGCATAGACATAATATACTATACTGGTTATATAAATGCAAAAAGCAAAAGGCGGAGATACCGCCCTTGATCATTCATTTCTAGGAAGATCATAGAATAAAGTAGTGGATATGGTAGATCGCAGATAACATAACTGAATTCAATTTTGACATCGCAAATTGTTGGTGAGTGATCGAGCTTTCCTATTCCTCATTTTGCATTGATTTCGTTATTGTATTCTATATTATTGTATGTTGGAAGTAACGTTATGTGGAAGTAAATATTATGCGCTTCGATGAATTTCTGGCTTGAATGAATTTTATTCTGTGATCATAAGACTGAACGATAAAGCAAAGCCCTGAATGATAGGTCGCTGAAATTGCCGATGCGATGTTGATCGCGTCAAATATATGCCGGTCGACCCGTGTGCGTCAGGCTACGCTAAAAGTTTACAAACACTCGGGAGTTGTCGGTAATTACCGCAGACAGTCGGCTCTCTGTCGTCTCGTATTGATGGATTTTTCGCGGCAAGTATGTAGACTTCAGTGAATAGATTTAAAGTATTTAGACGTTTCTCGGTATTCAACTGAATATCCGTCCGTTAATTTCGGAACATATTTTGACTATATCGTGTCAATTGAAAAATAAACTTCCATATTTCAAGATAGAAATTAATGGACTCCACAAACATGCTATTGATGGTTCCAAACTTCCAGAGTAATATACATTAATAAATATTCCTGATATATTTTTACAGCTGACAATATTATTTTAAAACCGATTTTTTTTAAGAATGATTTCCACAAAACTAATTTTCTCAAATTCGAATCAATATCAATGAATTCCGATAATTCTAGTAGCAATTGTTTAAAAATTAAACCATAAAAAAACTACAGTTAAATTAATTCAATCAATCTTCATAATCACTTGAATAATTGGAAATGAAACAATATTGTTATATTTGAAATGTTTATTCTGCTGTTAACTGCAATGAACAAGATCATATAAAATAATTAGAAGACAGAATAATAGTATCTAAGAATGTTCACTAATATTTTGAATACTGCCATTGAGTATTAAAACAGATTTATACTCAAAGGTACTATTCTATAACCTTACCTATACTGATTATATGTTATATAATAATAAAAATAGGTACTAGGCTAATAGGGCATAGGATAGCCGAGTACCCATGAACTCTCAAATAATTAGATGATACGGCCATACACCTTGTAAGTTTAAAAAAAAAATTATATAGAATCTGTCAGTAAGATCGTCAGCAAATTAAAATAACTAATAAATGAGAGAAACCAATACTACTGAAAAATTTTGATATATATTTCCTGGAGTTTCGATTACAACCTATAAGAAGAAACTCCGAAGAAACTTATAAGTGTTTTTTTTTCAACCAATACAAAAATATTTATACATGCAACAACTATCTACCCAGTTCAACAACTACACTTGTATACCACACCAATGAAAACATAATATATACAATATCTGAATAATTTTCAGCAAATCAAATAGTCATTAATGAGAGAAAAAAATAACCAAAATTTTTAATAAATCTTTTCTATCCGGAGTTTCGATTACAACCTATAAGAAGAAACTCCAAAGAAACTTATAGATGTTCTTTTTTTCAAACAATACAAAAAGTTATAAACATCACCATTCTACCTACACCAGCAATCCTCACCAATATAATAATAATATAATGTAAGTATAAAAATATTAAAACAATAATATATAAATACTAGATATTATAAGAATTAAGCGTCATCTAATTTCTTTTCTTTGAGGGAAAGAATTCCTGTTTCGCCATTTTTCTTTTACAAGCATTACCAACTTGCCCCTTCACCATTATTTTGGCTACACACCTTAGAGAAATAACTATAGAAGTAGAAGCAGGATACACAAATTGTAATAAAAAATTACTTATCAAATTCGTCATCATTCAGAGATCTCAAATAGTTAGTAACTGCTTCATGTTTGGCTTCTCTTGTTGATTCTAAGCTCAAAGTATTTCCATTTGAGTTATCAGACCTTCTTTCCATAACAAAGTCTTCAATTTCCCTACCATTGGCAGCTGCTATTTCCGATGGTTTTTCTTCAGAGAGCTTAATGGCCACCTCACCTAAAACAGATTCGCTTCCCGACCTTTGCTCATATAAACATACCAAATGAATATGTTTACACAAGTTATTCCTTATGGCATATTCAGGACATTCACAACTGTAACGATGAATACATACCTTGCATGTCCTACAATATGATGTTCTGCATTGTATTTCGCATAATTCATTGATATTGACTTTATAGAACTTTTTGCCTTCTGTAGATTTCACCAAGAATTCACCAAAACCTACCTCTAGGATTTATATCATTCTTCTTGGTCAAAGCTTCTGCAAGCTTATGAGCCTTTATCACAATTCTGTCATGATAGTTGTTGGAATGCGGCCTTTCCATCTACAAAGATAAAATATTTTTATATTTAAATAGTATCAATATATTTAGTTATATAGAACAAGTTGAAACCTTCAAAATCATTTGCCACATTTTTCCATCTACTAATATCTCTAATTCATCCAGGAGGCGATCAATGGTTATATTTGTTTTCCTTTTCAGTTGATTAGTTTTGAGGATATTATTCAAACTTTCCAAGGCCATATTAGTGTTGATGCCTGCATTCAACCTGTAGCAATGCGCCCACATCGCTTTTCTCTCCATACTTTGATAATAAAATCTGGAAAATAATTGTATCTATTGATATAAAAATATTACACAAAATACGATCTTTGCTTTATATAATAATTGATGGAATTAATATAATTATACTTTTTCAGATAATTCAAGAATGCATGTTCTTCTGAAGTCTGGAGTTTTTCAAAGTAGTTCAGACTTTTTTTCTCAAATTCAAAAATGTTAGTTTCATTGAGAATTTTCTTCATATCCACTTTCATCGATTTTTTTATCTGCTCATTTCGTATCTAAAGAATAAAATTTGTCATTCAAAGGTATTACCCTTTTTGTAATATAATCCTTACTTTGGACCTTCCTTGAATTACCCAGTTTTTCATAACATTCCAGGTACATAAGAGTCTTCTTGGTTTCGTTTCCATAATTTTGACCCATGCGTTGTAATATTTGGGATCATCATCACTCATAAAATAGTCAGGCTGGATATTCTTCTTCACTTTTTGCTTAAGTGCATTGATAAATACTTCCTGCACTATCTGATCCAACCTATTGCTCAGAAAAAATGCCACAGGAAATCCCATGTTCTGCTCATCTTTCACTAACATAATTGTTAGATCACTTCCCTTCTGGTTGGTGCAGTGTGTCCCATCCATGCATATAATTTTTGGGAAATCGTTCAATTTCTTTTCCATTTCGTTATTCATGAATCCTAAACAGAAGTCTTTAGGATTCAATACCAAATGATTTTCACCTGCAACATTGCCATATATAGTTACACATCAATTCTTAAATCTTTCAAATGATATATAAGGGCCAAGAAATAAAAACAGTTATGTGAATATAAAAACATATATTAAAGGATTATTACTGATAGCTTACCTTCTTGTTTGAAAAAAAAGCAATAGTTTTTTCCATTCTCATTCCATTCTTTTACCTTTAGGTTCACCGCAATCATGGAATTTTCATGTTTTTTCTTCATGATGTTGTGTTTTCGCATTAAATAAGATATATCCTTCCTGTTCAGCAAATTAATCCGTTCCAATTTCTCGGATTCTATTTTCCTAGCATCGTTAATAATCCTGTCTACCGTAACACCATTTGACAGTTTTTGAACTATATCCTCTTTATCTCTTTTTGACAAATGTTGATTTCTCAGGACTATCTCATGACCTACATGTGTCTTACAATAAGAATTTAAATTTTGACTATAATTAAAGAATTACAAATCGACAGATATTTTACCTGTATGAAAAATTGTGGACTCAATACGAGATGGACATACTCCATAAATCTTTATAGAACCACCAGTTTTTTCTACTCGCTGGCATGCGGTGCTCTCAAAGCCTATGGCAACACAAACATACATACATTATATAATTCTTTTGAAATTCAAAACACTTGATATTACCTTTTGTATTACTTCGGTTGCAAAAATAACGTTTTTTCACACAATCTTTGGATGTAGAGCTATGTTGATTAGCATATATCATGTTCCAATTCTTAAATCTTTCAAATGATATATAAGGGCCAAGAAATAAAAACAGTTATGTGAATATAAAAACATATATTAAAGGATTATTACTGATAGCTTACCTTCTTGTTTGAAAAAAAAGCAATAGTTTTTTCCATTCTCATTCCATTCTTTTACCTTTAGGTTCACCGCAATCATGGAATTTTCATGTTTTTTCTTCATGATGTTGTGTTTTCGCATTAAATAAGATATATCCTTCCTGTTCAGCAAATTAATCCGTTCCAATTTCTCGGATTCTATTTTCCTAGCATCGTTAATAATCCTGTCTACCGTAACACCATTTGACAGTTTTTGAACTATATCCTCTTTATCTCTTTTTGACAAATGTTGATTTCTCAGGACTATCTCATGACCTACATGTGTCTTACAATAAGAATTTAAATTTTGACTATAATTAAAGAATTACAAATCGACAGATATTTTACCTGTATGAAAAATTGTGGACTCAATACGAGATGGACATACTCCATAAATCTTTATAGAACCACCAGTTTTTTCTACTCGCTGGCATGCGGTGCTCTCAAAGCCTATGGCAACACAAACATACATACATTATATAATTCTTTTGAAATTCAAAACACTTGATATTACCTTTTGTATTACTTCGGTTGCAAAAATAACGTTTTTTCACACAATCTTTGGATGTAGAGCTATGTTGATTAGCATATATCATGTCCAATTTCTGACTTTCAAACCAATGTTGATAATTTTCTTGGTTGTTAAAATTGAGTGTTTCAACTTCCAATTTTTTTTTATGTTCCAGCTCCAAATGTGTCTCAAATTTTTTGTACGTTCCACTGTATATTTTCTTTTCAGTGCAAAGTGGACAAATAATATTAGATTTTTTCGGTATCGAAGTGGTTTCAACCTTATGTATATTCTTCAGATGTCTATTCTTCGAATAAAGAGTGCCAAATTCCATATCACAAATTGAACAGGTTTTATCACTCTTCTGGAGATCTGCCATTATGCACAGTTAATGAAATCAAGCAAAATTTAGATTCACACTTCTGCAGTATTCACATACAGAAAGATTCTAATGTCTCTGAGTATTCACTCTGACTCTATTTACCATTAACGGCTAACGGCATAACCATTTGCCGCCTAAAATGAATTCGAACGAGATGAGACGATGAGACAGAGAGCCGACTGTCTGCGGTAATTACCGACAACTCCCGAGTGTTTGTAAACTTTTAGCGTAGCCTGTGTGCGTCGGCTCTTAGTCTATAATTTGTGCTTTGTTCTTTGGATTACGAAGAAATTCATCTTTCCCAGACATAATCGGTAAGTGGAATTCGACTATCAAATCAGCACACGATTTCTGGGAAAGAAACATTTCTTTGTAATCCAAAAAACAAAGCACATATTATAAACTTACTGATACAAACCTACGGGATAACAAGATGGTCGTACACCAAGCTGAAGCAGACGTAGACACGCTGATCTCAGAAACAGCGATTACTTTATGTTACAATAATCCGTCAGTTACTGTAGTCGCGACAGATACTAATATTTTAATAGTATTGATAGCAAGATCAGACGACAGTTACAGTAACGCTCCGAAACTGAAGATGATAAAACCTGGAAGTCATAAAAGGGAGAGTACATACTACGACATTGCAGAAATCCAACTAAATATAGGAACTTTGAAGATGTCTTGCTATTTGCACACACTATGTGAGGGTGTGATACGACATCAGTATTCTTAAGAAAAGCTAAAGTAAAAAGCTTCCAATGCTTGAAAAATGCGGACAATCGCAACTCTATGGTGGCGATATCATTATATTGTTGCTTGTTTTATTATTTACAATATTTGTAAATTAAGAGGAGACGAAGTACGACTTTCCGAAGAAATATAAATATTCAGTCGTGGGTTCAACGAAAAGCGGCGCTAACTAAAATAATTGCAATCTTGGAAATTTTATAGATATCTAGGTACTTATTTCAGTTTCTAAGTGTGGATTCATGCAGTATCATTTAACAATGATCAAGTAACCAGTATCAGATAACCATTATGAATTAACAAGTATACAAATGTACCATTCATGCATTCAAATTAACAATTAAGAAGTAAAACGTAAAGATGCGCACAAGTCGGCGATTCAAGACATTTATTTTCCAAAATAACCTCTGTTCCCTTGATAATCGAAAAGAAATTTCATCTTCAAATGCGATTTTGAGGAACCCAAACAAACAACACAATAAATAACACAAATATTTAATACACAGACCGCCGTATTCACAGAGCATTAAATCTCCGTTAAGTCCTAACTGAGGTCCTCAGTTAAGGATAAATTGGGGATAATAAGGGGCAATAAGGGATAAAGGTGGTAAAACAGGCCTTTTTCACCACCGTTAAATACGTTAACTTAGGTTGCGATTCATATTTATCCTTAACTGAGGACCTCAGTTAGGACTTATCGGAGATTTAAACACTTAACAATGCCTTGTGAATAAGGCGGAATGTCTTTAAATTGTACATTGATTTTAACCGTAGATTACTCTCACCAAATAAAAAACACTCTTTTCATTTACCATGTTTCCAAATTCGGTTCAGGTGAAAAGATACAGGCTGTTGAAATTAAAAAAATAAATCAGTTCTTATTTAGTAACTTTGACATACCTTTTCCGAATATAATGAACGTTGGTGTCAAGTTCCCTATAACTATGATACATATTCTCCAACCATCCGTTTTTTTCTACTCCTAATGGTTTCCTAGTTATAGACTCATGGATTCATAAAACTAAATGAAATTACCATAACGAGAGCAGAGTTTTTTTTGAGTTATTTCAAGACTAATCAATCATTTTAGAAAATTAAATCATTTTTCATAATTTCTCCTTAAATGCATCGTTTTCGAGATATTCTACTTTGATCCAGAAATTTCACTACATTTATGGATCCGCCTCTGAGCGTTGAAATTACGAATCAAGTTGAAAACCACGTTATCGTACCTTTTTCTCGTTCGCCATCAATGTCATAAATAAATTTTATGAAGGAGTGTATTAGCACATTTTGAAATTTTTGAACTCTTGTAACTCTTTACCTGAGCCGAATATGAAAAAATTGTAAATGAAAAAAGGTTTTTTATTTGATGAGGGGAATCTATGGTTAAAATTAATGCATGAACACTCTCATTAAAAATAACAATAATAGATTGTTCCACTCTCATATTGGAGCATTGAATATTGAAAGAAAAATGCTTTTTTGTCTACTCCAATTTAATATTTACAAATTGCGACATATGTTTCGACCCAAATTAGGTCATCTTCAGGCACTAGAAAAGAAGAGAAGACAAACAATAAGAGAATACACATAATTCACAACAGAAAGTGTATGTTTACAAAATCACAAATAGGACGATTAAAATTAATTTAAAATATAAACAAACGGGAAAAATGAATCCCAAACAAGTTATAAAGGGAGAAAATCTTTTTTACGGAAATTACAAAGTAACAGAAATATATTAATCATTAGGAGCTCACCTCGATCAACGGAAAGACGTTTCAAAGTTATAAGTCAAAACAAGTCTGACATCTTGTAAAGAAACGTGAGAATGGAGATGGCCGCTCCATCTGTATGGGAAACTGGGAACCGCAATGAAAACTGAAAAAGAAAACGAAAAAGAACCGGTCAAGTTAAAAAACAAGGAGAGGGCGGTAAAAGCGAGAAACAACGGCGGAATCACCGCGGTGGGAAAATGTTAACTCGAAGAAGGTGTGGAGCGACCACCAATTCGGGAAATTCTTGTTGTGTATTTAACAGTTTTGTTGGGGTATTATATTTGGACCTTGAAATGACAACCTTCTCCAGAGTATCGCAAACGGAAGTACTGGACGGAGAGAACAAAATTGTTGGGGCGGTAGAAGGGGAGTGGTCTAAGTTATTCAAAATGTGCTCTGCGAAGGTAGATTTATCAGGGGTGTTCTTCTTGATAGCTCTAAAATGTTCTTGAGTTCGTACTTTGATGCTTCTGAAAGTCCGTCCTATGTAAATATTGGATTGGACAAGAACTACGGAGAAAGTACAGACTGAGAGACTCTATTTATGTTGAGATATGGGAGTTACATATGACTTTAATATCCCTATTACATCCTATAATCTGGGACTCTATGGACAGGGAGGTGCGAAACATGGTTACCACTATAGGCGACAGAACATATAACAGACTTTTTAGGAAGATTCAGCACCTAAGATATATAAAATCTTTAAATTGTATGAATGTGCATCCAACATCATATTCAGATTACAAGTCTCACCCCAGAACGCTGAATTTGACCAATGTCGATTTCACTAATGCTGAAAAAGATCTCTTAGACCAAGGTTTAAAATTCGCCACCCAACAAAGTATATCGACTACAACTTTAGATAACCTCACTTCCCATATTGAGAATATAGTTAAACGCATTAAAGATGTCAATTCAACAACCATCGGTATTATGACGTCAAATATAGTCAAGAAGACTATTAATAAACATAGTAAACATTCCAATGAGAAAAATATTTTAACGTCGTTGAAGAAGAAGATTATAGACCACGATTTGCTTATCACTAAGGCAGACAAAGGAAATTGTACCGTCATCATGAGCAGACCAGAATACGTGAGTAAAACCGAGGAATTTTTGAACACAGAAGATTTCTCCACTGTTGCCAGTGATCCTACACCGTCATTTTTCAGGAAGGTTGTTGCCGCTATCAAGTCTCATTCAGAGTTATTCGTGCATTTTAACACTAGTAAGGAGAAATTTATGTCATCACTTTGTTCCACTCCTGTTCTATATTGTTTACCCAAAATTCATAAACCCAATGTTACCATCAGACCCATTGTATCCTTCACCAATACTCCAGCTCATAAAATTTCCATATTTTTGAACATTTTCCGAGCTCACCTCGACTATAAGTCTGAGTTTTCCATAAAGAATTCATTACAGCTAACAGAGACAATAAAAGATCTCCTTATTCCTTCTGGAGCAAAGATCGTGTCCTTCGATATCGTTAGTTTGTATCCTTCTACTCCCTCTATTGAGGCTGAAGATCTGGTGAATCAACTTTTAGTTTATTCCTTGTTAGAAGACAATATTGTTTCTGGTCTCTCCTCTTTGCTAAATCTTTGTCTCAAGCAGAACTTCTTTCAATTCAACAATTGTTTCTATGTACAAAAGAACGGCTTGAGTATGGGATCTCCTTTGGCTCCCATTCTTGCCGAGATATTCCTTAAGAAATTAGAGTCATCCCTCAAATCCCATATGAATTTTAAAAAGCATATATTCTTATGGAAGCGTTATGTGGATGATATTTTTTGCGTTTTCTTGGGTGATGATTCGGAACTTGACGATTTTCTGGTCCACCTCAACTCTCTACATCCCAGAATTTCTTTTACCATGGAAAAGAGCGTTGGCGGCAGTTTGCCTTTTCTAGATGTTTTGTTGCATTTGGAGTCGAATAAGCTGACAGTCTCTGTTTATAGAAAACCCACAACTACCGACCATGTCATACCTTATTCATCCTGCCACCCAGTGTCACACAGACTTGCCGCTTTTAGGTCCCTTTTCCATAGACTTTTTTCTGTCCCTTTGTCACCAGAGAATTTTAATGTTGAATATAATATAATTTTACAAATAGCCCTAAACAACAAATTCCCTGTTGACATGATTACGAGATTGTACGATAAAATACGTTTATCTTTTGACATCAGATCTAAGACTACTCTTTGCCCCATTAGGAACGAGTCCAGAGTGTTCCTGAGCTTGCCCTACATTCCGGTCGTTTCAGAGGCCCTTGGTAAGTTTTTCCGTCAATATGACATCCATGTTTCTTTTAAAGTAGTAGGCACATTGAAATCACATCTATCGAAGGGCAAAGATTCTCTTTCTCCTACGAAGAAAATGGGTATATATAGACTCGATTGATCTTGTGGTGACTTTTACATAGGACCGACTTTCAGGAGCATCAAAGTACGAACTCAAGAACATTTTAGAGCTATCAAGAAGAACACCCCTGATAAATCTACCTTCGCAGAGCACATTTTGAATAACTTAGACCACTCCCCTTCTACCGCCCCAACAATTTTGTTCTCTCCGTCCAGTACTTCCGTTTGCGATACTCTGGAGAAGGTTGTCATTTCAAGGTCCAAATATAATACCCCAACAAAACTGTTAAATACACAACAAGAATTTCCCAAATTGGTGGTTGCTCCACACCTTCTTCGAGTTAACATTTTCCCACCGCGGTGATTCCGCCGTTGTTTCTCGCTTTTACCGCCCTCTCCTTGTTTTTTAACTTGACCGGTTCTTTTTCGTTTTCTTTTTCAGTTTTCATTGCGGTTCCCAGTTTTCCATACAGATGGAGCGGCCATCTCCATTCTGACGTTTCTTTACAAGATGTCAGACTTGTTTTGACTTATAACTTTGAAACGTCTTTCCGTTGATCGAGGTGAGCTCCTAATGATTAATATATTTCTGTTACTTTGTGATTTCCGTAAAAAAGATTTTCTCCCTTTATAACTTGTTTGGGTTTCATTTTTCCCGTTTGTTTATATTTTAAAATAATTTTAATCGTCCTATTTGTGATTTTGTAAACATACACTTTCTGTTGTGAATTATGTGTATTCTCTTATTGTTTGTCTTCTCTTCTTTTCTAGTGCCTGAAGATGACCTAATTTGGGTCGAAACATATGTCGCAATTTGTAAATATTAAATTGGAGTAGACAAAAAAGCATTTTTCTTTCAAAAATAACAAGTTCAACTTTCACTTGCTATTTGTAATTGTTACTCGATACTCGATAATTTGGGCTGCATGAATCCACACTTAATTTCGGAATTGTAGCTAAGTTTTGTTTGATGGATATCCGACAGTTCCAGAGCTATAGATCACATTAGTTAGGTTAGGCAGGAAATTTGAATTACGATCCATCCGTGGATCCGATCACTGAATTCCCCGTGCATTTCTTATGGACCTAAAATTTACGCGAATTTCTCGCCTGTTTTTAGATACTTTGGCTTATTTCTTAAGGTTTATTTTGATTGAAATAGATTCAGTGAACCTTTCTCAACCATCTAGAATCAAGTTTTCATTACAAAAGTATATATTACCAAAATAATTAATAAATATAAAAGTGTTCACCAAATTCGATTGACGTATGTCTCAGCTCACTTGAAATCAGTCAAAAATAATAACGTAACCCTAAATCGGCCTTGTAATGACGCACAACAGAAGTCATCTACGATATACAGAAATCTTTCGAACTACACTGGTTTCAATTTTGATTTAAGGATAAATAGAAGTAGATTTTGATGTGGAAAGAACATGAAAACAAGCACTAATGATGAAGGTACCCAATACTTGATGTCTCTGTACTAACATTATCTTTTAAATAGGGTTGTTTCATCTCGAAGTTGAAATTCCATGTTAAAAAATTTTAATTTGGATCTCCCGCCAACAGAATGATTCTAACCTAACTATTGTGGTCTATTGTGCGCCAAAGCAGACTGACTTTATGTCAGTGCTTTCAAAATTTTTATATTTTCATACACACGTGTAATATTTTTTTATGTTCAAAATTTTTTAGCTATATCTAATTTTAATTGATAAGTATTCGAATAACCCCACTTTATACGGTTGTAGAGATTGAAAATCACAGATTTCTCAATTTTGTTTTTGTTTGTATGCTTATCCTAGCCAAATATCAGGTTTTAAGTGGAATTACCCTAGTTTTATGCACAAATCTGCATCCTCTTCTATGGGGGATTGAAAGATTTTTGCGCCTCTATTCTGTGGAACATCGCGTTATCATTTTGCCCAAATGTTCTGTAATTTTCGAATTTTTTGCCAAAAATGGTCTTAAAAGATTGGGTTTGACTCCCTGATGAAGAATTCGAGGTCAAAGTTGATTCTGTCTGGCCGGCCATCCGGCCGGTCGTCCATTGCCACGATAACTGGAGAACGGAAAGAGATGGCACTTAAAATTTTCAAGGTGGGTAGCGTATCCCAATACAACGGACAAGTTCGTTAATGGGCATGATTTCCGAGTAATAATTTTGTTTTCAACCAATACAAATCCGATCGAATTGAAACTTGGTGAGCAGTTGAAAAATACAAACCTAAGGAAGTTTGTGAAATCTTGTGAGAATCGTATCACTTGAAAATTCAAAAAGAATATTATTTATGTCACGATAACCGGAGAACGTAAACCGTATTATTAAAAAAAAATTAAAAAGAATATTATTGATGTCACGATAACCTGAGAACAGTGAGAACGGAAAGAGATAGCGACTTGAAATTTTCAGGGTAGGTGGTACGTCCCAATATGAAGGACAACTTCGTTAATGGGTATAATTGGCCCAATGGTTTCCTAGTAATAATTTTGTTTTCAACCAATACAAATCCGATCGAATCAAAACTTGGTGAGTAGTTGTAGAATACAAATCAAAGGACGTTTGTGAAATAATGTGAGAATCGTATAACTAGAAAATTAAAAAAAAATTAGTGTGAAATATTATTTATGTCACGGTAAGCTGAGAACGGTAAGGTTAGGTTGCGAATCGATCCAATTCAAACATGTTTATCAGTTGTAGAATGCCAACGCGAAAATTCTTGCATAATTTCGCGAGGATCGTATCACTAGAAAATTTTCAAAAAATCATTGAAAATCATTAAAAAAAATTTATATTTCAGAAACTATTCGTCGGACATCGCTGAAATTTTGCGAGAGCCTTCATAACCTAACTCTACTACTAAGCTCAAAGTTTGAACACGATCCGAGCAGCCTTGTGTGAGCTGAATGGGTGAACGTTGCCTCGATAACTTTCGAGTGAAAGTAGGTAGGGACTTGCAATTTGCAAGTGATGGTTACCTCGATAACTTTCGAACAAAAAGAGATAGGGACTTGCAATTTTCAGGGTAGGTTACACATCCGAATGGGAGAGTTGAGTCCGTTTTGAGGTATAATCGGTCCATCCTGACTTCACGTCAGTGCTTGAACCAATTTTTTATTTTTCTGTTGTTTGTTCGTTAATTCTATTTGTTTAGATATCTAGTACTTGTTTAATTAGTTTGTTATACATACTTGCACCCCCATTTATCATAATTGAAGTACCATATTTCTTAACTTTTCTCTCGTTTGTTCGCAAATTCTAGGTCGTATACCAAATTTCAGATTTCTAGGACTTAGGAAAAATCTCTTGTTAGTTTAATGAGATGATAAAGAATAATAATAAAGACTTGGCATTTCTGGGGTTCGGGGTTAAAAGTGACAGATTCGCTCATTTTTCTGTTGTTTGTTTGCTAATTCTAGACTGCTCCCCAAATGACAGATTTCTAGGATTTCGGAAATTCTGCGGGGGGTCCTCGAGGAGCCGCCCTCCCTAGATAAATGACGTACATACATAAACAATTACTTTGTGTAAGCCATATTTGTGCTTTTCTCTTCAAACGGGGTTCAATTAAGATTTAAACATTTTTGCCTAGTGACCATCTATAGAGTATATATTTTTCGGAGCGCGCTCAACTTGAAAACCCGTACCAACTTGGACTTAGAATTGAAGCCACGCAGCGCGTTAATTTCTAGGTACGCACTTTCAACCGTACGCATAGACAAGGTATACTATGAGCGTCCGCACTATGCCGAGCTGAATCTCGATTGCCCAAGTGAAATCACCGGTTACTATGGAAACGGCAAACGTCCCCACTCAGATACCAGCTAGTCCCAAGCGATTCCCAGTGATTGAGTGATGATTCTGGCGTATTAGTAGGAGCCCAGAGAGGAAAAAATAGGTTACGCTCAGTAGTAGTATACCTTGTTTATGGTTACTCTAAAAATAGATAGCTATTGTAGGTGCCAATTGTTTCGTGTTTTAATGTTGCGTTGAGGATTTAAGGACTGACACTGAGGGTGTGTGATCTAACAAAATTAAACTTTAGTTCTTATTAAAACAATGAATGACCTGTGCTGTAATGAGCTTAAGTCAAATTTATTTATTTAGCGTATGGCGCTTTACACACTCTAAACAATATATATGGACACATATTTCTAGATACAGTATCGATATTTCGGCTAAGCAGAATTTTGGAGAGGCATTGATTTTTTCCCTTGCTAGATCCTTCTATGTTCAGCTGGCATATCCGGACAGATGGTCCCAGATATCTGGTCGGTTGGCGCTGAGAAGCGCCGTTCTGTGATTTAATCTGCATCGTTCAGTATCGTTCGGTACAGTGTGTAAATAGTAGTCAGGAGATCACCCGATAGTGATTAAGTCAAATGCAACCCGGGTATAAGAATTGAGAGAGGTTTAGGCGAATGTTTGACACAAATGAAACTGAAAGATGTTTCTCTACTTTAAAATTGATCAAGACGTTTCTAAGAAATATAATGTCGGAACAAAGACTGACGGCGCTCGCAATGTTGTCCATCGAATAAAAACAAGAAGGATTGAGTTGAATTTTGGTAATTACCTTTCAAAATACAAATACTTTTTTTGTATTCTTGAATCAGCGCCCGCCTGAACAAAATGACTCTATGTTGAATACTTCTTATTCTTAGAATGAGTTTGAAAATACGTCGAAAAACTTCAAGAAAAGATGATGAGTGCCTTGCTCTTTTTGGCGGGGGCAGTAACGTGCCACATCGCAAAGACGTTTAGAAAGCCACTAGAGAAGAAGAATTGCTAAGATCTATAGTTAAATTTGTGTAGGCCGATTGATATCGAAATTCACAAAATTTAATATATTGGAATATTCATAACTATATTACAAACAGTTTGGATTCATTTCTTAAACTAACATCAATTCTTTGCTACTTCCATCCGGCAAATAGCCGTAGCGATACCTCGCAGAAGCACTAGAATCTAGAATTACAATAGTTTGTCGATTCACTCGTTCGGAAGTCGTAGTACACTCAATGAGGTGAACTGTGCTAATTGCCAATAACTAAAAAAAGACACACGGTGAAATATTTATTGATTTTAACCATCAACAAATACTCCGCGTGGCCTGGCTCGATCACGACTCAAGGGCAGACACAAATCCAGGTTTCATGATTATTACCAATCATCAGTGTGACTTAGCCCACACCGAATGACAGCCGAAGGAGTTCTAGAAAACTTAATTCGATTAGTTTTTTTTCGTAGTACTCTACTAAACAAAATGGACTTAATGGTAATGGTGTACGGCCCCGGCCCTCGTGGGCATCGCAGAGCCATCAGTCTCTCCGATTTAAGAAGCATGTATGGTGTAAACCATTGACCTCCATCAAGAACCTCGTCGAATCCTACGGATAAAGGAAGCTTCAACGTCATCCATCATTTTGAAAGCTCTTATGAGCCCTCTGAACAATCCACTATCTCGCTTTCGTCCCTGTTTTCATAGCAGTCTGCGTGACCATGAAGTGTATGGGAGGTACACCTGTTAGACATTCAAACGAGGTTGTAGGCGAAGATCTTAGGGCACCTGTTATGCTTAGAGAGGCTGTCATTTTACATAGTCCTCACCACCACCAGTGTTTAATGATTTAAAAATTTGAGAAATTTTAATTCTTGTAAAAAATTTTTCTTTTTTGTCTAGTTATCAGATTTTCACTAAATTTTGCACAGAATTGCGGATCGGCATTCTACAAATGCAAGTTTCAATTTGATAAATTCTGTAGTTTTTGAGTTGTTGTGGAAATAACAACGAAACTACAAATAGTTCGTTCGAGAGTTTTCGTGGCAACGACTGGCTGACTATAATCGAATTTGACCTCTAATTCTTCATCAAATTCGAATATTACAGATATATCGGAAAATAATAGCACGCTGTTTCCTAGAAGATGCTCGCAAGAAGGAAGAAACCGTAGAGGTAGTAGGTCTTTTAATGATGTTAAAGAACATTTCTGGCTTAAAAATGGAAGATTACGGACATTTTGGCTAAATGTTAGGGGTTCAGGGGAACAAGCGGGCCAAAAAAAAACTCCTGAGAGTGATTAGTTACGAGGCTGCTCCTTCTATGTTGAGGCTGAGTTCGGAAGGGTACGTTCAAGGGCGTAGCCAGGAATAGTTTCCGGGGGGGGGGGGGGGGGGGGGGGTTGAAATATGAATTAATTTTTTTAAGAGAGAAGTAACATTTCGGGGGGGGGGGGGGGTTTGAACCCCACACCTCCCCCTGGCAACGCCCTTGGGTATGTTCATTTAGTTTATGGGAAATTAACTATTACTACTGAATGTTCAATCGAATCATAGAATAGAGATAGGCCAGATCGGCCAGAAGGCCAAACATTTTCTGAGTTCCTTTCAAAAAAGGGAAAATGGGTTGCTATAAAATAGAGTTTTTAAGAATTCCATCCGATTACTTGAAATCGCTATAGGGGTTCTCTAGAATCCAACATCGTCCGATTTATAACGTATTTTATTCATTATAGCCTGTGCGACATATGAGTCCGTGCACATATACCAAAACTAAGTCGCAAGCAGAAATTCCTTCCTTAACAATAGCCCCGGATGGATGGTTCAATACACGTTTCTTGAATCATTGAATGACCATTAAATTACTCAATTATTAATTATTATTCAACGGTTTTTTTCTGGGTTTTCTCTCCCAAACTCTGAAAAATATCTATAAAATAAAAATTAATTATTTTGTGATTTGCTTCTGCGTAAGAAACACAGGATATTTGTCAGAAGCAATCAATTGAACAATGTTGCCTAACAAACAACAACGAAACAACATCAACGAAGAAACAACTATATCGTAACGTTTCGGAGTCTATATCAGACTCCTTCTTCAGACGCTCAATGAAAATCGAGAGAATTATTTTGTTGATAGTTATTTGGTGAAATTCAAGAATTGTCACATTGACAGTATTTAAAAATCATAGCTAACATAGTTTTACTTCGCATAGAAATTTCCAAGTTCCAACTCCTTTTTTAATAAATTTAGCCAAATATGGTCAATACCAATTGAGCAATTTGCAAAATTGCATTCTCTGTTCAATAAAATACAAGTTGACTCCTTAAGTTTCCTTTTCATAAAATCAGGTTCTGTCATTAGAATCTTTGTATTACTCCAATCCATCATGTGATCTCCTTGGATTGTACATACATGTTCTGCTATTTTTGATTTCTGTATGTCTCTATTTCTCAAGTTATTCTTATGCTCTGACTTTCTTACTTCTAGTGGTCTTGATGTTTCTCCTGTGTATGATTTACCACAAATACAAGGAATATTATATACACAGTTTTTTGATTTTTGTTTTTCATTTATGGGTTTTGTTTTCGTTAATAAAGATCTAAGATCATTCTGTGTTCTTATATTGAACTTAGAACCGATTCTTCTAATTTTTTCAGAAAGGCCACGAACATAAGGGATCACATTCAACAGATTGGGTTGCTGTTCTTGTTGATTATTTTGTTGTTCTTGTTTATTTGTTTTTCTATCTAAATTCATGATACATGTATTTATGAATTGCCTCGGATATCCATTTTCTTCAAGAAATTTTTTGATGAAATTAATTTCATTATTTCGAATTTCAAGAGTAGAACAAATTAGGTTCGCTCTATCATAAAGTGTTTTAATAACACCTCTTTTTACACTAAGCTGATGGTTTGAATAGAAATTTAAATATCTATTTGTATGTGTCTGCTTCCTGAAGACACTCGTTTCGAAATGGTTCGGATACTTAATTATCGAAACATCCAGAAAAGAAAGCTGATTATTTTTCTCTATTTCCAAATTTATTGTAGGTTCCTTTGAATTTATGAAATCGAAAAATTTGCCTAACTCTTCTATACCATGTTGCCAAATTACAAATATATCGTCAACATATCGCCACCAAGCTTTTGGTTTCAACAAATATGTATCCACAAATTTTTCTTCAAAATTTTCCATGACAGGTGATGAAGGCGAATCCATTGCCATTCCAAAATTTTGTCGATAAAAAACATCTCCTAGTTGGAAATAAGTAGTATTCAAACAAACATCAAGCATTTCCATAATATCATTGGTATTAAATTTTGAATCTTTGATTATCGAGTCATCATTTTCTAATTTCGTTCGAACTATTTGAAGCGATTTATCGACAGGAACATTGGGGAACAAACTGACAACATCAAAGCTCACTAGAATGTCATTTTGGTTTAAATTTGAATTTTGTAGTTTTTCAAGAAAGTGTTTGCTATTCTTCAAAAAACTTTCTTTCTTTCCTGTTAATGGGTTTAAAAATTGAAGTAGATATAATTAATTTTTATTTTATAGATATTTTTCAGAGTTTGGGAGAGAAAACCCAGAAAAAAACCGTTGAATAATGAGTATACCTCCCACAGTATCCTTTAATGATTTATTAATTATTGTTTCAGGTTTGAATATTAGATGTGTTGGATCAGAGAGCTATTTCAATATAACAAAAACCACCAAATTTCCCCTCGATACTACTGATGGGCAATCTTATAACAGACGATAATGGTTGTAGAAACATATAAAATGACCTATTATATGTATATCATAAAACTTAACTTTGAATGTGATAACAAAAGTAAGATGTCAATACCAATATCATCTAGTAAGCAGAAAAAAATGTATCAATTCAGGTAACTTCTTCGCTAGGACTTATTGAAATCGTACCTGTGTGTTATTTTTTCTTCTTCCAGATTTTTGTAACAACCTATACATTGAATTCTTCCACCTACGCAGGGTCCTACAACTAAGGGATCTTCTCTTATGATGATCTGTCCGGCTTTTATATCATTTTTTGCTACCATATACCTAGAAATAAAAATTGTGAATGAATGATCTGATAATTAACTTTTTCTATAAAATATTGAAAAATGCAATGATATTCACAAATCTAAATAACTCATATTATCTACGAGAATGATGGATAATCATTATTGATATTATTATACTGAGGTTGGTAGGTCTTCTGAGGAGACCCATCAAAAGCTCTTAAGAGCTTGTGAGATTATGGAGAATCAGTTGTCTTCTGTGCAGGCTTGGTAACTATCCCTTATGCCCCCCTACAACTAAGCCAGCATCACAGATATTTATATTCTTTTTTCGTGGACATGAAGTACTTTTCGACGGCAAAATAACTTTTTCGTCCGTTATGGTTACTATGGATACGGTATGATAAGGTTCAATTTTGTGCTCCTATCGGATTTCGAGGAAACTAGTCGAAAGGTGGATATTTCCTGGAGGAATTATTGACAAGCGTTTTGCACGATAGCAAATCAGTGAAGTTGGCCAGATTTGTGCCCAAAAGGCGGGGTTCCTTTGAAGAATCACAAAAATTCCGACTTACTGTCAGCAATAAGTCATTCCCGGGAAGTTATTATCAGTGAAACAAAAACTTAACAATGCCAAACACACATGCCGGTTTGAATTGCCTGAAACCAGTGGCCACAGCTGATCGTTCACTTCAGTGTGACGGCGATACATACACATGGCCTGCACAGGTGAATCCGCGGAGGATCGCATTACTCTTAAAAAAATACGCGGCTTATGCGTCCTCTGAAATTCTTGCAACTCGAACGTTTTCAACATTTCCGAGATTGAGGATTTCCTTCAAAGTTTCAAAGACGATTTCAACAAGCATATTAAAGATTTTATTAGTAAACTAACATAATTAAATAACAAGCTGTCTCAGATTGTCTCAGAAGTCTACCGAATTTCCGGACAATATCGCCAATGAAGTGGTGGACCGCATAACGCGTGCTAAGAATGTGTTAGTCAGAGGCGTACCTGAATCTTCAACAGGCGACACACACTTGAGAAAAGATGACTATGCCAACAAAGTAAAGCTAGTCTTGGAAACTCTTGGCTATCTAGAAAAGACAATCTCCTTATATAGAATCGGCAAACCGAACCAACGATTCCCTCAAATGATTAAGGTGGTTATGGCTTCGGAGCACCACGCCAGAAGTGCTATTAGAGGGAAATCCAAACTTCTGGAGAACAGCGCAACGGATAAATTCTCTATAATTGATGACAACACACCCACTCAACAACTACGACTGAAAGAACTTCGTAGCGAAATGGAAACTCGCAATAATAACGGAGAACATGACCATAAAATACGTAAACGGCTCCCCTAAAAAGATCAAATATAAGATAGGCCCCAGATTGGATTCCTGAGGCACTCCCGAGGTTGCAATAAATGTCTCAGATTTATAACCATTAACATAATGAACAAGCACTCTAGAGCTGATGTGAGAAGACAACCATAGAAGCGGATCTCCGTGCACACCGGCCCCCGACAACTTCGACATCAAGATATTGTGGTCAACGTTATCGGAAGCTTTGCTGAAGTCGGCGTACACAGTGTACCTGACCTGAATACGCTCATTCATAGAAGACAGAGCTGGGCCAAAGCATTGTGCTTAGTGCTTGTGAAAGTGCTTGAAGCCTTTTTGTGCTCCCGAGTACTGTGCGAGCACTCTTTAAAACCAGTGCTTAGTGCTTAGTCGTCTATCAAGAAGATATAAGTGTATTTTTTCGAAAATGTTCATGTGATTTTACAGATTTATTCGATATTTTCAATTAAATTTCCATCTAATTTACAACGCTAAATTGCATATGACTACATACACAATAGAAAATAATACTATCCGATTTGTGCAGATTATATTTTCGACATTTTGAACAACTCGAACTAAATTATGTATTAATTGAAAATTGCCCAAAAGACCAATTAATTCACGTTAGTGCTTTTTGCGCGTATGTTCTGGGGAACATCGCGTTATCATTTTGCCCAAATGTCTGTAATTTTCGAATTTCCGAAAATGGTCTCAAACGATTGGGTTCGACTACCTGATGAAGAATTCGACCGACCGGCCGGCCTTTGCCACGATAACTTGAGAACGGAAAGAGCTAGTGACTTTCAGAGTAGGTGGCGCATCCCAATACAACAGACAAGTTCGTTAATGGGCATAATCGGCCCAATGGTTTCCGAGTAATAATTTCGTTTTCAACAAATATAAATCCGATCGAATTGAAACTTGGTGAATAGTTGTAGAATATAAACCTAAGCACGTTTGTGAAATTTTGTATTTTTCATTAACGTGCATCTCATTTATATCTCGATAACCTGAGAACGTAGAGGTTGTAGAGGCTGCCGTTCAACATCGCCTTCGACGGCACCGCATCGCAACACCCGGTCTCGGGCGAGAGCTCAATCTGGGAATCTGGGGACACCGCTGTAGAAGCGGACGACGGTGATCGTTCCACTCCCGCTCCGAACACCGAGCTGGGATTATTACGGAATGAAATTCGTGATATGAAGAGAAGTGTGGACTTCTGCTCGGACAAAATTTCAGATTTCGAGAATGTGGTCAAAGATCTGAAAAATTTACTCAAAATTACTGAGGAGTTAAAAGCGGAGAACACCCATCTAAAAGAACACGTTTCATCTCTGAATCATAGGTTGAATACAATGGAACAACAAGCAAAATCTAACAATATCGAAATACAGGATATTCCGGAGAAGAGTGGCGAAAATTTGTTTCAGGTCATAGATAAGATTGGCAACTTCATTGGTCACCCCGTGAGAAGAGAAAGTATCGACTTCATCACACGGGTACCCACTAGAATACCCTCTAAACCAAAACATATCGTAGTAAGGTTCACATCAAGGATATACAGAGATGAATTTCTCGCAAAATCTAAAAGCAAGCGTAACCAGCTCGAGGACAGAAGCTTAATGCTCGATGGTATATCAAACAAATTTTTTATAAACGAACATCTCACAACTGCAAACAAAACGTTACACAAAAAGGCTCGTGATGCAGTAAAGGAACATAATTATAAATTCATTTGGGTGCAAAACGGTAATATACTAGTTCGCAAAGACGAGGGAAGTAGAATAATTCACATATCGAATGACTTCGATATCGGTAAGATCAAATAATTCTTGATTTCCTGTTACAGTACTTAGCTGTACGACTTTATCGGATTTGCAATGGCTATTCACATCTTCTATCAGAATGTCAGAGGTTTAAAAAGTAAACTACACGAATTCAAGAAAAAATGCTCGTCCAATAATCATGATGTCCTGTTTATTACCGAGTCTTGGCTCGATGGTTCCGTGTTTGATTCCGAAGTGGTTGATTTAAATATGTACTCTATATTTCGCCGTGATCGCGAGTCCACTGGATCTAATAAAAAGCTCGGTGGAGGTGTTTTAATTGCGGTAAAGAACAAATACGATGCCAGCTTGGCTCCACAGTTTCACAGTGACGCGGAGGATCTATGGGTCATCTTGAGGGTCGGGTCTAGGAAGATTTTCCTTTGTTGTGTCTATCTCCCCCCTGGTGATTCTATTGCAGGTGATGGTTTTGCGTCTAAGTTAAATAATATTAAGTGCAGCATCGAGAATGACCTAGTC
Organism: Halyzia sedecimguttata; assembly: GCA_937662695.2. Lineage (NCBI taxonomy): Eukaryota > Metazoa > Arthropoda > Insecta > Coleoptera > Coccinellidae > Halyzia > Halyzia sedecimguttata. The sequence goes on along the minus strand of OW569416.2, from coordinate 7,589,571 downwards.
GTCATGTGTGGAGATTTCAACTGTTCCTCCGTCCAATGGGTGTCCGACGCAAGTGTTAGCGGCTCTTTTCTCGAACCATGTAATGTCGAAACCAAATATTGTAACATTATCGACACATTAACCACATGTGAATTGATGCAGTTTAATTGTATTCATAGAACTCTCGATCTAATCCTGTGTAACCAATTTGTGTTATCACAAATTGGGCCCTGTGGTTGTCCGGCGGTTAAGGAGGACAGTCACCATCCTTCACTGGAGTTCTTGGCTAACATTAATCTAAAATCGCTGTCAAAGTCCAAAAAAATAATATATAACTTCAAAAAAGGTAATTACGACAAAATAAATGAGGAACTCTCTAAGATACCTTGGACTAGCGAACTATCTAGTAACGACATAAATACTGATCTGAGCTTACTTTACGAAATTATTGATGATCTCATTGATAAGTTTGTACCAAAGAAGATTATTAATACAGGGTTTCCCGCGTATTTTTCCAAATTCACCATCAAATTAGTTAAACGTAAGAACAAAATCCATAAAAAGTGGAAAATTTATAAAAAAAGAAAGATTTTTTGGAATTCAAGCGATTGAGGGCTTTGTCGAAAGTGATGATCGATCAGGACTATTCTGGTTATTTGAGATCCATAGAAAAAAAATTGCCTACGAACCCTAAACTCTTTTTCAACCTTACATCAAGTAAAAATAGAAATGGTAAATTCCCTTCTACGGTTACGCACAATGGTGTAACTAGTACTGGAGGTGAGGATATCTGGATATCTTGGAAATATGTTAACCAGCGGAAGAAAAGTTCTGACCTTCCTAATAATATGTCTTATAATGGTGCATGTAGCTCTAATGGTGCGGATACTGTGAATCTTTTCGCCGACTTCTTTTCCAGCGTTTATAAAAAGGATTGTGTAGTGCCTCCGAATATTAAGTACCCTCAAACAGTGAACTTATCCAGTTGCGAATTCTCAAGTGCCGAAATTTATGAGATAATTGAGCGACTCAAGCCTGGGCTGTCGGTCGGAACTGACGGTGTACCTGCTTACGTACTGAAGAGGTGTGTTTGCACTCTTTCCTCTCCAATCTGCAGTCTATTCAATGTCTCATTGAAGCAGGGTAGATTTCCCGAATTTTGGAAGAGTAGCTTCATCATACCGATCTTTAAATCAGGAACCAAATCTGAGGTATCTAACTACAGGGGGATTTCCATTCAATCGGTTATGCCAAAGATGTTGGACAGTCTGGTATGTAGTTACATGACCTGGCACTGTGATGCCCTTTTGTCTGACGAACAGCATGGATTCAGGCGTGGGAGGTCTACCCTATCCAATCTTTTGGATAGCGAACTCCTTTTATCGGCCCAGAACCTTTCTGCGGTATAGGAAAATGCACCTACAAGAAAGAGTTTCTGGAGAAGGAGGAAACCAAAAGAGAGACACTCTGGCGGAATCTTCCAGGTTTGGTTCATTCCAAAAAGTTCCTTAGGAACTTTAAAGAAGTGAGATCCAAAAGGTATCTGGATCTCTGTAAGAATAAGTTACACCTGGTCACTGGCTTCCTCACAGGACACTGTCGCCTCAGGAAGCATTTGATGAGAATAGGTTTATCAGATACTGACGAGTGCAGATTCTGTGGGGAGGAGGAAGAAACAGCGAAAGGAATGCTTTGGACAGGAAACTTGTAGGAGTGAAGACGTAATATCCTTGAAGCCTTCCCAGATATTGAGGTTCATTTATACTCTGGAACTGGAGGGCGAGCTGTAGATGGCGTAATGGTGAGAACAGCTCTGATGGGGGGCACAATAGATCTCAAGGTCGCGGTGCAACGTAACACCTTATCAATAATAATAAAAAAAATAATAATAATCCAATATTTTGGTGTACCTCGAGGATATAGTCGGCTATTTGGAGGAGGGTCGCCAGGTGGACGCTGTGTACACCGATTTCTCCAAGGCGTTTGACACGGTAAACCATAATATTATGCTGGCCAAGCTGGAAGCCTTTGGAATATCTGGTTCTTTACTAACTTGGTTTAGAAGTTTTTTATGTGGCCGAATGCAAATTGTCCGATATAAGAATTATTTCTCTAGGTTCATCGAGGTTACTTCGGGTGTTCCCCAGGGTAGCCATTTGGGACCTATACTTTTTAATTTGTTTATTAATGATGTCAAGGACTGTCTCAATTCTAACTTTTTGATTTTTGCTGATGACTTGAAATTATACCAACCAGTTAATTCTGTGGCTGATTGCCTCTATCTTCAGGAACAGATTGATAGTTTTCACGAATGGTCAACTTCTAACTATCTTAGTGTTAACATCAATAAGTGTAGTCTTATATCATTCCACAAGTGCATTACACCTATCCGGCACAGTTATCGGTTGAACGATATAGAATTGACTAGGCATACATGTGTTCGGGACCTTGGTATTTTACTCGATTGTAATTTGAATTTTAAGGAACAAGTTCAGAGTGTATGTGCGAGGGCTTATCGGTCGCTCGGCTTCATAATTCGTAACTCGTCCTTCTTCGGTCCTGACACCGTGACGCTTTTGTACAGCTCTTTGTGTAGGCCTATTCTGGAATATGCTTCTAGTGCGTGGGCTCCCTTTTACCAGTGCGATATTGACAGCCTTGAGAGGGTTCAGCGCAGATTCGTGCATCATCTGGCCTTCAGATTGGGTTTCCCCAGAGGGAGTGTTGAGGCCACCAGTCTATCATCTAGTCTGGAAACCCTCCGTAATAGACGCCACCGGATGGACTTGTCCAACCTCTATAAAATTTTGAATGGCGGCATACGCTGTCCCAAGCTACTATCTGCAGTAAACTTCAATTTGCCTTCGAGGATAACGAGACAGACTCCAGTTTCTTACATCCACACACATAGGACGAATTATGCTACTAACTCATTCCTCAATAGAAGCATGGCTGCGGCGAATGCTCTGGGTTCCAGTTTGGATTTTTTCTCGGGCTCAATTTCTTCATTTAACGCGATGTTGCGGCGCATCAGTCGAAATTTTTAAAACGTGGTGAAATACTTTAATACTGTTTCTTCATGTGTTTGATAGTCTTGTTTATTTTAACTTGTAGGACTCGTGCTATGAAGACATGCAGTCACATAGTATGAGTCCATCTTTTCATTTGATTTTCTTGTTTAAAAGGGGGTTATCTCGTACACTCTTGTTCTTATTATTATTATAATATGTAACATGAAATAAATAAATAAATAAATAACAGTTTTGCCGAGTTTTTTCAAAATGCATTCGTCCCCCCTGCGCAACCTGTACCTCACGTAGGCTCTATTGCAGTTGATCCTCCTTACTATATCTCCAAATTAGTTTTAACGCAGAAGGAAATTGAAAAAACAATAAGATCGCTTGACCAAAATAAAGGCGCTGGACCTGACGGTATTCCATCCTACTTTGTTCGTCATTGCCCCGCACTAAGCGACCCATTGCTTCATATTTTTAATCTATCACTGCGAGATGGTGTGTTTCCGCAGCGCTGGAAGAGAGCATCTGTAATTCCCATTTTCAAGGGAGGTGATAGAGAGGCTGTGGGAAGTTACCGTCCTATAAGTAAACTATGCATTCTTTCCAAGGTGATGGAGACTGCTGTCTACGGCCACCTATTTCACCATGTTAAAAATCAAATAATTTCAGAGCAGCACGGGTTTTTTAAAGGTAGATCGATCGAGACAAATCTTTTAACTTTCCTATCATTCTTGCATGGTGCCCTCGACGATCATGTGCAGGTGGACGCTGTTTACACCGACTTCAGTAAGGCATTTGATAAATTATCACACGAAATTCTGGCTTGTCGCCTTTCTGATGTCGGTGTGGGTGGTGGCCTCCTGGCGTGGTGTAGATCCTATTTGTCCGACAGGGTGCAGTTCGTCTCGGTGGATGGATTTGAGTCTTTTGATTATAATTGCACATCTGGCGTACCACAGGGTTCCATCCTCGGACCTCTTTTTTTCCTGATATACATTAATAACATTATTTCTGTTTTCACGAAATGTAAGATATTACTATACGCGGATGATTTGAAAATTTTCTTTACAATAAAATCTCTAGCGGATTGTCTTATTATTCAGGAGGAACTGAAGAGGTTCGAGAGTTTCTGCATCACTAATCAGCTACACCTGAATATTTCTAAATGCCAGACGATTACCTTCACAAGAGGAAGGTCCCCTATCCATTTTCCATATTCCATTAACGGGTCGAATTTAAACAGGGTAGACCATCTCAGAGACTTGGGCATCACTCTTGATCGAAAGCTGAACTTCATTGTTCACATTGATAATATTGTCAATAGTTCTAACAAAATGCTAGGATTCTTATTCAGACAATGCAGATTATTCAAAGATTGCAGGTCAGTTCTTACCATCTATAATGCATATGTTCTTGGCCGAGTAAACTTTGCTTCGGTTATATGGAGTCCTCAATATAAAGTTCATATAGAGCGAATCGAGCGCATTCAGAATAAAATGCTGAGATTTTTAAGCTACAAGGCTAATTTTAATGTTCTTGAAACCAATGATTTTTATTACCTCGCAAGAAAACATTTTAATTTAGTATCTTTAGAGAGAAGGCGAGAAATGAGCGATACTCTCACAATGAGGAGAATTGTAAGTGGTGAGTTGCAGGTACCGGGGCTGCTGCAGGAGGTAGGTTTGAACGTCCCCACTTTCAATTTAAGAAAATTTGAATCTTTCTATATTCCTCTTAAGAAGACGAACGCTTCGAGAGGTTCTCCTTTGGTCAGAATGCTCCGCTCCTGCAACGAGCTACGCGACACTGTCGATTTATTCAATTGTAACCACTCACGCTTGAAGTCAGTCCTCAAGAGATTCTTTTTGCTGGAATAGATTTACTTCTGTTATTTTTCCCTGGTTAAGTGTATGTGTGTAATTGATTTCACTGTTTTTTTTTTCTTTTTATTGTAAAATGTGGATACTTTTTTTAGGTTGTCAACCTGTTTGTATTCCTTGTTCATAAATACATAAATAAATAAATAAATAAACGGAAAGAGATAGCGACTTGAAATTTCCAGGTTAGGTTGTGCATATAAATATGACATTTGAGTTCGTTTATAAACATAATCGGCCAAACGGTTTTGGAGTTATCCGCATCTGAAATTAGATTGTTATTTCCGTAATAACTTGAAAAATACCAATCCAATTTAAATATGGTTATTAGTTGAAGAAAGCCAACACGGAAATTCTTGCAAAATTTTGTGAGGATCGTATCACTAGAAATTTTTTTCAAAATCATTGAAAATCATTGAAAAAAATTCTATATATTAGAAACTATTCATCCGACATGGCAGATATTTTGCGAGAGCCTTCAGAACCTATCTCTACTACCAAGTTCCAAGTTTGAACACGATCGTATCTATATTGTTGGAGATCTGAGCAGCCTTGTGTGAGTTCAGTAGCTAGATGGGTGACCGTGGCCTTGATAACTGCCGAACGAAAGGAGATAGGGAATTTACCATGGTAAATTCGATTAAGAGAGTGTCCAATACAGGAGAACGGACAATAGAATTCACCATGGTAAATTTAATTAAGAGTGTCCAATACAGGAGAATAGGCAATAGGACATACGCGCAAAAGCTCCTGACTTCACGTCAGTGCTTGAAGCAATTTTTAAATATCAAGGGAACTAAAACACTTGGCATAAGTATCATTATATAATACCATGTTGTTGTCATAGGTGTATGTTTTGGGTATTATCCCATTTTGAAATTCGGAAATACATTTTGCCTCTGCAGAAAAAACTGGGACGCTTATGGAATTCATGTATCCATTAATTGTATCATCATTCCGTAAAATAATAAAGACCTTTTCAAACTGTGTGGGAATAGAATGAATTTTGAGTTCGTTAGTTTTATAGAAATTTGTTTCGCTGCACTCAATTTCCTTTCCGTCAATGACGCATATGAGGTACGTAAGTTTGCATGTTTACATGTTTTTCAAATTGAATACAGTTTTATAAAGCAATTGGGAGTAAATAACCTCATTTTCAACAGTTTTCTAAAAGTGCTTAGTGCTTAGTGCTCGAAAAATCAAATTACTTTTATAAAGTGCTTAATAATCGCAAGCCTTTTGTGAAAACGCGGTGCTTAGTGCTCGAGGCTCGGGAGTATTTTTATTGAGTGCCTAGTGCTCAGGGCTTGAAGCACTTTCGTTCGGTGCTCGGCACAGCTCTCATAGAAGATAGTATATACTCACTATAAAAATTGGGTCAAGCACTGACGTGATGTCAGGAGATTATATGCGCATGTCCTATTGTCTACTCAGCTCTATTGGACACACTACTATGAATTTAGCATCGATATATGCCATTTCTTCTGCTTTTATAATATATAAATATTTATCATTTCAATTTTAATGACCGACATCAGTAGAGAATCGTTTATCATCATAGAATTTTTAATGCAGACATACTATTCTATTGGTATTGAAATACGAAAAAACTTAGGTACGCCTCAAATAACTCCAGGATACGATATTTACGAAATTCCGCAAAAATTAGTGGGTGGGCATTACTACAAGTAATCATGAGTTTTAATTGGATCAGATTTGTATATTTTGAGTTATAGAGGAAATAACAACAAAATTTCAGATGAGTATAGCTCCAAGCTTCCAAGGCTTGGAAACTTTAAAATCTGGCCAAATATTTTACCATAGTGGTTCAAATCACTCCATCGGTGGAGTAGGCTTTCTTATGAATAGAAGACTATCCAGATACTTGCTAGCCACAAAGTCTATTTCAACAAGAGTAATACTTATAATTTTACGACTAAACTCTAGATACACTTTAAAGATCACTCAAGTGTATGCACCGACATCAACACATTCTGATGAAGAAGTAGACATATTCTACGAGGACTTATTGTCCACTATTCAGGTAAGTCCTGCCCACTTCACTGCTATTTGCGCTGACTTTAATGCTAAAGTAGGAGTAAAAGCCGATCCGTCTTAAGTAGCACTTGGAGAATTTGGTAGCCAAGGTAGAAATGGAAGAGGAGAGACACCATTGACATTTCTCCTATTTCAAAATAAGGCAAACAGGAGATAGAACATGGAAAAGTCCTGACGGAAATACCTGGAACGAAATAGATTATTTCATTACTAATAAACGATATATCTTCAAGGACGTGGCGGTTCTGAAAAGGTTTACAATATCCAGTGACCATAGGTTGGTTAGGGCTACTATCGAAATATCAACCGACCTAGAAAGACACTACATAATCAAAAAGAAGACCAAATCATGGATTCATCCAGAAAGCATTCAGGAAATTCATCGATGATGAAATGGAGAACATGTCAGCTTCAACTGACATAAAGGAACTAAACGACAAGAAAGTCAACACCATCAGATAGGCAAAAAAGAAATTCTGTCCGAAAACTGAAAGAGAGCTGAGAATAAGTCCAGAAACTAAGGAGAAAATGGTAGAACGGAGAAACGAGGCAAGCGATGTTAACACGGAACCACATGAGATGAAGGCAATCAATAAGGAGATATCGAAAGCTATTCGGAAGGACATAAGATAATTGAAAAATAAACAAATACTCCAAACTATTGAGGAAACCAAAAGTATGAAGGTCATGAGAAAAAAGATCACAAATCGCAAGAAAAAAATATTTCAGCAGTACAAATAGTAGAAGAATTCTACACAGCCCTATATAAGTCTCAAATAGATCAGACAAGAGAAGATCCACTACAAAAGATACAAAACCAAGGCACCGAAGAAATACCCGATATATCCCGTGATGAATTATACCACGCACTTGATAAAATGGAAAAAACAAGGCTCCTGGGCAGGATGAGGTGGAAACGGAGGCTATAAAGCTGGGAGGACCTATTTTGATAAAAAATATCCTAGAACTCTTCAATCTATGTCTACATAATCAGAAAATCCCAACCTCATGGAATGACTCACTCACGATATCGCTCTATAAAAAAAGGAGACATAACAAGTCTATAAAAGTACAGGCCAATCATCTTTATGTCGATATTCTACAACTAGTTACCAAGTGTCAATTCAATTCGGTGTGTATTTTTTGAGTTTATTTATTCATTCATTTATTGTACAAAGAAACACAATAAACAGGCAACGCCCTGAAACAGTATTCACCCAATTAAAACAACTTGTTGTGCAAAATCATAGACATAAATAAGGAACAACCTTCAATATAAATGATAAGTATACAATAACAATAAACAATCTCGAACCTAAAAAACAAAGCAAAAGATGTTATCAAGATAAAAAGAAAACAACAGCAACAAGCATCAAAGTAAACTAAACGCTTCAGCACAATCACAGAAACGTTTGCCTCAGTAAGCGCCTGAGGGCATTCAAGGACGTATCGAACATATCTATCTCAGCAAAAGACACATTATAACTGTTCAACACTCTACAGATGGGAGAATTACGTGCACTATTAGTCCTTCGGAAGGGAACGTAAAACAGTTCAGTTTCTCGAAGCCTTAACTCGGAAATTCTAAATGGTATATTTCGCAAAATATCTGGAACCATTAGTACACTGTTCAATATTTCATGGAGCAAAATTATGTGAGTTATTTTTCTACGATCTTCCAATCTAATTAATTTAAAATAACTACGGACTCTGTATAATCGAGCGAGTAAGTGCATTCTGGATAGTTTCAATCCTTTTAACATAGCACTTGTTCTGTGGGTTCCATATTGTAGATGTGAAATTCACTTTGTTATATGCAACCGAATAATACAGAGTTAGCAATGTTCTATCATCTTTACTATGACGGAGTATAAAACCAAGCATTCGTTTGGAGCTGTTAACAACGCTTTCAATATGTTGATCAAAGAGGAGCTTTCTGTCGAATGTCACCTCAAGATCAAGAATGCTATCCACCTCTGGAAGAGGCTGATTGCCATAAGCTAAATATTGAAAACTGATCAAATTTAGATTTCTACTGAACGAGATCTTATAACACTTGTCATAATTCAAAAAAAGACTATTTTCTCGACAGCAGTGTTGCAATCTGATAAAATCACTCTTAACCTTCTGACAGTCAGTCGTATCCTTAACCTTTCTAGTAAACTTCAAATCATCCGCATACAACAAAAGTCTTGTGTTCCAAAAACAAGCGCCAATATTGTTAACGTAAATAATAAAAAGCAATGGTCCCAAGTGTGAACCTTGGGGCACTCCGGAAGTATTCAAGAATGGTTCAGAACTGTAGCCACCTACACCGATCTCAGCGAGCCTCCGAACCAAAACTAAGTGTCTGATTTTATCGAATGCTTTCCGAAAATCGGTATAAATCACGTCCATCTGTCCGCCTACGGACATAATACATTTGTCTCCAAATTCCAGCCCTTAAAGAAAACTTGTTCTTGATCTATTAAGATATTCTTTACGTGGGACTACAGATATCTGTAAATGAGTGCTGCGAAGAGTTTCGGAATTGTCGACAATATACTTATTGGCCTATAGTTTTGTATGAGATCTTTTGGGCCGTTCTTGTGTAAAGGGGTTATTGATGAAACCTTTGTTTGGGAAAAACCGCAGTTTGAAGCGATTTGTTGAACAAAATTAACAATGGTTTGCTTAGAGCTTATCAAGAAATTACTATTCCAGACGGGTATAACTCCGAAACCGTTGGGACGATTATGACCAACAACCAATTCAACTCTCCCATTCGGATGCGCAACAAATCCTGAAAATAGTAAGTCCCTATCTCTTTTCGTTCGACAGTTATCGAGGTAACGGTCATCCATCCAGCCACTTAACTAACACAATGCTGCTCGGATATCCGACAATAATGATCCGCTCATGTTCAAACTTGGAACTTGGCAGTATAGGTAGGTTTTGAAGGCTCTCGCAAAATTTCTGATTAGTATTAGAATTAGGTATCGGACGAACAGTTTCTGTTATATAGAATTTTTTTCAATGATTTTTTTTTTAATTTTCTAGTGATACAATCCTCACGAAATTATGCAAGAATATTTGCGTCGACAATTTATGAATTAATAATTACCATGTTTGAATTGGATCGGTTTCCTATTTTTTGAGTTATTTAGGAAGTAACAACCAAATTTCAGATGAGAGATCAAAACCGTTCAACCGATTAAGCCTTAACAAACTGAAATGTGGCATTTAGATACACAACCGAACCTAAAAATTGCAAGTCACTATCTCTTTCTGTTCTCAGATTATCGTGGCATAAATAATATATTTTTAAAATTTTTTAGTGATACTATACTCACAAAATTTCACGAACGTCTTTAGGTTTGTGTTCTTCAACTACTCACCAAGTTTATTTAGATCGGATTTGTATTGGTAAAAAACAAAATTATTACTCGAAAACCATTGGGCCAATTATGCGTATTAATGCACCCTGTAAATAAGTTATCGTGGTAACGGACGGCTGGCTGACCAGCTGGACAGAATCAAATTTGTCCTCGAATCGATCTGATCTGTACTGGTTGATGACAAAATTATTACTCGAAAACAGTTGGGCTGATTATGCCCATAAATGAACTTGTCTGTCGTATTGGGACGCGCCATTTACCCTGAAAATTTCAAGTCGCTATCTGTTTCCGTTCTCAAGTTATCGTGGCAACGGTCGGCCGGCAGAACATAATTAAATTTTACCTCGAATTCTTTAACGGTGAGTTGAACCTAGTTGTTTGAAACCATCCTACGCAAAAAATTCGAAAATTACAGACATGTCGGCAAAATTATAACGCAATGTTCCCAAGAACATTCGCGCAAAAACAAAGCGAACGGGAAAAAACCGTGATTTTGACGAATTATGAAAGGCTTCAAGGATTCAACAAATACGTCATGCACTATCTTCTCCAGAGTCTTACTGGTTGATAATTGTCAACTTTACTCCTATCATCTGGTTTAGAAATAGGAACAACATAAGCAATCTTGCACTCATTGAGTGAGGAATCAAAAACAAGGCACAAAGGAACGCTGAAATTCCCTGAATATCTTTTGATAAAAATTGAAGGAATTCCATGTGACCCGCCCCCTCGTTCTCATCCATTTGGGAAAGGGCTGTTCCGACATCCTCCTCGCTCACGCTAATTTCAGAAAACAAATTATTAGAAGAACTGCTACTATTACATATTGAAATTTTTTTTTTTTTGCATGATTGGAAAACACTACGAAAATATTCATCAAACAGATCGGGTATTCAATACACAAATACTTTCGGAAGTTTTACCGTCAAAATTTACAGAGGGGGATCTTATTACTGCGATCCTAGGGCTTCACGCGAGAGCGAGACTTTTCTCGTCTCGTTTCGTTCTCGTCTCGGAAAAGCGAGACGAGACGAGACGAGACTAGGGCTTCACACGAGAGCGAGATTTTTCTAGTCTCGTCTCGTTCTCGTTTCGGAAAAGCGAGACGAGACGTTTCGAAAAATATTATGGGCGATACCGGGGACACATACAGCGCAACCCGAGAGTCTCGTTTTTGGTCTTGTAAATTTTTTTTATGAATATTTTATTCGAAAAATTAGAAAAGGTCTACATAGAGAACAATATATTTCACAAACTACCAAATCTGGTTAAAAAAAAAACTGAAAAAACCGAGTACGATTTTCTCACATTCTTAATTTGACTTGCTAGCTTCCTTAAAGTAACGTATCTCTTATCATAAATATAAAGTAACGAAAGTGTATACTATTGAAAGAGTTTATTTGGCTCGAAGTTTTCTACCTGGAAGATCGTCTTATTTACTACAGATACACACAGTGAACTTTTCTTATATACGACTCGTGCTTTTTCAACACCCACAGAGTACAATTAACTATGAAGAGTTTCCACTATAATTACTAACGTATTTTGTCTATATTATACATCGATCGTTCTAAATCGTTGTAAATTCAATACTGAACGGACAACTTTTATTGCCTGTTGATCCCAATGCTTTGAAATATTTCGTCTCTATTTGTACATCTGGAGAAGTTTATTATTTCTTCTCGTGCTTCTTGTATTGAGGATGTTAACAAGTATTGTATACATCTGCGGAAGTTTAATAAAACTGGTCGAATACTCAAATATTTGGTAACCAACTCAGATGCAATAAATAGTAATTTACGTAACAAGTCCGGAAAATAGGGTTTTTTTGGACGAATAGACAAAATTCTAGGACGAGCGTAAGCGAGTCCTGGAAGTCTATGAGTCCAAAAAAACCTTTTTCGGGCGTGTTGCGTACAATATTTTTTCGGCAACCGTGTTTTTCTAGACTATTCGAAGGTTTTCGACCGATTCGGTTCGAAATTCAAATTCGATTTGACATTTCTAATCGCTCGTTCTGACCGAAAACGTCGACCGTGAAGGAGCCGCGTTAAAATTCGCCACAGAAATACGTGAAACGTCAGAAGTTCGTCGATTTTCGCCGAAAAGTCACATATTCCTATCGTTCTTCCGGGAAAACGAAAGAGTGAATCGAAAAAAGGGCTCAGCTACGGACTAATTTCGAATCTTGTTTTCGCGTTCCCGCAAATACCGACGTTCCGAACGAGGTTTTCATAATGTATTTACAATGACCAAAACGACGTGATTCTTCCCGGCCTAGTCCGGGAAGTACGTACTTCCCGGACTAGGCCGGGAAATGCTTCTTTCTCAAAGAAAAAGCGTCCGGGAAGTGGGCACTTCCCGGACGGTTGCCGAAAAAAATTTTTTCAAGTAATCTGTAGACATAAAATTTATGCTACGTGACAAAAATTGATTATGTAGGATGATATAATGTGGATCAAAGAAATTCTTTGAAGAGTTGTTCACCAGTTTTACGAAAAATTTTGAACAGTTAAGATCTACAATTTTTGGACTTATATACAGTAAAATGTCGACGAGTGTGATAGTTCGTGATAATAACTCAAATAAGAGACGAAGATCAAATGCAAATGAAATAAGTGAAACTGTTGATCAACCACCAGAAAAAAAATTCAAAATTTGAAATTTTTTTCAAACTTGAAACAATTAAAGGTGAGAAAAAAAGCAATAAGTTTACTGTGTGAAAAATCAAAAGAGAAAAAAACTATTAGCTGCAAAGATGGCAAGACTACCGGTATGAAGAGGCATTTATTGACAGATCATTCAAAAGCATACGAAGGAATTTATGGAAGCTCAATTTCGCTTCAAAAATCAGTGACATCAGCTCAAATGAATTGACTGATATGTTTTCTGAACAGGTAATTTAATTCTATATTGATCTCAAATGACTCAAATAAGGCTAATAATTAGAAGCATTGTACTGAATTAAATTTTTAAGATGTAATTTCTCTAAGTGTGTTATTAAAAATATTAGGCATATCGACATAAAATTGTCTTACTTGTTTTCGGGTTCGAAATTATTCGAAAATGTAGATTAATTTGCAGAAACATATGGGCAATTCCACAACACACCAAATTTCAAGCATTGTATTTTTGATTCCATTATTTCTATATACGTATTAAAAGAGGCTGACCTCTACATTTTGAGTCCCTAGTTTGCAGATGTTCCTACAATATGAATTTTTAAAAATTGTAAAAAAATTCATAACTTCTGATTAAATTAAGTAATCATTAAAGGATACTGTGGGAGGTATACTCATTATTGAAAGGTTTTTTTCTAGGTTTTCTCTCCCAAACTCTGAAAAATATCTATAAAATAAAAATCAATTATTTTGTGATTTGCTTCTGTGTAAGAAACACAAGATAAAATCTTTAGAATTATTTTGTTGATAGTTATTGTGAAATTCAAGAATTGTTACATTGACACATTGACAGTATTTAAAAATCATAGCTAAATACTGTCAATGTGACAATTCTTGAATTTCACAATAACTACCAACAAAATAATTCTAAAGATTTTCATTAAGCGTTTGACGAAGGAGTCTGATATAGACTCCGAAACGTTACGATATAGTTGTTTCTTCGTTATGTTGATGTTGTTTCGTTGTTGTTTCTTAGGCAACATTGCTCAATTGATTGCTTCTGACAAATATCTTGTGTTTCTTATGCAGAAGCAGTAGGTAAACTACCGGGGTCCTAGGACATTTCAAGGCCACCAAAACCATGGTAGTTCCTGGTACACTTCAAGGTCACCCAAATGGAACCTAACCCAAGTGGGTAGGCAACCAAAAATTAATGTAGTAAACGTGTGACGTCATTGCAGGTGACCTTGGGCTGGTAGATCAGGCCTAGCCAGGCTTGCGCAGGTTAATTTTGCGAGAGAAGTGAAAAAAATTTTTTTTCGAGAATTTCGGACTTAGAAAAATTTCGACAAGTTCGGACTTAAAAAAATTTCAACAAGTTCGGACTTAAAAAAATTTCGTAGGTTAATTTTGCGAGAGAAGTGAAAAAATTTTTTTTTCGAACTTAAAAAAATTCCAGACTTAAAAAAATTTCGTTAAGTTCGGACTTGGAAAAATTTCGACAAGTTGGGATTTCAAATCGAATAAAACGATGATTAATTTTGTGAGAATTGTGAAAAAAAATATATTTTTGAAAATTCTTTATGTTGGACTTGGAAAAACTTTGAAAGGAACAATTTTAGCTACTATAAACCTTAGATATCCTTATGGGAAATTACATGTTGAAATAAGTGAACTTGAACTAGAATTCTGGGAGGAAATAAACCAAGACAATTATAATATTTGTTTTTTATTGACAAGCCAATCGTATAGTATATTTACATTTTCGAGTGCATATGTGAGTTCATTCTTTACATGATTTCTACAGGTATATAGTAATCATAGTTGGTGGTCCAATCCAAACCATGGATATTGTGTAATATACAAGTACGAACTTGTCAGGTAATAAGAATTCTTAAATTACAAATGGTAGTACAACAAACTGGTTTATAAGTACAAATGGGTTGTATGTAAATATATTAACAAAAAAAAAGATTACAAATTGTATATATTATACACAAGCAGTTAGTTTAGGTAACGTACTTGACCTGAGGTAGAAATGTGCTAGAACAAATGATTAATGCATATATTAAATAGGGGAGATTCTGAGGCTGCATTCACAGAATTATATTATACGCAAGTAGTTAGTTCAGGTAACGTACTTGACAGGAGGTAGAAATGTGCCAGTATAAGTGACAGCGACCAACGACACAAGAATAAGAGTACAAAAGGGAGGCACAGTAATGATACTATGAAGAGTTTAAGATCCCGATTGAAGATTTCAGGGAAAAAAAAGGTTCTGCCTATAAAGGAAGAAAGGAAACAGCTCGTAACAGAGTACATAGGGAAGATTCTGAGGCTGCATTCATGTTAAAAAAAAAATATATATGTATTAGGAAGATTATCGATAAGTATTATGTTATATACAAGTAGTTATTTTAGGAAATAAAGTATTTCTTAATAAAAAGGTAAGTATGGATACGAGCATACATATTAAGCAAAATAACAAAATTATAAGTATCTTTATAGAAGAGTGATGTTATTTTGGTTCAGAAGGAGGCACGTTTAGCCAATCAGATTCTTTACAACTTCGATTTGAAAAAGTATAAATTATTTTGAAAGTATGTATGTTGTAGACATCATAATCATCATCATTTTTAAAGTAATATTTAAATACAGGTAGATCATTGTTTAGCCTGCATACAACCATATTATCACATAGTTTATTTTTATTAGTACATATTTGAGCCTTTATCACTTTAGGTTGGAAATGAACATATAAGATATTTCCAATAAGCGAGTAAAGGATTACTAAATTCATTTTTTTGTAGTAGTAGAAGTGGTAGTAGTAGTAGTAGTAGTAGTAGTAGTAGTAGTAGTATTTTGTGGGGGTGATGATCTTCGTTATGCGTAGTCCTGGAATATTTCCACAACATCTGACCAAATGCACAATCTTTGGAATACATATAATGATCCTCCAAAGCACTATCCTCCTTCTTCCAATTATGAATTTGCACTGAACAATAAACACAACGGCAAATGTCTCCTTCACCGGTGAAATACAGACCAGCTCTTGCCAAATCGATAGGATTTGCAGCACCGGTCCAAAATTTCTTCTTAAACGTGAGAAGTCGTTGTTCAAAGTCCATGTGATCCATACTTTCAAGACACATCTTCACTGCTCTTGCCACATTAATCGACAACAACTACATCTATGTTTTACTCCATACAGTTTTTTGTCTAGTAATTGAAAAAAACAACGAATACAAGGTGCATAGTATTGTTCAGATTCACCTTTACATATAGGACAGACGTATTTAACGGGCACAGGCATGTTGATCTTTGAGAAATTCTGTATCAAATGAAACAGTGGAGAGACCGAAATGAAACTGGTAATTCATCGATTACTTTTTCTTAAATAAAATACCGCCTAATGGCACTACTACTACTTCGGGTTAAACATCAATTTCTTAACTTATTAAATAGATATAATATTAACCTAAAGATAAATATAAAACCTAATCTAGTTGTCCTGACACATTACAGCACAATGCGTTAGATAATACTGCTGAATAAGCCAGGCTTTCCAATGACCTGGAATATTGGCCAGTGCCACCAGCCGTCTCAGGTCCTGGAGTGTTAAGTCTCCAGGTTTTTCCAGTACATGGAAAAGTACCTCAAGCTCCCACGCGGCTATTGGGCACCGCCGCAGCTCTGCTCCAGTAGGTAGATTATTCATTCTGGTAATGAAATTTTATATTTTGTTTTAGTTTTTTTTTTTTTTTTTTGAGAAACAACGATACAGCATTTTCACCGAGAGAGGCTGTGTAGATCAATCAAAATATATAAAGATAGGAATTAATCAAAATACCCCCATGGTACCGTTGATATTTTATCCTCCAATACAATTCTTTTATCATCATCAAAACTTAAACCAACCTTTTCTTGTTGAATTGAGAAAATCTCATGATTTTTCGCAATTATACTGTTCTGAATTATTGAAAATGTTGATTGTTCGAAAAGTGTTTTATAAAAATCCTGAAAGGTTATATAATTTTTTATAGCAGCATACTTTACTCCTTTTACTTTTTTAATTGTTTTCAAAAGCTCAATAAGTTCATGGTTATCAGCATAATTAATATTCTGTTCTTTTTTTTTTTCAATTTCGCAAACTTTATACGTGTACATCTTCGACCTCAACCCGATAAATTCACTCATGATGCAACCATTATTTTCATCCTTCATTAAACCAACTACTTTTTTATTCCGCCTAGGAATATTAAAAATATTATTCTCAGGATAATCGGAGGTATCAAATTTATCAATATCCTGCCTTATATGTTGGTAAATGTCATCTGTGAAAATCTGATAAATAAGGCTATCAGTATCTGTGTACAATAATTTTGCATTGTCGTTAAATTTAGCTTTAATGTATTCATAATGAAAATCATACAAAAATGTTTTCGAAATATCTAAAATACACATACCGATGAAAATTGGTTTATTCATATTTATGGTTAACCTTTTCATTTCTATTAGTACAATATCTTCATCGATAATAGTAATGCTACTAAAGTTCCCTTGTGATATGTAGTAATTAGCACCATATCTTCCTTCATAATGTGTTACTAGCTTTATATCTCTATATCTTCTAACATTTTCTATTGTTTTTCCAAATGGCGCATTGTTCATCAATTTGAAGTGGTTACGTTCAAATTCGTTTTTACTGGCTTTACGCAACTCTGTGTTAAAATCGATGTACGATTTCATCCAAGGTTTTTGAGCAAATTTCAAACACCGATGAACTTTCTCTAGCTTCAACCCCAATTTAATAGCCTGTTTCAAATTTTGGTAATGAATAATATATTTTTTTTTATTGTATAAAGTCAATAATAATTTAGTTGTATCATTATCAGATACAGGTGGTGGCAGATGATGCGGACATAACGGAAGATCTTTATGTTTTTCATATAATGATTTCGGATATTCCAAGTCCACTTCTAAAACATAACCAAATTCAGCATCATCTGGTGTGTTTAAGATAGTGCCTATTTCATTAGACCCTATCTGCACCCATTGAAAATCAGAAAATGGTAATGCCTTTGTCATGGCAGCTCCATATAAATTCACCACATCAAAATACATTAAATACGAAATAGGCTCATCAGACTTGTATTCATCAACACACATGTATTTATTGTTGGATTTCGCATAACGCCTCGAACATTGCGACACTCCTCCTCTAATGCCTTTTTCAATAAAATTAATCATTTCAATGTCAGTGAGTAATTCCAATTCAATTTTTGTAAGTTTTAACATCGCATCAAAGGCCAATCCTGGTGTTGTAAAATAATGGAGTGCATCTAAATTATAATATTTCATGCAATTAATTCGAAAATTCTCGAAAATATCGCTCAAAAGTAAAACATCAGTTTTAAGATACAATTCAGCATATTGTTTTAAATTTTGAATTTTGAAAGTTTTCCATACATTATTTGCATGATTAAAGTCATCATCCGATATTGCCTCCTCAGTGAGCGTATTATAAAAATTTTCCTTCGATGGAAGTTCCTGATCGTCTAGTCTTTTAAAATTATCAAGATACTCATATGGAAATACACCTTTTCTTGTCACTAACTCAAAGTGAGTTTTATCAGGAAAGAATTTTGAAACAATAGTTCTTTGTTCATCATCCAAATACGAGGATAATTTTTCCAAGCTACCGGCTAAAAATCTAAAGGAATCTATAAATCTCAAATTTATTTTATATTTAGTGATGTATTTTGTGAACGAAATGAATTTTTCCTTATTAACAGGCAAAATATTCAAGGGACCCTCAATATCTTTCGCAAGACTTCTAATTAGAAAATGACTATCATAATTGGAAAAGTTATGGAAAACCACAGGTATAGTATTAGATATCTGCAATTTTAAATTGCAAGTTTCCTGAGCTGCACCACGATATTTTCCTGAAAAATGACAATGATCACGAACTTTACCATCACTAACAGAAAATTCATTATCGCACACATAACATTGCTTCGCTTCATAAAAATTCTGTTTCTCCTCATCGTTCATTACAATTGGAAGAGGGTTCGATATAATTCCTCCAACATATGCTGAAAGATTTTCCAATTCATTTATGAACCATTTTATACAATCAGAACCTGTATATAAATTGAATTTAGATAAAGAATCATCATAATCACATTTGAAATAATAAGCTATACTAAAGGCTTCATGTTTTTTGCGCTTTATAGTTTTATTATCGAGAGCAAAGGAGGAAGAGGACAGATCATAATCAACCAAAAGACTTTCAATGTCCGCATAAATAACGAAAGGCATAGGTATTTGATGTGTAAAATTTTTGAATTTTAAAATCTTATGAGTTTCTTTAGGTAAAACTATTTTACAGTGATTCAAATCTCTACATAATTCCAGATGCCTTTCCAAAGATTCATTTGTAGCGAAATGATTCAAACATCTTTCACAGAAATATTTCCTATTTTTCGAATCTTTAAGTTGACGACTCAAAAGACGGGATAAATTTTTTATTAGAGCAAAATGGTAATATGTTTTATTTAGTTTTCAAATTCATTGAACTCGTTCCAGGATTATTTTCAGCTATTTCATTTGTCAAATTTTCACAAGGCACCATCAAGAGATTTATTATTATTTTGTAAAATGGACTCTTGGTAAGACAAAGAGGAACAATCTCCTTGTTATTCGAAATAGTAAAAATATTTATTCGTAAACCGTTCAATAATTCAAATTTTGGAATATCCTTCAATTCTATTGGGAAATTAATGTTTTCATACTTAAGAAAGCCTTCAAAATCGGGGTAAGAATATACTCTACATTTATTTTTGGATTCATCGTAAACGGGAAAAAGAGCAGCCATTATAGACCACAGGAAACAGTACTGATCATTATTTTTTATATTGATTACACTATGCGTGCTTTTCACAAATGCTGGTAAATCTACATAAGTGGACATACCAACATTTATTGGACTGAAATGATTAATGTTCAATTTCAAATACAAAATTTCATATAGACTCCAGCCCGAATCGCGTTCTTGGAACTCACCCATTCGATTCAAAATAACAGAGATACATTGTTTTTATACCAATCTTTTAAATTTACACTAACGTCAATAACTTCATTTTTTGTGGAAAAAAATTTAAAGTTAGTCTCTAAATCAGAGGGTTTCACAAATAAATCAGCCAAAATAGTGTTAACTTTTAGTACAGATTTTTTCAACGACTTACGAATTTGTATTGCAAAACTTCTAAATGCTTTCTCCAAAAATAATTGAGGATCTTTGAATCCAAGATTTGTAATAATACCACTAGATATACGCCCATTAAATGCCGATTTAATTTCATGCCATTCTAAATTTGCTTCGCATCGTTTTTCCATTAATTTTGATAACTTTTTCCTAAATGTTCGTTGATAATACTTTAAAATACTAAGATTAGATTCAACTCTAGCAAAATTCCCAATAGCATCATTATATTTATTTTTAATCGATCTATTCAAAACGCAAATAATATTTTTCAAATAAGTAATATATTTTAAAAATTCCTCTTTAGTTTTGATTAATCTACTCACCCTTTCCATAGTCTTAACGGCTTCAGCCGACAAACTATCTAAACGGGTGGTTGCTGTACCGCTCATTTTTTTTCTCTGCCTTTTTCACGGATTTTTGCTGTTTTTTTATGGTTTTTTTTCTTTTATGTCTGAAAAATATATTTTCATTTGAAAAATTGGAAACTCAAAAATCAGCCCAAACATTTTTTTTTTTAAACAGGTAGAAAATAAAATCTGCTTTTCTCGATTCTGCTCTATGCACAAACACAACCTCAAGTAGAATACCTACGCAATCTATTTCTTATATACCAATTCGGATCGCAATTACACGTGCCCCAAAATTTTTGTTAATTTGCAATAATTCAATTCAGATTATAATAGTAGACAAAGTTGCATCCTAACAATCTAGATTTTTGCATGTACATCATTAATATTAAAACAATGTATCATTCGATAAAATTAAGAGGACGAATAAATGGTCAAGTTGGTCAATGTATCCGCGGAGATAAATAAACGCCGACGAAGCTCAATTAGCATACCGACTCAATTAGCATACCGATAAGCGTTTACTTAGAGAGTACGCCTAATAAATAATTATCTATTCAATTCTCCTCGAGAAAATCTAATAGGGTTCTATTTATAAGATTATCTTATCTAAGGAATGTGCGATGCAGGTCCACGCGCTAATATGCAAAATGCTAAATAAGCAATATCTAACAAAGTAATATGAATACAGTATGGACCTTTGGAAATAAACCTATCTATTAAATATGTAATTGATTCACACCAATTAATTGATATATGTAATTCATAATATGGATATTCGTTTGGTGAAAATGAATAACTTCAAACAAATTTCAATTGATATTTCACATGAATTATATGTATTTACATTTTCATATAAAATAAAGGGGAAGAAGGATTGACAGTAAAATATTCTGTCCCAAAATTTAAACATTTTGTCCTTGACAATCAGCGATTTCAGAGTATAAATTCCGTTCAATTCATCTTGAAAAACTAGTATAATTATTGGAGTTACCAGCTACGAACGTGCACGTGAATAAGAAAAAAACTTTAACATGAATATTCCTTGTACTATTGTTGTTTTCTCTACTGATCGGGACAATTTTACTCCCCGAATGTTAGAGGTGGTGTGCAAGCAGATTTTTCAGTAAGTTTTTTTCCTCCCTAATCATTTTTATTTTTTTTTAAACTACCTTCATTTGTTCAAAGATATGGAGCCCCCAAAGTCACTCTTTATGATGATAAGGTAACAATAAAACTATCATATAGTCCAAAAGTAAAAACGATGAAAAAAAAATTTGGTAATTTACCTGTGAAATACCTGAAAACACGATTGGAGGATGACAAAGATCTGGGGTTATTGGAAGATGTCATAAGAAGATACAAGTACAATATTGTCGACGAAGAGGATATCGAGAGTACTCAAGTAACACAAGCATGTATATCAACACCACCACCACCTTCACAAACACCCCCATTACAATCAGATGGGGTGATATTGAAGAGAGCCTTGAGGGAAGCAGGAGTTCCCATTACCCAAAGTACACCTCATGTGAATAATGGGCTTAATGAGGAGGATTCGAGACAAAGAAGAGCAGCCAAAAGACAACTTTTTGAAATTAATTCACAATTATTAGCGGGGGAGGAGGAAACAATACCACCCCTATCACAACAACCACCCTCATCACAACCGTCGAAAAGAAGAAGAAGGGAAATGCCAAGAATCGAGATTGATGATCATGATTTCATTTGAAAAAAACGTTAACCATTTGGGACTTGAAGTAATAAAATAATCATTATTAAATTATTGGTGTTTTATTGTAACCTTTAAGATACATTGTCATTTGATATCCATTGATTATGTGTATCGTCAAATCCAACCCATTTAACTAGGCTTTTTCCACCTTTACGTTTCAAAACTTTTTCAACCAAATAAATATCTGGATATTTCACTTTTTGCATTTGCTCCTCATAAAATCCTCCCTTGATTTCTTTATCATTGATATCCTTCAAAATATATGTTGTGGGTGTGCTCAATACTTTTTTTTTAATAATAAAGATTTCAGGAGACCAATTCATATTATATTTTTTATCAAAGACACCCCGCGCTGTGGAAATTCTTACATGATCACCTTTTATGAATTTACATTTTCGTATTGGTGACTTTGGATTACTATAAATTCCACGTAGAGAATCTTCATTTGTTTCTTTTACATCGATCGGTTTCATTCCGATTGTGCGGTGCACAGAATTATTATAGTTTTTAACCACTTCAGCTAAAATACCACCTATCCATTTGTGGGTATTTTGAAAGGAAAATTGAGGATACATTTTTCCTTTAATTGTTCGAATTACACGTTCAACAATTGCTGCTTTTTTATCACTGTAGGTGGAATAATGATTAATAGAATATTTTTCCATTAGCTTTTTGAATGTAACATTATAAAATTCTGTACCCTTGTCTGTTTGTAAATTTTTCAAACTGTTGTTTTTTTTCGATTTCAACATCTTCAACAAAATAGTTTCCATAGCAGTTGACACATTTTTCCCTGATTTATCCTTGAGCGGTTCAGTCCAAACGTATTTAGAGAAACAATTGATGACAATTAGAATATACTTGAAACCGTTATTTTCTTTGGCATATGGTTGCATATCTATCAGATCAGCTTGGCATAAGTCCCACAAGCCACGTACAATTGTTTTACGACGTTTAAAATTTATTCGGGCCTGCTTATACAGCTCGGTGACAATTTGCCACTTCTTCTCGGTTCTCGATGTCATCGTTATACTATCAAACCAGCCTCGTACAATTCTTCAACAATTGAAGTGATTTCATTTATAACACCACTGTTTCCAGCTTCATGTGATGCCAATAATAATTTCAATCGTTCAACTAATTCATTAGGATCATTCCAAAACATATAGGCTGTGTTTTTATGTAATCTCAAATTGATAGAACCCCCCTTTTTTTTATTAACGGTGCAACAATTTTTTTATATTTAACAGTATTGTTACCATCTATCTGATTGCTTGGGTGATAATAACATTTATATGCGTTTGTTTTAGTAATTATATCATGGTAATTTTGCAAGTCTTCCTCAGAATATTTCTTAGGTTTTCGTTTAAATATTAATTCGTATAAACCTCTAGTACCTCGATACCTTTTATTTTTTACCATAACATCTCCATTATCAATTATTTGCATTCGTGAATTACCAATCGAGAATTTTTCCGTTTCTGGATCAAAACGAACACCATATTTTCGATCGAATTTTGAAGGATTTTCATTCAGACTCATAATATATTTCCTCGCAATGGGTGGATATTGATCTAGGTAATCGATAAATGAAGTATTATTAGCGGTCTCCTTGGTCCTGTCCTTACTGCTGCCTGCTGTCGTTTCCCCAATGGGTGTGAGCGGTGATAAAGACGATTGAGGCATCACCCATTTTAAGTCTTCTTCTTCTAATTCTTCTTCATGATTGCCATTCTTTTCGTCTTCCTCATGTTTCAAATTTTTTTTTATTTCCTTCAATTGTTTCGTTATTGGAGAAAATGCATTTTCTTTGACTCTCTCTCCATACTTGAGTAATTGTAATTTATCTTTAATATTTTTACGTTTTTGAATCAAAAGTCGTTTCAATCTCTTATTGTAAGTGTTCATTTCGGTCACCGTTATCAACGTTCTGCTTGTCAACACCTGTTGTTGAACTGGCAAACTAACATAAGCAGTAATAGAGTTTAGGTATTTATATTGATGAATTCGTCAAAACCTTTTCTATATCGACCTCCATTTAGTTCATTATCCTTAAAGATTGAAACGAAACTAAATGGTTCCCCCGACCAGCACATTGAACATATATTTTTAAATGTATCAAAGGAAAAATCCATCGAACCAATATGATCTGTATAGACATGTTTTAGATTCATTTCATCTTGTTTGAAAAGAATAATAACATTAGCATTTTCTCGTATTAGATTTTTTGGTATTCTAGCGTAACTTTGTGCTAAATAGAAACAATCCACATGATTATGTCTTCCCATACTGAAGAACTCACGCATTACATCTTGTTTGTTGCAGATGACATCATCGAAAATGAATAGAGAATTAGGTTTGGCTCTATTAGGTGGATCTATATTTTCAGCTGTCGTGAAAGTGTTGAAAGTTATTCCTTTTATTGGTTTTAATAATTGCTCGAGGTACTGGTATTTCGGTTGATGTACCGATTTTGAGTATAAGTTAATATTCTCAAATTTCAATCCATGTGGATGTTCAATGAGTGTAATCATAACATTAGTTTTCCCACAATTTGAAGGTCCTACTATAAGACATCTAATAGTAGCGGGAAATAAATCACCATGTTTCGAATGTTGATGATAAGCACCTGCAGTCTGCAACACATCATTATTCTGAACTTTTAGATGAACTTTTTGTTGATGAACTTTCATATTGAACAATATTTCAAATAAAAATGACTAACATAACTAAAACTATATCATTTATAGCTTTTCTTTATAAAGCGAAGGTTGTGTATGTGTGTGTGTATATATATATATATATATATTTTGGTTAAAATATGAAATTTTATACGGGTGGTGGACTTGTTAACAACCTTATAAATTCCCTGCCATTTGAATTACATATACCTGGGTACAATTATTGTGGTCCTGGAACACGTCTATCGAAACGTTTAATGTCAGGATCCAAACCTATAAATAAATTGGATGAGGCATGCATGGAACATGATATTAAATATTCGAAAGAGAAGGATTTAAAACACCGCCATAAAGCAGATGAAATTTTAGCTACTAAAGCTATGGAAAGATATCATTCTTCTGATGCTTCGCTTACTGAAAAGATGGCTGCATTAGGTGTTAGCGGTATAATGCGAAGCAAAGTTAAATTAGGGATGGGAATTGGTAATAAGAGACAACAAAGAAATGTTTTACGAAAACTCCTAAAGAATTTGTTGCTCATCAGAAAAAAGTGCAATGAAATCATTCTAAGTGTAGAAGAAGAAAATTCAGGGGAAAAGGCAATAAAACTGTTAAAACCAAGAATTTTAAAATCCAAACCTACTCAACCTTCACAACAACAACAAAATCAAATTCCTACTCCTGCGATGATTAAAATTATGACATCAAATAGGACTGCTGCTGCTGATGCTGCTCCTGCTGTCGCTGATACCATCAATAAAAAGAAAAATCGAAAACCAATTTTGAGGGTGAAAAAGCGTAAAAGCGTCTATAGCAACGATGAGATTGAAAGTAAAAGATTGAAAATAAATACTGACAATGACAAGATAGATTATGAAGAAATACCTTATATAAAACGAAAAAGAACCACAGATGAAGATCAGGACGAGAATGGGGGTGCTAAACGAACAAGAATTTTACCTATAAATATGTGAGCTTTACATAATTGGGGTGCAGTCCTGCTCAACTTTGAGTGTGTATATATGGTGTAAAAAGAATGAGCATGAAGAAAAAGAAGATTAAACGTGTTTCTTTCAATAAAGTGGTGAAAGAAATAAAAAAACATATAATAAGAAAAAAACCTAAGGATCTATTTTCACGGGTATTTTTGGCAAAGAAATTAGCCAATAAATTCAAATCCAAAATAAAGTCAACAAAAGTGATAAGGTTACCTAAAAAAGGAGGTATTTTACCATTAATTCCGATTTTTGCGGGATTGAGTGCTTTAGGTGCACTAGGTGGGGGAACTGCAAAAATTATTGATTCAATTAATGCTGCTAAACAGGCCAAACAACAATTCGAAGAGGCAAATCGACACAATAAAACTACGGAAGCTATTGCTATGGGAAAAGGAATGTGCTTGAGAAAATACAAAAAAGGATTTGGACTTTTTCTACGAGACAGTGAAGCAGAACGTTACAATTAACAAAAAAAGAGAGAGAGAGAGATGAAACTTCCAAAGCGAGCACTAACAGATCGGGATATTAGCAATTTGGTTACAGAATTAAAAATTGCTAATTTTCGTGGATGCTTTATGAAAGATGAGATGCCTAAACGTATTCGAAAAAATGAATGCGGAATTGTGAATTTAGACAACTCTGATGGGCCGGGCACACATTGGGTCAGCTATCGCAAAAAGGGGGATAACATTTCATATTTTGATAGTTATGGAAATCTACCTCCACCTCTTGAAGTTTGTAAATATTTTAAATCTGGTTGTAAACATCATTGTACGCATAAGAAACAATTGAATATTTTCTATAATTATAAAACATATCAAAAAAAAACATCGTATAATTGTGGACACTTATGTATAAAATTTTTATTAAATAAATTATCATTCAAATGAAAAATATGGTCAGTGTTATGCAAGCATCATCATCATGTCCTACACGTTCACGTTAAACGACAAGTCGTCAGAATTGAAAGCCACTATATATCCACCAATTGTGTTAAGTGAATCTCATGACTATGTTATCGGATTAATAAACTTTGTCAGTTACAATAGCATTCCCAATGTCGATGAAACAAATAATCGTTTCCATTTTGGTGTAAACAACATAATCATTCTTCCACCTGGTTGCTATGAAATAAGTGATATAAATCACTATCTACAAAAATATATAATTGATAACTATGGAAATAATCCATTGAAAGGTCAAACAGATAGACCAGCCATAAATATTTCGTTGAATCGAACCACCCTGAGATCGGAAGTGAAATGCACGGAACCTATTGATTTTCAACAGAATTGTAGTACAGCACAAGTTTTGGGGTTTACACCGCAAATATTAGCTGCTAATAAAAAACATATTTCCAACAAGCCTATCAATATTTTCAGAGTGAATGCGATCAATATTGAATGTAATTTAGTGCAAAACTCATATTCTAATGATGAAAAAAAACATATTTTGCACGTCTTCTATCCAAAAAATGCACCAGGCACCAAGATAGTTGAAAACCCCTCTAATGTTATCTATTTACCGATAAATACGAAATTTATCAATGAAATTGCTATAAAACTAACAGACCAAGAGGGTAACTTGGTCAATTTCAACGGAGAAGTGGTAACAGTAAGATTACATGTGAAAAAAATCTACAACAAGTGAACTAAGAGCGATCATGAGATATTATAACGTTTTCTCAAGCAACCAACAACAACAACAACAATCTAATGGTATGAAAAATAATAAAAAAGGGGCTGAAAGAAATATATTGTTCAGTACTACAAAAACCAGTGTACCGTTAACAGCGACAAATAAATTATTTTTAAGGTCCTTGGGTTTTAAAGTGAAGACAAAATGAGTTTCCTAAATTTAAATGTAGCTGAATATGTTCTAATTGATGAATCTATTGCGAATTTTGAATATCATACTCATCAACCGTATGCTTCAACGACATATAAGTGCAGTGATGAAATAAGAATACCCATCCAAACGCAAGATCTATACACTTTACCATCATATAGTTACATTTATATTGAGGGGAAATTATTAAAAAATAGTGATGATGTTAAACATCCACCTACTGAAACTACACATATAAAATTTATAAAAAATGGAATTTCATTTCTTTTCGATGAAATTCGTTATGAAATAGGAGGCACTGTGATTGATCAAACACGGAATTTGGGAATAACTAGCACATTGAAGAGTTACTTATCCTACACGAAGAATCAATTTGATCGTTTGCAAAATGCTGGATTGGCATTAGATGGACTACCTGATATCCTTGATCAAAAAGGTAATTTTACCGTTTGTATACCTCTTAAATTGTGGCTGGGATTTGCAGAGGATTTCCAAAAGGTTATTATGAATGTTCGTCAAGAATTGGTATTGATTAGGAGCAGCAATGATTTGAACGCGATTATTAATCAACCAGTAACAGGAACTGAAAAACCCTTTGTGGAAATCAACAAAATTTATTGGAAAGTGCCACATCTTAAAGTGGCCGATGTGCAAAAATTAAGATTATTGAAATATGTTGAGGAGAGCAGAGATTTATCCATTTCATTTAGAAATTGGGAAATTCAACAATTACCCACTCTTCAAGAGACTACCCATCACACCTGGACTGTTAAATCAAGCAGCTTGATGGAAAAACCCCGAATTGTTATTTTTGCCTTCCAAACGGATCGTAAAAATAGCTTAAACAGAGATTCGGCATTATTTGATCATTGCAATCTAAGGAATATTAAATTATTCCTGAATGCAGACGCATATCCGTATGATAACCTTAACCTTGATTGGGACAAGAATCAATGGTCGTTATTATATGAAATGTATGCGCATTTTCAAAGAGCGTACTATTATAAAAACGAAGCTGAACCAGCGTTTACACCCAGTTCATTCAAACATACAGCACCAATAGCTGTCATAGATTGTACTCATCAGAGTGAGACAATAAAGAACGGTGCAGTCGATATCAGACTTGAGAGTGAAACAGCAAAACCGGTACCAAACAAAACAAGTGCTTATTGTTTAATTCTTCACGACCGAAACGTGATATATAATCCATTAAGTGGGACTGTAAGGATTATCTAGAGCTCATACGACGGCACAAAATGGCATTTATTGTGGATTTCCAAGGGTTCCACTACAAAGATAGTGAATTTTACATCAGGGAACTTTCAATTCTAAATATTAACACTTGTGAAAGGAAACATTATTTTATAAGAACATCAGTGCAATTTCATCTACTATCTGAGCATTTCAAATGGCAGATAGATTACACAACAAACAACATCCATGGTTTGGATTGGACGACCAACTATGATTACTATATACCTGTAGAAATGCTAATTTCTGTTTTGAAGAGCCACCTACTACCTGATGCACAAAGCTTAATTTACGTAAAAGGATTGCCGAAAGTAAGGATTCTAAGAACACTATTACATAAAGACTCCGATCGATGTATCATCCTAGAGATGTCTGACTGCCCCAAGCTAAAACTCTTAAAAGAAGCATCCACAACAAGTTATCATTGTAGGTTACATGTAAAGAATGAACTCATATGTGCACTCGAAAATGTTAATTTACTATACGATTGGCTTGTCAATAAAAAACAAATATTATAATTGTCTTGTTTTATTTCCTCCCAGAATTCTAGTTCAATTTCACTTATTTTAACATGTAATTTCCCATAAGGATATCTAAGGTTTATAGTAGCTAAAATTGTTCCTTTCAAAGTTTTTCCAAGTCCAACATAAAGAATTTTCAAAAATATATTTTTTTTTCACAATTCTCACAAAATTAATCATCGTTTTATTCGATTTGAAATCCGAACTTGTTGAAATTTTTGTAAGTCCGAAATTTTCGAAATTTTTTCAAGTCCGAAAAAAAAATTTTTTTCACTTCTCTCGCAAAATTAACCTACGAAATTTTTCTAAGTCCGAAATTCTCGAAATTTTTCTAAGTCCGAAAAAAAATTTTTTTCACTTCTCTCGCAAAATTAACCTGCGCAAGCCTGGCTAGGCCTGATCTACCAGCCCAAGGTCACCTGCAATGACGTCACACGTTTACTACATTAATTTTTGGTTGCCTACCCACTTGGGTTAGGTTCCATTTGGGTGACCTTGAAGTGTACCAGGAACTACCATGGTTTTGGTGGCCTTGAAATGTCCTAGGACCCCGGTAGTTTACCTACTAGAAGCAAATCACAAAATAATTAATTTTTATTTTATAGAAAAATAACCTTTCAATTCTGATTAAATTATCGTAACATTTTAGCGGCGGCAATTTTTTCCAACCAGACAAATATTTCTAAATTTTTTTTAAACTTTTGACTTAAATTTTAGGAGTGAAATTTTTTATTTTTTCGATAAAAAGATATGTTTAACTTGATTATAAAATATTTTTTTTAGCCCTGAACAGATGAGGGATTCAAATATCTTCGATTTCATAACTCACTTTTTTTGTTTTTACTTGACTATGAATACGAGTGTTTTTGAAAACCTTTTAATTTCTTACCAAAATTTCATATAAAAATGAAAACTGATACTGACCCTAATTTGACACCTATTTGAAGCAATAAAATGTGGGAAAGCCCTGTGGACAGGAGCTTCGGCGGCCTTGTTCAAACTTTGACAAATCATATCTCCGAAAGTATGGGTTTCTCAGAGTTGGGAATGATATCAATGGATTCTTATAATAGAACTAGATCATAAAAGAAGTTAAATTGAAATTAAAACAAGAGTGCCAAGAACTAGATATTCATTGCTCAAATCCACTCTGAAAATTATATTATATCAATTGAAACTTGCCAATATTTGAGTTTTGTTTTTACTGGAGATATTCTGAAACCCATCTGATGAACTTACCAAAGTGGATATTTCCATCATCATATGGATTATCCACGGGCATTAAAATTTCACCAAATAGTATAATATCTTCTAATATCCTCATAATTATACAATAGCGGAAACGACTTCAAGATGTGTCTTATTGGAAAATAAGATGACATAATATATGAGTATGAATACAGATCATATAATGATTCATAGAATAATTATAGCATTCTGTGAAAACATAGAAGTACGATTTATTATTGAAATTTTGAAAAAACATATCTCTGAATGTATTAGCTTGTTGGAGTTGAAATATATATCAATGGATTTTAATGGTGAAACCGAATCTTGAAAAAAATCGAATTTGAAATTTGTAATGTAAAAAAAAATATTTTTCGTTACTCCGAAACCATCTGGCTGATTTAGCCCAATAACGAAATTAACTAAGATTATTATCTCCCAAGAATACTCTGAAAATTTCGATTGTCCATCTCATTCCGTTCGAGAGTTAACATGGCTACGGCCGTCCGGATCGGCCGGACAGACATAATCGATTTTGACCACGGATTCTTGATCAGTGAGTCGAACCAAATCGTTTAAGGGTCAGAATCAGAGAGGTGAGCATTTTATGTTTCCAAATATCTGAGAAATTAAGTTTTCTTTTGAAGAAAACTAACAAGTGGAGTCCGTTGTGTCATTAGTCATGAACATTTCCTGTGAAGAGGCACGCACAAAAATATATATTTTAGACATTATACCTGTCAAGAAGCATTATACCAAGGCCAAAAGTCATTTTGGGAACACTTTTAAATATTTTTTTTAATAATAATATAACAAATGCATTTATGAATCACCTTCTAGAAATTGTAACTAACCAGTTCCTGACTCGGAAAATGTTATTATTTTGTATATTTTTATAATAAAAACACTTATTTTGCAAATTACTCTCCATAAATTTTCCATTGGTGTAAATTTCGCTCCAAAAATTTCAATTTATTGTATTCATTTTTGTACTTAGTTATATATTAATAATATAAATACAAAAGTACAAAGATCATTTCATGTTGTATATATAATATTTAACTATAGCTTTACTCATTAGTAATTTATTTGCTGTTTTTGTGATGTTCCCGAAAATGATGGGGTGTTCCCTGAATGACGTTGACGTTCCCTGAATGAACGCAACGCCCGGTTTTGGCCTATTTTATGCATGAAAATATTACACATTTACAGAGTATTATACCTTTATTTGTACTCAAGGAATGAGGAACATTAATATAAAAATTTAAACTCGAAATC
The DNA here is from genome assembly GCA_937662695.2 of Halyzia sedecimguttata. Classification (NCBI taxonomy): domain Eukaryota; kingdom Metazoa; phylum Arthropoda; class Insecta; order Coleoptera; family Coccinellidae; genus Halyzia; species Halyzia sedecimguttata. The sequence continues at coordinate 7,557,486 of OW569416.2, read as the reverse complement.
GGTGTTTTTTCATATGGTTTCCACTTACGCATTTTTGAAAAGCCTCCCGCTGTTTAGAATTTTTCGGTAATTCATCAACGGTGTCTTCTAGTTGTGTTTTGCCACAACCTCGCCAAATGATAGTCATTTACGAACGGGGTAATAGAACATCCTCTTATTATTTCATCAACTTTACGAGTAGGCGTATCAGCACTCTTTTGGAATGCTCTTTCTTCGCGTCTTCTGCTTCTCTGAACTTTTTTTTGCAACTGATCTATAATTCCTTGCATTTTCTGTATTTTATGTTTCTGTTTTTTAATAGTTTGGTAAGCCTGTACTTCTTCTTTTTAAAACTGTTTTCATCCTAATTTCTTCCTCGACACGCGATTATAGTTTTCTATTTCATATTCAGAATATGGGAGGCTGTTAGCTAAAATATTTGCCATCATCAATTTTTTTTTGTATATACTTTTGGGAATTTATTCTCCATAACTTTCTTCATCTCTTTTTTTTCAGGTGTTATTTTATTTAAAAACTTGCGCTTCCTTGCATTACCCTTTTCACGATATTTTTTATAAGCTATACTGTCTTTTTCCCTGATACTCGTACTAAATGGATACCTAAAACTAAAATTTTGCATGGTTATGCTTTTAAAAGCATTAGAGTATCATGTTGCCTATATAAAACATGTCATTTCAGAAACACCGGGTCATTTAGGGAACGCCCTTCATACGAGAACGTTCCCGAAATGACCGTTCCCGAAATGACTATTCGATAAATATTTTCATGTCACGCTTGATGCCGCCGTGTTAGATATTAGTTTTAGAGGTAATGAACAAGTGAGCTGTAATAGTTATAAGAATTTCACAAAAAGTATGCAAATTTTCGAAAACCAAATCACCAAACAGCGTTCCCGTAGTGACAGGGAATTGAAGTACGCTTCACACATATCAAATTAAAAGGTACTTTTCAACAAAATCAATTATTTTTTTCCGTAAACAAGACACACGCCTTTTACTTTGACTAGTGAAGTTCACACTGAAGCTCACTAACGTCACATAACATGTATTGTTTTAATTACATCGACCGATATCCACCACGTTCACGGAATTATTTGATAAACGTCAGACAGCATTTGAATAGCCAAAATATGAAGAATTCGAACTGGTATTCATTCAATTTATACGTATATTCTTAATCAGATGATTTTCAACGCTTATATTAAAATATGACATTTGTAAGTCGTAATTGTACATATTTTTGACTGGTCTGATCTATGAAACATGGTATAAGGACGCATTCCCGGAATGACTATTTAGACCCTTTTTTTTTTAAATCAATTAAAATATTATTATTGAAAAATAAAAATTCTAACTGCCTCGTAATTAAGCACAGAACCTTTATTTTAAAATGAATATTCTAGTAATATCATGTTATTTTATTAAGAAAACCTTTGTCAGAAGCGCAATGCTCACCTCTCTGATTTTAACCCTTAAGACCATTTTCATTAAAAAATTTGAAATTTACATACATTTGGGGGCAAATTGATAAGCACTCTGCCAGGGACGGGCTGAAGTCAAATTTTTGGGGGAGGGGTGGGTACAACATTGAAAGGTGATGTCATGCAAGCGATATTATGTTTGAATTCTTGAACATGAAGTTATTTCAATGATGAAATTAAGAGTGTATCAAATCAAAAAAATTATGTACATGTAAACATATTTTTATTTAAGAGAGATATAAATATAGCTTTAAAAAATTATTCATTATTATCTATCGTTTAGTCTATATATTATAATATTTATTAAAGTTATTTAGAATTAAGCGAGACGAGACAAGACAACTAATAACGAGACGAGACCGAGACTCAAACGAGACTCAATTTCATGGGAATTGGCGACCGAGACGAGATAACTTATACTCTAGCCCACTCTCGTCTCGTGTGAAGCCCTATGCAATCCTTTTGGAAAACAAGTTGCCAGAATCATGTGGTATCATGAATCATTCAATTTTCTATGTTTTTAAAACTTTTTTGGCGCTCTAGTTCCTCGGAACTGAGTGCTTATCAATTTGCCCAAATGTCTGTAACTTTTGAATATTTCGATGAAAATGGTCTTAAACGATTTGGTTCGACTCACTGATCAAGAATCCATGGTCGAAATTCATTCTGTCCGGCCGGCCGGCCGTCTGGCCGTAGGCACGATAACTCTCGAACGGAATGAGCTAGAGAGTTGAAATTTTCAGAGTAGGTTTGGGGGATCAATATCTCGGCTAAGTTCGTTATTGGGCAAAATCGGACAGATGGTTTCGGAGTAAAAAAAAAAAAAATTTTTTTTTACGAAACAAATTCCAAATTAAATTTTTTTAATAAGAAGTTTTATCATAAGAATCCACTCATATCATTTTTAACTCTAACAAGCTAATACTTTCGGCGATATGATTCTTCAAAATTTCAATGTAAATCGTATTTCACACATTGATATAATTATTCTATGTATGAATTGTCATAATGTCAACTTGACAGAAGGGAATATTGTAACTTCAAAAATATTGGGGTTGAAATACTCGTATTTTAGCGATGCAATGGGGACCTCACCCGAAAATGTTTGAAAATATTACGTAAATATTGAAAGCATAATTCTGTAGTTCGAGAGAGGAGAAAATTTGGTGAACGTAGATCAGGAAATTTTTGATCGATTACAAGGTATTTTATTTATTACTCATCTTCTTTCATATTATTACTCATCTTCTTTCATACATGTTTTATGGAATACCTACTATTCGTAGGTACTTTAAACCTGTTTTGGGCAATTGTCATACGAAACTTGTTTTTTTGGCGCTCTAGTTCCTCGGAACAGAGTGCTTATCAATTTGCCCAAGTGTCTGTAATTTTGGAATTTTTGGCCGAAAATGGTCTCAAACGATTTGGTTCGACTCACTGATCAAGAATCCGAGTGCGAAATTGATTCTGTCCGGCCGGCCGACCGGCCGTAGGCACGATAACTCTCGTACGAAAGGAGTTAGCGGATTGAAAATTGCAAGGTGGTTTTGGAGCTTAAATATCTCGGACAAGTTCGTTCGATCTATCTGAAATTTAGCATCAAATTGTAGAATCATGACCTTTAACGCATGTGAAGTTTTGTATTGACCAGATTACCGCAAAGTGTAAAAAAAAATTTTTGAAAATTTAAAAAAAGTTTTTCCACAATAACTCTCGAACGGAATGAGCTAGGTAGTTGAAATTTTCAGAGTAGGTTAGGGAGATGAATATCTCGGTTAAGTTTGTTATTGGGCAAAATTGGCCAGATTTAATTCGATTTCTTCCATGGTGCAGTTCTCATTCTCATGATTGCTCATTTAATCTTGATAAATAAACTATTATTTGAATTGAATTTCCTTTATGATGCAGCTCTATCATATGTATACATTGATATAATTCCCAAGTCAGGGAAACCAATACTTTCGGAGATATAATTTGTCTGTTTGAACTAGAGCGCCAGAAAGCTCCTGTCCACAGGGCTTGAACCCATTTTTTTTATATTCATTTTTGGCGATCTAGTTCCTCGGAACTGAGTGCTTATCAATTTGCCCAAATGTCTGTAATATTCGAATTTTTCGATGAAAATGGTCTTAAACGATTTGGTTCGACTCACTGATCAAGAATCCGTGATCGAAATTCATTCTGTCCGGCCTGCCGTAGGCACGATAACTCTCGAATGGAATGAGCTAGACAGTTGAAATTTTCAGAGTAGGTTTGGGAGACAAATACCTCGGCTAAGTTCGTTATTGGGCAAAATCGGACAGATGGTTTCGGAGTAACAAAAAAAAAAAATTTTTTTACAAGGCAAATTCCAAATTAAATTTTTTTCAATAAGCTGTTTCACCATAAGAATCCAATGATATCATTTTCAACTCTAATAGGCTAATACTTCCGGAGATAAAATTTTTCAAAATTTCAATAATAAATCGTATTTCAACGTTGTCACAGAATGATATTATTCTATGTATGAATTGTCATAATGTCAAATGATGTTCCTGAGACATGACATTATCTAATCAATCCAATAATTGTGAGCGAAGTGAGATTAATCTCAGTTTTTCGCTCCGAAATTAGGTTTTCTCAGAAAATTCTTACATTCGGAACGGAACATGAAGTAAGAGATCTGAGAGTAGCGAGACTGCTTTTCATCCATAGACATAGATATAATTCTCGAACGGAATGAGGTAGGTAGTTGAAATTTTCAGAGTAGTTTAGGGAGATTAATATCTCAGTTAAGTTCGTTATTGGGCAAAATTGGCCAGATTTAATTTGATTTCTTCCATGGTGCAGTCCTCATTCTCATGATTGTTCATTTAATCTTGATAAATAAACTATTATTTAAATCGAATTTCCTTTACGATGCAGTTCTATCATATGAATACATTGATATAATTCCCAACTCTGAGAAACCAATACTTTCGGAGATATAATTTGTCTGTTTGAACTAGAGCGCCAGAAAGCTCCTGTCCACAGGGCTTGAACCCATTTTATATTTAATTTACAGCTGCGCCTAAGATGTGAAAAAGTTTTATACTCTTATTCGCTAGAAGAAATCTTCCACCTCTTACGTGCTCTGTCCTTATCCCTTATAAGTTTCATTGTGCATGGTGTGGAATATGGGGGAAAATTGCTATATATTTTCTTTTCTGGCATATTCAATGATATCATAGATCAAAGAGTAAAACGAAGCAATACATTTATCCAAACTACATTTTATAAAAAGTGTTGACCAACTAATTTTCGTCAGTTCAGCATTGATGGTTGTATAACCAGCCTCTTTGAAGTTAATTTTGAATGAAAGATCTTTATATCAAATAATTTCATGAGAAGTTCCACACTTACATGATGAGGATCCTCTGGTACTAAGGGATTGGTCGATTTAAAAACTTCTTCGGTGCATCGAATTTTTGGATGAAATTGTCTTAAAGGATTTGGTTCGTCCGATCAAGAATCCGTGGTCGAAATAAATTCTGTCCGGCCGGCCATAGGCACGATAACTCTCGAATGAAAGCAGTTAGGGGATTGAAATTTGCAGAGAAGGTTTGGAGCGTAAATATCTCAGACGAGTTCGTTAACAGGCGAAATCAACCAAGCACTTTCAGAGTTATAGTCGATTTTAGTAAAAACATATCTTATTAATATTTTCGGAACCGATTACTCGATCTATCTGAAATTTAGCATCAAATCGTAGAATCATTTCCTTTATATGCATGTCCAAAATTGTACGAGGAAAACCCTCAACAAAGTATGAAAGCTGGCCTGTGTGAGTATCACGGGAGCTATGGGAATCTGTCCTACCAGGGCACTTGAGATTATAACAAATCTCACACCACTTCATCTAGAGATAGAGAAAATAGCCCATGAAGCCATTCTCAGAATATTTAGGACACGATCGGGTAATGAGAGCATTAAAAACGAGAATGCCTGGTCCTCTTTTACCAGGAACATTTCATGAGCCAATCTTCCTAGTGACGAAATGATCAACAGAGTAAGCATCGAAAAGAACTTTACTACGATGCTTGGTATGAAAAAAGATTGGGACGGGGAATCCACCACCCAAGTTCTTAAACGAAATGCCATTAAATGGTACACAGACGGTTCAAAAACCACTACAGGAGCTGGCGAGTATATGGGCCAGGTACCAAATGCTCACTATCGCATCTTTCAGGCAGAAGTACTTGCAATAGGAAGATGTTTGGAAATGAACCTAGAAAGAAACTATCAGAGTTGTGATATAGCAATCCACTCTGACAGTCAAGCTGCTATTAAAGCTCTGAGCTGCCATGTTATCGAATCCAAGCAAATATGGGAGTGCCGAAGAAAACTCAATGAAGTAGGCAAGAACAATAGGGTCTCCTTGGTCTGAGTTCCTGGTCACGCGGGAATCACAGGAAATGAGGAGGCCAACACACTTGCCAAGAAAGGAGCACAAACCCCCTTTATTGGCCCGGAACCTTATTGTGGGGTTGGTAGACACACCTACAAAAGTGAATTCCGGACGAAAGAAGAAACTGGGAGAGGTACTTTCTGGAGATCTCTGACCGGAATGCATCACTCCAAGAAATTCCTTCGGAACTTTGATACTGTCAGATCCAAGAAATACTTGGACCCCAGTAAGAACAAACTGCACCTCCTCACTGGCTTCCTCACAGGACACTGTGGCCTCAGGAAGCATATGATGAGATTAGGGCTAGCAGAAACTGACGAGTGCCGATTTTGTTGGGAGGAGGATGAAACTCCTGATCACCTGACATCGAAATGCCTCTAAATCTCAAACCAACGCAAGGGATGCTTTGGGCAAGAAATTTGCAGGAGCGAAGACCTAGCCTCCTTGAAGCCATCCCAGATACTGGAGTTCATCAGAACTCTGGAACTGGAAGGCGAGCAGTAGATGGTAATGACATCGACAGCTCTGAAAAGGGGCACAATAGACTTCAAGGTCGCAGTGCAACGTTACCCCCTACAACAATATACAATATACATGCATGTCCGGCCGGCCGTACGCACGATAACTCTCAAACCGAATGAGTTACACAGTTGAAATTTTTAGAGTAGGTTTGCGAGATAAATATCTCGGTTAAGTTCATTATTGGGCTTAATCGGCCCAATGGTTTCGGAGTAACAAAAACATTTTTTTTTACATTGCATTTCAAATTCATTTTTTTCAAGATGCAATTCCATCATAAGAATCCTCTGATGTAATTTTCAACTCTAACGAGCTAATATTTTCGGAGATATGACTTTTCAAAATTTCGATAATACGTACTGCTATGTTTTCACAGAATGCAAATTCTATCTGTCTCTATTCTATCTGTACTCTTTGTTCATTCATGTCATCTTATCTACGTATAAGAGACGCCATGTTCATTTCTGTTCCAGTTGGTTTAGACAGGGTGTTTCATTGGTAAACGGAAAAACTTCAACAGTGAATAGAGGACACCAAGGTGGTTCTAGATATACCCCATTTATTGGGTCTGACTACTTTGGCTACCGAGATACAGGGTGATCAATTTTGCTGATTTATTTCTGAGTTCATAACAAGCGAACCACCCAGTAGAATTTCCTTGTATTTGGCACAAATCTTTCTTATTTAAAGCTTAAATAATCACTTAATAATCACAAGGAAAATCCAGGTCCGGAAAAACAAAAAATTATGAAACGATTGTATCCTTGAAACAACACCCTGTATATCGAAATTTTGAGAATCCCTTTCCAGATTTGAAAGGGCACAAAAAACTGAAAGGAAACGCGTAATTCAAATTTTCACGCAGACATCTTAGCTGCACCAATTTTCGACATAAAAGTGATGTTCTCGAGAAATTTGGTATCAAAAAGTGGATATGAGTCACTATATTGATAATAAATTATTGAAACTATCGATTTCCGTGTTATTTTGAAATTACTTTCTATTTTAAAATACACAAGTTCCCCGTTTTTATAACTTCCGTCTAACCCATTGTGTAATAGAGCGCATTAGTTAGGTTAGAATCATTCTCTTGGCGGGAGATCCATATTCAAATTTTTTAACATGGAATTTCAACTTAAAGATGAATCCACCCTATTTAAAAGAGACATCAATTATTGGGTACCTTCATCATTAGTGCATGTTTTCATGTTCTTTCCACATTAAAATCTACTTCTATTAATCCTTAAATAAATTTAAACCAGTGTAGTTCGAAAGATTTCCATATGTCGTAGATGACTTCTGTTGTACGTCATTACGAGGCCGATTTAGGGTTATGTTATTATTTTTGACTGATTTCGAGTGAGCTAAGACATACATCAATCGAATTTGTCGAACACTTTTATAATTATCAATTATCTTGGAAATATACAATTTCGTTATGAAAAATGTATTCTAGATTGTTGAGAAAGGTTCACTGAATCCTTAAAGACCTAAACCTAAAGAAATTAGCTAAAGTATCTAAAAACAGGCGACAAATTTGCGTAAATTTTAGGTCCATAAGAAATGCATGGGGAATTCAGTGCTCGGATCCACGGATGGATCGTAATTCAAATTTCCCGCCTTACCTAACTAATGTGGTCTATTACCACTCTACTCACATAATTCAAAATTGATCGTTTCAACATTTTATCGAAATAATGGAGAAGAATTAGATCGATTTAATACTAGTTCAAACAATTATGTACATTATAAAAGGAGCCATTAAATAGAACAAAAAGTAAGAAAATTAACAGTAAGCAAACTACCTGAACTGCTCAAAATATCCTTCATTTTGGTTAATACATGTGTGTGCTCGTTTGAGAATATTTCGAACTGACTTGCGGATTACATTGTGATTGTTTTTTATTTCCCTGCTAGCTTCCTGTATTCTTGAAATTAGCTGATCCGGACTATGTATTTCAGTAGAATATACCACAGATTTCAGATATGCCCAGACAAAATAATCTATGGGATTGAATTCAGGTGATCTGGAATGCCAGTTGTGGGGGCCTCCTCGACCAATCCATGAATTACCAAAATTATCGTTTTTTTTTTTTTTTTTTTTTTTTTTTTTTTTTTTTTAACAGGAGAAACCTTTTATAGGCGAACCTTGAACGGAACAGTGTGGGAGTCCATCTTCTCCTGAAGATGTTTACCTCACTAAAACTCCTGTCTCCATCAGGGCGTCGATGGGTGTTTTGAGTTAGTATTCAATACTTTTACTCATGTTGTCTCTATTTTTATTTCCTTCTTGAATGTGTTGTTGAAGTGTTACCTCTTCACTTCGTTAGATGTCGGTTTCTTCATTGTCCTCCGACAGGTAATAGTGCCAATTTTGGCCGTTTGATCTTTGTGGGTTCTTCTGGGTCATAGTCCAAAGCTTCTCTAAGTGTTGGGTTCGTGTGGCGTTCTGTGTTTTCCAGGATCCTCTTGTTCCTCTGTCGTATCTGTTCTTCTATCGTGCTCACCTCTAGGTCTTGCCGGATGTTTCTATTCCTGATGAACCAGGGCGCATCAGTTATCTGTCTCAGGAGTTTGTTCTGGGCTGTTTCCAGTTTCTTCATGTGGCTTTTTGCTGTCTGTCCCCATGCAGTTGAACAGTACAACATGCGTGGTACAATTATTGACTTGTATAAGCGTAACTTGTTGCTTATACTGAGCTTATTGTTTCTAGCAATTAGCGGATACAGTTCTATTTTTCTCACAGCAACTTTCTGCATAATATAATCGATGTGGTCTTTCCACGTGATTTTTCTATCAAATATTACACCCAGGTATTTGATTTTGGCTTTCCAGGGAATCGTTTCTCCGTCTATCTCTATTTCTTCTGTGGGTGATGTTCTTTTCTTGCTGAATACAATAGCCTGTGTCTTTCCTGCATTCACTTTTATTTTCCATTTCTCCATCCATTCCAGGATGATGTCAATTGCCGTCTGTGCATATCGGGTTCCTAGGTTCAAGTTCCTTGAGTGTGCCAGGATTGCGGTGTCATCTGCGTATGTGAACACTTTTGTGTCGTTGGGGAGTCCATTCGGTATATCTGCGGTGTATAAATTATACAACTTCGAAGATAGTACTCCTCCTTGTGGAACTCCTCCTGTTATGGGAGTTTTTCGGGATCTATTCCTTCCAATTTTCACTTGGAACGATCGGTTCTTCAGGTATTTTCCAATTATCTTTATGATTGGTAGGCTTATATTGGCTTCTTTCATCTTGAATATCAATCCTTCATGCCACATCTTGTCGAATGCTTTCGAGACATCTAGGAATGCTGCCACGTTCACGTGTTTTCTGTTTATGTTGTGGATTATGTTTTCCGTCAGTCTTAGTGTCTGGAGTTCTGTTGAGTGTCCAGCTCTGAATCCATATTGTTCTGGTGGGATCACTTTCTTCTCTTCCAGTTCATCTTCTAATCGTCGTAGTATCAATTTCTCTACCAGTTTTCCTAGTGTGCATAGCAAGCTTATCGGTCGGTGGTTCTGCGGGTATAGTTGGTCCTCTCCTTGCTTCGGGATCATGATCACTGTGGCATTCTTCCAGGCTTCAGGGAAGTATAACAGTCTTAATATGCCGTTGCAGATGTTCACGATGAATTCCAGGTATTCCATCGGAAGGTGTCGTAGTTGAGTGTTGTTTATTCCATCTTCACCGGGTGCACTCTTCTTTTTAAGGTGTTTGATTTCTTCTTTCACCTCGTCGATTGTTGTAGGTCTTATTCGTTCATCTGTATCTGTTTGCAGTATTCGTGCTGCTGTTCTTTCCACTTCCTCTTCGAAATCGATGTCGTCGTCTGGGGTGCGATGCGGTGCAAATTGCACCTCTAGCGTCTCAGCAAATGCGTTCGCTTTTTCTTCGTCGGCGTATACTATGCCATTTACCCCGTGTAAAGGCCGTGATCTGTTGCACCTTTTCTTCAGGATTCGATTTAATCGCCACATTGGTTTATAGTGGGCGTCTTGTTCTTCGCAGTCTTCGTTGATGCTTTCAAGTAGCACTTGCCATTTCTCGTTCCTGTACTTCTTTATTTCTTCTTTGACTAAGTTTGCTAGTCTATTGGCCTCTCTCTTATCTTCGGGATAAAGTGTTCGTTGTGCTATTCTTCGTGCTCTATTTTTGTTCTTGATTAGAGCTTTCAATTCAGGGGGTAGTTTGTTGACGTCTTTGGCACACTTCTTGATTGTTTTCGTGGCTTTTCCTAGTGAATTTTGAATTTCCTTGGTCACTTTGTTTACTTCTAGTTCGATGTCGGTGGTAGTTCGTAGATCCGGTGGAACTCTCTCGGTATTCTTCAGTATTTCGGTGAATTTTCTCCAGTCGATTCTTCTTTCTTCCTGTTGTTGAGGTATTGAGTTCCAGTGATCCAGTGTAAGAATAACTGGATTATGATTGGAGCTCAGTACCGCCTCGGTGTCTATGGTGGTGGGTTGATTGACGTTATTCGTAATAAAAATGTCTAAGAGATCTGGTCTACCTGTTGACCCGTAGAACGTCGGTCTGTCCGGTCCGATTACCGAATAATTATTTGATTCCGCGTGAGCCGCTAATGTTCTGCCGCGCGTAGTAGTTACTCTGGAGTTCCAGATGCTGTGTTTAGCATTCAAGTCACCGCCTAAAATTATTTCGTTGGGCGAAGGGAACATTTCGTCCAAGTCGGAAGTTAAAAGTGTTTTTCTAGGCGCGTTATATGCGGCTATGACAGTTATTGTTCTGTTGCCAGCCATATATATGTTAACCGCGGCGTTTTCTAAGTTTTCCGTATTGAAATTATTAATCCGCTGGTGCGCTATGGAGTTCTTAACGAGTACGGCTACTCCGCCTCCTTGATTTGTTCGGTCACTCCGGTATATCGCGAAGTTCGGTAAAGCTAAATGAACTTGGGGGTCGAGCTTTGTTTCGCTCAGTAACGCCACGTCGATATTTTCTTCGGATAAATAATCCCCAAGCTCTAGAATTTTGTTCCTGATGGAATTCGCGTTCCACGCAAGTATCTTTAATGATCGCGGTTTTGATTTATCCAAGACGACTGGCTATCTTGGTCATCAGCACTGTCATTTGTGCCAACATCTCTGCGACTTGATTAGGACTTGTATTTGTTTTCGTACTCTTTTCCGGCGTTGGTTTCGCGGATTGTTTTGCTGCTGAGAGGTAAGATTTACCTTCAACAACTCTGCTTTCCCGAATAATTCTTTTCGGTTGACTTTGGGTCGATGTTTTGGGGGTATTTCCCGGATAATATTTGCACCCACGATAATTAGCGGGGTGAGCAAGCTTGCAGTTGGCGCACACTGCTGGGGTATTTGTGGGTTTCGCGCATTCATTGGACCAGTGTCCTTCGCCGCATTTAACACATCGCGGGAGGATGTGGCAAGTCGATTGAGTATGGCCATAATTTTGGCAACGGTGACACTGAAGGTGTCTCTTCGTTGACCTCTGCGGCTCTACTCTGATTTTGAAGAATCCTAAATAATTCATTTTGAAGATGTCTTTGCTGTCGTCCGTTTTCGGCAGCTTGACCAGCATGAGCGGAAACACATGTTTGACACCTGCTTCCCGTTTATAGAGTTGGGTTACTTGGATTACTTTGAATCCCTGGTCGGTGAGTTGTTGGAATACGGATTCTTCCGTCTCGTGCGACGGGATTCCGCGAATGACTACCCTTAATACTTTCTCGTCATCACGAGTGTAAGTATAAAACTGTTGTCCGTGCCTTTCAAGGCCTTTCGTCAGTTTACGGTGATCGGCTTCTGTCTCTACGTGGATGTGCAGCGCGTTGCTGTTTTCCGTGGCGTATTTGATTTTAATATCGTCGTTCTTTGCTAAACTGGCAATGGCGGGGAATGACGCTTTGTTTAAAATTTTGATTGGTGGAATTCTCTTCACCGGGATCTTTTTGGGGGTAACAGTGGTCTGACTGACTGGAAGTGGAGGGAAGTTAATCAAATTTGAATTCCTAGAGTTCCTTCTCGAATAGGAAACTCTGGGATTGCTGTCGGTAGCAGGGGTATTGTCATTCACGATAACAGACTCTGTTGACATGAGCATGTCGTCATTATCGTCTTCATTTTGAAGAACATCAAATCTGTTTGATGTTCTTACCGGGGAATTTGAGTCTTGGCGTTGAACGCGGGGTCTTTTTCGATTTTCCGTTTTCTCAAACGCATTTTTATTGAGAGGGAAACCTAATTCTTCCGCTATTAGCACGAACAGCTTGGCTAGCGTTTCGCGGTCTCCCGCTATCGTTTCAATAAACGATTCCGCGGTAGAGCCGGCCATTTTCGAATTTTAGTTTCTCAGTAGATAGGGGGTTATTTAATCAATATCATATTTTCAATAAAAAATAAAAAAAATATTAAAATATCACAGTCGTAAGACTCACCTGTAGTTTCCTGTGGAACCAACGATCCGAAGATCTGGACTCAACACATCACTACAAACATCACTAACTTGTCACCAGTACCCGTAACGGGTCGATCGAGTCGGCTAACCCGTCAGACGGGTTGAACTTAACAGCACTGCACACTGGTACGGGAGCGCATGCGCACTGATCGGACGAGCACTGAACTGACGTCTGCACTGGACGAAGCCACGACGGAGCAAAATTATCGTTCAAAAAGTCTCTAACGAAGAGCCTATAATGAGGTGACGCCCCATCGTGCTGAAAATACATGCCAGCAATATTTATGTTTGCGTCAAGAATTAAAACTGCAATGACATTGACTTTATGTCAAACTCATGGCTGCCCCATTTGAATTTGGATTTGAATCTACATGGTTATGTATTTGTACAACAGTTAAATAGAAACTCGATTATTTCAGTATAAAACTTGAGAATATACTATTATTTTAATGATGTCAAGTAGTATCAATTTTGAATTATGTACATATACAGGGTGCTATTTTTTTAAACAACAACCTACATAGTAAATACCCAAAAAGGTGGTCTGAAGCTATAAAAATGGGGGAAAGCCCTTTGGACAGGAGCTTTAGCGCGCTGTCCAAATCTATAGGCAGACTGTCACCCATCCAGGTACTGAACTCAACCAAAGCTACTTAGCTCCAGGAAAAAAAAAAAAAATACAATACCCATCCAGGTACTGAACTCAACCAAAGCTACTTAGCTCCAGGAAAAAAAAATACAAGAATTTATATCCGATAGTAAAAACAAGCGTCCAAAAAAAAACTGGTACACTTTTTGGCCGAGAATAGTATCAAACGATTAGTGTCAACTCATATATATACATTCACTATTGGTACGAAAAGGAAAGGTGCTGTGTTTGCAGTGTCATAAGTTCCCATTCAAATACATTCATCGACTATTGGTTCGAAAATGAACACAGCTGTGTGGCGTATGGTGTCTATTCAAACACATACTTTAACTGTTGGGTCAAAAACAAACAGTGCTGCGTTTGAGGTAGCATAAGGACCCATGAATTACATGACACACGTCAATATTGACGTGTGTCACGTCAATATTGACGTTGACTGTGACACAGAATGATGCTATGTATAATGTAATATGTGCATGGGGCTAATGAATGCATTGCATGGATTACTACATAGGAGAATTAATTCTTTCATAGTAAAATGTGAGCCTTATAACGTACAAGAATATTTTGAATTTTGTAAAGCTTGCCTACTTCATTAAGTTTTCTTCGGAACTCCCATATTAGCTTACACTGGATAACATGAGAGCTCACAGCCTTAATAGCAGCTTAACTGTCAGAGTGGATTGCTATATCAAATCTATGATAGTTTCTTTCTAGGTTCATATCCAGATCCACACTTCTTTCAATTGCTACTATTTCTGCCTGAAAGGCGATCGGATAGGAGCCTAATGAAATGTACCTGCTAAGAGAGGACCAGGCGCTCTGGTTCTTAATACTCTAATTACCTGTTCCGTTCCTACATATTCTGAGAATGGCTTCATGGGCCATTTTGTCTATTACAATGTGAAGGGATGAGATTTGAGATAATCTCAAGTGCCCTGGTAGGACAGGTTCCCATAGCTCCGTCTGACACACTTATGCAAGCCTTTGTGTTTTTCCTCGTACTATTCTGACTTATTGCGCGTGTATGTTCTGGTGAACATCGCGTTATAGTTTTGCCCAAATGTCTGTAACTTTCGAATTTTTTGACGAAAATGGTCTCAAACGATTTAGTTCGACTCCCCAATGAAGAATTCGAGGTCAAATTTGATTCTGTCCGTCCGGCCATCCGGCCAGCCGTTGCCACGATAACTTGAGAACGAAAAGAGCTAGCGCCTTGAAATTTTCAGGGTGGGTGGTGCATCCCAATACGACGGAAAAGTTCGTTAATGGGCATAATCGGCCCAGTGGTTTCCGAGTAATAATCCTGTTTTCAACCAATATAAATCCGATCGAATTGAAACTTGGTGAGTAGTTGTAGAATATGAACTTAAGCACGTTCGTGAAATTTTATGCGAATCGTATGGCTAGAAAATTAAAAAAATATATTAAAAAATATTCTTGTTGTCACGATAACTTGAGAACAGAAAGAGATAGCGGCTTTACATTTTCAGTTTAGGATGTGCACCAGAACGCGATATTTCAGTTTGTTTATGAGCATAATCGGCCAAACGGTTTTAGATTTATAGCCATCTGAAATTTTCTGAAATTTGGTGGTTTTTGTTCCTCATTAACTCGAAAAATACTGAACCGATTGAATTCAAACATGGTTATTAGGTGTAGAATGCCAACGCAAAAATGTTTGAAAAATTTGGTGAGGATAGCATTCGTAGAAAATTTTAAAAAAATCATTGAAAATAAAAAAAATATTCTATATATCAGTAACTATTCGTTTGAAATTGCTGAAATTTTGCAAGAGCCTTCACAAACTAACTTTACTGCCAAGTTTCAAGTTTTAATACGATCGGTTAAATATTGTTGGAGATTCGAGCATTCTTGTGTGAGTTCAGTAGATGGGTGACCGTTGCCTCGATAACTTTCGAACGAAATCAGATATGGACTTGCAATTTTCAGGGAAGGTTACGTATCCGAGAGGGACAGTTAAGTTCGTTTTTGGTCATAATCGGTTCAACGGTTTCCGAGTTATACCCACCTGGAATATTATTTCTTTGATAACTCAAAAAATAAATATTCGATCGAATTGAAGCTTGGTAACTAGTAGTAGAAAATCAACATAAAGACGTGTTTATAATTTTGTATAACCGTACCCCTAGGAATTTTGAAAAAAATTACGAAATAAAAAATTTTAAGAACCGTACCCCTAGAAAATTTTAAAAAAATCACGAAAAAAAATTGATTCAAGCACTGACGTGAAGTCAGAAGCTTTTGCGCGTATGTTCTATTGTCCATCCTTCTGTATTGGACACCCTTAATCGAATTTACCATGGTAAATTATGTTGTCTATTCTCCTGTATTGGACACTTAATTCGAATTTACCATGGTAAATTCGATTAAGGGTGTCCAATACAGAAGGATGGACAATAGAACATACGCGCAAAAGGTTCTGACTTCACGTCAGTGCTTGAACCAATTTTTTTTTTCGTGATTTTTTTTAAATTTTCTAGGGGTACGGTTCTTAAATTTTTTTTTTGTATACCAGATTACTCCCCCATATGTGATTATGGGTCTCACAATCATGACGTACAACCATCACAGTTCATAAGTCTTACCGTCCAGATTTCTGCACTCCATTAAAGCCTTTCTTGCTTTATTAGCAGTGATTTCAACATGCAATTATTCCACAAAATTTTGCTAGTGTTACTCCTAGATATTTAACTTCAGATTTCCATTTTATAATATTTCCGTTCAAAAAGAGTGATCTCACAGCTGGAAGTTTCCTTTTCCAAGTGAACAGAAGCACTGTGGTATATTATTAATAGATGCTTTGGGAGATATATCCTATTGAATGGTTCCTTTATGAGATTTCTCTCCCAAACTCTCAAACAAAAAATTATACGTAAAATCCCACAAAACTCATCATATCACGTAATAAACTGGGAATCGGAATTACGCTGATTTGACAATTAAGAACTGTCAAAGCTATGTGAAACCCTTGAAAAGATATCAATTTCAGTAAAAAACCTGCTTAAATAAGGTCTTTCTGAGCAAATACCTACTTGCATTTATCAAATCGTATTTTTACTTTGAAATACATATTTCTTCTTTCGCATGAGAATTTTTTTTTTGGATATCTTACCAGTCTCCAATCTTTTTCTCTAACTTGCGAAACAGATTACTACTCCTATTAGCAAGTTTTGTTATTTATTTCTCATCATTTTCATACAGGTGTGTCTATCAAACATCTCCCTGTCATTCCAGAGAATGAGATGAACTCGAACATAGAACTCTTGAACGCTATGAAATATTACATCACAGAATACAAAGAATAGTCATCTATGAGAGTAATCCATAAAGTGTAATTCCATCAACGCTGAATAACAACATACCGCGGTTTCATCCTTATCAGCAATCGTAAGTGATGCACAACTCAACGCTGATGAAAAATGCACTTCGGTTTGTCAAAATCCAGCAATCACTTTCCAGTACGAAGTAGACAGAAGCGACAACTGCCGTTCAACCAACCAAGCTCTCCGTTGCGGACTACTCAAAACTATAGAGCCCTGCATACATTCGTACTATGCATATGTAAGTACTAGTGGTAAGCTTTTCCATAAAAGCGTAAAACTCTTATGATATTATTACTTATATTCTTTCAAAAATCAGAAACTGTTGATAATTTGTTTGGCTGAATGTAAAATCAGTAGACCAGTGCATCCCGATCTTTGGAATATATCGAACTTTTGGAGATATCTTCACCAATATAGATTCGACCAACCTCAAATCTAGAACTTTGCTGAATAATAAGGTTTTGAAGGCCCTCGTAGAATTTCAACGCCATCTGACGGATAGTTTCTGAGATACAGATTTTTTTTTAAATTTTGTTTTAATTTTGCTGCTATCATTACAAAATTTTGCAAGTCTTCGTGTCGGTATTTGTCAACTAATGACCATACGTGCACCGAGTGTAAGTGCAACAACTCATTCCACGGGGTAAAATAATTGCTGATTGCTCATTGATATGAGTATTTAGTGCTCATTGCTTCAAACTATTCATAGAAATATAAAAAAACACATAATTATTTTTATTTCATGAGACTGCAATTGAACATACAGGTTGGCACGTAAATTCAGAAAGAAAAAAGAGAGGCTCTTTTGGCCCGAAATAGATATAGATATTCAATTTTACATTAACTAATGTGACATCTGTTGGAAATACTAACAATAACCAAACCTATTAGTATCCAATAAACGTCTTTTTGTTTTCATTCTACAACTACTCACCAAGTTTCGATTCGATCGGATTTGTATTGGTTGAAAACAAAATCATTACTCGGAAACCATTGAGTCGATTATGCCCATTACCGGACTTGTTCGTCGTATGGCGAAGCGCCACCTACCCTGAAACTTTCAAGTCGCTATCTCTTTCCGTTCTCAAGTTAGCGTAGCAACGGCCGGACGGACACAATCAAATTTGACCTCGAATTGTTAATCGGGAAGTCGAACCCAATCGTTTAAGACTATTTTCGGCATAAAATTCGAGAATTACAGACATTTGGGTAAAATGAAAATAATCAAATAGAAGAAAAGCTATTCTCTCTTATTACTTACATATCGATAAAATTGTTATGAATAGAACACCCTGTTTGACTATAATATAAATTCATTCTCAAGACATGTCAATGTTATATTCGAAATACTAAAACTACAACCCAAATTACCTATTTACTTATTTCTCCAACCACGGAATTACAGAAAATATAACTTTCGATAACGGAACACTGAGATAAAAAATCAGATTTTACAATAGTTGGTCGGAACTCATAGAATATCCTCATATTTTTTAACAAATTACAACCCTACCCCAAATTATTTAGTTGGGACATTTTGCTCTTCCCTAACTAAAGACATTAGGGTATCAGAATAGAGCACTTTTGGACTATACAATTATTCGTTACACTCATCACCTTTAAATACACTCATCAACTACAAAGACACGGAATGAGCTAGAAAGATGAAATTTTCAGAGTAGGTTTGGGAAATAAAAATCTCGGCTAAGTTTGTTATTGGGCAAAATTGACATGGTGGTTTCGCAGTAACGCAAAAAGAATCTTTTTTAGCGAGCGTGTTCCGCAAGGAACAGCGTGCTATCATTTCGTCACATTGTCTTTATTTTTCGATTAATTTACCGAAAATGCTCTCAAACGATTCAGTTCGACTCACTGATGAATAATTCGGGGTCAAATTCAATTCTGTCCATCTGGTCCGGCCGTTAGCATGACAACTCTCGAACGGAAGGGTCTGGTGCTCCGTTCAAGAGTTATCATGCCAACGGCCGGCCGGCTGGACCAGACGGACAGAATTGAAATTGACCCCGAATTATTCATCAGTGAGTCCAACTGAATCGTTTGAGACCATTTTCGGAAAAAAAAATTCGAGTTCGGTTATCGTTCGTATTTCCGACAGATGTCACAAGAGTTAATGTAACATTGAATATCTATATCTATTTCGGGCCAAAAAAGCCTCTCTTTTTACTCTCTGAATTTCCGTGTAAACGTGTATGTTCAATTTCAGTCTCATGAAATAAAAATAATTATGTGTTTTTCTATATTTCTATGAATATTTTGAAAATATGCCATCTTCCGTACATGATCTTGTAATCTCTTCCGATTTTTTCTATGATGTTTCTAGCAGAGCTGTGTCGAGCACTGAAGAAAATTGCTTTAAGCAATGAGCACTAAGTACCTACTCATATTAATGAGCAAATTGCAATTATTTTACCTCGTGGAATGGGTTGTTGCACTTACTTTCGGTACATAGTTTTCACAACTCGATATACCCAAGAACAGTATCATCGAAATGTCTAGAGCAAGGCTGGAGGCAATCATAGCAGATTGTCCATTTATTCCTGATATTTGAATAGATATAGGCTGACGAAAAAATTATTTTAATAGTTATATAGTATATTGTATAATTAGTGGGAAAAGCATAATACTCCCAAACGACTGTTATAATTACCAGACCAGGAGCGTATCGACGAGTCTGGTAACACAGGAGTTTGGAAATATGCTATTCCCACGAATTATACATAGGTACTATTTTTTTCTTCTATCGTTGATTAACATTTTAAAAATTAATTAAAAAATATTTCATTCAAGATGTAATCAAGTAAGTTTAAATAGGTTTCTTTATGTTCATATTGAAATATAGAAGTGGTAACCATGGAAATTATTTAAAAATTAAAACCATACTTTGTTTCATTTTATTCTCGATTTTAATGTAATAATCCATTTGTAACATTACCGCACGTTACGGCAGTGCGGTAATAGTATATTGTATAATTAGTGGGAAAAGCATAATATTCCCAAACGACTGTGATAATTACCAGACGAGGAGCGTAGCGACGAGTCTGGTAACACAGGAGTTTGGGAATATGCTTTTCCCACGAATTATACATACTATTTTTTCTTCGATCGTTGATTTACATTTAAGAAATTAATTAAAAAATATTTCATTCAAGATGTAATCAAGTAAGTTTGAATAGGTTTCTCTATGTTCATATTGAAATATAGAAGTGATAACCATGGAAATCTCTTTGTTATGACAAAAGTAAAATAATTTTCAAGCTGGATTTGTTTGATACGTTATATTTTATAAGGAATTAAAAAAGAATTAATAAATATGAACACTGATAGTGATTAATTGTTGCATGCCTCCTGAACTAGTAGAAGCC
The DNA here is from genome assembly GCA_937662695.2 of Halyzia sedecimguttata. NCBI lineage: Eukaryota > Metazoa > Arthropoda > Insecta > Coleoptera > Coccinellidae > Halyzia > Halyzia sedecimguttata. Next base: position 7,537,247 of record OW569416.2, on the reverse strand, counting down.
GCGAACGCGGCTCCACTCAATTTACTTCCGGCGAAATCCAGAGAGAAGTATGAACTTGCGTACCAACGCTTCATGGATTTTTGCATAAAAAACAACAGTGTATCCTTTCCTGAGAATGTACTGATAGCTGAATTGGCTAAAACAATGAAATCTTCGACGTTGTGGGCACACTATTCCATGCTTCGATAAACTTAGTCTGTTAAACATAATATTAATATTGCCCAGTATCAAAAACTAAGAGCATTTTTAAAACGTCAAGCTATAGGATGCAAACCGAAAAAATCCAAAATTTTAACCCAGGAACAATTTCAGAAATTCATTTTAGAGGCCCCAGATGACATCATTTTATCGACGAAAGTAAGTAGATATAGATAAAATAGTAGGTATTACTTAAAATGCATAAAATATGAAATATACAATTTTTGATTAAAATAATTTAAAAATCAAAACCATACTTTGTTTCATTTTATTATAATAATCCATTTGAAACATTACCGCACGCTACAGCAGTGCGGTAAGAATATTACCGCACTGTTATTTTCTAATTGCTTAGCAACTGCCCACTAATCTGGAATGTTGAGCTTTGCGCATAGAAAGCAGGTCAAAATAGTGTCACTTTTCCCACGATCGAAGAAAAAAATATTTCTCTATTTCAGTATCGTAATGAGTTCATTCCACTAAAAACATTGCTGGAATGAACTCATTCCCGCATTGTTTCTAGTTAAATTTGTTGTTTTGTGGTAATCAGCACTGATATTCGATCCTGTCAAATTTCAACACACGTCAATTATTGTCAATATAAGATAATCTGGATAAGGAGAAATAATTGAACAAGAGCGCCAAAAATATGAGGTTGACGAAGTTGACATTTTCATTAAAAATAACCTTAATAAGTTTACATAACTCGATTCTACAATCACAATCGCCCCATTCAATTCTTGTAATAAAATTTTATATGAATTGAATTTTTGCAGTTTGCAAACTATTTGAATGGATTATTGACTGTGTTGTGTCCAATCCATTCAACTTTCCAACATGGCATTCAAAGAATTTTATTCATTTGTAACTCTAACTGGTATTCCACTATTTGGTGGATCTAAGGTGTCTCCAGTTTCGCGAAAACGTCGCAATGCTTTTGAAACGGTTGAGTTAGATATGGGTTTCCACTATTTGGTTACCGTTACATTTTTGCTCGCATGTTCTGCGGAACATCGCGTTATCATTTCGCCTAAATGTCTGTAATTTTCGAATTTTCTGCCGAAAATGGTCTCAAACTATTGGTTTCGACTCCCTGATGAAGAATTCGCGGTCAAATTTGATTCTCTCCGTCCGGCCGATGTCACGATAACTTGAGAACGGATAGAGATAGTGACTTGAAATATTCAGGGTGGGTGGCGCGTCCCAATAGGAAGGAAAACTTCGAATTAAAATTTGGTGGGTGGTTGTAGAATAGAGACTTAAGGACGTATGTACAGAAAATTAAAAAAAATCATAAAAAAAAAATTTTAAGAACCGTACCCCTAGAAAATTAAAAAAAAATCACGAAAAAAAAATTGGTTCAAGCACTGACGTGAAGTCAGAAGCTTTTGCGCGTATGTTCTATTGTCCATCCTTCTGTATTGGACACCCTTAATCGAATTTACCATGGTAAGTTATGTTGTCCATTCTCCTGTATTGGACACTCTTAATTCGAATTTACCATGGTAAATTCGAATTACGTGTCCAATACAGGAGAATGGACAACATAATTACTTACAACACCCTTAATCGAATTTACCATGGTAAGTTATGTTGTCCATTCTCCTGTATTGGACACTCTTAATTCGAATTTACCATGGTAAATTCGAATTACGTGTCCAATACAGGAGAATGGACAACCTAATTTACCATGGTAAATTCGATTAAGGGTGTCCAATACAGAAGAATGGACAATAGAACATACGCGCAAAAGCTTCTGACTTCACGTCAGTGCTTGAACCAATTTTTTTTTCGTGATTTTTTTTAAATTTTCTAGGGGTACGGTTCTTAAAATTTTTTTTTTCGTCATTTTTTTCAAATTTTCTAGGGGTACGGTTCTTACAAAATTTTAAACACGTCTTTATGTTGATTTTCTACTACTAGTTACCAAGCACCAATGCGATCGAATATTTATTTTTTGAGTTATTAAGGAAATCATATTCCAGGTGGGTATAACTCGGAAACCGATTATGCCCAAAAACGAACTCAACTCTCCCTTTTGGATACGCAACCTACCCTGAAAATTGCAAGTCCCTATCTCCTTTCGTTCGAAAGTTATCGAGGCAACGGTCACCCATCTACTGAACTCACACAAGAATGCTCGAATCTCCAACAATATTGAACCGATCGTATTAAAACTTGAAAGTTGGCAGTAGAGTTAGGTTATGAAGGCTCTTGCAAAATTTCAGCAATTTCAAACGAATAGTTATTGATATATAGAATTTTTTTTTTTATTTTCAATGATTTATTAAAAATTTTCTGCAAATGCTATCCTCACCAAATTTTGCAAACATTTTCGCGTTGGCATTCTACAACTAATAACCGGTTCAGTATTTTTCGAGTTAATGAGGAACAAAAAACCACCAAATTTCAGAAAATTTCAGATGACTATAACTCTGAAACCGTTTGGCCGATTATGCTCATAAACAAACTGAAATGTCGCGTTCTGGTGCAAATACTAACCTGAAAATTTCAAGGCGCTATCTCATTCCGTTCTCAAGTTATCGTGACAACAAAAATATTTTTAATAATTTTTTTAAAATTTTCTAGCCATACGATTCGCACAAAATTTCACAAACGTGCTAAGGTTCATATTCTACAACTACTCACCAAGTTTCAATTCGATCGGATTCATATTGGTTGAAAACAAAATTATTACTCGGAAACCGCTGGGCCGATTATGCCCATTAACGAACTTGTCCGTCGTATTGGGATGCGCCACCTACCCTGAAAATTTCAAGTTGCTAGCTCTTTTCGTTCTCAAGTTATCGTGGCAACGGCCGGACAGAATCAAATTTGACCTCGAATTCTTCATTGGGGAGTCGAACTTAATCGTTAGAGACCATTTTTTTCAAAAAATTCGAAAGTTACAGACATTTGGGCGAAACTATAACGTGATGTTCCCCAGAACATACGCGCAAAAAATATTATTCTTATACGATAACTTGAGAACGGAAAGAGATAGTGACTCGCAATTTTCAGGATAGGTAGAATTTGACTTCTCTAATAGGCATAATCGGCCAAGAAGTTCTGGAGTTATGCCTATCTGAAATGTTGTTTTTATTTCCTCCTTAACTGAAAAAATATGAGACCAATCCAATTCAAACAAGCTAATTAGTTGTAGAATGCCGACGCCACAGGACCCTATTTTTGCGCGCGTGTTCCGCAAGGAACAGCGTGCTATCATTTCGTCACAATGTCTGTATTTTTCGAAATTTTTCGCGAAAATGGTCACAAACGATTGGGTTCGACTCCCTGAAGAAGAATTCGAGGTCAAATTCAATTCTGTCCGTCCGTCCGGCCGGCCGGTCCGGTCCGGCCGTTAGCACGATAACTCTCGAACGGAGCAAGTTAGAGCGTTGAAATTTGCAGGGCATGTTTGGAGCGTAAATATCTCGGACAGGTTCGTTAACGGGCAAAATCCATCGAGCCGTTTCGGAGTTACGGCCATTTTTAGTTAAATCGTTTTTCGAGAATATTTCCGAAACCGATCACTCGATCATTCTGAAATTCAGCATGACCTTTATATGCCTGCGAAGTCTCATATTGATCGGATGGCTGTAAACTAGAAAAAAAAAAATGTTAAATATTTGAAAATGAAACTAAATTTTGTTTTCATTATGACTCGAAGAAAAACTGATCCGATTGAGTTGAAGCTCGGTAGTTATATGCGAAGTACCAACGATAACACTTATGTAAATTTTTAGGGGGTAGCATGAGTAGAAAAAATTAAAAAAACGTTTAACTATTAGCGGAATATTTTGCTGGAAATTCCGAAACCGAATATCGGAATGAGTTCAGTTTTGGCACTTCGGTGACCAATAATGACCTCTTGGGGTGTGCAAAATTTCACTGCGGACAGACTACTAGGAGCCTCAACAATAAATTTATAATTTTGAACTTCCAAACTGGACAAATTATATTTCATTTCGAATTCCTACATGGAATATCTCCAACATCTGGTGATTTCGTTCCGACGTATTTTTTGCGCGTTTATCTGAATGAATGCAATATGTATGAGGGCAACTGATTAAAATATGGACTACTTACTAGCATGGCAATTGAATTAATGCGTAAACGATCTGTTTAATTTTAAATTGGTTTTCAAAATTAGTCTGAACGGTGAACGACTGGGGTGTAACTGCCTCTTTTGGGCATTTTTTGTTATTCGCATAAGCAGACGAGAAATAACTTAACTGCTCGAGTTTTCTTCTGAGAAGATTGGGGTTTTGGGGTGGAGGATGCTATTCCTACATATAATCCCCCAGTGCCAGTCTGCACATGCGTGGATTCAAGATGCGATATCTCCTGAACCACTAGTGTTGGAGAATCACAGTTTTTTGTGACTGACAGGATGGCCATAAAGTGGCAAAAAAATTTCAAAAATTTTAAAATTTTGTTTCCACGATAACTCGTAAAATACTGATCTGATTGAATAGAAACTCAGTAGTTAGATGACCAAAAAGACAAAAAAAAAGCACTGACGTGAAGTCAGTACTCTTTGGCGCGCGTGTTCACGGTGGCTAATTTGAATTGAGTGATGAGTAAAACCTTTTGGGTAGATCTTCGACTCGCTCTATCCACTGAGCTTGAAGTACTCATCATTCAATTCAAATTAGCCACCGTGAACACGCGCGCCAAAGAGTACTGACTTCACGTCAGTGCTTTTTTTTTTAATGGAAGTTTGTCCTCTGTAAAAGCCATTTACTACAGAACTCAGATGATTATTCCTGAAAAATAACAAATGGCATTGCTAGAGGAGGAAATTCCAGCTATTCATACTTTAGTTTTTGTACTAAAAAAATCCAAAATTCTCGGCTCAAAACAATGCCATATGACAATGACAATAACATTGTGATTGTCCAAAGGGACGTTTGTCTGGTTCCCTTGTGCACCCATCCGATAATAATAATATGATCTATTTTCTACCTTAGGACGGTAAAACTGAGTTGATCCAGTTTGCTAATTCTGAATTTGCAGTAATCTTAAAAGATTATAGAAAAAAAAACAACAGAACACTACAAACCGTAAATTACTCTCTAAGAAAATTGTCATTTAACTAATATCGCGATCATGAGACACGAATTGGAGCTATGCCAATATGTTGAACAGATGGCGCTGGCACGGAAATGCAAAATGAATTGAACCTATTAAACACGTTCCATTCGAAACGATTTTCCGCATATTATTTAGAATTTCAAGGAAAATGTTTACGAGTATTTTCTGGGACAATAGATATTTTTGTATATAGCTACTGCTTTGGACGAATAAAGCATATGTTGGCATTTCAGATCTGAATCATAACTACTGCGAGGGAAACACGTTTGTTCAGGTAATAAAGGAGAATACAATCCATCAGTTTTTTTTTAACGCAGAAAGAAAAAGGCATCAGCAATTAAAAATACCAAAGTATTAGGGATGCATAAGGATAAATCTAAAATATCATCCACTTTTTCGAATCCATTAACCAATAATGAAACAGTATAGATAAAATCAGCATTTATAAGGAATGCTGCACCGCGCCCTGATGGGATTTCTGCTGGAATCGCGAGATCTTTACATCAACATTTGCAGATCCCGTTGGTACATATTATGAATGTAGTTTTCTGAACTTTCAAGATACCGCAATAATGGAGGGAATCGTTGGTAATCTGCGTACATAAAGCGAATGAAAAGGATAATCTGACGAATTATAGGTCAACTTCACTCATTACTACTTTCGCAAAAAGTTTTGAGAAATGCTTTGAAAATAAATAATCTTTAAATGATACTGTGTGAGGTATATTCATTATCAAATGGTTTCTTTCTGGGTTTTCTCTCCCAAACTCTGACAATTATCTATTAAATAAAAATTTATTATTTTTTGAATTGCTTCTGGGTAAGAAACACAATATATTTCAGAGTTTGGGAGAGAAACCCCAGACAGAAATCATTTGATAATGATTTAAAAATAGACTGATAACATTTTAGTACCGGTACCATATCATAAACCAATTTTTGTTTCAGAAAAAGTTTATCAGCGCAGGATACAAGGGAATGAATTTTTTCGGCAACCGTCCGGGAAGTGCCCACTTCCCGGACGCTTTTTCTTTGAGAAAGAAGCATTTCCCGGCCTAGTCCGGGAAGTACGTACTTCCCGGACTAGGCCGGAACAATCACGCCGTTTTGGTCATTGTAAATATGAAAATCTTGGTAGGTAATTTTTGATAAATGAAGTTACCATAGCACTGAGAAAACGGCTGACAGTTCATATAAAATTAGTTGTCAACATGTGATATTTTCTGTTCTGTTTAATTTGAATAAGATTCAAAATATATAAAAAAGAAATGTGTCGTCTCATTGATTTGTTATTCTACACGGTTGCCGAAAAAATATTGTACGCAACACGCCCGAAAAAGGTTTTTTTGGACTCATAGACTTCCAGGACTCGCTTACGCTCATCCTAGAATTTTGTCTATTCGTCCAAAAAAACCCTATTTTCCGGACTTGTTACGTAAATTACTATTTTCTACAAGCGTGCGCGTTCAACCCTTTTTCCGCACACTTTTTATATAGAATATACTGAATTATCTAATATCTCTATGCATCGAACGCTTACGGCGAGGTTACTATGGAAACAACATGTGAATTGACAATTGTCATTAATTTATTTGAAAATATCAAATTGATTTCAATCCGTACGTAATATTTTCGGTAAGAATGGATATATCTGATGATGACCTGCCCTCGGACATATTAGAAGCATCTTATGAAGCCAATTTGAAGTTGCTTCCACCCAAATCAATCGAAAAATATGAGAAGCGCTATTCTCAATTCATTGCCTGGTGTGATTCCAAGAAAGTAAAACCCAGGAAGGAATAACTAAATATTAGATACTAATATGTATATATTATACATAGCTATTCTTAATTTCCTTATTGCAGTTTATTTTTGTTTGCTGTTAGTTATCCTCGTTTTATTTCCAATTAATATTATTAATAATAAAGAATAAATGAATATTCCAGTTCATAGATATAAATATTTCATATGCCTCTATGGACCGAACGACAACGATGACATTGATGACAGTATAGGTATGATACTGAGATAGCAACAATATTCCGAAAATATGTAATTATGTTTGAAAGATATCTGCTAGATTTGAGGTTAAAACAACAGAACGAGGCAGAAAACATTTGTAAGCTTCTTGATACGTCTCTAGAGTAATATAGTGCGCAGTGATCTCCTTCTCGGTAATTACTCCCTGTGTTTTCTGTTAATCCTCGGTGGTGAGTGTGATATAATTGCTTGCTGACAATTTAAAAATCATTTAATTCTCTGTTCTAGCGAATTCTTAATTTATCACAGGTCGTATTTTCATCCTAGCGCCATTGAGTACGGCGTCATATCAGGCCTTTTTTTTGAAATTTCTTTAGCCTTATTTACTTTTTTAGCGCTCTTTTTCCTCGGAACAGAGTGCTTATCAATTTGCCCAAATGTCTGTAATTTTCGAATTTTTGGCTGAAAATAGTCTGGAACGATTTGGTTTGACTCAATGATCAAGAATCCGTGGTCGAAATTGATTCTTTCCGGCCAGCCGGCCGTTCGTCCGGCCGGCCGTAAACACGATAACTCTCGAATGGAATGAGCTAGACATTTGAAATTTTCAGAGTAGGTTTGAGTAATAAATATCTTGGTTAAGTTCGTTATTGGGCAAAATCGGTTCGATAGTTTCGGAGTAAACAAAAAAAAAATTTTTTTTTCATTACAACTTTTGGATTCAAACTTTTTCAATATGCAGTTTCATCATAAGAATCCATTGTTATCATTTTCAACTCTAACAAGCTAATACTTTCGGAGATAAGATGTTTCAAAGTTTCAATAATACATGGTAAGTTCTATGTATTCACAGAATGTGAACACAGAATCTGTCTGTGATCACTTTTCATAAATGTCATCTCTTCTAGCTATTAGAGATTGTCAATTCATAGTTGTTATTTTCTCTTGCAAAGTATTCGATTCTTGAATTTGTGAATATTACAAGACTGTTTTGATGTAGTTCATGGAGGCAATAGAAAAGAAGAACATAATGGAATCATCAAAAGAAATTACTCTTCGTTGACCACTGAGGTTAATATTACCTTTTACTTCCTTAAGTAGTGAGACATGTTCCTATATACAGTATTTTCATAATGTTGTTAGCAAAAAAAATACTGAAATATGGATCTACATTTGTTAATCAATCATTTTTTCTTGAGTTAAGGTTCATAATACAGAAAAGAATGTGTTAGTTGTATGGACTATTAAATTTTAAATTATGAAAAGAGGATAGTATTTTATTAATATATTTTGAACTATTAAAATAATTTGTTCGTAATCCACTACCTTCTCAAATATCAGGAATAAATGGACAATCTGCTATGATTGTATCTAGCCTTGCTCTAGACATTTCGATGATACTTTCCTTAGGTATTTCGAGTTGTGAAAACTATGCACCGAGCCTAAGTTGCAACAACCCATTCCAGGAGGTTGAATCATTGCAGATTGCTCATTAAATCTTGATAAATAAATTTAATGACAATTTTTGAAGCATTAAGACATTTAAGCATTGTAGATGGCTCTTTTATAAGATAATTTTTTAAGCTTTTTTTTAAACGACACTTTTTTTGAATTTAATTAAAGCCATGATGCATTTCTATCATAGGAATCCATTGATATAATTCCCAACTCTGAGAAACCAATATGGTAAAGGATTAAACCGTGATTGTGAAATAATTAAGATGCGCAGGCTGAGTAAGATAATTAGAACAAATAACATGGTTTCATATGTGCCTACAACTACATGCGTCTTAACATTTGAAAGTAACACCCTTCCAAAGGAATTAGTGCTTTTTAATACGCTGTCTCCAGTTTCCGTTTATATCCAGCCTGTAATTCAATGTTTGAAATGTCTCCGCTATGGCCATGTCAGAGCTCTTTTAGAGGAACATCCAGATGCCAGAAGTGTGATGACCTGCACCCTGATGAACAGGTTTGTGAGGGACCACTAAATTGTGTTTATTGCCTTAAGCCTCATTGCTCTACTGATAGGTCCTGTAAAGAATATCTCAGACAAAAAAAATTGAAGAATGCATGGCATTTTAATATATTACATTCTTCGAAGCACACAAGAATGTCCGAGGATCCCCAACTTTGACTTCCTCGGATTATCCTAGCCTAGAACATGGCTCCCAAAGCACGTCTCAGAATTCCTTGTCTTCCCCTTTCCTCAGTAGTCTACAATCCTTCTCCAGAACCCTGAAGAGCAATGTAAAGCACTCCCTTAAAACCCCACTTCACACAACAAAATCTAGCTCGGTCACTCACAAGAGAAAGGTCCCAACCAGTCCTGGGTATGATACTAAAGCCCATGATAACTGTCTTCTAACATACACACCATCTGATACCAATATTATTCCGACTTATGGTTACATCAGTACAAGTACATCACAGCGCAAAACCTTCCGGTAAATCAATCAGCAGATCACAAAAAATGCAAGGCAAGTCAGGAAAAGGCTGGAATTTTTGGAGGATGAAGATGCTCTTCCCTCATGGATCCGTAATGCCTGCTTCAATAAATGATATGAAATTTTATGAATATGTCAAGTCATAATAATACAAATTCATTTATTATTCTACAATGGAACATAAGATCAGTTAACTCTAATTTCAACAACCTACAAATACTTATAAGGGATTTTGACCCAGATATCATAACCCTTTGTGAAACGTTTTTGAAATTTAAAAATTATTTTACTCTATCTGGATACAGAATTATTCGTGAGGAGAGGGCTGATGGTTTTGGTGGTCTTGCCATAGCCATCAAGTCCCATTTACATGCGGAGACCATATCTGTTAATTCTTCTCTTATACCAAACAGGTGTCAAACTATAGCTATATCGATTGACAGGAAATTGTCAATAATTCTGAGTTACTTTCCTCCTGATGGTTTTGTGCTCAGTTCAGTCTCTGATATTTTCCCACAGTATATGAATGGTCGTGCCATTTGGCTGGGGGACTTTAATACTCAACATACAATATGGGGTTAGGGCCTCTCAAATCGAAGAGGTGTAGCATTTAATGGGTTCTGGCTGACTGGTGTCAATACCAGACCAACTTGCTAATGTCTCCCAGTAGGGAAACTGTTGAGAGCCCGGAAGATCTGATTGGGGTTATGGAGTGTAGCGGAGGGGAAGCTATCCCACGGACTGGGAAAAGACATTTGGGTAAATTTAGGGTGCATTGGTGGAATGATGAGGTGGCTGAGGCCATTCGTTTGGGGAGGAAAGGCTTTGCTGATTTCATCAATAATCCGACAGTGGAAAATTGGGTTAATGCTAACCACTTAAGAGCTCGAGCTCGTAGAAGAAGAAGAAGAAGAAATATTTATTAAGTAGGTTTCCCTAATATACAAAAGCTCAAATATATATATGCAAATAACAACAAGAACAAAAAATAATGTATCACAATGTTGTATGGATTCAATCTATATGAATGATCTGTTGAGTAGGTTATTAATCTGAAGTAATAAGAATAACATTATTACAATCAAATATAAAAACAGTTACAATACAATACATAGTAAAAAAGAATAATATCACAATGCAATGATCAATCCTACAAGATTGAACAGTAAACCGGACAACAAGAATAATACTATAAATAAAATAAAAATAGTCCTAATTTAGTTCCATTATATGTATCAACAATTTGTGTCTGAAGTTTTTACAAGATCCACTAGATTTAACATTATGTGGTAAGTTATTGTACTCTACCATACCTTTATAAAACAATGAATTTCTCGTATTTGATAATTTCACTCTTGTCACATGAATGTTGTCCAAATTACGGGTGAAATGATTGTGAATCTCGTGTTTGAAATCAACATAATCACGAAAGTAAGAAGGTGCTTCATCATGTACTATCTTATAAATAAATATCATTGTTAGGAAGTAGAGTCGTTTCGAGACTGATAGCCAATGCAATGTATTCAACATTATTGAAATGGGGGTATAGCGATTACAGCTCAAAATAATCCTCATGCCTCTATTCTGCAGTCGCTGAAGCTGTGTCATTTTATTTAGATTGAATTGATATAGTAATGTTGCACAGTAGTCAAAATGAGGTAGTAAAATTGACCGGTACACAGTGATCCGTGTATCCACAGATAAATGCTTTGCAATTCTTGAGAAAAAGTATAGTTTCTTCGAAATTTTTTTAGTAACATATACAAAGTGTTCATCGAAAGTAAGCAAATTATCCAGTTGGAAGCCCAAATACTTGACAGCTGTTACGATTTCTATTGGCTCGTTATCAATCCTTATATCAATGTCATTAACATTTATCTGCCCATACTTGTATTTAGTTGTCACTATCATCGCCTTGGTTTTTGCGACATTGAGTTTCAGCTTATTAATCAAAAAATATTCACTTACACTTATTAGAACATCATTCATCTTCCGCAAAGCAGTGTCAAGAGACGAATCACTGCAAGCTAGTAGTGTGTCATCAGCAAATAAATTGATGAACTCACAATTCACAAAAAGGTCAATATCATTCAGATATAGTATGAAGAGGAGTGGTCCTAGCACACTTCCCTGAGGTACCCCAAGATTATTGCAAATTTCCCTTGAAGTTGCATCCCTAACTCTGACTCTCTGCTTTCTACCATGCAAGTAACCTTCAAACCATTTTAGAACTTTGCCCCTAATTCCGTATTGAAACAATTTGTTCAATAGTATATTCCGGTCTATGGTCTCGAAGGCTCTTTTGAGATCTAAGAAAACTGCTACAACATATTTACCATCGTCTATGTCACTTTTAAACTTAGTTACAGTAAGCTGCAATGCTGTCTCACAAGAATGCCGTTTACGGAAACCGGACTGATTACTAATCAAAATATCATTATGATCAATGTGATCCAGTAATTGACTATAAACTACAGTTTCCAAAATTTTTTCAATAGGTGGTAATGTGTTTACAGGTCTAAATTCACTTGCAAGGGTTGTGTTAGAAATTTTGGCAATTGGAACAATAGTGCTAACTTTTAATAATTCTGGAATTTTTGATTTTTCAAGTGACGTATTAATGAGATTTAAGACAACATGTCCAATAGACCCAAAAATACCTTTCAAAATTTTAGCATTGAGGATCTCGTTCAAGCTGCATTTATTATCTAGAGAAGTGACCACATTGTTCAGTTCACTGAGTGTTATAGCTCTGAACTCAGAAAATTCGAGATACAAATTATGATTGAAATTACACCATGATTGCTCACCATTAAGTCCCTCTGTGATCTTGACAACACTGTCAACAAAATATTCATTAAAACCATTAGCCATTTCTGAATCATCGCGGATAACCATCATTTCATCATCACTTTGAAATTGGATACAGTTTGGAAACTCCCGTACATTTGTATCAACCAGTTTTTTAAGTGTTTTCCACATTTGTGTAGCATTGTTCTTATATCTGTCTATTCTCTTATAGTAATATTCGGTTTTTTTATTTTTCAATAACTGAACTACTTCATTTCGTTGTTTCTTAAAGAGTTTCCATTTATTTTCTCTATCAATACCAACACTATTTTTGAATTCCCTGTAACATCTATCTCTTTCCCTGGTTTTTTCAAACACAGAGCTGTCGAACCATGGTACATTATTTTTAAAATTGACAACTTGAATCGGAGATATCATATCAATTACATTTTCACAAGTTTCGAAAATTTCTTTATATATCCAATTCACCTCAATGGCATTAAGTGACCAATTTGCTTGTAGAAGCTCAACATTTATCGATAGCAAACTATCACTGTTAAGGTTTCTGAATTTTTTTGTTTTTTTATCACTGTCGTGTTCATTGAAAACATTAACAGAAATTACTGAGTGATCCGTTATCGCAGGACTTGCATGTACTTTCGCTGAAATATTACTTTGGTCTGACAAAACATAATCTACTATGGTCTTACTATTATTTGTTATTCTGGTCGGTTCTGTAATCAATTGACTTATCCCATATGTATCTATAAGATTTTTGATCTTTTTAACATAAAAATGATTGCTACTTGAGTAATCCAAATTGAAGTCACCAACCAAAATACTTTTGCCGCCATTGATAAACATTGAATCACAAATATCCTCAAATTTATCCATGAAAGTTGCATCAGATGATGAGGGAGAATGGTAGAGACAACCTATCATCCAGTTTGATATACCAAGCTTAATTTTCAATACTTTACACCAATAGTTTCCCTCTAGAATAAATGATTTGAAGATCTTGAACTCAACGTCATCTTTAACATATATCACAACGCCACCAGTGTGCCTACTTGTAGAGTCACATCTTATACAGTTATAATTATCTATCTTAACTTCATTAAGTTCAATATCATCTGTCGTTCTCGCCTCACTTACCAATATAATCTTGGGATTATAACAAATCAAACTTCCTTCAATCTGATCCTTGTTCATTAAAAGACTTTGAATGTTTAAGTATATGATATCAGTGTTGAATTGAATACTAGGTACCTCTAATAGTTTTTTTGCACTTCATTTGTTGTTTTCTTCACAATTGTTGGTTTATTGTTGATAAATTTGATAGTCTTGGTGTTATCGCCACTTGCTATAATTTCTTGTAATCGCTGTTTGATTTGTTGTAAGTAATCCCTTTGTGCTTTAGTTTGATCACTGAAAATCTTGATACTTGGTATTTTAACTAAGTGTTTATTCTTGAGAACAAATTTGGCATCAGAAGGAGATTCTAGAATTACCTTCAATGGCCGTACCCTTGTGGGTGAGAACTTTCCTAATCTAAAGTGGTTTAGTTTTCCTTTTTCGATGTTGACGTTCTCAAGTACATTTAATATGCTATCCCTATCTGCAGCAATCCGTTCAGCTCGAGTACTGTGTTGGGGCTCTTTTACATTGTAGATTATAATGTTTGACATGCGTGACTGTCTTTCCACCATTTCGGTAATTAAATCCTCATTATCCAAAGGCGATGATTCTTCCTGTATTGACCTTCTCGACTGCTTCATTGATTCAATTTCCACCTGCATTTCACTGACTTTCTTAATTAGAGTTGGTATCATTAAGATTCCTTTTTCACAATCGTCACAAAAGAACATCAATTTTCGCCTCTTCAATGCTAAACACCGAATTTCGGAGGCAGATAGGTCTGCACAATTAGCACAGCTCCAACGTTTACAGCTGTCACATGGAAACATTTCATTAGTCTCATCAGGTTTATTTACCTTGCATTTATAACACTGAATCATCTTGCAAAATATCCTGAGACCTGACCTGGTATCTTGAAAGAAGCAGGTGTTGATAGACCCCTTTTTGTGGTGTGAACTCTTTATCACTGGGTGCGATTAATGTTTGGTTTTTATGCACTTTGTTGTTTAATTCAATGCACATTTATTGATTGTTTGTGCTTCAAAGAAAACTATTGAATTTCGGTGATATTCACATTCCTAGTTGCAGCACAACTTTCTGCAGAGTTTGATATAAATTTCTAATTTATCCATAAAGAATAAACCACATTAATCTCAAAAACAATGGGAGCACTACCTATACACGTGTCGTCGATATATATTATTCCTTAGTATATGTTATAAGGCGGACCAAGAGGGGTTCCTTTAGGTCCTTTTGCGAAAACGTCCGGTCTACTGGCTCCCAAAACTCCTGGAGAATTATAAGAAAGTTCTCAGGAAGAGATGAAATGTCTGGTTCTCCTCCAATGCCTTGTCACTTCTTATCCTGGGTAGTTTTCGGCCTGTCCCGCTGGTTTCAGATTACCGGACTTAACTTGCACCAGTGGAATTCACCTTAAATGAGCATGAGCTTATATTGAAGACGACAAAGAACTCTGCCCCTGGTCTGGATGGCCTTGGGTATCCCTTGTTTAAAAATCTCCCCATGTCTTATTGTCAAAAATTAGTTACCATCGTCAATAATATAATTATAACAGGAATCATCCCTCCATCAATGACAAAGTATAGAGTCATACCCTTTTTGAAGCCCAATAAACCGGCCCACCTCCCTGGGAGCTATTGCCTAATTTGTCTTGCTCCTTGTTTGACCTAAATTTTGGAGAAATTGATTGAGGCTAGAATCGAACCCTGGATTGAGTCAAGGCTGGGCAGTACGAAGACTTTTGGCTTCCGCAGGGGAAGATCCACATATGATGCAATTTCCAACCTTACCTCTCTTGTATACCAGGCTTTTAATTCGGGTGATTATGTGATGGTGGCGTTTTTGGACATTAAATCGGCTTATGATCATGTTCTCTATGAAATAATTAAAAAGGACATGGAGGCTTGTTTTATTCCACCAAGTTTAGTGAGAGTCATCTGTGAATTGTTCAATAGTAGGGAGCTGTATATATGTAGTGCGGTCTCGGTTGTACTCTTGGGCCCACATAAACCCCATAAGGGTCTTCCGCAAGGTTCGGTGCTTAGCCCTATGCTCTTTAACCTGTACATGCAATTACGTGATTACCTTTCCCCGTGTAACGCAGTTCCAGGCTACCTTCTCCGACATGGAGCAAAGATTTGATGGATAATTTTCTTTGCTCTTACCAAATTTCAGTATGAGGAAAAACGCAAATATTAGACGTGGTCACGTGATCATCATTGGTGCTGAGAGAGTTGACGACGTTCAAATTAGCTGTTTGTATTTGCGATTGGAGGATTTTTTCATCTAAAAATTATTCAGTATATCAAGTAAGTGTATTCTTTGAATTTAATTCTAATTAGTTGGTTTTATTTTGTATTAACATTAAAAATTGGTTCAAGCACTGACGTGAAGTCAGAAGCTTTTGCGCGTATGTTCTATTGTCCATTCTTCTGTATTGGACACCCTTAATCGAATTTACCATGGTTAATTATGTCGTCCATTCTCCTGTATTGGACACCCTTAATTCGAATTTACCATGGTAAATTCGAATTAAGTGTCCAATACAGGAGAATGGACGACATAATTAACCATGGTAAATTCGATTGAGGGTGTCCAATACAGAAGAATGGACAATAGAACATACGCGCAAAAGCTTCTGACTTCACGTCAGTGCTTGAACCAATTTTTTTTTTCGTGATTTTTTTTTAATTTTCTAGGGGTACGGTTCTTAAAATTTTTTTTTTCGTCATTTTTTTCAAATTTTCTAGGGGTACGGTTCTTACAAAATTTTAAACACGTCTTTATGTTGATTTTCTACTACTAGTTACCAAGCACCAATTAGATCGAATATTTATTTTTTGAGTTATCAAGGAAATAATATTCCAGGTGGGTATAACTCGGAAACCGTTTGACCGATTATGCCCAAAATCGAACTCAACTGTTCCTTTTGGATACGCAACCTACCCTGAAAATTGCAAGTCCCTATCTCCTTTCGTTCGAAAGTTATCGAGACAACGGTAACCCATCTACTGAACTCACACAAGAATGCTCGAATCTCCAACAATATTTAACCGATCGTAATAAAACTTAAAACTAGGCAGTAGAGTTAGGTTATGAAGGCTTTTGCAAAATTTCAGCAATTTTAAACGTATAGTTACTGATATATAGAATTTTTTATTTTTTTTTTCAATGATTTATTAAAAATTTACTACAAATGCTATCCTCACCAAATTTTGCAAACATTTTCGCGTTGGCATTCTACAACTAATAACCATGTTTGAATTCAATCGGTTCAGTATTTTTTGAGTTAATGAGGAACAAAACTTCACCAAATTTCAGAAAATTTCAGATGGTTATAACTCTAAAACCGTTTGGCCGATTATGCTCATAAACAAACTGAAATGTCGCGTTCTGGTGCACATGCTAACCTGAACATTTCAAGCCGCTATCTCATTCCGTTCTCAAGTTATCGTGACAACAAAAATATTTTTTAATAATTTTTTTAAAATTTTCTAGCCATACGATTCGCACAAAATTTCACAAACGTGCTTAAGTTCATATTCTACAACTACCCACCAAGTTTCAATTTGATCGGATTTATATTGGTTGAAAACAAAATTATTACTCGGAAACCACTGGGCCGATTATGCCCATTAACGAACTTGTCCGTCGTATTGGGATGCGCCACCTACCCTGAAAATTTCAAGTCGCTAGCTCTTTTCGTTCTCAAGTTATCGTGGCAACGGACGGCCGGACGGCCGGCCGGACAGAATCAAATTTGACCTCGAATTCTTCATTGGGGAGTAGAACTTAATCGTTTGAGACCATTTTTTTCAAAAAATTCGAAAGTTACAGACATTTGGGCAAAACTATAACGCGATGTTCCCCAGAACATACGCGCAAAAATTAAATGTATTTAGAGCTTGTGCTGCATAAGGTTCAAAATCTCGTGTCAACATAACCTAATATTATTGAAATGGAAAAAAAAAGTTGGTTGATTAAAAGAATATTCATGCGAAGAAAGTTTTTGTACAGTTGTGGCACCTCATTTTCTAGCTCTCGTAGTATTTTGATTTTTTTAATTTTAAATAATTTTTTTTTAAGATGCAGTTTTCTCATAAGAATCCATGGATATAATGCTCAATTCTAACAAACTCTTTCAGAGATATTATTTTTGAAATTTTCAGCAGAACGGCCATAATACTAGCGCCTGCATAATACTCACTGCGTCGCTACGAATTTCCTTGTGCATTACTTTCGGAGATATGATTCGCAATGTTTAAATAATTATTAATTACTCGCTAGTTTGACAATGAAGTCAACAAGTGCGGAAGCTGAAAGAGCTTTTTCTGCCGCAGGCTATATTTGTAGCATAGGGAGTCGATTGACTCCTGATTGTTTCTTAAAATCCTTTTTCCAAAATCAAAATTGACTAGTAATGCACATAGAAATAAATAATTTATTGTGCAATACAAGAGACATATTCACTAAGGAACTCGTTTTCTTATTGGAATTGTGATATCAATTTAATATTTTGTTACTGTTAACTCTAGAAGTGTAGGACTGAGAAACTCGTTTAGTTATTCAAATTTTATTTGTTCATCATTACATTATAAATCAAGCTTATTTCGTTTATTTGTTTCTCATTCAACTACCTTACGAAGTAAAATCACATTGGATTTTCCCACTTCTTCATTCTGGACAGAAAAAGAAGAATAGTATTGATTTGATGAATCCGGCCGGATCCAGCCCAGATTCTTGGAAATCCGGTAAATTTCGGCCAGATTGAAAATCACGCCGGATTGCAATCCCTAGTCGTAGTCTTGTGATCTTACGGAGGCTTGTTCTTTCTCCCAATTAGGACTTGCAATTCGGAAAAACTGGACCGGAAATTCGGTGGATCCGGCATAATTTAGCCTATACCGGATCCGGTACCAATATACCGGATCTGGCATGGGAACCGGATCCGCATTTTTGTCATATTTGACGTTCTATTAACGCTGATTCTTCTGGAACTTCAAAATCCTCCCACACCCCCACTCATCAGTAGTCCTCACCTAATCTACAGCATCACTGGCCCTGTTTAGTGTCTAATTCGTCACATTCTTCATGATTTTTTTTTTACATTAAAGCCAACAAGTATGGAAGCTGAAAGGGCTTTTTCTGCAGCGGGGTATATTTGTAACTCCTTAAGGAGTCGACTGACAGATGACTCCATAAACAACATTTGCTTTGTAAGATCTTTCTTCCAAAATCAAAATTGATTTCTAATAATGCTAATTGAAATAAATAATATATTATGGTCATTGTGTAATACACGAGACAGATGATCTCAATTTCATGGTAAATGTACTTCATTTATTTGATATTTTGTTACTGTGAAAACTGGAAGTGTGAGACTGAGAAACTAGTTTTGTTATTTGAATTTTATTATTCAATTAATATTTTGTTACTGTGAAATCTAAAAGTGTAAGACTGAGAGAATAGTTTTGTTATTTAAATTTTATTTGTTAATCATTACATTAAATATAAAGATTATTTTGTTTATATGTTTTTCAATTAACTACCTTACGAAGTACAACCACATTGGATTGGCTAACTTAGAGTCCATTCTGGACAGTAAAGAGAAAATAGTCTTGATTTGATTCTTCGAAATCCGGTAAAATCCGGCCGGATTGAAAATCACGCCGGATTGCAATACCTACCCCACTTCTGTGGTTTTCCGCATAGTAAAATTTCCATCCGATTTAATCAGGTGTCCAGATTCGAGTAAGGTTGTACATAGTATCATTTTATATATTTTACTGGCTGTGTTGGTGCTTATACCGTTTTTTTTTGTGTCAATCACCTGAAGTGTTTGACTCTAGTTATTGCTGTATCTTTCTTGAGTTTGCTGTCGGATTTGAAGTTGAGTTTGTACCTATCTGTGTGCCTAGATATTTGAAGTTGCTATCTATTTCTTAGTCTACGTAAATTTGAAAGTTTTGCATTCGGTTCTGCCTATATGCTTAGGATTAACGAAGCTTTGGTTGAGACAATTTTAGAATTTCGAATGTAAAAAATAGTTCGAAAAAGTTGTATACAGCGGATGAAAAAATGAATATGAGACAACTTCATATATACGAGTTCATAATCCAAGAAATAATGTTACGGTTGGTTATTGTTCAAGTTCAAAACAGGCTTCATAAACCTTTTTTTTTTGGCTTTTTGGCACTCTAGTTCCTCGGAACTGACTGCTTATCAATTTGCCCAAATGTCTGTAATTTTCGAATTTTCCGATGAAAATGGTCTTAAACGATTTGGTTCGACTCACTGATCAAGAATCCGTGGTCGAAATTCATTCTGTCCGGCCGGCCGTAGGCACGATAACTCTCGAACGAAATGAGCTAGACAGTTGAAATTTTCAGAGTAGGATTGGGAGATAAATATCTCGGCTAAGTTCGTTATTGGGCAAAATCGTACTGATGGTTTCGGAGTAACAAAGACAAATTTTTTTTTGCAAAACAAATTCCAAATTAATTTTTTTTCAATAAGCAGTTTTACCATAAAAATCAAATGATATCATTTTCAACTCTAACAAGCTAATACTTTCGGAGATATGATTTTTCAAAATTTCAATAATAAATCGTATTTCACAGAATGATATAATATATGATATATATATAATTATTCTATGTATGAATTGTCATAATGTCAACTTATTTTCCTGAGACATGACATTATCTTATCAATCGAAGAATTATGAGAATAAAGTGTATTCCGAAATGTGAGCGAAGTGAGAAAAATCTCAGTTGTTTGCTCCGAAATTTGTTTTTCTCAGAAAAGTCTTACATTTCGGAACGGAACATGAAGTATTTTAGCGATGCAACGGGGACCTCACCCAAAAATGTTTGAAAATATTACGTAAATATTGAAAGCATAATTATGTAGTTCGAGAGAGGAGAAAATTTGGTGAACGTAGATCAGGAAATTTTTGATCGATTACGAGGTAATTTTTCATTATTACTCTTCTTTCATACATGTTTTATGGAATATCTACTATTTGTTGGTACTTTAAACCTGTTTTGGGCAATTGTCATACGAAACTTGTTGGCGCTCTAGTTCCTCGGAACTGAGTGCTTATCAATTTGCCCAAATGTCTGTAATTTTCGAATTTTTCGATGAAAATGGTCTTAAACGATTTGGTTCGACTCACTGATCAAGAATCCGAGGTCGAAATCGATTCTGTCCGGCCGGCCGTAGGCACGATAACTCTCGAACGAAAGGAGTTAGTGGATTGAAATTTGCAAGGAGGGTTTGGAGCGTAAATATCTCGGACGAGCTCGTTAATGGGCGAAATCCATCAAGCGGTTTCGGAGTTATTGCCGATTTTAGTAAAAATATTTTTTATGAATATTTCCGAAACCGATCACTCGATCTATCTGAAATTTAGCACCAAATTGTAAAACCATGACCTTTATACGCATGTGAAGTTTTGTATTGACCAGATTACCGCAAAGTGTCAAAAAAAAAATTTGAAAATGTGGTGCAGTTCTCATTCTCATGATTGCTCATTTAATCTTGATAAATAAACTATTATTTGAATTGAATTTCCTTTATGATGCAGTTCTATCATATGAATACATTGATATAATTCCCAACTCTGAGAAACCAATACCAGATATAATTTGTCTGTTTGAACTAGAGCGCCAGAAAGCTCCTGTCCACAGGGCTTGAACCCATTTTTTTTAGAATCTAATTATTTGGAAACTTTAACTTAGTGAGCTGTGCGCTTACTGCAATTGCAATAAGTTACCCCTTTGTATTCATGCATGTGTTTTTTTTGAGAGAGAAAGTGAAGACTTATATATAAATTCAATGACTCCCATTTCATATATTACAATATTACTGATTCTGTATTTCTACCGTAACTGTATTGATTGCATTGGGAAGTATTCTTGTGAAGGGAAGAATAAACATAATCTTGTCTCTGATTAACATTCCTATTCAAATTGCTCACCCCATTAGAATTCTTTCAGTGGTGGTAGTAGGGCAAAGAGCCGTGGGTAGTAAGAATAACCCTGTTTGGTTTAAAAGATTTATCTTAATTAGTTTTGAATTTGCAGAGATCTACGAGCTGATAATACACGTAAACCCGTAGCTGGACTTTGGAGATTGGTGGAATGTCTCTTTTCTTCACTGAGTTGAGTAGGGAGGTAAATCAACAAGTCCATAGCGTTCCTGCCAATAGGGTCTTTCATAATGGCTTCGTATAAATAATATACTTATGCATATATCTCACAAGTCAAATAGATCCCAGGGGGTTCATTGATTTGCCGAGAAAGCAAGAGCAGACGCGTTTCTGGCTTCTTGGCCTTTATCAGTACTCTGTAGCTTCTCAACAAATTCAACTAAACTGACCTGGGTTAAGCCTCTCAGAGCCGGCTTGGTCGATCATACCTAATCGCCCACGCCAAATATGAGACAAAACACGGAAAACAGCCTTTCCCCGCCAGTGAATATTTGAAGCGTTAAATCATATGCCACCATTCGCTCGATATTAATCGAGAAACGAGTCCCGCAGAGCCCAGACACAGTATCTTCCCAATGGCCATGAACGCTGTTTCGCGTTTTCAAAAATAATAATGAAAAATGGCTATACCGTTGTTAATAAAGCAACAAGTCCAGAGCGTTCCTGCCAATAGGGTCTTTCATAATGGCTTCGTATAATCAATATACTTATGCATATATCTCACAAGTCAAATAGATCCCAGGGGGTTCATTGATTTGCCGAGAAAGCAAGAGCAGACGCGTTTCTGGCTCTTTGGCCTTAATCAGTACTCTGTAGCTTCTCAACAAATACAACTAAACCGACCCGGGTTAAGCCTCTCAGAGCCGGCTTGGTCGATCATACCTAATCGCCCACGCCACCTATGAGACAAAACACGGAAATCAGCCTTTCCCCACCAGTGAATAAAGGGAAAGGCTGATTTCCGTGTTTTGTCTCAAAGGTGGCGTGGGCGATTAGGTATGATCGACCAAGCCGGCTCTGAGAGGCTAACCCCGGGTCGGTTTAGTTGGATTCGTTGAGAAGCTACAGAGTACTGATGAAGGCCAAGAAGCCAGAAACGCGTCTGTTCTTGCTTTCTTGGCAAATCAATGAACCCCCTGGGGTCTATTTGACTTGTGAAATATATGCATAAGTATATTGATTATACGAAGCCATTATGAAATACCCTATTGGCAGGAACGCTCTGGACTTGTTGATTTATTAACAACGGTATCGCCATTTTTCATTATTATTTTTGTAAACGCTAAACAGCGTTCATGGCTATTGGGAAGATACTGTGTCTGAGCTCTGCGGGACTCGTTTGTCGATTAATATCGAGCGAATGGTGGCATATGATTTCACGCTTCAAATATTCACTGGTGGGGAAAGGCTGATTTCCGTGTTTTGTCTCATAGGTGGCGTGGGCGATTAGGTATGATCGACCAAGCCAGCTCTGAGAGGCTTAACCCGGGTCAGTTTAGTTGAAGTTGTTGAGAAGCTACAGAGTACTGATGAAGGCCAAGAAGCCAAAAACGCGTCTGCTCTTACTTTCTCGGCAAATCAATGAACCCCCTGGGGTCTATTTGACTTGTGAAATATATGCATAAGTATATTGATTATACGAAGCCATTATGAAGGACCCCATTGGCAGGAACGCTCTGGACTTGTTGATTTATTGACAACGGTATCGCCATTTTTCATTATTATGAGTAGGGAGGTAGTTGCATATGGTTAGCTGGTCATATTCTCTTAATTTATTTTGCTGATCGCATAAGAATTGGAAATTTTTGGTTGAAGTGGAACGCGCTCATATTGTCCAACCCAAAGCTCACTGTATTGATATAGCGATATTACATCATCCCTACTTAAAAAAAAAAATCGTATCAATAAAAATCACTAAAAATTATGTGAGTCATGATTGTCATGAATATTCTACAAGACATCAGAACTATGAGTCTCTATGTGTGCCTCGCCTTTATATAGGTCAACTGAAACGAAAAGTGGTGGCGCTCTAGTTCCTCGGAACTGAGTGCTTATCAATTTGCCCAAATGTCTGTAATTTTTGAATTTTTCGATGAAAATGGTCTCAAACGATTTGGTTCGACTCACTGATCAAGAATCCGTGGTCGAAATTCATTCTGTCCGGCTGGTCCGGCCGGCCGGCCGGCCGTAGGCACGATTAATGTCGAACGGAATGAGTTAGACAGTTGAAATTTTCAGAATAGGTTTGGGAGATAAATATCTCGGCTAAGTTTGTTATTGGGCGAAATCGGACAGATTGTTTCGGAGTAACAAAAACAAAATTTTTTTTACATAACAAATTGCAAATTATTTTTTTTTCAATATGCAGTTTAACCATAAGAACCCATTGATATTATTTTTAACTCTAACAAACTAATACTTTCGGAGATATTATTTTTCAAAATTTCAATATAAATCGTATTTCTATGTTTTCGGAGAATGATATAATTATTCTGTGGGTATTCTATGAATTGTTATAATGTCAACTTATTTTCCTGAGACATGACGTTGTCTAATTAATTCATTCCAGCAATCGTAGAAATATGAGAATTATAATATAATATCATACTTTTTGATATTGGTAAATATTTTCATGCCGATGGTCAATCCATAGGATGATGGGAATGGTAATGGTAAGTTAATAATATTGAGTTCCGAATATCTCCACTAAAAACAAAACTGGAATATATGTGTATTTGTGTATTGGATTGGATTTGAGGAAAGATATATATTATCGTTCATCATAAAATTGAGGAATGAATATCTCGAATGAGTTCGTTGTTGGGTAGAATTCGTCTATTGGTTTTGGATTGATAATTTTTGGCACTCTTGTTGAATTCGTCTATTGGTTTTGGATTGATAATTTTTGGCACTCTTGTTGAATTTAAATTCTTCTATGATGTTTGAATTCAATTTCTGCTAAGATGAAGTTCTTTCATAAGAATCCATTGATATAATTCCCAACTCTGAGAAACCAATACTGTCGGAGATATAATTTGTCTGTTTTTTTTTTGTTGGCATGAAGTTGCAGAGGAATCAATCAAGATTATTCAAAGAATATTATCAAAAATAATGAACTCCAACAAGCTTATACTTTCGGAGATATGATTTTTCGAAATTTCAATAATGAATCGTGCATCTCTATGTTTTCACAGAATGCTATAATTATTCTATCTAAGCTTTATTATATGCTCTGTGTTCATACTCGTACATGTCATCCTGTTCTATAAGAGATAGTCAGATTCATTTCAGCTATTTGAATTTGATTTCTTCCATGGTGCAGTTCTCATTCTCAGATTGTCATTTAATCTTGATGAATAAACTATTATTTGAATTGAATTTACTTTATGATGCAGTTCTATCATAAGAATACATTGATATAATTCTCAAGTCTGAGAAACCAATACTTTCGGAGATATAATTTGTCTGTTTGAACTAGAGCGCCAGAAAGCTCCTGTCCACAGGGCTTGAACCCAATTTTATTTATTGATCGGTTCTAATCCTGGCTCGTTGGCCAGGAAGCGGTGCATATTGGAAGAGTGCCTGTTGTAGTTACCATTATGTGGTTCCTTATGGCACATGAGCTACTCTGGAGAATGACCGATTACAGATACAGCTGCTACGACTGTGCCGATGGCATAGTGATTAGAAATAAGGAAAAGGTGGTCGTCGTAGGACATATTTATGGCATCTGGAAAAGAGATTCAATGCCATCCGACCATTACTACCATTGCTCCGTTCATAATATGTAGTTATACCCTAAGCAAATTTCACCTGGAACTCGCACCTGAGCAAAGTGATCGCCTCCGAAACTTATGTTCGATTATGCCCAACAACGAACTTAACTCTCCCATTCGGATGCGCAACCTACCCTGAAAATTGTAAGTCCCGATCTCTTTCCGTTTTAGAGTTATCGTGGCAACAGTCATCCGTCCAACTACTGAACTCACCCAAGGCTGCTTGGATCTCCAACTTGGTAGAGTAAGGCTTTGAAGGCTCTTGCAAGATTTCATCGATGTCGGACGAATAGTTTCAGATATACAGGGTGTAACTATATACATGTAAAATATTTAAGGGGTGATTCCTCATCGAAAAAAAAGATAGGATCTTTCATATAAAGAAACTTATTTGGAGCATCCCTTGTTAAGATACAGCCCCTTAAAGGGGGTACAGAAAATTTATTTAATAATTTTTTTCACAAGCACTAAAAAGGTTGAATATTGAAATTTACCTGATATTTTCTAATACCAAAAAGACACTTAGCTAGTAATTTATTTGGTTTATCCCATGGTTGTAAGGGGTGGAAAACGCAACCCCTAAAATTTATTTCCAATGTAATTTTTTGTCTTATTATTTGTTTACCAGTTTCAAATTTATTTCCGATAACCTGTTTCATTCTAAACAAAAAATGTTTCCTTAATTTTTTGCCCAGAGCGCAGCAAAACATTATTTTACGAACAACTACAGAGATACATCGTCATAAATGCGATCTGGATTTATTGTTATTTCGTAGTTACTACCTGCATTAAATGATTGAAGGGGAATAAACAAAACTAATATATTAATAACACTCATAGTAATTACTCACAGTAATTAATAACAATTATAGTAATTGATAATAATCATATTAAATGTTCAATATGTCTACCTTCAGACATTACGCATGCGTCTAGACGTCGGCGCATTGAGCCACGTATTCGCTCAAATATTCCTGGAGTCTCTCTAATTACCCTGCACGCATCGATGATGCGGATTCTTAAGTCCTCTACATCGCGAACAGGAGTAGGATAAAGCAAATGCTCTAAATGGCCCCAAATAGAGAAATCGAGAGGATTGAGATCCGGGGAACGAGCGGGCGAATTCTGTGGTCCTCCTCGACCTATCCACTGATTTGCATATTTTTCAGCTAAATGCTGACGTGCTACTGCACTTAAATGGGCGGGAGCCCCATCATGCATGAAAAACATATCCATTCTGACGCCCAAAGGACCTTCCTCCGTCAGTACTGGATGCTCTTCTCTTAAAAATTGAACGTATGCCTCATCATTTAATCGAGAAGGTAGAAAATGAGGCCCAATTAAATAATCCCCAATAACTCCGAGCCACACGTTAAGAGAAAACTGTTCTTGATGGTTAGTTTCCACAATAGCGTGAGTGTTTTCATCAGCCCATATGTGATAATTATGAAAATTAATAATCTTGTCCCGAGAAAAACTACATTCGTCTGTGAATTCGATCGTCTTCAGAAAGTCACGATTTCTTCTAATCAATTCCAGCATGCAATTGCAAAATTCAAGACGTTTCGGAAAGTCTCGCGGTAACAGTGCCAGTACTCGTTGCAGATGGTAAGGGTATAAGAGTTGTTCCTTTAAAATTCGAAATACCGTCATATGATCAACATTTAGCTGGAAAGCAATCTTTCTAGTACTGGTGGTAGGTTGTTCTTCAATCAAATTAAGGATTGCCTCCTCAAGCTGGTTTATTTTGGGCAAAAAATTCAAGAAACATTTTTTGTTCAGAATGAAACAGGTTATCGGAAATAAATTTTAGAATGGTAAACAAATAATAAGACAAAAAGTTACATTGGAATTAAATTTTAGGGTTGCGTTTTCCACCCCTTACAACCATAGGATAAACCAAATAAATTACTGGCTAAGTGTCTTTTTGGTATTATAAAATATCAGCTTAATTTCAATATTGTGACTTTTTTCGTACTTGTGATAAAAAATGATTAGACGAATTTTCTGTACCCCCTTTAAGGGGCTGTATCTTAAGGGATGCTCCAATGAAGTTTCTTTATATGAAAGATTCTATCTTTTTTTCTTAAATATTTTACATTTTTTACATATTTTTATTTAGTTACACCCTGTATAGAACTTTTTTCAAAATTTTCTGGTGACATGATTCTATAACTCTAAAACTCAAATATCGCTTTTGGATCTAAACTCCCCTATAAATTGCGAGTTGCTATTTATTTCCGCTTTCAAGTTATCGTTAGATAAATAATATTTTCAATATTTTTTAAAGATTTACGTCCAATTATGACAATAGAATATACGCGCAAAAGCTCCTGCCTTCACGTCAGTGCTTGAAGCAATTTTTTATTATAAATACCCAACCAAACTTTGACGTGAAAACGACTTTGAGAGTATCACGGTAATGTTTCTCGATGATTGTCTCGAGACCACGAATGTCCACGAAGCATTTTTGAAGAATTTTTGTTGTACCCTGTGCCATCCCCATCAACCCTCTAAATTTTATGAATAGGGAAAGTGGGTCATGTGGTACTTTTTTGGCAAGGTCTTTGTATCTTCTTTACAGGCGTGCAGAAATTTTTAAGAAAAAAATTGTCTTTTTTGAAAAATAGTTAGTTCAAAGAGGTTTTCAGTATGTGCACTTTGTCATGGCTCATTTATTTTGAGACGATGGTACCTGATGAAATTTGTCACCGAAGGAAAGTCGACCATTACAGTTTTGTTCATGCACAACTTTCAACCCCTACGAACCCTTTAATGGAGAAAAAAAATGGGTGGGGGGGTCGTGAGGTGGTTTTCTTTTTTGAAAAATATTTAGCTATTTTTCAAAAAAGAAAAATGTTTTCTTGAAAATTTCTGCACGCCTGTAAAGAAGATGCAAAGACCTTGCCAAAAAAGTACCACAGGACCCACTTTCCCTATTCAAAAAATTTGTTTGATGGGGATGGCAAAGAGTGCAACAAAAATCCTTCAAAAATGCATAAAAATTTGGTAAAAGTGAAACAAAAATTTGACCTGTTTCAGGATTTTGTTGCCAAATATTTTCCTTCTGAGAAAATGAATTTGTTCCATAATTTTGACGCGCACTGTATAGTTAACAAGCTCAAGATTCTGTTTGTGATGTACCCATATCCTGTGTGTTCCCAGTTTAATTTTGATGCTTCAGATCTACTCGCTCTTCTCTGCCTTCATTCAGTTTTCAAAATAAACATGAAGTGAGATAATTTAATGTGTAACACAAATTTTATTCATTTCGATGACATAGCAGTCCTATTTTAATGCATAAATGTCTGTCAGTAACAATACACAATATTCATGAGTGAGAGCCAAGTAGCATTAGATATAATTATTCTATTTACATTTAATTTTTCAGTTATCAAACAGATCTTCCGTATTTTGGCACAGTTCCATGTCATAAATCGAATCTAGTCGTGGGTTATGATTTCTCGTATTCTCATTTTATGATCTCTTATAATATATTCACGCAAGAATACTTGGAATAATACGCGATTCTGAAATCGTAAATTGGATTTGATTTCCAAGGAGAGCACTTCAAATGATAGCAATTGAATTGTGGTGAAAAAAATTTATTCAGCTTGACATAATTGTCATATTCCGAACGTTATACAAAGGATCTTATGCTAATCGATCTAGTTGTTGCGCGTATGTTCTGTAATGTTCGAATATTTTGCTCAAAATGGTCTCATGGTCAAATTTGTCCGGCCGGCCGTTGGCATGATAACTAGAGAACAGAAAAGGATATCGACTTGAAGTTTCCAGGGTAGGTGGCACATCCAAATATGACGGACAAGTTCATTAACGGCCATAATCGGCCCAACTGTTTCCGAGTAATAATTTTGTCATCAACCAATAAAGACTCGATCGCATTGAAACTTTGTAGCTAGTTGTAGAATAGTAATACAAAGTCATTTGTTAAATTTTGTGTGAATAGTATCACTCGAAAATAAAAAAAAAATATATTAAAAAATATTATTTATGTCACGATAACCAGAGAACGAAAAGAGAAAGCGATTTGCAATTTTTGGAGTAAGTTGTGCATCTGAATGTGACATTTGAGTTTGTCAATAGGCATAATCGGCCAAATGGTTTTAGAGTTATACCCATCTGAAGTTGTTAATTACTCAATAACTCGAAGAATACGGAACCGATCCATTTCAAACATGGTTTGAATTTCGTGAGGATTATCTCTCAAGAAAATTTAAAAAAGATCATTGGAAATCATTGAAAATATTCTATATATCCGAAAATATTCGCCCGGCATCGCAAAACCTAACTCTGCTGCCAAGTTCAAAGTTTGAACACGATCGGATATATATTGTTGGAAATCCGAGCAGCCTCGGCTGAGTTCAGTATCTGAATGGGTGACTGTTGCCTATATATATATATATACTTAAATATTAACACATGTGAGACCCGCGGTAGCCAACAGACAACCTGAGACCCATATCAGAATATAACTTTTTTGAAATATTTTTTTCATTATCACAAGGTTATAATGGTGCTTATTGCGAATATCGTGAGAGGGGAAGCTTTTTCAAAAAACTGTTGAAAAAGAAATCTCCAAAGAAGTTCCGAGACCCGTTATATATCAAACACTAATGCGAGGCCCTCAGTGTATATTCTGGTATATTCTTCACACTTGCGAGTCCCTCCAACGATGCCAAATCTAAACATAAACAAAAAATTGAAAAAATAGTCGAGACAATGAGCCCGCGAAGGCGCGAAACGCAGATAATATTGAAGTCGAACTCGCAAGTCAGATTGTGAACTATTTCAGCGGGAAAGTAGATTCGTTCTTTCCAAATACTCAAAAGCTCCTGACTTCAGTGCTTGAACCAATTTTTGGCGCTCTAGTTCCTCGGAACTGAGTGCTTATCAATTTGCCCAAATGTCTGTAATTTTCGAATTTTTCGATGAAAATGGTCTTACACGATTTGGTTCGACTCACTGATAAAGAATCCGTGGTCGAAATTAATTCTGTCCGGCCGTCCGGCCGTAGGCACGATAACTCTCAAACGGAATGAGCTAGATAGTTGAAATTTTCAGAGTAGGTTTGGGTGATAAATATCTCAGCTAAGTTCGTTATTGGGCAAAATCGGACAGATGGTTTCGGAGTAACAAAAAAAAAATTTTTTTTTACAAAGCAAATTCCAAATTAAATTTTTTTCAATAAGCAGTTTTACCATAAGAATCCAATGATATCATTTTTGGCGCTCTAGTTCCTCGGAACTGAGTGCTTATCAATTTGCCCAAATGTCTGTAATTTTCGAATTTTTCCATGAAAATGGTCTCAAACGATTTGGTTCGACTCACTGATAAAGAATCCGTGGTCGATATTCATTCTGTCCGGCCGGCCGGCCGTAGGCACGATAACTCTCGAACGGAATGAGCTAGACAGTTGAAGGTTTGGGAGATAAATATCTCGGCTAAGTTCGCTATTGGGCAAAATCGGACAGATGGTTTCGGAGTAACAAAAAATTTTTTTTTTTTTACAAGGCAAATTCCAGATTTATTTTTCTTCAATAAGCAGTTTTGCTATAAGAATCCAATGATACTATTTTTAACTCTAACAAGCTAATAGTTTCGGAGATAAGATTTTTCAAAATTTCAATAATAAATCGTATTGTCACAGAATGATATAATTATTGTATGTATGAATTGTCATAATGTCAACTTATTTTCCCTAGACATGACATTATCTAATCAATCGAAGAATTGTGAGCGAAGTTGGAAAAATCTCAGTTGTTTGCTCCGAAATTAGTTTTTCTCAGAAAAATCTTACATTTCGGAACGGAACATGAAGTAAGAGATCTGAGAGTAGTGAGACTGCTTTTCATCCATAGACATATAATAATAATGCTCAGTTCTCTCAATTTATGACGGGACTGACGGAAGGAAATATTATAACTTCAAAAATATTGGGGTTGAAATACTAGTATTTTAGCGATGCAATGGGGACCTCACCCAAAAATGTTTGAAAATATTACGTAAATATTGAAAGCTTAATTCTGTAGTTCGAGAGAGGAAAAAATTTGGTGAACGTAGATCAGGAAATTTTGTATCGATTACAAGGTAATTTTTCATTATTACTTCTCTTCTTTCATACCTACATGTTTTATGGAATATCTACTATTTGTAGGTACTTTAAACCTGTTTTGGGCAATTGTCATACGAAACTTGTTTTTTTTTGGCGCTCTAGTTCCTCGGAACAGAGTGCTTATCAATATGCCCAAGTGCCTGTAATTTTGGAATTTTTGGCTGAAAATGGTCTCAAACGATTTGGTTCGACTCACTGATCAAGAGTCCGGGTCGAAATCGATTCTGTCCAGCCGGCCGGCCGGCCGTAGGCACAATAACTCTTGAACGAAAGGAGTAAGCGGATTGAAATTTGCAAGGTGGGTTTGGAGCATAAATATCTCGGACGAGCTCGTTAATGGGCGAAATCCATCAAGCGGTTTCGGAGTTATGGCCGATTTTAGTAAAAATATTTTTTATGAATATTTCCGGAACCGATCACTCGATCTATCTGAAATTTGGCATCAAATTGCAGAATCATGACCTTTATACGCATTTGAAGTTTTGTATTCACCAGATTACCGCAAAGTGTCAAAAAAAAATTTTGAAAATTTAAAAAAAGTTTTTCTACAATAACTCTCGAACGGAATGACCTTGTAGGTAGTTGAAATTTTCAGAGTAGGTAAGGGAGATGAATCAGTTAAGTTCGTTATTGGGCAAAATTGGCCAGATTTAATTTGATTTCTTCCAAGGTGCAGTTCTCATTCTCATGTTTGCTCATTTAATCTTGATAAATAAACTATTATTTGAATTGAATTTTTTTTATTATGCAGTTCTATCATATGAATACATTGATATAATTCCCAACTCTGAGAAACCAATACTTTCGGAGATATAATTTGTCTGTTTGAACAGCGCCGTAAAGCTCCTGTCCACCGGGCTTGAACCCATTTTTAAGATGTAGTTTTACCAAAAGAATCCATTGAAGTCATTCTCAACTCTAACAAACTATCGGTTATGATTTTTTTAAATTATAATAATTATTCTCCATTTTATATTATGATTTCATAGAATACTTTGATTATAATTTGCTGATGTATATAAATCCAACATGAGTCATAGACCTACATTTTGAATTTAATTACAAAAATTCTTGAGAATTGACGTACAGAAGTGACATTGAAAAATGGGTTCAAGCCCGGTGGACAGGAGCTTTCTGGCGCTCTAGTTCTAACAGACAAATTATATCTCCGAAAGTATTGGTTTCTCAGAGTTGGGAATTATATCAATGTATTCTTATGATAGAACTGCATCATGAAGGAAATTCAATTCAAATAATAGTTTATTTATCAAGATTAAATGAGCAATCTGAGAAGGAGAACTGCACCATGGAAGAAATCAAATTAAAATAGCTTAAATGAATTTGTCTCTCTCTTATAGAACAGGATGACATGTACGAGTATGAACACAGATCATATAATAAAGCTTAGATAGAATAATTATAACATTCTGTGAAAACATAGAAGTACGATTCATTATTGAAATTTCGAAAAATCATATCTCCGAAAGTATTAGCTTGTTGGAGTTGAGAATGATATCCATGTATTTTTATGGTGAAACTGTATCTAAATAAAAATTGAATTTGAAATTTGTTACGTGAAACAAAAATTATTTTTCGTTACTCCGAAAGCATCTGGCCTATTTTGCCCAATAACGAACTCAACCGAGATATTAATCTCCCTAACCTACTCTGTAAATTTCAACTTCCTAGCTCATTCCATTCGAGAGTTATCGTAAAAAAAAAAAATTTAAATTTTCAAAATTTTTCTTTCACACTTTGCGGTAACCTGGTCAGTACAAAACTTCACATACGTATGAAGGTGAAGATTCTGAAATTTGATGCAAAATTTCAGATAGATCGAGTGATCGGTTTAGGAAATATTCATAAAAAATGTGTTTTACTAAAATTGGCCATAACTCCGAAACCGCTTGATAGATTTTGCCCATTAACGAACTTAGCCGAGATATTTACGCTCCAAACCCACCTTGCAAATTTCAATCCTCTAACTCCTTTCCTTCGAGAGTTATCGTGCTTACGGCCGGGCGGCCGGCCGGACCGGACGGACAGAATCGCTTTCGCCCTCGGATTCTTGATCAGTGAGTCGAACCAAATCGTTTGAGACCATTTTCAGCCAAAAATTCGAAAATTACAGACATTTGGGCAAATTGATAAGCACTCAGTTCCAAGGAACTAGAGCGCCAAAAAAGAGCAATCTACAAAGCTTCAATGCTTTGATGCTTCAAAAATTGTCATTAAATTTATTTATCAAGATTTAATGAGCAATCTGCAATGATTCAGCCTCGTGGAATGGGTTGTTGCAAGTCACACTCGGTGCATAGTTTACACAACTCGAAATACCTAAGGAAAATATCATCGAAATGTCTAGAGCAAGGCTGCAGACAATCATAGCAGATTGTCCATTTATTCCTGATATTTGGTAGGTAGAGGCTGATGACGAACAAATTATTTTAATAGTCCATACCACTTACATATTCATTTCTGTATTATGGACCTGAACTCAAGAAAAAATGTTTGATACACAAATGTAGATCCTTATTCCAGCATATTTTTGCTAGCAACATTATGAAATTACTGTATATAGGAACATGTCTCACAACTCATTAAAATGATCCAATTCTGAATCTTCTGGAACATCATCCCCATATTTATACATAAATTATTCAATATGTTATCAGTCAATATTATTTTCAGTTTCAAAACAGTCTTGTATATATTAATAAATTGGAAAATCGGATACTTGTTTTCCAACAGAAAATAATTTCAAACTACGATAGACAAGTCTGTAATAGCTAGATGAATTGACATTTATGAACAGTGAACACAGACAGATTCTGTGTTCACATTTGGTGAATACACAGAACTACGATGTATTATTGAAATTTTGAAATACCATATATCCGAAAGTATTAGCTTGTTAGAGTTGAAAATGATAACAATGGATTCTTATGATGAAACTCCATCTTAAAAAATATTTAATTCAAAAGTTGTAATGAAAAAAAAAATTTTTGTTTCGTTATTCCGAAACTATTAGGCCGATTTTGCCCAGTAACGAAATTAACCGAGATATTTATCCCTCAAACCTACTCTGAAAATTCCACCTGTCTAGCTCATTTTGTTCGAGAGTCATCGTGTTAACGGAGGGCCGGCCGGCCGGACAGAATCGATTTTGACCACGGATTCTCGATCAGTGAGTCGAACCAAATCGTTTGATACCATTTTTATCAAAAAATTCGAATATTAGAGACATTTGGACAAATTGATAAATTCTCTGTTCCGAGGAACAAGAGCGTCAAAAAGTGGGAAAGCCCTGTGAACAGGAGCTTTCGCACTCTTGTTCAAACTTTGACAAATCATAACTCTGAAAGTTTTGATTTCTCCGAGTTGGGAATTATATCAATGGACTCTTATTTAATTTTTTCATGATGCAGTTCTATCATTAGATTCCATTGATATAAGTCCCAACTCTGAGAAACCAATACTTTCGGGGATAAAATTTGTCAACAATTGAACAAGAGCGCCAAAGCTCCTGTACGCAGGACATTTTTCCAATAATGGTCAATGGTTTCTTCAAATCTTGTTGTCGAAAAACTTTCCACCTATACCCTATTATTGTTGTCAACATTGATATTTATATTCGTTCATGATGATATTCACATCACTTACATTTCACATGAACTATTTGTTTTCTCTCATCGAAATGTCTTCGTTGAAGTTGGAGCAGTGTTTGGGTTTTTGCACATCAGTCATACTGGAAATTGATGTAAACTTGATTAGGTACTTTACAAACCTATATCACGTTTTCGCATTAGGATTGCACCTAGATCTGAAATGGTCTTCAATTTTTTTGGCGCTCTTTTTCCTCGGAACAGAGTGCTAATCAATTTGTTCAAATGTCTGTAATTTGTCTTAAACGATTTGGTGCGACTCACTGATCAAGAATCCGTGGTCAGTATCGATCCGCCCGTAGACACGATAACACTCGAACGAAATGTGCGTCGCGACATTGTCCTAGGGGCGTCGCACGTTGATTGCGACCGAGTCTAGTTAGCTGATAACGTATTACTAGGCTGGTACTAAAATTGGTAATTATTTTTGGGGGCTGAGTTAAGGGGCGTCGTACAAAAATGGCAAAGTCCCAAGGGCGTCACAGTAAAAATAAGTTTGGAAAGCCCTGAGCTAGACAGTTGAAATTTTCAGAGTAGGTTTGGGAGATTAATATCTCGGCTAAGTTCGTTATTGGGCAAAATCGACCAGATGGTTTCGGAGAACTAAAAAAAAAAAATTTATACTACAAATTTTAAATTAAATTTTTTTTCAAGATGTAGTTTCACCATAAGAATCCATTGATATCATTTTCAACTCTAAAAATCTAATACTTTCGGAGATATGATTTTGCACAATTTCAATAATGAATCGTACTTCTATGTTTTCACAGAATGCTATGAATTATTATATGATCTGTGTTGATACATTTCAACTCATTTTCCTGAGACATGACATGTCGAATTCATTTCGGCTATAGTAGAATTATGAGGATTATAATATGATATCATACATTCTGGGTGATATTTTAATGCCCATGGTTAATCCATATGATGATGGGAATGGTATTGGTAAATTAATAATATTGAGTTAAGAATATCTCCAGTATAAACAAAACTAGAATATTGGCTAAAGTTTCAATTGATATAATAATTTTCAGAGTGGATTTGAGGAAAGAATATATCGTTCATCATGAATTGAGGAATTAATATCTCGAATGAGTTCGTCATTGGGTAGAACTGGTCTATTGGTTTTGGATTAATAACTTTTAGCACTCTTGTTGAGTTTAAATTCTTCTTTATTTTACCTATAAAGTATTTTACTTAGTAATAGAAGAAAGGCATTAGATATCTCTCACAATTTTGTTGGAATTCAGTTCTGGTAATTTGTAATGAGGAAATTTCAAAAAATGTTTTTTTCCATAATATTTTGAAAGTATTTGTCTCTCCCAGATATTCAGGAAGTCGGTCGTAATTTTGTTTTTCCGCATGAATATCAACATAATTTCTTGTCTTATTCAGATTACTTGATAATTGTGACAAAAACTTTAAACTCATTACAGTACTGCGAGACCTTGTCAGAATTTTCGCGATGTTCTGAGGAATATCACGTTATCATTTTGCCCAAATGTCTGTAATTTTTTAATTTGGCCGTTACCACGATAACTTGAGAGCGAAAAGAGAGAGCGACTTGAAATTTTCAGGGTAGGTGGCGCATTTCAATACGACGGTCGAGTTCGATAATGGGTATAATCGGCCAGCGGTTTCCGAGTAATAATTTTGTTTTCAACTAATACAAATCCGATCGAATTGAAACTTGTTGAGTAGTTATAGAATACAAACCTGAGGACGTTTGTGAAATATTGTGGGAATCATATGAGTAAAAAATTTTAGAAACATTATAAAAAAATATTATTAATATCTAGATAACCTGAGAAAGGAAAGAGATAGCAACTTGAAATGTTTAGTTCAGGTCCCATCTGAAATTTGGTTCTTATTTCCTCAATAACTCGAAAAATACTAAACCGATCCAATTCAAACAAGGTTATCTATTGTAGAATGTCAGCGTTAAAATTCTTGCGAAATGTAGTGAGAATCGTATCACTAGAGAGTTTTTAAAAAATCATTGAAAATCCTTGAAAAAAAATCCTATATATCAGAAATTGTTCGTCCAACATCGCTGGAGATTTTCGGGAGCCTTCAGAACCTAACTCTTCTGCTAAGTTCCAACTTTGAACACGATTGGATCTATATTGTTGGAGATCCGAGCAGCCTTGTTTGAGTTCAATAGCTGGATGGGTTTACCGATTGTATGAAAAACAAACATTTCGTAATTTCGAGATAGTTAACCGTTCACCGAATTAATAATTCCAAAAATGGATGGAATATAATATGCAGATAATTCAAGAATCATTTCAAAATATTCGTCTTTAAGTCTTAGACACTATGAATCTACTAAAACACGAAAATTGAGAGTCGTGTAGTTACACGAATTTAGAGAAACCAATAATTCACTGAAACAATTGGAAAATATCGCGGGGCAGTCAATAGTAAATATTTAAATGGTTAATATATCGTATGATCGTGTGTGGAAATGGCAATGACTAATGAATAATGAATAATGAATATTATTATTTCATAAATTTTCATTTCAATGTATCTGATTCTTAGAAAGATAATAATATATTGACCCAGTGTTTGATGACACTTTCATAACTATTACTAGCCAAATCAGTGAACTTCTATGTTGATTTCCAGTTCATCTAGCCGAAATCGTATTAAAGCTATAATAAATCAGAGCTTTTTGAAAACCACCGTTAGTGTACTGAATGATCTATAGAGCAGTGTTGTCAGATTGGCGGGACTCTCATCTCACAGCAACCTGCTCAATTGAGAATATATACTCTGGGTCTCGCAAAGTATATACAGAACTTCTACAGCGCCACCTGAAGCGAATTCCCATTAACTAAATTCCGTGTAAGTTGAGGTTTATAACAGACATCCGAGTCCAAAAATTTTTTTGGGGGAGACATCAGGGAGCTGAGGGGGGGCCCTAAGGAGTCCATTTCCACCAAAAAACAATGCGAGACCCGGAAAGGGGCCTCACATGTGCGAAACGGGTCTCACTTTTTACCAACCATATACCATTTTGGGACTCAGTTGTCCCTTAGTTACATCTATATATATATATATATATATATATATATATATATATATATATATTCTTTTGAACTGGAGCATTACAATTAATTTTTCATCTAACAATAAAGCATGTGTATGAAAAATGTGTTAGCAGAGGTTAGTGTAACGGGGTACCATATAATTTGATATATTATACTAGAGCTTAGGGAAAAAACCTCAGCAAAAAAACCCTATCTCCCCGTTAGTGTTGTGATTTATGAAAATTGAAATTGTTAACAAAATATGCTGAAATATTAAATATTGAAGGGCATCTTTTTCTTCATTATCGCTTCTTCCTTCAACAAGCAGAGAAGTTTCTCCACGGTACCCGAAACCCAATCTGGAAAAGGAAAAGGCAAAGGGAGAAAACGAACAAATTAAAAATGGAATATCCTATATTTTATTAAATAGATTTAAAACTCGCTACCCATTCTAAAAAAGATTCAGAAACATTATGAATAGCCCTAAAACCATCTTTGAATCTATATATGCGACAATTATTAACTAAATGATCTATGGTTTCCTATGCTTCCCCGCATTCACAACTAGGGCTCTCAACTGAGTTCCACCTGAAAAGCATGCTGTTGCAACGACCATGACCGGTTCTTAGACGATTCAGAATAGACAATATTCTCCTTGGAAGATCAAACCCCGGAACTCTATTTGAAGGATCAGAAATTAAATCTTTGTTGAATAAATTGCAAGAAATCCATTCAGACCGCCAAACTTCCTTGTCACTTTTATTCGAATTAAGAAAACAGTTGGACCATAAAGGGTTTCGTGACTTCAATCTGGGAATCTTATTGTCTGGAATGTAGGAGATAATCGGAAATGAATTCGGAAAAGAATGAAATTTATTCCAAGAATTTGAAACAGCAGTCTGCCTGCGAATGTGGGGCGGGACAATGTTTGAAAGAACTGGCAACCAATGAATAGGTGTAGATCTAATAGTTCCAGTGATGATTCGCAAAGATGAATTCAACTGTGCATCAATTTTTTGAGTTGAGCACTATTAAACCAGACGGGGCAACAATATTCAGCGGCAGAAAAAACCAAGGCTAAGGCAGCCGTTCGAAGAGTAGCTGCATCAGCACCCCATGAAGTACCAGCTAATTTCTGCAGAATATTATTTCTCGTTTTCAACTTCAGACGCAAATCATCCAAATGAGCTTTGAAATTCAAAGATGAATCTAGTTTCACTACTAGATATTTAGGATAAAAATTATGCCTCTAGAAAGAATCACCGAAAGACACACTCAATGTTTTATATTTTTGGTGATTGTTCAAATGAAAGCAAGAAACCTCAGTTTTATTCGGATTCGGACACAAACGCCACTGAAATAGGTACTTTTTCAGAATATCTAAATCTGCAGATAGATTTTTTTCTATACTTTGGAAATCAGAATGACGAAATGCAAGGGCAATGTCATAAAAAAAAGTCCCCTCTCTCGAAGATTTTCCTCTGTTGCTGTATGGGTCTCTTGGAGAAGAATCAACTCTGCACCTTGCTGGTCCGCTAATTTTCCAAGGTAATCGCACTTATCCTTTGATATCCCTTCAATATTTAAATTTAAAATAGAAACTTCGTTACTGCTCTTCTGCCGGGAGGGTTCTTGAAACC
This sequence comes from Halyzia sedecimguttata, assembly GCA_937662695.2. NCBI lineage: Eukaryota > Metazoa > Arthropoda > Insecta > Coleoptera > Coccinellidae > Halyzia > Halyzia sedecimguttata. Next base: position 7,497,329 of record OW569416.2, on the reverse strand, counting down.
TAGTTCGGCAATCCAAGTGATAATTTTTCGGAACTTCAGATGTTCGAAGACCGCTACAGGACCCTAATGAAGGGCAATCATCTCCCATAGATAAAAGCCTATATAACTCTCGAACGAAAAGAGATAGGAATTTGCAATTTTCAGGGTAGGTTTCGGATTTATACCCATTTGAAATATCATTTTGTCGACAACTCAAAAAATACAGATCCGATCGAATTGAAGCTGCTTACAGATTGTAGAATATCGACATAAAGACGTGGGTGAAATTTTGTGACGACTGAAAGTAGAAATATTGTATCTCACGATAACTTGAGAACGGAAAGAGATAGTGACTTGCAATTTTCAGGGTAGGGTGCGCATCCGTATGCGACATTTATGTTCGTTAATTAGCATAATCGGTCAAATTGTTTTGGAGTTATACTCATCTGAAATTTTATTGTTATTGCCTCTTTAACTCAAAATATCAAAAAATCGGATCCAATTGAAACTCTGTGATTACTCGTAGAATGCCAACCCAGTAATTTTCGCGGAATTTCGTGAATATCGTAGCCGGAGTTACTCGAGGCATAAGTTTATTTGTATTTCAATTCAAATACAATACATATTTTGTGAAAATTGAAAATTATATGATGATAGACGATTCTCTCGTTATACTGAAGTCTGTCATTAAAATGTTATGAAATGTAATTAAATGATTTATTTCTGGGTTTGCTCTCCCAAAATCTGAAAAATATCTGACAAATCTCTTGTGTTTTTTACGCAGAATAAAATTACAAAATAATGATTTTTTTATTTTATAGATATTTTTCAGAGTTTGCGAGAAAGGAAGAAACCATTTAATAATGAATATACCTCCCACAGTATCCTTTAATGATTGGTATGAAATGTATTCATATTATTAAAGCAGAGAAAACGGTGTATATCGATGCTCAATTCGTAGCAAAGTGTCCAATAGAGGTGAGTAGAAAATAGAACATACGCGAAAAAGCTCCTGACTTCACTTCATTGCTTGAACCAATTTTTATGTCCACTTCTAAGTTTCACCCCTTGGGGTGAATATATTTCAATCAAAATTTCTAAATATCATCATTGGCAATAATCGATTCATTTACTATAGTTTCACGAATTCTTACCCAATATAAGTGTAGCATCCGAAGTACTGAATTTTCTAAAGTTATCCCTCACATCGAAGGAAAGTAGGAAAAAGTTAAATCCATATCCGGTACAAGAACACAACTCGATCAGAGCTGTGGCGAGCACTGAAGAAAAGTGTTTCGAGCCCTAAGCACTAAGCACACATTAATAATGATCCCGAGCCTCGAGCACAAAGCACCGCGTTTTCACAAAAGGCTTGCGATTACTAAGCACTTTATTAAAGTAATTCGAGTTTTCGAGCACTAAGCACTTTTGGATGGAAATGAGGATATTCTCTGCGAATTGTTATATAAAATTGTATTCAATTCGAGAAACATAAAAACTAGCAAACCTGCATTCCTCATATTCATCATTAAAGGGTAAGAAATAGAGTGCAGCGAAACAAATTTCTAGAAAACTAACGATCTCAAAATTCGTTCTATTCTCACACAGATTGAAAAGGTCTTTAGGTATTATTTAAGGAAATGATACATTGAATGGAAATATGAATTCCATAAGCGTCTCAGTTTTTTCTGCACATGTAAAATGTATTTCCCTATTTAAAAATGGGACAAAACCCGGAACATATATGACAACAACATAGTATTATATTATGAAACTTAGGCCAAGTATTTGCATTACCTTAATAATAAAAAAAGCACTGACGTGAATTCAGTGCTCCTTGGGGGTTTTTTTTTCATTAATACATAATTTAATTCGAATTGATCAACATGAAGTCAGTTTTTATTTAATTTCTCAAAATGTCAGAAATATAATCGGCTATATTAGTGTTACGACAAGATTTCGGAAAGGCTTAGTGCTTAGCAATCCTCGGAATTGCTCGGGAGTACTTAAGGGATTACTAAGCACTTAGACTTTTCATGAAGTGCTTGAATTACTAAGCACTAAGCACTGGTTTCAAAAAGTGCTCGGGAGCAAAGTACTTGGGAGCACAAAAAGGCTTCAAGCACATTCACGAGCACTAAGCACAATGCTTCGGCTCAGCTCTGAACTCGATATACTCTGCAACCAGAATATATCAAGTCTGTTGCGCTAAGCGGTTGCACTGCTCAAATATGGCGATTTTGCATGCATGTTGAAGGGTTCACATTATTAAGCTCTTGATCAATTGAACCACTGAAAAAATAGCTGTGATTCATTAGGACCAATCGGATACGAATATTCAGAGTTTCATATCGTTCGGAAGATTCCTCCTATCTACACAGTGTATATAAAAACTTATAAATGGATCACCTGAATATGCATAACTTCCGAACGACTGCACGAAATTCGATAATTCTTTTTATTATGTTGCACTCATTACTGTCAGTTCGATTAATTTCAAAATAGTACGGAATAGTGTTCAAAATCTCATAATATGAAAAGTGAGTGAGACAGAAGACAGGGGGGGAGATCTTCAATATTTTGACAATAAATTGACAGATTACCATTCAGTTATTCGGCCAGTAGCTGGTAACTGAACTGGTGGCGCTGTAATTGGTTTATAGGAATTCAATAACAGCTTGTCCGATCTTGATGAAATTTCGTGTTGTGTGTGTTTGAGTGGGTCTCAGGGTAGTTTAGATTCATTCGGACCCAGTAGTTGGAACTATAACCGCTTTATCGGAATTCAAATACAGACCAATTTTAATGAAATCTAGTGTGTATGTGTGTGTGTGTGTGTGTAGGAGTGGGTCAATCTGGGCAGTCAAGAACTGATCTTGGTATCAGCACGAATATGCTACATCTCCTAACAGCCGTCTTTATGGAGCATTATTGCCTCAGAAAGCTTCTAATGGAAATACGATTAGCAGAAAATGACGAATACAGATGCTGTGGGAAGGAGGAACAGATTCTTGAAGAACTAAGAATTAATTAAGAATGCATCGCCAATGGGAGGTATGCTAATGAGGCTGTCCCAGGTACTGGAGTTCATAAGAACTCTGGAATGGGACAGAGAGTTGTAGCTTCGGCTACACCTGGTTAGCTCAATAACATGACTGATGTTAACATCAAGTTCAAAAGCCCCATTAGAGTTGCGGGAAAAATCAAGCAGTCAACTGTCAAAATGGATCCTGAAGATCGAAAACTTTTGGAATGGGATACAAGAAATTAGCGTCTAAGTGCAAAATGCTTGGAAGGCGGAAAAAAAACCCGCATTTATTGGACGGGTCTATAGAGCATCTAGAAAAAACATCAGAGGAAGTAATATTGTAGTAGAAATGGCATATTCTACTGTCTCCCCACTGCCACGTTGGCATGCAACATGAAAAAACCTGTATGAATGAGTAAAATAGAAGAATCCATCAAACAACGTAGTTCCATATGGTCTAATCGTTTACGAGGAAATCCATATTATGCTCTATTTACTTCCAAAAATAATGTATACATATCATAAATAATTATATCAATATATATTTGATTACAAAACCGAGAGAAGGATTAGTTGACTCTAAATGCTGAATCCTGTATGATCCAGATGAAGTCATCAAGGCAGATATTCTGAAATTTCCAAATATATAACTAGAAACCGGTTATGTGATAGGTTCCTTTGGAACGCCATTTCACCAGAATTTTAACAAGTTTTGACGCGAAAGATGGATGATAGTGATTGCTTGACACATATATTAATTTATTACTGCAATTCTCAAATATGGAATAATATTGAAAAATGGCAGATACTGTTGTTTTCGTCAAATCAATGAAATCCCCTGGGTGTTAATTTCATTTTCGAATTCTAATGCATAACTGCAACCATTAACCTATTTCGAGACCCTATTCGCAGAACGTTTCGGACCTGTTAATTTATCAACTATGGAATCAAATATCGAAAGCTTGATCTATTCTATAACAGATGAGGCATATGCAATTCCATTGCTTCAAATCAAGTTTCCTAATTATTTGTTAAAAATACTGTACATTAATATTATAGATACACTGGAGATTTCGAACTCACCCATGAACCAGTAAAACTCAACTTGGCATAAATGCCTGTGCTGTGTCGTTCTAAAAAACACATAAGAATGTGTTACACACTGTTACACCCACAATAACAGCAAAGAGTTAAGAATAAATCCGAAATTATTGATTGATATGAATTCTATACTTATTATGATTGCGTCACCAGTTTCTTATTTTTTATTTTCAATTTGAATTCAATGTTCCGTATCAAGATTACTGGGTGCATTGATATCACTATCATAAAAGTATAAAAACCTGCAATTAACATGTAAGAATAACCTGATGGACAGGTGATACCCTGTTTTGTGTAAACCCGATAGCCCGAGATGGAGTGAACGAAAAAGTACAGACACCCAAATAATTTCACTTATTTCATAGTGCCAATTTTGAGATTGGCGTTTTGTATTTATAACGGAAATATGGGAAGGTAGGGCCAAAAGCTACAATACATTTATGTTCACCAGCCTATCAAAATCTTCGGAATTATTGTGTTGATAGTTATTCTGATATTCGAGAATTATCACGTATTGTCAGGAATTTCAGAATAAGTACCAACAAAATAATTCTGAAGATTTTCGTTAAGTGTCTGACGAAGGAGTCTGATATAGACTCCGAAACGTTACGATATAGTTGTTTCTTCGTTGATGTTGTTTCGTTGTTATTTGTTAGGCAACATTGTTCGATTGATTGCTTCTGAAAAATATCTTGTGTTTCTTACGCAGAAGCAAATCACTAAATAATTAATTTATCATTCTTAGATATTTTTCAGACTTTGGGTGGAAAAACCCAGAAAGAAACCTTTCAATAACACGTCCTTATGTTGATATTCTACAATTAGATATCAAGTTTCAATTCGATCGGGTCTGTATTTTTTGAGTAGTCGAGAAAATAATATTCCAGATGGGTATAACTCCGAAACCGTTTGGCCGATTATGCCCAACAACGAACTTAACTCTCCAATTCAGATGCGCAACGTAACCTGAAAATTTCGAGTCCATATCTCTTTTCGTTCGAAAGTAATCGAGGCAACGATCACCCATCCAGCTACTGAACACACCAGAGGCAGCTCGGATCTCCAACAATATAGATCCGATCGTATTCAAACTTGGAACTTGGTAGAAGAGTTAGGTTCTAAAGGCTCTCGCTAAATTTCAGCGATGTCGGAAGAATAGTTTCTGATATATAGAACAACGATTTTCAATGATTTTTTAAAAATTTTCTAGTTATGCCTACGATCCTCACGAAATTTTGCAAGTATTTTCGCGCCGGCATTCTACAACCAATAACCATGTTTGATCGGATTCTTATTTTTCGAGTTATTGAGGAAATAACAACCAAATATCAGATGTGTAAAGCTCCAAAACCGTTTGGCAGATTATGCCTATTAACGAACTCAAACGTTGCATTCAGGTGCTCATCCTACACTAAAAATTGCAAGTCGCTATCTCTTTCTGTTCTCAGGTTTTTGTGACGTTAATAATATTTTGTTAATTTTCTAGGGTTACGATTCTCACATAATTTGACAATCGTATTTGTATCAGTATTCTACAACTAGCTACCAAGTTTCAATCCGACCGGTTCTGTATTGGTTGATGACAAAATTATCACTCGGAAACCGTTGGGCGATTATACCCATTATCGAACTTGTCCGTCGTATTGGGACGCGCCACCTACCCTGAAATTTTCAAGTCACTATCTCTTTCCGTTCTCAAGTTATCGTGGCAACGGCCGGACGGACAGAATCAAATTTGACCTTCATCAGGGTGTCGAATCCAATCGTTTGAGACCATTTTCGGCAAAAAATTCGAAAACTACAGTCATTTGGGCAAAATGATAACGCAATGTTCCCCATCAGAACTTGCGCTTAAAAAGTAACTACTATACAGGGCGTATTTGATAAAACACCCAGTATCTCACTTATATGCAACGAAAACTGGGTATATATCATGAAGCAAAAGCGTTTTAGCCGACCTTATCTACACGACTATACAGGATTGTCCAGTTTATAGTGAAACACCTTGTATATTTTTCTTTATAATCTAAAGCTCAGCTTCATTTCCAAGTTTCAAAACTCGTTCCTACCTATACTAACTTCGAAGATTCTACCTTTCTGGTTTTCATGGAAGGAATCCAAACTTTCAATTATGCTTAATATCTTTCCAGGGTGTTCTCAAAGGTGATGTACCATTTTAATTTCATATAAAGAGAAGTATTAACTTTTTGCGTGCTCGTTCCAGAGAATAGCGTGCTATCATTTTGCCCAAATGTATGAGATTTTCGAATTTTTTGCCGAGAATGGTCTCAAACGATTCGGTTCAACTCACTGATGAAGAATTCGAGGTCAAAAACTTACGGAAAAAGATAGCGATTGTCAGGGTCGGTTCCGGCTCCAAACGCGACGGTTAAATTTGGTATTGGACATAATCGACCTAACGGTTGCGAAGTTAAAAGTTATTTAATTTTAAAATTTGAATTGTCCTTAATCCACAGTCAACTTTATGAGGTATATCATGAGGGTGAGTGGCGTTAATAGATAAAAGAACATGCGCGCTAAAGCTTCTGAGATCACGTCAATGTTCTCTGGGAATAATATTTTTAAATGAAATCCTCCATGAGCGTTCTGATATATTCAAGAATTTGCAATAAATTTTATTCTCTAATACAAAAAGTGGGAAAGTCCCGTGGACAGAAGCCTTGTCGCTCTTGTTCAAACTTTTGACAAATCATATCTCCGAAAATATTGGTTTTTCAGAGTTGGGAATTATATCAATGGATTCTTATGATAGAACTTCATCATAAAGAAATCAAATTCAACAAGAGTGCCAAAAATTATTAATCCGACACCACAAGACCGATTCTACCCAATAACGAACTTATCCGAGATATTCATTCCTCAAATCTACTTTTGAAACTTAGCTAATATTCCAGTTCTGTTTTTACTGGAGAAACTCTGAACCCAGTTTTATTAACTTACCAAAGTATATATTTCCATCATAATCATCATCATATATGGATTACCGAAGAGCTATTTACGATAGCTGAGGTTATTTCATTGGTCATTTTGCATTCCATCCCACTTTGTTAGACATGTTTCTTATATGTAGCTGAGATGACAATGATAACATGTATGTACAAAGATCATGAAATTCATAGATACGGACGTTAATTTTCGATACAGCATTCTGTGAAATCATAGAGTTACGATTGGTTATTGAAATTTTGAAAAATCATATCTGCAAAGCATTAATTTGTTAGAGTTGAAAATGATATCCTTGGATTTTTATGATGAAACTCCATCTTAAAAAAAATTTAATTCAAAATTTATAATGTAGAAAAAAATGTTTTTTTTCCTTACTCCGAAACCTTCGGAGTCGCTATCCCTATCTTTAGTAGTTTTCGAGTAATCGATTGATGTACTTCTTTCTTAGCGCTCATGTTCCTTGGAGCAGAGTGCTTATCAATTTGCCCAAATGTCTGTAATTTTCAATTTTTTGGCTGAAAATGGTCTTAAATGATTTGGTTCGACTCACTGATCAAGAATCCGTGGTCCAAATCGATTCTGTCCGGCCGGCCGTCCGTTAACACGATAACTCTCGAACGGAATGAGCTAGACAGTTGACATTTCCAGAGGAGGTTTGGGAGACAAATATCTCGGTTAAGTTCGTTAATGGGTTCGGGTTTCGTTGGTTTCGGGGTAACAATAATTATTTTTTTTCCTTACATTACAAACTATACAAATTTCGAATTAAACTTTTTTTAAGATGCAGTTTCATCATTTTGAACTCTAAAAAGCTAACACTTTCGGATATATGATTTTTATAAATTTCAATAATACATCGTTCTTCTATGTTTTTACAGAGCGGGAATTCTTTCTGTCTGTCTGTGTCTTACGGCAGCTTATTCAATCTCTTTTCCAATATGATGCACAGGTCCTCATACAGCAAGTGTTACTAGAAAGTTCTCAGAAGAATATTACCTGACCCTGACAATAGTGCGATATGATCCACAATTCACAGCGCAATTTATCTCAACCAACAAATAACCTCAGTGACTTTTACTTAATTTGAGAGTTATCAAATGAATGAAGAACAGTCGTGGACCTACTCATGTATCATTTTCGTTTTTTTGCAGAAAATGTTCTCAATCGATCAGATCCGACTCACTGATATAGAATTCTAGGTTGAAATCGATTCTCGCCACGTTAACTTTCGAACGAAAAGAGACTAGAAAATTTCAGGGTAGGTTGCGCATCCGGATACCACGATCATACGGTTTCGAACCAATTTTAAATATTGTTTCCTCAATAAGTCAAAGAATACATGTGCGATCGATTTGGAGCTTGGTAATTAGTTGTAGAATGCCAACGCACAAAATTTTTGCAGAATCAGGTGAGGATCGTGTCACAAGAAGAAAAAATTAATTTGCAAAAATTATCGGTCAGATTCCGTTAATATTCCGCACAAACCTTCCAGAGTCTATTTTACTACTGGATTTCAGTTCGGTTGGTTCTGTATTGTAGCAATTATGGTGGAAATGAAATTCCCAACAGGTATCTACTTCTTCCGAAGTTTCAAATCATGTAAATCTCATAATTTTATAAACACCTCGATGCCCAAGATGCTAGCGTGCTTGCCTGCCACACCCCTGAGTAAGGTCACTATTTTTTATTTTAAAATTTGAATTCAGTTGATGCCCAATGCATTATTTCACGTATTAACGCCGATTTGAAGGTTCATGCAGTATTTCTATATGGTGTCTGAAGAGTGAATATACAAAAGAACATACGCACAGAAGACCCTGACTTCACAAAAAACTACTTGTATTGTATTTTTAAAAGATCATGCCTGTTGTTTGTAGAGAAAAATTCTCAAATGGTTTTGGGGAAAAAAGAGTACACACTACTGGAAATGAAAGCCATATTTTTCGATAGAGAGTAACATATTTATTTTCACAATATCTGAAGAAACATATATTTCTGCATTTGTTCTCGGAAATAAAAAATCTATACTCAAACGAATCCCAATATCCAATCAAAAATTTCATTAAGCATCATTAGTTTAAGCAATTTATCAGAAAAAAAGATCAAATTGAATCAAATAAAATCTTCACTATACATATAGGTAGTTCAAGCCATATTGTGACAATGCTAGTTTACCTCTTTATGTGCCAATGTTTTACCGTTACTTGTTCTGTACTTTTTCAGTGGTCCCTTTTTCACAACCAGTCCATGTTATTCTATGTCTATGATTTTTATAAATGGCGAAACTAATTAGTATACAAACTGGGGATTCCCCGAGATTGTACACACGAACGGATAATCCGCCGCCAGGTCAATACGCACAAGGATAATCGAGGTAATTATAATTAAATTCCCATGAATTTCCATAATGATGAACAACAATTGTTTCGCAACACTACAAGGCCACCTATATTGAATCAGTTCTACTGTAAAAGCTGATAAACCAGGTTGGTGTAGCAATTTTGATCTATTATCGAAGGAATTTGCAGCAATAGAAGTTTTATTACTATTCATTGTGAAAAAAATTGGTAATAGCTTTGCACCACGTAAAGACTGAATCAATCAAATGAATATTTTTCGCATTTATCATATTTTCTCGGTATTTGTTATGATACAAACGGTTGAAGCAATTATTGAAACAAATGCATATGCAGTTTTGATGCTATCTCTGTATATTAAAAATAGGTGTGTTCGATCAAATGCAATCCTACCTTCCTATGGCTTTCGAAGTTCTAACTTGAAACATGGGTTCTTTTTCACCATCATAACTACTGATGTCCTCTATATCAGACGAGGTGAATGGTGATTTGCACTTAGAAGATTTGCTCATCTGAAATTAATATTGAATAAGCTAGTCAGTTGTCTGATCATGAAGGATTGATGAGATATCCACCAATTATTTGAGTATATTTATGATCATTCGTTGAAAGTGGAGCACACCGTTTATTTTAGAAACTATTCCACTACATCGATAGCTTTGAATGCATAAATGTGTGATATGTATAAACATAATATATACGTTGAAATTTCAATCTGGATTTTTTCATCTCATCCAGAAATATCCGTTTCATATTTCCACCCAAATCCATAGCCGTCAGGTTCTAAGAAAAAAGTCCTTTCAACATCAGCATATCGTAAATTTGAAACCGAATATTTCAATGGATAACAACTAAATCATACGGAAGAGCAGGTGCACGGTATTGCGGAACATAAGCAAAATTTGTTGTTTGTTTAATTTGGACGTCTGTTTATATTTTTTTCCTAGATGGTACTGTTTCCGTATTTTCACTGTATTGATATTAGATTTCAAAACGTTGAAGAATAAATTGGTTCAAGCACTGACGTGAAGTCAGAAGCTTTTGCGCGTATGTTCTATTGTCCATTCTAAATGTAAATTCGATTAAGGGTGTCCAATACAGAAGAATGGACAATAGAACATACGCGCAAAAGCTTCTGACTTCACGTCAGTGCTTGAACCAATTTTTTCGTGATTTTTTTTAAATTTTCTAGGGTGCGGTTCTTAAATTTTTTTTTTCGTCATTTTTCTAAAATTTTCTAGGGGTACGGTTCTCACAAAATTTTAAACACGTCTTTATGCTGATTTTCTACTACTAGTTACCAAACGTCAATTCAATCGAATCTTTATTTTTTTAGTTATCAAGGAAATAATATTCCAGGTGGATATAACTCGGAAACCGTTAAACCGATTATGCCCAAAAACAAACTCAACTCTCCTTTTCGGATACGCAACCTACCCTGAAAATTACATGTCCCTATCTTCTTTCGTTCGAAAGTTATCGAGGCAACGGTCACCCATTTACTGAACTCACACAAGAATGCTCGAATCTCCAACAATATTCAACCGATTGTGTTAAAACTTGAAACTTGGGAGTAGAGTTACGTTATGAACGCTCTTGCAAAATTTCAGCAATTTCGAACGGATAGTTACTGATATATAGAATTTTTTTTTTTATTTTCAATGATTTATTAAAAATTTTCTACAAATGCTATCCTCACCAAATTTTGCAAACATATTCGCGTTGGCATTCTACAACTAATAACTAAGCTTGAATTCAATCGGTTTAGTATTTTTCGAGTTAATGAGGAAAAAAAACCACCAAATTTCAGAAAATTTCAGATGGCTATAACTCTAAAACCGTTTGGCCGATTATGCTCATAAACAAACTCAAATGTCGCATTCAGATGCACAACCTAACCTGAAACTTTCAAGCCGCTATCTCTTTCCGTTCTCAGGTTATAGTGACAACAAAAATATTTTTCAATAATTTTTTTAAAATTTTCTAGCATCACGATTCGCCCAAAATTTCACGAACGTGCTTAGGTTCATATTCTACAACTACTCACCAAGCTTCAATTCGATCGGATTTATATTGGTTGAAAACAAAATTATTACTCGGAAACCACTGGGTCGATTATGCCCATTAACCAACTTGTCCGTCGTATTGCGATGCGCCATCCACCCTGAAAATTTCAAGTCGCTAGCTCTTTTCGTTCTCAAATTATCGTGGCAACGGACGGCCGGACGGCCGGACGGTCGGCCGGACAGAATCAAATTTGACCTCGAATTCTTCATTGGGGAGTCGAACTGAATCGTTTGAGACCAATTTCGTCAAAAAATTCGAAAGTTACAAACATTTGGGCAAAACTATAACGCGATGTTCCCCAGAACATACGCGCAAAAATGTGGGAAAGTCCTGTGCACAGGAGCATTGGCGCTCTCGTTCAAACTTTGACCGAAAGCATTGGGTTCTCAGAGTTGGGAATGATATCAATGGATTCTCATGATAGAACTGTATCATACATATAATTGCAGAGATAGAGGAAGAAATATTGTTTGTTAAGATAGCACACTGAATATGCTAGATATACCGTCCGAATGCTGAAGCCAAGCAGCGTCAGGCTCGTTTGAATATTTATAGGAATAGTTACGAAGTGTAGAAGTTTCAATAATGAAAATAAAGAGTAAGGATGACTGATGAAAAGGGTGCTAATTTTACACGATGTTTCATTAGTCCACATTACAAATATACCATAATATATTTACATCCATCATTCATTTCAACCACTGTGAAATATTGCGTCAAAAAAAATTGCAGTAGGTACACCTTCAAGTGAAACCTTTGACAAGTTCCAGAGAAATTCCTAATTTCAATTCCACCCCCATAGCGAATCGATATTATTATTAATTATAATTAATTTTAATAGTATCATCTTGCTCATCCTGAAAAACGAAAAAGATACTACATATTAGTTATGAACTGGTTGATATAACTCAATTCAAGAAACAATAAAATTGTTCATTATCGTGTTCCAAAACATTTAAATTGTATCATATTCCACCATTGTTCGAATTTTTCAAAAGTTTGAGAAATATGTATGTTGTTGATCAATGAACTACCTGTTCTGTTCGAATTTTTCGCCAATTCATAATAGGCATTTTTTCGTAAAACAGTTGAAGTTTTTCAGAATTGAGGATAAGACCATAAATACGCGCTTAAGACTCAAGACTGATTTGTTCCCAATTCGACCCCCAATTTCCTAACCGGTGTTTATAGACCCAGCTGAGAATCTCCCGGAATCATATCAGGGAAATTTCCAGGAATATATTTGTCGCTGCATGATTACAGAGATTCTTAGAAAAAAATATTCACTAAACAAAAATCGAATGAAAAAAATCATCAAACAGAAAGACATAAATCTAGATATCTATGCAACACCTACATGAAGCACTCAGCTAATTTCATCTGCATATTCACTAGGAACATTTTTGGGGTTGAAAAGGACAAAAATACCAAGCTTTTTACATTTCCAAAGCCTTTTTGCGCGCAAGTTCTGTGGAACAGCGTGCTATCATTTTGCACAAGTGTCTGCAATGTTCGATTTTTTTGCCGAAAATGTCTCAAAAAATTAGGTTCGAATGACTGATGAAGAATTCGAGGTCAAATTGGAATCTGTCAAGCCGTTCAGAAGCTGGATGTGCGACCTTTGCCTCGATAACAATTTTCAGGGTAGGTGGCACATCCAAATGCGACGGACAAGTTTGTCAAGGAGCATAATCGGTCCAACGGTTTCCAAGTACTAAATTTGTTTCCAACCAATAAATATCCGATCAAACTGAAACTGGTTGGGTCATTGTAGAATACCGACTTATGCGTAATTTTGTGAGGATCGTATCACTATAAAATTTTAAAAAAATTATGAAAACATATTTTGTATCTCACTATAACACCAGACACAGACACGGAGAAATATCTCCATTACTCTCCACTTACTTCTGGTTTCTGAGCGGGACCTGTTCTCGGAGGTCGTTCACATGCCACCCTTCGGCAAGTCAGACCACGACGTTCTGACTACAGAGCTTCAAATTCAACTACCAACCTTTACTCAAACCGGACAAACTAGAATGAAGAAGCTAATCGATTACAGGCAAATATCGGAGAAACTTTCTTCCTGTGATTGGCGTTCCGTTCTGGCGGAGGACGATCCGGTTGACGAGATGTGGAGGCTGTTTAGGGTGATACTTGACGACGCCATTTCAATAAGCACTAGATATATTCACTACAGATGTGACATCATTAAACCTTGGATGAGTGAGAGCATTATGAAGCTTTTGAGACGCAAAAAGTCGCTTTGGCATAGGTACACCAGGAGGCGCTCTAATACCGATTACAGCTCCCACAGAACATTTTCTAACTTAGTTGCCACTTCTATCAATTCTGCAAAAGTCAACTATGAGCGTAATCTTGCGACAAGATCAAATAAGAGACAGGTTTTTAAGTATATCAGATCTACTATGAACTCAAAAATCAGTCTTCCTATAGTCAAAAAACCCTGTGGCACGTTGTGTAAAGACTCCCAGGAAACGTCCGATATCCTGGCTGATACCTTTGCGGATGCTTTCGCCTCTGAGCCACTGGGATTATTGCCGTCCCCTTCATCAGCACGCGTGCCTCACGAGATAGATTATGTATTTCTCTCAGAAGAAATTGTGTTGCGATATCTCAGAAGTGCTAGGGTGAATGGTTCTCCAGATCGCGATGGCATCACGCCCCGCTTGATACATGAGTGTTTCGCTTTCCTCTCCTTGCCGGTTTTTCTGATCTTTAGGAAATCTCTCTCTACTCCATCGCTCCCGACCGAGTGGTTATCGGCCTCTGTCACCCCCGTATTCAAGAAAGGAGATAAGCTTTCTCCGCGCAATTATAGGCCAATAAGTCTTCTCTCAACCTTGTCGAAGGTCCTTGAGAGGATCGTCTGCGACAAAATTTTGGATTTCTGTCTGTCTCACAGTATTCTCCCAAAAGAACAGCATGGATTCATCCCTCATCGTTCCACACTCACCAATCTCATACTTTGCATCAATGACTGGAAAAAGCTTTAGACGCCGGTTTGCCCGTGGATGTAGTATACCTCGACTTCGCGAGAGCCTTCGACAGGGTTCCTCATCAACGCCTTCTCGTGAAGCTCGATCATCAGGGTATCAGGGGCAGACTTCTTGCTTGGATCAGTTCCTTTTTATCCGGCAGATCCTTTCGTGTTAGGGTGGGAGAGGTATTCTCTTCACGTGAAGTCCACGTTAGTAGTGGTGTTCTTCAGGGATCTACCCTTGGGCCAATATTATTCCTGCTTTATAATTCCGATCTTCCTGCCTGCTTCGCTTCCACATGCTCTATGTATGCTGACGACACAAAACTTTACAATCTACCACTAATAAATGCCGGAGTGCTCCAGCAAGATCTGGATAGACTGTCACAGTGGTGTGAGCAATGGCTCCTGCCCCTCAATTTGGATAAGTGTCGCGTTCTACACATCGGAAAGAGCAATCCAAAACTCTCCTATTTCATATATGGTCATCGCATCACTCCTACCTCTAGTCAGTGCGATCTGAGGTTGGTCGTTTCTGATGACCACACTTAGGCCTCTGACATTTCAGCTACGACGAGCAGGGCCCGACAGATGACCTACCTGTTGCAGAAAAAACTTCAGCAAATCTGATCCAACTACATGTAAACTTCTATACGAGACCTACATCCGTCCAATCATGGAGTATGCGGGTCAAGCCTGGTGGACTGCCCTTAGAGGAGAGATTAATGCTCTCGAGTTATCCCACACGCTTACGTCTGCTAAATCTATCCACCTTCGACATGGAATGTTTGGTCCTCAGCTTGAAGCCATCTTTACAAGAAACACGAATCATATCCGTGGACATAATTACAAGTTGAGGAAAGAAAATTTCAGGACTCAGCCGAGACAGTGCTTTCTTAGTAACATAGTTTTCTGCACCTGGAACAGCCTGCCCTCTGACGTGGTCGGGAGCAGCTCTAGCAATAGTTTTAAAAATGGGTTCGATGGATAGCACAGCTCTCATTGATCATACGCATATGTGATGGTTTTGTACACATATAATTTTTTTTTTGAGTTTATAGGTGTAAATACCTCTACTCTTGTTAATATAAATAATAATAATAACTATACAACGGAAAGATACAGCGACTGGCAATTCTCAGAGTAGGTTGCGCATCCGAATGCGACATTCTGTAGTTATTAAAAAGTTTCCTTCTGGGATTTCTCTCCCAAACTGTGAAAAATATCTATAAAATATCATATTGTTGTGACATATTTCTTGATAGTGCGGTGTTTTGCTGAATTTCGAGGTGATTATTGGGAATTGTTCGAGTTCTTTAATATTTGGTGGTGAACAAAGGTTACCCTTGGGTAGAAGTGTAAAACTCAAAGGCAAGGAAATACTTATTTCTCTGAGTTTATTGCTTTCAATGGTTAATACGATTCTATTTGTCTATATGATCGATTATAATATCGAACTGTAATCAGCGCACATCTGTGTTTCCGATAGTAGCATCGTTTATACGGAGGATATAAGAGGGATCATACACGCTATTTCCCACTTTGTTGTCTTAGGCATAATAGAATATAATTAATAATTTCCTCCGTAACTGTCCTCTGTGTGATTGCCTTTGCTTTTTCCTGGGCCTACCTGTGTTTCGTATGTTTGAAGTCTTTCAGGCCCCAGAAAGTGAAAACTGCCATCCTCTGTTAATATCCTTTGATTTGAATTGAATTGAAATGCCCGTATTTTGTTCAAAAAATGTGGGATCTAGGGATAGCAAAATTGTATGCAATGGTTGCAGCAGGTCCTATCATGGACATTGTGTCAATTTAAATCCAGAAGACAATGAATACGTGTCCGATTTGAGGGAGAAATTTTCGTGCCTCTTTTCTCAGAGTAACGTGAGAAACTTATACGCAGCAATTCTTGGGGTTCCAGTAGCGCTCCAACTACGGGAACTGATCTTTGTTGGCAATAATGGAAAAGCTTTCAAAACTTGATAAAATTGCGGAGGATATAGAATTAATTAAAAATACCCAGACTGATATATGCCAGCAAATTAGAAGATGTTCGGAAAGGGTTGAGGAACACTCCAGTTTATTGTGCGAACATGGTTCTGCTATTGCTCAGTGTTAGCAGACCCTAACGAACCTACATACATCTCACGAGGTCTTTAAAGATGATATGTCATCACTTAAGTTGAAGGTCAATGAAATTACTGGTCAGGTTGCCTGTGCGGCTAATGCTGTCACCTCTGTTACTGGGAGTGGTTCAGACTCTGTTGATGGAAGGGAAATCTTGGTAAGGCTGAGGAGATCATACAATATTTCAGTCAGGAATATACCTGAGGGTAATGGGGTAGATGACACTGAGGTGGTTAAGAGAATCTTAAAAGTCGTCGATGAAACTGCAATTGATGCTGTTATTTCTGTGTCCAGAATTGGTAAGAGAAAATAGTCTGGAATGCTTCGCCCTGTGAAGATTGGTTTCAATAATTTCGATACACCACAGAATGTACTGGGGAATAAAAAGATGACCAACATTAATCCTGAGCTAAAAGATTTCTATATTTCTGATGATAAGACTCGTGTGCAGTTCGAACATCTGAACCGCACTCGTGACGAACAAAGGGATCGGCTGGCAAAGGGTGGAAAGAATATTACCATAAAATATATACAGGGTGAACCTGCTATTGTTTCTTCCCCAGCTTCTACCTCATCAAAAAACTTCTAACCGAACTTGAGGAATGGACAATCCTATATACAAACCTGTCTTCTCTCTCGGCTAAGAAAAATGATCTATTGGCACTTGTTGCCGTTAGCCAACCTCAACTTGTCCTGATCCCTGAAAGTTGGTTGAGTGCTAACATCTCCGATGCCTGCTGTAGTATACCGGGATACGTCATTCATCGCTGCGGCAGTGTTACTACGGCGGGATACGCCGGATGTTGTCTTTATGTCTGTGCTGATGTAATTAATACATTTTCTGTAACCTTCTTTTCTATCGTTTCCCCTGGTATTTATAATGTTTTTCTCGATCTTACTTCTTCAACTTTTTCGATTACTCTTGGTTGTATCTACCGCCCTAGACCTTGCGAGCATGATAATTTGATATTCAGTTTTATTGAGATCCTATCTTCTACAAAGAACAACATATTTATCGCAGGTGACTTCAATTTCAATGACATCAAGTGGCCTCTGACTATTAAAATGTTTACTTAACTATTTGTTAAGAGGTTCATAACTATCTTATAAAACAATTCTGCTTATAAACCGAATTGCTTTTCAGTGTTTTTTTATTAATTCTGGGGATATTTATAATTTTATTATAAATATATTAAAAGCTATTTCAAAGATATTCCTCATGAAACATTTTGATTGAAGTGCTTTTAGTTACAATTTTCCTTCCATAAGTAAATTGTCGTTTCGGTAACCACCTCATAACTATTTGATAGTATTGAATTTCCATGACAATAACATCCAAAAGCAGCTGCTGATCATTCTCTTCCCAAACTACTAGCTAAAAGCACAAATGTCATATGCGTAACTTCATTACTTCGCAGTTAATCAAGAATTGAAGGTTTAATAATAATACAGGGTGTAACTGAATAAGTGTAAAATATTTAAGGGGGTGATTCCTCATCGAAAAAAAGATAGGATCTTTCATATAAAGAAACTTCATTGGAACATCCCTTGTTAAGATACAGCCCCTTAAAGGGGGTACAGAAAATGTGTCTGATAATTTTTTTCACAAGCACTAAAGGTCACAATATTGAAATTAACCTGATATTTTCTAATACCAAAAAGACACTTAGCCAGTAATCTATTTGGTTTATACCATGGTTGTAAGGGGTGGAAAACGCAACCCCTAAAATGTATTTCCAATGTAACTTTTTGTCTTATTATTTGTTTACCATTTTAAAATCTATTTCCGATAACCTGTTTTATTCTAATGGTAAACAAATAATAAGACAAAAAGTTACACTGGAAATAAATTTTAGGGGTTACGTTTTCCACCCCTTACAACCATGGGATAAACCAAATAAATTACTGGCTACTTTTTGGAATTAGAAAATATCAGGTTAATTTCAATATTGTGACTTTTTTAATGCTTGTGAAAAAAATTATTAAACCAATTTTCTGTACCCCCTTTAAGGGGCTGTATCTTAACAAGGGATGCTCCAATGAAGTTTCCTTGTATGAAAGATCCTATCTTATTTTCGATGAGGAATCACCCCCCTAAATATTTTACACTTATGTAGTTACACCCTGTATAACGTTGTTCTTTAATTTAGAATTATATATATATCAGGAAACATTATGCTACTACTGAAGAATTTTCTGGTACATGTAAAATTATCACCACAATCATGTTTGTGTTTGTGTGTCACTTAAAGGTGATTTAGACACAATTAATCTATACGAGATTCAACTCAATACTGATTTATTCTAGAAACGACACACAATAAGAAAACATATGTCATACATCTTAATGCGCATCACAATAATATATTCGCATATACAGGCTATACAATATAACACCCCTGTTCTAATTTTTTAAATAATTAAAATATACCAATATATACATATACTAAGTATATTACCATCCATAATATAATATAAGCATACTGATATAATAGCAGATAGAGCGATAGAAGTTTAGGTACTAAACAAAAACTCACCTCTCTATTCTGCATTCAAAACTTTTCTGGATCTTAAGTTATATGGTTTGAACTCAGAATTTAAAAACTCATTATTTTCAGTTTTTGAAGTTTTACCAATTTCTGGGATAATTTCATCAACCTGCCCGGTTGAAACATTTTCTGGAATAGCCTCGCCATTGAATTATTTGTTAGAAGAAACAACTTCAGGGCACGTTGGATAATAATTCAGTGACGATCTATTATAAATTTGGTCAGAATGTCGTTTGAAAGACTTTCCATCGGGAGATTTAACTTCATACATCACATTCCCTCTTCTTTTTGGACAATTTGACCTTCGCACCAAGTAGGTTTATTAGGTACGGAATAATCCCTAAAATAAACTTTTTCTCCTACATCAAAGTCTCTACTTCTACCACCGTATTGATCTACCTGTGTGAACTATTTATCCTCATATTTTTCATTTCTATTTGGCAACAACAAATCCAGTCTACTTATGAGTTTACGACCAAACATTAATTGAGAAGGACTAGAACCAGTTGTACAATGTTCTGTATTGCGGTAATCGAAAAGAAAACGAGAAATGAAAATATAAATATCCAAACCTTCAGAATATGCCTTAACTAACGCTCTTTTGAAAGTGTTTACTGAGTTTTCGGCCGCAGCATTACTGGATGGATGATAAGGTGGTGAAAATAGATGTCTAATCCCATTTGCTTTCGTGAAAGTCCTGGATTCAACTGAATCAAAAGGTAGACCACTATCTGAAACAATCGCATCAGGCAATCCGAAACATGAAAAAAAATCTCGAAGTACATTTATAGTTTTATTAGCAGTAGTCGATGTCATTTCGAAAACTTCTAACCATTTACTATAAGAATCTGTTACTATAAAATATTCTTCATTTTTAACTGGACCCAAAAAATCGATATGTAAACGAGACCATGGCTTTCTTATATTTTGTATAACGACAAACGACTGTTCCCAAGTCGCAGTGGTTAAATTCGGAGCTACTAGAACTCGGGGATCCGCGGTCTAGCTCCAGTAAAGATGGGAGTGGGGTTCTAAAAAGGGAACTTAGTAAATGGACGCCAGGTAAATTTAATTCTCCCAGATACCCCAGCGTAAAGTAATAATTCCTAAATTCACCAAAAGAATATTCACGCTAAAAACAAACAATTTATTCATTAGCTTACAACCCAGGTCTTTAGACTCAATAAAGTAAAATTACTGTGAAACCGTGAATAAGGGTGGCGGAAATTGTACGTAGATATTATTCTTTGATTCAAATACGCGTCGCTTGAGCTCAGGCGCATGAACGTTTCTTATCTATGATCATATATGATTACCACGAATCTTTCCCCAATTTCCGCTCTACAATAACAATAATTTATGTAATTGATGATAATAAGTTCACGTTATATATAGCAGGTATAAGATATGTTTCGAAACAGGTTTCCTATAACTTGCGTGCTGATTATCCTTATTCCTGAACGTAGTATTGCGTCGATGGTCTCGCAATACAGTCCTCTTTCTCTCGGTGCTCGTAGTCTGCAACCCTCGATTGGATGTCCCACAATGTTGATTACTGACCACCTTGTACATATTCGGGATCTGCAACACTGCGTTGGCTGTCTCACAGCGTTACTTATGGACCACCTTGTATATACTCGAATGTCTCAGTTCTACTCTTCCTGACATAAAAACCATTCTCTTCCTGACATAAAAACCCCTGATATTCGGGGTTGTCCTGTACAAGTTTGCTTCAAAACTAAATCTGGCCGTGCCTCCACCAAATAATCCTTCAAGCACACAGCGATGTTCTGTCAAAGTCGTCAAGATCGTTCACGTGGTGAACTTGGATTTGCAAAAAGGTCTTTAGATCCTCTTTTGAGACAAGCGCAAGTTACCTGTTATCTTTCCAAATCAAACCAATGTAACCCTCACTCCTAATTCGATTTTCGAAACTATATCCAATTAAGACGAATTCAACAATTCTTACGAAGTTTCGAAAATACGCATGACCTATTGCTCCTCCGTAGAATCTCCACAAAATGGACGACCTCATCTCCCTGACTGGCGCAGACTCTCCCAAACTTCCAGACTGTCACAATGAAACAATATTACCAACTCATTCGGCTCTTCGAATACGATAATTCTTTGTGCGTCGATTGGTACCACTGAGACCCAACCTCAAATTTAATGTCAACATAAACGACATTCTCGCAAACCAAATGTAAACAAACCCCTGCCCGGGTTAAAAAGAAACGTTACATTTGCCAGGGAAACAGAATCGACTTACTAGGACTTTCTCTGAATTTACTACATATTTGACATTCCGCACATAATTTACATATATCCGCATCTATATTAGGCCAGTAAACATACGACCTTGCTAAAGATTTGCATTAATTTACTCCCAAATGCGTAGTGTGAATTTCTCCAAGTATATCTTTAAGTAAACTTTCCGGAATAATCACACGGTATCCCCAAAGGATACATCCATCTTCAATAGGCAATTGGTCTGTTTTATGCCAGTAAGGTAGTAATTTGGTATCATTCACAATATCGGGCCATCCATGCAAACAAAAACCAAATACTCTATTTAGAATTGGATCTGACCTAGATTTTCTTGCGATTTCTTTAGAATTTATCGGTAAATTCTCTTGAATATAACACAAACAACCCATTTCCTTTACCCCGGTATTTTCAATATTTATTTTTAACGGTAGTCGCGAAAGAGCATCGGCAATGGAATTATCTTTTGTATTTATAAATTTTATTTTATAATCATACTCCGATAAAATAACACTCCATCGCTGCAGTCTACTCGCTGCAAAAATAGGAATAGCCTTTTTATCACCAAATATAGAAATGAGAGGTTTATGGTCTGTGAGTAATGTGAAATGACGACCATAAAGGTATTGGTGGAATTTTTGTATTCCAAAAATTATTGAAAGTGCCTCTTTGTCAATTTGACTATATTTACTTTCCGATGAAGATAATGTTCTTGAGGTGAAAGTTATTGGTAATAATGAAAAATGGCGATACCGTTGTTAATAAATCAACAAGTCCAGAGCGTTCCTGCCAATAGGGTCCTTCATAATGATCATAATCATTATGAAGGACCCTATTGGCAGGAACGCTCTTGACTTGTTGATTTATTAATAGCGGTATCGCCATTTTTCATTATTATTTTTGAAAACGCTAAACAGCGTTCATGGCCATTGGGAAGATACTGTGTCTGAGCTCTGCGGAACTCGCTTCTCGATTAATATCCAGCGATTGGTGGCATATGATTTCACGCTTCAAATATTCACTGGTGGGGAAAGGCTGATTTCCGTGTTTTGTCTCATAGGTGGCGTGGGCGATTAGGTATGATCGACCAAGACGGCTCTGAGAGGCTTAACCCGGGTCAGTTTAGTCGAATTTGTTGAGAAGCTACAGAGTACTGATGAAGGCCAAGAAACCAGAAACGCGTCTGTTCTTGCTTTCTCGGCAGATCAATGAACCCCCTGGGGTCTATTTGACTTGTGAAATATATGCATAAGTATATTTATTATACGAAGCCATTATGAAGGACCCTATTGGCAGGAACGCTCTGGACTTGTTGATTGAAAGTTATTGGTTCAGTTTCGCCGTTGGGTAAAATATGAGAAAGAACAGCCCCTATTCCATAAGAACTGGCATCTGTGGCTATTACTAAGAGTAATTCTGAATTATAATGAATTAGAACCCGTGATGAAACTAGCTCTCTTTTAATTATTTCGCAAGCAGATTGCTGAACACTTCCCCATACGAATTTTTCATCTTTTCTTAATAATCCGTACAAGTGATTTAATTTGTGTGCAACATTAGGAATGAATCTGGCATTATAATTTACTAACCCTAAGAATGATTTTAACTCTGTTTTATTCTTTGGATTCCTAACTTTAAGAATAGCTTCAATTTTCCTCGGTGCAGTGTGAATTCCTTCA
Source organism: Halyzia sedecimguttata (assembly GCA_937662695.2). NCBI lineage: Eukaryota > Metazoa > Arthropoda > Insecta > Coleoptera > Coccinellidae > Halyzia > Halyzia sedecimguttata. The sequence continues at coordinate 7,474,209 of OW569416.2, read as the reverse complement.
TTATCGATGACATATCCTAAACCTAAATATTCAATTTTCTCTTGAAAGGTACAACATTTCTCCATTCTAACTCTCAAACCAAACTCATTTAATTTCGAAAAAACTGAAGTAAGTAATTTTAAATGCTGTTCCTTGGTCTGGGAAACTATCAAAAAATCGTCTAAAAAAATGTAAACCCCCTCTATACCTGTGAAAAGACCTTCAACTCTTCTTTGAAAAATACCTGGACTTGATTAAATTCCATAAGGTAAGCGTTTATATCGAAATAGCTCCATATGAATATTAATAGTCACTAATTCTTTCGAATCATCGTCCATCTCAAACTGAGCATAAGCCTGAGCAAAATCTAATTTACTGAAATATTTATGATATTTAAGTGAGACTAACAAATTTTCTATTTTTGGTATAGGATACTTTTCCACTTGTAAATATGGATTTAATGTGACTTTAAAATCGCCACATATTCTGATATCTCCGTTTTTCTTCATAACTGGTACAATCGGAGTAGCCCATTAGCTCAATTGTACCCTCTGTAAAATGCCTTGTTCAACTAAAGAATTTAACTCATCTTCTACCCTGGTTTTTAGAGCAAAAGGCAAGGATCGCGGTTCATATTAAACAGGCCTCACATTTGGTTTCAAATAAAGCTTAACTTTTCCACCTTTAAAATGGCCCAATTTACTATCAAACACATTCGGAAATTTTATTTCTAAAAATTTCACGGTCTCATTAATTTTGAAATTTTCATCAATTTTGTTGATATTCAGGACTTTCTCGATTGATATATTTAAATATTTTAAACAGTCACGTCCTAGTAATGGAGGACCAACACCCGGAATGAAAAATAGCTTCAAAATTGATTTACAATGTCCATCAATCTCTACCTTTGGTTTGAAATACCCACGGGAATTTATTTCTGAACCAATGTAAGATTTAAATTTCAGAGAAGTACCCAACAATTTACACATATTAAATTTAGATTTATAGAAGATTTCTGAAATAGTTGATATGGCTGACCCTTTATCAATTTCCATTTGAATATTTTTGGAATTTATCAGTACATTTAATTTGAAAGGATTACTAAATGTATCATTTATATAGAACAAACATTCTGAAGAATCATCTTCTATACTGTTTTGCAAAGCATCCACAAACTTATTGAATTTGACAGATGACGTCGACTTCTTCATTTTACACACCGTACTCACATGACCTAGCTTATTACACTGATGACACTGCGCATCTTTGAAAAAACACTTTTCGGACAGATGATTCGTTTTTCCACAAAGGCTGCATTTACGTGAATTTAGATGTGACCCTCGTCGTGAAGAAAAAAATGGCGGCTTCTGCTGATGACGTTGGGACGATTTCTTCTCGATTTTATTCATGGTAGTACCCTCTATCAATCCAGAATTTTTCTCGGCAGTTTCCATGCTTACGGCTATGTTGATGGCTGACTTATACGTGAGATTACTTTCGGTGAAAAGTCGTTGACGGATAATTTCACTTCTGAGACCGAAGACTAACTGATCTCTAAGATTTGTTTCCAATGAACTTCCAAAATTGCAAAGCTTTGACAGGTTTTTCAAACTAGCAACGTACTCTGAAGTTGATTCCTGATTTTGTTGCTTCCTTCATCTGAATTAATACCTTTCGGCAATTTCCGATGGTTTTGGTTCCAAGTATTCTTGCATGATTTTCACTAATTCCTCGAATGGTTTATTTTCTGGTGACTCTGGAGCACAAAGATCATTTAGTAACTCGAATGCCTCATCTCCCATGACGGTGATCAGGATGGCTGTTTGAAGTTCCGGTTGCGATTTATTGACCTTGAAGTACTGTTTAATTCGGGTTAAATACGTAATCCAGTTCTTCTCTGCAAGTTTAAATTCCTCGATTCTTCCAACAGACATGATTTAATATTCACCTAGTTCGATTTATTTAACTATGATTTAATTATTTCTTTTATTTTTGCGCGTATGTTCTGGGGAACATCGCGTTATAGTTTTGCCCAAATGTCTGTAACTCTCGATATTTTTGACGAAAATGGTCTCAAACGATTAAGTTTGACTCCCCAATGAAGAATTCGAGGTCAAATTTGATTCTGTCCGTCCGGCCGTTCGTCCGGCCGTTGCCACGATAACTTGAGAACTAAAAGAGCTAGCGACTTGAAATTTTCAGGGTAGGTGGCGGATCCCAATACGACGGACGAGTTCGTTAATAGGCTTAATCAGCCCAGTGGTTTCCGAGTAATAATTTTGTTTTCAACCAATATAAATATGATCGAATTGAAACTTGGTGGGTAGTTGTAGAATGAGAACCTAAGCACGTTTGTGAAATTTTGTGCGAATCGTGTGGCTAGAAAATTTTAAAAAAATTTTTAAAAAATATTTTTGTTGTCACGATAACTTGAGAACGGAATGAGATAGCGGCTTGAAATATTCAGGTTAGGATGTGCACCAGAACGCGACATTTCAGTTTGTTTATGGGCATAATCGGCCAAACGGTTTTTAGATTTATAGCCATCTGAAATTTTCTGAGATTTGGTGGTTTTTTGTTCCTCATTAACTCGAAAAATACTAAACCGATTGAATTCAAACATGGTTATTAGTTGTAGAATGCCAACGCGAAAATGTTTGCAAAATTTGGCGAGGATAGCATTTGTAGAAAATTTTTAATAAATCATTGAAAAATTCTATATGTCAGTAACTATTCGTTTGAAATTGCTGAAATTTTGCAAGAGCCTTCATAACCTAACTCTACTGCCAAGTGTCAAGTTTTAATACGATCGGTTAAATATTGTTGGAGATTCGAGCATTCTTGTGCGAGTTCAGTAGATGGGTGACCGTTGCCTCGATAACTTTCGAACGAAAGGAGGTAGGGACTTGCAATTTTCAGGGTAGGTTGCGTATCCGAAAGGGAGAATTGATTTCGTTTTTGGGCATAATCGGTCTAACGGTTTCCGAGTTATACCCACCTGGAATATTATTTCCTCGATAACTTAAAAAATATAGACTCGATCGAATTGAAGCTTGCCAATTAGTTGTAGAATATCGACTTGAAGACGTTTGTAGAATTTTGTGTGAACCGTATCGCAAGAAAATTAAAAAAAATTATTTTTTATGTCACGATAACCATAGAAACGAAAGAGATAGCGATTTGAAATTTTCAGGTTAGGTTGTGCATCTGAATGTGACATTTGAGTTTGTTCATGAGCATAATCGGTCAAACGGTTTTGGAGTTATATTCCTCTGAAATTTGATTGTTATTTTCTCAATAACTCGAAAAATATAGAACCAATCCAATTCAAAGTTAGTTATTAGTTGTAGAATGCCAACGCGAAAGTTCTTGCAAAATTTTGTGAGGATCGTATCACTAGAAAATTTTTAAGAAATCATTGAAAAAAAATTCCAGATATCAGAAACTATTCATCCGACATGGCTGACATTTTGCGAGAGCCTTCAGAACATAATTCTACTACCAAGTTCCAAGTTTGAATACGATAGGATCTATATATGTATATGAAATTTATTCCATTTTTTTATTAAATATTTAAAACTGTAATTAGTTCTTTGAAATACCATTGAATGAAGAAATTCTTGTAAGTTGACAAAATATCTTGATTTGGACAATAAAAATGCACCATTTTATTAAAATGATTTTTTTTTTGACTATCCAATTGCTTCCTTTCTTTATAATATTTTTGCTGTAAGTCAGTATAGCTTAACTTTCAAAGTAACGTCCTACAATATTAATTTAAATGATATTTTAAATAAAAAAAACAATATACTAACAATGTTTCTTGAATTATAGACTATACAGAATAAAATAGGTAGGTATACTTCTAATTTTTAACATTTTCGATGAGACGAATGAATTTTTCCATTGGTGGAGAAGTCAGGCTAGATGTCTGCATACAGAAGCTTTTTATATTTGTGAATTTTTTCTCCATACCACATAATAAAACGTGTTCTGCCTTGAAAACTGCTTCACCTTCCTTGAGTGGTCGACTTCTATTATCGATATATCCCAATATATCGGCAAGGGAAACCTCAAAATTTTGCCATTTCTTTTGTAAGGATGGATACCAAATATTATACTCAATAATCATTGGACGGATACTTTTAAAATAACTCAATTTAAAAAACAAAATAATTATTCACAATACTTAAAAGCTGACATTTCATTTCAAACAGAAGCTGTTAACGTTTGTTGTTTACCTCTATAACGGCAGTAATTCTGTGGTCGTGCGCGTGATCGTTGTGGGACCTTAGTGGAACGCGCCTCTAATAATGTATAATTAGTGTTCTGTGGTTCAAATCATAGATACATAGAATACCAAATATGTTTTCAATGCATCTTGTTCACATACAATAGCTAATATAATAATCAAAGAAGGTTTTGAGCAACCAGTTGTTTCTGGAATTCACAAATTCCTGTGTGTTAGATTATTAAAATATTGTGTTATAACTTTACAAAACTGAATAAGATAAAATTATAGTTAGTGTTAAGTCTATTTCATTGCAAGTAAGTAATAGATTGTAAACCAAATCTCTTAAAACTACAACTGCTGGCTTATTGATGAGGCTAATTTTGAATCTCTTTTAAGAAAACTAAGGAAATAGATTCAATATTACCTATAGCTAATAATGCTATCCTAATAACACAGGAATCCTAATAAAGAATCATTATGAATTCGTAGAGAAATTCCGTCCGTGTAAGGCCGGCTTAAGGTTGTCTTTAATATATCGATTAAATTCTGTTGAAAATGAAACAGAGTGGTGATACAAATCAATCGGTTATGTATAACAAGAGATTGGTCTTAACCAATCTGTTCCGGTTATTCGCTTAAATTCCTTCCTTCATGAAATTCATTGATTTTCACTTGTTAAAAACTGACCGATTCATTTACGATTGATCGATTATTTCAATTGAAAAAAAAACGCACCACTACAATCGTACACACAGAATATTCTACAGTTTAAATTCTCTGATCGACATTAATGTATAGGGTTAGATGTATGATGTCAGAAATGCGATAAAAAACATTGATCGATATTTGAATACACACTCACAAGAGCAAATTTAGGTAATAAATAAATAGCCTACACTAGAAACTACTATTCAATGATTCTTTAACGAACAGCATCGAATACAAACTAATCTACAAGAAAAGGTATTTAATAAAATATAGTACATACCTATTTATAAAAATTTTTTCCAAAATAAGTCTTGATTCGTCTAAATATGTGCATTTCGAATACATGTTCAAGTAACTTTAATATCAACAAATTTTAACTCCTGTGAAATATTCCAATTTTTTTCAGAAATTAAAATTTTATAGAAGATGCCTAAGCTGAAAAGGAAATCTGCATCACAACGGTCAAGACAAAAAAATAATGAAATCTATCAAAAACGTATTAATGATGTCGAATTTCGAAGTCTGGAAAATTTAGAACGAACGTTATTGCATGAAGAAGAACGTCAAAAAGAAGAGGTTTGAAGCAGAGAAAACGAATTACGTAGAGAAAAACAAAATACTGAACGTCAGAATGTTGAGGTACGAAACAAATAAAATGTCGTACGTAGAGAAAATCAAAGGACTAAACGTCAAATTGTCGAGCTTCGAAACGAAGAAAATCTAGAACGAAAACAAAGACATAAGACTGAACGTCAGAATGTTGAGGTACGAAGCAAGGAAAACGTCGTTCGTAGAGATAATCAAAGGACTAAACGTCAAATTGACGAGCTCCGAATCGAAGAAAATCTAGAACGATAACAAAGACATAAGACTGAACGTCAGAATGTTGAGGTACGAAGCAAAGAAAAATTGGTTCAAGCACTGACGAGAAGTCGTAAATTCGAATTTAGAGTGTCCAATACAGGAGAATGGACAACATAATTTACCATGGTAAATTAGATTAAGGGTGTCGAATTCAGAAGAATGGACAATAGAACATACGCGCAAAAGCTTCTGACTTCACGTCACTGCTTGAACCAATTTTTTTTAATCCTGTCGCCACTGTAATAAGTTAATGGTGATTTAGGCACAATTAATCTATACGAGATTCAACTCAATACTGATTTATTCTAGAAACGACACACAATAAGAAAACATATTATGTCATACATCTTAATGCGCATCACAACAATATCTTCGCATATACAGGCTATACAATATAACAGTGTTAAAGATATCAACGCATTGGTAAGATACCGTCATCAACTCACCTGTTATTTCTTCTTTTGAATGTATTTGCAACAATATGTATTTATCAGATATTCCACAGTAAAACGTAAACAATTAATTTAATTGATTTTGCAGGTTATGTTGACACGCGGTAGATCATAATATAGGGTGACCAGACGTCCGTCATTGCGACAGACAGTCCGTCATTGCGAAGGACAGTCCCTCATTCGTACAAGATGTCCGTCATTGAAAAGCGTCCGTGAAAATCCGAGCCGCGATATTTCGATATTTTGACAATCTTGTATCACGCTTAAACGAAATAAGGGGTGAATTCGCGACCGAAAAGGTAGTAGTTTCAAAAGTTGTCGCAATCCGCGGCTCAATTGCGGAAGTGTAGCACCTTTTTTTTTAGTCTCACAGGTAGGTCCGCCCGTCATGGGACTTAGATTGATCTGGTCACCCTAACATAATAACATGTTGTATAGTGATTGAAAAGCATCTTAATTATCAGGAAATGCTTGAAAATGATGCAAAGTTATTTTATAAGAGAACGCCATAAAACATGGCGGCATTCGTGATGACTCAGAGTGGGGAGTGTTTTAAACACACTAAAAATCACCAATGTGTAGGTGTCTCAACCATCCAGAGCAGAAAATGGCTCAAAAAAATCTGTAGAACGAATTGAAATATGTTTTCGTAAAAAGGATTATTAGACTGACAAACGTCATTTTTGTTATTTTTTCAATTTTGTTATGTGAAACATTCGAAACAAGATGGGCATGTTTAAAATTATCATTTTAGTGCTAAATTTCATGAAGAAATTTCATTTGCATTGAGAATTTCGTTGTGTGTACCGAAAAATATCTCTGTGTGCAGAAGTATATACAGAGTGTCCCAAGTTAGACGTTTCTGGAGAACTGTTCATATTTTGAATCTGAAAATTGGGATTATGATATCGCATGAAATTCACTACAGCGTCAAAATATTTTCGAAGCCCAAGCACTTGGTTATACAGGGAGTGAAAATAAATATGATGAAATTTTTTTTTCCAGTTTTGCATTCCTGGTATGATCAAGTAATCAATGCTGAATACATTTCTGTTAAAACCATTGTATTCACTCGATTAGTTTTCAAAATATCGAAAAGAAACCTGAAAAAAAGTCAAATATGTTTAGTCAGTATTATGTTCATTATACTTATTTTAAACATCCCGAGTGTGAACCTTTTTTGGAACATCGAAGAAGAAGAATGTGGAAAGGTTGCGCATCTTTCGAATTTCAGAATTATCATCATAGTGTGTTTCAAATTTTGTGTCGAAAATTGTGATCAAAAATTGGCCATAACTTCTGTTTTTCAAATTACAACCCTAATTTTTTATGATTGCGTTGGATTCTGCGGTGAAAAATAATGATAGTTTTCTAACATGATTATGCTCCTGAATTAAAAAAAAAAAATTGAAATTATTTTTCACCGCAGAATCCAACGCAATCATAAAAAATGGGTTCAAGCTCTGTGGACAGGAACTTTCTGGCGCTCTAGTTCAAACAGACAAATTATATCTCCGAAAGTATTGGTTTCTCAGAGTTGGGAATTAAATCAATGTATTCTTATGATAGAACTGCATCATGAAAGAAATTCAATTCAAATAGCAGTTTATTTATCAAGATTAAATGAGCAATCTGAGAATGAGAACTGCACCATGGCTGAAATCAAATTAAAATAGCTGAAATGAATTTGAGTCTTTCTTATAGAACAGGATGAAATATACGAGTATGAACACAGATCATATAATAAAGCTTAGATAGAATAATTATAGCATTCTGTGAAAACTAAGTAGTAAGTATGATTCATTACTGAAAATTAGAAAAATCATATCTCCGAAAGTATTAGCTTGATGGAGTTAAAAATGATATCGATGGAATTTAATTGTGAAACTGCATCTTAAATAAAAATTCATATGCACTCAGATCCGAGGAACTAGAGCGCCAAAATGTGTAATTCCTTTACGGGATTTGAGCCCGCCTTCTCTCGTTCCGAAACCCGACGTATCAGACCGACCGGCTATCGGGCTCCTCGAACGATCTCATCGATCACCGGTATTGGAATAAAACGTCGGTACTCACCTGGGATATATATTCTTAATTTTCACTTTTCGACATAAGATCGCCACATGGGGGTTTATTTGACTGTTTTTTACCGTTATATTCGCTTTTCGTCAACTTTCAGGCCAGAAAACTGTCATGTATCAGGAAAATAAGTTGACATTATGACAATTCATACATAGAATAATTAGGTATATAATTCTGTGAAAACGTACAAATACTTTTGAAAAATCATAACTCCGAAAGTGTTAGCTTGTTAGAGTTAAAAATGATATCGTTGGATTCTTATGGTAAAACTCCTTATTCAAAAAAATTTAATTTGGAATTTGTTGCGTAAAAAAAAATTTTTTTCTGTTACTCCGAAACCATCTGTCCGATTTTGCCCAATAACGAACTTAGCCGAGATATTTATCTCCCAAAACTATTCTGAAAATTTCAACTTTCTAGCTCATTCCGTTATCATATCGTGCCTCCGGCCGGCCGGACCGGCCGGACAGAATGAATTTCGACCACGGATTCTTGATCAGTGGGCCGAACCAAATCGTTTAAGACCGTTTTCATCGAAAAATTCGAAAATTACAGACATTTGGGCAAATTGATAAGCACTCAGTTCCGAGGAACTAGAGCGCCAAAAAATAGAGTTCTAATTTGAAAAACCGAAGTTATAGCCAATTTTTGATCACAATTTTCGACACAAAATTTGAAACACCCTGTGATGATATTTCTGAAATTCAAAAGATGCATGACCTTTCCACATTCTTCCTCTTCGATGTTGTGAAAACGGCTTACGTTTAGGATGTTTAAAATAAGAATAATGAAAATAATACTGACTAAACTTGTTTGACTTCTGCCTGTTTTTTTTTTTGATATTTTGAGAACTGTTCGAATGAATACAATGGTTTTAATAGAAATGTATTAGGCATTGAATACTTGATCATACCAGGAATGCAAAACTTGAAAAAAATTTTTTTTCATCAACTTTATTTTCACTCCCTGTAACCCGGAAATGGTGGGGCTTCGAAAATATTTAAGCTCCGTAGAGAATTTCAAGCAATATCATAATCCCAATTTTCAGATTCCAAATATGTCCAGTTCTCCAGAAACGTCTAATAGGCACTCGAACTTTTGACACCCTGTATAAATAAAATGGCTTCGTGTAACCAATTATGAACCACGACAACTATATTTTCTCTATTTTTTTAAAATTTCAGGATTGAGATCAATTGATTTTATAGATATCATTCTATGTAACATTTTTATTAACCCTATAACCTTAAAAAGTTATTACGAAGCAGTTTTTTGGATGGCGCCAGAATGTCTATGAAATAGTCTTGTAATGTTTATGAAGAGCTTTGTAAAATGTTTCGAGTGACAAAATTATTTTATAAAATATGCCAATTTTGGGTTGATAGTTGGGAAGCGCCCAAAAAAACTGATCCAGTTTTTGTCTGAGAATGACGGATGAACGTTGCCACTATAGCTTTCGAATGAAAAGAGATAGGGAATTGCAATTTTCAGGGTAGGTTACGCATCCGAATCGACGAGTTAAGTTCGTAGTTGGGAATAATCGGCCAAACTGCTGAAATTTGTGCAAATTTGCGCAATTCTGTGCAATCCACAATTAGCGGCAATTCGAAAATCACAGCCATTTTGGCAAAACCCCAGAACATGCGCGCAAAAATTGAGTCACACTGAGATAATACTCTGAGCTTGTCAGCCTAATTGGTTCATTTCGAGTAAGTAAAATTCAATGTCAAAAAGTTATAAATTAAAGGAATAATGTATCGGCAAGCAACCCAAAACCTATTTCACATTAAAGATGCTCAGACATTCTTACCGAAACACTCGATATTATATTCTCTATCTATCTGCAGGGTGGAAATTCGGAAATGATCTTTTATTGATTCAACGGATAAATCTTTGAAAAGGTGCAGCAAATAATTTTCTCTAGAATTCATTTAATACTTGAAGTAGGTTATTCAACATGTGACTCAACGGCGGAGCCTGAATCTGCTGATACCTCAGGTCTCATCACCAGTAGGTACTCATAGAGGTACTAGTACCGCGAAGCTTATTTAATTACCAACCTAAATTCCTTGAAAATACTGATTTTTTCCGAATATATCAATTTGAAATTTTGCTTTCTAGATAAGATGGATCACTGATAACCACAGATCTTGGTAGTGTGAGGTGTTGCGAATCTTGGAACTTCTGGAATTCTTATTACAATGCGGAACATTTGAATCAAGATAGTCCCCCTGTTCCTTTTTGGGCGCATGTTCTGGGGAACATCATTTCGTCCAAATGTCTTTTCGAACTTTTCGCTGAAAATGGTCTCAAACGATCGAGTTCGACTACCTGATGAAGAATTCGGGAACAAATTTGATACTGTCCGGCCGGCCGTCCGTCCGTTGCCACGATAACTTAAGAACGGAAAGAGATAGCGACTTGAAATTTTCAGGATAGATGGTGCGTCTCAATAAGACAGATAAGTTCGTTAATTGCCCATTAATTGGCCTAATAGTTTCCGAATAATATATTTGTTTTCAACCAATACAAATCCGATCCGATTGAAACTTGGTGAGTAGTTGTAAAATACATACTTAAAGACGTTTATGAAATTTTGTGAGAATCGTATCACTAGGAAATGAAAAAAAAATATAAAAAAATTATTATTTAAATGTCAAGACAACAGGAAGAGATAGCGACTTGAAATTTTGAGGTTAGGTTATGCATCTGAGGGCCGGTTTCTCAATTGCGAGTTAACCCGAGGTGGCGGGTAACCCGAGTGTTGCGCATTCATGAATATCGCTAAATACATGCGTCAACTCGCAACCTCGAGTTAACTCGCAATTGAGAAACCGGCCCTGAATGCGACATTTAAGTTTCATTATAGGCATAATCGACGGAACGGTTTTGGAGTTATACCCATCCGAAATTTGGTTGTTATTTCCTTAATAACAAGAAAAATACAAAACCGATTAAATTCGAGCATGTTTAGTAGTTTCAGAATACCGACGCAAAAATTCTTGCGAAATTTTTGTATCACTAGAAAATAAAAAAAAAATCATTGAAAAACATTCTATATATCAGAAACTATGCGTCCGACATGGCTGACATTTCCGAGAGCCTTCAGAACATAACTATACTGCCAAGTTCCAAGTTTGAACACCATCGGATCTATATTGTTGGAGATCCGAGCAGCCTTGTGTAGGTTCAGTAGCTGGATGGGTGACCGTTGCCTCGATAACTTTCGAAACAAAGGAGATAGCGATTTTCAGGGTAGGTTGCGTATCCGAATGGGAGAGTTTAGTTCGCTTTTAGCCATAATCGGTCAACGGTCTCGCAGTTATACCCTGGAATATTATTTCCTCGATAACACAAAAAATATAGACTAGGTCGAATTGACGCTTGGTAACTAGTTGTAGAATATCGCCATTAAGACGTGTGTATAGTTATGTGAGAACCGAACCCCCAGAAAATTTAAAAAAAATTACGAAAAAAAAATTGGTTCACGCACTTCCGTAAAGTCAGGACCTTCTGCGCGCATATTCTATTGTCCATTCTCCTGTATTGGACACTCTTATTCTAATTTACCATGACAAATTCGCCTAAATGCCTCTGACTTCAAGTCAGTGCTTGAATTGGTTTTTATTATTCATTTTACCTACTTTTTGCGCGTATGGCCTGGGGAACATTGCGTTATCATATTGGCCAAATGTCTGTAATTTTCGAATTTTTTGCCGAAAATGGTATCAAACGATTGGGTTCGACTCCCCGATTAAGAATTCGGGGTCAAATTTGATTCTGTCCAGTCGGCCGGCCGTTGCCACGATAACATGAGAACGGAAAGAGCTATTGACTTAAAATTTTCATGATAGGTGGCGTATCCCAATACGACGTTAATGGGCATAATCGGCCCGGCCCAATGGCTAATAATTTTATTTTCAACCAATATTAATTCGATCGAATTGAAACTTGGTGAATAGTTGTAGAATATAAACCTAAGCACTCTTGTGAAATTTCGTGAGAATCGTATCACTAGAAAATTATAAAAAATTATTAAAACATATTTTTTATGTCCCGATAATCTGAGAACGGAAACAGATAGCGACTTAACGTCTTCAGGTTAGGTTGTGCATCTGAATATAACATTTGAGCTTGTTTATGAGTATAAGCGGCCAAATGGTTTTGGAGTTAAACCCATCTGAAGTTTTGTTGTTATTTCCTCAATAACTCGAAAAATACAACATCGATCCAATTCAAACACGGTTATTAGTTGTAAAATGCCAGCGCTAGAATTTTGCGCAATTTCGTGAGAATTACTAGAAAATTTTTAAAAAATCATTGAAAATATATATATCAGAAACTATTCATCCGACTTGGCTGAAATTTTGCGAGAACCTTCAAAACCTAACTCTACTATCAAGTTCCAAGTTTGAACATGATCGGATCTATATTGTTGGAGATCCGAGTAGCCCTGTGTGAATTCAGTAACTGGATGGGTCACTGTTGCCTCGATAACTCTTTAACGAAAGGAGATAGGGACTTGCAATTTACAGAGTAGGTTGCGCATCTGAATGGGAGAGTGAATTACGATGTTGGCTATAATCGTCCCAACGGTTCTGGAGTTATACCCATCTAGAGAATTATTTCCTCGACAACTCAAAAAATATAGACTCGATAGAATAGAAGCTTGCTAAATAGTTGAAGACGTGTGTAAAATTTTGTGAGGACCGTACCACTAGGAAATTTTTAAAAAATTACGAAAAAATATTATGTATCTCACGATACCTTGAGAACGGAAAGAAATATCGACTTGCAAGTTTTCAGGGTAGACTGCGTATCTGAATGTGATATTTGAGTTCGTCAATTAGCATAATCGGCCAAACGGTTTTGGAGTTATATCAATCTGAAATTTCGTTATTATTTCTTCAATAACCCAAAAAATACGATGCCGATTCAATTCAAACATGGTGATTAGTTCTAGAATGCCGACGCAAAAATTTTTACAAAATTACGTGAAGATCGTATTACCAGAAAATCAAAAAATCGTTGAAAACAAATTTATAATAATTTTGCGAGAGCCTTCGAAATCATGAATGTCATGATGACATATCAAAATATATAAATTTTCGGGTTGATTCATAATAGATAATGAAGCATGTATCTATGGGAGATGTTAGCACTACATTAGGGTCCTGTAGCGGTCTTCGAACATCTGAAGTTCTGAATAAGCACCTGGTAGAAGTTTGTTGCTTGTTTGTTGAAATTGGAGATGAAATTGCTAATGAACCTGGTGGTCATCAATTGGAGAGTTAAGTCCGGTTTTGGGCATAATCAGTCCATTGGTTTCGGAGGTATACCCACCAGGAATATTATTTCCTCGATAACTCAAAAAATATAGACTCGATCGAATTGAAGCTTGGTAACTACACTGAGAAAAAACATTAATTACTACAAATGAAATTTGTGACTTGCTATAGACACAAATAACTTTTTTTAGTTGCAACAAGTTCGCGTGTTATCTGATAAAAAGTAGCCTATCACAAGCTAGCAAAGTTAATTGTAGTAAGTATTTCATTTTTATTCAGAATAACTGACTTTATTGACTTGATCCAAGTAGCATGTGTTACTTGATAGAAAATCCAGCTAAACACCAGAACTAAAAATGCTATTCGGTGTAAGTAACGTTTGAACGTACCCTTATCATAATGTTTTCATATCGCAAGTATTTTTGTTACTGCTGTTAGTAAGAACCTCTGTCTGTTACAAGTAACTTTTTCACTTAGATCAAATAAAAAGTTTGTGTTGGCAATTACATATTTTGTTTACGTTAAAGAGACTTAGCGCTAGTACACATTGTCAAAAATTTAGAGGTAAGTCAAACCTTTCAGTTTTTTAGTAAAATGTTCATATATAAATGCATATTGAATGGTTTATTTCTGGGTTTTCTCTACCAAATTCTGAAAAATATCTGTTAAATAAAAATTTATTATTTTTTGAATTGCTTCTGCGTAATAAAGACAAGATATTTGTCAGAAGCAATAAATTGAACAATGTTGCCTAACAATCAATAACGACACAACATCAACGATGAAACAACTAAATTTCGTAACGTTTCGGAGTCTAAATCAGACTCCTTCGTCAGACCGTTAGCGAAAACCTTCAGAATTATTTTTTGTTGATGTAGCTATTCTGAAATTCGAGACGAAGAAGTCTGATTTAGACTTCGAAACGTTACGAAATTTGCTTGGACAATTCTCGAATTTCAGAATAGCTACATAAACAAAAAATAATTCTGAAGATTTTCGTTAAGTACGTCTGACGAAAGAGTATGATTTAGACTCCGAAACTTTACGAAATTTAGTTGTTCTATCGTTGATGTTGTGTCGTTATTGTTTGTTAGGCAACATTGTTCGATTTATTGCTTCTGACAAATATCTTGTGTTTATTACGCAGAAGCAATTCACAAAATAATACATTTTTATTTATCAGATATTTTTCAGAGTTTGGGAGAGAAATCCCAGAAAGAAACCATTTAATTTGCATATATTTGAACATTGTACTAAATCACTGAAAGGTTTGACTTACCTCTAAATTTTCCACGAAATATTCGAACCCCCATTGCTGGAAGATATCTTCGTAATCCATTTTAGGAAAATACAATAAACATGCGCAAGTAAAAGTGGAGGAATTTAACACTAAACGTATAAATATAACCGCAGACTCTGTTCGAAAGAATATCTCGATTAACTCTCGTAATCAGTGAAACACAACTCGACGATACCGGCGGGGTGCGATTTCAACCATTCTTTATAGATGATGATTCCTTTGGCCTTTACACTCTGAATTCTGACCAGATGTAACATCTAACGGCTATCTTCAAAGGATCAACGAGATCGGGTGCTCTTCGGCTCAAATCGGTTACTTTACGAAAATTTTTTACACTTATTATAATAAACACAGGTACCTTCCCCAATTCGATGTTTGAATATGTCAAATAACTTTGTTATTCGCAGCTAATGAAAATGCGTAAGCGAAAAAGTAACTTGTGATAAGTGAAATGAAAGCTTGGCTTTAAACGCAGATTATTCATCATTAGCAAACAAAATTTAAATAACAGCGCTATTCGGATTCAATAACTTTTTAAGTGGTATTAAGAAAAACAGTTACTTCTAACAATTGTCAATTTTTAGGTGAACGTGTCTGTTAACGATAAATATATGATTATCTGCAGCAAATAGATGTTTGTTTATCGCTGATAAAAATTTATTTATCTCAAGTAAAACGTAGTCAAGTGAAAAAAGTTACTTGCAACTTTTTTCTCAGTGTAGTTGTAGAATATCAACATAAAGGCGTGTGTGAAATTTTGTGAGAACCGCACCCCTAGGAAATTTTTAATAAATTACGAAAAAAAAATTGGTTGAAGCACTGCAGTGAAGTCAGGAGCTTTTGCGCATATGTTCTATTGTCCATTCTCATGTATTGGACACTCTTAATCGAATTTACCATGGTGAATTCTATTGTCCTTTCTCCTGTATTGGACACTCTTGATCGAATTTACCATGGTAAATTTGATTAAGGTGTCCAATATAGGCGAATGGACAATAGAACATACGCGTAAAAGCTCCTGACTTCTCGTCAGTGCTTAAACCAATTTTTATTTATCCAGATAATGGATAAATACTCATGCGCGTTCCTTCTTATAACAAGTTAAATATATTATATATTATATCATCTTTATATCTGATGGAGTAACAATTATAATTTTACACTGAATTAAACAGTATAATAATCCAGAGTAGAATGGAGGGTGCGAATAATCAACTCACCCTTCTCTTGTGATGTTTTTCCATTTTCGCTTCCACTGTATGAATTTTCACACCGACTCCAAAGCCAACACCACGAAAAAACAAAATTCAATTAGACTATCTATTGAAACCTCCTAATTTTCGGGATAACATAAGAAAACAAGCAAACCGGAGCTGGCACTCAGCACATCGGCATATCATACGAGCATTATGATTTTGGCAAGTTTATTTAAAGCTTATCTGAATCCCACCGTTCTTTGAGTTGAGGGAGTAAACGAGAAATGGTGGCCAACTTCTATTTTCATCCCATTTTTATGTCGGTATCTTCTTCATTTCATATTATGCGCCGCCGGCAATGTTTCGTTTCAATAACAATGGAATCAATAAAATTCAGTCCATCGTTCCCAATAACAACCTCCAATTAGGATTTCGTTATTTTCATTGCCGTGATATTATCCTATCGTTTGAACGAATGAAGCAGGGCTATTTTTATGATAGAAGATTTACTGTTTTTAGTTGAGCGAATTATATTCCTGAATACGTTCTGGAGATCGTTATTCCTTCGTAATCATTTACATATCAGGTAATCGATGTGACTCATACTATCAGTAAATCTAGTGAATTTTGATTTCACGGAAATCACGTGAATGTTATTGCAACAGGTATTTTTGTTGGAGAATAAGCTATTTGGTTTATTCTTCAATGTCGGAATTATGCAGGAAGGGGAAACTATTCAGATATCCAAATTCTCCGATTAGGGATTGCGATCCAGCGCCAATCTCAAACCGGTCGGATTAGTAACATCACATATAAATATCCTATACTACCTTGCCCGGCGAACATATAATTCTTTAATTCTATGTTTTTTGGCGCTCTAGTTCCTCGCTTATCAATTTGCCCAAATGTCTGTAATTTTCGAATTTTGGGATGAAAATGGTCTTAAACGATTTGGTTCGACTCACTGATCACGAATCCGTGGTCGAAATTCATTCTGTCCGGCCGGTCCGGCCGTCCGGCCGATCCGGCCGGCCGTAGGCACGATAACTCTCGAACGGAATGAGCTAGACAGTTGAAATTTTCAGAGTAGGTTTGGGGGATAAATATCTCTGAAAGTTCGTTATTGGGCAAAATCGGACAGATGGCTTCGGAGTAACAAAAAAAAAATTTTTTTTTTACAAAACAAACTCCAAATTAAATTTTTTTTCAATAAGCAGTTTTACCATAAGAATCCATTCATATTATTTTTAACTCTAACAAGCTAATACTTTCGGAGATATGATTTTTCAAAATTTCAATGTAAATCGTATTTCTACGTTTTCACACAATGATAGAATTATTCTGTGGGTATTCTATGAATTGTTATAATGTCAAATTATTTTCCTGAGACATGACATTGTCTCATTGTCATTCATTCCAGCAATCCTATAAATATGAGAATTCTAATTTAATATCATACTTTTTGTTGGTTGATATTTTCATGCCGATGGTCAATCCATAAGATGATGGGAATGGTAATGGTAAGTTAATAATATTGAGTTCAGAATATCTCCTCTAAAAACAAAACTGGAATATTGGTGTATTTGAGTAGATTTGAGGAAAGATAATATATTATCGTTCATCATAGAATTGAGGAATGAATATCTCGGATGAGTTCGTTGTTGGGTAGAATTCGTCTATTGGTTTTGGATTGATAATTTTGGCACTCTTGTTGAATTTAAATGATGTTTGAATTCAATTTCTGCTAAGATGAAGTTCTAAATTTCAATAATGAATCGTACTTCTATGTTTTCACAGAATGCTATAAATATTCTATCTAAGCTTTATTATATGATCTGTGTTCATACTCGTACATTTCATCCTGTTCTATAAGAGAGAGTCAAATTCATTTCAGCTAGTTTAATTTGGTTTCTTCCATGGTGCAGTTCTCAGTCTCAGATTGCTCATTTAATCTTGATAAATAAACTATTATTTGAATTGAATTTCCTTTATGATGCAGTTCTACCATAAGAATACATTGATATAATTCTCAACTCTGAGAAACCAATACTTTTGGAGATATAATTTGTCTGTTTGAACTAGAGCGCCAGAAAGCTCCTGTCCACAGGGCTTGAACCCATTTTTTGTATTTCAATGCCTTACAATATTGGCCAATTGAGTTCATAGGTCCAATAGCAACACAGTTGTAGGCATTATAATCAATTGCCATAACGTAACAGAAAGAAGCTCGATTCAAACTTGCACCATTATTAGTCGAATGTCGCGCTTCACGGGTCTGTCTTAACCGAATTCTTTCACGTTCATTATGATTTTCACCTTCCTGGGCAGTACGATTAGATTGATAATTAATTTGATTCGTTGCATTTCGAATCCTTCTGCCTAAATGTGTCCGCCGCCTTATAGGAGGCATATTGAGTAAATGAGACACAACACTTCTTTAATTTTATAGAAATTTGTGGCTTTGAAGATTTAGTAATATTTATTATAATGCACAGCAAAGAGACATTTACATTTCATGTGACATTTTTCCATATACAATTTATATTTTACCATAGACAATTTAGACCAGGGTCGATAATTTTTTAAACCGAATGAAATTATAGTAGAATGAAACCCATTGTAAAAGGAAGAGAATATAACAAAAATTATAGGAAAAATAATTTACGGGCGATCTGAGGTCGGGAAGGGGAAGAGGGCGAGTTTTTAAGGGTAAAAAACGGTTTATCTCGATTTCCGGCACAACTTTTGTTTTCACACTTTTTTCACATAACCTCAAAATTTATGTGAAAAATTCAAATAACCACGTTTTTGATTTTTAATTTTTATCTTTTACAAAAAAAAATATTTTTTCACCAAATTTGGTAAAAACTTACTTTTTCATGTCTCAAATGCACTGTAATTTTTTGGATTTGAAATATTTTTGTTTTCACCTTAATTTGACTTAATATCGAAAAAGCATCCTAATTTTCAATTAAAAATTCGCACGTCAAAATATCTGCTTTTTTAAAAAATGTTTTCACAGAATGCTATAATTATTCTATCTATGAATTATTATATGATCTTTGTTAATACTCGTACATGTCATCATGTTCTATAAGGAAGAGTCAAATTCATTTCAGCTATTTTAATTTGATTTCTCTCATGGTCCTCATTCTCAGATTGCTCATTTAATCTTGATAAATAACAATAAATCTTGTCAAAGTTTGAAAAAGAGTGCCAAGGCTTGAACCAATTTTTTATATAATATATAGATATAGATAAAATATTCCCTTTTTTGTATGGGTTTTCTGCCAAACTCTTAAAATAACTATATTTGCTCTTATCATTATCAATATACAAACATTTATTGTCATATTCATTTGAATAATAGCTTGTTTTTCTCTATTATTAATATTTGAAGTTGTTTTGATAGGCTAAGATTATATCCAAAACTCTTAATTCGTTGGATTTTTCAGTTGGAAGTTTTTGACGTGTTTTTTTCAGTATATGTAAAAATATCTAATATGGGTAATTTTCTTATTGAAACAGCAAAATTTAGTCCTTTTTATTCGGATAATATATAAAAATGAATATGAAGAAAATGAAGCACCTAATTTGAAATAATTCAATTTACTCTTGAAAAACAAAGACAATCCACTAATCCATCAATAATGTACTTAATAATGAGGTGATTGATAAAACGGTTATCAATTCATATTCAAGGAGTTTCAATGAAAGTAAAAAACTGATAATCATCAAAGGGGCTAAATTTTGCTGTTACAACAAGAATAAACTTGTGAAAAACCAGTTAAAAATCTACCAACTAGAAAATCCAACGAATTAAGTTTTCAATAAAATCGTAGAGAATCCTTTCTAAACTACTTCAAATCTAAATAATAGAGAATAAAAGCTATTGTTTCCCTTGAAATAGATAATAATAAAGAAAATAGGATAATGCGGATAATGCCGGCAGGTACCAGCAGAATTATTTTCTCTGCTCCTTTTGCGGAATTACCCGTTATATTTTCCCATTTATAAATAATAATATGAACATATTACCTGCTGACAAAGAAAACGCTTCACTCGTCATGAATTCAAATTAATATCACAATAAACCTTTGTATATGGTTAATAATTAGAGCAAATATACCAAAATCAATGAAGATCCTATTTCTATCGCAGAAAAAAAATCTAATTCCACTGAGACCAGTAATGAGATCGATTGGATCCCCAAGTCAAAAGCGAAATATTTACTGCAATTTGTAAACCCATTAAAAGAAAAGAAAGAATGTTTTTTAAAGAACACCTACCATTTTCTTGAGAAACTACTACTACTACTATAATATTGGAATTTGAACGAAAATTACATTCTAGTAAGTTCAATGTTGTTGCATATAATGTATATTTTTGTAGGGCGTAACGTTGTACTGTCCCTTAATGTTGTAAGTTTGTTCCCAAATGATCCTGTCCATATGTCCCTTCAAATAGTACGAATAGAGTTCAGGATCTTTTGTGGCATGTTTTCGTGTCTATTAGCGGCTCACAAAATAGTGCATGAACCTTCAAGCCATCTTTTTGGTGCGCTCTTCAGGGAATAGCGTGCCTACCATTTTGCTCAGATGTCTGAATTTTTTTGGCAAAAATGGTAGCAAATGATTGGGTTCAACTCACTAATGAATAATAGTAAACAGGGTACGAGTATAAATATCTCGGTTAAGTTCGTTAATGGGCGAAATCCGAGTGGTTTCGGAACTATGGCCATTTTTATTTAAAGCATTTTTTAAGGGTATTCCCGAATGTTCACCTATTTTACAGAATATTTTGATTGGAATTTCGAAACCAAATATCGTATTGATGGCAAATTTTGACAAGTCATGACCTCTTGGAGCGTACGAAATTTCATAGAAAACCTACCACTAGAAGCCTCAAAAAATTTAATAATTTAGAACCTCCAAGAGTGCTCCAATTATTCCAGTTGTTTTACACGTGAATCGCTTTCGTTTTATTTTACTTACTTGGTTCCTACACGTGTTCTATCTGATTATTGCGTTCCCAAGAATATATACAAGGCCAGCTAATTTAAATATGGTTGTGTAATTGCGGCGCCAATTGAATGAGTTGGTGAACGATGTGTGGAATTGTGAATTGTTTTCCAAAATCTGTCTGGAATTTGAGCGACTGCGCAGAAACTGGAAGGACATATCACGAACTCATGTCAATTATGTGCAAGCCACAAATCTCTTTGGGGAAGACCTAGGACGGTCAGTATATTCATAATAATGTCTATAGCAAGCGTGCCAATCCAGATTGACTTCACTATGGAAGAACTAAAATAAAAAAGCACTGACGTGAAGTCAGTACTCTTATTATTTTTTTTTTATTATTTATTGATCATACTGTTAATCAACATAAGTTGTCATCACAGATATAAATTTCTTATACATAAATTCATATTTATATTCATAGTAAAAACTTAAAATAAATTCAACAATTTTCAAGATAAATTCTCAGTTTTTTTTTAAAAGAATGGAACGTCTTAGATAATCTATTGGTTTTTGGCAGTTCGTTATACAGTTGTGGTCCTATGAAGCTTGGTCTTCTTCTGCCATAGTTTGAACGGATGTTTTTATTTAAGGTAAATTTGTCCCTGTGTCTTGTTTCATAGTCGTGTGAAAACTGTTCAAAGCAGACCTTGGTTTTCAGTAAGTTATTATTTATTTTGAAGACCAACGCACACAGCTCTTGTTTTATGAGTTTTTTAATTGGCAAAATTGGGTATTGTTCATAAAGTAGATTTGTTCTTGTTTCAAATTTTAGATTAAAAATAGTTTTCACTGCTCTGTTCTGTAACCTCTGAAGACGATTTATATTAAACTTCGTGGTATTTCCCCAAATTGGCAGTAGATATGTTAAGACACTTTTAATATGTGAATTGTACACCAAAAGTTTGTGCTTCACATCAAAACAGTTGCCCACTCTTTTCATGCAGGCTATTAATCCAGCCAGTTTACCAAAGATCATGTCAATATGTTTTTCCCAGTTCAAATTTTCATCTATAACCAAGCCAAGTGTTACTTTTCTGATGTTTTTTCCATTTATCGTGAAGTCGAGATTAATAGGTGATTTTTCTTTTCGCTTTGGTTTGAAGATCATGTACACTGTTTTATTCTCATTCACTACCAGTTTCTTTCGACACAGCCATTTGTAAAATTCGGATAAATTCTTATTAACTTTTGTCTGTAGGCTTTTGAGGACTTTTTCATAAAATACCAAGACTGTGTCATCGGCAAACATATAATATTCTGCACTCAGATCAATTTCACCAAGACTCTCCACATATAATAAATAGAGTAGTGGTCCGAGGACCGATCCTTGGGGTACACCACATCTAACATTTTTCTTAGGACTTTTTGTTTTATTGACAAATACATATTGTTGTCGGTTCTTTAGGAATTATTTCAGAAGACTCCAAGCAGCACCCTGAATGCCCATATCATGAAGCTTCCTGAGGAGTATTTGATGATCCACTGTGTCAAACGCCTTTTTCAAGTCAATGAATACCGTCGTCATATAATAGCCCTGGTCCGTATTTTCAATTATACTTTCTATTAAGTCGGTCGTAGCACCCAATGTTGAGCTTGATTTTTGAAATCCGTATTGTTGTGGGGAGAGTTCAAAAAATTTGATGAGTGTGTCTTTAATCACTCTTTCTATTATTTTTGATAAAATTGGGGTAATTGAAATGGGACGATAATTACTGATGTCTTCCTTCTTTCCTTTTTTGAATACAGGTAATATTTTGGCTATTTTTATGTAGGACGGATAAACACCCACATTAAGACACTCATTTATCAGTTCCAATAATTTGTCTTTTATTGTATGGTATATTTCTCTTATATTATATGAGGATATCTCATCAAATCCTTTTGATGGCGAGTTTTTTAAAGAAAATACAATTGTTCTCAGTTCAGATTCCGTACATTTCTTGAGGTAGATACATTTGTCAGCAATTATATTTTCATTATCAACATAAGGCATTAAGGGTAACTGACTTTGGAGATCTATTGCTGCATTTGTAAAGTACTCATTGAATGAAGAAGCAATTTCATGGTTGGTTGGTATAATTTTATCATTAAGCTTCAATTTGTAAATATCTGCTGAGCTTGTTAGTTTGATGTTCATTGTGCTATTCAATAATTTCCACATTTTCCTTGTGTCATTTCCAATTTTTTGTAGGTTTACATTTAGATAGTCTTTTTTTGCATTTTTTATTGCCTTGTGAGTTTCTTTCCTTAGTGTGTCAAATTGATATTTATCTTCCTCAATGTTAGGATGTTTTTTCATTTTTTTGTAAGCTTTATCTCGTTTTTTCATTAAATTTTGAACTGTGTAGTTGAACCAATTATTATTCCTTAAAATTTTGATTGCTTTGAAGGAAGTACACTGTGCTTTTGTTTCTGAAATGACTTTATCCAGTTTATCGATACTTTCTACATTTTGCATTTCACCCTGAAGAAGTTCACGTAATTTATCGTAATCCACTTTTTCAATTGTTCTTATTTCTTTTACATTAGGTAGTTTGTTTCTAAAATTGATTTTTATATTTAGTAATTTGTGTTCAGATATTGCAGTATCATATGGTTTTATAGAACATTTCTTGTTCTTGTGTGTTATAAGATGGTCTATTATTGTACCCACCGAGTTTTTCCTTCTTGTTATTATATTCCTTTTATTTATATTTTGAATCATATATGAATTTAGACCAACTGTATTTTTATATGTTGTCACTACATTATTATTATTATCGGGAGCTACATTCAAATTCATATCACCAACAATTATGCAATTTTTATTCAGTAATTGGTCCAGACAATCTATAAAATGATGAACGTTGTTTTTTGGAGCACGGTAGATATTAAGAATGTTCGTTTTATATTTAGGCAAGTACACAGCACAAACGTTCATTTTATCTAGTTTTTCAACTTCTAAAATTTCATATTTAAGTTCTTGTCTGATGTACATAATTACTCCACCTCCTCTCGATTTCCTGCAATCATGAACGGCATTATAGTTTTCAATATTGTAGTATGCATACAGTCTCAGATTCTTTCAGCCATGACTCCGTTATAGCTATGATATGTGGGTAATTAAATTTTGATGCATAGTAGAGTGGGTTTTCAAATTTGTTTTTTTTTATTCAACGGTTTTTTTCTGGGTTTTCTCTCCTAAACTCTGAAAAATATCTATAAAATAAAAATTAATTATTTTGTGATTTGCTTCTGCGTAAGAAACGAAGGATATTTGTCAGAAACAATCAATTGAACAATGTTGCCTAACAAACAACAACGAAACAACATTGTTCAATTGATTGCAGTATATTTGTCAGAAGCAATCAATTGAACAATGTTGCCTAACAAACAACAACGAAACAACATTGTTCAATTGATTGCTTCTGACAAATATCCTGTGTTTCTTACGCAGAAGCAAATCACAAAATAATTATTTTTTATTTTATAGATATTTTTCAGAGTTTGGGAGAGAAAACCCAAAAAAAAAAACCGTTGAATAATGAGTATACCTCCCACAGTATCCTTTAATGATTACTTGTTTTTTTTTCGTATTGAGCGTATGTTTAAGTAGAGAATGTGTAATTTTTCATTTTTATTTGTACTTTTTAGTTTTTTTTAATGTTAATCAAATCTTCTTCTGACTTAATTCTTATTATAGGAGTTGAGTCAGCATTATAAGTTCTTTTATTTCAGTTTTTGACAATATGACCTTCACGAGTTTAGAATTTTCTCTGACCATTTTGATACACTTAAATTCTTCTTCAGTAGCAGTGATACCCATTTTTTTTGTAATTCCAAGTACATAACTGTTTAGTTCTTTTTCATGTGAATTTTCATTTAGCGGAAGTCCACTAATTATAATATTATTTTTCAGGGAGTTTTGTTTGATAGTTTCCTTTTGAGATTTCAGAATGTCTACCTCTTTTCTAAGCTTAAGATTTTCTTCTTTTATTTCTCTGAGTTCTTGCTTCATCTGCTTGTTTTCCCTTTCAATCGTTTCCAATTTCATCAATATTTTCTCATTTTGTTTCAATAGTGTATCTAATTTGTTTTCAGTATTCAAGGATGTATTTCCACCAAAACTTGTTCTTTGTTTTTTTGGCGAGATTTTTCTGTTTCTTTCATCACCACTATCCTCTTCACTTTCTTCCTCCTCAGACTCTTCACTTTCTTCTGTTCCGGCACATACCTGTCATATCTAGAGTTTTTTCTTTTGGATAACTTGCACTAATTCTTTGTCTGGTAGAGAGGTGCACTGTTCCGTAGCGTGGTACCAAGATTTACATTCTCCATTGCAGCGAACTTTGGGCAGAGTTTTCCCCAATGCCTTAATGCAAGCTTTGCATTTTTGTGGTTTACTTTTTCCTCCCATACTAACGCAGTAAAAAGCAACCGGACGCCTATGGAATTTTATCTGTTAACTCCACTTATCAGTTCTGCCAGATGCCCAGATGTCTCAATCACAAACAATTTTCAACAAATTTACCTTGTTTATAATAACAATTTGTAATTATTCACGTTATTTTTTTGTGTAGAATGTTCGCAAAAATCAAACCACTTTGATTTTAGTTTGAAACTGCGTTTTTTCCACCAAATATTTTTCTTCAATATATGGAAAGACTTATAACTTCGAGAGTCGAAATGATCGCGACTAACTTCGAACGGTTTTCCATGACCATAAAATTGGTTCAACTTTTGCGGGGGTGTTCACGTTGGCTAATTCGAAATGAATGATGAGGGTTTCAAGCTTAGTGGATATAACGAGCCAGAGATCTACCCAGAGGGTAGTGGACACCATTCACTGTCGAGTCATAATTTAAGAGTGCTGTGTCTAAGATGGCATAAGGATAGAGTAACAAAATTAACAATTAACACAACTGACTCTCCTTAGACATACAATCTCCCATGAGCTTCAGCGGTATCTTCTTGGGGAAGACTTGGGAGGGTCAGTATAATCATAATCATGTTTATAGCACTCGCGTCAAAGCAGATTAACCCCACGTCAATGCTCTTTTAGCCTTTTTCTTTCATTATGAAGTTAATCTGAAATTGGCGCGCGTGCTATAAACATGATTATGATTATACTGACCCTCCCAAGTCTTCCCCAAGAAGATACCGTTGAAGCTCATGCGAGATTGTGTGTCTAATGAAAGTCAGTTGTGTTAATTGTTAATTTTGTTTCTCTATTTTTATGCCATCTTAGACACAGCACTCTTAATTTATGACTCGACAGTGAATGATGTCCACTACCCTCTGGGTAGATCTCTGGCTCGTTATATCCACTAAGCTTGAAACCCACATCATTCAATTCAAATTAGCCAACGTGAACACGCGCGAAAAGAGTACTGACTTCACGTCAGTGCTTTTTTATTTTTTTAAGTTCCTTTAACAAATTCTGGCTATCAACACAGTCTGGCTATTAGTTTTACCGTAGATCGAAATAATAAAAATGCTGTTATTGGACCCCCGTTGGTGACGCAATTGCTCACGCCTATTCTCCCAAACCAAACGTAATTTAATGTAGATCTTCCAAATATCCAAACGTAATTTAATATAGATCTTTCCTAGTATAGTTTTCAGACAATTCAACTCGAGAACAACGCTATTTCCTCGAAACTGATTTGTCTGTGCACAGAATTGCCATGAAATTTCTCTTAAAACCTCACAATATCTGCTCAGCACCAAATCCATGACCACTAGACGCACATCACTCCCAACATAAGCCCCAAAAAAACCCAAAAAGAACCACTTCACTTCTGCGCATGCGCAATCTACTCGTGGCTGAGAGTCCTCTTAAAATCACACACCTGACACAAAACTTTGATTTTTCAACACCCGTGGCTCAGGAGAGATCTCAGCTGCAATCCACGCATCCGCGGACACTCACAAGGAGATTCTATGGATTAATGGCATTCTGCACCTCCAAACCAGAATCCTCTCAGACGAAAACTCCAGCAGTTGAATCACATCTCGTATGCTCATGCGCATAACGTAAAGACCCGTTTGGAGTAACACAAATTTCAGAATTAGCCCCAGGGCCACGGTACGGACACTCCAACTCGGAAACAACGCAATTTCTCCCTACCTGATTTGTTCATGCACATAATTGCCATGAATATTATTTTAAAACCTCACAATATCGACTAAGTACCAGACCCATGATCGACAGTCGTGAACCACTCCAAACATAACCCATAAAACCTAGAAACAGTCACTTTTCCTATGCGCATGCGCAATCCAATAGCAGCTAAAAGTCTTCCCAAAATCACACATCCCACAATAAACTCCGATCCTCCAACAATTCAGGAGATATCGCATCTTGAATGCACGCATGCGCAGACCCCCACCAGGGGATTAATTGGGGAAATAGCATCCTCCACGCCAAAACCTCAATCCTCTCAGACGAAAACTCCAGTAGTTAAATCACTCCTCATCTGCCCATGCGCAAAAAGGGTAATTTGAATTTCAAAATTAGCCCCAGGGCCACGGTACGGACACTTCAACTCGGAAAAAAACGTAATTTTCCCAAACGTAATGTCTTGTCCGTGTACAGAATTGTCATGAATTTTCTTTAACAACCTCACAATATCAGCTCAGCACTAGAACCATCACAAATACTCCTAAACCACTCTCAAGATAACCTATACACGGGGCCGTAGCTAGGGGGGGGCATAATGGGGCAATGCCCTACCTTTAATTTCCAATGCCCTACCTTAAAAAATAGTAACAATTTAAATAATATGCTAAGGAAAATGTGTTTTCATAATGTGACGTGCGGAAAAAAATTATTACTCGCAAAGCAATTCCGAATTAACAGCACGCTACATTTTCAGAAGCACCTCATGTACTAATTCCTACCCTGAAAATTGCAAGTCCCTATCTCCTCTCGTTCGAATGTTATCGAGGCAACGGTCACCCATCTACTGAACTCACACAAGGCTGCTCGGATCTCCAACAATATAGATCCGATCATGTTCAAACTTGGAACTTGGCAGTAAAGTTAGGTTCTGAGGCTCGCGAAAAATTTCAGCGATGTCGGACGAATAGTTTTTGATATATAGAATTGTTTTCAATGATTTTTTAAAAATGTTGTTGTGATACGATCCTCACGAAATTTTGCAAGAATTTTTGCGCTGGCATTCTACAACTGAGAACCATGTGTGAATTGGATCGCTTTTGTATAGATGGGTATGACTCCAAAACCGTTTGGCCAATTATGCCTATGAACAAACCTCAAATGTCCCATTTAGATGCACAACCTAACCCGAAAGTTTCAAGTCGCTATCTCTTTCTGTTCTCAGTTTATCCTGACATAAATAATATGTTTTAATATATTTTTTTAAATTTTTTAGTGATACGATTCTCACAAAATTTCACAAGCGTCCGTAGGTTTGTATTCTACAACTACTCACCAAGTTTCAATTCGATCGGATTTGTATTGGTTGAAAACAAAATTATTACTCGGAAACCATTGGGTTGATTATGCCCATTAACGAACTTGTCCGTCGTATTGGGATGCGCCACCTATACTGAAAATTTCAAGTCGCTATCTGTTTCCTTTATCAAGTTACCAACGGACGGCCGGCCGGCCGCACAGAATCAAATTTGAACTCGAATTCTTCATCAGGGAGTCGAACCCAATCGTTTCAGACCATTTTCAGCAAAAAATTCGAAAATTACAGACATTTGGGCAAAATGATATCGCGATGTTCCCCAGAACATACGCACAAAAATAAGATTATCGTTAATTGTCTGACGAAAGAGTCTGATATAGACTCCGAAACGTTACGAAATAGTTGTTTCATCGTTGTTGTTTTCGTTATTGTTTGTTAGGCAACCTGGTTCGATTGATTGCTTCTTACAAATATCTTGTGTTTCTTATGCAGAAGCATTTCACAAAATTATTTTTTTTTTATTTTATGGATACGTATTTTCAGAGTTTGGGAGAGAAAACCCAGAAAGAAACCATTTAATAATGAATATACCTTCCACAGTCTCATTTAATTATTATGGTATTTCTGGCCTTTGAAAAGAGAAGAACTGATTCAGTTGATCTGAATGAAGTCCTTCGCATATTTAATAATATGGCAAATCGAAGGATTCAGGTGTTTTGATGAAGATTTTTATCAACGTTATAATAATCACAATATGTTGAAAGGAATAAAATAAACCTGAAGAAATAAGTATTTTAATATTAACTACCTATTTCACTCAAAAATAGGTACGATGAAAATTGATTCTTCAGATCACATCAAGTAAATTTTTTTACTTCTGCCCTACCCGTAACCTCCATTGCCCTACCTTAAATTCATCTCTAGCTACGGCCCTGCCTATACATCCCAAAAACATTTGTCATTTGTCCTCCGCGCATGTGCAGTCCACTCGTGGCTAGAAGTCCTCCCAAACCTCACACAAAATTCCTATTCACCAACACCAGTATTTCAGGGGATCGCATCTTCAATCGACGCATGCGCGGACCCTCACAAGTAGATTTTATGGAGGCAATGCATCCTCGACCTCAAAACCCCAATCCTCTCAGACGAAAACTCCAGCAGTTAAATCATTTCTCGTCTGCTCATGCGAATAACGAAAAATTCCCGAAAGAGGCATTATGCATTTCAATATTGGCCCCAAGAAATATTAAATATTGAAGGGCATCTTTTTCTTTATTATCGCTTCTTCCTTCAACAAGCAGAGAAGTTTCTCCAAGGTACCCGAAACCCAATCTGGAAAAGGAAAAGACAAAGGGAGAGAACGAACAAATTAACAATGGAGTATTCTATATTTTATTAAATAGATTTGAAACTCGCTACCCATTCTAAAAAAGATTCAGAAACATTATGAATAACCCTAAAACCATCTTTGAATCTATATATGCGACAATTATTAACTAAATGATCTATGGTTTCCTCTGCTTCCCCACATTCACAACTAGGGCTCTCAACTGAGTTCCACCTGAAAAGTATGCTGTTGCAACGACCATGACCGGTTCTTAGACAATTCCGAATAGACCACATATTCCTTGGAAGATCAAACCCCGCAACTCTATTTGAAGGATCAGAAATTAAATCTTTGTTGAATAAATTGCAAGAAATCCATTCAGACCACCAAACTTCCATGTCACTTTTATTCGATTTAAGAAAACAGTTGGACAATAAAGGGTTTCGTGACTTCAATCTGGGAATCTTATTGTCTGGAATGTAGGAGATAATCGGAAATTAATTCGGAAAATAATGAAATTTATTCCAAGAATTTGAAACAGCAGTTGGCCTGCGGATGTGGGGCGGGACAATGTTTGAAAGAACTGGCTACCAATGAATAGGTGTAGCTCTAATATTTCCAGTGATGATTCGCATAGATGAATTAATCTGTGAATCAATTTTTTGAGTATGAGCACTATTAAACCAGACAGGGCAACAATATTCAGCGGCAGAAAAAACCTAGGCTACGGCTGCCGTTCGAAGAGTAGCTGCATCAGTACCCCAGTAAGTACCAGCTAATTTCTGCAGAATATTATTCACCGTTTTCAACTTCAGACGCAAGTCATCCAAATGAGCTTTGAAATTCAAAGATGAATCTAGTTTCACTCCTAGATATTTAGGATAAAAATTATGTTTCAAGAAAGAATCACCGAAAGTTACACTCAATGTTCTATATTTTTGGTGATAGTTCAAATGAAAGCAAGAAACCTCAGTTTTATTCGGATTCGGACACAAACGCCACTGAAATAGGTACTTTTTCAGAATATCTAAATCTGCAGATAGATTATTTTCTATACTTTGGAAATCAGAATGACGAAATGCAAGGGCAATGTCATCAGCGTATATGAATTTGTCAGAGGAAGTAGCAGGAATATCACACAGATATAAATTGAAAAGAAGAGGTGCTAAAACTGAGCCTTGTGGGAGACCATTATTCAAATTCTTGAATTTACTTCTATTATTATCAATAAAAACACGAAAACTTCCATCCGAGAGCATATTTTCGAGTAAACGAACCATTTTGCCACACTTTGAATGAGTATAAAGTTTGAAAATCAAACCATATTTCCATACCGTGTCATATGCTGCCGACAAATCCACAAATGCTGTTCCTTTTTGCGCGTATGTTCTGGGGAACATCGCGTTATAGTTTTGCCCAAATGTCTGTATCTTTCGAATTTTTTGACGAAATTGGTCTCAAACGATCAAGTTTGACTCCCCGATGTAGAATCCGAGGTCAAATTTGATTCTGTCCGTCCGGCCGGCCGGCCGTCCGTTGCCACGATAATTTGAGAACGAAAAGAGCTAGCGACTTGAAATTTTCAGGGTGGGTGGCGCATCGCAATACGACGGACAAGTTCGTTAATGGGCATAATCGGCCCAGTGGTTTCCGAGTAATAATTTTGTTTTCAACCAATATAAATCCGATCGAATTGAAACTTAGTGAGTAGTTGTAGAACATGAACCTAAGCACGTTTGTGAAATTTTGGGCGAATCATATGGCTAGAAAATTTTAAAAAACTTATTAAAAAATATTTTTTTTGTCACGATAACCTGAGAACGGAAAGAGATAGCGGCTTGAAAATTTCAGGTTATGTTGTGCATATGAATGCCACATTTGACTTTGTTTATGAGCATAATCGACCAAACGGTTTCAGAGTTATAGCCATCTGAAATTTTACGAAATTTGGTGGTTTTTTGTTCCTCATTAACTCAAAAAATACTGAACCGATTGAATTCAAACATGGTTATTAGATGTAGAATGCCAACGCGAAAATGTTTGCGAAATTTGGTGAGGATAGCATCTGTAGAAAATTTTTAATAAATCATTGAAAAAAAAAAAAAAAAATTCTATATATCAGTAACTGTACGTTTGAAGTTGCTGAAATTTTGCAAGAGCGTTCATTACCTAACTCTACTACCAAGTTTCAAGTTTTAATACGATCGGTTGAATATTGTTGGAGATTCGAGCATTCTTGTGTGAGTTCAGTAGATGGGTGACCGTTGCCTCGATAACTTTCGAACCAAAGGAGATAGGGACTTGCAATTTTCAGGGTAGGTTGCGTATCCGAAAGGGAGAGTTGAGTTCGTTTTTGGGCATAATCGGTTTAACGGTTTCCGAGTTATATCCACCTGGAATATTGTTTCCTTGATAACTCAAAAAATAAATATTCGATTGAATTGAAGCTTGGTAACTAGTAGTAGAAAATCAACACAAAGACGTGTTTAAAATTCTGTAAGAACCGTACTCCTAGAAAATTTGAAAAAAATGACGAAAAAAAAAATTTTAAGAACCGCGCCTCCAGAAAATTAAAAAAAAATCACGAAAAAAAAATTGGTTCAAGCACTGACGTGAAGTCAGAAGCTTTTGCGCGTATGTTCTATTGTCCATGCTTCTGTATTGGACACCCTTAATCGAATTTACCGTGGTTAATTATGTCGTCCATTCTCCTGTATTGGACACTTAATTCGAATTTACCGTGGTAAATTCGAAGTAAGAGTGTCCAATACAGGAGAATGGACGACATAATTAACCATGGTAAATTCGATTAAGGGTGTCCAATACAGAAGCATGGACAATAGAACATACGCGCAAAAGCTTCTGACTTCACGTCAGTGCTTGAACCAATTTTTTTTTCGTGATTTTTTTTTATTTCATTTCACTATTGGAACCTGTTTCGATATAAGTAGTTAGACTAAGAACCTGATCACAACAATTTCTATTTTTCCTGAATCCCCTGGCAATTCTGTAGAACGTCTTCTACAGACGATTCAATCCTAAAAGGCATCAATCTTTCTAAAATTTTAAAAGGAACACTCAACAGACTAATCGGTCGATAACTGCTAGAATCAGAAGAATCCTTTCCACGTTTTAAAATTCCAATGACTTTCGCTTTGCGGAATTCTTTTGGAATATTTCCAGTATTCAGAATATTATTATAGAATGATAATAACCAGGACAAGGCTCTTTTGCCCAAGTGTTTGATGAATTCAGGATAAAATCCGTCAAATCCTGTTGTTTCTCGAGATTTAGTGCATTTAAGAGCTGCTTTTAATTCATCTAAGTTGAATATATTCGAGATACTGTTTACAGATGAAGATGATGTCCTAAATTTGTGCAAATTATACTTCATATTCTTGATTTTTGATTTTGAAATTTCAACCAAATTGGAAACATCAACTATTCGACGAGCAATCAATTCAGGATCAATTTTGGAAGATGACAATGTTAGAAGAGTAGCTTCCCCTAATTTTCTCAAAACATCCCATATACTCCTACTCGAATGTGTGAAATTCATATCGAAAACTACACTATTCCACTTTTCCTGACGACTTTTATTTATCGTATTTATTGGCTTCTGGCATTTTTCATTACTTGGGGAATTTTGATAATCTTTATATAAATTTTCTGCTTCAACTGACCAACCAGGAATATACTCTTGACGGAAACCACTCGGAATGAATGTCTTATCTGAAGCTTTTAATACACCAACAAATTTAGAGTAATTGTCATAAGTTGGTCGAATCCATCTTATGTCACTATCAACTTTTTTCGCAAATTGAACCCAATTAGCCTTCTGGAAATTCCAACGGGGTTTATTCAAACAGGGAGCAAAATGAACCACATTTCCTATAGTTAATAACATGTGCTTATGCTGGCTACGCGGAATTATATGACTCAAAATATTTCCAAAATCATATCACAAAATAAAACGATGTAGATGAAAAAATATGAGTTTATTGAAAAAATAACATATCAAAATGACGCAAAATATTCGTTAAAATGTATGTGTGACAATATAAAATTAACATTATATACCTCTTAAACATTATATACTTTTATCATCCATTTGGTGCCAGCATTTTCCCCGTTTTGGGGCACATTGCTAAACTGGTTGCATCACCATTTGGAGTTCGCGATGGGTCTTTAGGAATGTCAGATCAATTTTGTTTTTGTAACTAGGCATTTAGTCTTTGATACGTGAATGGAATTTTTTCCCTTTTGCGCGTATCTTCTGGGGAAGAGCGCGTTATCATTTTGCCCAAATGTCTGTAATGTAATGTCACTGATGAAGAATTCGATGTCAAATTTGATTCTGTCCGGCCGGCCGGCCGTCCGTTGCCACGATAACTTGAGAACGGAAAGAGATAGCGATTTGAAATTTTCAGGGTAGGTGGCGCGTCCCAATACGACGGTCAAGTTCGTCAATGGGCATAATCGGCCAAAAGGTTTCCGAGTAATAATTTTGCCATCAACCAATACAGATCCGATCGAATTGAAACTTGGTAGCAAGTTGTAGAATAGGAATACAAAGACGTTTGTGAAATTTTGTGAGAATCGTGTCGTGTAGAAAATAAAAAAAAATATTATTTACGTCATGATAACCTAAGAACGGAGAGATAGAGAAGAAGGGAGAAGTAGAGACTTGTAATTTTTAGGGTAGATTGTGCATCTGAATACGACATTTGTGTTTCTTAATAAGCATGATCGGCTAAACGGATTTAGAGTCATACCCATCTGAATGTTTTTTTATTTCCTCAATAACTCCAAAAAAAAAATTGGTTACTAGTTGTAAAATGCCGGCTCGAAAAGTCTTGCTAAATTTCGCGAGTATCGTGCCACTAGAACATTTTTAAAATTCATTGAAAAAAGGGGGAAAGTCCTGTGGACAGGATCATCGGCGCGCTGTCCAAATCTATAGGCAGAGCTGTCACCCATCCAGGTACTGATCTCGCCCAAAGCTGCTTAGCTCCAGGAATAAAAAATATATTTCCAAGAATTTAAATCCGACAGTAAAAACAAGCGACCAAAAAAAACTGGTACAATTTTGGGCTAAGAATCGTATCAAACGATTAGTCTCAACTCACATACATACATTCACTGTTGGTTCGAAAAGGAACAGTGCTGTGTGGCGTATGGTGTCTATTCAAATACTATTGAAAGGTTTCTTTCTGGGTTTTCTCTCCCAAACTCTGAAAAATATCTATAAAATAAAAAATTAATTGTTTTGTGATTTGCTTATGCGTAAGGAACACAAGATATTTGTCAGAAGCAATCAATCGAACACTGTTGCCTAACAAACAACAACGAAACAACATCAACGAAGAAACAACTATGTCATAACGTTTCGGAGTCTATATCAGACTTCGTCAGACACTTAACCAAAATCTTCAGAATTATTTTGTTGATAGTTATGGCTCCGTATTGCGCATTGCGAACTAACCTAGGCGTTTTCGCTCCCCAGTGGTCAACTTCATGCATGAGACTCCAACCGGATTACTTGCTGATTACCACAAAGGGGAAAATAATATACGTAGAGCTCTATAGTTTTGGGTAGCCACAGCGAGGAGCTTGGTTGATTGAATTCCAGGTGTCACTTCTGTCTACTTTCTACTCACGGGTGATTGCTGGTTTTTAATAAACCGGTTACTTCGTAGTGTTTTTTTCATCAGCGTTGAATTATGCTCCACTGATGATTCCTAATAAGGATGAAACCGCGGTATGTAGCTATTCAACATTGATGAAATCATACACACTTTGTGAATTGCTCCAAAACTTTGGTTTCTGCTGTTCCGATCACCTTCAAGTACTAGAGGTTAGCTTTCCTAGAGCGTTATTCTCTTTGTATGGAGCAATCGCTGATAGTTTCTTTCTAGGTTCATTTCCATACTTCTTTCAATGACTACTATTTCTGCCTGAAAGACGATTGGATAGGAGCCTAATCAAATGTATCTGGTAAGAGAGGATCAGGCTTTATGGTTTTTAATACTATCATCACCTGTTCCGTTCCTAGATATTCTGAGAATGTCTTCACAATGTGAAGGGGTGAGACTTGTGATAATCTCAAGTGCCCTAGTAGGACAGGTTCCCATAGCTCCGTCTGACACATTTATGCAAGCCTTTGTATTTTTATTGCGCGTATGTTCTGGGCAACATCGCGTTATCATTTTGCCCAAATGTCTGTAATTTTCGAATTTTTCACCGAAAATGGTCTCGAACCATTGGGTTCGACTCCCTGATGAAGAATTCGAGGTCAAAATTGATTATGTCAGTCCGGCCGTCGCCACAATAACTGGAGAACGGAAAGGGCTAGCGACTCGAAATTTTCAGGGTAGGTGGCGCATCGCAATATGACGGACAATTTCGTTAATGGGCATAATCGGCCCAATGGTTTCCGAATAATAATTTTGTTTTCAACCAATATGAATCCGATCGAATTGAAACATAGTGAATAGTTGTAAAATACATACACGTTTATGGAATTTTGTGAGAATCGTATCACTAGAAAATCTCAAAAAAAATATTAAAACATATTTTTTTATGTCACGATAACCTGACAACGGAAACAGATAGGGACTTGAAATTTTTGGGTTAAGTTATGCATCTGAATGTCACATTTGAGTTTGTTCATAAGCGGAATCGACCAAAAAATTCTGAAATTATACCCATCTGAAATTTGGTTGTTATTTCCTCGATAACTCGAAAACTACAGAACCGATCCAATTCAAATATAGTTGTTAGTTGAAGAATGCCAACGCAAACATTCTTGCGAAATTTTGTGGGGATCGTATCACGTAGAAATTTTTTTTAAAATGATTGAATATCATTGCAAAGAATTCTATTTATCATAAACTATTCATCCGACATGGCTGAAATTTTGGGAGAGCCTTCATAACCTAACTTTACTTCCAAGTTCCAAGCTTGAACACGATCGGATTCATATTATTGGAGATCTGAGCAGCCTTGTGTGAGTAGCTGGATGAGAGACCGTCCCCTCGATAACTCCCGAACGAAAGGAGATAGGGAGTTGCAATTTTCAGGGTAGGTTGTGCATCTGAATGGGAGAGTTAAGTTCGCCATGTTGGCCATAATCGGCCCAACGGTTTTAGAGTTATACCCATCTGGAATATTATTTCCTCGAAGAACCAAAAATATAGATCCGATCGAATTGAAGCTTGCTAACTAGTTGTAGAATATCGATATAAATACGTGTGTAAAATTTTGTAAGAACCGTACCATTAGAAAATACAAAAAAATTGGTTCAAGCACTGAAGCCGTTCTTGAGTTATAAGTGGTGTAACTAACACGACTTTCTTTTATAAATATAGATAATAACAAGCACTGACGTGAGGTCAGGAGCTTTTGCGCATATGTTCTATTGTCCATTCTCCTGTATTGGACACTATTAACTCAATGAAAAATTATATACGATTTACACTTATTTATTCAATATTGTGACGCGTTTCGTCGACACAGCGACTTCATCAGACTACATCATACTGTATGATGTATGATGTAGTCTGATGAAGTCGCTGTGTCGACGAAACGCGTCACAATATTGAATAAATAAGTGTAAATCGTATATAATTTTTCATTGAGTTAATATGGATTTGCATCAAGTAAAAGCCACAAGCATTAAATTTTGGACACTATTAATCGAATTTACCAAGGTGAATTCTATTGTCCGTTCTCCTGTATTGGACACTCTCCTAATCGAATTTACCATGGTCAATTAGATTAATAGTGTCCAATACAGAAGAATTGACAATAGAATTCACCTTGGTAAATTCGATTAATAATATCCAATACAGGAGAATGGACAAAAGACCATACGCGCAAAAGCTCCTGACTTCACGTCAGTGCTTGTTATTATCTATATTTATAAAAGAAAGTCATGTTAGTTACACCACTTATAACTCAAGAACGGCTATACCGATTTGG
The DNA here is from genome assembly GCA_937662695.2 of Halyzia sedecimguttata. Taxonomy (NCBI): domain Eukaryota; kingdom Metazoa; phylum Arthropoda; class Insecta; order Coleoptera; family Coccinellidae; genus Halyzia; species Halyzia sedecimguttata. The sequence goes on along the minus strand of OW569416.2, from coordinate 7,436,354 downwards.
CTCAAAATTGGTGGGGAGGTAGCCTAAAACCAGGAGACGGACATAGGATACTTTTTTGTGTTATACAGGGTGTTTTTCTTTTAACGTCAATTAAAACTTGCTGTTTTTCCTGCCATAATCGTACAATTTTAGTCATGTGTGTTTAAAAATAAACTTTCGAGGCATACACCATTGAAAATAAAGCATTACTATACAGGGTGTCCTTTTTCTCATGGCACAATTGTACGTGATTGAAGTGATTTGTGTCGCAAACAAAGCATTAACTAAATAGGTACGTTGGATGGATTCTCATAATGTTTTCGTCCGAAATCTCCATACAGGGTGTTCTTCTTTTAACGTCAATTGCAACTTGCTGTTTTCCATGCCACAATCGTACAATTTCATTCATTTGTGTTAAAAAATAAACTTTAGAGGGATACATCATTGAAAATAAGTCATTACTGTACAGGGTGTGTTTTTTCTAATTGCACAATTAAACGTTATTTATTGCCTCTAAGGCGGAACAGAGTTCGCTGGGTCAGCTAGTTATTAATATAAGAAGGATTGAGGAAATTCTTTTAAACTCGAAACAGAAATATCCGAAACAGTTCACAATTAATTAGATCTTGCATCGTAAAGATCCAGGGCGTTCTTGAATTCATTGATGGTCCTAGCATCGACCACGGTAATCGGCAAACGGTTCCATCTCTCGAAGATTCTGTTGGAAAGAAAGCTATGACGTTGAGTGGTAACAAAATTCTCCTTCGCCAGTTTGAATTGATGTCCTCTCAAGTTGTTATGGTTCAAAGTGTACAGGCCACGAATACAATCACCGAAGTCACTATGGAGCGATCTGAAGGTAAAATTAAGTCACTCCTCTCACGTCGGGAGTGGAAAGATGGCAACTGGAAAATACTGAGCCTGTCTTCGTAGCAAGGGCGAATCCTTCCATATGGTACGCTAGTATTTCTACGCTGCACTGACTCGAGACAGAGCTCGTCGGTACGTGTGGAAGGCCAACAAACAGGGCCAGCATACTCCAAGATTGGTCTAATGAAGGAGCAAGACGAATGGAGCAATTTTGGGAGATCGGAGGTATATAACAAAAATAAGATAGGGCCCAGAACGGAACCCTGGGGGACACCAGATAGCATCGGCCTATCTGGACAGGAGAAGGAATGATTAACTCTCAATTGAAACGTACGGTTTGATAGAAAGTCATCAATCCAAGCAAGAACACTTCCCCTGATTCCAAAATGAGATAGCTTAGCAAGCAGCCAACGGTGGGGGACCTTATCAATAGCCCTGGAGAAATCAAGACAAAGGACATCCACGGGCACCCCCCGGTCCCATGCCTTAGTCCACTCATCAATACATAATATGTGGTTGGTTATTGTAGAGCAACCTGACAAGAATCCATGTTATTCGGTAGGAATAGCGACACTAGACACAGCAAACTGGGTAATATTATCTGACACGATTCTTTCTTAGACTTTCGAAGCTGTTGATATTATACTTATAGGTCTGTAATTGTGAGGTGATAGTTTATCTCCTTTTTTGAAAACCGGGGTTACGAAGGCAGTCAGCCAATCATCAGGAAGGATAGAACATCTAAGGTAACATGAGAATATTTTAGAGATGGGTAAAGCGAGGGAGGACGCGCAGCATCAGAGAAGTCTGGAGGAAAGGCCTTCCAGTCCAGGGGTAGTATCATTGAGCTTCAGTAAGTATCCTCTGACCACTTCTTTGTTGACCTCGTTGTCGGAAATTTCCTCAGAAGTTCGATGCAATTTGACTCAGGGAAGAGAACCGTCGGATTTCCTAACGAATATGGAAGAGAATACATCAGCTAATACATTGGCAGTCTCAAGCGGATCCTCACACGGTTCTCCGGACAAATCGCGAATGGTTGGAAAACTATCTCCTCCACTCATCGAAGATTAGAGATATCTGATAAATTTCTTCTTGTTCTTAGTAGAAACCAGTCCTCCAGCATACTGATTCTTAGCTTGCTTTGATATAGCGGAAAAGTGATTTGAATATGAACGATGGTTTTGAAAATCGCAGGCTGATCTAGTCCGGATATATCTCTGCCATAGGGACTTCTTATTTCTCGCCATCTTCAAGATCCCATCGTTGATCCACGGTTTACTTGTGAGGGTCTCAACGGAATGAATGGTTGTGCAAGAAGTTACAACCTCACCAACTACACCCAAGAAGGACCCCCACATTCCGTCAACATTATCCTCGTCCGCCAGTTTCAGTGACCAGTCTTTGGATACCAATAATTCAGATGCTTTGTTATAGTCATTAATGTGAATATCTTTAATCGATTTAGAATTTGGACAAAGAAGACGAAATTGTAGCTCCGTGCCAAGGTGATATGGTCATATTTTCCGAATGGAGGTAAATAGTCTATGTCAGAAACGAAATTGGAATCGGATACCAAGATGAGATCAAGTAACGAGGATATCTGTCCAGCTCAAAATCTAGTAGGTTCATCGACTACTTGTTGGAAGGCAGTTTCACTGATGAGTTCTGCATAGAGATACGATGAAGAACTGAAAGGAGGCAAACCGTTTTGAGACCACCCGATATCTGGATAGTTGAAGTCTCCAGTAATTACAACATTACTGTTGTCAATTATGAAATTCTGGGGAAATTCCAAGAAATCACAGTCGCCTGGACAGGGGCAGGGGCGATAGAATTTTCAGCAAACATTGTTTTACTCGTACTATTCAGACTTATTTTTGTACACCATATTACTGTCCCATACGTGATTATGGGTCTCACAATCATGACGTATAACCATCACAGTTCATAAGTCTCACCTGCTAGATTTCTGCACTCCATTCAAGCCATTATTACTTCATTAGTAGATATCGAAATTATGGAAATATCTTCACCAATATAGCTCCGATCGAGCTCAAATCTAGAATTTTACTGTATAATAAGGTTTTGAAGACCCTTGTAGAATTTCAACAATACCTGACGGATAGTTTCTGAGATAAATAATTTCTTCAAATATTTTTTTATTTTGCAGACATGCGGTCCTCACAAAATTTTGCATAAATCTTTTTCGGTATTTTTCAACTAATGACCATGTTTTGATTCGATCAGATTAGTATTTTTCGAGTTATTGGGAAAACAAAATTTCAAATGGCTATAATTCTTAAACCACTTGATGTATTTTGCTGATTAGCCAACTTAGCCGGTGCATTTGGACTACAAAGCTACCCTGAACATTTCAACTCTCTACCTCATTGCGTTCGAGCGTAATCGTGCTGACGGCCCACTGGACAGCCGGCTGGACAGAATCAATTCTGACCTGGATTCTTGATCAGTGAGTTGAAACCAATCATTTAAGACCATTCTCATCCAAATATTCGAAAATTACAGATATTTGGACGAAATGATAGCCACTCTGTTCATTGAACAGCAGGCCAAAAATTCTATATATCAGAAATTATTAGCCCGACATCAACGAAATTTTGTGAAATTTTCTATTTCTCCTGCCAAGTTTGAACACGATCAGATTTATACTTTTGAATATCCGAGCCGCCTTGGATAAGTTCCGTAGCTGGATGGGTGAGCGATGCCTCGATAACCTTCGAACGAAAAGAGGTAAGGAATTAAAATGTTCAGGCTTGGTTGCGCATCCGAATGGGAGTGTTAAGTTCGTTGTTGGGCATAATCGGCCCAACGGTTTCGGAGTTATAACCATCTGTAATATTATTTTCTCGATAACTCAGAAAATATAGACTCGATCGAATTGAAGCTTCGTAGCTAGTTGTAGAATAACGACATAAAGACGTGTGTCGAATTTTGTGAGAATTTTACAACACTGGTAAATTAAAAAAAATCACGAAAAAATATTATATATCTCACGATAACTTCAGAACAGAAAGAGATAGCGATTTGCAATTTTCAGGATGGGTTGCGCAGTCGAATGCCGCATTTGAATTTGTTTATAGGCATAATCAGCCAAACAGTTTTGGAGTTATATCTATCAGAAATTTAGTTGTTATTTCCTCAATAACTCTAAAAATACGAAACCAATCCAATTCAAACATGGTCATTAGTTGTAGAATGCCAACCCAAAAATGTTTGCGGAATTTTGTGAGGATGGTATAACTAGAAAATTTTTGAAAAATCATTGAAAAAAATCTGTATATCAGAAACTATCAGAAACATCGCTGAAATTTTGAAAAAGCCTTTAAAACCTAACTCTACAGCCAAGTTTCAAGTTTGAACATAATCGGATATATATTGTTGGAGATCCGAGCAGCCTTGTGTGAGTTTAGTAGTTGGATGGGTGACCGTTGCCTTGATAACTTTCAAACGAAAGGAGATTGGAACTTCCAATTTTCAGGGTAGGTAGGGTTAAGTTCGATTTTGGGCATAATGTTCCAATGGTTTCGGAGTTATTATTTCCTCGATATCTCAAAAAATATAAACTTGATCGAATGGAAGCTTGTTAACTATAGTTGTAGAATATTGACATAAAGACGCGTGTAAAATTCTGAATTTAAGAACCATACCCCTAGCAAATTTAAAAAACACTAAAATAAAATTGGCTTGAGCACTGACGTGAATTCAGGAGCTTTTGCGGGTATGTTCCATTGTCCTTTCTTAATTGGACCTCCTTACTCCACGTCAGCGCTTGAACCAATTCTTATTACTGGTTCCACAGTATTTAAAATGTCTTCTTTTTTTCTAGGTAATCCACATTGAGGTGCTATTTTTATGGGAATCATTGAAACACTTGACGAAAACGAAAACATAGTTTTATCTTAAGGAGACCTGTTTTAGCCACAAACGGTAACTTGCCAAATTGTTACTGACCACCCTTCTCGGGCTATCCTGCTTTATAACTGCCCAATGTGTTCATGGACCTGCGCCTGGAAAGGTTTTTCCTGATGGGGAATGTTATTCTCCATGGTTTCGTTACTGGGGATTTTCTGCCGTTAGAGAAAATCAATGGTCTATGTATGCCATTGTTACAATGCGTAGGTATCTTTCCTATGAGTCATGGGACGACAAACTCCGTTCGACTATGTTGATTCGCTCTTGTCACCACATACCCCCTCACCAGTGATATTGTTACGCTGAGAGATGAAACAAATGATATTTGTACATTATATTATGGAAAAGTATGAAAATGCTATACATGTTTGAAATATATCAATACAAACTATACCCAAATTACAGTGAGTAGGTATGAAAAAAATATATTATGAATGTAAATGAAACTCAATCAAATCCGACTCGTAATCTATCCGAGATGTACTCTTCATTCTGAACGTGTAGTGCAGTTTTCGCGATAATTTTTTCCTTCGATATGCAATTTCGGTTGAGAAGTTTGCTCGGTTACAATTATGGATTGAAAGTTATGTTCTCTTTCTGGAAAACGAAAAAGATCAATAATTTCGGCTAAGGGGATCGATAACGTTACCTAAATGCTATGAGCACGTTATGATAATCCCTATGCTGTTCAGCCAGTACAGGATTATAAGGAAAGCCGGAACTGGAACGATTGTTTTTACTAACCTTTGATACCTTGTTTTTGCATTTCTAATTTCAGAAAAATATTATCATGTTACATAGTATTCAATTTAGTTGAATCGAGAGTTTGGCTGTAAAATAAGGAACATATCCAATTCTCGCTATGTATTGAACGAAAATTATTTCTGACGGATCGACTTGTCAAATTTGACTGCGGCTGATCTACGCAAATTATTCATTGAATTCTCTCGGCAATATAGATCCGATAGAGTTCAAATCTAGAACTTTACTACAGAGTAATGTTTTGAAGTCTCTCGCCTTTTTCCAGTCATACGCTCCTCAGAAAATTTTTCATAAGTTCTCGTATCGGTATTTTTCATCTAACTACCGCTCTTTTCGATCAGATCAGTATTTTTCGGGTTATTGGGAAAACTTAATTTCAGATGGCTATAACTCTGAAACCACTCGGTGGATTCTGTCCATTGAAGAAGTCAGCCAGTGCATTTTGACTCCAAACCTAATCTAAAAGTTTCCACTCTTTAAGCGATTTCGAATGAAGTTGGTTCTTGGTTGGTTCCTAGATTGGTCCGTCATGTTTGGACCAACCGCATTCGAATGACAAATCGATGACGTAATAAATCAGCTGTTTCAGAGTTGGTTAACCGAAACTCGAACCGTGCTCCCGAGCACGGTCCGCTCTCTGGTTATTTGTTCTATCTCTTTCTATTCTACTATCGTCAGATTCTCCCATTGTGTTTACATTTTGTTTTGATGTTAAAGTTTGAAAACAGAAGTGCTGTGGGCTTCGAAATTAATGATAAAGATAAAGTAATTAATTTCAATGGCACTCATTAAACATATTTTTGTAATATTCGCTGAATCAGAATCATCCAATTCATCTACTAATAAGAGGGCTGCAACTGCTTTGCTTCTTAGCATTTTATGAATTTGGCTTCGACATATCCGCTTATTACAAAAACAAACTGAATATTGAACTGAACTTACACCTGTAAGCAAATTGTGGATTATCAATTTCAAATTGACCGCCGTTCAACCAACCATTTCGGGCCGGTTTCTCAATTGCGAGTTAACTCGAGGTTGCAAGTTGACGCATGTATTTAGCGATATTCATGAATGCGTAACACTCGGGTTACCCGCAACCTCGAGTTAACTCGCAATTGAGAAACCAGCCCTTCGTTTAGGAAAAATTCGAATGAGTGGGAACCAACCGAGGGTCGGACGTCATCGTTTATGAACCGACCGCTCAACCATAAACCAACCAAAAGAGCCATTCGAAATCGCTTTAAAACTCATTGCGTTCGAGCATAACCGTGCTGACGGGCAGGAGGCGGACATAATCAATTTAGAACTCGGATTCTTCATCAGTGGGTCGAAACTAATCATTTGAGAACATTTTCACTCATCATTCTACAGTGCTTTGTTATCGGAAACACCAACAATTGAATTTATATTGGTGAAGTTTGAAAATTCTACATTAATACATTTCCATAGTAACGCATCCAATTTTATTACGCATTTATTTGTGAATGAAATTATTCGCAATTTTTGCAAAATTAATCAATATTGCACGATTTTTAAAAGATTTTCGGAAAAATAGCATATATCCTATGAGGAAAAGCCACATTCCAGGACATCATAATTATTTGACTCCCTTTACTTGTAGGATATCTGGGAAAGAAGGTACTTCTGGTTGGCTAGAAATATACCGTTTATAAAATGAGAATTTTTTTAAATGATATAAAAAGTTTACGTCACAAAATTTCATGATATTTTCAATACTCTTCTCTTTCTCAAAACAGCCGCTCCAGCTCTGCCGATCCTATACATCAGTCACCAATGGTTTGCTTCAGCAAAAATTTGCACCGATCATTCTGGTAATAGAAAGACAACTTATTGCATGTATATATTACCTGGAACTATAAACGGAATCAGTCGATCTATAATTAGCATAACAATATACCTACCACGAAACTATATGTTCGGAGCTGCTGTTGAATTATTATGAAACCTGGAAAATATGCATAAAAATAAATGTAGTGTTACATTCCATCGAAAAAACTGAGATGCAAACTGAAACGTTGAATTATACGAGCATTATGCAAGCAGAATGGATGAGGATTCCGACTAGAATGCACCATCAATAAATAAACAGCGGAATGTTGGTATGCAACTTTATTATCAATAAAGATTAAATTATCCACATCAGTGGAGTGTTTGCAATTTGAATAGACGCATCCAGTTGTGAAGTTGTTTTAGATCTAATTTTCCAATTTTTAATTGACCAACATCCATTGTAATAATAAAATAGCACGTGAAGTCAGAACTCTTTGGCGCGCTTCTTCACGTTGATAAATTTAAATTCAATAATTATTGCTTCTAGCTTAGTGGATAGACTCGGAACTGGAGGTCCCAACTTTGTGGCTATGAAAGACGATAGAGGTCACCATTCACTGCTGGATTGAAAATTGACTTTGGTGTTCCTAAGGTGCTGTCAGGACACAAGTACAAACATTCAATGAGTTGAACTGTGGCTTATTGCCAATTATTATTATTAGCGTATGGCTACACATGGTTTAAAACAAAAATATATGTAAAATATAAAATAAAATACAAAATATAAAATATTAAGGTTTATATATAATATACAGGGTGGCCGGACGATTGACGTCCATAAAAAAAAAAACAGGTCCCTCATATCATGGGGTATTCGAATCACCCCCATGTATGTTATCCGATTTTTCACGGTTTCCGAGTTATGAATTTTTTTATGAAATTTGAGAATTTTCAACTTGAACATCTTCAAATTAAAAAAAAAAAAAAAGTACAAGACTTTTCTGATATTTTTTTGTTGTAAATAGATCGCCAGGAATTGTACTTTTATACATAAAATAATCAGCATCGTAACTTTGATAAAAATTATAGAAATGTTGGTCTCAAGTGAGAAAGTTACGTATTTTGGATCATGATCTAAATTTACAAATTTAAATTAAAAATGTAAACAGGTTAATTCATGGTTTCTTAGTAGGCTTAAAAAATGGGCTCAATACTCAGCTTTCGGAATCATTAATAAAAAATGGTACTCAACAGTCTACTTTTGCTAGAATTAGCCTACAAAGTCAGCGAGGTGGAAAAAATCAAAGAACTAGACGTTTACTCAAAAATTATTTTTTGCCATTTTAAGATTTTTCTGATCCAGCTATGATAGAAAGTGCTGAAAATTAATGTTCCTTCCATGTATCATTTTTAGATATAACTGTAAATGAACGGTGTTTCAATAATAGAGGAATATTTTAATTGCAAGCCAGTTTGTCTGTCACGTTGTCTCATGATTATTACGCGACATATGATAAAAGACACACGAGAGTTAGCAAAAACGGACCTATAGAACAACGCTACTCGTTCGTCATCATGATCGAAATAGTGAATGTTTGATTACCACCATTCATCGAGTGCGTCCAATATACGGCCAAAATAATATTCACGAGTCATCTGCTGTGAAAACAATAATCGAAATATCTCTACAGTTCACGAGACTGTGGCATCGATTCGTTATGCTGCACAAGAATCGGATATCACAAAAGCCAGTCCTCAAACCTATTTCTCTAAATACTTGCGAACACATATTTTCAACTCATCTAGCCGCAGACTCACTAACTTATTCTTGTACATTCGACTGAGAGAAAATTCAACTAATCAATTTGTACTGAAATTTTATTTCTTTAATATTAGTGTACAAAATTTGCAATGGGTTTTATTTTTTGTGACTTAACACTCAATTCCGCTGTTCCTCACAATTCTTTGGAAACCAATTATTGCTAACACTCTTGATTCCATGTCCTTCACATCTGTCAAATCGCTTTGCTAATCCAGTGCTGAAGGTTGATTCAGGTTTGTTAGCAAGGAGACCAAAGACGTGAGCAGCGAATGTATCGGCACAGCCTCTGAGACCATCGCAGTTGACATCCTAAAATAATATGAATGAATTAAATATTCTAATTAAATTAAAATAAAATAAATCTTAAAGGTATATTTTCTGAAGAAAATTATAATGTCTAGAATATCTGTCAGTTCGTTCTATATTTCAATTTCGAATTACAAGTCAGCTTTAATAAGAATTACTGACTGCCAATTTCAACACGGCGTTGCCCCCGATATTTTTATCGATACAGTAGCTTCGTTGGAGGGTAGGTGTATCTCGTTGATATATTATTCACACTTCTGGCAAATCAAAGTTTTTGGTTGCTTCGTTTCAACTCAAATGAAAAATTATGTATGATTTACACACATTTATCGAATATTTTTCGTCGACACATCGTACCAAATTCTTAACAATTAATGATCTTCTTACACAATAGAAACACAATAAATAATTTAACGAGACCCTCGGCTTGCGCTGTATGTGCCCTCGGTATCACCCACAATATTTAGCAAAACGTCTCGTCTCGGAAAAGGAAGGCGAGACGAGAACAATCTCGCTCTCGTGTGAAGCCCTAGCCACAAATTAGTTCATGAATAAACCCGCCACGAATAAGTCATTATCGGGACCCTCATAAACAAACTCAGTAATATAAAGATCTCCCGATTGAGTTGAGCGACCTGACCAAAACCAACCCATGTATCAAGAATATGATATCTGTCTAAGTAGATCGTCATGCTATTGAAGACCTAGCTGGAAGACTTTCGAAAAAATACTTAGGATGGTAGTTTGCAATATGATATGATTTTTTATAAATCACAACTACAATCATAGCCTACTTTAATTACAGGCCAAAATCATCCTTGTATATGCAGCGTTGCCAATTTTACATCGAAGAGCTAAATCAGAGGGCAACCAGCGATTTAAATTAACCTTACACGTATTTTCTTACTTGATCTTTTTAGGTATTCAGCTCGAATCGGTGTTGAGACGTTGGGGTTCTACAAATTTTCGGTTATTTCGATTGTCTCTCTATAACTTCCAGTGGATTCAATTGTCTGAGTTACCTAGTACCTAATTGTTAATTGTGGAGTGTTCACTAGTGTGTGATACTTAGGAAAACACTACAGTGGCTTACTAAGGTAATCTGAAGATATGTTATTTACATATTCGGAATTCTTCGGTTTGAGTTATATCATCACTCGTACTTGTACAGTACCTAGTTGAAAGAGTAATATTATAAATCCACACACGGAATGTTTCGGTATTTCGATTTCCAAATGACCCAATTAAGAAAACAGAAATGGATCAATGCAACCCATAGGGATAAATATAGTTTCAGAATGAGCGACTATGCTGTAATATGTATAAAACATTTTCTAGATGCAAATGTTGTAAAAGAAAATTCTCTACCGGCAGATGGTTCATTCATTAGAATCCCGAGAAAATTGCTAGATCAACTGATGATGCGTTCCAGAGTATCGAAGACAAAATTTATTTATTCGTTATTCCTCTTCTAAAGCCAGCATTATGTTTTCTTTGAGGTAAAAGAAGAAATTGTTAAAATATATAGCGCCCTCAATAGATGTATCAAGAATCTAGAAAACATTTATGCATACAATACTGACATTTTTCAAATGATAAGAAAAGGTCTGCAACTAAATTTAGTAGATTCAAGGAGGCCCATTCATTCTACAAACTTGTTTTTGTGAGCATCTTAAATGCCCAATTTCCAGGTTCTTACAGGTTAATTGTCAACTCTTCCTCGTCCGAAATATTTAAGTAATATTAGTAATATTACAGAAAATATAAAATGTAGCGTAGGAATTGAAGATAGTGAGATATGACTTTTTGTGTTTTAGGATTCATTTTCATTTTAAGACCACCAGTCAGAGTATACACTTTAACGAGGGCTAATATAAATTTCCAATTTTCGATATTTAGGATTGATATTCAGGATTGAATGCCTCAGAAAATGGATTATTGTGATTGTAATCTTTTGGCACTCAATAATACAGCTACTTCCTCTTGGCGAGTCTAACCTTCCGGCTTGATGGATAAGGCTGTAATTATACCGAGGTGGTGTTAGCTCACGGCCGGACAACTCCAAGCGCTGCTATTCCACCCAGGTCAATAGCGTTCCATACCGTTCTCTCACGTTTCTGATATTTTATTCCGATGCTAGGTGACTAGGCTTTGTAATCAGCTGAATGCATATACATAAGGATATATAAATTAATGGATTTTTTTCGTTCAATTCTGAAAGCACTACAGGTACAGCTGCATGGTTCGAAATATGAAATTATTCTCGTAGCGCTCAGATAGAAGTTTGTAATTTTAGTTTTCTGGATATCTGAATGGCCGGCCAAGAAAGGTTATTAGCAAGAAACATGTGTCGATCAAACCTCTAATGAAATTGATTTTTTCGTTCGATTCTGATATCCTTAAGTACCCAAATCCAAGGATCGAAATATAAGGTTTATCTCATAGTGCTCATATAGAAGTTGGTAATTTTTGTTCTGAAGATTCAACTAGCCGGCCAAGGAAAATAATTAGTAGGATACATGTGCCAATCGAATACCTAATAGAATTGATATTTTCGTTCGATTCAGACATCCTTAAGTACCCAGCTCCAGGAATCGAAATCTGAGGTTTATCTCATAGTGCACAGATAGAAGATGGTAATTTTTTTTCTGAAGATTGAACAAGCCGGCCATGAAAAATAATTAGCAGGATACATGTGTCGATCAAATAACTAATCAAATTGATTTTTTCGTTCGATTCAGATATCCTTAAGTACCCAGCTCCGAGAATCAAAATATGAGGTTTATCTCATAGTGCTCCGGTAGAAGTTGTTAGGTAATTTTTTTTTCTGAAGATTCAACTAGCCGGCCAAGAAAAATAATTAGCAGGACACATGTGTCGATCAAATACCTAATCAAATTAATTTTTTCGTTCGATTCAGATATCCTTGAGGACCCAGCTCCAAGGATCGAAATATGAGGTTTACTTTCAGCTCTCAGATAAGAATTGGTATTTTTTTTTCTGAAGATTCAACTAGCCGGCCAAGGAAAATAATTAGCAGGATACATGTATCGATCAAATACCTAATCAAATTGTTTTTTTCGTTCGATTAAGATATCCTTAAGTACCCAGCTCCAAGAATAGAAATATGTGGTTTACTTTCAGCTCTCAGATAGAAGTTGGTAATTTTTCTTTTTCGGAAGATTCAACTAGCCGGCCAAGAAAAACAATTAGCAGGATAAATGTACTGATCAAATACCTAATCAAATTGATTTTTTCGTTCGATTCAGATAACGTTAATGTACCCAACTCCAAGGAACGAAATATGAAGTTTATCTCATGGTGCTAAGATAGAAGTTAGTAATTTTTTTTTTCTGACGATCCAACAAGCCGGCCTAGAAAAATAAATAGCCGAATACATGTTTCAATCAAATACCTAGTCAAATTGATTCTTTCGTTCGGTTCATATATCCTTAAGTACCCAGCTCCAAGGATCGAAATATGAGGTTTATCTCATAGGCTCGGATAGAAGTTGGTTATTTTTTTTTTCGGAAGATTCAACTAGCTGGCCAAGAAGAATAATTGGCAGAATATAATTGTCGATCGAATACCTAATCAAATTGATTTTTTCGTTCGTTTCTGATATCCTTAAGTATCCATCTCCAAGAATCGAATTATGAGGTTTATCTTTCAGCTCTCAGATAGAAGTTTGTAATTTTTATCTGAATATTTGTATAGCTGGCCGAGAAAAATGATCCACAGAATTTAATCGATAACTAATCAAATTAACTTTTTCTTTAGAATCAGAATGCTCCAAGTCCCCAGCACCATGAATATAAATATACGGTTGTTCACTTAGTGCATAGTAAAATGCTTCCTTTTGTTCAAATGACTGAATACCGAATTTTACACTATCAGATGTATGTATTTCTTTTGACGTTGTAAGAGGTTATTAGCGTATAACAATAATTAATTAAGTGCGCTCAAACGGAAGTATATACTGTTGGTGTCCCACAAAATACGAATAGGGGTTGACTTTGATTTTTCAAATGTGGCACACTATATTCAGTAGGTAGTGTTTTTCAATTTTCTGGAACTTCCTGCATGCTCTTGTATACTTTTCATACATTTTTGCGCGTATGTTCGGAGGAACATCGCGTTATCAATTTGCCCAAATGTCTGTAAATTTTTGGCTGAAAATGGTCTTCAACGATTCGGTTCGACTCATAGATCAAGAATCCCTGGTCAAAATCGATTATGTCCGGCCGGCCGCCCATTGAGACGATAACTCTTGAACGGAATGAGCTAGACAGTTGAAATTTTCAGAGTAGGTTTGAGACATATATAAGGTTTGTTATTTGCAAAATCGGCCAGATGGTTTCGGAGTAACGATTTTTTTTTCATTACAAATTTCGAAATGAAATTTTTTAAGATACAGTTTCATCATAAGAATCCATTGATATCAATCTCAACTCTAACAAGCTAATTCTTTCGGATAATTTCAATAATACATCGTACTTCTATATTTTCACATAATGCGAATTCTATCTATCTGTGTTCACTGTCAGACATGTCAAATGTATGTCTGTTCTAACAAACAAAGTATGATTGAATGTGAAATGACCAATTATAGGATATTATAATTACTCTTACCCTATATGCCCTCGGATAATCCACATGATGATGGAAATATATAATTTGGTAAGTTTATCAAATTGGGTTCAGAAGTTCGTTTTTTAATTCTTATTATTTTTTTTTTCTGATTTGATATCACTCCCAACTCTTAAAAACCAATAATTTCGGAGATGAATTGTCAAAGTTTGAACAAGAGTGCCAAGGCTTCTGTCCACAGGGCTTTCCCACATTTTTTAAAATACGTTTCAATATTATGTAAATGTAAATGATTTTACTACATTCAGGGGCAGAGCTACATAAGGACAAACGGGTCGGAGTAAGAAACAAAGTAGTCCGCAATTTACATAATTTATCGTCACGGAGGCAATTTTCTTACTCTTTGTCGAATCTGGCAACAAAGCCATGATCCTTTCACCCTTAATTAAACGAAAAAATCAATTTGATTAGGCATTCGATCGACACATGTATCCTGCTAATTATTTTTCTTGGCCAGCTAGTTGAATCTTCAGAAAAAAAAATACCAACTTCTATCTGAGCACTATGAGATTAAGCTCATATTTCGATCCTTGGAGCTGGGTACTTAAGGATACCTGAATCGAACGAAAAAATCAATTTGATTAGGTATTTGATCAACATATGTTTCCTGCTAATTATTTTTCTTGGCCAGCTAGATGATACTTCAGAAAAAGAAATGTACCAACTTCTATCTGAGCACTATGAGATAAACCCCATATTTCTATTCTTGGAGCTGGGTACTTATGGATATCTGAATCGAACGAAAAAATCTATTTGATTGGGTATTTGATCGACACATATATCCAGCTAATTATTTTTGTTGGCCGGCTAGTTGAATCTTCTTAAAAAAAATTACCAACTTCTATCTGAGCACTATGAGATAAACCTCATATTTCAATTCTTGGAACTGGGTACTTAAGGATATCTGAATCGAACGAAAAAATCATTTTGATTAGGTATCTGATCAACACATGTATCCTGCAAATTATTTTTCTTGGCCAGCTAGTTGACCCTCCAGAAGAAAAAATTACCAACTTCTATCTGAGCACTATGAGATAAACCCCATATTTCGATTCTTGGATCTGGGTACTCAAGGATATCTGAATCGAAGGAAAAAATCAATATGATTAGGTATTTGATTGACAGATGTATCCTGCTAATTATTTTTTTTGGCTGGCTAGTTGAATCTTCAGAAAAAAAAATGATCAACTTCTATGTGAGCACTATGAGATAAAACTCATATTTCTATCCTTGGAGCTGGGTACTTAAGGATATCAGAATCGGAGGAAAAATTTAATTTTATTAGGTATTTGATCGACACATGTTTCTTGCTAATAAACTTTCCTGGCCAGCCATTCAGATATCCAGTTAACTAAAATTACAAACTTCTATCTGAGCGCTACGAGAATAATTTCATATTTCAAACCATGCAGCTGTACCCTCGGCTGTACCTGTAGTGCTTTCAGAATTGAACTAAAAAATTTTATTAATTTATAAGTTCTTAGGTATATGCATTCAGCTGATTACAACATCGGAACTTCTGAATAAAACATCAGAGGCATGAGAGAACGGTAGGGAACGCTACTGACCGTGGTGGAATAGCAGCGCTTGGAGTTGTCCGGCCGGGAGCTAACGCCACCTCGGTAATTATGCCGATGCGTTTTGAGTTATATAATTCATTTAGGTATCAAGGCGGTGGTCTCGCGACAACTGGTGGCGAGGTTCTTATTGTCGGCCGATCGAGATCTATAGGCTCGCTTCACATCAACACGACACGGTTTTATGTACGGCAACAACACAAACGCTCGAGCTTTCCCACAGGGTCACTTCACAGTCGTGTGAACGACACCAGCATCCGATTCTTGGGTGAAGGCTTGAATGATAGCTTTCACAGCTATCCGGCCGAGTCGTCGTCGTTTGAACGACGCACGGTTGCCGTGCACGACTCGAGGGTGTCCGGCAGTCCCTCGAGCCGTGCAAGGCAGCCGCGTGTCGTTCACACGACCATGACTCGGCCGGATAGCTGTGAAAGCTATCATTCAAGCCTTCACCCAAGAATCGGATGCCGGTGTCTTTTACACGACTGCGAAGTGAGCCTGTGGGAAAGCTCAAGCGTTTGTGTCGTTGCCGTACATAAAACCGTGTCGTGTTGATGTGAAGCGAGCCATAGGCGTTAGCAAACAACGGTGCTGCCACTGCGATCTAGAGGAATTGGGATAAATAATAACTCGCATGAACTAAATTAACGTAAATATTTCTCTTTGTCGCTTGTTGTAACGTTTTTATTTTTATTATAACTAAAGATATAGATCATGTAATATTATATTATGTACAAATGTAATCGTGTGTGAGAGCCTTTATATTCAGATACTACTTCAGCTCTCTCCCATCCGATATTGCAGTTATCTCAATATGTTCATTAACAATTAATCCTATTAGATGTCACCACCTTCCATCATTATAAAAGTGGGGAGGCTCGATTGATTGTAATTATGTTCTTTATGAATTACCGAGCTTCTTTTACGAATTTTAAGACTGAGAAGAACTCCTTTCGAGGGATATAAGATTCTTACGAGATAAAAAATTTTCTCAATCAGTAGAATTTGTTTGTGTGTTAAACCCTCAAGGAGGTGAGGTTTTTATATTATTTTATATGTTAATTCATTTCTACAAATCAATCGATCTTTCCAGGGTTTAATTTAAGGACGTACAAATTGTTTGGTATTCCATAACTGCGAAGCGAATTTTCCCAAGGCACGTATTTAAATTGCCATTCTTTTCTGTAACATTTATTAATGGGAAAGTCCCGAAATACAACCAAGATAGGACCTGTTCGTTGATTGAGCAGATTACAGTTTTGCTGCATAGTACCACTGTTTGATTTACAACAGGGGGATTGAAGCTGTGTTGTGAATAGTGAGATAATTACTAACCCTTTCTTCGACTTATGTAAAAACAATTATCATTTCTCCACAGTTAATATAGACTATAGAACATTGATTTTTTTATTCTTTGGAAGGTTCAATAAGCATATTTTTGAGTCAATTATTACATTACTAAAACTAGAGTTGGCATATTGGGTTTTACTCATTGATTTTATTTTTCTTGGTTTTTATTAATAACTTATAAACTAAGTGGTGCCCGCAATATAATACAAGAACAATACATTCAAATTCAGATTTAAAAAGCTTAATTTTTACTGTAGGTTGATCTTGAGTAATTTTTCTTGAACCCACAATCCAAATGCATACCGACCAACAGCTGCCGATCGCACAGTGTTAAATTTACGTAGCACGTAAATGGCGCCCAACGTGGGGCCCGAAATTAATTTGGGTCTGAATGAGAGAAAGTTTCTTCTTGTCGATCGTTATATAAAATCATAATCGCATTTTCTTTATATTTCAAAATTATAACACTTCCAGAGAATAAATCTCTGCATATATATTTCCTATCTTGTGTGTAACATCTGTATTTATTTGTAACACATTTCATTTCAATCGATAAATTGAAATCTCGTCGGTATAATCTCACAAGCCAGCATATTGACGTTAATTTCTTTGCAACTTTGTGTGGATTTCACTTCCATTGTTGACTATTCTGTTGTTTTCATGGAAAATAATATTGCTTCATTGTTGAAGATGAAACCTATTCACTTGCTCTTGTATGAACTTAATTATGAGTTAAGAATTAGAGGAGTAGTATCTAATATAAGTCAAGATGATAAAAGGAAGATTTTATATCGATTATTAGAAAGACAAAAATTAGGTGATGAGTTTAATTTGGTTGATCCTCAGTTCTCGTTTGAAATCGAACAGGAGGAAATAAATAAAAGTCTTGAATCAATTACGCAATTGATTATAGAGTTTGAGGGGACAACATCGGATTCCGTTTATAAAAGGCTGAACACGAGATTAACTCATGTTTCAAATCGTATTCAACGTATTCCGGCAGGTGATGAAGACGAATATTTAGAATTCAAAAATGAATCATATGCCACTTGCCTTGCTTTAGATGCCGTTTTACATGATAAGTTACAAGATCCAATTGTTTTCTCTAATGTAACTGCAGGTCCATCTAACATTAATAATAATAATCAAAATCCGAATACTCCTCAATCGAATGCCACGAATCATGTTAAATCAGTACCAGTTTACAAATGGGGTGAAACGTTTAACGGTGATAAAGATCAGTTACTGTCATTTTTAATAAATGTAGAAGAGCTTCGAAAAGCACGTAACGTTACTAGGGTTGAATTATTTGATTCTGCTAGGGACTTATTTGTTGATGATGCAAGGTCATGGTTTCGACAAGTTGTCCACGAAGTAAAAGATTGGGACGCTCTTGTTTTAGCACTGAAACGTGATTTCCAATCACCATTTCATGATGATGAATTGTGGGAAACCATTAAAAATAGAACTCAAGGGGAAAATGAAACAGTTACCATTTATTTTGCGAAGATGAATGAACTTTTCAGTCGTTTAACACGTCCGCCGGCTGACCATACTAAGCTTAAATATCTTAAGAAAAATTTAATTTCCGAGTATCGAAAAGCTCTAGCTTTGAGTGAACCTATTACCGTTTCAGATTTATATAAATTAGTTAAAAAATTAGAAGACGAAGATTTTTTGAATATTAGTCCTTCCAGTAAAAATGCTAGTAAAAATTTTGACCAAGGACGATTTTTAGGAAATAGACATAGGTCTCTTCTTACACCTAATGTAGCCACAGTAGAGAAAAAATTAGTCCCTACGTTTGATTCAAGTAAATGTAAACATTGCAATAAATCGAATCATCATTTTTCCAAGTGTTGGAATAAAATACATAAATTCTGTTATCGATGTGGTGAACGCGATGTAACTGTTCTTACTTGTAAAAAATGTACAAAAAACTAGTTGATAGGGTTTGTGCAAAGGCTCAACACAAATCCTCAGTCAAAATTGAAAGGGCTGCAAGAGATAATAAAGTTAATCTAAGGGAGGATCAAGATTGGAATTCTTGGAAAAATTATATTTCCAATATTCATGAAAATTGTACCCTTTCAGGAAGACACCAAATTGTACCACTTTTCGTGAATACCCGTGGAGATAATAGACCATATATTAAAATAACCTCGCTGGATATACCAATCGTTTGTTTGTTGGATTCAGGTTCGAATGCTACTATTGTAGGTCAAACTGGGATAGATATTCTTAAAAGATTAAATTTGAAAATATTCCCTGAATATTCAAGGTATGTCAATACTGCTGATAAACAAAAACAAAAGGTTATAGGTACTGTCTTTCTACCTATTTTGATACAGCAGTGTTGTCATGTCATAGAAGCTTTAGTTGTTCCCACTTTGAAGCACGGTTTTATTTTTGGTAGCGATTTTTGTCGAAAATTCAACCTCAAAATTGATTATTTGTATAATAGTTGGAATATACAGTGCGGGGAAGATTTGATGAATTTGAGCGTTGCTAGCCCAGAGTCGATAGAGCCTCAGTTAATGACTATCGAATCACTTGATCCTCAACAGCAGAGTGCTGTTGAAGAGATAATAAAATCTTTTCGATTAATTAGTGGTGAATCACGTTTAGGTAGGACTAATAAACTTTCCCTAAGTATTGACACAGGTGATGCCAAACCATTTCGTCAAAAACAATACCCATTATCTCCTTATTTATTAAGAATTTTGAACGAAGAACTAGATGAAATGCTTAGATTAGATGTTGTGGAACCTTCCACATCAGCTTATTGCAGTCCAGTACTTTTAATTCAAAAACACAGGATTCCCGGTAAACCCTAAGAATATCGCTTTTGCTTCGATGGAAGAAAGCTCAATGAAATAACCAAGCACGATTCTTATCCACTTCCTAGAATAGACCGTATTCTGAATAATGTTTCGGGTTCTAATTTCATCTCTAGTATCGATTTAAAAAAATCGTTTTGGTAAATCCCGTTAGATCCGGAATCTAGAGAGAAGACGGCTTCCAGTGTCGCAGGACGAGGCCTTTATCATTTGAAAGTCGTTCCATTTGGGCTCAGAAACAGTGCACAAGCTCAACAACGATTGGTTGACGTTTTATTTGGGCCTGAGTTTGAACCTAATATTTTTGTATATTTAGACGATATTATTGTTGTGTCATCTACATTTGAAGATCACCTCTCTCTATTAAAAGAAGTACTGCGACGGCTAAGTGATGCAAACTTGACGGTTAATATAGATAAATGTAAATTTTTCCGAACATCATTAAAATATTTGGGCTATATTATAGATAGACAGGGTATCAGAACTGACCCTGATAAAATTTCATGCATGGTAAATTTTCCTCGTCCTAACACTACCACTGATATTAAGAGATTTTTAGGAACTTGTTCGTGGTACCGTTCTTTTATAAATAATTTTTCAAGTCTTATATCACCTATTAGTGATTTATTGAAAGGTCGAAAAAAGGGCCAACCAATCAAATGGAATTCAGCGGCCGAAGAATCATTTTTAGTAATAAAAGAGGCCTTGGTATCAGCTCCGATTCTGAGTGCTCCTGATTTTGAACTTCCCTTTTGTATTCAGTGTGATGGATCGTCTACGGGAGTGGGCGGAGTTTTGACTCAGGTTCAGGATGGAGTAGAGAAAGTTATAGCTTACGCTAGTAGAACATTATCTCGTACTGAACGTAATTTTAGTGTGACGGAGCGTGAATTATTGGCTTTACTTTTCTGTTTGGAAAAATTCAGACCCTATGTCGAAGGAACTAGGTTTACCGTCATCACTGACCATTACTCCTTATTGTGGTTAAGTAAGCTATCTAACCCTTCAGGTCGTTTATGTCGGTGGTCAGTTCGGCTGAGGCAGTTTGAT
Organism: Halyzia sedecimguttata; assembly: GCA_937662695.2. Lineage (NCBI taxonomy): Eukaryota > Metazoa > Arthropoda > Insecta > Coleoptera > Coccinellidae > Halyzia > Halyzia sedecimguttata. The sequence goes on along the minus strand of OW569416.2, from coordinate 7,415,421 downwards.
TTCGATTTACAACATCGCAAGGGTAGAGACAATATAGTACCGGATTTCTTATCGCGTATTCCTCACGAAAGTTCAGAAGTAAACATTTTAACTATCAACCACGAAATCACGGACGATTGGTACAAGAATTTGAGAACTAAAGTATCTGAAAATCCGGATTTATATCCGCAATGGAAGATTGAGAATGAGGTATTATTGAAGTTAGCACCTAATAATATACCTTTCAACACTAATGTTTCTGAGTGGCAGACAGTAGTTCCTAAAAGTAATAGAAAAGAAATTATGCGACAATCCCATGATCCCGTAACTTCTGGTCATTTTGGTTTTTATAAAACTTTTTCACGAATAAGTGAATTATATTATTGGCCGAAAATGCGAATAGACATTCTCAACTTCGTTAAGAAATGTAAAATTTGTGGCGCTAATAAGATATTTAATCAGCCCGGTTTAGGCTTAATGGGGGCCGAGAAAAACGTACGTTATCCTTGGCAAATAATCGCCTTAGATTTAATAGGACCTTTGCCTAGATCCAAGAAAGGAAATACATTTTTACTTGTTATTAGTGACTGGTTTACGAAATATACTATCATACATCCATTACGCCAAGCAACTGCACAGAAAATTACAACATTTCTGGAGGATGAGGTTTTCCTTAAATTAGGTGTTCCCCAGTTTATAATAGCTGATAATGGTTCACAATTTGCGGGGCGTACCATGAAGGAATTAGCTAAAACTTATAAAATTCAAAAAATTTGGTTCACTGCTGTTTATTCACCTCAGTGTGATTTTGTTGAACGCACAAATCAAACCATAGGTACGACGATACGTTGTTATATTCAAGGAAATAATCACAGTGAATGGGATAAGGAATTACCTAAAATGTCACATGCTATAAATACTGCCCGTCACGAAGTGACTGGTTACTCCCCTGCCTTCCTTAATTTTGGGAGAAAAATTCCATTGACTGGAGACTATTACGGCCAAATTGAGACTGCTGACGGCATTGAGTTACTGCCTGAGAACAGGGATTTGTATGTTAGTGGTATAAAAGGCTTGTCAGAAGTTTTCAGTGAAGTTCAAAATAGGCTCCATAAATCATATCAGAGGAATGTTAAGTCATATAATTTACGCAGGAGAGAGTTTCATTTTGATGTTGGGGAAAAAGTCTGGCGTCGTAATAAAGTCCTTTCAGACGCATCTAAAAAATTTTCTTCAAAATTAGCCTCGAGGTATGTTTTGCGAAGAATACATAGTAAAGTTTCTCGTTTATGTTATAATTTAGAGGATTTAAATGGATCTAAAGACGGCAGGTGGCATATAAAGGATTTGAAACCCTATTTTGGTTCGAATTCTGATGTTTCCGTTTCATAGTTTATGATCCCTATTTAAAATACTTTTGAGTACTGGTTTTGTAGAAGTGTATGATGCTTCTCGGATACACATTCAATTTTTCAATCTATACTTTATAGATGTTTATCTTCGGAATTGAAATTTTCCTCTTGTCAATCAGTTTGAGTGACTAATAGGTTAGCTGTCTGTATAGAGCAGTTACATAATATTGTAAGAAGTTTTTCATCTGCTCTGTCAGGATAAAAATGAAGATTAAAATAAAAAAAAGGCTTCTAAAAATGTCTGTCAAATGATAGGATTTACCAAGAGATATTTAGGATGTAAGTTTTAGTAAATAAGTTAGTTAAGTTATAGGCTAAGAAAAATTATTTGAAAAATTTTGTTCTATCTGTCTATGCGTATTCCTGATTGTGACTTATGACGAAACCTATTAAGACTTCGTCAAATTGTTCGCACATAAGTGCTCTTTTTCTGTTTTGAAAGTTATTATAGTTAAAAAAAAATTACATTTGTGAAATGCAATTTTTTTGATCCGGAAGGGGGCTGTGTAACGTTTTTATTTTTATTATAACTAAAGATATAGATCATGTAATATTATATTATGTACAAATGTAATCGTGTGTGAGAGCCTTTATATTCAGATACTACTTCAGCTCTCTCCCATCCGATATTGCAGTTATCTCAATATGTTCATTAACAAATAATCCTATTAGATGTCACCACCTTCCATCATTATAAAAGTGGGGAGGCTCGATTGATTGTAATTATGTTCTTTATGAATTACCGAGCTTCTTTTACGAATTTTAAGACTGAGAAGAACTCCTTTCGAGGGATATAAGATTCTTACGAGATAAAAAATTTTCTCAATCAGTAGAATTTGTTTGTGTGTTAAACCCTCAAGGAGGTGAGGTTTTTATATTATTTTATATGTTAATTCATTTCTACAAATCAATCGATCTTTCCAGGGTTTAATTTAAGGACGTACAAATTGTTTGGTATTCCATAACTGCGAAGCGAATTTTCCCAAGGCACGTATTTAAATTGCCATTCTTTTCTGTAACATTTATTAATGGGAAAGTCCCGAAATACAACCAAGATAGGACCTGTTCGTTGATTGAGCAGATTACAGTTTTGCTGCATAGTACCACTGTTTGATTTACAACAGGGGGATTGAAGCTGTGTTGTGAATAGTGAGATAATTACTAACCCTTTCTTCGACTTATGTAAAAACAATTATCATTTCTCCACAGTTAATATAGACTATAGAACATTGATTTTTTTATTCTTTGGAAGGTTCAATAAGCATATTTTTGAGTCAATTATTACATTACTAAAACTAGAGTTGGCATATTGGGTTTTACTCATTGATTTTATTTTTCTTGGTTTTTATTAATAACTTATAAACTAAGTGGCGCCCGCAATATAATACAAGAACAATTCATTCAAATTCAGATTTAAAAAGCTTAATTTTTACTGTAGGTTGATCTTGAGTAATTTTTCTTGAACCCACAATCCAAATGCATACCGACCAACAGCTGCCGATCGCACAGTGTTAAATTTACGTAGCACGAATTTCACGTTTTGTATTAGTAATGGAGAGTAAAAAGGAGTCGAGCGGGTATTCCTTAGTACCAGAATGTAAAACCAAAAAGGAAGAAAACGTTTTCGTTCATCATTAAAAAAAAATATGGCTGCGAAATTGAAGACTGCTTCGCATGGAAAGCCTGTATCGAAACCTGTAGACGGTAGAACAGGGTCGAAGCCTTTAAAAATAATAAAAAGTGAAAAAAAAATAGTAGAATGGAACCCATTGGATAAGGAAGAGAATATAACAAAAATGATAGAAAAAATAATTTACGGGTGATCTGAGTTCGGGAAGGGGAAGGGGGTGAGTTTCTTAGCGCAAAAAACGGTTTATCTCGATTTCCGGCCAAACTACATGTCCTATGGAAAAAAGTTTGATAGCAAAAATGTAGGTAATAAAAAGATCTACAACTATTGTATTCATACTTTTTTCATATAACCGCAACATTTATGTGAAGAATTCGAATAAGCACGTTTTTGATTTTTAATTTTTTTCTTTTACAAAATTTTTTTCTCCTCAAAATTAGGTAGAACCTTACCTTTCTATGTCTTAAATACACTGTAATTTTTTGGATTTAAAATTTTTTTTTTCACCTTAATTTGACTCAATATCGAAAAACCTAATTTTCAATTTGGATTTTTGTTCACTGGAGTCTCTACTTTCTGATGGTGTAAAATAAATATAGGTACATTACTATGGTAAATTTTCTCGGAATTTACTAAGTTAATAAAGTTAATATTTAATAAGACATCCACAATATTTTGAGAAAGTTGTAGAATCTTCTCTAAATTATATGTGTAGATGCGTACTTATTGGTATTTTAAGATAACTTGAATACCTGAGTGACCGACGGATAATTTTAGCCCATCAAAAGGTATTTCATGGAGTTCATGAAGTAGGGAAGGGGCTATGAATGACGGTCTGGGCCTTACTGCCTGTTATTTCGTAGCATTTTCTGAGAGAATTTACCAAAGTAATGTGTATTTTTTTTTAGAACATCAGAAAGTAAAGATTTCAACGAACAAAAAGCCCACCTTCTTATTTAAAAAGCAGATATTTTGACGTGAGAATTTTTAATTGAAAATTAGGCTGCTTTTTAGATATTAAGTCAAATCAAGGTAAAAAAACATATTTTGAATCCAAAACATTTCAGTGTATTTGGGACACAAAAAGGTAAGCCTCCACAAAATTTGGTGAAAAAAAAATATTTTTTTTGTAAAAGATAAAAATTAAAAACCAAAAACGTGGTTATTTGAATTTTTCACATAAGTTAAGTTTAGAGGTTATGTGAAAAAACAGTTAATACAAAAGTTGTGGATCTTTTTATTACCTACAACTTTGCGATTCAACATTTTTCCGTAGGATTCGCAGTTTTGCCTGAAATCGAGATAAACCGTTTTTTACACTTAAAAACTCACCCACTTCCCCTTCCTGATTTCAGATCGCCCGTAAATTATTCTTCCTATCATTTTCGTTATCTTCTCTTCCTTTTACAACTGGTTTCATTCTACTATAATTTTTTTCGGTTTCAAAAATGATCGACCCTGTTCTAGGAGGTTACACAGTAAATCTGTCATAAATCTCGCATCAATTCAGTCTGTGACCTTGATCATGATGAGACTGATACGGATTGATGGATTCACGAAGCACATTAATATTCCATCAATCCGGACCATCAATCCATCAATTTTCCGTCAATCTGATCTCAATCCATGATTGATGTGATGTGAGACTGATACCAGATCGATCGTGTTACCTCCATCTTAGGTATTTTTTACTCATCTTTCAATAAAATTTTTGTTGTTGAATTTAATACATTATGGTATGATACCGAATGTGTTTTATTGCTGATATGCTAGATCTTTAGTTTGACATGGTTATTACTTTTTGGCGCTCTTGTTCCTCGGAACAGAGTGCTTATCAATTTGCCCAAATGTCTGTAATTTTCGAATTTTTGCCTGACAATGGTCTTAAACGATTTGGTTCGACTCACTGATCAAGAATCCATAGTCAAAATTGTTTCTGTCTGGCCGGCCGGCAGTCCGTCGGTCCGGCTAACACATCGGTTAACACGATAACTCTCTAGCGGAATGAGCTAGACAGTTGAAGTTTTTAGAGTAGGTTTAGGGTATAAATATCTCGGTTAAGTTCGTTATTGGGCAAAATGGTGGTTTCGGAGTAACAAAAAAAAATATTTTTTTTACATTACAAATTTTAAATTCAATTTTTTTTTAAGATGCAGTTTCTTCATAAGAATCCATTGATGTAATTCTCAACTCTGACAAGCTTATACTTTCGGAGATATGATTTTCCAAAATTCCATAATTATTCTCAATTCTATAATGATCTCATAGAATACTCTAATTATAATTTCCTGATGTATATAAATCCAACATGAGCTGAGTCATAGACCTAACTTTTGAATTTAATCACGAAAATTCTTGAGAATTGACGCACAGAAGCCAAATTGGCAATGTGGGAAAACCCTGTGGACAGAAGCTTTGGCGCTCTTGTTCAAATTTTGACAAATCATAACTCCGAAAGTATTGGTTTCTCTGAGTTGGGAATGATATCAATGGATTATTATTTAATTTATTTTATTTTGTTATACCATAAGATTCCATTAATATTATTCCCAACTGTGAGAAACCAATTCTTTCGGAGATATAATTTGTCAAAGTTTGAACAAGAGTGCCTAAGCTCCTGTCCACAGGGCCTGAACCAACTTTTAGTATTTCAATTCAGCTTATGAAATTATCATTAAAATCATACGTGTGAAGGCTAATGATTTCGAAAATATTTCACATCCAAAGGAATCATACAAGGAATGTCAATATTGAGATCAAAAACTCTGAAAATACTTTTGGTTTGAATGGGAAAAACCACCTATTGGTCTTAATAATATATTTGAAGATGTAAAGGTACTTTATACAATTATTATGAATTTATTTCAAACGAATTTGGTAATATGACTATATTGAAATAGGAATTTCCAATTACGGCGGTCATTTCTCCACTAAACGCATCATCAAAAGGCACTTCTATCAATACAAAAGAATCATCATATATTATGATGAAGTGACCCTATGACACGAGTATGATGAATGACCGTACGACATGGAGGCAAGTGGTGAAGTCAGCCAAAACCCACCCAGGGTTGTAGAGCTAAAGAAGGAAGGAAGGAAGGAAGGACATCTCAGACGACACAGCAACATTTGCAATTGTAGCTGACCATAATAATTTCGTATTTTTTTAGTGAGTAGGTCCTATCACTTGACTGATTTAAATATTTCAAGCACTTCAATATATTACTGCATGTCTCATTTTTGCCAGCCAAAGAGGATTTCACTTTCTAGACACCACTTCAGAGCTGATTACATCTAAGTAATCATTAAAGGATACTGTGGGAGGTATACTCATTATTCAACGGTTTTTTTCTGGGTTTTCTCTCCCAAACTCTGAAAAATATCTATAAAATAAAAATTAATTATTTTTATACTGTCAATGTGACAATTCTTGAATTTCACCAAATAACTATCAACAAAATAATTCTCTCGATTTTCGATGAGCGTCTGAAGAAGGGGTCTGATATAGACTCCGAAACGTTACGCTATAGTTGTTTCTTCGTTGATGTTGTTTCGTTGTTGTTTGTTAGGCAACATTGTTCAATTGATTGCTTCTGACAAATGTCCTGTGTTTCTTATGCAGAAGCAAATCACAAAATAATTAATTTTTATTTTATAGATATTTTTCAGAGTTTGGGAGAGAAAACCCAGAAAAAAACCGTTGAATACTGATTACACCTACTAACAAAACCACCCCCTACCCAGGGGGAAATTATGATTTCCAATCTTTCCAGTTTTTTGTCATGTATTTTCATAGGTTAGTAGGCGCAACACTGATATTTTATTTCATGCAGCATTGCCTTCGAAATCTGAATAGAACAGCCTATTTCCTTTTGAATACACTTTACACACTTCTCATGTGTGCAGAGTGGTAGCTGAACAAAGATCGATAAGATGATTCACGTATAATTAGTATAAAATCACTGGAGGGTCTTGAAATTTCGATATGATGTGTTAGTCCCTTCAAATGGCTTGTTTGCAAACATAGTAATTCTAGTTAGGCCTGTTTGCCTGTTCCACACATTACTTAGTGATTAGCATCTAGTGCCACCCATCATTCTATTTACGCTGTGACTAGAGTCCCGACTCGGGATCCATGTCCAGTCCCGAATAACGACATCGAATGACGTCATTAGAAGTCTTGTCGGGATTGGTGGTCCGTCCCGACTCGGGACCTGCTTACGGTCCCGAAATTATAAAGCTGGGATGAATTCGAGGTCAAATTTGATTCTGTCCGGCCATCCGGCCGTTCCACGATAAAGGCTGGTTTATGCTGGCTGGTAACTTTAACTTATTCCCCAACTTAAAAATTGAAACATAGATTTCTAACGCTATGGTTGATACTGAGATTGAATAATCCGTTTACTTATTATTAATAATAATAATTAATAAGTTAACGGATTATTTAGTCTGATTATAAAGCATAACACTAAAAATAAATGTCTATCTTAATATATATATTTCTTGTGTGCGTGTGTATGTGACTGAACTCCTCCTAAACGACTGGACCGATTTTGAAGAACTTTTTTGTGTGTGTTCGTGGAGATTCGAGAATGGTTTAGATTTACAATTTGGTCTACTGGAAAATGTTTTTGGCGTTGGAGTTTGAGTTGGCATTGAAGTTGGCGTTGGGGTTGGAGTTGAAGTTGGAGTAGGTATTGTGGTTGGCATTGGTTATGGAGTTGGCGTTGTAGTTGGAGTTGTAGTAGTTGTAGTTGGATTGGAGTTGGAGGTGGAGATGGAGGTGGAAATGGAGATGGAGGTGGAAATGGAGATGGAGGTGGAAATGGAGTCGGAGTCGGAGTCGGAGTCGGAGTCGGAGTCGGAGTCGGAGTCGGAGTCGGAGTCGGATTCGGAGTCGTCGGAGTCGGAGTCGGAGTCGTCGGAGTCGGAGTCGGAGTCGGAGTCGGAGTCGGAGTCGGAGTCGGAGTCGGAGTCGGAGTCGGAGTCGGAGTCGGAGTCGGAGTCGGAGTCGGAGTCGGAGTCGGAGTCGGAGTCGGAGTCGGAGTCGGAGTCGGAGTCGGAGTCGGAGTCGGAGTCGGAGTCGGAGTCGGAGTCGGAGTCGGAGTCGGAGTCGGAGTCGGAGTCGGAGTCGGAGTCGGAGTCGGAGTCGGAGTCGGAGTCGGAGTCGTAGTCGGAGTCGGAGTCGGAGTCAGAGTCGGAGTAGGAGTCGGAGTCGTAGTTGGAGATGGAGTTGGAGTTAGAGTTGGATTTGGATTTGGAGTTGGCGTTGGCGTTGGCGTTGGGCAGGCGTTGAGGAGGCAGTACGAAGTCTGCCGGGCCAGCTAGTATATATTATATATATATGATTAAGTTAAAGTTACCAGCCAGCATAAACCAGCCTTAACTTGAGAACGGAAAGACCTAGCGACTTGAAAATTTTCGGATAGGTGGCGCATCCTAATACGACGGACAAGTTCGTTAATGGGCATAATCGGAAATATCGGACAATTCACCATGGTAAATTCTATTAAGAGTGTCCAAAACAGGAGAATGGACAAGAGAACACGTCAGTGCTTGAACCAATTTTTTTGGATAATGTCAGGTATTGTTATGGACCCAATATCCACATAACTGGACATATTTTCATTATCATTTTCATTTTGGCAAATTCCATCCGGTTAAGTTTGGCTAACATTTTAAGAATTTTGGTATTGGTCGATAAATATTGTCCGAAAAGGATGCTTATAAATAACTATGCGTAATGTGCGGTATGTTATGCGACACAATGTTAGATTCTCGTATCGCCTCAATAAAATGTACCTGTCTTAATTATTTCCATTTGAAATGCATAAAAGTTAAGAAAAATCCAAAGAGGCAGTGGTACTGTTTAAAATGCACACGTTAGAATGTTTAAATTCAGGGTGCAAATTACTTTATTTTCTGTAAACAACATTAGTGACTTTGAAATAAAATTTTTCAAAATATAATATTGTAACATTCATTTGAATTAAATAATATCACGTTTTTGCCTAATGGAGGTATAATTCTTCGTATAATTTCGGAACTGTATGCGGGTCCCAAGTCGGGATGGACCACCAGTCCCGACAAGACTTCTAATGACGTCATTTGATGTCGTTATTCGAGACTAGATGTAGGTACCGAATATCAGTCCCTAATTCAATGACGTCATTCGGGACTGGACACGGATCCCGAGTCGGGACTCTAGTCACAGCGTTCTATTTAAGGATGTTTAGATTTACCAATTACACTACAAACTATACAGGGTCTTTCACGAGGAACCTCACCCATATTTATACGGGAAACTACTGAACGTATTTTCATGAAATTCAGCACTTATAAGTATTTCACGATGCTGATGAAATCTAAAATATTTTCAAGGCATGAGCACCTCCGGTTTTTCCGGAAATGACGTCAACTTCCGTTTTTCAAATTAGAACACCATTTTTTTATTGCAGAAATAGATTCCTTAGAAAATTTCAAGTTATTTTGATGTAACATTTTTCAGTTTTGGTTGGAAAATTCTCTCTGAGCGGGAAAATTCGAAAAAAAAATCGAAAATAGAGCTCCGCTGAAACAAGAATAACTTCGAGGTTTTTGGATGGAAAATTTTCATTTTTGGGATTTTTCAAGATGTAAGATTGATGTATCCACTTGAAAAATCGAAATCGCGATTCATGATACAGGGGGTGAAAAAATCGCTTTCAATGTTAGGGATGACAAAATCGTGAAAAATCAATTTTTTCAAATTAGAACCCCATTTTTTTATGGCAGATATTGAATCTACGTTAAAAAATAATGTGAGTGTATGCATCACACCCTTGCCTTAAAATGGATATTTTCTGAGTTATTCACAAAAAACTGTTTTTCGTCTTGAATTTTCAGCTATTTCTTTTCCCTTCACGCCAAAAAGATGAAATTTTCAGGAACTGTTATTTGAACCATGCTGTAGATTTTTCACCCCTTCTTGAAACCGACTTCAAGTTACTATTAGGAGAACCATGTCAAACTCTCGCAGTTATAACTAGAGAAGATGCTCAAAGTTTTGACCGTTGATTTCTAGACATTTATTTATACGTCTCAGGAATGCTTCGTGCGTTGCTCTTCTTATTTCATCGGGAGGAAGAGATCTGCAAAAGTGTTTAAAAACCAAATTGAGTTTCAAAACTATGAATCTAAAAATCTAAACAAACCTGAACGCATTTCTGACTCGTTCTATGCAGTCCTCTTTATCAGTCAGGGGAGTTGAGTAGACAATATTTTTTATCCTACCCCAAACATAAGAGTCTAAAGGAGTTAAATCGGGAGAACGTGGTGGCCAAAGATGTGGACCATTGTTCGCCAACCATCGGTCTTCAAATAGCCTGTAGAGGATATTTGACACATTGAGTGAATTGTGTGGAGGCGCGCCATCTTGTTGATACCATAAGTCATTATGGTTCTGTACTAGCGGCTCAATTATTTGAGTCAATATGTCAGAATATCTATCTCCTAAGGGAGAACATTCTTTAAATAATGCAAACATGTGTAGTGTTCTATCTTACCAGTTAAAGTCCCATCATAAATGTGAACATCGAGAATTGCATTATTTTTGATGGCGCAAAAAACATTGAAACTCCAGGTCTCTTGAAAGTTCCATTGTCTGAAGTGGTGGTTGTTCTCTTCAACCCAATAATGACTGTTATGCCTATTGAAAGAACCATTCTTTGTGAATTTAGATTCATCTGTCCAAATTATACAGTCCAAAAAGTTTTCATTCTCATGAAATCGAATCATCATAGCTTCGCAAAACTCCGTTCTCCTGACGAAATCAGTTTCCTTCAAATGCTGTACCCTATTGAATTTATATGGGTGCATTTTATGTTTTTTTAATATTCTCCAAACACTCGATTGAGATAATCCCAGATCAATTTCGGCATCTTTGAGAGAATTTTGAGGATTCGCACGAAAATATGCAAGAACTGTAATTTCGTTGTTCTCATCTTCTACTACACTTTTTTCTCTGTGTATAGTTTTCTTAACGAAAGATCCGACATTTCTCAAGTTTGTCATGGTTCTGTTAATGGTATCTCTCGTTGGTCTGGGTCGGTCAGGAAACCTCTCAATGAACAGTCGAATCGTTCTATCTACAACTTTATTACATTCTCCATGAAGTAGAATGAGATTTAAATAATCTTCATAGGTAAAATTAGGCATAGTGATCGATTTTATAACTTAATACGAATTATCACCAAATTAATAGTAAACACAAAATGCTACTGAATAAAGAGGAATTTGGCAGATGTAATTAATGATATCTATCATTAAAAAAGAAGAATGTAAAACATGGTAAGTATTTGCATATGGTTCATAAGGAATTATTTATTTATCACTGGAGAGAAAACCGATGGCCGATTAGTTGAAATAAAGAGGTTTCCGATACAAATTCGAATCAAAATTCGCCATCTATTTAGGAACAACCTGTAACTTTTTTCTCTTGCATATTAGGGTAGTAAAATCTAAAACATGGTTTAAGTAACAGTTCCTGAAAATTTCATCTTTTTGGCGTGAAGGGAAAAGAAATAGCTGAAAATTCAAGACGAAAAACAGTTTTTTGTGAATAACTCAGAAAATATCCACTTTAGGGCAAGGGTGTGATGCATACACTCACATTATTTTTTAACGTAGATTCAATATCTGCCATAAAAAAATGGGGTTCTAAATTGAAAAAATTGATTTTTCACGATTTTGTCATCCCTAACATTGAAAGCGATTTTTTCACCCCCTGTATCATGAATCGCGATTTCGATTTTTCAAGTGGATACATCAATCTTACATCTTGAAAAATCCCAAAAATGAAAATTTTCCATCCAAAAACCTCGAAGTTATTCTTGTTTCAGCGGAGCTCTATATTCGATTTTTTTTTCGAATTTTCCCGCTCAGAGAGAATTTTCCAACCAAAACTGAAAAATGTTACATCAAAATAACTTGAAATTTTCTAAGAAATCTATTTCTGCCATGAAAAAATGGTGTTCTAATTTGAAAAACGGAAGTTGACGTCATTTCCGGAAAAACCGGAGGTGCTCATGCCTTGAAAATATTTTAGATTTCATCAGCATCGTGAAGTACTTATAAGTGCTGAATTTCATGAAAATACGTTCAGTAGTTTCCCGTATAAATATGGGTGAGGTTCCTCGTGAAAGACCCTGTATACAAACGTTATCCCGATTGTAGCCGCCATTTTCACAATGACTGCAGCAACCCCAACGGCATTTGCGATTGCCTATGGACATCGATTGTCATTGTCGAGAACAGGAGGTGTGGCAGCTGTCTAGATATTTGTAGACTCCATTCACTTTTATAAAGTCTCCCGGTTGGCCATGATTTAGGTCTATCACGTTTTTGTAACTAAAGCAAAGGCAGGTTGACACTACTGAAATATCGTCAAGGCCAAAACAATTCGCCGAGACGTTGCCAGTTTCTTCAATCTTAGACAAGATATTATCACACATCATTATCTTCGAATATAATAAAGAACTCTTCGCTTTGAATTGAAAATACCGGAAGTAGTTTTGAAGAAGATACTGATACAGAACCGAAATCTGCAATAGGAAAACTTTGTGACATGTTGAACTCTCGAATGAAATTACTTAGTTTCCTATCATTATATTTTACTAAGGTATAAGAATGACTCGGGTTTCGTAGTACTACTACATCTTGAAACTGGTGTATTTCAAATTGTACAAGAAGGTATTTAAATGTCTTCTGTAGCCTTATTTTTCGAGAATTCGGAAAGTGGGGAATTCCATAGGTAAGTATGTTCGTTTAGAAGTTTTCCTGTCGGGTTATCCAGGTACTTTTATTATTTTTGCGCGTATGTTCTGGGGAACATCGCGTTATCATTTTGCCCAAATGTCTGTAGTTTTCGAATTTTTCGCCAAAAATGGTCTCAAACGATTGAGTTCGACTCCCTCATCAAGAATTCGAGGTCAAACTTGATTCTGTCCGGCTCACCACCCGGCCGTCCGGCAGTCTGGCCGGCTGTTGCCACGATAACTTGAGAACGGAAAGAGATAGCGTCTTGAAATTTTCAGGGTAGGTGGAGCATCCCAATAGAACGGATAGGTTCATTAATGGGCATAATCGGCCCAACGGTTTCCGAGTAATAATTTTGTCTACAACAAATACTTATCCGATCGAATTGAAACTTGGTGAGTAGTTGTAGAATATAATCCTAAGGAATTTTGTGAACATCATATTGCTAGAAAATTAAAAAAAAATATTAAAACATATTATTTACGTCATGATAAACCAAGAACGGAGAGAGATAGTGACTGGAAATTTTCAGGTAAGCTTGAGAATCTCAATTGAGTTCGTTTATAGGCATAATCGGCAGAACGGATTTGGAGTTATACCCATTTGAAGTTTGGTTGTTATTTCCTCAATAACTCAAAACATGCAAAACCAATCCAATTGAAACATGGTTATTAGTTGTAGAATAGCAACGCGAAAATTTAAGCAAAATTTTGTGAGGATCGTATAACTAGAAAATTTTTTAAAAAATCATAGAAAATTATTGAAAAAAATTCTATATATCAGAAACTATTCGTCCGATATCGCTGAAATTTTTGCGAGAGCCTCCAGAACCTAACTCTACTACCAAGTTTCAAGTTTGAACATGATCGGATCTATATTGTTGGAGATCCAAGCAGCCTTGGGTGAGTTCAGTAGCTGGGTGAGTGAGCGTTGCCTCGACCACTCTCGAACGACAGGAGATAGGGACTTGCAATTTTCAGGATAGGTTGCACATCTGAATGGAAGACTTTATTTCGCTGTGGGCCACAATCGGCCCAATGGTTTCGGAGTTATACCCATCTGGAATATTATTTCCTCGATAACTCAAAAAATATAGATTCGATCGAATTGAAGCTTGGTAACTAGTTGTAGAATATCGACATGAAGGCGTGTGTAAAATTTTGTGGGGATCATACCACTAGAAAATTTTGAAAAAATTACGAAAGAATATGATGTATCTCATGATTCCTTGAGGGTAGATTACGCATCTGAATACGACATTTAAGTTCGTTAACTAGCATAATCTGCCAAATGGTATTGGAGATATATCAATCTGAAATTTGGTTGTTATTTCCTCAATAACTCCAAAATACAAATCCGATCCAATTCAGATAAGGAAATTGTAGAGTGCCAACGCAAAAATTCTTGCAAAAGTTCGTGAGGATCGTAGCTGTCTGTTCTACTGTCGGAGAACAGACAATATAATTCACCATGGTAAATTCGATTCAGAGTATCCAATAAAAGAGAATGGACAAGAGAACATACGTGCAAAAGCTTCTTACTTCACGTCAGTACTTGAACCAATTTTTTCAAATGAGCTATCCCAAAGAAACGGACTACTGTATCCATTATTTTCCATTAAAATACCAACACTTGATTCTTTATTTCCATACAAGAAAATAGCATAATTGAATCTTCCAACCAGTTTATATACTTGAAATATTTCCAGTAACAACAGAGGAAACAGGACACATAGTCGCCAGGACTATGGAATTATTGAATCCACATAATATCTTTTCAAATTCATTTTTTTTCCGAAGTAAATTCACATTGTGAAAATACTTAATTACTACGACTTCTTTGTAGAGAGGACAATGTTGCGTAGTTGTCTGACAGGAAAATGACTATAACTAACATTTTCTAAATATACATGTTGAAATGTGTAAAATTTTCATGGCCAACCGGGAGACTTTATAAAAGCGAATGGAGTATACCTATGAATTTATTATCGCACAAGCTGATTCTTAAGAAATATTGTCGAGTGGAAGTAAGAGAATAACTTAGATTATTTTTAGTTGGTTTACTGGTACTTTCCTCGCTTGCTTAGCAGATTGAATATATGGTGAAAAAAAAACTGTCCATCGTCAATTTAGGGACGCTCCTTGTATAGGATATTATTTCACAAAGGATTAGCCTCCGTGAAACTGGGAGATGTTGGAGGCTTGATTCCTCTCCAGGTAAACTGGGGGTAGAATGTTTTTGCGCCAACGCATTCCATCTAAGCCCCACAATATAACTTCATTTTTTTATAATTTCATAAATGTTAACGCTCTGTGTCTGTGTAAGTGTGTAGTTAGTTTAACTTGTTCTCATGTAGATCTCATATCTACCTGCTGAAAAAATTAATTTAAAATATAGGTAGCTATTATATTTGAAGCAGACAAGTTTATTCAATGAATTACCCTGCCCAATAATCTGCATAATATACTGAATCCGGTGTTGAATCATACTCACCATATTAAGATATCTCAGAACTCGACTGGTATAGCGATCCATAGTATTCAAGATACATATTCTATCTTCCATACATTTCTTATAATTCACATCAGAGTCCCTGTCTCTTTTTTCATCCCCTCCAGCTATATTTTCTCCTGCGTAACTCCAGTATTCCTTACTTATTGTTTTTTCGGCACATACAAATATATCTGAACAAGCACTGGAGGCTCGACAGATACATTCCAAACATGGTACAATTTCAGAAGATATCAATCCATTGTAACCTACAAGAGAATTCTTATTTAGCACGAGAAAAATCTTCAATATATTTAAGAGGAATATACATGTTGTAATATTGAATAGAGGATTACGCAATATGAGTGAAAAATTATTTGGTTTATTTTTCCCTGAAAATATTCCCTATGGAATTTCATTGGTTATCTTTAGAAATATGTAGAATTCCACAATAGAACCAAAACTGCTGTGAACTCCAGACTGATGGATTAGCAAAAATGCATTCTCGAATATCTACGACCAGAATTTTCCAGCCGCCCTTCTTCTATGCATTATGGCAATACGGATGGTGGGTATCAACTATAAACTTACAGAGGTTGTTTCAGAGGGTGAATCTTTTTTCATCAGCCATGAGGTATTCCTAAAATTAACTGTTTCTCAACAAATACTCCATATAAAATGTAGGGAAAGCACTGACTTGAGGTCAGTCTGCTTTGGCTCGCTTGTCTGAACTAATAGCCAGAAGGTGACCCATGCAGGTCCTGAACTCACCCAACGATGCTTGGCTTCCAAGAAAAAATACTATTTTCAAAAATATAGATCAGATCAAGTTCAAATCTAGAACCTCGCTGTAAAATAAGGTTTTGAAGGTTCCTGGAAAATTCCAGCCATAACTGAACTGTGATGTAAGCTAAAAAAATAAATTAGGGAATAATTGAAATTGTGAGTCTTCTATAAAAGATGCAGGTTATTATTTAAATTAACCTTAGGACATCTGATTTCGGAAAATATTCTTTCCTGCATCTCTGATTTGAACAATATTATATCTGTTTCCATTCATCAAAATACGTCAAATATACCATATCTGAATCTTTCTGACCATGGAATGCATTAAAATATCGATATAAATGCATCTTATTAACTGTTTCCTACTTCAAAACGTAAACTGAATCTTTTTTTGGCGTTCTTGTTCCTCGGAACAGGGTGGTTATCAGTTTGGCCAAATGTCTGTAATTTCCGAATATTTGGAAGAAAATGGTCTTCAACGATTTGGTTCGACTCACTGATTAAGAATCCGTGGTCAAAATTAATTCTGTCCGGCTGGTTCAGCCGGCCCGCCGTTAACACGATAACTCTCGAACGGAAAGAGCTAGACATAAGTTCAGAGTAGGTTTGGGAGATAAATATCCCAAAGTCCAAATTCATTTTTTTTAAACGGACTAGGTACTTAGGGTATGAACAATCGACCACAGTGTATTCTGAGCAAGGGAAAGATGGTAGACGCCGAAGACAGTTCGAGAGTACGAGTTTTTTATTGAATTCTGACTTAGACGAATTTAGAGTATATTGCGTAGTTGAAGAACTTCAGTGATTGCGGAAGTGAATACTGTCAAGGTTGTAAATATTTCTTCGAGTTGCATTGCAAATAAAGTATGTAAATAGCAGAACAAATGTTTTGTTGAAAACCAAAGACGTTAAAGACGAATGTTAGGAGCATAAATCAATCAACCCCTTGGCGATTAATTCAAAAATCCTACATAATTGTTTCTGGTTCTATTCAAAATTCGTTACTCATGATATAAAAAACCTCCTGTTCTAGAAAACAAAGTATGATTGAATGCCTACTGATGAATGAAATAACTTCAGCTATCGTAGAATTATGAGGATTATAAGATATTATAATTTTTTGGTTAATAATATATATTTTGGTAAGTTAATCAAATTGGGTAAAAAAACAAGAATATTGACTAAGTTTCAATTGAAATAATATAGTTTTATTGATATTCTTGATTTGGTAATATATAGTTCATATAAATAATAATACCTACCTACCTCAGGGTCACGGGGTATATGTCCCAGAGTAGGGGCTTAGCAAACCCGAGGTATCGTAGCTAAACCCGGCAGTAGGTTTAAAATGCAAAACCGCAAGGAGGCACTACTTAGTAGCACACGTCTGTGACAAGCCCGCGGACCCCGGTCATTCTCAACCGATGATGAATCACAATCTACGGAGCCTCAAAGAAGAGCTGCTGCTTGGGGATCACCAGGGCACGTCTGGGGTTGATGCTGGACGTGACAGCATGCGGACCACAAACGGCACGATGCTGGGGAGGAGGCCGCCTGTCATACAAGAAATTATAGCTTCCATGAAGACATCGAGGAGGAGGGAGAATAAGTTGTCGGTCACATAGACAGTCAGCGCTCGCAAGAACAACCCGTAGTCGGACACGGCAACAGAAACAACGCCGCACAAAGGGGACGCCACAAGTGGACATCCGAGCAACGCGAACAACTGACTGTGTTATACCGGACAACTGCCGCCCAATCACTTGTCTGAACACGATGTATAAAATTCTCACAAGTGTTCTTTGACATCGGATTCTGGAGTCTATTGGACCAGTATGGAATCAAATCAACAAACAAAGAGGAGCGAGGAAAGGAGTACAGGGGTGCAAGGACAACCTCCTTATAGACAAGAGCATTTGTCAAGATGCGAGACAATACAAGCGCGACCTACATACTTACGCGAAAGCATTCGACACATCCGCGCACAGCTTGATAATACGGCTGCTAGAGATTCTCGAAGTCCACCATAACATCGTCCATGCGATGAAAATCATCATGGCGTTATGGAAAACTAAGCTCTCCGTTCGATCTGAAGGTCGAACCACTTATACCAGTAGGGTGTGATAAAGGCGGGCGTATTTCAAGGAGACTCGCTAAGCCCGTTATTGTTCTGCATAACACTTCTACCATCCAGAACTGAGTTGAGGGCAAGCAGAATAGGGTACAAGGCCGGGCCACCAGGCAGAAGAGAACATCTGATCTCACATCTACTCTACTTGGACGACTCAAAACTGTACGCTTCTTCCAAGGCAACACTAAAACAACTACTGAATATCGTTGCCGAATACACCTCAGCAATAGGAATGTCATTCGGTCTGGACAAGTGTGCTGTTTTTCATCTAAGCAGAGCATGAACTGAAGAAACAGGAGAAGACATCGGCTTAGAAGCGGGAATGAGCATTCGACACCTCGAAGAGGAAGAAACATACAAATTCCTAGGGATGAAACAACGAGGTGCACTGGAGATAACCCAAATCAAGGATGCCTTAACAGCTAGCTACAAAGAGAAGTCCTGAGATATACTGAAGTCACAGCTGTCCAGGAAAAATAAAGTATCAGCTGCGAACAGCTTGGAGTTCCCGATAATCACCTACTCATTCGGGATAGTTAACTGGACTGTGAATGAAATTCTCGAGTAAGACAGAACCACTCGTAAAGTAATGAACATGAATCGTAGCCTGCATCCTGACTGTTTGATTCAAAGGATATACCTTCCACGAATGCAGGGAGGTAGAGGTTTGCGAAGTTTGTAATACCAACACCATCAACAAACGTTGGAGATGGCAATAAGGATACTGAGAAGCGAAGACCAGCTTCTTAAAATGGTTGCTTAGCATGAAATAAGGAACCAAGGAGCATTCCTATTCAGAGCTGGTCAGAGAGCTTTGGAGAAGCTCAAGTATAACTGGCATATATCCATTGATCATGAGCCAGCACGAACACCTATCACGCCAACAGACCAAAGAAGAGTTGACAGATAGATAAGACAGGCACAACTGAAGACACTACTCAAAGATTACATGAATAAACACCTGCACTCCATATTTATCTTGAGTTTGAAAGATCAGGGCCTACCGGAAGAACTATCCTTCGCCTCTTTGAAGTCCGCTGGTCTCAAGTCGGAAACGAAGGGATTCGCTATGGCTTTTCAAGATGGGGTGATAAATACAAGATGGTATAGGAACATCATGAAACTGGAAACCCCAACAACGTGCAGAGCATGCCACAGCCAGCAAGAAGCTGTTATGCATAGTCTGCCTGCTTGTAGAATCCATGCTTCAACAGGATATGTGGAAAGAAACAATGTTGCACTCCAAATTCTCTACTTCCATCTGAGAGAGGTTCATGGTATAGAAAACTAACCAGTTCTACCATATGTAACTCTGGAGACTGAATCAGTTGCTGAAAATGACAGAGTTCGTATCTACAGGAACTAGGTGATCCCGGCAGATCCACGCCATAAAGTCATATACTTTTGCTGGACTAAGAACTCAAGGAATTGTTTGTCGTAGAATTTTTCTCCCTCGCAGAATATAATGTGGTGATGAAAGAAGAACAGAAGAGGTTCGAACTGGGGATCTTGTATCCAAGGCATAAATTTAGGATGGTCGTACTAAGGTCGTACTAAGGACGAGTAAGGAGAATGAGAGAGAACTACGTGACCGAATTGAAGAGTATTCCGGCCTGCAAATCTCTGGCCGAGAATTTAGCGCACAGAATGCAGTGTTGCTCGGATTACTTCGAGTCATCAGTTCCCATCAACTATGAAGGCCGCCTGCAGCTCATCTCTTTTGTTAAGGAATGCTGTAAGGGCAGGACGAAGTACTACTCCAAAAAACGTTCGAGAGGTTTTTTAGTGAGTAACCAATCAACAACTGGAGTCTCACATTCCTGAAAGAAGCGGACCTTCTCAGGGCGGGCCTATAAAAGGGCTTTCCTCTCGATCGGAAAAAAAATAATGTTTATTTAGCATAATTAAGTGTCTGCTACGAAGAGCTTTGATGTCTTGATAGTCACCTACTCATTCGGTTTAGTTTACTAGTTTAAAGTCAATGCAATTCTCGAGCTCAACAGATCCTCGCGTAAAGTGATGAACATGAACCGTGGCCAGCATCTCAAATGCTCGATACAACGAGTATACCTCGCACGAAGGCAGGGAGGCAGGAGTTTGCCAAGTTTGTAGAACCAACACCATCAACAACCATTGGAAATGGCCAAAAAGGATATTGAGAAGCGAAGACCCGCTTCCGAATCTCGTGGCTCATCTTGAAATTAGGAACCAAGGAGCTTTTCTGTTTAGGGCTGGTCAGAGAGCTTTGGAGAAGCTCAGTATATTTGGCATATCCATCGATCATGAGCTAGCAGGATCACCTATCATGCCAACAGTCCACGTTGACAGAGATATAAGACAGGCACAACTGAAGACACTACTCAAAGATCACATGAGTAAGAACCTGCACTCCATATTTTTCATGAGTTTGAAAGATCAGGGCCTCTCGGAAGAATTTTTCTTCGACAACACCAACAACTTGCAGAGCATGCCACAGTCACCTGGAAACTATTATGCACATTCTGTTTGCTTGCAGAGTCCATGCTCCATCAGGATATGTGGAACGACACAATGCAGCACTCCGCATTCTCTATTTCCATCTGTCCAAGGTTTATGGAATAGACAACGAACCAGCGCTACCATATATGTGCCTCCGGAAATTGAAGCAGTTGTTGAAAATGACAGAGCTCGCATCTACTGGAACTATGCGTTTCCAAAAACTCGGCAAATCCACGCTATAAAGCCAGATATAGTCCTGCTGGACAAAGAACTCAAGGAAATGTTTGTCGTCAAATTTTCCTCCCGCGCAGAAAAGTATGTGATGATGAAAGAAGAACAGAAGAGGGAAAAATACAAGGATTCAATATTTGAACCGAGGATCCTGTACTCAAGGCATAAAGTCAGTATAGTCATACTAATCATAGGATGCCTAGGGGGAATTACTTGGCCGAGAATTCAGCACACAGAATGCAGAAGGCGGTGTTTCTCAGATCACTTCGTCTTCAGGTCCCATCAGCTATGTGAAGGCCGCTTGGAGCTCATCGCTTTTGTTAAGAGGCGCTGTAAGGGCAGGACGAAGAACTAATCCCAGGAACGTGCCAGGAAGTTTTGTAGCGAGTCAACAAGTGGAGTCTCACACTCCTGAGAGAAGCGGACCCTCTCAGACCGTGCCTATAAAAGGACCGGAAAAAAATTTTTTTAGCTAATGCTATCATGAACATAATGAGAATGAAAAAATCACGAAAAGTAAAAATTGGTTCAAGCACTGACTTGAAGTCAGAAGCTTTTGCGCGTATGTTCTATTGTCTATTCTTCCGTATTGGACACCCTTAATCGAATTTACCATGGTAAATTATGTTGTCCATTCTCCTGTATTGGACACTCTTAATTCGAATTTACCATGGTAAATTCGAATCAAGTGTCCAATACAAGATAATGGACAACATAATTTACCATGGTAAATTCGATTAAGGGTACAGTTCTTAAATTTGTTTTTTCGTAATATTTTTAAAATTTTCTAGGGGTACGGTTCTTAAAAAAATTTAAACACGTCTTTATGTTGATTTTCTACTACTAGTTTTCAAGCTTCAATTCGATCGAATATTTATTTTTTGAGTCAACAAGGAAATAACATTCCAGGTGGGTATACCTCGGAAACCCTTAGACCGATTATGCCCAAAAACGAACTCAACTCTCCCTTTCGGATACACAACCTACCCTGAAAATTGCAAGTCCCTATCTCGTTTCGTTCGAAAGTTATCGAGGCAACGGTCACCCATCTACTGAACACACAAGAATGCTTGAATCTCCAACAATATTTAACCGATCGTATTAAAACTTGAAACTTGACAGTAGAGTTAGGTTATGAAGGCTCTTGCAAAATTTCAGCAATTCCAAACGGATAGTTACTGATATATAGAATTTTTTTTTCAATTTTCAATGATTTTTTGAACATTTTCTACAAATACTATCCTCACGAAGTTTTGCGAGAATTATCACGTTGGCATTCTACAACTAATTACCATGTTTGAATTCAATCGGTTCAGTATATTTCCAGTTAATGAGGAACAAAAAACAACCAAATTTCAGATGGCTATAACTCTAAAACCGTTTGGCCGATTATGCTCATAAACAAACTAAAATGTCGCGTTCTGGTACACATCCTAACCTGGAAACTTCAAGCCGCTATCTCTTTCCGTTCTGAAGTTATCGTGACAACAAAAATATTTTTTAATAATTTTCTAGCCATACGATGCGCACAAAATTTTCCAAACGTGCTTGGGTTCATATTCTACAACTACTCATCAAGTTTAAATTCGATCGGATTTATATTGGTTGAAAACAAAATTATTACTCGGAAACCAATGGGCCGAGTATGCCCATTAACGAATTTGTCCGTCGTATTGGGATGCGCCACCCACCCTGAAAATTTCAAGTCGCTACCTCTTTTCTTTCTCAAGTTATCGTGGCAACGCCCGGACGGCCGGATAGAATCAAACTTGACCTCGAATTCTTCATTGGGGAGTCGAACTAAATCGTTTGAGATCATTTTCGTCAAAAAATTCGAAAGTTACAGACATTTGGGCAAAATGATAACGCGATGTTCCCCAGAACATACGCGCAAAAAAAGCTTCATCGCGGATTTTCCCACATTTTATCTTTCTTTTTTTTTACATTATTCATTTCTTAATACATATCTGGTGTATATCACTTCAAAAAATATGTAATTTACTGAGGTGGAACTTAGTCCATATTTGAAATATTAATTTATGTCAAATATCTTATACATGTTTCAGTATGAATGTTATTTGCATTCGTTGACATAAAAAGTTAGTTCAATTCTGATGATATGCCATATGAAGATATCAATGTTAAGAAATGTGGATGATATTTATACTGAAGTGTTATTTAATGATCCAGTTCTATCATATTCTATTGATATCATTCCCAACTCTTACGGTGGGTTTCACAAAGCGTTGACAGCTCTTAATTGCCGAATCAGTGTGATTCAATGTCAATTTTGTAATTTTTGATGCCACCACCGAATTAAATTCACAATTAAGTTATCCAAAGCTTCGTGAAACACACCAGGAGAAACCATTACTTTCGGAGAAATTATTTTTTTGAATAATCACCCGCTAATAGTTTGGCAAGAGCGCCAAAGCTGCTGTCCACAGGGCTTTCCCACTTTTTGCTGTTTCAAGGAATTGAATTCAAGGTTCATAATTTGGAACAACATCTGGTAGATGGGAAATATATTTAAAAAAAATCCCGATAACATGACGATTTTTCCTTACTAAATCGGGAATTTTGGAAAATTTTTCAAAAATGTACGGAACGTTTCGAGGGGGTTCACAGCACGCGACCGACACTTTGGGACGGTGAAAAGCGAAAGTTGAAGACGAAATTTCGATATCTATTACCGTTTTCGAAGGAATTAAGAAAGACATTTTTTCATGTCCATGCAACGAACCGCGATCAAATCGATGGTCGAAAGGTAGAGTGATGTGGATCTATCTGGTTGGACCCGGGTTTCAAAGTAGGAGTTTTTGTCGAGAGATCGATCCACTCAATAAACTATGTGGGGTTTTCCGTTTCGAAACGTTTATACATATTCGAAATCGACGTAAGGAAAGGTGGTAATTTTGGATGAATATCAAATTATTTCGACAACTCAAAAAACTCGAAATCTGTCAGGTTGGGTTAGAATTGATGAGGTTCAAAATATTTTTCAGGCGAAACATGTCTATACGGACCACTTCCCGGACCGTTTTCGAACGGGAAACCAGCCAAAAAGAGATAAAAATTGACGAATAATATGTAACATGATATTTTCCTCAAATTATAAAGCTGAGCAAAGATCGAAAGTAATAAAATTCTTTCATATTCACCTCTCATCGTAAATATACAGTGCGCTTCAAAATTATGGAACAAATTCATTTTCTCAGAAGAAAAATATTTGGCAACAAAATCCTGAAACAGGTCAATTTTTGTTTCACTTTTACCAAATTTGTATGCATTTTTGAAGGCTTTTTGTTGCACCCTGTGTCATCCCCATCAACCCTCTGAATTTTTTTTATAGGGAAAGTGGGTCATGTGGTACTCTTTTGGCAAGGTCTTTGTATCTTCTTTACAGGCGTGCAGAAATTTTCAAGAAAAAATTTTGATTTTTTGAAAAATAGTTAGTTCAAAAGATGTACCTATGTGTACTTAGTCATGGCTCATTTACTTTGAGACGATAGTACGTGATGAAATTTGTCACCGAATGAAAGTCGACCATTACAGTTTTGTTCATGCACAACTTTCAACACCCGACGAACCCTTTAATGGAGAAAAAAATGGGGGGTGGCGTGAGGGGGTTGAAAGGGGTTGAAAGTTGGGCATGACCAAAACTGTAATGGTCGACTTTCATTCGGTGACAAATTTCATCAGGTACCATCGTCTCAAAATAAATGAGCCGTGACAAAGTACACATACTGAAAAACTCTTTGAACTAACTCTTTTTCAAAAAAGAAAAATGTTTTCTTGGAAATTTCTGCACGCCTGTAAAGAATATACAAAGACCTTGCCAAAAAACTACAACAGGACCCACTTTCCCTATTCAAAAAAATTTAGAGGGTTGATGGGGATGGCACAGGGTGCAACAAAAATCCTTCAAAAATGCATACAAATTTGGTAAAAGTGAAACAAAAATTGACCTGTTTCAGGATTTTGTTGTAAAATATTTTTCTTCTGAGAAAATGAATTTGTTCCATAATTTTGAAGCGCACTGTATACACACTGATTATAGCGCAGAAGTTGGTTTGTCGGGTTCATAATCTGAAGTAGGGGAGAGCGGGGCTGAAAGTGCCGGGGGTAAGTTGTGCCGATGCGAATATCTCGGAAACAGAAAGAGATAGATATACGATCGGATTGTGTCATTTGTGTCGCGTATTGCCTAATACTTGGCCACAGACGGCTGCCCTTTTAGTTGCGTCAGCGACGAGTACCGAATGGTAGTGCATGTGAGATACCTCTAACGACAAGTAAGTAAATATTTTCTTTCCGATACTTTTTGGTCCTAAGCTAGCATTTTTTGTGCTTTTGATATGACATTTTTAGTAAAATGTTTGTTATTTATCTTAGTTTGTTATGCAGTATAATTTTAATGCTTTGAGCAGAGTGATTTTTATACTTGAGACAAAATATCACTCTATAATAAACGGGGTAAAATGTGCCTTTCATGTGGGGCTGGTTGTACCGCAGCACAACCAACCCCTAAGTAACCTTTATTGGTTTCAATATTGTTTATGATTACGCGAGCACTTATGAAAGAAAGAAAATACTTTTTGACATGATACTTAATACTTCATTTATTGTCTAAGACAGAATGGGGACATACAAGCGAAAAACTGAAAGAGGAACTACATCTCAGGAACTTTTTCAAAGGACTGGTGATGCAGTCATCTAGGGATGACATAAATTCAGCGCTGTTGCACGTAAATAAGAAATTTATCACCTCCCTGATTAATTGGAGATAATAAAGGACGTAAAAGAAAGACAGCTGTTCTTACTGACACGCAAAGACAAATGCTTTTGCCGAAGAACAGACTAATAAAAAAAAGACGAATGAAAGTGAAACTACAAAGAAGGTTAAGGAAAAAGGGAAGGGAAAAGCGCAACAAATAAATAAACCGACTAAGAACCCCACTAGGAGAAGAGTTTTGCAAGATGACGACAGTTCTGATGACGAGCAAGAATGGTTCTGTATCATATGTTGAGATTCCCATAGGGGAAAAGGGTTTGAATGCAGATAATGTAGGAATTGGGCCCATTTGCAATGTATTGAAGATATAGAAAGCCTATAGCATTTGTATTCCCTAATTGCTATTCTTATCAGACATCTGAAAAATAAATAGTTGATATGATATATTTTTTTAATTTCTCAAAAAGACCTAAGAGACTGATAAATAAGATAAGAACTCTGGAAAATACTCTGTTACTTTATAACTTAAGATAAATCTTTATTCTTTTTTAAATGTATTCCCTAGAGACTGATTTTTTGTTAATTGATCTAAATCTCATGAATAAATACAAATTTTTGATTAAAAATATGCTTCTATGTTTGAAATAATTACATAATTAAACATAATTTGTTTTTTTATGATAATACTCAGAATTATAAGCAACTGAATTTTAAAAACTGTTAATTTATAGTGAATAAATATATCATTTTAAAATTGATGTCTTTTTTTAACCTAAATTAATTTTTATTAATGTAAAACACATACAATTATTAACGGCACAACCGACCTCAGCTACGGCACAACTTGCCCCAAAATGAGGTTGGTAGTGCCTTTCTGCCGCTGTGTAAATAAATCACTTTTTCTGAAAAACTATTGAAAACGTGCAAAATCTGTAGGTAAATTGGTATTTAGGACTAAATTTGGCTTAGAATTATTCTTTGCTTTCAGGCATAGTAGTTGTTTTATCCGAATCATAAAAGGTTTTGTCAAAATCGGCACTTTCAGCCCCGCTCTCCTCTACTGGGATCGATATTCTTAGCCAAACTTGCTCTTTTTGGCGCTCTTGTTCCTTGGAACAGAGTGCTTATCATATGAGTTCGTTAATAGGCATAATAGGCCGGTTATGATGTTATTTCCTCAATAACTCAAAAAATACAGATCCGATCCAATTCCAACATAATAGTTGTAGAATGCCGGAGCGAAAATTTTCGCGGAGTTTCGTGAGTATCGTATCACTAGAAAATTTTTAAAATATCGATGGAAAAAATTCTGTTTCTCACAAACTATCCTTCCTATATCGCTTTAATTTTAGTCAGCTTCTGCAAAACCTAACTTGACAGTCAAATTGGAACACAATTGGACCTATATTGCTGAAATTTGAAAACATATTGGATGCCGAGCAACCTTGGGTGAATTTCAGTAGCTGGATAATGACGATAACTTTCGAACGGAAAGAGATAGCGAATTGAAATTTTCAGGGTAGGCGTGCAACAGAATGGGTCAGTTTAGTTCACCAGAGGCGTAATCAGCCAAACGGTTTCGGAGTTACGTGTCATAAATTTTGGTGAT
The DNA here is from genome assembly GCA_937662695.2 of Halyzia sedecimguttata. NCBI lineage: Eukaryota > Metazoa > Arthropoda > Insecta > Coleoptera > Coccinellidae > Halyzia > Halyzia sedecimguttata. The sequence goes on along the minus strand of OW569416.2, from coordinate 7,388,145 downwards.
TTCCTCAATAATTTAAAATATACAAATCCGATCCAATTAGAAGTTTGTAATTACTAGTAGAATGCGGACGCGCTAATTTCTGGCGGAATTTAGTGAACGTCGTAGCATTAGGAACAACGCTAGTTTTTTTTAGAAAATTTTATTTCAGAAACTATCCGTCAGAATACGCAGATACCATTTTACAATCGAGTACTGAGTACTGGATCGACTTCATATGAGGCGTGAATAGACAATGGAACGCAATGCACGCAAAAGATCCTGACTTCACGTCGGTGCTTTTTATGAATTTTTATGTATACAGGGTGATTCCATATTAGCTGTGAACTTCGGAGGAGGTGTTAGTATGACTAATTTGTTGTCGTTTGAGCCATATTTATTGTTAACCGAAAATCAACAGTTTCCGAGATATTTGATTTCTTGTGATTTTGAAAAAATTCTCACCTCACCATTATAAATTTGTATTATTTTATCAGAAATATGACGCATCTGGAAAATCGCTAACCGAATTCGGACAAATCACGGTCTTTGTAGGGACTCACTACATAAATGGGATAAAATTCCGGACCCACTGTGTGACTGCGGAAGGGAAAACCAGATCATTCAGCATATTGTGGAGAACTGCGAGACCACGGCCTACCCTGGTGTAATGTCTGATTTCCTCACACTGCCACATGCGGCGATTCAATGGATCGAAAATCTATCGATAGAGATATAAATTACTTTATCTTTGGTTTTATGTATGTGTATGTGTTTTATATATACACCTAAATATTTTATATTTTGTATTTTATTTTATATTTTACATATATTTTAGTTTTAAACCATGTGTAGCCATACGCTAATAATAATAATAATAGAAATATGAATCGAAGAAAGACGAATAACGAATTAAATATTTTTTTATTGCAACAAAACTCGAAATTTTATGGGAAAATGTATTGATAAATTATTTTTGAAATGGCCTCCACCATTTCTTATACAAGCACGTGTCGTCTTTCTAATTTGTCAGTTGTTACTTACCACCTGAAATTTACTCCCACTCTTCTCGCCGCTTCGTCTATTCTCGCCACAAGTTGTGCACGTTTATTTATTTCTCTTTCATTTACCATTTCTCTTGAACTGCCCCAAACATGAAATTCTAAAGGTGTTAGATCCGGACTCCTCGCTAGCCGTGAAATAGGTCCCTCCCTACCTATCTACCGACTAGGAAAATATTCTTTCAAGAATATACATACTACGGTGAGAAATCTTTTAAAAATCACTAGAACTCAAATATCTCGGAAACTGTTGATTGTCGGTAATTGATATATATGGCTTAAACGACAGCAAATGAGTCATTCAGTTAATACCTCCTTCAAGGTTCAAGTCTAATTTGGGATCACCCTGTATACTGAATTTTGTGTACAATGGCGGATGCCTTGAAAATGAAACGCGCTCAAATCAATGGCCAATTGACTAGTTTTCAAAGATTCCTCACAAGTATTTCCGCGAATACCAGTATTAACGAAATTGACTTTCACAGTCATAATAGTCTGTGGATGACATTCCAAGATGCATTTAAATCTTTGCTTCATACAAATCCTCTACTTTCTGAAGTGCAAAAATCCAATTACCTGAAATCTTGTCTTATGGTAGAAGCTACACAGTTGATACAATCAATGCATATTTCTCTCGATATTTCCTCAGACAAATATTCAATCGCGTGGACAAGGCGGAGAGAACGCTATGAGATTGAAAGACTTATAATCCACACGCATGTAACGGCAATTCTAGATTTAACTCCTGTAAAAAACGAATTACATCCTCATTTACTAAAACTACTCAATTGCCTCAATCAGAACATACGCTCATTGAAGGCATTAAATCACTGAAAGTTGGGATATAGGTACTTTTGATTCACATTTTATGTGACATACTATGTTTTTGGCGCTCTAGTTCCTCGGAACTGAGTGCTTAAAAATTTGCCCAAATGTCTGTAATTTTCGAATTTTTCGATGAAAATGGTCTTAAACGATTTGGTTCGGCTCACTGATCAAGAATCCGTGGTCGAAATTCATTCTGTCCGGCCGGCCGGCTGACTGTAAGCACGATAACTCTCGAACGGAATGAGCTAGAGGGTTGAAATTTTCAGAGTAGGTTTGGGGGATGAATATCTCGGCTAAGTTCGTTATTGGGCAAAATCGGACGGATGGTTTCGGAGAAACAAAAAAAAAATTTTTTTTTACAAACCAAATTTTTTTTAATAAGCAGTTTTACCATAAGAATCCAATGATATCATTTTTAACTCGAACAAGCTAACACTTTCGGAGATATGATTTTTCAAAATTTCAATAATAAATCGTATTTGTACGTTTTCACAGAATTATACAATTATTCTATGTATGAATTGTCATAATGTCAACTTATTTTCCTGAGACATCACAGTTTTCTGACCTGAAAGTTGACGAAAAGCGAATATAAGGTTAAAAAACAGTCAAATAAACCCCCATGTGGCGATCTTATGTCGAAAAGTGAAAATTAAGAATATATATCCCAGGTAAGTACCGACGTTTTATTCCAATACCGGAGATCGATAAGATCGTTCGAGGACCCCGATAGCCGGTCGGTCTGACCCGTCGGGTTTCGGAACGAGAGAAGCTCAAATCCCGGAAAGGGAATTACACTTTTTGGCGCTCTAGTTCCTTGGATCTGAGTGCATATGAATTTTTATTTAAGATGCAGTTTCACCATTAAATTCCATCGATATCATTTTCAACTCCAACAAGCTAATACTTTCGGAGATATGATTTTTCTAAATTTCAATAATGAATCGTACGTACTTCTTAGTTTTCACAGAAAGCTATAATTATTCTATCTAAGCTTTATTATATGATCTGTGTTCATACTCGTATATTTCATCCTGTTCTATAAGAAAGACTCAAATTCATTTCAGCTATTTTAATTTGATTTCTTCCATGGTGCAGTTCTCATTCTCAGATTGCTCATTTAATCTTGGTAAATAAACTATTATTTGAATTTAATTTCCTATATTATTTCGGAGATAGGTATAATTTGTCTGTTTGAACTAGAGCGCCAGAAAGCTCCTGTCCACAGGGCTTGAACCCATTTTTTTTGCCAAGGGCTAACCTTGCCGAACTATAACCTAAAGTGTCTTTCTGTTAAGAAAATAATAGTTTCTTGTAACTAAATGATATATTATATATTTTTGGAACGGAAAAAAATTGTTATTCTTTTTAAGTAATCATAAACTATTATTTCCATTAGAAAAAACACAACTTCATGTTATACCTCAAGGAAACTCCATGTAAAAATCAAAGCACGCCTCTGTTTGCTATCAAAAAAGTGTGTGTATGAAGTTTTAGTTCAACATAATATCACGAAGAGCAACGGAGACCAATATCGTATTCGCCCAAATTCCATTTCGGCCTATAACTCGAAAACCAAAGATGATAGACGAATGCAGTTAAAGGCATCATAAGTTTCTCAAAAAATGGGTTCAAGCCCTGTGGACAGGAGCTTTCTGGCGCTCTAGTTCAAACAGACAGATTATATCTCCGAAAGTATTGGTTTCGCAGAGTTGGGAATTATATCAATGTATTCTTATGATAGAACTGCATCATAAAGGAAATTAAATTCAAATAATAGTTTATTTATCAAGATTAAATGAGCAATCTGAGAATGAGAAATGCACCATGGAAGAAATCGAATTAAATCTGGCCAATTTTGCCCAATAACGAACTCAACTTTTTTTAAATTTAGAAAAAATTTTTTGGCACTTTGCGGTAATCTGGTCAATACAAAACTACACATGCGTATAAAGGTCATGATTCTACAATTTGATGCTAAATTTTAGATAGATCGAGTGATCGGTTTCGGAAATATTCATACAAAATATTTTTACTAAAATCGGCCATAACTCCGAAACCGCTTGATGGATTTCTCCCATTAACGAGCTCGTCCGAGATATTTACGCTCCAAACCCACCTTGCAAATTTCAATCCGCTAACTCCTTTCGTTCGAGAGTTATCATGCCTACGGCCGGCCGGCCGGACAGAATCGATTTCGACCTCGGATTCTTGATCAGTGAGTCGAACCAAATCGTTTAAGAACATTTTCATCGAAAAATTAAAAAATTACAGACATTTGGGCAAATTGATAAGCACACAGTTCCGAGGAACTAGAGCGCCAACAAGTTTCGGATTCTTGATCAGTTAGTCGAACCAAATCGTTAAAGACCATTTTCATCGAAATATTCGAAAATTACAGACATTTGGGCAAATTGATAGGCACTCAGTTCCGAGGAACCAGAGCGCCAAAAAAGATATGTGCCAAGTTCAATTAATTCTCCTTGATCCCTTAGGGTTAAATAGTTGCAGTTCAGGTCTAACCAATTTTGCCCACCCTGCACATAGCTGTGGTTGTTATCCTGAATCAAGTGCCGCTCCTTGCAACTATACCTATAGGTGAGAGTTACTAGTGAAGCTTTAGAATAACCTTTTTGGCGCCCTTATTCCTCGGAACAGAGTGCTTATCAATTTGCCCAAATGTCTGTAATTTTCGAATTTTTGGCTGAAAATGGTCTCAAACGATTTGGTTTGACTCATTGATCAAGAATCTGTGGTCGAAATCGATTCGGTCCGGCCGTCCGACCGGCCGTTAACACGAAAACTCTCGAACGGAATGAGCTAGACAGTTGAAATTTTCAGAGTAGGTTTGAGGGATAAATATCTCGGTTAAGTTCGTTATTGGGCAAGCGAGAGGATAATATTTTATTAATATATTTTGAACTATGAAGATAATTTGTTCGTAATCCACTACCTTCTCAAATATCAGGAATAAATGGACAATCTGCTATGATTTTCTCCAGCCTTGCTCTAGACCATGGAGGTAGAAGGAAGTGGAAGGGGCATAAAGATCGAAACTAGTCACGTAAACAGCCATATTGGTGTGTCCCAATTTTCTATAGGAATCCAGAATTCCAACCATAGAAAACTCAAAATTTCATGTTCATAACAAAGGATTTGTCCATTCCAATATGGCCGATTTTATGTGACACCTTCGTTATAAGGGAAATATAGCACATGCTCCCTCCACTTCCTCCTAACTCAATGCTCTACACATTTCGATGATATTTTCCTTAGGTATTTCGAGGTGTAAAAACTATACACCGAGTGTAAGTTGCAACAACCCATTCCACGGGGTTGAATCATTGCAGATTGCTCATTTATTCTTGATATATAAATTTCGTGACAATATTTGAAGCATTTTTTTAAACGACACTTTTTTTTAAATTTAATTTCTTTCATGATGCAGTGCTATCAAAGGAATCCATTGATATAATTCCCGACTCTGAGAAACCAATACTTTCGGAGATATAATTTGTCTGTTTGAACTAGAGCGCCAGAAAGCTCCTGTCCACAGGGCTTGAACCCATTTTTTTCAAGTTCATATAACAAATCTGGCTACCAAAACAGTTTGACCATTAGTTTTAGCGTAGATGCAAATAAAAAAAAATGCGGTTACTGGGCCCCCTGTTAGGAATGCAATTGCTTACGCCTATTCTCCAGATTCAAACGTAATTTAATATAGATCTTCAAAATATGGTTATTTTTAAATTGAACCCAGAGGAACGGTATAGACATTTCAACTCGGAAAAAACGCTATTTCCCCCAAACTGACTTGTCCGTGCACAGAATTACCTTCAATCTTCTTTCGAAACCTCACAATATCGCCTCAATACCAAATCCATGACCACTAGACGTGAACCGCACCTAACATTAGCCGTACAACCCAAAAGGAGCCACTTCTCCTATGCGCATGCGCATTCTACTCTTGGTTGATACTCTTCCCAAAGTCACACACCTCACACAAAACTCTAATTCTTCAACACCATTGGTTCAGGAGATATCGCAACATCAATTCACGCATGCGTGCACACGTCCAAGGGAATTCTATGGAGGAATAGCATCCTGCACCTCAAAACCCCACTCCCAGTTGAAAACTCCAGCAGTGAAATCACTTCACGTCTGCTCATGCGCATAATGAAAAATGGGTTCAAGCCCTGTGGACAAGAGCTTTCTGGCGCTCTAGTTCAAACAGACAAATTATATCTCCGAAAGTATTGGTTTCTCTGAGTTGGGAATTATATCAATGTATGGGTAATTCTCACGAAATACCGAAATTCTTGTCCTTTAAGTTTTATCGAAAATCTAACAACCCTATAACGGATATCAAAATTTTCTTGTAATATATGTAATCGACACTAGAAGTTTCACCTATTATTTCGGAACCAAATACATACATAAGAATAAATACACTAATATTTAGTCCGTAAAATCATTCCCTCACTATGTCCCAAGCTACACGTTCGATTACTTTTATATTATCAAACAAATAAGAAAAAATAATAAAAGTCTACTTTGGAGACTTTTCGATTAAAAATATGATAGATTAATGAAAAAAAAATTAATTTGGATTATATACTAAAAACTGTATGCAAAAATAGAGAATATACACGTGTCCCATAAAATTAAATCATTCCCTCACATTGTTACCGATAATCGAATTTTGATCGCATTGTTAATCCAACAGGAACGCTACTATGAGTTTTTGATAGGTGGCAGTCCTATCAACTCACCATTATTGTGAATTTAACGACAGCGTGTTAGACTTTGCGTTGAAAAAGAAATAATAGGATATTTTGTTTGAATTGCATTTTTTGAGGTCATTCCCTCACATCCAGGAAAAACAAAAAGTAAAATACTTTATTCGATATTAATTACATAGAGAAGTAGACTTATGGGAGTTATCATTTTATACCAAACAACTTTTTAATAGTGAGTTTATATCGTGAGTTTTTTTTTATTATTCTTTGTTTCATCATTCCCTCACCGTCATTCCCTCATATAAATTTCTAGTGAGGGAATGATGGTTTATGAAGTAGTAATTTTCACCAGAGTCAACTTGCTTTTTCGAACATTTGCTTCAGTTTATTCTTTAATTCACCGCTGTAATATTTTTGTGCCGTCAATTAATGCCAAGAAAAAATAGTATAAGTGAAAATTTGCCTATTTGTTTTTGCTGATAATCTTCGAATATTTGCATTGAATAAACAATGCGTAGTACAACACAAACACGAACCAAGTCACATGTTGGACATTCATCAAATGATGTTATTTGTATGACATATAAAAATCACACTTATAATAAAGGTGATCATGTCCTAATAAATTGGGACGAAAAACTTTGTCCAGGGGGTTCTTTAGTAAAGTGTTTGAAAAGAGGAACCAATTCTTGGAGATGGCCAATAATCAAGGATGAACAGTTGTATGCCTGACATGGTATTCACCAGAAGATCAGGCCACCAACATTAATCAAAAAGGGATGTTATGCTGTCAAGGAAATATACTAAAATATGTAACTGAGATGAGACTGTTTTATTAACTAATGAATAGATAAGAAAAGTACTTTTTGTTGGTAGATTCCTAATTAAGTATAACTAATTTTCATTATTTTATTAATTTTGCATAAAAAAGCTATTGTTTTGTTAATGTTGTTAATATTAACTAGTACAACAGAACTTTAATCAATTGGTAAAATGACAACTAAGTTAATTTTTAAGTGAATATATTTTGTTTTTTGTTCATTTTTATACTGCCACTTTGATTCAGTGCAAAATAATGATTGAAGTTAGGTTAAATGGAAATAATTTAGTTGATCTACAATAACCTTGTGATTTTATGTTCCTTCTAATGTTAAAAACTAATAGTTGATTACTCAATTGAAAGTTAATTTAAAATTGAACAATTTTCTCATTGCCTCACTTAGTCTTCATCCCCTCATTTTCAATTTTTTTTTAAATCCTCATAATCCACCTAAAACACGTTTATTCTAGGGACCGCTATATAATTATAATCTTGCAACATCAGTACCACAAAATATCATAGAATATTAATACGAATCCTTTTCAATATTATTTGTCTATTTTAATGACCAAATTTCGGGATTTCGTGAGAATTACCCGTATACATATGATAGAGCTGCATCATAAAGGAAATTCAATTCAAATAATAGTTTATTTATCAAGATTAAATGAGCAATCATGAGAATGAGAACTGCACCATGGAAGAAATCGAATTAAATCTGGCCAATTTTGCCCAATAACGAACTTAACCGAGATATTCATCTCCCTAACCTACTCTGAAAATTTCAACTACCTAGCTTATTCCGTTCGAGAGTTATTGTGGAAAAACTTTTTTTAAATTTTCAAATTTTTTTTTTTACACTTTGCGGTAACCTGGTCAATACAAAACTTCACATGCGTTAAAGGTCATGATTCTACAATTTGATGCTAAATTTCAGATAGATCGAACGAACTTGTCCGAGATATTTACGCTCCAAAACCACCTTGCAATTTTCAATCCGCTAACTCCTTTCGTTCGAGAGTTATCGTGCCTACGGCCGGTCGGCCGGCCGGACAGAATCAATTTTGCACTCGGATTCTTGATCAGTGAGTCGAACCAAATCGTTTGAGACCATTTTCAGCCAAAAATTCCAAAATTACAGACACTTGGGCAAATTGATAAGCACTCTGTTCCGAGGAACTAGAGCGCCAAAAAAACAAGTTTCGTATGACAATTGCCCAAAACAGGTTTAAAGTACCTACAAATAGTAGGTATTCCATAAAACATGTATGATAGAAGATGAGTAATAATATGAAAGAAGATGAGTAATAAATAAAATACCTTGTAATCGATCAAAAATTTCCAGATCTACGTTCACCAAATTTTCTCCTCTCTCGAACTACAGAATTATGCTTTCAATATTTACGTAGTATTTTCAAACATTTTCGGGTGAGGTCCCCGTTGCATCGCTAAAATACGAGTATTTAACCCCAATATTTTTTAAGTTACAATATTCCCTTCTGTCAAGTTGACATTATGACAATTCATACATAGAATAATTATATCAATGTGTGAAATACGATTTACATTGAAATTTTGAAGAATCATATCTCCGAAAGTATTAGCTTGCTAGATTTAAAAATGATATGAATGGATTCTTATGATAAAACTTCTTATTAAAAAAAATTTAATTAGGAATTTGTTTCGTAAAAAAAAAATTTTTTTTTTGCTACTCCGAAACCATCTGTCCGATTTTGCCCAATATCGAACTTAGCCGAGATATTTATCCCCCAAACCTACTCTGAAAATTTCAACTCTCTAGCTCATTCCGTTCGAGAGTTATCGTGCCTACGGCCGGACGACCGGCCGGCCGGACCGGCCGGACAGAATGAATTTCGACCACGGATTCTTGATCAGTGAGTCGAACCAAATCGTTTAAGACCATTTTCATCGAAATATTCGAAAATTACAGACATTTGGGCAAATTGATACGCACTCAGTTCCGAGGATCCAGAGCGCCAAAAATGCCCAAAAGGGGGTAACATGAATTTCAAAATTTTCCCTAGGGCCATGGTACGGACACTCCAACTGAGAAACAACGCCATTTCGTTCAAACTGACTTGTCCGTGCACAGAATTGCATTAATATTATTTCAAAACCTCATAATATCGGGTCAGCACCAGACCCTTGACCGATAGTCCTAAATAACTCCCAACATAACACATACAACCCAATAACAGCCACTTCTCCTCTGCGCTTGCGCAATCCACTCTGGAAGTCCTCTCAAAATCACACACCTCACACAAAACTCCGATTCTCTAAGACAAGTGGTTCAGAAGATATTCCATCTTGATTCCACGCATGCGCGGATCCTCACCAGGGTATTCTATAGAGGAATAGCATCCGCCATCCCAAAACCCCATTCCTCACAGACGAAAACTCCAGCAGTTAAATCACTTGTCATCTGCGCCTGCCCATAATGAAAATGCACGGAAGTGGCAGCATAAACTTAACTGCTTCGGTCGTTTGCATCTAACTACTGATGAGTATCTTCCGAGTTATTGTTGAAACAAAATTTTAAAATTTAAAAAAAAATTTGTTTGCCACTCTATAGCGATCCTATCAATACAAAACTTCGCGTGCATATAAAGGTCATGAATCTACAAGTTGAACCTAAAATTCAGATAGATCGAGTGATTGGTTCCGGAAATATTCATAAAAAATATTTTAACTGAAAATGGCCATAACCCCAAAACTGCTTGGTGGATTTCGGCCGTTGACAACCTTTTCGGAGATATTTACGCTGCAAAACTTCGCTGCCAGTCCTCTAACTCCTTTCTATCGAGAGTTATTGTGATAACGGCCTACAGGACCGGACGGACACAATTGAATTTGACCTCGGATTATCCATCAGTGAGTCGAACTCAATCATTTGAGACTATTTTCGGCAAATAATTCGAGAACTACATACGTGGCAAAATGCTGTTCCTTGCGGAACGCACGTGCGCAAAAAGGTCCATCTTCTAAAACACCCTGTATACATGTAAATCACTATTAGGCAATATCAATATTAAAGGTCAATACTCGTTTTTGGCGCTCTAGTTCCTCGGAACTGAGTGCTTATCAATTTGCCCAAATGTCTGTAATTTTGGAATATTTTGATGAAAATGGTCTTAAACGATTTGGTTCGACTCACTGATCAAGAATCCGTGGTCGGAATTCATTCTGTCCGGCCGGTCCGGCCGGCCGGCTGGCCGGCCGGCCGGCCGGCCGTAAGCACGATAACTCTCGAACGGAATGAGCTAGAGAGTTGAAATTTTCAGAGTAGGTTTGGGGGATGAATATCTCGGCTAAGTTCGTTATTGGGCAAAATCGGACAGATGGTTTCGGAGTAATAAAAAAAAAATTTTTTTTACGAAACAAATTACAAATCAAATTTTTTTTAATAAGCAGTTTTATCATTAGAATCTATTCATATCATTTTCAACTCTAACAAGCTAATACTTTCGGAGATATGATTTTTTAAAATTTCAATGTAAATCGTATTTCACAGATTGATATAATTATTATTCTATGTATGAATTCTCATAATGTCAACTTGACAGAAGGGAATATTGTAACTTCAAAAATATTGGGGTTGAAATACTCGTATTTTAGCGATGCAACGGGGACCTCACCCGAAAATGTTTGAAAATATTACGTAAATATTGAAAGCATAATTCTGTAGTTTGGTGAACGTAGATCAGGAAATTTTTGATCGACTACAAGGTAATTTATTATTACTTATCTAATAAACTATTATTTGAATTGAATTTCCTTTATGATGCAGTGATATCATATGAATACATTGATATAATTCCCAACTCTGAGAAACCAATACCAGATATAATTTGTCTTTTGAAATAGAGCGCCAGAAAGCTCCTGTCCACAGGGCTTGAACCCATTTTTTTTTTAAGAACTTGGCATTTAGTTCTCAACAAATATTGAATTAGTGAATATAAATTACCGAACCGGTTAGTGAATATTTCGCTATTTTCATATTCGTTAAATTCGTTTCAAAATAACTTCTGAAAATATCAAATCGTACGATGATAATACTTCATGGAAATTCCGAAACTTGCCTAATCGGTGAGTAACCACATATCACAATTCTTATGTCGTAGTTTCGGTTTCCACATTTTTATCTACAGTAAACTAAATGCGTGCGATTGGTCAAATTTCAAAAATTAAAAGACAGACAGTCACAGATTTCAGAAAAAATTTTATATAATATCATACCTTCCACTAGACAATTAATCCGAATTAATGTGAATAATACCACTAGAAAAGCAGTCATCTCTGTCAGTTACTTGAATGAATCGACATACAAATTTGAGAACAAGGTTGATGAAGAGATAACCCTAAAGGAACGGAGATACCCGAATTATTTCATAAATCAGTCTACGCCTTGCGCTGACAAGAACCTCAAGATGAAGCTCGTTTGCTTGGTACTCATTTTCACCATCTTATTTCTTCATACTGAAGGTAAATACACAATTTCCGCAAGTTTTTCATGCTACTGTTTAATATAATCAAAAATTTTTCTGACCGTTAATTCTTGGTGGAAATTTTATTTTTGTCTCGTTTTAACTTATCAGCAAATTTGTCTCTGCCAATGACACTAAATATTACCAAAGTTCAAATGAATTTTTAGTTTGGCATTAACTGATAGGTCGAAATACATCAGAATATTGAATTTCTTTGGTATGAACGGTAGAGGTCGATAATTACATTTTTTTTATTTGTCCTTGAACTAAATTATAGTGACGAAAACATTTGATCAGTTTGAACTGAAGTGGGGAGCAAACAGAGGTATATCTATGGAGATTTTTTGTTTGTTTTCAGTTGATTCAGTTTATAGTTTCTATTTGCCTAACAAGAAAAATTGAATATTAAAGAATAGAGTGTAAAGAATAAAATTGGGCAAGGAAAAAAAATTATTCTTAAACTAATAAAGGTACCTGATAAAATTTCATCCAAGGGATGTGTTCACCAATTTTAAAAAATCGGTCAAACCATAAACGTTCCAGAAATGTCAATTTTTGTCAACCTTCCGAAGTAATGATATCTAATATTTCATACTAAACATAATAGTTAATAATAATATGAATATCTCTTCTTATTGTTACTTTATGTATAAGTTTATACAAATTTCTATATCAATTAATTGTTCTTGATATCGTTATTTCATTGGAATATATTTCTTTCGTTTCACGATTTCACGTTTCTGTCAAAGACGCGCCATCAATTGATATTATGCATATTATGGTGGATTAATGAGGCAACTCTTCCAATTGGTTTTGTATATGTATGTAAATTCCAGATTAATCTAGTGAATTGTTGTCGATATGTCGATAATTTGTTGAAATTCATTTTTATGTGATTCCAGTGTTATGATCTCCAAGGAATTCGGAAATATGCCCATTTACGAAATCTGTGTTTAAAAGTGGGCAGACGTACAGATTCAAATCTCTCGATTCAATTATCCATCAGCTAGTCCAATATAATTGTATGCGACTGTATTTTTGTTGACCGCTCTAAAAATGCAGCCATGTGAGCAAAATGACATAATAGTGCGAGGATGCAAAATTAGCTTGAAATTTGAGAGCATCTCCAACAGCATAGATCCGATCGTGTTCTAATTTGGAACTTGGGCTGTAAAGTTATGTTTCGAAGGCTCTTACGATATCAGACACAACTTTCTGATTTACCGAATTATTTTTTTCGAAATTTTATATATATACGATCCTGATGAAATTTCGAAAAAAAATTGCGCATCGGCATTCTACAACTGATTACCATGTTTGAATTGGATCGCATGAGTATTTCTTGAGTTATTGAGGAAATACCAATAAAATTTCATATGGATATAACTCCGAAACTGTTTCTTCCGATTATGCATAATAGCGAACTTGAATTTCGGATGGTACATCCTTTTTATCCATATCGATATTATTTATATTATTAAGTGAATTGTTAATAATTAAGCGAAGATTAACCGTATTTTAATGTTTCTAATGAGAATCTAATCTAAGGACTTTGAGAAATAGCTCCACGAAAGGAAAAAATTGTCAGATTGAAAGTTTAACAATTATCGTAGGTACTTGCAATGTTAATGTTCGTGCTGCAAAAAAATGTTACTAAAAGAAAACTAATTGATAAATCGCGATAAAATTTTTTGGACCATGGATTATTGTTCATTGATCTATCCTGTAGGCGCCTACATTTTTTCAGTTCTTAATTTTCATATTTATTAAGTTTAAATAATATTTATTCATTAAAGGTCCGATTACTCGTTTCCGGGCGTATTTTCAATCCTCTGGGAAAATTATAATTATTGGTCCCACAGTTCCGCGACTTAGGACTTCGTTTGGAAAATTTACTCCTAATATTTAGGAGCAACTGAGCTATATTGTTTTAATTGATAGTTTGTTGTAATACGAAAGGAGTATTTCGTTTTCAAACCCAGAACAAATTATTTGTGGACCACAAATTTAGAATTTAGAAAATTAATTTTGCTAAATAATATATTATGTTTTTGGCACTCTAGTTCCTCGGAACTGAGTGATTATCAATTTGCCCAAATGTGTGTAATTTTCGAATTTTTTGATGAAAATGGTCTTAAACGATTTGGTTCGGCTCACTGATCAAGAATCCTTGGTCGAAATTCATTCTGCCCGGCCGGTCCGGCCCTCCGGCCGGCCGGCCGTAGGCACGATAACTCTCGAACGGAATGAGCTAGACAGTTGAAATTTTCAGAATAGGTTTGGCAGATAAATATGTCAGCTGAGTTCGTTATTGGGCAAAATCGGACAGATGGTTTCGGAGTAACAAAAAAAAATTTTTTTTTTTACAAACCAAATTCCAAATTAAATTTTTTTCAGTGAGCAGTTTTATCATAAGAATCCAATGATATCATTATTAAATCTAACAAACTAATACTTTCTGAGATATGATTTTTCAAAATTTCAATAAAAATCGTATTTTTACGTTTTCACAGAATTATATAATTATTCTATGTATGAATTGTCATAATGTCAACTTATTTTCCTGAGATATGACAGTCTCTTGCTAATAGTTGGTTCGAGAAACGTCAAAATCGACTTAGAGAGACAAGAGTAAAAAACCGTCAAATAAACCCCCATGGGCCCCATGTGGCGATTTTATGTCGAAAAGTGAAAATTAAGAATATATATCCCAGGTAAGTACCGACGTTTTATTCTAATACCGGAGATCGACAAGATCGTACGAGGAGCCCGATATCCGGTGTGTCTACGCTGTCGGGTTTTCGGTTTCGGAACGAGAGAAGGCGGGACTTTTTGGCGCTCTAGTTCCTCGGAACTGAGTGCTTATCAATTTGCCCAAATGTCTGTAATTTTTATTTAAGATGCAGTTTCACCATTAAAATCCATCGATATCATTTTCAACTCTAACAAGCTAATACTTTCGGAAATATGATTTTTCTAAATTTCAATAATGAATCGTACGTACTTCTATGTTTTCACAGAATGCTATAATTATTCTATCTAAGCTTTATTATATGATCTGTGTTCATACTCGTACATTTCATCCTGTTCTATAAGAAGGAGTCAAATTCATTTCAGCTATTTCAATTTGATTTCTTCCATGGTGCAGTTCTCATTCTCAGATTGCTCATTTAATCTTGATAAATAAACTGTTATTTGAATTTAATTTTCTTTATGATGCAGTTCTTTCATAAGAATACATTGATTTAATTCCCAACTCTGAGAAGCCAATATAATTTGTCTGTTTGAACTAGAGCGCCAGAAATCTCCTGTCCGCAGGGCTTGAACCAATTTTTAGTTGTTGTCGTTGGAATTTTCAATTAATTTGTGACTGCTTGTCTAAATTCACATACTGTCATACAATGTTGTTCGAAAGCTTGGTGAAATTGCAATAAAGATGAACCGAAATTGAATGGTATGACTGCCATACTGATATCTATTTAGTAGTTCATTTACAAGTAGTTTATTCTTCCGCTATTAAAAAAAAAATATTTTACCAATATTTCCAACAATACATATAGATCGAGTTTAAATTTAGAACCTAAAGCAAGGTTTTGAAGGCTTCTACGGAAGGTCAACGATATATGACTATAGGTACCTCCGAAACAACTCAGCGGATTTTGCCGTTAACGAACCTAACTGAGATATTTATGCCCGAAACCTATCTTGCAAATTTTAATCCCATTTCGTTCGAGGGTTATCCTACCTATTGCTCGACGCAAGGACAGAATCAAGTTTGACCTCTGATTTTTCATCACTGATTCGAAAATTACTAATTGAGAACATTTTCTGACCAAAATTCGAAAATTGCAGACATTTGGGCAAATTGATAGTTGTTCCATGTAAGCGACCTGCCCCACTGAACACTGGAACTCTTCGCACTGCATCGTGATAGTTCTCGAGAAGGTGAGAGAAGCCACGGTTTATTTGTTTAATTGGATACGCAATTACAGCCATCGAGTCATGCAGTTTTAAGCGAAAGCTAATTATTGAATCTGATAAAAATACTTGATTTGATTCGTCATCCCAGAAATGGATAGCTTCTGAAATGTACCTTTACACAATTCGAGCTGAATATAATGAATGGTTCTTGAGAAATCAGAGATTTTGTAAAATTAGTTGCCAGGGTAGTGCCAATCAATTCAGTTTTAGAATTCGAAATGGTGATCTATATTTCAGTAGGAGGTAGAATGTATAAAAATATATCATTTCACCAAAAACCAATTAAAATGGGTAGAATTACTAGTTTTGATACTCATCGATAAAATCCCTCCCATTTAACTCTTGTTTGGTTAAGATGGAAGAGTTTGTATCAATTCACGCAAATTATTGCGGGAAAAATTTGAGAAAACTTCAACTGTCATTCAAGGTCACCAAAACACCTACGTTGAGACAAATATTGCATGGGGGGAATTTTTCGTACAACGTGAGCAACATCTGTTAATCACTCATCATGAAATATTTACTGCATTATTATTGAAAGTTTTTCTCTTCTGAAGCATCGGAAAAATGTCTCAGGTCACCAAGGAGGGGTTCCTCACAGGTAGGCTGTCCAGGGAGGACCAGCCATTCACGTATAGTTCAGTCAATCTGGCAAAAATTAAATCGTTCCGATACAGAAAATAACCAGTGGCTGAATCTTTGTTAATAGTTGGAGAATGATGTTAGAAAAGGGTTTATTGGGTCGGCCACGTTGGACCGTGATGCGTGTTTTGAAAAACTCAAAAAAATTTTGAAATGCATTTATCTCGTGATCTATGCATTTCACAGAAAAATTTATTCAAGAAAAAATGTAGAGGACATCGATATCTACAATTGATCTCATCGGTGCTATGCCGTACAACAAAAAATGCACGAAGTAGGTGGCGCTAAAGTTCCAAAATAAGAGTTTTTCCACTTTTTTGCTATTAAATTTTCTTTTTTCAATTATATTGTAAAGGTAAAAGTTGTTCCTTTTAATATTACGAACAACTTTTATATAAACATTTTTTACATACAACTTACCGTTCGAAAGTTATAGTGTAATACAGCGCTGCGTTAACATCGCAGTGCTGCTAACGGTATTTTTCTCAGTCCTATTGTAACTTTCTCCGGCGGGATAGTTCTAATCACAAATTCAGTGACTCCAAAAACATATATACACAAATTTTCACATCAATTTAACTTATGCAAAAATGTAAGGGTGAAAGGGTTAATCAAGTGTAAAATCCATATTTGTACTTTATCATCGTTAAAAAATGAAAAAAATGTACATTAAAAGAAAAACGCTATTGTATGTACCAATAAAATTGATGTTATATAATGATGTTATTGAATTTGTTTTCGTCAACCTAATCCAAATTTCTCGAAAAGTCAATGAAATCATTAAATTTTTAACATTTTTCATAAATTATTTTATTAGAAATCATTTTTCATGACAAAAATAAAGACTTGAAAACTATTTCCGTTCAATAAAATAATGTATAAAAAATTTTGATCAAAAGCTATTATTATTATGAATAATTATTATTCATAATAATTTACAATCGCTAATTAGAAATATTACTTTTCCATTACAAACAATGTTACAAACAATATAAATTATTACATCTTGATCAAAACAATAAAGATACGTCAGTTATATGCACCACAGCTGTCCTCATACTTTGTGAAATCGTTGTAATGGAATTTTCAAACTTCAGCAAGCTGTAGCTTCAAAACGGTAAGTTGTATGTAAAAAATGTTTAAATAAAAGTTGTTCGTAATATTGAAAGGAACAACTTTTACATTTACAATATAGTTGAAAAAAGAAAATTTAATAGCAAAAAAGTGGAAAAACTCTTATTTTGGAACTTTAGCGCCACCTACTGCGCTCATTTTTTGTTGTACGGCATAGCACCGATGAGATTAATTGTAGATATCGATGTCCTCTACATTTTTTCTTGAATAAATTTTTCTGTGAAATGCATAGATCACGAGATAAATGCATTTCAAAATTTTTTTGAGTTTTTCAAAACACGCATCACGGTCCAACGTGGCCGACCCAATAAACCCTTTTATAACATCATTCTCCAACTATTAACAAAGATTCAGCCACTGGTTATTTTCTGTACCGTCGAAATGCCAGATTGACTGAACTAGTAGCTATCAACCGTTCGATTTTAAATCGAAAAATGAATCGTGGGATAGTTTCGATGAATGCTATGGTCTCACAAAAATGCATAGATAAATAACTAGATATAGGTATAGATTCAAAGTTATTCTGAATAGTTGTACTTGTCACTTTCTATCCCGATGCTGAATCGAAGCCGAAATCGGAAGTTAAATCGAAGCGTGTGTGACTGTAGATCTTTTAGTCTAGTCAAAAAGTGCCTTTTAGTTCAAAACTTTTAAGAGTTCTTCAAAAATTATTATTGGGGTGTCATTCGATTCGGAATGGCATGTAGATATTTTTTGAGAAAATTCAAGTGCCACTCACAACTGCAGAAGTTATAAAAAATTAAGTGAAAATTGGTTCAAGCCCTGTGGAAAGGAGCTTTTTGGCGCTCTTGTTCAAAAAGACAATTTATATCTCCGAAAGTATTGGTTTCTCAGAGTTGGGAATTATATGAATGGATTCCCATGATAGAAATGCATCATAAAAGAAATTAATATTTAAAAAAAGTGTTTCTTAAAAAAAATGGTTCAAAAATTATCTTTAAAAAAAAAGAGCAATCTACAATGCTTCAATGCTTTAATGCTTCAAAAATTGTCATTAAATTTATTTATCAAAATGGAATGAGCAATCTGCAATGATTCAACCTCGTGGAATGGGTTGTTGCAACTTACACTCGGTGCATAGTTTTCACAACTCGAAATACCTAAGGAAAGTTGGATCGAAATGTCTAGAGCAAGGCTGGAGACAATCATAGCAGATTGTCCATTTATTCCTAATATTTGAGTAGGTAGTGGATTACGAACAAATTATCTTAATAGTTCAAAATCTTAATATATATATTTCTTGTGTGCGTGTGTATGTGACTGAACTCCTCCTAAACGACTGGACCGATTTTGATGAAATTTTTTGTGTGTGTTCGTGGAGATTCGAGAA
Organism: Halyzia sedecimguttata; assembly: GCA_937662695.2. NCBI lineage: Eukaryota > Metazoa > Arthropoda > Insecta > Coleoptera > Coccinellidae > Halyzia > Halyzia sedecimguttata. The sequence continues at coordinate 7,369,108 of OW569416.2, read as the reverse complement.
TGGTTTAGATTTACAATTTGGTCTGCTGGAAAATGTTTTTGGCGTTGGAGTTTGAGTTGGCGTTGAAGTTGGCGTTGGGGTTGGAGTTGAAGTTGGAGTAGGTATTGTGGTTGGCATTGGTTATGGAGTTGGCGTTGTAGTTGGAGTTGTAGTTGGATTGGAGTTGGAGGTGGAGATGGAGGTGGAAATGGAGATGGAGGTGGAGATGGAGGTGGAAATGGAGATGGAGGTGGAAATGGAGTCGGAGTCGGAGTCGGTGTCGGAGTCGGAGTCGGAGTCGGAGTCCGAGTCGGAGTCGGAGTCGGAGTCGGAGTCGGATTCGGAGTCGTCGGAGTCGGAGTCGGAGTCGTCGGAGTCGGAGTCGGAGTTGGAGTCGGAGTCGGAGTCGGAGTCGGAGTCGGAGTCGGAGTCGGAGTCGGAGTCGGAGTCGGAGTCGGAGTCGGAGTCGGAGTCGGAGTCGGAGGCGGAGTCGGAGTCGGAGTCGGAGTCGTAGTCGGAGTCGGAGTCGGAGTAGGAGTCGGAGTCGTATTTGGAGATGGAGTTGGAGTTAGAGTTGGATTTGGATTTGGATTTGGAGTTGGCGTTGGCGTTGGCGTTGGCGTTGGGCAGGCGTTGAGGAGGCAGTACGAAGTCTGCCGGGCCAGCTAGTATATTAATAAAATACTATCCTCTTTTCCTTTCGTAATTTAAAATTTAATAGGTCATACCACTACACATTCTTTTCTTTATTATGAACCTTAACACAAGAAAAAATGTTTGATTCACAAATGTAGATCCATATTTCAGTATTTTTTTGCTGGCAACATCATGAAAATACTGTATATAGGACCATGTCTCACTACTTAAGGAAGTAAAAGGTAATATTAACCTCAGTGGTCAACGAACAGTAAATTCGTTTGATGATTCCATTATGTTCTTCTTTCCTATTGTCTCCATAAATTACATCATTAAAATGATCCAATTCTAAATCTTCTGAAACATCATCTCCAATATTTATACATAAATTATTCAATATGTAATTAGTCAATATTATTTTCGATTTCAAAACATATATATTCACAAATTCAAGAATCGGATACTTATTTCCAAGAGAAAGTATTTTCAACCTACGAAGTGACAATTTCTAATAGCTAGAAAAGTTGACTTTTATGAACAGTGAGCACAGACAGATTCTGTTTTCACATTCTGTGAATACATAGAACTTACGAAGTATTATTGAAACATTGAAACATCATATCTCGGAAAGTATTAGCTTGTTAGAGTTGAAAATGAAATGATAACAATGCATTCTTATAAGTAAACTACATCTTAAAATAATATGAATTCAAAAGTTGTTATGTAAAAAAAAATGTTTTTTTCGTTACTCCGAAACCATTAGACCGATTTTGCCCAATAACGAACTTAGCCGAATATTTATCCCTCAAACCTACTCTGAAAATTTCAACTTTCTAGCTCATTCCGTTCGAGAGTTATCGTGTTAACGGCCGGACGGACGGACGGACGGCTGGACGGACGGCCGGACAGAATCGATTTCGACAACTTTCAGTTGTCGATCAGTGCATCAAACTAAATCGTTCAAGACCATTTTCAGCCAAAAATTCGAAAATTACAGACATTTGGGCAAATTGATAAGCACTCTGTTCCAAGGAACAAGAGCGCCAAAGAAGGTGGTTTATTTTTTTGCATAGGTATATCTAAAAAACTATTTGATATTCTTCAAATTTGAAAATAATATTCAAAAAGAGCAGGAAATTTTCGCGAAAAACGTTCCAAACCTCGGAACTGTAGGACCAATATTTGGTATTTTCCCATTAAAGGGTTCAAATACGCCCGAAAACAGGTAGGTACTCCAGCTTCCGAAAGCCACGCCCACTTCGGATTGTTAATGAATAAATATTATCAAATCTTATTAAATATGAAAATTGGGAACTGAAAAATTCAGGTGCCTACATGAAGGGTCAATGAACAATAATCCGTGGTCCGAAATTTTTATCGTGATTTTTCAATTACCTAGTTATCCATTAGTTAAATAACAATTTTTTATACAACGAACATTAGCATTGCAAGTGTGGTAATTGTTAAAATTCCCTGAAAACCGAGTTCTTGTTGGATCAGATTTGTATAATAATTCAGATGAGTATAACTCCAAAACCATTTGGCCGGTTAGGCCAATTGAGGAACTCAAATGTAGCATTCCGATGCGCGAATACCCTAAGATTTGCGAGTCGCTATCTCTTCGCGTACTCCAGATATCATGAGATACGTCCAAGCTTCAATTCGATCGGGTCTGTATTTTTTGAGTTATCGAAAACATACTTCTCCAGATGGGTATAACTCCGAAACCGTTGGCCGATTATGCCCAACAACGAACTTACCTTTCTCATTCGGATGCGCCCCTATCTCTTTTCGTTCGAAAGTTATCGAGGCAACTGTCAGTCATACAGCTACTGATCTCACCCAAGGCTGCCCAGATCTCCAACATTATAGATCCGATCGTGTTAAAACTTGGAACTTGGCAGTAGAGTTAAGTTTTGAAGGCACTCGCAAAACGTCAACCATGTAGGACGAATAGTTTCAGGATACAGGGTGTCCCGGGAAGAATGCGACAAACGGATACCATTAATTAATGTCATCAGGCTGGACTCGTATCAAGAGGATTTAATGGCCTGAGTGCCTTCGTTTGGGATATACAGGGTGATGTTCATCTTATGAGTGCAATTTCACACTTCAATAACTTTTGAACTAATGGACCGAATGATTTCAAATTTTGAAGTTTTGTCACCCTTTTCTATCGCCTTCCGTCGATATTTCTAAAGTCGAATAAATCAGATCAGGACTGGGAAAATTTTAGACCTTTCCTATTTTCGTGAATATTTGATCACCCTGTACATGAACGTTATGATTTTTTTTCGTTATCGTAACCATAAAGAAATATTTCATCATAAAAATTCTAAATCTCTGCTTGGCACCGTTATACAGGGTGATTAATTATTATTTACTTCAATAAATGTTGAACTTATTAAAATCAAAATTATTTCAAATTTTATAGTTTTGTAACCCTTCACGACTGCTTTTCTTAAATTTTCCTCAAATTTGATAAACAGAACCGGTCTAGCAATATTTTAGACTTCCTATATTTCTGGTGATATCGCATCAGCCCGTGCGTGAACATTATGATTTTTATGACTGAAAAAGAATACTAGTAAGTGTTTAAGTAGAGAGTTCAGATGAAGATATAAAATCATAAAAAAGTGAAGCAAAGTATTTTACATTGGAACATACTTTGCCTGGTTTGTTAGAAACCATTCCAATAAAAACATTGTGGTTGCAACATGATGGAACTCCTGCGCACTATTCAAGAGAAGGGCGCTAATATTTGACGAACTCTTTTGAAAACAGATGGATTGATTGATCTGGACATGTGGCCTCCTTGATCCTCTGATCTGACACCGTCGGATTATTTTTTATGGTGAGCGTTTAAACTAGAAGTCTGTGCAGAACAGATAAACATAAGGGGCCCAACTACAAAGAATTATTGATGCTTACGATTTTATTAAATCACAACCGAATACGATAGCAAAAGCTGAGAAACAAATATATCAACGAGCTCAAAAATGTACTGAAATGGAGGGATACCTTTTTGAACAATTCCTGAACTGAAAATTTTTCCTTTTGATTTGTTTTTGAGTTCGAATATTTTCAATTTATTTGCTGTTTTTTGTTCTATTCATTATCTAGTTAGTTGATTGAAAGTTTCCTCAAATAAATTCGTTTCATTCATGAACTCTTCTTTTATGATTTGATATCTCAATCTGAACTCTCTACTTAAACACTAGTATTCTTTTTGAGTCATAAAAATCATAATGTTCACGCAAAGACTGATCCGCTATTACCGGAAATATAGGAAAACCAATATTTTGTTAGTCCCGCTCTGATTTTCCAATTCGAGAAAAATTTAAGAAAGGCAGTCGTAAAGGGTGACAAAACTATAAAATTTTAAATAATTTTACCTTTAAGTTCAAGATTTATTGAAAGGAATGTTTATTGATCACCCTGTATGACAGTGCCAAGCAGAGTATTAGAATTTTTATTATGAATTAATTATTTGTGATTACGATAACGGAAAAAATTATTATGTTCATGTACAGAGTGATCCAATATTCACGAAAATAGGAATGGTCTAAAATTTTCCCAGTCCAGATCTGATTTATTCGATTTCAGAAACATTGAAGGAAGGCGATGGAAAAGGGTGACAAGACTTTAAAATTTGAAATCATTCGGTCAATTAGTTCAAGAGATATTGAAGTGTGCAATTTCACTCATATGACGAACATCACCCTGTATGTCCCAAACGAAGGCACTCGGCAATTAAAACCTCTTGATACGAGTTCAGCCTGATGACATTAATTCATGGTATTCGTTTGACGCATTCTTCCAGGGACACCCTGTATATAAATTTTGTTCAATGTTTGTCGGGGATTTTTTTAAATTCTCTAGTGATACGATCACCACAAAATTTTATAGGAATTTTTGCATCTTCATTGTACAATTAATTACCATGTTTGAATTGGATCAGATTCGTATTTTTCGAGTTATTGAGAAAATAACAAAATTTCAGATGTGTATAACTCCAAAATCGTTTGGCCGATTTTGCCCTTTAACAAACTCAAATATCGTATTCTGATGCACAATGTACCCTAAAAAGTGCAAGTCGCTCTCTCTTTCCGTTCTCAGGTTATTGTGAGAGAAATAATTTTTTTTAATAATTTTCTTAAAATTTTCTAGTGATTATTACTGGAAAACCGTTGGGCCGATTATGCCAATAAAATAACTTGTCCGTCGTATTTGGATGCGCCCTTACCCTGAAAATTTCAAATCGCTAGGTTCGTCCTTTCTCAAGTTATTGTAGCAACGGCTGGCCGGACAGAATAAAATTTTACCTCGAATTCTCCATCAGTGAGTCGAACCTAATCGTTTGAGACCATTGTTGGCAAAAAAATCGAACATTGCAGACATTTGGGCATAATGATAATGCGATGTTCCCCAGAATATGCGCGTAAAAAAGCACTGACGTGAATTCAGTTCCCTTTTCCATTAATACATAATTTGATTTGAATTGATCAATATGACTTCATCAGTGAAAAATAGCTGCAGAAATCGGAATGCATTATTTTCTATTATGATTGTATTCAAAAGCAATTTAGCATTGTGAATCAGATGGAAATTTAGAAAATGAATAGATCGAATAAATTTCGAATCCACATGAAAAAATGCGAAAAAAATTCGCTTATACAGGGTGAGTCTTTGACCACTGCATTAATTTTAACCAAAGATTCCTCTCATCAAATGAAACACTTTTTTCATTTACCATTTTTCCAGATTCGGCTCAGGTAAAAAGTTACAAGCGTTAAAAGATTTCATAATGTGCTAATACACTCCCGCATATAAATTATCTATGACATTGTTGGCGGACGAGAATAAGGCATGGTAACGTGGTTTACAGCATGATTCGGGATTCCAACGCTCAGAGAAGGATCCATAAATGTAGTGAAATTTCTGGAGTTTTCCATTTTAAAACATTCAATGAAGAATATCTCGAATACGGTGCGTTTAAGGAGAAATGATGAAGACTAATATAAATTTCTAAAACGATGGAATATTCTTGAAATGACTCAAGAAAAACTTTATATGCTTTCTTTATGCTGATTTCGTTTAGTTTTATGAATCCACGAGTCCATAACTAGAAAACCAGTAGAAGTAGAAAATAACTTATATTTGGAAAATATGTATCATAGTTATATGAAACCTTACGCCAACATTCATTTAATTCGAAAATAGGATGTCAAATCTACAAAATAAAAACTGATTTTTTTTCAAAATTTCAACAGCCTGTATCTTTTTACCTGAGCTGAATTTGGAGAAATGTTAAATGAAAAAAGTGTTTCTTTTGATGAGAGGATTCTTTGGTTAAAATTAATGCAGTGGTCAAAGACTCACCCTGTATATTCTTGATAATCCATCGACATAACAATGCTTTGATAGTAAATAAGTTTCAGGAGTTGGTAATATTCACATATCCACACAATAACCTACAACTGATAATTACAAGTTCCGTTCATGCCTCAATGGATCACCCTGGTACACATCAACTCCTCTGACCACAGCGCGTCAGTGTCTATTCGTGTTATGACAAAAATTCGGAAAGGCTTAGTAATCCTCCGAAATGGTCGGGACCACTTACGGGATTACTATGCACCAAGCCTTTTCCTGAAGTGCTTGAATTACTAAGCACTGAACACTGGTTTTAAAAATTGCTCGGGAACACAAAATGTACTTTCACAAGCACTGAGCACAATGCTTTGGCTCAACTGTGTCCATGGCTATGTGGATTAATAGCTAGACGGATAAATGACTAGGAGGATTAACGGATAGGTGAATCGATGGATAAGCGAATTTATGGCTCAAGTAACTTGAAACCAATTTCGTACTTCCAATTGTACGATGTGTTTTTTCTTTCTTTAACGATTTCTGGTTAGATTATCCGTAGATAGGGTTCTACCTACGGCTAAAAATGTAAATTTTGAAGACATTATGTAAATATCAGCTTCAGCACAAAACCCCAATTTTGTACTGGAGTGCTTTACAATCATCAAAAGTATAGATCTGAAATGAGAAACAGAAATCAGTAAAACAAGACACACGATGAAATATTCATTGATTTTAACCATCAAAAATTAATACGCTTGACCGTGCTAGATCCCCTCATCGCTCAGTGTTCCCCAAAGAGGAAAGCGTCATTGAAGGGCAGACGCAAACCCAGGGTTTCATGGTTATTACCAATCATCAGTGTGACTTAGCCGACACTGAATGCACTGAAGGCTTTCTAGGAAACTTAAATCCATCGGTCCTGAACTGGTAGGGAAAGATTACCACCAGTGGCACCTATGTAGATCCTTACGAACTCCGACCCTCTGCGATGAAGAACCTTGAGCGATGTTCAGCGACGTTCATTCTTTTGCCGTAAGAGGGTCAGGAATGGCAATGCCATCTACCTATAAAGCGAACTTTACGGACTGAAAACACCCGGTTCGGTGTGGTTAGATAAACCACCAGCCAGTGAACATTGAATGAGATGAACTGTGGCTTTCATGGATATTACCAATCATCAGTGTGACTTAGCAGACACTGAATGAAACTGAAGGCGTTCTAGGAAACATAAATCCATCGGTCGCGAACTGGTAGGGAAAGAATCCCACCAGATCCTTACGAACTCCGACCCTCTGCGATGAAGAAATCTTGAGCGATTCTCAGCGACGTTAATTATTTTGCCGTAAGAGGGACAGGAATGGCAATGCCATCTACCTATAAAGCGACCTTTACACACTGAAAACGCCCGGTTTAGTGTGGTTAGATAAACTACCAACCAGTGAACATTGAATGAGGTGAACTGTGGCTAATGGCCAATAACTAAAACAAGACACACGGTGAAATATTTTTTGATTTTAACCATCAAAAAATATTCCGCGTGGCCGGGTTAGATCACCTCATCGCTCAGTGTTCCCCATAGAGGAAAGCGTCATTCAAGGGCACAATGTGTCTTGTTTAAGTTATTGGCAATTTGCCACAGTTCACCTCATTAAATGTACAAACAGGAATCAGGATAGAGAAAAGGTTGATATAATTTGAGGATTTAAATATGAACATTTGTGAAAATTTATTCATTCTGCCAATAGAACATAAATTATATTTTTTCAGCTCTGAAGAATTTGATGGGAACACCTATTCAAAAATGCGTGAATTGTCTTTGTCATGCAAGGTCAGGATGTTGGAGTAGATACAACTGTGCAAGATATTCGGTATCCTTCGAGTATTGGAAAGAAGCTGGCAGTCCAGTGCTCGATGCCAACGAAGATCCTGATTCTAGAGATAGTTATAAACGTTGCATGGCAAATGAAAATTGCATAGTTAACACAATCGATAAGTACACTTCTTCGTTCGGAGAATTGGTAAGTATATCTCACACGCAAAAGTTTCTTTATCTCCATTCTCTACCTGTCATGCTACCATTATTTAGGTCTATAATTTCTTCGGATAATTAACCTTTGGAAATGCACAGCGGAATTATTTTCCTAATCCTTCATAGAACTTTCACTATTTAACATTTTGTGACCTGTCCACGTGCGGTTCGTCAAGGCTTTCCCAGTTAACTGTGGAAGATAAATGCGTAAACCTTAGTACAAGAACGCTAGTAGGCTAAACGAAGGTTTATTATTTCAAATTCAAACTATACCGATTGTCTTATATATACCCTAATTTTTCTTAATTGCATCATATCTTTTTTCCTGAAGAGCCATTTACGTATTCTAGAACTGTGGTATGAATTGTATTTATGAATTTCGGTTAATTCGGTTAATTACACATTTTCTGAATTCATTTGAACATATGTATTTCAAAGTAGAGCATGTATATCCATATTTCGTCGATATTCGATTTTCGACCTTTCATGAATTCTTCTCCCATACTTCAGAAGAAAAATACAATCCTTATGTGAACCAATAAACTTATACACCAGAAGTTTGGTGTGTTAACTAACACAACCACCGATGACGTTTTAAAACGTCAGATTCCCCTATATCATATTGACGGTATAAGTTTCTACCTCTTCATATCTCCACTACTGGTGTATAGCAATGCGATGCAAATTTTTGTGCTCGGCATAAGAAAAGTAATGTATGTTTGGGGCTTCATTTCTCTCAGAAGATCATTTCTTTTTCTTACAATTTCCCGCAGAATTGTACATATTGGAGGATCGTATAAGTATAACACTTGATTTTTGTACTTGTAATGTCTTGAAATTTAGAAGAAAAATATAAAAAGCACTGAATTGAATGATGAGTGCTTCAAGCTCAGATCATAGAGCTTGTCAGATAGATCTAGTGAGACGGTAGTAGCTGTTGGGCCAATAATCAACAGTGTTCCTGAGATTGGGTAAGGATACAGTATACACAGAACGCAACTGACTCTCCTACCTCACAAGCGCGATGGAGCAGATTGACCCCTAGTCCGCTCTTTTTTAGCTTTTTTGCTTCTTTCATACTCAAGTGAAATCTGAATTGGCACGCTTGCTAACGACATGATTATGCTTATAGTGACCCCCCTAGGTGTTCCTCAAAGACACCTCTCAGAACCTCCTAGGAGCTTGTGCGGGTTTGTAGAGTCAGTTATATTCTATGTAGGCTTTGCTACTGTATCCTTACGCCAGCCCAGGCACAGAACTGTTGATTTTTGTGTTTGATTTCCATGAAAAATGACAGAAAGGGCCACCATGAATTTCAAAATTGGCGCTTAGGGCAACGGTACCGACACTCAAACTCGAAAACAACTATTTTCGTGAAATTGACTTGCACGCGCACAAAATTGCCATGAATTTCCTTTAAAAATCTCACAATATGGGCTCACATTACCCAGTACCACTAGATGTAAACCGCTCCCAACCTAAAAAACGGCAACTTTCTCTTTTGAGAATTCGCAGTCCACTCATGGCTGAAAGTCCAATCAAAATCACACACCTCATACAAAGTTCCAATTCCCCAGCAACAGTGGCTCAGGAGATATGGCAGCTTCAATCCACGCATGCGTGGACCCTCACAAGGGGGATTCTATGGAGGAATAGTATCCTCCACCTAAGAACCCTACTCCTATCAGACGAAAACTTCAGCAAGGAAATCACTTTTCGTCATGATCAAGCAATGGACACTCCACCTAGGAAACTCAGCTATTTGTTTGAAACTGGGTTGTACACACACATAATTGACATGAGGTGTTAATATGGCCTTCCTGTCCTTCCTCAAAAAGGCCATAACTCCTAAACCACTTAGCAGATTTCGCCCATTTACAAACTTAATCGAGATATTTATGCACCAAACCTACCCTGCAAATTTCAACTCTCAGCTCTATTTGCACGAGAGTTATCGTGTTTACGGACGGACGGGCAGAATTTGATTTGACCCCGGTTTATTCAGTTAGTCGAACCCAATCGAGAGCAATTTAGGCAGAAAATTCCAAAAATACAGCCATCTGGGCAAAATGATAGCACGCTGTTCCTAGCGCAAGAAGCACGCAAACATCCAAGACGTACGATTTTGTTTCTTTATCTTCGGATTCTCGGGGATTACTGAATTTATTCCACGGCATTATTCCAAAGGTATATTATTTGAGAAAATATTAAACCAACTTCTAGGATTATCTTAGAATAATCCTTTGAGGTTTCCAGTCCGTTGGAATTGGCTATTAAAATTTCAAACTTTATCATCGTATTTGTATTGCAGTCGGAAATACATTATATAAAATATTTTACAACAATATTCTGCAATCAAGACATCGCGAGCTTGTGAAAATTAGAATAAATCATTAGGAAGGAGTACATACCTATAAACACAAATTTGTAGATTATTAAAGTTCCATACTTCTTCATTCATCTTGAAACTCTGAAGTATTATTTTCACGTGTTTATTTTCTTCAGGACTGCAATTGTGATGGCAAATTCGATTGTAAGGATAGGTTTGCCATTCATCTTAGAGGAAATAGTTGCGAAAATCCTATTTTTGGAGCCACATATGCGCGCAGATTCAATGAATGCGCAAAACAAATAGGCGTTCCTGACATGCTGAAGGAAGAAGGATACAACGGATGTAGTGTGGTTGATGCCGTTTGACATAACTTCTAACTGATATTGTAATGATACCTACAAAATTATTTGATATTCTTTCCCTATGAGTCGAATTCTGTGTTAATCTTAAGACTCTCGTAAAATAAATACTAAACTGGCTGTATTTTTCAACGATCTTAGCGAATATATCCGATAGAAGGTGATAGGATTATCTCTCAAATAATTGATGAAAGATTTCAATTTTGTTTTCTGACTACTGAAGAAGCTTTCTTCAGTATTTCTTCAAATAGAGTGGTTGCAGCAAATATTTCTTCTTTGAATAGTATCGAAAAAATATATATTTTCAGATTGACAGATCTGAACAAAATTGAAACACAATGAATTGAACAGTATGTTCGTGATCAGATGTCCATATCGGTGTCCAGTTGGTGAAGAACGTCGAAATCGAGGAAGCTGTGGTTATCTTAAGGTAAGTATGTCGCATTCTTGAAGCTTGTCAAAATCTGTTCGAACTATAATAAAAGCAGAAGACGTGGTTTTCTTAATTATTGAGACATCGGCTACCATTAATTAAACCATCAAAGTATATCCCTCCCTTTTCCACTATCCATGTTTTCAATGTTTTTGTTTATATTTATATTATCTGCCGACACGCCTTTCTGCACATTGGCGTGTTCAGGACAGGGTAACCAAGAAACCAAGGAAAAACTGGAAAGAAAAATTAAAATAGGTGATGCCACAACAGGAGCGAGCAACATAATTGTGGCTTCAGCTCTAGGACTTCCAATTCGTACACAAACTATGACAACGTCAGGTAGGAATCATAAGCAGCCTGTGCGATCCAACCTCAACTATAGTATGCCTCCGAATTGGAGGTCCTAGAGCTGAAGACACAAATTGGTTGCTCGCTCCTGTTGTGGCGTCACCTATTTTCAGTTTTATTTCCATCTTTTCCTTGATTTCTTGGTTGTCCTGTCCTCAAGGAGCCAATTAACAAAAACACGTGTCGGCAGGTACCAGCAGAATAATTTTTCTCTATTTCAGTATTGTAATGAGTCCATTCCAGCACTAAAAACAGTGCTGGAATGAACTCATTCCCGCATTGTTTCTAGTAATATTTTTCTTTTTCATCACTGACATTCGATTCTATCAAATTTCAACATAGGTCAATTGACAATAATATAATCTGGATATACTAGTATACCGTGTTCCGATATTCCTGAGCAGTACAGAACAGTAAATTGAAACGTCAGATATTACTGAAATTCACTGGCGATGCTTACTCTTACTTAAGAGCATTCCAAAATTACTTACTGCGGCCAGTAATGCCAGCAATTTCGGAACGCAAGGATAGTGTAATAATTATTGTTGAGAGTAAAAGTTTTATTTTCATTAAAAAATATGGTACTATACAGATTTCTTTCTTGCTAATTTTGAATCATACATGCTATTACTTATATTAACAGGAAACTGTTTCAAATCTGATCTCCATTTCCTACGTACGATTCAAATTCCGTAATCTGTCAACTTTTGTAACAGTCACACCAACTGCCAAGATACAATACCAAAGTCACTAAGATGTATAATCCGAATGTTTCATTAAATTTCAGCAGTATTCTACAAAACTTGCCTGAAATAGAGAAAATATCGTCTAATACTCGTTGCAGAAGGCAATTCCAACACTCATGCGTTCGAAAACTCGCTTCTTCGTCGCTCGCTTCCGAATTTCGCATTCGTGTTTTTAATAGGAGCCCGTTCTGCAACTTGTTTTAGAATATACTATTCTTTGCTCCTCTTACCCACTTAAAAACTCCATTCAAATTTACCATCTGATTGTCCTCTAAATCCATAGTTATATATTTCATTGATAAATTTTTTGTGGCAGCCTGCAACGAATTCTTTCGCAAAATCGATAAATTCAAAATGTCCAAATTTTCCTCGATTAAGCAAGGCATATACCGGGTGGCCCACCACAGACACGGAGCTCGTTTTGAGGGAGTAAATGAAGATATTTTGAAAATATTTTTTTGTGGTGTGTGTTCAAAGATATAGACCCAAGTTAAATTTTTTTAAATGTAACATCCTGTATTTGACCTCAAAAATTGAATGGAAAGCTCAAATTATGATGAGTTTCTTCAGATCACTTTATACCTTACAAGCACCATTCACGACAAAAAGGCAAAAAACTTTAAATATGGAGTTTTTTAAATAGCAATTAATGAAGAAACCAGTTACGCCAGCGATACAAATAGTATTTTTTCGAGTAGACATATTGGTTGCTACTACACAGAAAAAAATTCAACTCTGGAATAAACAGAGTGATCATAATTAATTTTCAAACATCAACTACAATGTCAAACACTTTCTTATTTCAAATGGAACCCCCAGTATTTCTATATCTCGTTGAACGTAAAAATTAATTTCGAAACTATATTCATGAGTTGGTTCGAAAGTAGGTAATGAGAGTATTCAATTTCGAGTAAGTTTTATTCAAAATAGCAGGTAGAGCGCTTTCGGCCTAGAATGCCATCATCAGTACCTACCACTGCAAAATAGAAGACTAACCCCCAGTTTCTGAAAGGCTGGTCAAAGTTAACAGAACTGTTAATGTCAAATCAGTCCGAGTTTATGCGCTTTGCGCAACTCAGATGAGGGTTAACAAGAGATTGATCACTGATTAGTTAACATTTGTGTTGATCAGCCTTCCAGAAACCGGGGGTTAATAACGGTCACTAACAAACAGATATCGACCACCTACTTGTGAAACAGAATTCATCAACTGAATCTAACATTGGAAACAATCACAGTCCTTGGTAACATAATAAAAATGGGTTCAAGCCCTGTGGACAGGAGCTCCGAAGTATTGGTTTCTCAGAGTTAAGAATTATATCAATGTATTCATATGATAGAACTGCATCATAAAGGAAATTCAATTCAAATAATATTTTATTTATCAAGATTAAATGAGCAATCATGAGAATGAGAACTGCACCATAGAAGAAATCAAATTAAAACTGGCCAATTTTGCCCAATAACGAACTTAACCGAGATATTCATCTCCCTAACCTACTCTGAAAATTTCAACTACCTACCTCATTCCGTTCGAGAGTTATATCTATGTCTATGGATGAAAAGCAGTCTCACTACTCTCAGATCTCTTACTTCATGATCCATTCCTAAATGTAAGACTTTTCTGAGAAAAACTAATTTCGGAGCAAACAACTGAGATTTTTCTCACTTCACTCACAATTCTCCGATTGATTAGATAATGTCATGTCTCAGGAAAATAAGTTGACATTATGACAATTCATACATAGAATAATTATATCATTCTGTGACAACGTTGAAATACGATTTATTATTGAAATTTGGAAAAATCATATCTCCGAAAGTATTAGCTTGTTAGAGTTAAAATGATATCATTGGATTCTTATGGTAAAATTGCTTATTGAAAAAAATTTAATTTGGAATTTGCTTTGTAAAAAATTTTTTTTTGTTACTCCGAAACCATCTGTCCGATTTTGCCCAAAAACGAGCTTAGCCGAGATATTCATCGCCCAAACCTATTCTGAAAATTTCAACTGTCTAGCTCATTCCGTCCGAGAGTTATCGTGCCTGCCTGCCGGCCGGACCGGCCGGACGGCCGGACAGAATGAATTTCGACCACGGATTCTAGATCAGTGAGTCGAACCAAATTGTTTAAGACCATTTTCATCGAAAAATTCGAAAATTACAGACATTTGGGCAAATTGATAAGCACTCAGTTCCGAGGAACTAGAGCTCCAAAAATAACGTCAACTGGATACAATTAAAGATTTAAAATATCCTGACAATTATCGTTCTCAACGTGGAACATGCCGACTGAATTGACATTCGCAGGCTAACCTTTATCTGCAATAAAATCTTCAAAGTCACATTTCGTCTTAGCAAGTGGCAAATCCGCCAGCGCAACGAACAAATAACTTAAATTTTATTTCAGCTTCCTATTTTCCTTTCGTTTTAGTGTTTTGTTTTAATCCTGTTCATTTGCCAATAATTTTCCGGATATTAATTGTTTGTTGTTTTCTCTGGCTGATTTGCCACCTGCTGACCCCAGCTGTTTGTCCTTTCGTATTGCTGTTGGTAGATTTTGTTCACTCGCCAATTAATAGTGTTTAAATCAAAAGTTATTTGTTCGTTCCGCTTTGCCACTTGATAAGATCATATGTGACTTTTAAGATTTTATGCAGATATAGGTTAGACTGCGAATGTCAATTTAGTCGGTATGTTCCACGATGAGAACATTAATTGTCAGGATATTTGAGATTTTTAGTTTTATCTAGGTGACGTTATTTTTGCGCGTATGTTCTGGGGAACATCGCGTTATAGTTTTGCCAAATGTCTGTAACTTTCGAATTTTTTGACGAAATTGGTCTCAAACGATTCAGTTCGACTCCCCAATGAAGAATTCGAGGTCAAATTTGATTCTGTCCGGCCGGCCGTCCGGCCGTCCATTGCCACGATAATTTGAGAACGAAAAGAGCTAGCGACTTGAAATTTTCAGGGTGGATGGCGCATCGCAATACGACGGCCAAGTTCGTTAATAGGCATAATCGACCCAGTGGTTTCCGAGTAATAATTTTGTTTTCAACCAATATAAATCCGATCGAATTGAAACTTGATGAGTAGTTGTAGAATATGAACCTAAGCACGTTTGTGAAATTTTGGGTGAATCGTGAGGCTAGAAAATTTTAAAAAAATTATTAAAAAATATTTTGTTGTCACGATAACCTGAGAACGGAAAGAGATAGCGGCTTGAAAGTTTCTGGTTAGGTTGTGCATCTGAATGCGACATTTGAGTTTGTTTATGAGTATAATCGGCCAAACGGTTTTAGAGTTATAGCCATCTGAAATTTTCTGAAATTTGGTGGTTTTTTTTTCCTCATTAACTCAAAAAATACTAAACCGATTGAATTCAAACTTGATTATTAGTTGTAGAATGCCAACGCAAAAATGTTTGCATAATTTGGTGAGGATAGCATTTGTAGAAAATTTTTAATAAATCATTGAAAATAAAAAAAAAAAATTCTATATATCAGTAACTATCTGTTCGAAATTGCTGAAATTTTGCAAGAGCGTTCATAACCTAACTCTACCGCCAAGTTTCAAGTTTTAACACAATCAGATGAATATTGTTGGAGATTCGAGCATTCTTGTGTGAGTTCAGTAAATGGGTGACCGTTGCCTCGATAACTTTCGAACGAAAGAAGAAAGGGACATGTAATTTTCAGGGTAGATTGCGTATCCGAAAAGGAGAAATGAGTTTGTTTTTGGGCATAATCGGTTTAACGGTTTCCGAGTTATATCCACCTGGAATATTATTTCCTTGATAACTAAAAAAATAAAGATTCAATTGAATTGAAGCTTGGTAACTAGTAGTAGAAAATCAGCATAAAGACGTGTTTAAAATTTTGTAAGAACCGTACCCCTAGAAAATTTGAAAAAAATGACGAAAAAAAAAATTTAAGAACCGCACCCCTAGAAAATTAAAAAAAAATCACGAAAAAAAAATTCGTTCAAGCACTGACGTGAAGTCAGAAGCTTTTGCGCGTATGTTCTATTGTCCATTCTTCTGTATTGGACACCCTTTATCGAATTTACCATGGTTAATTATGTTGTCCATTCTCCTGTATGGACACTTAATTCGAATTTAGTATGGTAAATTCGAAATAAGAGTGTCCAATATAGGAGAATGGACAACATAATTAACCATGGTAAATTCGATTAAGGGTGTCCTATACAGAAGAATGGACAATAGAACATACGCGCAAAAGCTTCTGACTTCACGTCAGTGCTTGAACCAATTTTTTTATTATGTTACCCAGGACTGTGATGATTACCAATGTTAGGTTTAGTTGATGAATTCTGTTTAACATGTGGTCGATTTCTGTTTGTAACCGATCGCTATTAAGCCTACTACTTTTCAGTGGTACTGATGATCTCATTCTAGGCCGAAAGCGCTCTATCTGCTATTTTGAATAAAACTTACTCGAAATTGAATGCTTTCATTGCTTTAGAACCAATTATATTAATCGAGTACACATCCACAAAACGCCCTAATATCTTCATAAGATTTTCCTACACCTAAACCTGATTTCTGAGTTTCTCAGCAATATGTCTACTCGAAAAAAATACCGTTTGTATTGTTGGCATTTCATCATTAATTGCTATTTAAAACAAGTACTGAAGTGAGGACAGAAGCTTTTGCGCGTATGTTCTTTTGTCCATTCTCCTTTATTGGACACTCTTAATCGAATTTACCATGGTGAATTCTATTGTCTGTGCTCCTGTATTGGACACTCCGAATTTACCATGAGAAATTCGATTAAGAGTGTCCAATACCGGAGAACAGACAATAGAATTCACAATGGTAAATTCGATTAAGAGTGTCCAATACAGGAGAATGGACAATAGAACATACGCGCAAAAGCTCCTGACTTCAGGTCAGTGCTTGAACCAATTTTTTTGTTCGTGAAGTCAGGAGCTTTTGCCCGTATGTTCTATTGTCCATTCTCCTGTATTGAACACTCTTAATAGAATTTACCATGGTAAATTCGGAGTGTCCAATACAGGTGAACAGACAATAGAATTCACCATGGTAAATTCGATTAAGAGTCTCCAATAAAGGAGAATGGAAAAGAGAACATACGCGCAAAAGCTTCTGACTTCACGTCAGTGCTTGAACCAATTTTTGTTTTCAATGATTTTTTAAAAATTTTCTAGTGCTATGATCCACACGAAATTTTGCAAGAATTTTTTGCGCTGGCATTCTACAACTAATAACCATTATTGAAAGGTTTTTTCTGGGTTTTTTCTCCCAAACTCTGAAAAATATCTATAAAATAAAAATTAATTATTTTGTGATTTGCTTCTGCGTAAGAAACACAAGATATTTGTCAGAAGCAATCAATTGAACAATGTTGCCTAACAAACAACAACGAAACAACACCAACGAAGAAACAACTATATCGTAACGTTTCGGAGTCTATATCAGACTCCTTCGTCAGACGCTCAATGAAAATCTTTATAATTATTTTGTTGATAGTTATTGTGAATTTCAAGAATTGTCACATTGACAGTATTTAAAAATCATAGCTAACATAGTTTTACTTCGCATAGAAATTTCCAAGTTCCAACTCCTTTTTCAATAAATTTAGCCAAATATGGTCAATACCAATTGAGCAATTTGCATAATTGCATTCTCTGTTCAATAAAATACAAGTTGACTCCTTAAGTTTCCTTTTAATATAATCAGGTTTTTTAATTAGAATCTTTGTATTACTCCAATCCATCATGTGATCTCCTATCTTAGCTATGATTTTTAAATACTGTCAATGTGACAATTCTTGAATTTCACAATAAATAACAACAAAATAATTCTAAAGATTTTCATTAAGCGTCTGACGAAGGAGTCTGATATAGACTCCGAAACGTTACGATATAGTTGTTTCTACGTTGATGTTGTTTCGTTGTTGTTTGTTAGGCAACATTGTTCAATTGATTGCTTCTGACAAATATCTTGTGTTTCTTACGCAGAAGCAAATCACAAAATAATTAATTTTTATTTTATAGATGTTTTCCAGAGTTTGGGAGAGAAAACCCAGAAAAAAACCTTTCAATAATGAGTACACCTCCCACAGTATCCTTTAATGATTACTTAAAACAAAGGTATGGGCATTTTCAATCATCCTTTTCAGGAAATTGGAAGAATTATACAAGAAATTGTCACACACAGAAAACAGTCTAACTTTCTTGTGCAGATGCTGGGACAATAGAATAATTCCCAAGTTCCTAAGAATTAAATTACCTTTCGATATTTATGGTTGCCACAAAATTATGGACAGATTTGGTCATGCTTTAGTCAGAGAAAGAGTTAGTTTTCTCAGACAAAATAAGGTAAGACTAAGTCAAGATATTCTAAGGTTAGAAATTTTCAATAATTTGTCAAAGAGTGATTCAGATCATATCTTTTATTGTGTTGATATTTCATATGGAAATGAATATAAAAAAGTAGAGCATCAAATTTTAATAAATTCAATTCTCTGTTCGATGAAAAACAAAGACAATCCAACAAAAATGCACTTAATAACAACTTCGTCAATAGAACGGTTATAAATTTATCTTCAAGAAGTTTGAATGAAAGTGAAAAAAGATTCTTACCAAAGGGACTAAATTTTGCAGTGACAACAAGAAATGTCCCCATACTAGATATTACTACATCCATTGAGAAGACAGCTCAAAGACTTCCAACTGAAAGTCAAACGAATTCAGAGTTTTGAATAAAATGTTACTAGAAGAGCTTATCAAAAGAACTTCAAACCTAAGTTATATGGAAAAACAAGCTATAATCTCACTTAAAAAAGATAACAATATTAAAATCTTACCTGCTGACAAGGGAAACGCTACAGTCATTTTGGATTCAAATGAATATCATAATAAACTTTTGAATATTGTTAACGATAAGAACAAATATACCAAAATCAATAAAGATCCCACTTCTATAACAGAAAGAAAAGTCAAAAATTTTATCAAAGCATTCAAAAACCCTTACGTATAGACAGAAAAAATAACTCATGACATCTTACAGTAAACCACCACATTTATATGGTCTTCCAAAAATACACAAATATCTAATTCCACTGAGACCAATAGTAAGTTCTATTGGATCTCCATGTCAAAATTTAGCGGAATATTTACTTCAATGTTTAAACCCATTAACAGGAAAGAAAGAAAGTTTTTTGAAGGACAGCAAACACTTTCTTGAAAAACTACAAAATTCAAATTTAAACCAAAATGACATTCTAGTGAGCTTTGATGTTGTCAGTTTGTTCCCCAATGTTCCTGTCGATAAGTCGCTTCAAATAGTTCGAACGAAATTGATGACTAGATAATTAAGGATTCAAAATTTAATGCCAATGATATTATGGAAATGCTTGATGTTTGTTTGAATACCACCTATTTCCAACTAGGAGATGTTTTTTATCGACAAAATTTTGGAATGGCAATGGGTTCGCCTTTATCACCTGTCATGAGTAATATATTCATGGAAAATTTTGAAGAAAAATTTGTGGATATATATTTGTTGAAACCAAAAGCTTGGTGGCGATATGTTGACGATATATTTGTAATTTGGCAACATGGTGGAGAAGAGTTTTTCGATTTCATAAATTCAAAGGAACCTACAATAAAATTCACTTTGGAAATAGAGAAAATAATCAGCTTTTTTTTCTGGATGTTTCGATAATTAAGTATCCGACCCATTTCGAAACGAGAGTCTTCAGGAAGCAGACACATACAAATAGATATTTAAATTTCTATTCAAACCATCAGCTTAGTGTGAAAAGAGGTATTATTAAAACACTTTATGATAGAGCAAACCTAATTTGTTCCACTCTTGAAATTCGAAATAATGAAATTGATTTCATAAAAAAATTTCTTGAAGAAAATGGATATCCGAGGCAATTCATAAATACATGTATCACGAATTTAGATAGAAGAGCAAATAATCAAGAACAACAAAATAATCAACAAGCACAACAGAATAATCAACAAGAACAGCAACCCAATCTGTTGAATGTGATCCCTTATGTTCGTGGCCTTTCTGAAAAAATTAGAAGAATCGGTTCTATGATCAATATAAGAACCGTCTTCAAAACACAAAATAATCTTAGGTCTTTATTAACTAAAACAAAACCCATAAATGAAAAACAAAAATCAAAAAACTGTTTATATAATATTCCTTGTATTTGTGGTAAATCATACACAGGAGAAACATCAAGAGCACTAGAAGTAAGAAAGTCAGAGCATAAGAATAACTTGAGAAATAGAGACATACAGAAATCAAAAATAGCAGAACATGTATGTACAATCCAAGGAGATCACATGATGGATTAGAGTAATACAAAGATTCTAATGACAGAACCTGATTATATTAACAAATAATTTTTATTCATCAGCTTTCATCTACAATATGTGTACAATTTTCAGGAATTTCGCCTAAACATAAGTTTGTGTGCTAGATTCCCGATATAATTTCAGGTATTCTTCCTGTAGCTGAAAATTAAGTTATACATCCTTTTTTTTTTTTTTTTTTTTTTTCCTCTTCACCTCAAAAACAAAATTTACCAGAATGAACAATCATGGAGTACCTACCAGATACATGGATCAAAATATTTCAAAAATTCTGAACAGTCATCAAGAATGAATGTTACCGATCAGAGCAAAAAATATAACTAGCGTCAGATACATATACTCATAACATCAAAATATGTTCTCAAAAATTGATGCATTTTCCAGAATGAATGCTTTCAGTTTCTTTTTGTACAATTTTTTATTATTCCAGTAGTCCCTTAGTTCAGTGGGTAAGGAGTTAAATATTTTTGGCAGCAAGAAAAGCAGAAATCTTTGATTTATGCTCTTATGAAATAAAGGTACCGACAAATTCCGATTTGTATTGCCCCTGGTTTCGTAATTGTGGTCTAGGGTTGTTAACATCTTCTCTATTTTAAAGAAGTATATCAAAGAGCACAAGCAATATAAGTTGCGTAGGTTCATCAATCGGCCAATCTCATATAATTCTCCAGTTGGAAAAAGTCTTGGTTTTTTATGAATTATTTTTATCACAGTGTTCTGTGTGATTTCTAAAGTTCGAATGGAGTTTTTATAGGCACCACCCCACACTACAATACAGTACCTAAGAATAGATTCAACAAGAGAAGTATACAAAAGCAATAAGAGATCTCTGTCGAGTATTTCTCTAACCATATAAAATTTATGAAACAGCATTCTTATCTTGCTACATAGAAAACTAACGTGCTGTTTCCACTTTAAATGTTGATCAACAACAACTCCCAGATACTTCACGCTCTCCCTCTTCTCTATGTAGGTACAATTCCTCCCTGTATGATGTTCTTGTGAGCGTACATTTAATTTTTTGAATGTGGGCTGATCTGAATCTGTTGCAGAAAATGCAACAAAGAATGTTTTTGAGGTGTTCAGATCCAAAAGGCTCCTGTTCAGCCATGCAATCATTAGTTCAATTTCCCTGCTAGCACTATCTCGAACATCCTCCCAGCTTCCTCCCTGAAAGATTAAGACCGAGTCATCAGCGTAGGAGAGCACTCGACAACCTTTCGTTGCAGCATGAATTTCATTGACGTATATTAGAAAGAGGATCGGACCCAGAACTGTGCCTTGTGGCACCCCGGTCTCAATTGTCATATAAGAACTATAAGAGTTGTTAATTTTTGTTCTTTGTTTTCTATCAGTTAGATAATTTTTTATTAACAACAATGCCTTGCCTCTGATACCGATGCGTTCCATCCTCTCCAGCAGTATATCATGAGACACAGTATCGAACGCTTTTCTCAGATCTAAGAAAACAGCTAGTGTTTTTTTCTTATTATGCCAGTTGTTATGAATTTCTTTTATGAGTTGAAATACTGCATCCTCTGTTCCTTTGTCGTTTCTGAATCCAAACTGATTTGGATTGAAGAGCTTGTTCTTCTCAAGGAAATCTGTAATACGATTTTTTAGACATTTTTCAAATATCTTAGAGAAGCTGTTGATTACAGAAATAGGCCGATAGTTTGTAAGGGACTCTGATCCACCACCCTTGTATACAGGGGTGACTGTTGACAGTTTCCACTCCCTTGGTATAACAGATGTAGAAAAACACAAATTAATTATGAACGCAAGAGGAGTTAAAATATATTTATGAGTATTTTTTATTTCTCTAGATGTTATTTGGTCTTCTCCAGGAGCAGAGTTGTCTTTTAAGGTACTTATATGTTGAACTAGTTCATTTTCTGTAACTGGTTTGAGAAAAATTGAGCTGGAGATATTTGTTTTCGAAAAAGCACTACTTTCCCCATCCACTTTCTTAATATTTTTTTGTATTTCTTTGCCGATATTTATAAAAAAAATCATTGAAGTGATTGGCCACATCTTCATCTCCAGCAGCGCCACCTTGAGCATGCTCTAAATTGACCGTTCTCTTCTTATTCTTCACTTTCACATTAGATATTTCATTAATTGTCTCCCAAATTTGTTTCGAGTTATTCCCTGCTTGATATAATCTATTCTGATAGTACATAGTTTTTGCACTTTTTATTGTCTTATTCAAAATATTTCTGAACTCCTTAAAATAGCTGTGCTTTTCAGTTGAGTAATCAATATTGAGCTCTCTCTTCAACCTATCTCTGCTCATTATAGATGTCATTATCCCCTCCGTTATCCAGCTCTTCCTTTTTCTAGAGGAGCTATTTAATCTGCACATATGAACTGATCTGTTTAGATACCCCTTGAATTTATTAAGAAATAATGAATACGCTGTTTGTACATCGTTCGCGCATAGGACATCAAACCAGCACTCGTTTTTCAAAAATTCATTGAGTTTGTGGTAATTGGTTATTTTTTTCATAATTTTTTGAACTTCATTGTGTGTTTTCTGTTGCTGTTTTATCGAAACTCCCATCATGAAGTGATCAGTGATACCAGAACGAAGAACAAATGGTGTTACAGTTTCAGACAGGCTATCGATGTTATTCGATTTGATGAAAAAATGATCGAGAAGTGTCGATGAAGTATTTGTCACTCTTGTAGGATGACTTATACATGAAAAATAAGCATTCTGGTATAATATGTTCAAATATCGATTTATGTCATCACTATCTGTATCAAACAAATTAAAATCACCTGTAAAGATCTCTACCTTCTCAGAATCAATAGACTGCAAATAATCTTCCAGATCATTCAGAAACAAAGGGATACGCGTAGGAGGCAGCCTGTACATCGAAGTGATACCAACTGTATGATCAATACCACAGTCCACCTCACACCTGATTATTTTGATATCAGTGAATTCAACTATTTTTGCTCTGATGCGGTATTTGTCTTTCACGTAAATAATCAGACCATAATTCCTGTTGAAATCAGAATTACTAGAAAAAATTTCAAAATGATCAATATGAAAATCGGAGATATTATCAACCTGAAAAGTTTCAGAGAAAATCATAATATCAATTTTATCTAAATCTATGCTATTCAGGTAAACACATAATTCATCAAAATTTTTACGCATGCTACGTATATTCAAATGCAATATATTAAATCTATTCAATCCATCAAATAATTCTTTTAAATTTTTAATGTCATCAAAAACTTTTTCATCAAAACTGACACACGACCCCACCATATCCATATACTCCAACATAACTGATTTTGCAGTCATAAGATAAAGAGAAAAAATACAATACAAAAACAAGAATATCCCAATTTGAACCAAATGAGCAGTAATGAAAGATGACTTCCATTTTACCACCGCGCCCTGTATATAACTCAAGAAATATTAAAAGGAAACTTGTATTTTATTGAACAGAGAATGCAATTTTGCAATTTGCTCAATTGGTATTGACCATATTTGGCTAAATTGATTGAAAAAGGAGGTGGAACTTGGAAATTTCAATGCAAAGTAAAACTATGTTAGCTATGATTTTTAAATACTGTCAATGTGACAATTCTTGAACTTCACAATAACTATCAACAAAATAATTCTAAAGATTTTCATTGAGCGTCTGACGAAGGAGTCTGATATAGACTCCGAAACGTTACGATATAGTTGTTTCTTCGTTGATGTTGTTTCGTTGTTGTTTGTTAGGCAACATTGTTCAATTGATTGCTTCTGACAAATATCTTGTGTTTCTTACGCAGAAGCAAATCACAAAATAATTAATTTTTATTTCATAGATATTTTACAGAGTTTGGGAGAGACAACCCAGAAAAAAACTTTCAATAATGAGTATACCTCCCACAGTATCCTTCAATGATTAACTAATAACCATATTTGAAATTGGATCGTATTTGTATTTTTTGAGTTACTGAGGAGATAACAACCAAATTTCAGATTGATATAACTCCAAAACCATTTGGCCGATTATGCTAGTTAAAGAACTTAAATGTCGTATTCAGATGCTTAATCTACCCTGAAAACTACAAGTCGCTATATTTCTTTCCGTTCTCAAGGAATCATGATGAGATACATAATATTTTTTCGTAATTTTTTTAAAATTTTTCTGTGGTACGGTCTTCATAAAATTTTACACACTTCTTCACGTCGATATTCTACAACTAGTTACCAGGCTTCATTTCGATCGAGTCTAAATTTTTTGAGTTATCGAGGAAATAATATTCCAGATGGGTATAACTCCAAAACCATAGAGCTTATTATGGTCAACAGCGAATTTAATTCTCCCATTCAGATGTGCAACCTATCCTGAAAATTGCAAGTCCCTATCCCCTTTCGCTCGAGAGTTGTCAAGGCAATGCCTACCCATCCAGTTACTGAACTCGCACAAGGCTGCTCAAATCTCCAACAATATAGATCCGATCATGTTCAAACTTGGAACTTGGTAGAAGAGTTAGGTTCTGAAGGCTATCGCAAAATTTCAACGATATTTTCAATAATATTCTGATGATTTTTTGAAAATTTTCTAGTAATAAAATCCTCACAAAATTTTGCAACTATTTTCGCGTTGTCATTCTAAAACCAATTACCCCATGTTTGAATTGGATTCGTTTTGTATTTTTCAAGTTATTGAGGAAATAACAACCAAATTTCAGATGGGTATAACTCCAAAACAGTTTCGCCGATTATGCCTATACACAAACCCAAATGGCGCATTCAGATTTTCAATCCTAGCTGAAAATTTCAAGTCGCTATCTCTTTCCGTTCTTAGGTTTTCGTGACGTAAATAATATTTTTTAATAATTTTTTAAAAATTTTCTAGCGATACGATGTTCACAAACTTTCACACGCGTCCTCAGGTCTATATTCTACAATTACTTACCAAGTTTCAATTTGATAGGATCAGTATTGGTTGTAGACAAGATTATTACTCGGAAACCGTTGGGCCGATTATGCGCATTAACGAACTCGTCCGTCCTATTGGGATGCGCCTCCTACCCTGAAAATTTCAAGTCACTTTCTCTTTCCGTTCTTCATTTATCGTGGCAACGGCCGGCCGGACAGAATCAAACTTGACCTCGAATTCTTGATCAGGGAGTCAAACCCAATCGTTTGAGACTATTTTCGGCGAAACATTCGAAAATTACAGACATTTGGGCAAAATGAACGCGATGTTCCCCAGAACATACTCGCAAAAACTCCATATTTTCAATTTTTCAACATTTCCACGTAAATGGCCCTTCTAAGGTATAAAGTGATCTGAAGAAACTCACCATAATTTGAGCTGGCCATTCCATTTTTGAGGTCGAATACAGGGAGTTACATTGAAAAAATGAAACTTTGGTCTATATCTTCGTTTTAGAACACTCTGTATATATGAAAATAATTTTAAATTGTGCTTGCGAACACCCTACGTACATACCAACAAAAATGATCTCAAAATATCTTCATTTACTACCTCAAAACGAGCTCCGCGTCTGTGGTGTGCCACCCTGTATATTAAACGTTATATTATGAATAGTAACAGCTGTGTCGACTTGTTTTTGCGGAATCCATATTGATTTTCCTCTATTATGTAATTTTTGGCCCCCATCAATTCGTCCTAATGTCTGTAATTTTCGAATTTTTGGCCGAGAATGGTCTCAAATGATTTAATTTCACTCACTGATCAAGAATACGAACTCGAAAAATACTGACCTGATCGAATTGAAGCACTGTGGTTAGTTGAAAAATACCGACACGTAGACTTATGCAAAATATATTTATAAAATTCTGTATCTCATAAACACTCATCTGTCAGATATCGTTGATAATCAGCGAGAGCATTCTAAACCTTATTTCACGGTAAAGTACTGGATTTAAACTCGATCTGATCTATATTGGTGAAGATATTGCTGAAATATCGAAATATTTCCACGATCGCGATATAGAGGTTCATTTTTTAACACTCGACAAACGAAGTTGTCAACAGTTTTTGATTTCTATACTATCTGAAATTATGTTGTTTTTACGAGAACCTTCAAAACCCAATTTTACAGCCAAGTACCAAATTTGAACACCATACTATATTGTTGGACATCCGAGCAGCCTTGGGTGAGATCAGTAGCTGGGTGGGTGACCGTTGCCTCGATAACTTTCGAACAGAAAGATATAGCGACTTGTAATTTTCAGAGTAGGTTGAGCATTCAAATGGGACACTTATGTTTGTTGTTGGGCATAATCGGCTAAACAGTTTTCGGAAATCTATGCATTATACCCATAGCTCATAATATACGTATCAATTAATTAAATTCGGTTATTACTCGTAGAATACACCAAAATTACAAAAAACAATAGTTTCTTGTTAAAAATGTTTATATTTCAAAATTATTCCAGAATCCGCTGAAATTCCGCACTTACCTTCGAGCCACCATTTTATAATCGAGAAACAAATTCGAGCATGATCTACTTCGTATGAGGCACGAATAGACAATTTATGATGCTTTATTAAAATGAGGAATCTTGACTTGACTTGACTGTACACTTGTTTTCGCGGGTCGAAGTTTTACTTCATATTCCGCCATCTTGTATTTTCTTTCGTTGGTTATTTCTGTTTCTTCGTATGCACTGTGCATGGTAACTTGGATGTTTCGGGTTCTTTGATTGTTTCTGTTTCGTTGTTTTCTTCTTGTTCAACATTCTCGTCGACATCGCTCTCCTTCTTGATCAGTCCTTTCCAGGACCTTTTCTTTGTTTGCTTCTGTGGGAATGCTATTTTTCCCCTGCCTTTGTTCTTCCAAGACCAGGAAGTCTACTTTCAGGTTTCGAGTCTTGATTTAGGACTCTTCCGTTCTTTTCTTCTGTGGGTTGGTTCTGCTCCCATGACTTTGTACTTGTGTTTTCTGGGTCCTTTGGTTACTTCTAGGATACCGGACCGCAACCCCCGGTACCTAGTTCGTGACCCTCTTTGGCCTCGGTCGCGTCTTCCCTCATTTCGTAAAAGTTCCGCTTCCGAGGGGATTCCGGCCGGTCGTTGAACTCCGCTGCGTCGCAACTTCGCCCATGCCGTTGAAGAATAAAATGAGGAATCATAAATGAAATCGAATTAAACGCACAAAAGGATTTCGGCTAAGCTGTACCTTTTTTGCACCCATCCTGATAATTATAACGTTTTTCACCAATTTATTTCTTTAAGAACTCTAACATACACATAGAGGAGTCAGATAAAAAAAAATTGGTTCAAGCACTGACGTGAAGTCAGAAGCTTTTGCGCGTATGTTCTATTGTCCATTCTTCTGTATTGGACACCCTTAATCGAATTTACCATGGTAAATTATGTTGTCCATTCTCCTGTATTGGACACTCTTAGTTCGAATTTACCATGGTAAATTCGAATTAAGTGTCCAATAACGAATAGTTACTGATATATAGAATTTTTTTTTTCAATGATTTATTAAAAATTTTCTACAAACGCTATCCTCACCAAATTTTGCAAACATTTTTGCGCTGGCATTCTACAACTAATAACCATGTTTGAATTCAATCGGTTCAGTATTTTTCGAGTTAATGAGGAACAAAAAACCACCAAATTTCAGAAAATTTCAGTTGGCTATAACTCTAAAACCGTTCGGCCGATTATGCTCATAAATGAACTGAAATGTCGCGATCTGGTGCACATCCTAACCTGAAAACTTGAAGCCGCTATCTCTTTCCGTTCTCAAGTTATCGTGACAACAAAAATATTTTTCAATGATTTTTTTAAAATTTTCTAGCCAAATGATTTGGACGAAATTTCACGAACGTGCTAAGGCTCATATTCTACAACTACTCACCAAGTTTCAATTCGATCGGATTTATATTGGTTGAAAACAAAATTATTACTCGGAAACCACTGGGCCGATTATGCCCATTAACGAACCTGTTCGTTGTTTTAGGAGGCGCCACCGACCCTGAAAATTTCAAATCGCTAGCTCTTTTCGTTCTCAAGTTATCGTGGCAACGGCCGGCCGGACAGAATCAAATTTGACCTCGAATTCTTCATTGGGGAGTCGAACTTAATCGTTTGAGACCATTTTCGTCAAAAAATTCGAAAGTTACAGACATTTGGGCAAAATGATAACGCGATGTTCCCCAGAACATACGCGCAAAAACGATGAAATTGAGAAGTATTTCAACTATAATGATGACGAAACAAATCAATGGAAAATAAACAACATAGACAGACGGAAACCATAAACTGATGTCATCCAGGTGGGCCCATATCGAGAGATATTAGTCGCTCTGTGTTTTGGATATACAGGAAGTTTTTCGGATATTCAGTGAAATTTCCAAGTTCAAGGAATCTTGAACTATTTGAAATATTTCAAAGTTAGCAGTTCTATCACTTTTAGCGACCGCTGTGTTTCTTCTGCAATTTAAAAAATTAAGGCTGGATTGGGAAAATTTTGGACATTTGCTTCCTCTGGTAATATCAGTTCATCCTGTTCGTAAGTTTTGAACATTTCTTCCACCTTCATAAGCGTAGAAGATTAGTTAAAAATCATTCAAAAGTATAGCTTGCTGCATAACGAGTACTTAATAAATGTCATTGTTAACTAAATATATTTTTCCGTCGACCTAACAATAATGACAATGTATAACGTTCTCGAAAACATCCATTCATGACCCCTATTGGCGCTAAATTTCTATCCTATTAATGCATGATTGTCGTGGACAACCGCACATAGAAGATATTTACAAGCAATCTGAATTATATCACAAATTAACTGAAATATGTTTCAAATATTTGATCTAAGGCCTGTGTATCTACTCTCCATAAAACTGTGTAATCTATATACATAAAAGAAAGTCGTGTTAGTTACTCCACTTATAACTCAAGAACGGCTATACCGATTTGGCTCAAAATTGGTGGTGAGGTAGCTTAGAACCAGGAGACGGACATAGGATACTTTTTGGTGCTCTAGTTCCTCGGAACTGAGTGCTTATCAATTTGCCCAAATGTCTGTAATTTTCGAATTTTTCCATGAAAATGGTCTTAAATGATTTGGTTCGACTCACTGATCAAGAATCCGTGGTCGAAATTCATTCTGTCCGGCCGGTCCGGCCGTAGGCACGATAACTCTCGAACGGAATGAGCTACACAGTTGAAATTTTCAGAGTAGGTTTGGGGGATAAATATCTCGGCTAAGTTCGTTATTGGGCAAAATCGGACAGATGGTTTCGGAGAAACAAAAAAAAATTTTTTTTTTACAGAACAAATTCCGAATAAAATTTTTTTCAATAAGCAATTCTAACATAAGAATCCATTCATATCATTTTAAACTCTAACAAACTAATACTTTCGGAGATATGATTTTTCAAAATTTCAATGATAGAATTATTCTGTGGCTATTCTATGAATTGTTATAATGTCAACTTTGACGTTGTCTCATTGTCATTCATTCCAGTAATGGTTTCATCCTTATTAGGAATCATCAGTGGAGCAAAATTCAACGCTGATGAAAACAACACTACTAAGTAACCGGTTTAAAGAAAACCAGCAATCTCTTGTGAGTAGAATTTAGACACAAGTGACACCTGGAATTCAATCAACCAAGCTCCTCGCTGTTACTACCCAAAACTACAGATCTCTACGTACATTCTTTTCCCCTATGTGGTAATCAGCAAGTACTCGGATTCGAGTCTCATGCAATTGACCAATGGGGAGCGAAAACGCCCTGGTTAATACGCAATGCGCAATACGGAGCCATAAGAAGAGAATAACGCTTTTAGGAAAGCGTCTAAGAACCGGTCATGGTCGTTGCAACAGCATGCTTTTCAGGTGGAACTCAGTTGAGAGTCCTAGTTGTGAATGCGGGGAAGCAGAGGAAACCATAGATCATTTAGTTAATAATTGTCGCATATATAGATTCAAAGATGGTTTTAGGGCTATTCATAATGTTTCTGAATCTTTTTTAGAATGGGTAGCGAGTTTCAAATCTATTTAATGAAATATAGAATATTCCATTTTAATTTGTTCGTTTTCTCCCTTTGTTTTTTCCTTTTCCAGATTGGGTTTCGGACCTTGGAGAATCTTCTCTGCTTGTTGAAGGAAGAAGCGATAATGAAGAAAAAGATGCCCTTCAATATTTAATATTTCAGCATATTTTGTTAACAAAATCAATTTTCATAAATCACAACACTAACGGGGAGATAGGGTTTTTTTGCTGAGGTTTTTTCCCTAAGCTCTAGTATCATATTATATCAAATAATATGGTACCCCGTTACACTAACCTCTGCTAACACTTCTTTCATACACATGCTTTATTGTTAGATACAAAACAAATTGTAATGCTCAAGTTCAAAAGAATATATATATATCAATATGAGAATTATAATATCATACTTGTTGTTGGTTGATATTTTCATGCCGATGGTCAATCCATATGATGATGGGAATGGTAATGGTAAGTTAATAATATTGAGTTCAGAATATCTCCACTAAAAACAAAACTGGAATTGAGGAATGAATATCTCGGATGAGTTCGTTGTTGGGTAGAATTCGTCTATTGGTTTTGGATTGATAATTTTTGGCACTCTTGTTGAATTTAAATTCTTCTATGATGTTTGAATTCAATTTCTGCTAAGATGAAGTTCTAAATTTCAATACTGAATCGTACTTCTATGTTTTTTATAAGAAAGAGTCAAATTCATTTCAGCTATTTCAATTTGATTTCTTCCATGGTGCAGGTCTCATTCTCAGATTGCTCATTTAATTTTAATAAAGAAACTATTATTTGAATTCAATTTCCTTTATGATGCAGTTCTTTCATAAGAATACATTGATTTAATTCCCAACTCTGAGAAACCAATACTTTCGGAGATATAATTTGTCTGTTTGAACTAGAGCGCCAGAAAGCTCCTGTCCACAGGGCTTGAACCCATTTTTTGTGTTATACAGGGTGTTTTTCTTTTAACGTCAATTAAAACTTGCTGTTTATCCTGCCATAATCGTACAATTTTAGTCATGTGTGTTTAAAAATAAACTTTCGAGGCATACACCATTGAAAATAAAGCCTTACTATACAGGGTGTCCTTTTTCAATGTTCAATTGTACGTGATTGAAGTGATTTATGTTACAAACAAAGCATTAACTAAATAGGTACCTTGGATGGATTCTCATAATTTATTCGTCCGAAATCTCCATACAGGGTGTTCTTCTTTTAACGTCAATTGCAACTTGCTGTTTTCTATGCCACAATCGTACAATTTCATTCATTTGTGTTAAAAAATAAACTTTAGAGGGATACATCATTGAAAATAAATCATTACTGTACAGGGCTGTTTTTTTTCTAATTGCACAATTGTACGCGATTGAAGTGATTTGTACCACAAACAAAACATTAACTTAATAGGTACCTCAGATAGATTCTCATAATGTATTTGAATAGGGACCTTATGCGACCGCAGAAGTGGCGTCCATTATCTTCGAATGTTGCAAATTGATATATGATTAATTGGACGCAGTTAAGCAGAAATATATGATTATATATATATATAAACTATCTATATTTTATGACAAACGTGTATAATAAAATCTAAAATCTGCTTATTTATTGCCTCTAAGGCGGAACAGAGTTCGATGGGTCAGCTAGTTCCACATAAATATGAATTCTAGATTGAAATCGAGGCACCATCGTAATGTTGATTTATCTATCTGCTTTCAATTCAACATTATTAAATTTGCCATTTACACCGTCACATGTGGCAGAAACTCAGCATCTCTGAGTTTGCTGCCGGATAAAAACCGAAATTTGTATGGTGCAAGGAGGAGAACGTTTCACATTATTCTGAATTAGAATTGTTAGCATACTTCACGAGCATTGCTGAAAAAGGGCTCATAGCAAGTTTGTGGCCAAAATGGTCAATCCTGAAAGCAACTTTAAATGTAAAAATTATATTGATATTAGCAGATATAATTAACTTCTGGTGTTCATCAAGCGACAGAAAGTATATCCCTATAACCCAAAAATTCGAAACTGCTCTAAAGAGAACACAATAATATTTTATAACGAATTCTCCTGATGACGAAGGTAAATATAAAACGAAATTAAACTTTCTCATAACCATGTTCATACATACAAATATGAATAATAGCTATATTGGGTATCAGTGAATGAATCGAAAGCACATTGAAATAGGATATTTACTGTGGTAGATAATGATGAACATACAATCTTGAATTTAATCAAGGGATTTATAGGCTTAAAACTAGCTCACACGCCAAATGCAAAGTTTTGCGTTTATTATAATAACAATAAATGTACAGTACAGCCAGTAGGAATTAACACATTTTCTAAATTATCGTCAATTATTGCAAAATTCCTCAAATTAGAGGAACCACAAACAAAGCCTACTCAGAACACAACTAGTTCTCCTTACTTGCTCAAGCTCTTCGAGAGCTTATGAGAGGTCTTCTTGGGAAAGACCTAGGAGGATCAGTATAATAATATACAATATATACAATATACCGGTCATTACTTCCGGCGTTCTTCTGCTTTTATTATTTCTGGTAGTGGAGCTGATTTTTCAGCCATCAAACGACACAGTGGTTGGAAATACACTTCAGTCGCTGAGGGTTATATTGAAAATTCATTGAAAAATAAAGTAGAAACTGCTGGAAAAAATTGAATATAATCGTTCTAAAGTAACTGACGCTTCCACCTAAGTTTCCACTACCTCCACACATTCCTTAACGGATATCGTAGACAACGATATCAATGTGAATAATTCAGAACGTCACATCTCTAACATTCCGTCTATAACTTTTTTCAATTTTCATTTTGTCAAGTTTGTCTATTATGGTAAATAAAAAAAAATTCACACTAGAATTCTTACAATTTGAGAGGTTGACGGAAGAATCTCGTAATCAACTGGTTGATTAATTTAGCGATTAATTAACGAATAACGATTAAGCGCACATTAACATGGCTACTCCGCTCGCATGTTGAACTATATCGATTTTTACTCGCTATCAGTAATCAACAGTGGGGTGTAGTAAACTCTTTCAAAATATCTTTTTTTTTTGTTTTTGCATTTTCTCAAAGCATAATATCTCAGAAATATTCTCTGGAAATTTGAAGTAAATCCGACAAATACTTTTCGAGTTATTATTATTATTACTAATTAGCAAAGGGCTCTCGGGCGCTCTGGGCAGGTAGCAGGTAGCAGGTAGCGTGGTAACGACAACATTCACGAAGGTAGAGTCCTACGTAGACAGCATCGAATAGATATTTTGGAGGCTGCCACAACGGATGAAGAACTATTATATGGCCCAGGGATAGATGACTCTGTAAGTAATTGAATAATACGTAAATTGAGTGTAAAATTTAAAATGCGTTTTTGTCAAAACTATGTTTTTTTTACTGGTGACCACTGTAGCTCGGAAACCGCTTGGTGGCTTTCAATGAAATTTATACAGATTTTCGAAAACATGAAAAAGTAGTGCCTGATCGAAGGATTTTCTTCTTTTTCAATTCAAATTTTTTATAAACAATTAACTGTCGTTTTTTTCCCGAAAATCTGGAAAAAATTTTGATGAGGTCACCATTTTGTTAATTTAAAATATAAAAAAGTAGCTTCGATCAAGCACTGGGTTATCAATTAACAAAACAATTTTTTTTTGTCCGATTGATTTTAGATGAATCTCCAAGAACAAGTGATGGTCACCGCAAGGAGCTTCTATTGGAACTGGATCAACACAAACAGCCATTAATTTTAAAATTATGAATTTTTTCTCAAATTTCTGTTAAACAAATGCGAAAGCTCATTTGATTATGCTATGTTTTTACTTTTATAAAATAAAACAATTTACTGCCAAAAAAATATTATTTGAAAGTTGTCATTTTTTCATGTCTCTGACTACACCTAACCCTTTAAATAACTATTGACTAATTTTTTTTAATTATATTTCATCCTGTACGGCAATTATATACCCATTCTTGTATACTATCGCTATTCAGACCAAGGATGACACATCTTCGAGCAATTTTTCAACCAAAAATTATTTTGATTTCCCAAACTATTTTTGTTTGTGTTCAAATTTAACGTTCAGTTTATTCGTTATTCTACGTAATTATCGTCATTTATTGATAAGGAACTATAATTTTTGATGCATTCATCTTTTCTATTAGTGTATGAAATTTTCATGCACTCTCAAACATATTTGGTCAAGATAAGGGCACAGATATAGGGGTATATGGGCAGAAACTAAGGATCTCTGTGACCCTAGTACATGAGCCAACTATCTTACAGGCAGAAACACTAGTTCTTTTATATTTTTGTGCTCAAGAGAGGGGGCACACATCTACATTATCACGACAGCCAAGGTCACACTGAGAGTTCTGGAATCACCCATCCAGAGTACCCTGCTGTCCTGAGAATGACGGAATTCCATATAAAGTGTAATATATAGAATTAGTAATTGGGAGTGTGCGCTCTGCACATTATTGTACTTGTACATATTGGCAATCTGGAGGATTGACGATTAGTTGTATTGAGAATCTGAAGTTTATTACATGTATCAAGTCAGTTGTGCATTCATTCGTATACGATTCCTACAACCATTTAACTAGAACATTACAGTGGCGACGAGAGATAAAATTTATACATAATCGTATTTGTGTATCATTATAATGCCGAATCCACCTGATTGTGATGATAGTGCCGATAATTGCAGCACAACAGTGTTGGGCCACCTGCAGGAATTTAATTTCAAATAGTCGGATTGGACGATATATAAAGCCAAATTGTATAATTATTTCGACGCTAATAATGTTACGAATAACAAAAAACGTAAGATATTCCTAAACATGCTGAACGAAGAATCATATCGACTCATGTTCGATCAATGTAGCCCCACAAAACCGGAGGAGAAGACATTCGACGTATTAATCGCAGTGTTTGACAAACATTTTGCGCCGATTAAAACACCATTCACCGAAAGAATAAAGTTTTATGAAGCCAATAGACGATCAAATGAGTCGGTAAATGACTGGGCAGCACGTGTTCGAAGATTAGCAGTTGGATGTGAATTTGGAATCCATCTAGATATGGTTTTCGTGATAAGTTTCTTTGTGCATTCGGAAGGGGACCTGTATTGGACAGATTATTAGAAGGTAACAGCTTCATTATCAGACATCGTAATTCTGGCAAACCACAAGATGGCGGCATGACGTCATACCTGGGAATTAATGGAGAAAGTTCCTGATCATATAGTGGATATTCTGAGCTGAAGGAGATGAATCCGGAAATGCTGTATATGCGCAATAGGACTGGATTTGATAGAGATAGCAGAAGTACCACCAATCAGTATGAAGAAAAGGACAAGAAGCAAGCGCAGTTCAAGAAATTCGAGCAAAGACGTCATTCCAGCTACCAGCAAGCCAATCAGCAGCGAGGATATGGCGGCAAGATGGCGGCGATGACGTCATACCTGGAAATTAATGGAGAAAGTTCCTGATCATATAGTGGATATTCTGAGCTGAAGGAGATGAATCCGGAAATGCTGTATATGCGCAATAGGACTGGATTTGATAGAGATAGCAGAAGTACCACCAATCAGTATGAAGAAAAGGACAAGAAGCAAGCGCAGTTCAAGAAATTCGAGCAAATACGTCATTCCAGCTACCAGCAAGCCAATCAGCAGCGAGGATATGATGACAATTGCGCCGTTTGTGGTCGCAGAGGGCATAATAAAGATAAGTGTCAGTTTATTAATTATTCTTGTAATTTTTGCCATGCTAAAGGTCATCTTGAAAACACATGTTTTAAAAAAATCAGTTTAATGAAGAAAAATTTCAATAGATATAATAATAATTTTTTCGTACTTCCGGGACTAAAGTGACAACTTCACTCCCTTGTGACAGGTACTAAAGTGTCACATTTAATCCCTCCGGGATTAAATATTGACGAAACTCCCGGAACGATTAAATCACAAACTGAAACTAGTAATGACAATGTTTCTAAATTATAATTGTCACAACGCAATGTTACTATGGTAACTTATTTTAAAGACAGTTTATTAAATGAGTTGAAGAGAGAAAAAACTGATTGAAATTATGGAAATAATTACTAAAATCATACCGGAAGTACGAAAAGTATCGTATATACCTTGCGACTGAAGTACATTTAATCCTTCAGGTAAATTATGGCCCTCCCTGCGGTCGGGCCATAAACTTTACCTTCAGGATTAAATGTACTACTTCAGTCCCGCGGTATATAATATACTATTTTTCTCCCCCGGGATGAAAAGTTTACTTTTCGTCCCTGTCACGCGGGAGAAAAGTACCAGATTCTCTCCCGGTGAGATGGCAAATTTACTTTATCTCCCGGCGGTTACCTAGCAACCGCGTGTTTGTATCTCAAGTTGTTGACAGCTGATTCAAAATTATTAATTATTTCAGTGAATACTGACAAATATAAAATAAATGGATTTGATTAACTCTGATGAAAGTGAAATAGACGGAAAAGAGATAATAAGAAATTTAGAAGAAGAAGGGGCAGTTATTACCAGTGAACTACTTCCGTTAAAATCCAAACGATTATATGAAAAGCGATACAATCATTGAATTCTCATTGATGACAGCTGAGTCAAAAGAAGGTTAATTATTTCAGTGAATACCGACAAATATAATAAAAAATGGATTTGATTAACTCTGATGAAAGTGAATTAGACGGAGAAGAAAAAAATCGTATACGCACCTAGGGAGAAAAGTAGGACATCCTCGCCCGCGATTGTCACCCTCGCCTCCGGCTCGGGAGACAATCATTCGCGGGCGTGAATGTCCTACTTTTCTCCCTCGGTGCGTAATATACTATTTAACGGACGAAGATCATAACCAAGTGGATGAGGATTTGAAACTGTATAATTTGAGTGATAACAAAATCAAACCATATTGTGTGGAGGTAAGCGTTAATGGAATATTGTTGAATTTTGAAGTTGATACTGGCTCAGGTATAAGTGCTCTATCAGCAAAACTGTTTTTTGAGTCATTTCCTGATAGAGAATTGCTTCTCACAGATAAGGTGTTGTATTTTTACAATGGAATAAGTTTAAACCGTTAGGGTTATTCCAAGCTGATGTGGATTATAAAGGCATCAGAGAGAAGGTAAATTTTTACATTATTGAGGGTGGAGGACCTCCTATAGTAGGGAGATATTTCCTCGTTATTTTTGAATGCTCAGTAGTAAATCTGAATTATCATGAATCTAATACAGTAAGAACTAAGCGGAAAAGTTTAACGGGGAATTACCCGTTAAACTTTTCTACTTATTGATATTACTCCGCATGATCCATATTTCTACAGTAAGAACTGACAATTTTGAACTTGAAAAATTGTTATTGAAGTTTCAGTATTTATTTTCACCTGGGCTGGGTAAATTCAATAAGGGATTAGATAGAATAACTTTGAAAAATCCCGATGTTATACCAATTTTTTTTAAAGCCAGGCCCGTTCCATATGCAATAAGAGATCAAATCGAAAAGGAAATTGATCGGCTTATTTTTCTAGGTATTTTATTCCCAGTAGACTACAGCAGCTGGGCCTCGCCAGTGGGCAGTGGTGCCGGTTTTTAAGAAAAATGGTGATGTGCGTCTGTGTGGAGACTCTAAATTCACTATAAATCCCCACATTGAAGTAGATAAATTTCCGTTACCAAGAATTGAGGATATTTTCAGCACATTGAATGGAGGAGAGCGATTCACAAAATTGGATCTTTCGCACGCCTATCAACAGATAGAGGTAGAGGAATCATCCAGAGAGCTTCTTACAGTCTCCACGCATAAAGGTCTGTACAGGTATAATAGATTAGCTTTTGGTGTATCGTCGGCACCCTCGAAATTTCAAAAAATCATGTATTCCCTTTTTGGCGCTCTAGTTCCTCGGAACTGAGTGCTTATCAATTTGCCCAAATGTCTGTAATTTTGGAATATTTCGATGAAAATGGTCTTAAACGATTTGGTTCGACTCACTGATCAAGAATCCGTGGTCGGAATTTATTCTGTCCGGCCGGTCCGGCCGGCCGGCCGGCCGGTCCGGCCGGCCGTAGGCACGATAGCTCTCGAACGGAATGAGCTAGAGAGTTGAAATTTTCAGAGTAGGTTTGGGGGATGAATATCTCGGCTAAGTTCGTTATTGGGCAAAATCGGACAGACGGTTTCGGAGTAACAAAAAAAAAAAAATTTTTTTACGAAACAAATTCCAAATCAAATTTTTTTTAATAAGCAGTTTTATCATAAGAATCCATTCAT
This sequence comes from Halyzia sedecimguttata, assembly GCA_937662695.2. Taxonomy (NCBI): domain Eukaryota; kingdom Metazoa; phylum Arthropoda; class Insecta; order Coleoptera; family Coccinellidae; genus Halyzia; species Halyzia sedecimguttata. The sequence goes on along the minus strand of OW569416.2, from coordinate 7,330,168 downwards.
ATCATTTTCAACTCTAACAAGCTAATACTTTCGGAGATATGATTTTTTAAAATTTCAATGTAGATCGTATTTCACAGATTGATATAATTATTATTCTATGTATGAATTCTCATAATGTCAACTAAATCGATACAAGTTCTCGAAGTTCCGACCTCGGGAATTTTCCTTGCTAAAAGTCTGTCTGAGAAACGTCAAAATGAATCCGTTAGACGGGGTGCGGGAAATTTTTCGCAACGAAATGGCCGTTCTAGGCAGTTTTCGGGACTGAACGTTGACGAGAAGCGAAGATAAGGGTAAAAAACGGTCAAATAAACCTCCATGTGGCGATTTTATGTCGAAAAGTGAAAATTAAGAATATCTATCCGCGGTTAGTACCGACGTTTTATTCTAATACCGGAGATCGAGAGGATCCTTCGAGGAGTCCGATAGTGTAGATGTATAGATAGTGGATATCTCGGTTTCGGACGAGGGAAGGCGGGTCCGAAGCCCATCAAGGGAATTATACTTTTTCGTGTTTTTTTTTCAATTTTTATCGCAATATTAACTTCGAATAACGGTATATCTGCCGACTTTAAGTAAGGGTGTTTTCCTTTTTTTTTTCTGAGCATATATCGCTGAAAATAAACCATTACTATACGGGGTGTTCTTTTTTTCACGGCACAATTTGCCACGATTGAATTGATTCGTGCCACAAACAAACCGTTATCTAAATAGGAACCTTGGATGGATTCTTATAATGTATTTTTCGGAAATCTCTATACAGGGTGTTTTTCTTTTAATGTCAATTGCAGATTGCTGTTTTTAACGCTATGAACATACCCTTTCATTTTTTCGTGTTGGAAAATATACTTTCGAGGCATACATCGTTGGAAATAAACCATTACTATACAGGGTGTTCATTTCCTCGCGGCATCGATTATTTTCAAATGCAAGCGTTTTAAGTAAAATGTCACTTCGAGATTTCTATCGCGAGGAGAATTCTCAACTTTGTAAAACCGTTGCGAAATGATAACCGCTGCTATACAGGGTGTCTTAAGAAATATGTCAACTCCGAAACTTTACGTGTATGTATTTCAGTGGAACCCAAGGCGGCTCAGATTCACAATTGGACCCTGTAGGGGGCGCTAAAATCGATGTATAGGAACTCGGAAACAGGCGGATCGATTTTGATGAAACTCTGTGATTTTCTTTCGGCGTATCTCTGATTCACAATAGCATCCTGTAGGGGCGCCCCGATCGATCTATAGGAAACGGCTCGAACGATTTCGATTAAACTTTGTGTGCGTATTTGAATGGGCCTCAGAGTCACAATAGGAACTCGGTAGATAGCACTGTGTTCGGTTTATAGACTCTCGAGAACGACCGGACCGATTTCGTTGAAACTTTCTGTGTGTGTGTGTCTGAGGAAGTCTCGGAAAAATGTAGATCTACCGGAAAATGTAGATCTATCGGAAAAATGTAAATCTACCGGAAAAATGTAGATCTGCCGGAAAAATGTAGATCTACCGGAAAAATGTAGGTCTACTGGCTAGGTAGATCTGCGGGCCCACTAGTTATTATTCTATCTATGAATTCTCATAATGTCAACTTGACAGAAGGGAATATTGTAACTTCAAAAATATTGGGGTTGAAATACTCGTATTTTAGCGATGCAACGGGGACCTCAACCGAAAATGTTTGAAAATATTACGTAAATATTGAAAGCATAATTCTGTAGTTTGGTGAACGTAGATCAGGAAATTTTTGATCGATTACAAGGTAATTTATTATTACTTATCTAATAAACCATTATTTGAATTGAATTTCCTTTATGATGCAGTGATATCATATGAATACATTGATATAATTCACAACTCTGAGAAACCAATACCAGATATAATTTGTCTGTTTGAACTAGAGCGCCAGAAAGCTCCTGTCCACAGGGCTTGAACCCATTTTTTAAGGTAAAAATGGCGTCGTTGTGTTTTTAGATGATATATTAGTGACTGGAAGAAATGATCAAGAGCATTTAGATAGATTAACACAAGTTTTTAAAACGTTAGAGGGAGCGGGGTTCAAGTTAAGTATGGAAAAATGTTAATTTTTCAAAAACCAAATTGAATATCTAGGTCATATCATTGATAGAATAGGTTTACGTCCGTGTGATAATAAAGTTTTGGCCATCAAAAAGGCCCCCCGTCCAAGCAATGTAACTCAATTACAAAGTTTCTTCGGAACGATTAATTATTATGGTAGGTTTGTTGAGGATTTGTCTACTGTTCTATATCCACTTTATAGGTTGTTAAGAAAGGAAGTTGCTTTTGAGTGGACAGTGGATTGTGAAGAATCCTTTCGCGAAATGAAAAAAAGACTAATGTCAGCGGATGTTTTAGTGCATTATAACCCCAATTTGCCATTGAAATTAACAGTAGACTCTAGTAGTTATGGGGTAGGAGCAGTACTCAGTCATATATTCCCTTCAGGAGAGGATAAACCCATAGCTTTCGCTTCCAAAACTCTATCTAAGGCTCAGCAATCGTACTCGCAGTTAGAAAAAGAGGGTTTTGCAATAATTTTTGGAGTGGTCAAGCTCCACCAGTATTTATATAGTCAGAAATTCAAATTATGTACTGATCATCAACCTCTCATAACAATATTCAATCCTAGTAAAGCTATTCAGGAATATGCAGCAAATCGTTTGCGACGTTGGACGTTGGGCAGTTATATTGTGTAACTATAATTATGAGATTGAGTACGTTAAGTCAAAAGAAAATAAAGCAGATTGGTTGTCAAGACTGCCTTATGAAAGTGAGTGCAAGGTAGAAGAAGAAGATGTAGAAGTGGATTATTATCATTTTTCGAATAGTGATGAATTACGTATAGATTATGAGAATATTAAAGCCGAATCTAAGAAAGATTCAATTTTCAGAAGACTCAAAGAGTATATCGAATTGGGGTGGCCTGTTGCGTGCTCAGAGCCAATTCTGAGACCGTTTTTGGCGCTCTAGTTCCTCGGAACTGAGTGCTTATCAATTTGCCCAAATGTCTGTAATTTTGGAATATTTCGATGAAAATGGTCTTAAACGATTTGGTTCGACTCACTGATCAAGAATCCGTGGTCGGAATTCATTCTGTCCGGCCGGCCGGCCGTAAGCACGATAACTCTCGAACGGAATGAGCTAGAGAGTTGAAATTTTCAGAGTAGGTTTGGGGGATGAATATCTCAGCTAAGTTTGTTATTGGGCAAAATCGGACAGATGGTTTCGGAGTAACAGAAAAAAAATTTTTTTTTACGAAACAAATTCCAAATCAAATTTTTTTTAATAAGCAGTTTTATCATAAGAATCCATTCATATCATTTCCAACTCTAACAAGCTAATACTTTCGGAGATATGATTTTTCAAAATTTCAATAATAAATCGTATTTCAACGTTGTCACAGAATGATATTATTCTATGTATGAATATGAATTGTCATAATGTCAAATGGTGTTCCTGAGACATTATCTAATCAGTCGAAGAATTGTGAGCGAAGTGAGAAAAATCTCAGTTGTTTGCTCCCAAATTAGTTTTTCTCAGAAAATTCTTACATTTCGGAACTGAACATGAAGTAAGAGATCTGAGAGTAGTGAGACTGCTTTTCATCCATAGACATAGATATAACTCTCGAACGGAATGAGGTAGGTAGTTGAAATTTTCAGAGTAGTTTAGGGAGATGAATATCTCGGTTAAGTTCGTTATTGGGCAAAATTGGCCAGATTTAATTTGATTTCTTCCATGGTGCTTTTCTCATTCTCATGATTGCTCATTTAATCTTGATAAATAAACTATTATTTGAATTGAATTTCCTTTAGGATGCAGTTCTATTATATGAATACATTGATATAATTCCCAACTCTGAGAAACCAATACTTTCGGAGATATAATTTGTCTGTTTGAACTAGAGCGCCAGAAAGCTCCTGTCCACAGGGCTTGAACCCATTTTTTCAGAAACGATTTGAGTATGCGATCAAAGATGACTGCATCTTTTGGAATCATCGAATTTTGATTCTAGAAGGGTTGCAGTCAAACGTGTTGAAGGAACTACATTCGACCCATATGGGGGTGGTAAAGATGAAGTCGTTAGCCCGGTCTTACTTTTGGTGGCCAGGGTTGGATGCACAAATCGAAAATTTGACAAAACAATGTGATTCCTGCATTAAATTTTTTCCAAGCCCGCCAAAACTGGCGTTACAGAAATGGAAATATCCAAAAGAATGTTGGGAACGATTGCATATAGATTATATGGGGCCTGTAAATGGTAAATATTATTTTATTTTGATGGATGCTCATACAAAATGGGTCGAAGTCTATGAAACACCCTCCACTACCTCATTAAATTCTATTCAAATTTTAAGAAGAATTTTTTCAACTTTTGGAATTCTTCTTTGTATAGTCTTGGACAATGACACAAGTTTCACTTCTAGTGAATTCCAAAAATGTATGAATAATAATGGTATTGAACACATAACGACGCCACCTTATCATCCAGCCTCAAATGGGGCTGCCGAAAATTGTGTGAAGACTGTAAAATAAGCCTTAAAAAAAGTTTGGTTTCAATTGGTAACTTACATACCAATACTGTGATCACTCGATTTCTAATGGATTATCGAAACACCCCACATTGCACCACTGGAGTGTGCCCTGCAGTACTTATGTTTAATCGAAAATTAAGAACTAGATTAGATTTATTACTACCAAATAAAATTAATGATAAAATTGTATTTGAACAAACTAAGGTAGTAGAGAATGTAAAGAAAGCAGAACTTAAACAGAAACAGAATTATATAGGACGTAAGAATATACATTATTTTGTGGGGGAAGTAGTGCTTGCGAAAGACTATAGAGTTGTGAATAAAGTTAGTTGGGTGAGAGGTATAGTATGCAAAAAGATTGGCAAATGCACGTATTTTGTTGAAATTCCAGAATTTAAAGTAACTTGGAAACGGCATGCCAATCAATTACGTAAAACTTACCAACCCCAGAATGATAGTACAAATATATCAAATGGTTATTCAGAAAATGTTGATAATAATGAGGATAATGTCAATAATAAAAGCTTAGAAAGTGGAGAAGAGATTCAACAAGACCTGTTAGTTAAGAATAGACCGAAAAGAGAAATAAAACCGGTGTTCAGATATGGATATGATTGTAAATAATAATACATGTACATAGTTAGTTAATTTTGAGTATAATATCGTAATTAAGAGGAGAAGTGTAATATATAGAATTAGTAATTGGGAGTGTGCGCTCTGCACATTATTGTACTTGTACATATTGGCAATCTGGAGGATTGACGATTAGTTGTATTGAGAATCTGAATTTTATTACATGTATCAAATCAGTTGTGCATTCATGTGTATACGATTCCTACAACCATTTAACCAGAACATTACATAAAGCAACTGGCGAGAGGCAATACGGTGACTTTTGTATGGGTGCCAGGGCACTTCTGAACAACAGAACAGCTCCTTGAAAAAATACACCTGGAATTGTTCAGGCAAAAAGATTCGAGAATTTCCCAACATACTAAATCAGAAAGCTCCAGCAGCTGCCTCAATCTTAGGTTCAGGTAATTGTATGACCGCTGGCAGGGCACTGCCGGTACAAATACCACTTGTACTGCATGGGCAAGTGAGTAGACGAAACAAGCTCTGTGGATCAGAAAAGAAAACAGCGGAACATATAGTTCTCAAATGGCCAGAGCTGGCCAGCCTAAGAATTTTACAAATGAGTGAGCTAGATCTAAATTCCTTTCGACGCAATAGCCAAAACTCCTAAGGACGTCATCAGGTAGGGCTGAAAACATTGACAATGTCCTTTGGATTGAATGAGTAGGGTAAAAAAAAAATTGGTTCAAACCCTGTGGACAGGAGTTTTTGGCGCTCTTGTTGAAACAGACAAATTATATCTCCGAAATTATTGGTTTCTCAGAGTTGGGAATTATATCAATGGATTCCTGTAATAGAATTGCATAATGAAAGAAATTGAATTTAAAAAAAGTGTCGTTTAAAAAACATGCTTCAAAAATTATCTTATAAATGAGAATGAGAAAAGCACCATGGAAGAAATCAAATTAAATCTGGCCAATTTTGCCCAATAACGAACTTAACCGAGATATTCATCTCCCTAAACTACTCTGAAAATTTCAACTACCTACCTCATTCCGTTCGAGAGTTATATCTATGTCTATGGATGAAAAGCAGTCTCACTACTCTCAGATCTCTTACTTCGAAGTTCAGTTCCGAAATGTAAGAATTTTCTGAGAAAAACTAATTTCGGAGCAAACAACTGAGATTTTTCTTACTTCGCTCACAATTCTTCGATAATGTCTCAGGAACATCATTTGACATTATGACAATTCATATTCATACATAGAATAATATCATTCTGTGACAACGTTGAAATACGATTTATTATTGAAATTTTGAAAAATCATATCTCCGAAAGTATTAGCTTGTTAGAGTTAAAAATGATATGAATGGATTCTTATGATAAAACTTTTTATTAAAAAAAATTTAATTTGGAATTTGTTTCGTAAAAAAAAAATTTTTTTTTGTTACTCCGAAACCATCTGTCCGATTTTGCCCAATAACGAACTTAGCTGAGATATTTATCCCCCAAACCTACTCTGAAAATTTCAACTCTCTAGCTCATTCCGTTCGAGAGTTATCGTGCCTACGGCCGGCCGGACAGAATGAATTTCGACCACGGATTCTTGATCAGTGAGTCGAACCAAATCGTTTAAGACCATTTTCATCGAAATATTCGAAAATTACAGACATTTGGGCAAATTGATAAGCACTCAGTTCCGAGGAACTAGAGCGCCAAAAAAGAGCAATCTGCTTCAATGCCTTAATACTTCAAAAATTGTCATTCAATTTATTTATCAAGATTAAATGAGCAATCTGCAATAATTTAACCTCGTGGAATGCGTTGTTGCAACTCATACTCGGTCCATTTATTCCTGATATTGAGGTAGGTAGTGGCTTACGAACAAATTATTTTAATAGTTCAAAATATATTAATCAATTACTATCCTCTTTTCATAATTTAAAATTTAATAGTTCATAGCAATAACACATTCTTTCCTGTATTATGAACCTTCAACTCAAGAAAAAATTATTGATACACAAATGTAGATCCATATTTCAGTATATTTTTGCTAGTAACATTATGAAAATACTGTATATAGGAACACGTCTCACTACTTGAGGAAGTAAAAACTTATGATGTATTATTGAAATTTTGAAACATCATATCTCCGAAAGTATTAGCTTGTTAGAGTTAAAAAAGATAACAATGGATTCTTGTGATGAATTTTGAATTCAAAAGTTGTAATGTAAAAAAAATATTTTTTTTCGTTACTCCGAAACTATTAGACCGATTTTGCCCAATAACGAACTTGACCAAGAAATAATCCCTCAAACCTACTCTGAAAATGTCAACTGTCTAGCTCATTCCGTTCGAGATTTATCGTGTTAACGGCCGGACGGACGGCCGGCCGGACAGAATCTATTCCGACCACGGATTATTGATCAGTGAGTCAAACCAAATCGTTCAAGACCATTTTCAGCCAAAAATTCGATAATTACAGACATTTGGGCAAATTGATAATCGCTCTGTTCCGAAGAACAAGAGCGCCAAAAAAAGATCGTATCGGTCGCAGTTCTGAGGACTGAACGAAGTCACATAACCTTAGTCTAATAATAATATTAATTATAGTTTCAAGCAATATATTCGTTGAAACACTTTCTTATGCTAATAAAGATAGAAGGAACTTTCAGTCATCACGTAGTGGCGGAACAAATATTAACAGCGATAGCAAATGTCGAGAAATTTTCTACTCCAGTGCTTTTTTTTGCCCCAAAAATGACACAAGAAAGCAGTCAATAAACATACGCTATAACAGAATCTTTGATATTTGTCTGTTGATTGATTCAAGATTTATTGAAATTTGAAATTTCACTCAATATCCGAAAATCACCCTGTATATTCATACCCAAGGGCCTCCGATTATTAAAATTTCTCGATACGAGTTCACCTGGTTGAACTCTGTTTCATTTCTGGTTAGCGCAATCCATTAGAGACAGCCAGTAAAATATGCAATGCTCATTTAAACATTCATCCCAAAAAAAAGAGCACAAGATTCATATGTGATCAATTGTGTGAACTAAAAAGTGCGTCAGATGTTGTTATAAAACAATTATTCAAAGACGAAACATTCCTCAAAACAATAACAGATGGTGTCTCCAACGAAATCATGAAAAACTTGAAATTACAACTCTCTTCTTTTAAGAAAAAAGTGGAAAGATTAGAGGCAGACATTAGTGTTTTGACCGAGGCAATTAAAAAGGTTGTAAAAAACCTGAACGATAAGATCGACCTCCTAAATGCTAAAACAAATGATTGTACAGGGTTGTCCTACAATCCTCTACAAATAATATCCGAAATCGCTGAAATCAAACAACGTGAAAACAATTTATTGGTGTTTGGAATTCCAGAAAATGCATTGGATTCTGATGCAGTCAAGGACGTGATCAGAACAGTTGTTCCTGATTTTGAGATGACAGGCTCAAAGACTTATCGCTTAGGTAATCAATCTCCAGGAAAAAATCGTCCAATAAAGATTATTATGCCTAACAATAATCACCATTCCGTGCTTATCAAAAAGAATAGAAAAATACAGGCGGTTGATCAGTTTAAGGATATCTACATCAAACCTGACCAAACAGTTTTGCAAAGAGAGCATCTCATAAGATTGCGACAAGAACTGAAAAATCGGCAAGATTTGGGGGAACAAGACTTAATTATCAGATATAAAAACGGCATTCCTGTCATTGCTAAAAAAAACTAGTTTGCTCATCCAACGGATCTTCCCAAGTTGCCAATAATCTCTCAATTTCATATCAAAACTGTAGAGGGCTAAACTCGAAAACCAATCTGTTCTATGAAAATATACTTGATACTGAACATAATGTTATAATAGTAACTGAAACCTGGCTTAAGGAAGGAGTGAATAATGAGGAGCTTTTTCCAGAAAATTTCCAAGCTTATCGTAAGGACCGAAAAACTCGCGGAGGTGGTGTGATGATTGCTGTCAACAATAATATTTTTCAATCAGAGGTCTGCGATTTTGTATGTCCAGTTGATAAAATTGACTTTCTTTGCGTTAGAGTCTCTACAAATAACTCAAAACCTCTTTCGATATGTACAGCTTATATTCCACCTAATTCAACATATGATGACTATGACGAATTCTTTGGATTCCTTGAAGACTCTGCTGAACTGAATAAAGCAATCATCATTGGAGACTTCAACATCAGTGAATTACACGACTACTACGATACTGGAAGCCTAACGAACCTAACCCGTCGATTTATCAACTTTTTGGGTTTTTGCGATTCAGCACAACGCAATTACGTGAGAAACAACAATAACAGGTTACTGGATTTGGTTATCTGTCCAGCTGTGACCAGGTGTGTAGTGGAACATAATGATGACCCAATAGTTCCTATTGATCTTCATCATCCAGGACTCACAGTGCAACTATCTATTAGTACTGGTAATGTAACAAATTTTGTATCGTCTGTTAAAAGGTTTGACTTGAAAAGAATTGACGAAGCTAAGTTCTCTCATCTACTCAGTGAACTTAACTGGTCTCAAGCTCTACTTCACCTTGATAGTGTTGATTCTATGTGCACAATACTTAATGACTCTTTGCACAACATTATGTTCAAATGTGCTCCTCTGCTCAAATGTAGATCACGTAGGTTCCCTGCCTGGTTCGGCAAATGTACTATAAGTAAAATCAAATCAAAAAATCATTATCTGAAAATGTACAAAAAAACCAAATACCTTTTTTAATTAGAGCGAGTCAAAAACGTCAGAAGATTGATCAAATTGGGTATAGCATCTGACTATAAGTTATACGTCGAGAGATCTGAAGAAATGCTCAAACATAACCCTCGTGGGTTTTGGAACTATATCAACTCAAAGAAAAACAAATCTCGCATCCCAGGAGAAATGATTTATAACAATAACATACTTTCTTCATCTCTCTCAATAGTCAATGGTTCTGCAGCTAACTTCAGTTGTGTATATAGCCAAGATGATGGTAATACCATAGACTTAAGCGACAACCTATCTGATCTGACAATGATGCCAAGTCACCATTTTAACAAATCATTAATGCGCATGTTGAAAATTATAGACCCATAGTCATTATATCAGTTTTCTCAAAAATATTCGAGATTATACTATCTGAACTAATATACAATCATGTCAGCTCTTCTCTGTCTATCTTTCAGCATGGATTTGTCAAAGCTAGAAACACTGCATCTAACCTCTGTATTTTTTCACAATTCGTTTCTGATTCCCTTGACCAGAGGAACCAGGTGGATGTAATCTTTACTGACTTCAGTAAAGCTTTCGATCGCGTGTCTCACCCTCAACTGCTGAAGAAGTTGTCAAGCTTTGGTATATCTGCTGATATTCAGATGCTGCTCAATTCATACCTAACAGAACGGAAACTCTTTGTTGAGTGTGATGGAATAAAATCTTCCTGCTTTACAGCCTCATCCGGTGTTCCTCAGGGGTCAAATCTTGGTCCCTTATTATTCCTGATATTTATTAATGATATCACTGATCATGTTCGTTCTAGCAAGCTATTATTTGCCGACGATATGAAGATTTTTAGAGAAATTAAGGATGAAACAGATTACATTGTACTTCAGGAAGATTTAAATTCTCTGAGTAACTGGTGCATTCAGAGTAAACTCCACTTGAATACCAAAAAATGTAAAGTTATGACTTTCACTCGTAAACTTGTTCCACTCACATTTAATTATGAACTTGATGGTAACACTCTAATGCGTATCACTGAATCAAAGGACTTGGGAGTTATTTTTGATCAAAAACTGACTTTCTCAAATCATATCGAACATATCATTTCTAAATCGATAAAAAATTTAGGTTTTCTTATACGCAACTGTAGAGATTTCAAGTCGTTCGATTCTTTGAAGAACATCTACTTACCTATGGTCAGAAGCAAGCTTGAGTACTGAAGTGTTGTTTGGAATCCTTCCCATTCCAAATACATTATGGCTATTGAAAACGTTCAGAAGAAATTCTTGAAGTTTGCTTATTATAGGGAACATGGTATTTATCCCGTTAGAGGCTATAATTATGACCGCTTGCTACAGGAGTTTGGTCTGATGTCACTAAGAAAGTGTCGCGAGGTGAGAGACATGTGCTTTATTTACAAAATAATACACAATCAAATAGATTGTTCAACTTTATTGTCACAAATGATGTTCAATGTACCTCGTCTCTCATCTCGCTCACGTAACACATTTTACTTACCCGTGCCCAACTCTGTGCATAACTTCCACTCACCTTTATCAACAATGTCTAGGAGCGTTAACAATACACCCAATGTAGATATTTTCTTTTTGTCATTTGCACAATTCAAACGTGATATTCTCAGCACACTTCCTAATTGATAATTATACATTATGCTCTCATTCACTTAGTATTAGTTATGCTTAGTATAGGACTACTCTTATCACCTATTAATAATTTTGTACACCTATTAATGGGCTCTTGGGCCTGTTGGATGTATTTTGAAATAAATAAATAAATAAATAAATATGTTGGCACAACACCAGAACCTCCCGATCACTCAACGGAATTCACTTGGAACATACCTCAAACATCACCATAAACTTGCTCGCTTACTTATGCGCAGGTACAGTTCACTCATCACCGATAGTTCGTAGTGAATTTCAAAGTTAGCCCCAGGGCCATGGTATGGACATTTCAACTTGGAAACAACGCTATTTTCCCGAAACTGACTTGTCCATGCACATAATTCCCATAATTTTTCCTTTAAAATCTCACAATATTGGCTTAGCATCACACCCAAGACCGCTAGACTCGCAATCCACTCGCAGCTGGAAGTCCTTTCAAAATCACATATCTTACACAAAACTCCGATTCTCCAACACCAGTGGTTCAGGAGCATCTTCAATACACGCATGCGCGAACCCTCACGAATGGATTCTATGGAGGAATAGCATCTCCCACCTCAAAACTCTCCTCTCGGATGAAAACTCCAGAAATTTAATCGCTTCTCGTATCATAATGCGGCTGACGAAAGAGGCAGCATGAATTTCAAAATTAGCGCAAGGACTACGTTATAGACACTCCACCTCGGACACTACGCTATTTCCTCGAAACTGGCTTGCAAACTCACCGAATTGACATGAGGTGGTAATATGTCCTTCCAGTTTCTGCCTTTCGATCGAATTTCAGACAGAATTTGAAATCCAATTTAAAATTCACACACATCGGTCACCCACTTATTCAATTGGCACCGTACTTACGTGTACAGGGTGATTCACTTATCTTGGTAACCTCAATTTTCTCGGAAACGGCCGAATATTTTTTCATTCTGTGAACGGTGTCTTGTACAAGTCAATGTTGACTTGAGATGAGCGTAAAATTTGGCGTAAAAAATTAAGATGGCTGGCGTCGCGGCGCCATCAATTTTTTTTTCCCAGGAACATACCTTTTTTATTATGCCATTCCAAAGATGATTCAATTCTAAAGTTTATTTCTAGTTATCATTTTTTCCTATTTCAATCCGTTAGCGATCTACAGGGTGTTTTATGTTAATTCTATTCCATTTTTTTACTGTATTGTGACAATATGCTTTGATTTGGAGACATAGATATGATTTTGGTTCAGATATCCCCCAAGATAACCGGTCCTAACGCCCATGGATTACTTTCTTTGGGGCTCCCTGATGTTAGATTTGGTATACAAAACTAATTCTAGTAATTTAGACCATTTAATAGTAAGAATAACAAACGCACGCACCGATGTACACCCTAATATTCTGTCAAAAGTGGCTTATAAGGAAATAAGGAAACGATATATTTGATGTATGGATCATAATGGTATGCATATAGAACATATGACTTAAACTGATTAGTTTGTCATCAAAACAATTGTTCATTGTTATTAAATTACTGAATTTAGTAAAAGAGTTATAGTTTGTTACGAAGCATTTTTGAATTTAGGAAACAAAATCATATCTATTTCTCCAAATCAGGGCATACTGTCACAATACAGAAAAAAAAATGGAATAGAATTAACATAAAACACTCCGAAGATCGCTAACGGTTTGAAATGGGAAAAAAGGAATCAGGAAATGAAATTCAGAATTGAATCATCTTTCGAATGGTAAAATAAAAAAGGTATGTTCCTGGGAAAAAAAATTGACGGTGCCGCGACGCCAGCCATCTTCATTTTTCACGCCAAATTTTACGCGCCTCTCAGGCCAACATTGACTTGTACAAAATGCTGTTTACAGAATGAAAAAATATTCGGCCGTTTCCGAGAAAATTGGGGTTACCAAGATAAGTGAATCACCCTGTATATATTCAAATTACTTGCGCTTATACATATTCTAGCGACCAAGTGGTCATTGTTGGTCACCGAAATACCAAATTTACACTCAATCCGATATTTTGTTTCGGAATTTCAATCAAAATTTTCTGCAAAACAGTTGGAGAACATTTTTTGAATTTTTTCTAGTCATGCGATCCTCACGAAATTTTGAACTAGTGTTCGCGTCGCATTTAACTGTCAAGTTTCAATTCAAGCAGATTAGTATTTTTCGAGTTATTGTGAATATACAATATTTTCAAGTTTTTGAATTTTTTTTTTCAGTTTTTAGCTGACGTATCGATTCAGAACTTTGCATGCATATAGAGGTCATGATTCTGCAATTTGGTGCTAAATTTCAGATAGATCAAGTGACTAGTTTCGGACATGTTCATGAAAAAATGCTTCAATTGAAAATGGCGGTAACTCCGAAACCATTCGGTGGATTTCGACCATTAACGAACTTAACCGGGAAATTTATACTCCAAAGCTACCCTGTAAATTTCAACCCCCCAACAAGGGGTTTAGTTCTGTGCATAACATTTCTTAGGAGCAGGTACTTTCATTCGTTCTGATATCTAGATGAGCGAATAATGGTCGAGAAAGTGATTGTGCTGTATGGGCTCTGCAGAAAGAACTGCTGATAGTGAAATTCCTTTTTTTATACGACTATGCAAGAAACTCAAGAAGGCATTGATAGAAAGTGGGTGATCAAAGAAGGAATAGCTGCAACTGAGGCTTCTTACAAAAAAAAACTCCCACATTTTATATAACGGGGTTGCCAAGTCTCACAGTTAAAATTAATCACATCTCATGAAGTTACAAGTCCTAACTGTACAAGGTCTTCCTATACTAGCTCTAATCCTATAAATCTTCGTCAAAAAGTATTGCGTGGCTGTTCATAGACAGAACATTAAATCCAGGGACATCATTTCTTACACCAGGGACGTCATTTCTTACACCAAGGACATCATTTCGGACCAAGTACACTAGAGTGTGGTGCGACGGCTGCGAAACAGCCAAGCATTACTTTTTGACCAAGATAATAATATAGGATTTATAGAATTAGGGCTGGTAGAGAAAGGCCTTGTACAGTCAAGGTTTGGCTCTTTATAAGATCTGATAACTTTTTGACTGTGGGATCTTCTTGGGAGTCTTGGTAGTCAATTTTACGTTAAAGGATTTTAGTGGGATCTGATATTCAGTAGATCAGTTCTAAGCGCAAAGACATAAAAAATTTGTTCAAGCACTGACGTGAAGTCAGAAGCTTTTGCGCGTATGTTCTATTGTCCATTCTTCTGTATTGGACACCCTTAATCGAATTTACCATGGTAAATTATGTTGTCCATTCTCTTGTATTGGCCACTTAATTCGAATTTACCATGGTAAATTCGAATTAAGAGTGTCCAATACAGGAGAATGGACAACATAACATGGTAAATTCGATTAAGGGTGTCCAATACAGAAGAATGGACAATAGAACATACGCGCAAAAGCTTCTGACTTCACGTCAGTGCTTGAACAAATTTTTTTTTTCGTGATTTTTTTTAAATTTTCTAGGGGTACGGTTCTTTAAATTTTTTTTTTCGTCATTTTTTTCAAATTTTCTAGGGGTACGGTTCTTACAAAATTTTAAGCACGTCTTCATGTTAATTTTCTACTACTAGTTACCAAGCACCAATGCGATCGAATATTTATTTTTTGAGTTATTAAGGAAATAATATTCCAGGTGGGTATAACTCGGAAACCGTTAGACCGATTATGCCCAAAAACGAACTCAACTCTTCCTTTCGGATTCGCAACCTACCCTGAAAATTGCAAGTCCCTATCTCCGTTCGTTCGAAAGTTATCGAGGCAACGGTCACCCATCTACTGAACTCACACAAGAATGCTCGAATCTCCAACAATAT
This sequence comes from Halyzia sedecimguttata, assembly GCA_937662695.2. Taxonomy (NCBI): domain Eukaryota; kingdom Metazoa; phylum Arthropoda; class Insecta; order Coleoptera; family Coccinellidae; genus Halyzia; species Halyzia sedecimguttata. The sequence continues at coordinate 7,314,789 of OW569416.2, read as the reverse complement.
TTAACCGATCGTATTAAAACTTGAAAGTTGGCAGTAGACTTAGGTTATGAAGGTTCTTGCAAAATTTCAGCAATTTCAAACGAATAGTTAGTGATATATAGAATTTTTTTTTATTTTCAATGATTTATTAAAAATTTTCTGCAAATGCTATCCTCACAAAATTTTGCAAACATTTTCGCGTTGGCATTCTACAATTAATAACCATGTTTGAATTCAATAGGTTCAGTATTTTTCGAGTTAATGAGGAACAAAAAACCACCAAATTTCTGAAAATTTCAGATGGCTATAACTCTAAAACCGTTTAGCGGATTATGCTCATAAACAAACTTAAATGTTGCGTCCTGGTGCACATCCTAACCTGAAAATTTCAAGCCGCTATTTCATTCCGTTCTCAAGTTATCGTGACAACAAAAATATTATTTAATAATTTTTTTTTAATTTTCTAGCCATACGATTCGCACAAAATTTCACGAACGTACTAAGGTTTATATTCTACAACTACCCACCAAGTTTCAATTTGATCAGATTTATATTGGTTGAAAACAAAATTATTACTTGGAAACCACTAGGCCGATTATGCACATTAACGAACTTGTCGGTCGTATTGGGATGCGCCACCTACTCTGAAAATTTCAAGTTGCTAGCTCTCTTCTTTCTCAAGTTATCGTGGCAACGGCCGGACGGACAGAATCAAATTTGACCTCGAATTCTTCATTGGGGAGTCGAACTTAATCGTTTGAGACCATTTTCGTCAAAAAATTCGAAAGTTACAGACATTTGGGCAGAACTATAGCGATGCTCCCCAGAACATACGCGCAAAAATAATATTCTAGGTTTGTTTGGAGAATATATTATCATCATCACATCAAATGAACGTATCTTAGTTCTAAGAACTTATCAGACGATACTCATTTCAGTTCTGGACCTTGTATTTGCAGATTACCTATTATTTATAATTAATGAATACTTTGATAAGGAATATTGTCAACAACTTTCGATTACACATCGTCGTAATTCTTTCGGAGGTTCCCAGAATTTTATCTTTCATAAGATATCAGAATTATTTTAGATATATCCTGTTCCTCCTGGAATTTGTTTACAAAGAGCTACCCGACTAATCGAAAATGTCATTCACTTTACCTTCAAACTTCGAAGATTGGAAGTTGAACTGGGAATATGATCAAATGGCCTTGAGTAAACTTTCAGAAAAATATATTTGAAGGTTCTTTCTAATGATGTGATAATCGACATATCGAAAATATTATGGAGATTTAAAACTCTTTTCGAGGAATTTTTCTGCAGTCCCCATAATATCGAATTATATATTCTTTTTGTGCCCATGATGAGCCAGGAACAGCGTGCTGTCATTTTGGCCGGTTGTCTGTTTTTATGAAATTTTCGGCCGGAAATAGTCTCAAACGATTGGGTTCGCTTAACTGATGAATAATCCGTGGCAAATCCAATTCTGTCCTTCCAGCCGGTCATAAGCACGATAACTCTCGAACGAAATGAATTAGAGAGTTGAAATTTAAAGAGTATGTTTGGGGTAATAAATATCTTGGTTGAATTCGTTAATGGGCGAAAACCAACGAGTGGTTTCGGAGTATGGCCATTTTGAGTAGAATATTTTTTACTGAATACTACTCATTTGATCTATCTGAATTTAGCAGCACGTTTTAGTATTACGACCTACATATGTACGCAATTTTTTTGTATCAATCTGATGAACATGAATTAATTTAATTTAATAAATAATTTTGTTTTTATAATAACTCGAAAACTACTGATTTGGCATTTACGTGACTTATAATGACCTCTTACAACATGCGCTATTCAATGGAGAACAGACCCATAGGAGCCCCTGTACAAATTATGAATGATCCGATCTCAACTTCAAGAATCATGGAAACACGCTCATGTTTATAGCAATCGGTATTTCCTAACGGAACATGTGGATGAAATGGATTTTGCCTATGTACAGGGGCAATTGAAAAAGTGGATGAACGGTGTGTGGGATTTAAAAAAAATCCAAGATTTGGCGGCTGTGGAAGGCATGGGTGACACAGCCAGTAGAGACTAACAGGTCATATCACCAACTCATAACAATTCTTTGTATGTGCAAATCAGGCAGGATATAGAGATAACTTTTGAGTGAACTGCGCATGTGCAAAAATAAGTTGGATCTTTTGGTATTATTTATGCTACGATGCAAGATGCAATAGAATTCCGTTTAGTGGTCATGGGTCTGGTGTTGGTTCAACATGTGAGTATTTTGTGCCACTTTTTTTGGAACCTGTTTTTAAGTATCTATATTTGCAATATCTATATTAAATTCGTCAGGAACTTCGTTCCTGTCAGGTATCCTCAGACCTGATCGAACTCCCATAGTTGTAACTCAATTCTTGGAACGAAGTTGTTTTGGAGAGTTGAGATTTTTCTACGGAAGGATTATGGCGCATGCATGATAATCCAAAATTATCATTGTGTAATTTTGGATTATCAAATTTTATGCAATATGGACAATAGAACGTACGCGCAAAAGCTCCTGACTTCACTCAGTGCTTGATGCAATTTTTTTTTTCGTGAAGTCATTAGCTTTTGCGCGTATGTCTATTGTCCATTCTCCTGTATTGAACACTCTTAATCGAATTCACCATGGTAAATTCGATTAAAAGTGTCCAATATAGGAGAATGGACAATAGAACATACGCGCAAAAGCTCCTGAGTTCACGTCAGTGCTTGAACCAATTTTTTCTTTCGTGAAGTCAGGATAGAAAGCAATTATGAAAAATTAACACATTATTGTCTACCTTCAATTCTTCTTTAGGAGAAGAATACATAATTATTCTAGAAAAATATTACTGGAATTAATGTCATATTTAAATTATCGAATTAAAGAAAATTATAAGTTTAGTTACTAACATATTGAATGAAATTCAATTGAATTCCAGTAATATTCAATTACTTATTCTTAACCAATAAATGCCCATTGATAGATCTAAAGGTGTTGAGGTGAAACATAAAGATATATTCTCATTAGTGATAGAAAAACTGGCCTAAAATTCCTCTCTACCCATCACGAGATTTAATATCGACAAATGAGCCTCTCACCTTACAAGATCAGAAAGTGTGGTTAATTTAAAGTTTTGAAGCCTTCAGCAAAATTTCAGCGATATCATATTAAAAATAATACATAACCTTTCAAAAGTCCCCTTTCACAAATATACTCCTCTGAAGGCACATGGACCTCTTGAAGAAGAATCGCCTTCTCTATTTCTCAAAGATATTCACTCTTGTTCATAGAAATCCCTTCAATATTTAGTTGCCTCCTCCTAAGGAGGATCTCTTTCAAAACCAGGTCTGACCGCTAATGTAGGGCTATCATCTCCCATAGATTTGTGATGAAATAACACAATTTTCCCAAGAACATACGGCGCAAAAATATGTCATCATGACATTAATGTTTTTGAAGGTTCTCGCAAAAATACTACGATTCGCATCCAGCTACCGAACTCACAAAAGGCTGCTCGGTTCTCCAACAATATGGATCTGATCGTGTTCAAACTTGGAACTCTGCTGAAGAGTTAGGTTTTGAAGGCTCTTCCAAAATTTCAGCCATGCCGGGCGAATAGTTTATGATATATAGAATGTTTTTCAATTATTTTCAATAATTTTTTTGAAATATTCTAGTTATACCATCCTCACGAAATTCTTCAAGAATTTTTGCGTTGGCATTCTAAAACTAATAACCATGTTTGAATTATATCGGTTTCGTATTTTTCGAGTTATTGAGGAAATAACAACCATTGTTCAGATGGATATAATTCCAAAACCGTTCGGCCGATTATAGGTACCTATAGACTAATTTAAATGTCGCATTCAGATGCACAACCTAACCTGAAAATTTCAAGCCACTATCTCCTTCCGTTCTCAGGTTATCGTGTCATAAATAATATTTTTTAATATATTTTTTTTAATTTTCTAGTGACCTGATTCTCACAAAATTTCACAAACGTGCTTAGGTTTATATTCTAAAACTATTCACCAAGTTTAAATTCGATCGGATTCATTTTGGTTGAAAACGAAATTATTACTCGGAAACCATTGGGCCGATTATACCCATTAACGAACTTGTCCGTCGTATTGGGATGCGCCACCTACCCTGAAAATTTAAAGTCGCTAGCTCTTTCCGTTCTCAAGTTATCGTGGCAACAGCTGGACGGCACCACATAATTAAATTTCACATTTGGGCAAAATGATAACGCGATGTTCCCCAGAACATACGCGCAAAAAGAGGTGATATTATTGCATTTATAGTTTTTAATGAACTAAAGGACTAATTACTGCAAAATACAAATAGTTCAAAGCCAAATGCGATTTTACAATCATTTATAAATCCCTGTATAGCAGTGCATGATGTTCTCATCAGAGTGCTATTGGTGTGCTTGTTTTCAATAAAAATTAGCAGAAAATTATGCACCTAGTTTTTCTGATCCACAAAAATTGCCCGCTAACTTCCTTTGCATAATATTCCAGAATATCTATCGCTCCTGGGTTCCACTCTGTCCTACTACATTTACCTTTCTTGACTGATCCTCTCAAGAGAGGGATTATCACTCATCATTAATCTGATAACAACAATACATCTGGATGATGCAAGAGTAGCTCAAAATGCAACAAAGTCTTCAACAAATGATGCATTTACCAAATCTCATTAGCATTCCGCATATGCATATACAGGGTGATCCAGTTTGAAAAGTGGAAAATCCAGGAGACGAAAACGACGAATCGACTGAAGTACTGGGCGTTGAAGTTTGATTAAAAAAATTTAATTTATTAATTTTATCCAAACTGCTGATTATATTTGAATGACATTTTTAAGACCTCAATTTTCAGTGGTGTCCCTACTAGCAAGTGACTGGACATTTTCAAGGAAATCGTTGTTATTCCATGTCTTTTCATGAAAATAAACATAATTTTTTTTATTCCTCACTCAATTTGGGAAAAAAAGCTCTTTTTCATTTTATCTGAACTAAGCACTTTTCTTGAGCACCTGAGGAGTGAAAATTAAAAAATGACTTGAGACTAAATAATTGAAGAATGCTTGGCATGCCTCAATTCAGAAATCACAATAAGAAACCCATCTGCCAAATTAATTAGTCAATGTGTGACAAAGATATTTTCGAAATTGCTGTTCTTATTGCATTGTTTTTTCATCCAGAAAAAAGGTTTTTTTGGTTTAGTAACGAGTAATACACCTAGTACTAAACACATATTCATTTATGCTATGGATTTTGTGACGGAAATGCAGAAGCGGCAGTTTGTGAATATCGAAGACGTTAACCTCACAGAAGAATTTCAGATGCTCGTGTATTCATTAGAACAAATCGAAATTTCCGTAGCTTTGGCCTGCGCGTGAATAACGAAATTATCAGGAGACGTCGAAATAATAATCAAAATTGTATTCTTCTTACATTTTATGAAAGTCAGTTCTTGCAGACCAGCTAAGCAACTTCCTATACCGAAGTATCAAATATCATGAACACTGAAAGATGACCACCGACAGATGAGTGCTCATTTACTAGACGTGGAATTACCAACTAGACCAGGGTCGAAGCCTTTAAAAATGATAAAAAGTGTACAAAAATTATAGTAGAATGAAAGCCATTGGAAAATGAAGAGAATATAACAAAACTGATAGGAAAAATAATTTACGGGTGATCAAAGTTCGGGAAGGGGAAGGTGGTGAGTTTTTAAGGGTAAACAACGGTTTATCTCGATTTCCGGCAAAACTACAAGCCTTTGGATAAAAGTTAAATGTCGAAGTTGTAGGCAAGAAAAAGATCTACAACTTTTGTATTAACAGTTTTTTCACATAACCTCAAAATTTATGTAAAAATGCAAATAACCACATTTTTAATTTTTATCTCTTACAAAAAAAAATTTTTCGACGAATTTGGTAAAAACTTACCTTTTTATGACCCAAATACACTGTAATTCTTTAGATTTCAAATGTTTTTTTTCACCTCAATTTGACTTATTATCGAAAAAGCACCCAAATTTTCAATCAGAAATTCTCACGTCAAAATATCTGTTTTTTAAAAAAAGTAGATGAGTTTTTAGTTCATTGGAGTCTCTACTTTCTGATGGTGTAAAAAAATATACATTACTATGGTAAATTTCCTCGGAAAATGCTAAGGTAATAAGGTTAATATTTAATAAGATATCTACAATATTTTGAGAAAGTTGTAGAATCTTCTCTAAATTAAATGTGTAGATGCCTATTTATTGGTATTGCAAGATAACTTGTATGCCTGAGTGACCTACGGATAATTTTAACCCATCAAAAGGTATTTCATAGAGAAGTGAGGAAGGGGCTATGAGGGTCTGCGCCTTACTGCCTGTTACTTCGTAATATTTTCTGAGAGAATTTACCATAGTAATGTATACTTTCTTTAGACCATCAGAAAGTAGAGATTTCAACGAACAAAAAGCCCACCTCCTTTTTTAAAAAAGCAGATATTTTGACGTGAGAATTTTCAATTGAAAATTAGGATACTTTTTCGATATTGAGTCAAATTAAGGTGAAAAAAGAAATATTTTGAATCCAAGAAATTACAGTGGATTTGGGACATGAAAATGTAAGTTTTCAATAAATTTGGTGAAAAAAAAAATTTTTTTGTAAAAGATAAAAATTAAAATCCAAAAACATGGTTATTTAAATTTTTCACATAAATTTTGAGGTTATCTGAAAAAAGAGTTAACACAAAAGTTGTAGATCTTTTTATTACCTACAACTTTGCCATTTCACTTTTCTCCATAGCGCTCTTAGTTTTGCCGGAAATCGACAAAACCGTTTTTTACCCTTACAAACTCGCCCTCCTTCCCTTCCCGACCTCCGATCACCCGTAAATTATTTGTCCTATAATTTTTGTTATATTCTCTTCCATAAACAACGAGTTTCATTCTACTATAATTTTATTCGGTTTCAAAAATTATCGACCCTGGTCTAAACTGCCATAACATTCATGTTTATACTATACACGAGAATCCCCGAGAAATTTGGCCGCGGTAATTTGAAAATAAATTTTCCTTTAATGTTTGGTTGGGAATTGTTTGTGTTCCACAACTTCTACCCTCAAGATCACTCAGGAATTTTTCTTGAATTCTTTTCGAATAACCTGCAGCAACATTGAAGTTTTACCTCTTAATATGAGAAGCGGTAGTTGGGTACAACTGGACGGAGCCCCTCCGCATTACGGAGTTAGTGATTACCTAGATAATAATAATCAGCAACGTTGGATTGACCCGTTAGTGACAGATTACATCAATAACGACATGGTCAGTCGAATTGGACCAGGGGTGCGGGTACTTGGGTCGCCCGATCTAAATCCTCTGGACTTCCACGTCTGGGCAAATATAAAAGATAAAGTGTGCGCTACTTCAACAAAAGAAAGATGTGATTTGATTTAGAGAATTCAGCAGGCTTGTGATGAGATACGGCAAAATCCCAACAACGAATCAGCTGCAATACAATAATTAGCTAGGGGATGCTGACAATGTATTGAATTTGGTGGATTTCATTTCGAAAATTTTCTGTAAAATCATTCTTTGCAAAATTTAGCACCTAAATGTATAATTTTTTTATGGTTTCATTAAATCATTAATCAATTTGAATTTTCACTCTATACTACAGGGTGTCCCAAGTTCGAGTGTCTATTAGACGTTTCTGGAGAACTGGAAATATTTGAAATCTCAAAATTGGGATTATGATATCGCTTGAAATTCTATACAGAGATAAAATATTTTCGAAGCTCAAGCATTTCTGGTTATACAGGAAGTGAAAATAAATTTGATGAAAAAAAATTTTTTTCAAGTTTTGCCTTCCTGGTATGATCAAGTATTCAATGCTGAAATACATTTCTGTTAAAACAATTGTATCCGTTCGAATAATTTTCAAAATATCGAAAAAAAAAACAAAAAAAAAGTCAAATATGTTTAGTCAGTATTATGTTCATTATTCTTATTTTAAACATCCTGAGCGTGAACCGTTTTTACAACATCGAAAAGAAAGAATGTGGAAAATTCATGCATCTTTTGAATTGCAGAAATATCATCACAGGGTGTTTCAAATTTTGTGTCCAAAATTGTGATCAAAAATTGGCCATAACTTCTATTTTTCAAATTAGAACCCTATTTTTTATGATTGCGTTGGATTCTGCGGTGGAATATAATGAAAATTTTCTAACATGATAATGCTCTTAAATTCAAATTTTCTTAGTGTTTTTCTTAATTTAGCAGCATAATCATTTTAGAAAACTTTCATTATTTTTCACTGCAGAATCCAACGCAATCATAAAAAATATGGTTCTAATTTGAAAAACAGAAGTTGTAGACAACTTTTGATCACAATTTTCGACACAAAATTTGCCCTGTGAAGATATTTCTGAAATTCAAAAGCTATGACCTTTCCACATTCTTCCTCTTCGATGTTGTAAAACCGGTTCACGCTCAGGATGTTTAAAATAAGAATAATGAACATACTACTGACTAAACATATTTGCCTTTTTTTCCGGTTTTTTTCGATATTTTGAAAAGTATTCGAATGAATACAATGGTTTTAACAGAAATGTATTCAGCATTGAATCTTGATCATACCAGGAATGCGAAACTTGAAAAACATTTTTTTTTTTCAAATTTATTTTCACTCCCTATATAACCAGAAGTTTTCTTCGAAAATATTTTAGCTCTGTAGATAATTTCAAGCGGTATCATAATCCCAATTTTCAGATTTCAAATATGTCCAGTTGTCCAGAAACGTCTAATAGGCACTGGAACTTGGGACACCCCGTATAGAAAGGTGCTTATTTGAGAAAAAAATAAACAGAGCTTTCTTCTCACAAATTAAATAACGAATGCAAAATTAATGTTTATTTTCAAGAAAAGCGATGGCGTACCAATTTTTCCTCAAAAATGTCCAGACACGTCCTATTATTATTATGCCACTGGAAGGACAAAATAAATAGTTTCTATCACAAAACTTGTTACCACGCTGGAGTTCGAAATTTAGAGAATTCATTCAAGTATCACCAGCCTGACCAGCCGCTTGGCAAAAATTGATAAATTTTATTTTTTCTAATGAAACTTTAACGCCCTGTGCTTTCTAAACGAAGCATTTTCCAAATACAAATTCATCAAGAATATTTGTATTATTCTTCAATTCTCTATCGCCTCCTAGGTTTTCCACCCTTCAAACTGGACCACCCTATATATGGGTTCCTTTTGAAGTAAAATAGAACACCAAAAACCAGAAAGAGTAGACTTATTGTTATTGAAATATTTGTACTATACTACTTTGTTTTGTATTTATTGAAAATAAATAAATTTATACGCAAAACTTTTTAACCGTTAAAAACCTAATTTTACGTTTCCTCTATTTGAAGAAACATACCTTGGACAGTGATTTGTACTGGGTGCCAGTGTTCCCATTTTCTGATCGCATGCATGTAGGACGCAGTATGTCATCAGTATTACCAGGTAAGTCCAGGTGATTCCAAGAGGAAACCCATAATCGTCATCATAGTTCCAGATGTCCTATGAGAATTCCGGTTCTACATGAAAGAGTTGTCAAAACAAAGAGTCTTTGCAAGTTAGTTGGTAGAAAATGCGCATTTGGCTTCTCCCACATAAACAATTTTATGACTCGCACTCACAAGTGCAAGGGTTGGATCATTACGTGGAGAAACCATACATATACCTACCGAATGCACTATGTAATGGAATACAAGCGTTCTGTATGAAAATGCAACTACCGTTACTGTAATCTATGAGATCTTTCAAAACTCTGATTATAATTATACGACTTTTCTGGGATTTTTTTGAAATACTCGCGGCTTCCCGATCTCGACGAAAATCGCCTTCAGCGATACGTCGGTCCTTGCCCTCGCCGCGGCAATATTTGCCCTTCGCAAGGCTCGCGGCTTCGCCACTCGCGAAAATTTGTTCGAAACCGCCTATTTTAGAAAGTTCTCAAAACCTACCTTCGATGGTTCCGAGCTTGCGCGTTTAATAATATAGCGTTGACTTGTGGCCAGCAGTCCATATATAGGGATTCAGATGAGCCAGCAGATCTACCTAGTCATAGATCCACATTTTTCTGGTAGATCTACATATTTACAGTAGATCTACATTTTTCCGGTAGATCTACATTTTTTAGTAGATCAATATTATCGGTAGATCAATTGAACCGATAGTTGACACACACGAAAGTCCCATCGAAAAATGTCGAAGCATTTTTGAGTTCCTATAAACCGAATATAGCGCCACCTACCGGTTTTCTATTGTAACCTCGACACCCACTTAAACAATAATAATAATAATGTTTATTAATATTCAGATCACAAAAAGTAACTTAGAAGTAAAGTTTCATCAAAATCGGTCGAGCCATTTCTGCGATAGCAATGCCACCTAGCGGGGTATATTGTAGACCTGACACATACCCAGATACAGAAACAAAGTTTAATTGAAATCGGTCCAGCCGTTCATCCTAAAAACCGGATACAGTGCCAGCTTCCGGTTTCCTATTGTGACTTTAAGACCCACTCAAACACGCACACAACGTTTTATCTTGGGACGCCCCCTATCGGATGCTGTTGTGAACCAGAAAAACACCAAAACAGAAACACAAAGTTTCATCAAATTTGGCCCAGTCGTTTTTGAGTTCCTATAGATCGATTGTAGCGCCACCTACCGGGACCAATTGGGAACGACCGCAACACACGCACACGAAGTTTCATCAGAATCGGTCAAGCCCTTTTTGAGTTGTAATTTTTTGAAAAACGCTCTGTATAGCAGTGGTTTTCCTCTTGCAATGGTTTTACAAAGTTTATAATTGTCCTCTTGATAGATATCTCGAGATGACATTTTACTAAAAACACCCTGTATAGTGGTTTTCGTCCGACAGTTAATTTTGTTGAAATATTTACATTCACTGTTGGGAAGAAAATTAACAGTGCTGTGCTAAATATGGCATAAGTTCATATTTATTAACCAATTACTCAGTAGATCCAGCTATCAAATCCATATAACTATATTAATAACATCTTAACTACCTACTTGATGAATCAACAGTTCAAATATGTTCATGGAATGGAATATTTTATATTCACTGTAGGATCAAAATTGAACAGTTATGACATAGGAGGCCACCATTCACTGTTAGGTCAAAAATTAACAGTGCTGGCCTAAGGTGGCGTAAGGACACAGCAACAAAGCCTACACAGAACACAATCTCTTCGAGAGCTTATGAGGGGCCTCCTTAGGGAAAACCTAGGAGGATCAGTATAATAATATATAATAGATGATCCGAGTGACCGAGCACATAAAAATGGGAAAATAATCTTACCTAATGTAATTTATATAATCAATTCTTATGATAATTAATGATAGGATAGATTTTGGATTTTGTGGGATGAGTAGAAAAATGAAGAACCATCCTGTATATAATATATTGTATCAACTTCTTGATTTTTACACTTTCATCTTGTTCTAGGTATATCATATCGAACTATTCTCCATTCTGGAAAGATGTGTTGTCCAGTTCCCGCTCTGAAATAATTAAAACTGTTAAAATTCGTATACTTACAACAAATTGGTACCTACTGTTAATCAAAAATTGACACTAAATTTTCCAAATCGTGATGACAAGAGCACTATTACAATGGAATAAAGAGCTATCCGGTAAAAGATGAAAATCATATTAATAACCATCCTGTCATGTGTAGGTATACATTCAAAAACCGAACCAAACTTAATAGTTTTAAAGTTACTTTACCTAAAAGTATCATTATTTATTATTATTAAATACCCTTCGTTTACAGCAAAGGTAAGGATAAACTGATCCCACGTGTGGTGCGCATGCAACACATTATGACGTCCACTCTTGAATTTCCATTAAAACAGATGACTTAGACAGAGGTTATTATTATATGAATTGTGTTGGGCAGACGAAACCCACCCCTCCAATGAGACCAATTGTTCTATTGTGGTACACCTATAATCTATACTTCACCCACAAGCTCAAGCCTCTCGATAAGGAATATGAGTTTGGTGGATGAGAACTTGTCCAGTTCCCTCAGCCTCAGTTTGTGGACTATTAGTTCCTCAGATCTGATCCTGTCCCCAGCGGGGCAGTCACACATGATGTGTTTGATAGACTTGTGGTCCTCCAGGCATAGTCTGCACTCAGAGTCCTCAATCTAACCCAACGTAATTAGGTTTTTTTCTGAGGCCCCAGTGGTCCGTTTATACGGCTGTTAGGATTCTCAGGTATACCCAAGAGAACCTGAGCCATTGTCTAGCTCTTTCAGCTGATGGGCCAGTAATTGTTGAGCGAGCATGTCTGTGTCCAGATTTCCTAGACCTTTTGGCCCAACCATCTGTTGTTCTCCTTCCCCGCTGCCTAAGAAAGATACCACAGGCCGGTTCAGGTTTGATGAGCCCCATGGAAGAAGTAGGTTACACGGTCAATCTGTAATCAGTTCAGTCTGACATCCATTTATAATTGATGTCAGAGAAATGGAAAACTGATTGTATTTCAAACAGCAAGTTTATTGAATTCGAAGAATCCTATGCATTTTCATTGAGAAGCGACCGTGTAATGTGTTTCCTCAGTCCATTATTCTGGAATCAGTATCATCGTAATCAAGATGATAGACTGAACTGATGTCAAACTTGTAGACAATTGAACTCAGGAAGAAAGTATAATATTATAGCCGAATTTAAGTGAATACCCAGAAAACAGTTGTTAAGACCTACCCTATTCTATCATAACCGCTCAGTTATGTTTGGTAGGGGAAACACTGTGCTATGGTTATTCGCGTAAATGCCACCTATGTTTAAAAAATAGTTACGTATGGAAATAGATAATGTAAATTAACAAAAGTATTCAATATATATATCCATATAAACCACTTCCTAGATGTATGTATAGCCCTTAATACACAGGATGATTTGGTGTTTATCTTAATCATTATCACAGATCCTCGGAAATTGATAAAAAAAACTGCAAAAAGAATAATTTGTTATCGTTATAAATTCCTTATTGATTCATGTTCCTACAGAATTGCCAAAAGCAAGACGCTTTCAAAAAACCACGATATCTACAGGTTTAAACGATCAATGGAAAAGTTCAAGTTCGAACAAAATCTTTGGAAAGTGAAAATATCCAGATACTTACTTTCTATCGTGATATATCCTGGAAAACTTCAAATATTGTAGTACTATTTATGTTCATACACTGGAAGATCATCTAACCTGAAAATCGTCGAATTCTTTATAAATTCAAGTAAAGTAGTAATTACCTTATAGTGCTTACTTATAGAGTGATATTCCCAGTAATTTATAACAGATCGTATCGTTGATTTCACGAAAACACATCCGTTCAGCCATTTTGAGGTTAGTCATTTCAACCGGCGAATAGTGGTAAATATGAATTTCCGTGGAAAGTATAAAATCGAATCCAAGGGTTTTTATCGATTCTGCATAATTCTCGGCACATTTCCGATCCATAATTGATCGATTTTTGTTAATTCCTCTTCAAAATTCACGCCGCCGTTCTGAATGACATTACTGACCTCATTCCTTTCAAAAAATTAGAGATGTGCGTTTGCGATTTCATCCTTGAATTCACTTCGAGCTTTTCGTGAGTTTTCGCCGCACGGGATCTTTATTCAAGATTCAGAGGATCGTTCGATTTCGGCCTCGCTCGGGTCGTTTTATTTCTATAGTCCCATAAAAACGGTCGGTTTTCCCCATTTTGACGATTTTCAAACGCTCGTAGAAAATAAACGGAAAGGAATAGGAAAAAAGTGGCGCGATACGTTTATCCGTATATATTTCGTCTTTTGATTCGTACCGTTAAAAGTCGGCCCGCGTCCCTAACGAAAAAGCCTAAGGGATTCGAGCGACTCCGCTTTCGCCGATTTCCCCGATTTAGCGACTTTTCGAGAATTTTTTTAAAATACTCGCGACTTTCCTATCTCGACGAAAATCGCCTTCGGCGATACGTCAGTCCTCGCCCTTTTCGTCGCTATATTCGCCGCTTACCGGAATCGCGGCTTCGCCGCTCGCAAAATTGCTCCCGCGATACCACGACGAAAAAAGTTTTAAAAAGTGTAGTTCGGTGGTTCCGATCTTTTCAGATTGTAATATAGCGTCGTCGATAAACGTTCAGTTGTTTGCTGATTTACCACGACCAAACTTTTTACGAATGATGGAAGTTCGAACATCCGTTTGAAGAGTTGCTTGCTATACTGTTTCTTCGGAAGGAGGCACTATTCCTCAACTCATATTTGCAATTACTTATCACGTATCCGCAATCTGTATTTAATAATGAGCCTTTATTATTCAACAGGAGAAATACAATTAGAGAAATACACAATTTGAAAATAAGGAAACAATATTAATAATAAAATAATTACCAAAGTTCACTTCGAAAAAAAAAGAAACTTATTCTAAAAATGTTTGCACATCACTCGTGAGTTCCAATCATTCAGCCACTATAGAGCGGGGAGAACCATGATATATTCGCTATAGAAATAAATAACTTGCACATGAAATTAATCGGTGTTCTAAAACTGGCATTTGTTCGATTCTCCCTATACAGTAGAATACAAGCTCCTGAAACCGGAGCGAAAAGCAGAAATTGGTTCAAGCCCTGACGTGAAGTCAGGAGCCTTTGCGCTCATGTTCCATTGTCTATTAACGCATCATATGAATTCGCTCGAGCATAGTTCCTTAAATATGAAATTTTACAAGAAAACTAAAAGAAATTAAAATTTAATCTTAAACTGACGATATTACTGTGAATAATGTTTTATTCACCGCTTTCGGACATACTCAATCGAATTTACAATCGATATAGACCGTTTTCTTAGCTTTAATAACATATGAATATTCATATCTTAATATTAATAATTTTCAATTCTGACATATGTAGTCTATCAGAATCGAAATTCATTATATATCTAATAATATACGAAAAACTTACTTCTCAAGTAATTTCAGGATACCAAATTCCGAGGAAATTTGCGCGTTACAAGTAATTACGGAGTTTTAATTAGATCGGATTAGTATATTTTGAGTAATAGAGGAAATAACAACAAAAAATCAGATGTGTATGACTCCAAACAATTTGACTGATTATGCATATTAAAGAACTCAAATGTCGCATTATCAACCTATCCTGAAAATTGAAGGTCGCTATATCTTTCCGTTCTCAAGCTATCGTGAGCTATACATAATATTATTTCATGATTTTTTTGAGCTTTCTAGTGAAATGATCCTCACAAAATTGCATACTCGTCTTTATGTCCGTATTCCACAACTAGTTATCAAGTTTAAGTTCGATCGGATCTGAATATTTTGAGTTATGGAAAAAATAATATTCCACTGGGGATAACTACGCAACCCTTGGGCCGATTATGCCTAACAACGAACCTAACTTTCCACTCGGATTCGCAACTTGAAAATTGCAAGTCGCTATCTCGCTATCGCTTTCCATTCGAAAGTCTCACATCCAGCTACTGAACTCTCCCAAGGCTGCTCGGATCTCCAAATTAGCTGTAAAGTAAGGTTTTGAAGGCTGTCGCAAAATTTCAACGATATCGGAATAATAGTTTCTGATATATTAAATTAAAATATTAAATTATTATCAATAATTTTCAATGATTTTTTAGAAATTTTCTAGTAATACTATACTCACGAAACTTCGCAAAAGTTTGCGCGTCGGCATTGTACAACTAATTACCATGTTAGGATTGAATCGGTTCTGTATTTTTAAGTTTTTGAGTGAACAATAACAAAATTTCAGATAGGTATAAATCCAAACCGTTTAGCTGATTATACCTCTTAACAAACTGAAATGTCGCATTCAGATGCACAAACTACCATAAAAATTGCAAGTCGGTTTCTCTTTCCGTTCTCAAGGTATCGTGAGATGTATTATTATTTTTGCGCGTATGTTCTGGGGAACATCGCGTTATAGTTTTGCCCAAATGTCTGTAACTTTCGAATTTTTTGAAAAAAATGGTCTCAAACGATTAAGTTCGACTCCCCAATGAAGAATTCGAGGTCAAATTTGATTCTGTCCGGCCGGCCGTCCGGCCGGCCGTTGCCACGATAACTTGAGAACGAAAAGAGCTAGCGACTTGAAATTTTCAGGGTAGGTGGCGCATCCCAATACGACGGACAAGTTCGTTAATGGGCATAATCGGCCCAGTGGTTTCCGAGTAATAATTTTGTTTTCAACCAATATGAATCCGATCAAATTGAAACTTGGTGGGTAGTTGTAGAATATGACCCTAAGGACGTTTGTGAAATTTTGTGCGAATCATATGGCTAGAAAATTTTAAAAAAATTATTAAAAAATATTTTTGTTGTCACGATAACTTGCGAACGGAATGAGATAGCGGCTCGAAATTTTCAGGTTAGGATATGCACCAGAACGCGACATTTCAGTTTGTTTATGAGCATAATCGGCCAAATGGATTTAGAGTTATAGCAATCTGAAATTTTCTGAAATTTGGTGGTTTTTTGTTCCTCATTAACTCGAAAAATACTGAACCGATGGAATTCAAACATGGTTATTAGTTGTAGAATGCCAACGCGAAAATGTTTGCAAAATTTGGTGAGGATAGCATTTGTAGAAAATTTTTAATAAATCATTAAAAATAAAAAAAAAATTCTATATATCAGTAACTATTCGTTTGAAATTCAAGAAATTTTGCAAGAGCCTTGATAACCTAACTCTACTGCTAACTTTCAAGTTTTAATACGATCGGTTAAATATTGTTGGAGATTCGAGCATTCTTGTGCGAGTTCAGTAGTACCGATTTGGTGTAGCGTAAGGCTCCGAAGAAACGATCGCTCGACCCGGATTTTTGCCGTCGAGTCGAAGAAGACGAATCGATTTGTGTTTTTCCCAAATTTCGTTCTAGGTTGAGCCTAAATATACTAATTCGATACAAGTTTCGGAGGTTTTGAGTCCGACCATTTTCCATTCGAAAAGTCAATCCGAGAAAGGTCAGAATAAATTCGAGAGACGGGGTCGGAAATTTTCGAAAGCGAAACTGACGATTTAGGCCTTTTTGGGCGTGAAACTTGAAGAAAATGATAGATAAGGGCGAAAAACCCTCCTATAAACCGCCACGCGTCGATATACGATCTGGAAATGTGAAAAATGAGAAAATTCATGAGAGGTAGGTACCGAAGGCGAGGTGCCTACAAGGATTAGCCTAGAACTCGAAAAAAAAATAAGCTCCGCTCGAAGAACGGGGCTCGAGATGGAGGAGAAATATCGATTCGTCCGTTTCCTGCTTTTCCTTTACCTACGGTAAGTCTAAATATACGAAAACGATACAAGTTCCGGAGGTTTTGAGTTAGGGAATTTTTCCTTTGTAAATTTGACCATAGAAACGTCACAAATTATACGTAATGAGAGACGAGGTTTGATATTTTTTTGGACCAAAAGGGCAGTCTTGGACCGTTTGGGGAGCTGAAACTTGAGGATAAGTGAAGATGAGAGTAAAAATTGGTTCAAGCACTGACGTGAAGTCAGAAGCTTTTGCGCGTATGTTCTATTGTCCATTCTTCTGTATTGGACACCCTTAATCGAATTTACCATGGTAAATTATGTTGTCCATTCTCCTGTATTGGACACTTAATTCGAATTTACCATAGTAAATTCGAATTAAGAAGAGTGTCCAATACAGGAGAATGGACAACATAATTTACCATGGTAAATTCGATTAAGGGTGTCCAATACAGAAGAATGCACAATAGAACATACGCGCAAAAGCTTCTGACTTCACGTCAGTGCTTGAACCAATTTTTTTTTATTTTCTGTTGATATAAGCTCCAGCAAACTCTGAGAATTTCAAGCCGATATCTCTTTCCGTTCTCAATTATCGTAAAACGACTGGCCGGATAGAATCAAATTTGACCAGGAATTCTTCGTCAGTGAGTCGAACCTAATCGTTTGAGATCATTTTCGGCAAAAATATCGAATGTTACAGATATTTGGCAAAATAATAGCTCGCTGTTTTCCAGAATATGATAGGTTTTCAAGTATTTCCGTACAATGAATAATATCATTAACAATTTTGTAAATAAATAATAGAGCAACTACCTTGACCCTATGATATATCGGCTATAAATCTACTAAGTAGCATAACATTGATATAATCCATGAGGTGGATAAATGGCATATGGACTCCAAACGAGATATTTGTAGAACCTTCAAACAAAACTAGAATATTCTGACTTGCTACGAATAAAACTATTGAATATCTTTGATGACAATTCATGAAAAACGCATTCCTTTTCGAATTATAAACCCACTCGTAAACCCATAAACTTACTAACAAAAGAAATGGGTTGATTAAGGTGAGGTACAAAATAACACTAGCTGTCACAATACACCCAAACACCTATATTTTATTACAAGGAACACAACACCTGGATGCATGATAATCATTAAGAATCATGTTTTTGCGTTATCATTTTGCCCAAATGTCTGTAATATTCGAATCTTTTGCCGAAAATGGTCTCAAACGATTGGGTTCGACTCCCTCATGAAGAATTTGAGGTCAAATTGGATTCCGACAAGCCGGCCGTCCGGCCGGCAGTTGCCACGATAACTTGAGAACGGGAAGAGATAGCGACTTGAAAATTTCAAGGTAGGTGGCACATGCAAATACGACGGAAAAGTTCAGACAAGTAATCAGCATAATCGGCCCGACGGTTTCCGAGTAATCATTTTTTTGTTTTCAACCAATACAGATCCGAACAAATTCAATATTGGTGAGTAGTTGTAGAAAACAGACTTGAAGAAATCCGTGCAATTTTGTGAGAATCGTATCACTATAAAATAAAAAATAAATAATTATTATTAGACATAATGGCCAAACAATTCTGGAGATATACCTAGCCTCCTTGAATTTAAAGCCATCCAATTCAAACATCGTAATTAGTTTTAGAATGCCGACGTGCAAATTCTTACAAAATTTCGAGAGGATCGTATCATTAGAAAATAAAAAAAAATTAATGAAAATCTTTGAAGAAAATTATAGTCCCCACAAACTATGCGTCCGACATCGCTGAATTTTGCGAGAGCCTTCAAAACCTAACTTTACAGATAAGTTCCAAATTTGAACACTATCGGATCTATATTGCTGGAGATCTGAGCAGCACTGAGTGAGTTCAGTATCTGGATGGATGACCGCTGCCACGATAACTTTCGAACGGAAAGAGATAGCGACATGTAATTTTCAGGGTATGTTGCGCATACGAATGGGATAGTTGTGTTCATTGTTGGGTATAGTCGGCTAAACGGTTTCAGAGTTACACCATGCTGTAATATTGTATTCTCGATAGCCCGAAATTAATAATAATATCATTGATCTCACGATTACTTTAGAATGGAAAGAAATAGCGACTTGAAATTTTTAGGGTAGGTTGTGCATCCTAATGCGAATGGCATAATCGGCCAAAAGGTTTTGGAGTTAAATGTCAATCTGAAAATTTTTTGTTAATTCCACCATAACTCAAAATATACACATCTGATCCAATTGAAACTCAGTAATTACTTTTAGAATACCGACCCACTGATTTTCGCGGAATTTCGTGTATATCGTATCCTAAAGTTTCTTGGGGAATCAGTTTTTTCGTATATTATTAGATATTCGAAGAATTTATATTCAAGAATACACATGTCATAATTAAAAATTCTGGGATCAATAGAGGGCAATAGACAATAGAACATGCGTGCAAAAGCTTCTGAAATCACATCAGTCTTGAACCAATTTTTGTTCTTAGTGTATCATATTGCGTAGAATTTAGATACATCCAGCGACAGTCTATTCATCCTGCACCATTTTGAAAGATTATCAAGCGCTTTCTGCATTTTGATGCAATCCGTTATGGAAAATATCCTACAACATAGCTTTAAGTCGTCAGCGAACATGAAACTCCATATTATCGGTGTTAGTGTATTTATTAATTAGCTGAAGGAAATATCGCTTACACAGAAAATGGCTCTTACCTTCGATGGTATTGGTCTGTGATTCTGGGGATCTCCTTCTGCCTGAAGTTTCAAATCCAGCCAAACAATCTTGATATTTTGAAGAAAGTAGCAAAATCCCACATGTACCGTATTTCTTGTAAATCGATGAGTAAATCGTATCTCCTCATTCACGCAACCAAGCATGCAAAAAGCCTTTCAAGAAGCTTTGATGCATATTTGATTTCAATTCAAAAATATTCTGAAATTTGGCACTAACCATCGGTGACATCATTTATGAAAAGAAGGAATAATATGGGTCTCGAATTAGAGCCATGAGGAATGCCAGATTCAAACCAAAACCAAAGGATCGGGAGTGTTCAACCTTTACAAAACATTTTATTCCACTTAAGTAAAACTCTATCCATAAAGCACCCATTGCCGAGACCCAATCGGAACCTCAAATTATTTTACAAGATTCCGTGATCGACTTTATCACACGCCTACTAAAAATCCATATATATCTTGCCCAGATTTATCCAATGAATCGGGCAATTGTTCACCATACAAGATTAATAGAAGTGGATATTCTTGGCATAAAACAATGGTGATTAGGTTTGATACTATGCTTTACGGATGGAGAAACTGAATTATACCGGATAAATTCAAATAACATACAGAAAACAGACAATATGGCAATCGGTCGGTAGTTTTTGAACAGAGTGCATATCAATTCGTGCAAATGTCTATAATTTTGGAATTTTTGGCCGAGAATGGTCTCAAACGATTTGTTTCGACTCACTGATGAAGAATCCGAGGTCAAAATTGATTCTGTCCAGCCTTCAGCACGATTACGTTCGAACGTAATAAGCTGGAGAGTTGAAATTTTCAGAGGAGGTTTGGAGTCCAAGTTCGTTAATGGGCAAAATGTTTCAGATTTATAGCCATCTGAAATTTTGTATTTCTAATATATCGAAAAATACTGATCTTATCGAATTAAAGCGCGGTATTTAGTTGAAAAATACCGACATGGAGACTCGCATGACTGGAAATTAAAAAAATATATATTTAAAAGAATTCTGTATATCAGAAACTATACGACAAATATTGTTGAAATTCTGCGAGAGCCTTGAAACCCTTATTTTACAGTAAAGTTCAAGATTTGAACTCGATCGGATCTATATTGATGAAGATATTGCCGGAATATCAAAATATTTCAACGACCGAGATGTACTGGTCAACTGTACAATCGACAACATGAGGTTTCATCAATTTCTGCCTTTTGACTCTAAAATTATAATTTCGTGCTCTCCATAGATTGTTAGTGACGTCGTGGACTAATATCTCTCTCTTTCAAGAATTATGTTACTCGATGATCTTTAGACATTACACATATCTATGAGACATATCGCCTGTGACAATCCGTAGAAAATTCGTTTTTCTTGATGAATATCTATCATACAAAAAATATTTCTGAAGATTTTTGTTTAGTATCAAACGGAGAAGTCTCCGTCTCCGAAACGTTACGCTTCTGACAAATATCTTGTGTTTCTAACGCTGGAGCCATTCACAGAATAATAATTTTTTAATTTATAGATATTTTTCAGAGTTTGGGAGGGAAAACCCAGAAAGGAACCATTTAATAATGAATATACCTCCTAAAGTATCCTTCAATGAATATATACAGGATATAATAAAACTCCGCACATGCTCTCTCAGGATCTTAATTACCCAAAATACCCACCAGTTTGCGATCGTATATGTCAACAATATTAGATTTTTGAAAATTATAAGATAGAAACGTTGAAATACTCCTATCAATTACAAGATTGCAAACTCTATTTTGCTGCGTGAAACCAAATGAAATCTCAATGGCTGGGTGATGAGAATAAACCGATACGAGAAGGAAGTCCGTGCCAAATATCTGGCATTTCATATTGGAAAACAACACCAACAATTTTCCATTAGGATTCACCACATCATTGAACTGATGGAGGTTATGAAAATACCAAAATATATCAATTATTATGGTACGAGGCTCAGTTAAAGAATTATCGACATATTTAGTTTCATTCATGTCCCCCTATATGACAATTTGATTATTTAACATGAAATGCAGTGTTGACAATGTATCCCAAAAAAATGATTTCTACCTAAATCCCTGTAAAAACGGAACACATCATACTACGAAGTAAAAAATTCACTATCATGCAAGCCATCCTGCAGCCAAGTTTCAGTCAAAACCACGGAATCAATGTGCCCACTCGCCCCAGAATTCACAGATCCGTGAGATTTTGTTTCGAGTCCGCGTATATTCTGGCAATATCCATTGTACACGTTCCAACTATAATTGGGCTGATTTAGGTAATAGGTCGAAGAATTTATAACTAAAGTATCTCTCACGAACCTCAATTTGATATTTTCACCAATATATCTACCTTGATTCAGCTTCGTCTTGATTTTATTGAAGTGATTTCTCCGACTGGAAGTCCTATCAGCCGATATGAATACATCAATGTTCTTCTTTTAAATTTTGGATTGTTTGAGTATCATTTAAACATCTTTAATATTTCTTAATAACCTTGACAGGTCGAGGTTTGACATTTCTTGAAGGAAATTCCCCCAGATGTTTAAATTCCAGATATAGTGGACCGCAACATACTATTGATGATATCACAGTCCCTGGTCATCTTTTCACCTCCCGATTGATTGATTACTAAGGCCCAACACAACATATTCAGTTCAGTGCCCCTAAACCAGGATTAGTTTGAAAACAGCTTGGATTTTGCTATGAACCCAATGATTCTGTTAATCAAATTCTCCTGTGGAAGTAAGTCACATACGAGGGACATGGCTTGCTGTTTCGTCCTCCACGTCACGTGATCTGAATTCAGAGGAGACCCGACATATCACCTGCAAGTGCTTCCTTAGACTACAGAGACCAGTAAGGAGACCCACCACAATTCTGAGTGAAGTTCTGCTCAAGCGTAGCAAGGTTTTCGCATGCAGTTTAGATGGTCCTGCCATCATCCTATTACCATGAACATTGAGGCATCGTTCTAGGCTGAGAAGTCAAGGCTCTGAATGCATTTGTTGATATCTTGCCGGTCTTACCTGAAGGAGAGTCCACAACTTGGTTCGTGACCTATTAGAGGAGAGCACTTTGGCAACAGTATACTCCTTAACTTCCCATATTCCCTCGTGAGCTGGCAACTACATCAATGTGAGCTGATTACGCTCCTGATTGAGTACGTTGTGAGCGTCCAAAATAAGTATACAGCCTATTTGATAGGACTGGCTATCGGAGAGAATATGGGTTGGCACTTTAGAGATGCCCGTCATAATATTCTCAAATCATAGCTATCGATGCATGTGCAGATGCATCGATAGCTATGATTTCTGCCTGAAATATTTTGTCGTGCAACCCGCGGTTTAGGTTCAAGGCTTT
Source organism: Halyzia sedecimguttata (assembly GCA_937662695.2). Lineage (NCBI taxonomy): Eukaryota > Metazoa > Arthropoda > Insecta > Coleoptera > Coccinellidae > Halyzia > Halyzia sedecimguttata. The sequence goes on along the minus strand of OW569416.2, from coordinate 7,291,282 downwards.
CCAAGACTTTTCCCATATATTCCAGCGCTGCCTTCCAAAGCTGACACAGAGACACCTGTAAACCATAGTGTGCCCTCACTCAGTCTTGGAATCTCTTTGACTGTCTTCTCTCTGCCCTAAATGGAGGTATAGAATGAATTGTCAAACAAGTGTTCATGAGTCATCCTATGCGTCGGCATCAGAAGATGACCGCCGTCCATGATCTGAGTTATTCGAGCTGGGACACTCCCCACTGCTCGATTGCCTGTAGTATTGATGCCTCAAGCCTTACCGCTTACCCTTTATAAATACAATGGCGGAAGGTTTAAGATAACATTAAGTATTCCGGTGGAGCTTTTTGATATTGCTCCCGTCCCACCTAGCATAGCTAGACGTTGCTTTAGGCCATCAAGACGCTGCCCCGTACGTTAGACCAGGACTAACGACAGCAGTGTATATCTAGCAATGTTCCTTGGGTTTTAGACCCCAAGTTTTACCGAGAACGCATAGAATTATCAGCACGGAGGATCTAGATATTTTCAGTATTATGTCCAGATATGAATTCCATTTCAGTTTAGCATTCAGGGTAGAGCCCAGATACTTTACTTCCCCAGCCATCTGAATTTCTTGATAAAAAAATCAAAGGACTCGATAAGGCTCCAAGATACTCATTTTGGCGAATGATACAACTACAGTTTCCTTGGGGATTTACCCGATGGTTCTCCACTGAAACCGTAGTTGGACGAATTTGAAGGCGAACTGCATAAGCTCCGCAATTACAGTGTGGAAAAGCCAAATGGAATAAATTAAATATCGTGTTTACTGTACATATTTATGGAAAATCCCGAAATACATCAAATTCATTATTAAAAGGTTTCGTTCTGGGTTTTCTCTCCCAAACTCTGAAAAATATCTATAAAATAAAAATGAATTATTTTGTGATTTGCTTCTGCGTAAGAAATACAAGATATTTGTCAGAAGCGAAATTGTGAGCGGAATTCGAAAATTGTGACAATTCTCAAATTTCACGATAACTACCAACAAAATAATTCTAAAGATTTTCGTTAAGCGTCTGACGAAGGAGCCTGCTATAGACTCCGACACGTTACGATATAGTTGTTTCTTCGTTAACGTTGTTTCGTTGTTGTTTGTTAGGCAACATTGTTCAATTGATTGCTTCTGACAAATATCTTGTGTTTCGTACGCAGAAGCCAATAAAAAAATTATTAATTTTTATTTTATAGATATTTTTCAGAGTTTGGGATAGAAAACCCATAAGAAAACCTTTTCAATAATGAGTATACCTCCCACAGTATCCTTTACTGATTTCATCAAATTCAAATTTTAAATTGTTATTATTCTTCGTAAAAATGCAAAACCTTCCTTCAACCCCCTTTAAAGATAGGAACAACCACCAATTTATCAATTTGTGGGCTTGTGATACATCGTGAGAAAGGTCACACCATTGTCTATTCAGAAATGTGTGTTCAGCTTCGACACCATGTCGCGCGGTCGTGGAATTTGTTGTTCCGAATGCTCTCTTAAAATTGATCGGTATGATGACTCAATTAATTGTCAAACTTGTGATAATAACTACCATATTAAGTGTGTTAATATGACCGTAGAGGAATTCAATAAAATTTGTGAGAATAGTAACAACAGGTGGAATTGTGAGGGATGTCCCCACTGCACTGAAAATCTGAAGAGATATATGAATCGAGATACCCAGACCACTGAAGATCATCAACAAGGGGTATTTTTGTCTATGAAAGAAATTGTAAGCTAACATTCGTTAGCCAAATTGATGTATTAAAAAAAAATTGGTTCAAGCACTGACGTGAAGTCAGAAGCTTTTGCGCGTATGTTCTATTGTCCATTCTTCTGTATTGGACACCCTTAATCGAATTTACCATGGTAAATTATGTTGTCCATTCTCCTGTATTGGACCCTCTTAATTCGAATTTACCATTGTAAATTCGAATTAAGTGTCCAATACAGGAGAATGGACAACATAATTTACCATGGTAAATTCGATTAAGGGTGTCCAATACAGAAGAATGGACAATAGAACATACGCGCAAAAGCTTCTGACTTCACGTCAGTGCTTGAACCAATTTTTTTTTTCGTGATTTTTTTAAAATTTTCTAGGGGTACGGTTCTTAAAATTTTTTTTTTCGTCATTTTTTTCAAATTTTCTAGGGGTACGGTTCTTACAAAATTTTAAAAACGTCTTTATGTTGATTTTCTACTACTAGTTACCAAGCTTCAATTCGATCGAATATTTATTTTTTGAGTTATCAAGGAAATAATATTCCAGGTGGGTATAACTCGGAAACCGTTAGACCGATTATGCCCAAAAACGAACTCAACACTCCCTTTCGGATAAGCAACCTACCCTGAAAATTGCAAGTCCCTATTTCCTTTCGTTCGAAAGTTATCGAGGCAACGGTCACCCGTCTACTGAACTCACACAAGAATGCTCGAATCTCCAACAATATTTAACCGATCGTATTAAAACTTGAAACTTGGCAGAAGAGTTAGGTTATGAAGGCTCTTGCAAAATTTCAGCAATTTCAAACGAATAGTTACTGATATATAGAATTTTTTTTTTATTTTCAATGATTTAATAAAAATTTTCTACAAATGCTATCCTCACCAAATTTTGCAAACATTTTTGCGTTGGCATTCTACAACTAGTAACTATGTTTGAATTCAATCGGTTCAGTATTTTTCGAGTTAATGAGGAACAAAAAACCACCAAATTTCAGAAAATTTCAGATGGCTATAACTCAAAAACCGTTTGGCCGATTATGCTCATAAACAAACTGAAATTTCGCGTTCTGTCGCACATTCTAATCTGAAAATTTCAAGCCGCTATCTCATTCCGTACTCAAGTTATCGTGACAACAAAAATATTTTTTAATATTTTTTTTTTAATTTTCTAGCCATACGATTCGCACCAAATGTCACAAACGTGCTTAGGTTCATATTCTTCAACTACTCACCAAGTTTCAGTTCGATCGGATTCATATTGGTTGAAAACAAAATTATTACTCGGAAACCACTGGGCCGATTATGCCCATTAACGAACTTGTCCGTCGTATTGGGATGCGACACCTACCCTGAAAATTTCAAGTCGCTAGCTTTTTTCGTTCTCACGTTATCGTGGCAACGGCCGGACGGCCGGACGGACAGAATCAAATTTGACCTCGAATTCTTCATTGGAGAGTCGAACTTAATCGTTTGAGACCATTTTCGTGAAAAAATTCGAAAGTTACAGACATTTGGGCAAAACTATAACGCGATGTTCCCCAGAACATACGCGCAAAAATTAATACTGGCACAGAATAAACAAATTAATGATGAAAGTAATACATACCTTAAAGAATGATAAGGATCGATGAAACGGATAATAACACTATCACTAGGAATCAACCAGATTGGAATAGCATTCATGACACATCTTCATGTGTGCAATCAACACCGATGCCAATTGCCCGCACCTGTGATACTTTTGCAGGTGCTTCAAATTTACCCAAAGAATATAGCGAGAATTCGTCATTGGGCGTCGATAGACCTAACGAATGGACTGTTGTAACAAAAAGGGAATTAAAAAAAATCTGATACAGAATCAGGTGAAAAATCAGAGAAATCAGAAACCAATTCCATTCCTCGATTTAATACGGATTCCCAAGCCCAAAATTCATCTTCAAATTTAAAAATTTTCAAAAGCAAAACGGAATGGAATCTGAATCGAGAGAACAGGCACAACATACGAGAAAGGACAAAAATATTAACGTGGGTTGGATTGGTCAGAAAAACATCAATGATCATAAACTCTTAATTGAACCCAAAAAATCATTTCTTTTCTACATGCATCTCGCTTCGCTCCAGAATCGACAGTTGAATATCTAAGAGACCACCAACAAGGAGACTTTCCAGAGATTAAATGTGAAAATCTGATATCCAGAAAACTATAGCTCATTCAAGATCATAATTGATTTATTGAATTTGGAAAAGGCTAGGAATCCTCTTACTTGGCCAATGGGATCATATATTTCACTGTTTTTTCAGAATCTCCAGAGGCAAGCCTACCTAACAAGCATTAGGATTAACAAACAAAAAATGATGTACTTAGTGTGGTGCATTTGAACGCCCAAGGGATTCGAAATAAGTTGAATCACCTCGAATCACTTATCCTGAATAATTGTGACATTTTGTGTTTGAGTGAACATTGGCTTAATGGATTAGAGTCATTGGTCTTCATGTTGGAAGGATGGAATACAGTGTCTTCCTTCTCAAGAACTGATTATATAAGAGGTGGAGTTATGTTGTTATGTACGAAGACAATAAGCGAAAATAGCAACCCCAGGAAAAAAACTGGTATGTATCGAAAAAAATATTGAGATTACTGCCTGTCATTTCCCTGCTTGTGATGTGAACGTTGTTGTTATTAGGGCTTCACGCGAGAGTGAGATTTTTCTCGTCTCGACTAGTTCTCATCTCGTAAAAGCAAGACGAGACGAGACGTTTTCAAAAATATTAAAGGCGATACCGAGACCACATACAGCGCAACACGAGGGTCTCGTTAAATTTTTTGTATGAAGTTAGTTTTATATACGACTCGACTTTTTTCAGCACCCACAGAAAACAATTGAATATGAAGAGTTTCCACTATAATTACCAATATATTTTGTCTATATTATGCATCGATTGTTCTAGAAATACACGAGTTTTTAGGAGATTATTAATTCGTTATGACCTTGCGATAATTGAGATTATTTTTCAAGAAAAAATAGAATTCACAACCATAAAAACAGATGTCATTATGAATTCAATCCTTAACGGACAACTTTTATTGTCCCTAAATCCCAATGCTTTGAGAATTTCGTCTCTATCTGAACATCTGGAGAAATTTATTCTCTTGTGCTCCTTGTAGTGAAGATGTGAACAATTATTGTATACATCTATGGAACCACGTATAATGAAACTGGTAAAGAAATGAAGCTATTCAATGTTTCGAAAAGTGTGGAAAACGCCAAGAACACCCTCAATGATCTACCCACTGGGAAGGTATTCTTTGAAAACTATACCAAATTGTTCAATTCTCTTAGAAAATGTATTGACATCGATAGCCTATTTAAAACATCAACAATACTTTCGAAATATTGGAAAGCTGAGTTTGAAGAACATTTGCTGTTAGAAAGAGCAAATAGAATCAAAATATTTTACAGTGGTGGAGAGTGATGAACAAGTTCTTCCTACACTTTCCAAGATGGCCGATGATTTATTAATGGCTACATCCGTACCTGTTGAAAGATTATTTTCCATAGCAGGTATGATCATGGCAAAAACACGTACATCATTGAAAAACTATTATGTTTGAATTCTTGGTGATCACTAAATTTAAAAGTTGAAATTATCAGTGTTTATAATTAAAAATAATATGTACATGTAGAAATATTTTTGTATAAGAGCGTAATAAATATAGCTTTACGAAATTATTCAATAGTGTATACCATATCGTTTACATATTATAATATTTATTATCGTTATTCAGAATTAAGCGAGACGAGACGAGACAACTGATAACGTGACGAGAACGAGACTTATTTTTTTGGGAATTGGCGAGAGCGAGACGAGATTTTTTTTACTCTCGCCTACTCTCGTCTCGTGTGAAGCCCTAGTTGTTTTTCTTGACGAACTTGAAAAAAATTTGAATATCCTAGCAAAATTAGGAAAGAATTGTATAATCACAGGAGACTTCAATGTAAACTTCGATTATCCGAAGAAATCAGATGATCTTTGGTGTTTATTTCCGACAAACAATATTTGTGCCAACTACATAGATGCAAAAACTCCCTCGATAACACTTTCATCAACTTGAATATTGGATGTTATGAAACTGAAATAATGGGTGTGGATTTTTCGGATCATAAAGGTCAACGAATAAAAGTACTACTTCCATGTGCATTAAAAAATAACATTTTTAAAGAATGTAGGCCTCTCACTCAGTTGGGGTTTAATAGAATGCAAGAAGCTTTGTCTGATGTGAGTTGGAATTTTATAGACTATACATAAAACCCAAATAAATGTTTTTATATGTTCCTAGAATACTTTGAGAATATATTTAATTTTTCATTTCTTAAAAGGTTGATAAAAGCTAATAAATTATAATATAAATAATAAATATGGAATTCGTTGGTTCACGGAAGATTTCAAAAGCATGAAAAATCACTTATACTTTCTAGAGGAACTTTATCGAGATTTCAAAATAAATGAAATAAAGATCTCAAGGAATCGATTCCCAAGACAATACCATAATGCTCTGGCTTCTGCTGAAAGGTTTGCTACCCATAATTGCATTAAAAATTCCAACAACAAAATTCGAGCAGGTTAGACTCTCATTAACGACAATATAAATACTAAAAGAACTAAAACATCATCCATTTCACCTGATGAATTCAATTAATATTTTTCCAATGTAACATCGAATATGGTGTAGGATATTCCAATTTCTGATGATGTTATTTTTAAGCAAGATAAAGTGAGTATTGTATTCGATTTAGATGAAGTAACATACACACAATTCAGAATTATAATTAATTCTCTGAATAATTCTAGATCAAAAGACATTTATGAACTTTCTGCTGCGATTTTGAAACGAAATATCAATAAGATAGTTATACCTCTCACTAAAATATTCAATAGATGTATCAATATCGGAGCTTTTCCTGCTGACCTCAAGGTGGCGAAGGTGGTGCCTCTATTAAATGATGGCGATAAAGAGAATGTATCAAATTACAGGCCAATATATCTGCTCCCCAGTTTTTCAAAAATGTTTCAAAAAGCTTTGAATATGCAGATAATTCGTTATTTCGAGGAAAATGAACTATTCTCTGATAACCAATTTAGCTATTTATTTATTTATTTATTTATTTGTTTGAACAAATAGGAATTCAAACAGGTCTATGCCCAGAAACAGTATTCACTTAATTAATAAAAAAAACAAATATATCCAACAAAAAATCAACACGCATCAGCTGCAAACGTACAATACCCACACATCCAGCAAGAAAAAGGAGAAACAACTAATTATAGAAAATATACAGTCAATTATAAAATTAAGAAGTTAATTATAAATTATTCAATAAATTATTCAAAATTGTGTCCTCCATGATAAATTCCATCCAACTCAAAAATTGTGGGGTATAGGACAAAAATAGCCGGATTTATAGTATGTTTATATTTGGCGACGTTTCGCAGATTGTTTCGTCTGCTTCCTCAGGCCTAAAATCGTTTATAATAAAATTTAGAAAAACACTGTATACAAACATTCTCAACATCTCATTTCACAAACATTAAATTACCTATATAAATTATATTAATCCATCAGTCACAAAGTATAAAAATTCAACCACATTCATGTATATTCTCAGCTACTTCCTCCGGCAGAGCATATAATTACCGGGAATTGTGCAAATTGTCAACAATCAATGTAACCCAACTTCTCTTAAACTACGTAGTTTACTATCTCTCCAGTCTGACAACGTAAACACACCAAACAAAACCTCACTAACAACACCGCAACCCATCATACACGTCAATATATTCACATCCCATATACCAGTTTCAATTATTATCTATGATTTTCTTTATTTATTTTTTTTTCTCTGTTCTTTATATTTTAAAAGAATACTATTATATAACTTACTAAGGTGTTCTGTGTCTGATCTAAAATTAACAGTCTTGTTATTGTTTATGTGGATCATCTCTAAAATGTTTCTCTTTCTACCATTTTTTTCCTTCTCATATATTTTTATATTATCAAAATCAAATCGATGGTCTTCATTAAAGTAGTGGGTGCACAGGGCTGTTCTTTCTTTATTTTTTACATCTTTTATATCATTTTTATGTTGTTTGGTTCGATTCTCTAGATATTGCCTCGTCTGCCCTACATATAACATTGGACAGTCGAGGCAAGGAATGCCATATACCACATTAGAAATTTTTGTTATATCAATTTTATCCTTGATGTTAGTATATAATCTATTAACGGTCTTCATGTTGTAAAAAACTAATTCGGTATTTTCTGTTTTTAATGCTCTTTTTATTTGTTGAGAAAGTTCCGGGATGTATGGTATTTTATAATATTTTTTGTCTACTATTGTTTCAATCTTCTTAGTCGTACCTGTTTTAATCTTCTGAAGGAGCTCATGGAGTATCCTCTTCGTGAATGTTATTGGGTAGTTGTTATTATACAATATTTTCTTAACTCTTTCTATGTTTTCTTCATGGTATTGGGGACTGCTTAATTTGATTGATCGAAACAACATGTTGTTGATAGCACTTATTTTGTAATTCATCGAATGAGTCGAGAGAAAATTAAGAATTCTCTCAGAGTTTGTTGGTTTTACATACCAACTGGTTTCAATTTTCTGCTCTGGTGTACGTATGACCAAGATATCAAGAAACGGTAATCTGCATTCTATTTCCTCTTCCATGGTGAACTGGATCATTTCATCGTAACTATTGAAATATGACAATATCTCTGTTTTCTTATTTTCTGGGATTGCCATAATTGTATCATCCACATAGAACCGAATGAAAGGAATCTCGAAAGGTATAATTTCCAAAACAACGTTGATCAAGTCATCCATCACTAATGCAGCCAGAACTGGGCTCGCAATTCCTCCCATTGTTGTGCCCTCTATTTGTTGGTAACACCTATCATCGAATCTGAAATAGCTCGTCTCGAAAAGGAAGTCCACTAGTTGTAGAAGAGTTCTCTTGTCTAACATAGTATATGCCGAAATCATCTGCCATTTCTTCCTTATGATCCTATCTACTATTTTTTTTGTCACATTTGTGAACAGCGATACCACATCAAGAGATACAAGGATGTATCCCGGAGGTAACAAGACAGCTCTGGAGAATTCTACGAATTCGAAGGAGTTTTTTATCTGATGTTGAAATAGAGTGGTCATATCTATTAACAAGTTATGTAGGAACTGTGCAATATTCGATGAAGGTGAATCAACTCCACTGACAATAGGTCTTAGATGTACACCTGGTTTATGTGTTTTGGAGTTAATTATAAATTTACCAAATTATAAAACAAATAATTGAACGAATCATCAATGCAAGAATTTTCTTTTTAGACTACGTTTTAATGTAAACAAGGAAGAATTGAATAAATCAATGTCACTTCAGGAATAATTAAAAGTCTCCAAAACTCTGCAGAGATGAGAATTTTGAGCAGCCTTTGTTTTCCTGAAAGGAATGTGAAATAGATCATTGTCTCTAAGCCTCAAATCCGCCACTCTAAAATTAATTCCCCACAGAATGTCAGGCACATCAAAAATTCCGCGTAACACCTTGTACAATAATATATTATCAGCAATTTTACGACGGTCCGCTAGTGTTATTATTCCAAATGCCTCTCAAATAGCAGAATAATCATGATTCTCAACAGTCATGTTGTTTTTATAAGCAAGAAATCTGAGGAATTTGTTTTGGATGCTTTCAAGCCTCTTTACATAGCAATTATATTGAGGACTCCATATCACAGAGGCGAAATTAACCTTACTGAAAACAAATGAATAGTACAGGGAGAGAAAGGTTCTATTACACTCAAAAGATCGGCTATGGCGAAATATGAACCCAAGCATTCTGTTACAACCGTTGATTACATTCTCAATGTGTTTGTCAAATAAAAGTTTAGAATCATAAATGACGCCCAGATCCTTGATTTGATCAACCTCAGTCAGAGGCTGTTCCTGAATACTATAAACACCTCGAAAAATTTCTCGATTCCTACTGAAAGTCATCTTACAACATTTACCAAGATTTAAAAAGAGGGAATTCTCTCCACAATACTCATTCAACCGATTGAGATCATCCTGAATCAGCCCACAGTCATCCAAGTTTCCTACTCTGCGAAAAAATTTGAGGTCATCGGCGTACATAAGAAAGTCAGTGTGCTGAAAACATTTCCAGACATCATTAACATACAGAATGAATAATAAGGTTCCCAGGTGTGAGCCCTGTGGCACACCAGAAGTACTATAAAAAGGGATCGATGATTGACCATTGACAGTTACGTACTGGGACCTATTCACCACATATGAGAAGAGCCATCTAAGCAAGTCCCCGCTTATACCTGCCTGGGCAAGTTTACGACGTATAATCATATGATTCACCCTGTCGAACGCCTCTTTTAAGTCCGTGAATATCACATCGACCTGCGAACGGCAATCAAGACTATTCTGCAGGTATTCCGTAAAATAGAGAAGATCAGTGTCCAAGGTTCGTCCTCTATAAAACCCGTGCTGCCCGGCATTAATGATTGACTTTACGTGATTTGCAATATATTTGTAAACAAGACTCTCGAACAATTTGGGGACTGCGGACATTATACAAATAAGCCTATAATTTTCAATACAATTTTTATCACCGCCTTTAAATATAGGAATTACTGATGAGAGCTTCCATTTGTCAGGAAAGATTGAAGTCTCAAGGGACTTATTGAAAATGAGGTAAAAAGTAAAACATAGATTTGCAGCACAATTCCTTAGAAAAAGAGGAGGGATGCCGTCTGGCCCAGAGCCTTTTGTGACGTCGATTGCATTTAAACTGGTTTTAATTTCCTGCTAAGTTAATAGTAGACTGGATAAATAATTACTGTTATATATATTGCTGATGTCATCACAATATGTACTGTTGCTATTTGTTGGCTCATACACACTTTGGAAAAATCTAGCGAATAAATCTGACAACTCTTTAGCAGTAGGTAGTGCCCTTCTCCTCTCGGAAGTGCATTTGTTGAGGAAATACACTTGATTTTCACTTACGTGACACAAACCTAAAAAAACCTCTCGAGTCATGCACCAAATCCTGCTCAATATTACGAAGATGTCGCCTTAGATCCAAGGCAACAAGTCTCTTCGATTCCGATCTAAATTCCCTGAACCTTTGAAAGTCGTGCGGATTATGAAAATGTTTCCATTTTTTATGAAGTTTATTATTTTTTCTAACTAGTTTTATAGTGTTTTTCGAAAAATATTCTGGAAATTTTTTGTTTATCTTAGACTTAGGGGTATTCTCTGCAATGATCTTATCTACTACATCATAAAATGACCCAAGCATTGAGTCCACACAACTTTTACCAAATAAAGACAGCCAGTCGACTTCCGCAACTCTTTCGTTAATAATTTGATAATTAGCCGATTTGAAATTAAATCGAAAGGACTCACCGTCCTTCTTCAAGTACTGCTTTACATCCATACACAATAAAAATTCAATGGAGGGATGGTGAACATCCTCCACCACAAATGGGGAGTCATTGCGTTTCAAATGTATATTTTATTTCTGTTTCAAAGAACAAGATCTAATAGCTAATGGCTTTCATTAAAAATGCTATTAAATTGCATCATTTCAGCAAAACACAGTGAATCAACAATATTTGAAAACTTGTTTTCAACGTTCATAGGTTCTAAAAAGTTACCGTTACTCACCCATCTGACGGTGGAGCAGTTGAAATCCCCACATATTAGTGTAACATTATCACCAATTTTTAATTTATTGATCTCTAGCTTTGAAGCGAACGAGGCAGAAAGCGAAGCGTATTCTTCTCCCGGAGGAATATAAACGCAGCACAAAAATTGTTTGATATTGCCCAAACACACCTGAATCCACAAGTCCTCAGCATCACTATAAAAGTCCGGTAACATTCTAGCATTTAAATTGTTTTTTGCGGCTATAAAAACTCCACCACCCTCCTTTTTAGTTGAAGCACTAGACGAACGATCTCTTCTGAAGACCGTATAAACATCATTGTCAGTATATTCACTATAGAGTACTGAATCATTCAGCCATGATTCAGTTATGAAAATCAAATCATGTGAACCGCACTGAAAACTCAGCTTAAGACTGGATAGTTTGGAGTGGAGGCCACGAACATTTTGATAAGCTATGTGAAGTCCTGTAGAATCCATGGTTTTCATAGAGAAATTATTGTTAATTGGTATGAGACCAGCAGTTATTTTATGACTCTCAGATCATTTTCCGATTATATATTCAAAATTTTGGCAGTGTCGCTTTTACGAACTAAAATGTTGCCATTTTGAGTCCACACATACTTGTAGCCATGTTCCCGTGCCGCAGATCTTGCTTGCTTGAACATTATTTTATTTCTAGTGGTCAAGTGTTCATTTATATACAGCCCTGCAGCTACATTTTCAACTCTAAATCCGGGCTTACCTCTCTGTTCCATTCACCTCGCTTTAACAGCCGAAAAAAATGTTTCCTTATCAATTTTAGTTCGGAACTTAACTATTATGTTTTTTGGTTTATTCGGTATTCTAGTAGGTACCCGTGTAATGTTGTCCAGAATCTCCGGTTGAACCTCATAATTCACATAAGAGCCAATCTTGGTGAGAATGTCTACTAGGTTTTCATTTACCTTTTCCGGAACATCCGTTATTTCCAAATTCTTGTTCCTAGTATTCTGTTCAATGTTGTTTATTCTGTCATTTAGGTTGCCAATTACTTCAATACTTCATTGTCGCTTTTCAGTTGATTTGTAACCTTAATGGCGTCAGCCAGCTTGGACATTTTAGGCTCGAAATCGGAGATTTTGCCCGAACAAAAATCCACTGATGCTCTTAATTCACTCACCTCCCTACTCATTGCTGCGACCATTTTTATGAGTTTACTGATTCCTGCCGGCTCGACTTCACCTACGCCCATGTCTTCTCCCTCGGTATCACCCGTAGCTGATGAGATGATACCATTCGAATTTCGACACATTTGACATAGCCAACTGCCGCCAGGCAGGGTACTTATCAGGGATAAATGATTTTTTGCTAGATCAGAGCACCTGTTATTGGCGTGGAAAAACTCGGCACAAGGTCCGCCGCAACGAACTCCAGGCGATTTCTTGTTAACCGCGTTGGTACATTTATTACAAATCTGCATTATTATTAATTCGCGAAATTCGAAATACTCTCAAACAATGATCACTATCAAATTGCGCTCACAAGGAACTGAATTCCAAATTATGAACTATACTTCAGCGGGATATATTCGCAATTGAAAAAGAACAATGCCAAACACGTCTGATCGGTTTAACATCTCAGTATCAAATATCAAATATAGAAAGAATAGAGGAACAACTTCGGCCATTCTGGAAATTATTAGCCATATTATGCAAGGATTTGAACAAGGCGAGTATACGGTCGTAACATTATTAGATCTGAGCAAAGCATTCGACTACGTCTTACATTTTATTCTCCTAACTAAGCTCAGATATTTCGGCTTCTCGGAAAGCAGCATAAGCTTGCTCCGATCTTTTCTTTCCGATATGCATCAAAAGGTCACTGTATACAGTGACCTTTTGATTTGATTTGATTTGATGCCTATAGGCGGAAAAGAGTCAGGAATGGAGAGTATCGAGTTAGGGGTACCTCAGGGTTCAGTCCTTGGACCGATCCTCTTCTTGATGTACATCAATGATTTTCCATCCAGTCTCCCATCCACAATTAAATGTGTTTTATTCGCAGATGACACATCGCTCCTTCTGAGTGGTCAGGTGCTCAATGAGGTGATGGACGCCTCACGTGAGGCGCGATCGAATGCAAAAAATCTGGTGCAATATTAACCAACTGATGCGGAATGAGCAGAAACTAATGTCTTAGTGTGTACGTTGACACCACTAGAGGAATACTTAAAAATAAATGTGAAGTTCTTAGGATTGTATTTTGATCCTAAGCTCACTTGGGATGTTCACTGTAAGGGACTATCCAAAAAATGAAGCAAAAATATTTTTGTTATTCGTACACCTACCCTTAAAGTATCGGTGAAAATATTGCTGACAGCCTACCATCCCTATGCCATTCATTGACTAAATATGGAATTATAGTATAGGATCACACCACACAAGCAGGAAGAAGAATTATGGATAGTTTAGACTATCGAGCAGATTGTAGGAATTCTTTAAAAAAAAAAAGCACTGACGTGAAGTCAGTACTCTTTGGCGCGCGTGTTCACGGTGGCTAATTTGAATTGAATGATGAGTACTTCAAGCTCAGTGGATAGAGCGAGTCGAAAATCTACCCAAAGGATAGTGGACACCATTCACTGTCGGTTCAAAAATTAACAGTGCTGTATCTAAGCTGCCATCAGGATAGAGTAACAAAGTTGGAAAAGAATACAAGTGACTCTCCTTAGTCGCACAAGCTCCTAGAAGATTTGGGAGGGTCAGTATAATCCTAATCATGTTTATAGCACGCGCGCCAAAGCAGATTGACTTATTACACTTTTTCTTTCATTGTTAAGTCACTCTGCTTTTGCGCGCGTGCTATAAAAATGATTAGGATTATACTGACCCTCCCAAATCCTCTAGGAGCTTGTGCGACTAAGGAGAGTCACTTGTGTTATTTTCCAACTTTTTTATTCTATCCTGATGGCAGCTTAGATACAGCACTGTTAATTTTTGAACCGACAGTAAATGGTCTCCACTATCCTTTGGGTAGATCTTCGGCTCGCTCTATCCACTGAGCTTGAAGTACTCATCATTCAATTCAAATTAGCCACCGTGAACACGCGCGCCAAAGAGTACTGACTTCACGTCAGTGCTTTTTTTTTTCAGGTTCCTTTAACAAATATTGCTATCAATACAGTTTGGCTGTTAGCTTTACCGTAGATCGCGAAAAAATGCGGTTGTTGGTCCTCCGTTAGGGACGCAATTGCATCTTCTCCAAATCCGAACGTATTTTAATATAGATCTACCGAATATATTTATATATAAATTCGCCTCAGGGCCACCATACAGACATTTCAAATCGGAAACAACGCTATTTCCCCCAAAACTGACTTGTGTCCGTGCACTGAATTGACATGAATATTCTTTTAAAACCTCACAATATCGGCTCATTACTCCCAACATAACCCAAACAACCCAAAACCATTCACTTCTCGTCTGCGCAAGCGCAGTATACTCGTGGCTGCAAGTCCTCCCAAAATTACACACCTCACAAAAAACTCCGATTCTCCAACACTAGTGGTTCAGGAGATATCGCTCCTTGATCCCACGCATGCGCAGACCCTCACCAGGGGATTCTATAGCGGAATAGCATCCGCCACCCCAAAACCCCAATCCTCTCTGACGAAAACACCACCAGGTAAATCACTGATGGTCTGCTCATGCGCATAACGAAAATTGCCTGTAAGGGGTAACATCAATTTCAAAATTAGTCCCAGGGCCACGGTACGGACACTTCAACTCGGAAACAACGCTACATCCCCCAAACTGACTTTTTCTTGCACTGAATTGCTATGAATATTCTTTTAAAACCTCATAATATCGACTCAGCACTCCCAACATAACCCATCCAACTCAAAAACAGTCACTTCTCTTCTGCGCATGCGCAATCTACTCGCGGCTAAAAGTCCTCTCAAAATAACATACCTCATTAATAACTCCGATTGTCCAACACTAGTGGTTCAGGAGATATCACATCTTCAATCTGTAACGTTACAGAACGCTCCACCATTGATTACCGTTTCAATCGCAAAAAACCGTCTACGGGTAGCTTCGATTCACACTCAAAAACGCCTTGCCTAGATTCTATGTATCGCCCAGCGCGTTGATAGAGTTTATGTTTCGCATGCGCGCGATGCGCTGCAGTCTCGAGCGGACATCTTTGTCCTTCTTTAGAGTAATGAAAATGAAAGCGTTAACATCTCGCCAGAGAGTTTAGCAAATTGAAGTACTACCGTAATCCATTATAATCGTGTGAATTGGAAATTTATTTGTTTCTTACAAGACGTCTATTTAAAAGGCGGTAAGTACTACGTAGATTCGAACTGATATTTTCTGCTTTTGTGAATGCCAAGTTGTTATTTCCGTTTTATTTCATTTTCTGCAGGTTACACAGGTTAACACGTTTCTTTGTATAATACTTAATTTCTAGTCTCATTCTTGCGATCGAATAACGTGCTCTTATTCCTGGATTCTAGATATTTTATCTCATATTTATTGCTCTGTAAATAATTTCAAGTTCGTCTAGAGTTACTGGGAATGAGATCACGTCTTACATGCACTATCTTATGGGTCTGAATTTTTGCAGTCTTAGTTCCGGATTGAACAATTGGAGACGACTTTCTTAGTTCCGGAGTGAACATTTGGATTACAACTTTCTCAGTTCCGGAGTGAACCTTTGGATTACGACTTTCTTAGTTCCGGATTGCACATTCGAGACTACCTTAAAATCTGGAGAACTTTCTTGGTACCGGAACATAAACTGGTGGAATATCTCAATACAAATCTGGTGGAATATCTAATACCTGAGCATATATCTGGTGGAACATCTTGATACCTGAACGTAAATTCGGTGGAATATCTAATAGGAACAACTTAGTCCTGGAATAACAGTTGAAGACAACTTCCTTACTACCGAAGAACCTTTGTTCCGAAGAGAACGTACACCTACATGTGACATTTTGGACGGTCTTACCTCATCTACCGAACCCAGACTGCAAAGATAAGTGCCTCATCGATCTCAGGCTTACCACTGATCCTTGTATATATTACTGAAATATTTATTTGTAAAGTTGGAATATATAGATAGGGAATAAGAGGTTTTATCTTTACCATCAGATCAACGATTTGGGATACATTCAGGAGTAGCATACTTTTTACTTAGGCGCTCTATGAGGCATTTTACTTAGGTAAGGTGTTTCCTAGGCGGACGAACAAACTTGCTAGCATAAGTCACTGAGCTAGTAACGGGCAAGCTAGTAAGTTTGATTTCACTGGCGCACAACGTGTGGGGCACGAGTAACCTATTTTTTGAGTGATATTTTTTTTTCCTGGGTGTGTTTCTGCCGTTTTTCTGGTGGTGAGGGTGACTTCGTCGTGAGTCTGAGATTCGAGTTCATTATTTTTTTTATGTTTGAACTATCTTTCAACTTTTACCTTATTGCTTTTTCATCTCATTGTTATCTGAATAACTGAATCATGAATCCCAACAACTTGAAGTCTCACGAGTTGAGTTACGAACTGACAATACGGATAGGCAAAGAGATACCAACAACTGTGGATGAGAAGCGTAAGCTTTTGAGGGGCTTGCTTGCTCAGGAAAAGGGCGATCGTAGTTTTATTGAATTAAGGGATGATTACGAGTTAGAAACCAGTTTCACAGAGTTAAAAAGGTCAATTACAGAAATATCCACGTTGATTTCTAACTTATCGGTTACATCTTCAGAAAATGATTATAAACGGATCATAGACCGTTTAACTCACTGTTCAGCTAGGTTACACAGAATTTCTGTTGAAGAAGATTCTGATGAAAAACAGAAAAGATCTCTATTGTTCCAAATTATTACCTTAGAATCAGAGTTGGACGAACGTAAAATGCCTTCAGCAGCTCCTGTTACTTCAACACCTACCAAAGCTCCCACATTAGGCAATACCACCATTTCTTCAAAAAAGGTTCCCATTTATAAGTGGGCTTTTAAAAAATTCTCCGGTAGAGAGCCTCTAATGCCATTTCTTGAGTTGATAGATACCCTTAAGGTTTCACGTGGTTGTACAGATGCTGACCTCTTCGATTCAGCTTCGGATCTTTTTGAGTTTGACGCTTGGACATGGTGGCACAACCATTTTATTCGTAGTACCTTTACGACCTGGTCGGACCTGGTGGATGGTCTGAAGGACGCTTTTTTACCTTCAAATTATGACGAGAGGATAATGAGCGAAATAAAGTCTCGTAAACAGAAGTTAGGCGAAAATGTTACCATTTTTATAACATCATTAGAAGCTAAATTTTACCGATTAAATACAAAACCTTCAGAAAAGAAATGGTAGGAATCATTAGAACCAACTTGCTTCCCGATTTTGTTAAAGCATTAGTGCTTCAGGATATAGACACGGTGGCCAAATTAACTTCATTATGTAAGAGGATTGAGGATATCTTACGACTGGGTGATCTCCAACAGAAATTTTCCAAAAGTTTATCAATTGCCGAGGTATCTCTGGTTCAATGTTGGAATTGTGGTGTCAACGGACACACATATAATGTATGTAGAAAACCAAGGGTGATTTTCTGTTACGGTTGTGGTAAGCGAGGCATAGTTAAGTCAAAATGTTATTATTGTTCAAAAAACGTGCAAGCTGGTCATCGGTCGGCAGAACGGGTGATTCAGCCAAGTACCTCAAAACCATCTGCCACTCAAAAGAACAAGAGACAATAAACAGTTTCTGTAAAGATGACTGGAACGACTGCTCAAGAACAATCGATAATTTTTATAACAACTCTCTCTCAAAACCATCCAGTTCAAACCTCTCCAGTAATACTCTAGTTAGAAGCAATGAATTTAACTCTGAAAATGTTAAGGCTAATTCCGCATGCCCACTACTGTTGCATAAACAGGGCGACAATAGACCCTATATCAATGTCGGTATCTCTGAAGAGAAAGTGTTAGCACTGCTCGATAGCGGAAGCAACGTCTCTATTCTTGGTTCTCCCTCTCTCTATCTCTTAAAGAAACTGAATTTATCTTTGAATTACGACGTGTCTATACACTTGACTACAGCAGATGGCCAGTTACAGAGTACATTGGGATATGTTTGTCTACCTATTAAAGTTAACAACTCGACTAAGTCTTTGAAGTTCCTTGTGGTCCCTACAATCTCCCATCGTATGATACTGGGAATGGACTTTATTAAAACGTTTAATATCGCTGTGGATTTTACTAACTTTTCTTTCAATTCCTCAGTAACTTCTACAGCTGCACTACATGCTATTAAACCCGCAGATAATCTATCAGATTTTCAAATGGAGAAACTGCAAGAAGTTGTAAATTTATTTAAGTCCATTGGGCCTAAAGATAAAATCGGTAGGACACATTTGTTAACACATTCCATCAAGACTGAAGGTCCTCCTATTAGGCAACGACAATATCCTCTATCGCCCGCGATGCAGTCTGTTTTGAACAGTCAGATTGACGAGATGCTAAAACTTGATATCATTCGACCAGTCACTGAATGTTCTCCCTGGTTATCTCCTCTTTGGCTCGTCGGCAAAAAAGATGGAACGTTCAGGCTTTGTTTTGACGGTAGGAAATTAAACTCGGTAACTGTTCAAGATTCATATCCCATGCCATTAATAGACACGATCGTTAGTAAGGTGAACAATGCTTCATACATATCGTCTATTGATTTAAAATCCGCTTTCTTTCAAATTCCGCTCGATGAAGAGTCCAAACTTAAGACCACATTCTCAGTCCCGGGTAGAGGACTATTTTGTTTCAACGTTTTACCTTTTGGTTTAAATAATGCCGCCCAAGCTCTATGTAGACTCATGGACGTGGTCATTGGCCCTTCATTGGAACCCTTTGTATTTTACTACTTAGATGACGTTATCATCGTGACACCTGATTTTGAGACCCATCTTAAAGTTTTGAGGGAATTGGTCAAGCGGCTTAGAGAGGCTGACCTGACTGTAAATTTTGATAAGTGCAAATTCTGTCGTCCTTCGTTGAAGTTCTTGGGTTTTCTCGTCGATGAACAAGGTCTGAGAACTGACCCTGAAAAGGTTGAATCTATTCTGAATTATCCTGTACCAACCAACACAACCCAAATACGACGTTTAATTGGTTTAGTAGGTTATTATCGCCGATTTTTAAAAGATTTTGCTACTGTATGCATCCCCATTTCTGACCTGCTAAAAGGACGCCGGAAGGGTCAACCTATTGTTTGACTAAGGAGGCTGATGAAGCTTTCCTCAGTATTAAAAAAATTCTAACATCCACTCCTGTTCTGGCTAGCCCAGATTTTGCTAAGCGATTTTACCTAGCTTGTGATGCTTCAGACGTAGGGGTTGGTGGGGTACTTTTTCAGGAAACGAACGGTTTAGAACATCCTATTGCCTTCTTTAGTAAAACCTTGAACAAATGTCAACGTAAATATACAACAACCGAAAAGGAATGCCTTGCAATTTTACTATCAATAGACCGATTTCGCCCATATATTGAAGGTACTGAATTCACTGTTATAACTGATCATTCTTCTCTACAGTGGCTGCATTCAATGAAGAACCCTTCTCCACGACTGGCTAGATGGATAATCAGATTGTCATGCCATAAATTCAAGATCATACATCGTAGTGGTTCACTGAATACTGTTGCCGATTCATTATCACGCATTCCTGAGTCTGTAGAGACTTCTGTATTGGACCTTGGTGCATTGAAGCCTGACCGGTGGTATCGGGAAATGCTGGAAAGCGTAACAAGTAATCCTCGTCTCTATCCTGATTTCCGTGTTAATGGTAACGTGTTGTATAAACATATATTTTGTAAGTCCAGATTATCTGATGACTCCCCTGAGTGGAAGATTGTTATTCCTACTGCTAATCGATTAGAGTTATTGAAGAAATATCATGATGATCCTGTTTCAGCGCACTTTGGTGTTTGTAAGACATTAACCCGTTTATCTTATCTTTATTATTGGCCAAAGATGCGTGATTCAGTTAAGAAATATATTAGAAACTGTAAAATCTGTGCTTCGTGTGAGTCAGATAACCTTCCTCAAGCAGGTTTAACAGGTAAATACAGGAATATCAGTTTTCCATTTCAGTTGATTTCGGCAGACTTACTGGGACCATATCCCAGATCAAAGAATGGGAATCAATATGTACTAGTCGTTACGGATTGGTTCACCCAGTTCGTGCTTGTGCATCCCATGGCTCGAGCAACTGCCAAAGGTATCGTTAAGTTTATTGAAACTCAGGTCATTCTTATTTTTGGTGTCCCTCAGATAATTGTAGTTGATAACGGAGCACAATTCATTTCAAAAGAGTTTAAGAATTTGGCTAGACAATATAATGTCCAAAAGATTTGGTACAACGCGAGGTATTTTCCGCAAATAAATCCGACAGAACGTGTGAATAGAACGATTACAACGGCTATAAGATCTTTCATACATGAAAACCATAAAACTTGGGATCAGAACATATACCATATAGCATAAGCTATTAGACTAAGTAAACATGAAGTCACTGGATTTTCTCCCTCCTACCTATGTTTTATGAGAAATGTAACAACTGATGGCGCTTTTCATGGTAAAATTTCAGAGAATGCAAATAATCCAATTGAAGTCCGTAATAAAGTTTTAGATCCATTTTTGCAGAGAAAATTACCTGATCTCTATGAATCCGTACAACAGAAAATATTTCAGGCTTATAAGAGGAATTCTAATCGATATAACTTAAGAAAACGTGATGTTCAGTTTCATGTTGGTGACAGGGTTTGGAAAAAGAACTTTGTACTTTCCGATGCGACTAAGAATTTCTCAGCTAAGCTAGCTCCTAAGTTTGTGCCTTGCATTGTTCATAGAGTCGTGTCTCCATTAGTTTATAATTTGAAAGACTTGAGCGGAAATGATCTTGGCGATTTCCACGTAAAACATATTAAATTGGACGTTACACAAAGTGACGAAAGTGGAGATGATTCAGGATAGGGATGAAGATTGTTTTTTTTGTATCTTGAGTTCCTAATACCTTTCCTCCTTCCTCTATCGCAAGGCAAGTGTCTGTCTAGTTGGTACAAATGTATATATATTTTTTTTTCTTGTTTACCTGACAATTTCATGAGGGTTGAGATTCATTTTTGAAGCTCAGAGCAGCTATGCAGTACCTTGATTGGAAATTTGAGCGTAGTCTGCAGTTTGCTTTGAAGCTTTCTCAAGCCTTCAATTTGGCAGCAATCTTATCTCTTATGTCTTATGACACTTACCGTTTATCGTGTCTTATGACAATTATCGTATCTTTTCCTGCCTGACGGCAATTATCGTATCTTTCTGCCTATCAATTTTTTGAAGTTTAGAGCGGCTATGCAGTACCTTATTGGAAATTTGAGCGTAGTCGTGACTTACTTTGAAGTTTTCTTAAATCTGTGAGTCTCGTAGAGATTCTTTTGGTCGTATCTTTGGATACAGTTGTGGTTTGTACCGACAGGCGGACACTTCTCTTTCCTTAACTTACCTATTCCTATTATCTATCCCTATTACCTATTCCTATTATCTATCCCTATTTCCGCTACCTTATAAAGAACCTAATTCGCGATTCCTAATCGCTGGCGCCCAAACTTATCTTTCCTTCCCTACGCATTTCCGGGATTTTGAGCTGTTTCTCTAATTTAACTTTCACTATTTTCAAATATTTGAACAATCACTTATCACTTATCATCGACCATTAGCAATTTTAGCTATTTCCAAATATTAAGTATCACTTCATAGGAGAGGCTGGGTTGGGAAGTGATCTCTTGATATTATTAGTTAGATCATCTACACATACACATTTAACATCTACTGTGCAATAAGTTAGCTGTAAATCTTGAGCTTTGGAAATTGGAGAGACGCCTCAGAATATGATCGATAGTACCCAACCTGATATTTTTTTTCTTACAGTGCATCACACTCCTCGTCCTAAATTTAATTTTGTAATTTTTGTATGCATCGTGCCACTCGTCATCTTCAATGCTCCAGGAAGAAATATCTTTACCTAATCCACCATTGATTTTTGCCAATTATTACCGATTTTGAGTACCTTAGTCTGGATGATCTCAGGTTTTGATTCGTGTAGACTATCTTACCGGTCGATGAGTCGATACATACATTTTCTTTTATCTACACGTCTTAGATCCTGTCTTTGTCTAATGACTACTTTAACTTTATAACAACTATTACCTAACGCTAGTTCCGCAAACTTTAAACTCCTTCTTTTTGAGTTTTGATCTCTCTTTGTGTACCGTATAAACTTCACCTGTATTTATGATTCAGTTATGCTGTGTGGCCTGTAAGTTTAACTTCTCTTTCAACAAATTGGCTTATCTTTCAATTTCGCACTTATCATTAAAAAAATTTTCTCTTCACCATTTTTCAAAATTACTTTAAAAAAAAATTTTGGCATTTTATTCCTTTAATAAAAAAAAATTTCTTCAAAATTTTTTTTTTTCCCCGGTAAGTGGTGTGTGTAACGTTACAGAACGCTCCACCATTGATTACCGTTTCAATCGCAAAAAACCGTCTACGGGTAGCTGCGATTCACACTCAAAAACGCCTTGCCTAGATTCTATGTATCGCCCAGCGCGTTGATAGAGTTTATGTTTCGCAGGCGCGCGATGCGCTGCAGTCTCGAGCGGACATCTTTGTCCTTCTTTAGAGTAATGAAAATGAAAGCGTTAACATCTCGCCAGAGAGTTTAGCAAATTGAAGTACTACCGTAGTGCATTATAATCGTGTGAATTGGAAATTTATTTGTTTCTTACAAGACGTCTATTTAAAAGGCGGTAAGTACTACGTAGATTCGAACTGATATTTTCTGCTTTTGTGAATGCCAAGTTGTTATTTCCGTTTTATTTCATTTTCTGCAGGTTACACAGGTAAACACGTTTCTTTGTATAATACTTAATTTCTAGTCTCATTCTTGCGATCGAATAACGTGCTCTTATTCCTGGATTCTAGATATTTTATCTCATATTTAATGCTCTGTAAATAATTTCAAGTTCGTCTAGAGTTACTGGGAATGAGATCACGTCTTACATGCACTATCTTATGGGTCTGAATTTTTGCAGTCTTAGTTCCGGATTGAACAATTGGAGACGACTTTCTTAGTTCCGGAGTGAACATTTGGATTACAACTTTCTCAGTTCCGGAGTGAACCTTTGGATTACGACTTTCTTAGTTCCGGATTGCACATTCGAGACTACCTTAAAATCTGGAGAACTTTCTTGGTACCGGAACATAAACTGGTGGAATATCTCAATACAAATCTGGTGGAATATCTAATACCTGAGCATATATCTGGTGGAACATCTTGATACCTGAACGTAAATTCGGTGGAATATCTAATAGGAACAACTTAGACCTGGAATAACAGTTGAAGACAACTTCCTTACTACCGAAGAACCTTTGTTCCGAAGAGAACGTACACCTACATGTGACATTTTGGACGGTCTTACCTCATCTACCGAACCCAGACTGCAAAGATAAGTGCCTCATCGATCTCAGGCTTACCACTGATCCTTGTATATATTACTGAAATATTTATTTGTAAAGTTGGAATATATAGATAGGGAATAAGAGGTTTTATCTTTACCATCAGATCAACGATTTGGGATACATTCAGGAGTAGCATACTTTTTACTTAGGCGCTCTATGAGGCATTTTACTTAGGTAAGGTGTTTCCTAGGCGGACGAACAAACTTGCTAGCATAAGTCACTGAGCTAGTAACGGGCAAGCTAGTAAGTTTGATTTCAAATCCACGCATGCGCAAACCTTCAACAGGGGATTCTATAGAGGAATAGCATCCGCCATCCTAAAACCCTAATCCTCTCTGACGAAAACTCCACCAGTTAAATCACTGATGGTCTGCTCATGCGCATAACGAAAAATGCCTGTAAGGGGTAACATCAATTTCAAAATTAGCCCCAGGGCCACGGTACGGACACTTTAACTCGGAAACAACGCTACATCCCCCAAACTGACTTGTCCTTGCACTTAATTGCTATGAATATTCATTTAAAACCTCATAATATCGACTCAGCACTCCCACCCAAAAACAGTCACTTCTCTTCTGCTCATGCGCAATCTACTGGCGGCTAAAAGTCCTCTCAAAATAACACACCTTACAAAAAACTCCGATTCTCCAACACTTGTGGTTCGGAAGATATCGCATCTTCAATCTACGCATGCGCAGACCCTCATCAGGGATCTGAATTCTATGGAGGAATAGCATCCGCCACCCCAAAACCCCAATCCTCGCTGACGAAAACTACAGCAGTTAAAGGACTTCTCATCTGCGCATGCGCAATACGGAAAATGCCCGGAAAGTGCAGCATGAACCTCAGAAACATATGTTTCGGCATTAAAAGCAAAGTATTCCGCAAAATAGTAGTAATTTCTTTATTTTTTTCATGTCACGTGATCTTCACGAAATTTTGCAAAAGTGTTTGCTTTGATCTTTTGAATCTAACTACTGAGTTTCAATTTAATCAGATCAGTATTTTTCGAGTTATCGTGGAAACAAAATTTTCAAATTTTCAAATTTTTTTTTTGCCACTTTAGGGCCGTCCGTTCAACACAAAACTTCGCAGGCATATAAAGGTCATGATTCTACAATCTGATCCCAAATTTCAAAAAGATCGAGTGATCGGTTCCGGAAATATTCATAAAAAACTTTTTTACTAAAAACGGCCTTAACTCCAAAACCGCTCGGTCGATTTCGCCTGTTAACGAACGCTGTTCCTTGCGGAACACGCGCGCAAAAATTGGAATTTTGACGGTTCCCTGTGAATGTCTGAATTATGTGTATGAGAGTAATACTCAGACACTGAGTGCTGATATTCACGACTATAATACTAGGCCAAGGCTGGATGTCAGGAAAAAGTTCTACCGACTGTCTAAAACGCAGGAGGGTCCGAATTTCTGGGCATATAAATTGTACAATAGGTTGCCTATCCTGTTTGAAAACAAAATGCAAAGTTTAGATATAATGTTG
This sequence comes from Halyzia sedecimguttata, assembly GCA_937662695.2. Taxonomy (NCBI): domain Eukaryota; kingdom Metazoa; phylum Arthropoda; class Insecta; order Coleoptera; family Coccinellidae; genus Halyzia; species Halyzia sedecimguttata. The sequence goes on along the minus strand of OW569416.2, from coordinate 7,265,743 downwards.
AGAAATATTTAATAGATAACAGTTTCTATTCCATACATGAATTCCTTGCGAAGCTGATGATATAACTGCACAAATTTGTTGATGATGAATGTAAATCGAAGCATGAATAAATATTACTTCTATTATTATTTTTTGTTTAATTCGCTCGAGAGGAAAAACTTTTTATAGGCCCGCTCTGAGAGGGTCCGCTTCTCTCAGGAGTGTGAGACTCCACCTGTTGATTGGTTACTCACTAAAAAACCTCTCGCACGTTCCTTGGAGTAGTTCTTCGTCCTGCCCTTACTGCGTCCCTCAACAAAAGAGATGAGCTGCAAGCGGCCTTCACAGTTGATGGGACCTGATCCGAGCAACACCGCCTTCTGCATTATGTGTGCTAAATCCCCGGCCAGAGACTTGCAGGCCGGAATAATCTTCAATTCGGTCACGCAGTTCGCTCTCATTCCACCTAGACATCCTATGATTAGTATGACTATTCTAACCTTATGCCTTGGATACAGGATCCCCAGTTCAAACATTAAATCCTTGTTGTTATTTTCTGTGGGGGAGGAAAATTCGACGACAAACAATTCCTTGAGTTCTTTGTCCAGCAAGAGTATATCTGGCTCTATGGCGTGGATCTGCCGAAGTGTTGAAATCGCATAGTTCCAGTAGATGCAAGCTCTGTCATTTTCGACAACTGCTTCAATTTCTAGAGACACATATGGTAGCACTGGTTCGTTGTCTATACCATAAACATCTCCCAGATGGAAGTGTGGATGCATTGTGTCTTTCCACATATCATATATGGAGCATGGACTCTGCAAGCAGACAGAATATGCATAACAGTTTCCTGCTGGCTGTGGCATGCTCTGCAAGTTGTTGGGGTACTTTCAGGATGTTATTTTTATACCATCTTATATTTATCACCCTATCTTGACAAGCCATAACGAATCCCTCCATTTCCGACTTGAGCCCAGCGGACTTCAAAAAGGCGAAGGATAATTCTTCCGACAGGCCCTGATCTTTCAAACTCCTGAAGGATATGGAGTGTAGGTGTTTACTCATGTGATCTGCGAGTAGTGTGTTCAGTTGTGCCTGTCTTATCTCTCTGCCAACTCTTCTTTGGTTTGTTGGCGTGATAGGTGTTCCTGCTAGCTCATATATATATTCTTTTGACTGAGAGCTGTATATGTGTTAGCAGAGGTTGGTGTAACGGGGTACCATACAATTCGACGTATGATACAAGAGCTTAGGGAAAAACCTCAGCAAAAAACCTTTTCTCCCCGTGAGTGTGGTGATTTGTAACTATTGTTTACAAAATTTGCTGAAATTTAAAAATATTGATGGGGATATATTTCTTCAATGTGGATTCCTTCGTCAAAAAACGGATGGGTTTCTCCAATGTACCCGAAACTCAACCTGAAAAATGAAAAGACAAGAGGAGGAAACGAACAAATTAAAGATAATACATAACCTTTCAAAAGTCTCCTCTCACAAAAATACTTCTCTGTCGGCGAATGGGATCTCGTGGAGAAGAATCGCCTCCGCTAGTTTTCGAAGATATTCACTCCTGAAATCCCTTCAATATTTGAATTCAAAAATGAAAATGTTGCTCGTAAGGCCAGGAGGGTCTCTTTCAAAACCAGGTCTGACCGGTCATGATCGATGGATATGACAGTTTTACTGAGCTTCTCCAAAGCTATCTGACCACCGCTAAATAGTAAAGCCCCTTGGTTCCTTATTTCATGATTAGCCACCATATTCAGAAGCGGGTCTTCACTTCTCAATATTCTTATTGCCATTTCCAACGTTTGTTGATGGTGTTGGCATTCCAAACTTTGCAAACCTCTGCCTTCCTGCGTTCGTGGAAGGTTTATCCTTTGAATCGAGCAGTTGGCATGCAGGCTGCGATTCACGTTCATCACTTTACGAGTGGTTCTGTCTACCTCGAGAATATCATTCCAGTTAACAATCCTGAATGAGTAGGTGATTATCGGGACTGCCAAGCTGTTCGTGGCTGATAATTTGTTTTTCCCGGACAGCTGTGACTTCCATATATCTCGGATATTCTTTTTGTAGCTAGCTGTTAAGGCATCCTTGATTTGGGTTGTCTCCAGTGCACCTCGTTGTTTCATCCCAAAGAATTTGTATGTTTCTTCCTCTCCGAGGTGTCGAATGCTTATTCCCCCTTCTAGGTCAATGTCTTCTCCTGTTTCTTGAGTTATTCCTTTGCTGCAAATGACATTCCTATTGCTAAGGTGTATTTGGCAACGATATTCGGTAGTTGTTGTAGTATTGCTTATTATTATTATTGATGATATCACTTTCATACTTACTACAAAAATCATAGAAGAAAAAACTGAAATTATGTGATTACCGAAATTCATCATAATATTCCCTCGAATATTACCAAATCTCTTTAAAATAAGAATAAACTGAGTTGCCTCTGAGATGTAAAAGAAAGAAAATGAAACAAGCACTGACGTGAATTCAGGAGCTTTTGTGCGTATGTTTTATTGTCCATTCTTCTGTATTGGATACCCTTAATTCGAATTTACCATGGTAAATTCTTATTAAGTGTCCAATACAGGAGACTGTACAACATAATTTACCATGGTAAATTCGATTAAGGGTGTCCAATACAGAGGAATGGACAATAGAACATACGCGCAAAAGCTCCTGACTTCACGTCAGTGCTTGAATCATTTTTTTTTCGTGATTTTTTTGAAATGTTCTAGGGGTACGGTTCTTACAAAATTTGTATTTTTGTCATTTTTTCATATTTTCTAGGGGTACGGTTCTTACAAAATTTTAAACACTTCTTTATATTGATTTTCTACTACTAGTGACCAAGCTTCAATTCGATCGAACCTTTATTTTTTGAGTTATCAAGGAAATAATAATCCAGGTGGGTATAACTCGGAAATCGTTTGACCGATTATGCCCAAAAATGAACCTAACTCTCCCATTCGGATACGCAACCTACCATGAAAATTGCAAATCCCCATCTCCTTTCGTTCGAAAGTTATCGAGTCAACGGTCACCCATCTACTGAACTCACACAAGGCTGCTCGAATCTCCAACAATATTTAACCGATCGTGTTAAAACTTGAAACTTGGCAGTAGAGTTAGGTTCTCAAGGCTCTTGCAAAATTTCAGACAAATAGTTACGGATATATAGAATTTTTTTTTTAATTTTCAATGATTTTTTAAAAATTTTCAACAGATATAATCCTCACGAAATTCTGCAATAATTTTTGCGCTGGCATTCTACAACTAATAACCATGTTTGAATTCAATCGGTTTTGTATTCTTCGAGTTAATGAGGAACAAAAAACAACAAAATTTCAGATGGCTATAACTCTTAAACCGGTTGGCCGATTATGCTTATAAACAAACTCAAATGTCGCATTCAGATACAACCTAACCTAAAATCTTCAAGCCGCTATCTCTTTCCGTACTCAGGTTATCGTGATAAGAAAAATATTTTTGAATAATTTTTTAATAATCTTCTAGCCATACGATTCTCACAAAATTTCACAAACGTGCTTAGGTTTATATTCTACAACTATTCACCAAGTTTCAATTCGATCGGATCAATATTGGTTGAAAACAAAATCATTACTCGGAAACCATAGTGCCGATTATACCCATTAACGAACTTGTACGTCGTATTGAGATGCGCCAACTACCCTGAAAATTTCAGGTCGCTAGTTCTTTCCGTTCTCAAGTTATCGTGGCAATGGCCGGACGGCTGGCTGGACAGAATCAAATTTGACCTCGAATTCTTCATTGGGAGTCGAACCGAATCGTCGGAGACCATTTTCGTAAAAAAAATCGAATGCTACAGACATTTGGGCAAAATGATAACGCGATGTTCCCCAGAACATACGCGCAAAAAAAACATTACATTGTTTCCAGATGATACCATGAAAACTACGTAAAACAATTTCTGCGGCAATGTAAGTGTCTTTAGAACTCCTTCGCAAATTGTTTTGTGCTGATTAGTTGTTGTTGATAAAACGTCTAGTATTTGGTGCCTATCAATTCACCCAAATGTCTCTAATTTTCGAATATTTGGACGAGAATGGTTCTAAACGATTAGTTTCGAGGTCAGAATTGATTCTGTCCGGCCGGCCGTCAGCACGATTACGCTCGAACGCAATGAGCTAGAGAGTTGAAATTTTCAGGGTAGCTTTGTAGTCCGAATGCGCCGGCTAAGTTCGTTAATGGGCAAAATCCATCGAGTGGTTTCAGAATTATAGCCATATGAAATTTTGTTTTCCCAATAACTCCAAAAATACTAATCTGATCAAATCAAAGCACGGTCATTAGTTGAAAAATACCGACACGAAGACTCACGTCTGCAAAATAAAAAAAATATATTTAAAAGAATTCTGTATCTCAGAAACTATCCATCAGGTATCGTTGAAATTCTACGAGGTTCTTCAAAACCTTACAGTAAAGTTCTAGATTTGAGCTCGATCGGTTCTATATTGGTGAAGATATTTCCAAAATTTCGATATATTTCAAAGATCGTGGTGAATTGGTCCACTGCTTTTACATTCAACCAAACAAATTATCATTTTTTTTTGATTTTTGAAAGAAAATATTTAGTCATGACTTTTTTGCATAGATTGCTTAGTATTCTGTGATGTCCTATTTCATAGCGTTCTAGGTTCCAGTTAATGTCATTCTCTGGAATGACAGGGAGATGTATGACTTTTTGACAGACGTATGAAAATTGTGAAAATTAAAATATACAACAAAACTTGGTAATAGCAAGAGGATTAGGAATCAGTTTCGCAAGTAAGACACAAAGATTAGAAAATGGTTAGATATAAAAAACATTTTTCCCATGCGAAAGAAGAAATATGTATTTCAAAGTGAAAACACGATTTGATAAATGTAAGTAGGTATTTGCTCAGAAAGATCTTATCTAAGCAGGTTTTTCACTGAAATTGAGGTAATTTTGCAGTTTAACGCCCCCTCGTTAATTTCGACTTTTTCGAGTTTTTCGAAGAAAATATGCATTGTACAGTGATTTTTGATCCTTTTCAATAGTGGCAAATCAGTTATTTTGGATCAATCTAACGGAATGGGGAGTAAATAGGGGTGCTGGGTGGGGTAATAAATTCAATAGTATAGCTCAGAATTTTCAAATTATTGGCTAATAAAATGAGAAAAATGGTAAAATTTATGACGAAAATTGAAATTTGGAGAAAATTTTTGAAAAAAAAAATAATCTTATTGAGTATATTACTCCTCCCAGCACTCCTGTTCACTCCTCCTCCCGTTTAGATTCCAGCAAATTGGGTAATAATTTCAATAGGATAGCTCAGAATTTTTGAATTTTTGGCTAATAAAATGAGAAAAATGGTGAAATTTATGACGAAAATTAAAATCTGGAGAAAATTTCTGAAAAAAAAATACAAAAATTTTCTCCAAATTTCTGAAAAAAAAATTCATATTAGTTAAATATATTACCCCTCCCAGCACTCCTGTTCACTTCCCCTCCCGTTTAGATTCCAGCAAATGGACTATTTTGCCACTATTTGAAATCATCAAAATTCACTTTACGATACATTTTTTTTTTCGAAAGAATGAAAAGCGAAATGCGTCTCTAAAGCCGGGCCTGGAAACAGTTAAAACTAGCATGGCTGCCAGTTTGAGCTTACGTTTCTTAGTGTCTATCATAATACAGATAAATGGACAAAACCGGTTGCCACAAAAGCACATTTGGATAGATTTAACATGCATATATAAATATTGAACCTAATAAGATTCTAGTATCTTTAACTAATCTAATATTTTCCTTGAATCCTCTCTCAATTACTTTCTTGCGTTTTCTATCACATTATCTTCTCTTTAATCTAATAAAATCCTTGTATCCTCCTTCGATTTCTGTCTTAAAATCTTACCCCTTTCAAAAAACTGAGATATCTCTGTATAACTTGTTTATTCTTGTATTGTTTTGGCTGGAATAATATCCTCTTTAACTTGATACCAATTTCAACTCTATATTTCTCGAGGAGCCTTTAATAGTCTTCTCTTGTTGGAACTCTGACTTCCTTCAATCTCGATAATTTCATTTATTTCTCCGTTGCCTCGGTTTCTCTTCCATAAACTACTTCATAATTTTATATTTTCAATAAATCTATCAACATGACAACTATAATTTAGATATTTCTAAGCTGTTCCTAGGCTGCATATTACATTCAATCATCAATAGTTTTCATAACAAAACAAAATTTAGGAACTCCACCCTTCATCAATTCCAAATAATTCATAACAAAAGGCAATGCAATTTCTCATTTTGATTGCCCTCTTTAATAAACATCTAAAAATGTATTTAATCTTATCAATATAATTTTTGTAAACAGAAAACCATAACACTACTTTTGTTGATATGGCGTTCACAGAACAGAAATATTAACTGGCTTTAACTCTCTTCGGTCTGAGAAATAGGAAAGTTTCCTGCCATGGATTCTAGAGGGGATGAAACCAGGAAAATGACCTGCATCGTTGCAAATTGTTGGGATCTAAAATATTGATTTCATGGTTCGTTGCTGTATTTACAGATAATCTAGCAACATCGCAAACTTCGATAGGGATGTTTGCTTACTTGCCATGCGCCAATCTAGTGTGCGAATGATATGAAGATGAGTGAGTAATTTTGTGAGGATCGTTTCACCAGAATATTAAGCAATTAGCTCAAGCACTGGCGTGAAGTCAGGAGCTTTTGCGGGTATGTTCTATTGTCCATTTTCCTATATTGGACACTCTTATTCCGAAAGTTTCAGACATTTTATGAAATGGCAACTGCGCAGTTTATTGCTGAGGAGTTTACGTACGTGTAGTTCATTAAGTCAGAGTCTCCGGTTTCAATCGGCTTGTGATATCAGGTTCGCATTAGGGTACGATATGCTTTAAATGATAATTTGCGTGGAACTTTCAATTTGAATGTTCTCAAAAAATACTCATTTGTCAGTGCTAAAATTGAAACTGTGGTATATCAACATCAAGTAGATTCTATACACAGAATATTTTGAAAATCGGTGAGGGGGCGTTAAACTGCAAATTAACCGAAATGGTATGGTTATCTTTTCAAGGGTTTCACAAAACTTTCACAGACAGGAACCATCTAATAATGAATATATCTCCCAAAGTATGCTTTAATAGTATACCACAGTGCTTTTGTTTTCACTTGGAAAAGGAAACTTCCAGCTGTGAGATCACTGTTTTTGAACGGGGATATTCTAACATGAAAGTCTGAAATTAAATATCTAGGAGTAACACTGGAAAGTAAACTTTTGTGGAATAAGTGCATGTTGAAATCACTGCTCATAAAGCAATAAAGGCTTCAATGGAATGCAGAAATCTAGCCGGTAAGACTTATGAACTGTGATGGTTTTACGTCATGATTGTGAGACCCATAATCAAGGATGAGGGAGTAATCTGGTGTACAGAAATAATCCAGAATAGTATGAGGAAGACACTCGAAAAAATACAAAGGTTTGCTTAGAGTGTCAGACGAGCTATGGGAACCTGTCCTACCGGGGCACTTGAGATTATCACAAATCTCACCCCTTCACATTGTGATTCTCAGTATATCTAGTAACGGAACAGGTAATGAGAGTATTAAAAACCAGAAATCCTGGTCCTCTCTTACTGGGTACATTTCATTAGGCTCCTATCCGATCGTCTTTCAGACAGAAATAGTAGCAATCATTAAAGGATACTGTGGAATGTATATTCATCATTAAATGGTATCTTACTGGGGTTTGTCTCCCAAATTCTGAAAAATATCCATAAAATAAAAAAATAATTATTTTGTGATTTCCTTCTGCGTAAGGAACACGAGATATTTGTCAGAAGCAATCAATCGAACGATGTTGCCTAACAAATAACAACGAAGACAACATCAACGAAGAAACAACTATATCGTAATGTTTCAGAGTCTATATCAGACTACTTCGTCAGACGCTCAACGAAAATCTTCAGAATAGAGAAAACCCATTAATGAGAAACAAAAATAAAAAAAACTGTGAATATATATTCCTTGAATTTGTGGTAAATCGTACAAAGGAGAAACATCAAGACCAATAGAAGTAAGAAAGTCAGAGCATAACAATAACTTGAGAAATAGAGACATTCAGAAATCAAAAATAGCAGAACATGTATGTACAATCCAAGGAGATCACATGATGGATTGGAGTAATACAAATATTCTGATGACAGAACCTGATTATATTAAGAGGAAACTTAAGCAGTCAACTTGTATTTTGTTGAACACAGAATGCAATTTTGCAAATTGCTCAATTGGTATTGACCATATTTGACGGAATTTACTGAAAAAGGAGTTGGAACTTGAAAATTTCTATGAAAAGTAAAACTATGTAAGCTATGATTTACAGGTACTATCAATGTGTACTATCATGGACAGTCAGAGCTGTCCATGGCATCACCATCTCGCCTTCCAGTTCCAGAGGTCTGATGAACTCCAGTATCTGGGATGGCTTCGAAAAGGATAAGTTTCGTCTATATCCCGAGGGACAATAAGTAAAATAGAAAAGCATTTTCGCGAGTTTGGGTATGCATGGCAGATTGAAAAAGGAGCTGCTAATACACTGTGTGTGGATGTGAAATTAGATGTGACACTTGACTTTGAAGAAAATCCACATCGATTAGATATGCCTCCACAACAATGTCAGCCATACATCGATTCTAAACATATTAAAACAAAATAAAACGCATCCCTATAAATGATATCTACTCAGGAGCACTTGGAGGACGATTTTGATAACATTAGATTATTTTTGTGAACAAATGATGGACATGTTGGATAACAATATTATCCAAGTAGTAAACAATTTTTTTTGGATGATTGCACTTTTTTTCTCAACAGCCATTAGGGTTGCCAAGTCCGAGCTATTGAAATAAAGGACATCAAGCTTGGGGGGGGGGGGTGTACTACAATATTTTTTTTTATATCTTCAAATGATTTCAAAGGACATTTGCCGTCTTCTGACACCTTTCAGAAGGACAAAGGACTTATTTTTAAAATGAAGGACTGTCCTTTGAAATAAAGGACGGTTGGCAACCCTAACGGCCATGCCAATCGTAAAAATTGCCGCTATTGGTCTACCGAAAATCATCACTGGATGAGAGAGGAACACAAGCAAATCTCTCAAAATGTTGATGTTCGGGCAGGAAATGTTCGAAACCATATCATAGGCACCTTTTTGGTGCACTGTTTTATTAACAGATACTTCAGATATTCGAAGACCGCTAAAGGACCTATAATGAAGGGCTATCATCTCCCATAGTTATATGTCTGATACACTCTCTGAAACGTTACGAAATAGTTGTTTTATCGTTGATGTTGTTACGTAAATGTTTGTTAGGCAACGATGTTCGATAAATTCTCTCTGACAAATAACTTGTGTTTCTAACTCAGAGGCAATTCAAAAATAATGAATAGAGGTTTGAAATTTTGAGCAAATATCGATGACGTCACTACGTAGTAGCGGAAAATGGTAACAAAAATTATGGGAAAATGTTCCTTACAAAATGAATTACTTTAATCCATCTAATTATATTTCGTTATTCCTGAAAGGGGAGAAAATAAATCCATTATTTCATACTTTTGACGCTTACGGTCAATTTTTGTCGATAGATTTGCCACGTAGGAATGAACGTGCACAGAAAATTTATATTCGATAATTTAAGGACAAATACGCAGAAAATACTTATTTACAAAATATTCTAAATAAAAATTTTTTTTTAGAAGATGTGGAAATTAAACTCATTGAATTTTTATCAATAGGTGTTCATCGAAATGTGACTTATTTAAACGTGTGTACTTTCGAAATTTTTCAAATTGCAACTTGTGAGGTAATTCAAGTATGACTTTTTCTGATAACTTTTACTTCCATCAACAAAAATACTCGCCTTTCATACACTGTATAGTCTACAGTCTATTTATATTTATCTATTTATACATTAAAATCACTTCGAACTTATCTTGAAAAGTATTGAGAATAAATATTCCAATGCATTTCTCGATACAAGCCAGATTTCTGATAAATTGGTATCAACTGAGTAAATCTACGTAAGATGGTCCAATGCAATTTTTAGGGATCCAATTGTTTGATATGTCTTTCTCTCCGTGACCTTCACATTGATCAAATGATCTTGCCTCAGAAGCGTTGAAAGTAGAGTCTGGAAATTTGGCAGTTAATCCAAATTTGTGGGCAGCAAACATATCAGCACACGTTATTTCACCATCACAGTCGATGTCCTGCAAAATTAATGGTCCTTTACTCAAGATCATATCTGTTGATTCCAGTAAAATATTCAAGGTGTTCTTCATCACTTAATGTGATTAAGAATTCATTTCGAATACATTACAGAAAACTCTGTCCTTTCAAAACAAACCAATAGCTTTGATCAAAACAAATTTATTTAACGAGTTCTTATTAGCGAATACTACATTTTCGGAGTACTGAAGATTCATGGTTATTAGATTGTTATTATTAAGATTCTATCCACCTGTTCATTCAGCTGTATGTCTATGAATATTACGACGGATTACTTGGATAATTATATATATGAGGGGTTCATAGCGGAAGCAAAGCAAGTCCAAATATTTTAGTTTTGCGTTTCCGATTCGATATTTTCTTTTAAAAAAATTTAAGAGGAAACGAGAACCATCCCCAATAAATAATACTAAAATCACCATTTTTTTCAATCTGTCGATGATCAACCCTTATCAAGAACTTATTATACCTTCAAAATATAAACCACTCATAGATGTTCATATTCTCACGTTTTTAAATTTAAATTAGTCACAATTAATAGTGAATAACCAACAGTAGTGCGGTTGGCTCAGTGGAAGAGCATTTGACTTGAGAGCGGAAGCCGCAAGTTCAATTCCGAGGCCAGGAAATACATTTTCTAGGCGCGGTAATCGCCACCATTCGCTGTTGGGTCAAAAATTAACAGTTCTGTGCCTGAGGTGGAGTAAGGACACAGTAACAAGGCATACACAGAACACAACTGGTTCTCCATACTCGCTCAAGCTCTTCGATAGCTCATGAGGGGTCTCTTTCGGGAAGACCTAGGAGGATCAGTATAATTATACAGGGTGTTTGGTAGATGGTTGTAGGCATTTCAAGGAACGTTAGGGGGGTTCGTTACCAACATTTTGAACCACATATACTTATGTACCAAGTCTCATGGTTTTTGAGATATCGACCAAATTGTATTTTATCGATCTCAATAAGAGATCGTGCGCTAAAAGGCTAATAAAAAATTGTTTATGAGTTTTAACATGTTTATTTTTTATGATTTGCATTGCTAACGTATCTATTCACTAAATTAATAAGGCAAAAAAGCATACTTGATGACAATAAACAAAAAAAAACACAAAAATATTGTGATTTACCGAACAATCTCACAACTTTCAGAGCCTATAAAAAGAAAAGTACACGTGCTATTCAATTTCAAACACGTGTAAAAACTTCCTTAACTCGTAACCTATACAATGGTGTATGAATAACACAGCTATGTTATCTACAACGGGATCTAACACCACCGCACCTCTCTCAATCCTAGAATTTGGCTAAGTTAGCGAACCCACCATTACGGGTTTCACAAAGCTTGGATCAGCTTGATTGTGGATTTATTTCGATGGTTCCATCAAAAATGAACTGAGAATATACATAGAATCACACTGATTTGGAAATCAAGAGCTGTCAAACGTTTGTGAAACCCACCGATAATAGTTTTGGCAGTAATTCCTCCGTCTTAAGTTGCGTTAAGTGCTGCTTTGGACTATTTAGTAAGTCTAGCAGTGATGGCTACATTTGCAAACCATGAGTATGCGGACATAATCTTTATGTATGGGGCTGCTAATGGCAATGCCACCCAAGCTCGAGAGTTGTACGCAACACGCTTTTCTAATAGAAGAACTCCCAATGCACAAGTGTTTCGCAACACTTTCATTAGGTTTCGTGAAACAGGCAATCTGCATCGCAGGGAGCCTGGTATTGCTGTACCGCAATATCACGTTGAAGTTGATGAGCAAATATTAGAAGCATTTAACCGTGACCCTACAACAAGCGTGAGGAAAGTGGCAAGACAACTAAATTTGTCTACTTGGAAAGTGTGGTCTGTGGTGCACGCAGAAAGAAAATATCCATTCCACTACACTCCTGTGCAAGGATTAGAAGAAGGTGATCCTATTTGGCGTACTATTTTTTGCCGGTATTTACTAAATCAAGACATGGAAGATGGCACATTTTTAAAAAGGATTCTCTGGACGGATGAGTCCAAATTTGACAAAGACGGTATAACGAACTTCCACAACCTCCACTACTGGGAGCATAAAGGAGGGAATCCACACAAAAAAAAACAAGTGTCTTCCCAAAGACGGTTCAGTGTTAATGTCTGGGCGGCAGTAATCGGCAGAACGTTCATCGGGCCGCACTATCTGCCGGACAATCTAAATGGGACAAGTTATCTACAATTCCTGGAAACTGTTTTAATAGGATTACTGGAGGACATTCCCCTAGAAATTAGGCAAACAATGATTTACCAAAATGATGGATGTCCAGCACACTTCGCAAGGCCCGTCCGGGAGTATTTCGACAGAAATTATCGAAACAGATGGATTGGACGAAACGGGCCCATATTGTGGCCCCCAAGGTCCCCGGACATAACGCCCGTAGACTTTTATGTCTGGGGAAGATTGAAACAATTAGTTTACGACGAGGAAATTGTTACCAGAGACCACTTGGTTAGAAAAATCAACGCGGCTTGCGAACAGTTAAAAGGTGAAATGAGACTGAAAGTAACAACAACAGAAATAAGAAGACGAGCACGGGCCTGCATAAGAAATGGTGGTTCACATTTTGAGCATCAGCTGTAATTATTTTGAAATTTTGAACGCATTGATCAAATTGTTTTTAAATTTTTTTATTAATTTTTCTTGATTTGTTCCCGTTTACATCTGATTATTACTAATATTGTGTACCTTTTAATAATGTATTGTTATCAATTTGAAAAGAAGACAAGTTAAGGAAGTTTTTACACGTGTTTGAAATTGAATAGCACGTGTACTTTTCTTTTTATAGGCTCTGAAAGTTGTGAGATTGTTCGGTAAATCACATTGTGGGTCAATATTTTTGTGTTTTTTTTTGTTTATTGTCATCAAGTATGCTTTTTTGCCTTATTAATAGATACGTTAGCAATGCAAATCATAAAAAATAAACATGTTAAAACTCATAAACAATTTTTTATTAGCCTTTTAGCGCACGATCTCTTATTGAGATCGATAAAATACAATTTGGTCGATATCTCAAAAACCATGAGACTTGGTACATAAGTATATGTGGTTCAAAATGTTGGTAACGAACCCCCCTAACGTTCCTTGAAATGCCTACAACCATCTACCAAACACCCTGTATACAATAATATACAATAAAAACTTCAAAGCCAGTTATCTCAAAACTAGGCTGCATGGACTTGGTCCACTTCAGCTATGAATCACTCAAATAATACAGAGAAGATTTTGAACTCAGAAGAAAAGTCCGATATGCAGATTACCTTGGTTTCCTTTGGTGAGGGAGTTTGTGACGAATTCTCCCGAAATCCACACGAGCGGTGTTAAATTTGGGTGGAGCAGACTCAAAACTCTCTTACGTTGATTCTAAATGAATACTTGAGAACAGAAATCAGTAATGTATTTTAAGTCACTATTGATTTCAAATCAATTTATCTTCCTTGTACAAGACATAATTCTCTATATGGTTGGATAGTGGATTGGATCGGATTATTGATCGCATCGCTACCAAACTTCACTCGATTACATCGCTGGGCCAATCTGAAGATTACCTGTTTTCTAGGGGTACGTTTCTCGGTAAATTTTACACACTTCTCTTTGTCGATATTCTACAACTAGTTACCAAGCTTCAATTGGATCGAGTTTTTTTTAGATCTATCGAGGAAATATAATTCCAGGTGGGTATAACTCCAAAAAGACGAGAGGAGAAAAACGAACAAATTAAAAATAAGACATAAGCTTTCAAAAGTCCCCTCTCACAAATATACTCCTCTGCAGTCGCATGGTTCTCTTGAAGAAGAATCATCTCCGCTAGGTTTCTATGATATTCAGTCTTGTTCTTAGAAATATCTTCAATATTTGATTTCAAGAAGGAAAATGTCGTAGCTCATAAGGCCAGGAGGGTTTCTTTCAAAACTAGGTCTGGCCAATTCAAACGATGATTATTCAGAACTTCAGATGTTCGAAGACCGCTACAGGACCCTAATGTAAGGCTATCATCTCCCATAGATACATGCTCCACTCTCTATTGTGTTTTGAAATAATTGGCCCAAAATCTATGTTATAATTTAATATTTCATTATGACATTCATGGTGTTAAAGGTTCTCTGCCTGGGGATCACCAGGTCACGTCTGGGTTGCTGGACGTCACACCATGTGGACGGCCGATGGCAGGATGCTGAGAAGGCAGGCATCTGTCATACAAGAAATTACAGCTTCCGATGAGGACATCGAGGAGGAGAGAGAACAAGTTGTCGATCGCATAGGGACAGCGTTCGCAAGAGCAACCCTTTATTGTTCTGCATAACACTAATACCATTAACAACTGAGTTGAGGGCAAGCAGAATAGGGTAGAAGGCCGTGCCACCAGGCAGAAGAGAAAATCGGATCTCACATCTCCTGTATATGGACGACTTAAAACTGTACGCAGATTCCAAGGCAGCACTACTACAACCACTGAATATCGTTACCGAATACACATCAGAAATATGAATATCATTCGGTGTGGACAAATGTGCAGTTTTTCATCTAAACGAAGGAAGCATTGAAGAGACAGTAGAAAACATCGAAATAGAAGAAGGAATAAGAATTCGAAACCTCGAAGAGGGAGAAAGTTTCAAATTTCTTGGAATGAAACAAAGAGGCGCACTGGAGTCAACTCAAATCAAGTAAGGCTTAACAGCTAGCTACAAAAAGAAACTGCGAGATATATGGAAATCACAGCTGTCCCGGAAAAATACATTGACAGTTCGACATTCTCGATAGTCACCTACTCATTCGGGGTAGTTAACTGGACAGTGATTGAAATTCTCAAGCTCGACAGACTCACACGTAAAGTACTGACCATGAACCGTAGCCTGCACCCCAACTGCTTGATACAAAGAGTATACCTCCCACGAACACAGGGAGGTAGGGGTTTGCAAAGTTTGGAATAACAACACCACCAACAAACATTGGAAATGGCAATAAGACTATTGAGAAGACCCGCTTCTGAAAATGGTGGCTATCAGACTCCTTCGTCAGACACTTAACGAAAATCTTATGTTTTCTACGCAGATGCAAATAACAAAATAATATTTTTTTTATATAGAGATTTC
The DNA here is from genome assembly GCA_937662695.2 of Halyzia sedecimguttata. Lineage (NCBI taxonomy): Eukaryota > Metazoa > Arthropoda > Insecta > Coleoptera > Coccinellidae > Halyzia > Halyzia sedecimguttata. Next base: position 7,250,320 of record OW569416.2, on the reverse strand, counting down.
ACAGAGTTAAGGAGAGAAAAACTCAGAAAGAAACCATTCAACTTAACACTTAACTGGCCTATCCATCGATCATGAGCTAGCAGGGAGATCTATCACTCCAACAGACCAAAGAAGAGTTGGCAGAGAGATAAGACAAGCAGAACTGAAGACACTACTCGAAGATCACATGAGTAAATATCTGCACTCCATATATTTCAGAAGGTTGAAAGAGCCAGGGCTGTCGGAGGAACATTCCTGTGCGTTTTTGAAGTCAGCTGGGCTAAAGTCGGAAACAGATGAATTTATTATGGCCTGTAAAGATGAGGAGATAAATACCAGATGGTATAAAAAGAACATCATGAAAGTGGACACCCCAACAACTTGCAGAGCATGCCACAGTCAGCAGGATACTTTTATGCGCATTCTGTCTGCTTGCTGAGTCCATGCATGATCAGGATATGTGGAAAGACACAATGCCAGTGCTACCATATGTGCCTCAGGAGATTGGAGCAGTTGTTAAAAATGACAGAGCTAGTATCTACTGGAACTATGTGATTACCACAACTCGGCAGATCCACGCTATAAAGCCAGATATATTCGTGCTGGACCTAGAACTGAAGAATTGTTTGCCGTAAAATTTTCCTCCCCCGCAGAAAATAATTTGGTGATGGAATAAGAACAGGAGAGGAGAATATACATGTATTTAATGTTTGAACTGGGGATTCTGTATACAAGGAAAGTCCGGATGGTCGTACTAACCGCCTAGGATGCACAGGCGGAATGAGAGCCAACTACGGGGCCGAATGAATGACTATTCTGGCCTGCAAATCCCTGTCCGATGATTCAGCGCACAGAAATCAGAAGGGGGTGTTCCTCGGACCACTTCGAGTGATTAGGTCCCATCAACTGTTGAGGCCACTTGCAGCTAATCTCTTTAGCTAAGGGACGCTATAAGGACAGGACCAAGTGAGTAAGTCAGTTTTAGTGAGTAACCAATCAACAACTGGATTCTCACACTCCTGAGAGAAGCGGTCCCTCTCAAGACGGGCCTATAAAAAGTTATTCCTCTCGAACGGATAAAAACAATACTGATACGTAGCAGACACTTTATTTATCAGCCGTGATTTCCTTATATCTCAGAGCATCTTTTTGCAGATGGCTGTTAAGGCATCCTTGATTCGGGTTGTCTCCAGCAAGCCTCTTTGTCTCATTCCAAGAAATTTGTAAGTTTCTCCCTCTTCGAGGTGACGAATGCTTATTCCCCCTTCTAGTCCGATATTTTGTCCTGTTTCTACAGTTCTTCCTCTGCTTAGATGAAGAACAACTCATTTGTCTGAACCGAATGACATTCCTATTGCTGAGGTGTATTCGGCAACGATATACAGTTGTTGTTCTCTTCTGCCTAGTGGCCCGACCTTGTACCCTATTCTAACATTCCAACCATGATGTATGTAGGTCGCACTTGTAGTGACTCAGGTCTTGACAAATGCTCTTGTCTATAAGAAGGTTGTCCCTGCACCTCTGTATTCCTTTTCTTGATGCTCTTTGTTCGTAGATCTGATTCCATACTGGTCCAATCCGATGTTGAAGTACGGGTTGCTCTTACGACCGCTGAGTCCTTATGCAACCGAAATCTTGTTCTCTCTCGTCTTCGATGTCCTCATCGGAAGCTGTAATTCCTTGTATGATAGGCGCCTGCTTCCCCTTCATCCTGCCGTTGGTGGTCCGCATGCTGTCACTTCCAGCACCAACCCCAGACGTGTCTTGGTGATCCCCAGGCAGCAACTGCAGCAGCTGTTCTTCGAGGCACCGTACATTATGATGCATCATCGTTTGAGAGTGACCGGGTCTGCGGGCTTGTCATACCCGTATGCTACTAAGTAGTGACCCGTGCGGTTCTGCATTTTTTTGGGTTTGCTGAGGCCGTGCTCTGGGACATATCCCAGAGTCCCTGAGGATATATTTATTTGTTTTTCACTCGAGAGGAAAAACCTTTTATAGGCCCGCCCTGAGAGGGACTGCTCCTCTCAGGAGTGTGAGACTCCAGTCGTTGATTGGTTACTCACCAAAAAAACTTCCGCACGTTCCTAGGAGTAGTTCTTTTGTTCTTCGTCCTGCCCTTACAGCGTCCCTTAACAAAAGAAATGAGCTGCAAGGAGCCTCAACTCAACTGACTGCCCTAAATAGGAAAGCTCCTTGGTTCATAATTTCATGATGAGCGACCATTTTCAGAAGCGTGTCTTCACTTATCTATATCCTTATTGCCATTTCCAACGTTTGTTCATGGTGTTGGTATTCCAAACTTTGCAAACCTGGGCCTCCCTGCGTTCATGAAAGGCAAATTCTTTGAATTGAGCAGTTGGGACACAGGCTACGATTCATATTTATCACTTTACGAGTGGTTCTATCTAGCTCGAGAATTTCACTCATTGTCCAGTTAACGATCCCGAATTTGGTAGGTGATTATCGGGACTGCAGAGCTGTTCGTAGCAGTTACTTTATTCTTCTCGGACAGCTGTGAGTTCAATATATCTCGGATCTTCTTTTTGTAGCTAGCTGTTAAGGCATCCTATATTTGGGTTGTCTCCAGAGCACCTAGTTGTTTCATCCCAAGGAATTTGTATGTTTCTTCCTCTTCGAGGTGTCGAATGCTTATTTCCCCTCTAGGTCGATGTCTTTTTCTGTTTGTTCAGTTCATCCTCTGCTTAGATGAAAAACAGCACATTGGTCTAAACCGAATGATATTCTACTTGCCATCAACTCCGCTGTTATTGGTAGAAGGGTTATGCAGAATAATAACGGGCTAAGCGAGTCTCCTTGAAATACGCCTCGCCTGTATATCACCCATCCGGTATAAGTGGCCCGACTTTCGTATCGAACGGCAAACTTAGTCCTCCATAACACCATGATGTTTTCCACCGCATGGACGATGTAAGGGTCGACTTTGAACATCTCTAGCAGCCGTATTATCAATATGTGCGCGGATGTGTCAAATGCTTTCGCGTAATCCTACCATGATGTATGTAGTTTGTACTTATAGTGTTCCGCATCTTGACAAACGCTCTTGTCTATAAGGATGTTGTCCTTGCATCCCTGTACTCCTATCCTCGCTCCTCTTTGTTCGTGAACTTGATTCCGCACTGATCCAATGGACTCCAGAATCCGATGTTGAAGAACACTTCTGAGAATTTTATACACCGTGTTGAGACCCGTGATTGGGCGGTAGTTGTTTGGCTGTACTATTTCACCTGATTTCGGTATCAGTATAGTTCTGCCCTCAACAAACCAGGAAGGAATTGGCTCACGGTGAATTACTATCTCACTGACTAATTTAGCTAGGTATTGGTGGGTAGCTGGAAAGTTATTCCACAAGTAGTTCTGGACGCCATTCAGTCCAGGTGCCGTGAAATCGTGCTTGTTCTTCAAGGCATTCCTCATCTCTTCGGTTGTTATTCCATTGAGCTCTTCGGTCTGCTTCAGATTTTGATCACATAATAGCTGGAATCTATGCTGTAGTATCCCTGGTTTCCCCTGGTCGCTTGTACTTTTTTTGCCATCTGATTCTCAAGTGCTTCAAGCTTATGGTCGTGTTCTAGTCCTCTCCGATTGAGTTGCGTATTTTACTGGTGTATACATTTTCAGTGATTTCAAAAACGGTTCTGGTGATCATTTGAGGTACGAAAAATTATCTCGAATATTGAATTCTACTTTTTATTTCGTTAATTTTGTTTTTTTATATATCGGTGTTTGTTGTCATTCTACGTACCGCCCCACCTTTCAAGTTGCACTCCCACCTCTCCGGTGCATAAAACTGGTTCTCGAATCTCGTGTCTGGTCGACCGAGATCAGCTACTTGGCGACTCGGCAGTCGCGCTGCGCTTTATAATCGTTTAGTGGAGAAAGACAAGGCATACCAGACGCGTGGCTGGTGTTTATATTGAACGTATCGACAAATTTTTCCTTCTGCATATTCTGTCACGCTCCTTCCCTCTGTTGTGTGCCTTGATCCCTCCGTGGCCTACCATTACCTTGTACTCAGTCTCTCTTATTAGTCCAAGAGAGTGAAGTTTGTTTTTGTGTTCATCCCTTATCCTTAGGTATATTAACTGATACGCCAGGATGCCAAAATGCCATGTCTGTTCTACGTAAGCTTCATCGCACCGCTGTACGAAATGTTCAGTGTGCAAGAATAGTTGTCACTTTGACTGTCTGAAATTGTCGGCACACCAACTGACTACAATTGATGAAGGTTGGACCTGCTAATACTGCAATAAAGAGGGTCGTATACTGCGCAGTCAATCTACTTCGTCGCCTCTCCTACCACAGGACATTAATTTATCATCAGGTGATAATCAGCTCAACTCACTTGGGCCCATGAATGTGGACCAGTTCACCGTCCTTATGTCCAAACTGAATGAGATATCCTCTGACGATGGGCATGACAGTGATATTTTGTCCTGCACCAATAGGCTTCGTAACCTTACTACCGACCTCAACATCCTTAAATCCTACCTTTACTGTCTAGACCAACGACTTTCTAGAGCCGAGGAATCTTCTCTTTCAACCAATCTTAACAAGGCAACATCTACTCCTCTTAATCCGAGTGAAATACTCGACCTTGTACGTCGATCCCACAATGTTCTGATTCGAGGCATTCCTGAATCCAATTCGGTTGATGACTCTACACTAACATGAGATATGCTCGAATATATCAGTCCTGCTGCAAATACCCATGTCATGTTGGTCGAGAGATTAAGTAAAGTCCATAACACCAGACCTAGAATTCTGAAAGCCACCTTCACCAACCCGATGATTGCATCTAAAGTGCTGCGTAATAAAAAACTAACCCTCAATAATCCATCCTGGTGCAAGATTGGTGTTTTTGATGACAAGACTCCGATGCAGCTGAATGAGCTAAATAAACTACGTGACGAACTCAGGCGCAGGCAGAGGGCAGGAGAAACTGATATTGATATCAAATATGTCTCTGGGGTCCCTATAATCATAAAAAATTATGTTTCTACAGCGACAAAAAACTAACCAGTCTTCACGAGTGGCTAATCCTCTACACGAATGCGCAGTCACTTGGTTCAAAGTATCTCGAACTACTTGCCTACGCAAGTACTGTTAACCCCTCATTTATTCTCATCGCTGAGTCCTGGTTGCACTCTGGCATTCCTGATAGCTTAGTATCGATTCCTGGCTACTCGATTTTTGCGCGTATGTTCTGGGGAACATCGCGTTATAGTTTTGCCCAAATGTCTGTAACTTTTTAGATATGACAGTGTAACGACGATTGGTTACGGAGGAGTGTGTATTTTCGTCAGAGATGATATGTCTATAACTTTCTCGGTGCTTCCTTTTTGCACGTATGTTCTGGGGAACATCGCGTTATAGTTTAGCCCAAATGTCTGTAACTTTCGAATTTTTTGACGAAAATGGTCTGAAACGATTTAGTTCGACTCCCCAATGAAGAATTCGAGGTCAAATTTGATTCTGTCCGTCCGGCCGTCCGTCCGTCCGGCCGTTGCCACGATAACTTGAGAACGAAAAGAGCTAGCGACTTGAAATTTTCAGGGTGGCTGGCGCATCTCAATACGACGGACAAGTTCGTTAATGGGCATAATCGGCCCAGTGGTTTCCGAGTAATAATTTTGTTTTCAACCAATATGAATCCGATCGAATTGAAACTTGGTGAGTAGTTGTAGAATATGAACCTAAGCACGTTTGTGAAATTTTGTGCGAATCGTATGGCTAGAAAATTTTAAAAAAATTATTAAATAATATTTTTGTTGTCACGATAACTTGAGAATGGAAAGAGATAGCGGCTTGAAGTTTTCAGATTAAGATGTGCACCAAAACACGACATTTCAGTTTGTTTATGAGCCAATCAACCAAACGGTTTTAGAGTTATAGCCATCTGAAATTTGGTTGTTTTTTGTTCCTCATTAACTCGAAAAATACTGAACCGATTGAATTCCAACATAGTAGTTAGTTGTAGAATGCCAACGCGACGTGAAGTCAGAAGCTTTTGCGCGTATGTTCTATTGTCCATTCTTCTGTTTTGGACACCCTTAATCGAATTTACCATGGTAAATTATGTTGTCCTGTATTGGACACTTAATTCGAATTTACCATGGTAAATTCGAATTAAGAGTGTCCAATACAGGAGAATGGACAACATAATTTACAATGGTAAATCGATTAAGGGTGACCAATACAGAAGAATGAACAATAGAACATACGCGCAAAAGCTTCTGATTTTTTCCCTAACATTCCTGGAATTGACAGTGTATTCATCGATCTGTTTGATGGTCAGTCATGCTGCTTCACCATCGGTTGCGTTTATAGACCTAGACCCTGCCAAGCTGATATAGAGATGGCAACATTACTATGTGAATTATTAACAGAAAAATGTAACTTGTATATAGCTGGAGATTTCAACCTGCCCGACGTCAGCTGGCCCCTCACTTCCAGAACCTATAACTCGACTTCCAGCCCTTATGTTGATTCTATTCGGGATTCCAATCTCGTACAGCTGGTTGATTCACCTACACGGTTCAGAAACCAACAAATTCCTTCATTACTGGATCTCATATTAGTAAATGATACCGACCTAGTTTCAAACATAGAATACAATCCTCCATTCGGTAAGTCCGATCATGCCGCACTTCTTTCCAAGCTACAACTGAGGTTCAATAAATCCCGTGATAGGCATCTAAAAACAAAAAAATTTACAAACTACGAACTCCTGCAGCGTGAGATAAATGCTATTGTATGAGAAAATGTATTCTCATCCAGCGACGCCGTTGAAACTATGTGAACTCGCTTCGAGATTGTCTTGAAAAACGTGATAGAGGAGTGTACATCGACAAAAATGATCACCTCAATTTCCAAACCTTGGATTAATGATGCCATACTGGGAATGATTAAAAAAAAATGGGTTCAAGCCCTGTGGACAGGAGCTTTCTGGCGCTCTAGTTCAAACAGACAAATTATATCTCCGAAAGTATTGGTTTCTCAGAGTTGAGAATTATATCAATGTATTCTTATGATAGAACTGCATCATAAAGGAAATTCAATTCAAATAATAGTTTATTTATCAAGATTAAATGAGCAATCTGAGAACTGCACCATGGAAGAAACCAAATTAAAATAGCTGAAATGAATTTGACTCTCTCTTATAGAACAGGATGAAATGTACGAGTATGAACACAGATCATATAATAAAGCTTAGATAGAATAATTATAGCATTCTGTGAAAACAGAAGTACGATTCATTATTGAAATTTAGAACTTCATCTTAGCAGAAATTGAATTCAAACATCATAGAAGAATTTAAATTCAACAAGAGTGCCAAAAATTATCAATCCAAAACCAATAGACGAATTCTACCCAACAACGAACTCATCCGAGATATTCATTCCTCAATTCCAGTTTTGTTTTTAGTGGAGATATTCTGAACTCAATATTATTAACTTACCATTACCATTCCCATCATCATATGGATTGACCATCGGCATGAAAATATCAACCAACAAAAGTATGATAATATTCTAATTCTCATATTGATACCATTACTGGAATGAACTACAATGAGACAACGTCAAAGTTGACATTATAACAATTCATAGAATAGCCACAGAATAATTCTATCATTGAAATTTTGAAAAATCATATCTCCGAAAGTATTAGTTTGTTAGAGTTCCCACCACTTTGGGGTTCCCCGTGCGCAAACGAGCGTGGACTGTACGTGGAAAACTGGATGACGCAGCTGACATGGGTGGCCACTAATAACGGAGAACACACGTTCGAGCGAGGAAACTCCCGAAGCCACATAGACGTAACGTTGTGCTCTGAGAGAACGTCAAGGCAAGTGAGAGAGTGGAAAGTAGACTTCAACAACCCGTTCACACATCACGGCCACATCACATACGAAATAAAAGTTAACACTAAAATCAGGAGAATGGTAAATAAAGTTACATGCCTAGACCTAAGAAAGTTCATAGAATATGTGAGTGGAGAAAACGAGGACCGAGGTGGGGATATATACGAAGATATGCTGCGGGCTTACAAAAAGTATACAACAAAAGAAGGAGTAGGTCGAAACGAAAAACCCTACTGGTGGAATGAAGAAATAGAAGTATGCAGAAGAGAGTATATCAGGACGAGGAGACAGTATACTAGACATAGAAGTTATGAAGGAGAGGAACCCGAACTGAAAAGTAAAATGAAAGAACAGAGTGCGGTGCTCAAAAAACTAATAAGGACCTCGAAAAAACAAAAGTGGATAGATACGCTAAAAAACCTTGAAAACGATATCTGGGGCGAAGGATACCGGATTGTAACGGGAGCAGTGATGAGGGGTCATAAAAGTCAAGCAATTCCCGTGAAGAGAAGGAAGCAAATCCTGCGGGACCTGTTCCCCCAAGCCTCCAGCATGATGAGGAGCAACAGAACAAACCCTGATGGGCCAGAGCCTTTTACGCTCAGGGAGCTTGAAAACGCAATAGCAAGCATGAAAAACGGTAAAGCCCCAGGACCAGATGGGCTAACAACAGAAACAATCAAAGCAACGTTCAGAGCGGTCCCTGAAAGAATGTTATCGAGATTCAATGAATGTTTCACCGAAATGTACGTCCCTAAAGTATGGAAGACAGCAAGAGTAATATTGTTACCGAAGGTAGGAAAGGACCCAAACGAATCTTCGAGCTACAGACCGATCTGTCTTATTAACACCATGGGAAAACTCTACGAGCGACTCTTGGTGAATAGAATAGAGGAAGAATTAGAAATCGGGGGTGCCTTATCACCTAACCAACATGGTTTTAGGAGAGGAAGATCGACAGTGACTGCTATCATGCAACTAAAGGAGCGGGTAGAAAGGTCTAAAGCTAGATGGAGCATTGCTGTTGCGGTGGATGTGAAAAACGCTTTCAATACGGCTAGATGGAACCAAATTATAAAAAGTCTGAACGAATGTGAGGTGAGCCCTAGTATGGTGAGATGCATAGAAGATTATTTCAGAGACAGAGTGATAAAGTCGGGCATAATAACGCATAAATGCAGAATGGGGGTCCCACAAGGATCAGTCATGGGACCAGTACTGTGGAATATCATGTACGATGGCGTACTCAGACAGGAATACGGCCCAAAGGTTATGCCCGTGGCATACGCCGACGATCTCCTCTTCCTAGTGGAGGGAGAGACGGCAGCGGAGGTGAAATGTCAGGCGGAGGGGGCGGTACAGAAAGCGTTGTGGTGGATGAGGAGCAAGGGACTGGAGATAGCACCCCATAAGACCGAGGTGGCGGTGATCAAAGGACCACGTAGTATTGGAGACTTCTCGATACAAGTGGAAGGAGTGACGACACATACAAAAAAACCCTGAAATACCTTGGAGTGCAGCTCGGTAAAAATTTTAACTTCTCGCACCACATTAACTATATAGTTGAAAAAGCCTCCAAAAAACACGCTCAGGTGCAGAGACTGATGCCTAACATAGGGGGTCCAGGTTTCAATAAGAGAAGACTGTTGTGTGGAGTGGTGCACAGCATCCTCCTCTATGCGGCCCCAGTATGGAGGGAGGCTGTGAAGACGAAAAGGAATTGCGACAGCCTGATAGCCACCCAGAGGAAAGGCCTGCTACGGGCTATATCAGCATACCGAACGGTGTCGACAGATGCCGCACAGGTGATAGCGGGATATCCGCCAGTGGACCTGATGGTGGGGGAGGTGTGTTTCCTGTATAAGGTAGGAGGTCGCCTACCTGGAAATAGGAGAATGGCAAGAGAGAGGACCTATAGAAACTGGCAGAAAGGAAGGGAGGTCGAAAATGGAAAAGCATCGTGGACCAGGAGACTGATACCACAGATTAGGTCATGGGTGACTTGCGAGTATAGGACGACAAACTATTACTTTACACAGTTCCTAACTGGCCACGGGTCTTTTGGAAGTTTCACGATGAGGATAGGGAAAACGGCGGATGACCTGTGCCGCGAGTGCTACACCGAGGACACACCGGAACACGTGGTATACGAGTGCTGTAGGTGGGAGGAAGAGAGGAGGCAACTTACGGAGGAGATAGAAATGATACCTGAGGTGGAGGAGATAATAACAGAGATGACAGAGACTAGGGAGACATAGGACAGAGTTTTCAACTTCATAACGAAGATCATGAAGAAGAAAGAGGTGGAGGATAGGGAAGCCGAGAGAGAACGAGGGCAGGTGTCTTCCGGAAATGGGTCTGGGGTGTAGGGGTGTAGGTGCAACGCAAAGGGTAACATGAAGAACGGGCTAACAGCCCATCCATGAACCCTGCGCGTGGAAGAGGAGGGGGGTTTAGTGGGTGAGAGCCCCACACGAACCCGCAGCATTGCACTGCCCAGCTGCGGGGAAGGCTGCTAGAGCTTCCCCCCTACCTCCCGGGGCAAAAAAAAAAAAAAAAAGTTTGTTAGAGTTAAAAATGATATGAATGGATTCTTATGGTAAAACTGCTTATTGAAAAAAATTTAATTTGGAATTTGTTCTGTAAAAAAAAAAATTTTTTTTTTTACTCCGAAACCATCTGTCCGATTTTGCCCAATAACGAACTTAGCCGAGATATTTATCCCCCAAACATACTCTGAAAATTTCAACTGTCTAGCTCATTCCGTTCGAGAGTTATCGTGCCTACGGACGGACCGGCCGGCCGGACGGCCGGACAGAATGAATTTCGACCACGGATTCTTGATCAGTGAGTCGAACCAAATCGTTTAAGACCATTTTCATCGAAAAATTCGAAAATTACAGACATTTGGGCAAATTGATAAGCACTCAGTTCCGAGGAACTAGAGCGCCAAAAAATCGATCTGGCAGCGCTACATTCGACGCAGACAACACAGGGACTATGTAGCTCATCGGCCTTTCTCTAACTACCTCTCCGCCACTATTGCCAATGCAAAGAAAGATTTTGAATCCAAGCTTGTCCTGTCCAAGGATAGAAAACGGTTCAAATACGTTAGATGCTCCCTCAACACCAAAGTTGATACACCACTGGTACGGAATGGCAGCGGCCAACTTTCTCAGGACTCCGAAGATGTGGCCAATGTTCTAGCTGATTCGCTCGCTGCTTATTTCACTTACGAGACCAGCTCACCTCCACTTTCATTAAGCATTCGCAGCACATCTTTTCTGAACGAGGTAACCTTTCCACCTATTTTGGTTGAAAAACAACTGTCTGATCTAAATGTCCTATCCCCTCCTGGTGGCGATTGCCTTTCAGCCAAGATATTCGAGGAGTGCTCTCATTTCTTGGCTACTTCTCTCTCAAAAATTTTCACAAGGTCATTTGAGACGTTCATCACTGCCTTCATCTTGGCGAAGTGCCCTAGTGACACCGATATACAAAAAGGGTTTGGTTCCAATTGCTGCCAAGGTATGTGAGAGAATGTTGCTTGACTCCATTCTTAAGTTTGCAATGGATAACAAAATCATTCCTGACTGCCAGCCTGGTTTTCTTCCTGGACGTTCAGTAATTAGCGAGGTAATTAGCAATCTTCTGGAGTGTGTGAACGACTGGTCCAAATGGCTTGATGCCAAGGTGCCTGTTGACGTCTTCTATTTGGATTTTTCGCGCGCGTTTGATCGTGTGCCTCACAAACGGTTTTCATACGTACTGGACCATCTCCGTCTTCGTAGTAAACTTCTGGACTAGATAGCGGCATTTATTTTTGATCGCTCATTTAAAGTACGAGTCAGTCGGTCGCTCTCATCGCCTAGACCAGTTTCTAGCGGCGTGCCCCAGGGCTCTGTCCTTGGATCCTTAGTTTTTGGTCTCTACATTTCTGAACTACCAGCATGTATCAAATCCCGTTGTTCTCAATTTGCCTATGAAACAAAATTGTATGGTATCCCCGGTCAAACTGATCACACGATTCAACGGGACCTGGAGTCAATTGCTCGATGGTGCAAGGATTGGCAGCTACCTTTCAATCTGGAAAAGTGTGCCGATTTACATATGGGTGCCAATAACCCTCAACTTCAATATCGTATCGGCGGGCAGAGGATCCCTGCTGTATCCAGTCACTGCGATCTAGGTGTCATCATAACAGAAAACTTGACCTGGTCTGATCACATATTAACCATTGTGAAACGAGCCAGAAAGTCACTGTTTTTAGTGCAGAAAGCTTTTTGAAAGTGTGATCTGGTAACCATCATTGTTCTCTTCTAGACGTACGTACGTCCTATTTTGGAATTCACTGGTCCGGTTTGGAGCCCGGTTTTGAGTCGGGATGCTGTGATGTTGGAAAAGGTGCAGAGGCAAGCTACTCGATTGCCTTATGAAATTTTCCGGCCAACCTATGAGAGGTTCTCAATTATGAACATTACATCGTTCGCGGCCCGTAGAGCTCGTGGTGATCTAATATTTATATTTCGTGCACGTCGCGGTATTTTTGGCGTCGATTTGCGAGGTCTGTTCGATATGAACCGTGACGTTTGTCTGCGAGGCCATACCCTTAAGCTTGAAAAAGAAAAATTCAATTTCAACAGTGACTAAACAGCATTTTCTTCCAAACCGGGTGTTTGATTTGTGGAATGGATTGCCTGCAAGTGTTGTGAGTTCGGTGTCTGTGAATGCATACAAGAACTCATATGATAACTGGCTCCGTGATCACTAATTTTCGACTCTTATTATCTTCCTTCACCACTTAGTTGTTTTCTGTTATTTCTTTTTTTTTTCAATGTGATTTAATGTTCTCGAAATACTTCTTATGTTGAATTTTGTTATTGTGAGTTTATAGGCCTGTGCCTCAATTCTTTTCATCGTTTAATATCAATAATAATAATAATAATAATGTTCTACGTCATCCAGTGATGGTGGGTTTTTGGCCTCCACTTGTTTGGATCGAAATAACTTTGAAGGTTCTGCGGTGAAGGTGTTGTTATTATTATAGTATGAAAATGTAGATGATTTTCAAAATATCGACGCATTTCTTTGTACCTTTTGTTTTCTATTATAAAATCTTATGTTGATAATTCCGTATACAGGATGATTGTTATTGCACAACAATTATTACACCATTATTCACTTATGAATTCGAATTTATTTTTGGGATATAATTCAGCTATGAGGGAAAAGAACCAGTAGGGTGAAACTTGAAAATTTCATTCGATTCTATTCGGAACAGTAGTAAGTAATCATTAAAGGATACTGTGGGAGATATATTCATTATGAAATGATTTCTTTCTGGGTTTTCTATCCCAAACTCTGAAAAATATTTATAAAATAGGGAACAATAGTAGGTACTGAAAAGTAGGTTTCGAAAGAAAATTATAGGAGCACTGACGTCAGGAGCATTATCGTTCTCGTTGAAGACAGTATCAATACATTTTACTGAGTAGTACCTAACTGAAATTGGAAACAACTTGCCTACACAAAATTCCCTCAATCAATACGAACCCTATATGTTTCAACTAAGGGCAGTAACGGCGGAAGATGACCACAATGAGGGTTTGACCAAATGACAATGATAAAATTTAGAGATGTCATTATTTACAGAATGGAATCATGACATGATTTTGTGAAAATAAATTAGTTTTATGACCTTCCATTGATGTCTGTCACACAATGATTTTCAAGCTTTTATTGTTGTAGGTCAGATATCACTGCAACATGATATAATAAATATCTACCTTTGGATTTTCGTATTAGTAAGAATTATGCAGTTATTTTTTGTGCCACTTATTTTCCAAGGGTCGGAAATTTTTGCGCGCATGTTCTAAGGAACAGTGTTTGCCACAAATGGTCCCAAACGATTAGGTTTGACTCATTGATGAAGAATTCAAGATCAAATCCGATTCTGTTTTGCCGGCCATTGAAACAATAACATTAGAACGGAAAATATAGCGAATTAAAATTTTAGGGGGTGTTGCGCATCTGAACGCGACAGTTATGTTCGTTAATGGGTATAATCGGCCAAAAGGTTTCGCCCGAGTAGACATTTTGTTTTCCCATTTACTTAAACACTAAAGATCTGATTCAATAGCGGAAACATCCGGAAAGAGATAACAACTGTCAATTGTCGGGGTAGGTTATGATTTCGGAGCATACCCATCTCAAATTTTGTTGTTATTTCCTCAATAACTGAAAATATACAAATCCGATGCAATTGGAATTTCGTAATTATTTGTAGAAAGCTGACGCCCAAATTTTTTCTTCAAAAATATTATTTTTCAGAAACTATCCACAAATTCCTTCGAGTCGCCCTTTTAAAATGCCGTACTGAATTTGATCTCGATCGACTTTGTTTGAGGCGGGGAAAGACAACATGCGCACAAGAGCTCCTTCATTCACGTCTGTGCTTTTTATGAATGTTTTGTTTTGTAAGGATCTAAGAAACCTATAATTTGTCGTTCATTATGAAGATTTCAGTATTGGAAGATCCTGAATAAATACATCCTCTTCAGTACCGCACTACCGTTTTCCTTCCACTGCTATATGCGATAATAATTTTCGAATAAACTCCTTTTCTGCAAAACCAAACTGACTTCACCAGACTCGCCATTTTTCAGGAACCTTAGATAATATTTTTCCATATATCGTCGTTGCGCCTTCAAAACGCGACATGTGCATATATTGTGCAAAATGCGTTAAGTGTACATTTCGATTAAGAACTGCGCAAGCTGAATATTGTGTTAAAAGCTGCCATGTGATAATCACACTAGATTCGGTTCCAGTTGGATTTGATCGAAAAGCGACAAGTACGAAATCGAAAATATGCTCATGCAAAACACTCGAAGTGTATGAATGCACAATTTATCAAAAGTCACATGTCGCATTTTGAAGGCGCAACGACGATATACTAATTGAAATTGAGTCATGGCAACCGATTACTTAGGGAAAGATGTGTAAAAACGGGCGGTGTCTGGATGGTGTCTGAATGTTCAATCCCCGCTTCTTAATATGTGCGCATATTGGTTTCATTTATGTATTTTGTCCTGGCATATGAAATGCATTCAGATCTTGTATATGAGAGAGTACATATGTTAGGTATTATAGATTGCTGGGTTTCTGACGAAAATAAATAAGTAAAAGTAATTGTGGAGTTCACAAATTATTGCTATCCTGCCAAATTATACATAGTGGTCCTATCGAACCGGATGCTGGAAGGATTCTTATATTCCTGAAGAAAAATTTGTGTATTTCACGAACAATTACGTTGCTGCTGGAGGTACTCTGGAATCCGTAAACGCATAAAAACAGGCGAGATTGAGATAAACACCTACTTCGCTTGTTTACGTTTCTATACTTCGCATTCGCTGGAAAATTCTTCGTGGAATTAATGCTGATTTTCAATTGTTGACTTCGAGGGATGGTCGACATCCGAACTGGTGATTGGTGAATAATCTCTGGATTAGTTTGTGAGAGAACGAATAAATTATTAATCTAAAAAACTGATGAAATCTGCTTTCTTGTTAATTTGAACTGCAAGTTCGTTATTTCTTTTTTTCAACTAAATATTATTATTTCATATATCTTTTGCTGGTTACAGATTATCGTTTTTGATTCGAATTTCATTTCATACCTGTATTTGATTGATTTTTTGAATCAATTTGTTACCGAAATCATTCTTTCAGAATAGGTTTAGAATATTTTTCTGATTTAATTTTTTGCTTGAAGGAAATTTGTTATCATTTATAATGACTGAGCTTCTGGCTGAACAATATTCGCTGCAGGGAAGAATATTACGATCTTTCAGTAACTTCAAAAAGGATGGTGTTGCGAAAATGACACTCAGCAATTGCAAAACTAGATTAGATAACTTAGACAAGGCTTGGGGTAAGTTTGAATCGAATCATTACAAACTTCTTAATAACACTTCTGAAGAGATTAAAAAATCCAGTTATATTTCGGATAATACTTTTGAAGAAACGGAAGAATTATTTTTAGAGCGTAAGGGAGAGTTTCAGTCATTCGTTGATTCATTGTTGATTGATAATGCTGTACAGGGTGTTACACGGGGTAATTCTGTTGTTAACTATCAACACGAAGATTTCGAAAGGTTGCCACGGATTTCCATACCCAAATTTAAAGGTGATTTCTGCCAGTGGGAATCTTTTAGAGATTTATTTACATCATTAGTCATAAAAAAGCCGAATATATCAAATGTTACAAAGTTACATCATTTGAAAACCAGTTTAGAAGGTGATGCTGCACGAATTATCGGCTCTTTTGCCATAACGGCGGAAAATTTCGATATTGCTTGGAAAAAACTTACGGAAAGATATGAAAACAAACGAAGATTAGTAGGTTCGCATATGCTGGCTATTTTTTCTATAAAAGCTATGAAAAAGGAATCATCTTTCGAGTTGAAACGTTTGATTTCATCCTTAAATACACCGTTATCTGCTTTGAGTATACTAGATCGACCTGTTGACAAATGGGATGATTTCCTTGTTCACCACACAATTTCTTTAGTTGATTCTGAAACTCGTAAACAATGGGAAAAACATTTAGGTGCACATGATAATTTATCCGAACCTCCAACATTTGAATGTTTAATAAATTTTTTGGATAATCAGTTGGTCATGTTAGAGGCTCTAGAAGAAGCAAACCATAGAACTCTTAATAAATTCGGCGTTCAAAATCAAAAAAATTCTTTTGCATCACTGCTAGCAACTAATTTGACTTCTACAAATAATCATGGCAATAAATGTTTACTCTGTGGTGGTGATCATTTTTTCTTATATTGCAATTCCTACAAGGCTAAGACCCCCTTACAGAGAAAAGATTTTATTGTTAAACACAAAAGATGTTTCAATTGTTTATCCCGACACAATGCTAAGGAATGTAGATCAACAAAACGCTGTCAACAGTGTTTGGGAAAGCATCACTCGTCGTTGCACTTGAACACACAGACTTATGAGAATTTACTAGGTTCTCCTGTATTTCATGAAGCATCATCAAGTGGTAGAAATACAATCAAAGTTAACGATCAAAGTGTTACTGTGAATTCAGCTGCCAATATTTGTAAGGTAACCCACACTGTTTTGCTTACAACTGCTATAGTTAAGGTCATTTCCGACAATGATAATGTCAGTTTAGTACGAGTCTTGATTGATCAGGGTTCACAGTCTTCGTTCATAACCGAATCCTTATTTCAAAGATTGAATCTGAAATATGAAAGGGTTTGTCTTCCAATAACAGGTGTTTGCGCCAAGAAAAATTATACTTGTAGAAAAATGGTTAACATTGTGTTGAAACCAAGGTTTGATTCGCAGCTGTCCATAAAAGTTAAAGCTTTTGTGCTCCCTAAAATAACTTCATATTCACCTTGCTTGAATGATGGTTTTAATGGCAATTATGATCATATTCGGAATTTGAATTTGGCAGATCCTAAATTCAATTCAAACGATTCTATCGAATTGTTGTTGAGTGCATCAGTTTATGCAGAAATTCTTGAAGGGGAAATAATTCGCGGAAAAGTTGATGAACCTATTGCGGTCAAAACTACTCTAGGGTGGGTATTGTCCGGAAATATGGGAACCACATGTAACTTTACTCCACCTTCAATTCTACATATTTCCGAACATGAAAAAATTGATGAATTATTGCAGAAATTCTGGACTCAGGAAGAAATTTCCATGGAAAACCTTATTACACCGGATGAAACCAAATGCGAGAATAATTTCCTTACAACACATTCACGAGATTCAATGGGACGATACATTGTCCGATTGCCATTCAAAACCGAAAATTTAAATGATTTAGATTTTCCGGGTTCGTTCGAATTTGCGAAGAAAATGCTCCTTAGTCTGGAAAAAAAATTCGAAGTTAATTCTGAATTTAAAAGATTATATGTTGATTTTATGCTGGATTATATAAACTGCGGACACATGAGAGAAGTAAAGCTCCTTGAAACGGAAATGGTTAAATATTTCCTACCTCATCACGGAATTTTGAAAAATTCGTGTGAAACCTTGAAGTTAAGAACAGTTTTCAATGGCTCTGCTAGAGCGTTGAATAATTTATCTTTGAATGATACTCTACATTCAGGTGCTAATTTGCTACCCGATCTCTCAAATGTTATTCTTCGTTGGATGAAATATCCGTTCGTTTTTGTTACTGACGTGAAACAGATGTTTCGTCAAATCAGAGTTAATTTCGAAGATCAATTTTATCAGGCAATTTTGTGGCGATTCGATCGCTCAGAGGAAATCAAAGTCTGGTTGTTACAAACAGTCACTTATGGATTAATATGTAGTCCATTTTTAGCTATTCGTGTTACTCAACAGTTGGCTAACGATGAATGTCACAGATTTCCGATGGGTGCGGAAATATTGAAAAAAGATATGTATATGGATGATGCTACTTCAGGTGGTTATACTTTAGAAGAGGCTCTCTGTAAACAAATTGACCTCATTAATATTTGCAAAGTGGGTGGCTTCGAATTGCATAAATGGGTATCAAATGATCGTAGATTACTTGAAAATTTGCCTGTGTCTCCTTCGGCCAATGAAGATAGTGATGCACATTTAAGCTTCAATGTGTTAGGTCTCAAATGGAATGCCTATTCTGATTATTTCCATTTCGATATTCAAACGTCTTGTATAGATCACGATAAGGTTTTGATAACCAAAAGATTTGTTCTATCCAAAATCGCTAAATTATTCGATCCATTGGGTTGGATCGCTCCGGTCATAATCGAATTCAAAATATTTATGCAGAAACTTTGGTTGAACAAGTTCGATTGGGACGAAGAGTTGCCTTCGGACTTAGCCAAACATTTCATTGAATACTATAATGAATTGAATTTCCTCAATAACATGAAAATAGACAGATGGATAGGTTACAAACCAGGAGCAATTGCTTATGAGATTCATGGATTTGCAGATTCTTCGAAAATGGCATATGGAGCTGTTGTTTATTTGCGCATTATTAACGAAAATGGAGCTATTGTTCATTTACTACAAGCTAAAACTAAAGTTGCTCCGATAAAGCCTCTGCTCACGATTCCTAGGTTGGAATTAAGCGCCGCTGTATTACTAGTTAAATTAGTAAAAAAGGTTTCCAAAGCAATTGAAATTGATGATTGTACAGTCAATTTATGGTCAGATTCAACAGAAGTTTTATTTTGGCTACGAGATCATCCCTCTCGTTGGCCTACTTTCATAGCAAACCGTTGTTCTCTAATTCATACGATTATGCCATCAGCTACTTGGAGACACGTTTCGTCTGCTATAAATTCTGCTGACTGTGCATCTAGAGGTTTGAAGGCAAGCGATTTATGTAATTTTGAATTATGGTGGAAAGGTCCTAAATTTTTGAGAGACTCTAGCGAACCTTATCAGAGTTCTCCTGATAGTAATACTATTTCTGATCAAATGATCAATGTAAATTGCTTAGTTCATAATAGGAGATTGGAGGAGAAACCTTGTATTTGGAACTTGATTTCAAGGTACTCAAATATTATTAAGTTGAATCGAGTTACTGCTTATATTTTGCGTTTTATCACAAATTTATTGAAAAGACAAAAGTCTGCATTATTAGTTGAATCTAAACTGTTTTCGAACGATTGGTTTAATGGATGCTGCGTGAGTAGTAATATCGACTTAACTTACGATGAAATCAAGAGGTCGGAATTGACCTGGGTTTTTCTAGTTCAACATTCTTATTTCACTAGAGAATTTGTTGAAATTTCCAAAGGTAAGAATTTACCAAAAAATAACGATTTGACAAATTTGGATCCTTTCATTAAAAATAATTTGCTCCGAGTTGGAGGCCGCTTAGAAAATTCATTGCTCGATTTTGAAGAGATTCATTCTTTGATATTACCATTCAAGTGTGAATTGTCTATGCTATTAGCTAAGAAGGTACACTTACGAACGATGCACGGTGGCTTAAAATTGACTCTATCAACATTACGTCAGGAATTTTGGGTAATTCGTGGTAGGCAGTTAGTTAAAAAAGTTATAAATAATTGTAGTACATGCTTGAGATACCGAGCTAGTACGATGTATCAAAAGCTGGGCAACCTTCCGAAATTTAGAGTAAGACCGAGTAAACCATTTGCTAAGTCTGGTGTTGATTATGCTGGTCCATACTCGATTAAAGCATATCCTGGTCGTTGCCAGAAATTTATGAAATGCTATATTGCCGTTTTTATATGCTTAAGCACTAAAGCAGTTCATTTGGAGCTGGTAACAGGATACTCGTCTATCAACTTCCTTTCAGCATTCCATAGATTCACATCAAGACGTGGCTATTGTTCCGATTTATACAGTGCTCAAGGTACAACATTTGTCGGTGCTGATAAAGAGTTAAAAGAGCTATATAAGAAGTCATCAGCGTTCATTAGCGATCTAACTAATAGTTTATCAAATGAAGGAACTAATTGGCATTTTAACCCTCCTGCGGCTCCCCATTTTGGTGGGATTTGGGAATCTGCGGTAAAGTCAGCTAAACATCATTTAAAAAGAGTAATTGGTAATCATAGGCTAACATTTGAAGAATTTTATACCTTGCTCACTCAGGTAGAAGCTTGTCTTAACTCGAGGCCGATCATGCCCTTGAATGAGGACTTACAACCGTTGACTCCCGCTCATTTCATCATAGGGTCTGCATCTTTTATAGTACCAGAACCTTCCTATTTGAATGAGAATATACCTCCTTTATTTCGCTGGAAACAAATCCAACAAATGCTTCAGCATTTTTGGAAGCGGTGGGGTAAAGAATATTTGCATTCTTTGCAAGTACGGTATAAGTGGAAGAACAACCAGCCAGAAGCTCAAGTCGGTGATATTGTTTTGATTACTGATAATGTTACTCCACCAGCAAAATGGCCTTTAGGTAAAATTATTCAAGTTTTTCCTGGCCAGGATAATTTAACTAGAGTTGTAAAAGTAAGAACATCAGTTTCTGAATTTATTCGACCAATAACTAAGCTAAAATTATATTCCTCAAATTATAATAATGCTTAATCATTAATTTTGTTATATTGTACTATGTATGTTTGGAAGTGCACCATTTTTTACCCTGATATATTATCATTTCTCTTTGAGAAATGAAGTGGGTGGAATGTTCAATCCCCGCTTCTTAATATGTGCGCATATTGGTTTCATTTATGTATTTTGTCCTGGCATATGAAATGCATTCAGATCTTGTATATGAGAGAGTACATATGTTAGGTATTATAGATTGCTGGGTTTCTGACGAAAATAAATAAGTAAAAGTAATTGTGGAGTTCACAAATTATTGCTATCCTGCCAAATTATACACCCTCTTATATAACCGCTATATTACGACATGAGGGGAAAGGGGAAATATTTCTACACCAATAGGCTATCGAGAAGTTTTTTCGGAGGGGTCCTTATGCGTTAAAAAAATTCGAGAAATCGACGAAATTTTTGCGATTTTTCCTAAGTATATCGGTAATTTTGGGAATTGTTTTAAAAATCTAGAGGACGGAGCGAGGTTCGAAGGGGGTGGATATCGAATCTTAGGGAGGGGGAAAGGGTAGATCCGAAGACCCTAAGTCGATATCTATCGCGGTTTCCCGTAACGAACGAAAATGTATTTTCTATCCTTCGCCCGGCGAAAAAGCGAGACTGACTGTATTTCGCATTATGCTTCCAAAATACAACCGCTCTGGCTCCGAATTTTTCGTCGAAACGAAGAAGAAGTATGGGTTCGACAAAAACCAGCTCAACTTTTACCTACGATAAGTCAAAATAAGTATACTAAATCGATACAAGTTCTGGAAGTTTCGCTTCCGGGAATCTTCCTTGCTAGAAGACATTCCGAGAAACGTCAAAATTGACATGAGAGACGGACTAACAGCACTTTTAGGTCGTTTTCGGGTCTGAAAGTTGACGAAAAGCGAAGATAAGGGTAAAAAACCGTCAAATATACCTCCATGTGGCGATTTTGTGTCGAAAAGTGAAAATTAAGAATATCCATTCCCGGTAAGTACCGACTAATTATTCGAATACCGCAGATCGGTCAAAATTTACGTTGAAGCCGGTGGTGCATGCGTCTGACGATTGAACTCTCGGTGTCAGACCGAGAGAATGCGGGGTCGAACCCCGGAGAGGGAATCACAATTTTTCGTGTTTTTTTAGACTCTGTAGGTGGCGCTACAATCGATGTATAGGAACTCGAAAACGCCCGGACCGATTTTGATAAAACTTTGTGACTTTGTATCGGCGTGTCTCTGATTCACAATAGCATCCTGTAGGGGGCGCCTCGATTGATCTATAGAAGCTCGAAAACGGCTCCACCGATTTCGATGAAACTTTGTGTGCGTACTTGAGTGGGTCTCAGAGTCACAATAGGAACCCGGTAGATGGCGTCGTGTTCGGCTTTTATAAACTCAAGAACGTTCGGACCGATTTCGATCAAATTTTCTGTGTGTCTGATGAGGTCTCAGATCCACGATATACCCTCCGTAGGTGGCGCTATGATCGGTTCACAGGAACTCGAAAATGGCTATACCGATTTTCATGAAACTTAGTGATCGTGTTTCGGAAGGCCTAAGGTTCACGATACGATATGGTATGTGGCGCTACATTCGGTTTCTAGGATCTCAAAAACGCCTCGACATATTTCGATAGGACTTTCACACAACAGGACACGTTAGATGGCGTTGAACTACGGGTTCGATTGATCTACCGATTATATTGATCTACCTTTAAAAATGCAGATCTACCGGAAAAATGTAGATCTACCGAAAAAATGAAGATCTACTGGAAAAATGAAGATCTACAGAAAAAATGTAGATCTACTGGAAAAATGTAGATCTACCGGAAAATGTAGATCTACCGGAAAAATGTAGATCTACCGAAAAAGTGTGGATCCACCAGAAAAAGGTAGATCTACTGAATAGGTAGATCTGCGGGCCCACTAGTTCAATACTTAATCGAAAGCATAACAACGAGTAGATAGTTTACCCACTATCGAGTCAAAAAATGGTCCCCAAAAATAAATTGGTTCGAGCACTGACGTAGAGTCAGGAGCTTTTGCGCCTATGTTCTATTGTCCATTCTCCTGTATTGGACACTCTTAATCGAATTTACCATGGTGAATTCTATTGTCCGTTCTCCTGTATTGGACACTCTCTCAATCGAATTTACCATGGTAAATTCGATTAAGAGTGTCCAATATAGGAGAATGGAAAATAGAACATACGCGAAAAAGTTCCTGGCTTCACGTCAATGCTTGAACCAATTTTTATTTACGTAAGTTTTTTTTAAATTTTCTAGGGGTACGGTTATCACAAAATTTCACAAACGCCTTCATGTCGATATTCTACAACTGGTTAGCAAGCTTCAATTCGATCGAGTATATATTGTTTGAGTCATCGAGGAAATAATATTCCAGATGGGTATAACTCCGAAACCGTTGGACCGATTATTGCCAACAGCGATCTTAACACTCTCATTCAGATGCGCAACCTACCCTGGAAATTGCAAATCACTTTCTACTTTCGTTCGAGAGTTATCGAGGAAACTGTCACCCATCCAGCTGCTGTACTCACACAAAGCTGCTCGGATCTCCAACTCTCCATCTCAAACTTGGAACTTTGTAGAAGAGTTAGGTTCTGATGGCTTTCGCAAGACTTCAGCCACGTCGGATGAATAGTTTCTGATATATAGAATTCTTTTCAATGATTTCTAAAAAAAAATCTGGTGATACGATCCTCACAAAATTTTTGCGGTGGCATTCTCCAACCAATAACCATATTTAAATCGGATCGGTTTTGTCTTTTTCGTGTTATTTAGGTAATAACTACCAATTTTCAGATGGGTGTAACCCCAAAATCGTTTGGCTGATTATGCTTAGGGAAGTCCGGGAGAGTTGAACCGCTTTTTGTTTAAAGTAACGTATTTTCTTTGAAATGAGTCTTAGTGACTCAATTATTATAAAATAAAGTATCTTATTAATTTAGGCTCACTTATGCATAATTACTTTTTCGATATTATATTACTAAAATATGTTATATCTATTTGAATGAAAAATGGGATATGAGTCAACTCTCCCCACCCTTAGGGACACTCGAACCACAGTTTGGGGAGAGTTGAACATTGCTTTTTGAAGGGAAAAATAAAAACAGTTTGCAGCTTAAATCACTGATATATTAAACAAAACATCACAAAATCAAATTGAATGATGAAGAAACACACTACTTATAAAAAAAACTCAACATATTCTTTAATATTCCAAAATCACCATAATTATTAAACATTTTGTTAACAAAATTAAACATTTCAGCGTACGCAAAACATCTTCGTCTTTGTTTTAATTTTTTTTTTCCTATTCTAGCTTTCTTTCTCTGGGCTTTCTGTTTGAACCTTGTCTAGTTTTCAATGTTTTCTTTCCTTTAGTTTTTACTGGAACGATATCTTTTTTGTCATCTTTCAGTTTAGGATTTTGTTTGGTTTTTATTATTTTCCTTCCTTTTTTATCAGCGCCTTCTTGAGCCTTCTTATTAGTTTAATTAGTATTATTTTAATTTTCTGATTCAATATCTCAAAAACTCTGTTCTTAAAATTCATCTTTTGGTTTTTTATTAAATCATTCTTCGTAACATTGGACCGTAATGCTTTTTACTGCAAGATAGTTCATACCAGGAGTTTTTCTTCAGAAACAGTAAATATTTGTGATTCTTTATACTGACTATTTTCCCTTCAAATTCTTAGTGTACTTCTTTCTATCTATTCCATAATCAATAGATGTTTTTCTTAAAGATGCATCCTCTTTTACCTCACATATAGCTTTTTCCAATTCTGTAATGGTATGCTTTTTTCTTCTGCGTGTTGCTTCAGAAGGCTTGTATCGAAAATACATTTTTCATGCAATTTACCTGTGAGAGAAAATAAGATTGAACATTGAAAAAAAAACAAATAAAATGCATATAGAACTTGCGTGTTAAGGTTTCCGAATTGTTTTTAAATTTATTAAAAAAGTTTTTAATTTCAATATATATTAAATGAAACTGCAAATATCATCATACAAACAATATAGAGGGAGACATGAACCACTGAGCATATCTCCCGCACCCGCCATGGTGCAAGTCTCCCGCATGTACTACTTTGACATTACATTTTATTCACAGAAAAAACGATAAATCTTAGCGAAAAAGTACTGAGCACACCTCAAATTACAATAATCAGGCAGTACAATAGTAATAACACACAATACGTACCTCTATAAATACGGTCGCAATCTCAAAATAACATAAATTAATAAAATTTACTCCGCTGTAACAAATACACTTTTTCGAACCTGAGAGCCAAACAAACTGGCCATTGTACAAAATGACAGCTTCTTGGTTATTGGCGTCCCGTGCTGTACCAATGACCGTCTTGACGTTTCATTAGCGCGAAATTTAAATTGAGTTTTGATAGGTGGTTCAACTCTCCCACCTGAGCAAGTCTCCCGGACTTCCCCTATGAACAAACTCAAATGTCGCCTTCAGATGCAAAACCTAACCTGAAAATTTCAAGTCGCTATCTCATTCCGTTCTCAGGTTATCGTGATATAAGGAATATTTTTTAATAATTTTTTTGTAATTTTCTAGTGATATGATTCTCACAAAATTTCACAAAGATGCTTAGGTTTATATTCTTCAACTATTTATCATGTTTAAATTCGATCGGATTTATATTGGTTGAAAACGAAATTATTACTCAGCAACCATTGGCCGATTATGCCCATTAACGAACTTGTCCGTTGTATTGGGATTCGCCACCTACCTTGAAAATTTCAAGTAGCTAGCTCTTTCCGTTCTCAAGTTATCGTGACAACGGCCGGACGGACAGAAATTTGACCTCGAATTCTTCATCAGGGAGTCGAACCCAATCGTTTGAGACCATTTTCGGCGAAAAATTCGAATATTACAGACATTTGGGCAATATGATAACGCGATGTTCCCCAGAACATACGCGCAAAAACCTTTTTTAGCTCAAATGCTGTCGGACGGATTGAAGGAATCGAATTGGACCACGAATTCTCCATCAGTATGTCTCCTCTAAACGTTGGCGAGGTTGAGATTCTGCGAAATAATCTTTGAACGCAATGTTAGCGCTCATGCTGCAGCATACATTATCTAATCATTATGTCTTTGAAAATGTGTATGGAATGATATTAAATCACCTTGTTGTCTTCATTTTCTCTTCAGAATTCTTTCGAGTGGTTTTGCAACACCTTCCTTCATATACCTAATATGAATTGACTCAATACTCACTTCTAATCTGTGTAATGCCCGGGAAATGTAGTCATTCATCGTGTTCAAAATGCATATCCTGTTATTCATACAAGTGAGGAAGTCGAGGGTTGAGTTTCTGGTCCTGAATTCTTCGCCTCCAACAAGATCTTCACCAGCGAATGCCCAATAACCGAAATTGATGGATTTCTCAGCACAGGCAAAAATATTATCACCTCCTGTGATTGCTCTGCAGATGCATTTGAAACAAGGAATTCTACTGGGATTAACAAGAACTCCCTCTGGAATAATCATTTCATATTTCAAAACAATATACTTTGAAACATTGTAAACATATTATGAAAAATAAATTAAAATTGCCGTTTCAATGGCTTTTCCGGGGTATTAGTTGTCATTTTACTTCATGATGTTAGATGTGATGTACTATATTGAAAATTTCAATTAACTTTATACGATATATTATACTATAGTTCCGCAATCAAGAAAATACAAATATCAAGTACACCAAAGTAAAACAAAATGCAACAAAATGGGCTTTGCGTGGTTTCCGGAGCCAAATAGGAAGCTATTTGATTTCTTTCAGCTTCTGCGGCAGCCAAATAGAGCCGTCCTTAAGGTTGAAAAGTTGGTGAAGCTGCCATCTACTAGCGCTGCATTACTGATATATATATAAGCCATTTTTTGCTGCTTGAAAAGCTTAAAAGGGTAAAACTTACGGGTACACAATACCATTAATTGTACCTACCTGATTCGCAGCCTCTTTCACAGACTAATGCAAATAACATTTTTTTTTGTTTTGATTATTTGGGTTGTCACCAGTTTGAACTAGATACTTACAGTCTGGCAAAATTATTAAAATGCAAGATTCAAATCACAACAAATTATGTTACGAATTATATTGAATGGGCTGAATTGGTAGTGCAACAGAAATTTTACTGATTGAAATCTATAAAAAAAAACATTGTCATGCGACCCCTTGCTTTGAATAGTTTTATACAAAACAAGAAAATATAGAGATGTTGCCACGTTTATTTTAGTATGACCTCAATATATTTTTCGCATTCTACAATAATCTTTCAAGTGGTCGAAAATATTTACTTGCTCTTAGCAGTTGGCTTAATATTCAAAAAAGCGAGTTAAAATACAATTGAAATGGAACAGCTGATTGCATTTACCCGCTTCAGTAGAAAAATGGACAAGATCACTACATAATATGACCTGGTTTTGTTTCCGAATGTTCAGGTTAGTGAACGTACTGATCAAGTTAATCCGATCACACTTTCCGAGAAGCCTTCTAACGTATAATACTGTTCGTTCGACGAGAATTTTCAATTTTCTGTGCAGACTATAAATAATAATAATAAATAGTGAAACACATAAGCTTGGCTCTTCGCACCTGGCACCTGAATCCTCAGGGGCTCAGGGATATGTCCCAGAGTACGGGCTTAGCAAACCCGAGTTATCCTAGCAAAACCTGGAAGTAGGTATAAAATGCAAAACCGCACGGGGGCACTACGGGATCACCAAGGCACGTCTGGAGTTGGTGATGGACGGGTAAGCATGTGGACCACCAACGGCAGGATGCTGAGGAGGTGGGCAGCTGTCACACAAGAAATTGAAGCTTCTGCCGGGGACATCGAGGAGGTGAGAGAACAAATTGACAGTCACATAGCCTGGATTATAGAAGTGAAGAACTGCTACTGGCAAAGAAACAACAGGTGAGAGATGTTCCAGAGCTAGCCATCAGTATAAGGGAAGCATGGCTGCAGCGTGGAATCCTGACGTGAAGACCACAAGGCACACATTGATAGTACCGGCTGCAGGCCTAGCCGTGATGAATAATATAATCAACGATCACCTAAAGGACGACTGTTCGCTAAAAAATGTCGTGGCCGCAGTGTGAGCTGCTACTTCACTTCTCTGGCCACCAGGGAGAGCTACAACAAATGACAAATATCTTGTGTTGCTTACGCAGAAGCAAATCACAAAATAACAAATTTTTATTTTATATATATTTTTCAGAGTTTGGTAGATAAAACCCAGAAAAAAACCTTTTAATAACGAGTATACCTCCCACAGTATCCTCTAATGATTACTTATGTTGTGAAAGGTTAAATGAAGCTGAGCAAGAACATAGAGGTCATAGTTGATGAGCTGCGTGCGTTGCATCGTACGATGGGCATGCCACCATCAATCTACTCAGGCAAAAAGCTGTCGATAAAATAAGATCACTTGTGGCGGCAAGGAAGAAGCTGATAAAGAGGCAACAGTGGATAGAATATACCAACACCTTCACCGCAGAACCTTCAAAGTTATTTCGACCCAAACAAGTAGAGGCGAAAAACCCACCATCACCAGAAGAAGTCGAACATTTATGGAAAATTTTGTACAATCGACCAGTGGAAACCAGGGATAATCCAGCCTTTCACAGATTCCAGACATTATGTGATGAAAATCTGCAACAGACCGTGCTGACAGAAACAAAAACTGAAGAGATTAGAAATGTCTTAAAGAACAAGCAAGTTTCCCCGGCACCTGCACTGGATGGCGTTCAGAACTACTAGTGGAAGAACATTCCAGCTACCCACCAACACCTATCTAGATTATTAATTAATAATTATTAATAATTAATAATTCATCGTTAGCCAATCTCTTTATGGTTGATAGAGAGCAGAACTGTACTAATACCGAAATCGGGTGATCTAGGGCAGCCAAATACTACCGCCCAATCACGTGTCTCAACATACATTGTATATGTGCGTTCTTCAACATCGGATTCTGGAGTTCATTGGACCAGTATGGAATCAAATCTACGAACAAAGAGGAGCGAAGAAAGGACTACAGGGGTGCAAAGACAACCTCCTTATTGACAAGAACATTTGTCGAGATGCGAGGCAATACAAGCGTGACCTATATACATCATGGTTGGCGTACGCAAAAGCATTTGAAACATCGGCGCACAGCTTGATAATGCGTCTGATAGAGATGCTTAGTATCCACCCTAACATCATCCATGTGATGGAAAGTATCATGGCATTATGGAAAACTAAGTTCGCCATTCGATCCGAGGGTCGGACCACTTATACCGGATGGGTGAAATACAGGAGAGGCGTATTTCAAGAGGACTCGCTAAGCTCTTTATTATTCTGCATAATGGTGAGTTTGAAATGAGTTTGGAAGATCAGGGCTGCCGGAAGAATTATCCTCCGCCTTTTTGAAGTCCGCTGTGCTCAAGGGGGAAATGAAGGAATTTTTTATGACTTGTCAAGATGGCGTGATAAATACAAGATGGTATAAAAAGAATATCTTGAAAGTGGACACCCCAACAATATGCAGAGCATGCGACAGCCAACAGGAAACTGACATGCATATTCTGTCTGCTTGCAGAGTCCATGCTCCATCAGGATATGTGGAAATACAAAATGTGGCACCCCGAATTCTCTACTTCCATCTGAGAGAGGTTTATGATATTGACAACTAACCAGTGCTACCATATGTGCCTCTGGAGATTGAAGCAGTTGTTGAAAATGACAGAGCACACATCTACTGGAACTATACGAATCCAACAACTCTGCAGATCCACGGCATAAAGCCAGATATAGTCCTGCTGGACAAAAAACTCAAGGAATTGTTTGTCGCCGAATTTTTCTCGTCCGCAGTAAATAATGTGGTTATGAAAGGAGAACAAGAGGGAAAATACAACAATTTAATTTTTGATCTGAGGGTCCTGTTTACAAGGCATAAAGTTAGGATGGTTGTACTCATCAAAGGATGCCTAGGCGGAATGAGAGTTAACTACTTGACCGAAATGAAGATTATTCCGGTCTACAAATTCCTGGCCGAGAATTTTGCGCCTTGAGAGTAGAAAGCGGTGTAGCTCGGATCACTCCGAGTCAATAGGTTCAATCAACTGTGAAAGCCGTTTGGAGCTCATCTCTTTTGTTAAGGGACGGTGAAAGGGCAGTACGGAAAACTACTCCAAGGAACGTGCGAGAGGTTTTTTAGTGAGTTACCAATCAACAACTGGAGTCTCACACTCCTGAGAGAAGCGGACCCTCTCAGGGTGGGCTCATGAAAGGTTTTTTCTCTCGAGCGAAAAAACAAAATAATAATAATGAAACAAAACTGTTGGTCCTGTATCCAAGGCATTTAGTAAGTATGGTCGTATTAATCATAGGATGCCTGGGCGGAATGAGAGCGAACTACGTGCTCGGATTGAAGATTTTTCAGGTCTGCAAGCCTGTGCCTTCTAGCGCACATAAGCATAAACTGGTGTTCCTCGGATCACTTCGAATCATTAGGTCCTATCAACTGTGAAGGCTGCTTGAAGCTCATCTCTTTTGTTAAGAGAAGCTGTGAGGGGTGGACTAAGAACAGTTCCAAGGAACGTGCGAGAGTATTTTTAGTGAGTAACCATTCAGCAACTGGAGTTCCACACTCCTGAGAGAATCGGATCCTCTCAGAGTGAGCCTATAAAAGGTTTTTCCTCTCGAGTGCGAAAAAAACTGGTTCAAGAACTTTCCACCTACCCACCAACATCTAGCTAGATCATTTAGTGAGATAATAATTCATCGTAAGCCCATTCCTTCATGGTTGGTAGAGGACAGAACTGTACTGATACCGGAATCAGGTGATCTAGCACAGCCAAACAACTATCGCCCAATCACGTGTCTCAACACGATGTATGAAATTCTCACAAGTTTCCTTCATAATCGGATTCTGGAGTTCATTGGACCAGTGTGGAACCAAATCTACGAGCGAATAGGAGCAAGGAAAAGGGAACAGGAGTGCAAGGACAACCTTCTTACAGACAAGAGCATTTGTCAAGATGGGAGACATCATGTTTGATGCTCAATAATACTGTTGCTAGAGATGCTCAAAGTCCACCATAACATCGTCCATGCGATGGAAACATTATGGAGCTATGGAAAACTAATTTCGCCGTTCGATCCGAAGGTCCGACCACTTATACCGGATGGGGGAGATATAGGCGAGGCGTATTTCAAGGAGATACGCTAAGCCTGCTATTGTCCTGCATATCACTTCTTCTATTGACAACTAAGTTGAGGGCAAGCAGAATAGGATACAAGGTCGGGCCACCAGGCAGAAGAGAACATCTAGTCTCATATATCTTGTACATGGAAGACTTAAAACTGTACGCTCCTTCCAAGGCAGCACTACAATAACTACTGAATATCGTTGTCGAATACACCCCAGCAATAGGAATAGAATCTCTTTAGTTAAGGGACGCTGTAAGGGCAGGACGAAGAACAACTTCATGGAACGTTTGAGAGGTATTTTAGTGAGTAACCAAACAACTGGAGTCTCACATTCCTGAAAGAGGTATAAAAGGTTTTTCCTCTCACGTGGAAAAATAAAAATCTCAAGGGGCAGTTCACCTAGAAGTGTTCTACCCCTTAAACCACGTTTTTACAAAAACATTTTGTGCAAATCAATAATAACATAGCATACAAAAATTTGGTTCAAGCACTGACGTAAAGTCAGGAGCTTTCGCGCTCATGTTCTATTGTACATTCACCGCTATTGGACACTCTGAATGGAATTTACCATCGATATAGACCGTTTTCTCAGCTTTTATAAGACATGAATACATTTCATACCATTTCAAGGATTTCGGTAATGAGAGGATCGTGTAAGATCGTATAAATCCTCTAGCCATATTTATTCAACTGAGTATCAGATTTAAGTTCCATTCAAAATATCACACAAGTCGTGTCGGATCTCCAACAATAGAGATCCGATTGTACCCAAATATTCTAACGTTTCTGTTTGATCCAGGCAGAGGTCTGTTTATATTTTGCTTGCGATCATTTTGTCAGTTGTATTGTCATTGAATTTGGGACAATGAAAAATTATATACGATTTACACTTATTTATTCAATATTGTGCGCGTTTCGTCGACACAGCGACTTCATCAGACTACATCATACTAAATTCTTAACAAGTTATTATCTCCCTATACCTAGATGACATGGACACAGAATCATTTAAAACTAATTACATGAGAAACTTATTTAAAACAAATTACATAATAGACTTATTTAAAATTAATTACCTACATGAGATTTCACTGCTGGTTTCTTTGTACACATTAACAATAATTCATTCCTAATGCTTTTATAAATTGGTTCTCTATTTGAATAGATTGAGTAACGGTGAAAAATTTAGATCTAATTGTTCATTAACTAAATTACCCGTATGTTTTTCCCTATTTATTTCGACTATTTCCCAGTAATTGAGATGCGCACCTTTATTCAAATTGTGTAGAATTTTGAAATCCGGGTTAAACTTATGTCCTTCTTCTAATAAATGATTCGAATAATTTGAATTAATTTCGTTGTTTTTGTAGCTGTGATGATGTTCCTTTATTCTTATGCCAAAATTTCTACCAGTTTTTCCTATATATGATTTGTCACAACTCCCGCAATTTAATTGATAAACACCGGATTTATCTTCTTTATTCCTTTTCGATTTATTGTTCTTTATGAGTTTGGCAAGGTTATTATTTGTCCGGAATGAGATATTCACCTGTTGGTTTTGAAGAAACCTTTTTAAGTTGTTGACTCGGTGTACCAAAATATGTTAAGCTATTGAATATTTTATTTTATCCTTAATTTCTGGAAATACTAAACTAATTGTTTTTCTAAATTGTTTTTTCGTCAACATTTTTCTGATTAACTCTGTGTTGTATCCATTGTTCACCGCTATTTGTTCGATAATTTCTAATTCTGTACCATAATTTTCTTCGGATAAAGGTATATTAATTAGCCGGTGTAACATACTATGAAATGCCGCGACTTTATGTTCGAATGGATGACACGAGGATCGGTGAATGATTGTATCCGTATGGGATGGTTTCCTAAATATTGAAAAATCATGTTGATTGTTTTTCCGCGTTATTGTTAAATCCAAAAAATTAATTGCACCATTATTTTCCATTTCTATTGTGAATTTTACATTTGGATGAATGCTATTAATAAAATCTACAAATATTTTCAGTTGCCGGTCTGTTCCTTTAAA
Organism: Halyzia sedecimguttata; assembly: GCA_937662695.2. Classification (NCBI taxonomy): domain Eukaryota; kingdom Metazoa; phylum Arthropoda; class Insecta; order Coleoptera; family Coccinellidae; genus Halyzia; species Halyzia sedecimguttata. The sequence continues at coordinate 7,217,096 of OW569416.2, read as the reverse complement.
ACACGCGAGCACATCATCTACGTATCTAAACCAATATACGAATTTGGAAAAAATAGGATGTGTTTTAGCGATGGCTTCTAGATTGTCCATGAATATTTCTGCCAAAAGGGGGCTGAGCGGATTCCCCATGATAAGTCCTTCATCGCTAGTATAAATCTTATCGTTGAAACTAAAGTAATTTTGATTCATACACGTTTCTAAAAGCTGGAGTATTTCGGAGTATTTTCAGCTTTTAGAAACGTGTTTGAATCAAAATTACTTTAGTTTCAACGATAAGATTTATTTAAGATGTATGATAGTGTATTGGATGATGTATGATTCTGGGTGATGATTGGATGAGAATGGTATGCTTGTTGTGATTGAGGATGCAGGAATGATTGGGTATAAGTGGAGTGCTTCTTCCTTCAGGGATACTTGATTTTTGTGGGCTCCGAGTGGTGGAAACATTTTGGTGTCTATCCACCTTCACTTATGAGTTGTTGTACTGAGTTGCCGGGATGAAATAATTAATTTCGTCCTTTTCCACTAAGCTTTTATTTCGGTTAAAAAATACCACAGTTTGCCAGTTGATTGTGAAAACTAAATCAATCTACAACAAAATAAACGAACTATAACTTAGAGAAAAACATACATACTAATTATAATTGTTTCTTACCTACACCAAGAAACACAAGTTTTTCAAAATTAACGAAAACTTTGCTATATTCTAATATGGCTGTAGTGAATCAGAAATTGACAACCACCGACAAAGATCTCTCAAGAATGAATGTGCGCGAGTACGACATTCCCGCGGAACCATCCTGAAGCAATATACACTGCTCAACACATTTACTCGCTGGGAACAATCAACGTTCTGCTACAACTTGCCCCCTCCCAGTATGGATCGAAAAATTGAGATCATATACTTAAAGCCTTCCATGAAAAAACTAAATCAAAAAAATAGAACTAAGAATGATATAAATTCACGAAGTAAATCTTCTACTGTTACCTCCCTGAACACCGTAAGAATTATTGTTGTTAGTCCTATTTGTATTAGGCGCATTCCTATTCATGCTCGAGACGCGGTCCATATAATAATCCGCTTGTCTCAATCTTTCCATAGCTTCTGCCAAACATCGTGTACCCATTAGAGTAGAAGAAATATTCGGCGGAAAGTGCCTAGCAATTGTCTTAATGAGCAGTATTTCACTATACGGAGGGACTAAATATTTAGCCATCCCCACATTTTTCATAAAATAGTTTACTAATGAACCCTGATATTCTTTATAACATCCTGACTGAAGATCAAGTTTTATTTGTAATTGTTTCGTTTCGGACCAAAATTGATCTTTGAACCCCGACTTGAAAGATTCAAAATCGGCGAAACTATGAAGAAATGCTTTTGACCACAAAGCTGCGGTTCCCTTAAATTGATCTTTGATAATAAAATTAAAATTTTCGAAAGGTATGTTTTCTGAGATCACAAAATATTCTACTAATTCCAAAAATTCCATAGGATGGAGAGTTTCTGTGTTATCAAAAACTGGCAGTTTTTTGCTTGCTTCAAAATAGTTTACATTATTGCGTAAAATATTATCCCTATCTTGTTGATTATTCCTATTTCTATTTATACTCAAATTGATTTGATTCATATTAGATACAACCTGCATTAACAACTGTTCTAAACTGTCAATATTATGTACCTGATTTTCGTTTTTATTTTCGTTATCTAATGAGTAAACATGTAATCTCTTTTTCAGTCTATTCATTTTATCATGATTATTATGCATTGAATCATCCAATGACCGGCCCTTTGACGAAACCTTGGGCATATTATAAAGAGTGTAATTAAACATTCTATCACGACTATCTCCAATGTTATTGTGTCGAATAAAATTTTCGTCAGATATCGATTTATCTCTCGCAGAAAATGTGGAAATTCTTTCCTGAAATTTAAAACTATCTAATTTATCTTGCGTCTTCAGCGGTTTTTGTTTATGTAGATTATTTTCACTCGCATCACACACATATGCGAGAGATAAATCCGTATCACATATTATCTTATCATCATCTAATAATGCATTCATTTCTTCGTCTTGTGAAAATGTACTAATATTAGACAAAACCTGTATGTCTCTTCTCTGTCTTGCAAATGTAGAACTGCCTTTCTCTTGTTCCATTGCGTTTTCTGGGTTTCCGATGCTGGATGAAACCACCCTTGTTTTCCTCACTGCCCCTGTCTTCTTTTCTTCCAAAATACCGTTGAAACTTTTCGAACGATTCCTCAAATAATATCCCTTCTTTTCATTCTCCTGTTTTTGGGGTGAATGTTGAAGTGGCATTTTTTCTTTTATAAGCTTAGCCCTTAGTTGAGCGCCAAGTTGTACTGGGTTGCCGGGATGAAATAATTAATTTCGTCCTTTTCCACTAAGCTTTTATTTCGGTTAAAAAATACCACAGTTTGCCAGTTGATTGTGAAAACTAAATCAATCTACAACAAAATAAACGAACTATAACTTAGAGAAAAACATACATACTAATTATAATTGTTTCTTACCTACACCAAGAAACACAAGTTTTTCAAAATTAACGAAAACTTTGCTATATTCTAATATGGCTGTAGTGAATCAGAAATTGACAACCACCGACAAAGATCTCTCAAGAATGAATGTGCGCGAGTACGACATTCCCGCGGAACCATCCTGAAGCAATATACACTGCTCAACACATTTACTGAACAATCAACGTTCTGCTACATTGTCTTGTTAATTTTGTTTTTTTTTAGATCCTATGTATTTTAGTACCTAAGTGAAACTTACTAGGTGCATTTCTTCAAGCAAGAGGGGATTTTGTAACGTCCCTGTTTGATCCACGCAGAGGTTTGTTTATATTTTGCTTGCAATGAATTTGTCAGTTGTATTGTCATTGAATTTGGGGTTAAATCTCAATAGTACCAATCGACACATAATGGATTGTGTTCACGGATCCCGATGAAATGGCAATATTGTTGCGTTGTGACAGTCTGAAATTTTGTGAGATTCGGCGTCGTCGGTGAGATGAGATCGTCCATTTTGTGGTGATTCTACGGAGGAGCAATTGGTTGTGCGCATTTTCGAAACTATGTAAGGATTATTGAAACTTCTTAGTTGAATATAGTTTCGAAAATCGAATTAAGAGTGAGGGTTACATTGGTTTGATTCGGAAAAATAACAGGTAACTTTCACTTATCTCGAAAGAGGATTTAAAGAACTTTTGCAAATCCAAGCTGACCACGTGAATGATCTTGGCGACTTTGACAGAACGTTGCTGTGTGCTTGAATTATTTGGTGGAGGCACGGCTAGTTTTGAAGCGAACTTATACACGACAACCCCGACTACCAGGGGTTTTTATGTCAGGAAGAGTAGAACTGAGGCATTCGAGTCTATACGAGGTGGTCTATAAGTAGCGCTGTGAGAAAGCCAACGCAGGGTTGCAGATCACGAATATATACGAGGTGCTCGGTTAACAACGCTGTGGAACATCCAATCGAGGGTTGCAGACTACGAGCACCGAGAGAAGGAGGACAGTATTACGTTACTTCGTTCAGGGATAAGAATAGGCAGGAAGCAAGTTATTGGAAATTAATTTCGGAATATATCTTATACCTGCTATATTCGACCTGAACATATTACCATCAATTTAATAAATTGTTATTGTCGTAAAGCGGAAATTGGGGAAAGATTTGTGTCAATCATATATGATCATAGATAAGAAACGTGGATGCGCCTGAGCTCAAGCGACGCGTACTTGAATCAAGGAAAAATATCTACGTACAATTTCCGCCACCCTTATCCAGGGTTACACAGTAGTTTTTTTGTTGAATCTAAAGATCTGGGTCGTAAGCTACTGGAATAAATTGTTTGTGTTTAGCGTGAATATTCTTTTGGTGAATTTAGGAATTATTACATTACGCTGAGGTATCTGGGAGAATTAAATTTAACTGGCGCCCATTTACTAGGTTCCCTTTTGGAATCCACTCCCATCTCTACTGAAGCTAGATCGCGGATCCCCGAGTTCTAGTAGCTCCGAATTTAGCCGCTGCGACTTGGGTACAGTCGAAGTCGTTACAACATGCTACTTGATTTCAGAGTTAAGTTTTGAAAGTTCTCGCAAAATTTCAGCGATGGCGGACGAACACTTCCTAATATTCAGAATTTTTTCAATGATTTTTTTTTATTTTCTAGTAACACGATCTTCACGAAATTTTGCGTTGGCAATCTAAAACTAAGTACCAGGTCTGAATTGAATCGGCATAGGTTTTTTTGAGTTATTGAGGAAACAACATCCAAATATCAGATTGATATAACTACAAAACCGTTTGGCCAATTATGCCTTTTAACGAAATCAAAAGTCGCATTAGAATGCACAATCTACGAGTACTTAAAAGTCGCTATGTCTTTACGTTCTCAAGTGATATAGAGATAAACATTTTAATAATTTCTATAAAATTCTATTCTATTTCAATTTCACAAACTCTTTGCGTCAGTATTTTACAAATACTTACCAAGATTCAATTCGACGATCGGATCTATATTTTTTGAGTTATCCAGAAAGTAATATTCCAGATGGGTATAACTCTGAAACCGTTTGGCCGGTTACTGTCCCATTCGAATGCGCAATCTACCCTGAAAATTGCAAGTCGGTATCTCTATCCATTCGAAAGTTATCGTAGTAACCATCCCACTACTGAATTCACACAATGATGCTCAGATCTCCAACAATATAGATCCGATCATGTTCAAATTGGGTGTATAGTTAGGTTTTGAAGCCTTCCGCAAAATTTTAGCGATTCCAGATGGACAGTTATTATTATTAAAGATCAATTTGAATCGAGGACAGGGTCCTGTGAATTCAGTAAATACAGTAGTAAGCACATTATAAAACATGCAAGCAGCCGTGTACGAAGTCTAATACATACAGATGTTATAGCTAATTAAACAAAGAAAATGAGACAAGCTAAAAGAAATAATTATTCTGAGAGAAAAGAAGAAAATAGGCATTTCTGCATTGAAATAAAAATCAAATACTGTCGTAACGATTCTTGCAACCGTCTATAGAAAGGGCGTTCACAACACTAGATGGAAGAGAATTTCAGTGTCCAAACACTCCGTTGTGGAGGGAACCCGTGAAACTACCTGACGGTAGAACTGAAGCGTTGTTATTTCGGTGTTAGGTTATGACTGCGCAAACGAGTATCATTATTTAAGGAATAAATAGATGACAGGTCACAGTTGATAAAATTGTTGAGGATCCGAAAAGTAATTATGCGATCGCCGCGAAGTCTACGATGTGATTCTTTGACTAATTTTAAGAAAAAAACTTCATATGAACTAGAATCCTAAAAGTCTTAACTTTTCAGATACATGGTGATAAAATTTTGGTACTGTGATATGAAACAATTTTAATTTGATTATTTTAATCAAGAATAGATCATCTACCACGAAAATATATTTTTTGGATTCTCATTCATTTTGGAAAAAATCAGATCTCTCACAATTTGCTTTCAGTCGATGCGCTAACATCTCCACACCGCATCAGATTTTTGAGGAATTGATCCTGAAGTAAAACGATTTTTATTTTCCAAGCGGAAACCGTTGGACAAAGAAAATCCGTGAGATCAGATTTGCTCAAAAATGAATGAGGACCTTGAAAGTATTTGTTTTTTCTAAAGGAAGCAGAGGCGTAGTATTTTTCTTCTTCAAAAGTATTCAATGCAGAATCCGTATGGAACCTTGATGCATAGAAGATATACCAAATTTTATCAAGATATCAACAATATTATTTCTGTTAAAATTAAAGAGCTGATATTTTTTGAAAATTTTATCACACCGTATCTCAAAAGATAAGACTTTTTGGATATCCGTTCATGGAAAGTATTTTCTTAAAATAAGTTAAAAAATCACCTCCTTAAGTATTAGCATGTCTTTAAGGAACACCCTGTATATGTTGTAAAAAGTTTGATCTAAGTGAAGAATGATATCTGAGCGGAAGATTTGTGTATGAGGTATAAGAATGAATTAGCCCATCTGCATATCGACGATATATGCCTGGACCAGGTTAGATCGCTCGTAATCAGCTCTCCCAAATCAACGTGAGTGTCTACACTCGATAGTGCTATATCGTCCATGGCAAAAATTTGGTCATATTATGACTAATCGCCGCCTCCTTCAACTTGGCAACCACAGAGACAAGAATAATCGGTTGATAGATATTTGGGTCTAAATTGTTGAATTAAGTTGGAATTTAATAGCATATCGGAGTAGTATGTTGTGGAATTATGCGGATCAGCAGAGTCTACCAGTGGCCACCATATCTGCGGAAAGTTGAAGTCTCTAGCCAAAACGAAATTGGGTTCAGTGGCAGCTAACTGAGATTTTTTCGCGTGCATAACCTGGTCATCTCCATTAGCGGCATTAGGGGGTCTATTAACGCAAGTGTTATAGAGAAAGAACCAGTCATCAATCTTAAGGCCACTGTGTCGATGTTGGGACACTCGAGGCTAAATGGTATGACTGAGAAGGAGCTCAGCAGAACTGACTGATATAAATGCATACTCCTCCACCTGTACGAACCATTCTGTCAGACTGGTAAATAGTGTATCCTTTGTTTTGTACTAGGGAGTCAGGAACTTTGAACCAAGCCATGTTTCGCATATTATCAGAATGAAAGATGGATCCATCACTGCAACGGTTAAAACGAAATCATAAAATTTAGCCATAAGGGAAGCCAAGTTCGTGTACAGAAGTCGCCACTCACAAAACCCGTCAACTACTTTTTTGAGAGAGTGGACTTCACTCTTTCGGCGGACCCTCGAACGTATATTAGTTAGTAGAAGTAGTAGTACTAGTAGTAGTTAGTACACGTTCACCAGAGGCCGACGTTGCAATTCCACTTCCCTAAGTTCCTCCTGATATTTCAACTGGAAGGGCGTTTTATCGTATGTTATCTTGCTACTACGCAATTCTGCACTCTGTAGTATCCGGCCACTTGAAAAAAATTCAATGGAGTTGGTATACGGTGCCGTAAATTCTGCAACGATATAGCACGTCTTCGGATAAATCAAGTGGACGATACGCCTCTCTTTTGATCATTTGAGTGAATTACAACGCGTCAATAGCGCGGGGCTGCGCGTATACCAGAGTGTCGGCATCTTCATGTTTCATGGAAATGCTGAAACTCTTGGAAGTTCTTTCACTTCATTCTTGTTGCGTTCCGGAAGATTTCATTATTACCGCATTTTATCGTTAGATTTCCGAATTGAATTATCGGCGAGAATGGTGCTGAAATTCTCGGTAAGTGCGTGGTTTGATATTATAATAATTCAGAATCCTCACCAGGGAAGAAAGTTTAATTTCGAAGATCGTAATTTTTTCAGTGTCATGCATTTTGTGGAAGCGATCTCAGATTCGGTAAATTCTATAGAGTTTGTGTGATATTCTGAACAAAATTCCTGCTCAGGTTTAATTTGTGATATTTTATGTGAACGATTATTTGTAAATTTAAGTTCTGTGAGTTTGCGAGCCAGTTTCGAGGAGACAGCGTAGTGTCCGTGGTGTAGCGTTAATAACATAATCCTTGGGGCCAATATTGAAATTCATAATGCCTCTTTCGGGCATTTTTCGTTATTCGCATGAGCAGACGAGAAATGATTTAACTGCTAGAGTGTTCTTCTACTTCTTGAGGTGGAGGATGCTATTCCTCCATAAAACCTATTTGTGAGGGTCCGCGCATGCGTGGATAGAAGCTGCGATATACCCTGGTGTTGGTGAATCGGAATATTGTGTGAGTGTGATTTTGAGGGGAATTCTAGCCACGAGTGGACTGCACATGCGCAGAGGAGAAATTACTGTTTATGGGATGTATAGGTTATGTTGAGAGTGGTTTAGGAATATTTGTGATGGGTGTAGTGCTGAGCCGATATTGTGAGGTTGCAAAAGAAAATTCATGACAATTCTGTACACTGACAAATCTGTTTGGGGAAAGTGACGTTTTTTTCGAGTTGAAGTGTCCGTACCGTGGCCCTGGGGCCAATTTTGAAATTGATATTATCCCTTACGAGCATTTTTCGTTATGCGCATGAGCAGACCTTCATTGATTCAAATGCTGAGTTTTAGTCTGAGAGGATTGGGATTTTGGCGTGGAGGATGCTATTTCCCCAAATAATCTCCTGGTGAGGGTCTGCGCATGCGTGGATTCTAGATGCGATATCTCCCGAACGACTAGTGTTGGACGATTAGAGTTTTTTGTGGGATGTGTGATTTTGGGAGGACTTTCAGACGTGAGTGGATGGCGCATGCGCATAGGAAAAGTGACTGTATTTAGGTTGTATGGGTTATGTTTGGAGTGGTTTAGCAGTATCGATCATGGGTCTGGTACTTAGCCGATATTGTGAGGTTTTAAAAGAATATTCATGGCAATTCTGTGCACGGACAAGTCAGTTAAAGAGAAATTGCATTGTTTGAGAGTTGGAGTGTCCGTACCGTGGCCCTGGGGCCAATTTTGAAATTCATGTTACCCGTTACGGGCATTTACGTCATGCGCATGAGCAAGCGGAAGTGATTTAACAGCTGGAATTTTCGTCCGAGACGATTGGGGTTTGGAGGTGCAGGATGCAATTCCTCCATAGAATCCACTTGGGAGTGTCCGCGCATACGCAGATTGAAGTGATTTGTGTCCATCGATCATGCATTTGGTGCTGAGCCGATATTGTGAGGTTCTAAGAGAAATTTCATGGCAATTCTGTGCACCAAAAAGTCAGTTTTGAGGAAATAGCGTTATTTTCGAGTTGAATTTATAAATAACTATATTTGGAAGATCTATATTAAAATGCGTTCGGATTTGGAGAATAGGCGTAAGTAATTGCATTCCAAAAGGGGGTCCCATAACCACATTTTTTTTATTTCGATCTACGGTGAAACTAACAGCCATACTGTATCGATAGCCAGATTTGTTAAAGGGACTCGAAAAAATATAAAAAAGCACTAACGTGAGGTCAGTACTCTTTGACGCGCGTGTTTACGTTGGCTAATTTGATTTAAATTATCAGTGTTTCAAGCTCAGTGGATAGAACGAACCGGAGATCTACACAGATGGTAGTGGACACCATTCACTGTCGGTCAAAATTAAGAGTGCTTTGTCTAAGCTGGCATAAGGGTAGAGTAACAAAGTTGACAAAGAACACAACTGACTTTCCTTAGTCGCACAAGCTTCTGGGAGCTTCTGAGGTATCTCCTTAGGGAAGACTTGGGAGGGTCAGTATAATCATAATCATATTTATAGCACGCGCGCCAATTGCAGATTGACTTCATAATGAAAGAAAAAGGCTTAAAGAGCATTGACGTGGGGTCAATCTGTTTTGGCACGTGTGCTATAAATATTATTATTATTATACTGACCCTTCCAAGTCTTTCCTAAGGAGATACCTCAGAAGCTCCTAGAAGCTTGTGCGACTAAGGAAAGTCAGTTGTGTATTTCGTCAACTTTGGTACTCTATCCTTATGTCAGCTCAGACAAACGACTCTTAATTTTTGACCCGACAGTGAATGGTGTCCACTACCAACCGGGTAGATCGCCGGCTCGTTCTATCCACTGAGCTTGAAACACTCAAAATTTAGTTCAAATTAGCCATAGTGAACACGCGCGCCAAAGAGTACTGACCAATGTCATCAGCGTATATGAATTTCTCAGAGGAAGTAGCAGGAATATCACACAGATATAAACAGAAAAGGAGAGGTGCTAAAGTTGAACCGTGTCGAAAACCATTATCCAATGTATTGAAAATAGTAGGTACTATTATTATAAAAAAAATTGGTCCAAGCTCTGACGTGAAGTCAGGAGCTTTTCCGCGCACGTTCTATTGTCCATATTCCTGTATCGGACACGCTCGAATTTACCATGGTAAATTTAACCATATAAATTTACCATGGAAAATTCGATTAAGATAGAATATGCGCGCAGAAGCTCCTTACTTCACGTTAGTGCTTGAACCAATTTTTTTTTATAAATATAATTTTTTTCAATAAATTTAAATGATTCTTTTGAAATTTTCTAGAGATACGATCTTGACGGAATTTCGCAGGAATTTCGCGTCGGCATAATTCAACTAATTACCATGATCCATAAGAATCGATTTAACATTTTCCGAGTAATTGAGGAAATAAGAACAAAATTTCAGATGAATATAACTCCTAAACCGATTGGCCGATCATGCCTATTAACAAAGTCAAATGAAGCATTCCGATTCGTGAACTATCCTAAAAATTGCAAGTCGCTATCTCTTTCTGTTCTCAAGTTATCGTGAGATCAATAATATTTTTAATTATATTTTTTTTTTAATTTTCTAGTGATACGATCTTTACAAAACTGCACATACGTCTTTATAGTGGTATTCTACAACCAGTTACTAAGTTCCAATTCGATCGGATCTGTATTGGTTGAAGACAAAATTAGTGCTCGGAAACCGTTATGCCAATTATGCCTATTGACGAACTATTCCGTGGTTTTTGTACGTGCCACCTACCCCGATATTTTCAAGTCCTTATCTCTTTCAGTTCTCAAGTTATCGTGGCAACGGCCGGCTGGAGGAAATCAAATTTTACCTCGATTTCTTCATCAGACGGTCGACCTAATCGTTTGAGACCATTTTCGAACATTACAGATATCTGGGCAAAATTAAAGCACGCTGTTCCTTAGAACATGCGCGCAAAAATGAAAAAGAAAAGTTATGGCTACGGAAAGTGAGCCCTGTACCTTCTGTTTATTAGTCAAACATTTTAACCGGTGCGCTACAATCGCTGTATGTAGAATCTGCGATGAAAGGGGTATATGAATGAATTTTATTACTTGCACCCTTTTTTCAGATTTCTAATTTTTCAGCTTTCTAATTTCTGGAAAATATCATCATGTTACATATTATTCGACGGTTTTTATCCCCAATCCTCACCTTTTGTCTAATTTCCCGTTCGAAATTCTTCCGAAATATACCAGGTCTCCTTACTTCGACTTCGAATATAAACGTTTCGAAAAGAAAAACCCCAAATATTTTATTGAGTGGATCGATTTTTCGACATAAGCTTGCGACCAAATCTTACTTTGGAGCGTGCATCCATATTACTCTACTTTTCGACTATCGATTTTGTCGCGATTTGAGGTCCGGACATGAAGAAAATTTCTATCGTTAATCTTTTGAAAATTGTACTAGATACTGAAACTTCGCCTTCAGCTTTGCCTTCTTACCGTTCAAATGTTTAGGTCGCGTGCCCTCGAAGCGACCCTTAAATATTGAAATAAATTCCCAAAATTCTCGATCTACATAGGAAAAATACGTCACTTTGGGATGTTTTTTTAAATTATATGCAATTTTTGCACAGATCGCCACTATAGCCTTATCGACAATTTCAACCATACCCTTTCCCCCTGTTATCTTTGAAATCTAGCGGAGGCGATTCTTCTCCAAGAGATCCCATGCTCATACAGAGAAGTATATTTGTGAGAGGAGACTTTTGAAAGGTTATGTATTATTTTCAATTTGTTAAGAATATGGATTTAAAGGCTGTTCCATAATTTATACAATATCGGACGGTTAGTTTCTGAAATACATACTTTTTGGGCGCATGTTCTAGGGGAACATCGTCCTATCATTTCGTCCAAATGTCTGTAATTTTCGAATTTCGAGCTGAAAATTGGCTAATAGACTAATTCGGACTCCCTGATCACGAATCCGGTGTCAGATTTTTGGGTGCCGTCCGGCCGGCCGGCCGGTTTTCCGGCCGTAGGCACGATAACAGGAGCACCGAAGGTCCTATCGACTTCAAACTTTCAGGGTAGGTTTCTGATCAAAATGCGACGGTTAAGTTCGTTAACGGGCAAAATCGGCCGGACGGTTTAGGAGTTATAGACATTTAAAATTTTGAGGTTATTTCCCTGATATTTCAGGAACTAAAGAAGATGTTGAATCGAAACTTGGTAGTCAGTTCGAGGATATAAACGCGCAACTTTTGGCAAAATTCTTTTATGATCGAAATGTTGGTAATTTTTAAAAAAATATTTCTTTTAATTTTTTCGAAAAAAAAATTTTTTTTTCGTGAACTATTCATCAGATTGCAACAAAAACTTGTACTAACGTCAATTGTAGTATTTTGCAACATTGTGCAAAATTTTGGCTCTATACGATTTCAATTTCTGGAGATATAAGACAAAATGTGTCAAATTTCCTGGGTCTCTCTCAGTATTTTCATCGATTATTATATAATAATCAATAATATTAAGGTATTCAACATGATACTGCTTTTTTTCTTTATTTTCTTTACTGGTCAGTACGGGCCACAAGGAAGATGAACATGCGCCCAATAGCTCCTGTCCACAGGGCTTGAACCAATTTTTTTTTTACACGCATATTACTTTTTTTGCGCGTATGTTCTGGGGAACATCTCGTTATTATTTTGTCAAAATGTCTGTAATTTTCGAATTTTTCGCCAAAAATGGTCTCGAACGATTGAGTTCGACTCCCTGATGAAGAATTCGAGGTAAAATTTGATTCTGTCCGGCCGGCCGTTGCCACGATAACTTGAGAACAGAAAGAGATAGCAACCTGAAATTTTCAGGGTAGGTGGCGTATCCCAATAGGACAGACAAGTTCGTTAATGGGCATAATCGGCCCAACGGTTTCCAAGTAGGTAATAATTTTTTCTACAACCAATACTGATCCGATCGGATCGAAACTTGGTAAGTAGTTGAAGAATATAAACCTTAGGACGTTTGTGAAATTTTGTGAATATCGTATCGCTATAAAATTTAAAAAAAATGATTTTAGAATATTATTTACGTCACGATAACCTAAGAACGGAAAGAGATAGCCACTTGAAATTTTTATGTTAGGTTGATAACCTGAATGCGCCATTGGAGTTTATTTAAAGGCAAAATCAGCGAAACGGTTTTGGAGTTATGCCCAACTGAAATTTGGTTGTTATTTCCTCAATAACTCAAAAAATACATAACCGAACCAATTCAAACATGGTTATTAGTTGTAGAATGCCAACGCGAAAATTCTTGCAAAATTTTGTGAGGAACATACAACTAGAAATCATAGAAAATTAATGAAAAAATTCTATATATCAGAATCAATTCGTCCGATATCGCTGAAATTTTGCGAGAGCCTTGAGAACCTAACTCCACTACCAAGTTCCAAGTTTGAACATGATCGGATCTATATTGTTGGAGATCCGAGCAGCCTTGTGTGAGTTCAGTAGCTGGATGGGTAAGCGTTGCCTCGACAACTCTCAAACGAAATGAGATAGGGACTTGCAACTTTCAGAATAGGTTGCACATCTGAATGGGAGAGTTAAGGTCGCTGTTGGACATAATCGGCCCAACGGGTTCGGAGTTATACCCATCTGGAATATTATTTCCTCGATAACTCAAAAAATATAGACTCGATCGAATTGAAGCTTGGTAAATAGTTGTAGAATATCGACATGAAGACGTGTGTAAAAATTTGTGAGGACCGTACTACTAGAAAATTTTCAAAAAATTGCAAATGAATATTATGTATCTCATGATTCCTTGAGAACGGAAAGAAATAGCGACTTGCAGTTTTCAGGGTAGATTACGCATCTGAATACGACATTTAAGTTCATTAACTAGCATAATCTGCCGAATGGGTTTGGAGTTAAATCAATTTGAAATTTAGTTGTTATTTCCACAAAAACTCAAAAAATACAAATCCGATCCATTTCAAATATGATTATTAGTTGTAGAATACCAACGCGAAAATTCTTCCAAAATTTCGTGAGGATCGAAGAACTAGAAAATTCTTAAAAAATCATTGAAAAAAATGGGGTTCAAGCACTGATGTGAAGTCAGAAGCTTTTGCGCGTATGTTATCTTGTCCATTCTCCTTAATTGGACACCCTTAATCGAATTTACCATGGTGAATTTTTTTGTGTATTCTCCTGTATTGGACACTCTTAATCGAATTTACCACGGTAAATCAAATTTACCATGGTGAATTCTATTGGCTGTTCTCATGTATTGGACACTCCGAATTTACCATGGTAAATTCGATTAAGAGTGTCCGATACAGGAGAATAGACAATAAAATTCACCATGGTAAATTCGATCAAGAGTGTTCAATAAAGGAGAATGGACAAGAGAACATACGCGCAAAAGCTTCTGACTTCACGTCAGTGCTTGAACCAATTTTTTTTTATTTTCTAGAGATACGATCCGCACGAATTATGCCTATAAACAAACTTAAATGTCGCATTCAGATATACAACCTAGCCTGAAAATTTCAAGTGGCTATCTCTTTCCGTTCTCAGGTTATCGTGACATAAATAATATTTTTCAATATTTTTTAAAGAATCTTCTAGTGATACGATTCTCACAAAATTTCACAAACATCCTTAAGTTTATATTCTACAACTACTCGCCAAGTTTCAATTCGATGGGATTTTTATTGGTTGAAAATAAAATCATTACTCGGAAACCATTGGGCTGATTATGCCCATTAACGAACTTGTCCGTCGTATTGGGATGCGCCATCTACCTTGGAAATTTGAAGTATCCATCTCTTTCCGTATTCAAGTTATAGTGGCAACGGCCGACTGGACGGACATAATCAAATTTGACCTTGAATTCTTCTTCAGAAAGTTGAACCCAATTGCTCGAGGGCCGGTTTCTCAATTGTAGTTAACTCGAGGTTGCGAGTTGCGCATGTATTTAGCGATATTCATGAACGCGTAACACTCGGGTTACCCGCAACCTCGAGTTAACTCGCAGTTGAGAAACCGGCCCTCAGACTATTTTAGGCAAATAAATCGAAAATTACAGACATTTGGACAAAATGATAATGCGATGTTCTCCATAACATTCTCACAAAAAGTATGTTAAAGAGAATGAAAAATTTATAATTCAATCTCAAAAGTGGTAATAGCCATTACTCAAGTGCAAAGAGGTAAGTGCAAAAAATAATAGAGATACTTACCCCTTTCAAGGCAAAAATTAAAAACTAGTCTCATTTAATCGCACTTCATTAGTGATATATGAAGTTGACTTTGAAATCGATGTTCTCCATTTCAACTTTTATGGGGTTACCACCTTTAAGCTAAGCACGGCAGTATTTATAGCCATAACTAGAACTTTATAAAACTCATAAACAGTTTAAGATATGCCATGTCCTTACTATGTAGGTACCAATAAACTTACTTCAGTGCGAAGTATTTGTTATTGTTACGTCTCATGACAGCACATTTTGGGAAACGTAGATTTGTTTTTCTAAACAGAGGAGCTCACATGAATATTATTTGTCTATTGAGTTAACTGGGTTTTAATTTACCATGTGTGGTTTCACCCTTGAATTTAATACTTTTACGAAAAGATAACTGCGAGTAGAATTTCTTATTAAGCTTCTACCTTTGTAGAGCGATTTATTGCCTATTTCCTGACTGGAACTTCAACAACTGAAGTTATACGAAACTTATCAGGTTTCTAAGATATTGGCCAGTGCTGGTATTATCTTGTCTAGAAGCTATGGATACACCTAATCGGTGAAAGTAATCCATCAGCTGTTGCTGATAGACTATATGCAGAAAGCAAGTAAAGTTAGTTCAGATAGTGGGAGAAATTTAAAATTTCGAATTCCTAAGATTAAACACCCCAGAAGTTCACTCATTGGATGCATTCCCACTCTATTTCATAAACGACAAATGAGAGTATTGTTGTAACATATCAGGGTGGTTTTAAGATCGAAACCCCAATAATTGTTTATAGGTCCCCCCCTTTACCCAGAAGAAGGAACCTCCTATTTTTCTTCTATCTGGTCTTTGATATAAATTTTACACATCTCTTAGTGCAAGAGACATTACTTATATTTTGTTTGGTCGCGAAACTAATACTCATTTAGTTAATCTTCCAAATATTTAGTCACTTCTTCCTTGCTATACATTTTCATATAAAAGGAAGATTTTATATAGTATTTATATTGCATTGTACAATTACTTCGTGCTTGTTATCTCATTATCGGTAACAAGAAAGTACAGTTTGCTGTTTTGTTTGAAGTGCGTTCGAATCTTTCACTAATTCCTATACTCGTAATTGTTATCTTATTGCAAGTAACAACGAGATCACTACTGGGTGCTTAAAGTTGAGTATACCCCTTTACTCATCCCCCTGCTAAAACAATTAGAGTGTATAATTATGTTAATTCGAAATAACATTATATCCTGATAAAAGAATCAGGACTCAAAATTTGATCCTTCGAACCATAACATCCTGATAAAACAATCAGGAATGAACAGTGATATCGGATTGTATCAAAAAGACAAGACTGGACGAATATCGTTGGTTACATAATGATTGTATGGGCTACTCTACGCATTCTGTCAAAATTCTTACCATTGAATTAGTCTAACAATCAAATGGAAATCTGAACAGTATTTGCTCTACTTACTTTTATTGGGAAAGCATATTCCCAGGGGATCTCCTCTGTAATTTTCTGGACACTCGCAATTAGGCCTATGATTAGCTGCTATACACTTGGCGTTTATACCACAGCCGCCTTCACAGACGTTCTCGCAAAAACCATCTACGCATTTATCGGTTTTGGAACAATCGCTATTGTTTCGGCATATTTTGGAGCACTTTTTATATGGGTTGCCAGAATGTCCAGTCAGGCAAACACATGTTTCTGTATCTGTGTATTCACATTTTGCATTTGTACCACAAGGAAATGAGTCACATAGGTCTACTTCGATTATGTCTGGTTCTGGTTTTATTGCTAAAAATATATTTTGTGTACTGATAATGATAGTGGATACTAGATTTCACATTGACTTGATCGATGAACTTGCCATGAGTGAAAAAATGAATTTTAATAATAAACATTTTTTTTGTGAGAGTGGTTTTGGCCATATTCGTGAACTATTCTGATGTAATTATATCTGTTTGGGTGTTTATCTGGACTTTGGGAATGAAGTATTCTGCGCATAACCTTTAGATCAAAAAATTAAAATATGAAGAATTGTTGCAGGTATCTGGACTGCAAAATAGACAGATAATACTTTCTGATCACTGAAACGGTACTATTCAGTAATGCCTTATTTCATGTAATGTCCTTAATGTGGCTACGTCGTGATGGAATCACACATGATCAAGAGAAATAGGATTCAATTGAGATGATATAATCAAACGAATGTCATATTCTCATAAGTAATATGACAGTCATCTCACCGGACTATACTACTCACCAACACCCAACAAACGTATACTTTAACTATATAAAATCCTCGAAATAATTCAGAGAAATTTATGGCAGACAATTTCAAAGCTACATACGACACTGTGCCACAATAGACCGACTGGCTTTGAAATTGTCTGCCATAAATTTCTCAGAATTATTTCGAGGATTAAGGCTTAATAGTACAGCTGTGTGCACTGTTATAGTGGTCCACTTCAACACTTCAACCGCAGTATCTCTTTTATTGGCTGGTTATTCCTACTTACAAAGGGAACTATTACATCTAAGGATGTCAATTCGTATCCTAGTGGTAGCTCAAAATCATTGGCAAATTGATCGAATTCAAGTCCCTAATACTGTAGTAGGGACTTGAATTCGATCAATTATCTCATCGTATCTCACGAAATTAAGCTAAATTTGAACGTCAGAATTCTACAACTAGTTACCAAGATTCAATTGAATCGGATCTGTATAGATTATCCCTATTAACATACCCAACCGTCGCATTCGGATGCGTAACCTACCCTCGTTATCTCTTGTCGTTCGAAAGTTATCGTAGCAACGGACGGCCAACCTGATAGAATTTAATTTGACCACTAATCATTCACATCATTATTCATTTATGGGTCGAACCTAATCGTCCGAGACCATACTCGGCAAAAAAATCGAAAAGCACACATTTGGACAAAATGTTTCCTAGAACATGCGCACAAAATGTACAAATTTTGGTAACTATAGAAAAAAAAGTAGTAATATTTTGCAGGATCGTATAGAAAAATAAACTCTCAAGTCGTCCATTGAGTGCTAACATGTAAAAAAATGGGTTCAAGCCCTGTGGACAGGAGCTTTCTGGCGCTCTAGTTCAAACAGACAAATTATATCTCCGAAAGTATTGGTTTTTCAGAGTTGGGAATTATATCAATGTATTCTTACGATAGAACTGCATCATAAAGGGAATTCAATTCAGATAATAGTTTATTTATCAAGATTAAATGAGCAATCTGAGAATGAGAACTGCACCATGGAAGAAATCAAATTAAAATAGCTGAAATGAATCTGACTCTCTCTTATAGAACAGGATGAAATGTACGAGTATGAACTACTCCAATACACCAATATTCAAGTTTTGTTTTTAGTGGAGATATTCTGAACTCAATATTATTAACTTACCATTACCATTCCCATCATCATATGGATTAACCATCGGCATGAAAATATCAACCAACAAAAAGTATGATATTATATTATAATTCTCATATTTATACGATAGCTGGAATGAATGACAATGAGACAACGTCATGTCTCAGCAAAATAAGTTGAAATTATAACAATTTATAGAATACCCACAGAATAATTCTATCATTCTGTGAAAACGTAGAAATACGATTTACATTGAAGGCCGGGGTCGCGGGTTCGAATCCCGCTCAGGGCATGGATGTGGTGTTGGGTTGTGTGAATGTCCAAAATAATTATGAAAGAGTTTGCGATATAAGGATTATAACTGTGTAGATGGCCTACAGTTGCCTAGCACATAAATAGATAGCAAAAAAAAAATAAAAAAATTACATTGAAATTTTGAAAAATCATATCTCCGAAAGTATTAGCTTATTAGAGTTAAAAATAATATGAATAGATTCTTATGGTAAAACTTCTTATTGAAAAAAATTTAATTTGGAATTTTTTTTGTAAAAAAAAAAATTTTTTTTTGTTACTCCGAAACCATCTGTCCGATTTTGCCCAATAACGAATTTAGCTGAGATATTTATCCCCCAAACCTACTCTGAAAATTTCAACTGATCAACAAATTGATAATCACTCAGTTCCGAGGAACTAGAGCGCCAAAAATACTGTGGGCAACAACTGAATTCAGATTTTAAAATAGTCAACTTGCTTGCTCACTGCAATCTCATGTACGCAAATCTACTGAGGTTTACATTATCTGAAATTTCAGAAGCAGATATGAGTTCAGAATTTCAATTTTTGAAGTGATTGCTAAACTACGAAGCCGATCGAGCTGAAATCCGGTACTCGATAATAGAATGATAGCTTGAAGGTGTGTGCGGAATTTCAAGGGAATCTCGCTGATAGTTGCTGATACATAAAAATTTTTAAGAACTTCTTGTTTTCTAGTGATACGATCCTCCCAAAATTTTGCAGAAATCTGCGCGCTGGCGTTACACAGCTAATTAATGAGTTTCAATTTGATAGGAGCTATATTATTTGAATTGATGTCCATTAACAAACTCAACCGTCACAAACCAAATATTGTTTAAAATTGATTCAAGCACTGACGTGAAGTCAGAAGCTTTTGCGCGTATGTTATATTGTCCATTCTTCTGTATTGGACTCCCTTAATCGAATTTACCATGGTAAATTATGTTGTCCATTCTCCTGTATTGGACACTTAATTCGAATTTACCATGGTAAATTCTAATTAAGAGTGTCCAATACAGGAGAATGGACACTCTTAATCGAATTTACCATGGTAAATTATGTTGTCCATTCTCCTGTATTGGACACTTAATTCGAATTTACCATGGTAAATTCTAATTAAGAGTGTCCAATACAGGAGAATGGAGAACATAATTTACCATGGTAAATTCGATTAAGGGTGTCCAATACAGAAGAATGGACAATATAACATACGCGCAAAAGCTTCTGACTTCACGTCAGTGCTTGAACCAATTTTTTTTTTCGTGATTTTTTTAAAATTTTCTAGGGGTGCGGTTCTTAAAATTTTTTTTTTCGTCATTTTTTTCAAATTTTATAGGGGTACGGTCCTTACAAAATCTTAAACACTTCTTTATGTTGATTTCCTACTACTAGTTACCAAGCACCAATTCGATCGAATATTTATTTTTTGAGTTATTAAGGAAATAATATTCCAGGTGGGTATAACTCGGAAACCGTTAGACCGATTATGCCCAAAAACGAACTCAACTCTCCCTTTCGGATACGCAACCTACCCTGAAAATTGCAAGTCCCTATCTTCTTTCGTTCGAAAGTTATCGAGGCAACGGTCACCCATCTACTGAACTCACACAAGAATGCTCGAATCTCCAACAATATTTAACCGATCGTATTAAAACTTGAAACATGGCTGAAGAGTTAGGTTATGAAGGCTCTTGCAAAATTTTAGCAATTCCAAACGAATAGTTACTGATATTTAGAATTTTTTTTTTATATTCAATGATTTATTAAAAATTTTCTACAAATGCTTTCCTCTCCAAATTTTGCGAACATATTCGCATTGGCATTCTACAACTAATAACCATGTTTGAATTCAATCGGTTCAGTGTTTTTCGAGTTAATGAGGAACAAAAAACCACCAAATTTCAGAAAATTCCAGATGGCTATAACTCTAAAACCGTTTGGCCGATTATGCTCATAAACAAACTTTAATGTCGCGTCCTGGGGCACATCCTAACCTCAAAATTTCAAGCCGCTATCTCATTGCGATCTCAAGTTATCATGACAACAAAAATATTTTTTAATAATTTTTTTAAAATTTTCTAGCCGCACGATTCGCACAAAATTCCACAAACGTGCTTAGGTTCATATTCAACAACTACCCACCAAGTTTCAATTCGATCGGATTAATATTGGTTGAAAACAAAATTATTACTCGGAAACCACTGGGCCGATTATACCCATTAACGAACTTGTCTATCCTATTGGGATGCGCCGCCTACCCTGAAAATTTCAAGTCGCTAGCTTTTTTCGTTCTCAAGTAATCGTGGCAACGGACGGCCGGACGGCCGGACGGACAGAATCAAATTTGACCTCGAATTCTTCATTGGGGAGTCGAACTTTATCGTTTGAGACCATTTTCTTCAAAAAATTCGAAAGTTACAGACATTTGGGCAAAACTACAACGCGATGTTCCCCAGAACATATGCGCAAAAACAGCTTTACACTATGCAATAAAGGTGTAATACAATGGTAAATGGCCCAATGGCGCATATTTGACGGCAATTTTCTGATCAGCTGTTGCAATTTTTGAAATTAGTATGCTGGGGCTATTTTTCAGGCAATTCTGGTTTATTTTTCAGTGACTAATGGAAACCGAAAATGATATGATAAAATTCAATAGATGTTTCACTTAACCTATCATTCGAAACTTTTTTGCGTGGCTTCTTTTAACCCAAGGCTTGACCCACTACCACCTACCTTTTATATTTGACGTATCTTCTTAGGGCAGATATAATAATAGCAATTTCCTCCGATCTCATTATGGCAAGTTAATGTCATCGTAATAAAAAAGTATGAATGCAAAAGTACTGTTAGTTTTCTTTAAGTTGGTCATACATGTCTTTGAAAATAGTATTGCACATACATTCCAGGATGGAATTATAAGTTTCATGCAATGCGTTGCATCAATATTGCCTAGTGTAAACGGCTTTAAGATTTAATACCACGATTGCACGTCAACATACGTGTGGCGAACTTCACATTGGTTAAAAAGTAGGATTTCACTACATAAGAGTAATATTTCAAGCATCATTGACAGATGACTAATGTGCTCCTTCTAATACTAACAAGGAATAATCAAACAGTGGACCTATGCAACCTTGAAGGGTTAGACGCGGTCAGGACTTACAACGAAATATTGTTTCTAAAGATGATTTATATCAAAAGACACAACAATCCGATCTATATGAAATCTGATGGTCAATGTCTCAGTAACATGAATACATAATTGCTGAATTTTCCGATGATAAAGGTTTATGATAGTCCGGCAGACGAGCAGTAAGATGACCGAGGCCATGAAATGACAAACTGATGATATCGTGTCAAGATATTTCAGTGTTATGTACCTATATATCAAAATAGCTAGTTATGAGATCTTTGTTTATGGAAATTAAATAGGAAGTTCTGTAAAATGAGCATGATTATAGATTTAGTTGGAATTATATATAGTTTCTATTTTGTATGTTACTTAGTGGTTTTATTACAAAACCTTACATTCCGTAAGTATGATGTACTGAAAAAAGTAGTTTTATCTTTGTACCATTTCAGAATCCCCTGAAAAGGAATTGAAATAAATTGTAAAGCTTGGCCCAGCCATACAGGGTAGGTATATACCTATTTCCCTGTTCAAGGAAGACCCCCAAATCCCACATTTTACTGGGTGTCAAAATATTTTATAATTAATACCTCTGATTTTGAAGAATGTTCTGGATGTGGGTGTGTTGATTTACAAACCCATAGAATATTACAGTTCATTCCCCTTACAATTAATTCAATGTTATGTTATTGTGACTTCCATATGGAGTGAAATCAATGAAAAATTAGAAACATAATTTATAATTAATTCAAAATTTCCAAAACAACTAGGTCAAAATTAGATATCTCGTTGAATATAAGTCTGTTTTGGAAATAAGACAACAATTTTGTCTTCGATACGAATCAATAGAAACTGATGAACTTATAAGATTTCTCCCCCGCTAACTTCATGAGCAGATAATGTGACTATTTATCAATAAATAACTGGAATAATATAAAATCAACAGTTTTTTCTACAATTTTTTGAAAAAGTATATCGCTTAATACAAAGGTAGCTCAAAAATTCATGGTAGAGATATAAATAATGATTTTCAACTTACCCTCTTTTCTGCAGTATTTGAAAGCATCCCCTCGGAATCCATAGGGGCATCTACAAAAAGGTACATGTTTGTCTACAATACATAAAGCGTTTTTTCCACAAGCTGTCAAACAAGGATCTGTGCAATCACCCATATTACAAGATTTGGCTTCTTCACAATCTGCATCTACATGACATTTTTTCCGACAGTCGCCATAAGGGTTACCGATGAAGCCTCTATTGCAATTACAAATACCATACTTGGTATTACAGGTAGCGTTTGTGCCGCATTGGGGATGACAATGCAGATCCTCTTCACTTTCAGCAAACCTGCTCTCTACAAAAAAAATGAAAAACTCACGCTTCATTCACGCTTTACATACAATAAAATTCCATCAATGATTAAAGATACTCCCGAAATCACACACCTTACAAAAAACTCCGATTATCCAACACCAGTGGTTCAGGAGATATCGCATCTTTAATCTACGCATGCGCAGACCCTTACCAGGGGATTCTATGGAGGAAAAGCACCCGCCACTTCAAAACCCCAATTCTCTCTGACGAAAACACCACCAGTTAAATCACTGATGGTCTGCTCATGCGCATAACGAAAACTGCTTGTAAGGGGTAACATCCATTTCAAAATTAGCCTCAGGGCCACGGTACGGACACTTCAACTCGGAAACAACTCCGATTCTCCAACACTAGTGGTTCGGGAGATATCACATCTTTAATACACGCATGCCCAGACCCCCATCAGGGATCTGGATTCTATGGAGGAATAACATGCGCCACCCCCCAATCCTCTCTGAGGAAAACTACAGCAGTTAAAGGACTTCTCATCTGCGCATGCTCATAACGAAAAATGCCCGGAAAGGGCAGCATGAACCTCAAAAAAATAGGTTTCGGCATTTCAAGCAAAGTATTCTGCAAAATAGTAGTAATTTTTTGATTTTATTCATGTCACGTGATCTTTACGGAATTTTGCAAAAGTGTTTGCTTCGGTCTTTTCCATCTAACTACTGAGTTTCAATTTAATCAGATCAGTATTTTTCGAGTTATCGTGAAAACAAAATTTTAAAATTTTTCAAAATTTTTTTTGCTACTTTAGGGTCTGGTCAGTACAAAGTTTCGGAGGCATATAAGGGTCATGATTATACAATTTGATGCCAAATTTCAGAAATATCGAGTGATCGGTTCCGGAAATATTCATTAAAAACGCCCGAACTCCGATACCGCTTCGTGGATTTTGCCCGTTAACGAACTGGTCCGAGATATTTACGCTTCAAATCTACCCTGCAAATTTCAACGCTCTAAGTCATTCCCTTCGAGAGTTATCGTGCTAACGGCCGGCCGGACCAGACGGACAGAATTAAATTTGACCTCGAATTCTTCATCAAGGTGTCGAACCCAATCGTTTGAGACCATTTTCGAAAAAAAAATCGAAAAATACAGACATTGTGACGAAATGATAGCACGCTGTTTCTTGCGGAACACGCGCGCAAAAATTGGTTGAGAATTATATCGACACGAGATATTGTGGAGATACTCGATATAAAAAATTCTTCTGTTCATGTTTGATTGATGAGATGAACTTACTCTGCTCGCACAATTAAATTGTTTTTGTAAAATAAATGTCATTGATTTGAGTCCGTTATTTGAGCTCTCGTATGGAAATATTTCTTTTGTTTTGGTTTAGTTTTATTTGGATTTTATTTTGTTGTTCCTGATTCAAAAATTTTCGCTCACAAGACAGTTCCACTGCTTGACAATGGATATGCCCTCGGGAAAAAAATTGAAATAATTGTTCTTTTGTGGAGTTTTGTGAAAGGTGAAGAGGTATTTATGATCAAATAAACATTTTATTATTATTATTTTATTATTAATCATTTGAGCACGGACGTGACATCATTTATTAAATTATCAATAGATTTTAGTGTATAATTTGTTCGGAATGCTGATATTCAAATTATAAGTGTATTACGAAATGTGAGCGAAGTGAGAAAAATCTCAGTTTTTTGTTCCGAAATTAGTTTTTCTCAGAAAAGTCTTACATTTCGGAACGAAACATGAAGTAAGAGATCTGAGAGAAGTGAGACTGCTTTTCATAATGCTCAGTTCTCTCACTTAATGACGGGACTGACGGTAGGGAATACTATAACTTCAAAAATATTATGTTGGTGTTGAAATACTCGTATTTTCGCGATGGAACGGGGTCCTCACACCCAGAAATGTTTGAAAATATTACGTAAATATTGAAAGCATAATTCTGTATAGTTCGAGAGAGGAGAAAATTTGGTGAACGTGGATCAGGAAATTATTGATCGATTACAAGGTAATTTTTCATTATTACTTTTCTTTTTGCGCGCGTGTTCCGCAAGGAACAGCGTGCTATCATTTCGTCACAATGTCTGTATTTTTCGAATTTTTTTTCGAAAATGGTCTCAAACGATTAGGTTCGACTTCCTGATGAAGAATTCGAGGTCAAATTCAATTCTGTCCGTCCGGTCCGGCCGGCCGGCCGGCCGGCCGTTAGCACGATAACTCTCGAACGGAACTACTTAGAGCGTTGAAATTTGCAGGGTAGTTTTGTAGCGTAAATATCTCGGACAAGTTCGTTAACGGGCGAAATCCACCGAGCGGTTTCGGAGTTAAGGCCGTTTTTAGTCAAAATGTTTTTAATGAATATTTCCGGAACCAATCACTCGATCTTTCTGAAATTTGGCAGCAAATTGTAGAATCATGACCTTTATATGCCTGCGAAGTTTTGTTTTGATCGGACGGCTCTAAAGTAGCAAAAAAAAATTTCAAAAATTTTAAAATTTTGTTTTCAGGATAACTCGAAAAATACTGATCTGATTAAATTGAAACTCAGTAGTTAGATGCAAAAGACCAATGCAAACTCTTTTGCAAAATTTCGTGAAGATCACGTGACATGAAAAAAATAAAAAAATTACTACTATTTTGCGAAATACTTAAAATGCTTAAACCTATTTTTTTGAGGTTCATGCTGCCCTTTCCGGACATTTTTCGTTGTGCGCATGCGCAGATGAGAAGTCATTTAACTGCTGTAGTTTTCGTCAGAGAGGATAGGGGTTTTGGGGTGGCGGATGCTATTCCTCCATAGAATCCAGATCCCTGATGAGGGTCTGCGCATGCGTAGATTAAAGATGCGATATCTTCCGAACCACTAGTGTTGGAGAATCGGAGTTTTTTGTAAGGTGTGTTATTTTGAAAGGACTTTTAGCCGCGAGTAGATTGCGCATGCGCAGAAGAGAAGTGACTGTTTTTGGGTTGGATGGGTTATGTTGGGAGTGCTGAGTCGATATTGTGAGGTTTTAAAAGAATATTCATAGCAATTCAGTGCTCGGACACTAGTCAGTTTGGGGGAAATACCGTTGTTTCCTAGTTGAAGTGTGCATACCGTGGCCCTGGGGCCAATTTTGAAATTGATGTTACCCCTTACGGGCATTTTTCGTTATGCGCATGAGCAGACCATCAGTGATTTAACTGCGGAAGTTTTCGTCAGAGAGGATTGGGGTTTTGGGGTGGCGGATGCTATTCATCTACAGAATCCCCTGGTGAGGGTCTGCGCATGCGTGGATTCAAGAGGCGATATCTCCTGAACCACTAGTGTTGGAGAATCGGAGTTTTCTGTATGGTGTGTGATTTTGGGAGGACTTTCAGCCGCAAGTAGATTGCGCATGCGCAGAAGAGAAGTGACTGTTTTTGGGTTGTATGGGTTATGTTGGGAGTGCTGACCCGATATTTTGAGAATTTAAAAGAATATTCATGGCAATTCAGTGCAAGGACAAGTCAGATTGAGGGATCTAGCGTTGTTTCCGAGTTAAAGTGTCCGTATCGTGGCCCTGGGGCTAATTTCGAAATTGATCTTACCCCTTACGGACATTTTTCGTTATGCGCATGAGCAGACCATCAGTGATTTAACTGCTGGTGCTTTCGTCAGAGAGGATTGGGATTTTGGGGTGGCGGATGCTATTCCTCGATAGAATCCCCTGGTGAGTGTCTGCGCATGCGTGGATTCAAGAAGCGATATCTCCTGAATCACTAGTGTTGGAGAATCGGAGTTTTTTGTGAGGTGTGTAATTTTGGGAGGACTTGCAGGCACGAGTATATTGCGCGTGCGCAGATGAGAAGTGAATGGTTTTGGGTTGTTTGGGTTATGTTGGAAGCAATGAGCCGATATTGTGAGGTTTTAAAAGAATATTCATGTCGATTCAGTGCACGGACACATGTCAGTTTGGGGGAAATAGCGTTGTTTCCGAGTTGAAATGTCTGTATGGTGGCCCTGAGGCGAATTTATAAATAACTTTATTCGGTAGATCTATATTAAAATACGTTCGGATTAGAAAAGAGGCAATTGCGTTCCAAACGGAGGTTCCACAACCGCATTTTTTTTCGATCCACGGTAAAGCTAATAGCCAAACTGTATTGATAGCTATATTTTTTAAAGGAACTTGAAAAAAAAAAAAAAGCACTGACGTGTAGTCAGTACTCTTTGGCGCGCGTGTTCACGGTGGCTAATTTGAATTGAATGATGAGTACTTCAAGCTCAGTAGATAGAGCGAGCCGAAGATCTACCCAAAGGATAGTGGACACCATTCACTGTCGGTTCAAAAATTAATAGTGCTGTATCTAATCTGCCATCAGGATAGATTAACAAAGTTGGAAAAGAACACAAGTGACTCTCCTTAGTCGCACAAGCTCCTAGAAGATTTGGGAGGGTCAGTATAATCCTAATCATGTTAATCGCACGCGCGCAAAAGCAGATTGACTTAACAATGAAAGAAAAAGTGTAAAAAGTCAATCTGCTTTGGCGCGCGTGCGATTAACATGATTAGGATTATACTGACCCTCCCAAATCTTCTAGGAGCTTGTGCGACTAAGGAGAGTCACTTGTGTTCTTTTCCAACTTTGTTAATCTATCCTGATGGCAGATTAGATACAGCACTGTTAATTTTTGAACCGACAGTGAATGGTGTCCACTATCCTTTGGGTAGATCTTCGGCTCGCTCTATCTACTGAGCTTGAAGTACTCATCATTCAATTCAAATTAGCCACCGTGAACACGCGCGCCAAAGAGTACTGACCACACGTCAGTGCTTTTTTTTTCATACATGTTTCATGGAGTATCTACTATTTGTAGGTACTTAAACCTGTTTTGGGCAAATGTCATACGCAACTTGGTTTTTTCTGTAATTAGAATCTGTTTCAATATTCTAGAATTTATTTTTCAAATTTTATTTTTTTTATTCATATTAGTGAAAGAAAAATTTCATATTTTGATCGTTTCAGATCCGATCTTGCCAGAAAAATTTAAAGACTCTGTGAGACAGAATTCAGTACCCATGGGTACTGAACAGATTGTCGGCTATGGAAAAGCTCGAAGTGTCCCACTAAAGAGGATGAACTGGCAGCTGTTTTACTTTTGTATCTGCGTTTGAATCAGATAAATAAGTTTGATGATAAAAAGACAGCAAAGAAAGACCTCTGGTCTGAACTTGACAGGGAAATGAGCCAGAAGGGGAATTTCATTAGAGAAGAACCGGAAAAGTTTTATAACTTGCAATCGACCTATATGAAATATAGGAATGTGTAAAAAAACGGGAATGAGGCGTTTGAGAGTTCCCAAATATTTGGATAAAATGAATTAAATTCTTTAGGACAAACACAAAAGCCAGCCTGGTGTCACATCTGATAACGCTGCTTATGGAGATACTCCTACAAGATTTACAGTCAATTCTTCATTGATTGAGAATCAGAGATCTACATCAGTTGCAGGTACATATTCAGTTGAGTCTGTGTCATCTCAGAGATTAGAAGGGACTAGTGGGCCCGCAGATCTACCTAGCCAGTAGATCTACATTTTTTTGGTAGATCCACATATTTTCGTTAGATCTACATTTTTCCGGTAGATCTACATTTTCCGGTAGATCTACATTTTTCCAGTAGATCTACATTTTTCCGGTAGATCTACATTTTTCCAGTAGATCTTCATTTTTCCGGTAGATCTACATTTTTCCGGTAGATCTGCATTTTTAATGGTAGATCAATATAATCGGAAGATCAATCAAACCCGTAGTTCAACGCCATCTAACGTGTCCTGTTGTGTGAAAGTTCTATCGAAATATGTCGAGGCGTTTTTGAGTTCCTAGAAACCAAATGTAGCACCACCTACCATATCGTATCGTGAACCTTAGGCATTCCGAAACAAGATCACAAGGTTTCATGAAAATCGGTATAGCCATTTTCGAGTTCCTGTGAACCGATCATAGCGGCACCTACGGAGGGTATATCGTGGATCTGAGACCTCCTCAGACACACAGAAAGTTTAATCGAAATCACTCCGGTCGTTCTTGAGTTTATGAAAGCCGAACACGGCGCCATCTACAGGGTTCCTATTGTGACTCTGAGACCCACTCAAGTACGCACACAAAGTTTCATCGAAATCGGTGGAGCCGATTTCGAGCTTCTATAGATCAATCGAGGCGCCCCCTACAGGATGCTATTGTGAATCAGAGACACGCCGATACAAAGTCACAAAGTTTCATCAAAATCAGTCCGGGCATATTCGAGTTCCTATACATCGATTGTAGTGCCACCTACAGGGTCAAAAAAACACGAAAAAGTGTGATTCCCTCTCCGGGATTCGACCCCGCCTTCTCTCGGTCTGACACCAAGAGTTCGATCGTCAGACGCATGCGCCACCGGCTTCAACGAAGATTTTGACCGATCTCCGGTAATCGAATAATTAGTCGGTACTTACCGGGGATAGATATTCTTAATTTCACTTTTCGAAATAAAATCGCCACATGGTGGTTTATTGAAGGGTTTTTCACCCTAATCTCCGCTTTTCGTCAACTTTCAGGCCCGAAAACGACCTAGAAGGGCCGTTAGTCCGTCTCTCGTGTTAATTTTGACGTTTCTCGGAATGTCTTCTAGCAAGGAAAATTCCCGCGGTCTAACCCCCAGAACTTGTATCGATTTAGTATGTTTAGACTTATCGTAGGTAAAAGTTGAGCTGGTTTTTGTCGTGAGAAACAGTATTTTTTCGGGATTTTTTTTAAATTTGCAAATGGTACGGTCCTCACAAAATTTTACACACGTCTTTGTGTCGATATTCTAAAACCAGTGGCAGTTAACTCTTCCATTCGCATGCGCAACCTACCCGAGAAATTGCAAGTCCTTATCACTTTTCGCGCGGAAGTTTTCTAGGCAACGGTCACCAATCCAGGTACTGAACTTACACAAGGCTACTCGGATCTCCAACAATATAAGGTGGGTGGAACATGGAAGGCCATGCTCCTTTGAAGGCCAACTATAAAAAAGTCATATTTATAGTCAGGTGATGACAAATTCTTTCCGCTCACAATAAGCTCCAACAAGCTCAAGGATACAGACGGGGCAGCGAGTCGCTCGCGTTGCTATTTTGTCCGTGAAATCCCTCGTTTCGTAGAGTTCGTTCGGCGACGTTCAAATTGTAATTCACGCGCTCACCTAAAGGTAAGATTTTATGTGAATAACCTATTATTATTGTATTCTTTTTACTGTAAATTGTTATGTAAGGATTTTTTGTGGTAGTAAAGAAAAAATATAATGTTTTGCTTCGATTGTAGTTGAAATATTGGCAGTGTTCCTATGAAAGCCGGTGGTTCTTTATAAGGCGAATAAAAAATTTGACGGTTGGCCTTGCTAGGGTACATGGGCCT
Source organism: Halyzia sedecimguttata (assembly GCA_937662695.2). NCBI lineage: Eukaryota > Metazoa > Arthropoda > Insecta > Coleoptera > Coccinellidae > Halyzia > Halyzia sedecimguttata. The sequence continues at coordinate 7,186,527 of OW569416.2, read as the reverse complement.
TGCAAGGAACATTTACTGAAAAAAATGTGAACTTAGTTTTTACTTTGACGAGCCGTTTTGTTCTTAAAGCAATGTTCAATGATTATAATTTTATTATTCATAAGAATTATTCAACTTTTTAACTTAGACTTTTTAGGAACATTTTGGCCTTACAAAGAACAGACCCGTAAGAAGGCCATTATAGGTAAAAAAAACTATTTATAATTACATTGTAAAACGCATTTAAAACTTATTTGCTATCGATGTAATACTCGTTACTATAATTTTTATATAATTTCCATTAATATATCCTTAGTTATGAGATGGTGTTCAGGAAATGTTCGTTGAGTTTTTTAAAGAAGATTATAATGTGTTAGGCATTTAATTTTTTATTAAAATGAAAGTGCTATTTCTGTGGTTTTAGTAAAAGCGGATATTTTGATTATTACAATTCTAGTTGTAAATTGAACGACTGATTTATAATATTGGCCTTGTTTGGAGCCTTGTTCGTTACAAGGCCGTTTAGAAGAGCTTTATAAAAGTTTAGTTCCAGAAATGGTGATTACATTTAGAATAAAACAAAGTAATTTATATGATACACAATAAAACAAAGTGTTTATAAATGAGTCGTATCTTTTATTCATCTAGTAAATGAACAAATAAAAACTGTTTAATTCGTTAGAGTGGCCTTCCATGGTCCACCCACCTTAGATCCGATCGTGTTCAAACTTGGAAGTAGAGTTAGGTTCTGAAGGCTCTCGCAAAATTTCAGCGATGTCGGACGAATAGTTTCTGATATATATATAATTTTTTTCAATGATTTTCAATGATTTTTTTAAAATGTTTTATTATACGATCCTCACTAAATTTCCCGAGAATTTAGGCGTTGACATTCTACTACTAACAGCCTTGTTTCAATGGGAGCGGTTTCGTTTTTTTCAAGTTATTGAGGAAATAAAAACCAATCTTCAGATGAGTATAACTCCAAAAACGGTTTGGCTGATTATGCCTATAAACAAACTCAATTGTCGCTTCTAGATGTACAACCTAACCTGAAAATTTCGAGTTGCTATCTCTTTCCGTTATTGTGACATAAGTATTATTTTTGAATATAATTTTCACAATGACTCGATTCTCACAAAATTTCACAAACGTCTTTATGTTCATATTCTACAACTACTCACCAAGTTTCAATTCGATCGGATTTGTATTGGTTGAAAACAAAAATATTACTTGGAAACCATTGGGCTGATTATGCCTATTAACGAACTTGTCCATCGGATTGGAACGCGCAACCTACCCTGAAAATGTCAAGTCGCTAACTCTTCCTGTTCTTAAGTTATCGTGGCAACGGCCGGCCGACCGGACAGAATCAACTTTGACCTCGAATTCTTCAGCAGGGAGTCGAACCAAATCGTTCGAAACCATTTTCGGCAAAACAATCGAAAATTAGAGAAATTTTAGCACGTGTTTTAAACGTGATGTTCGCTAGAACATACAAGCAAAAAGGAATACTTGGAAATTATGGGGATTTTTGCCCGGATGTTCTGGGGAACATCGCGTTATCATTTTGCCCAAATGTCTGTAATTTTCGAAATTTTCGCCGAAAATGGTCTCAAACGATTGGGTTCGACTCTCTGATAAAGAATGCGAAGTCAAATTTGATTCTGTCCGGCCGTCCGTTAACACGATGACTCCCGCATGGAATGGGCTAGACAGTTGAAATTTCCATAGTAAGTTTTAGAGATAAATATCTCGGTTAAGTTCATTAGTGGGCAAAATCGGACTGGTGGTTTCGGCCGTTGCCACGATAACTTGAGAACGGAAGAAGATAGCGACTTGAAATTTTCAGGGTACGTGGCGCATCCCAATAGGACGGACAAATTCGTTAATGCGCATAATCGGCCTAATGGTTTCCGAGTAATAATTTTGTTTACAACCAAAACAATTCCGATTCAATTAAAACTTGGTGAGTAGTTGTAGAATATAAACATACGCACGAGGTAATAGACCTCCTGTAGAAAAAACATTGAAATTAATTATTACTAAAAACACATACATCAACTGTTAAACCACTTTCTATAAATTAATTTAGACTAACTCCGAGACAAAACAACAATTTGAATTTTGACTAATTAACAGTTATCACTTTATTATTTCGAAACTTTTCTAAGAAGGAACCAGCCAGGACAAAGGGGCAAAAGTCTGACATGTGAAGTTGACAACCAATATAGGCAACTACATAATTTTTAGTTACATAGGTTGGTCATTGCTGCCAACACTTTTTTTTTTAACCAAAACGCAACGCCTGAAAGCAACTACGAGGGGAAGACAAAAAGTTCTTGACCTTGGATTGACTGTTCTCATGAACTTTATTGATGCTTTATAATTAAAGATAATTAGACGACATCAGAAATACCCAACTCATTCAGATGTATCTGGTGGAGCAGAAACTCTTCTTACTTAATTACTTTTGTCTGGTGCAAGAAGATAGCAATAAATATTACTAAGGCCCTTTATGTCACTCTTTTTATTGATGGTATTATCAGTATTATGAATATGACACATTTCAAGGAAGATTCTCCTATCATAGCCACCAGTAGACGCCACGATTTTTGAATTATCGAAGTCAGAAGAATGGTTTAGCCTGTCTGCATGCATCGCTAAAGCACAACGATCAGGATGTCTACGGATATCACTTTTGTGAAGCGCAATTCTCTGTTTTAGGAGTTGTGATGTCTGGCCTATATACGTTCCATGGCAGTCAAGGCAAGTTAGGAGTATACCACCATGGGGGGAGTGAAGTGCCAACCCAGCGCGCCTCCAGGTGGCGGATAGGAGGGGGCCTCCACCGATGATTTTTTTTTATGAGGAGGAGGTCTGCGTGGGAATACTGGGGGCTCGTTGTGCGTAAAAACTCAATTGGCAGCCCTCAAATACCATGCCGCGGACCAACTTCACCTGTCCCGGCTGTAGTGTCGTGGCTAAGGGATTGCACACAAGGTTACGATGCCAAGTGGTATCTCGAGTCAACCTCGGGACCATCTTGTTATACCAACGCTCCCTGGCTGTCTGTGGTCATGTCTCACGGGTCAGTGGAGTGGGGGGGGTCTTGGCTTAATCGCCCGGACCGAGAGGAAATAACCTCATTAAAAATTCTAAATCCAAGGTGGGAACCCAGGCCGAGGGACGCGTGGCTAGATAGAAGACTAGTCTTAACTGGATTCGACCTTGGAGCACCGGGGGGAACTCCATTGTATTCAACCCCTTACCTCTGCAAGCGGGGCTCTGCAGAGGTGGACCGTTAGGACCCTAGCTTTTCGTGGGAACAACATGGAAAAAGAAAAGGAAAAAAATGTAACCACTGGAAAGGGAGTGGAGAAACCATCCACCTCCTCATCCGGGCACCCAGCAGAGGGGAAAAAGGTCAAGGGACCGAGGAAACACCGTCTGCCGTTCGACCTGCCCAAACTGGGTCAACCGGGCGGCAGAGATGATCAGTGGAGCAGGGGTGCGGAAGTACCTGCGACTCCTCCATCAAGGTCTTGCACCTGAGTAGGCTAGGAAGCAGGCTCTTCAGCGCCCAGCCCCGACGGAAACTCCTTCGGGGAAAGCACACGGTAAGAGAGGCCCTGAGCTTATAACACCTCCTCAGCGGCCTCCGCCGAAGAAACAACGAACAGCTGCAGCAAAAACCGGGCAAGCCACTGGCTATGCAGCAGCTGTTAAAACAGGAAAGGTGACCAGGGTGGGAATTGTGCCCAAGGATTACCCTAGGGCCACCCTGGAAGCCGGGCAGCTCTCCGCCCTAGAGGATACTCTGGTGGAGGAGATATGCCAGAGCAAAGAAAGGGGGATCCACTTCACAGGAGTTCATTTCCGCTGTGGAATGATGCTTGTGGATTGTGGGTCCCAAGGATCGGCGGACTGGCTAATGAAGTCAGTGCCGAAACTCAATTCTTGGGAGGGACCCGAGTTGGTAGCGCTGAGTGGAGATGACATCCCTAAGCCTACCAATATAACGGTCTTCTTCCCAAGAAGCCTCGACATGGAGACGGAGAAAATCCTCCGACTTGTCGAGGTCCAGAATTCCAACCTCAACACTGGGGCTTGGAAAATTCTGAGCTCCAGGAAGGAGGGAAAAGGCACAGTCCTCACGATTGGGATTGATCAGCAATCCGAGGAAGCTCTGAAGGCAGAGGGGGGTCGTCTGAACTTTCGCTTTGGACGTATCCCCGTCTCAGGGCTAGGAAAGAAGGATAGCTCTGCTGAGGGTCAGGGAGACGTGGAGATGCCCTCCACATCCCGAGAACCCGAAGAGCAAGGTTCGCGTGAAGGGGCGGGCCCGAGTCAGTCCGAAACCCACTCCGGCTCTGCTAGGTCGCCTCGAGAAGCGGAGACCTCCTCTGCGACCCGGGGGACTGGGCAGAGCTGCTCGGTGGCTGCGTGTCTGACTGCAGGCCAAGAGACCCCCTCGAATTCTGGAGAGAATAACTCTCCCATGGAATTAGAGGAGGGACAGGGGAAGTTGAAGGAGGGGGACATTTAGAAGCTGGATAACCAGCTTCTATCACCTCAAACAATTAACCTTCATCTTCACGAGGGTGGCGCAAGTTAACCTGCATCATGCGAAGGGAGCTTCAGCAGTGATTGTGAGGTTATTTGCAAGGTTGCAATTGGGCATTCTTCTGATCCAGGAACCCTGGATCAACAAAGAAGGCCAAATCAAGGGTTTGGCTTGTAAGGACTCAAGTCTGATCTATGACCATAGGCAGGTATCTCCACGTGCCTGTGTGCTCATAAAAAACAACATTAAATATATTTGTGTTTCAGATTATATGTCTCGGGACCTGATTCCCATCATGGTACACCTCAATCTAGGGGGCATTGAAAGAGACATTGTCATTGCATCCGCATACTTGGCTGGAGACGGGACAATAACACCGCCAGAGAAGGTGCAGGAGTTAGTACAATACTGCAACAGCAAAGGGCTGCCAATTATAATTGGTTGTGACGCCAATGCACACAATACTGTTTGGGGAAGCACAAACAATAACGCTAGAGGTGAGTGTCTACTTGAATATCTTTTAGCTAACAACCTCGAGACTCTAAATGTAGGGACAACACCCACTTTTGTCACGAGAGCAAGAGAAGAGGTCCTGGACGTAACAATCGCTAATGTTGCTGCCAAGAAAAACATCACTTCCTGGAGAGTGATGAACGAACCATCACTCTCTGATCATAGGATCATCGAGTTCAGGGTAGAGGGAGATAGCACCTCGGTGTCCTCAATCCGAAATCCCAGGAAGACGGACTGGTTTCTTTACAGGACCCGTCTGAAGGAAAACCTAGAACAAATCGGGACAACTGGGGCAAAGCACCCTTATGACCTGGAAAAAACAGTCGAGCAGGTCAGTGAGGCAATAATGGGGGCTTTTCACTCCAGCTGCGCATTGACCAAAGCTCGACTAAGTAAGGAAGCTCCTTGGTGGAATAAGAACCTGTCAATCCTCAGAAAGGAGGTGCGTCGGCTCTTTAATAGGGCTAAACGAGACGATAATTGGCAGGGGTACACTGAGAAACTCACTGAGTACAACAAAGAGATAAGGAGGGCCAAGAGGCTTAATTTTCAAGCATTTTGTGAAAATATCACTTTCACTCACACAGCAGCCAGACTGCAGAAAGTCATGGCAAGAGGGGGAACTAACCCAACAATGTCGCTCAAGAAGCCAGATGGGTCATACACTGAAGGAGAAGAGGAGCGATCGACTCTTCTTCTCAAAACACACTTTCCAGGTAGCGAACCCGTAAGTAGTACTGAAACAGCAATGGAGCATACCAAGAACGCCCGCAAGGATGATTGGGATATTGCTAAGGAACTATTTACAAAGCAACGTCTTGAATGGGCAATAAGTACCTTTCAGCCGTACAAATCCCCAGGAGTGGATGGAATTTTTCCGGTACACTTGCAGAAAGGGATGGAAGAAATTCTACCCCATCTGCTGAAGATTACTAGAAGCAGCTTAGCATTGGGCCACACACCTAGAAAATGGAGAAGGGCTAGAGTAACCTTCATTCCAAAAATAGGGAAAAAAGACGGGACTGACCCTCGATCATTTAGGCCCATTTGCTTAACATCATTTTTACTTAAAATGATGGAGAAAGTAGTGGATAACTACATAAGAACGGAGAGTCTGGAGAATAAACCACTTCACAAATGTCAGCATGCCTACAGGGCGGGTCGATCAACAGAGACTGCCTTGTATCAACTGACTGAAGTCATCCAGAGAACTCTGAATAGTAAAGAAATCGCAATGTGTGCATTCCTGGACATATCTGGGGCCTTTGACAACACAACACACGTGTCTGTCAGAGAAGCACTTAAAAGGCGGGGTGTCAACAATACCATAATAAAATGGATGTATGACGTGCTGACAACGAGGACAGCTGAGACATTGGGGGGAAATCAACCCATCTCTGTCAAAGCCACTCGCGGGACACCTCAAGGGGGGGTATTATCTCCCCTCCTATGGAGCCTGGTAGTAGATGAACTACTACACAGGCTAACGGAGCTTGGCTTCGAATGCGTAGGCTATGCTGACGACATAGTTCTAATAGTGAGAGGCAAATTCGAGGGCATCTTATGTTACTTACTACAGGAGGGCCTCAGAATTATTGAGCAGTGGTGCCAGTCGGTGGGGCTGAGTATTAACCCAACCAAGACCACAGTAATTCCATTCACCCGGAAAATAAATCTTCCAGCCATAAAATCCCTCTCCTTAAATGGAGAAGTGATTGACTGGAAGACTGAAGTTAAATATCTGGGAATAACTCTGGATAGAAAGCTTCTGTGGAACAAGCATGTGGATATCACTGCAAGTAAAGCAATAAGAGCTCTGATGGCGTGCAGAAATCTATCCGGTAAGACTTGGGGCTGTAGCCCTAAAATACTGCGATGGATGTACGTCATGATTGTGAGACCAATAATTACCTATGGGGCAGTAGTCTGGCATGCCAAAGCAGATCAGACAACTACTAGGAAAGCGCTTGACAAAGTGCAAAGGCTAGCTTGTGTGTCCATCACGGGAGCTATGAGAACGTGTCCAACCAGGGCACTTGAGATCATCACAGATCTCTCACCTCTGCATCTAGTGATTGAGAGGTTAGCCCATGAGGCCACCCTCAGAATATCTAAGGAAGGTACAGGAACTGAGAGGATTAAATGTCAGAGAGCCTGGACCTCTCTGACTAAGTACATCCCATCAGTGAACCTTCCTAGTGATGCAATGGTCAAAAAAGTAAGCATTGAGAAGAACTTCACCACGATGATAGGTAGAAAGGAAGACTGGGAAAGGGAGTTCACCACCCAGACTTTCAAAGAAAATACCATAAAATGGTACACAGATGGCTCAAAAACCACGACGGGAGCTGGCGCTGGGGTATATGGGACAGGCACCAAGTGCGCACTGTCGGTAGGCTCCCGTTTGAGTATCTTCCAGGCAGAATTACTCGCAATCGAAAGATGTGCAGATATTAACCTAGAAAGAAAATATCAGAAATGCGACATAGCAATCCATTCGGATAGTCAATCTGTTATCAAAGCACTGAGCTCCCATGCCATCGATTCAAAGTTGATATGGGAGTGCCGAAGAAAACTAAATGAAATTGGCAAGAATAATAAGGTCTTTTTAGTCTGGGTCCCCGGTCACTCGGGAGTCAAGGGGAACGAAGAGGCCGATACACTTGCCAGAAAGGCAGCACGAACTCCTTTTATCGGCCCAGAACCTTTCTGCGGTATAGGAAAATGCACCTACAAGAAAGAGTTTCTGGAGAAGGAGGAAACCAAAAGAGAGACACTCTGGCGGAATCTTCCAGGTTTGGTTAATTCCAAAAAGTTCCTTAGGAACTTTAAAGAAGTGAGATCCAAAAGGTATCTGGATCTCTGCAAGAATAAGTTACACCTGGTCACTGGCTTCCTCACAGGACACTGTCGCCTCAGGAAGCATTTGATGAGAATAGGTTTATCAGATACTGACGAGTGCAGATTCTGTGGGGAGGAGGAAAAAACTCCTCTTCACCTTGTTACAGAATGCCTCGCCATCGCAAGTCAGCGAAAGGAATGCTTTGGACAGGAAACTTGTAGGAGTGAAGACATAATATCCTTGAAGCCTTCCCAGATATTGAGGTTCATGTATACTCTGGAACTGGAGGGCGAGCTGTAGATAGCGTAATGGTGAGAACAGCTCTGTTGGGGGGCACAATAGATCTCAAGGTCGCGGTGCAACGTAACCCCCTTATCAATAATAATAAATAAATAATAGGAGTATACCACATCACTTTTACATAATGTTGGAACTTCTGTTTTAAGTTAAGAGTTTATATTATTCGGAAAAACATTATATTTTGCTATTTTTATATCTGGAATTATTGAGAAAATGTTCAAAAGTTTGCTGGTAAGTTGTGGAACGTAAGGTAAGGAAAAGAATTTGGTGTGTGGGGATTGAGCTATACTATTTTGGATTTGGATGTCTTGATCCAGCGTTGGGGGCTGAACTTCTATGGGTGTATGTTGCTCCAATTGTTGGTTGACTTGTATTTCATTGGTGGTGGCTGTAATTTCCCTATCTTGTTGGATGTTCTGCTCTCTTGTTGGGTTTTCTGCTGAGGGTTGAATAGGAGAATTTCGGGGTTTGCTGTTGAACACTTTGTTGATAAAGGACCTCCTGTATCCATTTCCCATTAGAATTTCTCTAAGCCTTTCCAACGCCGCCTTGGTTTTACTTGGATGTGAAACCAAGGCGGCGTTGGAAAGGCTTAGAGAAATTCTAATGGGAAATGGAAACAGAAAGCAAATCAAAGTAGATAGATGTTCCATATGACCATTATATTTTTCCATACAAACAGTGACCCTTCGTCTGAAATTTTCACGAACTCCTTAAAAATTTGTTGTTTTGGGAATTGAATTATACGTAGAAAGCCATTATAAATAGTTATTATGACCTCAAAATAAAGCTATAACGTTGACGTGTGGCTTAGTAACAAATTTCTTTTAATGCCTGTATTATTTTGATGTTGGGTTATTTTGAGTGGAAAAATTGGGAGGAAATTTGAAAACAAAAATTCTGTAGTGCCAACAATTGATTATGGAATTTCCTATGTACGCATCATTTCTTCCAATAAATTTAGTAGAGTATTTCACAATTGAAGAGGTGTGTGATGATTTTTATTCGATATTGGTATTATTACAAAATTTACTGACCTAATATTGGTGTACATATTCTAGAAGGATCACCAGAAAAACCATCCTGACAGGTACATATCGCCTTGCGTCGGATTTTGTCCACTGTACATTGTGTGTTCACACCACAAGCTCCTTCACAAGGATTCTTACATAAATTCTCAACACATATCTTATCGGCAGAACAATCAGCCATTGATAGGCACATTTTATAGCAGGAAACGAAAGGATTCCCGACAAATCCTCTGGGGCAAACGCAATTGGTTTTAGTAGTAGTAGTGATACATGAGGCATCCTTAGCACATTGTTTGCATATATCTTCTTGTTTGAGTCTCTGGAACTCACCTGAAAAAAATCACATAGAACAGCTGCAAGCAGCAATATATTGCAGCTAGCGGCCGTCATCTTAATGACATTATTTCTAATAATTAATGAGTATAAAATGGTAAGTCCTAGTAATTTCAAATATTTATTAAATCACCCTGTATCTTTGTTAAAAGGAAAAATAAACCCAGAAAATATAAGTTATTTAGAATCAACCCGCTATCCTCATCTATCCTTACTCTATGCGCATTTCCCAATGAATCACCCTCTATATAATTTGTTCATTCCACATTAGAATGGCTCATTATGCTTATTCAGAATTTTGATTGAGTTTTCATATAAAGGGTGCGGCAGAACCAGTTGAGCAGTTTCGAAGAGTTAAAGGAGCCAGTGTATTCAGGGTGATCCAATTTGATAGGTGGAAAATCCAGGAGAGGATAGAGAATCGAAAATAATATGAATTTGCTTAATGAACTATATTCGGGAAATGCTCCATTTACAAAGTGCAGGGCGTTAAAGTTGGAGTAGAAAAACTTAAATTTATTAATGTTTGCTAAATGACTGGAGATATTCGAACGCAATTTTCTAGGCCTAAATTTTCAGCATGGTAGCAAGTTTTGTGATCTAAAATATTTTTTTTATCGTACCTGTGGCGTCCGTACTAGTTCGTGACGATACATTTTCATGGAAAATATTATCACGGCACGTCTTTCCATGAAAAAAAAAATCAATTCGGAATTCCTCATTCAATTTGTTTCTCAACTAAACACCTTTCTTGAGTAAAGAGTGAAAATTCAAGAATTATTCAGCATATCATTATAAGCATGTTGGAGTACTTCAAACAATTGAGCAATGGCACTAATAAACCCATCTGTCAACGAAGTTAAATGCATCTATTAACGAAGTTAAATGTAGCATTCGGATATGCAACCTACCCTTAAAATTTGCAAGTCGCTGTCTTAGCGTTCTCAAGTACCTAATCATGAGATAAATTATATCCTTAATATATTTTTTTTAGTTTTCTTGTGATACGATCCTCACAATATTTCACAAACTTTTTTGCATCGGTATTCTACAATTACCAAGTTTCAATTCGATTGGATCTATAATATTTGAGTTATCGAGACAACAATTTTCCAGATAGGTACAACTCTGAAACCGTTCGGCCGATTATACTCAAATATGAACATAACTTTCACATTCGGATGTACAACCTACACTGAAAATTTTAAGTCACTATCTTTTTCTGATCCAAAGTTATCGTGGCAATGGTCATCCATCCAGCAACTGAACTCACATAATGCTGCTCAGATCTCCAACAATATAGATCCGATCGTGTTCAGATTTGGAAATTGGCTGTAAAGTGTGGTTTTAAACCCTTCCGAATAGATTTTTTGTGATAGCAGATGGATCGTTTCTGAGCCTTTTTTTCAAAGATTTTCCATAATTGTTTCAAATTTTCTAGTTACACGATCCTGACAAAAGTTGGTAGAAATTTGCAGGTCAGTATTCTGCAACTTATTACCATGCTGGAATTGAATTAGTTTCATATTTTTGAAATTAAGGAGGCAATAAATACAACATTTTAGATAAGCATAACTCCAGAACTGTTTGGCCGATGATGCCTATTAACGAACTCAAATGTTGGATTCGGCTGCTCAACCTAACCTGAAAATTGCGAGTCAGTATCTCTTTCCATTCCAATATATATATATATATATATATTCTTTTGAACTTGAGCATTACAATTTGTTTTGTATCTAACAATAAAGCATGTGTATGAAAGAAGTGTTAGCAGAGGTTAGTGTAACGGGGTACCATATTATTTGATATAATATGATACTAGAGCTTAGGGAAAAAACCTCAGCAAAAAAACCCTATCTCCCCGTTAGTGTTGTGATTTATGAAAATTGATTTTGTTAACAAAATATGCTGAAATATTAAATATTGAAGGGCATCATTTTCTTCATTATCGCTTCTTCCTTCAACAAGCAGAGAAGATTCTCCAAGGTCCGAGACCCAATCTGGAAAAGGAAAAAACAAAGGGAGAAAACGAACAAATTAAAATGGAATATTCTATATTTCATTAAATAGATTTGAAACTCGCTACCCATTCTAAAAAAGATTCAGAAACATTATGAATAGCCCTAAAACCATCTTTGAATCTATATATGCGACAATTATTAACTAAATGATCTATGGTTTCCTCTGCTTCCCCGCATTCACAACTAGGACTCTCAACTGAGTTCCACCTGAAAAGCATGCTGTTGCAACGACCATGACCGGTTCTTAGACGATTCAGAATAGACCATATTCTCCTTGGAAGATCAAACCCCGGAACTCTATCTGAAGGATCAGAAATTAAATCTTTGTTGAATAAATTGCAAGAAATCCATTCAGACCGCCAAACTTCCTTGTCACTTTTATTCGAATTAAGAAAACAGTTGGACCATAAAGGGTTTCGTGACTTCAATCTCGGAATCTTATTGCCTGGAATGTAGGAGATAATCGGAAATGAATTCGGAAAAGAATGAAATTTATTCCAAGAATTTGAAACTGCGAATGTGGGGCGGGACAATGTTTGAAAGAACTGGCAACCAATGAATAGGTGTAGATCTAATAGTTCCAGTGATGATTCGCATAGATGAATTCAACTGTGCATCAATTTTTTGAGTATGAGCACTATTGAACCAGACAGGGCAACAATATTCAGCGGCAGAAAAAACCAAGGCTAAGGCTGCCGTTTGAAGAGTAGCTGCATCAGCACCCCATGAAGTACCAGCTAATTTCTGTAGAATATTATTTCTCGTTTTCAACTTCAGACGCAAGTCATCTAAATGGGCTTTGAAATTCAAAGATGAATCTAGTTTCACTCCTAGATATTTAGGATAAAAATTATGTCTCAAGATAGAATCACCGAAAGTTACACTCAATGTTCTATATTTTTGGTGATTGTTCAAATGAAAGCAAGAAACCTCAGTTTTATTTGGATTCGGACACAAACGCCACTGAAATAGGTACTTTTTCAGAATATCTAAATCTGCAGAGAGATTATTTTCTATACTTTCGAAATCACAATGACGAAATGCAAGGGCAATGTCATCAGCGTATATGAATTTCTCAGACGAAGTAGCAGGAATATCACACAGATATAAATTGAAAAGAAGAGGTGCTAAAACTGAACCTTGTGGAAGACCATTATTCAAATTCTTGAATTTACTACTATTATTATCAATAAAAACACGAAACCTTCTATCCGAGAGCATATTTTCGAGTAATCGAACCATTTTGCCACACTTTAAATGAGTATAAAGTTTAAAAATCAAACCATCTTTCCATACCGTGTCATATGCTGCCGACAAATCCACAAATGCTGTTCCTGTTTTCATTTTACTATTGAAACCTGTTTCGATATATGTAGTTAGACTAAGCACCTGATCACAACAATTTCTATTTTTCCTGAAGCCCCCCTGGCAATTCTGTAGAACGTCTTCTACAGACGATTCAATCCTAAAAAGAATCAATCTTTCTAAAATTTTAAAAGGAACACTCAACAGACTAATGGGTCGATAACTGCTAGGATCAGAAGAATCCTTTCCACGTTTTAAAATTCCTATGACTTTCGCTTTGCGGAATTCTTTTGGAATATTTCCTGTATTCAGAATATTATTATAGAATGATAATAACCAGGACAAGGCTTTTTTGCCCAAGTGTTTGATGAACTCAGGATAAATTCCATCAAATCCTGCTGCTTTTCGAGATTTAGTGCATTTAAGTGCTGCTTTTAATTCATCCAAGTTGAATATATTCGAGATACTGTCTACAGATGAAGATGATGTCCTAAATTTGTACAAATTATACTTCATATCCTTGATTTTTGATTTTGAAATTTCAACCGAATTGGAAACATCAACTAGTCGACGAGCAATCAATTCAGGATCAATTTTGGAAGATGACAATGTTAGAGGGGTAGCCTCCCCTAATTTTCTCAAAACGTCCCATGTACTCCTACTCGAATGTGTGAAATTCATATCGGAAACTACACTATTCCACTTTTCCTTACGACTTGTATTTATCGAATTTATTAGCTTCTCGCATTTTTCATTAGTTGGGGAATTTTGATAATCCTTATATAAATTTTCTGCTTCAACTGACCAACCAGGAATATACTCTTGACGGAAACCCCTCGGAATGAATTTCTTAGCTGAAGCTTTTACTACACCAACAAATCTATAGTAGTTGTCATAAGTTGGTCGAATCCATCTTATGTCACTATCAACTTTTTTCGCGAATTGAACCCAATTAGCCTTCTGGAAATTCCAACGGGGTTTATTCAAACAGGGAGCAAGATGAACCACATTTCCTATAGTTAATAACATGGGCTTATGCTGGCTACGCGGAAAAACCCCTAAAATTTTACGTTTTACTGAAATAGGTTTAGAAGAAGTATCACAGGAAACCATGCATAGGTCTGGGTTATAGCCTCTATTCCATCTTGAAGAATGGAAAGAAGGTGTATCTTTTGCATCGAAAATCAAGAAATAATCATTGTCTTCCATCCAATCGGACAAAGCTATACCATTTCTATTATTAACATCATATCCCCATGTTACATGATGCGAATTAAAATCTCCGCAGTAAATTGATGGATGATTAACATTTATATTGAAATTTCTTGGCCAAAAACTATTTGGAGGTTTATAAATGTTGATGACAGAAATGTCACAAAATTTGAAGGAAATGAAGAAAACTCCTTCAATCTCACCTTTCCTAATTAACTCAACATTTTGAACAGAGGAATTTTTGACATAACAAGCTAGACCGTAAATTCGACTTAGAAGAAAATCAACTAGTACATAACCTTTCAAAAGTCCCCTCTCTCGAAGATTTTCCTCTGTTGCTGTATGGGTCTCTTGGAGAAGAATCACCTCTGCACCATGCTGGTCCGCTAATTTACCAAGGTAATCGCACTTATCCTTTGATATCCCTTCAATATTTAAATTTAAAATAGAAACTTCGCTACTGCTCTTCTGCCGGGAGGGTTCTTGAAACCTAGTTCGGCAATCCAAGCGATGATTTTTCGGAACTTCAGGTGTTCGAAGACCGCTACAGGACCCTAAAGAAGGGCAACCATCTCCCATAGATAATAGTTTCACATTCAAATTGAAAATAATAGGTACAAGTACAGATAGATACATTCTGAGATATAGCCTTTCTTTCAACGATTTTTTTTGATTCTCTAGTAACACGATCGTCACAAAATTAGGTAAAAATTGGCGCGTCATTATTCTGCAACTAATTACCATGCTGGAATTGATTTGGTTCCATATTTTTGAAGTTAAGGAGGCAATAAAAACAAAATTTTAGATAGGCATAACTCCAGAACTGTTTGGCCGATGTATTAGTGAACTCAAATTTTAGATTTGGATGCTCAACCTACCCTGAAAATTGCGAGTCGCTATCTCTTTTCATTCTAATGTTATCGTTAAATGTTGTTCTTTAATTTTCTAGTGATACGATTCTCACTAAATTGTACATACGTCTTTATGTCTGTATTCTACAACTAATCACCAAGTTTCGATTCGATCGGATCTGTATTGGTTGAAAACAAAATTATTACTTGGAAACTGTTGGCCGCTTATGCCCATTAACGAACTTGTCCGTCGTATTGGGACGCGCCACCTACCCTGAAAAATTCAAGTCGCTATCTCTTTCCGTTCTCAAGTTATCGAGGCAACGGTCGGACAAATTTGACCCTGAATTCTCCATCACGCAGCCGAACCCAATCGTTTCAGACCATTTTCGGCAAAAGAATCGAAAATTATAGATATTTGGGCGAAATGATAACGCAATAATCCCCAGAACATGCCCGCACAAAATCAAATTTTCTTTCCCAAATGGTACCTACTTTTCCAGCTGAAATCCATAAAATCATCAACTATTCTCCTGATTTCTGGATCCCAACCTCATTGAAAAACGAGAGGAAATGTCCGTATTATGGATAAATAATTAATATAATCAATGACTAAAACTTTCGCCCTGTAGGTATGCGTGAAAAAAATATCAATTAAAATATGTTCATTGCGCAACATTTGAAAACAATTTATTATAATGAGGAATAATGCCCATTCCGAAAGTATCATAACTTTAATTTAAACGAAAATAACGTTTCAACGTTATTGCAATGAAAAGAATTAGACACAAACAAATTGTGTGTCCTCAATTTTGCTCAAACATTTCCGAGCTCTTGAAGTGAGATTTGTACAGACTGCAATATTTTATTATTATTATCAAGAATGCATCGAAAGAGTCAACTAATCATCTTGTTCTACCTTAGAAAGTAATTAGACGCGGATAAAAAAAAATCTTGTTTTTTGCACTCTTGTTCCGCGGAAAAGAGGAAAGCCCTGTGGACAGGAGCTTAGGCACTCTTTTTCAAACTTAGACAAATCATATCTCAGAAAGTAGTGGTTTTTCAAAGTTGGGAATGATATCAATGGATTCTAATGATGAAACTGCATAATAAAAGAGATTAAATTCAAACATCATACAAGAAATTAAATTCAACAAGAGTACCAAATATTATTAATATGAAACCACCAGACCGATTCTACCCAGTAACGAACGTATCCGAGATATTCATTACTAAAATCTACTATGAAAATATTTATATTATATTAATTTAAACTTAGCCAATGTTCCAGTTTTGTTTTTACTTGAGATATTCTGAACCGAATTGGATTAACTTACCAAACTAGACTTATTTTGTCGCTTCATATTTATATATTGTTCGCAATCGCGATTCCGTCCACATAATTTATTATCTGACAATACAATTTCGAGGCTGACAACTTCGAAGGCCTGTAAATTAGTCAGGATCCTTTGTGAAGAGTGTCAAATAATTATTCAAAGCCAACTGCGATGTTAAAATCATTCAAAAAGATCCTGTATATATTTCCATCATCAAATGGATTACCCAGGAGCTATTACGATAGCTGGGGTTGTTTCATTGTTCATAATGCATTCAATCATACTTCGTTTGAGATGTCTCTTATATGTGGATGAGATGACAATGATGACATATATGAACACAGATCATTAAATTCATAAATACGGACGTTATAGTCGATTACAGTATTCTGTGAAATCATAGATTAACGATTTATTAATGAAATTTTGAAATATCGTATCTCCGACATTATTGATTTTTTAGAGTTGGAAATGATATCAATAGATTCTTATGATGAAATTGCATCTTAAAAAAAGTTAACTTGAAATTTGTGAAAAAAAAATTTTTTTTCGTTATTCTGAAACTATCACGCCGATTTTGCCTGATAATGAACTCAACCGAGATATTCATCTCCCAAACGTACTCTGAAAATTTCAAGTGTCTTGCGCATTCCGTCCTAGAGTTATCGTATCTACGGCCGGCCGGCTGGATCGGCCGGACAGAATCGATTTTGACCACGGATTCTTGATCAGTGGGTCGTACCAATGAGAGGAATACACTACCATAAGTCACTGCGACTGGAGTCCAGTAACTCACTAATTTGATCTTTCCTTCAAACTGGGGCTAAAGTCCCCCGAGGAGGGGGAGAACTGACATGGTTCACGGACGGTTCACTGATGGGTGGACGCCCTGGAGCTGGAGTGTATGGGGCTGCACCAAATATGAGCATTTTGATGTCGCTTGGGCAATGCACCACTATATTTCAGGCGGTGGAAGCCATTACGACATGTGTTGTGGAGAATATTCGTATGGGCTATTCCAATAGGAACATACGAATTCTCTTGGACAGTCAGGCAGCACTAAAGGCATTAGCTGCGGGAGAATTAACTCCAGGCTTGTGCTGGAATGCCGACAGCACTTTGACCTGACCTTGACTGCCAGAAACAGAGTTGTGCTCAATTGGGTGCCGAGGCACACAGGGGTTGAAAGGGATGAAAGAGCTGACGCATTCGCTAGAGAGGGTCCCTCGTCGGGCCAGAACCGGCAGTAGGGGTGACCAAATCGGCTGTGAAAAGCGTAATGGAAAAATGGATCCTTGCACAGCAGCCTCAGCACTGGAACAAAACTTCGGGGCAGTGGCATAGTCAGTTAATAATAGGACAGTAATGTCCCTGACTAACTAAAGAAATCTTACTACTGAGAAGGGGTAAGCTCAGGGCAGGAACTGGCCTACTAACTGGACACTGTACCCTGGAAAAGCACCCGAACAATATGGGAATTCTCCGAGAAAACCCTGTTTGTAGGAAATGTGGGGGTGGGGCAGACGAAAATGCCTCACATGTCATATTTGACAATCCAGCACACACACAATAGAGAATTCACTATGGGGGCGATGACACGACCCTGAGTGACAGCAACCGTGCGAGGCACCTAGTCAGGGGCCTAAACCAACTTTCTAGGAAAATGGGCCTTATGTATGTAATACACCGAGAAGGCAGTGGGGATGTTGCATGAGACCCATGTGATGTCGGTGGTACAAGACTTTGTAACGTTTCTTTTTATCTCAGGCAAGGGTTTGTTTATGTTTTGTTTACGATAAGGTTGTCGTTTGTGTTGACGTCGAATTTGAGGTTGGATCTCAGTGGTGCCAATCGACGCTAAATAATAATTGTTGTATTCGAAGAACCGAATAAGTTGGCAATATTGTTGAATTGTGACAGTCTGAAATTTGTGAGGGTCTGCGCCAGTCAGGGACATGAGGTCGTCCATTTTGTGAACACTCGAAGGAGGAGCAGTAGGTTAGGCGTATTTTCGGAACTTAATAAGAATTGGTGATTTCTTCTTAGTTGGATATAGTTTCGAAAATCGAATTGGGAGTGAGGGTTACATTGGTTTGATTTGGGAAGATAACAGGTACCTTGCACTCGTCTCGAAAGAGGATATAAAGACCTTTCTGCAAATCTAAGAGTTGACCACGTGAACGATCTTGGCGACTTTGACAGAACATCGCTGTGTGCTTGAAGAATTATTAGGTGGAGGCACGACAAGATTTGGTTTCGAAGCAAACGTGTGCAGGACAACCCCGAACATCAGGGGTATTTTGTAACATCAGGAGTTTTTGTGTGCCAGCACGATTTTTATATCAAGAGGAATAGAAGGATTTTGGTGGCAGTCCGAAGTTTATGGTGGCAGGAGTTTTTGAGGCCAGCACGATTATTTATATCAGGAAGAGTGTAACTGAGACATTCGAGTATATACAAGGTGGTCCATAAGTAACGCTGTGAGACAGCCAACGCAGTGTTGCTGGTCCCGAGTATATACAAGGTGGTCAGGAAGTAGCGCTGTGATTGGGGACATTCAGTCAAGGGTTGCAGACTGCGAGCACAGGCGGAAGGAGAACAGTATTGCGAGACCATCGAAGCAATACTACGTTCAGGCATAAGGAATAGCGCGCAAGTTATAGAAAACATATCTCGAAACATCTTATACCTGCTATATATATAACTTGAACATATATTGTCATCAATTGTGTAAATTATTGTTGTTGTAAAGCGGAAATTGGGGAAAGATTTGCGTAAATCATACAAGATCATAGATAAGAAACGTGGATGCGCCTGAGCTCAAGCGACGCGTATTTGAATCAGAGAGAAATATCTACGTACAATTTCCGTCACCCTCATTCAGGGTTTCACAGTAGTTATATTTTGTTGAATCTAGAGACCTGGGTTGTAAGCTACTGGAATAAATTGTTTGTTTTTAGCGTGAATATTCTTTTGGTGGATTTAGGAATTATTACATTACGCTGGGGTATCTGGGAGACTTAAATTTACCTGGCGCCCATTTACTAGGTTCCCTTGTTAGAAACCCACTCCCATCTCCACTAGAGCTAGACCGCGGATCCCCGAGTTCTAGTAGCTCCGAATTTAACCACTGCGACTTGGGAACAGTCGTATGTCGTTATAACTTAGCTCGGTTAAGTAAATTTGAGCTGCAGGGGATCTACTAAAAGACCCTATGGAGGCTAGCACCCCGAGCTGACGGAGATCAACCATGAGACCCTGTCAGCTAATAGGAGATCTACTGAGGTGCAATAAGCCTCTCTAGGCTATAGCACAGGCTACTCGCTCGATCGGAATCGGATTAACACAAACAAACAATACGTTCCTCTCATCAAAAAAACAACTTTTTCTTGTGCCGACATTTTAATTTTTGTTTCCCTGAGCCGAATTTTGCGAATGAAAAAGGTGTTTTATTTGATAAGAGGAATCTATCGTTAAAATTAATATCCAACTTAAAGACTCACCTTGCATAGTCCGAATACAATGTGTCGCAACCAAATGGAATAAATTCCGTTCCTAAATTATGGTGCATATTCATGAAATGTACCGAGAGCTAAACCTTTAATGGAATTTTGTCACCAAGACGTTTCATCTCCCAATTACCTTCGAGTGGGAATGTAACACTTCAAATTTCAAATTGGAGTGGGTATCCATCTGGAAGGTCTCTTGAAGTATCCTAAAGTCATCGTCTGAGGAGTTAATAACCCACTATTATCCTTTTTTTCGAATCTTCAACATCCGTAATTTTCATTTTATATGCCATACTTCTCACATCTCCTCCTAAATAATGTTTTATGGAGCAAGATCAGGTGATCGTGTTGACAATTCTTGCGATCCTCACCTTAGCGACTCATTTGGGAATGAGTGGTAAAGATACTGTCACACATTGTTGTGGTAATGATGTTATGCTTTTTTCAGCTGGAAACATATCCTGTTAGCTGGAACTTGTGGGTTCACTCATAAGGATATGAGTTTATCAAAGTTGATACGCCATGACGTGTTTGGACCAATGCTAGATACATTTCTCCATCCAAATTTTCACCAATGATTAAAGGACCTATGACATCGCCCCAAATTATACAGGCACAAAGTTTCACGGATCTGGGGTACAGGAGTCCCCCTGCCAAGACGATCAAAAAAAGAACAGGGCACTTCCTACCTTTTCGCGAAGCCTTGCACGCATTTTCAAACTTTCATAGCTTCGGGCATACTTCGGGCTGGATAACACGAAAGAGCCCTACTTCCCAGGATAAGATGCAGTTAGCAGACTTATGAAACACACTTACTTTAATTTGATTGATTTAGTTTTTATCTAGCCAAAATACGACAATTCCACCTCTGAATGACTGACTGGTACTAGAATTAGCCCACAAATAACATAAAAATTAAGAAATCTGTAATTTTTACCCTATAACCCCCATGAAGGCGCATGCAAGTCTGTATAATGAGCCAATAGACTTAGGGTACTTCACGAAACCCTCGAAAGAAGGAATTCAAAATGCAGACTAGAATTAGCGAACAAACAACAGAAAAATTAATAAATCTGTTACTTTTACCCTCCAACCCCCATAAAAGGGGGGCGAGTCTGTATGTTTTTATAAAACTAGAGTACTGTACGAACTCCTAGAAAGCTGAAATTTAGAAAGCAGAATAGAATTTGCGAACTTATAAAGGAAAAATTGATAAATCTGTAACTTTCAATCTTCAGTCCCCATCAGAGGGGGAGATCTGTGAATAAAACTAGGGTATTTCCGAAGATCTAGGAAGCTGGGAGTTGTTATGCAATATAGTATTAGTGGAAAAACGACAAAAAATTAAGAAATATGTAAATATAACTCTCCAACCATCATATAAGGGTATGCAAAGCAATGTAAAGAGCTCTAAAAAGCTGAGATTTGGTATGTGGACCTCAAAAATAATGAAAACATCGATAAAATTTGGAAATCTGTAGTTTTCACCCCCAAACCCCAATAAATGGGGTTGCAGATCTGTGACTAAAACTAGGTTACTTCCCCCCGGCGTGGGCGTAGGAATGTGACGACCCCATCACCCGATGCGTATTCATCGCATTCATTAGTCTCCCCAGTCAAGGTGGATCATCGTACTGAGGGCTGAATGGCGTCAGGGAATGCGCCGTGAATGAGCTATTGAGGAACCCCATTGTATGATCCCCTTTCCCTAGCTATTCGTGGGAACAACATTGGTGGAAAAAACATGAATGAAGCTGAACCGGTTGACTCAAAAAGTGGGGCAGGCGAAACCCAAACCACAAAATCATAGTGGATCATAGTGCAAAGACAATCTGGGCCTGCATTGTTGTGCATCCTAATTTCAAAACACCTGGGGGTGGATTCTCAGCTGACAGCAGGGGGACATTGGATCTTATGCTCCAAAGCCACCTCCCAGACTTGGTGATAGCCTCCGGACAGGCTGACCGACTGGATCAGGAAGGACTGACTAATAGGACCTCTAGATCCAGTTGGAGAACTCCGAAGACAGTCACGTGTGGTAAAGTGAAATGGGCCATTAAGTCCTTCTTACGCTATAAACTACCTGGACCAGACGGCATTTTTCCAGTATTACTGCAGTTAAGTGAATGGACTTGCTTTGTGTTACTGGAGCAATGACAAGTACTCCAAATGTAACTATGGAGGTTCTCGCGGAGATCCCTCGGTGATGGCCGAAGCGAGACTGGGGGCTTACAGGCTGCAGCTAAACGGTGTCTGGAGACAAAGGTTATACGGACAAGTTGGGGTTATGGGACTTATGAGTCAACCGATCCTGAATATAGTAAGCGACTGCAGTCCAGTAACTCACAAATTTTATACTTCCTTCAAACTGGGGCTAAAGCCCTCTGCGGAGGTGGAGAAGAGCCTGCAGAGTAAACTAAAATGGAACACTGACATTTCAGTGCTAGTTCCAATGTGAGCATTTCGATGTCGCTTGGGAATGCAACATTATATTCCAGGAGGAAGTGGTAACCGTCACACCTGTGTCGTGGAGAATATTTGCATAGCCTATTCCAATAGAACATATTAATTCTGTTGGACAATCAGGTAGCACTTAAGGCAATAGCCAGCTGGAGAATTAAGTCCAGTCTTGTGCTGTAATGCTGACATCACCTTGAAACCTTGGCTGCCTGAAACCGAGTTGAGCTTGGGTGGGTACCAGAGCACATGGGGGTTGAAGAGAATGAAAGAGCTGACGAACTCACTAGAGAGGGCTCGGCTATCTCCATCTTCGGGCCAGAGCCGGAAGTTAATGATAGGGCAGTCCTTCCCCCAATAACCCTGTTTGTAGGAAATGTGGGGAGGCAGACGAAACTGCCTCACATGTCTCACATGAGACTTTACTATGGGGGCGACGACACGACCCTAAGTGCCAGAAATCGTGCGAGAAACCTATTCGAGAGCCTTATCCTACTTGCTAGGAAAATGGACATTATGCAGGTAATACACCGACAAGGCAGTGGGGATATTACATGAGACCCATATAATGTCAGCAGGACTCCGTTAAGTAATCCTGAGTTGCAGGGGATCGACTAAGAAATCCCATGGTAACTAGCAACCCGGAGACAAGGCGACCATGAGACCCAGTCAGCTAATAGGAGACCGACTGAGGTGCAACAAGCTTCTCTAGGATGCAGCATGGGCTACTCGCTCTATTGACATCGGTCCAACACAAACAAACAAACGAGGGTCCTGGAGTCTTAAAAGAATGATATTCAGTATGTAGGATTGGAGAAGCATACAAACAACCACAAAATTGATAAATCTTTATCTTTTACCGTCCAATCCCCAGAACCCCGAATTTTGAAATATTAAAACTATAAATCTCAAATGTGGTAAGCAGACTAGAATAAGCGAACAAACAACTGGAAAATTATGAAATCTTTTCACCCTGCAGTCACTAAAGGGAGGATGCAGATCTGAGTGTTAAAATAGCCTACTTCTTCAAGTCCTAAAAACTTAGAGTTGATATGTAGGCTAGGATAACTATACAAATAACAACAAAATCAAGAAATGTTTCACCCTTAAGCCAATCATAAATGGGGGTGTAGTTCAGTATAACATTTCTTATATGGACGGGCACTTCTCTTCGTTGTGAAAGCTAGATTACGTAGTGTATAAATGACAAGAAAGTGAATGGGTTATAAGGACTATGAAGGAAATACTGCTCTATTTATCTATTTCACCCGACTATGCTAATACCAGCATAGTCGTTCGTTCTATTCATAATGAACGCACAGAAATAAACCGGGCTATGAATAATGGTATAGCTGAATCTAAGGCTTCTTAAAGCCGCTTTACACTAGGCAATATTGATGCAACGCATTGCATTGCATGAATATGATTATTCCATACTGCAATTTGAGTGCAATACTATTTTCAAGGACTTGTACGATCAACTCAAAGGAAACTAAAAGCACTTTTGCATTTATACTTTCATCACAGCTTTTGTATTGCGTCGGCATTAACTTGCCATAATGAGATCGGATTAAATTTCCATTATTATATAATGGTGTTTTATGTAAGAAGAAAATATGTCAACACATAAAAGGTAGACGGAGGTGGGTCCTTGGAATAATAGAAGCTATGAAAATTTGGATATTCCGCGAGCTTTTATTGAATTGGATTATCTAAAAAGTTATGGGCAATATCAGTTAGTGCTCTTGAACGTGCTATTTTATTATGATAATCATCAGACCTTATAGAATATAAGCGAGCATGGTTTTCGTATTAAACTTGTTCTGTTTCTGTAGACTGAACATACTTGGGAACTCATACCTTCTTGCTTATATTCAGAGTGATAAAAAAAATTCAAACCATCTAAAATTGATGAAAACAAATAGTGCTGAAAAAAGTTTCGAATGATAGGTTAAGTCAAACACCTAGTGAATTTTATCATATCATATTCATGTTGGGTACAATTAAAGTCCCTGAAAAATAAACCAGAATTGCCAAATAATTGCCTGAAAAATAGTCCCAGCTCTAATTTTGAAAGTTGCATCAGCTGATCAGAAAATTGCCGTCACGCATGCGCCATTGGGTCATTTACCATTGCATTGCTCTTGCATTGCACCAATATCGCATAAAGTAAAGCGGCTTCCACAATGATAAATGAAATACCACCGAAAAATTTCACGTGAAATTGTTTGCAGAGACTCACAAGAAGCGTTCACATTTAAAAAGTTATCAGATCTCATAATCATCCGAGCCTTTAACTGTACAAGTCCTTTCACTAAAGGCCCTAATTCTACAAATCCTTCATCTTGGACACGAATTATGGCTTGGATGTTTCATTAACTATTGTATGACACAACATTAGAAACTAGACTTCATTTCTTACTATTTATACTGGAGTATCGGTCGACAACTACGAAAAACCAAGATGTAGGGTTTGTAGTATTAGGGCTTGTAGAAAAAGGCCTTGTACAGTTAAGATCCTGGCTCTTCACGAGATCTGACCTATTCGAATACCTTGCTGACATTTCCGGGACAGCAAAAATGGGGTAACCAATACTTCATGAAGGATACCTTATAGTTTTAGTTGTTTTAAGTTGTTACGTTTTATCGAGGGAGAGCAATGTAGTTGGGCCGAACAGTGATCAGTATTATAATTATTACTGGAGATGAAAAATATAGAGAATATGAACATTTGTATAAAATATTAAGCTTGGCTTCAAATAAGCCTCCGGAAAGTTTGTAGAAAGGTTAATAGCCTTTATTACTCACTGATTGGTCTGCAAATCACGAAAGAGTTACCAACATAACCGACTGGACAGCTGCAAATACTCATATGGTCCTTTACAATGCACGAAGAGTTGATGCCACAATCTTCTTCACAAGGATTCTTACAGACACCGTATTGACATATCTCTTCAGAGGAACAATTTGCGGATGTCTTGCAAATTTTGGAGCAATTCTTGTATGGATTTCCCGAATAACCGTGCTTGCACTCACAATATCCTATTTCCGTATTACAAATTGAGTTGTTTGAACATGTTGGTATGCAGGAACGTGATACTGAAAATATATATTAACTGAATATTTTGAGTAAGAAATAAGTATTATTAACAACATCGAATTAAAAAGATGCTAATACATTACTGGAATTAATTTCTGATGATGTACAACACCATAATGATTCTTAAGACTTAGAACCCTCTTGTATAAATGTTTCTGAAACCCATTTGAGGGAATTTATTGATCTCAGATTTATTCTTCCCACTTATGAAAATATCGACATTATTTGAGAATTTCAAAACTTATTCAATAGAATTTAGGTAATTCACGTCAAGAGATATATTCAAGAAAGTCATTCAGGAAGGTTCATTAAATGAAGTCAGGATCTTTTGCACGCTATTGCCTATTCCCCTATATTGGACACCTCTCATCGAATTTACCATCGATATATACCACTTCTTCAGCTCTTATAAGATATGAATACATTTCGTACCATTTTAATGACTGACTTGAGTAATGAGAGAATCGTCTAAGATCACAGAATTTTTAATTCTGACATGTGTATTCTATCGGAATTGAAATTCATTAAATATCCATTATTATACGAAAAAACTAACGTTGAGTAATTTCAGGATACGATAATCACCGAATTCCGCAAAAATTAACGCTTCGGCATTCTACAAGTGATAACCGAGCTCTAATTGGATCCGATTTGTATTTTTAGTTATAGAGGAAATACCAACCAAATTTGAGATGTGTATAACTCCAAAACCACTTGGCTGATTATGCCTATTAACGAATGTCGCATTCGGATGTGAAACCTATCCTGAAAATTGCAAGTAGCAATCTCTTTCCGTTTTCAAGTTATCGTAAGATACATAATATTCTTTCCTATTTTTTTAAAATTTTATAGTGATACTATCCTCGCAAAATTTTACATTCATTTTTATGTTAGTATTCCATAATGGTTACCAAGTTTCAATTCGATCGGATCCGTATTTTTTGAGTTATAGGTACTAGATGCAACGGTCATCGATCAGTGAAAAAAACATTATTTTCCAATGAAATATTTATTTTCTCACACTGTACGATACGTCGAAAAAATTCATTTTCATTTCCAATGAGGGTCATCATATGAATTTGAGAATCGAAAAATACGCGATGCAGCGGCCGTCGTTCAGTGAAAAAAAACATTATTTTCCAAGGCGGTAATTATTTTCTCACCCTGTACGATACGTCGAGCAAAAATTCATTTTTATTCCGAATGAAGTTTATCGTAGGAATTTAAGAATCGAAAAATACTCGATGCAACGGCCGTCGTACAGTGAAAAACATTATTTTCCAAGTCAGTATTTATTTTCTCACCCTCTACGATACATCGAGCTGAAATTCATATATATTATGAATGAAGGTCATCATAGAAAACCAAGGATATCATATTACATTCAATGAGACTTTTGGATTCCGTTCGAGGAAAATTAATTATTTATATAAGAAACATTGTCCCCACCTGTATGGTTTGTCGATATTATTTGTATGTGAAACCCCTTTATGATTTAAAATGGATTATAATGCACGTGTAATCCCCTCTTATGACAAATTTCTCAATGAGGGAATAATTGTCAGTCTGGCAACACTGTTCGTTAATATCCGTATATCCCATATTCGACAGGCCCCACGTCATGATGTATGGATAACTTCACTCAAATGAATAATTATCTGGACACAATGTTCAGGAACAGGGTTGTAATTCAGGAATATGCAAAAGTTTTTATGGACTAGAAATTAAATGAAAAATGGGTTCAAGCCCTGTGGACAGGGCGCTTTCTGGCGCTCTAGTTCAAACAGACAAATTATATCTCCGAAAGTATTGGTTTCTCTGAGTTGGGAATTATATCAATGTATACATAGGATAGAGCTGCATTCTTAAAGGAAATTCAATTCAAATAAAAGTTTATTTATCAAGATTAAATGAGCAATCATGAGAATGAGAACTGCACCATGGAAGAAATCGAATTAAATCTGGCCAATTTTGCCCAATAACGAACTTAACCGAGATATTCATCTCCCTAACCTACTCTGAAAATTTCAACTACCTAGCTCATTCCGTTCGAGAGTTATTGTGGAAAAACTTTTTTTAAATTTTCAAATTTTTTTTTTTTATACTTTGCGGTAATCTGGTCAATACAAAACTTCACATGCGTTAAAGGTCATGATTCTACAATTTGATGCTAAATTTCAGATAGATCGAACGAACTTGTCCGAGATATTTACGCTCCAAAACCACCTTGCAATTTTCAATCCGCTAACTCCTTTCGTTCGAGAGTTATCGTGCCTACGGCCGGTCGGCCGGCCGGACAGAATCGATTTCGCACTCGGATTCTTGATCAGTGAGTCGAACCAAATCGTTTGAGACCATTTTCAGCCAAAAATTCCAAAATTACAGTCACTTGGGCAAATTGATAAGCACTCTGTTCCGAGGAACTAGAGCGCCAAAAAAACAAGAATCGTATGACAATTGCCCAAAACAGGTTTAAAGTACCTACAAATAGTAGGTATTCCATAAAACATGTATGAAAGAAGATGAGTAATAATATGAAAGAAGATGAGTAATAAATAAAATACCTTGTAATCGATCAAAAATTTCCTGATCTACGTTCACAAAATTTTCTCCTCTCTCGAACTACAGAATTATGCTTTCAATATTTACGTAATATTTTCAAACATTTTCGGGTGAGGTCCCCGTTGCATCGCTAAAATACGAGTATTTCTACCCCAATATTTTTGAAGTTACAATATTCCCTTCTGTCAAGTTGACATTATGAGAATTCATACATAGAATAATTATATCAATGTGTAAAATACGATTTACATTGAAATTTTGAAGAATCATATCTCCGAAAGTATTAGATTGTTAGAGTTAAAAATGATATGAATGGATTCTTATGATAAAACTTTTTATTAAAAAAATTTTAATTTGGAATTTGTTTCGTAAAAAAAAAATTTTTTTTTTGTTACTCCGAAACCATCCGTCCGATTTTGCCCAATGACGAACTCAGCCGAGATATTCATCCCCCAAACCTACTCTGAAAATTTCAACTCTCTAGCTCATTCCGTTCGAGAGTTATCGTGCCTACGGCCGGACGGCCGGCCGGACCGGCCGGACAGAATGAATTTCGACCACGGATTCTTGATCAGTGAGTCGAACCAAATCGTTTAAGACCATTTTCATCGAAATATTCGAAAATTACAGACATTTGGGCAAATTGATAAGCACTCAGTTCCGAGGAACTAGAGCGCCAAAAATGAAGGAGAAGGCTGAATAAATAAATCTAATTCGAATTAAAATTTATTTTCCTCTAAATAAAATTAGTTTGGTGAACAACTTCCGTATTCTGCCACCAGAGAAGGTATTTTTACATAAGTAATTCATCCTCGTGGTAGGGTGAAATTCACGAATATATTTCATTAGCGATACTTTATGATCCTTCAAGGGCATGAACTGTGAGCCGTCATATTATAGAAAATATTTCTCCCAATGAAATATTTCAAAATGTTCAATGACACCTTCGGTTTGCTGACTTTTTTTGGCAAGTTTTCTCATGCCTTAGAAACATTTGTGTTTTCTTCATAAATTTTCAAGACGTCTGCACTTGGGTACCTTAAACCTTTCCTGGTTTTGTGTTCAATTTATGAATTGAAAAAATCCTCACTTGTCTCAAGTATTTGAAAGACACAGTGGTGACATTGCAGTTTTCGTCTCAGTTTAAAAGAAACGAAATCAGCAATATAAGTTATCACCTCTAAACTATAACTCCGTAAGGAGTAATAATCTAGACTCTAGAGCATAGCTGTGTTTACTGAGGAAATTATTGAAGATGGTATCTTTCTCAATATCCTCATTATGTCCGTTTCCTACAACTAGTTACCAAGTTTCAATTTGATTGGATCTGTATTGGTTGAAAACAAAATGTTTGTACTCGGAAACCATTGGTCGATTACGAGGCCGATTATGCCCATTAACGAACTTTAAGTCGCTATCTCCTTCCGTTCTCAAGTAATCGTGGCTACGGCCGGACAGCCGGCCGGAAAGAATCAAAAGTTGAAAAGTTATAGACATTTGGGCCAAATGATTAGCACGCTCTTTCACAGAACATGTGCGCCAAAAATAAGATAAATCTAGTATCATCGATCATTCAGCAAATTACAAGAATGTCGATTTCTGTCCTCTATCTCTAGCCATATTATGTAGCATTTTGAAACACGCGTTACATGATTGTCCATACGATAATCAGTGGTTTAAATAAATTGAATTTTATTCCTTTGGGTGATAACCATATTTGTGTTCTTTGAATATTCCTATCTCCCAATGTATACCATATCGCTTGTACAATTTAATCATTCTATGAATGTAGCTAAGGTACTATTCGTATTGAAGGTGTCATGAAATTCTTGCTCTGGAGAGAACCATTATTATACTGAGATAATAATATTTGAGAAAATGCTCCCCTTTCTACTTAATGAAGGTTTCCGCCTCGGAGTTCACTTACCTCCTTTGCTGCCTGAAAAAATGGACACCACCAGTTGACTGAGATTATCTGGAAGATGTTATGTAGAAAGGTTTTTTTTGGGTTTTCTCTCCCAAACTCCGAAAAATATCTATAAAATAAAAATTAATCATTTTGTGATTTGCTTCTGCGTAAGAAACACAAGATATTTGTCAGAAGCAATCAATTGAACAATGTTGCCTAACAAACAACAACGAAACAACACCAACGAAGAAACAACTATATCGTAGCGTTTAGGAGTCTATCCGCCGTATTCACAAAGCATTCACCAAGCGTTAAGTCCTAACTGAGGTCTTCAGTTAAGGATAAATAAGAATCGCAACCTAAGTTAACGTATGTAACGGTGCTGGAACAGGCCTGTTTCACGTAAATTTTCACTTAAACTGAGGTTGCGATTCTTATTTATCCTTAACTGAGGACCTCAGTTAGGACTTAACGGAGATTGAATGCTTTATGAATACGGCGGAATACCAGACTCCTTCGTCAGACGCTTAATGAAAATCTTTAGAATTATTTTGTTGATAGTTATTTTGTGAAATTCAAGAATTGTCACATTGGCAGTATTTAAAAATCATAGCTAACAACGTTATACTTCGCATAGAAATTTCCAAGTTCCAACTCCTTTTTCAATGAAGTTAGCCAAATATGGTCAATACCAATTGAGCAATTTGCAAAATTGCATTCTCTGTTCAATAAAATACAAGTTGACTCCTTAAGTTTCCTTTTAATATAATCAGGTTCTGTCATTACAATTTTTGTATTACTCCAATCCATCATGTGATCTCCTTGGATTGTACATACATGTTCTGCTATTTTTGATTTCTGTATGTCTCTATTTCTCAAGTTATTCTTATGCTCTGACTTTCTTACTTCTAGTGGTCTTGATGTTTCTCCTGTGTATGATTTACCACTTATACAAGGAATATTATATACACAGTTTTTTGATTTTTGTTTTTCATTTATGGGTTTTGTTTTCGTTAATAAAGACCTAAGATCATTTTGTGTTTTGAAGACGGTTCTTATATTGAACATAGAACAGATTCTTCTAATTTTTTCAGAAAGGCCACGAACATAAGGGATCACATTCAACAGATTTGAATGCTGTTCTTGTTGATTATTCTGTTGCACTTGTTGATTATTTTGTTGTTCTTGATTATTTGCTCTTCTATCTAAATTCATGATACATGTATTTATCAATTGCCTCGGAAATCCATTTTCTACAAGAAATTCCTTGATGAAATCAATTTCATTATTTCAAGAGTAGAACAAATTAGGTTCACTCTATCATAAAGTGTTTTAATAACACCCCTTTTCACACAAAGATGATGGTTTGAATAGAAATTTAAATATCTATTTGTATTTGTTTGAATACCACCTATTTCCAACTAGGATAAGTTTTTTATCGACAAAATTTTGGAATATATATTGTTAGTGCAGTTTTCAAGTTTCCATATATTTCTGAAATTGCGCATAAATGCACCACTTATCTTTCAGACGGCACTGTGCGCACGCGAGAGACTTTTTCTTCAACTGAATCTTAATGATCACGGATAAACGTTACGTTCGATATTTTCTCGCTTATGAATTTCTTCCTTCTTTCAAGAACAAAAGTGGTCAGAATTTCTTATTACAAGAACTATAGTTCAACAAGGTGTTGGTGTCAGAGTTCCAGACAAGGAGATCCCCAACTAACCAGGATGAGGGTGAGTGTCCATCTGAGATTTGTGGTGTATTTCTTAATAATTATCAAATTTACTTATACAGTCTGCTAAATTTCTACCGAAGTGCTAACATATATATATATATAAAAAAAATTGAAGAAAAATTTGTGGATACATATTTGTTGAAACCAAAAGCTTGGTGGCGATATGTTCACGATATATTTGTAATTTGGCAACATGGTAGAGAAGAGTTAGGCAAATTTTTCGATTTCATATTTTCGAAGGAACCTACAATAAAATTCACTTTGGAAATAGAGAAAAATAATCAGCTTTCTTTTCTGGATATTTTGATAATTAAGTATCCGAACTATTTCGAAACGAGTGTCTTCAGGAAGCAGACACATACAAATAGATATTTAAATTTCTATTCAAACCATCAGCTTAGTGTGAAAAGAGGTGTTATTAAAACACTTTATGATAGGGCGAACCTAATTTATTTATTTATTTATTTATTTATTTAATATTCGTGCACATAAGTAAATACTTTGTACATGAAACCAACGGTACATCCCATTTGAACACAAAAGCAATAATAAAAAGCATTAAAAAAACGACAAAAATAACAATGTTTAAAATACACAAAGATACAAACATCCTAAAGAGCAGAATAAATAGAACATATTATGACCTAATACTAACAATTAACAATTGATAAAACTTTGGCCTTAAAGCGAGGAAGAGACAGCCCAAAAATTTCCAATTCAGGGGTCAAGTCATTGAACAATCCGGTGGTACGATGCAAATAGAAGTTTTTTCTGTAGTTAGTACGTGGGGTGTCCTGATAAAAGATGTGCGTGCTCCGAGTACACATTCTCGGAGCGTTAAAATTGAATTTAGACAATAACTGAGGACAGTCCACCATACCGTTCAACAACTTATATGTAAACAATAGGTCCTGGTGAGACCTTTTAACTGATAGAGAGGTCATACCAAGTATTGATCTTATGTGATCATAATTTAATTCCGTTAGCGGAACTCCAAGTTTGTAAGCGCATATTCGAAGGAACTTATTTTGAACTCTCTCCAGGCAATTCACATATATGGCGTAAGATGGTGACCATACAACCGATGCGTATTCTGCAATACTTCTAACCAATGAGCAATAAACTATCTTGAACGTTTCAACGCTGTACAATGAAGTATTACGCTGAATAAAACCTAAAAGTTTCATACATTTTTTTTTAACTTTGAAAATGTGATCACCAAATGTCAACTTAGAGTCCAGTTCCACACCTAGATCTTTGACTTTGCTCGCCCTATGCAAAAGACTATCGCCAACGTAATATAATATATTATTTGTAACACCACGATGGTATGACATCACACTGCACTTCTCAACATTCAATAAAAGTCTATTTAGCTCACACCAATTGAATAATCTATCTAAATCCTGCTGAAGCAGGAGAGCATCATCAGACCTGGAAACGGGCCTGAATATTTTGAGGTCGTCTGCAAATAAAAGAAATTGGCTATTTTGAAACACATCACCAATATCGTTAATAAACAACAAAAACAACATGGGACCCAAGTGGCTGCCCTGAGGCACCCCCGAGGGAGCGGAAAAGAAAGGTGAATTGAAGCATCCATATCGCACCGAATAACGTCGACCTCGCAGAAAGCTCTCTACCCAACTATACATGGCACCTCTAAAACCCATCAAGTGAAGCTTATACAGCAACAACGAGTGGTTCACTCTATCAAACGCCTTACGAAAATCGGTATAAATACAGTCTACGCTGTAACCACGTTCCATCGCTGAAGTGACGCAATCTAGAAATACTAACAGATTAGTGACAGTGGATCTACACTTGACAAAACCATGCTGCTCCCCTATTATAGCAATCGAACACTTCCATGTAACGTAAGTACACACTAACTTATCGAACAATTTGGACATCACAGGTGGTACACAGATCCCCCGATAATTAGACACTAACTGCTTATCCCCTGTCTTAAAAATAGGCAAAATGAAACCATCCTTCCAAGCAGATGGGAAAATACCAACGTTTAAAGAATTATTAAATAAATCGCGCAATGGTACAGACAGACTGAACGAACATTCCTTCATCAAGAATGATGGAATGCCATCCGGCCCAACTGAGTATGAACTCTTCAACCCCGATAAACCCTCATATACATCAGATATAGAAAGCGACATATCATTCACATCGACGACCTCCGGAATAACAAATGGGGGGATAACTATGTCCTCAGATACAAACACTTCACTAAAAAATTTTGCAAATAACTCCGCTACCTCCGCACCATTCGAACTAATCTCATTGTTAAAGGACACTCTGCTAGGAAGTGAGGATGTGCCCTTAAGTGACCGTATATGGCTCCAAAAATACTGGGGATCAGACTTAATACGAGATTCAATCAGCAAATTGTACGCCTGAAAACACTGTTTACTTCTTTCCTTACATTGACCCCGTAGATCGCGAAATATTTCATAATCATGCTGCGAACAAGTTCGCTTATAAACGGCATGCGCCTTCCTTTTTCTCTTTATCAATTTCATGAGATCCCCATCAAACCATTTCGGATAAAAACTTCGTTTTTTGGACTGTCTCGGAATGAACATGTCAATACCTTCATAAACTATATAATAAAAATGTCCCACAGCTTCATTAATACTGAACTGACTACAGAAACTCCAATCAACTGAGTTAAGATAGTTGTTAAGGCCGATATAGTTACCTCTCCTGAAATCATACGTGAACGGTTCGACACGCGCCAGGCAGCAGCCAGCTGCAGCAGCGTCCAGAGCCGGCACAGCAATTACATAACCGTTATGGTGCATGGAACTATCCAAAATAGAGTCATCTGAGTAGCCAACCGACACTCCAACAATCGACGTAAACACCAAGTCCAAGAACACACCACGGACATTTTGTTCTACTCTTGAAATTCGAAATAATGAAATTGATTTCATCAAAAAATGTCTTCAAGAAAATGGATATCCGAGGCATTTCATAAATACATGTATCATGAATTTAGATAGAAGAGCAAATAATCAAGAACAACAAAATAATCATCAAGTGCAACAGAATAATCAACAGGAACAGCAACCCAATCTGTTGAATGTGATCCCTTATGTTCGTGGCCTTTCTGATAAAATTAGAAGAATCGGTTCTAAGTTAAATATAAGAACCGTCTTCAAAACACAAAATGATCTTAGGTCTTTATTAATGAAAACAAAACCCATAAATGAAAAACAAAAATCAAAAAACTGTGTATATAATATTCCTTGTAATTGTGGTAAATCATACACAGGAGAAACATCAAGACCGCAAGAAGTAAGAAAGTCAGAGCATAAGAATAACTTGAGAAATAGAGACATACAGAAATCAAAAATAGCAGAACATGTATGTACAATCCAAGGAGATTACATGATGGATTGGAGTAATACAAAGATTCTAATGACAAAACCTGATTATATTAAAAGGAAACTTAAGGAGTCAACTTGTATTTTATTAAACAGAGAATGCAATTTTGCAAATTGCTCAATTGGTATTGACCATATTTGGCTAAATTTATTGAAAAAGGAGTTGGAACTTGGAAATTTCTATGCGAAGTAAAACTATCTTAGCTAAGATTTTTAAATACTGTCAATGTGACAATTCTTGAATTTCACAAAATAACTATCAACAAAATAATTCTAAAGATTTTCATTAAGCGTCTGACGAAGGAGTCTGATATAGACTCCGAAACGTTACGATATAGTTGTTTCTTCGTTGATGTTGTTTCGTTGTTGTTTGTTAGGCAACATTGTTCAATTGATTGCTTCTGACAAATATCTTGTGTTTCTTACGCAGAAGCAAATCACAAAATAATTAATTTTTATTTTATAGATATTTTTCACAGTTTGGGAGAGAAAGCCCAAAAAAAAAACCTTTCAATAATGAGTATACCTCCCACAGTATCCTTTAATGATTACTTAGATGTTATGTTCTTTGGTATTCCAAGGCGTTCGATAGATTTTGCCAGGGAAGGTTACTGTCAAAAGTGGACCATTCTCAAATTACTCCTACTCTACATTCGAAGACGATTTAAAATTGCATACCGGTGGATTCCATCAACTATAAAATGATCTGGACTTGATCGCTTGATGGTGTATCGACTGGGATTGGGAAGCAAACTATCATGAACTACAAGAGGGGAAGAATCATTTCAGCCATGCATACAGAAAATGATATAATATGAGCGTTAGGATTTTAAAGTCAAATATAAGACATATACTGCTGCAAAGCCCAAATAATTCCACTGTTGACGAATGTGCAACTATTTACAATTATGTTTTAAGAATTACACCATTTGAATGTGGTCCACCGTAGAACTCAGATTTAAGAAATTCCTACGGAAAGAAGTCACATGTTATCAAATCACAAGACCCAACTCAGGATAAGTGAGGGAAAATTCTGGAAGTAAGGTTCTCATCAAACCTTTTTAAACCTGCAGGAATGCTGGGAAAATAGTTTTGGAGGATCTTGTCATTAGAACCATTATATTGCATGAGACTAGATACATTTTTGAGCGAATGCTGTAGGGAACGGCGTGCTATATAATTCTGCCCAAATGTCTGTAATTTACGAATTTTTGAGGAAAATGGTATCGAGTGATTAGGTTCGGCGCACTGATGAAGAATTTGAGGTCAAATTCGATTATATCTGGCCGACCGGCTAGCCCACAATAACTTACGAACGAAAAGAGAGCAATTTTCAATTGGGATACGCAATGGACCATTGCACATCCCGATGCGACTGTTCACAATGGACATAA
The DNA here is from genome assembly GCA_937662695.2 of Halyzia sedecimguttata. Lineage (NCBI taxonomy): Eukaryota > Metazoa > Arthropoda > Insecta > Coleoptera > Coccinellidae > Halyzia > Halyzia sedecimguttata. The sequence continues at coordinate 7,150,160 of OW569416.2, read as the reverse complement.
TCGGCAAAACGGTTCCGCAGTTATTCCCATATGTAATATTGGTCGCATTCAGCGGACGAAGCGCTCAGCCACTTTACGCTACCGCTACCTAGCACAAATCAAATGTGCTGCATAAAATAGCCTCCGCTCCAGAACGTGTTGAGTTCGTAAGGCATGTGCCACCGAACGTTTTGGTAACAGTTGCGCAACTGTTTCATCCGCTGAATGCGACCATTGTGTCTTCAATAATTCGTCATTCGTGAGAGTAGTACCTAACATAAGAAAAAAAAATTGTTTTCTTCAAAAATATTATAATTAAGATAGTTTCCACACAAACCTTCAATCAGCATTTTCTCAATAGAGTAGGTACCCTATTCCATCTCGATCGAATTCGTATTTTGGAAATTATTGGGAAAATAACATTTTAAACTGATATGTGCCTTGGAAATTTCGAATGATGTAAATCTCAGTTTAGTTGGAGCGCTGACAGCTTTGAGGTTAGTTTGCTTGGCTCCGCTCGGGAAATCCGTGTTCAAATCTCCGCGGAGTAGGTTCACTATTTTATTTATTTTAATATTTGGTTTCAATGTATTTCTAATGCATTTTTGTCCATGTAATGGCTAAAAACATGGCTCAAAAATTAATTTTTCTGTATGGTCGTGCAAAATGTTACTACTTTTTGCACTATCTACAGTGCACCAAAACTGGAACTTGTTCTATAGAACAGAGTGCTATCATTTTGCCCAAATGTTTGTCATCTTGGAATTTTCAATGAACGATTAGGTCCAACTCACTGATGAAGAATTCGAGATCAAATTAAGTTATGTCCCGCCGGCCGTCCGCCGTCCGTTGCCACAATAACTTTCGAACAGAAAGGGATGGCGACTTGCAATTTTCAGGGTGGGTATATGAAGGCGATGGTTGAGTACGTTAATCGGCCAAATAGTTTAGGAGTCATACTGAAATGTTATTGTTATTGCCTCAATAACTCAAGAAACACAGATCCGATTGAATTGAAATTTAGTTGTAGAATACCGATGGACAAACTTTCAACCACCGTATCACTAGAAAAGAAATAAAAATACCTCTTCAACAAAAATTTCAAGTTTTATTGAAAAATTCTATATTTCAGAATTTTTTTTTTGTCAGATTCCAATGAAATATCGCACAAACCTTCAAGCCGAATTTTAAATAATATTATATATTATTAATTTTCAAAGATACGGATCCGAGTGAATTGAAATCGAGTACACGATTTAGAAATGACGGCTTGCAGGTTCATGCAGTATTTCGTGAGAATATGTAAGGCGTGAATAGAAAAAAGAAGATATGCGCAAAAGCTCCTGAGTTCACGTCAGTGCTTTAAAAGAAATTTATGAATGTCGTTCAAATACAAGTGCCCATTATGCTTAGCATAGAATATACAGGGGCATTATTTTAAAGGGACAATAATAAGCCTCTTGTGGGAAAGCAAAAATGATAAGCTAATAAATATTCACACACAAAGGTTCTTGAACATGAACTACATTCTTGAAATATTACCACTTCCGGTTATACCGGAAGAAACTACTAACTTCTAAGATTCCTATCAGAAAATTGAGGTCTGTTTTTTCAACCATATTTATGGCTATCAATCGTGTTGGAGATTTGTGCATTTTAAGAAAAATTTTGGCAGCCGAGAGTGACAATGAGATTTCGGGAGTACCTATAAAAAAAAAGCACTGACGTGAAGTCAGTACTCTTTGGCGCGCGTGTTCACGGTGGCTAATTTGAATTGAATGATGAGTACTTCAAGCTCAGTGGATAGAGCGAGCCGAAGATCTACCCAAAGGATAGTGTACACCATTCACTGTCGGTTCAAAAATGAACAGTGCTGTATCTAAGCTGCCATCAGGATAGAGTAACAAAGTTGGAAAAGAACACAAGTGACTCTCCTTAGTCGCACAAGCTCCTAGAAGATTTGGGAGGGTCAGTATAATCCTAATCATGTTTATAGCACGCGCGCCAAAGCAGATTGACTTTTTACACTTTTTCTTTCATTGTTAAGTCAATCTGCTTTTGCGCGCGTGCTATAAACATGATTAGGATTATACTGACCCTCCCAAATCTTCTAGGAGCTTGTGCGACTAAGGAGAGTCACTTGTGTTCTTTTCCAACTTTGTTACTCTATCCTGATGGCAGCTTAGATACAGCACTGTTCATTTTTGAACCAACAGTGAATGGTGTCCACTATCCTTTGGGTAGATCTTCGGCTCGCTCTATCCACTGAGCTTGAAGTACTCATCATTCAATTCAAATTAGCCACCGTGAACACGCGGGCCAAAGAGTACTGACTTCACGTCAGTGCTTTTTTTTTTTCAAGTTCCCTTAACAAATATAGCTATCAATACAGTTTGGCTGTTAGCTTTACCGTAGATCGGAAAAAAATGCGGTTATGGGTCCTCCGTTAGGGACGCAATTGCATCTTCTCCAAATCCGAACGTATTTGAATATAGATCTACCGAATATAGTTATTTATAAATTCGCCTCAGGGCCACAATACAGACATTTCAAATCGGAAACAACGCTATTTCCCCCAAACTGACTTGTGTCCGTGCACTGAATTGACATGAATATTCTTTTAAAACCTCACAATATCGGCTCATTACTCCCAACATAACCCAAACAACCCAAAACCATTCACTTCTCGTCTGCGCAAGCGCAGTATACTCGTGGCTGCAAGTCCTCCCAAAATTACACACCTCACAAAAAACTCCGATTCTCCAACACTAGTGGTTCAGGAGATATCGCTTCTTGAATCCACGCATGCGCAGACCCTCAACAGAGGATTCTATAGCGGAATAGCATCCGCCATCCCAAAACCCCAATCCTCTCTGACGAAAGCACCAGCAGTTAAATCAATGATGGTCTGCTCATGCGCATAACGAAAAATGCCCGTAAGGGGTTACATCAATTTAGAAATTAGCCCCAGGGCCACGGTACGGACACTTTAACTCTGAAACAACGCTTTATCCCCCAAACTGACTTGTCCTTGCACTGAATTGCTATGAATATTCTTTTAAAACCTCATAATATCGACTCAGCACTCCCAACATAACCCATCCAACCCAAAAACAGTCACTTCTCTTCTGCGCATGCGCAATCTACTCGCGGCTAAAAGTCCTCTCAAAATAACACACCTTACAAAAAACTCCGATTCTCCAACACTAGTGGTTCAGGAGATATCACATCTTTAATCCACGCATGCGCAGACCCTCATTAGGGGATTCTATGGAGGAATAGCATCCGCCACCCCAAAACCCTAATCCTCTCTGACGAAAACACCACCAGTTAAATCACTGATGATCTGCTCATGCGCATAACGAAAAATGCCTGTAAGCGGTAACATCAATTTCAAAATTAGCCTTAGGGCCACGGTACGGACAAAAAACTCTGATTCTCCAACACTAGTGGTTCAGGAGATATTGCATCTTGAAACCACGCATGCGCAGACCCTCACCAGGGGATTCTTTGGAGGAATAACATCAGCCACCCCAAAACCCCAATCCTCTCTGACGAAAACACCAGCAGTTGAATTACTGATAATCTGCACATGCGCATAACCAAAAATGCCCGTAAGGGGTGACATCAATTTCAAAATTAGCCCCACTGCCACGGTATGCACACTTCAACTCGGAAACAACGCTACATCCCCCAAACTGACTTGTCCTTGCACTGAATTGCTATGAATATTCTTTTAAAACCTCATAATATCGACTCAGCACTCCCAACATAACCCATCCAACCCAAAAACAGTCACTACTCTTCTGCGCATGCGCAATCTACTGGCGGCTAAAAGTCCTCTCAAAATAACACTCCTTACAAAAAACTCCAATTCTCCAACACTAGTGGTTCGGAAGATATCGCATCTTTAATCTACGCATGCGCAGACCCTCATCAGGGATCTGAATTCTATGGAGGAATAGCATCCGCCACCCCAAAACCCCAATCCTCTCTAACGAAAACTACAGCAGTTAAAGGACTTCTCATCTGCGCATGCGCAATACGGAAAATGCCCGGAAAGGGCAGCATGAACCTCAAAAACATATTATGTTTCGGCATTAAAAGCAAAGTACCTATTCCGCAAAATAGTAGTAATTTTTTTATTTTTTTCATGTCACGTGATCTTCACGAAATTTTGTAAAAGTGTTTGCTTTGGTCTTTTGCATCTAACTACTGAGTTTCAATTTAATCAGATCAGTATTTTTCGAGTTATCGTGAAAACAAAATTTTCAAATTTTCAAAATTTTTTTTTGCCACTTTAGGGCCGTCCGTTCAACACAAAACTTCGCAGGCATATAAAGGTCATGATTCTACAATCTGTTGCCAAATTTCAAAAACATCGAGTGATCGGTTCCGGAAATATTCATAAAAAACGTTTTTACTAAAAACGGCCTTAACTCCGAAACCGCTCGGTCCATTTCGCCCGTTAACGAACTTGTCCGAGATATTTACGCTACGAAACTACCCTGCATATTTCAACGTTCTAAGTCATTCCGTTCGAGAGTTATCGTGCTAACGGCCGGACCGGCCGGCCGGCCGGCCGGACCGGACGGACAGAATTGAATTTGACCTCGAATTCTTCATCAGGGAGTCGAACCCAATCGTTTGAGACCATTTTCGAAAAAAAATTCGAAAAATACAGACATTGTGACGAAATGATAGCACGCTGTTGCTTGCGGAACACGCGCGCAAAAATGCTGTGTCAAATAATTGCATTAATTTGTCTCGACAATTCAAATAGTCTTAATAAATTATAAATAAAGTTTTTTTTTAGTTTTTGCGCGCGTGTTCCGCAAGGAACAGCGTGCTATCATTTCGTCACAATGTCTGTATTTTTCCAATTTTTTTTCGAAAATGGTCACAAACGATTGGATTCGATTCCCTGATGAAGAATTCGAGGACAAATTCAATTATGTCCGTCCGGCCGGCCGGTCCGGCCGTTAGCACGATAACTCCCGAACGGAACGAGTTAGAGAGTTGAAATTTACCAGGCATGGTTGGAGCGTAAATATCTCGAACAAGTTCGTTAATGGGCAAAATCCATCAGGCCGTTTCGGAGATAAGGCCATTTTCATTTTAAACGTTTTTCGAGAATACTTCCGAAACCGATCACTCGATCTATCTGCATCAAATTGTAGAATCATGACCTTTATACGCTTGCGAAGTTTTGTATTGATCGGATGGCTGTAAACTGAAAAAAAGGTCAAATATTTTAAAATGAAATTGAAATTTTGTTTTCACTATAACTCGAGAAATACTGATCCGATTGAATTGAAGCTCGGTAGTTAGATGCAAAGTACCAATGAAAACACTTGTGCAGAATTTCGTGGGGATAGCATGAGTAGAAAAAATTTAAAAATTTTTTAACTATTTGCGGAATATTTTGCTTGAAATTCCGAAACAAAATATCGGATTGAGTTCAGTTTTGGCACTTCGGTGACGAATTATGACCTCTTGGGGTGTGCAAAATTTCACTGTGAACAGACCACTAGGAGCCTAAAAAAAAATTAATAATTTTGAACTTCCAAACTCGAAAAATAATTTAATTTCGAATTCCTACATGGAATATCTCTGAACATCTATTGTCGTGCGATTGGCTCAGTGGTAGAGTAATTGACTTGGGAGCGGAAGCCCCAAGTTCAATTCCGAGGCTAGGAAAGAAATTTTCTAGTCACGGTAATCGCCACCATTCGCTGTTGGGTCAAAAATTAACAGTGCTGTGCCTAAGGTGGCGTAAGGACACAGTAACAAAGCCTACACAGAACACAACTGGTTCTCCTAACTCAGGGCATGCTCTTAGAGCTTATGAGGGGTCTCCTTGTGGAAGACCCAGGAGGATCATTATAATAATAATAATAATAATAATAATAATAATCTGGTGATCATATTTCGTTCCGAAGTGTTTTTTGCGCGTTTATCTGAATCAAGTCGATATGTACGAGGGCAATTGACTAAAATATGGACCACTTAATAGAATGACAGTTGAATTAATGCGTAAACGATGTGTGGAATTTTAAATTGGTTTTCAAAATTTGTCTGACCGGTCAACGACTGGAGGTGTATCTGCCTCTTTTGGGCATTTTTTGTTATTTGCATAAGCAGCCGAGAAATAATTTAACAGCTCGAGTTTTCTTCTGATGAGATTGGGGTCTTGGGGTGGAGGATGCTATTCCTCCATAGAATAGCCCGGTGCGGGTCTGCGCATCCGTGGATTCAATAAGCGATATCTCCTGAACCACTACTGTTGGAGAATCGGAGTTTTTTTGTGAATGACCGGACGGCCATAAAGTGACAAGAAAAATTTTAAAATTTTGTTTCTACGATAACTCGAAAAATACTGATCTGATTGAATTGAAACTCAGTAGCTAGATGCAAAAGTCCAAAGCAAACACGTTTGCATATTTTCGTGAAGATCACGTGAAATGAAAAAATTCAAAAAATTACTACCATTTTGTGGAATATTTTGCTTGAAATTCCGAAATCTATTTTTTTTTTAAGTTCATGCTGCCTGCCTGCCTTCCAGTGCATATTTCGTTATGCGCATGCGCAGATGAGAAGTCATTTAACTGCTGTAGATTTCGTCAGAGAGGATTGAGGTTTTGGGGTGGCGGAAGCTAATACTCCATAGAATCCCCTGGGAAGGATCTGCGCATGCGTGGATTAAAGATGCGATATCTCCTGAACCACTAGTGTTGGAGAATCGGAGTTTTTTGTAAGGTGTGTGATTTTGGGGTGACTTTCAGCCGCGAGTAGATTGCGCATGCGCAGAAGAGAAGTGACTGTTTTTGGGTTGAATGGGTTATGTTGGGAGTACTGAGCCGATATTGTGAAGTTTTAAAAGAATAATCATGTCAAATCAGTGCACGGACACAAGTCAGTTTGGGGAAAATAGCGTTGTTTCCGACTTGAAGTGTGCATACCGTGGCAGTGGGGCTAATTTTGAAATTGATGTCACCCCTTACGGGCATTTTTGGTTATGCGCATGTGCAGATTATCAGTAATTCAACTGCTGGTGTTTTCGTCAGAGAGGATTGGGGTTTTGGGGTGGCTGATGTTATTCCTCCAAAGAATCCCCTGGTGAGGGTCTGCGCATGCGTGGTTTCAAGATGCAATATCTCCTGAACCACTAGTGTTGGAGAATCAGAGTTTTTTGTAAGGTGTGTGATTTTGGGAGGACTTGCAGCCGCGAGTGGATTGCGCATGCGCTGAAGAGGAATGACTGATTTTGGGTTGTATGGGTTATGTTGGCAGTAATGAGCCGATATTGTGAGGTTTTAAAAGAATATTCATGGCAATTCAGTACAAGGACGAGTCAGTTTGGGGGATGTAGCGTTGTTTCCGAGTTGAAGTGTCCGTACCGTGGCCCTGGGGTGAATTTATAAATGACTATATTCGGTAGATCTATATTAATTTACGTTCGGATTTGGAGAAGAGGCAATTGCGTTCCTAAAGGAGGTCCCATAACCGCAATTTTTTTCGATCTACGGTAAATCGAAAAGCCAAACTGTATTGATAGCCATATATGTTGAAGGAACTTGAAAAAAAAAGCACTGACGTGAAGTCAGTACTCTTTGGCGCGCGTGTTAACGGTGGCTAATTTGAATTGAGTGATGAGTACTTCAAGCTCTGTGAATTGAGCGAGCCGGAGATCAACCCAAGGGATAGTGGACACCATTCACTGTTGGTTCAAAAATTAACAGTGCTGCATCTAAGCTGCCGTAAGGATAGAGTAACAAAGTTGAAAAAGAACACAACTGACTATCCTTAGTCGCACAAGGTTCTAGAAGATTCTGAGGGATCTTCGTGGGAAAGACTTGGCAGTGTCAGTATAATCATAATCATGTATATAGCACGCGCGCCAAATGCAGATTGACTTAACAATGAAAGAAAAAGTGTAAAAAAGCATTGACGTGGGGCCAATCTGCTTTGGCGCGCGTGCTATATACATGATTATGATTATACTGACCCTGCCAAGTCTTTCCCAAGAAGATCCCTCAGAATCTTCTAGAAGCTTGTGCGACGAAGGAGAGTCAGTTGTGTTCTTTTTCAACAGTGTTACTCTATCCTTACGGAAGCTTAAATGCAGCACTGTTCATTTTTGAACCGACAGTGAATGGTGTCCACTATCCCTTGGGTAGATCTCCGGCTCGCTCAATTCACTGAGATTGAAGTACTCATCACTCAATTCAAATTGGCCACCCTGAACACGCGCGCCAAAGAGTACTGGTTTCACGTCAGTGCTTTTTTTTTAATGGAGTCTGTGTTTCAAAATGGAATGCCTCATTTGTTATTTCAAGAAGTAGTTATGGACAAAATTTCCATTCAATTGAAATGAGATTGACCTATACTTAAAATTGATAGTTTTTAAGTGATTTACATTTTTATTGATAATGTAAATGCTGTTGCCATAAGAATCACAACTTACGATAACTGTAAATGCACAAATTAAAGAAATACATAGACAAAAAAAATTAAGGTACATCTTCAGCCCCCGGAGGCCATTATTTTCAATCCACCTAGATAGGTCTTTATTTGATGATTCAAATGAAGTATCGAGCTTTCTTCCCACAGTTTTACAATTTTGAGATAATATACAGGGTGTTCATTAAAGACATGCTATTATTTAAGGGGTGCTCATTCTAAGGGAAAAACTTCTTTTGAACACATGTCGTAAAAGTTTTGACTTTTGATTTAATTATTTTAATCAAGAACTGAGCATCTGACAAGAAAACTTCTTTTTTGGATCCTTATGCATTTTGGAAGAAATCTGATCTCTTAATTTGCTTTCAGTCCATGCACAAACATTTCCGCACCGCATCAGGATTTTTGAGGAATTTATCCTGAAGTAAAGTGATTTTTATTTTTTGAGCGGAAACCGTGCGTCGATCGAAGAGAACCAATGAAATCAAATTTGCTCAAAAGTGAATGAGGATCACAAAAGTAATTTTTATTTCATTTTTAACCAAAAATATTCAATGCGAAACCCGTATGGACGCCACTAGTAGAGAAAATGGAAATTTTTGCACATTATATAATGCACCTTGATGCATAGAAGACATATACCAAATTTCATACAGATGTTCACTCAGTTATTATTAAAAAACTGTTTTTTTTTCAAAATTTTGTCACCCCGTATCTCAGAAGTTAAGACTTTCAGGATATACGTGCATAGAAACTTATTTTCTTATAATAAGTCAAAAAATCACCCCCGTATAGCTCGTCTAGAAAGTATCCGGAAAAAAACAAAGCTCAACTGTAATTATTTGGTATATATTTTTAATTCTTGGATTATGAAATGATAACAAATTGTTCATTTTATTTACTTATACAACCTCCATTTATCTGTAAACACTTGACTAAACGTCGAGGTACACCCGAAACTAGATCACCTTCATAATTTTCGGTGATGGTAGTCTAGGACTGTAAAACTGAGTGAATTAAATCCTATTTATTTCGTGGCACGGCTCGTTCAACTTCAATCTTCATTAGTCTCCATATGTTTTCAATGGGACTAAGATCTGGTGAAGCTACTGGCCATGGAATAATCATCACTTGTTGTTCTTGTATCCAAGCTTGAGAATAGGCCGAAGTATGACATCTTGCATTTTCCTGCTGAAAACGCCACCCCACTGTATATAAAGCATGCGCCGTTTCAAGAAGAAAATCGTTTAGAATGCCACAATACTTTTCACTATTAATGGTACCATCAACTGTACAGAGAGGCGTAGCACCACGCTGAGATATTGCTCCCCAACCCATTATTTGTGTGGAAATTTGAATGGTAGCAGGTTTTTTTGATAGGTTTTTCAAGTAATTTCCACCAAGTTGGAAACAACTTTCATCGGATATAAAGACATTCTTAAAACGATCTTCGGGAATTGTGTCGTCATAAGGCAAATAAAGCGTTTAAATTGTTTCCTTTAATCTTAAGCGGTCTTCCTGATACTGGTCTATGCTTCGTATCTATGCCATTCATTATCATCTTTATTATCTCAAACATATACTGCAATTTTTCCGAGTTTAGTCAAATGCACAAAAATGTTTCGAAAACATTTTCTATACAAATCTTCTACCTGTTTTCTTTCCTTCTCTAGTTATTTCATGAATTGCATACCTTTTGAAAATCAATAATATTTGACAGATAGTGTTGCCATGCAACTTTATCCGTAGCGGATAATTTGCACAACCTATTACTCTTGTCTTAGGATGTTACAAAAAATAGATATATTAAAATTATGAAAAATAATAAATTCCGGATACTTTCTTGACGGACTATACATAATGATCTGAACTTAATCGCTCGATGACGTATGGACTGGCACTGAAAAGAAAAATGTCGTGTATAATGAAAGGGAAAGAATCAATTCGGCCAAGCATATAAAGGGTGATTCCATTAGTGCTTTGGGATTTTAAAGTAATGTAAAACACAAACATCGCTGCGTAGCCAAAATGTCTCCACTATACAGGGTCTCACCGGAATAGCCGATTAGATAAATAAAGCAATTCAAACTAGTGACCGACCGAAAGTTCGGTTTCGGTTTCGGTTTCGGCCAGTTTCAGCCAAGAAATCTAGTTTCGGCCTTATTTTCGGTTTCGGCCCAAAATGGCCGAAACTTTCGGCCGGGCCGAAACTTGACTGTTCGTGAATTATCCTGGTCGTTTGGCCAGGAGTTTTAAGTAGGTATACATAATTGTCGTACGAGTTATTGTGATCTATCCTTGTTATGACTGAGAATTCATGAGAATTCACTTTATTGATTATTAATTAGACTACATAGGGTGATTCCAAATAAGACGTGAAACTTGAAGTATGACTCATTAGCTGTTGTTCAATCCATATTTATTAATAACCGAATATCAACGGTTTTTGGAGTTCGGGTGGTTTTTAAAAGATTTCTGAACTTATAGTACATATTTCGTCAATTTTTTCTACGTTGACCAAATTTGGTGATAATTCTGGATTATTTTCTCCAGAAAAGAATAAGATATGTACGAAACAAGCAAAACTATGCTGTATAAGAGGTTGAGAAAGAATTGTTGTGATTTGAAATGTGGTAGGTATATGAATAAATGAAAAATCAATTTCTAATATCAATTTGTCTGCAACTTTTGAATTTCACAATTTTGTATGCCAAAATTATTTTAAAAACTTGGCAAATTTCTTCTTCATTCTCTAACAGATTTCGTTAGATTGCTTAACTAGTTTCGTTTCAGCAGATTTTTATAAGCAACTTTTTGAATGTCCGGCATTTAAAATAGTTAATGTGTATCAAAGACAGCGTGAGTAAATTTCAGGCGGAAAATAACAACTGAAGACATCAGAAAGACGACACGTCCTGGCCTATGGAATGGTGGAACATAATTTATGAATACATTTTCTAATGTAATTTCGAGCTTAGTTGCAACAAAAAAATATTGAATTCGTTATTTTCCTCTATTTGCTTCTTATATCCCCTTTCAAATCATACTAATTCTTTTTTAACAGCACCAGTACTCGAATATCTCGGAAACCATTGATTTTTGGTCCTCAATAGAAATGGCTCAAACCACAGCAAATGATCCATACTAACACCTCCTCTAAGGTTCACGTCTGATTTGGAATCACCCAGTATACTTCGACTGATTATTTTGATAATTTGGTAATACCAAAATAATAAATAAAGATCTCAAAAAAAATGTCTTTTTATTTTTTTAACACTCCTTAACTATTTTTATGTATATGCGACTAAAATTGTAAAAAATACAGTATATTTCAGCATGAAATATAAAGTTTCGGTTTCGGTTTCGGCCGAAACTGAGACCCTGGCCGAAAGTTCGGTTTCGGTTTCGGCTGAAATACCAATTTCGGTCGGACACTAATTCAAACTAGTATCATGAGGATTGCCGTAGAATAATAATTTTGTTGGACAAATCAATACCCACCTTTTTTTGGAATACAGCTATCGGTGTTATCTCTACAGAAACAATAAGCTTTGTGCTGCATCACAACACAAAGGGCTTCAGGTCCACATGATTGTAGGCAAGGGCTTGTACACATGCTTTTGATGCAAGACTGGTTACTCGGACATTCTGAGTCTCCTTTACATGTTTCTACAGCTTCACTGTGTATAACTAGAAGAACCACAACATTATTCTCATCGATATAACAGAACTGCGGTACTGCTTGAAAATAATATGAATTAGATTTTTGATTCATTTCTTTTAAATGAGTAAAGATTAAAATCAAAATGTTTAGATTATTGAATTATGAGTTAGAAGCAGCGAAATCAAAAAAACATAAGTATGGCATACTATGATATCCATTCCCAGAATTATAAGCCAATGGCGGAATGTGCAATATTCAATTATATAGTACTACAATACTCTGCAATGAGCAAAAATTCAGGAATTGATTGAATTCGAAAATTCTTTGGAGTGTTCTCTATGAACTATATTCGTACAATGCTTCGTCAAGAAATTGAAGAGTGTTCAAATTTGGTTCTGGGAAGTCCCTGTGGACAGGAGCTTTGGCACTCTTGTTCGAACTTTGACAAATCATCTTCGAAATTTTGGTTTCTCGGACTTGGAAATGATATAGATGAATTCTTATAATACTTAGACCTGATTCATAAAAGAAACTAATTTAAAATTAAATTACGAACTTATGCGAGATATACATTCCTCAAATATACTCTGAAAATTATAATATATCAATTGAAACGTATTGAATTCAATATTCCCGTTTCCTTTTCACTGAAGATATTCTGAACTTACCAATTTATATATTTCCATCATCATATGGATTATCCAAGGGCATATACGGTAGGGGTAATTATAATATCCTATAATTGGCAATTTTGCATTCAATCATACATTGTTTGTTAGATTATTATAGATAATTGAGATTTACATTTGACATTCCTGGTATAGGTAAATAAGGTTACATGCATGAACAGTGAACACAGATAGAACACAGACAGATAGTCTGTGAAAACATAGAATTACTATGTACCTATTATTGAGAAGTGAAAAATCATATCTCTGAAAGTATTAGCTTGTTAGAATTGAAAATGATATCCATGGATTCTTATGATGAAACTGCATCTTAAAAAAACTTGAATTTGGAATTTTTAATGTGAAATTTTTTTTTTCGTTACTCCGAAACCATCCGGCCGAATTTCCCAATAATGAACTTAACCGAGATATTTATCTCCCATACCTACTCTGAAACTTTCAACTGTCTAGCTCATTCCATTCGGGAGTTATCGTGTTAACAAACGGCTGACCGGACGGCCGCACAGAAATGATTTCGACCACGGATTCTGCACTGACGTAAAATCAGTACTCTTTGGCGCGCGTGTTCACGTTGGCTAATTTGAATTGAATGATGAGTGTTCAAGCTCAGTGGATAGAACGAGCTGGAGATCGACGCAGAGGGTAGTGGGCATCATTCACTGTCGGGTCATAAACTAACAGTGCTGTGTATAAACTGACATATGGATAGAGTAAAAAAGTTGACAAAGAACACTACTGACTCTCCTAGTCGCAGCTCCAAGGAGCTTCTAAGGGATCTCCTTGAGGAAGACTTGTTAGGGTCAGTCTTATCATAATTATTTATTTACTTATTTATTTAGAGTAAACAGGGATACAAATAAGCTATGCTCACATACTGCTTACGCTTAAATGAACATTACAAATATCCTATATACAAATACTGTATATTGGAAAATGTCTCACTACTTAAGGAAGTAAAAGGTTATATTTACCTCAGTGGTCAATGAACAGTAATTTCTTTTGATGATTCCATTAAGTTATTCGTTCCTATTGCCTTCATAAACTATATCATTAAAATGATCAAATTCTAAATCTTCCGAAACATCATCCCGAATTTATTCATAAATTATTCAATATGCAACCAGTCAATATTATTTTCGGTTTCAAAACAGTCTTGTATATAAGTAATCATTAAAGGATACTGTGGGGAGTATACTCATTACTAAAGGGTTTCTTTTTGGCGCTCTAGTTCCTCGGAACTGAGTGCTTATCAATTTGCCAAATGTCTGTAATTTTAGAATTTTTCGATGAAAATGATCTTAAACGATTTGGTTCGACTCACTGATCAAGAATCCGTGGTCGAAATTCATTCTGTCCGGCCGGCCGGCCGTAGGCACGATAACTCTCGAACGGAATGAGCTAGAGAGTTGAAATTTTCAGAGTAGGTTTGGGGGATAAATATTTCGGCTAAGTTCGTTATTGGGCAAAATCGGACAGATGGTTTCGGAGTAACAAAAAAAAAAATTTTTTTACGAAACAAATTCCAAATTATTTTTTTTAATAAGCAGTTTTGTCATAAGAATCCATTCATATCATTTTTAACTCTAAAAAGCTAATACTTTCGGAGATATGATTTTTCAAAATTTCAATGTAAATCGTATTTCTACGTTTTCACAGAATGATAGAATTATTATGTGGGTATTCTATGAATTGTTATAATGTCGACTTTTCCTTAGACATGACGTTGTTTCATTCCAGCAATCGTATAAATATGAGAATGATAATATAATATCATACTTTCTGTTGGTTGATATTTTCATGCCGATGGTCAATCCATATGATGATGGGAGTTCAGAATATCTCTACTAAAAACAAAACTGGAATATTGGTGTATTGGAGTAGATTTGAGGAAAGATATATATTATCGTTCATCATAGAATTGAGGAATGAATATCTCGGATGAGTTCGTTGTTGGGTAGAATTCGTCTATTGGTTTTGGATTGATAATTTTTGGCACTCTTGTTGAATTTAAATTCTTCTATGATGTTTGAATTCAATTCCTGCTAAGATGAAGTTCTAAATTTCAATAATGAATCGTACTTCTATGTTTTCACAGAATGCTATTATTATTCTATCTAAGCTTTATTATATGATCTGTGTTCATACTCGTATATTTCATCCTGTTCTATAAGAGAGAGTCAAATTCATTTCAGCTATTTTAATTTGGTTTCTTCCATGGTGCAGTTCTCATTCTCAGATTGCTCATTTAATCTTGATAAATGAACTATTATTTTTTTGAATTTCCTTTATGATGCAGTTCTATCATAAGAATAAATTGATATAATTCTCAACTCTGAGAAACCAATACTTTCGGAGATATAATTTGTCTGTTTGAACTAGAGCGCCAGAAAGCTCTTGTCCACAGGGCTTGAACCCATTTTTATTTCTCAATGTGACAGTTCTCGAATTTCAGAATAACTAGCAACAAAATAATTCTAAAGATTTTCGTTAAGTGTCTGACGAAGGAGTCTGATATAGACTCCGAAACGTTACGATATAGTTGTTTCTTCGTTGATGTTGTTTCGTTGTTGTTTGATAGGCAACATTGTTCAATTGATTGCTTCTGACGAATAGCTTGTGAAAAAAATCAACAAGTTAAGAGCGTTCCTGCTAATCGGGTCCTTCATGAATGGCATCGTATAATCAATATACCTCTGCATATATTTCACAAATCAAATAGGTCAGTTTAGTTGAATTTGTTGGGAAAGCTACAGGGTACTGATGAAGGCCAAAAAGCCAGAAACGCGTCTGCTCTTGCTTTCTCGGCAGATCAATGAACCCCCTGGGGTCTATTTGATTTGTGAAATATATGCATAGGTATATTTATTATACGAAGCCATTCATGAAGGACCCGATTAGCAGGAACGCTCTTAACTTGTTGATTTTTTAACAACGCTATTTTTCATTATTATTTTTGAAAACGCTAAACAGCGTTCATGGCCATTGAGAAGATACTGTCTGAGCTCTGCGGGACTCGTTCTTGATTTAATATCGAGTGAATGGTGGCATATGATTTCACGCTTCAAATATTCACTGGTGGGGAGAGGCTGATTTCCGTGTTTCGTTTCATAGGTGGCGTGGGCGATTATTATGATCGACCAAGCCGGCTCTGAAAGGCTTGACCCAGGTCAGTTTAGTTGAATTTGTTGGGAAAGCTACAGGGTACTGATGAAGGCCAAGAAGCCAGAAACGCGTCTGCTCTTGCTTTCTCGGCAGATCAATGAACCCCCTGGGGTCTATTTGATTTGTGAAATATATGCATAGGTATATTTATTATACGAAGCCATTCATGAAGGACCCGATTAGCAGGAACGCTCTTAATTTGTTGATTTTTTAACAACGTTATCGCCATTTTTCATGATTATTTTTGAAAACGCTAAACAGCGTACATGGCCATTGAGAAGATACTGTCTGAGCTCTGCGGGACTCGTTCTTGATTTAATATCGAGTGAATGGTGGCATATGATTTCACGCTTCAAATATTCACTGGTGGGGAAGGCTGATTTCCGTGTTTCGTTTCATAGGTGGCGTGGGCGATTATAATGATCGACCAAGCCGGCTCTGAAAGGCTTGACCCGGGTCAGTTTAGTTGAATTTGTTGGGAAAGCTACAGGGTACTGATGAAGGCCAAGAAGCCAGAAACGCGTCTGCTCTTGCTTTCTCGGCAGATCAATGAACCCCCTGGGGTCTATTTGATTTGTGAAATATATGCATAGGTATATTTATTATACGAAGCCATTCATGAAGGACCCGATTAGCAGGAACACTCTTAACTTGTTGATTTTTTAACAACGGTATCGCCATTTTTCATTATTATTTTTGAAAACGCTAAACAGCGTTCATGGCCATTGAGAAGATACTGTCTGAGCTCTGCGGGACTCGTTCTTGATTTAATATCGAGTGAATGGTGGCATATGATTTCACGCTTCAAATGTTCACTGGTGGGGAGAGGCTGATTTCCGTGTTTCGTTTCATAGGTGGCGTGGGCGATTATAATGATCGACCAAGCCGGCTCTGAAAGGCTTGACCCGGGTCAGTTTAGTTGAATTTGTTGGGAAAGCTACGGGGTACTGATGAAGGCCAAGAAGCCAGAAACGCGTCTGCTCTTGCTTTCTCGGCAGATCAATGAACCCCCTAGGGTCTATTTGATTTGTGAAATATATGCATAGGTATATTTATTATACGAAGCCATTCATGAAGGACCCGATTAGCAGGAACGCTCTTAACTTGTTGATTTTTTAACAACGGTATCGCCATTTTTCATTATTATTTTTGAAAACGCTAAACAGCGTTCATGGCCATTGAGAAGATACTGTCTGAGCTCTGCGGGACTCGTTCTTGATTTAATATCGAGTGAATGGTGGCATATGATTTCACGCTTCAAATATTCACTGGTGGGGAGAGGCTGATTTCCGTGTTTCGTCTCATAGGTGGCGTGGGCGATTATAATGATCGACCAAGCCGGCTCTGAAAGGCTTGACCCGGGTCAGTTTAGTTGAATTTGTTGGGAAAGCTACAGGCTACAGGGTACTGATGAAGGCCAAGAAGCCAGAAACGCGTCTGCTCTTGCTTTCTCGGCAGATCAATGAACCCCCTGGGGTCAATTTGATTTGTGAAATATATGCATAGGTATATTTATTATACGAAGCCATTCATGAAGGACCCGATTAGCAGGAACGCTCTTAACTTGTTGATTTTTTAACAACGGTATCGCCATTTTTCATTATTATGAATAGCTTGTGTTTCTTACGTAGAAGCAAATCACAAAATAATTAATTTTTATTTTATAGATTTTTCAGAGTTTGGGAGAGAAAACCCAGAATGAAACTTGGCGCCCCTGCGTGACGTCACACGCCATATCTACCCCCTCTCTCTTCTTCATGTCCGTTTCACTCTAAGTTTCGCTGTAACAAGCAGACGAACTCGCCGAGGGTATATTTTGATTACGTCTCTCCCTTCTCGTGTCCGTTTCACTCTACAGGGTGTCCCAAAAATACCACGCGAAAGTGACACTGGAGATAGATTGGCATTAGGTCTATCAGATAGCATCAACATGACCTCAGTAAAAGTCCGCTGGTTTTCGAGATATCACCACTGTTGCGTCCCATGACTTCACATGTTGGGAAGCGCTCATTTGTATTTCTAAACAAAGCAGCTCGCTTGTAAAACTTAAATGTATTGGGTTAACTGGTTTATTTTTGCATGGGTGTTCTCACCCTTGAAATTAATATTTTCCACGAAAAGATAAATGCAAGTTAAATTAACTTGTAATACTTCAACTCTTGTAGAAGTATTTATGACCTATTTCCTGTGAAATATTAATAAAATGCATACAACAACTAACACATTGCCAGAGCTGTGAGTCCTTTGTCTAGATTCTAACCAATACAAAAATCTAGAATTTTCCGATTAGATCGCCACGGCTTTGGCTATTCACTAAATCGAGGGCGTAGATTCCGAATCTGTAATTAGTTTTTCCGTATCTCGATTAATTTTGGTAATATGGCGAAAAATCCGACTGATTAGTCCATTTTCCGGAGGTAGAGCCAGAAATTGCGACTTTTTTCGTCATTGCTCCGAAACTAATCGAGATACGGAAAATCTAATTACAGATTCGTGATCTGCGTGCCCGATTTAGTGAATAACCATCAGCGTCAACCTAATCGGAAAATTGTAGATTTTTGTATGTGTTGGACTAGAGAAAACTTTTTGGCGTTTGACGGATTCGCTCATTACCTAATATTTTCCGAACGGATAGAGATACAGAAAAAATAGATACATAAATCTAAACGTCGTGCACCGACCAATAATCGGAGAAAAGTTGGTTATTGAGATGTGAAAATCATAGATTTGGGACGGGAAAGAAGAATTTTCCTCCGATTCCGGGTCAAAAATATTTCTAAGTGCCGACCCAAAAATTTTTTCATGGTATATCGATACGGAGCTCGTGTCTAATTAAATCGAGGTCGCTGATCACGAATATGCAATTAGTTTTTCCCTAAGTGGCGTACTTTGGGAAAATTTTCACTTAAAGTGATAAAATTGACGAAAATAGGTCAATTTTCGAACTTTCCACCACCCAAAAAAATCGGAGTAGGGTGTTGTTGATTTTGTACGTCATATTTGAATCCTTTATCTATCGAATCATCCGAACAATAAATGTCCAGGTCATACGCTTCGGAAATGATGATTTTTTCCCGAGGGTCTATTTTTCGGAAAATTCTTTCCGCGATATTTTCTCGGAAAATTTTTGTAATAAATATCTGATGGTAGATTCGGAATCTACGGCCCCGAATCTATAAGAATAAGTACCCGTTTCATAGTTTTGCGTCAAAAAATTTTTCTCGAAAAATGGGATTTTTTTAAGGAATGTATTAAAAAATTGCCAAAATTCAACCGGTCTCCGATTTCGATGCAAATTACGTCATTTACTAATTCGGGGCCGTAGATTACGAATATATGATCGGATTTTTCATTAGAGAATTTTCCGCGGAAATACCGCGAAATGAGTTTTCCGAAAAACAGACCCTTGGGAAAAAAATCATAATTTCCGAATAGTACGGCCTGGACATTTTCTGTTTGGATTATTCAGTAGATAAAGGATCCATATAAGACGGCAAAAATCAACAACACCTTACTCCGATTTTTTTGGGCGTTGTGAACTTCCAAAATTGACCTATTTTCGTCCATTTTTTCACTCTAAGTGAAAATTTTCATGAAGTACGCCACTTAGGGAAAAACTAATTGCATATTCGTGATCAGCGACCTCGATTTAATTAGACACGAGCTCCGTATCGATATACCATGAACACTGGAGATTTTTAAAAAATACACAAAAGTGGTGATATCTCGAAAACCAGCGGAATTTTACTGAGGTCATGTTGATGCTATCTGATAGACCTAATGCCAATCTATCTCCAGTGTCACTTTCACGTGGTATTTTTGGGACACCCTGTATGTTTCGCTGTAAAAAGCAGATGGTCTCGCTGAGGGTAGATTTTGATTACGTTAGCCGTCATCGCAACGATTGTCTGTATCAGAAGCGTTTCACCTCATTTGAATTTGCTTCCTGATATTCCGATTCTAAATACCGAAATATTCAAATTTTATAAATTTTGGAAATTGATGAGGGCATACGATCTAATATTGATGTAGATTCAGAAAAACATAAATATCTGATATTTCGTTTTACATGCAAGATACTTATATATTGGCGCGCGTGTTATGAACATTATTGTGATTATACTGACTCTCCCAAGTCTTCCACGAGGAGATCCCTCAGAAGCTCCTAGGAGCTTGTGCGACTAATTAAGGAGAGTCAGATGTGTTCTTTGTCAACTTTGTTACTCTATCCTAATACCAGCTCAGACACAGCACTGTTAATTTATGACTGGACAGTGATCTCCGGCTCGATCTATCCACTGAGCTTGAAACACTCATCATTCAATTCAAATTAGTCAACGTGAACACACGCGCCATAGAGTACTCACGTCAGTGCATTTCATATTTTTTCAAGATACTTTAACAAATCTGGCTATCGATACAGTCTGGCTATTAGTTTTACCGTAGATCGTAAAGTCTGAACGTAATTTAATATGGATCTTCCAAATATTGTTTATTTTTTATTTATTTATTTATTTATTTGGATCAAGCTATGGAATACGCACAGGCTTGTTGATTATAAATTAACCCTTGGGCTACGATACACACAATTCAACTGGGAAACAACGATACTTCCTCGAAACTGACTTGTCACCAAATCCATAACCACTAGACGCCAACCACTCCCAACATAAGCCATACAACCCAATAAGAGTCACGTCTCCTCGGCGCATGCCCAATTTACTCGTGCCCTCTCGAAATCAGATATTTCACAAAAAATTTTGATTCTTGAATACCAGTGGTTCAGGAGATATTGAGTGTCCAATAAAAGAGAATGGACAATAGAACATACGCGCAAAAGCTTCTGACTTCACGTCTGAGCTTCTGAGGTATCTCCTTGGGGAAGACTTGGGAGGGTCAGTATAATCATAATCATGTTCATAGCACGCGCGCCAAAGCAGATTGACCCCACGTCAATGCTCTATTGGCCATTTTCTTTCATTAGTAATTCAATCTGCAATGACTATACTGACACTACCAAGTCTCCCCCAAGGACATACCTCAGAAGTTTCTAGGAGCTTGTGCGACTAAGGAAAGTCAGTTGTGTTATTTGTCAACTCTGATACTCTATCCTTGTAAACCTTGTGACCCGACAGTAAATGGTGTCCACTACCCTCTAGTTAGATCTCAAACTCCTTCTATCCACTGAGCTTGAAACACTCATAATTCAATTCAAATTAGCCAACGTGAACACGCGCGCCAAAGAGAACTGACCTCACGTCAGTACTTTTTTATATTTTTTCGAGTCCCTTCAACAAATTTAGCTATCTATACAGTCTGGCTATTCGTTTTACCGTAGATCAAAATAAAAAAAATGTGGTTATGGCACCCCCGTTGGGAACGCAATTGGTTACGCCTATTCTCCAAATCCGAACGTGATTTAATATAGATCTTCCAACTATAGTTATTTATAAATTGGCCCCAGGTCTGCGATACAGATAATTTAACTTGGAAAAAACGCTACCTATTTCCTTGAAACTGAATTGTTGGTGCACAGAATTGCCATGAAATTTCTCTTAAAACCTCACAATATCGGCTCAGCACTAAATCCTTGACCGCTAGATGCAAATCGTGAGCCATACAACCCAAAACGAGCCATTTCACCTCTGCGCATGCGCAATCTACTCGTGGCTGAAAGTTCTCCCAAAATCACACACTTCAAACAAAACTTTGATTCCTCAACACAGTTGTTTTAGGAGATATCGCAGCCTAAATCCGTGTGTGCGCAGACACTACCAAAGGGATTTTATGGAGGGATAGCATCTCCAACCTGCAACCCCCAATCCTCTCAGACGAAAAATCCAGATCACTTCCTGTTTGCTCATGCGCATAACGTGAATGCCCGTAACAGGTAACATAAATTTCAAAATTAGTCCCAGGGCCACGGCACGGACACTCCAACTCGCAAACAACGTTATTTCCCCCAAACTGACTTGTCCGTGCACTTAATTACCATGAATATTCTTTTAAAGCTCACAATATCGGCTAAGCAACAGACCCATGATCGATAGCCCTAAACCACTACAAACATAACGCATACAACCCAAAAACTGAAACTACTCCTCTGCGCATGCGCAATACACTCATGGCTGAAAGTCCTCTCAAAATAACATACCTCACAAAAAACTCCGATTCTCCAACACTTGTGGCTCAGGAGATATCGCATCTTGAACCCACGCATACGCAGACCCTCACTAGGCGATTCATTGGGGGAATAGCATCCTCCACGCCAAAACTCCAATCCTCTCACACGAAAACTCCAGCATTTAAATCACTCCTCATCTGCTCATGCGCATAAGGAAAAATGCCCCAAAAGGGTAATATGAATTTCAAAATTAGTCCCAGGGCTGCGGTACGGACAATCCAACTCGGAAACAACGTCATTTCCCCCAAACTGACTTGTCCCTGTACAGAATTGCCATGAATTTTCTTTTAAAACCTCACAATATTGGCTCAGCACTAGACCCATCACAAATATTCCTAAACCACTCTCAACATAATCTATACATCCCAAACACAGTCATTTCTTCTCTGCGCATGTGCAAACCTCCTCCCAAAATCACAAAATTCCGATTCTCCAACACCAGTAGTTTCCAGCAGTTAAATCATTTCTCGACTGCTCATGCGAATAACGAATAATGCCCGAAAGAAGCAGCATGAATTTCAATATTGGCTCCACGGATTATGTTATAAACGCTACAGCTCGGACACTACGCTGCCTCATCGAAACTGGCTCGCAAACTCACATAATTGACATGAGCTGTTAATATGGCCTTCCAGTTAAATCCCCAGTCGTTCACCTTTAAGACAAATTTTGAAAACCAACATATCGTTCACGCATTACTTCAATTGCCACAGTAGTTACCCATCCATATTTTAATCAGTTGCCCTCATACATATCGCATTGATTCAGATAAACGCAAAAAAAAACGCCGAAACGAAATATGTTTACCAGATGTTAGAGATATTCCATGTAGTTATTTGAACTGGAATAATATGTCCAGTTTGGAAGTTCAAAATTATTATTTTTTTTTAGGCTCCTAGTGGTCTCTTCTCAGTGAAATTTTGCACACCCCAAGAGGTCATCATTGGTCACCGAAGTAACATAATTGAACTCAAGCCGATATTTGGTTTCGGAATTTCAGGCAAAATATTCCGCTAATAGTTAAACATTTTCTGAATTTTTTCTACTCATGCTAACCCCATGGAATTTGGCACGAGTGTTTTTTGAATTTGACCTCGGGTTATTTATCAGGCAGTTGAACTGAATCGTTCGAGACTATTTTCGGAAAAAAGTTCGAAAAATGCAGACATTGTGACGAAATGATAGCACGCTGTTCCTTGCGGAACACGCAAAATAGGTTTCGGAATTTCAAGCGAAATATTCCGCATATAGTAGTAATTTTTTCATGCCATGTGATCCCCGTTACATTTTCTAAAAGTGTTTGCTCGAGTGTTTGCTTCGGTCTTTCGCATCTAACTAATGAGTTTCAATTCAATCAGATCAGCATTTTTCGAGTTATTGTGGAAACAAAATTTAAAAATTTTTCAACATTTTTTTCGTCGCTTCATTGCAATCCGATCAATGCAAAACTTTGCATGCATATAAGAATCATGATTCTACAATCTGATTTCAGATAGTTCGAGTGATCGGTTCAGGAAATATTCATAAAAAATATTTTTAATAAAAGCGGCAATAACTACGAAACCGCTTGGTGGTTTTCGCCCGTTAACGAACTCGTCCGAGATATTTATGCCCCAAAACTACCCTGCTAACTTCAATCCTCTAACTCCTTTCTTCCGGCAGTTATCGTGTTAACGGCCGGCCGGACCGGGCGAACAGAATCGAATTTGACCTCATATTATTCATCAATTAGTCGAGCTCAATCGTTTGAGACCATTTTCGGCAAAAAATTCGAAAAATACAGACATTGTGGCAAAATGATAGCTCGCTGTTCCTTGCGGAAGACGCGCGCAAAAATTCGGATGACAGAGTCATTAAAAGGTAACTTAAGGAGTCGACTTATATTTTGTTGAACAGAGAATGCAATTCTGCAATTTGCTCAATTTGAATTGTCCCTATTTGGTTGAATTTGTTGAAAAATATGTGGAAACTTGGAAGATTGTAGAATATCAGAATAGCTATCAACAGAAAATAATTCTGAAGATTTTCGCTTGGTCGAGTCTTATCTAGTGTCTGTAACGCAACTAAAAAGTTGTTTTATCCTTGATGTTGTTTCGTTTTTGTTTGTTAGGAAACATTGCTTCTGACAAATATCTTGTGTTTCTAACCCTGAAGCATGGGGCATTATAAAGGTTCCAAAGAATCCCAATAGCATCTCTGCCTCTGCGCTTCGTGGTCACGGTATCTCTACGCAAGTCTGTTTTTCAAGGTATTTAAATACTCTCTTAGTTTCCTTCAAAAAATTAGTATATCATCATTTTAGCCCCTCAAGTTATGGCTACCGAAGATTGGACTGTTGGGTAAAACGAAGCAATCGATATACGAGAACCACCGTATCTGTTCAAGTCATTTCGATCCTTGGCAATACATATAACAGATATGAAGAATCCAAAGGTTTTGAGAACCGGTGTAATTCCGTGTTTATTTTCACCAACCAATGTTGGCATACAATGCCTTTGCGCGTATGTTCTATTGTCCATTCTCCTGTATTGGACACTCTTAATCGAATTTACCATGGTAAATTCGATTAAGAACATACAGCAAGAACATAGGAGAAAAAGCTCCTGACTTCACGTCAGTGCTTGAACCAATTTAGTTTTTCTTATTTTTTTTTAAATTTTCTATGGGTACGGTTCTTACAAAATTTTTACACACGTCTTTGAGTCCATATTCTACAACTAGTTACCAAGCATCAATTCAATCGAGTCTATATGTTTTGAGTTATCAAGGTTATCAAGGTGGGTATAGCTCCGAAACCGATAGACCGATTATGCCCAAAATTGAACCTGACCCTCACATTAGGATGCGCAACCAACCCTGAAAATCCCTATCTTCTTTCGTTCGAAAGTTTTCGAGGCAACGATCACCCATCAGGATCCATATTAACGAAATGTTGATAGAGATCTGTCCTACGAGATTTATCACGTGATTCAGTGAATCTGCGCAAAATCCGTATGTGAATTGTCGGTTGAAATGTGTTTTTCTACTACTAAATAGTGAGGGAGAAGTGAGATGAGATTTCTTGTAGGAGTTCTCGCATGAGAATACTCATCTCTACGAACGTCGAGTATACGGGGCCTGTTACTGAACTCACGCAAGGCTGCTCCGTTCTCCAGCAATATAGATCTGATCGTGTTCAAACTTGAAACTAGGTAGGAGAGTTAGATTCTGAAGACTCTTGCAAAATTTCAGAGATGCCGGAAGAATAGTTTCTGATATAGGTATACAATTTTTTTTCAATGATTTTCAATGATTTTTAAAAAAATTTCTGGTGATACGATCCTCACGTAATTTTGCAAGAACTTTCGCGTTGGCATTCTACAATCTATCAACCATGCTTCAAATGGGATCGGTTTCATATTTTTAGAGTTATTGAGGAAATAACAACCAAATTTCAGAATGGTATAACTCCAAACCGTAGGGTCTATTATGCCTATCCACAGACTCAAATGTCGCATTTGGCTGTGCAACGAACCCTGAAAATTACAAATTGCTATATCTTTTTGTTCTCAAGATATTGTGAGATACATATTAATTTTTCATTTTTCGTGAAATTTACTAGTGGTACAATCGTCACGAAATTCCACACACGTCTTTATGTCGCTATTCTACAACTAAATAACAAGTTTGAATTCGATCGGGTCCTTATTATTTGAGTTAACTAGAAAATAATATTCAAGATTGTTATAACTCCGAAACCGTTAGGCCGATTATGCCCAACAACGAACTTAACTCTCCCATTCGGATGCTCAACCAAGCCTAAACATTTCAAATCCCTACCTCTTTTAGTTCGAAAGTTACCGAGGCAACGATCACCTATCCAACTACTGAACTTATCCAAGGGTGCTCGGATCTTCGAA
Source organism: Halyzia sedecimguttata (assembly GCA_937662695.2). Taxonomy (NCBI): domain Eukaryota; kingdom Metazoa; phylum Arthropoda; class Insecta; order Coleoptera; family Coccinellidae; genus Halyzia; species Halyzia sedecimguttata. The sequence goes on along the minus strand of OW569416.2, from coordinate 7,124,120 downwards.
AATATACATCCGATCTTGTTCAAACTTGGTATTTGGTAGTAGAGTTCGGTTTTGAAGTCGCTCGCACAATTTCAGTGATGTTGGGCGAATAGTTTCTGATATATAGAATTTTTTTCAATGATATTCGATTATTTTTCTTTAATTTTCTAGTGATACGATTCTCACGAAATTTTGCCAGAATTTTAGAGCCGGTATTTTACAACTAGTAACCAAGTTTGAATTGGATCGGCTCAGTATTTTTCGAGAAATTGGGGAAATAAAAACCAAATTTCAGATGGGTATAACTCCAAAACTGGTTAGCTGATTATGCCTATTGATAAATACAAATGAGGCATTCAGATTCACAACCAACCCTAAAAATTGCAAGTCGCTATCTCTTTCCCTTCTCGGGTTGTCGAGACGTAAATATTATTTTTTAATATATTTTTTTTAAATTTTCTAGCGACCTAATTCTCACAAAATTTCACAAACGACTTCGTATTCGTATTCCACAACTTGCTACCCAGTTTCAATTCGATCGGATCTGTATTGGTTGATGACAAAATTATTACTCGGAAACCGTTAGATCGATTATGCACATTAACGAACTTGTTCGTCGTATTCGCATGCACCACCTATCCCTAAAATTTCAATACGATATCTCCTTTCGTTCTCAAGTTATCGTGGCAACGGCCGGCCAGACAGAATCAAATTTGACCTCAAATTCTTCATCAGTGAGTTGAACCTAGTCGTTTGTGACCATACTCATCAAAAAATTCAAAAATCACAGACATTTGGGCAAAATGATAACGCGATGTTCCGCAGAAAAAATATATAAAAAAATTCTGTATCTCAGAAACTATCCGACAGATATCATTGAAATTATAAAAGAGCCTTCAAAATCTTATTTTACACCGAAGTTCTAGATGTGAACTCGATCGGATGTACATCGCTTAAGATATTGCCAAAATATCGGAAATTCCACAAACGTATTTGAGTTTTTATTCTACAACAAGTTTTAATTCGATAGGATTTGTATTGGTAGAAAACAAAATTATTTCTAGGAAACCATTGGGACGGCACATACCCTGAAAATTTCAAGTCACTATGAACGTATTCCATTGGCAGCACCAGTGCTGCACTGAGTGCAAAGAATGTTGCACTGGACGTCAAAATGTTTCAAAATGCTTGACGAAATTCCCCAATGGAATACGATTCATGCACTCAGTGCGCACGAGTTCTACCAATGGAATACGCTATAAATCTTTCAGTTCTGAAGTTTTCGTTACAACGGGTTTCCGTCTAGCCGGACGGAAACAAACTTGACCTTGAATTCATCATCAGGGAGTCAAACCCCTACGTTGGAGACCATTTTCGTCAAAAAATTTTAAAATTACAGACATTTGGGCAAAATGATAACGTGATATTCCCCAGAACATGCGCGCAAGAAGTCAATATAAACCGCACTTTTCAAGCGGTCGAAAGAATGAAGCCCTATCAAATGATTGTTTATCATAGCAACTCCTACATCAACTGAATATTAATAAAGCGCATTTTTCTATCCAATTCTATATTGATTTTTTTCAGAAGAAGTCTGAAGAAGGAGTCTGATATATACTCTAAAATGTTACGAAATTGTAGTTGTTTCATCATTGATGTTGTTTCGTTGTTGTTTGTTAGGCAACATTGATCGATTGATTACTTGTGATAAATATCTTGTGTTTCTTACGCAGAAGCAAATCACAAAAAAATATTTTTTTTTCTGTCGACCTCTAAATAAAAGCTCAGTTTAACGTACACGAAATTGATGAATAATTTCCCAATTTAATGAATGACTTCTCCTATTTCAATGTATGATTGTCGGCAACCAAACATAAATTGTAGGTAATGATATCAATATGAACTATTCAGAGTTGCACATGTCCAATATTCCCTGCATGAATTTTTCGAATTGTTCTAGCGGGAGCATAAATATAAATATATCGAAATGAACATCGAAATTTATATTATGATAAATGTATCTATTATGCAGAGTAAATAATTATCTTAATCAAGTATTTATTCTCAATTCATAATCTAGCGATTAATGGTCTCAAACTATTTACACGCTCGGTCCGCTCGTGCGTTGAAATATCTCGACCATTAAATGGTGTCATTAATAAATTAGTTGAATTAAATAACTATTTATTTTATAAATATTTTAAAGAGTTTGGGAGAAAAAACCCAGAATGAAACCATTTAATAAAAAATTGGTTCGAGCACTGACGTGAGGTCAGAAGCGTTTGTGCGTGTATTCTGTTGTCCATCCTTCTGTATTGGACACCCTTAATCGAATTTACCATGGTAAATTTTATTGTCCATTCTCCTGTATTGGACACTCTTAATTCGAATTTACCATGGTAAATTCGATTAAGGGTGTCCAATACAGAAGGATGGACAATAGAACATAAGCGCAAAAGCTTCTGACTTCACGTCAGTTCTTGAACCAATTTTTTTTTTCGTGTTTTTTTTTAAATTTATTAGGGGTGCGGGTTTTAAAATTTTTTTTTCGTCATTTTTTTCAAATTTTCTAGGGGTACGGTTCTTACAAAATCTTAAACACGTCTTTATGATGATTTTCTACTACAAGTTACCAAGCTTCATTCGATCGAATATTTATTTTTTGAGTTATCAAGGAAATAATATTCCAGGTGGGTATAACTCGGAAACCGTTTGACCGATTATGATAAAAAACGAACTCAACTCTCCATTTCGGATACGCAACCTACCCTGAAAATTGCTAGTCCCTATCTCCTTTCGTTCGAAAGTTATCGAGGAAACGGTCACCCATCTACTGAACTCACACAAGAATGCTCGAATCTCCAACAATATTCAACCGATCGTGTTAAAACTTGAAACTTGGCAGTACAGTTAGGTTATAAAGGCTCCTGCAAAATTTCAGCAATTTCAAACGAATAGTTACTGATATATAGATTTTTTTTTTTCAATATTCAATGATTATTTTTAAATTTTTTATAAATACTATCCCCCCGAAATTTTGCAAGACTTTTCGCGTTGACATTCTACTACTAATTATTATGTTTGAATTCAATCGGTTTAGTATTTTTCGAGTTAATGAGGAACAAAAAACAACCAAATTTCAGATGGCTATAACTCTGAAACCGTTTGGCCGATTATGTTCATAAACAAACAGAAATGTAGCATTCTGGTGTACATCCTAACTTGAAAACTTCAAGCCGCTATCTCTTTCCATTCTCAAGTTATCGTGACAACAAAAATATTTTTTAATTATTTTTTTAAAATTTTCTAGCCATACGATTCGCACAAAATTTCACAAACGTGCAAAGGTTCACATTCTACAACTACTCATCAAGTTTCAATTTGATCGGATTTATATTGGTGGAAAACAAAATTATTACTCGGAAACCACTAGGCCGATTATGCCCATTAACGAACTTGTTCGTCGTATTGGGATGCGCCATCCACCTTGAAATTTCAAGTCGCTAGCTCTTTTCGTTCTCAAGTTATCGTGGCAACGGCCGGACGGCCGGACAGAATCAAATTCGACCTCGAATTCTTCATTGGGGAGTCGAACTAAATCGTTTGAGACCATTTTCGTCAAAAAATTCGAAAGTTACAGACATTTGGGCAAAACTATAACGCGATGTTCCCCAGAACATACGCGCAAAAATATACCTCCTACAGTATCCTTCAATGATTTCTTAAGTTAGGTAGTTAATATCTAAATTAGTTGTACTTGAATGGTAAAATTATCTACGCAAGTAATCTTTAGGTTAGTGTCAACTACCGATATCACGAAAGTAATCCAATCACTTGATTCAAATTAGGTAGGTATGTGGTGTTCAGAAATTATCAATGAAATCTTAAAACTATACAACACTCTCTAACCTGCATCACTGACAGTAAAAAAACACCACAATAGAATCAAAAACATCACTTTCCTATCATAAATACAGAACGTAGTATACAAGAACTCTTAATATCATTGGCAAATTTGGCGTGAAACCTTTAACCTTAATATCTGGGTACGTGATATGGAATTCTTAGGAAAGTAGGTTATCCATCTCTTCGACTAATTTTGATACATTTCCATTTTGATTGAAGTTGGTATCGCTATTATTTGGTACACACTTTAATATAGATTCGATGAAATTAAAAGTTTGCAGTGAGGTGAATTCAGATTGATACAGTAGTGATCTCAGGGATTAATTTCAAAAGTGTAAAGTGTTAACCTGACACTAGTTGTAGGGTGCATGAATTCAGAAAATCGTAACTGTAAAATTTTCCGGCAAAATTGCATTCATCCACTTACTTGCGTTAATGTTACATCAACAAAATCTACTGAGTTATTCTGTTCCATTTCCGTTCTAAATATAATCCGACAATTCTTTTTTGTGGGTCCATTCCAATACAAGACCTTACATATTACCTATATATTATATTCTCTGACAGTCGGCTAATTTAGTACCAACGGGATTGTCCATTTTCCGCTAGTGTAAATATAATTATGTAGGATTTTTATCGTTGTCTAGGGCAGGGCTTCCCATACTTATTTTTACTGTGACGCCCTTGACACTTTGCCATTTTTGAACGGCACCCCTCAACTCAGCTCCCAAAAATTTTTATCAATTTTAGGACTAGCCTAGTAATACGTTATCAGCTCACTAGACTCTGGACAATGTCGCGACGCCCCAGGGTGCACGATACACAGTTTGGGAAGCCCTGACCTAGGGGATAATGATTCTACATTCACACTTTGGAATAAATAGGACACTTTATGCTAATATGTACAGGTTTATTTACACAACTTCTACAAACTTTAACTCCGCCGTCACATCAAATGTCGTCTATTACTGATGGTCTACCAGTTATTTCTTATGTTTTCAAAATATTAGATGAGTCGACAGTATAAAAAAGGCGTCTTTTATTATGAGAAAGATGTTTACATAAAATAATAAGAATGTTTATATAAAAGAATGTAATTTCTCGCATCTCAATCGCCATAGAAAACTATTCTGCTAATCTCGGTCTGAACTCCTACCCTCCACGTTCTTTCTGGGTCTTCCTCTTCTTCTTTGCGAAGTAACCCAATTGAGTACTTTAAATGGTCATCTCTTGACACTCATTCTTGACACGTGCCCAAACTGTTGTATCGTTTTTGCTTCAATTATGTCTCTAATATCTGCATCAACACCCATTGTAGCTCTTATCTCCTCATTCCTGACTCAATCCTGTAGCGTTAGTCTAGAGCAGCGCCTCCAATATCCCGGCTCCATCGCTTTTATTTTAAGTTGCGTTGTCATTTCCCATACCTCGGCTCCATATTAGGTACTCCATATTCTCTATTAAGGTTTTATAGATTTTTCTTATAATATCATTCATTATTTGTGAACTCCAAAGTAAAACATTCAGTTGTTTCGTAATTGATCTTCCTTGGGTGATCCATTTCTTTAGCTCCCTTTCCAATGGATCCAATTGCTATGAGCATCACTCCGAGATAGGCATATTCATCTACTCCCTGTATTATTTCATCTCGCAGGATAAGATCACTCCTGTCATTATTCACAACAATATATTTTGTTTTTGAGGTGTTTATGGTCATATCACACTCTATATATGCCTCATCTAATTTTCTCAACATATAATAATAATAATAAAAATAAATGGCCTTTATTCGTTTGCAAATACAAACAATATCTGCAAGATGCGGAGTCTAGCTTGAGCTACTCTATTCAACCACATTCTTACAATAGGATACAACAGAAATAAAAATGATAATACAAAAAAATTAAAAGTAAGTTAAAAAAAAATGTATGGAAGTCAAGTAATCTACTAAAATTAACACCGCATTACAAAGTTATACTCAGGTATCAGCACTAGATCAGTTTTACAACAACATAGCATATTTCACGGTTACTGACTTTGCAACAAACTTTTCCCATAATTACGCTTTAAGAAACTAAGAGATTTCTCCTCAAATACCATAGAAATACCATTTAAAATTAACACTGCATTATAAGTAAATGACCGTTGAAAAATCGACGTCCTATATTTAGGCAGAATAAGACTATGCGGAAATCTCAGAGACAGACCGTGAACATCACGACGAAAAACCAATTTGGACCTTAAGTAAGAAGGATTTGACGTCGAAATAGCACGATATACAAAAGCCGCGAGGTGATATTCATACAGGTTACCAACATTCAACCAACCAAGTTGTTTTATTTTGCTAGATACGCGATCATATTTTCTTATTCCAAAAACAAATCGACAACAACTATTCTGAATCTTCTGCAATCTAAACTTAGTGACCTGGTCCAAGCAAGGATAAAAAACCAAAAGCCCATAATTAAGAATTGACATAACCATAGTCTCACAAAGCAGTTTGCGCAATTCAAAGTTCAAAATACCTCTACTTCTATATAACTGACGCAAAACTAGATAAGATTTTTTTACTAGAAGGGTAACGTGTTCACGAAAACGAAGGGTACAATCATAAATTATTCCCAAATTTCTGCAACCATTTACTTCGCTCAATGGATGGTTATTGATAACTAGTTTCAGATTTTCCTGAACAGTGGATCTGGATGTACCTGAACAAAATAAGAGTAAATTACATTTCTTAGCATTAAGCATAAGATTATTATCAAAAGAATATGCATAAATGGCCTCTAAATCCCGATTTATAATAATATATTTCTCAGTTAAAGTGAAGTATATTATTATATTCCTATTGGAATTCTGATATTTCGACATTTTCTTCGCCAATGTTTCAGCGTCGAGGCAAGGTTGACCTTAAATAGAGACGGTGCTATCGGACAACCCCGTCGGAAACCTTTAGAGATATGAAACTGCTTAGACATTCTGGTTCCCACCGTCACCCTTGCTTAAATATCCGTGTAGAGCTCCTTCACTGCCATAATATACCGGGTGCACCATTATACATGTTCCAATGGATTATCTCAGCCATTTCGAAAGATAAAAATCAGAAAATTTTTTGATTTTCAATTCGTTCAAGGAACCTTCAAATTGGAAAAACAAAAATTGATAGTCACTTTCGGTTTGACCGGAAGTGACTATGACTTTTTTAACTCAAATAGCACCCTATATATTTTTGGCAATTCTTCAATTCTACTCAATTACCTCCAACGATGAATCACACTTTGTTTTTCACATTTGATTTGAGAGAGAAAACGTCAATTGAAATTTCAAATTTAAAGAATTGCAGTAGGCTACGATATTTTGTGTAATCTTGATTTTGACTTATGACCCGTGTGTTCCGATCCATCTATCTTCGAATGGACCGATAAGATCACCTGCAAGATCTCCAGATTTAACACCGCTAGATTTCTTCCTTTGGGGATATTTGAAATATCGTATGTAACAGCCTCCTCCTATTGATTTGGAAGATCTAAAAAACAAAATAAGGAATGCATATAGAGCCCTTGATGCTGAGGTGTTGAGATGTGTTACTTCACGTGAACTAGTCCACCGAGCTGAAAGATGTGTAGAATGCTTTATTTATAATAGGTATGTTTTTGCCCCCTTTTTTGTAATTTTTTGTTTCTTTTACTATCCATTCTTTGTTTAACGTTCGGTGAAATGCACAGTTGATTTCAACTTGAGGAAGGTTTTTTTTATTCATCTCGATTATTGAAGTCAAAACCAAGATTACACAAAATTTTGTAGCCTACTGTAATTCTTTCAATTTGAAATATCAATTGACATTTTCTCCATCAAATCAAATATAAAATACCAAGTGTGATACATCGTTGGAAAGGTAATTTCGAGGGGAATTAAAAAAATGCAAAATAAATATATAAAGGGTGCTATTTGAGATAAAAAGGTCAGAGTGACTTTCGGTCAAACCGAAAGTGACTTTCAATTTTTGTTTATCTCAGATGGAGGTTCCTTGAACGAATTGAGAATCATAAAATTTTAAAATTTTCATCTTTTGGAATGGCCGAGATAATCCATTGGAACAAGTATACCTGGAAACCCAGTATATCTGGCTTACGCTATTTTCTTCCAAGTTCCTCCACAATTTAGCGAGTGGTACACTATCATAAGACTTTTGCAAGCCTACAAAAATCAAGTTTCTCAGAGTTCTTTTTTCCAGCAGCTGCTTCAGGCAAAAAATATTATCGACGCATGATCTTCCTGCCTTGAACCCTTTCTGCTCTTTTATGATATGTATTTCATCTTCCGTTCTATCTTTTATTATTCTACCATATAATCTGGACAATGAGTCGGTAACACTGAGTCCTGGGTAATTTGGAAATAAAAAATGGGTTCAAGCCCTGTGGACAGGAGCTTTCTGGCGCTCTAGTTCAAACAGACAAATTATATCTCCGAAAGTATTGGTTTCTCTGAGTTGGGAACTATATCAATGTATACATATGATACAGCTGCATCATAAAGGAAATTCAATTCAAATAATAGTTTATTTATCAAGATTAAATGAGCAATCATGAGAATGAGAACTGCACCATGGAAAATCGAATTAAATCTGGCCAATTTCGCCCAATAACGAACTCAACCGAGATATTCATCTCCCTAACCTACTCTGAAAATTTCAACTACCTAGCTCATTCCGTTCGAGAGTTATTGTGGAAAAACTTTTTTTAAATTTTCAAATTTTTTTTTTTACACTTTGCGGTAATCTGGTCAATACAAAACTTCACATGCGTATAAAGGTCATGATTCTACAATTTGATGCTAAATTTCAGATAGATCGAACGAACTTGTCCGAGATATATACGCTCCAAAACCACCTTGCAATTTTCAATCCGCTAACTCCTTTCGTTCGAGAGTTATCGTGCCTACGGCCGGTCGGCCGGCCGGACAGAATCGATTTCGCACTCGGATTCTTGATCAGTGAGTCGAACCAAATCGTTTAAGACCATTTTCAGCCAAAAATTTCAAAATTACAGACACTTGGGCAAATTGATAAGCACACTGTTCCGAGGAACTAGAGCGCCAAAAAAACAAGTTTCGTATGACAATTGCCCAAAACAGGTTTAAAGTACCTACAAATAGTAGGTATTCTATAAAACAAATATGAAAGAAGATAAGTAATGATAAAAAAAATTACCTTGTAATCGATCAAAAATTTCCTGCTCTACGTTCACCAAACTACAGAATTATGCTTTCAATATTCACGTAATATTTTCAAACATTTTCGGGTGAGGTCCCCGTTGCATCGCTAAAATACGAGTATTTCAACCCCAATATTTTTGAAGTTACAATATTCCCTTCTGTCAAGTTGACATTATGAGAATTCATACATAGAATAATAATTATATCAATCTGTGAAATACGATTTACATTGAAATTTTAAAAAATCATATCTCCGAAAGTATTAGTTTGTTAGAGTTGAAAATGATATGAATGGATTCTTATGATAAAACTGCTTATTAAAAAAAATTTAATTCGGAATTTGTTTCGTAAAAAAAAAATTTTTTTTTGTTACTCCGAAACCATCTGTCCGATTTTGCCCAATAAAGAACTTAGCCGAGATATTCATCCCCCAAACCTACTCTGAAAATTTCAACTCTCTAGCTCATTCCGTTCGAGAGTTAACGTGCTTACGGCCAGCCGGCAGGACAGAATGAATTTCGACCACGGATTCTTGATCAGTGAGTCGAACCAAATCGTTTAAGACCATTTTCATCGAAATATTCCAAAATTACAGACATTTGGGCAAATTGATAAGCACTCAGTTCCGAGGAACTAGAGCGCCAAATAGTACGAATCTCCACTTGAAATCAAATTTTCAACGGTGATTTAAGCATTCACTATTGACAACCAACACAGCTGTCAATTGAACATTCATCCACCTTCGCCGTCATATTGTAAAAAGTGATGGAGAGTTGATTGGCCTTCCTTTTAGGAGAGGTGTTGATTCGGCCAAATATGGTCAATTCCAATTGAGCAGTTGGAAAAATTGCATTTCCGTTCAACAAAATACAAGTTGACTCCTTAAGTTTCCTTTAAAAGAAATCAGATTCTGTCATCAGAATCTTTGTTTTACCCCAATCCATCATGTGATCTCCTTGGAATGTACATACATGTTCTGCTATTTTTGCGCGTATGTTCTGGGGAACATCGCGTTATAGTTTTGCCAAAATGTCTGTAACTTTCGAATTTTTTGACGAAAATGGTCTCAAACGATTAAGTTCGACTCCCCAATGAAGAATTCGAGGTCAAAGTTGATTCTGTCCGGCCGGCCGTCCGGCCGTTGCCACGATAACTTGAGAATGAAAAAAGCTAGCGACTAGAAATTTTCAGGGTAGGCGGCGTATCTTAATACGACGGACAAGTTCGTTAATGGGCATAATCGGCCCAGTGGTTTCCGAGTAATAATTTTGTTTTCAACCAATATAAATCCGATCGAATTGAAACTTGGTGGGTGGTTGTAAAATATGAACCTTAGCACGTTCGTGAAATTTTGTGCGAATCGTGTGGCTAAAATATTTAAAAAAAATTATTAAAAAATATTTTTGTTTGCACGATAACTTGAGAACGGAATGAGATTGCGCCTTGAAGTTTTCAGGTTAGGATGTGCACCTGAACGCAACTTTTCATTTCGTTTATGATCATAATCGGCCAAACGGTTTTAGAGTTATAGCCATCTAGAATTTTCTGAAATTTGGTGGTTTTTTGTTCCTCATTAACTCGAAAAATACTAAACCGATTGAATTCAAACATGGTTATCAGTTGTAGAACGCCAACGCGAATATGTATGCAAAATTTGGTGGGGATAGCACTTGTAGAAAATTTTTAATAAATCATTGAAAATAAAAAAAAATTCTATATATCAGTAACTATTCGTTTGAAATTGCTGAAATTTTGCAAGAGCCTTCATAACCTAACTCTACTGCCAACTTTCAAGTTTTAATATGATCGGTTAAATATTGTTGGAGATTCGAGCATTGTTCTGTGAGTTCAGTGGATGGGTGACCGTTGCCTCGATAACTTTCGAACGAAAGGAGATAGGGACTTGCAATTTTCAGGGTAAATTGCGTATCCGAAAGGGAGAGTTGAGTTCGTTTTTGGGCATAATCGGTCTAACGGTTTCCGAGTTATACCCACCTGGAATATTATTTCCTTAATAACTCAAAAAATAAATATTCGATCGAATTGGTGCTTGGTAACTATTAGTAGAAAATCAACATAAAGACGTGTTTAAAATTTTGTAAGAACCGTACCCCTAGAAAATATGAAAAAAAATGACGAAAACAAAAATTTTAAGATCCGTACCCCTAGAAAATTAAAAAAAAATCACTAAAAAAATATTGGTTCAAGCACTGACGTGAAGTCAAAGCTTTTGCGCGTATGTTATATTGTCCATTCTTCTGTATTGGACACCCTTAATCGAATTTACCATGGTAAATTATGTTGTCCATTCTCCTGTATTGGACACTCTTAATTCGAATCAACCATGGTAAATTCGAATTAAGTGTCCAATACAGGAGAATGGACAACATAATTTACCATGGTAAATTCGTTTAAGGGTGTCCAATACAGAAGAATGGACAATAGAACATACGCGCAAAAGCTTCTGACTTCACGTCAGTGCTTGAACCAACTTTTGATTTTTGTATGTCTCTATTTCTCAAGTTGTTCTTATGTTCCGACTTTCTTACTTCTATCAGTGTCTAATTGGTCTATTAGCAACTCAATTTCATTCGCCATAATAAATAAGAATGAGATTCAAGTAATCGTCATTCGTGAAATCAGGAATTTTGTCAAAACTTCAGTAAATGAGTAAATGGGAATGGAAATAAATTTTGAAGGTGTAAATTCCAAATGTTTACCATTTCCTATATTAAATTAAGTATATGATAACAAGATAATTAATTCGTTACCTACCTTATCAGGAAAATGGTGAATTTTACGCATCTTTCATTCGACATTATTATTTTCTTTGTAGGATTATAATCATAATTTGATAAAAATTATGTGAGTTCTAAGTTGAAATTAGAAAGTTTCCTATAAAACTGGAAGAGAAATTCAGCGTATTTTTGTGAATGCACTGTAGAAATTTTTCGACTAATTCAGAGTGAAAACCCATATTTGTCTAATAGCTCAAATAACCCTGGAAAGCTTTGAAATATAAGTGAAATCATATGTTCAAAGTCAAATTGAAATTTGTTTGGGAATCCAAAAAAGGAATAATTTATTGAACATGGTATTCGAAAAACCAAATTTGATTGCTATCCACTTCCGGTATAACCAAGTGAAAAAAATAAAAATATTGTACATTTTCTCAGCAATTCGGACAATACATTGAAATTGAATTTCATGACTATAGTTCTCCGTATAATTTTGGATGCGGAAGCTTAATATTGTTAAAAAAAAATCAGTGATACGAGATAATAATGATGAATGGCAATACCGCTGTTATTAAGTCAACAATTCCAGAGCGTTCCTGCCAATAGGGTCTTCATAATGGCTTCGAATAATTAAAATACTTATGCATATATTTCACAAGTCTAATAAAACCCAGGGGATTTCATTGAATTGCAGAGAAGCAAGATGAAGATTCAAAAAACTGAAGTCCTTGTGAATGTCTGCTTTCAGAGGACTCAAAAATTTGATATGCGTCCCCATAAAGTTGATGCAATTCATTGTTATTTGAATTTCTATTACAAGATCCACATGCCATTGAAGAATATAAAAAAGCACTGACGTGAAGTCAGTACTCTTTGGCACGCGTGTTCACGGTGGCTAATTTGAACTGAATGATGAGTATATCAAGCTCAGAGGATAGAGCGAGCCGGAGATCTACCCAGAGGATAGATATAATATATAAAGTGTCAAGTCGATCGACCGGACGTGTGTTCGGTGATCTCGTAGTTTTGAGTTGAATTTCGAGTTAATTCCCGCACCAAAAATTTTAAGACTTGCACAGTTCGTTGTATGGACTCTGAAGTGCGATATCGTATAATTTTCTTTCTGGATACCTATTCGGAAATCAATAAAAACTATGTCGATTTGTGGACATTGTGATGAGATTTTCGATCGACGTAAATCTCCGAGCATCACATGCTCCAGCATGTGCGGAAAAACTTATCAGGCCGTATGTATGGGAATTCCCTCTGATAGTCTACAATGTTTGAAAACACCTGGGTTCTGTTGGTATTGTCCTTGTTGTTATAAAGTACGCAATAAATACGAAGAATATATCAAGGGATCTTTTGATTCCAAGCTGAACCAATTGCTTGGTGGTTTTGAGGACATGTTCAAGGATTTTTTACTTAAGATAACTAATCAGGCTTATGAGGCATTTTCGAAAATTGGTTGTACGCCCAATGCTATGAATTCTTCTGGTTACTCGAACGCTGTTGGGTCCAAGTCAATGGTTGTTATAAAACCTAGGGACACCAGTCCAGCTAACTCCAGAACGAAGCGGGACTTAATGATGAACATAGATCCAGTAGAATTAAATCTGAAGGTTTCACAGGTCAAACAGGTCAAAGATGGTGGTCTATTTATTAGTTGTGAAGATTCCGAGGGTGCTGATAACATCAAGAAAGTTGTACGTGAGAAACTTTCAACTGGATATCGTGTGTCCGATGTGAAGAAACTTCTTCCGAAAATGAAAGTGGTTGGTCTCGACCAAAATTATGAAGCTGATGATATGGTGAAGTGTTTGAGAGGTCAAAACAATGTTATTTCTGATACATCTCATCTGAGAGCTTTGAAAACTTGGGCAACACATAAGAATTCCGGAATTTTTCAGGCTGTGATTGAAGTAGATAGTGATACTCATTCTAAAGTCATGAAGCAGGGTGAACTTTTTGTGAATTTTGATGTTTGCACTGTTTATGATGCAACTGAATTGATGATTTGTTACAATTGTAGTGGCTTCAATCATGGTCAATCTAAATGTTTTAATAGCGCGGCTTGCCCAAAATGTGCCGGTGATCATTCCTTGAACAATTGTACAAGCACCGTTTTGAAATGTAATAATTCTTTTAGTGCTAATTTGAAGAAATTCAGTCACTCTGCTTGGGATGCCAAAAAGTGTCCTATTTATATAAAAAAATTCAATATCCTGAAGTCTTCTCTTTTCGCTGATAAATAGCAGTCAATACCCAATGGGTTTTCTGGGGATTTTTTTGCGTCTCAGTCAGGTGACATTTGTTTTTATTATCAAAATGTCAGAGGCTTAAGGTCTAAATTGCATACCATTTATGAAAGCATTACCCAATTTGACTATGATATTATATGTTTATCTGAGACTTGGCTCTCTTCTGATATTTCAAACTCGGAAATCTGTAGTGATCAATATGTTCTGTATAGGAAGGATCGCAGCCTTGGCCTCACATCCGCGACAAAGGGGGGTGGGGTTCTGATTGCGGTGCGCTCTGATTTTATGGTCACCTGTCTTGATCTTGACTGTATTACTGGGGTCTTTCATAACATTGATATAGTTGGTGTGAAGTTGGCGAAGCCTGGTTCTTGTTTATTTGTTTTAACCATTTATATACCACCCGGTTCTGATCTTGAACAATATGAAGGGCTCTTCGAAGCTATTTCAGGTTTGCCGTATCTGCTTTTCAATGATTGCAATGTCGTTATTCTAGGAGATATCAATATTCCTGAATATGTGGTGTTGGGGATTTACCTAAAGAATTTAAGTGGACTGTTTTTTTGAGCGTTAAATCTTATCCCAACACAGCACGAAGAGGACAAGTGAATCAAAATAATAAAGTAAAATATTCTTACCTAAAAGTGGGTCAACTTGAAAGCTATGGATCTTGTAGCAGTCCTCACTTACCAGAAGCAGAATGATTGAGCTCAACAAACTGAACCAGTAGTGGAAGATCCTTTATGATTGAGAAGCTGGAAATTATTAATTCGACCCCACTTATCCTTAAGAGTGTCACAGAGTACGCCACTGATGACAACTTATTTCTCACTACGAAGTCCTTTGATATAAAGTTTATTGAATGGAAACACTGTAATGCAGATTACACAACTTCGTTTTTCAGCGAGCACCGCGAATGAAAATGCGATATTTTCCAAAGATTGTGTACGTAAACTACGAAGAGAATTATAATTATTTTCGGAGGCAGAAAAGGAAACAATCGATCTTTCGTACCATACGTAAAGAATCATACTGACTCGTAATTAAAAATGTGTGTGCGAAGCGTCAGGGATCACATCTGTTTTTAAAAATACTTATGGAAATTTCACCTTTTGTAAACAAATTAAATTAATACCGAAATTAAATCCATTTGAAATGTAATAACTGAAAGATTATTGAAAACTTAAACTGAACAAAAAAAAGAACGTTCACTTGGCGTGAACATAACCGCTCACCTAAAATTTACCCAATTTTACAGACCAACCACATTACAAGAAGAAACAATGAACTAGAATACCTTATTATCTTGAAGGTTAAGAGGCACCAATTTTGTTAGCGCTCTCGTGTACTGACCAGTTGCGGTCTTAACAGACGCTACCCGAATTATACCATCAGGTCCCGGATGTAATTTCAATATACGTCCGATAGGCCAAGTGGCAGGGCTTGATTCTACACCCTTTAAAATAACTATATCTCCTTCAGAAGGACAAGCATTTTCTGAATGCCACTTATTGCGCTGAAGCATAGTATGCAAATAGTCACTTGACCACTTTTTCCAAAACTGTTGGAATAATTTTTTATGTTGTTCCCAACGATTCAATGGAGCTTTGACATCATCATATGTCAACTCGGGACTGGACAAGAGTGGGGCACCTATTAGGAAATGTCCTGGTGTTAAAAATTCACCGGACTCAGAGGGGTCTGGATATAATGGACAAATCGGTCTACTGTTTAATACAGCTTCGATACGGGCAAAAAGTGTTGCTAACTCCTCAAAGGTACAGGCAGTTGCACCTAACATTTTGAAAAGAAGCCCTTTTGCTGACTTCACACCGGCTTCCCAGAGACCACCAAAATGAGGAGCATATGGAGGGATAAATTTCCATTTAATGGATCTTGATGACAAATTTTCGAAAATATTCGAATTATTTTGGCTGAAAAAGTAATTAACTTCAGAAATATAACGCGCTGAACCTACAAAATTTTTACCGTTATCTGACCAAATCTCTAGGGGTAAACCCCTTCTTGCAATAAATCTATCCAAGGTTGATAGAAATCCCTCCACATTGAGAGATGAAACGAGTTCTAAATGAACGGCCTTAGTTGAAAAGCATACAAATAAAGCAAGATATGCTTTTAACATAGTTGGCTTACGTGAATTATTTGACCGATAGGAAAATGGTCCGGCAAAATCCACACCCACCTTACTGAAAGGACGAGCAATATTTACTCTTTGTGAAGGTAGTGGAGCCATTAAAGGCTGATACGTAGCACCACGAAATCTAGTGCAAGTGATGCATTTTCTGATGCATTCTCGCACCAGACCTCTGAGAGACAAAATCCAATAACTCTGCCGAATCAAACTAATGGTCGTGTTTGGACCTGAATGTAGGGAAACCAAATGATAATGGTTGCAAAGTAATCGCGAAGGCACGCATTTCTTCGGAAGGAGAATTGGGTGCTTAGCATTCTCAGATAAACAAGAATACTGTAGTCTACCGCCCACCCTGATCAATCCCGCAGAGTCGACATAAGGACTTAAGTTCCTCAAAGATTTTTCAATTGATTTTTTGTCTGATAATCTCTGATTCATTTGATCAAAAAAGTGATTTTGAGTGATCAAAATAATGGAATGTAAAGCATTCTTAAGCTCAGATTGTGAAAGAAGACCAGTCAAACGTGTTTTCGAGTTCAGACAATTATAAGTGAATCGCCGAACGTAAGCAAATACTCTTTTCATTCTGTTTAAATCTGAAAAGCTATCCAAAATATTCAGAAATGGGCTAATAGTAGGTTTGGTTGCAATTCCAGCATGAAGACTAGGTTTCAATTCAGGTAATAAACAAGTCTCAGTGTCAGAATTGATAAATGGTGGTGGCCAATTTACAACAGGCATCGACAGAAATTCAGGACCATGAAACCAAAATTTTTGAGTTTCCGGATTCACGAACTGGTGAGGAACGAGACCTCGAGAGGCCAAATCGGCGGGGTTAGAATTAGTTGGAATATGATGCCATGAAGCATCAGAAACAGAATCGTTTATTGCGACTACACGATTGGCACAAACGTTTTGAGCCTATGAGGCGGGGTTTTTATCCAGGAAAGGACAATTTGAGAGTCGGAAAATAAACGAACCTCCGAAATTGGCACTGGAAATTCATTTTTCAAAATAACCTTTAGCAACTTGGTCAGCAAGACTGCGGCAGATAGTTCCAGTCGAGGAACAAACAAGGTTTTCAATGGAGCCACTTTGGATTTTGCAATCCATAGATGAGCGTGTATGATATTTTTTAATGTAACAGATAGGTAAACAGTGGATGCGTAGGCTTTTTCGGACGCATCACAAAATCCCGCTAATATAATGCTACTTTTAGGAACAGAAATTACAGATCGTGGAATTTTAATATTCGTAAGTAAGTTAATATCATTCACTATTTTAGACCAGTCATTATTACAAGCAATTGACAAGGGGTCATCCCAAGCATGGTTTTCCGACCATAACTTTTGTATTAGGAGCTTCATTGAAATTACAATAGGAGATAAAAATCCCACTGGATCAAATATACGTGCAATATAAGAAAGAATTGAACGTTTACTTGGTTTTTCCTTGAATTCATTCACATTGAAAATGAATGAATCAATTGCTGGAATCCAACTTAAACCCAAAATTTTTATTCCCATGCAATCATCGTCAAAATTTAACTTAGCCTCAATATGATCAGGGGGTAGGTCATTCAAAATATCGAGACAATTGCTCGAAAACTTTTTCAAAGAAAATCCGCCCCTCTTCAACATTTTCTGAAGCTCATTGCGCAGTTCGATCGCTTGTTGAACGTCAAAAGCGCCTATTAAAATGTCATCAACATATATATCCTCGTTCAATACTTTGGATGCTCTAGGAAAATGTTTCCCCTCGTCAATTACGAGTTGTTTCAACACTCGTATAGCCAAGAACGCCGAAGGTTTCAACCCATAAGTGACAGTGTTCAATTCAAATTCTGTTACAGGCTGATCGGGAGATGAACGCCAATATATATGTTGAAATTTGCGGTCAGAAGGACATACTAGAATTTGTCTGTACATTTTCTCTATATCTGCACAGATCACTATAGAATACATTCTGAATGAAAGTAAAATTATCTGAATATCCTTCTGTAATTTAGGACCTCCCAACAACATATCATTCAACGAGTTGCCCGACATATCTAAATCTGAGGCGTTAAATACAACTCGCAGCTTCGTGGTTGAGCTAGAGTCCTTACGAACAACATGATGCGGTATCACATATCTATTGGAAGTTTTGGCACGTGCCATATGATTTAATTTTAAATATTCTGACATGAAATCGTTATATAAATTCAAGGAAGCTTCATCCTTCATTAGTCGATTTTCGAGCGAAAAGTAGGATTTTAGTGATCTTTTTGAATTAAACGAGAGAACTGGATTTGGATTATCCACCTTGAAAGGCAACGACACTACGTATCGACCACTTTCATCGCGAAAGTGAGTAGATGCGAAATGTTTCTCCACGTAGGCATCTACAGGATCCAGAATATTAGCCTGTGCAACTTCTTCCAACGACCAAAACTTTTGCATCTGTTCGCTGAGATCAGATTTAGTCAAAAGAACCGACTTAGCATAAGAACACATTTCATTTATGGGACCTATGATTGTCCAACCGAAAAATGTATTAACGGCCGTAGGGTATCCAGGAGACGAAATACGCCCGTCACGTTCGAAAACGATTGAATAGGTATCAGCACCTAACAGCATATCTATGGGCTGAGAGATATGAAACGATTCATCAGCTAAATTCAAGTGCTTGAAATGTTTAATTATTTCTGGTGACAAAGGGACAGAAGGTATATTGCTGGTTATTTCAGGTAACACAACAGCGTGCACATGCAAGTACTCTAATCCCGTTCTGGGATACAACTTACAATCTATCAGACCTAAAGGTTGCGCATTGGTCTGACCAATACCAGAAATAGACATATTAACTGAATTAATATCTAAACCCAATTTGTTCACTAATTTCTGACTGATGGCAGAAATTTGAGACCCAGGGTCTAGCACAGCTCTAACTTGCATCATTGTACCGTCGGCAGATTCAATTCTAGCCTGAACAGTACCAAGAAGCACTTGACCGACACAAACCGACTTTTTGTTGATATGATAAGAGTTGATAATATCATTGGGATTATCAAAATCAGAGTCCGAAACTTTATTCTGTTTGTGGAGACTCTTACTTTCTGGAATTTTAGATGGATTGTCTGACTGATTGACAAATTGGTTATCTGGATGAAGAGTAGTATGGTGACGAGTTGATTTGCATACTCTACATGAATTTTTGGAAGCACAGTCTTTAAAATTATGGAGTCCAAGACAGTTGAAGCAACATTTGCAATATTTTAAGTAATCAAATTTAGCTTGCCTCGACATTTTTATATAAGATGGACACGCAAACAAAGGATGTGTATCATTACATTTTGGGCAATGAAGTTTTCTTGAATTCGCTGAACGAGATGTACACCGAGAGAATTATTCTGAGAAGAACCAGCAGAACTCGTGAGCAAAACATTTTTTGTTTTATTATGAGATGAACTTAAAACTGTTGATTTATTCGAAGATCTAGAAGAGTTATGCTGAATGTTGCCAGATTTTTATATATGGATGCGTATAAAAAACTGTTTTGATGACCGTAAAAAAAGAAATATGAGACGAAGTTAATGAAAATTTAGAATTAGATAGTGAAATTAAATCCAATCCGGCCCGAAGGACCAATTATGTTGGGGATTTACCTAAAGAATTTAAGTGGACTGTTTTTTTTGAGCGTTAAATCTTATCCCAACACAGCACGAAGAGGACAAGTGAAATCAAAATAATAAAGTAAAATATTCTTACCTAAAAGTGGGTCAACTTGAAAGCTATGGATCTTGTAGCAGTCCTCACTTACCAGAAGCAGAATGATTGAGCTCAACAAACTGAACCAGTAGTGGAAGATCCTTTATGATTGAGAAGCTGGAAATTATTAATTCGACCCCACTTATCCTTAAGAGTGTCACAGAGTACGCCACTGATGACAACTTATTTCTCACTACGGAGTCCTTTGATATAGAGTTTATTGAATGGAAACACTGTAATGCAGATTACACAACTTCGTTTTTCAGCGAGCACCACGAATGAAAATGCGATATTTTCCAAAGATTGTGTACGTAAACTACGAAGAGAATTATAATTATTTTCGGAGGCAGAAAAGGAAACAATCGATCTTTCGTACCATACGTAAAGAATCATACTGACTCGTAATTAAAAATGTGTGCGCGAAGCGTCAGGGATCACATCTGTTTTTAAAATTACTTATGGAAATTTCACCTTTTGTAAACAAACGAAATTAATACCGAAATTAAATCCATTTGAAATGTAATAACTGAAAAATTAGTGAAAACTTAAAATGAACAAAAAAAAGAACGTTCACTTGGCGTGAACATGTGGATTGTCAGTTGGCGCTTCTTTCCATGTTGTTGGCAGGATGGTAGCACTCCAGGGACTATTGGACTACATGGACTTACGTCAGTACAATAATATTGTTAATGCGAATGGAAGAATTTTGGATCTTGTCTGTTGCCGCCGCCAGCTGATCGTGGGGAAGCCGAATTTCTCTCTCGTACCAGTTGATTCGCATCATCCTCCCCTTGAGTTCTGTCTGACTCTGTCAACAAGAATTCCTAAAAATAATTCAAAGTGTTTCCAAGAGATTTGATTTCAGAAGAGCGGATCTTTCGATGCTCTATGATGGCCTGCTGAACACTAACTGGGGTTTCTTGGATGGATATGTCGATATTGATTTGGCCTGTGCAGCATTCTATGAGCATCTTAATGTCATCATTGAAGCTTGTGTTCCTAAAACTTCAGGTAAAAGATCCCAATATCCACCTTGGTTTACTGGGGATATTATTCGTAAGTTAAGATCTAAGGACATTTGTCATCGTGCCTATCGAACAACTGGTTGTAGGTCATTTCTGGAGAAATTCGTTGTGCTTCGCAGGGAACTAAAGGGTGAGATTTCAGTTGCTCGAGTCAGGTTCTGTCGGGAGGCTGAGAATGATTTGTCGAGGGATCCATCAAAATTTTGGGGTCATATAAATAAAATTCGGGGAAGTTCCTCTATTCCGACATCAATGAGTCTTGATGGCTCAGCTTTATCTGCTCCTCAAGATATCGCCAATGCCTTTGCGTCTTTTTTTGAGTCTGCTTTCATTAGCTCTTCTGATCAACAGCAGAGCCATGGTGGCTGGGAATGTCTGGAGCAGACTCTTCCTGTTCCCTATATAAGTGAGGATTCTGTGTTGTCTTGTTTGAAGGGATGCAAGAGTAACTTGACCGCGGGCCCTGATGAGGTTCCATCGTTTTTGTTGAGTGATTGCGCCATCGTTTTCGCTAAGCCTTTAACTGCGATCTTCAGGCTGTCATTGTCCTGTTTGTGCTTTCCAAGAATTTGGAGGGAGGGCAAGGTGTGTCCTGTTTTCGAGAAGGGCTGTAGAGAGGACATTGAAAATTATAGGCCAATCGTCATACTGAGCAATTTTAGTAAAGTCTTTGAAAGAGCTTTGTATGATATAATTTATGCACACATAAAATGCCGTATTAACGATAGTCAGCATGGTTTTATTAAGGGTCGGTCTACGGTTACTAACCTGACTTGTTTTACCCAGTATGTGTCCACCGCTCTAGACAAGTCCTCTCAGGTCGATGTTATATATACCGACTTCTCTAAGGCGTTTGACAGGTTGGACCATGGTGTTATTCTAACAAAGCTGTCTCCGTTTGGCTTAACGAAGGATTTCATATTTTTCCTTGCAACATATCTTGCAGATAGGAAAATGTTCGTTCAATGTTTTGGAGTCAGATCATTTGTGTTTTCCGCATCGTCCGGTGTTCCGCAGGGTTCCATTTTGGGTCCCCTGTTATTTATGTTATTCATGAATGACTTGGATGAATATCTGCTCTGTCCGTTTCTTTTGTATGTCGATGATTGCTAGTTGTATCGCCGTATTGTTTCCATTCAGGATTGCTGGGATCTCCAGGGTGACATCGATAGGTTGGTCCATTGGTATGGTACAAACAGGCTTTCATTGAATATAAAAAAGTGCAATGTGATGTCCTTCGGCCGTGGAAAGTCTAAACTTCATTTTCAGTATAACGTTGAAGGTAGTCTTTTGGGTAGGTTGACTGAATGCGGGGATCTGGGGGTCTTGTTCGATCAGCGGTTGACTTTTGTACCCCATGTGAGTGCAACTGTTTCGGTGGGACTCAAGACTCTTGGCTTCGTGCTCAGAAACTCCAGATACCTGTTTGAGATCCGATCTCTTTTTCTTCTTTTTACTTCGCTTGTGAGGTCGAGGCTGGAGTATGGATGTGTTGTGTGGAATCCTGGTTATGCAGTGCATGTTGATAATTTGGAGAAAATACAGAGGCGATTTCTGAAGTATGTTAGTTTTAAAATTGATGGCATCTATCCGATTCGTGGTATTCCAAATGAGTATTATTTAAATAGATTTCATGTGAATTCTCTAGAGGGACGTCGAGTTTATTTAGGAGTTCTTTTTCTACGTAAGATCATTTGTTTCGAAATTGATTGCCCTTAGTTGCTAGCCTCAGTGGATTTGCACGTCCCAAGACTGCCTGTTCGAAACATATCCACATTTTACCTCCCGTTTCCACGAACTAATGTGCTTCGGTTTTCGCCGCTGTTCAGAATTTGTAAATATTTTTGTATTTTTCAACATGTATTAGATATTTTCAACTGTACTCAATTAGATGTGAGGAGGGCTGTGTTGAGGTCGCATTCTTTGTGATAAGCTGTTTTCTGCATTAATCTGTGTGAATGATATATAATATGTCTTATATATGTGTATTTTTTTTTCCTATGGAAATTTCATGTTATTTTGTATTTTTGATTTATTCCCAATCTGTAATTGGCTTAGGCTGTAGATTGGTGTACTTAAATAAAGAAATAGATAAATAAATAAATAAATAAATAAATAATAGGATAGAGGACACCATTCCCTGTCAGTTCAAAAATTAACAGTGATATATCTAAGCTGCCATAAGGATAGAGTAACAAAGTTGAAAAAGAACACAACTGACTCTTCTTAGTCGCACAATGCCGCTAGGAGATTCTGAGTGATCTCCTTCGGAAATACTTGGGAGGGTCACTATAATCATATTCATGTTTATAACAAGCGCAAGAGCAGATTGACCTCACCTCAGTGCTTTTTTACATATTTTCTTTCATTGTTGAGTCAATCTGCATTTGGCGCGCATGCTATAAACATGATTATGATTATACTGACCCTGCCAAGTCGTTCTGAAGGAGATCCCCCAGAATCTCATAGGAGCTTGTGTGATTGAGGAGAGTCAGTTCTGTTCTTTTTCAGCTTTGTTACTCTATCCTTATGGCAGCTTAGATATATCACTGTTAACTTTTGAACCAACAGAGCATGGTGTCCACTATCTTCTGGGTAGATCTCCGGCTCGCTCTATCCACTGAGCTTGAAGTACTCATCATTCAATTCAAATTAGCCAACGTGAACACTTGCGCCAAAGAGTACTGACTTCACGTCAGTGCTTTTTATATTTTTTTAAGTTCCTTCAACAAATATGGCTATCAATACAGTTTGGCTGTTAGCTTTACCATAGATCGAAATAAAAAGTAATTGCGGTTATGGAACCTCCGTAAGGAACGCAATTGCCCATTCTCCAAATCTGAACGTAATTTAATACAGAAAAAAACCGTTGAATAATGAGTATACCTCCCACAGTATCCTTCAATGATTAATATAGATCTACCGAATATAGTTATCAACAAATTTGCCCCACAGCCACGATACAGACATTTTAACTGACTTGTCCGTGCACAGAATTGCCATGAAATTTCTCTTAAATCCTTAAAATGATGGCTCAGCACCAAATCCATCATCGCTGGACGCAAATCACTCCTAACATGAGCCATACAATCTAAGCGTCAACTCTGTGAATGCGCAATCTACTCGTGGCTTAAAGTCCTCTCGAAATCACACACTTCACATAAAATTCTGATTCTTCATTACCATTGGTTCAGGAGATTTCACAGCACCTATCCACGCATGCGCAGACACTTCTAAGAGGATTCTATGGAGGAATAGCATCCAGCACCTCGAAACCCCAATCCTCTCAGACGAAAACTTCAGCAGTTAAATCACTTCTGGTCTGCTCATGCATGAAACGAAAAATCTCCGAAAGCGGTTACATGAATTTCGAATTAGGAACGCAATTTCTTCGCATAATATAGTTATTTATAAATAGGCCCCAGGGCCATGACACAGACATTTCAACTCGAAAACAACGCTATTTCCTCGAAACTGACTTGTTCGTTCACAGAATTACCCTGCTTTTCCTTTCAAACCCTCACAATATTGGCTCAGCTCAAACACCATGACCGCACCTTCAATCCACGCATGCTTGGATACTTCGAAGGGTATTCTGTATAATAATAGCATCCTGCACCTCTAATCCTCAATCCTCTCAGACGAAAACTCCAGCAGTTAATTCACTTATCGTCTGCTCATGCGCATAACGAAAAATGACCGTAAGGGGTAACTTCAATTTCAAAATTAGCCCCATGGGCACAGTACGCACACTTCAACTCGAAATTAACGCGATTTCCCCCAAACTGACTTGTGTCCGTGTACATAATTGACATGAATATTCTTTTGAAACCTCACAATATCGGCTCAGCACTCCCAGCATAACCCATAAAGCCCAAAAGCTGTCACTTCTATTCTGCGCATGCGCAATCTACTCGCGGCTGAAAGTCCTCCCAAAATCACACCTCAGAAAAAACTCTAATTCTCCAACACTAGTGGTTCAGGAGATATCGCATCTTTAATCCACGCATATGCAGACCCTCACCAGGGGATTCTATGGTGGAATAGCATCCACCACCCCAAAACCCCAATCCTGTCTGAAGAAAACACCAGCAGAATCGCTGATTGTCCGCTAATGCGCATAACGAAAAATTCCCGAAAGGGGTAACATCAATTTCAAAATTAGCCCCATCAGGGAAAGGGTACGGACACTTCAACACGGAAACAACGCTACATCCCCCAAGCTTACTTGTCCGGGTACTGAATTGCCATGAATATTATTTTAAAACCTCACAATATCGGCTCAGCACTCCCAAACACAGCCGCTTCTCTTCTGCGCATGCGCAATCTACTCGCGGCTGAAAGTCCTCCCAAAAGCACACCTCACCAAAAACTCCAATTCTCCATTACTAGTGGTTCAGGAGATATCGCATCTTTAATCCACGCGTATGCAGACCCTCACCAGGGGATTATATGGAGGAATAGCATCCCCAACCACAAAACCCCAATCCTGTCTGAAGAAAACACCAGCAGAATCGCTGTATGTCCGCTCATGCGCATAACGAAAAATTTCCGAAAGGGGTAATATCAATTTCAAAATTAGCCCCATCAGGGCCACGGTATGGACACTTCAACTCGGAAACAACGCTACATCCCCCAAGCTGACTTGTCCGGGTACTGAATTGCCATGAATATTCTTTTAAAACCTCACAATATCGGCTCAGCACTCCCAAAAACAGCCGCTTCTCTTCTGCGAATGCGCAATCTGCTCGCGGCTGAAAGTCCTCCCAAAATCACAACTCACAAAAATCTCCAATTCTCCATTACTAGTGGTTCAGGAGATATCGCATCTTTAATCCACGCATATGCAGACCCTCACCAGGGGATTCTATGGAGGAATAGCATCTACCACCCCAAAACCCCAATCCTGTCTGAAGAAAACACCTGCAGAATCGCTGATTGTCCGCTCATGCGCATAACGAAAAATTCCCGAAAGGGGTAACATCAATTTCAAAATTAGCCCCATCAGGGCCACGGTACGGGTACTTCAACTCGGAAACAACGCTACATCCCCCAAGCTGACTTGTCCGGGTACTGAATTGTCATGAATATTCTTTTAAAACCTCACAATATCGGCTCAGCACTCCCAAAAACAGCCGCTTCTCTTCTGCACATGCGCAATCTACTCGCGACTGAAAGTCTTCTAAAACTCACACATCTTACAAAAAACTCAGATTCTCCGACTGTAGTGGTTCAGGAGCATCTTTAATCCACGCATGCGCAGACCCTCACCAGGGGATTCTATGGAGTAATAGCATCCGCCACCCCAATCCTCTCTGACGAAACCTACATCAGTTAAATGAATTCTCATCTGCGCATGCGCATAAAAATGCCCGGTGGGCAGCAATAAAATAGGTTTATCAAAAATTATCAATTATCAAAAAAATAGGTTTATGAATTTCAAGCAAAATATTCCGCAAAATAGCAGTATTTTTTTAAATGTTTTCATGTCACGTGATCTTCACGAAGTTATGCAAAAGTGTTTGCTTTGGTCATTTGCATATAACTACAGACTTTCAATTCAATCAGATCAGTATATTTCGAGTTATCGTGGAGACAAAATTCAAAAATTTTTGAATTTTTTTTTGCCACTTTATGGCCATCCGGTCAGTACAAAACTTCGCAGGCATATAAAGGTCATGATTCTACAATTTAATGCCAAATTGCAGATACATCGAGTGATCGGTTCCGAAAATATGCATAAAAAACATTTTTACTGAGAACGGCCTTAACTCCGAAACCGCTTGGTGGATTTCGCCCGTTAATGAACTTGTCCGAGATATTTACGCTACAAAACTACCCTGCAAATCTCAACCCTCTAACGCAATCCGTTCGAGATTTATCGTGCTAACGGCCGGACCGGACGGACAGAATCGAATTTGACCCCGGATTATTCATCGGTGAGTCGAACTGAACCGTTTGCGACCATTTTCGGAAAAAAAATCGAAAAATACAGACATTGTGACGAAATGATAGCACGCTGTTCCTTGCGGAACACGCGCGCAAAAAGGTAGTTCCATTCCAATTTCAATTAGATATATATGTTGATATTATACATGATATAAAATGCTTGATGATTTGCATGAATATATATTTCTGGATGTCCAAGAAGTTCACTATGTGGCCGAAGTGGATCCTCAAATGCTTGCTTGCTACCCCACGTAACTTATTTTATTCACTAATATAACATGAATATGTTTTATGATTATATGAAATTGAATTGTTATAATTTCTTTTCAGGAAAAACGAGAAGGGAATGTAGGAAACGAAGACTCTCCCAGCTCTCCCCAGAGGCTATGGAAATATATAAAATTTAAACTATATTAAACCGCAAAGTAAGAAGGATAGATGAAGAGAACAAAGGACTTAAATTGGTAGTATAAGAGCAAGATAATGCATGCCATTCTTTCGGACACTTGATGAACACATCAAGCTTTCATTTGCTCCAGTCTCAAAACTTGCTCCAGTCTCAAAACTTGAAACCCAAAAGGAAGGCGCTATACTTTGAATGAGAACATTCTTTTTTTACTTTATTCAAAAATAGCCCTAAGGGATACAAACTCCTCAGATAAATTTTTGCGGTTCCATCCAGAAAAAAAATTATAAAATTATTGCATTATGGTCTTCATGGCTAGGGGAGTTTTTCATAAATGGAAACAAACAACCCTAGCTTATTCCTTCAATCATGGCGGAATTAAACATGATGTTCTTTCCAAATTACTTGAAGATATTGTTAGATCATGGGCCTCGTGTTGTGGCACTTATTTTAGATCAAGGCTTTGCAAATGTAGCAGCTATAAATAGGCTATATAGAGAAACCACTGGGTGATTTTTGCGTACAATTTGTTTTTCACATCACGTTGTGCATAATCATATCGATTTTTGGCTCTCTTGTTCCTCGGAACAGAGTGCTTATCAATTTGCCCAAATGTCTGTAATTTTCGAATTTTTGGCTGAAAATGGTTTTGAACGATTTGGTTTGAGTCACTGATCAAGAATCCGTGGTTAAAATCTATTCTGTCTGTCCGTCCGTCCGTTAACACGATAACTCACGAACGGAATGAGCTAGACAGTTGAAATTTTCAGAGTAGATTAGGGGAATGAATGTATCGGTTATGTTCGTTATTGGGAAACATCGGTCTAATAGTTTCGGAGTAACGAAAAAAAATATTTTTCTTACATTACAACTTTTGAATTCAATTTTTTTCAAGATGAAGTTTCATCATATGAATCCATTGTTATCACATTTTCAACTCTAAAAAGCTAATACTTTCGGAGATCTGATGTTCCAAAATTTCAATAGATCATAGTAAGTTCTATGTATTCACATAATGTGAACACAGAATCTGTCTGTGTTCACTGTTCATAAATGTCATCTTTTCTAGCTATTAGAGATTGTCAGTTCGTACCGAAAATAATATTGACTGATTACATATTGAATAATTTATGTATAAATATTGGGAATGATGTTTCAGGAGATTTAGAAAAGGATCATTTGAATGATGCAGTTTATGAAGGCAATAGGAAAGAAAAACATAATAGAGTCATCAAAAGAATTTACTATTCGTTGACCACTGAGGTTAAGATTACCTTTTACTTCCTTAAGTAGTGAGACATGTTCCTATATAGGTACAGTATTTTCATAATGTTGCTCGCAAGAAAATACTGAAATATGGATCTACATTTGTGCATCAAACATTTTTTCTTAAGTTAAGGTTCATAATACAGAAAAGAATATGTTAGTGGTATGAACCACTAACACTAAATTTTAAATTATGAAAAGAGGATAGTATTTTATTAATATATTTTGAACTATTGAAATAAATTGTTCGTAATCCTCTATCTACTCAAATATCAGGAATAAATAGACAATCTGCTATGATTGCCACCTCTATACGTTTTCAAGTTCAATTTCGGTAAAAGTAAAACCAATTTCGGAAAATGTAAAAGCAATTTCGGAAATTGTACTAAGTAAATCTGAGTATTTTGTCCGAAATTGGATTTACCTTTTCCGAAATTGAACTTGAAAAGGTATAGACATTTCGATGATACTTTCCTCAGGTATTTCGAGTTGTGAAATCTATGCACCGAATGTAACAACAACCCATTCCACGAGGTTGAATCATTGCAAATTGCTCATTTAATTTGGATAAATAAATTTAATGACAATTTTTGAAGCATTGTAGATTGCTTTTTTTTGGGCTCTTAATTAAATGATAATTTTTGAAACATTTTCTTTAATTTAATTCCTTTCATGATGCAGTTCTATCATAAGAATCCATTGATATAATTCCCAACTCTGAGAAACCAATACTTTCGGAGATATAATTTGTCTGTTGAACAAAAGCGCCAAAAAGCTTCTGTCCACAGGGCTTGAACCAATTTTTTATATTATATTTCTCATTTGATTCTGACCTTCTAAATGTATATTGGAGTAGAATATATTTCCACATTATGTTGTACTCCCATAATGATATCCCTTTTTGCGCGTATGTTCTGGGGAACATCGCAATATAATTTTTCCCAAATGTCTGTAAATTTCGAATTTTTTGACAAAAATGGTCTCAAACAATTTGGTTCGACTCCCCGATAAAGAATTCAAGGTCAAATTTGATTCTATCCGGCCGGCCGTCCGGCAGTCCAGCTGTCCGGACGTTGCCACGATAACTTGAGAGCGGAATGAGCTAGCGACTTGAAATTTTCAGGGTAGGTGGCGCATCCCAATGCGACGGACAGGTTCGTAAATGGGCATAATCGGCCCAATGGTTTCCGCGTAATAATTTTGTTTTCAACCAATATGAATCCGATCGAATTGAAATTTGGTGAATAGTTGTAGACTATAAACCCTAGCACGTTTGTGAAATTTTGTGAGAATCGTATTGCTAGAAAATAAAAAAAAATTTAAAATATTTTTTATGTTACGATAACCTAGGTTTTGCATCTAAATGCGACATTCAAGTTTTTTTATAAGAATAGTCAGCCAAACGATTTTGGAGTTATACCTCGATTTATACCCATCTGAAAATTGATTGTTATTTCCTCAATAAATCGAAAAATATAGAACTGATCCAATTCAAACTGGGTTA
This sequence comes from Halyzia sedecimguttata, assembly GCA_937662695.2. Lineage (NCBI taxonomy): Eukaryota > Metazoa > Arthropoda > Insecta > Coleoptera > Coccinellidae > Halyzia > Halyzia sedecimguttata. Next base: position 7,093,968 of record OW569416.2, on the reverse strand, counting down.
TTAGTTGTACAATGTTAATGCGTAAGTTCTTGCAAAATTTTGTGAGGATTGTATCACTAGAAAATTTTTAAAAAAGCATTGAAAATCATTGAAAATAATTCTATATATAAGAATCTATTCATAGGAAATGTTTGAACACGATCGGATCTATATTTTTGGAAATCCGAGCAGCCTTGTGTGAGTTCAGTAGCTGGATAGGTGACCGTTGCCTCGATAATTCTTGAACAAAAGGAGATAGGAATTTGCAATTTTCAGGGTAGGTTGCGCATCTGAGTGGAAGAGTTAATATGCTGTTGATCATAATCGGTCCAACGGTTTCGGAGTTATTTCCATCTGGAATATTATTTCCTCGATAACTCAAGAAATATAGACTCGATCTAATTGGAGATTGCTAACTAGTTGTAGAATATTGACATAAAGACGTGTGTAACATTTTGTAAGAACGGTACCGCTAGAAAATTTTAAAAAAGTTATAAAAAAAATTGGTTCATTGTCCATTCTGCTGTATTGGACACTCTTAATCGAATTTACCATGGTGAATTTCGATTAAGAGAGTCTCCAAAACAGGACAACGGATAATAGAATTCACCATGGTGAATTCGATTGAGAGTGTCCAATACAGGAGAATGGACAATACAACATATGTGCAAAAGCTCCTGACTTCACGTCAGTGCGTGAACCAATTTTTTTTCTATATTTCACATTGGATTTTGTCCTTGTAAATGAATATTGGAATTAAGGCAGCCATTCATTCAACCACTCTTTCATATTTAAAGGTTGTAACGCTAACTCACACGTATGCCTATCGGCTGCTCAATTTGATACGGTGAGGGGTGGGCCGTAGTGTATGAACTTAACTTGAATTATGTTGGGTGCCACGTTCACCGAAGTAAACCAAATTATTTATAATATATGAAAAGAAAACAAAATCTTGCTCAGAGGTATGACAGTAGAACAAAAAAATATATTACAAATTTATTAAAATAACATATTCATATGAAATACATGCTGAAGCTGAAGGCTATAAAAGATGAAAACTCAGAACATTTACAAAGACATGAATTCTCTGATATTTCTATTCTTAGGTCTCCAGACAGAATTTGGAAAATATAAAGTAATTGGAAATATAATTTCAGATAATCTCACGTGGTCTCCAAGATTCTCAAAAAAAAATGGTGGATGCTCAATTCGAACGTTCAGATCTTCGGACAAATTTGGAAAAACGTAGACCAATGTTCTTTCGTAGATTTCAGATCAGTTAAGTGGATTCTCGTTTGGAATTTGCGGATCTCCAGACCAAATTTGGAAAAGGACTTCAATCTTCTGTAGTAGATTTCAGTTACTGCAGAATCCGGTTGTAGTTTCAAGGATCTCGTTATCAACTTCTTTCGACGTTTCTAGAACCTTCTTTGGAAGTCAATCCATACTCGAGCATGCGTAGAGAAAAGAAATGATCAGGAATTAATTTTATAAAAAAAAAATAGAGATTCGAATATCTTCTGTTTCAATTTGATATGTACACAGGAAGAAAACTATGAAATTTGTAGACTATAAAATTAAGTATAAAAAAAATATACAATAGATATTATACAAAAAATAGTGAATACTTTCCGGAAAGTCAATTAAAAAAAATAACCCTATTATAATTATATTATTCAATGAATATATCATATATGATCCAAAAGAATTTTAATTATAGGAAAAAGCCAAGATACAGAAAAGAAATGACAGCAAGAAAGAGAATTTGAACCTTCTGGTGACCTTCCAAGTAAGATAAATCTTGGGCACACTGATGGCGTGCCAAGAGAAAAAAATTAAAGAAAAAAATATATATAAATATATGAATTAATATAAATTATTATTAATTGTAAGGAAAAAGAAAAATAGAATTATTAAATCAAGTGATTTAAAGAAATGATTAACGGTATTATCTAATTATACTCAGCCAATAATGTCACCAGAAAATAAACACATTAACTTTCCACCTGTTTTCTCTCAGTCAAATCTAAATCAAAAGTGAACAATTCGTTAACGAATTGAACGACCCTTTCTTCATTCGGAAAACATCGATTTCGATACCGATTCCAACCGATTATACCGATCTCAAAAGTGACATCGGGGTTCAGTGGCGTATCAAACACGCGAACAAAAGAAGTAACGTTGGTGTGTTCATAAAATTGTTACACACCACCCCTACTAGGTAGAAAAATTTGGAAACTTCAGAAGTTTACAAATTTTTGTCATAAAAATCGCTGTGAAGGCAAACATAGGATTAAGTGAGGAACTCGAGCACGGTAATTCAGATACAGACTCAAACACAAGATAAAGATAAATAATAGATAAATTAGTTAAAGAAGTGGAGTATAATGAGATACCGAAAAAAAATATTACGAAAAAACTGCTTGATTCCCAAATTTGAAATCATCTAAGGAATTCAGAATCAAAGCAACATTTCCCTGCTGAAAAGTTCCTTCAAAAAAGTTCAAATTTTCCATAAAGGAGCTAACAAAATATAGGTTCTTTTATGAAGTTACACTATTCAACAGTTATGTATCATGAATCACATCACCTTTGCACGACTTAGATAAAGATAAATTAGGTAGAAATCAAAAGATAATAAGAAAAATGATGTTGAGCCATCTGAATCAGCACTAAAATATTCTTCCTCGCCCGAATCCAAATCGTCATCATCATAGACTGATTTAAGATCTTTAACATGCCAACGACCCAAATTGTTACCATCCATATACCCGAGTTCATATATAAGATCCGAAACAACCCTAGTAATAGTGCAAGGCAAGTACTTGGGGGCAAGCTTCGCCGAATAGTTATTAGCCGCTGACGACAAGGTAACATTCCTCTTCCAGACTTTGTCACCGATGTGGAATCTTACTTTTCGCCTCCTCAAATTGTATTGACGAGCATTTCTAAGATAGGCCTGATGTAATTTCTTCCGAATATCAACAAATAATTCCGGTAATTCCTGAACATCGTTAACACGTTGAGATTTATCTGAAATAGACAAAATATTACTATCATTGTCCGAAATTTTTCCATAAAAATCTCCAGTCACTGGAATATTTCTCGCGAAGTTTAAGAAAGATTGTGAATAGCCCGTGACGTCATGCTTAGCCAATCTAATGGCTTGAGCCACCTTGAAAATAGAAGAATCCCAAGTTCGGTGATTCTCATGAATATAACATCGAATTGAAGTTACAATTACTTTATTTACTCTCTCAGTAAAATTTACTTGTGGATGATATTTTGCATTATACCAAACCTTTTGTACACGATAAGTGTCCATCAGTTTTTTGAATTCCTTACAGACAAACTGATTTCCATTGTCAACAATAAAGATCTGTGGTACGCCATAAATAAGAAACACGTTATTTTCTATGAATTTAAGAATATTCTTAGAGGTAGCCTTGGCCATTGGGTGCACCAATACAAATTCAGTGAACCAGTCGACAACAACTAATACATACTGATGTCCGTTTTTAGATCTTGGATAAGGACCTAATAAATCCGCGGAGATACACTGGAAAGGAAAATTAATTTTCTTGTAAGAACCCATATGACCAGCTCGTGGCAAGTTTGTACTTTTGCTGGCAGCACAAATAGGGCATTTTTTGACATATTTATAAATATCTCTTCTAATTTTTGGCCAATAATACAATTCTGAAATTCGAGAAAATGTTTTAGATATACCTAAATGAGCAGAAGTCTCTTTATCGTGATAAAATCGAAGACCTTCACTTCGATTTGCAGAAGGCACAACAATTTTCCAATCTGTTAAGTTACTATCAACATTATTTCGCGAAAAAATATGCTTATAAAGCACTCCATCTTCAACACGAAATGAAGGATAAGCTTCTGGACCTTCCTGAACTTTTTTTATCATGGTAGTGTACCATGCATCAGGTTGAAAAGACGAAATATCAATTACAGAGATATCAACCACCGAACGCGACAAAGCATCAGCCACTACATTTAACGAACCTTTTCGATGTTTTATGGTAAAATCAAATTGTGAAAGCTTGACTGCCCACCTAGTCAAACGTCCCGACGGATTTGAGAGGTTATGCAGGTAGATAAGAGAAGCATGATCAGTCTCGACCGTGAATTTAGTACTCTCCACATAACTTCGAAATTTTTCAATTCCAAAAATTACAGCTAAAAGTTCTTTTTCTGTAACAGTATATTTACGCTGGCAAGTGGTTAGTGTTTTACTAGCATAAGCAACTGGATGTTCTACACCGTCACATTCTTGATACAAAATAGCTCCTACACCGGTATCAGAAGCATCACATTGAATGACGAATGGTTTTGAAAAATCAGGACTGGCTAACACTGGGGCAGAAATAAGACGAGATTTTATTTCGGCGAAAGCCTCCTCAGCTTCAGTAGTCCAACTTATTGGCTGACCCTTTTTACGACCGTGTAAGAGATCAGATATCGGTGAACAGATAGATGATAAGTCTTTTATGAAGCGCCGGTACCAACTTACAAGACCTATCAAACGCTTTATTTCAGTTGTACTCTTTGGAGTGGGATAATTGACAATCGCAGAAACTTTATCCGGATCGGTTCGTAAACCATGTTGATCTACAACAAAGCCAAGATAAACAAGAGATGGACGACAAAATTCACACTTGTCCAAATTTACAGTGAGGTTGGCATTCTTAAGTCTTTGGTAAACCTCTTTCAAAACTTTAATGTGTAGTTCAAAAGTTGGAGTGGCCACAATAATATCATCAAGATACACAAAACAGTATGGAGCTAAATCATGTCCCATAACTTTATCCATTAAACGAGTCATAGCCTTAGGACTGTTCTTCAGTCCAAACGGAGAAACTACGAATTCAAACAGTCCTCTACCTTGAACTTGGAAAGCAGTTTTTGCATAGGAGGACTTATCCAAAGGTATCTGGAAAAATGCCTTAGTTAAATCAACAGAAGAAAGATACTTTGCGTCCCTTAATTTATTAAGAATACTATCTATTTGTTGCATAGAATACGCATCATCAGCCGTAACGCTATTCAACTTTCGACCGTCAAAGCATACACGATACTCTCCTGTACGCTTAGGAACCAACCACAAGGGACTACACCAAGAAGACTGAGATGGTTGAATTACTTTCAACCTCAACATTTCGTCAATCTCCTTATTCAAATGAACCTACATAGCGGGAGACAAAGGATACTGACGTTGGACAATGGGTTTTCCGTTTCCGGTGTCGATGTGATGAGTGATTAAATGAGTACGACCAATTTTATCTTTGAGAGCGATAGATTTCATGGAACTTATCACGCTCTGGAGTTCATCTTTCTGAGATGATGTTAAATCCGAAAAAGGTTAAATGGCATTTATTGCACATAAAGATGAATCATAGGCAAAGGAAAGATCAGAAAAGTTGGCTTCGACGCGAAACAAGTTGAAAAAATCCATTCCTAAAATGAGTTTATGTGTAACAGAAGGAATTATTAAAATTTTCAATTCTTTAGAGATACCCTCAAGAGAAACAGGAACTAAAATATATCCTAGGAAATCCTGGGATTTACCATCTGCTGTTGTGACATTAATGGTGGATTCATATCTGATAGGAATGTTGAACCTTTGTAAAAGATTGAAACCAGCAGAACCTAAAATGGACGAGGTACCAGCTGTATCAGCAAGAGCTAAAATTTTCTGACCAAAGACTTCGATGTTTAGATAAGGCCGGTTATCATTAGGTTTCATAACGAAAAGAGGATTTATATTTACAGAGAAAGAATCAGACAACGAATGTTTCACTGAGTCGGAGTGTTTACTTGGCTTTCGAGTTGCTGGAAGGGTGGTTGGTCGCAGGTCGATTTACTGAACGTTTGGGATCCTGACTGGTGACGACGTTCAGTTTCTCGCCACCTCGATTTATGTTTTTCGAATTACATTTACTACAATTAGATTTGATAGTATTTTTTAAGCCACATCCATAACAAAAAACGGATCTTGGCTTCCAACACTGAGGATAATTATGACCAGATATACCACAATTCCAACATCGAGAACCAGACACTGTAGAAATATTATTAGGTGAAATATTATTAGACGAAATATTAAGGAAATTCGGTCGATGACCCATTGAAGAGGAAAAAGTTGACTCACGGAATGGTTTACTGAGATCTGGTTCCAACAGTCCAGCATAATGAGTTGGTGGAGATTTATATCGTTTAGCCCATATTCTGGACTCCTCCAACTTCTTACAGAGATCAGAAAGCTCACTAACAGTCTGAATATTATACAGAGCTAAACCTGAAATGAAAAATGGTAACAGATTCCTGCGAATTTTCCTAACCCTGGTCTTTTCAGCCGGCTTATTCGCTAAACGGTTAAAGAGGCCTTCCATTGAAGAAATATATAAAGATACTCTCTCTTCAGAACCTTGAGTTCACGAATTGATTTCCTGCTCCAAGTCCTCCTCATAAAAGTATGGAAGGAAATCCTTTTTCAACTCCTTGACAAGTTCATCCCAAGTTTGAAATTTAAATCTATTATTAACGAACCACGTCCATGCAGAATCCCTAAACAAATCACAAGCAGACTGAAACAATTCACTCTTTGAGACACCTCGAGCTTCTCTCAACAGCTTACCTTTTCCAAGAATAAAGTGACTGACTCAGTCCTACTAGAACCTGTAAAGAAAATATTCCACTTATAAGGTGCAACAAAACGACTGGTTGATGGACTAGTATAGTTGACAGGATCAGAATTCTTAGTCAGAGTAGAAGTCCTAGCAGGAGAAACCTTCAAATCAAGATCTGCCTCCAAACCTAAAACCTCATACTGTATCTCCTTCTTCACCAAAATCTCAGCATCATCCTCAGCGTCCAACCTAGCTAGACGATTAGACAAATGTGCTAAACGAGTTGAAATCCTATTGAAGATAGGACTATCTCTGGTTCCACTGAATTCACCAACAATCCTTTACAGATCACTAATAGTTTCCTTAATTTCAATTATATCTTGACAATGAGAATAGGGATTTGATACAGTATAAAAACTACGATTCTCTTTCTCCTGGCTTAGGAGCCCTCGCAAAATCCTCCTTTTCACATCAACATCCCCGGTAGGTTCCACATCACGAATTTTAATTTCATATATCAATTCAGTATTTTTTAAATGATAAGGATTCATACTTAATCAAATACACTATAGAATAATTGGAGAAAAATAAGTAAAATCACTATAACGGCAAGTTATTATTATACGGCAAACGTATTTCGACGCTCTATCAATATGAACGGAAAAATATAATCAAAAAGAAGAAAGGTCGTTCAACTGAAAATAATATGGAAAATATATATATAAATGTCCCCCAGGACCAAATATAAGATATTGAATACCAAACTCTGTCGGATCAAATATGAAGCAAAAACTATATTTTCCACTAAGCAAGATTTAGATAAAGATAAGGAAAAGGAATTTTCAAGCTAAAGCCCTTTTGGCCCCACGTTGGGCGCCAATTGTGTAACGCTAACTCACACGTATGCCTATCGGCTGCTCAATTTGATACGGTGAGGGGTGGGCCGTAGTGTATGAACTTAACTTGAATTATGTTGGGCGCCAGGTTCACCGAAGTAAACCAAATTATTTTTAATATATGAAAAGAAAACAAAATCTTGCTCAGAGGTATGACAGTAGAACAAAAAAATATTATACAAATTTATTAAAATAACATATTCATATGAAATACATGCTGAAGCTGAAGGCTATGAAAGATGAAAACTCAGAACATTTACAAAGACATGAATTCTCTGATCTTTCTATTCTTAGGACTCCAGGCAGAATTTGGAAAATATAAAGTAATTGGAAATATAATTTCAGATAATCTCACGTGGTCTCCACGATTCTAAAAAAAAAATGGTGGATGCTCAATTCGAACGTTCAGATCTTCGGACAAATTTGGAAAAACGTAGACCAATGTTCTTTCGTAGATTTCAGATCAGTTAAGTGGATTCTCGTTTGGAATTTGCGGATCTCCAGACCAAATTTGGAAAAGGACTTCAATCTTCTGTAGTAGATTTCAGTTACTGCAGAATCCGGTTGTGGTTTCAAGGATCTCGTTATCAACTTCTTTCGACATTTCTAGAACCTTCTTTGGAAGTCAATCCATACTCGAGCATGCGTAGATAAAAGAAATGATCAGGAATTAATTTTATAAAAAAAAAATAGAGATTCGAATATGTTCTGTTTCAATTTGATATGTACACAGGAAGATAACTATGAAATTTGTAGACTATAAAAAAATGTATAAAAAAAATATACAAAAGATATTATACAAAAAATAGTGAATACTTTCCGGAAAGTCAATTAAAAAAAATAACCCTATTATAATTATATTATTCAATGAATATATCATATATGATCCAAAAGAATTTTAATTATAGGAAAAAGCCAAGATACAGAAAAGAAATGACAGCAAGAAAGCGAATTTGAACCTTCTGGTGACCTTCCAAGTAAGATAAATCTTGGGCACACTGATGGCGTGCCAAGAGAAAAAAATTAAAGAAAAAAATATATATAAATATATGAATTAATATAAATTATTATTAATTGTAAGGAAAAAGAAAAATAGAATTATTAAATCAAGTGATTTAAAGAAATGATTAACGGTATTATCTAATTATACTCAGCCAATAATGTCACCAGAAAATAAACACATTAACTTTCCATCCTGTTTTCTCTCAGTCAAATCTAAATCAAAAGTGATCAATTCGTTAACGAAATGAACGACCCTTTCTTCATTCGGAAAACATCGATTTCGATACCGATTCCAACCGATTATACCGATCTCAAAAGTGACATCGGGGTTCAGTGGCGTATCAAACACGCGAACAAAAGAAGTAACGTTGGTGTGTCCATAAAATCGTTACAAGCTATGAATCAGGGATGATTTTCATTTAGAAAGTCACATTACGTTGTATATAATGTTATCCGTTTTGGCACTCTTATTCCTCGGAATAGAGTACTTATCAATTTGCCCAAATGTCTGTTTTTTTCAAATTTTTGCGCGTATGTTCTGGGGAACATCGCTTTATCATTTTGCCTAAATGTCTGTAACTTTCGAATTTTTTGACGAAAATGGTCTCAAACGATTTGGTTCGACTCCCCAATGAAGGATTTGAGGTCAAATTGGATTCTGTCCGGCCGGCTGTCTGGCCGTTGCCATGATAACTTGAGAACGGAAAGAGCTTGCGACTTGAAATTTTCAAGGTAGGTGACGCATCCCAATACGACGGACGAGTTCGTTAATTGGCATAATCGGGCCAATGGTTTCCGAGTAATAATTTTGTTTTCAACCAATATAAATCCAATCGAAATGAGACTTGGCGAATAGTTGTAGAATATAAACCTAAGCACGTTTGTAAAATTTTGTGAGAATCGTATTGCTAGAAAATTATTAAAAAATATTTTTGTTCTCACGATAACCTGAGAACGCAAAGAGATAGCAGCCTGAAGTTTTCAGGTTAGGTTGTGCATCTGAACGTGACATTTGAGTTTGTTTATAAGCATAATTGACCAAACGGTTTTAGAGTTGTAGCCATCTGAAATTTGTTTTTTTTTTTTCGTCATCAACACGAAAAATACAAAACCGATTGAATTCAAACATAGTTATTAGTTGTAGAATGCCAACGCGAAAATAGTTACAAAATTTCGTGAGGATAGTATTTGTTGAAAATTTTAAAAAAATCATTGAAAAACTATTCGTCTGAAATTGCTGAAATTTTGCAAGAGCCTTAAAAACCTAACTCTAATTCCAAGTTTCGAGTTTTAACACGATCTGTTAAATATTGTTGGAGATTCGATCAGCCTTGTGTGAGTTCAGTAGATTGGTGACCGTTGCCTCGATAACTTTCGAAATGAGGGTTATAGGGACTTGAAATTTTCAGGGTAGGTTGCGTAACCGAATGGGAGAGTTAAGTTCAGTTTTGGGCATAATCGGTCTAACGGTTTCCGAGTTATACCCACCTGGAATATTATTTCCTCGATTACTCAAAAAATAAAGATCCGATCGAGTTGAAGCTTGGTAACTAGTAGTAGAAAATCAACATAAAGACGAGTTTAAAATTTTGAAACAACCGTACCCCTAGAAAATTTCAAAAAAACTACGAAAAAAAAAATCGGTTCAAGCACTGACGTGAAGTCAGGAGCTTTTGCGCGTATGTTCTGTTGTCCATTCTTGATGAAGCCCTGGTTTATTTGATTTTAAAATAAATTCAATCCAAGAGACTTTTGCCATAATGATTTTATCTATCGATGGTAAATTTTAGCAGACTGTATTCATGCGAAATAATTATTAAATGCCGAAATATAGACTTACTTATGATATCTGGTGCTGTTCCTCGTGTGTTTTCTGGTACTCTTACGCCCTTTCTGAGAAAAAATAGGAAGGCTTGAAAGGAAAGGTAAGGATGAAAGGTGATGAGATATATACCCACTGAAGCCAGAAATTGGAGAATAGATGTGGTCTCATATAAGCCTTCTTCAATAATCCAAGAGTTGTATTTGCGTAGTTCAACACACCAATTTTGATTTCACAAAACTACACAATTATATTTACAGCTGAAAATTCTATATGCGAAATAAATGCGATCTATATAACAACGAAAAAAGCGGATTCATTCACGTACCAAATTCGACTGACTCTTAAGTAAAAGACAATGAGCCGTATTCACAAAGCATTCAATCTCCGTTAAGTCCTAACTGAGGTCCTCAGTTAAGGATAAATAAGAATCGCAATCTCAGTTTAAGTGAAAATTAACGTGAAACAGGCCTGTTTCAGCACCGTTGCATACGTTAACTGAGGTTGCAATTCTTATTTATCCTTAACTGAGGACCTCAGTTAGGACTTAACAGAGATTGAATGCTTTGTGAATACGGCGGATAGTGTTGCAACGATATAGCACGTCTGTGGATAAATCAAGTGGACGATCCGCCTCTGTTTTGGTCGATGCGTGAATTGCAACGCGTCGAACAACTATCGGGAGCCTGCGCGTAAACCAGAGCATCGGCATCTTCATGTTTTGATGAAAATGCTGAAACTCAGGAAAGTTCTTCTTGCGTTCCGGAAGATTTCAATATAACAGCATTTGTATCGTTAGATTTACGAGTTGAATTATCGGCGAGAATTGTGCTGAAATTCTCGTACCTTGGCTTGGATAGAAGTTATACCTTGGCTCAAGGGCGTAGCCAGGGGGGGGGGGGGGGGGTTTGGGGGTTCAAACCCCCCCCGAAATGTTATTTTTCTCTTAAAAACAAATTTTTTTGCTGCAGAAAGTGACCCTTTCATCCCCAACCCCCCCCCCGAAATTAAATCCTATTTCAAAATCCCCCCCAAAATTAATTCCTGGCTACGCCCTTGCCTTGGCTTGGATAGAAATTGTACCTTGGCTTGATAGAAGTTTTACCTTGGCTGGGATTGAAATTGTACCTTGGCTGGAGTTGAATTTTTACCAACGTATCATCCAGATATACCGACTACCCTTGAAATTGGGGAAATCAGCGTAGTACTTCCTTTGGATGAGAAAATAGCAGACACTTCACTTCGAATTGGAAGGCCATCTAGAAGGGGTTTCTTTGAAATTGGAAAATCAGGATCAGGATCATAATATCGAACTCCGAGGAGGCCACGATATTGTTTTCTATTAAGTTAAGTAGTATACTGTGTAGAATGAAAAAGGGTCGACCTATTGTAATTTTTCAATTTTAATATTATATATATTGTGAAAACCTGGGAGGGAGTTTTGTTGCCGAATTAAGCCAGTTTAGCCTCCCACACCTAGAAAATTAAAAGTAGATTCTCATGCTCGACAATAGTCTATAAGTGGGCGATTGGCACGTTACAATGTTATCACATGCGCGAATAACACATGTGGTCAATAAATTCTCACTTATTGAATTCTATGCCATTATATTAAATGAAAAAAAAAATGAACTTTGCGCGTCGCCAACATTCTCCCCCAACTTTGGGAAAATTATTATTTTTCCAAACTGAAGTACTACCTATAAAGTTGAAATAGAGCACTATGAAAGGCCCAAAAAACACCAATGAAATAAATTAAATAATATGAGGTAAGAACTAATATATTTCAACTATTTATTATTGGGTGGGTAGTGGACACAACTTTACAACCGGTCTTTCATAGACTCCAGTTTTAGTTTTAACGAGAGTGACTCTAACAGTACCATCAGATCCCGGAAAAACCTGGGTTATTATACCAATTGGCCATCTTAGGGGTACATAACCATCATCCCTAAGAACTACAATTGTTCCTATTTTTACTGAAGTGGAAGTGATATTCCATTTAAGTCTGGTTTGTAATTGATGGAGATATTCATTTTTCCATCTAGTCCAATCAGACTGTACTATTCTATCTAGTAATTGCTTCCTATTTAATCGACCGATAGTTTCCTGCGAAACATCAAACGAAGGTACATGTTGTAATGTAGTTAAAGAAAAGTGAGCGGGTGTTACATTAGTGGATCGTTTGGATCATCAGAAACGTAACTGCACAAGGGTCTACTGTTCAAAAGCGCCTCAACCTGTGTCAAGACTGAATTCTTCATCTTCAGATGATTTTTCATGCCTTTTACGTTTATTTCCCATAGACCTACCATATGTGGTGCTAAGGGCGCATTAAATGTCCAGCTTATACTTTCAAACAACAAATATTCTTTCAAAGATTCTTCATAATCGGCAGAAAGGACAAAGTGGTATAATTCATCCAGATATTTTTTAGTTCCTACAAAATTCGTTCCCTGACCCGAATAAAATTTTCGAACATATCCACGACGACTCAAAAACCTCTTCATGCAATCCTGAAATGTTGCGGTAGACAAATCTGATGCTGGTTCTGAATGTATATTTTTTGTTGCTAAACAAACAAACAGACAGACGTAAGCCTTTTGTGTTTTTACTCCTCGATGTCTAGTTAACGTTATATTGAAAGGACCGGCATAGTCAACACCAGTATCAATAAATGGTTTGATCTGACTAGTAACTCTAGGAGACGGTAGATTAGCCATGAGCGGAAATTTGGGTTTAGGTTTGAATCTAAAGCAGAAATTACATGCTTGAATACGTTGTCTAACCAAATTCCTAGCGCAGACAATATCCAATAATTTTGTTTGAGTAGAGAGTTCAAAAGATAAGGACCGGTGTGTAATTTTTTTTATGATAATGATCCACTAGAATTGTCACAAAATGATTTTTCTTTGTCAAAAGGAAAGGATGTTTGTAATCGAAACCTACTTCCGGGTAATTCAATCAACCACCCACTCTAATACAACCGAAATTATCCAGAAATGGCGACAATTTTCTGAAAATATGATGTACAAAATTATTCGATATCAATGCACCCATCAAATCCCTGAAATAAATCGTCTGTATTGTCCTTATAATATATTTCTCAGAGATTTCAAGATCTACCGAAGTTATTTCTCTCGAAAGTGATATTATATGCACAAAACGCAAAACCATCGTCATACCGCGCAGTAATTTATAAAACGATTAAAATCGCTGAAAGTAAATATAATATAATATAATAATATAATAATATAATATAATATATAATATTTATTCACAGAAAAAGATATACATAAATGTTGTTTACAATAAACAGTGTGAATAGAGATTGTGATATCACAGAAGCTAGAGCTCCGAAAAGCAATCGCTTGTACGTGATGTAACCACCTATACTACACTATAATACTACATTGTGGATTGAACAATAATTAGTTACAGATTTTTTTTTTTACCCTTTTTTTTTTCAATAGTTTACATGTTTACATCAGTAATATACAAAATCAGTTCAGGGAGCGTACAATAATAGCGCAATGTATAGGGAAAAACTAGTTCCACAATATATAAACATACAAGTAACAACAAATATACAGTAAATAATATAACAAATAAATAAATAAACAAGCAAACAATAAACTGGGTAAATAATTTGTATAAGGAAAACAGACAGTAATTATGCAATAAACAAACAAACATAACCTGCGTTGTTCATTTCCGATTAACGAAGCCATGCAGCCCTTCCACACCGTAAGAGAGAATCCATTTTTTCGCCTTCTTCTTGAATAAACTAAAACTGTTGATCCGCTTTATGTCAGGACAAAGCTGATATTTAAGGGATTTTCAACGGATTCTGTTACAGATACTAGAGCTATAACTTGCTGTTCTGGTAAATCACAGAACTCCATCAATTTCAACGATTTCAGCGGCCATTCAGATATATCCCTTTTCAACCATAATGGACCAAATATCCAACTAGCTTTAATTTCGACAAATTTTGAATATGATGTACCACGAGAAATGATGTTTGCTATATTGTGTAAACCCGGAACGAAAAACCAATTAGCGGGAGAAATAGTTTTTTGAATTTTCGAAACTCGATTCGCGATGAAAGTTTTCCATCAAGTTACCATGGTAAATTCGAATTAAGAGTGTCCAATATAGGAGAATGGACAACATAATTTACCATGGTAAATTCGATTAAGGGTGTCCAATAAAGAAGAATGGACAATAGAACATATGCGCAAAAGCTTCCGACTTCACGTCAGTGCTTGAACCAATTTTTAATTATTTCAAGAATATCATTTTCTGTTGTATGAGCAATGAACATACTGTGAGTTTGACTTTAAAAATTATATTGAATAGAAGTGCCTGCGTCATATATTTTGTTTATAGTTTCTTTAGGGATTTTAATTAAATAATCATTAAATTTATTTGCTAACATTGATTTATCATCCAGAATGTCATCTCCATCTTTTATTTTTATATTTTTGCCCAGTTGAACTTTACTTCTTAATTCGTTTATAACTTGCCATGTAGTCTTATTTTTATTTGTAGAGTTATTTATTCTGTTGTAATAAAATTGACTCTTGGTATTCTTGACAAGGGATCTATGTTCAACTCTGGCAGCTTTATAGTGATCTTCTAACTGAGACTTGAATTTTTTAAACACATGCATTTTTTTCAAATTTTCAGATGAAAGTCTCACCTCATCAGTGACCCATTGTTCATTAGATTTAACAGAAAATTTACTCTTTTTGACTAGACAACTCATGAACTTAGATTCCGTATCTTCGGATGAGTAGACATCATGCCATGTTTCCACATTTAAGTAAGAGATTAAGTTGTCAACTCTACTGACACTGGTGAATCTTCTTGCAATCAGATTATTATCTGCCTGAGTTTCCATATTCAACTTCAACAAAAGTGTATCATGCTCAGATTCAGTGTTAACGTCCACAGTACTACTGCATTCCCCGAAGTTAGAATAGATTTGATCTAGAATAGAATTAACGCAAGTTGGTGTGAAGGTTCTTGGAGATAACCCATATGACACAAGTAGCTGATCAAAATTAAATGCCTGGAAAGCAGTCATGGAGTTTACATTGAAATCTCCTGTTAAGAAGATATATACATTATGTTTGAAAATATTCTCTTAAATATTATTTATGTTATCAAAGAAGACATCAAAGCCACCCGTTGGAGACCTGTAACATACCAATATGACTGACTGAAATGTTTCAAAATTCCATTTAATTTCACATATCTCCATGTCCTTCTCTACACAGTATGTACCCAATGATATTGTCTCAGTGATTAGGTCATGTTGAGCATAAATTGCAACGCCTCCCCTAATAAATCTAGATCGGCCAAAAAATTCACAAGTTTAAAACCTGGAAAGCAGAAATTTGTGATATCATCACTTGGTAACTATGTTTCTGTGAAACACAAAAATCTGACATTACAGTAATTTATCATGAGTTCATAAATTTTATGTTTATTTAATCCACTTATATTGGACAGTAGAAGGTCATAATTTCTAGATCTGTCACCCATTTTCTGAGTAGTATAATTCTCCTTTTGAGTACTGCTTGCTTGATTAATCACAGCTGAGGATCCGCTTATGTAGCTGATTGTTGAATCCTTCTTAGAAATAAAAAATTCGATACCAATGCACCGTTTGGCCAGACTTACCTCCTCCAGGCGTCTCTTTAGTGTTCATTCCTAATTGTCACTTTTATAGTTGCATACAGGTCAGGGCGCTTAGATGTATGCTGTTCACACTGAACTCCAGGGAATCGATCTTTCAGTAGTTTTTCAAAATCTTCTGGTTTTGTTTCTGGTTTTAGTCTGGTTACATGCAAGGAACAATATTTAGGAACGGCTTCCATACCAAATGTACAATCGCTTTGACACACTTGTAACGTTCTTTTAAATTCACTATAGACTGAGGTAAATAAAATACGTGGTCCGTCTACTTTTTGGCGCTCTAGTTCCTCGGAACTGAGTGCTTATCAATTTGCCCAAATGTCTGTAATTTTAGAATTTTTCGATGAAAATGGTCTTAAACGATTTGGTTCGACTCAATGATCAAGAATCCGTGGTCGAAAATCATTCTGTCCGGCCGGTCCGGCCGTCCGGTTGTAGGCACGATGACTCTCGAACGGAATGAGCTAGACAGTTGAAATTTTCAGAGTAGGTTTGGGAGATAAATATCTCGGCTAAGTTCGTTATTGGGCAAAATCGGACAGATGGTTTCGGAGTAACAAAAAAAAATTTTTTTTACAAAACAAGTTCAAAACTAATTTTTTTTCAATAAGCAGTTTTACCATAAGAAACCAATGATATCATTTTTAACTCTAACAAGCCAATACTTTCGGAGATATCATTTTTCAAAATTTCAATAATAAATCGTATTTCAACGTTGTCACACAATGATATAATTATTCTATGTATGAATTGTCATAATGTCAAATTATTTTCCTGAGACATGTCATTACCTAATCAATCGAAGAATTGTGAGTGAAGTGAGAAAAATCTCAGTTATTTGCTGCGAAATTAGTTTTTCAGAAAAGTCTTACATTTCGGAACGGAACATGAAGTAAGAGATCTGAGAGTAGTGAGACTGCTTTTCATCCATAGACATAGATATAACTCTCGAACGGAATGAGCTAAGTAGTTGAAATTTTCAGAGTAGGTTAGGGAGATGAATATCTCGGTTAAGTTCGTTATTGGGCAAAATTGGCCAGATTTAATTTGATTTCTTCCATGGTGCAGTTCTCATTCTCATGATTGCTCATTTAATCTTGATAAATAAACTATCATTTGAATTGAACTTCCTTGGTTGATGCAGTTCTATCATATGAATACATTGATATAATTCCCAACTCTGAGAAACCAATACTTTCGGGGATATAATTTGTCTGTTTGCACAGAAAAAAAAGTACACTGCGAGCAAGACTAGTAGTCTTGATTGGAAGCTATGGTAGACTCATATATCCGCAATGATAACTTGACTCAATGCAATATGCACATTATTCTTATACCTATCAGTTCAGCTTACTTCCGATAAAGAATAACAAACTTGAAAATAGTATAGTAACACTAATTTTAACGTATAGCATAACTTCAACTAAGAATATGCCTACTTGAAATGAATATAGAACTGTCTTTTAGCAAAACTTTCTCAGTTTCCGAATAAGTATAGTTATTTTCTGAGCAACTATTTTCTTAATGCAGAGTAAAAAGTAATAAACTTGAAATGAGAATATTTCTAATCATATCAATATTATTCTCTTAATTGTTTGAAAATCATCTATACTATCCCTCCGAGTATAGTGAAACTCATATCAATTTTGAAGTGTTCTTAATTTAATTCCCTTTGAAATGAGAGACAGTCAAATAATATGGAGTGTCAAGTGGTACATCATAGAAAATAATTCTTTTTGTTGTCCTTCCAACTATCTGAATTTTTTGACGACGTGATGCTTGACCTCCCATATTTGAAAATTTGAAGTTAATTTTCTCTCCAGCGTCATCTACTTAGTATCAAAATGTTATTTATTTCAAAAAATACCATTGGGTATTTATTCAAACTAGTCCCATATCTAAGCGTCGCAATAAATTGAATCAATGATAGCTATCATTGTTGGAACCTTTGGCTAAGTTTGCGACGCACATATATGGGACTAGTTTGAATAAATACCCACTACTAATGTTTGAAAAAAATATCATTATGATACTAAGTTGATGACGCTGGAGTGAAAACTAACTTCAAATTTTCAAATATAGGAGATCAAATATCACGTTGTCAAAAAAAATTCAGCTAGTTGGAAGGACATTAACAAAAAGAATTATAATCAATGATGTACCTACCACTTGACAATCCATACCATTTGAATTTCATTCATTCCGAAAAATAGAATCGGTACAAAAGTAAGTAAGGAATGCACAAAATAACTATTTTTCACTTTGCAGAATGTGTAAGGGGATATGTCATTTATTCATTTGCACAATATTTTGCTCAGCATTTTGGTGAAACGGATTGTTATTTTTCTTGCTGCGATGTGCCAAGTTCCAAGTAAAAAGTTGCATAACAGTTTGGTGCAATCAGGTTCCTGAAAATGAAATTATGGGTTCCAATGAAATTATATAAAGTATATTATAAGTACTCACTGTTAAATACTCAAATTAACTCGGCCAATTCCCATTCGTTTAAAATGTTCTTCATATTCATTACTACATATATAAACTTATAAAATCACTAGTTGTTGCCGATCGTGATCATGCTCTCTTTGGATCCGCGTCCAAAATGTCCGCCGCCAACCTTTCCACCCGGTGCAGATATGTGGATTTGCTCAATCGATACTCGATAGTTGAGTGTATTGAGACTTGACTGCGCATATAATATTATTTCGAATAAGAATAGCCTGTTCTTGGGTGAAGTTGTACCTGAATTCATATGAGATCTCTTAGATTTCAACCATGAGAGCTATTCTCAATATAATTATTGAAACACTTCCATCAGTAGAATATTTCCTACAATTAAGAATTAATATTCTAGCTATAAAATAGTGTTGCTTTTTATTCAATGTCAGAATTAGGCTACGATCAACTTTAAATAATTTTGGCTCAAGTCTTGCATTTTCTTTAGAGAATACTAAATGATTTTCAATAGAACTCAATAGCGGTTCTTGCTTTCATTGTAGTGATCTTGTTGTATTGAGAATATAACATGTTCAATAAAATGTATCGTAATCTTGGTGAATAAGTATATGTGTCTTCTCAGAACAAAAAGAGTATTTTCTACTTTCAAGATGAATAGTTTCAACTCAGGTATGAAACAACTTGCTTTTAGAATATTTCATCAAGACTATGTGTATACTTGAATGTAAATTATGATTTTTTTCCGTGTGAACTAGAGCGCCAGAAAGCTCCTGTCCACAGGGCTTGAACCCATTTTTTTTGATAAGAAATTAATATTTTTTTGGACAAAAAGTCAACAAATAATTACTACATACCTTTGAAATGTGTCGGATACGAACAATATGCTCGAGATGAAATCCACATTGCCATTTTCGCTGTTATTTCATTATCGATGGATATTTTTGAGCGAAATTATAGAGTCAGATAGTACTCGATACGATCTATAAAATTAAATATTGCAACACCCCTCATCCCCATTTTAGATCAAGTGATTGGGCTCAATCTCGTTAGGGGGTTAAAGTTACGGGAATGAAAAAAGCGGAAAAGTTTTTCTCCCTCGAATCATGAATTGACGAGTCTGATCGATTTTCCACATTTTCATTTTAAAGTCGGAAAATCGAGGTGTTAAGCTTTCGTTGGACCACCCTGTATGGAAGTAGCATTGAAATGTCTAAATGAAAATATGGCAAAAATTCAATATATTTTATACTCCATTTTATACAATTTGACTGGAAATCTAAAGACGAATTGAAATGATATATTTTTCTTAAATATATGAACAGTTCCAACAACCAATCATGAAATACTATGAGTCGATCAGGAAAATATTTCGGATATTGCTTTCAGATCACAGGGAGACCACCCCTCGTCGGTAGGTAGTTGCTTTTCCACAGCACAAGTGTCGAATCTAATGACTTGATAATTTTCAAGAGTATAATTATCAGTCAATCCTCTGAAGTGAATTGCAAGTCTATCTTTGCAGTCGAATTTTCCATCACAATTGCCATCCTGGAAAATTTAAAATTATTATGTAGTCGAAGGAGAGTTAATATCACTTGGAATTTGATTGTGCGTAATGTTACAGTTTCATGAATTCGTTTCTATGAAAGTTGAGTTATGGCTCAAAACATTTTCAAAATGTTTATAGGAGGGTTTCAGTTTTGCTCTAGTTTAATTAGCTGATCAGGTGCCGAATGATAGATAAAGTGTAAAAACCTATAGGTGAATGTTTTCGAAACGTCCAACCCGAAGGCATTGAAATGACCACGCGGGGCGAGAACAGTGTGATGTCCGTGTGCGAATGATTTCAACTTGTTATATTCACGATACAGAAACTAATGGTAGGTATCTTATTTTATGAAGCCAACACGCGGCTGAATATTTCGAATATTATTGCAGAAAAAGAATTCTCGAACCAAATGCTATATCAGAAACCAAAGATATAAGCGCCATTGTATATTTGTACCAAATATCGTCACACAGAATAAGGTAAACTGTAGCTAACTGCCAATAACTAAAAGACACACGGTGTATTAATCGATTCTAATCATCAACAAATAATCCCTGAAAATTGCTCCAGAGCTGGAAATCATTTCAGCTCTTTTTGGGGTCCTGAATAACGGGTATCTGAGTTTGCGACGGTTTCTAGGTTGTGCCTCAGATTTGAGAGCCTAAGAACCGCGAAATATTTGCACTCTTTTCATTATTTCGCTTATAACTCGAGAAGTACGCAACCTACAGAAGAATTAATTCCATTCCTTTTTGAATGACATTATATTTAACGTCCAACGGTGTTCAAAATATCGAAGTCAGTTTAGCAGTTCAGCCGGAAATGCCCGTCAAAGATGAGCAATTTTTACAAACATAGCTCAAAAGTTGACAACCCTCAACTTCTAACGCATTTGGGTCGAAAAAGACCGCACCAATTGAAAATTATCATAGGACTTAGCTTGTAGAAAATTCAATTTTCAATCAGATGCTTTTTGTAATTTGAAATCCACCCTCTTTAGCGCTGAGATATGAATTTTAAGCCGAAAGAGTCCGTAGCGCCAAATTTCCGCTGAGGCTGTTCCACAAAGGTAACTTCGTCTAAACTAAAAAACTTCTCACATTTTGCCATTTTTCAAGCAAAAGTGAACTTAATCAACTGAATTCATATTCAAGTTATTTTAACTAATAGAAAACAAACTGTGATAACTCCAACTACGAAGAGAATAACGCTTTAGGAGAAGCTTACCACTAGTATTTGACTATAACTACATGTAGGTATTCATAACTTTATTCGCTAAGCTTATGATGTTTTTGAAGTACTTAATTGATCACTACGTATCACATAATTAAGATTGTTACTCTTCTATAAAAATAAAGTGTGTCTAGACAGTGTAGAAATGGTTGGAAGAAATACCCAAAGAACGATTCCTTGCCAACGAAAACAACCAGAAACGCCAAATTGCGATGCTCATGGATAAGTTCAAAGGTGCAGGCATTCAAGTAAGACAGGCCGTTGAGGATGCAGGTACCATGATTGGTGCTACTGCGGTGGAAAAATTCAGGCATGGTGGGAATATTTTCATTATGGGGAAGGAAGTAGATTTAATCGTGTTGCTGACTGACCAAATATTACTTAACAGCGAAGATCAGTCACAGTTAATTGACAACATATTCCTAACGCAGGTAAGGCAATGAACAAACCGCGATATATAGTCCTAAACACAAAGCTATCCTTAGAGCTAAAACGACACAACTTGTTTCTCCAAGCCTTCAGTGGCTGTTACACGACCTCTTCGTTTTTCCGACAAGGCAAGTCCAAGTTCTTCAAATCTCTTGCTAAAAATCCTGACCTCATAAGTGTTATCTCGATATTCCTTGACCAAAAAGCCACTCCTGACCAGATTGCTGATGCTGGTGCGAAATTCACTGCTGCAGTTTACTCAGGGAATAGAGGGCAGTCTCTCAACCAACTGAGATTTCAACTCTTCCAGAGGGCCCACTGTAAAAACACTTTCAACTTACCATCGTTTTCCCCACTGAACTGGCCGCACACCAACATTCCTTCAGGGTGTTTATGCAGGTGCAGATACGGAATCTTTCGGCTTAAAATTCATATCTCAGCAGTGGAGTGAGCGGATTTTAAATAACAAAAAACATCTGATTTACAATTGAATTTCCTACAAGCCTATTTCTATAACATTTTTCAATCGGTGCAGTCTTTTTAGACCTATAAAACCTATAAAAAAGTTGAGAGTTGTCAACTTTTGAGTTAATTTTGTAAAAACTGATCATCTTTGACTGGTGATTTGGCTGAACTGCTGAACCCGTTTCGATGTCTTGAACGTCATTAGACGCTAAAAGTTATGTTCTTCAAAAAGGAATGAAATGTTTTTCCTGAAAAGAAGAAAATTTCGTGGTCTTTAGACTCTCAAATCTGAAGCACAACCTAGAAACCGTCGCTAACTAGGATACTTGTCATGCAGGACCCCTAAAAGGAATTATACTGATTTTCAGCTCTGTAGCAATTTTTAGGGGATAGAGCATCAATTTGCCTGGGCTACTCATGATCTGAGCTGGGAAACTCAACGCTCAGTGTTACCCCAAAGAGGAAAGCGTCATTCAGGGAAAAAACGTACCGGTTTCATGATTATTACTAATAATCAGCGTAACTTAGCACAATGAATGACAAACGAAGGAGCTCTCGGAAACTTAAGCCCTATTGTTGCGAACTAGTGGAGGGAAAAATCTCACGAGCACAATCTCGGGAAATCCTTACGAACTCCCAGCCTCTGTGATGCGGAAACCTTGAGCTATGTCCACGCGCATTTCAGCTAAACCATCCCACCAGTATCTGAAATACTTCTGATCCAAACTGAAATGGATGCATGTACATAGACTTCATCTAATTCGGCATATTTTGGCAGTTATCGTCGATATGGTAAACAGATACTTGTGCAGTAGATGAGGCAACGTTTAATAGGTCGTCGATTGAATGCATAACTAAGTTAAGACACAAAATTTCTACAAAACACATTGTTTTAAATAAATCAAGAAATAATTGAATATGAATTAAACTCATTTGATTTTATACTTCCAGAACAACATTTTACTTACATTAAACCTTTCATTAATAGTCGGCATGAATCGACGATTTCGTATACAATAAACTGAGGTCGGAAAATAAAATTGGTTAACTGCAAAAGACTAACGGCATCATTATCTCAAAATCATAAGATCCTAAAGATAGTAATATTTAACGAGATCACATATAGTGTATGTTGGTTCAAATCTACCAAATTTGAATTCTTAAAAATTTAAACAAGTGCCTATAGAAAAATATGGAACTTTCATAATGGCAGTTCAGATAAAAGTGTATATTGGTAGAAATGTATTCAAATTCTAACCAAATTCATTGGCAGAATATTGTGGTAATAAATGCATGATCAGACCGAGAAGTTTGGAGCATCGTCC
This sequence comes from Halyzia sedecimguttata, assembly GCA_937662695.2. Taxonomy (NCBI): domain Eukaryota; kingdom Metazoa; phylum Arthropoda; class Insecta; order Coleoptera; family Coccinellidae; genus Halyzia; species Halyzia sedecimguttata. The sequence goes on along the minus strand of OW569416.2, from coordinate 7,070,461 downwards.
CTGGGAGATACATGTTTTTGCGCGTATGTTCTGGGGAACATCGCGTTATCATTTTGCCCAAATGTCTGTAATTTTCGAATTTTTCGCCAAAAATGGTCTCAAACGATTGGGTTTGACTCCCTGATGAAGAATTCGGGGTCAAATTTGATTCGGTCCGTCCGGGCGGCCGTTGCCACGATTACTTGAGAACGGAAAGAGATAGCGACCTGAATTTTTCAGGATAGGTGATGCATCTCAATGCAACGGACAAGTTCGTGAATGGGCATAATCGGTCCAATGGTTTCTGATAAATAATTTTGTCTGCAACCAATACTAATCCGATCAAATTGAAACTTGGTGAGTAGTTGTAGAATACAAACCTAAGGACGTTTATGAAATTTTGTGAGAATCGTATCGCTAGAAAATTTAAAAACATATATTAAAAAATATAATTTATGTCCCCATAACCTAAGAACGGAAAGAGATAGCGACTTGAAATTTTCAGGTCAAGTTCTGAGTTCGGATGCGACATTTGAGTTTGTTTACAGGCATAATCGGCAAAACGGTTTTAGAGTGATACCCATCTGAAATTTGGTTGTTATTTCCGCAATAACTCGAAAAATATTAAACCTATCCAATTGAAGCATGGTTATTAGTTGTGGAATCGCAACGCGAAAATTCTTGCAGAATTTCGTGAGGATCGTATCACTAGAAAACTATTACAAAATCATAGAAAATTAATGAAAAAAAATCTATATATCAGACACTATTCCTCCGACACCGCTGAAATTTTGCCTTCAGAACCTCAATCTACTAGCAAGTGCTAAGTTTGAACACGATCGGATCTATATTTTTGGAGATCCGAGCAGCCTTGTGTGAGTTCAGTAGCTGGATGGGTGACCGTTGCCTCGATAACTCTCGAATGAAAGGAGATAGGGACTTGCAATTTTCAGGATAGGTTTCACATCTGAATGAAAAAGTTAATTTCGCTGTTGGCCATAATCGGACCAACGGTTTCGGAGTTATACCCATCTGGGATATTATTTCCTCGATAACTCATAAAATATATATACTCGATTGAATTGAAGCTTTGGTAAATAACTGTGGAATATCGACCTGAAGATGTGGGTAAAATTTTGTGAGGACCGTATCACTAGAAAATTTTTAAAAAATTACGAAATAATATTATGTATCTCATGATTCCTCGAGAACGGAAAAAAATAGCGATTTGCAGTTTTCAGGGTAGATTTCGCATATGAATGCGATATTTGAGTTCGTTAATTAGCATAATCGGCCAAATGGTTTTGGGGTTATATCAATCTGAAATTTGGTGGTTATTTCCTCAATAAGTCCAAAAATACAAAACCGTTCGGATTCAAACATGGTTTTTAGGTGTAGAATTCCAACGCGAAAATTCTTGCGAAATTTCGTAAGGATCGTAGAAATAAAAAATTTTTGAAAAATCATTGAAATACAATATTGGTTCAAGCACTGACGTGAAGTCAGGAGCTTTTGCGCGTATGTTCTATGGTCCATTCTCCTGTATTGGACACTCTTTATCGAATCTACCATGGTGAATTATATTATCCGTTCTCCTGAATTAGACACTCTTAATCGAATTTACCATGGTAAATTCGATTGAAAAAAATTCTACATATCAGATACTATTCGTCCGACATAGCTGAACTTTTTCGAGAGCCTTCAAAACCTAACTCTACTGCCAATTTCCATGTTTGAACACAATCAGCTATATTGTTGGAGAGACGCCTAGGGTGAGTTCAGTAGCTGGATGGGTAGGTTGCGTACCCGAATGCTACATTTTAATTTGTTAATTGCTATAATCGGCCAAATTGATTTGAAGTTATACTAATCTGAAATTTTGTTGTTATGCATATCTTCCATAACTCAAAATATAAAAATCTGGTCAAATAAAAACTCGGTGATTATTTGTAGAATGATGTCCCACTAATGTTGGCGAAATTTCGTGAATACCGAATCCTGGAGTTACTAGAGGCGTAAGTTTTTCGTATTTCGATTCCAATAGAATACAATATGTCCGAATTAAAATTCTCTGATCATAGACGATTCTCTTCTGAAGTATGTCATTAAAATAGTATTCATATATTATAATAGCTGAGAAAACGGTATAGATCGATGCTAAATTCATAGTAGAGTATCCAGTACAGGTGAGTAGACAATAGAACATTCACGCAAAAGCTCCTGACTTCACGTCAATGCTTGAACCAATTTTGTATGCTCAAATTTTCTTCAGATCAAAAAGCTCTTCATCTTGTTTTCAAGTTTCGATTCGATTTTACATTAAGAGCCTTAATATTATTATATGTACCATTCTCAGAAATCTGACTCCATCCCAACAAAATAATTTCAAATCACTCATTCAATTATTTTCCCGTTTCCCCGGTTTCTCCATCCATGGACTACTTCGTAATTTTCAATTTCCAATAATTCTATCAACATGGCAACTATAATTTTGAATTGTCAAATGGTTATAAACAGAAAACCATACCAGTACCAATGAATATCAACATTTAATGAAATAAGATTCGGAAAGACATGGACTATTTTCTCCAATCTTACGTAAATGGCGCCGTTCCTAGATTAAGGTCTTCAAGTTCTATCATGATTTTATTTCATTCCCACCTGAACCTTCCAACAATCTCTCATACCCTAAGTAACTAAAATTATCTCAGATTACATTCACAACGAATAGACATTTTGTTTACTGGACAATCAAAATGACACAACTAAGAGGACTAAGAGGTTACATGGTCAATTTTGTATCAATCTGGCCATTATTCCAGACCATCAGTCCATCAGTCTACGCGTATACAATCTGTTTCACGTCAATGTGGCATCAATCCATGATTGATGTCAGACTGGACTGATACCAGAGTAACCGTTCAACCACCGTCTAAGGTGAGAATTGTGGCATATAGTTCAATAGCAACATTACTTTACTCAAGTGACATATGACAACGCATGTTTTGGTTAGCAACAACTCAATCTGTTCAAGCAATGATAACAATATGGGTTTTAAAATTAATTATCATTCAAAGTTTCAAGAAAAAAATATGTTTTTAATGAAGATAACATGTTTTATCCATAGATAAATGCAGTTTTAAAACAATGAGTATTTAATTTGAAGAAAGAATCGATATTAAAGATGAAAATACCCCTCAATATTCAATAGTTCAGCTTGTTGCATGCTCAGATATGATCACGGCATGACCACTGGATTTCCCCTCTCTGACGGTAATGAAGTCAGCGCAAGTCGTTTATAACCATATTTTTGGCGCTCTTGTTCCTCGGAACAGAGTGCTTATCAATTTGCCCAAATGTCTGTAGTTTTCGAATTTTTGGCTGAAAATGTTCTCGAACGATTTGGTTTGACTCACTGATCAATAATCCGTGGTAGAAATCGATGCTGTCCGGCCGGCCGTCAACACGATAACTCTCGAACGGAATGAGCTAGACTGTTGAAATTTTCAGAGTAGGTTTGAGGGATAAATATCTCGGTTGAGTTCATTATTGGGCAAAATCAGTCTTATAGTTTCGGAGTAACGAAAAAAGATATTTTTTTACATTACAACTTTTGAATTCAAGAATTTTTTTAAGACGAAACTCATCAAAAGAATCTATTGTTATCATTTTCAACTCTAACAAGCTAATACTTTCGGAGATATGATGTTTCAAAGTTTCAGAAATCTGTCTGTGTTCACTATTCATAAATGTCATCTTTTTTAGCTATTAGAGATTGTCAATTCGAAGTTTGAAAATATTTTCTCTTGGAAGTATTCGATTCTTGAAGTTGTGAATATACAGGGTGAGTCTTTGACCACTGCATTAATTTTAACCAAAGATTCCTCTCATCATATGAAACCCTTTTTTCAGTTAAGATTTTTCCAAATTCAGCTCAGGTAAAAAGATACAGGCTGTTGAAATTTTGAAAAAAAAAACAGTTTTTATTTTGTAGCTTTGACATCCTTTTTTCGAATAAAATGAATGTTGGCGTAAAGTTTCCAATAACTATGATACATATTTTCCAAATATTAGTTATTTTCTACTTCTACTGGTTTTCTAGTTATGGTCTCATGGATTCATAAAACTAAACGAAACTAGCATAAAGAAAGCATATAAAGTTTTTCTTGAGTCATTTCAATAGTATTCCATCGATTTAGAACATCATTTCTCCTTAAACGTACCGTTTTCGAGATATTCTTCATTTAATGTTTTAAAATGGAAAACTCCAGAAATTTCACTACTTTTATGGATCCGTCCCTGAGCGTTGGAATCCCGAATCAAGCTGTAAACCACGTTACCATGCCTCATTCTCGTCTGCCAACAATTTCATAGATAATTTATATGCGGGAGTGTATTAGCACATTGTGAAATCTTTAAGCGCTTGTAACTTTTTAGCTGAGCCGAATCTGGAAACATGGTAAATGAAAAAAGTGTTTCATTTGATGAGAGGGATCTTTGGTTAAAATTAATGCAGTGGTCAAAAAAACTCACTCTGTATACAAGACTGTTTTGATGAAGTTTATAGAGGCAATAAGAATGAAGAACATAATGGAATCTTCAAAAGAAATTACTGTTCGTTGACCACTGAGGTAAATATTACCTTTTACTTCCTTAAGTAGTGAGATATGTTTCTATATACAGTATTTTCATAATGTTGCTAGCAAAAAAAAAAACTGAAATATGGATCTACATTTCTGTATCAAACATTTTTTCTTGAGTTAAGGTTCATTATACAGAAAAGAATGTGTTTGTGGTATGAACTATCAAATTATTATATATGAAAAATATTATGAAAAGAGGATAGTATTTTATTAATATATTTTGAACTATCAAAATAATTTGTTCGTAATCCACTACCTACTCAAATATGAGGAATAAATGGATAATCTGCTATGATTGTCTCCAGCCTTGCTCTAGACATTTCGATGATACTTTCCTTAGGTATTTCGAGTTGTGAAAACTATGCACCGAGTGTAAGTTGCAACAACCCATTACACGAGGTTGAATAGTTGCAGATTGCTCATTTAATCTTGATAAATAAATTTAATGACAATTTTTGAAGCATTAAGGCATTGAAGCATTGTAGATTGCTCTTTTTTCATAAGATAATTTTGGAAGCATTTTTCTTAAACGACGCTTTTTTTCAAATATAATTTTTTTCATGATGTATTTCTTTCATAGGAATCCATTGATATAATTCCCAACTCTGAGAAACCAATACTTTCGGAGATATAATTAGTCTGTTTGAACAAGAGCGCCAAAAAGTCCTGTCCACTGGGCTTGAACCAATTTTTTCTGTCTTATTTTCGAATTAAGATAGGGAACTTGTAGTTTCAGATAATGTCAACTTGAAAGTTTAATTTTAGAGATGAGAGTTCTGACTTGGATTTTCAGTTTCAATACTTTTCCTGAATAAAGTTTTTTTGTCGTGCTGTTCTATGAACAGAGTGGCTATCAATTCGTCCAATTTTATGTTATTATTGATTTCACATCTTCAAGGACCCCTAAAGTGTTTTAAAATCTGGTGACTGAAACTCGATCGGATCTATATTACTGGAAATTATTGGGAGAAATTATATTTTTTCGGCAACCGTCCGGGAAGTGCCCACTTCCCGGACGCTTTTTCTTTGAGAAGGAAGCATTTCCCGGCCTAGTCCGGGAATTACGTACTTCCCGGACTAGGCCGGAAGATCACGTCGTTTTGGTCATTGTAAATATGAAAATCTTGGTAGGTATATTTTTGATAAATGAAGTTACCATAGCACTGAGAAAACGGCTGACAGTTCATATAAAATTAGTTGTCAACATGTGATATTTTCTGTTCTGTTTAATTTGACTAAGAATCAAAATATATAAAAAAGAAGTGTGTCGTCTCATTGATTTGTTATTCTACACGGTTGCCGAAAAAATATTGTACGCAACACGCCCGAAAAAGGTTTTTTTGAAAAAACCCAATTTTCTGGACTTGTTACGTAAATTACTATTTTCTGGAGCTTAGAAGCTTAAGGCGAGTTCAGTACCTGGATGGGTGACCACTCTAGCTATAAATTTGAATAGCGCGCCAAAGCCCCTGTCCACAGAGCTTTCCAACTTGCTATATCTTTTCGAGAAACAACTCTTAAAATCTACCAAACGTCAACAACAGTGGGCCAATAGCAACTAATCGCACTACTACATACTGTATGATGTGAAAGAATGAAAGAGCTTATCACCAAAAATATCAATTTTGATTACATCCTGAAGGAGTTGTACGATGCGATCACTACGAAGCGTGTCACTTGCCCCTTACCTTCACACTAATATTCTTCCTATTCACATTTGTTTGTCCTTTAATTTTTTTACAATCACCTTGATCAAGTGATATTTATAGCCTAAAATTCGAGGCTTCCCAAACATTTACTCTTTTACATTCTTGAATGTAGGTCAACTCTCTTGAGTGCCACTAATAATAATAAAAATAATTGTCGGTCACCTGGTGAATCAGTGCTCGCAAGAGCAAACCGTAGTCGGATCCGGCAACAGGAACAAGGCCGCACAAAGGAGACGCGGCATGTGGACACCCGAGCAAAATGAAAAATGTTCCTTATTATACCGTAGATATAATATATACCAACAGAAACGCTTGACGAATCAATGGAGAGAAAAACAGGACGAGAGGCAAGCGAGAGACGCCGCAAACATTGAACCTACAATGCCTTGATTGCGATATGTAGAAGACGCAACACCAGATATGGAGCAGGTGAGAGCTGTCCCACTCTGAGACTAAAATGCTGCATGCTGCAACGGGCGAAGAACGGAACAGGCGAGAGATGTTCCAGAGCTAGCCGTCGATAGAACGGAAGCATTTGAGGCTCTAGTAAGGAATCCCAACATGAAGACCACAAGGCTGAAATCGAGACTACCAGCTGAAGATCTAGCCGTGATGAAAATTATAATCAACGATAACCTAAAAGATGACTGTTCGCTAGAAGATGTCGTAGATGCAGAGAGAGCTACTACTTCTCTTCTGTTCCACCAGGAATAACAACAACAAAGGTGGACAAGAGTGAATAAGCTAGACAAGAAGATAAGAACCGTAAGGCAGCAGGCATCTTGGTACCAATGTATCATAGATTTTATGAAAGGACAACTGAAGCCGAGCAAGAAAATAGAGGTCATGATAGGTGAGCTGCGTGAGTTGCATCGTACGATGAGCCTACTCACCATAATCCAATTGAAGCAGAAAGCTATCGATAAAATAAGATCAGTTGCAGCAGAAAGAAAGAAGCTGATAAAGAGGCAGAAGTGGATAGAAGATAACAACACTTTCACCGCAGAAGCTTCAAAGATATTCTGATCGCAACAAGTAGAGGCAAAAAACCCACAATCGCCAGATACAGTCGAAGAATTGTTCAAACCACCAGTGGGAACCAGGAATACTCCAGCACTTCACAGGTTCCAGACATTATGCGATCAAAATCTGCAACAGGACGAAGAGCTAACTGAAATAACAACCGAAGAGATTAGACATGCCTTGAAGAACAAGCATGATTTCACTGTACCTGGACTGGATGGCCTTCAAAACTACTGCTGGAAGAGCTTTCCACCAACTAACCACCAACACCTAGCTAGTTTATTCAGTGAGATAGTAATTCACCGTGAGCCTTCATGGTTGGTAGAGCGTGAAACTGTACTGATACCGAAATCAGGAGGTTGCGATTCTTATTTATCCTTAACTGAGGACCTCAGTTAAGACTTAACGCAGATTTGAATGCTTTGTGAATGCGGCGGACTGAATGTTTTGTAAATACGGCGAATAATGTTTTTCAGATCACCTATCATAAAATAATCAACCTTTGAGGCAAACCGAAACAACAAACAAGAACAGCAATAAATGGAAATAGAGAGGGGAAGAGAGATAAGAGAAAGGTCTGTTAATAGCAATGCTTCTTGAGGAAATCTGTTTTGAGTTCTTTTATAAATTTTTGCGCACTACTCTGCCTTAGTATAATAGGTAATTCAACCATTCGGATGCGCAATCTACCCTGAAAATTTCAAGTCCCTGTCTCTTTTCATTCGAAAGTCATCGAGGCAACGGTCACCCATCTAGCCACTGAACTCACCCAAGGCTGCTCGGATCTCTACCAATATAGATCCGATCGTGTTCAAAATTTCAGCGATGTCGGATGAATAGTTTCTGATATATAGAACCAATGATTTTTCGAAAACTTTCTAGTAATACGATCCTCACGAAATTTTGCAACAATTTTTGCACCGGCATTGTACAACTAATTACCATGTTTGAATTGGATTGTATTCGTATTTTTCGAGTTATTGAGGAAATAACAACTAAATTTCAGATGGGTATAACTCCAAAACCGCTTGGCCAATTGAACCTATTAACGAAGTCAATGTCGCATTCAGATGCTCAACCCATTCTCAGGTTATTGGGACGTATATAATATTTTTTAATAATTTTTTAAAAATTTTCTAGTGTAAGGATTTTCACAAAATTTGACAATCCTTTGTGTCAGTATTCTACAACCAGATACCAAGATCGGATATCTATTGGTTGATGACAAAATTATCATTCGGAAACCGTTTGGCCGATTATTAACGAACTATTTCCGTCGTACTGGGACAGGCCACCCACCCAGAAAATTTCGCTATCTCTTTCCGTTCTCAAGTTATCGTGGCAACCGCCGGACGGCCGGCTGGATAGACAGAATCAAATTTTCCCACAAATTCTTCATCAGGAAGTCGAACCCAATCGTTTGAGAACATTTTCGACAAAAAAATCGAAAATTACAGACATTTGGCGAGTTGTTCCCGAGAACATGCGCGGAAAATAGTGATTAATGATGTTAGAGTCATCAAATTTCTGTGTGATGTCAACTCGCGATTTCTTCGAAATATTCAACAATTTCGGATTTCTCCACAGTTCCTTACCCGTTGTGTTGGATATACAGGATGTCCCAAGTTCGAGTGCCTATTAGACGTTTCTGGAGAACTGGACATATTTGAAATCTGAAAATTGGGATGATGATACTGCTTGAAATTCTCTACAGAGCTAAAATATTTTCGAAGCATAAGCACCGTTTATACCTACAGGGAGTGAAAATAAATTCGATGAAAACAAATTTTTTCCAAGTTTTGCATTCCTGGTATAATCAAGCATTCAATGCTGAATGCATTTCTGTTGAAACCATTTTATTCATTCGAATAGTTTCCAAAATATCTAAAAAAACCGGAAAAAAGTCAAATATATTTAGTTTAGTCAGTATTATGTTCATTATTCTTATTTTAAACATTCTGAGCATGAACCGTTTTTACAACATCGAAGAGGAAGAATGTGGAAAGTTCATGCATCTTTTGAATTTGAGAAATATCCTCACTGGGTGTTTCAAATTTTGTGTCGAAAATTGTGAACAAAAAATGGCCATAACTTCCATTTTTCAAATTAGATCCCTATTTTTTTATGATTGCGTTAGATTCTGCGGTGAAAAATAATGATAGTTTTCTAATATGATTATGCTCCTAAATAAAATTTAAAAACAAGCACTGACGTGAAGTCAGAAGCTTTTGCGCGTATGTTCTATTGTCCATTCTTCTGTATTGGACACCCTTAATCGAATTTACCATGGGAAATTCGAATTAAGAATGTCCAATACAGGAGAATGGACAACATAATTTACCATGGTAAATTCGATTAAGGGTGTCCAATACAGAAGAATGGACAATAGAACATCCGCGCAAAAGCCTCAGACTTCACGTCAGTGCTTGTTTTTAAATTTTATTTAGGAGCATAATCATGTTAAAAAACTATCATTATTTTTCACCGCAGAATCTAACGCAATCATAACAAAAATGGGTTCAAGCCTTGTGGACAGGAGCTTTCTGGCGCTCTAGTTAAAACAGACAAATTATATCTCCGAAAGTATTGGTTTCTCAGAGTTGAAAATTATATCAATGTATTCATATGATAGAACTGCATCATAAAGGAAGTTCAATTCAAATGATAGTTTATTTATCAAGATTAAATGAGCAATCATGAGAATGAGAACTGCACCATAGAAGAAATCAAATTAAATCTTTCCAATTTTGCCCTATAACGAACTCAACCGAGATATTCATCTCCCTAACCTACTCTGAAAATTTCAACTACCTAGCTCATTCGGTTCAAGAGTTATATCTATGTCTAAGGATGAAAAGCAGTCTCACTACTCTCAGATCTCTTACTTCATGTTCCGTTCCGAAATGTAAGACTTTTCTGAGAAAAACTAATTTCGGAGCAAACAACTGAGATTTTTCTCACTTCGCTCACAATTCTTCGATTGATTAGATAATGACAGGTGTCAGGAAAATAAATTGACATTATGACAATTCATACATAGAATAATTATATCATTGTGTGACAACGGTGAAATACGATTTATTATTGAAATTTTGAAAAATCATATCTCCGAAAGTATTAGCTTGTTAGAGTTAAAAATAATATCATTGGATTCTTATGGTAAAACTGCTTATTGAAAAAAAATTAATTTTGAATTTGTTCTGTAAAAAAAAATTTTTTTTTTGTTACTCCGAAACCATCTGTCCGATTTTGCCCAATAACAAACTTAGCCGAGATATTCATCCCCCAAACCTACTCTAAAAATTTCAACTGTCTAGCTCATTCCGTTCGAGAGTTATCGTGCCTACGGCCGGACAGAATGATTTTCAACCACGGATTCTTGATCAGTGAGTCGAACCAAATCGTTTAAGACCATTTTATCGAAAAATTCGAAAACTACAGACATTTGGGAATATTGATAAGCACTCAGTTCCAAGGAACTAGAGCGCCATAAATAGGGATCTAATTTGAAAAATGGAAGTTAAGGCCATTTTTTGTTCACAATTTTCGACACAAAATTTGAAACACCCTGTGAGGATATTTCTCAAATTCAGAAGATGCTTGAACTTTCCACATTCTTCCTCTTCAATGTTGTAAAAACGGTTCATGCTCAGAATGTTTAAAATAAGAATAATGAACATAATACTGACTAAACTAAATATATTTGACTTTTTTCCGGTTTTTTTCGATATTTTGGAAACTATTCGAATGAATAAAATGGTTTTAACAGAAATGTATTCAGCATTGAATGCTTGATTATACCAGGAATGCAAAACTTGGAAAAAATGTGTTTTCATCGAATATATTTTCACTCCCTGTAGGTATAAACGGTGCTTATGCTTCGAAAATATTTTAGCTCTGTAGAGAATTTCAAGCAGTATCATCATCCCAATTTTCAGATTTCAAATATGTCCAGTTCTCCAGAAACGTCTAATAGGCACTCGAACTTGGGACATCCTGTATATCCAACACAACGGGTAAGGAACTGTGAAGAAATCCGAAATTGTTGAATATTTCGAAGAAATCGCGAGTTGACATCACACAGAAATTTGATGACCCTAACATCATTAATCACTATTTTCCGCGCATGTTCTCAGGAACAACTCGCCAAATGTCTGTAATTTTCGATTTTTTTACCGAAAATGTTCTCAAACGATTGGGTTCGACGGAAATAGTTCGTTAATAATCGGCCAAACGGTTTCCGAATGATAATTTTGTCATCAACCAATAGATATCCGATCTTGGTATCTGGTTGTAGAATACTGACACAAAGGATTGTCAAATTTTGTGAAAATCCTTACACTAGAAAATTTTTAAAAAATTATAAAAAAATATTATATACGTCCCAATAACCTGAGAATGGGTTGAGCATCTGAATGCGACATTGACTTCGTTAATAGGTTTAATTGGCCAAGCGGTTTTGGAGTTATACCCTTCTGAAATTTAGTTGTTATTTCCTCAATAAATCGAAAAATACGAATACAATCCAATTCAAACTTGGTAATTAGTTGTACAATGCCGGTGCAAAAATTGTTCCAAAATTTCGTGAGGATCGTATTACTAGAAAGTTTTCGAAAAATCATTGGTTCTATATATCAGGAACTATTCATCCGACATCGCTGAAATTTTGAACACGATCGGATCTATATTGTTAGAGATCCGAGCAGCCTTGGGTGAGTTCAGTGGCTAGATGGGTGACCGTTGCCTCGATGACTTTCGAATGAAAAGAGACAGGGACTTGTAATTTTCAGGGTAGGTTGCGCATCTGAATGGTTGAATAACCTATTAAACTAAGGCAGAGTAGTGCGCAAAAAGTTATAAAAGAACTCAAAACAGTTTTCCTCAAGAAGCATTGCTATTAACAGACCTTTCTCTTATCTCTCTTCCCCTCTCTATTTTCATTTATTGCTGTTCTTGTTTGTTGTTTCGGTTTGCCTCAAAGGTTGATTATTTTATGATAGGTGACCTGAAAAACATTATTCGCCGTATTTACAAAACCTTCAGTCCGCCGCATGCACAAAGCATTCAAATCTCCGTTAAGTCTTAACTGAGGTCCTCAGTTAAGGATAAATATGAATCGCAACCTCCTGATTTCGGTATCAGTACAGTTTCACGCTCTACCAACCTTGAAGGCTCACGGTGAATTACTATCTCACTGAATAAACTAGCTAGGTGTTGGTGGTTAGTTGGTGGAAAGCTCTTCCACCAGTAGTTCTGAAGGCCATCCAGTCCAGGTACAGTGAAATCATGCTTGTTCTTCTAGGCATGTCTAATCTCTTCGGTTGTTATTTCAGTTAGCTCTTCGCCGGTTGCAGATTTTGATCGCATAATGTCTGGAACCTGTGGAGTGCTGGAGTATTCCTGGTTTCCACTGGTGGCTTGAACAATTCTTCGACTGTATCTGGCGATGGTGGGTTTTTTGCCTCTACTTGTTGCGGTCAGAATAACTTTGAAGCTTCTGCGGTGAAAGTGTTGTTATATTCTATCCACTTCTGCCTCTTTATCAGTTTCTTTCTTTCTGCTGCAACTGATCTTATTTTATCGATAGCTTTCTGCTTCAATTGGATTACGGTGGGTAGGCTCATCGTACGATGCAACTCACGCAGCTCACCTATCATGACCTCTATTTTCTTGCTCGGCTTCAGTTGTCCTTTCATAAAATCTATGATACATTGGTACCAAGATGCCTGCTGCCTTACGGTTCTTATCTTCTTGTCTAGCTTATTCACTCTTGTCCACCTTTGTTGTTGTTATTCCTAGTGGAACAGAAGAGAAGTAGTAGCTCTCTCTGCATCTACGACATCTTCTAGCGAACAGTCATCTTTTAGGTTATCGTTGATTATAATATTCATCACGGCTAGATCTTCAGCTGGTAGTCTCGATTTCAGCCTTGTGGTCTTCATGTTGGGATTCCTTACTGCAGCCTCAAATGCTTCCGTTCTATCGACGGCTAGCTCTGGAACATCTCTCACCTGTTCCGTTCTTCGCCCGTTGCAGCATGCAGCATTTTAGTCTCAGAGTGGGACAGCTCTCACCTGCTCCATATCTGGTGTTGCGTCTTCTACATATCGCAATCAAGGCATTGTAGGTTCAATGTTTGCGGCATCTCTCGCTTGCCTCTCATCCTGTTTTTCTCTCCATTGATTCGTCAAGCGTTTCTGTTATTATATATTATATCTACGGTATAATAAGGAACATTTTTCATGTTGCTCGGGTGTCCACATGCCGCGTCTCCTTTGTGCGGCCTGGTTCCTGTTGCCGGATCCGACTACGGTTTGCTCTTGCGAGCACTGATTCCCCAGGTGACCGACAATTATTTTTATTATTATTAGTGGCACTCAAGAGAGTTGACCTACATTCAAGAATGTAAAAGAGTAAATGTTTGGGAAGCCTCGAATTTCAGGCTATAAATATCACTTGATCAAGGTGATTGTAAAAAATTCGAAAGTTACAGACATTTGGGCTATAACGCGATGTTCCCCAGAACATACGCGCAAAAACTCAGATATCATTGAATTTTGGAGCATAATCATGTTAGAAAACTATCATTATTTTTCACCGCATAATCCAACGCAATCATAAAAAATTGGGTTTATTTATTTTCACTCCCTGTATAATCGGAAGTGCTTGGGCTTCGAAAATATTTTAGCTCTGTAGAGAATTTCAAGCAATATCATAATCCCAATTTTCGTATTTCAAATATGTACAGTTCTCCAGAAACGTCTAATAGGCACTCGAATCGACACCCTGTAATATGAATGAGCTCTTTTTGCACCCGTGTTCCGCAAGAAACATCGTTCTCCCATTTTGTTACAATGTCTGTACTTCGAATTTTTCGACGAAAATTGTCTCAAACGATTGGTTTCGACTCACTGATGAATAATTCGAGGTCAAATCCAATTCTGTCCATCCAGCCGCCCACCCGGTCATTAGCACGATAAGTCTCGAAGGAGAAGAGCTACGGATCGAAATTTGCTGGGTAGTTTTGTAGCACGAATATCTCGGATAAGTTCGTTAACGAGCAAAATCCATCAAGCGGTTCCGGAGTTTACGCTATTTTTAGATAAAACATTTTTTATGAATATTTCCGAGACCACTTACTCGATATACGATATGGATATATCTGAAATTTAGCATCAAATTTATAGAACCATAACCTTTATATGCGTGCGAAATTTTGTATTGATTGGAGGGCAATAAATTAAAAAAAAAATATTTAATTTCAGAATTTTGTTTACACTATTACTCGAAAAATACTGATCCGATTAAATTGAAACTCTGTTGTAAGATGCAAAGAACCGACGCAAAATAATTCAGAGGTCAAAACATGTTTAACTATTAGCGGTCTATTTTGCTTGAAATTCCGAAACCAAATACCGAATTGAGTTCAATTTTGGCACTTCGGTGAGCAATGATGACCTCTTAGGGTGTGAAAAATTTCACTGAGAATTGACCAGTAGAAGCCTGACAAAATTTATTTTATTTATTATTATTTATTAATATCTCTAACATCTGGAAAACATATTTCGCTTCGACATGTTTTTTGTGAGTGTTCAAGCCAATTTCGAGGAAACAGCGTAGTGTCTGAGATGTAGTGTTCATAACATAATACTTGGGGCCAGTATTGAAATTCATGCTTCCTCTTTCTCGCATTTTTCGTTATTCGGGTGAGCAGATGAGAAATGATATAACTGTTGGAGTTTTCATCTGAGATGATTGGGGTTTTGAGATGGAGGATGCTTTCTCCACAAAATCAACTTGTGAGAGTCCGTGCTTACGTGGATTGATGATGCGATATTTCCTGAACCACTGTTGTTGGAGAATCAGAATTATGTGTGAGGTTTGCGATTTTGAGAGAACGTCAAGTCAGTACTCTTTGGCGCGCCTGTTCACGTTGGCTAATTTGAATTGAGTGATGAGTGTTTCAAGCTCAGTGGATAGAGCGAGCCGGCGATTTACTCAGAGGGTAGTGGACACCATTCACAGTTAGGTCAAGTATTAACAGTGCTGGCATAAGGATAGACTAACAAATTTGACAAAAAACACAAGTGACTCCTTGATAACAAAGGATATCCTATGTACGCCCATTTCATGTCCAATGAAATGGACATTCATAAGATGGATCATCAATGGATTTCTCATAGATGTCCATCGAAGGATTTGGAATGGATATCCTTCAGTGGATATCCATTGAAGTATATCCGATTCAAATCCTCCGATGGACATCTATGAGAAATCCATTGAAGGATATCTGATTCAAATCCTCCAATGGACATCCATGAGATATCCATTGAAGGATATCCGATTCAAATCCTCCGATGGACATCCATGAGATATCCATAGAAGGATTTGAAATGGATATCTTCTGGATATCCATAGGATATTCTCTGAAGGATATCCATTTTAAATTATCCGATGGATATCTCATGTATGTCCATCAGAGGATTTGAATCGGATATCCTTCAATGGATATCTTATGGATGTTCATCGAGGGATTTGAATCAAATATCCTTCAATGGATATCTTATGGATATCCATAGGATATTCAATGAAGAATATCCATTTCAAATACTTCTATGGATATCTCATGGATGTCCATCGGAGGATTTGAATCAGATATCCTTCAATGGATATCTTATGGATATCCATAAGATATTCACCGAAGGATATTCATTCCAAATACTTCAATGGATATCCCATGGATGTCCATCAGGGGATTTGAATCGAATATCCTTCAATGGATATCGTATGGATATCCATAGGAAATTCAGTGAAGTATATCCAGCGCAGGATATCCATTTCAAATACTTCGATGGATATCTCATGGACGTCCATCGGGGGATTTGAATCGAGTATCCTTCAATGGATATCCATAGGATATTCAATGAAGGATATCCATTTCAAATACTTTGATGGATTTCTCATGGATATCCATCGGAGGATTTGGATAGGATATTCGTCAATGGATATCCATAGGACATTCTCTGAAGGATATCTTTTCAAATCCTTCGATGGATATCCTATGGATGCATTATACAGTGCACGTCAAAATTATGGAACAAATTAATTTCCTCAGAAAAAAAATATTTGACGACAAAATCCTGAAATATGTCAATTTTTGTATCACTTTTACCAAAATTGTATGCAATTTGATGGATTTTTGTTGCACCCTGTGCCATCCTCATCAACCCTCTAAATTTTTTGAATAGGGAATGTGGGTCCTGTGGTACTTTTTTGGCAAGGTCTTTGTAGCTTCTTTACAGGCGTGCAGAAATTTTCAAGAAAACATTTTGTTTTTTTGAAAAATAGTTAGTACAAAGAGGTTTTCAGTATGTGCACTTTGTCATGGCTCATTAACTTTGAGACGATGGTACCTGATGAAATTTGTCACCGAATGAAAGTCGACCATTACAGTTTTGTTCATGCACAACTTTCAACCCCTTTCAACCCCCTCACACCCCCCTATTTTATCTCCATTAAAAGGTTCGTAGGGGTTGAAAGTTGTGCATGAACAAAACTGTGATGGTCGACTTTCATTCGGTGACAAATTTCATCAGGTACCATCGTCTCAAAGTAAATGAGCCATGACAAAGCGTACATACCGAAAACCTCTTTGAACTAAAAAACTCGTAGTTTTAAGAATTCGCGAGTCTTTAACGAAGAAACCAGTAGGAGGAGGGAAAAACTGTTAGTTCGAGATTATGTGTCATAGTTATAGAAAACTTCGTACCAAAATTCATTCAATTCGGAATAACCATGTCAATGCTACAAAAGAAAAACAGATTTTTTTCAAATATCAACAGCCTGTATTTTTTACCTGTGCCGAATCTGTAAATATGGTAAATGAAAAAAGTGTTTTATTTGATGACAGGAATCCATGGTTAAATTAAGATTACAACTTAAAGAATCACCCTGTATAGATAGGGGTGTAAACATAATATATACTCTGGGAGCTGATACACAATCCGCGTTTATTGGTGTTTATGTATATAGAATAGTATAGAATAGAGTAGTAATCAGTCGACATAAAATTGAATGGTAATTTAGGAAAGAGTCATAATTTTTTTGTTGAGATTCTTGAGGCGACTAGAATGAAAGGGAAGTAGAAAATTCTTCAACCCTTTGCGTTCCCGCAACTTTCGAACAACACGATTTCGTCACGTGCAAACCATAGAGTTGTGTCCCGGATATCAAGTCATCTAATATTAGAAATTATATCTATCGAGTATCAACTAATATTTGAGAATTAAAATATGTACTCACTCTTTTCGATCCCCTTCCTTTAGTGTAAACATCCATTGTATTCAAAACACAGTTAGTGTCTTTCATACAGTTTTGGTAAGCATTGCGAGAAGGTTTTTCATTATTTAGTGTGGGAGAACCAGCTTCCGTCCAATATTCCTCAGTTATATGTTCTTTCACACAATTTGGTAAGTGATTGCAATATGTCGTGGCAAAACAGATACATCTAAGGCACTTCTCCAGTTCACTCCCCAATAAGTTTTTGAAACCTATTCATATTTATTATCAGAGAACTCGAAATATATTATTCATACATATATACATTATTCATACATTTTAATTTCAAAAGATGAAGAGAAGAAGTTTGGGGCATTAAACGGGTGTTAGTTTGAAATACCTCATCTAGAATTCGAAATGAAAATTTTTTATAGGACCTGAATCCGATTACATCCTCAACTATATGTCTAATGAACCATCAAAGCATATTACAATACTCACAACTCACAGCAAAAATACAGAACAACAGAAGAAATATCTCGATTTTCATTTCGAACTAAGCTGGGAGCTTATAGTTATTGTGAGAATGAACTTGAATTGAGACGAATCTGTTGTAACTGATGCGTATGATTCTTATCAAAAGGCCATAAAAGTCATGGAAATACCAACATGAATATTGTTCTTATTTCCTTAAATATTCAATGTCTGGAATTAAGGAACGAAATAATGATTTCAAGCCTCTCAAATTGACCTTTCGGTTTTTGCGTGCACGATGTGGAGAATAGCGTGCTTTCATTTTGCCCCAATGCAATTTTAACTTTTTTTTTTTACCGGAAAGGGTCTCGCACGATTAGTTTCGACTGCTGAATGCCGCAGTTCAGTAATGGGCTTAATCTGTATGACAGTTCGGAATAGTTCCTATCAAAAATATTGTTTCCTCAATAACTCAAAAAATACAGATCCGATGGAATTGAAACTTGGTAATTAGTTGTACAATATTGACGAGAAAATTTCAGCAAAATTCCGTGAAGATCTTATCATTAGAAAAACCAAATTTTATACCCACAAAAGTTGCTAGAATACAGAGCCGATCGAGCTGGAATCCAGTACTCAATTGTAAAACAGCGGTTTGAACGTCTGTGGGGATCTTATATGCACTTCTCAAATTTCAAATTATGTAAATCTCAGAAATGCAATATGGCCTCTTCAGACAACTGATAGTGTCGTTGCCTGACACGCAGTAGATCCGGCTTCTTATCCCGCTGAGTAGTTCACTATTTCAATTATTCTAAAAGTTCATGCGGTATTTGGTGAGGGTGTGGAAGGTGCGAATAGACATATAGACAATAGAACATGCGCGCAAAATGCGTTAATGCACTTTTGTGATTATTAGGAATTTTCTTATAGTTTTCGATTTGAGTGGGAATGGTTCTACAATTTACAAAAATTGGACCTTTAGTCGTAGCTTCGGAATCAGGGAACATTTTCACTCGAAATTTATGTTACTTGATGTTTTAATTATGTAACTATCATAGTATCAAGATAAATCAATAATGAGAGAATCAATCTTGAATAAAACATATTTTCTCAAAGGAGTCAGTCGTTAAATCTTATCCCATATTCGGGGCTATAAGCACAGTTAGCTCTGTTAGCTGTTGTACTATAATATTACTTATTAACGCGCTTTTGCAAATAGGCTGTAGATATACCGTCGTATTCACAAAGTAATTGTTTAAATCTTCGTTGAGTCCTAACGTAGAACCTTAGGAAAAATTTGAATCGCAACCTCAGTTAACGTATTTAACAGAGATCACGCTTGCTCTCTGCAACTGCTTGATCTGCGAATTAAAGCATCAAGTAACATAAAATTAGAGTGCAAATGTTCACTAATTCCAAAGCTACAACTAAAAGTCCAATTTTTGTAAATTTTGTCTCAACTGAGAATTTGGTATTCACTAAAAGTAGTTAACCCTTACAACTATGTTAATTTACTTTCAAACTAATTATACCAAGCGGGTACACAGCCACGCACCGACCTAATATGTTAATTCAGTTTAACGGTGATTGAAATCTAACTGGACTTCATACTTCAGTTTGTTAACTGCTTTAGAAGATTGAAGTAGCTGTCCAGAATAGGTAAGTAAACTTTCTGCTGAAATATTCGTTATTAATTTTTTTTTGCAATTTAGGGATGTTCATAGTTCTATGATGAACATTTTTTAGTGGATAATAGAGATTAAATAATCTTGTGGAAAATGGTACTCGTAAAATGATTTTTCTTTATACTAAAGGATAACGCATTGAACTATTATCAAGCCTTGAATAATTTTCTGAAGATGAAAGAAAGCCTCGAAGAATAAGAATTCTTAGAAATAGGAACAAACTAGTATTTTGTGGGTCTTAACCTCCAATGGTGCCGAGAAGTAAGGTATCCTACCTGACCTGCTTATTCCATCCTCATTTGTGATATCCCTGAACGCCTGAATGAACGGCGGATAAGTATTATTGAACCAAAGATTGGTAAGGTCAGCGGTACTTGAAACGATTGCAACCAGAGGATGATGCACCATTCTATAGGGCTTGGTGACATATTTGTATGCCAACCACCGTCATCTCAAATTAAGAGGGGACTGAGCGCTCTCAAGTAGTAGAATGTTGGCAAGGGTAGATCAAAGCATAGACATCGCCGATCTTATGAGGCTGTACTGAGCTCTATCCAATTTCAGGAGGGGTTCCTTGGCACATCTTTCGTAGACCAGACTTCCATAATCCAGGTGGGGAAGGGCTGAAACTTTGTAGATTTTCAATAGTATGGAATGATGGTCACGCCATGTAGTCTTGCCCAGGGCCTTAAGGATATTATGAACATCCATTGTCTTGTCCATAGCATAATCTGTCTGCTTCCTTTAGTGAAAATTGCTCTCCAAATACATAACCAGGTACTCGTGATCAGATCTCCTGGGATTGATCATCCCTCCACATGTAACAACGGGAGGCGGACGAATAACGCCAGACTTAGTGAATATCATCGCTAAAGACTTTTCAGGAGACAGCGATAGTTTCCAGGAATCAATCCAGGATGGCAAGCGATCCAAATAAGCTCTCATATGAACAACCATCTGGAAGAGCCTCTCATCGGTATGCATAGGTTAACAGCATATTTAAGTACCTGAACCGAAGATGAAAAGGTACCCGGCGGTAAAACGGAATACAGATTATACAGAATAGGGACCAGTGTTGAGCCCTGAGATAAGCCAACCGATCATGTTCGTGGTCCCAGAACTGCGGAATAAGTAGACGAAGTAATAAAAAAAGATCTTCTGGTCAACAGAGCTGTTATCAGAGCGACCTTAAAACAGGGGTCCCACCATCCACCACATCTTCCTACAGGATGTAAGGTAGAACATGGTCAAAAGCACCTTTGACATCCAGAAATACCGCCATGACCCCATTTCCCCGAGAGAACGTACTGTAAATGGTTGCCGCCAAGTAAGAGAAGAATTCATTTACTGAGTGTTCCCTATGGAATCCGAAAGTAGGTCTATAGGGTCCGATCTTGCCCTCAATATATTACTCTAACTTATTTTTGAGCATAGTCTCTGAAATTTTAGTGATACAAGGAGAAAGCTCAATGGGTGTATAGCTAGATGCAACATTCGTAGATAACTTTCTTTAGAATTTGCGATATGAGGATTTCTTGAAATTTTTCGGAGACACTACTCGTGATTGGGACTCATTATATGTTTGCAGCAATGTTAGCTTCGCCAAGAGGGAAAGTTGCGAAAACAGAGGATAGCTCAAGCCTAGCCTAGCCTAGCGTCGTGAGCCAGAGTATAATGCAATTTCTCAATGGGGACACGCCAGTTTTCTCAAACGAAATATTTCCACAAACATTTTGAATGGTTCTACGTTTCTTACTTCTTAACAGTCTGCGACAGCTACTTTTTGAAGCTGTATACGAAAGCTGAGGTTATTTTACTGTTCATTTTGCATTCATGCATACTATGTTTGACATATCTCTTATTTTATTTGTAGATGGAATGACAATGATGACATGTTTGAACACAGATCATGAAATTCATAGATACGGACGTTATTTTCGATTACAACATTCTGTGAAATTATAGTCTTACGATTTTATATTGAAATGATGAAAAACCATATATCCAAAAATATTGAATTGTTAGAGTTGAAAGTGATATCAATGGATTATTATGATGAAACTGCATCTTAAAGAAATTCAATTTGAAATTTATAATGTAAAAAAATTTTTTTTCGTTACTCCGAAACCATTAAGCCGATTCTGCCCAATAAAGAACTACACCGAAATATTTATCTCCCAAACCTATTTAGAAAATTTCAACTGTCTGGCTCATTACGTTCGAGAGTTATCGAGTCTACGGTGGGCCGACCAGAATAGATTTTGAGCACGGATTATTGATCAGTGAGTCGAACCAAATCGTTTTAGTCCATTTTCTTCCAAAAATTCAAAAATGACAGACATTTGGCCAAATTGATAACTACTCTGTTCCGAGGAACAAAAGCGCAAAAAACATGTAGAAATTTTACACATTTGCGATAAAGGAATCTCCCTCAATATCAGTGAAATTTTTCACATCAACCACTTACTACTCAACCCGAGAGTTAATCCTCTCAATGATCAAATTCACTTTGGTTACGTTCCGTTTTTCTTTTTCCGATCTCTTAAATTTTCTTAAAAATGCAAAATTAAAGCTTCCTTCCCTAAGATCCCATCTAGCGCCATCACACGTACAATTTGCCAATTCTTGTCCTCCCCCCTGTCCAACTTAATTTTTCTTTTCCATGACATAAAAACACGAATTAGTTTGAAAATTAAAGACCCTAACGTAATCTACATCGTTTTAGCTGAACCTCATATTAGCCATCCCCTTTTCCCATCTACAACTAAAATTATTCAATAACATTGTTGCAGCAGTTCAACAAAGTTTTCTACAATCTTACCTTGTTGATCTTCCACCGCTTACCGTAAGATGGCGCCATATTCAAATCTGCTTCAGGATGGACTGATGGAGAACATTTTATTTTCATCTCTTGTAGTCGAGCCACTGTATGGTTTTGAGACAGGCGATTTATTGTTTTTTTTGCGCGCTGTTCTATGAACAGCGAGTGGTTTCAGAATTATAGCCATTTGAAATTTTGTTTTCCCAATAACTGGAAAAATGCTAATCTGATCAAATCAAAGCACGGTCATTAGTTGAAAAATACCGACACGAAAACTCATGTAAAATTTTGTCAGGATCGAATGTCTGCAAAATAAAAAAAAATATCTTTAAAAAAATTCTGTATCTCAGAAACTATCCGTCAGATATCGTTGAAATTCTAGGAAGGCCTTCGAAACCTTATTATACAGTAAAGTTCTAGATTTGAGCTCGATCGGTTCTATAGTGGTGAAGATATATATGGTATATTCCAAAGATCGCGGTGAATTGGTCCACTGGTTTTACATACAACCAAACAAATTAAGTATCAACAGTTTTTGTTTTTGAAAGAATATAAGTAATCATGACGTTTTTGCATAGATTATTATGCTTAGTATTCTGTGATGTCATATTTCATAGCGTTCTATGTTCCAGTTCATGTCTTTCTTTGGAATGACAGGGACATGTTGGACTTTTTGACAGACGTATGAAAATGATGAGAAATATACAACAAAACTTGGTAATAGCAATACGCTCTATTAGTGCTGTCGTCATACCGCCATTTAAGTTAACCTAGGTCTGGGCGCAGAATCCAAACAAACGAAAGTGCCATTTAGTTTCACCTTGTGCTTGTGAACAGTCTAAACAGACTTGTTTTTGGCGCTCTAGTTCCTCGGAACTGAGTGCTTATCAATTTGCCCAAATGTCTGTAATTTTCGAATTTTTCGATGAAAATGGTCTTAAATGATTTGGTTCGACTCACTGATCTAGAATCCGTGGTCGTAATTCATTCTGTCCGGCCGGTCCGGCCAGCCGGCCGTAGGCACGATAACTCTCGAACGGAATGAGCTAGACAGTTGAAATTTTCAGCTAAGGTTTGGGAGATGAATATCTCGGCTGAGTTCGTTAGTGGGTAAAATCGGACAGAAGTTGGGAGTAACAAAAAAGAAAAATTTTTTTACAAAACAAATTCAAAATAATTTTTTTTTCAATAAGCAGTTTTACCATAAGAATCCAATGATATAATTTTTAACTCTAACAAGCTAATAATTTCGGAGATATGATTTTTCAAAATTTCAATAATAAATCGTATTTCTACGTTTTCACAGTATGATATAATTATTCTATGTATGAATTGTCATAATGTCAACTTATTTTCCTGAGACATGACATTATCTAATCAATCGAACAATTATGAGAATAAAGTGTATTCCGAAATGTGAGCGAAGTGAGAAAAATCTCAGTTGTTTGCTCCGAAATTTGTTTTCCTCAGAAAAGTCGTACATTTCGGAACGGAACATGAAGTAAGAGATCTGAGAGTAGTGAGACTGCTTTTCATCCATAGACATGGAATGCTCAGTTCTCTCAATTTATGACGGGACTGACGAAAGGGAATATTATAACTTCAAAAATATTGGGGTTGAAATACTCGTATTTTAGCGATGCAACGAGGACCTCACCCAAAAATGTATGAAAATATTACGTAAATATTGAAAGCATAATGCTGTAGTTCGAGAGAGGAGAAAATTTGGTGAATGTAGATCAGGAAATTTTTGATCGATTACAAGGTAATTTTTCAATAGTACTTCTCTTCTTTCATACATGTTTTATGGAATAACTACTATTTGTAGGTACTTTAAACCTGTTTTGGGCAATTGTCATACGAAACTTGATTTTTTGGCGCTCTATTTCCTCGGAACAGAGTGCTTATCAATTTGCCCAAATGTCTGTAATTTTGGAATTTTTGGCTGAAAATGGTCTCAAACGATTTGGTTCGACTCACTGATCAAGAATCCGAGGTCGAAATCGATTCTGTCCGGCCAGCCGGCCGGCTGAAGGCACGATAACTCTCGAACGAAAGGAGTTAGCGGATTGAAATTTGCAAAGTGGGTTTGGAGCGTAAATATCTCGGACGAGTTAGTTAATGGGCGAAATCCATCAAGCGATTTCGGAGTTATGGCCGATTTTAGGTTGATTTAAGTCAAAACATTTTTTATGAATATTTCCGAAACGGATCACTCGGTCTACCTGAAATTTAGCATCAAATTGTAGAATCATGACCTTTATACGCATGTGAAGTTTTGTATTGACCAGATTACCGCAAAGTGTCAACAAAAATTTCGAAAATTTAAAAAAAGTTTTTCTACAATAACTCTCGAACGGAATGAGCTAGGTAGTTGAAATTTTCAGAGTATGTTAGGGAGATGAATATCTCGGTTGAGTTCGTTATTGGGCAAAATTGGCCAGATTCAATTTGATTTCTTCCATGGTGCAGTTCTCATTCTCAGATTGCTCATTTAGTCTTGATAAATAAACTATTATTTGAATTGAATTTCCTTTATGATGCAGTTCTATCATATGAATACATTGATATAATTTCCAATTCTGAGAAACCAATACTTTCGGAGATATAATTTTTCTGTTTGAACCATATATATCCCTTGTGTATGGTTTGAACTAGAGCGCCAGAAAGGTCCTGTCCACAGGGCTTGAACCCATTTTTATTTCGAATATATCGTAGAATTTTCGAGACGTATTTATTTATATCCTATTGTTTTTGTGCGTATGTTGTGGGGAAAATCGCGTTATCATTTTGCCCAAATGTCTGTAACTTTCGAATTTTTTGACGAAAATGGTCTCAAACGATTTAGTTCGACTCCCCAATGAAGAATTCGAGGTGAAATTTGATTCTGTCCGGCCGGCCGTCCGGCCGTTGCCACGATAACTTGAGAACGAAAAGAGCTAGCGACTTGAAATTTTCAGGGTGGATGGCGCATGGTTTCCGCGTAATAGTTTAGTTTTCAACCAATATAAATCCGATCGAATTGGAACTTGGTGAGTAGTTGTAGAATATGAACCTAAGCACGTTTGTGAAATTTTGTAGGAATCGTATGGCTAGAAAATTATTAAAAAATTAGTAAAAATATTTTGGTTGTCACGATAACTAGAGAACGAAAAGAGATAGCGGCTTGAAATTTTCAGATTAGGATGTGCACCAGCACTCGACATTTCAGTTTGTTTATGAGCATAATCGGCCATACGGTTTTGAGGTAATAGCCATCTGAAATTTGGTTGTTTTTTGTTCCTCATTAACTCAAAAAATACTGAACCGATTGAATTCAAACATGGTAATTAGTTGTAGAAAGCCAGCGCAAAAATTCTTACGAAATTCCGTGAGGATAGTATTTGTAGAAAATTTTTAACAAATCGTTGAAAATTGAAAAAAAAAATTCTATTTATCAGTAACTATTCATTTGAAATTGCTGAAAATTTGCAAGAGCCTTCATAACCTAACTCTACAGCCAAGTTTCAAGTTTTAATACAATCGGTTAAATATTGTTGGAGATTCGAGCATTCTTGTGTGAGTTCAGTAGATGGGTGACCGTTGCCTCGATAACTTTTGAACGAAAAGAGATATGGACTTGCAATTTTCAAGGTAGGTTGCGTATCCAAACGGGAGAGTTGAGTTCGTTTTTGGTCATAATCGGTCTAACGGTTTCCGAGTTATACCCACCTGGAATATTATTTCCTTGATAACCCAAAAATAAATATTCGATCAAATTGAAGCTTGGTAACTAGTAGTACAAAATCAACATAAAGACGTGTTTAAAACTTTGTAAGAACCGTATCCCTAGAAAATTTGAAAAAAATGACGAAAAAAAAATTTTAAGAACCGTACCCCTAGAAAAATTCAAAAAAATTACGAAAAAAAAATGGTTCAAGCACTGACGTCAAGTCAGAAGCTTTTGCGCGATTGTTTTATTTTCCATTCTTCTGTATTGGACATCCTATAGGCTTAATCGAATTTACCATGGTAAATTATGTTGTCCATTCTCCTGTATTGGACACTTAATTCGAATTCACCATGGTAAATTCGAATTAAGAGTGTACAATACAGGAGAATGGATAACATAATTTACCATGGTAAATTCGATTAAGGGTGTCCAATACAGAAGAATGGACAATAGAACATACGCGCAAAAGCTTCTGACTTGTTTTTACATTACTATACTATACAAATGTTCAGGTAGAACTTACATGATTTAAATGAAATATGTGCACTACAATGCTATCACAAATTATTATTGACGGCAACCTTGGTTTTCATTCGAAAAAAGCGTATCCTTATTACCGCAACGTTAAACTAAGAGCCGACGCACACGAGTCGACCGGGATATGTTTGACGCGATCAGAATCACATCGGCAATTTATCGATCTGTCATTCAGGGCGTTGCTTTATCGTTCTGTCTTATATTCACAGAAAAAATTAATTCATGCCGGAAATTCATCGAAGCGCCTAATATTTACATTCCAACATGAACTTCTCTACTTGGTTGGTTACGGCCACAGAATATAACATAAGAAGTGCTACCTTCCTTGTAAACTGCGCACAACAGAAGTGACACTTACACCATAAAATGGATAGAGTAAAAATAAGTGGGTACATTCCATTATGGTTCTAATGGGTGTCTGCTTGTTGAAGTATATGTCATTTCAGGATATAATTACAAATGATACTATATGATTCCGTCAATTTTGAATTCTCCTAATGCTTATTACTCTATTTTCGAAAGTTAAAATGATTTGAAAGGAAATATACCTCAAAATGAAACAAAGCTTTATAAACATTAATTTCTTTATTAATATAATTTTAACAATTGCATATCTATTGAATATTCCATTGTAGAATAAAACAAGTAAATGATATTGATTTCACACCTTTTCGAATGTAAATATACTTTAGGTAGCATTTAACAAATACGTACAATTATATATTATAATCCACTGGAACATACAAAATTTTTGACCAACTACAGGTTTTAGATTTTTGGAATATGGTTTGAGTTATTTGAAGTTCTTGGGGGTATAACAACCAAACTCCCGAAGAATTATCCACATTGTTGCACGCCTTTTCGTTAGCATCCCTCTTCGAATATCCCTGCTATTTATAATTATAAAGATCGGGATGCTTCTCCACCTTCCCAACGAATATTGAATTGAAGTCCTAGAAATTGAAATTCATTAAAATTGTAGAAGAATTTATGAGTATTTTACAGATTATTTATCAGTACCTTACAACTTATAAAGTACTCGTATATGTATCTGAAAGATAGAGGGAAAATGGTAATTGAGGTTGATGTAAGCGAGAATCTTCATTAAATTCCTTTTTTTTTGATAATTTGTCTATAACTGAGCGAATTTTTTCCCTAGACTCTTCAGGTATCTACTTATAATTAAACATAAAAGGGCCATTTATGCAAAAAATGATGGCCCAAATCCATATAAATATAAATTAGAACTACACACACTTACCTCCATGACGTCAGCGACGCGCGATATATTGGTATACTTACTTCCTGCACTTTGATCGCGTGAATCGTTCGTTCCAAAACGTACGCTCCAAATCGCAAACGAGTATGACGTCTAGTTTTAAAAATGGCTTCAAGCCCTGTGGACAGGAGCTTTCTGGCGCTCTAGTTCAAACAGACAAAAAATATCTCCGAAAGTATTGTTTTCTCAGAGTTGGGAATTATATATATTATATATATATATCACATTCGAGTTCATATGTTCAACCGATGAGGTCGTGTTGATCTTTTAGCGCCGTATACGCCGAATATCGTGTAACAGTAATCAGCCACCGACTCCGGGAATAAAAACCCGGATTGATCGAGCTGATTCACTGGAAACCAGGGATATAAGTACAAGGAATAGTTTCAAGTAAGAGAGAAAAATGTCACTGCGTGAAGATGGGCCACACGATCGTGCGGCGAGTCCGAATGTTGCAACAAAGAATTCAGATAAAATTTGCAATTATTGCAATCGAAAAGTGGGCGAATTCATAAAGTGTATAAAGTGCGATGATATTTTTCATCCATCATGCTTAGCCAAAGCGGCAAATAGGAAAAATACCACCTGTCATCATGCATCATCAGACGAAGGTCAGTTAAAGTTAAATTTGAATGAAGAAACTTCCGTCAGGACTGAAAACAAAACGCTTCGTATTGAAATTGAATATTTAAAATCTCTGTTGGAGGAAACCAGAAGCAAAAATACAATTCTGATGGAAAATAACAATCTTTTGAAATTTAAGATATCCAGCCTAGAACATCAAATAAAGGCAACAACAGAAAAAACTGTCGTCAACACGACTCCTCGAGATAAGGTATATGTCCCCGTCAAACGCACTAACAATGTTGGCGCATCTTCTAAGATCTCGTACAGTTCTGTGGTCAAGGATAACCTGACTAATGCGCACGATTCACAACTTCCATTGTCATCCGAGTGTCAACAAATAAATGTAAACAAACATGAAATTGTGGTACCTCGAGTGAATAATAAGAATATTCCAAGCAAAGCTGGTTCAAATATATTGCATGGATCCGAAGATAGAAATGAATGGATCACAGTTGAAAAGAAAAGATCGAAACAAGCCACAACAAATAAGAAGAAAGTTTGTTTCGGGACAAAAACGGAGAGTTCAGATAACACAATAAAAGGTGCAATCCGTAGACGATGGATTTATGTTGGAAAAATTGCTGGCAAACAAGTTACCGAACAGAATATTCTATCTTTCTTGGACGGTATCGAAGGTAATGAACTCATTATAGTGAAAAAACTAAATACTATTGGACAAAACTCTGCTTTTAGTATTGGCCTACCGAGCGAAAATGCTTATAAAAAAGTATTTTGTGAATCCTTCTGGCCCCAAGGAGTTAGTTTAAGAGACTTTTCTTTTGATAAAAATTTTTTCCAGAGAACAAGAGAACAACAGAAAACGTAATTTCTTCTGTTGAATCTGATAAAAAAAAAGAAAAATATTTTAGCCATATCATCCAGAACGTTCAATCTTTGGATACAGCTATGAACAAACAGCAACATATGGCTCATGAAGAAAACACCTCGAAGAAGAATTTGAAGAACTCTAAGTCGGAAATTCGAACGGTTGCAAAGACTAAATTCAAACTCCTACAATTAAATATGCAAAGTCTTACAAATAAATTGGAATTGCTTGAGTTAATTGTTGCTCAGGAGAACCCGGATGTTGTTAGCCTTGCTGAGCACTGGGCTACTCCCTGTAATATAAAAACCATGACTATCTCTGGATATTTACTGGCTGATTATTATTGCCGCCCCAACAGAGCCCACGGAGGATCTTTGGTTTACATTAGAGCTGGCCTAACTGTGCGAAATCTGTCTGTTTCGCGTTTTTCTGAGGAATTGGAATGCGAGACCAGTGGAATTTTAGTGTTAGTGGGCGAGTATCGGTTAGCCATTATTAGTGTGTATCGGCCTTGTTCGGGTCATTTTGAAACATTTCTGGACCGAATTTCACTTGCCCTCAGTTATTCTATCAATTTAGCGGAAATTATCTTTCTTTGTGGTGATTTAAATGTCAACTTTCTTACAAGGGAATGCACAAACTGTAAGTTGCTTATGGATTTGATGAAATGTTTTAATCTGAATATCTCTTCAAGTGAACCTACTAGGGTATTTACTGATATCACCGGTCACACGTCAGTTTCTAAGGTTGATTACATCCTGACTAATGCGGCTGAATTATTTGATTGTAAGGTAGTAGTTTATGAACCACATATCAGTGACCACCGGGCTATTTCTCTCGAATTATCCGTCAACAATTGTAATAGCAAAAGGAATAATAACGAATCAAATAGGCTAGCTAGAATTTTAAGCCCTGAAAATCTGAATGATTTTCACAATTGTATTTCAAATTGTGATTTCCAGGATATATATTCATGCCAGCAGGTTGATGATGCCTTTGAGGCATTTATGTATACAGTAATGAATGCCTTTGAGAGTTGCTGTCCCCTTAGGTTTGTTAAAAACAATACTAATCGTGGAAAGATGTGGATTACTCCGGAAATTGTCAGGACAAAGAATGAACTAATTAATATTTATTGGTTACATCAAAATACAAGAAGTCAGTCAACTTTCAATTTGTATAAGAGTGCTAAACATTCTTACAACAATCTGATTAGAAAAACTAAATTAAATTTTCACTGTGGTATAATTGATAATTCTGAAAATAAAAACAAAACTGTCTGGAACCTGGTAAATATTTTGACGGGTCGTAAAAGTGTTAATGAAAAATCCATGGTTCTTGTTATCAACGATGTTTCCTATGATGAACCAAGAGCTGTAGCGGAGATCTTTGCCAACCATTTCACCATGGTTGCGCAGACCAGCCTAATCGATTATTATGGAGATGCATTATCTTCCTCGTGTACAGCCTCACCTTTATCGAATGCTAATTTTTTCTTTTATCCGATTCTGGAGGATGAGGTTGTCAGTGTATTCAGATCACTTAAAAATGACAATAGTTCGGGTGTTGACTTCGTCTCATCGCGAATATTGAAGAGAATAGGACCTGTTAATGCTCACCATTTCGTACATTTATTTAATTTGTCCATCAGCTCGGGAGTTTTTCCTAATATCCTCAAAAAAGCCACTGTCATACCTGTCTATAAGAAGGGAGATATATATGATGTAATGAATTATAGACCCATTTCTATTCTCAGTTGCTTAGCGAAAACATTTGAACGTTTAGTTTTTGATAGGATGGTGAAGTATTTGGACAAATTTCAGTTGCTCAATACCACGCAGCACGGATTCAGATCGGGCCGCTCAACTCAAACAGCTACTTTGGATTTCCTTGAGTTTGTATATGACCGTCTTGATGGGGGTGCATATGTTGTCGGATTGTTTTTTGATTTGTCCCGAGCCTTTGATTGTCTCACCTTCCAGTTTATATTAGACAAGTGCTACAGTCTGGGATTCAGGGGGGTTTTTCATGACTGGATTCGTAGTTATCTGGAAGGCAGGGTCGCGTCTGTTAGAGTAAACAACTGTTATTCGAGTGAACATCATCTGAATCTAGGAGTTCCCCAGGGCTCTATTCTCGGACCGATCCTGTTTTTATTATTCATAAACGATCTTCCGGACAATTTGAGGAGGCTGTTCATTAATTTATCTGATTATTCAGGGGACTTTTCCAAACTGTTGAGGGCAATCTTATTCGCGGATGATTTCTCGCTAGCTATTACAGCAGATAGCATGGAGGAGTTGAAGAGGTTATGTGATCTTTTGATCGGGTGTTTTGTTGAATGGTGCAATCTTAATGCTATTATGATCAACGTCAATAAGACTGAATGCATATTGTTTTCACTATCTCCTGATGATAATACATTTACTACTAAGCACTTTGATACGACTATCTCTTCGAAGCAAAGCACAAAATTTCTTGGTGTTCACATTGATAGGTATTTGAGGTGGGATGCACAGATTGACGCGGTATGCAAAAAACTTCATAGCTCATATTACGCACTCTGTCGAGTAAAACATTTGCTTCCCACACATTCCTTGTTAAATATCTACTATAGTTTAGTCTATAGTCACCTGTCATACAACATCATGCTCTGGGGAAATTCCACTGATGTTGGTAGGGTATTTATAATACAGAAAAGGATTCTACGTTTGATGTTCAATATTGCGCCGCGATCTTCTTGTAAACTTGTATTTATAAATAATAATATCTTAACTTTGGCCTCTATCTTCATCCTCAGATGCCTCCTATATGTTAGAGAAAATGAGAGTAGTATTGTTAAATTATCCAGTTGTCATTCACATCAAACTAGAAATAAAGATTTATTTTTGATTCCTAAGCATAGTACTTCCAGGTTCGAGAGGTCTCCCTTGTATCAGTGTATTAAAATTTTCAATCATCTTCCTAGTAGTATTAAGTCACTAAATACATTTAAGTTTAAGAGAGTTGTTAAGGGTTTACTTACTCAAAAATGTTTTTATAATGTTGGTGAATATTTTTCGGATAGTTTGGAAAGTTTTTGAATTCTGTTTGTTTTTGACTTGTCCCATACATATGTATATGATGTCTTAAGGGATCAATAAACATTATTATTATTATTATTATTATTATTATTATATCAATGTATTCTTATGATAGAACTCCATCATAAAGGAAATTCAATTCAAATAATAGTTTATTTATCAAGATTAAATGAGCAATCTGAGAATGAGAACTGCACCATGGAAGAAATCGAATTAAGTCTGGCCAATTTTGCCCAATAACGAACATAACCGAGATATTCATCTTCCCAACCTACTCTGAAAATTTCAACTACCTAGCTCATTCCGTACGAGAGTTATTGTAGAAAAACTTTTTTTAAATTTTCAAAATTTTTTTTTGTCACTTTGCGGTTATCTGGTTAATACAAAA
The DNA here is from genome assembly GCA_937662695.2 of Halyzia sedecimguttata. NCBI lineage: Eukaryota > Metazoa > Arthropoda > Insecta > Coleoptera > Coccinellidae > Halyzia > Halyzia sedecimguttata. The sequence continues at coordinate 7,037,394 of OW569416.2, read as the reverse complement.
CTTCACGTGCGTATAAAGGTCATGATTCTACAATTTGATGCTAAATTTTAGATAGATCGAGTGATCGGATTCGGAAATATTCATAAAAAGTATTTTTACTAAAATCGGCCATAACTCCGAAACCGCTTGATGGATTTCTCCCATTAACGAGCTCGTCCGAGATATTTACGCTCCAAACCCACCTTGCAAATTTCAATCCACAAACTCCTTTCGTTCGAAAGTTATCGTGCCTACGGCCGGCCGGCCAGACAGAATCGATTTCGACCTCGGATTCTTGATCAGTGAGTCGAACCAAATCGTTTAAGACCATTTTCATCGAAAAATTCGAAAAGTACAGACATTTGGGCAAATTGATAAGCACTCAGTTCCGAGGAACTAAAGCGCCAAAAAGTTTCGTATGACAATTTCCCAAAACAGGTTTGAAGTACCCACAAATAGTAGATTTTTCATAAAACATGTATCAAAGAAGAGTAATAATGAAAAATTACCTTGTAATCGATCAAAAATTTCCTGATCTACGTTCACCAAATTTTCTCCTCTCTCGAACTGCAGAATTATGTTTTCAATATTTACATTCTATTTGCATTATATGTCTATGGATGAAAAGCAGTCTCACTACTCTCAGATCTCTTACTTCATGTTCCGTTCCGAAATGTAAGACTTTTCTGAAAAAAACTAATTTCGGAGCAAACAACTGAGATTTGTCTCACTTCGCTCACATTTCGGAATACACTTTATCTCATAATTCTTCGATTGATTAGATAATGTCATGTCTCAAGAAAATAAGGTGACATTATGACAGTTCATACATGGAATACTTATATCACTCTGTGAAATACGATTTATCATTGAAATTTTGAAAAATCATATCTCCGAAATTATTAGCTTGTTAGAGTTGAAAATGATATCATTGGATTCTAATGGTAAAACTGCTTATTGAAAAAAATTCAATTTGGAATTTTTTCTGTAAAAAAAAAATATTTTTTTTGTTACTCCGAAACCATCTGTCCGATTTTGCCAAGTAGCGAACTTAAGCGAGATATTTATCTCCCAAACCTACTCTGAAAATTTCAACTGTCTAGCTCATTCCGTTCGAGAGTTATCGTGCCTACGGCCGGACGGCCGGACAGAATGAATTTCGACCACGGATTCTTGATCAGTGAGTCAAACCAAATCGTTTAAGACCATTTTCATTGAAATATTCGAAAATTACAGACATTTGGGCAAATTGATAAGCACTCAGTTCCGAGGAACTATAGCGCCAAAAAATGAATTCGTTTGTTATATGCAAGATGCATATAATGTTATTATATGCGTCTATGTCATATACGTAATTTGTCCGGCACATTTTTTCATTCTTTTATACAATATAAAGTAAAATATATATCTATGGGAGATGATAGCCCTTCTTAATGGCCCTGTAGCGGGCTTCGAACACCTGAAGTTCTGAATAATCATCGCTTGGACTTGGACCGGTCAGACCTGGTTTTGAAAGAGACCCTCCTGGCCTTACGAGCAACATTTTCGTTTTTGAATTCAAATATTGAAGGGATTTCAGCAGTGAATATCTTCGAAAACTAGCGGAGGCGATTCTTCTCCACGAGATCCCATTCGCCTACAGAGAAGTATTTTTGTGAGAGGAGACTTTTGAAAGGTTATGTATTATTTTTAATTTTTTCGTTTCCTCCTCTTGTCTTTTCATTTTTCAGGTTGAGTTTCAGGTACCTTGGAGAAACCTATCCGTTTTTTGACGAGGGAATCCACATTGAAGAAATATATCCCTATCAATTTTTTTAAATTTCAGCAAATTTTGTAAACAATAGTTACAAAACACCACACTGACGGGGAGAAAGGGTTTTTTGCTGAGGTTTTTCCCTAAGCTCTTATATCATACGTCGAATTGTATGGTACCCCGTTACACCAACCTCTGCTAACACATATACAGCTCTCAGTCAAAAGAATATATATATACATAGACATGATATAATATACGGTTATATGTAATCATTCAAGTGAAGATACCGCCCTTGATCATTGTTTTCTAACCAGGATCATAGAATAGGATATGTTGGATCGCAGATAACATAACTTAATTCAATTTTGTAATTGCAGATTGTTGGTGAGTGATAGAGCTTTTTCTATTCATCATTTTGCATTGATTTCGTTCTTGTATTCAATATTATTGTATGTTGGAAGCAAGGTTGTGTGGAATAAAATATTATGCACCTCGATGAATTTCCGGCATGAATTAATTTCATTTTGTGATCATAAGACTGAACGATAAAGTAACGCCCTGAAGGACAAATCGATAAATTGCCGATGCGATTCCGATCGCGTCAAACATATCCCTATCGACCCGTGTGCGTCGGCTCTAAAGTCTTGTTCGCACTAGGCCAGTAGTTTAGTCAAGTAGCCAGTAATTTAGTAGCTACTGTCCATGCAATCGTTCGCACTATGGTTAAGTCCAGTACATAAGTGAGTGGCGCTTCCTAAGATGAACAACTCGTAACGCACGAATTTTGACGTGATTTCTTCGGCACTGCGGAACAACTTTATTCGTAAGATGAAAAATTTGCAACGCAATAAAGTGAATAAACTTGTTAGGCTTATCGTAATGACTATTTTAGAAGAGGTGGGTGACGATATTTGTGTAATAAGTGAAAAGAAGATATGGGTACGAAATTGGATCAATAGAAGAGATCAACTAGGAGCTACGAATTGTCTTCTGAAGGAGTTAGCCTCAGAAGATCCCAGAGAATATTTGAACACTTTGAGAATGTCCGAGAGTTGTTTTGATTTTCTTTTAATGAAAATAGGGTCCCGAATTCAGCGTAAAGATACCCTTTTAAGAACGGTGGTTCCCGCAATATCAAAATTATAAGCAGTTCTCTACTTTCTTGCTACTGGATGTAGTTTAAGAACACTCTCACATATATTTAGACTAGGAAAATCAACTACTTCTGAGTTCATCATAGAAGTTTGTATAGCAATTTATGAATCATTAACGGATTTCATCAAGGTAAGATTTAATATACCAGATTTATTTTATTTATTTTTTATTTAAACTAGGTAATTACACGAATCCTGCATAGGTTCTTCCATTCATGAGCACAGGTCCAGTGACATGTACTACAAAATAGCAAGAAAAAAGTAAAAGAAAGAATATAAAACACTAATATTTCAAAATATCAAATAATAAAAAATTAATGTAAAAAATGGGTTCAAGCCCTGTGGACAGGAGCTTTCTGGCGCTCTAGTTCAAACAGACAAATTATATCTCCGAAAGTATTGGTTTCTCAGAGTTGGGAATTATATCAATGTATTCTTATGATAGAACTGCATCATAAAGGAAATTCAATTCAAATAATAGTTTATTCATCAAGATTAGATGAGCAATCTGAGAATGAGAACTGCACCATGGCAGAAACCAAATTAAAATAGCTGAAATGAATTTGACTCTCTCTTATAGAACAGGATGAAAAGTACGAGTACGAACACAGATCATGTAATAAAGCTTAGATAGAATAATTATAGCATTCTGTGAAAACATGGAAGTACGATTCATTATTGAAATTTAGAACTTCATCTTAGCAGACATTATTATTATTATTATTATTATTATTATTATTATTATATTATTACATTGAATTCAAACATCATAGAAGAATTCAAATTCAACAAGAGTGCCAAAAATTATCAATCCAAAACCAATAGACGAATTCTACCCAACAACGAACTCATCTGAGATATTCATTCCTCAATTCTATGATGAACGATATATATCTTTCCTCAAATCTACACCAATATTCCAGTTTTGTTTTTAGTGGAGATATTCTGAACTCAATATTATTACCTTACCATTCCCATCATCATATGGATTGACCAACGGCATGAAAATATCAACCAACAAAAAGTATGATATTATATTATAATTCTCATATTTATACGATTGCTGGAATGAATGACAATGTTATTAACTTACCATTACCATTCCCATCATCATATGGATTGACCATCGGCATGAAAATATCAACCAACAAAAAGTATGATATTATATGAGGAGTAACTTTCTAAAACGCATTATGTCCAATTTGGGCGAAATTGAGTTTGAAGCGGATTCAGAAATGTTTTCTGTTGCTCTATAGCCCTATGTAAACAAAATCTTCCAAATGGCATTATGTCCCTCTGTAATTCAAATCAAAAGTATGTAAGCCGCATCGCAATGAATTATGTTTATTTTTAAAAGAAATAAAATATAACCAAAAACATGTTTTATCGATGTGCTCATGTTAATTAGGTTACAGGCCAACACTTACTGTGCAGACTGTTTTCTCTAAATGTATAAAAAATCGCAACAAACAGCATTATTTTCAATTTCAACCACATCAAAACGCATTATATACAATGAGATGAATCAAAACGCATTAAGTCCAAACGTTTTTTACATTTTCTGTGTATATCTGATCAATATTGATTTAAATGAGATTAGTTATTACCTTTAGATGTAAATTTCTATCAAACAAACTCGACATACTCAAATTATAAGCCAGGGAGGAAGAAAAAATCGTTTTTCGTTGATTCCCAATAAAATGGTTTTTGGACTTAATGTGTTTTGATAAGTTGCTCCTCATATTATGATTCTCATATTGATACCATTACTGGAATGAATGACAATGAGACAACGTCAAAGTTGACATTATAACAATTCATAGAATAGCCACAGAATAATTCTATCATTGAAATTTTGAAAAATCATATCTCCGAAAGTATTAGCTTGTTAGAGTTTAAAATGATATGAATGGATTCTTATGGTAAAACTGCTTATTGAAAAAAATTTAATTTGGAATTTGTTCTGTAAAAAAAATTTTTCTTTTGTTACTCCGAAACCGTCTGTCAGATTTTGCCCAATAACGAACTTAGCCGAGATATTTATCCCCCAAACCTACACTGAAAATTTCAACTGTCTAGCTCATTCCGTTCGAGAGTTAACGTGCCTACGGCCGGACGGCCGGACAGAATGAATTTCGACCACGAATTCTTGATCAGTGAGTCGAACCAAATCGTTTAAGACCATTTTCATCGAAAAATTCGAAAATTACAGACATTTGGGCAAATTGATAAGCACTCAGTTCCGAGGAACTAGAGCGCCAAAAACAAATATCAAATATTAAACATAATTAATATAAAATAATATAAAACATATAATTAATAAATAATTAACAGAATAGTTTTCTTAAATATTACGTCAGTCTTAATTGTCATTAGCGCTTTGGAGTGCTTCCATAATCAAATCACTTGGCAACTGGTAATCCGCACAATGTGTTGAGGAACTGGAATGAAATTCACTTTGAGTTGACTGCTCTTCAGAGTTATTGGCGTCAATATAGCACACTGAAGAATCGCTATATGGCGAATCTGTTGTGTACGGCGACCCTGGTGCATATTGCAAATGTGCCGCCTGTGATTTTCTTTTGTGATTCGTCGAGAAGATGCCGCCGTCTTATTTGGTTGAGATGAAGCTGAATGTGCTCCTGGGCATCTAATGCTAATAATAAAGGCAAAGATTTTAGTTGGAGACCAAAATGTTTGCCGAAGACTTCAAATTCATTTTCTTCGACTGAAGAGTTAGTAACCTCAGCGATCTCTTTTAATTAGCTAATCATGCTCGAGAGCTGGGTTATTCTCCTCTTTTTCCTTGGTGGTTTGAATTTGGGTTCACGAAAAGTACTGATGTGCTCAGTATCAGCATCATCAGTATGTGAATCATTTAATTCCTGAAAACAAATCAAAGATTATTAAATTGATTGAAATATTCTGATTCAGAGAAACCAAATCATTTACTATTGGGTTGAAATTAACAGCGCCCCGCCTAAGATGGTCTTGGCAGTAATAAAGTCTATACAGAAAATACCCGATCTTCAATATCACACAAGCATTCTAGCTTCTTACGAGGATACATATTTTTTTCAGGTTCCCACGACTGAAGACTGGAAAAAATTTGAGAATGGTTTTCGAAAAGAGTGGAACTTCCCTGGATGCTGTGGAGCAATCGATGGCAAACATGTCATCATCAAAGCACTTCCGGATTGCGGAAGTCTATACTATAATTATAAAGAAACAAATAGTATTGTCTTAATGGCTGTTGTAGATCATAAATATTGCATCAGCTATATAGACGTAGGGTGTAATGGAAGGGTATGTGATGGAGGCGTATTTCGTAACTGTAGTTTGTACCAAGAATTAGAAAATGGGGTTCTACCACAGGGTCATATTCTATTAGGCGACAATGCATTTCCCTTGAAAGAATATTTATTAAAGCCTTTTCCCGGAAATCGATTAACGATAAAGCAAAACATTTTTAATTACCGTTTATCCCGGGCTAGAAGAATAGTTGAAAACGCGTTCGGTATATTAGCTGCTAGATTCAGAGTTTTTGAGAATGCGATGCCCTATAGTCCTGAGAAAGTTGTTAAGATAATAAAGGCGTGTTGCCTTTTACACAATTGGCTTCGAGAAACAAAATTACAAAGTAAACATTATGAATATACAGTAGACAAAGAAAATTATAAAGGACGAAATATTATTCCGGGTAATTGGAGGGACGAGCCACAGTCTTTTGGATTGCAACCGCTACCAACTTCTTTGAGTAACCGTTCATCTCAATGGTCTACAGATATTCGGAATAGTTATGCAGATTATTTTGTCTCCGAGGGATCTATCTCTTGGCAGCAAGGAATGATACATTAACATCAGATTAAAATAAACCGACAGACGAATTGTGAAGAAATTTTCATAGATACTGATAAATGTAATTGTACATACCAAATTGCTTTCACTTTCTGTTAGTATTGAACTTAAGTTTCGTAGTGATGCATCCATTATACTGAACCATTTCACAGAGGGAATATGAACTTCGTCAGTCCCTGCACCAGAATTTTTAGATTCTTTTATTTTTTTCAATTCTTGCGAGTAAGTTGATCTAAAATGAATTCGATAATATTAGGTTTTACTACTTGTAATAACAAAGTAATAATAATAAATGAGAGCTTATTATATTCATAATTGATATCATGTTAATAAAATTGTACACTCACCTGATGCTTTTAATTTTCAATTTTATTTCCTTTTCTCCAAATCCTTGCATATTCATGAAATTTTCTATGTCTAGATATGCAGACTGCTTCATTTGTTTGTTTTTATATGATCGGGACTTAATATTCCACAAACACTCATGTTCCAAATATTTTGAAACGAATTTTAAAGTGATTTCTTCATTCCAGCGGAGCGACATCACTGCGGCAATTTATATTACTTATGCACTTGACTAAAATGATCCGTTCGGACCTGTTTAGTCCGTGAGCAAGTGGAAAGTACGCGTGGTGGGGTACTGTACTTGCCCGATAAAATAGAATTAAATGGATTTACTTGACTAAACAACTCACTTACCTACTTGACTAAATTCTTGGTGATCACACACGGTTTGTAACTAAATTACTTACTACTTGACTAAACTACTGGCCTAGTGCGAAGACTCAAATGACAATTTCCTTTGTTTGGATACTGCGCCCGGACCTAGGTTAACTAAAATGGCGGAATGACGTCACACTAATAGAGCGTATACTATTACTAGCAAAATAATCAAATATGATTGGAAATGTAGATTCCAGCTTTTGTTTTAGATTCCGCCAATTTGCATCCTTGAAGAAGAAAACGGTATCATCCGCGAAACTGCTAACATCCGTGGGGATCCTGAGGTTGAACAGAGAATTGATATACAGGATGAAGAGAATCGGACCTAGGACAGTTCCCTGAGGAACTCCATATTCAACTCGCTGTCGAGAACTGATTTCTTCCCCCACTACCACACACTGCTCCCGGTCGCTTAAATAACTGTCCATCAACTGAAGAGGAACACCCCTGAATCCCACTTGTTCTAGTGTCTCTAACAAATCCGGATGACTGACGGTATCAAACGCTTTGGCGAGGTCAACAAAGAGACACATGGCAGGTTCCTTCGAATCCAAAGCACTATAATTTTTTTTTGTCAATTCAGCCATAGCATCCTGTGTCGACCTCCCTTCCACAAAGCCATACTGCCGCTCAGATATTAACGTATACTTCTTGACATAATCCATAATGCGTACCTTGATACGTTTCTCCAATATCTTCGAAACATTCGAGAGCAGCGATATGGGCCTATAGTTCGACAGCTCTCGTCTACCCCCCGATTTATGGAGGGGCTTGATAACGGCCGTCTTCAAAATCTTGGGAAATCTACCTTGCTCCAGAGACAAATTGAAAATATAAGTGAGGGGCCCAGCAATATGTGTGGCACATTCCTTAAGTGCTTTTGCCCCAATATTATCTAATCCGGGAGCCCTATTCGAATTCAGCCCCCGCAGCAACCCCATAACCTCCTGCTCCTCAGCAGGGTACATATATATAGAATTCATTTATCTGGTGTCCAAGAATTTTCTATCAGTTTTTGGCGCTCTAGTTCCTTGGAACTGAGTGCTTATCAATTTGCCCAAATGGCTGTAATTTTCGAATATTTCGATGAAAATGGTCTTAAACGATTTGGTTCGACTCACTGATCAAGAATCCGTGGTCGAAATTTATTCTGTCCAGCCGGTCCGGCCGGCCGTAGGCACGATAACTCTCGAACGGAATGAGCTAGAGAGTTGAAATTTTCAGAGTAGGTTTGGGGATGAATATCTCGGCCAAGTTCGTTATTGGGCAAAATCGGACAGATGGTTTCGGAGCAACAAAAAAAAAATTTTTTTTTTACGAAACAAATTCCAAATTAAATTTTTTTAATAGGAAGTTTTATCATAAGAACCCATTCATATCATTTTTAACTCTAACAAGCTAATACTTTCGGAGATATGATTTTTCAAAATTTCAATAATAAATCGTATTTCAACGTTGTCACAGAATGATATTATTCTATGTATGAATATGAATTGTCATAATGTCAAATGATGTTCCTGAGACATTATCTAATCAATCGAAGAATTGTGAGCGAAGTGAGAAAAATCTCAGTTGTTTGCTCCGAAATTAGTTTTTCTCAGAAAATTCTTACATTTCGGAACTGAACATGAAGTAAGAGATCTGAGAGTAGTGAGACTGCTTTTCATCCATAGACATAGATATAACTCTCGAACGGAATGAGGTAGGTAGTTGAAATTTTCAGAGTAGGTTAGGGAGATGAATATCTCGGTTAAGTTCGTTATTGGGCAAAATTGGCCAGATTTAATTTGATTTCTTCCATGGTGCAGTTCTCATTCTCATGATTGCTCATTTAATCTTGATAAATAAACTATTATTTGAATTGAATTTCCTTTAGGATGCAGTTCTATCATATGAATACATTGATATAATTCCCAACTCTGAGAAACCAATACTTTCGGAGATATAATTTGTCTGTTTGAACTAGAGCGCCAGAAAGCTCCTGTCCACAGGGCTTGAACCCATTTTTTTATATCTCCTGCTAGTTTCCTACCGACGTTAGTGAAAAAATTATTGAATGCTTCCGAAATCAACCGCTTGTCCTCCAGAACACCACCATCAGATTTGATCTCATTTATATCCAATTTCCATTACCCACCCTCCATGTCATTTAAACAACGCCACAAATTCCTAGGACAGTTAGAATTTTTTGCTATTTCCCCCCGGTAATAATCTTGTTTCGCAGTTCTAATCAAACAATTCAATGCATTTCTATGCAATCTAAATTTATTTTGTAATTCCAAATGTTGTGGGTATTTTCTCATTTCACTATACATTTTGTTCTTTTCATTTATAGAATTTACCAAACCATTCGTGATCCAAGGTTTTCTCTTTATTTGATTTTTCTCTATTTTAACTTTATGAGTACAAGAGGATATATATTGCTTCATCTCCTTTATAAAAGAATCCGTCGCTTCATCCACACATTTATTAGTCAGGACATTTCTCCAAGTACTTTGACTGAGTTTTTTTTCAGCTTGCTGTAATCAATATGGGATTTGAAAAAATCTGATTCGTTTTTACAAAATCTTTCACTATCAAACTTATATTGGAGTATTACAGAAAAGTGATCAGAAACTGTACTTTCGAAAACAAGCGGAATGAAATTCTCATAGTTCTCCCCGGTACTAACGAACACGTGATCGAGACACGTCTTACTATTTCCCACAACACGGGTTGCCGTGTTAATCATAGAAATGAAATTATTTTCTTGTAAGATGTTGAGGTATTCTTGACAATAGTCACTGTCATCTAGAATGTCTTTATTGATATCCCCAGTGATAACACTTATATGATATTTCTGCGTGTCTCTTTTCAGGTATTCGTGCAACTGAGAGTAGAACTCAGAAGGATCAGTTGCCGGGGAGCGGTACACAGAAACAATTTTGATTTTTTTTTCCGTTTTTTGTTATAAACAGTTCTAGTATATTAGACTTATCAATTGTAGAAATCCCAAACTTGTACGACAAATGACTTTTAACGTAAACAATTACACCGTCACACTTATTGAAGTCTCCACCAGAATATAAAGTATCGTAACCCGCCATCCCAAATGTATCAACATTATGCAGCTTCCAAGACTCAGTCAAAATTATACAATCAAAATGGGTGTCAAGGCCCCCGAGCATCACCTGTAGTTCATTGAAATTTTTCTGAATACTTCTTACATTATTGTGCAATAACGAAAAGGTATCATTTTTAGTCTCATTCAAAATTCTATTACATTCGTAAATGCTTGAAGTTGAAACATTGCTAATTTGCAAAAGTTCATGGTCTCTAATATAAGAATCCATTTTTACGACAAATCAAAACTCAAAAATTTCCCAAAAAAAAACAAAAACAGTATCTCCACTGTAGGCAACACACATATAGCTCACTTTTTCGACTTATTTGAACGCGTTTCGACCCTCTTCCTATCCTCGGGATTTCTTGACCTTATGCCCTTATCCTTTCTGACCGCCTCCACAATCTGCGGAGTCGGGGAAAAACCGCCAGCTGATGGACGCCTCAACCGTCCAGGCCCAACGTCGAAGGGACTCTCAACTCTTCCACCCTGATTATTATGCTCAGTGGGAGTAAAAGTGCCTGGTTCACTGTTTCCCCTAGTTCTTTCTGGGATAGTTCTTTCTGGGATAAAAATCTCTTCAGTCTGTCTCAAATCTTCCACCCTGTATATTTTATTGTTCACGTGGAGTCTATTATTTTTGATGAAACAGTTTACGCCGTGAACGTTTTTGGCCTGATATAGATGTTTTCTGAGTACTTTATTTTCTTGTCGCTGCTGGAATGTTAGGTCGTGGGCAATTGTTACGTCAGTGCCCCTTAGTTGTCTGGCGTTCATCAAGACTGCTGTTTTTGTCAAAAATGAAACAAACTCAACTTTAATGGGACAAGAGTCCGTTTTTCCTTGGGGATAGAAATTATTGAGCTGTACTTCTGCGACCTCCACTCCTATCAGACTGTTCAACTCGCCCGTGATGAAATCGGCCGATATATTTTTTATCGATATATTTTTTTATAGTTAATATAACAATTTGAGGAGAAGAAATAAAATTACTAATAAAAGGGCGAGATTCAGTTTGTACACCACAATTCGATCGAGTCAATATTTTTTAAGTTATCGGGGAATAGTACATTCTATAACAAGTTGCAGAATGGGCTGATATTTAAACACGAATGCGAAATTCAAAAACGAGCGACGAAGGAGTGAGTTTTCGGACGCATGAGTGTTGGAACTGCCTTCTGCAACGAGTATTAAACGATTTTTTGTTTATTTCAGGCAAGTTTTGTAAAATACTGTTGAAATTTAATGAAAAATTAGGATTATACATCCTAGTGACATTTGTATTGTATCTTGGCAGTTGGTGTGACTGTTACGAAAGTTGGTAGATCATGGAATCAGAATTGTACGTAGAGCATGGAGACCAGATTTAACAGTTTATATTCTACAACCACTCACCAAGTTTAAATTCGATCCGATTAGTATTGGTTATAGACAAAACTATTACTTGGAAACCTTTGGGCCGAGTATGCCCATTAACGAACTTGTCTGTCTCAAGTTATCGTGGCAAAGACTGGCCGACCGGCTGGACATAATCAAATTTGACCTCGAATTCTTGATCAGGGAGTCGAATCCAATCGTTTGAGACTATTTTTAGCGAAAAAATCGAAAATTACAGACATTTGTGCAAAATGATAACACGATGTTTCCCATGCGGTCACCCATCCAAGTACTAACTGCAACCAACGCTGCTTGGCTTCAGTGTTCGGAAGGTATCTAGCATATTCAGTGTGGTATGGCCACAAACAATATTTGTTCCTCTATCTCTGCAATTATTTTTATGATGTAGTTCTATCATGAGAATCCATTGATATTATTCCCAACTCTGAGAAATCAATACTTTAAGAGGTATTTGAATATAATTTCATTTATGATGCAATTCCCAACTATGAGAAACCAATACTCTCTGAGATTTGATTTGGTCAAAAAAACTAAATGGCTCTCCTCATATGTGGACCATCATGTACACCAATCCAAGATCCATTAAGAACAAATTAGATGAAATCTGTGTGACTGTCTCTTCACTGAAGCCCAAAATTATTTGCATCACTGAAAGTTGGCTACATGATGGTATTCCAGACGCTTGCTACGATATCCCTGGGTTCAGACTATATCGATGTGATGGTACTGTGTACAGAAGTCATGATGGGGTGTGTATTTATCTTGCTGAAGAAGTGTTGAGTTCTTTCAAGGTCGAAGTTCAGGTTCACAATTTACCTGGAATCGATAACCTATTTCTCCTACTAACAACTCGTCATTTTTCTGCAATGATTGGCTGCATCTACCGACCTCGTGCTTCAGCCTCAGATGTTCCCTTCTGTAATCTTCTGACATCACTATCGCAGAGCAATCGCAACCTGGTAATAGCTGGCGACTTCAATTACCCCGATATGGCTTGGACGGATGTTGGAAACCGCTCATTGAGTTCACCATCTCAGTTATTCCTCTCTGCCCTTGAGGAAGCCTGTCTCTGCCAGCTTATCGATCGTCCAACCAGATACTGTTCAGACCAAAATCCATCTACTTTGGACCTACTAATCACCAACGATCGGGACCTTATCTACGATATACGGTATCACGCGCCGATTGGCAGATCCGACCATTGCGTTATAACTGCTGGGATACAGTTTTCTTCCATACCGATAACGAGATCAACAAAAAAGTACTACACAATATTTGACTATGTCCAGCTGAGTAATCGTTTGTCACGCATTGATTGGGATGAGGTACTGGATTGTGGAGACATTGACTCTATGTGGGTTTCATTTGGGGGTCGGCTTATGGGGGAGGTCAAATTTTGTACGCGCACTAAACTCAGCATACTAAATCCATCTAAGCCTTGGATCACTGACCACATCATGGAGCAGGTCCGTGCCAGAAAAAATCTCTGGCAGCGTTACTTGAGACATAGAACGCAAGTAAGTTATAACACTCACCGCCAGTACTCCAACTTTGTCAGTATGAGTCTCAGAAATGCTAGGATAAATTACGAGAATCGATTGGTCTCCTCAAAAAATCGAAAGAAATTTTTTAAACATGTGCGTTCTGTGCTCGGTTCGAGGGTATCCATTCCTGTTTTGCGGAAATCACTTTCTGCTGCAGTGATAATGAGACGGCAACAACTTTTGCTGAGAGCTTTGCAGGGGTATTCACCTTTGAGCCACCCGGTGTCGTACCGGATGTTGGAGTTCAGCGATCTGCATCCTTCCTGAACTCTGTTGAGGTGACTGAGGAGGAAGTGAAGGAATTATTTTCCAAGCTCGATTCTTCTAGTGCTCCTGGACCGGATAATCTACCTGCTGGTGTACTCAAATCATGTGCCACTCATTTCTGTATTCCCCTTACAAAGATCATCCGTTCCTCTTTAAGTTCTGCCCAGGTACCGAAGGAATGGCGAATGGCAAGGATTACACCTATTTTCAAATCAGGGGACAGACATTCTGCATCTAACTATCGTCCTATCAGCTTGACATCCATTGTTGCAAAGGTTGCCGAAAGAATAATCTGCTCACGCATGGTTCAATTTTTATTATCAAACAAAACTATTCCCGATTTTCAGCACGGTTTTGTTCCTGGTCGCTCAGTGATGACGTGCTTGCTTCAGTCTTTGAATTCATGGACTAAGTCCCTTGAGTCTAATTCCCCGGTAGACATTGTCTATTTAGATTTCTCTAAAGCATTTGATCGCGTGCCCATAAAGAGACTTCTCAAGAAGCTCGATCATTTCGACATCCGAGGAGACCTGCTCCAGTGGATAGAGTCATTCCTGAGTGGCCGTTAGTTTTCGGTGAGGGTTGGAACATCTCTATCTAGTCCTAGGCAAGTTATTAGTGGCGTGCCACAGGGTTCCGTCCTTGGGTCGCTGCTCTTTCTTGTCTACGTTGCTGATCTTCCGCGGGTGGTATCGTCCGCGTGGTCCGCTTACGCTGATGACTTCAAAATATTTGGTGAGGCAGCTTCTTCTTCTATAGTTCAGGATGACCTGGACCGTGTGTTTGAGTGGTGTCGTGATTGGCTCCTTCCACTGAATATCGGGAAATGCAAGGTACTCCATCTGGGCAAGAACAATCCGCGGCGAAGCTATTTTGTGGATGGTGCCTTACTTCAGTCAGTGGATCAGCATAGTGACCTAGGAGTGATTGTAACATCGGATTTATCTTGGTCGGCTCATATAGATGGTGTCGTGGCGAGGGCTCGTAAGATGACGTACTTGATCAGCAGGGCTTTTCCGCGGTGCTCGGTAGCGACGGCGAAGACGCTTTTTACCGCTTATGTGCGACCTATCATGGAGTTCGCCGGTCCTGCTTGGGCGCTAACGCTAGCTGGTGATCGTGATCGACTCGAGCGAGTTCAGCGTTACGCGACGCGTATTCCTTATGGTGCTGTTCGTCCAAGTTATGATGACAGGTTGCGGCTTTTCGGTCTCCAACCTTTTTCTCAGTGCCGTGAGCGTGGCGACCTTATTGTGGCTTACAGGGCGTGACACCGTTTGTTTGGTTGTGATCTTCAACATCTTTTCACACTTAACACTAACAACCTCCGAGGCCATCGGCTCAAGTTGTATCATGAAAATTATCGGTCATCTCAGAGACAACACTTCCTCAGTAATAGGATTTTCGACAGGTGGAACTCTTTACCAAGCAATGTTGTTTGTGCTCCGAGTGTGAATTCCTTCAAGAACCAGCTTGATGCACTAAACTAGTGTTTTTTTTGTTTTCTTTTTTGAACTGTGATTGTAATGTACGTTGGATGTTAAGATGTTATAATTTTGTTTGAGAGTTTATAGGCTTTAGCCTCCTCTCTTCTTACCTTGTAATAATAATAATAATAATAATAAAAGTTTGAAGAAGAGCGCCAAAGCTCCTGTCCAATGGGCTTTCCCACATTTTTGGTTTAGTGATTCAATGGACTATCAGAATATAGTTTTATTTCAGACATTTATGGGAATAAACTGTACACCTTCCGTGGAATTAACCGCACCCAACGCTGGGGAACCTCGCTCTGTACGTGTTTGAGACAGAATGAGGTGTACGTGTACGTCAACATACTCTTCGAAGAGCCCTCTTGCTTCGAAGTCGGGCCCTTTACTCAAAATATGAAAATCTTCAGACAACAATTCTGTTATGTAAAATAATCGGTTCACTTACTCCGGAATGTTTCCTTCAAGTCGAAGACTTCTCATAATAGAACCATTAGGGTGATGCATATTTTCTACTCGTTTTTCTTCAGTGAAAAGTAGTGTTTTATTCATTATTTTTGCGTAAATGATCCTCTCTATTGTTTAAACAATATACGTGTCGAAAACCATAGTCATGCATATTCGCTATACTATGCTCTACCACTTCGAGAAAGGATAGAAAGCAGTCAATTCGGGATCTCAACGAACTTTTTGGCCAAGGAACAATCAGCGAAGGTCAGTGTAGGTAGTGGTTTGACCGTTTCAAATCAGTAGATAATCCGCCGTATTCACAAAGCATTCAATCTCCGTTAAGTCCTAACGGGGGTCCTCAGTTAAGGATAAATAAGAATGACAACCTCAGTTAACGTATGTAACGGTGCTGAAACAGGCCTGCTTCACGTTAATTTTCACTTAAAGTGAGGTTGCAATTCTTATTTATCCTTAACTGAGGGTCTCAGTTGGGACTTAACGGAGATTTAAACACTTAACAATGCTTTTTGAATACGGTGGTGTAGCTTGGAGGATGAGCCAGATCAGGATCTTCTTGCTGCCGAGGAAGAGGACGAGAGCCTAACAACACGAATGCTGGCTGAAGACTTCAATATCAATCAATCCACGGTCGTTCGTCGCCTCAAAAAGCTTGGAAAAGTGTGGAAAATCACTGGATGGGTCCTTCACGAGCTCTAAGATAACAACAGTTACTGCAGCGAATCGAACAAACACCATTTTTGAAGATTTTCGTCACTGCGGATGAGACATGGCTTCTCTTCAAAAATGCCAAAAGAAAGAAGGTTTGTGTTACGCCTGGTGCTTCTCCCAAAGGAATACCGCAACATGTCCATTGTAAGAAGGCTATGTGTGGCAAATGAATAAGATTTGAGAGGATTTGAATGACTTGGTGGTCGACGTCGAAGCGTGGATCGCCTCTAAGAATCTTCTTCGTTCTTGGAATCAACCGTCTGCCAAGCAAATGGGAAGCAGTAATTGAAGTAAACGGCGACTAAGCTCCCGAATAATCGTTTAAACATGTATTTGTCAAATATTGTTATTGATTTTGTTAAATAAAATTTGTCGAAAAAACGCCGGATAATTATGCATCAACCCAATACAATTACCTTATTATTACAGCAGTAATTTTATCGTAAACCAGTAATTTCACTGCGAAAATATCCCGTCGCCATGGCTGCAAAACAACCATGGAAATGAAATCATCATATTAGAAATTCCTGCATCGATTATAGAAACGGCATTTGATAGTAATAGTCTAGTCAACAAGTGCTTTTTAGGTAAAAATTTATGCGTATTCTCCGAAAATTATGATTGAGGTGTCATTCGATTTGGAATGGCATGTAGATAGTTTTTGATAAAATGCTTAGGCCGCTCGCAAAAATTGCAATAGTTATAAACATTTAAGTGAAAAAAAAGAAGGAGGTTTGGGTTTTCGCCAATATCTCAAAAACTTTGATACAATTCAAATTTGAAAAATGATTCAAAATTAGTAGTAAAACTCCCAAAAAAAAGGCCTACAACCGAAATTGTAGGACTAATATTCATAATTTTCACTGAGGTTTGAAAATACGCCCGAAAACGGGTACTCCGGCTTGCGCAAGCAATGCACTTCTGACTTTTAATGAATAAATATTATTTAATCTTATTTAATATGAAAATTAATCACTGAAAAAATTCAGGCACCTACAGGATGGATCAATGAACAATAATACATGGTCCAAAAATTTTTATCGCGAGTTTTCAATTAGTTATCCATTAGTTACTCAACAATATATTGTAGCACGAACATTAACATTGCAAGTACGATAATTGTTAAACTATTAATCTGAGAGTGTTTTCCTTTCGTGGAAATTTTTTTTCAAAGGTCTTAGAAAAGATTCCTGTTAGAAAGTTTCAAACATTGTTAATTTTCGTTTTTTTATGAACAATTTACTTAAGTGAAAAATTATAAAGCTTCAATTTATAATATTACTATTGGTCCGTTTTCTTATGATCAGAAACTACTTGAAAATGATTGCTAATAATTATTATCTCCTATTGTTTGAATTATTGTTAAAAATCAATGCGTTGTTCATGAGATAATTTAAAATTTTCTTTTGAAACATAATTGAAGATTTATAATTTCTCACTTAAGTAAATTGTTAATAAGAAAACGAAAATTGACAAATTTTCCAACGGGAATCTATTTCAAGAGCTTTGAAAAATAGCTCCACGAAAGAAAAAAATTCTCAGATTAATAGTTAAACAATTATCGCACTTGCAATGTTAAAGTTAGTGCTTCAAATAATTGTTAATTAACTAATGGATAACTAATTGAAAAGTTACGATAAACATTTTTGGACCACGGATTATTGTTCATTTATCTATTCTGCAGACGCCTGAATTTTTTCAATTTTTTATTTTCATATTCAATAAGTTTAAATGATATTTATTCATAAAAGGTCCGAAGAGGACTAGGCTCAATCCATTGGGAAAATATATAAATATTGGTCCTTGTTTTGGAAGTTGGGACAATTTTTAGAAAATTTCCTTATCTTCTTGAATCTTTTTTCAAATTTGAATTATCCCAGATAGTTTTTGAGATATTGGCGAAAAACCAAAGCCCCATCTCACTTAATCGTTTATAACTATTGCAATTTTTGCGAGCGGCCTTAGCATTTCCTCAAAAACTATCTACATGCCATTCCAAATCAAAGGACATCTCAATCATAATTTTCAGAAATACGCAAAAATTTTGATCTAAAAAGCACTTGTTGACTAGACTAGTAAGTACTAATTCATTTGAGAAATACACCAATTAATTATGAGCATACATCAAGTTACTAGATTCTGCACTCCATCGTCATTCCTTAGGAAACTGTATTCCTCCATTTTCAAATTTCAATTAATCAGATTTGGTATAAGAACGGATGAAATAAAACCTATTCATGACTCATCAGAATATGATATAAATGAATGTTAAAGAATACTCAAGCAAACAAACACAATCCCCAAGCGCCGTATGTAATTGCAGTCAGTGGGAATGAACAATTATTTCATAAAAGGAAATCCGAATATACTTGTGATATTAAATGCACGATGACTAAGGAGTCTATGAGATGTTAAGGTTTAATTGGTGAATAACAATCTGGGAGTGCTTCAGCATGATCAGATCTATTAAAAAATTGGTTCAAACACTGACGTGAAGTCGAGAGCTTTTGCTCGCCTGTTCTACCCAACTAGCAATTTTATATTTTATAATAGTTTTGGAAACGTTTTCATACAAAATCTTATAAAACATTTTTAGTCGCTGAATTGTTTTCAGTGCGTTTATACAACAGATATAAACCCAAAATTGGCACATTTTTATTGGCACATTATTATTTATTGGCAATAATTTTATCATTCGGAACATTTTATAAAGCTCTTCATAAACATTACAAGACTATTTCATACACATTCTGGCGCCATCTAAAAAACTGTTTTGTAATAGCTTTATAAGGTTTTTCATATAAATGTTCTGAAATAAAAATGTTACATAGAATGATATCTATAAAATTAATTGATTTTAAGTTGCACATGGCAATCCTGAATTATAACAACATAGAAGAGAGAAAATATAGATGTCATGTGTCATTATTGTTTACACGAAGCTATTCTATTTATATATACTTCTGCACTTACAGACATATTTTTGGATACACACAACGAAATTCTCAATGCAAATGAAATTTCTTCGTGAAATGTAGCACTAAAATGACATATTTTAAACGCGCCCCCTTGTTTCGAATGTTTTACATAAAAAAATTGAACAAAACAAATATGTGGCTTGTCAGTCTAATAATCTTTTGTACGAAAATGTATGGCAATTTGTTCTACAGATTATTTTTGAGTCATTTCATGCTCTGGATGGTTGAAATATCTGCACATAGCCGATTTTTAGTGTGTTTAAAACACTCCCTATTCTGAGTCATCAAAAATGCCACCATGTTTAATGGCGTATTCTTATAAAATGATTTTGCATCAGTTGCAAGCATTTCGTGGTAATTTAGCTAGGTACTTTACAGCTACTATAAATCATGTTATTATGTTCTATCGCGTGAAAGTCAACTTAACCTGCAAAATCAGTGGAACAGTTTTCCTGTGGAATATCTGATAAATACATATTTCTGCAAGGAAATTAAAACGAATAATAACAGGTAGTCTAATGAAGGTATCTTATTAATAAGTCGATATCTTAAACACAAACTTGATTGTGATGATAATTTTGCACCTACAGAAAATTGTCTTCAGCAGTTTCATAATGCTTCCTGAACCTGTAGGTATATATAATTCCGAATTAAAAAACAACGATATATTATTATTGTACCTTCAATTCTTGATTAACTGCGAAGTAATAAAATTATTCATAGGTAAGACATTTGTGCTTTTAGCTAGAAAACTAATATGCATTTGCTTCATTCGATTCATGTTAATCATAACTTTTTTAGAATCGTTCAAGATCGTGCAGACAGTTGAGAAAGGAATAAAACACTTTCAGTGTGGAAACAGAATGATCAGCTGCTTTTGGATGATATTGTCATGGGAATTGAATACTACATAATAGTTATGAAGTGGTTACCGAAACGACAATTTTCTTCTGGAAGCAAAATTGTAACTAAAAGCACTTCTATATAACTGTTTCATGAGGTTATACAGAACATCTTTGAAATAGTTTTTTAATATACCTATTTAAAATAAAATTATAAATATCCCCAGAATTAATAAAGGAACCATTAAAAAGCAATTCAGTTTTATAAGCAGAATTGTTTTAGAAGTAAGTTATAAACCTCTTAACAAATGGTTAAGTAACAGTTTTAAAACATATTTCATAATTCTGCTGTATAGACGTTTTCACGATAAACTTATAAAGTATTTCGATTATCCACAACAGAATGAAGTTTATGTAGCTTTAATATAATGAATTGACATTTTGGAAGCACTAATGTGATACTTATGAAATATATTAGTCGCGAATCGTTTGAGTTATAAGACAACTTTGCACTTTGCTGGTTGGGTATTGTCTATTAATTCACCTCTATTGGACTGTCTGAATCGAATTAAGCATCGATATATACAGTTTTATCAGCTTTCATATATATATGATATGAATACATTTCATACCAATTCAATGACAGACTTGAGTAATGAGAGACTTGAAATTCGTTGACAATCCACAATAAATTACTCAGTTTTAATTGGATCAGATATGAATATTTTCAGTTCTAGCGGCAATAACAACAAAATTTCAGATAAAAATAACTCCCAAACCGTTTGGCCGATTGAATATGAACGTCGCATTCGGATGCGCTACATAGCCCTGAAATTTCAAGTCGCTATCTCTTTCGGTTCTCAAGTTATTGTAAGATGCATTAAATTTTTTATGATTTTTTTAAAATGTTCTATTGTACTGTCCTCACAAAACATTTCACGTAGGTCTGTATGTTGATATTCTACAACTAGTTACCAAGTTTGAATTAGATTGGGTCTGTATTTTTTGACATATCGAAAAAATAATATTCCAGATGTATATATAACTCCGAGACCTTCGCATCGATTATGCCCAACAACGAACTTAACTCTTCCATTTGGATGCGCAACTTACCCTGAAGATTGCGAGTCTCTATCTCTTCCTTTCGAAAGTTATCGAGACAGCGATAACTCCTCCAGTTACCGAATTTACACAAAGTTGCTTAGATTTTCAATAATATAGATCTGATCGTGTTCAAACCTGGAATTTGGCTTTAGAGTTAGGCTTTGAAGAAAAATTTCAGTGATGTCGGATGAATAGTTTCTCTTATAGGTATAGAACTTTTTTTGATGAATTTCAATAATTTTTTCTTAAATTTTTAATGAAATGATCCGTATGACATTTCGCAGAAATTTTCTTGTCAGCATTCTACAACCAATTGCAATGTTTGAATTGGATCGGATTCCTTTTTTTTCTGAATACTGAGAAAATAACCGAATTTCAGATGGATAGAACTCCAAAACTTTTTAGCCGATTATGCCTATTAACAAACTCAAATATCGCATTCGGATGCGCAACCTACTCTCGAAATTTCAAGACGCTATCAGGCCAATGCCACGATAACTTGAGAACGGAAACTCAAGTTATCGTGGCATTGGCCTGCTGGCATGAGGAAATAACAAACGAATTTAAGATGGGTATAACTCCAAAACCGTTTGGCCGATTATGCCTATGAATAAACTCCAATATCGCATTCGGATGCATAACCTAACCTGAAAGTTCGCTATCTCTTTCCTTTCTCAAGTTATCCTGACATAAATAATATTTTCTTAACAATTGTTTCAAAATTTTCTAGTGATACAATCACAACATTTCATAAACATCCTTAGGTTTGTATTCTACAACTACTCCCTAGGTTTCAATCCGATCGGATTGGTAATGGTTGAAAACAAAATTATTACTCGGGAACCTTTGGGCCAAATATGTCCATTAGCGAACTTGTCGGTATATTGCGATGCGCCACCTACCCTGAAAGTTTCAAGTCACTATCTCTTTCCGTTCTCCAGTTATCGTGGCAACGACCGGCCGGACAGAATCAAATTTTACCTCGAATTCCTCTCCAGTGAGTCGATCCTAATCGTTTGAGGCCATTTTCGGCCTTTCGGGCAAAATGATATCACGCTGTTCCCCAGAGCATGAGCACAAAAAGTCTAAACAAAGTATGTCTTTGCTTGCAGATCGAAAAAGTAAAATCACTTCGTTCAGTACTAATTCAACTGATTTTAGTTATATAAATCACTTCGTTCAGTATGAAAGAACATGCATAATGTATGCACATTAACTATACGGCACTGATTATACTTTTGTTATTTTGCCGTTCACCTTGTCGTTCTGGGAATTAACATCCGGACAACTACATGCGAAAAGATTTAAGCAGGCCGCTCATTATCGCGAAACGGAATGGAACGAAAAGGAACCGATCGGAACGTAAGTTTTGTAATGCATTTAATTGAGTTAGAGCCCGCACATTACCCCGTATCTGACAAGCATGGAATGGATTGGAACGGAATGGAATCGCTTGGATTGTTCGCTTAGCTAATTTTATCCGCGGTTCGGCTGCTGTGCCCACCTACACGATTCAGTAGAATGTTTACAAATACAAATACTCACGATACTCAAGCACATTCAGACAGGGTGTTTCTCGTACGAAACAGAATAATAGCAAGATCAAGTAGTTTACGTTATAACATTATCACGTAGATCCCTATTTTTGCGCGCATGTTCTAGGGATCAGCGTGCATGTTGCCAAAATATCTGTAATTTTCGATTTTTCTGCAGAAAATTATCACAAACGATTAGGTTCGACTCACTGATGACGAATTCGAGGTCAAATTACATTCTGTCCAGCCGGCCACACAATTTCTTTATTTCGAATTTCAAGAGTAGAACAAATAAGGTTAGCTCTATCATAAAGTGTTTTAATAACACCTCTTTTTACACTAAGTTGATGGTTTGAATAGAAATTTAAATATCTATTTGTAGGTGTCTGCTTCCTGAAGACACTCGTTTCGAAATGGTTCGGATACTTAATTATCGAAACATCTAGCAAAGAAAGCTGATTATTTTTCTCTTTTTCTAAAGTAAATTTCATTGTAGGTTGCTTTGAATTTATGAAATCGAAAAATTCGTCTAATTCTTCTCTACCATGTTGCCAAATTACAAATATATCGTCAACGTATCCCCACCAAGCTTTTGGTTTCAACGAATCCACAAACTTTTCTTCAAAATTTTCCATGAATATATTACTCATGACAGGTGATAAAGGCGAACCCATTGCCGTTCCAAAATTTTGTCATCTCCTAGTTGGAAATAAGTGGTAGGTATTCAAACATACATCAAGCATTTCCATAATATCATTAGCATTAAATTTTGAATCTTTAATCACCGAGTCATCATTTTCTAATTTCGGTTGAACTATTTGAAGCGACTTATCGACAGGAACATTGGGCAACAAACTGACAACATCAAAACTTACTAGAATGTCATTTTGGTTCAAATTTGAATTTTGTAGTTTTTCAGCAAGTGTTTGCTGTTTTTCAAAAAACATTCTTTCTTTCCTGTTAATGGGTGGGTTTAAAAATTGAAGTGAATATTCCGCTAAATTTTGACATGGAGATCCAATAGAACTTACTATTGGTCTCAGTGGAATTAGAGCTTTGTGTATTTTTGGAAGACCATATAAATGTGGTAAGTTTACTGTAAGATGGCATGAGCTCTTTTTTCTGTCTATACGTAAGGGTTTTTGAATGCTTTGATAATATTTTTTTGACTTTCCTTTGTTATAGAAGTGGGATCTTTATTGATTTTGGTATATTTGTGGATACATATTCGTTGAACCCAAAAGCTTGGTGGCGATATGTGAACGATATATTTGTAATTTGTCAACATGGTAGAGAAGAATTAGACAAATTTTTCGATTTCATAAATTCAAAGGAACCTACAATAAAATTCACTTTAGAAATAGAGAAAAATAATCAGCTTTCTTTTCTAGATGTTTCGATAATTAAGTATCCGAACCATTTCGAAATGAGTGTCTTCAGGAAGCAGTCACATACAAATAGATATTTAAATTTCTATTCAAACCATCAACTTAGTGTAAAAAGAAATGTTATTAAAACACTTTACGATAGAGCTAACCTTATTTGTTCTACTCTTGAAATTCGAAATGAAGAAATTTATTTCAACAAAAAATTTCTTGAATATAATGGATATCCTAGACAATTTATAAATACATCAATCATGAATTTAGTAAGAAGAGCAAATAATCAAGTACTACAGAATAATCAACAGAATAATCAATAAAAACAGCAACCCAATATGCTGAATGTGATCCCTTATGTTCGTGGCCTTTCTGAAAAAATCAGAAGAATCGGTTCTAAGTTCAATATAAGAACCGTCTTCAAAAGCGAAATGATCTCAGGTCTTTATTAACGAAGACAAAACCAATTAATGAAAAGCAAAAAACTGTGTATATAAAATTCCTTGTATTTGTGCTAAATCATACACAGGAGAAACATCAAGACCACTAGAAGTAAGAAAGTCAGAGCATAAGAATAACTTGAGAAATAGAGACATACAGAAATCAAAAATAGCAGAACATGTATGTACAATCCAAGGAGAACACATGATGGATTGGAGTAATACAAGGATTCTGATGACAGAAACTGATTATTTCAAAAGGAAACATAAGGAATCAACCTGTATATTATTGAACAGAGAATGCAATTTTGCAAATTGCTCAATTGGTATTGACCATATTTGGCTGAATTTATTGAAAAAGGAGGTGGAACTTGGAAATTTCTCTACAAAGTAAAACTATGTTAGCTATGATTTTCAAATACTGTCAATGTGACAATTCTCGAATCTCAGAATAACAATCAACCAAATAGTTCTGAAGATTTTTTCGTTAAGCGTCTGAAGAAGGAGTCTGATATAGACTCCGAAACGTTGCGCTATAGTTGTTGTTCGTTGATGTTGTTTCGTTGTTATTTGTAAAGCAACATTGTTCAATTGATTGCCTCTGACAAATATCTTATGTTTCTTACGCAGAAGCAAATCAAAAAATAATGAGTTTGGGAGAGAAAACCCAGAAAGAACCCATTCAATGAGTTCTTCAAGCTCAGTGGATAGAGCGAGCTGGAGATCTACCCAAAGGATAGTAGACACCATACACACTTTCGGTTAAAAAATTAACAGTGCTGTATCTAAGCTGCCATTAGGATAGAGTAACAAAGTTGAAAAAGAACACAACTGACTCTCCTTAGTCGCACAAGCTCCTAGAAGATTCTGAGGGATCTCCTTGTGAAAGACTTGGAGGGGTCAGTATAATCATAATAATGTTTATAGCACGCGCGCCAAAGCAGATTGATCCCACGTCAATGCTTTTTTACACTTTTTGTTTCACTGTTAAGTCAATCTGCATTTGGCGCTTGTGCTATAAACATGATTATGATTATACTGATCCCTCCAAGTCTTTCCCGAGGAGATCCCTCAGAATCTTCTGGGAGCTTCTGCGACTAAGGAGAGTCAGTTGTGTTCTTTTTCAACTTTGTTGCTCTATCCTAATGGCAGCTTAGATACAGCACTGTTAATATTTGAGCCGACAGTGAATGGTGTCAACTATCCTTTGGGTAGATCTCCAGCTCGCTCTATCCACTGAGTTTGAAGTACTCATCATTCAATTCAAATTAGCCACCGTGAACACGCGCGCCAAAGATTACTGACTTCATGTCAGTGCTTTTTTTTATTTTTTCAAGTTCTTTTAACGAATATGGCTATCAATTCATTTTGGCTGTTAGCTTTACCGTAGATCGAAAAAAATTAAATGACGGCTCAGCACCAAATCCATCACCGCTAATCGCAAAGCACTCCCAACATGAGCCATACAATCTAAACGTCTCCTCTGCGCATACGCAATCTACTCGTGGGGTGAAGTCCCCTGAAAATAACACTTCACACAAAATGTTGATTCTTCAACACCATTGGTTCGGGAGATATCACTGCTCCAATCCACGCATGCGCAGACACTTCCAAGGAGATTCTATGGAGGAATA
This sequence comes from Halyzia sedecimguttata, assembly GCA_937662695.2. NCBI lineage: Eukaryota > Metazoa > Arthropoda > Insecta > Coleoptera > Coccinellidae > Halyzia > Halyzia sedecimguttata. Next base: position 7,011,034 of record OW569416.2, on the reverse strand, counting down.
GCATCCAGCACCTGAAAAGTCTAATCCTCTCAGACGAAAACTCCAGCAGTTAAATCACTTCTTGTCTGCTCATGCGTGAAACGAAAAATCTCCGAAAGGAAATACATGAATTTCGAAAATGAATGCAATTTCTTCGCCTATTCTCCAAATCCGGAAGTAATATAAAATTGATCATCCGAATATAGTTATTTATAAATTGGCCCTAGAGCCACGACACAGAAATATCAACTCGAAAACAACGCTATTTCCTCGAATCTGACTTGTTCGTTCATAGAATTGTTTTGAAGTTTCTTTTAAAACCTCACAATATTGGCTCAGCACAAAATTCATGAGAGCTAGACGTAAACCGCACCCAACATAAGCCATACAACCCAAGAAGAGCCACGTCACCTCTGCGCATGCGCAATCCACTCGTGTCTAAAAGTCCTCTCAAAATCACACACCGCTCACAAAACTCTGATTCTTCAAAACCATTGGTTCAGAAGGGATCGCACCTTCAATCCACGATGCGCGGATACTCCAAAGGGTTAAATTATGGCAGCAGTTAATTCACTTATCGTCTGCTCATGCGCATAACGAGAAATGCCCGTAAGGGGTAATATCAATTTCAAAATTAGCCCCAGGGCCAGGGTACGCATACTTAATTTCGAAAACAACACTATTTTTTCCAAACTGACTTGTGTTCGTGCACTGAATTGACATGATTATACTCTTAAAACTTCACAATATCGGCTCAGTACTCCCAACATGGAGGAATAGCATCCGTCAACCCAAAACCCCAATCCTCTCTGACGAAAACACCAGTTGAAAAATAACTGATGGTCTGCTCATGCGCATAACGAATAATGCCTGTTAGGGGTTACATCAATTTCAAAATTAGCCCCAGGGCCACGGTACGCATACTTAAATTCGGAAACAACAATATTTCTCCCAAACTGACTTGTGTTCATGCAATGAATTGCCATAAATATTCTTTTAAAACCTCACAATATCGCTCAGCACTCCCACCATAATCCACACAACCAAAAAACAGTCACTTCTCTTCTGCACATGCGCAATCTACTCGCGGCTAAAAGTCCTCTCAAAATAACACACCTTACAAAAAACTCCGATTCTCCAACACTTGTGGTTCAGAAGATATCGCATCTTTAATCCACGCATGCGCAGACCCTCACCAGGGTATTCTATGGAGTAATAGCATGCGCCACCCCAAAACCCCAACCCTCTCTGACGGAAACACCAGCAGTTAAATCACTGATCACTTATGCTCATTCGCATAACGAAAAATGATTGTAAGGGGTAACATCAATTTCAAAATTAGCCCCAGGGCCACGGTACGCATACTTAAATTCGGAAACAACAATATTTCTCCCAAACTGACTTGTGTTCATGCAATGAATAGCCATAAATATTCTTTAAAAACCTCACAATATCGCTCAGCACTCCCACCATAATCCACACAACCAAAAAACAGACACTTCTCTTCTGCACATGCGCAATCTACTCGCGGCTAAAAGTCCTCTCAAAATAACACACCTTACAAAAAACTCCGATTCTCCAACACTTGTGGTTCAGAAGATATCGCATCTTTAATCCACGCATGCGCAGACCCTCACCAGGGTATTCTATGGAGTAATAGCATGCGCCACCCCAAAACCCCAACCCTCTCTGACGGAAACACCAGCAGTTAAATCACTGATCACTTATGCTCATTCGCATAACGAAAAATGATTGTAAGGGGTAACATCAATTTCAAAATTAGCCCCAGGGCCACGGTACGCATACTTAAATTCGGAAACAACAATATTTCTCCCAAACTGACTTGTGTTCATGCAATGAATAGCCATAAATATTCTTTAAAAACCTCACAATATCGCTCAGCACTCCCACCATAATCCACACAACCAAAAAACATTCACTTCACTTCTGCGCATGCGCAATCTACTCGCGGCTATAAGTCCTCTCAAAATAACACACCTTACAAAAAACTCCGATTCTCCAACACTTGTGGTTCAGGAGATATCGCATCTTTAATCCACGCATGCGCAGACCCTCACCAGGGTATTCTTTGGAGTAATAGCATGCGCCACCCCAAAACCCCAACCCTCTCTGACGGAAACACCAGCAGTTAAATCACTGATCACTTATGCTCATTCGCATAACGAAAAATGCCTGTAAGGGGTAACATCAATTTCAAAATTAGCCCCAGGGCCACGGTACGCATACTTAAATTCGGAAACAACAATATTTCTCCCAAACTGACTTGTGTTCATGCAATGAATTGCCATAAATATTCTTTTAAAACCTCACAATATCGCTCAGCACTCCCACCATAATCCACACAACCAAAAAACAGTCACTTCTCTTCTGCGCATGCGCAATCTACCCGCGGCTAAAAGTCCTCTCAAAATAACACACCTTACAAAAAACTCCGATTCTCCAACACTTGTGGTTCAGAAGATATCGCATCTTTAATCCACGCATGCGCAGACCCTCACCAGGGTATTCTATGGAGTAATAGCATGCACCACCCCAAAACCCCAACCCTCTCTGACGGAAATACCAGCAGTTAAATCACTGATCACTTATGCTCATTCGCATAACGAAAAATGCCTGTAAGGGGTAACATCAATTTCAAAATTAGCCCCAGGGCCACGGTACGCATACTTGAATTCGGAAACAACAATATTTCTCCCAAACTGACTTGTGTTCATGCAATGAATTGCCATAAATATTCTTTTAAAACCTCACAATATCGCTCAGCACTCCCACCATAATCCACACAACCAAAAAACAGTCACTTCTCTTCTGCGCATGCGCAACCTACTCGCGGCTAAAAGTCCTCTCAAAATAACACACCTTACAAAAAACTCCGATTCTCCAACACTTGTGGTTCAGAAGATATCGCATCTTTAATCCACGCATGCGCAGACCCTCACCAGGGGATTCTATGGAGTAATAGCATCCGCCACCCCAAAATCCCAATCCTCTCTCACGAAAACTACAGCAGTTAAATGACTTCTCATCTGCGCATGCGCATAACGAAAAATGCCCGGAAAGGGCAACATGAACTTCAAAAAAATAGGTTTCAGAATTTCAAGCAAAGTATTCCACAAAATAGAGTAACTTTTGAATTTTTTCATGTCTCGTGATCTTCACGAAATTTTGTAAGAGTGTTTGCTTTGGTCTTTTGCATCTAACTACTGAGTTTCTATTCAATCAGAGCAGTATCGTGGAAACAAAATTTTTAAATTTTTGAACATTTTTCTCGTCACTTTATGGCCATCCGATCAGTCACAAAAAACTCCGATTCTCCAGCACTAGTGGTTCAGGAGATATCGCATCTTGAATCCAAGCATGCGCAGATCGGCACCGGGGGTTCTACGGAGGAATAGCATCCTCCACCCCAAAATCCCAATCTTCTCAGAAGAAAACTCGAGCAGTTAAATTATTTCTCGTGTGCTTATGCGAATTGCAAATAATACCCAAAAGAGGCGGTTACACCACCAGTCGTTCACCGTTCAGACAAATTTTGAAAACCAATTTAAAATTCCACACATCGTTTACGCATTAATTCGATTGCCATGCTAGTAAGTAGTCCATATTTTAATCAGGTGCCCTCGTACATATCGCATTCATTGAGATAAATGCGCAAAAAATACGTCGGGACTTTTTCTGATCACCAGATGTTAGAGACATTGCATAGGAATTCGAAATGAAATAATTTGTCCAGTTTGGAAGTTCCAAATTATAATTTTTTTTTTAGGCTCCGAGTGGTCTGTTCGCAGTGACATTTTGCACACCCCAAGAGGTCACCATTGATCACCGAAGTGCCAAAACTGAACTCAATCCGATATTAGGTTTCGGAATTTCAAGCAAAATATTCCACTAATAGTTAAATTTTTTTTAATTTTTTCTACTTATGCTATCCCCACGAAATTTTGCACAAGTTCTTTCGTTCGTACTCCGCATCTAACTACTGAGCTTCAATTCAATAGGATGAGTAATTTTGGAGTTATAGTGAAAACAAAACTTAAATTTCATTTTCAAATATTTGCCTTTTTTTCTAGTTTACAGCCATACGATCAATACGAGACTTCGCAGGAATATAAAGGTCGTTATTATACAATTTGATGCTGAATTTCAGATAGATCGAGTGATGGGTTTCGGATATAATCTTGAAAAACTTTTTAACTAAAAATGGCCGTAACTCCGAAACGGCTTGATGGATTTTGCCAGTTAACGAACTTCCGAGATATTTAAGCTCCAAACATGCCCGGGAAATTTCAACGCTCTAACACGCCCCGCTCGAGAGTTATCGTGCTAACGGCCGGACAGGTCGGACGGTCATAATTGAATTTGACCTCGAATTATTCATCAGGAAGTCAAACCCAATCGTTTGAGACCATTTTCGTAAAAAAATTCGAAAAATACAGACATTGTGACGAAATAATAGCACGCTGTTCCTCGCGGAACACGCACGCAAAAATATGACTCACTTCTTCATGAGTTCTAACACGATTACCATAACCGATCATCACTAAAATTTCAATACTCTCTTTTTGCGCGTATGTTCTGGGGAACATCGCGTTATCATTTTGCCCAAATGTCTGTAACTTTCGAATTTTTTGACGAAAATGGTCTCAAACGATTAAGTTCGACTCCCCAATGAAGAATTCGAGGTCATTTTGATTCTGTCCGGCCGGCCGTCCGGCCGTTGCCACGATAACTTGAGAACGAAAAGAGCTAGTTGACTTGAAATTTTCAGGGTAGGTGGCGCATCCCAATACGACGGACAATTTCGTTAATGGGCATAATCGGCCCAGTGGTTTCCGAGCAATAATTTTGTTTTCAACCAATATAAATCCGATCGAATTGAAATTTGGTGAGTAGTTGTAGAATATGAACCTTAGCACATTTGTGAAATTTTGTGCTAATCGTAGGGCTAGAAAATTATTAAAAAATATATTTGTTGTCACGATAACTTGAGAACGGAAAGAGATAGCGGCTTGAAGTTTTTAGGTTAGGATGTGCATTAGAACGCGACATTTCAGTTTGTTTATGAGCATAATCGGAGTTATAGCCATATGAAATTTGGTTGTTTTTTGTTCCTCATTAACTCGAAAAATACTTAACCGATTGAATTCAAACATGGTTATTAGTTGTAGAATGCCGACGCGAAAATACTTGCAAAATTTCGTGAGAATAGTGTTTGTAGAAAATTTTAAAAAAATCATTGAAAATTGTAAAAAATAAATTCTATATATCATAACTTTTCGTTTGAAATTGCTGAAATTTTGCAAGAGCCTTTATATCCTAACTCTACTGCCAAGTTTCAAGTTTTAACACGATCGGTTAAATATTGTTGGAGATTCGAGCAGCCTTGTGTGAGTTCAGTAGATGGGTGACCGTTGCCTCGATAACTTTCGAAAGAAAGGAGATAGGGACTTGCAATTTTCAGGGTATGTTGCGTATCCGAATGGGAGAGTTGATTTCGTTTTTGGGCATAATCGGTCTAACGGTTATACTCACCTGGAATATTATTTCCTTGATAACTCATAAAATAAAGATTCGATCGAATTGAAACTTGGTAACTAGTAGTAAAAAATCAACATAAAGACGTGTTTCAAATTTCGTTAGAACCGTACCCCCAGAAAATTTGAAAAAAATGACGAAAAAAAAATTTTAAAAACCGTACCCCTAGAAAATTTCGAAAAAATCAAGAAAAAAAAATTGGTTCAAGCACTGACGTGAAGTCAGAAGCTTTTGCGCGTATGTTCTAGTGTCCATTCTTCTGTATTGGACACCCTTTATCGAATTTACCATGGTAAATTATGTTGTCCATTCTCCTGTATTGGACACCCTTAATCGAATTTACCATGGTAAATTCGAAATAAGTGTCCAATACAGGAGAATGGACAACATAATTTACCATGGTAAATTCGATTAAGGGTGTCCAATGTAGAAGAATGGACAATAGAACATACGCTAAAAGCTTCTGACTTCACGTCAGTGCTTGAACCAATTTTTTTTTTCACTTAATTGAACCATTCTAAATTGTAAAATTCATTTCCGTCATTTAGAATTTGACACTTGGAGAACAAAAGACTTACTAAACAGTACATTTTTATTTATTACTATGCATACAAACATCATCATTCAGTTTATATAAATACCATTAAAAGGTTTATTTCTGGGTTTTCTCTCCCAATCAGTGGAACAATGCGGCCTACAAATAACAACGAAACAACATCATTGAAGAAACAACTATATCGTAACGTTTCGGAGTCTATATCAGACTCCTTCGTCAGAGGCTCTAATGCAAAAAACTCAAAGGAGGTTCATTAAAGTGCTATATTCCTCGTTTTCAATTTTTTTTACACTAAACTCAGTGTGTATAAATTCGAAATAACAAGCTCTTTCAAAATCTGTAAAAATTTATACGGTGTCGCATTTAAATTAAAGAAGTCGATGGCATTTGCGGTTAAAATGGAAGTATTTTATTAAAAAAAAAATTTACATCAGATGCATTTTGTTCCGTTGCACTTACCAGCAAATTTTCATAAATATGGTTCTTTTCGTTTAAAAGTTATTTACTTCGTTCAATACTTCATCCCAACCATGCATGTGACTCAGGCGATTCATGTGATTCACGTGATTCACGCGGTTCATGCGATTCAAGCTACTCAAGCAACTCACGAAATGCAAGTGATTCATGCGATTCACGTGATTCATGTGATTCAAGCGATTCACTTGACTCAAGCGATTCACGTGATTCAAAAAGTTCGCAAGAAGAAATCACTAGCAACCTAGAAACAGAGTGAGTTCATTCCTTATCTCTCCTTTCAAACCTTTAACCCAGTATTTCACACATATCGATCTACTTTATTGACAATTTTTATATTTCAATCATTCACAGTGTCTATTTCATCATTTACTACGTAAATAGAAATATTGTTCACAATATCGTTCAAAACACGGATTAGTTCCAAGCGTACCTAATTCTTGTTTCAAACATCACTTGAAGAGCATTCCATAAAACCACGTGTCCCGTTTGGTTTCATAGAGCAGGTACCTAAACCCTAATTGAGTATCTTTTTTCTTAGTGGTGTGCGTTCAAACGCAGGTAAAATAAAGTATTTCAAACCTTCACTTTAAAACATTCCTAAAATAACAATTCATCTTGAATCTTTAACCACTCGTAGGGCACATCTGAAAGTAACGCAACACGTTTTGCTAAATGTACCGATAACTCTGATATCAGAATCCATGAAATTCCGACCCGTGTCAAAAGTTCAAACATTAATTCGAATTCGAAAAAATTCACTACGAAATAGAGCAGCTCGATATTGCAAATTTTCCACAACATGACGAATTTAGAGAACAGTTTGAGAATAAACATTATTCCCTACAAGCTAAAGACAATCAGCTAAAACAATCGAATAAATCTCTTGCAAATGATCACATACGCATCACATACTCTGGAACAACAATTGAATGTCAAGTTACCTCAAATTTCTTTTCCGGAATTTTCGGGTGCTTATGATAAGTGGTCTACTTTTCACGACACCTTCCGATCTCTCACTGATAATAATTCAAGTCTGGGTAATATTCAAAAATTATCTGCAATCGTGTTTAAACGGATAAGCAGCCCAGGTAATCCATTCATTAGAAACAAAAGATATTAATTATTTTGTAGCGTGGGAGTTACGTAAAGAGAGATTAGAAAATATGAAGAGAATAATAAAAACACATTCAAAAACCATATTCGAAGCTCCCAACATAACAAAAGAGTCTCATATCGCACTGAGACAATTTTTAGATAACTTTCTAAAAAATGGGTTCAAGCCCTGTGGACAGGAGCTTTCTGGCGCTCTAGTTCAAACAGACAAATTATATCTGGTATTGGTTTCTAAGAGTTGGGAATTATATCTATGTATTCATATGATAGAACTGCATCATAAAGGAAATTCAATTCAAATAATAGTTTATTTATCAAGATTAAATGAGCAATCATGAGAATGAGAACTGCACCACATTTTCAATTTTTTTTTACACTTTGCGGTAATCTGGTCAATACAAAACTTCACAAGCGTATAAAGGTCATGATTCTACAATTTGATGCTAAATTTCAGATAGATCGAGTGATCGGTTTCGGAAATATTCATAAAGAATATTTTCACTAAAATCAGCCATAACTCCGAAACCATTTGATAGATTTCGCCCATTAACAAACTTGTCCGAGATATTTACGCTCCAAAACCGCCTTGCAATTTTCAATCCGCTAACTCCTTTCGTTCGAGAGTTATCGTGCCTACGGCTGGTCGGCCGGTCGGACAGAATCGATTTCGCACTCGGATTCTTGATCAGTGAGTCGAACCAAATCGTTTGAGACCATTTTCAGCCAAAAATTCCAAAATTACAGACACTTGGGCAAATTGATAAGCACTCTGTCCCGAGGAACTAGAGCGCCAAAAAAACAAGTTTCGTATGACAATTGCCCAAAACAGGTTTAAAGTACCTACAAATAGTAGGTATTCCATAAAACATGTATGAAAGAAGATAAGTAATAATAAAAAATTGCCTTGTAATCGATCAAAAATTTCCTGATCTACGTTCACCAAATTTTCTCCTCTCTCGAACTACAGAATTATGCTTTCAATATTTACGTAATATTTTCAAACATTTTCGGGTGAGGTCCCTGTTGTATCGCTAAAATACGAGTATTTCAACCCCAATATTTTTGAAGTTACAATATTCCCTTCTGTCAGTTCCGTCATAAATTGAGAGAACTGAGCATTCGTCTATGGATGTAAAGCAGTCTCACTACTCTCAGATCTCTTACTTCATGTTCCGTTTCGAAATTTAAGACTTTTCTGAGAAAAACTAATTTCGGAGCAAACAACTGAGATTTTTCTCACTTCGCTCACATTTCGGAATACTCTTTATTCTCATAATTCTTCGATTGATTAAATAATGTCATGTCATGTCATAAGTTGACATTATGACAATTCATACATAGAATAATTATATCAATCTGTGAAATACGATTTACATTGAAATTTTGAAAAATCCTATCTCCGAAAGTATTAGCTTGTTAGAGTTAAAAATGATATGAATGGATTGTTATGATAAAACTGCTTATTAAAGAATGGGTTCAAGCCCTGTGGACAGGAGCTTTCTGGCGCTCTAGTTCAAACAGACAAATTATATCTCCGAAAGTATTGGGAATAATATCAATGTATTCTTGTGATAGAACTGCATCATAAAGGAAATTCAATTCAAATAATAGTTTATTTATCAAGATTAAATGAACAATCTGAGAATGAGAACTGCACCATGGCAGAAACCAAATTAAAATAGCTGAAATGAATTTGACTCTCTCTTATAGAACAGGATGAAAAGTACGAGTACGAACACAGATCATATATTAAATCTTAGATAGAATAATTATAGCATTCTGTGAAAACATAGAAGTATGATTCATTATTGAAATTTAGAACTTCATCTTAGCAGAAATTGAATTCAAACATCATAGAAGAATTCAAATTCAACAAGAGTGCCAAAAATTATCAATCCAAAACCAATAGACGAATTCTACCCAACAACGAACACATCCGAGATATTCATTCCTCAATTCCAGTTTTGTTTTTAGTGGAGATATTCTGAACTCAATATTATTAACTTACCATTACCATTCCCATCATCATATGGATTGACCATCGGCATGAAAATATCAACCAACAAAAAGTATGATATTATATGAGGAGTAACTTTTCAAAACGCATTATGTCGAATTTGGGCGAAATTGAGTTTGAAGCGGATTCAGAAATGTTTTCTGTTGCTCTATAGCCCTATGTAAACAAAATCTTCCAAATGGCATTATGTCCCTCTGTATTTCAAATCCAAAGTATGTAAGCCGCATCGCAATGAAATATGTTTACGTTTGCATTTTTAAAAGAAATAAAATATAACCAAAAACATGTTTCATCGATTTGATCATGTTAATTAGGTTACAGGCCAACACTTACTGTGCAGACTGTTTTCTCTAAATGTATAAAAAATCGCAACAAACAGCATTATTTTCAATTTCAACCACATCAAAACGCATTATATACAATGAGATGAATCAAAACGCATTAAGTCTAATCGTTTTTTACATTTTTTGTGTATATCTGATCAATTTTGATTTAAATGAGATTAGTTATTACCTTTAGATGTAAATTTCTATCAAACAAACTCGACATACTCAAATTATAAGCCAGGGAGGAAGAAAAAATCGTTTTTCGTTGATTCCCAATAAAATGGTTTTTGGACTTAATGCGTTTTGATAAGTTGCTCCTCATATTATGATTCTCATATTGATACCATTACTGGATTGAATGACAATGAGACAACGTCAAAGTTGACATTATAACAATTCATAGAATAGCCACAGAATAATTCTATCATTGAAATTTTGAAGAATCATATCTCCGAAAGTATTAGCTTGTTAGAGATTAAAATGATATGAATGGATTCTTATGGTAGAACTGCTTATTGAAAAAAATTTCAATTTGGAATTTGTTCTGTCAAAAAAAATTTTTTTTTTGTTACTCCGAAACCATCTGTCAGATTTTGCCCAATAACGAACTTAGCCGAGATATTTATCCCTCAAACCTACTCTGAAAATTTCAACTGTCTAGCTCATTCCGTTCGAGAGTTATCGTGCCTACGGCCAGACGGCCGGACCGGCCGGACGGCCGGCCGGACAGAATGAATTTCGACCACGAATTCTTGATCAGTGAGTCGAACCAAATCGTTTAAGACCATTTTCATCGAAAAATTCGAAAATTACAGACATTTGGGCAAATTGATAAGCACTCAGTTCCGAGGAACTAGAGCGCCAAAAAGAATTTTATTTGGAATTTGTTCCATAAAAAAAAAATTTTTTGTTTGTTACTCCGAAATCGTCTGTCCGATTTTGCCCAATAACGAACTTAGCCGAGATATTTATGCCCCAAACCTACTCTGAAAATTTCAACTCCCTAGCTCATTCCGTTCGAGAGTTATCGTGCCTACGGCCGGACGGCCGAACCGGCCGGCCGGACAGAATGAATTTCGAGCACGGCTTCTTGATCAGTGAGCCGAACCAAATCGTTTAAGACCATTCTCATCGAAAAATTCGAAAATTACAGACATTTGGGCAAATTGATAAGCACTCAGTTCCGAGGAACTAGAGCGCCAAAAATTACAGAGTATTGAAAACCTTGAAAGAGCCAGTCGATTCATGGAACACAATTTTAATATACTTACTCCTGTCTAAATTAGATTTCAATGCCAAACGGGAATGGGAAACCTTAACAAGGAACAATGATTCACCGTCTATCCAAGATTTTATCAATTTTTTAACAGACAGATGTCATCTTTTGGAATCGATAGATAACACAGCTCTACAAAACAAAAAATTTTTATTGTTGCCCTGGATATCATCGCAAATTTTTACGTTTTTGTGCCTAAGTTACGAATATATTCATGAAAGTTCTAAATGTGCTCATATTTTCATGATTTTTGCATAGCTTATATTTTAAACAATTATCGGTCTGTTAAAACTAAAATTTAATTTTCCAGTCATGATTAGGCTTCTGTGCAACTTTTTCGCGCATACAAACATCTCGTGATCCCCACTCTCAGACCCCTTGCTCCACAGAATAGCTGAGATCTCAGTTATTTGACAATATTGAAGTACGTACACGTGAGTCTGGATAAGTTGTCATGGATAAATATTTTGATTCAATTACTGAATGTCCATTCTAATATATTTGTCTTGTGTCTGAAAATATGAGTTCGTCACGAAGAAAGCGTAAATATTCTAGTGATTTATTTTGTTATATTTGCGGTGTTTATATATCAAAAAAACAAAAAAGAAATATCACCTACTTTGTCAAAGAAACTTATGTTGAATATTTCGGTTTAAAAATTGACAAATTAAATAAGGTAAGCCATGGGTTCCTAATAAAGTTTGTAAGTCCTGTGTTGAATCTCTACGGTTATGGAAAAAAGGAGAACGTTCTGGATTAGATGATGGTTGTCGAAAATTTCCTAGGTAACCATAAGGCAGCAAATTATGAAGAAGTTGTTCAAAATATGCTGACAAACTTTCAGACTTTAGGAGCAAATATGAGTATCGAGTAATTCCATATAAAATCGTCTAAAAATAAAAAAAATTGTTGCTGACCAATTTTAGAATTTTGTTTAACTTTGAGGAACTCTTCCTTAGGGTCCCAAAGAACAAAATTTACACGAGTTTGATTTTTACTAGCGCTTGTTTCTGCCTATTTAAATAAAAACTTCCCAAAATCGATATTTGTAAGCTTTATCAACTTTTGCTTTAAAATTTTTCTGCTTGAAGATATCTATATAATCAAAGCGGAATTCTTCGGGGAAAAGATAGTAGTTTAAGTGTATGTAACGATTATTGGCTCAATCAATACCTTTGAATAATGGCAGCGTGCTAAAAATGAGTGTTTTTTACTCATTTTTCGTAAATTTCAATCGACTCTGGTGTCTTAACTATTGAGAATTAAAAACTTATGCTGCGGGGGAATTAAGTATACATATCATAGATAAAATTCAGCCACGGGTCGACCTGAGCAGCCCACTCTTGGTAGGGGTAATTATAATATATTATTATAAAGGGTGATTTTGCATTCAACATACTTCATTTGTTAGAACAGAAATACATATGACATGGCTGCCATAGGTAGATAAGATTACATGCATGAACAAAGATAGAACACAGACAGATAGAATTCGCATTCTGGGAAAACATAGAAGTACGATGTATTTTTGACATTTTGAAACATCATATCTCCGAAAGTAGTAGCTTGAAAATTATATCGATGGATTCTTGTGATGCAACTGCATTAAAAAAAAATTGAATTTGAAATTTGTAATGTAAAAAAAATGTTCCTTTTCGACTGTGTAGCTCATTCCATACACGAGTTATCGTGGTTACGGCCGGACGGACGGTCGGCCGAACAGAATCGATTTTGACCACGGATTCTTCGTCAGTGGGTCGAATCGAAATATTTAAGACCTTTTTGGCGCTCTAGTTCCTCGGAACTGAGTGCTTATCAATTTGCCCAAATGTCTGTAATTTTCGAATTTTTGGCTGAAAATGGTCTCAAACGATTTGGTTCGATTCACTGATCAAGAATCCGAGGTCGAAATCGATTCTGTCCGACCGGCCGGTCCAGCCGGCCGGCCGTAGGCACGATTACTCTCGAAAGAAAGAAGCTAGAGGATTGAAAATTGCACGGTGGGTTTGGAGCGTTAATATCTCGGATGAGTTCGTTAATGGGCAAAATCCATCGAGTCCATCCGAGTTATGGACGATTTATTAAAAATATTTTTTATGAATATTTCCGAAACCGATCACTCGATCTATCTGAAATTTAGCATCAAATTGTAGAATCATGACCTTCATACGTATGTGAAGTTTTGTATTGACCAGGTTACCGCCAAGTGTAAAAAAAATTTTTTGAAAATTTAGAAATAATTTTTTTACAATAACTCTCGAACGGAATGAGCTAGGCAGTTGAAATTTTCAGAATAGGTTAGGGAGATGAATATCTCGGCTATGTTTGTTTTTGGGCAAAATAGGCCAGATGATTTCGGAGTAACGAAAAAAAATTGTTTTTTTAAGCAACAAATTTCAAATTCAATTTTTATTTAAGATGCAGTTTCACCATAAAAATCCATTGATATCATTTTCAACTCCAAGAAGCTAATACTTTCGGAGATATGATTTTACGAAATTTCAATAATGAATCGTACTTCTATGTGTTCACAGAATGTTATCATTATTCTATCTAAGCTTTATTATATGATCTGTGTTCATACTCATACATGTCATCCTGTTCTATAAGAGAGAGTCAAATTTATTTCAGCTATTTTAATGTGATTTCTTCCATGGTGCAGTTCTCATTCTCAGATTGCTCATTTAATCTTGATAAATAAACTATTATTCGAATTGAATTTCCTTTAGGATGCAGTTCTATCATATGAATACATTGATATAATTCCCAACTTTGAGAAACCAATACTTTCAGAAAATTAATGTCTGTTTGAACTAGAGCGCCAGGAAGCTACTGTCCACAGGGCTTGAACCCATTTTTCAGCAAAACATTCGAAAATTACACACATTTGGGCAAATTGATAAGCATATTCCGAAGAATAAGAGCGCCAAAAACCTTCAAAACCTAATTTTTCTGCCAAGGTCTAACGATTGGATCCTCTATTATTGGAGTTATTGAAAAAACTGGAAACCGAGCAGCGTTGGGCGAGTTCAATATCTGGATGGATGACCGTTACCACTGAAACCTTTGAACAGAAAGAGATATACCGCCGTATTCACAAATCATTCAATCTCCGTTAAGTCCTAACTGAGGTCCTCAGTTAAGGATAAATAAGAATCGCAACATCAGTTAACGTATGTAGGTAACGGTGGTGAAATAGGTCTATTTCACGTTAATTTTCACATTAACTGAGGTTGCGATTCTTACACAGCTCTACATAAAAAAGTTTTGTTTTGTTGCCCAGGATATCATCGAAAATTTTTACGTTTTCAAGTGCCTAAGTTACGAATATATTCATGGAAGTTCTGAATGTGCTCATATATTCATGATTTTTGCATATCTTATATTTTGACCAATTATCGGTTTGTTAAAAATAAAATTTAATTTTTCAGTCATGATTAGGCTTCTGCGCAACTTTTTCGCGCATACAAACATCACGTGATCCCCACTCTCAGACCCCTTGCTCCACAGAACAGCTGAGCTGAGATCTCAGTTATTTGACAATATTGAAGTACATACACGTGAGTCTGGATAAGTTGTCATGGATCAATATTTTGTTTCAATTACTGAATGTCCATTCTAATATATTCGTCTTGTCTTCGAAAATATGAGTTCGTCACGAAGAAAGTGTAAATATTCTAGTGATTTATTTTGTTATATTTGCAGTGTTTATATATCAAAAAAACAAAAAAGAAATATCACAGACTTTGTTAAAGAAACTTATGTTGAATATTTCGGTTTAAAAATTGACAAATTAGGTAAGCCATGGGTTCCTAATAAAGTTTGTAATTCCCGTGTTGAGTTTCTACGGTTATGAAAAAAAAAACAGAAAGTTCTGGATGAGATGTTGGTTGTCGAAAATTTCCTATAACCATAAGGCAGCAAATTATGAAGAAGTTGTGCAAAATATGCTGACAAACTTTCAGACTTTAGGAGCAAATACTAGTGGCCAGCAGTCCATATTTTGGGATTCAGATGAGCCAGCAGATCTACCTAGCAATAGATCCACATTTTTCTGGGAGATCTACATTTTTACGGTAGATCTACATTGTTCCGGTAGATCTGCATTTTTCCGGTAGATCTACATTTTTTCGGTAGATCTACATTTTTCCAGCAGATCTACATTTTTTCGGTAGAACTACATTTTTCCGGTAGATCTACATTTTTCCGGTAGATCTGCATTATTCCAGTAGATCTAAATTTTTTTGGTAGATCAATATAATCGGTAGATAAATTGAATCAGTAGATCAATTGAACCGGTAGTTCAATGCCATGTAACGGGTCCTGTTGTGATTCTGAGAATCATTCACACCCGAAAGTACCATCGAAATATGTCAGGAGTTTTTGAGTTGCTAAAAACCGAATATAGCGTTACATACACAATCGTATTGTGAACCTTTGTGCCTTCCAAAATACAATCACAAAGATTCATCAAAAACGGTATAGCCATTTTTGAGTTGCTGTAAACCGATTATAGTGTCACCTACCGGGGAATATTGTGGATCTGGAACTTTGACAGATACACGCACAAAGTTCTATCGAAATCGGTCCAGTCGTTCTTGAGTTGTTATAAACCGAATGCAGCACCACCTAACGGGTTTCTATTGTGACACTGAGAGCCACTCAAACACGTACACAATGTTTCATCAAAATCGGTCGGGGCATTTCTGAGTTTCTACAGACCGATAGCAGCGCCACCTACCGGGGTATATTGCGGACCTGACACATACTCAGATACACACACAAAGTTTCATCGAAATCGGTTCAGCCGTTCTTGAGTTTCTATAAACACAATACAGCGGTTTCGGAGTTGACATTTTTTTAAAAAGACCCCGTATAGCAGCGGTTATCATTTAGTAACGGTTTTACAGTGTTGAGAATTCTCCTTACGATAGATCTGTAGGGGTGACATTTTACTTGAAACACCCTGTATAGTTAATTTTCTGCTTAATGTTTGAATATTTTGAGCAATTTTAATGCAAAAATCCGTCCGATCGAACGGATATTCATTATAGATTTCGTAACTTACCGAAAAGATCCAAATCCCAAGATACGTTTACTGGAGTACGCTCCTCTTGGTTTTTCATTGGGTAAAAATGAAAAATACTAAGAAAAAGCTATTTCGGACGCTCGGAGATTCGATCCCGCCGCTCCGCGAGGCTCGGGAGCTATAAATCAATTTACCAACGCATTAGACCGCTCGGCCACGCCAGCTTCGTGAATCGGTTTCGATTATCTGGCATATAAGGATTTGATAGTACTGGGACGATTTCTGTCTTTTGATTTTCACAATATCGTCAATCCTGTCAAGCGATCGATCGAAATCGGTTACTCGTTCATATTTCTCACGGTTTTTCTATTCGATTCCAAGATTTTCGATTGATTCCGTTCGAAATTCAAATTCGATTTGACATTTATCGTGGCTCGTTCGGACCGAAATCGGCGACCTTGCAGGAGCCGCGTTAAAATTTGCCACAGAAATACGTGAAACGTCAGAATTTTGTCGATTTTCGCGAAAAGTCACATTTTCCTATCGATCTTCCGGGAAAACGAAAGAAAGAATCGAAAAAAGGGCCATGTTACGGACTAATTTCGAATCTCGTCTTCGCGTTCCCGCAAATACCTTCGTTCCGAACGCCACCGTTTCTCCGGATGCCTCCACACAATTTTGCACCTTTTGCCAAAATCGGCGTTTTTGCGATTTTTTTTTAAATACACCCCCGTATTTTCGCTCCGAAAACGTGAAATCCTAAGAAACTTCCGTCTTTTTCCTCGATAAACCCCTCGGAAATTTCCCCCTAACCCCCCTCCTAACATCCAAAAAAACGTCACGTTTATAGTAACATTTTCAAAAAAGTTTTTTTGTTCCTTTTCTATGAAACCCATCTTCATTTTAGTAATAGAGACTAGTAGCCAGCAGTCCATATTTTGGGATTCAGATGAGCCAGCAAATCTACCTAGCAATAGATCCACATTTTTCTGGTAGATCTACCTTTTTCCGATAGATCTACATTTTTCCGGTAGATCTACATTTTTCCGGTAGATCTACATTTTTCCGATAGATCTACATTTTTTCGGTAGATCTATATCCGGTAGATCAATATATAGATCAATACCGATAACAGGGCAGTGGGTAGCTCATGTTGGATTGGTAAGTCAGGTATTGTGATTTTCTATTTCTACTTCTTCTGCTGGGTTTATTTAATTTTTTTTTTGTTCTCACACTGGAGAAGAATTGATTAAGTTTGAAATTTTAGATAGTTGTAATATATGGATAATTGTTAATTCACTTAGTGATAGTTATAAAATTTTGTGATTTCCTCAAATCTTGTATGTTGTAGAGGTTAAGTTGAGTAGCTTAGGCTAGACTTCGCCTCTTTTCTCATCGTTGTACTCCTATATCTTGGTATACAATAAAGGCATTATTATTATTATTATTATTATTATATATCGGTAGATAAATTGAATCGGTAGATCAATTGAACCGGTAGTTCAATGCCATCTAACGGATCCTGTTCTGACCGACATCGTCGACGTTGAAGGAGCCGCGTTAAAATTCGCCACAGAAATACGTGAAACGTCAGAATTTCGTCGATTTTCGCGAAATGTCACATTTTCCTATCGTTCTTCCGGGAAAACGAAAGAGAGGATCGAAAAAAGGGCTCAGCTACGGACTAATTTCGAATCTCGTCTTGGCGTTCCCGCAAATACCGTCGCGCCGAACGCCACCCGTCCTCCGATCTCGTTTCCTTCATTTTGCACCTTTTGCCAAAATCGGCGTTTTTTCGCCTTTTCGCGATTTTTTTTAAAATACACCCCCGTCTTTTCGCTTCGAAAACGCGAAACTCTACGAAACTTCCGTCTTTTTCCTCGCGAAACCCCTCGGAAATTTTCCCCCTCCCCCCTCCTAACATTAAAAAAATCGTCACGTTTATAGTAACATTTTCAAAAAAAATTTTTTGATCCCATTCTATGAATCGCATCTTCACTTTAGTATTGGGACTAGTGGCCCGCAGTCTATTGTTGGAGGCTTCGATTAGCCAGTAGTTTTTATTCATAGGTAAAATTTAATAAAAAAAAAAAATATTTAAAAAAAAATTTGAAAAATGAATATTCGAAAAAAAAAAATTATAAAAAAAAAAAAAATTAAGAAAAAATATTGAGAAAAAAATGAAAAAAAAAATTATAAAAAAAATTTTTTGAAAATTTCAAAATTGAAGAAAAAAAATTATTAAAAAAATTTTAACTATAAAAAAAATTTAAATTATAAATAAAATGGAATTTTAAAAAAGAGAAACACCCTGTATACACATTTCTGCAAAATATATTATGAGAATCCATCCAAGGTTCCTATTCAGATAACGCTTTGTTTGTGGCAAAAATCAAATCAATCGCGTAATATTGTGCCGGTAGAAAAACAATACCCTGTATAGTAATCGTTTATTTTCAACGATGTAGGTCCCGAAAGTATATCATTTATCACAATTGAATACAATAGTACAATTTGTCTTGAAAAACAGCAAGTTGCGATTGACGTTAAAAGAATAACACCCTGTATGGAGTTTTCTGAAAAATATATTATAAGAATCCATCCAAGGTTCCTATTTGAATAACGCTTTGAGTGTGGCAAAAATCAAATCAATCGCGTAATATTGTGCCGATAGAAAAAGAACACCCTATATAGTAATGGTTTATTTTCAACGATGTAGGTCCCGAAAGCATTTCTTTTCTCACAATTGAATACAATAGTACGATTCTTCGTGAAAAGCAGCAAGTTGTGATTGATTGATTAAAAGAAACACACCCTGTATAGAGATTTCTGAAACATATATTATAAGAATCCATCCAAGGTTCCTATTTGAATAACGCTTTGTTTGTGGCACAAATCAAATCAATCGCGTAATATTGTGCCGATAGAAAAAGAACACGCTGTATAGTAATGGTTTATTTTCAACGATGTAGGTCCCGAAAGTTTATCTTTTATCATAATTGAATACAAAAGGACGATTTGTCGTGAAAAGCAGCAAGTTGCGATTGACGTTAAAAGAAAAACACCGTGTATAGAGATTTCTCAAAAATACATTCTAAGAATCCATCCAAGATTCCTATTTAGATAACGGTTCGTTTGTGGCACGAATCATTTCAATCGTGTAAAATTGTGCCGTGAAAAAAAGAACACCCCGTATAGTAATGGTTTATTTTCAACGATATACACAACACAACACAAAGTTTAATCGAAATTGGTCGAGCCGTTCTTGAGTAACCATAAATCGATCGGGGTGCCCCCTACAGTATGCTATTGTGAATCAGAGACGCGCCGAATCAAAAACACAAAGTTTCATCAAAATCGGTTCAGCCATTTCTCAGTTTCTGTTGACCGTATATTGTGGACCTGAGACCTACACAGGCACAAAAATTCATTGAAATCGGTTGAGCTGTTTTTGAGTTCCTATAAATCGATTGTTCGGCCCCTTTCTGATGCTATTTTGAACCAGAGACCCACCGAAACACATACACAAAGTTTCATCAACATTGGTCCAGCCGTTTTTGCGTTCCTGCAAATTGATTACAGCGCCACCTACTGCATCCTATCGTGAACCTCAGGCCCACTAAATCTCATTCAAAAAGTTTTGTTAAAATCGGTCCATCCGTTTTTGAGTTCCAATAGACCGATAGTGGAGCCACCTACAGGATCGTATCGTGAACCCCAGGCCTCTGAAACACTTCATCAAAATCGGTATCACAGATTAATCTGTATCGGTATAGCCGTTTCTGAGTTTCTGTAAATCGATTGTAACGCCACCTACCGGATCCAATTGCGAATATTAACCTCTTCGATATATACCGAAACACACACACACAAAGTTCCATCACAATCGTGCGTGCCGTTTCGGTGTTGACATTTTCCGAAAAAAATCCTTCGAGATTCCCGCCAAATCCCTCTCCTAACATTCCAAAAAACACACGAATGATATTTTCAAAATGTTTCCCTTAATCCTCTTCGATGACTGCAATTCTTCACGTGAGTATTATTTAGTATTGAAGGAGCAGAACTACTATAGCTATAGGTATAGATCAATATTTTTGCAGTGTATATCAATCGGAAAATATTGAAAAATAATGTATGTCTGTTCCGTGATTCGAACCCGGGTTTCTGACCCAGAAAGCTAGCCTCCTGACCTATACGCCACCGGGGCTGTACGCGAAATCTAGGAATTCGCGGATAAAGAGTATTAACGTCAGAAAGATTCTGGTACTTTTCACCTTTCTGAAGAATATCGCCATATAGCATACTATATTATATAAATCGGTGATATCATCGAAAACATAGATCGATAATTACCTTATTTTACGTTCTTCACTTCTTCCGGCCCGTTTCATCAAAAATATTTCCTCGAAGATAGGTAGGTACCTACCCAGTCATTTCAACTTAGAATTTGATAGTAGCACACATTATTTCTCGAATATCACAAATTCTGTCATGCGATCGCTCGAAATCGGCGACTCGTTCATATATCTAGACATTTATCTTCGCAAATCTAAGAATTTCGACAAATTCCGTTCGAAATTCGAGTTCTATTTGACATTTAACGCCGCTCATTCGGAAAGAAAACATCGTTAATTCAAGCTGACAGAAGTTTCTATCATCTGTGGCCGAAACAAATCATCCACATTTTGCCTTAATATCGGACCCGAAGTCGGTCGAGCGAAGCCGAACCGGTCTAAATGTCACATTTCACCGAGGTTTTCAAAATATGTCAAAGTTTGCGATCTTTTTACGGAAAAAGAGAACGTTTTATCAAAAATCGAGATCCGCTACGGACTACCTACGAATCTCGTCTTTCGGACCCCGACGAAATACCTTTTCGAGCGTCGCATCCTCGCCAGATCTCACCCATACCGATTCGCACGTTTAGCGAAAAGGGCGTTTTCGCCCGAATTCACGATTTATACAAAATACTCCCCACGTTTTCTCTCGTCAAAGACGGATACCCGGAGAAAATTTCGTCTTTTCTCGTTCCCTTTTCCACCTCGAATCCCCCCTCGCCCCTCGAATAACCGACGAAAAAATCGAAAATATCGACCTCCTCGAGGAAAAAATCCTTTTTGACTTCTCTCTGTGATCCCGAGATCTTGGCGTTAGTAGAATAGAGTAATGAGTATTGAATTACACTATCTCCGCAATCATTTAGATAAATTTCCGGATAATTTAGGAAATTATAGTGAGGAACAGGGAGAGTGGTTTCACCAAGATCTCAAAGTCATGGAGGAAAGATATCAGGGTCGATGGGATTGTCACATGATGGCAGATTACTGCTGGTCTTTGAAAAGAGATTGTCCCTCGAAAAATTATAAAAGAAAAGCCCCTGAAAGGCGTTTTATGGAAATATAAAATATATTTTCGACATTTTCCTCTTCATTTACTTCGATGTATCCTATTTTCTCAAAATATACTATATATTCTCTATAAATATATCTGTTATTTTATTTCTCGTATTTTGATTTTTGTAATGTAAAATGAAAATAATGATTTAAAAAAAAATCACAGCAAATCTAACAAAATCATAGATAGTTTCATGAATTGTGAGCATGAATGGACCCAACATCATTTCCATATCTAGGGCAACAAAACCACTGTCGACCAGTGAATTTATCCTTAACTGAGGACCTCAGTTAGGACTTAACGGTGATCGAATCCTTTGTGAATACGGCGGAGCGACTTTCAATTTTCACGGTGGGTTACGCATCCAAATACGACAGTTAAGTTCGTTAATAGATATAATCGGCAAATCTGTTTTCGAGTTATTTTATACCCATCTGAAATTTTGTTGAAATTTCCTCAATATCTCAAAAATGGATTCAATTTCAAATTGGTAATTAGTTGTAGAAATATGACAGTCAAATTTGTGCGAAATTTCGTGGGGAGCGAATCGTAGAAAGCACTGACATGAAGTCTTTTGCGAGCATGTTCCAATGTCTATTCCTTGCTGGATTGTAAAATGGTGACTCGAATGTATGTGCGGAATTTGAGCTGGTTCTGAGGAATAGTTTCTGAAATATAGAATTTTATAAGAAAAAAATATTTTCTAGTGCTAGGGTATTCATGAAAGTTGTCAAAAATGAGCGCGTTGGCATTCTACAAGTAATTACTAAGATTTAATTGGATCGAATTCGAATATTTCTAGTTATTGACGAAATCACAACAAAATTCAAAATGGATATAATTCCGAAACCATTGGTTCGATTATACCTAACAACGAACCTAACTATTACATTTCGATGCGCAAAGTCTCCTGAAAATAGCAAATTTCTTTCCGTTCGCTAGTATTCGTGGCAACGGTCACACATCCAGCAACTGAACTCACACAAGGTTCAAATTTAAAGCTGGGCTGTAGAGTGAGCTTTTGAAGGCTCTCTCAAAATTCCAAAGATTTTGGACGGATAGGTTCTGAATTTAATTCAATGATTTTTTAAAATTTTCTAGAGATCGATCCACACGAAATTTGGAGAAAAATTTGCGCGTTAGTATTCTACAACTACTTTCCATCTTTAAATTGGATCGGTTTCGCATTTTTTGAGTTATTGAGGAAATAACTACAAAATTTCAGATGGGTATAACTCCAAAACTGTTTTGGAGATTATGCGTTTTAACAAACTTGCATATTGTATTCCGATGCGCAACCTATCCTGGATTTGAAATTGAAAGTCGCTATCTCTTTCCGTTCTAAATTCATAGCGACATACATAATATTTTTTAATGTTTTTTTTTGCGCGTATGTTCTGGGGAACATCGCGTTATAGTTTTGCCCAAATGTGAAATTTAATTCTGTGGTGCCGTCAGGCCGTCCGGCCGTTGCCACGATAACTTGAGAACGGAAAGAGCTAGCGTCTTTAAATTTTCTGGGTAGGTGGCGAGTCCTAATACGACGGACAAGTTCGTTAATGGGTATAATCGGCCCAATGGTTTCTGAGTGATAATTTTGTTTTCAACCAAAATTAATCCGATCGAATTTAAATTTGGCAAATAGTTGTAGAATATAGACCTAAGCACATTCGTGAAATTTTGTGAGAATCGTATCGCTAGAAAATTATTAAAAAATATGTTTGTTGTCACGATATCCTGAGAACGGAAAGACATAGCGGCTTGAAAATTTCAGGTTAGGTTGTGCATCTGAATGCGACATTTGAATTTGTTAATGAGCATAATCGTTCAAACGGTTTTAGAGTTATAGCCATCTGAAATTTTCTGAAAATTGGTTGTTTTTTGTTCCTCATTAACTCGAAGAATACAGAACCGATTGAATTCAAACATGGTTATTAGTTGTAGAATGCCAACGCAAAAATTCTTGCAAAATTTCGTGTGGATGGTATAACTAGAAAATTAAAAAAAAAATAATTAAAAATAATTGAAAAAAATTCCATATATCATAAACTATTCGTCCCGCATGGTTGAAATTTTGGAAGAGCCTTCAGAACCCAACTCTACTGCAGAATTCCAAGTTTGAACACGATCGGATCTATATTGTTGGAGAACCGAGCAGCCTTTGGTAAGTTCGGTATAGCTGGATGCGAATCGTCGTATGATATGTTGTCTATGTTCATATTTTTGCGAGAACCTTCAAAAATATGAATGTCATGATGACATATTTTTACGCGTATGTTATGAGAAAATCGTGTTATTTCTACACAAATCTATGGGAGATGATAGCCCTACATTAGCGGTCAGACCTAGTTTTGAAAGAGATCATTCTTAGGAGGAGGCAACTAAATATTGAAGGGATTTCTATGAATAAGAGTGAAAATCTTTGAGAAATAGTGAATGCGATTCTTCTTCAAGAGATCCATGTGCCTTCAGAGGAGTATATTTGCGAGAGGGGACTTTTGAATTTTGCTGAAGGCTTCTGATCTTGTAAGGTGAGAGGCTCATTTGTGGATATTTAATCTCGTGATGGGTAGAGAGGAATTTTAGGCCAGTTGTTCTATCACTAATGAGAATATATCTTTATGTTCCACATCATCACCTTTAGATATATCAATGGACATTTATTGGTTAAGAATAAGTAATTGAATATTACTGGAATTCAATTGAATTTCATTCAATATGTTAGTAACTAAACTTATAATTTTCTTTACTTTGATTATTTAAATATGACATTAATTCCAGTAATATTTTTCAAGAATAATTATGTGCAGAACCAAAGGAAGAAGGTAGACAAAGGTAGACAATAATGTGTTAATTTTTTCATCATTGCTTTCTATCCTGACTTCACGAAAAAAAATTGGTTCAAGCACTGACGTGAAGTCAGGAGCTTTTGAGCGTATGTTCTATTGTCCATTCTCCTGTATTGAACACTTTCAATCGAATATACCATGGTGAATTCTATTGTCTGTTCTCCTGTATTAGACACTCCTAATAATAATAATAATAAAATAATAATAAGGATTTATTTTCAACAGGCAGAACCCAATTACAGAAAATATACAAAAAAAGAAATGAACCAAAACTAGAATGCAAATATACAATGCAAACATTTATGTGAAAAAATTAAGAAATTAACTCGAAAATTAATACAATAATAACTAAGAGCGTTACCAAAGCATAACTGACAACAAGTCCAATAACAACTAAGTAAATGTAGAAAAAAAATATCTCTATTTATATTATCATTTATTTGAACAAAACTCAATGAATATTCTGCGAATTGTGGAGATCTTGTCAAAGTGAATATCACAAAGATGGGAGACTTGATTAAATTCAGAGCAAATTAAATTCACTGGTGATTGCAACAGGACATTTGTTCTGGGCGTAGCAAGACTCAACAAATGCATCGATCTAGAACCAGGACGTCGCACATGGAATCCTATTCTAGCAAGTAGAACAGAACAGTCCACATTTCCATTCAAAAGTCCATGAAGGAATCTCAAACAAGCAACACCTCTTCTGACGTCAAGTCCAAGTGCACCGAATCTATGCAACAACAGAGCATGATCAAATCCCCTTAATGGATAAGTACCCTCCTCTCTGAAAATGAGGTACTTGAAAAATCTCCTCTGCACAGCTTCAATGTGATGTCTATAGCACTCATATATGGGGCTCCAAATGATACAGCCAAACTCCAGTTTGCTCCTCACGAATGCATTGAACAGCAAAATCATAGTCTCCGGATCAGAAAAATATCTGCAGTTACGTATAATAAAACCGTACATTTTCGACGTAGTCTCGAGTAAATAACTCACGTGCGGGAAAAATGAGAATCTCTGATCAAAGACTATGCCCAGATCCTTCATCTCCGTCTTCCTACTCAAAACATCACCATTAAGACAATAACTAAACATTATATGTATAGCTCTTTTTCCTGGTGTATGTGACGACACTACACTTCGAAATGCTCAAAGGAAGTAAGTTACTGCCACACCAAACCAACAATGAATCCAACGCACTTTGAAAGGAAAGGCAGTCTTCAATGGATCGCACCTCACAACATAACTTAAAATCATCTGCATAAGCTAATGCAAGGATAGCACTCCTCAATTCCCCAATAGCCGTCACTATCACACCACTGTCGTCACCATCAAGATCATCCAGCAGGTCTATGACAAACATAAGGAAGAGCAATGGACCAAGGTTCGATCCCTGTGGCACACCCGATGCGGAAACATAGAGATCAGAGTATCGTCCCTCCAGGTAAACATAATGCTGACGATCAATCAAATAGGATTCAAAAAACTTCACAAAATCATCAGAGAAGCCAAACTGAGCACCCAACTTGTACAACAGAAGTCTATGATTGACCTTATCAAACGCCTTTTGGAAATCGGTGTATATAGTATCCACTTGGCCGGTCCTATCAAGAATTTCAGAGACATACTGAGAGAAAACTGCCAGATCAGTAATGCACGATCTCCCAGTCATAAACCATGCTGTTCCGGTCTGATCAGATGCCGAACAGCCGAATATATTCCTTGGTAGAGTGTCATCTCAAACAGCTTCGCAAAATTCGAAAGCAAACAAATCGGCCTGTAATTTCTCAAATCCGTTGGATCACCTTTCTTCAAAACTGGGACAACCTTAGCCATTTTCCAGCACGATGGGAACTTGCTATGTCTGAGAGCCATATTAAATATATGCAACAGTGGCACTGAAAGGACACCAATTGAATCCTTGACGAGGAAACTGGGAACGCCATCAGGGCCTGCAGTTAATCCGGTGGACAACTTCTTGGATGCTGCAATAAGAGTCTCCATAGATATAGATTGGAGCGACAGTGCATTCTCAAAAATCGATTCTCTCATACAGGCAGTTGTTGTTAGTGTAGGCTGAACATAAACACTCCTGAAATAGCCTGCAAATGCTTCAACTATCTTGGTAGCTCCCTCATAAACCATATCCCCATCTTTCATATATCCAGGAACCCGTGAGCTATTTTTCCTGTTATGAATGAAAGTCCAAAAGTCAAATGCGTCCCCATTAATCCTCTTCTCTGAATCCCGAATGAACAACTTGTAATCCATAGCAATCCTTGCCTTCGAAGCAGCCCTAAGAGCCCTATAACGTTCTTGGAGATCCCTCGTATTCAACTTCTTAAACTTTTTGTAGATCTTTTCTTTCTCTTGAATGATAAACGTTGTCTCTGATGAGAACCAAGATGGGAACCTCCTACGTCGTTTACACTTCAATGGAACGGTCACAGCAAATATTCCATCCAGTATTTCATACAAAATTTCACAGGCAGAGTCGAAATCATTAGTTTCTCCCAAAACACGTAACCAATCAGTTTCACAGATATACCGGTACAAAACAGGAAAATCAGCCTTCCTAAAATTATACTCCCTATTCACAAAATTATTCGGTTCGAGGTCAGGAACGCAATGAATAATGCATTGAAGAACAATATGAAGAGGAGGATGATAAGAATCAACCACACCGAAAATAGATGATTCCTCCTCAACACTACATTCAATTGTCGAAAATACAAGATCTAAAAGTTTTCGACTGCTATTGAATATGCAGTTGTATTGTTGTAAGTTGAGAATATTTGAGAAAACGCTTGAGTTAGTCGACTTATTATCAACAGAATCATCGGTAAATGATGGAGCATTGAAGTCACCGAAAATCAAATATTCGCTACTCATCATACATGTCAATGATAACAGAGTATCGAAAAATAATTCATATATTGAAGCATTAACTCTAGGCGGAATATAAACAAGTACAATTACAACAGATCGAGACCTTAAATCTAGCTTACAAGCAGTGACATCAACAGACGGTACGAGCTGACGGAGAGAACCAAGATCAAGAGGGCTGAGGCGAACCGTCTCCCGCACAGCAAGTAGAACACCTCCTCCAGTGGACACACCAGTCGCCTCCAGGTCCCGATCACAGCGAAACACGTAATAACCTGCTGGAAACAACTCTGACGTCATCACATCATCACGCAGCCATGTTTCCGTCACACCAATGTCATAATCGCTCGCCAACACTCCACAATAGAAATTTTGAGTTCTAGAATTCAGTCCTCTTGCATTCTGATAGTAGCAAGATAAACTGCTACCACGTTTCCTCAGTTCAATACTATGGTTGATTGACCCCCTATCGGAACATCCACCGACCGCCGTTTTAGAAAAAAACGGTTTACAGTTACCCCCTCTGGCCAAAATTTAGCCTCCATTAACTGAGATAAATATTGGGTTGGAATAGACAATTTGAACGAAGCGTAAATATCAGGCTTCTTGGAATTCAATTTCTCGCATATGGTATCTTGAATATGGACACCAACAAATTTAAGTACATCATCTATTGTGGTTGAAGGACTTAGTCGCGAGACATGAAGATGAGCCATAGACCTCTTCGGAGCACCTATCAAAGTTGAATTCTTCGATGATCCTACTATCGGTATCCTCGTTTTATTTCCGCTACTCGAATTTGTTTTAATATTCCCACTGATTTTCGATTTACGCCTTCTGTCAACCACTTTCCATTCAGAGGTATCGCCTGAGGACTGAATTGTTTCAGTCAACCTGTAACCGCTGTCAGCTCTTTCTGAAGACTTTTCATTCGGACCAACTGTAGATTCCAGGTATCTATCCTTATTGAGCGTCGTATGTTCTAGCACCTTATCAGCAGGGAGATTCCGCGTATCAGATGGGGATGTTGGGGTCCGGGCAACTCTCACGGAATCCCGCACAGATGTGGAAGAAGATAAGTGGGCGTTTTTGTCATCAGATATCGTACGAATTATTTCAATCAGTGAATTTATTTGTTTACTTTGTGAAATAATTACATTTCTTAGTTTGTCCAATTCGTAGTTCAACGGCTTAATTGCTTCATGTACGGCTTCAAGAATGATTGAGCCTAATTCATTCACCTTGGAATGAGGATAATCTTGAGGGCACTGTGATGAATCACTTGAAGACTTTGTACAAGGTTGGCAAAACCAACCATTGAAGCCACTATCCTCTCGCAACTTGCTGAATTCTTCTATGGAAATATCAACACACTTAATGTGGAAGTTATTATCACATAAATTGAATCGTCGTAACGATCAATTTTGTTTAAACACAGAGAGCAGCTAATACCGTGTACTCTCGACATGACGTTCACATTATAATCGAGTTTACCATGGTGAATTCGATTAAGGCTGTCCAATACAGGAGAATAGACAATAGAATTCACCATGGTAAATCGATTAAAAGTGTCCAATACAGGAGAATGGACAATAGAACATACGCGCAAAAGCTCCTGACTTCACGTCAGTGCTTGAACCAATTTTAAATTTTCTAGTGATTTCATACAGACAATATTGTGCATACGTCTCTGTGCGAGTATTCTACAATTAGTTGCCAAGGTTCAATTCGATCAGACCTGTATTGTTTGAAATTAAATATTAGTTCTCGGCAACCGTTCAGCCACTTATGCCCATTAACGAACTCAACCGTCGCATTCAGAAGCGCATCTAACCCCGAAACTTTCAAGTCGCTAACTTTCGATTCGAAATTTACACAGATTTGAACAAAATAATAGCACGCTGTTCCTCAAAACATGTGCGCAAAAAAACATTGAAAAATCTCAGAAACTATACGTGCGATATCGCTGAGCCTTCAAAACCCAATTTTACAGCCAAGTCATAAATTTTAACAAGATGGGGTTTATGTTGTTGGATCTATTGAAAAAATATTGGTATCCGAGCAGCCTCCAGCAAGTTCAGTAGCTCGATGGGTGACCCTTTCCATGATAACTCTCGAACGGAATGTGAATCAACTTGCATCAGAATACGAGAGTTAAGTTCGTTAAGTAATCATTAAAGGATATTGTGGGAGGTATATTCATTATTAAATGGTTTCGTTCTTGGTTTTCTCTCCCAAACTCTGATATAAAAAAATTGGTTCAAGCCCTGTGGACAGGAGCTTTCTGGCGCTCTAGTTCAAACAGACAAATTATATCTCCGAAAGTATTGGTTTCTCAGAGTTGAGAATTATATCAATGTATTCATATGATAGAACTGCATCCTAAAGGAAATTCAATTCAAGTTGTGATAGACCGGTAACCCGTAAAAATCCTGGACTCGTTTGTCTCGGTTTTTGTCATCGATCTTATCACCGGTCTTGTTTATCAATGACTCACGAGGTGTTCAATGCGTTGCGGTCGGAGGAGAACACCTGACTGTGTCCCGAGTGTCGCACGTTGGGGTCCCCGGGCAGGTTGTCGTCTGGTTCAGTGGCGGCGAGTACTTCGGCGATCCTTGCACCGGAGAAAGATATGGATCTCATCTCAGCGATCAGCGCAATAAGGGCTGATCTTCGCAATATACGAACGCAGCAGACAGAACTTCTGACCTCTGTAAATTTCTGTTCAAACAAAATAACAGATTTTGAAGCTCAACTCTTGGAAATGAAAAAGAGCACGTCTAAGATTGATGATGTCGTTGCTGAAAATATCAAATTGAAGGCAAACCTAGACCAGGTTAACAAAAAGCTTAGTGATCTGTAGCAGGTGTCACGAATAAACAACTTGGAAATTGTTGGAGTCCCAGAGGTGAGGGACGAAAATCTGTTGAGTATATTTGGGAAAATAACCGAGACCCTGAACTGTAGAATGGATGCCACCAATATTGATGATATTCATAGAGTCCCAGTGAATAAGAACGGTTCCAGTCAAATAAAGAACATGGTAGTAAAATTGCACTCAAAAAGAAACAAAGAAGAGATACTGGCCGCAGTTAAACAAACTAGGTCCAAAACTAAATCGAATGCTCTGAAGGTTGATGGAGTTTCCGAGCAGTTATACATTAATGAACACCTCACAATAAGTAACAAACTTTTATTCAGAGAAGCTCGTGAAATAGCGAGATCAAAGAACTATAAATATGTTTGGATCAAAAACTGCAATATACACATGAGAAAAGATGATATTTCTCGAGTTCTGCAAATAAGATCACACGATAACCTTTTAAATCTAAAGTAAACCCATATAATGTAAAAACCAAAGACAATACAAAGAAAACACTTCAATGGCTTCACCAAATATTAAACTCTACTACCAAAATACAAGAGGTCTAAGATCTAAGACTGTGCAATTCTTTCATAATGTCGCTTCGGGTGACAACAATGTGATTTGTCTCTCGGAAACTTGGCTTAGGGACGGTGTGTGCTCTGGTGAACTCTTTCACGATGGATATCAGGTTTTCCGACGTGACCGCGGGGATACGGCATCTCTCAAGAAGGATGGTGGTGGTGTTTTGATTGCTGTTGATTCATCCTTGGAAGCAACCCATCATCCGGAGCTCCAATCAGTGGCAGAGGACGTGTGGGTTTCGATCAGAGCAGGTGATAGAAACGTTTATATAGCGTGTGTCTATCTTCCACCCAGTGAGAGGTTTTCTTATTATAATTTTCTAAGTGGTATTGAACATAACCAACATATAATACAAAACAATACTGTAATAGTGGTAGGCGATTTCAATATGTCAAATGTTGATTGGCTTGACTCCGTGGATTCACACAATTTGTTTCCCACCAATGTGGGCGATGAATCAGCTGAACTTGTCGATATGTTTTCGCTCTTGGGCCTCACCCAATTCAACACAATGAGAAACATGAATGACAAAACTTTAGATTTGATCCTTTGTAATGAGAACTGCATAGAAAATCTTGTAAAATCTGAGGATCCTCTAGTTGTTGAGGACAGACATCATCCTGCTCTAGAGTTCAACTTTAAATTTGAACAATACAAGCCTCTTCGTAGTCCCTTGAAATTTGTTGAGAACTTCAAGAAAGCGGACTATAATTCCATCAATAGAGAACTCACAAGTTTGAGTTGGATTGATTTGTTTAAATCTCTCAACGTTGACGACGCCGTAAAAATGTTCTATGACAAAATTAACGACTTAATCGAGAAATATATTCCCACCTTCAAAATTAACACCAAATTTCCCACATATTTCAGAAAAGACACCATCAAATGTATTAAGCAGAAGATGAACTACCATAAAAAATTCAAAAAATATCATAATAAATCTGATTATGTTAACTTTTCACTACTCAGAAGAACATCTAAGGACATGATACATAGAGACTACACAGACTACATGCGTGGTATAGAATCAGAGATTCTTAGTAGCAACGCTGGAAGAGGTTTTTGGAAGTACATGTCTGGGAAGCGGGGATCGAGAATGTTTATTCCCAGAAGCATGACACTGGAAACAGTCAGTGCTGATGGTCCTGAGAGGGTGTGTGTCTTGTTCGCCAACTTTTTCGAGAGCACGTTTGAGGTTGGCCGTGGTGGTCACTCTTATAATCGTAACAGTTCCGGGACCAAAATAGCAACAGTTCAGGAGCAGGAAGTTCGTGAATTACTCCAAAAAATCCAACTAAATAAATCAGCCGGTCCTGACGGTATACTACCTGTATTTATAAGGAACTGTACTGATGGTCTTGTATTCCCGCTCACATTCATTTATAACTTGTCCCTCTCTTCATATTACCCTTCTATCTGGAAGTTGAGTCACGTGGTACCTATACACAAGGGTGAAAAAAAAACGAAATAAAAAACTACCGTCCCATAAGTAAACTGTCAATATTCGGGAAAATCCTAGAACAGATCGTTTATCGCATTCTTCTCAGCGAAACAAAAAAATCTATTATCCCACAACAGCATGGATTCTACCCCGGGCGCTCAGTCGACACCAATCTCACCTTATACGTGGAGTACATTTCTCAGTCATTGGATGCGGGTGATCAGGTTGACTCAGTCTACACGGACCTCAGCAGAGCTTTTGACAAAATTGATCATCAGCTACTTGTCAATAAGTTGGCTGAGGTTTGTGAAACTCCTGGCCTTCCAGCCTATGTCTGGTCGTACATACACGGAAGAACTCAAACGGTTGTAATAGACGGACATCAATCGGCCGAATACTTGTCCACATCTGGTGTACCTCAGGGAAGTCACCTAGGTCCCCTACTTTTTATCATTTATATAAATGACATTATAGGATGTTTCAAGCACACGTATGTCTTGCTCTACGCAGATGATCTCAAGATTTTCCTTCGTGTGAAAACTATGGAAGACTGTAGAAAAATTCAGAGTGACTTGGATCGACTGGTGGAATACTGTGCTCAGAATTTCTTATTCATCAACTTTTCGAAATGTAACTTCATCACCTTTACAAATAAAAGATTCAAATTCACTCATCAATACAACATAAATGGAAATCAGATCAGAAAGGTACACAGTGTGAAGGACTTGGGAATTTTAATTGATGAAAACTTAAGATTCAACAACCATGTTAACTCGCTGGCTGTTGACTGTTCGAAGATGATGGGGTATATCATAAGAAACTGTAGAGGTTTCTCGAACGTGCGCTCTCTGATACCACTCTACTACGCATTCATACACAGTAAGCTGTCTTATGCCTCCGTCGTTTGGAACCCGATATATGCATAATATATCAACAGACTGCAAAGAGTTCAAAATAAATTTTTAAGATACCTGGCATACAAAACAAACACCCTCATTGTCAACGGTGACTACTCATTTATGCAAAAAGAATTTAACATCCTCAATTTGACTCAACACAGAAATAGAAACGATATCATGTTTGCCTTTAAGTTAATAAACTCACACATAGATTCAACGGAACTTTTGTCATTGCTCAGTTTCAATGTCTGTAGTCGTACAACTAGACGACCCGAACTGTTCAACATATGTTTTAGAAGAACTAATATAGGAATGAACTCGCCTCTAGTCAGATGTCAAAAGATCTGCAATTATTATGCTCCATCTTTGAACCTCTATGATACCTCCTTGAGACAATTCAAGAATAAACTGCGAAATGTAATTTTGTAGAGTTGATTGACTGTGTTTCCTGTCTTGGTGATAGTGTACAAATGTGTCTCAACAATATTCTGTTATAATAGCTGTTAACAGAAAATTTGTATTTCTTTTGTTCAAAGTGTGGATACTGTTTTGGACTCTGTTCTGTTTGTATCCCGCATTTGTCAATAAATAAATAAATAATAGTTTATTTATCAAGATTAAATGAGCAATCATGAGAATGAGAACTGCACCATGGAAGAAATCAAATTAAATCTGGCCAATTTTGCCCAATAACGAACTTAACTGAGATATTCATCTCCCTAACCTACTCTGAAAATTTCAACTACCTAGCTCATTCCGTTCGAGAGTTATATCTATGTCTATGGATGAAAAGCAGTCTCACTACTCTCAGATCTCTTACTTCATGTTCCGTTCCGAAATGTAAGACTTTTCTGGGAAAAACTAATTTCGGAGCAAACAACTGATATTTTTCTCACTTCGCTCACAATTCTTCGATTGATTAGATAATGTCATGTCTCAGGAAAATAAGTTGACATTATGACAATTCATACATGGAATAATTATATCATTCTGTGACAACGTTGAAATACGACTTATTATTGAAATTTTGAAAAATCATACCTCCGAAAGTATTAGCTTGTTAGAGTTAAAAATGATATCATTGGATTTTCATGGTGAAACTGCATATTGAAAAAAATTTAATTCGGAATTTGTTTTGTAAAAAAAAAATTTTTTTTTGTTACTCCGAAACCATCTGTCCGATTTTGCCCAATAAAGAACTTAGCCAAAATTCAAAAATTACAGACATTTGGGCAAATTGATATGCACTCAGTTCCGAGGAACTAGAGTAAAACTAGAGCCAAAAATTGGTTCAAGCACTGACGTGAAGTCAGGAGCTTTTGCGCGTATGTTCTATTGTCCATTCTCGTGTCTTGAACACTCTTAATCGAATTTACCATGGTGAATTCGATTAAGGCTGTCCAATACAGGAGAATAGACAATAGAATTCACCATGGTAAATTCGATTAAAAATGTCCAATACAGGAGAATGGACAATAGAACATACGCGCAAAAGTTCCTGACTTCACGTCAGTGCTTGAACCATTTTTTTTTTTCTTGAAGTCAGGATAGAAAGCAATGATGAAAAAATTAACACATTATTGTCTACCTTCAATTCTTCTTTAGGAGAAGAATACATAATTATTCTTGAAATATATTACTGGAATTAATGTCATAATTAAATAATCAAAGTAAAGAAAATTATGAGTTTAGTTACTAACATATTGAATGAAATTCTTAACCAATAAATGTCCATTGATAGATCTAAAGGTGATGAGGTGAAACATAAAGATATATTCTCATTAGTGATAGAAAAACTGACCTAAAATTCCTGTCTACCCATCACGATATTTAATATCCACAAATAAGCCTCTCGCCTTACAAGATCAGAAGCTTCAGCAAAATTTCAGCAATATCATATTAAAAATAATACATAACCTTTCAAAAGTCCCCTCTCGCAAATATACTCCTCTGAAGGCACATGGATCTCTTGAAGAAGAATCGCCTTCTCTATTTCTCAAAGATATTCACTCTTGTTCATAGAAATCCCTTCAATATTTGGTTGCCTCCTCCTAAGGAGGATCTCTTTCAAAACCAGGTTTGACCGCTAATGTAGGGCTATCATCTCCCATAGATTTGTGATGAAATAACACGATTTTCCCATAACATACGCGCAAAAATATGTCGTCATGACATTCATATTTTGAAGGTTCTCGCAAAAATACGATCATAGACAACATATCATACGACGATTCGCATCCAGCTACCGAACTCACAAAGCTGCTCGGTTCTCCAACAATATAGATCCGATCGTGTTCAAACTTGGAACTCTGCAGTAGAATTAGGTTCTGAAAGCTCTTCCAGAATGTCGGACGAATAGTTTATGATATATATAATTTTTTTCAATTATTTTTAATCATTTTTTTTAATTTTCTAGTTATACCATCCTCACGAAATTCAGCAAGAATTTTCGCGTTGGCATTCTACAACTAATAACCTTGTTTGAATTCAATCGGTTTTGTATTCTTCGAGTTAATGAGGAACAAAAAATAACCAAATTTCAGAAAATTTCAGATGGCTATAACTCTAAAGCCGTTTGGCCGCTTAGGCTTATAAACGAACTCAAATGTCGCATTTAGATGCACAACCTAACCTGAAAATTTCAAGCCGCTATCTCCTTCCGTTCTCAGGTTATCGTGTCATAAATAATATTTTTTAAAACTTTATAGTGACACGATTCTCACAAAATTTCACAAACGTGCTTAGGTTTATATTCTACAACTATTCAGCATGTTTTAATCCGATCGGATTTATTTTGGTTGAAAAAAAAATTATTACTCGGAAACCATTCGGCCGATTATACCCATTAACGAACTCGTCCGTCTTATTGGGATGCGCCCCCTACCCTGAAAATTTCAAGTCGCTAGCTCTTTCCGTACTCAAGTTATCGTGGCAACGGCCGGACGGCCGGACGGCACCACAGAATCAAATTTCAAATTTGGGCAAAACTATAACGCGATGTTCCCCAGAACATACGCGCAAAAAAAATATTAGTTTGTGATTTGCTTCTGCGTAAAAAACACAAGAGATTTGTCAGAAGCAATCAATCGAAGAATGTTGCCTGACAAACAATAACGAAACAACATCAACGATGAAACAACTATAGCGTAGGTAACGTTTCGGAGTCTATATCAGACTCCTTCGTCAGACACTTAACGAAGATCTTCAGAATTATTTTTTGTTGATTGCTATTCTGAAATTCGAGAATTATCGCGAAACGTTACGATATAGTTGTTTCAT
The DNA here is from genome assembly GCA_937662695.2 of Halyzia sedecimguttata. Classification (NCBI taxonomy): domain Eukaryota; kingdom Metazoa; phylum Arthropoda; class Insecta; order Coleoptera; family Coccinellidae; genus Halyzia; species Halyzia sedecimguttata. The sequence goes on along the minus strand of OW569416.2, from coordinate 6,974,500 downwards.
CTTTCAGTTATTGTTTGTTAGGCAGCATTGTTCGATTGCTTCTGATAAATCTCTTGTGTTTTTTACGCAGTAGCAAATCACAAAATAATACATTTTTTATTTTATAGATATTTTTCAGAGTTTGGGAGAGAAAACCCAGAAAGAAACAATTTAATAGTTTAGTTCGTTAATGGGCATAATTGGCCAAATGGTTTCGGAGTTAGAACCATCTGAAATTTTATTGTTATTTGCTCAATAACACGGAAAATACAAATCCGATACAATTTAAACCAGGTAAATACTTGTAGAATACCGACGCACTCCATTCTGAGAAATTTAGTGAGGATGGTTTCACTTAAAAAAAAATGTCTACAATCATTTTTTAATTCAGAAACTAATCTCGAGATTCCGCTGAAATTTCACACAAACCTTCAAGCCAAATCTCATGTTTCCGATATTTTCAAAAATACAGATGCGATTTAATTGAAATATAGTAAACTCGGTTCAAAAAATACGGCTTGAATGTTGTTTTTGGTGGGGGTGTGTGAGGTGTGAATGGACGGAAGAACATGCTCGCGAAAGCTCCTGACTTCACGTCAGTGCTCCTTATGAATTTTTCAGAGTTTCGGGAAGATTCAGACATACAAGAATCTAGTCGTTACATGATGGGGCTACATCGGAGTTTAGAGTTTTGGTCATGAATTCTATGCATCAAAATCTTGCAAATACCTATGTGGATAGGCGCTAAATCACCAGATTTCGATACTGTCGATTGGGGATATTTGAAATCCCTAGTTAATTCTTCTGTGATAGGATAGACATTTTATGGTGCTCTGGTTCCTCGGAACAGAGTGCTTATGAATATGCCAAAATGTCTGTAATTCTCGATTTTTTGCTGGAAATGGTCTCAAACGTTTTGGTTCGACTCACTGATCAAGATTCCTTGGTCAAAATCGATTCTATCCGGCCGTCCGTCCGTTATACGATAACTCTCGAATGAAATGAGCTAGACAGTTGAAATTTTCGGAGTAGTTTTGCGAGGTGAATATCTCGGTTAAATCCGTTATTGGGCAAAATCATGCCTGGTGGTTTTGGAGTACCTGAATTTTTTTTACAAATTTAAAATCCATTTTTGTAGAAGTAGTTTCATCACAAGATTCCAATGATATCATTCTTAACTCTAACAAACAAATACTTTCGCAGATGAGATTTTTCAAAATTTCAATAATCAATCGTAATTTTGAGATTTTATAAAATGTTCTAATTATAACTTGCTGATGTATGATCTAAATCGAACATATGAGGTGAGTCATAGACCTACGTTTTGAATTTAATTTCTTTTATATGCATTTACATAATAATAATCCATTGATATCATTCCCAACTCTGAGAAACCAATACATTCGGAAATATTCTCAAAGTGTGAATAATTACTCGCTAGTATTTTGACAAGAGCGCCAAACCCTGTCCATAGATTTACCCCACATTTTATTAGTTCAAATGTATCCCTGCAGGATTCAAATAATTGTGGCACAATTTTTGTTTGTTTGAATGAAATTTTATCAAGAGATAATCTCAAGGAATAGAACTATTCAATGAGGAAAATAAGAATATTTCAGAAAATTTGCCAAAGGAACCTGAAAATATGTATTTTCCCAGAAGTTAAATTTTATCTTTCGTCGATATTCTCCTTGGAAGTAATGACGTCCGTGAAAACAAAATCTTCATATCCCCATTAGAAATTTTCTCTGCATTCCAAAATTATGAATCCAGTTCCCAAATTTCAACAAACAGGTTGTTGAATCTCTGCTTTACAGAAGTACCAAATCTTCACAATACGGACCTGGACTTATCAGATTAATTCATGGACCTGTTTGGGTTAATAGCACACTCCAAATATCAAAGGAATATACTGCATGAATCGAATTATGAGGACTTGCAATATTGATGAAGTTGGTGGAACACACTGTATCTCGGTAATGAGGTTAGACCTATTGTAGGCTTTTCGTTCTCGACTTGGCCAGCTCAAGCTCAGGTTAACGTATGTACTGTTATGGATATATTGTAAAAATCACTAACATCATATTCAATTATTATTTAACTGAGACTCTTATTTCGTTTGAGGATTCTTGATATACAGGGTCTTTCACGAGGAACCTCACCCATACTTATACGGGAAACTACTGAAAGTATTTTCATGAAATTCAGCACTTATAAGTACTACACGATGCTGATGAAATCTAAAATATTTTCAAGGCATGAGCACCTCCGGTTTTTCCGGATATGACGTCAACTTCCGTTTTTCAAATTAGAACACCATTTTTTCATTGCAGAAATAGATTCCTATGAAAATTTCAAGTTATTTTGATGTAACATTTTTCAGTTTTGGTTGGAAAATTCTCTCTGAGCGGGAAAATTCGAAAAAAAAATCGAAAATAGAGCTCCGCTGAAACAAGAATAACTTCGAGGTTTTTGATGGAAAATTTTCATTTTTGGGATTTTCCAAGATGTAAGATTGATGTATCCACTTTAAAAATCGAAATCGCGATTCATGATACAGGGGGTGAAAAAATCGCTTTCAAAGTTAGGGATGACAAAATCGTGAAAAATCAATTTTTTCAAATTAGAATCCCATTTTTTTATGGCAGATATTGAATCTGCGTTAAAAAATAATGTGAGTGCATGCATCACAACCTTGCCCTAAAGTGGATATTTTCTGAGTTATTCACAAAAAACTGTTTTTCGTCTTGAATTTTCAGCTATTTCTTTTCCCTTCACGCCAAAAAGATGAAATTTTCAGGAACTGTTACTTAAACCATGTTTTAGATTTTACTACCCTAATATGCAAGAGAAAAAAGTTACAGGTTGTTCCTAAATAGATGGCGAATTTTGATTCGAATTTGTATCAAAAACCTCTTTATTTCAACTAATCGGCCATCGGTTTTCTCTCCAGTGATAAATAAATAATTCCTTATGAACCATATGCAAAAACTTACCATGTTTTACATTTTTTTTTTTAATGATAGATATCATTAATTACATCTGTCAAATTCCTCTTTATTCAGTAGCATTTTGTGTTTACTATTAATTTGGTGACAATTCGTATTAAGTTATAAAATCGATCACTATGCCTTATTTTACCTATGAAGATTATTTAAATCTCATTCTACTTCATGGAGAATGTAATAAAGTTGTAGATAGAACGATTCGACTGTTCATTGAGAGGTTTCCTGACCGACCCAGACCAACGAGAGATACCATTAACAGAACCATGACAAACTTGAGAAATGTCGGATCTTTCGTTAAGAAAACTATACACAGAGAACAAAGTGTAGTAGAAGATGAGAACAACGAAATTACAGTTCTTGCATATTTTCGTGTGAATCCTCAAAATTCTCTCAAAGATGCCGAGATTGATCTGGGATTATCGCAATCGAGTGTTTGGAGAATATTAAAAAAACATAAAATGCACCCATATAAATTCAATAGGGTACAGCATTTGAAGGAAACTGATTTCGTCAGGAGAACAGAGTTTTGCGAAGCTATGATGATTCGATTTCAAGAGAATGAAAATTTTTGGACTGTATAATTTGGACAGATAAATTTAAATTCACAAAGAATGGTTCTTTCAATAGGCATAACAGTCATTATTGGGATGAAGAGAACAACCACCACTTCAGACAATGGAACTTTCAAGAGACCTGGAGTTTCAATGTTTTTTGCGCCATCAAAAATAATGCAATTATCGATGTTCACATTTATGATGGGACTTTAACTGGTAAGATAGAACACTACACATGTTTGCATTATTTAAAGAATGTTCTCCCTTAGGAGATAGATATTCTGACATATTGACTCAAATAATTGAGCCGCTAGTACAGAACCATAATGACTTATGGTATCAACAAGATGGCGCGCCTCCACACAATTCACTCAATGTGTCAAATATCCTCTACAGGCTATTTGAAGATCGATGGTTGGCGAACAATGGTCCACATCTTTGTCCACCACGTTCTCCCGATTTAACTCCTTTAGACTATTATGTTTGGGGTAGGATAAAAAATATTGTCTACTCAACTCCCCTGACTGATGAAGAGGACTGCATAGAACGAGTCAGAAATGCGTTCAGGTTTGTTTAGATTTTTAGATTCATAGTTTTGAATCTCAATTTGGTTTTTAAATACTTTTGCAGATCTCTTCCTTCCGATGAAATAAGAAGAGCAACGCACGAAGCATTCCTGAGACGTATAAATAAATGTCTAGAAATTAACGGTCAAAACTTTGAGCATCTTCTCTAGTTATAACTGCGAGAGTTTGCCATGGTTCTCCTAATAGTAACTTGAAGTCAGTTTCAAGAAGGGGTGAAAAATCTACAGCATGGTTCAAATAACAGTTCCTGAAAATTTCATCTTTTTGGCGTGAAGGGAAAATAAATAGCTGAAAATTCAAGACGAAAAACAGTTTTTTGTGAATAACTCAGAAAATATCCACTTTAGGGCAAGGGTTTTATGCATACACTCACATTATTTTTTAACGTAGATTCAATATCTGCCATCAAAAAATGGGGTTCTAATTCGAAAAAATTGATTTTTCACGATTTTGTCATCCCTAACTTTGAAAGCGATTTTTTCACCCCCTGTATCATGAATCGCGATTTCGATTTTCAAAGTGGATACATCAATCTTACATCTTGAAAAATCCCAAAAATGAAAGTTTTCCATCCAAAAACCTCGAAGTTATTCTTGTTTCAGCGGAGCTCTATTTTCGATTTTTTTTTCGAATTTTCCCACTCAGAGAGAATTTTCCAACCAAAACTGAAAAATGTTACATCAAAATAACTTGAAATTTTCTAAGGAATCTATTTCTGCAATAAAAAAATGGTGTTCTAATTTGAAAAACGGAAGTTGACGTCATTTCCGGAAAAACCGGAGGTGCTCATGCCTTGAAAATATTTTAGATTTCATCAGCATCGTGTAGTACTTATAAGTGCTGAATTTCATGAAAATACGTTCAGTAGTTTCCCGTATAAATATGGGTGAGGTTCCTCGTGAAAGACCCTGTATAAATTATAACTCTCATTCTCATGAAATTATTTTCAAATCTCTTCGAAACAAACTGATACTTCTCTGTAATTAATATATTTTTTAACTACTGACAATTGTTCCCATGTTTCCATGGATGTTCAATTGAAAAACTTACACACACGACAAAATTCACATCATACTCCTTTAAAAATATTACAATATATCAAAAATAATAATTTCATACCATAACACTACACTCACAAATGAAACACCACACAGTGGTTTCTAATTAGTACACTGAAAACTCAAACTAGAATATTCAATAACAAGGACTGACGTATAGTCAAGAGCTTTTGCTCGTATAATCAACAGTGCTGTGCCTAAGGTGACGTAAGGACACATTAACAACTAAAACTAAACAAATTTGTTCAAACACTGACTTGAAGTCAGGAGCTCAGTGCTTGAACCAATTTTTTTCTTCGTAATTTTTTTTAAATTTTCTAGAGTTACGGTTCCAACAAAATTTAACACACGTCTTAATGTCGATATTCTACAACTAGCTACTAACCTTCAATTCGATCGAGTCTATATTTTCTGAGTTCTCGAAGAAATAATATTCCAGGTGGATATAACTCCGAAACCGATGGACCAATTATGCCCAAAACATAACTATCCCATCCGGATGCGCAACCAGCTCTGAAAATTTCAAGTCCCTACCTCTTTTCGTTCGCAAATTATCGAGGCAACGGTCACCCATCCAGCAACTGAACTCACACAACGCTGCTTGGATTTCCAACAATATGGATCCGATCAGGTTCAACCTTGGAACTTGACAGTAGAGTTAAGTTCTGAAGGCTCTCGCAAAAGTTGAGCGATGTCGGAAAAACAGTTTCTGATATATAGAATTTTTTTAAATGATTTCTAAATATGTTCTAGTGATATGATCCTCACCAAATTTTGCAAGAATTTTCGCGTTGGCATTCCACAACTAATAACCATGTTTGAATTGGATCGGTTTTATATTTTCGAGTTATTGAGGAAATAACAACCAAATTGCAGATGGGTATAACTCCAAAACCGTTAAGCCGATTATGCCTCTAGACAAACTCAAATATCGCATTCAGATGCACAACCTAACCTGAAAATTTATAGTTGCTATCTCTTTCCGTTCTCAGGTTATCATGACATAAATAATATTCTTTAATAATTTAAAAAAAATTTTCTAGTGATACGATTCTCACAAAATTCCACGAACATCCTTATGTTTTTGGCGCTCTTGTTCCTCGGTACAGAGTGATTATCAATTTGCCCAAATGTCTGTCATTTTTTAATTTTTGGCTGAAAATGGTCTTAAACGATCTGGTTCGACTCATTGATCAAGAATACGTGGCGGAAATCGATTCTGTCCGTCCGGCCATCTGGCCGGCCGTTAACTCGATAACTCTCGAACGGAATGAGCTAGACAGTTGAAATTTTCAGAATAGGTTTGGGACATAAATATCTAGGATAAGTTCGTTATGGGGCAAAATCGGTCAGATGATTTTTTTTTACATTACTAATTTCAAAATAAGTTTTTTTCAAGATGCAATTTCACCATAGGAATCCATTGATGTCATTTTTAACTCTAACTAGCTAATACTTTCGGACTTCTGTGTTTTCACAGAATGCAATAATTATTCTATCTATGAATTATTATAAAATGATCTATGTTGATACATGTCAACTTATTTTCCTGAGACATGATATGTCAAATTTTGATATTTAATGCCCATGGTTAATCCATATGATGATGGGATGGTAATGGTAAGTTAATAATATTGAGTTCAGAATATCTCGAATAAAAACAAACTATTGGCTAAAGTTTCAATTGATATAATATAATTTTCAGAGTGGATTTGAGGGAAAAATATATCGTTCATCATAGAATTGAGGAACGAATATCTCGAATGAGTTCGTTGTTGGGTAGAATTGGTCTATTGGTTTTGGATTAATAATTTTTGGCACTCTTCTTGAATTCAAATTCTTTCATGACATTTGAATTTACTTTCTGCTATTCTGAAGTTCTATCATAAGAATCCATTGTTATAATTCCCTATTCTTACCAATACTTTCGAAGATATGATTTGTGAATGTTTGAACAAGGGCGCCAAAGCTCCTGTCCACAGGGCTTGAACCAATTTGAATTTGTTTTTCTACAACAACCCACCAAGTTTCAATTCGATCGGCTTTGTATTGGTAGTAAACAAAATTATCACTCTGATAACGTTCTGTCGATTATGCCCATTAACGAACTTGTCCGTCGATTTGGGATGCGCCACCTACCCTGAAAATTTCAAGTCGCTGTCTCTTTCCGCTCTCAAGTTATCGTGGCAACGGTCAGACGGACCTGAAATTTTCGGCCAAAAATCAGCAAATTACAGATATTTGAGCTAAATGATAACGCGATGTTCCCCAGAACATACGCGCAAAAAGTTTTTACTTGATGATGACTCAATTTAAAAATTATTACATGATTTTCAAATTTAAAAAATGGGTTCAAGCCCTGTGGACAGGAGCTTTCTGGCGCTCTAGTTCAAACAGACAAATTCTATCTCCGAAATTATTGGTTTCTCACAGTTGGGAATTAAATCAATGTATTCTTATGAAAGAACTGCATCATAAAGGAAATTAAATTCAAATAATAGTTTATTTATCAAGATTAAATCAGCAATCTGAGAATGAGAACTGGAAGAAATCAAATTAAAATAGCTGAAATGAATTTGACTCTTTCTTATAAAACAGGATGAAATGTACAAGTATGAACACAGATCATATAACAAAGCTTAGATAGAATAATTATAGCACTCTTTGAAAATATAGAAGTACGTAGGATTCATTATTGAAATTTAGAAAAATCATATATCCGTAAGTATTAGCTTGTTGGAGTTGAAAATGATATCGATGGATTTTAATGGTGAAACTGCATCTTAAATAAAAATTACATACATTTGGGCAAATTGATAAGCACTCAGTTCCGAGGAACTAGAGCGCCAAAAAGTATAATTCCCTTTGAGCCCGCCTAGACTACTGGCCCATGCTGAAAAAATTATGGGTCATTTGAACCACCAGGTGACCTATCTAGAACGATATAAGAGCATAAAATAATAAGATTCAGCACTATGCCGTCACTTGTAAGCTGTCCAACTGAGTGCAGGTGAGAATTCGAAAGTACAGGTAGAGTGAGTACATTTTGGTCACATATTTTTGTACGGCATTCTTACCACCGATAGATCCATGAAAAATAATAAGAAAACGCGCAGTGCCGTACAAAAATGGTGGTCCACAAAGTCGAATTTTTTTTTAATTTTCTGACAATTACCAGGGTAAATTTGGTCATTTGATCTTGTACGGCATCTGTGTCATACTATTTCAATACTGCTTCTAATCCATTATTCCGCAACGCCGTACAAAAATCATGCGACAAGGGGAAAAAATCGAGGGTTGTAATCCCCTCTCTTTCCGTAGTCCAGGGGGTGATTTGAAAAAGTACGGCTTCGGTTCCAAAACATTATCTAGCACTCAAAAGTACTATTAAAAATAATGCCGTCAAAAAATGATTGTTCATTTGAATGTAAATCAATAATTACCTTAATTGCATCGTATCCTTGATTTTTAGAGCTGTAAAGTCATTTGATCCTGTACGGGAACTTTTTTTTTAACATGATATTGTAAAATACAATTGTTATATGGTATTGCCGTTCAAAAAAAACCGTTCTAAAAAAAATTATAGAGAAATACAAAAACTGAAATTTTGCGAATTATTGTAAAAGTTTAAATATCATAGATTAATGAAATATAGCAGTTTTCTACATTTTATCCCTTATTTTAAATAGTATTAACATATATAAATTAGGAAAAAATGATGCCGTACATTTTTATGCACACCATATCTCTTAGGCTGATGACAGTGACGCTACAATTTTGAGGGTACTTTATGGCCATCTGATACAGTACGGTATCAACATAATTTTGAAGAGAACAATTGATAATATGATAAAATCACTATGACGTCTAACTGAACTGAAACGGTGTGTATATTATGTCCAAGAATTGAAACTGTCAATCCCAGTATCAACAGTTTTGTATACTTTTTGGTTCAATATATACTTCAAACCTTAAGGTTTGAAGTAGGTATATATGTATCAATAATTATTGATTCATACATAGAATTGATTTGTTTCATTGTAATGATGTGAATAAATAAAACAATCATGTTTTAGAAAAATTCGAAATATTTAATGATAATAATAAAAAAAAGGTCATTTCATAAAAAAAATTCATAAATTTAATGATGATAATAAGAAATATGGTTTTTGTTTGAATTATTCTGTATCGGAATCCGTTGCTGAGTTGTTATCAGAATTATCTTCTCTCGGGTCCAAGCCGAGTACATCCGAATAAAATACGATATTCCCTACAAATGCTAAACGTCGTAACAGAACGTCGCTCCAAAAATGTGCGAGTACTTATGATACTGAAATTAGCAGAATTATTTTTGAAAAATTAAAAATAAAATTGCACATCTACATAATTCAAGTATAAATCGATAGTAAACAAACCCATATATGACATAGTTTCTAACTAGGAACCTAGAATCACGAAAAAACTGAAAATTTGTACAAATAAACTATCTAAATGCCGTATAAAATAAATTTCACCTTACATTTCGTTATATAGATTTTTTCTTTTTGATTTTTTCTATTTAATTTTTTTTCCCCTTTGAACCAACGAAAATGTACGGCATATGAAAAAATATTATCTATGCATTAAATACTTTCAAAATAAATTTATTTCATGTTGTTTCAAATCACCTGCTGGACTACGGAAAGAGAGGGGATTACAACCCTCGAGTTTTTCTCCTTGTCGCTAGATTTTTGTACGGCGTTGCGGAATAATGGATTCGAAGCAGTATTGAAATAGTATGACACAGATGCCGTACAAGATCAAATGACCAAATTTACCCTGATAATTGTCAGAAAATAAAAAAAAAAATTCGACTTTGTTGACCACCATTTTTGTACGGCACTGCGCGTTTTCTTATTATTTTTCATGGATCTATCGGTGGTAAGAATGCCGTACAAAAATATGTGACCAAAATGTACTCACTCTACCTGTACTTTCGAATTCTCACCTGCACTCAGTTGGACAGCTTACAAGTGACGGCATAGTGCTGAATCTTATTATTTTATGCTCTTATATCGTTCTAGATAGGTCACCTGGTGGTTCAAATGACCCATAATTTTTTCAGCATGGGCCAGTAGTCTAGCCTTCTCTCGTTCCGAAACCGAAAACCCGATTGACTAGACGAAACGGCTATCGGGCTCCTCGTACGATCTTGTCGATCTAGAGCGCCAAAACTTAATAACTCCAGAATGTTTTACTCAAATGACGTTAGATGTGCAGCATAGATGAGAATTTTTTGATCTAACGATGACGTCACTGCTTGGTAACGGGAAATGGTTATACAATAAGAATTATGGGAAAATTTTCCTTAAAAAATAAATTAATTCGACCTATCGAACCATTTATTAATATTCCGGAAAGGGGAGAAAGTAAATCTATTATTTCATACTTTTGACACTCACTGCAATAGACGAGCACACTGAAGTGACTGAAGTCACATTGTCATTTATTCGAAACTGAATCTTCTTTAAACAATCTCGATATGCCCGAACGTCCTAGAAAGCTTTAAAATGCAACGTTCTCCTCTGGTCAGAATAGCGGAATCAATTATTTTTAGAGTCAGACTAGGAACTAGGTAGTTGAAGCAATGAAATTAGTTACTGCCAAAATAACGCTTGGTGCATACACACGATTTTGTTAGGTAAAAGTTTTCTATACTTTGAATAATTTGTGGATCAAGTTCAGTGACTGGAAATATAATTCTGGGATATTGTTTAACTTTCATAATAATCTCGAGTATATCACCATGTCTGAGATCGGTTGTTGCGATCTCTGTCAAAAGCCGGCAAATCAAAGATGCGGCGGTTGTTATAAGGTTTTTTATTGCTGCAAGGACCACCAGAAGAATGGATGGAGAGATCACAAGCAGTGTTGCCGGCCATGTGAGGTAATACATACTTTCAGTTCGTTTTTACCATTTCCGCTAATTGGTTTCATAACACCTAAGTAGAGTGTATAGATTTTACGGTGAAATAAATTCATTTGTTGGAGTTTAGCAATTACCGGTTTGAAAGTAAGTGGTTCGGTTCCGAAGAGTGAAGTCCCATGTTGAAGTTCAAAATTGTAAGTGACTAATATTGTTTGTGTACATAGAGTGTGAAAATTCCGGTGTGTAAAGGAAATATATGAATATTAATGTTGCAAAATGTTCAGTGGAATATTGATATTAGTCCACCAAATTTGAATTGGAACATTCAACTTTTTGGAATAATCTACATGTTCCTCATGTAGTTTTAGAAAATCGTAATATTAAATATGCTTTTCGAAAACAGCTCATAATATATGGCAGCCATGTATCAAAGATAATATATTCAGGTTCTTATCAGGGTAGCAAATGCAATACCTCATATCAGGTTTTATTATCAAATCTCAACTCGGAATTCAATAAATACATTCAATAGATTGAAAATATCAATATTCTTATGAAAATCATAATAATTGAAAACAATTCCCACGAATTCAGATTAGATTTTGGAGCACAATAAGAAATATTCATACTAAAATCATTTAGGAGAGACAGGGCTTCAGAACATTTAATGCCTTCTATCAATTAAGAATTTGGCACTTGAATGTGTTCTGGATCGTATAAGAATACACATTTCTTTTCATGAAATATAGTTGCTTGAATTATCATTGACAGAATTAATAGTAATTTTTTATATTTGCATGTAAACAATCACCAGGGCCGTAGCTAAGAGCTCCTTCGAGGGGAAGGGAGAAACGGCTTTTGGCGCCCCTAATTTGAAAAAATATACAAAAATCGCAAAACACCAAAATATAGATAGAGTGTGCATATATTGATACATACTACATAGTTTCTTAATAAAGAATGAATTATAAATTAATATAACTATGAATGAAAATTATTTTACAAACAAGACTGCGTTCTGAATTTGCGTTTTTGAGTGAAAAAAATTGTTTGCATCTCTCAAAAGATCCAGGACCAAAAAACAATTATATTTGACAAAAATGAATATATACATCAAGCTTTCGAGATGATAAGAATTATCTGAAAAGTTCCCAAATATTAAAACAAAAACATAAAATTGGTACAAGCACTGACGCGAAGTCAGGAGCTTTTGCGCGTATGTTCTATTGTCCATTCTCCTGTATTGGACACTTTTAATCGAATTTACCATGATTAATTCGATTAAGGCTGTCCAATACAAGAGAATAGACAATAGAATTCACCATGGTAAATTCGATTAAAAGTGTCCACTACAGGAGAATGGACAATAGAACAAACGTGCAAAAGCTCCTGACTTTACGTCAGTGCTTGAACCAATTTTTTTTCCGAGAAGTCAGGATAGAAAGCAATGATGAAAAAATTAACACATTATTGTCTACCTTCAATTCTTCTTTAGGTGAAGAATACATAATTATTCTTGAAAAATATTACTGGAATGAATGTCATATTTAAATAATCAAAGTAAAGAAAATATATATTATTATAAGTTTAGTTACTAACACATTGAATGAAATTCAATTGAATTCCAGTAATATTCAATTATTTATTCTTAACCAATAAATGTCCATTGATAGATCTAAAGGTGATAAGATGAAACATAAAGATATATTCTCATTAGTGATAGAAAAACTGGCCTAAAATTCCTCTCTACCCATCACGAGATTTAATATCCACAAATGAGCCTCTCAGCTTACAAGATCAGAAGCCTTCAGCAAAATTTCAGTGATATCATATTAAAAATAATACATAACCTTTCAAAAGTCCCCTCTCGCAAATATACTCCTCTGAAGGCACATGGATCTCTTAAAGAAGAATCGCCTTCTCTATTTCTCAAAGATATTCACTCTTGTTCATAGAAATCCCTTCAATATTTAGTTGCCTCCTCCTAAGGAGGATCTCTTTCAAAACCAGGTCTGACCTCTAATGTAGGGCTATCATCTCCCATAGATTTGTGATGAAATAACACGATTTTCCCATAACATACGCGCGAAAATATGTCATCATTCTCCAACAATATAGATCCGATCATGTTCAAACTTGGAACTCTGCAGTAGAGTAAGGTTCTGAAGGCTCTTCCCAAATTTCAGCCATGCCGGACGAATAGTTTATGATATATAGAATTTTTTTCAATTATTTTCAATTATTTTTTTTTAATTTTCTAGTTATACCATCCTCACGAAATTCTGCAAGGGTCTTCGCGTTGGCATTCTACAACTAATAACCATGTTAGAATTCAATCGGTTTTGTATTCTTCGAGTTAATGAGGAACAAAAAACAACCAAATTTCAGATAATTTCAGATGGCTATAACTCTAAAACCGTTAGGACGATTATGCTCATAAACAAACTCAAATGTCGCATTCAGATGCACAACCTAACCTGAAATTTTGAAGCGGCTATCTCTTTCCGTTCTCAGGTTATCGTGACAACAAACATATTTTTTAATAATTTTCTAGAGATACGATCCTCACAAAATTTCACAAACGTGCTTAGGTCTATATTCTACAATTATTCACCAAGTTTAAATTTGATCGGATTTATTTTGGTTGAAAACAAAATTATTATTAAGCGATTGGATCGATTATACCCATTAACGAACTTGTCTACCCAAAGGATAGTGGACACCATTCACTGTCGGTTCAACATTAAAAAGTGCTGTATCTAAGCTGCCATAAGGATAGAGTAAAAAATAAAAATAACACTGACGTGAAGCCAGTACTCTTTGGCGCGCGTTGTCACGGTGGCTAATTTGAATTGAATTATGAGTGCTTCAAGCTCAGTGAATAGAGCGAGCCGGAGGTCTACCCAAATGATAGTGGACACCATTCACTGTCAGTTCAAAAATTAACAGTGCTGTATCTAAGCTGCCATAAGGATAGAGTACCAAAGATGAAAAAGAACACAACTGACTCCCCTTAGTCGCACAAGCTCCAAGAAGATTCTGAGTCAATCTGCATTAGGCACGCGTGCTTTAAACATGATTATGATCATACTGACCCTCCCAAGTCTTTCCCAAGGAGATCCCTCAGAATCTTCTAGGAGCTTGTGCGACTAAGGAGAGTCAGTTGTGTTCTTTTTCAACTTTGTTACTATATCCTTATGGCAGCTTAGATACAGCACTGTTAGTTTTTGAACTGACAGTGAATGGTGTCCACTATCCTTTGGGTAGATCTTCGGCTCGCTCTATCCACTGAGCTTGAAGTACTCATCATTCAATTCAAATTAGCCACCGTCAACGGTGCTGACCCAGTACTGACTTCACGTCAGTGCTTTTTTTTATTTTTTTTTCAAGTTCCTTCAACAAATGTGGCTATCAATACAGTTTGGCTGTTAGTTTTACCGTAGATCGAAAAAAATTGCTGTTATTGGACCTCCTTTAGGAACGCAATTGCCTCTTCTCCAAATCTGAACGTAATTGATGATGATCTACCGAATATAGTTATATATAAATTCGCCCCAGGGCCACGATACAGACATTTCAACTTGGAAACAACGCTATTTCCCCGAAACTGACTTGTCCGTGCACAGAATAGCCATGGAATTTTTCTTAAAACCTTGAAATGACGGCTCATCACCAAATCCATCACCGCTATACTCAAACCACTCCCAACATGAGCCATACAATCCAAATGTCTCCTCTGCGCATACGCAATCTACTAGTGGCTTAAAGTCCCCTGAAAATAACACTTCACACAAAATAATGATCCTTCACCACCATTGGTTCAAGAGATATCACTGCTCCAATCCACGCATGCTCAGACACTTCCAAGGGGATTCTATGGAGGAATAGCATCCAGCACCTGAAAACTCCAATCAGCTCAGACGAAAACTCATCCAGTTAAATCACTTCTTGTCTGCTCATGCGTGAAACGC
Source organism: Halyzia sedecimguttata (assembly GCA_937662695.2). Classification (NCBI taxonomy): domain Eukaryota; kingdom Metazoa; phylum Arthropoda; class Insecta; order Coleoptera; family Coccinellidae; genus Halyzia; species Halyzia sedecimguttata. Next base: position 6,959,435 of record OW569416.2, on the reverse strand, counting down.
AATATCTCCGAAAGGGGCTACATGAATTTCTAAATAGGAACGCAATTTCTTCGCCTATTCTCCAAATCCGAAAGAAATTTAAAATTGATCTTCCAAATATCGCTATTTATAAATTGGCCCCAGGGCCACGACACAGACACATCAACTCGAAAACAACGCTATTTCCACGAAACTGACTGGTTGGTTCATAGAATTGTCTTGAATTTTCTTTAAACACCTCACAATATTGTCTCAGCACAAAATCCATGACCACTAGACTTAAACCGCACACAACATAAGCCCTACAACCCAAAAAGAGCCACGTCACCTCTGTGCATGGGCAATCGACTCGTGTCTGATAGTCCTCTCAAAATCACAGACCGCACACAAAACTCTGATTCTTCAAAACCATTGGTTCAGGAGAGATCGCACCTTCCATCCACGTATGCGCGGATACTCCCAAGGGGATTCTGTTGAATAATAGCATCCTGCACCTCAAGTCCCCAATCCTCTCAGATGAATACTCCAGCAGTTTTTCACTTATCGTCTGCTCATGCGCATAACGAAAAATGCCCGTAAGGGGAAACATCAATTTCAAAATTAGCCCCAGGGCCACTGTACGCACATTTCAACTCTGAAACAACGCTATGTCCTCCGAACTGACTTGTGTCCGTGCACTGAATGGACATGAATATTCTTTTAAAACCTCACAATATCGCTCAGCTCTCCCAACATAACCCATACTACCCAAAAACAGTCACTTCTATTCTGCGCATGCGCAATCTACTCGCGGCTGAAAGTCCTCTCAAAATCACATACTTAAAAAAAACTCCTATTCTCCAACAGTGGTTCAGGAGATATCGCATGTTTAATCCACGCATGCGCAGACCCTCACCAGGGGATTCTATGGAGTAATAGCATCCGCTACCCCAAAACCCCAATCCTTTCTGACGAAAACTACAGCAGTTAAATGACTTCTCATCTGCGCATGCGCATAACGAAAAATGCCCGGAAAGGGCAGCATGAACTTCAAAAAAATAGGTTTCGGAATTTAAAGCAAAATATTCCACAAAATAGTAGTGATTTTTTGAACTTTTTCGTGTCACGTGGTCTTCACGAAATTTTGCAAAAGTGTTTGCTTTGGTCTTTTGCATCTAACTACCGAGCTTCTATTCAATCAGATTAGTATTTTTCGAGTTATCGTGGAAACAAAATTAAAAAATTTTTAAAATTTTTTTTGTCACTTTATGGCCATCCGGACGGTCACAAAAAAAACTCTGATTCTCCAACACTAGTGGTTCAGAAGATATCGCATCTTGAATTCACGCATGCGCAGACCCACACCTGGGGATTCTATGGAGGAATAGCATCCCCCACTCGAGCAGTTAAATTATTTCTCGTCTGCTTATCCGAATAACAAAAAATGCCAAAAAGAGGCAGTTACACACCCAGTCGTTCATCGTTCAGACAAATTTTGAAAACCAATTTAAAATTCCACACATCGTTTACGCATTAATTCATTTGCCATGCTAGTAAGTGGTCCATATTTTAATCAGTTGCCCTCGTACATATAGACTTGATTCAGATAACCGCGCAAAAAATACTTCGGAACGAAATCTGATCACCAGATGTTACGGATATTCCATGTAGGAATTCGAAATGAAATAATTTGTCGAGTTTGGGAGTTCGAAATTATTAATTTTTTTTTTTAGGCTCCTAGTGGTCTGTTCTCAGTGAAATTTTGCACACCCCAAGAGGTCATAATTCGTCACCGAAGTGCCAAAACTGAACTCAATCCGATATTTTGTTTCGGAATTTCAAGCAAAATATTCCGGAAATAGTTGAAATTTTTTTAAATTTTTTCTACTCATGCTATCCCCACGAAATTTTGCACAAGTGTTTCCATTGGTACTTTGCATCTAACAACTGAGCTTCAATATAATCGGATCAGTATTTTTCGAGTTATACTGAAAACAAAATTTCAATTTAATTTTCAAATATTTGACTTTTTTTTCTAGTTTAGAGCCATCCGATAAATACAAAACTTCGCAGGCATATGAAGGTCATGATTCTACAGAATGATGCTGAATTTCAGATAGATTAAGTGATCAGTTTCGGAAATATTCTTGAAAAACATTTTAAATAAAAATGGCCGTAACTCCGAAACGGCTGGATGGATTTTGCCCATTAACGAACTTGTCCGAGATATTTACGCTTCAACCATGCTCTGTAAATTGCAACGCTATAACTCGTTCGATTTGAGAGTTATCGTGCTAACAGCCAGACCGGCTGGACCGACCGGCCGGCCGGACGGACAGAATTGAATTTGACCTCGAATTCTTCAACAGGGAGTCGAACCTAATCGTTAGAGACCATTTTCGTAAAAAAATTCGAAATATACAGACATTGTGACGAAATGATAGCACGCTGTTCCTTGCGGAACAGGCGCGCAAAAGTTGAAAAAGAACACAACTGACTCTCCTTAGTCGCACAAGCTCCTAGAAGATTCTGAGAGATCTCCTTGGGAAAGACGTGGAGGGGTCAGTATAATCATAATCATGTTTATAGCCCTTGCGCCAAAGCAGATTGACCCCACGTACATGCTTTTTTACGCTTTTTCTTTCATTGTTAATTCAATCTGCATTTGGCGAGCGTGCTATAAACATGATTATGATTATACTGACCCCTTCAAGCGTTTCCAAAGGAGATCCCTCAGAATCTTCTAGGAGCTTGTGCGACGAAGGAGAGTCAGTTGTGTTCTTTTTCAACTTTATTACTCTATCCTTATGGCAGCTTAGATACAGCACTGTTAAATTTTGAACCGACAGTCAATGGTGTCCACTAGCCTTTGGGTAGATCTCCGGCTCGCTCTATCCACTGAGCTTGAAGTACTCATCATTCAATTCAAATTAGCCACCGTGAACACGCGCCCCAAAGAGTACTGACTTCACGTCAGTGCTTTTTCTTATTTTTTCAAGTTCCATTAACGAATATGGCTATCACTACAGTTTGGCTGCTAGTTTTACCGTAGATCAAAAAAAATTGCGGTTATGGGACCTCCGTTAGAAACGCAATTGCCTCTTCTCCAAATCCGAACGAAATTCAATATAGATCTATCGAATAAAGTTCGCCCCTGCGCCACGATACAGACATTTTAACTCGGAAACAACGCTATTTCTCCGAAACTGACTTGTCCGTGCACAAAATGGCCTTGAAATTTCTCTTAAAACCTTAAAATGACGGCTCAGCACCAAATCCATCACCACTAGACGCAAACCACTCCCGACATGAGCCATACTATTCAAACGTCTCCTCTGCGCATACGCAATCTACTCGTGGATTAAAATCCCCTGAAAATAACACTTCACACAAAATTCTGATTCTTCAACACCATTGGTTTAGGAGATATCACTGCTCCAATCCACGCATGCGCAGGCACTTCCAAGGGGATTCTATGGAGGAATAGCATCCAGCACCTTAAAACTCCAATCCTCTCAGAAGAAAACTCCAGCAGTTAAATCACTTCTTGTCTGCTCATGCGTGAAACGAAAAATCTTCGAAAGGGGTTCCATGAATTTCGAATTAGGAACGCTTTTTTCGCCTATTCTCCAAATCCGAAAGAAATTTAAAATTGATCATCCAAATATAGTTATTCATAAATTGGCCCCAGGGCCACGACACAGACATATCCACTCGAAAACAATGCTATTTCCTCGAATCTGACTTGATCGTTCATAGAATTGTCTTAAATTTTCTTATGAAACCTCACAATATTGGCTCAGCACAAAATTCATGAGAGCTAGATGTAAACCGCACCCAACATAAGCCAAACAACCCAAAAAGAGCCACGTCACTTCTGCGCATGCGCAATCTACTCGTGTCTGAAAGTCCTCTCAAAATCATACACCGCACACAAAGCTCTGATTCTTCAAAACCATTGGTTCTGGAGAGATCGCACCTTCAATCCACGCTTGCGCGGATACTCCCAAGGGGATTCTGTTAAATAATAGCATCCTGCACCTCAAATCCCCAATCCTCTCAGACGAAAACTCCAGCAGTAAATTCACTTATCGTCTGCTCATGCGCATAACGAAAAATGCCCGTAAGGGGTAATATCAGTTTCAAAATTAGCCCCAGGGCCACGGTACGCTTACTTAAATTCGGGAAGAACGCTATTTCCCCCGAACTGACTTGTGTCCGTGCACTGAATTGACATGAATATTCTTTTAAAACCTCACAATATCGGCTCAGTACTCCCAACATAACCCATACAACCCAAAAACAGTCACATCTCTTCTGCGCATGCGCAATCTACTCGCGGCTTAAAGTAATCCCAAAATCACACTCCTTACAGAAACCTCCGATTCTCCAACACTAGTGGTTCAGGAGATATCGCATCTTTAGTCCACGCATGCGCAGACACTCACCAGGGGATTTTATCGAGGAATAGCATCCGCCAACCCAAAACCCCAATCTTCTCTGACGAAAACTCCAGCACTTAAATCACTGATGGCCTGCTCATGCGCATAACGAAAAATGCCCGTAAGGGATTACATCAATTTCAAAAGTAGCCCCAGAGGGCCACGGTACGGACACTTCAACTCGGAAACAACGCTACATCCCCCAAACTGACTTGTCCTTGCACTGAATTGCCATAAATATTCTTTTAAAACCTCACGGCACCGAGGGATTCTATGGAGGAATAGCATCCTCTACCCCAATTACCCCAATCTTCTCAGAAGAAACCTCGAGCAGGTAAATTATTTCTCGTCTGCTTATGCGAATAACAAAAAATTTTCAAAAGAGGCAGTTACACCCCCAGTCGTTCACCGTTCAGGCAAATTTTGAAAACCAATTTAAAATTCCAAACATCGTTTTCGCATTAATTCAATTGCCATGCTAGTAAGTAGTCCATATTTTAATCAGTTGCCCTCGTATATATCGCATTCATTCATATAATTGCGCAAAAAATCGAACGAAATCTGATCACCAGATGTTAGAGATATTCGAAATGAAATTCGAAATGAAATAATTTGTCCAGTTTGGAAGTTCCAAATTATTAATTTTTCTTTAGGTTCCTAGGGGTCTGTTCGCAGTTAAATTTTGCACACCCCAAGAGGTCATCATCAATGGTCACTGAAGTGCCAAAACTTAACTCCATCCGATATTTGGTTTCGGAATTTCAAGCAAAATATACCGCTAATAGTTAAAATTTTCAAATATTTGACATTTTTTTTCTAGTTTACAGCCATCCTATCAATACGAGACTTCGCAGGCATATAAAGGTCATTTTTATACAATTTGATGCTGAATTTCAGACAGATCGAGTGATCGGTTCCGGAAATATTCTTGAAAAACGTTTTAACTAAAAATGGCCTTAACTCCGAAACGGCTCGATGGATTTTGCCGATTAACGAATTTGTCCGAGATATTTACGCTCCAAACATGCCCTGCAAATGTCAACGCTCTAACTCGCTCCGTTCGAGAGTTATCGTGCTAACGGACGGACAGAATAGAATTTGACCTTGAATTCTTCATCAGGGAGTCGAACCCAATCGTTTGAGACCATTTTCGCAAAAAAAATCGAAAAATACAGACATATGACGAAATGATAGCTCGCTGTTCCTTGCGGAACACGCGCGCAAAAATCGAAAAATACAGATATTGTGACGAAATGATAGCACGCTGTTCCTTGCGGAACACGCGCGCAAAGAGCATAGCATATTTGAAAAAATCGAGTTTTTGTGGTTTCAAATTGCCTTGAAGCAATTACATTTCGAACATCCTGTAGATGCTATATCGTGTTGCCTAATTGCGATACAGAAAATTATGCTTCTGCTGCGTATGACGACGGTAGCTGACGGTACCTAATGTTGAAATTAGTGACCGACCGAAAATTCGGTTTCGGTTTCGGCCAAGAAATCTAGTTTCGGCCTTAGTTTCGGTTTCGGCCCAAAATGGCCGAAACTTTCGGCCGGGCCGAAACTTGACTGTTCGTGAATTATCCTGGTTGTTTGGCCAGGAGTTAAAAGTAGGTGGACATAATTGTCGTACAAGTTATTGTAATCTATCTTTGTTAAGACTGAGAATTCATGAGAATTCACCTTAATGATTATTAATTAGATTAATAGGGTGATTCCAAATAAGACGTGAAACTTGGAGGAGGAGTTAGTATGTCTCATTAGCTGTTGTTTAATACATATTTATTAATAAATTGGTTCAAGCACTGACGTGAAGTCAGAAGCTTTTGCGCGTATGTTCTATTGTCCATTCTTCTGTATTGGACACCCTTAATCGAATTTACCATGGTGAATTATGTTGTCCATTCTCCTGTATTGGACACTCTTAATTCGAATACAGAAGAATACAGGAGAATGGACAACATAATTCACCATGGTAAATTCGATTAAGGGTGTCCAATACAGAAGAATGGACAATAGAACATACGCGCAAAAGCTTCTGACTTCAGTCAGTGCTTGAACCAATTTTTTTTCGTGTTTTTTTTTAAATTTTCTAGGGGTAGGTACGATTCTTAAAATTTTTCTCTTCGTAATTTTTTTCAAATTTTCTACGGGTACGGTTCTTACAAAATTTTAAACACGTCTTTATGTTGATTTTTTACTACTAGTTACAAAGCGCCATTTCGATCGAATATTTATTTTTTGAGTTATTAAGGAAATAATATTCCAGGTGGGTTTAACTCGGAAACCGTTAGACCGATTATGCCCAAAAACGAACTCAACTCTCCCTTTCGGATACGCAACCTACCCTGAAAATTGCAAGTCCCTATCTCCTTTCGTTCGAAAGTTATCGAGGCAACGGTCACCCATCTACTGAACTCACACAAGAATGCTCGAATCTCCAACAATATTTAACCAATCGTATTAAAACTTGAAATTTGGGAGTAGAGTTAGGTTATGAAGGCTCTTGTAAAATTTCAGCAATTTCGAAAGAATAGTTGCTGATATATAGAATTTTTTTTTTTATTTTCTATGATTTATTAAGAATTTTCTACATATGCTATCCTCACCAAATTTTGCAAACATTTTCGCGTTGGAATTCTACAACTAACAACCATGTTTGAATTCAATCGGTTCAGTATTTTTCGAGTTAATGAGGAACAAAAAAACCCCAAATTTCAGAAAATTTCAGATGGCTATAACTCTAAAACCGTTTGGCCGATTATGCTCATAAACAAACTGATATGTCGCGTTCTGGTGCACATCCCAACCTGATAATTTCAAGCCGCTATCTCATTCCGTTCTCAAGTTATCGTGACAACAAATATATTTTTTAATAATTTTTTTAAAATTTTCTAGCCATACGATTCACACAAAATTTCACAAACGTGCTTAGGTTCATATTCTACAACTACCCACCAAGTTTCAATTCGATCGGTTTTATATTGGTTGAAAACAAAATTATTACTCGGAAACCACTACGCCGATTATGCCCATTAACGAACTTGTCCGTCGTATTGGGATGCGCCACCCACCCTGAAAATGTCAAGGCGCTGGCTCTTTTCGTTCTCAAGTTATCGTGGCAACGGCCGGCCGGACGGCCGGACGGCTGGCCGGACAGAATCAAATTTGACCTCGAATTCTTCATTGGGGAGTTGAACTTAATCGTTTGAGACCATGTTTTTCAAAAAATTCGAAAGTTCCAGACATTTGGGCAAAACTATAACGCGATGTTCCCCAGAACATACGCGCAAAAACCGAAAATCAACAGTTTTTGGAGTTCGTGTGATTTTTAAAAGATTTCTGAACTTTGTTCATATTTCGTCAATTTTTTCTACGTTGACCAAATTTGATGATAATTTGGGTTTATTTTCATCAGAAAAGGATATGATATGTACGAAAAATCGAAACTATGCTGTATAAGAGGTTGAAAAAGAATTAGTATGATTTGAAATGTGGTATATGAATAAATGAAATATCAATTTCTAATATCAATTTGTCTGCAACTTTCGAATTTCACAATTTTTTATGCCGAAACTATTTTAAAAACTTGCCAAATTCCTTCTTCATTCTATAAAAGATTTCGTTAGATTGCATAACTAGTTTCGTTTCAGCAGATTTCTTATAATCAACCTTTTGAATAGCCGGCATATAAAATAGTGAATGTGTATCAAAAGACAGCCTGAGTAAATTTCAGGCGGAAAATAACAACTGAAGATATCAGAAAGACGGCATGTGCTGGCCTATATGGAATGGTGGAACATAATTTATGAATACATTTTCTAATGAAATTTCGAGCTCATTTGCAACAAAAAAATATTGAATTCGTTATTTTTCCCTATTTGCTTCTTACATCCCCTTTCAAATCATACTAATTCTTTTTAATCAGAACCAGCAGTCAAATATCTCGGAAACTGTTGATTTTTGGTCATCAATAAAAATGGCTCAAACCACAGCAAATTATTCATACTAACACCTCCTCCAAGGTTGACGTCTGATTTGGAATTATCCTGTATACTTCGACTTATTATTTTTATAACTTGGTAATACCAAAATAATAAATAAAGATATCAAAGAAGTTGACTTTTTATTTTATTTAACACTGCTTAACTGTTTTTATGTACATGCAATTAAAATTGTAAAAAATACAGTAGATTGCAGTATGAAATATGAAGCTTCGGTTTTGGTTTCGGCCGAAACTCAGAGTCTGGCCAAATGTTCGGTTTCGGTTTCGGTTTCGGCTGAAAAACCAGTTTCGGTCAGACACTAGTTGAAATATCTGCAGAACGGCTACAGTAAGGCTTAAGGAATGCTGTTGAAAGTTTATCTAATATTACCTGCTGAACCCAAAAAAGTTTAAAAAGATATATAGTCGTATTTGAGATAAAAGAGTATCTATGTATCAACTTCTGGTATTTCCGGAAGTGGCGTCATCTTGAAAATATATTCATTAGAAAGATCACACCGGACTTTGGTAAACACCAAAATTTCAAAACCATGTGATTGTCCAATCTCTATATTCATATGTAATGTACGGATTCAAACAATCACCCTGTATGTATTAATTAGACGGTTCAACTATGAAATGCCGCTAATTCATTATAGAATGAGTGGCCCAAGGATTAATGAATGAATAATTGTAACCGTACCTGGTTTCTTAAATATTAAAAAATGATTAATCGTGTTTCAGGAGAACAGACAAGAATTAAAATTATTTGTCGATTTCTTTAATTAAGATAATGCATCCAAAAGCTAAATTCACTACGGAAGTGGAAATGGGCATTGCCTTTAATATTTTTGATTCAAAAACACCATGGGGAAACAATAAATTCATGGAATATTTAATCATGACTTGCTTGGTGATAAAAACCATCAGAACTCAAAGTGTATTTATCAAAATCATAAATTTCTTGAAATTGTTTCTTCCAAACATTCGAATAAATTCTACATATATTGAAAACTAAATCCTTAGTAAAATGAAACTGCCACCATCCATAATAGTATACTAACTCAAGTAGACATAGAGATTAATTTATACTCGATCCTAATAATCATACGCTTTTTCTACGCCCATGTCAGTAAACGTCAAAAATCGCGCGGCCGACATTAATTGTAAGTGACTTTTTACAATAACATGCACGTAAAGAGATATCATAACATACATGCACGTGCGTTTTGATAAAAAAACTTAAATTTCATGATTTAATTAAATTGCAGTAAATTTTTTATTAAGTTGGACTTTATTTTGTCTATTTAGATAAATGTAATCGATTGAAAAACATAAAAACTTTTAGCTTTAGCGAAACACATTTTGAATTAAAAGTTTGATGACCCCAAATGTCGACAACACATTAAACATTTCTCATAAATTAAGCAGCGTTTCCTTAGTACTATAAAAATGAAAGTCATGTCATTTATGCTGTCAATTTTTACAAAACGGTTATCCAAACATTTTCTCAAACGAATTATGAGTTCATTAATTCAATAAAAGAAAATGGGTGGGCGTAGGAAAACTATAGTACGATACACGAGTTGTAAGCCCATTCGGTCGTAAACTTCTTCACTTCGTGCGTAATGGGCTACTTACAACTCTTGTTACGTAATATACTATTACCTACGCGATAAAGATAGCACATATTTATCACGTAAGTTAATCTAATATTTTATATTGGATCCTTCATTTTCGAAAAGCTTGTAGCAAATAATATTCATAAAAAATATGAAAATATGAAAAAAGCACTGACGTGAAGTCAGGTACTTTTGCGCGCATGTTCCATTATCTTCGACTCATTTGAAGTCGATCAAGCTGATATTTGGAGGCCATTGTAAAATTGTGGCTCAAAATAATGCATGGAATCTCAGCTGATTCTGACGTATAGGCTTCTGAATTATAAAATTTTTGAAGAAAAAAAAATTGATTCCAGTGAAACTTCGCTAAAATCAGCCCGTCGGAATTATACAAGTAATTACCGTGATTCAATTGGATCGTATTGAGTTATAGAGGAAATAATAATAACATTTTAGATGCCTATAACTCCGAAAGCACAAGGCAGATTTTACGCACTAAAGAGCACTAGGGCTCCAAACCTATACCTAAAATTACTTGAGACGTAAGTTTTTTCTCATATTATTAGATATATAACGAATTTCAACTCCGATGGAATATATATTATGTCAAAATTAAGAATTCTGTGATCTTAGATGATTCTCTTAGTAGCCATTAAAGTCATTAAAATGGTACGAAATATATTCATCTCTTATGAAAGCTGAGATAACGGTCTATATCAATGGCAAATTCGATTGAGAGTGTCCAATAGAGGTGAATGAACAATAGAACATGTGCGCAAAAGCTTTTAACTTCACGTCACTTTTTGAATCATTTTTGTGTGTATTTCTTTGACCCATATACTAGGGCCACTGTCTTTTCCTTTAAACTCAGTTAATGTGTTCTCAGTAGCTGGTGAGATCTGATATTACTCGTTTTCACTCTAGATCTGCGGGCATAATTTTGTTGTCTTTTTTTCGTTTATTTGGTAGGGTTTTGGATAGTGAATGATGATGATGTAAACGAATAAGGTCATTGAGTGGTAAGTTACACTGATGATTGGTCACAACCATGAAACTGGTACGTATCTGCCGTGAAGAACGTATATGCACTTTCATAGTTTATAAAATCTGGATATTTCGGTATTGGAAATCGGTAAATCAAGAAGCAATCCCAAATGAGGTGAAGCGCTTCTGACTGGTAGAAGCCTGCTATAACGGCTGACGCAATCAAAATGTACCATCAGCTTGTTACAGCCAATGCCGACCACAAGCCCTGTATAGAAGGCTGTGAGACCCCTGAACAAAGAGTGAAATGGACAAGAAAAGACAGTGAGAGTAGATATGACGGGTTACGTCACGGAGAGGCGCCAAGTTTCGATCGTTGAACAGCCATTATGTGCAACCAAATTTGAATTGAACTTTTTCTGTATTCTTATGGATATAATAATCGATTCCAATAATAAGGAAAATACATGGAAGGGGTCTATAATCCTTTTATCATTTTCGACGAAATAAATCGGAAGTAATATAATTGGAATTCCGAATAGGAGATGCGGATATCAGACTCGGTATAGACTTTCCGAATATGGTCCCAAAATAACTTTAACTATATTCACTAGAAACATCTAATGTAGACCTTATGGTCTGAATTAGTTTGTATACTGTTTATCTGCAAATTAATTGATCTTACAAGTATTTGACAATAAAATACGCAATTTTGCTTCCAGGTGGCTGATGATGATATCCTTGGGCGTTATTTAGTCTCAACAAAGCCAATCAAAAATGGCGAAATCATATTCAAAGAGCGTGCCATGATACATGGACCAGCTCAATTTACAATTCCTGTATGTTTAGGTTGTGGTGAATCCATAAATGAATCTAATATCCATCCATGTTCAGAATGTGGCTGGCCAATGTGTAGTGAGATATGCCAGAAGAATCCAAATCACATACCAGAATGTCGATATACCGTTCAACGAGGAGACAAGGTATGTTTTGTATTTTGGAATCATTTTTTTCATATGTTGAAAGTAAATCTCTTCATCCTAAGAAATCAAAATCTGAAGGATTCCTATTTTATGAATAGGGGGATTATTTATATTTATTAACTTATATTAGTCGATTGGGTGGTTCTGCACATCATTGAAATCCAGTATAGCGATAGATAAAAATAAATGAATATTTAATTATATTTCCTTGTATATGGTAGAAAGGATGTATAGTATCAATTTGTAAACCAAGTTTGGACCTTTTACACTATAACCTGAGCTGGGAATGCTATTAGGAAAAATAAAATAATATCACAAAAAATATCGAACAAACATAATACCCAGTTTTCAATTCGGATTCAGAAGGAAAAAAAAATGGAAAATCGCTGAACTGAAAAATCATAAAATGGGTAATAGTCTAAGAGCCAGTGGCCGGCAGACAGCACATATTTTAAGAAAGCCTGAAATTTCCCCAGTTAGTCTATGGTACCTACCATATATGAAATGGGGGATAGCTGAGCCTAGTCGCGGTGGCTTCAGCGTCCCTGTAGTATGATTGGTGTGATAATTTCACAATCTAAAAAATGGGTTCAAGCCCTGTGGACAGGAGCTTTCTGGCGCTCTAGTTCAAACAGACAAATTATATCTCCGAAAGTATTGGTTTCTCAGAGTTGGGAATTATATCAATGTATTCTTATGATAGAACTGCATCATAAAGGAAATTCAATTTAAATAATAGTTTATTTATCAAGATTAAATGAGCAATCATGAGAATGAGAACTGCACCATGGAAGAAATCAAATTAAATCTGGCCAATTTTGCCCAATAACGAACTTAAGGGAGATATTCATCTCCCTAAACTGCTCTGAAAATTTCAACTACCAACCTCATTCCGTTCGAGAGTTATATCTATGTCTATGGATGAAAAGCAATCTCACTACTCTCAGATCTCTTACTTCATGTTCCGTTCCGAAATGTAAGAATTTTCTGAGAAAACCTAATTTCGGAGCAAACAAATGAGATTTTTCTCACTTTGCTCACAATTCTTCGATTGATTAGTTTATGTCATGTCTCAGGAACATCATTTGACATTATGACAATTCATACATAGAATAATATCATTCTGTGACAACGTTGAAATACGATTATTATTGAAATTTTGAAAAATCATATCTCTGAAAGTATTAGCTTGTTAGAGTTAAAAATGATATCATTGGATTCTTATGGCAAAACAGCTTATTGAAAAAAAAATAATTTGGAATTTGCCTTGTAAAAAAAAGTTATTTTTTTTTGTTACTCCGAAACCATCTGTCCGATTTTGCCCAATAACGAACTCAGCCGAGATATTTAGCTCCCAAACCTATTCTGAAAATTTCAACTGTCTAGCTCATTCCGTTCGAGAGTTATCGTGCCTACGGCCGGCCGGACCGGTGGACGGCCGGACAGAATGAATTTCGACCACGGATTCTTGATCAGTGAGTCGAACCAAATCGTTTAAGACCATTTTCATCGAAAAATTCGAAAATTACAGACATTTGGGCAAATTGATAAGCACTCAGTTCCGAGGAACTACAGCGCCAAAAAGTGTTTCATTTGATGAGAGGAATCTTTGGTTAAAATTAATGCAGTGGTCAAAGACTCACCTTGTATATATCGTCGTTGCGCCTTCAAAATGCGACATGTGAATTTTGATAAATTGTGCATTCATACACTTAGCATGTTTTGCAGGAGCATATTTTCGATTCGTACTTGTCGCTTTTCGATCAAATCCAACTGGAACCGAAACTAGTGTGATTATCACATGGCAGCTTTTAACGAAATATCCAGCTTGCGCAGTTCTTAGTCGAAATATACACTTAACGCATTTTGCACAATATATGCACATGTCGCGTTTTGAAGGCGCAACGACGATATATATTATTAATTTAGTCGTTATTCAGTTTCAAGGAGAACGTTATTTTCCTCTATGATAATAAGGCTTTATAGCTGATTTTCGGATATCTATTCATATCATTGTCTTTAATTATTTATTCCGTTTTAGTGGCATCAAGATCAGGAACTTATTAGCCGATGTAATACATAAAAAATGGGTTCAAGCCCTGTGGACAGGAGCTTTCTGGCGCTCTAGTTCAAACAGACAAATTATATCTCCGAAAGTATTGGTTTCTCAGAGTTGGGAATTATATCAATGTATTCATATGATAGAACTGCATCCTAAATGAAATTCAATTCAAATAATAGTTTATTTATCAAGATTAAATGAGCAATCATGAGAATGAGAACTGCACCATGGAAGAAATCAAATTAAATCTGGCCAATTTTGCCCAATAACGAACTTAACCGAGATATTCATCTCCCTAAACTACTCTGAAAATTTCAACTACCTACCTCATTCCGTTCGAGAGTTATATCTATGTCTATGGATGAAAAGCAGTCTCACTACTCTCAGATCTCTTACTTCATGTTCCGTTCCAAAATGTAAGAATTTTCTGAGAAAACCTAATTTCGGAGCAAACAACTGAGATTTTTCTCACTTCGCTCACAATTCTTCGATTGATTAGATAATGTCATGTCTCAGGAACATCATTTGACATTATGACAATTCATACATAGAATAATATCATTCTGTGACAACGTTGAAATACGATTTATTATTGAAATTTTGAAAAATCATATCTCCGAAAGTATTAGCTTGTTAGAGTTGAAAATGATATCATTGGATTCTTATGGTAAAACAGCTTATTGACAAAAATTTAATTTGGAATTTGCCTTGTAAACATTTTTTTTTTGTTACTCCGAAACCATTTGTCCGATTTTGCCCAATAACGAACTTAGCCGAGATATTTATCTCCCAAACCTACTCTGAAAATTTCAACTGTCTAGCTCATTCCATTCGAGAGTTATCGTGCCTACGGCCGGCCGGACGGCCGGACAGAATGAATTTCGACCACGGATTCTTGATCAGTGAGTCGAACCAAATCGTTTAAGACCATTTACATCGAAAAATTCGAAAATTATAGACATTTGGACAAATTGATAAGCACTCAGTTCCGAGGAACTAGAGCGCCACAAACCGTTTCGCAAGTTCATCGGCCTTCTCTTTTACTTCAATAACGGTGGCCTTGTACCCATAGAAGAGTCCCTTTATTGCCCCTAGCCAGTTGCTCTATGGTATTCTGACCTTTCGGGATGGCCCTGGATGGGTGATTTCAGGTGCGAGGTCCAGAAATCGAATATGGTCGGCATTACATCTGAGAGCTATACCGGAGGCCTGAGTCCAGTTGGTTCAGTAATCTCATATGTCCTACCAAGTTTCCACAACGACAAATTCTTATTGCATGCAACAGGCTATATTTCCTCACATGTAAGTGCAAGGAAAGCAAGGATAGTATTATGGCAAGCTCCTGTGACACCAACACAAGCAATCCGTTTCAGATTCTCCAACTATCTCATAAGCTTTTTTCCGCCATGCTAAGGATTCATGGCTGACAATGAGGCATATAAGCACATTGCTATTTAAGCCCCCATGTCTCCCCAAATAATCTCGTCTCTGGCGCTGACTTGCTTAGTTCCAGGGAAATGAGTCTCTAGCAGAAATCTCAAATTCCCTTCGTGATCCTTCGTGAAATTTCCACAAGGATTTCTAATCTGGCCAAGTGGGTTAGAGTGTTCTTTGGATAGTACCCTTTGGAGTCGAGCCGTAGTAGTTTTATCCAATCCCTCACAGAAGCTCCTCCAAGACTGACTTTTAGTTTTTCTTATATCTTTGTTGTATTTTGTAAGAGCCAGGCCCCCCAGCTACCTCCTCACTTCCTTTGAGGTGGTCAAGTCGATGATTCCACCAGAGATCTGAAAGTCTTTTTCTTCCTGAGTCGACAATTATCTTTATATGCATCTTTCAAACAGGATGTGAAGTATGAGGTATTTTCTAGTTCCTCCAGCGTACATATGATATATTCCAATTCCGACCTCAACTGGGCTTCATAGAGCCATCAGTTGGTCCTTGGTATCCTGCACTAAACATCAGTAGGAGCATTAGCTTCGATGTCAAATTCAATTGCCATCTGATCTACCATGACGGCTCTTTTGAAACCCTCCAGTTTTTCACCGTTGACACGTAAGGTCGAGAACTTCACCTCTGATCGAATTAATGAGTATTGTACTATTTCCTACATTGAGGCCTTGAAGTTTCGTCGGTGGTGTGTTGATAGCGTCTTCTGGAAAGTACCCTGAGGTGACAACGAGCTGTCTTTTGGTACTTCCAGTTTGCGACTTCACAAGCACCTCAGCAATAATCCTCTTGAGAAACTCTGAAGAATGCCTGTTGTGCCTTTTCGCTTCGTCAGAGTTTCGAGCATGGGTCTCCTTCGGAGAATCCTCCTGTTGGAGGCCTTGATTCCTTCGTTTCGAATCTCTATGAGTCTTAGGATTTTCTCGTTTGAGAGATCCTGGCTACTTTGGAGATAGCCAATCAGAATATAAGATTGAGGTAATTTTGCCACCTCCACGATCCTTAGATTGAACCCTTTACAGGGCTTCAGCTTTTGCTGTGTGCTCCCAAGCCACTCAATGGTGGCACTATCAGAATATGTCGGACCGAGCCACCCCACTCGTGCATGTAGTTGGCACGTAGACCTTATCTCAGCCTCTAGTTCCAGAGCGAATATCACTTCTGGATATAGCAGCTTCGAGGACAGCTGAGGACTGCGAGGCATATGGAGCTTCTTTTTTACTGCGTTTGGCTATCTGTCCTAGGATTACTGCCCTCCAACCTCTTGACTCCTTGGCCTTTTGGTATGGCAGACCTTGCACCAATGGGTTTGGAAGCATTTTCCTGGCTTCTTCTGATGTGGTTCCATTCCTTATAAGGATTTAATCTTCTTTCGGGCCACCCGAGACTTCTTGACTACTTCTAGAATCTTCTATTCGAGGTCCTTGACGACCTCATCATCCATGCTTTTCAGCAGCGTTTCCTCATCCTTGAGGTCAGGACTTGCACCCTGTTCCATTGACTTATCGGGGCTTTCTCCATTATCTCTATCTAGCGCAGTTGGGTTGGTGCCAGGCCCTTCTTGTTTGTTAGTATGGTCCATTTAAGTTCCACGAGAAGCAGGGAAGAGAACGTTCATAAGGAGCATAGCCCTGCATGTTCCTGGATGGCATTATTAAAACCAGAGTTGAGCTGATATCCGGAGTTCATATGTTAAGGACCAGTATTTTCACTAGCCATGTAGGTGTTGGCATACGCTGTTCCACTTCGTGTTTGCAAAGGTATCCATGGAGTCTTAATAATAATATTGTAATAAAATTATAAAATTGTAAATTGTTATTATCTTTCATACAGTTTGCTCGGGCAAAAGAATATATTTATGAAGAAAATTCCTTTTCTCGTACATTTTGTATGGAACACAAGTATGAAACATCTAGTAATAAATAACTTACACTGACTCAGTTTTGCTAACGGTGAATAGCTGCTGAAAATGAGTGCAATTAACCACATAATATTCGAATATGTTCGTGTTCATAGCCTTCGCCATAAGCTGTAATCTCAACCAGCTGGTCGGAGAGCTTCCTGATCATACAACAGATGCGCCAATACGCTTGAGTTATTTATGACAACTAAACCAGAGCACTACAAGGTTGCTATTTCACCTCCATCGGCAATTCGGACCAGTCTCGTGCAAGCCTCGTCTCCGGGTCCAAAATTCCAACCTGTCTGGGGTACTGATCAAGATTTGGCACTATAAAGCAGAAGATCGGAATGTACTGTGTGATTTTTATGCCTCACATTCATGGAATAAACCCTGCTTCAATGAAATAAATATAAACAGCGTCGCTGAGTGTGTTACATATGTGATAGATCACGATTACAATCAAGCAAATTTCGAACAAAAAGCCATAGATTGGAAGTGAGTGCTGGTGGGTTGCAGCTGCGAAATATAAGGCCTACCGACTATCGCACAAACAAATTCAATAAGACCATACTCTTCGCGCAGACCTTCGTTTCTAACTCGACTATCGAAACAGGTACACAGAAACCACCAACAATTCCAAGTGACTCATCTAGGATGAGAGATATATACTTCAGACCACGGATCATTCGTCAATTGCTTGATGTCCGGATTCATTGAAAAGTGGACGAGTGCAACCAATGCCATCAAAGCGAATATATCCATTTTGTCTAAATTCACAGTCACAGCGTGAGGGCGGGAGTGCCCCAAGGATCAGATTTGACACCCATCCTCTTCCTATTCCATATAACCCATCTTCTTGGTTAGACAGAGAACCACATCGAGAGCTTCGCAGGTGACAGCACGCTGATTTCTTCTATCAGCAGTGACATGCCATTGAGAACCGTTGAATCCCACCTCCATCGATGCCAGTAAATCGATTTCCTTAAAGATGATCTCAAAAAGATAAATGAATGGGAACAAGGAATCTGATGCTATAAATAACCAAACAACTATTTTTGGCGTGCTGTTCAGGTGGACAGAGTGCCTATTAATTCGTCCAAATGTCTGTATTTTTTTTTTATTTTAGGCCAAGAATGGTCTCAAACGATTAGGTTCGTCTCACTGTTCAAGGATTCGAAGTCAAACTTGATTCTGTCCGGCAGTGCATTCGGCCGTCAGCACGATTCCACTCGAATGCAATAAGTTAAATAGTTGAAGGGTTGAGGTTGAAGTTGAGTTCAAATGAGCAGGCTAAGTTCATTAATGAGCAAAAACCGACTAGTGGTTTCAAAGTTACAGCCATCTGAAATTTTGTTTTCCCAATAGCTCGAGAAATACCGATCTTCCTGAATTGAAGCGCTGTAGTTTTTTTTTAAGGATCACATGACAAGGAAATTTCAAAAAATGTATTTAAAAAAATGTCTTTATCTCAGAAACTATCGGTCAGATATCGTTGCAATTTTGCAAGAACCTTCAAAGCCTTATTTTACAGTAGAGTTCCAGATTTGGACTCGTTCAGATTGGTGAAGATATTGCCGAAATATCGAAATATTTCAACGATCGAGATGTACTGGTCCGTTTTTTCACACTAGACAAACGAATTTGTCAAAAATTTTTGATTTTTGACGTGCCTGGAGAGAATTTAAAAAATTATTTCTATTTTCGTTGATCTCGAAATATGCCGGTTCGGACCGTTTTCGAACGGGAAACATTGCAAAAAGTGAAGAGCCGGTATGAAGCCGTTGAATAAAATGATGATAATCTCATGTAACTAGAAAATTATGACATTTTTGGCGCTCTAGTTCCTCGGAACTGAGTGCTTATCAATTTGCCCAAATGTCTGTAATTTTCGAATATTTCGATGAAAATGGTCTTAAACGATTTGGTTCGACTGACTGATCAAGAATCCGTGGTCGAAATTCATTCTGTCCGGCCGTCCGGCCGGCCGGTCCGGCCGTAGGCACGATAACTCTCGAACGGAATGAGCTAGAGAGTTGAAATTTTCAGAGTGGGTTTGGGGGATAAATATCTCGGCTAAGTTCGTTATTGGGCAAAATCGGACAAATGGTTTCGGAGTAACAAAAAAAAATTTTTTTTTTACAAAACTAATTCCAAATTATTTTTTTTTAATAAGCAGTTTTATCATAAGAATCCATTCATATCATTTTTAACTCTAACAAGCTAATACTTTCGGAGATATGATTTTTCAAAATTTCAATGTAAATCGTATTTCTACGTTTTCACAGAATGATAGAATTATTATGTGGGTATTCTATGAATTGTTATAATGTCAACTTATTCTCTTGAGACATAACGTTGTTTCATTCGAGCAATCGTATAAATATGAGAATGATAATATAATATCATACTTTTTGTTGATTTTTCAAAATTTCAATGATAGAATTATTCTGTGGCTATTCTATGAATTGTTATAATGTCAACTTTGACGTTGTCTCATTGTCATTCATTCCAGTAATGGTATCAATATGAGAATTATAATAATGATACTTATCATACTTTTTGTTGGTTGATATTTTCATGCCGATGATCAATCCATATGATGATGGGATTGGTAATGGTAAGTTAATAATATTGAGTTCAGAATATCTCCACTAAAAACAAAACTGGAATATTGTAGATTTGAGGAAAGATATATATTATCGTTCATCATATAATTGAGGAATGAATATCTCGGATGAGTTCGTTGTTGGGTAGAATTCGTCTATTGGTTTTGGATTGATCATTTTTGGCACTCTTGTTGAATTTAAATTCTTCTATGATGTTTGAATTCAATTTCTGCTAAGATGAAGTTCTAAATTTCAATAATGAATCGTACTTCTATGTTTTCACTGAATGCTATAATTATTCTATCTAAGCTTTATTAAATGATCTGTGTACATGTACATTCCATCCTGTTTTATATGAGAGAGTCAAATTCATTTCAGCTATTTTAATTTGGTTTCTTCCATGGTGCAGTTCTCATTCTCAGATTGCTCATTTAATCTAGATAAATGAACTATTATTTGAATTGAATTTCCTTTATGATGCAGTAAATTTTGTGAACAATAGTTACAAATCACCACACTCACGGGGAGAAAGGGTTTTTTGCTGAGGTTTTTCCCTAAGCTCTTGCATCATACGTCGAATTTTATGGTACCCCGTTGCACCAACCTCTGCTAACACATATACTCTCAGTCAAAAGAATATATATATCATAAGAATAAATTGATATAATTCTCAACTCTGAGAAACCAATACTTTCGGAGATATAATTTGTCTGTTTGAACTAGAGCGCCAGAAAACTCCTGTCCATAGGGCTTGAACCCATTTTTTGTTCAAGTCCCTGCATTCACCGTAAATCTGTACACCACGTTTATAGCTCTGGTTTCATAAACCGAAGGTACCGGGATCGATTCCCGTACCAGAAATAGCTCTTTTCAGTTGTTTTTAATTTATATCGAAATAATAAGTTTGATTAATGATATATCTACTGAATTTAAGTCGATCTTTCAATAAAATTACGTGAAACATGAATAGTTTCCTGAATTATCAGTTATTTTACGAATTTCAATTCCTGGTGTTTTCATCATATGTTACAATTGTTTGATTGAACTGATTTGTGTCCTTACGCCACCTTAAACAAAGCACGGTTTATTTTCGACCAAACATTAAATTTATATATTCGAATGGGTCCTTACGCCACCATAGACACAGCCCTGTTTATTTACGACTATAAATTTGAGCAAGCGCGCCAAAACTCCTGGCCACAGTGTTTTTCGTAGAACTCAATAGGAGACTTCAGGAATCCAGCATCAAGTGCTACGTCCAAGGAATTCCCTGCGTATTCTCGGCATGACTAATATTTGATCAAGGCTATCAGAGCGCATATTCCTGAGCAGTTCAATTAACAGCTAAGAGTAAACAGGACTCAATTTTCTGTTTGGGCGACCAACTAGGTGACACAAATTTTCCTTTCCCCAGGCGGTCAAACATATACAAAAAAAAAATGGTTCAAGCACTGGCGTGAAGTCAGAAGCTTTTGAGCGTATGTTCTATTGTCCATTCTTCTGTATTGGACACCCTTAATCGAATTTACCATAGTAAATTATGTTGTCCATTCTCCTGTATTGGACACTCTTAATTCGAATTTACCATGGTAAATTCGAATTAAGTGTCCAATACAGGAGAATGGACAACATAATTTATTATGGTAAATTCGATTTAGGGTGTCCAATACAGGAGAATGGACAATAGAACATACGCGCAAAAGCTCCTGACTTCACGTCAGTGCTTGAACCAATTTTTTTTTTCGTAATTTTTTTGAAATTTTCTAGGGTTACGGTTCTCAAAAGTTTTAAACACGTCTTTATGTTGATTTTCTACTAATAGTTACCAAGCTTCAATTCGATCGAATCTTTATTTTTTGAGTTATCGAGGAAATAATATTCCAGGTGGGTATAACTCGGAAACCGTTGAACCGATTATGCCCAAAAACGAACTTAACTCTCCCATTCGGATACGCAACCTACCCTGAAAATTGCAAGTCCCTATCTCCTTTCGTTCGAAAGTTATCGAGGCAACTGTCACCCATCTACTGAACTCTACAAGAATGCTCAAATCTCCAACAATATTCAACCGATCATGTTAAAACTTGAAACTTGGCAGTAGAGTTAGGTTATGAAGGTTCTTGCAAAATTTCAGCAATTTCAAGCGAATAGTTACTGATATATAGATTTTTTTTTTCAATTTTCAATGATTTTTTATAAATTTGTTACAAATACTATCATTACGAAATTTTGCAAGCATTTTTGCGTTGGCATTCTACAACTAATTACCATGTTTGAATTCAATCGGTTTTGTATTTTTGAGTTAATGAGGAACAAAAAACAACCAAATTTCTGATGGCTATAACTCTAAAACCGTTTTGCTGATTATGCTCATAAACAAACTGAAATGTCGCGTTCTGGTGCACATCCTAACCTGAAAACTTCAAGCCGCTATCTTTTTCCGTTCTCAAGTTATCGTGTCAACAAAAATATTTTTTAATAATTTTTTAAAAATTTTCTAGCCATACGATTCGGTCAAAATTTCACAAACGTGCTTAGGTTCATATTCTACAACTACTCACCAAGTTTCAATTCGATCAGATTCATATTGGTTGAAAACAAAATTATTACTCGGAAACCACTAGGTCGATTATGCCCATTAACGAACTTATCCGTCGTATTAGGATACGCCACCAACCCTGAAAATTTCAAGTCGCTAGCTCTTTTCGTTCTCGAGTTATCGTGGCAACGGCCGGACATAATCAAATTTGACCTCGAATTCTTCATTGGGGAGTCGAACTAAATCGCTTGAGATCATTTTCGTTAAAGAAATTCGAAAGTTACAGACATTTGGGCAAAACTATAAAGCGATGTTCCCCAGAACATTCGCGCAAACTAGTTCGAAATGCACTGAGGACAGGAGCTTTGGCACGCCTGTTCAAATTACTAGCCAGAGCAGTCACCTTATTTATTATTATTATTTATTTTTCAGTCATGTGAAAATCATAAAATGAACTTCATAACATAAACTTCAATTCGGTCAGATCAGTATTTTTCGAGTTATTGGGTGAACAAAATTTCAGATGGCTATAACTCTGGAATCACTCGGTGGAATTTGCCCTTCGGAACATTAACGAACTTAGCTGGAGCATTTATTCTCCAAAGCTACTATGCAAATTTGAACTCTCTACCTCATTGCGTTCGAGAGTAATCGTGCTGACGGCCGGATGGCCGGACAGTATCAAGTTTGACTTCGGATTCTTCAAATTACAAGCATTTGGACTAATTGATAGGAACTTTGTTTAGGTGAACAAGCGTGCCAAAAAAGAATATATGGTGTGCTGAGGATATTCCGAAGGATATTTTACTGAAAACGAAGTTCATATTAACAGTGAATCAAATTAATAGCTACGTAAGGAATGTTCAAAACAATATACCGTTTGTTGAATCATGCGAATTTTACGTTATTGGTCGCGTTCAGCAGAAAGATCGGTAGCATGAACCGCTCCGCTACCCATAGGTAGCGGTATCGTAATCTGCCGAACGGACAGCTCTAAATCACAGATGTTTGAAGTTTAGGTGCAGGTTAGGTGATTCCAATTTTCTTTGATTACCTGTCACAAAAATAAATATTCAGTCATGAATCCAAATATAATTTCATTACTCTTCGAAGATGATAATATTACGGCCAACATAAGAAGTGAACTTGTTAAATTATTGGCTCAACCTCTGCCTTCATTGGAAGATGAAAACAGAGAATTTGTTCCCAGGAATCAGAATTTTTATGAAGAGACAATTCCTCAATATATGGGTGATTTATTCAAAGACCATTCTAGAATGTCCCGAAATGCAGGTAATTCTTTCTGTTGATAATATATGTCCAGTATCCATTTTTCCGCTCCTTATTTTTAAAATAAATGTCACAACTGTCAAACTTACAACATGTTAACGATACTGAGCAGAAAAAATCTACGCTGCTTAAAATGACAACCGCTACTCAACATGTTCCAAAGTGAGCGTACCGTTCGGCAGAAAAATCATCGAAATGTGACAACTGTTCCGCAACTGTTGGTTCTGCTGAACGCGACCATTGTAAATTCGCTAATGAGTGATAATTTGGATACGCATCTCAGTCATACCTTATACAGGGTGAGTCTTTAACCACTGCATTAATTTTAACCAAAGATTAATCTCATCAAATGAAACACTTTTTTCATTTACCATTATTCCAGATTCGGCTCAAGTAAAAAGTTACAAGCGTTTAAAGATTTCACAATGTGCTAATACACTCCCGCATATAAATTATCTATGACATTGTTGGCGGACGAGAATAAGGCATGGTAACGTGGTTTACAGCTTGATTCGGGATTCCAACGCTCACGGACGGATCCATAAATGTAGTGAAATTTCTGGAGTTTTCCATTTTAAAACATTAAATGAAGAATATCTCGCAAACGGTGCGTTTCAGGAGAAATGATGAAGAATAATATAATGTTCTAATACGATGGAATATTCTGGAAATGACTCAAGAAAAACTTTATATGCTTTCTTTATGCTAATTTCTTTTAGTTTTATGAATCCACGAGTCCATAACTAGAAAACCAGTAGAAGTAGAAAATAACTAATAGTTGGAAAATATGTATCACAGTTATAGGAAACTTTACGCCAATATTCATTTTATTCGAAAAAAGGATGTCAAAGCTACAAAATAAAAACTGATTTTTTTTTCAAAATTTCAACAGCCTGTATCTTTTTACCTGAGCTGAATTTGGAAAAATGTTAAATGAAAAAAGTGTTTCATTTGATGAGAGGAATCTTTGGTTAAAATTAATGCAGTGGTCAAAGACTCACCCTGTATGTATAAACAAATTTCCAGCTAAGTAATTTCATGTATTTGTGTCCGTCATACCAAGAAACAAGTTGGAAACTGTGGCCAGGAGCTTTGGTGCGCTGTTCAAATTTATAGTCAGAGCGGTCACTCATCCCGGTACTGAATTCGTCTAAAGCTGCTTAACTCCAGAAAAAAATAATATTCCGAATATTTCCTAAAATATAAATCAGACTGTAAACACAAACGTCTAAGAAAACTGGTCCACTTTTTGGCCGAGAATTGTCTCAAACGATTAGTTTAGACTCAAGCACATATCATTCACTGTTTTACGTTGAAAATAAACAGTGCTGTTTCTGTGGTGGCTCAAAGACCCACTCAAATACATACATTCACTGTTGGGTCAAAATCTGCTGTGTTTGTGGTGGCGTAAGGACCCATTCAAATACATACATTTAGTGTTGTGTCTAAAAAAACAGTGATTTGTTTGTGATGACGTAAGAACACAAATCATCTCAATCGTAAAATTGTGACATGAGATAAAAAACATTGTAGAGCTGTGGTTTATTTTCAATAATTTATTCCGAGAAATATTCCTATGATACAAATTAGTCAAAACGTACGCTTGTACCATGGAGAAGTATGAATTGACTATTTAACAAAAGAATTTTATTCATATCTAATATTATATGAAAATACTCGTAATTTTATCAAAATATTGACTTAATTCCGTCCATAATCCTTTTCTCAAAGTTATTATTCCGATAGAATTGTAAAATAAAATAAAAAATGACAATAATTTCGGCTACGTGAATCGATCCCGGTACCTACTTGTCAAGAAGATGAATCCATAGGGATTCGGCACTAGGCCAGCGAAGCCGTAATTAACTAATGGGACTTCTGTAACTTGAACATATGTTATTTGTTATTACTGACCTTTGATAACTTGTTTTCAGATTTCTAATTTTAGAAATATATCATCATGTTAATATTATTCGATCAATTTCAAATTGAGAACTTTGCTGTAAAATAATTTACATATCATAGACAAGATATGCTGAGCCGACGCACACGGGTCGACCGGCATATATTTGACGCGATCAGAATCGCATCGGTAATTTTAGCGATCTGTCATTCAGGGCTTTGCTTTAACGTTCAGTCTTATGATCACAAAATAAAATTCATTCAGGCCAGAAATTCATTGAAGCGAGAAATTTTTACATTCCACATAAGGTTAGGTACTTCCTTACTTGGTCAGTTACGACGATATAACATAAGAAGTGCTGACTTCCTTGTAAACTGTGCTCAAAAGTAGTGACATGTATGCCATAAATTAGGGAATTTAAAAATAAGTGGGTACATTCCATTATGGTTCTAAGGGATGTCCGCTTGTTGAAGTATATGTCATTTTAGGATATAATTACAATGATGGTCTATAATTCCCTCAATTATGAATTCTCGAAATGTTTATCATTATGTTTTCAAAATTTAAGATGATTCGAAAGGAAATATACTTCAAAATGAAACAAATCTTTATAAAAAATAATTTCTTTATTAACATAATTTTAACAATTTCATATGTATTAAATATTCCAGTATAGAATAGAAGAGTAAATGATGTTGGTCTCACACTTTTTTGAATGTAATTTATAAATTATTATAATTTAGGTATTATAATTTAGGTAGCACTTTTCTAAAACAAATACATATAATTATATATAATCCAATAAAACATACAAAATTTTTGACCAACCAAAGGTGTTAGATTTTTGGAATTTGGTTTGAGTTATTTCAAGTTCTTGGGGGAATAATTACCAAACTCCCAAACAGCCTTTTCATTAGCATCCCTCTTCGAATATCCCTGGTGTCCCCGGGATGCTTCTCTACTTCCCCAACTAATATTAAATTGAAGGCCTAGAAATTGAAATTCATTAAAATTGTAGAAGAATTTATGGGTATTTTACAGATTATTCATCAGTACCTAACAACTTAAAAAGTACTCGTATGTATGAAAGGTAGAAGGAATAGGTGATTGAGGTTGGTGTAAGCGAGAATCTTCATTAAATTCCATTTTTTGATCATTTGTCTATAACTGAGCCAATTATTTTCCCTAGACTCTTCAGGTATCTACTTATAACTCAATATAGAAGGAATGGGCCATTTATACAAAAATTGATGGTCAAAATCAATATAAATAAAATCAGAACTACACAAACTTACCTCCATGACGTCAGCGACGCGCGAGATGTCGGTATCAGGGATGTTGCGGATGTCGATTTTTTCACATCCGCGGATGCGAATGCGGATGCGGAGTTTTGAAAGCTCACATCCGCGGATGCAGATGTTTATGATATTATGTAAATAAAGTCTATTAATGAAGAATTAAAACAATTATAACTTAATTATTAACATTTTTAATGTAATCAAATCAAACAAAAGTATCTATTTTTACGCGTATGTTCTGGGGAACATCGCGTTATCATTTTGCCCAAATGTTTGTAATTTTCGAATTTTTCGCCGAAAATGGTCTCAAACGATTGAGCTTGACTCCCTGATCAAGAATTCGAGGTCAAATCTGATTCCGTCCGGCCGGCCGTTGCCACGATAACTTGAGAACGGAAAAAGATAGCGACTTGAAATTTTCAGGGTAGGTGGCGTATTCCAATAGGACGGACAAGTTCGTTAATGGGTATAATCGGCCCAACGGTTTCCGAGTAATAATTTTGTCTACAACCAATACTAATCCGATCGAATTGAAACTTGGTGAGTAGTTGTAGAATGAAAACCTATGGACGTTTCTGAAATTTTGTGAACATCGTATTGCTAGAAAATTTTAAAAAAATTATTAAAAAATATTATTTACGTCACGATAACCTAAGAACGGAAAGAGTTATCGACTTGAAATTTTCAAGTATGGTTGAGAATCTTCATGCACCATTTGAGTTCGTTTATAGGCATAATCAGCAAAATCGGCAAAAAATCGGTTGTTATTTCCTCAATAACTCGAAAAATACAAAACTGATCCAATTCAAACATGGTTATTATTAGTTGGCAACGCGAAAATTCTTGCAAAATTTTGTGAGGATCGTATAACTAGAAAATTTCCAAGTTTGAACATGATCGGATCTATATTGTTGGAGATCCGAGCAGCCTTGTGTGAGTTCAGTAGCTGGATGGGTGAGCGTTGCCTCGATAACTCTCGAACAAAAGGAGATAGGAACTTTCAGGATAGGTTGCAAATCTGAATGGAAGAGTAAAGTTCGCTGTTGGCCATAATCGGTCCAACGGTTTCGTAGTTATACCCATCTGGAATATTATTTCCTCGATAACTCAAAAAATATAGACTCGATCGAATCGAAGCTTAGTAACTAATTGTAGAATATCGACATGAAGACGTGTGTCAAATTTTGTGGGGACCGTACCACTAGAAAATTTTAAAAAAATTACGAAAAAATATTATTCATCTCATGATTCCTTGAGAACGAAAAGAAATAGCGACTTGCAGTTTCCAGGGTAGATTACGCATCTGAATACGACATTTAAGTTCGTTAACTCGCATAATCGGCCAAAGTGTTTTGGAGTTATATCAATCTCAAATTTGGTTGTTATTTCATCAATAATTCAAAAAATACAAATCCGATCCAATTCAAATATGGTTTTAGTTGTAGAATGCCAACGCGAAAATTCTTGCAAAATTTCGTGAGGATCAGAGTACTAAGAAATTTGTAAAAAATATTTGAAGAAAAAAATTGGTTCAACCACTGACGTGAAGTCAGAAGCCTTAGCGCGTATGTTCTCTTGTCCATTCTCCTTTATTGGATACTCTTGATTGAATTTACCATGGTGAATTCTATTGTCTTGTCTCCTATATTGGACACTCCGAATTTACCATGGTAAATTCGATTAAGAGTGTCCAATAAAGGAGAATGGACAAGAGATCATACGCGCAAAGGCTTCTGACTTCACGTCAGTGCTTGAACCAATTTTATATTTAACACCTACTGGTTCTTATATTAGTAAGTGAAATTAAAAATAGGAGCATTATACTTAATAAATAGTAGGACCCGCCCAAATTCTTTCTTGTCGCTAGCGCTACTTGCATGATATTCGCATCCGCATGAACATCCGCATTGATTAATGCGGATGCGGATACAGATGTCCAAATCTATGCGGAAGTTCCGCATTTGCGGATGCGGATGCGAATATTCGCAACATCCCTGGTCGGTATATACTTTCTGCAATCCGATCGCGTGAATCGTTCTTTCCAAATCGTACGCTCCAAATCGCAACGAGTATGACGTCTAGTTTTAACATATGAATTCGTTTGTTTTATGCAAGATGCATAGAATGTTATTATAAGCATCTATGATATATGCATAGACATGAGCGGAGATACCGCCCTTGATCGTTCTTTTCTAACCAGGAAGATCATAGAATAGAGTAGTGGATATGGTAGATCGCAGATAACATAACTGAATTCGATTTTGGCATCGCAAATTGATGGTGAGTGATAGAACTTTTCCTATTCATCATTTTTCATTGATTCTGTTCTTGTATTCAATGTTATTGTATGTTGGAAGTAAGGTTATGTGGAATATAAATATAATGCGCTTTGATGAATTTCTGGCCTGAATGAATTTTATTGTGTGATCATGAGACTGAACGATAAAGCAAAGCCCTGAATGACAGATCGCTAAAATTGCCGATGAGTTGCTGATCGCGTCAAATATATGCCGGTCGACCCGTGTGCGTCGGCTCTATTCTCACTGGATATTGAACGAATGTTATTACTGACGTATTGACTTGTCAAATTTGACTTCGGCCGATCTAATTCATTAAATGCGTATTCCGAAATGTGAGCGAAGTGAGAAAAATCTCAGTTGTTTGTTCCGAAACTAGTTTTTCTCAGAAAATTCTTACATTTCGGAACGGAACACGAATTCAAAAAATCATGACAACATTGATCGAATGTTAAACCAGTGGACCAGTAAATCACGATCGTTGCAATATTTAGATATTTCGACAATATCTTCACCAACATAGATCCGATCGAGTTCAACTCTAGAACTTATGTAACTGTAAAATAAGGTTTTGAAGGCTCTCGCAGAATTTCAACGATATCTGACGGATAGTTCTCATTGCGTTCGAGCGTAATCGGGTTGACGTAAGGCCGGATAGAATCAATTTTGACCTCGGATTCTTCATCAGTGAGTCGAAACTAATTATTTGAGACCATTCTGGGCCAAAAATTCGGAAACTAAAGACATTTGGACGAATTGATAGGCACTCTGTTCACCTGAACAGCGCGCCATAGAATAGGGAATGGACATATTTGGGCAAATTTGTTGGTGCGGTTGTACCAATTCGCCTCGCAATTCGCTATTATTTCATCCAAATGTCTATATTTCCGACTTTTTACAGAAAATTTCTTCAAACATTTCATTGGATCAAGTGAATTCGTGGTCAAATTTAATTATGTATGTTCAGACGTTTGACCGGCCGGCCTTTAGTATGTTCGTTTTCGAGAAAATAACTGAGCACGTTGAATAATGGAATTAAAATACTGATTTCGTATTTTGGTGATCTACCTATTAAGTAGGGAAATAAGTATACCAAACTCAGATCCATCCAAATTAAGTCCAGTATTAAGATGCAAAATATGCTCAACTTTTCTCAGAGGATAGAAAAATAACAAGCACTGACGTGAAGTCAGAAGCTTTTGCGCGTATGTTCTATTGTCCATTCTTCTGTATTGGACACCCTTAATCGAATTTACCATGGTAAATTATGTTGTCCATTCTCCTGTATTGGACTCTCTTAATTCGAATTTGCCATGGTAAATTCGAATTAAGTGTCCAATACAGGAGAATGGACAACATAATTAACCATGGTAAATTCGATTAAGGGTGTCCAATACAGAAGAATGGACAATAGAACATACGCGCAAAAGCTTCTGACTTCACGTCAGTGCTTGAACCAATTTTTTTTTCGTGATTTTTTTTTAATTTTCTAGGGGTGCGGTTCTTAAATTTTTTTTTTTTCGTCATTTTTTTCAAATTTTCTAGGAGTACGGTTCTTACAAAATTTTAAACACGTCTTTATGCTGATTTTCTACTACTAGTTACCAAGCTTCAATTCAATCGAATCTTTATTTTTTTAGTTATCAAGGAAATAATATTCCAGGTGGATATAACTCGGAAACCGTTAAACCGATTATGCCCGAAAACAAACTCAACTCTCCTTTTCGGATATGCAACCTACCCTGAAAATTACATTTCCCTATCTTCTTTCGTTCGAAAGTTATCGAGGCAACGGTCACCCATTTACTGAACTCACACAAGAATGCTCGAATCTCCAACAATATTCAACCGATTGTGTTAAAACTTGAAACTTGGCAGTAGAGTTAGGTTATGAACGCTCTTGCAAAATTTCAGCAATTTCGAACGGATAGTTACTGATATATAGAATTTTTTTTTTTTATTTTCAATGATTTATGAAAAATTTTCTACAAATGCTATCCTCACCAAATTTTGCAAAAATTTTCGCGTTGGCATTCTACAACTAATAACCAAGCTTGAATCCAATCGGTTTAGTATTTTTCGAGTTAAAGAGGAAAAAAAAACCACCAAATTTCAGAAATTTTCAGATTGCTATAACTCTAAAACCGTTTGGCCGATTATGCTCATAAACAAACTCAAATGTCGCATTCAGATGCACAACCTAACCTGAAATTTTCAAGATGCTATCTCTTTCCGTTCTCAGGTTATCATGACAACAAAAATATTTTTTAATAATTTTTTTAAAATTTTCTAGCCTCACGATTCGCCCAAAATTTCACAAATGTGCTTAGGTTCATATTGTACAACTACTCACCAAGTTTCAATCCGATCGGATTCATATTGGTTGAAAACAAAATTATTACTCGGAAACCACGAGGTCGTTTATGCCCATTAACGAACTTGTCCGTCGTATTGCGATGCGCCATCCACCCTGAAAATTTCAAGTCACTAGCTCTTTTCGTTCTCAAATTATCGTGGCAACGGACGGCCGGACGGCCGGCCGGACAGAATCAAATTTGACCTCGAATTCTTCATTGGGGAGTCGAACTGAATCGTTTGAGACCAATTTCGTCAAAAAATTCGAAAGTTACAGTCATTTGGGCAAAACTATAACGCGATGTTCCCCAGAACATACGCGCAAAAAGCTCTCTGTTAAATTATGAGGAGTAATAAAAAACAAGTATTATTTATAAATTAAATTTTCAGGTATCCATTCGCAATTTCGGAGTTACACACCCAATTTATCAATGTGTGACAGTACTGAGATGTTTATACCAGAAACAGTTCCTGCCAGCAGTTTGGGATAAACTTGAAAAATTGCAGTCACATTGTGAGGATAGGAAGAATACGCCAAAATACAAAAATGAGAGAGTGCAGGTAGCAGAGTTCATCAGAAGGTTCTTCAAACTTGATCAAATATTTTCTGAAGATGACATAATGCGAGTTTGTGGTATTGTGATGGTGAGTAATATTAGAATTGTCTGTTTTGTGAAGTTGACGTATTACCTACTCTCGATTACCTGGAATTCACAATAATTTCCTACTGTAGGAAATATGATGACATGGAGTTAATTTTGCAGTTCGCGCTTACCAGTTTCGAAACAAGATTTGGGTGCATTGCTTCGAATACACTGCTATATAAAGAAAATACAATTTTTTTATTTGCGTGTTAATCATAGTAGCAACTTTACAATTTTTTGAGTCCCTGTTGAAGAACTTACGATCAAATTCAATTAGGAAACGTGGAAAAGGGATTACCAATAGCACATAACATGTGCTGACGTTTCTTGGTATGTGTTTCTTCGTAACTCACAAAGTCAGGATTTATAATTTAGTTCTTCGATCCATAACTCTTATGTTTATTATGATTTTTGACCTCGTTTTTGGTGCTCTTGTTCCCTAGAACAGTGCATATTATTTTGCCCAAATGTCTGAAAGTTTAGAATTTTTGGGTAAAAAAGGATATCCTAGTTCGAGATAGAATTAGATTTAAAGAATACAAACGACGTATAATGAAATTCATTAGGAACACTTTAGACGCCCTCTGGATTCTTTTCCGCCCCAAATCCAATCAAGATGTCTAAAGTAATCCAAAATCATTCCCAAAGATCCTGTAAGGTAGGGCGAGGCAAAAAGGTCCAATTTGACTGTTAGTAATTATACCGTGAAAACCAAAACCACTACATCAAAACATATAACGCATATCAAACAAACAATTATCGAACTATCTTTGGCTCAATTGTCGGTTGATACATAATTATAGATACATTTTACTGTTTTTCTATAGCTTATCGTCTGTCCCTTTTTCCCCCACATTATGGGTAAAATGGGACAGCCAAATGGTCCAATGTTTCATGTTTAATTTTAGAGGGTTTCATGAAATACTAACTACACGACCCAATGCAAATCAAAAGCATTTTTTTACCAAAAACAAACAATGAAAAGTACGGTAATAATTATTCGAAAGAAAATATTTTTCTTAATTGAAGTTCAATAATATTTGATAATTCTTTATCAAGTAACAAAATATTTTTCTGGAAAAATATAATGCTTCATCAATGATTTCTAACCTTCTACACAGTTTTATTACTAATCAGTCCAAGGTGAACAACAGAACAATGTTATTTATTCATTCTGCCATAACCAACTGGACCTTTTTAAACCAACCACGTTCAAGTATTTATAGAGGTTATACAAGAAATACCGTTCAATCTAAGTTGAAAATAACAATAACAATAACAACAACAAATGAATAACGTATACTTACAAACTATGTTCAGGCATCATAAGCTATAAATAGCACACCTCGAAACCAAAAAGATTAACAACGTAAAAAATTACTTACGTTCAATGGCGCGTTATACTCCCAGCGCCCGCTACTTTACGCTCGTCTCGTAAGTACGATAAGTCACTAGTTTTTGAGATTTTTATGGTGGACCTTTTTACCCGCGGACCTTTCAGCCCTGTCCTTCTCTAACCCAACGGGAGTTCGAGTGGCGAATCCCAAACTTTTGCCACATGATGCCTTGAAGCCAATAAGGCTGACTGGGTAAACCGAATATCTCTATTTGAAATATTTAATACTTGAATATAAAACATCTCATAACTCTCATACATTTTGGTGCAACGCTGAGGAGGCCCAAGTTCTGGAATTTCATCTTTGCACGTGCAACGTACTCATGCCACGCCATTGGTGTAAGCGAAGTATTTCAGCCAGAGGATTCACTAACAGGCGTTGAACACCACCTCGAGAGTACAACCTTATGCGAACGGTGAAAAGTCGTAACCAGAGGGACGAATCAGGTTACTCGTAGTCGTGGGAGTGCATGGGGAGTTATCACTCTCACTTGGTTAGATGGAGTTGGCTCTGTAGAGTTTTTAAAATGGTGCGGATTTAGTTTCAGGACTTTGATTCCTTTCAGAAGAATAGAGTTGATATAAGTTTTATCTCTTGTAATAAGATGTTGATAGAAGACGAGACGGTTCTCGTTCAACAACGAGATTCTACGACGTGATTCAAATTAGCCAACTATCACATAGACGAAATCAGAGTAAATTGAAGCAGTAGTTATAGAACAGTCATTACAAGAGCAAATTTTTCGAAAGACGTGATAGTAAACTTAATCGACCTCAAGACGACTGATATTAAAATCCTACATATTTATTACGGCATCTTGAATCATTTCCTTTAGTGGATTCATGTGTCACGTTTTATTGCAATCAAATTAGGTGTTTTTCATTTTCCTGCCTTATCACGTTATATATTAAATTATAATGAAACTTTTCCAGCTAATATTTATTCTAATAATAATAATGAAAAATGGCGATACCTTTGTTAATAATTCAACAAGTCCAGAGCGTTCCTGCCAATCGGGTCCTTCATAAATGGCTTCCTATAATTAATATACTTATGCATATATTTCACAAGTCAACTAGACCCCAGGAGGTTCATCGATTTGCCGAGAAAGCAAGAGCAGACACGTTTCCGGCTTCTTGGCCTTCATCAGTACTCTGTAGCTTCTGGCATATGATTTCACGCTTCAAATATTCACTGGTGGGGAAAGGCTAGTTTCCGTGTTTCGTCTCATAGATGACGTGGGCGATTAAAATGATCGACCAAGACGGCTCTGAGAGGCTTAACCCGGGTCAGTTTAGTTGAATTTGTTGAGAAGCTACAGAGTACTGATGAAGGCCAAGAAGCCGGAAACGCGTCTGCTCTTGCTTTCTCGGCAAATCGATGAACCCCCTGGGGTCTATTTGACTTGTGAAATATATGCATAACTATATTAATTATACGAAGCCATTTATGAAGGACCCGATTGACAGGAACGCTCTGGACTTGTTGATTTATTAACATCGGTATCGCCATTTTTCATTATTATTTTTGAAAACGCTAAACAGCGTTCATGACCATTGGGAAGATACTGTCTGAGCTCTGCGGGACTCGTTCTCGATTAAATATCCAGTGAATGGTGGCATATGATTTCACGCTTCAAATATTCACTGGTGGGGAAAGGCTGGTTTCCGTGTTTCGTCTCATAGGTGACGTGGGCGATTAAAATGATCGACCAAGCCGGCTCTGAGAGGCTTAACCTGGGTCAGTTTAGTTGAATTTGTTGAGAAGCTACAGAGTACTGATGAAGGCCAAGAAGCCGGAAACGCGTCTGCTCTTGCTTTCTCGGCAAATCGATAATCCCCTGGGGTCTATTTGACTTGTGAAATATATGCATAAGTATAATAATTATACGAAGCCATTTATGAAGGACCCGATTGGCAGGAACGCTCGGGACTTGTTGATTCATATTTATTCGTTGTTTCACTTGAAAGTGGAGGTTATATCTATGTGAGATTATAGACCCATATTAGGGTCCTGTAGCGGTCTTCTCACATCTGAAGTTCTGATAAATCATCGCTTGGATGGACGAATCTGGATTTGAAGAAATGTTGTGACTAGAGTCCCGACTCGGGATCCATGTCCAGTCCCGAATTTAATGACCAAACCTACACAGACTACATATCCTAGGATGTGTAGTCTGTGGATAGCGAATATCAGTCGCAAATTATGATGACGTAATAAGCGACTGGACATGGATTTGAAACAGTCTCAAATAACGACAACAAATGATGTCATTAGCAGCCTTGTCTGACTGGTTGTCCGTATACAGTGCCTATTAGGCACAAACATGATATGATTTAATTGAAATGATTATTACATTTCAGTATATTTTATTTCTAAGTCACTTATGATGATTACAAAAAATGAAATAATTTTCACCCTAAATTTTAACATTTTAACGTAGGTATTTTAAACAGTACCTCCACCACTTTGGAATTTTCTTAACACTTATACATTTCAAATGGATATACTGAAGGTAGGATTTTTTATTTTATTGAGACGATGCAAGAATCCAATTGTGTCGCATATTTCGCATGTATATTAGCGTCCTTTTCGGAAAACAATTTTGGTAGAATATTCTAGCTGTTTTCAGTCAAGAATGGCCGAATTAAGGAGCCATATAACAACCTCCGGTACTTTCTAAGGCAGTATGGTAAACCAAAACTTTTTCGCCAGTTTAAATAACATTACATGCTGCTACTCCATTTCTTGAAATCCATTTATTTCTTTAATAAATTCAATACATAGAATAAGGAGACTGTAGCTAATTGTAATAACTAACAGAGACACATGGCGAAATATTCGTCAATTTTAACTATCAACACATATCCCCCCCTGAGGTGGTTAGCCCAGAGCAGGATGAAAAATCCAGTTCTAGCTCAGAAGAGTATGTTAGTATGAATAGAATGAAATTGCGGTCATTGGCGCTTGGAGCAGGGTGAAAGGGACACCCCCTGTCAACACTGAGCATGAACAAGTCTCTAAGCCTGGAGTTTCCCATACTCGAGTGATTCCACGTCCAGCCACGTATGCACCTGCCTGAAAATAATCCTGGCCGCGCCCATGATTACAGTCAATGAAGTAAGTTTTATGAGATGGTCGACACCAATTTATTCATGCTATCTCGTCTGGGTCAGTTTTGTTATACATTTGTCCGTCATAACCTTTAGTTAACTAAATTGGATTGAAAAATAACTCATATTCCCTCCTCAGGTGAACAGTCATGAGGTGCCTTTGGGTGATCCACCCTACATCGCCATCTACGAAACCTGTTCAATGTTGGAGCATAGCTGCAAACCCAACTGCAGTAAGAGCTTTGCCAATGATGGCAGCATAGTCCTGGTAGCTTCCGATAATATAGAGAGGGGAGATCATCTCAGTATATGCTACACTGATCCTCTATGGGGGACACCGAACAGAAGACATCATCTTTATGAGACAAAATTCTTTTGGTGTAGTTGTACTCGATGCTCAGACGTGACTGAATTTGGTACCTATTTTTCTGCTTTGCGTTGTAGAAAGAAGTAAGAGATCATACATTATTCATTCGCTTGTATCACTTCGTGGTATACAGGGTGGGCCACGGTCGATTGTACCCTGGACTTGTACAGAGAACGGGACAATTTTAGTGAAATTTTAGTTTCTGGGCAAGGAACAACTGCTCTATCGATCTAGAATATTATCAGCGCTGCGATGTTGCCGCTTATATCAGTACATATAAAGTACTAACAGTTTTGATATTCCAAATGGAACACTCTATATATTATTGCTTTTTTCGATTCATTGTAGCCTTGTACTTAAACGATAAAAAAAAGGTTTTTTCGAATGGAATGATCATTTCTATACCTAAATTGTAAAATTTTCGGATTGAAAGCAAGTTTTTATGCCAATGGGAATATTGAAATACATATTGCATTAGGGATCCATGAAATGTTACAGAACATGCAAATTATGATAATTTAACAATAGGCATCGATTGTAAAGTACTGCTGAATTTATTTACGGAGATTTGATTGAAAATGGATTCAAATGGAAGGAATTATTATACATGAATATTGATGAAATTGTTTAATCTTCACGGTCAATGTGATTTAATTATAGCAAGAATATAATAAAACAAATATATGCAGAATGTTCAATGAAATGTATCCTGACTTAAAACCAATCATCAAGAGAAAATTTGTAGGATTGCAGAATAATTCCATCCTTTATGAATCAAAACTTAATGCAGGACAAACAATGCCGAAGCTTATAACTTCAAAAGAAGATAACAGTTTAAATGTATTAACTTATTTTAACGCACAACCTCATGCTTCCACCAAAAGTGAAGAATAACATTTAGGCCTAACCTATTCAGGATTAAATATTCTGCATGTTCTTGCTACAATTTGATCGCATTAACCCTGAAGAATAAACAATTTCATCAAAACTTCATTTGTACAATTATTGGCTTCCATTTGAATCATTTTTCAATCAAATCTCCGTTAATAAAATCCACAATTCTTTACAATGTCTCGGTATGACTCGGATTATGAACAACCCTGTATGATTAGGGACGTATGTCATTATACGTAAATTATACACGGGATATTAATAATCCATACCCGAAATTTTGGTTTTCTAGGATTCGAAATAACGCAGTAACAAATTTTGAATTGAAGCTATGTTTTGCACAAAATAGTAAGTAAATCCATTAATTACTCGAAAACCACTAGATATAGGGATGAGGAAGTTACATAATTAATCAGGAGGCTAAGACGAAATGAAAAAAAAAACAATAAAATATAGGGTGCTCCATTTGGAATATCAAAGTTGTTAGTACTTTTTTATACAAGCGGCAACACCATACCGCTGAAAATATTCTAGATCAATAGAGCTGTTATTTCTAGCCAAGAAACCAAAATTTCAATAAAATCGTACGTCCCGTTCTCCCTAAAAGTAAAGGGTACCATCGACCGTGGCCCACTCTGTATAGACTAGATAATTTAAATAATATAGTTTTAACTCATCTTCGACATATAATATGTGCTGAGAAATAATGGTTTATCAAAGGAAACCAAATTTTATGGTTTAGTATTCCAGTGATACTTATATACTCGTACATCCATTAATTTTCTCACATTTCTTATCCACACCAATGGTGGCACACGACAAAATAATTTCAGAACGCCAACAATTGACAAACTGAGTACACTTCATCCAACTAAAATACAACTTTTGTAGAAACATGTTTATACAGGGTGAGTCTTTGACCACTGCATTAATTTTAACCAAAGATTCCTCTCATCAAATGAAACACTTTTTTCATTTACCATTTTTTCAGATTCGGCTCAGGTAAAAAGTTACAAGCGTTTAAAGATTTCAAAATGTGCTAATACACTCCCGCATATAAATTATCTATGACATTGTTGGCGGACGAGAATAAGGCATGGTAACGTGGTTCACAGCTTGATTCGGGATTCCAACGCTCAGGGACGGATCCATAAAAGAAGTGACATTTCTGATGTTTTCCATTTTAAAACATTCAATGAAGAATATCTCGAAAACGGTGCGTTTAAGGAGAAATGATGAAGAATAATATAATGCTCTAAAACGATGGAATATTCTTGAAATGACTCAAGAAAAACTTTATATGCTTTCTTTACGCTAATTTCGTTTAGTTTTATGAATCCACGAGTCCATAACTAGAAAACCAGTAGAAGTAGAAAATAACTAATAGTTGGAAAATATGTATCATAGTTATAGGAAACTTTACGCCAATATTCATTTTATTCGAAAAAAGGATGTCAAAGCTACAAAATAAAAACTGATTTTTTTTCAAAATTTCAACAGCCTGTATCTTTTTAATGTAAGGGGGTGAAATTAGTCTTTTCCTCACTTATTCATTCGCTTCATTTATTGTTCGGTCAAATAACTAACTGATATAATAAATGTAATAAAGACCCTATACCCATTCTAGAGAAATCAGGGGTTTACAAACTCAAATGCGGCGAACCTAGCTGCAACATTGTCTATATAGGTAGGAGCGGAAGAAACATAGCGACCAGAATAAAAGAACACCTCATGAGTCAAAGGATCATGTCCAATAATAAATCAACATTCGGTAAACACCTCAAAGACACCAACCATGAATTCGACCCCAACACAGATGTAGAACTTCTTCACCCTGTAGACTATGGTTTTAAACAAGAAACTTGTGAAGAACTAGAAATATACAAACATTCCCAAAGCAGATACGAAGAACCCGTAAACATCATGTCTATGAACACTGTACCACCTCTTTTCAAAATTCTCAAAAATTATTAATATTTCCATTATCCTCTTATGTTTTTAAATTTTTAAATTATTTTTTAAATTATTAATTCACATACAATTCTATGATTTATAATAATCGTCGATGCCCCTCCCCCCTATTCTCTAACCTAAAATCTTCTCATTGCTGTCAATTTCACTTTTAATTTGTTTACCATCGTAAATCTGTATAATGTGGTTTTACTGTTCTGTTCTTTACCATACCTATTGATGTGAGAACTTCGTTTAAAACTTGGACTAATTTTCTTGTTATGACTAAGCTTCAACGCTGTAAGTAAATAATAACAACTTTTATTTAACAAATATGTTCACACAACCTTACTTACAGCGGATCAATTTTATAACCTGAAGATGGCATATAGCCGAAACATGTAGTTAGTTATTTGACCGAACAATAAATGAAGCGAATGAATAAGTGAGGATTAGACTAATTTCACCCCCTTACATTGACTGAACACCTCACAATGGACTTCCGTCGAATTCTGTATCTTTTTACCTGAGCTGAATTTGGAAAAATGGTAAATGAAAAAAGTGTTTCATTTGATGAGAGGAATCTTTGGTTAAAATTAATGCAGTGGTCAAAGACTCACCCTGTATTGTTTATATTTGACATCATGTATGTAGGTAACAAAGTGTCAAGGTTCTTTGCTGGCACGTTGTAACAACATTATTATTATTTTTCATAAATAAATGCACGTTCACCAATAAAATTTATCCATCCTTGGAATATTGGTACTATGGGTTGAGGAGGAGGTGGAGTTTCATTCTAAAGTTCAATGAAAATAAACTGTATGTAGATGCCTGGATGACTCGGATCATCCTAATTTTTGATTTCTTATTTTCCCAATAACAAAAGCATTTGAAATCATCCAGCAAAATGATTTTCCTTAGTGTTGGATTTTTGGAATTTTAACAGTTTTAGTATATGAAATTCAAATATTCAATGAAAAAAATCCATCTATCGAGGGATTTTTTCCTGGGCTACTGGACGGAAGTTTATGAATCTTGTATATCAGCCAGCAATGATCCTGCAAGCTTCTCAATATACAGGGTGAGTCTTTGACCACTGCATTAATTTTAACCAAAGATTCCTCTCATCAAATGAAACACTTTTTTCATTTACCATTTTTCCAGATTCGGCTCAGGTAAAAAGTACAGGCGTTTGAAGATTTCACAATGTGCTAATACAATCCCGCATATAAATTATCTATGACATTGTTGGCGGACGAGAATAAGGCATGGTAACGTGATTTACAGCTTGATTCGGGATTGCAACGCTCAGGGACGGATCCATAAAAGTAGTTAAATTTCTGGAGTTTTCCATTTTAAAACATTCAATGAAGAATATCTCGATTACGGTGCGTTTAAGGAGAAATGATGAAGAATAATATAATGTTCTAAAACGATGGAATATTCTTGAAATGACTCAAGAAAAACTTTATATGCTTTCTTTATGCTAATTTCGTTTAGTGTTATGAATCCACGAGTCCATAACTAGAAAACCAGTAGAAGTAGAAAATAACTAATATTTGGAAAATATGTATCATAGTTATAGGAAACTTTATGCCAACATTCATTTTATTCAAAAAATGGATGTCAAAGCTACAAAATAAACACTGATTTTTTTTCAAAATTTCAACAGCCTGTATCTTTTTACCTGAGCTGAATTTGGAAAAATGTTAAATGAAAAAAGTGTTTCATTAGATGAGAGGAATCTTTGGTTAAAATTAATGCAGTGGTCAAAGACTCACCCTGTACATTCACTTTGAGGAGTGTGAAGATAGAAAATATATCCATGGAGAACGAAACCATGTGTGGACATGAAAATTCGGGTAGATATTAGTTTTTGTATTGCAAATCGAAAAAAATTGCAATGCCTTACGACCTGTATCATAAGTTATGGAATGGTGTAATATTAATTTGTTGAATATGGCATCTTTGCTCGAAAATGAATTCGTCAATGGTTTGTCAGCTGAAACGTTGGAATGGGTAAATAAAGGGCTTCCCTCGTGAAAAATTGAACATGTTAACATTAAATTCGGAGTATGTGTCAACTTTATTCACCAGTTCTTCCCGAGTAAGTAGTGGAAATGGGAAATAATTAATATTATTTTCAAATTTCAATCCCCTGTTTTCCAAAGCGGATAAATAAGAATGATATACTAACAGTGCAAATTGCCATTTTTGGAATCTTCCGATGTTTTCATTGGAATCGAGTAATACTGAGGGATGAAAATTTGATAGTTCGAAATAACTAGCGTATTTATATGGACTTCTTAATTCACAATCTAAAAATTAACCAATCAGTAGGTAGTTCATAGTTAATGAACTCGAGGAATTAAAGTGATATATAGGATCGTCCACAAGTGTATAAAAAATGGCAACTCAATGAGCGTACAATAATCATTTCTCCTCTTTTTGTTTTCATGGTATTAGCAGTAGAAGTAGAAAATAACTAATAGTTGGAAAATATGTATCATAGTTATAGGAAACTTTACGCCAATATTCATTTTATTCGAAAAAAGGATGTCAAAGCTACAAAATAAAAACTGATTTTTTTTCAAAATTTCAACATAACTAGAAAACCAGTAGAAGTAGAAAATAACTAATATTTGGAAAATATGTATCATAGTTATAGGAAACTTTATGCCAACATTCATTTTATTCAAAAAATGGATGTCAAAGCTACAAAATAAACACTGATTTTTTTTCAAAATTTCAACAGCCTGTATCTTTTTACCTGAGCTGAATTTGGAAAAATGTTAAATGAAAAAAGTGTTTCATTAGATGAGAGGAATCTTTGGTTAAAATTAATGCAGTGGTCAAAGACTCACCCTGTACATTCACTTTGAGGAGTGTGAAGATAGAAAACATATCCATGGAGAACGAAACCATGTGTGGACATGAAAATTCGGGTAGATATTAGTTTTTGTATTGCAAATCGAAAAAAATTGCAATGCCTTACGACCTGTATCATAAGTTATGGAATGGTGTAATATTAATTTGTTGAATATGGCATCTTTGCTCGAAAATGAATTCGTCAATGGTTTGTCAGCTGAAACGTTGGAATGGGTAAATAAAGGGCTTCCCTCGTGAAAAATTGAACATGTTAACATTAAATTCGGAGTATGTGTCAACTTTATTCACCAGTTCTTCCCGAGTAAGTAGTGGAAATGGGAAATAATTAATATTATTTTCAAATTTCAATCCCCTGTTTTCCAAAGCGGATAAATAAGAATGATATACTAACAGTGCAAATTGCCATTTTTGGAATCTTCCGATGTTTTCATTGGAATCGAGTAATACTGAGGGATGAAAATTTGATAGTTCGAAATAACTAGCGTATTTATATGGACTTCTTAATTCACAATCTAAAAATTAACCAATCAGTAGGTAGTTCATAGTTAATGAACTCGAGGAATTAAAGTGATATATAGGATCGTCCACAAGTGTATAAAAAATGGCAACTCAATGAGCGTACAATAATCATTTCTCCTCTTTTTGTTTTCATGGTAGATACACAATAGTCGATTGAATAATTAGTGGATGGATATTACCTTTTATTCCATTATTGAATCACGTACTACATAATAGTTCAATGAAGGCAACGTGTTAGAAAATATTTCACTTTTGAATCAACAAATCCAGAGCATTCCTGCCAATAGGGTCCTTCATAAATGGCTTCCTATAATTAATATACTTATGCATATATTTCACAAGTCAAATACACCCCAGGGGGTTCATTGATTTGCCGAGAAACAACGGTATCGCCATTTTTCATTATTATTTTTGAAAACGCTAAACAGTGTTCATGGCCATTGGGAAGATACTATGTCTGAGCTCTGCGGGACTCGTTTCTCGATTAATATCGAGCGAATAGTGGCATATGGTTTCTCGCTTCAAATATTCACTGGTGGGGAATGGCTGATTTCCGTATTTTGTCTCATAGGTGGCGTGGGCGATTAGGTACGATCGACCAAGCCTGCTCTGAGAGGCTTAACCCGGGTCAGTTTAGTTGAATTTGTTGAGAAGCTACAGAGTACTGATGAAGGC
The DNA here is from genome assembly GCA_937662695.2 of Halyzia sedecimguttata. NCBI lineage: Eukaryota > Metazoa > Arthropoda > Insecta > Coleoptera > Coccinellidae > Halyzia > Halyzia sedecimguttata. Next base: position 6,915,314 of record OW569416.2, on the reverse strand, counting down.
CAAAAAGCCAGAAACGAGTCTGCTCTTGCTTTCTCGGCAAATCAATGAACCCCCTGAGGTCTATTTGACTTGTGAAATATATGCATAAGTATATTAATTATACGAAGCCATTTACGAAGGACCCTATTGGCAGGAACGCTCTGGATTTGTTGACTTATTAACAACGGTATCGCCAGTTTTCATTATTATATGTCACTTTTGACAGTAAAATATTGGAAATCTGCTGTATAACTTGGTCAGGAGTATTTTAATGGACAGAAGATAGAAGAAAAAAATGAGATCTCCGTTTATCAGACAATATGAGAAATATGGTAGATGAGTAGGTTTCCGTGCTTGCTTCTTCAATCATATCGTTGTAAATTATAGAAAAAATTTTGATCTACAAAAATAAACGAAGTCAAGCTGTTGCGTTAGATGCAAAATGATAGTTATTTAGAGCAAAGCTCTTTCAGATAACTACATATTATGTTCTTGAGGCATATGCCAGACTAGTACGAGTAATTAAACTGACTATCATTGACTTAAATATGCCTTCACAGAGCAGATCGGCTCGGAATAGGTTCAGCAAATCTTTAACCGTCTTAAGCCAGTGTATGTTCAGATGTGTATGCGAAGAATAACAAAAATAAAATACAATGAAAGAAGAGAAAATATAAAACAGAAGCACTCATGTGAATATACGCAATATCTGAAAAATGAAGTTTGGAAGGACATGTATCACATACCTCAATACTGTTGAACAGTATAAACCAATGAAAAATCATCTTGTCGTTAATTTAAACAAGACACAAAATGTAAACCTTTGCAACAGATAAAATTGGCAGTACCTACTCCTTCGTCTATTCGAAACTGCACAATTCACATGCAGTCGTATAAACTGGAGCGATTACTTGCGTAGGGTAATAAAAAAAAATTGGTTCAAGCACTGACGTGAAGTCAGAATCTTTTGCGCGTATGTTCTATTGTCCATTCTTCTGTATTGGACACCCTTAATCGAATTTACCATGGTAAATTATGTTGTCCATTCTCCTGTATTGGACACTCTTAATTCGAATTTACCATGGTAAATTCGAATTAACCATGGTAAATTCGAATTAAGTGTCCAATACAGGAGAATGGACAATATAATTTACCATGGTAAATTCGATTAAGGGTGTCCAACACAGAAGAATGGACAATAGAACATACGCGCAAAATCTTCTGACTTCACGTCAGTGCTTGAACCAATTATTTATTTTAATTTTCTAGGGGTACGGTTCTTGAAATTTTTTTTTTCGTAATTTTTTTCAAATTTTCTAGGGGTACGGTCCTACAAAATTTTAAACTCGTCTTTATGTTGATTAACTACGACTAGTTAACAAGCTTCAATTCGATCGAATAATTATTTTTTGAGTTATCAAGGAAATAATATTCTAGGTGGGTATAACTCGGAAACCGTTGAACCGATTATACCCAAAAACGAACTTAACTCTGCCTTTCGGATACGCAACCTACCCTGAGAATTACAAGTCCCTCTCTCCTTTCGTTCGAAAGTTACCCTTCTACTGAACTCACACAAGAATGCTCGAATCTCCAACAATATTTAACCGATCGTGTTAAAATTTGAAACTTGGCAGTACAGTTAGGTTATAAAGGCTCTTGCAAAATTTCAGCAATTTAAAACAAACAGTTATTGATATATAGAATTTTTTTTTCAATTTTCAATGATTTTTTAAATATTTGCTACAAATACTATCCTCACGAAATTTTGCGAGAATTTTCACGTTGGCATTCTACAACTAATAACCATATTTGAAATCAATTCTTTTTAGTATTTTTCCAGTTAATGAGGAACAAAAAACAACCAAATTTCAGATGGCTATAACTCTAAAACCGTTTGGACGATTATGCTCATAAACGAACTGAAATGTTGCGTTCTGATACACATCCTAACCTGAATTTCAAGCCGCTATTTATAGTACGAGAGCTAGCAACATTGGGAAAACAAGAATTTCAGGTTGGCCAGTTTTTAGATATGCTATTCCTCTCACTCTCCCTGACGTTATACGGGCTATCTGGCTGGCGGTAGTGCTTGCGTTCATCAGTACGCAACGTACCTGTACAGGTAAAAAATCAATTTTTCAAAGAACTTTAAGAAGGTTTTCAGTTTTTCAATTGTTTTTCTTGAATGTTTTGACACATGAATATATCATTGCCAGATATTTTTATTGTTGTTTGAGTTGCCAGATGCCAATTTTGTATTAAAAAAAAAATTTCAAATTATTTCAGTACTGCTGTTTTGATATGATGTCATTTAATTATCTACAGACCCAACAATAAATTGCCAAACAATAATTCAATTGTTCAAACTTCAGCCACACCGTTCTAAAAGTGAAAAGTGATGAGGTATCATTTTGCTTGGCCTAGAAATAGTTGTGAAATAAATTTAAATGAAATGATTGAAAACCATTGAATTGAGTGGTGAATTAATACGGTATCAAAATTATTATTTATTGTTATACAAAATTAAAATAATTATCAATCTATATTATTAAAATAGACAAAAGTTCGGATGGTTACATGAAAATTATGGTTAGAGTTTTTAATCCATAAACGTATCATAAAAAACAGAGGCATTTCGGTAATCATCATCATCTTCATCACTGTAATTTGAAGTATAATCATTTTGTAATATGGTAGCATCTGTAATGGAATGGAAAATTTAATGTATAATCTTTCGGCAAAGAAATTTATTAGTATTTTATTCATAATTTTAACCTTCAATAATAATATCGTCAACTAATGATGGTAATTTCTCTCCAATGAACCAGACAAAATCATATTTATCGTCTTTTATGGTCCAGCCGGAAGGTTGAGTTGGCAGAGATGTTGGGTGTTTTAATTGAGCACATCTCCAGAACTTTTTAACGTAACGAACTCGTAGTAAATATTGATACAATTCAGCTTTGCATATTGGTAAGCTTGATAGGTCAAAATTACGGAATGTATTCTCAAAGTTATTGTCTAATTTTTTAGACCAGTAAGTGTTTGAAAAAAGCTGGAAATGAATGCCATTGACGTTCTAAGAAACACGATCTCCGTAGATATGGCAAATTAATTATTTCAAGATCTCAAATGTCTTATCCAGCAATTCTTCATCCTCTGTTATAATATTTTGACAGGCGGACTGATACTGAACTGATTGCTCTAACAGTTTAAAAGGTCGAAGTTTACCTTTCCGTAAAAAACCTGGTGTATAGTCGAATCCTGTGAGTGCGTGAAAGCACGGTAGAGCTTTCGATAAAGAATTCCCTAGAATTTAGTATACTTGATTTACGCTTATAAATCACTCATTATTCCCCACACCCAGATTTATCCAGAGCTTTAGTGATGCATTCAAATGATCCATGTTACCAAGAAGTATTACTAAAATGTCTGTGTCTCAGCAGCGTACCATAACTTCGGCATCGACATTTATTAGGCATATGTGACATATTATTCGAGATTCGGCTTCTTAGTGTTCTTCAAAAGATAGTGAATCTTTAACAGTTCTGATAACTTTATTACTTTCAACCCGGTATGAGTAGCACATGTTGAAGTTCAGATAAATAATTTTGTAAGTGAACTTAAAAATATATATTTCAAAGAAGCCCTTGCTAATATCTTTATTGACCATTGGGCTGGTGATGAAATGGCTCCCTTCGTTGGTAATAAAATTATTTATCCGAACTTTAACAAGTGCTAATCATACTGGGTTGAAAGTAATATAGTTATTAGAACTGTTGAAGATTCGTTATCTTTTGAAGAACACGAAGAAGTTGATTCTCAAATTATATATATCATTTGCCAGATAAATTTCGATGCCGAAGAATAAATTTCGATGCCGATGCCAAAATGCTTCTGTTTTTGGCGCTCTAGTTCCTCGGAACTGAGTGCTTATCAATTTGCCCAAATGTCTGTAATTTTCGAATTTTTCGATGAAAATGGTCTTAAACGATTTGGTTCGACTCACTGATCAAGAATCCGTGGTCGGAATTCATTCTGTCCGGCCGTCCGGCCGTAGGCACGATAACTCTCGAACGGAATGAGCTAGAGAGTTGAAATTTTCAGAGTAGGTTTGGGGGATAAATATCTCGGCTAAGTTCGTTATTGGGCAAAATCGGACAGATGGTTTCGGAGTAACAAAAAAAAATGTATTCTTTACGAAACAAATTGCAAATTAAATTTTTTTTTATAAGCAGTTTTGTCATAAGAATCCATTCATATTAATTATAACTCTTACAAGCTAATACTTTCGGAGATATGATTTTTCAAAATTTCATTGTAAATCGTATTTCTACGTTTTCACAGAATTATATAATTATTATGTGGGTATTCTATGAATTGTTATAATGTCAACTTTTCCTGAGACATGACGTTGTTTCATTCCAGCAATCGTATAAATATGAGAATGATAATATAATATCATAAATTCTGTTGGTTGATATTTTCATGCCGATGGTCAATCCATATGATGATGGGAATGGTAATGGTAAGTTGATAATATTGAGTTCAGAATATCTCTACTAAAAACAAAACTGGAATATTGGTGTATTGGAGTAGATTTTAGAAAATATATATTTTATCGTTCATCATAGAATTGGGGAATGAATATCTCGGATGAGTTCGTTGTTGGGTAGAATTCATCTATTGGTTTTGGATTGATAATTTTTGGCACTCTTGTTGAATTTAACTTCTTCTATGATGTTTGAATTCAATTTGTGCTAAGATGAAGTTCTAAATTTCAATAATGAATCGTACTTCTATGTTTTCACAGAATGCTATTATTATTCTATCTAAGCTTTATTATATGATCTGTGTTCATACTCGTACATTTCATCCTGTTCTATAAGAGAGAGTCAAATTCATTTCAGCTATTTTAATTTGGTTTCTTCCATGGTGCAGTTCTCATTCTATGATTGCTCATTTAATCTTGATAAATGAACTATTATTTGAATTGAATTTCCTTTATGATGCAGTTCTATCATAAGAATAAATTGATATAATTCTCAACTGTGAGAAACCAATACTTTCGGAGATATAATTTCTTGTTCGATTGGTGTTAAATCTCAGTGTGTTTGTAAAGAATTCAAAGTACCATCATTGCATGAAATATCATTTCCGAAACTCCAATATCCTTTTCTCAAATGAGGAACAAGGCTCATTTTTGGCGCTCTAGTTCCTCGGAACTGAGTGCTTATCAATTTGCCCAAATGTCTGTAATTTTCGAATTTTTCGATGAAAATGGTCTTAAACGATTTGGTTCGACTCACTGATCAAGAATCCGTGGTCGAAATTAATTCTGTTCGGCCGGCCGGCCGACCGTAGGCACGATAACTCTCGAACGGAATGAGCTAGACAGATGAAATTTTCAGAGTAGGTTTGGGAGATAAATATCTCGGCTAAGTTCGTTATTGGGCAAAATTGGACAGATGGTTTCGGAGAACCAAAAAAAAAAATTATTTACAAGGCAAATTCCAAATTAATTTTTTTTCAATAAGCTGCTTTACCATAAAAATTCAATGATATCGTTTTTAACTCTAACAAGCTAATACTTTCGGAGATATTATTTTTCAAAATTTCAATAATAAATCGTATTTGAACGTTATCACAGAATGATATTATTCTATGTATGAATTGTCATAATGTCAAATGATATTCCTGAGACATGACATTATTTAATCAATCGAAGAATTGTGAGCGAAGTGAGAAAAATCTCAGTTTTTTTGCTCCGAAATTAGGTTTTCTCAGAAAATTCTTACATTTCGGAACGGAACATGAAGTAAGAGATCTGAGAGTAGTGAGACTGCTTTTCATCCATAGACATAGATATAACTCTCGAACGGAATGAGGTAGGTAGTTGAAATTTTCAGAGTAGTTTAGGGAGATGAATATCTCGGTTAAGTTCGTTATTGGGCAAAATTGGCCAGATTTAATTTGATTTCTTCCATGGTGCAGTTCTCATTCTCAGATTGCTCATTTAATCTTGATAAATAAACTATTATTTGAATTGAATTTCCTTTATGATGCAGTTCTATCATATGAATACATTGATATAATTCCCAACTCTGAGAAACCAATACTTTCGGAGATTTAATTTGTCTGTTTGAACTAGAGTGCCAGAAAGCTCCTGTCCACAGGGCTTGAACCCATTTTTTATGATACGATTATTGATTAGAAACTCTAAATATGATTTTTATGTAACCATCCGAACTTTTGTCTATTTAAATACTATAGATTGATCATTATTTTAATTTTATATAACAATAAATAATTATTTTGATACCGTATTAATTCACCACTCAATTCAATAGTTTTCAATACTTTCTTTCAAATTTATTTTACAACTATTTCTAGACCAAGCAAAATGATACCCCACAACTTTTCACTTTTAGAACGGTCTGGCTGAAGGTTTAACAATTGAATTATTGTTTGACAATTTAATTTTGGGTCTGTAGATAATTAAATGACATCATATCAAAATTTCAGCAGTACTAAAATAATTTGAAAAAAAAATTTTTTTTCAATACAAATTTGGCGTCTGGCACAGTTAAAACAACAATTAAAACATCTGGCAATAATATATTCATTTGTGAAAACATTCAATAAAAACATTTAAAAAACTAAAAACCTTCTTAAAGTTCTTTGAAAAATCGATATTTTACCTGTACAGGTACGCTGCGCACTGATGAACGCAAGCACTACCGCCAGCCAGATAGCCCGTATAACTTCCGGGAGAGAGAGAGGAATAGCATATCTAAAAACTGGCCTACCTGAAATTCTCTCTCGAAAACGTTGCTAGCTCTTAGACTATTATCGTGACAACAAAAATATATTTTAATAATTTTTAATAAATTTCTAGCCACACGATTCGCACACAATTTCACAAACGTACTTAGGTTCATATTCTACAACTACTCACCAAGTTTCAATTCGATCGGATTTATATTGGTTGAAAACAAAATTATTACTCGGAAACCACTACGCCAATTATGTCCATTAACGAACTTGTCCGTCGTATTGGGATGCGCCACCCACCCTGAAAATTTCAATTCGCTAGCTCTTTTCGTTCTCAAGTTATCGTGACAACGGCCGGACGGCCGGACAGAATCAAATTTGACCTCGAATTCTTCATTGGGGAGTCGAACTCAATCGTTTGAGACCATTTTCGTCGAAAAATTCGAAAGTTACAGACATTTGGGCAAAATGATAACGCGATATTCCCCAGAACATACGCGCAAAAAAGATCGTATCGGTATAGCAGTTCTGAAGAGCTGGATCAAGCCTCACGACTCAGCTCTAATAGATAATAATCAATAAAATATTGATGAAGAGTTTTCGTACAAATTCAATTCTGATCGTTAATCTGGCCATCCCTTTGTAAGAACTATACATTACTATATGGATTGGAGAAGTTCCGCAGTATGCAGGATCTCTTTTGGCTTGAGAACTATGACTATTTACAATGTTGTTTTCTTGATATCGCAAATAATACAGATTCAACCAACTGTATATGTGGAAATTAGATGTGAAGTATCTACTCGACACATGATCATGTAATAAAGTGAATAAAGAATCTGGCTAATGTAAAGGAGCTTGAGTATTGGCAAACCCAAAGTAGTAGAATATATAGAACATTTAGATACTTTATTTTGTCTTTGATGGCAAATTACATAGATATCTCACGTATTAATATATAAGATAAAATTTAGTATAAATTTTATACTGACATGGCGGATATTCAAGTTATACATTTATTTTATCCATAGGTTCCTGTCATGACTTAGAACACATTTTGCGCTCATGTTCTAGGGAACAGCGTGCTATCATCAAATTTTTGTATTTTTCGATTTTTTCGCCAAAATTGGTCTCAAACAATTAGGTTTTATGATGAAGAATGTGAAGAAGAATTATATTTTTTCGGACCAGCCGGTCAGCCATCTGTCCGTTGCCACAATAATTTTCGAACGGAAAGAGACAGCAACTTGCAATTTTACGGATTGGTTGCGCCTCCAAATGCAAAGATTAAGTTCTTTAATGGGGACAATCGGCTGATCGATTTCGGAGTTATTACCCATCTGTTCTTCGTTGTTACCTATTTCCTAAATAACTAAAAAACTTCATGTCCGATCAAATTGAAACTAGGCAATTAGATGTAGAATGCTGACTCGTAAATTTGTGTAACATTTGTTGATTATTTGATAACGAGAAAAATAAATCAAAAGTTTGCTTCAAAAATGTTTTCTCTCAGAAAACTATCTGTATGATTCTACTGAAATTCTACACAAACCTTCAAGCAGCCCTTTCACAATGGATAACCGGATTACAGCTCGATCGGTTTTGTATTTTTCGAATTATTCAAACTCACAATTTGAATTCAGTTGTTTCCTAATGCATTAATCCACGTGTTATTTCTTCCTTCATCCAAACTCAACTTAATGCAGTATTTCGTGAGGGTGTGGGAAGCCAGAACAGAAAATAGAACATGCGGGCAAAAGATTCTTCCCAAAAGGGCAGCATGAACTTCAAAAGTTGGCACAAGAATGTCTTTATGGACACTCCCAGTTGGACACTACGCTATTTCCTTGAAACTGGTTTGCACACTCACAGAATTGATATGAGATGGTAATATGGCTTCCAGTTCGTCCCCAGTCGCAAAACTTACAGACAAATCTTGAAAAACAATTAAAAATTCCCCGAAGGGGAAACCGCTGACAAAAATTTGTACACCAGATTTCCAACTCAACCGGAATTTCATTGGAATTCAATAGGAATTCATTATGAATTCAGTAGGAATTCTTTTGAAATCCTATTGGAATTCTATATTCTTGTACAACAGAATTCCTAGGGGTTTACCCCTCGGTTAAAACCAACTATTTGGAGCTGTATACATGATTGTCCGATAGGTGTCGCACTCTAACATCAATAGGAATTCTCAATAATTCAATAGGAATTCCATGGAATTCGATAGGAATTCCACGGAATTCAATAGGAATTCCAGGAATTCAATTGGAATTCCTCGAAATTCAATAGGAATTCCATGGAATTCTAATTTCTTGTACACCAGAATTCCTTGCGGTTAACCCCTCGAAATTCCCAACATACATGTCCATATGTAAATTAGTTGCCCTTGTACATATGCTAGCGATCGCAATAACCAGATAAAAACGTGCAGGAATCGAAGTAGAAATTAAATAGATATTATGATTCACGTGGGAAACAACTGAAATAATTCTACCACCTTTGGACATTCCAAATTATCAATTGCTTTTGGTGTTCATGGTGATCTATTTTCAATGAAATTTTGCACGCCCCAAGAGGTCACCGAAATGCTAAAATGGTACTCAATACGATGTTTGGTTTCGAAATGTTTTCTTGTCAAGCGATCCTTGCGAAATTTTGCACAAGTGTTTGAGTCGCTCTTTTGCACCTAACTAACCAAGTTTCAATTCAATCAGATCAGTAATTCTTGAGTTATAGTGAAACAAAATTTTCAAATTATTGAGTTTTTTCCAGTTTATAGCTCCGACCAATACAAAACAAGTTATTTTTTGATTCTTCAAAACTCTTAGGCTCTTGAGTTTGGCGGTTCAACTGTCTAACTTTCAAACTAATCAACACTCGATATCTCTTCCCTATTCAGAAATGTTGGGGGTTGATACCACCTTCATGGGGGTGTTTTTTTCGGAACAAAATTTTCGTTGGGACACCCTGTATAATACAGATTACATTAGGAGTTATCTGTTTTGAACATGTAAACAGGGTGTACGGGTGTGGAAGCACATTGTGAAATATTCAAACGTCTGTAACTTTTATCCCCATCTGAATCTAAAAAAAAATTCTATATATCAGTAACTATTAGTTTGAAATTGCTGAAATTTTGCAAGAGCCTTCATAACCTAACTATACTACCAAGTTTCAAGTTTTAATACGATCGGTTAAATATTGTTGGAGATTCGAGCATTCTTGTGTGCGTTCAGTAGATGGGTGACCGTTACCTCGATAACTTTCGAACGAAAGGAGATAGGGACGTGCAATTTTCAGGGTAGGTTGCGTATCCGAAAGGGAGAGTTGGGTTCGTTTTAAGGCATAATCGGTCTAACGGTTTCCGAGTTATACCCACCTGGAATATTATTTCCTTAATAACTCAAAAAATAAATATTCGATCGAATTGGTGCTTGGTAACTAGTAGAAGCAAATCAACATAAAGACGTGTTTAAAATTTTGTAAGAACCGTACCCCTACAAAATTTGGAAAAAAATGACGAAAAAAAAATTTTTAAGAACCGTACCCCCAGAAAATTTAAAAAAAAATTGGTTCAAGCACTGACGTGAAGTCAGAAGCTTTTGCGCGTATGTTCTATTGTACATTCTTTTGTATTGGACACCCTTAATCGAATTTACCATGGTAAATTATGTTGTCCATTCTCCTGTATTGGACACTCTTAATTCGAATTTACCATGGTAAATTCGAATCCAAACTTTGCAAACATTTTCGCGATGGCATTCTACAACTAATAACAATGTTTGAATTCAATCGGTTCAGTATTTTTCGAGTTAATGAGGAACAAAAAACCACCAAATTCCAGAAAATTTCAGATGGCTATAACTCTAAAACCGTTTGGCCGATTATGCTCATAAACAAATTGAAATGTCGCGTTCTGGTGCACATCCTAACCTGAAAACTTCAAGCCGCTATCTCTTTCCGTTCTCAAGTTATCGTGACAAAAAAAATTTTTTTAATAATTTTTTTAAAATTTTCTAGCCATACGATTCGCACAAAATTTCACAAACGTGCTTAGGTTCATATTCTACAACTACCCACCAAGTTTCAATTCGATTGGATTTATATTGGTTGAAAATAAAATTATTACTCGGAAACCACTGGGCCGATTATGCCCATTAAAGAACTTGTCCGTCGTATTGCGATGCGCAACCCACCCTGAAAATTTCAAGTCGCTAGCTCTTTTCGTTCTCAAGTTATCGTGGCAACGGCCGGACGGCCGGCCGGACAGAATCAAATTTGACCTCGAATTCTTCATTGGGGAGTCGAACTTAATCGTTTGAGACCATTTTTTTCAAAAAATTCGAAAGTTACAGACATTTGGGCAAAACTATAACGCGATGTTCCCCAGAACATACGCGCAAAAATTGTGTTCGAAGAAAAATTTCGATTTAAACATTGATCAAATCAAACATTATGATTAAAATCAATGTACAACTCAAAAACTTGCCTCATACAAACTAGCTTGTATGGGTGAATCTATATTTGGCGCTCTTGTTCCTCGGAACACAGTGCTTATCAATTTGCCCAAATGTCTGTAGTTTTCGAATTTTTGGCTGAAAATGGTGTTAAAGATTTGGTTCGACTCACTGATCAAGAATTCATGGTCAAAATCGATTCTGTCCGGCCGTTAACACGATAACTCTCGAACGGAATGAGCTAGTCAATTGAAATTTTCAGAGTAGGTTCGATGGATAAATATCTCGGTTAAGTTCATTATTCGGCAAAAGCCTGATGGTTTCGAAGTAACGAAAATTTTTTTTTTTTAATTACAACTTTTGAATTCAATTTTTTTTAAGATGCAATTTTATCATAAGAATCCAATTATATCATTTCCAACTTCAACAAGCTAATACTTTCGGAGATATGATTTTTCAAAATTTCAATAATACATCGTAGTTCTATGTATTCACTGTCTGTATTCACTCTTCATTAACGTCATCTTATCTAGCTATTAGAGTCATGTCAATTCCTAGTTTGAAAACAAGTATGCGGTTTTTGAATTTGTGAATATATACAAGACTGTTTGAAACCGAAAATAATATTGACTGGTTGCATATTGAATAATTTACGTATAAATTTGGGATGATGTTTCAGAAGATTTAGAATTGAATCATTTTAATGATGTAGTTTATGAAGGCAATAGGAAAGAAGAACATAATGGAATCCTCAAAACAAATTACTGTTCGTTGACCACTGATGTTAATATTACATTTTACTTCCTTAAGTAGTAAGACATGTTCCTATATACAGTATTTTCATAATCAGGAATAAATGGACAATGTGATATGATTGTCTCCAGCCTTGCTCTAGACATTTCGATTATACTTTCGTATTTCGAGTTGTGAAAACTATGCACCGAGTGTAAGTTGCAACAACCCATTCCACGAGGTTGAATCATTGCAAATTGCTCATTTAATTTTGATAAATAAATTTAATGACAATCTTTGAAGCATTGTAGATTGCTCTTTTTTGGGCTCTTGTTTGAATGATAATTTTTTAAACATTTTCTTAAATTTAATTTTTTTCATGATGCAGTTTTATCATAAGAATCCATTGATATAATTCTCGAGTCTGAGAAACCAATACTTTCGGAGATATAATTTGTCTGTTTGAATAAGAGCGCCAAAAAGCTCCTGTCCACAGGGCTTGAACCGATTTTTTATTATTCAATATCATTAAAACTATTCATTACTCTACAAACGGGCTCGCTTCACCTTTTAATGCCGGAGCTATGTATCCTATCATGAATTTCATTATTCACATGTTATGTTTCTGAAACGTTCCAGTACGAATTGTTCGTTATCTTACACACTGAATCGTTCATTTGAACGCTGCTGATTACTGAAAATCAAAGAACCGACTCGTTCAGAGAGGATTTTGGATGCCTAAATTATACTCGATGTGAAAGTGTAATAATAAGAAATAGATATTATGTATTACATTTTTCAAAATTGTATTTTACTTTCAGTAACTGTGAAGGATATATACTACCCAAAACATTCCTGGAGAAGACTGATAATACGAAGAATTCCGATTGGAGATGCAACAGATGTCAAGAGAGTTTATCATGTTTCTCAGTACAAGATGTCTTAGAAAGAATTGGAAGCGACTTGATTGAATTACCAAAAGAAGATTCAACCGCCTTGAAGAGGTTCATAAACCTAAACAGCTCTTTCCTCCATCCAAACCATTACTTCTTGACTGAGATTCGACTAGTTCTAATACAAACTATTGGTCAAAGCGACAAATCCGTTGTAAATATTTCTGATGAAGATCTGGATTTGAAAGCTAAAACTGCTGCTCAGCTGTTGAGCTTGTTCAGTAATTTAACCCCAGGTTAGATACAATGAATATATCTAAAATTTATTGTATCGCTTATTCGAAAAGATAATAATTTTTTTCAACTACTCTTCTAGCTGAAAGAAGGCTGAGGGGGATGGTATTTTTCGAGCTTCATGCTGCGGTGTCTGAGATAGGGCGTAGGAGTAGCGAACCTCATGTAATGCATACAAGGCTGTTGGTGAGTTTAAAATTTATTGCTGGGCATATTTCAAGCAAAGATCTTAAAAAGTGCTCTCTTAAGAACGGCCATGCTTACGACTGTATCCCTATCATTCACGCAAGGGAAAACGGATTACTGTAGAAATTCTAAATTTGGCAGAGTGCTAGGTCATATTACCGAGATATCCAACAGATCTATCTTTGATATGAATTCGCGTTCGAGGTAAACCAGAAAATATGTAGATCTAATGCCTTGAAGACACAGGCTATGATAGTGCATATTTGACGATATAAAATAAGAATCGAACTCTATCTATCAATATTTCTAGAACAAAATTAACCCTACCGAAATGGCAACAAAAATGATCACAACTGTCAGATATAGTGATAATCCATACTGTTCGTTAGAGTGTCTTTTCTAATAGAAATACATAGACTTCTAATTTACGCATAATAACGGCTCGTACCCATATCCTTAAATCTCCTTACCACAAATAAATAAAAGGATACATACAAGTAGACTCAATGTTTGAAGCAGGACTTTTCTAGCCCTAAAAGTTCCCATATATACATACATATATCCTAAGACGCCCCATTAATGAGATACAGGGTGTTAAATTTGGAGAAAACGATTGGTTTTTTTGCAATAACTCCAAAGTGGCTGAAGATATTCCCATAAAACGTAGAACAACCATAGTTCTCGTCAAAAGTTAACTTCAACTATTCCTCACATGTTTCAAACATTTTCAGTAGCGTAGATAGGAGGTCATTCGATATTACAACTACCCCAACTTGAACGCCACTGACATTTTGGCAAATTTTATGACAGGTTTGGATTTCTTGAAAAATTTTCTCCTAAAATTATACTACTTAGTGAAGGCTCTAAACCTCACCGGCTTCAAACATTTGAAAAATTGATTTTTCGAGCAGTACCTACAAAATCTGATCTTAATATTCTTTGGGTCTATTTTCCCGAAATGGTGAAGTTGCCTTCGACAAGACAAATTATATCTCCGAAAGTATTGGTTTCTCAGAGTTCGGAATTATATCAATGTATTCTTATGATATATATATATATATTCTTTTGAACTGCATCATAAAGAAAATTTAATTCAAATAAGAGTTTATTTATCAAGTTTAAATGAGCAATCTGAGAATGGGAACTGCACCACGAAAGAAATCAAATTAAAATAGCTGAAATGAATTTGACTCTCTCTTATAGAACAGGATGATAAGTACGAGTATGAACACAGATCAGATAATAAAGCATAGATAGAATAATTATATCATTCTGTGAAAACATAGAAGTACGATTCATTATTAAAATTTCGAAAAATCATATCTAAGCTTGTTGGAGTTGAAAATGATATCAATGGATTTTTATGGTGAAACTGCATCTTAAATAAAAATTGAATTTGAGATTTGTTACTTAAAAAAAATTTTTTTTTTTCGTTACTCCGAAACCATCTGGCCTATTTCGCCCAATAACTAAATTAACCGAAATATTCATCTCCCTTACCTACACTGAAAATTTCAACTGCCTAGCTCATTCCGTTCGAGAGTTATTGTAGAAAATTTTTTTTTAAATTTTCAAAATTTTTTTTTGACACTTTTATACTTTTGATACTTTGTGGTAAATTGGTCAATACAACACTTCACATGCGTATAAAGGTCATCATTCTACAATTCGATGCTAAATTTCAGATAGATCGCGTGATCGGTTTCGGAAATATTCATAAAAAATGTTTTGACTTAAATCATCCTAAAATCGGCCATAACTCCGAAACCGCTTGATGGATTTCGCCCATTAATGAACTCGTCCGAGATATTTACGCCCCAAACCCACCTTGCAAATTTCAATCCTCTAACTCCTTTCGTTCGAGAGTTATCGTGCCTGCGGCCGGCCGAACTGGCCGGACAGAATCGATTTCGACCTCGGATTCTTGATCAGTGAGTCGAACCAAATCGTTTAGGACTATTTTCAGCCAAAAATTCGAAAATTACAGACATTTGGGCAAATTGATAAACACTTTGTTCCGAGGAACTAGAGCGCCAACAAGTTAACTTTCACCGAGAACTATGGCTGTTCTGACTTTTATTGGAATGTCTTCAGCCACTTTGGAGTTATTTCAAAGAAAACCAATTATTTTCTCCAAATTTAACACACTATAGCTCATTAATTGGACGTCTCAGGACATATGTTTATGGGAACTTTTAGTACTGAAAAATAGCCTTCTATCTGATATTGATGTCCCGCTATAAACAACTGACACACCCTGTATGTAATAAACATCACGGAATTTATAACATATTTATTTTGAGCACACATTGTGATTCAGAGGATCCATTACAGACTTCAATGCATTATAGAGGAGCCAAAATGGACAAACTATTTATTATAAATCTATGTCCGGAAACGCACCATCACCAAGATAATGGTATTCCAATACTTTCAACGTTCATTCATTAATTACACAACAAGTACCTACGGCAAAGTTTAAAAAAAATTGGTTCAAGCACTTACATGAAGTCAGGAGCTTTTGCGCGTATTTTGTATTGTCTCCTGTATTGGACACTCTTAATCGAATTTATTATGGTAAATTCGATTAAGAGTATCCAATACAGGCCAACGGCAATATAATTCACCATGGTAAATTCGATTGAGAGTGTCCAATACAGGAGAATGGACAATAGAAAATACGCGCAAGAGCTGCAGACTTCACATCAGTGCTTGAACCAATTATTTTTAAATTTTCTAGGGGTACGGTTCTCACAAAATTTTACACACGTCCTTACACCGACATTCTTCAACTAGTTACCAAGCTTCAATTCGATCGAGTCTAATTTTGTTGAGTTATCAAGGAAGGAAGGGAATTGGCTTTACTTGACCTACCTGTCCTAGGTCCTATGGCCATGGCCCCCATGGGCGTGGGATTGGGTTACGCCCAATCAGCGCGCAGCATCTTTTTTTTTTTTTTGTAGATGCTACTACACGTATGGCTTTGGTTTCCAAGACCTACACCCTCACTGGCAGGAGGAGGCACTATCCAACCTCTACTAACTATGCAGGTTAGTTCCCGAGTTGAGGGTACGCAACTCACACGCCGAAGGGGACAGAACCCTTCTAGCCCAGCGTGCGGGCTTTCAACCACTACCCCCACGAAACCTATCCCAATAGGACGAACAGGGATTCCCCTGCGGGCACCGCCCTCCCGTGGTAGCAATCATAGCGTCATTGCTTGGACATGCTCCGGGAACGTATTCCCTTGCAAGTTTTGGACCTTTGAACCAGGCCTTGCTTAAGCCAGCTAGGGTTATGCGGGTTAGCCATACCCGTCGGCACTTCTAGAATCGATATGCATCAGGAGTACCTGAGTGGTGCTCCGACCCACCACCCGTTGGTATCCTGGATGACATCTCTTTCAACCAGACGTTGCCGCCCTGCATATCTGGTCGCCCCCCAGAAGAAAACAAACCTCCGCCCCCAGCCAAAGACCGCCGGGAAAGGGACAGCTCTACGAGTCTATTTCTCCTTTGGGAGATGAGCTTCCACTCTAAGATACTCTACCTCACCCCCACGTGAGCCATCCGAGGCTTCAACCCCGAGACCCATGAAGGAGGGGACAACCAAACAAGTCTATTTAGTCTTCTCTTAGAGAAGACTGCCCTGCAATAGCTCTCCATCCGTTCACACGTTTCTCTCGTCTCAATCATCCAACTAACATCATACGCTTCTAAGTCCATCCCCCCAAGCATTCCCTCCAAGCACTCACTTCTCTCAACCACGTATTCCCTGCAATCAAACAAAACATGCTTCCAGTCTTCCACCTCGCCACACATGCATCTGTCACTCTTGCTGAGACCTCTTCTGTACAAGAACTCATTCAGACTACCATGGCCCGTAAGAAGGAAACCCAAATACAGGCCAGGTGGGAACCACTCATTCTTGTAGACAAAGTCAACCCTTGGAATTAACCTATGGGTAACTCTGCCAGCTGCGCTGTCATCCCATCTTCTTTGCCACTCTGTCTGCAGTGAGGTGCGCAGCATTTCCAAATCTACCGCAGGATCCTCAACTCGCTCAGCCAGAAACACTCTATCAGACTCACTCAACGGCATATATTTCTTGAGCTTATGTTCCACACCAAGACCTCTTGCTACCAGATCCCACGGCAACACCCCCGTGATCACACACATAGCATCGGTGGACACAGTACGACACACTCTCAAACATGAACTCATCACCACTCATTGACACCCATTCAGAAATCTTCTGGCATAGTCATTTTTCAGTGACTCGTACCAGACACTCACTCCTTACATGGCGGATGCTTGAAACATACCGCCATATACCACATTCATCGCCTTTCTCTGCAGTCCCCAATCTCTCTTCAAAACTCTTCCTAGGCACCCAAACAGACGCACAACTCGCACATCTGAGAAGTGACTAGAAAATCTAAGTCCCTCCTCCACAGTCACACCCAGATATTTCACCTTCTTAGCATACCTCACAGCCTTACCATTCAGTCGCACATTTGGAGGCCTGTTCACAGACAACTTTCCTTTCACCAACATACATACTGTTTTGCTCTCTGACACACTGACACCTGCCTTAGCAGCCCAGTCACTCACCACATTCATACATCGCGTTCCTCTGTGTTCGAGAAGGAGGCGACTACTTCCTCTCACCAGGATGAGCACATCATCCGCATATGCCACAACATCACATTGACTCTCTCTCTCTCTAAATCCACTAATAATTCATTCATACTAACATTCCATACCTTTGGTCCCGCAATTGATCCCTGTGGGCACCCTCTGACAGTCATCCTACGAACCACCTCATACTTTCCTACCATTTTCACCTCTCTCTCACTAAAATAGCTCCTCCATAGAGCCATTTCCTCACACCCTAATTCATTCAAACGATTCAAGATGTACCTCCACCTCAAGAAGTCGCATGAACTCATGCCAGGCGTCGACAGTCGACCTGCCACCGACAAAGCCGATCTGCCTACCCGACAGTTGTGCACACGTCCCTTCCAGCCTGTTCACCATCAATCTTTCCATTATTTTCCCAAGGACGGGGAGGAGGCAAATCGGCCGATATGACCCCACCTCCATCTTCGGTATTTCCGTCGTTTTCAGCAGGACCACGAGCGACGCAACCTTCCAGTCCACGGGAAAATTTCCCTCTCGTCCCACATGGTTGTACATCGACACCATGTACTCAGGCACGCTTCTCCACGCACACTTAGCCATCTCAGGGTACACACCATCCAAACCCGGAGACTTACCATTTTTCATCATTCTTCCAGCCGCACTTACTTCGTCCATTGAGAATGCTTTAAAAGCACTCATTCTCAGGTCACCCTCATTTATTCCACTTCCTTCTTCATCTTCGCCCGGAAAGAACCCATCCATTAACGCACTTACCGTCTCATTCCAAGTTCGTGTCACAGTCCCACCTATTTTCACCCCGGATAACTCTGCCATTCGCTTCTTCCCCATGCATACCTTAAACACTTTCCCCGGGGGGTTAGCGTTTCCCTCCACACTCACGAACTTTCTCCAATCATCCCTCTTGCAATTAATAATTTATTGCTTATAGAGTCTCCGCAAGCGAGAGTACTCCATCTTTTCCCTGTCACACGATCTGTCTCTCTTCCTTACTCTCTGGTAGTTCACTCGAGCCTTTCTCACGTCCTTCTTATACTTTTGGAGCCTTGGCGACCACCAGACGGCTTTGTCTGGCGGGGGCTCTGGTCTCCTCAGCACAAGCTCATTTACACTCACAAGCCACCCGTAGAACACTCTCACCTTCTCAATAGCGCTGAGTCTGTCGTATTGGTCAAGTCCAATACTTTCAGCCTCCATTTTCAGTCTCCGGCCGTACTCCATCCAGTTCACACCCCTTACATTCCATTTTTCTCCATGCACACTCTCTGCACCCATTTGCTGCCTCCGAACCAGAGTGATAAGTACACTGTTATGGTCACGTGTACTCCATTCCGGCTTCACACACCAACCGACGACATACTGGCTTTCCATTCTTCCATTCATAAGGGTTACGTCTATATCCGACTCCCCCTGGCTACCACTGAAAGTGTACCACTCAGACCATTCATTTACCACACTCAGTCCTTTCTCAGCAATAAACTCTTCCATCCTGACTCCTCTTTCCACGCTATCCCCATATATTCAAATCCCCTTGCTATACCACAAGGGGGACACCGCGTTCGCATCCAGTCCGATCAACATCGGACTGTTCCCAATCGCTGCAACCACTTGCTCCAGGTACCCCAAATATGGCTTCATTTCGTCAGCATACTTACAATACACAGACACCAGATAACCCTCCATACACCCATTCCGGAACCACACACAGACCCCCCCATTCATCCGTCAGCTCCGGTACCGGCACGACGTCACCACCATGATCGTTTATCATGATGGCTGCCATACCACCCACGGAGGCATACACTCGCATGGCGCTGGGCAAACCACAAACAAGACCGTCCCTTACGTACGGCTCCTGTAAAATCCCCACGCATGTTCTTTCACGCAGCAAGCACACACCTATCTCACCCATAGTACCGTAACACCCCTGACAGTTCAACTGCAAAACTCTCATACACGCCATTTCAGGCATCCTCACCCATTCTACCTCTCAGCCACTTTTCTTTCAATTTATACTCCGGACACTCAGCACTAGATGTTCTATGCTGGTACACCTTCCTTCCTCTCTCCTTACATATCCTGCACTCCTCATTCTTCTTGCACTCTTTTAAGATGTGCCCAACCTCACCACACTTCCTGCACGCATTAGACTTCATCTTGCACTCTCGCACGAGGTGCCCGAAGTCTAGGCACCTGTGACACCGCTCAACTATACTTTTCTCTTTCACCCTACACGCATGAAAGAAAACTTACACTCTCCCTTCCTTCAACCACTTATTCTTTAATTTCATGGGTACCTCAAGTACCACATTCCCTTTCTCACCAGACGCACTCCTACTCTTCAGTTTCACACTATCCATAAACTCTACATACGGCACTCCAGATGCATTCCGCCGGTAGAGCTCCCTCCTCAACGTCTCCTCCGTTATGTCAGAGGGAACGTCGAAGACGATAACCTCCGCATTCGGCTTCTTCGGCTTCTCTGCAGTAATACCCATCTCCCTGAATTTCAAACATCCTCTCAAAATAGAAAGCTCCTGCTCGCTTTTCGTCTCAATGACAATCGCTCCTTCTCTCCCACACTTCCTTATCGCAGTCAGTCTAGCATTCACCTCCGGTGCCACCTCCGCCAACACCTGCCGCTTCACCTCCTCACTACTATGTCCCCTCCCCGACTCGTCCTCCACCACAAGGGCGTAGGACCTAGTGGGTGAACCCTGAACAGGTGCAAGCACCATCCCACCACCCAACGGCAAGCTCTTCCTCGGAGAGGAAACCCCTTGCACTCCTCGCACTTCAAGAGCACCACACGCTATCTTCTCCTCCAATATATTCTTTTCCGCAACCACCCCCTTCATCCTTTCCACTTCCATAGCCATACCCACAATCATACTTTCATATGCGGCCACACTCTGCAGTAGCGTCTCCGCTGCTGTCTTACTCACCTTATTTGTTTCCTTCAAAACAAATTTCCTCACACTCTCACTCACATTTCGCATTCTTGAGATCACATCATACTCACCGATGCTCCTCTCTTTCCTCACACTCCTCACCTCGCTCTCACACTTTGCCTCTCTTATACCCTTCGTCTCACTCACACCCTTTTCCTCACTCACACTCTTTGCCTCACTCGCTCCTTTTGCCTCACTCACACCCTTTGCCTCGATAACACATACATTACTCAAAACACTCACCTTTTCAGCCTTACCTGAACATATTGCAGGGCTCCTTTTATCTGTTAAGGACGAACTGCGCCTCAACCTTCCAACACCAGACTTCTTTGGTTTTTTAAATTAAGCTTCCATGATGAAACCCACGAGCAGGGCCGAAAGAAACGTCACCCCCCAGCAGTGCGCCCGTACTGGGGGGAAGGCTAAGTGTCCCACAGGGTTCGCCAGGTGCCCTGTGGTTAGGAAGTCTTGGGATCAGCTTCCCCTGACCATGCATCCCATCGGCGACCTCCACACCTTAGGATTGGGGATTTTTATGGAGGTTAACTCCTCTTCGGGACGGGCGGTAAAGCCAAGCCCCCCATCAGCATTGACATGACCTTACTGACGGTATATACAGGGTGGTGAGCCACCAGGTCCATCGGGATACTCGGTTTTGGCGATCCCCGTGCTAGCTACCGAAGCAGTTAGCTTCCTGAGTTTGAGTTATCGAGGAAATAATATTTCAGATGGGTATAACCCCGAATAGACAAGAGGAGAAAAACGAACAAATTAAAAATAATGCATAACCTTTCAAAAGTCGCCTCTCACAAATATTCTCCTCTGTATCCACATGGAGTTCTTGAAGAAGAATCACCTCTGCTTTTCTGGTTTTCAAAGATATTCACTTTTGTTCATGGATTTCCCTTCAATACTTGATTTCAAAAAGGAAAATGTTGTAGCTCCTAAGGCTCTCTTTCAAAACGATTATTATTCAGAACTTCAGATATTCGAAGACTGCTACAGGACTCCAATGTAGGGCTATCATCTCCCATAGATTTGTGTGATTTCTGAAAAAATCGGCCGAAAATTTATGTTATAATTCAATATGTAAGCATGACATTCATGGTTATGAAGGTTCTCGCAAAATTTCAGGGATGTCCGATGATTTATTTTAAATTTTCCAGTTATACGATCTTCAAGGAATTTCAAAAATTTTTACGTCGGCATTCTAGATATAATTACCTTGTTTGAATTGAATCTGCGGTCATTGAATAAATAATAACCTATTTTTCTTTGAAAATTGTCCATTGAGGTGGAGATCTGATTTTACATGTAGAAAAAAGTGAAGTCTACTCCACTAAAATTCGTGTATTTCTTGAAAGAAATTATGCACAATGCATTTCGACAAGTGAACTTGTCATCTTCAGGTATTCAAAAATGGCATGTGCAAAAATGTAGGTTCAACATGACCTCAAATTATTCATCCGTGAGTTGAACCTGGTCGTTTGAGACCCTTCTCGACAAAAAATTCGAAAATTTCGGACATTTGGGCAAAACGATAACGCGATGTTCCCCAGAATATACGTGCAAAAGAGAAAAACGCATTAATACCATGGAAAATTATTATTTTGACAAATTTAATTAAAAAATAGAATTATTATAAAAATTGCGTACATTTCTTATTCCGCAGTTAATTCTAGCAACTTTAAAAGTACATGTTTTCCGTAGCCTCTGATCAATTTTCCCAAAAATAATAATAATACTTGAACTTGAACGAATTGAATTTGAACATGCAGAAACAAGGACAATTTGCTTCTGAGCTATTCACTCATGTCAAGTCTTTCCAAAGCAAACTTCGGTTGTGGGAAAATCAGATTCTTAGGGGAAATACATACAATTTTCCTACCGTGGCTGCTTGAAAAATTCCTACAAAAATACCCTAGCGCAGGAATAGTCTTCATTAAAATTCCAACTATTCATGTTTCCTTTCGATCTGGATGTGGAGCAAGTGGAAATGTGGCTTCTGGTGAGATTAATTATTGAGCTCCAAGCGGACGATGTGCTGAAAAAAGTTACCTTTGCAAGACTTTTATGTCATACGTGAGATATGTTTCTAAAGACAAATATTAAAATTCTGTCAATTTCATAATATCTCAATTTATGCATCTTTTCGGTAGCACTCATTGCTGTGAGCAATTTTTCTCAAAAATGAATATTACGAAATCAAAGAACCGATCAAGAATTATGGATTCGAATTTGGACAATACTTTACGCGTAGCAACAACATCAGTAGGTACCACCTAATATTGATGCTCTTGTGAAAGGAACACAACCCCTGGTGATTGAGTTGGAATTGAGAGGAGTGTTTGGTTTATTTTATTTTTGGCGCTCTTGTTACTCGGAACAAAGTGCTTATCAATTTGCCCAAATGTGGGTAATTTTCGAATTTTTGGTTGAAAATGGTCTCAAACGTTTTGGTTCGACTGCATGAAGAATCCATGGTCAAAATCGCATATGTCCGGCCGTCCGTCAATACGATAACTATCGAACGGAATGAGCTAGACAGGTTTCCAGATTAGGTTTGGGAGATAATTATCTCGTTTAAGTTCGTTATTAAGCAAAATCTATTGTGGTTTCGGAGTAACGAAAACAAATTTTTTTTATTGCAAATTTCGAATTCATGATGCAGTTTCATCATAAGAATATACTGATATAATTATCAACTCAACAAACTAATACTTTCGAAGATATGGTTTTTCCTAATTTCAATAATTAATCGTAATTTAATGATTTAATAGAATGCTTATTATACTTATTATTATAATTTGCTGATGCATGTAAATCCAACATATGAGGTGAGTCATAGACCTACTTTTGAATTCAATTATTTATTTTGAATAAATTTTATAAGTTTACCCATGCCTACTTTAGATCAATATGCTAAAGTTCAGATCGTGTATAATTACATAAAGGATTTTGTTGTGACTTGACAAGGTCTGAGTCAGCATGAATGTGATTCAAACTAGAAATTTTTTTTGTAGTTGGTTTTCGACATATGTTCTAATTTTCACAAATCTTGGATTATTGAAAAAAAATTGGTGTTGACTATCCTTGACAAAATTATATTTCAAACCAGAATTTAGCAATAACTTGGCATTTTGCAGCATGATTTCCATTTTTGGGAGTCTCAGAGGTGAATTGAATGTGAAATTGAAATATTTTAATGGCAAGAATACGAATAGGAGCAACTTTGCATCAGAATGAAACGACGTTTCAGGAAAAAATCGAAAAAATTTCCAAATACCAAGTGTGAAAGGAATATTCCAGTTAAAATCACATTCATGCTGACACTAATGTTGTCTAGTCATCAAAAAAAAATATTTTTCCTTGAATTTTACCTGAAATTTTGTATACTCTGATCTAAATTGTTATTTCAAACAAGTTTACTTAGAGAATTGAGAACAATAAGCTCGAATTTCCCGAGGTAATCGACATTTTTGTTCAATAATGGCGGAAATCACAGCTGGTCAAGTTTTATATCTTTTTGGCTCTCTAGTTCCTTGGAACTCAGTGCTTATCAATTTGCCCAAATGTCTGAAATTTTCGAATTTTTGGCTGAAAATGATCGATTCTGTCCGGCTGATCCGGCTGGCCGTAGGCACGATTACTCTCGAACGAAAGGAGTTAGAGGATTGAAATTTGCAAGGTGGGTTTGGAGCGTAAATATCCCGGTTAAGTTCGTTAATGGGCGAAATCCATCAAGCGGTTTCGGAGTTATGGCCGATTTTAGTAAAACACATTTTTTATTAATATTTCTGAAACTGATCACTCGATCTATCTGATATTTAGCACCAAATTGTAGAATCATGACCTTTATACGCATGAGGAGTTTTGTATTGACCAGGTTACCGCAAAGTGTAAAAAAAAAATTTTCAAAATAAAAAAAATATTTCTACAATAACTCTCGAACGGAATGAGCTAGGCAGTTGAAATTTTCAGAGTAGGTTAGGGAGATGAATATCTCGGTTAAGTTCGTTATTGGGCAAAATAGGCCAGATGGTTTCGGAGTAACGAAAAAAAAAATTTTTTAAGCAACAAATTTCAAATTCAATTCTTATTTAAGATGCAGTTTCACCATTAAAATCCATCGATATCATTTTCAACTCCACCAAGCTAATACTTTCGGAGATATGATTTTTCTAAATTTCAATAATGAATCGTACCTACTTCTATATTTTCACAGAATGCATTAATTATTCTATCTTAGCTTTATTATATGATCTGTGTTCATACTCGTACATTTCATCCTGTTCTATAAGAGAGAGTCAAATTCAGTTCAGCTATTTTAATTTAAAATTTTCCATGGTGCATTTCTCATTCTCAGATTGCTCATTTAATCTTGATAAATAAACTATTATTTGAATTGAATTTCCTTTATGATGCAGTTCTATTATAAGAGTACATTGATATAATTCCCAACTCTGAGACACCAATACTTTCGGAGATATAATTTGTCTGTTTGAACTAGAGCGCCAGAAAGCTCCCGTCCACAGGGCTTGAACCCATTTTTTGATGCACCAAATTATTGTAAGAAACAAAATTCGGAAGCATTACTAGAAAAGAAAACTCCTTCTTGGCGCGGAGTTGTTGTAAAGCATTGTATATGCCTGACATGCGTGAGAAAGTATCAGACGTTTTGACAAGAAACCTGTCAGTCCCAGATGAGAAGGATAGCAAACCCAATATCCTTTTATCTCTTAATTTCCAGAATTCTTCATTGATTCGATCATATTTTGGGCTTGATTGTGTATTAATTTCCTTTCTTCGTTCATTGATTTATTTGTTGATTACTGATATACTATGTTGCAGCTCTTACCGTTGCTATATCTTCGTTTATTGTAGGTACTTCACAAATCTTTACTTATTTCTTCATTGATTCGAGTATTTATGTTTTGCTTTTCGATGATAACTTTATGCTTTCACATAGAATCAGATACAAACAATATTGAAATAGCATGATTTCTTCTTGCTTGCTTCCAGTTGTTTGTCGAAAATTTGATTCTATTACTATTTGGAGTCGACACATACAACCATTGTTTATTCTACTAATGTAAAGATCTCGGGATCACAGAGAGAGGTCAAAAAAGTTTTTTCCTCTAGGAGGTCGATATTTTCGATTTTTTCGTCGGTTATTCGAGGGGCGAGGGGGGATTCGAGGTGTAAACGGGAAAGAGAAAAGACGAAATTTTCTCCGGGTATCCGTCTTTGACGAGAAAAAACGTGGGGAGTATTTAAAAAAAAATCGTGAAATCGGTTGAAAACTCCGTTTTTCGCTAAAGGCGCAAATCGGAGGCGATAGAAATCTCGCGAGGAGGCGACGCTCGGAAATTTATTTCGTCGGGGGCCGGAAGACGAGATTCGTAGGTAGTTTGTAACGCAGCCCGATTTTCGATAAAACCTACTCTTTTTCCGGAAAAAGATCGCAAACTTTGACATATTTTGAAAACCTCGGTGAAATGTGACGTTTAGACCGGTTCGGCTTCGCTCGACCGACTTCGGGTCCTGCTATAGAAGATAATACGTGGTGATTTACTTCGATCACAGATGATAGAAACTTCTGTCAGTTTGAATTTATCGACGTTTTCTTTGCGAATGAGTGGCGATAAATGTCAAATAAAATTAGAATTTCGGCTGGAATTTGTCGAAAATCTTGAATCGTGAAGATACATTGCTAGAAATGAGAAGAAATATGATAGAGTCTCCGATTTCGACCGATCGCATGGCAGAATTTTTGATATTTGAGAAATAATGTGTTCTATCAAATTCTAAGTTGAAATGACTGGTAGATACCTATCTTCGAGGAAAGATTTTTGATGAAACGGGCCGGAGGTGGAAAAGTAAAATAAGGTAATTATCGATCTATACTATCGACGATATTACCGATTTTCACTTGCAGGCATTTATATACGAATTCGAAATCCTATCGAATGTATTCTAAGGAAACATTTTTTAGTTGTTGACAGTTGGTTGTATGAAGTATGATGGGATATCGACTGAATTTAATCTTTCTGTCGAATTTTGGAATCTTTTACGAAACGTGAGTATTTTCGAATGTTATCGTTGTAGAAATCGTATCGTATTTCTGTACGAAATCTTTTCGCGATTCCTTCAACGTCATGGTTTTCAGTCCGAATGAGGGTCGAATTGTCAAATAGAATTCGAGCTTCCAACGGAAGCGTGGGGAGAGTTCCATAATTCTCTGATAGGCAAATTGGCCCAGTTGCCACCTCAATATAACAATTTAACATGAACTGTATTTTCAACATTGTAAAATTGTTGCGAAAGGATAACCGCTGTTATACAGGCTGTTTTCCGAAACGGCTTCACAATAGCATCCGGTAGGTGAAATGGCTCGACCGATTTTGATGAAAGTTTGTGTGTGTATCTGAGTAGGTGTGTCAGGTCTGCTATATACCCCGGCAGGTGGCGCTGCAATCGGTCTATAGAAACTCAGAAATGTCTTGGCCGATTTTAATGAAACATTGTGTGCGTGTTTGAGTGTGTCTCAGGGTCACAATAGGTGACCGGTAGGTGGTGCTGCATTCGGTTTATAGAAACTCCAGAATGGCTGCACCGATTTCGATGAAACTTGGTGTGTATATCTGACTATGTGTCAGGTTGAAGTAGGTCTATAGAAATTCAGATATGGCTCAAACGATTTCGAACTTTCAAGTTCGAAAAATGTAAATCTACTGGAAACATGTAGATCTACCGGAAAAATGTAGATCTGCCGGAAAAATGTAGATCTACTGGCTAGGTAGATCTGCGGGCCAACTAGTCAATACATATACTAAAGTGAAGACTTGGACCATCGAAGTAGATCAAGGGAAACTTTTCGAGAAGGTCGTTGTAAACGTGGTGTTTTTTTGGTCGTTAGGAGGGGGATTGGGGGGGAATCTTGAGGAGGTTTAGCGAGAGAAAACACGGAAGTTTCGTAGAGTTTCGCGTTTTTGGATCGAAAAGATGGGGGTGTATTTTAAAAAAAATCACGAAAATGCGAAAAAACGCAAATTTTGGCAAAGGTGCAAAATGAAGGAAACGAGATCGAACGAACGGCGATGTTAGGAACGACGAGTCCGCGGGAAAGCGAAGAAGAGATTCGAAATTACCGGATAGGCTATATCTGCTTTCGATCTTTTCATTCGTTTTCCCGTAAGAACGATAAGAAAATGTGACTTTTTGCGAAAATTGAAAACATTCTGACGTTTCACGTATTTCTGTGCTGAATTTTAGCGCGGTTCCTGCAAGGTCGACTGTTTTGGTCCGAACGAGCGGCGCGAAATGTCAAATCGAATTTGAATTTCGAACGGAATCAGTCGAAAATCTCGAAATCGTCAAGAAAAATTGCGAGAAATATGAACGAGTAACCGATTTCGATCGATCGCTTGACAGAATTGACGATATTCTGGAAATCGAAGGACGGAAATCATCCCAGTGCTATAAAACCTTTATATAGAGCATAATTCCTACTTTTATCTATAGCGAAAGTGGCCGGGACGGAAGCGTCGCGGGCTTAAAGGTCAGCATCGCGGGGCGGCGGGATCGATTCTCGGAGTGGCCGGCAATCGTTGAAGTTATAATATTTTTCATTTTTACGGAATGAAAACTTAAGAGTGTGTTATTCCCGTGTAAACTCATCATGGGCTATTGATCTTTTCGTCAAATTACGAAATCTATATTGAATTTCCGTTTGTTTGAAAATTCTTCTTTTAAATTAATCGAAATATTCAAACTTTAAGCAGATAATTAACTGTCGAAAATGGGATTTGGATCTTTTCGTCAAGTTACGATATCTATAATCAATGGTTCCATCAGACGGATTTTTGTATGTATTTGATTAGGAACCTACGCCACCGCGTTCAGTGCATTGTTTATTTTTGATCCAACTGTGAGTGTATGTATTTGAACAAGGACCTTACTTAACCAAAGACACAGCATTGAATATTTTTGATCCAATTGTGAATGTTTGTATTTGAATATGAACCTACGCCACCGCGTTCAATGCATTGTTTATTTTTTATCCAACCGTGAATGTATGTATATGAATAGGTACCTTACGCAACCACATACACAGCCTTGATTATTTTGATCCAAAAATGAACGTATAATTTTGAATGTTTTGCATTGAAATTACACAAAATATTCAACCATTCAAGTAGAAAATTAACGGTCGAAAATGAAAAACCATTGCTACACAGGGTCTTAAGTGAGATATCACCGCAAGAGATTTATCGTGAAGAGAATTCTCATCATTGTAAAACCGTTACGAAAAGATAACCGCTGTAATACAGGGTGTTATTAAATGAATGTCAACTCCGAAACGGCTTTACCCATTTTGATGAAACTTTGTGTGCACCCGTTAGGTGGCGCTGAATTCGGTTTATAACAACTCAAATACGACTGGAACGATTTCGATGAAACTTTGTGTGTGTATCTGAGAGTAGGTTTCAATCCACAATATTCCCCGGTAGGTGGCACTATAATCGGTTCACAGGAACCCAAAAATGGCTATACCGATTTTGATGAATCTTTGTGATTGTGTTTCGGATGGCCTTTGGTTCTCAATACGATTCGCTACGTGACGCTATATTCGGTTTTTAGTAACTCAAAAGCTTTTAACATATTGCGATGCTTCGTGTTTTTGATTCGGCGCGTCTCTGATTCACAATAGCATACTGTAGGGGGCACCCCGATGGATTTATGGTTACTCAAAAACAGCTCGACCAATTTCGATGAAACTTTGTGTTGTGTTGTGTATATCGTTGAAAATAAACCATTACAATACGGGGTGTTCTTTTTTTCACGGCACAATTTTACACGATTGAATTGATTCGTGCCACAAAGAAACCGTTATCTAAATAGGAATCTTGGATGGATTCTTATAATGTATTTTTGAGAAATCTCTATACAGGGTGTTTTTCTTTTAACGTCAATCGCAACTTGCTGCTTTTCACGACAAATCGTACTATTGTATTCAATTATGATAAAAGATAAACTTTCGGGACCTACATCGTTGAAAATAAACCATTACTATACAGGGTGTTCTTTTTCTATCGGCACAATATTACGCGATTGATTTGATTTGTGCCACAAACAAAGCGTTATTCAAATAGGAACCTTGGATGGATTCTTATAATATATTTTTCAGAAACCTCTATACAGGGTGTTTTTCTTTTAATCAATCAATCACAACTTGCTGCTTTTCACGAAGAATCGTACTATTGTATTCAATTGTGATAAAAGAAATGCTTTCGGGACCTACATCGTTGAAAATAAACCGTTACTATATGGGGTGTTCTTTTTCTATCGGCACAATATTACGCGATTGATTTGAATTTTGCCACACTCAAAGCGTTATTCAAATAGGAACCTTGGATGGATTCTTATAATATATTTTTCAGAAAACTCCATACAGGGTGTTTTTCTTTTAACGTCAATCAAAACTTGCTCCTTTTCACGAAAAATCGTACTATTGTATTCAATTGTGATAAAAGATATACTTTCGGGACTTACATCGTTGAAAATAAACCATTACTATACAGGATGTTCTTTTTCTATCGGCACAATATTACGCGATTGATTTGATTTTTGCCGCAAACAAACCGTTATCTAAATAGGAATCTTGGATGGATTCTTATAATGTATTTTTTAGAAATCTCTATACAGGGTGTTTTTCTTTCAACGTCAATCGCAACTTGCTGCTTTTCACGACAAATCGTACTATTGTATTCGATTGTGATTAATGATATACTTTCGGGACCTACATCGTTGAAAATAAACCAATACTATACAGAGTGTTCTTTTTCTATCGGCACAATATTACGCGATTGATTTGATTTGTGCCACAAACAAAGCGTCATTCAAATAGGAACCTTGGATGGATTCTCATAATATATTTTGCAGAAATCTCCATACAGGGTGTATTTCTATTAACGTCAATCACAACTTGCTGCTTTTCACGAAAAATCGTACTATTGTATTCAAGTGTGATAAAATATATACTTTCGGGACCTACATCGTTGAAAATAAACCTTTACTATACAGGGTGTTCTTTTTCTATTGGCAAAATATTACGCTATTGATTTGATTTTTGCCACAAACAAACCTTTATCTAAATAGGAATCTTGGATGGATTCTTATAATGTATTTTTCAGATATCTCTAGACAGGGTGTTTTTCTTTTAACGTCAATCGCAACTTGCTGCTTTTCACGACAAATCGTGCGATTGTAATCAATTGTGTTAAAATATATACTTTTGGGACCTACATCGTTGAAAATAATCCATTATTATACAGGGTGTTCTTTTTCTTTCGGCACAATATTACGCGATTGATTTGATTTGTTGCACAAACGGAGCGTTATCTGAATAGGAACCTTGGATGGATTCTCATAATGTATTTTTCAGAAATCTATATACAGGGTGTTTTTCTTTTAACGTCAATCGCAACTTGCCGCTTTTCACGATAAATCGTGCGATTGTAATAAATTATATACTTTCGGGACCTACATCGTTGAAAATAAACCATTACTATACAGGATGTTCTTTTTCTATCGGCACAATATCACGCGATTGATTTGATTTGTTCCACAAACAAAGCAATATCTGAATAGGAACCTTAGATGGATTCTCATAATATATTTTTCAGAAATGCGTATACAGGGTATTTTATAATTCCGTTTTATTTATAATTTGAATTTTTTTTATAGTTAAAATTTTTTTAATGATTTTTTTTTCAATTTTGAAATTTAAAAAAATTTTTTTTTTATAATTTTTTTTTCACTTTTTTTCAATATTTTTCTCAATTTTTTTTTAATTTTTTTTTTTAATTTTTTTTTCATCAAATTTTACCTATGAATAAAAACTACTGGCTAATCGAAGCCTCCAACAATAGACTGCGGGCCACTAGTCACTATTACTAAAATGAAGATGGGTTCTATAGAAAAGGAACAAAAAAACTTTTTTGAAAATGTTACTATAAACGTGACGATTTTTTGGACGTTAGGAGGGGGGGAGGGGGGAAATTTCTGAGGGGTTTCGCTAGGAAAAAGACGGAAGTATCGTAGGGTTTCGCGTTTTCGGAGCGAAAAGAAGGGGGTGTATTTTTAAAAAAATCGCGAAAAGGCGAAAAAACGCCGATTTTGGCGAAAGGTGCGAAATGAAGGAAACGAGATCGGAGGACGGGTGGCGTTCGGAACGACGGTATTTGCGGGAACGCGAAGACGAGATTCGAAATTAGTCCGTAGCTGAGCCCTTTTTTCGATTCACTCTTTCGTTTTCCCGGAAGAACGATAGGAAAATGTGACTTTTTGCGAGAATCGACGAAATTCTGACGTTTCACGTATTTCTGTGGCGAATTTTAACGCGGTTCCTTCGAAGTCGACGATTTCGGTCCGAACGAGGCACGACAAATGTCAAATCGAATTTAAATTTCGAACGGAATCACTCGGAAATCTTGGAATCGTCTAGAAAAACCACGAGAAATATGAAAGGGTAACTGATTTCGATCGATCGCTTGACAGGGTTGACGATATTCTGAAAATCGAAAGACGGAAATCTTCCGAGTATATAAAATCTTTATGTGGTACATAATCGGAGTTAACTCACATTGACGCCGTGGCCGAGCGGACTAAGGCGCCGGATTTTAGGCCCCGAGCCTCGCGTAGCGGCGGGATCGAATCCTCGGAGCGTCCGAAATAGCTTACTCATAAATTTTTTCATTTTTACCCAATGGAAAACTTAAAGGAGCATTCTCCAGTGAACGTAATTTGGGTTTTGGATCTTTTAGTCAAGTTACGATATCTATAATCAATCAGACGGAGTTTTGTATGTATTTGAAATGGAACCTATGCCACCGCGTTCATCGCATTGTTTATTTTTGATCCAACTGTGAGTGTATGTATTTGATTTATCGTGAAGAGAATTCTCATCATTGTAAAACCGTTACGAAAAGATAACCGCTGCTATACAGGGTGTTTTTAAATGAATGTCAACTCCGAAACGGCTTTACCCATTTTGATGAAACTTTGGGTGCACCCGTTAGGTGGCGCTGAATTCGGTTTATAACAACTCAAAAACGACTGGAACGATTTCGATGAAACTTTGGTTGTGTATCTGAGAGTAGGTTTCAGATCCATAATATTGCCCGGTAAGTGGCACTACAATAGGTTCACACGAACTCAAAAATGGCTATACCGATTTTGATGAATCTTTGTGATTGTGTTTCGGAGAGCCTTTGGTTCACAATACGATTCGATACGTTGCGCTATATTCGGTTTTTAGTAACTCAAAAACTTCTAACATATTGCGATGGGACCTTCGTGTGTGAATGATTCTCAGAATCACAACAGGACCCGTTAGATGGCATTGAACTACCGGTTCAATCGATCTACCGATTCAATTTATCTACCGATTATATTGATCTACCAAAAAAATTTAGATCTACTGGAAAAATGCAGATCTAACGGAAAAAAGTAGATCTACCGGAAAAATGTAGATCTACCGGAAAAATGTAGATCTACCGGAAAAATGTAGATCTATCGGAAAAATGTTGATCTACCAGAAAAATGTGGATCTATTGCTAGGTAGATCTGCTGGCTCATCATGCTTCTACTACAGTAGTCCTGGAACATATCCTTGGACTAAGCTAAATTATATTGTAAACACTGTCGACCTCGTGCTATATCCTTTCACTTGTTCACTGTACTTTCTTTGTTAATGCAGTCTGAAGATTCGGGCTCTTCAGTGTGTATGTCAATCTTTGGTTCAATTCAAAGGGAATTATCTTATCACAAACCTCTTGCGTATTCAGGAACACGGCTCCGGTGTTAGAAAATATAGCTTTTTCGCAGAAAACCAACTGGTGATTTGATTCAATATTCTCGGCTTCTATGAATAAGGCCAATATCCTATACCATTGAATTGTGTGTACGAACAAAGATGGATGATATCAAGAATAAAATTGGTTCAAGCTCTGTGGTCAGGAACTTTTTGGCGCGCTTGTTCAAACAGACAAATAATATCTCCGAAAGTATTGGTTTCTCAGAGTTTAGAATTATATCAATGGATTCTTATGATAGAACTGCATCATGAAAGAAATTAAATGCTTCAAAAATTATCATTTAAAAAAAAAGAGCAATCTACAATGCTTCAATGCTTTAATGCTTCAAAAATTGTCATTAAATTTATTTATCAAGATCAAATGAGCAATATGTAAATGATTCAAACTCGCGGAATGCGTTGTTGCAACTTACATTCGGTGCATAGTTTTCACAACTCGAAATACCTAAGGAAAGTATCATCGAAATTTCTAAAGCAAGGCTAGAGACAATAATAGCAGATTGTCCATTTATTCCTGATATTTGAGTAGGTAGAAGCTTACGAACAAATTATTTTAATTGTTCAAAATATATTAATAAAATACTATCCTCTTTTCCTAATTTAAAATTTAATATTTCATACCACTTAAGAATTCTTTTCTGTATTATGGACCTTATATCGAGAAAAAATTTTTGATACACAAATGTAGATCCATATTCCAGTATTTATTTGCTAGCAACATTATGAAAATAGTGTATATAGTAACATGTCTCACTACTTAAGGAAGTAAAAGGGAATTTTAACCTCAGTGGTCAACGAACAGTAATATCTTTTGATGATTCCATTATGTTCTTCTTTCCTATTGCATTCATAAACTACATCATTAAAATGATCCAATTCTAAATCTTCTGAAACATCATCCCCAATATTTATGCATAAATTATTCAACATGTAATCAGTCAATATTATTTTCGGTTTCAAAACAGTCTTGTATATATTCACAAATTCAAGAATCGGATACTTGTTTTCTAACAGAAAATATTTTCAAACTATGAATTGACAATCTCTAATATCTAAATAGGAGGACATTTATCAACAGTGAACACAGACAGATTATGTGTTCACATTCTGTGAATACATAGAATTTACGATGTAATATTGAAATTATGAAGAATCATATCTCCGAAAGTAATTGCTTGTTAGAGTTGAAAATGATAAAAATGGATTCTTATGAATAAACTGCATCTTAAAAAGAATTGAGTTCAAAAGTTGACAGAATCGATTTTGACCACGGATTCTTGATCAGTGAGTCGAACCAAATCGTTTAAGACCATTTTCATCAAAAAATTCGAAAATTACAGACATTTGGGCAAATTGATAAGCACTCTGTTCCAAGGAACAAGAGCGCAAAAAACAAATTCTTAAGAAGCACTCTAAATGCCACCCTCACGATATACTGCATGCACCTTCAAGCCACCTTTTTGGCGCTCTTGTTCCTCGGAACATAATGCTTACCAATTTGCCCAAATGTCTGGAGTTATGGCCGTTTTTAGTAAACATATTTTTTATGAATATTTCCCATACCGATCACTCGATCTGTCTGAAATTCTGCACCAAATTGTAGAATACTGACTTTTATATCTATGCGAAGTTTTGTATTGATCGGGTTGCCGTAAAGTGTAAAAAAAAAAATTTAATTTTGTTTCTACAATAACTCTCCAACAGAAAGAGCTAGGCAGTTGAAATTTCCGGGGTAGGTTTGGGAGATAAATATTTCGGTTGAGTTCGTTATTGGGCAAAATTTGACTGATGGTTTCGGAGTAACGAAAAAGAACTTTTTTTTGCATTACAAATTTCAAATTCAATTCTTTTTAAGATGCAGTTTCACCATAAAGACTCATGGATATCATTTTTAACTCTAACAAATTCTATCTATGGATTATTATTTGACCAGTGTCATCTTATTTTCCTATGAGAGATAAATGTCAAAATTATTTCAGGTTCGTTATTCTTCATATAAAACACACCTCCTGTTCTAAAGAACAAAGTATGATTGAATTCAAAATGACCAATGAAATAACCTCAGCTATTGTAGAGTTATGAGGATGATATGATACTATACTTTTGAGGTGATAATTTAATGCCCGTGGATAATCCATATGAGGATGGAAATAAATTCTTTGGTAAGATACATAATCATATTGGGTTCAGAATATCTTCAGTAAAAACAAAACTGCAATATTGTCTAAGTTTTAATTGATATAATTTTAAGATTTCAGGAATGAATATCTCGGATAGTTCTTTATTGGGAAGAATCGATCTGTTTGAATTTAATTTCTTGCATGATGCATTTCTATCGTAAGCATCCATTTATATAATTCCCAAAGACCAATAACTTCGGAAATATAATTTGTCAAAGTTTGAACCAGAGCACCAAAGCTCCTGTCCACAGGGCTTGAACCAATTTTTAGCGTTAACACTCGAGAAAACTGCAATTTTAAAATAAATAATTTAGTGAACTCACCGCAGAATTAAACTCAAATCTCTTGCGTGGCAGGTGAGCATGCTCCCATCTCGGCTAATGAGGTGTTGTGACAGTTCTTAAATTTTCAGGCTTTCAAAAGAAGAAGAAACCAGTTTAAAATTTCATTTTCACAATATGTAATTTCTGAAATACAAAGCCAATCCAGTTCAAATTCGGTAATCGACTGAGAAATGGCGCCTTGTCTTGATGGTTTGCGCCAGAATGTCAGTGCAACCTGACAGATAGCTTGTTAAAGTTGAAAATGATATCAATGGATTCTTATGATGAAA
The DNA here is from genome assembly GCA_937662695.2 of Halyzia sedecimguttata. Lineage (NCBI taxonomy): Eukaryota > Metazoa > Arthropoda > Insecta > Coleoptera > Coccinellidae > Halyzia > Halyzia sedecimguttata. Next base: position 6,878,705 of record OW569416.2, on the reverse strand, counting down.
ATTAATCTTAAAAAAAAATTAAATTAGAAATTTTTAATATAAAAAAATATTTGTATTCCTTACTCTGAAACCATCTGGCCAACTTTGCCCAATAATGAACTCAACCTAGATATTTCTCTCCCAAACCTACTCAGAAAATTTCAACTGTCTAGCTCATTCCGTTCGAGAGTTATCGTGTTAACGGACGGCCGGACATAATCGATTTCGACCACGGATTCTTGATCAGTTAGTCGAACCAAATCGTTTAAGACAACAAGAGCGCTAAAAATGCTTCATATTCGAGAGGAGGGGTGTTAAAGTTTGAATTTTCTCAAAATTATCACCTCACAGCATACGCCTTTCCCAAGATTTTGAACTGAAATTCGCCAAATATCGTACTGCATTTTTTTTGAAGTTTTGATTTTCCTGACTGCTTATGATAATTCTTCAGCATTTTTTTTCTCAAAAACGGTAGCAGACACAAATGAAACGTAGGCTTCTTTCTCATATTTTTCAAACACATTTGCATTTCAATCATTATATACGGCCACTGTACTTCCTTTCTTTATTTTTGGTATCTTAAATTTCGGTTCCACTGAAATTGGTTTTCCCCTCTTGATATATCTCAGAACTAAGTTGGATGTGCTTGAGTTTCGATTATTCTCCATTTTCAAAGTAATTGTTCGTATAAACAGGGTAAATATTCTTTTCACTTTCTCGTGTTCTTTATCACCCTTCTTTTCCTCAATGTAGCTACCGTGCCAGCTGGAAGTTCATAATAGATAAAAAAAATTTTAACTTGGACAGCTCCACCTCCCCATTATCTTTATCACTTCAATAGAGTCTTTAAATCTTAATATTACTATCGGCTTTGCTGGGATTACTCCTGAAGGCAAATTATTATCGATTCTGATATTTTACGTCCTTTTCATCACAGAATAAGAGTTCCAAAAAGCAATAGCGGGAATCATTCTATGGTTTTGAGATTATTTTCTTCTATTTAATTCATTCACATGCTGGTCTTGTCTTTCAATCCGTGTTAATCTGTCATCGCTATGTGCAAGGGTTCATGGAATATAATTAGATAACATAGCCCCTAAAAGTATAATTTTTTTGCAAAAAGACAAATATTTCGAAAACTGTTGAACAAAAATATGTGAAAAGTATAAGAGAAAGAGCATGCAGGGAGTTCCAGAGAATTGAAAAACACTACTGAATATAGTGTGTCCCATTTGAAGCATCAAAGTCACCCTCTATTCCTCTTTTGTAGGACACCCGATATATTCAAAAATATTTTTAGGTTGTGCTATCCTTGGAGTAATTCAAGTTTGCAAAAAAATATTTCGCCAAACTTTGACCTTTACGCTTATATCGTCCGCTGCGGCACTAGTGGCATACCCTGTATAATTGCTAGGTTTGGGTAGATATGATCTCTCCACGGAATCCGGTCTTGAATAAAGTGCTGGTTGAGTTGCAAATTAGTTCATTATTTCCAAAACAGAAACCTTAGGAACTGAAAATGGAAAATAGCTGATGTAATTAACAGTCCTGAAGTACATAAATGGCAATATTCGTGAGAAAATAACACATATTTGGTCGAGCATAACAAAAACAATCAATCTATATTATGAAATCATTTCACTAGAAGTAGCCTTTCGAGATTGTCTCAAATATGTTCTAGGGAGCAGAATGTTATCATTTCGCCCAAATGTCTGTAATTTTCGAATTTTTTGCCGATAATGGTCCCAAACGATTAGTTCTCCACTCACTGATTAAGAATTTTAGGTCGAATTCAACAGCCTGCCGGCCATTGTTGCCACATAACTTTTGAACGGAAAGATATAGAGACATGCAATGTTCAGCTTAGGTTACGCAAATGAAAGCGACGGTAGAGTTCGTTAATGGGCATAATCCATGATACGGTTTCGCAGTTATACCCATCCGAAATTTTGTTGTTAGTTCCTCAATACCTACAGATACAGATTCAAAAAGCACTGACGTGAAGTCAGTACTCTTTGGCGCGCGTGTTCACGGTGGCCAATTTGAATTGAATGATGAGTACTTCAAGCTCAGTGGATAGAGCGAGCCGAAGATCAACCCAAAGGATAGTGGACATCATTCACTGTCGGTTCAAAAATTAACAGTGCTGTATCTAAGCTGCCATCAGGATAAAGTAACAAAGTTGGAAAAGAACACAAGTGACTCTCCTTAGTCGCACAAGCTCCTAGAAGATTCGGGAGGGTCAGTATAATCCTAATCATGTTTATTGCACGCGCGCTAAAGCAGATTGACTTTTTACACTTTTTCTTTCATTGTTGATTCAATCTGCTTTTGCGCGCGTGCTATAAACATGATTAGGATTATACTGACCCTCCCGAATCTTCTAGGAGCTTGTGCGACTAAGGAGAGTCACTTGCATTCTTTTCCAACTTTGTTACTTTATCCTGATGGCAGCTTAGATACAGCACTGTTAATTATTGAACCGACAGTGAATGATGTCCACTATCCTTTGGGTTGATCTTCGGCTCGCTCTATCCACTGAGCTTGAAGTACTCATCATTCAATTCAAATTAGCCACCGTGAACACGCGCGCCAAAGAGTACTGACTTCACGTCAGTGCTTTTTTTTTTTTTTCAAGTTCCTTTAACAAATATACCTATCAATACAGTTTGGCTGTTAGCTTTACCGTAGATCGAAAAAAATTGCGGTTGTGGGACCCCCGTTAGGAACGCAATTGCATATTTTCCAAATCCGAACGTACTTTAATATAGATCTACCGAATATAGTTATTTATAAATTCGCCTCAGGGCCACCATACAGACATTTCAGCTCGGAAACATCGCTATTTCCCCCAAACTGACTTGTGTCCGTGCACTGAATTGACATGAATATTCTTTTAAAACCTCACAATATCGGCTCATTACTCCCAACATAACCCATACAACCCAAAACCATCATTTCTCGTCTGCGCATGCACAATATACTCATGGCTGCAAGTCCTCCCAAAATTACACACCTCAAAAAAAAATCCGATTATCCAACACCAGTGGTTCAGGAGACATCGCTACTTGAATCCACGCATGCGCAGACCCTCACCAGGGGATTCTATGGAGAAATAGCATCCGCCACCCCAAAACCCCAATGCTCTTTGTCGAAAACACCAGCAGTTAAATCACTGATGGTCTGCTCATGCGCATATCGAAAAATGCCCGTAAGGGGTACCATCGATTTCAAAATTAGCCCCACGGCCACGGTATCGACACTTTAACTCGGAAACAACGCTACAACCCCCAACAACTGAATTATCCTTACACTAAATTGCCATGAATATCCTTTTAAAACCTCATAATATTGACCCAGCACTCCCGAAATAACCCGTACAACCCAAAAACAGTCACTTCTCTTCTGCGCATGAGCAATCTACTCGCAGCTGAAAGTAATCCCAAAATCACACACCCTACAAAAAACTCCGATTATCCAACACTAGTGGTAAAGGAGATATCGCATCTTCGATCCACGCATGCACAGACCCTCGCCAGGGGATTCTATGGAGGCAAAGCATCCGCCAACCCAAAACCTCAATCCTCTCTGACGGAAACATCAGCAGTTAAATCACTGATGTTCTGCTCATGCGCATAACGAAAAATGCCCGTAAGGGTTAACATCAATCTCAAAATTAGCCCCAGGGCCACGGTACGGACACTCCAAGTCGTAAACAACGCTACATCCCCCAAACTGACTTGTCCTTGCACTGAATTGCCATAAATGTTTTTTTAAAACCTCACAATATCGCTCAGCACCCCCAACATAACCCACTACCCAAAAACAGTCAGTTCCCTTCTGCGCATGCGCAATCTACACGCGGCTGAAAGTCCTCTCAAATTCACACACCTTACAAAAAACTCCGATTCTCCAACACTAGTGGTTCAGGAGATATCGCATCCCTTATCCACGCATGCGCAGACCCTCTCCAGGGGATTCTATGGAGTAATAGCATCCGCCACCCCAAAACCCCAATCCTCTCTGACGAAAACTACAGCAGTTAAATGACTTCTCATCTGCGCATGCGCATAACGAAAAATGCCCGGAAGAGGCAGCATGAATTTCAAATAAATATTTTTCGGAATATCAAGCAAAATAGAGTAATTTTTTGAATTTTTTCATGTCACGTGATCTTCACGAAATTTTGTAAAAGTGTTCGCTTTGGTCTTTTGCATCTAACAACTGAGTTTCTATTCAATCAGATCAGTATTTTACGAGTTATCGTGGAAACAAAATTTTAAAATTTTTGAAATTTTTTTTTGTCACTTTATGGCCTTCCTGTCAGTCACAAAAAACTGCGATTCTCCAACACTAGTGGTTCAGGAGATATCGCATCTTGAATCCACGCATGCGCAGACCAGCACCGGGGGATTCTATGGGGGAATAACATCCTCCACCCCAAAACCCCAATCTTCTCAGAAGAAAACTCGAGCAGTTAAATTATTTCTCGTCTGCTTATGCGAATAACAAAAAATGCCCAAAAGAGGCAGTTACACCCCAGTCGTTCACCGTTCAGACTAATTTTGAAAACCAATTTAAAATTCCACACATGGTTTACGCATTAATTCAATTGCCATGCTAGTAAGTAGTCCATATTTTTATCAGTTGCCCTCGTACATATCGTATTGATTCAGATAAACGCGTAAAAACCCGTCAGAATATGGTCACCAGATGTTATGTATTCCGTGTAGTACTTCGAAATGAAATAATTTGACCAGTTTGGAAGTTCAAAATTATTAATTTTTTTTGAGGCTCCTAGTGGTCTGTCCGCAGTGAAATTTTGCACACCCTAAGCAGTCATTATTGGTCACCGAAGTGCCAAAACTGAACTCATTCCGATATTTGGTTTCGGAATTTCCAGCAAAATATTCCGCTGATAGTTAAAAATTTTTTTAATTTTTTCTACTCATGCTACCCCGACGAAATTTTGCATTAGTGTTTTCGTTGGCACTTTGCATATAACTACCGAGCTTCAACTCAATCGGTTCAGTTTTTCTCGAGTTATAGTGAAAACAAAATTTCAATTTCATTTTCAAATATTTAACTTTTTTTTTTTCTAATTTACAGCCATCCGATCATTATGAGACTTCGCAGGCATATAAAGGTCATGATTATACAAATTGGTGCTGAATTTCAGATCGATCGAGTGATCGGTTTCGGAAATATTCTCAAAAAACGATTTAACTAAAAATGGCCGTAACTCCGAAACGTCTCGATGGATTTTGCCCATTACCGATCTTGTCCGAGATATTTATGCTCCAAACATGCCCTGCAAATTTCAACGCTCCAACTCGCTCCGTTCGAGAGTTATCGTGCTAACGGCCGGCCGGCCGGCCGGGCCGCTTGGACAGAATTGAATTTGACCTCGAATTCTTCATCAGGGAGTCGAACCCAATCGTTTGAGACCATTTTCGCAAAAAAATTCTAAAAATACAGACATTGTGACGAAATGATAGCACGCTGTTCCTTGCGGAACACGCGCGCAAAAACAGTCGACACTTGGCAATTATTTATAGAATACTGATCGTATGTCTAGAAAACAAAATAATAACTTTCTTCAATAATTTTTATATTTCAGGTACTATCTCTCAAATTCCAGTGAAATTCCGCACAAATCTTAGAGGCGCATTTTATTATCCCAATATTTCCAAAATACCGGACCAATAAAATTGGTTCATTCATGCCTTATGTCGTGAAGTTGATTGAAGCGTGACTAGGCAAAAGAACACCCGTGGAAAAAATCCTGGCTTCACGTCAACGATTATTAAGATTTTTTTTGTGCGCATGTTCTGGGCAATATTGCGTTATCAGATTGTTCAAATTTCTGTAATTAACGAATTTTGGCCGAATATGGTCTCAAACGATTAGGTTCGACTCCCTGATGAAGAATTCGAGGTCAAGTTTCATTTTGCCCGTCCGTCCGGCCGTTGCCACGATAACTTGAGAAGTGAAAGAGAAAGAGACGTGAAATTTTCAGGGTAGGTGGCGCGTCTCAATACGACGGACAAGTTCGTTAATGGGCATAATCAGCTCAACGGTATCCGAGTAGTAACAGTAACTTTGTTTCCAACCGGAACCGATCGAATTAAAATTTGGTGAGTGGTTACAGAATACAGACATAAAAGACGTATGTGGAATTTGTTGAGAATCGTGTCACTAGAAAATTACAAAAAAATTATTAAAAAATTTTATTCATCTCACGATGACTTTCGAACAGAAGGAGATAGCGACTTGCAATTTTCAGGGTAGGTTGAACAGTCGAATGCAACATTTTAGTTCGTTAATAAGCATAATCGGCATAACAGTTATACTTATCTGAAATTTTGTTTTTATTTTTTTTGTAACTCAAAGGATATGAAATCAATCGAATTCAAAAATGGTAAATAGAATGTCGACGAGCCAATTTTAACGAAACTAGAAAATTTCAAAAAATTATTGCAAATCTTTGAAAAAAATACTATAGGTATCCCAGAAACTATCCTTTTGATATCGCTGAAATTTTGCGGAAGCCTTCAAAACATTACCAAATTTGAACACGATCGGGTCTATGTTGTTGGAGATCTGACCAGCATTGAGTGAGTTCAGTAGTTGGATGGGTGACCGTTGCCACCATAACTATCGAACGGAAAGAGAGAGCGACTTGCAGTTTTCAGGGTAGGATACGCATCTAAATGGGACAGTTACGTTCATTGTTGTTGGGTAAAATCGACCAAACGGTTTCTAAGTTATGCCCATCTGGAATATTTTTTTCTAGTTAACTCAAACAATATAGATCCGATCGAATTGAAACTTGGTAAGTGGTTGTATAATGCCGACACAAAGAAGTTTGTGAGCATCGTATTACTACAAAATCTTAAAACAATTATTGAAAAATATTATTTATCTCACGATTACTTGAGAACGGAAATACATCGCGACTTGAGGTAGTTTGGTAGTTTGTGCATCTTAGTGCGACATTTGACTTTGTTAAAAGGCATAATCGGCCCAACAGTTTTGGAGTTATATCAATCTGAACTCTGTTTCTTATTTCCTCAATAACTCAAAAAATACAAGGTCGATCCAATACAAACATGGTAACTAGTTCTAGAATGCCGTCGCAAAAATTTCAGAAATTTTCGTGAAGATCGTATAACTAGAAAATTAAAAAACAATGATTGAAAAAAATCTATACAGGGTGTTACATGAGTGATTGGCCATAGCCTAGAGGTAAAAACAGGTCATCCGAGCCTTTCAGAAAAATCGCTTCTTTTGTATCCAAATGCAGTTAGTTTCGGAGATACAGGGTGGTTAATGAATGTTGGCCCGAATTTCCGATATCCATAACTTGGGACTAAATGTGACTAAATTTGGTAGGGTTGTTCACTTTAAACAATTCCTTGAAACGAGTCATGTAATTTGATTATTTTCAGGGCAGTACTCAGAAAATCGGGTTTTTTCGTTCAAACTTCGGAATCTATATTATTAACATAAGTTTGAAAAATGTCGTCATTGTAATGAAGAAATACACAATTCATTCTTATAAAATCAATTTCTATTTTAAATGGCACACTTGTTTCAAGAGAGTAACAATCAAACTACTTCATATTTAATATAATTTTTTGGCAAGACGGTCCTGTTTTTATTTGATTTGTGGTCATATTGAATGCCATTTGCTGAGATCTCGGATTTTAAAGCTCTCCAACGAAATTACGTGAACTATTTTGAAACATTGAAGCTAATTTAATATGATCTATATTACAGGAGGCTAAACAGTACCTGAGTGAGTGTATCGAGCAACTGAAGAACGAACCAAGTTCCCTACCTGAGGGGCAAATACTCAAGCAAGCCAAGCAAAATATATTGAACATCGATGTTATTCTTCAGAAAATTCATGAAAGTATTAGTGGTCCTTTGTGAAATATCCTTATTTTTGGTGGCTATGTTTGGTTTTTCTCTAATTCTAAAGAGAGACATAATTATTGCATTGAATTAAATTATTATACGTACTTCAAAAAAGGTAGTGTTTTTTCAGCAGAAAAATGGGGCTACACTCATAAGATTTCGTATCTTCTTTCTCAAGTTCCACTGGAAAATATCGAGTCGTCACCTCCTCTCTATACGATGGTAACAGTGAAGATAATAGAAATTCGAATGTTTCTACTCCAAATTTTTATTTCTATTATAATATGTAGGAAACTATCTGAAATCGAGAAAGTACCGCTAATGAAACGTAGGGAGCAGTAGAAACCTAGAACAGAAATGAGTTCCATGGAAACTTAAATATGTTGTCAAGTCTAGTGTTGATGATGAACTATTTATGAAACGCATTACTATTTTATGGTAATTCTTCTTAGAGGATTACTGGATCATTCAATTTCCAACGAAAAGGGATAATTACTCAGAAAAGGAATCTGTAGGGCAAAATAATAACATTGATTACCTAGTAGGCTCACCCCTATGGCCAGAGGGCGACACTATCGAGATATTTTAGGTGTCAATAAGGTCGGAAATCGTATGTCGTTAAAGAACAGGATCGGTCATTCGAGATTCTCGATACTATGTTGAAGCAGAACAAGAACAGTGAGAACACCATATACTAACATATACTATACTTAGTTATCTGTGGAGAACAGTCACAAATTAGGTTTGTTTTGGTTCGCAATTCGGACTGTCCCAGAACAGTTCAAAGTAGTCACACAGTCGTTTATTGTAATGGGACTTGCGCGATTGGGCGAAATCTTTCACACGCTACGTTTGGCCCACTCGTTAGAACCGATTCGGAACTGTCCCTACTGCGAACCAAAACAAGCATATTGCATCTGTGACTGTGAGTAACAAAGAACATGTGTTTTTTATTACCCTGAGCCCTGAGGATGTGCCATTTCTTTCGTTGTTTGACGTGAAACAGATTTAGGTATTTGCGGATTGCATCCAAATATTATTCTTCATAATATGCTTCATCGTAATTTTATGAAAAATTCTGCCATACAAAACACCCTACTGAAATTTCCTTTGATGAGTAACTTTCGTGATGAGTATTACCGAAGTCGGATAAGCAACAACAGATTTCATTATGCCATATGCCAATACTTTCCATTCATTTTTCCACTGCAGTCTATTTTTGCGCGCATGTTCTAGGGAACATCGCGTTATCATTTTGCCCAAATGTCTGTAATTTTCCATTTTTTTGTCGAAAATTGTCTCAAACCATTGGGTTCGACGCCCTGATGAAGAATTCGAGGTCAAATTTGTTTCTGTCCGGCCGTTGCAACGATAACTTAAGATTGGAAAAAGATAGCGACTTGAAATTTTCAGGATAGCTGGTGCATCCCAATACGACGGGCAAGCTTGTTAATGATGGGCATTATCGGCCCAATGGTTTCCGAGTAATAATTTTGTTTTCATCCAATACAAATCTGAATTGGATCTGAATTGAAACTTGGTGAGTGGTTGTAGAATACCAACCTTATGACGTTTGTGAAATTTTGTGAGAATCGTATCTCTAGAAAATTTTAAAAAAATTATTGAATAATATTATTTATGTCACGATAACCTGAGAACGGAAAGAGATAACGACTTGAAATTGTGCATCTCAATGCGACATTTGAGTTTGTTAAAAATTAAATGAGTTTTTAACCCTGTGATGCAGTCTACTCTACGCTCCTGGTTGCCCTCCTCGCCCAACGCTATTTGGTCACAGAGTATTGTGATTTCTGACATACTCGAGATCTGACATGCGCGTTCATCTGTGATCTCTAACATAAAACACCGGCAAGAACTCTCCTAGGCCCGTATACTCGACTTTCGTAGAGATGAGTATTCTCATGCGAGAACTCATACGAGAAATCCCATCTCACACATAATATTAATTCCGTATTCTTGACTGAAGACCCGAAAGAGATATGTTGTCCGCTGTTGCCAAACGTAAGTGGTGCAAATAATCTACATCCCAAAATCCAAATACTTCACAGTTTCTGACGTAATGTTTACGGCTATCATAAGTAAACAATAAACATATGTTTTATCATCATGTGTTTACATTTCATTTTATTACAGTTATATATTAAAGTTGGGATTAATTAATGGCTTAGATCCTTTCACATTGAATGTTTCTGATCTGGGTAGTGGATAATTCAATTGATGGTGTTCCTCCAATCTTATATATGGATATTGCAACGTATTTGATTTATTATATACCACAACGTACAAGACATACATGTATATTTGCGAATGAAGAGTTCTTGTCTAATAGCACAAGCTGGAATGATTACTTTTAAAAAACACACAGTTGTTACTACCAAATACAAGTGCAACTATTCATCTCACAGTCGCATTTTTGTGATTTTGTTATATGGTCTCCAAATATTTGTTTAGTACGAATGATCTGGAAATATGGGAAAAGAACTTAGAAACTGCTAAGAAATTTAATTCAGAAGTTATTATGCCAGGACTGATGGCAAAATATTCCACATCTGAAGAGGGTACAGCTGAATTTATTCACTATTGCTTTTGCAACAGCGGATGATGCATGTGGGATGATAAAATGTGATGGGAATGACTGTCAAATAGAAGATTTCATTTTGATTGTGTATGACCAGTTGACACTCCTAATGGTACCTGATATTGTAATAAATGTGATGAAAAGGTCTGGATTTTTATAAAAATGGAATAGATTACATAAAAAATTCTTGATTTTTTATTTCATGTCCACTCATTAATAGCATGGCATGACAAACAAATAATATAAAAACAGATGAAAGCCCTTGGATTTTTCTTCTTATTTATTGATGAATACATAGTAGAATCTGGATATAACAAGCCTCGAGGGATCCACGACACTTCATCGTACTGAACGCAGCAGACTGCTGCAAACTCTCTGATACTTGAGCTTTGAAACTTTTCTCTTGATTTCAGCTAGCCATAGGGTTCTTCGCTTTCTGAATAACTCATTTTTACTAGTCAAAAACTTCTGTGTAGTACTAGGAAACATACTATATCCTTGTCGTGATGAGATCCACAGCCAACCATAATGCATGTAAGAGGCATTTTTTTACTTGTATTATTATTCAAAATTAAAAATACAACCCAAATACGCACAGGAAATCAAAAAACGAACAATATACCACTATAATTATGGACATATATCATAAAATTCAAAGTAAACAATACAATGTGTGCCAACAGTCGCCATATTGCTTTAGTTTTGACAACTCGAGAACGAAAGTTGTCTATGGACGAGGTAAAGAACACAGAATACTAATAATGTTAATGGTCAAGAGGAGTCTCCCGAAATTAACAATCTCTACCGCCTATTAGTAGTAGAGAAAGAACACATATATATATTATGAAATCTCCTATGCTTTGATGTGATTACTGCTTTCAGCGACCTCACGCGGCTGGTTTTGGAAGTTTTCTGTCGGATATTTATAACAAATAAGCGCGAAAATTTGAAATGCTTCATATTGAAATTGAATACTTTCATTCGGATTCTGACACTGCAAATGAAACAAAACGTATTATTCCAATAGGGGTTGTTTCATATCATGTCATATTTTTTCATTTGGACCTAAATTTCAGGAAATTCACAAATGTAGACAGTAAAATAATTTCATTTTCTCATGGGTTTTTCACAATGTTTGATATATTTTGTTTTCGTGATGTTTTTGATTGGGTCCATACTTTGAAAGTTTTGATCCAAAACAATTCTGAATTCACAATCAGTACCCCTCACAATTGCATGAATACTCTCTTACTCCAAAAATATAAATAGCACTTCTTCACAAATAATTCACAGGCAGTAGTTACTGAGTCCACAAACAACACACATTTAACTGGCCTGAAATCTACTTTTTCCTGTAAAATTAGTTTCAGCACACACTATATTTTCCATGTGGCATAATGATATAATGTAAAAAGCACTGAGTAACTAAGTAATAAAAAACACTGCGTGGTAATATCATTCTTGAATTTTCTGTATATCTTCTAGCCTCGATGCTTGTCTCTGAACACCATCAGCTGGGAGAGTTAGGACAGAGAATCCTTGGACTTCGTGAACATCATTGGTGTCTATTTTAGTTTCAATGTCTTCTCCATTTCAATCTGAATATTCTGCAAATTATAATTATATAATAACAAGTTAAAGAAATCGGTTAAATAGAAAATGAATACAAGTTCTCAGTACTAATTCGTTCATTCAATCCATTGCACCAATGAAATATATATATATACAATTCCTTGTGTATATATTTATTTGGTGCTGAGAACTTAATAAAGCGATATGGTTTTGTTTCCAAACTATTGAAAATACATAACTGACAATAGACGAATTGAAGCGAGTAACTGGAACAGAGTGGTTAAGACCAATCCCTTGCTATCATAACCATTATCGGTTATGTTCCACTCTGTTCCGGTGACTCGCTTAAATTCGACAAATGTAACTTACCAGACATATAAAATTATAAAACGGGGATAGCAGTCTTCCAAAGACCTCTATCTAATTTTACTTCATCTGGGAAATGCCTATCACCAACAAAACAACTCTTGCGTATTTGTTCATTAATTTTGCTTCTCAACAATGGATTGTTCACTTTTTCCGTTCAAGTTTGAAAATGGTTAGCTGGGTATCTGCTCTCGGAAAACTACATTTATCTTAACAATTAGGAACACAGCATTTGTTGGATCCTAAAATATTTTCAACATATTTTCAAATCATCACAATATGAAAATAAAACAGAATGATTAAAACACTAATCTGTAACGAAAAACGTGGATCACTTCGTTCTCCGGATCAACATTCAATACGAATAGAAATTAGAAAGAGGTTTAGTATTAGTATATCTTGTTTATGCGTTTGTTTTGAAATTTTGCATAACCTCGCAAAATTTCAAAACAAACGAAAAATCAGCAATGCCAGCGTTGCCATTTGCCTGTTTTGGAACTAAAGTAGTGCGCCAGAGATGGCTATCTCAGTCTTCTCTACTACTATTTACTTCATGAGAAAAACTTTCAATCGACAAGAGAGCTCGACGATAGTCAAGAATACGGAGTCTCCTATTTTTCATACGGAGACTGCGCAGAGTTAATGTCACGCGATAAATGTCGCAGGAGAGATTTCGAGAATAGGGCCCCTAACCTCCCTTCTCTCTTTTACCACTTTTCTTGTCACTTCGCTTTTCCGCTCGTGTATAAATTTTCTACGCTCTTGTGCCTTTTTTGCTTCTCCTACGCCATTTTCTCGCTAGTCGATTAATTTGTGCTCTACGAATTGTGAACTTGGTGCTTACCAAACAAACCTTAAAAGACAATTATATTGCTTTAAGTGATTATTTAGATCTCCTCAAATACAGGTACAGTACATTTTTCTTAACTATATGAATTGTTCCGAACATGCTTCCTATAAAATATCATGCACTCTCACGTTTCCACGAAATATCTCATGCATCTTGAGTATATATCGTTGAAGTGTATTTTATATAGCCTCCTCGTCACCTGTACCTCCCTCATTAAGGTATATTTTTGGTATTTTCATATTTATTTCTCGAACCACGTGTGTACTGTACCTAACCCTTTGTACTAACTCTCCAATTTTATAATCTCCAAACGACCCCCCCTCGTAAACTCTTCGTACCTAGTTACTCCTCGTATTCTCTCGAGCACCAGGTTCACATTTCACCTACATCTCAGGCACTTACTTCTCATTATTTTCACTCATAGTATTTCACAATCTCTCATACTCAAAAACACCTCTACGATTAGACTTCTCAGGCTTTTGTAAGTTTCAGGTACCTCTCCGTTCCAGCTGGAGTCATCACATGGATCGTACAACCAGGCCTGGTCTCAACTGATAAGTATTCAGAATTGTTCTACTCATGCAAATGCTCTCAAAACTCTAAAGGACCTGGTTGGATGTATCGCTTGATGGTTCCAGACCCATGTCACCTCACATAAGTATAATTTGTATTTGTATTTTCTTATACTTTATCATAACTTGCAACTTACATTGCCTGCACTCTATACTCTCCTCAACCTATGACCAACTATCCTCTCAAGTAAATGTGTTGTCAATTGATTCATTTCGCTAACTAAAATTTAACTGCTCTGCCTTTATATACACCTCATATGACTCTCAATTATCACCTCCATTACCATAGTTATGTTGTATTACTTCTGTTTTTCTGATAAGGACAGGCTTATCACTGTAAACGTCGTTAACCATAATTATTGATTATACATTTCTCTCATCTCCTGTCAATTACACTTACCCTCAACCATCTCTGTTTGTCAATGAATCTTCTGTTTTTCTAATAGGGGACATTTTAATACATGCCAGCTCTATTCCTGTAAACGTTGCGTTTCTATTGACAAATAATGCTTCTCAGATCAACGTTAGTGATTTAGAATTGTTACAGGCAACACATAATACTCAATACATCTCAATTATCGATTTCAAAGCATTCTCTCAATTCAAGCACAACGTTCAGACTTTCTCTATTGTGAAATATTACACTCAATTGTCTCTCAATAAATGTAAATAGGTCAACTCTGTTTAGATGTTGTTAAATTTTGTATATAATTTTAACTCCATGCGAGTACCTGTTTATAATGTGAATGTGAACTAATACAATAAACATTTTATTAAACATCTTCAACTCAATCATTTGGTAACAGTCCACTAAAAAGTAATTGCCAATTATCTCACCACCTAGATTTTTGAACATTTGGTCCTTCGAGCCGGATGATTGAGTTGTTATATTAATCGTTCACATCACATTCTCTCAAATACAGCTATGTCCACTAAGTCTGCTGTGACTGACGTCTCGAAGACTTCTCCTCCACCTCAGGAGGATGCCAGCCACCTCCCAGTCGCCTCAAGGACACGCTCAGCGTCCACCTCCTCTGCCAAGGAATCGCCTCAAACCCGCTCCATGGGGTTGCCAACCCCTCTAAAAATCAAGGTGTCTACTCAACGCCAGCGTGTCAGACTCCTCATGACTACTCTCACAGATCTCGCAGTCACTAAGGACTGGACCGCTCAAGAGCTTGCCCGCATTCTTGAACATGTTCAAGAAATCCATCAAGCCTTCTCAAAGACACACACCCACTTCGAAGCAGCCTGGCCAGAAGCCTGTCTGGACCATCCCTATTTCTCCGATTCCGTCTTTCTCGAAGAGCATTGCCTCTATCAGTCAATCACCAAAAAGCTTGGGTGCCTCGCCACAATTGTCGACCCTCAGTCAGTCTCCTCACTCACTCAGTCTACTCAATCACGTCCACGCCTCCCAGACATCGCCATTCCCACGTTTGCGGGAGATTACTCGCAGTGGCCTGCATTTAGAGATCTTTTTAAGTCTCTAGTCATCGACGCTGAACAGCTCGCTGATATCGAACGCCTCCACTACCTGAGAACATGCCTGTCTCATGAACCCCTCGAAACCATCTCAAGTCTGCCACTCACAGCCTCCTCATTCTCAATTGCGTGGCAAAAGCTTGCGCAAAAATACGAAAATCGAAGACTGCTCCTTTCTTCTCAATACTCCCGTCTTCTCTCGTTCTCACTCGCAGACCAAAAGGCTGCCAACGCCTCAGACATACGACAGTTGTGCGATAGCATTACCAATCCCCTTCAGTGCCTCTCTGCTCTTGGTGAAAACCTCCAGCAAAACAATAATCTTCTGGTATTCCATATTATCAACCGCCTCGATCACGCCTCCAGGACTCAGTGGGAGAGTCTTATTTCCACCCACATGGAATTCCCTACCTTACCTCAAGTCATGGATTTCCTTGAATCAAGGTCCAGATCTTTGGATTGGGTGGAATCCACACAACGACAGCCGCCTCAAGCCGTCTCCAAGCCTCGCTCAGGAGTCCCAGACCCCTCTAAGAAGAACATCTCAGTCCGAACTCCTTTAGCAGTCTCCTCAACCGAACAAGTCTCCTCAAGCTCAACGACGCCGATCAGGTCCAGTTCGCTGCCATCGTTCAATTGCGATGATTGTGCACAAGAGCATTTTATTTCCAATTGTCCACGGTTTGCCAACAGGTCTCCTCAACAGAAGGCTGATGTGGTGCTGCACAGAGTGCTGTGCACCAATTGTCTGGGTAGGCACAATCGCCGCTCATGTAAGACCTCCAAAAGATGCAAGAGCTGTGGAAGTCAGCACCACACCCTGCTCCACGACGTCCCCCTCAACAGCAAACCTTTCTCAAGGATACCAATCGTGCCTCCTCGAATGGTCACCAGCTCCTCTACTTCTCATCAGTCACCTCAAAAGGAGGTGAGTCCTAGCACCTCAACGAAGAGGCGTTAACAGTCATCTCAACAGGAACCTCCACGTCGTCTCAATGTTCTGCTCGCCACCGCCACTGCCAACCTCGTCACCTCAACAGCCTCACACAAGGTTCGACTTCTCATCGACTCAGGATCTGAGTTGAGCTTCATCTCTCCACCTCTGGCCAACAAGCTGAGTCTTCCTCGAAGGAAGTCACACGTTGTAATTGTCAGCATCCATGGTACCACCTCGAAGGCAAAGGGATGCCTTTCTATCACGCTCACGTCGCTATATGACCATCAATCCATACATGTTGATGCTCATGTTCTCTCATTATCCTTCTCTAACTTGCCTTCTTTTCACACCTGCTTCCAGCCATCTCCACACCTCCAGAATCTCAAGCTGGCTGATCCAGACTACCACATCTCACGACCAATCGACATCATTTTGGGCGCTGATGTCTACGGCTCAATCATTCTCCCTCAAATGAAAAGAGGTCCTCCATCATCTCCAACAGCACAGCTCTCTATCTTCGGATGGCTCATCCTTGGTCCTGTGTGTCAACAACCAGAAGACATTCCACATCACTCTCCGATGTTTCATACTACTCAAGATGATCTCCATCAACTCCTCACCAAGTTTTGGGAACAGGAAGATATCCAATCAACTTCTCAGTCACACCTCACCCCTGATGAGCAAGAATGCGAAAACCACTTCGTCTCTACTCACCGAAGACTAGATTCAGGCAAATACATGGTAAGACTACCGCTGAAATCGTCTGTCGACGTCTTGGGTTCCTCAAGACAACGTGCTTTTCGATGTCTCCAAGGCCTGCTCCGTAAATTCGAAAAGGACCCAGAGTTCTCCGACCTCTATCATCAATTCATCGATGAATATGAACTTCTCCATCACATGCAACCTGTTTCATCAGAGACAGCCATCTCAAGATACTTCCTGCCTCATCATGGGGTTCTCAAAACAGACAACACCTCAAAGAAACTACGAGTGGTCTTCAACGGCTCCAGCCCCACCTCAACTGGTATTTCACTCAACGATATCATGCACACAGGAGCCAAACTACAACTCGACGTGATAGATGTCCTTATGTGGGTGCGTAAGTACAAATTTGTCTTCTCCACAGACATCACAAAGATGTACAGACAGATCCTGGTCCATCCTGACGATTGGGATCTTCAATGTATCCTATGGCTCGACTCCAACAACAAAGTCCAAACGTACCACCTCACCACAGTCACAGATGGAACCAGGTCCGCTCCATTCTTGGCAATTAGAATTCTTCTCCAGCTCATCAACGATGAAGGTCACAAGTTTCCGTTAGCCATTCCCCCATTGACGAAAGGTCGTTATGTCGATGACATCTGTGGCGGTTCAGATACTGAAGACCAACTCCTCGAAATTGCCAAACAACTCCAGCACCTCTGCATGGCGGCCGGCCTCCCCCTCGCAAAGTGGCAGTCAAATGTACCACAACTACTCCAGTATGTACAAGAGGACGAACATACTTCATCTCCACTCTCCTTCGATGAAAATCCCACCTCAACCAAAGTATTAGGACTCCTGTGGTACCCTCAAGAAGATTACTTCACATTTAAGGTCAGCTCCATCCTATCTGGGTCTATACTAACAAAACGCTCAGTTCTTTCTCATATCGCTCAAATATTTGATCCATTAGGTTTAGTCTCCCCTGTTACGATTAGGGCCAAGATGTTGTTGCAAGAATTATGGCTCCAAAAGTTATCATGGGACGAACCTCTACCTCAACTACTCCAACAGAAATGGCATGACATCAGCGACGACCTCTACAAGCTGGCCAGCATAAAAATTCCTCGATGGATCAACTACCAAGGTGGTTGTTCCGTACAACTCCATGGCTTCTCCGATGCATCTCAATTTGCCATTTCTGCAGTCCTCTACCTCCTCGTTCAAACTCCGTCCAAGGAACGCAAAGTTTCAATGCTCTGCTCCAAAACAAAAGTAACGCCTTTGAAGCCTCTCACAATCCCGCGCCTCGAATTGTCAGCTGCACTTCTCCTCTCTCGTCTCGTAAATTATGCGCATAATATTTTACAGCTTAACAGCCTCTCCACAACTCTATGGACGGACTCCTCAGTCACTCTATCCTGGATCACAACTCATCCCTCACGTTGGAAGGACTTTGTTCGGAACCGCGTGGCAACAATCCAAGAACTAACTCCTAGGGCCCAATGGAGATATATTTCCGGCAAAGACAATCCTGCTGACTGTGCATCTCGAGGCTTAACTCCCGCTCAACTTCGCAACCACTCGCTATGGTGGACGGGACCACCATGGCTTTCCAAGTCAGAAGACTCATGGCCCAGTCGTCAGCCGGCATCGACAACTGAACATGAATCCGAAGCAAAACCTGTCACCTCCATTCTCACTTCCACCTCGAAGGACTACGAGTGGGACCTTATCTACAGGTATTCTTCTATGAATAAATTGTTGAGAATCACCTCTCTTTGTTCAAAGCTTCTCGCACGACTCCAACGCAAGCTGGATCCAGCACCTCTCACAAGCCTCACCTCGTCTGACTTGGAAAAATCCAGAATTTTCTAGATAAAAGCAACTCAAGAAGTCTACTTCTCACTCGAACTCAAGGCTCTTCGCACTCGGACTCCAATCTACTCCTCAAATGCATTCAGTAGACTCACAGCCTTCCTCGACCACGATGGTGTAATTCGTGAAGGCGGACGAATCACCCAGTCAAATCTAGACCCAGATAGCAAACATCCTATAATTCTTCCTCGATTCTCTCAATTCACTTCTCTAGCTATCGATGAAGCTCATCGATCAACTCTCCATGGAGGCACTCAACTCACTCTAGCCCGCATACGTCAAAGGTATTGGATTCTTGGAGGAAGAGCCCCAGTCAAATCCCATATCCTTCGATGTGTAACTTGCGCCAGGCACCGTGGCATTCGGGCACAACAGCTCATGGGACAACTACCAGCACCTCGAGTACAGCCATCTCGTCCATTCCTCCACACCGGTGTCGATTACGCCGGACCACTCACTCTCACGAGGCCAATTGCAAAGTTATGCGTTTTGCCAATCCTGGTGGACTCTGAGGACAACGAGGGGCCTGTTTCCTCCAGTTGATGGGTGGATTGAGTAGCTCAGACACTGGAGAGCAGGTTTCTCTCACCCTCCTCACCAGGGAAGTTCCACGAAGCTCTTCTCATCTATAATCAACTCCGTTAATTATGGCGGCCGGAATGTTAAAAATTAAATGAGTTTTTAACCCTGTGATGCAGTCTACTCTACGCTCCTGGTTGCCCTCCTCGCCCAACGCTATTTGGTCACAGAGTATTGTGATTTCTGACATACTCGAGATCTGACATGCGCGTTCATCTGTGATCTCTAACATAAAACACCGGCAAGAACTCTCCTAACCTCCCTTCTCTCTTTTACCACTTTTCTTGTCACTTCGCTTTTCCGCTCGTGTATAAATTTTCTACGCTCTTGTGCCTTTTTTGCTTCTCCTACGCCATTTTCTCGCTAGTCGATTAATTTGTGCTCTACGAATTGTGAACTTGGTGCTTACCAAACAAACCTTAAAAGACAATTATATTGCTTTAAGTGATTATTTAGATCTCCTCAAATACAGGTACAGTACATTTTTCTTAACTATATGAATTGTTCCGAACATGCTTCCTATAAAATATCATGCACTCTCACGTTTCCACGAAATATCTCATGCATCTTGAGTATATATCGTTGAAGTGTATTTTATATAGCCTCCTCGTCACCTGTACCTCCCTCATTAAGGTATATTTTTGGTATTTTCATATTTATTTCTCGAACCACGTGTGTACTGTACCTAACCCTTTGTACTAACTCTCCAATTTTATAATCTCCAAACGACCCCCCCTCGTAAACTCTTCGTACCTAGTTACTCCTCGTATTCTCTCGAGCACCAGGTTCACATTTCACCTACATCTCAGGCACTTACTTCTCATTATTTTCACTCATAGTATTTCACAATCTCTCATACTCAAAAACACCTCTACGATTAGACTTCTCAGGCTTTTGTAAGTTTCAGGTACCTCTCCGTTCCAGCTGGAGTCATCACATGGATCGTACAACCAGGCCTGGTCTCAACTGATAAGTATTCAGAATTGTTCTACTCATGCAAATGCTCTCAAAACTCTAAAGGACCTGGTTGGATGTATCGCTTGATGGTTCCAGACCCATGTCACCTCACATAAGTATAATTTGTATTTGTATTTTCTTATACTTTATCATAACTTGCAACTTACATTGCCTGCACTCTATACTCTCCTCAACCTATGACCAACTATCCTCTCAAGTAAATGTGTTGTCAATTGATTCATTTCGCTAACTAAAATTTAACTGCTCTGCCTTTATATACACCTCATATGACTCTCAATTATCACCTCCATTACCATAGTTATGTTGTATTACTTCTGTTTTTCTGATAAGGACAGGCTTATCACTGTAAACGTCGTTAACCATAATTATTGATTATACATTTCTCTCATCTCCTGTCAATTACACTTACCCTCAACCATCTCTGTTTGTCAATGAATCTTCTGTTTTTCTAATAAGGGACATTTTAATACATGCCAGCTCTATTCCTGTAAACGTTGCGTTTCTATTGACAAATAATGCTTCTCAGATCAACGTTAGTGATTTAGAATTGTTACAGGCAACACATAATACTCAATACATCTCAATTATCGATTTCAAAGCATTCTCTCAATTCAAGCACAACGTTCAGACTTTCTCTATTGTGAAATATTACACTCAATTGTCTCTCAATAAATGTAAATAGGTCAACTCTGTTTAGATGTTGTTAAATTTTGTATATAATTTTAACTCCATGCGAGTACCTGTTTATAATGTGAATGTGAACTAATACAATAAACATTTTATTAAACATCTTCAACTCAATCATTTGGTAACAGTCCACTAAAAAGTAATTGCCAATTATCTCACCACCTAGATTTTTGAACAGAGTTTGTTTATAGGTATAATAATGGGCCTAACGGTTTGGAAGTTATACCTATCTGAAATTTGGTTGTTATTTCCCTATTAACTCGAAAAATGCAAAAACGATCCAATTCAAACATTGTTATTAGTTGTAGAATGCCAACGCGGAAATTCTTGCGAAATTTCGTGAGGATCGTGTCACTATAAAATTAAAAAGAAAATCATTGAAAAAAATTCTATATATCAGAAACTATTCGTCCGACATCGCTGATTGGAGATCAGAGCAGCATTGTGTGAGTTCAGTAGCAGGATGGGTGACCGTTGCCTCGATTACTTTCGAACCAAATGAGATAGGGTCTTGCAATTTTCAGGGTAGGTTGCGCATCCGAATGGGAGAGTTAAGTTCGTTTTTGGGCGAAATCGGTCCAACGCTATCGGAAGTATACCCACCTGAAAAATTATTCTCTATTTCAGTATCGTAATGAGTCCATTCCAGCACTAAAAACAGTGCTGGAATGAACTCATTCCCGCATTGTTTCTAGTTATATTTTTCGTTTTGTGGTAGTCAGCACTGACATTCGATCCTATCAAATTTCAACACACGTCAATTGTCAATATATATAATATAATCTGAAATTTGGAATCTTAAACCATTTATAGTGTAAATTTCATGTGGTTTCTTGGGTTATTGGTTCTTTTTAAAGACAATATCAAAATCAGTCTACAATTAAACCAATTTATTACTACGTTTCACTCGAAGGCCTCAGATCTTCTACAGGCTACAACAAAAATATACTCTTACAAAACACCTACTACATATTGAGATCAAACAAATCCTAACTTTCTTAGTTATCCTGGGAAAAATGACTGGATTAATAAAGATTTTCAAAAATTAATCTCCAAAAATATCCCTCATAAATTTCAAAAAGGTACAAATTAAATGACATATGTCGCTGCTAGACAGGCGGCATTCGGCAGTGACAGTTGACAGTCTTGACGTGTGGTCCAGGATAGATGCATAGAATACATGGTGAAGACACTCTTTGACATATTTTCGGCCGATTTGCGGACCAAATACTGTCAAAATACAAGGATTTTGTTTTACTTCAATTTTCGCCGATAGATGCCGGCAGTAGAAATTTTATGGACAAAATTACCGACATGTCAAATTAAATTTGAATCTTTGCTTATTCCAGTTTCTTGTGGAAAGTCGTTTGCCGCGACGAAAGTAAGTCAAATGTTTGCTGTGTGAACTCTGAACGAGTATCCAGAACCATTTTAATCAAATACTATTTTCATTTCGAAAATACTTCGTTTTTATGCGAATATATTTTTTTAACAATTGTATATTCTTACCGGATCAGGGGCAGATTTCTAGTATCAAGATAGTTATTAATTTTAATATTAATAATATTGAAAGATCGCTGATACCGTTAATTGTTAATAAATCAACATAGGAGAACGTAAGACTTGTTGATTTACTATAATCTTGCCGGTTGATGAACATAAACTGTTTTAACAGTTGAAATTAAGATATAACTCTATTGATTAATAATTATATTCATTATACAATTCAGTTATATATTGAGAAGGAATGGAATGCCATGTTATGAAAACTAACAATATTATTTGTGAACGATGAAAGGACTAGCAGAGAACAAAGTTCAGAGCAACCACACAGTGTGATTTCATCAATTTGAATAGCTTTCCTAAGGCGTCATTCTTTTTGGCGCTCTTATACTATAATATTATTTGTTTCAAGGATATTGTTAAACGACAAGAATGGCAACTGGCTTGTGCTAGAGGTAGGGTATCGAAAATTAGAACATTTGTTTGTTCAAAATATTTTTCTAGCGAATATATGTATATTGAATAAAAGATTTAAACGTAGTACACTACCCTCTATTTGGTTAGTTTATCAATTTAATGAATCATTTTTCGATATTTCATCAGTATATACTTAGTTCTGAATAATAGCTATCGAATTAAATATCTATATTCAGCAATCTAATTGCTGAGAACATGAAAAGTTGTCAAGGGGTATTGGGTGACTGAAAAAATGCTGTATACATAAGAATGTTTTGATGAAATTTCAAATTATACATATAATATAATAAGTAAAATGCTCAATTTAAAAGAGCCTTACATGATAAAGGAATTACTACATTTGAATAATAATATGATATCGAAAGATATTGTATGTAGAGGTATTACAGAAAATTCTGTATCATTCAATGTATTTCAAAATACATAAATTAAATGCTTGTACTCCAATGACGTTGGATGTGATCTTTCGTAATGGAAAAATAATGATTTCACAGATTTCTTCATTTACAGTTCCATTCAAAATGTTCCAAAGAAACTCCTTTACTGATAAATCCCTTATTTGACCTCATTATGTCTTGGCAAGATTAAATTTCTGTTCCAAACCAATGTGGTTTACATATTATCTCCGAACAGATATCTGATTAATCAAAAAATGGATTGATTTTTCAATAAACTGCTTCATTATATTCTTTTAATTTGAATTTACGAACTAGCAACGGTGAAAAGTGAACTTTGTCGCTTGTCAGTTTTCATTTATTCGCTTGTCAGAATCTTCGAAATCGACCCTAGCGGCACCATCGTTAATAAAGTGAAGTAGTACATAAAGTACGTGATTTGACAGTTCTTGGTCCGTTTTTCGGCCGAAAATTTTAGCAGGAATTAGTAGGGAGTGTCCACACCTTGTTATTCTATGCATCTTGGGTCCAGGGATGTGAAAATCTGTTTATAGCGAAATAATTGTTGAGGGGAAAATTTTTATCTTCATTAAAATAATAAGGTAGTTACTAGAGATTTCCTTCTTGCTAATTTTGATAAATTCATGCTATAAGGAAACTGTTTTAAATCTGATCTCCATGCCCTACCTACGATTCAACATCAAATTCCGTAATCTGTCAACTTTCGTAACAGTTACACCAACTGCCAAGATACAATACAAAAGTCACTAGGATGTATAATCCCAACAGTTATTATTAAATTTCAACAGTATTTCACAAAACTTGTCTAAAATAGAGAAAATATCGTCTAATACTCGTCGCAGAAGGCAATTCCAACACTTATTTTCGAATTTCGCATTCGTGTTTGAATAGGAGCCGATTCTGCAACTTGTTTTAGAATATACTATTCTTGGATAACTCAAAAATTTAGATTCGATAGAATTGAAGCTTGGTAACTTGTTGCATAATATCAACAACAAAATTTTTGTGAGAACCAAATCCCTAGAAAATTAAAAAAAAATACGAAAAAAAAATTGTTATATTGTCTATTGGACAATAGAATAAACATATACATATAAACAATAGATAAGCACAGTATCTGTAATGCTTAATTTTAATAATGTAAACCTTATTTCATATGAATTGACTGAAATAAAAATATTCCCAAAATATATTAATTTTTTGATCTTTTATTTTTGAAAGATAATGATCTTCCTAATGATTAATTTCTCATAAAAGTTGATCAAAATATTTGGATATTCTCTACTCCAGATCTACCTCATATTTCGAGATGATTTACCTCCTCTTCTTCTTGACAAATATGTACTTACGTATGTATTTTATCGGCTGAAGAGCTGGGAGGGTTAATATCAGATAATAGTCGATTTGTGTACCAAGTTTCATGAATAGAGAGAATCTGATCATTTTGGATGCTTTCATATATGATATATGAGTCTTTTACCGCAATGTCCTACGGTCAGTTCTTCAGAGTCACCGTGAAAATATTAGGATATCTATATAAGATAAAATTGGTTCAAGCACTGATGTCAAGTCAGGAGCGTTTGCGCGCATGTTCCATTGTTCACCAGAGCTGTGCCAAGCACTGACGAAAAGTGCTTCGAGCACCGAGCACTAAGCACTGACTGAAAAGTGCTCCGGAATCTCGAGCACTTAGCCCTTTCATTCATGAAATGCTCTCGATTACTAAGCACTTTCGGAAAGTAATTCGTCTTTGCGAGCACTAAGCACTAAGCACTTTACAAAAGGATGAGTCTGTTAAACATTTGACGGGGAGTGGGGGGCATACCATACTTCCTTCAAGATAAGGTTATATAATATGTTAATTATATATATATATATTCTTTTGAACTTGAGCATTACAATTTGTTTTGTATCTAACAAGAAAGCATGTGTATGAAAAAAGTGTTAGCAGAGGTTAGTGTAACGGGGTACCATATAATTTGATATAATATGATACTAGAGCTTAGGGAAAAAACCTCAGCAAAAAAACCCTATCTCCCCGTTAGTGTTGTGATTTATGAAAATTGAAATTGTTAACAAAATATGCTGAAATATTAAATATTGAAGGGCATCTTTTTCTTCATTCCTTCTTCCTTCAACAAGCAGAGAAGATTCTCCAAGGTACCCGAAACCCAATCTAGAAAAGGAAAAGACAAAGGGAGAAAACGAACAAATTAAAAATGGAATATTCTATATTTCATTAAATTTTCTGAAACTCGCTACCCATTCTAAAAAAGATTCAGAAACATTATGAATAGCCCTAAAACCATCTTTGAATCTATATATGCGACAATTATTAACTAAATGATCTATGGTTTCCTCTGCTTCCCCGCATTCACAACTAGGACTTTCAACTGAGTTCCACCTGAAAAGCATGCTGTTGCAACGACCATGACCGGTTCTTAGACGATTCAGAATAGACCATATTCTCCTTGGAAGATCAAACCCCGGAACTCTATTTGAAGGATCAGAAATTAAATCTTTGTTGAATAAAGAAGCAAGAAATCCATTCAGACCGCCAAACTTCCTTGTCACTTTTATTCGAATTAATAAAACAGTTGGACCATAAAGGGTTTCGTGACTTCAATCTCGGAATCTTATTGCCTGGAATGTAGGAGATAATCGGAAATGAATTGAGAAAAAAATGAAATTTATATATTTATTATACTGGTACACCTATTGTTTTGGCGAGATCGTTCCCTGGAACGAGAACATTATCATGTTTTCCGAGTGTCTGTAATTATCGAATTTTGGGCGGAAAATGTTATCGAAGGATAAGGTTGGACTCACTGAAGAGGACTTCTTGGTAAATTTCAATTCTATCCGTCCGTCCCGAAAGAAAAGAGCTAGACTCTTGTAATTTTCAGGGTAGGTTTAGGGTGCAAATGCGCCGGTTAAGTTCGTTCATGTGATCAAATTGAAACTTAGAAATAGTTGTAGAATAAGTACACGAGGATTAATTTCATATTTCGTGAGAATCATGTCACTAGAACAAAAAAAGTAAAAATATCTGTCAGATGTTGCTGAAATTTTGCAAAAATCGATAGGGCTGGTATTCTTGGAAATATTTTGGAAACCTTTGGAGATTTCAGTAGGTACCTGGGTGAGTGAACATTGTAGATATTATTTTGAAAATGTGCGCTTCTCTCCATTTCTCATTCAGTAAGTGTGCTCTCTACATCTTCCGGCAAACTTGGAGGCGGGCTTTCAGCTGCGACAAGAGAACTAGGAAAAGTGAAATTATGTGCGTGTAGTGTTATGGGGAAGCCTGATTGATTTTAACAAATATTTGAATGCATATTAAGATGAAAGTAATGAAAATGACAGATTAGATAAAATTCGCGGGAATCACTGACGTAGTGATTTTGAGCGTTTATTATTGTCACTATTCATCGAAAATAACATACAATAGACAACCATCCATACGATAGACAACCAACATATTGTACAATAATATTGACCGTCTAGGGGCCACCGTCATTATCTTGTGCAACGCACATTGCACAATAATATTGAGCGTGTATGATCTGGTGAAAAAACAAAATTTTTAGAGCAAATGTAAAGAATAATGAGGGGTTTCCATAATGAAATTTGAAATCGTAGGAATTGAAAATTTAAACTTAGTTTCCTTCATTCGTTCCGGAGATAATCAAGAAAAACCAACTTCAGGGAACTCCCTTCAACAGCATGTATATCGAAAACGGAGTCTTTCGAGATATAGGTTTAATAAAGTATCATCCTATTTTCTGACGTGGAATATAGCATAAAATTTTCACACCTAATTCAGTAGGTATAGGACTACACTAGCAACTACACTATTGTCAGCTACAAATTTTGTCATCAGACACATTATATGTCAGAATACAAAATTTGTAGTGGAAAATTGTGTAGTTACCATAGACAAGATATACTACAGTATACTACAGTCCATAGTGGACTCAAACTAGACTACACCCTTTATAATTGATTTTTCTATAACCACTTTAATCGATGCTTTTTATTTACATACAAAATTTGAGCTGAATTTGCAGAATTAAGAAAATAAAGATATTAAGTTTTCTCTAACACTATGATGGCGACGTTTCGCAGAAGTTGCCTTCTGCTTCTTCAGGAAACGATACAAATTCGCTGAGTACAGTAGAACTTCTACTTCTACTTACGACCTTTTTTGGATTTTGATTGAAAAAATTGGTTGGTGCCAGATTGTATCTACTGTATTAATAGTTTTTCTACTTATTTGGTAAGTTCTACCACACACAGCACAGGGCAACTTCTCCGAAACGTCACCAAAGTGGTACTAAAGACTTAAATTCTTTCCTTCCTTTGTCCTATTTCCTGATATATTTGAATACAATTAAAAAGTTATTTTATTGGATTACCACTCATTGTATCTATAATATAACAAAATATTCAAAACTAGTTTTTAAACGTGAATATTTCCAATACCGTTGGTCCGATTATGCCCACATATTAACGACCTCAATCGAGATATTGAGGCCGCAAACTTACCCTGAAAATTTTAAGTTTAAGCTGTGGTCGTTTCGCAGAAATGAGTCTAATCTAATCGTTTGAGATCCATTTCTCCCCAGAAACCATTGTGATGAAACAGTCGAGCTAAAATTCAATGAGTTGGTTAGGACCCTACTGACTGGCAAATGCGTCTACTTCTCTTCAATTTTTGGGAGTGTTTATTTTGTCAACCAAAAAAAACTGATTATTTTTCAATATTCGATCGTGTGAATTTTGCAATAGCAAAACTTAAAAATTCAAGTAACAGTATCAATACATTTCCCCTGCAGTCATTTCTACAGAAAAAAATATTGCACGAAGAAGATAGTAAAAATTCGTATTTGAGATCAAATCAAGATATATAATAAACTAGTGTTCCATTAAAAAATAATTTAACATTAGAAAGCTATTTCCATTCTTAGAATATTATTTATTTTTCACCAAGGGATAATAATTTGTCATTACAACGTGTTTGTATCAAACGTAAATCAATATTCCTTTACTTTTACATTAACATACATACTCGTACAATATATGTACATAGCACTATAGTATATTAATCAATGAAGGTATTAAGAATGCCATTATTCATGAGGGTGATGTTTTGAAACAAACCGGAGGTGAGTTTCGTAAATCCCTCGAGTGAATAATTAAAGTCATAAAAAGCAAATTGTGTATTATGCTCCATCCACAACGATTAATTCTTTCTAAAATAATTTTCAATATTTCTTGGAATGAATTGATATTTCACATAGACTTAATTTCATATGAATTGTTATCATAGTGAACTATGCATGCCATTATACTTGAGTAAACACACGTATAATATGCACATTATAGTACAACAGTCGTGGATAAAAATCTTAAAATGTTTACTTACCTTAGATTCTTGCGAAACTGCGCAGTTCACTCACTACTGACTGTAACTTCTTTAACTCTACACTCGAATGAGTCGAATGTCCATAATGATGCGATCGTCTTACGTTTTCAGATTGTGACAAGTATGAATCGGTTATCCCGAGAAGTGCTCCGCAGCATTGCAGTGCTTGGGAGCACTTTGTAGTGCTCGGGAGCACTCTAGTGCTTGGGAGCACTTTGTGGTGCTCGGGAGCACTTTGTGGTGCTCGGGAGCACTCTAGTGCTTGGGAGCACTTTGTGGTGCTCGGGAGCACTCTGCTATGCTCGGGAGCACTTTGTAGTGCTCGGAAGCACTATTCGGGAGTTCTGAGCACTAAGCCTTTTCGAAAATTTTGAGAAGCACTAAGCACTGCTTCGATATAGTGCTCGCGAGTGCAGTGCTTAGGAGCACAAAAATGCTCAGAGCACTTTGACGAGCACTATGCACAGGGCTTTGGGACAGCTCTGTTGTTCACTATCCTTTATTGGACGCTCTTGAAGGAATTTTCAAAGAATTTACCATGTTAAATTCGCTTAAGGATGCCCGATAAAGGAGAATCAACAATAGAACATGCGTGCAAAAACTTCTGACTTCACAACAGTGCTTGAACAATTTTTTTTTGTAATTTTTTTAAAATTTTCTAGGGGGACGATTCTCACAAAATGTTGCATACGTCTTTCTGTCGCTATTTCACAACGAGTTACCAAGCTTGAATTTGATCGAGTCTATAATTTTCTAGTTATCGAGGAAATAATATTCAAGGTGGGCATAACTCCGAAACCGTTGGGCCGATTACGCCCAAAAACGAACTTAACTCTCTCATCCGGATGCGCAACCTCCACTGAAAATTGTAAGTCTCTATCTCCTTCCATTCGAAAGTTATCAAGGCAACAGTCACCCATCCAGCTACTGAACTCATCCAAAACTGGTCGGATCTCCAACAATATAGATTCGATCGAGTTCAAACTTGGAACTTTGGAGTACAGTTAGGTTTTGAAGTCTCTGGAAAAATTTCAGCGGCGATGTCGGACGAATAGTTTCTGATATGTAGAATTTTTTTCAATAATTTCGAATGATTTTTGTTAATTTTCCAGTGATACGATCCTTACGAAATTTTGCAAGAATTCTTGCGTCGGCATTCTACAACTAATGACCATGTTTAAATTGGATCGATTTCGTATTTTAAGAGTGATTGAGGCAACGGTCATCCATCCAGTTACTGAACTCACCCAAGGCTGCTCGGATCTCCATCAATATAGATCTGATCGTGTTCAAACTTGGATTTTTGCAGTAGAGTTAGATTTTGAAGGCTCTCGCAAAATTTCAGCAATGGCGGACGAATAGTTTCTGATATGTAGAATTTTCTTCAATGATTTCGATTGATTTTCTTAAAATTTTCCAGTGATACGATCCTTAAAAAATTTTTCAAGAATTCATCGATTCCGTATTTCTGGAGTTATTGAGGAAATAACAACCAAATTTCAGATGGGTATAACTCCAAAACTGTTTCACCGATTATTCCTATTAACCAAATCAAATATCGCATCCAGATGCTCAACCTTCCCTAAAAATTGCAAGTCGCTATCTCTATCCGTTCTCAGGTTTTCGTGTCGAAAATAATATTTTTTTTATATATTTTTTTGAATTTTCTGGTGTTACGACTCTCGCAAAATTTGAAAATCGTCTTTTATCAGTATTCTACAACATGCTACCAAGTTTCGATTATGCCCATTAATGAACTTGTGTATAGTTTATTCATTCAGGTTCCTAATAATTACAAAACTAAAAAAAAAAGCACTGACGTGAAGTCAGTACTCGTGTTCACGGTGGCTAATTTGAATTGAATGATGAGTATTTCAAGCTCAGTGGATAGAGTGAGCCGACTCTCCTTAGTCGCACAAGCTCCTAGAAGATTTGGGAGGGTCAGTATAATCCTAATCATGTTTATAGCACGCGCGCCAAAGCAGATTGACTTTTTACACTTTTTCTTTCATTGTTAAGTCAATCTGCTTTTGCGCGCGTGCTATAAACATGATTAGGATTATACGACCCTCCCAAATCTTCTAGGAGCTTGTGCGACTAGGGCGTGTCGGCTCGCTCTATCCACTGAGCTTGAAATACTCATCATTCAATTCAAATTAGCCACCGTGAACACGCGCGCCAAAGAGTACTGACTTCACGTCAGTGCTTTTTTTTTTTTCAAGTTCCTTTAACAAATATAGCTATCAATACAGTTTGGCTGTTAGCTTTACCGTAGATCGAAAAAAAATGCGGTTGTGGGTCCTCCGTTAGGGACGCAATTGCATCTTCTCCAAATACGAACGTATTTTAATATAGATCTACCGAATATAGTTATTTATAAATTCGCCTCAGGGCCACCATACAGACATTTCAAATCGGAAACAACGCTATTTCCCCCAAACTGACTTGTGTCCGTGCACTGAATTGACATGAATATTCTTTTAAAACCTCACAATATCGGCTCAATACTCCCAACATAACCCAAACAACCCAAAACCATTCGCTTCTCGTCTGCGCAAGCGCAGTATACTCGTGGCTGCAAGTCCTCCCAAAATTACACACCTCACAAAAAACTCCGATTCTCCAACACTAGTGGTTCAGGAGATATCGCTTCTTGAATCCACTTATGCGCATACCCTCACCAGGGGATTCTATAGCGGAAAAACATCTGCCACCTCAAAACCCCAATCCTCTCTGACGAAAGCACCAGCAGTTAAATCACTGATGGTCTGCTCATGCGCATAACGAAAAATGCCCGTAAGGGGTTACATCAATTTAGAAATTAGCCCCAGGGCCACGGTACGGACACTCTAACTCTGAAACAACGCTACATCCCCCAAACTGACTTGTCCATGCACTGAATTGCTATGAATATTCTTTTAAAACCTCATAATATCGACTCAACACTCCCAACATAACCCATCCAACCCAAAAACAGTCACTTCTCTTCTGCGCATGCGCAATCTACTCGCGGCTAAAAGTCCTCTCGAAATAACACACCTTACAAAAAACTCCGATTCTCCAACACTAGTGGTTCAGGAGATATCACATCTTTAATCCACGCATGCGCAGACCCTCAACAGGGGATTCTATAGAGGAATAGCATCTGCCACCCCAAAACCCTAATCCTCTCTGACGAAAACACCTCCAGTTAAACCACTGATGGTCTGCTCATGCGCATAATGAAAAATGCCTGTAAGGGGTAACTTCAATTTCAAAATTAGCCCCAGGGCCACGGTACGGACACTTTAACTCGGAAACAACGCTACATTCCCCAAACTGACTTGTCCTTGCACTGAATTGCTATGAATATTCTTTTAAAACCTCATAATATCGACTCAGCACTCCCAACATAACCCATCCAACCCAAAAACAGTCACTTCTCTTCTGCGCATGCGCAATCTACTGGCGGCTAAAAGTCCTCTCAAAATAACACACCTTACAAAAAACTCCGATTCTCCAACACTAGTGGTTCGGAAGATATCGCATCTTTAATCTACGCATGCGCAGACCCTCATCAGGGATCTGAATTCTATGGAGGAATAGCATCCGCCATCCCAATCCTCTCTGACGAAAACTACAGCAGTTAAAGGACTTCTCATCTGCGCATGCGCAATACGGAAAATGCCCGGAAAGGGCAGCATGAACCTCAAAAACATATGTTTCGGCATTAAAAGCAAAGTATTCCGCAAAATAGTAGTAATTTTTTTATTTTTTTCATGTCACGTGATCTTCACGAAATGGAGAAAATTCAAAGCTTTAAGCGATTTTATTCTAAGTTATTATCCGGGCATTGTATATAGAATACAATTCTATATAAAATCTATATAAAATAATAATAACCCTGTTGAATTATTTGATTCTATATTGTTAGAATTTTGTGGTGACATTATCTGTTGACTTCTCTAGATCTTTGATTTAGTTCAATAGATGGCGCCACTCAGTGCCAGTGGTAGAATTATTAAATGAACTACAAACAACGTTATATCGCCATTGTTTTTTAATTCAGTACAACTTGTATGAATGCAATGGAATGAGATATATTTTTGCGCGTATGTTCTGGGGAACATCGCGTTAAAGTTTTGCCCAAATGTCTGTAACTTTCGAATTTTTTGACGAAAATGGTCTCAAACGATTTAGTTAGACTCCCCAATGAAGAATTCGAGGTCAAATTTGATTCTGTCCGGCCGGCCGTCCGGCCGGCCGTTGCCACGATAACTTGAGAAAGAAAAGAGCTAGCGACTTGAAATTTTCAGGGTGGGTGGCGCATCCCAATACGACGGACAAGTTCGTTAATGGGCATAATCGGCCCAGTGGTTTCCGAGTAATAATTTTGTTTTCAACCAATATAAATACGATCGAATAGAAACTTGGTGAGTAGTTGTAGAATATGAACCTAAGCACGTTCGTGAAATTTTATGCGAATCGTATGGCTAGAAAAATTAAAAAAAATTATTAAAAAATATTTTTGTTGTCACGATAACTTGAGAACGGAAAGAGATAGCGGCTTGAAGTTTTCAGGTTAGGATGTGCACCAGAACGCGACATTTCAGTTTGTTTATGAGCATAATCGGCCAAACGGCTTTAGAGTTATAGCCATCTGAAATTTTCTGAAATTTGGTGGTTTTTTGTTCCTCATTAACTCGAAAAATACTGAACCGATTGAATTCAAACATGGTTATTAGTTGTAAAATGCCAATGCGAAAATGTTTGCAAAATTTGGTGAGGATAGCATTTGTAGAAAATTTTTAATAAATCATTGAAAATAAAAAAAATTCTATATATTAGTAACTATTCGTTTGAAATTCTTGAAATTGCAAGAGCCTTCATAACCTAACTCTACTGCCAAGTTCCTAGTTTTAATACGATCGGTTAAATATTGTTGGAGATTCGAGCATTCTTGTGTGAGTTCAGTAGATGGGTGACCGTTGCCTCGATAACTTTCGAACGAAAGCAGATATGGACTTGCAGTTTTCAGGGTAGGTTGCGTATCCGAAAGGGACAGTTGAGTTCGTTTTTGGGAATAATCGATCTAACGTGTCCGAGTTATACCCACCTGGAATATTATTTCCTTGATAACTCAAAAAATAAATATTCGATCGAATTGAAGCTTGGTAACTAGTAGTAGAATATCAATATAAAGACGTGTTTAAAATTTTGTAGGAACCATACCTCTAGAAAATTTGAAAAAAATTACGAAAAAAAATATTTTAAGAGCCGTACTATTAGAAAAATTAAAAAAATCACGAAAAAACAAATTGTTCAAGCACTGACGTGAAGTCAGAAGCTTTTGCGCGTATGTTCTATTGTCCATTCTTCTGTATTGGACATCCTTAATCCAATTTACCATGGTAAATTATGTTGTCCATTCTCCTGTATTGGACACTTAATTCCAATACAGGAGAATGGACAACATAATTTACCATGGTGAATTCGATTAAGGGTGTCCAATACAGAAGAATGGACAATAGAACATACGCGCAAAAGCTTCTGACTTCACGTCAGTGCTTGAACCAATTTTTTTATCTGTATTATTAGAAACGACGTGGCCGCAATCAGAAACGATGTAGGTGCCATCTATTCAGTAATTATAGAATTGAATTGACCAACACATCGGGAGCGTTGTTGTATGCATTGTCGAGTGCCTAAATACAATACAGAGGATAACTTCAAATGTGCTAATATTGAATGATACTTCTCTTGCATAAAGGGCAGTGTGATACTGCTTTTACTACAGTGACTATAGAGAATATAGTCACTGTAGCTTTTACCATCGATTTTATCTCATGAATAATTCAGAATGTTCCTGAAGGTATTGAGCTATGAATAATTGCATTGCTTATTATTAGTAGCAGTGCTATGAACCATAGACTAATTTACGAAATTAAAATGGAATTTCTCTCCATCACCTTGTTTCTTCAGGAACAGCCAGGGGCGAATCTATGTATGGGCATTATGGGCTCCGGCCCAGGGCCCCGTGGATACAAGGCACCCCCGCCACATTGAAAATAATAGAAATTGTAAAGAACATATCTAATATATATCTTAAATTAAAAAAAAATTCCAATCACAAGGTTGGCAAATCTGAAATAAATCAAACCGTGTGCGCGTCTCTCAAATAGAACAGGGAATTCCCCGTCGCTTGTTTTCTTGTCTATATGGTCTATTACTACCTAAGGAGACTTCTCATCGCCAAAGTAACACGCTGACAGCGTCACTGTTATAATTTTACCCAAATGTCTCTTATTTCCGTTTTTTATCCGAAAATTGTCTCAAATGTTCAGGGGTTCAACTCCCTGATGAATAATTCGACATCAAATTTGATTCTGTCCGGCCGGCCGACTGTTGGCACGATAACTTGAGAACGGAAAGGGATCGCGACTTGAAACTTTTCAGGGTAGGTGGCTCGCGCCAATATGTACGACGGACAAGTTCGTTAATGGGCATAACCGGCCCAATGCTTTCCGAGTAATAATTTAGTTTTCAACCTATACAGTTCCGATCGAATTGATACTTTGAGTGTAATTGTGGATTACACACTTAAAAGATGTATGTGTAATTTTGTAAGAAGCGTAAAAAGCTTAAGCCAGACCAGATAGTAATGTCACTATGATGCCGTCAAATCTATAAAAAAATAATTATGATGATATGAAAATTTTCCGCGAAAACGGAAAGTGCAATTCTAATTATTTTTCGGGAAGAGATTTTGCAGAGATTGAATTTAGATAATAAAAATCATACAAGCCCTTGCGTGAATTCAGGAGATTTTGAGTGTATGTTCTATTGTCTATTCTCCTATATTGGACAGTCTTAATCGAATTTACCATGGTGGGTTCTATTGTCCGTTCTCAGGAGTACGGACAAATTGATATTCTACAACTAGTTAGCTAGCTTCAATTCGATCGAGTCTATATTTTTCGAGTTATCGGGGAAATAATATTCCGGATGGGTATAACTTCGAAACCAATGGGCCGATTACAGCCAACTTAACTCTCACATTCAGATGCGCAACCTACCCTGAAAAGTCCCTATCTGCTTTCGTTCGAGAGTTATCGAGGCAACGGTCACCCATCCATCTACTGAACTCACACAAGGCTGCCCGGATTTCTAGTAATATAGATCCGATCGTGTACTAACTTGGAACTTGGTAGTAGAGTTAGGTTCTGAAGGCTCAGCTATGTCGGATGAATAGTTTCTGATTTATAGAATTTATTTCAATGATTTTTCAAAAAATTTCTAGTTATACGAACCTCACGAAATTCCGCAAGAATTTTTGCCTTGGCATTCTACAACTAATATCCATGTATTTAAATTGAATCGGTTTTGAATTTCTCGAGTTATTGAGACAATAGCAACCAAATATCCGATGGGTATAACTCCAAAACCGTTTGATATATTATGCCTAGAAAAAAAATCAAATGTCGCTTTCAGATGCACAACCTAACCTGAGAATTTCAAGTGGCTATTTCTTTCCGTTCTCAGGTTATCGTGACATAAATAATATTTTTTAATAATTTTAAAAAAAATTTCTAGCATACAATACTCGCAAAATTTCACAAACGTCCTTAGGTTTGTATTCTTCGATCACTCACCAAGTTTCAATGCGATCAGATTAGTAATCGTTCAACACAAAATCATTACTCGGAAACCCTTGGGCCGATTATGCCCATTAACGAACTTGTCCATCGTATTGGGAAGAACCACCTGTCCTGACAATTTAAAGTTGCTATGTCTTTCCGTTCTCAAGTTATCGTGGCAACGGCCAGCCGGACAGAATCAAATTTGATCTCGAATTCTTCATCAGTTAGTTGAACCTAGTAGTTTGAGACCATTATCGGCAAAACATTCGAAAATTACAGACATTTGGGCAAAATGATAACGCGATGTTCCCCAGAACATACGCGCAAAAATACAACGCCCTGATTTAGATATTTGTGAAGGCACTAAATTAATTGTGTCATTAAAAGAGTTCGTGAACAACATACGACACCAATCCGATCAGAAGCTGAAGGAATACGAAGAAAAAGCTACAAAACAGGACTGGTGTGGGAACAGAGACTAGGTACAGTGAAATGAACAAAAGACGCATAACTTAAAAATTTCCAGATAAGTCCACAGATAAAATCTCGGTAGGTATATGGCGCTGAAAAAATTAAGAGACACGCTAAACGTTGCGTTAGAAGCTGATTATGGATTTAAATAAAAGAAGCCTAGTCTATGAGACATCTAGCAAAAAAATCAAATTTTCAATGGATTTGCATAGATCTGGAAAGTGTACGTAAAATTATTGATTGTTATCCAGATGATGTAGAAGAACATTTTTTAGTGAATGAGTGTAATCAGTTGAAATCTTACTTACTACAGTCTGAGCCAGAGTCTTACACCTCTTGCTGTGAAATTGTTATGCTAGTTTATGAAAAGAAACTTGTTGTGGGAATTATTGTTTCCCAAATTGTTATACGACATCAAAGATTTCTTTAACGTTGCCTATAACTTGCTATGTGAAGCAGAGCGCCATTTTTCCGGGATATCTTACGTAGAGAACAAATATAGGACAACAACGTCAAACTAACGACTCAATTATTATCGGCCTAGGCCGCTTACTGTGATATTTGTAATAATTTATAGGAATTACTATGTGATGAGTATAGTTAGGATTATGCAGCATAAAAATGCCGGAAGGTAATTTTATAATTTACATGCGTACGCAAGTCATATTAAATAAATAAAATATTTTATTGTGTCCTATACAGTACACCTACACCACTCGAGAATACAGTTTTTTGAGGGCCCCTAAGTAGTACTATCCCAGGGTCCCACAAATTCACGATCCGCCCCTGGGAACAGCGTAATATCGTTTTGCCCAAATGTCGGTATTTTTAGAATTTTTGGCAGAAAATGCGTCTCAAATGACTCACCTATAGATGATCCGGGGTCAAATTCAATTCTGTCGATCCGTCCCAGGGGCGGCTGGTGAGGGGGGGGGGGGCTGCGGGGTGCCGCCCTCCCTAGAAAAATGACGTACATAAACAATTTTGATTTGTATATTTCATATTCGTGCTCTTCAAACTGGATTCAATTAAAATTAAAACATTTTTACCTAGCGACCATCTATATATATCTTCTCTTCTATATATATGAAAATCAATGCCACCTTTCGTTGTAATTTTATAACTGCAGAACGGGCTCACCTATCGAAACCAACTGTTTAGGCTTTGTTCGGATTATTTAGTAGATGGTTTATGTGAAGTTTGCACAAAAACGGTCTAGCGGTTCTTCATTTATCAAAGGAAACCTTTTGAAAATGTTACTATAAACGTGATGTTGTTTTGGATGTTAGGAGGGGAGTTTGGGGGAAATTTCGAAGGGGTTTATCGAGGAAAAATACGGAAGTTCTTAGAGTTTCGCGTTTTCGAAGCGAAAAGATGGGGATTGATTTAAAAAAAATTGCAAAAAGGCGGAAAAACGCCGATTTTGGCAAGAGGAGCAAAATTGTGGAAACGAATTCGAAGGAACGGTGGCGTTCGGAACGACGGTATTTGCGGGAACGTGAAGACGAGATTCGAAATTAGTCCAAAACGCAGCCCTTTTTTTCGATCCTCTCTTTCGTTTTCCCGGAAGAACGATAGGAAAATGTAACTTTTCGCGAAAATCGACAAAATTGTGACGTTTCACGTATTTCTGTGGCGAATTGTAACGCAGCTCTTTCAAGTTCGAAGTTTACGGTCTGAACAAGCGACGAGAAATGTCGTCAAATCGAATTTGAATTTCGAACAGTATCACTCGAAAATCTTGGAAAACTGCGAGAAATATGAACGAGTAACCGATTTCGATCGATCGCTTGACAGGATTGACGATGTTCTGGAAATCGAAAGAGCTATATCATCCGCGTAGTACATTTTTTATTTGGTACATAATCGGAGTTGATTCAAGTAGGCAACGTGGCCGAGTGAGCTGAGGCGTTGGATTGGGATTTTATAGCTCCTGAGCCTTCCGAGCCTCGCGGGGCGGCAGGAGCGAATCTCGGAGCTTCCGAAATAACTTTCTCTTAATTTTTTTTCATTTTTACCCAATGAAAAACTTAAAGGAGCGTTACTCCAGTAAACGTATCTTGGGATTTGGATCTTTTCTTTATGTTACGAAATCTATAATGAATATCCGTTCGATCGGACGGATTTTTGCATTAAAATTACTCAAAATATTAAAACATTAAGCAGAAAATTAACGGTCGAAAATGAAAAACCCCCAGCCGTTTGTTTATTCATGCTCAATATGGAAAAACAAAAAAATATTGTTTAACCGAATGTTTTGGATTAAATTTAAAAATAGCCTTGCAAGGAATAAGATATTTTTTTGTTTGAATAAATGAATTTGATGTTCCAATTATATTTTCACTTTATGCGTAGCGAAGCAGGTACTTGGCCACTAGTTTCACCATAATTACATTTGCTAGCGACTATCACTATATTTCACAATAATTAAATTTGCGTTAAGCGTACGCATAGACAAGGTATACTATGAGCGTCCGCACTATGCCGATCTGAATCATAACCAACTACAATGGGAAGCCTGGAGCATGATAAAATGGCAACACCGCTATGAGTCGTACGCCAGATGATTCAGTCGAACGTTTGTAAATGGACGATGCCTCCTTATTCCTGAATTAATCAGTATTGTTTTTCGCGAGTATTTCGTGGAATTTTTGTATATAAGTAAATAGTGTGAATTAGTGGAGTGCAATACAGTATATATATGCTCAGATGTATGTTCTGGGGTGGTATGTATATAGTGAAATTTCCTTTGGTTTATTTCTACTTGGAGATGAGTACCGGGTTTTTCACTATAATTTGACCCCCCCTTTAACTTTGTTACTAAAGGGGAAAAAAAATGTTTCATACAAGAATTTCACGAAATCAACTGGGGTTTTTTAATATGACTTCACGAACTGAAATATATACAAGGTGGCCAACATATTGATGGCAACTTCATTTTTTCAAATGGAACACCCTGTATATTTTCCCATATTTGGCTAGCTCTTTTTCCCCTCATTTCGAATATGTAACACATATTGATCTATCTCTTTTATTCTGAGTTATTAGGAATTTCATATTTTAAGAACCACCTGGCAAGCTCTGTAATCATTTTTCAAGTGGCAGACTGCGTTTAGTGAAAATGCCCATTTTTGGAGTTATGATAACGTCAATTGGAATATATACAGGGTGAACAATATAATGAATGCAACTACATTTTTTCAAAACATGGTGTCCTGTCCTGTATATTCTTCCATCTTTTGATAAACTACTTCCTCCTGATCTCGAATGCATATTTGGGCGTGTCTCTTCAATTTGCAGAGATTCAAAGTTTTGAAATGATGATACCGAATAAAAAAATATGTGAAATGCCTACGAAATTTTTTATATTCAAATAATTTACTTAAAAGTATTATTTTAAAATGAATACTTAACAATTACTTAACCAATAAAAAATAATTAATTATGGTATTATGGTATGAATAACATCAACTAAAGAAATTGCTCGAAATGACCACCTTCATTCAATACACATTGTTCATATCGTTGTCTCAAGTTGTTAAGACTATTTTTGATTGCATTGTTATGGCTCTGATTCAAATCAGAAATTAAGGCTTCAATTTTGTTTTTAATCATTACAATATTATCATTATTGCTGAAGTATATTTTTTCCTTCAAGAACGGCCATAAAAACGTGTCCAACGGTGTTAAA
Organism: Halyzia sedecimguttata; assembly: GCA_937662695.2. Lineage (NCBI taxonomy): Eukaryota > Metazoa > Arthropoda > Insecta > Coleoptera > Coccinellidae > Halyzia > Halyzia sedecimguttata. Next base: position 6,837,990 of record OW569416.2, on the reverse strand, counting down.
TCGGGACCATTTGGCGGCCATTAAATGGTTGCGCCATTACCAATCCAAAGATCAAATTGGCCACTTAAATGTTCACGAACTTCCAAAACGCTATGCGGGGGCGCTACGTCCTGTTGCCAAATTATTTGTTCTAATTCTTCATCAGAAAACAGTAGCTCCAAAAGCTCAGCTACCTCTGGCAATATATTTTCTTAATATATTTCACGTGTTAATTTGTAGTCGAAAAATATAGGCCCCACAATTTTATCATAAACAATGCCACACCAAACGTTAACAGATTTTCTTCCGGATTTTCTGATTTCAATAATTTTTCGTTGTCTTCGATTTTTGTTTTCCCAAGAATCTCTATTTTTTCTGTTGAATACACCTGCTGTGGAAAACGATGATTCATCCGTCCACATTATGAACCTGAATAAATTAGGGTCTTCACCCAGTCTTTGCAGCATACTCTGACAGTATTCTAAGCGTTTCCGCTTTTGGTCTTCTGTAAGGAGTTGTACTGGTAATAATTTGTATGGCCTATATTGGTTCTTTTCAGGACTCTATAAATTCTGGAATAACTGATTTCCAGGTCACGCGACGCTTCCTCCAAACCATTTTCCTGAAATTCTATAACAATTTTATAATTTGTGAGGTTGTTTCGAATATAATGTCAGCATTGAACAACAAACAATTAGAGTAACACTACCTTCAAAATAAAGTAAGATGTCCAGTTCTTGATTTTCATTACTCGGGATGCAACGCCTCTTTCTTTTAAAACTTTTTAAGTACCTTGCACGGTTGTGAATATTGAAAAATGTGTTTGCACTTGGAATTGTATTATTTGAATGCAACCTCATATATTCCCTCCTTGCTGCTTTCTTATTTTTATTATTCTTCACATAGGTACAGTGAAAATATTTCAAATTTTTCTGCTTCCGTGTAATGCATATTTGAAGATTATTTTCATTTAAGTTAACGTATGTCATATCGTTACCAAGGAGACAACTCTAAAAACGGGCATTTTTGGCGCTCTAGTTCCTCGGAACTGAGTGCTTATCAATTTGCCCAAATGTCTGTAATTTTGGAATATTTCGATGAAAATGGTCTAAAACGATTTGGTTCGACTCACTGATCAAGAATCCGTGGTCGAAATTCATTCTGTCCGGCCGGCCGGCCGCCCGTAAGCACGATAACTCTCGAACGGAATGAGCTAGAGAGTTGAAATTTTCAGAGTAGGTTTGGGGGATGAATATCTCGGCTAAGTTCGTTATTGGGCAAAATCGGACAGATGGTCCGGCAATTGTCATACGAAACTTGTTTTTTTGGCGCTCTAGTTCCTCGGAACAGTGTGCTTATCAATTTGCCCAAGTGTCTGTAATTTTGAAATTTTTGGCTGAAAATGGTCTCAAACGATTTGGTTCGACTCACTGATCAAGAATCCGAGTGCGAAATCGATTCTGTCCGGCCGGCCGACCGGCCGTAGGCACGATAACTCTCAAACGAAAGGAGTTAGCGGATTGAAAATTGCAAGGTGGTTTCGGAGCGTAAATATCTCGGACAAGTTCGTTCGATCTATCTGAAATTTAGCATCAAATTGTAGAATCATGACCTTTATACGCATGTGAAGTTTTGTATTGACCAGATTACCGCAAAGTGTAAAAAAAAAATTTGAAAATTTAAAAAAAGTTTTTCGACAATAACTCTTGAACGGAATGAGCTAGGTAGTTGAAATTTTCAGAGTAGGTTAGGGAGATGAATATCTCGGTTTAGTTCGTTATTGGGCAAAATTGGCCAGATTTAATTCGATTTCTTCCATGGTGCAGTTCTCATTCTCATGATTGCTCATTTAATCTTGATAAATAAACTATTATTTGAATTGAATTTCCTTTATGATGCAGCTCTATCATATGTATACATTGATATAATTCCCAACTCAGAGAAACCAATACTTTCGGAGATATAATTTGTCTGTTTGAACTAGAGCGCCAGAAAGCTCCTGTCCACAGGGCTTGAACCCATTTTTTTTAAATAGCAATTAATGAAGAAACCAGTTACTCCAACGAAACAGACAGTATTTTTTAGAGTACACATATTGGCTTCTCCTATACAGAAAAAAAAATTTAATCTGGAATATACAGAGTGATCATAATTAATGTTTAAACATCCACTACAGATAATGGTCAAAAACTTTCTTATTTCAAATGGCACACCCGGTATTTCTATATCTCGTTGAACGTAAAAATTAAACTATCTTCATGAGGTTTTCCTACACCTAAATCTGATAGTACCTCAGCAATTTTCGTCCATTATTTTTAGTTGACGCTTTTCGTCAACTTTCAGGTCCGAAAACGACCTAGAACGGCCATTCCAGTGCGATAATTTTCAGAGTCCGTCTCTCATGTGAATTTTGACGTTTCTCGGAATGACTTCTAGCAAGGAAAATTCCCGGGGTCAAACCTCCAGAACTTGTATCGATTTAGTATATTTAGACTTATCCCAGACGAAAGATTTCGGTCGTGTTTGTCGAACCGATACTTCTTCTCCATCTCGACGAAGAATTCGGAGCCAGAGCGGTCGAAAATTCGAAGCGTTATGCGAAGTAAAGTCGGTCTCGCTTTTTCGCCGGGCGAAGGATAAAAAATACATTTTCGTTCGTTACGGGAAATCCGCGATAGATATCGACTTGGGGTCTTCGGATCTACCCTTTCGGTTGCCACGACATAAGTTCAATTACTTATAAGTTTAATTTCTTACGATTTTAGACTGTGGTTTATCAAAATATTTTGAATAAGAACTAAATAAGTCAAAAGTATATTTAAATGAATGGGATAAGTCATAAGAGCAGAATAATAAATGTCAATAGCTATCAGTAAAATTTGTTATTCCCATAAGTAAGGAAGTATTAATACGGAATACTATACAGGGTGATTCACGAAGACCACTCGTTAAAATATTACAAAGAAACACTCGAGATGAATACTTGAAATTTATTAGGAGAGAGGAATTCTTGGAAAAAATTTCAGATTCATTCGACTTCCGGTTTCGCCGGAAATGATTTCAACTTTGGTTTTTTGAATGTTATAACCAAGTTTTTTCATTGATAATCAGATTACTACATTGTTTCAATGTGTCACTTACATATTATTCTCAGAAAATTCATGTGAAATCTGAAAAAACCCTTTAAATTTTCTCAAACAGGACTTCATTCCAATGATAATAACTTGTAGATTTTTGCATGAAAATTCCTAGTTTTCGGGCTTCTATCAAAAGACATAACAATGCCTCTCCTTCGTTTATCTAAAATTCAATTGAAGTATGCTAATTCAATCAGTTAAATTATTCGTTTTACTCTACATTTTTCGAATTTTTTGCCCAAAATCGTCTCAAACGATTAGGTTCGATTCACTGATGAAAAAATCGAGGTTATATTCAATTCAGTGAAATGGATGTCCATCGGAGGATTTGAATAGGATATCCTTCAATGGATATCCATTTCAAATCCTTCGATGGATATCTCATGGACGTCCATCGGAGGATTTGAATCGGATATCCTTCAATGGATATCCATCGGATATCCTTGTATTATCTGGGTGGATAGGAAGGGAAGATTGTGAGAGTGAATTGAATAAAAATCCAAGTATAAATAAGGGACTCTATTGTCAACTTTCATTCAATATGAATGTTTACAATCATAAATAATAAATTATAATAAATATTAAAATTTTAACTATACACCCAAGTGATACGATTTATGCTCCCGCAAGACAAGCACAGCTTCCTTCACCTTCGCCTTTAGGGATTCGCTGTGTTCCAACAAACGCAAAATCTCAGGGTTGTCGATTTCCAACAGCATGCCGGTTATTTTACCCGCCAGGCTTGGGTGCATCGGTTGAATAAGAGGGAACAGACGCTCCCCCAGCATTTGTTTCTGTTCGCGGGGTGTCGCCCCCGACAACATGTCAACAGTTAAAGGCTCTTGTCCGTGCACCTTCAGGGATTTCTGCATAGTGTTAGCACCACCAGGACCTTGAGCTGGATAATTCACTGCCTGAGTCGCCAGTCGTTTCATAGTGGATGCTAATGGCGTTCTTAAGGTAGGACGCGACAAACTACCGTTGCTGATGGCACCCGGCTGATTCAAGGAAACTGGTCTAACTGCGGCCTGAGCAGGACATCTTGGAGCGGGTCCCATCTGTGGCATTCGTGTATTGTAGATTCGGTGTGGTGGAGGCTGTATCGTCGGCACAATGTAATTACTTTGAGCTGCAGGTTGAAGGTAAGGGACCATTTGCTGTATATGCGCATTGGCTATCCGCTGCATATACTGAGCGGTCAAATGGGCTTTACGCTCTTCTTTTCTTTGGGCTAGGGCTACGTACAATGGTTTGGTGCCAACTATCCTTCCATTCATCTCGGTGACCGCCTTAGTTGCTTCTTCGGGGGACGAGAAGCACACGAAGCCGAAACCTTTGCTTCTATCATCTTGTGTCGTCATCACCTTGGCCGAAGTGATGGTCCCATATGGCGTGAATTCCTTGCGCAGTCTAGCGTCATCAATGGAATCGTCGAGGTTCTTGATGTATAAATTCACGCCTTGGTATTTTGTTTGCTTCTCCAGCTTCCAGGCATCGAATTTTTTCTTCAACGCATTCTGACGCTCCGCTTTCATCTGGGCCTTTCCGACGTAGAGTAATTTTCCCTCTATCATTTTTCCTGTAACAAAATATCGGTTAAGAATTTATAACATTTTGTTCCTTATATTTTTCTTTCTAAAAAACCTCAATATTTCGGAAACTGATCTCCAGGATTGGTTGAAATTTGGAATTAAGGCGAAGGACAACTATTTCAAGGTCACGCAAAATTTTCATTAGAAACGTAACATTAGAAGCAAAAAAAAATGTTCTGAAGAAAACTTCAATATCTCGAAACTTATACAAAGAGTGCAATGATAAGATGAGTTATCTGAAATAGGTATAAACCTTTCCATTGTACACATGTTTTTGCCAACTTTTCCGAAAAAGTATAAAAAATTGCTTCAGATATGAATTCAAATTTTCCTGACATTCAACTAAGCGTTTAAACAGTCATCCTAAAAATATCTATGCAACTATAAAGTTACGAGCGTGTTTAACAGATAATCCTAGAGATAAAATCATCCCGTATTTGACAGCTCAAATGAAAACCTACCATTCAGCGCTTCCACGGAGTCTTGGGCGGCTTCTGAAGTCTCAAAAGCGGCAAAACCAAAACCTTCAGATTTTCCATCGTCTCCGGTCATTATTTTGTGACTTGTGATCTTCCCAAATGGTTCAAACATCTGAAGAAACTTCTCTTCGGTAAAATCTTCACTGAAATTCTTCACGTACAAGTTTGTGAAGTCCTTAGCCCTCACGCCTAGTCCTTTTTCCCTTTCAGCACGCGGGATAAATTTTCCCACATAGACTTTCTTCTCGTTCAATAACATGCCATTCACCTTCTCGATGGACTTATTGGCTGCTTCTTCTGTCTCGAAATGGACGAAGCCATATCCTAAGCTACAGCAGTCATCGTCCTGAGCAACTTTGCAACTCAATATGTTGCCGAAAGCGGAGAAAGTATCGTACATAGCCTTGTTATCGATGGTGGGGTCCAAGTTCTTTATGAAGACATTCCCGACACCAGACTTGCGGAGAGATGGGTCACGTTGAGACCACATAATTCTGATGGGGCGACCCTTGACATTGTCGAAATTCATCGTATCTAAAGCTCTCTCAGCTGAAACATAAAATTTCCAATGTTAAAATTTATTTTGCTCTTACATTATAGAAATATCGACTTACACTCAATTCAAGAATTGGTTCACTATATGAAAATGAAGGAATTGTAACACTAATTTACACCGGATTATCGAGTAATGATGTATTTTTTAAGTATTCGTATCACTTTTAACCATTTGAACATTGATTACATCGCTATAACACCTTAACTTTTCCGATTTATCCAAACAAGAAGCGTTATTCTTTGAACAATACTCTTGGAAAATTCGTTCTTCACTCATTTTAATAATTTTAAATTGCAGTATCAATTCCTATCAATCAACATACGCAAGAAATGACAAATGTCATAAGTCATAAGTCATAAATATATACAGGGATTTCAAAATCCCAACAAGTCCAACCAACCTATCAACAGTAGCGGATTTTAAGCACTCGTATTAAAAATAAAAATCCCCATATTCAATTTAATTTTCAGTATATGATAAAAAATATTACTGGGTTTATTTTCAGCTAATTCTGAAAATAATTAGGCTGCTATCTCATAAATGTGGATAGTATATTAAAAACTTGACGCACATCCACGATAACAAAAAGAAATAACTGTCAGATATTTCACAGATTTTACATAGAGTAGCAATGCATAATTTATTTTAGTGAATTTGGCCTTATATATATTAATTATATATCTGAACTTACCATCACTGGTGTGCTGAAAATTGATGTAGGCATAACCTAGCGAATTCCTAGAAATAACGTCTCTGCATATTCTGATGGACAAAACGGGTCCAGCCTTCGAAAATTTTTCGAACAGCATCGCCTCCGTGACGTCCGCATGTAGATCTCCAACGTATAGGGATGCCATAGGCGGGTAACTTGGGGTTCCTACGGGGGCTTCCATGACTATGCAAAATGATAAGTATCCACGAAAATCTTCACAATTATGGACAGCTTGGATTTCGTAGATATTTTACAATTTTTTATGTTTATATCAACACTGAATTTTTAAAGAAGAAAAATCCTGTTTGACAAAAAACACAACAAACTTCACTAACCGACAGCTTACTCTCACGAACAGTACACTGGATGAGAGTGAAGCAATAGTTGAAGTACTATGCTTTATATAGGGATGTAGCTACGTACCGCGCACCTTCCCCCGTAGAATATTGAACCACCCCTCCTATTGGTTGTACATCGGTGCAACCAATGGTAGAGCTAGATTGGTTGTACCGATTAGTACAGCCAATAGGAGAGCTCGTGCTCAGAATCCAAGTTTCAAGAGCTAAATTATCTCTGCCGATTTAGCGGATTTTTTGACTCTAACGGATTTTTTCGGACTAATATTTTGCGGATTTTTTCCGAACCTATGTATTTATTCGAATAAACTGGGAAAAATGTGTTTTCTTTATCCAATTGAAGGCATTTTATTCCATTTTTTGAATTGTTGACCTTGGAGTCCTTATGGTTGTTATAAACTTTCTTGATGGCCGAAGTTTTTATTGATTTTTGTGATATATAAAAATATTATTTTAAACTTTGAGCCATACAAACAACACTCTGTATAGGTATAGATATGTTAAATTTTATTTAGAAATTTCAAAACAGCAGAGAAAATAAGTACCTAAGACTACATTTCCGCATTCAACTATTTTACTTGTTAACTTGAGTCATATCTGAATGTTACGATTATGAGATGGCACAAAATTAAGAAAAGAAATTCTTCTCAAAATGCTACTCTTCCAGCTTTAATCCATAAAAGCATCAACCATTTCATATTCTCCTAATTCCTAGATCCCAACCTGAAAAACGAGAGAACACGACCTCCATAAAGTTAGCAGAGCCACGAAAATTTCATTGGAACCTATTGCATTTAATTGTCGAGAATTTGTTGTGAAAGAAAAAAAATTGTCACGCGCTTAGTTTTTTTATATGGGGTGGCTCTGCTAACTTAATATTAAGTTAGCAGGGCCACTTGCAAGAATTTCAATAAAACCTATTACATTAATTGTCGAGAATTTGTTGTTTAAGAAAAACGTTTGTTGCGTGCTTGATTTTTTTATATGGGCTAACTTAATAATAGGTTAGCAGAGTCACTAACAAATCAAGTAACTTGGTTAATTGTATTTTTTTTTTCAAGAAATGAACAGAATGATTGTCGAATGACCAAAACGGATTTGTCGTGACAGAAAATTATTTGTCGAACGCGTAGGTTTTTTTTATATGGAGTGGCTCTGCTAACTTAATTATTTAGTTAGCAGAGCCATTTGCAAGAATTTCAATGAAACCTATTGCATTAATTGTCGAGAATTTGTCGTGAAAGAAAAAAGTTTGTTGCGCACTTGGTTTTTTATATTGGCTACCTAATAATAGGTTAGTTCAGTCACTCACAAATCAAGTAATTTGTTTAATTGTATTTTTTTTTAACCAGAATTGAATTAAATAATTGTCGAACGACCTAAACGTATTTGTCGTGACAGAAAAAAATTGTCGAACGCTTAGTTCAACAGTTAGCTCTGCTAACTTAATGATAAAAGATGCCCATTCCAAATAAAGCATTTCACATTATTTTAGTCAAAAATAACATTGCAATTAATTGTATTAAGTTAAACGAAAAAAGTTAGACACATTAAAATGTAAATAATATAATTTGATTAATCATAACATTATTAATAATAATTTCTCTCGTTTTTCTATAAGGTTGGGATCCAGAAACTAGGCGAATAGGAAATAGTAGGATATTTTATGAATTAAAGCTTGAAAATTACCATTTCGGGAATACAATTTTTTTTAATCCTGTGCCACCTCATTATCAAAACATCTCGATTTGACTCAAGTTGATAAGTAAAGAATATAAAATTTTTCAACATAGTTGAAAATTCAACCTTAAATCGACAAACTTACTTCTAATAATGTTTTATTCATCTTTATTGGACACTTGGTCACTCTTTTTCGAATTTACCATCGATTCAGACAATTTTCTCAGCTTTTATAAAATACGAATACATTTCGTACCATTTTAATGACAAACTTGAGTAACGAGAGAAACAACTATGATCACAGAATTTTTAATTACATAAATATGTGTTCTATCCGAATTGAAATTCTCGAAAGAATGTTCGCGTTGGCATTCTACAATTAATAACCATATTTGAGTTTGATCAGTTTTGTATTTTTAGAGTTATTGAGGAAATAACGACCAAATTTCAGATGGGTAAAACTCCAAAACCGTTTGGCGGATTATGCCTATAATTAAATTCACATTTCGCATTCGGCTACGCAACCTACCCTGAAAATTGCAAATCACCCATCCAGATACTGAACTTATCCAAGCCTGCTCGGATCTTCAAACATATACTTCCGATCTTGTTCAAACTTGGAATTTGGCGGTAGAGTTAGGTTATGGAAGCTTTCGCAAAATTTATGATTGTCGGGCGAATAGTTTCTGATATATAGAATTATTTTTCAATTATTTTTTTTTTAATTTTCCCGATTCTCGCGAAATTTTGGAAGAATATTCGAGCTGGCATTTTACAACTAGTGACCAAGTTTGAATTTCATCGGTTATGACTGTTAACAAACACAAATGTCGCATTCAGATGCATAACCTACCCTAAAAATTGCAAGTCGCTATCTGTTTCCGATCTCAGGTTATAGTGATGTAAACAATATATTTTTTTCTACAAACGTCAAAAAATGACAAGGTTCGCGCATTGAAAACAATATGCGAAGTGACCCTTTTTTTCATTTTCCTTCGTTACCATGACACCGTGCGCGAAGTAGTGTGCGAAGTACTTACTTCGCACACTGCATGTAAACTATATGGAGTTTTTATATTTTAACCTTTATGTTAATTTCATTTCATTTTATTTTCATAGTTACAGTATTTACTTGATTTGGAAAAACATTTTAAGCCAGTTCAATACTATTTTTCATATTAATCTATGCATGTTACTTATTTTAGAACAATATTTTTGGCGTTTGTAGAAAAAATTTTGTTTGCATCTCATGCGCGAAATACTTTGGTGATCTCGACTATTTTTTTAACTCGGCTGCGCCTCGTTAAAAAAATCAGTTCTCGATCACCAAAGTAGCATTTCGCGCACTAGATACAAAAATAACTATTTTTTAATTTCTAGCTACACGATTCTCACAAAGTTCCACAAACGCCTTTGCATTGTATTCTACAACTTGCTACCAAGTTTCAATTCGAGCGGGTCTGTATTGGTTGATGACAAAATTATTACTTGGAAACCGTTGGGCCGATTATGCCCATTAACGAACTTGTCCGTCGTATTACGACGCGCCACCTACCCTGAAAATTTCAAGTCGCTATCTCTTTCTGTTCTCAAGTTATCGTGGCTACGGCCGGACAGAATCAAATTTGACCTCGAATTCTTCATCAGTGAGTTGAACCTAGTCGTTTTTGGCACTCTAGTTCCTCGGAACAGAGTGCTTATCAATTTGCCCAAATGTTTGTAATTTTCTAATTTTTGGCTGAAAATGGTCTCAAACGATTTGGTTCAACTCACTGATCAAGAAACCGTGGCCGAAATCGATTCTGTCCGGCCGGCCGGCCGGCCGTAGGCACGATAACTCTCGAACGAAGGGAGTTAGAGGATTGAAATTAGCAAGGTGGGTTTGGAGCGTAAATATCTTGGACAAGTTCGTTAATGGGTGAAATCCATCAAGCGGTTTCGGTGTTATGGCCGATTTTATTAAAAACATTTTTTATGAATATTTCCGAAACCGAACACTCGATCTATCTGAAATTTAGTATCAATTTGTAGAATCATGACCGTTATACGCATGTGAAGTTTTGTATTGACCAGGTTACCGCAAAGTGTCAAAATAAAATTTTGAAAATTAAAAAAAAAATTTTCTACAATAACTCTCGAACGGTATGAGCTAGGTAGTTGAAATTTTCAGAGTAGGTTGAGGAGATAAATATCTCGGTTAAGTTCGTTATCGGGCAAAATAGGCCAGATGGTTTTGGAGTAACAAAAAACAAATTTTTTTTTGAGGAACAAATTTCAAATTCAATTTCTATTTAAGATACAGTTTCACCATAAAAATCCATTGATATCATTTTTAACTCCAACAAGCTAATACTTTCGGAGATATGATTTTTCGAAATTTCAATACTGAATCGTACTTCTATGTTTTCACAGAATGCTATAATTATTCTATCTAAGCTTTATTATATGATCTGTGTTCATACTCGTACATGTCATCCTGTTCTATAAGAGAGAGTCAGATTGAATTCAGCTATTTTAAATTGATTTCTTCCATGGTGCAGTTCTCATTCTCAGATTGCTCATTTAATCTTGAAACCAATACTTTCGGAGATATAATTTGTCTGTTTGAACTAGAGCGCCAGAAAGCTCCTGTCCACAGGGCTTGAACCAATTTTTAATAATCGCAGCCTGCCACTTGAAAAGTTATTGCTGAGCTTGCCGGGTTGTTCTTGAAATTTGAAACTCTGTGGTGCTCAGAATAAGAGAGATAGACCAACATATCTTACATATTCGAAATAAGGGGAAAAAGAGCTAGCCAAATATGGGAAAATATACAGGGTGTTCCATTTGAAAAAATGAAGTTGCCATCAATATGTTGGCCACCTTGTATATATTTCAGTTCGTGAAGTCATATTAAAAAACCTCAGGTGATTTCGTGAAATTTTTGTATGAAACATTTTTTTGTATCTCCTTTAGTAACAAAGTTAAAGGGGGGGGTCAAATTATAGTGAAAAACACTGTACATTTTAGTTGGGACTATAGACAACAAGATGGACTAGATATATGAGTGAAATAGAAGCTTTCGTTTCTTTCGATTTTATAAAAGATTTTGATGACCTTTCTAATAATTTTTCACCAAAAAACTGATACATTTGGATGGGAGATCAAGAAGCTCCAAAAATCTATTTATTTTTATGTATTCAATTTCGAAAACTCTTCATCTGTAGATGATTCAGTCCAAATCAATAAGGATCTTCATCTTAAATTATTTATTAAGAATGTTCAGATTTCCTGCAGAGATTTGAAACTGACACAAAGAAATGGTATCAAAAAAATTGGTTCAAGCACTGACGTGAAGTCAGAAGCTTTTGCGCGTATGTTCTATTGTCCATTCTTCTGTATTGGACACCCTTAATCGAATTTACCATGGTAAATTATGTTGTCCATTCTCCTGTATTGGACACTTAATTCGAATTTACCATGGTAAATTCGAATTAAGTGTGTCCAATACAGGAGAATATACAACATAATTTACCATGGTAAATTCGATTAAGGGTGTCCAATACAGAAGAATGGACAATAGAACATACGCGCAAAAGCTTCTGACTTCACGTCAGTGCTTGAACCAATTTGTTTTTCGTAATTTTTTTCAAAATTTCTAGGGGTACGGTTCTTACAAAATTTTAAACACGTCTTTATGTTGATTTTCTACTACTAGTTACCAAACTTCAATTCGATCGAATATTTATTTTTTGAGTTATCAAGGAAATAATATTCCAGGTGGGTATCACCCGGAAACTATTAGACCGATTATGCCCAAAATCCAACTCAACTCTCCCTTTCGGATACGCAACCTACCCTGAAAATTGCAAGTCCCTATCTCCTTTCGTTCGAAAGTTATCGAGGCAACGATCACCCATCTACTGAACTCACACAAGAATGCTCGAATCTCCAACAATATTTAACCGATCGTATTAAAACTTGAAAATTGGTAGTAGAGTTAGGTTATGAAGGCTCTTGCAAAATTTCAGCAATTTCAAACGATCAGTTACTGATATATAGAATTATTTTTTTTTATTTTCAATGATTTATTCAAAATTTTCTACAAATGCTATCCTCACAAAATTTTGCAAACATTTCCGCGTTGGCATTCTACAACTAATAACCATGTTTGAATTCAATCGGTTCAGTATTTTTTGAGTTAATGAGGAACAAAAAACCACAAAATTTCAGAAAATTTTAGATGGCTATAACTCTAAAATCGTTTGGCCGATTAGGCTCATAGTCAACCTGAAATGTTGCATTCTGGTGCACATCCTAACCTGAAAACTTGAAGCCGCTATCTCTTTCCGTTCTCAAGTTATCGTGACAACAAAAATATTTTTTAATAATTTTTGCGCGTATGTTCTGGGGAACATACGCGTTATAGTTTTGCCCAAATGTGAAATTTTCTGTGGTGCCGTCCGTTGCCACGATAACTTGAGAACGGAAAGAGCTAGCCACTTGAAATTTTCAGGGTAGGTGGCGCATCCCAATACGACGGACAAGTTCGTTAATGGGTATAATCGGCCCAATGGTTTCCGAGTAATAATTTTGTTTTCAACCAAAATAAATCCGATCGAATTTAAACTTGGTGAATAGTTGTAGAATATAGACCTGAGCACGTTTATGAAATTTTGTGAGAATCGTATCGCTAGAAAATTATTAAAAAATTATTAAAAAATATTTTTGTTGTCATGATAACCTGAGAACGGAAAGAGACAGCGGCTTGAAAATTTCAGGTTAGGTTGTGCATCTGAATGCGACATTTGAGTTTGTTTATGAGCATAATCGTCCAAACGGTTTTAGAGTTATAGCCATCTGAAATTTTCTGAAATTTGGATGTTTTTTGTTCTTCATTAACTCGAAGAATACAAAACCGATTGGATTCAAACATGGTTATTAGTTGTAGAATGCCAACGCGAAAATTTTTGCAGAATTTCGTGAGGATGGTATAACTAGAAAATTAAAAAAAAAATAATTAAAAATAATTGAAAAAAATTCTATATATCAAAAACTATTCGTCCGGCATGGCTGAAATTTTGGGAGAGCCTGCAGAACCTAACTCTACTGCAGAATTCCAAGTTTGAACACGATCGGATCTATATTGTTGGAGAAACGCGCAGCCTTTTGTGAGTTCGGTAGCGGATGTGAATCGTCGTATGATATGTTGTCTATGGTCGTATTTTTGCGAGAAGCTTCAAAAATAAAAATATGAATGTCATGATGACATATCTTTTACGCGTATGTTATGGGAAAATTGTGTTATTTCATCACAAATCTATGGGAGATGATAGCCCTACATCGCATGCGCCCCGTTTTAACCTCAACATCTGATCAAAACACATAACACAAATACAAAACGTAAACAAAATATTCTCAATCCACGAAGTACGAACGAGTATTCCTTCCGTTGAAAATAATCGAGATTACCTTGTATTTGAAGATTGGAGGAATCTAGGAATATTGTTTACGTATGTGAAAGAAATTCCAAATTATGGAGAACTGTGGAAAAGTTGTTCATAAAGAAGATATCTGGTATATGTCCTTCAGGATTTCTGGCTAAAAATCAGCAGTAAGTAATAGAAGTGAATTGAATGAATTACTTTACTCAGAGAAATCCAAGTCTTAATATTTCCTTTCAGGTTGGAATGAATTAAGGTCCAGTTGACGTAGAGCAAAAAAGTAATGCTTTTCGACAAATAGAATGCATGAGTTACTCTTGGAGTTACTGCAGATAGAATTCTTAAAAACAAGGTATATGGAACTTAGTCGATTGAATATTTGTGAAGCTTAAGTATATCTCATGAGAAAATTTAATATTGATAAGAGGCAACCAAGATGACATGAACACTAAAATTTTTAAAGTTCAAAAGTGGAATAGCCAAGAAGAAAATCTAGTGTTTCTATTCAAACAAATCTGTTTTCCTGATATCATGGGTCTCTTACGATCCATCATCAGGGTGTTTGGATGCCAGCGTGTACCTATATAATAGGCATTTTTAACGAAACATTTTAATTTTTCTAATTGCAGAATATTTTAAAATATAGGAGTAGAAGGTGATGCAATATAACATGTGTGTAGGTATATATTATGTATATTGTTTTCCCGTGGAACTTCAGGTATATGTTTCTTAAATGCTTGTTGCTTAGCATGCTTAACAATGAATACCTCTGAAGAACAGATTTTACTAATATTATAATAGAATGGCTTGATAATTCAACGCTAACTTTGAAAATGATGTATCCTAGTGTTGCGGTGGAAAATCCAAGTATATTTTACAACGAGAAGTAGTATATGAAGAAATGGAGAAAGTCAGTTATCATATTTTAATAATAATCTATATACAAGTATTTATCCTCCCTGCAGTGTTTCACGAATCCTCCATGATTATGTGGGCAGCAGTGGTCCAAACTCGAAAAAATGAATTGCATGCTGCTTGATGTAGTATTGAATTTTCAAAATGAATGTTATTCTTGATCTCTCTTGAAGTAAATAATCGAATATGTTAATAGAGTTTTATTCGAAATTATTTCCTTTGTTTGTATTACGGCTTCAGTGAGGTATACAATTTTTTTGTTCACTGAGGGCTGATATATTTTACGACCTGTAAACTGTCAAGTAGCCTTACCGAAAGGAGAGTAATCTGTAAATGTTCACTTTAAAGGGGATCAGTAAATTCAACGAGCACATAGTTGACGAATACTTTACGGAGAGGTTGAATAAATCGGCCCTTAGTAGATAGTATAAAACAATATATAGATTGGTATCTAAATAAATGAATCTTATTTTCACAATAACTCTTTTCCCCTAACCCATGAAAACAAATTTTCACAGACAATTTACATGAATCATTAGCTTATCTTGAAATACAAATGAATAAGTGGAAATTTAATTTTAATATTTCAATATTGAATGGAATATTTAGAGTTTATCTATAATTTCAGATATCTCATCTCATCAACGAGTGACAAAAGTATTGAAATTGATTATGCATTAAACGATGTGTTCAAATGTCAAATTATTACCATATTCCATATCGGCAGACATTCTTGTAATGATTATGAAGAATTAAAAAGGTTTGATGGCTAATATAAAAATTTGTTCAAGCACTGACGTGAAGTCAGGAGCTTTTGCGCGTATGTTCTATTGTCCATTCTCCTGTATTGGACACTCTTAATCGAAAAAAAAAATTGGTTCAAGCACTGACGTGAATCAGGAGCTTTTGCTCTTCTTAATCGAATTTACCATGATGAATTCTATTGTCCGTTCTCCTGATTGGACCCTTTTAATCGAAAAAAATATTGGTTCAAGCACTGACGTGAAGTCGGGAGCTTTTGCGCGTATGTTCTATTGTCCATACTCCTGTAATGAACACTCTTCTTAATCGAATTTACCATGATGAATTCTATTGTCTATTCTCCTGTATTGAACACTCTTCTCAATCGAATTCACCATGATGAATTCTATTGTTCATTCTCCAATACAGGAGAATGGACAATAGAATTCATCATGGTGAATTCGATTGAGAAGAGTGTCCAATACAGGAGAATAGACAATAGAATTCATCATGGTAAATTCGATTAAGAAGAGTGTTCATTACAGGAGTATGGACAATAGAACATACGCGCAAAAGCTCCTGACTTCACGTCAGTGCTTGAACCAATTTTGTTTTCGATTAAAAGGGTCCAATCAGGAGAACGGACAATAGAATTCATCATGGTAAATTCGATTAAGAAGAGCAAAAGCTCCTGATTCACGTCAGTGCTTGAACCAATTTTTTAATAATTTTCTAGCCATACGATTCGCACAAAATTTCACAAACGTGCTTAGGTTCATATTCTACAACTACTCACCAAGTTTCAATTCGATCGGATTTATATTGGTTGAAAACAAAATCATTACTCGGAAACCGCTAGGCCGATTATACCCATTAACGAACTTGTCCGTCGTATTGGGATGCACCACCTACCCTGAAAATTTCAAGTCGCTAGCTCTTTTCGTTCTCAAGTTATCGTGGCAACGGCCGGACGGACGGACGGCCGGCCGGACAGAATCAAATTTGACCTCGAATTCTTCATTGGGGAGTCGAACTTAATCGTTTGAGACCATTTTTTTCAAAAAATTCGAAAGTTACAGACATATGGGCAAAACTATAACGCGATGTTCCCCAGAACATACGCGCAAAAACCGTTACGTCCTGTCACAAATTATCGATAGTCTGAAGTTGTGTGGCAAATGCAATCTTGCACTACGTGGTCATAATGAGTCGGAAAAAACGATTAATAACACAAGAAAACTAGAACGTACCGGTTGCTTACGTACCTACTTTAAATTTAATTTAGTGTCGCATGGTTTGGATTCGACGTTTTGTGAAATATGTGAAGTTTTGGATATTTTAATATCGATGCCACTGAAAACTGCAGAAACTGAAGGGAGGGAGCATCGAAAATTTTCCAACTGTGCATTGAAGGATTAGATAACCGAAGGTTCAATTCTGAGGAAAAATGAATGGATTATCCAATGATGTTTATACTTCTTATAATATAAAGTAGTTATAATATTTGTCGGTTTTCCGACTGCTTTGAATTTTTCCAACTGCTTTGAAAATTAGCGTCCTCCGTTCAACATTGGGGGGGGGGGTGTCCCAGATGTAGGCATTGGGTAATTACTTTCCAAAATATTACTTTTTTTGTATTATTGAATCAACGCCTCGATCAGCGCCCCCCTGAACAAAATTATCACCAGCCGCCACTGGCCCGTACATCCGTTAGCAAGATAACTCTCGAATGATATGAGTTAGAGAGTTGAAATTTACGGGGTATTCGTGGTCAAATGCAATTCTGTACGGCCGGCCGTCCGTTGTCACGATAACTTTCGAACGGAAATAGATGGCGACTTGTAATTTTCAGAATGGTTTTGAACTATTTGAAATTTTGTTGATATTTCCTCAATAACACAAAAAATACATAACCGTTTGAATTGAAACTTGGTAACTAATCGTAGAATAAGGACTTACCAATTTTTGCGGAATTGAATGCTGATCTAATGACTAGAAAAAAAATATAAACATTTTTTGATCTCTGCTAGTCCTTTTATCGCTGAATTAATTGTTTTCTTCAAAAATGTTAAATTTCAGAAACAATTTGTTAGATTTATTCGAAATTCTGCTCAAACCTTCAAGTCAAATGTTAGGCACGAATAGACAAAAGAACATGCTCGCAAAAGATGTTTCCTCCCCTTCGGTGCTTTTTTAGGAATTTTTAAATCTTTAACTTGGCTGTTGAATGGGCTTTTGTATTAAATATATTGTAAATTTCACCGACATGTGACTGACTGTTTCTGAGATACATAATTTTCTTTTTTAATTTTTTCAACATTTTTTGGTCATTTGATCCCGATTTTGCTTGTTTGATCCTCATGAAATTCTGTAGAAATCTTTGCTCCGGTATTTCAATAACTAACTACCGCCTCTCAATTCAAAGGAATCAGCACTAGCATGAAGTCAGGAGCTTTTGCGCGCAAGTTCTATTGTCCATGTCCATGAATGGACAATAGAACATGTCGCGCAAAAGCTCCTGAATTAACGTCTGTGCTTGAACCAAGTTTTTTCTTGCAATTTTTTTAAAAATTTCTAGGAATACGGTTCTTATAAAATTTTACACACTTCTCTATGTCGATATTCCAATGTTTTTCGTAATTTATTTGAAATTTTCTAGGGGTATGGTTCTTACAAAATTTCAAACACGCCGATTATTTAACAACTAGTGACCAAGCTTCAATTCGATCGAGTCTATATTTTTTGAGTTAAAGAGGATTCCAGGTGGGTATAACTCCGAAACCGATCGACCGATTATGCCCAAAAACGAACTTAACTCTCCCATTCGGATGTGCGACCTACCCTGTAAATTGCAAGTCCCTATCTCTTTTCGTTCAAAAGTTTCAGCGATGTCGGACGAATAGTTTCTGATATGTAGAATTTTTTTCAATAATTTCGAATGATTTTTTTTAATTTTCCAGTGATACGATCCTAACGAAATTTTGCAAGAATTCTCGCGTCGGTATTCTACAACTAATAACCATGTTTAAATTGGATCGATTTAGTATTTTTCGAGTGATTGAGGCAACGGTCACCCATCCAGCTACTGAACTCATACAAGGCTGCTCGGATATCCAAAAATTTAGATCCGATCGTGTTCAAGCTTGGAACTTGGTAGTAAAGTTAGGTTCTGAAAACTCTCGCAAAATTTTAGCGATGTCAGAGGAATAGTTCCTGAATTGGATCGGTTTTATATTTTTCGAGTTATTGAGGAAATAACAACCGACTTTCAGATGAGTATAACTCCAAAACCGTTTGGCAGATTAGGCCTATAAACAAACTCAAATATCGCACTTGGAGGCACAACCTAACCTAAAAATTTCAAGCCGCTGTCTCTTTCCGTTCTCAGGTTATCGTGACATAAATAATATCTTTAAATAATTAAAGATGCATTATAGTGTACTATGTTTTACTGATTCTGAGAGTGAACTTGAGGACGATATATAATGTTTGTTAATTTAATTAATTTAAATTTGTTTGTCAGGGGAACAGTAGGGCTATGTTTAATAAACTCACGGCAGCAATGTAAACCATCTTGAACCTGACCGCGTTGCCCAATCAGGTCCAAAAAGAATGTTCAATTGATGGACCTCAAAGGAAAAAAGAGTGGTCACATGGAGATTCTGAGCTCAGTACGGGGCACATTTCCTTTCTTTCCCAAAATATTTCTTGTTGAGGTTAACTTCGGCACCAGTTATGATGTGGGTATCCATGACAATCAAGGTACTCTGTTATCACGTATATTTAGTAGGTGTGACTGCGGAAGGGAAAACCAGACCATTCAGCATATTGTGGAGAACTGCGAGACCACGGCCTACCCTGGTGTAATGTCTGATTTCCTCACACTCCCACATGCGGCGATTCAATGGATCGAAAATCTATCGATAGAGATATAAATAACTTTATCTTTGGTTTTATGCATGTATATGTGTTTTATATATACACCTTAATATTTTATATTTTATATTTTGTATTTTATTTTATATTTTACATATATTTTAGTTTTAAACCATGTGTAGCCATACGCTTATAATAATAATAGTAGGTATCTAGTGTCTGGTATGGAGGACCAAGATTAAAGAATAGACAAGCCATCAGAGGCTACATAACCTAAAAGTTCTGTTTGTCGGGGGAACAGTAGGGCTATGTTTAATAAACTCACGGCAGCCATGGAAACCATCTTGAACCTGTCAAAAAAGAATTTTCAATTAATGGACCTCAAAGGAAAAAAGATTGGTCACATGGAGATACTGAGCTCAGTACGGGGCACATTTCCTTTCGTGCCCAAAATATTCCATGTTGGGGTTAACTTCGGCACCAGTTATGATGTGGGTATCCATGACAATCAAGGTACTCTGTTATCACGTATATTTAGTAGGTATCTAGTGTCTGGTGTTGAGGAACAAGACTAAAGAAAAGATAAGGCAGCATAGGCTACATAATCATTAAAGGATACTATGGGAGGTATACTCATTATTCAACGGTTATTTTCTGGGTTTTCTCTCCCAAACTCTGAAAAATATCTATAAAATAAAAATTAATTATTTTGTGATTTGCTTCTGCGTAAGAAACACAGGATATTTGTCAGAAGCAATCAATTGAACAATGTTGCCTAACAAACAACAACGAAACAACATCAACGAAGAAACAACTATAGCGTAACGTTTCGGAGTCTATATCAGACCCCTTCTTCAGACACTCAACGAAAATCGAGAGAATTATTTTGTTGATAGTTATTTGGTGAAATTCAAGAATTGTCACATTGACAGTATTTAAAAAATCATAGCTAACATAGTTTTACTTCGCATAGAAATTTCCAAGTTCCAACTCCTTTTTCAATAAATTTAGCCAAATATGGTCAATACCAATTGAGCAATTTGCAAAATTGCATTCTCTGTTCAATAAAATACAAGTTGACTCCTTAAGTTTCCTTTTCATAAAATCAGGTTCTGTCATTAAAATCTTTGTATTACTCCAATCCATCATGTGATCTCCTTGGATTGTACATACATGTTCTGCTATTTTTGATTTCTGTATGTCTCTATTTCTCAAGTTATTCTTATGCTCTGACTTTCTTACTTCTAGTGGTCTTGATGTTTCTCCTGTGTATGATTTACCACAAATACAAGGAATATTATATACACAGTTTTTTGATTTTTGTTTTTCATTTATGGGTTTTGTTTTCGTTAATAAAGACCTAAGATCATTCTGTCTTTTGAAGACGGTTCTTATATTGAACTTAGAACCAATTCTTCTAATTTTTTCTGAAAGGCCACGAACATAAGGGATCACATTCAACAGATTGGGTTGCTGTTCTTGTTGATTAATCTGTTGTACTTGTTGATTATTTTGTTGTTCTTGTTTATTTGTTTTTCTATCTAAATTCATGATACATGTATTTATGAATTGCCTCGGATATCCATTTTCTTCAAGAAATTTTTTGATGAAATCATTTCGAATTTCAAGAGTAGAACAAATTAGGTTCGCTCTATCATAAAGTGTTTTAATAACACCTCTTTTTACACTAAGCTGATGGTTTGAATAGAAATTTAAATATCTATTTGTATGTGTCTGCTTCCTGAAGACACTCGTTTCGAAATGGTTCGGATACTTAATTATCGAAACATCCAGAAAAGAAAGCTGATTATTTTTCTCTATTTCCAAAGTGAATTTTATTGTAGGTTCCTTTGAATTTATGAAATCGAAAAATTTGCCTAACTCTTCTCTACCAAGTTGCCAAATTACAAATATATCGTCAACATATCGCCACCAAGCTTTTGGTTTCAACAAATATGTATCCACAAATTTTTCTTCAAAATTTTCCATGAATATATTACTCATGACAGGTGATAAAGGCGAACCCATTGCCATTCCAAAATTTTGTCGATAAAAAACATCTCCTAGTTGGAAATAGGTAGTATTCAAACAAACATCAAGCATTTCCATAATATCATTGGTATTAAATTTTGAATCTTTAATTATCGAGTCATCATTTTCTAATTTCGTTCGAACTATTTGAAGCGATTTATCGACAGGAACATTGGGGAACAAACTGACAACATCAAAGCTCACTAGAATGTCATTTTGGTTTAAATTTGAATTTTGTAGTTTTTCAAGAAAGTGTTTGCTGTTCTTCAAAAAACTGTCTTTCTTTCCTGCTAATGGGTTTAAAAATTGAAGTAGATATTTCGCTAAATTTTGACATGGAGATCCAATAGAACTCACTATTGGTCTCAGTGGAATAAGAGGTTTGTGTATATTTGGAAGACCATATAAATGTGGTGGTTTACTGTAAGATGGCATGAGTTCTTTTTTCTGTCTATACGTAAGGGTATTCGAATGCTTTGATAAAATGGTTTTGACTTTTCTTTCTGTTATAGAAGTGGGATCTTTATTGATTTTGGTATATTTGTTCTTATCATTAACAATATCCAAAAGTTTATTATGATATTCATTTGAATCCAAAATAACTGTAGCGTTTCCCTTGTCACCTTTAAATACTGTCAATGTGACAATTCTTGAATTTCACCAAATAACTATCAACAAAATAATTCTCTCGATTTTCGTTGAGTGTCTGAAGAAGGGGTCTGATATAGACTCCGAAACGTTACGCTATAGTTGTTTCTTCGTTGATGTTGTTTCGTTGTTGTTTGTTAGGCAACATTGTTCAATTGATTGCTTCTGACAAATATCCTGTGTTTCTTACGCAGAAGCAAATCACAAAATAATTAATTTTTATTTTATAGATATTTTTCAGAGTTTGGGAGAGAAAACCCAGAAAATAACCGTTGAATAATAGGCTACATAACCTAAAAGTCTTTTTCTCCGGGTATCACTATAGCTACAAACATATAATACACTTACGACAGGAAAAGAAACATAAAGGTAGAAACAGACTGATCCCACGTACGTCACGTATGCGATGCAACGTGGGATAGCTTGTGTGCGCACTTGTCCCAAGTATGCAACGCATACAGATGTTGTCATTTGTCAGTGTAGTTACAATAGGCTTGTTTTGGTTCGCAATTCGGACTGTCCTAGAACAGTTCAAAGTAGTCACACAGTCGATTATTGTAATTGGACTTGCGCGAATGTGCGAAATCTTTCACACGCCACGTTTGGTCCACTCTTTAGAACCGATTCGGAACTGTCCCTACCGCGAACCAAAACAAGCCTTATGTTTTCTGATTATAAGGCCGGCACTACACGGCTGGAATTTCTCTCTGAATTCATATTCTTAATTCATAATCTGAATTCTGGAAGCTTGCAAAATCTAGAATTTAATACTCTGAAAAAATCAGAATGTGTGAGGAGAAAAGTAAATCAGCATGTAATTCTGTGTTTTCTGAATTAATAATATGAATTAAGTGTATGAATTCGTAGAGAAATTCCGGCCGTATAAGGCCGGCCTTAGAGTGAATTTAAGGACGATATATTAAGTTTGTTGTTTTTACAAGAATATGTCCGTCGTATACAACGCATATTGACATCAGACGTTGTGGTCATTTCTCAGGTGCATTATAGTGTACTACGAGTATGTATTCTGATTCTGAGAGTGAATTTGAGGACGATATATTATGTTTGTTATTTATTTTTACTTCGATATGTCCATGCCACAAGAACAAAAAGAAGAATTAAGAAGAGAAGATATTGGATACACGGTATAAATAAGAAACAGGTACCCACAGATATTCATTTATTCAGTATTAAACGTACATACATAGTGGATAAATATAAATACTTGCAACACCTACCCAATTTATACAGTACAAATATGTTAGAGGAACATATAGTAGCAGGTAGGTACTAGGCAGGCTTGCCATGTTGTTTTGCTATATCTTCCCAAACTGCATTGCGTAATATTGCGTCACGATATTCAGAGCATTTAATATTATTATTGACTTCATATCGTCCAACCAAATCAATGAATTGTTTATCTCCCATTTTTGGCGCTCTTGTTCCTCGGAACAGATTGCATATCAATTTACCTAAATGTCTGTAATTTTCGAATTTTTTGATGAAAATGGTCTTGGGCGATTTGGTTGGACTTCCTGATCAAGAATCCGTGGTCCGGCTGGCCCTCCGTTAACACGATAACTCTCGAACGGATGAGCTAGGCAGTTGAAATTTTCAGAGTGGGTTGAGAAGACAAATATCTCTGTCAATTTCGTTATTGGGCAGAATCGGTCAGATGGTTTCGGAAAACGAAAAAAAAATTTTCACATTACAATTTTCAAATTAATTTTTTTTTAGATGCAGTTTTACCATAAGAATCCATCGATATCATGTTCAATTCTAACAAGCTAGTACTTTCGGAGATATGATTTTTCAAAATTTCAATAATAAATCGTACTTCTATGTTTTCACAGAATGCTCTAATTATTTTATCCATGAATTATCGTATGATCTGTGTTAACACATGTCATCTTTCAACTTTGACGTATGAGTTGGACGCAGGTCCAAGATACTGTATAAAACGGAACATACCAATATGAACTTTGTCACATTAAAGAGAACTACCCATCTGTCAAATATTATGTTACGTTTTATGCGCCATTTCTCAGTGCGTTTTTCAGCGGGTGTTGATTGCTTCCTAATAATTCAAAATTAAATATACGTATGAGTTGGACGCAGGTCCAAGTTACCGTATAAAACGGAGCATACCAATATTAACTTTGTCACATTAAAGAGAACTACATCGGGTGTTGATTGCTTCCTTATAATTCAAAATTACATATACAAAGGCAGTTTTGACCAGGTCAGTTATTGATTTTCCTTGCCTTTTATGTGGTCGTCTCCAGCTTCATGTTAAAATATTCATCCATTAAGATTAAATATTTGTAAAAATTCTTAATAAGGTACATTTGGTACATAGGGTAACTTTGAATTTTCATTTTGAGGTGGAGAATGCCACAAAAATCGGAAAAAGTGACAACTAGTGTCAGAAAATATGGTACAAACAGTGAGAAAGCCCTGTGGACAGGATCTTTGGCGCTCGTGTTCAAACTTTGACGAATCATATATCCGAAAGTATTGGTTTATCAGAGTTGAGAATGATATCAATGGATTCTTATGATAGAACTGCATCAGAAAATAAAATAAATTAAATAAGAATTCATTATTATAATTCCCAACTCTGAGAAACCAATAATATTGAAGTTTTGAATTTTTTAATATACGCATTTTTTTTATTATAAGAATCCATTAATCATTCCCAACTCTGAGACACCAACACTTCCGGAGATATGATTTGTCAAAGTTTCAACGAGAGCACCAAAGCTCATGTCCACAGTGCTTTCCCGCTTTTTGATACTAGAAAGTTTGAATTTCGGAAAACTAGTTTTGATGCTCAGGGTTTCTTTTCGGCTCACTGAAAAAAAATCGAAGTTATATTCAATTCTGTCACCCAGCCGGCCGTTGCCGCGATAACTTTAGAAGGGGAGGAGATAATAATAATAATAATAATATAATAATAATAGCCCTCAGGGGCATTTGGATGGGTACGGGCTTAGCAAACCTGAGGTACCCTAGCTAAACCTAGCAGTAGGTATAAAATGCAAAAACGCACGGGGGTACTACTTAGTAGCATACAGGTGTGACAAGCCCGCGGACTCCGGTCACTCCCAACCGATGATGTATTACAATCTACGGAGCCTCGGAGAACAGCTGCTGCCTGGGGATCACCAGGGCACCTCTGGGGTTGGTGCTGGACGTGACAGCATGCGAACCACCAACGGCAGCATGCTGAGGAGGCGGGCGCCTGTCATACAAGAAATTACAGCTTCCGACGAGGACATCGAGGTGGATAGTAATTCACCATGTGCCAATTCCTTCATGGTTGATAGAGGGCAGAACTGTACTGATACCGAAATCAGGTGATCTAGGACAGCCAAAAAACTACCGCCCAATCACGTGTCTGAATACGTTGTATAAAATTCTCACAAGAATTCTTCAACATCGGATTCTGGAGTCCATTGGACCAGTGTCGGATCAAATCCACGAACAAAGAGGTGCGAGGAAAGGAGTACAGGGGTGCAAGGACAACCTCCTTATAGACAAAAGCATTTGTCAAGATGCGAAACACTACAAGCGCGACCTACATACATCATGGTTAGATTATGCGAAAGCATTTGACACATCGGCGCACAGCTTGATAATACGGCTGCTAGAGATGCTCAAAGTCCACCCTAACATCGTCCATGCAGTGGGAAGCATCATGGCGTCATGGAAAACTAAGTTTGCCGTCCGATCCGAAGGTCGGACCGCTTATACTGGATGGGTGAGATACAGGCGAGACGTATTTCAAGGAGACTCGCTAAGCCCGTTATTGTTCTGCATAACACTTCTACCATTAACAACTGAGTTGAGGGCAAGCAGAATAGGATACAAGGCCGGGCCACCAGGCAGAAGAGAACATCTGATCTCACATCTACTCTACATGGACGACTTAAAACTGTACGCTTCCTCCAAGGCAGCACTACAACAACTACTGAATAACGTTGCCGAGTACACCTCAGCAATAGGAATGTCATTCGGTCAGGACAAATGTGCTGTTTTTCATCTAAGCAGAGGAAGAACTGAAGAAACAGGAGAAGACAACGACCTAGAATCATTCGACACCTCGAAGAGGAAGAAACATACAAATTCCTTGGGATGAAACAACGAGGTGCACTGTAGACAACCCAAATCATGGATGCCTTAATAGCTAGCTGCAAAAAGAAGATCCGAGATATATGGAAATCAAAGCTATCCGGGAAGCGTATTGGCATTGTTTACTATGCTGCAACGCATACATGCTGCTGCAACGCGGTAAAGAATGACTGAACCAATGCTCTTTCTACCCAGACATATCTTACCACGACTCAGCTCAGGCAGGTGTTCAGACGTAGTAACTATTGTATTATTGATACGCTGTTATTCTCGAGACATTGTTTACCGCTTTGCAGTCCCATCCACGTTCGAATGTGCTTTCACGTTAATAAATATAACAGCAACATACTATCGCCAAAAATAGTTTACTAAACCTCTAAAACACTCTAAAATACTCTAAAGGACAAAAAAAAATTTATAGTAAATAATACAAATACACATAAAAATAACAATAGTATAATATAGTAGGTATCGCTAAAAAAAATGCATTTCCATGTGATTTTGCATTTGGTCTATTAATACGTTTTGCGCGCATGATAAACCACGTCTAATTTTTCTTCGGCTCACTGATGTTGGCTGAACAGAAAAGTTTTTTAGCGAGAGATTTTTTGATACGTGAATAAAATTTAATAAGTCAGAGAGTGTTATAATTTTGTTTAAAGTTTCATAAAGTTGCATGACATTAACCATATCAACCGTATCTATTATGTTTGGTTGAATTTTCTGATACAGCTGGGGAATATTCTTCACCTAAATTTGTTTTATTGGCATTCTCGACAATGTTTATTTTTTCGATAGAAGAATTATCCTGTTGCATAAAAACATTGCTTTGTTGCTCTGCACTAGTTGGCAAGTCATTTTCTATACTCACATCAGTTGACATGCCTTCATAAAATTCTGGGGATACGTTTTCTCCTAGAGCTAATTGTGCTAATACTTTTCTGTTATCGGTGTTTATTTGCATACAGGTCCTAAACGTTATTTCAGACTTATTTTGTATAGCGTAAGGGTCCTTACAATATCTTCCACCCTGCCAAAAATGTAGTCGCAAAATGCAATATCTGCCAACCTATGCAGTATAAAAAATAATTATCATCGCTCTCCGAAGAAAGCAAATTTGAACGTGGTTGGGACTGCAACGCGGTAAACAATGTCTCGAGAATGATAGCATATCAATAATACAATAGTTACTACGTCTGAACAAATGCCTGTGCTGAGTCCTGGTAAGATATGTCTGGGTAGAGAGAGCTTTGGTTCAGTCATTCTTTACCGCGTTTCAACAGCATGTATGCGTTGTAGCATAGTAAACAATGCCAATACGCATCCGGGAAACATAAACTATCTGCTACGAACAGCTTGGCAGTACCGATAATCACCTACTCATTCGGGATAGTTAACTGGACAGTGAATGAAACTCTCGAGCTAGACAGAACCACTCGTAAAGTGATGAACATGAATCGTAGCCTGCATCCCAACTGCTCAATTCAAAGGATATACCTTCCATGTACGCAGGGAGGCAGAGGTTTGCAAAATTTGGAATACCAACACCATCAACAAACGTTGAAAATGGCAATAAGTATATTGAAAAGCGAAGACCCGCTTCTGCAAATGGTGACTCAGCATGAAATCAGGATCCAAGGAGCTTTTCTATTTAGGGCTGGTCAGAGAGCTTTGGAGAAGTTGTGTATATTCATTTCAATCGATCATGAGCTAGCAGGAACACCTATCTCGCCAACAGACCAAAGAAGAGTTGGCAGAGAGAAAAGGCAGGCACAACTGAAGAAACTACTCGAAGATCACATGAGTAAACACCTGCACTACATATACTTCAGGAGCTTGTCAGAAGAATTATTCTTCGCCTTTTTGAAATCCGCTGGGCTCAAGTCGGAAACGGAGATTCGTTTCAAGATGGGTGATAAATACCAGATGGTATAAAAAGAATATCATGAAAGTGGACACCCCCACAACGTGCAGAGCATGCCACAGCCAGCAGGAAACTGTTATGCACATTCTGTCTGCTTGCAGAGTCCATGCTCCAACAGGATATGTGGAAAGACACAATGCAGCACTTCGAATTCTCTACTTCCATCTGAGAGAGGTTTATGGTATAGACAACCAACCAGTACCACCATATGTGCCTCTGGAGATTGAAGCAGTTGTTGAAAATGACAAAGCTCGCATCTACTGGAACTATGCGATTCCAGCAACTCGGCAGATCCACGCCATAAAGCCAGATATACTCTTGCTTGACAAAAAACTGAAGGAATTGTTTGTTCGCGAATTTTCCTCCCCCGCAGAAAATATTGTGGTGATGAAAGAAGAACAGAAGAGGAAGAAATACAAGGATTTAATGTTCGAACTTGGGATCCTGTATCCAAGGCATTAGGTTAGGATAGTCATACTAATCATAGGATGCCTAGGCGGAATGAGAGCGAACTACGTGACCGAATTGAAGGTTATTCCGGCCTGCAAATCTCTGGCCAAGGATTTAGCTCACAGAATGCAGAAAGCGGTGTTGCTCGGATCACATCGAGTCATCAGGTCCCATCAACTATGAAGGCCGCTTGCAGCTCATCTCTTTTGTTAAGAGGCGCTGTAAGGGCAGGACGAAGAACTACTCCAAGGAACGTAGGAGAGGTTTTTTAGTGAGTAACCATAAACATCTAGAGTCTCACACTCCTGAGAGAAGCAGACCCTCTCAGGGCGGGGTTTTTCTTCTCGAGTGGGAAAAAAATGAAGAGGGAGAAATACAAGGATTTAATGTTTGAACTTCGGATCCTGCATCCAAGGCATAAGGTTAGGATGGTCATACTAATCATAGGATGCCTAGGAGGAATGAGAGCGAACTACGTGACCGTATGTAATACTATTCCGGCCTGCAAATCTCTGGCCAAGGATTTAGCTCACATAATGCATCAGAAAGCGGTTTGCTCGGATCACTTCGGGTCATCAGGTCCCATCAACTATGAGGGCCGCTTGCAGCTCATCTCTTTTGTTAAGAGACGCTGTAAGGGCAGGACGAAGAACTACTCCAAGGAACCTGCGAGAGGTTTGTTGGTAAGTAACCATCAACATCTGGAGTCTCACACTCCTGAGAGAAGCGGACCCTCTCAGGGCGGGACTATAAAAGGTTTTTCCTCTCGAGCGGACAAAAAAAATTAATGTCTTTATTTCTCAGTATAATCGAAACCTCAAGGGGAAGTTCACCAAGAAGGTGCTCTACCACTTAACCCTTGTTAATTAAAATAATTAAAATAAAGAACGAACCCAATATGATGAAAATGATAAAAAAAGTCATTTGCACAGAAGAATAAAACAGAAAGGGGGACCTGAAGTACTGATAATTAACATACAGAACAGTTTTCGATGACAATCAGAACTTTTATTCACTTGGTGTGTGGAGCAGATGAGCCCTGATTTCTCTCCTGAATCTAGCCGGTTTGAAGCTTTTGTATTCATTTGGAACCGCGTTGTAAAACTTAACTATATTGTATCGGAAACTTCTTTGAAAGGTCTATGTTCTGTGCTGGGGACAAGAGAGCATATTCCTATGTCTTATATTCAAATTGTGGCTATCAGTTCTACGCCACAGATTGTTGCAAATAAAGGGTGGACATTTCTCAACTATAATTTTGTGAAAAGTACATAGGGCATAATATTCAAAACAAGATTTCATCGGCATCCAACACAACTCCTTCAACTTATGTGAGACATGTTCGTATTTTTGTAAACGTTGAATTCGCCCTAATGTCTCTTGGTCAAGACAAAAACTGTAAACACCAGAACAATAATTGAAACTTGACAATACCAAACTCTCACATAGGATCCTCTTCGTGGTGATAGGTAAGTGAGACCTATGCTGGTATAGCAACCTCAAGGACCCATAAGCTCTCTGAACCAAGCACACCACATGCTCACGAAATCTCAATGAGCCGTCCAGAATCAGACCCAAGTCTCGAGCGCTCTCCACAAAATGTATAGTATCCCCACAAATTACAGGCCTGAAGTTACTCTTTACAATATTTTTATTATTTTACAACCCAAAAACTAGAGCGAATAATTTACCTGCATTCAATATCAGGGAATGCTTCTTCGCCATGAGTGCCAACCTATTCAGATCTTCATTTATTCTCATGGCTGCGGTGTTCAAATCATTAATGGGGAAATCGAAAAGAAGTTGGAAATCGTCAGCATACATATGAACCTTGCCGTGTAAGATAAAGTTAGCAAATTGGCTTGTGTATATTATAAAAAGAAGAGGTCCAAGGACTGAGCCCTTTGGCACCCCATTCGGCACATATTTAGCACAAGAAAACTTATCACCCAACTTCACAAATTGTGAACGCCCAGTAAGATAAGAGCCCAAAAGGTCAAGAGCTTCAACCGTCAGTCCACAAGACTTTAAAATAGCCACAAGAATATTATGCCTCACATTGTCGAATGCTCTACTGAAGTCCAGCAGAAATAAAGCTGAACATTTCGAATCATCAATTGACTGCAAAATGTCATCAGTTACATCAAGGAGTGCACTGGTGGCACTATAATCCTGACGGAAACCAGACTGAGCAGCAGGCAGAATCCTATTCAGCTCAACATACTCAGAGAGTTGAACTGCCATTATTTTTTCCAATAGTTTAGATAAACCAGGCAGTATACTGATCGGCCTCAGATCTGAAAGCCCCTTGGGAACACCCTTCTTAGGAATAGGTATGACCCGAGCACGCTTCCAAGAAATAGGGAACCTTGAGCTGAGCAATACACTATTGAAAATGTTAACCAGAAACGGGAGAATATGAGGACAAGAAATTTTGATGAATGATATCAAGATACCATCAGAACCTGGCGCACTATTCTTGATTTTTTCAGGGTTAGCAATTATATCATTCTCATCTACCCGGCGGAAACTGAAGTGTCCAGAACTTATTGGATTGTCTCTGTAATAGTCAATAACAGATTGGTCTGTATGAGTAATAGAAATATTTAAAAAATAATCATTTACTTCCTTTGGATCTTCAAAATTCATATTGAGATGTGATCGCGACTCATTCAAAATCCCCAAAGACATCAGCTCCCGCCACTGTTCCCCACTAGATGTCGACACAGAAATATTCCGAAAATACTTCCGCTTCTCCTTCTCTATCGCATGATTCAGTACATTTCGCAAACGCCTATACTCTTCCCATCCCCCTCTGGATCTGCTACTCCTATATCTCCTCCCAACCAGGGGTATGAAACTTCGACAAAAATTTGGAACATGGCCGCCACGCATGCGCAGAAATTGTAGTGCGATGACAGGTGAACGTCATTCACATGTCATTCAATCATTATTCTTCCGTCTGTCGTTCATTAGTGATTGTTTCGTAAAGTTTTCGTAGAAATACATCAAAAAGTAAAATAGATGTCCAAGAAGTTCGATATGATTTTAAGATGTAAGTAATCTCTGCTTCATTTGACTTATGACTTACAAATAAGGACCAAATTATTTCAGGTTTTGAGATCCTCCTACTGAAAACCAGGACTGAAATTGGACCCCCGTTGAGCCATAGTGAACGTGCTAATGGACTCTATGATATATTGTGATATAGAGTCCCAGACGGCACAAACATATTGCATGAATATGCCATGCATATCCCACCGGCATATTGGCATATGCCAGGGATATTCCATATCCTCCAAAGCATATGCTACGCATATTCCATGGATATCCAAGGTCACCATGAATCATGTTCCATGAATATGCCATGCATATCCCACCGACATATTGGCATATGCCAGGGATATTCCATATCCTCCAAGCATATTCTATGGATATCCTGGGAATATGTTTTAACCCTTTCATGAGTGGTGGGAAGAGGAATTCCCACCATCAAATATCTGTATTGTGGGCAGCTGTAAATAATTTTATCATTCCGTATTGGTGCTGCCATCTAGCCGTGTTACCTATGAGTAGGATAGAATCGTGGTACGAACTATAGCGAAGGATCCTGCAGTATGGTTTTGAAGTCAAGTACAAATTGACAGATATCTGGTCGTTTCGCGCCGAAAATATTGTGTTTTTGTGCTGAATCAACAAAAGTTCATAGAAAACGGTAAGTAATATGCTTTTTCTTCTTGAATTTCGATATTGTGATATTTGTTTCATACAATTAGCCTTTTGCTGGGTCATTTTTCTCCATTTCGTAAACACAAAAATGGTTTAGATTGGTGGGAAATATTCTTCCCACCGCCCATATAGTACCTTCTATTTTCCAGTGCAATTTTTTTCCACTTCGTCTTTCTTTATTAATTTTAATTTTTTTTTCAGATATGTGGTCTCTCAATAATCCGAGTCACGTAGAGGCTGCGTTAGAATACCTATATAGTCTCCCAGACAATGAATATAGTTTGGATCAAGAGGGCGATGATGGCGCTCAACAAGAATTGGATGCGTTAGAGTTTGAAGAAAAAACTACGAATAGTTTATCGTTCGATTCTTCAAATCTAATTGATGATCCAGAATATAATGACGACTTGCCGGATCTCGAACTTCCCCTCCAGGTTATTCCTGAAGAAGAATTGGGACAAGTAATTTTGGACAGAAATGATTCCTCTTGGACTTACGATACTGATAATCTAGGCACTGATATTCCGTTCATTGCAAATGCCGAAACGAATTCCAATTTTTCCAGAGGCAGTAGAGAGATAGACTATTTTATGGAACTTTTCAACGAAGACATACTCAAATTGATCGTTGATCAAACGAACTTATATGCTTCACAGGACTTGAATAGAAGACAGACCGCAGGACCATCCAATAATTGGACCGATACGACCATCGACGAAGTGAAAGCACTGATTGGAATGATGATAATGATGGGTATTCATTCATTACCTCATTTGTCTAATTTTTGGTCGAGTGATCCCTTGCTAGGCGTAACCTCAGTTTCCCGAACGATGTCTTCCAAGAGGTACAAGAAGCTCATTGAAAATGTCCATATCAATGATAATACAATGGCGAAAAATAAGAATGAACCAGGATACGACAAATTATATAAGGTCAGGCCACTTATTGAAAGATTGAACGCTTCGATTTCCTTGTCATATAAACATTCCTCCTTCCTGGCAGTAGATGAATCCATGATTCCCTTCAAAGGTAGGTCATCTATAAAACAATACATGCCTATGAAACCAGTGAAGCGAGGCTACAAAGTGTGGTGCTTGGCAGATTCTGTGACTGGATATGTATGTAAATTTTAAATTTATACAGGAAAGTCACAAGATACTGAGGAGGTTCAAAAACTGTCTATGGTTTGGGAGAGAAAGTGGTGCTGAATCTTACCACATCCCTGAAGCATAAAAATTGTCTGGTTGCGTTTGACAATTTCTTCACGTCTGTCTCGCTTATGGAGAAATTATTGGATGAAGGCATATTTGCTGTTGGAACAGTGCAACAGAAAAAATTTGCCCGATATATACAAGGACAAAAGGAAACTGCGCCGTGGAGAATTTATGTTTCAGACAAAGGGAAAATTGTCTGCTGTAAAATGGATGGATAGCAAGTTTGTTTTCATCCTGACGAATTTCTTTTCACCCATAGATATTACAACTGTGAAAAGACGAAATAAAGATGGTTCGAGGTCCCAAATATATTGTCCGAGAGCAGTTGCAGAGTATAACCGCATCATGGGGGGAGTTGATAAATTTGATCAACTTCGTGAAAGATATGCCATTGGACGTCGATCCACTAAATGGTGGCATCGTATACTATATTTCCTCATAGATATGGCTATCGTCAATGCATATATTCTCATGAATGTCGGGAGAAAAACAAAAACCGATCAACTCACTTTCCGGATCAATTTGGCGAGACAATTGATCAGTGGCTTTTCGTCTAGAAAGCGGAGAAATAAACCCGTACTCTTTTTAGCCAACAAAAGAGCAGTCCCAGATGAAGTGCGACTATTGAATGTAGGAAACCATATGCCTATTCAGGAGGTTACCTACAAACGATGTCGACTCTGTAGTACAAAAGTAGCAGAGAAGAGAACACGATTCATTTGTTCTGCATGTAATGTTCCACTATGTATCCAACCATGTTTCAATAAATTCCACGGAAAATGATATCTCTTGATTTTAATATCCACATATTATATAAACGTAACCATTTTATAACCAAATGATAAAGCAATTTCATGAAAATTACACTTTTCCTATGTCTATGCAAGGTGGAGTTACTACCTGAATTTTGGCGGTGGGAAGAATAATTCCCACTTGCCATAATCAAAAAATGAAAAAAAATTTCCCGAATATTATTGAGTATATGTTTATTTATATTCCTACTGCAGAAGAAACTCTCAAAAAAATAACTTTTTTCAAAGTCCTTCGCTCGTGCCCACGAAAGGGATGTTTTAATCTCCTAAAAGATATTCATGGCATATGCCAGGAATATATTTTTCTACTGTATAGCATATGCTTTTTGAATATTAATATCAAAAAATTATACAGGGTGAGTCTTTAAGCTGTACATTAAATTTAACCATAAATTCCTCTCATCAAATTGAATGCTTTTTTCATTCAACATCTTTTCCAAATTTGACTCAGGTAAAAAGATACAGGCTGTTGAAATTTCAAAAAAAAATATCATTTTATATTGTAACTTTGACGTGTTTTTCTGGAAATTATGTATCATAGTTATAGGAAACATTCGTTTAATTCAGAAAAAGAATGTCAAAGCTATACAAAATAGAAACTGATTTTTTTTTCGAAATTTCAAGAGCCTGTATCTTTTTACCTTAGCCGAATTGGGAAAAATGGTAAATCAAAAAAGTGTTTCATTTGATGATAAGAATCTATGGTTAACATTAATGTAGAACTTTAAGACTCACCCTGTATATATTTTTTTTCTACTTCCACTATATGGTCAAATGTAGGTTAGTTATTTTGAGAAATACAAAACTAAATCAGAAAATATTTATTACAAAAAACAAACATATTTTTTCGCAGAAAATAGAAAAAAAATATTATATATAAAATATGTATATATTGCGGTAAACCCGCAAATTTTTTAGTCGCTTAGATATTATTATTTTTTGCGCGTATGTTCTGGAGAACATCGCGTTATAGTTTTGCCCAAATGTCTGTAACTTTCGAATTTTTTGAAAAAAATGGTCTCAAACGATTAAGTTCGACTCCCCAATGAAGAATTCGAGGTCAAATTTGATTATGTCCGGCCGTTGCCACGATAACTTGAGAACGAAAAGAGCTAGCGACTTGAAATTTTCAGGGTAGGTGGCGCATCCCAATACGACGGACAAGTTCGTTAATTGGCATAATCGGCCCAGCGGTTTCCGAGTAATAATTTTATTTTAAACCAATATAAATCCGATCGAATTGAAACTTGGTGAGTAGTTGTAGAATATGAACCTAAGCACGTTTGTGAAATTTTGTGCGAATCATATGGTTAGAAAATTTTAAAAGAATTATTAAAAAATATTTTTGTTGTCACGATAACTTGAGAACGGAATTAGATAGCGGCTTTTAGGGTTAGGATGAGCAGGAGAACGCGACTTTTCAGTTTGTTCATGAGCATAATCGGCCAAACGGTTTTAGAGTTATAGCCATCTGAAATTTTCTGAAATTTCGTGGTTTTTGTTCCTCATTAACTCGAAAAGAACTGAACCGATTGAATTCAAACATGGTTATTAGTTGTAGAATGCCAGCGCGGAAATGTTTGCAAAATTAGTTGGGGATAGCATTTGTAGAAAATTTTTAATAAATCATTGAAAAAAAAAAAAAAATTCTATATATCAGTAACTAATCTTTAGAAATTGATGAAATAGTGCAAGAGCCTTCATAAGCTAACTCTACCGCTAAGTTTCAAGTTTAATTACGATCGGTTTAATATTGTTGGAGATTGGAGCATTCTTGTGTGAATTCAGTACATGGGTGACCGTTGCCTCGATAACTTTCGAACGAAAGGAGATAGGGACTTGCAATTTTCAGGGTAGGTTGCGTATCCGAAAGGGAGAGTTGAGTTCGTTTTTGGGCATAATCGGTTTAACGGTTTCCGAGTTATACCCACCTGGAATATTATTTTCTTGATAACTGAAAAAATAATTATTCGATCGAATTGAAGCTTGGTAACTAGCAGTAGAAAATCAACATAAAGACGTGTTCAAAATTTTGTAAGAACCGTACCACTAGAAAATTCGAAAAAAATGACGAAAAAAAAATTTTAATAACCGTACCCCTAGAAAATTTCAGAAAAAATCACGAAAAAAAAAATTGGTGCAAGCACTGACGTGAAGTCAGAAGCTTTTGCGCGTATGTTCTATTGTCCATTCTTCTGTATTGGACACCCTTAATCGAATTTACCATGGTAAATTATGTTGTCCATTCTCCCGTATTGGACACTTAATTCGAATTAACCATGGTAAATTCGAATTAAGAGTGTCCAATACAGGAGAATGGACACTTAATTCGAATTTACCATGGTAAATTCGAATTAAGAGTGTCCATTACAGGAGAATGGACAACATAATTTACCATGGTAAATTCGATTAAGGGTGTCCAATACAGAAGAATGGACAATAGAACATACGCGCAAAAGCATCTGACTTCACGTCAGTGCTTGAACCAATTTTTTTACGTTATGAATATTGGATATTATTGAAAAAAACCACGCCTATATCTTACAAAATAACAGAGACCGCAGAGTTTTCACTTGATATTTGCATTCTGGAGATGTCATTAAATACATTGAAGTAATTATATCTAATTAATATTAGAGAACTTGAACAAATAATAAATTAAAACAACATCTTATTAATATTACTATGTATTTATAGCACCAATTCTTCCTCTGGGTGATTTTGTTTGTATTCCTTATTCCTAAAACCAACAAATATAAGAAAAAACACTTCGTCATAGAATAATTTACTCACAGTTTCAGTTGCTTTTTAGTCAGGAAATAGCAATCCTTTTTTCTACTTCCTTTTCAGTGCATTGCTTCATAGGTGGGTTTTTCCTGCATACCACTGAAAAAAGTATTAATATATTATCTCGATGTCAATGATATTTCCTCTGCTAATTATGCATATTGATTCATTTGGTGAATAGAAATTGTATTTTGTAAAGTGAAGATGGTATTGACATTCAGTTGAAGAAACCCTATGGCAGAGTTGTTCTAAATACAGATTATGGAAATACCGAAACACAGATAATATATTCAAGAATAGTTGGACAACACATGGAATATGTTTCTCAAATATGTCAAAAACCCAATATAAAATTAGTAAAGAGATAATGGAATTAACAGACTACTGGATTATATTTTTACCTTTGATTAATGTAGCCATGTGAAGAACAGAAAACTTCTTGCCCTCCGACCCAGCTTAACTGCTTCAAAATGACATAATCGACCAACTGAGGCATGCGTCTTCTGACAACATCTTTTGTGTCAGTGCCTCCAACATGGACAAGCTTAGTCAACTATGAATAAAATGATTTGTTTTCTATTTCTACTCTGGTATATTGGTATCTACTATTGGTTTTGGAATATTGATATCTTGGGCAGTATTTTCACTCCTCGAATTCAGCATTGCCATTATCAATTCTGTATTTTGCTCGACCCTTCCATTAAATTTATGGAGCATTCTTATAATTGCAGAAGAGTCTATAAAAAACAAAATAAGGTTCAAAGTCACAAATACATAAATATATAAGAGGTGTACTAACCTTTACTGGATAAACATTTCTGTTTTGCTGTAGTGGAAGTTGAAGTTCTGGAGGTAGACGCTTCCGAGTTGAAGTTTTGGAATATTGTATTGCTGTGTCACTTCGTTTTCTAAATTCAGGTTTCTTTGCACCACTTCTAATGCTGCTTCAGACTGTGATGAGCCGGCTTGTTGTGACTGATAAGCTGGAAAAATATCTAATGTGGCTATTTGATGATATAAAAGCAAATAAATATAAATTTCATTAGAAATAGAGAATTAAAGATTTTATGCCAGTGGGGAAACTCAATATATAGGTACAGCCCACAATTTAATATGTGGGCTGAAAACTCAGGTGGTTACTTTGTCTAGGTCCTGAGAGACAAGTATTTCCGACTACATTACTCGGTAACTGAAGATCGTGACTGAATCCAGTAACAATACTTCGGTTTTCTGGTAGAGTCAAGGCTGGAATAGTTTTAGTAGAACAACTATCTACTGTATCAGGTATCTTCAGTCCTCTGGTCATATTCTTGCGAATCATCAGTAATATTCTGCTCTTCAGTAAGCAACAATGTTTGGCCGGACAATCTTTTCACTTTGCTCAAAAAAGATTTCTTCATTATGTAGCAAAACAAAACACGGACTGCAAGTAAATAGGTACTCTGTAAAACCCTTGATACCTTTTCACCTAGCCAAAGGTTGATATATCAGATAAATGGTATTCACCAAAAATTGACTTATATAAATATAATACTCCTCTAAAAGCACTACTTACTTGTTAAATAACAACACAATTCCTTAATTTCACCAATTCACTGTTTGTCCATATCAAATAAAGACCAGCCAACTACAAAACAGATTTCAAACTTGATTTTCTTTTGTTTTGACAATGGAAACAAAGGAAAACGATTTATTTGTCAGATGATGACCACAGAACACTATATAGGATAAAGCTTCTATAGACAAGATAAAGTCTTCATATGGTCTCAGTATAAAAATAATAAAAATATCGGTCGGTAGGTCGCGGCGATGGAACGACTACGCTCGACGGTCATCCTCGTCCATAGCTCACAAAACATCTGTCGGCGGATAAAATTTAAATTTTATCTTCGTTCTAGCTAGGATACCGGAGGTCCTGGGCAGAGACAACAAAGTTGTCTCTGTCCTGGGTTCGAATCCCGCTCAAGGCATCGATTCAACAACCCAAGACGGGTTGTGTGAATGTACAAAAAAGATTTGAAAGAGCATTTTGAAATAAGGTAGATCTGTGTAGATATAGCCGCAGTTCCCTACTTATAGCGTATAAACAAATAATGTTTCCTATATAAAGGCGCATTTTGTTGTTATACATTGTCATAATTAAAAGTCTAACGTTACTAAATGCTCCATTTTTGGCTGCGAAGCTTCAACTAAGAATTTTCCCAGCTGGTTTTCTAACGAAATGTTTCAAATTGATAGTACAAAAATTATTACGTATCTATAGAGAAATGTGCAATGAAAATGCTTTTTGAATATTCATAGGATATTCGAATGCTCAAATTTCAGTTTGATATGCCTTTTGAATATGCCAGTCATATTCAAGGAGAATATCTGTGGAATATTCGTGGGAGTATATTCCAGGAATATGCTTTATGGATATAAGATAATGGCATATTCATGGAATGTTCCAGGGATATTGCAATATCTATTGGAAAATAGGATATTGTAGGCATATTCCAGGTTTATTGGGTGCCGTCTGGGGTGTTCTTGAAAAAATTACCATGATTTAATTCATAAATCAGAAAGCTTACAGCAAATTTACATGTTTGATGTAAGACAAAAGACAATTCATTACACATTTCAACCAATCTCCCTTTACGCCACGTACATGTTTTTCTTACTATTTTTGGATATATTAATGATGAAGTGCATTCAGAACGATGATTTTTATTAGCTACCTATCTCTTTATGTTAAAAATACTGTTAATTCATTAATAAATTTATTTATAACAATTCTCGTTTCTCTTTGCAATCCTTTGGCACATTTTAATTTCAGTTCATAGTGTAAAGCAAAGAACACTGATTATAAAAGTAATATATTCATCTGTTGGCGGGAATAATCAAATTAGATTTGAATATTCCCGCCATCCCCCACTACTCTGGCACCTAACATGGCCGCCAATATTTGTTGTCAATGATTAGTAGGGAGTTTGCACTTCTTATTATTTGGGTTCTGTGCTCCCAGCCCTATCCAGTTCCTTCATTAACCCCCTCAACTCGACAGTCATCCACGGCGTATTCCGCTTAGAAATTCTGACAACCCTAGGAGGAAAATATTTATCGAAAAGATCCACCGACGCTTCAGAAAACAGTCTAACCTTATCATCGACATCGCTAATATGAAGCATATTGGGTAAATCCGAATGCAAAATGTAATCAAACAACAACTGAGCACTGAATCCTCTACAGTCCCGCACCGTAATAATTCTGGGCTCAAACTTTGGCTTTTCCATTTTCACAGTACATCCAATACGTTCGTGTAGAGAGAAATCAGATGGACAAACGAAAGTAGAGTCAATTATTCTGTTTTTATTGCACATTATAACATCAACAAGAGATTCAGAATTCGCTGTAATATGAGTTGGTTCTTGGTTCTTGTACGAGTAGTTGCATACCGATAGAAGAGAGCATAGAACTGAAATATCTAAGGGGGCGTCCATAAATTACGTGAGGCGTTTTTGCGCATATGTTCTGGGGAACATCGCGTTATCATTTTGCCCTAATGTCTGTAACTTTAGAATTTTTTTACGAAAATGGTCTCAAACGATTTGGTTCGACTCTCCAATGAAGAATTCGAGGTCAAATTTGATTCTGTCCGGCCGGCCGGCCGTTGCCACGATACCTTGAGAACGGAAAGAGCTAGCGACTTGAAATTTTCAGGGTAGGTGGCGCATCTCAATACGACGGATAAGTTCGTTAATGGGCATAATCGGCCCAGTGGTTTCCGAGTAATAATTTTGTTTTCATCCAATATAGATCTGATCGAATTGAAACTTGGTGAATAGTTGTAGAATATAAAACTAAGCACGTTTGTGAAATTTGTGAGAATCGTATCGCTAGAAAAAAATTAAAAAATTATTAAAAAATATTATTGTTGTCACGATAACCTGAGAACGGAAAGAGATAGCGGCTTGAAAATTTCAGGTTAGGTTGTGCATCTGAATGCGACATTTGAGTTTGTTTATGAGCATAATCGGCCAAACGGTTTTACAGTTATAGCTATCTGAAATTTTCTGAAATTTGGTGGTTTTTTGTTCCTCATTAACTCGAAAAATGCTGAACCGATTGAATTCAAACATGGCTATTAGTTGTAGAATGCCAACGCGAAAATGTTTGCAAAATTTGATGAGGATAGCATTTGTAGAAAATTTTTAATAAATCATTGAAAATAAAAAAAAAATCTATATATATAAATATATATCTGCTACGTAGCATCATATAGACATTTGCATATTACAACGTAATTGGTTTGGTTTCCCTTACAGCTACGTGCCAACGTAGCTGTAAGGGAAACCAAACCAATTACGTTGTAATATGCAAATGTCTATATGATGCTACGTAGCAAATAATGATGTCTAATGAAGTATAATAATATATTATGAAATATATATATATCTATATATATAACATAGTGATATGCATATATATATATATATATAACTATTCGTTTGAAATTGCTGAAATTTTGCAAGAACGTTCATAACCTAACTCTACTGCCAAGTTTCAAGTTTTAATACGATCGGTTAAATATTGACGATTCGAGCATTCTTGTGTGAGTTCAGTAGATGGGTGACCGTTGCCTCGATAACTTTCGAACGAGAGGAGATATTGACTTGCAATTTTCAGGGTAGGTTGCGTATCCGAAAAGGAGAGTTGAGTTCGTTTTTGGGCATAATCGGTT
This sequence comes from Halyzia sedecimguttata, assembly GCA_937662695.2. Classification (NCBI taxonomy): domain Eukaryota; kingdom Metazoa; phylum Arthropoda; class Insecta; order Coleoptera; family Coccinellidae; genus Halyzia; species Halyzia sedecimguttata. Next base: position 6,796,095 of record OW569416.2, on the reverse strand, counting down.
TAACGGATTCCGAGTTATACCCACCTGGAATATTATTTCCTTGATGACTCAAGAAATAAATTTTCAATCGAATTGAAGCTTGGTAACTAGTAGTAGAAAATCATCATAAAGACGTGTGTAAAATTTTGTTAGAACCGTACCCCTAGAAAATTTGAAAAAAATGACGACAAAAAATTTTTTAAGAACCGCACCCCTAGAAAATTTCAAAAAAATCACGAGAAAAAAAATTGGTTCAAGCACTGACGTGAAGTCAGAAGCTTTTGCGCGTATGTTCTATTGTCCATTCTTCTGGACACTCTTAATTCGAATTTACCATGGTAAATTCGAATTAAGTGTCCAATACAGGAGAATGGACAACATAATTTACCATGGTAAATTCGATTAAGGGTGTCCAATACAGGAGAATGGACAATAGAACATACGCGCAAAAGCTTCTGACTTCACGTCAGTGCTTGAACCAATTTTTTTTTTAATTTTCACAGATAACATTTTCACAACTAATTAATGTATAATTCAAACTAGACTCCAAGGCATCAATGAAAAGTTTGTATGGTAAGCGTGGCGGTTTATAAACCACACCATTAACAACAGAAATTCCCTTATGTTCTATCTTAAAGAATAACTGCTCCATATTCGAAATATTAGAAATTTCAATCATTTCATATCGAAATCAACTATGTATATACAACATAACCCCAACACCTTTCTCACCAGTGTTTCTATCACGTCTCAAAATTTCATAATTAGAAATCATCAAATTGTCCGAATTAATAGAATCCCCTAACCATGTTTCAGACAATGCAATAACATCAAACTTATTCTGCACATCAAAAACTTTAAATTCATTTAACTTAGGTACTGAATATTGTATATTTAAATGAGCCAAGCGAAACATACAAATTTGTCGGCACGCAATATATTGTTATCTATACTATATTTGTAACTAGCTGTATCCCCCAGAACACAATCGGACGCGTGTGTTCTCTACAACGAACATCACATTCATTCGATGGAGTCTTGAAATTTTCAGGGTAGCTTTTTAACCTAATTCTATAGCCAAGTTAAAAAATTTGAACACAATCGGATTTATATTGTTAGAGTTATCGAAGAAATACTGGAATACGAGCAGCGTAGTTCGAGATCAGTATCTGGAGGGATGACCGCTACAATAACTCAAAAAATATAAATCGAGTATGGTATACAGTTCGAGATAGTAGTGTGTTCTCCAGCTCACCGTTGTTTAAAATAATTCACTATATCCATATTTCGAACAAATAACTGTGATTGAAATTATTTGGCTGAATATTTATCCAACTTGTTCGAGTTTTCTAGGAAGAAAAATACGAACTTATAGTTTCACAATGGTTCTAACATCCCAACAACAATCTGACGTCCGTGATATTATCAATGAATTGTTAACGGACGATATCTTCGTTTCAAGATTCGCTGAATGTGTTGCAAGAAAGGTGTCTGAAAAACTAGACAGGAAGATACAATGTTTGTATACGAAAACAACTGAACTTGAAACAGAGGTCATTAAACTCAGAAGCGAAAATCTCAATCTCAAAAATCGATTGAATAATTTAGAACAAAACCAGAAAACTAAGTCACTCCGAATCGTTGGAATTCCACCTGAAAATGAAGATAATACCAAAGCATTAGTCCAGAAAAAATTGATCGAGAAGTTGAAACTATCTAAAACGGCTTTTGAAATAGAACGATGTTATAGACTAAAATCAGCGGAGGGTAAGCCTGGGCTGTGGCCCCTCATAATAACTTTTACTACTTCTGCTGGTCGAGATATTGTTTATAGAAATAAATCTAAACTAAAAGGAACAGGTGTGTTTATTTCTGAAGATCTAACGAGGGAAAACTATAACTTGTTCAATATTTGTAAGACAAAATTTGGGCCTAAAAATGTATGGACGTCGGAGGGCAGAATTTTTGGGCGGATGGATAATAATAGAATACATAGAATTCGGAGTGTGGATGATTTGCAGGGATTTGAGAAGGTGCAGTCAGGAGAATCAGTGCGGGTCTCAACCCATACATAAACTATATTTTTGCTGTCGGTAAATGTTCCATTGAAATTGTTTATTCATTTTGTTTATACATTTTGTTTTTCTCTTTTTTATATATTATAAATGATTGATTTAATCTGTGCTAATTTGAATGTAAGGTCATTAATTGCTAATTTTCTGGAATTGCGGGATGCGGTTGGGTTATTTAGCTTTGACTTATTGGCGCTGACTGAAACTTGGTTGAGGGATGATCCGGATGAAAGTGTTTTTATTGAGGGCTATCGGTTTGTGAGAAATGATAGGTTAACTAGAGGAGGGGGTACTGGTATATATGTGAATGATGGAATCAATTATGAGGTTGTAAGGTTAGAGTTGAAGCTTGAGAATACTTCTATTCTGGTGACAGTTAACAAGGTAAAATTTTTGTTCTGTGTTATTTATAAGCCACCAAAAATTGATAATAAGGTTAATTTACAATTACTCTTGGATGACATTGAGGATTTTATGCTGAAGTCTGTAGCTATCGTTGATAAAGTCATTTTACTAGGTGATATGAATGTTGATTACTTGGAGAGTGAGAGTTTTGACTGTATTTCTTATGTGAACACCTTGAACAATTTTGGTTTGACGCAGATGGTAAGTCAACCAACTAGAAGGAATGCCTGCCTTGATCATGTAATCACCAAAGTACCTGATATTTTTCACTCGGTCGAAGTCATTGATTTTCATCGTAGTGATCATGATATGGTTAAATTTTCCGTTTCAATAGGTGATCATGACTGTGGTCCCAAATTTGTATTATATAGGAATTTCAAAAAATTTTCATTGGATCATTTTCAGAGAGGTTTAGAGCTATCTCCCCTGGCTGATATTTTCAAAACTAATGATGTAGATGAGAAGGTAGAGATCCTAAATAGTGTTCTGGTGAGCTTGTTCGATAGGTATGCCCCTCTTGTTTCATGTCGCATAACGAAACCGCCGGCCCCTTGGTTATCTGCGGAGATCGAGGAACAGATGAAGTCTAGAGATAGAGCAAAGGCAAAATTTAGAAGGTCGAAGCGGGAATCGGACTGGGTGAGATATAAAGAACTACGCAACTTGACTACCCTTAAAATTCGGAATTCCAAGAGAGAATATTATTCTTCTTTATTTCGAACACATAATAAGAGAGATTTGTGGAAGCAACTTAAATATATGAATATAGGTAGTAAGCAACGACCTGAGGTTCCTCACAATTTTGCTGATCCCGATGAGCTCAATAAATTTTTTGTTCATTCCATTCCTGTAAATCAAAATAGTTCATCAGATGAGTTTCTTAATTATTACTCTTCTAACACTTACTGCGAATTCGAGGAGAAAAAATCATTTTCATTGGTAGATGAGGCGTTGATCAGTAAGTATTTGCACGATATGAGGTCGAATGCTTCCGGTTCTGATGGTCTGAGCATCTCAATGCTGAAATTGTGTGCTCCTTTCGTTCTGAGGTATCTTGTTGATATTATGAACTGCTGCATTCTGTCTAGATGTTATCCCTCGGCGTGGAAGAATTCCATAGTTTTGCCGATACCAAAAAGACGTAATGTGGAGCAGCTCGGTGACTTACGCCCAATCAGCATATTGCCTGCTGTCTCTAAAATATTCGAGAAGGTTTTGTATCATCAGATGATTGAACATCTAAATCAGTTTGAAGTGCTTCCGGAGTTTCAATCGGGTTTTCGTAGCGGTTACAGTTGTACGTCAGCTCTTCTTAAGATAAGTGACGATATTTTATTGAATTCGGATGGGGGTTTGGTTACAGCGTGGGTCTTATTAGACTATACTAGCATTTGACACGATCTCGCACGATTTGCTCATTGCTGTGCTTTCTTTCGTGGGATTCTCTGTTGATTCAGTTTTATTGCTTAAAAGCTACCTTTCTAACCGAACCCAACGTGTAAAGGTCAATTGTTCACTTTCTGGTCCTTTATCCATACATGTGGGTGTTCCACAGGGATCCCTACTAGGTCCTCTGCTTTTCATCATTTATACCCACTTGTTTTGGAAGTTCCTTGAGTTCTGTAACACCCACTTTTATGCTGATGATACTCAACTTTATCTAAGTTTTGATGCTGGCGATGTTGATGAAGGTGTTCGAAGAATAAATCATGATCTTGCGACCATCCAGAGGATATCTGAGCAGCACAACCTTTCGGTTAACCCCGGTAAGTCTTGTGCGATACTTTTCGGCAATCAGTCTGTATGTGATAGGTTGGGTGAAGATGTTCATTTTTTCATTGGAGGTGATGAGATTCCTATTGTTAAGAGCGTTCGTAACCTTGGTCTGATAATGGACAATTCTTTTCGTTATAGGTTGCATATTGCGGGTTGCATTAAACGCTCTCTATTCGCCTTGAGGTTGATATATCCTCACCGTAGTGTCTTGCCTGTTGAGGTAAAGAAAACTGTTTGTGACTCCCTGGTGCTGTCCAATTTTAATTATTGTTCGCAGGTGTTTTTTTCTTGTTTGGATCAAGCATCTTTGAACTCTGTACAAAGGATTCAGAATTCCTGCTTGAGATTTGTTTTTGGAATACGCAAATTTGAGCGTATAAGCCATAAATTGGTGGATGTCAGGATTGTCAGGTGGTTGAATATGCGAAACAGATTTTTGGTGGGAGCTCTAGTTTGTTACCATCACATTTTATTGTCTCGAAAACCATCGTATTTGTATTGGAAGATAACTTTCAGGTCTGACGTCCATAATCTGAACACGCGTAGTAGAGGGCTTATATCCCCTCCTCCTCATAGATTGTCAGTATTTGAGAGATCTTTTAGTTTCTCCATTTATAAATTTTACAATAAGTATATAGGTACTGCACTTGAAAGTCTTCCCGTGTCATCCTTCAAAGCTAAGGTCAGGGATTTAGTTTATAGTGATCAGTGCAGTCAGAGAACTCATTGATTACTTTTTTGTTATGCATTTATGGCAATTCAATATATATAGAATTATAAAGGTTGGAATGTTTACTCTTAAATTTGTTTTTTTTTGTTGTAACTGATAATTAATACCTTGGATTGTATTACCCATTACTTTTGTGTTATTTTTCTTCAGGGTTTGAGTGGAAGAGCAGGGGTTGCAAAGCAGTTTGCTTTGTAACCATCTGAACTCCGCCCTGTGATTTTAATTGATATTTTGGTGTATATTGTAATTTTTTATTTGGTATGGAATAAAGTCATTATTATTATTATTATTATTATTAAATCTGATCCATCTACGACTCGATAATTTCTTGTAGAATGCCGACGCACTTATTTTCGCAGAATTCCGTGAGGATAGCATCACTAGAAAAAAAATTGTTTTCTTAAAAAAGTTATATTTCTGAAACAATGTGTCAGAGTCCGCTGAAATTTCGCTCGAACCTTCAAGCCCAATTTTATTTTGCCAATATGTTAAAAACTACATATCCGATCGAATTGAAATCTAGTACTCTGTTGAAAAAAAGACGGCTTGAAGGTTCATGCAGTATTCTGTGAGAATGTGTGAGGCATAAATAGACAAACATGCACGCAAAAACTCCTGATCTTGACCAGTGAGAACTCTGGAATAGGAAGGGAAGATTGTGAGAGTGAATTAAGTAAAAATCCAAGTATAAAATAGGGACTCTATTTTCAACTTTCATTCAATATGAATGTTTACAATTATAAATAATAAATTATCATAAATATTAGAATTTAAACTATACACCCAGGTGATTAGATTTATGCTTCTGCAAGACAAGCATAGCTTCCTTCACTTTTGCTTTTAGGGACTCGCTATGTTGCAACAAATGCAAAATTTTAGGGTAGTCGATTTCCAACAACATGCCAGTGATTTTACCTGCCAGGCTTGGGTGCATTGGATGAATTAGAGGGAACAGACGCTCCCCCAGCATTTGTTTCTGTTCCCGGGCCGTCACTCCCGACAACATGGTAGCAGTAAGAGGCTCTTGTCCATGCACCTTCAGGGATTTCTGCATTGCGTTAGCTCTGCCAGGACCTTGAGCTGTATAATTCATAAAGTGAGTCGGCATTCGTTTAATAGTGGATGGTAATGGCTGTCGTAAGATAGGACTCGACAAACTACCGTTCCACCTATGAGTGGAACCGTTTGAGAAGGAAACTGGTCCTTGAGCTACTGGTATGATTTCGGCCTGAGCAGGCCATCTTGGAGCGGGTCCCATCTGTGGCATTTGTGAATTGTAAATTATGTGTGGTGGAGGCTGTATTGTCGGTACAATGAAATTATTTTGAGCTGCAGGTTGAAGATTAGGGACCATTTGCTGCATACGCACATTGGCTATTCGCTGCATATACTGAGCGTTCAAATGGGCTTTACGCTCTTCTTTTCTTTGGGCGAGGGCTACATACAACGGTTTGGTGCCAACTATTCTTCCGTTCATCTCAGTGACTGCCTTAGTTGCTTCTTCGGGGGACGAGAAGCACACAAAGCCGAAACCTTTGCTTCTATTATTTTCGTGTGTCATCACCTTGGCTGAAGTGATGGTCCCAAATGGCGTGAATTCCTTGCGCAGTCTAGCATCATCAATTGAATCGTCAAGGTTCTTGATGTATAAATTCATGCCTTGATATTTGTTTTGTTTCTCCAGCTTCCAGGCATCGATTTTTTTCTTTAATTCATTCTGACGCTCCGTTTTCATCTGGGCCCTTCCGACGTAGAGTAAGTTTCCTTGTATCTCTTTCCCTGTAACAAAATATCGGTTAAGAATTTATAACATTTTGTTCCTTATATTTTTTTTTCTAAAAAATCTCAATATTTTGAAAACTCCTCCAGAATTAGTTGAAACTTGGAATTTAGGTGAAGGACTATTTCAAGGTCACGCACAATTTTCATTAGATGCGTAACATAAGAAGCAGAAAAAATGTTTTGAAGGAAACTTCAATATCTCTAAACTTGTACATAAAGTATAATGATGAAGATGAGTTATCTGAAATATAAGCCTTTCCATTGTACACATGTTTTTGTCAACTTTTCCGAAAAAGTATAAAAAATTGTTTTAGATATGATTTGAAATTTTCCTGATATTCAACTAAGCCTTCAAATAGTCACCCTAAAAATATATGTGCAATTATAAAGTTACGAGTGTGTTTAACAGATAACCCTAGAGATAAAACCGTATTTGACAACTCAAATGTAAACCTACCATTCAGCGCTTCCACGGAGGCTTGGGCGGCTTCTGAAGTCTCAAATGTGGCAAAACCAAAGCCTTTGGATTTACCATCATCTCCGGTCATTATCTTGTAGCTAGTTATCGGACCAAACGGTTCAAACATCTGAAGAAGTTGTTCTTCGGTAAAATCTTCACCTAAATTTTTCACGTAAACGTTCGTGAAATCCTTAATCCTCACGCCTAGTCCTTTTTCTCTTTCAGCACGCGGGATAAATGTTCCCACGTAGACTTTCTTCTCGTTCAATAACATGCCATTTAACTCCTCGATGGACATATTGGCGGCTTCTTCTGTCTCGAATTGGACGAAGCCGTAGCCTTTGCTACAGCAGTCGTCGTCCTGGGCAACTTTGCAATTCAATATGTTGCCGAAAGCAGAGAAAGTATCATACATCGCCTTGTTATCGATGGTAGGGTCCAAGTTCTTTATGAAGACATTTCCGACACCAGACTTACGAAGAGATGGGTCACGTTGAGACCACATTATTCTGATGGGGCGACCCTTGACCATGTCGAAATTCATGGTATCTAAAGCTCTCTCAGCTGAAACATAAAATTTCCTATGTTAAAATTTATATTGCCATTACATTAAAGAAGAACTAAGACATGCAACTCAATTCAGAAAATGGTTAACTATATGAAAATGAAGGAATTGTAACATGCAAAAAAAATCCGCTATTTGACCATCCGGATTATCGAGTATTGATGTATTTTTTAAGTATTCGTATCCTCTTAACCATTTGAATATTTACGTATGTAATGTAATTACATCCCTATAACACCATAACTTTTCCGATTTATCTAAACAAGAGCATAATTTTTCGAACACGACCCTTGGAAAATTCGTTCTTCAATCATAACGTCAGCGACACCGCAAAACCAAGTAACTGCAAAAACCAACATTTTCAGAAGGTACTAAAAACTTCATAATTTTGGATTGATGAATTAGTTTAAATTCAAAATAGTTACAAACCACTTGATATTGATTATCTCGGGTCTGTTTACTCTTTGAAAAGAATTTGAACACCTGCCCTTACAAATACAATTGAATAATTACCGCCGAAATCTCAGTTACTTGTTTTTGCGGTGTCGCCGACGATAAGCATAAGCGAAACAAATGTCATAAGTCACAAATATAGAAAGATATCAAAAACCCAAGAAGTTGTACCAACCCATCAACGGTAGCGGATTTTGAAGCACTCGTATTAAAAATTTAAAATCTCCATATTTAATTTAATTTTCAGTATATGATAACAAATATTGATGGGTTTATCTTCAGCGAATTCTGAAAATAATCACGCTGCTATCTCAAAAATGTGAATAGTAAATTCCAACTAAACGCACATCCACGATGAGAATAAGAAATAACAGTAAGATATTTCACAGATTTTACATAGAGTACAGCTAGACAATAATTTATTTAAGTGAATTTGGCCTTATATGTATTGATTATATAAATGAACTTACCATCACTGGTGTGCTGAAAGTTGATGTAGGCATAACCTAGCGAATTCTTAGAAATGACGTCTCTGCATACTCTGATAGACAAAACGGGTCCAACCTCGGAAAATCTGTCGAACAGCATCGCCTCAGTGACGTCCGCATGCAGATCTCCAACGTATAGGGTTGCCATAGGGTAACTTGGGGTTCCTACTAGGGCTTCCATGTTTTATATCAACACTGGATTTTTTTGGATTTTTGGAAAATTTTAACTCTCACGACCAGTTCACTGGACGAGACTAAAGCTATAGCTGAAGTACTATGCTTTATATAGGGATGTAGCTACGTACCGCGCACCTTCCTCCAAAGAATATTGAACCAGAGGTACAGCCAATAGGAGAACTAGATTGGTTGTACCGATTAGTACAACCAATAGGAGAGCTAGATTGGTTATACCGATTAGTACAACCAATAGGAGAGCTCATGCTTAGAATCCAAGTTCCAAGATCGAAATTATCTCTGCCGATTTAGCGGATTTTTTAGCCTCTAACGGATTATTTCGGACTTTAATATTTTGCGGATTTTTTCAAAACATATGTATTTATTCGAACAAACTGACAAAAATTTATGTTCTTCATCTTATTGAAGGCATTTTATTCCATTTTTTAAATTGTTGACCTTGAAGTTCTTTCGGTTGATTTAAACTTTCTTGATGGCCGAAGTTTTTATTGATTATTTTGTGATATATAAAAATTTTCCTTAAAACTTTTGGGCCGTACAAACAAAACCCTGTATAGGTATAGATATTTTAAATTTTACTTGGAAATTTCGAAAGAGCAGAAAAATAAGTAAGACTACATTTCCCCATACAACTATTTTACTTATTAACTTGAGTCATATCTGAATGTTTCGATTAGGAGATGGCACAATATTAAAAAAAAATCCTTCACCAAATGCTACTTTTCCAGCTTTAATCCATAAAAGCATCAACCATTTCATATTGTCCTAATTTCTAGATCCCAACCTTATTGAAGAACGAGAGAACATGACGTCCATAAAGATAGCAGAGCCACTTACGAAAATTTCAATGAAACCTATTGCATTTAATCGTCGAATATTTGTCGAAAATTTGTCGTGAAAGACAAAAATTTGTTGCGCGCTTAGTTTTTGCGCGTACGTTCTGGGAAACATCGCATTATCATTTTGCCCAAATGTCTGTAATTTTCGAATTTTTTGCCGAAAATGGTCTCAAACGATTGGGTTCGACTTCCTGATGGAAAAGGTCAAATTTGATTCTGTCCGTCAGGCCGTTGCCACGAATTTCAATGAAACCTATTGCATTAATTGTCGAGAATTTGTCGTGAAAAAAAAAAGTTTGTTGCGTGCTTTGTTTTTTTTTTATATGAGCCAACTTAATAATAGGTCAGCTGAGTCACTCACAAATCAAGTAACTTGGTTAATTGTATTTTTTTCTACCAGTAATGAACTAAATGATTGTCAAACGACAAAACCGTATTTGTCGTGACAGAAAAAAAATTGTCGCACGCTTAGGTTTATTTTATATGGGGTGGCTCTGCTAACTTAATTATTTAGTGAGCAGGGCCATTTGCAAGAATTTCAATGACACCTATTGCATTAATTGTCAAATAATTATCAAGAATTTGTCGTGAAAGAAAAAAGGGTTGTTGCTTGTTTGTTTTTGCGCGTATGTTCTGGGGAACACCGCGTTATAGTTTCGCCCAAATGTCTGTAACTTTCGAATTTTTTGACGAAAATGGTATCAAACGATTTAGTTCGACTCCCCAATGAAGAATTCGAGGTCAAATTTGATTCTGTCCGGCCGGCGTCCACGATAACTTGAGAACGGAAACAGATACCGATTTGAAATTTTCGGGTAGGTGGCGCGTCCCAATACGATGGACAAGTTCGTTAATGGGCATAATCAGCCCAACGGTTTCCGAATGACAAATTTATTTTGAACCAATACAAATCCGATGGAATTGAAACTTGCTGAGTAGTTGTAGAATATGAACCTAAGCACGTTTGTGAAATTTTGTGCGAATCGTATGGCTAGAAAATTATTAAAAAAATATTTTTGTTGTCACGATAACTTGAGAACCGAAAGAGATAGCGGCTTGAAGTTTTCAGGTTTGGATGTGCATCAGAACGCGACATTTCAGTTTGTTTATGAGCATAATCGACCAAACGGTATTAGAGTTATATCCATCTGAAATTTGGTTGTTTTTTGCTCCTCATTAACTCGGAAAATACTGAACCGATTGAATTCAAACATGGTTATTAGTTGTAGAATGCCAACACGAAAATTCTCGCTAAATTTCGTGAGGATAGTATCTGTAGAAAATTTTTAAAAATTCATTGAAAATTGAAAAAAAAAATCTATATATCAGTAACTATTCGTTTGAAATTACTGATATTTTGCAAGAGCCTTCATATTCTAACTCTACTGCCAAGTTTCAAGTTTTAACACGATCGGATAAATATTGTTGGAGATTCGAGCATTCTTGTGTGAGTTCGGTAGATGGGTGACCGTTGCCTCGATAACTTTCGAACGAAAGGAGATAGGGACTTGCCATTTTAAGGGTAGGTTGCGTATCCGAAAGGGAGAGCTGAGTTTGTTTTTGTGCATAATCGGTCGAACGGTTTCCGAGATATACCCGCCTGGAATATTATTTCCTTGATAACTCAAAAAATAGTTATTCGATCGAATTGAAGCTTGGTAACTAGTAGTAAAAAATCATCACAAAGACATGTTTAAAATTTTGTAATTACCGTACCCCTAGAAAATTTGAAATAATTACGAAAAAAAAAAATTTAAGAACCGTACCCCTACAAAATTTCTAAAAAATCACGAAAAAAAAATTGGTTCATTAACTGACGTGAAGTCAGAAGCTTTTGCGCGTATGTTCTATTGTCCATTCTTCTATATTGGACACCCTTAATCGAATTTACCATGGTAAAATATGTTGTCCATTTTCCTGTATTGGACACATAATTCGAATTTACCATGGTAAATTCGAATTAAGAGTATCCAATACAGGAGAATGGACAACATAATTTACCTTGGTAAATTCGATTAAGGGTGTCCAATATAGAAGAATGGACAATAGAACATACGCGCAAAAGCTTCTTACTTCACGTCAGTGCTTTTCCAATTTTTTTTTTGTATGGGCTCACTTAATAATAGGGTAGCAGAGTCACATACAAATCAAGTAACTTCGTTAATTGTATTTTTTTTCAACCAGAATTGAAGTTAATAATTGTAGAACGACCGAAACGTATTTGTCGTGACAGAAATAAATTTGTCGCACCCTTAGTTTTTATATATATGGGTTGGCTCTGCTAAATTAATATCAAGTTAAAAAATCCAACCCATATAAAAATACAAAGGTCGCGATACATTTTTTTTACGACAAATTCTCGACAATAATTTGATAAGTAATGCAATACGTTTCATTGAAATTCTTGCAAGTGGCTCTGATAACTTAATATTAAGTTAGCAGAGTCACCCCATATAAAAAAAAACTAAGCGCTCGACAATTTTATTCCTGTCACGGCAAATATGTTTTGGTCGTTCGAAAAGTATTTAGTACATTTTTGGTTGACAAAAATAAAATTAACCAAGATTTGTGAGTGGCTATGCTAACCTATCATTAAGTTAGCCCATATAAAAAAAAACCAAGCACACGACAAACTTTTTCCTGTCACGACAAATACTCAATACTTATTTGACAATTAATGCAATAGGTTTCATTGTAATTCTTACGAGTGGCTCTGCTAACTTAATATTAAGCTAGCAGAGCCACCCCATATCAGAGAAAAACTAAGCGCTCGACAAATTTTTTTCTGTCAAGACAAATACGTTTTAGTCGGTGGACAATTGTCCATTCTCCTGTATTGGACACTTTATTCGAATTTACCATGGTAAATTCGAATTAAGTGTGTCCAATACAGGAGAATGGACAACATAATTTACTATGGTAAATTCGATTTAGGGTGTTCAATACAGGAGAATGGACAATAGAACATACACGCAAAAGCTTCTGACTTCACGTCAGTGCTTGAACCAATTTTTTTTTTGTGATTTTTTTGAAATTTTCTAGAGGTGCGGTTCTTAAAATTTTTTTTTTCGTCATTTTTTTCGAATTTTCTAGGGGTACGGTTCTTACAAAATTTTAAACACGTCCTTATGATGATTTTCTACTACTTTTACCAAGCTTCAATTCGATCGAATATTTATTTTTTGAGTTATCAAGGAAATACTATTCCAGGTGGGTATAACTCGGAAACCGTTTGACCGATTATGCCAAAAAACGAACTCAACTCTCCCCTTTGGATACGCAACCTACCCTGAAAATTGCAAGTCCCTATCTCCTTTTGTTCGAAAGTTATCGAGGCAACGGTCACCCATCTACTGAACTCACACAAGCATGCTCGAATCTCCAACAATATTCAACCGATCGTGTTAATACTTGAAACTTGGCAGTAGAGTTAGGTTATGAAGGCTCTTGCAAAATTTTAGCAATTTCAAACGAATGTTTACTGATATATAGAATTTTTTTTTCAATTTCCAATGATTTTTTAAAAATTTCTTACAAATACTATCCTCACGAAATTTTGCAAGAATTTTCGTGTTGGCATTCTACAACTAATTACCATGTTTGAATTCAATCTGTTTAGTATTTTTCGAGTTAATGAAGAACAAAAAACAACCAAATTTCAGATAGCTATAACTCTAAAACCGTTTGGCTGATTATGCTCATAAACAAACTGAAATGTAGCATTCTAGTGCACATCCTAAGTTGAAAATTTCAAGCCGCTATCTCTTTCAGTGCTCAAGTTATCGTGACAACAAAAATATTTTTTAATAATATTTTTAAAATTTTTTAGCCATATGATTCGCACAAAATTTCACGAACTTGCTTATGTTCATATTCTACAACTACTCACCAAGTTTCAATTCGATCGGATTTATATTGGTTGAAGACAAAATTATTACTCAGAAACCACTGTGTTGATTATGCCCATTAACGAACATGTCCGTCGTATTGGGATGCGCCACCCACCCTGAAAATTTCAAGTCGCTATCTCTTTTCGTTCTCAAGTTATCGTGGCAACGGCCGGCCGGACAGAATCAAATTTGACCTCGAATTCTTCATTGGGGAGTCGAGCTAAATCGTTTGAGACCATTTTCGTCAAAAAATTCGAAAGTTACAGACATTTGGGCAAAACTATAATGCGATGTTCCCCAGAACATACGCGCAAAAAAAAACTAAGCGTGCGACAAACTTTTTTCTTTCACGACAAATTCTCGACAATTATTCTAAACTAAATGCAATAGGTTTCTTCTAAATTCTTGCAGGTGGCTCTGCTAACTTTATATTTAGTTAGCAGAGCCACCCCATATAAAAAAAAACAAGCGCCCGACGAACTTCTTTCTTCCACGACTAATTCTCGACAATTAGTCTCTGCTAACTTTATGGAGGTGAGAACATGTCCGTATTTGGTACAAATTATTATAATCACTGACTAACTTCCAAACAACCTGTAGGTATGTGTAAACAAATTATCATTTAACATTTGAAAAACAAAATTAAAAAGTGATAAAAGATGCCCATTCCGAATAAAGCATTCAAAATTATTTTAATCAAAAATAACATTGCAATAAAATGTATTGAGTTAAACGAAAAAGTTAGACACAAAAAAATATAAACAATATAATTGAACTAATTATACCATAATTAATAATAATTTCTACCGAATTTCAATAAGGTAAGGATCCAGAAATCAGGCAAATAAGGAATAGTTGGATATTATATGGACTAAAGCTGGAAAATTACCCTGGGGAAGAAAATTAATATTTTTTTTAAACTTGTGCCACCACATTATCAAAACATCTAGATTAAGCGCAAGTTAATAAGTAAAAACATAAACTTCCTCAAGATATCTGAAAAAAATCAAAATTTAACCCTAAATGGACAAGCTTACTGATATTAATGGTTTATTCACCTTTATTGGACACGTGGACACTCTTATTCAAATTTACCATCGATATAGACCATTTTCTCAGATTTTATAAAATACGAATATAAATTAACGAGAGAAACTACTATGATCACAGAATTTTTAATTCTGCCATATTTATTCTATCTGGATTGAAATTCTTCGAATATCTAATGAAATAGGAAGAAACTTACTTCTCAATTAATTATTAAATGGTTTTTTTCTGGGTTTTCTCTCCCAAACTCTGAAAATTATCTATAAAATAAAAAAAATATTTTTTTGTGATTTGCTTCTACGTAAAAATCACAGATTTGTCGGAAGCAATCAATCGAACAATGTTGCCTAACAAACAATAACGAAACAACATCGGAGTCTGATATAGACTCCGAAACGTTACGATATAGTTGTTTCATCGTTGATGTTGTTTCGTTATTGTTTGATAGGCAACATTGTTCGATTGATTGCTTCTGATAAATCTCTTGTGTTTTTTACGTTGAAGCAAATCACAAAATTATAAATTTTTGATTTAATAGATGTTTTTCAGTGTTTGGGGGGGAAACCCCAGAAAGAAACCATGTAATAATGAATATACCTCCCACAGTATCCTTCAATGATTCCTCAAGTACTTCAGGATACGATATTCACGAAATTTGCAGAAAATTTACGCGTCGGCGTTCTACAAGTAATTATACCGAGTTTTAATTGGATCGGATTTGTATATATTGAGTTATAGAGTTAACAACAAAAATAAATCTAAAACCATATGGCCGATTATGCCTATCAACGAAATCAAATGTCGCATTCGGATGCGCAACTTATCTAAAAATTGCAAGTTGCTATGTCTTTCCGTTCTCAAGTAATCGTGGCAGAAATAATAATTTTTCATATTTTTTAAAAAATTTTGTAGTGATGCTATCCTCACAAAATTTAAAAACATCTTCGCGTCGGTGTTCTACAACTACTTACCAAGTTTCAATTGTTCAATATTCCAGATGGCTATAACTCTGAAACCGTTTGGCCAATTATACCCAGTAATGAACATAACTATCCCATTCGGATGCGCAACCTACCCTGAAAATTGCAAGTCGCTATATCTTTCCGTTCGAAAGTTGTCGTGGCAACGGTCACCCATCCAGCTATTGAACTCAGTCAATGCTGCTCAGATTGCCAACAATATCGATCCAACGTTTAATTTCGACCCAATGATGACGAGCACGATATCTCTTGAACGAAATGAATTAGAGAGGTGAAATTAGCAGGGTAGGTTTGAATAATAAATATATCGGTGATATATATAGGTGTATATATAGAAAAAAAATGGTTCAAGCACTGACGTGAAGTCAGAAGCTTTTGCGCGTATGTTCTATTGTCCATTCTTCTGTATTGGACACCCTTAATCGAATTTACCATGGTAAATTATGTTGTCCATTCTCCTGCATTGGACACTCTTAACCCTTTACTGCGCAACTTTTTATTTTTTTTCGAAAAAAATATATGAGTTCCAGAAATGCTTTCAGATATCGGGAAAAATAGTGAAAAAAATCCAGATGTAAAAAACTAGTCTATTTTTGTGATTTTTTTTCATGTTGCAGATATGCTACAATGCACTTTGAGTGGCCGTCTCTATAGTCGTCTTTAAAAGTTGTCTACGTGCTTTCTATACTATATAAGTGCTTTGAATGTGACTTATTTATATCTCTCTATGTTGTTTTCATCCCTCCATTCCAGCTTTGATGAGATTTCTCTTACTTTCTTCTGGTCCTTACGCAGATTTTTTTCCACATCAGCGATCGGCGATCGGCGTTCTTGCGTTTTTGATGAGATCGCTAATGATTTTTACGTTTTCTCACGTTGATGTATCTTCAGGTGATATGATTTCCAAGAAATCAGATCCTTTGGGAGGATCCGGTGAAAAATTATACAATATTGGCATTTTGTCCATGTCGAAAAGTTCATCACTTTCAATTTCAGTATCACAAGGCAGAAGGTTTCCTCAATCTCGAAGAAGAACGTCATCTGCATCATCTCCTGAGAAAATTATTGTCTATCTTCACTGAGTTCTGATAAATGATCAGCGAAGTATTTCAAGCTCCGCCAGCGTCAGAATTTAGTTTTTCGATGCGTTTTCCTGAAAAAAATATAAGACAATCTAAATTCTTCTCGTCGGATCTACAATGGGCACTATTACAGATATGCTACACTCCAATGAAAATATTTCATGCTCAACGGGGCATTGTAGCATAAATGCAACGCTCATTCAAAAAGCGCTGAAAACTTCTAGCTAGATTTTATTTTTACGAAAATATGAATTTGTGATACTACTTACCATATTCAAGCTCCCTATATTTTTTTTACACTAATTCACTCCGAAATTAAACTCCAGGAAAGCAAAAAACTTGGACGAATTCTTGTTCTCTCACTTGTCTGTTAACGTTTGTACTCTGAACTGACATTTACCGTTAGATAGACCTCCACCTCTGTGGTAATCTATGAATTATGAAACATATTAGTTTACGAATAGAGTAATCTTCACAGATTTCTCTAATAATGAATCTTGTGCCGAAATAAAGAGTATGAAAGCTAGCGTAGCATATATGCTACGTTGCGCAGTAAAGGGTTAATTCGAATTAACCATGGTAAATTCGAATTGAGTGTCCAATCCAGGAGAATGGACAACATAATTTACCATGGTAAATTCGATTAAGGGTGTTCAATACAGAAGAATAGACAATAGAACATACGCGCAAAAGCTTCTGACTTCACGTCAGTGCTTGAACCATTTTTTTTTTCGTGTTTTTTTTCAAATTTTCTAGGGGTGCGGTTCTTGAAATTTTTTTTTTCGTCATTTCGTCGTTATCAAGGAAATAATATTCCAGGTGGGTATAACTCGGAAACCGTTTGACCGATTATGCCCAAAAACGAACTCAACTCTCCCTTTCGGATACGCAACCTACTCTGGAAATTGCAAGTCTTTATCTCCTTTCGTTCGAAAGTTATCGAGGTAACGGTCACCCATCTACTGAACTCACACAAGAATGCTCGAATCTCCAACAATATTCAACCGATCATGTTAAGACTTGAAACTTGGCAGTAGAGTTAGGTTATGAAGGCTCTTGCAAAATTTCAGCAATTTTCTACAAATGCTATCCTCACCAAATTTTGCAAAAATATCCGCGTTGGCATTCTACAACTAATAATTATATAACTCTAAAACGTTCGGCCGATTATGCTCATAAACAAACTGAAATGTCGCGTTCTGGTGCACATCCTAACCTGAAAACTTGAAGCCGCTATCTCTTTCCGTTCTCAAGTTATCGTGACAACAAAAATTTTTTTTTTAATTTTTTGATAATTTTTTAGCCATACGATTCCCACAAAATTTCACAAAAGTGCTTAGATTCATATTCTACAACTACTCACCAAGTTTCAATTCGATCGGATTTATATTTGTTGAAAACAAAATTATTACTCGGAAACCACTGTGCCGATTATTCCCATTAACAAACTTGTCCGTCGTATTGGGATGCGCCATCCACCCTGAAAATTTCAAGTCGCTAGCTATTTTCGTTCTCAAGTTATCGTGGCAACGGCCGGACAGAATCAAATTTGACCTCGAATTCTTCATTGGGGAGTCGAACTCGTTTGATAACATTTTCGTCAAAAAATTCGAAAGTTACAGACATTTGGGCAAAATGTTAACGCGATGTTCCCCAGAACATACGCGCAAAAAGTGCGTTTTTTCAAATGGAATGACCTGTTTTTCATAAGATGTATTGAAAGAAAATTAAATTTCTTTTCAAAGGATATAAAATGTTCCTATACCTAAATTGTAAGGTTTTCGAATTAAAACCAAGTTTTCATGACAATGGAAATATTGAGCTACATTTTGTATTAGGTATCGTTTTTCAATAAAACCTTCGTTATTGCATGCAACAATACTTCACAATCGATGCCGATTGTTAAACTATCATAGTTTTCATGTTCTATGACATTTCGTGGATACCCACTTAATACAAAATGTAGCTCAATATTCCTATTGGCATGATTGTAATATACAATACAATATACTTGCTTTTAATCGAAAATCTTACAATTTAGGTCTGGGAACATGTTATATCGTTTGAGCGGAAATTTAATTATTTTTAAAAACATCTTATGATATACAGGCACTTTTTATCAATTAAGTATGTCTCGGAAACGCCGTGGATTTTGAACAACCCTGTATGATTAGAGACATATGTCATTATACGTAATTGATACACGGGATATTGGTAATCCATGCCTGAAATTTCGGCTTTCTAGGATTTCAAGTAACAAAGTGATGAATGATGAATTGAAGGTATGTTTTGAACAAAAAAGGAAGTAAATCAATTAATTACTCGTAAACCACTAGAGATAGGGATGAGGAAGTTGATACAGAAATAATCAGGAGGCTACGAATCGAAAAAAGCAATAATATACAAGGTGTTCCATTTGAAATATCAAAATTGTTAGTACTTTTTGATATAATAAGATGCAACACCACAGCGCTGAAAATACTCTAGATCGATAGAGCCTAACCAAGAACCCAAATTTTCAATAAAATCGTACGTCCCGTTCTCCGTAAAAGTCCAGGCATCGACCGTGGTTCACCCTGTATATTGTTGGAAATATTGGGAAAATATTATTTTTTTCATGCTTGTGCAGTCTTGGGTGAGTTCAGTACGTGATGGATGGGGCTATATGAATTTGAACAAGTGCGCCAAAGCAGACTGATCTCACGTGCTTTTCCATTTTTTTGCGTATATTTTCTGGCGTACAGCGTGATATAATTTTGCCCAAATGTCTGTAATTTTCGAATTTTTCACCGAAAATGGTCTCAAACGTTTAGGATCGACTCACTAATGAAGAATTTGAGGTCAAATTTGATCTTGTCCGGCCGTTGTCACGATAATTTTCGAACGGAAAAATAGTAATAGTAATGGTAATAGTAATAGTATTATATTCATTCCAAAAATTACAAAAAGGTGTAAAAATGGAACATGTCATCATCAAATATACAAAAATATATAACGACTTGCAATTTTGAGGGTAGGTTACGCATCCGAATGCTATATTTAAATTCGTAAATATTCATAATCATAATCTGATAACGGAAAGAGATAGCGACTTGAAATTTTCAGGTTAGGTTGTGCATCTTAATGTGACATTTGATTTTGTTTAAAGGCACAATCGGCCAAACGGTTTTTGAGCTATACCCATCTGAAATTGGTTGTTATTTCCTCAATAACTCGAAAAATACAGATCCGATTAAAGTCAAACATTACAACATTACAACAATACAACATTACAACAATACATTACATGTATTAGTTGTAGAATGACAACACAAAAATTCTTGCGTAATTTCGTGAAGCGAGAGCCTTCAGAACCTAATTCTACTGCCAAGTTTCAAGTTTGAACACGATCGGATCTATGTATATTGTTGGAGATCTGAGCAGCCTTGGGTGAGTTCATAAACTAGATGGGTGACCGTTGCCTCGATAACTTTCAAACGGAAAGACATAGGAAATTGCAATTTTGTAGGTTGGGCATCCGAATGGGGGAGTAAGGTTCGTTTATGGGCATTATGAGTCCTACGGTTTCGGAATTATAATGCCCTGAAATATTATTTCCTCGATAACTCAAAAAATATTGACGCGATCGAATTGAAGATTTGTAACTAGTAGTAGAATATCGACATAAACACGTGTTTGAAATTTTGTAATAAATTATGAAAAAAATTGGAATCGAATTTACCATGGTAAATTCGATTAAGAGTGTTGAACCAATTTTTATTGATTCAAATTCGAACAATTACCAGAATCGATCCAGTCGTTCGGAAGTTATCACAAAAAAATTGGTTCAACCTCTGACTCGAAGTCAGAAGCTTTTGCGCGTATGTTAATTGTCCATTCTCCTGTATTGGACACTCTTAATCGACTTTACCATGGAAAATTCGATTAATACATACGCGCAAATGCTTCTGAATTCGCGTCAGTGATTGAACCAATTTTTTTTCGTAATTTTTTAAAAAATTTCTTGGAGTATGGTTCTAAATAAATTTTACACTCGTCTTCATGTCGATATTCTACAGCTAGATACCAAGCTTCAATTCCATCGAGGTTATATTTTTCGAGATATCGAGGAAAAAATATTCCTGGTGGGTATAGCTCCGAAACCGTTATACCGATTATGCCCAAAAACAAACTAATCTCTCACATTTGCAACCTACACTGAAAATTGGAAGTCCCTTTCTCCTTTCGTTCGAAAGTTATCGAGGCAAGGGTCACCCATCCAGCTACAGAACACACACAGAGCTCTGAAGGCTCTTGCAAAATTTCAGCAAGGGCGGACGAATAGTTTTTTATAATTAAAATTTGTATTCAATGTTTTTGTGAGAATTTTCTAGTGATACGATCCTAACAAAATTTCGCAAGAATTTTTGCTTTGGCATTCTACAACTAACCATATTTGAATTGGATCAGTCTTGTATTTTTCGAGTTTTTGAGGATTTAACAATCAAAATTCGGATGGGTATAACTCCATAACCATTTGGCCAATTATGCCTACAGACAAATTCAAATGTCGTATTCAGATGCACATCCTAACCTGAAAATGCCAAGTCACTATCCTTTTCCGTTCTCAGGTTATCGTGACATAAATAATATTTTTTGATAATTTTTGTAAAATTTTCTAGTGATATGATTCTCACAAAATTTCACAAGTGTCCTAAAGTTTTTATTCTAGAACTACTCACCATGTTTCAATTCGATCGTATTTGTCTTAGTTGAAAACAAAATTTCTACTCGGAAACCATTTGGCCGATTACGCTCATTAACGAACTGGTCCCTCGTATTGGGATGGTCCGCCTACCCTGAAAATTTCAAGTCGCTATCTCTTTCTGTTCTCAAATAATCGTGGCAACGGCCGGCCCGGCCGGCCGAACAGAATCAAATTTGACCTCGAATTCTTCATCAGGGAGTCGAACCCAATCGTTTGAGACCATTTTCGGCAAAAAAATTGAAAACTAAAGACATTTAGTACAAATGATAACGCGATGTTTCCCACAACATACGCGCAAAAACTGAATTTTGGGAGTACCATTTCGAGTCATATACAGGGTGTTCCTATAAGACATGCTAATATTTAAAGGGGTGATTTTTTGACCTATTTGAAGAAAAAAACTTCCTGTGAAAGTATGTCCTAAAAGTCTTAACTTTTGAGATGCGGGGTGATCAAGTTTTGAAAAAATATCAGTTTTTTAATAATAACTGAGGTAATATTGTAGATATCTTTATAAAATTTGGTACATGTCTTCTATGCATTAAGGTGCATTTTGTGATGTACAAAAATTTTCGTTTTCTCCACCAGTGGCGTCCGGAGGGGATTTGCAAGTAATATTTCTGGAAAAAAATACTACGCCACTGCTTTCTTTTGAAATAAAAATTACTTTTGAGATCCCCATTCATTTCTGAGCAGATTTGATCATATTTGTTTTCTTTGTCCGACGCACGGTAAAATTACAAATCGTTTTACTTCAGGATCAACTCTTCAAAAATCTGATGCGGTGTGGAAATGTTTGTGCATCGACTGAAAGCAAATTAAAGGATCAGATTTTTTCCAAAATGAATGAGAATCCAAAAAATATGTTTTCTTGCCAGATGCTCTGTTCTTGATGAAAATAATTAAATTATAATTACTTCACATTGCAGTACCGAAATTTCATCACCCTGCATCTCAAAAGTTAAGGCATTTCGAACATACGGGAATACACGGGAAGTTTATTTGTTAGAATCAGTCAAAGAATCACCCTCTTAAATATTAGCATGTCTTTAAGGAACACCATGTATATTCGCAGGAGAGCGTCGTAGGAAAAAAAATCATTCCTAACTCGTTTTTACATATTTTAATAACACCTAAGAAAGAGTCATGTAGTGCGGGACACCCTGTATACCTATTTGCTTGATTCCAAAGATTCCTAGTCGAAAAATAAACAGAGAAATATCATACTGTAACCTGTAACAGGCCTCCAAAACCATTTTCGAATTTAGAATTCTTCTAATTTTGGTTTCGCTGTCTCATTCCAAATAATATAGGCATCATTTGAGAATGCAATAAACCGAAAATTATTACTGAATGGTGTGCGTTGAAGCATAAGTCCCTGACGTCTCTTCTGCCTCTATAAAGTTTCAAACTAAGCTGCAGATATGTCAACTTTGAGGATGATTTGCGACAACATCTCCCTGGTTTATAGTTTATAAACGACCAAGGGAAAAATTCGTTTATTCCTGAAATTGCATTTTAATAAGAAACAGCTTAACTCATACCTGCGAAACCCCTTCAGGGTGAAATCCGTAAATGATGTATATTTAATGACCGGTGTATAAAGAGAAATCTGTATACAAGCACAATGACACAATGCTATAGCCGAGTAGTTTTTGAGTCATATTGGATTGAGTCTTGTCTTCGCCAGATACAATTTTCAGTATTTTGTACGGAACAACTTAATCGCTGATAATTTATGAGCTGATGGCAAATTTGCTATTCCCTGAAATTGGCCAAACCACCCTTCGGTAGGTAAACTAAAAATATGGTGAATCATTTACGATGAAATTAACTGGCAATAACCCTTACTTTTATTATTCAGCACAAATTTTTTTTAGGAAATACAGTTTATTTTTAATGTTGAGTGCTGAACGTCTCGCGCCCGTTCAAATTCATTGCCAGGGGGCGGTCACCCATCCAGGCACTGAACTCACCCAACATAGCTTGGCTTTCAAGAAAAAAAAATTTCACAATTCTTCCAACAATATACAGGGTGTTTCTGAATAGGTGCGACAAACTTTAAGGGGTGATTCTGTGATGAAAAGTAAGGTGGGTTCCTATATGGTATGAAATTTTTTGAAAAACCTACCATTCCGAAGATTAACAAAAAAAAGTGTTCATCTTTTTTATTTTCCCTGTATATTAAGCTAAAGAAGCGAAACTTGGTAAATATTATTTGTCAATAAAACTATACATTTTGGAATTATATCAACCCTGAAGTCAACAATAGTCAACCCCTAAGATAATTTTTCTTACACCTTTTTTCCGCTCTTATTTCTCGGAACAGAAAAAAAAATCGATTCTGTCCGGCCGGCCCTTCGTTGACACGATAACTCTCCAACGGAATGAGCTAGACATTTGAAATTTTCAGAGTAGGTTTAGGAGATAAATATCTCGGTTGAGTTCGTAATTGTGCTAAATCAGCCAGAGGGTTATGGAATAAAGAAAAAAAAATATTTTTACATTACAAATTTCAAGTTAAGTTAGGTTTTTTTAAGATGCAAATTCACCATAAGAATCTATTGATATCATTTTCAGCTTTACAAGCAAATACTTTTGGAGATATGATTTTTCAAAATTTCAATAATGAATCGTACTTATTATTATTATTATTCTTATTTATTTGATAAGAGTTAAGAAATCTATAAACTCACAGAACTTCTATGTTTTCACAGAATACTGTCTTAATTATTCTATCTACGAATTATTATATGATTATGATCTGTGTTCTTACATGTCATCTTATTTTCCTATGAGAGATAAGCCAAATTTATTTCTGGTTCATTATTTTTGAAATAAAATACTCCTCCTGTTCTAGAAAGCAAAGTATGATTGAATGCCAAATGACCAATGAAATAACCTCAGCTATAGTAAAATAATGAGAATGATATTATATTAATTTTTTTAAGTTGATAATTTAATGCCTGTGGATAATCCATATGAAGATGAAAATATTAACTTTGGTAAGTTACATAATTAAATTGGGTTCAGAATATCTTCAGTAATAACAAAACTGCAATATTGGCTAAGTTTCAATCGATATAATATAATTTTCAGAGTTGATTTGAGGAATGAATATCCCGGATAAGTTCGTTATTGTTTAGAATCGGTCTGTTTGAATTTAATTTCTTTCATGATGCAGTTCCATCATAGGAATCCATTTATATAATCCCCAGAGACCAATAATTTCGGAGATACGATTTGTCAAAGTTTGAACAAGAGCGCCGAGGCTCCTGTCCACAAGATTTTCCCACATCCATGGCCAATGTTTGAAGTGTAAGATTTTTTAATTTTTGGCGCTCTAGTTCCTCGGAACTGAGTGCTTATCAATTTGCCCAAATGTCTGTAATTTTACAATTTTTCGATGAAAATGGTCTCAAACGATTTGGTTCGACTCACTGATCAAGAATCCGTGGTCGCAATTCATTCTTTCCGGCCGGCCAGACGTAGGCACGATAACTCTCGAACGGAATGTGCTAGACAGTTGAAATTTTCAGAGTAGGTTTGGGGGATAAATATCTCGGCTAAGTTCGTTATTGGGCAAAATCGGACAGTTGGTTTCGGAGTAACAAAAAAAAAATTTTTTTTAAAACACAAATTCCAAATTGAATTTTTCACAATAAGCAGTTTTATCATAAGAATCCATTCATATCATTTTTAACTCTAACAAGCTAATACTTTCGGAGATATGATTTTTCAAAATTTCAATGTAAATCGTATTTCTACTTTTTCACAGTATGATGAATTATTCTGTGGGTATTCTATGAATTGTTATGATGTTTACTTATTTTCTAGAGACATGATGTTGTCTAATTCATTCATTCCAGCAATCGTATAAATATGAGAATTATAATATAATATCATACTTTTTCTTGGTTGATATTTTCATGCCGATGGTCAATCCATATGATGATGGGAATGGTAATGGTAAGTTAATAATATTGAGTTCAGAATATCTCCACTAAAAACAAAACTGGAATATTGGTGTATTGGAGTAGATTTGAGGAAAGATATATATTATCGTTCATCATAGAATTGAGGAATTAATATCGTCGGCGACACCGCAAAACCAAGTAACTGATAAAAATTCAAAAATGAGATTTCGGCGGTAATTATTTAATTATATTAGTAAGCACAGGTGTGCAAATTCTTTTCAAATAGTAAACAGACCCTGAGACAATCAATATCAAGTGGTTTGTAACTATTTTGAATTTAAACTAATTCATCAATCCAAAATTATGAAGTTTTTAGTGCCTTCTGAAAATGTTGGTTTTCGCAGCTACTTGGTTTTGCGGTGTCACCGACGATATCTCGGATGAGTTCGTTGTTGGGTAGAATTCGTCTATTGGTTTTGGATTGATAATTTTTGGCACTCTTGTTGAATTTAAATTCTTCTATGATGTCAATGAAAAATTATATACGATTTACAATTATTTATTCAATATTGTGACGCGTTTCGTCGACACAGCGACTTCATCAGACTACATCATACTGGTATGATGTACAGTATGATTTAGTCTGATGAAGTCGCCGTGTCGACGAAACGCGTCACAATATTGAATAAATAAGTGTAAATCGTATATAATTTTTCAGTTAATATGGATTGGCATCAAGTAAAAGCCACAAGCATTAAATTTCTTCTATGATGTTTGAATTCAATTTCTGCTAAGATGAAGTTCTAAATTTCAATAATGAATCGTACTTCTATGTTTTCACAGAATGCTATAATTATTCTATCTAAGCTTTATTATATGATCTGTGTTCATACTCGTACATTTCATCCTGTTCTATAAGAGAGAGTCAAATTCATTTCAGCTATTTTAATTTGGTTACTTCCATGGTGCAGTTCTCATTCTCAGATTGCTCATTTAATCTTGATAAATAAACTATTATTTGAATTGAATTTCCTTTATGATGCAGTTCTATCATAAGAATACATTGATGTAATTCCCAACTCTGAGAAACCAATACTTTCGGAGATATAATTTGTCTGTTTGAACTAGAGCGCCAGAAAGCTCCTGTCCACAGGGCTTGAACCCATTTTTCATCCTGTAATACCCGCATAGGATGTGGACTTAATATTTTTGGAAAAAAATTGCGCACTCCACTTTTTCTTAAAATAAGGATTATATATAAAATCCTGATTCATTTAAGAGTAAATTGTATACCTGGTTCTTTTTGCGCGCGTGTTCCGCAAGGAACAGCGTGCTATCATTCGTCAAAATGTCTGATTTTTCAAATTTTTTTCCGAAAATGGTCTGAAACGATTCAGTTCGACTCACTGATGGATAATCCGGGGTCAAATTCAATTATGTCCGTTCGGTCCGGCAGTTAGCGCGATAACTCTCGAACGGAACGAGTTAGAGCGTTTAAATTTGCAGGGTAGTTTTGTAACGTAAATATTGCCACGATAACTTGAGAACGGAAAGAGCTAGAGACTTGAAATTTTCAGGGTACGTGGCGCATCTCAATTCGACGGGCAAGTTCGGTAATGGACATAATCGGCCTAATGGTCTTCAAGTAATAATTTTGTTTGAGTAGTTGTAGACTGTACACCTAAGCATGTTCGTGAAATTTTGAGACAGTCGTTTAGCTAGAAAATTAAAATAAAAGGTTGAAAAATATTTCTTATGTCACGATAACCTGAGAACAAAAAGGGATAAAGATTTGAAATTTTCAGGTTAGGTTGTAAATCTGAATGCGAAATTGAGTTTGTTCATAAGCCAAATCGGATAAACGATTTTGGAGTTATACCTATGTGAAATTTGGTTATTATTTCCTCAATAACTCGAAAATTACTACACCGATTGAATTCAAATATGGTTATTAGTTGAAGAATACCGACGCAAAAATTCTAGCAAAATATCGTGATTATTGTATAAGTAAAAAATTCTTAAAAAATCATTGAAAATTATTGAAAAAAATTTTATATATCAGTGACTATTCATCCGATATCGCTGAAATTTTGCGAGAGCCTCTAGAACCTAACTCTACTACCAAGTTACAAGTTTGAACACGATCGGATCTATATTGTTGGAGATCCGAGCAGCCTTGTGTGAGTTCAGTTGCTGGATAGGTGACCGTTGCCTCGATAACTCTCAAACGAAAGGAGATAGTATAGAGCAATTTTCAGGGTAGGTTGCGCATCTGAATGGGGGAGTTAAGTTTGCTGTTGGCCATAACCGGCCCAACGGTTTCGGAGTTATATCCATCTGGAATATCATTTCCTCGATAACTCAAAAAATATAGACTTGATCGAATTGAAGCTTGCAAACTAGTTGTATAATATCGAAAATTTTAAAAAAATTACGAAATCAAAAATTGGTTCAAGTACTGACGTGAAGTCAGGAGCTTTTGCGCGTATGTTCTATTGTCCATTCATGTGTAGTGTCCAATACTAGACTATGGACAATAAAATTCACCATGGTAAATTCGATTGAGAGTGCCCAATACAGGAGAATGGACAATAGAACATACGCGCAAAAGCTCCTGACTTCACTTCAATGCTTGAACCAATTTTTTCTCCTTAATTTCTGCAACAAAAGAGAATGAAAAGTCCTTTAAAATGAAGTATCACAAGCCCCTATTTCTCATTAAAAAAACTTGGAGCTGTCACCTGGAGGGGGTTGAATTTAGGGATGATATTTTCACGTCAAAAGGGATTCTCTAAAAAAAATCATAATAATGGAGCTACTGGATTTATTCCATTTGGCTGTTCCATACTGTATATAATGAATTATTTCGAAGATATTCTTTCCAATTCTTTCTATGTTACGAATTTTGAACCAGTATTGCGTTATATACTGCGAAAACATTCCAGAATTTTTAAAATAAATTTTGGCTGTTCCTCGGAAGTTGGAACAGAGTGCTTATCAATTTGCCCAAATGTCTGTAATTTTCAAATATTTGGCTGAAAATGGTCTCAAACGTTTTAGTTCGACTCACTGATCAAGATTCCGTGGTCATAATTGATAGTGTCCGGCCATCCGTTATCACGATAATTCTCGAACAGAATGAGCTAGACAGTTGAAATTTTCGGAGTAGGTTTGGGAGATAAATATTCCAGTTAAGTTTGTTACCTTCTATGGCAATAATTAGGGGAAAGTAGTCCAAAATGATCCCCCTAAGAAAAAATCTTATCATATTCGATACAATGGATGCATGAAAAGTAATAAAACACGTTTTGTTAAGAAAATGTATCTGCTGAACTATTTATGCATCAATTTCACCATTTTCTGATAAACGAATATATTTCTTGGCATTTTTAAAAAGACGGCTAAAGGATCATTTTGGACACCACTGTGTCCTAAATGATCCCACGTTGAGGGAAAATGATCCCGGAATCCCGGAATGAGGAAAATGATCCCGGGATCATATAGTTTGATGAGGAGAAAGTGATGCCGATCTCAAATTAGTTTGAGCAAAAGATTGCGTTGTTGTTTGCAGCTTTTCTATATGTGCAGCAATGATAACGTTTTCGCAGTTGAGGATACTTGGTGAACTACTTATTTCCTCAGGATCAGCATTAGGCGATTCTCTTTGAACCTGCAATAAAGATATTTCGGTATTGTGCTATGTTTCTGCTGTTTCTCCCGCAATAAAAATGCTATCTTGAAGAACATCAGAGTTAAAAGTATGAATGCCACATTTGGCGAATGCATATACGCTAAGGAAAGACATTACAACATCAAGGGGTTGCAATTTATGTGAACAGTGGGTGGGTAGACACAAAATTGTAGTGTAATATTCCCTTACTTTCAGTATCACATCACAATTTTTTGTGTGCGATAGATGGCCGTCTAAAATTAAAAGAGCGGGATCTTCTGCAGTAGGTTTTGCATGATTCAAGAAATGATCAAACCATTGAGGAAAACTTTCCACTTTCACTACCCTGAGGTATTAATTAATTCCATTCATATTCTTTCGAAAATGATCATGGTGTTAATCCATAGATCCTTTAACATGTGGGTAAAATGATCTGGTGGGATCATTTAGTACACCTTGCGTAGGATCATTTTACGCCAAATGCCTTAATTCTGGAAAAATTCGAATTATTGTTCATAAGCATTCTTAACTGGGAATCAAAATATGATAAGATCAACCGTTATCAATCATTAATTTTGCGGAAGCAAACGACTAGAACATAAATATCGACATACAAAAAAAAATCTCTTTTACAAATAGGCTTATTTAAAATAGAACACGTCAATTTCAATATTTTCCTCACAAAACAGCATGGAGAGATCACGACGCCATGACACCTCGTCAGACAAATGGGCAGCATGATTAATATAATTTTAAGTATTTAATTGAGAGATGACGCTACTAGTTTTTTAGAGAGAGGGGGTAATCAATTTACCCCGCGGGATCATTTTGTACTACTATCCCCTATGTTGTTCTCCCTAAGTGATCCCTCAGCTCAAGTCGAAGAAGGGCAGGGTAAGTATATAAAACAAAGGAAATAGTAAATGGGAGCCACCAGATTTCGAATACACTTAGGGGTAGTTAAAGATAGAAATATAAATGAGGAAATCTGGAATTTTACCAATCATAGAAAAATATAAAACTGACCACTCTTTTTATGCTCTCTAAGTTCAAAATATAAATTCAGTTAAATAAGGATTACTAATATTCAGAATTATCACAGCAAAAATAAGAATAAGGGCGTAAGGTAAATGTCCCAATTATCGACACAATAGCGTGTTCCTCAAAGTGTCTGATACATTTCGACTTCAAAGAATAATTTTATATGAATGAAATATTCTGCTTCTACTTCTCTGAACCCCTATTTTGATAAAAGTACAAAAAACGAACATATTGAAAGGGGTAAATATTATAAAAAAAATGAATGGTGTCTCAAAGCAGATATACCCATTATCGACACCGGAAAAATATGAATTACCAATCATCGACATACATGTGCACCAAATATCGACACTTTGGGAAATCCAGATTTTGGCATCGATAATATGTTTGTATTTAAAGAAATATTGATATATTTAGTGAAAATAACAGTTTAAAAATGTTCACAAAAATTAAAAAAACCTTAGATATATAAATTCTCTGCTTAATATGAAAAATATTTGATGATCTTTGGTTAATCCTTAGAAATTAACGTTTTCACTTCAGATACTTCCTATAAGCCACGTTCATTTTACTTTTTAGGCTCGGTAATTCTACGTGTTTCTCCTCTGTCCTAACTCAATTTTCTTTTGTGTCATTTTCAAGGGCTCTCTCATTTGATTCACTATTTTTTGCATTTTGTATGCTTGGTTCACCAAGAACTTGGGCTTCAAAAAGATAATCTGTAATCTCCCCATTCTTACCATTCATATCTTGATGTAGCCCACAAACATTTATATCAGTGTCGGAGTAATCACGGTCATAACAATCCAGTAGTAAATCTACACCCAAATTCTCTTCCCTTACATCCAAGAGAGACGAATTCAGGGAAAAGTTAGCGATTTCTATTCTACTCGATTCAAAATTATTATTTGCGTCAGAAGTTGCTTCCGACGGGACACAGTATTTTTCATGTGTGCATTGCAGTCTTCTAGACATTTTGTAATCATGAGATAACTGGAAACTAAATATGACCAATTATCCCCACATAAATGTGCGTATGATCGACAGTCATGAAAAAATGGATGATTAAATCATATAAATGGACCACAATCGAATGTCGATCAGTACTGAGAGCAATTTTGAATATTCTATGAGCTGATTATCAGAAGATAACAAAAATTGTTTAATGAGTTCTCTATAATTGGATTATTAATTATTATTAATTGATTATTTTTACTTATGGTATGAGTCTCAGCCGTCGACAGAATATTGCACCTTTTATCGACATAGTGTTGAACGTAGTATCGACATCAAAATTTGTTGTACTTTTATCATGTAATTCGATGGAAAACAGTGTGTCGATAATTGGTACACTGAAAATTGTGGATCTTTTGGGTAGGATAACGAAACAATCGTATCCAGGAAAATGGAATTAACGTTTCTGAAAGTTAATCAGAAATCATCCTCAGCGACTCTAATATCGACATATAGATGTCGATATCTGGGACACAATATGTTTCAGAAGTACCATTTATCGACACACAAATATCTCATAAAATATGATACACATTAAATTTTTTTTAATAGAACTGAATACAGTTAATCGTCTCAAGTTAATTATTCTTCAAAAAATTAAATTTCACCTGCATTCGTTGAATCTGGGGAGACATAAATGAAGACTGTGGACTTATCAGAATAGCAAGGAAAACATTGCTCACTCGATGAAGACCGACATTCGGCCAATAAACAGCTGATTTTTCGCTGAGGATGCTTAAGAGAAATAAATGGTGTGAACAAATTCATTCAAGAAACTATAAACTAGATAATTGTTGAATTAAAATTTGTAAGGAAATTTTCGTCGTCTTGTTTTATGGAAAATGAACGGAAGTTGTCGATAATTGGGACACTGTCGATAATTGGGACATTTACCTTATGTGTACACAAGCGCTTTACAAATGCTTGGGGTATGGCCCCCTTTAACTTCAAATACCCTTCAAGCATATTCTTAGATTAAATTAAAATACTTAGACACAATATTTGGGTGTTCTTCAAATCTACGTATTATTGCTAAAAGTTGATAGAGAAAACTAGATAATAAGGAGAGATATACAAGATGTTTATTATGAAGATGAAAGAATGAAATTGTAGTACGAACTTGATTGGTTGGCAGCGTTCTCCTGATGTACCTGGGAATATTACAGTGGCAATCCCCTGGCATCACAAAATCTGGATTCACCCTGATCTGCGAGTATTTTCTGTACCTTCAGAAGTTAGAAATTGAAGGAAGAATATGGACTCAATACTCAATTGTCCCTGACTTGGACCCTATAATGAAGGAAACCATTTTGGTAACACATCGATGTAAAAAGAAACTGAATATTGAAAATATCGAACATACCTCTTATACTCAATGAGGGTAAAATAATACATATATTGTGTTATGCTCGAGAATAATAGATGGTATAAAATCTCGTCAAAGCTGAAAAAGGACAAAACTAAATAAATCAGAAAATGACACAAATGACCATGTGATGGCGGCTTACCATAACGATGAAATTTCTTCTTTATAATCCCTTTTCAGGAAAATTCAATATTTCTCAGAATGTTCGACCCACGAATAAGATAGAACAAGATGATCGAACAATTGCATTATTGAAATCTTCAGAAGAGCAAAAATTCCATATACTGGTATCGGCTTAGCGAAATATTCTTCAAGATTATCAAGATAATCAAATGCGCCTGATAATTACCAACAATTCCGGTTTTTCAGAAAATATGGTGACCGTCGAAATTCACCGATTTGCGCCGGTACAATTGAAGTCGCGGGGGAAATTTCAGCGGCGGCACAGTGCTTCGGTATAAACACGTAACAAGTTTATTACAATTTTAAAATTGAATTTTTTCAAGATGCAGTATCATCATAAAAATCCATTGATATTATTCTCAACTCTAACAAACTAGTACTTTCGGAGATATAATTCTTCAAAATTTTCACATTACAAATTTCAAATTAATTTTTTTTTAATGCAGTTTCATCATAACAGTCGGAATTTATCCTGAATTCATCAAACACTTGGGCAAAAAAGCCTTGTCCTGGTTATTATCATTCTATAATAATATTCTGAATACAGGAAATATTCCAAAAGAATTCCGCAAAGTAAAAGTCATCGGAATTTTAAAACGTGGAAAGGATTCTTCTGATCCTAGCAGTTATCGACCCATTAGTCTGTTAAGTGTTCCTTTTAAAACTTTAGAAAGATTGATTCTTTTTAGGATTGAATCGTCTGTAGAAGACGTTTTACAGAATTGCCAGGGGGGCTTCAGGAAAAATAGAAATTGTTGTGATCAGGTTCTTAGTCTAACTACTTATATCGAAACAGGTTTCAAAAGTATATATATATATATATATATATATATATATATATAAGTGGAAAAGTTTAACGGGTAATTCCGCAAACGAAGCAGATTAAAAATAATTCTGCTGGTACCTGCCGACACGTGTTTCTGCTAGTTGGCAGGTACCAGCAGAATTATTTTTAATCTGCTTCGTTTGCGGAATTACCCGTTAAACTTTTCCACTTATTGATATTACTCCGCATGATCCATATTTCTATGTTATATATATATATATATACTAGCTGGCCCGGCAGACTTCGTACTGCCCTCCAACTCCAACTCCAACTCCAACTCCAACTCCAACTCCAACTCCAACTCCAACTCCAACTCCAACTCCAACTCCAACTCCAACTCCAACTCCAACTCCAACTCCAACTCCAACTCCAACTCCAACTCCAACTCCAACTCCAACTCCAACTCCAACTCCAACTCCAACTCCAACTCCAACTCCAACTCCAACTCCAACTCCAACTCCAACTCCAACTCCAACTCCAACTCCAACTCCAACTCCAACTCCAACTCCAACTCCAACTCCAACTCCAACTCCAACTCCAACTCCAACTCCAACTCCAACTCCAACTCCAACTCCAACTCCAACTCCAACTCCAACTCCAACTCCAACTCCAACTCCAACTCCAACTCCAACTCCAACTCCAACTCCAACTCCAACTCCAACTCCAACTCCAACTCCAACTCCAACTCCAACTCCAACTCCAACTCCAACTCCAACTCCAACTCCAACTCCAACTCCAACTCCAACTCCAACTCCAACTCCAACTCCAACTCCAACTCCAACTCCAACTCCAACTCCAACTCCAACTCCAACTCCAACTCCAACTCCAACTCCAACTCCAACTCCAACTCCAACTCCAACTCCAACTCCAACTCCAACTCCAACTCCAACTCCAACTCCAACTCCAACTCCAACTCCAACTCCAACTCCAACTCCAACTCCAACTCCAACTCCAACTCCAACTCCAACTCCAACTCCAACTCCAACTCCAACTCCAACTCCAACTCCAACTCCAACTCCAACTCCAACTCCAACTCCAACTCCAACTCCAACTCCAACTCCAACTCCAACTCCAACTCCAACTCCAACTCCAACTCCAACTCCAACTCCAACTCCAACTCCATATCCAACTCCAACTCCAACTCCAACTCCAACTCCAACTCCAACTCCAACTCCAACTCCAACTCCAACTCCAACTCCAACTCCAACTCCAACTCCAACTCCAACTCCAACTCCAACTCCAACTCCAACTCCAACTCCAACTCCAACTCCAACTCCAACTCCAACTCCAACTCCAACTCCAACTCCAACTCCAACTCCAACTCCAACTCCAACTCCAACTCCAACTCCAACTCCAACTCCAACTCCAACTCCAACTCCAACTCCAACTCCAACTCCAACTCCAACTCCAACTCCAACTCCAACTCCAACTCCAACTCCAACTCCAACTCCAACTCCAACTCCAACTCCAACTCCAACTCCAACTCCAACTCCAACTCCAACTCCAACTCCAACTCCAACTCGAACTCGAACTCCAACTCCAACTCCAACTCCAACTCCAACTCCAACTCCAACTCCAACTCCAACTCCAACTCCAACTCCAACTCCAACTCCAACTCCAACTCCAACTCCAACTCAAACTCCAACTCCAACTCCAACTCGAACTCCAACTCCAACGTGAACTCCAACTCCAACGTCAATGCAAACCTCAACGCCAACGACAACTCCAACCCTAACGCCAATTCCAATTCAAATTGATCGTAGCACTATCTGTCGGGACAAACTAAAATTAAAATAGAATAATATTGAATGCGATGATAGCGCCATCCGTCGAATCTGATGTAAAACATTCTAAAATCAAAAACTCCTTACAAAAAAAAAACATCTGAATTCACAAAATTATTTATACACACTTCAAAACTCTTTAAAAAACAATTACATTTAATATTTTAATCAGCACATGAATTGAATAACAAATTAATCGTAGCACCATCTGTCGGGACAAACTAAAATTGAATGCGATGATAGCGCCGTCCGCCGGATCTAATGTAAAACATTCCAAAATCAACAACTCCTTATAAATAAGAAATTAATTGAAAAAACATTTTCCAGTAGACCAAATTGTAAATCTAAACCATTCTCGAATCTCCACGAACACACACAAAAAATTTCATCAAAATCGGTCTAGTCGAAGTTACACATCGCGTTGCAAATTGGCGGAGGTGCCAGGTATACCATCAAAGAAAGGATAATTATGATGAGCAATGAAAACTTTGGTTTTTTAGTAAATCTAAACCATTCTCGAATCTCCACGAACACACACAAAAAATTTCATCAAAATCGGTCCAGTCGTTTAGGAGGAGTTCAGTCACATACACACGCACCAAGAAATATATATATTAAGATATATATATATATATATATATTCTTTTGAACTTGGGCATTACAATTTGTTTTGTATCTAACAATAAAGCATGTGTATGAAAGAAGTGTTAGCAGAGGTTAGTGTAACGGGGTACCATATTATTTGATATAATATGATACTAGAGCTTAGGGAAAAAACCTCAGCAAAAAAACCCTATCTCCCCGTTAGTGTTGTGATTTATGAAAATTGATTTTGTTAAGAAAATATAGTAAAATGAAAACAGGAACAGCATTTGTGGATTTGTCAGCAGCATATGACACGGTATGGAAAGAGGGTTTGATTTTTAAACTTTATACTCATTTAAAGTGTGGCAAAATGGTTCGTTTACTCGAAAATGTTCTCGGATAGAAGGTTTCGTGTTTTTATTGATAATAATAGTAGTAAATTCAAGAATTTAAATAATGGTCTCCCACAAGGTTCAGTTTTAGCACCTCTTCTTTTCAATTTATATCTGTGTGATATTCCTGCTACTTCGTCTGAGAAATTCATATACGCTGATGACGTTGTCCTTGCATTTCGTCATTCTGATTTCGAAAGTATAGAAAATAATCTATCTGCAGATTTAGATATTCTGAAGAAGTACCTATTTCAGTGGCGTTTGTGTCCGAATCCGAATAAAGCTGAGGTTTCTTGCTTTCATTTGAACAATCACCAAAAATATAGAACATTGAGTGTAACTTTCGGTGATTCTTTCTTGAGACATAATTTTTATCCTAAATATCTAGGAGTAAAACTAGATTCATCTTTGAATTTCAAAGCTCATTTGGATGACTTGCGACTGAAGTTGAAAAAAAATGTTGCCCTGTCTGGTTTAATAGTGCTCATACTCAAAAAATTGATGCACAGTTGAATTCATCTATGCGAATCATCACTGGAACTATTAGATCTACACCTATTCATTGGTTGCCAGTTCTTTCAAACATTGTCCCGCCCCACATTCGCAGGCAGACTGCTGTTTCAAATTCTTGGAATAAATTTCATTCTTTTCCGAATTCATTTCCGATTATCTCCTACATTCCAGGCAATAAGATTCCCAGATTGAAGTCACGAAACCCTTTATGGTCCAACTGTTTTCTTAATTCGAATAAAATTGACAAGGAAGTTTGGCGGTCTGAATGGATTTCATGCAATTCATTCAACAAAGATTTAATTTCTGATCCTTCAAATAGAGTTCCGGGGTTTGTTCTTCCAAGGAGAATATGGTCTATTTTGAATCGTCTAAGAACCGGTCATGGTCGTTGCAACAGCATGCTTTTCAGGTGGAATTCAGTTGAGAGTCCTAGTTGTGAATGCGGGGAAGCAGAGGAAACCATAGATCATTTAGTTAATAATTGTCACATATATAGATTCAAAGATGGCTTTAGGGCTATTCATAATGTTTCTGAATCTTTTTTAGAATGGGTAGCGAGTTTCAAATCTATTTAACGAAATATAGAATATTCCATTTTTAATTTGTTCGTTTTCTCCCGTAGTCTTTTCCTTTTTCAGATGGGGTTTCGGGTACCTTGGAGAATCTTTTCTGCTTGTTGAAGGAAGAAGCGATAATAAAGAAAAAGATGCCCTTCAATATTTAATATTTCAGCATATTTTGTTAACAATTTCAATTTTCATAAATCACAACACTAACGGGGAGATAGGGTTTTTTTTGCTGAGGTTTTTTCCCTAAGCTCTAGTATCATATATCAAATTATATGGTACCCTGTTACACTAACCTCTGCTAACACTTTTTTCATACACATGCTATATTGTTAGATAAAAAACAAATTGTAATGCTCAAGTTCAAAAGAATATATATATATATATATATATATATATATATATATATATATATATATATATATATATATATATATATATATATATATATATATATATATATATATATATATATATATATATATATATATATATATATATATATATATATATATATATATATATATATATATATATATATATATATATATTGATATCATTCTCAACTCTAATAAACTAATACTTTCGGAGATATAATTTCTAAAAATTGTTACATTACAAATTTCAAATTCATAATTTTTCAAGACGCAGTTTCATCATAAGAATCCATTGATATCATTCTCAACTCTAACAAACTGATACTTTCAGAGATATAATGTTTAAAAATTTTTACATTACAAATTTCAAATTAATTTTTTTTTGCAGTTTCATAATAAAAATCCATTGATATCATTCTCAACTCTAACAATCTAATACTGTCGGAGATATTCTTTTTCAAAATTTATACAACGCAAATTTCAAATTCATTTTTTTTTTAATCAATTTCATCATAAGAATCCATTAATATCATTCTCAACTCTACCAAACTAATACTTTCGGAGATTCAAAATTTTCACATTACAAGTTTCAAATTCTATTTTTTTTCGAATGCACTAGAGGTATGTATAATACACTCACGGCAGCAATGGAAACCATCTTGAACTTGACCCCGTTGAACAATCAGGTCAAGAAAGAATTTGTAATGAATGGACCTCAGAGGAAGAAAAAATAAGCACTGTCGTGAAGTCAGTACTCTTTGGCGCGCGTGTCCACGGTGGCTAATTTGAATTGAATGATGAGTACTTCGAGCTCATTGGATAGAGCGAGCCGAAGATCTACCCAAAAGATAGTGGACACCATTCACTGTCGATTCGAAAATTAACAGTGCTGTATCTAAGCTTCCATTAGGATAGAGTAACAAAGTTGAAAAAGAACAAAACTGACTCTCCTTAGTCGCACAAGCTCCTAGAAGATTATGAGGGATCTCCTTGGGAAAGACTTGTGAGTGTCAGTATAATCATAATCATGTTTATAGCGCGCGCGCCAAAGTAGATTGACCCCACGTAAATGCTTTTTTACACTTCATTTTCATTGTCAAGTCAATCTGCATTTGGCGCGCGTGCTAGAAACAAGTTATAGATTATACTGACCCTCCCAAGTCTTTCCCAAGGAGATCCCTCAGAATCTTCTAGCAGCTTGTGCGACTAAGGAGAGTCAGTTGTGTTCCTTTTCAAATTTGTTACTCTATCCTAATGGAAGCTTAGATACGGCACTGTTAATTTTTGAATCGACAGTGAATGGTGTCCACTATCCTTTAGGAAGATCTTCGGCTCGCTGAACATAAAGTACTCATCATTCAATTCAAATTAGCCACCGTGAACACGCACGGCAAAGAGTTTTGTCCTCACGTCAGTGCTTTTATTTTTCAAGTTCCTCTAACCAATATGGCTATCAATACAATTTACCTGTTTGCTTTACCGTAGATCGAAAAAAATGCGGTTATGGGACCTCCTTTAGGAACGCAATTGCCTCTTCTCCAAATCCGAACATATTTTAATATAGATCTACCGAACATAGTTATTTATAAATTCGCCTTAGGGCCACGAAACAGACATTTCAACTCGTAAACAACGCTATTTCCCCCAAACTGACTTGTGTTCGTGCACTGAATGGACATGAATATTCTTTTAAAACCTCACAATATCGGCTCATTACTCCCAACATAACCCATACAACCCAAAAACAGTCACTTCTCTTCTGCAAATGCGCAATCTACTCGCGGCTGAAAGTCCTCTAAAAATCACACACCTTAGATAAAACTCCGATTCTCCAACACTAGTGGTTCAGGAGATATCGCATCTTGAATACACGCATGCGCGGACCTCACCAGGAAATCCTATGGAGGCATCAGCCACCCAAAAAACCCAATCCTCTCTGACGAAAACAGCAGCAGATAAATCACTGATGGTCTGCTCATGCGCATAACGAAAAATGCCCGCGAGGCGTAACATCAATTTGAAAATTAGCCCCAGTGCCACGGTACGGACACTTAAACTCAGAAACAACGCTATATCCCTCATACTGACTTGTCCTTGCACTGAATTGCCATGAATATTCTTTTAAAACCTCACAATATCGGCTCAGCACTCCCAACATAACCCATACAACCCAAAAATAGTCACTTCTCTTCTGGGCATGCGCAATCTACTCGTGGCTGCAAGTCCTCCTGAAATCACACACCTTACGAAAAACTCCGTTTCTCCAACACTAGTGGTTCAGAAGATATCTCATCTTGAATCCACGCATGCGCAGACCCTCACCAGGGGATTCTATGGAGGAATAGCATCCGCCACCCCAAAATCCCAATCCTTTCTGACGGACACACCAGCAGATAAATCACTGATTGTCTGCTCATGCGCATAACGAAAAATGCCCGTAAGGGGTAATAACGATTTCAAAATTAGTCCCAGGGCCACGGTACGGACACTTCAATTCGGAAACAACGCTACATCCCCCAAACTAACTTGTCCGTGCAACGAATTGCCACGAATATTTTTATAAAACCTCACAATATTTGCTCAGCATTCCCGATATAACCCGTACAACCCAGAAACAGTCACTCCTCTTCTGGGCATGCGCGATCTACTCGTGGCTGCAAGTCCTCCCAAAATCACACACCCTAAAAAAACTCCGAATCTCCAACACCAGAGGTTCAGGAGATATCGCATCTTCAATCAACGCATGCGCAGACCCTTACCAGGGGATTCTATGGAGGAAAAGCATCCGCCACTTCAAAACCCCAATCCTCTCAGACGAAAACACCAGCAGTTAAATCTCTGATAGTTTGCTCATGCGCATAACGAAAAAATGGGTTCAAGCCCTGTGGACAGGAGCTTTCTGGCGCTCTAGTTCAAACAGACAAATTATATCTCCGAAAGTATTGGTTTCTCTGAGTTGGGAATTATATCAATGTATTCATATGATAGAGCTGCATCATAAAGGAAATTCAATTCAAATAATAGTTTATTTATCAAGATTAAATGAGCAATCATGAGAATGAGAACTGCACCATGGAAGAAATCGAATTAAATCTGGCCAATTTTGCCCAATAACGAACTTAACCGAGATATTCATCTCCCTAACCTACTCTGAAAATTTCAACTACCTAGCTCATTCCGTTCGAGAGTTATTGTGGAAAAACTTTTTTTAAATTTTCAAAATTTTTTTTTTTACACTTTGCGGTAATCTGGTCTATACAAAACTTCACATGCGTATAAAGGTCATGATTCTACAATTTGATGCTAAATTTCAGATAGATCGAACGAACTTGTCCGAGATATTTACGCTCCAAAACCACCTTGCAATTTTCAATCCGCTAACTCCTTTCGTTCGAGAGTTATCGTGCCTACGGCCGGTCGGCCGGCCGGACAGAATCGATTTCGCACTCGGATTCTTGATCAGTGAGTCGAACCAAATCGTTTGAGACCATTTTCCGCCCAAAATTCCAAAATTACAGACACTTGGGCAAATTGATAAGCACTCTGTTCCGAGGAACTAGAGCGCCAAAAAAACAAGTCTCCTATGACAATTGCCCAAAACAGGTTTAAAGTACCAACAAATAGTAGGTATTCCATAAAACATGTATTAATGAAGATAAGTAATAATAAAAAATTACCTTGTAATCGATCAAAAATTTACTGATCTACGTTCACCAAATGTTCTCCTCTCTCGAACTTCAGAATTATGCTTTCAATATTTACGTAATATTTTCAAACATTTTCGGGTGGGGTCCCCGTTGCATCGCTAAAATACGAGTATTTCAACCCCAATATTTTTGAAGTTGCAATATTCCCTACTGTCAAGTTGACAATTCATACATAGAAAATAATTATATCAATCTGTGAAATACGATTTACATTGAAATTTTGAAAAATCATATCTCCGAAAGTATTAGCTTGTTAGAGTTATAAATGATATGAATGGATTCTTATGATAAAACTGCTTATTAAAAAAAAAAAATAATTCGGAATTTGTTTTGTAAAAAAAAAATTTCTTTTTATTACTCCGAAACCTTCTTTCCGATTTTGCCCGGTAACGAACTTAGCCGAGATATACATCCCCCAAACCTACTCTGAAAATTTCAACTCTCTAGCTCATTCCGTTCGAGAGTAATCGTGCCTACGGCCGGCCGGCCGGACAGAATGAATTTCCACCACGGATTCTTGATCAGTGATTCGAACCAAATCGTTTAAGACCATTTTCATCGAAAAATTCGAAAATTACAGACATTTGGGCAAATTGATAAGCACTCAGTTCCGAGGAACTAGAGCGCCAAAATGCCCGTAAGGGGTAACATCAATTTCAAAATTAGCCCCAGAGCCACAGTATGCACACTTCAACTCTGAAACAACGCTATTCCCCCCAAACTGACTAGTGTCCGTGCACTGAATTGACATGAATATTCTTTTAAAACCTCACAATATCGGCCCATTACTCCCAACATAACCCATAAACCCAAAAACATTCACTTCTCCTCTGCGCAAGCGCAATCTACTCGCGGCTAAAAGTCCTCCCAAAAACACACACCTTACAAAAATCTCCGATTCTCCAACAATAGTGGTACAGGAGATATCGCATCTTGAATCCACGCATGCTCAGACCCTCACCAGGAGAATCTATGGATGAATAGCATCCGCCACCCCAAAATCCCAATCCTCTCTGATGAAAACACCAGCAGCTAAATCACGGATGGTTTGCTCATGCGCATAACGAAAACTGCCCGTAAGGGGTAACAGCGATTTCAAAATTAGTCCCAGGGCCACAGTACGGACCCTTCAATCCGGAAACAACGCTACATCCCCCAAACTGACTTGTCCTTGCACGAATATCCTTTTAAAACCTCACAATATTGGCTCAGCACTCCCAACATAACCCGTACAACCCAAAAACAGTCACTTCTCTTCTGCGCATGCGCAATCTACTCGCGGCTAAAAGTCCTCTCAAAAGCACACACCTTACAAAAAAACTCCGATTCTCCAATACTAGTGGTTCGGGAGATATCTCATCTTTAATCCACGCATGCGCAGACCCTCATCAGGGATCTGGATTCTATGGAGGAATAGTATCCGCCACGGGCCACCCCAAATCCCCAATCTTGTCTGACGAAAACTACATCAGTTAAATGTCTTCTCATCTGCGCATGCGCATATCGAAAAATGACCGGAAAGAGCAGCATGAACCTATAAAAATGGGTTCAAGCACTGACGTGAAGTCAGAAGCTTTTGCGCGTATGTTCTATTGTCCATTCTTCTGTATTGGTCACCCTTAATCGAATTTACCATGGTAAATTATATTGTCCATTCTCCTATATTGGACACTCCTAATTCGAATTTACCATGGTAAATTCGAATTAAGTGTCCAATACAGGAGAATGGACAACATAATTTACCATGGTAAATTCGATTAAGGGCGTCCAATACAGAAGAATGGACAATAGAACATACGCGCAAAAGCTTCTGACTTCACGTCAGTGCTTGAACCAATTTTTAAAATTTTCTAGGGGTGCGGTTCTTAAATTTTTTTTTTTCGTCATTTTTTTCAAATTTTGTAGGGGTACGGTTCTTACAAAATTTTAAACACGTCTTTATGTCGATTTTCTACTACTAGTTACCAAGCTTCAATTCGATCGAATATTTATTTTTTGAGTTATCAAGGAAATAATATTCCAGGTGGGTATAACTCGGAAACCGTTAGACCGATTATGCCTAAAAACGAATTCAACTCTCCCTTTCGGATACGCAACCTACCCTGAAAATTGCAAGTCCCTATCTCCTTTCGTTCGAAAGTTATCGAGGCAACGGTCACCCATCTACTGAACTCACACAAGAATGCTCGAATCTCCAACAATATTTAACCGATCGTATTAAAACTTGAAACTTGGCAGTAGAGTTAGGTTATGAAGGCTCTTGCAAAATTTCAGCAATTTCAAACGAATAGTTACTCATATATAGAATTTTTTTTTTATTTTCAATGATTTAAATTTTCTACAAATGCTATCTTCACCAAAACTGCAAACATTTTTGCGTTGGCATTCTACAACTAATAACCATGTTTGAATTCAAGCGGTTCAGCATTTTTTGAGTTAATGAGGAACAAAAAACCACCAAATTTCAGAAAATTTCAGATGGCTTTAACTCTAAAACCGTTTGACCGATTATGCTCATAAACAAACTGAAATGTCGCGTTCTGGTGCACATCCTAACCTGAAAATTTCAAGCTGCTATCTCATTCGGTTCTCAAGTTATCGTGACAACAAAAATATTTTTTAATAATTTTTTAAAAATTTCTAGCCATACGATTCGCACAAAATTTCACGAACGTGCTTAGGTTCATATTTTACAACTACCCACCAAGTTTCAATTCGATCGCATTCATATTGGTTGAAAACAAAATTATTACTCGGAAGCCACTGGGCCGATTATGCCCATTAACAAACTTGTCCGTCGTATTGGGATGCGCCACCTACCCTGAAAATTTCAAGTCGCTAGCTCTTTTCGTTCTCAAGTTATCGTGGCAACGGCCGGACGGACAGAATCAAATTTGACCTCGAATTCTTCATTGGGGAGTCGAACTTAATCGTTTGAGACCATTTTCGTCAAAAAATTCGAAAGTTACAGACATTTGGGCAAAACTATAACGCGATGTTCCCCAGAACATACGCGCAAAAAATAGGTCGCGGCATTTCAAGCAAAGTAGGTATTCCGCAAAATAGTGGTAATTTTTTGATTTTTTTCATGTTCACGAAATTTAGCAAAAGTGTTCGCTTTGCTCTTTTGCATCTAACTACTGAGTTTCAATTTAATCACATCAGTGTTTTTCGAGTTATCGCGAAAACAAAATTTCAAAATTTTTAAAATTTTTTTTGCCACTTCAGGGCCGTCTGATCAGTACAAAACTTCGCAGGCATTTAAATGTCATGATTCTACAATTTGGCGCCACATTTCAGTAAGATCGAGTGATCGGTTCAGGAAATAATTATAAAAAACGTTTTTACTAAAAGCGGCCATAACTCCGAA
Organism: Halyzia sedecimguttata; assembly: GCA_937662695.2. Classification (NCBI taxonomy): domain Eukaryota; kingdom Metazoa; phylum Arthropoda; class Insecta; order Coleoptera; family Coccinellidae; genus Halyzia; species Halyzia sedecimguttata. The sequence goes on along the minus strand of OW569416.2, from coordinate 6,751,294 downwards.
ACCGTTTGGTGGATTTCGCCCGTTAACGAACTTGTCTGAGATATTTACGCTAGAAAACTACCCTGCAAATTTCAACGCTCTAAGTCGTTCCGTTCGAGAGTTATCGTCCTAAAAGCCAGACCGGCCGGCCGGACCGACAGAATTGAATATGACCTCGAATTCTTCATCAGGAAGTCGAACCCAATCGTTTGAGACCATTTTCGAAAAAAAATTCGAAAAATATAGAAATTGTGACGAAATGATAGCACGCTGTTCCTTGCGGAACACGCGCCCAATGAAGATTCTGAGCTCGGTAGAGCAACAGTTCCTTTCGTGCCCAAAATATATCATATTAGTTGGTATTAACTTACGGCACCAGTTATGATGGTATCAATGACAACCAAGGTGCTCTGTCATATATTTCGTAACTATCTAGTGCAATGGTTCTTAACCGGTGGTCCGCGGACCACTGGAGGTTCCTGGAAGCACCCGAGTTGTTCCGCGAAGCGATCCTAAAAATATTGAGTAAGCCAAAAGCACTATATTCACTCTGCTCATCATTTTTCTTCTTCTCGTCGATAGATGAACGAGTAACCAAAACGTGCCCATGGTATGGCACGTTAATATAATAATAATAATTAATAAAGGTCCTACCCTAATGTACAATGATATTGAGGAACAAGTAAGTGATAAGATAAAGTGCGGACATCATTTTGCTCTGCAATGTAATGGATCCACCGACGTTTCACAACGGTGTCAATTACTTTTGTTTGTTCGATTTTTGTATAACTATTCTTTTCCAATGAATTGGAAACGACTTCGCAAGGTGTTATGCATAAAATAAGTCGATTTTTTGAGGGGCATGGTCTTCAGTGACCAATTGTCGGGATTTATCCGGATGGTGCTTCTTCTATGCTTGGTTCCCTGCTCTGCATTGATAAAAACGAATGTTCTATTTGCAATATCAGACATTCATCGTCAAGCATTGGTTGCTTCCTTCCATTATGCATGAATGTTGCGCTGAAAATTGCGATAGAAGATTTTAACTTCATCAAAAAATGTTCAATGAACACTTGTCTATTGAAACAATTGTGCTCTCATATGAACTCTGAACACGTAAGTCTGCTTTTCCACACAGTGGTGCATTGGCTTTCAGAATTCTGCCGAGCACTGAAGAAAAGTGCTTCGAGCCCTAAGCACTAAGCACTCAATAAAAATGATCCCGAGCCTCGAGCACAAAGCACCGCGTTTTCACAAAAGGCTTGCGATTACTGAGCACTTTATAAAAGTAATTCGATTTTTCGAGCACTAAGCACTAAGCACTTTTGGATGGAAATGAGGATATTCTCTGCGAATTGTTGAATAAAATTGTATTCAATTGGAGAAACATGAAAACTAGCAACCCTGCATTCCTCATATGCATCATTGGAGGATAAGAAATAGAGTGCAGCGAAACAAATTTCTAGAAAACTAACAATCTCAAAATTCGTTCTATTCTCACACATATTGAAAAGGTCTTTAGGTATTATTCAAGGAAATGATACATTGAATGGAAATATGAATTCCATAAGCGTCTCAGTTTTTTCTGCACTTGAAAAATGTATTTCTTCTTCTTCTTCTTTAGCTCTACAACCCTGGGTGGGTTTTGGCTGACTGCACCACTTGCCTCCATGAAAAATGTATTTGCCTATTTAAAAATGGGACAACAACATAGTATTATATTATGAAACTTAGGCGAAGTATTTTCATTCCCTTAATAATAAAAAAAGCACTGACGTGAATTCAGTGCTCTTTGGGGCATTTTTTGCGCGTATGTTCTGGGGAACATCGCGTTATAGTTTTGCCCAAATGTCTGTAACTTTCGAATTTTTTGAAAAAAATGGTCTCAAACGATTAAGTTCGACTCCCCAATGAAGAATTCGAGGTCAAATTTGATTCTGTCCGACCGGCCGTCCGGCCGGCCGTTGCCACGATAACTTGAGAACGAAAAGAGCTAGCGACTTGAAATTTTCAGGGTAGGTGGCGCATCCCAATACGACGGACAAGTTCGTTAATGGGCATAATCGGCCCAGTGGTTTCCGAGTAATAATTTTGTTTTCAACCAATATGAATCCGATCAAATTGAAACTTGGTGGGTAGTTGTAGAATATGACCCTAAGCACGTTTGTGAAATTTTGTGCGAATCGTATGGCTAGAAAATTTTAAAAAAATTATTAAGAAATATTTTTGTTGTCACGATAACTTGCGAACGGAATGAGATAGCGGCTTGAAATTTTCAGGTTAGGATGTGCACCGGAACGCGACATTCCAGTTTGTTTATGAGCATAATCGGCCAAACGGTTATAGAGTTATAGCAATCTGAAATTTTCTGAAATTTGGTGGTTTTTTGTTCCTCATTAACTCGAAAAATACTGAACCGATGGAATTCAAACATTGTTATTAGTTGTAGAATGGCAACGCAAAAATGTTTGCAAAATTTGGCGAGGATAGCATTTGTAGAAAATTTTCAATAAATCATTAAAAATAAAAAAAAAATTCTATATATCAGTAACTATTCGTTTGAAATTCATGAAATTTTGCAAGAGCCTTCATAACCTAACTCTACTGCCAAGTTTCAAGTTTTAATATGATCGGTTAAATATTGTTGGAGATTCGAGCATTCTTGTGCGAGTTCAGTAGTACCGATTTGGTGTAGCGTAAGGCTCCGAAGAAACGATCGCTCGACACGGACTTTTGCCGTCGAGTCGAAGAAGACGAATCGATTTGTGTTTTTCCCAAATTTCGTTCTTCTAGGTTGAGCCTAAATATACTAATTCGAAACAAGTTTCGGAGGCTTTGAGTCCGACGATTTTCCATTCAAAAAGTCAATCCGAGAAACGTCAGAATTAATTCGAGAGACGGGGTGGGAAATTTTCGAAAGCGAAACTGACGATTTAGGCCTTTTTTATATTTAAAACTGTAATTAGATCTTTGAAATACCATTGAATGAAGAAATTCTTGTAAGTTAACAAAATATCTTTATTTGAACAATAAAAATGCATCATTTTATTAAAATGATAGTTAGACTATCCAATTGCTTCTTTTCTTTATAATATTTTAGCTGTAAGTCAGTATAGCTTAGAACTTTTAAAGTAACGTCCTACAATATTAATTTAAATGATATTATAAATAAAAATAAATTGGTTCAAGCACTGACGTGAAGTCAGAAGCTTTTGCGCGTATGTTCTATTGTCCATTCTCCTGTATTGGACACTCTTCTTAATCGAATTTCACATGATGAATTCTATTGTCTACTCTCCTGTATTGGACACTCTTCTCAATCGAATTCACCATGATGAATTCTATTGTCCATTCTCCTGTATTGGAGACTCTTCTTAATCGAATTTACCAAGATGAATTATATTGTCCAGAATGGACAATAGAATTCATCTTGGTAAATTCGATTAAGAAGAGTCTCCAATACAGGAGAATAGACAATAAAAATCATCATGGTAAATTCGATTGAGAAGAGTGTCCAATACAGGAGAATAGACAATAGAATTCATCATGGTAAATTCGATTAAGAAGAGTGTCCAATACAGGAGAATGGACAATAGAACATACGCGCAAAAGCTTCTGACTTCACGTCAGTGCTTGAACCAATTTTTCATTAATACATATTTTAATTCGAATTGATCAACATGAAGTCAGTTTTTTTTAATTTCTCAAAATGTCAGAAATATAATCGGCAGAAATCAGACAGCATTATTTTATATTGTGATTGTTTTCATAAGCAATTTAGCAAATTAAATAAGATATAAATTTAAATGCATAAATCGAATAAATCTGGTACTCAATAGCTTCTCCGACCACAGCGCGTCAGCGTCTGTTCGTGTTACGAGAAGATTTCGGAAAGGATTAGTGCTTAGCAATCCTCGGAAGTGCCCGGGAGCACTTAAGGGATTAATAAGCACTAAGCCTTTTCATGAAGTGCTTGAATTACTAAGCACTAAGCACTGGTTTCAAAAAGTGCTCGGGAGCACAGTACTCGGGAGCACAAAAATTCTTCAAGCACATTCACGAGCACTAAGCACAATGCTTCGGCTCAGCTCTGTTGGCTTTCCAAATGAAATATCTCTTCAAGGTTGTATGATCTGAGAGAAAAAGGGAAAATATTTTCAACTCTTAAGGAAAACAAAGAATTGTTGAATTGGTTCTGCGAGTCCAACTTTCAAATGACCTTTCCCTATTTAGTTCTTTGCTCAATTAAATGAATTGAACGTTCAACTCCAAGGGTCAGGAAATTTAAAGTTTCACGGTAAGGGCAACATATTAGCATATAAAGAGAATATCAATGCTTTTATCGCTAAAATTGAGTTATGGATGTACAAGATCGAAAGTGTTTCATAATTTGAATCAAATAATCGGGGAACACAATGCCAAGGTAAAAGAAGAATAACAAAAAAAACATGATACTGCATTTGACAAACTTGAAATTTCCGGACTGTGAAGACAAAGTTATTCTGAAAACAGTTTGCAATCCTTTATTTATCAAAGTTTCTGAGGTCCCTTGATGAAATTGAAAAAGAATTGACAACTTGAAATATACATATATTCGAGTTAGGAATAAAAATCTTGAAAATTTTTGCAGCCAAGAGCAATTTCTTTCCCACTGATTCGAGATATTGCTATACGTTATTCCACTAAGTTTTCATCGACATATTCATGCGAGCAATTATCTCAGCATCCTATACCAGAAAGCTGCTGCAGCTGCCACGAGCTCAGATTCGAGTAATGGTGGGACTGCTGACTTATCCATGCCGTACAATTGGTATTTGTACCGACAGTGACCTGTCAGTAGTACTGTCGGTACAAATAGTTTGCTAATGCCCAGAGCTGGCCGGCCTAAGAATTTTACATATGGATGAGCCAGTTCTAAAACCTTACGACGTGATAGCCCAAGACTTCTAAGGACGTCATCAGATATGTTAACACCCTTGACAATGTCCCTAGAAATGAATAAGTAGGGTAATACATAGAACAAAATATCGTATCGGTCCCAGTTCTGAATGGCTGGACCAAGCCTCATGACCCCGTTATAATAATAATAAAAATATGTGAGCACGGGATCTCGCCTCGGCGCATTTGATAATGAAAGATAAGCACCAAATTCGGCTGGATGCCCGTGCAGACTTTCATTTGGTTTTAAGAGGCACTAAAACAAGGATTCAAAATTTGCTTAAGACTATGTAGTCCAAAATATCTCATTGAAATAATACATTCATCTCTGTAATATATAATTTACTTTAAAATAATTTAAATAAAATATTATCAATGTTTCATATATGTATAAATAGAAGCACCATTTATTTATTCACATTTACTGTGTAGGTATATATTTATCGACCTTTTGATGATAATATTAACTTCAAAAAGTTGGTGGTCCGCGACAGATAGAAATGATATTAAATGGTCCTTCATTATGAAAAGGTTAAGAACCACTGATGTAATGTCTGGTATGGAGGAACAAGACTAAAGAAAAGATAAGGCAGCAGAGGTTACATAACCTAAAAGTCTTGTTTATCTGGGCATCACTAGAGCTTTGTATAATACCACGTATTATACCATGTATTTATACTCACGCCAGGAAAGGAAACCATTTGGAACCTTACCGCGTTGCCCAATCAGGCCAAGAAAGAATGTTTAATTAATGGACCTCAAAGTAAAAATGAGGGACCACATGTAGATTCTCAGCTCAGCAGATGCACAGTTCATCTTGTGCCCAAATTATGCCATGTTAGTTTGGATTAACTTTGGCACCAGTTTTAATTCACATTTTGCTTATTGACGCAGCCTTCAAAGCGAAAATGGGATCAATACCTAAAAATGGGTTCAAGCCATGTGGAGAAGAGCTTTCTGGCGCTCTAGGTCAAACAGACAAATTATATCTCCGAAAGTATTGGTTTCTCAGAGTTGGGAATTATATCAATGTATTCATATGATAGAACTGCATCATAAAGGAAATTCAATTCAAATAATCGTTTATTTATCAAGATTAAATGACCAATCTGAGAATGAGAACTGCGCCATGGAAGAAATCAAATTAAAATAGCTGAAATGAATTTGACTCTTTCTTATAAAACAGGATGAAATATACGAGTATGAACACAGATCATATAATAAAGCTTAGATAGAATAATTATAGCATTCTTTGAAAACATAGAAGTACGTACGATTCATTATTGAAATTAAGAAAAATCATATCTCCGAAAGTATTAGCTTGTTGGAGTTGAAAATGATATCGATGGATTTTAATGGTGAAACTGCATCTTAAATAAAAATTACAGACATTTGGGCAAATTGATAAGCACTCAGTTCCGAGGAATTAGAGCGCCAAAAAGTGTAATTCCCTTTCCGGGATTTGAGCCCGCCTTCTCTCGTTCCGAAACCGAAGACCCGACTGACTAGACGAAACAGCTATCGGGCTCCTCGTACGATCTTGTCGATCTCCGGTATTAGAATAAAACGTCGGTACTTACCTGGGATATTCTTAATTTTCACTTTTCGACATAAAATCGCCACATGGGGGTTTATTTGACGGTTTTTTAGGTAGGTATAGTAATATATTTTTATTTCAAATTCAGTTCTTTCCATGAAAATTCTGAAATATAAGTATAAATTAATTTCAAAAATCTCAATTCCTGTTCAGTGTTTCCACTTTGGCAAGGAGAAAATTCCTAACATGCACAATGAAACGGATATTTAAATTCTTTAATCAATAATGTTGTTAATCCGAAGAAAATTGTAGTTGAACGGGTTTCGCACCGAGCCAATTTATCTCGATGCTGTTTTCTTGTTGACCAATTTCATATTTTGATTTCAAATTTTTTTCCAATCAGGATATGACACTCAAGTTAAATAGATTCTTACATAATATAATTTCTATAGGTAATGGATAATATTGTGTTTATCAGTGAAATAGTTTTCTTCAGTTCCAAGTCCTGCAACAATTTTCCTCTGGAGGATGGACATACTGTATCAACTGCCTCTGATGTTAACATACAATGCAGTCAGATGAATTAAAAACCATGAACAATCGCTGTATTGTAAATGTTCCAAATAAGATGTTCCTTTTTTCCCAATGTTATACCGTGTTATCAGCATTCCAATTCAGCGAAAATGCCATAGTCCTGCTTGAATAGTAAGTATAGATCGAGATATTTTCATTAGCAATATCACTGGAGGATATTTTCTTTTTGACAAATTTCTCCACGTTACAAAACTCAACTTATAACGCATAGGTACCAAGATTTTCTATAAAGGTTCACTAATTGAAAATTGTCGAACACATTCATCCTTCAATCATTTCAAATTTTAGGTTAGACCAGGGCTCGGCAACCTTCTGAATCAGAAGAGTAAAAAATTACAATTTACAAAATTCCGAAGTTTTTAAAGAACCCGAAAAATTATTCTTGCTGACGATAAATAGTACTTTCATAAATAAAGTTCTTTGATAAAAAAACTAACAATAATGATAATATAATAATAAATTGCCTTTACTTATTATCTATTTATTCATAAGAATAAATAATATATCCGTATGGAACCGAAGAGCCGCAGCTTCAAAACTGTCACAGCCGCCGACCCAGAGTCCGCTTCGTTGACGTACACTCAATGAAACAACTTATTTCTCATCCAGCCCATAGACAAGATATACTATAGATGGGCCACTCTAACCTTATTTCTGTTCCTTGCAACACTAGCGGTGCGGCACTGGGATTATTTGAAGCTCGAATGAGCGGGAAATTCAAATATATCTCCCATATATCCTATATTCTATTATATTGATTTCCAGAACACTGCCAAACACCAAGTTGACGATAATTCGTCAAAAACCTGGCATTTGACAATGTTTTTGGAACAATGGTTTTCGCTGTAATCGAAAGAAAACAAATGAAATCCCAAAACTCTCTTTAATAAAATTATATCAGATTCATGATTTAAGTTCAACATTTCATGTGAACTAATGTACATGTATATTAGAAAAAGAAAGAATATCGAAACTAAAAAATACATTTGGCATGAAAATAAAATTTAGTGTGCATGACATGTTTAAAAAAATAATTATACAGCATATGAGGTAAAAACTTTCTTCAATAAAATTATCCTTATATACCTTCAAATTTGAAGGAGCAGTTAAATGAATGGCTGCCTTAATTCCAATATTCATTTACAAGGACAAAATCAAATGTGAAATATCGTACAAAAAATGGTTATCATTATGCGAGTACAACACTATGTGGAAGTATATTCTACTCCAATATACATTTAGAAGGACAGAATCAAATGAGGAATATAATACAAAAAATGGATATCATTATGCACAACATAATGTGAAAAACATTTTGTACGTAAAAATCACCCAGTGGTTTCTCTATATAGCCCATTTATAGCAGCTACATTTGCAAAACCTTGATCACAAAGAAGTGCCACGACATGAGGCCCACGATCTAACAATATCTTCAAGTAATTTGGAAAGATCATCACGTTTCATTCCACCATGATTGAAGAAATAAGCTAAAGTTGTTTGTTTCTATTTATGAATAACTCCCCTAGCCATGAAGACCATAACCTTGTCTGCAATATTAGGAGAACACTTAATCACTTTACTTGTATTCTTATTACAGTTTTTTACCGAACATCAAACAGTGATATTCGAAAAAGTTTATTTCACAACACTGAACACTCAGATTTCACCAAAACTATGTAAAATGTAAAAATAAAAACAAGCACGCCGGCAGCGGACAGCGGGACAGCTGATCACAGATCAGCTGATAAAGCATCACGTGATCCACAAATCGAGCGAAGGCAGAGACATCCTCAAATTTGTGTGGGATTATTCGAACTAAAAGAACTATTCTAAGGGACCAGACTTTAGTGAGAGAGTTTCCACCCCATGATCCAGCCAAACTACGGACGCTGGCGATCGATATAGGAGATTTCACGTTCGGCGAATCAGGAGTAAGTGAACTTTCGATTCAGTGAACTTTCGATGCAATGAGTCTTCGATGGAGTGAGGCGCACCAATGTTTCTGTATTTTTCCTTTCAATCGTCGAAAAATTCAAAAACATCGCTCCTGTAGTCCGGACTATCGTTGATCAACGAAATAAGTTAAAATTTCTTAAATTTTAATTTGTATAACCATTTTATAGATATATAGATAGGTGTATGGGAAGGAAGAGATCATGGGATATTGGGTTAAATTTCCGTCAAAATCAGATATCTATACCAAAACTTGATGAATTTTTATATTAATAATATTGTTGTTGATACAAATCGATACATTCATCAAATGATGAATTCATACATCTCTTTTCTGGCGCTCTTGTTCCTCGGAATGAAGTGCTTATCAATTTGCCCAAATGTCTGTAATTTTCTAATTTTTTGATGAAAATGCTTGAACGATTTGGTGTGACTCACTGATCAAAAATCCGTGGTCAACATCGATTCTGGCCGGCCAGCCGGACCTCCGTTAACACGATAACTCTCGAACGGAATGAGCTAGACAGTTGAAATTTGTTGAGTAGGTTAAGGAGATAAATAGCTCGGTAAAGTTCGTTATTGGGCAAAATTGCCTGATGGTTTCGAAGTAACGAAAAACATTACAAATTTCAAATTAAATTTTTTTCAAGATGTAATTTCACCATAAAGGTAGACGCTCACTTAGGCGAACGTAAGAGGCAAGTCGTTTTTCGCCCAAGAAGTTTTTATTGAATTCAATGGAGAGACGCTCACTTAGACGAAGCGGCGAGTCATTCAATTCAATGTAAACTTCTTGACGCGCCTCTTCCGTTCGCGACGCTTCGTCTAAGTGAGCGTCAACCTTAATAATCCATTGATTTTCAACTCTAGGAGGCGAATACTTTCTGAGATATGATTTTTAAAAATTTCAATACTAAATTATACATCTATGTTTTCCATGCTGTGCTCAATTATTCTATCTATGAATTATCATAATATGATCTGTGTTCATTAATGTCATCTCATTTTTCTACAAGGGAAAAGGACATGTCCAAAATATTTCTAGTTCGTTATTCTCGATATAAATGTCCGTGGATAATCCATAATTATGATGATAGAAATACTTTGGTGAGTAAATTGGGTTCAGAATATCTCCAGTAAAAACAAAACTGGAATATTGGCTTAGTTTCAATTGATATAGGTAGTATAATTTTCAGAGCAGATTTGAGGCATGAATATCTCGGATAAGTTCGTTATTCGGTAGAATCGTTCTGGTGGTTTCGGAATAATAATTTTTGGCATTCTTTTTTTTAATAGACACTTTTTAGAGCTCGTGTATTAGTTTATTTCCATGGATATCACCTCTGAGACACCAATACATTCGTAGATACGATTAGTCAAAGTTTGAACAAGAGCGCCAAAGCTCCTGTCCATAGGGCTTTCCAACATTTCATGACTGCTGTGTCATTTAATTTAAAGAAGCGCTCCAAAATATTCGGAACTCAAGTCAGAGCTTCTCCAACATTTTCAAGGTTCAAACGGAATAATATTTAGAAAAAATGAAAGGAAGAAAAAATATCAATTTTCTCCTTCAAGCCCGTTTCTGTTAAAAATTCAATATACATACCTATTGGTGTGCGCCGCTGAATGAATTAACAACGGGAAAGTAATTTAACTTCAGAGGAAAGTTCCAAGAGTAAAGGCAGTCTTTTTCCATTCCGCCCTCACCTTTAATTTCGGAGAAGATAAAACACTGAAAGGTGTGTTAATCATTCCAATTATTCTCATTATTATATAGAGCATAATTTACATCTCTGCGAGAGCGTGTTCAACCCCACCACTAAGATCACACCGTTCCACGTTGTCACGACTTCCCTATAAAGAGGGTAGAACAAAAGGTGGAATGAATACCCCAGGCGTCAGTAGGTTCTTAAGGAATCATTCATTTTAAATGTTCGGGAAATCTTCAAATGAGCGAAAGAAATTATTGTCTGCTTTGTATGGCGAATATAACAACTAACCCTCATATAGTTACGAAAAAATATAATTTTTGAACGGCTGCTTTTTGGTTCGATATATTCTAAAATAATAACCCTATATGGAATAGTAGAGCGAAGAAATTCCTTCCAGTCCTCCCGTATTTCTCGAACTTTCTGTTTAAAAGCTCGTAGAATTCAAGCATTGATTTAAAAAAAATAGACCGTATTCCCTTCATCTGGTGAACTACTGGAGAAATACACGAAATATGGTGAAAAAAATATTTACGACTCTGGGTTTGACCTCTTCATCCGGAATTCATTATTTCTCTAAACAATAACAGTGAACTCACTGGGTAGAATATGAATCAGGCTGTAACTACGAACCCAAAAAAATACGACAATCTTATACGATAAATATTTCGTGTCGTTAGAAAAATATTGTGGAAATGTGGAAAGATTTTGGCTCGACTGAGTAATTTAGGATGATAAACATGTAACGAATAAACAATTTTAACCCCACATGAGATTAGTACAGCCATCTGATGAAGAATGTTGCATTCAAAAATGAGATGAAAATGAATGTATTCGCTGCCCACCGTCCACCTTACGCCCGGGCGTGAAAATATATTGTTTACCACGAAGCAGATGGCTTGGCCTCCGTAGCATAGCAAACAATGTCACCGAAACAAGCTAAAATCTCACATAAATATTTACTACGCCTCAGATGCTTACAATAGCTGTATTATAATGATAAAAAATTGGTTCAAGCCCTGACAGGAGCTTTTTGGCGCTCTTGTTCAAACAGACAAATTAAATCTCTGAAAGTATTGGTTTCTCAGAGTTGAGAATTATATCAATAGATTCCTATGATAGAACTGCATCATGAAAGAAATTAAATAAAAAAAAAAAGTGTCGTTTAAAAAAATGCTTCAAAAATTATCTTTAAAAAAATAGCAATCTACAATACTTCACTGCTTTGATGCTTCAAAAATTGTCATTAAATTTATTTATCAAGATTAAATGAGCAATCTGCAATGATTCGAGCTCGTGGAATGGGTTGTTGCAACTTACATTCGGTGCATAGTTTTCACAACCCGAAAGTATCATCGAAATATCTAGAGCAAGGCTGGAGACAATCATGGCAGAATTATTTGAATAGGGAAAGTGGGTCACGTTGTACTTTTATTGCAAGGTCTTTGTATCTTCTTTATAGGTGTGTAGAAATTTTCAAGAAAACATTTTTCTTTTTTGAAAAATAATCAGTACAAAGAGATTTTCAGTTTGTGCACTTTGCCATGGCTCATTTACTTTGAGACGATGGTACCTGATGAGATTTGTTCACGAATGAAAGTCAACCTTTACAGTTTTGTTCATGCACAACTTTCTACACCTACGAATCCTTTAATGGAGAAAAAAATGGGGGGGGGGGCGTGAGGGGGTTGAAAAGGGTTGAAAGTTGTGCATGAACAAAACTGTAATGGTCTACTTTTATTCGGTGACAAATTTCATCAGGTACCATCGTCTCAAAGTAAATGAGCCATGACAAAGCGCACATACTGAAAACCTCTTTGAACTAACTATTTTTCAAGAAAAAAAAAGTTTTTTTTGAAAATTTCTGCACGCCTATAAAGAAGATACAAAGACCTTGCCAAAAAAGTACCACATGACCCACTTTCCCTATTCAAAAAATTTTGAGGGTTGATGGGGATGGCACAGGGTGCAACAAAAATCCTTCAAAAATGCATTAAGATTTGGTAAAAGTGAAACAAAAATTGACCTGTTTCAGGATTTTGTTGCCAAATATTTTTCTTCTGAGAAAATGAATTTGTTTCATAATTTTGACGCGCACTGTATATATTAATAAATACATCACATTCTCAGAATATAACATATTTCAGGTTATCAATCATGACCCGATGACAAAATTCCAAAAAAAAAATTAAATCTATGATAAACCCCGAATCCAGCCTGTTTCAGAACATCCCGAGAAATGAATTCACAACTTCCAAAAACGCATTCTTTGATTAAATTACATAAATACGATTACCATATTAGTCCTCTGTTGTTCGTTCGTCACAACTCCGCCATGAAAACTCCGAAAGGAACTAATTCAGATTATTTGAGAAGAAATCTAACTCTAACCGAAATATTCCATAAATAATTCACCACAGCTAAAACATAACATTAGACATATTCACATACCATATACTGATTGATTAATTTAATTGTACGTTCAAAATTTATTTTCTCTATTTCAGTATCGTAATGAGTCCATTCCAGCACTAAAAACAGTGCTGGAATGAACTCATTCCCGCATTGTTTCTAGATATATTTTTCGTTTTGTGGTAGTCAGCATTGACATTCGATTCTATCAAATTTCAACACACGTCAATTGTCAATATAATATAATCCGGATATAGTGAAATAATAGTTGAGGGAAAAAGATTTATTGTGATTAAAAAATAAGACACTAAAGATTTCCTTTTTGCTAATTTTGAATCATTCATGCTATTAGGAAACTGTTTTAAATCTGATCTCCATGTCCTACGTATATGATTCAAATTCAAATTCCGTAATCTGTCAACTTTCGTAACAGTCACACCAACTGCCAAGATACAATAAAAAAGTCACTAAGATGTATAATCCGAATTTTTCATAAAATTTTAGCAGTATTTTACAAAACTTGCTTGAAATAGAGAAAATATCGTCTAATACTCGTTGCAGAAGGCAATTCCAACACTCGTGCAATTGCAACACTCGTGCGTTCGAAAACTCGCTCCTTCGTCGCTCGTTTTCAAATTTCGCATTCGTGTTTCAATAGGAGCCCATTCTGCAACTTGTATTAGAATATATGTACTATTCTCTATTTCTGTATCGTAATGAGTCCATTCCAGCACTGACATTCGATCTTATCAAATTTCAACACACGTCAATTTTCAACATAATATAATATGGATATACTGAAAGAATTGTTTAGAGGAAAAGTTTTATTTTCATTGAAAAATAAGGTACTAGTGTAACGTTATCGTTTGTTGGGATCTAGCAGGTTCTTTTCAATGAAATTCAACATACGATTACTCTAGCACTTTTTATATTTATCTCGATGTTTATCTTCTAGCAGCTCAACATTAAAGCTTCTCTTTTATTGTGCTCGGCGTGAGCCATGTGTACAGATTATAGTGACAATCACAAACATCCATACTACATCCATGCCCTGAGCGGGATTCGAACCCGCGACTCCGGCACCCTAGCTAGTTCTTCAACCGCTAGACCACCGTTCAACCAGCTCAACATTCAGTGTCGCATCCTACAATCTTCTTTAATCAATTAGATACATTGTTGCCGGTATTTACATACTCGTCTTAGTGACAATGTTGCATATCTTACATCATTCCCCTTAAGCTAAAGTAATCATTTAATATTTTCAATTTTTGCGCGTATGTTCTGGGGAACATCGCGTTATAGTTTTGCCCAAATGTCTGTAACTTTCGAATTTTTTGACGAAATTGGTCTCAAACGATCAAGTTTGACTCCCCGATGAAGAATCCGAGGTCAAATTTGATTCTGTCCGTCCGGCCGTCCGGCCGTCCGTTGCCACGATAATTTGAGAACGAAAAGAGCTAGCGACTTGAAATTTTCAGGGTGGGTGGCGCATCGCAATACGACGGACAAGTTCGTTAATGGGCATAATCGGCCCAGTGGTTTCCGAGTAATAATTTTGTTTTCAACCAATATAAATCCGATCGAATTGAAACTTGGTAGTAGTTGTAGAATATGAACCTAAGCACGTTTGTGAAATTTTGGGCGAATCGTATGGCTAGAAAATTTTAAAAAAATTATTAAAAAATATTTTTTTTGTCACGATAACCTGAGAACGGAAAGAGATAGCGGCTTGAAAATTTCAGGTTATGTTGTGCATATGAATGCCACATTTGAGTTTGTTTATGAGCATAATCGACCAAACGGTTTCAGAGTTATAGCCATCTGAAATTTTCTGAAATTTGGTGGTTTTTTGTTCCTCATTTACTCGAAAAATACTGAACCGATTGAATTCAAACATGGTTATTAGATGTAGAATGCCAACGCAAAAATGTTTGCGAAATTTGGTGAGGATAGCATCTGTAGAAAATTTTTAATAAATCATTGAAAATAAAAAAAAAAATTCTATATATCAGTAACTATACGTTTGAAATTGCTGAAATTTTGCAAGAGCGTTCATTACCTAACTCTACTGCCAAGTTTCAAGTTTTAATACGATCGGTTGAATATTGTTGGAGATTCGAGCATTCTTGTGTGAGTTCAGTAGATGGGTGACCGTTGCCTCGATAACTTTCGAACCAAAGGAGATAGGGACTTGCAATTTTCAGGGTAGGTTGCGTATCCGAAAGGGAGAGTTGATTTCGTTTTTGGGCATAATCGGTTTAACGGTTTCCGAGATATATTCACCTGGAATATTGTTTCCTTGATAACTCAAAAAATAAATATTCGATTGAATTGAAGCTTGGTAACTAGTAGTAGAAAATCAACACAAAGACGTGTTTGAAATTCTGTAAGAACCGTACTCCTAGAAAATTTGAAAAAAATGACGAAAAAAAAAATTTTAGGAACCGCGCCTCCAGAAAATTAAAAAAAAATCACGAAAAAAAAAATTGGTTCAAGCATTGACGTGAAGTCAGAAGCTTTTGCGCGTATGTTCTATTGTCCATTCTTCTGTATTGGACACCCTTAATCGAAATTACCATGGTTAATTATGTCGTCCATTCTCCTGTATTGGACACTTAATTCGAATTTACCGTGGTAAATTCGAAGTAAGAGTGACCAATACAGGAGAATGGACAACATAATTTACCATGGTAAATTCGATTAAGGGTGTCCAATACAGAAGAATGGACAATAGAACATACGCGCAAAAGCTTCTGACTTCACGTCAATGCTTGAACCAATTTTTTTTTCGTGATTTTTTTTTAATTTTCTGGAGGCGCGGTTCCTAAAATTTTTTTTTTCGTCATTTTTTTCAAATTTTTTTTTTCTTAGTTTTTCTCTATTCCTAACTAAATTAATTATTATTAATATCTTAACTAACTTAACTAAGTATTATTAATATACTATTATTAATATAGCTGTTTACGATACATAACTCCAATTCTAAATTTAATTCAATCTACTTCAACATATCAATGAATAAAACATTATTCTTTATAATTAATTTTTTGTTTTCTTTCCCTCGAGTTATAAGGACTTGTATTACTCATATTTCCAAAGTATTCAGACTAATCCTACCGTGATTTGTCTTAACTAACTTTTCCGGATTATTCAATACCCTATTTATATCATTATTCTGGGATCTAGAAGAATTCTTATTGACTAATATGATGTGTTGCCTAGTTCTTCTGAAAATTGGATTCCCATCATCAATGACATGATAAGATCGTGGTTCTTTGTCTAAATTTACAATTTTGCCTTTTTTCCAAATGTTTTTATGCTTAAATAATATATTATCCCCTACTTTTCACAGTTCTGTTATAATAAATTTGTTGTCTAGACCTTCTATTTTCAAATTTCTTATTAATAAATTTATTGCTTATAGTTTTAGGCTGTAGCAAGTGATCCATGACAGGCATTTCATCTTTTAAACGACGACTTAATAACAGTTGAGCAGGAGACAAACCAAAATCAGGGCTAGGAGTATTTCTATATTTGAACAAATATGAATTAATATCCCCACTTTCTAAGTCACATTTATTTAGCATGTTTTTAGTAATATTTACAGCTAAACCGTTGCTTCTTGGATAATTCGGACTTGAATTAACCAGTTTGATATTCCTTTCATTCAAGTAGTTTTTGAATTCATATGAATTGAAAGGAATATTGTCCGAAACTATTATATCTGGATATCCATGAGAACGGAATACATTATTAAAAATCTTTATTATTTGACCTATATTCTTAGACTTCATTTTTTCCAATTCGATCCAACGACTATAATAATCTATAATCCCTAAATAATCATTATTTTTAAACGTTAAAATATCGGTTGCTAATTTTTCCCATGGGCGGTTAGTTGTAATGTTGGGATGTTGTAAAATTGGCAATTTTGAATTATTATTTCTGAACCTATTACATATGTCGAATTTTGATATGAATACTGCAATATCTTTAGCAATTCCTGGCCAGTAAATACATTCTTGAGCTCTTGTCCTACATTTATTAATTCCTATATGCCCCTCATGCAACATTTTCAAAAACTTTATTCTTAATTATGCCGGAATTATCAAACGGTTGCCAAAGAAAATAGAATGATCTACTGTAAACATTTCTTTTTTAATTTGGGAAAACTTCTGTAGCTCCTCCGTAAATTTGAACATTCTCCTAGGCCAACCTTTCTCAATAAATGTTTTCAATTTAATTGAATTTTTATCCTCTAATGAATATTTCTAAATTTCATTTTTATTTTTCTCTGACATAGGCAATTTTTTATCATACTCCTATGGACAAGAATATCCTCAATTATATTAAAATTATTCGTCTTCAATGCAGCCCTAGATAGCATATCGGCCACCAACTTTTTTTTGCCTGGTAGATAAGTGACATTTAGATTATACTTAAGCAATCTGAATAATATTCTTTGAAGTCTACTCGAGACTTTATTTATATTTTTTTAAAATATATTCACTAGCGGCTTGTGATCAGTTTTAATTTCTATCTTTCTTCCATAACTGTAATAATTAAATCTTTCTACCGCGAATAGTATCAAACATAATTCCCTCTCAATTGTGGTATATCTTTTTTCTGCGTTTGTTAATGTTCTTGAAGCAAACCACCCCATCTTCTTGCAACAAACATGCTCCAAACTCTTCAATTGATGCATCACATTGAACAACTAATTTCTTAATGGCATAATGACGTAAAATTGGTGCTGATGTTAATAGTTCTTTCAAGCATTTCATTGCATCCGCTTGTGGATTATCCCAGTGCCATTTAACATTATCTCGAGTTAACTCTCTGAGTGGACTAGTTATTTGAGATAAATTTGGAATAAATTTTCCCAAATACTTTACCATACCCAAGAATCTCAAAAGCTCCTTTTTATTTTTAGGGTCTTTTAACTTAATAATAGCGTTATTCTATCGGGGTATATTTTTATACCCTTTTCTGAAACAATGTAACCCAAAAGTTTTACTTCTGGTTTTTTTTATATTGAAATTTATTTTTGTTAAACGTAATTCCACATTCTTTTGCTCTATCCATAACCTTTTTCAAAATTATTTCATGTTCTTCTTCAGTTGAACCTGCTATTATTAGATCATCAATTTATATTCTGTTACCCAAAATATCACCAAAAATTTCAGAATTTTTTCGTTGAAAAATCTCCGCTGATGTATTAATTCCAAAAGGTAATCGTAAAAATTTATAACGACCTAGTGGAGTAGCGAATGTACATAATTTTGATGATTCCGGATCGAGTTCAATCAGATAAAATGAATCCTTTAGATCTGCTATAGTGAAATACTTCAATCCTGCTAGGTCACTTAATATTTCTTCAGGAGATGGAATTTGAAAATGTTCGCGTTTTAAGCATTTATTTAGATCTGATGGATCTAAACAAATTCGTAGTTTCTTATTTTTTTTGGTGACAACTATGATATTGACCCAATCAGTTGGCTCTAATTGTTTAACTATTACTCTATGTTTTTCCAGATTTTCAAGTGCTTTTACAAATTCTGGACCCAGACTCTTGGGAATTCTTCGAGCAACGTGTGCAACAGATACACTATTGTCATTTAAGACTAATCTATGTGGCATTCCTGGAAATGTTCCAATACCCTCAAAAACAGATTTATATTTCGTAAAAATTGCATCTAATTGCTCAAAAATTTCTACTTTAATAGTGTAGTATATTTAAGTTTATTTAATATGGTGTTAATTGCGCATCTCTCCTCCCTAAATATTGTTAGATATCTGAAGATCATTGTTACTTGAGAGCGCAGTTCGATGTACAATAGTGAAGAATAAAGATAAAGAAAATACACGTGTTAATTAATAAAAGTATTAATATTTCTTCCTGCCCGAACCGACAATAGAAAACCACGTAGAACACCTCAGTGGCTACGAGTGAAAAAAATTATATATTTCGTGATAATCCATCTTACTGGAAAAAAGTTCCATTTTATGTGAAGTGAAATTCATCTGTGAAAGAGGGTTCATCATGCCAGACGATCAAGCAGTGAGCACATCTTTCATCGGTCAACTACGTGAATTTCAGTTAAATATCACCGACTGGAATATTTATAAGGCAAGGTTGGATAATTATTTCAGTGCAAATAATTTAACAGACGCTGATAAGAAACGAGCCATCTTTCTCAACATGCTGGACGAAGAATCCTATAAAGTTATCTTTAACATAATATGTAGTCCGGAATTGCCTGAAGAAAAAACTTTCGATGTTTTAATACAAATGTTTGATAAACATTTTCCACCAAAGAAATCAATTCTGGTGGAACGATATAAATTTTTCGCTTCAAGTAAAGAGCCAGAAGAAGCAGTGCGAAAGTGGGCTGCACGTGTTAGGAGTTTGGCTGTCTCTTGCGAGTTTGGAGCCGAATTGGACATTTGTCTGCGAGATCGTTTTGTCTGTGGTTTTGGAAAAGGGATTATTCTAGACCGACTCCTGGAAGAAGACAAAAATATCACATTTGAGCAAGCGATCACTGTAGCAGAAAACAAAATGGCGGCATCTCAAAGTTAACAAATTTCACAATCGATCAAGACGGAGCCGATCAACCTCATACGCAACCACAAGAACAAGCTACGTCATAGGTCAGACCAACCAATCAAGCAAGGTGAAGATGCTGGTGGCAACCGCGCAGGTCAGCCGAAGCACGCCGCCGCGGATGATCCATCATGGAAATCAAAACAACGTGGATGCTCTTGTTGTGGAAAACAAGGACACACAAAAGATAAGTGCTTTTTCAAAAATAATTATTGTAACTTTTGTAGAATGAAGGGACATTTTTCCAAAATTTGTTTCAAAAGAAAAAACAAAAATCAGTATAATTACATTGACAATGATACTGATGAAATTTCCGATAGAGCAGATGACTTTCCATTGTATGTTATGAATAAAAATAATCGAAACGTTCCCTTTTAAATTAATATTATGATAGAATCGACTGAAATTTCTTGTCAAATCGATTCAGGAGCGAGTATTTCTTGTATTTCAGCAAAATTATTTCAGAAATCATTTAAAAGAAAGCACAAGCTGAATTCAACAGACAAATTTTTATCATTTTATAATGGAACTCAAGTTCAACCTTTAGGCATAGTTAAATTAAATGTGAAATTTAAAAATGTTGTGAATGAAATCAATTTCCACGTTATGAAAAACGGAGGGCACCAATTCTAGGTCTTGATTTCATGAATATGTATAATATTGGTTTTTATAATTTACAATTTATCAATGAAAATTTTGATAACAAGACTAGAAACTTAATTGCAGAATTTCCTGAAGTTTTTTCTGAATGTTTGGGAAAATTTAATAAAGGAACTATCAATTTAAAATTGAAAAATAGCTTAGTTACACCAAAATTTTTCAGAGCTCGTCCTATTCCATATGCCCTACAAGAACTTGTTGAAAACGAAATTAATCTACTTCCATCTTTAGGTATCATCTCTCTAGTAGATTATTCGGAATGGGGCACTCCAGTAGTACCTGTGTTAAAGAAAAATGGGTCTGTGAGGCTATGTGGCGACTACAAGGTTACCATTAATCCTTGTATAGAAGTCGACCAATACCCCCTTCCACGCATTGAGGATTTGTTCAGACGTTTAAAAGGAGGATCTCCATTTTCGAAAATAGACCTCTCTGACGCTTATCAACAAGTCTGCCTAGATGAAGAGTCGAAGGAACTGACCACTATTGTAACACATAAGGGTTTCTTCAAATACAGGGTGTAACTAAATAAGTGTAAAATATTTAAGGGGGTGATTCCTCATCGAAAAAAAGATAGGATCTTTCATATAAAGAAACTTCATTGGAGCATCCCTCGTTAAGATACAGCCCCTTAAAGGGGGTACAGAATATTTGTTTAGTAATTTTTTTCACAATCACTAAAAAAGTCACAATATTGAAATTAATCTGATATTTTCTAATACCAAAAAGACACTTAGCCTTAATTTATTTGGTTTATCCCATGGTAACAATAAATCCAGATCGCATTTATGACGATGTATCTCTGCAGTTGTTCGTAAAATAATGTTTTGTTGCGATCTGGTTTATTTTGGGCAAAAAATTCACGAAACATTTTTTGTTTAGAATGAAACAGGTTATCGGAAATACATTTTAAAATGGTAAACAAATAATAAGACAAAAAGTTACATTGGAAATAAATTTTAGGGGTTGCGTTTTCCACCCCCTACAACCATGGGAAAACCAAATAAATTACTGGCTAAGTGTCTTTTTGGTATTAGAAAATATCAGGTTCATTTCAATATTGTGACTTTTTTAGTGCTTGTGAAAAAAATTATTAAACAAATTTTCTGTACCCCCTTCAAGGGGCTGTATCCTAACAAGGGATGCTCCAATGAAGTTTCTTTATATGAAAGATCCTATCTTTTTTTCGATCAGCAATCACCCCCTTTAATATTTTACACTTATTTAGTTACACCCTGTATAATAGACTAACTTACGGGATTTCCTCAGCACCTTCCAAATTTCAAAAATTTATGGAATCATTACTTAGTGGATTGGAAGGAGTAGTTGTATTCCTTGACGATATTTTAGTTACTGGCAAAAATGAAATTGAACACTTAAATAGATTAAAAGAAGTTTTAAGAATATTGAAAAATTCTGGTCTCAAATTGAGCACATCGAAATGTAAACTTTTTCAAAATAGTGTTGAATATTTAGGGTACATCATCGATAAAAACGGTTTACATACAAGACTAAAACCTTAGCAATTAAAAATTTCGTAGAACCTAAGAATGTTAGTGAACTTAAGTCCTTTTTAGGCATGGTTAATTACTATGGTAAATTCGTCAGAAACTTATCAACTGTACTTTATCCACTCCATCAATTACTTAAAAAAAATGCAAAGTGGAAATGGACAAAAAGTTGCGTAAAATCTTTCGAGAATATTAAAGATCTGTTGAAATCAACAGTCTTGATTCATTTTGATCCGAAATTGGAAATTAAATTGACTATAGATGCTAGTCCCTATGGTATAGGTGCAATATTAAGCCATACCTACCCTTCAGGAGCTGAAAAACCTATTGCATACGCTTCTAAGTCGTTAACTAATGCTGAAAAAAATTACTCACAAACAGAACGTGAAGGTCTTGCTATAATATTTGGAGTAATGAAATTTCACCCATATTTATATGCAAAAAAATTTACTCTCGTTACCGATAATAAGCCCTTGATGGCAATTTTTGGAAATAACTAGTCCATTCCTCAATTCTCAGCAAACAGACTCAGACGTTGGACAGTGATTCTTTCGAATTAGGAATATGAAATTGATTATGTGAAATCTACAGAAAATAATGCAGATGCTCTGTCTAGGATGTTGGCTGAAAATTCAACAAAGGACACATTTCAGAATGATGTTGAGTTACCTTACTGTAATTTTTTGGCTAAGAGTGATGTTTTTCCTATAAATTTTGAACAAGTTCAAAAAGAAACACTCAGAGATGTTGAATTGGGTAAAATTAAAAATTTCATGATTAAAGGTTGGCCAAAACATATAGATGAGCCAAATATCTTACCATATTTTTCAAGACGATCGGAATTTGCAATATCCGATAAATGTTTATTCTGGAACCATAGGATTATAGTTCCACATAAATTACGTGATAATTTTCTGCAAAATTTACATTTGAGTCACTTAGGTATTGTGAAAATGAAAAGTATCGCGAGATCTCATTTTTGGTGGCCTAATTTAGAAAAAGAAATTGAAAATTTAGTTAAAAAATGTATTGGTTGTTCAGCAAATTGTAGTAATCCTTCTAAAGTACCTTTGGCAGGATGCCCGAACCGACAATAGAAAACCACGTAGAACACCTCAAATAGAGTGAATGGTTTTAATCAAATTGCACTTCATGCTGGTTTCTAACCCTAAAATTGGTCTGCCTTGCTCTTCAACAATTAAAAATTTCAAATTGTATACCTTATTTCTTATATTACAATTGACCTGTATGGATCCCCTTACATCCAGCTTGCTTCCACCATAAACAACCAAATTCACTTTCTGATTTTTGTTAACTTGCAGACCTGGGTCATTTTCCTTGTTCTTGATCAAATCTTGGAAAACTTTGGCAGGCATAATGTTACATTGAGCTCCAGTATCAACCTTGAAACACACAATTTCATTATTAATTCTTACATTTTCAACTATTTCTTTCATCCTGCTTATTTCAGATATTTTGTGCAGTTATAAAACCTTTGGTTTCTACTACATTAACAGTTTCAAGAAAAAAATCATCGCTATTATCAGAATCAACAAATTCTTCCTTTATATCATTAACTTCCCTTTTTTATGAATTTGTTTTTATTATTATTAAACTTCTTTTTGAAGCAACAAATTTCAAAATGATTCGATGTTTTACAATAATTACATTTTTTACCATATACTGGGCAATCCCCTTTGGCATGATTTAAATTGCATTTTTCACATATAAAATGAGCATTATTCTTTTTAGTGTTATTTGAATTACTTATCTTATTTCTACCGAAGCTCCCTCGATGCTTTCGTGGATGCTCCTGGATGGCTTCTATCGACGTTTTTCATCCCTTTACTGCCAATTTCCGTCGTCTGCATGCGACTTGCTTCATAAATCTGCCATATTTCTTAAGCTCTTACTAATGTCAAATCGTCAATTTGTAGTAGTTTTTCTCGAAGATGATTGTCACAAATACCCATTATCAGCTTGTCTCTCGCCATTTCTGTTTCTCCTTCATATTCACAGGTTGCTACCATAGTTTTTATTTCCAATATATATTGTATCACAGATTGTCCCTCTTTTTGTATCCAGCTTAAGAACTTGTATCTCTCGTACACCAAATTTTTCTTAGGTTCACAATTTTTCTTGAATTTTTCTATGACATCAGTTAATTTTGCCGTACTCCTCATATTGAACGTGTTATATATTTCAATGCCCTCGTCACCAATCAAATGTAAAAGTATGGCAACTTTTACTGTTTCATCCTCTACTTTGTCTTTTCGGTTGCTTTCATGAACAGGCTAAATTTCTGTACCCACGTGAACCAATTTTTTGCAATGTTTCCAGAAAAATCCATGGTAGTTGGAGTCCTCAAACCTTCCATTTTTCGAAAAACTATTCGATTTTCAATCAGATCGCTAAATTATTGTGTTTTACACCTGACACCATGTAACATTATCGTTCGTTGGGATCTAGCAGGTTCTGTTCAATCAAATTCAACATACGATTACTCTAGCACTTTTTATACTTATCTCGATGTTTATCTTCTAGCAGCTCAGCATTCAGTGTCACATCCTACAATCTTCTTTAATCAATTAGATACATTGCTGCCGGTATTTACATACTCGTCTTAGAGACAATGTTGCATATCTTACTAGATATACTAGAGATTTCCTTCTTGTTAAATTTGATTCATTCTTACTTTTAGGAAACTGTTTAAAATCTGATCTCCATGCCCTACGTACGAATCAAATTCGAATTCCGTAATCTGTCAACTTTCGTAGCAGTAACACCAACTGCTGAGATACAATACAAAAGTCACTAGGATGTATAATCCGAAGTTTTCATTGAATATCAACAATATTTTAAAAAACTTGCCTGAAATAGAGAAAATATCGTCTAATACACGTTGCAGAAGGCAATTCCAACACTCATGCGTTCAAAAACTTGCTCCTTCGTCGCTCGTTTTCGAATTTCGCATTCGTGTTTGAATAGGAGCCCATTCTGCAACTTGTTTTAGAACATACCATTCCAGTATTCCACCGAGCGAAACAGTTGAACTAGTAGAAAATTTTCCAAATAAAACAGATATAAGATGTAATATAATGATAAAAGAGGATGTTTTCGAATGCCTCAGAGTCTGCACTTATGAGGATTTAGTTTTAATTTAATATCGAAATACATAAATGGGAAAAACCTAATAAGTCCTTTGCTGGTAGAGATATTCATGAACAATTTTGAATCCAAAATCATTATCATTTCCCATAAAGGGGTAGATACGTTGACGATATTTTGTGTTGCTTCATAGGTTCAAACATAATTAAAAAGAGTCCAAAGTTCCAAATTCGGCTCAGGTAAAAAGATACAGGCTGTTGAAATTCCGAAAAAATATCAGCTTTTACTTTGTATCATGCCTATTCCGAATAAAATGAATGTTGGTGTGAAGTTTTTTCCAACCCCTACCGGTTTTCTAGTTATAGACTCGTGGATTCATAAAACTATGAATGAAATTAGCATAAAGAAAGCATTTTTTCTTGAGTCATTTCGAGAACAACTAATCGTTTCAGAGCATTGAATTATTCTTCATAATTTCTCCTTAAACACACCGTTTTCTTGATATTATTCATTAAATGATATAAAATCGCAAACTCCAGAAATTTCACTACATTTATGGATCTGTTCCTGAGCGATGGAATCCGGAATCAAGCTGTAAACTACGTTACCGTCCCTCTTTCTCGTCCACCATTAATGTCATAGATAATTTATATGTAGAAGTGTCTCAGCACATTGTGGAATCTTTAAAAGCTTATAACTTTTTAACTGTGCAGAATTTGGAAAAATGGTAAATGAAAAAAGGGTGTTATTGGATAAGAGGAATCTATGGTTAAAATGAATGTACATCTTTAGGACTCACCCTGTATATACCAGTTGAAATTCAATTCCTTGTTGAAATCGAATTCCAACACATATGAAGATGATATATCGGGAGTTTATAAGTTAATATGAGGTGATTGCCATAGTGTTTACATACGACAAACAGGAATAGTTTTTCAAAAAATAATGGAAGAACATCTGAAGAGTTTCCTCAGCTATAATTATTATACTGATCCTCCTATGTCTTTGCCAAGGAGACCCCTTATAAGCTATCGAAGAGCTTGAGCGAGTAAGGATAATCAGTTGTGTTCTGTCTAGGCTTTGTTACTGTGTCCTTACGCCACCCTAGGCAAAAGTGATTCTAGTGATTCAAACCATATATTTGACACATTCTTTCGATCATGATTTTGATACTTCACCAATATCCTAATATAATATGTCTTGAGGAGCCTGAGAATCCAGAGAACGTCTGATGTGTACCTAATACATCGATTGCACACTTCGAATGCAATCTTTACTCTAACTAAAGGGTTTTAC
Source organism: Halyzia sedecimguttata (assembly GCA_937662695.2). NCBI lineage: Eukaryota > Metazoa > Arthropoda > Insecta > Coleoptera > Coccinellidae > Halyzia > Halyzia sedecimguttata. The sequence goes on along the minus strand of OW569416.2, from coordinate 6,724,990 downwards.
AATAAGAGGTGTTATTTTGATATTCAAAGAAAAATGCCATTTTTCAATATAAATGATCGGATGTTTATTTCATTATAAAGAAGAAGCCGTTAATAGTGGAAAATAACATCAGGCAAATGACCACCACGACCACGCTTACAGGACCATATCCTTTTAATGAAATTTTCCATAACCAAATCGCAAAGTGGCTGCCCTATGTCCTCGATAGCCTCACGAATTCCATCTTTTAGATCTTGAAACGACGCTGGCCTATTGGCGTAGACCTTCCCTTTTACGTGGCCCGAAATGAAGAAGTCGCAAAGTGTTAAATCACAATATCTCGGTGGCCAATTGTGATCACCTCTTCGAGAGATAATACGGTCCAGAAACTTTTCCCGCAAAAGATCAATGGTTTCGTTGCTTGTGTGGCACGTAGTGCCGTCTTGTTGGAAGTAAACGTTGTCCAGATCAATACCGTCCAATTCCGGCCATAAAAAATCATTAATCATCTTTCGATAGCGAATCCATTCACCGTAACTGTTGCTCCAGCCTCATTTTCGAAATAGTAAGGTCCAATGGTTCCGCCGGACCATGAACCGCACCAAACAGTCACACGTTGAGGATAGAGAGGCTTTTCAACAATAACTCTTGGGTTTTCTGAGCACCAGATGCGACAATTTTGCTTGTTGACGAAGCCACCGAGGTCGAAATGAGCCTCATCACTCAAGATGATTTATCGATGGAATTCCGGATCATTTTCATGCATTTCAACGACCCAATCAGCGAAGGCACGACGTTGTTGATGATCGGCCGGCTTGAGTTCTTGTGTTAACTGAACTTTATAAGCCTTAAGACCCAAATCTTTATGCAAAATACGGTGTAATGACGTTTGTGCAATGCCTAATTCCAAAGAACGACGAGAAATGGACAAACCTGGGTTTTCTTCAACACTTTCGGCTACAGCAGCAATATTCTCGGCTGTTCTTGAGCGACGTGCACGGGTTTTTTTCACATAACTAACTTGTCCCAACAGGTCGAATTCTTCCACCAATTTCTTCATTGCGGTCCGACAAAGTGCTCCACGACGACTCAAAAATGTTCGAGTTTTACGAACCGTCTCTGCCAAATTTTCACCATTTTTATATTGAATTTTAATAATTTCAATGCGTTCTTGAAGCGTGTATCGTACCATTTTTATTAATGGCGTAGTTTCTACTTGTCAAATGTCAAAAAATGGCACCTTCAAAAGTGACATCTACCGAAATAACAGGCTATTCAAAATAACACCTCTCATTGGAAAACCCTTTATAGACCAGTTGAAATTCAATTCCTTGTTGAAATTGAATTCTGACACACTGATAAATTGGGAATTTATGAGTTAATATGCGGTGATTGCCATAAATTCTACATACGACAAACAGGAAGAGGTTTTCAGAAAATAATAGAAGAACATCTAAAGAGTTTCCTCAATGGCAACAGTGGTTCTACTGATTCACCATCTATGGGAAACATTCTTTCGATCATAAATTTAAAACTTCACATATAGAAAGTAAAAGTTATGGTCACAACCTGTTAGAGTGGCTGGAGATAAAAAGATGCAATGAAATCGGAATATTAGTCAACGAACAAATAGACCTAAATTACCAATGTTGAATATTTTTTCTTGAACTGAAATTCTCGGAGACGTTTTTATTGGAATTCCCTTCAGTACTCAGTTGAATATAAAAGATATTCAAGAAATTTTTAGTTATTCACAATGACAGATAGATATTACAATCAAATATGTGGAAATAACAATTTATACTGCACAACTATCCCAACCTTCAATCATGGAAACGGTATGACTATGATAGATAATCAAATTCCTTGAACGCTAAAATATAGGAAACGTATTATCTCTTAATATCCAAATGTGCATATCTATCCTATAAAAATATATATAAATTAATTGCTGTTCGTTAGTCTCGCTGAAACTCGAGAACGGCTGGACCGATTTGGCTAATATTAGTCTTGAATTATTTGTGGAAGTCCAGTGAAGGTTTAAGAGGTGAATAAATATAAAAATGTCCACACGGTGTTTTTCTTTTAACGTCAATGGCAACTTGTTTTTTTTCACGCCATAGTCGAACAATTTCATTCAATGGTTTTTCTTTCAACGTCAATTACAACCTGCTGTTTTTCTCGACAATCGTACAATTTCATTCAATTGAGTTGAAAAATATAGTTTCGAGGCATACATCAACGAAAATAAATGTTCTTTATATCACGGCACACATGTACGCGATTGAAGTGATTCGTGCCACAAACAAAGCATTAACTAAATAGGCACCTTGGATGGATTCTCATAATGTATTTGACCGAAATTTTCATACAGGGTGTTTTTCTTTTGACGTCAATTGCAACTTGCTGTTTTCACGCCAATCGTACAATTTCATTCAATTGTGTTAAAAATTATACTTGCGAGGCATACATCATTGAAAATAAACCATTGCTATACAGGGCGTTCTTTATATCACGGCACAATTGTACACAATTGAAGTGATTTGTGCCACAATCATTAACTAAATAGGTACCTTGGATGGATTTTCATAATGTAACAATTTGTTTTTCGTTTGATGTGTGGACATGGCGCATGGACAATTATACGTCGCGTGTTCGCGCGTTGGAAAACCGTCATCTTTTTTTATTTACGCACCACAAAACTGATTCAGAGACTGTATCATAACATAACTGTGTGTGTGTCTGTCAATATCAAATTGAAACTTTATAAATAGCCAGCATCTCAGGAAAACTCTGTTTTGTAAGTAAGCAACATCATGTGCAACTTATCGAAAATAATAACAAAACTTCATTCATACCGAGCATTTTTTTTTTCATTAAGTTAGGCGATACAAAGTTCGCCGGACCAGCTAGTATAGAATATATTTAAACTATTTCCATCTTTAATTCTATAAAAGCCGCTTTACACTTTGCAACATTATTGCAATGCAAGAGCAATGCTATGGAAAATTTTCTTCCCATTAATTCCATTGGATTGCTCTTGCATTGCAATGTTTCATTGCTCCTGCATTCCGATGTTTACCACGGTACAGATGACCTGGTCGTAGTATGCAGTGAAAAATGTTACTGAATTATGGTGCAAATTCCACATACATTTTTAACAACGATAACTGTCTGGAGGCAATATTCAAGGCGAGCAAAGTAACAGCATACTTAAATCATTTTCATACTGTTGTAGCAGAGTAAGCATGACATAAAGTTGCTATTAAAGCCGATTTACACTATGCAATATTGATTAAATGCAATGGGATTAATGTGAAGACGATTTTCCATAGAATTGCTTTTGCATTGTACTGATATTGCATAGTGTAAAGCGGCTTTCATAGCAATTTTATATAATGCTTTACACTGCTACTGTAAGAAAATGATAAGTAGTTACGCTGTTACTTTGCTCTCCTTGAATATTGCCTACAGACAGTTACCGTAGTAAACAATGTATGTGGAGTTTGCACTATAATTCGGTAAAAATTTTGACTGCGTACTGCGACCAGGTCATCTGTATCGTGGTAAACATTGGGTTTACGCCGCCTGGGCTACAAGTGAAAGAATCACTCCTGCGAGTTGAAGAGATATGAAAAGGTTTGGAAAGTATATGTGTTAGTGCGTCCTACTTCTGATATGATGACCTCCGTAACTCTTCCACTAAAGCATCACAGATGATATAATGCGTGGAAATAGATAGGTATTACCGAAAAATAATAACATTTCGTGAATAACATTTCAGCTACGTTGTGAATTATTTGCAATCTACTGAATTTTGGAATATACGTACACTTGCTTTGACAGGTCACCTGTTTAATAAACATTCACCCACAATTGCTATGGTCAGAGGGACACCTCCTTTCGACGAGCGTAATTTTTGTCAGCATGTTAGCGGGTCTGAGTCGCTCCAACTTTACGCGGAGGAACAATCGGCCTCAAGGCCTCAGCTCAGCCCAAAACGGTTGCTGCAGAAGAATAATGCAGACTGGTCTAATCAGCTATGCGTGAACAAATAATATTTTTTTACATTGAAGGTGACTGATTGCGGGTAACTCAAAGACACACGGTGAAATATTCAAATGTTTGATTGTTTCGGTGTTCACTTGACGGAAATTTATTATGAACGATTAAAGTAAACACTTCATTTCCGCTTAAATTTGGTTATTTCCAATACAATTGTTTCGTCAAATACATTTCGACTTCTTCAGTTACCATACTCACCTGAAGAAGTAATTGACGAAACAATTGTAGTGAAAATAAACAAATTTAAGCGGAAATAAAGTGTTTATTTAATCGGTGAAATATTCTTCGATCATACATCAACAAATATTCTCTCGCGATGTGGGAGAGCCACACAATCACTCAACGTCCCCTCATAGAGAAAGTGCCATTCAGGACAGACACGTAGATCGCTCAAAGATTCCGCATCACAGAGGATTGGAATTTTTATCGCTAGGTGGCGCTGGTAAGATTGCCCTAGAGTAACTTCGATTCTCAATGAAAGGCTGAGTTACGCTGATGATGGTCAATAACCATGAAACCGGTTCGTATCTGCCCTTAATTACACTTTCCTCGTTGAGGGACGCTGAGCGATGATCTGGCTAGCCCGGATCACGAGGGAATATTTGTTGATGTTTTATGGACGAATATTTCATCGTATTTCTTTGAGTTGATAATTTTTCATCTACTCGCAGCATAGAAATAGATGATATGGTCAAAATAGAGATATGGATGTTGATGGAATCACCTCTGGAAATAGTAATTGGTGATACCGTCAGGAACATGAATTATAATCTATCAATTATCTTAAGAAACCTTCAATCAATGGTTCTATTGACCTAATGAACTGAATTACAGGACGCATATTAGTAAACAGAGCTGAGCCGAAGCATTGTGCTTAGTGCTTGTGAATGTGCTTGAAGCCTTTTTGTGCTCCCGAGTACTGTGCTCCCGAGCATTTCTTGAAACCAGAGCTTAGTGCTTAGTAATTCAAGCACTTCATGGAAAGACTTAGTGCTTAGTAATCCCTTAAATGCTCCCGAGCACTTCCGAGGATTGCTAAGCACTAAGCCTTTCCGAAATCTTGTCGTAACACGATTAGACGCTGACGCGCTGCGGTCGGAGGAGTTAATGAGTACCAGTTTTATTCGATATATACATTTACATTTACAATCTTATTTTTTCCATTTCCAGATTGGGTTTCGGGTACCTTGGAGAAATTCTCTGCTTGTTGAAGGAAGAAGCGATAATAAAGAAAAAGATGCCCTTCAATATTTAAAATTTCAGCATATTTTGTTAACAATTTCAATGTTCATAAATCACAACACTAACGGGGAGATAGGGTTTTTTTGCTGAGGTTTTTTCCCTAAGCTCTAGTATCACATATCAAATTATATGGTACCCCGTTACACTAACCTCTGCTAACACTTTTTTCATACACATGCTTTATTGTTAGATAAAAAACAAATTGTAATGCTCAAGTTCAAAAGAATATATATATATATATATATATATATATATATATAAATATATATATATATATATATATATATATATATATATATATATATATATATATATATATATATATATATATATATATATATATATATATATATATATATAAATATAGATTTGTTCGACCGCACATACAGACCCAAATCGACATACTTTACCGATTATACAGTCCAAAAGTGACGTTTTCAGACCCGACTCCGGGTCTGGTAACGTTTACCTATAGAATTGTACTCAGGGACGTTAGGGGATGCCAGGGGTAAATTTTCAGATGGGTCTGAAAAAGCGGTGATACATCATATTATATACAGAAAAGCGCTTCTGCTCACATTAGCTCGCTGTATATAATTCGTATAGTTGACCAACGTCTTGAGTCCTTACATCCGGCAACGCTGTAGAGCGAGAGTTTGAAAATACTATATTTCCTCCTCTCGATATACAAACCCAAAACTAACACATACGAAAACTTATACGAGCCCGGTATAGGTAGTCATCGCCATGAGAATTGTTAATTGTGGATTGTTCAAATAAAACTTCAAAATCAGATACTTCTTCCTTTTGATATACAAACCTAAAAACCACACACATGAACGCTTATACAAGCCTGGTATATGGAATCGTCGTCATGGGAGCTGTTTATTTCGAATTCTCAATCATAATTCTGAAGGAGTGTTGAGGACAAATATAATTTCTTCATGGATCATTTTGCAAAAAATTAACATAATAAACAGTAACGAAACCATTCTGTAATATTTCAGAGACTAAATCGGACTCCTTCATCAGATACAAAGCGAGAACTTGACCAATTATTTTTTGATTACACTTATTCTGAAATTTGTTACACTGCAAATTACAGTATTAGCTGAAAGAAACACGGAGAAATATTCATTGATTTTAACTATCAACAAATATTTCGTGGATACGGGATGGTCCCCTCATCGCTCAGTGTTCCCCTAATGAGGAAAGCGTCATACAGGGGCAAATACGAACCAATTTCATGGCTATTACCAATCGTCAGTATAACATTGCCACACTGAATGACAGCTGAAGGAGTTCTAGGAAACATAATCCCAGTTGTTGCGAACAGGTAGGAAGAAAATCTCATCAGCTGCATCTAGGGAAATCCTTAGGATCTCTGACCCTCTGTGATGCGGAAACCATAAGCGATGTTCAGTGATGTTCATGCTTTTGCCATAAGAGGGTCAAGGACTGCAAGGCTGTCTACCTGATTTGGCAATTAAGAGCTGTCAAAGCTTTGTGCAACCCATCGTAAGAGTTGGGAATGATATCAATGGATTCTTGTGATAAGACTGCATCATAAAATAATTAAATACAAAATGTTTTTGACACATCTCATAATTAGAGCATTCTATGAAATTGTAAGACCATTTTCTGCCAATTCGAAAAATACCGACATTTGGGCTAATTGATAAGCACTTTGTTCCGAACAACAAAAGCAACACAAATAGCAGAATATGTATGTAGTACAATCTATAGAGATTGACATAATGGATTAGACTTAAACAAAGATTCTGATGACGGAATACCACTCACATGAAAAGGAAACATACGGAGTCGACTTGTATTTTGTTGAACATACAAAACAATTTCCCAAATTACACAATTGGAATTGGCCATATTTGGTAGTTGAATTTGTTGGAGAAATAGTTAGAACTTCGAAATTTCTATCTGAAGTGACACTGTGATACTATGTTTTTGGCGCTTTTGTTATCAATTCGCCCAAATGTCTGTTTTTTCGAATTATTGAATTATTGGCTGAAAATGGTCTCAGACGTTTTGGTTCGACTCACTGATCAAGAATCCGTGATCAAAATCGCCGTACGGCCATCCGCTAACAAGATAACTCTCAAACAGAATGAGCAAGATAGTTCCAATCTTCACAGTAGGTGAATATAAAAATATTTTTCTTATATCACAAATTTTAAATTGTTTTTTTTTATATGCAGTTTTCTCATAATAATCCACTGATATTATTTAAAACTCTAACAACTACTTTTGGAGATATGATTTTTCAAAATTTCAATAATAAATCTTACTTCTATGTTTTCACAGAATGCTATAATTACTCGATCGTAGAATTCTCAGGGTTATAATATGATATTATTTTTTTAAGTGATATTTTAATGCCCGTGGATAATCCATATGATGATGGAAATATATACTTTGGTAAGTTAATCGAATTGGGTTCAGAATATCTCCAGTAAAAATAAAACCGGACTATAGGCCAGGTTTCAATTGATATAATATAATTTTCAGAGTGGATTTAAGGAATGAACATCTCGGATAAGTTCGTGGTTTCGGACTAATTTTTGGCACTCTTTTTTTATTAAATGACACTTTTTTGAAATTCATTTCTTTCATGATGCAGTTGTATCATAAGAATCCATTGAAATAATTCCCAGCTCTAAGAAACCAATACCCACTTTCGGAGAATTGATTTGTCAAAGTTTGAACAAGTGCGCAAAATCTCCTGCCCCAGGGCTTTTCTATTTTTTTTATCGTGCAGTTCTATCTAAAGAATGCATTGATATCCAACTCTGAGAATCCAATATTTGGAGATATGATTTGTCAAAGTTTGAATAAAAACTCGCTAGTAGTTTGACGAAAGCGCCAAAGTCCCTGTCCACAGAGCTGTCCCACATTTATAATTAAATATCAATTCAATAAAAGATTTGATCCGAATCATTTTTTGACAAATTTGAAAAAAATCTTCTTCAAAGCTTATTATATCTCGCTGTAGTCTCATCTTATTTAGTCTAAGAAAACTTAATCATTCTGTGACGAAAGCATGCCCACTTTTGTTCTCAATTTTTTGGCAACCATCACTTTCTAAAGTCAATTCAATTCTTAGGAATTTTGTAATTTTTATTCCATTTTCTCTGCATCTGCACATGCAAGTGCGACTGTAATTTCAGAGAAGGACGATTGCAAAAAGCCCATACCATCATTTCAAGAAATAATTAAAGGATACTTTGGGAGGTGAATTCATCACTGAATGGTTCCTTTCTGGGTTTTCTCTCTTAAACTCTGGAAAATATCTATGAAATAAAAAATTTCATTATTTTGAAATTGCTTCTGCGTTAGAAACATATGTAGATATTTGTAATTTGATTGCAATTACAGAGTCTGATGACATAAAAAGATAACTTAAAGGAGCCGCTCTGTATTTTGTTGATCAAAGAAAACAATTTTACAAATTGCTCAAGATGAATATACCATATTTGGTTGAATAGGTTGAATAATGAATTCGAACTTGGAAATTTCTATGTAAAGTGGAACTGTGTTACAATATTTTTCCAAAGACTATCGGCTGTCGGCTTAACAAATTTCAGTATTAGTGTCATCACGTATAATTCTTAAGATCTTCGCTTGGTGTCTGATGAAGGAATCTGCTTTAGTATCCGAAACGTTACAGAAAAGTTGTTTCATATGTTATTAGTTATGCTACTGTTCATTAGGCAATATTGTTCTATATATGGCTTCTGGCAAATATCTAGTCTTTCTTACGCCGAAGTAAATTAAAAAAAAACATTTTTATTTTATGGATATTTTTCAGAATCCAAAAAACATTTAGTCCACTTCTAAGTTTGGGGAAATATTCAACTATTTTACGCAAACGGTGTACAGAAATGTATAGGTAGATAATATTGACTGAATAAAAGGCAAATCTTGTTCAGCGTTGAAAGAATCAATCAACATACGCCGTTTTTTGGATAAAATAATATTGCTTCTAAAATGTTAACAGAACAAATTAATCTGGAATAATAGACTTTCTGTTGAAGACATATCATCTTTTTCATCGACCCTTATATTCTTCGGTTTCGTAGAGCCTTCATATGTAGCATTCATTCGGATCCATTTAATTTTTAATGCATCTACTCTCATTTGTCTCCCATATTGATACTTTTCTCGTCACTTCAAATTTACTCTTTTCCTCTTTTCTTCTCTTCTACTTGTTCCAATTCTAACTAATATTGCGTAACTTCATTCTGGGCAAGACTCTTTCCCCTCATCAAGCACCAACCAATAGTACCTTCGCAGTTACAGGGTGTTCCTTAAAGACATGCTAATATTTAAGGTGGTGATTTTTTGACTTATTTTAAGAAAAAACTTCCCATGAACGTATGTCCTGAAAGTCTTAACTTTTGAGATACGTGGTGATAAAATGTTGAAAAAAAATCAGTTTTTAAATAATAACTGAGATAATATTGCAGACATCTTCATAAGATTTGGTACATGTATTCTATGCATCAAGGTGCATTTTGTGATGTACAAAAATTTTCATTTTCTCTACCAGTGACGTCCATACGAGTTTTGCATTGAATATTTTTGGAGAATTAATACTACGCTACTGCTTTCTTTTCAAATAAAAATTACTTTTAAGATCCTCATTCATTTTTGAGCAAATTTGATCCCATGGGTTTTCTTTGACCGACACACGGTTTCCACCTAAAAAAAATAAAAATCGTTTTACTTCAGGATCAATTCCTCAAAAATCTGAGGCGGTGTGAAATATTTGTGCATCGACTGAAAGCAATAGAGAGATCAGATTTGTTCCAAAATGAATGAGAATCCAAAAAATAAGTTCTCTTGTCATATGCTCTGTTCTTGATTAAAATAATCAAATTAAAATTACTTCATATCGCAGCACACAATTTTATCACCCTGTATCTCAAAAGTTAAGACTTTTAGGACATACGTTCATAGGAAGTTTTTTCTTAAAATGAGTTGAAGAATTGCCCCCTTAAATATTAGCATGTCGTTAAGGAAGACCCTGTATATGCTCTGACATTCTGAAAAAAAATATGTGTTAGTAAAAATTATTGTAGATAATGAATTCTCGCTAATCACTTGGTGAAACATTTTGACAAGTTATTAAGGTAAAGAAAAAACTTGGCTTAAGTTTCTCAATATGATACTATATTCTTGACATTGTTCAGTCTTGAACATGGGATAAGCCGGAAACATATATTTATGTCAACAATATGGTATTATATTGTAAAACTTAAGCCAAATGTTTTCAATTGGAAAAAATTGTAATTTCACATCAAATGAAATACTGTACCTATAGAACTCCTAATGGCTCTTATTTACGTACCTGTTGCACTTTTCATCCTCAGCTTCCTTCTTGCAGACATTAAAATCATTTCATAACACAACTAAAACAATGTAAACGATTCCAGCTTCGTTTTCGCGCCCTTCCGTATATCGAAATTGGCGCAATTAGTCCCGAAGAGCTGGCAACAGCGCTGGGTTCGAAGACGTTGGCTGAAGATACTTGCGGAGTGTATGTGGGATCAGAAAGTCGGCGGAATGATTCGGGGTTCGAGAAGTTTGACGAATATACAACTTTTTCGACAGAAAAAAATTCCTTCCCCTCTCAAGATGCCTAAGGAGTTATATTTTCAATCTACCCGTTTTTTGTCTATATACTCCTGAAAACATTTTGGATCATATGGGTCTCAGGTAGCCTTCAGAGTGTACCGGGACTGGATACGTCCATTAGATAAATATATATATATATATATATATAAGGTATATATAAGGTATATATAAGGTATATATATATATATATATATATATCTTAGTTGCAATGCTAAATTGCTTATGAATACAATCACAATAGAAAATAATGCTACTCGATTTCTGCGGATTAACATTTGACATTTTGAGAAATTGAAAAAAACTGATTCATTGTAAAGGGAAAGAAAATACTTGGCCTAAGTTTCATAATATAATACTATGTTGTTGTCAAATATGTTTCGTGTTTTGTCCCATATTTAAATAGGGAAATACATTTTACCTGTGCAGAAAAAAACTAAGACGCCTATGGAATTCATATTTCCATTCATTGTATCATTTCTCTAAATAATAAAGACCTTTTCAATATGTGTGAGAATAGAACGAATTTTAAGATCGTTAGTTTTATAGAAAGTTTGTTTCGCTGCACTCTATTTCTTATCCTTCAATGATGCATATGAGCAATGCAAGTTTGCTAGTTTACATGTTTCTCCAATTGAATACAATTTTATATAACAATTCGCAGAGAATATCCTCATTTCCATCTGAAAGTGCTTAGTGCTTAGTGCTCGAAAAACCGAATGACTTTTATAAAGTGCTTACTAATCGCAAGCCTTTTGTGAAAATGCGGTGCTTTGTGCTCGAGGCTCGGGATCATGTTTATTGGGTGCTTAGTGCTTAGGACTCGAAGCACTTTTCTTCAGTGCTCGGCACAGCTCTGTTAGTAAATATATTTGACATATTGCAATGGCAAACTCCGAATAAATATTATTGGGAATTTGGAAGCTCAAATTTATATTCAGGTGGAAGTTATAATTTAGTTAATATTTATCAAAACAAAATGAATCAAGCATTGAAGTGAAATCAGGAGCTTTTACGCGCATGTTCTATTGTCTACTCGCCTCTGTTGGACACTCTACTAAGAATTCAACTTCGATATATACCATTTTCTCAGCTTTCATAATATTATGTATTCATATACAGTCGACGCTCGATAAATTGACACTCCTTAATTTGAATTTCTCGATAATTTGAAATTTTTTTTAGCTCCTTGAAAAATACTCGATAAATTGAAAAAAATCAATGTTAATTGGTCCCCTCGGTAATTTGAAGTTGAACGAATGGTATCTTGTCCGAGCTACCCAACTCTCTATAATTTGAATTTGTTATCATGCTCAGACCTTTCGTTTGTTTACATAAATGCAGTTCGCAATTCTCATTCCAGTTGACATTCAAACTTCAAACGTTGATTTTTGGCGATATTGTTCCTCGGAACAGAGTGCTTATCAATTTGCCCAAATGTCTGTAATTTTAGAATTTCTAGATGAAAATGGTCTCAATCGATTTGGTTGGACTCACTGATCAAGAATCCGTGGTCGAAATCGGTTATGTCTGGACGTCCTTCCGTTAACACGATAACTCTTGAACGAAAGGAGTTAGAGTATTGCAATTTGCAGGGTGGGTTTGGAGCGTAAATATCTCAGACGAGTTTGTTAACGTGCGAAATCCACCGAGCGGTTTCGGAGTTATAGCCGTTTTTAGTAAAAACATTTTTCATGAATATTTCCGAAACTAATCACTCGATCTATCTGAAATTTAGTATGAAATTGTATAATAATGACCTTTCTACGCATGCGAAGTTTTGTATTGATCGGGTTGCCGTAAAGTATAAAAAAAAAATATTTTTAAATTTTGTTTCTACAATATCTCTCGAATCGAATAAGCTGGGCAGTTGACATTTTCAGAGTAGGTTTGAGGGAAGAATATCTCGGTCATGTTCCTTATTGGGCAAAATAAGCCAGATGGTTTCGGAGTAGAGAAAAAAAAATTTTAACTTACAAATTTCAAATTCATATTTTTTCAAGATGCAGTTTCACCATAAAAATCCATTGATATCATTTTCAACTCAAACAAGCTAATACTTTCGGAGATATGATTTTTCTAAATTTCAATAATGAATCCTACTTCTATGTTTTTACAGAATGCTATAATTATTCTATCTATGAATTATTATATGATCTGTATTCATACTCGTACATGTGATTCTGTTCTATAAGAGAGAGTCAAATTCATTTCAGCTATTTTAATTTTATTGCTTCCATGGTACAGTTCTCATTCTCAGATTGCACATTTAATCTTGAAATTTAAACTATTATTTGAATTGAATTTTCCTTTATGATGCAGTTCTATCATAAGAATACATTGATATCATTCCCAACTCTGAGAAACCAATACTTTCGGAGATATGATGTGTGAAAGTTTGAACAAGAGCGCCAAAGCTCCTGTCCACAGGGCTTAAACCAATTTTTGATTTGTGTTATTAAAATGATTTCAAGAAATAAGTGTCTTTCTGTAAGTGAAAAAATTGGTTCAAGCACTGACGTGAAGTCAGAAGCTTTTGCGCGTATGTTCTATTGTCCATACTTCTGTATTGGACACCCTTAATCGAATTTACCATGGTAAATTATGTTGTCCATTCTCCTGTATTGGACACTCTCAATTCGAATTTACCATGGTAAATTCGAATTAAGTGTCCAATACAGGAGAATGGACAACATAATTTACCATGGTAAATTCGATTAAGGGTGTCCAATACAGAAGTATGGACAATAGAACATACGCGCAAAAGCTTCTGACTTCACGTCAGTGCTTGAACCAATTTTTTTTTCGTGATTTTTTTTGAAATTTTCTAGGGGTACGGTTATTAAAATTTTTTTTTTCGTCATTTTTTCCGAATTTTCTAGTGGTATGGTTCTTACAAAATTTTGAACACGTCTTTATGTTGATTTTCTACTACTAGTTACCAAGCTTCAATTCGATCGAATATATATTTTTTCAGTTATCAAGAAAATAATATTCCAGGTGGGTATAACTCGGAAACCGTTAGACCGATTATGCCCAAAAACGAACTCAACTCTCCCCTTCGGATACGCAACCTACCCTGAAAATTGCAAGTCCCTATCTCCTTTCGTTCGAAAGTTATCGAGGCAACGGTCACCCATCTACTGAACTCGCACAAGAATGCTCGAATCTCCAACAATATTTAACCGATCGTATTAAAACTTGAAACTTGGCAGTAGAGTTAGGTTATGAAGGCTCTTGCAAAATTTCAGCAATTTCAAACGAATAGTTACTGATATATAGAATTTTTTTTTTTTATTTTCAATGATTTATTAAAAATTTTCTACAAATGCTATCCTCACCAAATTTTGCAAACATTTCCGCGTTGGCATTCTACAACTAATGACCATGTTTGAATTCAATCGGTTCAGTACTTTTTGAGTTAATGAGGAACAAAAACCACGAAATTTCAGAAAATTTCAGATGGCTATAACTCTGAAACCGTTTGGCCGATTATGCTCATAAACAAACTGAAATGTCGCGTTCTGGTGCACATCCTAACCTGAAAATTTCAAGCCGCTATCTCATTCCGTTCTCAAGTTATCGTGACAACAAAAATATTTTTTAATAATTTTTTAAAAATTTTCTAGCCATACGATTCGCACAAAATTCCACAAGCGTGCTTAAGATCATATTTTACAACTACCCACCAAGTTTCAATTCGATCGGATTTATTTTGGTTGAACACAAAATTATTACTCGGAAACCATTGGGCCGATTATACCCATTAACGAACTTGTCCGTCGTATTGAGATGCGCCACCTACCCTGAAAATTTCAAGTTGCTAGCTCTTCTCGTTCTCAAGTTATCGTGGCAACGGCCGGACGGCCGGACGGCCGGACGGACAGAATCAAATTTGACCTCGAATTCTTGATAGGGGAGTCGAAGTTAATCGTTTGAGACCATTTTCGTCAAAAAATTCGAAAGTTACAGACATTTGGGCAAAACTATAACGCGATGTTCCCCAGAACATACGCGCAAAAAGCGTGTGATTGAAGCTGTGGAGGATGGACAAATATTTGAAATAATACATAAATAACGGATTTTGATCGAACTCTTGATTATTCGAATTTTATCAGAACACCCTCTTGATTACTTGAACACTTATTATTTAGAACTCTCGATAGTTTGTTTAATTTTTTTGCTGGTCCCTAGAGTTTCAAGTTAACGAGAGTCGACTATAAATACATCTCATACCCTTTTAATGGCAGACTTCAGTAGAGAATCGTCTATGATCACATAATTTTAATTCTATATGTATTCTAATGGAATTCAAATACGAAAAAAACTTACCCCTAAAGTAACTCCAGGATACTTTATTCACGAAATCCGGCGAAAATTAGTGGGTTGGCTTTCTACAAGTAATCAACGAGTTTTAATTGGATCAGATTTGTATATTTTGAGTTATAGAGGAAATAAAAACATGATTTCAGATGAGTATACCTCCAAAACAATTTCGCTGATTTTCCTAATCAACGAACTTGAATGTCGCATTCAGATGTGAAACCTACTCTGAAAATGGCAAGTAGCTATCTCTATCCGTTCTCAAGTTATCGTCAGATACATAATATTTTTGCGCGTATGTTCTGGGGAACATCGCGTTATAGTTTTGCCCAAATGTGAAATTTAATTCTGTGGTGCCGTACGGCCGTCCGGCCGTTGCCACGATAACTTGAGAACGGAAAGAGCTAGCGACTTGAAATTTTCAGGGTAGGTGGCGCATCCCAATACGACGGACAAGTTCGTTAAAGGGTATAATCGGCCCAATGGTTTCCGAGTAATAATTTTGTTTTCAACCAAAATAAATCCGATCGAATTTAAACTTGGTGAATAGTTGTAGAATATAGACCTAAGCACGTTTGTGAAATTTTGTGAGAATCGTATCGCTAGAAAATTATTAAAAAATTATTAAAAAATATTTTTGTTGTCACGATAACCTGAGAACGGAAGGAGATAGCGGCTTGAAAATTTCAGGTTAGGTTGTGCACCTGAATGCGACATTTGAGTTTGTTTATGAGCATAATCGTACAAACGGTTTTAGAGTTATAGCCATCTGAAATTTTCTGAAATTTGGTAGTTTTTTGTTCCTCATTAACTCGAAGAATACAAAACCGATTGAATTCAAACATTGTTATTAGTTGAAGAATGCCAACGCGAAAATTCTTGCAGAATTTGGTGAGGATGGTATAACTAGAAAATTAAAAAAAAAATAGTTGAAAATTATTGAAAACAAATCTATATATCATAAACTATTCGTCCGGCATGGCTGAAATTTTGGAACAACCTTCAGAACCTAACTCTACTGCAGAATTCCAAGTTTGAACATGATCGGATCTATATTGTTGGAGAACCGGGCAGCCTTTTGTGAGTTCGGTAGCGTAGTGGTAGCCAAGTGTAGCGGATGGGAATCGTCGTATGATGATATGTAGTCTATGGTCGTATTTTCAAAAATAAAAACATGAATGTCATGATGACATATTTTCGCTCGTATATTATGGGAAAATTGTCTTATTTCATCACAAATCTATGGGAGATGATAGCCCTACATTAGTGGTCAGACCTGGTTTTGAAAGAGATCCTCCTTACGATGAGGCAACTAAATATTGAAGGGATTTCTATGAACAAGAGTGAATATCTTTGCGAAATAGAGAAGGCGATTCTTCTTCAAGAGATCCATGTGCCTTCAGAGGAGTATATTTGCGAGAGGGGACTTTTGAAAGGTTATATATCTATTATTTTTAATATGATATCGCTGAAATTTTGCTGAAGGCTTCTGATCTTGTAAGGTGAGAGGCTCATTTGTGGATATTAAATCTTGTGATGGATAGAGAGGAATTTTAGGCCATGTAGGCCACTAAGGCCCACTTGCACGAATGCGGGTTATCTAATTAAATCTGGATTAACTCTAAACCTAGGGTTAAATTGATAATAGGTCTTGCACCTTCAAAATTTAGAGCCTAACCCTGGGTTAAAACTATAAAAATTTAACCCGGCAAAATAGCAGGGTTAAATGGCTAAGTCCGGGTTAGTCATGTAAAAATTGACATTTCTAATTTAAATAGTTTCGATTTGTGATGAATTTCTGGTAAATAATAAATATTAGCCGTGATCGGTAACTTGCTTGTGTGGTATTTTTGAGAATGATTCATGATTAATGGATATACTACAAACTACATTCTGATCTACGCATGCGCCCCGTTTTAACCTCAACATCGAATCTGAATCTGATCAAAACACAAAACATAAACAAAATATTCTCAATCCACGAACTACGAACGAGTATTCCTTCCGTTGAAAATAATCGAGATTACCTTGTATTTGAAGATTGGAGGAATCTAGAAATATTGTTTACGTATGTGAAAGAAATTCCAAATTATGGAGAACTGTGGAAAAGTTGTTCAGAAAGAAGATATCTGGTATAGGTATGTCCTTCAGGATTTCTGGCTAAAAATCAGCAGTAAGTAATAGAAGTGAATTGAATGAATTACTTTACTCAGAAAAATCCAAGTCTTAATATTTCCTTTCAGGTTGGAATTAATTAAGGTCCAGTTGACGTAGAGCAAAAAAGTAATGCTTTTCGACAAATAGAATGCATGAGTTACTCTTGGAGTTACTGCAGATAGAATTCTTAAAAACAAGGTATATGGAACTTAGTCGATTGAATATTTGTGAAGATTAAGTATATCTCATGAGAAAATTTAATATTGATAAGAGGCAACCAAGATGACATGAACACTAAAATTTTTAAATTTCAAGAGTGGAATAGCCAAGAAGAAAATCTAGTGTTTCTATTCAAACAAATTGATGGTGGTTCTCATATCGTTGAAATGACAAAGGGACGTATCTGCAATAAGCAAGTTTCAAGATATTCTCGTTTTGAAATTCGAGAGTGAACGATAAATCAGGGAGTGAACGAAATAAACCGTAAATGCTCGATTCAAGGTGCATTTAAATATGTTCCGCAATCTACTAAGGAAGTGGTTGTTATGAGTAGGCTATGACTATAAAAAATAAAGCCAACTCAAAATTTTACATTTTACACTTAATTCTGTTTTGTCATTTTGCCGAAGCTATATATATTATGGGATAAGTATTCTATTCATCATGTACTTAGGTGAAAACCACCCAGTGACTTGCCTAAGCTGTCGTAAGGATACATTAATAAAATATATACAGAACAAAACTGACTCTCCTAGGAGCTTCTGTGGGATTTCCTTAGGGAAGACCTAGAATGGTTAGTATAATCATAAACATGTCATTAGCAAGCAAAACTGCATGAATTACATTTCAAATGACTTCTGCACCTACCCTATTATTCAGATTTGGCCACTTTTACCTGTTTACATATAACATTTGCATAATACTATTGCACAAAAAAAAAACAGTTGAATTACGCTTAGACCAGTGAATTTTGAACAATTTTCTGTTTTCCTGAAATCATGGGTCTCTTACGATCCATCATCAGGGTGTTTGGATGCCAGCGTGTACCTATATAATAGGCATTTTTGAACGAAACATTTTAATTTTTCTAATTGCAGAATATTTTAAAATATAGGAGTAGAAGGGGATGCAATATAACATGTGTGTAGGTATATATTATGTATATTGTTTTCCCGTGGAACTTCAGGTATATGTTTCTTAAATGCTTGTTGCTTAGCATGCTTAACAATGAATACCTCTGAAGAACAGATTTTACTAATATTATAATAGAATGGCTTGATAATTCAACGCTTACTTTGAAAATGATGTATCCTAGTGTTGCGGAGGAAAATCCAAGTATATTTTACAACGAGAAGTAGTATATAAGGAAACGGAGAAAGTCAGTTTTCATATTTTAATAATAATCTATATACAAGTATTTATCCTCCCTGCAGTGTTTCACGAATTCTCCATGATTATGTGGGCAGCAGTGGTCCAAACTCGAAAAAATGTATTGCATGCTGCTTGATGTAGTATTGAATTTTCAAAATGAATGTTATTCTTGATCTCTCTTGAAGTAAATAATCGAATATGTTAATAGAGTTTTATTCGAAATTATTTCCTTTGTTTGTATTACGGCTTCAGTGAGGTATACAATTTTTTTGTTCACTGAGGGCTGATATATTTTACTACCTGTAAACTGTCAAGTAGCCTTACCGAAAGGAAAGTAATCTGTAAATGTTCACTTTAAAGGGGATCAGTAAATTCAACGAGCACATAGTTGACGAATACTTTACGGAGAGGTTGAATAAATCGGCCCTTAGTAGATAGTATAAAACAATATATAGATTGGTATCTAAATAAATGAATCTTATTTTCACAATAACTCTTTTCCCCTAACCCATGAAAACAAATTTTCACAGACAATTTACATGAATCATTAGCTTCAAACGTTCATTATCTTGAAATACAAATGAATAAGTGGAAATTTAATTTTAATATTTCAATATTGAATGGAATATTTAGAGTTTATCTATAATTTCAGATATCTCATCTCATCAACGAGTGACAAAAGTATTGAAATTGATTATGCATTAAACGATGTGTTCAAATGTCAAATTATTACCATATTCCATATCGACAGACATTCTTGTAATGATTATGAAGAATTAAAAAGGTTTTTTTATTAAATATTTAAAACTGTAATTAGTTCTTTGAAATACCATTGAATGAAGAAATTCTTGTAAGTTAACAAAATATCTTTATTTGAACAATAAAAATGCATCATTTTATTAAAATGATAGTTTGACTATCCAATTGCTTATTTTCTTTATAATATTTTTGCTGTAAGTCAGTATAGCTTAGAACTTTCAAAGTAAAGTCTAACAATATTAATTTAAATGATATTATAAATAAAAAAACAATATATTTCAATTCAACAATGTTTCTTGAATTATAGACTTTACAGAATAAAATAGGTAGGTATACTTCTAATAGCTTAGAACTTTCAAAGTAACGTCCAACAATATTAATTTAAATGATATTATAAATAAAAAAAAAATTGGTTCAAGCACTGACGTGAAGTCAGGAGCTTTTGCGCGTATGTTCTGTTGTCCATTCTCCTGTATTGGACACTTTTAATCGAATTTACCATGGTGAATTCTATTGTCTATTCTCCTGTATTGGACACTCTTAATCGAAAAAAAAAAATTGGTTCAAGCACTGACGTGAATCAGGAGCTTTTGGTCTTCTTAATCGAATTTACCATGATGAATTCTATTGTCCGTTCTCCTGATTGGACCCTCTTAATCGAAAAAAAAATTGGTTCAAGCACTGACGTGAAGTCAGGAGCTTTTGCGCGTATGTTCTATTGTCCATACTCCTGTAATGAACACTCTTCTTAATCGAATTTACCATGATGAATTCTATTGTCCAAGAAGAGTGTTCATTACAGGAGTATGGACAATAGAACATACGCGCAAAAGCTCCTGACTTCACGTCAGTGCTTGAACCAATTTTTTCGTAATTTTTTTGAAGTTTTCTAGAGGTTCGGTCCTCACCAAATTTCGCACAAGTCTTACTGTCGATTATCTGCAACTAGTTACCAAGCTTCATCTCTTTGCGTTCGAAAGTTATCGAGGAAACGGTCACCCAAACAGCTACTGAACTCAACCAAGGCTGCACGGATCTACAACAATATAGATCCTATCTAGTTCAAACTTACAACTTGGCAGAAGAGTTAGGTTTTGAAGGCTCTAGCAAAATTTCAGCGATGTCCGATGAATAGTTTCTAATATATAGAATTTGTTCAATGATTTTTCGAAAATCTTCTAGGGATACGATCTTCACGAAATTTTGCAAATCTTTTTGCGTCGGCATTCTACAACTCCAGATCGCTATCTGTTTCCGTTCTTATGTAATCCTGACATAAATAATAGTTTTTAATATTTTTTTGTCCCTTTCTTTGGGTTTATATTCTACAACTACTCACCAATTTTCAATTTGATCGGAATTGTTTTGGTTGAAAACAAAATTATTATTCGGAAACCAACGGGCTGATTATACCCATTAACGAAATTGTCAGTCGTATTGGGACGCGCCAACTAACCTGTAAATTTCAAATCGTTGTCTCTTGCCATTCTAAAGTTGACGTGGCAACGGACTGCCGGACAGAATCCATTTTGGCCTAGAATTTTCATTAGGGTGTCAAACCCAATTATTTGAGTCTATTTACGACAAAAAATTCGAAAATTATAGACATTTGGCAAAATGATAACGTGATGTGCCCCAGAACATGCGCGCAATAAAGGGGTTAGAATGAGTATGTCCAATATATTTGATTATACAAAATACCAAAAACTCCTATGAAAGGCATATACGTCCAAACCTTCAATTCATAAGTTTCATAAAGGTGTCATAGGGATAATATAATATGCCGAGTGAATCATTTAACTTGGAATACTGTTTTCACTCGAAAACTACGCACCGCAGAGAAAAAAAAATGTAGAGACAATGTTTGATATCTCTAAAGGGCTCATCCGCTACTACTGAACTCCGCCATCCCTTCACCCCCTGTAGACGGGTGATGTCGTAACTTTGAAATCTTAAATGGCAACCCCTATTTCTTATGGCAAAATTAAATTCTATATCAAATGATACGTATGGTATGTCAATGAGATTTTTGTTCATTAGCGATAAATAACGCACAACGAATGAAACAAGAGGAATAGCAGAAAATACTCCAAACAGAAGTTACGTAGCAATTCTTAACAGGTTGCTAGTTAATGTTTACTAAATAGATGTTTGATTGGTGTTTTTTGAATTTTTTTGCGCGTATGTTCTATGGAACATCGCGCTATCATTTTGCCCAAACGTCTGTAATTTTCGAATATTTCGGCGAAAATGGTCTTAAACGATTGGGTTCGACTCCCTGATCAAGTATTCGAGGTCAAATGTCATTCTGTCCGGCCAGCCGGCCGCCCATTGCCACGACAACTTTAGAACGGCAATTAGAGACTTGAAATTTTCGAAATAGGTGGCGCATCCCAATACGACGGACAGGTTCGTTAATGGGTATAATTAGCCCATTCCGAGTAATGATTTTGTTTTCAACCAATACAAGTTCGATCGAATTGAAACTTGGTGAATAGTTGTAGAATACAAAACTAAGCAAGCTTGTGAAATGTTGTGAGAATTGTGTAACAACAAAATTTTAAAAAAATTATCAAAAAATATTATCTTATATGTCACCATAACCTGAGAACGGAAAGAGATAGCGACATGAAATTTTTGAGTAAGGTTGTTTATCTGAATGGAACATTTGAGTTTGTTTATAGACATAATCAGCCAAACGGTTTTGTAGTTATACCCATCTGAAATTTGGTTGTTATTTCCTCAATAACTCAAAAAATTTGAAACCGATCTAATTCATACATAGCTGTCAGTTGCAGAATGCCAACGTGAAAATTCATGCGAAATTTCATAGGAACGTATAACTCGAAAATTTGTAAGAAATCATTGAAAAAAAATCTATATATCAGAAACTGTTCGTCCAACATTGTTGAAATTTTGCGAGAGCCTTCAGAACCAAACTCTACTACAAAGTTCCAAGTTTAAACACGATCAGATCTATATTGTTGGAGATCCAATCAGCCTTGTGTGGGTTCAGTAGCTGGATGGATGACCGTTGCATCTATAACTTTCGAACGAAAGGATATAGGGAATGTAATATTTAGGATAGTTTGTACATCCCAATGGCAGAGATAAGTTCGTTTTTGGGCATAACCGGTCCATCGGTTTCGGATTTTTACCCATCTGGAATATTATTTCCTCGATAATTAAAAAAATATAGACTCGATCGAATTGAAGCTTGTAACTAGTTGTAGAATATCGACATAAAGGAGTGTACGGAGTTTGTTTCACAGGAATGAGACAATAATTATTGTTGGAAAAGCTTATTTAATTATGCCGACGTTTCGTTGGATTTTTCCAACATTTTCAAGGCTGTAACAACATAAAGCTATTTGACACAACTGTGCATTGAAAAGACGAACAATAGAGATGACTTACCTAAATTAGCAGCTTTTAAATTAACATAGATGTAAGAATAAAAACTGGAGAACGAATCACCACTACAGAGACAAAACAAAATTCACAATCAGTTAAAAGCATAAAAATTCACTCATATATACAATTATTATTATTATTATTATTATTATACTGATCCTCCTGGGTCTTCCATAAGGAGACCCCTCATAAGCTCTAAGAGCTTGCCCTGAGTTAGGAGAACCAGTTGTGTTCTGTGTAGGCTTTGTTACTGTGTCCTTACGCCACCTCAGGCACAGCACTGTTAATTTTTGACCCAACAGCGAATGGTGGCGATTACCGTGACTAGAAAATTTCTTTCCTAGCCTCGGAATTGAACTTGGGGCTTCCGCTCCCAAGTCAATTACTCTACCACTGAGCCAATCGCACAATTAAAACCATAAATTAATAAATAAACATGATACGTCATTGACGACGACAAACACTAGACTTAACAAATCGAGTTACAATTACTGTATACTTATATCCATATAATATTTGAAACATATGCTGAGAATTGTTTTTACTACCCTGCGGTATTTACAATCATTGTTGCCTATTCCTGTATAAATTCAACAAATTATTATAGATCAGACTCAAATTTTGAGTATCAGCTCTTGTATTTACAGTATCTTGTAACCTTATATGAACCATTTCACTCACATTTGGTCTAGGCCAATTCTCCTCCCAATCCAAAATCTCAACGTCACCGAAAGCGAAGCGGTGACCCTCCTCAAAGTGGTGGAGTTCTAAAGATGTTTTTGTTCTTTATTGCGGAAACTTTCATTACAATCATATTTGTGTTGATTGATTCTTGTTTTTAATAACTGTCTAGTAAAGGAGTCTAGAGTCTAGAGTCTAGAGTCTAGATAAAGGAGTGTGTAGAATTTTTTGAGAACCGTATCCCTAGAAACATTTTTAAAATTACGAAAAAATACTTGGTTCAAGCACTGACGTCAAGTCAGAAGCATTTGCGCGTATGTTCTATTGTCAATGCTCCTGCATTGGATAATCTTAATCGAATTTACCATGGTGAATTCCATTGTCCGTTCTCCTGTATTGGACACTCTTAATTCAAAATTACCATGGTAAATTCGATTAAGAGTGTCCAATACAGGAGAATGGACAATAGAACATACGCGCAAAAGCTTCTGACTTCACGTCAGTGCTTGAAACAATTTTTTTTTCGTAATTTTTTAAATATTTTCTAGGGGTACGGTTCACACAAAATTTAACACACGTCTTTATGTCGATATTCTACAACTAGTTACCAAGCTTCAATTCGATCGAGTCTATATTTGAGTTATCCAGGAAATAATATTACAGGTGGGTATAACTCCGAAATCGAATGACCGATTATGCCCAAAAACGAACTTAACTCTCCCACAGGGATGTGCAATCAACCCAAAAAATTGCAAGTCCCTATCTCCTTTCGTTCGAAAGATATCGCGGTTACGGTTACCCATCCAGCTACTTAACTAACAAAAGGCTTGGATCTTCAACAATATAGATCCAATCGTGTTCCAACTTGGAACTTGGCAGTAGAGCTAGGTTTTGCAGGTTCTCGCAGAATTTCAGCGATATCGGACGAATAGTTTCTGATATATAGAATTTTTTTTAAAGATTTTCAATGATTTTGTAAAAATTTTCTAGTGATACGATTCTCACGAAATTGCGCAAGATTTTTCGCGTCAGCATTCTACAACTGATAAGCATGTCTGCATTGGACCAGTTCTGTATTTTTCGAGTTGAAGAAATAACAACCAAATTTCAGATGGATATAACTCCGAAACCGTTCGGCCGATTATCTCGATAAACAAACTCAAATGTTCCATTCAGATGCACAACCTTACTCGAAAAATTAAAATCGCTATCTCTTTCCGTTCTCAGGTTATCGTGACATAAATAATATTTTTTATAATTTTTTTATTTTCTAGTTATAAGAATCTCACAAAATTTCACAAACGTCCTTGGTTTTGCATTCTACAACTACTCACCAAGTTTCAATTCGATCGTACTTGTATGGGTGGAAAACAAAATTATTACTCGGAAACCATTGAGCCAAATATGTCCGTTAACGAACTTGTTCGTCGTATTAGAATGCGCCACCTACCCTGAAAATTTCAAGGCACTATCAGTTTCCGTTCTCAAGTTAACGTGGCAACAGCAGGCCGGACAGAATCAAATTTGACCCATTAACGAACTTGTCCGTCGTATTGCGATGCACCACCTATCCTGAAAATTTCAACTCACTATATTTCAATAGAACATACGCGCAAAAGCTCCAGAATTCACGTCAGTGCTTGAACCAATTTTAATTTATTGTTCCCTTCGTTGCGTGTACACCACCATACTGATACGAGATTCAAAGCAGATGCTTTCCACCATAGAGGGCGCTACCAGCATCGAAACTCAGCTATTCTCTACAAATTTGAGCCCGCGATAATGTTCAATATTTTTCATGAAATGTAAGTGATTTGGTCCTAAGGACCATAGTGTGCATATATAAAGAAAAAATGTTGCACCGGATTTGAGCTCGATCGTCTTTGTTTTTTAGCAATTATTGTGAAAATAAAATTTCGAACTGATATCTACTTCTGAAATTTAAAATCATGAAAATCTCCGAACTGGCTGCGTAATTGCTTTCTGCGTAGGGCTTCACACGAGACGAGAGTAGGCGAGAGTATAAAAAATCTCGTCTCGCTCTCGCCAATTCCCAAAAAATTAAGTCTCGTTCTCATCTCGTTATCAGTTGTGTCGTCTGGTCTCGGTTAATTCTGAATAACGATAATAAATATTATAATATACTAGCTGGCCCGGCGAACTTCGTTCCGCCTTACTTAATAAAAAAAATGCTCGGTATGAATGAAGTTTTATTATTATTTTCGATTAATTGCACATGATGTTGCTTACTTACAAAACAGAGTTTTCCTGAAATACTGGCATTTATGAGGTTTCAATTGGATATTGGCAGACACACACAGTTATGATACAGCCTCTAAATCAATTTAAAGGTTTTTGATAAACTGTATTTTTTGTTTTTTTTTTGTGGTGCGTAAATAAAAAAGATGATGGTTTTCCGACGCGCGAACATGCGACGTATGATTGTCCATGCGCCATGTCCACACATCAAAGGAAAAACAAAATTCTTACATTATTAGAATCCATCCAAGGTACCTATTTAGTTAACGCTTTGTTTGTGGCACAAATCACTTCAATCGCGTACATTAAATGAAATTGTACGACTATGGCATGAAAAACAGCAAGTTGCCATTGACGTTAAAAGAAAAACATCCTGCAGACATTTTTATATTTATTATTATAAGTTATTATAAACCTTCCCTTCACTTTAATTGTGTACAATTGTACCGTGATATAAAGAACATCCTGTATAGTATTGGTTTATTTTCAATGATGTATGCCTCGAAAGTATATTTTTTAACACAATTGAATGAAATTGTATGATTGGCGTGAAAAATAGCAAGTTGCAATTGACGTTAAAAGGAAAACATTCTGTGTGAAAATTTCGGACAAATACATTATGAGAATCCATCCAAGGTACCTATTTAGTTAATGCTTTATTTGTGGCATAAATTAATTCAATCGCGTACAATTGTGCAGTGATATAAAGAACACCCTGTATAGTAATGGTTTATTTTTGATGATGTATACCTCGAAAGTATATATTTAACACAATTAAATGAAATCGTACGATTGGCGTGAAAAACAGCAAGTTGCAATTGACGTTAAAATAAAAACACCCTGTATGAAAATTTCGGTCAAATACATTATGAGAATCCATCCAAGGTACCCATTTAGTTAATGCTTTGTTTGTGGCACGAATCACTTCAATCGCGTACAATTTTGCCATGATATAAAGAATACCCTGTATAGTAATGGTTTATTTTCATTGATGTATGCCTCGGAAGTATCATTTTTAACACAATTGAATGAAATTGTACGATTGGCGCGAAAAACAGCAAGTTGCAATTGACGTTAAAAGAAAAACACCCTGTATAAAAATTTCGGAAAAATACGACGTTAAAAGAAAAACACCCTGTAGGAAAATTTCAGACAAATACATTATGAGAATCCATCCAAGGTACCTATTTAGTTAATACTTTGTGGCACAAATCACTTCAATCGCGTAAAATTGCGCCGTGAGAAAGAGAACATTCTGTATAGTAATGGTTTATTTTCAATGATGTATGCCTCGAAAGTATATTTTTAACACAATTGAATGAAATTATACGACTATGGCGTGAAAAAGAGCAAGTTGCGATATGACGTTAAAAGAAAAACAACATGTAGACATTTTGATATTTATTCACCTTCTGAACCTTCCCTGGACTTCCACAAATAATTCAAGACCAAAATTAGCCAAATCGGTCCAGCATTTCTCGAGATTTAGTGAGACTAACGAACAGCAATTCATTTTTATATAATATTGTGACTGTCAATTAATTATAGACAAATAATTTGCAATAAAATAAAATTGCGACTATAATTAAAGATCTAAGCTATCATATCTCTCAAGTTGGACCAGACTGCTCACGGTGTGCCAATTTAATTTAAAATCGGTTAAGTCGTTTAGGAATCCATGGCGGACAAACATCGTGACAGGAGATTTATATATATATATATATATATATATATAGGACAAGAAGTCTTTGCTGATTTGTTAGGACAATATTAGTTTGGTATTCTTGGGATTGCTGCAATCCCAAGAATACCAAACTAATATTATATATATATATTAGGGTGTCCCTTATTTTTCAAAGTTTTAATTTCACAACGCATAGGCTCTTGTTTTGTTCATTTGGACCCAAAACACTCGAAAACCATTTTTTACCTCATTTGGAATAGAACTAACCGTGCCGACTTGCACGTAAAGAAGTTCATACAAGTTCAGTCTTCAGTCACAGAAGCGGCGCATGCCTTCTGTTATTATCAGTTTATTTCGGCTTGTCGAGTAACGATTCGGTATTATTTTTATTTTTCAGGATTGCAGTGGAATTAAGAAACAAAAAAAAATGTTTAATTGGTGTCTAATAACAGGTGTAAAATTACCGTCTATTCGTTAATTTCTTATGTATTTATTTTTCAATATACGCGAAGCTAAGTTGACTGCTAATGACAGTGCAAATCTTCTGGAGTGTATTATATTCTGTGAAAAGGCTAGAATACCTACCAAAGCTGTTCGTAATGATGTTAAAAAGTTATCAAGTCTGGCGTGAGCTTCAAAAGGATAGTAAGAAGATTCAGAATGTTTATAGGCACCACAATAAAAACTTTCAATTAGAGTTATGTAGATAATTTATTGGATATCGCACATGCTGATACTCTCGAAAGAATTAAAATTGCAGAAGATAAGACATTCTTGCAACAACAAAGCGAGTCAGGACGTCCGGGATACTTAGCATGTGTTGACAAAAAGTTAGCAGAAATTGAACAAAGGGCAGCGCTGAGTAAACTGGCAGAAGATAAAAAGAAATGAAGGCAAATGATTTCCGAGAGACTATTGATTCTTCACACAGCTTTGAAACACATGGAGAAATAGAGGAACAATCTACAATCTCTGAAGAAAGTCTGGATGAACCTCAGGCTGCCACATCTCAATATGTAAGTTGACAAGAAGGGGAAGAAAAGGTTTTGTGACCTCAAAATTAGTTGCAACTTTAGACAGATGTCCACTAAGCATCAAGCGAAAGCTGTAATAAATGCACTTAAAGGCCGGGTTCTCAAAACTGCGTTTGATCCAAGATCCAGCTAGTTACTAGTAGTCCTGATATTACGCTGTTCAAAAAGTTTAGAGACAACTGGATGGATATTAATCCTAGTGCCATCAAACCATGTACCGATTTTGTTTAACAACACCTCTGTGGAACAAATAAATTGATGACGTTTTTCAACAATGAACTGACAAAATCGGTAATATAAGATCCTTATCGTAAATCAATCGAGTTTGCTGTTCCTTTTCTGGATAAAGATAATGAAAATGAACTAAAAATCAGACATTCTGGCGCAATGCATCATAACACACTTAAAAAAGCTGTTTGTTGCAATCTCATGAAATGGGTGCCAATAAGGAACAAGCTCTACGTGATTTGTGTTTTTTTATTGTGGCAGTTTATGAGAAGCCCTAGCTGGTATGCAGTTTGGCAGAAAAGCACCTTACAACATTGTTGTTTTATACAAACCTTAGAAGATTATGAAAGGGTTGATAAATTAATTTTTAAAGCGACTCTAAACGAGTTCTGTCAACACTTGTAGTACTTATCAGAGGAAATAGTCGTTATTTGAATTCTGATGATAAGGTTGATGAGCGGACGAAAACGAACATTGTAGAAAATATACAGCAAAGGCTTTGAAGCTTCTGAAAAGAGAGATAGACCATCCAGGGAAGAAATGTCTGGTTCTCTTTACGTTTGTTAAAAAGTAGTTTAATCAGTTCATTGAAACTCACTCTTTCATTAATACTACTCCAAGTAGTAAAACTTTTTTCAGGGAAATCTTTGTTTGAGTTCGTATCAGTGACAAGCAAAGATTTATTCCCCTGACTGAAACTTGACAGTAGTTTCCTGCAAGAGAATGTGTTATTGTGGAATGAAAACTCTGCGAAGTACCAATATGTATATTGAAGCAAAAAAGAAAATTTTTAGATTAAAAACAGTTAATGACACAGCTGAACGAGATGCTTAATTAATGCTGGAGGTTGATTGTTTGATTACTGCAGATGAAGAACAGTAAAATGGAAAAATCTGAATTAATAATTAGATGTATTGTACTATTTTTATTAGTTGCAGAAAGTTTATCATATAAATTTGTGTTTTGATCATAATTTATCTAATAGAATGTATTTAAGTGATGGTCTACGGGCAGAGTTAGGAAATGGGTTTAACAGCTATTTTCGAAAACTTTAAAGCTAAGTCGGCACGGGATAAAATCAACGTAGGAGGTTGAAATTCTGTACTTGGGTAACTAATAGACTAATAAATATAATAAGAGGATATGCGTTACGAAAACTAAAAAAAATTTTTTTTTTAACATATAAGGGACACCCTAATATATATATATATTATAATATATAATCGAAATGGTATGCAATAATGAATAATTTTGTAAAGCCCTATTTATTACGCTCTTATACATGTACATATTATTTTGAATTTCAAACACTGATAATTTCAACTTTTAAATTACTCGATGACCAAGAATTCAAACATAATAACGCTTGCATCACATAATTTTTCAATGATGTACGTGTTTTTGCCATGTAGTTCAGTCAATCTGGCATTTCGACGGTACAGAAAATAACCAGTGGCTGAATCTTTGTTAATAGTTGGAGAATGATGTTAGAAAAGGGTTTATTGGGTCGGCCACGTTGGACCGTGATGCGTGTTTTGAAAAACTCGAAAAAATTTTGAAATGCATTTATCTCGTGATCTATGCATTTCACAGAAAAATTTATTCAGGAAAAAATGTAGAGGACATCGGTATCTACAATTAATCTCATTGGTGCTATGCCGTACAACAAAAAATGCACGCAGTAGGTGGCGCTAAAGTTCCAAAATAAGAGTTTTTCCACTTTTTTGCTATTAAATTTTTTTTTTCAACTATATTGTAAATGCAAAAGTTGTTCCTTTTAATATTACGAACAACTTTTATTTAAACATTTTTTACATACAACTTACAGTTTTGAAGCTACAGGTTGCTGAAAATTCCATTACAACGATTTCACAAAGTATGAGGACAGCTGTGGTGCATATAACTGACGTATCTTTATTGTTTTGATCAAGATGTAATAATTTATATTGTTTGTAACATTGTTTGTAATATTTCCAATTAGCGATTGTAAATTATTATGAATAATTATAGCTATTGATCAAATTTTTCTATACATTATTTTATTGAACGGAAATAGTTTTCAAATCTTTATTTTTGTTATGAAAAATGATTTCTTATAAAATAATTTATGAAAACTGTTAACAATTAAAATGATTTCATTGACTTTTCGAGAAATTTGGATTAGGTTGACGAAAACAAATTCAATAACATCATTATAGAACATCAATTTTATTGGTACATACAATAGCGTTTTAGCTGTATTACTCTATAACTTTCGAACGGTAAGTTGTATGTAAAAAATGTTTAAATAAAAGTTGTTCGTAATATTAAAAGGAACAACTTTTACTTTTACAATATAGTTAAAAAAAGAAAATTTAATAGCAAAAAAGTGGAAAAACTCTTATTTTGGAACTTTAGCGCCACCTACTGCGTGCATTTTTTGTTGTACGGCATAGCACCAATGAGATTAATTGTAGATATCGATGTCCTCTACATTTTTTCTTGAATAAATTTTTCTGTGAAATGCATAGATCACGAGATAAATGCATTTCAAAATTTTTTTGAGTTTTTCAAAACACGCATCACGGTCCAACGTGGCCGACCCAATAAACCCTTTTCTAACATCATTCTCCAACTATTAACAAAGATTCAGCCACTGGTTATTTTCTGTATCGGAACGATTTAATTTTTGCCAGATTGACTGAACTAATGATCATACCTGCTGTGGAAAATAATCTTACAACAGGTACGGATGTAGTCATTAATAAATCATCGGCAGTCTTGGAAAGTGTTGGAAGAAATTTTTCATCACTCTACACCACTGTAAAATATTTTGATTCCTATTTGCTCTTTCTAACAGCAAATATTCTTCAAACTCAGCTTTCCAATATTTCGAAAGTTTTGTTGATGTTTCAAATAGGCTCTATCGATGTCGATACATTCGAATTGAACAATTTGGTATAGTTTTCAAAGAATAGCTTCCCAGTGATCATTGAGGGTGTTCTTGGCGTATTCCTCATAACACTTTTCGAAACATCTAATAGCTTAATTTCTTTACCAGTTTTATAATACGTAGTTCCACAGATGTATACAATAATGGTTCACATATTCACTTCAAGGAGCACAAGAGAATAAATTTCTCCAGATGTTCAGATAGAGACGAAATTTTCAAAGCATTGGGATTTAGGGACAATTAAAGTTGTCCCTTAAGTATTGAATTCATAATGGCATCCGTTTTTATGGTTGTGAATTCTATTTTTCCTTGAAAAATAATCTCAATTATCGCAAGGTCGTAACGAAATAATAATCTTCTAAAAAATCGTGTATTTCTAGAACGATCGATGAATAATATAGACAAAATATATTGGTTTTTATAGTGGAAACTCTTCATATTCAATTGTTTTCTGTGGGAGTTGAAAAAAGTCGAGTGTTACATAAAACTGCATACAAAAAAATTAGCGAGAACAAAAACGAGACTCTCGTGTTGCGCTGTATGTGGTCTCGGTGTCGCCTATAATATTTTTGAAAACGTCTCGTCTCGTCTCGTCTCACTTTTACGAGACGAGAACGAGACGAGACGAGAAAAATCTCGCTCTCGCGTGAAGCCCTACTTCTGCGACTAAAAGCCCATCAGAGGTACTGGACCGGATTGGAGGGTTTGCCGTAAAACCTCAGGCTCTGACATCAGATATATTCATTTAATAATAATAATAATAATAATGAACAATCTTCATTTCAAATCAACGGTAACAACAAACAAAAACAAGTTACTATTACAAATGAAATGAAATAGTGTCAAACAATTATAATTGACAAAGAAAGAAAAATTCTTCCTAATCCATGAAATCATCAAGACAATAAGTTCAAAGGAAGCTTAAAAATTTTCCTCTTGAATAATTCAGAGTTGTTTTCCCTCTGTATTACTTCAGGTAGACTATTGAAAAGTTTTAGGCATCTGTATTGCATTCGTTTTCGACTTGTCGTCAACCTATAATTAGGAAGATTATAAGATGAGGTTCTGGTGTTATATCTTTTCTTAAGATTCCTATAACTGCTAAACATTTCTTGATTCTTATGAAAAACAAGAGGCATTTTGAATATATATATATCATAAATCGTAAAAATACCTTTCTGTGTGAAAAACCCTCGACATGATTCCCTGAAATTCAGGTTACACATTATTCTGACGGCCTTTTTCTGCAGGACAAATAAGTATGAAACATTACCACTGCCATAGAAAGTTATTCCAAATCCCAGTTGTCATTCAATTGTTCCATAATATGCAGTTCTTAACGTTGTGGAGTCAACATCCCTTGAGATAATTCCCAAAACGTAGACTGAAGATCCAACCTTATTGCAAAGTTATTGTATATGCAAGCACCAGTTCAGTCCCTCATCTACATGGAGGCCAAGGAATTTAACACATCCTGATAAAGTGTACTTTTCATTTTGTAACAAAATATTTTCTGGTGGTTGTATTCCAGAATTCGCAGGTGAAACAGAACAATACCTGTTTTATCTTTATTCAGAATGAGGTTATTTCGTTCAAAACATATCTCAGCATGCAGGAATACATACTCAAGCAGCTGACTTAACTCTGGCCACGAAGACTTCGTCAGTAGTACCTTGGAGTCATCTGCATAATTTACTATACTCACCTCATTTGTATTCCGTTGCAAATTCTCAATGAAGTAATTTATGTATATAATGAAGAAAATAGGACCAGCCATAATTCCCTGTGGGACTCCCAGTTTCAATTCCAGCGGTTTAGAACTTATAGAACCATTGTTAGTAGATATTTCCATAAGCTTCCCCCGAAATATGACCGAATCCATACCAATGCAGAGCAGGTTATACCATATTTCTCCATCTTCTTTAATAAAATTTTAACGCTCAAACATTCAAAAGCCTTTGCAAGGTCTATGAACAATCCCAATGCCAAGTCTCCACCCTCAAAAGCATCCACCATCTTCAAGAGAAACTGAAACACAGCTGTCTGGATGGATTTTCGCTTTAGGAAACCGTGTTGGTTTTGGGATAATAAATTATTTTCTATAAAGTATTGAACAACTTGGTTACAGACTGCTAGCTCAAAGATCTTGGGGAACGGTGGTAAAATACTTATAGGTCTATAATTCCTAAAATCATTTATATCTGTTTTCTTATGGATAGGCTTGACCACAACGACCTTCAAAGCTTCGGGAAACATTCCGTGCCTCAAGGAGTTATTCACTATGAAAATTAAGCGGTTTTGATATTTCATCTCTGGTTTCTCTAACAATGTTGTTTGACACCCCATTATATCCTCTTGTTTGCTGGTTTTTCAACGATTTTATGATTAATGTTAGCTGTTCTTCAGTAATTGAACCAATTGACATATTTGTGGTGTGTTGAGTATCTGTTGTGGTGCCTTGTCTTTCCGCCGTATCTCCTTTGATGTTTATCAAACTCGATGCTGCATTGACAAAGACATTATTCAGTTCATCTGTGACCTCAGGCGAACAACCCTTCATGGGGAAGCAGTTATCATTATTTCCATTCTTCAGGGAATTAATTATCGTCCATACAGTTTTATTCTTGTTATCTGACCTCTTTATCATTTCCCCAAATAATTTTGATTTCTGTTTTATCAATAATTGCTCATATTGTTTCTTGATTTCTTTATATTTTTCGTTGTGTTTCTCATCTTTTATACTGTGCATAAGTAGCACATCCAGCTGATTTTTAAGGAGTGTAATCTCTGGATCCCTTCTGATTTTCTTTCGTTTATATTCTGTTGGAATTTTTACATTAGGACAGGCAGTATTTAGATGTTTCAGATATGTTTGATGAAAAAAATTGAACTGTTCGTCTACTTTCTGTGTTTTCATTCTGTAAAGTTACAAATATTCTTGATCTCTCAAACTTACTTTGACATTCTTCAAATTTTCAGGAGAGTAAATTCTTTTAAACGTAAATTTGGATTTTGTTCTTTTTTGTTTAAGCGATATCATCTGCGAAGTATGGTCAGATATGTGTGAACTTATCATCTCAGTAGAAAAGGGGTCTTCGAGTCTGGTGTATATACCATCAATTGAAGAGGCAGTTGTCGTCGTAATTCTAGTAGGTTTAAAAATACGCCGTTCAATATTATCGGTACTCAAAAAGTTTAGCCATTCATTCTTCCTTCTTGTTTCTTTACTCATATCAATATTGAAGTGTCCAAGGACCACTATTTGTGTACGGTCATTTTTTATATTGTCTAGTGTAGATGTTAATTGAATTATCATTGTTTCTTGATTTCCATCGTTTCCATCGTATATGACTATTAATATAATTTTCTTGTTGTTTATTGGAAATTCTACTACTGCGCCCTCAAATTCCCCACTTCTCAAGTACTTACTGATATTTTTTATTCCACTTGCTTTTTCATCCTTCCTGGCAAATAGAGCAACTCCCCCATGTTTACCAGCTTTTCTACAAAATTGGGCCCTCAGAGTAAAATCGTTAATGCTATAATAATTTAACTGTTCTTCTGTCTTCCAATGTTCTGTGAGACATAGTATCTTGATGCTTTCCCTTTGTTTTATTATTTCTTCAAGTTGTTCAACACAGTTACCTATTGATCTGACATTGTGATGTAGAATAGGGATATTATCGGAAACTACTAATGTATCATCAACAGTACTGAAATTAAATTTATACTTATTATTATTATTATTATTATTTATTTGATAATAGTTAAGAAATCTATAAACGCACAGAATAACAAAATGAAAGTTAATGCACATGGCTCAAGAAAAAAAAATAGTTTGATCACAATAATTAAGAATTGACAAATTTAATAAAAGGAAAAAAACAAATTGACCATTGTCACGTTCGCCCCTGATTCAACCTGTCATATTGCTTCTTTAATGAATTGACGTTGGAGGCCTCCATAATGGCAGATGGTAAACGATTCCAAGACGAAAACACTCTATTGGATAGAAAGTACTCCCTCTGTGTTGTTCGGAAAATTTCCCTCCGTAGTTTGAATCTGTGGCTACGCAATCGTTCGTTATTGTTTAAGGTGAAAATTCTTCCCAGGTCTGTGCTGAAAAATTGTTATATGTTTGAGATGATCTTCTGATCTCTCCGGAAAAAAATTTAGGCCAGAAAAGACATTTATCAATTGAGTCTGCTCAAAGAAGGACTCTAAAAGCACTGAATGTGGGGTTACAAACGCTTTATGGGTGGCCATCTGGGTTATATTTTTTTCGATACTAACTCATGAGAGTACGGTGAGAGGATAGCTGAGGACCTAGTCTTCACTAATAACTCAGCGTACTGTCGACAAAGATGGAAACCTGATAACAGGAAAATCTCTTGGTGGAACCTGCCCTCAAAAAACGCAGGAGACAAGTTCGGGGACTATTCAACCGACCGAAGGTCTCTGGCAACTCAAGGATATGTACTTATAGAAATGCACTAAAAAACTACAACAAAAAGAGAAGCTAACATTCTCTCTGTGGGCAGGTCAAGTCTACCCTAGAGAGCATAGACTTCACAGGATCCTCCCTAGAGAACCGTCAAAAGTACTGGGAACTATTTGTAGATCTGACAGCCTTTTTACGGACGTTAGAGATTCTAGCGAGGACACACTTCCCAGGTTGTCGCTTACTTAGTGAATCGGATGGCGGTTTGCCCCAAGCTCCTAAGGAACGGAGTTGTAGGCTCTGGGTTGCGTTACAATATTAACTCCATAGAATATTATTTCTTAAAAAGCGTTTGTAAACCGAAAAGTTGTGTACATTTTACACTAAGACTTTCGTTCGAAAATATCAGAGTATTTGAATCCGAGTTAACTCTCGAAACTATACAAAATACCTGGGTTCATTTAAGTCCACAAAATTGACATAACTTATGGAACGGAAAATGTCTCATTTTTGTCTCACTGTTTTATGAAGAGTATATTTTATGTTCTATGAGTTGAGGTAATTTGATAGTTTCAATACTGCTCACAATAATATTTATTTTGAGAGATAATAATAATAATAATGGGTTTTTTCTGAACAGCAACATAACCTGTCACTCGAAGTCGAAGTGAAAATCAGAACCGTTCGAATATATATATATATATATATATATATATATATATATATATATATATATATATATTTATGCGACTGCGTTCTCTGCTGGACCGGTTCATCATTGCATGCGTCAATTGCTGGCCAGAGCGCGTTATTGCTGGACGTCCAGCAATGAACATAAGATTTTCATATGTCATAGCGTTTTCTCCTGGACAGTAGATTACCCCCACCCAAATACAGGAATTTTGCTGTGTTGCCATGTCCACATATATTTTGTCTGAAGGGTTAGAGCTTCAGAAAAATCAATTTGGAATTAGGTTTTCCGAAAGTTTACTCAAAGTGTGATGCCGGATATTTTTCAAATATTTAATTACACAATTCCGATTTAAATGCTTTGATTTTATCCCACATTGCTGCAGGAGGGGTTTAGTGATGAATTCAATGCAATAAATGTTCACCAATGGAAAACGTTTATTGGATCAGCAAAATCAATATGCAATTCCCATCTATTCCATGGAAAATATGACTCTACGGAGCGCTTTAACGCATTCCGAAATCTCCGAAACACTTAAACAGACATTCCGTTACCAACACAATACCTGAATTTCAGTTTTTCATTGGCATTAGTAAGATTTATTTTTGAGAGCTCGTCATCAATTGAAAAGTCTTATCGATTTGGTCCCTAAAAACTCAGAAATAAAAAAAAAATTCTTCGAAAAATGAAACTGTTTTGACCTACACTAAAAACTGAAAAAAGTTTCGAATATCATGAATTTTTAGCGTATTTGAGTTCAGTCTATACTCAGTTATTCCAAAACAAATCATGTAACTAAAGTCAGTGCCAAAATGAATCTGCATTCTCGAAAATGTAATGAAACAATGCCGAAAACTTTGTACCGTCTCCAGTTATATGATTCACATTTGAATAACAAAGCTTTGACTGAACATAATACGCAAAAAACAAATCATGATTATCGTTGATTTTTCGCTTTTTAATGTGGTTCGAAGTCGGTTTATATTTCGAAGAAAAATATATTCATATTTCAATCCTGTAATTAATAATCGGAACTGCCTGAATTTGGTGAACACACTGCAGCTAAATGGCCTGAACTCAGCGTAAATGAGGGATCTCCTTGGGAAAGCCCTAGTAGGGTCAATAAATCATAATCATGTGTATAGCGCCCCCGCCAAAGCCAATTGACCTCATGTTTATGCGTTTTTACTTCCTCAACATTGGCGTGCTAGCTATAGACATGATTATGATTTTACCGATCCTTCTAGGTCTTTCCCAAGGAGATCCCTCAGGAGTTCCTAGGTGCTTGTGGGACTTAGTAGAGTCAGTTGTGTTCTGTGTCGACTTTCACACTGCATTCTTACGGCAGCTTAGGACAGCACTGTTTATTGACGCGACAGTTAATGGAGTCTACTGCCGTCTGACTAGATCTCCGGCTTATACTTTATCCACTTATCATGAAGCACTCATAATTTAATTCAAATTTTTCGACAAAACTAGCGTGCCATAGAGTTCTGGCTTCACAGCAGTGCTTCTCAATATTTTTTCAAGTTTCTTCGAGAATCATATTGATCACTACAGTCTGGTCTACGCCTATTATTTTTACCGTAGATCTAAAACAACAAAGATATAGCGGTATGGAGACCCCATTAGGAATGCAATTGCCTACGCCTATTCTTCAAATCTGAATGTAATATGATATAGATCTTCCAAATATAGATATTTATGAATTCTTCCAAAAAAAGGGAGGATGCAAAAGACTGATATTATGTTGGATGTTGCATTCTAGTACAAACAACACAATAAACAGCCAGCTTACTTATGCGCAGGTGCAGTTCACTCGTCACCCATGGTGCGTAGTGAATTTTGGCCCCAGGCCACGATGCGAGAGCTTCTCCAACACCAGTGATTAAGGAGATATCGCATCTTCAACCCACGCATGCGTTGGCACTCACAAGGGGATTCTATGAACGAAAAGCATCCTCCACGTTAAAACCCAATTCCTCTCAGACGAAAACTTCAATAGTTATATCAATTCTCGTCTGCTCATGCGTATAACGAAAATGCCAAAAAGTTACGCATGCATTTTAAAATGGCCCAAGGACCACGTTTGGAATTCTATTCACCAAAATAGTTGAACATTTTTTTAATTTATTTAAGTCATGTGATCCTCATTGAATCTTAAACAATTGTTTGCGTCGGCCTTTTGTATCCAACGACCGAGTATCGATTCAGTCAGATCAGTATTTCTCGAGTTAAATTCAGAATTGGTACAATGTCCAGAATTGGTACAACGTCCAGAATTGGTACAATGTCCAGAATTGGTACATTGCATGTCCAGAATTGGTACAATGTATGTGCAATGGACCTTCGTTGGACGTCCAGGACACCACTATGGACATACAATTCAAGTCCAGAAAAGGTCCAATGGATGTACACTGTGCGTACCACGGAAATCCATTGCACGTGGTATGTACATACAATGGATAAACAATAGACGTTCATGGCGGATATTCGAGACATCCATTGGATGTCCAGAATTGGTACATTATTCATCCAATGGATATTCATTGGATGTCCAAAAAACGTCCAATAGATGTACATTGTGCGTATTTTGGGTATCCATGGTACGGCCATATTCCGGTACTATTTGTGTCCATAACATATCCAATGTGAATCCAAATGGAATTTGAAGGGACGATAATGCACAAGGTATCCTGAATATATTGTGCAATTGTGGAATCATATAATATGGGAAATTGATATAGTTTTACCTATACTATAGGATTCCTAAAAACATAATATAGTATAGGAAATTGTTATATTTTTGCCTATACTATAGGTTTCTTAATTATTGCACAATATATGCAAGATAGTGCATTATTGTTCCTTCAAATTCCTGTTGGATTTATATTGGAAATGTTCATTTTTATTCAGTGCACCATTTCTTGATATTCCATTGAAGTCAGAAAAAAATATAAGTGAAGTAACCACAAAAAATCAGGGTTCAGCCCAGGACATCTGCTCAACAAAAACTACCTGTTTATATACACTTCACCATCCAAATTCTTAACATAATAATATTAATAACAACATTAATAGACATCCATAATATAATAATCAAAGAACGCTTTGGGAGGTGCAACTCAACCCCTTTATTTTGTATTTATTCCATTATCTGAAAACATCGATGATCTAATAATAGGCATATAGAGCCTAGAGAGAGAGGCATTGACTCCAACAATAAAGTGAGATGCAATGATCGAAATCAGCTGTTGGGGGGCAAAACATTGTGTTTTGTAGTGCTAAGCTTTACTAAATTATATTCTTTATTCGTTTTTTCCATTTTCATTCGATTATGTTTGTCTTATTTAAAGTTTTATACAGATCAATAGATTATCCGCCGTATTCACAAAGCATTGTTAAGTGTTCCAATCTCCGTTAAGTCCTAACTGAGGTCCTCAGTTAAGGATGAATCTAAATAGCAACCTCAATTAAAGTATTTAACGGTGGTGAAACAGGCTTGTTTCACGTTAATTTTCACGTTAACTGAGGTTGCGATTCTTATTTATGCTTAACTGAGGACCTCAGTTAGGAGTTAACGGTGATTGAAAGCTTTGTGAATACGGCGGTATATCTAACAATGGAGATGTCCTGTTCGGTCTCCGGTTGCACGTCTATGTATAAAAATAAATCATTTCATTTCAAAGACGAGTTATCTGAATCTTCAAAAATAATAATTTAAACACATTCTAAAAAGTGGGAGACGTAAGTAGGTATTTGAAATGCAATCAGGGATTACTAAGAGCTCATATCAATTCTTTAAAACTATAGAATCGATCATATTTACAGCAATTCGAGAAATACTTGATCATTGTAGTCATAATGCCTGAACCACCTCAAATATAAAACTGGAAAATGTACAAAAATATCGTGGTATTGTGAGCCCTACATTAAAGTCGATTAGTGATGAT
Source organism: Halyzia sedecimguttata (assembly GCA_937662695.2). Classification (NCBI taxonomy): domain Eukaryota; kingdom Metazoa; phylum Arthropoda; class Insecta; order Coleoptera; family Coccinellidae; genus Halyzia; species Halyzia sedecimguttata. The sequence continues at coordinate 6,684,125 of OW569416.2, read as the reverse complement.
ATGAAATTGAACATCTGTTACACTGGTTATTAAAAAAAAGCAAAACCTCAGCTACATGTAGGTATCGAAGAAGTTTGTTTAAATTTTGATTTTGTCTTTTATACTATGAATCAAATAAGCTTAATTGAATTTTATTTTTGTCCTTCACTTTGGATATTTTCCATGTTAGTGCTGTTGTAGCAGAAATGTATATCAATTGAATTAAGAAAGTGCTCGGATACCCGCGAAAGCTGCTTAGATATTGAAGATAACATGTGGTATGATGATTCTTTTCCTTATAAGGATTAATTATTTTAATATGATATAGAATGTAACATTGATAGAGTTAGAATAAATTAGAAGAAATATGTTCATTTATAGCTTTCCCAAAAATAATTTTGATGAAATGGTTTGTCGTTATTAGAGTGGAAAATGTTATTCCTTGATTTGCAAAATTATGTTTGGAACATTTTCATGGTGACAATTTTGGAAAGAAAACTTCGAAATATGATGCAGTTCCAAACATCATTAAATTTTCAAATCATTGAATCAAAAAATTAACTATGTTGAGATCTGGAGAGGCGCAACAATTTAGTTACTGAAGAAGGAAAGTCTTTGTATGTTTTTTGCTCAAATTATAATTCGTCAACTCTATAAACTAGACGCAGTTTTTTTATTCTAGAGTCATATTCACCAACCTCAGTTCAACAGAATAATAAAAACATGTTCGTACCTATAGGAAATAAATTTTTTATTTGCGGTAGATTATAGAATACATACTCAACGTTTGTATGAATGAATTAGCAATGATTCAAATTCCTACCTACTTTGATAAATCATATATCATAGTATCATAATAATTCCTAGTTGGGCAAATCTAGACCGATATTGATATTTGTGTGAACGACAAATAATATATCTATACATTAAACATACCTCTATGAATGAAACTGCGCAACATAATGTTATTTTATTTTCACATACCTAATGGTCCAATTTCACATACCTAATGGCCATGGTATTTTTTGTAAAGTGCGTTCAGAAAAATTCGTGGTCAAGTAGGCTATGGGATCAATATTCTGAGTCTGAATGTAGTCCAGAAGATTTACCTTTAAAATTCCTTACCCTACTTCACCACGATTTTTTTGAACGCACGTTAGATAGGAATGATTAAGAATTATTATCTTTTAACAACATAGAATATTTTAAAATTTTCTAATATAGGCCTTATACTTCGATTTTTTTTAAATTACGAAACAAAGGGTTCTCCAAAAATATTCCATCCACTACTGGATATCTATTAACAGATTTCTCTGCTACCTGAGTCTGAATATTAATACCTCCCAACAAAATTACAGCTCTTCTTTTAGATCAGAGGAAAATAGCATAGGTGGTAAAATCATAATATTTTGCTTATTCATGTACAGATTCACCCAATGAATTGACAATGATGTCAAATGAATTCACTATAAGTAGTTGTTTCATCAAACAATCGAAGTTTTCACTAATAATACCTTTAATACTTTGTAATTTCGAAAAATGAATTGATCTCCAATATAACGCAATGTTAAAATATAATTTTTTGCCTTATGTCACGTGATCATTCTCTATCCGTCTCAGTTACACATGAAGAAGAGTCTATAACCCTTTCTCTCTTTAATGGTGGAGTCAATGCTATGCACGGCTCGCTGACGCAAGGGAGCATCTAGTTATTATTAGATCATTGGAAAATATCTATATGAACAAAAACAATAACTAATGAAACACTTTATGAACGTTTCCAAAGGAAAATATGGGAGAAAATACGTGGCGAATATTAACCTCAACTTGACATAACCAAACGAAAACCCCACACTGCAGACTCATATTGCACAGTCATAGAACCACAGCGACAATTATAACTGGTCTTTATACAAGGGATAATTGCTAGCGCAATATAGTTGAAAAATTATTTCTTATGGAGGCAATATATTGGTTTGAAAAACCATTGATGAGTTTGCAACTTATTTCGAAAGAGATTATTCGCCACGCAATAGTTTAAAATTAATAGCTAATGGTGAGGTCTTAAACAACGTTTCATGAATATTTCTCCAAGCTATTTCGACTGTATTATATTGGTGTTTTTCAATTAAATGCCGATAATATAATCCGATATAGAGACAGAGAAAGAGAAGGATTCTCATTCTCTTCTATTTCTATAAAAATCGTCAGTTAGATTACGTAGGCTATGTACAATGGATGTTGATTGTAGGGTGTACAATGAATGTCCAAGAATGTAAGTAAACTGGCCCAATAAAATACTACATCATGGTCCAAATTTTTGATTGACGATACTTATAAGTTTCCTTTCCATTTGAAATATTAGATACTTAGGAATCATACTCAGAATTATAGAAATATTTTTGGACATTGAATGGATTTACAATGGACCATCCAAGGACAAACATCCAATGGACGGTCATGTCTGTATGTACAATGTACATCAAATCTTTGTCCATGGATGTTTGGACTTGATATGAACCTAAAATGGACTTCCAATGGATATCGTGTGCTGTGTGGGTTAGGTCAAAATATTGCAAAAATACAGACATTATGGGAAAATGGCAGCACGCTGTTCCTCGCAGAACTAGTGCATAAAAATATTGAGGAAAGCACTGACGAGAAGTCAGGAGCTTTTAAGCGCATGTTCTATTGGACCCCTATTGGGTTCCATATTTTCAGATGGGTATAACTCCTAAACCTTTTGTCTGATTATGCCTATTAACGAGCTCAAATGTCACATTCGAATACGAAAACATTCCTGAGAATTCCAATTCCCTATCCCTTTCTATTCTTGAGTAATCGTGAGATATATAATATTTTTTCATAATTTTTTTAAAAATTTCTAGATACAATCTTCATAAAATTTTATTTACCTCTTTTTGTCGATATTCTACAACTAGTTATAGAGTTTCAATTCGGTAGGATGTCTATTTTTTGAGTTATAGAGAAAATAAAAACCCAAATAGGTATGACACCGAAACTCGCCTATTCAGATGCGCAACCTACCCGAAAATTGTCAGTCCCTGTCATTTTCCGTTCGAACGTAATCGAGGCAATGGTCACTCATCCATCTGTGACTTCACCCTAGTCTGCTCGGATCTACAACAATATGGAATCAATCGCCTTTAAATTTGGAACTTTCATGTCAAGGTAGGTTTTGAAGGTTCTAGCGGAATTTCAGCGATGTCGGACGATCATTTTCTGAGATATATAATGTTTTTCTATGATTTACAATAATTTAAAAAATTTTTTTTAGTGATACGATCTTCACAGAATTCTGTTAAAATTTGTGTGTCGGCATTCTCCAACTAATTATTAATTTTGAATTCGGGCGGATATTTAGCTTTCGAGATGAATAATATTTTTTTTTTAATGATAGGATCCTTACAAATATGCGTGATTATGTCTCTATTCTATAACTACTCACAAAGTTTCAATTCGATCCAATTTGTAATGGTTGAAAATAAACTTGGTACTCAGAAAACGTTGGGCCGATTATGCCCATTAACAATTTTAGGACGTGCCAGCTACCCTGAAAATTTAAAGTCGCTATCTCATTCTTCTCGTGGCACGGGATGGCTGCCCGGACAGAATAAAATTTGACGTCGAATTCTGCATCAGACAGTCGAACCTTATCGTTTCAGACCAATTTCGACCAAAAAATCGAAAATTACAGCCATTGGGCCAAGATGATAACGCGATGCTCCCCAGAACATGCGCGTAAAAATATGGAAATATTTCAAAGTGGAATAACTCCGAAAGTATTTGACCGATTTGACGAACTCAGAAGAAATTTTCAGAACCCAGGCCTACCGTGAAAGTCTGAGGTCCGTAACGCATTCCGTTCGAAAGGTTTACGAACGGGCAAAATCCATTTTGACCTTGGATTCTTCTTCAGTGAGTCCAACCGAGTTTTTTAAAACCACCCTCGGCAAAATATTCAAAGATTACCGGCGTTCAGGAAAAACAGAAACATGCTGTTTAACTAGGAACAGGCGCGCAAAAAGGGGTGCAGCCTATGTTCTTTCAATTATTTCTATAATATTCTCCGATTTCATACGTGAATTTCAGGAATAATAAATTGGGGAATTTATTCAACAAGAAATAAATGAAGAGTTCACTCGAGAGTACATTATCTATCAATATAGGACTAGGATTTAGATTGGCTCATCTTCTGTATTGTTTAAATAAACATATTATCTAATATATACGCATATACGTCTATTGCTATGCCGAATTATCAGGCCATGCGTCATTTGCTGGACACAACGCGTTATTGCTGGGCGTTCAGTAATGAACAACATATTTTTACATGTCCTGGCGTGTTTTCCTGGACCTTAGATTATACCCCCCCTTATTCATAATTATTGCCAGATGTTGTGCTCTTACAGACAGGACAAGATAGTCAGTATGCGTTCATATTCTATGCTGTGCGGATAATGTCAGGAAAACAGATGTATTCGTTATTTCACCTCCTAGATAAAAATTCTTATGAGGTTCGAACCAACAAAAGATTATTATCGAAGAATGAGAAATTAATTCATACATCGAAGGAATTGGATATTCTGAAGCAATTTAAATTAAATTTGGAGAGTGGTTTCCCGAAAGTGTTTGTTGAAAAATTTGAAGCAGGTGAGTTTTTTCTTATTTAATTATAAAATTGAGGTTTGTAATCCTTTTTGCGAAGATTCTTAATATAAATAATTCAATTTATAGGGAGAAGCACTGAACATGATTCCGATGATTTGATGTCTGACAGGCTAGGAGGAAACTTCGAAAGCATTTTAGAGGAAGCAGTTCGGAACGAATTAATGTTTGTATCAGATGATGGTGAGATTCAGGAAACACTCAATGGAGACTGCCAAATTGTGGAGGAATCACAAGTATCGCAGTTTGGGGATGGAAATATTGAAGATAGACAAACAAAATTCATAATACTTCAAAACAATCTCTTTGAAGGTGAGCAATTTCTCGATATACGGTGTTTTAGCATAGGATGATAAATCTTGATCTTGTCCATTCTCCTGTATTGGACACTTAATTCGAATTTACCGTGGTAAATTCGAAGTAAGAGTGTCCAATACAGGAGAATGGACAACATAATTTACCATGGTAAATTCGATTAAGGGTGTCCAATACAGAAGAATGGACAATAGAACATACGCGCAAAAGCTTCTGACTTCACGTCAGTGCTTGAACCAATTTTTTTAAGTTTCTAGTCGTAAGATCAAAATTTTACATACATCTTGTGGCGATATTCTACAACTAGTTACCGAGCTTCAATTCGACAGGATGCCTATTTTTCGAGTTATCGAGAAAATAATAACCCGGAAGAGTATATCTCCGAAACCGTTAAGCCGATTATGCACAACAATAAACTTAACTCTCCCATTCGGATAAGCAACTTACCGGGAAAACTGCAAGTTCTTATATTTTTCCATTCGAAAGCTATCGATGCAACGTTCACCCATCCATCTACTGCTTGGATCTCCAACAATATGGAACCAATCGTGTTAATACTTGGAACTGGGTTGTCAAGTTAGGGTTTGAAGATTCTCGCGAAATTTCAGAGATGACGGGAGAACACTTTCTGAGATATCGAACTTTGTGTCAAGGATATTCACTGATTTTTGCGCGTATGTTCTGGGGAACATCGCGTTATAGTTTTGCCCAAATGTCTGTAACTTTCGAATTTTTTGAAAAAAATGGTCTCAAACGATTAAGTTCGACTCCCCAATGAAGAATTCGAGGTCAAATTTGATTCTGTCCGGCCGGCCGTCCGGCCGTTGCCACGATAACTTGAGAACGAAAAGAGTTAGCGACTTGAAATTTTCAGGGTAGGTGACGCATCCCAATACGACGGACAAGTTCGTTAATGGGCATAATCGGCCCAGCGATTTCCGAGTAATAATTTTGTTTCCAACCAATATAAATCCGATCGAATTGAAACTTGGTGGGTAGTTGTAGAATATGAACCTAGGCACGTTTGTGAAATTTTGTGCGAATCGTAGGGCTAGAAAATTTTAAAAAAATTATTAAGAAATATTTTTGTTGTCACGATAACTTGAGAACGGAACGAGATAGCGGCTTGAAATTTTCAGGTTAGGATTTGCACCAGAACGCGACATTTCAGTTTGTTTATGAGCATAATCGGCCAAACGGTTTTAGAGTTATAGCCATCTGAAATTTTCTGAAATTTGGTGGTTTTTTGTTCCTCATTAACTCGAAAAATACTGAACCGATTGAATTCAAACATGGTTATTAGTTGTAGAATGCCAACGCGAAAATGTTTGCAAAATTTGGTGAGGATAGCATTCGCAGAAAATTTTTAATAAATCATTGAAAATAAAAAAAAAATTCTATATTTCAGTAACTATTCGTTTGAAATTGCTGAAATTTTGCAAGAGCCTTCATAACCTAACTCTACTGCCAACTTTCAAGTTTTAATACGATCGGTTAAATATTGTTGGAGATTCGAGCATTCTTGTGTGAGTTCAGTAGATGGGTGACCGTTGCCTCGATAACTTTCGAACGAAAGGAGATAGGGACTTGCAATTTTCAGGGTAGGTTGCGTATCCGAAAGGGAGAGTTGAGTTCGTTTTTGGGCATAATCGGTCTAACGGTTTCCGAGTTATACCCACCTGAAATATGATTCCCTTAATAACTCAAAAAATTAATATTCGATCGCATTGGTGCTTGGTGACTAGTAGTAGAAAATCAACATAAAGACGTGTTTAAAATTTTGTAAGAACCGTACCCCTAGAAAATTTGAAAAAAATGACGAAAAAAAAAATTTTAAGAACCGTACCCCTAGAAAATTAAAAAAAAATTACGAAAAAAATAAATTGGTTCAAGCACTGACGTGAAGTCAGAAGCTTTTGCGCGTATGTTCTATTGTCCATTCTTCTGTATTGGACACCCATAATCGAATTTACCATGGTAAATTATGTTGTCCATTCTCTTGTATTGGCCACTTAATTCGAATTTACCATGGTAAATTCGTTTTTAGTGGCCAATACAAGAGAATGGACAACATAATTTACCATGGTAAATTCGATTAAGGGTGTCCAATACAGAAGAATGGACAATAGAACATACGCGCAAAAGCTTCTGACTTCACGTCAGTGCTTGAATCAATTTTTTATTCTTGATTTTGGCAGTTAATTTTCCATAAACAATAATTACACGTCTCAGTATGTTCTATTGTCCATTCTTCTGTATTGGACACCCTTAATCGAATTTACCATGGTAAATTCGATTAAGGGTGTCCAATACAGAAGAATGGACAATAGAACATACGCGCAAAAGCTTCTGACTTCACGTCAGTGCTTGAATCAATTTTTTATTCTTGATTTTGGCAGTTAATTTTCCATAAACAATAATTACACGTCTCAGTATGTTCTATTGTCCATTCTTCTGTATTGGACACCCTTAATCGAATTTACCATGGTAAATTCGATTAAGGGTGTCCAATACAGAAGAATGGACAATAGAACATACGCGCAAAAGCTTCTGACTTCACGTCAGTGCTTGAATCAATTTTTTATTCTTGATTTTGGCAGTTAATTTTCCATAAACAATAATTACACGTCTCAGTATGTTCTATTGTCCATTCTTCTGTATTGGACACCCTTAATCGAATTTACCATGGTAATCGAATTTACCATGGTAAATTCGATTAAGGGTGTCCAATACAGAAGAATGGACAATAGAACATACGCGCAAAAGCTTCTGACTTCACGTCAGTGCTTGAATCAATTTTTTATTCTTGATTTTGGCAGTTAATTTTCCATAAACAATAATTACACGTCTCAGTATGTTCTATTGTCCATTCTTCTGTATTGGACACCCTTAATCGAATTTACCATGGTAAATTCGATTAAGGGTGTCCAATACAGAAGAATGGACAATAGAACATACGCGCAAAAGCTTCTGACTTCACGGCAGTGCTTGAACCAATTTTTTTTTTCGTGATTTTTTTGCGCGTATGTTCTGGGGAACATCGCGTTATAGTTTTGTCCAAATGTCTGTAACTTTCGAATTATTTGAAAAAAATGGTCTCAAACGATTAAGTTCGACTCCCCAATGAAGAATTCGAGGTCAAATTTGATTCTGTCCGGCCGGCCGTTGCCACGATAACTTGAGAACGAAAAGAGCTAGCGACTTGAAATTTTCAGGGTAGGTGGCGCATCCCAATACGACGGACAAGTTCGTTAATGGGCATAATCGGCCCAGTGGTTTCCGAGTAATAATTTTGTTTTCAACCAATATGAATCCGATCAAATTGAAACTTGGTGGGTAGTTGTAGAATATGACCCTAAGCACGTTTGTGAAATTTTGTGCGAATCGTATGGCTAGAAAATTTTAAAAAAATTATTAAAAAATATTTTTGTTGTCACGATAACTTGCGAACAGAATGAGATAGCGGCTTGAAATTTTCAGGTTAGGATGTGCACCAGAACGCGACATTTCAGTTTGTTTATGAGCATAATCGACCAAACGGTTATAGAGTTATAGCAATCTGAAATTTTCTGAAATTTGGTGGTTCTTTGTTCCTCATTAACTCGAAAAATACTGAACCGTTGGAATTCAAACATTGTTATTAGTTGTAGAATGGCAACGCGAAAATGTTTGCAAAATTTGGTGAGGATAGCATTTGTAGAAAATTTTTAATAAATCATTAAAAATAAAAAAAAAAAATTCTATATATCAGTAACTATTCGTTTGAAATTCATGAAATTTTGCAAGAGCCTTCATAACCTAACTCTACTGCCAAGTTTCAAGTTTTAATATGATCGGTTAAATATTGTTGGAGATTCGAGCATTCTTGTGCGAGTTCAGTAGTACCGATTTGGTGTAGCGTAAGGCTCCGAAGAAACGATCGCTCGACCCGGACTTTTGCCGTCGAGTCGAAGAAGACGAATCGATTTGTGTTTTTCCCAAATTTCGTTCTTCTAGGTTGAGCCTAAATATACTAATTCGATACAAGTTTCGGAGGTTTTGAGTCCGACGATTTTCCATTCAAAAAGTCAATCCGAGAAACGTCAGAATTAATTCGAGAGACGGGGTCGGAAATTTTCGAAAGCGAAACTGACGATTTAGGCCTTTTTGGGGCGTGAAACTTGAAGAAAATGATAGATAGCTTTTGCGCGTATGTTCTATTTTCCATTCTTCTGTATTGGACACCCTTAATCGAATTTACCATGGTAAATTATGTTGTCCATTCTCCCCAATTTTTTAATTTTCTAGGGGTACGGTTCACTGCGTTCTGGTGCACATCCTAACCTGAAAATTTCAAGCCGCTATCTCATTCCGTTCTCAAGTTATCGTGAGAAGAAAAATATTTTTAAATAATTTTTTTAAAATTTTCTAGCCATACGATTCGCACGAAATTCCACAAACGTGCTTAGGTTCATATTCTACAACTACCCACCAAGTTTCAATTCGATCGGATTTATATTGGTTGAAAACAAAATTATTACTCGGAAACCGCTGGGCCGATTATGCCCATCAACGAACTTGTCCGTCGTATTGAGATGCGCCACCTACCCTGAAAATTTCAAGTCGCTAGCTCTTTTCGTTCTCAAGTTATCGTGGCAACGGCCGGACGGCCGGCCGGACAGAATCCAATTTGACCTCGAATTCTTCATTGGGGAGTCGAACTTAATCGTTTGAGACCATTTTTTTAAAAAAATTCGAAAGTTACAGACATTTGGGCAAAACTATAACGCGATGTTCCCCAGAACATACGCGCAAAAAATGATGGAAACATCCCGTATACTCTTGTGAATGATGAAACTAAATCATGAAATGCGCAATTATTATCAATAAATGTTTCCCATTTTAAATTTCGAAACATCAACTTCAACTCATATGATATATATAAAGAAATAACTTTGATAGCCATCAGTCACGAAAACTGTCAATGTATTTCAAGTTGATACATACAATCAGGTGCAAATTAGATAGGTACACTAAAGTTTCATAGTTTGTTTGAACTGTAGATAAAGGCACTAATTTAACCTTCCATGTTAACCTTTTTGTTAAATGCTTTCATTCAAATCTTTATACTGGGATATTGAAAATTTGTTCCATAGTCTTTGATAATTTACGTAAATTTCTTGATGGTGGTAATTATATTTGAAATGTGTTCTTTTCATTGTCATCAATCGGTCGTCTAGAGAATTCTTGTAAATCTTGGGTCTTCAATTAACATATCATTTCTTTCGAAATAGCTTAAATTTCTAGAAGAATACTGAAACCGCCTTTCAAATATTTTTCGAAGCTTCAATACCTGCATTTGATTTATGATTCGTCGGTTCATTATGGCTTATTACCAACAGTGATAAATAATTTGGTATATTTTTACAGGAAAAGGATCGAAACGTGTATCATGGGGTAGGGAGGAGGTTGAGCTCGTAAAGCAGGCATTCAAATTAGAAATAGAAAAACATCTTGATATTTCCAAGACAAAAGTGAAGGATTTTTTCATAAAAAATAAAAGAACCATGAAGCGTCGTACGCCTCACCTGATTATGCAATGGATAAAAGGAGAACAGAAGAGACAGCAAAGAATAAATGCAAACATAAAACGTGAGTATAAATCTATATTTAATCACATATTATATTACGAAGAAGTGCAAAATTATTGCAGCGGATGAATGTAGCGGGAAAAAGCTAGTACCTACCTATGAGTTTATGCTTGCTATGTAGAATAAGAATCTTTTATAGTAATTCATATTTGACCAGCTCAAACATTTATTTTCAAGTACGAATGAAAACGTAATGACGTTGGTGGAAGAAAAATTTCAACAACATTCATTTCATAACTAACACAGGTTGTTTATGGAAAGTGAACAATTTTGAAACAAGCAACCATTTGATAAATTAAAAAAAAATCAAGACAAAAACATGCCTACGCGTAAATAATGATGAATGGTTATAACTTAATTGAATTCATTTATTTACCAATTTCAATTTTTCACCTTTTATTAAACGCAAAGATAAATTTTTGATTGTGCTAAGTGAATATGACCTACAAAATTTCCTATCTTTGATGATTTCACATTATAAATATTACGGTTGGAAAACCGGAATTGGCGAATTAAAATCTTGAATTAATCATAAAATGTCTGTATTTTTGTCAACATAAGCTGTAATCTTTTTTCCAGATTCTTAATTCAACATATTCATTGTCATATGTACCGGTTTTATTTTTACAATTATCGTAAATTTGAAAATAATTTAAATAATTCTTGGGCTTACACTGATATCAGATGCAACGATAGTGGTATACTGAAATAAATAAAATTGGTTCAAGCACTGACGTGAAGTCAGAAGCTTTTGCGCGTATGTTCTATTGTCCATTCTTCTGTATTGGACACCCTTAATCGAATTTACCATGGTAAATTATGTTGTCCATTCTCTTGTATTGGCCACTAAAAACGAATTTACCATGGTAAATTCGAATTAAGTGGCCAATACAAGAGAATGGACAACATAATTTACCATGGTAAATTCGATTAAGGGTGTCCAATACAGAAGAAAGGACAATAGAACATACGCGCAAAAGCTTCTGACTTCACGTCAGTGCTTGAACCAATTTTTTTTTATCGTGATTTTTTTAAAATTTTCTAGGGGTACGGTTCTTAAAATTTTTTTTTTCGTAATTTTTTTCAAATTTTCTAGGGGTACGGTTCTTACAAAATTTTAAACACGTCTTTATGTTGATTGTCTACTACTAGTCACCAAGCACCAATGCGATCGAATATAAATTTTTTGAGTTATTAAGGAAATCATATTCCAGGTGGGTATAACTCGGAAACCGTTAGACCGATTATGACCAAAAACGAACTCAACTCTCCCTTTCGGATACGCAACCTACCCTGAAAATTGCAAGTCCCTATCTCCTTTCGTTCGAAAGTTATCGAGGCAACGGTCACCCATCTACTGAACTCACACAAGAATGCTCGAATCTCCAACAATATTTAACCGATCGTATTAAAACTTGAAAGTTGGCAGTAGAGTTAGGTTATGAAGGCTCTTGCAAAATTTCAGCAATTTCAAACGAATATTTACTGAAATATAGAATTTTTTTTTTATTTTCAATGATTTATTAAAAATTTTCTGCAAATGCTATCCTCACTAAATTTTGCAAACATTTTCGCGTTGGCATTCTACAACTACTAACCATGTTTGAATTCAATCGGTTCAGTATTTTTCGAGTTAATGAGGAACAAAAAACCACCAAATTTCAGAAAATTTCAGATGGCTATAACTCTAAAACCGTTTGGCCGATTGAGCTCATAAACAAACTGAGATGTCGCGTTCTGGTGCAAATCCTAACCTGAAAATTTCAAGCCGCTATCTCATTCCGTTCTCAAGTTATCGTGACAACAAAAATATTTCTTAATAATTTTTTTAAAATTTTCTAGCCATACGATTCGCACAAAATTTCACAAACGTGCTTAGGTTCATATTCTACAACTACTCACCAAGTTTCAATTCGATCGGATTTATATTGGTTGAAAACAAAATTATTACTCGGAAACCGCTGGGCCGATTATGCCCATTAACGAACTTGTCCGTCGTATTGGGATGCGCCACCTACCCTGAAAATTTCAAGTCGCTAGCTCTTTTCGTTCTCAAGTTATCGTAGCAACGGCCGGACGGCCGGCCGGACAGAATTAAATTTGACCTCGAATTCTTCATTGGGGAGTCGAACTTAATCGTTTGAGACCATTTTTTTCAAAAAATTCGAAAGTTACAGACATTTGGGCAAAACTATAACACGATGTTCCCCAGAACATACGCGCAAAAAGATCCATCATCATTTCTGTAGCACTTCAATTACTGCTGCAAAAATTATTTCTGTGGCTCAAATCTCAAAAGGCGCATGTCAAAATTCCGCTGCTTTTCAGGAAGCCACATAATTTTATATTCACATTTTTTCACGCGCATGTTCTAGTGAACTGATAGCTATCATTTTGCCCAAATGTCTGTGATGTTTGAATTTTTGCCGAAAATAGTATCAAACAGTTAAGCTCGACTCAATGATGAAAAATCCGAGGTTAAGTTTGATTCCGTCCGGCCGGCCGTCCTTCACCACATTAAATTTCGAACAGAACTAATAACTCAAAAAATACAGATCTGATAAAATTAAAACTTCGTATCTATTTGTAGAATACCGATGCGCTAACTTTCTTCATTGAAATATAGTAGCTGGATGTTAAAATTTAGCTTGAAATTTCATGCACTATGCACAAGAATATACTCGGAAAAGCTCCTGATTTCACGTCATGTCTTTGGTCCAATTTTCCTATGTAGAAGTGGCCAATGACAAATTCATTTAATCACCGAGAAAGAAATATAATGATTTGACATTTGCAAGAAACAGATTTCTTGTAAGCAGAAATAAAATTATTTCGCCTTATAAATTTCATTTCAGCAAAAAAGGAGCGATACTGCATAAAAGAGCAGGTCGTGTTGGAACAAACCATCAGGCATCATTTGAAAGAGGAAACCTTTCCCAGCCTGGCAGAATGTTCTTACTTGATCGAAACAAACGACGTTCTGAACTCAAGATCTCCTGCATCGATAAAAGCCTTTGTATATAATAAAATAAAAAAAAGAAGAACAGTGTAAGCTAAAAGCATGTGATACATTTATGTGATATTTTTATGCGATATAGGTAACTCATTTATATCTTTATATACTTCTTTTACGTTTGTTATACAGGGTGCTCCATATCTTAGCCAAGAAATTTTAACAACGTATTCTGCGTCACAAATAAGCCCTAGTTTGTGACATAAACATTTGCCGAGAAATGATTATTCTCCGAGATACAGGGTGTTAAAATTATAGAAAAAGACACTGGTTTTTCCAACGAAAAATTTCTCTTGAAATTCTTATTCTATTTGAAGCAAATTCGGTTTTTTGAGTTTTTCACCAGCAAGGAACCGTTTCCGAGTAAAAATAAAGCACATTCTCATGTATGAAGAAATCGCGATTTATTTTTTTAATCGGAAACGGTGCCTTGTATGTCGAAATATCGAGAAAACGAATTTGCTTCAAATGGAATGAGGATTTCAAGTGTTTTTTTCATTGGGAAAACCAGTGGCGTATCATTATTTTGTCTGAAAATATCCAGTCTGATGCAGTACGGACCCACTAGTACAATAAAAAAAAACAAATTTAATGCAAAAAGTTCATCCTGAAAACCTTTGTCCCAAATTTCATAGAAATAATGTAGGAATTGTAAAAAGTTACTCATAAAAAACATTTTTTTTCTATAATTTTAACACCCTGTATCTCGGAGAGGAAGCATTTCTTGACATATGTTTATAGGACGAACTAGGGCATATTTGTGACGTAGAATACGTAGTTAAAGTGTCTAGGTTAAGATCTGGACCACTCTGTATATGTGGTTTATTTTATCTTTTATTTTATTAATTCCCTATTCGATGTTTTTATAGTTTGTTATGTTATGTTATTTTATCTTTTATTTTATTTATTAGGAACAATAAATTTTATTTGTATATGTTCTTTTGTATGTATTCATTCCCTATCCGATGATTTTTACGTTTGTTATATATGATATTTTATCTTTCATTTTATTTATTGGAAACAATATATATTTTATTTTTATATGTTCTTTTGTATGTATTCGTTTCCTATTCGATGTTTTTTACGTTTCTTATATATGTTATTTTATCTTTTATTTTATTTATTAGAAACAATATATTTTTTTTTATTTGTTCTTTTGTATGTATTCATTCCCTATCCGATGTTTTGTATGAATAATTTCGAAGTATCCGTTACCTCAATAACTGTTGCAAGAACTGCAAAACTCACTAACAATTGTTTGAACGTTGATAATTGGTGAACATCTACAAAAATGTTTGCAATACCCATTACTAAGCATGTTAAAGATCATTCAGGAAATGACGCTCGAAAGAATTACCCTGATTAGAAAAGCTTACCTGAATATATTATTAGTAATGTCTTTTTTGACGTGAAATTCATTCTTATGGAACGTTGGCTGAATTGATATGTGGGCGATTTCAAAAATTTTATTCAATATTATCGGACGTATCAGCCAGCATTCGCCGTCCGTCATCAAGTGAATTCCGGAAATAGCTGTTTCTAATATGAAACGTGCTAACATTTTGTCGACGTATATAAGAGATTTGCACAACAAATTCTTTTTTAGTACCGCTTTTTCTCGAAATACGGTTATTTCTGAAGAATATGTTTTTTTTTTTACCTACTAACTAATTAGAACATAAAACTTGTTTGTTATTTACCTTGTTTACCTTTATTGGATTTGAGTCACTTTGGCGAGGCAAGTTGACAAAGCCGATAAAATGTAGACTTATACAGTCGCTGTAATCTATGCTAATTGGCAATGCCAAGTATGTAAATAACTACATAATGTGGTTACGTCTTAAAAGAATATCGGCTTTGCTCTTATCCGAGTAGCAGATAGAGCTACAGTAACAGTCCGTTATTGGTAACTTTTGTAATTGATACACAAGAGTACTTTTGAACAACACACAAGAAAGTAACTAAATTACACCCCATCATTAATATATAGGAATTCGTTGTATTCTGCAATGATATAAGTAATCACGTCTTTTCGAATGTTCAAAATATGCCAATGTCAAAATATATCAACAGCTTATTTCGACAAACTAGAAATTTAAAATTTTCAAGGTGGGTTTGAGGTTCGAAAAGAAAAGTTGAATTCAGAAATGAGTACATATCTCCAAACTTTCAAGTTGTCAGGATTCTTATTGAAAATATTGCTGCTACAATGCCACCCCCACAGTCTTGAGACGGCCGGATATTTGAAGCCGAGTATTAGAAAATCTTTTACTTTTCATAAATAACATATTTCCAAACTTTCAAGGTGGCAGGATTCTCAGTAAAAATATTGCTGAAACAATACCACCCCCACAGCCACCCCGACGGCCGTATATTTGAAACCAAGTACACATGCAGAATATATGTCCAAACTTTCAAGGTGGCAGGATTTTTAATTAAATTATTGCTGAATCAATGCCACACAGAATATATTTCCGAACTTTCATGGTGGCATGATTCTTGATGAAAGTATTGCTGAAACAATACCCCCACAGCTACCCCGACAGACGGATATATGAAACCGAGTATTACAATATTGTTCACTGTCCATACAGAATATATTTCCAAACTTTCATGGTAGCGAGATTCTTAATCAAAATATTGCTGAAGCAATGCCACCCCCACAGCCACCCCGACGGTCGTTTATTTGAAACCGAGTATAACAATATTGTTCACTGTCCATCAGAGCTGTGCCGAGCACTGACGAAAAGTGCTTCGAGCACCGAGCACTAAGCACTGACTGAAACGTGCTCAGGAATCTCGAGCACTAAGCCCTTTTATTCATGAAATGCTCGCGATTACTAAGCACATTCGGAAAGTAATTCGTCTTTGCGAGCACTAAGCACTAAGCACTTTACAAAAGGATGAGTCCGTTAAACATTTGACGGGGAGTGGGGGGCAATACCATACTTCCTTCAAGATAAGGTTATATAATATGTTAATTATACTGGTACACCTATTGTTTTGGCGCGATCGTTCCCTGGAACGAGAACATTATCATGTTTTCCGAGTGTCTGCAATTATCGAATTTTGGGCGGAAAATGTTATCAAAGGATAAGGTTGGACTCACTGAAGAGGACTTCTTGGTAAATTTCAATTCTATCCGTCCGTCCCGAAAGAAAAGAGCTAGACTCTTGTAATTTTCAGGGTAGGTTTAGGGTGCAAATGCGCCGGTTAAGTTCGTTCATGTGGTCAAATTGAAACTCAGAAATAGTTGTAGAATACGTACACGAAGACTTATTTCATATTTCGTGAGAATCATGTCACTAGACAAAAAAAAAGTAAAAATATCTGTCAGATGTTGCTGAAATTTTTCAAAAATCGATAGGGCTGGTATTCTTGGAAATATTTTGGAAACATATTTTTTGGAAACCTTTGGAGATTTCAGTACCTGGGTGAGTGAACATTGTAGATATCATTTTGAAAATGTGCGCTTCTCTCCATTTCTCATTTCAGTAAGTTTGTTCTCTACATCTTCCGGCAAACTTGGAGGCGGGCTTTCAGCTGCGACAAGAGAAATAGGAAAAGTGAAATTTTGTGCGTGTAGTGTTATGGGGAAGCCTGATTGATTTTAACAAATATTTGAATGCATATTAAGATGAAATTAATGAAAATGACAGATTAGATAAAATTCGCGGGAATCACTGACGTAGTGATTTTGAGCGTTTATTATTGTCACTATTCATCGAAAATAACATACAATAGACAACCATCCATACGATAGACAACCAACATATTGTACAATAATATTGACCGTCTAGGGGCCACCGTCATTATATTGTGCAACGCACATTGCACAATAATATTGAGCGTGTATGATCTGGTGAAAAAACAAAATTTTTAGAGCAAATGTAAAAAATAATGAGGGGTTTCCATAATGAAATTTGAAATCGTTGGAATTGAAAATTTCTGAATATGAATGCACTGAATTCACTTATGAACAAGCTGAAGAAAAGAAAATTAATAAACAAATTAAGAAAAAAATCACTGATGTAAAGATAGGGAGAAGGCTTTGCGCGCTTGTTCTACTCGGAAGCTCTTGAGATATAGATAAGCGGCCTAATAATCTGAAACCATTTTCGGCTAATGAATTGGCAGATTACATTCACCTGGACATAATAATAAAATGCTTTGAAATGTTTTCTACTCAAATACAGGAACAGTCCCAAAATTGAATTGGAAATTGGTTCAAGCACTGACGTGAAGTCAGAAGCTTTTGCGCGTATGTTCTATTGTCCATTCTTCTGTATTGGACACCCTTAATCGAATTTACCATGGTGAATTCCATTGTCTGTTTCCCTGTATTGGACACTCATAATCGAATTTACCATGGCAAATCCGGAGTGTCCAATACAGGAGAACAGACAATATAATTCACCATGGTAAATTCGATAAAGAGTGTCCAATAAAGGAGAATGGACAAGAGAACATACGCGCAAAATCTTCTGACTTCACGTCAGTGTTTCAACCAATTTTTTTTTCAATGGTTTTTAGTATTTTTTTTTCCAATGTTTTGAAGAGAAAACCCAGAAAGAAACCATTTAACAATATGTGTAACCGGCATTTAAATTATGTTGTCCGTTCTCCTGTATTGGACACTCTTAATTCGAATTTACCATGGTAAATTCGAATTAAGTGTCCAATACAGGAGAATGGACAACATCATTTACCATGGTAAATTCGATTAAGGGTGTCCAATACAGAAGAATGGACAATAGAACATACGCGCAAAAGCTTCTGACTTCACGTCAGTGCTTGAACCAATTTTTTTTTCCTGATTTTTTAAAAATTTTATAGGGTTCTTAAAATTTTTTTTTTCGTCATTTTTTTCAAATTTTCTAGGGGTACGGTTCTTACAAAATTTTAAACACGTCTTTATGTTGATTTTCTACTACTAGTTACCATTAACCAATTCGATCGAATATTTATTTTTTGAGTTATTAAGGAAATAATATTCCAGGTGGGCATAACTCGGAAACCGTTAGACTGATTATCCCCAAAAACGAACTTAACTATCCCTTTCGGATACGCAACCTACCCTGAAAATTGCAAGTCCCTATCTCCTTTCGTTCGAAAGTTATCGAGGCAACGGTCACCCATCTACTGAACTCACACAAGAATGCTCGAATCTCCAACAATATTTAACCGATCGTATTAAAACTTTAAATTTGGCAGTAGAATTAGGTTATGAAGGCTCTTGCAAAATTTCAGCAATTTCAAACGAATAGTTACGGATATATAGAATTTTTTTTTTTATTTTCAATGATTTATTGAAAATTTTATACTAATGCTATCCTCACCAAATTTTGCAAACATTTTCGCGTTGGCATTCTACAACTAATAACCATGTTTGAATTCAATCGGTTCAGTATTTTTCGAGTTAATGAGGAACAAAAAAACCACCAAATTTCAGGAAATTTCAGATGGCTATAACTCTGAAACCGTTTGGCCGATTATGCTCATAAACAAACTGAAATGTCACGTTCTGGTGCATATCCTAACCTGAAAACTTCAAGCCGCTATTTCATTCCGTTCTCAAGTTATCGTGACAACAAAAATATTTTTTAATAATTTTTTTTTAATTTTCTAGCCATACGATTCGCACAAAATTTCACAAACGTGCTTAGGTTCGTAGTCTACAACTACCCACCAAGTTTCAATTCGTGCGGATTGATATTGGTTGAAAACAAAATTATTACTGGGAACCACTGGGCCGATTATGCCCATTAACGAACTTGTCCGTCGTATTGGGATGCGCCACCTACCCTGAAAATTTCAAGTCGCTAGCTCTTTTCGTTTTCAAGTTATCGTGGCAACGGCCGGCCGGACGGCCGGCCGGACAGAATCACATTTGACCTCGAATTCTTCATTGGAGAGTCGAACTTAATCGTTTGAGACCATTTTCGTCAAAAAATTCGAAAGTTACAGACATTTGGGCAAAACTATAACGCGATGTTCCCCAGAACATACGCGCAAAAATGTAATAGTTATTCTACCTCATAAAATAGGATGACCACTTCATTTAAACCTATAGCCGGAAATGTTCCGTTTTCGAGATACAAAGCTATTTGCATTTCTAAAACAGATTTTTCTCGGAAATGGTGAATACATCCAGAATTAAGTTAGCCAATTTTAACTTAGTTTCCTTCATTCGTTCCGGAGAAAATCAAGAAAAACCAACTTCAGGGAACTCCCTTCAACAGCATGTATATCGAAAACGGAGTCTTTCGAGATATAGGTTTAATAAAGTATCATCCTATTTTCTGACGTGAAATATAGCATAAAATTGTCACACCTAATTCTGTATAGGACTACACTAGCAACTACACTATTGTCCGCCACATTTTTTGTCATCAGACTCATTATATGTCAGAATACAACATTTGTAGTGGAAAATTGTGTAGTTACTACTATAGTGCTCATAATCAGTCCACAGTGGACTCAAACTAGACTACACCCTGTATAATTGATTTTTCGGTAACCACTTTAATCGATGCTTTTTATTTACATACAAAATTTGAGCTGAATTTGCAGAATTAATTCCGGAATATTCAACTTTCCTGGAAAAATAAGTTAGGGTTCTAGTGATCTGACCTTCACAAAAGTCTTACCTAAGCATTAGAAAGTTGAAATTGGTTCTTGCATCCTCCATATTAACCTGTTTTCAAATCAAACATATCAGGAAAAAGGACAAAGAAAATAAAGATATTAAGTCTTCTCTAATTCTATGATGTCGACGTTTCACAGAAGTTGCCTTCTGCTTCTTCAGGCAACGTTACAAATTCGCTGAGTACAGTAGAACTTACCACCAAAGAAGTACAAAAACTATTCTACTTACGACCTTTTTTGGATTTTGAATATTTTTGAAAAAATTGGTTGTTGCCAGATTGTATCTACTGTATAATAAATTTGTACTTATTTGGTAAGTTCTACCAAGGGCGTAGCCAGGAATTGATTTCGGGAGGGGGGGGGGGGTTTAGGGGTGTAAGGGTCACTTTCTGCAGCAAAATTTTTTTTTAAGAGAAAAATAACATTTCGGGGGGGGGAGGGGGGTTTGAACCCCAAAACCCCCCTGCTGGCTACGCCCTTGAGTTCTACTATACTCAGTGAATTGGTAACGTTGTATTTTATGATTTAATGAATTGTAGGCCTGAAGAAGCAGAGGGCAACTTCTCCGAAGCGTCACCAAAGTGGTACTAAGGACTTAATTTCTTTCCTTCCTTTGTCCTATTTCCTGATATATTTGAATACAATTAAAAAGTTATTTTATTGGATTACCACTCATTGTATCTATAATATAACAAAATATTCAAAATTAGTCTTTAAACTACTATATTTCCAATACCGTTGGTCCGATTATGCCCACAAGGAGGGCCAAGAGGCTTAATTTTCAAGCATTTTGTGAAAATATCACTTCCACTCACACAGCAGCCAGACTGCAGAAAGTCATGGCAAGAGGGGGAACTAACCCAACAATGTCGCTCAAGAAGCCAGATGGGTCATACACTGAAGGAGAAGAGGAGCGATCGACTCTTCTTCTCAAAACACTTTCCAGGTAGCGAACCCGTAAGTAGTACTGAAACAGCAATGGAGCATACCAAGAACGCCCGCAAGGATGATTGGGATATTGCTAAGGAACTATTTACAAAGCAACGTCTTGAATGGGCAATAAGTACCTTTCAGCCGTACAAATCCCCAGGAGTGAATGGAATTTTTCCGGTACTCCTGCAGAAAGGGATGGAAGAAATTCTACCCCATCTGCTGAAGATTACTAGAAGCAGCTTAGCATTGGGCCACACACCTAGAAAATGGAGAAGGGCTAGAGTAACCTTCATTCCAAAAATAGGGAAAAAAGACGGGACTGACCCTCGATCATTTAGGCCCATTTGCTTAACATCATTTTTACTTAAAATGATGGAGAAAGTAGTGGATAACTACATAAGAACGGAGAGCCTGGAGAATAAACCACTTCACAAATGTCAGCATGCCTACAGGGCGGGTCGATCAACAGAGACTGCCTTGTATCAACTGACTGAAGTCATCCAGAGAACTCTGAATAGTAAAGAAATCGCAATGTGTGCATTCCTGGACATATCTGGGGCCTTTGACAACACAACACACGTGTCTGTCAGAGAAGCACTTAAAAGGCGGGGTGTCAACAATACCATAATAAAATGGATGTATGACGTGCTGACAACGAGGACAGCTGAGACATTGGGGGGAAATCAACCCATCTCTGTCAAAGCCACTCGCGGGACACCTCAAGGGGGGGTATTATCTCCCCTCCTATGGAGCCTGGTAGTAGATAAACTACTACACAGGCTAACGGAGCTTGGCTTCGAATGCGTAGGCTATGCTGACGACATAGTTCTAATAGTGAGAGGCAAATTCGAGGGCATCTTATGTGACTTACTACAGGAGGGCCTCAGAATTATTGAGCAGTGGTGCCAGTCGGTGGGGCTGAGTATTAACCCAACCAAGACCACAGTAATTCCATTCACCCGGAAAATAAACCTTCCAGCCATAAAATCCCACTCATTAAATGGAGAAGTGATTGACTGGAAGACTGAAGTTAAATATCTGGGAATAACTCTGGATAGGAAGCTTCTGTGGAACAAGCATGTGGATATCACTGCAAGTAAAGCAATAAGAGCTCTGATGGCGTGCAGAAATCTATCCGGTAAGACTTGGGGCTGTAGCCCTAAAATACTGCGATGGATGTACGTCATGATTGTGAGACCAATAATTACCTATGGGGCAGTAGTCTGGCATGCCAAAGCAGATCAGACAACTACTAGGAAAGCGCTTGACAAAGTGCAAAGGCTAGCTTGTGTGTGCATCACGGGAGCTATGAGAACGTGTCCAACCAGGGCACTTGAGATCATCACAGATCTCTCACCTCTGCATCTAGTGATTGAGAGGTTAGCCCATGAGGCCACCCTCAGAATATCTAAGGAAGGTACAGGAACTGAGAGGATTAAATGTCAGAGAGCCTGGACCTCTTTGACTAATTACATCCCATCAGTGAACCTTCCTAGTGATGCAATGGTCAAAAAAGTAAGCATTGAGAAGAACTTCACCACGATGATAAGTAGAAAGGAAGAATGGGAAAGGGAGTTCACCACCCAGACTTTCAAAGAAAATACCATAAAATGGTACACAGATAGCTCAAAAACCACGACGGGAGCTGGCGCTGGGGTATATGGGACAGGCACCAAGTGCGCACTGTCGGTAGGCTCCTGTTTGAGTATCTTCCAGGCAGAATTACTCGCAATCGAAAGATGTGCAGATATTAACCTAGAAAGAAAATATCAGAAATGCGACAATCCATTCGGATAGTCAATCTGCTATCAAAGCACTGAGCTCCCATGCCATCGATTCAAAGTTGATATGGGAGTGCCGAAGAAAACTATATGAAATTGGCAAGAATAATAAGGTCTTTTTAGTCTGGGTCCCCGGTCACTCGGGAGTCAAGGGGAACGAAGAGGCCGATACACTTGCCAGAAAGGCAGCACGAACTCCTTTTATCGGCCCAGAACCTTTCTGCGGTATAGGAAAATGCACCTACAAGAAAGAGTTTCTGGAGAAGGAGGAAACCAAAAGAGAGACACTCTGGCGGAATCTTCCAGGTTTGGTTCATTCCAAAAAGTTCCTTAGGAACTTTAAAGAAGTGAGATCCAAAAGGTATCTGGATCTCTGTAAGAATAAGTTACACCTGGTCACTGGCTTCCTCACAGGACACTGTCGCCTCGGGAGGCATTTGATGAGAGTAGGTTTATCAGATACTGACGAGTGCAGATTCTGTGGGGAGGAGGAGGAGACTCCTCTTCACCTTGTTACGGAATGCCTCGCCATTGCAAGTCAGCGGAAGGAATGCTTTGGACAGGAGACTTGTAGGAGTGAGGACGTGGTATCCTTGAAGCCTTCCCAGATATTGAGGTTCATTTATACTCTGGAACTGGAGGGCGAGCTGTAGATGGCGTAATGGTGAGAACAGCTCTGATGGGGGGCACAATAGATCTCAAGGTCGCGGTGCAACGTAACCCCTTATCAATAATAATAATAATAATAATGCCCACATATTAACGACCTCAATCGAGATATTGAGGCCGCAAACTTACCCTGAAAATTTTAAGTTTAAGCTGTGGTCGTTTCGCAGAAATGAGTCTAATCTAATCGTTTGAGATCCATTTCTCCCCAGAAACCATTGTGATGAAACAGTCGAGCTAAAATTCAATGAGTTGGTTAGGTACCTACTGACTGACAAATGCGTCTACTTCTCTTCAATTTTTGGGAGTACTTATTTTGTCAACTAAAAAAAATGCTTATTTTTCAACATTCGGTCGTGTGAATTTTGCAATAGCAAAAATTAAAAATTCAAGTAACAGTATCAATACATTTCCCCTGCAGTCATTTATACAGAAAAAAATATTTCACGATGAAGATAGTAAAAATTGGTATTTGAGATCAAATCAAGATATATAATGAACTAGTGTTCCATTAAAAAATAATTCAACATAAGAAAGCTATTTCCATTCTTTGAATATTATTATTTTTTCACCAAGGGCTAATAATTTGTCATTACAACGTGTTCGTATCAAACGTATATCAATATTCCTTTACTTCTACATTAACATACATACTCGTACAATATATGTACATAGCAATATAGTATATTAATCAATGAAGGTATTAAGAATGCCATTATTCATGAGGGTTATGTTTATGAGACAAACCGGAGGTGAGTTTCGTAAATCCCTCGAGTGAATAATTAAAGTCATAAAATGCAAATTGAGTATTATGCTCCATCCACAACGATTAATTCTTTCTAAAATAATTTCAAATATTTGTTGGAATCAATCGATATTTCATATAGACTTAATTTCACATGAATTGTTATCATAGTGAACTATGCATGCCATTATACTTGAGTAAACACACGTATAATATGCACATTATAGTACAACAGTCGTGGATAAAAATCTTAAAATGTTTACTTACCTTAGATTCTTGCGAAACTGCGCAGTTCACTCACTACTGACTGTAACTTCTTTAACTCTACACTAGAATGAGTCGAATGTCCATAATGATGCGATCGTCTTACGTTTTCAGATTGTGACAAGTATGAATCGGTTATTCCGAGAAGTGCTCCGCAGCATTGCAGTGCTTGGGAGCACTTTGTAGTGCTCGGGAGCACTCTAGTGCTTGTGAGCACTTTGTGGTGCTCGGGAGCACTCTAGTGCTTGGGAGCACTTTGTGGCGCTCGGGAGCACTCTAGTGCTTGGGAGCACTCTGCTATGCTCGGGAGCACTTTGTAGTGCTCGGAAGCACTTTTCGGGAGTTCTGAGCACTAAGCCTTTTCGAAAATGTTGAGAAGCACTAAGCACTAAGCACTGCTTCGATATAGTGCTCGCGAGTACAGTGCTTAGGAGCACAAAAGTGCCAGAGCACTTTGACGAGCACTAAGCACAGGGCTTTGGGACAGCTCTGCTGTCCATACGGTATATATTTCCAAACATTCAAGGTGGCAGGATTTTTAATTAAATTATTACTGAATCAATGCCACACAGAATATATTTCCGAACTTTCAGGGTGGCAGGATTCTTGATGAAAGTATTGCTGGAACAATACCCCCACAGCCACCCCGACAGACGGATATATGAAACCGAGTATAACAATATTGTTCACTGTCCATACAGAATATATTTCCGAACTTTCAAGATGGCGAGATTCTTAATCAAAATATTGCTGAATCAATGCCACCCCCACAGCCACCCCGACGGTCGTTTATTTGAAACCGAATAAAACAATATTGTTCACTGTCCATAAAGTATATATTTATAAACTTTCAAGGTGGCAGGATTTTTAATTGAATTATTGCTGAATCAATGCCACACAGATTATATTTCCAAACTTTCGTGGAGGCAGGATTCTTGATGAAAGTATTGCTGAAACAATACCCCCACAGCCACCCCGACAGACGGATATACGAAACCGAGTATTACAATATCGTTCACTGTCCATACAAAATATATTTCCAAACTTTCAAGGTGGCGAGATTCTTAATCAAAATATTGCTGAAGCAATGCCACCCCCACAGCCACCCCGACGGTCGTTTATTTGAAACCGAGTTTAACAATATTGTTCACTGTCCATACGGTATATATTTCCAAACATTCAAGGTGGCAGGATTTTTAACTAAATTATTGCTGAATCAATGCCACCCAGAATATATTTCCGAACTTTCGTGGAGGCAGGATTCTGGATGAAAGTATTGCTGAAACAATACCCCCACAGCCACCCCGACAGACGGATATATGAAATCGAGTATCACAATATTGTTCACTGTCCATACAGAATATATTTCCAAACTTTCAAGGTGGCGAGATTCTTAATCAAAATATTGCTGAAGCAATGCCACCCCCACAGCCACCCCGACGGTCGTTTATTTCAAACCGAGTAAAACAATATTGTTCACTGTCCATAAAGTATATATTTCTAAACTTTCAAGGTGGCAGGATTTTTAATTGAATTATTGCTGAATCAATGCCACACAGAATATATTTCAGAACTTTCGTGGAGGCAGGATTCTTGATGAAAGTATTGCTGAAACAATACCCCCACAGCCACCCCGACAGACGGATATATAAACCGAGTATTACAATATCGTTCACTGTCCATACAGAATATATTTCCAAACTTTCAAGGTGGCGAGATTCTTAATCAAAATATTGCTGAAGCAGTGCCACCCCCACAGCCACCCCGAAGGTCGTTTATTTGAAACCGAGTATAACAATATTGTTCACTGTCCATACGGTATATATTTCCAAACATTCAAGGTGGCAGGATTTTTAACTAAATTATTGCTGAATCAATGCCACACAGAATATAATACCGAACTTTCATGGTGGCAGGATTCTTGATGAAAGTATTGCTGAAACAATACCCCCACAGCCACCCCGACAGACGGATATATGAAACCGAGTATTACAATATTGTTCACTGTCCATACGGAATATATTTCCAAACTTTCAACGTGGCGAGATTCTTAACCAAAATATTGCTGAAGCAATGCCACCCCCACAGCCACCATGACGGTCGTTTATTTGAAACCGAGAAAAACAATATTGTTCACTGTCCATACGGTATATATTTCAAAACTTTCAAGGAGGCAGGATTTTTAATTGAATTATTGCTGAATCAATGCCACACAGAATATATTTCCGAACTTTCGTGGAGGCAGGATTCTTGATGAAAGTATTGCTGAAACAATAGCCCCACAGCCACCCCGACAGACGGATATATGAAACCGAGTATTACAATATTGTTCACTGTCCATACAGAATATATTTCCAAACTTTCAAGGTGGCGAGATTCTTAATCAAAATATTGCTGAAGCAATGCCACCCCCACAGCAACTCCGACGGTCGTTCATTTGAAACCGAGTATAACAATATTGTTCACTGTCCATACGGTATATATTTCCAAACATTCAAGGTGGCAGGAAATTTAATTAAATTATTACTGAATCAATGCCACACAGAATATATTTCCGAACTTTCAGGGTGGCAGGATTCTTGATGAAAGTATTGCTGAAACAATACCCCCACAGCCATCCCGACAGACGGATATATGAAACCGAGTATTACAATATTGTTCACTGTCCATACAGAATATATTTCCAAATTCTCAAGGTGGCGAGATTCTTAATCAAAATATTGCTGAATCAATGCCACCCCCACAGCCACCACGACGGTCATTTATTGAAACCGAGTAAAACAATATTGTTCACTGTCCATAAAGTATATATTTCCAAACTTTCAAGGTGGCAGGATTTTTAATTGAATTATTGCTCAATCAATGCCACACAGAATATATTTCCGAACTTTCGTGGAGGCAGGATTTTTGATGAAAGTATTGCTGAAACAATACGCTCACAGCCACCCCGACAGACGGATATATGAAACCGAGTATTAAAATATCGTTCACTGTCCATACAGAATATATTTCCAAACTTTCAAGGTGGCGAGATTCTTAATCAAAATATTGCTGAAGCAATGCCACCGCCACAGCCACCCCGACGGTCGTTTATTTGAAACCGAGTATAACAATATTGTTGACTGTCCATACAGAATATATTTCCAAACTTTCAAGGTGGCGAGATCATAACCAAAATATTGCTGAAGCAATGCCACCCCCACAGCCACCATGACGGTCGTTTATTTGAAACCGAGTAAAACAATATTGTTCACTGTCCATACAGTATATATTTCCAAACTTTCAAGGTGGCAGGATTTTCAATTAAATAATTGCTGAATCAATGCCACACAGAATATATTTCCGAACTTTCGTGGAGGCAGGATTCTTGATTAAAGTATTGCTGAAACAATACCCCCACAGCCACCCCGACAGACGGATATATGAAACCGAGTATTACAATATTGTTCACTGTCCATACAGAATATATTTCCAAACTTTCAAGGTAGCGAGATTCTTAATCAAAATATTGCTGAAGCAATGCCACCCCCACAGCCACCCCGACGGTCGTTTATTTGAAACCGAGTATAACCATATTGTTCACTGTCCATACAGAATATATTTCCAAACTTTCAAGGTGGCGAGATTCTTAATCAAAATATTGCTGAATCAATGCCACCCCCACAGCCATCACGACGGTCATTTATTGAAACCGAGTATAACCATATTGTTCACTGTCTATACAGTATATATTTCCAAACTTTCAAGGTGGCAGGATTTTCAATTAAATTATTGCTGAATCAATGCCACACAGAATATATTTCCGAACTTTCATGGTGGCAGGATTCTTGATGAAAGTATTGCTGAAACAATAGCCCCACAGCCACCCCGATAGACGGATATATGAAACCGAGTATTACAATATTGTTCACTGTCCATACAGAATATATTTCCAAACTTTCAAGGTGGCAGGATTTTTATTTAAATTTTGCTGAAACAATGGCACACCCACAGCCACCCCGAAAGACGGACTTTTTAAACCGAATTTCACAATATTGTCCACTGTCCACAGATAGCAGGATTCTATCCTGCCACCTGTAAAAATATTGCCCTTTTTCGTTTTTCCCCATGATACTTATAACGAAGTCACCGTGGCAACATGGTGCTAATTTGGTCCAGCAATTCCCGCTAGGACATAAAAATAGAATGTCCAGCAGAGAATGGATAGACTAATGAAATTTAAGGTCCAGCAATGCACGCATCCTAATAAATATATATATATATATATATATATATATATATAATGTTCAAGATAATGATCGTTGAATATGATAATATGTATAATATAAGGGATATCGATCAGTAATAATTAACGAGATATATTTACTCTTTATTCATGTAAAGCCTAGCTTTCGAAGCGTTTTTGCTTCTTCCTCAGGGCGACTGCAAAATACAATAAACACATCAATAACAACAAAACAAAACAAAAACAGAGTACAACAACTTACTGAATGCGAGGTTAATCTCTAAGTCCAAGAAATGTTTAAAAGTAGACACTAAAATCAAACAGGGTAACATTAAAATATTATCAAGTAAGAAACGCAATATCATAATACGCAATAAACAATGTTAGGTTAAATGTCATTCATCAACTGGACCATCGAAAAATGGTCTGTTGGAAAATTCTAGAAGATATGCATATATTGGACTTAGTCCCTGCGTGTCCGTCTTCTTGTTAATTTCACTCTTTTGAGTTTGTATGTGGATCATTTCTAGTATACATCTTTTCTTGTAATTTACATTTACATCTAAAATTTTTACGTTATTAAAATCAACACTATGCGAGTACTTATTAGCATGAACAGACAATGCACATCTCAGGTTATTTGTTCTAATATCACTTTTATGTAAGTTCATGCGATTTCTAAGCCACTGAGAGGTTTGACCTACGTAGGTTTCATGACAGTCAGCACACTCCAGTTCGTACACAACATTCGATTTTATTTCTTTTGGTATAGGGTCCTTTAGTTTTGAATATAAATTTGCCACTTTCTTTTTACACTGTGCCACTATTTTCACTTTTTCATTATAATCTTTAAAACAGTTATTAATTTTGTAAGTAAGGTAAGGGATGTTCGGAATGCTTCTATATTTCACAACTTCCGTTTCTCCCACCATATCAGGTTGTGTTGGACTTTCAGCCAAAGGCAAAGTTGAAGCAGAATACAGAAGTTTCTTCAACATTGTTTTAGGATAGGCATTTTCAACCAATAGATCGAACAGTCTTCTCATGCTTCCATCTCTGAATGTTGGATCACAGATTCTATAAATCCTGTTTTTTTGTTCTTAAGGCTGGTTTTCCTGTCACGCTGACGGTCGGCGCTGATGGGTCAATATGTATGTAGCTATAGGTAGCGTTTTCGAGTCACGCGGTGCTGACGGCCGTCAGCGCTGAGCTATATACGCGCACGTACGCGCCAGCGCGTCGGCGCCGCTGACTAGCTGGCGCCGACAAGCCTCCACATTCAGTGAGCCAGAGACAATAGCATCCTTCTATTTCTCAATGTGATCAGCGTAATGCTAAAAGGATACGAGCTGACCGATCAGCGCTGACCGTCAGCGCCGACCGTCAGCGTGACAGGAAAACCAGCCTTAATGAAATTTAATTTTAGCGTCCCTTTGGACCACAAAGAAATAAACATTAAAGATGTAATAACAGACGTTGAGAACATTTTAGACTTGGTGGAGGAAGATAGAAGAGACACTTTGAGAGCTAAGATAGCAAGCATTATAACCAGTCATCTACATAAAAATAATATTCGTGCGACAGACAACATAGGAAGACTATATAAAACAACTAAAAACTTTTTGAGATCTAATGGTCACCTTGTAGTTCTCGACAGTGACAAAGGTTCGGTGACTGTGCTTATGGATAGGGCAGATTATCTTCAGAAGATGTACTCAATTGTTGACAATGACGATTTCAAAAAGGTTTCAAGAGACCCAACAACTACTATCCAGAATAAAACCAACAAAATCGTATCCACACTTGTAAACCAAAATATACTAACCAAAGAAGCTGCGAAATCAATGAAGTCATATAATTCAGTGAGCCCTAGAATGTACGGAAATCCCAAAGTACATAAAGGAAATGTCCCAATGCGACCAATCGTGTCTGATGTACAGGGCCCCACATGTAAACTTTCAAATTATATTGCACAAATCCTAACAGAAGCCTATGACCAGGATAATGCATTTTATGTAAAAGATTCGTTCGACTTTTCCAGTAAGATAAACAATTTTGAATTACCCCCAGATTATGTGGTGATATCACTTGACGTAGTCAACCTATTTGGCAACATATCAAAAGAGTTGGTACTGAAAGCAATAGAATTCCATTGGGACAATATTGAGGCATGCTGCAACATATCAAAAGAATACTTCAAGGAGATAATCACCTTCCTCCTAGAATCAGGTTACTTCATGTTCAATGGCAGTTTCTATTTGCAGATGTTTGGGTGCATTATGGGATCCAGGCTTAGCCCGATCTTGTCGTTGTATGTGATGGACTATGTGCTCAACTCCTGTATACCTAGATTAACATTCACACTTGCATTTATAAAAAAATATGTGGACGACCTAATAATATCCCTACCATCAACTGGAACTGAGGAGATATTGCAAGTTTTCAACAACTTCGACCCGAAGTTAAAGTTCACGATTGAAACAGAAGATTGTAACAACTCTGTTCCGTTCTTAGATACCAGGGTATGCCGAGTGGATAATAAAGTAAAATTAGATTGGTATAGAAAGACGACATCTGCGGGAAAGTTTGTACATTTTTTATCTGACCATCCAATAAGCATAAAATTAAATTTCATTAAAGAACAAAAAAACAGGATTTATAAAATCTGTGATCCAACATTCAGAGATGGAAGCATGAGAAGACTGTTCGATCTATTGGTTGAAAATGCCTATCCTAAAACAATGTTGAAGAAACTTCTGTATTCTGCTTCAACTTTGCCTTTGGCTGAAAGTCCAACACAACCTGATATGGTGGGAGAAACGGAAGTTGTGAAATATAGAAGCATTCCGAACATCCCTTACCTTACTTACAAAATTAAGAACTGTTTTAAAGATTATAATGAAAAAGTGAAAATAGTGGCACAGTGTAAATGGAGTGTGCTGACTGTCATGAAACCTATGTAGGTCAAACCTCTCAGTGGCTTAGAAATCGCATGAACTTACATAAAAGTGATATTAGAACAAATAACCTGAGATGTGCATTGTCTGTTCATGCTAATAAGTACTCGCACAGTGTTGATTTTAATAACGTAAAAATTTTAGATGTAAATGTAAATTACAAGAAAAGATGTATACTAGAAATGATCCACATACAAACTCAAAAGAGTGAAATTAACAAGAAGACGGACACGCAGGGACTAAGTCCAATATATGCATATCTTCTAGAATTTTCCAACAGACCATTTTTCGATGGTCCAGTTGATGAATGACATTTAACCTAACATTGTTTATTGCGTATTATGATATTGCGTTTCTTACTTGATAATATTTTAATGTTACCCTGTTTGATTTTAGTGTCTACTTTTAAACATTTCTTGGACTTAGAGATTAACCTCGCATTCAGTAAGTTGTTGTACTCTGTTTTTGTTTTGTTTTGTTGTTATTGATGTGTTTATTGTATTTTGCAGTCGCCCTGAGGAAGAAGCAAAAACGCTTCGAAAGCTAGGCTTTACATGAATAAAGAGTAAATATATCTCGTTAATTATTACTGATCGATATCCCTTATATTATACATATTATTATATATATATATATATATATATATATATATTGTTATGGTAAGATATGATTTGAATTCAAATCATACAATTAATTATATAGCAGAAGTAAAATTTGATTGATTAATTTTTTTTTAAACGTCAAAATTTTGGAGATTTTATTGTAAAATTGAATTTTTACTAATATACTAGCTGGCCCGGCAGACTTCGTACTGCCTCCTCAACGCCTGCCCAACGCCAACGCCAACGCCAACTCCAAATCCAAATCCAAATCCAACTCTAACTCCAACTCCATCTCCAACTACGACTCCGACTCCGACTCCTACTCCATCTCCGACTCCGACTACGACTCCGACTCCGACTCCGACTCCGACTCCGACTCCGACTCCGACTCCGACTCCGACTCCGACTCCGACTCCGACTCCGACTCCGACTCCGACTCCGACTCCGACTCCGACTCCGACTCCGACTCCGACTCCGACTCCGACTCCGACTCCGACTCCGACTCCGACTCCGACTCCGACTCCGACTCCGACTCCGACTCCGACTCCGACTCCGACTCCGACTCCGACTCCGACTCCGACTCCGACTCCGACTCCGACTCCGACTCCGACTCCGACTCCGACTCCGACTCCGACTCCGACTCCGACTCCTACTCCGACTCCGACTCCGACTCCGACTCCGACTCCGACTCCGACTCCGACTCCGACTCCGACTCCGACTCCGACTCCGACTCCGACGACTCCGACTCCGACGACTCTGAATCCAACTCCGACTCCGACTCCGACTCCGACTCCGACTCCGACTCCGACTCCGACTCCGACTCCGACTCCGACTCCGACTCCGACTCCGACTCCGACTCCGACTCCGACTCCGACTCCGACTCCGACTCCGACTCCATTTCCACCTCCATCTCCATTTCCACCTCCATCTCCACCTCCAACTCCAATCCAACTACAACTACTACAACTCCAACTACAACGCCAACTCCATAACCAATGCCAACCACAATACCTACTCCAACTTCAACTCCAACCCCAACGCCAACTTCAACGCCAACTCAAACTCCAACGCCAAAAACATTTTCCAGTAGACCAAATTGTAAATCTAAACCATTCTCGAATCTCCACGAACACACACAAAAAATTTCATCAAAATCGGTCCAGTCGTTTAGGAGGAGTTCAGTCACATACACACGCACACAAGAAATATATATATTAAGATGATCATGAAGAGGAATTAAACAGTGAAGCAAAGATGCTAAGGCATGTTCTCCATCATGTTTCGTTAATTAAAAAACAATTACTAATTCAGAAAATAGAGATTGAAATTTGAGAATGAAATTTGACATCTATTCAAACATATTAGTATAAAATTCATATGGAAAGAATTAAATTTAATCTTTGAAACATTGTAAATTTGTAAAGGATACACTCTTATTGAACTATGGAGTAGTCTCCATGAGATAGAATCATCAAAATTTATGTGAAGTCAATATTTTGGAAGACCACGTAAAAATGCCATTATTATTTATTCTTATTATGTTATGTTAAGTTAATTTGTATGTGAATTGACCTCATTGATTATTATAAATAGTTTGGTATGCTAGAACAAATTAGATAGGGAAATATTTAAATTTAAAGTGGAAGAGATTGCAAAATTGATAGCTGTCAGGAAACTCAGAAGATTTTGAGGAACTTCCAATGCAAGTTGGAACATGGAAGTAGTACCAGACGGAAGAGAAAAATTTGGCCGAATTTTCTGCAGTCATTACAATTCAGGAAACAGTGCTATTAAGGAAAATTTCAAGAAAAATGCATTTTATTTTAAAACTGTCAAAATTTCAAAGAAACCTCGAATTTTCAAATTAATCGGAGGATATAAAAGGGAGTGGACGCGTCTCCTGTCATTCAGTCAGATTTTCGCAGCGACAGAAGAGTCAACATCGATCTCAAATATAATTTCATTTCTCCAATCTCAAGTATCATAACAACTAACCAATTTCCAAGAAATCAATTGAAAACACTGAAGTACTCGAAATTGCTGAATCAAGAATAAGGATATAACTACGAAAAAAGAAACAGAAGAAGAATATAATCAAGAAAGAAGATACAGAATAAGAAATATAAAAGAAATTAAGTGGACAACAAAAACATTCTAGATAAAAGAAAGATAGTGACAAGTAAGTTAAGTTGTAGAATTAAGTATTTGTATTTGTTTTGGTAATCACTAATTTGAATAGATTTCCAATTTCATTTTGATAATTTTTTTTATTTTGAACCCTCCCTGAAATTTAATTATATATTCGGAATATTTTTCTAAATTAAAAAATATTTAATTAATTAATTTTTTTATTTGAAAATTTTGATAAAGAATTTCTCAACAATATATATATATATATATATATATTCTTTTGACTGAGAGTTTTATATGTGTTAGCAGAGGTTGGTGTAACGGGGTATCATACAATTCTGCGTATGATACAAGAGCTTAGGAAAAAACCTCAGCAAAAAACCCTGTCTCCCCGTGAGTGTTGTGATTTGTAAATATTGTTCACAAAAATTTGCTGAAATTAAGAAATATTGATAGGCATTTATTTCTTCAATATGGTCTCCTTCGTCAAAAAAGGCAGAGGTTTCTCCAAGGTACCTGAAACTCAACCTGAAAAATAAAAAGACAAGAGGAGAAGAACGAACAAACTAAAAATACCGTTCGAATATTAAATGAAGAGTAGTTAACTTCATAGTAAATTCATCAAACCTTCAAATACCCTACTCTACTCGGTGTAGTTAATATTCGAACGTAACCCAGTGGGAACGAGTGGAGAACTGCTAAGCTGACCATTAGCCCTCAGGCCTTCAGATTGGTGATTCGCTTATTCAAACCCTAAGGCTCCTGGGGAGGATGGTATCTTTCCTGCTCTACTCAAGAAGGAGGAGGAAGACCTCCTTTCCTACCTGATAAGGCTACGAGCCAGTGTTGCCTGGAATTTTGTCCCGACGAGCTGAAGTGAGGTTGAGGTTCTGTGCATGCATAAACTGGACAACCTACGCACACAGATCGATAAGTCTTTCGTCTTTCGTTCTGAAAATCCTCGATTAGATACTTGATCGCTATGTCAAGGGTGTTCTTACACTGAATCTTCTAAGTGTGCACCAGTATGCCTTCCAAAGTGGGAACTCAACTGACCTGCCCCTGAGAAACTAGGTTGGAAGGCTTAGGTGTCCTCTGAACCACAGGAGACTGCTCTGGTGGCCTTCCTGGACATAGAGAGTGCTGCAAGTGGACTGTCGGAAAGAGGTGGCGACTAGTTCCGAAACAGCTCAATTGGCTGTACGTGATTGGCGTGAGGCCACAAAATACCTACGGCAGGATTGCTTGGTTTTATTGCACTTTAAAGTGCAACCTCAAGCTTGCAAAAATACAGAGATCTGCATACATAATTGAAACGAGAGCCTTCCGCTCGACCACCATGGAATGCCTTCTATACCTCGACCCTCTTCCCTCTGTGATCAAGAGCGTGGCAGATGGCAACATACAGGTTTCTGGATATGGCTTGCAATGAGCCCAATACGATCAGGATCATGCTAGCTTCTCTGCAGGATGAATT
Source organism: Halyzia sedecimguttata (assembly GCA_937662695.2). Lineage (NCBI taxonomy): Eukaryota > Metazoa > Arthropoda > Insecta > Coleoptera > Coccinellidae > Halyzia > Halyzia sedecimguttata. The sequence goes on along the minus strand of OW569416.2, from coordinate 6,648,071 downwards.
GGAGACCAACGAGATAATGCGCATGTGGTCTGACATATCTATAATCAAAACCTTCATAGAATGACCATACCGTATACTTTTTTCAGCAAAGACGATTGAATCTGACACCCCACTGATTTAGGGTTTCTGTTGGTTGATATATGGTCTGGTTAACACCCAATGGGTGGAAGCATGAGTCAGTGGTTACAAAATGGTATTGGAGATTCCATCAGCCTGGGTAGATCGGTCTTTCAAGCAGAAACTTTCGCCATAGATCACTGTGCGAAACTCACACTTGAGAAGGGATGGGTTTGCACATCAATTAAGATTTGGATTCAGATTTTGGATAACCACCCTTAGGCTTCCTACATTGCACTCTCTGGTTGTGCAGAACTATTAGTAGAGTTCAAACCGGGCTCTATCGTGTCACCCCGTGGGACCTTCATTGCTAAAATGTATAGACAACTGGGTATCATTCTCCATACCCTTACAATGCAAATTCAACTGGTCGTCAAAAAATCGTCGTGTGCAGGAAGGGGTGGGGGGCATTTTTCCAAAAATTGACAATTTTTTTTTTCTGTTTATGGTCATCTATATTAGGTGACTATCACTCATACAAAATTCTTTTGAAATGTACGATTCAGAAATATTTTTTATTAATTGTCAAAATAGTCGGATACAATGCTCTTAAATGGAATTCCTTAAGATATAACCGCTTGCCCTGAACACCCATATTAACTATTATGTTCCACTCGGTTTTACTCGAGATCTGTTAGGATTATCGAAAAAATGCTTTATATGAAAGGTCTGCTCCGAAAACCAACGATTCAGATGCTTCTTTCAAAATTACAATAGGCAGAACAGTTTCCTCACAAAATAAGAAGTTGTCTTATTACCTCCCATTAACCGAAACCGAGCCTGGAGACGCTAGTAAGGCGCAATTTCTAGCGTTAGTCCATGTTAGTGGCGACCTTATGGATTTGAGCTTTGATCTATGCACATAAGTTCGTTATATCTATCCGACCAACTTTACAGTACTATTCCTGCGTGCCTTCAGAACGCACATTTTGAAGATATTGTTTAAATTCCTCAATTTTTTATATGTATGAGAATTTTTACGTATAATTCATATATATTTGATTTAATTTTGTTAATTCGTTAATAAATATGCAAATATGCGAGTTCAAACTTATATTCATTACTTCATAAATCAATTTCATGACGTAATATTAACACATTTTTGAAACCATCGCTCATTCTCATTAGTAGTAACCAGACTTGGGTAGTATTCGAATACGCAGTAACTTGAATCCTATTCAAGCTACTTTGCCAGGATTCTGTATTCATATTCGAATACAAATAAAAATGGTGTATTCGTATTCTTGAATCCTTTTGATTGAAGGCTATTCGATATTCGTATTCAAGCTACTGTTATTCAGTATTCAAATTATTCAAATTTTGAATCCAGAGATTCGGAGTATTCAATTCTAGAATACCTGTATTCAAAATATTCAATTTTTGCCTATAGTCTACAGCAGAACGCTAAATTTCAGTTCAATACGATGGCAATTTCCGGAGATATTGTGAAAAATGTGCCCAATTTCGTGGTACATTTTTTCACAAACTATTTATCAGTTTTGAATAAACAAAAAATTTGTACTAGTATTGATTTGATACTATGTTGTATCTGCTGGTTTTGCCAATATCTTTCACAATGTTTGTGAATTAGCCAAATTGGTAGGAAAAATTATATTATTATTTAAAATACCTGAATTTATGACTCCGTCAGCCAAATACTGACCATATCCAGAGCTGATATGAATAAACTGGCTGAAGACCTTCAAATTAAAGAACCTCTTAAAGACAGCGATATAACATATTTGCAAGAGTATTGCTCAATTTTAAAACCTGTGGCAGAGACCTTGGATTTTTTACAGGGTCAAAATAATACCTATTTTGGATATTTGATTCCCAGCATCACATCTCTAGGATTAAAATTAGAGAAAGTCAAAAATAATACAACACTAAGCCGCAGCGCTTCTTGTATTCTTGAACACGTAATAACTCGACTGAAGGAAAGATTTCGACAATATTTCGATTTTTCAAGAATAGAATCCAAAGAAGCAATAATTGCTGCTGTAACATGCCCCAATATAAAGTTTCAGTGGCTAACTCAAAAAATTTCCGCCGAATTCGCACTCGAAATTGAAAATATAAAGCAAGCTATTATACTTTCTGCAATAGATATAGTTAAAAAAGATTCTGAACAAGATACAACAGTAGTGGAAAAACAAGAAGTTGCCCTAACACGTATCAATGAATTTTTCGAGTTTGAATCGGATCATAATGTGAATGCGTCCACTTCATCCGAATCAAGGGATTCTAAGATACAAAGACAGGTACAGCTTCAACTTCTGCAGTATCTAGAAGACAGAAGGACGTCCGTGGAAATGCTCAACGAGTACCCAACAATAAAATCCATTTTTTTACTTTTTACATACTTCCGTCATCTGCACCAGTAGAACGACTATTTTCATTTGCTGGAATGATTAATGCGCCCAAGCGTCAACAGCTGAGTGACGATCTCTTCCAAATTCTAGTGTTATTGAAGGCTAATGGCATTGAGTGACGAGTGTTAAATAATAGTTTTTCAATTTTGTGTAATATTCTGAGATTATTTTTACTTTTCTTTGGAAGTGTAATACCTATATTCTCCCTCCCCGATTCTGTTATTTTAAGAAATGTTTTAATTTTGTATTTACATTTAAAATAAAACAATTACCTATATATCTGTATAAGTGTATAACTTATGTTTATGTGTATGTCACAAAGAGTTCAATAGAACGCCAAATGTTAATCTGTATTCAAAAAGATATTCATTTAAAAGAATCCATGGATTCGAATAGTGTGTATTCAAATACTTTTTGGCGTATCGTATTCGAATCCACGGTATTCGAATATTTTTATCAATGTTGTATTCTGTATTCGTATTCGAATACAGAAAAACGGTATTCGACCCAAGTCTGGTAGTAACAAGATTTTCTGAATCCTAGACCAAAAATCTGGAAAAGAATTAAGAAGGTATATAGTTGGTATCTATGATATTTAGGGTCTAAAAATGTCTTACATGTCATGATTCATCTAATTCAACTATCACTATCAGATGAAGAATCATCAAGGGAAGGAAAATTTTAAAAATTTTAAGTACTAGTATTTGCACTTGTTTTTTGGGCCATACATTTGCAGGAGCCAATACACGGAATTTGTTTTCTTTTACAGGAACACATCGATCCTGTGCAATCTGAAATGAGAATATCCATTTCATAAAGAATATTTACGGATCTGACATTCGATATAATATTTACCTTTCCTACAACTGTAGTTGCTAAGGATAGATGTTTCCTTAGGTAGGATTGGCATCGTCGTTAATTTTGGCAGAAGTTTTCCATTTTCTACATACCACCCACTAAATATAGGATCCGGTAGAGATGGTCTTGGTACATTACTATTGATCCAAATTTTTGTCTGGTAATGGACTCGAAGGCTGTGTTGTCTCAAACTATCCAATTTTGGAGGTAATTTACTTATGGATCTTGAAGAAGCTATAGTATTCCCCTGAGCCTTTTGACACATTTCACATTTTCGTTTGTCGTATACAGATGGATTAAAAATTAAACAATATCATTGAATACTTCTTCTCTCAAAATCTTGAAAGTTCACTCTGCAGTATCTGCCCAGAATCTTCATCAATTTTCATTCTTTTCTTACCTTCTTCGACATTTTGACCGAATGTAGATGCAAAGATGAGCGAAATGTGACTAACTTCATACCAATAATGTTGTAACTCAAGAACCATTCATCCATTCTAGTACTATTTTTAGTTAATCCCACTATTCCTCCTGCAGCTTTGGAGTTTTTGTTGATATGCTCTAGCGCCTGATCTACAGAGAGTTGGTTAAAATTCCCAATCAAAAATTTAATGACAAAATTCCTATTTTTGAATTCATCATGTACTTCCGGTGCCATGTTTGAAAGTATTCAATGATATTGTTGAATTTGTAATCTGTCTGTATACGACACACGAAAATGTGAAATGTATCAACAGGCTCAGGGGAATATTATAGCTTCTTCAAGATCCATAAGTAAATTACCTCCAACATTGGATAGTTTGAGATAACACAGCCTTCGAGTCCAGTACCAAACAAATATTTGGATCAATAGTAATGTACCATGACCATCTTTACCGGATCCTATATTTAGTGGGTGGTATGTAGAAAATGGAAAACTTCTTCCAAAATTAACGACGATGCCCATCCTACCTAAGGAAACATATATCCTTAGCAACTGCAGTTGTAGGAAAGTTAAATATTATATCGAATATCAGATCCGTGAATATTCTTTATGAAATGGACATTCTCATTTCAGATTGCACAGGCTCAATATGTTCCTGTAAAAGAAAACAAATTCCGTGTATTGGCTCCTGCAAATGTATGGCCCAAAAAACATGTGCAAATAATAGTACTTAAAATTTTTCAAATTTTCCTTCCCTTGATGATTCTTCATCTGATAGTGATAGTTGAATTAGATGAATCATGACATGTAAGAAATATTTAGACACTCACGAAGCCTCGATTAGCTTTATTGTGGATTTAATTCGATGGTTGTATCAAAAATGAACTGAAAATCGTCATAGAATCGCACTAATTCGGCTAGTGATGTGAAATACTCGAGTTTTTAAGTTAGGGACAAATATCCTGGGAAAATGTCCGAAACTTTCCCCCAAGGTCGAGCATTTTGAGTATTTAAGTATTTACGGACATTGCGGAGAAATATGACAATCGTTACATGTTAAGTTAAAATATCAGGACAATTTGAGGCATTTTAAGAAATTTTTCTAGGTCAATTGGAAATAACAAATAACTTATCATTGAATGAGTTATTATCGTGTTATTTTATTGTGTATAAGAGATAAAAGACAGGAGCCAGGTTCTGAATTAAGAATTAGTATTAGAAAAATCGATTTAATTAGACTGTTAAATAATAAAAATAAACTTGTTAAAAAAAAACTTTGTATAATTTCCCAATTGGCTCACAGATCGTTAAGAATCTTCGATCCAAGTAGAAAAGAAAAAACTGCTTAAAACAAAACTCAGTATAATGGCATCACAAATCGTTAAGCATCTTCGATCCAAAACTAGAAAAAAATTAACTTCTTAAAAAAATTTTGTATAATTGGCATCTCAGATCGTTAAGCATCTTCGATCCAAGTAGAAAAGAAGAATAAATATCGGACAAAAATGAAAATTGTCTAGCAATTTTTAAGTAGAAAAGAAATTTATGATATTTATCCAGACATTTTCGATAATGTCGATAAATACTAAAAAACTCTAAATGTCGACTGTTTTTAGAAGTAATGATTATTTTCGGACATTTTTTAGTATTTATCAGAGGAGTATTTAAGACATTTTCCACACTCACAACACTAAATTCGGCAATTAAGAGCTGTCAAAGCTTCGTGAAACCCACCGTTAGTATCATAGATACCAACTATATACCTTCTTAATTCTTTTCCAGATTTTTGGTCTAGGATTCAGGAAATCTTGAAACTACTAATGAGAATGAGCGATGATTTAAAAAATGTGTTAATATTAGGTCACAAAATTGATTTATGAAGTAATGAATATAAGTTTGAACTCGCATATTTGAATATTTATTAACGAATTAACAAAATGAAATCAACTATCTATGAATTATACGTAAAAATTCTCATACATATAAAAAATTAAGGAATTTAAACAATATCTTCAAAATGTGCGTTCTGAATGCACGCAGGAATAGTACTGTAAAGTTGGTCGGATAGATATAACGAACCTTATGTGCATAAATCAAAGCTCAAATCCATAAGGTCGCCACTAACATGGACTAACGCTAGAAATTGCGCCTTACTAGCGTCTCCAGGTTCGGTTTCGGTTAATGGGAGTTAATAACACAATTTCTTATTTTGTGAGGAAACAGTTCTGGCTATTGTAATTTTGAAAGAATCATCTGAATCGTTGGTTTTCGGAGCAGACCTTTCATATGAAGCATTTTTTCGATAATCCTAACAGATCTCGAGTAAAACCGAGCGGAACATAATAGTTAATATTGGTGTTCAGGGCAAGCGGTTATATCTTAAGGAATTCCATTTAAGAGCATTGTATCCGACTTTTTTGACAATTAATAAAAAATATTTCTGAATCGTATATTTCAACAGAAGTTTGTGTGAGTGATATTCACCTTATATAGATGACCATGAACAGAAAATTTTTTTTTGTCAATTTTTGGAAAAATGCCCCCCACCCCTTCCTGCACACGACGATTTTTTGACGACCAGTTGAATTTGCATTGTAAGGGTATGGAGAATGATACCCAGTGGTCTATACATTTTAGCAATGAAGGTCCCACGAAAATCTGTTTTAGAGCTCTTTTCATGCTTTGTGAACTCTACTATATAGGACTAAACTCGCTGCGGCCACTCGGGCATAGAATGTAACTAGGAGGTGAACCCATTGGCAGTGTGGACTGTGGAGGAATTCCACAGGACTCATTGGCCCTGAACCGGCTGATGGCATCTCTCTCAAGGCAGCAGGTTGGGAGAACAACAGATGGTAGACCTAGAGGTCCAAGAACTCGGGGACAGCATGTCTGGTGTCAGATATGCTGGCTCAAAAACTATAGGTCCCTCAGCAGAAAGGAGCAGACGATAGCTCAAACTATACAGTTCCGACTGGAGAGTTTAACAGCATTCACATACTGTGGCCTCAAAATACACCTAACTAAGTCATGGTTCGTTGAGGACTTTGAGTGCAAACTATACCTGGAGAATAACGAGTCTATCGAGCGTATTATATGTGATTGCCCCGCCGGGAACTGGATTAGATTTGAGCAACTAGGAATCCACAAGCTGAGTCTGAGGAAACTGGACTAGTTCCCGCCACTAGGCGCACCTCCCTCATCAGAACTTATGGGCCGCAGTGGCGGGGCGGGGTTCGTCCGCCTGACAACACACTTATCTATCTATAGTACATTTTTGTGTCAGTGGTGATTCTGTTTAAATTTTTGAGGCGGTGTTTCAGATATTGCGATGTATTTTTTCAGCAATATGACTTTTTTAACACGCTTTTATTTGCTTGGGTTGTATCTGACTATGTATGTAACGGAATCTTTGAACTTAATTTTCACCAGTATCCAGAAGTCTGATTAATTTGAAACTTTGCATACGTATCAAGAACCGATGACAATGCAATAATTTGATAACAGTTTCCCATTATCCTTATTATCCACAAAAATTGATTATTATTTATAGCATATTATCTCATACCGGGCACCTCCGCCAATTTGCAACGTGATGTTTCAGGTCCAGTTCATATTGATGCGATATCGCATGAGCGACAAGCGCAGACAGATACTCCGCCGTATTCACAAAGCATTCAATCTCCGTTAAGTCCTAACTGAGGTCCTCAGTTAAGAATAAATTTGAATCGCAACCTCAGTTAAAGTATTTAACGGTGGTGAAACTGGCCTGTTTCACGTTGATTTTCACTTTAGCTAACTGAGGTTCCGATTCAAATTTATCCTTAACTGAGTACCTCAGTTAGGACTTAACGGAGATTGAATGATTTGTGAATACGGCGGACTATCTGTATCTCATGTACAAAATCTCACAGAGTGGAGCCTGTCTATCGCAAGGCGATTTGCCGCATGCGATATATCATTTTGGGCTCATATTCTAACAGTTCTAACATGTTCTAACAGTTTCCCATTATCCTTATTGGGACCGCCAGGATTAATAAAATTTTGAATGAAATGATGGGATTGCGAAATAATTTGTGAGACATTTCAATACCACATGTCAACAAATAACTAATTGATAAATCGAACTAAAAAATGAAAAATAAATAATAGTTTAAAAAAACTAAAAAAACACGCTTTTATAGCTAACCGAACTAAAAATTAGAAAATAATTTTTAATTTCAGAGAGTTTATAATACAGTAGTAGAAGATCGAACAATCAATCAGAATTTATCACCTCAAAATAAAATTATAATAAAGTTTAAGTTATTAACAAAAGAATTCAATTCAGAGTAAAAAGCGTGGGGTGCATTTTACTACTTTTCATAACTCTCTTCTCATAGATAGTTGCCAATAGAATGGTTGCTACATTTACTTTATCAAGCACCCCACGCTGTTTACTCTGAATTGAATTCTTTTGTTAATAACTTAAACTTTATTATAATTTTATTTTGAGGTGATAAATTCTGATTGATTGTTCGATCTTCTACTTCTGTATTATAAACTCTCTGAAATTAAAAATTATTTTCTAATTTTTAGTTCGGTTAGCTATAAAAGCGTGTTTTTTTAGTTTTTTCATTTATTGTATTGAATGCATTTCTTATTTTATGGGAGTAATATTGCAATATACAGGGTGTCATTGAAAATTTTCCTCCATGAATGCTAAAAATAAGTTGAATTTATTTCTTAGGCTGAAGATGAGGCAGTGCAAAATGTATCGATAAATATTCACCGACTTCCTTATAATCGGTATACGGTCAGAACTATCATTATTTTAAGCATTTGTATGTATGATTACCTGTCTATATGTGCTGGAGTAGGAAACGGAGGTCCCGAGACTAGGAAAGAAACTTGGAACTCAGAAGGTACTACTGTCGGGTAGCAGCGCTGTGCCAAAGATGTTGTTACCTTGTAACAAATCATATACAGAACATAACTGATTCTTCTTACTCGCACAATATCTTAAGAGCTTATGGCGGGCCTCTTCAGAAAACCTAGGAGTGTCAGTTTAATCATAATCATATAATCCGATGGTAATGAATTTTTGTAGCGCCTCATCATCAATAAATTATTTAAATCATTTTAAACAGCAAGTTTAGCATTCAAGGGAGCCATATCTAATTAACACCCTGTATATTGAAATTTTATCACCAATATAGTAAAAATCCATTCTTACCTTTACCTCACATTTAAGAAGTCATTTTACTAAAAATTCACCGGAATATCCGAAACACTGACTCAAAAAAATTGGCTCAAGCCCTATGGACAGGAGCTTTGGCGCTCTTGTTCAAACTTTGACAAATCATATCCTCGAAAGTATAGGTAAGAGTTGGAAATTATATCAATTGATTCTTATGATAGAACTTCATAATAGCAGAAATTAAATTCAAACATCATAAAATAATTCAAATACCAACAAGAGTGCCAAAATTTATTAGTCTAAAACCAATAGACCAATTCTAACCAACAACGAACTCATCCGAGATATTCGTTCCTCCATTCTATGATGAACGATATATTTTTTCCTCAAATCCACTCTGAAAATTATATTATATCAATTGAAATTTTAGCCAATATTTCAGTTTTGTTTTTACTGGAGGTATTCTGAACTCAATATTATTAATATACCATTACCATTCCCATCATCATATGGATTAACCATGGGCATTAAATATCAAAATTTGACATATCATGTCTCAGGAAAATAAGTTGACATGTATCAACACAGATCATATTATAATAATTCATAGATAGAATAATTATCGCATTCTGTGAAAACAGTACGATTTATTATTGAGAGTTTGAAAAATCATATTTCCGAGTGTATCAGTATTAGCTTTATAGCTTTAAAAATGACATCAATGGATTCCCATGGTGAAACTGCATCTTAAGGAAAACTTATTTTGAAATTTGTAATGTAAAAAAAAATTTTTTTTTGTTACTCTGAAACCATCCGACCGATTTTGCCGTTGGGCAAAATCGAAACAAACTTAGCCGAGATATTTATCTCCCAAACCTTTTCTGAAAATTTCAACTGCCTAGCTCATTCCGTTCGAGAGTTATCGTGTTAACGGTCAGCCGGACAGAACCGATTTCAACCACGTATCGTTTAAGTCCATTTTCAGCCAAAAATTCTAAAATTGCAGACATTTGGGCACATTGATAAGCCTTCTGTTCCGAGGAACAAGAGCGCCAAAAATGTAAATCAGACCACCAGATCCAATGTCCCGAACCCCACCAAGTAGGGATGTTGCAATTAGTCGCAAAATGTTTTCTGAGGATTATTTTAAATCACTGTTAAGTGTATGTTAGTACTCCTTAAAATCATAAGATAGAAACAAGACACAAAATTGTACTCAGCATATGTTTCATAAATCAACCCTAGTAACCAATATTTTCAGGACCGGTAACAAAACAACACCAGGTTGCCACCAGGTGATGAGGTTTGGTTTTATTTACGGAACACCGATCATTGGTCGAAGTCAATCATATTAGATTTAGGTTAGATTTAAATGTTTGCAATGGATCCCAAATTATATTATTGCATTTTACAAAATGATTATATCGATTACAACGTTATTCCTACCTTAGATGAAAACGATGATCCACAAATTTCTGGGGAAAGACAAAGAAATCGTGTATGCATTTAGGCTTTAAAAAACATGATGAGATGTGTTAACATTTAGCTGAAACAGATTGTTTTCAATATCAATAAAAATTGCCATAAAAGTAAATATTTGTTATATACAGACTCTGTTCTCATTGAACAAATTTTATGAATTGATTCACATTTTTGGGGATATTATGTTCTGTGGGACATCCCGTTATCATTTTCCCCAAATGTATGTAATGCTCGATTTTTTTGCCGGAAATGGTTTACAATATATGTGGCACAATCGGCCGAGAAATAATTTTTCCGAGTAATGATTTTGTTTTCAACTAATACAAATCCGATGGAGTTGAAATTTGTTGAGTAGTTCTAGAATATAAACCTGAGGACGTTTGTGAAAATTTGAGAGAATCGTATCACAAGAAAATTTTGAAAAAATTATTGAAAAATATATTTTTTGTCACGATAACCTGAGACAGGAATGCTATAGCGACTTGAAATTTCTAGATTAGGTTGTGCATCTGATTGCAGCATTTGAGTATATCTATAGTGATAATCGGCCGAACGGTTTTGGAGTTATACCCCTCTGAAATTTGGTTGTTATTTCCTGAATATCTCGAAAAATACAAAGTCTATTGAATTCAAACATTGTTATAAGTTGTAGAATGCCACCGCAAAAATTCCTGCGAAATTTCGTTTCACTAGAAAATTAAAAAAAAAACTAAATATCAATAATTATTCGTCCGACATTGTTGAAATTTCTGCCAAGTTCCAAGTTGGAACACGATCGGATCTATATTGTTGGAGATCCGAGCAGCCTTGGTTGAGTTCAGTAGCTATATGAGTGACCGTTGCCTCGATAACTTTCGGACGGAAAGAGATAGGTACTTGCAATTTTTAGGGTAGGTTGCATATCCGAATGGAAGAGGTTCAATTTTGGGTATAATTGGTCCAACGATTTCGAAGTTATATCCACCTGGAGTATTATATCCTCGATAACTCAATAAATATCACTCGATCGAGTTGAAGCTTGGTAACTAGTTGTAGAATATCGACATAAAGACGTGCCTAAAATTTTGTAAGATCCGGAACCCTAGAAGATTTCCGAAAAATTACGAAAAAAAATTAGTTCAATTTACCATGGTAAATTTGACTGAGATTGTCCAATACAGGAGAATGGACAATAGAACATACGCGCAAAAGCTCCTGACCTCACGTCAGTACTTGTACCAATATTTTATTTGACAATTGATGGGAAACTTTCCGTTATGGAAGAAGATACAGTAACAGAATCATTTATTTGAATATCACAATCAGCATTTGTTCAGAAAACTAAACAAAATATTCTCAAAAACTTCCGGGGGTTGTTCTGGTGACCGAAAATCTACCTTTTTCTCAGTTCCGTAAATAACCGCTATTTCAGGAACCAACCGGTCGTTTCATATTTACGGAACGGAAAAGTAGTACCGATACAACCAGGTTGATTTACGGAACATATGCGTAGTGAATCTGAACATTTTCTCCAAAATTGGATTTACTTTTTCAGAAATTGAATATAATTTTTCCGAAATTGGTTTACTATTTCCAAAGTCGCTTTCAGTTCGTCCAGAATTGGTTTTACTTTTTCCGAAATAGTACTTATTTTTTCCGATATTGAACTTGAAGATGGATAGTCTTGCGATTCTCATGAAATTTTGCATGGAACTTAAACTCTATACCTAATCATCAACTTGCAACTTGATCGGATCTGTAGTTTTTGAAATATTGAAAATCGACCGGCGCATTTTGACATGGAGAATTTTCTGCAAATTTCAAGTATTGAAGTTTATCCTTTCGAAAGTTGTCGTGTTTATTTATCCTTTTGAATGATAGAAGATATTCTGAAGTAAGCAGAACTGAAGTATCATTCGAGGCGTAAACCAAAATTGGTTTTACTATTTCTGAAATCCCTTCTAATTTTTCCGAAATTGGTTACACTTTTTCCAAAATTGAATTCGAAAAGGTATATATAGTATTACGATTTTTATGAAATTTTGCGTGAACCTTAAAAGCGTTACTCTAAGCCCATCATCAATTTGCCACTCTGTCGGATATGTAGTTTTTGAAATATTTGAAAAATAAAACTTCCGGCGAATATATCTCCGACACTGATTTTATCCACTCGTGAAGGCTCATTTGGACGTGAATCCTTTCTTGCAAATATCAAGTATAAAAGTCCCTTCTTTCAAACGTTATCATGTTTACGGACGGACGGACAAAATTTAATTTGACTACATTTTCTTAATCAGCAAGTCAAATGGAAATCGTTTAAGGCCATTCTTGGCTCAAAGCTTGAAAATGACTGACATTTTGGCGAAATGATAACGTGTTCGTACGAATGAGCGAAAATGAGAAATTATGTAATCTTGTTACATAGTCATTCCTGTCATTTATTATGAAGGAATATTTGGGCTTCACGTTCGAAAAAAATTATAAAGTAAATATTTAATGACAAAAATTCAACAGTGAATAACATCAAATACAGACATACAAAACATTGAAATGCATATTTCGACACAATAAAAAATTGGTCTATAAATAAAATAATATTAATCCAAGAGAAACTCATGACTATCTTATTATACCACCTCGGAAAATACTGGTGTCTTTCTTGAATGGTTTGATACGTTTGGTCTTGTCCTTTTCAAAGAAATTCCATATAGCTAAATTCTCATCAGCGGATATAGTAGCTAGAAATAATTATCTGAATTAATTATCCACAAATAATTGGTACTCTACATAAATGTAAAACTCGTTCAAATTACTTTTAGGTAAGGAAAATATCCCCACTTATAGTGAAAGTCATATGATGAAATGACACACAATGCATATCCGCGATATAAAGTACCTAGAACTGTGGTCGTTTTTTGTGCAGATTTGCCAACAATGCACCTTGTCCTGGATACACTGGTAGGTGGCGCCTAGGCATAGTGACTAATTAAATGGAACACAAATCGCTACGAAATACTAATTGAAACTGACGACAAAGCAAATTTAAAAAGAAATAAATCAACAAGTCCAGAGCGTTCTCCCAATAGGGTCTTCAAAAGGGTTTCATATAATTAATATACCTATGGATAGTTTTTACAAATCAAATTAACCCCAGGGGATCTCATTGATTTGCCGAGAAGCAAAAACAGACGCGTTTCTGATCACGCTCACGCCACCTATGAGACTAAATAATGAAATCGGTCTTACCGCATGAATGAAAATTGGAAGGGTAAAAACATATGCCCCTATTCGCACGATATTAATCGAGAAACGACTCCCACAGAGCTCAGACAGTATCTTCCTATGGTCATGAACACTGTTTAGCATTTTCAAAATATTATTGAAAAATGGATGATACTGTTTTTGATAAATCAACAAGCCCTGAGTCTATCGGCAGAACTTGTTAATTTATTAACAACGGTATAAACCATTTTAAAATGAAATATTCAGTGAGAAAATTTGAAACCGGAAATGCCATTGAAGTTACACACAGCAGTGCGTCCTATTATCCTTAGCATTAGTGGACAAAAACTGATGAAGCCAACACACACAGTCGGTTGCATAAACTGCTCCCACAGCAGAGCTTGATATCATACTTTATATGCCTTCTTGCACTTACATGTAAGGAAATGCAACCTACTGGAAGCAATTAGAATTTCTCGTAGTTGAATACTGCTATTTAGTTGGGGTAACTGGGTAGGACATAGGAGGTTACTGGACCAACTTTTTGGTAAAGCCCTCAGATATAATACCAGCATTACTCGATTTTGGAACACCCGAGTATGGTGGACCTCGTTGAGGAATTGGACGAAAAGGCATCCATTTATTAGACGGATGGATCGAAGTCAGATAACGGTGCAGGTATTGGGGTATATGAGTTGAAACTGAGGATCTGCTCCTGGGATATGAGCTATCTTAAAGGCAGATACCTTAGCCATGCCAAACAGAGAGACTTGGAGTCACCCAGGGAATGCCAGAATATCATAAAGCAACTGGCTAGAGGCAATGAGGTGACTCATGTATGGGTGCCAGGTCACTGTGTTATTGAAGACCGATGAACTTGCAAAAGGGGCCTTCAGGGTAACAACTGCTAGACCAGAACCCTATTGTGGGCTTGTAAAAGACCACTATAGGGCAACGGTCCAACAGTGGGGACTAACAGCTCCCTGGAGAAATACTACAAGGCTTGCACAGTCAAAAACATTCGTGGATTTTTCACCATACTATAACAGAAAGCTCCTGCAGCTGCCACGAGCTGGGCTTTGGGTAATGGTGGGACTGCTGACAAGAACCTGTCGGTATAAATACCACTCGTACCGCTTGGGTAAGTCAGCAGACATAATATGTAGGCTCGGTGGATCGGGAATCTGCCGAACATATAGTTTGCAATTTCTCGGAGTTTTACATAATAGTGTTCTAAATCCTCACGACGTGATAACAAAGTTTCCTGAGGACGTCAACACACTGAGAGAAATGTTAGGGTTAATAATTAATAATTCTTTATTTGGGATAGATTTATTCATTATTAATGAATTTTATTAATTATTAATAAATGTTATTAATAATTAGAACCACTTGATTTTAAGCTTATTCCTCAGAAATATATTATTTATTTAGGCAATATTTATTAATTATTAGAAAGGTTTATTAATAGGAAATAAATCTAATACAGAAAAGTCATGTTCGAAAATATTATTAACTATAACAAAATGATTTATTTCCACCAAACAAATATTATTTCAAGTTAAAATTTGCCTTATTTCTGTCAAACAAATATTTGTTGAATCATCATTTAATCAACATTTATTTATTAATAATAAATCTTGATTAGACCTGAATAAGTGTTTATTTACGCTCGGCTCTTTATGTTCCCGACCCCACCCCATCATAGCGAATTGCGACTCTGAAAATCTTCTAAGTCTAATTCAGTCTTTTCCTTTTCTTCAGTCAGTTAGGATATGGTTAGGATAGTGTATTTGTGAGTTACTACGAACTAAAAGTTTTGTGATAAGTGTGTGAACAGAATGTCCGATTTCCAGGAGTGTTTGTTTGAAAATGGTTTGAGCCATTTGAGAAGTATATTCGAGTTGGTTGAAAATCAATACGGTCGAAATAATTTTGGAGAACCAGTGTTTTGTGTTATAGAATCTATTGAATATCACAATAAAAACTATCGTTTAAATTGCAAAGAAATTTTGTGTTTCGGTTTTGATAAACATTTTCAGGCCTATCAGGTAAATTGTATTTCTTCCCATACCTTTAAAGTTAATGTCCTCGAAGACTTTCGGCCTTTTCTAACCCATATCCACAATTCAGCAAATGGAAATAAATATATTTCATGTATGAATCAGGAAGTTTAAATCAACCTAATGATTGAGTTCGCTTTATGTACCCAATTGTTCCTGAAGTTTATGTGTGACAATGCCATAAGTGTAATTTTTGATTTAGTGTATGTGAGAGCGAATTTCTTGAACCTAGTCATAATTCGACAAAATTGTTAATTTATTTGCATTTAAATGTTTCTGACAATTTTATGATTTCTTGCTTCACATAAATGAGTTGAGTTCATAAGAATTTAATAATTAAGAAAAATTATGTTTCATTATCTGATACTAAAATATTGATGAATGTATAGTTAGACTCGAATTATATTTTTACTGTTTTTGATTTTTTGAAAGTTGAATGTTGAACCTGTTATTTTTTTCTCATTATTTAATAAATATTACGTTTTGTTGCGTTGAATGCTTGTAAAGGCTAGACTGATTTTATATTTTGCAAGAGTTCAATGTTAAACCTCCTAAATACTTTTTTCTCATTATTCAATAAATAGGTATTACGTTTTATTGTTGAATCTGTACTGACTAGACTGATTTTATATTTTTAAAAAGTTTAATGTTGAGCCTGTTTATTTTCTAATTATTCAATAAATATTACGTTTTGTTGTTGATTGCATATTAAGACTAAACTGATTTTATATTTTGTAAGAGTTTAATGTTGGACCTCCTAAGTATTTTTTCTCATTATTCACTAAATAATACGTTTTGTTGTTGAATGTATACTGAGACTAGACTGATTTTTTGTTTAATGTTGAACCTATGTTATGTTTTCTCACTATAGAATAAATATTACGTTTTGTGTATTTCCTTTATTTTATTTTTCACGCACCACCCCTATACATATATTGTTGATTGACTCAATAATACATAACTTAATTAAGTTCCATTCTAATGAAATATAAAAAGGCTAATGTGATGGATTTTAATTATTCATTCCCCTCAGTTTTCATTCACTTCAGTTTTCATTTAATTAATCATATTTATTGGAAAAATATAATTTTTTTTCGAAAAAAAAACCTTAATTTACTGTGAAAATCTTGTTATTTACGAAAGTATAAAATTATTCTATAATAAATTTCATTTATTTACATGAAATATAATCTACTGAATATAAATTTATATTTGTTTGGTATAAACTATTGACTTTCATAGAATGAACATTTTTTTATCTCATAAATAATATATATTTATTAATAAGAATTCGTTATTTAATAAAAATATATCTTTTCTCCTTCAATAAATTCATTATTTCTTATGAATATATAATTTCTTATAATAAATTTCCTATATTTATGAGAAATATTCTTTTCTGAAATATAAATATATCTTTATTCATTATAAACTAATGATATTCATTCAAAACAAATATTTGATTCTCATAAATATCATTTATTTATTATTAATAAATCGTAATTGAATGATAATATAATTTTGTATCTATTAATAAATCGTATATTAATAATTAATAAATATATTAATTTTTCACCAATATATATTTATTTTTAAAACTCAAACAAATCCATTATTTGGGACAAATAAATATTTATTACGCCATATATGAATAAGGGGTTTATTTAATATGAATAAACTTTATTATTTATAAATAAACTGTTCTCTCAGTGCACCATTGAAAATGTTCGTACGATTTAATAAATAGGGTAATAGAACAGAAGATTGTATTGGTCGCAGTTATGAAGGGCTGGACTAAGACATGCGATCTCGTTCCTATAATAATAGTTGATGGCAGCTCAGATGCTCTATAGACTGGGCTTAGCACTAGCTAATCCTGGCAGTAGTTATAAAATGCAAAAACGCACGGGGTTACTAATTAGTAGCATACGGGTGTGATAAGCCCCTGGACCCCAATCACTGTCAACCGATAATAGCTCACGGTTATCTCAGCCTCGGAAAACAGTTGGTGTCTAGGGATAGCCAGTGTACGTCTGGTGTTGGTACTGGATGTGACAGCATGCGGACTAACAAGGGCAGGATGCTGAGTAGGTGGGCGCCTCCCATACAAGAAATGACAGCTTTCTATGTGGATATCGAGGAGTAGAGAGAAAAAGTTGTTGGTCGCATGTGGAATCAACGATCGCAAGAGCGATCCGTAGTCGAACCCGGCAGCACAACTAGGCCGCACAAAGGGGACGTCCCATGTGAACAACCGAGTAACATGAACAACTGTCCGTGTTATATCGAAGATCTCGACCAGAAAGAAGAGGATATATGAGTAGGCTGTATAATTTGTTATGTGAGAATCACCCAGATCACAAATTCATCACGCAGCAAAATCTACGAGTCCAGTTTAGTCATCTCAAAAGGAGAGGAATCTTGCAGCAGTTTCAAGGGCCAGAGGGGATAGGAAAACAAGCCAAAGAGTCGGTAAGAGATGCTCCTAACCAACTTGACGAATAAAAGGAGCGAAGAACAGGTCATAGCCCTGGATGAGAGGCAGATGACAAATGCCTTAATCGTTCAACCTCCAACGCTTGGATTGAGAGATGAACACGTCATAGCAGCGGATATAGATCAGATGCGAGTGACTTCACTCGAAAATACTGCAAACTCCAACAGGCGAAGAACGGAACAGGTGCAGATAATGATGCCAGTTAAAAGTCGATCGTCTACTGTTTCCAGGTAGTCGGAATCTTTTTTATTTGAAATGTAAAAACCTTAAACATAAGTCACTTTGCGATTAACAGTATTGATGAGGAACAAATAATTGAAACAAGAAAAAAAATAACCGAAATGAAACACATGATGAACGGCTTTCATTATTCTTCGCCGTAGCGATACATTTTCGATAGGTCTTGACTAAACTTTTTCTTTCACTGCTACCCAGTAAAAAAAAATATAATCCATCTGCCCGGGTATACTTCAATATGATGTTCTCGAACTGAGCAGAAATAGTGCGCGGGGCAGCCATCTTGCTGGAACCACATATCTCTATTCTCTACTTATGCTTAGTGGCACGTCTTCCAATAAATTCGGTAACAGATTTTTCAAGAATTTTCCCTGGCAGCTCAAAAGGTCCAATTATTTGTCCATTCAAACTTCCGGTCCACATGTTCATTTTAAACCGATGCTGTGATCTATCTTCCCTCATTAAATGTGGATTTTCTACATTTATCTACATTAATTAAGACTCATCGGACCAAAACATTCTCCAATAATCGTGGATCCTCTCGGTGTCTTCGAATCATCATTTGACAAAATGCAACTCTTGGGAGGTGATCTCAGGGTTCGTGCCCTCAGAAGGTGATACGGGTGTAACCTGCTTTTTTTCAATATTCTTTGTGCAGTACTTTTAGATACCGTGGGCTTTTTTTAAGACTCTACATCTGTTTCAAATAAAGAACTCAAAGTAGCCACCTTTAGTGCACAAGAATCAATTGGAGTTAGTTGGAAAATTTGTTTCGTAAATGGGTTTCTCTGCAGAAAGAATTCTCAGGCGAAAAATTTGCAAAATATGTAGCAAGTGTTATAGCAATTTGGAATTCTAATTAAATGCGCCAACTTTAAGAGTTACTTGCCGAACTAGCGCAGTAAATTTTTTTTCAGTACAAAAAGTAACATTTTGCTCCAAACAGGGGCAAAAGAGTAGTAATACTACACTACATGACGTCACATTTTGGGTGACCGCTTTTTAGGAATTAATGAAAAAATTCTCGGCGACGTAGAGATTCGAACCGGCACCCTTCAGATTATGAGCCCGACGTGTTACCCGACCCGGCCACTGAGGCTCGACGTTATGGAACCGTCTTTGGAACTACATATAGAGATCGAGCAGGTATCGCCTTTTCAGAGGAACATTCTAGAACTAATTAACATGTTTGAATAGACATTGTGGGTGGGGTCGAGTATTTTCATTGTGAAATGCCTGTTATCGGAATCATTCAATAACATATTCCTATATACTAGTTAAAATTGAATGCAAAATGACCAATGAAATAACGTAATCAGCTATGATTATATAATTTTCAGAGTATATTTGAGAAATTAATATCGTGAATAAGTTCGACATTATTGGGTAAAATCAAAAACAATTTTAAAGGCATTAAGTATTTTTATTGACATAACGTGAAATGTCTATTATCCACATCATTCAATACCTTATTCTTATAGTAGTACATACATTCTAAGATTACATAACTTTCAACAGATGGATTAATTCTACAAAAAGCATTTATTAAATCTTCGATTGAATTTTCATTAGTGCTGCTGCTGCTGCTGCTGATGTTGCTGGTGCTCCAAACCAAATCTTTGATGATATCCAAGAACTTGTAGTAGTAAAATGATATTCGTAGATTTTTCAGCATCTCTAAACGAGGAGAAATTAGTAGGGTATTCAATTGGATGATCTTATTCAATTCAGCATCACTGAAATACAGGTAGTTTTCCCATTTGGCAACGCGTGTTTTCATACTTTTGGATCTTGTAACTTCGACGCCACAATCCCGTTGATCAAAGTCATTTTCAATTAATGCAATGAATGCTTTCCATTGCCAATCATCAAAGGATATCATCCACTCATTAGAACACAGCTTCACTGCAGGTTCAAAATTCCTTGCGGGGCTTATACCACAATCAATAGAAGTAGATCCACATTCTATTTCCAGGTGGAAATGTCTGTTCAAAAGGTAGTGTTTTTCGTTTTTCACAGCTGCATCATATTTTTCTAGTACACGCTCCAATTCAGCATCAAAAACATTTACATCTTGCGATGACGTGACACATTGTGATAAAGTACATTTATCTTCTGATTTGCTGCTAATATTGTTGTTTTGTGGTGATGCATGCATCTTTGATCAAAGTTTGTTCGAGGACTGAATCCAGGAATCGTGTTCTTTATTCATTCCCAACCATCGCACCAATACTTTGTCTCCACGTCTGCGCAATACTTTTTCGACCAAATAAACATCAGGTTGCTTTGTTCTTTGCAATTTTTCTTGGTAGAAAGCACCACTTATTGGTCTATCGTTGAAATCTTCAAGTAGGTGACTCACAGGGTTGGTTAGTTGAACTTTTGTGATTTTAAATAGTTCAGTAGTCCATTGAGGCAGATACCCTTTTGTGAAAACGTGCCTGAATTTACTTATACGTACAATATCGCCCTTCTGAAATTTATGAGGCCCTGCAATTTTTATGTGACTGTAGGCGAATTTATATAGGCTACCTTCGTTCTTTGTATTAACATCACACGGTTTCATGCCAATAGTTCGATGTTTTTTATTATTATACGCAACTACAACATCTTGAAGGATATCAATCCATCGATAAGTTCCACTCAAACTGAATTTTTTGTAAAGAGACTCTTTCAACGTCCTTATTACCCGCTCCACTATTGCAGCTTTCTTATCACTATACGTATGATAATGATTTATATGGTAATTTTTAACTACAAGTTTTTGAAATTGTCTGTTGAAAAATTCGGTTCCTTGATCAGATTGCAAGTTGGTTGGGATTCGCCCATTCTTGAGGATATCGAGAAAAGCTTTAGTCACTTCTTCTCCTGTTTTCCTTTTCAATGCTCTAGCCCATATGAATTTAGAAAAGCAATCAATTACAACGAGAATATATTTGTAGCCATCATTACTTGTGGCGAGCTTATCAAGCTGCCCCAAATCCATTGCCAGAGATCGTCTAACCCTTTAATAATTGTTCTTCTTCGAGGAAAATTTTTGCGTGCAGGTCGATGAAGTTCATTGATTACTTGAACTATTTCTTTGGAGGGTGTCATCTTTGTGCTTTCCAGTATTCAACTTACGATTCGTGGTTTCGATTGAAGCTTTTATTTCGTTTATTTTTCTATCGATATCAAATCTTTCTGCAGCAATTGCTGCTCGATCTTGTGTATCTGCTTTGAAACGTAATCAAGTTGTTCATTAAGTTTCTTAAACATTTCAATATTGTCATTATTGGTGTTTGCCAATTTGACACCAAGCTGTGCACATTTCGTCTCAATAACACCCTTAAACTGATAAAATACAAGGCCCAATTTACCAAGGTCTTCATGTATACTTTTTGCCGTTAAATCAACATAATTCATGTTGGCAACATCGGACTTTGTTGTAGGCTCTTTAACGTTGCACAATTTATGGTGGGTAAAATCGTAATCGCCATCACCGGTCATGGGAAAAGTATAACCAGCCCTCAACACTTTCGTTGCGGATATCTTACGAGAGGATGATACCCTACCAAATTTGTCCATTGTAGTAGGTAAAATGAATTTCAGGGCAATAAGCACCACTTAATATATAATTCCTGCTTCGCGCAATTCTTCAACGATTGCTTCGATTTCGTTATCGTTTGATGTGTTGCCTGCTGATTTAGATGCATGTAATAAACCCAGACGGTCAACTAATTCACTAACGCTATCCCAATATCGATACTCTATAGGCTTGTCATTGTATTGCATCATCCCTTTGCCAAGCTTCTTTATAATATTTTTATATTTGTGTGAATTGCTTGTTTTGATTTGTTTCGATGGATTAAACAGCCTTCTATGTACGCTGGTGATGTCTAATATCTTTTTATAGTTTTCTTCATCTTCGTGGCTAAATCCTGCAGGATCCTTGTTGAATAGCAGTTTGAGTAGACCATCACTGCTATGAAAATTATAATTACCATCGATAATAATATCACCACTATGTAAATCAAAATCGACCGAGCTACCACCTAGACTCCACGTAGATGTGCGGTGTTCATATTTAGGACCATATATGAAATCTAATTGAGGATCTCTTTTCAACGATTTCTGAATATAGCTCCGTATATTTTTTGGATAGGCCGCCAAGTGCTTGTTGGAATTATGCATTTCATTGTGGGGCATTTGTGAAGCTTCAACATCGCCATCATCGTCATCATCATCATCATCATCATCATCATAGTCATCATTATCTACGTCATCATCATAATTCTCTTTCACAAATGGTATAGTTGACTTGTTGTAATAGTCTAGTTCTTTTTTGTCGGTTTTTGATGGTTTAGCCTCGGGCTGTTCAGTTTTGGTGGTGGTGGTGGCGGTGGTGAGTGAGGGTTTCTGCTTAAATTGATCTTTCACCTCATCAATACGTTTTGTAATAGGAAAAACCATTCGACTTATCGACTCATCCTCTTCAGAACGACCCAATTTGAATGCAATATATTTTTTTCTGACATCTTTAACCAGCTGTCTTATTTTAACTTTGCGATTTTGGTGGGTTGACTGGTTGCATGGCATGATGCTTATAAACTGATTAATTATCCTTTATGTTGATGAATTTATCGAAACCATGTCGATATCTCCCGTCATGCAAGTTGCTGTCTTTTACAATCACTAAAAATCCATTATTATCAGCACTCCAGCATACTGAGCAAATTTCTTTGAATTTTTCATAACTCATATCGGGAGTTATATGCTCATTGAAAACGTGACGCAAATTCACATCATCACTTCTAAATATAACAATTATATTTGCATTGTCACGAATAAGATGCTTATTTATTGACACATATGTCTGACAAAGAAAAGCGACATCTATTTTTTTATGTCTACCCATAGAGTAATATGACTTGATTTTATCCTGCTTGCTGTTGCATATATCATCAAAGATGAATACAGAATTTTCTTGAGCCTCTGAGGTATCTATGATATCATCATTTTCCCTATAGCTGTGATACCCCATACCTTGGACACTCTTCAAAACATTTTCGAGCAGCTGATATTTGGGTTGATATAAACTTTTCGAAAATATATACACATTTTCAAATCTTAAACCGTTAGGATGAAGAAGTAAGGATAGGAGTGCGTTAGATTTTCCACAGCCACTAGGACCAACTATTAAAAATCTGCAACTATTTGGAAATAAATCACCATTTCTACTGAATTTTGATTGATCTTCGAAAATATCTAAATTTTCTACAGGCAAAGTACTGCGATGCTGCTCAATTCGCATCTTGATTGCATCTAATAAGTTTCAGGGTGGGAAGCGATGTTTAAATACAAAGATAATTTATTTTTTAAGATATTTTATTTAGAACAACTCTTCTCTTACTAATACATGTCAAGGATGATAGATTGTCAAATCGAGATTTATTACGGAAAACTGCAGAATCCCAGATACATGTTGATGGTGAGTGCTGCTGCTGCTGCTGCTGCTGATGCAAGGAAAGCTTCTCAAATTGTCTAATCATGTTTTTACGTTCTTCATAGGAACTAATCATAGTTTTGAGTAGAGCAAGTTCTTTTAGAAATTCATCAAGAGTCATCTTTTCTGTATGACCCATGCGGATGGACTAACATTCCAAAGCCAATCAAACAGGTTGTGGCAGTTTGTCATGCTGCACATGCGGGGTACATTACCATCATGATACATACACATCGGTCGCTGAATCGTTAATTTTGGTGTATTACCATGATGCTTTAGATCAATAACCACGAGTGGTAACCCCAACTCAATCAAATATTTCCTCTTTTGATTACCTTTTACATATACTATATCTATATCTGAGAGTAATCTTTTGAAAATGGCACCAACATCACAAAGTTCTACACTACCACAATTATATTTTAAGCCGTGGTAGTTATTTTCCAGCCATCTTGCTTGCTTCTTATCTCGCACACTCAAACAAGAGAATTCTACAGCTGGTTTCACTATGAAATGCGCAATTTGTTTGTCGATATTTTTAATGCTTATCTCTTTGGGTTGAAAGTTACAATCAATTATGAAACCTTGAATATCTACTACAGCTACTTTCATCTTGTTATTGCTACAGCTCGTACTGCAATGAAATCTCAAAAGTTTGCTAATTTTCTTATAATTTCACTGAGGGGATGATATTCGATTACGTTATCGTGAACGATGACGCAATATGCTCTGGTGTTGGCTGGAAAACCTTTTCTCGCTTCAATCTCTAATTTGACATCCACAGTGGAAAATTTAAAGTTTTCATCCCTTTTAGAGCAATCAATGACAAATAGGAAACGGGACTTGTAATTACCATAATCCAATACTGCCGTACTTCCTGTTCTACCATTATAAGTGTTTGCAAACTCACAATAATTATAATGAGCTTCACTGTAGTCATTTTGATTGAAATTCAGACGCAGCCTTTCTTGGGGGTAATATTCACCATTGAGCAAAACACGTATATCGGAAATGTCAATATTTTCAAAGTAATTTGGATCTTTAGTGGGATTGCCTTTTCGATCTGAGTGAAAACAACATATGACATATCGGGGGCATTCTACAACTGCACCCGTTTTAATGCTCCATAATTCTTGAGTAGCTCCAACAGTTAAGGTAGGGAGTTGATGAACTTCCCATTTCCTAAAGGGAAGCAGGATAGGTTTATCACTTTTTATCATGGAAAGCAGATTAAGTTTTAGCTCATCGTTTGGGTGCACGTGTTTAACTCTCAACTCTATATCGCTGATTGTAATTTCGCCTTTTGTCGCTCCAGGATGTTCTCCTGTACCAGCAGTGATTACCATAGAATTGCTATCGTTACGAGCTCGGACTAATCTAATCAATTGTTTGCCGCATATTGCCTTTTGATAATCATTAAATACGTTGAGCAAATGTTTAAGAGGAATGCGTATAGCAAATGTTCCATCAGCGTTTTGTAGTGGTTCATCAGGAAAATTCCATCCGGCTTCATTTAATTCACTATTGGCACCCTTCTCATAACACAGAAAACCTCTTATTAGCGATACTAGTCCAGGGTCTTTAACGGTTTCTACTTCTGTACCGCATAACTCGTAGGTTATCGAGTCAAAAAGAAAAGCACCATAATTATTAGCCAACTTCAAAGTTCCTGCACCTGAGGTTTTTTTCAATTGTCCCCTTATGAAAAGTGCCGAGTCATACATCAAAAGCCATATATCTGGTCGGTTAATAGCAATTTCAATGCTATCATTGTTGTTGAAAGATTTTATAAAGGGTAGGTAGGTGCGATTTTCCACACGTACGATACTTTCATCTTTATCTAATGGTTGATAAATATCAAACGTTTGAGCGGACAACATAGCCAAGCGATTGTAGTATTCTTCTATTTCTCAGAGTTATACTTGTATGATGACGTTGCTGCTGCTGCTGCTTCTCTAAGAGACGATGCTGCACTAATGACGAATTCCCTGTCTGAGACAAGTATTTATTACGATGTGTCTGCTGCTGCTGCTGCTGATGCTGACGCAGAGGAAAAATCAACCCCATTTCTTAAGTTCTAAACGAACAATAATCTCTTCACTTCGAAAATTAACAAAGTTGAAATCCTGATCGAGTATATTCAAGGTGATGTTATCAATTGTTCCGTTGCTACTCACAGGCAGATATATCAAGTGTTGTGGCGTTATATCTATAGCGTAGCCAGGATCGACGCCAACTGAGAATTCATATATAGTGTGGCAAATTTTATCGTTGTAGAAAGATCCCTGAGCGAGACTGCAATCGATATGGATGCAGCGTACAGGAACTATATTGACTGGTAAATCAGACTGATGCTCAACACCTGACTGCAAATGTTTTCGAGAAAAACCCAAAAGATTACCCAGTGCAATACTTTTAGTGAAATCGATAGATATGGACCTATGAAAAATCTCAAAAATCTCACACTTTAAAGTTGTATTGTTGGGCCTCAAGTAAAAGATCTTATCTCTTTCACTCGTCTCGTTCTCTTTAACCAAGTATTTACTTAGATAATTTTCAATATCGGAAATTTCGTATGTACCACTAGGAATATGTAACGCTTTCTCCTCGCCTCCTCCTCCTCCTCCTCCTCCTCCTACTGAATCTGAATAATACAGATATGTATTCTCTTCAATGTTTGGTATAGTATTATATGAATAAAAACCAATTAATGCTATACCATACTGATATCTTTGATCTAGCTCGATAGGTGGATTGAAATCAGTTGTCAGCGTTGAGCTACGTCCTTTCAAAGTGAATACTAGCGACATGACTGGGCATGGTTTATAAAAATACTACTATTTATGCTTCACTAATTTTTACTAAGCAAAAATTTCAAGCATAATTTACCACAATTTGTTGAACTATACGTCTGATATACATCTCTGTTGTAGATAATTTCACTTTTCTTACCACCGCCATCACCCGCTAGGTACTTAACCAATTCCTTTGGAGGTTTAAGATTCCCGAAAGAATCAAAGTACTCTGTCTTGTTTCCTTTTTTGCTATAAGCTACCCAATGTGTTCCAGGACCGTCTGATGAATCCAAATTGATTATACCGCATTCATGCATCCGGGGACTCATTCCTAACAAGTTATCACGCATGAATACACCCCTAAAGTGGGATATTTTCAATTTTTTTGCAAAATCGATCAGTTCATAGTCGAACAGTGCTCTATTGGGTAGCTTCACAGCGAGTTTTTTTGCCTTTTAACATAGAGTCCATATCCTTTCTTATATTTTTTTACATATAGACCATGTCCTATTGCTTCCATTGCCTTGTTGTGACGATTCTGCTCAGCCAACTTTTTTGTTGCATTCTTAGCATCAATGAAAGTCTTGGCAACAGCGCTTCCACCCCCAAGTAAGCTCCCCAAGGTGCTCAAGCCTGCAAGAATAGGTATCAATGGCAATATGCCCCCAGACTTGAATGGAATAATGCGCGGTACTCTGATGTTCTTCTTGCCCCCACATTTCTTGATTGCAGATCGAGCTGCTCTTAGTGCTATCAATGATGACTTTTTCACATCACCAGTGAGAGAAGATTTGCTTAGCACCTTTGTTAATGGTGTTATTAAACCAGTCTTGAACGTCTTCTTTTTTGCTTTACACCCCATTCCGGCTATGCGTTTAGCTTTCATTGCGCCTGTAACTACAAATGCAGCAGTTTTTTCGCCTACTGAAGCGTCTTTTGATTTTACACGCTGCCAAGCCCTATCTTCTAGAATTTTATCTGCCTTATGTCTTTCCGCTAGGTTCTTGTGTTGTGAATAAAATATATCATGTTCCCTACAGTTCTCGTCTAGAGGATTGATACCTCTCTGGCCCTCACGCAAACGTTTTTCCAACTTTGTACCGGGTCCGCAGAATCTGTAACCACCAGGTATGTGTAGTTCAACAGGTAACTTGTTAATGAGTGTATTAACTATCCCTCCTCCCGCTTTAAACGCCAACATACTAATGAGTTTGAAACTAACTGCTACCACCTGATATACCTTATTTACTTAATGCCGGTCACCATGGAAGAAGCATTCAATGAAAGTCTGTAGTAGATGTCTCTTCACCAAAAGTAAACTTACAACGGATGAGAGGATACAAAGCTCATACAAAGCTGATACAAAGCTCATACAAATTGCATACAAAGCGGATACAAAGCTCATACAAAGCGCATACAAAGCGGATGCAAAGCGGATACAAAGCGGATACAAAGCTCATACAAAGCGCATACAAAGCGGATGCAAAGCGGATACAAAGCGGATACAAAGCTCACACAAAGCGGATACAAAGCTCATACAAAGCGCATACTAATCAGTTTCACCGATCTTCCACAAGAAACAAGATGTATAATCAAATTTTAAACGTCAACATACTATAATGAGTTTAAAACTACCTGCTACCACCTTATATATCTTATTTACTTAATGTCAGTCACCATGGAAGAATCATTCAACGAAATTATCGTGAGATGTCTTTTTATCACACTATACTTATTCAGTTCACTTTTATTTTTAACATTAATTCACTGTCTGAAATCAATGAAAAATGTTCTGTGCCCGAGTAGCAAATTTTTATTTGATAAAGAACATGTTAAATGTCTTAGTTGTGGACTAACTCTATTCTGCATGGAAAGTACTAGTAACTTAATGTGCAGCAAAATGAATGAGGAAAGAGGTGACAACATCATAGATGGTCGCAGATATTGCTGCCCACTCAAATGTATCGGTACAGACCCGAGCCTAGATGTTGTGGATGGAATGGCTTGCATTATTTGCGAATCGTTTGGTTCATGCAGTTGTGGTTGTCTATTGTATCAGTACATGAGAAATAAAAAATAATAATAAAAAAAAAAAAAAAAAAAAACTTTGAATAAAATATGTTTATTTACATTTTCCTTACAAATAAATCTACACCAATAGTAATAATATATATCGACAGAAAAATAAAATTGACAAAATATATTGATTCACATTTTCCGCATAAATAAATAGGCAATAATAATCTATATAGATACCCTCATCATCATCATCATCTCCAGAAAAGCAAAATCAATCTGAACAAAAAAATTTTCATTTACATTTTTCCCTTACAAATAAATCAACACTAATAATTAATCTATATCGGTATCCTCATCTCCAGAATCTATGAACCTTTTACAATATAGTTTCAGATTACTTTGTAGACCCAAACTGTTTGGGATTGGATTATGTAATCTATCGCAACAATCGTCCTTTTCATAAATATCAGAAAGTACTTCATTAAAGTCAAAGTTACACCAAGAGTCTCTACTTCTATACAACTGCCGTAGATTATTGCTTTCAATATACAAATGGACGTGATCACGAATGCTAAAAATATTTGAAATGAACCCTATTCTTTTCAATACTTTCACAAAAATTTTTGAATGAGTTTTACACAGGAACAAATCAAACTTCTTAATGTGATAGTAATTTCGCCAAACACATACATTTTCAGCACCATATTCATCGCCCCAATCGCGTTTGTTGAGAAGAAAAGTTTGAGCTTCACGACTACCCACTCTTCTACTCATACTAAAATCAAACAATGTCGGGACTAGAGCTGAATTTTTTGACGTTTCTTCTTCTTCTTCTGTTATCTGTTTCCACTTATAAAAACTAAATTTCTTCAAAATTTCAAGAGTTACATGTTTCGGCAAATTCAGGAAGGAAACATGATGTACTGAATGTACGTTTTCAATAATCACTTTTATTGCCAACTGTTGAAGATTAAACTGGTGTTGCTTCTGCATGATTCTTTGTTCTTACGGATTAAATTGCTGAATATCTGCCCTTCTGAAATGAAACATAAATTGCTCACTATTCCGGTAGTGGTTGAGATGATGTTGGTGTTTGTAATAAATAATGCCCCCAAGGCAGCGTATCGAAAGATCCTGGAATTATGTACCGTTTATCATCACGACCACTCAATGCTATTTTTGATTGACGGATAGAGAATATGTCGTGAGCAAAGGACCTGATTGTATTTTGGCACAAAACTACTTCAGAATTTTCTTTGAGACATCTAACATAATCTTCGAATGATATTTTATTTTTAACGACACACGATTTTACGCCTTTTGATTTTTTTATTACCTTTCCACCTTGAACCTTGAAACTATACATTTTTGATCTCAACCCTGCAAAATGAGTAATAATTTTACCATTCGTTTCGTCTTTCATTAAGCCGGGAACCTTTTTATTTACCAATGGAATGTTGTACACATTATCCTTGGGGTAATCGCTGGTATCAAAATGAGTGTGACAATCATTTTTAATTAGTTCATAGGGGTTGCAACCACTAATTTCATAGAAAAAAGAGTCTGTATCAATATACATTATTTTGCAACCCCCAGGATTTTTGGGCATCATATACTTGTAGTGAAAATTGTATATGCACACCTTTGATATATCTAATATTGCCTGACCTATGTAAAGTTGTTTGTTAAATAAGAGCTCATTCTTATTAAGTTCGATTGCCATCAAATCTTCACCGAAAATTGTGCGACTATGGAATCTTGGCGAACTAATCCAATGCTTTGCCCCGTACCTGGTTTCATATTTGGATACCAGGCGTACAACTCTGTGCAATCTAATATTTTCCATCGTTTTACCAAAAATTGAATTATTTGCAAATTTAAATTGATTTTTTCCGAATGTTGTTGTTGCTTTTGCTCGCAATTCCGTGTTAAGGTCAATATAGGGTTTTAGCCAGGGAGACTGCTTAAATTTCAAAACTTTTTTAATCTGTGTTACTTTCAAACCTAATTCTAAAACAGTTTTCAAATTCCGATAATGAATTATATAGTCTTTCTTATCAGAGAGTGTGCAGAGTAATTTGGAAAACTTTGAGCCCGGGGGGATGCTGTGCTCCGGACACAGCGGGAGGTCTTTATGCAGATCATGTAGGTGGTGAGGATATTCCAGGTCTACTTGAAGAATATATCCTTCAGGAGAATCGTCAGGAATGGTGCTCACATCTACAGATATGTCTACCCATTCAAAACCCCCAAATGGTAAATATTGACTCATTGCCCAGCCATACAAATTATTAACATCAAGATAAAGCAGATATGACTCGGGCTTTGAGACGTCATAATTAGGCATCTGGGGATTATTGGCTTCAGACAATCTGTGCATGCAGCAGCTCATACCCCCTCGTAAACCCTTTTCCACGAACATGATCATATCGATATCTTTAAGTAATTGCAGTTTACATTTAGTATAATTTAACATACAGTCCCAGCTGTACCCAGGCATAGTATAATACCATGCTGGGTCAAGTTTGTATGTCATTAATGCTGTTTGCCTAAAATTTTCCATCACGTCAGCGAGCAAAAGTATATCTGTTTTCATGTATAGGTCACTGTATTCACCCAATGATTTTATACCGAATTTTTGCCAAACATTTTGAGCATGACGATAGCTTTTCACGTCAATGTGCGCATCGTTCAATTTATTATAAAATTTGTCTATTGCTGGTAGTGTTGTTTCATTCAACTTGTCCCAGTCCGTCATGTAATCATAACAAAAAATACCCTTCCTTGTTAGGAGTTCAAAGTCGTCATCACAAAAACTTGCAAATTCTTTTTTTAAATTTTGAAAATTGTCAAGAATTAATGTCGACGCTAATTCTTCCAAACTAGCTCCCATAAATTTGAAAGAGTCAATAAACCTGAATCTGAGATTGGTTTCCTCATGATAATATGTGAACGAAATGTATTTTTCTTTATTGATAGGTAAGGTTGCGATTCTGCCCCGAGGTAATAGAGATTTGACAATATAATGAGCATCGTAATTAGATAAATTGTGAATAACTATTGGAACAATAAAGAGCTTTCTAAAATTAAGGTTGCACTTTTGATGTGCCCACCCCCTAAATTCAGCCGAAAAATGGTCATGATCCCTTACTATCACATCCTTATTGCTGAATTTAATTTCACAGATATGGCAATGGGTGCCAACTTCACTTGGTGCTCCTATCATTGGTTTAATCTCCTTAATATTAGAATAAACAAATTTTGCAATTTTATCTATCTCATCAGCAAACCAATCTGAGCAAGTCTCACCGCGAAAACTATCGTAACGTGAAAAACTATCGTCATATGCACATTTCAAATAATAACCTACACTATAAGGCACATGTTCCTGGTACTTGAATGACCCTTCGCTAATTTTTTTATTGCAATTCTTGAGTAATGACTCAAAGTCTGCATAAAGAATAAATGGACATTTTTGTTTATAAACAAAATTTCGAAATTCTACATAATCGTAATTTGGAAAAGTTACTTTTTGATTATTTAAATCTTTACACAATTCAAAATGTTCATTCAATTTCATCTCAGTCGAAAAATAAATCAAGCACCTGTCGCATATAAATTTCTTCGCCTTAATCTTCGAGAGCTGAGTTGAGATAAGTCGTGAAAGGTTTTTAATGTAACAATAGTGATATCGAATTTCGGTACCGCTACTTGCTGTTTCCAAAGGCTCTACATCATAATCGCTCAATTTTGGGTAATATTTGTCTTGAACTAACAATAAGTTAACATGATTTTGCGTAACATGATGTTGTGCAAGTCTTATCGGCAAAATTTGAAAAAATGATTGCTTTTCATTTTCTATTAATTCCAAGCCATAAACATTCACCGAAATATCATTCATTTTTTCAAATTTTGCAATTTGTGATCATTTCATGGGTAGTTCTAAGCCGTCGGTTTTGAGAACACTAGAGTAAAAAGGATAACTCGTAGTACGATTAGAATGAGTTCTTGCAGGATAAAGTGCACTAACAACGCTCCAAAAAAAACATGCATTATCGTCATTCTGAACGTTGATGCATGCTTTTTTCCGTAAAATTTGATCAGGTAGTTTAATGAAAGATGATCCCCCAAAATTATTACCCATTTCGAATTTATTGACCGCAATTTCTAAATGAATTATTTTGCTCAATGCCCAGCTACTTCCCTTGTTGCTCATATCCTCTATATCCGTTGCAATACGTTCAATTATATGCAAATCAAACCAAGTTTTCAATTCAGTTGAAGCATCAATTACAGCATTTGGGGTAGTAAAAAATTTCCGATCAACAACTTCCTCCACACCCCCTTGACTACTAGGGCTATTTTTAACGAAATCCGCACAAAAGGTTGAGTTCACCTTCAACAGTGGCATCTCTTTTAAAATTCTAGAAATGTTATTTTTGAATAGGTAAAAAGCATCTTCCAAAAATGGTTTAACATCTATATGCGATAAATTTATTACAATGCCCGTTCTGACCCTAGAGTTAAAAATTGCATTAATTGTGCGCCAAGTTACACGTCTTTGATTCTGTACTAATCCCAATCCTGCGTATTGTTTTGGTAGATAATATTTTACAAAACAGCACATTCTTTTCAGTTGTGCAATTTTAGAATATATTTTACGTTTTTGCCCAATAGTGAAGTTAATTTTTTTTAAAGCTAAATTGCAGCGATGAATATGATAGTACATTCGGCGTAACCAAATTTTTGCATCTGAAGGAGAATAATTTTGTTCCATTAATTTTAGCGTTTGATCAATTTTAGTTAAGGTACCTTCAAAGTTATTCATTTTGATTTTGTTTTCACAGAAAATAAAAATGGGTATGCTAATATAGAAAATTATTACCTTATAAATTAATATGCTCAGTGCCGAATAATTTCAAATGAATCCGCTGGATGCGATTTGCCCGTAGATGTCTGGCCTCGATATATCAAGTGGTACTTTCCACTCGACAGTTCCACTGTATGAGGCCTATATTCTTCTAATAGCCTCTTTGGAAGAAATGTCACCCAATCCTTCAGCACCAACAATATTGCTTCGCCAAATTTCGTGTCCACAACTCTGCACTTCAATATTGGGTGTTCGAGATTTCTTTCTAGCTCCCTAAGCTTCTTGACAGGTTTCCTATCGGGAATTAAAGATGCAGAATTAATTTTTCCAAGAAAATCCATTTCTAAAAACACACGAATGCGGAAAAAATTGAAAAAACATTCATAAAAGACAATGTATAATAACTCACTTTTGTTTATATAGAGAAGTTGCGGGCTTAAAATATTTGATGTTATTATTGTGGCTTGAGCGTTCTGTTATTTGTTTGTACTGTAAAGACAAAGTAGATATTACACAAAACGATATAAATCTAATTTACAAATACTTACATGTCAAACACTAACACCGAACACAAATAGCGAAATCTGACAAATACTTTAGCAGTATAAATTGCAAACAGAACTAAGTTGGTTCCAGTATCGAGACTCGTTGAAAACTGTCCTTTGGAATTGCAGCGCTCCAGTTTATATGCTGAAAATCCTCATAAATTACACGCAAATTGTTCAAGAAAACGTTCACCACCCCATCAAATTCCCAATCCCAATGAGAATAAGAACCAGGAATTTTTGATACCATACTGAAAAGGAACCTGACCAATACAATAAAGAATTAACCATTCATCCACCCAAAATTCAAATCTCAATGTAAATAATTCCCAATCACAATGTGAATAAGAATTAGGAATTTTTGATACCATACTCAAAAAGGAACCTGACCAATACAATACAGAATTATCCATTCATCCTCCCAAATTCCAATCTCAATGTAAATAAGAATTAAGAATTTTTTTTTTGTAACATACTCAAACGGAAACCGCCCCAATACAATAAAGAATTCTCTACGATCACATCTAATAATGTTGCGTGGGATTTGTTCCTGTTTGAATTGTTTCCTTCTAAGCTTAATATGAGAGTATTGAAATATTTACGACCAACATAAAATATCCCATGAATAGTTTTAGGAAACGATCGAAAAGTTTTGGGAACAAAAGAGCCTAGTGTATTTGTGCGGGTTTCAAACTAGATTCTGTTCTATCTACCTGCGATTTATCGAATAATAGCGAGGGTTTTTCGTGTGAAATTTAAACTGATCTCTTGCAATTGTTTGTCTATGGCCATAGATATCACATAGGTACTCGAAATATTTCAGAAGAGGATTAAATATTTCACATTAATTTCTCAAATATACTCTGAAAATTATATTATCATAGATGATTACGTTATTTCATTGATCATTTTGCATTCAATCCTAACTACTTTGTTCTCTTCTAAAACCAGCGATATTTTATATCATGATTTTGAATAGAGGAAATAAATGCCTGCACATTGTGAAATAATACAGACAAAACCTACAGCTGTGTTCTAATGAGTGTATGATATCCTTTGATGATTGGCAATGGAAAGAATTCATTGCATTAATTGAAAATGACTTTGATCAACGGGATTGTGGCGTCGAAGTTACAAGATCCAAAAGTATGAAAACACGCGTTGCCAAATGGGAAAACTACCTGTATTTCAGTGATGCTGAATTGAATAAGATCATCCAATTGAATACCCTACTAATTTCTCCTCGTTTAGAGATGCACAAAATCTACGAATATCATTTTACTACTACAAGTTCTTGGATATCATCAAAGATTTGGTTTGGAGCACCAGCAAAATCAGCAGCAGCAGCAGCAGCACTAATGAAAATTCAATCGAAGATTTAATAAATGCTTTTTGTAGAATTAATCCATCTGTTGAAAGTTATGTAATCTTAGAATGTATGTACTACTATAAGAATAAGGTATTGAATGATGTGGATAATAGACATTTCACGTTATGTCAATAAAAATACTTAATGCCTTTAAAATTGTTTTTGATTTTACCCAATAATGTCGAACTTATTCACGATATTAATTTCTCAAATATACTCTGAAAATTATATAATCATAGCTGATTACGTTATTTCATTGGTCATTTTGCATTCAATTTTAACTAGTATATAGGAATATGTTATTGAATGATTCCGATAACAGGCATTTCACAATGAAAATACTCGACCCCACCCACAATGTCTATTCAAACATGTTAATTAGTTCTAGAATGTTCCTCTGAAAAGGCGCTACCTGCTCGATCTCTATATGTAGTTCCAAAGACGGTTCCATAACGTCGAGCCTCAGTGGCCGGGTCGGGTAACACGTCGGGCTCATAATCTGAAGGGTGCCGGTTCGAATCTCTACGTCGCCGAGAATTTTTTCATTAATTCCTAAAAAGCGGTCACCCAAAATGTGACGTCATGATTTCTATTGTTTGGTCGAGAAACCGTGTAGTATTACTACTCAAAGGTTATGAAATTTTGGGCAATAATATACAGACACATTATTCAGGATCACATATCAAAAATAAAATTGTCAAAAAATTAAGCTTTGTAGCAATACGAATTGAAAAATCATCAAAAGGTGTAGGTTTTCTCGATTTTCTTCAAATGCCTATAATTTTGAAATTACATTATTATTATTATTAGAACTCTCCATTGCTTGAACTAAAGAAAGTACATGATGTTTTATAAAATGTGCAATAGGTGGGCATATCGTCAAGCGATATCTTCCTGCCAACCTAACTTATTTTGAACTGAAAAATATTTTTCAACTAGAGTACAATTGATCATTAACTTAAATATCGAGGCTCTCCTGATCAGACGAAATATAGGAAAGGAAAAGGAAAGGAAGGAAAGGCAACCTTGAAAATAATACAAGGATGATTAAAATGTAGAAAAAGTTTCACTGAAGTACTTCTTGAGGCTCACTTTGAAAGACTTGACTGATGGTGCCTGAATTATCGACCTAGGGATACGGTTCCAAAACTGTGGAAATCTTACAGAAAGACCATTAAAACTAACATTGGTGAAATGTTGTGGTATTCTCAAAGTGATGTTGGCAAGTGCTCTGGTCGGACGGATTTCATCTCCAAGCAGTCGAAGGTTGCTGTAAAAATAAGCAGGTTGTTTCGATTTCAAAACATTGTACACCATCTGCAACAAATGGCAAGCTCGACGTTGTTTGATAGTCAACAACAATAGTGACATGATCATATTTCCTCAAATTGTAGAAGAACTTGATACCTGCACTCTGCAAGCGCTTCAACTTGTTTAATTGGTTAGTTGTTAGTCCCATGTATGCAACGTCACCATAATCCAGAATAGCGAGCAGAAGGGAGAAGAATAAGTTATTTCTGGTGTAGAAGGGCAGAAAGTTCTTCAGTAGACGAAGCTGATGCAAACAGTGATAAAACTTCTTACTAATACCAGCAATTTGAGCATCCCAAGAGAGAGTTTCGTCTAGAATCAAACCAAGATTCCTCGCATTCGTAGAATATGGAATCTTTTCACCATTGAGAACAATCTTATTGCCATGTTTATCAATTTATCAATTTTTATATTCTTTTTAGTCCCAACAACGATGCATTTAGTTTTGGCAGTATTCAAAATAAGACCTATATTCTCAGCAGCGACAAATATCCTTGCAAGTTCCTCGTTCAATGCCCTTGTGCTCTCAGCAAATTTGTCAACAGGGACGTGAATATAAATCTATAGGTCGTCTGCGAGGAGATGGAATCTACATCGTAATTGGTCCGTCAAGGCATTACATTACCTAATTTTTTTATATTTTTGTAATAACTATCACGACTTGAACTATCACCCGCTTCTGACTTGACGTCGACTTCTGGGACACCCTGTTCTGGGTATTATAATTTTTTGAGATCACCAAATATTATTATCATGAAAACGGTGGAAATAAAGTTATTCAACTAATTAATACTCACCTAATCTTTTTCCATCCTTATCCCACATCAAATTAAGAACCCTTGCTGAATGAAAGTTTATATCATCTACCACTGTATTAAGGTTACTCTGTACAACGATGCTATGATCAATTTTTCCGGTCTGAGTTGGACGATCCAGCCAAAAGCCGACCTGCGAATAAGAATTTATCACAAAACCATATTAATATATATTTCTTAATTCGATTTTATTATAGATATCTGAACGCCCTTATGATAGTGAATGATTTTTCCGAATTAATTATAGTTACCGTGAAAATATATGCAGGGTGTTCCTGAATTGCTGCAAAAGGATTTAGGAGGTGAAGCTCTAACTAAAATGAAGGGGGGTTCCTTCTACTCCAAGATACAGTCCCCCGAAATTGAGAATTTATTTATTGAATATCTTCTGCATGTAGCGATTGAGTGGAATTGAATTCGCAGTCAGCTAACGCTTATTAAATGACACTTTGTGACTGTTTTACGATTCCGAAATTTTATCATAAAGGGAAAAAAATCAATCTCTACTATATTTTGCACCCAGCATTTTGACGCAATATTTTTCAAATCAAAAAATTGATTCAAGAAGAAGTTCAATATGCGACCTTTCTGTATCAAGACTCTTCTTCTAAAATTGTTAATTTGATTAGAAGAAATTTGAATATTACTTAGACCTTTTTCACATAAATTCGCGGACATTATATGTTGTTGGAAAAATTGAGTAGGCTGCTGTCAAATGTATTGACATTAACTAATATCAAGAAGGATTCTGTCAAATAAAGTTTTAATGACAAATATTTTTACTGTTTAAATTTTTATTACGTCTAGAGGGTTTCCCCTATTTCTAAAGAAATATCTTGCAGGGGAAGGCCTTTTCATTTTGCCCAAATGTCTGTAATTTTCGAATTTTTTGCCGAAAATGGTCTCAAACGATTAGGTTCGAGTCACTGATGAATAATTCTAGGTAAAATTCAATTGTGTCCGGCAGGGCATTACCACGATAACTATCGAAAGGAAAGAGATAGCAACTCGAAATTTTCAGGGTAGGTTGAGCATCCGAATACGCTGGTTAAATTCATTCATGGAAATACTCAACCAGACGGTTCCACCGAAACCGTGAGGATCATATCTCTAGAAAAAAAAATGGGTTCAAGCCCTGTGGACAGGAGCTTTCTGGCGCTCTAGTTCAAACAGACAAATTATATCTCCGAAAGTATTGGTTTCTCAGAGTTGGGAATTATATCAATGTATTCTTATGATAGAACTGCATCATGAAGGAAATTAAATTCAAATAATAGTTTAGTTATCAAGAGTAAATGAGCAATCTGAGAATGAGAACTGCGCCATGCAAGAAATCAAATTAAAATAGCTGAAATGAATTTGACTCTCTCTTATAGAACAGGATGACATGTACGAGTATGAACACAGATCATATAATGAAGCTTAGATAGAACAATTATAACATTCTGTGAAAACATAGAAGTACGATTCATTATTGAAATTTCGAAAAATCATATCTCCGAAAGTATTAGTTTGTTGGAGTTGAGAATGATACCAATGGATTTTTATGGTAAAACTGCATATTAAATAAAAATTGAATTTGAAATTTGTTACTGGAAAAAAAATTTATGTTTCGTTACTCCGAAACCATCTGGCCTATTTTGCCCAATAAAGAAGTCAACCGAGATATTAATCTCCCTAACCTACTCTGTAAATTTCAACTCCCTAGCTCATCCCGTTCGAGAGTTATCGTGAAAAAAATTTTTAAAATTTCAACTTTTTTTTTTGACACTTTGCGGTAACCTGGTCAGTACAAAACTTCACATACGTATGAAGGTCATGATTTTACAATTTGATGCTGAATTTCAGATAGATCGAGTGATCGGTTTAGGAAATATTCATAAAAAATGTGTTTTACTAAAATCGGCCCTAACTCCGAAACCGCTTGATGGATTTTGCCCATTGACGAACTTAGCCGAGATATTTACGCTCCAAACCTACCTTGCAAATTTCAATCCTCTAACTCCTTTCGTTCGAGAGTTATCGTGCCTACGGCCGGACGTCCGGACAGAATTAATTTCCACCACGGATTCTTGATCAGTGAGTCGAACCAAATCATTTAAAACAATTTTCATCGAAAAATTCGAAAATTACAGACATTTGGGCAAATTGATAAGCACTCAGTTCCGAGGAACTAGAGCGCCAAAAAAAGGGTACTTGGTTCAGTTGTGGGAAAGATTCGAAAATTTATTCAAAAAAACAGACAAATTATATCTCCGAAAGTATTGGTTTCTCAGAGTTGGGAATTATATCAATGTATTCATATGATAGAACTGCATCATAAGGGAAATTCAATTCAAATAATAGTTTATTTATCAAGATTAAATGAGCAATCATGAGAATGAGAACTGCACCACATTTAAAAATTTTTTTTTTGACACTTTGCGGTAATCTGGTCAATACAAAACTTCACATGCGTATAAAGGTCGTGATTCTACAATTTGATGCTGAATTTCAGATAGATAGGGTGATCGGTTTGGGAAATATTCATAAAAAATATTTTTTACTAAAATCGGCCATAACTCCGAAACCCCTTGATGGATTTCGCTCATTAACGAACTTGTCCGAGATATTTACACTCCAAAACCACCTTGCAATTTTCAATCCGATAACTCCTTTCGTTCGAGAGTTATCCTGCCTACGGCCGGTCGGCCGGCCGGACAGAATCGATTTCGCACTCGGATTCTTGATCAGTGAGTCGAACCAAATCGTTTGAGACCATTTTCAGCCAAAAATTCCAAAATTATAGACACTTGGGCAAATTGATAAGCACTCTGTTCCGAGGAACTAGAGCGCCAAAAAAACAAGTTTCGTATGACAATTGCCCAAAACAGGTTCAAAGAACCTACAAATAGTAGGTATTCCATAAAACATGTATGAAAGAAGATAAGTAATAATAAAAAATTACCTTGTAATCGATCAAAAATTTCCTGATCTACGTTCACCAAATTTTCTCCTCTCTCGAACTACAGAATTATGCTTTCAATATTAACGTAATATTTTCAAACATTTTAGGGTGAGGTCCCCGTTGCATCGCTAAAATACGAGTATTTCAACCCCAATATTTTTGAAGATACAATATTCCATTCTGTCAAGTTGACATTATGACAATTCATACATAGAATAATTATATCAATCTGTGAAATACGATTTACATTGAAATTTTGAAAAATCATATCTCCGAAAGTATTAACTTGTTAGAGTTTAAAATGATATGAATGGATTCTTATGATAAAACTGCTCATTAAAAAAATTTAATTTGGAATTTTTTGGTAAAAAAAAAATTTTTTTTTTGTTACTCCGAAACCATCTGTCCGATTTTGCCCAATAACGAACTTAGCCGAGATATTTATCCCCCAAACCTACTCTGAAAATTTCAACTCTCTAGCTCATTCCGTTCGAGAGTTATCGTGCCTACGGCCGGCCGGACCGGCCGGACAGAATGAATTTCGACCACGGATTCTTGATCAGTGAGTCGAACCAAATCGTTTAAGACCATTTTCATCGAAATATTCGAAAATTACAGACATTTGGGCAATTTGATAAGCACTCAGTTCCGAGGAACTAGAGCGCCAAAAATGAATAAACATTTTTCTGTATCTCTCAAACTATCAATGAAATTTTGCAAGATCCTTCAAACCCTAATTATTCAGCCTAATTCAAAATTTGAACACGATCATATCCTGATTGATGGCAAGATTGATGTTAGATTGATACCAGATTGATACCAGGTTGGACGTGTAACCTCCGCCATAGAATGCTCTAATTATAATTTGCTGTATGTAAATCCAACATATGTGGTGAGTTATATACCTAGGCTTTGAAGTTATTTCTTAATTGCGCAGTTCTATCATAAGAATCCATTTATATCATTCCCAACCCTGAGAAAGCAATACTTTCCGAGATATGATTTGTCAAAGTTTGAGTAATTACTCGCTAGTTTATGATGCCGTTCCATCATGAGAATCGATTGATATTATTCCCAACACTGAGAATCCAATACTTTCGGAGTTATAATTTGTCATTGTTTGAATAATTACATGATAGTAGTTTGACGAGAGCGCCAAAGCCCCTGTTATTGCAAAACCGTAATCGTGATGAAGGCTGGCCGAACAGAATCGATTTAACCTCGGATTCTTAATCAGTGAGTCGCATCTAACCGTTTGATAACATTCTCTGCCAAAAAATCAAAGATTGCAGAGATTTGGACGAAATGTGTGCACAAAAAAAAAGAATATTAATCGACCAAAAAATGTGAAAACAGCCCTGGTCAGCCACTATTTACATTGTAATAAGGATTTCAAAAATGTTAAGATCCTAGCAAATAATAATCCTAGAAAATAATTATTTCAAACGAGAAATGATCCAGATTGAACTACAGTGAATTTTAGAACTGACGTAGAATCATTGCGTGTTCTATACTCCATTCACTTTTATAAAATTTTGACACATGTCACCGTGTATATTTTGAGAATGTTAGGTTATGCTCATTTTCTTGTCAGATAACTACGCAACGTTGTCTTCTCTACATAGAAGTCGTAGTAATTACGTACTTTTCACAATGTGAATTAACTTGGGAAAAATAATGAATTCGGGAAGATATTATTCAACAATTCCAAAGACCTGGCGACTGTTGAAGAAATTTTTTCATCTAATGTTACTATGGAAATATTTCACGTGTATACACTGGTTGGAAGATTCAGTTATGCTATTTTCTTGTATTGAAATCAAGAATCAAGTGTTGAAATTTTAATGAAAAATAATGGATACAGTAGTGCGTTACTTTGTGATAGTTCATTTGAAAAAAGAATAAAAGTACCTGAATAACCCGGTAGCAAAACTTCAAAACGAACAGAAGTTCCCCAATTTTGGAAATTCTCATGAAATAAGCCTACATAAGACATTTAAATACCTTGTTGCAAAACCTGAAATACACTAGTTTTAAAATGTAGTAGTGGGAACTACGAAACTTGAGTCACTGTTAAACTTTAATAAATTAGAGTGATAGTATAGGAAACTAAGTAATTTCATTCGAGAGTTCAACATGTTCTAAGACAGAATGAAGTTTTCCTACTGCAGATTTCAGTTCTGTATATCACTTCCTGATAATTTGTCTCTGCTTCTTCAAAACTACTTTCGGCATTTTTGGCAACGTCTCAGATAATTGTTTTGACATTGAAAATATTTCAGCAGTGCCAACCTGCCTTAGGTTTAGTTACAAAAACGTGATAGACCTAAATCGCCAACCGGGAGACTTTATAAAAGTGAATGGAGTATACATGGTAATTTATTAAGAAAAATAAGGTACAAATGATCTGTCTGACTCATAGATTCCACTTAGTCGAGTATTCCTTCGAGTTCAGTAAAAACATGATATCTATAAAAAACCCAATATGTCCTAGGGTGTCCCTTATTTTTCAAAGTTTTAATTTCACAACGCATAGGCTCTTGTTTTGTTCATTTGGATCCAAAACACTCGAAAACCATTTTTTACCTCATTTGGAATAGAACTAACCGTGCCGACTTGCACGTAAAGAAGTTCATACAAGTTCAGTCTTCAGTCACAGAAGCGGCGCATGCCTTCTGTTATTATCAGTTTATTTCGGCTTGTCGAGTAACGATTCGGTATTATTTTTATTTTTCAGGATTGCAGTGGAATTAAGAAACAAAAAAAAATGTTTAATTGGTGTCTAATAACAGGTGTAAAATTACCGTCTATTCGTTAATTTCTTATGTATTTATTTTTCAATATACGCGAAGCTAAGTTGACTGCTAATGACAGTGCAAATCTTCTGGAGTGTATTATATTCTGTGAAAAGGCTAGAATACCTACCAAAGCTGTTCGTAATGATGTTAAAAAGTTATCAAGTCTGGCGTGAGCTTCAAAAGGATAGTAAGAAGATTCAGAATGTTTATAGGCACCACAATAAAAACTTTCAATTAGAGTTATGTAGATAATTTATTGGATATCGCACATGCTGATACTCTCGAAAGAATTAAAATTGCAGAAGATAAGACATTCTTGCAAAAACAAAGCGAGTCAGGACGTCCGGGATACTTAGCATGTGTTGACAAAAAGTTAGCAGAAATTGAAC
This sequence comes from Halyzia sedecimguttata, assembly GCA_937662695.2. NCBI lineage: Eukaryota > Metazoa > Arthropoda > Insecta > Coleoptera > Coccinellidae > Halyzia > Halyzia sedecimguttata. The sequence continues at coordinate 6,604,298 of OW569416.2, read as the reverse complement.
AAAGGGCAGCGCTGAGTAAACTGGCAGAAGATAAAAAGAAATGAAGGCAAATGATTTCCGAGAGACTATTGATTCTTCACACAGCTTTGAAACACATGGAGAAATAGAGGAACAATCTACAATCTCTGAAGAAAGTCTGGATGAACCTCAGGCTGCCACATCTCAATATGTAAGTTGACAAGAAGGGGAAGAAAAGGTTTTGTGACCTCAAAATTAGTTGCAACTTTAGACAGATGTCCACTAAGCATCAAGCGAAAGCTGTAATAAATGCACTTAAAGGCCGGGTTCTCAAAACTGCGTTTGATCCAAGATCCAGCTAGTTACTAGTAGTCCTGATATTACGCTGCTCAAAAAGTTTAGAGACAACTGGATGGATATTAATCCTAGTGCCATCAAACCATGTACCGATTTTGTTTAACAACACCTCTGTGGAACAAATAAATTGATGACGTTTTTCAACAATGAACTGACAAAATCGGTAATATAAGATCCTTATCGTAAATCAATCGAGTTTGCTGTTCCTTTTCTGGATAAAGATAATGAAAATGAACTAAAAATCAGACATTCTGGCGCAATGCATCATAACACACTTAAAAAAGCTGTTTGTTGCAATCTCATGAAATGGGTGCCAATAAGGAACAAGCTCTACGTGATTTGTGTTTTTTTATTGTGGCAGTTTATGAGAAGCCCTAGCTGGTATGCAGTTTGGCAGAAAAGCACCTTACAACATTGTTGTTTTATACAAACCTTAGAAGATTATGAAAGGGTTGATAAATTAATTTTTAAAGCGACTCTAAACGAGTTCTGTCAACACTTGTAGTACTTATCAGAGGAAATAGTCGTTATTTGAATTCTGATGATAAGGTTAATGAGCGGACGAAAACGAACATTGTAGAAAATATACAGCAAAGGCTTTGAAGCTTCTGAAAAGAGATATAGACCATCCAGGGAAGAAATGTCTGGTTCTCTTTACGTTTGTTAAAAAGTAGTTTAATCAGTTCATTGAAACTCACTCTTTCATTAATACTACTCCAAGTAGTAAAACTTTTTTCAGGGAAATCTTTGTTTGAGTTCGTATCAGTGACAAGCAAAGATTTATTCCCCTGACTGAAACTTGACAGTAGTTTCCTGCAAGAGAATGTGTTATTGTGGAATGAAAACTCTGCGAAGTACCAATATGTATATTGAAGCAAAAAAGAAAATTTTTAGATTAAAAACAGTTAATGACACAGCTGAACGAGATGCTTAATTAATGCTGGAGGTTGATTGTTTGATTACTGCAGATGAAGAACAGTAAAATGGAAAAATCTGAATTAATAATTAGATGTATTGTACTATTTTTATTAGTTGCAGAAAGTTTATCATATAAATTTGTGTTTTGATCATAATTTATCTAATAGAATGTATTTAAGTGATGGTCTACGGGCAGAGTTAGGAAATGGGTTTAACAGCTATTTTCGAAAACTTTAAAGCTAAGTCGGCACGGGATAAAATCAACGTAGGAGGTTGAAATTCTGTACTTGGGTAACTAATAGACTAATAAATATAATAAGAGGATATGCGTTACGAAAACTAAAAAAAATTTTTTTTTTAACATATAAGGGACACCCTAATGTCCATTCGTTCACGGTCCCAGATTTAATTGATTTTCATAATGAAGATATCAGCATCACTACTATAGTTTACTCCTGTACTTTGGTGCTTGGTTTTGTAGAAGAGTAATACAATTTAACAAAAAATTAATTGAAGCACTGACGTGAAGTCTGGTTCTTTTGTGCGCATGTTCCATTGTCTTTCGCTCCTCATACGATCCAGGATAGTTTCAGAAATATAACAGATTTCAAGATAGCTAAAAAAAAGGAAAATTTAAACTTTAAACCGACAGAATGACTGTTGATAATGTTTTATTCACTCCTATTGGAAACTTTTATTTGACTTCACCTCAGTTTAGACCGTTTTCTCAGCTTTTATAAGATATGAATACATTTTGTACTATTTCAATGACTTAAATAATTAGAGAATCGCCCTCATCAGAGAATTTTTAATTCTGACATATGTATAATATCGGAATTGAAATTTTTTAAATATCTAATGATATATGAAAACATACTTACTTCTCTAGTAATTTCAGGATAAGATATAAAAATAACTCCAAAACCATTCGGCCGATTATGCCCAACAACAAGCTCAACTATCCCATTCGGAAGCGCAATTCCCTGAAAATTTCAAGTTGCTATCTCTTTCCCATCGAAAGTTATCGTGGCAACGATCACTCATCTACTGAACTCACAAAAGGCTGCTCAGATCTCCAACAACATAGATCCGAATGTGTTCACATTTGAAACTTGGCTGTGAAGTTAGATTGAGAAGGCTATTGCAAAATTTCAGCGATGTTGTTTTTCTGATATACAGAATTTTTTTCGATAATTTTTTTTTTCTTGTAGTGATGCGATCCTCACTAAATCTCGCAAAAATTTGCGTGTCGGCATTCTACAACTATCTACCATGCTTGAATTGAATTTCGTACTTTTTGAGTTATTTACTAAATTAAAACAAAATTTCAGAAAGGTGTAACACCAAAACTGTTTTGCTGATTATGCCTATTAACAAACTCAAATGTCGCATTCGGATGCTCAACCTAACAAAAAGGTTGCAGCTTTGAAGTCGCTATCTCTTTCCGTTCTCAAGTGATTAATAATACTTTTTACTATTTTTTTTTTATTTTCTGGTAACACGGTCCTCACAAAATTTCAAATACGTCTTTATGGCGATATTCTACAACTAGTTACCAAGTTATAATTTGGTCGGATGTGTATTGGTTGAAAACAAAAAGTCGGAAACCGTTGGGCTGATTATGCCCATTAACTTGTCCATCGCATTCAGACACGCCACCTACACGGAAAATTTCAAGACGCTATCTCTTTCCGATCACACGCTATCGTGGCAATAGCCTGACAGCTGGACGTCTGGCCGGACATAATCAAATTTGACCTCGAATCATTCATCAGTGAGTCGAAACTAATCGTTTGAGACCATTTCCGGCAAAAAAATCGAAAGTTACTGGCATTTGGGCAGAATTATAGCATGCTGTTCCCCATAACACGCGCGCAAACAGGATCTAGGGATGTCACAGACATAATTTACTTCCAGAAATTCGATTGAATAGTTAAACTGCATTTGAAGATCACGTAACTTCTGGGGTTTTGTGTGAATGTTCTATAATTTTACCTAAATGTCTGTAACTTCCGATTTTTTGCCGAAAATGGTTTCAAACGATTTGGTTCGATTCACTGATGAAGAATTCGAGGTCAAATTGGATTCTGTCCGGCCGGCTGTTGCCAAGATAATTTGAGCGAGATAGATAGATTTCGAGTAATAATTTGTATATATAGTTGTAGAATACTGAAATAAAGACGTTCGTAAAATTTTGTGAGAATCGTATTACGAGAAAATTAAAAAAAATACTATGGTATATCATTTATGTCACGATAACTTGGGAACGGAAAGAGCGACTTGCAATTTCCAGGGTAAGTTGTGCATCTGAATACGATATTTGAGATCGTTGATAGGCATAATCAGCCAAACGGTTTTGGAGTTATTCCATCTGGAATTGAGTTGTCATTTCCTCAATAGCTCGCAAAATACAGATCCGCTGTAATTCAAGCAAGGTAAATAGCTATAAAATGCCGACGCGAAAATTTTAGCAGAATTTCGTGAGGATCATATCACAATAAAATTTAAAAAAAATGATTGAATATCATTGAAAATAGTTTTATATGTATGTATATCAGAAACTATTCGTCCTACATAGCTGAAATTTCGCGAGAGCTGTCAAAACCTAACTGTACTGCCAAGTTTCATGTTTTAACAAAATCGGATCTATATTGTTCAATATCCGGGCAGCCTTGTGTGAGTTCAGAAGCTGGAGGGGTGACCGTTGGCTAGATAACTTTTCTCTTTATCTCAAAATACGATACACGTACCTATATAAATCTGATCCATTTAAAACTCGGTGATTACTTGTAGATAGTCGATCCACCAATTTTCGCTGAATTTCGTGAATAGATATCGTATTCTGGAGTTACTTTAGGCCGCTCGTACACCAGCACGACGCGACCGCAACGCTACCGCGACGATACTTTTTAACGAGGAAAATGCGTCGCGTCGCCGTATCCTTGGTGTGGGCGCTTCTATGAATTACCTCGTACCGCGACTGCGAAGCGACACGAAGTCGCGGTCGCGTTGCGGTCGCGTCGTGCTGGTGTACGAGCGGCCTAAGGCGCAAGTTTATACGTATTTGAATTCCAATAGAAAAAATATGTCAGAAATGTATTCATATAGGTAACTATTTTAAAAGCTGAGAAAACGGTATATATCGACGGTAAATTCGATTAAGAGTGTCCAATAGAGGTGAGTAGACAATAGAACATGCGCACAAAAGCTCCTTACTTCAAGGCAGTAGTTGAACCAATAACTAATACCTCAAGACCCCTCTTGCTATCACTAATATAAACTTATCTCACCACTAGCTCAGCAGATAGAGGATTGAATGAAAGACAGTCAATTTCTGCTTTATCAGGATGACTATTCGTGAGGATATCAGAAGGCTGGTTGATATTCCACAAAGTACAAAAACTATTCCTTGAACTCCTTCCAACTGCCAGTATGGATTCCTTCCAGGGATGCCAATCCATCGACTGAAATGTAGAAATCTATATAATTATAAATATCTCAATGTGTGCTGGTTTTTTAGTCCGTTGGGACGTAGACCAGAAAGTGGTACATGTATCGACCGCATATTTCTTAAGACTAGCATTGTATTAGAGAATATTGTTCCTTTAGTTTTGCATGTTAATATTACAGACCACTACCCCGTTATTCTTTGGATTAAACAGTGCGCAAATTTAGTAGAACAACAAACAGAAAAAGTAAAAAAGTTTATTGCATATCCGCAGTTGCATGGTCATTTGTCGGAACTTTCTTGGCAGGAAATTTACAATTCTGGAGATGTGAATTCAGCTATGGAATTACTTATTCATAAACTTAAGGTTCACATAGAAGGTAGTACCAAAGTCGTACATTTTAATAATAGAACTAAAAAACGTAAAGCTTGGATCACTAACGCAATAGTGACATCCGTTAACAAAAAAAATAGCATGTACAAAAAACTTTTGCGTGAACCTAATAATACGGAGCTCTCTGATACCTATCGAAACTATAGGAATAATTTAGAAAAAATTATAGAATCAGCTAAAATAATATATTACAGAAATAGTGTTGAAAAGAATAGAGGCGATCCTAAGCAGTTGTGGTGTCTAATTTGTAATAAACAAAACGAACAAATAAAAATCAAGTTGATAAAAATGGGTTCAAGCCCTGTGGACAGGAGCTTTCAGGCGCTCTAGTTCAAACAGACAAATTATATCTCCAAAAGTATTGGTTTCTCAGAGTTGAGAATTATATCAATAATAGTTTATTTATCAAGATTAAATGAGCAATCTGAGAATGAGAACTGCACCATGGAAGAAACCAAATTAAAATAGCTGAAATGAATTTGACACTCTCTTATAGAACAGGATGGAATGTACGAGTATGAACACAGATCATATAATAAAGCTTAGATAGAATAATTATAGCATTCTGTGTCACAGAATGCTATAATAATGAATCGTACTTCTATGTTTTCACAGAATCTGTGAAAACATAGAAGTACGATTCATTATTGAAATTTAGAACTTCATCTTAGCAGAAATTGAATTCAAACATCATAGAAGAATTTAAATTCAACAAGAGTGCCAAAAATTATCAATCCAAAACCAATAGACGAATTCTACCCAACAACGAACTCATCCGAGATATTCATTCCTCAATTCTATGATGAACGATAATATATATCTTTCCTCAAATCTACTCTGAACTCGATATTATTAACTTACCATTACCATTCCCATCATCATATGGATTGACCATCGGCATGAAAATATCAACCAACAAAAAGTATGATATTATATTATAATTCTCATATTTATACGATTGCTGGAATGAATGACAATGTTATTAACTTACCATTACCATTCCCATCATCCTATGGATTGACCATCGGCATGAAAATATCAACCAACAAAAAGTATGATATTATATTATAATTCTCATATTGATACCATTACTGGAATGAATGACAATGAGACAATGTCAAAGTTGACATTATAACAATTCATAGAATAGCCACAGAATAATTCTATCATTGAAATTTTAAAAAATCATATCTCCGAAAGTATTAGTTTGTTGGAATTAAAAATGATATGAATGGTTTCTTATGGTAAAACTGCTTATTGAAAAAAATTTAATTTGGAATTTGTTCTGTAAAAAAAAATTTTTTTTTTGTTACTCCGAAACCATGTGTCCGATTTTGCCCAATAACGAACCTAGCCGAGATATTCATCCCCCAAACCTACTCTGAAAATTTCAACTGTCTAGCTCATTCCGTTCGAGAGTTATCGTGCCTACGGCCGGCCGGCCGGACCGGCCGGACAGAATGAATTTCGACCACGGATTCTTGATCATTGAGTCGAACCAAATCATTTAAGACCATTTTCATCGAAAAACTCGAAAATTACAGACATTTGGGCAAATTGATAAGCACTCAGTTCCGAGGAACTAGAGCGCCAAAAACAGATCAAGATAACATCACCGGAAGTCAGGAAATAGCCGAAGGGTTTAATTCATTTTTTTTAGTGTGGGGGAGACTTTGGCAAAAAACATAAAACGTACAAGTAAGTCTGCTACTTTTCAGGTTGAGGGAAACCCTCTTCAGTTGATGTTCGAATCGACAAATGAACTAGAGGTTTTTGAAGTTATCAAGGGTCTCAAATCACATAAAGCACCCGGATTAGATGGAATCACAGCCGATACACTAAAAAGAATCAGTTCAAACATTGTTAAACCTTTATCGCATCTTATCAACTTATCAATAGAGAGGGGCACTTTCCCAACTATTCTGAAGACTGCTCTTGTTAAACCTCTGTTCAAGTCCGGCGACAGAAACGTGCTTAATAATTATAGGCCTATTTCGTTGTCTTCAAGTATTTCTAAGGTTTTCGAAAGAATTATTTATAATCGAATGAATCGCCTTTTAGAAGAATGTGATGTTTTAAGCAAAAATCAGTTTGGATTTCGGAATGGCAAGGGTACACAGGACGCGGTTGCATTTTTGACTTCTAGGATTTATAACTGTTTGGACTTATCAAAACCATGTTTGTGTGTATTTTTGGATTTGGCTAAAGCTTTTGATTGCGTAAATTACAATGAGTTAATCAGAACTCTGGAAGAGTGTGGAATTGGTGGTATGAGTCCAAATTGGTTTAAAACTTATTTAGTTGATAGACAACAGTGTGTAAAGATAGACAATTCGATTAGTAATGTTGTAACCGTGAAATGCGGAGTCCCACAGGGACAATACTTGGTCCAGTACTTTTTCTTCTCTATATAAATGCCCTATTTCTTATTCAGATCAGGGGGACTATTGTTTCGTTCGCGGATGACACGGCAGTGTTTTATGAACATGAATCATGGGATGGTCTAAAAACTATTGTAGAAAAGGATTTCGAACATCTGTTGCACTTCTTCAATTTTAAGTTTCTGTCGTTAAATTACGATAAGACGAAATTTGTGCCTTTCGCTAACACCTCAGTATCGTTGCCACTGTATCATTCTCTCGATATTGAACAGAGTGGTAAATGTGTCACCATTCATTCCGTTGATTCAATAAAGTACCTAGGGGTGAATTTGGATTGTAACATGAGGTGGAAGCAACAGGCAGAGTATTTGGTTGGGAAGTTTAGATCTTTGATTCCTTTGATAAAATTTTTGAAAACGTTCTGTGATAGTAATTTATTGAAAACTATTTATAAGGTTTTGATCCAACCCCATCTAACGTACGGTATTTTGGCATGGGGTGGTATTCTTAAATGCCATCTTCAAAAAATAGAAATATCTCAAAAGTGGATCTTGAAGATAATCTTGAACAAACCGTATCGGTATCCAACAGCTGAACCCTTCAAAGTTGGTGGAGTGATCGACGTGAGAAAGCTATATTTTGTCTCTTTGTCGATATATCAAAAAAGAAATTTCAGCACATCGAATTTGAACCTCCATTTATATAGTACACGGAATAGAGGTCGCTTGGTTAATTTACCGACAACATGCAGGACTGTTGGTCAGCGTTCACATCTTTATTTGCCCCCAAAACTTATAATTTCATTCCTGATAGTATTAAACGCCATCTTTTAGGGAAAAAGTTTTGAAAGTATGGATTATAAACGTGCCAAGAGATGTAATAATCAATTGTATAGACATCAAGAACTCTTATGTACATGTTTCATGATTATTGAGGGCATGGAATTCGTGTTATTTTATATTTTTTGTTCTTCTGTGTTTTTTTTAATTTTTTTTCAGCAGCAAACACAGTAATTGACTTGAATTTCGTACATTACATATAGTAGAAGTTAAGTTCATTGTTAGCATTTAAGTTTGAACCTCATACAAGGTTTTTTCTGCCCTAGGGCTGAAATTACCTTCGAGGTTTTGTTTAATGTTTGTTTCGTTGATTTTTTGTATCGTATTTTTAATTCTCAAGAATTGTCGATATTGTTTGAAGCTCTGAGCAAAATTGTTCTTAACAGCCAATTAATATTATTGTTATTATTATTATATACCTACAGTAAAATAATATTTTATTATACTGAGACAGAAGCAGGCACAGAAATGTAATCATTTAACCTGTTCTATGGTCTAACCTTAAATTATTCGTGGATTATTCTGCCAGCGGTTCTTTGTTTACATGTATAATTCCGTAGATCCAGATTAAGAATTTCTCGTTAAGAATAATTGGGATGAATAGTTGGAATGATACTTATAATTGATATTTCCCTGGTGCATACTAATATACTACAAACTGATAAGATTCAACTATGTAGTGACGTGAGTTATTATGTTGATGAAATTATGTTCCACATATTAGAGAAATCCTTAGAATTATTGTGCAGAATCGAAGCAATATGAAAATTAATGTTTAGATGGCATGGATAACAGATAATTTATAAGTTTCATATTCACTATTGGGGATACATAGATGAATACAGATCATGGTAAGCCTATTCATCTATTTGCCAAAATATAACTCACCTATTTGAATAAGTTCTTATTAACTTATCCCGTTTTAAGATGGTAAATTTCACCAATCTATTTGGAAACAAGCGAGATGAAATTGAATTTCTATAAGTGTCAAATTTGAAATCAAGTCTATGCCTTTATTCGAGCAGATCGTCTGTGATTGTTTTTCAGGTTCGGGTAGATTAAAGCAAATTTCTGTAATTTTTTTCATATTTTATGACATTCAAAGAAGAATATCTCGAAAACGGTACGTTTTAGGAGAAATGATGAAGAATAGTTTTATATTCCAGAAAGGATAGAGTATTTCAAAAATGGCCCAAGATAACCTTCATCTGCTTTCATTATGCTAATTTCTCATAGTTTTAGAAATTCGCGAGTCTATAACGAAGAAATCAGTAAAAGTAGGAAAAAACTGGTATTTGGAGGTTATGTGCCATAGTTATAGAAAACTTCATACCAAAATTCATTCAATTCTATGTATAACCATGTCAAAAATACGAAAGAAAAACTGATATTTTTTTCAAATTTCAACAGTTCTATTTCCTTCTGTTTTTTTGTGCCTAATCTGGAAAAATCGTAAATGAAAAAAGTGTTTTATTTGATGAGAGGAATCTGTGGTTAAATTTAATGTACAACTTAAAGACTCACCCTGTATGTGTATATATACAGAGCGCGTCAAAATTATGGAACAAATTCATTTTCTCAGAAGAAAAATATTTGGCAACAAAATCCTGAAATAGGTCAATTTTTGTTTCACTTTTACCAAATTGTTATGCATTTTGAAGGATTTTTGTTGCACCTGTGCCATCCTCATCAACCCTCTAAATTTTCTGAAAAGGAAAAGTGGATCATGTGGTACTTTTTTGGCAAGGTCTTTGTATCTTCAGTGCACCCCAAATCTGTCGTCAGTCACTTTCACCTAGTCGAAAATATAATATTACAGCTCAATCAATTTCTGAATATCCCTCGAGAAGTAAGATAATTGGTGATCACGGCATACAATTCAACTGCGTTTACACTTTATCGATAGACTGGGAAATAGGAAGGTAGAAGAGCATAAAATACTCAAGACAAACTGAAATACTGGTGGATATATAAACTATTTCACCCCAAATATTTTCTTAAACTGCCTAGCTCAAATTTAAATTAATCAAGAAAATTGGTTCAAGCACTGACGAGAAGTCAGGAGCTTTTGCGCGTATGTTCTATTGTCCATTCTCCTGTATTGGACACCCTTAATCGAATTTATCATGGAGCAAAAGCTCCTGTCTTCACGACAGTGCTTGAACCATAACAAATTTAATTGAGAGTGTCCAATACAGAAGAATGGACAATTGAACATACGCGCAAAAGCTCCTGACTTCACGTCAGTGCTTGAACCAATTTACTTTTTCATCATTTTTTAAAATATTCTAGCGGTACAGTTCTCACAAAATTTCACACCCGTCTTTATGTCGATAGAGTCTATATTTTTTGAGTTATCGAGGAAATAATATTCCAGATGGATATAACTCCGGAACTGATTATGGCCAACAGCGAACTTAACTCTCCTATTCAGATGCCCAACCTACTCTCCTTTCGTTCGAGAGTTATCTAGGCAACGGTCACCTATTCAGCTACTGAACTCACACGAGGCTGCTCGGATCTCCAACAATATAGATCCGATCGTGTTCAAACTTGGAACTTGGTAGTAGAGTTGTTAGCTTCTGAATACTCTCGCAATATTTCAACCATGTCGGATGAATAGTTCCTGATATATAGAATTTTTTTCAAATGATTTTCAATGAATTTTTAAGAATTCATTTTCTAGTGATACAATCCTGACGAAATTTTGTACGAACTTTCGCGTTGGCATTCTGCAACTAATGACCATGTTTCAATTGGATAAGTTGTATATTTTTCGAGTTATCGTGGAAATAACAACTAAATTTCAGATGGGTATAACTCACAAACCGTTTGGCCGATTATGCTTATAAACAAATTCAAATGTCGCATTCAGATGCACAACCTAACCTGAAAATTTCAAATCACTATCTCTTTCCGTCCTCAAGTTATCGGGAGATAAAAATATTTTTGAATAATTCTTTATTTAATTTCTAGGGATACGATTCCCACAAAATTTCACGAGCATGCTTAGGTTCATACTCTACAACCATTCACCAAGTTTCAATTTGATCGGATTCATATTGGTTGAAAACGAAATTATTACTCGGAAACCGATTATGCCCATTAACGAAATTGTCCGTCGTATTAGGATGGGCCCCCTACTCTGAAAATTCTAAGTCGCTAGCTCTTTCTTTTCTCACGTTATCGTGGCAACGGTCGGACGGCCGGACTGCCGGGCGGTCGGCCGGACAGATTCAAATTAGACCTCGAATTCTTTATTGGGGAGTCGAACCAAATCGTTTGAGATGATTTTCGTCAAAATATTCCAAACTTACAGACATTTGGGTAAAGTGATAACGCGATATTTCCCAGAACATACGCGCAAAAATGATACATCCCGACTGATCTATGAAACTCGCTAACTTGATAGTTTGTTGTTATGGCATGCAATTAGGCTGATTTACCATATGAAGATGAATTCCCAATATATTATTTCCTAGCACCATGAGGGTCAATAGTCGCAGTGAAAATTCCATGTTTTGAATATAATATATTCATAGAGTGGGTGAGGTTGGAAGATTATTTTTGTTTTCAAACCCTTATGTACAAGAGTATTTTCATCGTTGTGAATTAGAAGAGTTGTATATTGTATATTGTTGTAGAGGGTAACGTGGCACTGTGACCTTAAGGTCTATTGTGCCACCCTGTTGGAGCTGTCGATGTCATCTTCATCTACAGCTCGCCTTCCAGTTCCAGAGTACTAATGAACTCCAGTATCTGGGATGGTTTTAAGAAGGCTTCGCTCCTGCAGATTTCTTGCCCAAAGCATTCCTTGCGTTGGTTTGAGATGGTGAAGCAGTCCGTTATCAGTTCATCCTCCTCCCAACAGAATCTGCACTCGTGAGTTTCTGCTAGCCCTAATCTCATCATATGCTTCCTAAGGCCGCAGTGTCCTGTGAGGAAACCTGTGAGGAGGTGCAGCGCTTTCTTACTGAGGTCCATATATTCCTTGGATCTGACAGTGTCAAATTTCCAGAGGAATTTTTTGGAGTGTTACATCCCGGGGTTCCCGTTGTAATCTGATTTTGTTGGGCTTTGTAGTTGTTTATGACCTTTCTTACGTAGTATCTGGGATAGTTGTTGTCCCAGATACTACGTGAGAATGGTCATAAACAACAACCAAGCCCAACAAAATCAGATTAAAATGGAAACCATAACTACCTATATACCCACAGCCTGAAGTAACTACAAGAATGAAATATTTCAAATTAGTGTTTTTCCCAGAGTTGTCCTACCAGAGTTGCGTTCGAAAATTAACTCTGTAGAGTAATATTTACTCCATTGCGTTCGAAAACTGAAAGGTTGAGTAAATTTTACTCTGTGTCAGTCGTCCGAAAAGTCGGAGTATTCGACTCGGAGTTCATTTTACTCCTGTCAAAATTGACATACCTCATGGGAAGGAAAATCTAGTATCTTTGTCTAACTGTTTTATGAATGTTTTGTGAGGTAATTTAATAGTTTTTATACTGCTCACAATATCTATTTATGATTAGAGTTACATATATGTGAAGAAAACAATAATAATAGGATATTTCTTAAACCAACATAACCTATTTTCCGATATTGGCACCTTCTGTCACTGTCAGAGTCAGTGTCAGAGTAACTCTAGAGTAAATCTGTCAAACCTTCAAAAACTCTACTCTACTCCGTGGAGTTAATTTTCTAACACAACTCAGATAAATAAAATATTCAGAGAGTTCAGATGCACAGCATCATCCTACAACATCCTTGATAACAATAGAAAATTCTAATCCTCTGTTTCAACTCTTTATATGTTGTTTGGCCGATGGAGGTAAACTTAGCTTTTCATATAACTCCATGATAATAAGTCTAACGGAGTAAGATCTGGAGACCAAGCCAGAAATTCAATAAAACGTTGCCGACCGATCCACCTGTTCGGGAACACTTGAAAATTAAGCCATCCCGTAATGAATCCAGATATTTTGGACCTGTTAACGTTTCTTCATTAAAGACATTCAATAAACAGTTCCAACCCAATCATTCTCTTTTCAGGAATTTGTGTATTTACCTCCATCATCCAGTTTAGATTGTGATCTGTCCCATAGCAACAGATTTGTCTGCTGATAGTTTCATTTGAATGAAATGTTGCGTCGTCATTACAAAAAATTCGGGCTGAAAACCCCTCATCGGCTTTGAGGTACATAATTTGTTCACAAAACTGAGTTGTAACGTTCCTGTTTGATCCAGGCGGAGGTTTGTTTAAATTTTGTTTGCGATGAATTTGTTAGTTGTATTGTCATTGAATTTGGGGTTAAGTCTCAATAGTACCAATCGACGCATAATGGATTGTGTTCACGGAACCCGATGAATTGGCAATATTGTTTCGTTGTGACAGTCTGAAATTTTGTGAGAGTCGGCGTCGGTGAGATGAGATCGTCCATTTTTATGGAAATTCTACGGAGGAGCAATTGGTTGTGCGCATTTTAAAAACTTTGTATGAATTATTGAAATCTTCTTAGTCGGATATAGTTTCGAAAATCGAATTAAGAGTGATGGTTACATTCGTTTGATTTGGAAAGATAACAGGTAACTTTCACTTATTTCGAAAGAGGATTTAAAGACCTTTTGCAAATCCAAGCTGACCACGTGAATGATCTTGGCGACTTTGACAGAACATTGCTGTGTGCTTGAAGGATTTTTTGGTGGAGGCACGGCCAGATTTAGTTTTGGAGCAAACTTACACAAGATAATCCCGAATATCAGAGGTATTTATGTTAGGAAGAGTAGCACTGAGGCATTCGAGTATATACAAGGTGGTCCGTGAGTAACGCTGTGAGACAGCCAACGCAGGATTTCAGATCCCGAGTATATACAAGGTGGTCAGCAAACAACGCTGTGGGACATCCAACCGAGGGATGCAGACTACGAACACCGAGAGGAAGAGGACACTACTGCGAGACCATCGACGCAATACTACGTTCAGAAATAAGCATAGAGGAGGATATCAGGATACCTGAGTAGATTAACGGAGTAGGAATAGCTAGCACGCAAGTTATTGGAAATAGACCTCAAAGTATATCTCATATATGCTATATACAACCTGAACATAATATCCTCAGAACATATGAATTATTGTTGTTGTAAAGCGGAAATTGGGCAAGATTTGTGTCAGTCGTATATGATCGTAGATAAAAATTGGTTCAAGCCCTGTGGACAGGAACTTTCTGGCGCACTAGTTCAAACAGAAAAATTATATCTCTAAACGTATAGGTTTCTCAGAGTTGAGAATTATATCAATGTATTCTTATGATAGAACTGCATCATAAGAGAAATTAAATTCAAATAATAGTTTGTTTATGAAGATTAAATGAGCAATCTGAGAATGAGAACAGCACCATGAAAGAAATCAAATTAAAATAGCTGAATTGAATTTGACTCTCTCTTATAGAACAGGATGACATGTACGAGTGCGAAGAGCATATAATAAAGCATAGATAGAATAATTATAGCATTCTGTGAAAACATAGAAGTACGATTCATTATTGAAATTTCGAAAAATCATATCTCCGAAAGTATTAGCTTGTTGGAATTAAAAATGACATAAATGGATTTTTATGGCGTAACTGCATCTTTAATGAAGATGGAACTTGATATTTGTTACTTAAAAAAAAATTTTTTTTTTCGTTACTCCGAAACCATCTGAAGTATTTTCCCCAATAACGACCTCAACCGAGATATTTATCTCCCTAACTTACTCTAAAGAACTCAAGTGTCTCGCTCATTCCGTTCGAGAGTTATTGTGGAATTTTTTTTTATTACAAAATTTTTTTTACACTTTGCGGTAACCTGGTCGATACAAAACTTCACGTGCGTATAAAGGTCATGATTCTACAATTTGATGCTAAATTTCAGATAGATCGAGTGATCGGTTTGGTAAATATTCCTAAAAAATGTTTTAACTAAAATCGGCCATAACTCCGAAACCGCCTGATGGATTTTGCCCATTAACGAACTTGACCGAGATATTTACGCTTGAAACCCACCTTGCAAATTTCATTCCTCTAACTCCCTTCGTTCGTGAGTTATCGTGCCTACGTCCGGCTGGCTGGACAGAATTGATTTCGACCTCAGATTCTTGGTTAGTGAGTCAAACCAAATCGTTTGAGACCATTTTCAGCCAAAAATTCGAAAATTACAGACAATTGGGCAAATTGATAAGCACTCTGTTCTGAGGAACTAGAGCACCAAAAACGGGGATGCGTCTGAGCTCAAGCGACGCGGATTTGAATCAAGGAAAAATATCTCCGTACAATTTCCGCCACCCCTATTCAGGGTTTCACGGTAGTTTTTGGCACTCTAGTTCCTCGGAACTGAGTGCTTATCAATTTGGCCAAATGTCTGTAATTTTCGAATTTTTGTCTGAAAATGGTCTCAAACGATTTGGTTCGACGCACTGATCAAGAATCCGAGGTCGAAATCGATGCTGTCCGGCCGGCCGTAGGCACGATATCTGTAGAACGAAAGGAGTTAGAGGATTGAAATTTGCAAGTTGGGTTTGGAGCGTAAATATCTCGGGCAAATTCGTTAATGGGCAAAATCCATCAAGCGGTTTCTGAGTTATGGTCGATTTTAGTAAAACACATTTTTGGCGCTCTAGTTCCTCGGAACTGAGTGCTTATCAATTTGTTCAAATGTCTGTAATTTTCGAATTTTTGGCTGAAAATGGTCTCAAACGATTTGGTTTGACTCACTGATCAAGATCCCGAGGAGGAAATCGATTCTGTCCGGCCGGTCTGGCCGACCGGCCGTTGGCACGATAACTCTCGAACGAAAGGAGTTAGAGGATTGAAATTTCCAAGGTGGGCTTGGAGCGTAAATATCTCGGTCAGGTTCGTTAATGGACGGAATCCATAAAGCGGTTTCGGAGTTATTGCCAATTTTAGTAAAAATATTTTTTATGAATATTTCCGAAACCGATCACTCGATCTATCTGAAATTCAGCATCAAATTGTAGAATCATGACCTCTATACGCATGTGAAGTTTTGTATCGACCTGGTTGCCACAAAGTGTCAAAAATTTTTTTTGAAAATTTCAAAAATTTTTTCTATAATAACTCTCGAACGGAATGAGCTAGGAGGTTGAAATTTTCAGAGTAGGTTAGGGAGATGAATATCTCGGTTGAGTTCGTTATAAGGCAAAATAGGCCAGCCAGATGGTTTCGGAGAAACGATGGTTTCGGAGAAACGAAAAAAAAAAATTTTTTTTAAGCAACATATTCAAAATTCAATTTTCGTTTAAGATGCAGTTTCACCATCAAAATCCATCGATATCATTTTCAACTCCAACAAGCTAATACTTCCGGAGATATGATTTTTAAATTTCAATAATGAATCGTACTTCTATGTTTTCGCAGAATGCTATAATTATTCTATCTAAGCTTTATTATATGATCTGTGTTCATACTCGAACATTTCATCCTGTTCTATAAGAGAGAGTCAAATTCATTTCAGCTATTTTAATTTGATTTCTTCCATGGTGCTGTTCTCATTCTCAGATTGCTCATTTAATCTTGATAAATAAACTATTATTTGAATTGAATTTCCTTAATGATGCAGTTCTATCATAAGAATACATTGATATAATTCCCAACTCTGAGAAACCAATACTTTTGGAGATATAATTTGTCTGTTTGAACTAGAGCGCCAGAAAGCTCCTGTCCACAGGGCTTGAACCAATTTTTTATGAATATATCCGAAACCGATCACTCGATCTATCTGAAATTTAGCATCAAATTGTAGAATCATGACCATTATGCGCACGTGAAGTTTTGTAATGAAAAGGTTACCACATGTCGAAAAAAAAACTTTCAAAATTTAAAAAAATGTTTCTACAATAACTCTCGAACGGACTGAGCTAGGCAGTTGAAATTTTCAGAGTAGGTCAATATGCCAATACTTTCGGAGATATAATTCATCTGTTTGAACTAGAGCGCCAGAAAGCTCCTGTCCACAGGGCTTGAACCCATTTTTTATTGAATCTAAAGACCTGGGTTGTTAGCTACTGGAATAAATTGTTTGTTTTTAGCGTGAATATTATTTTGGTGAATTTAGGAATTATTACATTACGCTGGGGTATCTGGGAGACTTAAATTCACCTGGCGCCCATTTACTAGGTTCCCTTTTTAGAAACCCACTCCCATCTCCACTGGAGCTAGACCGCGGATCCCCGAGTTCTAGTAGCTCCGAATTTAACCGCTGCGACTTGGGAACAGTCGAGTAGAGTTCTGCGGTCAAAATCATCTCCATTCAGTTCGCGCATATACGAGTTGTTCCTGATTATTTTACTTACAACACCCTAAGTTACAGATTACGCATTAGGATATTTTTCATTGAAATAATCACAGACTTCATGATGGGCACGTGTTATATCTCCACAACTCCCAGTAATCAGATTTTCTCTTCTTTCTGATGCCGATAAACGCCGAACCATTTTTGGCGCTCTTGTTCCTCGGAACAGAGTGCTTATCAATTTGCCCAAATATCTGTAATTTTCAAATTTTTGGCTAAAAATGGTCTTAAACGATTTGGTTCGACTTACTGATCAAGAATCCATGGTCAAAATCGATTCTGTCCGTCCGTCCGTCCGTCCGTTAACACGATAACTCTCGAAAGGAATGAGACAGACAATTGAAATTTTCAGAGTAGGTTTGAGGGATAAATACCTCGGTTGAGTTCGTTATTGGGCAAAATCAGGGTGATGGTTTCGGAGTAACGAAAAAAAAAATGTTTACATTACAACTTTTGCATTCCATTATTTTTAGATGCAGTTTTATCATAAGAATCTATTGATAGCATTTTCAACTCTGACAAGCTGATACTTTCGGAGATATGATTTTTCAAAATCTCAATAATAAATAGTAGTTCTATGTATTCATAAAATGAGAATTCAATCTGTCTTTGTTCCCTATTCATAAATGTCATCTTATCTAGGTATTAGAGACATGTTAGTTCGTAGTTTGAAAATATTTTCTGCTGGAAAACAAGAATCGAATTCTTGAATTTGTATATATATACAGGACTGTTTTGAAACCGAAAATAATATTGACTGGTAGCATATTGAATAATCTACGTATAAATTTGGGATGATGTTTTAGAAGATTTATAATTGGATCATTTCAATGATTTAGTTTATGAAGGCAATAGGAAAGAAGAACATAATGGAATCATCAAAAGAAATTACTGTTCGTTGACTACTGAGGTTCATATTACCTTATACTTCCTTAAGTAGTAAGACACGTTCCTATATACACTATTTTCATAATGTTGCTAGCGAATATGGATCTACATTTGTGTATCAAATATTTTTTTTTTTTGAGTTAAACTTCATAATACAGAATGGATGTGTTAACAACAACAACAACAACAACAACAACAGTCTTTATTCCAAAATTGTTTCATTTACAATCAAACAGAATGGAATAGTGTCAAAAAGGAATTGAATATTCAATTATTATGATACAGTAATTTATCATCCTATCCACAGAAACTTTCAATAGAATAGGGTTCCAATTGGACTAATAACTTGAAAATTGCTTTCTTGAACATTTTCTTGCTCTCAATTTTCTGAATTTGCGGTGGTAATTTGTTGAAATATTGCAGGCATCGATATTCCCTTTGCCTCTGTGATGTAGTGAGGTTTAACTTATGTAGTACATAATTTGAATTTCTTAATTGGTACTTATTTTCATTTCTATATTTTTCAAAGAGCTGCTGATTTTGATGAATAAACAATAAGCATTCCTGAATGTATATTGCATATATTGTGAGGAGTCCAGATTTCTTGAACATTCCCCGACATGATTGTCTGTACCCCATATTCAACAGAATTCTAAGAGCTTTCTTCTGCAAAATGAACAGAGGTGACATATTTCCTGAGCCATAAAAGGTTATTCCAAATCTATATCTGGATTCAATTGTTGCATAATAGACCGTCCTGAGCGTTTGTGAACTAATATATTTCGATATTATCCTGAAAGCATAAAGAGCAGATCCAACCTTTTTACAGAGATCTCCCACATGTACACTCCAGTTAAGTCTTGCATCTATTATTACACCTAAGAACTTGGTACTATTCGCTAATTCGTATTTGGTTTTATTTATTATTGTGTCAGAAGGTGTTATTATTCCAGAGTTCATAGGATGAAACATTACTAACTTAGTTTTCTTCTTATTTAAAATCAAGTTGTTATCTAGGAACCATTCTTCTGTATGTTTAAGCACTCTTTCAACAAGTTTTTTCAGTTCTGTCCACACTGCACCAATAGCTAAAAGATTCGTATCATCAGCATAGTGTATAGTTGTTATGCTCATACTTTCGGCTTTTCTGTTCAGCTCAAAGTCATTTAGGTATAAAAGGAAAAACAAAGGGCCAGCCACGCTACCTTGTGGAACTCCCAATTTTATATTTTGAAGCTGTGATCTAGTTTTCTCTCCATCAAGGATTATTTCTACAAGTTGTTTTCTTCCTTCAAAATAAGATTTAATCCACAGGAGGGCAGGTCCCCTAATACCATAACTATCCAATTTCCCAAATAGTTTATTCGGATCTAAACAATCATACGCTTTTGAGAGATCCAGAAAAAGCCCCATTGCCAACTCATTGTTCTCAAAAGCTTGCACGATCTTATTTATGAACTGAAAAATAGCTGTCTTGATGGATCTACCCTTTATGTACCCATGCTGATATTCTGTTAGAATTGAGTTCCCTATAAGAAATTCCATAATTTGATTGCAGTATATTCTCTCAAAAATCTTTGAAAAAGAAGGAAGTATACTGATAGGTCTATAGTTGTTGTAGTCAGTGTTACATCCATTTTTATACACAGGCTTTACCAAAGCAATTTTTAGATGATCTGGGAAAATACCATATTTTACAGAGTTGTTGATTATATATTGTAGTGATTTTGATATTTCATCTCTTACTTGTTTTAGGATATGGTTTGAGATTTCATCTATTCCTGGTGTTTTTTTATTTTTTAAATTCCTTATCACATCTTCAACCTGTTCTACTGTGATTGATCTGAACAGAAAGGATTTATTTAGCTGTGTAATTTCATTGCATATCTGCGAAATTCGGATATTTTTCATCAAATTAGGTGCTATATTTATGAAGAAATCATTAATTTCGTTCACTGTTTTTTCCGGATTTTCTCTAATGGGAAAAGATTCATTTTTCTTGCAATTTCTCAAGGAGTTAACGATGGACCATGTTGTTTTAGTTTTATTATCTGATGTCATTATTTTGTTTTCCAAATTTTCCCTTTTTTTCTTTACTATTATTTTATCATAATCTTTTTTTACTTGTTTATATTTTTCAGCGAAACATTGATTTGTTCCACTCAATACCAGTAGGACATCTAGTTCATTCTTCATTTGTCTTATGGATGGATCTAGTTGCATGTTTTTTCGTGAATTTTTGTTGACAAATCTTCTGATAGGACATGTATTGTTGAAGTGCTTCATGAAATTTCTTTCAAATGCCTCAAATTGCTTATTTACCTCATTTCGAGAAATTTTATATAGGTTTGACCAATTTTCATCTTTTAAATTTGTTTTCAATCTATTTATATTTTCTTCTTTCAACATTCTTCTGTAAGTGATATTTTTTACCAGTATGGTTGTCCTGAAAGATAGGGCTTGAGCTGTATGGTCTGAAATGTGTGTTTTGAGTACTTTTGCTTCATATGGAAGTCTCAAATTTGTGTAAATTCCATCAATACACGTTGCAGATGTAGCAGTAATTCTTGTAGCCTCAAAAATTGTTTGTTTGATGTTAAATGTATTGAAAAAACCAATAAGTTGTTCTTTTTTCGTAGACTGCTCTAACATGTTTATGTTGAAATCTCCAACAATTATTACATCAGTGCCTTCACCAGATAATTTATCTAGTGCAGGTCCAAGTACATTGATTAACACTTGTATATTACCATCATTATACACAGTAATGCACACTATTTTCTTTTTTGCCATTTTAACTTCTACAGCTGCCACTTCACATTGTTTCTTTACAGACATTTTACTGAAACCTATGATTTCTTGTGCAACAATATTTTCTTTTGTGTATATAGCAACCCCTCCATGTTCTCGTTCGCTTCTGCAAAAATGAGCCTTTAAAGAGAAGTTTGAAACTCTATAGTTCTTCAGCTGTTCTTCTGATTTCCAATGTTCTGTCATACATATTATTTGTATTTCTTCATTTTCTGTTGTCAGTTCTTCTATATGTTCTACAGAATTTCCTATTGATCTCAAATTTTGGTGAATTATTGTAATGTTATTTTGTTCGATTCGTTTCTCTGTGTGCTCCCTTGTTTGGTTGTGAGGTTGGTTTACAGGTTGGTATTTCCTAAAAAAGTGAAATCATTCTGTCGTTTAAATATGTCCAATCTAAAACGCCTAATTCCTACACCAGTGGGCCAGAAATCTGGTTCATATAAAGCATCCTTCTTTTGTATGGATGATATCAACAAAAAGCATTTGGAATTACCTTTGGTTGGAATTTCTTTGACTTCAATAATCTCACCTTCAAAACCAGGTTGTTCTTTCACATATTTAACAATCATTTCAGGTGTCACATGGTCTTGTACACGGTGTAAGTTTATCCATGCTCTTCTTTCTTTCCCAGCAAATCCATTTTCATTTTGTGGTATTTGTTTGGTACCTAATCTTAGGCTGCGTTGTCTTCGTTTCTGAATTCTGAAACCATTATCGTTCGTGACAGTGCTTCTACTTATATTGGTACTATTTTGAGATAGTGACTTCGTTACTGCATCTGCATAAGTTGTAGTGTTTACAATATTCATTTCACTTGTAGTTGGTTGGCTTATGTCATCATATGTTTGTTTGTTTTGATATCGAATGTCATTCTTGAGTTTGACATCCTTGGCGTTCGGTTCTGTGGTCTTGGTTTGTGTTCCACTTCGACTTCCTTTTGCGACGTGCGCATAATTTGGCGCAATCGCTGGATTGGTACGTGTATGATTTGATAAATGTTGTTGTTGTAGTGCTGATGTGAGTAGATTATTTGCACCGTTGTCATTTTCATTTCTGATTTCTGTGTTCTCTGCAGCTCTTTCGGAATAAACTGATAAATTGGTCTTGTTTTGGTTTTTTATATTACCTTTTTTTTGGATTTCTTGTGTTTTCATTTTCTCCAGTAGTAGAGAGTTATTTTGCCTCAATATTTCATTTTTCTCTTGAGTTTCCTTGAGGAGTTCTCTGAGATAATTATTTTCCATTATCAACATCTGATTTTGTTTCAGTAATTCGTCTTCGGTTTGGTCTGATTTAACGGTTTGTTCACTCGTATGCTTACATGTTGCATTTTTCTGCCCTGCAGCTTGAGCTATGCAGGATGGATGAAATTTTCCATTGCATTTAGTGCACACAACACTATCTACAACTTTCCTTCCACATTGCATGCATTTTACTTCACTATTTTTCTTAGTTTTTTCGGACTTATCTTCACTTTCGCTTCCACTTGCCGCCATCTTTCACACCGCTGGATTAATGGTATGAACTATTAAATTATGAAAAGATGATAGTATTTTATTAATATATTTTGAATTATTAAAATAATCTGTTCATCAGCCTCTACCTACTCAAATATCAGGAATAAATGGGCAATCTGCTATGATTATCTCCAGCCTTGGTCTAGACATTTCGATAATACTTTCCTTATTAATTTAAATGATAATTTTTGAAGCATTAATGCATTGAGGATTGCTCATTTAATGACGATAAATAAACTGTTAGTTGAATATCCTTTATGATGCAGTTCTATCATAAGAATCCATTGATATCATTAAAACTCTAGTAAACCAATACTTTCGGAGATATGATTTGTCAAAGTTTGAACAAGAGCGCCAAAGCTCCTGTCCACAGGGCTTGAACCAATTTTTAGTTTAGTTTTCGACAGTAGGTGAATGAAAATTAATAAATCACTTGTAATTAAATACAGATACGACTACCAATTCCAATGATATTTACCATAGGGCAGTAAGTACCAGGGGAACACACTAGACATCCAGATGGATTTCACATGTTTTTAAATTAAAATTGGTTCAAATCCTGTGGACATGAACTTTCTGGCTCTCTTGTTCAAACAGACAAATTATATCTCCGAAAGTATTGGTTTCTCAGAGTTGAGAATTATATCATTGTATTCTTATGATAGAAAGGAAATCCAATTGAAATAATAGTTTATTTATCAAGATTAAATGAGCAATTTGAGAATGCAAACTGCACCATGGAAAAAATCAAATTAAAATAGCTGAAATGAATTTGACTCTCTCTTATTGCACAGGATGACATGTACGAGTATGAACACAGATCATATAATAAATCATAAATAGAATAATTATAGCATTCTGTGAAAACATAGAAGGACGATTCATTATTGAAATTTCAAAAAATCCTATCTCCGAAAGTATTAGCTTGTTCGAGTTAAAAATGATATCAATGGATTTTTATGGTGAAACTGCATCTTAATAGTAATTTACGTAACAAGTCCGGAAAATAGGGTTTTTTTGGACGAATAGACAAAATTCTAGGACGAGCGTAAGCGAGTCCTGGAAGTCTATGAGTCCAAAAAAACCTTTTTCGGGCGTGTTGCGTACAATATTTTTTCGGCAACCGTGTTTTTCTAGACTATTCGAAGGTTTTCGACCGATTCGGTTCGAAATTCAAATTCGATTTGACATTTCTAATCGCTCGTTCTGACCGAAAACGTCGACCGTGAAGGAGCCGCGTTAAAATTCGCCACAGAAATACGTGAAACGTCAGAAGTTCGTCGATTTTCGCCGAAAAGTCACATTTTCCTATCGTTCTTCCGGGAAAACGAAAGAGTGAATCGAAAAAAGGGCTCAGCTACGGACTAATTTCGAATCTGGTCTCCGCGTTCCCGCAAATACCGACGTTCCGAACGAGGTTTTCATAATGTATTTACAATGACCAAAACGACGTGATTCTTCCCGGCCTAGTCCGGGAAGTACGTACTTCCCGGACTAGGCCGGGAAATGCTTCTTTCTCAAAGAAAAAGCGTCCGGGAAGTGGGCACTTCCCGGACGGTTGCCGAAAAAAAAAATTATTTTGAAATTTGTAGGTTGAAAACAATTTTTTTTTCATTACCTCGAAACCATATGGCCTATTCTGCACATTAGCAAACTTAACCGAGATATTTATCTCCCTAACCTACTATGAAAATTTCAACTGCCTAGCTCATTCCGTTCGAGAGTTATTGTAGAAACAAAATTTGACCATTTTCTAATTTTTTTTTACACTTTACGGAAACCCGATCAATACAAAACTTCACATGCGTCTTAAGGTCACAATTTGCTGCTAAATTTCAGATAGATCGAGTGATCGGTTTCAGAAATATTCATAAATAATGTTTTCACTAAAAACAGCCATAACCGGCCGAACGGCCATAACGGTCGAAACCGCTTGATGGATTTCAACTGTTTAAGAGTCCTCCGAGATATTTACGCTCCAACCCTACCCTGCAAATTTCAATCCTCTAACTCCTTTCGTTCGAGAGTTATCGTGTTAACGGACGGACGGCCGGACAGAATCGATTTCGACCACGGATTTTTGATCAGTGAGTCGAACCAAATCGTTGATACAATTTTCAGCCAAAAATTCGAAAATTACAGACATTTGGGCAAATTGATATGCACTCTGTTCCGAGGAACAAAAGTGCCAAAAATTGTGCATTACTGAATTCAGATTTCATGATCTATCCATGAAAAGAAAAAAACACAGGAGCTTGCAATTTAGAAAAATATATTGATAACGGGAAAATAAATTACTTTGAATTATTCAATATTTCGATATTCCTAAAAACTAAATCCATAATTCCAGACTTTTGACAGAGATATATATTATCTAAATATAAAAAAACAAAAATATGACGAATTTAGTATTCAATATGAATTCATATATCAATGACAGATTCCTAGGTTTCTAGTAGCAGATGATTGTCGGGATGCCGAATCCGCGGGTTGACTGAAGAATAAATGCCTCGCAGAGAGGGATAGATAAAATATTCGAGTTATACTCACCACTACAGGCTGAAGGTCGCAGTATATCTGGCAAATATTTGTACATGCTGGTATACTCCAAATCCTGATAAACGAATCAACTCCGTTCGTTGCCAAATAATTGTCAAAGCACGAAACCTTGGCACTAAGTATGACGCCCTTGTGTGCATGGCACACTGTACTGATCCGGCAGAGGTCATGATTCCATATTTGAATCATCCCATTCAAATGCACTGTTATCAAGAAACGTCTGGTGTACGCAATATAGCTGATTTTGCTCTTGATAGGAATGGATGACTTTACCACCATCTGTAAAACAGTAAAGTATCACCTCTTATCTAGGCTTTCCAGTTCTAAATTATATTTTCCCAATATCTGTATGAAAAGTGTAACTTATTCACTCAGGAATGAAAATTATCAGTTTCTTTCGTAGACAGCGATCTTCAAGTGAAAAGATGTATTCATTTTTGCGGACTCGTTCGAAGGTGCTATCAATTCTTCTTACTGTTTGTAATAGTCGAATTTCAAACGAAAGATAGCCTCAAATGAATACAAAAAAATCACTGACGAAGAATTCATAGGTATATCCAATTCTGTCCGTCCGAACGGCTATCCGTCTATCCGTAAACGTGATAACTTTCTAGAAAAGATATGTGTAATTTTCAAGTAATGTTTATTATTTAGGTGTAGAATAATGACTTTATAATTCATGCGGAAGAGTGGGGCTTATATCACTAGGAGAATAAAAAAAATCAAAAAACGCACTGACGTTAAGTCAGGATATTTTTCTCGCATGTTCTTTTGTTTATTCACGCCTCACACACACTCACGAAATACTGCATGAAAATTCAAACCATATTTTTTTGGACGAGTACTAGATTTCAATCGATGGTAGCTGTAATTTTGGAAAACTAAAATGGTGCTTGAAGTTTTGTGTGGAAGTTCAGCTGATTCTGATAGATATTTTCTGAAATATATTATTTCTGAAGAAAAACTTTTTTTTAAAGAAAATTTCATTCTTTAATATTTCTCTACGAGAGTCACGAGGATTCAGGACAAAAATTAAACGCATTATTTAGTTCTCAGCGTTGAACACCTGACCACTCTCAGATGATGATCCCCAAAGAACCACGTTGTAAAAGAGATGGAAATACACAAGTCAATAGAAAATATTCAATAAGGCACCAAACGAAAGAGAGTTTCTCAATCGATGCAGGGTATAGAAAGTCTTGATTACTTTTTGGCGCTCTAGTTCCTCGGAACTGAGTGCTTATCAATTTGCCCAAATGCCTGTAATTTTCGAATTTTTCGATGAAAATGGTCTTAAACGATTTGGTTCGACTCACTGATCAAGAATCCGTGGTCGAAATTCATTCTGTCCAGCCGGTCCGGCCGTCCGGCTGTAGGCACGATAACTCTCGAACGGAATGAGCTAGACAGTTGAAATTTTCAGAGTAGGTTTGGGGGATAAATATCTCGGCTAAGTTCGTTATTGGGCAAAATCGGACAGATGGTTTCGGAGTAACAAAAAAAAAATTTTTTTTACAGAACAAATTCCAAATTAAATTTTTGTTCAATAAGGAGTTTTACCATAAGAATCCACTCATATCATTTTTAACTCTAACAAACTAATACTTTCGGAGATATGATTTTTCAAAATTTCAATGATAGAATTATTCTGTGGCTATTCTATGAATTGTTATAACGTCAACTTTGACGTTGTCTCATTGTCATTCATTCCAGTAATGGTATCAATATGAGAATTTTAATATTATCATACTTTTTGTTGATATTTTCATGCCGATGGTCAATCCATATGATGATGGGAATGGTAATGGTAAGTTAATAACATTGTCATTCATTCCAGCAATCGTATAAATATGAGAATTATAATATAATATCATAGTTTTTGTTGGTTGATATTTTCATGCCGATGGTCAATCCATATGATGATGGGAATGGTAATGGTAAGTTAATAATATTGAGTTCAGAATATCTCCACTGAAAACAAAACTGGAATTGAGGAATGAATATCTCGGATGAGTTCGTTGTTGGGTAGAATTCGTCTATTGGTTTTGGATTGATAATTTTTGGCACTCTTGTTGAATTTAAATTCTTCTATGATGTTTGAATTCAATTTCTGCTAAGATGAAGTTCTAAATTTCAATAATGAATCGTACTTCTATGTTTTCACAGAATGCTATAATTATTCTATCTAAGCTTTATTATATGATCTGTGTTCATCAAGTACATATCATCCTGTTCTATAAGAGAGAGTCAAATTCATTTCAGCTATTTTAATTTGGTATCTTCCATGGTGCAGTTCTCATTCTCAGATTGCTCATTTAATCTTGATAAATAAACTATTATTTGAATTGAATTTCCTGTATGATGCAGTGATATCATAAGAATACATTGATATAATTCTCAACTCTGAGAAACCGATACTTTCAGAGATATAATTTGAATAAGTTGTCTATATGACTGTGCCATCTTAAATGCTTGTCAACATATAGACCCAGAAATCTGACATGATCCACGGATCTAAGGTTACCCACCCTCTCATTGATGATAAATGGAGAAGTCAGACCAGAATCACGGGTCTGAAACTTCAATCAGTGAGTTAGCGGTGAAACGCTGAATGAGTTCCCCACTTAAAATTTGCAACTCACGGCGGGCGCCTATCGGCTCTCACTGCCAATGATGCATCAACATCAAAACAGTACTAGAGAACATGCAACCAAGAAATCTGGTAAATCATTGACAAAAAGTAGAAAAATGTGAGGTCCCAATGCTGATCCCTTTGGGATACCCATGTTATTCTGGTATTGCCCAGAAGAAAAACCACCATTACTTACAATTACAGTGCACTGTGAGAGGTAACTATGAATCCAGTGCAGGAAGATACCCCTAAAGCCCTTTTGATTAAATTTATCAATAATTAACTTGGGCAATAAACAATTGAGTGCACGTGAAATGTATAAACAAATCCCGCCCACATGTTCGTTGTCATCCAAGCAGTATAAACAACCTTATAAACAAATTCAATGAGCCCAGTACAGGCAGTTTGGGTTGACCTGCTGTCCCGAAAACCATGCAGGTGATCAGACAAACTTGAAAACTTAGTTAAAAATGTATACATTCGCTGGTCAACTGAGTGGTGAACTATCTTTTCGAAGACTTTGGATAACTGGCTCAAGATATATATATATAGGGCAATAGTTTGCGATGTCGTTAACCAGGTCCATTTTATGTACTGATATGACTTTCGCTAGTTTTAGTAGTGCCGGGAAATGAAATTGAATAAATAACTCAAATGGTCATCTATTAAAAGTGCAACTGATTTCAGTACCTTAGCTGAGATTGAGTCGTGATTCTACAATTTGACGCTGAATTTCCGAATTATCGAGCGAGTAGACAGTGTTGGAGATATTCAGAATAAATGCTTTAAATAAAATAACCATACCTCCGAAACCACTCGGTGCATTTCTTCCAAACTCCACCGAGATTATGCCCGAACCTACCCTGCAAATCTCAACTCTCTAACTCTGCTTACGGACGGCCGGCCCGATGGACAGTATTAGATTTGACACCGGATTATTCGTCAATGAGTCGAACCCAATCGTTTGAGACTATTTTCGGCTAAAAATTCCAAAAATACAAACATCTGGACCAAATGTTAGCACGCTGTTCCTGGCGGAACAAGAGTGCAAGTTGCTTTTGGCAGAAGATTATTGAATTAATTTGACATTGCTATTATGAAACCTCAAATGCAATCGAGGGAACGACTATTGCGGTAGTCGTTGAACGATAATGGTTCTACGATTAATGGTTGAACGATCATTCTTGGTTGCCATTTTACCAGGAACCTTCGATCGTACCATAGGACCTGCTGATTTTTCACATTCTTTCGTTATCATTTGACCTCATGACGTTCAGTATTCAGTCGACGTAACCTTTTGATTGAGGAAATGGAAGACGATAAACTATTTTTGCACATATGTGAAATCAAAGGGAACGAAACACATCCTACGTTGGTAATGAAAACTGTACAAGGGTTATATAAAAAGTTGATCAAACCATCTGCGTGAAGATGATCAAAAATTCTCTGAATATTTTCATCTTTGTATTGAACAATTTTACCAACAAAGATATTTACAAAGAATCGTACAATAGAAATGTACCCTGTCACATCCGACGAAAAACTGACTATTATGTTGAGGAAAGTTACTACTTATCAAATGCTCGTCAATGATTATATTCACCCCTCCGCTGAATGACTACCAATAGCGTACGACAATCGTAAATGTTCCGACATCTGTTCGGAAATTATATGTAAACCCCATTTGTTTGGAACATAAATGTCTTCTTGCCAAGACATAATGAGGTCAAATAATAAGGGATTTATCAGTAAAGAAGTTTCTTTGGAACATTTTGAATGGAACTGTAAATGAATTTACCATGGTAAATTCGATTAACGCGCAAAGGCTTCTGACTTCACGTCAGTTCTTGAACCAATTTTTTTTCGATGACTTTTTAAAAATTTGCGAGTGGTACGATCCTCACGAAATTTTGCAAGAATTTTCACGTTGGCATTCTACAACTAAAAACCTTATTTGAATTGGATCGGATTTGTAACTTTTTCAATTATTGAGGAAATAACAACCAAATTTCAGACTGATACAACTCCAAAACCATTTAGCCGATTATGCTAGTTAACGCACTCAAATGTCGTATTCAGATGCGCAATCTACCCTGAAAACACCAAATCGCTATTTCGTTCCGTTGTCAAGGAATCATGAGATGCATAATATTTTTTCGTAATTTTTTAAAAATGTTCTAGTGGTACGGTCCTCACAAAATTTTACACACGTCTGCATGTCGATATTCTACAACTAGTTGCCAAGCTACAATTCGATCGAGTCTATATTTTTCAAGTAATCGGGGAAATAATATTCCTGATGGGTATAACTCCGGAA
Organism: Halyzia sedecimguttata; assembly: GCA_937662695.2. Taxonomy (NCBI): domain Eukaryota; kingdom Metazoa; phylum Arthropoda; class Insecta; order Coleoptera; family Coccinellidae; genus Halyzia; species Halyzia sedecimguttata. The sequence continues at coordinate 6,573,925 of OW569416.2, read as the reverse complement.
CCGTTGGGCCGATTATGGCCAACAGCGAACTTAACTCTCACATTCAGATATGCAACCTATCCTCAAAATTGCAAGTCCCTATCTCCTTTCGTTCAAGAGTTGTCGAGGCACCGATCACCCATCCAGCTACTGAACTCACACAAGGCTGCTCGGATCTCCAACAGTATAGATCCGATCATGTTGGAACTTGAAAGTTGGTAGTAGAGTTAAGTTCTGAAGGCTCTCGCAAAATTTCAGCGATGTCGGACGAATAGTTTTCGATATATAGATTTTCCTTCAATAATTTTCTATGATTTTTTACAAATTTTCTAGTGCTACGATCCTCAGGAAATTCTGCAAGAATATTTGCGTTGCCATTTTACAACTAATAACCATGTTTGAATTGGATCGGTTTTGTATTTTTCGAGTAATTGAGGAATTAAGAACCAAATTTCAGATGGGTAGAGCTCCAAAACCATTTTGCCGATTATGGCAATAGACAAACTCAATTCGCGCATTCAGATTAACAACCAAAACTGAAAATTTCAAGTTCCTATCTCTTTCCGATCTTAGGTTATCGTGACCTTAATAATATTTTTCAACAATTTTTTTTAAATTTTCTGGCGATACCATACTCACAATATTCTACGAAGGTCCTTAGGTTTATATTGTACAACCACTTACTAAGTTTCAATTTAATCCGATTAGTATTGGTTGTAGACAAAACTATTACTCGGATACCATTGGGCCGATTATGCCCATTAACGAACTTAACCGTCGTATTGGGATCCGCCACCTAGCCTGAATATTCCAAGCCGCTATCTTTTGCCGTTCTCAAGTTATCGTGGCAACGGCCGGCCGGCAGGACAGCATCAAATTTGACCTCGAATTCTTGATCAGGGAGTCGAACACAATCGTTTGAGACCATTGCGAAAAATTCGAAAATTACAGACATTTGGGCAAAATGATAACGGGATGTTCCCCAGAACATAAGCGTAATAAGCATTTAATTTATGTATTTTGAAATATATTGAATAATACAGAATTTTCTGTTATACCTCTATCTATGTTATATCTTTGGGTATCATAGTATTATTCAAATGTATTTATTACCTTTATCATGTAAGGCTCATTTAAGTTGAGCATTTTACTTATCATTTTCGATGTAAAATTTGAAACTTCATCAAAACATTTCCATGTATACAGCATTTTTTCAGTCACCCAATACCCCTTGACAACTTTTTTTATGTTCTCTGCAATTAGATTGCAAAATATATTTGATTCGATAGCAATTATTCAGAACTAAGTATACTGATGAAATATCCAAAATTGATTCATTTAATTGATAAACTAAACAAATAGAGGGTAGTGTACTATGTTTCAATCTTTTATTCAATATATATTCGCTAGAAAAATATTTTGAACAAACAAGTGTTCTAAATGTTCAATACCCTGCCCTACCACAAGCCAGTTGCCATTCTTGTCGTGTACCAATATCCTTAAAACAAATAATATTATAGTATGAGAGCGCCAAAAAGAATGACGCTTTAGGAAAGCTATTCAACTTTGATGAAATCACACTGTGTCGTTGCTCTGAACTTTGTTCTCTGCTGTCCTTTCATCGTTGACAAATAACATTGTTAGTTTCCATAACATGTCATTTCATTCCTTCTCAATATATAACTGAATTGTATAATGAATATAATTATTAATTAATATAGTTATACCTTAATGTTTCAACTGTTAAAATAGTTTATGTTCATCAACCGGCAAGATTATAGTGAATCAACAAGTCTTATAGCATTCTCCTATGTTGATTCAGTAACAATTAACGGTATCAGGGATCTTTCAATATTCTTAATATTATAATTAATACCTATCATGATTCTAGAAATCTGCCCCTGATCCGGTAAGAATAAATAATTGTTAAAATTAAAATGGGTTCAAGCCCTGTGGACAGGAGCTTTGTGGCGCTCTAGTTCAAACAGACAAATTATATCTGGTATTGGTTTCTCAGAGTTGGGAATTATATCATATATTCATATGATAGAACTGCATCATAAAGGAAATTCAATTCAAATAATAGTTTATTTATCAAGATTAAATGAGCAATCATGAGAATGAGAACTGCACCAGATTTTCAAATTTTTTTTTGATACTTTGCGGTAATCTGGTTAATACAAAACTTCACATGCGTATAAAGTTCATGATTCTACAATTTGACGCTAAATTTCAGATAGATCGAGTGATTGGTTTCGGAAATATTCATAAAAAATATTTTTACTAAAATCGGCCATAACTCCGAAACCTTTCGATGGATTTCGCCCATTAACGAACTTGTCCGAGATATTTACGCTCCAAAACCACCTTGCAATTTTCAATCCGCTAACTCCTTTCGTTGGAGAGTTATCGTGCCTACGGCATGTCGGCCGGCCGGACAGAATCGATTTCGCACTCGGATTCTTGATCAGTGAGTCGAACCAAATCGTTTGAGACCATTTTCAGCCAAAAATTCCAAAATTACAGACACTTCGGCAAATTGATAAGCACTCTGTTCCGAGGAACTAGAGCGCCAAAAAAACAAGTTTCGTATGACAATTGCCCAAAACAGGTTTAAAGTACCTACAAATAGTAGGAATTCCATAAAACATGTATGAAAGAAGATAAGTAATAATAAAAAATTACCTTGTAATCGATCAAAAATTTCCTGATCTACGTTCACCAAATGTTCTCCTCTCTCGAACTACAGAATTATGCTTTCAATATTTACGTAATATTTTCAAACATTTTCGGGTGAGGTCCCCGTTGCATCGCTAAAATACGAGTATTTCAACCCCATAATTTTTGAAGTTACAATATTCCCTTCTGTCAGTCCCGTCAAAAATTGAGAGAACTGAGCATTCGTCTATGGATGAAGAGCAGTCTCACTACTCTCAGATCTCTTACTTCATGTTCCGTTCCGAAAATGTAAGACTTTTCTGAGAAAAACTAATTTCGGAGCAAACAACTGAGATTTTTAGCGCTCTAGTTCCTCGGAACTGAGTGCTTATCAATTTGCCCAAATGTCTGTAATTTTCGAATTTTTCGATGAAAATGGTCTTAAACGATTTGGTTCGACTCACTGATCAAGAATCCGTGGTGGAAATTCACTCTGTCCGGCCGTCCGGCCGGTCCGGCCGTAGGCACGATAACTCTCGAACTAAATGAGCTGGAGAGTTGAAATTTTCAGAGTAGGTTTGGGGGATAAATATCTCGGCTAAGTTCGTTACTGGGCAAAATCGGACAGAAGGTTTCAGAGTAATAAAAAAAGATATTTTTTTTTACAAAACAAATTCCGAATCAAATTTTTTTTAATAAGCAGTTTTATCATAAAAATCCATTCATATCATTTTTAACTCTAACAAGCTAATACCTTCGGAGATATGATTTTTCAAAATTTCAATGTAAATCAGTATTTCACAGATTGATACAATTATTCTATGTATGAATTGTCATAATGTCAACTTATGACATTATCTAATCAATCGAAGAATTATGAGAATAAAGTGTATTCCGAAATGTGAGCGAAGTGAGAAAAATCTCAGTTGTTTGCTCCGAAATTAGTTTTTCTCAGAAAAGTCTTACATTTCGGAACAGAACATGAAGTAAGAGATCTGAGAGTAGTGAGACTGCTCAATTTATGACTGGACTGACAGAAGGGAATATTGTAACTTCAAAAATATTGGGGTTGAAATAATCGTATTTTAGCGATGCAACGGGGACCTCACCCGAAAATGTTTGAAAATATTACGTAAATATTGAAAGCATAATTCTGTAGTTCGAGAGAGGAGAAAATTTGGTGAACGTAGATCAGGAAATTTTTGATCGATTACAAGGTAATTTTTTATTATTACTTATCTTCTTTAATACATGTTTTATGGAATACCTACTATTTGTAGGTACTTTAAACCTCTTTTGGGCAATTGTCATACGAAACTTGTTTTTTTGGCGCTCTAGTTCCTCGGAACATAGTGCTTATCAATTTGCCCAAGTGTCTGTAATTTTGGAATTTTTGGCTGAAAATGGTCTCAAACGATTTGGTTCGACTCACTGATCAAGAATCCGAGTGCGAAATCTATTCTGTCTGGCCGGCCGACCGGCCGTAGGCGCGATAACTCTCGAACGAAAGGAGTTAGCGGATTGAAAATTGCAAGGTGGTTTTGGAGCGTAAATATCTCGGACAAGTTCGTTCGATCTATCTGAAATTTAGCATCAAATTGTAGAATCATGACCTTCATACGCATGTGAAGTTTTGTATTGACCAGATTACCGCAAAGTGTAAAAAAAAAAATTTTTAAAATTTAAAAAAGTTTTTCCACAATAACTCTCGAACGGAATGAGCTAGGTAGTTGAAATTTTCAGAGTAGGTTAGGGAGATGAATATCTCGGTTAAGTTCGTTATTGGGCAAAATTGGCCAGATTTAATTCGATTTCTTCCATGGTGCAGTTCTCATTCTCATGATTGCTCATTTGATCTTGATAAATGAACTATTATTTGAATTGAATTTCCTTTATGACGCAGCTCTATCATATGTATACATTGATATAATTCCCAGCTCAGAGAAACCAATACTTTCGGAGATATAATTTGTCTGTTTGAACTAGAGCGCCAGAAAGCTCCTGTCCACAGGGCTTGTACCCATTTCTCACTTCGCTCACATTTCGGAATACACTTTATTCTCATAATTCTTCGATTGATTAGATAATGTCATGTCATGTCATAAGTTGACATTATGACAATTCATACATAGAATAATTATATCAATCTGTGAAATACGATTTACATAGAAATTTTGAGAAATCATATCTCCGAAAGAATTAGCTTGTTAGAGTTGAAAGTGATATGAATGGATTCTTATGATAAAACTGCTTATGAAAAACTCCTTATTGAACAAAAATTTAATTTGGAATTTGTTATGTGAAAAAAAAATTTTTTTTTTGTTACTCCAAAACCACCTGTCCGATTTTGCCCAATAACGAACTTAGCCGATATATTTATCCCTCAAACCTACTCTAAAAATTTCAACTCTTAAGCTCATTCCGTTCGAGAGTTATCGTGCCTACGGCCGGACGGCCGGACCAGCCGGACAGAATGAATTTCGACCACGGATTCTTGATCAGTGAGTCGAACCAAATCGTTTTAGACCATTTTCATCGAAAAATTCGAAAATTACAGACATTTGGGCAAATTGATAAGCACTCAGTTCCGAGGAACTAGAGCGCCAACAACTATATTCGCATAAAAACGAAGTATTTTCGGAATGAAAATAGTATTTGATTAAAATGGTTCTGTATACTCGTTCAGAGTTCACACACAAACATTTGGCTTACTGTCGGCGCAGAAAACAAGGACGTTGAACAAAATACGAACAAAACAAACGGTACGACTTTCCACAAGAAACTAGAATATACAAAGATTCAAATTTAATTTGACATGTCGATAATTTTGTCCGTACAATTTCTACTGCCGGCATCTATCGGCGAAAACTGAAGTTGAACAAAATCCTTGTATTTTGACAGTATTTGGACCGCAATTCGGCCGAAAATATGTCAAAGAGTGTCTTCACCATGTATTCTATGCATCTATCTTTCGAGGGTTGTTATTCTCGGTCGTTGTTCCATTCTGGGCGAATGCCTTTCTGCGAATGTTTTTTTACGCGTGTAAGTTTCAAGGCCTGTTGTTTTTAGATTAGTATCATTCTGTATTTGTGATATTCTGCAATTGTGTAGGGATCTTTCAAAGCGATAGTCGTCCAACGCAAAACAATTTCTCAACATACGTTTGCCATTTAGGGATGTTGCGGATCTTCGACTCCTACGCCAAAAGGTCGGACCTTCCGATTGATTTTACAGTCCGACTATGACTCATTTCGAATCAAAGTTTTAGCGAAGATCGAATTGCATGCTTATTCATATCCTTAAACATACATTTCAACTGGAGCACAATAAACCAGATACCAACCGAACGTTTAAGAATGCAGTAAAATGTACCATCGAACAATTGAATTAAATATTTGGGGACCTTCCTTTTATTCACTTCTTTGCCGTAGCAACTATAGAAATTTAGAACTTCGTTACAAAACAAAAATATTTACTGAAGCGAAAAAACATGGAGTTTGAATTATTGGTGAGTTTGTTATTGGGCACAATTGATAAGTCTGCATCAAACAGAATACATGAATGTCGAGTTCTTTGCGGAAAAACGAAGAGGAATGTCGGATTCGCCATGAGTAGATGACAATGTATGCAACAAAAATGTAAAATCCAATTTATCAAATATACAGGGTGAGTCTCTAAGTTGTGCATTAATCTCAACCAAAGATTCTTCTCATCAAATAAAACATTTTTTTCATTTACTGTTTTGCCAAATTCAGCACAGGAAAAAATAAACAGGTTGTTGGAATTTGAAAAAAATATCAGTTTTCCTTTTGTAGCTTTGACATGGCTACTCAGAATGAAATGAATTTTGGTGTGAAGTTTTCCATAACTATAACACATAATCCCCAATTAACAGTTTCTTCCTACTTGTACTGGTTTCCTCGTTATAGACTCACGAATTCATAAAACTATGAGAAATTAGCATAACGAAAGCAGATGGAGGTTATCTCAAGTCATTCTAAGAATACTCAATCATTTTAGAAAATTAAATTACTCTTCATAAATTCTCCTAAAACGTACGGTTTTTGATATTCAATAATGAATAACATAAAATATGATAAAAATTCCAGAAATTCAACTGTTTTTATCAACCCGGACCTGGAATAGAATAACATATGATCTGTGCTCGAATAAAGACATAGACTGAGTATTGTTCTCAAAGCTGACACTTATGGAAAGAGGTATAGCTAGTATAACCTCTACAACTCACATAATAAATGGAATAGAATAACTTTATTGATCTTCTCAGACATTCTAATGATGTATAAGATACGTCAAATAATAGCTTAGAAAAATAAACTAAATTGCTGAACCAAAAGAAAATATAAAAAATAAATGAATCAATCATAATGAATATTTAACAGACCCTTATATTGAAATATAAAGAAATTATCAACAAATTCTATCAGACAATAATTCCTCAAGAGTATAATAATACTTGTTCATTAGCAATGACTTAATTTCCCTTTTGAAGCCTCTAGAATACGTCAATTTGTACTGTCTAGGCAAATTATTGTACAGTTTTATTCCAATGAAAGTTGCATTGTGCCTAGGAATACATAAAACATCATTATGTCTGGTATCGTAGCTATGGAAATCAGAATTTTGTTTTAAATAATGCAGATTCTGATTTAAATACCGGAGACAGTTTAAAATATAAATACTTGGGAATGTTAAAATTTGGAATTCTCTGAATATCGGTTTACATGATTCTCGAGGCTTCAGGTTGAATATAAGTCGACAATTTTCTTCTGTGTAACAAATGCACTGCTACCAGTCGTTGACGATCCCCACAAAACCACATTGTAGGACAGGTGACTGTATACCATGCTATAATATATCCTGAATAAGGCATCGACTGGGAGCGTATTTTTAAGACGAGATATTGCAAAATACAATTTGTTCAGTTTTTTACAAAAGTGGTCAATTTGGTGTTGCCACCTGAGATTACTGTCTGCATACAGCCCCAGAAACCTTACACACTCTGCAGACTGTAGTTGCCCATTTGAAAGATTCACGGAAAAAGGTTCAGTGGCGCCATTATCACGAATGTGGAATTTAATAACCTCAGTTTTCTCCAAGTTGACAATGAGAGAATTTCTGTGGCACCAATCTATGAAACTTTGAATGACAGTTCCACAAAGTATCCTGAGCTCCTGTATACTTCTGGCTCTTATAGCCACTGAAGTATCATTCGCGAACAAAATTACGATAGAGGCCACACTATAATCTGATAGGACGTTGAAAAAATCAGAAAGAACAGTGGACCTAAACCTGACCCCTGAGGAATACCAATAGTACTGGCATATTCCTGAGAGTTCTAGTTATTGAGTTGGACAAAAATTTGGCGCTCTGAGAGGTACCTATGAATCCAATCGAGAAGCACACCTCTGAAACCCATTTGGTACATTTTACCTAAAATAAATTTGTGCTGTAGACAGTCAGAAGCACGTGAGAGGTAGAAGAATCGGCCAGCCACATGGGTCCCAGTGTCCAAACAGGTGTACACAATCTCAACAAATTCTCAACAAGCAGTCTGGGTAGATCTCCCAATTCTGAAGCCGTGTTGTCTGCTGGTTAGTATCGAGAACTTTGTCAAATATTCATACATTCGGCAGAATATTATCTTTTCCATTATTTTGGATAGTTGACTCAGAATTGTAATCGGGCAATAGTTGGCCATATTATTCATCCCTTCTTTTTTGTGAACTGGTATGACTCTTCCCAACTTGAGAATAGATGGGAATAGGCCCGACATAACCGATTCATTAACAAGATATGCGATATGGCCCTCAATGAGTGGGGCAATTGATTTTAATATTACCGCTGATATCATATCAGGTCCAGAGCTGCCATTATTTTTGGCGCTCTAGTTCCCCGGAACTGAGTGAAAATGGTCTCAAACGATTTGGTTCGACTCACTGATCAAGAATCCGTGGTCGAAATTCATTCTTTCCGGCCGGCCGGCCGGTCTGGCCATCCAGCCGGTCCGGCCGTCCGGCCGGCCGTAGGCACGATAACGCTCGAACCGAATGAGCTAGACAGTTGAAATTTTCAGAGTACCTTTGGGAGATAAATATCTCGGCCAAGTTCGTTATTGGGCAAAATCGGACAGATGGTTTCGGAGTAACAAAAAAAAATTTTTTTTTTTACGAAACAAATTCCAAATTAAATTCTTTTCAATAAGCAGTTTTACCATAAGAATCCAATGATATAATTTTTAACTCTAACAAGCTAATACTTTCGGAGATATGATTTTTCAAAATTTCAATAATAAATCGTATTTCTACGTTGTCACAGAATGATATAATTATTCTATGTATGAATTGTCATAATGTCAACTTATTTTCCTGAGATATGACATTATCTAATCAATCGAAGAATTGTGCGTGAAGTGAGAAAAATCTCAGTTGTTTGCTCCGAGATTAGTTTTTCTCAGAAAAGTCTGACATTTCGGAAAGGAACATGAAGTAAGAGATCTGAGAGAAGTGAGACTGCTTTTCATCCATAGACATAGAATGCTCAGTTCTCTCAATTTATGACAGGCCTGACGGAAGGGAATATTATAACTTCAAAAACATTGGGGTTGAAATACTCGTATTTTAGCGATGCAACGAGGACCTCACCCAAAAATGTTTGAAAATATTGCGTAAATATTGAAAGCATAATTCTGTAGTTCGAGAGAGGAGAAAAATTTGGTGAACGTAAATCAGGAAATTTTTGATCGATTACAAGGTAATTTTTCATTATTACTTCTCTTCTTTCATACATGTTTTATGGAATATCTACTATTTGTAGGTACTTTAAACCTTTTTCGGGCAATTGTCATACGAAACTTGTTTTTTGGCGCTCTAGTTCCTCGGAACAGAGTGCTTATCAATTTCCCCAAGTGTCTGTAATTTTGGGATTTTTGGCATAAAATGGTCTCAAACGATTTGGTTCGACTCACTGATCAAGAATCCGAGGTCGATATCGATACTGTCCGGCCGGCCGGCCGGCCGTAGGCACGGTAACTCTCGAACGAAAGGAGTTAGCGGATTGAAATTGCAAGGTGGGTTTGGAGCGTAAATATCTCGGAAGAGCTCATTAATGGGCGAAATACATCAAGTGGTTTCGGAGTTATGGCCGATTTTAGTAAAAATATTTTTTATGAATATTTCCGAAACCAATCACTATCTATCTGAAATTTAGCACCAAATTGTAGAATCATGACCTTTATACGCATGTGAAGTTTTGTATTGACCAGATTATCGCAAAGTGTCAAAAAAAAATTTGAAAATTTAAAAAAAGTTTTTCTAACTCTCGAACGGAACGAGCTAGGTAGTTGAAATTTTCAGAGTAGGTTAGGGAGATGAATATCTCGGTTGAGTTCGTTATTGGGCAAAATTGGCCAGATTCAATTTGATTTCTTCCGTGGTGCAGTTCTCATTCTCATGATTGCTAATTTAATCTTGATAAATAAACTATTATTTGAATTGAATTGCCTTTATGGTGCAGTTCTTTCATATGAATACATTGATATAATTCCCAACTTCTAAAAACCAATACTTTCAGAGATATAATTTGTCTGTTTGAACTAGAGCGCCAGAAAGCTCCTGTCCACAGGGCTTGAACCCATTTTTTTTCAAGCTAGATATGGTGGACAAGGCTTCTTCCGATCGAACAGGGAAGATAAAGAAGTTGCAGCTCACTAAACGGTGCGTGGTGCATGCAATCGATGAAGAGCTTCCATAATGATGCTGTAGTGAGCGCTCGTTGACCTCAGTGAAGTATCTACCAAAGCCTCAGCATCTTTCCGTGGACAAGAGAGATGCTCACCGTCAACATTTAGCATAGTAGGTCTTTGGTTCCAGTTCTTGTTACCAATTTCTCTATTAACTAATCTCCAAACAGCTTGGTTGACGTTCTTAGATTCGAGAAGAAAATTTCTATTGTACTCGAGTTTGGTATTTTTAATAAACTGAGTATAATTCGATTTTGCCGTCTTATACTGATATCTAGTCTCATTTGCCCTTAAATTATCGACTACCCAATGTAATTTCTTCAAGCTATTTCTAGCTTCTACTATTTCTGAGGTAATCGATCTTGGTCGCTGCCTATTGCGGGAGTGTGAAACTTTTACAGGACAAGCCACATCAATTGAAGCTCTCAAAATTTCAATGAAATTCTGAAATTTCATATCTACAGAAGGACTAGAATACATAGCATCAAAGTTATTGGACACAATCAAGGATGAAAGATAATCCAAAGTCTCCCATGATATCACTCTCGTAGTCTTGAACTCGTGAACACCTGCAATGACAGCATTATGACAAATATAGTTAAGGACCACTGCTCTGTGGTCATTAATGAAACCTGCAGAGATATTAGTAAATCTTGAACTGAACGTACCTTCGTGAAACGCATGCCCAGATTCTATGCCATCTAGAGACCATAGACTGATAGATGTTAGGTTATAATAATTGTTTATAAATTAATAATGAAAAATGGCGATACCGTTGTTAATAAATCAACAAGTCCACAGCGTTCCTGCCAATCGGGTCCTTCATAAATGGCTTCGTATAATTATTATACTTATGCATATATTTCACAAGTCAAGTAGACTACAGGGGGTTCATTGATTTGCCGAGAAAGCAAGAGCAGACGCGTTTCTAGCCTCTTGGCCTTCATCAGTACTCTGTAGCTTCTCAACAAATTCAACCAAACTGACCCGGGTTAAGCCTCTCAGAGCCGGCTTGGTCGATCGTACCTAATCGCCCACGCCACCTATGAGACAAAACACGGAAATCAGCCTCTCCCCACCAGTGAATATTTGAAGCGTGAAATCATATGCCACCATTCACTCGATGTTAATCGAGAAACGAGTCCCGCAGAGCTCAGACAGTATCTTCCCAATGGCCATGAACGCTGTTTAGCGTTTTCAAAAATAATAATGAAAGAGAGGCTTACCCCGGGTCAGTTTACTTGAATTTGTTGAGAAGCTACAGAGTACTGATGAAGCCAAGAAGCCAGAAACGCGTCTGCTCTTGCTATCTCGGCAAATCAATGAGCCCCCTGGGGTCTATTTGACTTGTGAAATATATGCATAAGTATAATAATTATACGAAGCCATTTATGAAGGACCCGATTGGCAGGAACGCTCTGGACTTGTTGATTTGTATATAAATTGGTTAAATGATTTATAATATAAAGTCATTTATATGATGCTAATTAAAATATTCAATGAATGACATAATAGGCGGTGAAGATATTGTGGATATTCAATGAAAACTAAGTTAGAGTCAGTGTTTTAATATCCATGAAGAATTTTTTTCAAAAATGCAGCATAAAAATTATTTAAAACCATTTCATTAGTCTTGAGTGAGTAAATAAGTTATCTCAAATAATTTCATTGGATTTTGAGCAGCAGATAATAAAGCTTTAACCCTTAACCTGTTGCGTGGAGTCACTCAGACTCCTTGTGATTTAAATATATCAAAATCTCTTAAAACGTTTGAGCAATAGTTACGCGCTATCTAGTACCTTCCTAGAAATGGGAAAATACCATTTTCAGTGCTTCATCGTCAATATTCAATCAACCATCTTCGTGTAAACAACCCCTCGGAGTCGGAGAGACTCCACATCACCGTTTATGTATTATTTTGCGACGGGAAAGCATATCATAGACAACCATCCAGAAACTGGAAAACCTGAAATAATTTACTTTTAAAACGTGACAAAAGGAGGTGTAGATGCCATTGACGAAAAAAGTACCATTTATAGCTGATCCAGAAGAACTCTGCGTTGTTTCATAAAATACTTGATATCACACAGTCAACACATACAGAATGTATGGGTGTTACAAAAATAATCAACCATTACGGAGAAAAGATTTTATCAAGACTTTAGCAAAGAGGTTAGTTCGTCCCCACTTGAGAAGACGCTATGAACATTTGAATCCCGGTGGTGAAAAAAATAAAGACAAATTTTTTAAATTATTTCTTGCAATTTTTATGTATTGTTTCATTTTATGTTCGATAATTTTCTTTTGATTTTCCAAAAAATGATGTTCCTTTATTGTTCTTGTTGAATCCTGATTGGTTTATCAGGATGTTATGGTTTCGAAGGATCATATGTTGAGTCCTGATGCTTTTATCAGGATATAATGTATTTCGAAGGACCAGAATTATACACCCTGATTGTTTTATCAGGGGGATGGGTAAGGGGGTATACTCAACTTTAAGCACCCAGTAGTAATACCGTTGATTACTGCGTAAGTTGTTACTTGTAATAAAATAACAATTACGAGGATAGGAAGTGGTGGAAAATTCGAACGCACTTTTAACACAACAACAAAATGTATTTTCTTGTTACCGACAATGTGATAACAAGCACGAACTATTGTACAATGCAATATTGATACAATTTAAAATCTTCCTTCTATATGAAAAGGGAAGAAGTGACTACTAAGTTGCTAACGAAGACAAGGCAATGTTATTGTTTCGCGACAGATCAAAAATAGTAATGAATTTTTACAGTGTAATTGTATATAAAAGCCCAGATAGAAGGAAATATAAGAGGTTCCTTCATCTGGGTAAAAGTAGGGGAAATATTAACAATGATTGGGGGTTCGATCTTAAAACCGCCCCAGATATGTTACAACAATACTATCATTTGTCGTTTACGAAAACTAGGTAGGAATGCATACTAAATGCACCAATCAGTGTACTTCTAGCGTGTTTAATCTTAGAAATTCAAATCCTCGATTTTCTCCCCCCATTTGGACTAATTTTCACTAGCTGTCTGGATATAATCGAAAGCTGATAAATGACTTTCACAGAATAGGAGTTTTCGAATCGTCTACACAAAAGAATAACACACTGGGCAATGTGTCTAGCTGTTGTATGCATTTTAGCACTATTTCCCAGGAAATGAGCAATAAATCTCTACAAGTGTCGAAGCTTACAAGGAATTTTACTTGCAGTTATCTTTTCGTGCAAAATATTAATTTCAAGAGTGAGACCACACATGGTAAACTAAACCGGTTAACCCAAAACATTTAAGTTTTACAAGCGAGCTTCTTTGTTGAGAAAAAACAAATCTGCGTTTCCCAAAATGGGAATTCATGGGACGCAACAGTTCTATTGAATACCAAAATATAGTTCTGTTATATAATTAGATGTTCAAAATATGCGTATAAATTTCACTCATTGTTATTTTTCAAACCCGACGATGTCTTCTTTAAATATTTTATGTGTCAAATGCAGTATTTTCCAAAGTTGACTAATTCAGGTACAAATATCTTCTTAAATAAGTAAATGAGATATAAGTAATAGCTGTTTTTACTAACGAAGTCCAGTTTTGAAAGTTTGTCAAAATTTAGTGAAGGAGTCTGTGAGACTCCATGTCACTCTCCACGTGACTAAAATGGCACGTCACCGGTTACGGGTTAATACAGATTGTAACGTCACGTTTTACCCTAGGGGTATTTGAGCATGAAATTCTAATGCTGATTTCTCAAGGGAGGTTTGATTACCCCAGCAACAAGATTCCTAGTCAGGTTTTTAACAATATATTATAAAAAGGACAAGGTGTACAAATCTTGATTTACAGTTCTAATCATTCTCTCAAATTACACAACCTTATAACTACTTATCTTAAGGGAAACTGTTCAAATCGTGGCTCCACTCTCAATGCAATGTGTCTCTGCGTCTGTCAAATGCTCTCGGTAAGAGAATTTATTCTCAAGTCAGCTTCGTAATGTACTGCAGGTATGCTTCCAGCTCCTCCACCATAAATTAATCTCCAGGCAAATGTGGGTACAGGCACACGTGACAGCCAAAAATTACTACAGCTTCCAGCTACTTATCGTACTCCAATTCAACTCAAGGTTCAGGCTATGATTGTGTCTCGGTGCAGGCCAAGCTTCAGCAAATGATTCCACTTCGAATGCAAACAACGTGGACTCGACCAAGGAGTGTAATCTAACTCGTGAGGTCCCAACCAAGGATTTGTCGCAAAAATGGTCCCAACTAAGGAGTGTAGTCTAACTCGTGTGGTCCCAACCAAGGATTTGTCGCAAATATGGTCCCAACTAAGGAGTGTAGTCTAACTCGTGTGGTCCCAACCAAGGATTGTCGCAAATATGGTCCCAACTAAGGAGTGTAGTCCAACTCGTGTGGTCCCAACCAAGGAGCGAGAATAAACATCATTTATCTCGCAAACTAAAACTCAGAAAATTCACTGGGATACTCGATGACTTCAGATCAAAATTCTCAATCATATACGAAAGATGATTTCTCGTTCAGAGAAAGACCGGAAAAGCACGTCAATCTGCTTTCCACATTACGCAGACACGAAGATCATAGAAGAGAAGTAACCTGGCATAAGGTGACAGTCCGTCAACGTGCATTCTATGAAACCAGTGGCGTTTCAAAAGGAAGGGAGTAGCATAGGCGTGCAATACGTTGCAAGATATGCGATATTGAATCCCAGTGTTTCTATGTTCAACAGTTAAAGACCGTGCAGGGATGGATTAGCACAATGTAAAATCTTCAAACGCTTATAACTTTTTACATGAGCCGAATCTGGAAAAATGGTAAATGAAAAAGCTGTTCCATTTGATGAGAGGAATACATGGTTAAAATGAATGTACAACTTAAAGAATCACCCTGTATAGTATTGATGAGTAAGTGGCGATGATTATGATTCCGGTTCCGATGAATTTTTGTTTTGAAAGTCACCACGAAACGTAAGAATATTGACGAATTTATGTAAACATGTTAATTGGATCTATAGAAAAATTATTTCCAAATATTCAATTTCCTTGCCTAGAAATGAACGTATGGAGCAAAAAGTGAAGCATTTATTGTAATAATCAATTTTTACATTCACCATGTTCAATTTTCTCCAACTCACTGATCGCATATTGCCGTATAAATTCAAGACTGAATACACGTCTGAATACATTCAAATCAGTAGGTACATTTCTATTCTTTCTTTCAATTCTAATTTACTACTGTTACTGTCAATCGATCTGGATGAGGACCATCATATCGAGGTGATACTAGGAGTTATTACACAGGTTGGCTGCTGCAAGATTACAAGGATCCATTGAGGATACAATTAACGAAAATCGGTTGAAATATTACTTTGCAATAATAATAAAATTCAGTACGCCAATTGCGTATTACCCACAGACAATTTCATCAGACTCTAGAGAAATATAACATATCCCTTTTTTTTACATTTTAACAACCACTTTTGCATTACCCGCAAGCAACTGATCGTCGAACATGGCGGTAAAACATATTATATTCAAGGTGTGTCCTAATAATTTGGGGGCGTAATACTCGATTAATTTTAGATAGGAAATGTCTAGTGAATCTTATATTGAGAGAATTACATTTTGTTCATCTAACAATAAAGTATATCTACGAAAATAAAAAACCTCAGCATGAATGTAGAAACCTCGGAATTATTTTTGATTGTCAGCTGAGATTTAGAGAGCATATCTCTTTATTGTTGAAAAAGTCTTTTCTTGCCCTGAGACATTTATACCGCCAGAGACATTTTTTAGACCTCGCGTAAATATCTTTGTGAGACTCTGGTGCTGTCCATACTGAATTACGGCTTGGTACTTTTCTATCCGTGCCTTGATTCTATCGCGAAGTATAGATTACAGAAAGTGCAAAATGCTTGTTGCAGGTTTTTTTTGGCATGAGGAAGTATGACAGGGGGGTTGGGGAGAGGATTGATAGGATTGGATGGCTCAGAGTTGAAAATATTTTTAAACTTCAGATGTCAATAATGGTTTGTCGGATTTTGCCTTCTTCCATTCCTCCCTATTTGAGGGAAAAGTTGGTTTATAGACGGGATGTTCATGATGTTGCGATAAGACATGGTCAAAGGCTAATGTTACCTAGATTCGGGTCGGCCATGTTTCAGCGCTCTTTTACCTTCAATGCTGTGAAGGTGCACAACGAAATTTTGTTGCTTTTTGAGACAGCCTCTTTGAACTCACTGAGACGAAATTTACGACAACACTTGTTGAACTGTCAAATTTTGAATCGATTTGTATAATCCTAGATTTGTGAAGAAAATGTATTTTATTTTATTTTAGTTCTCTTTTATTTTAATTATATAATTTTTTTTTGTGGGTTGAGTGGAGTAGCTTTTGGCTAGACTTCGCCCTTATGTTATGTTTATAAACATGCAAATAAAGACACTATTATTATTATTATTAATAACCTGTTTCCCAGATTGTGATTTGATACAGGATGTTGATATACAGGTTTTACCAAAATATATGCAACAAAATTCAATAGTAGATTCTTGAAGAAAATTTAGGGGACCCCTTTTTTTATTTTTGTGAAATGGGACCCCATTTCGGAGTTGCAGACCTCTGAACTTGGCCCTCCAGAATCGTTTTATGTCAATATCTCAGAACATTGTTGCATATTACATACCAAATTTCATACACGGGGTTTTCGAAATATGATAAATCTGACAGTGTTACCTTTTTTGACATAGCGCTCTATTGAGCCACTTTTCCTTGGGCCCCATTTTCGTTGGAGTCCAAAAAATTTGGTAGCATATTTTTATTTCTCCAAATTTATTATTTCATAGGGAAGCCCGGGTTGTTTGTAGATCTTTTTGTCTCTTGCATTATTTCGTAAAATGAGTTATTTTCTGAGGATTCTAATCCAACACATAATAATCATGCAATATCAGGACATAATCAAATATCACATAACACATATCACATTGTTGGATATTCGGCTCCTACGATTGACTACAAATCCCGATATGCATGATGTTACATTATGCCGTTTTGCTCGATAATTACTCAAGTTACAAAAAAAATGTATGAGACATAAAAATTTACAAACAACCTGAGCTTTCCTATGAAATAATAAATTTGGAGAAATAAAAATACACTAACAAAGTTTTCGGGCTCCAAAGATAAGGGGCCCAAGGAAAAGTGTCTTAAGAGGGCACCATGACAAAAACGGTAACACTGGCAGATTTATCATATTTCAGAATAGTAGAGTTCACAAAGCATGAAAAGAGCTCTAAAACAGATTTTCGTGGGACCTTCATTGCTAAAATGTATAGACCACTGGGTATCATTCTCCATACCCTTACAATGCAAATTCAACTGGTCGTCAAAAAATCGTCGTGTGCAGGAAGGGGTGGGGGGCATTTTTCCAAAAATTGACAAAAAAAATTTTTCTGTTCATGGTCATCTATATAAGGTGAATATCACTCACACAAACTTCTGTTGAAATATACGATTCAGAAATATTTTTTATTAATTGTCAAAAAAGTCGGATACAATGCTCTTAAATGGAATTCCTTAAGATATAACCGCTTGCCCTGAACACCCATATTAACTATTATGTTCCGCTCGGTTTTACTCGAGATCTGTTAGGATTATCGAAAAAATGCTTCATATGAAAGGTCTGCTCCGAAAACCAACGATTCAGATGATTCTTTCAAAATTACAATAGCCAGAACTGTTTCCTCACAAAATAAGAAATTGTGTTATTAACTCCCATTAACCGAAACCGAACCTGGAGACGCTAGTAAGGCGCAATTTCTAGCGTTAGTCCATGTTAGTGGCGACCTTATGGATTTGAGCTTTGATTTATGCACATAAGGTTCGTTATATCTATCCGACCAACTTTACAGTACTATTCCTGCGTGCATTCAGAACGCACATTTTGAAGATATTGTTTAAATTCCTTAATTTTTTATATGTATGAGAATTTTTACGTATAATTCATAGATAGTTGATTTCATTTTGTTAATTCGTTAATAAATATTCAAATATGCGAGTTCAAACTTATATTCATTACTTCATAAATCAATTTTGTGACCTAATATTAACACATTTTTTAAATCATCGCTCATTCTCATTAGTAGTTTCAAGATTTCCTGAATCCTAGACCAAAAATCTGGAAAAGAATTAAGAAGGTATATAGTTGGTATCTATGATACTAACGGTGGGTTTCACGAAGCTTTGACAGCTCTTAATTGCCGAATTTAGTGTTGTGAGTGTGGAAAATGTCTTAAATACTCCTCTGATAAATACTAAAAAATGTCCGAAAATAATCATTACTTCTAAAAACAGTCGACATTTAGAGTTTTTTAGTATTTATCGACATTATCGAAAATGTCTGGATAAATATCATAAATTTCTTTTCTATTTAAAAATTGCTAGACAATTTTCATTTTTGTCCGATATTTATTCTTCTTTTCTACTTGGATCGAAGATGCTTAACGATCTGAGATGCCAATTATACAAAATTTTTTTAAGAAGTTAATTTTTTTCTAGTTTTGGATCGAAGATGCTTAACGATTTGTGATGCCATTATACTGAGTTTTGTTTTAAGCAGTTTATTCTTTTCTACTTGGATCGAAGATTCTTAACGATCTGTGAGCCAATTGGGAAATTATACAAAGTTTTTTTTTAACAAGTTTATTTTTATTATTTAACAGTCTAATTAAATCGATTTTTCTAATACTAATTCTTAATTCAGAACCTGGCTCCTGTCTTTTATCTCTTATACACAATAAAATAACACGATAATAACTCATTCAATGATAAGTTATTTGTTATTTCCAATTGACCTAGAAAAATTTCTTAAAATGCCTCAAATTGTCCTGATATTTTAACTTAACATGTAACGATTGTCATATTTCTCCGCAATGTCCGTAAATACTTAAATACTCAAAATGCTCGACCTTGGGGGAAAGTTTCGGACATTTTCCCAGGATATTTGTCCCTAACTTAAAAACTCGAGTATTTCACATCACTAGCCGAATTAGTGCGATTCTATGACGATTTTCAGTTCATTTTTGATACAACCATCGAATTAAATCCACAATTAAGCTAATCGAGGCTTCGTGAGTGTCTAAATATTTCTTACATGTCATGATTCATCTAATTCAACTATCACTATCAGATGAAGAATCATCAAGGGAAGGAAAATTTGAAAAATTTTAAGTACTATTATTTGCACATGTTTTTTGGGCCATACATTTGCAGGAGCCAATACACGGAATTTGTTTTCTTTTACAGGAACATATTGAGCCTGTGCAATCTGAAATGAGAATGTCCATTTCATAAATAATATTCACGGATCTGATATTCGATATAATATTTAACTTTCCTACAACTGCAGTTGCTAAGGATATATGTTTCCTTAGGTAGGATTGGCATCGTCGTTAATTTTGGAAGAAGTTTTCCATTTTCTACATACCACCCACTAAATATAGGATCCGGTAAAGATGGTCATGGTACATTACTATTGATCCAAATATTTGTTTGGTACTGGACTCGAAGGCTGTGTTATCACAAACTATCCAATGTTGGAGGTAATTTACTTATGGATCTTGAAGAAGCTATAATATTCCCCTGAGCCTGTTGATACATTTCACATTTTCGTGTGTCGTATACAGGCAGATTACAAATTCAACAATATCATTGAATACTTTCAAACATGGCACCGGAAGTACATGATGAATTCAAAAATAGGAATTTTGTCATTAAATTTTTGATTGGGAATTTTAACCAACTCTCTGTAGATCAGGCGCTAGAGCATATCAACAAAAACTCCAAAGCTGCAGGAGGAATAGTGGGATTAACTAAAAATAGTACTAGAATGGATGAATGGTTCTTGAGTTACAACATTATTGGTATGAAGTTAGTCACATTTCGCTCATCTTTGCATCTTCATTCGGTCAAAATGTCGAAGAAGGTAAGAAAAGAATGAAAATTGATGAAGATTCTGGGCAGATACTGCAGAGTGAACTTTCAAGATTTTGAGAGAAGAAGTATTCAATGATATTGTTTAATTTTTAATCCATCTGTATACGACAAACGAAAATGTGAAATGTGTCAAAAGGCTCAGGGGAATACTATAGCTTCTTCAAGATCCATAAGTAAATTACCTCCAAAATTGGATAGTTTGAGACAACACAGCCTTCGAGTCCATTACCAGACAAATATTTGGATCAATAGTAATGTACGAAGACCATCTCTACCGGATCCTATATTTAGTGGGTGGTATGTAGAAAATGGAAAACTTCTGCCAAAATTAACGACGATGCCAATCCTACCTAAGGAAACATCTATCCTTAGCAACTGCAGTTGTAGGAAAGGTAAATATTATATCGAATGTCAGATCCGTAAATATTCTTTATGAAATGGATATTCTCATTTCAGATTGCACAGGATCGATGTGTTCCTGTAAAAGAAAACAAATTCCGTGTATTGGCTCCTGCAAATGTATGGCCCAAAAAACATGTGCAAATACTAGTACTTAAAATTTTTAAAATTTTCCTTCCCTTGATGATTCTTCATCTGATAGTGATAGTTGAATTAGATGAATCATGACATGTAAGACATTTTTAGACCCTAAATATCATAGATACCAACTATATACCTTCTTAATTCTTTTCCAGATTTTTGGTCTAGGATTCAGGAAATCTTGTTACTACTAATGAGAATGAGCGATGGTTTCAAAAATGTGTTAATATTACGTCATGAAATTGATTTATGAAGTAATGAATATAAGTTTGAACTCGCATATTTGCATATTTATTAACGAATTAACAAAATTAAATCAAATATATATGAATTATACGTAAAAATTCTCATACATATAAAAAATTGAGGAATTTAAACAATATCTTCAAAATGTGCGTTCTGAAGGCACGCAGGAATAGTACTGTAAAGTTGGTCGGATAGATATAACGAACTTATGTGCATAGATCAAAGCTCAAATCCATAAGGTCGCCACTAACATGGACTAACGCTAGAAATTGCGCCTTACTAGCGTCTCCAGGTTCGGTTTCGGTTAATGGGAGGTAATAAGACAACTTCTTATTTTGTGAGGAAACTGTTCTGCCTATTGTAATTTTGAAAGAAGCATCTGAATCGTTGGTTTTCGGGGCAGACCTTTCATATAAAGCATTTTTTCGATAATCCTAACAGATCTCGAGTAAAACCGAGTGGAACATAATAGTTAATATGGGTGTTCAGGGCAAGCGGTTATATCTTAACCCGGCATTACACAGGTGGGGTCTACCGCGCCCCCAGTAAACTAACGTCTATCGTAACTTTTGCTTCCTATCTGGTATGCCATTCTGGTTACCTATAGCTTCTTGAAATATGAATATGAAGTCAACGGATAGCCATTTTCAGTAATGAGCTTCACATTGAATGAGAACCAGCGCGATGATTCGTGTCGAGGCCTGCTAGACCCCACCTGTGTACTAACGTAACAATTTTACTGTTTTCAAATAAAACTTTGAAAAACCGCAAGAAGGTGAGTGGTTACGTTCATATGATAAGAGTATACTATTCAAAATAATGCCATTCAATTGACAGCATGTCCTATTACGAGAAAGAGCAAGCAAGACTTTTGGCGCTTTGGAAGGAAATCGAGGATGAGGAGGAATGCGAGCATGACGAGGAATTGAGGGACCCTCAAGATGTTGATGAAGTAGATCACATAAGTATCAAGAGTTATCATTCTGATAATGAAATTATAGAAAATGAATCCCAAAACGACGAAGTATCAGAGGAATGAGTAACTGACCAAAAAGGTAATTATTTTTCGGGTAAAGACGGTATTACAAAATGCAGAAGATGGCCGTTGAGAATTTTCTTCTCTGTGATGGATACAGCAGGAATTAATAGTCAAGTCATTTACAGGGCCAATACTGACGACATTTCAAGAAAACGTCGACTTTTTCTAGAGGATCTAGGTCTGGCTTTGGTAGAACCAACTATGCACCTCAGAAAAAATAATCCCCGACTGACTAGAGAATTCCGAACAAAAATAGTAAGCATGTTAGGTGAAACAGAATCTGCTCCATCCAAAAGACAAAAAATAGGACGCGGTAGATGTCAGGAGTGCCCCAGAAATCTAGATAGGAAATCAAAAAACTCCTGTGAACGCTGCGGGACATTTTTATGTTTGGTTCACATGCATTTTCTGTGTAAAAATTGTATGGAATTGGGTGACAGCTAGTTGTTTTTTCTATCATTCTTTTTACCACACCAATTCATATGTTATAGAGCGAACCTTCCTCTTTGTATTCTTCCAGTTTATTTTTATTTTTAAGGAAAAATTGTTCAGTTGCTCAATTTTAAGAACATGTGTGTATTTTTGGAGCTAATTTTTGATATGTTTGGATTTTTTTTAATATAATTATAAATTTATGATTTTATGAAAGTTTCTTTGTTTTTCTTCCAAGGTTTGAGTATGATAATAACATTTCTGTACGAATACATTGAAAAAACAGATTTGAAACCTATTTTTTATCATTTCAAAGTTGGGGTCAATGGGACCCCACCTGGGTTCTGGTGCAAAAAAATTTCACCTGTGTAACGCCGGGGGAATTCCATTTAAGAGCATTGTATCCGACTATTTTGACAATTAATAAAAAATATTTCTGAATCGTACATTTCAAAAGAATTTTGTATGAGTGATAGTCACCTAATATAGATGACCATAAACAGAAAAAAAAAATTGTCAATTTTTGGAAAAATGCCCCCCACCCCTTCCTGCACACGACGATTTTTTGACGACCAGTTGAATTTGCATTGTAAGGGTATGGAGAATGATACCCAGTGGTCTATACATTTTAGCAATGAAGGTCCCACGGGGTGACACGATAGAGCCCGGTTTGAACTCTACTAGAACCCCCGTTTATAAAATTTGGTATGTAATATGCAACAATGTTCTGAGATATTGACATGAAACGTTTCTGGGGGCCAAATTCAGAGGTCTGTAACTCCGAAATGGTGTCCTATTTCACAAAAATTAATAATTGAGGTCTTCTACATTTTCTTCGAGAATCTACTGTTAAATTTTGTTGCGTATGTTTCGGGACACTCTGTATAACAAAAAAAATGCTATCTTGTTTGTTGTTGTTTTTCGTTACTTCGGCAACCATAAATAAGATAGTAGATAATAACACATATTTCAAATAACTGCGGTATTTGGTAATTGCAAAAACGTGCAGAAATGTTCATTGGTGTTATTTATTTATTTTACTCTCTGAAGAGAAGTGTAAATATTGCGGTTTTCACTACATATTCGTAAGCTAATATGCAAACAACCAAATTGAGCCATTTTGAAACTATTCAATGAAAATTCTTTTTTTATTTGGATGTGGAGCATTCGGAGATGTATTATTATTATTATTTTCTTTTGACCACTAAGATTATGCTAAGGTTTGTTTAATTTGTTTGAGTAGGTATCACCGAGTGCACACCGTGCACCTAGGGTGATACGTTTGTTTTGGTGACATATTCTGCCCTTTTCCGTCATAGTACTTTACGTACTATATGGGCTGTACCCAACAGTACTGCACGTTGCATCTGGAGGAGATTGTGTCTTCCAGGGACTTCTTTAATTTGGTCTGCTGTTGTTTTAGAGATGAGTCCCGTTGCGCCTATGATGATGGGGATAACTTTAGTTCTTAGGTTCCACATTCTCTGCAGTTCAATTTGTAGGTCCTTGTATTTCAGTTGTTTTTCGGCTTCTTTTACTGTTATATTATAGTCGGATGGAATTGACACGTCTATTAGGAGGCATTGTCTTTTCTGTTTGTCTTTCACCACCAGGTCTGGTTTGTTTGCGACAATTTTTCTGTCCGTGTGGATTTGAGTGTCCCACATGATGGTGACTTCAGCTGATTCAACTACAGGATCCGGGTTGTGCTCGTACCATTTATCGCTAACGTCTATATTGTATTGTTTGCAGATGTTCCAATGCAGTTGTTTTGCTACTGTGTTGTGTCTGTCTAGGTAAGCTTTTTTGGCCAAGATGGGACAGCCTGATACAATGTGATGGATGGTTTCATTGAATGATCGACAAAGCCTGCATTTCTGGTCAGACCCGGTTTTCATGATTTTTGCTTTCATATAGTTTGTCGCGATGGCTTGGTCTTGACAGGCTGTTATTAGGGCTTCTGTTTCTGTCTTCAGATTTGCGTAGGATAACCACGCCCATGATTGTGTTTTGTTTATTGTTTCTTTCTCTGCCTCTTTTGGTAACTGTCCGTGCAATGGTTTTGACTTCCATTTTGTTATTCGTTCTTCCTTCATTTGCTGTTTCCATTGTTTTTTCATTTCTTTTACTTGTCTTGTTTCAGTTTTGTCAGGGTTGTAGTTTTCTATACTGTCTTCTTCGTGTACACTCATTCGGACTTCATCTTCTTTCTTCTGGTTCTGCATGTGCCTAAATACCATTCCTAAGTATTTTTCTTGTTCTTTTAACTTCAGGTAGTTGACGAGCCCTCTTTTCGCTATGTTATAGGTGGATTCAATACTGACCAATCCTCGACCTCCTTCTTTTCTTGGAATGTATAGTCGATCGATGTCGGCTCGGGGATGGAGTGCGCCGTACATTGTCATGAGCTTTCTTGTCTGAGTGTCCAACTTCTTTATCTCAGCTTGTGTCCACTTGATGATATCCACGCTGTACTGGATAACTGGTACTGCTAGCGTTGTTATTGCCGTGATCTTGTTTTTGGCATTAAGTTCTGTCTTGAGGATTTCTCTCGTTCTTCGCAGGTATTCTGTTCTTATTTTGGTCTTCATTTTTTTATGTTGGATTCCATCATGTTCATCTATGCCCAGGTATCTGTAGGCGTCGGTTTGGTCAAGAGATTTAATCGTTGTTGATGTGTCTATTTCGATGTTCTGTTTTTCTAATAGTCTTCCTTTGATAAATGTTGCTTTCGCACACTTATCGAGACCAAATTCCATTCTGATGTCGTCACTGAAATTTTTTACTATTGCTAGTTGTTCGGTCAGTTCTTCGTCTGATTTTGCTACAAGTTTTAGGTCATCTGCGTATAATAGGTGGTTAACTTTCTCTTTTTCATGTTTGCATTGATATCCCATAGTTGTGCTATTTAGTCTGGAGCTGAGGGGGAAGAGTGCAATGCAGAACAGCAGCGGTGACATTGAATCCCCTTGGTAAATACCACTCTTTATATGAATGTTTTCAATGGTGATGTTAGTATTGTTGTTGCCGCTGGGGTGTGCTGTTTCACTAGGAATGTTGCTAGTGTTGTTGTTGTTGACATTTGGGGCTGCTGTCAGGTGCAAACCTGTTATCCAGTTTTTCATTGTTTTACTGATGAATGACAAGAGGGTAGGGGATGCTTTATAGATGTTAAGTGATTCAATAATCCAGGTGTGCGGAACCTTGTCGAAAGCTTTCCTGTAGTCGATCCATGCTAGTGACATGCCTTTCTTTCTTTCCTTACAGTCCTTATTGAGCATATTACTCGTGATTAAGTGATCTTTACACCCATACGTGTTTTTCACACATCCTTTCTGTTCTGCTGGGAAAAGCTTGTTTTGTGCAAGATGGTAGTGCAGTCTCTCTGATAATATTTTTGTGAGCAGCTTGTAGACATTATTCAGACATGTAATTGGTCTATAGGACTTGGCCAGCTCAGTTGTTTGGTCTTTGGGAATCAGGTATGTTCTTCCTTTGGTGAGCCATTGAGGGATGTTTTGTTTCTCTTCCATCATTTCGTTGTACGCTTTCGTTATATTCTTGTGTGTTGCGTGTAGTTTCTTCAACCAGAAATTAGGTATTCCGTCGCCACCTGCTGCTTTCCAGTTGCCGGTTGTGCTTATTGCTACTTTTAACTCTTCTTCCGTGATTTTATTCCATTCCATTCTGCTTATGTTGGCTGTTCGTTCATATTCTTGCTGGATCCAAGGTGCTGTTGAGTTGTGGTTGTTGTCTTGTTCCCAGATGCCTTTCCAGTAGGTTTCTAATTCATGCTTAGTCGGTGTAGCTTTAACCTGATGTTTCTTTCCCTTAATACCGTTGTAAAATTTCCCGGTGTTATCTGTGAATTGTTTATTCTGTTTGTATTGGGTTGATCTTTCTGTGTATCGTTTTATCCTGTATGTTTTTGCGGACACTTTTTGCTTTAGCTGCTCGACAACTTTTATGTGTTCCTTAAGGTTTCGTATCTGGTACTTCTCATACAATTCTCTCTTTTGTACCTCCATTCTGTGGCTCAGCTTGAGCTGCAGGGACTCTTTCAGCTGTGAAAGATCTTTTCTCAGATTCTTTATTTTATTTTAAATTCTTTTTTTCCACGGTGGTTCTTCATTCCATGTCTTTATGTTGGTTTTTATTATTATTATTATTATTATTATTATTATTATTATTTATTGTTGAAGAGCAGAGGTAAAACCTATAAACTCACAAGTTAACAAAAAAAAGAATGTAAAGTAAAGAGAAAGAACAGAACTAAAATATATATATGTCCAGAATAATGAAAAATTACGTACACGCACTATAAATACACTTCACAAAGCACTCCGATGGAGTCTCCATCCATCGTAGCTGTTCTTAAATGTATTCACACTACTGGATTCAACAACAGATCTGGGTAAACCGTTCCACCGATCCAATATTCTATTGGACAGAAAATATTGCCGTGTACTGGTCCTAAATGGCTCCTTGGCAAGCTTGTGACTATGCCCCCGGAGGTTATTCCTGTTGAACTCGAACAAATGACGCAGATCAACTCCAAATTTATTATTTATGGCTCGATAAGATATTATTAAATCCCCCCTAGTACGGCGATCCTCGAAGGATGTTAGACCAAATATCTGCAGCCTGGTATTGTAGTCGGGTCGGCCATAGGCGAAAAACGGAACCCTGGTACACCATCTCTGGACGGACTCCAGCAAATCTCTATCTCCTTGGAGAGCAACCCACCAGGCAGGTCCAGCATATTCCAAAATTGGTCTCACGTAGCTCTCGTATAGCAATCTCATTGTCTGAATACTGCAGTTACAGAAAGACTTTTGAATCAAGTAGGTGATTTTCTTGGCTCTAGCACAGACAGATGAGATATGCTCAGACCAGTCCAAGTTAGAAGTGACAGTCAATCCCAAGTCCCTCTGCATCTCAACCACTTTAAGGGGACAGCCAGCAAGTGATTACGGTATACGTGTATTCCTCTTGCCCATGTGTAAGACACAACACTTATCAGTGTTGAGCGGTAACAACCAGTCCTCCGTCCACTGGGTGACAGTATCAAGATCAAGCTGCAGCTGATTAGTGTTCAATGGTGGGACTCCGTATATTTTGGTATCATCAGCATATAGCAGGCACCTGGACCTAATGAGACAAGGGAAATCGGCGGTGTAAAAGAGAAAAAGAATTGGCCCAAGCACCGATCCCTGTGGCACCCCACTCAGAACTCGTCCCTCCATTGACGAAAAAACTCCACCAACTGTCACCCTGAAAGTTCTCTGACTCAGAAAAGATTCTATCCACAACAACAGGCGGCCACGTATTCCAAGGTGTTCCACGGTGACACGGTCAAAAGCTTTTGAGAAATCTAGATATATAACAATATGTGTTCATTGGAATTTTCAATCTTAAATTAATCAAGGATTACGCCATAACCTGTTTCACGCATGGTTAGGAAATACCCCGTATAATACCAATATCATCAACATGTTGAGCTATTCCGGATATTATATTGTTTCAATTGCCAACACAGATTTTCAGCATCCTTAGGTTGAACTTGGATGGTTATCCTTCAGCATTACTTATTTCATGAATTTATTTGCATTACTTTAGGAGAAAATAACCGAGTGTACTGATTTTTCGTAACCATTGTTAACGAAAAATATTGAATGCCAAAATTTCATGATGGAATATCTAACAAAAGATTAAAGTCCAATGAGAGAACCCCCCAACTTTATAAGATCTGGTTAGCAATATTATATATATATGGTTCGAACTCCGTCTTGTTGGAATTGATATATCACATATTTAAAACGGCCAAGGGTTCCAATTGGCGCTCTTGTTCTATCGCTTTACCCGTATCTCTGCATTTTTCGAAATTTTGTCTGAAAATGGTCTCAAATGATTGGGTTCAACTGACTTATGAACAATCCGGGGTCAAATCCAATTTTGTCCTTTTGTCCTTTCGTCCTTTCGTGAACAAGTTAACCCTCGAATTGAAGGAGTTGGAGCAAAATCCGCTCAAAAAATTCTGTTCTGCATCCAATTCATACTCGGTAGTTAGTTGGAAAATACCGACATGAAGACTTCTCAATCTCAGAAACAATTCCACAGATATCGCTGAAATTTAACAGTATCCTTCAAAACCAAGTTCTAGATTGAAACTAGATCAGATCTCTATTAAGTAATCATCAAATGATACTTTTGGAGGTATATTCATTATTAAATGGTTCCTTTCTGGCTTTTCTCTGCCAAACTCTGAAAAATATCTATAAAATAAAAAAAATTTATTGTGTGCATTGCTTCTGCGTTAGAAACGCAAGATATTTGTCAGAAGCAATGTATAGGATAATGTTGCCTAAGAAACATCAACGATGAAGAATCTATTTCGTAACGTTCCGGAGACTAGATCAGACTTCTACGGCAGACACCAAGCGAAAATCTTCAGAATTATTTTTTTTGCTACCCATTTTGAAATTCGACAAAAAATAATCCTGAAGATTTATGGTTGGTGTATGACGAAGGAGCCTCATCTAGTCTCTGAAACGGTACGAAATAGTTGATTTATCGTTGATGTTGTATCGTTATTGTTTGTTAGGCAACATTGTTCTATACATTGCTTCTGAAAAATATGTTGTGTTTCTATCACAGTAGCAATTCACAAAAAATAGTTTTTTCATTTATTTGAATATTTTTCAGAGTTTGGGAGGGAAAACACAGAATGGAACCATTCAGATCTCTATTGTCGGAAATATTGGGAAAATATATCGAAGACAATCTTGGAGGTACGATAATTCTTTCATGTACAGCCTGACCTCAATATATTTTCATGAGTTCCGTGGCGTTATAATGTATAATGTTTTGTTTATTTCCAGAGACAAAGGTACAATAAACCATGTGCTACAGGTACAATGATAACAAGCAGAATACTACAACAACATTACAACAATAATAACATTAATAACAACATAGATTCTGCATAAAGTAACATCTACATATATGTAAATATATTATTAAATCTTGAGATTTCTTGTGCTTCTTTCTTGTATAAATTCTTGTGAAAGTTTTCAAGGCCGAAACATATGTTGGAAATTATATAAAATGAAAAAGTAAATATTCTTTTACTAGTCAAACACAACGTGCTACAATACCCAAGAAAACTTTCACAAGAATTTATGTAAATATATATACATTATAGCAACAACATTACCACAAATTCCACAAAAAATTCACTTTTGAAATAAACAAATGAACCACTAAGGCTAAAATGCCAGCGCGTGGTTGTAAAGTGTTTTTTACATAATAAAATTTAATAATTATTTTAATAATGTCTACTGCTCAAATGAGACAATAGGATGATAATGGTATACCCTGTGAACAACTCATCAAAATTCTGGGATAATGTCATTAGTGTGCTGTTTTCTTGATTTTCAATGATTGGTGGTACTATATGGAATTTTATTCGCGTCTATGAGATTATGTATCATTTCTCTATCTGTTTCATGAAGGTACTGTTTTGTATGTTTTTTGAATGATACTACTGATGTTGAGTCTTTGGTTTTCCTAGGGATATTGTTAAATATTCGTGCGCTAAGATAAGTATATCCTCTCTGCCCAATAGTTTTGAATGAATATTCAGTGCGCACCATGTTTCCTTTCTTTGCCCTGGTACTGTAGTTGTGGTCAATATTCCTTCGGCTACTTTTATTTTTGTATTGATCTACCGCTACACGTAGGAAGTAGATCTGTCTGAGGTCTAATATTTTACTCTCAGAATAAAGCAAGGTCGATGAATACGTTCGAGAATTATTAAAACAAATCCTCAGGAATTTTTTCTGTAAAATATCCAGATAAGCTAAGTAACTGCTGGCAACACCTCCCCAACCCAGGATCCCATACGACAATCTAGACTCGACCAATGCATGGTACAGGATTTTCATTTGGTGAGTACTCAATATATTTTTAAAATATAGAAATTTAAAAATTATGCTTCTCAAAGTACCTACAGTTTTTTGCATGTGGACATCCCATCTAATGTGTCTGTCAATGTGAACACCTAGATACTTGACAAATTCTGAGGACCTCAGTTGAATAATATCATCAGCATTTTTTATTTCCAGGTGATTGAAATCGGGGAGATGAGATGAGTAACAAGAGAAAGGTAAAAACGAAGTTTTTTCAAAGTTTAGTGTTAATTTTTTTTGATTGAAACAATCTATAATTTCACTCATATCACACTCGACTTTCTTTTTCAGGTTTTCCCAGGATGTGTCTTCATAGAATATTACCGTGTCATCCGCAAAACTAATGATTTCTCCGGTGGTCTGTGAGGTGAGTATGTTATTCATGTAAATGACAAATAATACCGGTCCCAATACTGTCCCTTGTGACACCCCATATTGTACTGTTTTATCTTCACTAAGGACATTTTCGATAGCTACACGTTGCTTTCTGTTACCCAGGTAGTTTTCAAATAATTTAAGTACGTTTCCCCTAGATCCCGCAAATCCTCCAAAAGCTGTACATGGTCAACAGTGTCGAAGGCCTTTGCGAGATCCAAAAAAACAGCCAGAGAATGTTTCTTCCTATCCAGGCTTTTATATATTTTCGATGTCAGTGAACAAATCGCGTCATTAGTGGATTTTCCTTCAATGAATCCAAATTGTTTTTCAGATAGAAGTTTATTTTTATCGATGTAACTAACTATTCTGGCCTTTAAAAGTTTTTCAAATACTTTTGCAATGTTACTGATTAGAGTTATGATTAAGCAGTAAACATCACGCTCAGACGGTACCAGGTTTGATTCCAACAGCGGTGATTTTTTGTTATTTTGACTGACGAAGAAACTAAGAGACAAGATCAGACTGTCGTAATTAAATGAATGGTCAAAAAAATCAAAAAATTACTGACGTGAGGATAGTCTGCTTCTGCCTAGGCTTCTGCACACTTGGTTATAGCATCATTCAATTCAGATTGGTCAACATGAATAAGCGCTATAAATGACCTCACGTCAATGCTTTTCTAATTTTTATCTGAAGCATCCCTTAGATAAGCACAATATAGGGTGTCCCAAGTTCGAGTGCCTATTAGACGTTTCTGGAGAACTGTACATATTTGAAATCTGAAAATTGGGATTATGATATTGCTTGAAATTCTCTACAGAGCTAAAATATTTTCGAAGCCCAAGCACTTCCGATTATATAGGGAGCGAAAATAAATTTCATGAAAAAAAAATGCAAGTTTTGCATTCCTGGTATGATCAAGTATTCAATCCGAATACATTTCTGTTAAAACCATTCCATAAATATCAACACACGGTGTTTCAAATTTTGTGTAGAAAATTGTGATCAAAAATTGGCCATAACTTCTGTTTTTCAAATTAGAACCCTATTTTTGCGCGTATGTTCTGAGGAACATCGCGTTATAGTTTTGCCCAAATGTCTGTAACTTTCGAATATTTTGACGAAAATGGTCTCAAACGATTAAGTTCGACTCCCCAATGAAGAATTCGAGGTCAAATTTGATTCTGTCCGGCCGGAAGTTGCCACGATAACTTGAGAACGAGAAGGGCTAGCGACTTGAAATTTTCAGGGTAGGTGGCGCATCCCAATACGACGGACAAGTTCGTTAATGGGCATAATCGGCCCAGTGGTTTCCGAGTAATAATTTTGTTTTCAACCAATATGAATCCGATCGAATAGAAACTTAGGGCGTAGTTGTAGAATATGAACCTAAGCACGCCTGTGAAATTTCGTGCCAATCGTATGGCTAGAAAATTTTAAAAAATTATTAAAAAATATTTTTGTTATCACGATAACTTGAGAACGGAATGAGATAGCGGCTTGAAATTTTCAGGTTAGGATGTGCACCAGAACGCGACATTTCAGTTTGTTTATGAGCATAATCGGCCAAACGGTTTTAGAGTTATAGCCATCTGGAATTTTCTGAAATTTGGTGGTTTTTTGTTCCTCAGTAACTCGAAAAATACTTAACCGATTGAATTCAAAGATGGTTATTAGTTGTAGAATGCCAACGCTAAAATGTTTGCAAAATTTGGTGAGGATAGCATTTGTAGAAAATTTTTAATAAATCAATGAAAATAAAAAAAAAATTGTATATATCAGTAACTATTCGTTTGAAATTGCTGAAATTTTGCAAGAGCCTCCATAACCTAACTCTACTGCCAAGTTCAAGTTTTAATACGATCGGTTAAATATTGTTGGAGATTCGATCATTCTTGTGC
Organism: Halyzia sedecimguttata; assembly: GCA_937662695.2. Lineage (NCBI taxonomy): Eukaryota > Metazoa > Arthropoda > Insecta > Coleoptera > Coccinellidae > Halyzia > Halyzia sedecimguttata. The sequence continues at coordinate 6,540,988 of OW569416.2, read as the reverse complement.
GAGTTCAGTAGATGGGTGACCGTTGCCTCGATAACTTTCGAACGAAAGGAGATAGGGACTTGCAATTTTCAGGGTAGGTTGCGTATCCGAAAGGGAGAGTTGAGTTCGTTTTTGGGCATAATCGGTCTAACGGTTTCCGAGTTACACACACCTGGAATATCATTCCCTCGATAACTTAAAAAATATAGACTTGATCGAATTGAAGCTTGCCAATTAGTTGTAGAATATCGACTTGAAGACGTGTGTAGAATTTTGTGTGAACCGTATCGCTAGAAAAAAAAAATATTTTTTATGTCACGATAACCTGAGAAAGGAAAGAGATAGCGATTTGAAATTTTCAGGTTAGGTTGTGCATCTGAATGCGACATTTGAGTTTGTTCATGAGCATAATCGGTCAAACGGTTTTGGAGTTATATTCATCTGAAATTTGATTGTTATTTTCTCAATAACTCGAAAAATATAAAACTAATCCAATTCAAACTTAGTTATTATTTGTAGAATGCCAACGCGAAAGATCTTGCAAAATTTTGTGAGGATCATATCACTAGAAAATTTTTAAGAAATCATTGAAAAAAAATTGGTTCAAGCACTGACGTGAAGTCAGAAGCTTTTGCGAGAATGTTCTATTGTCCATACTTATGTTGAACACCCTTAATCGAATTTACCATGGTAAATTATGTTGTCCATTCTCCTGTTTTGGACACTCTTAATTCGAATTTACCATGGTAAATTCGAATTAAGTGTCCAATACAGGAGAATTGACAACATAATTTACCATGGTAAATTCGATTAAGGGTGTCCAATACAGAAGAATGGACAATAGAACATACGCGCAAAAGCTTCTGACTTCACGTCAGTGCTTGAACCAATTTTTTTAGGGTAGCATTGGATTCTGCGGTGAACAATAATGATAGTTTTCTACCATGATGATGCTCCTAAATTCAATAATTTCCGAGTCTTTTTTCATTGAATTCAGGAGCATAATCATGTTAGAAAACTATCAATTTTTCTGAAATTTAAAGATGCATGACCTTTCCACATTCTTCTTTTCGATGTTTCAAAAACGGTTCACGCTGGGGATGTTTAAAATAAGAATAATGAACATAATACTGACTTTTTTTCCGGTTTTTTTTTTGGTATTTTGAAAACTATTCGAATGAATACAACGGTTTTGACAGAAATGTATTCAGCATTACTTGATCATACCAGGAATGCAAAACTTAAAATTTTTTTTTGCAAATTTATTTTCAATCCTTGAATAACCGGAAGTGCTTCAAAAATAGTTTAGCTCCGTAGAGAATTCCAAGCAATATCATAATCCCAATTTTCAGATTTCGAATATGTACAGTTCTCCAGAAACGTCTAATAGGCACTCGAACTTGGGATACCCTGTATTCATCAATGCTTCCGTTGGTATTGATATTGATACTTGATGAAGTCGATTCACCAGTATGAGGTTTGCTCCAAATAAAGAAATCATAGGGCTTGACACTGTACAAGTTCGCTGAAGCTCTTGATGCTATATAAGTACTCTTATAATTATCTGGTTCTCTCACCTTAGGTTTATTTACATCATATATTCCAATAGTGCTATTTTTGAGCGACAAGGCCAATCTATCTCCTTCATTATTCCATTTCAGACAATCTCCTAAACCAACATGATATAATACCCAGTATCTTTCTTTTGTATCCGGGTTATATGTATAAATGCTGGAATTCTCATGAAGAGCAGCTATAAGCCCAGATGATCCCCAATCTACACCTTGTCTGAATCCTGAAATTTTATGGAACTTTTATCAAAACCCTATTGGCGTCATTCTAAGCGTAGATGATATGATTTTTTTATATTAAGTTTCAATAAATAATTAGAAGACTCTAATGTTACCAATGACTAACTGAGAAAGTAAATTTGTACTCAGGTGAGCAAGCGGTTGTGCTCCATTATCTTCTCAAATAACATACATTACACAGAACACCCTCAGCTTTTTGAGATGTTTCGTAGAAAGTAAAATCTAAACCTAAAAAAAAAAATATATGAAGAATCGGACCTGTAATCGGCTGGTTTTGGGCTATGTTTTTTATTCAGATTGGAATTTCAGCTAAATTTACCTCGATATTTCTTTAAAAAAATTGCTAGCCCACAAAGAGATTGAATAGTCATTCTGAAGTTTCAGTACATATCCGGAACTTTTATCCCAGGCAACAGGCACCTCCCAAGGACGCCTCTGAGAGTTCGCATGTGGGCATTTATGGTAACTCCTATTGCGAGCTCCCAGCGAGCGCCATGCGACTTAACAGTATAGATATTCTCATTTTCACAAAGTGAGATCTATAAGAAATATCCAACCAAGGTAACCACTGGAACTCTTGAAGCAACATCATGATCACCCAAAGACTTCACAATCCGAACCCTTAGGCCAAAATGGAGACTGCACAGGTGCCTGGAGTGCTCGCTGGTTATGTGAAAACTTTCTGACAGACAAGACGATAATGAGTGGACCAGTGACAAAGGGTTGCCCTCAGGGATCATGCCTTGGACCGACTGTATGGCTGCTTGTCATGCAGGGTTGGTTCAGAAACATGAACGAGATGAACAAGACATAGAGGATGATAGAGACACGAAGACGGGACGTAGGCATGGAATACACGGACGTACTTGCGAAATGTTTGCAGACGATGAGTTCATACTCATACAAGGAAATTCTTCCAAGTAAATTGAAAAAAAAAGTGAGTATGTATGCAACGGCAGCAGGCGCTGGGAATGCGAAAGTGGTGTCAAATACAGCAAAGACAAGACAGAGATAATGTGTATGTACAACCGGGCAGTTAGACCACTGACAATAAATACTCGAATAAAGACAGGAGACCGAACGTTGCAGTATAAAGACACAATAAAATACATAGGATTAACAATAGACAGAAAACTCCCATATTTACAACACTTAAAAGAAACAAGACAGAAAATAGGTAGGACATCGACAAAACTTTAAGAAATGATAAGCAGGACGAACGGACATGACAAAGATGCAATCGATCAAATCACCGAGAGTGTGATGAAACCAGCTGTGTTGAATGCCTCTGAAATATGGGGTATCAACGCAGAACAGTCTACACTAAGAAGACAGACGGACACGACACATATACCATTGCTTCTGCTCATCAATAGAACAGACGCCACAACACCAACCGCAGCCCTTTATTTACTGGCAGGGGTGCATGCTAGGTGGACAGAAGCCAAATACAGATATAAAGACTAGACAGACATCCGAAAAGAAATACAGAGAATAAGAATAAGGACAAATGACTGGCCACACCCCTCCCTGATATACTTAAACATCCACGCTGGAACAAGTACCACTGATAACAGAAACAGATCAAGACAACATAGGAAAAAAGAAATTAGAAAACATATTATGAGAAAGTGGCAACACGCAAGGGAAAAAGAAGATAAGGGACAGGAACTGTATGGGCATTGCACATAGACAGATACTGACTGATTGAAACTAACTTTTAAGGCACAGCAACTTGCTATGGGACCTATGACACCTAAGGATTACAGACGTGAAATGTTCATTATTGTACATGCAACGCACAAGACAAAGACGCACTACACATGAGACTGGACTGTACTCTAACTCACCGGGAAGTAAGGACAAGGATACAACATAAATATGGAGATCTCACATTTATGTTGAGGGAATGAGGACAAGCCAATGGAACAGACATAAAAAAAATTAACGAATTAGTAGAGCAGGTAATAATGGACACATAACAAACTGACAGACTGACGAGGACGAAAGCTGCAGCGTAACACCAAGCTGCCGTCATAAATTAGCAGCTAATGTCTTAAGGCGGGAAGCTGAGCCCAACTTAAGTAACCTCATTGAATGTTCGTGGAAATGCCAGAGAGGAAACGTAAGATCGAAGAATACCACTCTTATCAGGACAAGTCTAAGTTAGTGAAGTTTTTGAAAGATTTATTGATTATTATATGAGTAGCGTTAATTATTAACCCATATATCAAACTAAAAACTTAAAACTGAAGAAGTGCTGATTTCACATTTCGTTGAAATATTGGTATCGAACAGAATGTTGACAGTAGCTTACTAGCGTCGCTACTAGAGAATAATACGCATTAAGATGTGTGTTTGTATAAAAATGGTGCCCCATTCGAAAAAGGCATGAGAGGAATGCTAAAATGATTTTTAGTTTGAAATATATCAGTGGCGTACGTTTTGTTTCATTTAAAAAATTGTGGTCATTACCCCTCATACACCAATGATGAACAAAAAATTCTTAATTGCATGCCAAAAGATGCGCAATAACTACTTCTTGAAAACCACCAACTTTAATTTGCATATCTCAACCAGTTTCAGAGCAATAACTAAATGGTCAGTTTTTAAGAAAAACTTTAACACCTCGATCCTCGAAAAACGAAACATTTGTGGACGAAAGATAGATAACAAACTGGCCTTATTTTTTCATATAGAATCACCCCCTGAAGTTTGTCGCACTTATTCACTAACGCCCTGTATGAGAGTAGAATTGATCGAAATTTCCGCTGCCTCGAGGGTTGCCAAAAGCCCACATTCATTTCCACTCGCAACGGAAATCGTTTATGCCTTTAGTGATGCATTTGTGAAATATACAGCTATGAGAATAAGCTATACATGTAGCAGAAGAATTTTAAACAGTTATATCAATCACCCTTCAATAAATTCGTTTGTACGAAATCTCAAACTTCTACCTCACGTATTTCCTTGGAATTAAAAGATTCTAAATGCGCATATGAAGATACTATGAAACGTAAGATACCTCGTACATTGGTGGACATAAACCAAATTTTCTCAGAACTGTCGCTATTCCTACTCACTTTTCAAATAAAGGGTTGTATTGATTAACACCGAGAGCTACAATAATGTGTTGATAGTTACTATGTACACTTTTGTTGAACAATATTTTGGAAAAAAATACACATTCGGATATCGCGAATATATTTTCGACCTGGCTAGTGAAATTTGCCGAAAAATATTCACCGACATCCTTTCAATTAGCATATACAGATATACCATTCTTTCCAGCATTTACATGTGACTACCAGTCTGTATATGTATGAAATAGAAACCGTAGGACCCGAGTTCAATTCAGAGGTAAAGAAGGAATTTACTAACACCGGTATGGCCATTCACCGTTGGGTCAAAAATTAACCATGCTGTCGGCGTAAGGTGTGAGGATACAGGAACAAAGCCTGTAGAGAGCACAACTAATTTTTCTAACTCGCCTAAGAGTGTCAGTAGAATCATAAACATATCAGTTGATGCTAATGCCATTTTTGCAGCTCTTTATCTGCGGCCTAAGAAATGAATTCAAATAATTTCAAAAGTAAAGTTCAGCATTCAAGGCTGCCACTTTTTATTAACACCCTGTATATTTCAATATCAATTCCAAAACAACAAGGATCTACTCAATTTCTTCACGCAAATCTCTAAAAAATTTCTCTAAAAAATGCACCGAGACACTCACCCAAAAATGTAAACTGGACCAACAGACCCTAGAGTGTAGGTATAGGATACGTTGCAATTAGTCTATAAATATTTTTTTATCTTCAGTCGTTGGCTATTGACAATAATCACTAAAGAACAGTTGTTATTATTTTTCCTCATTCTTGAATCACTTAATATATAATAAGAAAGGAAAAATTAATTACTAATATATCGAAAATGAGATTGATTGTCACGAAATTGTATTGAGTAAATCTGAATCTGAATATTTAGTCCGAAATTGGTTTTACTTTTTCCTAAACTGGTCTCACCTTTTCCGAAATAGAACTTGAAGAGATAAAGATTCAAGCTCAATTTCCTGGAACGATGACGTATCTATTGAGGTATTATATTTCTTCGGAATATCCTGCCATCACAAGTCGACTGCCTCTTTTCGCTTTCCATATGTGTATGTGCGGAATTTCAACGGAAATTTTTATTATTATTTTTTTTTTATTTTTCAATTCTCTTGTATTGGACACTATTAATTCGAATTGACCATGGTAAATTCGAATTAAGTGTCCACAATACAGGAGAATGGACAACATAATTTACCATGTTAAATTCGATTAAGGGTGTCCAATACAGAATAATGGACAATAGAACATACGCGCAAAAGCTTCTGACTTCACGTCAGTGCTTGAAACAATTTTTTTTTCGTGATTTTTCTGAAATTTTCTAGGGGTACGGTTCTTAAAATTTTTTTTTTCGTAATTTTTTTGAAATTTTCTAGGAGTACGGTTCTTACAAAATTTTAAACACGTCTATATGTTGATTTTCTACTACTTGTTACCAAGCTTCAATTCGATCGAATATTTATTTTTTGAGTTATCAAGGAAATAATATTCCAGGTGGGTATAACTCGGAAACCGTTAGACCGATTATGCTCAAAAACGAACTCAACTCTTCCATTCGGATACGCAACATACCCTGAAAATTGCAAGTCCCTATCTCCTTTCGTTCGAAAGTTATCGAAGCAACGGTCACCCATCTACCGAACTTACACAAGGCTGCTCGAATCTCCAACAATATTTAACCGATCGTGTTAAAACTTGAAACCTGGCAGTATAGTTAGGTTATAAGGGCTCTTGCAAAATTTCAGCAATTTCAAACGAATTGTTACTGATATATAGATTTTTTTTTTAATTTTATACAAATACTATCCTCACGAAATTTTGCAAGAATGTTTGCGTTGGCATTCTACAACTACAACGAATTCAATCTGTTTAGTAGTTTTCGAGTTAATGAGGAACAAAAGACAACCAAATTTCAGATGGCTATAACTCTAAAACCGTTTGGCCGATTATGCTCATAAACAAACTGAAATGTCGCGTTCCGATGCACATCCTAACCTGAAAACTCCAAACCGCTATCTATTTCCGTGCTCAAGTTATCGTGACAACAAAAATATTTTTTAATAATGTTTTAATAATTTTTTAGCCATACGATTCGCACAAAATTTCACAAACGTGCTTAGGTTCATATTCTACAACTACTCATCAAGTTACAATTCGATCGGATTTATGTATATTGGTTGAAAACAAAATTATTACTCGGAAACCACTGGGCCGATAATGCCCATTAACGAACTTGTCCGTCGTATTGGGATGCGCCACGTACCCTGAAAATTTCATGTCGCTAGCTCTTTTCGTTCTCAAGTTATCGTGGCAACGGCTGGACAGAATCAAATTTGACCTCGAATTCTTCATTGGGGAGTCCAACTAAATCGTTTGAGACCATTTTCGTCAAATAATTCGAAAGTTACAGACATTTGGTCAAAATGATAACGCGATGTTCCCCAGAACATACGCGCAAATATATTAGGGAAATACAGAAAAATCATCTGACATTCCTTCATCCACATTTCACCTTAGATCTGTTTGGACCTAGCATAACGAATCGTCTGAAGCATCGGGCGTTGGCCTGACGCTTACATTCTAAATGGAACTAAATTATAGACAGGAAGGTACCGGAGCTGACATTGCCCTGCTTCGTTTTTTTTAATCTATTGAAATAATGACTCCGAACAAACTAATATCAACTTAAGGTTCATTTTTTCTGAAAATCACGTGAAACTATAGTATTTTCGTATATTATTAGCTGCTATAGAAAATGTTTTTCCTGAATTATTAACTCGAAGTTTCTCATGGCACATCAGTACGATTGGACTGATTTTTTTTTCATAGAAATTACTCTCGGAATACACTATTGAAAAAAAACACTCCTATACAGGATATTTTTTATCTCATGGCATAATTGTATAATTGAACTGATTTGTGTTCTCACGCCACCACAAACAGAACACTGTTTATTTCCGACCCAACAGTAAATGTTTATATTTGTATAGATCCCTACACCACCTCAAACACAGCACTGTTTATTTTCGACACAACAATGAATGTATATAGTCGAATGGGACCTAACGCCACTTCAGACACAGCACTGCTCACTTTCGACCCAACAGTTAATGTATGTATTTGAGTTGAAACTAATTGTTTTAGAGCATTCTCGTTTAAAAGGTGGATCAGTTTTTTTTGTACGCTTGTTTTTACATACGGAAATATATTCTTGGTAATATTGGGAATATTATATTTTTCCTGGAGTTACGCAGCTTTGTGCGAGTTGAGTAACTGGATCGGTGACCGCTCTGGCTTTAAATTTGAACAAGCATGCCAAAGCTTCTGGAAACAGTGCTTTTCCATCTTTTTTTGCGCGCGTGTTCCGCAAGGAACAGCGTGCTATCATTTCGTCACAATGTCTGTATTTTTCGAATTTTTTCTCGAGAATGGTCTCAAACGATTGGGTTCGACTCCCTGATGAAGAATTCGAGGTCAAATTCAATTCTGTCCGTCTGGTCCGGCCGGCCGTTAGCACGATAACTCTCGAACGGAACGACTTAGAGCGTTGAAATTTGCAGGGTAGTTTTGTAGCGTAAATATCTCGAACAAGTTCGTTAACAAACGAAATCTACCGAGCGGTTTCGAGTTAAGGGCCGTTTTTAGTCAAAACGTTTTTGGCGCTCTAGTTCCTCGCAACTGAGTGCTTATCAATTTGCCCAAATGTCTGTAATTTTCGAATTTTTCGATGAAAATGGTCTTAAACGATTTGGTTCGTTTCACTAATCAAGAATCCGTGGTCGAAAAATCATTCTGTCCGGCCGGTCCGGCCATCCGGCCGTAGGCACGATAACTCTCGAACGGAATGAGCTAGACAGTTGAAATTTTCAGAGTAGGTTTGGGAGATAAATATCTCGGCTGAAATCGTTATTGGGCAAAATCGGACAGATGGTTTCGGAGTAACAAAAAAAAAATTTTTTTTTACAAAACAAATTTAAAATTACATTTCATTCAATAAGCAGTTTTACCATAAGAATACAATGATATCATTCTTAACTCTAACAAGCTAATACTTTCGGAGATATGATTTTTCAAAATTTCAATAATAAATCGTATTTCAACGTTGTCACACAATGATATAATTATTCTATGTATGAATTGTCATAATGTCAGTGTATTTTACTGAGACATGTCATTATCTAATCAATCGAAGAATTGTGAGAGAAGTGAGAAAAATCTCAGTTGTTTGCTCCGAAATTAGTTTTTCTCAGAAAAGTCTTACATTTCGGAACGGAACATGAAGTAAGAGATCTGAGAGTAGTGAGACTGCTTTTCATCCATAGACATAGATATAACTCTCGAACGAAATGAGCTAGGTAGTTGAAATTTTCAGAGTAGGTTAGGGAGATGAACATCTCGGTTAAGTTCGTTATAGGGCAAAATTGGCCAGATTTAATTTGATTTCTTCCATGGTGCAGTTCTCATTCTCATGATTGCTTATTTAATCTTGATAAATAAACTATCATTTGAACTGAACTTCCTTTATGATGCAGTTCTATCATATGAATACATTGATATAATTCCCAACTCTGAGAAACCAATACTTTCGGAGATATAATTTGTCTGTTTGAACTAGAGCGCCAGAAAGCTCCTGTCCACAGGGCTTGAACCCATTTTTATGAATATTTCCGGAACCGATCACTCGATCTTTCTGAAATTTGGCATCAAATTGTAGAATCATGACCTTTATATGCCCGCGAAGTTTAGTTATGACCGGACGGCCCTAAAGTGGCAAAAAAAAATTTCAAAAATTTTAAGATTTTGTTTTCACGATAACTCGAAAAATACTGCTTTGATTAAATGGAAACTCAGTTGTTAGATGCAAAAGACCAATGCAAACACTTTTGCAAAATTTCGTGAAGATCACGTGACACGAAAAAAATTAAAAAATTACTACTATTTTGCGGAATACTTTGCTTAAAATGCCGAAACCTATTTTTTTGAGGCTTATGCTTCCTTTTCCGGGCATTTTTCGTTGTGCGCATGCGCAGATGAGAAGTGCTGTAGTTTTCGTCAGAGAGGATTGGGGTTTTGGGGTGGCGGATGCTATTCTCCATAGAATCCAGATCCCTGATGAGGGTCTGCGCATGCGTAGATTAAAGATGCGATATCTCCCGAACCACTAGTGTTGGAGAATCGGAGTTTTTTGTAAGGTGTGTTATTTTGAGAGGAAATTAAAGGTAGAAACAGACTATGCCCACGTACGCCACGTACGCGACGCAACGTGGGAAAGCTAGCGTGAGTTATACGTTTAGATCCAGGAGATCCCAACTCAACCTAATGCTGACAGGGACATTCCCACTCTGGCCATTCTGCTGAATGGCATATTTACAATATACATATATTGAACCTTTTCTTTACACTAGTTAGTCTTGACATATTCGGGATCGCGAATTTATGTACGAATCGTCCGTCACATTTTCCATCCTTTGTAATTAGTAAATAAATGTTTTTTTAAAAGTCAGTAGCTCACTACTAAAACATAATTGGCGCAGTCGACGGAGTTTTTGTGAAGTTCTACAGCAGAAAATACAAGAATCAAGAACCTATCATCCATCAGGTCCACCAAGGAATACGTATGGATATTGCATTTTTTACTAAGTGGTGAGTTATATTGATACTATAACATTTTTTACATTTTATGTCAGACCCTCCTAAATCCTTGTCCGATTCCATCATTGAAAACGACTCTGATTTGGAGCAAAATTTATTGAATTCTTTTGAGAAATTAAGCATTCACACAATCCCTCAAACTAAAATGGCTACGGTTCCAAAATTTGACTCAAAAGAATTAAGTATTGTTCCCGATTTTGACGGGAATCCGAATAAACTCCATAGGTTTATTACGGCCTCGGAAGCTCTTCTAGCACATTATTTCGACATAAATAATGCGAATAACTTCCAAAATTTATTGTTGCTAAATGGTATTCTAAATAAACTGCATGGTCGTGCCGAAGAAATTGTCGTCATCCATGGCGCAACTAACGATTGGCTAGAAATTAAAAATGCACTTATTTTGAACTTTAGCGATCAAAGAGACGAAAATAGTCTGAATCAAGATTTGGTGAATTCAATTCAAAAGTGGAACGAATCACCTCAAGAATTCTACGAAAGAATATTACATTTATTAAATTCAATTTGTAACTATATAGATCTAAGGTGTAATGCGGCAGAAAAAGAAAGTAAGCGAACTTTTTTCAAGAATCAAGCTTTGAAGAGTTTTTTAGCCGGATTAAGAGATCCTTTAGGCCCTATCATTAGAGCAATGAGACCTACTTCTTTGGCTCAGGCCATACAATTTATAATAGAAGAGGATAATATAAAACATTTGCAAAAAAGTAAAAACTTTCAAATTCCTAGAAAAACAGTCAATACGAAACAAAATAGAATAAATTATAATCCAGTTCATAATGGAAATCCTCAATTTCAATCACCGCAATCTTATGGTAATAGTCAATTCGCAAATTCGCAACATTTTAGAGATAATCACCAACATTTTCCTAGTAGACCAGTAACTCTACAAAGAAATTTCAATCACATTCCTCCAAGATTTCCAACACATTCTCAAGTTTTTAAAAAACCTCATCAAAATTACCCAACTCCAATGAGTATATCTACCAATAATACAGTTCCAAAATTCAAAACAGATTATTCAACCCAGAGAAATTTTTCAAACAGGAATAGAAATCAAGTTTTATAAGTGAAGAGTTGTATAATTCGGAAAATTATGATCAAAATAATATTGAATTCGAAGATTATAGCAAGGAAGAAAATTTTCAGAATTTTCAAACAGACAACCAATTGAGATGATAGAATTTCATATTTCTAATAAACGAGAATTGCCTCTTATATCTATACAAAATCCTCCTTTAAAGCTACTTATAGACACAGGCTCAACGAAATCTTTTATAAGTCCTGAACTTGCAAAAAAATATTATTCAAAATTCATTTTCAAAAAATCCTTTACTGTTTCCACCGTACATCAAACATCAACCCATAATGTTTGTGCTAATATCCCAATTTTTCTGAATTTAATCAACATGGTAATTTCGAATTTTACTTATTCAAGTTTCACAATGTTTATGATGGTCTTATAGGACTAGATAACATAAAACTTCTAAATGCTACCCTCGATTTTCAAAATTCAAAGTTGAATACACCATTTTCTATCTTAAGGATTAAGTATCAGGAAACCGCGAAGAAAATTCCTTTCAAAATTAAAGTTGACGCAAATTCAAAAATAATCACTAAAATTCCAGTGAAACAAACATCAGGCGATATCATAGTTCCCAAACAAACTATACAGAATTGCCAAATACCTGAAATTTTAACTCTTTCTAAAAATGGATTAGCCAATGTGGAAATTTCGAATAAGACTAATGAAGATATAATATTAATTTTGAATAATCCAATTGAGTCATTTTTTTTCAATAATAATGATTTCGAAATATTTCAAATAGATACGAATATTTCATCAGATAATATCGATATAGAAAAATTAATTAGAACGGCACATATGAATAACGAGGAGAAAGTTCATATTCTCAAATTATGCAAGAAATATTCTAATATTTTCCATAGAGAAAATCAACCTCTTTCATTTTCGAATCAAATTAAACATCACATTAAAACAAAAGATGATATTCCTGCATATACAAAATCTTACAGATACCCTTATGTTCATAGAGAGGAAGTAAAAAATCAAATTAATTCAATGTTGGAACAAGGTATTATTAGGCCTAGTCAATCCCCTTGGTCATCTCCTATTTGGGTAGTTCCTAAAAAGACTGATGCATCTGGAAAGAAAAAATGGAGAATCGTAGTGGATTTTCGTAAACTCAACGAGAAAACTATAGACGATAAATACCCCATTCCCAATATTAATGATGTTTTGGATAAACTTGGAAAGTGTCAATATTTTACAACATTAGATTTGGCCAGTGGTTTTCACCAAATTGAAATGAATCCGGAAGATATTGCAAAAACAGCTTTCAACGTAGAAAATGGGCATTACGAATTCTTAAGAATGCCGTTTGGATTAAAAAATTCTCCTTCTACCTTTCAACGTGTGATGGATAATGTTCTTAGAGGATTAGAAAATTGCTTAGTCTATCTTGATGATATAATAATATTTTCCACCTCCTTGCAAGAGCACATGGTTAATCTTAGTAAAGTTTTTCGAAGGCTAAAAGAAGCGAATTTCAAAATTCAATTGGACAAGTCCGAATTTTTAAAAAGAGAAGTAGCATATTTAGGGCACATCGTAACCCCAGAGGGCGTGAAACCAAATCCCGATAAAATACGTGCGATTCAAAAATATCCATTGCCGCGTACCACCAAAGAAATAAAAGATTTTCTAGGTTTAGTAGGTTACTATAGGAAATTCATTCGAGATTTTGCTAATATTACCAAACCTCTAACTTCATGTTTGAAAAAAGGTGCAAAAATTGAACACACTTCAGAATTCATTAATTGTGTCAAACATTGTAAGAATCTTTTAACGAATGAACCAATTCTGCAATACCCAGATTTTTCAAAAGAATTTATCATAACCACTGACGCGAGTAACGTTGCATTGGGTGCTGTCCTATCTCAAGGAAAAATAGGATCGGATAGACCAGTTTCATACGCTTCACGAACATTAAATGACAGTGAACAAAATTATAGCACCATTGAAAAAGAACTTTTGGCTATCGTTTGGGCTACAACATATTTTAGGCCATATCTCTTTGGCAGAAAATTCAAAATTGTATCGGATCATAAACCTTTACAATGGATCATGTCACTCAAAGAACCGAGTAGCAAACTTTTGAGATGGAGGTTGAAATTAGAAGAATATGACTTCGAAATCGTGTACAAAAAGGGTACTGCCAATACTAATGCCGATGCGCTTTCTCGCATCGAAAATCATAACAAAGAAATTTTTGAATACATGGAAAAATTCAATGAAGCTTTTTCAAAATCAAACTTAAATGACGATAATGAATCTATGATTGTAAACGTGGATAAATCGGTTATTCAGAACAATAAGATCGAAGATGAATTATTATCATATGAAAGATTTCTAGAACTTTATGAATCAAATAATATAAAAAACTTTTGTCACATTACTGAACGAGAAGGTGATTTATTTGAATCTCCAGAATTTTACTCACTAGCCCATTGTGTTTCAGAAGATTTATATATGGACAAAGGGATTGCATTAACATTTAAACAGAGATTTGGTCAAGTTCATAATTTGAAATCCCAAAATAAAAAAGTCGGTGAAATTGCTTCAATCAATTTTAAGAACCGTAGAATTTATTATCTCATAACAAAGGAATTCAGTTACGAGAAACCTGAATATAAAACCGTCTTCCAAACACTTGTTAATCTCAGAAAATCATGTGAACAGAATGGAGATAGATACCTTGCATTACCAAGAATTTCTTGTGGACTTGATAAACTGAGTTGGCAAAAGGTATTTGAGATGTTAAAGTTTATATTCGCTGAGAGTAATATGAATATCGTAATTTATTATTTAATTGAACAGAACCAAGAAGCATTCGTAGAAGTTATCAAGGCGGAAATATCGGATGACAATACTGTTCATTCCAATCGTGAGAACCCAATTCAGGAGATCCCCATTTCAGAAAAAGTATTAAATGTTTTCGACAACCAAATAGTTTTTGATTTCGTGTTTCATTCGCCAGCCGAAGCTAGGGTAGAAAAAATTTTTTCCAACAAACAAAGAATTTTCGCTCAATTATCAATCAATAATTTAGAAAAAGATATAATAGAATTTTTCAAACATTATATTCGTCCGAAAATATTATACGCATTATATTTTAAGGAAGATAAACACTATCTCGATATTTGTGAAATTTTAAGGAAAACTTTCAAGCAATCTGCTTTCAATTTAGTTAAGAGCAATGACATATTAGAAGATGTAACTGATAAAGATTTACAAGTTCAAACTATTCAGTTCATGCACGAATCCAAAACTAATCATAGAGGAATTACTGAAACCATAGCTAGAATCAGAAGAACTTATTATTGGCCTAGTATTCAAAATGACGTCACTGAATACATCAATAATTGCGAAAATTGTCAGATAAATAAATACGATCGAGATCCTCCATGTCAAAAGCTTATGCTCACTCCAACACCGTCGAAACCATTCGAAATTATTCACATTGACACCTTCCAAGCTCAAAATAAAAAGTTTTTAACTATTATTGATGCCTTCTCAAAATATGCTCAGGCCTACCCACTGATTTCCCTAACAGGTATCGAAGTTGTACGTTCACTTTTAATCTTCATGACACATCATGGTTCGCCTTCAACAATAATAATGGACAATGGAACAGAACTAAAAAATAGTGTAATTACAGAATTTTTTAAAGTGCATCAGATCACCCCTCACTATATAACCCCTAATAACCCTCAATCGAATGGATTAATTGAAAGATTTCATTCAACACTTATAGAACACTTGAAAATAGTAAGAATTCAAGACAAAGAAACGAGTAATATTGAGAACTTAATGCCTTATGCAATTTTCGGATATAACAATTCGATCCATTCTTCCACTAAACAAAAACCTATTGATATTATTAATGGCCACCTTGATACAAAAGACCCATTGAATATCGATATTAACGAAAAATTAGTGAATAATTACATTGAAAATCATAGAGAAAAAACTAAGGAAATCTACAAAAAGTTGAACGAAGAAATAAGGAACAGAAAAATTCATATAATTGAAAAACATAATGAAAAGAGGCATGAACCTCTTAATTATAAATCAAACACTATAGCATATCGTAAACTTAAGTCAAACATTAGAAATAAGCTCACTCCAAAATTTGCAAAAGAGAATGTTTTAACTAATGCAAATATTAAAATACATAGCGATAGTAGAATAATTCATAAGCAAAATTTGAAAAAACCAAAATCTAAATCCAAAATACTTTTGCAGGATGCTCCTAGTGCATCTCGTAGCAGCCCAGGAAATAGAAATAACGAATCTTCAAGAGAATCCAGGGATCCTCCCGATTTACCTGGGCAAAGCAAAAATTAAAACAAAATACCACGATTTCATACATTTTTACGATGTCGAACCTATCATCGACGAACTAAATTATCTTCAAAATCAATATTTGTCTGTAAAAGAATCCCTTCTAAACAAACCGAATAGTATATTTTTTAAAGAATTGGAAAATCATGGAAATATTTTTGAATATCAATTTAATATTGCGAAACAAAAATTGAATAGTGTAATACCGAATGGTAGAACAAGAAGAGGTTTAATTAATGGCTTAGGTACAATTATCAAAAGTATCTCAGGAAATTTGGATGCTGACGATGCAGTTTATTATGAAAAAGCTCTTAGGAACCTTCAGGACAACCAAAAAGAAGTAATTTCAAAGTTAAATTCTGAAATTTCGTTAACGGGAGAAGTGATTGATAATTTCAATAAAACTATCTCTATACTTCGACAGAATCAAAAAATGATAACTTCCCAGTTCGAAAAAATCTATGGAAAATTCAATAAGCTTGAGGATAATTTTTATTATTTCATGAGAATTAAAAATATTATGGATCAAATTGGAACATCAGTCAATATTGTTATGACAATGATCGACGAAATTGAAAATGCTATCAGTTTCTCAAAATTAGGAGTTCTACATCACAGCACTATCAAAATTTCCGAATTGAAATCAGTCATTATAAAAATATCAAAACAATATTCCCAGGATAATTTAATGTTCATGAACGAAGAAGACTTTCATAATTTTTATGAACTAATCAAAGTTGATGCATACAAAATTCAATCCAGAATTGTTTTCATTTTACATTTTCCAATTATGAATTCTCAATCATTTTCTCATTATCATCTGTATTCCATTCCAACGATCAATAACACTATAATCTTACCCCAAAACACCTATCTGACATTGAATGAAAAACTGTATCAGTATACCTCGTCCTCTTGTGTAAATATGCAAAACATATTCTACTGTGAGGAGAACAATCTAGTCGAAGGTGCCAAGGTGGAAGACTGTATTTTTCAACTACTTCAGCTGAAGAATCCATTTGGGAAATGTCAACAGCATTCAGTAGTAATCAATGAAAATGTTATCCAGAGAATTGACAATTCAAAATTTATTGCAATCATCCCTCAAGAAACCAAAATTCAAACTTCGTGCAAGAAGAAAGATTTCACCCTACTGAAAGGAAACTTTCTAATCACAATTCCAAAAGGATGTTATTTCGAGACGGAAGAAGAAAAGTACTTCAACGACAAAGAGGTCATCGAAAGACAGCCGATGCTACTCCCTAGAATTGTAACCAATTGGACTTCGTCAAAAATCAACAACCTCAAAATTCAATTGAAAAATGTTCCGCTTGACCAGATCCACAACCTCAAGAGGAAACAAGAAGAAATTCGGCCCATCATGGAAGAATCTCAACCAAAAAGTTCATTTCATGGAGAACTTATTGGAATTTTGTACACATTATTTTTTTTTATCATTACTATTTTCTGTTACAAGAAAGCAAAAGAATGCTGGAATTCCAGAAAACCAGCTGCAGGACCGGAACCGGAAGCGGCCGTCCAACAAACCAGCAAAACCTTCTTCACCCCGTGACGCAACTTCTGGGAAGGGAGGAGTTATACGTTTAGATCCAGGAGATCCCAACTCAACCTAATGCTGACAGGGACATTCCCACTCTGGCCATTCTGCTGAATGGCATATTTACAATATACATATATTGAACCTTTTCTTTACACTAGTTAGTCTTGACATATTCGGGATCGCGAATTTATGTACGAATCGTCCGTCACATTTTCCATCCTTTGTAATTAGTAAATAAATGTTTTTTTAAAAGTCAGTAGCTCACTACTAAAACATAATTCGTGCACACTTGACCCACGTACGCAACGCATACTGACATCAGTCGTTTTCATTTGTCAGTAGTACGATGTTTTCTGATTCAGATAGTGAATTTGAAGAAGATTCATTGATTTTGTTGTTTGTACATGAATATGTCCGTGCCTCAAGAAAAAAAAAAAGAATTAAGAAGAGAAGATGTTGGATACACAATATAAATAAAGACAGAGAGAAAAATGGAGAATATCATACATTGATGCGGAGACTAGAATCTGACGAAGACCGATTTTTTATGTACTTCCGCATGTCTAAAGTACAGTTTGAGGAGATTCATGGTATGATCGAATCCGATATACAAAAAGAAAATACACATCTTCGGAAGCCGATAAGTACCAGAGAAAGAGTAGCAGTTTGTCTAAGGTAAGTATAAATTATCCTTTTGCGCGTATGTTCTGGGAACATCGCGTTATAGTTTTGCCCAAGTGGTGTTAATATATCTGATGCGTACTAGGAGCTTGGTTATCACTTCGTGAATATTCAGAAATGGCTCACCCATTTGTAAAATTCTTAGGTTGACCGTCTTTGGGCCTCCGCAAACTATATGTTCGGCAGTTTACTTTTTCGATCCACAGAGCCTGAATGTTTCGTCTGCTCATGAAATATATTATAAACAATAAATATTGAAATTGTTTAGGAAAATTTTATTCAAAATGTATATTTTCGTAATAAAGTTGAATATTTTTTACAAGATTAGTATCATCGGAAATTTGAGTCTTAGGCATTTCAACTAAATATGATGGGGAAGAATATGATGTGTAGGCTTGTGAAAAATTTCCAGAAGAAGAATTTATATTTTCTTGGTTTTGGCTGATTATCTGATCCTCAATAGTAACTGGTGCTCTCAATATATTTCGTTGCAACTCTGCTTGTTTGAGCTCTGCTTCACTTACAGCTTTAAGCAAATTCATTTTAATTGGAATTTGATCCTGCTTTGAGAGCTTCTTTACCGTTTTACTCATACTTAAGAAGAATGTGTCTAAATCATCCATTTCCTGTTTTTTACTTCTTCTTGCGTGCGAGTTTTTCATAATTTCCACCAGATCGGCCAAGTTATTGTCCCTACTAGAACTGGCCTTTCTTTTGCTTGATGGATTGGATGTGGGAGTGTTGGTGAGGGATGGAGTGCTATCAGAGGAAAATAAATTAATTTCTTCGAGGGGAACGCTCTCTGGAGAAGGAAGAGGGGAATTAGCATCAGATACAGCAGCTTCCAGGTTTCCGGTAGTGTGACGGCCTTCTAAATATGGCTTCAAAATCGTTTAAATTTTATTCAAAATGTATATTTTCGTAATAAAGTTGAATATTTTTTACAAGATTAGTATCATCGGAAATTTGAGTCTTAGGCATTTCAACTAAATATGATGGGGAAGAATATGATGTGTAGGCTTGTGAAAAATTTCCAGAAGAAGAATTTATATTTTCTTGGTTTTGGCTGATTATCTGATCCTCAATAGTAACTGGTGCTCTCAATATATTTCGTTGCAACTCTGCTTGTTTGAGCTCTGCTTCACTTACAGCTTTAAGCAAATTCATTTTAATTGGAATTTGATCCTGCTTTGAGAGCTTCTTTACCGTTTTACTCATACTTAAGAAGAATGTGTCTAAATCATCCATTTCCTGTTTTTTACTTCTTCTTGCGTGCGAGTTTTTCATAATTTCCACCAGATCGGCCAAGTTATTGTCCCTACTAGAACTGGCCTTTCTTTTGCTTGATGGATTGGATGTGGGAGTGTTGGTGTGGGATGGAGTGCTATCAGAGGAAAATAAATTAATTTCTTCGAGGGGAACGCTCTCTGGAGAAGGAAGAGGGGAATTAGCATCAGATACAGCAGCTTCCAGGTTTCCGGTAGTATGACGGCCTTCTAAATATGGCTTCAAAATCGTTTAAATTTTATTCAAAATGTATATTTTCGTAATAAAGTTGAATATTTTTTACAAGATTAGTATCATCGGAAATTTGAGTCTTAGGCATTTCAACTAAATATGATGGGGAAGAATATGATGTGTAGGCTTGTGAAAAATTTCCAGAAGAAGAATTTATATTTTCTTGGTTTTGGCTGATTATCTGATCCTCAATAGTAACTGGTGCTCTCAATATATTTCGTTGCAACTCTGCTTGTTTGAGCTCTGCTTCACTTACAGCTTTAAGCAAATTCATTTTAATTGGAATTTGATCCTGCTTTGAGAGCTTCTTTACCGTTTTACTCATACTTAAGAAGAATGTGTCTAAATCATCCATTTCCTGTTTTTTACTTCTTCTTGCGTGCGAGTTTTTCATAATTTCCACCAGATCGGCCAAGTTATTGTCCCTACTAGAACTGGCCTTTCTTTTGCTTGATGGATTGGATGTGGGAGTGTTGGTGTGGGATGGAGTGCTATCAGAGGAAAATAAATTAATTTCTTCGAGGGGAACGCTCTCTGGAGAAGGAAGAGGGGAATTAGCATCAGATACAGCAGCTTCCAGGTTTCCGGTAGTGTGACGGCCTTCTAAATATGGCTTCAAAATCGTTTAAATTTTATTCAAAATGTATATTTTCGTAATAAAGTTGAATATTTTTTACAAGATTAGTATCATCGGAAATTTGAGTCTTAGGCATTTCAACTAAATATGATGGGGAAGAATATGATGTGTAGGCTTGTGAAAAATTTCCAGAAGAAGAATTTATATTTTCTTGGTTTTGGCTGATTATCTGATCCTCAATAGTAACTGGTGCTCTCAATATATTTCGTTGCAACTCTGCTTGTTTGAGCTCTGCTTCACTTACAGCTTTAAGCAAATTCATTTTAATTGGAATTTGATCCTGCTTTGAGAGCTTCTTTACCGTTTTACTCATACTTAAGAAGAATGTGTCTAAATCATCCATTTCCTGTTTTTTACTTCTTCTTGCGTGCGAGTTTTTCATAATTTCCACCAGATCGGCCAAGTTATTGTCCCTACTAGAACTGGCCTTTCTTTTGCTTGATGGATTGGATGTGGGAGTGTTGGTGTGGGATGGAGTGCTATCAGAGGAAAATAAATTAATTTCTTCGAGGGGAACGCTCTCTGGAGAAGGAAGAGGGGAATTAGCATCAGATACAGCAGCTTCCAGGTTTCCGGTAGTATGACGGCCTTCTAAATATGGCTTCAAAATCGTTTAAATTTTATTCAAAATGTATATTTTCGTAATAAAGTTGAATATTTTTTACAAGATTAGTATCATCGGAAATTTGAGTCTTAGGCATTTCAACTAAATATGATGGGGAAGAATATGATGTGTAGGCTTGTGAAAAATTTCCAGAAGAAGAATTTATATTTTCTTGGTTTTGGCTGATTATCTGATCCTCAATAGTAACTGGTGCTCTCAATATATTTCGTTGCAACTCTGCTTGTTTGAGCTCTGCTTCACTTACAGCTTTAAGCAAATTCATTTTAATTGGAATTTGATCCTGCTTTGAGAGCTTCTTTACCGTTTTACTCATACTTAAGAAGAATGTGTCTAAATCATCCATTTCCTGTTTTTTACTTCTTCTTGCGTGCGAGATTTTCATAATTTCCACCAGATCGGCCAAGTTATTGTCCCTACAAGAACTGGCCTTTCTTTTGCTTGATGGATTGGATGTGGGAGTGTTGGTGTGGGATGGAGTGCTATCAGAGGAAAATAAATTAATTTCTTCGAGGGGAACGCTCTCTGGAGAAGGAAGAGGGGAATTAGCATCAGATACAGCAGCTTCCAGGTTTCCGGTAGTGTGACGGCCTTCTAAATATGGCTTCAAAAACGACATCTGTTCCTCATACCGCCAAGGCGCAATAATTTTCCCTGCTTGTCCACTTTTTTTCTTGTGTCGTTTCATAGCATTGTTGAAGCAATTTCGCAACTTAGCCCAGTTTTCTCTACACATTTCAACTGCAACAATAATAATAAAAATTCTTAAAAAGTCAGTAGCTTTTGCGCACATGTACCATTGTCTATTCGAGCCTCTTACAAAGTCGATAATGCTGAAATTATAGTGACTGTAGGCCTAAGTTTTGGTTCGTAGTAAGGACAGTAGGTACCGAATGGGTTCCAAATAGTGGGACAAACGCAGCGTATGAAAGGTTTCACCCAGGTCCAATTACAATAAACGACTGTGTGACTACTTTGAACGGTTCTTGGACCGTCTCAATTGCAAACCAAAAGAAACCCTATATTCCCATATGGAAATATTCACTGTGTTATTTACTATTCACACAGCATCATCTAGCCCTAAACATACCTAATTTTTAAAAATTTGTATTATTTATTTTACAGATTCCTAGCTACGGGTAATTCATTTCGGAGCATTGGATTCAGTTATCGCATGGGTTTTTCTACTATACGTATAATTGTGCAGGAGGTTTGTGAAGCGATTTGGAAACATCTTGGACCTATCGTGATGCCGCAACCCACAGCGGAAATGTGGAAACGAATAGCAAATGATTTCACCCGCTTTTGGAATTTTCCAAACTGCATAGGAGCTCTAGATGGTAAACACGTGAACATAAAGTGTCCAATTAAAGGCGGCTCAGATTATTGGAACTACAAAGGTCAAAATTCCATAGTTCTTCTTGCTTTGGTAGATGCCCATTACAAATTTGTAGTGATAGACGTGGGCTCCTACGGAAGAAATAGTGACGGGGGAATTTTCGAAAAATCAACACTGGGTAAACTATTGGATCAAAAGAAATTGAACATACCAGAAGATCGACCTCTAATGCCAGGATCAGAACCATTGCCGTATATTATAGTCGGCGATGAAGCATTTCCCCTTAAACAATATTTACTGAGACCTTACAGCAAAAATGCTTTGCTCAATAATGAATCGAATAAAATTTTCAATTATCGATTGTCTAGGGCCAGAAGAATCGTGGAAAACGCATTTGGGATATTGAGAGCAAGGTGGCGGGTATTTCAAGGGCCTGTTCAGGTACAACCAGAAATGGTGGACAAAATAGTTCTAGAAGCATGCTGCCTCCATAACTATTTGGGCACCACTTTTGAGCTGCAGGATGAAAGAGGAACAGAACCTACACCACAACAATCATTCCATACATTGGATGGTCTTAGAAGGAATCACACGAAATATGCATATAATATCAGAGAAAAATTCAAACAATATTTCATCTCAAGCGAGGGTTCAGTGCCATGACAATTAAATATGGTGAGAAGAGGATTACAAAATCCACCCAACGAAAATGATTAGTTCATGGATTATTTCTACCTACTATAAAAATAAAATGTATTAATAAATAAATGAAATGTTTTTTTATTAACATTATGTGTATGACTTATGAAACATCAACTAGTACATAAGAAGCAAGTATGTACCTAATGACTTTAGAGAGACTACAACTCTGACTACAAATAAATACTCATGTCATTTCGAGTTAAAAGACAACAGGCTAAATTCGCATCATTTATTTTGGTGATTTGCTAAAAAAGTAATGAATGCATTTTGATAAACTTTTACCAATCGTTAATATCATAAATAAATAAGCAAACAAAAAAGGAATATGAAAATCCAATAGGTAATTGAGAAATACGTGCAAAAATATCATACACAAGTATAGGTACCACCTACCTACGTTATGAAAATGTAATACAATCATATTTATATAGAAGGACTATTAGATCTATATAAATATATACGGGTCGTATTTTTAACTCCTTTTTTTAAAGTGAATTATACAGAAATACCCCACATATTCATTTATTCAGTATTAAACGTACCTATACTGTGTATATATACTTACATAACCTACCCAATTCGAATTCATACAGTACGAATTTAGTAGCATGTATAGGTACTTGCTACAGAAATACCCACACATATTCAATTATTCAGTATAAAACGTGCCTATATGGTAGCCAATTCTTACAGTACAAATATGTTTTAGAAAATTATAGTATCAGGTAGGTACTTGCCAGGTTTGCCAATTTTCTGGGCTATTTCTTCCCATGCTGCATTTCTCAATGTAGCATCGCGATATTCCGCGGATTTAATATTGTAAATTACCTCGTAATTCTTAATTAAATCGATGAATTGTTCATCTGCCATCTTTTCAAAATCTAACTGACGTGTTTCGAATGTATATTTCTATAGAAACACACTAATCTACGCCACCTTGGCATCTACAATCCCCTACACCTTCCCCCGTCGATCTGGATCGGCGGATATCGCGTTGCGTGGGCCGCGTGGGATAGCGTTGCGTATGATAGCGTCGGTGTAGTGTGTTTCTTGACAAATAAATTCAAGGGTCCAGATATCGCGTGGCGTCGCGTACGTGGCGTACGTGGGCATAGTCTGTTCCTACCTTAAGCCGCGAGTAGATTGCGCATGCGCAGAAGGGAAGTGACTGTTTTTTAATTGGATGGGTTATGTTGGGAGTGCTGAGTCGATATTGTGAGGTTTTAAAAGTATATTCATAGCAATTCAGTTCAAGGACAAGTCAGTTTTGGGGATGTAGCGTTGTTTCCGAGTTAAAGTGTTCGTACCGTGGCCCTGGGGCTAATTTTAAAATTGATGATACCCCTTACAGGCATTTTTCGTTATGCGCATGAGCAGACCATCAGTGATTTAACTGATGGTGTTTTCGTCAGAGAGGATTGGGGTTTTGGGGTGGCGGATGCTATTCCTCCATAGAATCCCCTATTGAGGGTCTGCGCATGCGTGGATTAAAGATGTGCTATCTCCTGAACCACTAGTGTTGGAGAATCGGAGTTTTTTGTAAGGTGTGTTATTTTGAGAGGACCTTTAGCCGCAAGTAGATTGCGCATGCGCAGAAGAGAAGTGACTGTTTTATGGTTGTATGGGTTATGTTGGGAGTGCTGAGCGGATATTGTGAGGTTTCAAAAGAATATTCATGGCAATTCAGTGCAAGGACAAGTCAGTTTGGGGGATGTAGCGTCGTTTCCGAGTTAAAGTGTCCGTACCGTGGCCCTGGGGCTAATTTCGAAATTGATGTACCCCTTACAGGCATTTTTCGTTATGCATATGAGCAGACCATCAGTGATTTAACTGCTGGTGCTTTCGTCAGAGAGGATTGGGATTTTGGGGTGGCGGATGCTATTCCTCTATAGAATCCCCTGGTGAGGGTCTGCGCATACGTGGATTCAAGAAGCGATATCTCCTGAACCACTAGTGTTGGAGAATTGGAGTTTTTTGTGAGGTGTGTAATTTTGGGAGGACTTGCAGCCACGAGTATATTGCGCATACGCAGACGAGAAGTGAATGATTTTGGGTTGTTTGGGTTATGTTGGGAGTAATGAGCCGATATTGTGAGGTTTTAGAAGAATATTCATGTCAATTCAGTGCACGGACAGAAGTCAGTTTGGGGGAAATATCGTTGTTTCCGAGTTGAAATTTCTGTATGGTTGCCCTGAGGCAAATTTATAAATAACTATATTCGGTTGATCTATATTAAAATACGTTCGGATTTGGAGAAGAGGCAATTGCTTTCCTAACGGAGGTCCCACAACCGCAATTTCTTTTGATCTACAGTAAAGCTAACAGCCAAACTGTATTGATAGCTATATTTGTTAAGGGAACTTGAAAAAAAAAAGCACTGACGTGAAGTCAGTACTCTTTGGCGCGAGTGTTCACGGTGGCTAATTTGAATTGAATGATGAGTACTTCAAGCTCAGTGGATACAGCGAGCCGAATATCTACCCAAATTATAGTGGACACCATTCACTGTCGGTTCAAAAATTAACAGTGCTGTATTTAAGCTGCCATCAGGATAGAGTAACAAAGTTGTAAAAGAACACAACTGACTCTCCTTAGTCGCACAACCTCCTAGAAGATTTGGGAGGGTCAGTATAATCCTAATCATGTTTATAGCACGCGCGCCAAAGCAGAGTGACCTAACAATGAAAGAAAGAGTGTTGAAAGTCAATCTGCTTTGGCGTGCGTGCTATAAAGACGATTAGGATTATACTGACCCTCCCAAATCTTCTAGGAGCTTGTGCGACTAAGGAGAGTCAGTTGAGTTCTTTTCCAACTTTGTTACTCTATCCTGATGGCAGCTTAGATACAGCACTGTTAATTTTTGAACCGACAGTGAATGGTGTCCACTATCCTTTGGGTAGATCTTCAGCTCGCTGTATCCACTGAGCTTGAAGTACTCATCATTCAATTCAAATTAGCCACCGTGAACACGCGCGCCAAAGAGTACTGACTTCACGTCAGTGCTTTTTTTTTGTATTACCGTTGTGCATTGTAATACAGCATTCCTCTTGAGACCACGGTGACAATAGAATTCTCGATAGAGTATTATGTGACTGTATACGGCGTTTACTTGAGAATCCTCTTTCAACAGGTAGTTTGAGGAACGAAAATTAATGACCATAAGAATCCAATGATATCATTTTCAACTCTAACAAGCTAATACTTTCGGAGATATGATTTTTCAAAATTTCAATAATAAATCGTATTTCGTCGTTGTCACAGAATGATTTTCTATGTATGAATTGTCATAATGTCAACTTATTTTCCTGAGACATGACATTATCTAATCAATCAAAGGATTGTGAGCTAAGTGAGAAAAATCTCAGTTGTTTGCTCCGAAATTAGTTTTCTCAGAAAAGTCTTACATTTCGGAACGGAACATGAAGCAGGAGATCTGAGAGTAGTGACACTGCTTTTCATCCATAGACATAGATATAACTCTCGAACGGAATGAGGTAGGTAGTTGAAATTTTCAGAGTAGGTAAGGGAGATGAATATCTCGGTTAAGTTCGTTATTGGGCAAAATTGGCCAGATTTAATTTGATTTCTTCCATGGTGCATTTCTCATTCTCATGTTTGCTCATTGAATCTTGATAAATAAACTATTATTTGAATTGAATTTCCTTTATGATGCAGTTCTATCATAAGAATACATTGATATAATTCCCAACTCTGAGAAACCAATACTTTCGGAGATATAATTTGTCTTTGAACTAGAGCGCCAGAAAGCTCCTGTCCACAGGGCTTGAACCAATTTTTATAATTCATATTAGTACTATCCCATCATTGTGGACCAACACGATACATTTCTATTAGTTTGATCATCTGTCCACTTCATTACACCGTCAAATAGTAATCAAACAAATGAACGCGTACAGCTTAACATGAGATCGCCCTTCAAAGACTGTTTTCCTCTGAACTGAAGCCGGTCGTCACGTCCACATTTTGAATTTTGTTTTCATTCGGTTCGGCTTTCATTGAAACAGACAGCGCTGATTCGGGTTGGAAATGGCATGATTCGGTTTGGGCCGGCCGAAAGACGCGTCCACACTTATCTGGCTTTGCCGATCGGCATAGACCGAATGATGCCGATCGGCATAGTCTGAACGCGCCTTAACGGTTATCATTTTAAAATCTTTTCATTCAAGTACGTGCTCATACTGAAAATTCATATTTACAGAATGATTGCCGTTGTCCTTGCAGTAGTAGATATATCACTTCAATTGCTTGTACAAGTAAGGCTTGTTTCACATGCATACGGTTCCATTCGGTTCGGTTCGTTTTCGGTTTCAGCCGAAAACGAATGAAGGCCTTTCACACATATACGGTTCATATTAGGTTTTATGTTATCTTCCGAAACGGGCTCACAATTCCAATTTTTCCGCGACGTCAGATTCATCAAAGCCATTCAAAATTGAACACATACATCTTTGAATGCATCCTACGTCTTTAATTGATCTTTATATTCTTCGGAAGTTTTGTCCCGCAGCACTGGTTTAGATTTGCAGCAGAATTCAGTCGATCCACATTTGGTACACCATCATTTTCTCGTGAATAGTGAGATAGCAACAATATCCCGAAAATATGTATGTTTATATTTCTATATTTGAACAATTCGGGAAATATTGAAAGATATCTTCTCGATTTGAGGTTAAAACCACAGACCGAGACAGAAAACATATGTTAATATTCATTACTTTATGGTTAAAAACGAAACTAAACCGTATTTGTGTGAACGCCCCGGTTGATCTGTATTCCCTACACACGAATCCAAACCTGATAGAAACCCATTCGTGTCGAGGGAGTATTCGGTGCTGTACGGTTTCTATTCGGTACCGAATCTAAACCGGAGCACCGTTTCACACTTGTCGTCAGCGACCGAATTGAAACCGAAAACGAAACGAACCGAATGGAACCGTATGCATGTGAAACAAGCCTTACGATGATCAGTAGTTCTGCACTCCAGTGGGACTCTGTATCTTGCATTCCAAAGCGAAAGCAAAGCCAAAACTTTATTGCTTTGAATTGTATAGGGTCTTTAAAAATGATTGTTGCATCTTAAGGTGCAATTTGGTTTCGACACCTTGCGTTCATGACCTGCCGCGGTTTGGAAGTGAGTGGAGGTTGGTCCGCCACATCTTCAAGACGACACGCCCCGACGAAATCATAATTGCCACTGAAAAGCGCTGAAGCAGTGCTCGATGGCTGCACGTCGCGGTGGGCCGCGAACGTTGGACGTCGCAAGGAAATCCCACCTTTAGTGGGCTTTGTAACCCTCTCATTTTGGCGCCTCATATGTATGCTGAACCCATTTACAAATCCAACCACAGAATATACCCTAGTTCTGTGGAAATCATAATTCACGCATAACCTCCCTTTCTCCTTCGTTTACAATGATGAGTTCCAAAATAATTGTCACTGGGAGATTACTATATTTCTTCATCGTCTAGTTGGTTTATGGATGGCTCCGGAATTATTCTTTTGTACCTTCTACCACCATTAATGGTATCATGAAAGAAAACTGGGCCATATATTCTACGACGAGGAACTGCTATCCACACGCCAACTTTAGGCGAATGTAATGGAGTCTTAATAAAAGTGTGGGGATTCTCAGATATCCAAATTCTGTAGTTTTGAGAATTCACATAACCCGACAAGTGAAACCAAGCCTCATCACTAAAATCCAATAATCCGTCGACGTTAAGATTATTAAGAAACCAATAGCAGAACTCTAGACGACCGATCACACAACCGATCCAGCGCTCGAGACCTCCTGACCAGTGCGGAAGACCAGCCGTATCCCCACCCTGGCGTTGTAGAAGAAGCTCTGCTGTTATTCAAGAATGAGATTGGTGACGGTGACCCGTTCACACTCAAGAACAAATTGTGGTTTTTACCGCATTTACGCAAAGGAATAGAACGCTTGTTTGGAAATTGTTTCTGTGTTGAGTCCAGATCTTTTAATCGTTGGTTCCACAGAATAAGCAATATTTCAAATAATTAATTTCCTTTTGCTCAGGTCCACAAGAAAGAAAAAAATCAACATAAAGACGTGTTTAAAATTTTGTGAGAACCGTACCCCTAGAAAATTTGAAAAAAACGACGAGAAAAAAAATTTTAAGAACCGTACCCCTAGAAAATTTCAAAAAAATCACGAAAAAAAAAATTGGTTCAAGCACTGACGTGAAGTCAGAAGCTTTTGCGCGTATGTTCTATTGTCCATTCTTCTGTATTGGACACCCTTAATCGAATTTACCATGGTAAATTATGTTGTCCATTCTCCTGTATTGGACACTTAATTCGAATTTACCATGGTAAATTCGAATTAAGAGTGTCCAATACAGGAGAATGGACAACATAATTTACCATGGTAAATTCGATTAAGGGTGTCCAATACAGAAGAATGGACAATAGAACATACGCGCAAAAGCTTCTGACTTCACGTCAGTGCTTGAACCAATTTTTTTTTTCGTGATTTTTTTGAAATTTTCTAGGGGTACGGTTCTTAAAATTTTTTTTCTCGTCGTTTTTTTCAAATTTTCTAGGGGTACGGTTCTCACAAAATTTTAAACACGTCTTTATGTTGATTTTCTACTACTAGTTACCAAACTTCAATTCGATCGAATATTTATTTTTTGAGTTATCAAGGAAACAATATTCCAGATGGGTATAACTCGGAAACCGTTAGACCGATTATGCCCAAAATTGAACTCAACTCTCTCTTTCGGATACGCAACCTTCCCTGAAAATTGCAAGTCTCTATCTCCTTTCGTTCGAAAGTTATCGAGGCAACGGTCACCCATCTACTGAACTACTTTAACCGATCGTATTAAAACTTGAAAATTGTCAGTATAGTTAGGTTATGAAGGTTCTTGCAAAATTTCAGCAATTTCGAACGATTAGTTACTGATATAAAGAACTTTTTTTTTTTATTTTCAAAGATTTATTTAAAATTTTCTACAAATGCTATCCTCACCAAATTTTGCAAACGTTTCCGCATTGGCATTCTACAACTAATAACCATGTTTGAATTCAATCGGTTTAGTATTTTTCGAGTTAATGAGGAACAAAAACCACAAAATTTCATAAAATTTCAGATGGCTATAACTCTGAAACCGTTTGGCCGATTAGGCTCATAATCGAACTGAAATGTCGCGTTGTGGTGTACATCCTAACCTGAAAAAAGGAGGCCGCTATCTCTCTCAGTTCTCAAGTTATCGTGACAACAAAAATATTTTTTAATAATTTCTTAATAATTTTGTAGCCATACGATTCGCACAGAATTCCACAAACGTGCTTAGGTTCATATTCTACAACTACTCACCAAGTTTCAATTCGATCGGATTCATATTGGTTGAAAACAAAATTATTACTCGGAAACCACTGGGCCGATTATGCCCATTAACGAACTTGTCCGTCGTATTGGGATGCGCCACCCACCCTGAAAATTTCAAGTCGCTAGCTCTTTTCGTTCTCAAGTTATCGTGGCAACGGCCGGACGGCCGGACGGCCGGACGGCCGGACGGACAGAATCAAATTTGACATCGAATTCTTCATTGGGGAGTCGAACTTAATCGTTTGAGACCATTTTCGTCAAAAAATTCGAAAGTTACAGACATTTGGGCAAAACTATAACGCGATGTTCCCCAGAACATACGCGCAAAAAGATGTATTCCAGTGAATACGCTGACTCCGACATGGAATGCGAGATGGAAACTACAAGCGAGAAAGACGAGCTGATCCAATATCTCCAGGACCAGAACACGAAGATGATGGCCACAATAGACCGGCTCACCGACCAGGTCAAATCGTTGACGGAAAAGCAGGACCGAATGGAGAAACGAGAGGCTACAATACAGGTAAGTGGAAACACTAATAACGTTTCAAGTGCCCCCAGCAAAACCAGCAAGAGTGCCCCAGTGCAAAAACCCGTGCCGTCGTCTGGGAAAATATTGCCAGGGAAAAGTGGACAAAAAATGGATACTACCAGTGCACAAAAGAGTATTGATATCAAGAAAAACAGTTATAGTGCGTGCAAAACAGTGGTGACGATCGCTAAAAGTGCCAAACCGGTGTCGATCAAAGATAGTGTCGAGTCCGAAAAACTAAATGTGAGACAACCCGTGCAAAAGCGTGCGCGGAAAGAGAGTAGTTCCTCGGGCGAAGGAGCAAGCTCTGTTATGCTCAAGAAAACGGCAACGATTCCGGCAATAAATGCCGAAGTAAGCAATCCGGCTAACGCGGAAATGAATTTCGCGGCAGTGTTAAGAAAATCAGCGCCAAAGGTCATCACTTCTGTTGGCAACAATCGTGAAGAAGTGGACGAACCGAGAAAAGAAAAAATACCTCCAATAACTTTGAGAGGTGCAGCCAACTGGACGGAGGTGTCCAGGAAAATGACGAGCAAGGGCATAAAATATGTCCGAGCTACGACCGTTCGGGACGGAATAAGAGTTGTTCCTGAAACTGCGGATGACCACTGCAAGATGACTAAATTCCTGGAAAAGGAAAACCGGGAATTTTACACCCTACAGCGAGAAGAAGAAAAGCAGATATATGCCGTGATCAGATACCTCCCCCTGGATGCCGACATTGAAATCATTAAAGAGGATTTGGAAGAACAAGGTCTAGACGATGCGGAAGTTATCCGCATGACGTCTTACCGGACCAAGCAGCCTTTACCACTTTTCTTGGTAAAGACGCAAAGAGCAGAGATTTTCAACGTCAGAAAACTATACAGCATCAACTGCGTTGTTGAACCAAAAAAGAGAACCGAAGGACCAGGGCAATGCCACCGGTGCCAACGGTATGGACACGCACAGAGCAAGTGCACCTTCTCCTGGAGATGTGTCAAATGCTCTGGTGCCTATGACTCTAAGGACTGCAAGCTGACAAGGGAAAATGAAGAAAGAAACGCGACATGCGTTTTATGCGGTGAAAAAGGGCATCCAGCTAGCTACAAAGGATGTAGCGAATGGAAATTTATTTCAAAAAAGGGTAAACGTAAACCTACCCAGAGACAAATGCCAGCACCGAGAAGAGAAGTTCAAATGGAAAAGCCTGTCGAAATGAAACAGGAACAAAAGTCCAAGGAAACACCAAAACATAAGGAGGTTCCAAAAAGACAAGCACAGCCCATAGACGATTTGGATAAATTCACTGAAACTAAGTTCAGTAGAATGATAAAAATATTCGAGAGTGATTTGGAGAAGAGAATGTAGAAAATGATGGGAAAACTTTAATGGCTCACACAACCATAACAAGAAACAACATCACGTTAGTCTCCTAATAATCGGCATAAGAGCACGGAATATAGAGCTGGAAGATTTGATAGCGAAAAGGTCCCCAAATGTCATTGCCTTGCAAGAGACAAGGATGGGACCCAACACAAGAATCTCATTTCACAATTATGAGATTTGCAGATACGACAGAACGAGCAACAATGGAGGTGGCGTGGCCCTATTAATAAAAAGGAACGTAAACCACTACTTCGATGGAATACTAATCACCGAACAGCTAGAGGCTATTTCGGTAATTGTGAACACTACTCGAGGACGAATCAAGATAATTTCGGTGTATATACCACCGCAAAATGAGCTGATAGAAGAAGAATTAAACCAATTATTACATGGACGATACCCAAAAATTCTGATAGGAGATCTAAACTGCAAATCACAGGAGTGGAACAGCAGAACAGAAAACGAAAATGGAAGCAGACTGAAAATATATGCTGAAAACCACAATGCAGTGGTACTTGGATCCGAAAATCCCACATATATACCAAAAGGTAATGGCCTACCAGATGTGCTAGATATAGCTGTACTGAAAAATATAACACAAGATGTTACGCTAGACGCAATAGAAGAAGGAACGTCTGACCACAATCCGATAGAGCTCATAATGGGACATGGCCCTAGAAATAAAGAGATACAAACCAGAGAACACACCGACTGGGAAAAATATACCGAAATTCTCCAGGGCAAGATAACTGAAATTCCACAGATCAACACACCTGAAGACTTAGAAAATGCCGCCGAAATACTAGAAACTAAAATCCTAGAAACATACGAAGAAAGTACTAGAAGAACACAGAAGCCAGCACCTAAACATCCACACGGTGAAATACCAAGGGAAATAAGGGAATTGATACAAACAAACCGAAGACTAAGGAAAAGATACAGAATTTCCAAATGTGAAGAAGACAAGAAGGAGCTCAACAAGCACAGTCAAATACTCAAGAAAGCCCTAGGAGAATTCAGAAAAGATAGATGGAACAAGAGAATAAGTGAACTAAATACGAAGGACCACTCTGCATGGAAAATGCAAAAAAGCCTACGACGAGAGAAAACCAAAATACCCCCACTACACGGAGTACATGGCCTAGCATATTCAAAATATGAGAAAGCCGAGGCACTGGCGGACACAATAGAAAGGGAAGCCAGCATAAACTATAGACCAGAAGATGATAATGAAGATCTCGAAGAAGAAGTAGAAGAAAATGAAGAGTACATGATGGAACCGCCTGAGTGCAACACAATTCCAAAACCAGCCACACCAACCGAAATAAAAGAGATCATAGGAAATCTGAAAAGAAGGAATGCACCAGGCAAAGATAAGATAACAAACTTCATGCTAAAGAAGTTGCCCAGAAAAGAAATAGTTGCACTCACAAACATAACGAATGGAGTGATGCGAACAGAAAACTACCCGAAGAGATGGAAAACAGCCGAAGTTAACGTTTTCAACAAACCAGGAAAGGAAAGAAAATGGCCACAGCATTACAGACCAATCAGCCTCCTCTGGTCCTTAGGGAAGGTAGTGGAAAGAGCTATTGCCAGAAGACTGAACGAGGAAACAGAAGAACTGAACCTCATACCACCTGAACAATTTGGATTCAGAAGAGATCATTCAACAGAACTTCAATTACTGAGGCTCACTGAATACATCACGGAGGGCTTTCAAAACAAGCAAGCAACCGGACTTGTCCTATTGGATGTGGAGAGGGCATTTGATAGAGTACAGCACGAAGGACTGGCATATAAAATGATGACTGCAGGATACACGAGCAAAATGTGCAAGATTATCAGAAACTATCTGAGAGACAGGAATTTCTACGTCAAAATAGAGGTCTTCCTCCATTAGATACTTAGAGACAGGAGTGCCCCAAGGACCCGTTTTGGGCCCACTTCTGTACAACATCTATATCCACAACATGCCAAAAGATGCACGCACGATGGTAACCCTCTACGCAGATGACACAGGAATTGCCTTCAGACATCGGCGAGCAGATGTCATACAACGAAGACTACAGGAAGCAACCGAAGAATTAAACGAGTGGTGTATAAAATGGAAAATCCAGATAAACGGACAAAATAGTCAAGCCATCCTACTACAAAAGAGACAACTAAAAGTTGAAAGAAACCTCATAATAGACGGTGCAGAAGTAAAATGGCAAAAAGAGGCCAAATATCTAGGGGTGATACTAGATAAAAGACTCACATGGAAAAGCCACATAAAATCAGCAGTCGACAAAACAAAGGCGGCAATGAGCCGACTATATCCACTAATAGGAAGGAAGAGCCGTATGAATAAAAACATAAAACTGACGATGATTAAAACTATAGCGAGACCGCAACTCACCTATGGCTCGACAGCGTGGGGCTTTGCCGCTAAAAGCCACATCAAGAAGATACAATCGGCAGAAGACATGTTAATAAGAAGAGCAATGGACGTACCATGGTTTGTGAGAAATAGACAAATCCACAGAGACATAGAATGGGAGCCGATCACAACTTTCATGAAGAAAAAAGCCGAGAAGATATTTGAAAAAGCCAACCTACATACCAATGAGGAACTGAGAAGACTCGTAAATTATGACCCAATAGAAGATGCCAGAAATATAAAGCCCTACTACAAAAGGCCGAGAGATCAACTACTTGAAGAACGAAATTAAGTTAGGAAACTTAATTTCAAAATAAACCGAAAGGAGAAAATATGCGCCTTCATCTAACCTGGTGAAGGGAGACCATTAAACACAAACACGACCTAGATCGTGTGAGAAACTTCCAAGGAAAAGAGGTAACTGGTTTAAAGGCAAAATGCCCGGAACCCGATTACAGGAGTTTTAGTGGGTAAACATCTTCAGGAGAAGATGGACTCACTGTTCCGTTCAAGGTTCCCCTATAAAAGGTTTCTGCTGGTTAAAAAAAAAAAAAAATCTAGACGACGTGGAATATCTATTGGTAGGAGTTGCTGTACCATCGTTATTTTGTAAGATTAAAAATTCAATTTTTGTTTCAATACTTTGTAGTTAGTACTCAACGGGACACCAGACTGTAAAGATAATTTATTCAGTGACATTTGTGGATTTTGTTCAACTCGTATTCTCAGTTCTTGAACAACTTCTTGAGAAACTTGAGGTCTTCCGGTCGATTTTGCCTTGTTAATGTTTCTAATCTGCATGAATCTGTTCATAAAATCTCTCGTGTGGACCCTTAGAGAAGATTTTGGAATCTGACAACAGGATATTTCGCCAGATATTCATTTTACGGGCCTCTACAGAGTAGAGAGTAAATCCATTCACCAATGATTAATGTACTATTGCGGTAATAGGCCATCACAATAAATGTGTTTTGTTCTAAATCATAAGTCATTGCAGATTTAAATAATTTGGAAATTCAATTATAAAAATAATCTTCAGAATTGACAATAATTCAATATTGGCTCTGGCTGTCAGTTTAGAAATTCTATGATATAAACAGAACACAAGAAGTGAGAAGCGGCAAATAAAAATCCTAAGCCAACTGCGATGTTACAATTATTTATAAAGATCTTGTATTATATGCTACGCATCAAGATTCGGAATTATTCGGCACCACCGAACATTTATTCGGAAGCGAAGTGTACTATCGAATTTACCATGGTAAATTCGATTAAGAATGTCCAATACAGGAGGATGGACAATAGAACATACACGCAAAAGCTTCTGACTTCACGTCAGTGCTTGAACCAATTTTTTTTTCCGTAATTTTTGAAAAAAATGTCAGGCGTATGGTTCTCAAAAAATTCTACACACTCCTTTATGTCGATATAACTAGTTACCAAGCTTCAATTCGATCGAGTCTATATTTTTGAATTATCGAGGAAATAATATTTCAGGTGGGTATAACTCCGAAACCGGTAGACCGATTATTCCGAAAAACGAACTTAACTCTCCTATTGGGATATTCAACCTACCCTGAAAATTACAAGTCCCTATTTTCTTTCATTCGAAAGTTACCGAGGCGGTCACCCATTCAGCTACTGAACTCACATAAGACTGCTCGGATCTCCAACAATATAGATCCGATCGTATTCAAACTTGGAACTTGGCAGTAGAGTTAGATTTTGATGAAAAAAATACGTAAAAAATAATACATAACTATTCAAAAGTCCCCTCTCAAAAATATACTCTTCAGTAGCCACATGGAACTCTTGAAGAAGAATCGCCTCCTCTAGTTTTCTAAGATATTCACTATTGTTCATTGAAATCCCTTCAACATTTTATTTCAAAAAATAAAATGTTGTTGCTCGTAAGGCCAGCAGGGTCTCTTTCAAAACCAGGTCTGGCCAATCCAAGCGATGATTATTCAGATGTTCGAAGTAAAGACCGCTACAGGACCCTAATGTAGGCGAGGAGTGAATAAAACCATTATACAATGGGTGTATGAGTTGTTGTCGACGAGGATAACCGAGACACAGGCTAACGGAGCTTGGCTTCGGGTGTATAGGCTGTAATACTATTTGATTGTATTATAGTTTAGGATTTAATTGATTAAAGTATTTCTCAATTAAATTACGTACGTTTTAACATCACTTTATTTGTTCATCTTGTACATCAGAATTACCTTACAACTTACATAACCTCATTGTGCACCACAGAACCCCCATCATTCTTTTGACCTTCGCTCTTCTATGGTGTGAGCTCAAGCCTCTATTACATACAAGTTCATACTATAGTCCGTTTAAGATATATTGACATCAAGGGTGGCTTTGGAAAATCGAAATTCAGTTGGCAACGGTCCGTCTAGTTATATTTCAAGTCACATAATTTAGGTTGTTCGCATTGAAAATAACAAATAACCATGAGCTGATGAAACTGTCATTTATTATTTATTTCTTACAATTTCGATATAACGAAAATCGAACAATTTGGGATAGTTTTTACATGTGTGTTTATAATTATTCGTACCGAGTTTGAGTATTTCCGCATCCTTGTGCTATTAAAAATGTCTGGAATTGATTACGATACCTCTCGCCTAACAAAAAGGGAACACGAAGCAGTATATAGATGTTACTGTGAATTCTTCAGGGAATCTGTAGATATTACCGCCAGCATTGCTCTAGTGTTCCAGGTAAAGTGTTATTCAACCACTAGGAGTGTATTCTGATTATTACATTGGCCATAATATTTCAGGTTTCTTCAAGTACTGTTCGAAGAATTCTTAGGAAAAAAGAGGAAGGCACATCATTAAAACCTGGCAGCAGTTGTGGAAGAACTCCTGTGATATACGACTTTAAATTTAAAGAGACATTACATTAAATTCGAGATTGAATTAAAGGTTTTGAAAATTTGAGAGAGCACTTCACTGAAGGTTTTCTTTGATTAGTTCTTTCCTTCATGAACTCTACGAACTAAGCAAATCAAAGTTTGAAATAGAATTTTGAATCATTTAGTTTTTCAATATAAATTATAATACTAAAACGACAATTCATAGGAAAATGGCAAATAATCTTTTCTGTTCCTAGTTGCAATTGCAATCCATAAATCTCACAGCTTATGTAAAAAATATGTACATAGTAAAGTTTTGGTTCTGATTTTTTTTGTGGAAAAATAAACACTTGAACTATTAGATATCATTGCATAAAGATTATAATATTTTACAAGCTATTACTTTCCAAGTTAAATTAAGACTGAAATAATAAGTCTGCTTAAACACTGATAAATTAAATCTTCTTCCAAAATAAGGCTCCATTATTCAAACTACCTCTCAATAATTTATACAGATGAAGTAATAATAATAACATAATATTTATTAACATTATATTAATGAAATTATTCAATAACCAATATGGATTCAATAGATTAAAAGTGAGTTACTTATGGGCTTTTACACCTTGATTGATTCTCCAATGGCTTTGGATGAGGAACCTAAGTTCTAAGATATATTGATGCACATGAAAAAAAAAAGGTTCTTCATCATTAAAAAAGCTATCCAATTCTTGTTCTTCTCTATTATAAATAATTATGTATCCAATTCCTTGAAATGGTTTCTGGGCATCAACCTCATATTTATGTTTGTTTCATCAGTCTACTGCAGTTGAACTTGGAAAATTATCCTTCCAAAATCTCAGGATAAAATACATTCGCGATTTGAATTTCCAAAGAACATCAAGAATGCATTTATAAGGGTCTTCGATTAATTACAAATAGGAGATAGCATTTAAAATATTCAAGGTTATGTTGATATTTATTTTCTCTGGTTACAGAACAGTAATTTTTTGTAACTAGAAATAAAGCACCAACTAGACGTTCAAGGCCTACTTCGATGTCAATATATCTTAAACGGACTATACATCCCCATCTTTTTATATAAAAAAAATTTAATTTTAAAGTAATCTTCAACATTTACAAAAGTATTTAACATTAACATTGACATTAGATTTCCTCGCATATATAATCTTTAAACCTTACAGGATTTCCTACTCTTCCTTTAGGTATTCCTTGAGGTACAATATTACATGTTCTTTCAAATGGACGAGGATGTTTTCTAGGTGTATCTCTAATTATGTATTTCCTGTTTCTTTCAATAACAGATCCACTATCCAGTTTAATAATATATGCCCTAGCTTTGTTTGATACATTTATTATTATTCCTGGTTGCCAATATGATTTATCCTGTTTCTGAACTCATACTTCATCCCGTATTTTAAAAGATATATTCCTTTCACATAAGTTTCTGTCATAGTCAGTTTTTTGTTTGAATTGTTTGACTTCTAAAAACTTTTTTATATTTGTGAGTTTGGTGTTATTCTCTACAATATCAAATTTAGGCAATAACTATTCACTTCTCTGTGGAATAACATCTGAGAAGGAGAAGTTTGAATCAATTGGAGTAGTCCTATATTCCAATAAACATAAATACGTGCCTTTTTTTTTTTTTCAAATTCTGCCTTAATCATTAATAGTTTGAAATTTTGAATGCACCTTTCTACCATGCCATTAGATTGAGCATGAGTGGGACTCGATGTTATATGTTCAATATTCCATGATTTACAAAATCTTTTAAACTCTTCTGAACTATAATTGGTACAATAATCTGCTCTAATAATTTTCGGTATACCATGTCTGGCAAAAATTGATTTAAGTTTTTCTATAGTGTGACTGCTTTCTAATTTTATAATTGGTCTTATTTCTATAAATTTTGATAAATAGTCTATAACGATCAAAAAATTTCTGCCCTTAAAGTTGAAAATATCCGTACCAACAACTTCCCATGGTTTTCCTGGTATTTCAGTTACTAATAAAGGTTCTTTAGGAATCGTATTTTCGAAATTCAAACATGTTTCACATGTGTAGACATAGTTTTCTATAATCTTGATTTATATTAGGCCAATTAAGTCCTTGACGAGCGCGTAATTGACATTTTGATACTCCCATGTGGTTGTAATGTATTTGCGCGTATGTTCTGGGGAACATACGCGTTATAGTTTTGCCCAAATGTGAAATTTAATTCTGTGGTGCCGTCCGCTGCCACGATAACTTGAGAACGGAAAGAGCTAGCGACTTGAAATTTTCAGGGTAGGTGGCGCATCCCAATACGACGGACAAGTTCGTTAATGGGTATAATCGGCCCAATGGTTTCCGAGTAATAATTTTGATTTCAACCAAAATAAATCCGATCGAATTTAAACTTGGTGAATAGTTGTAGAATATAGACCTAAGCACGTTTATGAAATTTTGTGAGAATCGTATCGCTAGAAAATTATTAAAAAATTATTAAAAAATATTTTTGTTGTCATGATAACCTGAGAACGGAAAGAGACAGCGGCTTGAAAATTTCAGGTTAGGTTGTGCATCTGAATGCGACATTTGAGTTTGTTCATGAGCATAATCGTCCAAACGGTTTTAGAGTTATAGCCATCTGAAATTTTCTGAAATTTGGATGTGTTTGTTCCTCATTAACTCGAAGAATACAAAACCGATTGGATTCAAAAATGGTTATTAGTTGTAGAATGCCAACACGAAAATTTTTGCAGAATTTCGTGAGGATGGTATAACTAGAAAATTAAAAAAAAAATAATTAAAAATAATTGAAAAAAATTCTATATATCATAAACTATTCGTCCGGCATGGCTGAAATTTTGGGAGAGCCTGCAGAACCTAACTCTACTGCAGAATTCCAAGTTTGAACACGATCGGATCTATATTGTTGGAGAAACGCGCAGCCTTTTGTGAGTTCGGTAGCGGATGTGAATCGTCGTATGATATGTTGTCTATGGTCGTATTTTTGCGAGAACCTTCAAAAATAAAAATATGAATGTCATGATGACATATCTTTTACGCGTATGTTATGGGAAAATCGTATTATTTCATCACAAATCTATGGGAGATGATAGCCCTACATCGCATGCGCCCCGTTTTAACCTCAACATCGAATCTGAATCTGATCAAAACACAATTCACAAATACAAAACGTAAACAAAATATTCTCAATCCACGAAGTACGAACGAGTATTCCTTCCGTTGAAAATAATCGAGATTACCTTGTATTTGAAGATTGGAGGAATCTAGAAATATTGTTTACGTATGTGAAAGAAATTCCAAATTATGGAGAACTGTGGAAAAGTTGTTCAGAAAGAAGATATCTGGTATATGTCCTTCAGGATTTCTGGCTAAAAATCAGCAGTAAGTAATAGAAGTGAATTGAATGAATTACTTTACTCAGAGAAATCCAAGTCTTAATATTTCCTTTCAGGTTGGAATGAATTAAGGTCCAGTTGACGTAGAGCAAAAAAGTAATGCTTTTCGACAAAT
Source organism: Halyzia sedecimguttata (assembly GCA_937662695.2). NCBI lineage: Eukaryota > Metazoa > Arthropoda > Insecta > Coleoptera > Coccinellidae > Halyzia > Halyzia sedecimguttata. Next base: position 6,499,818 of record OW569416.2, on the reverse strand, counting down.
AGAATGCATGAGTTACTCTTGGAGTTACTGCAGATAGAATTCTTAAAAACAAGGTATATGGAACTTAGTCGATTGAATATTTGTGAAGCTTAAGTATATCTCATGAGAAAATTTAATATTGATAAGAGGCAACCAAGATGACATGAACACTAAAATTTTTAAAGTTCAAAAGTGGAATAGCCAAGAAGAAAATCTAGTGATTCTATTCAAACAAATCTGTTTTCCTGATATCATGGGTCTCTTACGATCCATCATCAGGGTGTTTGGATGCCAGCGTGTACCTATATAATAGGCATTTTTAACGAAACATTTTAATTTTTCTAATTGCAGAATATTTTAAAATATAGGAGTAGAAGGTGATGCAATATAACATGTGTGTAGGTATATATTATGTATATTGTTTTCCCGTGGAACTTCAGGTATATGTTTCTTAAATGCTTGTTGCTTAGCATGCTTAACAATGAATACCTCTGAAGAACAGATTTTACTAATATTATAATAGAATGGCTTGATAATTCAACGCTAACTTTGAAAATGATGTATCCTAGTGTTGCGGAGGAAAATCCAAGTATATTTTACAACGAGTAGTAGTATATAAGGAAATGGAGAAAGTCAGTTATCATATTTTAATAATAATCTATATACAAGTATTTATCCTCCCTGCAGTGTTTCACGAATCCTCCATGATTATGTGGGCAGCAGTGGTCCAAACTCGAAAACATGCATTGCATGCTGCTTGAGGTAGTATTGAATTTTCAAAATGAATGTTATTCTTGATCTCTCTTGAAGTAAATAATCGAATATGTTAATAGAGTTTTATTCGAAATTATTTCCTTTGTTTGTATTACGGCTTCAGTGAGGTATACAATTTTTTTGTTCACTGAGGGCTGATATATTTTACGACCTGTAAACTGTCAAGTAGCCTTACCGAAAGGAAAGTAATCTGTAAATGTTCACTTTAAAGGGGATCAGTAAATTCAACGAGCACATAGTTGACGAATACTTTACGGAGAGGTTGAATAAATCGGCCCTTAGTAGATAGTATAAAACAATATATAGATTGGTATCTAAATAAATGAATCTTATTTTCACAATAACTCTTTTCCCCTAACCCATGAAAACAAATTTTCACAGACAATTTACATGAATCATTAGCTTCAAACGTTCATTATCTTGAAATACAAATGAATAAGTGGAAATTTAATTTTAATATTTCAATATTGAATGGAATATTTTGAGTTTATCTATAATTTCAGATATCTCATCTCATCAACGAGTGACAAAAGTATTGAAATTGATTATGCATTAAACGATGTGTTCAAATGTCAAATTATTACCATATTCCATATCGACAGACATTCTTGTAATGATTATGAAGAATTAAAAAGGTTTGATGGCTAATATAAAAATTTGTTCAAGCACTGACGTGAAATCAGGAGCTTTTGCGCGTATGTTCTAATGTCCATTCTCCTGTATTAGACACTCTTAATCGAAAAAAAAAATTGGTTCAAGCACTGACGTGAATCAGGAGCTTTTGCTCTTCTTAATCGAATTTACCATGATGAATTCTATTGTCCGTTCTCCTGATTGGACCCTTTTAATCGAAAAAAAAATTGGTTCAAGCACTGACGTGAAGTCAGGAGCTTTTGCGCGTATGTTCTATTGTCCATACTCCTGTAATGAACACTCTTCTTAATCGAATTTACCATGATGAATTCTATTGTCTATTCTCCTGTATTGGACACTCTTCTCAATCGAATTCACCATGATGAATTCTATTGTTCATTCTCCAATACAGGAGAATGGACAATAGAATTCATCATGGTGAATTCGATTGAGAAGAGTGTCCAATACAGGAGAATAGACAATAAAAATCATCATGGTAAATTCGATTAAGAAGAGTGTTCATTACAGGAGTATGGACAATAGAACATACGCGCAAAAGCTCCTGACTTCACGTCAGTGCTTGAACCAATTTTTTTTCCAACATTTCTTGTCTCAATACTTTTGGAACTATTATTTTATTACTCTTAATTAAAACATTATTAATGCTTACAATTTCATTCGGCTTCGGGTGTATAGGCTATGCCGATTACATAGTGCTAATGGTAAGAGCTAAATTCGAGGGCACCTAGTGTGACTCACTACAGGAGGGCCCTATAATTTTCGAGCAGTGGTGCTTGTCAGTGGGACTGAGCATAAACCCGAACAAGACCACAGTGATTCTGTTTACTCGGAGAAATAAATTGTCAGCTGTGAGATCCCTCTTTTTGAACTGAATTATTATAGATTGGAAGTCCCCAGTTAAATGTCTATGGGTAACACTAAATAGTAAACTCCTGTGGAATAGCAAAGCAATAAAGGCTTTAATGACGTGCAGGAATCTAGCCGGTAAGACTTGGTGCTGCAAACCTAAGCTACCGTGATGGATGTACAGTGTGATCCACTTATCTTGGTCACTCCAATTTTATCGGAAACGGCCGAATATATTTTGATTCTGTGAATGCCGTTTTGTACAAGTCATCGTTTACTTGATTTGCGTGTAGAAGTCAGCGAAAAAAATAAGGATGGCTGGCGTCGCGGCACCGTCAAATTTTTTTCTTCCAGGAACACACCTTTTTTGGCGCTCTAGTTCCTCGGAACTGAGTGCTTATCAATTTGCCCAAATGTCTGCAATTTTCGAATTTTTCGATGAAAATGGTCTCAAACGATTTGGTTCGACTCACTGATCAAGAATCCGTGGTCGAAATTCATTCTGTCCGGCCGTAGGCACGATAACTCTCGAACGGAATGAGCTAGAGAGTTGAAATTTTCAGAGTAGGTTTGGGGGATAAATATCTCGGCTAAGTTCGTTATTGGGCAAAATCGGACAGATGGTTTTGGAGAAACAAAAAAAATTTTTTTTTTACATAACAAATTCGAAATTGAATTTTTTTTAATAAGCAGTTTTATCATAAGAATCCATTCATATCATTTTTAACTCTAACAAGTTAATGCTTTCGGAGATATGATTTTTCAAAATTTCAATGTAAATCGTTTTCACAGATTGATATAATTATTCTATGTATGAATTGTCATAATGTCAACTTATGACATGACATGATATTATCTAATCAATCGAAGAATTATGAGAATAAAGTGTATTCCGAAATGTGAGCGAAGTGAGAAAAATCTCAGTTGTTTGCTCCGAAATTAGTTTTTCTCAGAAAAGTCTTACATTTCGGAACGGAACATGTAGTAAGAGATCTGAGAGTAGTGAGACTGCTTTTCATCCAAAGACGAATGCTCAGTTCTCTCAATTTATGACGGGACTGACAGAAGGGAATATTGTAATTTCAAAAATATTGGGGTTGAAATACTCCTATTTTAGCGATGCATTGGGGACCTCACCCGAAAATGTTTGAAAATATTACGTAAATATTGAAAGCATAATTCTGTAGTTCGAGAGAGGAGAAAATTTGGTGAACGTAGATCAGGAAATTTTTGATCGATTACAAGGTAATTTTTTATTATTAATTATCTTCTTTCATACATGTTTTATGGAATACCTACTATTTGTAGGTACTTTAAACCTGTTTTGGGCAATTGTCATACGAAACTTGTTTTTTTGGCGCTCTAGTTCCTCGGAACAGAGTGCTTATCAATTTGCCCAAATGTCTGTAATATTGGAATTTTTGGCTGAAAATGGTCTCAAACGATTTGGTTCGACTCACTGATCAAGAATCCGAGTGCGAAATCGATTCTGTCCGGCCGGCCGACCGGCCGTAGGCACGATAACTCTCGAACGAAAGGAGTTAGCGGATTGAAAATTGCAAGGTGGTTTTGGAGCGTAAATATCTCAGACAAGTTCGTTAATGGGCGAAATCCATCAAAAGGTTTTGGAGTTAGGGCTGATTTTAGTAAAAATAATTTTTATGAATATTTCCGAAACCGATCACTCGATCTATCTGAAATTCAGCATCAAATTGTAGAATCATGACCTTTATACGCATGTGAAGTTTTGTATTGACCATATTCCCGCAAAGTGTCAAAAAAAAATTTGAAAATGTGGTGCAGTTCTCATTCACATGATTGCTCATTTAATCTTGATAAATAAACTATTATTTGAATTGAATTTCCTTTATGATGCAGTTCTATCATATGAATACATTGATAATATTTCCAACTCTGAGAAACCAATACCAGATATAATTTGTCGGACAGATGGTTTCGGAGTAACAAAAAAAAATTATTTTTTACAGAACAAATTCCAAATTTAATTTTTTTCAATAAGCAGTTTTACCATAAGAATCCATTCATATTATTTTTAACTGTAACAAGCTAATACTTTCGGAGATATGATTTTCCAAAATTTCAATGTAAATCGTATTTCTACGTTTTCACACAATGATAGAATTATTCTGTGGGTATTCTATGAATTGTTATAATGTCAAATTATTTCGTGAGACATGACGTTGTCTCATTGTCATTCATTCCAGCAATCCTATAAATATAATAATTCTAATTTAATATCATACTTTTTGTTGGTTGATATTTTCATGCCGATGGTCAATCCATATGATGATGGGAATGGTAATGGTAAGTTAATAATATTGAGTTCAGAATATCTCCACTAAAAACAAAACTGGAATATTGTAGATTTGAGGAAAGATATATATTATCGTTCATCATAGAATTGAGGAATGAATATCTCGGATGAGTTCGTTGTTGGGTAGAATTCGTGTATTGGTTTTGGATTGATAATTTTTGGCACTCTTGTTGAATTTAAATTCTTCTATGATGTTTGAATTCAATTTCTGCTAAGATGAAGTTCTAAATTTCAATAATGAATCGTACTTCTATGTTATAATAATGCTATAATAATGCTTATAATGCTATAAATATTCTATCTAAGCTTTATTATATTCCTCAAGATATGCTCAACACCCTCGTTACCAGTATGCAACGAAGATGTCAGGCGGTCATTGATGCCCGTGGTGGCCATACCTTGTATTGAAGGCATAAAAAGACAAAAAAAACAATAAAATGTCGGGAAATAAATGTCGTTAAATTTTACCCTATTCTGTTAATCACCCTGTATATGTTGAACACCAAAAAACATACGTGCATGTATAGTTTTGAACCTAAAAATATATTAAATTTCGTTTTCAGCGCAAACAAAGGTTTCAGAATGTCAGTTATTTTAGTTGAAACGATTATCCCTAACACTCTTGTGGAGCAGTTTAATTGGTGCTGAGGTCGAGCATATGATCTGTGTTCATACTCGTACATTTCATCCTGTTCTATAAGAGAGAGTCAAATTCATTTCAGCTATTTTAATTTGGTTTCTTCCATGGTGCATTTCTCATTCTCAAATTGCTCATTTAATCTTGATAAATAAACTATTATTTGAATTGAATTTCCTTTATGATGCAGTTCTATCATAAGTATACATTGATATAATTCTCAACTCTGAGAAACCAATACTTTTGGAGATATAATTTGTCTGTTTGAACTAGAGCGCCAGAAAGCTCCTGTCCACAGGGCTTGAACCAATTCATTATGCCATTCGAAAGACGATTCAATTCTAAATTTTATTTCCAAATACAGTTTTTCCCCTTTCAAACCGTTAGCGATCTACAGGGTGTTATATGTTAATTCTATTCCATTTCTGCGCGTATGTTCTGGGGAACATCGCGTTATGATTTTGCCCAAATGTCTGAAATTTTCGATTTTTTTGCCGTAAATGGCCTCAAACGATTGGGTTTGACTCCCCGATGAAGAATCCGAGGTAAAATTTGATGCTGTCCGGCCGGCCGGCCGTTGCCATGATAACAACGGAAAGAGCTAGCTGAAATTTTCAGGGTAGGTGGCACATCCCAATACGACGAACAAGTTCAATAATGGTCATTATCAGCCCAATAGTTTTCGAGTTATAATTTTGTTTTCTACCAATACAAATCCGATCGAATTGATACTTGGTGATTAGTTGTAGAATACAAACCTAAGGACGTTTGTGAAATTTGCCATTTTCGGTAAAAAATTCGAAAATTATAGATATTTGGGCGAAATGTTCGCGAGATGTTCCTCAGAAGATCGCGCAAAAATGGAATAGAATTAACATAAAACTCCCTATAGATCGCTAAAGGTTCAAAATGGGAAAAAATGGTATTTAGAAATAAAATTTAGAATCAAATCATCTTTCGAATGGCATTATAAAAAAGGTATGTCCCTAGAAAAAAAAAAATTAACGGTGACGCGACGCCAGCCAACTTAATTTTTTACGCCAACCTCTACACGCATCCCAAGTCAAAGTTGATTTGTACAAAATGGTGTTTACAGAATCAAAATATTCGGCTGTTTCGGAGAAAATTGGTGTGACCAAGATAAGTGAATCACCCTGTACGTCATGATTGTGAGACCCATAATCACGTATGGGACAGTAGTCTAGTACACAAAAAGAAGCCAGAATAGCACGATGATATCCCTCGACAAATTACAAAGGCTGGTCTGTGTGTGTATCACTGGAGCTAGGGGAAAGAAACCATTTAATAATGAGAAAATTGGTTCAAGCACTGACGTGAAATCAGGAGCTTTTGCACGTATGTTCTATTGTCCATTCTTCTGTATTGGACACCCTTAATCGAATTTACCATGGTAAATTATGTTGTTCATTCTCCTGTATTGGACACTTAATTTGAATTAACCATGGTAAATTCGAATGGACAACATAATTAACCATGGTAAATTCGATTAAGGATGTCCAATACAGAAGAATGAACAATAGAACATACGCGCAAAAGCTTCTGACTTCACTTCAGTGCTTGAACCAATTTTTTTTTGAGTTATCAAGGAAATAATATTCCAGGTGGGGAATAACTCGGAAACAGTCAGACCGATTATGCTCAAAATCGAACTCAACTCTCCCTTTCGGATACGCAACCTACCCTGAAAATTGCAAGTCCCTATCTCCTTTCGTTCGAAAGTTATCGAGGCAACGGTCACCCATCTACTGAACTCACACAAGAATGCTCGAATCTCCAATAATATTTAACCGATCGTATTAAAACTTGAAACTTGTTAGTATAGAGTTAGGTTATGAAGGCTCTTGCAAAATTAAAGCAATTTCAAACGAATAGTTACTGATATATAGAATTTTTTTTTTATTTTCAATGATATATTAAAAATTTTTTACAAATGCTATCCTCACCAAATTTTGCAAACATTTTTGCGTTGGCATTCTACAACTAATAATCATGTTTGAATTCAATCGGTTCAGTATTTTTCGAGTTAATGAGGAACAAAAAACCACCAAATTTCAGAAAATTTCAGATGGCTATAACGCTAAAACCGTTTGGCTGGTTATGCTCATAAACAAACTGAAATGTCGCGTTCTGGTGCACATCCTAACCTGAAAATTTCAAGCCGCTATCTCATTCTGTTCTCAAGTTATCGTGACAACAAAAATATTTTTTTTAATTTTTTTAAAATTTTCTAGCCATACGATTCGCACAAAATTTCACAAACGTGTTTAGGCTCATATTCTACAACTACCCACCAAGTTTCAATTCGATCGGATTCATATTGGTTGAAAACAAAATTATTACTCGGAAACCACTGGGCCGATTATGCCCATTAACGAACTTGTCCGTCGTATTGGGATGCGCCACCTACCCTGAAAATATCAAGTCGCTAGCTCTTTTCGTTCTCAAGTTATCGTGGCAACGGCCGGACGGACGGCCGTACGGCCGGACGGCTGGACGGACAGAATCAAATTTGACCTCGAATTCTTCATTGGGGAGTCGAACTCAATCGTTTGAGACCATTTTCGTCAAAAAATTCGAAAGTTACAGACATTTGGGCAAAACTATAACGCGATGTTCCCCAGAACATACGCGCAAAAACAGGTAATAAGAGTACTAAAAACCAGAAAGCCTGGTCCTCTCTTACCAGATAGGTCCATTTCATCAGCCAATAGTCCTAGTGACGAAATGATTAAGAAAGTAAGAATCGAAATGAAATTCACTACGATGCTCGCCGGTAGGAAAAGAGACTAGGACAGGGAATCCACCACCCAAGTTCTTAAAAAAATTGCCATTAACCGTACACAGACGGTTCAAAAACCAATACAGGAGCTGGCGCTGGAGAATATGGGCCAGGCACCAAATGCTCACTATGGCTAGGCTTCTATCCGAGCGTCTTTTAGGCAGAATTACATGCAATCGAAATATGCGTGTAAATAAACCTAGAAAGAAACTATCAGAGATGTGATATAGGAATCCACTCTGAGAGTCAAGCTGCTATTGAAGCTCTGAGCTCCCATGTCATCGAGTCCAGGCTAATATGGGACTTGCCTACTCAATGAAGTAGACAAGAACAATAGGGTCTCCTTAGTCTGGGTTCATGGTCAGGCGGGAATTAAAGGAAATGAGGAGGCCAACACACTTTCCACGAAAGGAGCGCAAACCCCCATTAATGACCCGGATCCCTACTGTGGGAAAGGTTAGTTACACCTACAAAAGTGAATTTAGGATGAAAGAAGAAACTGAAAGAGGTATTCTCTTGAGATCTCGTAGTGTCGTACTCCGATTGCGAACGGTTGTATTTTGCGTCTCCTGCTTCATTCGTACTTTTTAGTAGTTTTACCTCTGTGTTTCGGCGACAAACCTATACTACCAGATAGTTAATTGCTGAGGGCTGATTTCTGCGTGCCTTTTTTGGTCGTGAAGTTAGTGGTGAAGCCAACTATTGAACAAAATTGTCGGAACAATTCTATAGTGAAAATCGTCAAACGTTCGAAAACATTCATAAGAACAATCGTAGTCATGCCGAGCATATGTGCTTCATGTGATGGAGCTGTGGTCCGCAGTAAACCTGGAGTTCAATGTTTTGTTTGCCGTAAAGAATTCCATTTTCAATGTGTCGGTTTAGCGGCTGATTCATCGATAACAACCCAGGTGGGTGGAATGAAATGGATTTGCGCATCTTGTGATAAAACTTCTGTAATGCTGCCGATTCCTGGTGATACCATTGAAAGTAAGCTTAATACCATTTTATCTCAGCTTAATGTGATGTCTAATCAACAGACTGAATTTATGAGGTCTCTTAATTACTATGGGGCTAAAATTGATGACTTCGAGAAAAAACTTCAAATATTCGAAGGCGATCATAAAAAGATGAATGATTTTGAATCGGATTTGAATAATCTTAAAAAATATAACTCTAAATTGGAAGTAGAAATGAATGAACTTCATCAATTGATGAAGGTAAGGCATGTTGAACTGGTTGGATTACCTGAGAGAAAAAATGAGAATGTGAAGGAAATCGTTAGAAATGTATCTCAGAAGGTGGGTTTACCTGGAGACAAAGTAGTTGAAGATATTGAAAACTGTTATCGAGTGCACCGTTCTTCTCCTCAGGATAAAGATAAAGTGAAACCAATTGTGATTGAATTTAAAACCAAATTCGTCAAGAACGAATTTATACAAGCATTTAAACGTAAGAAGGGGTTGACTGCTGCTGAGCTCGGTTTAGCTTCTTCTGGTGATATTAAAATATACGCTAATGATAGTTTGACACCCCACAACAAAAAGTTATTCTATACAACAAAACAATTCTGTAAGGAAAACAGTATTGAGTTTTGCTGGATCCAGGATGGTAGGATCTTAGTAAGAAGAGATGAAAGGTCTGTAATCACGAGGATCTCTTCGGAAAATGATTTTGCTAGGTTGAAAGCATAGACGGCTTCGAGTAGCCTGTGTTTTTAGAGTTGGATATTTTTTTTTTCTCGAAATGGGGAAGCTGTTAAATATTTACTACCAGAACTGTAGAGGGCTCAGCACGAAGACAACTGATTTTTTAATTTCGTCTTTGAGCAGTTCATATGATGTTGTTTGCGTGACTGAATCCTGGTTGCAGCCACATATAGGAAATTCGGAATTAATGGGAACTGGATATCAAATCTTCAGAAAGGATAGATGTGACACAAATAGTTTGAAGAGAGAGGGAGGTGGTGTGTTTATTGCGGTCTCAAGAAACATAAACGCAAAAGCGGTCACAAATTGGAGCCATGATACTTTAATTGAGGATGTGTGGGTGTGCCTTCCCATCTGTGGTAATAAGAAACTTTTTTTGGGTACTTGCTATTTTCCTCCGAATATTGAGGTTACTAACTATGTGCGGTATTTTGATCGAATTGATTCTTGTATTGACTTACATGCGGATGATAGTTTCATTATTAGTTTGGGAGATTTTAATTTAAATGAATTTTCTTGGCAATATAGCGTCACTGATCGTTGTTTTGTTAGCAATGCTGTAGAAAGTGCGTCCCACTTGTATTTTAGAGATTTTATGATGTACAACTCCTTTCTGCAGTATAATGGAATCGTTAATCATAACCAGAAAGTATTAGATTTAGTTTTGGCCAATAACGATCGTACTGTTAATGTAAGTAAATGCTCATTGCCTTTTGTGCCGGAGGATCCTCATCATCCGGCACTAGATGTTAGTATAAGTATTTCAGTTATTACACACCCTCCTGATGAATCTCGATGTAAATTAAAGTTGTTTAATGCTGACTATGGTTCTATTATACAAAATTTAGAAAATAATAATTGGAATGTTTTAAGACAGAGTGATGATGTGAATGAGTGTGTTGACAAATTTTATGAAGTTTTAGACGGAATTATTGAAAGATATGTGCCAAAGCGGACTGTGAGGGATAGGGGTTTTCCTATTTGGTATAGCAAAAACACAATTAAAATTATAAAAGAAAAAACTCAAACTCACAGGATGTTGAAGAGGTTTAAAAACCCTTTCCATATTTCTGTTTTTTCAGAGCAGCGGAGACAATCAAAGATGTCTATTCGAGCTGATTATCAAAATTATATTTCCTCGACAGAATCTAGTATCTTGCATAACCCAAAAAATTTCTGGTCTTACGTTAGTGAATTAAGGAAAAATGATAGTGTGCAAACACCGATGAGGCATGAAGATCGGACCTTTGATGATTGTCAATCGATAGCTTGATAGCTAGTGTCTTTGAAGACAGGGACAAACCAATTCTATACAAAAGGAGGCAATGTTTTCAATCAGTGAGTATCGGTTATATAGAAGTTGCGGATATAGAAAACAAAATAAATAGAATCGACGTAAAAAAAGGCCCAGGTCCAGACGGAGTTCCTTCGTTTTTCATTAAATCTTGTGGATTGGCCCTGGTAACTCCGCTACATATAATTTTTAATAAGTCTCTTAGAAACGGAGTTTTTCCTTCAAGATGGAAGGTTGCTAAGGTAGTTCCTGTCTTCAAAACTGGTAATAAAAATGAGATTTCTAATTTTAGGCCTGTGTCCATTTTGTGTCATTTTGGTAAGATATTTGAATCGATTGTAACGGATACCCTTTTTTCTCTGGTGAGCTCAAGAATTACTCCTCGACAACACGGATTTTTCAGGGGCAGATCAGTTATAACTAATCTGTCCCCTTATATTGACTTTTTGTGTCGATGTTTTGATAGGGGGGTTCAGGCAGATGCCGTTTATACAGACTTTGCAAAAGCATTTGATAAAGTTCACCATAAGACGTTGTTGCTAGTGCTGAATGACTTTGGATTTAATGGATGTTTGATGAACTGGGTAGAATCTTATCTCTCCAATAGAACGCAGTATGTGGTTGTGAATGGTTTCTCTTCGAACCCATATGTTATAACATCGGGAGTACCCCAGGGATCTCACCTCAGTCCCATTTTGTTCAGTATATACATCAATGATATCTCTGAATGTTTCTTGAGTACACACCATGAGTTGTATGCGGACGATCTCAAGGTATATAGGGAGATTAAATCCACTCTGGACGCCTTTTCATTTCAGGAGGACCTCAACAGATTGTCCGAATTTTGCTCCTCTAGATACCTGACATAAATAAGATCATCACGACTTTCAATATAAATAATGAATTAGTGGAAAAAGTATTAATTGTAAGGGATCTGGGTATTTTGATGGATGCAGAGTTGTCTTTTGCTCCTCACATAGACCATATCGTCACCAGGGCGTTCAAAATGCTGGGATTCATAAATAGAATTGGAAAACACTTTAAAGATCCGAATACTCTCAAAATTCTGTATTACTCACTCGTGAGAAGCAGTTTGGAGTATGGTGGTCAAGTATGGTCCCCTTATTACTATAAATATATTGATCGGATAAAAGGAGTTCAGAGAAAGTTTTTTAAACATCTTAATTATCGATTTGACAGAGATGCTACAGAACGCAGTTATATGTGGGTTTTAAATGAGCACAGGCTGCTGACATTGGAACATAGGAGAGTGCTCTTCGATGGAATATTTCTGTATCGTGTTGTAAACAATTGCTTCAATTCTTCTCTGATAAATTATCTATATTTCAATGTGCCGCGGTACGAGGTCCGTCGGGGGGCGCTCTTTTGTGTTCCTAAGGCACGGGTTAATGTATATTTCAACTCAGTCTTTGTTAGAATCGTTCGATTTTACAATTGGGCCATCAATGATGTAGATATCTTCAATAATAGTCAATCCTCTTTCAAATCAAAATTAATTAAATATTTAGTATCCCGCCAGAAATTGGAATTGTAAGAAAATTTTTATTTCTTTCAATGGTTTGTAAAAATGTGAATTTATTTTTCAGTTCGAATTATTTGATATGTCTATATTTCTTCTTTTCTATCTTAGGTTTAGGGAATAAAAATAATGTACTTGCACTAATGTAATATACATATGTCAATTAATATTGTAGTGACACCCTATAATAGGGCAATTTGCCTGTTGGGAGTCCAATTAAACAAATAAATAAAATAAAATAAATAAAAAAAATAAAATCTCTCCCCGGACTGTATAACTCCAAAAAAGTTCAGAAGCAATAGATCGAACAATGTTGCCTAACAAACAATAACGAAACAACATCAACGATGAAACAACTCTTTCGTCACGTTTCGGAGTCTAAATCACTAGTCAGACACTAACGAAAATCTTCAGAATTATTTCTTGTTCATATATCTATTCTGACCTTTTGGAGTCACGTTACGAAATAATTGTTTCATCGTTGATGTTGCTTCGTTATTGTTGGTTAGGCAACATTGTTCGATTTATTGCTGCTGACAAATATCTTGTATTTCTTACGCAGAAGCAATTCACAAAATAATATTTTTTTATAGATATTTTTCAGAGTCTGGGAGAGAAAAACCAGAAAGAAATTATTTAATAATGAAATCGGAGATTTTCTGTTCGATATGGAACTCTGCTCTGATATACAAACTCACATTGAGTAATTGTATTGTTATATTCTTGATTGTGAGTCTCAATTGCTCATGATTGCCATTGTTACTAGACCTCTGAAAAAGCATTGTACATATTGTTTGCGAATGCTTAGGTATTTCAATAATGAGAATACACTGATCCAGGTATTCGGGTGACTCCTTATTAACCCGATACTAAAAATCACTCATAGAAGTGTACGTCCTCCAGAACCTAAATTGTGAAAATTTCAGGAGAATTTCTGTTTCCAATAATCACAAAGTTTCTTTATTTGGGTATATCAAACAGGAACACAACTTACCCGTCATGGACCTTGAAGAAGTCACTGCTGGCATATCAAGAATCAATTCAGGGTTAGAGAACGATGGTTTTTTCCTTGGCCTCACGGGCCAATCACTATTGTTTGTATTTTGGTCGTTTTCTTTCCTAGCCTTCTGTTTTGGTGAAAAATACAGCACTCTTCGAGGACTTTGAAATAACGTGTTAACCAGCCTGTGAAATGACTCAATATATCAATTTTCCTCAAACGACATTCTACTTGATGCATTTACGAATTTTCAGTGCATAATACTCGTAAACAATATTCAACTCTTGCCAATAAGATATCAAGGATATCTACAGAATTCTAAAAAGTTAAATCACAATTGTTAAAAGAGACACAGTGAAATATTCGTCGATTTAAACCATCATCATATGTTCTCCCGTGATCCGGGAGCCACATCATCGCTAAGTGTTTGCCCAAACAGGAAATTGTCATTCAGAGCAGATACGTACAATTGTTCAATCTAATCAATTGAATATTTCTCACTTTTTGGCGCTCTTGTTCCTCGAAACAGAGTGCTTATCAATTTCCCAAAGGTCTGTAATTTTCGAATTTTTGGCTGGAAATGGTCTTAAACGATTTGGTTCGACTCACTGATCAAGAATCCGGCCGGCCCTGCGTTAACACGATAACCCTCGAACCGAAGGAGTTAAAGGATTGAAAGTTGCTGGGCAGCTTTGGAGCGTAAATATCTCGGACGAGTTCATTAACGGGTGAAGTCCACCTAGCGGTTTCAGAGTTATGGCCGTTTTTAGTAAAAATATTTTTTATGCATATTTCCGAAACCGATCACTCGATCTATCTGAAATTTAGCATTAGATTGAAGAATAATAACTTTTATATGCATGTGAAGTCTTGTATTGATTGGGTTGCCGTAAAGTGTCAAAAAAAATTTTTATTTTTAAATTATGTTTCTACAGTAACTCTCGAACAGATAGAGCTAGGCAGTTGAAATTTGTTGAGAAGGTTTGATTCATAAATATCTCACTTAAGTTCGTTATTGGGCAGAATCGATTCGATGGTTTTGTAACGAAAAAAAATTTTTTTTACATTACAAATTTCAAAACAATTTTTTTTATGATGCAGTTTTATCATAAGAATCCATCGATATCATTTTCAACTCTAACGAGCTAATAATATGAGAGATATGATTTCCATGTTTTCACAGAATGCTCTAATTATTTTAACTATGAATTATCGTATGATCTGTGTTTACACATGTCATCTTGGACTTGCGTCCAACTTTTACGTATGAGTTGGACTCCAAGACGTCCAAGATACTGTTTAAAACGGAACATACCAATATGAACTTTGTCACATTGAAGATAACTACTCATCTGTTACGTTTTACGCGCCATTTCTGAGTGCGTTTTTCAGCGAGTGTTGGTTGCTTCCTAATAATTCAAAATGAAATATACAAAGTCGGTTTTGAGCAAATAAGTTATTGATTTTCCTTGCCTTTTTTGTGGTCGTCACCAAATTCATTTAAAATATTCATTCGTAAACGTTAAATATTTGTTAAAATTCTTAATTTCTGAACTAGTTGGGAAACGTATGAATATAAGGTAACTTTGAATTTTCATTTTAAGGTGGAGAATGCCACGAAAATCGGAAAAAGCGACAACCGGTGTCATAAAATATGGTACAAAAAAGTGGGAAAGTCCTGTGGACAGGAGCTTTGACGCTCTTGATCCAACTTTGATGAATCATATCATATATACAGGGTGAGTCTTTGACCCCTGCATTAATTTTAACCAAAGATTCCTCTCATCAAATGAAACACTTTTATCCTTCACCATTTTTCAAGATTCGGCTCAGGTAAAAAGTTACAAGCGTTTAAAGATTTCACAATGTGCTAATACACTCCCGCATATAAATTATCTATGACATTGTTGGCGGACGAGAATAAGGCATGGTAACGTGGTTTACAGCTTGACTCAGGATTCCAACGCTCAGGGACGGATCCATAAAAGTAGTGAAATTTCTGGAGTTTTCCATTTTAAAACATCCAATGAAGAATATCTCGAAAACGGTGCGTTTAAGGAGAAATGATGAAGAATAATATAATGTTCTAGAACGATGGAATATTCTTGAAATGACTCAAGAAAAACTTTATATGTTTTCCTTATGCTAATTTCGTTTAGTTTTATGAATCCACGAGTCCATAACTAGAAAACCAGTAGAAGTAGAAAATAACTAATATTTGGAAAATATGTATCATAGTTATAGGAAACTTTACGCCAACATTCATTTTATTCAAAAAAAGGATGTCAAAGCTACAAAATATAAACTGATTTTTGCTCAAAATTTCAACAGCCTGTAGCTATTTACCTCAGCTGAATTTGGAAAAATGTTAAATGAAAAAAGTGTTTCATTTGATGAGAGGAATCTTTGGTTAAAATTAATGCAGTGGTCAAAGACTCACCCTGTATATTATAAGAATCCATTGATCATTCCCAACTCTGAGACACCAATACTTTCGGAGATATGATTTGTGAAAGTTTCAACAATAGCGCCAAAGCTCATGTCTACAGGGTTTTCCCACTTTTTGCGCGCGTGTTCCGCAAGGAAAAGCGTTCTATCATTTCGTCACAATGTCTGTATTTTTCGAATTTTTTCACGAAAATGATCTCAAACGATTGGGTTCGACTCCCTGATGAAGAATTCGAGGTCAAATTCAATTCTGTCTGTCCGGCTGTTAGCACGATAACTCTTGAACGGAATGAGCTAGAGCGTTCAAATTTGCTGGGCATGGTTGGAGCGTAGATATCTAAAACAATTTCGTTAATGGGCAAAATCCACGGAGTTACGGTCATTTTTAGTTAAAGAGTTTTTCAAGAAGATTTCCGAAACCGATCACTCGATCTATCTGAAATTCAGCATCAAATGGTAGAATTATGGCCTTTATATGCCTGCGAAGTTTTGTATTGATCAGATGGCTGTAAACTAGAAAAAAAAAGCCAAATATTTGAAAATGAAATTGAAATTTTGTTTTTACTATAACTCGAAAAATACTGATCCGATTGAATTGAAGCTCGGTAGTTAGATGCGATGTACCAATGAAAACACTTGTGCAAAATTTCGTGGGGATAGCAAGAGTAAAAAATATTTAAAAAAATTTGTCTATTGGCGGAATATTTTGCCTGAAATTGCGAAACAAAATATCGGATTGAGTACAGTTTTTGCAATTCGGTGACGAATTATGACCTCTTGGGGTGTGCAAAATTTCACAGCGAACAGACCACTAGTAGCCTAAAAAAAAAATTAATAATTTTGAACATCCAAACTGGGCAAATTATTTCATTTCGAATTCCTACATAGAATATCTCAAACATCTGGTGATCAGATTTCGTTCCGACGTGTTTTTTGCTCGTTTATCTGAATCAAGTCGATATGTACGAGGGCAACTGATTAATATATGGACCACTTACCAGCATGGCAATTGAATGAATGCGTAAACGATGTGTGGAATTTTAAATTGGATTTAAAAATTTGTCTGAATGGTTAACGACTGGAGGTGTAACTGCCTCTTTTGGGCATTTTTTGTTATTAGCATAAGCAGAGGAGAAATAATTTAACTGTTCGAGTTTTAGTCTGAGAAGATTGGGGTTTTGGGGTGGAGGATGCTATTCCACCATAGAATCCCCTGGTGCCGGTCTGCGCATGCGTGGATTCAAGATGCAATATCTCCTGAACCACTAGTGTTGGAGAATCGGAGTTCTTTGTGACTGACCGGATGGCCATAAAGTGAGAAAAAAAAATTTTAAATTTTGTTTCCAAGATAACTCGAAAACTACTGATCTGATTGAATAGAAATTCAGTAGTTAGATGCAAAAGACCAAAGCGAACAAATTTCAAAATTACATTCGGATTCGGAGAAGAGGCAATTTCGCTCCTAACGGAGGTCCCATAACCGCAATTTTTTTCGATCTACGGTAAAGCTAACAGCCATACTGTATTGATGGCCATATTTGTTAAATGAACTTGAACAAATAAAAAAGCACTGACGTGAAGTCAGCACTCTTTGGCGTGCGTGTTCACGGTGACTAATTTGAATTGGATGATGAGTACTTCAAGCTCAGTGGATAGAGCGAGCCAAAGATCTACCCAAAGGATAGTGGACACCATTCACTGTCGATTCAAAAATTAACAGTGCTGTATCTGAGCTGCCATAAAGATAGAGTAACAAAGTTGAAAAAGAACACAACTGACACTCCTTAGTCGCACAAGCTCTTAGAACACTCTGAGGGATCTCCTTGGGAAATACTTGGGAGGGTCAGTATAATCAGAATAATGTTTATAGCACGCGCGCTAAATGCGGATTGACTTAACAATGAAAAAAAAAGTGTAAAAAAGCATTGACGTAGGGTCAATCTGCTTTGGCGTGCGTGCTATAAACATGATTATGATTATACTGACCCTCCCAATTATTTCCCAAGGAGATCCCTTAGAATGTTCTAGGAGCTTGTGCGACTAAGTAGAGTCAGTTGTGTTCTTTTTCAACTTTGTTACTCTATTCTTATGGCAGCTTAGACACAGCACTGTTAATTTTTGAATCGATACTGAATGGTATCCACTATCCTTTAGGTAGATCACTGGCTCGCTCTATCCACTGAGCTTGAAGTTCTCATCATTCAATTCAAATTAGTCACCGTGAATACGTGCGCCAAAGAGTACTGACTTCACGTCAGTGCTTTTTTTGCGCGTATGTTCTGGGGAACATCGCGTAATAGTTTTGCCCAAATGTCTGTAACTTTAGAATTTTTTGACGAAAATGGTCTCAAATGATTCAGTTCGACTCCCCAATGAAGAATTCCAGGTCAAATTTGATTCTGTCCGGCCGGCCGTCCGGCCGTTGCCACGATAACTTGAGAACGAAAAGAGCTAGCGACTTGAAATTTTCAGGGTGAATGGCGGATCCCAATACGATGACCAAGTTCGTTAATAGGCGTAATCGGCCCAGTGGTTTCTGAGTGATAATTTTGTTTTCCACCAATATAAATCGGATCGAATTGAAACTTGGTGAGTAGTTGTAGAATGTGAACTTTTGCACGTTTGTGAAATTTTGTGCGAATCGTATGGTTAGGAAATTTGAAAAAAATCATTAAAAATATTTTTGTTGTACGATAACTTGAGAAAGGAAAGAGATAGCAGCTTGAAATTATCAGGTTAGCATGTGCATTGGAACACGACATTTCAGTTCGTTTATGAATATAATAGGTCAAACGGTTTTAGAGTTATAGCCATCTGAAATTTGGTTGTTTTTTGTTCCTCATTAACTCGAAAAATACTAAACCGATTGACATCAAACATGGTAATTAGTTGTAGAATGCCAACGCAAAAATTCTTGCAGAATCTCGTGAGGCTAGTATTTGTAAAAAATTTTAAAAAAATCATTGAAAATTGAAAAAAAAATTCTTATATCAGTAACTATTCGTTTGAAATTGCTGAAATTTTGCCGGAGCCTTAATAACCTAACTGCACTGCCAAGTTTCAAGTTTTAACACGATCGGTTCAATATTGTTGGAGTTTCGAGCATTCTTGTGTGAGTTCAGTAGATGGGTGACCGTTGCCTCGATAACTTTCGAACGAAAGGAGATAGGGACTTGCAATTTTCAGGGTAGGTTGCGTATCCGAAAGGGAGAGTTGAAATATTATTTCCTTGATAACCCAAAAAATAAATATTCGATCGAATTGAAGCTTGGTAACTAGTAACAGAAAATCATCATAAAGACGTGTTTGAAATTTTGTAAGAACCGTACCCCTAAAAAATTTGAAAAAATGACGAAAAAAAAAATTTTAAGAACCGCATCCCTAGAAAATTTCAGACAAATCACAAAAAATAAGGGACTCCTGTACAGAATGGTGAATTTAAGCCATTTTTCATATCATGATACCAACTTCGAGCGAAAAAGGGCCATCTTGAGCAACAATAACTACCCTAGAAGTTTTGTCAACCAATGCATACGCTCATTTTTCATAAACCATGGTCGTATAAGTATTCAAAAACTACTTCAGATGGTCGCTACTTCAGATTTCCTTTTGTACAGGGTCTTTCACAAGCAATCAATGGTGCTCTCAATCACAACACCCATTTAGCATACTATAGTGTGCAAACTACAAATTATCTGTTCACACGGTTGAAAGACCCAACACCGCTAAACAACCTATCAAACGTCATCTATAAAATACCTTGTTCGTGTGGAAAATCATATATAGGACAATGAAACAGTATTTGAAAACGAGAATAGGACAGCACAAAAACGATTGCAAAAATCACAAGTAGGCCAAGACGAATAAAACAGCGTTAGCTTTACATCACTTCAGTACTGGTCACGATTTCAAGTTTGAGGAAACAACAATTTTGGATAGGGAGTCCAATTGGTTCAAGCGAAATATGGGGGAAATGATACAGATTCACTTAACCGATAATGTCAATCTAAGAACTGACTGTTTGGGCTTAAGTGCTATCTACCATAATATCCTGAATCTGTTTTCCCGGGGCGGGATTTAATGTTTATGATTTGAGTTGATTTTATTTATATTATTTATTTTAGGGTGTATTGTCCATTTGTATTATTTTGTTTGTTTCATTTGTGTATCTCAGCGGTATGGTGTATTACTTGTGGGGGTGGTAGCGTCCAGGCATTTCAGTACATTCGACAATCAAGATACTAGTTTTCATACATCTGTACGCCAGCGAAGCACGTAAATGTTTATTTATTTTATTTTATCATATGACAGAGTAACCAGCTGACTTGTGCGATCATTCATTCAATGAATTTTCAGTCCGCTAATCTTGAATGGAAATTGATGGACGTTTGCCGCTTCCGAGGTATTATAATGTTATAATCTTCATTGTTGGTGTATATTATCTATGTGTTTTTTGTAGAGCTTTGAAGAAGCAACAATAAAGTTGCGAAACGTCGCTTGAAGGAATGACTTAACGTCTTTTTCCAAATTTATTCCACTCCCACGAACATTTATACAAATATATTATACTTGTTTTCGGTTTTTGCAACAATTCGAACAGACGTGCGGCGGTGAGAAAAATTCAGGTTAGATATCTTGATAGTTCTATCCCCAACCATCATTTGAGAATATCGCCCCTATACCAGACGTATCAGTAGCATGTTGAATATACCGAAAATAAGAATTATTCGTGTCCTTCAGGAAGAAAAAATGCATTTGTACCATTTGAGAAAGTTTCAAACATTAGGAGCAGAAATTGCGAGACTGTCGTCCACCAGAAGTATGACATTATTTTTTATTTTGGCAGAGGAAGAACACATAATTGACCGCCGCGGTCGCCGGACTTAACTTGTATGGATTAGTTTGTTTGGGGCTGCTTGAAGCAGAAAGTCTATGCGGAGTGAATACATAACAGAGAACATCTGATTGAAATAATAGAACAGGGTTGTAATGAGATAAGCAATCATCCCACTATGATCAGAAAAGCTGTCAATCAACTATACGACTCAGAGCAAGATAATGAATTGAGGTAGGATGTACGATATTTGAAAACAAAATCTATACCAATTTTTGTCCATGCGAATATTCTTAAGTTTCAAATGTTCATTAATTTTTTTTGCATATTTCGGATTTTTTTGTATTTGGAACACTTTTTAAAATTGAATTTTATTTTGTCACCAGCGTATATTCCATCATTCGATTTACCATTCAGTGGATATTCAATTGAGGGTAGAGTAAATAAGCATATCCTGAGTTAGACTTTTAGAAACAAGAACCTTATTCTTGGATTAATTCGATTTCAGAAAGGTCTCATCACAATATTCAGGGCAGAAATGGCACTCAAAAATATAAAGCGTTCATTACTTTCCTAGAAATGAAAATGAAGTAATTGTGTTCCGTTCTAATGAAAAACCCTATTTGAAGGGCAAATCTATGGAGAAATAGATGATATTAATGAATAATTGATCTTTCATTCATAGGGTGTTTCATTTGACCGTAGAGGAAAAATCAAAGTATCTGAGTCGTGGTCTGTACTATTTTGGTATGGTACATATGCAGAGCTTTTTGGCCTGAGACGATAATAACTGTAAAATATGAAAATAATTCTTTGAACGGTATGTGAGTTATAGCTAACTGAAAGTTTTGCTCAAATCGATAAATCACCCTGTATCTCAGAAACAAAGAGCCTTAAATGACATTTAATTGTTGTTTTCTGGCACCCCTGAGAAACATCTATTCGCCATGAAACTATGTACAGGTACTCGTGGACCTCTCTGTATATATATTATACATAAGTCAAAGTATTATTATGGTTTATGAATTTCTGAATTTGGTTTCATGTTTTTACCACGTACAAGCAGCATTTTGTAGCTTCTTTGAATTTATAGCGTTTGTTTGCTTCAATTATTTTTGATGTGCTTAGTTGCTGTAACGATTTGATTGAATGAACTATGATATGATATGATATATTGTTATGTGAAAAATGAAACAATATGACATTCATTCGCCAAAATGAATACTTGTAATCGATACTGACATTATGGGTCAATGCCTTTCCGAAAATTTGCACTGAGGTCATAATTCGAACAATATTGATGTAATAAATGAGTAAAATGCGCATATACACCAACTGCGCATCTCAAAAGGAATGTCAATGAGTCCAAGCTTTCTTTCTACAAGTCATTTCTACTGAAAATATCAGTATCTCTTTCAATAGCAATTTTATACTAATATGCTGTATTAATTACAGCGTGGGGTGAATTATTTGAGAATTCCCTGTTTCTAGCACAGCCTGTACAAACTATACGGATGATTAATAGAGTACTGAAAGATCTTTTTAATAAGGTATCACATGACTTATGTTTGCATAAAAATAAAACATCAATGACGTCACCACACCAAAACCGATTACGTCATCTAATAAACAAATATTTAAAAGTTGGGAAAGTAAAGAATAATTCAATAGATTCAAATAAAATAATTATATTCCAACTTTACATGCTCAAACTACATTTATACAGGGTGGTCCACGAGTAACTGTACATAGTTTCATGGTGTATAGATGGTATCCAGGGGAGCCAGAAAACAACAATTGAATTTCGTCTAAGGCTCTTTGTTTCTGAGATACAGGGTGATTTATCAATTGGAGTAGAGCTTTTGGTCCGCTATATCCCCGGAACCATTCCACGAATTATTTTCAAATTTGGCTGATATTGTCGTCTGAAGCCAACAAACTCTGCATATCAACCATACCAAGAAAGTGCAGACCCGCATTCAGATATTTTGATTTTTTCTTTACGGTCTAATAAAACACTCTGTACATGAAATATCTAGTTAGTTGTTAGTACCATCTGATTCCCCATAGATTTGTCTTTCGAAAAGGGTTGTTCATAAGAACGGCACACAAACCGTTCATTATTTTTCTGGAAAGGTAATTAACGCTCTACATTTTTGCGCCTATGTTCTGGGGAACATCGCGTTTTCATTTTGCACAAATGTCTGTAATTTTCGATTTTTTTGCCGAAAATGGTCTAAAACCATTGGGTTCGACTCCCCGATGAAGAATTCGGGGTCAAATTCGATTCTGTCCGGCCGGCCGTTGCCACGATAACTTGAGAACGGAAAGAGCTAGCAACTTGAAATTTTCAGGATAGGTGGCGCTTCCCAATACGACGGACGAGTTCGTTAATGGGCATAATCGGCCCAATGGCTTCCGAGTAATAATTTTGTTCTCAACCAATATTAATCCGTTTTAATTGAAACTTAGTGAATAGTTGTAGAATATAAACCTAAGTGCGTTTGTGAAATTTCGTGTGAATCGTATCACTAGAAAATTAAAAAAAAATTATTAAGAAATATTTTTTATGTCACGATAACCTGAGAACGGAAAGATATAGTAATTCGAAATTTTCAGGTTAGGTTTTGCATCTGAATTCGACATTTGAGCTTGTTTATGAGCAGAATCGGCCGACTGGTTTCGGAGTTACATTCATCCGAAATTTTGTTGTTATTTTCTCAATAACTCAAAAAATACTGAATCGATCCAATTCAAACATGGTTATTAGTTGTAAAATGCCAGCACAAAAATTATCGCGAATTTTCGTGAGGATCTTATCACTAGAAAATTTTTAAGAAACCATTGGAAATCGTTGAAGAACATTCTATAGAGCAGAAACTATTCATCCGACATGGTTGAAATTTTGCGAGGGCCTTCAAAACCTAACTCTAGTACTAATTTCCAAGCTTGAACACGACCGGATCTATATTGTTGGAGATTCGAGCAGCCTAGTGTGAATTCAGTAGCTGGATGAGTGACCGTTGCTTCGATAACTGTTTAACGAATAGAGATAGGGACTTGCAATTTTCAGGGTAGGTTGCGCATCTGAGTGGGACAGCTAAGTTCACTGTTGGCTATAATCGGCCCAACGGTTTCGGAGTTATACCATCTGGGATATTATTTCCTCGACTACTCAAAAAATATAGACTCAATCGAATTGAAGCTTGCTAACTACTTATAGAATATCGACATGAAGACGTGTGTAAAAGTTTGTGAGGACCGTACCACTAGCAAATTTTCAAAAAATCACGAAAAAATATTATGTATCTCACGATACCTTGAGAACGGAAAGAAATAGGGACTTGCAAGTTTTAAGGATAGATTGCGTCATCTGAGTTCATCAATTAGCATAATCGGCCAAATGGATTTCGATCTATATCAATCTGAAATTTTGTTATTATTTCTTAATTAACCCAAAAAATACGATGCCGATTCAATTCAAGCATGGTAATTAGTTCTAGAATGCCGACGCAAAAATGTTAAAATAATTTCATGAAGATCGTATTACTAGAAAATCAAAAAAAAATTGGTTAAAGCACTGACGTGAAGTCAGAAGCTTTTGTGCGTATGTTCTATTGTCCATTCTTTTGTATTGGACACCCCTAATCGAATTTACCATGGTAAATTATGTTGTCCATTCTCCTGTATTGGACACTTAATTCGAATTTACCATGGTAAATTCGAATTTACCAATACAGAAGTATGGCAATAGAACATACGCGCAAAAGCTTCCGACTTAACGTCAGTGCTTGAACCAATTTTTTTTCGTGATTTTTTAAAAATTTTCTAGGGGTACGATTCTTATTATTTTTTTTTCGTCATTTTTTTCAAATTTTCTAGGGGTACGGTTCACACAAAATTCTAAACACGTCTTTATGTTGATTTTCTACTACTAGTTACCAAGCACCAATTCGATCGTCTATTTAATTTTTGAGTTATCAAGGAAATAATATTCCAGGTGGGTATAACTCGGAAACCGTTAGACCGATTATGCCCAAAAACGAACTCAACTCTCCTTTTTGGATACGCAACCTACCCTGAAAATTGCAAGTCCTAATCTCCTTTCGTTCGAAAGTTATCGAGGCAACGGTCACCCATCTACTGAACTCGCACAAGAATGCTCGAATCTCCAACAATATTTAACTCATCGTATTAAAACTTGAAACCTAGCAGTAGAGTTAGGTTATGAAGGCTCTTGCAAAATATCAGCAATTTCAAACGAATGGTTACTGATATATAGAATTTTATTTTAATTTTCGATGATTTATGAAAAATTTTCTACGAATGCTATCCTCACCAAATTTTGCAAACGTTTTTGCGTTGGCATTCTACAACTAATAACCATGTTTGAATTCAATCGGTTCAGTATTTTTCGAGTTAATGAGGAACAAAAAACCACCAAATTTCAGAAAATTTCAGATGGCGATTATGCCCATTAACGAACTTGTCCGTCGAATGGGGATGCACCACCTACCCTGAAAATTTCAAGTCGCTAGCTTATTTCGTTCTCAAGTTATCGTGGCAACGAACGGCCGGACGGCCGTACGGCCGGACGGCCGGACGGACAGAATCGAATTTGACCTTGAATTCTCCATTGGGGAGTCGAACTTAATCGTTTGAGACCATTTTCGTCAAAAAATTCGAAAGTTACAGACATTTGGGCAAAACTATAACGCGATGTTCCCCAGAACATACGCGCAAAAATCATTGAAAACAAGTTTATAATATATCAGCAAGCAGTAGTCCGACATCGCATTGTAGAAATTTTGCGAGAACCTTCAAAATCATGAATGTCATGATGACATTCAAACTATATAAATTTTCGATTCATAATTAATAGATAGTGAAGCATCTATCTATGGAAGATGGTAGCCCTACACTAGGGTCCTGTAGCGGTCTTCGAACATCTGAAGTTCTAAATAATCACCTGGTAGAAGGTCGCTGCTTGTTTGTTGAAATTGGATATGAAATTGCTAATGAACCTGATGGTCATCGATTTTCAGGGTAAGGTGCACAACCCAATTGGAGAGTTAAGTCTGTTTTTGGGCTTAATCGGTCCATCGGTTTCGGAGTTATACCCACCAGAACTATTATTTCCTCGATAACTCAAAAAATATAGACTCGATCGAATTGAAGCTTGGTAACTAGTTGTAGAATATCAACATAAAGGCGTGTGTAGAATTTTGTGAGAACAGTACCCCTAGAAAATTTTCAATAAATTACAAAAAAAAAAATTGGTTCAAGCACTGACATGAAGTCAGGAGCTTTTGCGCGTATGTTATATTGTCCATTCTCCTGTATTGGACACTCTTAATCGAATTTACCATGGTGACTTATATTGTCCATTCTCCCGTATTGGACACTCTTAAGTGTCCAATACAGGACAACGGACAATAGAATTCACCATGGTAAATTCGAGTGTCCAATACAGGAGAATGGACAATAGAACATACGCGAAAAATATCCTGACTTCACGTCAGTGCTTGAACCAATTTTTAATCGCCATTTCTGCCCTAAATATTGTGGTGAGACCCTTCTGAAAACGAATTAATCAAGCAAGAGTACTAAAAAGTTTTTGCTTATTTTTAAAATTATTACTCACGATATGCATCTTCACTCTCCCAACAATTGAATATACACTCATGATCATCAGATGATGGGATGTGCTGGTAACAAAATACAATGTAGTTTCGAAAAATGCAAAAAAATATTGAAAAACCTTTCAATATTCTCAGGGACAAAACATTGTATTAGATTTTGTTTTCAAAGATCCCGCCTCTTTCATCGATAAATTTTCTTGCTCTGAATCGTAATAGGTCTCTTGCATGTAAGACGAAATACCATATGTTTGTGTTTTACTGAATCTACTTCAATAGGTACCTGATCATCATGTATGCCCTCAACCACTTTCATAATTTATAAAATTCAAATATTTCGGTATCAAAAATCGGTTAATCAAGAAGCAAATTCAGATGAGGTGAAACCTAAATCGTTGCTATGACGGCTGGCGTAATCAAAATTTTCTATCTGCTTGTTACAGCCAATGTAGAGTACGAGCCCTCTGGGAGCTGTGTTACACTGGAGTAAAGAGTGAAACGAACAGGAGAAGAGAGTGAGAGTAGATATGACGGGCGCCAAGTTTCGATTTTTTGAACAGGCATTATTTGCAACAAAATTAGAATGATCGTTTTCTCGTTGGAAATTTAAATATTTTTGACAGCAGTTGAACTTTTTCAGTATTCTTATGGATATAATAATCCATTCCAATAATACAAAAATTCATGCAAGAGACCTATCGATTTACGGGTATTCTGATCATATTGGGATTATTCCTTATCTCATTACAACTCTTTTCTATCCTTTCAGTCAGATGTTCTCTACTTGTAGTTCGTCCGCATAGACTTTCTGGTTCAAGCAACCCCTAACATAATCATCCATACATGTTACTTCAGGCGAAAGCGGCGGCCAATTATAAATGCATAAGGTCCTCGTCTGCCAAACTAATGGAACGGGCACGCATTATTCAAATGCTGAATAATGGCATGGTGGACGACAGGTCGCAATGACGTCTCCTAATGTTCGAACCTTTCTCAAGAGGTACAGATGCAATTTTTCTTTATGTAGGCGAGGAATTTTTTTTTTTTTGGCATATTCAAAATGTTACTGATACGTCTGGTACTGATACTAGTATTTTCCTCGACTACGCTCAAAATTTGTTATAAATTTTTTTGTAACTGCGTTATTTCCTTCTGGTTAGATGTAAATTTTCCTGTTTCTCTCAAAGAAAAGGCGATATTCTCAAATGTCTAATTGTTGCGAAATGCTCTATCAAGATAACTCACCTGCCACACGTCCGGTCGAATTGCAAAATCCATAAACAAGTATCGTATCATGATACTTAAGTTCCGAAAAACGAGGCATGTTTCAGAAGAAATATTTCTAGAATGTAACAACCTGCCGAATCAAATTGTAACGAATACGAGATCGATAATATTTATGTTATCTCTGTATCTCTTATTAATAAGAGTATGCTGAATAGTATAGCTGAACTCTTTATTTTACATCCATCAGAGCAATAAATTCGATTTAAGAAATGCTTCACCACAATATTCAGGCCGTATTGGCTCCCAAAATTATTAGTCGTTAATTAATTTAAAAAAAAATTAACGGTTTGTGTGTTAGTGAAGAACAATATTCGAAGGAGAAATCTATGGACAACCAGATGATATTAACGACTAATTGATATTTCATCCCAACTAGCAATTTTATATTTTATAATATTTGTGGAAACGTTTTCAACCAAAATATTATAAAACATTCTTAGTCACTGAATTGTTTTCAATACGTTTATACAACATAGGTAAACCCAAAATTGGCACATTGTATAAAATAATTTTGTCATTCGAAACATTTTATAAAGCTCTTCATAAACATCACAAGACTATTACATAAACATTCTGGCGCCATCTAAAAAACTGTTTTGTAATAGCTTTATAAGGTTTTTCATATGAACGTTCTGAAATAAAAATGTTACATAAAATGATATCTATAAAATTAATAGATTTTTAAGTTGCAAATGGTAATCCTGAATTATAACAACATAGAGAAAATATATAGATGTCATATGTGTCATTATTGTTCACACGAAGCCTTTCTATTTATATATATGTACTTCTGCACTTACAGACATATTTTGGATACACACAACGAAATCCTCAATGCAAATGAAACTTCTTCGTGAAATGTAGAACTAAAATGACATATTTTAAACGCGCCCCTTTGTTTCGAAAGTTTTTACATAAACAAATTGAACAAAACAAAAATGTCGCTTGTCAATCTAATAATCCTTTGTACGAAAATGCATTCCAATTTGTTCTACAGATTATTTTTGAGTCATTTCATGCTCTGGATGGTTAAAATATCTACAAATTGGCGATTTTTAGTGTGTTTAAAACACTCCCCACTCTGAGTCATCACAAATGCCACCATGTTCAATGCCGTTCTCTTATAAAATGATTTTGCATCAGTTGCAAGCATTTAGTGGTAATTTAGCTGGTTTACAACTACTATAAAACAGGTTATTATGTTCTACCGCGTGAAAGTCAACATAACCTGCAAAATCAGTGAAACAGTTTACGTTTTACTGTGGATGATCTGATTAATACATATAGGAAATTCAAAAGAAGAAATAACAGGTAATCTGATGAAGTTATCTTATTAATAAGTCGATATCTTGAACACAAACATGATTGTGGTGATAATTATGCACCTACAGAAAATTGTCTTCAGCAGTAGAATAATGCTTCCTAAACCTGTATATATAATTCCAAATTAAAAATCAACGATATGTTATTATTGTACCTTGATTAACTGCGAAGTAAAAAAGTTATGCATAGATAGAGCATTTGTGCTTTTAGGTAGAAAACTGAAATGCATTTGCTTCATTTCATTCAAGGTAATCATAACTTTTTCAGAAACGTTCAAGATCGTGCAGACAGTTGAGAAAGGAATAAAACACTTTCAGTGTGGGAACAGAATGATCAGCTGCTTTTGGATGATATTGTCATGGAAATTGAATACTACAAATAGTTATGAATTGGTTACCAAACCGACAATTTACTTCTGGAAGCAAAATTGTAACTAAAAGCACTTCTATATAACTGTTTCATGAGGTTATACGAAACATCTTTGAAATAGTTCTTTAATATATTTAAAATGAAATTATAGATATCCCCAGAATTAATAAAGAAACCATTAAAAAGCAATTCAGTTTTATAAGCAGAATTGTTTTATAAGTTAGTTATAAACCTCTTAACTAATGGTTAAGTAACAGTTTTATAACATATTTCATAATTCTGCTGTATAGACGTTTTCAGGATAAATTTATAAAGTATTTCGCTTATCCACAACATAATTATGTTTATGTAGGTTCAATATAATGAATTGATATTTTGGAAGCACTAATATGATACTTATGAAATATATTAGTCGCGAATCATTGGAGTTATAAGACAACTTTGCTGGTTGGGATGTACAGGGTGTTTTATTAGAATGTAAAATAAAAATCAAAATATCTCAATCCTGGTCTGTACTTTTTAAGTATGGTTCTTATACAGTGTTTGTTGATATGAAAGGACATTAAATGCCCAATTTGAAAATAATTCGTTGAACGGTTTGGGAGTTATAGCTATCCAAATATTTTGCTCAAATCGATAAATTAGCCTGTATCTCAGAAACAACGAACCTTAGCCCATTGTTGATTGTTGTGTTCTGGTTCCCCTCAGCATCATGTATTCACCAAAAAATTTTGTACAGTTACTCGTGGACCACCATGTATATTTGTTTATGTGCTTGAATATTTAACCTCAGCTTTTCCGTTATAATTGATCGGATTTAAAATCATCCTTTTTTGATTCCATGATAACGGAATATATAGCATGTGAGAGACTTGTGACGAAAATTAAAGCTATCTTTGGACATAACGTTATCAAGAGTATTGATTTTGATCTCAAGGTTTCGCGGAATACATACAAGCACATTTATATCACTTTCATTGTTCACTCTGTTGGGAAATAAACCCAACATATTATAATTAATTTGTATATAATATGTGTTATGATTAATTTGTATACATTATGTATTATGATTTGATATTTCATTTATTCATTGTATAGCATACCAATATATTAGGGATTTAAGTTAATGTATATAGATAGCTTAGTTTGTAAGTAATCATTCTCTGTACCTGGGTTTCGCCTAATTCTAGCAAATGCCGATGGTCCGACGTTCATCAGTCGGCTTGAGAAAACCCAGATAACCCGGGTCCCAGAATCTCTAGGTACCAGATCAAGCTTTGGACTATGTGTTTTGTCTACTTTTAGATGTAGGTAGTTTTAAGTTGCATTTCAGTTCAGAAGTAAGACACTTTCTAGTCAGTCACAGAACAAGTACGATCAACCACTGCAGTTGTCGTATATTATTACGTTATTTCAATTCTGAGTGTACCTATTGTGAATAACCGTGCAGTTTACTCATAGTCCTCAGAATTCATGTCATTATTTAACACAGATTATTATTATTGCAAATAAATAATTATCTGTACTGGTCCTTCGAGCTTCATTAACTCAATATAACCTTGGTGTTGAGAATTCCCTCAACATTTTGATCTTTCGAGCCGGATTTTCAATCGCTCAACTAGTGCAACGAATTTCAACTAAGTGCATCATTCACATCATCTAACGGCAACATGTCCGAAACATTAGAAGTCCTCAAGAAAAAACTCAGACAAGCAAAGGCTGCTATTACCAGGGCGGAAAGCTTCATGCAGAAACTTGAAGATGACAACAAGAAAATAAGTGTTAGTGAAATTAGTGAGAGAGAAGTGACATTAACTAAAGCATTTGAAACATATTCAAAAATTCAAAACGAAATAGAAATTATCAGTGAGGAAGACACAGGAAGTGATCGCGAGGATATTGAAAACAGGTATTTTAAGTTAGTAAGTAAATATAAGGACATTGTATCGAAACCTACACCGAATATATCTTCATTGTCTTCATCAGACCAACACAACAGTAAAGCTTCCCAGTTTGAATGTTCCCACCTTCAGTGGAAGGTATGAAGATTGGAAAGCTTTTTTTGATATTTTCGAAGCATTAATTGATTCAAACGGAAACATATCAGATGCACAAAAATT
The DNA here is from genome assembly GCA_937662695.2 of Halyzia sedecimguttata. NCBI lineage: Eukaryota > Metazoa > Arthropoda > Insecta > Coleoptera > Coccinellidae > Halyzia > Halyzia sedecimguttata. The sequence continues at coordinate 6,468,230 of OW569416.2, read as the reverse complement.
TCTTTATTTGAAAACATGTTTAAGTAAAGAGCCACTTACATTGATAGAAACTTTAAAGTCAACCAATGAAAATTACAATATTGCTCTGAAGATTTTGAAAGACAGGTACGACAACAAAATTTTAATCATAAATTCACATGTAAGATCTCTTTTAGAATTGCCAAAATTAGTTAGAACTAACGCATTTTCACTGCGCGAGTTTGTAACTACAATCAAAAAGCATTATAATGCTCTTGAAAGTTTAGACGTTCCTGTCGAGCATTGTGACATAATTCTTATTTTCATTTTGTCAACCAAACTCGATTATAACACGCATAGAGGTTTTGAAATTGAAATGGGTTCAAACAATATGCCATCGTTTGCAGAATTTCTTGGTTTCCTTGACAATAGGTGTACGGTATTCGACAGATTAAATAATGACCATTTTAAGAAACATCAGACAATGCCAAATAATAATAAGGTTACTTTTACATCGACTAAAGGATCCACAACAATCAAGTGTAACTTTTGTAAAAGGCAAAATCATCAAATTTTTAAATGTACAAGTTTCATCAATTTGCCCGCTCAAAATAGAAAACAATTCATTGAGAAAAATAAAATGTGTTCCAACTGTCTTGGACCAAATCACTCCGAGAGTTCATGTAAATCTGTTCATGTTTGCAAAATATGCTCTAATCGACACAACACATTACTGCATGAAAACACCGGGGTAGGATCTCATTCTAGAGTTAATTCAATACCAGAAGAGCTAAGATATGTTCCTCGGGCATCCTATTCACCAACTGAAAATCGCGAACAACCTAGCACTGCAAATTTAACGTGTATGGTCGCTAAACAGGACAAATCACAGATAGTTTTGGCTAGTTGCTTAGTTATAATCCAAGCAAAAAATGGAAATGAACTTACGGTTCGTGCTCTGTTGGATACAGCTTCTCAGAGTTCATTCCTCACATATGAAGTACTGAAAAAACTTCGTGCACCAACAATCAAAAATAATGTGCAAATAACCGGGGTAGCGGTCATCAAACTAAAATAGTAGTAATACTACAGGGATTCTGGATCAAACAATAGAAATCATGACGTCACATTTTGGGTGACCGCTTTGTAGGAATTAATGAAAAAATTCTCGGCGACGTAGAGATTCGAACCGGCACCCTTCAGATTATGAGTCCGACGTGTTACCCGACACGGCCACTGAGGCTCGACGTTATGGAACCGTCTTTGGAACTACATATAGAGATCGAGCAGGTAGCACCTTTTCAGAGGAACATTCTAGAACTAATTAACATGTTTGAATAGACATTGTGGGTGGGGTCGAGTATTTTCATTGTGAAATGCCTGTTATCGGAATCATTCAATAACATATTCCTATATACTAGTTAGGATTGTATGCAAAATGACCAATGAAATAACGTAATCAGCTATGATTATATAATTTTCAGAGTATATTTGAGAAATTAATATCGTGAATAAGTTCGACATTATTGGGTAAAATCAAAAACAATTTTAAAGGCATTAAGTATTTTTATTGACATAACGTGAAATGTCTATTATCCACATCATTCAATACCTTATTCTTATAGTAGTATCGGAATAATTCAATAACATATTCGCATGGAACCTACTTACACATTATCAGATTGATTAATTCTATTAAATGCATTTTTGGTTATCACGAAATAAATGTAGGTTTTGTCTGTATTATTTCACAATGTGCAGGCATTTATTTCCTCTATTCAAAATCATGATATAAAATATCACTGGTTTTAGAAGAAAACAAAGTAGTTAGGATTGAATGCAAAATGACCAATGAAATAACGTAATCATCTATGATAATATAATTTTCAGAGTATATTTGAGAAATTAATGTGTAATATTTAATCCTCTTCTGAAATATTTCGAGTACCTATGTGATATCTATGGCCATAGACAAAAAATTGCAAGAGATCAGTTTAAGTTTCACACGAAAAACACTCGCTATTATTCGATAAATCGCAGGTAGATTGAACAGAATCTAGTTTGAAACCCACACAAATACACTAGACTCTTTTGTTCCCAAAACTTTTCGATCGTTTCCTAAAACTATTCATGGGATATTTTATGTTGGTCGTAAATATTTCAATACTCACATATTAAACTTAGAAGGAAACAATTCAAACAGGAACAAATCCCACGCAACATTATTAGATGTGATCGTAGAGAATTCTTTATTGTATTGGGGCGGTTTCCGTTTGAGTATGTTACAAAAAATTCTTAATTCTTATTTACATTGAGATTGGAATTTGGGCGGATGAATGGATAATTCTTTATTGTATTGGTCAGGTTCCTTTTTGAGTATGGTATCAAAAATTCCTAATTCTTATTCACATTGTGATTGGGAATTATTTACATTGAGATTTGAATTTGGGTGGATGAATGGTTAATTCTTTATTGTATTGGTCAGGTTCCTTTTCAGTATGGTATCAAAAATTCCTGGTTCTTATTCGCATTGGGATGGGAATTTGGAGGGGTGTTGAACGTTTTCTAGAACAATTTATGTGTAATTTATGAGGATTTTCAGTATATAAACTGGAGCGCTACAATTCCAAAGGACAGTTTTCAACGAGTCTCGATACTAGAACCAACTTAGTTCTGTTTACAATTTATACTGCTAAAGTATTTGTCAGATTTCGCTATTTGTGTTCGGTGTTAGTGTTTGAAATGTAAGTATTTGTAAATTAGATTTATATCATTTTGTGTAATATCTACTTTGTCTTTACAGTACAAACAAATAACAGAACGCTCAAGCCACAATAATAACATCAAATATTTTAAGCCAGCAACTTCTCTATATAAACAAAAGTGAGTTATTATACATTGTCTTTTATGAATGTTTTTTCAATTTTTTCCGCATTCGTGTGTTTTTAGAAATGGATTTTCTTGGAAAAATTAATTCTGCATCTTTAATTCCCGACAGGAAACCTGTCAAGAAGCTTGGAGAGCTGGAAAGAAATCTCGAACACCCAATATTGAAGTGCAGAGTTGTGGACACGAAATTTGGCGAAGCAATATTGTTGGTGCTGAAGGATTGGGTGACATTTCTTCCAAAGAGGCTATTAGAAGAATATAGGCCTCATACAGTGGAACTGTCGAGTGGAAAGTACCACTTGATATATCGAGGTCAGACATCTACGGGCAAATCGCATCCAGCGGATTTATTTGAAATTATTCGGCACTGAGCATATTGATTTATAAGATAATAATTTTCTATATTAGCATACCCATTTTTATTTTCTGTGAAAACAAAATCAAAATGAATAACTTTGAAGGTACCTTAACTAAAATTGATCAAACGCTAAAATTAATGGAACAAAATTATTCTCCTTCAGATGCAAAAATTTGGTTACGCCGAATGTACTATCATATTCATCGCTGCAATTTAGCTTTTAAAAAAATTAACTTCACTATTGGGCAAAAACGTAAAATATATTCTAAAATTGCACAACTGAAAAGAATGTGCTGTTTTGTAAAATATTATCTACCAAAACAATACGCAGGATTGGGATTAGTACAGAATCAAAGACGTGTAACTTGGCGCACAATTAATGCAATTTTTAACTCTAGGGTCAGAACGGGCATTGTAATAAATTTAACGCATATAGATGTTAAACCATTTTTGGAAGATGCTTTTTACCTATTCAAAAATAACATTTCTAGAATTTTAAAAGAGATGCCACTGTTGAAGGTGAACTCAACCTTTTGTGCGGATTTCGTTAAAAATAGTCCTAGTAGTCAAGGGGGTGTGGAGGAAGTTGTTGATCGGAAATTTTGTACTACCCCAAATGCTGTAATTGATGCTTCAGCTGAATTGAAAACTTGGTTTGATTTGCATATAATTGAACGTATTGCAACGGATATAGAGGATATGAGTAACAAGGGCAGTGGATGGGCATTGAGTAAAATAATTAATTTAGAAATTGCGATCAATAAATTCGAAATGGGTAATAATTTTGGGGGATCATCTTTCATTAAACTACCTGATCAAATTTTACGGAAAAAAGCATGCATCAACGTTCAGAATGACGATAATGCATGTTTTTTTTGGAGCGTTGTTAGTGCACTTTATCCTACAAGAACTAATTCTAATCGTACTACGAGTTATCCTTTTTACTCTAGTGTTCTCAAAACCGACGGCTTAGAACTACCCATGAAATTATCACAAATTGCAAAATTTGAAAAAATGAATGATATTTCGGTGAATGTTTATGGCTTGGAATTAATAGAAAATGAAAAGCAATCATTTTTTCAAATTTTGCCGATAAGACTTACACAACATCATGTTGCGCAAAATCATGTTAACTTATTGTTAGTTCAAGACAAATATTACCCAAAATTGAGCGATTATGATGTAGAGCCTTTGGAAACAGCAAGTAGCGGTACCGAAATTCGATATCACTATTGTTACATTAAAAACCTTTCACGACTTATCTCAACTCAGCTCTCGAAGTTTAAGGCGAAGAAATTTATATGCGACAGGTGCTTGATTTATTTTTCGACTGAGATGAAATTGAATGAACATTTTGAATTGTGTAAAGATTTAAATAATCAAAAAGTAACTTTTCCAAATTACGATTATGTAGAATTTCGAAATTTTGTTTATAAACAAAAATGTCCATTTATTCTTTATGCAGACTTTGAGTCATTACTCAAGCATTGCAATAAAAAAATTAGCGAAGGATCATTCAAGTACCAGGAACATGTGCCTTATAGTGTAGGTTATTATTTGAAATGTGCATATGACGATAGTTTTTCACGTTACGATAGTTTTCGCGGTGAGACTTGCTCAGATTGGTTTGCTGATGAGATAGATAAAATTGCAAAATTTGTTTATTCTAATATTAAGGAGATTAAACCAATGATAGGTGCACCAAGTGAAGTTGGCACCCATTGCCATATCTGTGAAATTAAATTCAGCAATAAGGATGTGATAGTAAGGGATCATGACCATTTTTCAGCTGAATTTAGGGGGTGGGCACATCAAAAGTGCAACCTTAATTTTCGAAAGCTCTTTATTGTTCCAATAGGTATTCACAATTTATCTAATTACGATGCTCATTATATTGTCAAATCTCTATTACCTCGGGGCAGAATCGCAACCTTACCTATCAATAAAGAAAAATACATTTCGTTCACATATTATCATGAGGAAACCAATCTCAGATTCAGGTTTATTGACTCTTTCAAATTTATGGGAGCTAGTTTGGAAGAATTAGCGTCGACATTAATTCTTGACAATTTTCAAAATTTAAAAAAAGGATTTGCAAGTTTTTGTGATGATGACTTTGAACTCCTAACAAGGAAGGGTATTTTTTGTTATGATTACATGACGGACTGGGACAAGTTGAATAAAACAACACTACCATCAATAGACAAATTTTATAATAAATTGAACGATGCGCACATTGACGTGAAAAGCTATCGTCATGCTCAAAACGTTTGGCAAAAATTCGGTATAAAATCATTGGGTGAATACAGTGACCTATACATGAAAACAGATATACTTTTGCTCGCTGACGTGATGGAAAATTTTAGGCAAACAGCATTAATGACATACAAACTTGACCCAGCATGGTATTATACTATGCCTGGGTACAGCTGGGACTGTATGTTAAATTATACTAAATGTAAACTGCAATTACTTAAAGATATCGATATGATCATGTTCGTGGAAAAGGGTATACGAGGGGGTATGAGCTGCTGCATGCACAGATTGTCTGAAGCCAATAATCCCCAGATGCCTAATTATGACGTCTCAAAGCCCGAGTCATATCTGCTTTATCTTGATGTTAATAATTTGTATGGCTGGGCAATGAGTCAATATTTACCATTTGGGGGTTTTGAATGGGTAGACATATCTGTAGATGTGAGCATCATTCCTGACGATTCTCCTGAAGGATATATTCTTCAAGTAGACCAGGAATATCCTCACCACCTACATGATCTGCATAAAGACCTCCCGCTGTGTCCGGAGCACAGCATCCCCCCTGGCTCAAAGTTTTCCAAATTACTCTGCACACTCTCTGATAAGAAAGACTATATAATTCATTATCGGAATTTGAAAACTGTTTTAGAATTAGGTTTGAAAGTAACACAGATTAAAAAAGTTTTGAAATTTAAGCAGTCTCCCTGGCTAAAACCCTATATTGACCTTAACACGGAATTGCGAGCAAAAGCAACAACAACATTCGGAAAAAATCAATTTAAATTTGCAAATAATTCAATTTTTGGTAAAACGATGGAAAATATTAGATTGCACAGAGTTGTACGCCTGGTATCCAAATATGAAACCAGGTACGGGGCAAAGCATTGGATTAGTTCGCCAAGATTCCATAGTCGCACAGTTTTCGGTGAAGATTTGATGGCAATCGAACTTAATAAGAATGAGCTCTTATTTAACAAACCACTTTACATAGGTCAGGCAATATTAGATATATCAAAGGTGTGCATGTACAATTTTCACTACAAGTATATGCTGCCCAAAAATCCTGGGGGTTGCAAATTAATGAATATTGATACAGACTCTTTTTTCTATGAAATTAGTGGTTGCAACCCCTATGAACTAATTAAAAATGATTGTCACACTCATTTTGATACCAGCGATTACCCCAAGGATAATGTGTACAACATTCCATTGGTAAATAAAAAGGTTTGGCAGCGTGTAAAATCAAAAGACGCTTCAGTAGGCGAAAAAACTGCTGCATTTGTAGTTACAGGCGCAATGAAAGCTAAACGCATAGCCGGAATGGGGTGTAAAGCAAAAAAGAAGACGTTCAAGACTGGTTTAATAACACCATTAACAAAGGTGCTAAGCAAATCTTCTCTCACTGGTGATGTGAAAAAGTCATCATTGATAGCACTAAGAGCAGCTCGATCTGCAATCAAGAAATGTGGGGGCAAGAAGAACATCAGAGTACCGCGCATTATTCCATTCAAGTCTGGGGGCATATTGCCATTGATACCTATTCTTGCAGGCTTGAGCACCTTGGGGAGCTTACTTGGGGGTGGAAGCGCTGTTGCCAAGACTTTCATTGATGCTAAGAATGCAACAAAAAAGTTGGCTGAACAGAATCGTCACAACAAGGCAATGGAACGCTATTGTGGCGTTATATCTCAGCTGGCTACGCTATAGATATAACGCCACAACACTTGATATATCTGCCTGTGAGTAGCAACGGAACAATTGATAACATCACCTTGAATATACTCGATCAGGATTTCAACTTTGTTAATTTTCGAAGTGAAGAGATTATTGTTCGTTTAGAACTTAAGAAATGGGGTTGATTTTTCCTCTGCGTCAGCATCAGCAGCAGCAGCAGACACATCGTAAAAAATACTTGTCTCAGACAGGGAATTCGTCATTAGTGCAGCATCGTCTCTTAGAGAAGCAGCAGCAGCAACGTCATCATACAAGTATAAAGAATACTACAATCGCATGGCTATGTTGTCCGCTCAAAAGTTTGATATTTATCAACCATTAGATAAAGATGAAAGTATCGTACGTGTGGAAAATCGCACCTACCTACCCTTTATAAAATCTTTCAACAACAATGATAGCATTGAAATTGCTATTAACCGACCATATATATGGCTTTTGATGTATGACTCGGCACTTTTCATAAGGGGACAATTGAAAAAAACCTCAGGTGCAGGAACTTTAAAGTTGGCTAATAATTATGGTGCTTTTCTTTTTGACTCGATAACCTACGAGTTATGCGGTACAGAAGTAGAAACCGTTAAAGACCCTGGACTAGTATCGCTAATAAGAGGTTTTCTGTGTTATGAGAAGGGTGCCAATAGTGAATTAAATGAAGCCGGATGGAATTTTCCTGATGAACCACTACAAAACGATGATGGAACATTTGCTATACGCATTCCTCTTAAACATTTGCTCAACGTATTTAATGTTTATCAAAAGGCAATATGCGGCAAACAATTGATTAGATTAGTCCGAGCTCGTAACGATAGCAATTCTATGGTAATCACTGCTGGTACAGGAGAACATCCTGGAGCGACAAAAGGCGAAATTACAATCAGCGATATAGAGTTGAGAGTTAAACACGTGCACCCAAACGATGAGCTAAAACTTAATCTGCTTTCCATGATAAAAAGTGATAAACCTATCCTGCTTCCCTTTAGGAAATGGGAAGTTCATCAACTCCCTACCTTAACTGTTGGAGCTACTCAAGAATTATGGAGCATTAAAACGGGTGCAGTTGTAGAATGCCCCCGATATGTCATATGTTGTTTTCACTCAGATCGAAAAGGCAATCCCACTAAAGATCCAAATTACTTTGAAAATATTGACATTTCCGATATACGTGTTTTGCTCAATGGCGAATATTACCCCCAAGAAAGGCTGCGTCTGAATTTCAATCAAAATGACTACAGTGAAGCTCATTATAATTATTGTGAGTTTGCAAACACTTATAATGGTAGAACAGGAAGTACGGCAGTGTTGGATTATGGTAATTACAAGTCCCGTTTCCTATTTGTCATTGATTGCTCTAAAAGGGATGAAAACTTTAAATTTTCCACTGTGGATGTCAAATTAGAGATTGAAGCGAGAAAAGGTTTTCCAGCCAACACCAGAGCATATTGCGTCATCGTTCACGATAACGTAATCGAATATCATCCCCTCAGTGAAATTATAAGAAAATTAGCAAACTTTTGAGATTTCATTGCAGTACAAGCTGTAGCAATAACAAGATGAAAGTAGCTGTAGTAGATTTTCAAGGTTTCATAATTGACTGTAACTTTCAACTCAAAGAGATAAGCATTAAAAATATCGACAAACAAATTGCGCATTTCATAGTGAAACCAGCTGTAGAATTCTCTTGTTTGAGTGTGCGAGATAAGAAGCAAGCAAGATGGCTGGAAAATAACTACCACGGCTTAAAATATAATTGTGGTAGTGTAGAACTTTGTGATGTTGGTGCCATTTTCAAAAGATTACTCTCAGATATAGATATAGTATATGTAAAAGGTAATCAAAAGAGGAAATATTTGATTGAGTTGGGGTTACCACTCGTGGTTATTGATCTAAAGCATCATGGTAATACACCAAAATTAACGATTCAGCGACCGATGTGTATGTATCATGATGGTAATGTACCCCGCATGTGCAGCATGACAAACTGCCACAACCTGTTTGATTGGCTTTGGAATGTTAGTCCATCCGCATGGGTCATACAGAAAAGATGACTCTTGATGAATTTCTAAAAGAACTTGCTCTACTCAAAACTATGATTAGTTCCTATGAAGAACGTAAAAACATGAATAGACAATTTGAGAAGCTTTCCTTGCATCAGCAGCAGCAGCAGCACTCACCATCAACATGTATCTGGGATTCTGCAGTTTTCCGTAATAAATCTCGATTTGACAATCTATCATCCTTGACATGTATTAGTAAGAGAAGAGTTGTTCTAAATAAAATATCTTAAAAAATAAATTAGCTTTGTATTTTTAAAACATCGCTTCCCACCCTGAAACTTATTAGATGCAATCAAGATGCGAATTGAGCAGCATCGCAGTACTTTGCCTGTAGAAAATTTAGATATTTTCGAAGATCAATCAAAATTCAGTAGAAATGGTGATTTATTTCCAAATAGTTGCAGATTTTTAATAGTTGGTCCTAGTGGCTGTGGAAAATCTAACGCACTCCTATCCTTACTTCTTCATCCTAACGTTTAAGATTTGAAAATGTGTATATATTTTCGAAAAGTTTATATCAACCCAAATATCAGCTGCTCGAAAATGTTTTGAAGAGTGTCCAAGGTATGGGGTATCACAGCTATAGAGAAAATGATGATATCATAGATACCTCAGAGGCTCAAGAAAATTCTGTATTCATCTTTAATGATATATGCAACAGCAAGCAGGATAAAATCAAGTCATATTAAAACGTTGTAACAGCAGATTTGTACATTTGGGTTGCTGTCTCCGTCGGCCATTATGCTCCAACTATTGATCACACATGAAAAAATAAAGCAATATAGCACTTTTAGTGTGTTACACTCATGAAATTCCCACTTACTTATTCTTTAGCAGGAAAACTGACTTTATGAAATTTGATTGAATTCAACTGTGATTTTTTTATTTGGCTCGTTTCCTAGGTTTTAATTTCATATACTACTTCATAAATTTAAATTTCTTAAAAATATATCAACATGACAATTATAATTTTGATATTTCTAAGCTGTTCCTAGATATTTTACAATTCTAATTTTCAATTTTCATTTTGAATTTTCTCGAAAAATACTCATTTGCCAGTGCTAAAATTGAAACTGTGGTATATCAACATCATGCAGATACTATATACAGAATATTTTGAAAATCGGTGAGGGGGCGTTAAACTGCAAATTAACCTTGTTATATTTAGAAGTGATGATGTGAATTTGCGTCACGTTTTCAATGAGCATATAACTCCCGATATGAGTTATGAAAAATTCAAAGAAATTTGCTCAGTATGCTGGAGTGCTGATAATTATGGATTTTTAGTGATTGTAAAAGACAGCAACTTGCATGACGGGAGATATCGACATGGTTTCGATAAATTCATCAACATAAAGGATAATTAATCAGTTTATAAGCATCATGCCATGCAACCAGTCAACCCACCAAAATCGCAAACTTAAAATAAGACAGCTGGTTAAAGATGTCAGAAAAAAATATATTGCATTCAAATTGGGTCGTTCTGAAGAGGATGAGTCGATAAGTCGAATGGTTTTTCCTATTACAAAACGTATTGATGAGGTGAAAGAACAATTTAAGCAGAAACCCTCACTCACCACCGCCACCACCACCAAAACTGAACAACCCGAGGCTAAACCATCAAAAACCAACAAAAATGAACTCGACTATTACAACAAGTCAACTATACCATTTGTGAAAGAGAATTATGATGATGATGTAGATAATGATGACTATGATGATGATGATGATGATGATGATGACGATGATGGTGATGTTAAAGCTTCACAAATGCCCCACAATGAAATGCATAATTCCAACAAGCACTTGGGGGCCTATCCAAAAAATATACGGAGCTATATTCAGAAATCGTTGAAAAGAGATCCATCCTCAAATAGATTTCATGTATGGTCCTAAATATGAACACCGCACATCTACGTGGAGTCTAGGTGGTAGCTCGGTCGATTTTGATTTACATAGTGGTGATATTATTATCGATGGTAATTATAATTTTCATAGCAGTGATGTCTACTCAAATTGCTATTCAACAAGGATCCTGCAGGATTTAGACACGAAGATGAAGAAAACTATAAAAAGATATTAGACATCACCAGCGTACATAGAAGGCTGTTTAATCCATCGAAACAAATCAAAACAAGCAATTCACACAAATATAAAAATATTATAAAGAAGCTTGGCAAAGGGATGATGCAATACAATGACAAGCCTATAGAGTATCGATATTGGGATAGCGTTAGTGAATTAGTTGACCGCCTGGGTTTATTACATGCATCTAAATCAGCAGGCAACACATCAAACGATAACGAAATCGAAGCAATCGTTGAAGAATTGCGCGAAGCAGGAATTATATATTAAGTGGTGCTTATTAACCTGAAATTCATTTTACCTACTACAATGGACAAATTTGGTAGGGTATCATCCTCTCGTAGGATATCCGCAACGAAAGTGTTGAGGGCTGGTTATACTTTTCCCATGACCGGTGATGGCGATTACGATTCTACCTACCATAAATTGTGCAACGTTAAAGAGCCCACAACAAAGTCCGATGTTGCCAACATGAATTATGTTGATTTAACGGCAAAAAGGATACATGAAGACCTTGGTAAATTGGGCCTTGTATTTTATCAGTTTAAGGGTGTTATTGAGACGAAATGTGTACAGCTTGGTGTCAAATTGGAAAACACTAATAATGACAATATTGAAATGTTTAAGAAACTTAATGAACAACTTGATTACGTTTCAAAGCAGATACACAAGATCGAGCAGCAATTGCTGCTGAAAGATTTGATATCGATAGAAAAATAAACGAAATAAAAGCTTCAATCGAAATCACGAATCCTAAGTTGAATACTGGAAAGCACAAACATGACACCCTCCAAAGAAATAGTTCAAGTAATCAATGAACTTCATCGACCTGCACGCAAAAATTTTCCTCGAAGAAGAACAATTATTAAAGGGTTAGACGATCTCTGGCAAATGGATTTGGGGCAGCTTGATAAGCTCGCCACAAGTAATGATGGCTACAAATATATTCTTGTTGTAATTGATTGCTTTTCTAAATTCATATGGGCTAGAGCATTGAAAAGGAAAACAGGAGAAGAAGTGACTAAAGCTTTTCTCGATATCCTCAAGAATGGGCGAATCCCAACCAACTTGCAATCTGATCAAGGAACCAAATTTTTCAACAGACAATTCTTTGTAACTTGTAGTTAAAAATTACCATATAAATCACTATCATACGTATAGTGATAAGAAAGCTGCAATAGTGGAGCGGGTAATAAGGACGTTGAAAGAGTCTCTTTACAAAAAATTCAGTTTGAGTGGTACTTATCGATGGATTGATATCCTTCAAGATGTTGTAGTTGAGTATAATAATAAAAAACATCGAACTATTGGCATGAAACCGTGTGATGTTAATACAAAGAACGAAAGTAGCCTATATAAATTCGCCTACAGTCACATAAAAATTGCCGGGCCTCATAAATTTCAGAAGGGCGATATTGTACGTATAAGTAAATTCAGGCACGTTTTCACAAAAGGGTATCTGCCTCAATGGACTACTGAACTATTTAAAATCACAAAAGTTCAACTAACCAACCCTGTGAGTTACCTACTTGAAGATTTCAACGATAGACCAATAAGTGGTGCTTTCTACCAAGAAGAATTGCAAAGAACAAAGCAACCTGATGTTTATTTGGTCGAAAAAGTATTGCGCAGACGTGGAGACAAAGTATTGGTGCGATGGTTGGGAATGAATAAAGAACACGATTCCTGGATTCAGTCCTCGAACAAACTTTGATAAAAGATGCATGCCTCACCACAAAACAACAATATTAGCAGCAAATCAGAAGATAAATGTACTTTATCACAATGTGTCACGTCATCGCAAGATGTAAATGTTTTTGATGCTGAATTGGAGCGTGTACTAGAAAAATATGATGCAGCTGTGAAAAACGGAAAACACTACCTTTTGAACAGATATTTCCACCTGGAAATAGAATGTGGATCTACTTCTATTGATTGTGGTATAAGCCCCGCAAGGAATTTTGAACCTGCAGTGAAGCTGTGTTCTAATGAGTGTATGATATCCTTTGATGATTGGCAATGGAAAGCATTCATTGCATTAATTGAAAATGACTTTGATCAACGGGATTGTGGCGTCGAAGTTACAAGATCCAAAAGTATGAAAACACGCGTTGCCAAATGGGAAAACTACCTGTATTTCAGTGATGCTGAATTGAATAAGATCATCCAATTGAATACCCTACTAATTTCTCCTCGTTTAGAGATGCTGAAAAATCTACGAATATCATTTTACTACTACAAGTTCTTGGATATCATCAAAGATTTGGTTTGGAGCACCAGCAACATCAGCAGCAGCAGCACTAATGAAAATTCAATCGAAGATTTAATAAATGCTTTTTGTAGAATTAATCCATCTGTTGAAAGTTATGTAATCTTAGAATGTATGTACTACTATAAGAATAAGGTATTGAATGATGTGGATAATAGACATTTCACGTTATGTCAATAAAAATACTTAATGCCTTTAAAATTGTTTTTGATTTTACCCAATAATGTCGAACTTATTCACGATATTAATTTCTCAAATATACTCTGAAAATTATATAATCATAGCTAATTACGTTATTTCATTGGTCATTTTGCATTCAATCCTAACTAGTATATAGGAATATGTTATTGAATGATTCCGATAACAGGCATTTCACAATGAAAATACTCGACCCCACCCACAATGTCTATTCAAACATGTTAATTAGTTCTAGAATGTTCCTCTGAAAAGGTGCTACCTGCTCGATCTCTATATGTAGTTCCAAAGACGGTTCCATAACGTCGAGCCTCAGTGGCCGTGTCGGGTAACACGTCGGACTCATAATCTGAAGGGTGCCGGTTCGAATCTCTACGTCGCCGAGAATTTTTTCATTAATTCCTACAAAGCGGTCACCCAAAATGTGACGTCATGATTTCTATTGTTTGATCCAGAATCCCTGTAGTATTACTACTTAAAATTCATCATGTGGTAGAAATATCAGTAAAATCTGATTTACATGAAGGCGTTAATTTAAATGTTTCATGTTCAATTTTAGACAAAATTACGTGTAATCTTCCTCAGCTACCAGTCAATTTAAATTTAGTGCGTATTCCAGAAAACATAACGTTAGCTGATTCCAAGTTTTACTGTCCATCCAAAATTGACATGCTAATAGGAGCGGACCTTTACTTTGACATTATAACTCCAGGCTTGATAAAGCTGGGTCCGAATCTCCCAACGCTTCAAAATTCAGTAATTGGGTGGGTTATTAGTGGCCCGGCTCCAATTTCAAATTATGAAACTTCGGATCCTGTTTCGCTGTTTGTCTCCAATGCCAACATAGAAAATTTAATCCCTAAATTTTGGCAACTGGAGGAAATTTCAAAAAATCGTGAATTGTCCATAGAAGATAAAGTTTGTGAATCAATCTTTCAGGGCACTACGAAACGATTAGAATCGGGACGCTTTCAGGTAGATTTGCCATTCGTGTCAAAACAGTCGGATGAGCTATTAGGAAATTCATTTCATTTAGCACATAAAAGGTTTTTATCACTAGAAAAAAGATTCATCAAAAATAAGCAATTATTTTCTGATTATAAAGGTGGGTACAGACATGCAACAAAACCACGTAACGTAACACCGTCGCGCAACTAATGTGGACGGCATCGTGTAACAACGTAACATCGCCACAGCGTAACATCGAAGCGTTCCATCGGTTGTCGGTATTTCCGCGTCACATCAAAGGAACGATACGGAGTGATGTTGCTCCACTAGTTTTCATGTTTGTACTGATCTGCTTAACATGATAGCGATTTCTTTTCGGTTGCATTTTTATTCGATTGACAAAGTGTTTAATTATGTAGTGGACGGAAGAATCTACCTTAGAGTTCATTAAAAATTATCAAAATGAAGAGATTGCATCAAATGAACAAGTTGGAAAAGCAATGTGGCCAGGAGCTTTCACGCGCATAGCCAAATTGGTTGCCCATCCAGGTACTAAACTCGCCCAAAGCTGCTTCGCTCCAGGAAAAAAATTTTCATTCCAAGAATATGTCTCCGACAGAAAACAAAATTTCAGATGGCTATAACTTTGAAACCACTCGGTGGATTCTGCCCTTTAACGAACTTATCCGGCCCATTTGGACTCCAAACCTATCTGAAAATTTCAACTCTCTAACTCATTGCGTTTGAGCGTAATCGTTTCTTCGGTCAATAATGCATAAATATATAGGCTGCTGCAAAAACCTCCATATTTTTGACGAACTTCACAAAACTGAACAAAATTTTATGGAACGATAGAATGTTCTGCTCATATGTTACGCAACGATGTGCTGTTACGCTGAAAATCTCTTAACGTCGTATCTCCAACGCGTAACCACGATTGTTGCGCGACGGTGTTACGGTACGAAGTTCTGTTGCATGTCTGTACCCACCTTAAGGCTTTCATAGACGAGTATATAGCTTTAGGTCACGGAAAATATATCACCTCAAATGAATTCGCTCAACAAAATAAATATTTCCTTCCACACCACTGCGTTATAAGAGAAGATAAAATATCAACATTTATTGGTCCAGTTATTATGTCAGCTAAGATCATAATGCAAAAAATTTGGACCGAAAAAATTGATTGGGACGAAGAAATTTCCGGTGATTTGCGACAGCAGTGGTTAAACTTTACGGAAAGTTTAATTCATTTAGAGTCATATAAAATCCCCAGGAAGATCATTAACTCAACCCTCTACAGTCGTTGTGAATTACATGGATTCTCAGATGCGTCTATGAAAGGTTATGGTGCGGTAGTCTATCTTAAAGTAATGTATAATAGTGGTGAAATATCTAGTACATTAATAACATCAAAATCAAAGGTTGCTCCACTCAAAACCGTAAGTTTACCCAGGTTGGAATTATGTGGTGCAGTGTTACTAGCTCGATTGTATCATAAAATTAAAGATTTATTTCGTTTTAAAATCGATAAATCGATTTTATGGACAGACTCGCAAATTGTCCTTAGTTGGCTGCAGAAATCACCATCAAACTGGACTACATTTGTAGCCAACCGGGTTTCCGAAATTCAGGAACTAACTATTAATTGTCACTGGTGCCATATTTAATCTAGTCAAAATCCCGCAGATTTTTTGTCACGAGGAATGCACGCTGATGAAATAGTCAATAATGCATTATGGAGCTCAGGCCCCTCATTTCTCATGAATTGTGAGTTAACTATACCAAAATATACGTCCACTCTAATTTCAGTCCCTGAAACGGTAAGTCTAACTGCTATACAGAATACTGTAGAAAACCAACATATTCATGATATATTTCTCAAATATTCTAACTTTAGTAAATTATATCGTGTGATAGCGTATATGCTGCGATTTTCAAATAATTGCTCAAATAAAGTGAAACGCATCGGTCCTCTAACTGTAGATGAGAATAATACTGCAGTCATAACAATTATCAAATTAATTCAATCGAAATACTTCAGCGCTGAGATAACTTGTTTAAAAAATAATAAATCAATTGAAAGGTCAAGCATAGCTTCACTAACGCCATTTATAGACAATCATGGGATTCTTAGAGTGGGTGGTAGGATTAATGCTGCGAATGATTTATCATTCGACAAGAAACATCCCATGCTATTACCTAAAAAATGTCATGTTGTAGATATTCTAATTGTTCATGAACACAAGCGATTAGGACTTGCCCCTCCACACACTGTTTTATGCAACCTGAGAAATAAGTATTGGCCAATAAACGGTTTGAGCGAGGTAAAACGTAATATTAAGAAATGTGTTACTTGTTATAGATTTAAAGCAGTTGCTTCACAACAGTTAATGGGCTGTCTACCCCCAGAACGAGTTACACTTAAACGTCCGTTTTTTAATGTTGGAGTGGATTTTGCTGGTCCAATATCCGTGAAAGAGTCGAGATTAAGAAAAGCAATCATTTCAAAGGCTTACGTTGCAATTTTCGTTTGTATGAGTACAAAATCCATACACATTGAACTTGTATCTAATCTTACTACGGAAGCATTCCTCATGAGTCTCAAACGATTTACTTCAAGACGTGGTAAGCCACAAATTATATATAGCGACAATGGGTCCAATTTCAAAGGTGCCAATAATTATCTCCGTGATATTTATGATTTTTTTCAAAAAAGCGATAATGTGAATTCTATAGTAACTTCGCTAGCTCACTCAGAAGTTCAGTGGAAATTTATTCCACCAAGGAGCCCCCATTGGGGGGGGTTATGGGAAAGTGGAGTAAAATCCATGAAGTATCATTTTAACAGAGTAATAGGCAAGTCAGTTTATTCATTTGAATGCATAACGACTATATTATGTGAAATCGAGGCAATTTTAAATTCGCGGTCACTCTGTCCTCTAAGTGTTGATCCCAACGACCTCCAGTGCCTAACCCCATCACATTTTCTACTTGGAGAATCTATCATGTCAATTCCAGAACGTTCTTTGTTAGAACTACCGGACGCAAGGTTGTCCTATTATCAACTGATTGTTTAGGTAAAGCAAGATTTTTGGAAACGATGGTCGTTAGAGTATTTGAACCGGCTTCAAAATAAACCTAAATGGTGGAAAGTTAATTCAAACATTCAACTTGATCAATTAGTTTTGATAAAAGAAAATAATATTCCGCCCCTTGATTGGGCATTAGGCAGAGTTGTTGAAATAATGCCAAGTAAAGACAACAAAGTACGAGTAGTCAGACTAAAAACTAAAGACGGATATTTCGTCAGATCAATAACAAAATTATGTATGCTTCCGTTTGAATCCCCCAAAAATGAAGCTTAACTTCAAAGGCGGGAGAATGTTGGGAAATAAACCCAACATATTATAATTAATTTGTATATAATATGTGTTATGATTAATTTGTATACATTATGTATTATGATTTGATATTTCATTTATTCATTGTATAGCATACCAATATATTAGGGATTTAAGTTAATGTATATAGATAGCTTAGTTTGTAAGTAATCATTCTCTGTACCTGGGTTTCGCCTAATTCTAGCAAATGCCGATGGTCCGACGTTCATCAGTCGGCTTGAGAAAACCCAGATAACCCGGGTCCCAGAATCTCTAGGTACCAGATCAAGCTTTGGACCATGTGTTTTGTCTACTTTTAGATGTAGGTAGTTTTAAGTTGCATTTCAGTTCAGAAGTAAGACACTTTCTAGTCAGTCACAGAACAAGTACGATCAACCACTGCAGTTGTCGTATATTATTACGTTATTTCAATTCTGAGTGTACCTATTGTGAATAACCGTGCAGTTTACGCATAGTCCTCAGAATTCATGTCATTATTGTACAGAGATTATTATTATTGCAAATAAATAATTATCTGTACTGGTCCTTCGAGCTTCATTAACTCAATATAACCTTGGTGTTGAGAATTCCCTCAACACACTCGAAATTCCCTTCATTCCTTTACTTCAGAATATTCGATCGGGCTAAAACTTCAGATTTGTCCTTTCTACTATCGTCTACCTACTGTGTACAAAATTTCAAAAAGATGTGTTCAGGCGTGACAGGTTAAACAATCGAATAAACATTATGATCTAACATATTATATCAAGGTGATTCATGAATATACAGGTATTTACTGAATAAGTGCGACAAACTTCATGGGGTGATTTTGCATGAAATAATGACAGTTTACCATATATCTTTTGTCCGCAAATGCTGCATTTTCCGAGATACAGGGTGTTGAAGTATTTCTTGAAAACTGACTATTAATTAATTGCTCTATAACCACTCAAGATATGCAAATGCAATTTGGGTTGTTATAACGCATTTTTTGACATCTAATTAAGAATTTTATGTTCATCATTGGCGTGTATACGGGTAATGGTCTCAATTTTTCGAATGAAAATACGGCATGCCACTGAGATATTTCAAACTAAAAATCATTTTTCATTTCGTTGTTCCATTTGTGGCAAAAGATTTTTGATACCTTTTTCCGTATGAGGCGCCGTTTTTAAGCTAAAAAATTGGTTCAAGCACTGACGTGAAGTCAGAAGCTTTTGCGCGTATGTTCTATTGTCCATTCTTCTGTATTGGACACCCTTAATCGAATTTACCATGGTAACTTATGTTGTCCATTCACTCTTAATTCGAATTTACCATGGTAAATTCGAATTAAGTGTCCAATACAGGAGAATGGACAACATAATTTACCATGGTAAATTCGATTAAGGGTGTCCAATACAGAAGAAAGGACAATAGAACACACGCGCAAAAGCTTCTGACTTCACGTCAGTGCTTGAAACAATTTTTTTTTTCGTGATTTTTTTGAAATTTTCTAGGGGTGCGGTTCTTAAAATTTTTTTTTTCGTCATTTTTTTCAAATTTTCTAGGGGTACCGTTCTTACAAAATTTTAAACACGTCTTTATGATGATTTTCTACTACTAGTTACCAAGCTTCAATTCGATCGAGTATTTATTTTTTGAGTTATCAAGGAAATAATATTCCAGGTGGGTATAACTCGGAAACCGTTTTACCGATTATGCCCAAAAACGAACTCAACTCTCCCATTCGGATACGCAACCTACCCTGAAAATTGCAAGTCCCTATCTCCTTTCGTTCGAAAGTTATCGAGGCAATGGTCACCCATCTACTGAATTCACACAAGAATGCTCGAATATCCAACAATATTCAAACGATCGTGTTAAAACATGAAACTTGGCAGTAGAGTTAGGTTATGAAGGCTCTTGCAAAATTTCAGCAATTTCAAACCAATAGTTACTGATATATAGAATTTTTTTTTTCAATTTTAAATGATTTTTTTAAAATTTTTTACAAATACTTGTCGCGTTGGCATTCTACAACTAATTACCATGTTTGAATTCAATCGGTTCAGTATTTTTCGAGTTAATGAGGAACAAAAAACAACCAAATTACAGATGGCTATAACTCTAAGACCGTTTAGCCGATTATGCTCATAAACAAACTGAAATGTCGCGTTCTGGTGCACATCCTAACCTGAAAACTTCAAGCCGCTATCTCTTTCCGTTCTCCAGTTATTGTGGCAACAAAAATATTTTTCAATAACTTTTTTAAAACTTTCTAGCTATATGATTCGCATTAAATTTCACAAACGTGCTTAAGTTCATATTCTACAACTACTAACCAAGTTTCAATTCGATCGTATTCATATTGGTCGAAAACAAAATTATTACTCGGAAACCACTAGGCCGATTATGCCCATTAACGAACTTGTCCGTCGTATTGGGATGCGCCACCCACCCTGAAAATTTCAAGTCACTAGCTCTTTTCGTTCTCAAGTTATCGTGGCAACGGCCGGACGGCCAGACGGCCGGCCGGACAGAATCAAATTTGACCTCGAATTCTTCATTGGGGAGTCG
Organism: Halyzia sedecimguttata; assembly: GCA_937662695.2. NCBI lineage: Eukaryota > Metazoa > Arthropoda > Insecta > Coleoptera > Coccinellidae > Halyzia > Halyzia sedecimguttata. The sequence continues at coordinate 6,447,545 of OW569416.2, read as the reverse complement.
ATCGAAATCGTTTGAGACCATTTTCGTCAAAAAATTCGAAAGTTACAGACATTTGGGCAAAACAGTAACGCGATGTTCCCCAGAACATACGCGCAAAAATAAAGCATCTTAATGCGTATGTTTCATTTCTTAAATAAATCATCTAGTATCTACGCTAGTACGCTACTGTCAACTTTCTGTTGAATACGAATATTTTAACGGATTGCACCAAATTAAATTTGCATTAGTCAACTGGTTTCAGAGCAATAAATAAGTAGTCATTTTTAAGAAATACTTTAACACCCCTTATCTCGTAAAAAGAAACATTGGCGGACAAAAGTTATACGCAATCTGTCCTTATTCTGTCATGCAGAATCACCCCTTAAAGTTTTTCGCACTTATTCAGAAACACCCTGCATATTTCTCGGCTGATTCCTTACCCAATAATGTAAGTTTGTCCTACATATTTATAACATGCATTGACGGGAAGTCAGAGGCTCTCGCGCATGTTCCATTGTCTTAACCTCTGTTGGATACTCTAAATTGAATGTAGCATCGATATATACCATTTTCTCAACTTTCATAATATATGAATACTTTTCATACCTTTTTGATGAAATTCTTCAGTAACAAGTGAATAATCTATGATAACAGAATTTATAATTCTGACATATGTATTGAAATTGAAATACGAAAAACTTACACCTCAAGTAACTCCAGGATAAGCATATGAAATTAGATAGAACATTTTCTACTATCCACAAAGATATAATCAAAGCTATGAGCATTTTAGATCGGGAGGGCTTGACAATAAGGTTCATGTGGGTTAGAAGTCATGCTGGTATTGCAGGAAACGACCACGTCGATCAGGCTGCGAAAGCCGCAGTTGCCAAAGAGGTGGAGGCCTTGAAGTGTGTTCATTCTGATATCTACATAGAACTGAGAAAGAATATTTTGAATGAATGGTCCAAGGAGTACCATAGGGGTGAAAAGGGTCCCTTTTATAAAAGTATTCAGCCCACTTTACCGATAAATCCATGGTATAAGGCCTCCGATTGCACCGATCGTAAATTTGTCCGAACTATTTGTCGTCTCAGAAGCGGTCACGCTCTGTGCCCCCAATATATGCATAAAATTAGACGCAAAGAGGATCCATACTGTATGTGTGGTGATGTTGGTACTCTCGATCACATCTTGTTCACTTGTAGTAACATCCGTCATCAAGTTAAAAATTTTACTGAACAACTAAATGCAAGAACAGATTACTACCAGCCATTCAATCTAAGCTTCCTTCTCTCCTTAGGAAACATAAGTGTCAATAAATCCATTTTCGAGCATTCCGTTTCTTTGGGATTAAATTTCTAAAACAGCGTTGTTTTTCCTGACTCCTGTGTCTCTTACCAAATGTGGACTGATCCTTGAATCCGTGGCTTAATCATGTGTGTGTATGAAGAGAATAAGTGGTCATGATGAGCCCCTTGATGCATGGTGTCCCTGTCAATTTTCCATCCTAATCTCTTTCATATTCTTGCAGCGTTTTTACTTTATCTCTGCTGGTCAATGACTAACGTCAAGACCAACTTCAGGGATTATATCCCCTGCGATAAAAAAAAAAAACTCCAGGATACGATATTCACGAAAATTAGTGGGTCGGCATTCTGCAAGTAACCACCGATTTCTATTCGGATCAGATTTGTATATTTTGCTCAAGCTCTTCGAGAGCTTATGAGGGGTCTCCTTGTGGAGGACCTAGGAGGATCAGTATAATAATATACAATAATAATAATCCTGTATCCAAGGTATAAGGTTAGGATGGTCATACTAATCATAGGATGCCTAGGCGGAATGAGAGCGAGCTACGTGACCGAATTGAGAACTATTGCGGCCTGTAAATCTCTGGCCGAGGATTTAGCTCACAGAATGCAGAAAGTGGTGTTGCTTGGATCACTTCGAGTCATCAGGTCCCATCAACTATGAAGGCCACTTGCAGCTCATCTCTTTTGTTAAGAGACGCTGTAAGGGTAGGACGAAGAACTACTACAAAGAACGTGCGAGAGGTTTTTTAGTGAGTAACCATCAAAATCTGGAGTCTCACACTCCTGAGAGAAGCAGACCCTCTCAGGGCGGGCCTATAAAAAGTTTTTCCTCTCGGGCGGGAATAAAAAATTATAATAATAATAGAGGAAAAAGCATCAAAATTTCAGATCAGTATAATTCCAAAATTATTTGGCCGGTTATGCCAATTAACGAATTTAAATGTCGCATTCGGGTGGGCATCCTAACCTGAAAATTGCAAGTTGCTATCTCCTGCCGTTCTTAAGTTATAGTGAGATACATAATATTTTTTCGTAACTCTTATAATATTTTCTGGTGGTACGGTCCTCAAAATTTTTGGACACGTCCTTATCTCAATATTCTACAACTAGATACCTAACAAGTTTCAATTTGATCGGGGCTGTATTTTTTGCGTTATCAATAAAATAATATGACAGATGGGTATTACTCCGAAACCGTTTGACTGATTATGCGCAACAACGAACTTGACTCCCCCATTCGGTTATGCAACCTACCCTGAAAATTGCAAGTGCCTATCTATTTTCCTTCGAAAGTTATGGAGGCAACAGTCACCCGTCCAGCTACTGAACTCATCCAAGGCTGCTGGGATCTCCAACAATATAGATCCAATCATGTTCAAACTTGGAGCTTGGCAGTAGAGTTAGGTTTTGAATGTTCTCGCAAATATATATATATATATATATATATATTACTATTTTCTTATTATATATATATATATATATATATATATATATATATATATATAGTATAGTATAGTATAGTATATGGATTATACTGATCCTTCCTAGGTCTTCCCCAAGGAGACCCCTCATAAGCTCTCGAAGAGCTTGAGCGAGTAAGGAGAACCAGTTCGTGTTCTGTGTAGGCTTTGTTACTGTGTCCTTACGCCACCTTAGGCACAGCACTATTAATTTTTGACCCAACAGTGAATGGTGGCGATTACCGTGACTAGAAAATTTCTTTCCTAGCCTCGGAATTGAACTTGGGGCTTCCGCTCCCAAGTCAATTGCTCTACCACTGAGCCAATCACACATATATATATATATATATATATATATATATATATATTAATAATTCTTTTAAAATTTTATAGTGATATGATTAACACAAAATTTCACACACGTCTTTAAATAAGTATTCTACAACTAGCTACCAAGTTTAAATTCGATCGGATCTGTATTGGTTGATGATAACATTATTACTGATAAACCGTTAGGCCGATTATACCCATCAGCGAACTTGTTCGTCGTATTTGGATCTTCCCTGAAAATCTCAAGTTGTAATCTCTTTCCATTCGCAAGTTATCGAGGCAATGACTGGCCCGACAGAATAAAATTTCATCTCGAATTATTCATCAGTTAGTTCAACCTAATCGCTTGAGAACACTTTCGGTAAAACATTCGAAAATTACAGACATTTGGGCAAAATGATGGTAAATTCGATTCAGAGTGTCCAATAAAGGAGAATATAGACAATATAGAACACACGCGCAAAAGCTCCCGACCTCACGTCAGTGCTTGAACCAATTTTTTTTTCGTATTTTTTTTAAATTTTTTAGGGGTACAGTTCTCAGAAAATTTTAAAAACGTCTTTATGTCGATATTCTGCAACTAGTTACCAAGCTTCAATTCGATCGAGTCTATATTTTTTGAGTTATCGAGGAAATTATATTCCAGGTGGTTATAACTCCGAAACCATTGGACCGATTATGTCCGTGAACTAATTTAACTCTCCCATTCGGATACGCAACATACCCTGAAAATTGCAAGTCCCTATCTCCTTTTGTTCGAAAGTTATCGAGGCAACGCTCACCCATCCATCTACTGAACAAACATAAGGCTGCTCGAATCTCCAACAATATTTATCCGATCGTGTTCGAACTTGGAATTGGGCAGTAGAGTTAGGTTCTGAAGTCTCTCGCAAAATTTCAGCGATCGCAGACGAATAGTTTCTGATATATAGAATTATTTTCAATGATTTTTATTTAATTATTGATTATCGTGACATAAAAAATATTTTTTAATAATTTAAAAAAAATGTTGTGATACGATTCTCACGAAATTTTACGAACGTGCTTAGGTTTCTGTTCTGCAACTATTCATCAAGTTTTAATTCGATCGGATGTGTATTGGTTGAAAAAAAAATATTACTCGGAAACCATAGGGCTGATTATGGCCATAGACGAACTTGTACGACGTATTGGGATATGCAACCTACTCTGAATATTCGATAACTCTTTCCGTTCTCAAGGTATCGTGGCAACGGCCGAATAGCCCAACGGCCGGACGGACAGAATATCATTTTACCTCGAATTCTTCATCCGGGAGTCGAACTCAATCGTGTGAGAGGTCCGTCAAGTTGGTGACCCGCATATACGAAAATGAAAATTGATTATAATAGGAATTTTGTGCTCATTTTTTGCCAATTTTTGCCGTATAAAAAAAATTTTGTGCCCTGCTATTTTCCGAGATATTTTCAATTTTCCAAGTGGGTCACCAACTTGACGCTGTGACCCATATATGGAATTTTGAAAAAAGAATATTCTGGGTATTTTGTGCCCATTTTGTGCCAATTTTTGCCGTAAAAAAAATTTTGTGCTAGTGTATTTTCGGAGATATTTTCACTTTTCGAAGTGGGTCACCAACTTGACGCTGTGACCCGCATATGGAATTTTGAAAAATGAATATCGTGGGTATTTTGTGCCCATTTTGTGCCAATTCTTGCCGCAAAGAAAAAATTTTGTGCTCGTGTATTTTCCCTCATATTTTCACTTTTCCAAGTGGATCACCAACTTGACGCTATGACCGCATATGGAATTTTGAAAAATGAATACCATGGGTATTTTGTGCCCATTTTGTGCCAATTTTTTCTGTAAAGAAAAAATGTTGTGCTCGTGTATTTTCCCAGATATTTTCACTTTTCCAAGTGGGTCACCAACTTGACGCTATGACCCGCATATGGAATTTTGAAAAAAAAGATATCGTGGGTATTTTGTGTCCATTTTGTGGCAATTTTTGCAGTAAAAATAAATTGTAATCCTGTATTTTCCGAGATATTTTCACTTTTCCGAGTGGGTTACCAACTTGACGCCATGTCTCGTATATGGAATTCCCAAAAAAGAATATAATTGTTACATTTTTTCCATTTTATATCCAATGAAAAATAATATGGGCCTTTGTATTTTCCCAGATATTTTCAATTTTCTAGGTGGGCCACCAGCTCGACGTCTTGGGCGAGATGTGGAATTTTGCAAATTCAATATCGTACTTAGTTTGTGTCCATTTTGTGCCAAGTTTTACCTTTTCGAAAGTAGTTCTGTGTATTTCCCGAGATATTTCGATTTTCGGACTCGATCATCACCTTGACGCTTTTATTTGCATGTTGTGCTTTGATAAATGAATAATTTTCATTCAGTTTCTCCTTATTGTGGGTATGTTCTGGGGAACATCGCGTTATCATTTTGCCCAAATGTCTGTAACTTTCGAATTTTTTGAAGAAAATGGTTTCAAACGATTTTGTTCGACTCTCCAATGAACAATTCGAGGTCAAATTTGATTCTGCCGGCCGACAATCCGGCCGGACCCCCTGTCACCAATACAGGAGAACGGACAATAGAATTCACCATAGTAAATTCGATTAAGAATGTCCAACACAGGAGAATGGACAATAGAACATGCACGCAAAAGCTCCTGACTTTACGTCAGTGCTTAGCCAATTTATTTTGCCAATTTTGACGCATATTTTAATATCCATGTAATCGTAATTTTAGGCTGGTTCACATGGCATGACACTTTTGGAATTCAAATGGATTAATAAATAAGGATGTTCTCAACCCAATAAGTGCAAATAAATATATGACGGTATATTATCAAAGATGAGCATATCTGATTCTCAATTATATATTCTCTTGCAAATCAGTAAATTTTCTGAAATATCAAACAGCGTTATCTATATCAAATAGACTGATTTGTGTATGAAATTCATCAAATAAATTTGTGTTAATATGTTTCCGTATTCAATCGCTTGGTTTTACAGAACTCTGATTCATACAAGACACATGATAGTACTATTCCATGTTGAATTGCAGTACATTCTTGATTCAATCATAATCAAGTTGATAAAAAAATTGAACTGACTAAATGCCTTTATGCAATAAATTCTGCGTATTCATACCAATCATATTCAATTTAACTATAGTTACAATACATTCATATATTGTTATTTGGAATTTCAGTAGGTATACAAATAATAATTTGCCCCGTTAACCTAGAATATCTCGAAAAGCAACACAATATTTATTTTATGGCTAAAACACAAAATGATCATTTGAATTTTTGTTTTGATCGGATTATCATGAAAATATAAAACAGGAACGTATATCAAAATCATACTCTCGAATAAACACTTTAATTATTCTTAGTAACATTGCCTTAAAATACGATTGAATAAAAGAAAACACAAAACTATAATTAAACAACAACGAATATGAGAATCAATCTTCCCAAGGAAAACATGAATAATTCTAAGTAACAGCCTTTAAATACAAAACTCAGATGGAATAAATTATCAAATATATATTCATATTCGATTTTTCTGTGATCTTGATAACTTTGTCCCTCATATCATTGTATACTTCCCAATGATTGTTGTTTCGCCGGTCTACTGCCCAGAAATGACCACTAGCGTTTTCTAAGGCTGATCCCTCATAGGCAATACAGCTTCTTAAGAAATACGGTTTTCCAGGAATAATATCCAATATTTTTGGAATATCTCCCAGAACTACTTCCAGAGGAAACTCTTTCATATTATGGCTGTCGACTTTATTCACTTCAATGAATATGATATTTTCATATTCTCGGAGTGTTTTCACTTCTTTCCTGCATTCAATACATTTAGAACATGCAATTGTGGCTTCTTTGATTGAATTTTTCAATGATCTTATATCTTGCTCTGCTATAATTTCTGAACAGAGTATTGTCGGGTGATAAGTACATCGCAAAAATCCGCAACTACATTGGCTTGATTCTTTGAAGCTACTCAGTCGGAGCTTTGCCACCATACTGTAGATTGTGGTTTGACAATCTATCGATTGTACCAAATTCAGAAGAGGTGTTTTCTCAAAACATGCATATAGTATTTCGGCTCTTTTTTTGTACGCGGCAGCCAAACTGTTTTTTTTCGTGAGTTGTTTAGCTAAACTATATATTGCACAAGTAGATTTTGGTTCTTCTTCACGTAGAATCCTGCTGTCGCAGAAAATTGGTGCTAGCGCTTGTAATACGGAATCGAAGGCATAAGTGTTTGTTAGGCTTAATTTTTCACCATGTGTGGCCCTGCTACTGTATTTCATAATACCACCATTTCTCAATAAACAAACTTTGAGTGGTTTCTTCAATTGGCCTTCTGTCAATTCATTTGTGGACCATTCAGATTCTGGATTTAGATAAAAACTTCTTTTGGAGAGTTTTCCCCGCCCTCGTCGTGGATTTTCACCTTTGCCTTTCCAGTTCTCAAAAGAGTTATAAGCCTCCATCAAATGCAATGACTCATTGTTAGGTTTTTCCTGAAATGACTATATTATCATATAGTAGTGGCAATAAAAGACGGATATTCGAAAACTTCTTGAGTAAATAATGATAGTTTTCATATATGCTATATTGTTAATGTATACATGACGTTTCTTAATTCAATATACATATTAAGGAGATTAATCTGATTTCAGGCCAAAGAGTTCAATATTGAAATTTCAAACTTTTTCGAATATTTTTATAACTTTCAATCTTTATTAGTTATATTTGTTTGTAGAGGGTAACCTTTCAGAATTAATCAAGTCCATTAGGGTACTAATATTGCCACTAGAGCCTAGTAGACATTTTTGTATATTTTAGGGATATACATTAAGGTTAAATATTTTTCATTTGAAAACTTTTCGAAAAACCAGAAAGATCATTTTTATTCTGAAATGAATATAAATTAAGGAAGTAATTTTCTCGTTTCACATCATCATATAGCGTATAATTTTTCATCTTGAAACTTTTACTTACTAAATCCGAAAAGTGATTTTTCTCGCTTAAGGTATGTCTCGACACATATTTTACACTCACCAAGTTTCACTAAAATATCTAAGATAGTATAAGAGCTATAGGGAAAAAATGTTTACGATGTAATCCTAAGCGGAAACGGATCTATGTTCATTTGCACTTTTTGACTTAAAATCATACTGAGATTAATTTCTTACAATATGAATTAAAAAGCACCCTGTATATTTTCAACATTACTAATGATGTCTGCGGAAGATTGTGAAAAGAATTGAATTATACTTTAAAATCGAATCATGTTTTCCATTGTATGGAATGTCCAATGTTTCGAAGTTATGAGGTAGACGCCAAGAACACCCTCAATGATCTACCCACTGGGAAGGAATTCTTTGAAAACTATACCAAATTGTTAAATCCTATTAAAAAATTTATCGACATCGATTGCCTATTTGAAACATCAACAAAACTTTCGAAATATTGGAAAGCTGAGTTTGAAGAATATTTGCTGTTAGAAAGAACAAATCGGAATCAAAATATTTCACAGTGGTGGAGAGTGATGAAAAAGTTCTTCCTACACTTTCCAAGATGGCCGATGATTTATTGATGGCTACATCCGTACCAGTTGAGAGATTTTTTTCCACAGCAGGTATGATCATGGCAAAAACAGAAAAATGATGTGATGCAAGCGTGATTATGTTTGAATTCTTGGTCATTGAGTAATTTAAACGTTGAAATTATCAGTGTTCAAAATTAAAATAATATGTACATGTACAAATATTTTTGTATAAGAGCGTAATAAATATAGCTTCACAAAATTATTCATTATTGTTTACCATTTCGTTTATATATTATAATATTTATTATCGTTATTCAGAATTAAGCGAGACGAGACGAGACAACTGATATCGAGACGAGAACGAGACTTAAACGAGACTTAATTTTTTGGTAATTGGCGAGAGCGAGACGCGATTTTTTATAGTCTGGCCTACTCTCGTCTCGTGTGAAGCCCTACGTAAAATACACTTGCACAAATTTTTTTTTTACGGCAAAAATTGCCACAATATGGGTACAAAATTCCCATGATATTCATTTTTCAAAATTCCTTATGCGGGTCACAGCGTCAAGTTGGTGACCCACTTCGAAAAGTGAAAATATCTCCGAAAATACACCAGCACAAATTTTTTTCTTTGCGGCAAAAATTGGCACAAAATGGGCACAAAATACCCATGATATTCATTTTTCAAAATTCCATATGCGGGTCACAGCGTCAAGTTGGTGAACCACTTCGAAAAGTGAAAATATCTCCGAAAATACACTAGCACAAAATTTTTTTTTTACGGAAAAAATTGGCACAAAATGGGCACAAAATACCCAGCATATTCTTTATTCAAAATTCCATATACGGGTCACAGCGTCAAGTTGGTGACCCACTTGGAAAATTGAAAATATCTCGGAAAATAGCAGGGCACAAAATTTTTCTTATACGGCAAAAATTGGCACAAAATGAGCACAAAATTCCTATTATAATCAATTTTCATTTTCGTATATGCGGGTCACCAACTTGACGGACCTTCGTGTGAGACCATTTTCGGCAAAAAATTGAAAATTATAGACATTTGGGCAAAATGATAACGCGATGTTTCCCAGAAAATACGCGCAAAAATGGTTATAAGTGTTTCAACAAGGTTACCGACACACAGACGTATCTGAAATTTTATGAGGATCGTAATTCCAGAAAATTATTTAAAACAATTATTCATCTCACGATAACTTGAGTAAGGAACGAGATAGCGACATGCAATTTTTAGGGCCGGTTTGGTATAATCGACCAAACTGTTTCGGGGTTATACCTATCTGAAATTTTGGTAATTTTTCCCAATAACTCAGAAAAAACGATTCCGATCCAATCCCGACATGGAAATTATTTGTAGAATGCCAACACGCACATTTTTGAGAAATTTCGTGAGGATCCCGACACCGGAAAATTTTTAACAGTATTGAAAATCATTGACAAAAATTCTATGTCTCAGAAGCCATCCATCCGAAATTTGTGGAATTTTGCGAGAGCCTTCAAAACCTAACTTAACAACCAAGTTCAAATTGTTTAAACACGATCGAATTCATATTGTTGGATATATGAGCAGCCTTGTGTGAGTTCAGTAGGATGGGTGACCGTTGCCACGATAATTTTCTCAAGGAAAGAGATAAGGTAAATGTCCCAATTATCGACACAATAGTATGTTCCTCATCGTGTCTAATACATTTCGACTTCAAAGAATAATTTTATAAGAATGAAATATTCTGCTTCTACTTCTCTGAACCCTCTATTTTGATAAAAGTACAAAAAACGAACATATTGAAAGGGGTAAATATTATAAAAAAAATGAATGGTGTCTCAAAGCAGATGTACCCATTATCGACACCGGAAAAATATGAATTACCAATCATCGACATACATGTGCACCAAATATCGACACATTGGGAAATCCCGATTTTGGCATCAATAATATGTTTGTATTTAAAGAAATATTGATATATTTAGTGAAAATAACAGTTTAAGAATGTCCACAAAAATTAAAAAAACAAGAGATATATAAATACTCTGCTTAATATGAAAAAATATTTGATGATCTTTGGTTTATCCTTAGAAATTAACGTTTTCACTTCAGATACTTCCTATAAGCCACGTTCATTCAACTTTCTGCTCGGTAATTCTACTTGTTTCTCCTCTGTCCTAACTCAATTTTCTTTTTTGTCATTTTCAAGGGCTCTCTCATTTGATTCACTATTTTTCGCATTTGTATGCTTGCTTCACCAAGAACTTGGGCTTCAAAAAGATAATCTGTAATCCCTCCATTCTGACCATTCATATCTTGATGTAGCCCACAAACATTTATATCAGTGTCGGAGTAATCACGGTCATAACAATCCAGTAGTAAATCTACACCCAAATTCTTTTCCCTTACATCCAAGAGAGACGAATTCAGGGAAAAGTTAGCGATTTCTATTCTACTCGATTCAAAATTATTATTTGCGTCAGAAGTTGCTTCCGACGGGACACAGTATTTTTCATGTGTGCATTGCAGTCTTCTATAGACATTTTGTAATCATAAGATAACTGGAAACTAAATATGACCAATTATCCCCACATAAATGTGCGTATGATCGACAGTCATGAAAAAATGGATGATTAAATCAAATAAATGGACCACAATCGAATGTCGATCAGTACTGAGAGCAATTTTGAATATTCTATGAGCTGATTATCAAAAGATAACAAAAATAGATTAATGATTTCTCCATATAATTGATTATTTTTACTTGGTATGAGTCTCAGCCGACGACAGAATATTGCACCTTTTATCGACATAGTGTTGAACGTAGTATCGACATCAAAATTTGTTGTACTTTTATCATGTAATTCGATGGAAAACAGTGTGTCGATAATTGGTACACTGAAAATTGTGGATCTTTTGGGTAGGATAACGAAACAATCGTATCCAGGAAAATGGAGTTAACGTTTCTGAAAGTTAATCAAAAATCATCCTCAGCGACTCAAATATCGACATACTACTCTGTCAAGAAAGTACCGGGAATTTTCAATTAAAACAACATTTTTACATTTAATCGTCAAAATTTATTGGGTCGCCTTCAAAATAGGCTCCATTTGATCCAATACATCTATGCCAACGGCACTTCCAATTATCGAAACATTTTTTATAGGCGCTTTCCGGGATGGACTTTAGCTCTCGCGCCGAATTTTGTTTTATGGCTTCTATCGACTCAAAACGGGTGCCACGAAGGGGCAATTTTAGTTTTGGGAAGAGGAAAAAGTCGCAGGGAGCCAAATCCGGCGAATACGGTGGTTGCTGAAGCACGTTTGTTGAGTTTTTGGCGAGAAAGTCAGTCACAATCGTAGCTCGGTGAGAAGGCGCGTTATCGTCATGCAAAATCCATGAGTTGTTCGCCCACAAATTTGGCCGCTTCTTACGGATACGCTCACGACTGTTTTCAAGCACCTTTTCCTTAATTTTATCGACGTTATCTTCGGTCGAAGCCGTCGATGGGCGTCCGGAACGAGGCAAGTCTTCGACCACTTCACGACCGCCCTTGAAGGCTCTGTACCACTGATATGCACGAGTTTTCGATAGAGCATTATCACCAAAGGCCTTTTGCAACATTCTCAATGCATCGGCACACGAAAATTCATTTGCAACACAAAACTTTAAACAAATTCTTTGCTCAACGTAATCACCCATAGTAAAAGTCGGCACGCACTCTGACATCGACTGACTTAACCAGCTGTTGCAGACACACTAGTTGACATATCCCGCTCAAGCTTGGCATAGTAATTAAGGACAGTGGCACCAACCTAGGAAAAAAAAATTTTACCTGCCTCATAGCCCCGCCAAATTTAAATCGATAATTCCCGGTACTTTCTGGACAGAATGTAGATGTCGATATCTGGGGCACAATATGTTTCAGAAGTACCATTTATCGACACACAAATTTCTCATAAAATATGATACACATTAAATTTTTTTAATAGAACTGAATACAGTTAATCGTCTCAAGTTAATTATTCTTCAAAAAATTAAATTTCACCTTCATTCGTTGAATCTGGGGAGACATAAATGAAGAGTGTGGACTTATCAGAATAGCAAGGAAAAGAGTGCTCACTCGATGAAGACCGACAGTCGGCCAATTAACAGCTGATTTTTCACTGAGGATGCTTAAGAGAAATTAATGGTGTGAACAAATTCATTCAAGAAACTATAAACTAGATAATTGTTGAATTAAAATTTGTAAGGAAATTTTCTTCGTCTTGTTTTATGGAAAATAAACCTAAGTTGTCGATAATTGGGACACTGTCGATAATTGGGACATTTACCTTAGCGAGTTGCAATTGTCAGACTAGGTTGCCCATCTGAATGGGACAGTTGAGGTATTTGTTGGTCATAATAACCCAAACAGTTTCGGAGTCATACCCATCTGGAACATTATTTTCTCAATAACTCAAAAAATACAGATCCGATCGAATCGAAACTTGGTAGCTAGTTTTGGAATGCCAACATAAACATGTGTGTGGAAGTTTGTGTCGATATTCCAAAGAAAATTTTGAAAAAATGATGAAAAAATTTTACGTATTACTTGAGGAAGGAATGAGACTTGCAATTTTTTGGGCAGATTGTGTATCCGAATGCGACATTTATGTTCGTTAATAGGTATAATGGGCCAAATAGTTTCGAAGTTAAACACAGCTGTTATTTTGTTGTTATTTCCTCTATAACTCAAAATAACTGTAACAAATCCCATCCAATTAAAACTCGGTAATTACTTGAAGAATGTCGACGCGCTAATTTTAGCAGAATTTCGTGAATATCGTATCATGACATTATTTGAGACAGTATTTTCGTATATTAAATGCATTTGAATTCCGATGGAAATTCCAGAATTAATGAAAATACTGTGATCTTAGGTGATTCTCTCATTACTCAAGTCATTAAAATGGTACGAAATATACACATTTTCTGAAAGCTGAGAGAACGGTCTATATCAATGGTAAATTCGATTAAGAGTGTCCAATAGAGGTAAATAGATAATAGAACATGCGCGCAAAAACTCCTGACTCAATGTCAGAACTTGAAAAAGTTTTCGTAGAATAGCTTTAACAGTAGATAAAATGTTGAATTTCAAGGCAAAATATCATATTGAAATAGATCCGCAGACACCTCTCAACCAAGCTATCGGGTGTTCAAGTTTTAATATTTTTATATAATCTCCCTTACTTTCCCTTTTAAACCATAAAACTTTTTTGTCGAACGCAACAGTCCATTTTTGGCGCTCTAGTTCCTCGGAACTGAGTGCTTATCAATTTGCCCAAATGTCAATAATTTTCGAATATTTCGATGAAAATGGTCTTAAACGATTTGGTTCGACTCACTGACCAAGAATCCGTGGTCGAAATTGATTCTGTCCGGCCGTCCAGCCGGCCGGACCGGCCGGAGCCGTAGGCACGATAACTCTCGAACGGAATGAGCTAGACACTTGAAATTTTCAGAGTAGGTTTGGGAGATAAATATCTCGGCTGAATTCGTTACTGGGCAAAAATCGGACAGATGGTTTCGGAGTAACCAAAAAACATTTTTTTTTACAAAACAAATTCCAAATTAAATTTTTTTCAATAAGCAGTTTTACTATAAGAATCCAATGATATTATTTTTAACTCTAACAAGCTAATACTTTCGAAGATATGATTTTTCAAAATTTCAATGATAAATCGTATTTCACAGAGTGATATAATTAATCTATGTATGAATTGTCAAAATGTCAACTTATTATCCTGAGACATGACATTATCTAATCAATCGAAGAATTATGAGAATAAGGTGTATTCCGAAATGTGAGCGAAGTGAGAAAAATCTCAGTTGTTTGCTCCGAAATTAATTTTTCTCAGAAAAGTCTTACATTTCGGAACGGAACATGAAGTAAGAGATCTGAGAGTAGTGAGACTGATTTTCATCCATAGACATAGAATGTAAATATTGAAAGTATAATTCTGCAGTTCGAGATAGGAGAAGATTTGGTGAACGTAGATCAGGAAAGTTTTGATCGATTACAAGGTAATTTTTCATTATTACTCTTCTTTGATACATGTTTTATGAAAAATCTACTATTTGTAGGTACTTTGAACCTGTTTTGGGCAATTGTCATACGAAACTTGTTGGCGCTCTAGTTCCTCGGAACTGAGTGCTTATCAATTTGCCCAAATGTCTGTAATTTTCGAATTTTTCGATGAAAATGGTCTTAAACGATTTGGTTCGACTCACTGATCAAGAATCCGAGGTCGAAATCGAATCTGCAAGGCCGGCCGGCTGGCCGTAGGCACGATAACTCTCGAACGAAAGGAGTTAGCGGATTGAAATTTGCAAGGTGGGTTTGGAGCGTAAATATCTCAGACGAACTCGTTAATGGGAGAAATCCATCAAGCGGTTTTGGAGTTATGGCCGATTTTAGTAAAAATATTCTTTATGAATATTTCCGAAACCGATCACTCGAACCTGTTTTGGGCAATTGTCATACGAAACTTGTTGGCGCTCTAGTTCCTCGGAACTGAGTGCTTACCAATTTGCCCAAATGTCTGCAATTTTCGAATTTTTCGATGAAAATGGTCTTAAACGATTTGGTTCGACTCACTGATCAAGAATCCGAGGTCGAAATCGATTCTGTCCGACCGGCCGGCCGGCCGTCCGTAGGCTCGATAACTCTCGAACGAAAGGAGTTAGCGGATTGAAATTTGCAAGGTGGGTTTGGAGCGTAAATATCTCGGACGAGCTCGTTAATGGGAGAAACCGATCAAGCGGTTTCGGAGTTATGGCCGATTTTAATTAAAATATTTTTTATGAATATTTCCGAAACGGATCACTTTATCCATCTAAAATTCAGCATCAAATTGTAGAATCGTGACCTTCATACGCTTGTGAAGTTTTGTATTGACCAGATTACCGCAAAGTGTCAAAAAAAAATTTCAAAATTTAAAAAAAGTTTTCCTACAATAACTCTCGAACGGAATGAGCTAGGTAGTTGAAATTTTCAGAGTAGGTTGGCGAGATGAATATCTCGGTTAAGTTCGTTATTGGGCAAAATTGGCGAGATTTAATTCGATTTCTTCCATGGTGCAGTTCTCATTCTCAGATTGCTCATTTAATCTTGATAAATAAACTATTATTTGAATTGAATTTCCTTTATGATGCAGTTCTATCATAAGAATACATTGATATAATTCCCACCTCTGAGAAACCAATACTTTCGGATATATAATTTGTCTGTTTGAACTAGAGCGCCAGAAAGCTCCTGTCCACAGGGCTAGAACCCATTTTTCATTATAGGATATCATTCACCCGTTTCAAAACACTCACTCAAACATTCACAAGCAAAAATCGAAATAAAGTATTTTATCATTTCCATATACCGAGAAAATTTATCTCGAAAAACTTAACGAACAAATAGAAGTGAATGTTCGAAACATGAACCATTCGGTTATACATATAAATATCATAAATATAATATATAACCTAATGCTACTTACACGTTTTTATACTGATTTTTTTTATAAATATGTTGCATGTAGTTGACTCCAGAATCATTTTCGGTAAATTTTCGGCAATAGTCCAGACATGATATGCTCACAGGGCATGGGTACTTATGAGAAATTTTCAGAGACCCGAATGAACTGCCACGAAGTGGAATGAACCGTTCGGATGAAGAGTCAAGCTGAAAAAAAAAATTTAGATATATCTCACCAACAGAGTATTGTAATCCATCGATTTGGTAGCTTCCTCAGGGTGTCGTCAGAATATCAGTTATTACAAACGAACACTGAAACCGCAAAGTGAAGTGTTGCGAGAGAATAGGTACGTAACACCCCCAGGGTTTCATATAGAAAATTCTACTGAAATAAAGTTCTGGAGGAACTTATGAGGCAGGACTTCTCGCTGTCAACATCTTAATGTTTTTATTTTGATCGGTACCCTTTACATGATAACAGAAATAACGCCCTAAGGAAGCTCTCTGTAGGCCTCATTACGCTTCTGTGCATATATCATCGAATAATTGGTGAAAAATATCCATTAACAAGTTCGTATGAACCTGAATTGGACACATGAAATAACATACAATAGTTTGGAGCAACAAGGTAAACATTCTACGCAATTTGATCAACTTTTCATTGTCAAATTGCAGAGAATGTATCTGTCTAAGATTAAAATATTTATCCCACTGTAAGGTAAAGAGAATTGAAGAGCTTACACTTGTATTCATATCCATGGCTGTCAAGCAAACAAGAGGAATATGATAAATTTCAAACTATTATAATCACTTCATTTTAATTATACGAAGTATAGAAGAACAAATCAGAAACTGGAACAAATCAATGACGATTAAACACCTTTCAAGGTCTCATCAATATAACTGAATATGTGTTTATATTTTTTTCGATAAATTGATTTATCAATATGGATAATCCTTATTCCCGTCAATATGGATTAATATTCCATATTTACAATATCCACAAATAATATTGAGTTTCGCAGATTAAACTGAGCAGTACAATGATTATTATTAATTATCACAGGCGGAAGGTGAAAATTCATTTAGCTTATCGATTAAAGATTTGAATATTAATCCAATTTTTGCGCGCTTGTTTCGCCAGGACCAGCTGGCTAACATTTTTCCTAGATGTCATCCGTCTGTACATATACGTCTGGCTGCAAACACGAAAACTCTCTAATCCATAAGAAATGGGTTTGAGAGTTAAAATTTGCAGGGTATGTTTGAAGCCTGAATATCTCGTTTAAGAGGTTAATGAGCAAATTCTGACGGGTGCTTTGAGAGTAATGACAATTTTAAGCTAAAGCTTTTATTTCGTATATTTCCTAAATTACTTTTTCGATCTGTCTGAAATCAAGCACCACCTTGTAGAATTACGAACCTTAAATGTGCGGAAAGTTTTGTATTAATCGGACGACTATGTACACAAACATTTTAAAATTTCAACTTTGTTCAGCCAATAATTCGGAATATACTGATTTAATCGAATTCAAACCTGGTAGTTGGATGCAAAATACCGACGCAATGACCGACGCAAAATGTTGAGAGCACCACATGACAAGAAAATTTTCAAAAAACTATTTTGTAGAATATTTTGCGTTAAATTCCGAAACCAAATATTGGATTGAGTCTTATGTTAGCATTTAGGTGACCAATAATGACCTTTTGGAGCAAACGATTTCATCGAAAAATACCCTTAGGAGCTTCGACAAACAATGCCCAATATGAATTTCGAAACAGCGGAATGCTTTATTTACTAGGGTAAATCCTAACCGCGCAATCATATGATGACGATAATGATTAATACTCGTTCATTTGTGGTCGAATAAGTCTAACTACAGGAGTGATTCAAAACGTGGATGAACGGTGTGTGGAATTCCATTCAACCTTCAATGTTTTAATGTGAAATCATGGAATGCGTGAAGTTATCCTTTGCGACTTCTGGATGCACAAGATGGTTTTGCAGAAATTTCACATTTCATTCAAGTACGGTGGCGCTCGAATACTTGGATAAACGATGTGTATAATTTGAATTTTTTTTTCAAAATTTGTCTGAAAGTTGAGCTACTGGGTAGTCACTGGAAGGCCCTATTATTACCTCATTTCAATTATGCTTGCGTGCAAGCGAGTTTGGAAATAGCTTAGTTTCCGAGGTGGAGTGTACGTAACGTGGTACTTGTGTCAATTTTTTTCGTCTGGGGTAAGTGGGGTTTTGAGGCGGAGGATGGCTATTCCTCCATATAATCACATTGAGAAGATCCGCGCATGCGTGGATCGGAGTAACGATATCTCCTGAGCTACTGGTGCTCGAGAATCGGAGTTTTGTACGGGGTGTGTGATATTTAGAGGGCGAATGTACTGCTAATGCGCAGAGGAGAGGTGGCTGTTTTTAGTTTGAATGGGTTAGATTGGGAATGATTTACGTCTTGCGGTCATGGCTCTGGTGCTGAGCCAATAATGTCAGATTTTGAAAGAAAAATAACGGGAATTCTCTGCGCGTGCAAGTCAAGAAAATTAGCATTGTTTCCGAGTTGGAGAGTCCGTACGGTGGCAAATTTTTAAAGTCACGCATCCCCTTTTGGCCATTTTACGTTCTGCACACGAGCAGATGCTTGTTCGGGGTTTAGGATGCAGGTAGCAATATAGAGATAACTTTCAGTGTTGAGTGAACTGCGTATGTGTTCAATAAATGGTTGCTTATGGTGTTGCTTGTGCTAGGCTAGGCTCCGTGGATTCCGTTGAGTGACCACTGGAGCCTGGTGCTGACCAAACATTTTTTTGTTTCGACGAAGGGTAAATCTAATGGCTTACAGACTTCAGTAATTAACAGAGTTGTCAATATTGTCATGTTGGCTATTTTGAATTGAATAATGAGTGTTTCAAGCTTATTGGATGAGCAATCTAGTCAGACGGTAGTTGCCACCATTCACTGTTGGGTCTGAAATTAACATTACTGTGCCTGAGCTGGCATAAGGAATAAGGATAAAGTAACAAGGCCCACACCGAACATAACTGATTCTCCTAACTCGCAAAAGCTCCTAGGAGCTTCTGAGGGATAGCCCTGGGGAAGACCCAGAAGGGTCAGTAAAATCATAATCATATCATAAGCGGACACGCTGCTTCACTATGAAAGAAGTAAAAAAGCTAATTATTGAAAGGTTTTTTCTGGGTTTTCTCTCCAAAACTCTGAAAAATATCTATAAAATAAAAATTAATTATTTTGTGATTTGCTTCTGCGTAAGAAACACAAGATATTTGTCAGAAGCAATCAATTGAACAATGTTGTCTAACAAACAACAACGAAACAACATCAACGAAGAAACAACTATATCGTAACGTTTCGGATTCTATATCAGACTCCTTCGTTAGACGCTTAATGAAAATCACTAGAATTATTTTGTTGATAGTAATTTTGTGAAATTCTTGAATTTTACAAAATATCTTATGTTTCTTACGCAGGAGCAAATCACAAAGTAATTAATTTTTATTTTATAGACATTTTTCAGAGTTTGGGAGAGAAAACCCAGAAAAAACCTTTCAATAATGAGTATACCTACCACAGTATCCTTTAATGATTACTTAAAAAAGCTAAAACAGCTCTAACGTGAGATAAAGCGCACAAAAGCAGATTGAACTCACGTCAGTGCTATTTTAGAACTGATTATACGGATACCCCAAGGTCTTCCACACGAAGACACTTAAGAAGCTACTGGGAGGTTGTGCGAGTGAGTAGAATCCGGTGCTCTATCTCCACTGAGCTTGAAGCACTCATCAATGAATTCAAATTGGTCAATGTGAACAAGTGCGCCAGAGAGTACTGACTTCACGTCAGTGCTTTTTGTGCGTGTGTTCTGTCGAACATCGCGTTATCATTTTGCCCAAACGTCTGTAATTTTCAAATATTTTACCGAAAATGATTGTGTTCGACCCCCTGATGAAGAATTCCAGATCAATCAAGAATCATATCACTAGAAAATACAAAAAATTGGTTCAAGCACTGACGTGAAGTCAGAAGCTTTTGCGCGTATGTTCTATGGTCCATTCTTCTGTATTGGACACCCTTAATCGAATTTACCATGGTAAATTATGTTGTCCATTCTCCTGTATTGGACACTTAATTCGAATTTACTATGGTAAATTCGAATTAACAGTGTCCAATACAGGAGAATGGACAACACAATTTACCATAGTAAATTCGATTAAGGGTGTCTAATACAGAAGAATGGACAATAGAACATACGCGCAAAAGCTTCTGACTTCACGTCAGTGCTTGAACCAATTTTTATTTATAATATCATTTAAATTAATATTGTAGGACGTTACTTTGAAAGTTTAGCTATACTGACTTACAGCAAAAATATTATAAAGAAAAGAAGCAATTGGATAGCCAAACTATCATTTTAATAAAATGATGCATTTTTATTGTTCAAATAAAGATATTTTGTCAACTTACAAGAATTTCTTCATTCAATGGTATTTCAAAGAACTAATTACAGTTTTAAATATTTAATAAAAAAATGGGTTCAAGCCCTGTGGACAGGAGCTTTCTGGTGCTCTAGTTCAAACAGACAAATTATATCTCCGAAAGTATTGGTTTCTCTGAGTTGGGAATTATATCAATGTATACATATGATAGAGCTGCATCATAAAGGAAATTCAATTCAAATAATAGTTTATTCATCAAGATTAAATGAGCAATCATGAGAATGAGAACTGCACCATGGAAGAAATCGAATTAAATCTGGCCAATTTTGCCCAATAACGAACTTAGCCGAGATATTCATCTCCCTAACCTACTCTGAAAATTTCAACTACCTAGCTCATTCCGTTCGAGAGTTATTGTGGAAAAACTTTTTTTAAATTTTAAAATTTTTTTTTTACACTTTGCGGTAATCTGGTCAATACAAAACTTCACATTCGCATAAAGGTCATGATTCTACAATTTGATGCTAAATTTCAGGTAGATCGAACGAACTTGTCCGAGATATTTACGCTCCAAAACCACCTTGCAATTTTCAATCCGCTAACTCCTTTCGTTCGAGAGTTATCGTGCCTACGGCCGGTCGGCCGGCCGGACAGAATCGATTTCGCACTCGGATTCTTGATCAGTGAGTCGAACCAAATCGTTTGAGACCATTTTCAGCCAAAAATTTCAAAATTACAGCCTTTGGGCAAATTGATAAGCACACTGTTCCGAGGAACTAGAGCGCCAAAAAAACAAGTTTCGTATGACAATTGCCCAAAACAGGTTTAAAGTACCTACAAATAGTAGGTATTCCATAAAACAAATATGAAAGAAGATAAGTAATAATAAATTACCTTGTAATCGATCAAAAATTTCCTGATCTACGTTCACCAAACTACAGAATTATGCTTTCAATATTTACGTAATATTTTCAAACATTTTCGGGTGAGGTCCCCGTTGCATCGCTAAAATACGAGTATTTCAACCCCAATATTTTTGAAGTTACAATATTCCCTTCTGTCAAGTTGACATTATGAGAATTCATACATAGAATAATAATTATATCAATCTGTGAAATACGATTTACATTGAAATTTAAAAAAATCATATCTCCGAAAGTATTAGCTTGTTAGAGTTGAAAATGATATGAATGGATTCTTATGATAAAACTGCTTATTAAAAAAAAATTGATTTGGAATTTGTTTCGTAAAAAAAAATTTTTTTTTGTTACTCCGAAACCATCTGTCCGATTTTGCCCAATAACGAATTTAGCCGAGATATTCATCCCCCAAACCTACTCTGAAAATTTCAACTCTCTAGCTCATTCCGTTCGAGAGTTATCGTGCTTACGGCCGGCCGGCCGGGACAGAATGAATTTTGACCACGGATTCTTGATCAGTGAGTCGAACCAAATCGTTTAAGACCATTTTCATCGAAATATTCCAAAATTACAGACATTTGGGCAAATTGATAAGCACTCAGTTCCGAGGAACTAGAGCGCCAAAAATTCAATAAATTTCATATATATATATATATATATATATAAAAATAGGATAACGCGGATAAGTTTATTAAAATGGAAAAGTATAACGGAATTACCCGTTATACGCTTTTAGGAAAGCTAACCACTAATCGAAGATGGAAGGACTAGTAGAGACCAAAGTTTTGGAGCAATCCACAGAGTGTGTATGATTTCATCAAAGTTGAATAGCTACATACCGCGGTTTCATCCTTATTAGGAATCATCAGTGGAGCACAATTCAACGCTGATGAAAACAACACTACGAAGTAACCGGTTTAATGAAAACCAGCAATCCCTTGTGAGTAGAATTTAGACACAAGTGACACCTGGAATTCAATCAACCAAGCTCCTCGCTGTGGCTACCCAAAAACTACAGATCTCTACGTACATTCTTTTCCCCTATGTGGTAATCAGCAAGTACTCGGATTCGAGTCTCATGCAGCTGACCACTGGGGAGCGAAAACGCCCAGGTTAATACGCAATGCGTAAAAGGAGCCATAAAAGAGAAAATAACGCTTTTAGGAAAGCTAACCACTAATCGAAGATGGAAGGACTAGTAGAGACCAAAGTTTTGGAGCAATCCACAGAGTGTGTATGATTTCATCAAAGTTGAATAGCTACATACCGCGGTTTTTTTTCTAAGGGTTTTGTGGATAAATTATTAAAGGGCCAAAATTCGTACGACTCTTTTTATTCTTCAGTCAACGTTTCGATCCTATTTTTGGACCTTCTTCAGGACTCTGTAATCTTTGTTATAATTAAAAACATTACATATAAATGTAGACAAAAAACTCACCGAATAACTGAGGTTTCATTATAAGTACAGTGTCATCAAGTGAGTAACAATTACAATCCCGTAAACGATTCATAGGTAAGAACTACATTAAGAAATATCTTCTCCATAAATATCCTCCTCATGTTTCAATGAAAAAACTTTCAACGATAAGTAAAGAACTCTTGAGGTTAGGTCACAGAATATGAAGTCAAAAACCGACATCGTACAACGCAGAAGGCAACTATGAGACAATAAAATTTTTGTGGTTAGACCACAGATCCATTAAAGGACCGACACACAAAAAACTCTATCTTTTTCTTCCCCTTATTGATCTTACACACATCAACTTATACTAGTCACAACAACTATTTCATTGTACAACATTTAAAAGTGTACTATTTGAATTATCTGCTCAACATCTTTCTAAGTTTTGTATGGAGGTTCCGAAGAAAGAATTGTCCCTTCAGAAGCTTCTGGCAGATGTTGAATTCGTTATCCAATACAAGAGAGATGTTAATGAAGAACATAAAAACATCACAAGATCTTTAACAACTAATGTAATTACCAATTTCATCAGAAGTTCACCTAGTATTGACAGTATTTTCCATAGAGAATATTATCATTGCAGAAGCTACCTGAAGGAACATCCCAACCTTCTTATTTTACAATCGGACAAAGGTAATGTAACAGTAGCAATAGATAAAGTTAAATATACCCAATTATCATACGATATCTTAAATAATGATCACTACTACAAAGTTTTACCAAGAGATCCAACTCTGACGATTCAAAATAAGGCAAATGCCTTGATAAAGGGTCTAGTTAACCAAAAATATATAACCCCTGAACAGGGTAAAAGATTGTATTCATATAATAGTGTACCTGCTCGTTTTTATGGATTACCTAAGATCCACAAACCTGACCTGGCATTACGACCTATAGTATCTAGTGTGAATACACCCACCTCTGGATTGTCTGGGTTTGTTACCTCAATCCTGACTAGATTAGTGGACAGAGAAAATGACAGATATTTTGTGAAGGACAGTTTTGAGTTCGCGAATTTGATCAATGATATGGAATTACCTGAGCAATATTTACTGATTAGTTTAGACGTCGTTTCACTGTTTAGTAATATTTCCGTTGAATTAGCAATAGAAGCAATAGAACATAAATGGGAGGAGATAACTCCCCACACTGAAATTCCGAAGGTAGAGTTCATCACTATAATTAGATTTTTATTCAATTCGAATTATTTTATTTTTGACAACAAAATATACAGTCAAATATTTGGTTCTCCCATGGGTTCATCCTTCATTCCTATAGTGGCTAAAATGGTTATGGACCTTGCACTAGATAGGATTTTGAGTGAAATTCCTTTTGATGATCACATTATTAAAAAATATGTAGATGATATTTTTTGCACAATACCACAAGACAAAATTCAGTTTATATTGGATAAATTCAATAACTACAACGAACAGTTGAAGTTTACAATTGAAGAGGAGACAAATAATTCTTTTCCATTTTTAGATACAAGAGTTGTGAGAACAAGGGAAAACAAACTTAAAGTGGACTGGTATCGGAAAAATATAAGCTCAGGACGTTATATAAATTACTTTTCAAGTCATCCAATGAAAAAAAAAAAAAAAAATTAATATTGGGCATGAAGGAAAGAATTAAAAAGATCTCTCATCCTACTTTTCTAGTAAAAAATCTGAAAATCCTTAATGAATTAATGCTGAAGAATAGTTACCCAAAACCTCTAATAAATGGATTGATTTATAATACAAGTAGTTCAGATAGGTCGATAGAAAGAAATAGGCCGGATGAAGGTATTCCTATTTCACGTGAACATATCATGTATACGTCCTTACCGTCGGTTCAGGGCATTACACAAAAATTAATCAATTTGTTGAATGGTACAGAAGTAAGGATTGCAGTTAGGAATCAGTTTAATATAAAGAAGTTATTCTCGAAAGTGAAGGATGCCATAGATTACATGAAGATGAGTGGGGTGGTATATAAAATTCCTTGTTCGTCCTGTAACAAACATTATGTGGGACAGACATCACAACAATTGAAAAAAAGAATATCACAACATAAAAGTGATATAAAAAACCCCAATAAAAAATGTGCTCTGGCAGAGCATTGTAGAAAGACTTTTCATGTCATGGACTACGAATCAGCAGGTATTTTAGAACTAGAACAGAACTCACATAAAAGAGCCTTTTTAGAAATGTACCATATAAAAAGAACCAAAGATGTAATGAACTCGAAGAAAGATGTTGAGAACATAAGCAATATATATTCATATCTCATTTCGTATGATAAATCAGATAATTCAAATAGTACACTTTTAAATGTTGTACAATGAAATAGTTGTTGTGACTAGTATAAGTTGATGTGTGTAAGATCAATAAGGGGAAGAAAAAGATAGAGTTTTTTGTGTGTCGGTCCTTTAATGGATCTGTGGTCTAACCACAAAAATTGTATTGTCTCATAGTTGCCTTCTGCGTTGTACGATGTCGGTTTTTGACTTCATATTCTGTGACCTAACCTCAAGAGTTCTTTACTTATCGTTGAAAGTTTTTTCATTGAAACATGAGGAGGATATTTATGGAGAAGATATTTCTTAATGTAGTTCTTACCTATGAATCGTTTACGGGATTGTAATTGTTACTCACTTGATGACACTGTACTTATAATGAAACCTCAGTTATTCGGTGAGTTTTTTGTCTACATTTATATGTAATGTTTTTAATTATAACAAAGATTACAGAGTCCTGAAGAAGGTCCAAAAATAGGATCGAAACGTTGACTGAAGAATAAAAAGAGTCGTACGAATTTTGGCCCTTTAATAATTTATTCACAAAACCCTTAGAATACTGATATATATATATATATATATATATATATATATATATATATATATATATAGCCCTCCTGTAATTCTGCGTCCATACATTATGTTTTTTACATGTAATTCTGCGTCCACCGCATTGCTGCGTCTGTATACGGACGCAGAAATGCAAGTCAATGCTAAACGCTTTATTATAACGCCCTCGTTCGTTTCGTTGTAATACGGCGATGACGTCCCAATGGCGGTATCGTGTACTTTTTTTGTATACCGTAGTTCGTGTTGTCTCCACTCGTGGCGCTGCTGTCGGGAAGTGTATATTCGAAATGTATATTACTATTACACCATCCCGACATTCATGCGTCAATAAAACCGGCAACACTGTTCCGTATATCGATAACCATCAAACCGATATTTCTGCGTCCTTCAATGATTTCCAGATGTGAGTTGTTTACGTTTTTCATGTTGAAGCAGTATTCGAAGCTTCAAGGTCACAAAAATTCGACTTTCTACGATTCAGGTCCCTCAGCATTTATAATGGGGCCTAATGATAATTTCAAATTCTCACATAACGTAGCTTCAGTACACTTTAAGATCGAATAATTATTTTCAGATTCATCATGTTATGTTCTGAATCATCAAACAACATTTATTATGTTGAGGATTTTTATAAATTTGTTAGCTTAATTGTGAAAAATTCACTGGAATACTTGTTTCAACATGACTGAATAAATTAAAACCAAGCAAAATTGATAATCATGAATTATTACAATGTGAATTACTCAGTAAGCTGCATAATAGCACTCTAAGTCAGTCAAAACCGTCACAAAAATTACTTATTCAGCAGAAGTGCAAGTAAATCTGAATTTTTGTAAGTGGCACTTGAAGAGCAATAACTAAATTTTCTGTGCTTTTTGTGGAATTAACGAAAAAAGTTTAGCACTCCATTCAATATACATAAACAATGGTCATTTGAAAAAAACCTGATTCTTTGTGAATTTATCGTTCATTAAATTCGCAACAATTTGGGTGCAAATAAATTTCTATAAGTCCAAATGATAATAACAGAAGGTATTTGCTATTTGGCTGATTTCTTCCAAAAGCTTTAGCTTTTATCGTCGTGATTCACTTTCGAATATCAACGCAATCGGCTCCAATATGAGTACTAATTCAGGCAGAAAGCACATGAGGTTTCTCAAAAATACCAACTTTATGCAAAACTGCTATTTTTATTTTTAGGAACCAACCCAAACTATTCTCTCATAGTTTTCCTTATAAGTTAAGCCTTCTTACGGACATGAGAGAACCAAATGTACTATCTGCTTAAATTGGTACTCCAAATGAAGCTAAATGAATATGGAGCAATAAAAAACGACGAGAAAAAAATTCTTTCAGGAAAAGATCAGCTAAACGGTGAGTGCCATATCTTATCATCTATTCGACTCATAGAATTCTAATTAAACCCAAATTATTGCAAATTCAATGATAAATAAGGAGTATTTTCCTTAAATAGAATTTTGAGAGTAACAAAGTGAAAACTAAATAGAGTGAATAAGTGCCAAAATTTCGTCCTTTATCGTGAATTACCACTAGTAGCATAAATTTTCTAATGTGCCAAATATAGGTATCATGTAAAAATCTTTTATCGACTTCGACTGTTGTATTAAATTAAATTTTCTGGAATATACTATGAAAACATACATATAATTTTCAAAACAAATAAATAGAAAATCACTTCTGCATCTTTTCATTGACTTATCACTGCTAGTATTACACCTATCCCTGTCCATTAAAAAAGATAGTTCTTAGAGAGAAACAAAGGAGTTTTACTTTTAATGCCTGATTGTGTCAATGCTGGCTGTAAGCGCAGTATAATTCGTCATCAATGGTGAAAAGAAGAAAAATAGTATGTTGATTAAAGGGATATTTCCTAGAGCTTACTAGGCTTAAACAGAGTTAGTTAGTTATCTTTCTTCCACCAATGGCAGGAACTCTGTAAGACTTGGAACGGTTCCTATTGGTCTTAATGAATAATATAATCGAATCACAAATATTCAAAAAACATAAGCGTACCATAATTCCCACATTACGAATTTTGAGTTATACAATTTCTGTCTGACCTGAGAGGAGAAAGTCAATTCACACGCTGTAGTTATAGATTTTCCCGGAATATTTTCTGCCAATGTACATCGATACAGTCCCATAAGTCTACATGAATCTGTTTAGTTCTTTCGTCCCTTGTTATACTTCGAACCAAAATATCTTTGGCAAATTGAATCAAAGTCTTCGATCCGTTTTACCATTCAATAGAAACTAGCAAGTAGAGCAATCCCAGAAGGGCTGACTGATGAGCATTTTTCAGAAAAATGTTTCAAACCCTAGTTTCCATAGAGGCGATCAATTTAATATTCACCTTGATATCGGGCTCGAAGATAAGGTGAAATATGTTTGTTTACATTGCATGCCATATTTTTCATACCAGAAATGAATAGAGCGAAAAATTTAAGTTGATGTTGGGACCTGCAAGGCAACTCCTAGAAAGAGCACCTGGCACTTGTTTTACAAAATTTCTCCATTTCATAAATTACAGTTATTCACCTCTTGCAACCATCCCTGATCAGTGTTTGTTCATAAAGAATACACGAATATCCTGTCATTTGTCACCTTACTGACTATCTACTCAAGGTATGGTGTGATTTATGAAGGTGAAATATTGCAATTTTTTCTGAGGTTTTTAGTTCAATAAATAATAGGATTTTAGTTTCAAATCTTCTTGCATTGCTCTAAAAATTCGGAAATAATATTACTTCGTAATTCTTGTTATGTATCATCTTGCCATCTACACGCTTTGTAGTTGCAGGATCTTGTTCTTCAAAATTGCTAAGGCGGTTTCGGGAAAAATTGAAATCACAAGTTCTCAGTTTTAGAATCTTTATCAAATCAGGTTTAAACAAGAAATTGAAAATAGATATAATTTTTATAGAATAATCTTCTGCTGTGTAGAAAGATGGTTAAGCACCTAAACTGTATACGCTTTTGAAGTGTGGAAAGATGATTCGTCTTTCAAAAAATATTTTGCCGGATAGAAGACATCGTGTTTTTGTTGATGATGATTATAATTATAACTTCAGAATTTCGAATAATGAACCCGATCCCACAAGGATCTGTTTTAGCACTCCTTCATTTCATACTCTCATGTGAATAACTCTTAGTTATTCTTCCGTTCCGGTACTTTACTAGAACCTCTTTCAACTCAATACTAACACTCTACTGAATCAGAATTTATATTTCCACTAATATGCAGTTTTTCATACATAAATAATATGTGGTTAGAAACGAGAGCATTTTCATAAGTAGCTCGATTCGAACATAAAATAAATATTAGGAATAATGAATTTCATTTCAACGAAATTTATATTATGGCTATGCATTAAAAACACTTTGAAATCAACCGTTTTTTAACTAATTGAAAAAGTTGCATAACTTAGAGTGATGTTTGAAAGTGAAACTAATTGTAAATTCCATTTTTGGCATTCATAGAATATAGGGTGCCATTTAAAAAAATCATATATGTTATTGAAATAGTGACCTTAAGTTAAAAAGTTAAAGTCGAATTAAAAGTCACCAACTGCTAAACAGAAAATTTTTATGCAATCTTATTCAAATAATTAGTCATTCTGCTGATTCGGTCTTTTGCTAGAGAATAATAATATTATGAATAATAAGCAATGCATTATATTATTATTGATATGGCTATTCATTATCAACTCTCTGCAATCAAGTACTTCTCAGAACAACAGAATAATCCATCTAAAATTAGTCCAAGAAAACTAAGTATTTTAACACAAAGGGAAGACGTTACATTTAATTATTGTGCTATCACAAGATTAAAAAATCATATTACAATTTGTTCAACCAAATTTTTTTTTAGGTCTCATCTTATTCTATTAATTCATTTATTCTATATAATTAAGGCAACGAACTCGCAGAAGAAATTCCTATCGAAAATTCCCGTACTCAATATGTTTTCTTCCTTATCAAGAGGGGCGAAAATCCGTTGAATGTAACATCTGGGTAGGTCAGGTCTGCGTTCACATCGAATGGAATGTCAAGGCCAATCAGTCTATTCCTTCATAAAAAACCCTCATACATTTGGCAACACAGCCTGTGCAGCAATGTCCGAATGGTTGACGTGTATATAAAACGAATGACGCAGAAATGATCGAAATATCGGCAAATAAATATACGGACGCAGAAACTAAGGTATTTTGTAAAGACGCAAGGTTCATTGTACCGTTGACAAGAAAATTTTCTCCCCCAGTTTTCAAGTATATTGAGATCTGAGACTCGCAAAATGATCGTGAGGTGTATACGGAGATAGTCTACCCAACATACGTCGATATACACTTCGATTTCAAGGGGACGCAAAGATGTCAGTATCATGTAATGACGCTGAAATGATGAATATATATATATATATATATATATATATATATATATATATATATATATAGATCCTATCGTATTCAAGCTTGGAACTTGGTAGTAGAATTATGTTCTGAAGGCTCTCGCAAAATGTCAGCCATGTCGGAAGAATAGTTTCTGATATCGAGAATTTTTTTTCAATGATTTCTTAAAAAACTTTCGCGTTGGCATTCTACAACTAATAACTAAGTTTGAATTGGATTGGTTCTATATTTTTCGAGTTATTGAGAAAAAAAACAATCAAATTTCAGATGAATATAACTCCAAACCGACTATGCTCATGAACAAACTCAAATGTCGCATTCAGATGCACAACCTAACCTGAAAATTTCAAATCGCTATCTCTTTCCTTTCTCAGGTTATTGTGACATAAAAAATATTTTTGTTTAATTTTCTAGCGATACGGTTCACACAAAATTCTACACACGTCTTCAAGTCGATATTTACAACTAATTGGCAAGCTTCAATTCGATCGAGTCTATATTTTTTAAGTTATCGAGGAAATAATATTCCAGGTGGTATAACTCGGAAACCGTTAGACCGATTATGCCCACAAACGAAATCGATTCTCCAATTCGGATACGCAACCTACACTGAAAATTGCAAGTCCCTATCTCCTTTCGTTCGAAAGTTATCGAGGCAACGGTCACCCATCTACTGAACTCGCACAAGAATGCTCGAATCTCCAACAATATTTAACCGATCGTATTAAAACTTGAAACTTGGCAGTAGAGTTAGGTTATGAAGGCTATTGCAAAATTTCAGCAATTTCAAACGAATAGTTACTGATATATAGAATTTTTTTTTATTTTCAATGATTTATTAAAAATTTTCTACAAATGCTATCCTCACCAAATTTTGCAAACATTTTCGCGTTGGCATTCTACAACTAGTAATCATGTTTGAATTCAATCGGTTCAGTATTTTTCGAGTTAATGAGGAACAAAAAACCACCAAATTTCAGAAAATTTCAGATGGCTATAACTCTAAAACCGTTTGGCTGATTGTGCTCATAAACAAACTGAAATGTCGTGTTCTGGTGCACATCCTAACCTGAAAATTTCAAGCCGCTATCTCATTCCGTTCTCAAGTTATCGTGACATCAAAAACATTTTTTAATAATTTTTTTAAAATTTTGTAGCCATACGATTCTCACAAAATTTCACAAACGTGCTAAGGTTCATATTCTACAACTACCCAGCAAGTTTCAATCCGATCGGATTCATATTGGTTGAAAACAAAATTATTACTCGGAAACCACTGGGCCGATTATGCCCATTAATGAACTTTTTCGTCGTATTGGGATGCGCCACCTACCCTGAAAATTTCAAGTCGCTAGTTCTTTTCGATCTCAAGTTATCGTGGCAACGGCCGGACGGACGGCCGGACGGACAGAATCAAATTTGACCTCGAATTCTTCATTGGGGAGTCGAACTTAATCGTTTGAGACCATTTTCGTCAAAAAATTCGAAAGTTACAGACATTTGGTCAAAACTATAACGCGATGTTCCCCAGAACATACGCGCAAAAATTATCAAAAATTATTATTCATGTCAGGATAACCTGAGAACGGAAAGAGATAGCAACTTGCAATGTTCAGGGTAAGTTGTGCATCCGAATGTGACATTTTAATTTGTTAATAGGCATAATCGGCTAAACGGCTTTGGAATTATACCCATCTGAAATTTGATTGTTAATTCCTCAATAACACGAAAAATACGAATCCGATCCAATTCAAGCATGGTTGTTAGGTGTAGACTGGCGATGCAAAATTTCGTGAGGATCCTATCACCAGAAAATTAAAAAAAAAATCATTGAAAAAAATGCTATATATCAGAAACTGTTCGTGCGACATCGCTGAAATTTATCGGGTGCCATCAAAACTCTACTGCCATGTTCCATAATTGGACACGATCAGAATTATATTGTTGGAGATCCGAGCAGCCTTGGTTGAGTTCAGTAGCTGGATGGGTGACCGTTGCCTCGATAACTTTCGAACGAAAAGAGATAGGGACTTGCAATTTTCAGAGTAGGTTGCGCATCCGAATGGGGAACTAAGTTCGTTGCTGGGCATAATCGGCTGGACGGTTTCGGAGTTATACCCTTCTGGAATACTATTTTCTCGATAACTCAAAAACTACAGAACTGATCAAATTGAAGCTTAGTAACTAGTCCTAGAATATTAACATAAATACGTGTGTGGAATTTTGTGAGAACCGTACAACTGGAAGATTAAATAAAAATGTGGGAGAGCTCTTGCACCTATGTTCTATTGTCCTTTCTCCTGTATTGGACACTCTTAACCGAATTCACCATGGTGTGCAATACAGGCGAATGGACAATATATTTTACAATGGTATATTCGATTAAGAGTGTCCAAAACAGAAGAATGGACAATAGAACATACGCGCAAAAGCTTCTGACTTCACGTCAGTGCTTGAACCAATTCTTTTATCTATTCAATAGGAATGTACTGAATATATTCATGACCTATGTACTTGTAAATTTTGAGATATTAGATAAATGTTTGAATGCAAGCGATTGTTTAGTATGTTGTTAAGCTTAGGGCCCTAAGGAGAAATCCAAGTTTTCGACCTCGATTTCAGTTACAAATAAAAGTTTTTTGATAATAACTCAAAAACGGTGGCTTCCACAACAAAAAATGTTCTATACAAAGTCGAACAAAATGTCCCACATTTTTTGTTGAAACATTTTTTTTTGTAGCACATATATGTTAGGAGTTACAGCTTCGTGAAGTTGTACGGAAACTTCTTTGTTATTATATTTTTACATAATTATAAAAAAATTGTTTCAAGCCCTGTGGAAAGGAGCTTTGGTGCTGTTGTTCAAAATTTGACAAATCATATCTACAAAAGTGGTTTCTCAGAGTTGGGAATTATATCAATTTATTCTTATGAATCTTATAATAATAAAGGAAATTGAAATTGAATTCAAATAATAGTTCATTTATCAAGGTTAAATGAGCAGTCTGAGAATGAGAACTGCACCATGAAAGAAATCGAATTAAAATAGCTGAAATGAATTTGACTCTCTCTTATAGAACAGGATGACATGTACGAGAATGAACACAGATCATTTAATGAAGCATAGATAGAATAATTATAGCATTCTGTGAAAACATAGAAGTACGATTCATTATTGAAATATCGAAAAATCATATCTCCGAAAGTATTAGCTTGTTGGAGTTGAAAATGATATCAATGGGTTTTTATGGTGAAACTGCATCTTAAATAAAAATTGAATATGAAATTAATTATTTAAAAAAAAATTTTTTTTTCATTACTCCGAAACCATCTGACCTATTTTGCCCAATTACGAACTTAACCGAGATATTCATCTCCCTAGCCTAGTCTGAAAATTTCAACTGCCTAGCTCACTCCGTTCGAGAGTTATCTTAGAAATAATTTTTTTTAATTTTTAAAATTTTTTTTTGACACTTTGCGGTACCCTGATCAATACAAAACTTCACATGCGGATAAAGGTCATGATTCTACAATTTGACGCTAAATTTCAGATAGATCGAGTGATCAGTTTCGGAAGTATCCATAAAAAATGCTTGTACTAAAAACGGCCATAACTCCGAAACCGCTTGATGGATTTCACCCATTAACGAAATCGTCCGAGATATTTACGCTCCAAACCCAGCTTGCAAATTTCAATCCTCTAACTCCTTTCATTCGAGAGTTATCGTGCCAACGGCCAGCTGGCCAGACAGAATCGATTTCGACCTCGGATTCTTGATCAGTGAGTCGAACCAAATCGTTTTAGACCATTTTCAGCCAAAAAATCGAAAATTAAAGACAATTGGCACTCTATTCCGAAGAACAAGAACGCCAAAAAACTAAAAGGCACCTGATTATTATCATTTAACAGTATTATACTGTTCGTAAACAAAGTTAAAGGCGAAAAGTATATCAATTTTTGCGCGCGAGTTTCGCAAGGAACAGCGTGCTAACATTTAGGTTCAATGTCTGTAGTTTTCGAATTTTTTTACGAAAATGGTCTCAAACGATTGGGTTCGGC
This sequence comes from Halyzia sedecimguttata, assembly GCA_937662695.2. Taxonomy (NCBI): domain Eukaryota; kingdom Metazoa; phylum Arthropoda; class Insecta; order Coleoptera; family Coccinellidae; genus Halyzia; species Halyzia sedecimguttata. Next base: position 6,413,195 of record OW569416.2, on the reverse strand, counting down.
TCATTGATGAAGAATTCGAGGTCAAATTCAATTCTGTCCGTCCGGCCAGACGCCCGGCCGTTAGCACGATAACTTTAAACGAACGAGTTTAACGAGCGACAAGTTCTTTAATGGGCAGAATCCATCAAGCCATTTCGGAGTTACGGCCATTTTTAGTTGAAACGTTTTTCAAAAATATTTCCAAAACTGATCACCCGATCTATCTGAAATTCAGCATCAAGTTGTAGAGTCATGGCCTTTATATGCCTGCGAAGTTTTGTATTGATCGGATGGCGGTAAACTAAAAAAAAAAAAAATTCCAAATATTTGAAAATGAAATTGAAATTTTGTTTTCACTATAACTCGAAAAATACTTATCCGATTGAATTGAAGCTTGGTAGTTAGAGGCGAAGTACCAATGAAAACACTTGCGCAAAATTTCGTGGGGATAGCGATAGTAGAAAAAATTTTAAAATATTTTTACTATTAGCGGAATATTTTGCTAGAAATTCCAAAACATAATATCGGATTGAGTTCAGTTTTTGCACTTCGGTGACGAATTATATCCTCTTGGGTTGTGCAAAATTTCAATGCGAACAGACCACTAGAAGCCTAAAAAAAAAAATTAATAATTTTGAACATCCAAACTCGACAAATTATTTCATTTCGAATTCCTACATGGAATATCTCAAACATCTGATGATCAGATTTCGTTCCGAAGTATTTTTTGCGCTTTTATCTAAATCAAGTCGATATGTACGAGGGCAACTGATTAATCAATGGACCACATACTAGCATGGCAATTGAATTAATGCGTAAGCGATGTGTGGAATTTTAAATTGGTTTTCAAAATTTGTCTGAACGGTGAACGACTGGAGGTGTCACTGCATCTTTTGGGCATTTTTTGTTATTCGCATAAGCAGACGAGAAATAATTTAACGGCTCGAGTTTTCTTCTGAGAAGATTGGGGTTTTGGGGTGGAGGATGCCATTCCTCCATAGAATCCCCCGGTGTCGGTCTGCGCATGCGTGGATTCAAGATGCGATATCTCCTGAACCACGTGTGTTGGAGAATCGGAGTTTTTTGTGACTGACCGGATGGGCATAGTGTGAAAAACATTTTTTTTTTTTAATTTAAAATTTTGTTTCCACGTTAACTCGTAAAATACTGATCTGATTAAATAGAAACTCAGTAGTTAGATGCAAAAGACCGAAGCAAACACTTTTACAAAATTTCTTGAAGATCACCTGACATGAAAAAATTCAAAAAATTACTCTATTTTGTGGAATATTTTGCTTGAAATTCCAAAACCTATTTTTTTTAAATTCATGCTGCCTTTCCGGTCATTTTTCGTTATGCGCATGCGCAGATGAGAAGTCATTTAACTGCTCTAGTTTTCGTCAGAGAGGATTGGGGTTTTGGGGTGGCGAATGCTATTGCTGGTGAGGGCCTGCGCATGCGTGGATTAAAGATGCGATATCTCCTGAACCACTATTGTTGGAGAATCGGAGTTTTTTGTAAGGTGTGTGATTTTGGGATTACTTTCAGCCGCGGGTAGATTGCGCATGCGTAGAAGAGAAGTGACTGGTTTTGGGTTGTGTGGGTTATGTTGGGAGTGCTGAGCGATATTTTGAGGTTTTAAAAGAATATTTATGGCAATTCAGTGCAACGACAAGTCAGTTTGGGGGATGTAGCGTTGTTTCCGAGTTGAAGTGTCCGTACCGTGGCCCTGGGGCTAATTTTGAAATTGATGTTACCTATTACGGGCATTTTTCGTTATGCGCATGAGCAGACCATCAGTGATTTAACTGCTGGTGTTTTCGTCAGAGAGGCTTGGGGTTTTGGGTGGGCGGATGCTATTCCTCCATAGAATCTCCTGGTGGGTTTCTGCGCATGCGTGGATCAAAGATGCGATATCTGGAGAATCGGGGTTTGTGTAAGGTGTGTGATTTTGAAATTTCAGCCGCGAGTAGATTGCGCATGCTTAGAAGAGAAGTGACTGTTTTTGGGTTTTATGGGTTATGTTGGGAGTACTGAGCCGATATTGTGACGTTTTAAAAGAATATTCATGTCAATTCAGTGCACGGACACAAGTCAGTTTGGGGGAAATAGAGCTGTTTCCGAATTTAAGTATGCGTAACGTGGCCCTGGTGCTAATTTCGAAATTGATATTACCCCTTATGGGCATTTTCCGTTATGCGCATGAGCAGACGATAAGTGAATTGACTGCTGGAGTTTTCGTCTGAGAGGATTGGAGATTTGAAGTGCAGGATGCTATTATTTAACAGAATCCCCATGGGAGTATTCGCGCATGCGTGGATTGAAGGTGCGATCCTGAAACAATGGTTATGAAGAATCGGAGTTTTGTGTGCGGTGTGCGATTTTGAGAGGACTTTCAGACACGAGTAGATTGCGCATGCGCAGATGTGACGTGGCTCTATTTGGGTTGTATGGCTTATGTTGGGTGCGGTTTATGTCTAGCGGTCATGGATTCTGTGCTGAGCCAATATTGTTAGGTTTCAAAAGAAAATTCAAGACAATTTTATGAACGAATAATACAGTGTCGAGGATAAAGCGTTGTTCTGGAGTGGAAATGTCTGTGTCGTGGCCCTGGGGCCAATTTATAAATAACTATAATTAGATGATCAATTTTAAATTACTTTCGGATTTGGAGAATAGGCGAAGAAATTATGTTCCTAATTCGAAATTCATGTAGCCCCTTTCGGAGATTTTTCGTTTCACGCATGATCAGGCAAGAAGTGATTCAACTGCTGGAGTTTTCGTCTGAGAGGATTGGAGTTTTCAGGTGTTGGATCCTATTCCTCCATAGAATCCCCTTGGAAGTGTCTGTGCATGCGTGGTTTGGAGTAGTGATATCTCTTGAACCAATGGTGTTGAAGAATCATAATTTTGTGTGAAGTGTTATTTTCAGGGGACTTTAAGCAACGAGTAGATTGCGTATGCGCAGAGAAAACGATTGGATTGTATGGCTCATGTTGGGAGTGGTTTGCATCTAGCGGTGATGGATTTGGTGCTGAGCCGTCAGTTTAAAACTTTATGACAAATTTCAAGGCAATTCTGTGCACGAACAAGTCAGTTTCGGGGAAATAGCGTTGTTTTCGAGTTGAAATGTCTGTTTCGTGGCCTAGGGGCGAATTTATAAATAACTATATTCGATAGATCTGTATTAAATTACATTCGGATTTGGAGAAGAGGGATTTGCGTTCCTAACGGAGGTCCTATAACCGCAATTTATTTCGATCTACGGTAAAGCTAACAGCCAAACTGTATTGATAGCCATATTCGTTAAAGGAACTTGAAAAAATAAAAAAAAGCACTGACAAGAAGTCAGTACTCTTTGGCGCGCGTGTTCACGGTGGCTAATTTGAAATGAATGATGAGTACTTCAAGCTCAGTGGATAGAGCAAGCCGGAGATCTACACAAAGGAAAGTGGACACCATTCACTGTTGGTTCAAAAATTACCATTGCTGTATCTAAGCTGCCATAAGGATATAGTAACAAGGTTGAAAAAGAATGCAACTGACTCTCCTTAGTCGCACAAGCTCCTAGAAGATTCTGAGGGATCTCCTTGGGAAAGACTTGGAGGGGTCAGTATAATCATAATCATGTTTATAGCACGCGCGCCAAATGCAGATTGACTTAACAATGAAAGAAAAAGTGTAAAAAAGCATTGACGTGGGGTCAATCTGCTCTGGCGGGCGTGCTATAAACATGATTATGATTATACTGACCCCTCCAAGTCTTTCCCAAGGAGATCCCTCAGAATCTTCTAGGAGCTTGTGCGACTAAGGAGAGTCAGTTGTGTTCTTTTTCAACTTTGTTACTCTATCTTCATGGCAGCTTAGATACAGCAGTCTTAATTTTTGAACTGACACTGAGCTTGAAGTACTCATCATTAAATTCAAATTAGCCACCATGAACACGCGCGAATTATGTTTTAGTAGTGAGCTACTGACTTTTAAAAAAACATTTATTTACTAATTACAAAGGATGGAAAATGTGACGGACGATTCGTACATAAATTCGCGATCCCGAATATGTCAAGACTAACTAGTGTAAAGAAAAGGTTCAATATATGTATATTGTAAATATGCCATTCAGCAGAATGGCCAGAGTGGGAATGTCCCTGTCAGCATTAGGTTGAGTTGGGATCTCCTGGATCTAAACGTATAACTCCTCCCTTCCCAGAAGTTGCGTCACGGGGTGAAGAAGGTTTTGCTGGTTTGTTGGACGGCCGCTTCCGGTTCCGGTCCTGCAGCTGGTTTTCTGGAATTCCAGCATTCTTTTGCTTTCTTGTAACAGAAAATGGTAATGATAAAAAAAAATAATGTGTACAAAATTCCAAAGTTCTCCATGGAATGAAATTTTTGGTTGAGATTCTTCCATGATGGGCCGAATTTCTTCTTGTTTCCTCTTGAGGTTGTGGATCTGGTCGAGCGGAACATTTTTCAATTGAATTTTGAGGTTGTTGATTTTTGATGAAGTCCAATTGGTTACAATTCTAGGGAGTAGCATCGGCTGTCTTTCGATGACCTCTTTGTCGTTGAAGTACTTTTCTTCTTCCGTCTCGAAATAACATCCTTTTGGAATTGTGATTAGAAAATTTCCTTTCAGTAGGGTGAAATCTTTCTTCTTGCACGAAGTTTGAATTTTGGTTTCTTGAGGGATGATTGCAATAAATTTTGAATTGTCAATTCTCTGGATAACATTTTCATTGATTACTACTGAATGCTGTTGACATTTCCCAAATGGATTCTTCAGCTGAAGTAGTTGAAAAATACAGTCTTCCACCTTGGCACCTTCGACTAGATTGTTCTCCTCACAGTAGAATATGTTTTGCATCTTTACACAAGAGGACGAGGTATACTGATACAGTTTTTCATTCAATGTCAGATAGGTGTTTTGGGGTAAGATTATAGTGTTATTGATCGTTGGAATGGAATACAGATGATAATGAGAAAATGATTGAGAATTCATAATTGGAAAATGTAAAATGAAAACAATTCTGGATTGAATTTTGTGTGCATCAACTTTGATTAGTTCATAAAAATTATGAAAGTCTTCTTCGTTCATGAACATTAAATTATCCTGGGAATATTGTTTTGATATTTTTATAATGACTGATTTCAATTCGGAAATTTTGATAATGCTGTGATGTAGAACTCCTAATTTTGAGAAACTGATAGCATTTTCAATTTCGTCGATCATTGTCATAACAATATTGACTGATGTTCCAATTTGATCCATAATATTTTTAATTCTCATGAAATAATAAAAATTATCCTCAAGCTTATTGAATTTTCCATAGATTTTTTCGAACTGGGAAGTTATCATTTTTTGATTCTGTTGAAGTATAGAGATAGTTTTATTGAAATTATCAATCACTTCTCCCGTTAACGAAATTTCAGAATTTAACTTTGAAATTACTTCTTTTTGGTTGTCCTGAAGGTTCCTAAGAGCATTTTCATAATAAACTGCATCGTCAGCATCCAAATTTCCTGAGATACTTTTGATAATTGTACCTAAGCCATTAATTAAACCTCTTCTTGTTCTACCATTCGGTATTACACTATTCAATTTTTGTTTCGCAATATTAAATTGATATTCAAAAATATTTCCATGATTTTCCAATTCTTTAAAAAATATACTATTCGGTTTGTTTAGAAGGGATTCTTTTACAGACAAATATTGATTTTGAAGATAATTTAGTTCGTCGATGATAGGTTCGACATCGTAAAAATGTATGAAATCGTGGTATTTTGTTTTAATTTTTGCTTTGCCCAGGTAAATCGGGAGGATCCCTGGATTCTCTTGAAGATTCGTTATTTCTATTTCCTGGGCTGCTACGAGATGCACTAGGAGCATCCTGCAAAAGTATTTTGGATTTAGATTTTGGTTTTTTCAAATTTTGCTTATGAATTATTCTACTATCGCTATGTATTTTAATATTTGCATTAGTTAAAACATTCTCTTTTGCAAATTTTGGAGTGAGCTTATTTCTAATGTTTGACTTAAGTTTACGATATGCTATAGTGTTTGATTTATAATTAAGAGGTTCATGCCTCTTTTCATTATGTTTTTCAATTATATGAATTTTTCTGTTCCTTATTTCTTCGTTCAACTTTTTGTAGATTTCCTTAGTTTTTTCTCTATGATTTTCAATGTAATTATTCACTAATTTTTCGTTAATATCGATATTCAATGGGTCTTTTGTATCAAGGTGGCCATTAATAATATCAATAGGTTTTTGTTTAGTGGAAGAATGGATCGAATTGTTATATCCGAAAATTGCATAAGGCATTAAGTTCTCAATATTACTCGTTTCTTTGTCTTGAATTCTTACTATTTTCAAGTGTTCTATAAGTGTTGAATGAAATCTTTCAATTAATCCATTCGATTGAGGGTTATTAGGGGTTATATAGTGAGGGGTGATCTGATGCACTTTAAAAAATTCTGTAATTACACTATTTTTTAGTTCTGTTCCATTGTCCATTATTATTGTTGAAGGCGAACCATGATGTGTCATGAAGATTAAAAGTGAACGTACAACTTCGATACCTGTTAGAGAAATCAGTGGGTAGGCCTGTGCATATTTTGAGAAGGCATCAATAATAGTTAAAAACTTTTTATTTTGAGCTTGGAAGGTGTCAATGTGAATAATTTCGAATGGTTTCGACGGTGTTGGAGTGAGCATAAGCTTTTGACATGGAGGATCTCGATCGTATTTATTTATCTGACAATTTTCGCAATTATTGATGTATTCAGTGACGTCATTTTGAATACTAGGCCAATAATAAGTTCTTCTGATTCTAGCTATGGTTTCAGTAATTCCTCTATGATTAGTTTTGGATTCGTGCATGAACTGAATAGTTTGAACTTGTAAATCTTTATCAGTTACATCTTCTAATATGTCATTGCTCTTAACTAAATTGAAAGCAGATTGCTTGAAAGTTTTCCTTAAAATTTCACAAATATCGAGATAGTGTTTATCTTCCTTAAAATATAATGCGTATAATATTTTCGGACGAATATAATGTTTGAAAAATTCTATTATATCTTTTTCTAAATTATTGATTGATAATTGAGCGAAAATTCTTTGTTTGTTGGAAAAAAATTTTTCTACCCTAGCTTCGGCTGGCGAATGAAACACGAAATCAAAAACTATTTGGTTGTCGAAAACATTTAATACTTTTTCTGAAATGGGGATCTCCTGAATTGGGTTCTCACGATTGGAATGAACAGTATTGTCATCCGATATTTCCGCCTTGATATCTTCTACGAATGTTTCTTGGTTCTGTTCAAGTAAATAATAAATTACGATATTCATATTACTCTCAGCGAATATAAACTTTAACATCTCAAATACCTTTTGCCAACTCAGTTTATCAAGTCCGCAAGAAATTCTTGGTAATGCAAGGTATCTATCTCCATTCTGTTCACATGATTTTCTGAGATTAACAAGTGTTTGGAAGACGGTTTTATATTCAGGTTTCTCGTAACTGAATTCCTTTGTTATGAGATAATAAATTCTACGGTTCTTAAAATTGATTGAAGCAATTTCACCGACTTTTTTATTTTGGGATTTCAAATTATGAACTTGACCAAATCTCTGTTTAAATGTTAATGCAATCCCTTTGTCCATATATAAATCTTCTGAAACACAATGGGCTAGTGAGTAAAATTCTGGAGATTCAAATAAATCACCTTCTCGTTCAGTAATGTGACAAAAGTTTTTTATATTATTTGATTCATAAAGTTCTAGAAATCTTTCATATGATAATAATTCATCTTCGATCTTATTGTTCTGAATAACCGATTTATCCACGTTTACAATCATAGATTCATTATCGTCATTTAAGTTTGATTTTGAAAAAGCTTCATTGAATTTTTCCATGTATTCGAAAATTTCTTTGTTATGATTTTCGATGCGAGAAAGCGCATCGGCATTAGTATTGGCAGTACCCTTTTTGTACACGATTTCGAAGTCATATTCTTCTAATTTCAACCTCCATCTCAAAAGTTTGCTACTCGGTTCTTTGAGTGACATGATCCATTGTAAAGGTTTATGATCCGATACAATTTTGAATTTTCTGCCAAAGAGATATGGCCTAAAATATGTTGTAGCCCAAACGATAGCCAAAAGTTCTTTTTCAATGGTGCTATAATTTTGTTCACTGTCATTTAATGTTCGTGAAGCGTATGAAACTGGTCTATCCGATCCTATTTTTCCTTGAGATAGGACAGCACCCAATGCAACGTTACTCGCGTCAGTGGTTATGATAAATTCTTTTGAAAAATCTGGGTATTGCAGAATTGGTTCATTCGTTAAAAGATTCTTACAATGTTTGACACAATTAATGAATTCTGAAGTGTGTTCAATTTTTGCACCTTTTTTCAAACATGAAGTTAGAGGTTTGGTAATATTAGCAAAATCTCGAATGAATTTCCTATAGTAACCTACTAAACCTAGAAAACCTTTTATTTCTTTGGTGGTACGCGGCAATGGATATTTTTGAATCGCACGTATTTTATCGGGATTTGGTTTCACGCCCTCTGGGGTTACGATGTGCCCTAAATATGCTACTTCTCTTTTTAAAAATTCGGACTTGTCCAATTGAATTTTGAAATTCGCTTCTTTTAGCCTTCGAAAAACTTTACTAAGATTAACCATGTGCTCTTGCAAGGAGGTGGAAAATATTATTATATCATCAAGATAGACTAAGCAATTTTCTAATCCTCTAAGAACATTATCCATCACACGTTGAAAGGTAGAAGGAGAATTTTTTAATCCAAACGGCATTCTTAAGAATTCGTAATGCCCATTTTCTACGTTGAAAGCTGTTTTTGCAATATCTTCCGGATTCATTTCAATTTGGTGAAAACCACTGGCCAAATCTAATGTTGTAAAATATTGACACTTTCCAAGTTTATCCAAAACATCATTAATATTGGGAATGGGGTATTTATCGTCTATAGTTTTCTCGTTGAGTTTACGAAAATCCACTACGATTCTCCATTTTTTCTTTCCAGATGCATCAGTCTTTTTAGAAACTACCCAAATAGGAGATGACCAAGGGGATTGACTAGGCCTAATAATACCTTGTTCCAACATTGAATTAATTTGATTTTTTACTTCCTCTTTATGAACATAAGGGTATCTGTAAGATTTTGTATATGCAGGAATATCATCTTTTGTTTTAATGTGATGTTTAATTTGATTCGAAAATGAAAGAGGTTGATTTTCTCTATGGAAAATATTAGAATATTTCTTGCATAATTTGAGAATATGAACTTTCTCCTCGTTATTCATATGTGCCGTTCTAATTAATTTTTCTATATCGATATTATCTGATGAAATATTCGTATCTATTTGAAATATTTCGAAATCATTATTATTGAAAAAAAATGACTCAATTGGATTATTCAAAATTAATATTATATCTTCATTAGTCTTATTCGAAATTTCCACATTGGCTAATCCATTTTTAGAAAGAGTTAAAATTTCAGGTATTTGGCAATTCTGTATAGTTTGTTTGGGAACTATGATATCGCCTGATGTTTGTTTCACTGGAATTTTAGTGATTATTTTTGAATTTGCGTCAACTTTAATTTTGAAAGGAATTTTCTTCGCGGTTTCCTGATACTTAATCCTTAAGATAGAAAATGGTGTATTCAACTTTGAATTTTGCAAATCGAGGGTAGCATTTAGAAGTTTTATGTTATCTAGTCCTATAAGACCATCATAAACATTGTGAAACTTGAATAAGTAAAATTCGAAATTACCATGTTGATTAAATTCAGAAAAAATTGGGATATTAGCACAAAAATTATGGGTTGATGTTTGGTGAACGGTGGAAACAGTAAAGGGTTTTTTGAAAATGAATTTTGAATAATATTTTTTTGCAAGTTCAGGACTTATAAAAGATTTTGTTGAGCCTGTGTCTATAAGTAGTTTTAAAGGAGGATTTTGTATAGATATGAAAGGCAATTCTCGTTTATTAGAAATATGAAATTCTATCATCTCAATTGGTTGTCTGTTTGAATATTCTGAAAATTTTCTTCCTTGCTATAATCTTCGAATTCAATATTATTTTGATCATAATTTTCCGAATTATACAACTCTTCACTTATAAAATCTTGATTTCTATTCCTGTTTGAAAAATTTCTCTGGGTTGAATAATCTGTTTTGAATTTTGGAACTGTATTATTGGTAGATATACTCATTGGAGTTGGGTAATTTTGATGAGGTTTTTTAAAAACTTGAGAATGTGTTGGAAATCTTGGAGGAATGTGATTGAAATTTCTTTGTAGAGTTACTGGTCTACTAGGAAAATGTTGATGATTATCTCTAAAATGTTGCGAATTTGCAAATTGACTATTACCATAAGATTGCGGTGATTGAAATTGAGGATTTCCATTATGAACTGGATTATAATTTATTCTATTTTGTTTCGTATTGACTGTTTTTCTAGGAATTTGAAAGTTTTTACTTTTTTGCAAATGTTTTATATTATCCTCTTCTATTATAAATTGTATGTCCTGAGCCAAAGAAGTAGGTCTCATTGCTCTAATGATAGGGCCTAAAGGATCTCTTAATCCGGCTAAAAAACTCTTCAAAGCTTGATTCTTGAAAAAAGTTCGCTTACTTTCTTTTTCTGCCGCATTACACCTTAGATCTATATAGTTACAAATTGAATTTAATAAATGTAATATTCTTTCGTAGAATTCTTGAGGTGATTCGTTCCACTTTTGAATTGAATTCACCAAATCTTGATTCAGACTATTTTCGTCTCTTTGATCGCTAAAGTTCAAAATAAGTGCATTTTTAATTTCTAGCCAATCGTTAGTTGCGCCATGGATGACGACAATTTCTTCGGCACGACCATGCAGTTTATTTAGAATACCATTTAGCAACAATAAATTTTGGAAGTTATTCGCATTATTTATGTCGAAATAATGTGCTAGAAGAGCTTCCGAGGCCGTAATAAACCTATGGAGTTTATTCGGATTCCCGTCAAAATCGGGAACAATACTTAATTCTTTTGAGTCAAATTTTGGAACCGTAGCCATTTTAGTTTGAGGGATTGTGTGAATGCTTAATTTCTCAAAAGAATTCAATAAATTTTGCTCCAAATCAGAGTCGTTTTCAATGATGGAATCGGACAAGGATTTAGGAGGGTCTGACATAAAATGTAAAAAATGTTATAGTATCAATATAACTCACCCTTAGTAAAAAATGCAATATCCATACGTATTCCCTGATGGACCCGATGGATGATAGGTTCTTGATTCTTGTATTTTCTGCTGTAGAACTTCACAAAAACTCCGTCGACTGCGCCAATTATGTTTTAGTAGTGAGCTACTGACTTTTAAAAAAACATTTATTTACTAATTACAAAGGATGGAAAATGTGACGGACGATTCGTACATAAATTCGCGATCCCGAATATGTCAAGACTAACTAGTGTAAAGAAAAGGTTCAATATATGTATATTGTAAATATGCCATTCAGCAGAATGGCCAGAGTGGGAATGTCCCTGTCAGCATTAGGTTGAGTTGGGATCTCCTGGATCTAAACGTATAACTCGCGCCAAAGAGTACTGACTTCACGTCAGTGCTTATTTTTATTTAATTCAAGAATGGTGAATTAGGATTTTAGAGCGTTACAAAAATTGATTTCTACTACATTTTGGTACGTTTCGATGGTCCGGGTTAGTTATTGCCAGTGTCATGGTCGTAGATGCCTGTGTCCTGGTTCTAGATTCGGTCCGTAGCCTGAAAAATATCGTCATCCTCGTCCTCTCTTTCAATGTGGATTTCCGGCATATCTGCGCATGCTTCTCCGTTGCAAAAGTCGCATCTAACTGAACATTTAAGTCCAGCCTTTCGGCAGCTGCATGCCCCACCACACCCCTTCTTGCAGTTACAAGATACCGATTTTAATAAGGAATTGGGAGCTGGTTTTTTCGCCATTGTTATGGGAGTGAGTCCGTAAGCGCCAATCTTCCAACCCCAGTCTTCAGGATTTTTCGCTATACCTCACCATTTCTGTACTTGGTGGTACGTCCTGAAGGCGTGGCATTGCGACACGTCTTTTGTAGGTGCAAAGAGGTAGGACTAAATTTACTTTTTTGCGTAGATTTGGCGAAGCGTTGGGAACGAATCTCTTCCAAACTCTCTTTATACATGTTGGCACCATATAAAGCTACAAGAAAGCGTACTTCGGCCTCGAGAATCTCCTCTGGCGTGGCATCTTGTTAGTTAAAAATTTCAATTATTTCATGAACTGCTTCGTTCTTTTCCATCGGCGTACAAAATTTAGTTTTCCCCTGATTGAATAGGGATCACTTATAGTCACAACCACTGAAGGCATGCAGGAACATAATGTGCTTGATTGCTTCTTCGCATTTGAGGATGCTGGCTGAATATATCTTCTCAGCTGTTTTTTCTTTTCCTGGTTTACGGAACTTTCGGCTGGTGCTAATGCTATCAGAAGTACTAAAAGGTCAACGTTTTTCCTGACCACAAAGACAGCATCAAATATTGATTCACTGAATAAAGAAATTTCAGTCTAGACAATTAGCACATCGGCAATAACAAAATATAATAAAATTATTTGTTGAAGTAGTGTGACTTCACGAAGCTGTAATTCCTAATATATGTGTGCTAAAACAATTTTATTCCACAAGAAATATAGGAAATTTTGTCCTCCTTAACTTCGTATTGAATATCTTCTGTTGTGAAAGCCTCCACTTTAGAGTTATTATAAAAAAAAAACAAATCTTTGTACCTAAAACTCAAGATTATGGCTCAAGCGTATGCGACTCGAGGTCAAAAACTTGGATTTATCATTGGGATCCCAAGCCTAACAACATACTAAAAAATCGTTACTACCCCACATTTTGCATTCAAACACCCCTTCCTGGACTACCATACTATGAGAGGTTAGTGCGAATATCCCCTTTTGGTAAACAATGTGAGATATTTCATAATTTTCGCATGGTATATCGCAGACCTCGCTGAGCTTATCCCAGGCGGCAGACATTTGGATGACAAATAAAGCTCTCTTCAACCTACCAGAGACCCAGAGAGGTAACAAAAGTCCTCCCAATATCTTTTTTTATATTAGAATTTGTAGTCCCAATACTAAAATGAAGATGTGGTTCATAGAAACGGATCAAAATAAACTTTTTGAAAATGTTACTATAAACGTGACGTTTTTTTAAATGTTAGGAGGGGGGTTAGGGGGCAATTTCCATGGGGATTATTGAGGAAAAATACGGAAGTTTCGTAGAGCGTCGCGTTTTCGGAGCGAAAAGACGGGGTTGTATTTTTAAAAAAATCGCAAAAACGCCGATTTTTGGCAAAAGGTGCAAAATTGTGTAGAGGCATCCGGAGAAACGGTGGCGTTCGGATCGACGGTATTTGCGGGAACGCGAAGACGAGATTCGAAATTAGTCCGTAACATGGCCCTTTTTTTGATCCTCTCTTTCGTTTTCCCGAAAGAACGATAGTAAAATGTGACTTTTCGCGAAAATCGACAAAATTCTGACGTCTCACGTATTTCTGTGGCGAATGTTAACGCGGCTCCTTCAAAGTCGACGTTTTCGGTCAGAACGAGCCACGATAAATGTCATATCGAATTTGAATTTCGAACGGAATCACTCGAAAATCTTGGAATCGTCTAAAAAACCCTGAGAAATATGAGCGAGTAACCGATTTCGATCGATCGCTTGACAGGATTGACGATATTGTGAAAATCGAAAGACGGAAATCGTCCCAGTACTACAAAATCCATATATGCCAGAAAATCGGAAACGATTCGCGAAGCTGGCATGGCCGAGCGGACTAAGGCGTTGGAATTTGGGTTTATAGTTACCGAGCCTCGCGGAGCGGCGGTACGAATCTCGGAGCGTCAGATATAGCTTTTTCTTAGTTTTTTTTTTCATTTTTACCCAATGAAAAACTGAAAGGAGCGTACTCCAGTAAACGTATCTTGGGATTTGGATCTTTTCGTTAAGTTACGAAATCTATAATGAATATCCGTTCGATCGGACGGATTTTTGCATTAAAATTACTCAAAATATTCAAAAATTAAGCAGAAAATTAACTATACAGGGTGTTTCAAGTAAAATGTCAGCCCTAGAGATCTATCGTAAAGGGAATTCTCAACACTGTAAGACCGCTACGAAAAATATCCGCTACTATACGGGGTGTTTTTAAAAAAATGTCAACTCCGAAACGACTTGACCGATTTGGATGAAACTTTGTGTGTGTGTTTCGGCGTGTTCTTGCTTCACAATAGCATCCGGTAGGTGGCGCTGATAATGCTCTATCTATAGGAACTCAGAAATGGCTCGACCGATTTTGATAGAACATTGTGTGCGTGTTTGAGTGTGTCTCAGGCTAACAATAGGTAACCGGTAGGTGGCGCTGTATTCGGTGTATAGAAACTCAAGAACGCCTGAACCGATTTCGATGAAACTTTGTGTGTGTATCTTAGACTGTGTCAGGTCCGCAATATACCCCGGTAGGTGGCGCTACTATCGGTCTGTAGAAACTCAGAAATGCCGCGACCGATTTTGATGAAACATTGTGTACGTGTTTGAGTGGCTCTCAGTGTCACAATAGAAACCCGTTAGGTGGCGCTGCATTCGGTTTATAACAACTCAAGAACGATGTTAATGAATCTTTGTGATTGTGTTTCGGAAGGCCTTAGATTCACAATACGATTCGGTAGGAAGCGCTATATTCGGTTTTAAGCAACTCAAAAACTCCTGACATATTTCGATGGGACTTTCGTGTGTGAATGATTCTCAGAATCACAACAGGTCCCGTTAGATTTCATTGAACGACGGGTTCAATTGACCTACCGATTATATTGATCTACCAAAAAAATGTTGATCTACTCGAAAAATGCAGATCTACCGGAAAAATGTAGATCTACCGGAAAAATGAGTATCTACCGAAAAAATTGTAGATCTACCGGAAAAATGTAGATCTACCGAAAAAAATGTAGATCTACCGTAAAAATGTAGATCTACCAGAAAAATGTGGATCTATTGCTAGGTAGATCTGCTGGCTCATCTGAATCTCAAAATATGGTCTGCTGGCTACTAGTTCCATATATACTAATTGAAATTGAGTCATGGCAACCGATTACTTAGGGAAAGATGTGTAAAAACCGGCGGTATCTGGATGACTAAACCCTCTTATATAACCGCTATATTACGAGGGGGAAAGGGGAAAGATTTGTACACAATATAGGCTATCAAGAAGATTTTTTGGAGGGGTCTTTATGCGTTAAAAAAAATCGAGAAATCGACGACATTTTTGCGATTTTTCCTAAGTAAATCGGCAAGTTTGGGAATTGTTTTAAAAATCTAGAGGATGGATCGAGGTTCGAAGTGGGTGGATATCGAATCTTAGGGAGGGGAAAAGGGTAGATCCGAAGACCCTAAGTCGATATCTACGCAGTTTTCCCGTAACGAACGAAAATGTATTTTTTATCCTTCGCCTGGCGAAAAAGCGAGACCGACTTTATTTCGCATAAGGGGGCGTCCATAAATTACGTGAGGTGTTTTTTTAATTTTTCTGTACCTCCCTCCCCCCCTGGTGAGATGTCGTGAGATTTTATTCAACCCCCTCCGCCATCCCCCAATCTCACGTGAGATTTTCAAATTGTGGGTTTCTTACGTAAACGCGTTGGTTTGTTATTGTAAAAAGAAAAAAAAAACTACTTCGTACTTTTATTAATTCTATTTGGGTTTGTATTCCCATCCTGACTACAATTGGGTGAAGATGAAATCTAATTGACCGAAAATGAAAAATACCGGAAGACTTGCATAGGTCCATACGTATTGATATTTTTTTTCCAATTTTCCTGCGATACTTATAGTAGTGAATATTTTTAGTTGGACTTGTGCAGGAACTCTCCTATCCTCATTATTCAATAAAGATCAATTTCCACTTAAACCTAAATAGGGCCTGCAAAAAAGGGTTTGAGTAATGGTATATATAATGATTCGAAAAATGCTATCATTAAAGAATGAAAGAATATTTCAAAAAATGTATTCTGAAAGCAGTTTTTGGGATTAATGGACTCGCTACCACCTATAGGCAGTCATAATCGACTCTTATATAAATTTTACTGTGTTTCCACTTCAGCGCATCGATGATTAGGGCACGTAGATTTTATCTTTCAAGAGGCCAGATCATATTACTTTAGTGCCATTTAACAGTTAACAACTCAATTAACTTTGAAGTGATGGATCATAAAATCATATTCCTATCAATAATACAAATGGAACTATTGTGTTCGAATTCGCTGAAATCTATCCATCTATTTTTTTTGTTTAACATAATGAAATTTTTGAGAATGATCAATTTATTGATAAAGCACTCGGTTAATACTTTGCTGCTGTGTATGAGGATCCTAGTAAGCTGTAATAGTCAAAGGACATAATGATTAATGTAATTTGGTAACTCTGAGTAATAAGGATTTTATGGAAATAAAGCAACAGAGTGAATTTCTGGATGTAAATAAAGGTTCAGGACCAGACTTTTCATCGAATCATGCGTATAGAGTTGAGCCTTTATATATTATATGCAATAAATCATTTCAATTTGGAGTCTTTCCTGAAAGGTAGAAATTAGCCAAGGTTGTACCGGTCATTAAGAGTGGCACTAGGAAGGAAATAGGGTATTAGGTGTAGACCAGTATCGATTTTATGTCAATTTAGTAAGAATTTTGAGTCTATTGTAATTGAAAAACATTTCAATTCATCAAAGTCTAATCTTAACTTGCATCAGCATGGCTTCCTTAAGGGTCCCTCGGTTTTGACGGATCTTGTCCCCTATATTGATTTTGCATCGATGAGTTTGGATTTGGGAGGGCACTCTATACAGATATGGCGAAGACTTTTGATAAGGTTCACTATGCATCTATGAAGCAGCTTTCGGAAAATTTTGGTGTATGTGGAAATTTACTGCTATTGATTGAGTCTTTTTTTTTCAAAAAGAAGAGAGTACGTTGTAGTGAATAGAACTTTTGATGTCACTTCTGGGGTACCACAAGGATCACATTTAGGATCTTTGTTATTTTCAATTTATGTAAATGATACTTTGGTCTGCTTTCTAAATTCGAATCACGAGCTTCATGCTGATTATTTGAAAATATATAAGCAAATCAGCAATACAAATGATCAAATCGGTATGTAGGAGGATCTGGATCGTTTCAGATTATTTTGTGCACATAGATACTCCATAGTTAATGTAACGAAGTGACAGCACATTGTTTTCAACAAGAGTGTAAATATTCTGAGCAAAGATTTTTATGTCGGTGGGTTTGTGATAGGGAGGGTGAACCAGAGCTGTGCCGAGCACTGTCGAAAAGTGCTTCGAGCACCGAGCACTAAGCACTGACTGAAAAGTGCTCCGGAGTCTCGAGCACTAAGCCCTTTTATTCATGAAATGCTCGCGATTACTAAGCACTTTCGGAAAGTAATTCGTCTTTGCGAGCACTAAGCACTAAGCACTTTACAAACGGATGAGACTGTTAAACATTTGACGGGGGGCGGGGTGCAAAACCCACTTCCTTCAAGATAAGGTTATATAATATGTTAATTATACTGGTACACCTATTGTTTTGGCGCGATCGTTCCCTGGAACGAGAACATTATCATGTTTTCCGAGTGTATGTACAATTATCGAATTTTGGGCGGAAAATGTTATCAAAGGATAAGGTTGGACTCACTGAAGAGGAATTCTTGGTAAAATTCAATTCTATCCGTCCGTCCCGAAAGAAAAGAGCTAGACTCTTGTAATTTTCAGGGTAGGTTTAGGGTTCAAATGCGCCAGTTAAGTTCGTTCATGTGATCAAATTGAAACTTAGAAATAGTTGTAAAATATGTACACGAAGACATATTTCAAATTTCGTGAGATTCATGTCACTAGACTAGTAAAAATATCTGTCAGATGTTGCTGAAATTTTGCAAAAATCGATAGGGCCGGTATTTTTGGAAATATTTTGGAAACATTTATTTTTGGAAACCTTTGGAGATTTCAGTACCTGGGTGAGTGACCATTGTAGATATTATTTTGATAATGTGCGCTTTTCAACATTTATAATTGCGCGCTTGAGTCCAGGATCGGGAACATTTCGTCCAAATGTCTGAAATTTTGGAATTTCAAGCCAAAAATGGTCTCAACCGGTTGAGTTGGACTCACTGATGGGGAATTCCTGGTCAAATTAAATTCTGTTGGTCCTTTCGGCCATCCCCGTAAACACTCATAGGGACATAAGGACTTGACATTTGCAGGTTAGGTTAAGGGCCGAAATACCCTGGTAGCACTAATGGGCAAAATCCGCTCAATAATTTCGGAGCAATGACCATCTAAAATTGAGTTTTCTTAATAAATCGAAAAATACCATTCCTATCGAATTGAAACTTGGTAATTGCTTGTTATATATATTTTTTTCTGGATCCCGCTCCCTCTATGCATTTCAACATACGCACGAAAGCTCCTGACCTCACACCAGTGCTTTTCAAGAATTTTTGATAATTAGTTTACCTAAAGTGTCTGACTAAGCTATATATTCCGCCATAAATGCTCATGGCAAAAGTTTATAGCTTTTCACTCACACAAGAAATGCAGAGTCAGGTTTAGAAAAACAATAACCAGCAGTTTTAGGAACTATTTGTAGCACCACAGAGTGTGCATGTTGTTGGTCAAAATTCTCAAGATTTGAAACTTATTGATGTTTGGTACCATTTTATATGACAAGTTATAAAGAATGGCATATTGACTTAGATTCTTGCGAAACTGCGCAGTTCACTCACTACTGACTGTAACTTCTTTAATTCTACAGTCGAATGAGTCGAATGTCCATAATGATGCGATCGTCTTATGTTTTCAGATTGTGACAAGTATGAATCAGTTATCCCGAGAAGTGCTCCGCAGCTTTACAATGCATCCAAGTTGGCTAGTTTTTAAGAGTTTTTTTTTCTTTCCAAAATGGACCGAGAAACAATGCAAATTCAACTTCATAGTAATCATCATAACATTATACTCCACCACTGATAACTATGCTAAATCACGTTGAGAGTGCTCAGGTATTGTCTCCAGGAGAGCAAAACCACAGTGCGTTACATTATTACGCGCTTGGTTGTAGGAAAGCTTAGATTGTTTACAATTAAATATAGAGCATAGGGATTAAGCCCCGCAAACGTTCTACTCCATGTCGGCAAATTCACCTGAATATTACATTAACACAGCCATTATACGTAATATATTCCCTCAAGTTTACCAGAAATTTTCGGCAATTGTAATGAGAGACTCTAGAGTATATATTTAATTCAAACGCGGTCAAGGGTAAACTATGTTATGCGTGCTGAGGGAATTTTGTTTCTCCTTTGTTAAGGACTCCCATTTCCTGCCAACGATTCATGAAAAGTGTCTAGTCTTACTAGGCAATAATTGTATGATAATAAAGCAAATTTATATAGATATTTCCAGTTGGCTCGATATACATATTCTGGTTTTCTCTAACGTATAATTTGTAACGGTACGAAATCGTTACGCGGTTTTCATATTTATACAACCCATGATACGTCAAACGAGAACGAATAGTTGCGGGTATGGTTTGACATTATGAAACTTATTTATATTTGTATGAGTTTTGTGGAAATATACATCGGATTTGGCGATGAGTTGTTTCAAATATGTTTTGTAATGTTGAAATTGGTTTTGGTAAATTGCCTTAGACTATATAGCAGAGACACGTATATTTACATTGAAACGTGTATATTCTGAAATTTCGGGCTGGTCGACTGTAGCGTATACTGGTCCATTCAAGATGTTGCTATATTTTCATGTTGCCAAACTCTGTAGATGTTAGGTTTCTCTAAAGACTTATTAATATACATAAAAATTGTTCAAGCACTGTCGTGAAGTCAGAAGCTTTTGCCCGTGTGTTCTATTGTCCATTCTTCTGTATTGGACACCCTTAATCGAATTTACCATGGTAAATTATGTTGTCCATTCTCCTGTATTGGACACTTAATTCAAATTTACCATGGTAAATTCGATTAAGGGTGTCCAATTTTTTTCGAGTTAATGAGGAACAAAAAACCACCAAATTTCAGAAAATTTCATATGGCTATAACTCTAAAACCGTTTGGCCGATTATGCTCATAAACGAACTGAAATGTTGCGTTCTGGTGCACATACTAATCTGAAAACTTCAAGCCGCTATCTCATTCCGTTCTCAAGTTATCGTGACAACAAAAATATTTTTTTTAATTTTTTAAAATTTTCTAGCCACACGATTCACACAAAATTTCACAAACGTGCTAAGGTTCATATTCTACAACTACTCACTAAGTTTCAATTCGATCGGATTTATATTGGTTGAAAACAAAATTATTGCTCGGAAACCACTGGGCCGATTATGCCCATTAACGAACTTGTCCGTCTTATTGGGATGCGCCGCCTACCCTGAAAATTTCAAGTCGCTAGCTCTTTTCGTTCTCAAGTTATCGTGGCAACGACCGGACGGCTGGACGGCCGGACGGACAGAATCAAATTTGACCTCGAATTCTTCATTGGGGAGTCGAACTTAATCGTTTGAGACCATATTCGTCAAAAAATTCGAAAGTTACAGACATTTGGGCAAAACTATAACGCGATATTTCCCAGAACATACGCGCAAAAACTATTTCACTCATTTAGAATAAATATTTTAAACAAAATCACTCATTTTATATACAATCACGAATTGATAGTCTTTTCAAATAGTTTGGCAATAACTAAATCAAAGAATACAATACATTTCGCTATTATGTTAGAGGCTATTGAACGAAAGAAATTCAGATTAGAGTTATGACAACACCACTGTTTCTTTCTGATTGAGATTAGAAGAGGGCAACGAAGGTTGGATAACCTCTCCTAAATTATAGGATATTTGTTAGAGTCATATTTGTTCCTTGCAATCCTTGTATTATCTTAGACCATACCAAAAATGCTTCGTAAGTGTGAAGTCTGTAAGAAAAACAAGAATACTAGTTTAAATATATCGTTTCGTAGGTAAGTGCAATGTTAAAACTTTAAGCATCAAGTTGTTTACGAGTTCAGTAGCATAGTAACTAAAGAAGTTTTCAATGAGAATATATATTTTCTGATATTATCAGAAAATTTTCTTGAATTCAGGATCCCAGATGAAGATGAAAAGAAACTGAATTGGGCTCCTCTTTTGGGATGGACAAATATCTGCCATATCATTTGTTCAGATCATTTGTTCGGATCATTTCAATCCTAATGATATTGAAACCAGATTAGATGGGAAAAGGTGTACAAGATGCCAATCCGTTAACTCAACATTAAGAGGTTTCTTTCTGGGTTTTCTCAACCAAACTCTGAAAAATATCTATAAAATAAAAATTAATTATCTTGTGATTTGCTTCTGCGTAAGAAACACAAGCTATTTGTCAGAAAAAATCAATCGAAGAATGTTGCCTAACAAACAACAACGAAACAACATCAACGAAGAAACAACTACCTATATCGTAACGTTTCGGAGTCTATATCTTACGCAGAAGCAAATCACAAAATAATTAATTTTTCGCGTATTTTCTGGGAACATCGCGTTATCATTTTGCCCAAATGTCTGTAATTTTCGAATCTTTCGCCGAAAATGTTCTCAAACGATTGGGTTCGACTCTATAATGAAGAATTCGAGGTCAAATTTGATTCTGTCCGTTCGGCCGTTGCCACGATTACTGGAGAACGGAAAGAGCTAGCAACTTGAAATTTTCAGGGTAGGAGGCATATCCCAATACGACGGACAAGTTCGCATAATCAAGTTGGGCATAATCAGACCAATGGTTTTTCGAATAATAATTTTGTTTTCAAACAATATGAATCCGATCCAATTGAAACTTGGCGAATAGTTGTAGAATATAAACACGTTTGTGAAATTTTGTGAGAATCATATCACTAGAAAATGTTAAAAAAGAATTAAAAAATATTTTTTATGTCTTGATAACCCAAGAACGGAAAGAGATTGCGACTTAAAATTTTCAAGTTGGGTTGTGCATCTGAATGTGATATTTGAGTTTTTTTAAAAGCATAATCGGCCAAACGGTTTTGGAGTTATCCCCATCTAAAGTTTGATTGTTATTTCCTTAATAACTCGAAAAATACCAAACCGATCCAATTTAAATATGGTAATTAGTTGTAAAATGCCAACGCGGAAATACTTGCAAAATTTTGTGAGGATCGTATCACTAGAAATTTTTTTAAAACTCATTGAATGTCATTGAAAAAATTTTTATATATCAGAAACTATTCATCCGACATGGCAGATATTTTGCGAGAGCCTTCAGAACCTGTATCTACTACCAAGTTCCGAGTTTGAACATGATCGGATCTATATTGTTGGAGATCTGAGCAACCTTGTGTGAGTTCAGTAGCTGGATGGGTGACCGTTGCCTTGATAACTCCCGAACGAAAGGAGATATGGACTTGGGACAGGATACTGTGGGAGGTATACTGATTATTGAAAGGATTCTTTCTGGGTTTTCTCTCCCAAACTCTGGTTACACTGACTTGAAGTTAGGAGCTTTTGCGCGTATGTTCTATTGTCCATTCTCCTGTATTGGACACTCTTAATCGAATTGACCATGGTAAATTCGATTAAGAGTGTCCAATACAGGAGAATAGACAATAGAACATACGCGCAAAAGCTCCTGACTTACATATATGTATGAGTTTTATGCTTGTTACCAATCACTAGCGTAATTTAGCCACTGAATGACAAACAAAGGGGCTCCAGTAAACCCAAACCTATGTGATGCGGAAACCTTCAGTGATGTTCATTCTTTTGGGGCAAGAGGGACTCCAAAGTAAACACTGAGCGATGAGGTGGCTGGTCCAGATCACCACGGAGTGTTTGTTGTTGGTTGAAATTGGCGAATATTTAGCCTAGAGTCTTTTAGAAAATAATGAATTTCTATATCCTTCAAAATATTAGGCCTTTCATCTAGTTCAAAGAATAGATTACAAGATTTATATTGCATAGTATAAAAATTCTTAAAAACCACTGATGTGAAGTCAGGAGCTTATGTGTGCAAGTTCCATTGTCTATACGCCTATACGTTTACACGCCTCATACAATGTCTACCGAGCTGAAATTCGATTATTAAATGGGGGTTTGAAGGTATGTGCGTAATCTGAGCGGATTCTGACGGATAGTTTCCGAAATATACACTTTTTGAAGAAGTTATACGATTTTCTAGAAATCTCTCAAAAATTAGCGCGCAAACATTTTCCATGAAATTACGAAGTTTTAATTGGATCAGATTCTTCTATTTCGAATTATTGAGGAAATGAACAAAATTTAAAATGGGTATAACTCCGAAACTGTTTGGCTGATTATGCTCCTTGACGAACTTAACCGTCCGATTTGCATGCACAACTTACCCTGAGAATTGGGAGTATATATCTATCCGTTCAAATGTTATAGTGGCAACGGTCACCCATCCAGCTAATGAACTCAGCCAGGGCTGCTGGGTACTTACAAAATGTCAGCGATATCGGAGAGAAGTTTTTCCAATGATACGATTCTCACAAAAATCAGCAAAAATTTACACCTGGGAATTCTACAACTAATTACCATGTCTGAATTGGATCGTATCTGTAAATCTTGAGAGAAATTGAGGAAAAAACAAACAAAAAATCATATGGGTATTGAACAGGAACATAGTTTTGTATTGGCATTTCTTAAGGTGAAATAGCTATCAGTTGTGACTATAGTTAGCACAGTGGTGCTCGGGGTTAGGTAAGTTGATTTTAATTTTGTAAAAGCTTTTCTAAGCCTTCTATTTATGTCGTAAAAATCTCATGGTGATTAATCTCCAATAAGTCACATATCTGTAGGAAATTATACAATCCAAGCAACCCTCAAGCTGTGGCACATACGGCTCACAATGAGCCAGATGCGTTCGGCTACATGCCTAGTTCTCTGCAGGCTGAATTGGAGGCCAACGAGATAATGGGCATGCGATTGGACGTATCTAAAACCAGAACCTACACAGAGTGGCCCTACCAAGTCGTTTTTCCCAGCAGAGACGACTGGGTCGTCTCTGAGACCAGACTGCTTGAGGGTCCCTGCAGGTTCACAGATGGCTCCGCTACCACCCAAGGAGTGGGAGCGGGAGTCAGCAGTTGCAGAATTGCTTGGGGTGAATCCATCAGCCTGGGTAGTTTTGCGACTGTCTTTCAAGCAGAAATTCTCGCCATTGATCACTGTGCGAAGCTCATACTTGAGAAAGGTTGGGCTCACAGATCAATCAAGAACCTATCGGATAGCCAAGCTGCCTTGAAGGCCTTGACATACAACTGCAAATCCCTGCTTGTGCAGGATTGCCGGACCACACTCACTGAACTTGGAGGGCGCTGCAGGCTGCAGTTCTTGTGGGTCCCGGGCCACTCGGGCATAAAGGGTAATGAGATGGTGGACTCATTGGCGGCACGGGGGGCTTCCAAGGGGCTCATTGGACCTGAGCCAGCCTGCGGTATCTCTCTCAGAGCAGCGGCGAAGGAAAACAACAGATGGGTGGACCAAAAGGTCCAAGAAATCTGGAGCAGCAGACCTGGACACAGACATGCTCGCTCAACAATTACTGGCCAATCAGCTGAAAGAGCCAGAAAATGGCTCAAATTGTCTAGGGTAGACCTGAGAATCCTTACAGCTGTATACACGGGCCATTGTGGCCTCAGGAAACACCTCAATACGCTGGGGTTGACTGAGGTCTCCAAGTGCAGACTCTGGAGGACGAAGAGTCTATCTAATACATCATGTGTGACTGCCCCGCTGGGGACAGGATCAGATTGGAGGAACTAGGAGTTCCCAAACTGACACTGAGGGAACTGGACAAGTTCTCACCCACCAGACTCATATCCCTTATCAAGAGACTTGAGCTTGTGGGTGAAGTATAGATTATATACTACATGTGTGCCACAATAGACCGATTGGTCGCAGTGGAGGGGCGGGTTTCGTCTGCCCAGCACAACCCCATATAATAATAATAATAATAATCGAATGAAAAGTATTTACCCTGTGTGACTTATGAAAGAATAACAGTATTTGATATTCAGGGTTTAATATTATTCAAAATATAATTGTAATTGGCGACGTTTCAGGCAGTGCCCTTTTTCTAGCCTGTCAAAAACAATATACACAATGTAAAAAACAATAAGAACAAACAACCAATTTATAAGTATTCTAAAATTCTAAACATTTTGTTGGATAGAGATCTAATTCTTTTATTACCTTCGAAATAATTTATTTTAACTTATTTCCCAACTTATTTGTTGGATGTCATTGGGGTTATGATTTCAAATGATTCTAGAGTTGTCACGTCAATAATGATTTCTTCTTCTTGTTTTTTTTCGTTGGTCGGCTTATTTGAGACTGTTCAAAACAGTGGAGTAGATGTTGTGAAGGTATTTAATGTCTGATCTGTCATTAATGGATTTTTCATTTTGTTTTATGTGAATCATTTCGAGAAATTCTCTAGATTTCTTATTTGTTTCTCGGTCTAACACTACAGTCTCGTCATAATTGAATGTATGTCCATTCCCAGTTTTGTGCTTGTAAAGTGCTGTCTGTGTTTTGGAGTACTTGTGTCCTTTGAGTCTGTCTTTCAGTTTTTGTTCCGTCTGTCCTATGTATACACCCTCGCAATTATTGCAATTGATCTTATATACCACATGAGATGTTTCAGTTAATGGTGTTGGTGATTTTAATTTGCTATATAGTTGTTTAATTTGAATGTGTGGTTTGTGCGCAATTTTTACTTTGCTGTAGGGTTTCAAGATGTTTTCTATTTTTTCAGATAGAGAAGGTACGTATGGTATTGATATGAACGTGATTGGTTCTTCTTTTTTATTTGTTGAATTTTCGGTGTTGTATAATTTGTGTGTGCGTTGTTTTATTATCTTTTTTATTTGTGGTAGAGGATAGTTGTTTTTCATTAAAAGTGAGGTAATGTCCTGTATGATGGTGGGTCTGTATATAGGTGAAGTTAGTTTTAGCGCTCTGTAAATGTACCCGATCATAATCGCTTTCTTCTGTTTATGGATATGTGCTGAGTTGTAATCTATTATTCTGTCCGTGCATGTTTCCTTTCTATAAAGTTTTGTTTGTACTGAGTTGTTCATTCTTAAAAGTGTCATGTCTAGAAAATTTATTGCGTTGTTTACTTCTGTTTCTAGTGTGAACTGAATTTTATGGTGAAAACTATTTAAATCATTAATTACTCATTGTATCTCATTTTCTTATGTTAATATTAAACAATCATCCACATATCTTTTGTGAATTGTAATGTTATAGTTCATTCCGGACAAAACCTTTTCCTCTGAATATTCCATCACCAATTGAGCAACCGTACTCGAAATAGGACTACCCATCGAAACTCCATCTATTTGTTGAAATACATTTTCCTCAAACTTGAAATAACACGTTCCTAACGTTAATTGTACTGCTTCAATGAATTCGCTTTCAGGAATCGACGTATACGGTTCTATTAAACTCCACTTCTCATGTAAAATTTGTGGTACCAGAACTGTTGGTATGTTTGTGTACAATGAAACGACATCTAAGGAAAATAATTTATGATTGTGAGGTATGTGCAATTTGTCTAATTCTTTTTGCGCGCGTGTTCCGCAAGGAACAGCGTGCTATCATTTCGTCACAATGTCTGTATTTTTCGAATTTTTTTGCGAAAATGGTCTCAAACGATTGGGTTCGACTCCCTGATGAAGAATTCGAGGTCAAATTCAATTCTGTCCGTCCGGCCCGGCCGGCCGGCCGGCCGTTAGCACGATAACTCTCGAACGGAGCAAGTTAGAGCGTTGAAATTTGCAGGGCATGTTTGGAGCGTAAATATCTCGGACAAGTTCGTTAATGGGCAAAATCCATCGAGCCGTTTCGGAGTTACGGCCATTTTTAGTAAAATCGTTTTTCGAGAATATTTCCGAAACCGATCACTCGATCGATCTGAAATTCAGCATCAAATTGTATAATCATGACCTTTATATGCCTGCGAAGTCTCATAATGATCGGATGGCTGTAAACTAGAAAAAAAAAATGTTATATATTTGAAAATGAAATTGAAATTTTGTTTTCACTATAACTCGAGAAAAACTGAATCGATTGAGTTGAAGCTCGGTAGTTATATGCAAAGTACCAACGAAAACACTTATGCAAAATTTCGTCGGGGTAGCATGAGTAGAAAAAATTAAAAAAATTTTTAACTATCAGCGGAATATTTTGCTGGAAATTCCGAAACCAAATATCGGAATGAGTTCAGTTTTGGCACTTCGGTGACCAATAATGACCTCTTGTGGTGTGCAAAATTTCACTGCGGACAGACCACTAGGAGCCTCAAAAAAAATTAATAATTTTGAACTTCCAAACTGGTCAAATTATTTCATTTCGAAGTTCTACACGGAATACATAACATCTGGTGACCATATTCTGACGGCTTCTTACGCGTTTATCTGAATCAATACGATATGTACGAGGGCAACTGATTAAAATATGGACTACTTACTAGAATGGCAATTGAATTAATGCGTAAACGATGTGTGGAATTTTAAATTGGTTTTCAAAATGAGTCTGAACGGTGAACGACTGGGGTGTAACTGCCTCTTTTGGGCATTTTTTGTTATTCGCATAAGCAGACGAGAAATAATTTAACTGCTCGAGTTTTCTTCTGAGAAGATTGGGGTTTTGGGGTGGAGGATGTTATTCCTCCATACAATCCCCCGGTGCCGGTCTGCGCATGCGTGGATTCAAGATGCGATATCTCCTGAACCACTAGTGTTGGAGAATCGCAGTTTTTTGTGACTGACAGGATGGCCATAAAGAGACAAAAAAAAATTTCAAAAATTTAAAAATTTTGTTTCCACGATAACTCGTAAAATACTGATCTGATTGAATAGAAGCTCAGTAGTTAGATGCAAAAGACCAAAGCGAACACTTTTACAAAATTTCGTGAAGATCACGTGACATGAAAAAATTCAAAAAATTACTCTATTTTGCTTGAAATTCCGAAAAATATTTATTTGAAATTCATGCTGCCTCTTCCGGGCATTTTTCGTTAAACGCATGCGCAGATGAGAAGTCATTTAACTGCTGCAGTTTTCGTCAGAGAGGATTGGGGTTTGGGGGTGGCGGATGCTATTACTCCATAGAATCCCCTGGAGAGGGTCTGCGCATGCGTGGATAAGGGATGCGATATCTCCTGAACCACAAGTGTTGGAGAATCGGAGTTTTTTGTAAGGTGTGTGATTTTGAGAGGACTTTCAGCCGCGTGTAGATTGCGCATGCGCAGAAGAGAACTGACTGTTTTTGGGTTGTGTGGGTTATGTTGGGGGTGCTGAGCGATATTGTGAGGTTTTAAAAAAACATTTATGGCAATTCAGTGCAAGGACAAGTCAGTTTGGGGGATGTAGCGTTGTTTACGAGTTGGAGTGTCCGTACCGTGGCCCTGGGGCTAATTCTGAGATTGATGTTACCCCTTACGGGCATTTTTCGTTATGCGCATGAGCAGAACATCAGTGATTTTACTGCTGGTGTTTTCGTCAGAGAGGATTGAGGTTTTGGGTTGGCGGATGCTTTGCCTCCATAGGATCCCCTGGCGAGGGTCTGCGCATGCGTGGATCGAAGATGCGATATCTCCTGAACCATTAGTGTTGGATAATCGGAGTTTTTTGTAGGGTGTGTGATTTTGGGATTACTTTCAGCTGCGAGTAGATTGCGCATGCGCAGAAGAGAAGTGACTGTTTTTGGGTTGTACGGGTTATTTCGGGAGTGCTGGGTCAATATTGTGAGGTTTTAAAAGGATATTCATGGCAATTAAGTGTAAGGATAATTCAGTTGTTGGGGGTTGTAGCGTTGTTTCCGAGTTAAAGTGTCGATACCGTGGCCGTGGGGCTAATTTTGAAATCGATGGTACCCCTTACGGGCATTTTTCGATATGCGCATGAGCAGACCATCAGTGATTTAACTGCTGGTGTTTTCGTCAAAGAGCATTGGTGTTTTGGGGTGGCGGATGCTATTCCTCCATAGAATCCCCTGGTGAGGGTCTGCGCATGCGTGGATTCAAGAAGCGATGTCTCCTGAACCACTGGTGTTGGATAATCGGAGTTTTTTGTGAGGTGTGTAATTTTGGGAGGACTTGCAGCCATGAGTATATTGCGCATGCGCAGACGAGAAGTGAATGGTTTTGGGTTGTATGGGTTATGTTGGGAGTAATGAGCCGATATTATGAGGTTTTAAAAGAATATTCATGTCAATTCAGTGCACGTACACAAGTCAGTTTGGGGGAAATAGCGATGTTTCCGAGCTGAAATGTCTGTATGGTGACCCTGAGGCGAATTTATAAATAACTATATTCGGTAGATCTATATTAAAGTACGTTCGGATTTGGATAAGATGCAATTGCGTTCCTAACGGGGGTCCCACAACCGCAATTTTTTTCGATCTACGGTAAAGCTAACAGCCAAACTGTATTGATAGGTATATTTGTTAGAGGAACTTGAAAAAAAAAAAAAAGCACTGACGTGAAGTCAGTACTCTTTGGCGCGCGTGTTCACGGTGGCTAATTTGAATTGAATGATGAGTACTTCAAGCTCAGTGGATAGAGCGAGCCGAAGATCAACCCAAAGGATAGTGGACATCATTCACTGTCGGTTCAAAAATTAACAGTGCTGTATCTAAGCTGCCATCAGGATAAAGTAACAAAGTTGGAAAAGAACACAAGTGACTCTCCTTAGTCGCACAAGCTCCTAGAAGATTCGGGAGGGTTAGTATAATCCTAATCATGTTTATAACACGCGCGCAAAAGCAGATTGAATTAACAATGAAAGAAAAAGTGTAAAAGGTCAATCTGCTTTGGCGCGCGTGCTATAAACATGATTAGGATTATACTGACCCTCCCGAATCTTCTAGGAGCTTGTGCGACTAAGGAGAGTCACTTGTGTTCTTTTCCAACTTTGTTACTTTATCCTGATGGCAGCTTAGATACAGCACTGTTAATTTTTGAACCGACAGTGAATGATGTCCACTATCCTTTGGGTTGATCTTCGGCTCGCTCTATCAACTGAGCTTGAAGTACTCATCATTCAATTCAAATTAGCCACCGTGAACACGCGCGCCAAAGAGTACTGACTTCACGTCAGTGCTTTTTTTTTTTTTAATTCAAATGAGTTCTTTGTGTAATATGGATTCTTTTTAATGATGTTAGAAAGTATTCCTGATAAATATTTTGATAGGTTGTAGAATGGCGATTGTGAGTGGGATACAACTCTAGAATCCTTTGAAATCATAACCCCAATGACATCCAACAAATAAGTTGGGAAAAAACTTAAAATAAATTATTTCGATGGTAATAAAAGAATTAGATCTCTATCCAACAAAATGTTTAGAATTTTAGAATACTTCTTATTGTTTTTTACATTGTGTATATTGTGTTTTACAGGCTAGAAAAAGGGCACTGCCCGAAACGTCACCAATTACAATTATATTTTGAATAATATTAAACCCTGAATATCAAATACTGTTATTCTTTCATAAGTCACACAGGGTAAATAATTTTCATTCGATAAATTACACCAAGATTGAGAGTATGGTAAGAGATAAAGAAATCGAAAACAGGGACAAAGTCCAAACAACAAAGTACAGCTTCGAACACATTAAAATAATAAAAGAATTTTGGAGAAATCTCAACAACCCCAAGATTCATCCATCTTACAACTAATGCTTACGACAACAAAATTAAATATCAAAATGGTGAACATGAAGTCGAGAAGAATATTTTTGTTAAAATGTAAGGATAGAGATCTTATTCCAAACTTCTTGAAAGTTAAAAATGCACATATTGATATTAAGAGTGAGTACTTAAATGAAAAATATCAAAGTTTACACATGAAATATCTTAAACAGATTCTCAAATTAATAATAACAGACACAAATTAAACTATCAACAACTTACAGAGATCATTGTCGCAAATTCTAAACACACTCCAGACATACATATCTGACGAACAATTTTCAATATTTAACAAATTACAAGAATCATTAATGAATACAAATATACAACACAACACAGTGAGACATAATAATAAACTCTACATACTAAACTTGAGACAACATCCTATCCAACAGAATACACTACAAAACACGATTAAAAATCTCTCCAACACCACAATACCACCTGACATTCAAAACATACTGGCTCTCGATCCTAAGTTTGCTGTAAACACTAACAATGTGAAACAAGTACCAATAAATCAAATAATCGCTAACATCGAAAGTAACATAACTTAACTTTCCCAGGAAAACCAAAATACAATCAGAACAAAATTAACAAGTACACTTCAACAACACTGTAACAAAATAAAAAATTCAAAGCTGAAGCCAGAACAACAGAAATGCATCTCAAATTACTATAAAACAAAGGAATTCCTTAAGGAAAACCCACAAATTATAGTCACAAAAGCGGACAAAGGGAATGCAACAATAATAATGGAAAAGATGAACACACACAGAAAATGAAACAACTACTTACTGACACCACAACGTATAAAGCAATTAAAAAGGATTTAACGACCTCATTGCAAAAACATAATAATTTAATTTTGAAAAAATGGGAAAATTCAGGCTACATATCATCCCAGACAGCAAAATCCTTGTCTATTCACAACAGCATGCCTCCTAAAATTTACCAATGAGACCAATAGTATCCCACCAATAGTATCCCACCAATAGTATCCCACTCACAATCGCCATTCTACAACCTATCAAAATATTTATCAGGAATACTTCCTAACATCATTAACAAGAATCCATATTACACAAAGAACTCATTTGAATTAAAAAAAGAATTTGACAAATTGCACATACCTCACAATCATAAATTATTTTCCTTAGATGTCGTTTCATTGTACACAAACATACCAACAGTTCTGGTACCACAAATTTCACATGAAAAGTGGAGTTTAATAGAACCGTATACGTCGATTCCTGAAAGCGAATTCATTGAAGCAGTACAATTAACGTTAGGAACGTGTTATTTCAAGTGTGAGGAAAATGTATTTCAACAAATAGATGGAGTTTCGATGGGTAGTCCTATTTCGAGTACGACTGCTCAATTGGTGATGGAATATTTAGAGGAAAAGGTTTAGTCCGGAAAGAACTATAACATTACAGTTTTCAAAAGATATGTGGATGATTGTTCAATAATAACATCAGAAAATGAGATACAAAGAATAATTAATGATTTAAATAGTTTTCACCATAAAATTCAGTTCACACTAGAAACAGAAGTAAACAACGCAATAAATTTTCTAGACATGACACTTTTAAGAATGAACAACTCAGTACAAACAAAACCTTATAGAAAGGAAACATGCACGGACAGAATAATAGATTACAACTCAGCACATATCCATAAACAGAAGAAAGCGATTATGATCGGATACATTGACAGAGCGCTAAAACTAACTTCACCTATATACAGACCTACCATCATACAGGACATTACCTCACTTTTAATGAAAAACAACTATCCTCTACCACAAATAAAAAAGATAATAAAACAACGCACACACAAATTATACAACACCGAAAATTCAACAAATAAAAAAGAAGAACCAATCACGTTCATATCAATACCATACGTACCTTCTCTATCTGAAAAAATAGAAAACATCTTGAAACCCTACAGCAACGTAAAAATTGCGCACAAACCACACATTCAAATTAAACAACTATATAGGAAATTAAAATCACTAACACCATTAACTGAAACATCTCATGTGGTATATAAGATCAATTGCAATAATTGCGAGGGTGTATACATAGGATAGACGGAAAAAAAACTGAAACACAGACTGAAAGGATACAAGTACTCCAAAACACAGACAGCACTTTACAAGCACAAAACTGGAGGTGGGCAGAAGCAGAAGTTGAGGCCTTCGAGAGATTTATGTTATATTTACAACAGAATACCATGTTATATCACCCTCGTTGATATAATTAATTTAGTTAATATAGTTAATAATATATCACGTGATATGAAAAGATTGGTCAGATGTTGTGATATCTGTCAAAAAGCAAAAAGCTGCGCTATGTCAAAATTAGCACCTATGGCCATTAGGCCATCAGCGCCAAACAAACTCGTTGCTCTCGACTTATATGGGCTTTTATCACGTAGTCGTGGTGGCGTGGAATAAATACATTTGCGTATTGCTGGATGTTTTCTCCAAAAATGTGACTTTGCTTTCGTTGAATAAAAGCAACCACATAAGCTATTATCAATCTGTTATTGAAGGATTATATTCCGAAAGTGGATTTCTTATCATGGCACGCAGTTTACTTCAAAGAAGTGGAAAGATGTTATGTCTGAAACAGTTGTGAGACATGTTTTTTCGTCAATCCAGCACCCTCAATCAAATACTTCCGAAGGAATAATGAAGGAAATAGTTAGACTAGTCCTTACTTCTACTTACTGTCATGAGCAAAATACAAAATTGGCTTGTGAAGTTCAGAATGTTGCCGGTTTTTTCAATTGTTTAGTTCATGAATCCACTGGATTCAGTCGCTTAGAGCTGCAATTCGGTACCGAAAGACAAAAGTTTTTACCAGAGAAATTTTCATCCTTTGCTGTCAATGTTGATGTAAATACCTTACAAAAATTATTTCTTGCGGAAGAAAGTTTACAAAGTAGAGCTTCTCATAGCACAGCTCGACATCAACTCAGAGTTTATAATAATCCTTTCGAATTTAACACGGGTGATGTCGTATTACTTGAGGTAAATGTTTTTTCTTCTTCCCCGAAATCGGAAACCAACAAATGTTTGTTGCTTTAGGAAGGTTCATACCTTATCAAGACAAATATAGGATTAGCGACATACATACTTATAGATATCCAAATCAAGAAAAAGAGAGAGGAATATTATTTCATATAAGTCACATCTAAAAAATATCATATTAAAAATACATAAGGCAATTAAGAGGGAAAATAAAAAAAAATTGGTTCAAGCCCTGTGGAAAGGAGCTTTGGCGCTCTTATTCAAACTTTGACACATTCCGAAAGTAAATCAACAAGTCCAGAGCGTTCCAGCAAATCGGGTCCTTCATAAATGGCTTCGTATAATTAATATACTTATGCATATATTTCACAAGTCAAATAGACCCCAGGGGTTTCATAGATTTGCCGAGAAAGCAAGAGCAGACGTGTTTCTGGCTTCTTGGCCTTCATCAGTACTCTGTATCTTCTCAACAAATTCAACTAAAATGACCCGGGTTGAGCCTCTCAGAGCCGGCTTGGTCGATCATACCTAATCGCCCACGTCACCTATGAGACGAAACACGGAAATCAGCCTCTCCCCACCAGTGAATATTTGAAGCGTGAAATCATATGCCACCATTCACTCGATATTAATCGAGAAACGAGTCCTCAGAGCTCAGACAGTATCTTCCCAATGGCCATGAACGCTGTTTAGCGTTTTTCAAAAATAATAATGAAAAATGGCGATACCGTTGTTAATAAATCAACAAGTCCAGAGCGTTTCCGATTGGCAGGAACGCTCTGGACGCTCTGGACAATTGTTGATTTATTAACAACGGTATCGCCATTTTTCATTATTATTTTTGAAAAACGCTAAACAGCGTTCATGGCCATTGGACAGATACTGTCTGAGCTCTGCGGGACTCGTTTCTCGATTAATATCGAGTGAATGGTGGCATATGATTTCACGCTTCAAATATTCACTGGTGGGGAGAGGCTGATTTCCGTGTTTTGTCTCATAGGTGGCGTGGGCGATTAGGTATGATCGACCAAGCCGGCTCTGAGAGGCTTAACCCAGGTCAGTTTAGTTGAACTTGTTGAGAAGCTACAGAGTACTGATGAAGGCCAAGAAGCCAGAAACGCGTCTGCTCTTGCTTTCTCGGCAAATCAATGAAACCCCTGGGGTCTATATGACTTGTGAAATATATGCATAAGTATATTAATTATACGAAGCCATTTATGAAGGACCCGATTGGCAGGAACGCTCTGGACTTGTTGATTTATTAACAACGGTATCGCCATTTTTCATTATTATTACATTCAGAAAGTGTTGGTTTCTCCGAGTTGGGAATGATATCAATGTATTCTTATGATATAACTGCATCATAATGGACATTCAATTCAAATAATAGTTTATTTATCAAGATGAGCAATCTGAGAATGAGAACTGCACCATGGAAGAAATCAAATTAAAATAGCTGAAATGAATTTGACTCTTTCTTATAGAACAGGATGACATATACGAGTATAAACACAGATCATATAATAAATCATAGATAGAATAAATAGAGCATTGTGAAAACATAGAAGTACGATTCATTATTGAAATTTCGAAAAATCATATCTCCGAAAGTGTTAGCTTGTTAGGCTCGTTGTTAGGGTTGAAAATTATATCAATGGATTTCTATGATGAAACTGCATGTTGAAAAAAAATTGAGATCGAGAAATTTATCTCCCATACCTACTCTGAAAATTGCCTGGCTCATTGTGTTCGAGAGTTATTGTAGAAACAAAATTTAAAAATAAAAAAAAAATTTTGACACTTTACGGTAACCTGATCAATACAAAACTTCGCATGCGTATAAAGGTCAGTATTCTACAATTTGATGCTAAATTTCAGATAGATCGAGTGTTCGGTTTCGGAAATATTCATAAAAAACTTTTTTTTAAAAAACGGCCATAACTCCGAAACCGCGGACGGCCGGATGGATGGCATCGATTTCGACTACGGATTCTTGATCAGTCAGTCGAACCAAATCATTTGAGACCATTTTCAGCCAAAAATTCGAAAATTACAGACATTTGGGCAAATTGATAAGCACTCTATTCCGATGAACAAGAGCGCCAAAAAGGGTGGCTAAACTGCGGTTTTTGACCGTTGTGATAATTTCCAATGCTTACATGGAAGAAACTGTTCAGTGAGGTTGTTTTGTAGATGTGCTTGATGCATTTTATATATTATTATGTATATTGGATTTGCTTTTCATATAATCGAATGATATAGTACAAAAACTTACAGAATCATTTCTGTACTACGGGGGGAAAGTTGAACAGGTACATAGTTTTGTATTGGCATTTCTAATGTTGAATAGTGTAGGTTTGTTAGTTCTGCTCTTACGCTGGTTGACTTTTACTTGATAACTGGCTTTGTTTAGAAGATAATTCCGAACTATCGATTAACAACCCAAAAAGCGAACACTGAAATAACTGTCAGTTGTGACCATAGTTAGGACAGTGGTGAAAGCCTTTCCAAGCCTTCTATTTCATGTCATAAAAATCTCATTGATTTTACGTCGAACTTAAATAGAATAAATAATTATATACATATTATGTTTCAGTTTTAGAGCTGATTAATCTCCAATAAGGCACATGTCTGTAGAAAATTGTACAATCTAAGCAACTCCCTAGCTGGACTTTGATTTG
The DNA here is from genome assembly GCA_937662695.2 of Halyzia sedecimguttata. NCBI lineage: Eukaryota > Metazoa > Arthropoda > Insecta > Coleoptera > Coccinellidae > Halyzia > Halyzia sedecimguttata. The sequence goes on along the minus strand of OW569416.2, from coordinate 6,376,631 downwards.
AAAAATCCCATTTCTGCTCAGTATTAATATAAAACCGTTTGGTCGATTATGCCTCTCAACGAACTCAAACGTCCAAGTTGGACGCGCAAGTCGCTAACTATTTCCGTTATCATGGCAACGGTCACCCATCCATCGACTTAAATTCATTGGATATACCTTTCATCAAAGTTATTGTTTCCATAGAAAGGAAAAAAATTAAATAGAACAATTTCGGCCTCCTTGAGCTTATGAGACCGACAAGCTAACCTCTGCGCTACAATTGGTGTGTATAGACTTATGGTGAAAGGTGAATATAAACGAATTTGATTACTTCTCATCTTTTTTCAGCTTTCTAATTTTTCATCTTTCTAATTTCAGGAGAATATCATCATGATATAAATTATTCGGCAGTTTTTATCCCCCATTTTCACTTTTTGCGCGAATGTTCTGGGGAACATCGCGTTATAGTTTTGCCCAAATGTCTGTAACATTCGAATTTTTTGACGAAAGAGGTCTCAAACGATTTAGTTCGACTTCCCAATGAAGAATTCGACGTCAAATTTGATTCTGTCCAGCCGGCCGTCCGGCCGTTGCCACGATAAATTGAGAACGAAAAGAGCTAGCGACTTGAAATTTTCAGGGTGGGTGGCGCATCCCAATGCGACGGACAAGTTCGTTAATGGGCATAATCGGCCCAGTGGTTTCCGAGTAATAATTTTGTTTTCAACCAATATAAATCCGATCTAATTGAAACTTGGTGAGTTGTCGTAGATTATGAACCTAAGCACGTTTTTGAAATTTTGTGCGAATCGTATGGCTAGAAAATTAAAAAAAAATTGTTAAAAATATTCTGAAGTTTTCAGGTAAAGATGTGCACCAGAATGCGACATTTCAGTTTGTTTATGAGCAATATCGGCCAAACGGTTTTAGAGTTATAGCCATCTGAAATTTTGTTGTTTTATGTTCCTCATTAAATCGAAAAATACTAAACCGATTGAATTCAAACATGGTAATTAGTTGTAGAATGCCAACGCGAAAATTCTTTGCAAAATTTCGTTGGAATAGTATTCGTGAAAAATTTTTAAAAAATCATTGAAAATTGAAAAAAAAATTCTATATATCAGTAGCTATTCGTTTGAAATTGCTGAAATTTTGCAAGAGCCTTCATAACCTAACTCTACTGCCAATTTTCAAGTATTAACACGATTGGTTGAAAATTGTTGGAGATTTGAGCATTCTTGTGTGAGTTCAGTAGATGGGTGACCGTTGCCTCGATAACTTTCGAAGGAAAGGAGATAGGGACTTGCAATTTTCAGGGTAGGTTGCGTATCCGAAAGGGAGAGTTGAGTTCGTTTTTGGGCATGATCGTTCAAACGGTTTCCGAGTTATACCTGGAATATTATTTCCTTGATAACTCAAAAAATGAATATTCGATCCAATTGAAGCTTGATAACTAGTAGTAGAAAATCATCATAAAGAAGTGTTTAAAATTTTGTAAGAACCGTGCTCCTAGAATATTTGAAAAAAATGACGAAAAAAAAAAATTTTAAGAACCGCACCCCTAGAAAATTTCAAATTAATCACGAAACAAAAAAATTGGTTCAAGCACTGACGTGAAGTCAGAAGCTTTTGCGCGTATGTTCTATTGTCCATTCTTCTGTATTGGACACCCTTAATTTACCATGGTAAATTTGATTAAGGGTGTCCAATACAGAAGAATGGACAATATAACATACGCGCAAAAGCTTCTGACTTCACGTCAGTGCTTGAACCAATTTTTGTCTAGTTTTCTGTTCGAGAACGGTCCTTATCGGCACATTTTGCGAGAAATTCTTTTAACCTCGTATATTCTCTTCCAGCCTGACACATATGTCTAAATTTCAAATAAATACCACCTTTCCTTACGTCAATTTCGAATCTAAACGCTTCGAAACAGAAAACCCCACATAGTTTATTGAGCAGATCAAACTTTCGATATAAACTCGCTAGCAAGTCCTACTTTGGAGCCCGGATCCGATCAGACCCATATCAGTCTAGGTTTTGCCACCAATTTTGTTGCGATTCGGAGAACGCACGTGAAATTTTGTTGTTTGTAAATAATAGGAAAACGGAAAAATGTCGCTTTCGGGATTTTTTTCCAAATATACGAAACTTTTCCAAAAGTCGACACTATAGCCTAAGTGGCAATTTCAACCATCCCCTTCACCCCGTAACCCCAAAATCCCCCCTTTTTTACCATTTTCCCTCGAGACGTCTCCTAAATTACACACATTTTCCCTAAGTAAAATTCTTAACCTCCGTTGTCAGATACTGATTTTGCCCAAGACTGTGTTCCCAGTATCTCATCAATAATTCATATAATAAAGATTCTGCCTTGTTCAAATTTGGCTTCAGTTTTGAAATTTGGTGACTCTCGCAATATTTCAGCAAAATTGGATCGATAGTTTTTGAAATATTTTTGCTTTCTTGTTTATTAATTGTTTATAATTTTCCAATAATACGATTCTCACGAAATTTTGAATAAGTATTTGTACAACTAATTACCAAGTTTCAATTCGATCGGTGGGGTATTGTTTGAAAACAAAATTTGTACTCGGAAATCGTTAGGCTGATTACACCCATTAACGAAGGTGTCCGTCGCATTTGGATGCGCAACATACCTTGAGAATATCAAGTCTCTATCTCTTTCCGTCCGAAAGCTAGAATGGCAACGGCCAGACGGTCGACCGGCGTTTGTGCAAAATGATAGCACGCCGTGCCCTGGAACATGCAACCAAAAATTCTTTAAGTGATCTCCAAAATTACTTGATGAAACTTTTTGAAAGAATAAAAGAAATGATGTAAACTACTCTGTCATCGACATCGTCGAGAATGAGAAATGCTTAGTTTATTTTTGTTAGACAGGGTGATAAAAGTCTCACAAGCCCACATCGAATCACGAAAAGATTTCAATCGAAAAGCATTACCGACTCTGAAAGCTACTCGCCCACGCTTCGACCAATCCAAACCATTCACATTTGAAGTGATCTATGCAGGGTCTTTCACGAGGAACCTCACCCATATTTATACGGCAAACTACTGAACGTATTTTCATGAAATTCAGCACTTATAAGTACTTCACGATGCTGATGAAATCTAAAATATTTTCAAAGCATGAGCACCTCTGGTATTTCCGGAAATGACTTCAACTTCCGTTTTTCAAATTAGAACACCATTTTTTCATTGCAGAAATAGATTCCTTAGAAAATTTCAAGTTATTTTGATGTAACATTTTTCAGTTTTGGTTGGAAAATTCTCTCTGAGCGGGAAAATTCGAAAAAAAAATCGGAAATAGAGCTTAGCTGAAACAAGAATAACTTCGAGGTTTTCGGATGGAAAATTTCCATTTTTGAAATTTTTCAAGATGTAAGATTGATGTATCCACTTTAAAAATCGAAATCGCGATTCATGATACAGGGGGTGAAAAAATCGCTTTCAAAGTTAGGGATGACAAAATCGTGAAAAATCAATTTTTTTAAATTAGAATCCCATTTTTTTATGGCAGATATTGAATCTACGTTAAAAAATAATGTGAGTGTATGCATCACACCCTTGCCCTAAAATGGATATTTTCTTAGTTATTCACAAAAAACTGTTTTTCGTCTTGAATTTTCAGCTATTTCTTTTCCCTTCACGCCAAAAAGATGAAATTTTCAGGAACTGTTATTTGAACCATGCTGTAGATTTTTCACCTCTTCTTGAAACCGACTTCAAGTTACTATTAGGAGAACCATGGCAAACTCTCGCAGTTATAACTAAAGAAGATGCTCAAAGTTTTGACCGTTAATTTCTAGACATTTATTTATACGTCTCAGGAATGCTTCGTGCGTTGCTCTTCTTATTTCATCGGGAGGAAGAGATCTGCAAAAGTGTTTAAAAACCAAATTGAGTTTCAAAACTATGAATCTAAAAATCTAAACAAACCTGAACGCATTTCTGACTCGTTCTATGCAGTCCTCTTTATCAGTCAGGGGAGTTGAGTAGACAATATTTTTTATCCTACCCCAAACATAATAGTCTAAAGGAGTTAAATCGGGAGAACGTGGTGGCCAAAGATGTGGACCATTGTTCGCCAACCATCAATCTTCAAATAGCCTGTAGAGGATATTTGACACATTGAGTGAATTGTGTGGAGGCGCGCCATCTTGTTGATACCATAAGTCATTATGGTTCTGTACTAGCGGCTCAATTATTTGAGTCAATATGTCAGAATATCTATCTCCTAAGGGAGAACATTCTTTAAATAATGCAAACATGTGTAGTGTTCTATCTTACCAGTTAAAGTCCCATCATAAATGTGAACATCGAGAATTGCATTATTTTTGATGGCGCAAAAAATATTGAAACTCCAGGTCTCTTGAAAGTTCCATTGTATGAAGTGGTGGTTGTTCTCTTCATCCCAATAATGACTGTTATGCCTATTGAAAGAACCATTCTTTGTGAATTTAGATTCATCTGTCCAAATTATACAGTCCAAAAAGTTTTCATTCTCTTGAAATCGAATCATCATAGCTTCGCAAAACTCTGTTCTCCTGACGAAATCAGTTTCCTTCAAATGCTGTACCCTATTGAATTTATATGGGTGCATTTTATGTTTTTTTAATATTCTCCAAACACTCGATTGAGATAATCCCAGATCAATCTCGGCATCTTTGAGAGAATTTTGAGGATTCCCACGAAAATATGCAAGAACTGTAATTTCGTTGTTCTCATCTTCTACTACACTTTTTTCTCTGTGTATAGTTTTATTAACGAAAGATCCGACATTTCTCAAGTTTGTCATGGTTCTGTTAATGGTATCACTCGTTGGCCTGGGTCGGTCAGGAAACCTCTCAATGAACAGTCGAATCGTTCTATCTACAACTTTATTACATTCTCCATGAAGTAGAATGAGATTTAAAAAAAAAAAAAGCACTGACGTGAAGTCAGTACTCTTTGGCGCGCGTGTTCACGGTGGCTAATTTGAATTGAATGATGAGTACTTCAAGCTCAGTTGATAGAGCGAGCCGAAGATCAACCCAAAGGATAGTGGACATCATTCACTGTCGGTTCAAAAATTAACAGTGCTGTATCTAAGCTGCCATCAGGATAAAGTAACAAAGTTGGAAAAGAACACAAGTGACTCTCCTTAGTCGCATAAGCTCCTAGAAGATTCGGGAGGGTCAGTATAATCCTAATCATGTTTATAGCACGCGCGCCAAAGCAGATTGACCTTTTACACTTTTTCTTTCATTGTTAATTCAATCTGCTTTTGCGCGCGTGTTATAAACATGATTAGGATTATACTAACCCTCCCGAATCTTCTAGGAGCTTGTGCGACTAAGGAGAGTCACTTGTGTTCTTTTCCAACTTTGTTACTTTATCCTGATGGCAGCTTAGATACAGCACTGTTAATTTTTGAACCGACAGTGAATGATGTCCACTATCCTTTGGGTTGATTTTCGGCTCGCTCTATCCACTGAGCTTGAAGTACTCATCATTCAATTCAAATTAGCCACCGTGAACACGCGCGCCAAAGAGTACTGACTTCACGTCAGTGCTTTTTTTTTTTTTTCAAGTTCCTCTAACAAATATACCTATCAATACAGTTTGGCTGTTAGCTTTACCGTAGATCGAAAAAAATTGCGGTTGTGGGACCCCCGTTAGGAACGCAATTGCATCTTATCCAAATCCGAACGTACTTTAATATAGATCTACCGAATATAGTTATTTATAAATTCGCCTCAGGGTCACCATACAGACATTTCAGCTCGGAAACATCGCTATTTCCCCCAAACTGACTTGTGTACGTGCACTGAATTGACATGAATATTCTTTTAAAACCTCATAATATCGGCTCATTACTCCCAACATAACCCATACAACCCAAAACCATTCACTTCTCGTCTGCGCATGCGCAATATACTCATGGCTGCAAGTCCTCCCAAAATTACACACCTCACAAAAAACTCCGATTATCCAACACCAGTGGTTCAGGAGACATCGCTTCTTGAATCCACGCATGCGCAGACCCTCACCAGGGGATTCTATGGAGGAATAGCATCCGCCACCCCAAAACACCAATGCTCTTTGACGAAAACACCAGCAGTTAAATCACTGATGGTCTGCTCATGCGCATATCGAAAAATGCCCGTAAGGGGTACCATCGATTTCAAAATTAGCCCCACGGCCACGGTATCGACACTTTAACTCGGAAACAACGCTACAACCCCCAACAACTGAATTATCCTTACACTTAATTGCCATGAATATCCTTTTAAAACCTCACAATATTGACCCAGCACTCCCGAAATAACCCGTACAACCCAAAAACAGTCACTTCTCTTCTGCGCATGCGCAATCTACTCGCAGCTGAAAGTAATCCCAAAATCACACACCCTACAAAAAACTCCGATTATCCAACACTAATGGTTCAGGAGATATCGCATCTTCGATCCACGCATGCGCAGACCCTCGCCAGGGGATCCTATGGAGGCAAAGCATCCGCCAACCCAAAACCTCAATCCTCTCTGACGAAAACACCAGCAGTAAAATCACTGATGTTCTGCTCATGCGCATAACGAAAAATGCCCGTAAGGGGTAACATCAATCTCAGAATTAGCCCCAGGGCCACGGTACGGACACTCCAACTCGTAAACAACGCTACATCCCCCAAACTGACTTGTCCTTGCACTGAATTGCCATAAATGTTTTTTTAAAACCTCACAATATCGCTCAGCACCCCCAACATAACCCACACAACCCAAAAACAGTCAGTTCTCTTCTGCGCATGCGCAATCTACACGCGGCTGAAAGTCCTCTCAAAATCACACACCTTACAAAAAACTCCGATTCTCCAACACTTGTGGTTCAGGAGATATCGCATCCCTTATCCACGCATGCGCAGACCCTCTCCAGGGGATTCTATGGAGTAATAGCATCCGCCACCCCCAAACCCCAATCCTCTCTGACGAAAACTGCAGCAGTTAAATGACTTCTCATCTGCGCATGCGCATAACGAAAAATGCCCGGAAGAGGCAGCATGAATTTCAAATAAATATTTTTCGGAATTTCAAGCAAAATAGAGTAATTTTTTGAATTTTTTCATGTCACGTGATCTTCACGAAATTTTGTAAAAGTGTTCGCTTTGGTCTTTTGCATCTAACTACTGAGCTTCTATTCAATCAGATCAGTATTTTACGAGTTATCGTGGAAACAAAATTTTTAAATTTTTGAAATTTTTTTTTGTCTCTTTATGGCCATCCTGTCAGTCACAAAAAACTGCGATTCTCCAACACTAGTGGTTCAGGAGATATCGCATCTTGAATCCACGCATGCGCAGACCGGCACCGGGGGATTGTATGGAGGAATAACATCCTCCACCCCAAAACCCCAATCTTCTCAGAAGAAAACTCGAGCAGTTAAATTATTTCTCGTCTGCTTATGCGAATAACAAAAAATGCCCAAAAGAGGCAGTTACACCCCAGTCGTTCACCGTTCAGACTCATTTTGAAAACCAATTTAAAATTCCACACATCGTTTACGCATTAATTCAATTGCCATTCTAGTAAGTAGTCCATATTTTAATCAGTTGCCCTCGTACATATCGTATTGATTCAGATAAACGCGTAAGAAGCCGTCAGAATATGGTCACCAGATGTTATGTATTCCGTGTAGAACTTCGAAATGAAATAATTTGACCAGTTTGGAAGTTCAAAATTATTAATTTTTTTTGAGGCTCCTAGTGGTCTGTCCGCAGTGAAATTTTGCACACCACAAGAGGTCATTATTGGTCACCGAAGTGCCAAAACTGAACTCATTCCGATATTTGGTTTCGGAATTTCCAGCAAAATATTCCGCTGATAGTTAAAAATTTTTTTAATTTTTTCTACTCATGCTACCCCGACGAAATTTTGCATAAGTGTTTTCGTTGGTACTTTGCATATAACTACCGAGCTTCAACTCAATCGATTCAGTTTTTCTCGAGTTATAGTGAAAACAAAATTTCAATTTCATTTTCAAATATATAACATTTTTTTTTTCTAGTTTACAGCCATCCGATCATTATGAGACTTCGCAGGCATATAAAGGTCATGATTATACAATTTGATGCTGAATTTCAGATCGATCGAGTGATCGGTTTTGGAAATATTCTCGAAAAACGATTTTACTAAAAATGGCCGTAACTCCGAAACGGCTCGATGGATTTTGCCCATTAACGAACTTGTCCGAGATATTTACGCTCCAAACATGCCCTGCAAATTTCAACGCTCTAACTTGCTCCGTTCGAGAGTTATCGTGCTAACGGCCGGCCGGCCGGCCGGGCCGGACGGACAGAATTGAATTTGACCTCGAATTCTTCATCAGGGAGTCGAACCCAATCGTTTGAGACCATTTTCGCAAAAAAATTCGAAAAATACAGACATTGTGACGAAATGATAGCACGCTGTTCCTTGCGGAACACGCGCGCAATAATCTTCATTGGTAAAATTAGGCATAGTGATCGATTTTATAACTTAATACGAATTATCACCAAATTAATAGTAAACACAAAATGCTACTGAATAAAGAGGAATTTGGCAGATGTAATTAATGATATCTATCATTAAAAAAAAAGAATGTAAAACATGGTAAGTTTTTGCATATGGTTCATAAGGAATTATTTATTTATCACTGGAGAGAAAACCGATGGCCGATTAGTTGAAATAAAGAGGTTTCCGATACAAATTCGAATCAAAATTCGCCATCTATTTAGGAACAACCTGTAACTTTTTTTCTCTTGCATATTAGGGTAGTAAAATCTAAAACATGGTTTAAGTAACAGTTCCTGAAAATTTCATCTTTTTGGCGTGAAGGGAAAAGAAATAGCTGAAAATTCAAGACGAAAAACAGTTTTTTGTGAATAACTCAGAAAATATCCACTTTAGGGCAAGGGTGTGATACATACACTCACACTATTTTGTAACGTAGATTCAACATCTGCCATAAAAAAATGGGGTTCTAATTTGAAAAAATTGATTTTTCACGATTTTGTCATCCCTAACTTTGAAAGCGATTTTTTCACCCCCTGTATCATGAATCGCGATTTCGATTTTTAAAGTGGATACATCAATCTTACATCTTGAAAAATCCCAAAAATGAAAATTTTCAATCCAAATACCTCGAAGTTATTCTTGTTTCAGAGGAGCTCTATTTTCGATTTTTTTTCGAATTTTCCCGCTCAGAGAGAATTTTCCAACCAAAACTGAAAAATGTTACATCAAAATAACTTGAAATTTTCTAAGGAATCTATTTCTGCAATGAAAAAATGGTGTTCTAATTTGAAAAACGGAAGTTGACGTCATTTCCGGAAAAACCGGAGGTGCTCATGCCTTGAAAATATTTTAGATTTCATCAGCATCGTGAAGTACTTATAAGTGCTGAATTTCATGAAAATACGTTCAGTAGCTTCCCGTATAAATATGGGTGAGTTTCCTCGTGAAAGACCCTGTATATTTCTGGTATTTAATGGGTTGGAATCTATCGTAGGTACGTGATGAGGCCACACTCGTATACTTTAGATTCGTGAATTCTCACTCTACTTAATTGTTTATTGCCCTGAGAACATGAGTTGTGAACCTTAATGAAAAGAAAACCCAGATGTATTCTATACAAGGTTGGCACGGAACAAATGTAATGCAACTTGATTACAAAAACAGAAACCTTGGAAAAAATTTCGTAATTGATCCAGAAAGAATATGCTTTATACAGGGTGAGTCTTTGACCACTGCATTGATTTTAATCAAATATTCCTCTCATTAAATGAAACACTTTTTTCATATACCATTTTTCAGATTCGGCTCAGGTAAAAAGTTACAAGCGTTTAAAGATTTCACAATGTGCTAATACACTCCCGCATATAAATTATCTATGACATTGTTGGCAGACGAGAATAAGGCATGATAACGTGGTTTACAGCTTGATTTGGGATTCAAACGCTCAGGGACGGATCCATAAAAGTAGTGAAATTTCTGAAGTTTTCCATTTTAAAACATTCAAGGAAGAATATTTCGTAAACGGTGCGTTTAAGGAGAAATGATGATGAATAATATAATGTTTTAAAACGATGGAATATTCTTGAAATGACTCAAGAAAAACTTTATATGCTTTCTTTATGCTAATTTCGTTTAGTTTTATGAAGTCTATGAGTCCATAACTAGGAAACCAGTAGAAGTAGAAAATAACTATTATTTGGAAAATATGTATCATAGTTATAGGAAACTTTACGCCAACATTAATTTTATTCGAAAAAAGGATGTCAAAGCTACAAAATAAAAACTGATTTTTTTTCAAAATTTCAACAGCCTGTATCTTTTTACCTGAGGTGAATTTGGAAGAATGTTAAAGGAAAAAAGTGTTTCATTTGATGAGAGTAATCTTTGGTTAAAATTAATACAGTAGTCAAAGACTCACCCTGTATACACCTGAGTTCATCATTTCCCTCAAACTCGCAAATTTACAGATTTTATACCATCGAGAACATACTAGAAACTTTTCAACTCTTCTAATTGTGCCTAGTAAGGGTACGAGATAATTATGGTATTTCCAAAACAACAGATATTATCGAGTTGAAAATTGGCGATGCTTATGATTAAATTACATTCGATTTCAGGAAATATATCTTCTGTTTACTCTGATTAACTCCCGCGTGAAGTCACTCGCAGCGCTGAAAAGACAGGGCACCAGGGAGTGGAGCGACAGTGGGAAATGTGGCGACAAGCACATACTTTTGCACTTATTTTGAACGTAGAGAGGTTCAAATGGATCAATGACATTACAATTGGCAAAAAGATTTACGTGAGATTTTCAATTTTCAATTTTTATTATCACAGAAGACTAATGTTGTTGTACTCAGAATGAATATTATAGCCATAAGTTTGAGGCTCAGCTGCTTCAAGGTTCCGTAAAGATGATAAATAATCTTGTAAACACACTTCTTGCAAAAATTCATATATCAGCAATTCATCACTTGATTGCAAAAACAAGAGTTTTTTTCGTTTCCTTAAAGATCCTTCCACTCTGAAATCTGTGAATGATATTTGTAAAATAAGTCGTAGCAAAAATATTACTAATTTTCGCTTATGTGTTGATCATTTTTCAGTCTCAGATTTCAATTGAAACTCTTTAAGGGTCATCGGAACAAGAAGGCTTTGCCTCACTGATCTCAGGTGATTCATTTACACAATGAACATGACTATGTCAGGCAATTCCAGCCTTAAATTCAATTTCCAATTCAACCATCACCATCTATCGATTCTCATATGAATCATTCACACAATGTCAGGTAATTGTAGCCTTAAAATCAATCGCTAAATCAACCATTACCATCAAACAGATGATTAATTTAAACATTGGTGACTATTGCTATATCTAGCGATTTCAGCCTGAAATTTACTGTGATATTAATTATAGCACACAATGTGAGTAAATGTGATATACCGTCGTATTCACAAAGCATTCAATCTCCGTTAAGTCCTATAACTGAGGTCCTCAGTTAAGGATAAATAAGAATCGCAACCTCAGTTAACGTATGTAATGATGCTGAAACAGGCCTGTTTCACGTTAATTTTCACTTAAACTGAGGTTGCAATTCTCATTTATCCTTAACTGAGGACCCCAGTTAGGACTTAACGGAGATTGAATGCTTTGTGAATACGGCGGATTGACAGTCATTACCTAGATTGATGGATTCTGCCTGATTTTGACTGTCTATTGTGACTGTGGATGCTTCTTCCCCTCCCTAGATGAATTAGTGTTATTGTGATTTAGTAAAGTGACAATTAGGATCATTATGATATCTGAAAGACCGTTGTGAATGATTGTTGACCCACAAATATTTCTTTATCCCTAATTCATGAACATCAAAGTGTAAAGCCTGGTTTATGCTGGCTGGTAACTTTAACTTATTCCCTAACTTATAAATTGAAACATAGATTTCTAACGCTATGGTTGATACTGAGACTGAATAATCCGTTTACTTATTATTAATAATCATAAATAATAAGTTAACGGATTATTTAGTCTGATTATAAAGCATAACACTAAAAATAAATGTCTATTTATATTATATATATATGATTAAGTTAAAGTGACCAGCCAGCATAAACCAGCCTTAATAGTAAATTGGTTCCGATAATGTATATTGTAAATCGTTATAGGGGGTAACGTTGCACTGTGACCTATTGTGCCTCCCCGTCAGAGCTGTCGATGTCATTACCATCAAACCAAATTCCAATTTGGATTCTTATTTTGGAATGATCTAAGACCTGTATAGTTGGTCAAAATCTCTGTTTGTTTCATTGAATTGTGTCATGGTTTTTTGTTTCTCTACAAAGAAATTGCTTTTATTTGTTTTAGAAAACTGCTACCTAAATTATATTCACATTCGAAAAGGTGCGAGACAAAAGTTGAATCTAAGCGAGTAATCAGAACAGAGTAGTTAAGACCAATCGGTTGATTCAAAAGGATTGGTCTTAACTAATCTGTTCTGGTTGCCCGTTCGACTAAAAAATATTATTTACTTCTTATATTCTTAAATGGAATATTTAATACATAATTATGGAATTGTAAAAATGATGTTAATAAATAAATTATTGTTTATAAAGTTTTGTTTCATTTTGAAGCATATTTCCTTTCGAATCATTTTATTTGTCGAACACAGATTCATATACAATTCGAATATTCAAAAATGGAACCACAGAGCACCATTGTAATTCTTTTGTAAAATGACATATTCCTTAATAAGCGGAAGCCCCTTAGAACCATAATAGAGTACTCCCACTTGTTTTCACTCTTTCTAATTCTCTTCTTATATACTGACTGACAAAGAAAGTGTTACACTCAGAAGGAGCTGTTTAAATTTTATTTTTTTTTTTGGTAAAACATGGATAGTATAGCAAGGAGTAAATGATTGAAATTTCAAGAAAAAAAACGAAGGGTTTACAATTTTTTTTTAAATTTGTTAATGATGTGTTTGTTCGCCGCGATTATCTATACACTCCCTAACGTCTTGGCATTGATGCAATAAGATGGTCTATTTCTTCTTGAGAGATACTATCCCAAGCTACCTGTAGTTCATGTATCAGAGCCGCCAAAGTCCATGGGGGCTGGGGTAAATTTCCCAGCCTTCTACACATGATGTCCCAAACATGCTCTATGGGTGAGAGATCGGGGGATCTGGGTGGCCATGGCAAAAGATTCACATGGGACGCTTCAAAAAAGGTTAAACTAACTCTCGCAACATGAGGTCGAGAATTATCATGCTGAAATATTGGATTCTCGAGCCGTTTAAAGAAAGGGAGAACATATGGCCCCACCATGTCTTGAAGGTAACGCAGTGCTGTCATGTTACCTCGAATACAGACTAAAGGTGACCTACTTGCATGTGCAATAGTACCCCATATCATAACGCCTACTGTCCGGTGTACATGACGCTCAATATCAAACTGAGGTTCACGTATTTCTCCCCGACTTCGTCTAACCCTTCTTCGGCCATCATGTGTACCCAAGGAGAATCGAGATTCATCGGAGAAGACGTTCTCTGCACCACTGTAATCGTTGCAGGCGATGATCAACCGTCAGAGGTAACACAAGATTGGGTCGATAATGCTGCAGTCCAAAAGAGATTATCGGGCGGTAAACCTTTCGGACAGTTACAGGATGGCCTTGTTCTCCTAACCACTCATCAGCCAAGGATCGAGTTGTCGCAAATCAGTATCTAATAGCCATGAGTATTAGACGTCGATCTTGAACTTAATTTGTGCCCCTTCGACGTCCAGTGCCTACTCTTCTTCGGTTTTGGGCATGATCGGTTAGCAATTTCTCGAAATGACAACCCCGCCTCCCGTAGACCAATAATTCGACCTCTTTCAAATTCACTTAGCTGGCGATAAATTCCGCGTACACGTACTCTAGGCATTTTAACAACAACTAAACATTGACTTTGGAACTCCTCGAAGAGCTGGTTTGTTGTAAAATTCAAAAAAATTGCAAAAAAGACTACAATATGTAAGTAACAAAAATTGTTTACATGAAAAAGCCTTCATGATGTTTTCCTCCAAATTTTAATCATTTACTCCATGCTATACTACCTATGTTTTACAAAAAAAAATTACAGCTCCGTCTGGGTGTTGCAGTTTCTTTGTCAGTTAGAATATTATATGTTCTGTGCTATTCAAACTCTCATGAACATAGAATAAGGTGGCTGTAGCTAATAGAGCACTGTCGGTTAATGTCACAACATGGCCGCCAAAGAAGATAGGGGGGCAAACAAACTCATCTCATATAAGTATTATTTGGCACTGTTTAATGTATGGTTAATGTGAATTATAAGCCAAAATAGCGTTTTAAAACCCTTTTTTGTTGAAAAATCGTCATTCTTGGTCCATTGGGAATACTGTGAGATAAGTAAATAGTCTGGAGAGGTGCTATGAATCGAAAATGTTCGGTCTAAATATATACCACCTTGAATCGCTCACAAAGCGTAATGTTTTTCTTTTTTCAGATTTGGCGAGGTGAATTGTATAGTTTTTCAGCTGTTGTGGTACTTCGGAAGTAACTGAAAATATCACTAAGTAAAATTTTCTTTTTTCTAAGAAACCCCGCCGCATTCTACAACTAATGACCACGTTTGAACTGCATCAGATTAGTATTTTTTGAGTTATTGAGGAAATAACAAGAACATTTCAGTTAGGTATAACTCCAAAACCGTTTTGCCTTTCATGTCTATTGCCTATATTATATTATGCCTATTATTTGATTAACAAAATCAAATGTTGCTTTCGGGTGCGCAGCCTGAAAATTGGAAGTCACCATCTCCTTTTTCAAGTTATGCTGAGACAAATAGTATTTTCTGGCAATTTATTTATATATTTTTATTGATACGATCCTCACAATTTCACATCCGTCTTTTTGTCGGTATTTTACTACTACTCACCAAGTTTCAATTCATTCGGATTAGTATTGGTTGAAAATAAAATTATTACTCGGAAACCATTGGATGGATTATGCCCATTAACGAAATTGTCCGTTGCATTTGGAAGCGCCACCTACCATCAAAATCAAATTTGATCTCGAAATCTTCATCAGTACAAATATTGACTAAATCATCTTTCAATACAAATATCAGTGTTATATTATTGGAAAGTCATAATACATATTTAATGATGCTCAATTATTGATAATCTGGTCACTTCATGAGTAAATGATTCAATGATCCAAGGATATTCAATTTTTTCGGGAACAGATTTGCTGTGCAGATAGATTACTATAAAGAACTTGGAGCGATCTTTCTCTTGAATCATAAAGGAATAATAATACTATAAATAATAATAAAAATCAACTACGTTAGCATCCATATTTGAAATTTAATTAATAGCTATTTATGATATGAGTGTTAAATGTGATGTTTTATTCTCTGAGGAAAAAATTTTGTGAAATGGACGGAGCGAATTGAACAATTTCACGAACAAAGTAAAATCACTTTCTACACAAATATCAAACTTGTTATTGGTGCTCTTGTTCCTCGGAACAGAGTGATTATCAATTTGCCCAAATGTCTGTTATTTTCGAATTTTTGGCTGAAAATGATCTCAAGCGATTTGATTCAACTCACTGATCAAAAGTCCGTGGTCGAAATCGATTCTGTCTGGCCATCCGGCCGGCTGGCCGTCCGGCCGTCCGCTAATACGACAACTCTCGAACGAAAGGAGTTAGAGGATTGAAATTTGCAGGGTAGCTTTGGAGCGTAAATATCTCGTACGAGTTCGTTAACGAGTGAAATCTACTAAGCAGTTTCGGAGTTATGGCCCTTTTCAGTAAAATTTTTTAATGAATATTTCCGAAAGCGATCACTTGATCTATCTGAAATTCAGCATCAAATTGTAGAATAATGACTTTTATACGCATGAGAAGTTTCGTGTTGATCATATCGCCGTAAGGCGTCAAAAAAAAATTTTGATTTTGAATTTTTTTTCTACAATAACTCTCGAACAGAATGAAATTTTAAGAGTATGTTTTGGAGGTAAATATCTTGGAAGAATTCTTTATTGGGTAGAATAGGCCAGATGATTTCGGAGTAACGAAACAATATATTTTTTTTACTTACAAATTTAAAATTCATTTTTTTTTCAAGATGCAGTTTCTCCTTAAAAATCCATTTATATCATTTTCAACTCTAACAAGCTAATACTTTCGGAGATCTGATTTTTCAAAATTTCAATAATGCATCGTACTTCTATTTTTTCACAGAATGCTATAATCATTCTATCTATTAATTATTATATGATCTGTGTTCATACTCGTACATGTCATCCTGTTCTATAAGAGAGAGTCATATTAATTTCAGCTATTTTAATTTAATTTCCTCCATGGTGCAGTTCGCATTCTCAGATTACTGATTTAATCTTGATAAATAACAACAAATCTTGTCAAAGTTTGAACAAGAGTGCCAAAGCTCCTGTCCACAGGGCTTGCATTTTAATATTCATAGTAACTAACAAATTCCTGTTTTCAATAAAAAAGACGGTGTCATTTAAATTGCGTTATTGTCCAATTTTTGTCTTTAGTTCTTGACTGTTGAATATGTTTGTTGATAGTGGAATAATTAATAAAAGTGTTAATTTGGTTGTTCCTGAGGATATTGAAGAGTCTGCAAGAAGAGCAACTTTGGAACTCCTACCTAAAAAATCAGTTCAGCAGTACGACATTGCATATACCAATTTCCTCGCCTGGTGTAAATTGAAAAATATAGAAGGGAACTTCAGTGAACCTGTTTTCTTAGCATACTTACAAGAAAAATCAAAAATATGAAGCTCATCAACTTTGTGGAGTAAATTTTCCATTATCAAGTCAAGCTTCCTTATTATAATTTTGTCTGATTTCATCATAAGAAAATGTAGTGTTAAAAATATTTTTAAAACTGTGTTAAAAATATTTTCAACACTGTTTTGAAAATATTTTTAACACGCTTCCACATAAATATTCACTAGGGTGTCCCTTATTTTTCAAAGTTTTAATTTCACAACGCATAGGCTCTTGTTTTGTTCATTTGGACCCAAAACACTCGAAAACCATTTTTTACCTCATTTGGAATAGAACTAACCGTGCCGACTTGCACGTAAAGAAGTTCATACAAGTTCAGTCTTCAGTCACAGAAGCGGCGCATGCCTTCTGTTATTGTCAGTTTATTTCGGCTTGTCGAGTAACGATTCGGTATTATTTCGATTTTGAGGATGTCAGTGGAATTAAGAAACAAAAAAAAAATTTCAATTGGTGACATAAGTAGCCTAACAACAGGTGCAAAATTACCGTCTTCGTTAATTTCTTATGTATTTATTTCTCAATATACGCGAAGGTAAGTTGGCTGCTAATGACAGTGCCAATCTTCTGGAGTGTATTATATTCTGTGAAAGGCTAGAATACCTACCAAAGCTGTTCGTAATGATGTTAAAAAGTTATCAAGTCTGGCGTGAGCTTCAAAAGGATAGTAAGAAGATTCAGGATGTTTATAGGCACCACAATAAAAACTTTCAATTTGAGTTATGTAGATAATTTATTTATTATCGCACATGCTGATACTCTCGAAAGAATAAAAATTGCAGAAGATAAGATATTCTTGCAAAAACAAAGCGAGCCAGGACGTCCGGGATACTTTAGCATGTGTTGACAAAAAGTTGGCTGAAATTGAACAAAGGGCAGCGCTGAGTAAACTGGCAGAAGAGAAAAAGAAATGAAGGCAAATGATTTCCGAGAGATTATTGATTCTTCACACAACTTTGAAACACATGGAGAAATAGAGGAACAATCTACAATCTCTGAAGAAAGTCCGGAAGAACCTCAGGCTGCCACATCTCAATTTGTAAGTTGACAAGAAGGGCAAGCGAAAGCTGTAATAAATGCACTTAAAGGCCGGGTTCTCAAAACTGCGTTTGATCCAAGATCCAGCTAGTTACTAGTAGTCCTGATATTACGCTGTTCAAAAAGATTAGAGACAACTGGATGGATATTAATCCTAGTGCCATCAAAACATGTACCGATTTTGTTTAATATATTAATATATTATTAATAATATAACAACACCTCTGTGGATCAAATAAATTGATGACGTTTTTCAACAACGAACTGACAAAATCGATAATATAAGATCCTTATCGTAAATCAATCGAGCTCGCTGTTCCTTTTCTGGATAAAGATAATGATAATGAACTAAAAATCAGACATTCTGGCGCAATGCATCAAGCTGTTTGAGTGGCTCAACGCAAAATAACACACTTAAAAAAGCTGTTTGTTGCAATCTCATGAAATGGGTGCCAATAAGGAACAAGCTCTACGTGATTTGTGTTTTTTTATTGTGGCAGTTTATGAGAAGCCCTAGCTGGTATGCAGTTTGCCAGAAAATCACCCTATCAACATTGTTGTTTTATACAAACCTTAGAAGATTATGAAAGGGTTGATAAATTAATTTTTAAAGCGACTCTAAACGACTTCTGTCAACACTTGTAGTACTTATCAGAGGAAATAGTCGTTATTTAAAATTTTGATGATAAGGTTGATGAGCGGACGAAAACGAATATTGTAGAAAATTTACAGCAAAGCCTTTGAAGCTTCTGAAAAGAGATATGTACCATCCAGGGAAGAAATGTCTGGTTCTCTTTACGTTTGGTAAAAAGTAGTTTAATCAGTTCATTGAAACTTACTCTTTCATTCATACTACTCCAAGTAGTTTAACTTTTTTCAGGGAAATCTTTGATTGAGTTCGTATCAGTGACAAGCAAAGATTTATTCCCCTGACTGAAACTTGACAGTATTTTCCTGCAAGAGAATGTGTTATTGTGGAATGAAAACTCTGCGAAGTACGAGTATGTATATTGAAGCAAAAAAAAATTGTTTAGATTAAAAACAGTTAATGACACAGCTGAACGAGATGCTAAATTAGTGCTGGAGGTTGATTGTTTGATTACTGCAGATGAAGAACAGTAAAATGGAAAAATCTGAATTAATAATAAGATATATTGTACAATTTTTATTAGTTGCAGAGAGTTTATCATATAAATTTGTGGTTTCATCATAATTTATCTAATAGAATGTATTTAAGTGATGGTCTACGGGCAGAGTTAGGAAATGGGTTTAACAGCTATTTTCGAAAACTTCAAAGCTAAGTCGGCACGGGATAAAATCAACGTAGGAGGTTGAAATTCTGTACTTGGGTAACTAATAGACTAATAAATATAATAAGAGGGTATGCGTTTCGAAAACTAAAAAAAAAATTTTTTTTAACATATAAGGGACACCCTAATATTCACTTTCAACAATGTTGGCTGTCATTGAAAGTGTCACTTTTAATGGCATTTGTACAAAAAACACTGTATCGGAAATTTGGAAAACTACATATATTTTTACTATGACAGACTCTAATATATTGTACATGTAGAGAGAGAGAGAGAGAGAGTTTAGTGGTGTTCTTGCAACTTAATGGATTGCTTTCACGTTTCACGGGTCATAGGTATACGTATAAGAAAAATAAATGTATAAGTACAATATGTCACAAAACACAAAACAACCCAACCACATAAATAGATAGAGAGTTTTGTTTCAAGAGCAGTGTGCATACTAAAGTTAATAATTAATAAATCAAGTGTAAAGATAAAATAATATTTACATGTATTACATGAAAAATGTATGAATAATAAGTTAGACGCACAGTGTGTTAATATATGGTCATGTTCTGTAGATAAATTAATATTAACAAGTTAAAATATATGCAGAATTTATGAAAAATAATAGTTGAAAAAAACTTAAAAACCACTTTATTGATAAATCGAACTGAAAAGTATAAAATTGAGTATTTAAACAATATGTGTAGCGTTCATTCTTACTGGCTTATATCAAATGCTTAGCGAAAACCATCTGTAGGTATAATATTATAATAATGCCCCTGATCGACGGGCGAGTAAAACCGCAGTTCTTGGCTCGTCGCGGTAAGGCTTGCCGGTCGATCATTGCAAAACCGGCGGTATTGCAGTGTTTTTTGTACAAATGCCATTAAAAGTCACTTTCAATGACAGCCAACATTGTTGAAAGTGAATATTTATGTGGAAGCGTGTTAAAAATATTTTCAAAACAGTGTTGAAAATATTTTTAACACAGTGTTAAAAATATTTTTAACACTACATTTTCTTATGATGAAATCAGACAAAATTATAATAAGGACGCTTGACTTGATAATGGAAAATTTACTCCACAAAGTTGATGAGCTTCATATTTTTGATTTTTCTTGTAAGTATGCTAAGAAAACAGGTTCACTGAAGTTCCCTTCTATATTTTTCAATTTACACCAGGCGAGGAACTTGGTATATGCAATGTCGTACTGCTGAACTGATTTTTTAGGTAGGAGTTCCAAAGTTGCTCTTGTTATACCCCTGGCCGATGGGCGAGTAAAACAGCGCTTTTTGGTTCCTCCCGGAAAAGCTTTCCGGTCGATCATTGCGAAACCAGCAGTACTGCATTGTTTCACCAGCGAGCTTCACCGCGACGAGCCATAAAACCGTGGTTTCACTCGCTCGGCCGTCGATCAAGGGCTTCACACCAGCGAGCTTCTCCGCGACGAGCCCTAAAACCGCGGTTTCATTCGCCCGTGGATCAGGGGCATTAGTCAATTGAAATAATTGTAATAACACGCAAGTCCAAGAACTGATACCTGAAGGGAGTGAAAGTTGACCCGTCTTCTTTCGTCTCCCAGATTTTACAAGGTGACAAACTCGATTAGGTGCTACCATTTACACGCTCACGAATACTTATCTGTCTTATTTTCAAGAGAATTGAATTGCTTCAATTGTTTCGAATTATCTTTGGCAACAGCGGATGCATTTCGGGACATGATTAAAATTCTTTTGGGACAGGATTCAATCATTTTCCAGGACAGGATCCAAGAAAATTTTCGTGTAGAGGATTTATAACTTTTGGTTGAGGTCACAACTCTCTGAACAGGATCTAAAGCTATCTGAATAAAGACTTGACCAGAACTTTCGACTGGAGGTCCAAAACTTCCAGTTCCACTTTCAGATAAGATTCTTTGTTAAAATTGTATAATTTCTAAACCAATAACAAGCTCGTTAAATTAACCATAAAATGTTCTTTTGTGTTAAGAAAAGAGTGAATTAAAGACCTAGTATTCATATCTGACTTTTTTTGCTGGGAAGCAATTGTGACAAATCACGTGCTAACCTTTAATCTTGAGCTAGCCGAATAACAACTTCTAAAGGGAATTGGGGGTTACAAATGATGGACGCAAAATTGTTTAGAGAAATGCTTGGTGTGGTTTTTGCCATATTTTTTATGCCTTTCGCACGACTGTTTATTTAATATTTCATCAATAGCACACTTTTGGATTTCTTAACTATTGTGTCACAGATTGCACCGACCGAATATTTTCAAGAAATGATATTATTGAGCCCCCTACGATCTGCTCTAAATAAGACTGTTTGAATGCTCATATATGCTCATGTTTTACTTTTTAGTACAATTCATCAATAAATCGTGTTTTTTTTCAGTTTTTTAAACTATCAACTATTTTCTCGTTTTTAATTCGATTTATCGCATGCGCAGATTACGCACTAGCTTTTACTCTCTAACTCTCATGCAGAGGATCCCTAACGAAATTAATTAATCCTGGCGATCCAAATCAGGATAATGGGATACTCTTCTCAAATTATTGTAATGTCATCGACTCCTGATAAGTCTGCGAAGTTTAAATAAAATCTGATCGTCTAAACTGGGTCCAAATTCCGTTCAAAGAAGTCGGTTTCAAACAAGCAAGGAAGCGAACATACAGGTGAATATAAGCTCATAAAATTGGTTCAAGCACTGACGTGAAGTTAGGAGCTTTTGCGCGTATGTTCTTTTGTCCATTCTCTTGTTTTGGACACTCTTAATCGAATTTACCATGGTGAATTCTATTGTCCGTTCTCATGTATTGAACACTCTCTTTACTTGCGGCAAAAAGTCCTCTCAAAATCACACACGTTATAAAAAACTCCGATTCTCCAACAATAGTGATTCAAGAGATATCGCATCTTTAATCCACGCATGCGCAGACCCTCACCAGGAGATTCTATGGAGGAATAGCATCCGCCACCCCAAAACCCCAATCCTCTTTGATGAAAACAAAACCAGTTAAATAACTGATGGTCTGTTCATGCGCATAACTAAAACTGCCTATAAGGGGTAAAATCAATTTCAAAATTAGCCCCAAGGCCACGGTACGGACACTTCAACTCGGAAACAACGCTACATCCCCCAAACTGACTTGTCCTTGCACTGAATTCCCATGAATATTCTTTTAAAATCTCACAATATCGACTCAGCACTCCCAACATAACCCATGCAACCCGAAAACAGTCACTTCTCTTCTGCGCATGTGCAATCTACTAGCGACTAAATGTCCTCTCAAAATCACACACCTTACAAAAAACTCCGATTCTCCAAAAATAGTGGTTCGGGAGATATCGCATCTTTAATCCACGCATGCGCAGACCCTCATCAAGGATCTGGATTCTATGGAGGAATAGCATCCGTCACCCCAATCCCCTCTGATGAAAACTACAGCATTCAAATGACTCCTCAACTGCGCATGAGCAAAAGGAAAAATGTCCGGATAGGGCAGCATGAACCTCATAAAAATAGGTTTCGGCATTTCCAGCAAAGTATTCCGCAGAATAGTAGTAATTTTTTAATTTTTTCCGTGTCAAGTGATCTTCACGAAATTTTGCAAAAGTGTTTGCTTTGGTCTATAGCATCTAACTACTCAGTTTCAATTTATTCAGATCAGTATTTTTCGAGTTATCGTGAAGACAAAATTTTAAAATTTTTGAAAATTTCTTCTGCCACTTTATGGCCGTCCGGTCAGTACAAAACTTCGCAGGCATATAGAGGTCAAGATTCTACAATTTGATGCCAAATTTCCGAAAGATCGAGTGATCGGTTCCGGAAATATTAAAAAAAACATTTTTACTAAAAATTCCGAACCCGCTTGGTGGATTTCGCCCGTTAACGAACTTGTCCGAGATATTTACGCCACAAAACTACCCTGCAAATTTCAAAGCTCTAAGTCGTTCCGTTCGAGAGTTATTTTGACCTCCAATTCTTCATCAAGGGGTCAGAACTCCGAACCCAATCGTTTGAGACAATTTCTGAAAAAAATTCTAAAACTACAGACATTGTGACGAAATGATAGCATGCTGTTCCTTGCGGAAAACGCGCGCAAAAATTACCGTAACTCCGAAACACCTAGATGGATTTTGCCCCTTAACGAACTTGTCCGAGATATTTACGCTCCAACCATGCCAATTTACCATGGTAAATTCGATTAAGAGAGTGTCCAATACAGGAGAATGGACAATAGAATTCACCATGGTAAATTCGATTAAGAGTGTCCAATACAAGAGAATGGACAATAGAACATACGCGCAAAAGCTCCTGACTTCACGTAAGTGCTTGAACCCATTTTTTCTCGTAATGTTTTTGAAATTTTTTTGGGTCACGGTTCTGACAAAAAAATTTTTTTCGTCATTTTTGTGAAATTTTCTAGGGGTACGGTTCTTACAAAATTTAAAACACGTCTTTATATCGATATTCTACAACTAGTTACCAAGCTTCAATTTGATTGAATTTATATTTTTTGAGTTATCGTGCAAATAATATTCCAGGTGGGTATATAACTCCGGAACCGTTGGACCGATTATTCCCGTAAACGAACTCAACTGTCCCATTCGAATAAGCAACATACCCTGAAAATTCCATGTCCCTTCCTCCTTTCATTCGAGAGTTATCGAGGCAACGGTCACCCATCCATCTACTGAACACACACAAGGCTGCTCGAATCTCTAACAATATATATATATATATATATATATATATATATATATATATATATATATATATATATATATATTGTTCGAGATTCGAGCAGCCTTGTGTGTGTTCAGTAGATATATATATATATATATATATATGTATATAATCAATCTTCAATATTGTTTTTTTCGACCAAACTCAAATATAATATATGTGTTATCGGGAATGTGGTCAGTATAAGAAATTGGAACAACAATTTACTTCAAATTCTCAATATTTCGTCAATATATTTTCGACATCATCAGGAGAAAAACTAAAAAATTTTACATATTATCAGTGAGATCATGGGCAAGACAAAACAAACAATCAACTTACAAGACTAGAGTTCCATTCTTAAAATGAAATTTTGAGTATTCATCGCCAAAACTACCACTATGCTATATTTAGTGCAAAACTTAAAATCAACCAACTACATGTCTATGCAGTAAAACAATTATTAGGAAATCAAAAAAAACCCTGAGAAACATATTCGGTTCGATACAGGATGAACAATCTCAAAACTGAAATCAAGTGACATCTATATGACCTAACGTGTATTAAATTTTATTTATGATTAAATAGAGGGATGTAATTAAAACACACTATTTTTGGGCGCATGTTCTAGGGGAACATCGTCCTATCATTTCGTCCAAATGTCTGTAATTTTCGAATTTCGAGCTGAAAATTGGCTAATAGACTAATTCGGACTCCCTGATCACGAATCCGGTGTCAGATTTTTGGGTGCCGTCCGGCCGGCCGGCCGGCCGGCCGGCCAGTTTTCCGGCCGTAGGCACGATAACAGGAGCACCGAAGGTCCTATCGACTTAAAACTTTCAGGGTAGGTTTCTGATCAAAATGCGACGGTTAAGTTCGTTAACGGGCAAAATCGGCCGGACGGTTTAGGAGTTATAGACATTTGAAATTTTGAGGTTATTTCCCTGATATTTCAGGAACTAAAGAAGATGTTGAATCGAAACTTGGTAGTCAGTTCGAGGATATAAACGCGCAACTTTTGGCAGAATTCTGTTATGATCGAAATGTTGGTAATTTTTAAAAAAATATTTCTTTTAATTTTTTCGAAAAAAAAAATTTTTTTTCGTGAACTATTCATCAGATTGCAACAAAAACTTGTACTAACGTCAATTGTAGTATTTTGCAACATTGTGCAAAATTTTGGCTCTATACGATTTCAATTTCTGGAGATATAAGACAAAATGTGTCAAATTTCCTGGGTCTCTCTCAGTATTTTCATCGATTATTATATAATAATCAATAATATTAAGGTATTCAACATGATACTGCTTTTTTTCTTTACTGGTCAGTACGGGCCACAAGGAAGATGAACATGCGCCCAATAGCTCCTGTCCACAGGGCTTGAACCAATTTTTGTAAATAAATTTTTATAATCTTTGGCGATCGATTTCGGTAATTACCATCTTCAGGCCAGCTGAAAATATACAATGATATATACGTATTCTGTTCTGGTTTTGTTTTGATAAAATAAATTGATGTTTACAAACTTTTGAGGTTAACTAAGAGTGTGCAACTTACTGTCTACTGAATTAAAATGGATATGAATGTATTATATATTTGTGTACTTCTCAACTTTATTAATGTTCTATTTTTTATTATTTATTCGATATATTATATTGTAATTAAGTGGAGAGTCTTGGGGTGTTTACTTGTTGGAATGTCATTCAATTGTGGCAGAGGTGAAAAGCGAATGTGAATACTGTCAAATTTTTGATATTATTTCTGTGGCAGGAAAGATTGTGAATTTCTGTTCTTTTTATGTATCAATGAGCTTGAAAATGTTCCTTCCATTAAATTCTATGATATCATTTAATAGAAATGGATCATCTCTATTTTTGTGTATCTCAAGTTGTTCGAGTAATACCATTTTATAATAATTATCCTCTTTGTGTAGTACTTTTAAGTTGTCAAATGTAATATTATGCTTAGTGTCGTCTATATGTGATCCTAGAGCAGATCGGGGTTGATTTTTCTTGTGTTCCTTAAATCTCTTTTCTACATTTCGAGTGGTCATTCCTATGTAATATGAAGGGCAATTCGTACAAGTTATTTCATAAATTCCGCTGAGCTGTTCCCGTTTGTATTTTGTTTTATTATTGACTAATATATCTGCTAGAGTTTTATGTCGTTTATTTGTTAAAGTATAATTGTAGTCTTTCAAAGTTGTATCCATTTTTTCATTGAGTTCTTTATAATATGTCGCCACAGAAATAATATCAAAAATTTGACAGTATTCACATTCGCTTTTCACCTCTGCCACAATTGAATGACATTCCAACAAGTAAACATCCCAAGACTCTCCACTTAATTACAATATAATATATCGAATAAATAATAAAAAATAGAACATTAATAAAGTTGAGAGGTACACAAATATATAATACATTCATATCCATTTTAATTCAGTAGACAGTAAGTTGCACACTCTAAGTTAACCTCAAAAGTTTGTAAACATCAATTTATTTTATCAAAACAAAACCAGAACAGAATACGTATATATCATTGTATATTTTCAGCTGGCCTGAAGATGGTAATTACCGAAATCGATCGCCAAAGATTATAAAAAAAATTTATTTACAAAAATAGTGTGTTTTAATTACAGCCCTCTATTTAATCATAGGACATACTATGGAAGAATTTATTTCTAAAATTGAAAAATTGGAATTATCCAATATCTTCCAACACCTGAAGTATACAATGGATAAAAGACATCGTGTCAACAATCATATACACTTTCTCCACGAATGCAAAATAAATGAAGTAACACCAAAATTCTTGACCTTCAAAATACCAACTAAATTTAATAGAAGTCAAATACAAACAACACTTCTAAAAAAAGAAATCAAAAGACAATATCAACAGTCCGGAATAATCGATATGATACTAAAATTTTTCCACCACTACCTCAATAAATATTTGCATACTATCGAATATCAAAACTTAATTGAAAAACTAGAAGAGGATATATTCTATTCAAACTATGAGGCAGACAGAAAGAGAAGAGCAAAGCTGCGGAAACTAATTGAAGATAAGAACACACTCATAAAGTCCCAAACGAGAACCTGCAGACGAGAACCAGAAACAACAACACCAAGCTCACATACATTTCACGACAAATTCTCTAATCTCTCAGGGATAACTTTGGATGAGGATGAATTGAGAGTATTGAACATAGGACAGAAATTCGCACCAATCCCCAGAACAATGAATGTCTACAAAACTGCAGTTGATCTAGAAGTAAAAATCAGGGTAATCCAGAATATCACACAATGGCTAACAAATTGGCAGAAAATCTAAAAATATATAAAAATAGAAAGGTAAGAGCGTGCAACCATGAGCAATTTAAAGATAATGAACATTTACAAAAAACTATGAAATCAATTCAAAAAAGGTTAACTGATAACGATCTTATATTAACAAAAGGTGACAAAAATGCGGGGCTAGTACTATTAGAATAGAAATTGTACATTGAAAAAACATTAACATTTTTCGAAGAAAATAATATAGTAAAGTGTAAAAACAATCCCTTACAACTCTTCTAACATTACAGAAATTTAATGAAACAATTCACACCATGAAAGAAAAGAATCCACAATTCCCGAAATTATACAGTACGATTAAACTTCACAAACCAAACAAAAGCATAAGACCAATCACATCCGCAATAGGTTCACCAAGTTACAAGATCTCAAAATTCATTAATAAATTGTTCAACAAAAAACTAAAATATAAATCAAACTATTCCATAAAAGATTCAACAGAACTTATTGAACATTTACAATCTCTCGAACTTGAACCGAATAAAACTTATAAGATCATATCATTTGACATAATAAACCTCTATACTAACATTCCCATAGACGAGTCCCTCTCATTATTAAAAGAACAATTAATGAAATACGCCCATAATGATGAATTAAATATAGATGATGCAGACATAGAAAACATAATGAAACTTAGTCAACTAATAACAGAACAAAATTTCTTCATATTTGACGAAATAATATACCTAATGAAAGACGGTTTACCAATGGGCTCACCATCTAGCGGACTAATAGCAGACGTATATGTAGATCATGTAGAAGAACAGATAATGCTCCTACCTTGTAATACTCATATTGTAACCTGGAAAAGATTTGTAGATGACATCTTTTGTCTATGGTCAGGAACAGACAAAGAACTGGAAAACTTTCTTACAGATATTAATACAAGATTCAAGATTAAATTCACAATAGAGCATTCGATATCAAACTCCTTAAATTTCTTAGATTTAAATATAACAATGAATAGAGATAATCAATTTTCCTTCAACATCTACAGAAAACCAACACAAACAGAATCAATTATACCATTTAGCTCCTATGATGCACCCACTATGAAAAGAGCCGCTTTTAGATTTTTGTTCCACAGACTGCTAAACGTCCCACTATCCCAAGAAAACTATAAAAAAGAAATGGACATTATATATCAGATAGGACGAAACAATCAATATCCGAAACAATTCATAGACGAAATTTTTGTTTCAATGAAAAGAAAGATGATAATGAATAAAATCTACCCCCACACATCAGTTGAAAAACATTTTGTATCGACGCCATATTATAAAGAACTCAATGAAAAAATGGATACAACTTTGAAAGACTACAATTATACTTTAACAAATAAACGACATAAAACTCTAGCAGATATATTAGTCAATAATAAAACAAAATACAAACGGGAACAGCTCAGCGGAATTTATGAAATAACTTGTACGAATTGCCCTTCATATTACATAGGAATGACCACTCGAAATGTAGAAAAGAGATTTAAGGAACACAAGAAAAATCAACCCCGATCTGCTCTAGGATCACATATAGACGACACTAAGCATAATATTACATTTGACAACTTAAAAGTACTACACAAAGAGGATAATTATTATAAAATGGTATTACTCGAACAACTTGAGATACACAAAAATAGAGATGATCCATTTCTATTAAATGATAACATAGAATTTAATGGAAGGAACATTTTCAAGCTCATTGATACATAAAAAGAACAGAAATTCACAATCTTTCCTGCCACAGAAATAATATCAAAAATTTTACAGTATTCACATTCGCTTTTCACCTCTCCCACAATTGAATGACATTCCAACAAGTAAACACCCCAAGACTCTCCACTTAATTACAATATAATATATCGAATAAATAATAAAAAATAGAACATTAATAAAGTTGAGAAGTACACAAATATATAATACATTCATATCCATTTTAATTCAGTAGACAGTAAGTTGCACACTCTTAGTTAACCTCAAAAGTTTGTTAACATCAATTGATTTTATCAAAACAAAACCAGAACAGAATACGCCAACGCACATGAATTTTTTTCAATCCGGCAGTCACTTTTATGCGGAGTGATACGATTCTTTAGCCATTGTTGTGACTGTCCTATGTAACATCCCTTACATCCCAAACATGGTACTCGGTAAACTGTGTTACTGGTGAATTCAATTGGTGTTTTGTCTTTTATATTGGTGAATAAATGAGAACCCCTTAAAATATTGTAATTAGCTAACTTTAATTGTGGAAATTCTCTAAATGTATTTATAATTTGATGCGTTAATTTTTTCACGTAAGGTATTTTTTTATATTTAAACTGGTTCACTACTACCTCGTCAGTTGGACCGTCATAGAAGTGGTTGGACTGAAATATTAATTTTCTCAAAATATGTTTTGGGTATCCATTATTAGCAAATAAACTAAATAACCTTCTCAAATTGGCTTTTAAAAACTTTTCATTAGAGATATGTGTGATTCGATTTCTCATTGCAATTACTGTGTTTAGCTTCTGATTGTTAGGATGGTTTGAATAAAAATTGAGAAATCGTCCAGAGTATGTTGGTTTTTGGTACCAGTCTAACACCACAACATTATTCGAGTCTCTGATAACCAGAGTATCTAAAAAAAGGTTCACTTTGATTCTTCTCAAGCTCTAACGTGAATTGAATGTGCCTGTTAAAATTATTAAAAATATTTAATGTATTTTCAGTTTGATTTCTGGGAACCGCACAAATTAAGTCATCAACAAACTTGTACAAGAAAGGTAATCCGAAAGGTAGCGTTGGAATAACGGATTCTAACAAATAATCTAAGACAATGGTAGCCAAAATTGGACTTAAGGGTGATCCCATGGGTGTTCCAAAAGTTTGCTTAAAGAATTTATTGTTGAAACCAAAGTATGTATTGTTGAAAATGAAATTTATCAGAATAAAAAAATTATCCTTTGTTAACTCCACATGCACACTAATACTGTCCCACTTCATATCCAAAATTTCTATTATTAGTTCTAGGGGTATATTTGTGAATAGGGACACCACGTCCAACGAGACAAGAACAAAATCAGCTGGTAAAATAATGCCATCAATATTATTAACAAAGGTAAAAGTGTCCTTTATATTGTATCCATTACTATCCTCAAAAGCCCGTTTCAATGTGTCAGCTAAAAACTTAGAGATGTTATAAGTTACCGCATTTATTGAGCTTACAATGGGTCGAAGGGGTACATCTTCTTTGTGAATTTTCGGTAAGCAATATAATTTAGGGATTGAAGCGTTATGAATTCGAAATGACCTTAACTGCTGTTCATTAATTTGATTTTTTGAAAACAGCATTTTAAGTATATCATTTAGTTTTTTTTTCCAACCTTGATATCCCTTCCGATATTTCCGATTTTCTGTCTCTGGGACCAAAATTTAGTGTTCAATGCACAGATTTCAAGTCATTGCTGAAACATTTCATCACTGATGTTGAAAATATAGTTGCTGAAATTCCAGTGGAACAAAGGGATTCAATTAGGGCAAGTACCGTTAACATCATAACAAATTACGTTCAGGAAGACCGTAATAACAAAGGCACGGGAATTGAATTGAAATTAAAATAAATTCGAATTAAGTGTCCAATACAGGAGAATGGACGACATAATTAACCATGGTAAATTCGATTAAGGGTGTCCAATACAGAAGCATGGACAATAGAACATACGCGCAAAAGCTTCTGACTTCACGTCAGTGCTTGAACCAATTTTTTTTTCGTGATTTTTTTTTAATTTTCTGGAGGCACGGTTCTTAAAATTTTTTTTTTCGTCATTTTTTTCAAATTTTCTAGGAGTACGGTTCTTACAGAATTTTAAACACGTCTTTGTGTTGATTTTCTACTACTAGTTACCAAGCTTCAATTCAATCGAATATTTATTTTTTGAGTTATCAAGGAAACAATATTCCAGGTGGATATAACTCGGAAACCGTTAAACCGATTATGCCCAAAAACGAACTCAACTCTCCCTTTCGGATACGCAACCTACCCTGAAAATTGCAAGTCCCTATCTCCTTTGGTTCGAAAGTTATCGAGGCAACGGTCACCCATCTACTGAACTCACACATGAATGCTCGAATCTCCAACAAAATTCAACCGATCGTATTAAAACTTGAAACTTGGCAGTAGAGTTAGGTAAGGAACGCTCTTGCAGAATTTCAGCAATTTCAAACGTATAGTTACTGATATATAGAATTTTTTTTTTTTATTTTCAATGATTTATTAAAAATTTTCTACAGATGCTATCCTCACCAAATTTCGCAAACATTTTCGCGTTGGCATTCTTCATCTAATAACCATGTTTGAATTCAATCGGTTCAGTATTTTTCGAGTTAATGAGGAACAAAAAACCACCAAATTTCAGAAAATTTCAGATGGCTTTAACTCTGAAACCGTTTGGTCGATTATGCTCAAAAACAAACTCAAATGTGGCATTCATATGCACAACATAACCTGAAATTTTCAAGCCGCTATCTCTTTCCGTTCTCAGGTTATCGTGACAAAAAAAATATTTTTTAATAATTTTTTTAAAATTTTCTAGCCATACGATTCGCCCAAAATTTCACAAACGTGCTTAGGTTCATGTTCTAAAACTACTCACCAAGTTTCAATTCGATCGGATTTATATTGGTTGAAAACAAAATTATTAC
The DNA here is from genome assembly GCA_937662695.2 of Halyzia sedecimguttata. Lineage (NCBI taxonomy): Eukaryota > Metazoa > Arthropoda > Insecta > Coleoptera > Coccinellidae > Halyzia > Halyzia sedecimguttata. The sequence continues at coordinate 6,344,662 of OW569416.2, read as the reverse complement.
TCGGAAACCACTGGGCCGATTATGCCCATTAACGAACTTGTCCGTCGTATTGCGATGCGCCACCCACCCTGAAAATTTCAAGTCGCTAGCTCTTTTCGTTCTCAAATTATCGTGGCAACGGACGGCCGGACGGCCGGACGGCCGGACGGACAGAATCAAATTTGACCTCGGATTCTTCATCGGGGAGTCAAACTTGATCGTTTGAGACCAATTTCGTCAAAAAATTCGAAAGTTACAGACATTTGGGAAAACTATAACGCGATGTTCCCCAGAACATACGCGCAAAAAACACAGCAATTCTTAAAGTCGCACCCAGAAATATATATAATTCAAGCTGATAAGGGTGGTTGTACTGTAGCAATGCACAGAGATGATTATATTCAAAAAACAGAATTCATTTTAAGTGACTCCTCAACTTACCTACTGTTGAACAGGGACCCAACAGTATCCGTCCAAAAAAAAATAAATGATATACTTAAAATGCTGTTTTCAAAAAATCAAATTAATGAACAGCAGTTAAGGTCATTTCGAATTCATAACGCTTCAATCCCTAAATTATATTGCTTACCGAAAATTCACAAAGAAGATGTACCCCTTCGACCCATTGTAAGCTCAATAAATGCGGTAACTTATAACATCTCTAAGTTTTTAGCTGACACATTGAAACGGGCTTTTGAGGATAGTAATGGATACAATATAAAGGACACTTTTACCTTTGTTAATAACATTGATGGCATTATTTAACCAGCTGATTTTGTTCTTGTCTCGTTGGACGTGGTGTCCCTATTCACAAATATACCCCTAGAACTAATAATAGAAATTTTGGATATGAAGTGGGATAGTATTAGTGTGCATGTGGAGTTAACAAAGGATAATTTTTTTATTCTGATAAATTTCATTTTCAACAATACATACTTTGGTTTCAACAATAAATTCTTTAAGCAAACTTTTGGAACACCCATGGGATCACCCTTAAGTCCAATTTTGGCTACCATTGTCTTAGATTATTTGTTAGAATCCGTTATTCCAACGCTACCTTTCGGATTACCTTTCTTGCACAAGTTTGTTGATGACTTAATTTGTGCGGTTCCCAGAAATCAAACTGAAAATACATTAAATATTTTTAATAATTTTAACAGGCACATTCAATTCACGTTAGAGCTTGAGAAGAATCAAAGTGTACCTTTTTTAGATACTCTGGTTATCAGAGACTCGAATAATGTTGTGGTGTTAGACTGGTACCAAAAACCAACATACTCTGGACGATTTCTCAATTTTTATTCAAACCATCCTAACAATCAGAAGGTAAACACAGTAATTGCAATGAGAAATCGAATCACACATATCTCTAATGAAAAGTTTTTAAAAGCCAATTTGAGAAGGTTATTTAGTTTATTTGCTAATAATGGATACCCAAAACATATTTTGAGAAAATTAATATTTCAGTACAACCACTTCTATGACGGTCCAACTGACGAGGTAGTAGTGAACCAGTTTAAATATAAAAAAATACCTTACGTGAAAAAATTAACGCATCAAATTATAAATACATTTAGAGAATTTCCACAATTAAAGTTAGCTAATTACAATATTTTAAGGGGTTCTCATTTATTCACCAATATAAAAGACAAAACACCAATTGAATTAACCAGTAACACAGTTTACCGAGTACCATGTTTGGGATGTCAGGGATGTTACATAGGACAGTCACAACAATGGCTAAAGAATCGTATCACTCAGCATAAAAGTGACTGCCGGATTGAAAAAAATTCATGTGCGTTGGCTCATCATACTAAAACAACTGGACATAATTTTGATTTTGGGGATGTTAAAATTTTGGAACGTGAAAGTAATTATAAAAACAGACTATTTCTCGAAATGTTACACATTAAAAAAAATAAAAATGCCATTAACTATAAAACAGATACAGAAAACCTTAATAACATTTATTGTAATATCATAAATAAAATTTAATACACGTTAGGTCATATAGATGTCACTTGATTTCAGTTTTGAGATTGTTTATCCTGTATCGAACCGAATATGTTTCTCAGGGTTTTTTTTGATTTCCTAATAATTGTTTTACTGCATAGACATGTAGTTGGTTGATTTTAAGTTTTGTACTAAATACAGCATTAGTGGTAGTTTTGGCGATGAATACTCAATATTTCATTTTAAGAATGGAACTCTAGTCTTGTAAGTTGAATATTTGTTTTGTCTTGCCCATGATCTCACTGATAATATGTAAAATTTTTTAGTTTTTCTCCTGATGATGTCGAAAATATATTGACGAAATATTGAGAATTTGAAGTGAATTGTTGTTCCAATTTCTTATACTGACCACATTCCCGATAACACATATATTATATATGTATATATATATATATATATGTAATGAAAATAGTTGCCGTAAAATTTCAGGAAGAAAAAATTATTTGGGTACTCGGCAAGTTATGGTATACTAACAAAAGAAAAATGAGTAAATAACTCACATCTGACAGGATTATTGTTAAAATGACAAGGATTGCATCGGAACAACCTCTGCTCAATTACAATATTAATAATAATAAAATTCGTTCTAGCAAACAGTCGATGTGATTAGGTTAAAATTTTTAAAAACAACAAAAGGAACACAGAAAACAATCAATCAAGTGATGGCACTGACATTATGTTCTTCTTCATGATAACAATCCAGTGACAATAAATAGTCATATACGACACTCAAATTCTTTAGATCAGTTTTCTTATTCACATTATTTTCATTCTCGTTTATGTAGCACATTTCTAAAAAGGTTCTTTTATTATAATTCGAACTAACACACAAAATCTCGACTTCATCAAACTTGAACAAATGATCCAATGAGGAAGAATGGCTCGCCAACGCACATCTCTCAGGTCGCAGTCTGACATCACTCTTATGTACAGCGATACGTTTCTTCGGGCATTGGGACGTTTGGCCAATATAGACCGAATCACAGCCTCCACATGGAATACGATATATTACATCTGACCTAGACATAATGTATAATAATAATAAGATTCATTGTTTTTCGATTGTTTTCACGTACCTTATGTATTTTTACAGCATCCTGAAGAAGAACCGCAGAAGGTTTGAAATATAGATGTTGAAGACGATAGTTTATTGATCTTTGCCCTCACCATAACTTGCCGAGTACCCAAATAATTTTTTCTTCCTATATATATATATATATATATATATATATATATATATATATATATATATAGCATTAGCTTGGATGGAATTCGAAGCCATCCCGCTGAGGCACCAGATATACGAGATGGAAGAGTACGATGGTCGCAGGAGGAAAATATCCTCTTAATGCGTACTCACTTCATTGCTCAACAACTACAACAAAACACAGGAAGAACCTACAGAGAAATTCTAACAACCACGTGGAATGAAATCAACCCATGGAGACCATCCTACCCAAACCTTCTCGCCAACAGAGTAAGGCAGATGTTGGAGAAGGAAAAATTCTCCAGTGTTGAAGTGGAGGCCATTAGGAAAAGTATCAGGCCTTATACACTGATTCCAGCAGATGATGACAACACAAGCAATGAGGAAATCCACCTAGAACCTCAGATTGAACCAACTCCTCAGTACAATAGATCGTCCCGACTCTTCGAGAAGAACCTGAAGATGTACTCAAGAGTGTCTCCACAGAAGAGACCCAGAATACCTAGACTGAAGGGCTCAAGAAAAATCCTTGGAAGCGTTGAAAGAACCAACAAGGCGATGAAGGCGCACATAAGAGATAACTGTGCGATTGAAGACCTGATTGACTGTGTTTACGCGGGGGCGATTACAGTGTGTGAGGAAAATGGAATTCAACTCTGTAGTGGAGAATCCAAATTGAAAGAAGAAAGAACAACGCCGTGGAGAACACGCCTGGAAAGGAAAATAATCAGTTTCAGAAGAACGATAGGCACGATACATACTTACCTGAACAACAGCCAACCGACAAGGAAAATATGCAAGAAAGTTTCGCGCATAGCCTCAGAACATCACATAAAGGGCCGCAAGGAGAATCTAAGGCAGCATCTTTTAATACTAGGCGATACTCTGAAACAGAAAATTAAGGCATTAGGAAATCGCATAAGGCGATACAATGAACGGGTTAAGAGATACCAAAATAACCAACTCTACTACAAGAACACCAAGCAATTCTACCGCACACTGGATGGGACAACAACGGGCAATAAAACTAACCCAACACCAGAAAGAATGCATGCGACATGGAAGGAAATATGGTGCCATGCGGGAGACCACGATGACGAAGCCTTTTGGATCAAGGAAGCGGAAGCTGAATCGCATAAATATACCATGGAACAAGTAGTCATAACTAAGGAAGATATTAAAACAGTCCTCAAAAAAACAAACAACTGGTCTGCACCAGGAACAGATGGTATACATAACTACTGGTGGAAGTATTTCAACTCGACACATGACAGCCTGGCGAAGCTCTTTCAGGAAGCCCTAAAGAACCCATCAATTATACCTGACTCCTGTACACTCGGCATCACCCACATGCTTCCCAAAGGTACGGATAATCAAGACCCTAGAAACTACCGACCAATAACGTGCCTGCCGACGGTATACAAAATACTAACAGGAGTTCTCACTCAAAAACTGTGGCAGCATGTGGGCAAATATAACATCATGGCACGTGAACAAAACGGATGTCGACAAGATGCAAAAGGGTGTAAAGACCTATTAATCACTGACACAATTATAACAAAGCAGGCGAGGAAAAAACAGCGTAACTTGTCCATGGCGTGGATTGATTATAAAAAGGCATACGACTCCATACCACACTCTTGGCTCAGAAAAGTTCTAAAATTATATGGCGTATCGGAAACAGTAATCAATCTACTCGAACATCTGATGCAAACATGGAGAACTAAACTAAGTGTGAATACGAACAAAGGGAAATACACGACGGAAGAAATCAGGATCCAAAGAGGAATATTCCAGGGGGACAAACTGAGCACCTTATGGTTTTGTCTCTCTATAAATCTCCTAAGCAAGCTACTGAACCAATCTAGATATGGCTACGTAATAGAAAGAAGAAACAACATCAAAATCAACCACCAACTATACATCGATGATCTCAAACTATATGCTGCCAACGAAGATCAACTAACGAGAGAACTGAAAATAGTGGCATCTTTCACTGACGCCATTAAAATGGAGATGGGACTGGATAAGTGCGCTGCGGTACACATGAAGGAAGGAAAGATTCTAGAAGGAGAAGAGCTGGAAATACAAGAGCGACTAACAATCCGAACACTGGGCCCAGAGGAAACTTACAAATACCTGGGTATCCAACAGGGATTAGAAATAAACACTAACGAGGCCAAGACTGCCTTCAAGCACAAATTCTTTGGCAGATTGAAGAAAATATTACAAAGCAAGCTCAATTCCAAAGCAATGTTCACATCCATCAGCACTTGGGTAGTGCCATGCTTAGCATACTCCTTTGGAATAATAAAGTGGTCAACCACGGACCTAAAAGCTATTGACATCCAAGTAAGGAAGCTTCTAACTAAACATGGAATACACCATCCAAACGCCTCCAGCAACAGGCTCTATATATCTAGAAAAGATGGAGGACGGGGACTACAAAACATTGAAATCACGCATTACAACACTGTGAAGGAAATGAGGAAATATTTTAAAACGAAAAACTCACCTTTCTTTAAAGCATTATCAGCAGAGGATGACAATATAACAGCACTCAACCTGTTATCGAACAGTAATCCTAGTGAACCACCCAACATCCAAGAGTTATCCGACATATGGCATGGCAAGGCACTCCATGGTAGATTCCCAACAACACTGAAACATAAGAGAGTCGACAGGGAGAGATCGCTCACGTACCTCAGAGCTGGTTACCTTTTCCCAGAGACTGAAGGCAGATTAATAGCAATTCAGGATCAGGTTGTACCCACCAGAGCATACCAAAGAAACATAATTGGGAAAAGGTTAACCACAGATAAATGTCGCAAATGCTTGCTATCACCTGAGACTATACAGCATGTAACGTCGTCCTGCCCCATCCTCGCGCCCAGAGAGTATACAGACCGCCACAACGCTATGGCGAAGGCATACCATCAAGCTATTGCCAAAAAATATGGATTAGTCAAATCAACTCTACCAGTTTATAAGTACTTACCTAAGGAAATACTGGAAAATGAACAAGTGAAACTCTACTGGGACCATCCACTTGTGACGGACAGATCAATTGCCCATAATCGCCCGGACATCGTACTCTTCGATAAGATACAGAGGAAGGTAACTATTGCAGACGTAACAGTTCCAGCTGATGACAACATCGAAAAGGCATATACCGAGAAGATGGTGAAATACCATGATCTTGCCTTCGAACTGAAAGAGATTAATAGACTTACCTGCACGACGATTCTTCCGTTGATTATTACCACCAATGGCCTGGTTGAGGCACATCTGCTGGAGAACACAAAAAATCTCGGCCTCGAAGAACATGTGATCGATGACGCACAGAAGGAGGTGATCCTATGGACTACACGCATCGTACGTAGGGTCCTGACGAGCAACTGAGAAACGCCTTGGTCTGTGGAGACCCGGCGTCCTCAATAGCCTTACCCAAAATGGTGAAGAACAAAAAAAAAAAAAAAAAAAAAATAATATATATATATATATATATATATATATATATACAATCTATTACCTTTGTATCGGGAATGTGGTCTGTGAATTAGGAAAACTCAATTTTCTTCAAAAATCTCAATATTTCGTTGATTTAATTTTCAACTTCATCAGGAGATAAACTGAAAACACCAAAAAGGCACATCATTTACAGAAAATAACACAATCCTTCAAAGGAACTTACAAGATTAGAGCCTCACTTCCAAAAAACAGAAACAATCATCACACTATATTATTAGAAAAATCAAACATCAAAAATTAGCAACCGTGTTACATTCAACTGAGAACCATCCAATATCTTAAATATTACAGGTGTTTGAATTTTTTCTTTTTTATTCTACAATAATTGAAGACACAGACACAGAAGGACTCAATACAATTTACTGTAATATTTTAAGTAGACTTTGATGTATAAACTATAGATGTCACACATGGTTTCATATTTGTTCTTTGTTTTGTATCAATTATTGTAGAATAAAAAAGAAAAAATTCAAACACCTGTAATATTTAAGATATTGGATGGTTCTCAGTTGAATGTAACACGGTTGCTAATTTTTGATGTTTGATTTTTCTAATAATATAGTGTGATGATTGTTTCTGTTTTTTGGAAGTGAGGCTCTAATCTTGTAAGTTCCTTTGAAGGATTGTGTTATTTTCTGTAAATGATGTGCCTTTTTGGTGTTTTCAGTTTATCTCCTGATGAAGTTGAAAATTAAATCAACGAAATATTGAGATTTTTGAAGAAAATTGAGTTTTCCTAATTCACAGACCACATTCCCGATACAAAGGTAATAGATTGAATATTAGTCTGGTCGATAACCAATAATACACAGTATATATGATGGGATTTTATCAGAATATTAGTAACACCTATGGCAATCGTATTACAAGGCTGCTTAAGCAGTGGGCTAACACCAGCAAGAAACTCGCCAACAAACAAAACCGAAGATGTTTCTTATTACGTTGCAGAGCTTCTAAAATTGTACCGAGACACATTCAGGGTAGTACAAAGAATATGTATAATCACCTTTCAAATGATAGTGATCTGAAGTTTCATGGTCAGGTTAATAATTTTGTAGAGAAAGTAAACAAAAAATTGTTATCTTTGGAAATTAGATTGACATGTAATAGCATCTCAAGACATCAAAAAATGATAGACGATCTAAAGAAAAAACTTGTTCCTGTTTTACCGGATACAGTTCTTGGGAAATATCAGTTCTTTTTAGTAAATTCTCATAAGAAATATTTTGAAAAAGTAAAATCTATTAATATATCAAAATTTAAAAAATTGTTGAAACTACAAGTGGAAAATAACAAACTGTTTTATGATAACTCAAGGTGGTTTAAGAATATTTCAGGTGTTGAGATTCCTGGGTTTGTTGCTGATTTTTTGTCACTTGGACCTAAGTTTAGTATTGAATGTACTGACTCAAAATTATTGTTGAGGCATTTTATTACTGACGTTGAGAATATTGTAATTGATGTTCCAACGGAGGATAGTAACGCTGTGAGGGCTAATACCACAAATGCTATTACGAACTTTTTGCATAAATTGGGTGGAAGTGGAGGTAGGCCATCGGATATTGAAATTGATTTTAAGAAGACGGGGACATTTCTCAAACTACACCCGGAGATTTATATACTTACTGCAGATAAGGGGGGTTGCACTGTTGCTATGAACAAGTTAGATTATATTAATAAGACCGAGCAATTGTTGAATGACGAAACTACATATGAAAGGTTGAAGAGAGACCCCACTTCGACCATCCAAAAGAAACTTAATGATCTTTTGAAATCCTTTTATGCAAGGAATGAGCTTAACGACATTGAACTAAAGTTTTTGATGAGAAACAATTCCATCTTTCCAAAGTTGTATTGTCTACCAAAAATACATAAAGACAATGTACCTTTACGACCAATAGTGAGTTCAGTTAATTCTGTCACATATAATTTGGCAAAGTTTTTAGCCAACTTGTTAAAGGAGTCATTCGAAGATCGCACGGACTATAATATAAAAGATACCTTCGCCTTTGTCAATGCGGTTGGCGGATTGCAATTACCAGATGGGTACATTTTGTTGTCACTAGACGTTGTCTCCTTGTTCACAAATATACCGGTCAAATTAGCCTTGCAAATTTTAGACCACCGCTGGGACCTTATAGCAAATAATACTTGCTTAACCAAACAAAACTTCATGACTCTGATTGCATTTGTTTTCAACAACACATATTTTTCTTTTAATGATTGCTTTTATAAACAAATATTTGGCACACCAATGGGTTCCCCTTTGAGCCCTATAATTGCAATGATTGTTCTCGATGACTTATTGGATAATGTTATACCTAAACTCCCTTTCAAATTTCCTTTTTTATATAAGTACGTGGATGATTTGATTTGTAGTATACCATGTGATAAAATTGATATCGTTCAAAATACTTTTAACAACTTTGATGAACACTTAAAATTTACGATGGAAACAGAAATTGACAAAAGATTACCATTTCAGGATACCATGGTAATCAGAAATGAGAACAATACATTGATGCTAGATTGGTATCAGAAACCTACATCCTCGGGTCGTTTTTTAAATTTTCATTCGAATCATCCCCGTAACCAAAAGTTGAACACAGTCTTAGCTTTAAAGAATAGAGTCACTCACATTTCAGATCAGAGTTTTTTAAAGAAAAATTTAAATATACTATTTGATATTTTTGTCAACAATGGTTACCCAAAAAATATTTTAAAAAGGTTGATTTTCAGTGCTGGTTTTTACGATGGTCCGACAGATGACAATAATCCGCAGCAAAAGTTCAAAAGATTACCGCAAGTTAATAAACTAACACACCGGGTAACTAATTTTTTTAGAGATTTTCCGCAAATTAAAATCGCGAAGTACAATATATTGAATAACTCAAAGTTGTTTTCGAGGCTAAAAGACAAAACTCCAACTGAGTTCATGAGTAATACTATATACAGGGTGCCATGTATGGAATGTCCGGGTGCTTACATTGGGCAGTCACAGCAATGGCTCAGGAATCGAATAACACAACATAGGAGTGATTGCCGGATAGGGAAAAACTCTTGTGCGTTGGTTGACCATCATCAGAGAACTGGTCACAATTTTGATTTTAACAACGTTAAGATATTACAACAAGAGAATGATTACAGAAAGCGATTATTTCTTGAGATGCTACACATTAAGAAAGAGAACAATGCAGTTAACTACAAATCAGACACAGAAGGACTCAATACAATTTACTGTAATATTTTAAGTAGACTTTGATGTATAAACTATAGATGTCACACATGGTTTCATATTTGTTCTTTGTTTTGTATCAATTATTGTAGAATAAAAAAGAAAAAATTCAAACACCTGTAATATTTAAGATATTGGATGGTTCTCAGTTGAATGTAACACGGTTGCTAATTTTTGATGTTTGATTTTTCTAATAATATAGTGTGATGATTGTTTCTGTTTTTTGGAAGTGAGGCTCTAATCTTGTAAGTTCCTTTGAAGGATTGTGTTATTTTCTGTAAATGATGTGCCTTTTTGGTGTTTTCAGTTTATCTCCTGATGAAGTTGAAAATTAAATCAACGAAATATTGAGATTTTTGAAGAAAATTGAGTTTTCCTAATTCACAGACCACATTCCCGATACAAAGGTAATAGATTGAATATTAGTCTGGTCGATAACCAATAATACACAGTATATATGATGGGATTTTATCAGAATATTAGTAACACCTATGGCAATCGTATTACAAGGCTGCTTAAGCAGTGGGCTAACACCAGCAAGAAACTCGCCAACAAACAAAACCGAAGATGTTTCTTATTACGTTGCAGAGCTTCTAAAATTGTACCGAGACACATTCAGGGTAGTACAAAGAATATGTATAATCACCTTTCAAATGATAGTGATCTGAAGTTTCATGGTCAGGTTAATAATTTTGTAGAGAAAGTAAACAAAAAATTGTTATCTTTGGAAATTAGATTGACATGTAATAGCATCTCAAGACATCAAAAAATGATAGACGATCTAAAGAAAAAACTTGTTCCTGTTTTACCGGATACAGTTCTTGGGAAATATCAGTTCTTTTTAGTAAATTCTCATAAGAAATATTTTGAAAAAGTAAAATCTATTAATATATCAAAATTTAAAAAATTGTTGAAACTACAAGTGGAAAATAACAAACTGTTTTATGATAACTCAAGGTGGTTTAAGAATATTTCAGGTGTTGAGATTCCTGGGTTTGTTGCTGATTTTTTGTCACTTGGACCTAAGTTTAGTATTGAATGTACTGACTCAAAATTATTGTTGAGGCATTTTATTACTGACGTTGAGAATATTGTAATTGATGTTCCAACGGAGGATAGTAACGCTGTGAGGGCTAATACCACAAATGCTATTACGAACTTTTTGCATAAATTGGGTGGAAGTGGAGGTAGGCCATCGGATATTGAAATTGATTTTAAGAAGACGGGGACATTTCTCAAACTACACCCGGAGATTTATATACTTACTGCAGATAAGGGGGGTTGCACTGTTGCTATGAACAAGTTAGATTATATTAATAAGACCGAGCAATTGTTGAATGACGAAACTACATATGAAAGGTTGAAGAGAGACCCCACTTCGACCATCCAAAAGAAACTTAATGATCTTTTGAAATCCTTTTATGCAAGGAATGAGCTTAACGACATTGAACTAAAGTTTTTGATGAGAAACAATTCCATCTTTCCAAAGTTGTATTGTCTACCAAAAATACATAAAGACAATGTACCTTTACGACCAATAGTGAGTTCAGTTAATTCTGTCACATATAATTTGGCAAAGTTTTTAGCCAACTTGTTAAAGGAGTCATTCGAAGATCGCACGGACTATAATATAAAAGATACCTTCGCCTTTGTCAATGCGGTTGGCGGATTGCAATTACCAGATGGGTACATTTTGTTGTCACTAGACGTTGTCTCCTTGTTCACAAATATACCGGTCAAATTAGCCTTGCAAATTTTAGACCACCGCTGGGACCTTATAGCAAATAATACTTGCTTAACCAAACAAAACTTCATGACTCTGATTGCATTTGTTTTCAACAACACATATTTTTCTTTTAATGATTGCTTTTATAAACAAATATTTGGCACACCAATGGGTTCCCCTTTGAGCCCTATAATTGCAATGATTGTTCTCGATGACTTATTGGATAATGTTATACCTAAACTCCCTTTCAAATTTCCTTTTTTATATAAGTACGTGGATGATTTGATTTGTAGTATACCATGTGATAAAATTGATATCGTTCAAAATACTTTTAACAACTTTGATGAACACTTAAAATTTACGATGGAAACAGAAATTGACAAAAGATTACCATTTCTGGATACCATGGTAATCAGAAATGAGAACAATACATTGATGCTAGATTGGTATCAGAAACCTACATCCTCGGGTCGTTTTTTAAATTTTCATTCGAATCATCCCCGTAACCAAAAGTTGAACACAGTCTTAGCTTTAAAGAATAGAGTCACTCACATTTCAGATCAGAGTTTTTTAAAGAAAAATTTAAATATACTATTTGATATTTTTGTCAACAATGGTTACCCAAAAAATATTTTAAAAAGGTTGATTTTCAGTGCTGGTTTTTACGATGGTCCGACAGATGACAATAATCCGCAGCAAAAGTTCAAAAGATTACCGCAAGTTAATAAACTAACACACCGGGTAACTAATTTTTTTAGAGATTTTCCGCAAATTAAAATCGCGAAGTACAATATATTGAATAACTCAAAGTTGTTTTCGAGGCTAAAAGACAAAACTCCAACTGAGTTCATGAGTAATACTATATACAGGGTGCCATGTATGGAATGTCCGGGTGCTTACATTGGGCAGTCACAGCAATGGCTCAGGAATCGAATAACACAACATAGGAGTGATTGCCGGATAGGGAAAAACTCTTGTGCGTTGGTTGACCATCATCAGAGAACTGGTCACAATTTTGATTTTAACAACGTTAAGATATTACAACAAGAGAATGATTACAGAAAGCGATTATTTCTTGAGATGCTACACATTAAGAAAGAGAACAATGCAGTTAACTACAAATCAGACACAGAAGGACTCAATACAATTTACTGTAATATTTTAAGTAGACTTTGATGTATAAACTATAGATGTCACACATGGTTTCATATTTGTTCTTTGTTTTGTATCAATTATTGTAGAATAAAAAAGAAAAAATTCAAACACCTGTAATATTTAAGATATTGGATGGTTCTCAGTTGAATGTAACACGGTTGCTAATTTTTGATGTTTGATTTTTCTAATAATATAGTGTGATGATTGTTTCTGTTTTTTGGAAGTGAGGCTCTAATCTTGTAAGTTCCTTTGAAGGATTGTGTTATTTTCTGTAAATGATGTGCCTTTTTGGTGTTTTCAGTTTATCTCCTGATGAAGTTGAAAATTAAATCAACGAAATATTGAGATTTTTGAAGAAAATTGAGTTTTCCTAATTCACAGACCACATTCCCGATACAAAGGTAATAGATTGAATATTAGTCTGGTCGATAACCAATAATACACTATATATATATATATATATATAGATGTAACTAAGGGACAACTGAGTCCCAAAATGGTATATGGTTGGTAAAAAGTGAGACCCGTTTCGCACATGTGAGGCCCCTTTCCGGGTCTCGCATTGTTTTTTGGTGGAAATGGACTCCTTAGGGCTCCCCCTCAGCTCCCTGATGTCTCCCCCAAAAAAATTTTTGGACTCGGATGTCTGTTATAAACCTCAACTTACACGGAATTTAGTTAATGGGAATTCGCTTCAGGTGGCGCTGTAGAAGTTCTGTATATACTTTGCGAGACCCAGAGTATATATTCTCAATTGAGCAGGTTGCTGTGAGATGAGAGTCCCGCCAATCTGACAACACTGCTCTATAGATCATTCAGTACACTAACGGTGGTTTTCAAAAAGCTCTGATTAGATTTATTATAGCTTTAATACGATTTCGGCTAGATGAACTGGAAATCAACATAGAAGTTCACTGATTTGGCTAGTAATAGTTATGAAAGTGTCATCAAACACTGGGTCAATATATTATTATCTTTCTAAGAATCAGATACATTGAAATGAAAATTTATGAAATAATAATATTCATTATTCATTATTCATTAGTCATTGCCATTTCCACACACGATCATACGATATATTAACCATTTAAATATTTACTATTGACTGCCCCGCGATATTTTCCAATTGTTTCAGTGAATTATTGGTTTCTCTAAATTCCCGAAAAACTATTGACTTTACTCATTCATATGTGTTAATGAGTCGTGTAACTACACAACTCTCAATTTTCGTGTTTTAGTAGATGCATAGTGTCTAAGACTTAAAGACGAATATTTTGAAATGATTCTTGAATTATCTGCATATTATATTCCATCCATTTTTGGAATTATTAATTCGGTGAACGGTTAACTATCTCGAAATTACGAAATGTTTGTTTTTCATACAATCGGTAAACCCATCCAGCTATTGAACTCAAACAAGGCTGCTCGGATCTCCAACAATATAGATCCAATCGTGTTCAAAGTTGGAACTTAGCAGAAGAGTTAGGTTCTGAAGACTCCCGAAAATCTCCAGCGATGTTGGACGAACAATTTCTGATATATAGGATTTTTTTTCAAGGATTTTCAATGATTTTTTAAAAACTCTCTAGTGATACGATTCTCACTACATTTCGCAAGAATTTTAACGCTGGCATTCTACAATAGATAACCTTGTTTGAATTGGATCGGTTTAGTATTTTTCGAGTTATTGAGGAAATAAGAACCAAATTTCAGATGGGTACAACTCCAAAATCGTTTGGCTGATTATGTCCAATAAACAAACTCAAGTGTTTCAATCAGAGTCACAACCTGAACTAAACATTTCAAGTTGCTATCTCTTTCCTTTCTCAGGTTATCTTGATATAAATAATATTTTTTTATAATGTTTTTAAAATTTTCTACTCATATGATTCCCACAATATTTCACAAACGTCCTCAGGTTTGTATTCTATAACTACTCAACAAGTTTCAATTCGATTGGATTTGTATTAGTTGAAAACAAAATTATTACTCGGAAACCGTTGGCCGATTATACCCATTATCGAACTCGACCGTCGTATTTAAATGCGCCACCTACCCTGAAAATTTCAAGTCGCCCTCTCTTTTCGCTCTCAAGTTATCGTGGTAACGGCCAAATTAAAAAATTACAGACATTTGGGCAAAATGATAACGTGATATTCCCCAGAACATCGCGAAAATTCTGACAAGGTCTCGCAGTACTGTAATGAGTTTAAAGTTTTTGTCACAATTATCAAGTAATCTGAATAAGACAAGAAATTATGTTGATATTCATGCGGAAAAACGAAATTACGACCGACTTCCTGAATATCTGGGAGAGACAAATACTTTCAAAATATTATGGAAAAAAACATTATTTGAAATTTCCTCATTACAAATTACCAGAACTGAATTCCAACAAAATTGTGAGAGATATCTAATGCCTTTCTTCTATTACTAAGTAAAATACTTTATAGGTAAAATAAAGAAGAATTTAAACTCAACAAGAGTGCTAAAAGTTATTAATCCAAAACCAATAGACCAATTCTACCCAATGACGAACTCATTCGAGATATTAATTCCTCAATTCATGATGAACGATATATTCTTTCCTCAAATCCACTCTGAAAATTATTATATCAATTGAAACTTTAGCCAATATTCTAGTTTTGTTTATACTGGAGATATTCTTAACTCAATATTATTAATTTACCAATACCATTCCCATCATCATATGGATTAACCATGGGCATTAAATTATCACCCAGAATGTATGATATCATATTATAATCCTCATAATTCTACTATAACCGAAATGAATTCGACATGTCATGTCTCAGGAAAATGAGTTGAAATGTATCAACACAGATCATATAATAATTCATAGCATTCTGTGAAAACATAGAAGTACGATTTATTATTGAAATTGTGCAAAATCATATCTCCGAAAGTATTAGATTTTTAGAGTTGAAAATGATATCAATGGATTCTTATGGTGAAACTACATCTTGAAAAAAAATTTAATTTAAAATTTGTAGTATACATTTTTTTTTTTAGTTCTCCGAAACCATCTGGTCGATTTTGCCCAATAACGAACTTAGCCGAGATATTAATCTCCCAAACCTACTCTGAAAATTTCAACTGTCTAGCTCAGGGCTTTCCAAACTTATTTTTACTGTGACGCCCTTGGGACTTTGCCATTTTTGTACGACGCCCCTTAACTCAGCCCCCAAAAATAATTACCAATTTTAGTACTAGCCTAGTAATACGATATCAGCTAACTAGACTCGGTCGAAATCAACGTGCGACGCCCCTAGGACAATGTCGCGACGCACATTTCGTTCGAGTGTTATCGTGTCTACGGGCGGATCGATACTGACCACGGATTCTTGATCAGTGAGTCGCACCAAATCGTTTAAGACAATTTACAGACATTTGAACAAATTGATTAGCACTCTGTTCCGAGGAAAAAGAGCGCCAAAAAAATTGAAGACCATTTCAGATCTAGGTGCAATCCTAATGCGAAAACGTGATATAGGTTTGTGAAGTACCTAATCAAGTTTACATCAACTTCCAGTATGACTGATGTGCAAAAACCCAAACACTGCTCCAACTTCAACGAAGACATTTCGATGAGAGAAAACAAATAGTTCATGTGAAATGTAAGTGATGTGAATATCATCACGAACGAATATAAATATCAATATTGACAACAATAATAGGGTATAGGTGGAAAGTTTTTCGACAACAAGATTTGAAGAAACCATTGACCATTATTGGAAAAATGTCCTGCGTACAGGATCTTGGGCGCTCTTGTTCAATTGTTGACAAATTTTATCCCCGAAAGTATTGGTTTCTCAGAGTTGGGACTTATATCAATGGAATCTAATGATAGAACTGCATCATGAAATAAATTAAATAAGAATCCATTGATATAATTCCCAACTCGGAGAAATCAAAACTTTCAGAGTTATGATTTGTCAAAGTTTGAACAAGAGTGCCAAAGCTCCTGTTCACAGGGCTTTCCCACTTTTTGACGCTCTTGTTCCTCGGAACAGAGAATTTATCAATTTGTCCAAATGTCTCTAATTTTCGAATTTTTTGATAAAAATGGTATCAAACGATTTGGTTCGACTCACTGATCGAGAATCCGTGGTCAAAATCGATTCTGTCCGGCCGGCCGGCCCTCCGTTAACACGATGACTCTCGAACAAAATGAGCTAGACAGGTGGAATTTTCAGAGTAGGTTTGAGGGATAAATATCTCGGCTAATGTCGTTACTGGGCAAAATCGGCCTAATAGTTTCGGAATAACGAAACAAAAATTTTTTTTTTCATTACAACTTTTGAATTAAATATTTTTTAAGATGGAGTTTCATCATAAGAATCCATTGTTATCATTTTCAACTCTAACAAGCTAATACTTTCGGATATATGGTATTTCAAAATTTCAATAATACATCGTAGTTCTGTGTATTCACCAAATGTGAACACAGAATCTGTCTGTGTTCACTGTTCATAAATGTCAATTCATCTAGCTATTACAGACTTGTCTATCGTAGTTTGAAATTATTTTCAGTTGGAAAACAAGTATCCGATTCTCCAATTTATTAATATATACAAGACTGTTTTGAAACTGAAAATAATATTGACTGATTACATATTGAATAATTTATGTATAAATATGGGGATGATGTTCCAGAAGATTTAGAATTGGATCATTTTAATGAGTTGTGAGACATGTTCCTATATACACTAATTTCATAATGTTGCTAGCAAAAATATGCTGGAATAAGGATCTACATTTGTGTATCAAACATTTTTTCTTGAGTTCAGGTCCATAATACAGAAATGAATATGGTATGGACTATTAAAATAATTTGTTCGTCATCAGCCTCTACCTACCAAATATCAGGAATAAATGGACAATCTGCTATGATTGTCTGCAGCCTTGCTCTAGACATTTCGATGATATTTTCCTTAGGTATTTCGAGTTGTGTAAACTATGCACCGAGTGTGACTTGCAACAACCCATTCCACGAGGTTGAATCATTGCAGATTGCTCATTAAATCTTGATAAATAAATTTAATGACAATTTTTGAAGCATCAAAGCATTGAAGCTTTGTAGATTGCTCTTTTTTGGCGCTCTAGTTCCTTGGAACTGAGTGCTTATCAATTTGCCCAAATGTCTGTAATTTTCGAATTTTTCGATGAAAATGGTGTTAAACGATTTGGTTCGACTCACTGATCAAGAATCCGTGGTCGAAATTCATTCTGTCCGGCCGGCCGTAGGCACGATAACTCTCGAACGGAATGAGCTAGACAGTTGAAATTTTCAGAGTAGGTTTGGGAGATGAATATCTCGGCTAAGTTCGTTATTGGGCAAAATCGGACAGATGGTTTCGGAGCAACAAAAAAAAAATTTTTTTTTACAGAGCAAATTCCAAATTCATTTTTTTTAATAAGCAGTTTTACCATAAGAATCCAATGATATCATTTTTAACTCTAACAAGCTAATACTTTCGGAGATATGTTTTCTCAAAATTTCAATAATAAATCGTATTTCAACGTTGTCACAGAATGATATAATTATTCTATATATGAATTGTCATAATGTCAACTTATTTTACTGAGACATGAGATTATCTAATCAATCGAAGAATTGTGAGCGAAGTGAGAAAAATCTCAGTTGTTTGCTCCGAAATTAGTTTTTCTCAGAAAAGTATTACATTTCGGAACGGAACATGAAGTAAGAGATCTGAGAGTAGTGATACTGCTTTTCATCCATAGACATAGATATAACTTTCGAATGGAATGAGGTAGGTAGTTGAAATTTTCAGAGTAGGTTAGGGAGATGAATATCTCGATTATGTTCGTTATTGGGCAAAATTGGCCAGATTTAATTTTATTTCTTCCATGGTGCAGTTCTCATTCTCATGATTGCTCATTTAATCTTGATAAATAAACTATTATTTGAATTGAATTTCCTTTATGATGCAGTTCTATGAGATGAATACATTGATATAATTCCCAACTCTGAGAAACACATACTTTCGGAGATACAAATTGTCTGTTTGAAACTAGAGCGCCAGAATGCTCCTGTCCACAGGGCTTGAACCCATTTTTGGCGCTCTAGTTCCTCGGAACTGAGTGCTTATCAATTTGCCCAAATGTCTGTAATTTTCGAATTTTTGCTGAATATGGTCTCAAACGATTTGGTTCGACTCACTGATCAAGAATCCGAGGGCGAAAGCGATTCTGTCCGGCCGGTCCGGCCGGCCGCCCGGCCGTAGGCACGATTACTCTCGAACGAAAGGAGTTAGAGGATTGAAATTTGCAAGGTGGGTTTGGAGCGTAGATATCTCGGCTAAGTTTGTTAATGGGCAAAATCCATCAAGCGGTTTCGGAGTTATGGCCAATTTCAGGAAAACACATTTTTTATGAATATTTCCTAAACCGATCACTCGATCTATCTGAAATTTTGCACCAAATTTTAGAATCTTGACCTTCATACGTATGTGAAGTTTTGTACTGACCAGGTTACCGCAAAGTGTGAAAAAAAAATTTTGAAAATTTAAATTTTTTTTTACGATAACTCTCGAACGGAATGAGCTAGGAAGTTGAAATTTACAGAGTAGGTTAGGGAGATTAATATCTCGGTTGAGTTCGTTATTGGGCAAAATAGGCCAGATGCTTTCGGAGTAACGAAAAATAATTTTTGTTTCAAGTAACAAATTTCAAATTCAATTTTTATTTAAGATACAGTTTCAACATAAAAATCCATGGATATCATTCTCAACTCCAACAAGCTAATACTTTCGGAGATATGATTTTTCGAAATTTCAATAATGAATCGTACTTCTATGTTTTCACAGAATGTTTTAATTATTCTATCTAAGCTTTATTATATGATCTGTGTTCATACTCGTACATGTCATCCTGTTCTATAAGAGAGAGTCAAATTCATTTCAGCTATTTTAATTTGATTTCTTCCATGGTGCAGTTCTCATTCTCAGATTGCTCATTTAATCTTGATAAATAAACTATTATTTGAATTGAATTTCCTTCATGATGCAGTTCTATCATAAGAATACATTGATATAATTCCCAACTCTGAGAAACCAATACTTTCGGAGATATAATTTGTCTGTTAGAACTAGAGCGCCAGAAAGCTCCTGTCCACCGGGCTTGAACCCATTTTTCAATGTCACTTCTGTACGTCAATTCTCAAGAATTTTTGTAATTAAATTCAAAATGTAGGTCTATGACTCATCTCATGTTGGATTTATATACATCAGCAAATTATAATCAAAGTATTCTATGAAATCATAATATAAAATGGAGAATAATTATTATAATTTAAAAAAATCATATCCGATAGTTTGTAAGAGTTGAGAATGACATCAATGGATTCTTTTGGTAAAACTACATCTTAAAAATGGGTTCAAGCCCGGTGGACAGGAGCTTTACGGCGCTGTTCAAACAGACAAATTATATCTCCGAAAGCATTGGTTTCTCAGAGTTGGGAATTATATCAATGTATTCATATGATAAAACTGCATCATAAAGAAAATTCAATTCAAATAATAGTTTATTTATCAAGATTAAATGAGCAATCATGAGAATGAGAACTGCACCTTGGAAGAAATCAAATTAAATCTGGCCAATTTTGCCCAATAACGAACTTAACCGATTCATCTCCCTAACATACTCTGAAAATTTCAACTACCTAGGTCATTCCGTTCGAGAGTTATTGTAGAAAAACTTTTTTTAAATTTTCAAAATTTTTTTTTGACACTTTGCGGTAATCTGGTGAATACAAAACTTCAAATGCGTATAAAAGTCATGATTCTGCAATTTGATGCCAAATTTCAGATAGATCGAGTGATCGGTTCCGGAAATATTCATAAAAAATATTTTTACTAAAATCGGCCATTACTCCGAAAGCGCTTGATGGATTTCGCCCATTAACGAGCTCGTCCGAGATATTTATGCTCCAAACCCACCTTGCAAATTTCAATGCGCTTACTCCTTTCGTTCGAGAGTTATCGTGCCTACGGCCGGCCGGCCGGCTGGACAGAATCGATTTCGACCTCGGACTCTTGATCAGTGAGTCGAATCAAATCGTTTGAGACCATTTTCAGCCAAAAATTCCAAAATTACAGGCACTTGGGCAAATTGATAAGCACTCTGTTCCGAGGAACTAGAGCGCCAAAAAAAACAAGTTTCGTATGACAATTGCCCAAAACAGGTTTAAAGTACCTACAAATAGTAGATATTCCATAAAACATGTAGGTATTAAAGAAGAGAAGTAATAATGAAAAATTACCTTGTAATCGATCAAAAATTTCCTGATCTACGTTCACCAAATTTTCTCCTCTCTCGAACTACAGAATTATGCTTTCAATATTTACGTAATATTTTCAAACATTTTTGGGTGAGGTCCCCATTGCATCGCTAAAATACTAGTATTTCAACCCCAATATTTTTGAAGTTATAATATTTCCTTCCGTCAGTCCCGTCATAAATTGAGAGAACTGAGCATTATTATTATATGTCTATGATGGATGAAAAGCAGTCTCACTACTCTCAGATCTCTTACTTCATGTTCCGTTCCGAAATGTAAGACTTTTCTGAGAAAAACTAATTTCGGAGCAAACAACTGAGATTTCTCCAACTTCGCTCACAATTCTTCGATTGATTAGATAATGTCATGTCTAGGGAAAATAAGTTGACATTATGACAATTCATACATAGAATAATTATATCATTCTGTGACAATACGATTTATTATTGAAATTTTGAAAAATCTTATCTCCGAAAGTATCAGCTTGTTAGAGTTAAAAATGGTATCATTGGATTCTTATGGCAAAACTGCTTATTGAAGAAAAAGAAATCTGGAATTTGCCTTGTAAAAAAAAAAATTTTTTTTGTTACTCCGAAACCATCTGTCCGATTTTGCCCAATAGCGAACTTAGCCGAGATATTTATCTCCCAAACCTACTCTGAAAATTTCAACTGTCTAGCTCATATCGTTCGAGAGTTACCGTGCCTACGGCCGGCCGGCCGGACAGAATGAATATCGACCACGGATTCTTTATCAGTGAGTCGAACCAAATCGTTTGAGACCATTTTCATGGAAAAATTCGAAAATTACAGACATTTGGGCAAATTGATAAGCACTCCGTTCCGAGGAACAAGAGCGCCAAAAATGATATCATTGGATTCTTATGGTAAAACTGCTTATTGAAAAAAATTTAATTTGGAATTTGCTTTGTAAAAAAAAATTTTTTTTTTGTTACTCCGAAACCATATGTCTGATTTTGCCCAATAACGAACTTAGCCGAGATATTTATCACCCAAACCTACTCTGAAAATTTCAACTATCTAAATCATTCCGTTTGAGAGTGCCTACGGCCGGACCGGTCGGACGGCCAAACAGAATGAATTTCGACCACGGATTCTTTATCAGTGAGTCGAACCAAATCGTGTAAGACCATTTTCATCGAAAAATTCGAAAATTACAGATATTTGGGCAAATTGATAAGCACTCAGTTCCGAGGAACTAGAGCGCCAAAAATTGGTTCAAGCACTGAAGTCAGGAGCTTTTGCGTATTTGGAAAGAACGAATCTACTTTCCCGCTGAAATAGTTCACAATCTGACTTGCGAGTTCGACTTCAATATTATCTGCATTTCGCGCCTTCGCGGGCTCATTGTCTCGACTATTATTCAATTTTTTGTTTATGTTTAGATTTGGCATCGTTGGAGGGACTCGCAAGTGTGTAGAATATACCAGAATATACACTGAGGGCCTCGCATTAGTGTTTGATATATAACGGGTCTCGGAACTTCTTTGGAGATTTCTTTTTCAACAGTTTTTTGAAAAAGCTTCCCCTCTCACGATATTCGCAATAAGCACCATTATAACCTTGTGATAATGAAAAAAATATTTCAAAAAAGTTATATTCTGATATGGGTCTCAGGTTGTCTGTTGGCTACCGCGGGTCTCACATGTGTTAATATTTAAGTATATATATATATATATATATATATATATATATATATATATATATATATATATATATATATATATATACATATATATCTGATCGTGTTCAAACTTAGAACTTGTTAGGCGAGTTAGATTCTGAAGGCTCTCGCAAGATTTCAGCGATCTTGGATGAACAGTTTTTGATATAGGTATAGAATTTTTTTCAATAATTTTCAATGATTTTTTAAAGACCTTCTAGTGATACCATCCTCACGAAATTTTGCAGGAACTTATGCGTTGGCATTCTACATCTAATAATCATGTTTGAATTGGATCGGTTCTATATTTTTTGAAATATTGAGGAAATAACAAACAAATTTCAGATGGGTATAACTCCAAAACCGTTTGGCCGATTATGCTTATGAACAAACTCAAATGTCGCATTCAGATGCACAACCTAACCTGAAAATTTCAAATCGCTTTCTTTTTCCGTTCGCAGGTTATCGCGTATTAAATAATATTTTTTAATAATTTTTTTTAAATTTTCTAGCAATACAATTCTCACAAAATTCCACGAACGTGCTTAGGTTTATATTCTGCAACTATTCGCCAGGTTTCAATCCGATCGGATTCTTATTGGTTGAAAACAAAATTATTACTCGGAAACCATTGAGCCGATTATGCCCATTAACGAACTTGTCCGTCGCATTGGGATGCGCCACCTACCCTGAAAATTTCAAGTCGTTAGCTCTTTCCGTTCTCAAGTTATCGTGCAAACGGCAGGACGGCCGGCCGGACAGAATCAAATTTGACCTCGAATTCTTCATCGAGGAGTCGAAACAAATCGTTTGAGACCATTTTAGTCAAAAAATTCGAAAGTTACAGACATTTGGGCAAAATGATAACGCGATGTTCCCCAGAACATACGCGCAATAAGCGTGTTAATAAATGAGAATAAACAAACCACATAGTGCAAAGAAAGACATAACTGAAACAGCAGCGAAATCATGTTGTCCAAAATGATAATCTCGTCTACTGAACAAAAACTTTGCTAATTAATGTCAGAAAATATTTCTAGTTCGGAACTATAAATTGAATTAATTCAGTCATTTGATGCCCCAATGTATTTTTGAAGATAGGCAATCAACAATTCTTCGGTTCATTGTTTATCTCTTGGCACAGAAAAAAGGGTGGTCCAACTTCCCCGTAGAATATGAGATTAGGATGATTTGTAATTAATTAAGATTGATTCTTCTTGAGAGCTACGTGAAAAATTCGAAAATCGTCATTGGACTCCCTGATGAAGAATTCGAGGTCAAATTCAATTAATTCCGTCCGGCCGGCCGGCCGGTTGTTCCGGCTGGCTGGTCCGGCCGTTAGCACGATAACTCTCGAACAGACCGAGTTAGAGCGTTGAAATTTGCAGGGCATGGTTGGAGCGTAAATATCTCGGACAAGTTCTTTAATGAGCAAAATCCATCTAGGTGTTTCGGAGTTACGGTCATTTTTGCGAACGTGTTCCGCAAGGAACAGCATGCTATCATTTCGTCACAATGTCTGTATTTTTAGAATTTTTTTCAAAAATGGTCTCAAACGATTGGGTTCGACTCCTTGATGAAGATTTCGAGGTCAAAATAACTCTTGAACGGAACGACTTAAAGCATTGAAATTTGCATGGTAGTTTTGTGGCGTAAATAACTCGGACAAGTTCGTTAACGGAGTTTTTAGTAAAAACTTTTTTTTTTATTATTTCCGGAACCGATCACTCGATCTTTCTGAAATTTGGCATCAAATTGTAGAATTATGACCTCTATATGCCTGCGAAGTTTTGTACTGACCGGACGGCCATAAAGTGGCAAAAGCAATTTTAAAACATTTTAAAATTTTGTCTTCACGATAACCCGAAAAATACTGATCGGAATAAATTGAAACTGAGTAGTTAGATGCTAATGACCAAAGCAAACACTTTTGCAAAATTTCGTGAAGATCACTTGACATGGAATAAATTAAAAAATTACTACTATTTTGCGGAATAATTTGCTGGAAATGCCGAAACCTATTTTTATGAGGTTCATGCTGCCCTTTCCGGGCATTTTTCGTTATGCTCATGCGCAGATGAGAAGTCATTTGAATGCTATAGTTTTCGTCAGAGGGGATTGGGGCTTTGGGGTGACGGATGCTATTCCTCCATAGAATCCAGATCCCTGATGAGGGTCTGCGCATGCGTGGATTAAAGATGCGATATCTCCCGAACCACTATTGGTGGAGAATCGGAGTTTTTTGTGTAAGGTGTGTGATTTTGAGAGGACATCTAGCCGCGAGTAGATTGCGCATGCGCAGAAGAGGAGTGACTGTTTTTGGGTTGCATGGGTTATGTTATATGGGAGTGCTGAGTCGATATTGTGAGATTTTAAAAGAATATTCATGGGAATTCAGTACGAGGACAAGTCAGTTTGGGGGATGTAGCGTTGTTTCCGAGTTGAAGTGTCCGTACCGTAGCCCTGGAGCTAATTTCGTAATTGATGTTACCCCTTACAGGCAGTTTTCGTTATGCGCATGAGCAGACCATCAGTTATTTAACTGGTGGTGTTTTCGTCAAAAAAGATTGGGGTTTTGGGGTGGCGCATGCTATTCCTCCATAAAATCCCCTGGTGAGGGTCTGCGCATGCGTGGATTAAAGATGCGATATCTCTTGAATCACTAGTGTTGGAGAATCGGAATGTTTTGAAAGGTGTGTGATTTTGAGAGGACTTTCAGCCGCAAGTAGATTGCACATGCGCAGAAGAGAAGTGACTGTTTTTGTGTTGTATGGGTTATGTCGGGAGTGCTGAGGTGATTTTGTGAGGTTTCAAAATAATATTCATGGTAATTCAGTGCAAAGACAAGTCAGTTTGGGGGATGTAGCGTTGTTTCCGAATTCAAGTGTCCATACGGTGGCCCTGGGGCTAATTTTGAAATTGATGTTATCCCTTATGGGCATTTTTCATTATGCGCATAAGTGCGTTAACTGCTGGAGCTTTCGTCAGAGAGGATTTGGGATTAGAGGTATAGGAAGCTATTCCTCCGTAGAATCCCCTTAGAAGTGTCTGCGCATGCGTGGATTGGAGCAGTGATATCTCCTGAACCAATGGTGTTGAAGAATCCAAATTTTGTGTGAAGTGTTATTTTCAGGGGACTTTAAGCCACGAGTAGATTGCGTATGCCCAGAGGAGACGATCGGATTGTATGGCTCATGTTAGGAGAGGTTTCCGAGTTGAAATGTACGTATCGTGACCCTGGGACGAATTTACAAAGAACTATATTCGGTGGATCTATATCAAATTATGTTCAGATTTGGAGAAGAGGCAATTGCGTTCCTGAAGGAGGTCCAATAACTGCAATTTTTTTCGATCTACGGTAAAGCTAACAGCCAAACTGTTTTGATAGCCATATTTGTTGGAGGAACTAGAAAAAAAAAGCACTGACAAGAAGTCAGTAGTCTTTGGCGCGCGTGTTCACTGTGGCTAATTTGAATTGAGTGATGAGTACTTCAAGCTCAGTGAATTGAGCGAGCCGGAGATCTACCCAAGGGATAGTGGACACCATTCACTATCGGTTCAAAAATTAATATTACTGTATCTAAGCTTCCGTAAGGATAAAGTAACACTGTTGAAATAGATCACAACTGACTCTCCTTAGTCGCACAAGCTCCTAGAAGATTCTGAGGGATCTCCTTGGGAAAGACTTGACAGGGTCAGTATAATCATAATCATGTTTATAGCACGCGCGCCAAATGCAGATTGAATTAACAATGAAAGAAAAATTGTAAAAAAGCATTGACGTGGTGTCAATCAGCTTTGGTGCGCGTGCTATAAACATGATTATGATTATACTGACCCTGCCAAGACTTTCCCAAGGAGATCCCTCAGAATCTTCTAGGAGCTTGTGCGACTAAGGAGAGTCAGTTGTATTCTCTTTCAACAGTGTAACTCTATCCTTACGGAAGATTACATACAGTACTGTTAAATTCTGAACCGACAGTGAATGGAGTCCACTATCCCTTGGGTAGATCTCCGGCTCTCTCAATTCACTGAGCTTGAAGTAATCATCACTCAATTCAAATAAGCTACCTTGAACACGCGCGCCAAAGAGTACTGACTTCACGTCAGTGCTTTTGTTATGAGCTAAAACGTTTTTCAAGATTATTTCCGAATCCGATCACTGAATCTATATGAAATTCAGCATCAAAATGTAGAATCATGACCTTTATACGCCTGTGACGTTTCGTATTGATCGGATGGCTGTAAACCAGAAAAAATGGGTTCAAGCCCTGTGGACAGGAGCTTTCTGGCACTCTAGTTCAAACAGACAAATTATATCTCCGAAAGTATTGGATTCTCAGAGTTGGGAATTATATCAATGTATTCTTATGATAGAACTGCATCATAAAGGAAATTCAATTCAAATAATAGTTTATTGATAAAGATTAAATGAGCAATCTGAAAATGAGAACCGCACCATGGAAGAAAGCAAATTAAAATAGCTGAAATGAATTTGACTCTCTCTTATAGAACAGGATGAATTGTACGAGTATGAACACAGATCATATAATAATGCTTAGATAGAATAATTATAGCATTCTGTGAAAACATAGAAGTACGATTCATTATTGAAATTTAGAACTTCATCTTAGCAGAAATTGAATTCAAACATCATAGAAGAATTTAAATTCAACAAGAGTCCCAAAAATTATCAATCCAAAACCAATAGACGAATTCTACCCAACAACGAACTCATCCGAGATATTCATTCCTCAATTCTATGATGAACGATAATATATATCTTTCCTCAAATCTACTCCAATACACCAATATTCCAGTTTTGTTTTTAGTGGAGTTTTTCTGAACTCAATATTATTAACTTACCATTACCATTCCCAACATCATATGGATTGACGGCATCGGCATGAAAATATCAACCAACAAAAAGTATGATATTATATTATCATTCTCATATTTATACGATTGCTGGAATGAATGACAATGAGACAACGTCATGTCTCAGGAAAATAAGTTGACATTATAACAATTCATAGAATACCCACAGAATAATTCTATAATTCTGTGAAAACGTAGAAATACGATTTACATTGAAATATTGAAAAATCACATCTCCGGAAGTATTAGCTTGTTAGAGTTAAAAATGATATGAGTGTGTTCTTATGATAAAACTGCTTATTGTAAAAAATTTAATTTGGAATTTGTGTTGTAAAAAAAAAATTTTTTTTTGTTACTCCGAAACCATCTGTCCGATTTAGCCCAATAACAATCTTGGCCGAGATCTTTATCCCCCAAACCTACTGTGAAAATTTCAACTGTCTAGCTCATTCCGTTCGAGAGCTATCGTGCGAACGGCCGGCCGGCTGGACCGGCCGGACCGGCCGGACAGAATGAATTTCGACCACGGATTCTTGATCAGTGAGTCGAACCAAATCGTTTGAGACCATTTTCATCGAAAAATTCGAAAATTACAGACATTTGGGCAAATTGATAAGCACTCAGTTCCGAGGAACTAGAGCGCCAAAAAAAGTCAAATATTTGAAACTGAAATTGAAATTTTATTTTCACTATAACTCGAACAATACTGATCCGATTGAATTGAAGCTCGGTTGAAAGATGCGAAGTACCAATAAAAACACTTGTGCGAAAATTCGTGGGGATAGCATGAGTTGACAATAGTTTGCTTGAAATTTCGAAAAAAAATATCGGATTGGGTTCAGTTTTGGCACTTCGGTGACGAATTATGACCTCTTGGGTTGTGCAAAATTTCACTGCGAACAGACCACTATCAGCCTGAAAAAAATTAATAATTTTGAACTTCCAAACTGGACAAATTATTTCATTTCGAATTCCTACATGGAATATATCTAACATCAGATTTCGTTCCGACGTGTTTTTTTGCGCTTTTATCTGAATCAATGCGATATGTACGAGGGCAACTGATTAAAATATGGACCACTTACTAAAGCAGGCAATTGAATTAATGCGTAAACGATGTGTGGAATTTTGAATTGGTTTTCAAAATTTGTCTGAACGGTGAACGACTGGGGGCGTAACTGCCTCTTTTGGGCATTTTTTGTTATTCGCATAAGCAGACGAGAAATAATTTAACTGCTCGAGTTTTCTTCTGAGAAGATTGGGGTTTTGGGGTGGAGGATGCTATTCCTCCATAGAATCTCCCGGTGTGGGTCAGCGCATGCTTGGATTCAAGATGCGAGATCTCCTGAACCACTACTGTTGAAGAATCGGAGATTTCTGTTACTGACCGGATGGCCATAAATTGACAAAAAAAATTTAAAAAAATTTGAAAATTTTGTTTCCACGATAACTCGAAAACTACTAATCTGATTGAATAGAAACTCAGTAGTTAGATGCAAAAGATCAAAGCAAACACTTTTGCAAAATTTCCTGAAGATTTCGTGACATGAAAAAATACTACTATTTTGTGGAATATTTTGCTTGAAATTCCGAAACCTATTTTTTTTGAGTTCATGCTGCCCTTTCCGGGCATTTTTCGTTATGTACATGCGCAGACAAGAAGTCATTCAACTGCTGGTGCTTTCGTCAGAAAGGATTAGGGTTTCAGGGTGGCAGATGCTATTCCTCCATAGAATCCCCTAGTGAGGGTCTACGCATGCGTGGATTAAAGTGCGATATCTCCTGAACCACTAGTATTGGAGAATCGGAGTTTTTTGTAAGATGTGTGATTTAGGGAGGACTTTCATCCGCGAGTAGATTGCGCACTTGCAGGAAAGAAGTGAGTGTTTTTGGGTTGTTTGGGTTATGTTGGGAGTACTGAGCCAATATTGTGAGGTTTTAAAAGAATATTCATGTCAATTCAGTGCATGGACACAAGTCAGCTTGTGGGAAATAGCATTGTTTCCGAGTTGAAGTGTGCGAACCGTGGCCCTGGGGCTAATTTTGAAATTGATGTTACCTGTTACGGGCATTTTTCGTTATGCGCATGTGCAGACGGTTGGTGATAGTCCGGTCAAGTTAGACCAAATAACAGAGGTGAGGTTACCAAAATTCGCATAGAGCTGAAAATTGATAGAGATGGTCAAGATACCATTAGAAAGAAAGGGTGAAAAGTCCCCAAAAATCCCATTGATACTAAAAAAGTTATTCAAGGTCAAAGGTCGCAAAAATGGGTTTTTCGCTTTTTCCAGCCAAACGGTGAGTTTTATCATAAAAATAGTTCAGACATAAATTTTAGATCGTGCAATTATCTACAAAAATTGTCTCTATACTTTTTTTCGTGAGAGTCACCGTTTCCGAGATATGAGCGAAGAAAGTTGTATGCTCCATAAAATGCATAAGTACGCCACGTTCATTCGTCACTGGCGCCGTAATGCGACTTGATTTCTTTTTCTTTCGGTATATTAACTTAAAAAAAATGAATATTAACTCAAAAGTAACTAAGTCCATTGCCTTCTACGCCAGTGCAACCTTGACAAACATCTGCCTGCTATTGATATTAATATTATCAATGTAACATATGTCATTGATGGAGGATTTTTATTACACCGCGTAGTCTGGGATAATGAAGAAACTTTTGACGTCATTTTAGGTAAATACGTTCAGTATATACGTCGACATTGTGGTCACAGAGTCTCTGTCGTATTTGATGGCTATGCTGATTGTGCAAGAAATATTAAAGCCACAGAACAACGTCTTCATCTTCAGATGTTTTATTTGATCAATTTATGACCGTTCCCACTACTCAACAAAAGATTCTTGCAAATTCTCATAACAAGTCTCGGTTCATTTCAATGTTGAAAGATAAATTGACGAATGAAGAAATACTTGTCAAGCAAGCTGATAATGATGCTGATGTCCTCATTATTGAAACAGCATTAGAACAGTTCAATTTGACAAGCACAACTATGATTGTTGGTGAAGACGTTGATTTACTAGTTTTATTGAATGCTCGAACTCCAGCTGACAGAACAATTTATATTTTAAAACCTGGAAAATCTCAACATCAGTCCGAAATATATTCATCCCAAAGTTTATCTGCATTTGCAAAGTGCCAAAATCACATTTTGTTTCTCCACGCTATAAGTGGCTGCGATACAACATCTGCATTTTACAGGAGAGGTAAAACGTCTGTTTTTAAAATGTTTGAGAAACAAGATTTACTTGATTGTGCCGAAGTTTTTAAAAATAATAAGTCTACTCCAAAAGACATAATTATTCATGGAATTCGCTTTCTTCTTGCCATGTACGGAGCTCCAAAAAAAATTACCTGCATTGATAAGTTCCGTTACGTGTCTTTTGTCAAAAATACTCGTAACAAAAAGCAAGTGCAATTGGCTTCTCTTCCTCCAACCTCGGCTTCTGCAAAACAACATCTTCTTCGGGTATATTATCAAGTTCAAGTGTGGCTTGGTAATCAATTAGACCCAGAAGACTGGGGTTGGATGTTGATTGATAATGCATTAGAACCTGTCCAAACTTACCTTCCACCTGCACCGGAAAAACTCCTCAACACCATTTTTTGCAATTGTAAAAAAGGATGTAATGCCAAATGTGGCAGCAAAAAAGTTGGGTTGTTTTGTTCCTTAGCCTGTACAAGTTGTCAAGGCCAGCTTTGTTCCGATCCATCGCTTTTGGACGAGTTTATTTTCACTCAGCTTGAAGAAGAAGACGAAGAACAAGAAGAAACAGATGTAATAAATGATTATAATTCGGACCAATAATTTTATCACATTCTTTACAATTAACGACAATTTTTTGTATTATTTATTAGTA
Organism: Halyzia sedecimguttata; assembly: GCA_937662695.2. Taxonomy (NCBI): domain Eukaryota; kingdom Metazoa; phylum Arthropoda; class Insecta; order Coleoptera; family Coccinellidae; genus Halyzia; species Halyzia sedecimguttata. Next base: position 6,313,056 of record OW569416.2, on the reverse strand, counting down.
CAGATCGGTTCGTGGAATAGGCCTACCGGGGAAACCACGTTAAAAAAACGCGTCAAGTACACTACCTCACAGGTGACGTGGAAACGTGTGCATTTTATGGAGCATACAACTTTCTTCGCTCATATCTCGGAAACGGCGACTCTCACGAAAAAAAGTATGGAGACAATTTTTGTAGATAATTGCACGATCTACAATTTATGTCTGAGCTATTTTTATGATAAAACTCACCGTTTGGCTGAAAAAAGCGAAAAACCCATTTTCGCGACCTTTGACCTTGAACAACTTTTTTAGCAACAATGGGATTTTTGGGGACTTTCACCCTTTCTTTCTAACGGTATCTTGACCATCTCTACCAATTTTCAGCTCTATGCGAATTTTGGTAACCTGGTATGTATACTTTGACCGGACTATGAATTAACTGCTGGAGTTTTCGTCGGAGAGAGGATTGGGGATTTGAGTTGCGGGATGCTATTATTTAAGAGAATCCCCTTGGGTGTATCCGCGCATGCGTGGATTGAAGGTGCGATCTCTCCTGAACCAATGGTTTTGAAGAATCAGAGTTTTGTGTGTGGTGTGTGATTTTGAGAGGACTTTCAGACACGAGTAGATTGCGCATGCGCAGAGTTGACGTGGTTTTTTTTTTTTTTGGGTTTTATGGCTTATGTTGGGTGCGGGTTACGTCTAGCGGTCATGGATTTTGTGCTAAGCTAATATTGTGAGGTTTTAAAAGAAAATTCTAGACAATTCTGTGAAGGAACAAGTCAGTTTCGAGGAAATAGCGATGTTTTCGAGTTGATATGTCTGTGTCGTGGCCCTGGGGCCAATTTATAAATAACTATATTTGGATGATCAATTTTAAGTTACTTTCGGATTTGGAGAATAGGCGAAGAAATTGCGTTTCTAATTCAAAATTCATGTAGCCCCTTTCGGAGATTTTTCGTTTCACGCATGAGCAGACAAGAAGTGATTTAACTTCTGGAGTTTTCAGGTGCTGGATGCTATTCCTCCATAGAATCCCCTTGGAAGTGTCTGCGCATGCGTGGATTGGAGCAGTGATATCTCCTGAACCAATGGTGTTGAAGAATCCGAATTTTGTGTGAAGTGTTATTTTCAGGGGACTTTAAGCCACGAGCAGATTGCGTATGCGTAGAGGAGACGTTTGGATTGTATCGCTCATGTTGGGAGAAGTTTGAGTCTAGCGGTAATGAATTTGGTGCTGAGCCACCATTTTAAGGTTTTGAGAGAAATTTCAAGGCAATTCTGTGCACGGTCAAGTCAGTTTCGGGGAAATAGCGTTGTTTGCGAGTTGAAATGTATGTTTCATGGCCCTGGAGGCGAATTTATAAATAACTATTATCGGTAGATCTATATTAAATTATGTTCGGATTTGGAGAAGAGGCAATTGCGTTCCTAACGGAGGTTCCATAACCGCAATATTTTTCGATCTACGGTAAAGCTAACAGCCAAACTGTATTGATAGCCATATTTGCTAAAGGAACTTGAAAAAATGAAGAAAAGCACTGACGTGAAGTCAGTACTCTTTGACGCGCGTGTTCAAGGTGGCTCATTTGAAATGAATGATGAGTACTTCAAGCTCAGTGGATAGAGCGAGCCAGAGATCTACCCAAAGCATAACGGACACCATTCACTGTCGGTTCAAAAATTAACAGTGCTGTTTCTAAGCTGCAATAAGGATAGAGTAACAAAGTTGAAAAAGAGCACAACTGACTTTCCTTAGTCGCACAAGCTCCTAGAAGATTCTGAAGGATCTCCTTGGGAAATACTTGGGAGGTTTATTATAATTATAATCATGTTTATAGCACGCGCGCCAAATGCTGATTGACTTAACAATTAAAGAAAAAGTGTAAAAAGGCATTGACGTGGGGTCAATCTGCTTTGGCGCGCGTGCTATAAACATGATTATGATTATACTGACCCTCCCAAGTATTTCCCAAGGAGATCCCACAGAATCTTCTAGGAGCTTGTGTGACTAAGGAGAGTCAGTTGTGTTCTTTTTCAACTTTTTTACTCTATCCTTGTGGCAGCTTAGATACAGCACTGTTAATTTTTGAACCGACAGTGAATGGTGTCCACTATCCATTGGGTAGATCTCCGGCTCGCTCTATCCACTGAGCTTGAAGTACTCATCATTCAATTCAAATTAGTCACCATGAACACGAGCGCCAAAGAGTACTGACTTCACGTCAGTGCTTTTTTTTATTTATTCTATCACCCCGGTCTCTTTCCATTGGACTGTTGAAATAACAGCTTTCTTTTTCCCTTATTTTTTTATAGAGCTTCATATTATATTTAATTTTTATTGATTATATTCAACATCACACCTCACAGAAATATTCCAGTTATTTTTTTTTTGTATGAAATTCTCATAAAAGCCGGCATTCATCCTTACATTGATAAGACCTGATCTGACTGAATATTTTTTTTTATTCATGATAAATTTCCTCGATTTGAGACGATAAGTCGAGAATAAATAACAAAAACAAAAAAGACCTATTTTATTCCTTATTTATTTTTAGCTTTCTTTCAACGACATAGATTCTTTTTTCCTTTTGGTAGTTTTCAACACGTTAATAATGAAAGTCAGTAGTCAGAAAATTATATTAAAACTACCTGGCGCCCAATTAAATTCTAATTGACTTCCTCTCCTGTTTGTGACTCCCCATACTCTCGAACGAATAGTGAACTAGCCGAGGTGAATAGAGCTAGGAGAGAAAGCGTCATAATAATATATCCTTCCTTTGGTTCTGAAATTTTGATATAGCATGTTTTTAAGTCTAAGGGGTAGTCTATTGTACAGCGATATCGCATAGTACTCCGTACCATTTTGAATTTTTTTCAATTGCAAACGATAGTAATCGGGATAATCGTCATGAAGATGAGAAATGGCTGTGATGTGCTTCATTCTATACTCCACCAAAGTGAAGTATACCTATCTCAGAGTTTTCTCAGACAACGAGTATGAAATTACGATAGTGTATAAGGGCCAATGTAGAAAATAAAAAATCTGTTAATTATCACTTCTAGTCTGCCAATTTCCAGATTTAATCTGTCAATTAACACATTCAATCTGTCAATTGACACATTTAATCTGTCAAAAAAAAAGTGTTAGTCCGTGCCTACTACGAATCGACTTAGTCGTATTTACTTTCTGATGGGATTAAGTTATGACGAAATGTTATTTTTTCCTGAAATTTTGAGATAATGTCATAAGCAAGAGAAGATTGAAGCGCTGATGGAGATCGCGTGCATTTAGACAAAATAATTATCCTGATAACAATACGTTTTTCACCTTTATTAGTGAAGAATTAAATACTTCTGGACAATTACATGGATATAAATGGATGCACCTCAAGTTTTTACATGCAGGTTTAATTGTCTCACAAGGAAGTATTCGGATCTGACGATTTGGATCCAGCAGGAGTTAGATTCTGAATGAGGAACAGCGGTGTGAAGGGGAGTAAGGGGACCGTATGGTATAAAGATATTCTCTGTAAAACAGAACAACCAAATTTGAGCTCTCGCCCACGTACTGTGGGATCGAATTGTTCAACCATCTTCCAAAGAGGCTAAAAGTTTTGGAGTACAGAGAATAGAGAAGATAGAGATAAAGGAATTGTAACTTCTGAATTGTTTTTATGGTGTGGGTGAATATTTGAATTTTCCTATTGTTTGAGCTTTATGAATTGTAAATTTTGATTTGTAAGATTTTCGTTTCTTCATTACTAAGATGTTATTCTAGTTTTGTATTTTTTTCTGCTGACGCATTTTATACAGATGTATTCTGTCTATAAGAATAAATAAAATATTATTATATTATTATGTTAACCAGGGGCACATAAATTCTTATGATGAACCTTATGAAATTGGAACCAATAGTTCTATAGATAGAAAGATATACTACCGTACTCACAAAGAATTCAATCTACGTTAAGTCCTAACTGCGGTCCTCAGTTAAGGATAAATAAGAATCACAACCTCAGTTTAAGTGAAAATTAACGTGAAACAGGCCTGTTTCAGCACCGCTACATACGTTAACTGAGGTTGCGATTCTTATTTATCCTTAACTGAGGACCTCAGTTAGGACTTAATGGAGATTTAATGCTTTGTGAGTACTTCGGTAAGTTATTCAACTGTCAATTGACAGATTAAATGTGTTGATTGTCATATTAAATCTAACAACTGACAGACTAACCTCCGTGTTCACTAAGCATTCAATCTCCGTTAAGTCCTAACTGAGGTCCTCAGTTAAGGATAAATAAGAATCGCAACCTCAGTTGACGTATGTAACGGTGCTGAAACAGGCCTGTTTCACTCTAATTATAACTTGAACTGAGGTTAAAATTCTTATTTATCCTTAACTGAGGACCTCAGTGAGGACTTAACGGAGATTGAATGCTTAGTGAACACGGAGGTTAGTCTGTCAGTTGTTAGATTTAATATGACAATCAACACATTTAATCTGTCAATTGACAGTTGAATAACTTACCGAAGTGTTTGAATCTCCGTTAAGTCCTAACTGAGGTCCTCAGTAAAGGATAAATATGAATCGCAACCTCAGTTAACGTATTTAACGGTGGTGAAACAGGCCTGTTTTACCACCTTTACCCCTTATTGTCCCTTATTATCCTCAGTTCATCCTTAACTGAGAACCTCAGTTAGGACTTAACGGGGATTGAATGCTTTGTGAATGCGGCGGAATATGTGTCAATTGACAGATTAGCCGCAGTATTCACAAAGCATTCAATCCGCCGTATTCATAAAGCATTCAACCTCCGTTAATTCCTAACAGAGGTCCTCAGTTAAGGATAAAAAAGAATCGCAACCTCAGTTAACGTATGTAACGGTGCTGAAACAGGCCTGTTTCACGTTAATTTTCACTTAAACTGAGGTTGTGATTCTTATTTATCCTTAAATGAGGACCTCAATTAGGAATTAACGGAGATTGAATGCTTTGTGAATACGGCGGAAACTCCGTTAGTCCTAACTGAGGTCCTCAGTGAAGGATAATTAAGAATTGCAACCTCAGATTAAGTGAAAATTAACGTGAAACAGGCCTGTTTCAACACCGTTACATACGTTAACTGAAGTTGCGATTCTTATTCATCCTTAACTGAGGACCTCAGTTAGGACGGAGATTGAATGCTTTTTGAACACGGCGGAATATGTATCAATTGATAGATTGAAATGTGTTAATTGACAGATTAAATGAGTCAATTGACAGAATCAGTTAATTGAAAGATTTTTAATTTTCCACATTTGCACAAATTACGGCATCGTATGAAAGAACTTTACCGAGGTACAGAGCAGGCTTCTGCCAAGCCGTATCAATAAGTTCAAAGTCAAGAGCTGGAACGAAACTTCGAACGTCAATCACAATGGAAATCAATAGGTAGTTCGCAAGTTATAAAAAAAATTAGGACATAATTTGAAATTAATATGTACTTAGGAATTCAATTAGACAAAACTGCTACATTTTAAGTAGAAAATAATAAGCATTTATGTCAGTTTCTTACAACCAACTAAGAGAAGTTCATTCTTTTGGAAAAACACTTGTGAGGAAAAATCAATTGTTAGGAACAATAATTGAGAAGAGTTACTCCATTATCCGTCCTCCATTCAAACCCTCAATTTTCTTGAACGACTGGAATTAATACTAACAATACTGGCAAATCAGATGTTGCAATTTATGCTCGTACAGCAATTTCTTCTTGACAAATAAATTTTCTTTGGAACCATTCACTATTTTTCACCGTTATCTTGCTATTGTATTTTAAATAAACGCTACATGGGAGAAAAATTCCTTGACAGCTTCTGTTGTGTAAATAATTTCAGTAAAACGTGAGAGTCATAAACCACTATTCTCTGGTATGTCCCAGCTACTGTAATAGCCCACATATTTCCAAACTTTTATATAAATGGTGCTCTAAAGTTCGGACATATATTTGTTATCAGAGCGATGAGCAGAATCGCTCCAATACATTTAATCTCCTCTCCTTCGTTCATTTTCCATTTGAGAGTCCGCTCCCGTTCTACAAAATAAAAGAACAGAACTCGAACTCTGATTCGATCAGGACCGGACTGCAGTGGAAGCCCCAGGTAAATAAATATTCTTTGTTCGTAAGATCTTTCCCAGCCAACTTCAATCAGTTGGAGACTACGAAGGGATACTCCCAAGCTCTACATCATAGATTAGAGTTGTGTAGATTGGACACTCTCAAGATTTTTTGGAACAGCGTTTCCGCGACCTCTGCCGGCCAGGAAGGAAGCTCGGGTAGATTTAGGATCGTCGCTTATTGTGACGAATCCATAGATTAGAGTTCTCTAATCTATGGACGAATCTCAACCTATTCAACGTATTGCGGGAACTTGAAACGTTCATGTAAACATTAGAACATCACTTTGTAATTATGTAGTATCATAAATTAAATACCAAAGTATTGGTTATTTATTTCAATGTAAACCAAAGTAATTTTCTTCCATTTATATACATTTCGAAGTCAAAAACGTATTTCAGTTATTGATGCTATGGGAAAATGGAAAATAAGAAATCATGTTTGCTTTAATTACCTCTTATATTTGCAATATTTTTCATCAATTTTCTTAGCAGACCTAAAATATTTAGAACAATTCTTATGAATATTTTTACAATGTCCTTTCATTACATTACAAGATATTTTTATATTGATGAAATATCATTGTAGATATTAAATGATTATTTCACAGCTTGTTAAGTGAAAGTTTGTTCGCAATAAATTCAATAAATGCTTGAGAACATTTTTTTTTATGCAGATCCACACTTAGAACATACTTTATGATGGCATATAGGCCCTAGACATTTTGTTTAAAAATTCATTGTTCACATAATACAATCTGTTTTTGAATTTATTGTATTCTTTTTCTTTAATGAGCTCATCATCTGCATAGTCTGAAGCACATTCTCTGAGGAGAAATATTTTTGTGCTGTAGCAGTTTGCTATGTTATTGTTTTTATTTTTCATCAGCAAAAATCCAGTAATATATTTTAGTATCTTTCTCTTCAATGGTATTTGCCTAGTTTGAAGGTCTTTAGGTACAGGTGAATATTTTTCGTTTGAATCTTCTGTCCCAGTAATTTCCTGAAATGTTTATTGATTTAATTAAATCAATAAATCAGTTATCAATAACTGATGGGCTATTAGTGAATCTTGTGATATCTTGTTAATTATATGTTGCATCATTAGATATTTGAGGAGTAGATACTAAACAATTTTGATATGTTTTGTTTTAATTGAATACCATCAATAGTAAAGACCAATTATTGAAATGCAATCATTCCATGCTTGAACAAAATTGAAAATATAATTTATTTAATGATAACCTAATGGGACGGCATTAAAATAATACAAATATAATATCTACATTCAGAGATCAGGGAAGGGGGAAGTTTGCTCCACACATATTTTCAATACTGATTAATTAAAATGAATATACTAAGAACTAAATGGTGGAAAATTAATATCCGGGCAGTAAATGAGTAATACATGGACCGAATATCAATTAGTTTCTTTCTTATCGTTGGTGGTTTGAGTTTGAATAGGATATTGATAAACATCACAATTTGATGAGTATAAGCAAGCCATTTTCTATAAAACGATACACTCTTCACCTACAGTACGTTCTATAATTTGTCGACTGAATCGTGCCACACGAGTTAGGATTGCCCAATTCCGGTTAGTGCGTCTTTTAAGTGGGTAAGGTGCAGGACCACATTATTACGCAGGTATCGAACATACATGAACAATACAATTTTTTTATTTCTGGTTGTCTAATATACGGTGTTATTTCAATACGAATGTTTAGTGAGCAATTCTGCAAAAAGGAACAGAGAGAAATAATTCTGCTGGTACCTGCCGACACGTGTTTCTGTTATGTTTTTGTTTTTTATTTCCCTTGAAGCAAATTTTATACTGAATACTGTTACGTTACTTAATTTGCGTAGATTTACCCACAATTTTGTTTCGATATTCTATACTGAAAATGTACTTTTGGAGCCATAATTAACAAATTGGCGGAGTAAGTATTAAAGTGTTAACAACTACCCTTGATGAGGAGACTAGTATTTACAGGGAACCCGACTGCTTGTGTATAATTACTCAACATGTTTTATTGATGGAACCACATCGGATATCTACGAGTTAATTGCGCAAGGGGGTAAGTTTCAAATAGAACAACTACACTTGATAGGAAGATGGAGTTGGAACTTGAAAATTTACATGCAAAGTGAAATCCTGTTGCTATTTTTTGGTGCTCTAGTTCCTCGGAACAGAGTGCTTATCAATTTGCCCAAATGTCTGCAATTTTCGAATTTTTGGCTGAAAATGGTCTCAATCCATTTGGTTCGACTCACTGATCAAGAATCCAAGGTCGAAATCGATTCTGTCCTGCCGGTCCGGCCCGGCCGCCGTAGGCACGATAACTCTGGAACGAAAGGAGTTAGAGGATTGAAATTTGCAAGGTGAGTTTGGAGCGTAAATATCTCGGAGGAGATAGGCGAAATCCATCAAGCGGTTTCGGAGTTATGGCCGATTTCATTAAAAACATTTTTTATGAATATTTCCGAAACCGATCACTCGAACTATCTGAAATTTAGCATCAAATTGTAGAATCATGACCTTTATACGCATGTGAAGTTTTGTATTGACCAGGTTACCGCAAAGTGTCCAAAAAAAAAAGCTAGGCAGTTAAAATTTTCAGACCAGGTTAGGGAAATGAATATCTCGGTTAAGTTCGTTATTGGGCAAAATAGGTCAGATGGTTTCGGAGTAACGAAAAAAAAATTTTTTTTTAAGTGAAAAATTTCAAATTCAATTTTTATTTAAGATGCAGTTTCACCGTGAAAATCCATTGATATCATTTTTAACTCCAACAAGCTAGTATTTTCGGAGATATGATTTCTCGAAATTTCAATATTGAATCGTACTTCTATGTTTTCACAGAATGCTATAATTATTATATCTAAGCTTCATTATATATGATCTGTGTTCATACTCGTACATGTCATCCTGTTCTATAAGAGAGAGTCAAATTCATTTCTGCTATTTCAATTTGATTTCTTCCATGGTGCAGTTCTCATTCTCAGATTGCTCATTTAATTGATAAACTTGATAAATAAACTATTATTTGAATTGAATTTCCTTTATGCAGTTCTATCATAAGAATAAAGTGATATAATTCCCAACTCTGAGAAACCAATACTTTCGGAGATATAATTTGTCTGTTTGAACAAGAGCGCCAAAAAGCTCCTGTCCATAGGGGTTGAACCAATATTTTTTTCAAAGGCTGTCTCCTTTGATTAAGGAAGAGAGGAGATATCGCATACCATACTACGGAACGCTATCGATCTGAAACCAAAACTTTGACCGTTTGGTGGACACCAAACGATGTGGTGGAAATATGTTTGTTGGGTTTATCTGAGCGTTTGCAGACTGTCTTTTTATACAACTGTGTTACACATAATGGTACGAAGGGCAGCTTACGGCTGTAACAGGAAAAATCAGGAAAAAGGAGCCTGCTTCTGTGGTCATGTGGTGCCCATTTGGTTTCAATGTCATGGAATATGATATCCGTCCTCTCTCTTCTATAGTCTAAGGCTGTCATGACAGATTTTGAATATTAGAATGACTGTCAACACAAAGTAATTTTGAAGATTTTCGCTTGGTCTATGAAGGAGACTAATTTATACTCGTTAACAAATAGTTGTTTTATCGTTGATTTTATTTTGTTACGGTATATAAGCACCTTTGTTATATACAGGGTGCTTGGCAGAACATTGAACATACGAAAACGGTGGATAGGTGGGGTCATCTGCTACTCACTCAGTCCTAATTTATTTGGCGCTGGCCCCCCGGATATTAAAAAAAAATGTCTTTGCTTTCTCCTGGTTTCACCACTTTCATAACTCTAAAGTGTAATTTTTATTAAAAATGGGTAAAACAGACAATATTTTTAATTTTTTTTCAATATCTAAGGTTGGCAGATTCTTATAAAATTATTGCTCTATTCATGTGGTAGCTAGAAAAAAAGTTATGAGTCTTCAAACTTACAGAAAGATGTAAAAAATACTCAAATCTTAACTTCAACTTGCATTGAAAAACAAACAAAAAATGATTGAGGAGTTACAATTCTAGCAAGATATCCATAGTGTGGGACCGTTCTAATGGTATGTAATTTGCTTTATAAAATAAAAACTTCAAGAGTTATTTCATAGTTTCATCCGGTAGGAAATTTTCGACGAAACTCTACCTTCACGGAGAGTGAAATGTTGTGCGAAATTTAATACTGCAAGGTTGGTTAAAATTAAATGATCGATTGAAATTATGTAAGTTCTTGAATTAAGTACAAAGAAAATAGCTGTACCAGTTAGGTGCGTTTATGAAACTATTAAATATTTTATTTAATTAATAATTTCTACCTGATTTGTGTAACCAGCCCAAGGGTTAATATCAATTTGTACCACTGGCAAGCCGTAGATCATTTAATTTTTACCAACCTTGCAGTATTAAATTTCGCAAAACATTTCACTTTCCATAAATGTAAAAAATTTAAATATCCAGGGGGCCAAATAAATTAGGGCTGAGTGAGTAGCAGATGACCCTATATATCCACTATTTTCGTATGTTCAATGTTCTGCCAAATACCCTGTATATTGCTTCTGACAAGTTTGGGAGAGAAACCATAAATGTAACCATAAACAAACTTGTATGTCTATGTCATTCAAGAAAATGTTAAAAGGGAGTTCGAAAAAAATGAATTCATTTGTTTATATTTTCTTAATATTATTACAATAACAATATGATTTAGAATATTTTTTGGCGCTCTAGTTCCTTGGAACTGATGAGTGCTTTAATTTGCCCAAATGTCTGTAATTTTCGAATTTTTCGATGAAAATGGTCTTAAACGATTTGGTTCGACTCACTGATCAAGAATCCGTGGTCGAAATTCATTCTGTCCGGCCGGCCGGTCCGGCCGTCCGGCCGGCCGTAGGCACGATAACTCTCGAACGGAATGAGCTAGACAGTTGAAATTTTCAGAGTAGGTTTGGGAAATAAATATCTCGGATAAGTTTGTTATTGGGCAAAATCGGACAGATGGTTTCGGAGTAACAAAAAAAAATTTTTTTTACAAAACAAATTCCAAATTAATTTTTTTTCAATAAAAAGTTTTATCATAATAATCCAATGATATCATTTTTAACTCTATCAAGCTAATACTTTCGGAGATATGATTTTTCAAAATTTCAATAAAAAATTGTATTTTTACGTTTTCACAGAATTATATAATTATTCTATGTATGAATTGTCATAATGTCAACTTATTTTCCTGAGTCATGACATTGTCTAATTCCTTGCTAATAGTTGGTTCGAGAAACGTCAAAATCGACTTAGAGAGACAAGGGTAAAAAACCGTCAAATAAACCCTCATGTGGCGATTTTATGTCGAAAAGTGAAAATAAAGAATATATATCCCAGGTAAGTACCAACGTTTTATTCTGATACCGGAGATCGATAAGATCGTTCGAGGAGCCCGATAGACGGTTGGTCTGACCCGTCGGGTTTCGGAACGAGAGAAGACGGGCTCAAATCCCGGAAAGGGAATTACACATTTTGGCGCCCTAGTTCCTTGGATCTGAGTGCTTATCAATTTTTTTTAAGATGCAGTTTCACCATTAAATTCCATCGATATCATTTTCAACTCCAACAAGCTAATACTTTCGGAGATATGATTTTTCTAAATTTCAATAATGAATCGTACGTACTTCTAAGTTTTCGCAGAATGCTATAATTATTCTATCTAAGCTTTAATATATGATCTGTGTTCATACTCGTATATTTCATCCTGTTCTATAAGAAAGACTCAAATTCATTTCAGCTATTTTAATTTGATTTCTTCCATGGTGCAGTTCTCATTCTCAGATTGCTCATTTAATCTTGATAAATAAGCTATTATTTGAATTTAATTTCCTTTTTGATGCAGTTCTTTCATAAGAATGCATTGATATAATTCACAACTCTGAGAAACCAATACTTTCGGAGATATAATTTGTCTGTTTGAACTAGAGCGCCAGAAAGCTCCTATCCACAGGGCTTGAACCCATTTAATCCGAAATTCTCACTTCAAAATATCTGCTTTTTGGCGCTCTAGTTCCTCGGAACTGAGTGCTTATCAATTTGCCCAAATGTCTGTAATTTTCGAATTTTTCGATGAAAATGGTCTTAAACGATTTGGATCGACTCACTGATCAAGAATACGTGGTCGAAATCTCTTATTGAAGATCAATTAAAATATGATACTCTGTAATGGAGCACCTGCTCAGGGTTGGATAAACTGTTTCGAGCCCAAGGTAAAGCATTTAGGATCTTTATAACTTGAAATATAGAGTCGATTGCAGATTTTCATTTAAGAGGGAGGGTATTTTGACTCTGCTAGGACTTTTTATGTTGATAAAACTTATTCAGAGAAAATCCATGTTTATTTATGAAGTACCCTATAGAATAAAATTTCCACTGGTTGAGCTATCAAACTATCCAGTAGCTTACGCAGGGAAACCTGGACACGTGTACCAGGAGGGTTCTTCAACTGATTCAAAAATTGGAACAATGTCCACATTCTTTCAATGTTCAAATTCTTGTCTATTTAAAATCATTATGATTTTTTTCATTACATTTGTATTCTTAAAAAACACAATGCACAGTTATCAATTAGTAGCACATACGAGTAAGATACTTAATAACTTAATGGTAAAATCCACTGTCATCCCATTGAAGATTCGAATTAATGAGTTGAAGATACGCTATTGGCATCATTTTGACTGAGATGGGTGCTTGAAAATGTTCAGGCGACAAATGTTGAGTCTGACACTGAAGGGATACCTAAACATTTTCTTATATTGCTCTAGTAAGTCACTATACTAATTTTCCTTTATAAGTAGGTTTATTTTTAATGCTGAATAGTAAATAGATGTATAATTATTATCAAAAGTTTTCTTTCTGGGTTTTCTCTCCCCTAATATCCACTGAAAAACATGATGAAAACTTACTCTTTTTCTTCCATATTTCTAGAGCTTAATTATTTTACTGCAGTTAAAATAAATCCCTATTCTTTAAAATATGTACATTTGTACCATATTTTCCTCATCTCGACCCGCAATAGGCTTTATATATCGATTAAAATTGTTTTTTAACTGAATGAAATTGGATCTTCCCAGATTAAAATGACAGATTGTCACAGATATCATAGACATGTCCAATGTGTAGGTAAAGGTCATTGAGGAACATGAAACTCATACAAGAAATAATGTGACATTATTATTAAAATCTAGGAAAAATATAATTATGAAATAATTTACAGCCACTTCAAAAATAAAAAACTGGTGATAACTTATTTTGTCGAGTATAACACAGTTGACTTTTTTGAATATTTTTTAAAAACTTGCCAGTGCTGCGGTCTTCACAAAATATTGCATAAGTCTTCGTGTCGGTATTTTTCAACTAACTACCTCGCTTTTATTCGATCAGATCAGTATTTTTCGAGTTATTGGGAAAACAAAATTGTATTTGGACTCCAAACTGAATTTCAACTTCTTAGCTCATTGCGTTCGAGCGAAATCGTGCTTACGGCCGACCGGCTTTGGATTCTTCATCAGTAAGTCGAAACTAATCGTTTGAGACTATGGCGATGATAGGAACATTCAATGATTCTGAAACATTTTTCAGGAAGTATATACAATAGCTTGAGAAATGGATACAGGCACATTATTTTCGAAATATTTCAAACTTCGCACATAATTATTATGATATTATTAATAAAATAAAATACAATCGTGTGTACTTCCATTCCATTTCGTGTCGTGAAACAAATAAATACTTTCTGCCTTAAATTCTGAGTTATTCGTTCGCTGTTCCACTTAACCTGTATAGCTGACCTTATATCTACATAATTTACTATCGGCTTCAGTCCTGAAATAGAATGCAGCGGCGTCAATACTCGTAATCAACATCAGGACTTATTCCTGTTCGTTCAATCCTTTAAAATAAATCATTAACTCCTAGATTCTAGCTCTCAGATTGCCCTTCAAATATCTGAAATGATCTTCAGGATTATTTCCGTAAATCTTTTTTGTTTAAATTTCATGATGGCTCTGATAATTCTCCTAACCGTTGATAACTTCGCAGCCAACTGAGAATATTCCTTCCACGGTATCAGGTTCTAGTTATTCTGTACAAAAACCAAATTATACTGAAACACCGTTGAACGAAGAATATGTGATGATACTACCCTATTGAAATAGTAACAATTGATTTGACATTTTCATATTCATAAGAAAATTCCGTATCAAGTGATAGTTTCCCTTAACATTTCCACATCACTGTCTATCTTATCATACCGGCATCCTGCATCGAGATTACGAATTAGAAAATATGCCACCACCTGAATATAGTATTTACCGTAAATAAAATGAAAAATAAAAATTGTTTTGGGTACGATGGTATACCAATGTCGGTTATAAAGAGGCCTGTAGAGGTCATTGCTGAACCCTTGGCCTATATTATTTATATGTCTTTTAAAGAAGGCATTTTTCCCAAGTCCTTGAAAATTGCTGTGGTTAAACCTCTTTTCAAGAAAGGAAGTTACGAAGATCTTGGTAATTATCGACCTATAAGTCTGTTGACATCTTTCGCGAAGGTATTAATTTGAGGAAATAATTGTTAATAGGCTGCTAAGTTTTTTTCATAAACATCGTATATTCTCGAAGTGCCAGCACGGATATTTGAAATCTAAGAGTACAGAGACTGCTGTCTGTCAGCTGATTCGCTCTATTCTCCGTGCTTTGGAGGATGGAGAAGTTACAACCGGTCTTTTCATAGACTTCTCCAAAGCTTTCGATTGCGTAATTCATGATGTCTGGTCAGAAAACTGAATCTCTATGGTATAAGTGATAAACAATTGAATTTTATGCGGAGCTATTTGAGCGATCGTCGGCAGAGGGTTTCTCTAGAAATTCAAGGTGTTGAATATGTATCGTTGGATTCAAGTGTAGATGTGGGTGTGCCTCAGGGAGGCATCTTTGGTCCCCTCTTATTTTTGCTCTATATTAATGACCTACCAGAAAACATTCTGTTAGGTGAGCAACTTCGGTCTGATGAGGGTATGCTATTTACTGAGAGCATACATACAAATGAAGTATTGAGTTTGCAAGAAAATCTTTTGACAAACTGTGATGTGGGATCGGATAGCGGGGTCGTCATGTTTGTGGATGATACTAATCTGCTAGTGGCGGCATCTTGTGTCTCTGAGGTGATTGAGGTTGCTAAAAAGGGTTTTTGTGATATTTCAAATTGGTGCGTATCGAATGAAATAACCATCAACCCTAATAACACAGAATGTGTGATTTTCTGCACTTCTCATTCAAGAGTTAACAAACCCGAGAATATTGTTCTCTCTGGAGACACTGTGAAAATTACCGGCAGTACCAATTTCCTTGGTGTGATTATCGATCATCAGCTGAATTGGTCTGGACATATAACTGCATTGCAGAGTAAATTAATCTCTGTTCTCTACACACTCCGTGTTTTGGCGCTGCAATCAGACTCTGATTTGCTGAGAACAGTGTACTTCTCTAATTTCCAGTCGGTTATGTCCTACGGAATCATCGCATGGGGTAACGGCTCTGACATTTGGAAGATTTTTGAGGTCCAGAAAAGAGCACTTAGAACAATGCTCGGATTGACTGCGAAAACATCTTGTCGCGGACATTTTAGAAATCTCGGTATACTCACCACTACCGGCACTTATATCTTCAGATGCTTGCTTTTCTTAAGGAATAACTATGATTTGTTCCGGGTCTATGCGAATTCCAATAGAACAAGGCGCATCCACCCGTTTCACTTTCCCAAGGTTTCACTCACACTGACACAGAAGAGTGCGGATAATATGTGCATGAAACTGTTCGATAAGCTTCCGAAGGATTATCAAATTCTCAAGAATTCTAACAAGTTTAAAACACTTGTGAAAAAATTGTTGATAGACCTGGAGCCATACAGTATTAGTGGGTACTTACGTTCCAATTTTCAAATCTGAGCGTTTTTTTCGTGTCTAGGTTCTTTGGTTAAATTGTATTATTTTCTTTTCAATGTATGGTTTGATTATGGAAATAAATACAATTATTATTATTATTATTATTATAATTCCCAAATAATCACGTATACTATGTAAAATCTACATCGATCAATCATACTCAGTGACTTTAGTAGTGTTCAGTATGTATTATTCTTATTATAATAATATGTGGTAATTATCTAATATGTATTTAAGTAATACTCAAGTCTGTAACACAACACTAGTTTAGTAATTAAAAGATGATTACAAGCTCTATTCAGATATACGAGATATACGTGATACACCCAGTCGTATCCCACGTATATTTATCTAAGTTATGTCCATAGAGTGACATCCCTCTTCTATGTTCTGATCCAGGGGTGTCACCACTATTACATCTTTCCTTATAAATTCAATTTCTCAGGTTTCTTAGCAACCCTACCTGCTCGAGTAGTTACTTGACTTTCACAAGTAGGTTTACATTTGGGAGACCTGGGTTCAATCAAAGTGACTTTACCATTGCTGTCAGAGTTGTTCTCTGAATGATATGTAACAGTTTTAATATTTTCTTCCGATGACTTTGTGAGGCTATCATTAGCTTCAAATTTCAACGGGTTATTTGAAAATCTTAAATCATGCCGATTTCTCCTAACAACATTTCCATGTTTATCCATTACAGAATAAGATCTAGGTGCTGAACATAAATCGACTACTTTACCAGCATCCCATATCCACGATTAAGTTAATCGAAGCTTCGTGAAACCCAACATGAATCTTTTCCTGCTTCGAGAGATTTTTTCAAAATATTTTTCGAAATTGGTACTGCTTTTTTCTGCCAATCCATTCGATTGTGGATAATCTGGACTTCTTAATATTAATTTAAAATTCCAGTCCTCAGAAAAATTCCTGAGACATTCACTATTGAAGGGTACATTATCAGTCACTATTAGATCAGGTGAGCCAAACCTAGCAAATACTGGTTTTATTTGTTTCATGACTGATATTGCACTTCTATCAGCTAGTTTTAATAACTCTTATCAATTAGAATAGGCATCAAAAATTACAAGATAAGATACATTAGCAACTTTACTGTAGAGATGTCTATTCCTAGGATTTCCCATGGTCGAGTTGGAATTGGATACGATATTAACGTATCTTTTTTGGCAATCTAGTTCCTCGGAACTGAGTGCTTATCAATTGGCCCAAATGTCTGTAATTTTCGAATTTTTCGATGAAAATGGTCTCAAACGATTGGTTCGACTCACTGATCAAGAATCCGCGGTCGAAATTCATTCTGTCCGGCAGGCCGTAGGCACGATTACTCTCGAACGGAATGGGCTAGACAGTTGAAATTTTCAGAATAGGTTTGGGAAATAAATATCTCGGTTGACTTCGTTATTGGGCGAAATTGGACAGATGGTTTCGGAGTAACAAAAAAAAAAGAGAGAAATTCCAAATTAAATTTTTTTCAATATGCAATTTTACCATAAGAATCTATTCATATCATTTTTAACTCTAACAAGCTAATACTTCGGGATATATGATTTTTCAAAATTTCAATATAAATCGTGTTTCTATGTTTTCACAGAATGATATAATTATTCTGTGGGTATTCTATGAATTGTTATAAAGTCAACTTATTTTCCTGAGACATGACGTTGTCTAATGGGTTACGTGCAGTTCTGACAGTTGACACGACATTGGAGGACTAACAAAACAGGAATTAGCACTGTTATTGGTTGTTTTGCTCATATTTCTCGTAATATTTTTGAATGTTATATCAAGTTAAATGCTATTTACGAATTTTATGTAGTGTAATGAATATCTCATAAACGTTATTTGTCCATAAAAGGGGTTTATATTGCGAAAAAAAAAATAGTATTTCATAGGTAAGAATGCTAATATCTTCCTTATCTGAACAGTTTGCTCATTTCCATGCTTTCAGGTACCTTGTAATCCAATTTATATTTGTAAATAATCATGATGGATTATAGTGATTACTCTGAAAAACATTCTGAGAGTGGCAAAAAGCTCTAAATTGATCAAATTTCCATCATTGGTGGTTCGTTTATATCCTAACATTGGGTTTCAAGAAGCTTCGATTAGCTTAATTGTGGATTTAATTCGATGGTTGTATAAAAAATGAACTGAAAATCGACATAGAATCGCACTAATTCGGCAATTAAGAGCTGTCAAAGCTTCGTGAAACCCACCGTTATACTATCAGGAAGCAGAAGTGATCAACAAAAATTGATGACTTTACGAAAATATTGTACCAGGACATTTTGATGCACCTTGTGGTTACCAAGAACAAATATACTTCAAATGATATGAGTTCTAATAAAAGTTTGGAGGCAGCGTGTGGATGGGTGCGGAATATCTCCATAATGAAGACTGGAAATCTTAGTTTGATAATTTGCAAAGGTATATTATTATGTTCAACAATCATCTTCAAATTCATATATTTCACTATAACTATCATGGATTTATTTGAAGGAAAGTATTTGAATATATCATCGCAGGAGTTGCAGGATATCGGTAAGCTCCAATCTATCTAACTTTTAGTTCTTAAAATTGGATACTTGTTGCTGATTTTTATCTTGTGTGCACTGTTGAATTTATTAGTGGCAGTAATAAATGATTCTTCAAGGATTTTATATGAATGCAGCTTCTATCAACGTTAATAAAATGATTTATATATCAATATTTTTCAGGCAGAAGCATCAACATCAATTTGACAGTGGATGAATCTAAATCTAATGAAATAGAATGCAGGAAGCAGTTGAATATCAAGAGTTGGTTTTTAGCATTTGTAGGGTTAAGAAGTATTTCACAGTGACAATGGGTTATTCATGCTCGTCATGACAATGATTTTTGGTAATAGTTCAAACTGAAGCAATGAAAGTAAGCATATTTAAAAAAAATTACACTAATATTGAGACAGTAAAAAACTCATAGTATACTTTATAATTTATTTATAAAAGTCATCATGTTTAAGCAGTTCTATTTAAATAAATTAATCTACGATATACAATTTGCTTTGTAACAGCCTTATTCTCGTTTTTGTGCGCTTGGTTTGGACCTGGCATCAGAGTTGGTATAATGAAATGTATTCATCACGAATTAACTACATTAGAGTATAAAAAATAACAGATACATTACATACACAATCATATTCTATAATGGAACCCAATCGGGATGATTTTTATCGGACAAATCTGCTGGCTCACCTAGTGAAAACAGTGTACATTTTTCTATATTGAATATGAGAAACAACTCAAAATTTAATTTCCTTTCATACTTGAATGAAAACGTATTAAATAAATCCTACCAAATTTGAGTTTTGAAGCTGTTAAGTCTAATCTCTTCAGCAGTCGAATTCATAAATCTCTGGTTTTTGCTGAGGAAACAAATTTTGCGAACTTTATCAAAAACTGATGAAATCCTTCGAATAAAGAAATCAAATTTATTGAGAAATTCATAATATTTACATCAAAATATAGATTCATACATTACAATTCATGCAGCTTACTAAGTCAAACATTTTTATAATATGTACCTATAATGATATAGAATTAACAAGCTGGAAAGTGTTATTTGTCTTCTAAATTTACAATCGTAGTGACATACTAATGCAATAGAATTCTTGCCTTTCAAAACAATATACCTAGTTCTTTCTTATAATCTCTCAAGGTGATCGGATAAGATCAGCTCCACATTCATACAAGATTCAAATTGAAACCAATATATTGAAATAGATCTATAGCTTAATCACTTACTTACGCACTTTCTGCATTTTAATTTACGAGAAAAATGAGAAATTTGTACGTTTTTCAGTTCACCCTTGCTACTGCAGCTCATGAACATACAGAATTTTGGCATTTTATTACTCAAAGTGAATGTTTATGGAACAAATAAAGATAACAAAATATTCACTTCACTTCATAAACAGCAATTAAATTGATATAACACTCAGAAATATCGAAAAATCCAGGAATTTAAGAGGAAAACAAACAATAACAGTACTAATTCCTGCTTTGTTGGTCCTCCAATGTCGTGTCAACTGTCAGAACTGCACGTAACCCATTCATTCATTCCAGCAATCGTAGAAATATGAGAATTATAATATAATATCATACTTTTTGTTGGTTGATATTTTCATGCCGATGGTTAATCCATATGATGATGGGAATGGTAATGGTAAGTTAATAATATTGAGTTCAGAATATCTCCACTAAAAACAAAACTGGTATATTGGTGTATTGGAGTAGATTTGAGGAGAGATATATATTATCGTTCATCAAAGAATTGAGGAATGAGTTCGTTGTTGGGTAGAATTCGTCTATTGGTTTTGGATTGATAATTTTTGGCACTCTTTCTTCTATGATGTTTGAATTCAATTTCTGCTAAGATGAAGTTCTTTCATAAGAATCCATTGATATAATTCCCAACTCTGAGAAACCAATACTGTCGGAGATATAATTTGTCTGTTTTTATCTCCAACAAGCTTATACTTTCGGACATATGATTTTTCGAAATTTCAATAATGAATCGTACTTCTATGTTTTCAAAGGATGCTATAATTATTCTATCTAAGCTTTATTATATGCTCTGTGTTCATACTCGTACATGTCATCCTGTTCTATAAGAGAGAGTCAGATTCATTTCAGCTATTTCAATTTGATTTCTTCCATAATAAGCTTGTTAGAGTTGAAATGATAACAATAGATTTTTATGTTGAAACTGCGTCTTGAAGAAATTTGAATTCAAAAGTTGTAATGTAAAAAAAAATAATTTTTTTTTGTTACTCTGAAACTATTAGACCGATTTTGCCCAATAACGAACTTAACCGAGATATTTATCACACATATCGTGTTAACGGCCGGCCAGATGGCCGGCCAGACAGAATCGATTTCAACTACGTATTCTTGATCAGTGAGACAAACCAAATCGTTCAAGACCATTTTCAGCCAAAAATTCGAAAATAACAGATATTTGGGCATCAATGTATTCTTATGAAAGAACTGCATCATAAAGGAAATTAAATTCAAATAACAGTTTATTTATCAAGATTAAATGAGCAATATTTAATGAGAACTGCACCATGGAAGAAATCAAATTAAAATAGCTGAAATGAATTTGACTTTTTCTTATAGACAGGATGAAATGTACGAGTATGAACACAGATCATATAATAAAGCTTAGATAGAATAATTATAGCATTCTTTGAAAACGTAGAAGTACGTACGATTCATTATTGAAATTTAGAAAAATCATATTTCCGAAAGTATTAGCATGTTGGGGTTGCAAATGATATCGATGGATTTTAATGATGAAACTGCATCTTAAATAAAAATTACAGACATTTGGGCAAATTGATAAGCACTCAGTCCCGAGGAACTAGAGCGCCAAAAAGTCCCGCCTTCTCTCGTTCCGAAACCGAAAACCCGACAGCGTAGAAACACCGGCTATCGGGCTCCTCGTACGATCTTGTCGATCTCCGGTATTAGAATAAAACGTCGGTACTTACCTGGGATATATATTCTTAATTTTCACTTTTCGACATAAAATCGCCACACGGGGGTTATTTGACGGTTTTTTACCCTTGTCTCTCTAAGTCGATTTTGACGTTTCTCGTACCAACTATACGCAAGGAATTAGACAATGTCATATCTCAGGAAAATAAGTTATAATTATGACAATTCATACATAGATAAAATAGTAATAGTAAAAATACGATTTTTTATTGAAATTTCGAAAAATCATATCTCCGAAAGTATTAGCCTGTTAGAGGTAAAATGATATCATTGGATTCTTATGATAAAACTGATTATTGAAAAAAATGTAATTTGGATTTTTTTTTTGTTACTCCGAAACCATCTGTCCGATTTTGCCCAATAACGAACTTAGCCGATATATTTATCGGCCAAACCTATTCTGAAAATTTCAACTCTCAAGCTCATTCCGTTCGAAAGTTATCGTGCCTACGGCCGGACGGCCGGACCGGCCGGACAGAATGAATTTTGACCACGGATTCTTGATCAGTGAGTCGAACCAAATCGTTTAAGACCATTTTCATCGAAAAATTCTAAAATTACAGACATTTGGGCAAATTGATAAACACTCAGTTCCGAGGAACTAGAGTGCCAAAAATATAAAATTTTCTGAATTTGTACCAAAAACATTTTGCATAAAAGAGATTGTATTGATTTATGGACGTTAAAGGGACATATTTTTTGTGATTTCTTTTTAATATTCAAAAATTAGTTATTTTGCCAATTTTTATGTCAATTTGAACGTAATACATTGTTTTAATATTTGATATTTCCGCAGAAATATTCATTTCTGAAGAGAATTGAAAAAATATATATTTTTTCAACAATTTTTGTTACAGAAATTTTTGTAGAGGATTCATATTAATACCCCTACATTCAAAACCAAAAATCGTTTTTTTTTCTCCGGCAGTGATCTAAATCAAAATTTATACGGAAATTTCAAATTTTTTCATCTTAAAATAAATAAGGGTTACGTATTAGAAAAAGCAATAATTAAAATAAAAAATCGCAACACCAGGTTTATAAAACTATAATAACTGTCCTGTAGTACAATTATACCAAGTATAAAAAAATTAGAAATAAATTCTATTCATTTCACATCAGATACCTATAAATTAACATTCATCGTCTGTGCATTCTTCATCAGAAGTAACGAAATCTTCGGATTGCATCTGTGTCAGATTCGGCATCCTCCACACCATCTGCGAAAATAAATATATACTTATTTTCTTAATTAATCACAGAAATTTGAATGTAGCAGTTATTAAAAATAAACCATTTATTCTCACCTGCAGTCTGATTTTCATCATAATTATTTTTACTTTCCTCGTGAACAACAGCGTCGAATACCAATTGCGGCATACACTCTCCGTCAAACCAGTGCCTCGCCAGAGCCAATAGTAACGCGGCAAACAAGAACGAAGACAGCTGTCGTTATGCGTTATGCGTTATGTCTGTCTCACACTACAGCTTGTCTATAGCACTACAGGCTCATAACCATTAATTATTTATTTGATCACCTGGCAGGTAGAAAGCCCCACCGAAATGATCTGTCTTTTTAGGAATCTTATTTTTTAGTTATAAATAACACTTAAAATTTCAAGCTGCCTCAAAAACATTTTTTATAATTTCTTGCAAAATATTTTTGCACGCGTCTGGCAATGTTAAAACGCCGATTAAATTATCTGGCTTATTTTGTTCCGTATTCATTAAGTACTACACTGCAACGTATATAAATTGCATAGTGCCTCAAATATATTTTTGGAGGAAAAAAATATATTTTTAAAAATGTAGGGGTTGATTTAGCCCCGCTACTCACCAGCCAGGTCTGCAATTCCGAGTTGAGATATAATAGGAGAGGTATCTGACAAGTTTTCAGCTTGCCTCAAATACCTATCCAAAATTTGGTGCCAGCTCTCCTACTATAATTAAAAATAACACTGGCTGGAGAGACAATCTGATTTAATCTTCTCCATTAAATGTAATGATTGTCTGAAAATATATATACATTTGACAAACATCACGTAATTTCAAGGCCAGAATTAAAGAACACGTTTTTGATTGCAGAATTTCAAACAGAACAGTGGACTTTCGAAGCATGTTTATGAGATTCAACATGGTATGGAGTTTGAAACTGCCCTTATTCTGGCAACGGAGAAGAACCCAACGAAAAGATTGTTTCTCGGAGGTTCAATGTCATGATAATAACTTAAATCTGATCACAGATTTCCATGCCATTAGCACGATGTATTGTCATATAGTTCAGTTAATTAAATAACAAGAAAAGTTATTTCTGTGTCAATGATGTTGCTGATGTCATGTGATGAAGTGTGACAGTTCCTCTTCCTGCGCTCTGTTTTGTCGAAGTGTTTTTGATCTTTAGCGTTTCTGTTCTGTTGGGTTGGGAAGTTCTGCTTTTTGGCACTCTTGTTCTTCGGAACAGAGTGCTTACCAATTTGCCCAAATGTCTGTAATTTTCGAATTTTTGGCTAAAAAATTGGTTCAAGCCCTGTGGACAAGAGCTTTTTGGCGCTCTTGTTCAAACAGACCAATTATATCTCCGAAAGTATTGGTTTCTCAGAGTTTGTGAATTATATCAATGGATTCCTATAATGGAACTGCATCATGAAAGAAATTTAATTTTACAAAAAGTATAGTTTACCAAAATGCTTCCAAAATTATCTTTCATAAAAAAAGAGCAATCTACAACGCTTAAATGCTTCAAAAATTGTCATTGAATTTATTTATCAAGATTAAATGAGCAATCTGCAATGATTCAACCTCGTGGAATGGGTTGTTTGTACCTAAGGAAAGAAACATGTCTCACTACATAAGGAAGTAAAAGGTAATATTAACCTCAGTGGCCAACGAACAGTAATTTCTTTTGATGATTCCATTATGTTCTTCTTTCCTATTGCCTCCATAAACTACATCATTAAAATGATCCAATTCTAAATCTTCTGAAACATCATCCCCAATATTTATACATAAATTATTCAATATGTAATCAGTCGATATTATTTTCGGTTTCAAAACAGTCTTGTATATATTAACAAATTCAACAGTCGGATACTTGTTTTCGAAGAGAAAGTATTTTCAACATTTGAATTGACAATCTCTAATAGCTAGAAAGAACCAGATAGAACTTACGATGTATTATTGAAACTTTGAAACATCATATCTCGGAGAGTATTAGCTTGTGAGAGTTGAAAATGATAACAATGGATTCTTATGATGAAACTGCATCTTAAAATAATTTGAATTCAAAAGTTGTAAAGTTAAAAGAAATTTTTTTCGTTACTCCGGAACTATTAGACCGATTTTGCCCAATAACGAACTTAACCGAGATATTCATATCGCAAACCTCCGTTTGAGAGTTATCGTGTTAACGGCCGGACGGACGGCCGGACGGCCGGACAAAATCGATTCCGACCACGGATTCTTGATCAGTGAGTCGAGCCAAATCGTTTAAGACCATTTTCAGCCAAAAATTCGAAAATTACAGACATTTGGGCAAATTGATAAGCACTCTGTTCCGAGGAACAAGAGCGCTAAAAATGGTCTTGAACGATTTGGTTCGACTCACTGATCAAGTATCCGTGGTCGAAATCGATTCTCTCGAACGAAAGCAGGTAGAGGATTTAAATTTGCAGGGTAGGTTTGGAGAGTAAATATCTCGGTTAAGTTCGATAACGGGCGAAATCCACCAAGCGGTTTCGGAGTTATGGCCGATTTTAGTAAAAACATTTTTTATGAATTTTCCGAAATCGATCATTCGATCTCGAATAATGACCTTTATATGCATTGGAAGTTTTGTATGATCATGTTGCTGTAAAGTACCAAAAAAAAAATTTAAAATTTCAAAATTTTGTTGCTGCAATAACTCTCGAAAAAAAAAGAGCCAGGCAGTTGAAATTTTCAGAGTAGGTTTGGGAGATAAGTATCTTGGTTGAGTTCGTTATTGGGCAAAATCGGCCTGATAGTTTCAGAGTAACGAAAACAAATTTTTTTTTACATGACTAATTTCAAATTAATGTTTTTTTAAGATGCAGTTTCATTATAAAAATCCATTGATATCATTTTCAACTCTAACGTGCTAATACTTTCAGAGATATAATTTTTCGAAATCAAATAATGAATCGTACTTCTATGTTTTCACAGACTGATGTACTTAATTTTTCTTGCTATGAATTATTATATGATATGTGTTCTTATATGTTATTTTATTTTCCTATGATATAAATGTCAAAACTACTTCTGGTTCCTTATTCTTGATATAAGATACACATCCTTTTCTAGAAAAGAAAGTATGATTGAATGCAAAATGACTCCAATTTCTAGTACCCTGAAGTGAACTCTTTCTCGATAGCTTGGTTGTAATAATAAAGATGGTTAATTGACTAGATCTTGTTGTTTTATGACTGCTCAGCTGTTCCCGATAATTTCCGTGCATCTAACTAACAACGTAGTCAAGACCTGCAATTAAGTTATGTCAAAGGGTCCCCCATAATATAAACCTTGACAAATTCCAGACAGAGAGTATGGAAAATTTTCTCCTCAAGCCTACTTGCTAGTTGAAATGTGGATCATCTATTCGTTACATGGCCTCCTGGTCTCCAAATTACCCAAACATTTTTTAAACATCCTAATAACTTCAATATTAATATCTAGTTCACAATGGAGGTTGGGAGTAAACTCTGTTTAGCTTCTTCAGGTTATTATTGCCGGATAGATGGTTTACGCGAAATAGGAAAACACTCTCAACAGTCTGAACAAATCAAATGACATCCAAAGGTAACCGATTATTTTGAAATCTTCGATACTTCGATTACCCGCCATGAATGCACATGTAGATATTCAGTTCGAACCTTCTCGAAACATTATTTCGCATGATTTGAGCATAAGCGGCAATATGCTTATTGAGTGAGCTAGGTGAGTGAAAAATATCATCATTTACAATCAAAAGATATTGAGAAAAACTAATCTAAACCTTGATGAAAATCGATGGAAAACTATATACCTTTTATCGTCTTATTATTAATTTTACAGAATGAAGGGAAATAATATGAAAAAGTCTTTTGGAGTCATCAAATATCAACCTGTTACGAGGAGGTTTTCACGGAAATTGTTTGAATATGAAGTCTTTAAATAATAGCATCTCTAACGGGTGCGGTTTCCTAAACATCGAGATGCACGAACTAATTAAAAGCTGCTTGATGGATTAGTGTCAGGCACTTGCGAACACAACAACTTTGTTCTCCTTAATTTCATTAATCATTCCATTAGTTTTCACTATATTCTCCGTTTAATGTCAAGATAATTGATGGCTGTTGATTACGAGAATCATTTACTCCAGAGTTTCATTTAGAATTTGGAGAATAAATTTAGCAACTGCAATGAGTTATTCGAAAGTATTATTGTTTATAATATACAGTAGATACTGACAAATACGAGAATATGAAATCTGAAGAAAATATCATACTCTGTCTGTATTGTAAATCTGTGTATTTTCCTTATGCATTAGTTACACTTATAACCAACTGCTCCTAATAAACCCGAAGTCAGCAATAAACCTACAGAAGCTTGACACGATCACTTACACTCTTCATCATCAAGTCTAGTTCATCATGGAACTTTTAAAAACTCGTGTATCGAAATCATACTGAAATATTCATGATTTTAATTATGAAACAAGCACGGACGTGAAGCGTAACCTCCGTGTATGACGGAGGTTATACGCTCATTATGGCGCCAGTTCAGGCAGTGACCTTGATCACGTGGACGCTGACGCCAGATTGATGGACTGACGAAGCATACTTCACGGTCATTCAGACTACTGGCCATCAGACCAACCGAAAACTTTTACGCGATAACCCTGACACCTCAGCCTTAACTATGGATTTGAAAAAAAAGCTTATGTTGCTATAAATTTTCTTTGGGTTATTGAGGAAAAAACAACTAAATTTCAGATGTGTATAACTCCAAAACAGTTTGGACGATTATACCTATTAACGAACTGAAATGTAGCATTCAGATGCTCAACCTACCCTAAAAATTGCACGTCGCCTTTTCTTTGCGTTCTCAGGTTAACGTGACGTGTTACGATTCTCACAAAATTTGACGATCGTCTTTGTATCAGAATTCTACAAGTATAGCTACCAAGTTTCAATCCGATCAGATCTGTATTGGTTGAAGACAAAATTATCACTCGGAAACCATTCGACCGATTATAAACGAACGTGCGCCACATACCCTGAAAATTTCAAGTCGCTATCTCTTTCCGTCCTCAAGTTATCGTGGCAAAGGCCGGCCGGCCGGACGGACAGAATCAAATTAGACCTTGAATTCTTCATCGGGGTGTTGAACCCAATCGTTTGAGACAATTTCGGCAAATAATTCGAAAATTACAGACATTTGGGCAAAATGATAACGCGATGTTGCCCAGAGCATACGCGCTAAAATTATCAAAATATTTAAATATCTATCATTCCGGACCATCAGTCCATCATTCTACGCGTATACAATCAGTTTCCCGTCAATATGATATCAATCATATACTGAATTGACAACAGAATGAGCCCAAATTGATTCTGTCCGCCCAGCCGACCATCAGCACTCAGTACTCTTGAACGCAATAGTTAGATATTTCATATTTTTAGGGTATGTTTGGATTTCGATTGTACCGGTTGAGTTCGCTAATGGCAAAATCCGTCGATTGTTTTCAGCTTTAAAGACATCTGGAAACTTGATTTCGAAATAAGTCGAAAAATAATAATGTGATCAAATTAGAGCCCAGTTGTTAGTTGAAAAATACCGATTCGAAGACCTATGCAAAATAAAACGTGCAACGTTGTATATATATATACAACGTTGCT
Source organism: Halyzia sedecimguttata (assembly GCA_937662695.2). Lineage (NCBI taxonomy): Eukaryota > Metazoa > Arthropoda > Insecta > Coleoptera > Coccinellidae > Halyzia > Halyzia sedecimguttata. The sequence goes on along the minus strand of OW569416.2, from coordinate 6,284,471 downwards.
GCAAAATTAGGTTTTGAATACCATTTCCCAATTTCAGCGATATCTGACGGTACTTTCTGAGAGAAGGAGTTCTGTAAATATATTTTTTTAAATATTTTACAGAACACGAGAGTTATCGTGCCTACGGCCGGCCGGCCGACTGGACCGGCCGGCCGGACAGAATGGATTTCGACCAAGGATTCTTGATCAGTGAGTCGAACCAAATCGTTTAAGACCATTTTCATCGAAAAATTCGAAAATTACAGACATTTGGGCAAATTGATAAGCACTCAGTTCCGAGGAACTAGAGCGCCAAAAATCGATTACACGTTTGTTGTTCGAGTGTAATACAGTAAACCAGAACACTGTTATCGTAATATTCCAATATTTTTCCAATATCCCCAAAAGTATAGATCTGTTCAAGCTTATATATAAGCTTTAACAGATCTATACTTTTGGGGATAGTATAGATCTGTTCAAGCTTATATATAAGCTTGAACAGATCTATACTTTTGGGGATATTGGAAAAATATTGGAATATTACGATAACAGTGTTCTGGTTTACTGTATTACACTCGAACAACAAACGTGTAATCGATTTTTGGCGCTCTAGTTCCTCGGAACTGAGTGCTTATCAATTTGCCCAAATGTCTGTAATTTTCGAATTTTTCGATGAAAATGGTCTTAAACGATTTGGTTCGACTCACTGATCAAGAATCCTTGGTCGAAATCCATTCTGTCCGGCCGGCCGGTCCAGTCGGCCGGCCGGCCGTAGGCACGATAACTCTCGAACGGAATGAGCTAGAGAGTTGAAATTTTCAGAGTAGGTTTGGGGGATAAATATCTCGGCTAAGTTCGTTATTGGGCAAAATCGGACAGATGGTTTCGGAGTAAAAAAATTAAATTTTCTTTAATAAGCAGTTTTATCATAAGAATCCATTCATATCATTTTTAACTCTAACAAGCTAATACTTTCGGAGATATGATTTTTCAAAATTTCAATAATAAATCGTATTTCAACGTTGTCACAGAATGATATAATTCTATGTATGAATTGTCCTATTGTCAACTTATGTTCCTGCGACATTACATTATCTGATCAATCGAAGAATTGTGAGCGAAGTGAGAAAAATCTTAGTTGTTTGCTCCGAAATTAGTTTTTCTCAGAAAAGTCTTACATTTCGGGACGGAACATGAAGTTAGTAAGAGATCTGAGAGTAGTGAGACTGCTTTTCATCCATAGACATAGATATAACTCTCGAACGGAATGAGGTAGGTAGTTGAAATTTTCAGAGTAGATTAGGGAGATGTATATCTGGGTTAAGTTCGTTATTGGGCAAAATTGGCCAGATTTAATTTGATTTCTTCCATGGTGCAGTTCTCATTCTCATGATTGCTCATTTAATCTTGATAAATGAACTATTATTTGAATTGAATTTCCTTCATGATGCGGTTATATCAGATGAATCCATTGATATAATTCCCAACTCCGAGAAACCAATACTTTCGGAGATATAATTTGTCTGTTTGAACTAGAGCGCCAGAAAGCTCCTGTCCACAGGGCTTGAACCCATTTTTGCGCGTATGTTCTGGGGAACATCGCGTTATAGTTTTGCCCAAATGTCTGTAACTTTCGAATATTTTGAAAAAAATGGTCTCAAACGATTAAGTTCCACTCCCCAATGAAGAATTCGAGGTCAAATTTGATTCTGTCCGGCCGGCCGTCCGGCCGTTGCCACGATAACTTGAGAACGAAAAGAGCTAGCGACTTGAAATTTTCAGGGTAGGTGGCGCATCCCAATACGTCGGACAAGTTCGTTAATGGGCATAATCGGTTCAGCGGTTTCCGAGTAATAATTTTGTTTTAAACCAATATAAATCCGATCGAATTGAAACTTGGTGAGTAGTTGTAGAATATGAAACTAAGCACGTTTGTGAAATTTAGTGTGAATCATATGGCTTGAAAATTTTAAAAAAATTATTAAAAAATATTTTTGTGGTCACGATAACTTGAGAACGGAATGAGATCGCGGCTTGAAATTTTCAGGTTAGGATGAGAACCAGAACGCGACATTTCAGTTTGTTTATGAGCATAATCGGCCAAACGGTTTTAGAGTTATAGCCATCTGAAGTTTTCTGAAATTTCATGGTTTTTGTTCCTCATTAACTCGAAAAGTACTGAACCGATTGAATTCAAACATGGTTATTAGTTGTAGAATGCCAACGCCGAAATGGTTGCAAAATTTGGTGAGGATGGCATCTGTAGAAAATTTTTAATAAATCATTGAAAAAAAAAAAAAAATCTATATATCAGTAACTAATCGTTAGAAATTGATGAAATTTTGCAAGAGCCTTCATAACCTAACTCTACCGCTAAGTTTCAAGTTTTAATACGATAGGTTAAATATTGTTGGAGATTGGAGCATTCTTGTGTGAATTCAGTAGATGGGTGACCGTTGCCTCGATAACATTCGAACGAAAGGAGATAGGGACTTGCAATTTTCAGGGTAGGTTGCGTTTTCGAAAGGGAGAGTTGAGTTCGTTTTTGGGCATAATCGGTCTAACGGTTTCCGAGTTATACCCACCTGGAATATTATTTTCTTGATAACTGAAAAAATAAATATTCGATCGAATTGAAGCTTGGGTAACTAGTAGTAGAAAATCAACATAAAGACGTGTTCAAAATTTTGTAAGAACCGTACCACTAGAAAATTCGAAAAAAATGATGAAAAAAAAAATTGTAATAACCGTACCCCTAGAAAATTTCAACAAAATCGTGAAAAAATAAATTGGTTCAAGCACTGACGTGAAGTCAGAAGCTTTTGCGCGTATGTTCTATTGTCCATTCTTCTGTATTGGACACCCTTAATCGAATTTACCATGGTAAATTATGTTGTCCATTCTCCTGTATTGGACACTTAATTCGAATTTACCATGGTAAATTCGAATTAAGAGTGTCCAATACAGGAGAATGGACAACATACTTTACCATGGTAAATTCGATTAAGGGTGTCCAATACAGAAGAATGGACAATAGAACATACGCGCAAAAGCTTCTGACTTCACGTCAGTGCTTGAACCAATTTTTTTATTTTTGACGCGAAGTCGAACGAATTTGAAATTTCATGTCTGTGGTCATGTCATGTTACTAAGGAAAGAGCAATGTGTTTAAAAGATTAATTTTAATCGATATATAATACCTATCGCGGACTTAGAAGAGTTAAATATGGTACTTATGGACTTAATTCAAAGAATTGGGATCCATATATTTAGGAGTGATTGAGAGTTAAAAGATATTTTTATTCAGATATAATATAGGGTACTACTTAGGTTTCGAGGATATGAACTCGAAAATATTCTATATAATATAGAAAAACAAACAATGAAGAAGTGCACTTAACTTGAGATCTACCAATTGAATACAAAAAAAATATTTTGGAAATTTTTAAGTGTCGCTGTCAGAGCAGGTTGGAAAACAGTTATTTAGATCCATATGTGTGTCGATATTTAAAACCAAGTTGCAAGTTTGAACACGATTGGATATCTATTGCTGGAGATGCCAGCAGACTTGGGTGAGTTCCGATATTTTAAAAGGAATTTAAATCTAAAATTCAGCTAAATAAATACGGTAAGATGATTTATGCAGTATTTTTTTCCCATATTATTATTTGTTATACAAAATCAGAATAAATTCGAGTTTCTGATTAATGAACAATCACACAAAAAAATGCTTCAAGCATTGACGTGAAATATTAAGAGCTTTTGCAAGTATGTTCTATTGTGCTAAGAGTATTGGATAATCTTAATCGAATGTATCATGGTAAATTCGATTAAGAATACAGGAGAATGGACAATAGAACATACCCGCAAAAGCTCCTGACTTCACGTCAGTGCTTGAATCAATTTTTGCGCGTATGTGCTGGGGAACATCGCATAATTATTGATACAATCAATATTTTCTCAAGATCAACGTTATTATTATTATTATTAAATTACAATAAGAGTGGAGGTAAAACATATGCACTCAAAAGAGCCAAAATTAAAAGTATTCTGCTAGAATTCTAAAGGAAAAATAGAAACTAATTAACACCGCATCGGTCGTAACAGTTCTTGAACCCATTGGTGGACGTTGCATTCACCACTGCACCTGGGAGACGATTCCAAACTTCAAAAATTCTGTTGGGTAGAAAGTTCATTCGGCAGGAGGTTCGAAATGGCTCCTTGGCCAATTTATAAGCGTGTCCGCGAAGGTTGTTCCGATTTGGAAGGAATAACTGTCCAAGGTCAATACCGAAGAATCCATGCATTGCTCGGAAAGCTACTATCATGTCGCCTCTGGTTAGTTAGAAATATTCCTTTTAGGATAGGAAAATTACGGAATGATATACTATCTAATATTGAGATTCGTTTGTATTTTCATCACATTTTGTGATGGATTCTATCAGCGAGAGTACCGTGACATCATAAAAAATTATCGGAAATCCACTGATCAATTCGATGGAAAGTTAGAAATTTTTATGAATGAGTTAACTTAAGTAAGTGAGAACAGGGTCTCTGAAACGCTTATGAACAAAAAAATCGAATAACGATAGGTCAAATCTCATGTCAGTTGTGATTTGAACTGTTTAGACTGTTCGGAAATAAGTTAATCATACGTGGCATTTGATTTGCCTCGTATTATGCTTAACTAGGTGGATTGTAATCAAATCGAATATCATCTAAGAAAATCAATAATATCGCATAAACAATAGAACAATTTCATTTTCATTGAATCAATGTTAAATTATTTACGTAAATTCTGAAAAGAATCTCTTCTCATCATTTCATTTTTGGCTTTCAATCGCAACGTTGCAGAGGCGTTTTCCGTCCGAGTGACACTTCGTCAGTAATCCGTTATTCTATGGGATGGTTCATTTTTGGCGCTCTAGTTCCTCGGAACCGTATGCTAATCAATTTGCCAAAATGTCTGTAATTTTCGAATATTTCGATGAAAAATGGGTTCAATCCCTGTGGACAGGAGCTTTCTGGCGCTTTTCAAACAGACAAATTATATCTCCGAAAGTATTGGTTTCTCTGAGTTGGGAATTATATCAATGTATACATATGATAGAGCTGCATCATAAAGGAAATTCAATTCAAATAATAGTTTATTTATCAAGATTAAATGAGCAATCATGAGAATGAGAACTGCACCATGGAAGAAATCGAATTAAATCTGGCCAATTTTGCCCAATGACGAACTTAACCGAGATATTCATCTCCCTAACCTACTCTGAAAATTTCAACTACCTAGCTCATTCCGTTCGAGAGTTATTGTGGAAAAACATATTTTAAATTTTCAAAATTTTTTTTCTACACTTTGCGGTAATCTGGTCAATACAAAACTTCACATGCGTATAAAGGTCATGATTCTACAATTTGATGCTAAATTTCAGATAGATCGAAGGAACTTGTCCGAGATATTTACGCTCCAAAACCACCTTGCAATTTTCAATCCGCTTACTCCTTTCGTTCGAGAGTTATCGTGCCTACGGCCGGTCGGCCAGCCGGACAGAATCAATTTCGCACTCGGATTCTTGATCAGTGAGTCGAACCAAATCGTTTGAGACCATTTTCAGCCACAAATTCCAAAATTACAGACACTTGGGCAAATTGATAAGCACTCTGTTCCGAGGAACTGGAGCGCCAAAAAAACAAGTTTCGTATGACAATTGCCCAAAACAGGTTTAAAGTACCTACAAATAGTAGATATTCCATAAAACATGTATTAAAGAAGAGAAGAGATATTGAAAAAATTACCTTGTAATCGATCAAAAATTTCCTCATCTACGTTATCCAAATTTTCTCCTCTCTCGAACTAAAGAATTATGCTATCAATATTTACGTAATATTTTCAAACATTTTCGGATGAGGTCCCCGTTGCATCGCTAAAATACGAGTATTTCAACCCCAATATTTTTGAAGTTACAATATTCCTTTCTGTCAAGTTGACATTATGAAAATTCATACATAGAATAGAATAATTATATCAATCTGTGAAATACGATTTACATTGAAATTTTGAAAAATCATATCTCCGAAAGTATTAGCTTGTTAGAGTTAAAAATGATATGAATGGATTCTCATGATAAAACTGCTTATTAAAAAAAGTTTAATTTGGAATTTGTTTTGTAAAAAAAAAATTTTTTTTTTATTACTCCGAAACCTTCTCTCCGATTTTGCCCAGTAACGAACTTAGCCGAGATATTTATCCCCCAAACCTACTCTGAAAATTTCAACTCTTTAGCTCATTCCGTTCGAGAGTTATCGTGCCAACGGACGGCCGGACAGAATGAATTTCCACCACGGATTCTTGATCAGTGAGTCGAACCAAATCGTTTAAGACCATTTTCATCGAAAAATTCGAAAATTACAGACATTTGGGCAAATTGATAAGCACTCAGTTCCGAGGAACTAGAGCGCCAAAATGGTCTTAAACGATTTGGTTCGACTCACTGATCAAGAATTCGTGGTCGAAATTCATTCTGTCCGGCCGGTCCGGCCGGCCGGCCGTAGGCACGATAACTCTCGAACGGAATGAGCTAGACAGTTGAAATTTTCAGAGTAGGTTTGGGAGATAAATATCTCGGCTAAGTTTGTTACTGGGCAAAATCGGACCGATGGTTTCGGAGTAACAAAAAAAAAATTTTTTTTTACAGAACAAATTCCAGATTAAATTTTTTTCAATAAGCAGTTTCACCATAAGAATCGAATGATATCGTTTTAAACTCCAACAAGCTAATACTTTCGGAGATATGATTTTTCAAAATTTCCATAATAAATCGTATTTCACAGAATGATATAATTATTCTATGTATGAATTTTCATAATGTCAACTTATTTTCCTGAGACATGACATTATCTAATCAATCGAAGAATTATGAGAATAAAGTGTATTCCGAAATGTGAGCGAAGTGAGAAAAATCTCAGTTGTTTGCTCCGAAATTAGTGTTTCTCAGAAAAGTCTTATATTTCGGAATGGAACATGAAGTAAGAGATCTGAGAATAGTGAGACTGCTTTTCATCCATAGACATAGAATGCAAATAGAATGTAAATATTGAAAGCATAATTCTGTAGTTCGAGAGAGGAGAAAATTTGGTGAACGTAGATCAGGAAATTTTTGATCGATTACAAGGTAATCTTTCATTATTACTCTTCTTTCATACATGTTTTATGAAAAATCTACTATTTGTAGGTACTTTAAACCTGTTTTGGGCAATTGTCATACGAAACTTGTTGGCGCTCTAGTTCCTCAGAACTAAGTGCTTATCAATTTGCCCAAATGTCTGTAATTTTTGAATTTTTCGATGAAAACGGTCTTAAACGATTTGGTTCGACTCACTGATCAAGAATCCGAGGTGGAAATCGATTCTGTCCGGCCGGCTGGCCGTAGGCACGATAACTCTCGAACGAAAGGAGTTAGCGGATTGAAATTTGCAAGGTGAGTTTGGAGCATAAATATCTCGGGAGAGCTCGTTAATGGGAGAAAGTCATCAAGCGGTTTCAGAGTTATGGCCGATTTTAGTAAAAATATTTTTTATGAATATTTACGAAACCAATCACTCGATCTATCTAAAATTTAGCATCAAATTGTAGAATCATGACCTCTATAGGCATGTGAAGTATTTTATTGACCAGATTACCGCAAAGTGTCAAAAAAAAATTTGAAAATTTAAAAAAAAGTTTTTCTACAATAACTCTCGAACGGAATGAGCTAGGTAGTTCAAATTTTCAGAGTAGGTTAGGGAGATGAATATCTCGGTTACGTTCGTTATTGGGCAAAATTGGCCAGATTTAATTCGATTTCTTCCATGATGCAGTTCTCATTCTCAGATTGCTCATTTAATCTTGATAAATAAACTATTATTTGAATTGAATTTTCTTTATGATGCAGTTCTATCATATGAATACATTGATATGATTCCCAACTCTGAGAAATCAATACTTTCGGAGATATAATTTGTCTGTTTGAACTAGAGCGCCCGAAAGCTCTTGTCCACAGGGCTTGAACCCATTTCTATTTTTATTACTATTCGCATGAATATATTCTTATAATTTGAAGTCTGTATCTATTTGACTTGCATTGAATTGATGATATAATTCAATTTCATAATTTGTTTCATGTTCAATATTTTCCAGAAAACGTATGTAATCTGACCCTAATCATGAGCGTTTAACAAGAAAAAAAAATGTCTAGCAGTTTGATCATTAAATTTTCCAGGAAAGGCCAGTGAGGAAACATAATATCGGAGAATACCAATAGTTTTGAATGACATATTGATTATTATTAACCAATATTTGAACTTTAATTAAGTGAAATGATAAATCTGTCCCATATTTCTACTGTTGTGGATTCCTACAACATTAATAAAACATTCTTATAGATACTACATGTATTAGGCTTGTTTCATTCCGAACCGTCCTGAACTGGACGACGCATACTCATTCCAGGGTTTTCATCATTAATACTCGACTAAGCAGGCGTCATCCTGTTTTGAACTAATGATAAAACAAACCTATCGATTCATGGTTTTAATGAAATATTTGCATTCGATAAAAATTTTGGATTCCATACTTCATGAATAAACTTATTTCAAATCTTGAAGTATTTTTTCCAAATCATTGAAACAAGACTGATTACGCAATTGGATGTCTATACGATTAATGCCGATATTATAGTTTGTGAAATGTATATTTTCTGGATGCACTGAAGCATAGGATGTGACCGAAAAAGGAATCTAAATATTTTCGCAGGATTGGCTACGCCACTTATGAAAGTTCAGATATAATAAATTGTAAAAATATAAAATAAACTTTAAAGAGACCACTTTATTTATAATTAGTGCAATCTCACAAAATATCAATTTCGAACACTCGCCAAGATATTTCTTTATTATGAAAAATTAAGTATTATCCGTTTCCATTACACCAACCTCTGCTAACATTTTTTTTTTCATACACATCCTTTATTAATAGATGAAGGAATGTGATGCTCAAAGATCAAAAGAATATATACCGGATGAGCCAGTATACATATTCCAATGGATTATCCTAGCCATTTCAAAAGATAAGGAACCTTCAACTGAGAAAAACAAAAATTCAAAGTCACAGTCGGTTGGACCGGAAGAGACTCTGAATTTTTCATCCCAATTAGCACCCTGTATATTTTGTTACGTGCTCAAATTGTTCCTAAGTCAATACCCTAATTATGGTAACATAAATAAGAATTTTCAAGGGGAAGCTCGCGGTTTGGCTGCAGTGGAGAAGGGTGTGGGTACTGAAAATAATTATTTAAATAAAAGGGGCGCCAGTTGGTTTGAAGAAAAATACTAAAACCCTTGAAAATAAAAGAAAGAAACCACCAAATAATTATAAATCGGGAAATTGGAACGAAAAGCGAAATAATTAGAATATTATAATGAAAATAGGTTGTACTTCAATATTCAGTCTGATCTAAATTATTTAATTAATAAGTTAACAGTACCTGGGGGGTTTGGATCATATGATTGCCGGCATTCACTTATAGAAAAAAAATATATAATAATCACCAGTAATTAGGAATTTGGTTGTTTATATAATATAAACGAATTAATGGAATAATTAATAATAAATAATAAATTCTACTCATCCAGATATTTCCTAGTCGATGCAGTCAGGGATGATTCCCCTAAATGTCGAAAACTTCCAAAGTGGAGAATACTGGAATTTGCCTCGTATTATGCTTAACTAGGTGGATTGTAATCAAATCGAATATCATCTAAGAAAATCAATAATATCGCATAAACAATAGAACAATTTCATTTTCATTGAATCAATGTTAAATTATTTACGTAAATTCTGAAAAGAATCTCTTCTCATCATTTCATTTTTGGCTTTCAATCGCAACGTTGCAGAGGCGTTTTCCGTTCGAGTGACATTTCGTCAGTAATCCGTTACTCTATGGGATGGTTCATTTTTGGCGCTCTAGTTCCTCGGAACCGTATTCTAATCAATTTGCCAAAATGTCTGTAATTTTCGAATATTTCGATGAAAAATGGGTTCAATCCCTGTGGACAGGAGCTTTCTGGCGCTTTTCAAACAGACAAATTATATCTCCGAAAGTATTGGTTTCTCTGAGTTGGGAATTATATCAATGTATACATATGATAGAGCTGCATCATAAAGGAAATTCAATTCAAATAATAGTTTATTTATCAAGATTAAATGAGCAACCATGAGAATGAGAACTGCACCATGGAAGAAATCGAATTAAATCTGGCCAATTTTGCCCAATAACGAACTCAACCGAGATATTCATCTCCCTAACATACTCTGAAAATTTCAACTACCTAGCTCTTTCCGTTCGAGAGTTATTGTGGAAAAACATATTTTAAATTTTCAAAATTTTTTTTCTACACTTTGCGGTAATCTGGTCAATACAAAACTTCACATGCGTATAAAGGTCATGATTCTACAATTTGATGCTAAATTTCAGATAGATCGAAGGAACTTGTCCGAGATATTTACGCTCCAAAACCACCTTGCAATTTTCAATCCGCTTACTCCTTTCGTTCGAGAGTTATCGTGCCTACGGCCGGTCGGCCAGCCGGACAGAATCGATTTCGCACTCGGATTCTTGATCAGTGAGTCGAACCAAATCGTTTGAGACCATTTTCAGCCACAAATTCCAAAATTACAGACACTTGGGCAAATTGATAAGCACTCTGTTCCGAGGAACTAGAGCGCCAAAAAAACAAGTTTCGTATGACAATTGCCCAAAACAGGTTTAAAGTACCTACAAATAGTAGATATTCCATAAAACATGTATTAAAGAAGAGAAGAGATATTGAAAAAATTACCTTGTAATCGATCAAAAATTTCCTCATCTACGTTATCCAAATTTTCTCCTCTCTCGAACTAAAGAATTATGCTATCAATATTTACGTAATATTTTCAAACATTTTCGGATGAGGTCCCCGTTGCATCGCTAAAATACGAGTATTTCAACCCCAATATTTTTGAAGTTACAATATTCCCTTCTGTCAAGTTGACATTATGAAAATTCATACATAGAATAGAATAATTATATCAATCTGTGACATACGATTTACATTGAAATTTTGAAAAATCATATCTCCGAAAGTATTAGCTTGTTAGAGTTAAAAATGATATGAATGGATTCTCATGATAAAACTGCTTATTAAAAAAAATTTAGTTTGGAATTTGTTTTGTAAAAAAAAATTTTTTTTTTTATTACTCCGAAACCTTTTCTCCGATTTTGCCCAGTAACGAACTTAGCCGAGATATTTATCCCCCAAATCTACTCTGAAAATTTCAACTCTTTAGCTCATTCCGTTCGAGAGTTATCGTGCCAACGGACGGCCGGACAGAATGAATTTCCACCACGGATTCTTGATCAGTGAGTCGAACCAAATCGTTTAAGACCATTTTCATCAAAAAATTCGAAAATTACAGACATTTGGGCAAATTGATAAGCACTCAGTTCCGAGGAACTAGAGCGCCAAAATGGTCTTAAACGATTTGGTTCGACTCACTGATCAAGAATTCGTGGTCGAAATTCATTCTGTCCGGCCGGTCCGGCCGGCCGGCCGTAGGCACGATAACTCTCGAACGGAATGAGCTAGACAGTTGAAATTTTCAGAGTAGGTTTGGGAGATTAATATCTCGGCTAAGTTCGTTACTGGGCAAAATCGGACAGATGGTTTCGGAGTAACAAAAAAAAAATTTTTTTTTACAGAACAAATTCCAGATTAAATTTTTTTCAATAAGCAGTTTCACCATAAGAATCGAATGATATCGTTTTAAACTCCAACAAGCTAATACTTTCGGAGATATGATTTTTCAAAATTTCAATAATAAATCGTATTTCACAGAATGATATAATTATTCTATGTATGAATTGTCATAATGTCAACTTATTTTCCTGAGACATGACATTATCTAATCAATCGAAGAATTATGAGAATAAAGTGTATTCCAAAATGTGAGCGAAGTGAGAAAAACCTCCGAAATTAGTGTTTCTCAGAAAAGTCTTATATTTCGGAATGGAACATGAAGTAAGAGATCTGAGAATAGTGAGACTGCTTTTCATCCATAGACATAGAATGCAAATAGAATGTAAATATTGAAAGCATAATTCTGTAGTTCGAGAGAGGAGAAAATTTGGTGAACGTAGATCAGGAAATTTTTGATCGATTACAAGGTAATCTTTCATTATTACTCTTCTTTCATACATGTTTTATGAAAAATCTACTATTTGTAGGTACTTTAAACCTGTTTTGGGCAATTGTCATACGAAACTTGTTGGCGCTCTAGTTCCTCAGAACTAAGTGCTTATCAATTTGCCCAAATGTCTGTAATTTTTGAATTTTTCGATGAAAACGGTCTTAAACGATTTGGTTCGACTCACTGATCAAGAATCCGAGGTGGAAATCGATTCTGTCCGGCCGGCTGGCCGTAGGCACGATAACTCTCGAACGAAAGGAGTTAGCGGATTGAAATTTGCAAGGTGAGTTTGGAGCATAAATATCTCGGAAGAGCTCGTTAATGGGAGAAAGTCATCAAGCGGTTTCGGAGTTATGGCCGATTTTAGTAAAAATATTTTTTATGAATATTTCCGAAACCAATCACTCGATCTATCTAAAATTTAGCATCAAATTGTAGAATCATGACCTCTATAGGCATGTGAAGTATTTTATTGACCAGATTACCGCAAAGTGTCAAAAAAAAATTTGAAAATTTAAAAAAAGTTTTTCTACAATAACTCTCGAACGGAATGAGCTAGGTAGTTCAAATTTTCAGAGTAGGTTAGAGAGATGAATATCTCGGTTACGTTCGTTATTGGGCAAAATTGGCCAGATTTAATTCGATTTCTTCCATGATGCAGTTCTCATTCTCAGATTGCTCATTTAATCTTGATAAATAAACTATTATTTGAATTGAATTTTCTTTATGATGCAGTTCTATCATATGAATACATTGATACGATTCCCAACTCTGAGAAATCAATACTTTCGGAGATATAATTTGTCTGTTTGAACTAGAGCGCCCGAAAGCTCTTGTCCACAGGGCTTGAACCCATTTCTATTTTTATTACTATTCGCATGAATATATTCTTATAATTTGAAGTCTGTATCTATTTGACTTGCATTGAATTGATGATATAATTCAATTTCATAAGTTGTTTCATGTTCAATATTTTCCAGAAAACGTATGTTATCTGACCCTAATCATGAGCGTTTAACAAGAAAAAAAAATGTCTAGCAGTTTGATCATTAAATTTTCCAGGAAAGGCCAGTGAGGAAACACAATATCGGAGAATATCAATAGTTTTGAATGACATATTGATTATTATTAACCAATATTTGAACTTTAATTAAGTGAAATGATAAATCTGTCCCATATTTCTACTGTTGTGGATTCCTACAACATTAATAAAACATTCTTATATATACTACATGTATTAGGCTTGTTTCATTCCGAACCGTCCTGAACTGGACGACGCATACTCATTCCAGGGTTTTCATCATTAATACTCGACTAAGCAGGCGTCATCCTGTTTTGAACTAATGATAAAACAAACCTATCGATTCATGGTTTTAATGAAATATTTGCATTCGATAAAAATTTTGGAGTCCATACTTCATGAATAAACTTATTTCAAATCTTGAAGTATTTTTTCCAAATCATTGAAACAAGACTGATTACGCAATTGGATGTCTATACGATTAATGCCGATATTATAGTTTGTGAAATGTTTATTTTCTGGATGCACTGAAGCATAGGATGTGACCGAAAAAGGAATCTAAATATTTTCGCAGGATTGGCTACGCCACTTATGAAAGTTCAGATATAATAAATTGTAAAAATATAAAATAAACTTTAAAGAGACCACTTTATTTATAATTAGTGCAATCTCACAAAATATCAATTTCGAACACTCGCCAAGATATTTCTTTATTATGACAAGTTAAGTATTATCCGTTTCCATTACACCAACCTCTGCTAACATTTTTTTTTTCATACACATCCTTTATTAATAGATGAAGGAATGTGATGCTCAAAGATCAAAAGAATATATACCGGATGAGCCAGTATACATATTCCAATGGATTATCCTAGCCATTTCAAAAGATAAGGAACCTTCAACTGAGAAAAACAAAAATTCAAAGTCACAGTCGGTTGGACCGGAAGAGACTCTGAATTTTTCATCCCAATTAGCACCCTGTATATTTTGTTACGTGCTCAAATTGTTCCTAAGTCAATACCCTAATTATGGTAACATAAATAAGAATTTTCAAGGGGAAGCTCGCGGTTTGGCTGCAGTGGAGAAGGGTGTGGGTCCTGAAAATAATTATTTAAATAAAAGGGGCGCCAGTTGGTTTGAAGAAAAATACTAAAACCCTTGAAAATAAAAGAAAGAAACCACCAAATAATTATAAATCGGGAAATTGGAACGAAAAGCGAAATAATTAGAATATTATAATGAAAATAGGTTGTACTTCAATATTCAGTCTGATCTAAATTATTTAATTAATAAGTTAACAGTACCTGGGGGGTTTGGATCATATGATTGCCGGCATTCACTTATAGAAAAAAAATATATAATAATCACCAGTAATTAGGAATTTGGTTGTTTATATAATATAAACGAATTAATGGAATAATTAATAATAAATAATAAATTCTACTCATCCAGATATTTCCTAGTCGATGCAGTCAGGGATGATTCCCCTAAATGTCGAAAACTTCCAAAGTGGAGTATACTGGAATGACGAACCCTCTGGATAGAAAGTCTGACTTTTGTTCTCCGTGCTGATTTCGGGTATAATGTATAATTTTCCAAAATAGAAATCACAAATTAAAAGGGAAATGAATAAAGAAAAGCCTGAGATGCTGGGCGGCTTGTAAGTACTTTGTTGAACCATGTAATTTAATCCCGTTTAAAACGGAAATTCCACAATTTCTTCCCAAAATATTTCAAACCAAAATGAAGAAACTAAGGAATTTGTATTTCAGAAAGAAACAATAATCCAACTAATATAGTTGATTGAAAAAATAATTCAATATTAGCTTCCATGAATTTCTAGAATGGAAATAATTCGCGAGCATATGGATTCGGTTTTCTTCATAGATAAATGATCGTGTAATACTGATGGTTGTCTAAAAGTAATTCATCAATAAGAATATACGAAATATTATTTCCCATCCACACAAATATTTTTGTAACAATTTTCGGCAATTTTGTATTCCTTCTCAAAATTACCTTTCCCATAATGTATCACACTTTGTATTTTACATTTGATTTGATGGAGAAAGCGTCAATTGAAATTTCAAATTGAAAGAATTGCAGTAGGCTACGATATTTTGTGTAATCTTGATTTTACCTTTAATAATCGTCATCAATAAAAAAACCTTCCTCTAGTTGAAATCAACTATCTATTTTACTGAACGTTAAACAAAAAATGAATGCTAAAAGAAACAGAAAATTACAAAAGAAGGGGACCAAACAATACCTATAATAACTAAAGCATATGTTCGAAATGTTGACCATCTGCTACTACACATCTTTCAGATCGGTGGACTAGTGACACTTCTCAATACCTCTGCTTTAAGTGCTCTACATGCATTTCTTATTTTGTTTTTTAGTCTTCCAAATCAATACGAGGAGTCTGGTACACATGATCTTTCAAATATCCCCATAGGAAGAAATCCAGCGGTGTTGAATCTGGAGATCTTGCAGGCCATCTTGTCCGTCCGTGTGTGCCGATCCATCTATCTTCAAATGGACAGATAAGATGGCAAGATCTCCTGATTTAACACCGCTAGATTTTTTCCTTTGGGGATATGTGAAAGATTGTGTGTAACAGACTCCTCCTATTGATTTGGAAGATTTAAAAACAAAATAAGGAATGCATATACAGTCCTTAATGCTGAGGTGTTGGGAAGTATTACTTCGCGTGAACTAGTCCAACGAGCTGAAAGATGTGTAGAAGTAAATGGTTAACATTTCGAACATAATATGCGTTAGTTATTATAAGTATTTTTTTGGCCCATTTTTTTGTAATTTTTTGTTTCTTTCATTATTCATTCTTTCTTTAACGTTCGGTAAAATACATAGTTGATTTCAACTTGAGGAAGGTTTTTTCTATTGATCTCGATTATTGAACTCAAAATCAAGATTACACAAAATATCGTAGCCAACTGCAATTCTTTCAAATTGAAATATCCATTGACGTTTTTTCCATCAAATCAAATGTAAAATACCAAATGTGATACATCGTTGGAAAGGTAATTTTGAGTAGGAATAAAAATTGCCAAAAATATATAGGATGCTATTAGAGATAAAAAAGTCAGAGCCACTTCCAGTCAAACCGAAAGTGACTTTCAAATTTTGTTTTTCTCAGTTGAAGGTTCCTTGAAAGAATTGGAAATCATAAACTTTTCAAATTTTGAACTTTTGAAATGGCTGAGATAATCCATTGGAATATGTATTCTGGGACACCCGGTATACAGGGTGAGTCTTTAAGTTGTACATTAATTTTAACCTCTATTTATTATTATTATTATTAATACAATAAGAGTAGAGGCATGAACCTATATATACTCAATATACAAAAAAGAAAAAAGTTGATTGAAGTGAACAAATGAAAAAATAACTACATCCACAGGATAAACAAGCAAATGAAACAAAACATAATTAAATTATAGTCGATCATAGGCATTCTTGAAGGCGTTGGTACTAGTAGCGTCGACTATGCTATCCGGCAGACGATTCCAATGATGAAACACTCTATTGGGTAAAAACCGCTGTCGTTGGGATGTTCGAAAAGTCTCCCTACTAAGCTTGAACGAGTGGCCACGAAGGTGGTTCCGATTTAGCGTGAACAGACCCCTCATGTGCTCCCCAAAATGGCCATGAATGGCTCTAAAAGTGAATATCAGATCTCCTCGCAATCTCCTGTCCTCAAACGTTGGCAACTCGAATATTCTTAGTCTCTCATCATAAGACGGTCGCACCGGTCCATAGGGGAGTCTGGTAACCCATCTCTGGAGCAGCTCCAATCGGTTCCCGTCAGCCTGGAAGGAAGGCCACCATGCAGGGCCAGCATATTCTATGATTGGACGCACATAGTATCGGTAGAGTAGGTTAAAAGTTCTGGCATCACACCCCTTGAAGCACTTGAAGAGAAGAAAGGCAACTTGTCTCGATTTGGAGGTAATGTTACTTATATGATTCGTCCAAGTTAGGTCATTCGAAACTGTGATCCCTAGATCCCTCTGGCTTGTAACCGTACGTAAAGGCTGACCATTGATGGTATAGTTCCGGTTGGGGTTACTCCTACCAATATGCAACAAAGTACACTTTTCCGTATTAAGCGGCAGCATCCAATCCAAGCACCAATCACTCAATGTATCCAGATCCTTCTGCAGAGTGTCTGAGTTAGATATGGGGTTGTTATACACTTTGGCGTCATCAGCGAAAAGGACAGTTGTAGATTTAAGGAGACGTGGTAGATCAGACGTGTAGAGCAGGAATAGTATTGGCCCCAGTACGGAACCCTGTGGTACACCAGAGGTGACGGGAGTATCGAAGGAAGAGTAGGTATCACCCACTCTGACACAAAAAGTTCTATTAGCGAGGAAGGCGCCGATCCATCTCAACAAGCCACCTCTAATGCCCTGGTGTTCCAGTTTCTTGAGAAGTCTACCATGAGGCACTCGGTCGAAAGCTCGGGCGAAATCAAGGTACACTACGTCCACGGGATCCCCACGGTCCCAAGCCTTGGTCCAGTCGGATAAACAAGATAGCAGGTTTGTGATCGTCGAGCGACCGGGAATAAAACCATGCTGCTCCCTCGGAAGAATGCCATTTGTAAGTGAGAACTCAACGACCTGGTCACAGATTATTCTTTCCAAGACCTTTGCTACCGATGAGACCAAATTAATAGGTCGGTAGTTGTGGGCGGAAAACTTATCCCCTCGTTTAAAGATTGGGGTAACAGTTGAGGACAACCAATCAGATGGAAGGGAGGCTGTCGATAGGGATTTCATGAAAATAATGTGCAGAGGAGGAACGAATGCCTCAGCGCAACGGTGTAAAAGGTTCGATGTGATGCCATCCTTTCCAGGGGAGGTATTGAGTTTGATTCTGGCGAGATATCTCTCAACTATTTCTCTAGTGATAATGATGTTGCTTATATCCTCAATTTCACGTGGTGTTAGTGGAGATGGGACATCTCCGGGGGGCTCAGCAGTAAAGGCAGATGCGAAAGTCTCCGCAAGGACATTCGCAGACTCCTCCGCACTCTCACATAATTGTTCATTAAGGTTTCTGATGGAGGGAACTCCAACTCTTGAATTGAGAGATGATCTGACATATTTAAACAGCTTTTTTGGGATTCTCGAAGAGGCTAATCCATTCTGGAAGTTTGTTTTTGCAAGCTTAATCCTAAGATCAACGAAATTGGAGAAACTCCTGTGATTCTGATAATCGGAATTCAATCTCGAACGTAGGTAGCTCTGCCACATCGACTTCTTAAGTTTCACCAGTCTGAGTATATAAGCGTCGATCCAAGGTCTAGTTGGATTGACTCTGGAGAGCTTAGTGCGAGTATTGTTGGAGACAGCCTCCTCAACAACACTTAAAAATGTCGACCACATCGAATCCAAATCCTTGCCACCCAGCAGATATTCCCAATTCTTAGAGATGATTACAGAAGTAATTCTGTTGTAGTCAATCACCCTGAATAACTCAGACGTCCTCCCATTCGCAACATACGGTTGCAGCTGTATATCTGTGGTCAAAGTAACGTGGTCCGAATTGCCAAATGGAGGAAGGTAGTTGACTTCTGATACTATATTGGCATCAGTTGTGAACAACAGATCCAACCACCGACGGTGTTTGTCCTTCACGATATCGTGTGGGTTTAACTACCAGCTGTTCAATTGCAGAAGAACCAACCATTTCAGCATACAGGAAAGATGGTGAATTACACGATGGCATTGTTGTTAGAGGCCATCTGATATCAGGACAGTTGAAATCCCCAGTGATCAGCATATTATTATATTGAGTAGAAGAGTCCACCAGAAATGCAATGCAGTCCTTGTCGGCTATACACGGACGAGGGCGGTAAATACAACCAACGAGTAGCGTAAATTCTCGGTTGTGAATCTTTAGGAAGAGGTTGTCAATACCGGACCAATCCTGGTGTGATACATCAACCCTGAAAGAGCTGGTAATACGAGAGTTAACATAAATACACACTCCTCGATGTCCAAGAGTCTCCAGATTATCATCACGAAACAGCTCATAACCTGCGATGGCGAAAAGGGAATCGGGGATTGAGGGTTGAAGCCAAGATTCCGAAATGAATATCAGGTACGGATTGTGAGTTCCCACGAATGCCATGAGTTCAGAAAATTTAGAGGACATGGATTGCATATATTACTATACATGATAGGCCAAGATTGGAGTTTAACTAGTTTTTTGCACTTTCAATATTCTTAGGTGGGGTTGATGCTACAATGGATGGATACCCCCTGACATACTTTATTGTAATATTCGTTTCTCCATCCTCCTGTCTCCTCCTCAGCTCATCCCTGACCGCGTTCAGAGAAGCAACCTGCTCCCTAGTTTTGTCATCCTGAATTCTAATTGTACGATACTTGGGATGACCACGAAGTGTAGACCTATTTCTCAGTACATTAGTTACTACTTCAGAGTTCGAGAATGAGAGTTTCATCCAGCGTGGTTTGGTTTTGTCCTTGGAAGGCAACCTGGTGATATTAATGATGGATTGACTAGCAGTGGGAGAAACATGTTCAATAATTTCAGCAGCCGTATTTTTATCGTTATCTTCGCTGGTCTCGGGTACATTTATTATTATTAATTTGGAGGAGCGTTTTACTCTCTCCAGAATCTCTGGCATAGAATTATCGACATTTCCAGTTTTAATATGAGACAGTATGTTCTCTGTGGCATCTATTTTGGTCGTTATGGCCAAAATTGTATTCCTATCATTAAATGGAACATCTTTTTCATTTACCATTTTTCCAGATTCGGCTCAGGTAAAAAGTGATAAGCGTTTAAAGATTTTTCATTGTGCCAATCCAGCCCTGAACAGTTTTTAACTGTTAAACACAGAAACACTGGGATTCAATATCGCATAATTCTATGAAAGCTTTATTATTTGCTGCTCGAAATTCAATGAAATTGTTTGAGATAACTTATTTACTCACTCAAGGCTAATGAAATGGTTTTAAATAATCTTACTGCTGCATTTTTGAAAAGAACTCTTCCTGAATATTAAAACACTGACATTCATTAAATAATTTAATTTGCATCATATAAATGACTTCATATTATAAATCATTCAAACAAATTATAAAGAATTATTATAACCCAACCTCTATCCCTATCATTCTATGGCCTATAGATAGCATAGAATCTGGACATGCGTTTCACGAAGATACGTTCAGTTCACGATTAACTGATTTCTAAGTCATATTTAACAAGCAGGTTAACGGACTTCGGGTTTCATAAAGCTTTTCGATTATATCCACAGATAACTAAGTTTATCAAAACCCGAGTTTCTTCGATAAGAAAACCTTGATGAAAACCGTTGAATTCTGAAAACAATCAGACAAGTGAGAAATTCCTATACACATAGTATAATAATATTTTTTATACTGTGACAGAAGCAGACACAGAAATGTAATACATTAGGTTAGCCACAGAATATATCGTTCGGTCCTAACCTAACATTTTATAGTATTTATTATTTACATGTACTGTAAATTCAGATTAACAATTTCTGGTCAATACAAATTGGGATGGATATGTGGAATGATACTTAAAATTAATATTAAACGTTTTTAACACTATGAAGAATTTCGTTTTATATTCACTATTGGGGATAAATTCAAAGATTTAATAAAGTTCATGGTAAGCATATTCGTTTATTTCCCAAAAGATGAGTTACCCTGCGATTCAAATTGTTTGAATAATTATTGGCTTTTGTTTATGGTTTTTATTATTATTGAATGGTAATGTGTAAACATATTATGTGAGTTATAGAGGTTATACTAGCTATATGAACTCAAAGTCAGGTTTAGACAACATATATACTAATCACCAATAAGTTGATGCTGAAGATGTTCATACGCACCTCAGATCATACTGCACATTTACTGAATCTGGAATTAAAGGGTCCAGCAAGTCAACAAAATGAAACTTATAGAAAAATGCTGAACCAAACACATTTGGAAACTCTGGAAGAAAAACTGAATTTAATTGATTGGCGACCAATTCATCGATTTGATCCAAGTGATGTGAATAAGCAGTGGACTTATTTCCACAAACTATACCAGAATAATTTCAACATGCGCTGCCCAATAAAACGTACCAAACAAAGAAATACTACAACAGTAGCACAACAGGATCCAAATGTATCAAATTGTAAAAACTTCTTGGATATCTTGTACACCTGTAAAGTAAGAAACATGTTGCATGAACCTCTATATAGGCAAGTGAAGCTGCGTTATGATACTCTGCTCAAAAAACTCAAAATACAAAAATTTTATAACAAGATTAAGAACTCTGACAACAAGGCAAAATGTATGTGGTCTATAGTAAAAGAGATAAAAGGACAATATACCGATAATGAAATAAAAGTACCTGGTAATCTAGAAGACACTGCCAATAACTTTTACATCTATTTTTCGACTGCAGCAGGGAACACTTTTCATAATCTTCCTCATATGAATTTCTCACATAATATTGATTATGTAAACAACACAGTGCTCATATCCCCAATAATGGAAAGATAACTTCGAACCATTATAGATTCTTTTAAAAATAAAACTAGTGCTGGAGAAGATGGAATTTCTATCACTGTAATCAAGTTCACCTTAAATGCTATATTAAAACCTGTATGTTATATAATGAACGATTCCATTAAGTTTGGCATATTTCCGGATGCTCTCAAAATGGCTTTGGTCAAACGAGTTTTTAAAAATGGTAATAAGGACTTAATGGAAAACTACAGACCGATTTCTCTCCTCTCTTCTTTCTCGAAAGTTATCGAAGCAGTTATATAGAAGAAATTGGCACTGCTTTTGAGGGAGACTATTACACCTGAGCAGCATGGTTTTATACCAGGAAAGTCAACAAAAACAGCAATCTACGGCTTTGTACAAGAAGTTCTTGCTGCACTTGTGGTAGGGAACATTGCTGTTGGTGTATTTTTGGATCTATCAAAAGCTTTTGATTCTCTCACCCATGAGTACATGTTGGAGAAGCTTCAATGCTACGGTATAAGGGGACCTGGGTTGAAATGGTTCAGTTCATACCTCTCAAATAGTGTTCAACAAACCACAGTGACAAAAGATGGTCAAACTACAATTTCAGAAACTATACCCCTCACCCGTGGGGTTCCACAGGGTAGTGTATTAGGACCAATTATTTTTGTTATTTTTGCAAATGATTTGAGTGATATCATAAAACCAGTAAATAATACAGTCATGTCCAACTATGCAGATGATACGAACATCCTCATCACAGCAAATACTTACCCTGAAGCAGTGGGTATGATGGAAACAGTATTGGATCATGCACATACTTGGTTTACGTCTAATGGCCTCATCATTAATATTATTAAAACGAACACTGTAATATTCAAGTCACAACAGGCTGGATTTATAACACCCCAGACAATAAAACGGAACTCAGTAGCATTTAACACCTTTCTATACACAAAGTTCTTAGGCTTGTACATAGATGACACCCTAAGCTGGAAAACTCAAATAAATGAAGTATGCAAAACGTTAACTCCAATATGTTACTCTATGAGGGTACTGGCGAAATATCTGCCTTTTCCATCTTTGAAGACCATTTAATATGGGGTCTTTGAATCGAGAGTGCGATATGGAATCATATTTTATGGATGTTCCAAAAGATTAAATGAGATTTTTATACTGCAGAAGTGCATACTAAGAACAATGCTTAAGTTAAACTCCCTGGCATCGTGCAGAGGAAAATTCCGTGAAAATCGCATTTTAACAATTCCAGCAGTCCATATACAAGTGTGTACAAGTGTATACAAGTGCCTATTGCATATACATAAGAATCGAGGTGACTTTGCGTATAACAGCCATTCTCAGCATAAGACTAGAGGCATGCAAATTTTCTATCCACCGCACCATTTGACAGTAACCGAGAAAAATGTACCATACTGCTGCATCACTTACTTCAACAAACTTCCACTCCAACTACGTAAAGAAACAAATCTGCAAAAATTAAAAAAAGGAATTTTTTTACACCTTCTAAATCTGGAACTTTACTCTGTTGACGATTATATGAGGGGGTTACCCATAAAATGAATATAATAACTATATTTCACTTCAGGCTCTATACATATTGTATGTAACTATGATCTCGAAATAAATATATATATTATTATTATTATTATACGTCTTTTTATAAGTGTCAGCATCGAGATCAATACTCGGTCTATTTCTTTATTCGAGCACAGATCATCTGTTATCTTATTCCAGGTCCGGATTAATAAAAGCAGTTAAATTTCTGGAATTTTTATCATATTTTATGTCATTCAATATTGAATATCTCGAAAACTGTACGTTTTAGGAGAATTGATGAAGAGTAATTTAATTTTCTAAAAAGGATTGAGTGTTCTTAAAATTACTCGAGGTAACCTTCATCTGCTTTCATTATGGTAATTTCTCATAGTTTTATGAATTCGCGAGTCTATAACGAGGAATCTAGTAGAAGTAGGAAAACACTGTTAATTGGAGATTATGTATTATAGTTATGGAAAACTTCACACCAAAATTCATTTCATTTTGTGTTTCCATGTCAAAGCTACAAAAGGAAAACTGATAATTTTTTCAAATTTCAACAGCCTGTATCTTTTTTCCTGTGCTGAATTTGAAAAAATGGTAAATGAAAAAAGTGCTTTATTTAATGAGAGGAATATATGGTTAAAATTAATGCCCAACTTAAAGACTCACCCTGTACATATACAGGGTGAGTCTTAAAATTGGACATTCATTTTAACCATAGCTTCCTCTCATAAAGTAAACCACTTTCTTTACTTACCATTTACGAATTATGCTCAGCTGGAAACTTATAAGCGTTTAAAGATTTCACAATGTGCTAATACACTCCTGCATATAAATTATATATGACATTAATGGTGAACAAGGAAAAGGTATGGTAACGTGCTTCACAGCTTGATTCGGTATCCCAAATCTCAGGGGCGGATCCATAAAAATAGTGAAATTTCTGGAGTTTCCCCATTTTATAACATTCAGTGAAGAATATCTCGAAAACGGTGCGTTTAAGGAGAAATAATTCTATGTTCTAAAACAAATGAGTATTCTTGATATGGATCAAGAAACACAATGAGCCGTATTCATAAAACTGAAGGATATCCTTGTAAGAATAAGATGAAAGTATAAGGTTTTCAGTTGAAGAAAAAGGTAAGAGTAAAAGCATTTCCTTTTTTTCGTATTGATAATGATCACCTTATACTTGCAAGCATATCCTATAAGAATAAGTAAAGGGATGTTGGCTTGTATGTGCCGCGGCAGGTTCCAACCTGTTCACTATGGTTTGTTTATTAATTGTACAGTGGACCCCCGGTAGTCCGACAAACGTTTTGAAAGGCAGTCGCGGACTATCGAATTTGTCGGAATATAGAGTACTAATACTATAGAGCCCAAGACCTCCTATAGTCCGGAAAAAATTACCTTGTAATCCAACAAATTCCAGATCATAATATGTAATAAGATTCTATCTGAACTACATATGTACTACACTACCCTTGTTTATAAAACTGCGTTATATAAACATGTTACTACACGACCGAGACCGCCGTATTCACAAAGCATTCGATCTGCGTTAAGTCCTTACTGAGGTCCTCAGTTAAGGATAAATAAGAATCGCAACCTCAGTTAACGTGTAACGGTGCTGAAACAGGCCTGTTTCACGTTAATTTTCACGTTAACTGAGGTTTTGATTCTTATTTACCCTTAACTAAGGACCTCTAAGGACTTACGGAGATTGAATGCTTGAATGCTTTGTGAATACGGCGGTGAGTCTGCTACTGACCACACTCAAAATTATTGAAGGATATGCTTTTTATTTAAAGTAAAAGGAAACGTTTATGAATAACCAAATACTTATTTGTAGAGGATATGCTCCTACTCTATAAGTATAAGGTTTCACTCGAAATATTATGAATGCGAGCTGAAGGATTCCCTTCATTTTCTGCAAGTATAAGCATAACCTTTTTTTTATGAATACGGCTCATTGTCTGCTTTCTTTATGCTAATTTAGTTAGTTTAGTTTTATGAATCCACGAGTCTATAACTAGAAAACCAGTAGAAGCAGGAAAAAAATTATATTTGGAAAATATGTGTCATAATTATGGGATACATCACACCAACATTCATTTTATTCGAAAAATGGATGTCAAAGCCAAAAAATAAAAGCTTTTTTTTTCGAAATTTCAACAGCCTGTATTTTTTTACCTGAGCCGAATTTGGAAGAATGGTAAATGGAAAACGTGTTTCATTTGACGATAAGAATACATGGTTAAAATTAATGTACAACTTAAAGACCTGTATATTATCTGTGACCAATTTTGCTATTTCCTCCAAATTCAAGAGGTAGATACTGAATATATAGTTATAAAATAGAGGCATGCATTCACCTGTAGCACAAATGATTGCTGACAAATTATCAGTCGTGAGAAAGCCTGAAACGCTTCGATATAACCAATATCTCGTGCACAAAAAAACGCAACGTTCCCATATTCCGTTGGAAATGTTGGAATGGAAGCAGGGACCTTTATTTCTGTTCACCATAAAACTATGGCTTCTCTACAGTAAAGAAATGAATCAATCGAAAAACCGTTGAAAAGTGATATATTATAGTTTCCGCATAAACAATGAATAACTGGCCTCATAAAGAACGGATGCCACCTAAGATACTCGTTGGTTCTTATCTATACAAATGAAATAGTTTGAAGCAAATATTCTTACTATTCGCAGTATTTCGGATGATTTGAAAATACAGGCTGAACTAAATTATACACGCTGAAGTTATATTTGCAAAGAACCCCTTTTTATTTTCAGAATATACGTATCTAATTCAATACTGATTGAACTAAAACTAAATTGTACTATTAATATATTCAAAAATAATGATTTGAATGATATTTAACTGTTTATAATCAATTTTTGACGATTACTATCCGCTTAGTTTGCTCCAAAAGAGGCAAATCCAATTTATTGCATGACTAGCATATTTTCGAAATGTCCATACAGTTCAAATTACACTTGACGTGGGATATGACATATTGATATTTGATTTTTTCGTTGATCAGCATTTCAGAAACTGGGCTATTAAAATCAACTCATTCATCAAACCTTCTCATATTCTGGATTCATCGGAAATACTAATGGATTTCCTTTCCATTCTAGAAACACTCCAGAAAATATGAAATAAATGTTATTCCGACAAATGAATTATCTTTGAATTGGTGGAAATGAAACTTGATTGAATTTTGCACGTATGTTCTGGGAACATCGCGTTATCATTTTGCCCAAATGTGAAATTTAATTCTGTGGTCCCGTCCGGCCGTTGCCACGTTAACTTGAGAACGGAAAGAGCTAGCGATTTGAAATTTTCAGGGTAAGTGGCGCATCCCAATACGACGGACAAGTTCGTTAATAGGTATAATCGGCCCAATCGTTTCCGAGTAATAATTTTGTTTTCAACCAAAATGAATCCGATCAAATTTACACTTGGTCAATAGTTGTAGAATATAAACCTTAGCACGTTTGTGAAATTTTGTGAGAATCGTGTCACTAGAAAATTTCAAAAAAATTATTAAAAAATATTATTTATGACACGATAACCTGAGAACGGAAGGAGATAGCGGCTTGAAATTTTCAGGTTATGTTGTACATCTGAATGCGAAATTTGAGTTCGTTTATAAGCATAATCGCCCAAACGGTCAAACGAGTTATAGCTATTTGAAATTTGGTTGATTTTTGTTCCTCATAAACTCGAAAACTACAAAACCGATTGAATTCAAACAAGGTTATTAGTTGTAGAATACCAGCGCAAAAATTCTTGCAGAATTTCGTGAGGATGGTATAACTAGAAAATTCCAAAAAAATTATTGAAAATAATTGAAAAAAATTCTATATATCATAAGCCATTCGTCCGGCATGGCTGAAATCTTGGAAAAGCCTTCAGAACCTAACTCTACTGCAGAGTTCCAAGTTTGAACACGATCGGATCCATATTGTTGGAGAACCGAGCAGCCTTTTGTGAGTTCGGTAGCTGGATGCGAATCGTCGTATGATATGTTGTCTATAGTCGTATTTTTGCGAGAACCTTCAAGAACATGAGCGTCATGATGACATATTTTTGTGCGTATGTTCTTGGGAAAATCGTGTTATTTCATCACAAATCTGTGGGAGATGATAGCCCTACATTAGCGGTCAGACCTGATTTTGAAAGAGATCCTCCTTAGGAGGAGGCAACTAAATATTGAAGGGATTTCTATGAACAAGAGTGAATATCTTTGAGAAATAGAGAAGGCGATTCTTCTTCAAGAGATCCATGTGCCTTCAGAGGAGTATATTTGTGAGAGGGGACTTTTAAAAGGTTATGTATTATTTTTAATATGATATCGCTGAAATTTTGCTGAAGGCTTCAAAACTTAACTTTGAATTTACCACACTTTCTGATCTTGTGAGGTGAGAGGCTCATTTGTGGATATTAAATCTCGTGATGGGTAGAGAGGAATTTTAGGCCAGTTTTTCTATCACTAATAAGAATATATCTTTATGTTACACCTCATCTACTTTAGATCTATCAATGGACATTTATTGGTTAAGAATAAGTAACTGAATATTACTGGAATTCAATTGAATTTCATTCAATATGTTAGTAACTAAACTTATAATGTTCTTTACTTTGATTATTTGAATATGACATTAATTCCAGTAATATTTTTCGAGAATAATTATGTATTCTTCTCCTAAAGAAGAATTGAAGGTAGACAATAATGTGTTAATTTTTTCATCATTGCTTTCTATCCTGACTTCACGAAAAAAAAATTGGTTCAAGCACTGACGTGAAGTCAGGAGCTTTTGCGCGTATGTTCTATTGTCCATTCTCCTGTATTGGACACTTTTAATCGAATTTACCATGGTGAATTCTATTGTCTATTCTCCTGTATTGGACAACCTTAATCGAATTCACCATGGTAAATTCGATTAAGTGTGTCCAATACAGGAGAACAGACAATATAATTCACCAGGGTAAATTCGATTAAGAGTGTTCAATACAGGAAAATGGACAATAGAACATACGTGCAAAAGCTCTTGAATTCACGGAAAAAAAATTGGTTCAAGCACTGACGTGAAGTCAGGAGCTTTTGCGCGTATGATCTACTCCATTCTCCTGTATTGAACACTCTTAATCGAATTTAATATGGTGAATTCTATTATCTGTTCTCCTGTATTGGACACTCTTAATCGACTTTACCATGATGAATTCGGTTAAGACTGTCCAATACAGGAGAATAGACAATAGAATTCACCATGGTAAATTCGATTAAAAGTGTCCAATACAGGAGAATGGACAATAGAACATACGCGCAAAAGCTCCTGACTTCATGTCAGTGCTTGAACCAATTTTTTTGTTTAGTTTGGAGTATGCGTCGTCCAGTTCCAGACGGTTCGCGACTCATGCTAAAAGAATCCTAATACATGTGGTATATTTCAAGATATTTCATCAATATTGTAGCAATACTCAACAATAGAAATATGGCAAAAATTAATCTTTTAATTCAAACAGTGGTCAGAAGATAATCAAAAACTACACTCACTCAAATATGCCCCAATTAGATAGGGATTTTTCGATCTTATGATTCCTCTCTGTCCTCTCAACATACATTTGATGGCCATACTACTACAATGTTTTTTCCTTATATGATGGTTCTTAGGAATAGATCACATACATTTACCGGAGCGGCCACTTTCTCAGCAGAGAGTTTACCGAAAATTGATGAACGGTGGGCCACATGGACGTCCGTTGGCTGATGTTTATGCAGGGTTAAGAGGCTGCGATCACGGTTATTTGGATACGATTGAAGGTATTAATATATAGTTTACATAGAAAGAACCATTAGATGAGTTAAATTATTCATACTTCGAAAAAATATATACATACCTAGGAGATGCATAACTAAATTGTGCAGATCGGATTTAATTGGAATTTAAAAAAAGTCCGAGTTTGGATGGATGGATATGTTGCATACCTATATTTCAAATGCCCACGAACAAGTTAGGTAAACAAATATCTAGACAAGGAAAGAACTCTCAAAGAATCGGGGAAATTACCTATTTTTGTCCCCTATCTGATCAAAATTTCTCTGACATCAATAACCTTATCACCTACTAAATTCTAATTGTATACTCCCTTCACGTTGGGTTTTCATTTGATAGTCCTTCGATATAGTTTCATGAGGATTTCCGGATGATTTTTCCGATATTCCCATTTCATTCTTTCGAAACATCCATTCCTGTGATTTTGAGAATTTCTTCCCTTCCATTTACTTCCTGGTTTTATAGCTTCTAGGGGCCCAACACGTCGAAAGTTTTGACAGCGTGAAGACATATAATTCCGAACATTGTGGAGCGACTTCAGAAAACAGTAATAAACAAGGCCTATTGGACAATATTGGGTGAGCTGAACTGGTAATCTGAGTTTTTTCCATCGATGGGAATTGCAGTGGCGTTACTTTTAGCCGACGATCAGACAATACGTCGGTTAATTGATAGTTATATTAACTTTTTTTTTCGATTTTACCTATTTCTGCGAAATATCGTAAAACTGTTTCCTTTATTTCAGGGTGAAAACAGTGAAAAAAATATGTCTATCCACCATCCACAGATTTTGTCCAAAACTCCTAGATATTCATGAAACTCAAAACAAAAACCTACTGTTTTAACGTATGCTAAATGCTTTTCGTTCTGGTCGAAATTCTCCAACTCCTTCTTTTTGGCGCTCTAGTTCCTCGGAACTGAGTGCTTATCAATTTGCCCAAATGTCTGTAATTTTCGAATTTTTCGATGAAAATGGTCTTAAACGATTTGGTTCGACTCACTGATCAAGAATCCGTGGTCGAAATTCATTCTGTCCGGCCGTCCGGCCGGCCGGTCCGGTTGGCCGGTCCGGCCGTAGGCACGATAACTCTCGAACGGAATGAGCTAGACAGTTGAAATTTTCAGAGTATGTTTGGGGGATAAATATCTCGGCTAAGTTCGTTATTGGGCAAAATCGGACAGATGGTTTCGGAGTAACAAAAAAAAATTTTTTTTTTTACAGAACAAATTCCAAATTAAATTTTTTTCAATAAGCAGTTTTACCATAAGAATCCATTCATATAATTTTTAACTCTAACAAACTAATACTTTCGGAGATATGATTTTTCAAAATTTCAATGATATAATTTTTCTGTGGCTATTCTATGAATTGTTATAATGTCAACTTTGACGTTGTCTCATTGTAATTCATTCCAGTAATGGTATCAATATGAGAATTAGAATATTATCATACTTTTGTTGGTTGTAAGTTAATAATATTGAGTTCAGAATATCTCCACTAAAAACAAAACTGGAATTGAGGAATAAATATCTCGGATGAGTTCGTTGTTGGGTAGAATTCGTCTATTGGTTTTGGATTGATAATTTTTGGCACTCTTGTTGAATTTAAATTCTTCTATGATGTTTGAATTCAATTTCTGCTAAGATGAAGTTCTAAATTTCAATAATGAATCGTACTTCTGTTTTCACAGAATGCTATAATTATTCTATCTAAGCTTTATTATATGATCTGTGTTCATACTCGTACATTTCATCCTGTTCTATAAGAGAGAGTCAAATTCATTTCAGCTATTTTAATTTGGTTTCTTCCATGGTGCAGTTCTCAGATTGCTCATTTAATCTTGATAAATAAACTATTATTTGAAATGAATTTCCTTTATGATGCAGTTCTATCATAAGAATACATTGATATAATTCTCAACTCTGAGAAACCAATACTTTCGGAGATATAATTTTTTTCATCTGCATCTATAGATTTGTTCATTTTCCCAAAACTACTGTTGCTTTTACAATATGTACATGCATGTATTTTTTTTGGTGAAAAATAAACTAGATATTCATGAAAATCAATACAAAAACCTAATGTTTTAACGTATGCTCAATGCTTTTCGTTCTGGTCAAAATTATCCAACTCCCTCTTATTTTCATCTGCATCTATAGATTTGTTCATTTTCCCAAAACTACTGTTGCTTTTACAATATTTACATGCATGTATTTTTTTTTGGTGAAAAATAAACTATATTATAATATCACTGGAATTCATTCTGCATTTTCATTCATTATTATTGCGCGTATGTTCTGGGGAACATCGCGTTATAGTTTTGCCCAAATGTCTGTAACTTTCGAATTTTTTGACGAAAATGGTCTCAAACGATTTAGTTCGACTCCCCAATGAAGAATTCGAGGTCAAATTTGATTCCGTCCGTCCGTCCGGCCGTCCGGCCGTTGCCACGATAGCTTGAGAACGAAAAGAGCTAGCGACTTGAAATTTTCAGGGTGGGTGGCGCATCCCAATACGACGAACAAATTCGTTAATGGGCATAATCGGCCAAGTGGTTTCCGAGTAATAATTTTGTTTTCAACCAATATAAATCCGATCGAATTGAAACTTGGTGAGTAGTTGTAGAATATGAACATCAGCAAGTTTGTGAAATTTTGTGCGAATCGTATAGCTAGAAAATTTAAAAAAAATTATTAAAAAATATTTTTGTTGTCAGGATAACTTGAGAACGGAAAGAGATAGCGGCTTGAAGTTTTCAGGTTAGGATGTGCACCAGAATGCGACATTTCAGTTCGTTTACGAGCATAATCGGCCAAACGGCTTTAGAGTTATAGCCATCTGAAATTTGGTTGTTTTTTGTTCCTCATTAACTCGAAAAATACTGAACCGATTGAATTCAAATATGGTAATTAGTTGTAGAATGCCAACGCGAAAATTCTTGCAAAATTTCGTGAGAATAGTATTCGTAAAAATTTAAAAAAAAATCATTGAAAATTGACCTAACTCTACTGCCAAATTTCAAGTTTTAACACGATCGGTTGAATATTGTTGGAGATTCGAGCATTCTTGTGTGAGCTCAGTAGATGGGTGACCGTTACCTCGATAACTTTCGAACGAAAGGAGCTAGGGACTTGCAATTTCCAGGGTAGGTTGCGTATCCGAAAGGGAGAGTTGAGTTCGTTTTTGGGCATAATCGGTCAAACGGCTTCCGAGTTATACCCACCTGGAATATTATTTCCTTGATATCTCAAAAAATAATTGAATTGAAGCTTGGTAATTAGTTGTAGAAAATCATCATAAAGACGTTTTTAAAATTTTGTAAGAACCGTACCCCTAGAAAATTTGAAAAAAATTACGAAAAAAAAATTTTAAGAACCGCACCCCTAGAAAATTTCAAAAAAATCACGAAAAAAAAATTGGTTCAAGCACTGGCGTGAAGTCAGAAGCTTTTGCGCGTATGTTCTATTGTCCATACTTCTGTATTGGACACCCTTAATCGAATTTACCATGGTAAATTATGTTGTCCATTCTCCCCATTTACCATGGTAAATTCGAATTAAGTGTCCAATACAGGAGAATGGACAACATAATTTACCATGGTAAATTCGATTAAGGGTGTCCAATACAGAAGGATGGACAATAGAACATACGCGCAAAAGCTTCTGACTTCAAGTCAGTGCTTGAACCAATTTTCTTATTAGAACGGGGTCGTGAGGTTTCATCCAGCTTTCAGAACTGTGACCGATCTTTTGTTCTATTACCCTACATTTTCAAACCTAAGCAAATTGTCAATGGTGTTAACATACTTGATGACATACTTAGAAGACTTGGCTGTCACGTCGTGAGCGTTTAGAACTTGCTCACCCATATCTAAAATTCTTAGGCTGGCCAGCTCTGGGGATTTGTAATCGGTAGTTTCCTTTTCCGATCCACAGAGCCTACGCGTTTCACCTGCTGACTTGACTATGCAGTACAATTGGCATTTGTACCGACAGTAAGGTAAATGTCCCAATTATCGACACAATAGCGTGTTCCTCAAAGTGTCTAATACATTTCGACTTCAAAGAATAATTTTATAAGAATGAAATATTCTGCTTCTACTTCTCTGAACCCCCTTTTTTGATAAAAGTACAAAAACGAACATATCGAAAGGGGTAAATATTATAAAAAAAAATTAATGGTGTCTCAACGCAGATGTACCCATTATCGACACCGGAAAAATATGAATTACCAATCATCGACATACATGTGCACCAAATATCGACACTTTGGGAAATCCAGATTTTGGCATCAAAATATGTTTGTATTTAAAGAAATATTGATATATTTAGTGAAAATAACAGTTTAAGAATGTTCGCAAAAATTAAAAAACAAGAGATATATAAATTCTCTGCTTAATATGAAAAAATATTTGATGATCTTTGGTTAATCCTTAGAAATTAACGTTTTCACTTCAGATACTTCCTATAAGCCAGCTTCATTCAACTTTTTAGGCTCGGTAATTCTACGTGTTTCTCCTCTGTACTAACTCAATTTTCTTTTGTGTCACTTTCAAGGGCTCTCTCATTTGATTCACTATTTTTTGCATTTTGTATGCTTGCTTCACCAAGAACTTGGGCTTCAAAAAGATAATCTGTAATTCCTCATTCTGCCCATTCTTATCTTGATGTAGCCCACAAACATTTATATCAGTGTCGGAGTAATCACGGTCATAACAACCCAGTAGTAAATCTACACCCAAATTCTCTTCCCTTACATCTAAGAGAGATGAATTCAGGGAAAAGTTTGCGATTTCTATTCTACTCGATTAAAAATTATTATTTGCGTCAGAAGTTGCTTCCGACGGGACACAGTATTTTTCATGTGTGCATTGCAGTCTTCTATAGACATTTTGTAATCATGAGATAACTGGAAACTAAATATGACCAATTATCCCCACATAAATGTGCGTATGATCGACAGTCATGAAAAAATGGATGATTAAATCAAATAAATGTACCACAATCGAATGTCGATCAGTACTGAGAGCAATTTTGAATATTCTATGAGCTGTTTATCAAGAGATAACAAAAATAGTTTAATGATTTCTCCATATAATTGATTATTTTTACTTATGGTATGAGTCTCAGCCGTCGACAGAATATTGCACCTTTTATCGACATAGTGTTGAACGTAGTATCGACATCAAAATTTGTTGTACTTTTATCATGTAATTCGATGGAAAACAGTGTGTCGATAATTGGTACACTGAAAATTGTGGATCTTTTGGGTAGGATAACGAAACAATCGTATCCAGGAAAATGGAGTTAACGTTTCTGAAAGTTAATCAAAAATCATCCTCAGCGACTCAAATATCGACATAGATGTCGATATCTGGGACACAATATGTTTCAGAAGTACCATTTTTCGACACACCAATTTCTCACAAAATATGATACACATTAAAATTTTTTTAATAGAACTGAATACAGTTAATCGTCTCAAGTTAATTATTCTTCAAAAAATTAAATTTCACCTTCATTCGTTGAATCTGGGGAGACATAAATGAAGAGTGTGGACTTATCAGAATAGCAAGGAAAACAGTGCTCACTCGATGAAGACCGACATTCGGCCAATTAACAGCTGATTTTTCACTGAGGATGCTTAAGAGAAATTAATGGTGTGAACAAATTCATTCAAAATACTATAAACTAGATAATTGTTGAATCAAAATTTGTAAGGAAATTTTCTTCGTCTTGTTTTATGGAAAATAAACGGAAGTTGTCGATAATTGGGACACTGTCGATAATTGGGACATTTACCTTACCCTATCAGTAGTTCTTCCATCGAAGCTCAAGTCGAGGCAGACGCAGGAGCTTCCTGGTAAAGGATTGGGAGAAATCACCGAAGCTTTTTGCCTTTGCTAGTGCTGGTGTGTTTCTGCAAAGTGCTTTTCGGTTATATTCAGCTTCCATTGTTGGACCGCTGCCTGCTAGTGGTATTTCACACGCCCACAGAAGAGTGCTGTTACCCTGGAGGCCCATTTCCCAATTTCAGTTGTGATACCCTTATGGTTCTCTAACTTAATTCATTGTATACTTCGTTTGGAGGCTCTTCTTTACTGATACCATCAACAAAAAAAATGGTCTGCCACGGAGAAAGATACGCGTGGCTGCAAAATGTATGAGACAACTAACACTAATATGTCCTTAGCAGCTTCCTGTTCAAAAAAAGTATTATGTGACGCTTAATGGGTTTCGAGGAGACACCTCCAGAGTTAATATTTACATGTCATAGGGATGGTCTGGGTTTACATAATCATTTAAGGACGATGTCTAGGCAAATTCTTCAGCTAAAAAAAATTCTGATGAAATTCGTGTTACTATCGCTTTTGGAAATCGGTAGAGGACTTTTAGCGAACTACTGTTCCCTCAACTTTTTGCAGTTTTCTCTGAATAAGATCTGTACTGTTGAAAAAATATCTTTAATATTTTGCGTCGTAATAAAGGTATTGGCGACCATTGAACATATGCGACAATATAGGGGGTGGTCCATTTAAAAAATCACAAATTTGTTGAATAATTTTATTTTGGAACACCCTGTATATTAGAAAATAATTTCCTGAGATGCAAAATTGAAACTACAAAGGGCGTGCTTTCAAACGAAATTTCTAACAGGTCTGGTTTTGCAGCTACAGAAACGTAACGCACTATTGCAGGATCCTACATAAAATATATGGAACCAAAGTTTTTCTAAAAGCTGGACAATTAATGCTTTCGTTTGTTCTACTTTAGGCCTCCTCATCCCTGCCCCTTACCTCAGTGCAGTTCTAACGACTGCAGTTTAAGTCCAGAGATTTTCCTTGGGTTTCAAACCCATTGTTTTACAGAGAGATCATCCAACCATCACCAGGGATGTTCTAGCTTTACATTGTCCAGATGAGAATTCCAGTTTAGTAGATTATCCCGCTGACGCCATAATTGGACCAATTTGAATTCTGACTGCATAAGTTCCGCACAGATATTCATATGTTTCAATTGGACCACTATGACAAGGTCCTCAGCGTATCCTTGGGCATACATGCCCTGAAAATTCAGACCCACGATGAGGTCATCCACCAAAAGGTGCCACAGGTCAGGAGACAGAACACCACCCTGTGGACAATCCCTGGCGGCAAACAACCCAATTCTATCACTGTACGGGCTACAATGCTAATAGGTATGTTTTTATTGGAAAGTAGTGAATTCATTGACTCCAATGTATTATTATCAACCGATCCTTCAATGTCTATTTATGCTCCTAGAGCTATGCCTCCTCGATGAAGATGATTTTCTATCCTATTCATAACCTGGTGTAAATTTGTTCGACAACATTTTCCTGACTTATATTAATGTTGTTTATGCGAAAGAAGTGGGATCTCAGGCCCCCTGTTTCGGTTTGTCAATCAATTTCTAACGCTTTCGAAATGGAGGACGATAGAATTATGTGCTTAAGCTTGAGTATATTGAGGTTTCCCTGGCTTTGGTATAAAGATCACTCTTACTTTTCTTCATAATTCAGGAACGTAGCCATTGGCTAGGCTCACCCTGAATAGCCGGAGAAGGTGAGGTATCAGCAATTCTGCCCCTTACTGCGAAAGTGCCTGCTTTATACCATCTGGGCCTGGTGATTTGAGGAACTTAAGGAAATTTAAAGAATTAATTGCTCAATCAATCTCGTGATTTTGACTACCTCTTTCACTTACTCTCAATAATCCCCCGAGTATTTTGTGGTTCCCTACGGCGTAATCTGGTATTTATTGGAAGTATCCACCCCCTTGAACCTGAAAAGTGCGCGATTAGAATAACTTCTAGGGTCTCCAATCTTCTTTAATCGACAACGTTAATTAGTCCCCTCGATTTTCTTTCACTCTGTTCGCTTCTCTCTTCTCACAGACCTACTTTAGGTAGTAGGGCTCTCGTTATACGACTCTCACTTACCTGTTCACCTTCCTGCCTGTGTTTGGTATAGACAAGAAAGGAATCTCTTCATATGAGAATATAATAACATCCCTTAGTTGCTTCACCATATCCTCAATACTTCTAGCTCCACCCTTCGAGTTCCCTACCATTTGTAGTCTCATAACTAAGGTTTGCCGATATAGCTCACAATCTGTGTTCATTGGATTGTGATAGTGCTTGTTGCCTTTACTACATCCGGAGATGCAATTGTCATACAGAGATAGCTCTGTTGGTACATGCCATCCTGTAATAAAAGAACTTAGGTAGAAGGCTGTCGAACATTGGTTCATGGCCTTCATTCAACCAAACACAATTTCTCCTCATTAGAAATTCGAAGATGGATTTACTTTTTCGTTGATGTTAGTGCTTCCCCATGTTAAATGATGTGCGTTGGCATTAGAGCCCAGTAATAGGAGTGATTGTGACTTCAAAGTGTAGGCGTTTCCAACTATCGAGAAGGAGAATTATATTCTTATGGGAGATACGAGACTATAACAGCCTGTATATCGTCGACTGCCGCACGAAATTAGGTTTCGGCTGTCGCTTAATTTCTGCGCGTATGTCCTGGGAAAAATTGCGTTATCATTTTACCCAAATGTCTGTATTTTTCGCCGAAAATGGTCTCAAACGATTTGGTTCGACTCTTTGATCAAGAATTCGAGGTCAAATTTGATTCTGTTTGCCCGGCCATTGCCATGATATCTAGAGAACGGAAAGAGACAGCGACTTGAGCGGGATGCGTGAGGAACGCATACCTAAAATAAAAAAAAAAAATGGGTAAAACTCTTTATCTCAGAAAGTATCCGTCAGTACCGCTGAGATTCGGGAATAGTCTTCAACACCTAAGTTGGAGATATTGGAAAAATATTGAAATATTACGATTATAGTGTTCTGGTCCACTGTTTATACTCAAACAACATACGTGTAATCGTTTTTTTGCGCATATGTTCTGGGGAATATCGCATTATGAATTTGCCCAAATATCTGTAACTTTCGAATGTTTCGCCGAAAATGGTCTCCAACGATTGGTTTCGACTCCTTGATCAAGAATTCGAGGTCAAATTTGATTCTGTCCAGCCGGCCGGCCTTTACCACGATAACTTGAGAACGAAAGAGATAGTAACTTGAAATTTTCAGGGTAGGTGGCGCATCGCAATAGGACGGACAAGTTCGGTAATGGGCATAATCGGCCCAATGATTTCCGAGTAATAATTTTGACTACAACCAATACTAATCCGATCGAATTGAAACTTGGTGAGTCATTGTAGAATATAAACCTAAGGACGTTTGTGAAATTTTGTGAACATCGTATATCTAGAAAATTTCAAAAAAATTATTGAAAACTATTATTTACGTCACGATAACCTAGGAACGGAAAGAGATAGCGACTTGAAATTTTCAGGTTAAGTTGATAATCTGAATGCGCTATTTGAGTTTGTTTATAGGCATAATCGGCAAAACAGATCTGGAGTTATACCCATCTGAATTTGGTTGCTATTTCCTCAATAACTCGAAGAATATACAAAATCGATCCAATTCAAACATGCTTATTAGTTGTTGAACGGCAACGCGAAAATTCTTGCTATGATCGGATCTATATTGTTGGAGATCCGAGCAGCCTTCTATGAGTTCAGAAGCTGGATGGGTGATCGTTGCCTCAACAACTCTCGAACGAAAGGAGATAGGGTAGCACATCTGAATGGGAGACTTAAGTTCACTGTTGGCCATAATCGGTCCGACGGTTTCGGAGTTATACCCATTTGGAATATTATTTCCTCGATAAGCTTGGTAACTAGTTGTAGAATATCAACATGAAGACGTGTGTAAAATTTTGTGACGACCGTACCTAGAAAATTTTCAAAAAATTACGAAAAAATATTATGTTTCTCATGATTCCTTGAGAACGAAAAAAAATAGTGACTTGCAGTTTTCAGGGTAGATTGCGCATCTGAATATGACATTTAAGTTCGTTAACTAGCATAATCGGCCAAATTGTTCTGGAGTTATATCAGTCTGAAATTTGGTTGTTATTTCCGCAATAACTCAAAAAATACAAGACCGATCCAATTCAAATATGGTTATTAGTTGTAGATCGTAGCACTAGAAAATTTTTAAATATGTATGAAAAAAAAATGGTTTCAAGCACTGACGTGAAGTCAGAAGCTTATGAGCGTATGTTCTCTTGTCCATTCTCCTTTATTGGATATTTTACGAATTTACTATGGTGAATTCTATTGTCTGTTCTCCTGTATTGGACACTCCGAATTAACCATGGTAAATTCGATTAAGAGTGCCCAATGCAGGAGAACAGACAATAGAATTCACCTTGGTGAATATGATTAAAAGTGTCCAATGCAGGAGAATTGACAATAGAACATACGCGCAAAAGCTCCTGACTTCACAGTCACTATCTTCACGGTTGGGAAATGTAGGCTTCAAGAGAATTCTCACCGTCACACGGCCAATTGCTGAAAGTAACTTGAGGGTTTGCCTTGGTATGACGAAGTGTGACTCTTCAAAAATTATTTAGACTAGGCTATTCCCTGATGTTATCTCCTGCATATTCATCACCGCAGAGCTAGTAGTTTTGAGGCCCAAGTTCTGTCTTTTAAGTATACCTACTCATTCACTGAACTGGTGTAAGATTTACTAGAGACTTAGGGACTCATACTAGAATCTTCGTCGCTCTGATTAGGGACCTCGCAGGCTCCACATTCGAAGCGATGTCCTTGGATGGTTCAAGGATGCCACTACGTGATACAGCCAGGTCTCGGTGTCACAATCGCATGGACGACAAGGGCCCCGCCTCATCGTGGTAGGTACCATGAAAACGGGGTGGAAATTCCCCAGTCTGCAGGAGAAGATCCGTTATTAAACCCTTCTACCTGAAATATTTCACTCACGAGGGATATTTTCACCCCCGTAAGAATATTACTGAAGAAATCTTGTTTCCCAGAAGCCGAGTGTGCGAAAGTGGAATCCAAATTTCCCGAAATATTTGATTCATTCAGTATAATGATGGATGAGGAACATTTTGACCGGACGGAGGATTGCAACCTGTGGAAGGGCGGAGCAATGGTAACAAAGTTTTTTCGTAGGAAAGTGACGAAGACGTTAAGCAAAGTCTGAAGAAATCCAATATAATATGATATCCAATGATTGCTGACACAAATAAACCCTCGAACAAGGGGTAATAGAATACCAGAGCAATGGTAACAAAGTTTTTTCGCAGGAAAGAGTCGAAGACGTTAAGCAAAGTTTGAATAAATCCAATATACAGAGTGATTTCTGACGAATGATCCCTCGAAAAGGGAGTAATGGAAGAACATATGAGGAGTCAGTAAATGGGCACTCAA
Source organism: Halyzia sedecimguttata (assembly GCA_937662695.2). Classification (NCBI taxonomy): domain Eukaryota; kingdom Metazoa; phylum Arthropoda; class Insecta; order Coleoptera; family Coccinellidae; genus Halyzia; species Halyzia sedecimguttata. The sequence goes on along the minus strand of OW569416.2, from coordinate 6,243,905 downwards.
ACTCTCTCATGCCTACTAGTTTCCGAGATGCAGGGTGTTTCCTGAAAATCATATAATTTTCAAACCCCTAGAATTCGAAAGCAAAAATTAAAAAAGTAACAGGATCGCACTACAGCATCGACATTTTACGTCCGGCTACCAAAACATCTCTCTGTACACGAAAAATATAACAAGAAAATTTTTTGTTGTCAGTTTCGTGAACAGAATATAAAATCATATGGAAATCAATAATCAATTATAATGCCACAGATTTTGTTCTACGGAGTAGAGCCACCTGAAAATAAAATTTCTTGACTTTTCTCATTAAAAAACAAAATAATCCCTATAATGATCGAATCATTGATTTCAATGAAAACTAGGGTTATGAATAAGTTGCTAGAAAATAATTTCGATGTAAAATACCAGACCGTATCTGAGACTTTGTTTTGTTGATCATGTGTTGAAAATATATATTGTGTTGAAAATATATATATATATACTTTTCATTCAATATATATATATATATATATATATATATATATATATATGATTCACATTTTTCTCATTAAGTTATAAATTCGTGAAGAGGAGAGAAAGGCAGTCGAAAATATTCTGAAGAATTCATTCCTCGATTTTTTAACAAATCAAAACGGATAATTTTATCAAACAATTTCTATATTTTACTTATAACAATAAAATTGGTTCAAGCACTGACGTGAAATCAGAAGCTTTTGCGCTTATGTTCTAATGTCCATTCTCCTGCATTGGACACCCTAAATCGAATTTACCATAGTAAATTATGTTGTCTATATTCCTGTATTGGACACTTAATTCGAATTTACCATGGTAAATTCGAATTTACCATGGTAAATTCGAATTAAGAGTGTCCAATACAGGAGAATGGACAATAGAACATACGCGCAAAAGCTTCTGACTTCATGTCAGTGCTTGAACCAATTTTTTTTTTCGTGAATTTTTTTGAAATTTTCTAGGGGTTCTTGAAATTTTTTTTTTCGTCATTTTTTTCAAATTTTCTAGGGGTACGGTTCTTACGAAATTTTAAATACGTCCTTATGATGATTTTCTACTACTAGTTACCAAGCTTCATTTCGATCGAATATTTATTTTTTGAGTTATCAAGGAAATAATATTCCAGGTGGGTATAACTCGGAAACCGTTTGACCGATAATGCCCAAAAACGAATTCAACTCTCCCTTTCGGATTCGCAACCTACCCTGAAAATTGCAAGTCCCTATCTCCTTTCGTTCGAAAGTTAACCAGGCAACGGTCACCCATCTAATGAACGCACACAAGAATGCTCGAATCTCCAACAATATTCAGCCGATTGTGTTAATACTTGAAACTTGGCAGAAGAGTTAGGTTATGAAGGCTCTTGCAAAATTTCAGCAATTTCAAACGAATAATTACTGATATATAGAATTTTTCTTTTCAATTTTCAATGATTTTTTAAAAATTTTTTACGAATACTATCCTCACGAAATTGTGCAAGAAATTTCGCGTTGGCATTCTACAACTAATTACCATGTTTGAATTCAATCGGTTTAGTATTTTTCGAGTTAATGAGGAACAAAAAACAACCAAATTTCAGATGGCTATACCTCTAAAATCGTTTGGCCGATTATGCTCATAAACAAACTGAATGTAGCATTCTTGTGCACATCCTAACCTGAAAACTTCAAGCCGCTACCTTTTTCCGTTCTCAAGTTATCGTGACAACAAAAATATTGTTTAATAATTTTTTTTTAATTTTCTAGCCATACGATTCGCACAAAATTTCACGAACGTGCTAAGGTTTACATTCTACAACTACTCACCAAGTTTCAATTTGATCGAATTTATATTGGTTGAAAACAAAATTATTACTCGGAAACCACTGGGCCGATTATGCCCATTAACGAACTTGTCTGTCGTATTGGGACGCGCCACCCACCCTGCAAATTTCAAGTCGCTAGCTCTTTTCGTTCTCAAGTTATCGTGGCAACGGCCGGACGGACGGCCGGACGGCCGGCCGGACAGAATCAAATTTGAACTCGAATTCTTCATTGGGGAGTCGAACTAAATCGGAGACCATTTTCGTCAAAAAATTCGAAAGTTACAGACATTTGGGCAAAACTATAACGCGATGTTCCCCAGAACATACGCGCAAAAATGATAGAAGCTGCACGAAATGACCTTCACCGATGGCCATGCATTTTTCAATCCACTTGGGGAGATTTAAAAAAGATTTTCGTAAGATTTCAGGGTTATTTCGAATATCAGCATTATACATTCTTCATCATTTCTCTGAATTAATTGAGCTCTACTTAATAGTTTCCTGACATTTGAAAACAACTCATAAAAAACCATTGGGGTAAAATTATGAGATCGTATTATTTTATTAAAAAATCTAGTTATGAATTTTCCGAGACGTTTTCGTTATTGCTAATTGAATGCAATGTTTTCGACGACATTTGTTCTCCTCTTCGCAAATATGTATCATAATGGGAAAAATGTCAATCATATACATAGTGATGTTTTCAACAACTGATCAACAAAACAACGTATCAGATAGGGTCTCGTCTTTTAAATTGAAATAATTTTTTAGCACCTTATTCATTATGCTAGTTCTCATTGATTCAGAGATATTTTGTTTTTCAGACGGCTCTACTCCGTACAAACATTTTTTCCATTTGAATTGATTGTTGATACTCATAGTATTTTGTTTTCCCTTCACGAAACTGACAACAAGAGATTTTGGTACCCAGTCGTAAAAAAATAATGTTTTAGTTCAATTTCTGATTAAGATTCTTCTAAGTATCTCAAAGGCTTGCAAAATATTATCGAAATCAATTCGACAGTTTTGAAATTCAGAGGTTTGAAAATTAGATTATTTCCTGTAAACACCCTGTATCTCAAAAAGTAGTAGGTATAGGAGAGGTTTTAGTCCTCACTTCTGACTCCTCATATAGTCCTCTATTACCCCCCGCCTGATTGATCATTGATCAAAAATTACCCTCTATATTTACATGAAATTCGTAATAAAAACAAAGAAATAGAGGCTTTTCACAGCCAAGAGCAAAATTTTGAAGTTCAGTTGTTTCACTGAGCTTCATTGGTTTACCAAGGATGAGTCTCCTGTTACCCTTTCACCAGAATGGAAGGTGGGATCAATTTACGGTAGAGGAATTCCATCCCATGGTGACACCATGATCCTTGTAAAAACTTAGATTTTCTGGTTTTGGAAGATATAAACAAATTATAAATTGATGTGCATTGTGAAATGTTAGCACTTATATTAGTCCAATCAGATATAATAATTTTAGCAATTTATTCCTCACTTTCAGGACATATTAATAATTTTATTACTAAGTTGTTTTGAAGGTATTTCGATTCATTTTTGCGCGTATGTTCTGGGGAACATCGCGTTATAGTTTTGCTCAAATGTCTGTAACCTTCGAATTTTTTGACGAAAATGGTCTCAAACGATTTAGTTCGACTCCCCAATGAAGAATTCGAGGTCAAATTTGATTCTGTCCTTCCGGCCTTTGCCACGATAACTTGAGAACGAAAAGAGCTAGCGACTTGAAATTTTCAGGGTGGGTGGCGCATCCCAATAAGACGGACAAGTTCGTTACTGGGCATAATCGGCCCAGTGGTTTCCGAGTAATAATTTTGTTTTCAACCAATATGAATCCGATCGAATTGAAACTTGGTGAGTAGTTGTAGAATATGAACCTTAGCACGTTTGTGAAATTTTGTGCGAATCGTATGGCTAGAAAATTTAAAAAAAATTATTAAAAAAAATTTTTGTTGTCACGATAACTTGAGAACAGAAAGAGATAGTGGCTTGAAGTTTTCAGGTTAGGATGTGCACCAAAACGCGACATTTCAATTCGTTTATGAGCATAATCGGCCAAACGGTTTTAGAGTTATAGCCATCTGAAATCTCGTTGTTTTTGTTCCTCATTAACTCAAAAAATACTAAACCGATTGAATCCAAACATGGCAATTAGTTGTAGAATGCCAACGCAGAAATTTTTGCAAAATTTCGTGAGGATAGTATTTGTAAAAAATTTAAAAAAAATCATTGGAAATTGAAAAAAAAAATTCTATATATCAGTAACTATTCGTTTGAAATTGCTGAAATTTTGCGAGAGCCTTCATAACCTAACTCTACTGCCAAGTTTCAAGTTTTAACACGATCGGTTGTATATTGTTGGAGATTCGAGCATTCTTGTGTGAGTTCAGTAGATGGGTGACCGTTACCTCGATAACTTTCGAACGAAAGGAAATAAGGACTTGCAATTTCCAGGGTAGGTTGCCTATCCGAAAGGGAGAGTTGGGTTCGTTTTTGGGCATAGTCGATCAAAGGGTTTCCGAGTTATACCCACTTGGAATATTATTTCCTTTATAACTCAAAAAATAAATATTCGATCGAATTGAAGCTTGGTAACTAGCAGTAGAAAATCATCATAAAGACGTGTTTCAAATTTTGCAAGAACCGTACCCATAGAAAATTTTAAAAAAATTACGAAAAAAAAAATGTCAAGGACCGCACCCCTAGAAAATTTCCAAAAAATCACGAAAAAAAAATTGGTTCAAGCACTGACGTGAAGTCAGAAGCCTTTGCGTGTATGTTTCATTGTCCATTCTTCTGTATTGGACACCCTTAATCGAATTTACCATGGTAAATTATGTTGTCCATTCTCCTGTATTGGACACTTGATTCGAATTACCCATGGTAAATTCGAATTAAGGGTGTCCAATACAGGAGAATGAACAACATAATTTACCATGGTAAATTCGATTAAGGGTGTCCAATACAGAAGAATGGACAATAGAACATACGCGCAAAGGCTTCTGACTTCACGTCAGTGCTTGTAATGTGTTTGATCGTGTAAATTGTTGTGGAGATTATAGCGTTATGTATTTCAGATAGGGAAACTGGAGTTCTGTGTTATCTGTCCAATTCTTTCGGTTACCAACAGATAATTTTTGAACCAACCAGAGTAAATAACTGCCTGGACAATGTTTTCTTGAATTATACATCTGATATTGATCATGCCGGTGTTGTTAGGGTGGAGTTTTCTGATCATGATTCTCAGCAATTGTTGCTGAAAGTTGATGCTGTGACGCAGTATGGTGTCCCTAGGATTGTTAGGCCGTTGACTGACGTGGGTTTTAATATTAAGCACCATACTCTTAACGTTTTTGACTGGAGTAGCATATTGGTTGAAAGTTTAGACTGTAATCATGCGTTTGGTGCTTTTCATCAGATTTCAAAAGAGTAATTTCCTTCAAGGAATGATCGTCTGAGTTCTCGGGAACCACATGGTACACATGGAAAATTTACGACGGATGCGGGTAGAACTCAGGTTGGTCACGGATATGTTTCGGGTTTATCAGACTGAGAACCTAAGAGTAGTAAAATGTAAGTTAAGTCAGAAATTAAGAAAGCAAAGGGATTTTTTTATAACAATTCAATAACTAAATAATCGAAAAGGGTGGTGACCACTTGTAAAATGGTAAATGCTCCGACAGCTCCGAGCTTGTGGCTCTGCTCGGGCTGCAGGTACTTTGGGGGCTAAGAAATATGCCGAATATTTTGACCAGGCTACTTCTTCAGTTATCAGGAATATTCCAAATGTCAACTTAAATTCAGGTAATATTTTCAGGGTACCAATTTCTTTCAACGAAATTTTTGAATTCTAAAATGGTATCTTATAATGATGTAAGGAATCTTAGAATCTTAAAAATAGTAAGCCTACTGACTACTTACTATGGTCTATCCATATCATTAATAAAGATAAATATAAACAATATTATTTTCCCATTGTTAATTAACCGTTGTATTTTGCAAGGAGTATTTCCTGATGAACCAGAAGTATTTAAAGTAACACCTGTTAAAAAAAGGGAGACATTAATGATGTTGCTGATTACATAATTATGAATAACTTCTTCACACTGAGTAGATCACAGAGAGCTCCATATAGTTTTGCAGTTGTTTTATATAACCAACATACCTAGAAATTAAAGTCCTTGTCTATCTTAAATTTTAAGTAAATTTTAAAGAAAAATCTGCTTTTCTCCACAAGTGAATGTTATCAGATATGAAACGAAATTTTTCAATGGCTGCTTGTTTTTCTGTTGTGAATTTTAATATTTCTTTTATCCTGACGTATGTAAACAAAAGTTTCGTGTACATATGGATAAATATATCTATCTATTTATCTACCTATCTATCTATCTAGCCTTCCCTTCCCCAAGTTTGAGCCTCTTCTAGGTACCCCTGCCGGACGAAGGAGTCTACCCCTTAGACCTTGGTCCTTTATTACACGGAGTTCAAGTCACCGTTCTAGTGGACGGACAGGCTCCAGATGAGCCGTGTTGATCTCCAACCCTAGGCCTAGGTAGTTTAGTTGAGGGTTTTCCTTGCCCCCTGTGCCCAAGGCGGAGACCTGCACAGCCCTGGCTGGACTCGTAGAGGTAGGCAAAGAAGTGAGATGATTTTTGCTCTACCTGTTGCAGGTCTCTCTACTTTTGTGGAGCTTGGCCTTCACCAATTTCCGCTCTCGTGCCTCAGAAATGCTAGCCGGCTTGATGGCCAGCTGCTGGATATGTCGGTCGACTTCATTAATGGGCAAAATCCGCTAAAAAGTTTCGGATATATACCACCTTGAAATGATAATTTCGAAGTATTTTCAAACCTGCATTTCTGATCAAGATGAAAATGAATATCGTCTTCAAGATGCATAACTTCATGAGAATCGTTCAACGAATGTCATTTGTTGATATGAAACCATTTTTCATCAATATTATCGTAGGTGTCTGAAAAATATCAATGAAGGACGATTAAGGAAAGCTAACCATAATATTCGAGATAGCTTATAAAGGTCAGAATTTCAACATCATGTTGACAACTGATCTGAAGAATAAAGACAGATGCTATGAAGAGAGTATAGAAAAGTCTGGTCATAAGCCTTGTCAACTTGGATTAGGTTAGAATAAATACGGCTGAGGCTGTCAATATCTTTTCTAGAGTTCATGGCATTATCGTGTTGTGCTATTCTAATCATTTCAACGAAAGTTCTTCATATATGATAGATTTAGTTTTCTTGGGATAGCAGCAGTTAACAAGTAAAACTCTTTTTCCTTTCTGCTCGAGCTGTCGTGATTTATTTATCACTTTTTCAAGAGACCTGAAATGTATAACATGTATGTATAACAAATATAAATAGTTCAATAAAATCTTACAGTAGTTGAGGTTGAAATCAATGATGTTACATTTGTGTTTGAGAATATAAATCACAAATATCCGAATAAATATACCAAAACGCCTTGAAATCATCAAGAGATGACATTTTCAATTTAAATGATAGATGGAAATTCTCAGAAAATTAGGTAAGACAGCGGGCGCTGATGACATCAGGTGACAGCTTCATACTTGAATCTTTCTGTAATAAATTGGAATAAATCGCATTTGTCCATCTATATCCTTCTTGGTGTTGATCATGTGGTCATGCTGTACAATTCTCACCATTTCCAGGAACTTCCTTTTCCATGCTTCGTTTTCCCGATCGATGACAGTCGTCACCTCAGAACTTGGATGATGGCCCTCCTCTATAGCATGAGCTGCAAGGGCGCAAGCTTTGGCATTCCTTTATAAATCGCTCTTGTGCGACGTTATTCTCTTACTAAGTGTTCCCTTAGTTTCACCTATATAAACATTTTCAAAGTTCATACATGGAATTTTGTACACCACATTTGGAAGTTCCATCGTTGGAGTCTTGGCTTTCAGGTTAGTGAAAATGGACTTGGCCACTCTGTTGCTTCTAACTGCCAGCCTCGTCTATGAATCCAGCAACAGATTTCCAAATTGTTTGGTTAGGCCTCTTGCATGCGGAAGGATAATTGTTTTGGTTTTCTTGGATTGCTCCTCTTGATCTGTTCCCTGTGCTGCTCCACTTTGAGTAACTTGTTGGATAGGTGTATGGAGAATGAGCTTTCTTAGGAGTTTACGAGAATACCCATTGCCCTCCATCCATTAATCTAAATGGCAAACTGGAGCGCAACGTATTGACTAGACAAATTTGTTACAGCGCGTGCGGAGCGTTTGATTCGTTCGGAGTATTCTGTTGCAAGTGAATATGCAGCAAAAGCTGGCAATTCCGTAATTTGATGTAATCTGCAAATTGAAATGAGTCTCGTACGTAGTAAGGATTGTCAAAATCATACGCAGTTCTTAGGATGTTGTCAAGAAACTGGGCTATTCTTGATGTTGGACAACCAATATAAGATGAGGGGGGACTATATCCCCCCCCCCCCCCAATGTTGAGCGGAGTTGACAAACTTTGAGCACGGTTGGCAAAAATTTCGAAATAGTTGGAAAAAATGTTGAAGGAGTTGGAAAAATTTTCGAAGAAGTTGGAAAAATGTCGAAGGAATTGGAAACAATTTCGAAGCAGTTGGAAAAATTTCAATGGAGTTGGAATATTTCCGAAAAAAATGTTATAAAATTTGAAGGAATTTGACCACCTGACCGGATAAATACAAAGCAGGCAGATAATACCCAACTAACAACTTTATATTTTATAATAGTTGTGGAAACGTTTTCAACCAAAATCTTATGAAACATTCTTACTCGGTGAATTGTTTTCAATACGTTTATACAACAGATATGAACCCAAAATTGGCACATTTTATAAAATAATTTTGTCATTCGAAACATTTCATAAAGCTCTTCATAAACATTACAAGACTATTTCATAAACATTCTGGCGCCATCAAAAAAAACTGTTTTGTAATAGCTTTATAAGGTTTCTCATGTTCTGAAATAAAAATGTTACATAGAATGATATCTATAAAATTAATTGATTTTAAGTTGGCAAATGACAATCCTGAATTATAACAACATAGCGAAAATTAGATGTCATGTGTCATTATTGTTTATACGAAGTCATTTTATTTATATATTATTATACTTGTACTCTTACAGACACATGTTTCGATACACACAACGAAATTGTCTATGCAAATGAAATTTCTTCGTGAAATTTAGCACTAAAATGACATATTTTAAACGCGCTTCCTTGTTTCGAATGTTTCACACCAAAAAATTGAACAGAACAAAAATGTGGCTTGTCAGTCTAATGATCCTTTGTACGAAAATGTATTGCAATTTCTTCTACATATTACTTTTGAGTCATTTCATGCTCTGTAGGTTGAAATATCTACACATTGGCGATTTTTAGTGTGTTTAAAACACTCCGCACTCTGAGTCATCACAAATGCCGCCGTGTTTAATGGCGTTCTCTTATAAAATTATTTTGCATCGGTTTCAAGCATTTCGTTGTATAATTTAGCTACTTAACAACTGCTATAAAACATGTTTTTATGTTCGACCGCGTGAAAGTCAACATAACCTGCAAAATCTGTGAAACAGTTAACGTTTTCCTGTGGAATATCTGATAAATTCATATTTTTGAAAGGATATTCAAAAGGAGAAATAACAGTTAATGTGATGAAGGTATCTTATTAATAAGTCGATATCTTGAACACAAACATGATTGTGGGGATAATTTTGCACCTACAGAAAATTTCAGCAGAAGCCTAATGCTTCCTGAACCTCATGCATAGGTAAGACATTTGTGCTTTTAGCTAGAAAACTGATATGCATTTGCTTCATGGTTTTTAGAAACGTTCAAGATTGTGCAGACAGTTGAGAATGGAATTAAACACTTTCAGTGTGGGAACAGAATGATCAGCTGATTCTGGATGATATTGTCATGGAAATTGAATACTATAAAATAGTTACGAAGTGGTTACCGAAACGACAATTTACTTCTGGAAGCAAAATTGTAACTAAGAACACTTCTATATAACTGTTTCATGAGGTTATACAGAACATCTTTGAAATGGTTTTTTAATATATTTGAAATAAAATTATAAATATCACCAGAATTAATAAAGAAACCATTATAAAGCAATTCAGTTTTATGAGCAGAATTGTTTTATAAGTTAGTTATAAACCTCTTAACAAATGGTTAAGTAACAGTTTTATAACTTATTTCATAATTCTGCTGTACAGACGTTTTCACGATATAAATTTATCGTGAAAACGTCTGTACAGCAGAATAACCATTACGCATTACCAGGGACGGGCCTAATGGAGGTGGGGCGATCTCTCTAATGTTGAACGGAGTTGGAAAATTTTCAAAGCAGCTGGAAAAAGTTTAAAGCAGTTTTATATATGTATTCATAATGAATTCACAAAATTACTCTAATTGTGATATCTTGTGAAAGCACTAATAGGAAAAGAATGGAACATAATAGAATTTATAACTGATATTAAAATAAAATATTTATTTCATACTTGTATTGGAGGTTTAATTCAGAGGCTTCTTCTAGGGAGACTTACGATTTGGAACTAGTCATATGAAAGTTAAGAAATTTTCATAAAAAGAGGACAAGATTATTTATCAAAATGCATCAAACGATCAAATCTACCGGAAGATATTTGTGCCTAGGTTCTAACACTTCCTATAGTAATCTTTTATGTCTTGTAATTAATTTAAAAAAATTTAAACTTTTTAGATTTTCGGATTGCGAATGACGAAAGCCAAAACATGTCAACTGAATGATTCAGTAAAATACGGTTCCACATAAAAATAAGTGTTTGTGAGGCTTTTCTATCCGTATTAAAATTGTATACTTCAATCATGGGATTCTACGAATTGATCAAAATTTTAACCAGTGAAGTAAAGATAAACTTGGCAAGGACCTAGAAGGTATAGAGCTCTTCTAGTTATCAAACTGTATATACATATAATGCTATACCAAAAACGGTTTATGAAGGATGTAAGGAAGTTGTGTACCATAACCTCAAGAAATTCCATAGGGAACAGAATCAATAAACATCGACCAGTATGGTAAGCATAAATGTAGATTTATATTTTGTCACATTGATTTCTGTTGCTATAATAACATATTTATATAGAGAGCTTAGGCCTTATTCCATACTTTTAACGCTCGTTGCATATTTTGATATTCGACATAGAACATCCACAAGTTGTGTTAGATTTAATCTACTAATTAGTCAGATTGAATAACTGAAATTGATCAAAACTTCCCCAGAGCCAAGGGTCCTGAACAAAGTGAATGTGAAATGAGTAGAATTAGCATCCACTTTAAAAGCTTCACAATGACCTCTCAACGAAGTTTCATACATGTTATTATGAAATTAATAAATGGAACGTGGTCATACTGGAATATCATAAACCGGAAGAGTAGTGGTTCACAAGAATTTGAACGACGAGGAGTTAGAATAAGTGAATCCCGGAAACTGTTTATGGGAGTGCTGTATACAATAGTGTTGATGCCGTTTCTCTTCGTACTCTACATTTATGGTATTTTAAATAGAAGGAAACTGATACCCATACAGAAAGTTAACAATACATGGTATAATGGAAAAGAATAATTCATCAGAAACACAGCAATTCAAAATGGTAGACCAAAAATAATTCGGATATATGGGTCTGTAGATTTTCTGTCAGAAGTCTCATGTAATTAGAGATCTGAGAGGCGTTATCCAATATACATAGGAGAAAACTGAAGATTTTGTTGAAGGCATCGCAATATTTAATTAATTGAACATGATTTCAATTAAGGAATGACTGAGACAAACTTATATGTACAACCATGGTACTAAAATGTTTTGCTGACACTTATTAATTGATCCTAGTCTTTGTCATTGTATTTTGCGCACTTGTTCCACCATCGCAGGAAGCTGGAAATTGGAAACTGGAAATTCGGTAGTTAGTTGCAAAATACCCATTTGAAGACCTATGCATCTCTGCAACACTGACGTGAAGTCAGTTCTCGTTGGAACGCTTGCTTATGTTGGCCAATTCAAATTTTATAATGACTTCTTCTGGATTAGGATATAGGATGTTTGACTAAGAACCGGAGACCCCGGTTTCAAACCCGTAGCTAGTAGAGATAGTGAAAGCCACCATTTCCTTTTGTATCAAAAAATAACATTGCGGTGCCTGGGGTAGCGTAAAGACACAGTTACAAGCACACTGATTCTCCTAACTCACACAAGATCCCAGGAGTTTATGTGAGATCCCCTTGGAAAAGGCCTTAGAGGATAATTATAATCATATATGTACTCATAATCGATGTTATGCGCAAGTGGGCTAAACTAGATTGACTTGAATTCTATATTTCAGAAACTATTCATCGGTTTTGAAGTTATATTGATCTGAAATATTTTTGTTATTTTCTATAACTCAAAATATACCAATCAGATCCGATTAAAACTCGTTAATTACTAATAGAATGCCTACCCCTTAATTTCACAGAATTTCTTGAATATCGTATCCAGAAGTTACTTGGGGCGTAATTTCTTTCGTATATTATTAGATGTTCGAACGAATTTCAATTCTAATAGAATACTTATGTAAGAATTGAAAATTATAGACGATTCTTTAATTACTCAAGTCGGTGATTAAAATGGTATGAAATGTATTTATCTCTTATAAAAGCTGAGAAAAGGTAATATGTATATCAATTCCAAATTCGATCAAGAGTGTCCAATAGAAGTGAATAGGCAATAGAAATAGAACAAATATACTAACCCCTCTAGGACCTGAAAGGTCACCTTATAAGATCCTAGCAGCTTGTGGGAGTTGTGTTTTGTGGAGACTTTATGTGCAGGTTCTTCTGCTACCGTCTGGCTTCGAAATATCTCCTCTAGCCCAGGTTACGAGTCCGACGCTCTACCTCCGATCTAGGCAGCCCTCATTCTAGTTCATTTTCTAGTACCTAATTGATAATAATATGTTTGAATGGTATATTTGAGTGTACGTGACTTCTGCTGGAATAATCATATTAGCTCTTAAAAAATTCAAAGGTTATAACCCTTGGGATTCGTCTTTTGTAACCCTTCCCTGGAACTTTTACTGTTGATTTTTAAGGTAGGTAGAATTAAGAATATATGTAAAAAAGCACTAATGTGATGTCAGTACTCTTTGGCGCGCCTGATCACGTTGGCTAATTCGAATTGATTGATGAGTGTTTCAAGCTCAGTTGATAGAACGAGCTGTAGATCTAACTGGAGGGTAGTGAGCACCATTCACTTTCGGGTGATGAATTAACAGTGCTGTATCTAAGATGGCATAAGGATAGAGTTGACAAAGAGCACAACTGACTCTCCTTAGTCGCACAAGCTCCAAGGAGCTTCAGAGGGATCTCCTTGGAGAAGACTTGGCAGGGTCAGTATAATCATAATCATGTTTATAGCACGTTTATAGCAGATTGGACTCACGTCAATGCTTTTTTAGCCTTTTTCTTTCATTGTAAAGGCAATCTACATTTTGCGCACGTGCTATAAACATGTCATCCCCAAGGGAATCCCCCAGAAGCTCCTTGGAACTTGTGCGACTAGGGAGAGTCAGTTGTGTTCTTGACTACTGACATCTCATCAGTGCTTTTTTATATTCTTAATTCTACCTACCTTAAAAATCAACAGTAAAGGTTCCAGGAAAGAGTTACAAAAGATAAATCCAAAGGGTTACAACCTTTTTTTTAAGAGCTAATATGATAAGGTATCATGTCGTCGGCCTAATTCGTTATTCTGCCATTTTTTGGTCAATTTCACTTTTTGAGCTGGTTATAAAGTTTAGATGATTACTTTCCTTATAGCAAACGAAATAAGGTTGGTATTACCTTTCAATTGCGCAGAAAAGCTGTGCACGAAAAACTGCTTTATACTCCATAGCAAATCTACCTAACGAAAACCTGCTAAAACCTATTTGGGCCTCCGTTTGGATCCTGAGGTGACTTACATTCGGACTCTTGATTATGAAAGCAATCCATTCTCTATAAAACTTTTGATAAGGATGAATGGAAACCTTTACCACATAGAAGGTGTTCACGATTTCATTCTTGTGAGTCTAGTAATTTAACGCAATTGCAACAAAACCGACGTAAGATCACTCTCCGGTAGTTTGAAGAATTGCAGGAATTTCAAAAAGACTCTTCCATCTAACTATCATGAATATTATGATGATTCACCTCATGAGTAGTTCATGGTATGGTAAATTAGATTAACAATGTCCAATACAGGAGAACGGACAATAGAATTCACCATGGTAAATTCTATTAAGAGTGTCCAATACAGGAGAATGGACAATAGAACATACGTGCGAAAGCTCCTGACTTCACGTCAGTGCTTGAAGCTATTTTTTTTTGTAATATTTTATAAAGTTTCTAGTGGTACGGTCTTTAGAAAATTTCACACCCGCCTTCCTGTCGATATTCTTCATCTAGTTACCAAGCTACAATTCGATCGAGTCCCTTTTTTGAGTTAACGAGGAAATAACATTCCAGGTGGGTATAACTCTGAAACCGTTAGTCCGATTATGCTCAAAAACGAACTCAACCCTCCCATTTGGATGCGAACCTACTATGAAAATTGCAAGTTCCTATCTCCTTTCGTTCGGAAGTTATCGAGGCAACGGTCACACATTCAGCTACTGAACTCACACAAGGCTACTCGGATCTCCAAAAATATAGATCTGATCGTGTTCAAACTTGGAACTTGGTAGTAGAGTTACGATCTGAAGGCTCTCGCAAAATTTCAGTGACGTGGGACGAATAGTTTCTGATACATAGAACACTGCATTTTGAGCACGTGCTATAAACATAACTATGAGTATATTGATCCTCTCAAGTCTTCCCAAATAGAATCCCTCAGAAGCTCCTTGGAGCTTGTGCGACTAGGGAGAGTAAGTTGTGTTCTTTGTCAACTCTATCCTTATGCCATCTTAGATACAGCTCTATTAATTTTTGATCCGACAGTGAATGTGATCGACTACCCTCTGGGTAGATCTCCGGCTCGCTCTATCCACTGAGCTTGAAACAATCATCATTCAATTCAAATTATCCAACGTGAGCACGCGCGCCTAAGAGTACTGACTTAACGACAGTGCTAACGGTTCAGCATCAAAAACATGACGCTAAACGCAAACTACTCCTAATATAAACCATACAACCCAAAAAGAGCCACGTCTCCTCAATCTAATCATGGCTTAAGGTCATTTCTAAATCACACACATCACACAAAATTCTAATTCTTCAACACCATTGGTTCAGGATATATCATAGCTCCAATCCACGCATGCGCGGACACTCCCAAGGGGATTCTATGGAGGAATATTATCCTGCTCCTCAAAACCCCAATCCTTTCAGACATAACCTCCAGCAGTTAAATCACTTCTTATCTGATCATACGCGAAATGGAAAACGCCCGAATGGGGTTACATGAATTTCGAATTAGGAAGGCAATTTTTCACCTATTCTTCACATCCGAATGTAGCTTGAAATAGGTCTTTCCAATATAGTTATTCATAAATTGGCCCCAGGGCCACGACACAGACAACTCGAAAAAACGCTATTTCCTCGAAATTGACTTGTCCGTTCACAGAATTGCCTTGAATTTTTTTTTTTTAGAAAGAGCTTAGTCTCATCTGCGCATGCGCAGTCTACTTTCAATATCACGCACCTCAAACAAAACTCTGATTCTTCAACACCATTGGTTCGGTAGATATCGCACCTTTAATCCACGCATACGCGAACAATCCCAAGGGGATTCTGTGAAGTAATAGCATCCTGCACCTCAAAAACCCAATCCTCTCGAAAACTACAGCAATTAATTCACTGATCGTCTGCTCATGTGCTTAACGAAAAATCCCCGTAAGGGATAACATCAATTTAAAAATTAGCCTCAGCTACGGTACGGACACTTCAACTCGGAAACAACGCTTCTTCCCCCAAAGTGACTTTTCCGTGCACTGAATTGCCATAAATATTCTTTCATAACTTCACAATATCGACTCAGCAGCAGTCCCATGACCGATAGTCCTAAACCACTCCCAACATAACCCATACAACCCAAAAACAGTCACTTCTCCTCTGCGCATGCGCAATCTACTCGCAGCCAAAAGTTCTTCGAATATCACACATCTTACAAACAACTCCGATTCTCCACTAGTGGTTTAGGAGATACCGCATCTTGAATCCACGTATGCGCGGACCCTCATCAGGGAATTCTATGGAGGAATAGCAACCTCCACTCCAAACCCCCAATTCTCTGTGACAAAAACTCCTAGCAGTTAAATCACTTCTCATATGCGCATGCGCATAACGAAAAATGACCGAAAGGGGCAGCATGAACTTCAAAAAAATAGGTGTCAGAATTTCAAGCAAAATATTCCGCAAAATAGTGGTAATTTTTTGAATTTTTACATGTCACGTGATCCTCACGACATTTCGCGAAAGTGTTTGTTTCGGTCTTGTGCTTCAAAGTACTGAGTTTCAATTCAATCAGATCAGTATTTTTCGAGTTAGCGTGGAAACAATATTAAAATGTTTGAAAGTCTTTTTTGCCACTTTATGGCCATCAGATCAGTACAAAACGCAAGCGTATAACGGTCATGATTCTAAAATTTAATGCCAAATTTCAGATAGATCGAGTGATCGGTTGCGGAAATATTCATTAAAATGGGTTCAAGCCCTGTGGACAGGAGCTTTCTGGCGCTCTAGTTCAAACAGAATAGGTTGACATTATAACAATTCATAGAAACCTCACATAATAACAAACAGAATACGTTGACATTATAACAATTCATAGAATACCCACATAATAATTCTATCATTCTCTGAAAACGTAGAAATACGATTTACATTGAAATTTTGAAAAATCATATCTCCGAAAGTATTAGCTTGTAAGAGTTAAAAATGATATGAATGGATTCTTATGATAAAACTGCTTATTAAAAAAAAATTAATTTGGAATTTGTTTCGAAAAAAAAAATTTTTTTTTTGTTTCTCCGAAACCATCTGTCCGATTTTGCCCAATAACGAACTTAGCCGAGATATTTATCCCTCGAACCTACTTTGAAAATTTTAAATCTCTAGCTCATTCCGTTCGAGAGTTATCGTGCCTTCGGCCGGACTGGACGGCCGGACAGAATGGATTTCGACCACGAATTCTTGATCAGTGAGTCGAACCAAATCGTTTAAGACCATTTTCATCGAAAAATTCGAAAATTACAGACCTTTGGGCAAATTGATAAGCACTCAGTTCCGATGAACTAGAATGCCAAAAACGGCCTTAAATCCGAAATCGATTGATGGATTTCTCCCGGTATTTACTCTCCAAAACCTACACAGCAAATTTCTATCCTCTAACTCCTTTCGTAAGAGAGCTGTCGTGCTAATGGCCGGAACAAACCGACAGAATTGAATTTGAACTCGAATTCTTCATCAGGGAGTCGAACCCAATCATTTGATACCATTTTCGCAAAAAATTCGAAAAATACAGACAATGTCGCAAAAATGATTTTATTAAAAACGACTTTGACTCCGAAACCACTTAGTGGATGTCGCCCGTTAACGAACTGGTCCGAATTATTTATGCTCCAAACCTACCTAGAAAATTTCAATCCTCTAACTCCTTTCGTTCGAGAGTTATCGTGCTAACGGCCGGACCGGATGGATAGAATTGAATTTGACCTCAATTTCTTCATCAGGGAGTGGAACCCAATCGTTCGAAATCATTTTGACAAAAAAAATCGAAAAATACAGACATTGTAGATAAATGATAGCACGCTGTTCCTTGAGGAACACGCGCGTAAAAAGTGGAATAGGAAAGTCTGCCCTCAGCTGACCGTGCACCTGATATCCATGTATTTTCCCCGGAAACACTATGTGAACATTTATGAAAACTAGAAAAATACTCAAACTTTTTCAACCCGTCCGAATCTTGTCCTTAGGGGGTGAAAATTAGGGGTTAATGTTGAGAAAAGTATGTTTCCAGAAGAGCGGAATGTACCAACATCGAAAGATCATCAGCATTGACAATATGAATAAAAGTTTTAACCAATTGCTAAATCAATGTCAGTAATCTACAGAAGAACATGGTGTACGAATAGAATAAAACACTCCTCGTGAACTTGAGTGAATCAAATGTATATTTAGGTACTTGGCATGCTGAACCTAATATTTTCTACCAAATTGTATCAGACATGTATGAGTCACTTTACCTCCCAAAATGAATAGCTTATTCAATTACCTACTTTCTATCGATGAGTTCAGTTTCAGGAAGATTTCAACACAGAATGTAGGAAATATTAGTAATCGTCCAAACTGCAGCAATATTCAGGGCTGTAGTGACACTCAAATATTATAGTTCGTTAATAAATTTGAAAAGAAATTAACGGTCTGTGTGCCTATCTAGTGCAAAACTGTATTCGAAAGGCAAATCTATGCAGAATCAGATAATATTAACGCCAAACTGATATTTCATGTCCAGAGTGTTTTCTTCGAAAATATAAATCAAAATTTCTGACAATATATATGGTCTATACTTTTTCGATATGGTTTAACTGAGGTTCTGATGGCTTGAGGCGATCATATGGACCAAATTTGAAAAGAATATTTTCGACGGTTCGACGGTAGTTATGGCTGACCAAATCATCAGCCAACATCATTGAATCACCCTATATCTCAAAAACGAAGAGCCTTAGCCCATATTTAACTTTTGCTTCCCTACTCCCCTAGTTACAATCTATTCAACATATTATTATATTATTATACTGATCCTCCTAGGTCTTCCCCAAGGAGACCCCTCATAAGCTCTCGAGAGCTTGAGCGAGTAAGGAAAATCAGAAGTATACTGTGAAGGCTTTGTTACTGCGTCCTTACGCAACCTTAGGCACAGCACTGTTAATTTTAGACCCAACAGTGAATGGTGGCGAATACAGTGACTAGAATTTTTTTTCTAGCCTCGGGGTTGAACTTGGGGCTTCTGCTGCCATGTCAAACGCTCCTCAACTGAGCCAACTACACTACTATATATATATGTACAATTATTATTCGCGGACCATCAATAAACAGGGTAATTCTTTTAAGGGGGACAATAAGCACCTTATGGGAGAGTAAAAATTATACGCTGATAAACATTCACACAAAGAGATTCTAGACCATACCCTTTTTAAATATTGATAGTATATACCACATTAGTTAGGTTAGGCGGGAAATTTGAATTACGATCCATCCGTGGATCCGAGCACTGAATTCCCCATGCATTTAGTATCGACCTAAAATTTATGCGAATTTCTCGCCTGTTTTTAGACACTTTGGCTAATTTCTTAAGGTTTATTTTGGTTGAAATAGATTCTGTGAACCTTTCTCAACCATCTAGAATCAAGTTTTCATATCAAAATTGTATATTTCCAAAATAATTAATAAATATAAAAGTGTTCACCAAATTCGATTGACGTATGTCTTAGCTCACTCGAAATCAGTCAAAAATAATAACATAACCCTAAATCGGCCTTGTAATGACGCACATCAGAAGTCATCTACGACATACGGAAATCTTTCGAACTAGAATGGTTTCAATTTTGATTTAAGAATAAATAGAAGTAGATTTTAATGTGAAAATAACATGAAAACATGCACTGATGATGAAGGTACCCAATACTTGTTGTCTCTGTACTAACAGTCTCTTTTAAATAGGGTGGTTTCATCTCAAAGTTGAAATTCCTTGTTAAAAAATTTGAATATGGTACTCCCGCCAAGCGAATGATTCTAACCTAACTAATGTGGTCTATTCCACCAACTATCGACTCCCTGATGAATAATCCGAGGTCAAATTCAATTATGTCCGTCCGGTCCGGCCGTTAGCATGATAACTCTCGAACGAAAGTGTTAGAGGATTTAAATTTGCTGGGTAGATTTGGAGCATAAATATCTCGGACGAGTTCGTTAACGGGCGAATTCCACCAAGCGGTTTCGGAGTCAAAGCTGTTTTTAGTAAAATCATTTTTGCGCGCGTGTTCCGCAAGGAACAGCGTGCTATCATTTTGCCCCAAGGTCTGTATTTTTCGATTTTTTTGCAAAAATGGTCTCAAACGATTGGGTTCGACTCCCTGATGAAGAATTCGAGGTCCAATTCAATTCTTCCGGCCGGTCCGGCCGTTAGCACGATAGCTCTCTTACGAAAGGAGTTAGAGCATCGAAATTTGCTGGGTACGTTAGGAGCGTAAATACCTCGGACGTGTTCGCTAACAAGCGAAATACCCCTTTTGGGCATTTTTTATGCGCATAAGCAGATGAGGAGTGATTTAATTGCTGTTTTCGAATGAGAGGACTAGGCTTTTGGGATGGAGGATGCTATTCCTCGATATAATCCCCTGGTGAGGGTCTGTGCATGCGTGTATTCAAGATGCGATATCTTCTGAACCACTAGTGTGTCTGATTGTGAGAGGATTTTCAGCTGCTAGTGGATTGCGCATGCGCATAGGAGAAGTGACTGTTTTTGGGTTCTATGGGTTATGTTTGGAGTGGTTTAGGACTATCGTTCATGGGTCTAGTGCTGAGTCGATATTGTGAGGATTTAAAAGAATATTCATGGCAATTATGTGCTTGGACAAGTCAGTTTAGGGGAAAAAGCGTTGTTTCCGAGTTGGAGTGTCTGTACCGTGGACCGGCGGCTAATTTTGAAATTCATATTACTCCTAACGGCATTTACGTTATGCACATCAGCAGACGGGAAATGATTCACCTGCTGGAGTTTTCGTCTGAGAGGATTGGGGTTTGCACGTGTAGGATGCTATTTGATTCAAACCAATTTCTGGATGTGACATAAACTACTGGACAAACTCAAATAATGTGAAATAATGTATTGAAAAATATTTCGAACATTTGAATATTCTCATGGGCGAGACTTTGCTTGAAGTTTGTTTTTGAGGAACTTGAGAACTTGCCCAACGTTGCTTGGCTTCAAGGAAAAACATATTTTACCCAATATTTCCAACTACATAGATCCGATCTAGTTTGAATCTAGAACTTGGCATTAAAGTGATGTGTTGAAGGCTCTTTCGAACTTTTATACTGATACGATTGTCACAAAATTTTAATCGAGTCGTCTTGTTGGTAATTTACAATGAACTACTGAGTTTCAATTCGATGAGATTAGTATTTCTCGAATAATTGCTACCTACCCTGCTAATCTCATTCGAGACTTATCGCGTGCTTACGGACGGATGGATGACAGATAAACAGAATTAAATTGACATCCGGATTGTTCATCACTGGATAGGAACTAAACGTCCTAGACCATTTTCGGCTGGAAATAATTTGAAGAAATAGACAGGGGTACAAGCGCGTCAACCATAATCGGATTGTGCGCCATTCTAGGGAAAAAATGTATCGGAATGGCCAATCTAAGCAGAATCACATATTAACGATAAATTGATATTTCATATATTATCAAACCTGAAATTAAAAATTTGGTCCTGGGCATTTTCAGTAGGTATCCTTTATACAGGATGATTGGTTATTCGACGTGATCCTTCAAAGGGGTTATACTAGACATTGTTTGCAACGAATTGAGTCAAGTGAACCATGGTCCAAACAACTATGGTTACGAAGATATGGCAATTTTTCAACTTTTTCGAAATTTTCTGGTTTGTTATCGCAAATAATTAATTTTGTAAAATCTATTTGACTCGAAATATTCAACGAATTTTATTTTTTACGCAGAAGACATGATTATCTTTTCATGCGAACAAGTATATGGGAAGAAGATAACAAGGATAAAAAAGTATCGAAAAAGTCTGTTACTTGCTCGGATTTCCGGCCTTATCTTCTGATCTCGTAGAAAAATTTATTGCATGTGTACCTTTTTGGAAAATTCATCAACCAAGGAAGTTTTTTCAGTTTTTTTTACATTAAGTTAATTATAATTTTTTCGATAAATACGAAATTGTTTCATGAAAATATTTATGAGTAAAACAGTTCATGTCACTTCAGACTCTGATCCCCATCTCATCAGCTTTCAAAAAACCTCTACTTTTATATTCAGTGTTGAGTAGTTTCCACAAAATTAATTGTTTTCGATGGTAAATCGAAAAACTTTCAAAAAGTCGAAATATCGATATATCTCAGTAACCATAGACGTTTGACCATTGTTCACTGGACTCAAATCATTGCAAATAATGTCTACTATAACCCCATTAAAGGATAATGTCGAATTACCAAACACCTTGTATGATCGTTTTGATGGCCAGCGATGCCAAATTTGAGAAGAATTTGTTCGACGGTTTGGTAGTTAAAACCCATAAATCCTTGTATCTCAGAAACGAAAAACCTTATCCTATATTTAATTGTTGCTTTCTGACTCCCCTAGGTACTATTCACCATCAAATTACGTTAAGTTATTCGTGGACCACCCTGTATATTCTTTTGAACTTAAAACAGTAAATTTTGTACATAGGAGAATAAAGCATGTGTATGAAAAATAAACACGTCGGAAAAGCTCTATGACGAGGGGCTTTGGCGCGCTGTTCAAATTTATACCCAGAGCTGTCACCCATTCAGGTACTGAACTCGCCCAAAGCTACTAAGCTCCAGGAAAAAAAATAACATTCCCAATATTTCCAAGAATATAAAAATTGGTACACTTTTTGGCCGAGGATGGTCTCAAACGATTACGATACGGTTGTTCCATGAGGACCTATGAATTGAAATTTCATCAAAACCGCCCCGTAAAGCAGTAATTTATTGGCGCTCTTATCCCTCGCAAGAGAGTGCTTATCACTTTGCCCAAATGTCTGTAATTTTCTAATTTTTGGCTTAAAATGGTCTTAAACGATTTAGTTCGACTCACTCATCAATAATGCGTGGTCGAAATCGATTCTGCCGGTCGTCTGGCCGTCCGTTAACACAATAACTCTTGAACGGAATGAGCTAGACAGTTGAAATTTTCAGAATAGGTTTGGGAGATGAATATCTCGGTTAAGTTGGTTATTGGGCTAAATCGACCGGATAGTCTCGGAGTAACGAAAATATATTTTTTTGCTTATTTCGAATTAAATTTTCGTTGGGAGTTTCATCATAAAAATCATTTTCGACTCCAACAAGGTAGTACTTCCGGAGAGATGAATTTTCAAATTTCATACATCGTACTATGTTTTCACAGAATGGGAATTCTATCTGTCTGTGTTCACTGTTCATACATTTAATCTTATCTACCTATAACAGATATGTCAAATGTATTTCTGTTCTAACAAAGAAAGTATGATTGAATGCAAAATGACCAATTATAGGAAATTATGAATATCCCTACCATATATGCCCTTGGATAATCCATATGATGATGTCAATATATAATTAGGTAAGTTTATCAATTTGGGTTCAGAATGTCTTCAGTGAAAACAAAACTGGGATATTGGCTATGTTTCATTTGATATTGATATAATTTTCAGAGTAGATTTGAGCAATGAATATCTCGGATAAGTTCGTTATTTAAATTTATTTCAAATCGGCGAATATCGCCGCGGCGAGGACAAGTACCGACGTATCGCCGAAGGCGATTTTTGTCGAGATCGGGAAGTCGCGAGTATTTAAAAAAATATTCCAGAAAAGTCGCAAATCATCGAAATGGCGAAAAGCGGCCTCGCCCAAAACCCTAAGGCTTTTTCGTTACTCTCGCCCGACCATATCTAACGGTACCGATCGAAAGACCAAATATAGACGAATAGAATAGCGAGACACTTTTCCTATTTTTTCCGTTCGTTTTCTACGAGCGTTTGAAAATCGCCAAAATGGGGAAAATCGACCGTTTTTATGGGACTATATAAATAAAACGACAAGAATGCAGCCGAAGTCGTCCGACCCCAAGAATCCAGATTGAACGTGGTGTGAGCTCTAATCTTACGAGAGGATTTGCGAATTCTCGAAGTAATTAATGGACAAAATCGCACATCTCTAATTTTTAGAAAGTAATAAGCTAGAAGCAGTCCAAGGTCAGAAATGTCAGAAGGAAGCGTCAATTAAGGGGAAATTTACGGAAATCGATCGATTTTGGATCAGAAATGTGACGAGAATTATTCACAATCGATGAAAACCCTGGAATCGAATTGGGATAATGGTACTGTCAACGGAAATTGATGTTTTCCACGCCGGCTGAAATAACTAACCAAAAAAATGGGTCCAAGCCCTGTGGACAGAAGCTTTCTGGCGCTCTAGTTCAAACAGACAAATTATATCTCCAAAAGTATTGGTTTCTCAGAGTTGAGAATTATATCAATGTATTCTTATGATAGAACTGCATCATATAGGAAATTCAATTCAAATAATAGTTTATTTATCAAGATTAAATGAGCAATCTGAGAATGAGAACTGCACCATGAAAGAAATCAAATTGAATCTGGCCAATTTTGCCCAATAACGAACTTAACCGAGATATTCATCTCCCTACCTACTCTGAAAATTTTAACTACCTAGCCCATTTCGTTCGAGAGTTATTGTAGAAGAACTTTTTTAAATTTTCAAATTTTTTTTTGACACTTTGCGGTAATCTGGTCAATACAAAACTGCACATGCATATAAAGGTCATGATTCTACAATTTGATGCTAAATCTTAGATAGATCGAGTGATTGGTTTCGGAAATATCCATAAAAAATATTTTCATTAAAATCGGCCATAACTCCGAAATCACTCGATGGATTTCGCCCATTAACGAACTCGTCCAAGATATTTACGCTCCAAACACACTTTGCAAATTTCAATCATCTAACTCCTTTCGTTCGAGAGTTATCGTGCCTACGGCCGGCCGGCCGGCCGGACAGAATCGATTTCGACCTCGGATTCTTGATCAGGGAGTCGAACCAAATCGTTTGAAGCATTTTCAGCCAAAAATTCCAAAATTACAGACATTTGGGCAAATTGATAAGCACTCTGATCCGAGGAACTAGAGCGCCAAAAAAACAAGTTTCGTATGACAATTGCTCAAAACAGGTTAAAGTACCTACAAATAGTAGATATTCCATAAAACATGTATGAAAGAAGAGAACTAATAATGAAAAATTACCTTGTAATCGATCAAAAATTTCCTGATCTACGTTCACCAAATTTTCTCCTCTCTCGAACAACAGAATTATGCTTTCAATATTTACGTAATATTTTCAAACATTTTTGGGTGAGGTCCCCGTTGCATCGCTAAAATACGAGTATTTCAACCCCATTATTTTTGAAGTTATAATATTCCCTTCCGTCAGTCCCGTCATAAATTGACAGAACTGAGCATTCTATATCTATGGATGAAAAGCTGTCTCACTACTCTCAGATCTCTTACTTCATGTTCCGTTCCGAAATGTGAGACTTTTCTGAGAAAAAAAAATTTCGGAGCAAACAACTGAGATTTTTCTCACTTCGCTCACATTTCGGAATACTCTTTATTCTCATAATTCTTTGATTGATTAGATAATGTCATGTCTTAGGAAAATAAGTTGACATTATGACAATTCATACATAGAATAATTATATCATTCTGTGAAAACGTAGAAATACGATTTAATATTGAAATTTTGAAAAATCATATCTCCGAAAGTATTAGCTTGTTAAAGTTGAAAATGATATCATTGGATTCTTATGGTGAAACTTCATATTGAAAAAAATTTAATTTGGAATTTGTTTTGTAAAAAAAAAATATTTTTTGTTACTCCGAAACCATCTGTCCGATTTTGCCCAATAACGGACTTAGCTGAGATATTTATCTCCCAAACCTACTCTGAAAATTTCAACTGTCTAGCTCATTCCGTTCGAGAGTTATCGTGCCTACGGCCGGCCAGATGGCCGGACCGGCCGGACAGAATGAATTTCGACCACGGATTCTTGATCAGTGAGTCGGACCAAATCGTTTAAGACCATTTTCATCGAAAAATTCGAAAATTACAGACATTTCGGCAAATTGATAAGCACTCAGTTCCGAGGAACTAGAGCGCCAAAAATGGAACTTACGTGAATTTTCAAATCAGTTTTGGTCTCCAGTGAATGATCCTTTATGATGCAGTTCTATGACAAGAATCCATTGACATCACTCCCCACTCTAAGAAATCAATAATTTCGGAGATGAATTGTCAAAGTTTGAACAAGAGCGCCAAAGCTCTTGTCGACAGGGCTTTCCCACATTTTTCAATATCTAATGTTATACGAAAATAATCACGTAATTTTATGAAAATGTCGACTTAATTCCGTCAATAACCCTTTTCACAAAGTTTACCGCAGTTTTGATGTATGGGCATCGTTTGACTGAATTTGATACTGGTAGCGCCCTCTATGATCGGGAACCTTCTGCTGGGATCTCGAATCGATAATACAGATAAGACTGATTAAAAAAAATCGTATATATTTTTTTTCTTAAATATATCGAAAATATTGTTGGAAATGATGAAAAAAAAATCCTGTGAAAGTTACAGCCCTTAATATTAATATTAAGATGTCCCCCGCATGATAAATTTCAATTTCCCGTATGATTAACATGGGAAAGCTTGTTTTTTTGAGTTTAGAATTTTATAACTATTTAATCGTTTATCAAAAAAGCTAGATTAAATCATTTTCTTGTGTAAAATTGAACGCTCTACAAAAAAGCTATCTTAGAATTTTTCGATAAACCGACGCGTTTTGAAGTTATTCAACTTTAAAATATAATTTATAATATTTTCTCATTTTTATCCAATTTTTGGACGAAACTATCTGTTGAACCAAAAGAAATATAAAATACGAAAAATTTGTAAAATTTGACAAAATTTTTTGAAAAACTTGATAGTTTCGTCAAAAAATTGGAAAAAAATGAGAAAATATTATTAATTATATTTTAAAGTGGAATAACTTCAAAACGCGTCGGTTTATCGAAAAATTCTAAGATAGCTTAATATTAATATTAAGGGCTGTAACTTTCACAGGATTTTTCTTCATCATTTCCAACAATATTTTAGATATATTTAAGAAAAAAAATTGTCGATTTTTTTGAATCAGTCTAATACAGATATTATCGTTTACCATCCAAACTTATCGAATTGATTGCGTCGTTGAGTTCAGGTCGTTCCTGTTCTTGATGAATTATAATTGAGATATAGTAAATGGTCTAATCGTCGGATTTGAATAGATATTAATCCATGTCAGATAGTAGAAAACTGATTAGTATTTGTATTTGTATATCTATAATACTAGTGCTAAATAAATTTGTTTTTCAATATATAGGTACAGCTATAAACATTACACACAAAAAGAATATAAGTGAATATAGATATAAGAAAAACAATTAAGAAATATACAGTAATTTAAATAAATAAATAAATAATAAGCTGAGTAAATAGTTTGTATGATAAAAATAGATGAAATTATGTACACATAAATTAATATAAGCTATATGAAATCAATTAAAAAACATTCAAATTTGAAAGAAAAAATTAGATCTCCTTAAATATTCAATAAGTTCTTCCACATTTGTGTGCAGATTTGTCGAAGATTTATGGTTAACGCCAGTTAGTTTCTTATATTTTGAAATCTTGCACAGTGGAGAAGGACATGTTAAAGAGTGATATCTTCTTGACATAGTAGGCATTGCGGAGGGGGTTGTCCGCTGAGCAAATGAGATGATGTGAGCCTTGCGTTTCCAATTTCTATTCGTGTTAGGTTTACCTGCTCTCTTCGAGACAAATTCAAGGACGTTTTCTCGGATTTAATGAATGGTTTGACACTCTTCAATTTACTATCTATTTAATTCCTTTCGGCTTCATAATGAAATAAAAACAAATATTCCATGTTTTATCACACAATTTAACGTAGCAGCCCTTCGGTTGACTATAGTATAAATAAAATAATACTCAACAAACAATTCGCCACAGGGAGCTGCTAAGCGAGTTCCATGCATTTGCGTGAAGTTATCCACACATTCGCACCACACATAATGACGTGGGGACTGTCGAATATGGGATATACGGATATTAAGGAACAGTATTGCCAGACTGACAATTATTCCCTTATTAAGAAATTTGTCATGAGAGGGGATAACACGTGCATTATAATCCATTTTAAATCATAAAGGGGTTTCACATACAAATAATATCGACAAACCATACAGGTGGGGACAATGTTTCTTATTGCGCGTATGTTCTGGGGAACATCGCGTTATCATTTTGCCCAAATGTCTGTAACTTTCGAATTTTTTGACGAAAATGGTCTCAAACGATTAAGTTCGACTCCCCAATGAAGAATTCGAGGTCAAATTTGATTCTGTCCAGCCGGCCGTCCGGCCGTTGCCACGATAACTTCAGGGTGGGTGGCGCATCCCAATACGACGGACAAGTTCGTTAATGGGCATAATCGGCCCAGTGGTTTCCGAGTAATAATTTTGTTTTCAACCAATATGAATCCGATCGAATTGAAACTTGGTGAGTAGTTGTAGAATATGAACCTAAGCACGTTTGTGGAATTTTGTGCGAATCGTATGGCTAGAAAATTATTAAAAAATTATAAAAAATATTTTTGTTGTCACGATAACTTGAGAACGGAAAGAAATAGCAGCTTCAAGTTTACAGGTTAGGATATGCACCAGAACGCGACATTTCAGTTTGTTTTCGAGCATAATCGGCCAAACGGTTTTAGAGTTATAGCCATCTGAAATTTTCTGAACTTTGGTGGTTTTTTGTTCCTCATTAACTCAAAAAATACTGAACCGATTGAATTCAAACATCATTATTAGTTGTAGAATGCCAACGCGGAAATGTTTGCAAAATTTGGTGAGGATAGCATTTGTAGAAAATTTTTAATAAATCATTGAAAATAAAAAAAAAAATTCTATATATCAGTAACTAATCGTTTGAAATTGCTGAAATTTTGCAAGAGCCTTCATAACCTAACTTTACTGCCAAGTTTCAAGTTTTAATACGATCGGTTAAATATTGTTGGAGATTCGAGCATTCTTGTGTGAGTTCGGTAGATGGGTGACCGCTGCCTCGATAACTTTCGAACGAAAGGAGATAGGGACTTGCAATTTTCAGGGGTAGGTTGCGTATCCGAAAGGGAGAGTTGAGTTCGTTTTTGGGCATAATCGGTCTAACGGTTTCCGAGTTATACTCACCTGGAATATTATTTCCTTGATAACTCAACAAATAAATATTCGATCGAATTGAAGCTTGGTAACTAGTAGTAGAAAATCAACATAAAGACGTGTTTAAAATTTTGTAGGAACCGTACCCCTAGAAAATTTGAAAAAATGACGAAAAACAAATTTTAAGAACCGTACCCCTAGAAAATTTCAAATAAATCACGAAAAAAAAAATTGGTTCAAGCACTGACGTGAAGTCAGAAGCTTTTGCGCGTATGTTCTATTGTCCATTCTTCTGTATTGGACACCCTTAATCGAATTTACCATGGTAAATTATGTTGTCCATTCTCCTGTATTGGACACTCTTAATTCGAATTTACCATAGTAAATTCGAATTAAGTTTCCAATACAGGAGAATGGACATAAATGGACGTAAATTATGTTGTCCATTCTCCTGTATTGGACACTCTTAATTCGAATTTACCATAGTAAATTCGAATTAAGTTTCCAATACAGGAGAATGGACAACATAATTTACCATGGTAAATTCGATTAAGGGTGTCCAATACAGAAGAATGGACAATAGAACATACGCGCAAAGGCTTCTGACTTCACGTCAGTGCTTGAACCAATTTTATAAATAACTACTTTTCCTCGAAGAGAATCCAAAAGTCTCATTGAATGTAATATTATATTCTTGGTCTTCTATCATGACCTTCATTCAAAATATATATGAATATCAGCTCGACGTACCGCACAGGGTGAGAAAATAAATACTGACTTGGAAAATAATGTTTTTCATTGTACGACGGCCGTTGCATCGAGTATGTTTCGATTCTTAAATTCATACGATGACCCTCATTCGGAATGAAAATGAATTTTTGTTCGACGTATCGTACAGTGTGAGAAAATAAATATTTCATTGGAAAATGATGTTTTTTTCACTGATCAACGGCCGTTGCATCTAGAATTTCGATTCTTAAATTCCTACGATGACCCTTATTCGGAATAAAAATGATTTTTTGCTCTACGAATCGTACAGTGTGAAAATAAATACTAACTTGGAAAATAATGTTTTTGTCACTGAATGACGGCCGTTGCAATTTTATAAATAACTACTTTTCCTCGAAGAGAATCCAAAAGTCTCATTGAATGTAATATTATATTCTTGCCGCCGTATTCACAAAGCATTCAATCTCCGTTAAGTCCTAACAGAGGTCCTCAGTCAAGGATAAATAAGAATCACAACCTCAGTTTAAGTGAAAATTAACGTGCAACAGGCCTGTTTCAGCACCGTTACCTACATACGTTAACTGAGGTTGCGATTCTTATTTATCCTTAACTGAGGACCTCAGTTAGGACTAACGGAGATTGAATGCTTTGTGAATACGGCGGTTGGTCTTCTATCATGACCTTCATTCAAAATATATATGAATATCAGCTCGACGTATCGCACAGGGTGAGAAAGTAAATACTGACTTGGAAAATAATGTTTTTCATTGTACGACGGCCGTTGCATCGAGTATGTTTCGATTCTTAAATTCATACGATAGCCCTCATTCGGAGTGAAAATGAATTTTTGTTCGACGTATCGTATAGTGTGAGAAAATAAATATTTCATTGGAAAATAATGTTTTTTTCACTGATCAACGGCCGTTGCATCTAGTATTTTTCGATTCTTAAATTCCTACGATGATCCTTATTCGGAATAAGAATGAATTTTTACTCGACATATCGTACAGTGTGAGAAAATAAATACCGACTTGGAAAATACTGTTTTTTTCACTGAACGATGGCCGTTGCATCGAGTATTTTTCGATTCTTACATTCCTACGATAACCCTAACTCAGAATAAAAATTAATTTTTTCTCGACGTATCGTACAGTGTGAGAAAATAAACACTTCATCGAAAAATTGTGTTTTTTTTTGCTGAATGACGGCCGTCGCATCGAGTATTTTTTGATTCTGACATTTCTACGATGACCCTAATTCAGAATAAGATTGAATTTTTGCTCGACGTATCGTACAGTGTGACAAAATAAATACCGACTTGGAAAATAATGTATTTTTCACTCAACGACGGCCGTTACATCGATTAATTTTTGATTCTAACATTCCTACGATGACCCTAACTCAGAATAAAAATGAATTTTTGCTCGACGTATCGTACAGGGTGAGAAAATAAATACCGACTTGGAAAATAATGTTTTTTTTCACTTCACGACGGCCGTTGCATCGAGTATTTTTTTATTCATACATCTCTACGATGACCTTAACTCATATTAAAAATGAATTTTGGCTCGACGTATCGTACAGTGTGAGAATAATAATACTGCATTAAAAAATAATGGAAAAATACTGGATGCAACGGCCGTCGTTCACTGAAAAAAAACATTATTTTCCAAGTCGGTTTTTATTTTCTCACCATGTACGATACGTCGAGCAAAATTTCATTTTTATTCCAAATGAGGGTCATAGTAGGAATTTAAGAATCCAAAAATAGTTGATGCAACGGCCTTCATTCAGTAAAAAAAACCTTTTTTTCCAAGTCAGTATTCATTTTCTCACACTGTACGATACGTCGAGCAAAAATTTATTTTTATTCTGAGTAAGGGTCATCGTAGGAATGTAAGAAAGAATTGAAAAATACTCGATGCAACGGCCGTCGTTCAGTGAAAAAACTATTATTTTCCAAGTCGGTATTTATTTTCTCACACTGTACGACACGTCGAGCAAAAATTCATTTTTATTCCGAATGAGGGTCATGGTATGAATTTAAAAATCGAAAAATACTCTATGCAATGGCCGTCGTTCAGTGGAAAAAACATTATTTTCCAGGTCAGTAATTATTGTCTCACCCTGTACGATAGGTCGAGCAAAAATTCATTTTTATTCCGAATGAAGGTTATCGTAGGAATTTAAGAATAGTAAAATACTCGATGCAACGGCCGTCGTACAGTGGAAAACATTATTTTCCAAGTCAGTATTTATTTTCTCACCCTGTACGATACGCCGAGCTGGAATTCATATATATTCTGATTGAAGGTCTTCATAGAAAACCAAGAATATAATATTACATTCAATGAGACTTTTGGATTCTCTTCGAGGAAAATTAATTATTTATATGAGAAACATTGTCCCCACCTGTATGGTTTGTCGATATTATTTGTATGTGGAACCCCTTTATGATTTAAAATGGATTATAATGCACGTGTTATCCCCTCTCATGACAAATTTCTTAATAAAAAGGAAATAATTGTCAGTCAGG
The DNA here is from genome assembly GCA_937662695.2 of Halyzia sedecimguttata. Taxonomy (NCBI): domain Eukaryota; kingdom Metazoa; phylum Arthropoda; class Insecta; order Coleoptera; family Coccinellidae; genus Halyzia; species Halyzia sedecimguttata. The sequence goes on along the minus strand of OW569416.2, from coordinate 6,211,694 downwards.
CAACACTGTTCGTAAATATCCGTATATCCCATATTCGACAGTCTCCACGTCTTAATGTGTGGATGAGAATGTGTTGATAACTTCACGCAAATGTTCCAAGCTACCCACCCTCCCTATCTTTTCTTATTGTTGAAATTGTTTTTGCTCGTATGTTCTGGGGAACATCGTGCTATCATTTTGCCCAAATGTCTTTAATTTTCGAATTTTTCGCCGAAAATGGTCTCAAATGATTGGGTTCGCCTTCCTGGTCAAGAATACGAGGTCAAATCCAATTCTGTCCGGCCTGCCGCCGTTGCCACGATAACTTTAGCACGGAAAGAGATAGCGACTTGAAATTTTCAATGTAGGTGGCGCATCCCAATACGACGGACAAGTTTGTTAATTGGCATAATCGGCCCAACGGTTTCCGAGTGGTAATTTTGTTTCAAACAAATACAAATCCGATCAGATTGAAACTTGGTGAGTAGTACAAACCTAAGGACGTCTGCAAGGGGAAGAACATTTCTTTGAATAACTGCGTCTACCTACTATTATATTTCTTAACCTCGTGCTTAAATATCGAGTTCGAATTTACCAAGGTAAATTCGATTAAGAGTGTCCAATGCAGGATAAACAGACAATAGAATTGATCATGGTAAATTCGATTAAGAGTGTCCAATACAGGAGAATGGACAATAGAACATACGCGCAAAAGCTTTTGGCTTCACGTCAGTGCTTGAGCCAATTTTTTTTATTAATTTTTTTCAAAATATCACAAACGTTCTTAGGTTTGTATTCTACAACTAATCACCATGGTTCATTTCGAACGGATTTGTATTGGTAGAAAACAACATTATTACTCGGAAACACTTGGGCCGATTATGCCCATTAACGAACATGTCCGTCTTATTGGGATCCGCCACCTACCCTGGAAATTTCAAGTCGCTACCCCTTTCCGTTCTCAAAATATCGTGGCAAAGGTCGGCCGGCCGGCCGGACAGAATCCAATTTGACCTCGAATCCTTCATCAGAGGGAGTCGAACCCAATCGTTAGAGAAATTTGGGCACAATGATAACGCGATGTTCTCCATGACACGCAAAAATGAAGAGAGGAAAACGAACAAATCAAAAATAATACATAACATTTCAAAAGTCCCCTCTCACAAATATGCTCCTCTGTAGCCGCATGGATCTCTTGAAGAGGAATCGCCTCCGCTAGTTTTCAAAGATATCCACTCTTGTTCATAGAAATCCCTTCAATATTTGATTTCAAACAAGCCCTGTGGACAGGAGCTTTCTGGCGCTCTAGTTCAAACAGACAAATTATATCTCCGAAAGTATTGGTTTCTAAGAGTTGAGAATTATATCAATGTATTCGTATGATAGATCTACATCATAAAGGGAATTCAATTCAAATAATAGTTTATTTATCAAGATTAAATGAGCAATCTGAGAATGAGAACTGCACCATGGAAGAAACCAAATTAAAATAGCTGAAATGAATTTGACTCTCTCTTATAGAATAGGATGAAATGTACGAGTATGAACACAGATCATATAATAAAGCTTAGATAGAATATTTATAGCATTCTGTGAAAACATAGAAGTACGATTCATTATTGAAATTTAGAACTTCATCTTAGCAGAAATTGAATTCAAACATCATAGAAGAATTTAAATTCAACAAGAGTGCAAAAAATTATCAATCCAAAACCAATAGACGAATTCTACCCAACAACGAACTCATCCGAGATATTCATTCCTCAATTCTATGATGGACGATAATATAAATCTTTCCTCAAATCTACTCCAATACACCGATAATCCAGTTTTGTTTTTAGTGGAGATATTCTGAACTCAATAGTATTAACTTACCATTACCATTCCCATCATCATATGGATTGACCATCAGCATGAAAATATCAACCAACAAAAAGTATGATATTATATTATAATTCTCATATTTATACGATTGCTGGAATGAATGACAATGAGACCACGTCATATCTCAGGAAAATAAGTTGACATTATAACAATTCATAGAATACCCACAGAATAATTCTATCATTCTGTGAAAACGTAGGAATACGATTTACATTGAAATTTTGAAAAATCATATCTCCGAAAGTAGTAGCTTGTTAGAGTTAAAAATAATATGAATGTATTCTTATGGTAAAACTGCTAATTGAAAAAATTTTAATTTAGAATTTGTTCTGTAAAAAAAAATTTTTTTTTGTTACTCCGAAACCATTTGTCCGATTTTGCCCAATAACGGACTTAGCCGAGATATTTATCCTTCAAACCTACTCTGAAAATTTCAAATGTCTAGCTCATTCCGTTCGAGAGTTATCGTGCCTACGGCAGGCCGGCCGGACTGAATGAATTTCGACCACGGATTCTTTATCAGTGAGTCGAACCAAATCGTTTAAAACCATTTTCATCGAAAAATTCGAAACAACAGACATTTGGGCAAATTGATAAGCACTCAGTTCCGAGGAACTAGAGCGCCAAAAAGGAAATATTGTAGCTCCTAAAGAGGATCTCTTTCGAAACCATGTCTGGCCAATCCAAACGATGGTTATGCAGAACTTCAGATGTTCGAAGACCGCTACAGTGCCATAATGTAGGGCTATCATCTCCCATAGATTTGCGATGGAAAAATCGACCTGAAAATTGATTTAATAATTTAATATGTCATCATGACATTCATGGTTTTGAGGGTTCTTGCAAAATTTCAGCGATTAATCCATCCAGCTACTGAACTCGCACAAGACTGCTCGGATCTCCAACAATATCCGATCGTGTTCAAACTTGGAACTTGGCAGTCGAGTTAGGATCTGAAGGCTCTTGCAAAATTTCAGCGAAAATTATCAGACGAATAGTTTCTGATATAGAATTTTCAAAATTTTTTTACATTTTTTTTTAATTTTCTAGTCACACGATCCTCATGAAACTCCGCAAGAATTTTCGCGTTGGCATTCTAAAACTAATAATAACCATGTTTGAATTATCTCAGTTTTGTATTTTTCGAGTTATTGAGGAAATAACAACCAAATTTCAGATGGGTATAAACCCAAAACCGTTTGGCCGATTATACCTATGCAAAAATTCAAATGTCGCATTCAGATGCACAACCTAATTTCTAGTAATACGATTCTCATGAAATTTTGCGGACGTCCTTAGGTTTGTATTCTACAACTAGCTACCAAGTTTCAATTCGATCGGGTTTGTATTGGTTTAAAATAAAATTATCACTCGGAAACCGTTGGGATGATTATACCCATTAACGAATTCTTCCGTCGTATTGGGAAGCGCTACCTACTCTGAGAATTTCAAGTCGCTATCTGTTTCCGTTCTCAAGTTATCGTGGCAACTGGCCGAAAGGACAGAATAAAAAAAATAAAAAAAATTCGAAAATTACAGATATTTGGGCAAATAGATAACGCGATTTTCCCCAGAACATACGCACAAAAAACAATCCAAATTGTTTAGTTTGTTAATAATTCTCTGCACATTAAACTGTACAATACGCAACTCATTCCCAGAACTGCCACATACATCCTTATATGGTAGTGAGTGACTCAAGAGAACAATCACTGATCATCATATATTGATAACTGGTTCTGTGAACAGAGTGTCTATAATATATATAATATAATATAATAATATATAATATAATATATTACTATATGATATATAATATATGTAATATACAGGGTGAGTCTTTGACCACTGCATTAATTTTAACCAAAGATTCCTCTCATCAAATGAAACACATTTTTCATTTACCATTTTTCCAGAATCGGCTCAGGTAAAAAGTTACAAGCTTTTAAAGATTTCACAATGTGCTAATACACTCCCGCATATAAATTATCTATGACATTGTTGGCGGACGAGAATAAGGCATGGTAACGTGGTTAAAAGCTTCATTCGGGATTCCAACGCTCAGGGACGGATCCATAATAGTAGTGAAATTACTGGAGTTTTCCATTTTAAAACATTCAATGAAGAATATCTCGCAAACGGTGCTTTTAGGGAGAAATGATGAAGAATAATATAATGTTCTAAAACGATGGAATATTCTTGAAATGACTCAAGAAAATCTTTGTATGCTTTCTTTATGCTAATTTCGTTTAGTTTTATGAATCCACGAGTCCATAACTAGAAAACTAGTACAAGTAGAAAATAACCATAGACATAGAATAACATGGACTGGCCCTCACGTAATTTTATCACACTGTTCATTGCAGAATACATTAGAGAGAGAGATGTTATGAAGGATGGAATAATTCAAGGCATATATCATGGTATAAAAATAATGGTGTTTTTATACCATGGGCAAATATACATGGGATATTTATTATTTATTGGGAACTTCCAAAACTCTGGTGGCGGGATTCGGCAACTAACCAGGCTAGTAATAAATGTAAACAATCTCGTGTTGGACAGGTCAGTCGACGAAGTTTGACCGAAATTTTCATGGAAAATTTAAATTATAATTGACTTGAGATCATTGTTGGATTACTTTGTGATATAGATTATAATATTGATCATCATATAACTAATTTTATGGCACTTGATTGATATAAAGACTACAACCAGTAAGTATATTCATATATGTTTGTCAAACTTCCATTATATTTAAAAGTTCTTTCAGTTACTATTCGCGAATGATTAGGAAGGGACTCAGTTGATTAGAATTTCTGGAGTACATAGGAGCTTCAACTTCTAATTCTAGAGTCCTTGTAGAAGGAGAAGAGGTTCTAAATGTAGATCATGTAATCGTGTGTGACAAAACAAATTGTGGTCCCAGTTTTATAGATATTTGTTCTTTATGTTTACAAAGTAGTGCCCTTAATTCAGTACCACATAAAATTGATGGCCCATTAATGTGGAGAATGGTAAACTTAAAATAGAAGGTATGGTATATTCTTGTAAAATCGGAGCACGGAGGAGGTGTAAATATATTACTGATGTATTAATTAAAGTTCAGGTGCATGATGTTCTAGTTTATTTATGAGAATATAGTGTCAAATTGAACCAGATAAAGCTTTTGTAAAACAGTTACCAATAATTGAAATGATTTTTTCAAAATATGATACATATATATTATGTGAAAAGAATTATTAACAATAAGTGTAATGTTTGAGGTATAATAAAGATTATCTGGATGTAGGTCCAGGTTAAGTACTCTTTCAATATTTATATTTGGTTTTCCGGAGGTAAGAAGTGAAAACTCAAACCTATACATTTTGGCATTTTTTTCGCCCATGAATTGCATTGAGGCACACAACAATAGTCGTTTCTGGTCGAAGACATATTAGGCAGGATAATATTCACTATTTCAACTTGAATTTTTCTTTTAAACAAAAGTTTATTGACGAATACTGAACAATTAAACTCGAACACGAGGCTCATTAGGAGCTTGGTTAGTTGTCGAATCCCGCCACCAGAGTTTTGGAAGTTCCCAATTGCCACAGTATAAGAATATATTCTTATACCGTCACACCGTGGTTTTGCCCATAGAGAAATAGAATCTATTCTATTGTCTCTGGTTTTGCCTTGAAGTATTCTATCTCTTTTTAATGCTGATATCAATGGTCTCTTTCTCAGAACCAGTCCATATTATTCTATGTCTATGAAAATAACTAATATTTGGAAAATATGTATTATAGTTATAGGAAATTTTACGCCAACATTCATTTTATTCGAAAAAAGGATGTCAATGCTACAAAATAAAAACTGATTTTTTTACAAAATTTCAACAGCCTGTATCTTTTTACCTGAGCTGAATATGGAAAAATGTTAAATGAAAAAAGTGTTTCATTTGATGAGAGGAATCTTTGGTTAAAATTAATGCAGTGGTCAAAGACTCACCCTGTATATATTCTTTTAAACCTCGAGTATTAAAATTTGTTTTTTATCTAACAATAAAGTATGTTTATGAAAAAAGTCTAAGCAGAGGTTAGTGTAACGGGGTACCATATAATTTGATATATGATACTAGAGCCTAGGGAAAAAAACCTCAGCAAAAAAAACCCTATCTCCCCATTAGTGATGTGATTTATGAAAATTGAAGTTTGATTATGCTGAAATATTAAATATTGAAGGCATCTTTTTCTTTACTATCGCTTCTTCCTTCAACAAGCAGAGAAATTTCTCCAAGGTACCCCAAACTCAATCTGGAGAAGGAGAAGACAAAAGGAGAAGAGGAGCAAATTAGAAATGAGATATTCTATATTTTAGTAAATAGATTTGAAACTTGCTACTCATTCTAAAAAAGATTCAGAAACGTTATGAATAGCCTTAAATCCATTTTCGAATATTTGGCCGAGAATGGTCTTAAACGATTAGTGTCCACTCACTGATCAAGAATCCGAGGTAAAAATAGATGTTGTCCGGTCGGCCGGCAGTCAGCACAATTACGCTTGGACGCAATGGGTTAGAGAGTTGAGATTTTCAGGGTAAGTTTGGAGTCTAAATGCGATGGCTTAGTTTGTTAATGAGCATAATCCACCGTCGTGTCAGGATTATAGCCGTTTGACATTTTGTTTTCCCAATAATTCGAAAAATTCTCATCAGATCAGATCAGATCAAAGTACGGTAATTAGATAAAAAATACCGACACGAAGACTTGTGTGAGTATCGCATGAGTGGAAAATAAAACAAAAATATTAAAAAAATTCTGTCATCTCAGAAACTATCCGTCAGATATGGTTGACATTATACGAGAGCCTTCAAAACCTATATCTATATTGGTGAAGATATTGCTGAAACACCATATATTCCTACGATCGGGGTACACTAGTCCACTGTATTTATATTCGACCAAAAAAGTTTCTTATTTTCGACTCTGAATTATCTCATGACTCAGGTCTCAAGTTAGTCACTTTAGTAATGTCATTCGCATATGTCTTTCAAGAATTTCATGTTCCTCTATGATCTTGACATTACAATTGTCTGTGACAATTTATCATTTTGTGAAAAATAATGAAATAATTCAGCCCAGAAATATGGAGGAACAAAAGAAAGTTGTTTTTCTATTAATAGAAAGGGATTATAAATATATATACTTTTCAGTAAGTCCAGTAAAAATCCCAGTTAAGAAAGTTCCAGTACCTCAACCCTATCCTGTTGAAGAACCTTTGTGGTCAAAGTATCTGTTTGCCATACAAACCGTGCAAACTTGAAAAGAATGAAGAGTATCCGGACAAAACAATACCATTTGTCCCACTAAAGAAACCGTAACCAGTAGACGTATCAAACATGTTGGAGTTTCATCTAAAGTAAGTTGATAAGCCATTTACCGTATTGGATTAGGCAGTTACTGAAGGAAAAAAGTTCCATATCCTTTCAAAAAGACAGTATCAGTTCCTATCAATGTCAATTTCAATTCTATTGAAATAATAACTCCAAGAAAAGCCTCATATATCTATCGGAGATGATATCCCTACATTAGGGTCTTGTAGCGGTCTTCGAACATCTGAACTTCTGAATAATCATCGCTTGGACATATCTGGTTTTGAAAAAACCCTCCTGGCCTTATGAGCAATGACAGTTCCCTTGTTTAATTCAAATATTGAAAGGATTTCTGAGAGTGAATAACTTCAATTAGCGGAGGTGATTCTTCTTCAAGATATCCATGTGGCCTTAGAGTGGTATATTTGTGGGAGGGACTTTGGAAAATGTCTGAACAGGGGCCGGTTCGAATTCACCCTGGCACAAAAATTGGCCTATCTAGGGAGAAATTATATGTGGTATAGGACCATCAAGCTCACCGGCCAAAACTTCAGAGGTCTCCTGATCCCAAATGATCCTTTTATAAAATTTGCATTTAGAATATAATTTTGATGACTTTGAAAAAATCTCGTATTTTATATCATGAAATGAAGGCAGATGAATGCGCGAATAACGATTCAGTCACTGTTTGTAATACTTGATTTCAAATATGCGACCGCCAGGACAACGTTGGGAGTGGCATTGTTTCAGCAATATTGTTATTAAGATAATTGCCACCTTTAAAGTTTGGAAATATGTTCTGTATCGATATTTAAAGAATTTGTAATACTCGGATTCAAATAATCGGCCGTCAGGACGGCGTTCAGGGTGGCATTGTTTCAGCAATATTTTCATTAAAAATCCTGCCACCTTGAAAATTTGGAAATATTATCTGTATGGATGGTAAAATAAAATTGTGATACTCGGTTTCAAATAACCGGCTATCAGGGCAGCGTTGGGGTCGCATTGTCTGAGTTATATTTTTATCCAGCCGTCTGTGAGGTATTGGAGGTGGCATTGTTTCAGCAATATTTCTATCAAGAATCCTGCCACCTCGAAAGTCTGGGGATATATTCTGTATGGATAGTAAAAGAATTTGGAATACTCGGTTCCAAATATCAGGGCGACGTTGTGGGTGGCGTTGTTTCAGCTATATTTTTATTGAGAATCCTGCCAACTTGCAAGTTTGGAAATATGTTCCATATAGTAGTAGGGGAGCCCAAGCGGGGATTTTGGGATTTACTACAGCGCGGCAGATTAATATATAGGGGGATACCTTGTACCTGGTTAAGTTTTTCCACGAAACATGAGCCATAAATATATGGCCGCTCGTCAAGGATAAAGCATCAGATTAGTAAAAAAAAGTTGATCATCGGAAATTCTCGAGCGCGTCAGATTAAGGTAGGGTGAGTTAGTTACATGCTAAAAAGTGTATATTCCATTAATCTGACAATTTGAGAGTGACGTAAAGAAGGGGGAGGGTTACAAAGTTGTAAAAAAACGACATCTTGACGTTCTCGAGCGTGGTAATTTTTTTTTTTTATTTTGAAGGGAATAATGCAAGAATTACGAAAAATATATAATCTGACGATTTTCACAAGCCGAAGTAATAAAAATTAATTGATAAATTTGAATGCGTGCAGCTATGCCATGCCTATATTCCCCTCTACGTGTTTCTATTCTCCTCTCACTCTTTCTCTATCTATTGCTCTCTCACTTCGTCCCACTCCAGTTTCTGTTGCTATGACTCCATAACAGCTGGTCACGCAGAATCGTTCGGGGTATGATCTTGTTTACAACGTATTTTCAACGTATTAGGTTATTTTGCGATTTTAATAAAAGTTATGTGAATTAAAGTTAATAAATAATTACTATGAGTGATTGAGTGATATTAATATGAATTGTGTGTTTTGTGGTGAAAGTACTTTACAAAACACAATCAAATTTTCATTAGAAACGTCACAAAAATGTATCATTACTTTAGAATATCGTCGGAGCAAACCGATTCTTCGAAAATCACGAAAAAATTAAAAATTAAATTTTGTATAATTATTATTTGTACCTATAAATATTCTCTTCAAAACAACATCAGCTTTTTCATTTGCACGCTATTTCCTGAGCTTTTCGATTAATTAAGTTCAATGATTTAAAAAAATAAAAAAAAAATTAATTTTATTGTCAGATTTAGCCATAGCCTACTCTATTAACAGGCCAGTAGACTCGTCGAAGATGCGAGGTTGCCCATTCTACACGGGAGGGCTATTCTTCTTCGGAGTGTCACTGTTACCGGCCATTTGTTTATGTTTAGTTAGTACTTATCGGTTTTCAAGCGGCTTGCATACTCGTGTCGGTGTTGAAACTTGAAACGTTCGAGTTCGGTATAGGTATATTCAGTTTGTTCGATTGTTTTAGTGCTTCAAGTGAATATAAAAAGTGTTTGTTGAACCAAATAATTAATTGAGTTGAGTGTTCACGAGTTTCATATTTGGAATTTGGATATCTAAAGGTATAATCAGAAGGTTAGTTACACGTTTGGAATTCTTCGATTTGCGTTCATCATGACTCGTGCTAGTCGTGCTTGTGCAATTCCTGGTTGTAATAGTAATTATAAATCCACACACGAAAATGTTTCGGTAGATTCCCAAAAGATCCTTCAAACGACGAAAATTGCTCAATGTAATCCATAGGGAAAAAAGGTTCAAAATTAACAATAATACTGTAGTATGCATAGAAAATTTTGTAGATGCATCTATTCTAATTCTCTACCGACCGAGATGGATCATTTATTAGTATCCCGAGAAAAATTCCTAAATTAACAGATGACGCACTCATTCCCTTCAATTTTTCCAAATCATCCGAGTTATATGTCTTCTGCAATTACTCCCAAAAGAACTGATCCAGAGCATCGAAGGCAAAATTTAGTTTTTCATTATGATATTATTTTTAGCGACTGGGACAACCAAGATCAGATTCTTACTTTTTCTCACTTTAGTTCCCATTTCAAAGACAAGGCAATTTTCAACTTTTCTTTTAACGTTCAAGAAAATGATTTCGTTCAGTTTTACAAAATAAATTTCGAAGGTGAGTTTCCGAAATAACGTCGGGGTTTAAGGTTTTCACAGATTTGAGGATAGAAGTGTTCAAAAACCAAGTCAATATACCCATTTCTAAATTTAAGTGGTTATTAGGTGAGAGATAGGTACGTACATATGTGATAGGAGGTCGAAGTTCGAAAACTTAATTTCACAATTGAATAGGACCGATTTAGATTCAGATTCCTCTGCTAATGCCAGCAGTTCTTTAGAACAATATATTTGAGATAAAGTAAAGGAAGAAATTGAGAAAATTTATAGTGCCCCCAAAAATTGTATCAATAATCTAGAAAACATTAATACAGACGACATTGACACTTCTCAAATGATCAAAAAATTAACTTCTTTAAGTCAATAACTCAAATTAGCAGTTTCACCGAGGCCCATTTATTCTAAGGCTTATTTTGTGGGCATCTTCTATTCATTTCCAGTTTCTTACAGGTTAATTAGAGACTTTCATTTATTAACTCTTCCTCATCCGAAATATTTAAGTAATATTACAGCGGATATAAAATGTATTGTAAGGAATTAAAGAAAGTCAGATATCATAATATGATATCTGACTTACATTGAAAAGTTATTTTCTGATTTATGCAAATGTGTCCCCGACTGACATTCCTCATTGTCAAAATTTAGAGTCTCATGAGGGAATAGTTTATTTATGTTGACTTTTTGTTTTTAAGAATTTATATTAAATTTAAGATCAACAGTCAGAGTATAATCGATATCAATGGCTGATATCTTTTTATTTTCCTAATTTTGATATTTATGAATGTTTGATTAAGTTTGAATGCCTCGGAAAATCGATTATTCTAATTGTAATCTTTTGGGACTCAATAATACAGCTACCTCCTCGTGGTGAGTTCTGGATTATTTGCGATGAAACATTATGAAACTAATCGCAAATAAACGAAATGCTGAATTGCTTTCCTCCATGCAGTTCTTAGAATTATAGTATAGACAATCAGAGCACCTCAAAATGAAATCGTAAACTGTGAAATGCCTGGAGAATCGGTGCCTTGTCCGTGCTTCGCAACACTCCGATAGCAACAACGGCAACGTCTAACCTTCTGGCCTGTTAATAGAGTAGGCTATGATTTAGCAAATCCCTCCAGACAATCGTCAGATTAGGAGACAGCACGTCTAGGCCATATTGATGAACCACATATATCTTAATCTGACGCGCTTGAGTATTTCTAAATGGCGATTTTTTTTTGCATATTCTAATAATGACCACGAGTTTGCGTTACATCCCAATCGTCAGATTATTATACAAGAGCATCTTTTAAGGTTCACTTAACACCCCATTAGAAAATCTGACGAGCTCGATAAAAAATTTTTTTTTTCATATTCAACCCTTACGTATGATCACCCCCATCATGGAAACGATCAGATTAACATCTGTACATTTTTTAAATTACGTAGGACACAGATGCTATCAATATCTGACGCGCTCGAGTATGTCCACGTAACGGTTTTTTTTTACATTTTTGAAAATTGATATCTGCTCACCCCACCGATGAACAGGTATATATTATATAACATTTTTTTCTTCTTATCATCTAAGCTTGACAACCCAATAGCTCTCTATGACGCTCGAGTAAATCCCAAATTAGCTACGTGGGCTCCCCTACTATAGGTAGATAGTGGAAAAAATTGTAATAGTCGAATTCAACCTTGCACAAAAGTTGGCCTATGTAGGGAGAAATTATATGTGGTATAGGACCATCAGGCTCAACGGCCAAAACTTCAGAAGTCGCCTGATCCTAAACGATCCTTTTATAAAATTTGCATTTAGGATATAATTTAGATGACTTTGAAAAAATCTCGTATTTTATATCATGAAATGAAAGCAGGCGAATGCGCGAATAACGATTCAGTCGCTGATTCTGGAACTGCCACTGCACACAGGAAAATGAAATGCGAATAACCATTGAGCTGTTAAACAGGCAGCTTCAATCACAGTCGAACAACATACTTTCTATGACACTCAAAGTTATAGCCCTGTACGTTTCGTTAAGAGGCGGTCTACGTGTGAAATTAGTCATTATTGTTGCCGAACACGCTGCCCATTGTTCACTGTTTTCGCTTTTAAAGGAATGTGGACCATGCATAATCCATTTGGACATTTGAGTATTAACAGAAAACGTAATTGGCGCATTAGCAGTGTGGCATGTTCTATGATGAAAGAAAGTAAGAACTTGTATACTTTATTCCATTCACATCAACGTTGGGGAGGAATTGGCTGAAACTTAAACAGTTCGATGTTGATACTGACCCACATCTACAATATTCTTACCGACAACGCCAACCTAGGAGGATCGATAAGAGCTGGAACTCCATTCTTAAATCGACTCTGATTAATATACGGCGTTACTCAATTTTTTGCTTTCGTTTAATATTGTGTGGACCAAAGAACATTTTTTTAAGCAGAATATCCCCTAAATCTATTGTTTGCATGTCCACTCCTTCCTTTCATTAGACTTCCACACTTATTTTCCTACCAAAATGCACTACCAGTGCCATAAAACAAGATACAGATAGTAGTAGATTGTGGAAAATTGGTTTTATTGGACATGACAGGTCCTGAGCGTTTCATCTTTTCGAATTCTCTAGGACTTAAGTGTTCAAAATTAGAGCTGATCAATGGATTTGAATGAAAGTAGTTAATGGGTTATGAAGAAAAGTATGGTGTTAATTTGAGAGAATTAACAAAATTCATATAAGTCTCACTTGATAAAGACGTCGACCAATTAGTATTGGACAATTGAAACAAAATATTCAGGAAGCACCTCTACAGAAAAATATCGAAAATATATCAGAATTCTCTGTTCCTAAAAAGTATGAAAAATATCGTGGAACCGGCCGACCGGACAGAATCAAATTTCCCCTCGAATTTTTCATCAGTGAGTTGAAACTAATCGTTTGAAACCATTTTCGGCAAGAAATTCGAAAATCACAGACATTTGTGCAAAATGATAACGCAATTTTCCCCAGAACATAAGCGTAAAAAATTAATTATAATGGACACAAATCGAGAAGATTGGTATATTTTGACAAGGAAATAAGAAACATTGCTTTCAATTTGATTTGAAATTCCCTGAAACAAGATAAAGAAGTGTAAGGATAGGTCAGGAAAATGTAATGAACCTTGAGTAAACGAGTGTGTTGAAAATTTTAACACCATTTTAGTGCTGATATAATTTCTTCTTATTTATTTAAATTTTCTGGACGTGTTCATTCTCGAAGTGGAGGCAATTCTTGCATAATTCTTGTTGTGTTATGGATACCCTTTATATTAGATCTACGCTAATTATCAAGCATAGCCATCTTAATAAAAGCCTGGAACATGATTGAATGACGCATTGGTCTTGAGATACATGCTTCACGTTAAGACCTATTCCGTCACTAGAGTATTATCAAGATAGTTGGTTAGTTTACAAGTGCCAGTTAATCATTATTTCGTGAAATTGTTTTCGTGCATTAGTGTATTACTGTGATATATTTATTTATTATTAACCAAAATATTACACGAAGTTTCGAGGTGAACTGGTCACCCGTACAATATTAGATGTAATAGTCCTACAGAAGTAAACTTAGTTACTTGTACATAGGCTGGCCAACCTAAAACTAACTTAATTCTAATAAATCAAAATTACACACTACTAGTCTCATAAACAAGACGTTTTTTTTAAATAATAACGAGAATACCAACCAATTTTTTTCTATTATGAAACTTTTCAATGTCTTCTTTATTTTTGCTCTATCTGTCCTCAACATTTTAAGACTATCTATTAATGTGTTGAACACTTTTATAGCAACATAATAACTATTTTTCGTACCTATTCGTTTGTTTATTCTTGGTAACTGTAGGCTCTTATTCCGTGTATTGCTTCTAGAATTTTTGTACTTATCTTTTAACCCAAGGTAATGTAATGATACTGCTTCTAGATGGAAGACTTGGCGTGGAGTTAGAGTATTGTAATGCGTCTGAGTATTATTCTTATTTAGTATTTTCTTTTGAGTTCTTTGAATAAAGTTTGAGTTATTATCATAAGCTCCGCCCCAGGCAACTATTCCATAGTTCATTAGACTCTGAAAAAATGCATGATAAATTACCATCAAAGCATCAGTTGCCATAAACTTTTTAATTTTGGCAAATATAAAAATCAGGAATCTAGTTTTCTTAACAATATAATCAATATTTTTTTCCCATCTCATATTAAAATCGAAGTATAAACCCAAGTATTTGTGATAATCTACCTTTTTCAGTATATGATGACCTATGCTGACATTTAAATTTCTTGGCACACTATCACAGTAGTTACCATATGTATATACAGTCTTTTCAAGATTTAGCGATAGTTTATTCTGTTCGAGCCAATTTACCACAGTTACTAGATCTCTTATCAATCTCACCCGCGCCTTCTCCCACGTGTCATCACTCGAGATGATGACGGTGTCATCTGCGTAGGATAGTATTGAATTTTCTGGCAGATCTGTCAGTAAATCGTTCACTTAGAGAACGAAAAGTATAGGACCTAAAATTGTTCCTTGTGGAACACCGATAGATATTTCTCTGTAATTACTTGTAGCATTGTTTATCTTTACTCTCTGTTTTCTGCCAGAAAGATAGCTTCTGAACAATTTTAAGGCATTCCCTCTTATGTCATATCTTTCTAATTTGTTTAACAAGATTTCGTGCTTTACTGTGTCGAAAGCTTTCGCCAAATCAATATCAAATATCTATTATGTGATTAAATAGTGCGTGAATAGTACACCTTTCTCTGGATTATTTTCAACTTAGGGTGAGCACATTTAGGAGTAGCGGCTGAAGAAGTTGAATAGACAAGAAAATGCTGTGTTCCATCCGGTAACAGCTGACATAATATAATATTACGTAAGGTCTATGGCAACAACAATTGTACAATTATTAATTTTCAATAAATGAAAATTATGTCAGCTCTTTCGTTATTCCAAACAGTGAAAAAAAATTACGAATTTACAGGATAAGACTATCACTCGACAACGTTTTCCTTCTACCTCTGTGTAGCGCAGTAATAGAGCAAAATATACTTTTACAGCTAGAATTAAGACCAAAATATTCCCCTAAATTTGCGAATATACCTATCAAAGCAGCTTAAACAAGGACTATTCCCCAGTCTAGCAGCAATACCGTAATTTCTTGATATTTAAATGAAACAGACGCATTGTTTCAGCAATATATTTATTAGGATTCTTGCCACCTTGAAAGTTTGGAAATATGTTCTCTATCAATATTTAAAGAATTTGCAATATTCGGATTCAAATAACCGGCCGTCAGGACGGCGTTCCGGGTGGCATTGTTTCAGCAATATTTCCATTAAAAATCATGTCACCTTCAAAATTTGGAAATATTATCTGTATGGATGGTAAAATAAAATTGTGATACTCGACTTAAAATAACCGGCCTTCAGGGCAGCGTTGAAGGTGGCATTTTCTGAATTATATTTTTATCAAGCCGTCTGGGAGGTTCATTGGTTCAGCAATATTTCTATCAAAAATCCTGCCACCTTGAAAATCTGGGCATATGTTCTGTATGGATAGTAAAAGAATTTTAATACTCGGTTCCAAATATCAGGGTGACGTTGTGGGGGTCATTGTTTCAGCAATATTGAGAATCCTGCCACCTCGCAAATTTAGAAATATGTTCCATATAGGTAGACAGTGGAAAAAATTGTAATCATCGATTTTCTATCTTTCATTCAGCGCGGCGTTGAGGGTAGCATTGTCTCAGACATACTTTTGCGCGTATGTTCTGAGGAACATCCCGTTATCATTTTGCCCAAATGTCTGTAATTTTCGAATTTTTCGCCGAAAATGGTCTCAAACGATTTGGTTCGACTCCCTGATGAAGAATTCGAGGTCAAATTTGATTCTGTCTGTCCGGCTGGCTGTTGCCATGATAACTTGAGAACAGAAAGAGCTAGCGACTTGAAATTTTCAGGGTAGGTGGCTCATCCCAATACGCCGGATGAGTTAATACTCATTCGTTAATAGGCATAATCGGCCCAACGGTTTCCAAGTAATAATTTTGTTTTCAACCAATATAAATCCGATCGAATTGAAACTTGGTGAATAGTTGTAGAATATAAACTAGAGCACGTTTGTGGAATTTTGTTAGAATCGTATCTCAAGAAAATTTTAAAAAAATTATTAAAAAATATTATTTATGACACGATAACCTGAGAACGGAAAGAGATAGTGGCTTGAAATTTTCAGGTTAGGTTGTGCATCTGAATGCAGCATTTGAATTTGTCTATAGGTATAATCGGCCTCACGGTTTTGGAGTAAAAACCATCTGAAATTAGGTTATTATTTCCTCAATAACTCGAAAGATACAAAACCTATATAATTCAAACATGGTTAGAGTTGTAGAATGCCAACGCGAAAATTCTTGCAGAATTTCGTGAGGATGGTATAACTAGAAAATTTCAAAAGAATCATTGAAAATAATTGAAAAAAATTCAATATGTCATAAACTATTCGTCCGGCATCGCTGCAATTTTGCAAGAGCCTTCAGAACTTTACTCTTCTGCAAGGTTCCAAGTTTGAACACGATCGGATCCATATTGTTGGAGAACCGAGCAGCCTTTTGTGAGTTCGGTAGCCGGATGGGAGTAGTTGTATTTTTGCGGGAACCTTCCAAACGATGAATGTCATGATGACATATTTTTGCGCGTATGTTCTGGGGAACATGGCGTTATCGTTTTGCCCAAATGTGAAATTTAATTATGTGGTGCCATCCGGCCGTTGCCACGATAACTTGAAAACGGAAAGAGCTAGCGACTTGAAATTTTCAGGGTAGGTGGCGCATCCCAATACGACACACAACTTCGTTAATGGGTATAATCGGCCCAATGGTTTCCGAGTAATAAGTTTCTTTTCAACCAAAATAAATCCGATCGAATTTAAACTTAGTGAATAGTTGTAGAATATGAACCCAAGCACGTTTGTGAAATTTTGTGAGAATATTGTCTATCGAAAATTTAAGAAAAATCATTAAAAAATATTATTTATGTCACGATAACCTGAGGACGGAAGGAGATAGCGGCTTGAAATTTTCAGGTTAGGTTGTGCATCTGAATGCGAAATTTGCGTTCGTTTATAAGCATAATCGGCAGAACGGTTTTAGAGTTTTAGCCATCTGAAATTTGGTTGTTTTTTGTTCCTCATTAACTCGAAAAATACAAAACCTATATAATTCAAACATGGTTAGAGTTGTAGAATGCCAACGCGAAAATTTTTGCGGAATTTCGTGAGGATGGTATAACTAGAAAATTTCTAAAGAATCATTGAAAATAATTGAAAAAAATTCAATATATCATAAACTATTCGTCCGGCATGGCTGAAATTTTGGAAGAGCCTTCAGAACCTAACTCTACTGCAGAGTTCCGAGTTTGAACACGATCGGATCCATATTGTTGGAGAACCGAGCAGCCTTTTGTGAGTTCGTCGATAGCTGGATTCGTATCGTCGTATGATATGTTGTCTATGGTCGTATTTTTGCGAAAACCTTCAAAAATATTAATGTCATGATGACATATTTTTGCGCGTATGTTCTTGGGAAAATCGTGTTATTTCATCACAAATCTATTGGAGATGATAGCCCTACATTAGCGTTCAGACCTGGTTTTGAAAGAGGAGGCAACTAAATATTGAAGGGATTTCTATGAACAAGAAGGAATGTCTTTGAGAAATAGAGAAGGCGATTCTTCTTCAAGAGATCCATGTGCCTTCAGAGGAGTATATTTGTGAGAGGGTACTTTTGAAAGGTTATGTATTATTTTTAATATGATATCGCTGAAATTTTGCTGAAGGCTTCAAAACTTAACTTTAAATAAACACACTTTCTGATCTTCTAAGGTGAGAGGCTCATTTGTGGATATTAAATCTCGTGATGGGTAGAGAGGAATTTCAGGCCAGTTTTTCTATCACTAATGAGAATATATCTTTATGTTTCACCTCATCACCTTTAGATCTATCAATGGACATTTAATGGTTAAGAATAAGTAATTGAATATTACTGGAATTCAATTTAATTTCATTCATTATGTTAGTATAACTAAACTTTTAATTTTCTTTACTTTGATTATTTAAATATGACATTAATTCCAGTAATATTTTTCAAGAATAATTATGTATTCTCCTCCTAAAGAAGAATTGAAGGTAGACAATAATGTGTTAAGTTTTCCATCATTGCTTTCTATCCTGACTTCACGAAAAAAATTGGTTCAAGCACTGACGTCAAGTCAGGAGCTTTCGCACGTATGTTCTATTGTCCATTCTCCTGTATTGGACACTTTTAATCGAATTTACCATGGTGAATTCTATTGTCTATTCTCCTGTATTGGACAGCCTTAATCGAATTCACCATAGTAAATTCGATTGAGAGTGTCCAATACAGGAGAACAGTCAATATAATTCACCATGGTAAATTCGATTAAGAGTGTTCAATACAGTAGAATGGACAATAGAACATAGGCGCAAAAGCTCCTGACTTCACGAAAAAAAAATTGTTTCAAGCACTGACGTGAAGTCAGGAGCTTTTGCACGTATGTTCTATTGTCCATTCTCCTGTATTGAACACTCTTATTCGAATTTACCATGGTGAATTATATTGTCCGTTCTCCTGTATTGGACACTCTTAATTGAATATACAATGGTGAATTCGATTAAGAGTATCCAATACAGGAGAATAAACAATAGAATTCTCCATGGTAAATTCGATTAAGAGTGTCCAATACAGGAGAATGGACAATAGAACATACGAGCAAAAGCTCCTGACTTCACGTCAGTGTTTGAACCAATTTTATTGGGGAATTTGCCACCTTACAAGTTTGAAAATATATTCTATATGGATAGTAAAAAAAATTCAATAATCGTTTTCAAATATCTTGACATCAGAGCCAAACCCAACGCTGCCCTGACAGCCGGATATTTGAAACCAAGTCATCCTTAATAAATGTTTGCAAAATGGAGTTATGGCAAGTAAATTAAAGTGAAGCTCAATTGTTCTAGCTCCAAAAGTTAGCAATCCCAGAAAAGCAGAAGACGGGACCCATAATAACCATTCTCCCAATTGCTGAAAAGATAGTTGAAATCATAGTTCATGAACATCTGAGTGGATATCTCAATGAACATAATTTACTCTTCATCAATCAGTCTGACTTTAGGAGGCGCAATTCCTGAGAAATGACCTGCCAGTAAGGTTGTAACAACTGGAAAAGAGGGATTGACCAGAGGAACATTGTAATTAGTGCATTTATTGACCTAAAACAGGCGTTTGAAACTATATATAGGAACAAATTAATTATAAAATGCGAAGAATAGGGTATAGAGGGGAATATCATTGATTGGATAAAATATTACTTGACCGATCAGCATGAGAAGACCAAAATGGGTGGAGATTGCTCAGAGGAGCTCAACACGCTTTATGGAGTTTCGCAGGGTAGTGTTGTGGTACCTTTACTGTTTTTTTTGTACATCAATACTTTATATTGTTGCTTGCGATATTCTTACGTCAATTTCTTCGCAGATGGCATATTGATATCTGTATCAGGTAGGTAATAATTATTCAGCTTTGGTTGATACTACGAAAAACGAATTAGATATCTTAAACGTATGGTTGATGGACGAAATATTGGAGTTATATGCGCAAAACACAAAATGTATGATACTGGCTAGTAAACAAAATTATTCTAATTTCAGACACGATGACTGGGTAGTTAAGGTTGATAATACTACAATTGAATATGTGGATGAAATTAAATATGGGCGCCATATTGGATCCTCAGCTCGAGTTTCATAAAAATGTTGATTTTCTTAAAAAAAAATAGATAAGAAAGATGGGTATTTATCTCGAGTTAGTAGGAAGCTGTGACTTTAGTGCAAGAGGTTGGTGTACAATACCATCATATATCCGCACTTCGTGTATTGTGTGTATCTTATGATGGCTTGTTCTCATAGGAATGTTCAAAGACTGTAAGTCCTTCAGAATAAGGGAATGCGTATAATAATACAAGCAATACCCCGATTATTACAATGTTGGGGTCGTTAAAATTCTAAAATGTATCCCAGCTTATACAGGAGGCAAATATGCTATTACTTTTTAAGATCATAAATAATCAAGCACCAATATAATTTGAGGAATATTTGAAAAAATGTGGGAAGGCCCTGTGGACAGGAGGTTTGACGCTCTTGTTAAAATTGTGACAAATAATTTCTCCGGAAGTAATGGTTTCGCAGAGTTGGGAATGATATCAATGGATTCTTATGATAGACCTGCATCATAAAAGAAATTGAATGGAGACAAAATTGAAAGCGTAGTTATATGACTCACCTCATATGTTGGAATTAGATACATCAGTAAATTAGAATAGCAGTATTCTATGAAATCATAAATTTACGAATAATTATTGAAATTCTGAAAAAATTGTTTCAAGCACTGAAGTGAAGTCAGGAGCTTTTGCGCGTATGTTCTATTGTCCATTCTCCTGTATTCGTCACTCTTAATCGAATTTAACCCGGTGAATTCTATTGTCTGTTCTCCTGTATTGGACACTCTTAATCGAATTTACCATGGTGAATTCGATTAAGAGTGCCCAATACAGGAGAATATACAATGAAATTCACCGCGGTAAATTATTAAGAATATAACTGGAATTAATGTCATATTTAAATAATCAAAGTAAAGAAAATCATAAGTTAAGCTACTAACACATTGAATGAAATTCAATTGAATTCCAGTAATATTCAATTACTTATTCTTAACCAATTAATGCCCATTGATAGATCTGAAGGTGTTGAGGTGAAACAATAAGATATATTCTCATTAGTGATAGAAAAACTGGCCTAAAATACCTCTCTCTCTACCCATCACGAGATTTAATATCGACAAATGAGCCTCTAACCTCATAAGATCAGAAAGTGTGGTTAATTTCAAGTTGAGTTTTGAAGCCTTCAGCAAAATTTCAGCGATATCATATTAAAAATAATACATAACCTTCCAAAAGTCCCCTTTCACAAATGTACTCCTCCGCAGGCGAATGGATCTCTTGAAGAAGAATCGCCTTCTCTATTTTTCAAAGATATTCACTCTTGATCATAGAAATCGCTTCAATATTTAGTTGACTCCTCCTAAGAAGGATATCTTTCAAAACCGGGTCTGACCGCTACAGGACCCTAATGTAGGGCTTACATCTCCCATAAATTCGTGATGAAAAATTATGTCATCATGACATTCATCGTCTTGAAGGTTCTCGCAAAAATACAACGATTCCCATCCAGCTACCGAACTCACAAAAGGCTGCTCGGTTCTCCAACAATATAGATCCGATCGTGTTCAAACTTGGTACTTTGCAGTAGAGTAAAGTTCTGAAATCTCTTGCAAAATTGCAGCGTTGCCGGACGAATAGTTTATGATATATTCAATTTTTTCCAAAATATTTTCAATGATTTATTTGAAATTTTCTAGTTATACCATCCTCACGAAATTCCGCAAGAATTTTCACGTTGGCATTCTACAACTATTAGCTATGTTTCAATTATATCGCTATTGTATTTTTCGAGTTATTGAGAAAATAACAACCTAATTTCAGATGGTTATTACTCCAAAACCGTTTGGCCGATTATACTTTAGACAAACTCAAATGCTGCATTCAGATGCACAACCTAACCTAAAAAGTGCGAGCTACTATCTCTTTCCGTTCTCAGGTTATCGTGTCATAAATAATATTTTTTTAATAATTTTTTTTTAATTTTCTTATGATACGATTATCACAAAATTTCACAAACGTGCTCAAGTTTATATTCTACAACTATTCACCAAGTTTCAATTCTATCGGATTCATATTGATTGAAAACAAAATTATTAATATTATTACTTAGAAACCATTAGGCCGATTATGCCCATTAATAAACCTGTCCGTCGTATTGGGATGCGCCACCTACCCTGAAAATTTCAAGTCACTAGGACGGCCGCACGGACAGAATCAAATTTGACCTCGAATTATTCATCAGGGAGACGAACCCAATCGTTTGAGACCATTTTCGGCGAAAAATTCGAAAATTACAGACATTTGCGCAAAATGATAACGCGATGTTCCCCAGAACATACGCGCAAAAATAATATCTCCGAAAGTAGTAGTTTGTAAGACATGAAAATGATTTCAGTGGATTCTTATAATGAAACTGCATCTTGAAAAAAATTCAATTCGAAATTTGTAATGTAAAACCAATTTTTTTTTCGTTACTCAGAAACCACCAATCCTATTTTGCTCAATAACGAACTCAACCGAGATATTTATCCCCCACATACACTCTGAAATTTTCAACTGTCTAGCTGATTCCGTTTGAGAGTTATTGTGTTAAGGGACGGCACTTGTATCTTTTTTGTTTTTCAAAAATAAGATATTTGCATGTACCAGTCTATTCAGCTAGATATAGTTTATTATGTCCTAACTTTCAAGGTGGCAGGATTCTTAATAAAAATATTACTCACACAATGCCACCCCCTACGCTGCTCTGACGGCCGGATATTTGAAACTGAGTATTAATAATTTTTTTATTATCCATACAGAGCATATTTCCGAACTTTCAAGATGGCAGGATTCTTCTGAAAAATATTGCTGAAACAATGCCATCTGCCAACGCTGCCCTGATGGCCGGGCGTATGAAACCGAGTATTATATTTTTTTTTACTATACAGGGTGAGTCTTTGACCACTGCATTAATTTTAACCAAAGATTCCTCTCATCAAATGAAACACTTTTTTCATTTAACATTTTTTCAAATTCAGCTCAGGTAAAAAGATACAGGCTGTTGAAATTTTGAAAAAAAATCAGTTTTTATTTTGTAGCTTTGACATCCTTTTTTCGAATAAAATGAATGTTGGCGTGAAGTTTCCTATAACTATGATACATATTTTGCAAATATTAGTCATTTTCTCCTTCTACTGGTTTTCTAGTTATGGACTCGTGGATTCATAAAACTAAACGAAATTAGCATAAAGAAAGCATACAAAGTTTTTCATGATTTTCATCATTTTAGAATATTATATTATTCTTCATCATTTCTCCTTAAACGCAACGTTTTCGAGATATGCTTCAATTAATGTTTTAAAATGGAAAACTCCAGAAATTTCACTACTTTTATGGATCCGTCCCTGAGCGTTGAAATCCCGAATCAAGCTGTAAACCACGTTACCATGCCTTATTCTCCTCCGCCAACAATGTCATAGATAATTTATATGCGGGAGTGTATTAGCACATTGTGAAATCTTTAAACGCTTGTAACTCTTTACCTGAGCCGAATCTGGAAAAAGTGTTTCATTTGATGAGAGGAATCTTTGGTTAAAATTAATGCAGTGGTCAAAGACTCACCCTGTATATGCAGAAATAATTTCTAAACCTTCAAATTGTCAGGATTCTCAATAAAAGTATTGCTGAAACAGTGGCATCCCAACGGCGAACTGGCGGCTGGATATTTTGAACCTAGTATTACATCTTCCTTTACTATCCACATAGAACATATACAAAAAATTCAAGGTGGCAGGATTCTTGATAAAAAAATATAGCTGAAACAGTGCCACCTCGAACACCACCCTGACACCGGTTTTTTGAAACCGAGTATCACTAATTCTTTTACTATCCATACATACCGTGTATTACAAATTTATTCACTGTCTATGCAGAACATATTGCCAAACGTCCAAGGTGGCTGCATTCTTAAAATAAATATTGCTGAAACAGTTCCACTCTCAAGTCTCAACGCCGTCCTGACGGCCGAATATTTGAAACCTAGTGTTCCACCTTCTTCTACTGTCTGGCAGGATTCTTAATAAAAATATTGCTGAATAAATGTCGCAGCTAACGCCGCCCTGATGGCCGGATAGTTGAAACCGAGTATTACTATCCGTGCACAACATATTTACAAACTTTCAAGCAGGAAGGATTATCAATAGAAATATTGCTGAAATAGTGCCAACCCCAACGCCGCCCTGACAGCCAGATATTAAACCTAGTTTTACATCTTCATCTACTTTCCACATAATGACATTCACTTATAACGTAAATTTTCCAGCTCCTTTTTTCAGTATTTTGTACAATAGAAAGTGAAGCATATACATATCTATGGGAGATGACAGCCCTACATTACCGACCTGTTGCGGTCTTCGAACATCTGAAGTTCTGAATAATCATCGCTTGTGTTGGCCAAACTTGATTTTGAAAAACCCTCCTGGCCTTATGAGCAAGGACATTTTCCTTCTTTAATTAAAATATCTTTGAAAATAAGAGGAGGTGTTTCTTCTTCAAGAGATCCATGCGGCTACAGAGGAGTCTATCTGTGAGAGGGTACTTTTTGGCGCTCTTGTTCCTTGCAACAGAGTGCTTATCAATTTGTCCAAATGTCTGTGATTTTCGAATTTTTCGATGAAAATGGTCTTAAGTGATTTGGTTCGACTAAACGATCAAGAATACGTGGTCAAAAACAATTTCGCCCGGCCGGTCAGGACAGTCGTAGGCACGATAACTCTCGAACGAAAGGAGTTAGAGGATTGAAATCTACAAGGTAAGTTTGGAGCATAAATATCTCGTACGAGAACATTAACGGGTGGAAACCACCAAGCGGTTTCGGAGTTATGGTCATTTTGAGTAAAATGATTTATTATGAATATTTCCGGAACTGATCACTCGATCTATCTGAAATTTAGCATCAGATTGTAGAATCATGACTTTTATATGCACGCGAAGTTTGGTATTGATCGGATTGCCATAAAGTGGCAAAAAAAATTTCAATAACATTTTGAAATTTTGTTTCTACAATTATTCTCGACTAGAATGAGCTAGGCAGTTGAATTTTTCATAGTGGGTTTGGGAGATAAATATCTCGATTGAGTTTGTTATTAGACACGATCGGCCTGATGGTTTCGGAGATACGAAAAAAAAAATTATTTTTACATTACAAATTTCTTTAAGATGCAGTTCCACTATAAAAATCCATTGATATAATTTTCAACTCTAACAAGCTAATACTTCCGGAGATATGATTCTCCAAAATTTCAATAATAAATCGTACTTCTATGTTTTCACAGAATGCTATAATAATTCTATCCATGAATTATTATATGATCTGTGTTCATACTCGTACATTTCATCTTATTTTCCTGTAAGAGATAGTCAAATTCATTTTAGCTAACGTAGAATTATGAGGATTATACTTAATATGATATTATACTTTTTGGTGATATTTTATTGCCCGTGGACAATCCATATGATGATGGAAATAATACTTTGACAAGTTTATCAGAATAGGTTCAGAATAGCTCTATTAAAAACAAAACTCAAATATTGGCTAAGTTTCTATTAATATAATATAATTTTCAGAGTGGATTTGAGAAATGAATATCTCGGGTAAGTTCGTGGTTTTTGGCGGTCTTGGTTGAATTTGATATCTTTCATGGTGCAGTTGTATCATATTTGAATATAAATTCTTTCATGATGTATTTCTATCATAAGAACCCATTGTTAGCATTCCCAACACTGACAAACCAATACCTTCGGAGATATGATTTGTCAAAGATAAAACAAGAGCGCCAAAGCTCCTGCCACAGGAGGTCGAGTTTCGGGTACCTTGGAGAAACCTCTTTAGTTTTTGACGGAAGAATCCATATTGAAGAGAGAAATGTTCATCAATATTTTAAATTGCAGCTTATTTTGTGAACAAATTCAATTTGTACAAATTACAACACTGAGACGGTTTTTTGCTGAGCTTTTTCCCTAAGCTCTTGTATCAAATTGTATGGTAGGTACCCCGTTACATTAACCTCTGCTAATACTTATAAAGCTCCTAATCGAAAGAAAATATGGGGGTTTATTCAAGACGTGAATCTTGTAGGTGTTAGTGTGACTCGTTTGCTGTGGTTTGAGCCATGATTATTGATAACCGAAAATCAACAGTTTCCGAGATATTCTAGTTCTGGATATTTTTAAAAGATTTCTCAGCTTAGTATGTAGGTTTTTAAACGAATTTTTTCCTAATCGGTGGATAGGTAGGGGAGGTCCTATTTCGTGGCCAGCGGGATGTCCGGATCCAACACCTTTAAATTTTCATGTTCGGGACAATTTATAAGAATTGGTATATGAATGATCAATAAATACACGTGCACATATTGTAGAGAGAATAAACGAAGCAGCCAGAAGATTCAGACTATATTTCAGGCGGAATATAACAACATAAGAATTTACAAAGAGGTATAAAGAATGGTGGAGCTCATTTTGAACATAATTTATGAATACATTTTCTAATGAAATTCCGAGTATAGTTGCGATAAAAAAAATTTTATTCGTTATTTAACATTATTTGCTTCATATATCCCCTTTCAAATCATACTAATTATTTTACAGCATACAGCACAGTTTTGCTTTTTTAATACATATCATATCTTTTTCTGATAAAAATGATTATCAAATTTGGTCAACGTAGAAAAAATTGACCAAAAATTAACTGAGGTGAGGAATCTTTTGAAAATCGCAAGAACTCAAATATATCGGAAACTGTTGATTTTCGGTTATCAATAAATATGGCTCAAACGACATCAAATGAATCATACTAACACCTCCTCCAAGATTCACGACTGATTTGGAATCACCCTGTATGTACAGGGTTGTCCAGTTTGAAGGGCGGAAAATCCGGGAGACGATAGAGAATCGGAAAATAATATGAATTTTCTCAAAGATTATTCGGGAAATGCTTCGGTAACAGTACAGGGCATTCAATTTTTATTATAAAGAATCAAATTCAAGAATTTTCGTCAAACAGCTAGAGATATTCGAATGAAAGTTGCTAGGCCTCAATTTCCCGCGTGGTAGCAAGTTTTTTAATCGAAACTTATTTTTTTTGTCCTACCAGTGTTGTTCTTACTAGCACGTGACTGGGCATTTTCGAGGAAAAAATTGGCTTTTCTTGAAAATAAACATCAATTTTGAATTCCTCATTCAATCTGTGAGGAAAATGCCCTCTTTTATATTTTGTCAACCAAGCATCTTTCTTGAGTAAATAATGAAAATTCGAAAAAATAATGATTTTATGAAACAATAAAAAAAGAAAATTCAAACTAATACATGTAGAGAATGAACTTGAAGATAAATTGTTCGAAATGAAATCCTCCAAATTCAATAAATTTTTTGCATCTGCTAGTTAATCGTCGAAGCTTACTGAATATTCCAAAATGCGGAGAAACTCCATTCGGTTGTAATCAAATACCGCGTCTTAAATTAAGAGCTAACTCTTCAATGTGGTCCTGCAGGATATTTGAAACGAATTCTAGAAAAATTTCTAAATTTAATCTTGGGAAGTAGAAAATGTGGACCACAATCATTTTCGAATTTTCATTCTCTAGTTTAATGGGGATTTCAAAATCGATGTTTATTTTCAAGAAAGGCAGTGGCGTAACAATTTTTTCCTCGAAATTGTCTAGTCACGTGGTTGTACGGACACCATTGCTAGGAAAAAAAAAATTGTTTCCAACTTGCTACCACGCTGAAAAATGTAGTCTAGAAATTTTCATTCAAATATCTCAAAAATGTAGCCGTTTGGCAAAAATTAATAAACTTAGGTGGAAATCTCGACTACTTTGTGAGTTAGATGCTTGGAAATTGTCGGGGACAGCAGTAAGCAAAACAACAAGATCCAACCAATTATTGGTTGTAACAATAGAGATGCTCAATTGATTGGATCTAATTGTTTTGTCACTGCTGTTCCCGATAATTTCCAAGCAGCAGAAATTAATAAATTTAATTTTTTCTCATCATACTTGAATGCCTGTACTTTGTAATCGAAGCATTTGCGGAATATGGTTCATTAAGCAAATGTATATTATTTTTCAATTTTCTATCATCTCCTGGATTTTCCACCTTTCAAACTAGATCACCAAAATTGAAATTCGTTAAATATAATATATGGAAAAATTATGGCTTGAAGTTATGTGGGGAATTTCAGCTGGTTCTGCCGCATAGTTCCTGAAATCTATATTTTTTCAAGATATATCCCCGCATTTTCAATTCCAACATATTTATTCTATTGGAATAACAATTTCTTAAATATCAAATAATCTACGAAAAAACACACATCTTTAGTAATTTCAGGTTACGATTCTCGAAATTCAGCGAAAATGAGCGCGTCGCAAGTAGGTATACAAGTAATTACCGGGTTTTAAATGGATCGGATTTATATTTTCAGAGCTATAGGGGAAATAACAACAAAATATCAGTAACTCCAAAACCGTTTGGCCTGTTATTCCTATTAACGAACTCAAATGTCGCATCTCTTCCCATTTTCAAGTTTTCCGTGAGATGAATAATATTATTTCATTGTTTTTTTTGACAATTTGCTAGAGATACGATATACCCTAATTTTCACTTACGTCTGTGTGTCGCTATTTTACAACTAGTAACCAAGTTTCAATTCGAACGAGTCTATATTTTTTGAGTTATCGAGAAAATAATATTCCAGGTGGGCATAACTCCAAATCCCTTGAATCGATTATGACCAACAACTAATTTAGCTCTCCCATTCGGATGCGCAACCAAACTTTAAAATTGCAAGTCCCTATATATTTCCGTTTGAAAGTTGTCCTGGCAAAGGTCACCCATCCCGCTACTGAAATCACGCAAGTCTGCTCAGATCTGCAACAATATAGACCCAATCGTGTTCAAACCTGAATATTGGCTGTAAAGTTATGTTTTGAAGGCTCTCGCAAAATTTTAGCAATGTCGGACCAATAGTTTCTGATATATAGAAATTATTTAAATGATTTTCATTGATTTTTATAAATTTTCCATTGATACGATCCACACGAAAGTTCACGAAAATTTTCGCGTTGGCATTCTACTACTAATTGTTATGTT
Organism: Halyzia sedecimguttata; assembly: GCA_937662695.2. Classification (NCBI taxonomy): domain Eukaryota; kingdom Metazoa; phylum Arthropoda; class Insecta; order Coleoptera; family Coccinellidae; genus Halyzia; species Halyzia sedecimguttata. The sequence continues at coordinate 6,182,398 of OW569416.2, read as the reverse complement.
TGAATTAGATCACATTTTTATTTTTTGAGATATGGAGGAAATATCATCCAAATTTCAGATGGGTATAACCCCAAAACCGGTTGACCGATTATGCCTTTTAAACGGAAAGCCTTAAAAATTTCAAGTTGCATTCTATTTGAGTTCTCAATTTATCGTGAGAGAAATAAGATTTTTCAATCATTTTTTTTCAATTTCTACTCATACAATTCTTACAAAAGAGCTAGGTAGGAAGATTCAATCCGATAATATCTGTATTGGATGCAGACAAAATTATAACTCGCAAACCGTTGGGCCGAATGTGTCCATTACCAAACTCATCCGTCGTTTCTGAACACGGCACCTACTATGTGAATTTCAAGTTGCTATCTCCTTCCGTTCTAAATTTTTAGTGACAACGGCCATCTGGCCAGACATAATCCAACTAGACCTCGAATTGTTCATCAGAGAGTCAAACATAAAAAATTGCGACCATTTTCGGCAAAAAATTCGAAAGTTACACACGTTTGGGCAAAATGATAGCTGTTCCCCAGAACATGCGCGCAAAAAAATTGCTGATTCATTGTCACCCCCAACGCCGCACTGACGGTTGTTTGTTTGGAACCGAGTATTTAATTTTTTTCAACTATCCATACAGAACATAATATATCCAAACTCTTAAGGTGGCGGGATTCTCAATGAAAATATTGATGAAACAATGAAACCCTCTACGCCAGCCTGATGGCAGGATATTTGAAAACGAGTATTAGAAATTCCTTTACTATCCATACAGAACATATTTAGAAACATTCGAGGGGGGAGGATTTTAAACAAAAGTGGGAAAGCCTTGTGGCAGGAGCTTTGGCGCTCATGTTCAATTTTTGACAAACCATATCCCCGAAAGTATGGGTTTCTCACAGTTGGGAATGATATCAATGGTTTCTTATTATAGAACTGCACTATAAATTTATCAAGATTAAATGAGCAATATGCCATGATTTAACCTCGTGGAATGGGTAGTTGCAACTAACACTCGCTGCGTAGTTGTCACAACTCGAAATACCCGAAAAAAAAAGTATCATCGGAATGTTTAGAGCAAGGCTGGAGACAGCCATATCAGATTGTCCATTACTGATATTTGAATAGGTAATGGCTGACGAACAAATTATTTTAATAGTTCAAAATATATTAATAAAATACAATCCTCTTATCATAATTTGATAGTTCATACCACTAACATTTTCATTCTGTGTTGTGAACACTAATAGTAGAGTTCAAACCGGGCTCTATCGTGTCACCACGTGGGACCTTCATTGCTAAAATGTATAGACCACTGGGTATCATTCTCCATACCCTTACAATGTAAATTCAACTGGTCGTCAAAAAATCGTCGTGTGCAGGAAGGGGTGGGGGGAATTTTTCCAAAAATTGACAAAAAATTTTTTTCTGTTCATGGTCATCTATATACGGTGAACATCACTCACACAAACTTCTGTTGAAATATACGATTCAGAAATATTTTTTATTAATTGTCAAAAAAGTCGGATACAATACTCTTAAATGGAATTCCTTAAGATATATACGCTTGCCCTGAACACCCATATTAACTATTATGTTCCACTCGGTTTTACTCGAGATCTGTTAGGATTATCGAAAAAATGCTTTATATGAAAGGTCTGCTCCGAAAACCAACGATTCAGATGCTTCTTTCAAAATTACAATAGGTAGAATAGTTTCCTCACAAAATAAGAAATTGTGTTATTAACTCCCATTAACCGAAACCGAACCTGGAGACGCTAGTAAGGCGCAATTTGTAGCGTTAGTCCATGTTAGTGGCGACCTTATGGATTTGAGCTTTGATCTATGCACATAAGGTTCGTTATATCCATCCGACCAACTTTACAGTACTATTCCTGCGTGCCTTCAGAACGCATTTTGAAGATATTGTTTAAATTCCTAATTTTTTATATATATGAGAATTTTACATATAATTCATATATATTTGATTTAATTTTGTTAATTCGTTAATAAATATGCAAATATGCGAGTTCAAACTTATATTCATTACTTCATAAATCAATTTTGTGACGTAATATTACCACATTTTTGAAATCATCGTTCATTCTCATTAGTAGTAACAAGATTTCCTGAATCCTAGACCAAAAATCTGGAAAAGAATTAAGAAGGTATATAGTTGGTATCTATGATATTTAGGGTCTAAAAATTTCTTACATGTCATGATTCATCTAATTCAACTATCACTATCAGATGAAGAATCATCATTTTGAAGATATTGTTTAAATTCCTAATTTTTTATGTATATGAGAATTTTACAGATAATTCATATATATTTGATTTAATTTTGTTAATTCGTTAATAAATATGCAAATATGCGAGTTCAAACTTATATTCATTACTTCATAAATCAATTTTGTGACGTGCTATTAACACATTTTTGAAATCATCGTTCATTCTCATTAGTAGTAACAAGATTTCCTGAATCCTAGACCAAAAATCTAGAAAAGAATTACGAAGGTATATTGTTGGTATCTATGATATTTAGGGCCTAAAAATTTCTTACATGTCATGATTTATCTAATTCAACTATCACTATCCCATGAAGAATCATCAAGGGAAGGAAGATTTGAAAAATTTGAAGTACTCGTATTTGCAGATGTTTTTTGGGCCATACATTTGCAGCAGCCAATACACGGAATTTGTTTTCTTTTACAGGAACACATTGATCATGTGCAATCTGAAATGAGAATTTCCATTTCATAAAGAATATTTACGGATCTGATATTCGAAATAATATTTACCTTTCCTACAACTGCAGTTGCTAAGGATAGATGTTTCCTTAGGTAGGATTGGCATCGTCGTTAATTTTGGCAGAAGTTTTCCATTTTCTACATACCACCCACTAAATATAGGATCCGGTAAAGATGGTCATGGTACATTACTATTGATCCAAATTTTTGTTTGGTAATGGACTCGAAGGCTGTGTTGTCTCAAACTATCCAATGTTGGAGGTAATTTACTTATGGATCTTGAAGAAGCTATAATATTCCCCTGAGCCTGTTGATACATTTCACATTTTCGTTTGTCGTATACAGATGGATTTCAAATTCAACAATATTATAGCTTCTTCAAGATCCATAAGTAAATTACCTCCAACATTGGATAGTTTGAGACAACACAGCCTTCGAGTCCATTACCAAACAAAAATTTGGATCAATAGTAATGTACCATGACCATATTTACCGGATCCTATATTTAGTGGGTGGTATGTAGAAAATGGAAAACTTCTGCCAAAATTAACGACGATGCCAATCCTACCTAAGGAAACATCTATCCTTAGCAACTGCAGTTGTAGGAAAGGTAAATATTATTTCGAATATCAGATCCGTAAATATTCTTTATGAAATGGAAATTCTCATTTCAGATTGCACAGGATCAATGTGTTCCTGTAAAAGAAAACAAATTCCGTGTATTGGCTCCTGCAAATGTATGGCCCAAAAAACATCTGCAAATACGAGTACTTCAAATTTTTCAAATCTTCCTTCCCTTGATGATTCTTCATGTGATAGTGATAGTTGAATTAGATGAATCATATATATCATAGATACCAACTATATACCTTCTTAATTCTTTTCTAGATTTTTGGTCTAGGATTCAGGAAATCTTGTTACTACTAATGAGAATGAACGATGATTTCAAAAATGTGTTAATATTACGTCACAAAATTGATTTATGAAGTAATGAATATAAGTTTGAACTCGCATATTTGCATATTTATTAACGAATTAACAAAATTAAATCAAATATATATGAATTATCTGTAAAATTCTCATATACATAAAAAATTAGGAATTTAAACAATATCTTCAAAATGATGATTCTTCATCTGATAGTGATAGTTGAATTAGATGAATCATGACATGTAAGAAATTTTTAGACCCTAAATATCATAGATACCAACTATATACCTTCTTAATTCTTTTCCAGATTTTTGGTCTAGGATTCAGGAAATCTTGTTACTACTAATGAGAATGAACGATGATTTCAGAAATGTGGTAATATTACGTCACAAAATTGATTTATGAAGTAATGAATATAAGTTTGAACTCGCATATTTGCATATTTATTAACGAATTAACAAAATTAAATCAAATATATATGAATTATATGTAAAATTCTCATATATATAAAAAATTAGGAATTTAAACAATATCTTCAAAATGCGTTCTGAAGGCACGCAGGAATAGTACTGTAAAGTTGGTCGGATAGATATAACGAACCTTATGTGCATAGATCAAAGCTCAAATCCATAAGGTCGCCACTAACATGGACTAACGCTACAAATTGCGCCTTACTAGCGTCTCCAGGTTCGGTTTCGGTTAATGGGAGTTAATAACACAATTTCTTATTTTGTGAGGAAACTATTCTACCTATTGTAATTTTGAAAGAAGCATCTGAATCGTTGGTTTTCGGAGCAGACCTTTCATATAAAGCATTTTTTCGATAATCCTAACAGATCTCGAGTAAAACCGAGTGGAACATAATAGTTAATATGGGTGTTCAGGGCAAGCGTTTATATCTTAAGGAATTCCATTTAAGAGCATTGTATCCGACTTTTTTGAGAATTAATAAAAAATATTTCTGAATCGTATATTTCAACAGAAGTTTGTGTGAGTGATGTTCACCGTATATAGATGACCATGAACAGAAAAAAAAATTTTGTCAATTTTTGGAAAAATTCCCCCCACCCCTTCCTGCACACGACGATTTTTTGACGACCAGTTGAATTTACTTTGTAAGGGTATGGAGAATGATACCCAGTGGTCTATACATTTTAGCAATGAAGGTCCCACGAAAATCTGTTTTAGAGCTCTTTTCATGCCTTGTGAACTCTACTATAACTCAAGAAAGAATATTTGATACACAAACGTAGATCAATATTACAGCAATTTGTTGCTAGCAACATTATGAAAATACTGTATATAGAAACATGTCCCTCTACTTAAGGAACTAAAGGTAATATTAACCTCGGTGGTCAACGAACAGTAATTCCTTTCGATGATTCCATTATGTTGTTCTTTTTTATTGCCTTCATAAACTACATCATTAAAAAGATCCAAATCTAAATCTTCTGAAACATCATCTGACATTATCTGACTGCAAACGAATTTAGTGTGGTGTGTCTAACCGAAACTTGGCTGAAGAGTGGAGTGCAATCGAGTGAATTATTTGATAGTAGATATCAAGTTTTTAGACGTGACCGTGGTGACTCCGATTCGCGAAAGAAGGATGGGGGTGGTGTTCTGATTGCGGTAGATTTGACCATCGAGGCTACTCACCATCCAGAACTTCAGTCTGTTGCAGAGGACTTGTGGATTTCACTGCGATTGGGTGATAAACTGGTTTATATAGTATGTGCTTATCTTCCACCCAACAATAGACTCTCTTACGATAATTTTCTGGGTGGCATACGGTCTCACGAAAATATATTACAGAATAACACTGTTATAATAGTTGGTGACTTTAATTGGTCAAAATTAATGTGGACTAGCTCTGTGAATCAGGAAATTTTAGATCCCACTGATGTCGATCAGGAATCAGCTGAACTTATCGATTTATTTTCACTCTTGGGCTTCACCCAGTTTAATTCCATAAAAAACACGAACGGCAAAATTCAGATCTGGTATTCTGTAACGATATGCAATTGAGAGACACTGTATTCGATTCAAAGGATCCTCTAGTTAAAGAAGATAGACACCATCCTGCATTTGAAGTCACATGTAAATATAGTAGATTGAAACCACTCTGTCATTCTAAAAAACTCATGAAAAACTTTAAAAAATTGGTTCAAGCCCTGTGGACAGGAGCTATTGGGCGCATGTTCATCTTCCTTGTGGCCCGTACTGACCAGTAAAGAAAAAAAGCAGTATCATGTTGAATACCTTAATATTATTCTGGAACACAAATTTTCCATTACAATAATCTTCATCTAGCTTCTATTTAGTATCAATTCCTGTAGAACGTGATCATAATAAGTGTTTTCCATATAATAAAATGTGTTTGAACTTGGTATGTAGGAAATCTGACATCAATTATTGGAATTAATTGATTTGACAAACAGCCGTCAAATGAGGTAAATAGATTTTTGTGACGATTTTCTGTGACCATAGAACGTCAAAACACGCTGGAATGTGAATTTTAAGCAATATCTTCTGGAATTGAGATCGTATCGAACTGAAATTTTGCCCTATCGTGTAGAATGCTTGATTTAACGTCGGTACAAATTTTTTTATTAAAAAATTTTCCAACTGCCCGATCCCAACAATACTTAGATAATATTATATCCATAAATTAAGCATTTCATTATTGCATTTCTTGAAATAGGTACCTTTTCAAGTCGATCAACATAGTCCTTCTTTCGACGTCTAAACATAGATGCATAGAATACATGGTGAAGACACTCTTTGACATATTTTCGGCCGATTTGCGGTCCAAATACTGTCAAAATACAAGGATTTTGTTTTACTTCAATTTTCGCCGATGGATGCCGGCAGTAGAAATTTTATGGACAAAATTACCGACATGTCAAATTAAATTTGAATCTTTGCTTATTCCAGTTTCTTGTGGAAAGTCGTTTGCCGCGCCGAAAGTAAGTCAAATGTTTGCTGTGTGAACTCTGAACGAGTATCCAGAACCATTTTAATCAAATACTATTTTCAATTCGAAAATACTTCGTTTTTATGCGAATATATTTTTTTAACAATTGTATATTCTTACCGGATCGCTGATACCGTTAATTGTTAATAAATCAACATAGGAGAACGTAAGACTTGTTGATTTACTATAATCTTGCCGGTTGATGAACATAAACTGTTTTAACAGTTGAAATTAAGATATAACTCTATTGATTAATAATTATATTCATTATACAATTCAGTTATATATTGAGAAGGAATGAAATGCCATGTTATGAAAACTAACAATATTATTTGTGAACGATGAAAGGACTAGCAGAGAACAAAGTTCAGAGCAACCACACAGTGTGATTTCATCAATTTGAATAGCTTTCCTAAGGCGTCATTCTTTTTGGCGCTCTTATACTACCTATAATATTATTTGTTTCAAGGATATTGTTAAACGACAAGAATGGCAACTGGCTTGTGCTAGAGGTAGGGTATCGAAAATTAGAACATTTGTTTGTTCAAAATATTTTTCTAGCGAATATATGTATATTGAATAAAAGATTGAAACGTAGTACACTACCCTCTATTTGGTTAGTTTATCAATTTAATGAATCATTTTTCGATATTTCATCAGTATATACTTAGTTCTGAATAATAGCTATCGAATTAAATATCTATATTCAGCAATCTAATTGCTGAGAACATGAAAAGTTGTCAAGGGGTATTGGGTGACTGAAAAAATGCTGTATACATGAGAATGTTTTCATGAAATTTCAAATTATACATATAATATAATAAGTAAAATGCTCAATTTAAAAGAGCCTTACATGATAAAGGAATTAATACATTTGAATAATAATATGATATCGAAAGATATTGTATGTAGAGGTATTACAGAAAATTCTGTATCATTCAATGTATTTCAAAATACATAAATTAAATGCTTGTACTCTAATGACGTTGGATGTGATCTTTCGTAATGGAAAAATAATGATTTCACAGATTTCTTCATTTACAGTTCCATTCAAAATGTTCCAAAGAAACTCCTTTACTGATAAATCCCTTATTTGACCTCATTATGTCTTGGCAAGATGAAATTTCTGTTCCAAACCAATGTGGTTTACATATTATCTCCGAACAGATATCTGATTAATCAAAAAATGGATTGATTTTTCAATAAACTGCTTCATTATATTCTTTTAATTTGAATTTACGAACTAGCAACGGTGAAAAGTGAACTTTGTCGCTTGTCAGTTTTCATTTATTCGCTTATCAGAATCTTCGAAATCGACCCTAGCGGCACCATCGTTAATAAAGTGAAGTAGTACATAAAGTACGTGATTTGACAGTTCTTGGTCCGTTTTTCGGCCGAAAATTTTAGCAGTAATTAGTAGGGAGTGTCCACACCTTGTTATTCTATGCATCTTGGTCTAAACTATGACTTGATTCTTTATGTTTATGTCTTTGAATTTGTTTTCGGTGGAATTCAAAGATTTCATAGAATAATCGATGAAAATACTGAGAGAGACCCAGGAAATTTGACACATTTTGTCTTATATCTCCAGAAATTGAAATCGTATAGAGCCAAAATTTTGCACAATGTTGCAAAATACTACAATTGACGTTAGTACAATTTTTTTTTCGAAAAAATTAAAAGAAATATTTTTTTAAAAGTTACCAACATTTCGATCATAACAGAATTTTGCCAAAAGTTGCGCGTTTATATCCTCGAACTGACTACCAAGTTTCGATTCAACATCTTCTTTAGTTCCTGAAATATCAGGGAAATAACCTCAAAATTTGAAATGTCTATAACTTCTAAACCGTCCGGCCGATTTTGCCCGTTAACGAACTTAACCGTCGCATTTTGATCAGAAACCTACCCTGAAAGTTTGAAGTCGATAGGACCTTCGGTGCTCCTGTTATCGTGCCTACGGCCGGAAGGCCGGCTGGCCGGACGGCACCCAAAAATCTGACACCGGATTCGTGATCAGGGAGTCCGAATTAGTCTATTAGCCAATTTTCAGCTCGAAATTCGAAAATTACAGACATTTGGACGAAATGATAGGACGATGCTCCCCTAGAACATGCGCCCAAAAAGCAGTATCATGTTGAATACCTTAATATTATTGATTATTATATAATAATCGATGAAAATACTGAGAGAGACCCAGGAAATTTGACACATTTTGTCTTATATCTCCAGAAATTGAAATCGTATAGAGCCAAAATTTTGCGCAATGTTGCAAAATACTACAATTGACGTTAGTACAAGTTTTTGTTGCAATCTGATGAATAGTTCACGAAAAAAAAATTTTTTTTTCGATAAAATTAAAAGAAATATTTTTTTAAAAATTACCAACATTTCGATCATAACAGAATTTTGCCAAAAGTTGCGCGTTTATATCCTCGAACTGACTACCAAGTTTCGATTCAACATCTTCTTTAGTTCCTGAAATATCAGGGAAATAACCTCAAAATTTGAAATGTCTATAACTTCTAAACCGTCCGGCCGATTTTTCCCGTTAACGAACTTAACCGTCGCATTTTGATCAGAAACCTACCCTGAAAGTTTGAAGTCGATAGGACCTTCGGTGCTCCTGTTATCGTGCCTACGGCCGGAAGGCCGGCCGGCCGGCCGGCCGGCCGGACGGCACCCAAAAATCTGACACCGGATTCGTGATCAGGGAGTCCGAATTAGTCTATTAGCCAATTTTCAGCTCGAAATTCGAAAATTACAGACATTTGGACGAAATGATAGGACGATGTTCCCCTAGAACATGCGCCCAAAAAGCGGACTACAGAGTGATAAACGAAGAATTTTCAAAACTGAACTGGAACAAGTTGTTTGAGAACCGCGATACTGATGATGCTGTCAAAATTTTTTACGAAAAAGTCAATGAACTGATTGATAAACACGTTCCTACCTATAAAATCGACACAAAGTACCCTATTTATTTTAAAAAAGAAACAATCAACTGTATCAAAGAAAAACTTCTGTACCACAAAAAATTCAAAAAATATAATAACTTTTCCGATTATGTTAAATATTCACAAATGAGGAAGACGTCAAAGCGCTTGATAGAGAGAGACTATACCAGTTATTTAGAGCATATTCAGTCGGAAATCGTCGGGGGCAGCAGCGGAAAAAGCTTCTGGTAGTTTATGTCCAACAAACGGAAATAAAAAATTTTCATTCCAAAAAATATGACTTTCGATAACCTTTCTGCTGATAGTCCTGGTGAGATTTGCAATTTGTTTGCTTCATTTTTCCAAAGTACATTCGAGGCTCCTCGAAACGTTAGCAGTTCTCACATCCCTGATACGCCGCAATATCCGTTGGCTGTAGTAACGGAGGACGAAGTTAGTAACGTTCTAAAAAATATAAAATTGGATAAATCTGCTGGTCCTGATGGAATACCACCTCTATTTATAAAGAACTGTATAGAAAGCCTCACTACTCCGCTCACTATCATATACAACTTATCACTTTCATCTTACTACCCCACGAAGTGGAAATTGAGTCATGTGGTACCGATTCATAAAAGTGGTAAAAAAAACACGGTCACCAACTACCGACCAATCAGCAAACTTTCAATACTCGGTAAAGTTTTGGAGCAAATTGTTTACGATATACTTCTGAGTGAAACTAAAAAACACATAATTTCTCAACAACACGGATTTTATCCCGGACGGTCAGCAGAAACGAACCTCAGTTTGTATGTTGAGTACATTTCTCAATCAATGGACGCTGGTTGTCAGGTGGACTCGATTTACACGGACTTCAGCAAAGCATTCGACAAAATCGATCACGTGCTGCTCATTAACAAACTCGCTGATGTCTGTGAATCTGCGTGTCTGCCTGATTACATTAGATCATATATAAGCGGAAGAACTCAAAAAGTAATAGTGAACGGACACGAATCGTCCGAATATGCCAGCACATCCGGCGTTCCACAAGGTAGTCACTTGGGCCCTCTACTATTTTTGATATTTATAAACGATATTATAAAGTATTTCCGGTACTCATTCGTATTATTGTATGCAGATGACGTCAAGCTTTTTTGTAGGGTGGAGGTGCTGGAGGACTGTTACAAAATTCAAAGCGATCTTGATCGATTGGTGGCATACTGCGCACAGAACAATATTTTCATCAACATCGAGAAATGTAAATCAATAACTTTCACTAACAACAAAAACAAAATGTCGCACGAATACAACATCGGCACCAACAAAATTGAAAGAGCTCAAAACGTGAAGGATTTAGGAATCCTGATTGATGAAAAACTGAGTTTTAGTAATCACATAAATAGCATAGCAATCGATTGCTTCAAAATGACAGGGTTCATCATAAGAAATTGTAAGAACTTCTCAGACGTACGACCTTTGATACTGCTTTACTACGCATTCATTGACAGTAAATTATGCTACGCCTCCGTAGTATGGAACCCAATATACGCGAAATATATCACTAGACTGCAAAGAATTCAGAATAAATTCATGAGGTACATTGCGCACAAAACGAACCAACCTATACTCAATAGTGACTACTCGACGATTCAAAGTCAATATAAAATTCTCAATCTTACCAAACGCAGAAAGCTTAACGATATGATTTTTATATTCAAAATAATTAATTCACATATTGATTCACCCGATTTATTATCAATGCTCGAATTTAACATCTGCTCCCGGACAACCAGACGACACGAAACGTTCTCGATTGCCTACAGAAGGACAAATGTAGGTTTTAATTCCCCACTGGTTAGGACTCAGAGATCATCCGCCGTATTCACAAAGCATTCAATCTCCGTTAAGTCCTAACTGAGGTTCTCAGTTAAGGATAAATTGGGGATAATAAGGGGCAATAAGGAATAAAGGTGGTAAAACAGGCCTGTTTCACCACCGTTAAATACGTTAACTGAGGTTGCGATTCCAATTTATCCTTAACTGAGGACCTCAGTTAGGACTTAACGGAGATTCAAACACTTAACAATGCTTTGTGAATACGGCGGCATGTAATTCACACACTCTCATCATAGACTTTTATGGCGTTTCTTTGAGTTCTTTCAAAGGACGGGTTAAAAATATTTTGATGTGATATTGTCATTATTGTTGTATTTTTTTTGTTACTTAAGGAAGACCATACATTAATTTGATTGTGATTGTTAACCAGAATTTATTTTTGTTACCAAGTGGATGCTGTATTGGACTTTAGTCTGTTTGTATCCCATATTTGCTAAATAAATAAATAAATAAATCCCCAGTATTTTTACATAAATTATTCAATATGCAACAAGTCAATATTATTTTTGTTATCAAAACAGTCTTGAATATATTCACAAATTGAAGATGCGGAACCTTGTTTTCCAACACAAAATATTTTCAAAGTACGAATTATATACATAAAAAGGAACAGACATAAAAATGACGTCTCTTATAGGTAGATATGTAGATGTGATGACATGAATGAACACACAGAAACACATATAGAACATAGACAGATAGAATTCGCATTCTTTGAAAACATAGAAGTACGATGTGTTATTGAAATTATAAAAAATCATATCTCCGAAAGTATTAGTTTGTTAAAGTTAAAAATGACACCAATGGATTCTTATGATGGAATTGCTTCTTGAAAAAATTGAATTTGAAATTTGAAATATAAAAAAAATTCTTTTTTTGTTACTCCGAAACCAAAACTTTTTTTGTTATTACGATTCAGCCCAATAACGAACCTAACCGTTATATCCATCTTCCAAACCTACTCTGAAAATTTCAACTGTGTAGCTCATTCCGTGGGAGAGTTATCGTGCCTACGGCCGGCTAGCCGGCCAGAACTTTTTCGACCACGGATTCTTGATCGGTGAGTAGAACCAAATCGTTTAAGACCATTTTCATCCAAAAATTCTAAAATAACTGACATTTAGACAAAACTTCTTCTACACATGGAACATATAACTATAATTTCAAGGTGGCCTAATTTTCAATAAAAATATGGCTGAAACTCTACTACCCCAACGCCGCCCTGACAGCCGGATATTTGAAACTGAATATTACAAATTTTTTCTCTATCCATACAGAACTTATTTCCAAACTTTCAAGGAGGCAAGATAGTCAATAAAAATATTGATTGAACAATGCCACCCCAACACCGCCCTAACGGCCAGATATTTGAAACCGAATATTACAATTTCTTCTACTATCCATACAGAACATATTTCCAAACTTTCAAGATGACAGTATTCTTGATTAAAATACTGCTGAAACAATGCCATGCCCAACTCCCGCCCTGACGGCCGGATAATAGAACACGAGTGTTATATTTTTTTTCTCCATCCATACAGAACATATTTCCAAACTTTCAAGGTGGCAGGATTCCCAATAAAAATATTGCTGAAACAATTCCACCACAACGCTGTCCTGATGGCTGCAAATTTGAAACCGAGTATTACAAATTCTTTTACTATCCATAAAGAAAATATTTCAAGTTGGAAGGATTCTGAATAAAGATATTGCTGAAACAGCAATGCCACCACTAACGTCGCCCGGAGGGCGAGATATTTGAAACCAAGTATAACAAATTCTTTTTCTATCCGTTATGAAAAATTTTCCAAAATTTCAATGTAGCAGGATTCTCAATAAAAATATTGGTGAAACATTGCCACCCCCTCCGCTCCGACGACCGTATATTTGAAACCGAGTATAACAAATTCTTTTTCTTTTACACCATACAGAATATATTTCCAAACTTTCAATGTGGCAGGATTTTCAATAAAAATATTGCTGATACAATATGTCACCCCCAACGCCACCCTGACGGCCGGAATTTTGAATTCTATTGCTATCCATTAAGAACATTTTTCAACAAAATCAAGGTGGCAGGAAGAAGGAACAAAATATTGCTGAAATTTATTGCTATAGGTACTGGGGTATGTTTCTGTCGGAATTGTTTTTAGACTACTCTAGTTTTATAATTGTTATGTTTGAGAACATATATTTGGTTTTAATTGTAGTTGATCCTGCACCTACTGAGGATCCCTGCTGAACAATGAAGAACAACTACTTATAACTATTTCGACTTTATCTCAAGATTATTGTGCTGAATGAAAGGCAGTTATTCAATATATAGACCAAGTAGGGTCTCGTATTCTTTCAGGGATTCCAAAGAAAATTACTAATCCAATATATTCGCTGATATTTAAGATTGGAAATAAACGATACCCTGCGCATTGAAGGAGTAAGCCTCAAAAAACCTTCGAATCGGGTGTTGTCAGACTGTGTTCCATGCTGGATGTCTCCATAGAATACTGTGTATCAAGCATGTTTCAATTACACAAAGACCACATCAGAGATATTGGTGACGAAAGAGTTTAGGTATTATATGTCCCATTTAGGTATACGAATGTATGATGAAGAATTGAACCAGAACGATATTGAATTAGGTAAAATATTGATAGCAACACTTTCCACTATAAAAAGTGATTTAAATTTAAAATGAAGCAAGCTGTTGTTGAAATTAGAACATATCGACCACAGTAATTTGTGAAGATGTGAATCGTATGAATAAAACGAAATGACCAACACTTCTCTAAAACAATGCGATTTCAATTTAAAATGAAACATGTTCTTGATGAAATTCGAACATATTGACGCGAAGAATTTGAAAGATTGTACCGGGTTTCCCCTTATAATTTGACCCACCCTTTTATCTTTGTTACGAATGGAGACAGAAAAAAAGTTCTGCACAAAGGTTGTACGAAATCAACTGAATTTTTTCAGAACGTATTCGCGAATTGAAATATATGCAGGCTGGACAAGGTAATGAGCGCAACTAAATTTTTTTTAATGGAACACTTCTATATATTTTTAAATATTTGGCTCTCTTATTACTACAACTACAGAGTCTTAAATTCTGGAAACCACATGGCAAACTCAGTAATCAGTTGTCAAGTGGTAGGCTGTGATAAATCAACTAACTGCAGTTATTTCTGAAACATGCATTACACAGAAGCGGAAAAATTTGAAATTAATGTTTTCACTTTATAATGTGAAGAAGAATAAAAATAAAAAGCAGCAAGGAGATAATATATGGCACATCCAGAGGATGCAATTCCAAATGTAAATACATTTGCTGACACTTATTATTATTATTATTTTGAGGGTAATGTTACTATAATCAATTGTTGATAAATGCTGAATTGACAGCACGACACCTTTTATAGCACATGAAGTTATAGATCAATATCTTGTCCACCCTGTATATATTTCAATTCGTGAATATGTCCTGAAAAAAATCAGTTGATTTCGTACAACTTTCATAGAGAATATAAAACACTTTTCTTTTTCATAGAGAATATTTTTTTGTATCTCCATCCGGAACAAAGTTGAAGGTGGGGTCAAATTATAGTGCGAAACCCGGTACATGAAGAGCAGATAATCGTACGAATCATGAACCAATCCATAATATAATATGGTATGGTCCTCTATAAGTTGCTTCCGTTCAGTTCATATCCACAAGAAAATCTACATTGAAGGAGGCCAATAATCAAAATAATTCTAATTATTTCCATAATTAGACTGAAGGTTTATGGATCAAGGCGAACGTTAGTGAACGTCTAACAAGACTATTGATGTGTGAACCTCGATGATGATTCGGAAGAAGACTGCCACTAAACTACTTAACAAGCCAATCTTTCCAGTGAGAGAAGTCGTTAATAACGTCACAATTGAATCAAGTAATAAAACGACACCTTTTATAGCACATGAAGTTATAGATCAATATCTTGTCCACCCTGTATATATTTCAATTCGTGAATATGTCCTGAAAAAAATCAGTTGATTTCGTACAACTTTCATAGAGAATATTTTTTTGTATTTCCATCCGGAACAAAGTTGAAGGTGGGGTCAAATTATAGTGGGAAACCCGGTACATGAAGAGCAGATAATCGTACGAATCATGAACCAAGCCATAATATAATATGGTATGGTCCTCTATAAGTTGCTTCCGTTCAGTTCATATCCACAAGAAAATCTACATTGAAGGAGGCCAATAATCAAAATAATTCTAATTATTTCCATAATTAGACTGAAGGTTTATGGATCAAGACGAACGTTAGTGACCGTCTAACAAGACTATTGATGTGTGAACCTCGATGATGATTCGGAAGAAGACTGCCACTAAACTACTTAACAAGCCAATCTTTCCAGTGAGAGAAGTCGTTAATAACGTCACAATTGAATCAAGTAATAAAACGACACCTTTTATAGCACATGAAGTTATAGACTAAATTGTCAATTGCTCCGAACGAAAAAAGTATTTTCCTTCTATTTAATCGACTAATTGAATCCCTGCATCAATTTAATCCCATTCTTGACCGGACTGCATAACGTAGCGACGAGCGTAGGCGAACTTCTCCGAATCGAATTTCTTACTGTTATTGTTGATATCGGCGCCGCGACGTGCTCAGTTCTTCGCGCTCCCTATAAGCGAACACACGGACGCTTCGCACGCGCATCAGAAGCCGCGACGTACACATCGACGTTTGGACTTGTCGTCGGGGTAGCTAAGGGTTACCACTAGTTCAACCGTCCCGATTTGGGACAGTTTTGTGTTCTAGATAGACTGACCGAGTTGCGTTGAGTTATTTCTAGCTGACATTTCTCGGAGAATTCTATACAAGGTGAGCGAGAAGTCTTGGTACTGTAGGTGTGTTGCTATTTGTTTAATATTCTCGGTAATGATTGTTAGACCTTTGAAATCGAATGTTTCGAAAGGAACGGAACTGTTACTTGCATTGGTAGAAGGATCGATTTGTATACGTTTTGCAGGAATTTCTTAACGGTCGAGCATATTCAGATTGTGAAAATGCAGAATATTTTTGTGTTGCATAAGGCATCTGTATGGCAAGAGATACTCATAAATGTGTTAAATAGTGAAGGGATATATTGTATATTATTATACTGATCCACCTAGGTCTTCCCCAAGAGACCCCTCATAAGCTCATATGGAATGGCGAACACAATTGTATCCTAATTCAGGTTCCTTACGTACAAATAATAACTAAACCCTTGGAATCAAGTAGGGACAAACATGTTCCAACCGCATATCCCTTTTTCAAATATTCTTTTTGGAGCGCTTGTCCCTTCTGCACGGACCAAATACCCTTCAAATTTTTGGTCGAAAATAGTTCACATGCTTGGTTTCGATTAACTGCTCAATAATCCTAGCGAAAATAAAGAAATGAGCTGGAGCGTTGAAATTCGTAGGGTAGGTTTGGAGTCCAAATGTGCCGTTTATGTTCGTTAATGGGCATAATCCGGAGTTACTCTCATCTGGAATTTTGTCTTCCCATTAACGCGAAAAATACTGATCCGGGGGAATTGAAACTGGGTAGTTAATTCTGACCCAAAAATTATGTTCATATTTCATGAGGATCGTGTTACTAGAAAATTCAAACAGAAATTATGTTTGTCAGATATCAATGAAATTTTGCAAGAGCCTTCAAAACCCTCTTCTACAGCCAAGTTATAGATTCAAACTCGACCGGATCTACATTGTTGGAAGGGAAGAGTTATTCCTAGATATTTATCAGTAGGATATTATTTTTTTTCCTGAAACTTAAGCAGCCTTCGGCGAAATCGGAACCTGGATAGGTAACTTTTAACAAACGCCTCGAAGCAGACTCACCAGCCGTCAGCGCATTTCAAATTTTTTTAACTGTCTAACAATTCAAAACGTCGAATAAAAAAAAAAAGCACTGACGTGAAGTCAGTACTCTTTGGCGCGCGTGTTCACGGTGGCTAATTTGAATTGAATTATTCAAAATTTAACAGTGCTGTATCTAAGCTGCCATCAGGATAGAGTAACAAAGTTGGAAAAGAACACAAGTGACTCTCCTTAGTCGCACAAGCTCCTAGAAGATTTGGGAGGGTCAGTATAATCCTAATCATGTTTATAGCACGCGCGCCAAAGCAGATTGACTTTTTACACTTTTTCTTTCATTGTTAAGTCAATCTGCTTTTGCGCGCGTGCTATAAACATGATTAGGATTATACTGACCCTCCCAAATCTTCTAGGAGCTTGTGCGACTAAGGAGAGTCACTTGTGTTCTTTTCCAACTTTGTTACTCTATCCTGATGGCAGCTTAGATACAGCACTGTTAAATTTTGAATAATTCAATTCAAATTAGCCACCGTGAACACGCGCGCCAAAGAGTACTGACTTCACGTCAGTGCTTTTTTTTTTTTTTTCAAGTTCCTTTAACAAATATGGCTATCAATACTGTTTGGCTGTTAGTTTTACCGTAGATCAGAAAAAAATTCGGTTGTGGGTCCTCCGTTAGGGACAAAATTGCATCTTCTCCAAATCCGAACGCATTTTAATATAGATCTACCGAATATAGTTATTTATAAATTCGCTTCAGGGCCACCATACAGACATTTCAAATCGGAAACAACGCTATTTCCCCCAAACTGACTTGTGTCCGTGCACTGAATTGACATGAATATTCTTTTAAAACCTCACAATATCGGCTCATTACTCCCAACATAACCCAAACAACCCAAAACCATTCACTTCTCGTCTGCGCAAGCGCAGTATACTCGTGGCTGCAAGTCCTCCCAAAATTACACACCTCACAAAAAACTCCGATTCTCCAACACTAGTGGTTCAGGAGATATCGCTTCTTGAATCCACGCATGCGCAGACCCTCACCAGGGGATTCTATAGCGGAAAAGCATCCGCCACCCCAAAACCCCAATCCTCTCTGACGAAAGCACCACCAGTTAAATCACTGATGGTCTGCTCATGCGCATAACGAAAAATGCCCGTAAGGGGTTGCATCCATTTCGAAATTAGCCCCAGGGCCAAGGTAAGGACACTTTAACTCTGAAGCAACGCTACAGCCCCCAAACTGACTTGTCCTTGCACTGAATTGCTATGAATATTCTTTTAAAACCTCATAATATCGTCTCAGCACTCCCAACATAACCCATCCAACCCAAAAACAGTCACTTCTCTTCTGCGCATGCGCAATCTACTCGCGGCTAAAAGTCCTTTTCAAAATAACACACCATACAAAAAACTCCGATTCTCCAACACTAGTGGTTCAGGAGATATCACATCTTTAATCCACGCATGCGCAGACCCTCAACAGGGGATTCTATAGAGGAATAGCATCCGCCACCCCAAAACCCTAATCCTCTCTGACGAAAACACCACCAGTTAAATTACTGATGGACTGCTCATGCGCATAACGAAAAATGCCTGTAAGGGGTAACATCAATTTCAAAATTAGCCCCAGGGCCACGGTACGGACACTTTAACTCGGAAACAACGCTACATCCCCCAAACTGACTTGTCCTTGCACTGAATTGCTATGAATATTCTATTAAAACCTCATAATATCGACGCAGCACTCCCAACATAACCCATCCAACCCAAAAACAGTCACTTCTCTTCTGCGCATGCGCAATCTACTGGCGGCTAAAAGTCCTCTCAAAATAACACACCTTACAAAAAACTCCGATTCTCCAACACTAGTGGTTCGGAAGATATCGCATCTTTAATCTACGCATGCGCAGACCCTCATCAGGGATCTGAATTCTATGGAGGAATAGCATCCGCCACCCCAAAACCCCAATCCTCTCTGACGAAAACTACAGCAGTTAAAGGACTTCTCATCTGCGCATGCGCAATACGGAAAATGCCCGGAAAGGGCAGCATGAACCTCAAAAACATATGTTTCGGCATTAAAAGCAAAGTATTCCGCAAAATAGTAGTAATTTTTTTATTTTTTTCATGTCACGTGATCTTCACGAAATTTTGCAAAAGTGTTTGCTTTGGTCTTTTGCATCTAACTACTGAGTTTCAATTTAATCAGATCAGTATTTTTCGAGTTATCGTGAAAACAAAATTTTCAAATTTTCAAAATTTTTTTTTGCCACTTTAGGGCCGTCCGTTCAACACAAAACTTCGCAGGCATATAAAGGTCATGATTCTACAATCTGATGCCAAATTTCAAAAAGATTGAGTGATCGGTTCCGGAAATATTCATAAAAAACGTTTTTATTAAAAGCGGCCTTAACTCCGAAACCGCTCGGTCGATTTCGCCCGTTAACGAACTTGTCCGAGATATTTACGCTACGAAACTACCCTGCAAATTTCAACGCTCTAAGTCGTTCCGTTCGAGAGTTATCGTGCTAACGGCCGGACCGGCCGGCCGGACCGGCCGGCCGGACGGACAGAATTGAATTTGACCTCGAATTCTTCATCAGGGAGTCGAACCCAATCGTTTGAGACCATTTTCGAAAAAAAATTCGAAAAATACAGACATTGTGACGAAATGATAGCACGCTGTTCCTTGCGGAACACGCGCGCAAAAATGGGTTCAAGCCCTGTGGACAGGAGCTTTCTGGCGCTCTAGTTCAAACAGACAAATTATATCTCCGAAATGATTGGTTCCTCAGAGATGAGAATTATATCAATGTATTCTTATGATAGAACTGCATCATAAAGGAAATTCAATTCAAATAATAGTTTATTTATCAAGATTAAATGAGCAATCTGAGAATGAGAACTGCACCATGGAAGAAACCAAATTAAAATAGCTGAAATGAATTTGACTCTCTCTTATAGAACAGGATGAAATGTACGAGTATGAACAAAGATCATATAATAAAGCTTAGATAGAATAATTATAGCATTCTGTGAAAACATAGAAGTATACGATTCATTATTGAAATTTAGAACTTCATCTTAGCAGAAATTGAATTCAAACATCATAGAAGAATTTAAATTCAACAAGAGTGGCAAAAATTATCAATCCAAAACCAATAGACGAATTCTACCCAACAACGAACTCATCCGAGATATTCATTCCTCAATTCTATGATGAACGATAATATATATCTTTCCTCAAATCTACTCCAATACACCAATATTCCAGTTTTGTTTTTAGTGGAGATATTCTGAACTCAATATTATTAACTTACCATTACCATTCCCATCATCATATGGATTGACAAAAAGTATGATATTATATTATCATTCTCATATTTATACGATTGCTGGAATGAATGACAATGAGACAACGTCATGTCTCAGGAAAATAAGTTGACATTATAACAATTCATAGAATACCCACAGAATAATGCTATCATTCTGTGAAAACGTAGAAATACGATTTACATTGAAATTTTGAAAAATCATATCTCCGAAAGTATTAGCTTGTTAGAGTTAAAAATTATATGAGTGGATTCTTATGATAAAACTGCTTATTGAAAAAAATTTAATTTGGAATTTTGTTCTGTGAAAAAAAAATTTTTTTTACTCCGAAATCATCTGTCCGCTTTTGCCCAATAACAAACTTAGCCGAGATATGTATCCCCCAAACCTACTCTGAAAATTTCAACTGTCTAGCTCATTCCGTTCGAGAGTTATCGTGTCTACGGCCGGACGGCCGGACCGGCCGGACAGAATGAATTTCGACCACGGATTTTTGATCAGTGAGTCGAACCAAATCGTTTGAGACCATTTCATCGAAAAAGTCGAAAATTACAAACATTTGGGCCAATTGATAAGCACTCAGTTCCGAGGAACTAGAGCGCCAAAAAAAAACAATTTCCACTGAAAAATGAGAGAAATCCCCGAAAGTTTATATGGAAATAAATGGACATTGATGATCCTTCAGCTTTTCACCTAGATATTCTTTCAAGGATACAGAAGTGAGGAATCAAATTTCCAATACGTAAGATTCTCTTATATTACTGGAAAACATTTTAACCAACTCACATAAGATTTGAAATATTAGGGATAGGTATCTGTTGATCCCGCCACAATAATGCCTTTATGTCTGAAGATTGCCAGATGGTAGAGAAGGATAGTAAACAAGTGAAGAGTTCAGCAGATATAAGCATAAAAGTGAGAAAGCCCTGTGGACAGGAGCTTTGGCGGTCTTATTTGACAAATCATATCTACGAAAGTATTGGTTTCTCAGAGTGATATCAATGGATTCTTATGATAGAACTGCATCATGAAAGAAATTAAATTCAAAAATTGTCCAAGTATGCGAAAATTATCAATCCGAAAGATTAATACCGATTGTAACCAATAACGGACTTATCCGAGATATTCACTTCTAAATCTACTCTGAAAGTTATATTATATATCAATTATATATTATATATTCCAGTGTTTTTACTGGGAGATATGCTGAACCCAATTTGATTAACTCACCCAAGTATATATTTCTATCAACATACGATAGCTGAGGTTATTTCATTGGTGATTTTGCATTCAATCATACTTTGTTTTCTATAGAACCGGAGAGCTATTTTATATCATGAGTAACGAACCAGCAATAAAATTGACATGTCTCTTATAGGAAAATAGGATGATATGTATGAACACAGATCCTTCAATAATTCATAGATATAATAATTACAGACTTCTGTAAAAACATATCTAGAAGTACGATTTATTATTGAAATTTTGAAAAATCATATTTTCAAAAGTATTGGCTTGTTAGAATTGAAAATGACATCCATGAATTTGGAACTTGTAATGTAAAAAAAATTGTTTTCGTTACTCTAAAACCATCTGGCCGATTTTGCCTGATAACGAACACAATTGAGGTATTCAGCTACCAAACCTACTCTGAAAATTTCAAACTGTCTAGCTCATTCCGTTCGAGATTAATCGTGCCTACGGCCGGCCGGCCGGACGGACCAGCCGGACAGAATGAATTTCGACCACGGATTCTTGATCAGTGAGTCGAACCAAATCGTTTCAGACCATTTTCATCGAAAAATTCGAAAATTACAGACATTTGGGCAAATTGATAAGCACTCAGTTCCGAGAAACAACAGCGCCAAAAAGGAGTGAATTGGTATATTGTGATGGGGACCAAATTTACCTAGTAAAATTTGTGGTGCTGTCATATTGTATATTGTATATTATTATACTGATCCTCCTAGGTCTTCCCCAAGGAGACCCCTTATAAGCTCTCGAAGAGCTTCAGCGAGTAAGGAGAACCAGATTGTGTTCTGTGTAGGCTTTATTACTGTGTCCTTACACCATCTTAGGCGTATCCTCCTAATATCTGTATTATGTATGTATTATCGACATTAGACCCATCGTCAGAGCCAACTTTTGTTGACTGTGTATGGCTATGGCTTACGAGAAAAGATCTCGGATACTTTGTATTTGGAGGGTAAATTGTGAGCTCAGATGGAAAAAAACAAGCACGTAAATGGGTATAATCGGCATTTGGGCTCAAATATCGAATTTACCATGGTAAATTCTGTTAAAAGTGTCCAATACAGGATAACAGACAATAAAATTCACCATGCTAAATTCGATTGAGAGTGTCAAATACAGGAGAATGGACTAGAGAACATACGCTCAAAAGCTTCTGACTTCACGTCAGTGCTTGAACCAATTTTTTTTCAATGATTTTTTTAAAAATTTTCTAGTGCTAAGATCCTCCCGAAATTTTGCAAGAATTTTTGCCATGGCATTCTACAACTAAAAACCATATTTGAATTGGATCGGATTTGTAATTTTTTCAGTTATTGAGGAAATATCAACCAAATTTCAGATTGATATAACTCCAAAACCATTTGGCCGATTATGCCAGTTAACGCACTTAAATGTCGTATTAAGATCCGCAACCTACCCTGAAAACAGCAAGTCGCTATTCCTTTTCGTTCTCAAGGAATCATGAGATAAATAATATTTTTTCGTAATCTTTTAAACATTTTCTAGTGTTACGGTCCTCACAAAATTTTACACAGGTCTTCATGTTGATATTCTTCAACTAGTTACCAAGCTTCAATTCGAACGAGTCTTTATTTTTTAAGTTATCGAGGAAATAATATTCCTGATGGGTATAACTCCGAAACCGTTGGTCCGATTATGGCCTACAGCGAACTTAACTCTACCATTCAGATGTCCAACCTATCCTCAAAATTGCAAGTCCCTATCACCTTTCGTTCAAGAGTTGTCGAGTCAACGATCACCCATCCAGCTACTGAACTCACACAAGGCTGCTCGGATATCCAACAGTATATATCCGATCATGTTCAAACTCGGTACTTGGTAGTAGAGTTAGGTTCTGAAGGCTCTCGCAAAATTTCAGCGATGTCGGACCGATAGTTTTTGATATATAGAATTTTTTGAATAATTTTCTATGATTTTTTTAAAATTTTCCAGTGACACTATCCTCACGAAATTTCGCAAGAATATTTGCGTTACCATATTACAACTAACTCCATGTTTGAATTGGATCGCTCGTGTATTTTTCAAGTTATTGAGTAATTAAGAACCAAATTTCAGATGGGTATAACTCCAAAACCGTTTTGCCGATTATGACAATATACAAACTCAAATGGCGCATTCAGATTATCAACCAAATCTGAAAGTTTCAAGTCCCTATCTCTTTTCGGTCTTAGGTTATCGTGACGTGAATAATATTTTTCAACAATTTTTTTGAAATTTTCTAGCGATACGATTCTCACAATATTTCACAAACGTCCTTAGCTTTATAATCTACAACCACTCACCAAGTTTCATTTAGATCCGATTAGTATTGGTTGTAGACAAAATTATTACTCGGAAACCATTGGGCTGATTATGCCCATTAACGAACTTGTCCGTCGTATTGGGATGCGCCACCTACCCTGAAAATTTGAAGTCGCTAGCTCTTTCCGTTCTCAAGTTATCGTGGCAACGGCCGGCTGGCCGGACAGAATCAAATTTGACCTCGAATTCTTGATCAGGGAGTCGAACTCAATCATTTGAGACCATTTTCGGCGAAAAATTCTAAAATTACAGACATTTGTGCAAAATGATAACGCGATGTTCCCCAGAGCAAACGCGCAAAAACCAATTGTAATGCTCGAAGTTCAAAAGAATATATGTATATCGATTTGAAGATTTGTGCAGAATAACGCACAAATTAATATTTACGATTTATTATTATTTCCAGTTCAAAATATAGAATTTTTTTCTAATTGTGTGTATATAGTCTGAATGTACTGATTCTTCCAAATCTCTATCTTCTTCTCGAAACCTCAATAACAGAATACCTATTAGAGTGGATAGATCCGAGTAAAAGGTTCTGGGGATTATATCACGTTGAAAGTGATTTTGAAAATTTTTTTTTAACTTCATTACTTTTAATGTGAAAATTCTCGAATTCCAGAATAACTATCAACAAAATAATTCTAAAGATTTTCGTTAAGCGTCTGACGGAGTCTGATATAGACTCCGAAACGTTACGATATAGTTGTTCCTTCTTTGATGTTGTTTCGTTGTTGTTTGCTAGGCAACATTGTTCAATTGATTGCTTCTGACAAATATCTTGTGTTTCTTACGCAGAAGCAAATCACAAAATAATAAATTTTTATTTTATAGATATTTTTCAGGGTTTGGGAGAGAAAACCCAGAAAGAAACCTTTTAATAATGTGTATACCTTCCACAGTATCCTTAAATGATTATTCATTACTTTTCCCAATATAAGATGAGGGTTTGCCTCATCGAAAGGCAAATAGGAGATTGAAAAGGTTCATGTGTTACTAAGCTTGCAGTTTCGCAGATATCAATCAATTCTACTTCGATTTCCAACAACAATCAGTCAGTGTATTTATGGATTTATGGCTCTTCGTTAACAGAGTGGAGATTATTCTGAATTTGGATACCAAGTGAATTATGGTTTATGATATTTTTCTTCCTGAAAATTGTTTTCACAATTTTCATTTGGGTGACTGGAGCTGGTGCTCATATTATAATTAATATTTGAAAGTTTCTCAAGTTACAGAACAATAATACAAGTTCTGATTCGAAAGATTTTGGTTTGAAAATGAGAGTATAAGCTAAATTATTTTCGAATAATTGTGAAAGATGCGAATTCAACGCAGAGGATCCTTTTCTTCTCATAATGTGCCGATATTGTATATTCACTGACTATCAACTAATGTTTTCAATCTGTTTGAACTCTTGAATTCTCGACGATGATTATTACTCCTTCTCGGGAAAAACTTTTTCGAATTGTCATTCTAACTTATATTGAATCATTCAGAATGAAGAGAATCAAAAGATGAGATCGAAAGTTGTGTGGATACAATAAGAATTTCTGATCATTGAACTTTGAGAATATTACCTCCGAGATACAAAAATGAAGGTCAATAATATTTCAGATTTATTCCGAACAAGTTTCTCCTCTATAATTATAAACTACACCATCCTCATCTTGCTCAAAGCCTATTATATTTCGGCCAATGTCACGTGAGAATAGGAAGGATGATTTTGGATCATTCTTCAGAGGCATATCTGATAAATAATCAAGACTTCGACTGTTACATTAGTGGGCTGTATTCAAATGGAAAAACGTGACCTTCCTCAAGTAAAACGTTTATTCAATTTGAATGAGTCTTTCATAATTTGATTATATCAAATACATTTAGATTCATCTAGTTCTTGATGAAGGTTCCCTGTAATTAACTAAAAGGACAATGTTGATTTCCCATGTCTTAGTGTTATGTTAAGGTCAAAGTGACAATTATTCCCATTGTCTAACGTACCTCAAAAATTAATCTGCTGATGTGTTTTTAATATGTCTGAAGTTGAATTGGAGGGACTATTCTGGTATTTTGAAATGATTGATTTGTGTTTCTGCATTATCTAATAAACGATAATCATGGAAGTTGTTGTGTCTATACGCTACCGATGAGATATTATGTCATTAGGTGATTTATCCATCGGTAAATGATACAAGGTTTCGTCTATGGAATTATATCATACCGACTGTTTTCAAATTTTTTATAATACAAAGGTGCTAGATAAAACTGCAGATCGAAAAACTCCAACGAAAGAAACATTTCTCACACGTTCTATTAGTGAAGTAGTTCATGGCCCGGAAATAAATGAAAAAAACCCTTTAACTCGAATCGTGGGGATAACAAATTATATTGTGTTTGTAATACCTGATAATGTTAACTATATGAATGATATGTTCAGTGTTTTGTTCATATAATAAAATATTTCTTATGAATATAGTGTGGAATTCAGACAATGTCTCAATTTTTCCTTGCAACTTCGTAGTTTGTAGGTGATTTAATTTTCATTCGAGATTCAATAGATTTTTATAGAATGATATAGACATTATTGCGCGTATGTTCTGGGGAACATCGCGTTATAGTTTTGCCCAAATGTCTCTAACTTTCGAATTTTTTGACGAAAATGGTCTCAAACGATTTAGTTCGACTCCCCAATGAAGAATTCGATGTCAAATTTGATTATGTCCGGCCGCCGTCCGGCCGTCCGGCCGTTGCCACGATAACTTGAGAACAAAAAGAGCTAGCGACTTGAAATTTTCAGAGTGGGTGGCGCATCGCAATACGACGGACAAGTTTGTTAATGGGAATATTCGGCCCTGTAGTTTCCTAGTAATAATTTTGTTTTCAACCAATATAAATCCGATCGAATTGAAACTTGGTGAGTAGTTGTAAAATATGAACCTTAGCACGTTTGTGTAATTTTGTGCGAATCGTATGGCTAGAAAATTATTAAAACATTATTAAAAAATATTTTTGTTGTCACGATAACTTGAGAACGGAAAGAGGTAGCGGCTTGAAGTTTTCAGGTGAGCATGTGCATCAGAACGCGACATTTCAGTTTGTTTATGAGCATAATGGGCCAAACGGTTTCAGAGTTATAGCCATCTGAAATTTGGTTGTATTTTGTTACTCATTAACTCGAAAAATACTGAACCTATTGAATTCAAACATGGTTATTAGTTGTAGAATGCCAACGCGAAAATTCCCGCAAACTTTCGTGAGGATAGTATTCATAGAAAATTTTTAAAAAATCATTGAAAATTTAACAAAAAAATTCTATATATCAGTAACTATTCGTTTGAAATTGCTGAAATTTTGCTTGAACCTTCATAACCTAACTCTACTGCCAAGTTTCAAGTTCTATCACGATCGATTAAATATTGTTGGAGATTCGAGCATTCTTGTGTGAGTTCAGTAGATGGGTGACCGTTGCCTCGATAACTTTCGAACGAAAGGAGATAGGGACTTGCAATTTTCAGGGTAGGTTGCGTATCCGGAAGGGAGAGCTGAGTTCATTTTTGGACATAATCGGTTTAATGGTTTCCGAGTTATACCTACCCACCTGGAATATTATTTCCTTGATAACTCAAACAATAAATATTCGATCGAATTGAAGCTTGGTAACTAGTAGTAGAAAATCATCATGAAGACGTGTTTAAAATTTTGTAAGAACCGTACCCCCAGAAAATATGAAAAAAATTACGAAAAAAAAATTTTAAGAACCTTACCTCAAGAAAATTTCAAAAAAATCACGAAAAAAAAGATGATTCAAGCACTGACGTGAAGTCAGAAGCTTTTGCGGGTATGTTCCATTGTCCATTCTTCTGTATTGGACACCCTTAATCGAATTTACCATGGTAAGTTATGTTGTCCATTCTCCTGTATTGGACATTCTTAATTCGAATTTACCATGGTAAATTCGAAATTACCAAATTACCAACTCAAGAAAATCATTCAGTATCAAAGCATTGTTATGTGTGTGGATCGTCTATCATGGAGTTTTTCCAAAAAATTTCATGTGAATTCAAAGATTTATTAGATATTTATTCATATTTTAATTTCCATCTGAATTACAATACTGAATTGCTTATGAATACAATCACAATAGAAAATAAAGATTCTTGATTACTGCAGATAATTTTTTTGACATTTCGAAAAATTGGAAAAAGTGATGATCAATTCGAATTAAATAATTATGTATTAATGGAAAACTGCCCCAAAGAGCACCGAATTCACGTCAGTGCTTTTTTTTTATTAAGGGAAAGAAAACACTTAGCTAAAGTTTCATAATATAACACTATGTTGTTGTCATATATGTTTCGGGTTTTATCCCTTTTTAAAATTGGGAAGCACATTTTGCATGTGATTAAAAAACTAGGGCGCTTCTGGAATTCATCTTTTCATTCATTGTATCATCATTTCCTCAAATATAAAAACCTTTTCAAACTATGTGGGAATAGAACAACTTCTGACTTCGTTAATTTTATAGAAATTCGTTCCGCTGCACTCCATTTCTTATCCGTCAATGATGCATAATATGAGGAATGCAAGTTTGCATGTTTACATGGTTCTCCAATTGAATACAATTTTATATAACAATTCGCAGTAAATATTCTCATTTCCAACAGTTTTCTAAAAGTGATTCGTGCTTGGTGCTCGAAATATCGAATTACTTCTATAAAGTGTTTTGTAATCGCAAGTTTTTTGTTAAACCGCGGTACTTTGTGATCGAGGCTCGGGGGCAGTTTTATTGAGTGCTTAGTGCTTAGGGCTCGAAGCATTTTTCTTCAGTACTCGGCACACCTCTGGTCGCGCTATTATTTTTTTTTACATGGAGTGGCTCTGCTAACTTATTATTAAGTTAGCAGGGCCATCTCATATAAAAAAAAATACGGCTAACGAAATGAGTTAGAGTATTGAAATTTGCAGTGTATGTTTGTGGCATTCATATCTCGATTACATTCATCTGAAATTTTGTTCTCCCAATAACTTGAAAATCACTGATCTGATCTGAATTGAAACTTGAAAACTTGAAAAAAATGGAAAAAGCACCAAACGCAGGTCAGTCTGCTCTTGCGCGCTTGTACATGACATCATCCAATTCAGATCGGTCAACATGAAGAAGCCCTAATGACCTCACGTCAGTGCATTTTCCATTTCTATACATTAATTGAGTGAACGATGAATAATCGAACTTGTCTTATGGAAATTTTCGTATATCATGCGAATTTGGAGCCAGCATAATAAGATTATCTATTAGTAAGCATAGCATATATATTTTTGGGGCCATTTAAAAACATTGGTTTACTAGACTTCTGTCCAAGATATGGAAGACTTAAGAAATCGCATTGTTCTTTCATATAGGTTTATTCAAAATACTCCCGGATTTTTTGACCTGGTATGTGGTAACCCAATCTATACGCCGGCGTCTAGACTCTTGTGTAACGGCCGAAGGTGGTCACTTTGAACATTTAATATGATCCCAAATAGCAAGAAAGAATTATTATTCATCGGAAACAAACTTGTTGAATACATTCAATGAATATTTCTTTCCCGCTAGTTGCGATGTACTACGTTTGGCCTTTCGGCGTGCACCTGCTACCTATTCAATATGATAATTTGTGCCGTATATTTCGCTTGAAATTCTGAAACCACATATTATCATCGGATTGAGTCTTATTATGGCCTTTAGCTGACCAATAGTGACCTCTTGGAGCCTGCAAAGTTTCAGGATTATTAGGAGCTTCAAAAAACAAATTCCAATATAAAATTCTAAATACATACCTACTGGTTAAATTAGGAATTATTTATTTACGTTGAGAAATTCTAATCGCAGGTAAGTACGAAGTAATTATGTGGACGATAATGATTCATCATCGTTTTATATTTTACATGGTGTAACTATATAAGCGATTCAAAAAGTGGATGAACGGCGTGTGGTTTTTTTTTCTGGAAATTTTGCAAGTACGAAGGCCATATTTCAACCTAATTTCAATTATTTTAGTGTGCAAGCCAGTTTCGAGGAGTTTACGAGGTGGAGTGTCCATAACTTGGTCTTTGGACCAATTTTGTAATTCACCCTGCACCCTTCGGTCATTTTTCGTTATGCGCATTAGCAGACGATAAGTGATTGAACTGCTGGAGGTTTCGTTTGGTAGGCGTGGTGTTTTGAGGTGGAGGATGCAATTCGTTCATGAAACCTTCTTGAGAGGGTATGCTCGTGGATTAAAGCTAACATGTCTCCTGAGCCACTGATGCTGAAGAATTGGAGTTTTGTGTGAGGTGTGTGATTTTGAAAGGACATTCAACCAAGAGTGTACTGCGCATGCGCACTGGCTAGGTGGTGGTTTTTAGTTTGTATGGTTTAGGTTGGGAGTGGTTTACGCCTAGCGGGCTATGTGCTGAGCCAATATTATGATGTTTTACTAGAAAATTATTGACAAATCTGTGTGCTTACCGTGCTTGTGTTAGGATGCAAGTTAATTCCGTTGAGTAGTTATTGGGGTCTGGTGCAGAGCCAACATATGAGTCTTTTGTGCCTTCTTGTTTAAAGACGAATTTATATATCTATATTAGGAAGACCTTTATTAAATTGAATTGGGATTTGAAAAGTAGGTGTTGCTGAGGGGGGGAACTTAATGAACGATATATTTTTGGCGCTCTTGTTCTTCGGAACAGAGTGCTTATTGATTGGCCCAAATGTCTGTAATTTTCGAATTTTTTGATGAAAATGGTCTTGAACGATTTTGTTCGACTCACTGATGAAGAATCCGTGGTCAAAATCGATTCTGTCCGACTGGTCTTCCGGTAACACCATAACTCTCTACAGGGAGTGAAAATAAATTTTAAGAAAAACATTTGTTTTTCAAGTTGCATTCCTGGTATGATCAAGTATTCAATGCTGAATACATTTCTGTTAAAACCATTGTATTCATTGGAATAGTTTTCAAAATATCGAAAAAAAAAACGGAAAAAAAGTCAGATACGTTTATACAGTATTATGTCATCATTATCCATATTTTAAACATACAAACGTAAAACGTTTTTACAACCTCGAAGAGGAAGAATGTGGAAAGGTCATGCATCTTTTGAATTTTAGAAATATCATCACAGGATGTTTCAAATTTTGTGTCGAAAATTGTGATCAAAAATTGGCCATAACTTCTGTTTTTCAAATTAGAACCCTATTTTTTCATGATTGCGTTGGATTCTGCGGTGAAAAATGATGATAGTTTACTCATTATGCTCCTGAATTAAAAAAAAAACTCAAAAATGATTGAATTTAGGAGCATAATAATGTTATAAAACTCATTATTTTTCACCGCAGAATCCAACGCAATCATAAAAAAATAGGGTTTTAATTTGAAAAACAGAAGTTATGGCCAATTTTTGATCATAGTTGACTCATTATGCTCCTGAATTAAAAAAAAAACTCAAAATTATTTCATTTAGGAGCATAATCATGTTAGAAAACTCATTATTTTTCACCGCAGAATCCAACGCAATCATGAAAAAATAGGGTTCTAATTTGAAAAACAGAAGTTATGGCCAATTTTGATCACAATTTTCGACACAAAATTTGAAACACCCTGTGATGATATTTCTGAAATTCAAAAGATGCATGATCTTTCCAAATTCTTCCTCTTCGATGTTGTAAAAACGGTTTACGTTCAGGATGTTCAAAATAAGAATAATGAACATAATACTGACTATAGTTATTTTTGTATCTAGTGCGCGAAATGCTACTTTGGTGATCGAGAACTGATTTTTTTAACGAGGCGCAGCCGAGTTAAAAAAATAGTCGAGATCACCAAAGTATTTCGCGCATGAGATGCAAACAAATTTTTTTCTATAAACGCCAAAAATATTGTTCTAAAATAAGTAACGTGCATAGCTTAATATGAAAAATAGTATTGAACTGGCTTAAAATGTTTTACCAAATCAAGTAAATACTGTAACTATGAAAATAAAATGGCATTTGTTTGTTTGATTGAGGAACATAAAGGTTAAAATATAAAAACTCCATATAGTTTACATGCAGTGTGCGAAGTAAGTACTTCGCACACTACTTCGCGCACGGTGTCATGGTAACGAAGGAAAATGAAAAAAAGGGTCACTTCGCATATTGTTTTCAATGCGCGAACCTTGTCATTTTTTGAGGTTTGTAGAAAAAACATATTTGACTTTTATTTAGATATTTTGAAAACTATTCGAATGAATACAATGTCTTTAACAGAAATGTATTCACCATTGAATACGTGATCATACCAGGAATGCAAAACTTGAAGAAAAATGTTTTTCATCAAATTTATTTTCGCTTCCTGAAAATATTTTAGCTTTGGAGAGAATTTCAACCGATATCATAATCCCAATTTTCAGATTTCAAATATGTCCAGTTCTCCAGAAACGTCTAATAGGCACTCGAACTTGGGACATCTTGTAAACAAGACTGTTTCGAAACCGAAAATCATTATGACTGATTACATATTGAATAATTTATGTATAAATATTGAGGATGATGTTTCAGCAGATTTAGAATTGGATCATTTTAATGATGTAGTTTATGAAGACATTTGGAAAGAAAAACATAATGGAATCATCAAAAGAAATTACTGTTCGTTGAACACTGAGGTTAATATTACCTTTTACTTCCTTAAGTTGTGAGACATGTTCCTATATACAGTATTTTCATATGTTGTAAGCGAAAAAATGCTGAAATATGGATCTACATTTGTGTATCAAACATTTTTTCTTGAGTTAAGGTCCATAATACAGAAATGAATGTGTTAGTGGTATCAACTATTAAATTTCAAATTATGGAAAGAGGATAGTATTTTATTAATATATTTTGAACTATTAAATTAATTTGTTCGTCAGCCTCTACCTACTCAAATATCAGGAATAAATGGACAATCTGCTATGATTGTCTCCAGCCTTGCTCTAGACATTTCGATTATACTTTCCTTAGGTATTTCGAGTTGTGAAAACTATGCACCGATTGTAAGTTGCAACAACCTATTCCACGAGGTTGAATCATTGCAGATTGCTCATTTAATCTCGATAAATAAATTTTATGAAAATATTTGAAGCATTAAAGCATTGGAGCATTGCAGATTGCTGTTATATTTTAAATGATAATTTTTGAAGCATTTTTTTGTAAACGACACTTTTTTCAAATTTAATTTATTTCATGATGCATTTCTATCATAGACCAGGGTCGATAATTTTTTAAACCGTTAAAAATTATAGTAGAATGAAACCCGTTGTAAAAGGAAGAGAATATGACAATAATGATAGGAAAAATAATTTACGGAAGATCTGAGGCCGTGAAGGGAAGGGAAGGGGGTTAGTTTTTAAGGGTAAAAAATGGTTTATCTCGATTTCCGGTAAAACTGCAAGCCCTATGGAAAAAAGTTAAAGGGCAAAGTTATGGGTAATAAAAAGATCTACAACTTTTGTTTTCATCTTTTTTCCACATAACCTCAAAATTTATGTAAAAAATTCAAATGACGACGTTTTTGGTTTTTAATTTTTATCTTAAAAAAAAAAAAATATCTTTTCACTAAATTTGGTAAAAACTTAACTTTCCATGTCCCAAATATACTGTAATTTTTCGTAGTTAAATTTATTTTTGTTCACCTTAATTTGACTTAATATCGAAAAAGCAGCCTGCTTTTCAATCAAAAATTATCACGTCAAAATATCTGCTTTTTTAAAAAAGTAGGTGGGCTTTTTGTTCGTTGAAATCTCTACTTTCCGGTGGTCTAAAAGAAATATACATTATCATAGTAAATTTTTTCAGAAACTGCCAAGTATATAAAGTTAATATTTAATAAGACACTAACAATATTTTGATAGAGTTGGAGAATCTTCTCAAAATTATATGTGTAGATGCTTATTGCTATTTTAATATAACTTATACACCTGAGTGACCTACATAAAATTTTAGCCCATCATAACTTATTTCATAGAGAATTGGGCAAAGGGCTATTAGGGTCTCTGGGCCTTAATACCTTTCATTTCGTAGCATTTTCTGAGAAAATTTAATATGGTAATATTAATTTTTTTAAACCATCAGAAAGTAGAGATTTCAACGAATAAAAATCCCACCTACTTTTTGATAAAAGCAGATATTTCGACATGAGAATTTTTTATTGAAAGTTAGGCTGATTTTTCCATATTAATTCAAATTAAGGTGAACAAAAAATTGAACCCACAAAATTACAGTGTATTTGGGTCATAAACCAAATTTGGTGAAAACAAAATTTTTTTGTAAAAGATAAAAATTAAAAACCAAAAACGTGGTTATTTGAATTTTTCAAATAAATTTTGAGGATATGTGAAAAAAATGTGAATACATAAGTTGTAGATCTCTGTATCACCTACCACGTTGCTCTTAAACTTTTTCCATAGGACTGTAGTTTTGCCGAAAATCGAGGTAAATCGTTTTTTACCCTT
The DNA here is from genome assembly GCA_937662695.2 of Halyzia sedecimguttata. Taxonomy (NCBI): domain Eukaryota; kingdom Metazoa; phylum Arthropoda; class Insecta; order Coleoptera; family Coccinellidae; genus Halyzia; species Halyzia sedecimguttata. Next base: position 6,147,643 of record OW569416.2, on the reverse strand, counting down.
AAGAACTCACCCACTTCCCCTTCCCGAACTCAGATCACCCGTAAATTATTTTTCCTATCATTTGTGTTATATTCCCTTCCCTTTCCAATGGGTTTCATTCTACTATAACTTTTTTCACTTTTTACCATTTTTGAGGGCTTCGATCCTGGTCTATCATAAGAATCCATTGATATAATTCTCAAATCTGAGAAACCAATACAATAATTTGTCTGTTTGAACAAGGGCACCAGAAAGCTTCTGTCCACAGGGCTTGAACCAATTGTTTTTATTTCGACCGACTAAAAGCGAGTAAAACTAATAGCGTAGAGCAGACTCTAGTAATGAACAGAATTGTCAGAAAACTTGAGAAAATATGTAAAACAGTGACGTGAAGTGGTACCCTTTGGCGGTCTTGTTCACGTTGGCCAATTAGCATTGAATGAGATCTATTCAGCACTCATCATTCAATTGTTTTTTTATATTTTTGTAGTACGGTTAATATCGGATAAATGGAAAGAGCATCAGAAATATCTAGCTACATGCTTCATGATAGAGAGTTTGACTGTTGATTCAAAACAACGGCCTGAAGCAATTGCAATTTAGGGTCAACGAAGGTTTACGTGTTTACGTCTGTTCGTCGGACTGCCCTCATGTTTACACCTAATGAACGTCAAAAACAGAATATGTAATGCTTCATCCACAGAATCGTACCTAATGCCGGATGAGACTTTCGGCTCCAGGTAATTCGATAATTTGGAAGGGTTCCATGTTTGTTGATTGTTTGCTCAATTTAACCTCCCGGAAGACACCGGCTGACGTTTGTCTCTTTCGCCATTGATTAAAATGAACTCGAACATATTTGCGAAATTTCTAGGGAAATACCGAACGGTCGACTTTAATATTGTGCAGACATGATAAAACTTTGAGTCCTTAGGGGCTTAATTTTATCAGAGGTGGATTATTTGGATTCACTTCATATAAATGCGACAACAAATTCCCTAGATTATTTCTACAGAAGAAGTTATGGTGTTCGTGAGTTTACTTCAATGAATGTCTGTAGGTGAAATTAGTTACTTATTGCGCGCATTCTCCAGGGAACATCGTGCTATCATTTAGCCCAAATATCTGAAAATTTCAAAGTTTTAGCTGAAAATGGTCTCGAGTGATTAGGTTCGACTGATGGAGATTTCGTCGTCAAATTGGATTCTGTTCGGCTGGCCGTTGCCAGGATAACTTTAGAATAGACAGAGATAGCGACTTGAAGTTTTCAGGGTAGTTGCATCCGAATTCGACGGTTTGTTAGTCTGCACAATCGGCTAAACTGTTTCGGAGTGGAAATTTTGTTGAAACAGTACAGATCCGATAGAATTGAAACTTGATATACCAAGTTTCAATTCGGCATTCCACAACAAGTCATAAGTTGTTGTGGAATGCCGACACAAAGACTCATGCAAAATGATCTTGTTAATAGAAAATTAAAAAAGTGTTTCATTTTTCAATTTGGACACAATTGAATCTATATTGTTGGAGATATTGGAATATTGGAAGCTCAGCTACTTGGGTAAGTTCAGGTTCAGTTGCCACGCTAACTTTAGAACGGAAAAAGGTTGGGTAATTTCAAATAAAGGAAGGTTGCGTGCACGAATGCAACACTCACGTTCAATAATAGCCCAAATCGGCCAAACTTTTTCGGAGTAATACCCATCTGAAATTTCGATTTTATTTCATTAATGACACAAAGAATACAAATCTGATCCAATTGAAACTTGATAATTACTAACCAACGCACTTAGTTTCCGAAATTCCGCGAATATCGTATCACTAGAAACAAAATAAAAATTTTTTTTTCATAAAATTTCATATTGCAGAAACTTTGAAATCAGAATCAGACAAAATTTCGCACATACCCTGGAGCCACCATTGTAAAATCCAGTACCGAATTTTAGCTCGATCGACGTGAATAGAAAATTAGGGAATCCAATCCCGCACCAAAACCTCAATCCCGCAAACGCGCGGGATGAAAGTTATCAATCCCGCGGATTCGCAAAAATGCGGGATTGTTAACAATATATACTCCTTGTACTCAAACTATTGAACATGCTTATAAAAATTGCTTCAAGCACTGACGTGAAGTCAGGAGCTTTTGCGCGTATGTCCTATTGTCCATTCTCCTTTATTTTATAAAAACTGTATAATACAGGTATTCTACAACTAGTTACCAAGCTTCAATTCGATCGATTATCCCGTAAAGGAACTCAACTCTCATCCCATTCTGATATGCAACATACCCTGAAAATTGCCTTATCTCCTTTCGTTCGAAAGTTATCGAGGCAACGGTCACCCATCCATCTACTGACCTCACACAAGGCTGCTCGAATCTCCAACAATATATATCCGATCGTGTCAAAACTTGGAACTTGGCAGTAGAGTTAGGTTCTGATGGCTCGGGCAAAATTCCAGCGATGTCTGACGAATATTAACTGATATATACAATTTTTTTAAATAATTTTCTAGTGACACTATCCTCACGAAATTTTGCAAGAAGTTTTGCGGTGGCATTCTACAACTAATAACCATGTTTGAATTTAATCGGTTTTGGATTTTTCGAGTTATTGAGGAAATAACAACCAAATTTCAGATGGGTATAACTCCAAAACTGTTTGGCCGATATCTTTCCATTCTCAGGTTATCGTGACATAAAAATACTTTTTAATAATTTGTTTTGAATTTTCTAGTAATACGATTCCCACGAAATTTCGCAAACGTCCTTAGGTTTATATTCTACAACTATTCACCAAGTTTCAATTCGATCGGATTTGTATTAGTTGAAAACAAAATCATTACTCGGAAACCATTGGGCAGATTATGCCCATTAACGAGCTCGTCCGTACTATTGTGATGCGCCACCTACCCTCAAAATTTCAAGTCGCTAGCTCATTCCGTTCTCAAGTTATCGTGTCAACGGCCGGCGGGACAGAATCGAATTCCACCTCGAATTGTTCATCGGGGAGTCGAACCCAATCGTTTGAGACCATTTTCGGCAAAAAAACGAAAATTAAAGACATTTGGGCAAAATGATAACGCGATGTTCCCCAGAACATATACGCGCAAAAAGGTCTTATGCAATTAAAAACATACTTTAGTAATAGCATATGAGGTTTTTTATGTACCAATGACCGAAAAATGTCTATTATTGTCGGGCCTGCAAATTGCTATCCGAGGAGGAGCCGAGGATAGCAAGCAGGCGAGGCAATAGACAGTTTTTCGCCAAGGTGAATATTTCATTTTTTCGTCGACCTCTACATACTTTTATGAATTTCGGACCTCTTAAATAATTTCACGATAGCAAATGACAGTTATTCTCATACCATATTCATAGTGACCACAGCGAACGAAAAAGTAATTTTTCTTTTTCTGGGACATTTGCGCTTTTATTGTCGAAAACGGAATTTTAATTTTGAGTCCCGCAGATCCCGCACGTAAAATCCCGCAATGTTGATCCCGCAGAATTTCAGCGGGATCCCGCATTTGCGTGATTGGATTCCCTATAGACAATGGAGCATGCACGCAAGTGCTCCTGATTCAAGAACTTTTTGCGCGCATATTCTGGGGAATATCGCGTTATCATTTGACTCAAATATCTGTTATTTTTGAATTTTGTGCCGAAAATGTTCTCAAACGATTGGTTTCGACTTCCTATAATTGAGAATTCGAGGTCAAATTTGATTCTGTCCGGCCGGCTGTTGCCACGATAACTTGAGAACGGAAAGAGATAGCAACTTGCAATTTTCTGGGTAGGTCGAGCATTCAAATGCAGAATTTGAGTTCGTTACTTAATCGGCCAAACAGTTCTGGAGTTATTCCTATCTGAAATTCTCTTTTTATTTCCTCCTTAACTCAAAAAATATGAAATCAATCCAATAATTCAAACATGGCAGTTAGCTGTATAATGCCGACGCGCCAATGTTTACGAAATTTCGTGAGGATGATCACTGACAAATTTAAAAAAATTGAAAATCTTCGAAATCTATATCTCAGAATGTATCCGTCTGATATCGCTGAAATTTTGCGGAAGGATTCAAAACTAACTTTCAGCCAAGTTTTAAATTTGAAAACGATCGGATCTATATTGGTCATTGTTGTGTATAATCGGCCAGACGGTTTCAGAGTTATACCCATCTGGAATATTGTTTTCTCGATAACTCAAAAATCATAGATCTGATCGAATTGAAACTTGGTAAGTAGTTGCGGAATACCAACATAAAGACGTATTTTGTGACTATCGTATCACTAGAAAAATTAAAAAAAAATATGAAAACGTATTATATATATATCACGATAACTTGAAACCGGGCAGACATAACGACTTGCAATTTTAAGTGTTGGTTGCAAACTCTCCCATTCGTATGCGCAATATACCCTGAAAATTGCAAGTCTCTATCTCTTTTCGTTAGAGGCAACAGTCACCCATACAGCTACTGAACTCAACCAAGGCTGCTCGGATCTCCAATAATATATGTCCGATCGTGTTCAAACTTGGAACTTGGCAGTAGAGTTAGTTTTTGAGGTCTGTTCTCTTTGGCACGCGTGCTCACATTACCTAATTTGAATTGAATGATGAGGGTTTCGAGCTCTGTGGATAAAACGAGCCAGAGATCTACCCAGAGGGTAGTGGACACCATTCACTGTCGGTTCATAAATTAAGAGTGCTGTGTCTGAGATGGCATACGGATAGAGTCACATATTTGACAAAGAACACAACTGACTTTCCTTAGTCGCACAAACTTCTATGAGATTCTGAGGTGTCTTCTTGGGGAAGACATGGGACGGTCAGTATAATCATAATCATGTTTATAGCACGCGCGTAGAAGCAGATTGACCTCACATCAAGGCTCTTTTTCTTTCATTATGAAGTGAATCTGCAATTGGCGCGCGTGCTCTGAACATGATTATGATTATACTGAGCCTCCCATGTCTACCCCAAGAAGACAACCCAGAAGCTCATGGAAGCTTGTGCGACGAAGGAAAGTCAGTTGTGTTCTTTGCCAACTTACTTACTCTATGCTTATGCAAACTTAGACACAGCACTCTTAATATATGACCCAACAGTGAATAGTATCCACTACCCTCTGGGTAGATCTCCAGCTCGTTCTATCCATTCAGCTTGAAACTCTCATCATTCAATTCAAATTAGCTAACGTTAACACGCGCACCAAAGAGTACTGACTTCACCTTAGTGCTTTTTTATATGTTTTCAAGTTCCTTTAAAAAATATTGGCTATCGATACAGTCCGGCTTTTTGTTTTACCGTAGATTGAAATAATAAAAATGTGGTTATGGGATCCCTGTTGAGAACGCAATTGCTTACGCTTATTCTCCCAAACCGAACGAAATTTAATATAGATCTTCCAAATAACCAAACGTAATTTGAAATAGATCTCTCCATGTATAGTATACAGACGATTCAACTCGGAAACAACGCTATTTCTTCGAAACTAACTTGTCGGTGGACAGAATTGCGACGAAATTTCTCTTAAAACCTCACAATATCGACTCAGCACCAAATCCATGACCACTAGACGCAAATCACTCCCTACATAAGCGATACAATCCAAAACGGACCACTTCACCTCTGCGCATGCGCAATCTACTCCTGGCTGAAATTCCTCTAAAAATCACAAACCATACACAAAACTCTGATTCTTCAACACCAGTGTTTCAGGAGAGATCTCAGCTTCAATCCACGCATCCGCGGACACTCCTAAGAAGATTCTATGGATTAAAAGCATACTGCACCTCCAAACCTCAATCCTCTCAGATGAAAACTCCAGCAGTTGAATCACTTCTCTTCTGCCCAAGCGCATAACGTTAATGCCCGTTAGGATTAACATGAATTTCAATATTAGCCCCAGGGCCATGGGACGGAGACTCCAACTCGGACACACCGCTATTTCCCCCAAACTGAATTTTCCGTGCATATAATTGCAGTAAGTATTCTTTTGAAACCTCACAAAATCGGCTCAGCACTAGACCCATGACCGTTAGTTCTAAACCACTCCAAAAGTAACTCATACAACCCAAAAACAGTCAGTTCTCCCCTGCGCATGCGCAATCCCCTCTAAATATCACACACCTCACAAAAAACTCCGATTCTTCAACACTAGTGGTTCAGGAGATATCGCATCTTCAATCCACGCATGCGCATACCCACACCAGGCAATTCTATGGAGGAATAGCATCCTCCACCCCAAAACCCCAATCCTCTCAGAAGAAAACTCGAGGAGTTAAATTATTTCTCGTCTGTAGAAGAGGAATAACAGTCTTAGAACATCAAGTTTTATTGGAACCTTAATTCAATTATCCGGGTGACATGTTTCGGCAGCTCTACTGTACTGTCATTCTATTGTTTATTTGTACATTTTCACATAACCTCACAACTGTTTAAGATATTTTTCATTCCTTCAGTTTTTAGAATTTTTCAGAATGGTTGTCTGCGAGATTTTTCAATTAGAGTTTTTTCAGATTCTTGGTTTGAGAATGGCAGTATAGTAGAACGGCCGAAAAATGTCACCCGGATAATTTGATTAAGGTTCCAATGAAACTTAAGACTGTTATTCCTCTTCTACACTTTCACTCCAAGCATGGGTTTTCACGAAATGATTTCCCGTCTGCTTATGCGACTAACGAAAAATGCCCAGAAGAGGCAGTTAAACCCCCAGTCGTTCACCGCTCAGACAAATTTTGAAAACAAATTTTAGACTCCACACATGGTATCTATCCCCACGAAATTTTACGCAAGTGTTTTAGTCGGTAGATACTTTTCATCTAACTACCAAGCTTCAATTTAATCGGATCAGTATTTTTCGAGTTATAGTGAAATGAAAATTTCAATTTCATTTCAAAACTCCCCAGGCATATAAAGATCATGATTCTACAATTTGATGCTAAATTTCAGATTGACCGAGTGATCGGTTCCAGAAATATTCTTGAAAAACGCTGCCCATTAACGAAGTTGTCCGAGATATTTGCGCTACATAACACACCTGCAAATTTTAACGCTCTAACCCGTTCCGTTCGAAAGTTATCGTGCCAACGAATTTGAGCCCGGATTATTCATCAGTGAGTCGAACCCAATCGTTTGAGACGATTTTCGAGAAAAAAATCGAAAAATACAGACATTGTGACGAAATGATAGCACGCTGTTCCTTGCGGAGCACGCGCGCGAAACTGAAAGAACCGCGTTTCATGGGAAGTATTCATTCATTTGATATCTGTATTAATTTCCATGCATATTATTGGTAAGTGAGTACACGAGGTTTCTAAATATGCCCATTCGAAATGATGCTTTACTAATATGACGGATCTCTGATAACCATAAACTTCAGTAGTGTCTTTGTTACCAATCGCATAAATCTAATTGATATTTTAAGAACGAGCAAGCTTAAGGTCCTGGCGAGAAGTAAGTGCTTTCATCATTCATTTATGGTTGATATCAAGTGGATCTGAGGGTTAATCTCACATTTCTATAACTTAATTTTTCTTTCACAATTATTCTTATCGAATGCATAGGAATTAACTATAATCTTTCAGTCTACAATCAAGCAATATTTCAACAAAAATTTCTTGTATCAGGAACCATCTCATTATTTTCCTCCCAATTTCTCATGTGATTCCATTCAATTATGACCATATAAAACTTCGGTTATTAAAAAATAAAAAAAACCTTAATCCCATTTTACAATTACTACTTCCCAAATCCAACCCCTGTTTCAGAGCTGGACGGGAACGACTGCAGTTAAAATATCTCAGCATGCTAATGATATGCAATTCGCATTATAATCAAGAATTCTGCAATTTCGAGATCTCGTTTAGTTCCTTTTAAGAATATCTTCAACTTTTACGTCCAGAAATTCTCGTAAAACTCTTGCTCGTTCGAAATGTTTTTGCGCGCGTGTTCCGCAAGGAACAGCGTGCTATCATTTCGTCACAATGTCTGTATTTTTCGAATTTTTTTTCGAAAATGGTCTCAAACGATTGGGTTCGACTCCCTGATGATGAATTCGAGGTCAAATTCAATTCTGTCCGTCCGGCCGGCCGGTCCGGCCGTTAGCACGATAACTCTCGAACGGAACGACTTAGAGCGTTGAAATTTGCAGGGTAGTTTCGTAGCGTAAATATCTCGGACAAGTTCGTTAACGGGCGAAATCGACCGAGCGGTTTCGGAGTTAAGGCCGCTTTTAATAAAAACGTTTTTTATGAATATTTCCGGAACCGATCACTCAATCTTTTTGAAATTTGGCATCAGATTGTAGAATCATGACCTTTATATGCCTGCGAAGTTTTGTGTTGAACGGACGGCCCTAAAGTGGCAAAAAAAAATTTTGAAAATTTGAAAATTTTGTTTTCACGATAACTCGAAAAATACTGATCTGATTAAATTGAAACTCAGTAGTTAGATGCAAAAGACCAAAGCAAACACTTTTGCAAAATTTCGTGAAGATCACGTGACATGAAAAAAATAAAAAAATTACTACTATTTTGCGGAATACTTTGCTTTTAATGCCGAAACATATGTTTTTGAGGTTCATGCTGCCCTTTCCGGGCATTTTCCGTATTGCGCATGCGCAGATGAGAAGTCCTTTAACTGCTGTAGTTTTCGTCAGAGAGGATTGGGGTTTTGGGGTGGCGGATGCTATTCCTCCATAGAATTCAGATCCCTGATGAGGGTCTGCGCATGCGTAGATTAAAGATGCGATATCTTCCGAACCACTAGTGTTGGAGAATCGGAGTTTTTTGTAAGGTGTGTTATTTTGAGAGGACTTTTAGCCGCCAGTAGATTGCGCATGCGCAGAAGAGAAGTGACTGTTTTTGGGTTGGATGGGTTATGTTGGGAGTGCTGCGTCGATATTATGAGGTTTTAATAGAATATTCATAGCAATTCAGTGCAAGGACAAGTCAGTTTGGGGGATGTAGCGTTGTTTCCGAGTTAAAGTGTCCGTACCGTGGCCCTGGGGCTAATTTTGAAATTGATGTTACCCCTTACAGGCATTTTTCGTTATGCGCATGAGCAGACCATCAGTAATTTAACTGGTGGTGTTTTCGTCAGAGAGGATTAGGGTTTTGGGGTGGCGGATGCTATTCCTCTATAGAATCCCCTGTTGAGGGTCTGCGCATGCGTGGATTAAAGATGTGATATCTCCTGAACCACTAGTGTTGGAGAATCGGAGTTTTTTGTATGGTGTGTTATTTTGAAAAGGACTTTTAGCCGCGAGTAGATTGCGCATGCGCAGAAGAGAAGTGACTGTTTTTGGGTTGGATGGGTTATGTTGGGAGTGCTGAGACGATATTATGAGGTTTTAAAAGAATATTCATAGCAATTCAGTGCAAGGACAAGTCAGTTTGGGGGCTGTAGCGTTGCTTCAGAGTTAAAGTGTCCTTACCTTGGCCCTGGGGCTAATTTCGAAATGGATGCAACCCCTTACGGGCATTTTTCGTTATGCGCATGAGCAGACCATCAGTGATTTAACTGGTGGTGCTTTCGTCAGAGAGGATTGGGGTTTTGGGGTGGCGGATGCTTTTCCGCTATAGAATCCCCTGGTGAGGGTCTGCGCATGCGTGGATTCAAGAAGCGATATCTCCTGAACCACTAGTGTTGGAGAATCGGAGTTTTTTGTGAGGTGTGTAATTTTGGGAGGACTTGCAGCCACGAGTATACTGCGCTTGCGCAGACGAGAAGTGAATGGTTTTGGGTTGTTTGGGTTATGTTGGGAGTAATGAGCCGATATTGTGAGGTTTTAAAAGAATATTCATGTCAATTCAGTGCACGGACACAAGTCAGTTTGGGGGAAATAGCGTTGTTTCCGATTTGAAATGTCTGTATGGTGGCCCTGAGGCGAATTTATAAATAACTATATTCGGTAGATCTATATTAAAATGCGTTCGGATTTGGAGAAGATGCAATTTTGTCCCTAACGGAGGACCACAACCGAATTTTTTTCTGATCTACGGTAAAACTAACAGCCAAACAGTATTGATAGCTATATTTGTTAAAGGAACTTGAAAAAAAAAAAAAAAGCACTGACGTGAAGTCAGTACTCTTTGGCGCGCGTGTTCACGGTGGCTAATTTGAATTGAATTATTCAAAATTTAACAGTGCTGTATCTAAGCTGCCATCAGGATAGAGTAACAAAGTTGGAAAAGAACACAAGTGACTCTCCTTAGTCGCACAAGCTCCTAGAAGATTTGGGAGGGTCAGTATAATCCTAATCATGTTTATAGCACGCGCGCAAAAGCAGATTGACTTAACAATGAAAGAAAAAGTGTAAAAAGTCAATCTGCTTTGGCGCGCGTGCTATAAACATGATTAGGATTATACTGACCCTCCCAAATCTTCTAGGAGCTTGTGCGACTAAGGAGAGTCACTTGTATTCTTTTCCAACTTTGTTACTCTATCCTGATGGCAGCTTAGATACAGCACTGTTAAATTTTGAATAATTCAATTCAAATTAGCCACCGTGAACACGCGCGCCAAAGAGTACTGACTTCACGTCAGTGCTTTTTTTTTTTTATTTCTTATCATTTCATGGAATTCAGATAGGAATTGTGAAAAGTAATTAAGTCAGGAATATCTCAAGCGATCGCAGATTTTTGCATGTTAAAGTTTCTTCGAAATATACAGTTGGTACTTTGGCAATTTCTTACCGAAATACATATCTTATGGCAAGCAGGTAAACTGTTAGCAATGTATAGGGTCAAGTCAAAATTCTGTTATCCCTTAGAAATATTAAAATGAACTGAATTTAATAAATGGTATTGCTGTGTATCAAATATTTTTCACAAAATATCCACCGGTGTGAAGATATCCACATCCACACATACACTCAACGACCAAAAAATGTTCAAATTGAAATATTAATAACTCGATAAACATGGTGAATAATGATGAAATTAGAGAGTATTGCTCATGGATGCCTAAAGAATCGAAATAAAATATCAAATAATTTGTGTAGCCCCCAGGAGGCGGTAAAACGAAAAATGCCATAACACGGAAAATATTGAGTATTCCACGATGAGCTTTGGCTATGTCGTCTAGAATCGCGTAAATACAAAGACGTAGTATGTCGTATAGTTCGTGCGGCCCGAGGGGGGCGGCAATCGGGGGCGGTATATCGAAAAATGCCCTAACTCGGAAAATATTGAGCGTTCCACGATAAGCTTTGGATATGTCGTCTAGAATGGCGTAGATAAAAAGATGTAACATGTTCCATAGTTTGTGTGGCCCCAGGGGGGCGGCAATCGGGGGCGGTATATCGAAAAATGCCATACCTCGGAAAATATTGAGTGTTCCACGATGAGCTCTCGATATGTCGCCTAGAATGGCTTAAATAAAAAGATGTAGTATGTCCCATAGTTTGTGCTGCCCCAGGGGGGTGGCAGTCCCATAGTTTGTGCGGCCCCAGGGGGGCGGCAATCGGGGGTGGTATATCAAAAAATGCCATAACTCCTTGAATATTGAGTGTTTCACGATGAGCTTTGAATATGTGGTCAAGAATGGCGTAAATGTCAAGATATAGTATGTCCCATCGCCCTGGGGCCACACAAACTATGGGACATACTACATCTTTGTATTTACGCCATTCTTGACCACATATTCAAAACTCATCGTGGAAGACTCAATATTCTAGGAGTTATGGCATTTTTCGATATACCACCCCCGATTGCCGCCCCCCTGGGACCGCACAAACTATGGGACATACTACATCTTTGTATTTACGCCATTCTTGACGACATATTCAAAGCTCATCGTGGAACACTCAATATTTAAGGAGTTATGGCATTTTTCGATATACCGCCCCCGATTGCCGCCCCCCTGGGGCCGCACAAACTATGGGACATACTACATCTTTGTATTTACGCCATTCTTGACGACATATCCAAAGCTCATCGTGGAACATTCAATATTTTCCGAGTTATGGCATTTTTCGTTTTACCGCCCCCAGCCACGTCCCCCTGGGGGCTACACAAATTATTTGACATTTTATTTCGATTCTTTAGGCATCCATGAGCAACACTCTCAAATTTCATCATTATATACACCAAGTACTTATCGAGTTATTAATATTTCAATTTTAACATTTTTTGGTCGTTGAGTGTATGTGTGGATGTGGATAACATCACACCGGTGAAATATCCAATCACTTATAGTTTTTTGATATATTGTAATCGTCTTCCTAAATATACAAATATGAATGAACTAAATTTACATAATTGTCATTAATTCATTTGTTTTTATCTAAGCAGAGCGTTCTTTAATTAATGGATATAGCCGCGTTATCCATAACTTGAAGATTACGCTGCATAGATAAATAAAAATAAATGGAATAAGAATAAAAGATTATTCCCCAGCTATAGTACTGGGGTACTAACTCTGAAGATTTTTGTTGATAGTTATTCTGGAATTCAGAATATCTATCAACAAAATAATTCTGAAGATTTTCGTTAAGTGTCTGACGAAGGAGTCTGATATAGACCCCGAAACGTTACGATTAGTTGTTTCATAGTTGATGTTGTTTCGTTGCTGTTTGTCAGGCAACATTGTTCGATTGATTGCTTCTGACAAATATCTTGTGTTTCTTACGCAGAAGCAAATCACAAAATAATTCATTTTGTATTTTATAGATATTTTTCAGAGTTTGGGAGGGAAAACCTAGAAAGAAACCATTTAATACTGAATATACCTCACACAGTATCCTTTAATGATTACTTCGGATCTATTTTGTTGGAGATATTGCTAAAATATTGGAAACAGGGACCGTTAGGCGAGTTCAGTATCTGGATGGTTGACTGTTGCCACGATAACTTTCGATCAGAAAGATATAGCTAATTGCAAGAGTAGGTTGTGCATCCGAAGGAGACAGTTGAGTTCGTTAATGGATATAATCAGTCAAACGGTTTCGGAGTTATACTCATCTGAAATTTTAGTGTATTTTCCTCAATGAGTACAAAAAAATACAAATACGCTCCAATTTAAACTTGGGGTATTACCTGAAGAATGCCGACGACTTCTTTTTGCAGAATTTCGTGCGGATCGTACAACTAAATAAAAATATAAAAATTGTTTCTGCAAAAATTTCATTTTCCAGAAACTATCCGTCAGAATCCGCTGAAATTCCGCACATACCTTCGAACCGCCATTTTACAATCGAGTACCGAATTTCAGCTCGATCAACTTTGTATGAAGAGTGAATAGACAATGGAACCGAAAAAGCTGCTGACTTCACGTCAGTGCTTCTCTCGAATTCCTTCTTTTTTCCATTCTCTTTTTTTTTTTCAAATTTCACATTTTCCAGATTAGGTGGTGATTATTTTTTTCCTGCAAACTTCCTGTGAGGCACTTCCTGCAAGTATACTAACTGACAAAGAAACTGCAACACCCAGATGAGCTGTTCAAATTTTAATTTTTTTTTTGGTAAAACATAGCAAGGAGTAAATGATTAAAATTTGGAGAAAAAAATGTGAAGGTTTTTTCATGTAAACATTTTTTGTTGCTTACCTATTGTAGTCGTTTTTTGCAAAATTTTTAGAATTTTACAACAAACCAGCTGTTCGAGGAGATCCAAAGTCGTTGTTTAGTTGTTGTTAAAGTGTCTAGAGCACGTGTACGCGGAATTTAACGCCGGCAAAGTGAATTTGAAAGAGGTCGAATTATTGGTCTACGGGAGGCGGGGTTGTCATTTCGAGAAATAGCTAACCGTACGAACAGAAATCCAACTAATATTATGGGATCTTGTCAAGCTTGGTTTGATAATGTCCAAAATCGAAGAAGAGTAGGCACCGGACGTCGAAGAGGCACAAATGAAGTTCAAGATCGACGTCTAAGACTTATGGCTATTAGAAGCTGATTTGCGATAACTCGATCTTTGGCTGATGAGTGGTTAGGAGAACAAGGCCTTCATGTAACTGTCCGAACGGTTTACCGCCGGATAAGTTCTTTTGGACTGCAGCATTATCGACTCCATCTTGTGTTACCTCTGACGGTTGAGCATCGCCGGCAACGATTACAGTGGTGCAGAGAACGTCAACATTGGAATGTGGAATGACATCAGGTCGTTTTTTCTGATGAATCTCGATTCTCCTTGGGTACACATGATGGCCGAAGAAGGGTTAGAAGGCATCGGGGAGAAAGACGTGAACCTCAGTTTGATATTGACCGTCACGTTCACCGGACAGTAGGCGTTGTGGTATGGTGTGCTATTGCATATGCAAGTAGGTCACCTTTAGTCTTTATTCGATGTAACAAGACTGCACTGCATTACCTTCAAGAAATAGTGGAGCCATGTTCTCCCTTACCTAAAGCGGCTCGAGAATCTAATATTTAAGCAAGATAATGCTCAACCTCATGTTGCCAGAGTTAGTTTAACTTTGTTTGAAGTGAGCCATTTGAATCTTTTGCCATGGCCGCCCAGATCCCCCGATCTTTCGCCCATTGGAACATCATGGGTAGAATGCTTGGAAATATCCCCATCCCCCAAGGACTTTGATACATAAAGTACAGGTAGCCTGTGATAGTATCCCTCGAAAAGAAATAGACCATCTTATTGCATCAATGCCAAGACGTGTTGGGCAGTGTAAAGATAATCGCGGTGGACAAATTTATTAACAAATAAACCCTTCGTTTATTTTTTTTTTCAAATTTAATCATTTACTCCTTGCTATACTATCTACGTTTCACCAAAAAAAAAAAATTTAAATTTAAACAGCTCCTTCTGGGAGTTGCAGTTTCTTTGTCATTCAGTTTATATGTCAAGTTGTACATTAATTACCATATAATCTGTATGTAATAATGAGTGACGTCTAAAGCAAAGTAACATACAGGATATTGTTATGTTGTGTTGAGTGTTTTTCAAAATGTTACTAATTTTATTGATTTTCATTCCTGTAAAGCTATATTCCCATTGATGAATCTTTAGGCAGAAACACATCTGGAAAATATATGCATTCGTTGATAGTCGTTTACTTTCCTAGCCCATAGCTACTCGCTCACAAAGAGTGGCCTGACACATCAGAACGAATCATTTGCTTTTGCTATCATTCCCATCAGTCGGCCTGATCCCATTCCTTTGCTGTTGATTTGTTTTTATGCAACTTCACACAACGAAGGGTAGCGAACAACTGCGTTTTATTGTCAACTAGCTGCCCACCCCGGCTTCGCACGGGTAGTGAAATTAAGAAAAAAAAAATAGACAAAATATATTTTGAAATACAATAACACACAAATATTTGAATTATACTTTATTGCAATGCCCCACAATGTACAACATTTTTCGTTTTCCTCTCGGGACAAAAACAAATAGAGCAGATGGTTCACCAACTCTCGACATGCAACGTACAACTGGCTATGCGAAAAACAGGGCACGCTTAAATTCAAAAGGAAAGTCAGATGGCATTAATGGAATCCTTGGAATAAGATCTTCCTCGATTTTGAACTTTCCCATGATTATAGTAGCTTCTATCAAGTTTGTAAAAACTTTTTTAACAGTAAGTCTTGTTCCGTTACACAATTTTGTCTGATTCAGGTTTGCGTAGCATAATTATTACTTAGCCAGCCTTCAGCTGCAAATTCTTAGGAGGAAATCCTGGCAAATCCAACGAATTTAAGAATTCGGTAGGATAATTGACGACTTCATTTGGATCTATAATGAAATCAATTGACTTATATGTATGTATGTGTGTCCATCAATTTTACTTTGAATTTTTAAATTAAATTCATCAACATCCGTATTTTTTGGCGCTAAAATGGCTTGATCACTCAGCTATGCATGGTGACTGTAGTTCATTTGAATATGTGGGAAGACTTTTGTTATTAATTCGTCTTTTGACAATGTGAACTGACAAAAGCTTTGTGGAAACGAAATGAGACCAGTAGAAGTGTTAAACAGGAACTTTCCCATTTCTGATGTGTTGGTTCATCTACCGTCTGTAAATTCAATGACAATTTGAGCGAAGAATGAGCGGTTCATTCTCGTTCTAATAATGTAGCAGCTATGATGTAACTGCCAGCGCTATTTGATTTTGAGCCCGAATTGTATCTAAAATTGAAGAAATAAGGAATGTTTTACCAGTTCCCCCATCAGGTGCATCAAGGAAAAACATACCTCCATTGCCCTCATTAATTGATTTTATGACCGTATCATATGCTGACTTTTGATGCTGATATAAAAGTGGGACCTTACTTTGTACAGATGCATTTTTATCATATTCTTGTTCTCGTTGAAATTCACGATTAAATAAATCGTGCATGGGGCGATTAGGCACTGGCATTCCTAATTCATGCAACATCTTGCCTGACATCTTAACGCAGAAATCCTCTAAAGATATCAATACCACATTATGTATCCCAGCACTAATTTCTAGTTTGGATCAATTTTGACATACATATCAACGTCCAACAGATGGAACAATCGGTGGCATTTCAAAATATGGTTGTCCTCGTTTAGACGAATCATGAAATGGTATGCATAAAAATTCATCGAGCTGACCTAGTTTGTCTCTTGACCTGTAAAAGAATAATCAACGTTAATAAGGAATCAAAACTAAAAATTTTTGAAACAACATTACTCTTACGAAGTGGTTGATAAAACTACGAAAGCTTAATATAAATCAACAAATGGGGCACAAATTTAAGAACCTTAATCTCTGAAAATACCCTATTAAAATCAATTCCCGGTCAGAGAACAAATCCACGTAATGTTATTTACTGCTTCCTTCAGGTTCTATCTCGTTTTCTGTTTCAGATATGATTTCAAAATATTTTGTCAATCCAAATTAAAAAGGAAGAAGAAATTTTGTTTCATTGGAGAAGATACCATTCATTATGCATATGTCGGCTTATTCTTTCAACAAATCCAACTATACTTATGCAGGGAGACAGATTATTTTTTATGAGGTTTTTATCTCTATGATCTTACATCATACATAGAAATGTATGGTGCCCCATTTGCATTTTCCTCTGCTAATACTATGACTCATGCTATATTGTTCTTCAATATTGCTCTTGTATGTAATGCTTTTTCTCAAAAGAATCTATATATCAATACTTACCAGTGACTTGGTTTATCATCAAAAAATGATATCCATCCTCTCTCCGGCAAAGCATCATTCAGACGATGGGTTTTACTGAGTCATCGAAGTTTGCCACCATCATATCGTTGAATTACAATGTCGGGAGACTCCACATTTTCTCGAACTACCACAATGGCAACTTCATTCAATGTTGGTGCATTGAAACGTTCTCCTGCTGGCCTTTTATCTGCTCTGATCCCTAATTTATGTTCGTCAGATGGCTTCTTTTCTAAGGCGGTTTTGAACAATTGTGCCAATTGATTGTGTTCATGCAATTGCACAATGATTTCTCATCATGCTTCACGATTGATCTGGAGAAATTTGTATTCACCATCAACTGGTGGTAATAATGCTCCTGGTCCTGCATTTGTCCTTGTATCTGTTATGTTAAACATAAAAAAATCTTAGAAAATCTTCGCTTGAGTCTCAACAATATTTTCATATTTGTGGGTATGTTATGATCAATGTGTAAGATGTTCGATATAGAAAAAAATTACCTTACAAGTTGGATTGAAACCTCGTTCCTCAATTATGTTTGAACCAAATGATGTCATTTGGAACACACTACTATAATGATCGAATATTCTGCAAAAGGTGTTTCGATAGAGCATCATGTCCTGAAAGTAACGAATTCAGGCGTTGTCAATTGTGGCAATTTGATTTTTCTGTCCAAACAACATAATTCTGAGGGTTCGTTTCGCCAGACCTATTGCCAGCACAATCGACTGTGGGATCATATCTAAATGCCAAACGTTCAAAGTTAATGTTTTCATTGGATACTATATTTTGCTGTATCTCGCCTCAGATCGATATTAAAGATTCTTCGGAAGCTGGGGAAGACCTTTCTTGAGAACCTCTTATTCTGTTTGACTCCAATCGACGATTACGAATTTGTCTTGAGTTTTGTGTCCGCCGACCAATATTTGAACGCCTCACTGATGCCATTTTTATCAACACAAACACACAATACAACGATATTTATATCAAACACAGTAATCTATATTTATAAAAGAAAGTCGTGTTAGTTACTTCACTTATAACTCAAGAACGGCTATACCGATTTGGCTCAAAATTGGTGGGGAGGTTGCTTAGAACCAGGAGACGGACATAGGATACTTTTTTGTGTTATACAGGGTGTTTTTCTTTTAACGTCAATTAAAACTTGCTGTTTTTCCTGCCATAATCGTACAATTTTAGTCATGTGTGTTTAAAAATAAACTTTCGAGGCATACACCATTGAAAATAAAGCATTACTATACAGGGTGTCCTTTTTCTAATGGCACAATTGTAAGTGATTGAAGTGATTTGTGTCACAAACAAAGCATTAACTAAATAGGTACCTTGGATGGATTCTCATAATGTATTCGTCCGAAATCTCCATACAGGGTGTTCTTCTTTTAACGTCAATTGCAACTTGCTGTTTTCCATGCCACAATCGTACAATTTCATTCATTTGTGTTAAAAAATAAAGTTTAGAGAGATACATCATTGAAAATAAATCATTACTGTACAGGGTGTTTTTTTTCTAATTGCACAATTGTACGTTATTTATTGCCTCTAAGGCGGAACAGAGTTCGCTGGGTCAGCTAGTGAACTTATAAAAGTTTTGCTGGAAATAACCAAATGAATAAAGAATCAATTCTGTCTTCTGTCATCTACTTTTTGTCCGGCAACCGGCAACCCAAAATACAGTAACTAAGTGTCAAAGTACTCTATGGTTCGGACGAAAAAGGAATGCTTTTTTTTTCTTTTCCGTAGGATTTTTTTCGGAAAAATATCGTTGCGTAAACATTGTTTTGACAATAAGGAATACAACAAAAAAAGAATTATCCAATTTGGTGCAGTCATTTGAAAGTTATCATGAAACAAAAAAATCCTTAGACCATAGATCCTCTTTTATTTATATAGATACGTCCAACTAGCAAGGTTTTCATTTGCGATATTGTCTTTTGATTTCTTCATTTCTACCAACAACCGATGGAATGCGTTTGTTCGCGCTTCACCCATTTTCCCACCAATTAATTTGGCGTAAATGGATATCTACACTTGAGCAAGAAATATTTGTGAGTGCAAAAGATTGGAAACGAACGTTAATATTTGTCTGATATATTCCCGGCTTTATATAACTTTTGTATTCAGATATGCGATTTTAGAAATAAAGGAGAGATGAGAAGAAAATAAGAAAAATCAAGTTAATGAATAATTTCACAAAAGTTGTTCTATTTCAGCGATACAAATATCAAATATGAATAAATAATTCATTTTTGCGTCAATGTTCTAGGAACCAATGTGCTAACATTTTCACTACAAAAATAACTACAATCTTGTCCACTACAGTTTTTGTCGTCTGACATATGTTTTGGAAACAATGTTTCCATCTTCAAAGACGAAGTGTGTCTTTGAAGATGGAGACTTTGTTTCCGAAACTTCTGTCAGTCGACAAAAACTTCAACAAGACAAGAAGGAAGTGACTTTTGTAGTGTTCATAATAAGTCAACAGTGAACTTAAACTAGAATATATGTGCTAACATTTTTCCGACAATGGTCTCAAACGAATGTCCGACTCACGGATAAAGAATTCGAGGTCAAATTCGATTCTGTCCAGCCCGGCTGCAGTCCGTTGCCATGATAACTTTCAAACGGAAAGAGATATCTACTACGTTTACATGCACCTTCTCGATCCGTTTTGAACCAATGCGCATGTTTTGATGCGAATTAGATGAAATATGGTTTGAGAGTTTACATGCCTTATCTGAAACTAGTTTTCTGTAATTCGGCTTTATTCTAAGCTCGCGAGGCCAACATGGGAAGATTGAAAAAAATTAATAATGGAAATTAAGAAAAGGAAATCATTCTAAATATCTAAAAAATGATGAAGAACACCATAATTTCGCAAGGAATTAACCTTTTCTGGGTGGTTACAAGTGATTGAAAGAGCAAATCGTGAAAATGAATCCAGAAAATTGACAGAAAATGATTAAAGATAATAGAAAAAGTTACCTCGAACAATATATTATATCATTTTTATCTCAAGAGATTTATTTCGATCTTCCAGCTCAGGAATTACGATTAACGTAACCCCAAAGCAGGTTCGTTAGATTATCAGATTTGTCAAACTAATAAATTTGGTGTTGGTAATTCTGAAATTTGTTTCTCTTAAAACTACTCTCAATGCGTATTTGGTGTATACATGCACATTAAATCGGTTTGGGAAAACTCAATCCACCTTTTCAAATCGCATTTACTAATTCGCATTTGAGTGGTCAATTGGAATTGAAAAAACGTTTACATGCGTTTTCAATGCGCATTACGGAATACGCATTGGCTTAAAACGGTTCGAGAGGATGCATGTAAACGTAGTAATCGACTTGCAATATTCAGTATAGGTCGCACCACCACACTCCACGGTTAAGGAGTTATACCCATATCAGACCACGAAAGTCTCATTACATGGATAAAAGTAACATCAATTCTATTATAACGTAAATCTTAAGAAAGTTTAGGTAAATACATATTCGATCAAATTGACACTTGGTAATTAGTTGTAGAATGGCCGACACGCAAATATTTTAAAATTTCGTGAGTATTTGATCACAAAACAAATAAATCAAAATTTTATATTTCAGAAACTATATGCAAAATTCCGCTGAAATTCCGCAGAAACCTTCAACTAGCCATTTGACGATAGATTGCTGGATTTCAGCTCAAACGCTTCCTTTATTGGCTCTCTTTGTTCCTCGGAACAGAGTTCTTTACAATTTGCCAAATGTCTGTAATTTTCGAATTTTTGGATGAAAATGGTCTTAAACGATTTTGTTCGACTGACTGATAAAGATTCCGTGGTCGAAATCGATTCTGTCCGGCAGGTCTGGACGTTAAAACGATAACTCTCGAACGGAATAAGCTAGACAGTTGAAATTTTCAGAGTAGGTTGGCAGATAAATATCTCAGTTACGTTATTGGTCAAAATCTGCCAGTTGGTTTCAAAGTAAGGAAAAAAAATATTTTTTTTTACCTTAAAAATTTCAAATTCAATTATTTTTGAGATGCAGTTTCACCTTGAGAATCTATTGATATCATATTCAACACTCACAAACTAATACTTTCGGAAATATAATTTTTCAAAATTTAAATAATAAAACTTACTCCTATATTTTCACAGAATGCTTTAATTATTCTGTCTATTATATATTATATAATATGTGTTCATAAACGTTTTATTTGCCAATAAGAGACATATCAAATTTATTTCTGGTTCGTTACTCTTGATATTAAATACCCCTCCTATTCTAGAAAAAAGTATGATTGAATGCAACATGACCCATTGGTCATTTTGATAATATTTGAGCGTCATGCCCTTGGATAATTAATTTATGATGACGGAAATATATAATAATAATACTAATAATAATAAATATCTTTATTTCAGAGTATGTTACAACATAGAATGAAATAGTGTCAAAAAACAAAAAATTTGAAACTCTTTATAATGCCATCTCAAATTCATTTTCAAAATACTCAGTTAATGAGTATGGTTCCAACTCAATTAATATTTCCTTCATTTTTCTTTTGAACAACACAAGACTTGTTATCATTTTAATTCTACTTGGCAATTTATTATAAATCCTGATACAGTTATAAGACGGATGTTTTTCACTCAAACACAATCTGTGCCTTGGATAGTGTATATCAAGGGTTCTTGTAGGGTAATTATGAACTGTGGTATGTTGTAACATTATATTTTTGTTTTTAAAGAGAAATACCAAACACTCAAATAGATAAATACCACAAACGGTTAAAATTTTATTTTTTCTGAATGTTCCCCTGCATGACTCCAAAAATTTCAACCCAAACATCAGTCTTACAATTCTTTTTTGTATAACAAATATCTCACTCACTCTCGTACTTATTCCCCAGAATATAATGCCATATCTCAAAAGAGATTCAAAATTTGCAAAATATACAACTTTTAGACACGGTTGACTTAGATAGTTTCTAAGAGATCTAATACCATACCCTATTGAACTTAATTTCATTGAGAGACTTTCTATGTGACTAGTCCATTTCAGAAACTGATCAATATAAATTCCTAAAAATTTTGTTGACTCTTCTAGTTTTATATCGCTATTGTCCAACCTAATGTATTCTTTCTCATTTCTTACTTTATTTGTACTGAACATTACTGCAGTTGTTTTTTTTCCATTTAAGATAAGTTTATTATTGGCAAACCAAGATTTTATTTGTTCAAAAGAATCTTGTGCATTAATTTCTAGTTCAGATCACCCAGTAATCTAGGTATCTTCTCTACAAGAAACATGTTATATTCATTTACCCTTGCTATTGCGTTACAACCAAAAAAGTTTTCACCACTATATCTATACTTACTACCATTATTACCCCTTATCTCCCTACAAATTGACCACATCGTTCGGTTTTTATTTTCAGACTGCATGATTTTTTCATTATAACAATTACCCCTCGCTTTACATAACAACCTTTGGTATCTTTGTTTTTCTTCATTATATTGATCTTTGAAAGCTTTATCCCTCGTTTTTAATGTTAAAAGTATATCTAATTTTTTTTTACTATCTATTACTTCTTGTGTGTCATAATATTTTTGTGATCTACGTTTATCCATGATACGTTTTAAAGGAAAACATTCCTCAAAAAAGAGCATAAATGTTTGCATAAAAATTTTCCATTGACCATCTACATCACTATCATCAACAGCAAAAACACGTTCCCAGTCCTGATCACCCAATGACATTTTAAATTGTTCTTTCGCAGTATCATTGAATTGTCTCCTAAACACTGATTCTTTTTTATTACATGTTCTTAATTTAATTGAAATTTTCTGTCCTGTATGATCCGAAATATTTGTTGTTAGAACTTCTGCTTTCAGCAGATGTATATTAGTGAATATATTGTCTATACAAGTTTTTGTATTCTGAGTTATTCTAGTTGGTTCATTTATAGAAGGTTTAAGTTGAAATGACCTCATCAGTGTCA
Source organism: Halyzia sedecimguttata (assembly GCA_937662695.2). NCBI lineage: Eukaryota > Metazoa > Arthropoda > Insecta > Coleoptera > Coccinellidae > Halyzia > Halyzia sedecimguttata. Next base: position 6,124,534 of record OW569416.2, on the reverse strand, counting down.
AAAATTCAATTCTATGCTTACTGCTTTTATCTAATAAATCAATATTAAAATCACCTGCAACTATCACAGTTTTGTTTTCCATAAAAACTACACTTAAGGCCTTCTCCAATTGTTGTAGAAAAACATCCATAATAGCATCATTACCACTTGGCCTGTACACAGATAACACTACAACATTCTCTCCATCAATAGCACCTTCAGCTGCTGCACATTCAAATTGTCCTATTATTGATAGCTCTTCTATTTGTCTTCTTCTTTTACTTCTAATAGTTGGATGGATGTATATACCAGCTCCTCCATGCCTGCCTTGTTCTCGACATATACTTGAGACCAATCTTAAATTACCCAGTTTTTCACTCAGTTCCATTGTTGACATCCAGTGCTCAGTGACGCAAAGGATTTTACAATCCCTATGATTGTTGAGAAAATGCTGTACCACATCTATATTGTTTCCCATTGACTGTAGGTTATGATGTATTATACTATAGGTAGCTGATTTTTGATTAGTAGGTTTATTAACACATATATCAACTTGTTTAATTTTATTTTCCTTTGCTACCTATAAAAAATTACCACCTGGTTTGTTTTTTTCATAGACCTGGAAGTTGAAAACGTTTTATGCCTACGTTCTCAGACCAGAATTCAGTTTTATATAGTTCATCCTTCTTGCTAAATGGCACCTTTACTAGAAAACTTTTTCTGTCTGCCCTTTTCCTTTCAAATTCCAGTTCCTTTACTTCCACTATCTCTTCCTTGAAACCAGGTTTTTGTCTTATGTATTCTGTAATGATGTTTTCCGTTACATGGTTCTTCACTCTGTTCATAAAGAACCAGGCTTTTTTCTCTTGTCCTGTAAATTTATTTTCGTCATTAGTCGCATTTTCATCAGCTTTACCAGTTCCCAACCTTGTAAACCCAAATCTTCGTGATCGCCTATTGCTTTTGACTTGCCATTCTTCATTCTTAGAGGATTGTATTTCCGCTGTTACTGTACTATTTGTATTCATTTTTGCACTATTATGCCCCGTAGTAGACAAAGAAGGTTAATTTGCAGTTTAACGCCCCCTCACCGATTTTCAAAATATTCTGTATATAGTATCTGCATGATGTTGATATACCACAGTTTCAATTTTAGCACTGGCAAATGAGTATTTTTCGAGAAAATTCAAAATGAAAATTGAAAATTAGAATTGTAAAATATCTAGGAACAGCTTAGAAATATCAAAATTATAATTGTCATGTTGATAGATTTATTGAAAATATAAAATTATGAAGTAGTTTATGGGAGAGAAACCGAGGTAACGGAAAAATAAATGTTGATAGATTTATTGAAAATATAAAATTATGAAGTAGTTTATGGGAGAGAAACCGAGGTAACGGAAAAATAAATGTAATTATCGAGTTTGAAAGAAGTCAAAGTGCCCAAGAGAAGAATATTAAAGGCTTCTTTAAGAAATATAGAGTTGAAATTGGTATCAAGTTAAAGAGGATATTATTCCAGACAAAACAATACAAGAAGAAACAAGTTATATAGAGATATCTCAGTTTTTTGAAAGGGACAAGATTTTAAGACAGAAATCGAAGGAGGATACAAGGATTTCATTAGATTAAAGGGAGATAATAAGAGAGAAAACGCAAGAAAGAAATTGAAGGTGGATTCAAGGAAAATATTAGGTTAGTTAAAGATACTAGAATCATATTAGGTTCAATATATATATATATATGCATGCTAAATCTATCCAAATGTGTTTTTGTAGCAACCGGTTTTGTCCAATCATCTGTATTATGATAGACACTCAGAAACGTAAGCCCAAACTGGCAGCCATGTTAGTTTTAACTGTTTACAGGCCCGGCTTTAGAGATGCATTTCGCTTTTCATTATTTCGAAAAAAAATTGTATCGTGAGGTGAATTTTGATGATTTTAAATAGTGGCAAAATAGTCCATTTGCTGGAATCTAAACGGGAGGGGAAGTGAACGAGAGTGCTGGGAGGGGTAATATATTCAATACGATGATTTTTTATTTCAAAAATTTACTCCAAATTTCAATTTTCGTCATAAATGTTACCATTTTTCTCATTTTATTAGCCAAAAATTTGAAAATTCTAAGCTATCCTATTGAATTTATTACCCCACCCAGTACCACATACCGTTAGATTGCTCCAAAATAACTGATTTGCCACTATTGAAAATGATCAAAAATCACTGTACAATGCATATTTTCTTCGAAAAACTCGAAAAACTCGAAATTTACGAGGGGGCGGTAAACTGCAAAATTACCACAAAGAATTGTTCAAATTTATCACTTCTGTCATTTTCTTCGTTTGCGCCATTTGCATGTTTTGATAGAGATTCTTTGTTACCGCTTTCGAATAGTTCCGATGTACGTCACGATCATTCGTTGCGGCATCTCCTACTTCATTTCTCTTACCTACTTCTCTTGCAGTTTCCGATGTACGATTACTACAATTAATAATCGCATCATCTGGTATGCGGTTTTTTGCCATGTTTATGCTTGATATCTGTTTTTCTAATTTGTCGATTTTCATGTCCTTGAATGCAATATCATCTTCTAGTTTGGATAATTTCTCGTGTAATAATTCCTTATTTTCGAATAGTAATTTATTGGTTTCTTCCAACTTTTTTATTATGTTAATTAACAGATCAACCCTTTTGGACTCACTATTTATTGGTAGCCACTTCTGGTATAGATCGCCAACTAGAGCTGTTGAATTGGGTTCGTTTTCTAATAATCCTTCAATTTCTTCTTTTTCGCAGCAAATTATTGATGTTTCATTTAATATTTTAACGCCTTTTTGACGTTGTGCACATGATCGATGATAACTGCTGAAGCATTTTTCACATTTTACTGGTTTCACTACATTTTTTCGACAATACTTGCAGAGCGCATCGGTCGCGTCTTGTTCGCTTCCCGACATATTTAATTTATTTAATATATTTTGGTAAGTTAGTCAAATTGGGCTCAGGTTCAGAAATATAGGCTAAGTTTCAATTGATTTAATATAATTTTCAGAGTAGATATAAGGAATGAATTTCTCGGATAAGTTCATTATTGGGTAGAATCGGCTTGGTGGTTTCGGATTAATCATTTTTGGCACTCTTGTTTTTTTTTTAAATGACATTTTTTGAAAATAATTTCCTTTATGATGCAGTTCTATCATAAGAATCCATTGATATCATTCCAACTCAGAGAAAATAATACTTTCGGAGATATGATTTGTCAATGTTTGAACAAGAGCGCCAAAGCTCTTGTCCACAGTATTTTCCCATTTTTGCATACTCTACTTCATATGGTATTTCTTGAGGATTCGCAAAATGGATCCTGAATTCACGTCAGTGTTTTTTAAGAATTTAATATATAGAACAATAATTGTAGTTCTCATGAATGCATCATTCAACAGTTTCTATATTATTCCTATTATCTAGTATCTCGGAACCGAGCTCGAATCACAAAGGTTATCTACCATAATATTATTTAAACTGCATAAGTGTACAAACATAGGTCGATCATAAAGCGTAAAGTTTTTATGTGATAATAATCATTGAATTCCTTGAGATAACAGTGGCGATGAGTTGAAAATTGCTAATACAAAATAATAAGATGCTGTGGAATATGCCCAATTAATGAATAATGAAGGATGTCTCACTGTGGCTCAATTTTCAAAGATTTCTCGTCTTTGGGATTGCTGCATACATCGTTCAGAAATATTCTAAATAATTTATAGTCGAATTATTGCGAGATGTAGGTTCATTGTGTATCGAATTAAGTGAAATTTTATACTGTATGGCCAATCGGTGCTAGGATTTTATTTTATTATTATTGATAAGGGGTTACGTTGCACCGCGACCTTGAGATCTATTGTGCCCCCCATCAGAGCTGTTCTCACCATTACGCCATCTACAGCTCGCCCTCCAGTTCCAGAGTATAAATGAACATCGGTGCTAGGATAAAAATTATTATAATAATTAATACCTAAGTACAACCGTATTTGTCATCGGATTATACAGGGTGAGTCTTTGACCACTGAATTAATTTTAACCAAAGATTCCTCTCATCAAATGAAACACTTTTTTCATTTACCATTTTTCCAGATTCGGCTCAGGTAAAAAGTTACAAGCGTTTAAAGATTTCACAATGTGCTAATACACTCCCGCATATAAATTAATTATCTATGACATTGTTGGCGGACGAGAATAAGGCATGGTAACGTGGTTTACAGGTTGATTCGGGATTCCAACGCTCAGGGACGGATCCATAAAAGTAGTGAAATTTCTGGAGTTTTCCATTTTAAAACATTCAATGAAGAATATCTCGAAAACGGTGCATTTAAGGAGAAATGTTGAAGACTAATATAATGTTCTAAAACGATGGAATATTCTTGAAATGACTCAAGAAAAACTTTATATGGTTTCTTTATGCTAATTTCGTTTAGTTTTATGAATCCACAAGTCCATAACCAGAAGACCAGTAGAAGTAGAAAATAACTAATATTTGGAAAATATGTCATAGTTATAGGAAACTTTACGCCAATGTTCATTTTATTCGAAAAAAGGATGTCAAAGCTACAAAATAAAAACTGATTTTTTTTCAAAATTTCAACAGCCTGTATCTTTTTACCTGAGCTGAATTTGGAAAAATGTTAAATGAAAAAAGTGTTTCATTTGATGAGAGGAATCGTTGGTTAAAATTAATGCAGTGTTCAAAGACTCAGCCTGTATATCCGAACATGTGAAAATCGAACTATATTCGATGACCTAGTAACTAAGTTTACCTGGATTCGAATACATTCATTAATAATATTAGTTTACATCTGATTCTGCCGCTAGTAGAGTTAATTTTGCTATATAAACTATGTCTCAAGACTGTTTCCTTGCGGAAATACAGAGTATGAACGTTTCATTGAGAAATTTTATGCTTCTTCAAAATTGCGTTGAACACTATCGAGACAGTTTGATTATAATAACAAGTAAAGGAATAATTCAGCTCCCTTAGTTCCTCTGTGGGTACTAGGGCACTGTGGTATTGATTGAAGGAAATGAGAAACTTGATGAACTTGCGATAAGTGCCGGTAACATCTGCTGGACCAGAACCCTTCTGTGGGCTGAAAAACTACAGGACAGCGGTCTAATAATGGGAGCTAAATAACAGAATATCTCTTTGGGGCAATACTCCAGGACTTACACAGGCAAACAGATTCGTGGATCTCTCACCATCCTATACCAGGAATCTCCTTTACCTGCCTCGATCTGAGCTTTGGGAAATGGTGGGACTGTTGACAGGGCACTGTTGGTACAAATACCAATAGTACCGCATCAGCAAGTCGGCAGACGAGATATGTGGGCTCTGTGGATCGGAAAATGAAATTGCCGAATACATAGTTTGATTGCCCAGAGTTGGTCAGCCTAAGAATTTTATTTATGGGTGAGCTAGTTCTAAAATCTCACGACATGATAGCTCAATCGAATTCATGGTAAAGAGTGTCCAATACCGCAGAATGGAAAATGGAACATACGTGCAAAAGCTCCCGACTTCACGTCAGTGCTCGATCCAATTATTTTTCTCGTAATTTTTTCGAAGTTTTCTACCAGTACGGTTCTTAAAAAAAAATTGGTTCAAGCACTGACGTGATGGTAAATTCGAATTAAGAGTGTCCAATACAGGAGAATGGACAACATAATTTACCATGGTAAATTCGATCAAGGGTGTCCAATACAGAAGAATGGACAATAGAACATACGCGCAAAAGGTTCTGACTTCACGTCAGTGCTTGAACCAATTTTTTTTTCGTGATTTTTTTAAAATTTTCTAGGTGTACGGTTCTTAAAATTTTTTTTTCGTCATTTTTTTCAAATTTTCTAGGGGTACGCTTCTTAGAAAATTTTAAACACGTCTTTATGTTGATTTTCTACTACTAGTAACCAAGCACCAATTCGATCGAATATTTATTTTTTGAGTTATTAAGGAAATAATATTCCAGGTGTGTATAACTCGGAAACCGTTACACCGATTATGCCCAAAAACGAACTCAACTCTCCCTTTCGGATACGCAACCTACCCTGAAAATTGCAAGTCCCTATCTCCTTTCGTTCGAAAGTTATCGAGGCAACAGTCACCCATCTACTGAACTCACACAAGAATGCTCGAATCTCCAACAATATTTAACCGATCGTATTAAAACTTGAAACTTGGCAGTAGAGTTAGGTTATGAAGGCTCTTTCAAAATTTCAGCTATTTCAAACGAATAGTTACTGATATATATATAATTCTTTTTTTATTTTCAATGATTTATTCAAAATTTTCTACAAATGCTATCCTCTACGAATTTTGCAAACATATTCGCGTTGGCATTCTACAACTAATAACCATGTTTGAATTCAATCGGTTCAGTATTTTTCGAGTTAATGAGGAACAAAAAACCACTAAATTTCAGAAAATTTCAGATGGCTATAACTCTAACCGTTTGGCCGATTATGCTCATAAACAAACTGAAATGTCGCGTTCTGGTGCGATCCTAACTGAAAACTTCAAGCCGCTATCTCATTCCGTTCTCAAGTTATCGTGACAACAAAAATAATTTTTAATAATTTTTTTAAAATTCTCTAGCCACACGATTCGCACAAAATTTCACAAACGTGCTTAGGTTCATACTCTACAACTACCCACTAAGTTTCAATTCGATCGGATTCATATTGGTTGAAAACAAAATTATTACTCGGAAATCACTGGGCCGATTATGCCCATTAACGAACTTGTCCGTCGTATTGGGATGCGCCGCCTACCCTGAAAATTTCAAGTCGCTAGCTCTTTTCGTTCTCAAGTTATCGGGGCAACGGCTGGACGGCCGGACGGACGGACGGACGGAATCAAATTTGACCTCGAATTCTTCATTGGGGAGTCTAACTTAATCGTTTGAGACCATTTTCGTCAAAAAATTCGAAAGTTACAGACATTTGGGCAAAACTATATCGCGATGTTCCCCAGAACATACGCGCAAAAATTGAAAACACGTCTTAATTTCGATATTCTACAACTAGTTACCAAGCTTCAATTCGAACGATTTTGAGTTATCGAGGAAATAATATTCCAGGAGGGTATTACTCCGAAATCTTTAAACCGATTATGCCCAAAAACAAACTTAACTCTCTTCCATGCGGATACGCAACCTACCCTGAAAACCTCAAGTCGCTATCTCTTTCCGTTCTCAAGTTATTGTAGCAACAGGCGGCCGGCCGGCCGGACAGAATCAAATTTGATTTCGAATTCTTCATCAGGGAGTCGAGCCCAATAGTTTGAGACCATTTTCGGCAAAACAATTCGAAAATTACAGACATTTTGGCGAAATGATAACGCGATTTTCACCAGAACATACGTGCAAAAACTTGTTCCGAAATATAGAATTGTTTATGATTTATCTTCTATAAATTTTTGCGCGAAGAAAATTTTATGTCTCAGTTTTTAGCGCTCTTGTTCATCGGAACAGAGTACTTATCAATTTGACTAAATGTCTGTAATTTTCGAATTTTTGGCTGAAAATGGTCTTAAACGATTTGGTTCGACTCACCGATCAAGAATCCGTGGTCGACATCAATCCTGTCAGGCCGGTCAGCTGGCCGGCCGTAGGCACGATAACTCTCGAACGAAAGGAGTTAGAGGATTGAAATTTGCAGGGTCCGTGAATATCTCGGACAAGTTCGTTAACGTGCGAAATCCACCGAGCGAATTCGGAGTTATGGCCGTTTTTAGTAAAAACATTTTTTATGGATATTTCCGGAACTGATCACTCGATCTATCTGAAATTTAGCATTAAATTGTAGAATAATGACCTCTATTTGCTTGCGAGGTTCTGTATTGTTTGGGTTGCCCTAAAGTATCAAAATATATTCTTTTAATTTTTAAATGTTGTTTCTTCAATTACTCTCGAACAAAATGAGCTAGGCCGTTGAAATTTTCAGAGTAGGTTTTAGGGATATATCTCGGTTAAGTTCATTACTTGCCCAAATTGGCCTGATGGTTTCGGAGAAACGAGAAAGAAATTTTTTTTACATCACAATTTTCAAATTTTTTTAAGATGCAGTTTCACCATAAAAATCCATCGATATAATTTTCAACTCTAACAAGCTAATACTTTCAGAGATATGATTTTTCGAAATTTCAATAATGAATCGTACTTCTATGTTTTCACAGAATGCTGTACTTAATTATTGTATATATGGATAATTTTATGATCTGTGCTCTGAGACGCTATCTTATTTTCCTATGAAAGATAAATGTAAAAATTATTTCTGGTTCGTTATTCTTGATATAAAATACACCTTTTGTTCTAGAAAACAAGTATGATTGCATGCAAAACGACCCATTGGTTATTTTGATAATATAATGCCCGTGGATAATTCATTTATGATGAAGGAAATATATATTCTGGTAAGTTAGACAAATTGGGCTCAGGTTCGGGAATATTGGCTAAGTTTCAATTGATATAATATAATTTTCAGAGTAGATATAAGGAATGAATATCTCGGAGGATATCTTATGAGGATGATATTATACTTTTAAGGGGATAATATAATGCCCGTTGATATTCCATAATATGGATTATTCCATCATCATATCATGATGATGGAAATATATTTTTTGGTAAAATACATCATCAAATTGAGTTCAGAATATCTCCAGTAAAAACAAAACTACAAATAATATAATTTTCAGAGTATATTTGATGAATGAATATTTCGGATAAGTTCGTTATTGGGGATAATCGGGCTGTTTGAATTTAATTTCTTTCACGATGCAGTTCTATCGTATGAATCCATCAATATCATTCCCAGAGACCAATAATTTCGGAGATAATATGATTTGGCAAAGTTTGAACAAGAGCGCCAAAGCTCCTGTTCACAGGGCTTGAACCAATTTTTGCGCGTATGTTCTGGGGAACATCGCGTTATAGTTTTGCCCAAATGTCTGTAACTTTCGAATTTTTTGAAAAAAATGGTCTCAAACGCTTACGTTCGACTCCCCAATGAAGAATTCGAGGTCAAATTTGATTCTGTCCGGCCGGCCGTCCGGCCGTTGCCACGATAACTTGAGAACGAAAAGAGCTAGCGACTTGAAATTTTCAGGGTAGGTGGCGCATCCCAATACGACGGACAAGTTCGTTAATGGGCATAATCGGCCCAGCGGTTTCCGAGTAATAATTTTGTTTTCAACCAATATAAATCCGATCGAATTGAAACTTGGTGAGTAGTTGTAGAATATGAACCTTAGCACGTTTGTGAAATTTTGTGTGAATCGTATGGCCAGAAAATTATTACAAAATTATTAAAAAATATTTTTGTTGTCACGATAACTTGAGAACGGAAAGAGATAGCGGCTTCAAGTTTTCAGGTTAGGATGTGCACTAGAACGTGACATTTCAGTTTGATTATGAGCATAATCGGCCAAACGGTTTTAGAGTTATAGCCATCTGAAATTTTCTGAAATTTGGTGGTTTTTTGTTCCCCATTAACTCGAAAAATACTGAACCGATTGAATTCAAACATGGTTATTAGTTGTAGAATGCCAACGCGGAAATGTTTGCAAAATTTAGTGAGGATAGCATTTGTAGAAAATTTTTAATAAATCATTGAAAATAAAAAAAGAAAATTCTACATATCTGTAACTGATCGTTTGAAATTGCTGAAATTTTGCAAGAGCCTTCATAACCTAACTCTACTGCCAAGTTTCAAGTTTTAATACGATCGGTTAAATATTGTTGGAGATTCGAGCATTCTTGTGCGAGTTCAGTAGATGGGTGACCGTTGCCTCGATAACTTTCGAACGAAAGGAGATAGGGACTTGCAATTTTCAGGGTAGATTGCGTATCCGAAAGGGAGAGTTGAGTTCGATTTTGGGCATAATCGGTCTAACGGTTTCCGAGTTATACCCACCTGGAATATTATTTCCTTGATAACTCGAAAAATAAATCGAAAATCGAATTGAAGCTAGGTAACTAGTAGTAGAAAATCAACATAAAGACGTGTTTAAAATTTTGTAAGAACCGTACCCCTAGAAGTTTTGAAAAAAATGACGGAAAAAAAAAATTTAAGAACCGTACCCCTAGAAAATTTCATAAAAATCACGAAAAAAAAAATTGGTTCAAGCACTGACGTGAAGTCAGAAGCTTTTGCGCGTATGTTCTATTGTTCATTCTTCTGTTTTGGACTCCCTTAATCGAGTTTACCATGGTAAATTATGTTGTCCATTCTCCTGTATTGGACACTTAATTCGAATTTACCATGGAAAATTCGAATTAAGAGTGTCCAATACAGGAGAATGGACAACATAATTTACCATGGTAAATTCGATTAAGGGTGACCAATACAGAAGAATGAACAATAGAACATACGCGCAAAAGCTTCTGACTTCACGTCAGTGCTTGAACCAATTTTTTTTTTTTTTTGAAAAGAATCTGGCTCATATTAGCTGACTCCACGTCAGCGTAACATGAAATATCTACAATACACCATAACCTAGAATCACACCTACACAGAGGGAATACAATTCGAGTACTCTTATTTCAGTATTTCAGTAAGCACGAATAACCTATCGACAGTAGGAACTTGTACAAAATATTAAATTAAAGTCATAGATCGAAGAACTTAGTTCGTTCCCGAATCAAATTGTATACATTCATTCAAATACAGTGAATAATCAATATGTATCTTAGTATACATACAATAATAGGAAGATATGGGTATTACCCCGAAATGATGTACATGGGCTAACGTTTAATATCGATGGTAGGTTTACTGACGCACAGTTAGGTCTTACAACTATAGATAGTTCAGCAGTACACACAGCTCTTGGGGTAAAATCCTGAATTGACAAGGTTTCTGCCAATAAACTCTCAGTCGAAAATTGTGATCCTCTACAAGAACACCGTCCTGAAAGAGACGCTGAAATATCCTACATAACACGCTTCCTTTTTGACAGTGTCAGTTACTCCAGAGCATGGAACAGCCAATCACAGTACTTCATGCTCAACATTCGCTATGATTGGCTGTTCCATGCGCCGGAGTAACTCACAGGGTCAAATAGAAAGCGCGTATAGTCGGGATACTGTGCATTTAAGACACGTGGACCAACACTGTCACAACATCCGCTTGATAGCGGGGAAGAATTCTTGGAACGGAAACCATCTAAAAATAATCCCAGATATCCCCTTAATTCTACCTGTTACTAACATCCCGAATTCGCTAGGTGAATTAAAAAAACTACGAAAGATTTGAATCTCTGACATTTCGACCAACATTGACAACCAGAATGGAATGTCTTCCTGAATCTAGAATACAGATAACCAAAATTGAGCATCCATCGATCTACATCAATCAGAAGGAAGGGATGAGAGAAATCCAAATGTTCGGTACCTCATCACCACATATGGCGAGAAACCACCAAAGAGATCTAAATAGATCCTTAACCATCCCAAACGAGAATAGCTCTATAATACAAAATGCAGAGTTAAAAATATTAACAACAAATTTCAGGCAGGTTATGGAATTTCTGCACGATTTCGATTGCTGATTATTTGAGATAGTCCAAAATCTAGTTCCGAACTGGTGTGCTTAAAAGATTGAACTCACGTCGGGGTTAGAAAATTACCCCAACATATTTTTGTTGACTATTGACAAACAGGTACATCATCTGGATACTCTAAGCACAGATTACCAGATAGTGCAATCGACATTTGGCGGGAAGCACGAAGGTTTGACCTTCAGATTTACTACCGATGAAGACGTAGTAAAATGACAGATAGAAATGAACTGCGTTCTCGCTCTTTGAAATTCAAAACCAACTTTAACCTCAACTACACCAACTGTCAAATAATAAAATTTAATTTATTTCTAGCACATACGCTACAAACTCAGATATTGTTGGCGATAGTTTATTTTAGTAATTAAATTTTTGCATGAACCATTCTACGAATAATGGAGATCGAAAACTTTGCACCAAGTCCTCCGTTAAAAATTAGGTTAGTCGTCGTTATCTTGGGAGCTCTTCCAAGAGTAGTTTTTCAGGTTTCCAAAATCAGATAATTTAGAACGAATACTCCAGTAGAAATTAGCTACAGTGATGAAACAATAACGAGGAAATATTCGGTGCTGCTGTATTTAAATGACTGCATTTACAGTATCCACTTTGTGTAGTAACAAAAACCGCTAAGGATGTGTCACAACAAACACCAAGAAAGATTAAGTTGGGTAACTTGGTGAAGCAAACTTTGTAAACAATATCTCCTAGATTTTTAATTTTCAGTCCTGCGAATGAAAAATTAAATCTTGCAAAATTAAAGCTGGAATACTCTTTCGAAGAATTGCGCACATGCAGTATATGGATGATTATTTCTATCTACCAAACAATTTTGTAAATGTAGTCAAGATATACGAGATAAACAAATGAATTTATGCAACATGCCCTTTCATTATATTATTCTGGACCAAAAGCCAATGGAAACATGATTACAACTTTCATTTCAGGCTTCGGAAAAAAATGAATTAGTGCTAATGGCTGGAGAAATACATGATAACTGGAAGCAGCCACTTTTTTTAATACAGTTTCTAGTGCGACAAATCTGAGGAAATTATTTTTGATTGTATCGGCAAAATGGAGGAGATAGGACTCAATGTATGACCCTGGTATCTGATATATGGATTCTAATTTTGTTTTGTTTTCGTAACAATATTTTGTTCCTCTTTAAATTTTATTTCTGATTCATAGTTCATGAGGATTGAAAATAGAAGTAGAATATTTCAAGGATAAAATTTATTTATTGAACAAAGAAACGTTTGCAGTACAATTATGGATTCAGAGGAAATTTGATATTTTGGTCACAGATAAATGTAATCAGAACTATGTTATCAGGTTACAACTAAATAATATACTATTTATTATTACGTAAAGGACATTTTAATTTAGAATGCATAACATGATGTACATTTGCAAATAAAACAAAATCAAATAGTCTTTTTTAATTTAATATTCTAAAAAAGTAGATGTGAATACCTGTTTTTTTTTGTGAAGAAAGCACTGCACAAAACATTTCATTTGACTAATATAGAAAGATTTTTTTCAATAGATGATTTACATCTTAATAACAAGTAAAGAACCACACTTCCAGGTTAAACGTACTAAATAATTATTCACTTATTTGACTCGACTTGAACGACTAACAGCACACAAGTGAAACAAAAAAAATTAGCAGAAGGAATATATATTGATAGATCATAAATAGTTTGTAGCTTCCACTATTCATTCCTTGAATAGGAATTTCATTAATTATGACAAATATGCCTATCATACTTTCAGGATCCTTAAGTATCAGAAGTGCAGGAAAAAATTCCGTTGACACACTATAGTTTTCGAGTTCGACTGCATCTTAAACCTCTTCATTACACTTTATAAAATTGATTAAATTAATCCCACTTGAGTTACAAATTATCGAACATAAGCTGAGTATTTTAGCTAACCTTGACGTTTGTTGTTATGAATTTATGAATGAACGTCGTACTGCCTCTACCATAGTTGCGATTGGCCGAGAGGTCACGTGATCCTATATCTGCGATTTTATTGGCACCCCCAAATAGTTAGGAGCTAGGAACTATTTGGGGGTGCCAAGAATTCCATGGTCAACATTACGCGTCAGCTGAGTTCATTCATAAATACTGGGAGTGGCGCATCTGGTTAATCTGTGCTCTAAGCCAGTTCTGAATACCTGGATTAGGAGTATCATATTTTAACTAAGGAAATCGCATAGTATAGCTGTTGATTCACTCACAACCGATCAAATAATCTGTAATTTGCAAAAAAAATAATTTCCTTTCCTCAACAAGGGCTCAGATATTATCGAACTATGCAGAAACATGAATCTATAACCATCATGACCATTACCAATTGCAGTGACATTGAATCTAATTCCGAGTACGTGTGAAGGTAAACACAATGGGTAAACGGTGGACGTTTGGTCGCGGGGATGAAAGGCTGGAATATGGACATCATCCGTACGTGTTTGCTGCAACAATATCAATCTATAGAAACAATTTCATGGAACAATGTTCATTACGTTTCCATTATCGTCAGGAAATTCCGAGGGAAATTCGAACGGCATTGTGCATAACTATTGAGTGAACCTGACAGACGTGGATCCATGCGATTATGCGCTGAGTGAAATATGTTGTGTTGACCGGTCCGTTTTTCCTCGCTTCTTGGTATCTTAGCGCACTTATTCCCAGGAACTATCACTTTGTTCAAATGTCTGTATTTTAGGGATTTTTGGCCGAAAATCGTCTAAAGCGATTGGGTTCGACTCACTCGTGAATGAGCCTTGGTCAAAAGCATTTCTGTCCGTCCGGCTGACCGTAAGCTCAACAACTCTTGAATGAGGTGAGTTGCGCACTTGAAATTTACAGGTTAATTTTGGTGCATAAATGCCTCGGTTAAATCCATTGGTGGGCCATTAGAAATTTAGTGTTTAGGATAACTAGAAAAATATTTTTCTTGAAATTCGGTAGTTAGTTGAAAAATGGGTTCAAGCCCTGTGGACAGGAGCCTTCGGGCGCTCTAGTTCAAACAGACAAATTATTTCTCCGAAAGTATTGGTTTCTCAGAGTTGAGAATTATATCAATGTATTCTTATGATAGAACTGCATCATAAAGGAAATTCAATTCAAATAATAGTTTATTTATCAAGATTAAATGCGCAATCTGAGAATGAGAACTGCACCATGAAAGAAACCAAATTAAAATAGCTGAAATGAATTTGACTCTCTCTTATAGAACATGATGAAATGTACGAGTATGAACACAGATCATATAATAAAGCTTAGATAGAATAATTATAGCATTCTGTGAAAACATAGAAGTACGATTCATTATTGAAATTTAGAACTACATCTTAGCAGAAATTGAATTCAAACATCATAGAAGAATTTAAATTCAACAAGAGTGCCAAAAATTATCAATCCAAAACCTATAGACGAATTCTACCCAACAACGAACTCATCCGAGATATTCATTCCTCAATTCTATGATGAACGATAATATATATCTTTCCTCAAATCTACTGCAATACACCAATATTCCAGTTATGTTTTTAGTGGAGATATTCTGAACTCAATATTATTAACTTACCATTACCATTCCCATCATCATATGGATTGACCATCGGCATGAAAATATCAACCAACAAAAAGTATGATATTATATTATAATTCTCATATTGATACCATTACTGGAATGAATGACAATGAGACAACGTCAAAGTTAACAATTCATAGAATAGCCACAAAATAATTCTATCAAATTTTGAAAAATCATATCTCCGAAAGTATTAGTTTGTTAGAGTTAAAAATGATATGAATGGATTCTTATGGTAAAACTGCTTATTGAAAAAAATTTAATTTGGAATTTGTTCTGTAAAAAAATTTTTTTTTTGTTACTCCGAAACCATATGTCCGATTTTGCCCAATAACGAACTTAGCCGAGATATTTATCCCCCAAACCTACTACCTACCTACCTAATTTCAACTGTCTAGCTCATTCCGTTCGAGAGTTATCGTGCCTACGGCCGGACGGCCGGACTGGCCGGACAGAATGAATTTCGACCACGGATTCTTGATCAGTGAGTCGAACCGAATCATTTAAGACCATTTTCATCGAAAAATTCGAAAATTACAGACATTTGGGCAAATTGATAAGCACTCAGTTCCGAGGAACTAGAGCGCCAAAAATAACGACGAAGACTAGCGAATAATTTCGTAAGGACCGTATAACTCGAAAATCATAGAGATAATTGTCGAAAAGCACTGACGTGAAGGCAAGAGATTTTGCGCGTATGTTTCATTGTCTATTTACAAAATTTTTGAAGAAAAAATTTTTTTTTCCAGTAAGATATACACGAAATTTCCGAAAATGAGCGCGTCTGCATTCTACAAGTAATTACCAAGTTTTAATTGGATCGGATCTCCATAGTTTGAGTTGAGCAAATAACTACAAAATTTATGATGGGTATAACTCCGAAACCGTTTGGTCAATTACGCTACTGAACTCACCCAAGGCTGCTCAGATCTCCAACAATGTAGATGCGATAATGTACAAATTCCGAACTTGGTTGTAAAGTTAGGTTCTGGAGGCTCTCGCGACATTTCAGCAACGTCAGACAGATAGTTTCTGAGATACAGATTTTTTCAAAGATCTTTTTAAAATTACCTAGTGATACAATTCTCACGAAATTCCTCAAAAATTTGCGTGTTGGCATTCTACAACTAATTACCATGCTTGAATTTTATCGGATTCGTCTTTCTTATTATTGAGGAGATAACAACAAAATTTCAGATGGGTATAATTCCAAAATAGTTTGGCGGATTGTGGCTATTATAGGATACGAATGTCGCATTCGGAATAGCAAACCTACCATAGAAATTGCAAGTCGCTATCTATTTCCGCTCTTCAGTTATTGTGATATACATAATAAATTTTTATAATTTTTTTTTTAATTTTCTTATGATACAATCCTAACAATATTTCACAAACGTCTTTGTGTCGGCATTCTACAACGAATTACCCAGTTTCAATTCGATCGGATCCGTATTGTTTGAAAACAAAATTAGTACTCCGAAAATGTGGCTGATTATGCCCATTACGCACCTACTCCGAAAATTTACACATACATTAGAGATATTTGGGCAAACTGATAGCGCGCTGTTCCCCAGAACATGCGCGCAAAAAATCACAATAAACGAACTAGCAGCGGGGGATTGGGTCGATAGATCATCTCTTAAGGAAGAAACAAAGTGACAAAGCGGTAATTTTTCGGCTCCCTGAAGCAAAAACACACCTCATACATTTTCGTATACAAACCATAAACGAAGACAATTCTAGAACCAGGTCACTTCTGGTCTCAAGATCCCAATTTTCTGTACCTTCCTATTAATCTCATATCTTGATATGGAAAGCTAGTCGAACCTAATCGTTTTACACCATTCGAAAGTCACAGACATTTGGGAAATTCGCAGAAAATGCTCGCAAAAATGTTTGAAACAAATGAATCATCTCAGAAACTTGAAATTTTGGAACATCCATCGAAACTCTATTTTGCAGCCAAACAAGATCTGATTTATATTGTTGGAAAAATTGGGAAAATATATCGAAGATGACGTGAATTCAGATGCTTTTGGGCATGTGTCCTATTGTATATTTTTGCCCCACACGACCTACTGCGTGATCCTTCAAACCGTGTTTTCAATGTTAACAAGTAAAATAATTCATTTGGCATCAGCGGAAGATCAAAATAAATAAAATAGTGAACTGAATTAATGAGTCCTTACTCTCTATAATAATAATGCACGCTACGAGCATTTTTCTATTCCTTCTCTTAGATCATCTCTAGTAGTCACTTCAGGAGCACATACAAGATGTTTCAGATTAACCAGTGGAAATAGTCAATGGGAGTTAAGTCGGGCATTCTTGGTGGCCATGTAATCGGCCCATTGTTTCCTATCCACCTCTTCCGATGTCTATATCTCAAGTACTGTACTAACTCTCTTGACGAATGTGATCCTGCTATGTCGTGTTGAAATCATAAGGCTCGCAAATTTCTTCATCGATTGTGGCAAAATATTCTCCAAAAATTTCTCAATCCTGTCAATTTTTCTTCGAAAAAATGAGGTCCTATTAGACCATTGACTCTAATGAATGGTATGTACTGTATATCGCCAGGAGAATAATAAAAGTCAACCTCTGAAGGTACAAAGTGAGATTTTCCAACAAGAGGAAGAAAACCCAAAGTGCAGCTTTAGGGATTCCAAAATCAACCGTTTGAAAAACATTACATAAAGTGGATTTATGTCCTTATCATTTACCGCAAGAAACATATAATGATAATTTGTATTGCGACTTTTTTTTGTTTCAGACCATGAGGATCTATTTTCTTTAGCGAATAAGGTTTCACATTTGAAAATTTTTCTAGAAATGGTACGTGGATTATTCAATACCCATCGGCAAAATGTTCTTAGACGAACCGGTTAGAGTTTCCGGACTTTTCGTGAATGATAAGGACATACATTCGCCCTATGTAATGTTTTCCAAAAAGTTGATTTTGGAACCCCTTAAGCTGCACTTTGGATTTTCTTCCTCTTGTTGGAAAATCTCCATTTGTACGTTCAGAGAATGATTTTTATTATGCCCCTGGCGACATACAGTACATACCTGGATATTTCCCATACTGCCGAGCAAAATTGAAAATCTTAGAGTTCTTTTTACAATAATCAACGACTCGAAAAACGTAGGTTGTATTCTCTTAGTGCAGCACGTGCATTACCATCGCAAAAACTATAAACAAAAACTATATCAGCGTATTCTGTATGGGCAAATTTCTGCATCATCTTTTGTTTATGTATTTTTCATTATTTATTGTTATGGTCATGATAAATCTCACTCTCTGCTATAATTATCTCATAAAACTACAGAGAATTTTGTTATGAATATTTTGAATTATTGATGAGAAATTGACTCACCAAATTTCAGTTGAACAATGTTCGTTTCTGCAATAATGATGAAGACTCAACTAGACAAATGAGATGTCTTTACTCCTCCATAGTTTAATTCATAAAAAAATATTTTCCCCCAGTATCAACAGAGTGGAATTATCTAGGTTGATTTATTCAAAATTCAATTCGCCTAAACACATCTCATATCAACGAATTCTGTAAGGGTTGATTTCTGCACCATCTGTAGTTTATTTATTTTTCATTATTTATTGTCATGGTCATAATAAATCTCACTATCTGCTATAATTATCTCATAAAACTACAGAGAATATTGATATAAATATGTGGAAAGGTTTAACGGGTAATTCCGCAAAAGGAGCAGATTAAAAATAATTCTGCTGGTACCTGCCGACACGTGTTTCTGCTAGTTGGCATATATATATATTACTCCGCATGATCCATATTTCTATTGATATAAATATTTTGAATTATCGATGGGAAATTGATTCACCGAATTTCAGTTAATCAATATTCATTTCTGCAGTAATGATGAAGTCTATTCGAATCAACTTGACAAATGAGATGTCTGCTCCATAAAATTAATTCATAAAACATTATTTCCCCTCAGTATCAACAGAGAATATTGATATAAATATGTGGAAAGGTTTAACGGGTAATTCCGCAAAAGGAGCAGATTAAAAATAATTCTGCTGGTACCTGCCGACACGTGTTTCTGCTAGTTGGCACATATATATATATATATTACTCCGCATGATCCATATTTCTATTGATATAAATATTTTGAATTATCGATGGGAAATTGATTCACCGAATTTCAGTTAATCAATATTCATTTCTGCAGTAATGATGAAGTCTATTCGAATCAACTTGACAAATGAGATGTCTGCTCCATAAAATTAATTCATAAAACATTATTTCCCCTCAGTATCAACAGAGAATATTGATATAAATATGTGGAAAGGTTTAACGGGTAATTCCGCAAAAGGAGCAGATTAAAAATAATTCTGCTGGTACCTGCCGACACGTGTTTCTGCTAGTTGGCACATATATATATATATATTACTCCGCATGATCCATATTTCTATTGATATAAATATTTTGAATTATCGATGGGAAATTGATTCACCGAATTTCAGTTAATCAATATTCATTTCTGCAGTAATGATGAAGTCTATTCGAATCAACTTGACAAATGAGATGTCTGCTCCATAAAATTAATTCATAAAACATTATTTCCCCTCAGTATCAACAGAGTGGTATTAGGTTGATTTATTCAAATTTCAATTTGCCTAAACACATCTCATACTCTTTTCGAATTGGTGTGCCGAATATTAATATTGTTGTTATGGTGAGAACTAGCTATCCAGGCTTCAGTCCAATACATTTGTTCTCAGGAATGCATATTCAGGGTGAACATTTTCAACTCAACAAGAATATCCAATTTTTCTGAATGCGTGCCTGGAATCTTTTGTATCTATCACGATCGTGTGTGTTTTTAATGTTGAATACATGTACAAAATTAGATTGCAACAAAATAACCCAATCAGAAGTTATGGACAAGTTTATTATCAGCAGAAACAATTTAATCACCCTGTATATTCAAAGTTGGTTCAGACCAGCAATATTTTCAGTTTTTAAGTATACGAGATTGGTCCTTCACATCAGTGAACTATGGCTGATTATATGAGGGACACCTTATGAATTCTGTATATTTGAAGGATTAGCATAACCGCCTGATGACATATGGAATTTCTCTTAATTCTAAGTTCAGATGAATTTTTGGCATATTTCTTTTAAAATAATTATAATTTTCATTAGACGTAACAGTTATATATTCGAGTTTAGAAAATTAGACGAAATGAACACGCCTAAAAACGTCCCTTAACGCCCTGTATACATCACAAGTAACTATCTGTAATTAGGTCTTCACACGAAACGAGAGTAGGCAAGAGTATACAAAATCTAGTCTCGCTCTCGTCAATTACCAAAAAATTAAGTCTCGTTAAGTCTCGTTCTCGTCTCGTTATCAGTTGTCTCGTCTCGTCTCGCTTAATTCTGAATAACGATAATAAATATTATAATATATAAACGAAATGGTATACAATAATGAATAATTTTGTAAAGCTATATTTATTAAGCTCTTATACAAAAATATATGTACATATGCAATGTACACATTATTTTCAATTTTAAACACTGATAATTTCAACTTTTAAATTACTCGATGACCAAGAATTCAAACATAATCACGCTTGCATCACATCATTTTTCAATGATGTACGTGTTTTTGACATGATCATACCTGCCGTGGAAAATAATCTTTCAACAGGTACGGATGTAGCCATTAATAAATCATCGGCCATTTTGGAAAGTGTAGGAAAAACTTCTTCATCACTCTCCACCACTGTAAATTATTTTGATTCCTATTGGCTCTTTCTAACAGCAAATGTTCTTCAAACTCCGCTTACCAATATTTCGAAAGTTTTGTTGATGATTTAAATAGGCTATCGATGTCGATACATTGTTTAATAGAATTGAACAATTTGGTATAGTTTTCAAAGAATACCTCTCCAGTGGGTAGATTATTGAGGGTGTTCTTGGCGTATTCCTCATAACACTTTTCGAAACATTGAATAGCTTCATTTCTTTACCAGTTTTATTATACGTAGTTCCACAGATGTATACAATAATTGTACACATCTTCACTACAAGGAGCAAAAGAGAATACATTTATGAAGATGTTCAGATAGAGACGAAATTTTCAAAGCATTGGGATTTAGGGGCAATAAAAGTTGTCCATTAAGTATTGAATTCATAATGGCATCCGTTTTTATGGTTGTGATTTCTATTTTTCTTGAAAAATAATCTCAATTATCGCGAGGTCATAACGAATTAATAATCTTCTAAAAAATCGTGTATTTCTAGAACGATCGATGCATAATATAGACAAAATAGTCGAATATAAAACTTCATACAAAAAATTTAACGAAACCAAAAAACGAGACTCTCGAGTTGCGCCGTATGTGTTCTCGATATCGCCTATAATATTTTTGAAAACGTCTCGTCTCGTCTCTTCTCGCTTTTACGAGACGAGAACGAGACGAGACGAGAAAAATCTCGCTCTCGCGTGAAGCCCTATCTGTAATTCTTTGATAACTAGACTGTGACAAATCCACTGTATCTGCGTCAACTATATTATCAATCCCGAAAGAGAATCTAATAAAAACGCGAAATTCCCCGAGAAATCGCCAGCATCCTCTTCAAATCATGGCCATCGGCGTATCCGAGTCCACGGAGCTGTAGCAATTACTCCCGACCTTGGCCACCATACCCATAATTATCTGCCTAGACTTTGTTATGGAATAAACGCCTCGTACAATAATAGCAAGGTGGAAAAGTAAAACTCCATAAAAATTAAACAGCCTCCGTTTTTATTCGACTTTTGGTAGTAAAGCATCGCTTTGTTCTTTTATTCATGAAGTACTTCAGTTCGCCTAATTAGGCATAGAGAAGGAACATTTCAAGAGCTCGAAATTATTCGGTATTATTTCGGTCCAGCTGAATAAACGGAGAAATTTCTTTTACGTTTGGCATAAATTAATTTTGTTTTGCGCGAATGGGGATAAATGAGTTGGAAAGTAGGTAAAGATATTCCAAACGTGGTTTGTTTTTCAGATTTATGAGTGTCGGGAGTTTCGGCAGAAAAACGACCAAGGCAGGACGAAAACAGTAATGTGATTTCGACACCCATATTGAGAGGCGAATGATGATTATAAACTTAAGAATCGGGATGAAGATGGTCTTCAGGTCAATCATCGGATATTTCAACGTTTGTCTGAGATAATAAAAAGAAATTTTAAGAGTAATGACGCAAGAATACAATATATATATTCTTTTGACTGAGAGCTGTATATGTGTTAGCAGAGGTTGGTGTAACGGGATACCATACAATTCGACGTATGATACAAGAGCTTAGGGAAAAACCTCAGCAAAAAACCCTTTCTCCCCGTGAGTGTGGTGATTTGTAACTATTGGTTACAAAATTTGCTGAAATTTAAAAATATTGATGGGGATATATTTCTTCAATGTGGATTCCCTCGTCAAAAAACGGATAGGTTTCTCCAAGGTACCCGAAACTCAACCTGAAAAATGAAAAGACAAGAGGAGGAAACGAACAAATTAAAAATAATACATAACCTTTCAAAAGTCTCCTCTCACGAAAATACTTCTCTGTAGGCGAATGGGATCTCGTGGAGAAGAATCGCCTCCGCTAGTTTTCGAAGATATTCACTCCTGAAATCCCTTCAATATTTGAATTCAAAAATGAAAATGTTGCTCGTAAGGCCAGGAGGGTCTCTTTCAAAACCAGGTCTGACCGGTCCAAGTCCAAGCGATGATTATTCAGAACTTCAGATGTTCGAAGCCCGCTACAGGGCCCTTAAGAAGGGCTATCATCTCCCATAGATATATATTTTACTTTATATTGTATAAAAGAATGAAAAAATGCGCCGGACAAATTACGACTTATGTCATGATGACATGCCTGCTATGCACACTTCCTGTCTAGTTCTCACTGAATTCTTGTCCAAATAAAAAAGTGGGAAAGTCTGTGGACAGGAGCATTGGCGCTCTTGTTCTTCGAATATTCTATTGGATGGATAGGGATGTCTCTGCTTCATCTTGAAGTGTTTTTTGTTGCGTGTATGTTCTGGGGAACATCGCGTTATAAAGTTTTGGTTGGTGCCTCAAAATCAAGCAAATACCTCACGTCACCATAATAATAATGGGGTGCACAGATAGTCATGATGAGGTTTCCTCGCAATCTAAGTTTCTGGAATGACAATAATAACAATTGAGGCGACTCCAATCTATTAACATACGTAGGGTGGTTCAAGGAAAAAATGATTTGCCGTTGGACATTTTCCAGCTTCTAGTGACGTGTCAGAAGGTCTTTCGAAGAAGATACAGCTTGTACCACATTTGCATATGGAGAGAACATGTTTAGACCATGAGAGTTCCAAAGTTATAGTGACACCTAAGTCCAGGAGAGAACTGACTGTTTTTATAAGTTTACCCATGAGAGTGTACTGGTACGGAGGTACGGGTTCTTCTTTCCGCATTTTTCTACGTTAAGTAGGATGAGCCATTCAACGCAACACCCGAATATGGGGATCACATCGCGAGGACCTTATAAGAAAACTAAATTCAGTCGTATACACTATAAGAATCATGAGAAATCAAGTTGATAATGACACCTAGAAAATAATTTACTTTTCTAATTTCCAGTCACTCATGACATACGGTATCATTTTGTGGGGAGGCAGTTCACAAGCAGAAAAAGTGTTCATTGTGCAAAAACTTGTGCTCAGGACTATGTTTTATATGAGGTTCAGGTCTGCATGTAGAGGTGTATTTAAGAAAAATAATATCATGACACTCGTTGGACTATACATATATAGAATCTTATTGTTCTTTTGTGAAAATAAAAACTATTTAGAAAGGTATAAAAACCGAAATAGAACAAGAAGAATGTGCCCATATTCTTATACACTCCATAAATTTACTTTGACTGAACAGGGCACCTTATATAGGGGAATTCAGTAACATCACTGATTTCGAGACATTTCGAAAAGCTATGTTTCAAATGATCATTTCATGTGAGCCATATTCACTTTGTGAATTCAAGTCTTTTTGGCGCTCTAGTTCCTCGGAACTGAGTGCTTATCAATTTCCCAAATGTCTGTAATTTTCGAATTTTTGGCTGAAAATGGTCTCAAAGCATTTGGTTCGACTTACTGATCAAGAATCCGAGGTCGAAATCGATTCTGTCCGGCCGGCCGGCCGTAGGCACGATTACTCTCGAACGAAAAGAGTTAGAGGATTGAAATTTGCAAGGTGGGTTTGGAGCGTAAATATCTCGGTTGAGTTCGTTAATGGGCAAAATCCATCGAGCGGTTTCGGAGTTATGGCAGATTTTAGTAAAAACATTTTTCATGAATATTTCCGAAACCGATCAGTCGATCTATCTGAAATTTAGCAACAAATTGTAGAATCATGACCTTCATACGTATGTGAAGTTTTGTATTGACCAGGTTACCGCAAAGTGTCAAAAAATTTTTTTTTTAAATTTAATTTTTTTTTTACAATAATTCTCGAACGGAATGAGCTAGGCAGTTAAAATTTTCAGAGTAGGTTAGGGAGATGAATATCTCGGTTAAGTTCGTTATTGAGCAAAATAGGCCAAAAGGTTTCAGAGTAACGAAAAAAAAAATTTTTTTTTTAAGTAACAAATTTCAAATTCAATTTTTATTTAAGATGGAGTTTCACCATAAAAATTTATATCATCTTCAACTCCAACAAGCTAATACTTTCGGAGATATGATTTTTCGAAATTTCAATAATGAATCGTACTTCTATGTTTTCACAGAATGTTATCATTATTCTATCTAAGCTTTATTATATGATCTGTGTTCATACTCGTACATGTCATCCTGTTCTATAAGAAAGAGTCAAATTCATTTCAGCTATTTTAATTAGATTTCTTCCATGGTGCAGTTCTCATTCTCAGATTGCTCATTTAATCTTGATAAATAAACTATTATTTTAATTTAATTTCCTTTATGATGCAGTTCTTTCATAAGAATTCATTGATTCAATTCCCAACTCTGAGAAACCAATACTTTCGGAGATATAATTTGTCTGTTTGAACTAGAGCGCCAGAAAGCTCCTGTCCACAGGGCTTGAACCCATTTTTTGTAACACCTATTTGATGTAAGGGTATATTTTGTTCTCTTTGACCTGTTTTCATTTTATTGTCAGTAAGATGATAGGTACTTCTGAAAATAAATATTATTATTATTATTATAGCATGTAGAGAGGCGCGAATTGTTAACCTGTTCACGCATATTCTGGTGCCATCAGTGTGGGATTTGCTGTTGTGTATGTGATGTGCTCCGTCGCTAGCATATACAAAAAACAAAAGTGGACCCAAAAAGGACTCCCTTAGGTTAACCCCTTGTAGCTAAGTTGTTAGATGCAAACGGCCGACCAACTTTTACTCTGACACAACGATTGCTCATATATTATGCTACAATCCATAATTCAAGCTTTCCACGTATTTCAAAATTGCGGAGTTCATGAATTTCGTGTGAGCCCCGTTGCTTTTATACCGAAATCGTCCTTTCATGCTTAAAGAATCCAGGATATAGATTGAAAAAAGAACGAACACGAATTGAGGCATTTGCGAGCATTAGACCGGGAGAACATTTAAATTTATTTCACCCCAGACTGGTTGTTAGATGCGGAAGTTTGGATTCGACAGTTTTATTTCGCGGACCTGGCGGTCCAACGGTATCGAGCGCTAGGAACGAATTGTGGCCAGCTAATCTTCTTTTTTGTGAACAACTTCGCAGGATGTAGTGTACTTGTGGAGTTAAGTGGCGTTGAATTGAAATTTATTCACGAACGATGGTTTTGTTCGGTCAGATAAACTGCAGCTTTATGTTACCCTTCTCAAGCGGTACAATGTAAATCATTGTAAATTCTAGTGAAGGGTCCACTTGAAGAAGTATTTATGTTAGAAAATTTTACGTTTTATTCTGCGAGAAAAACAGAAGTGCCCACTCGAAGAAGTATTTATGTTCTAAATTTTCACGTTTCATTTTGCAAGAAAACAGATTCGAATACAGCGGTGTGAAGTCCAATGAATTTTTTTTTCATTAATGTAGAATGAATGTTTACTAAAAGAATTAATAAAACTTCTAGTTCTATGTGTTTTCGCTGATAACATTAATAAGCCAATATTATCACCCTGAAAGAACTTATAATACCGTAGGCTACCGACACCCTGATTTTCTTTCCGTTTCAAGTACTACACACCTCCTATGGAACTATTTACCAATAGAGTACTGTTGGGAATCCCCTCAAATTATCCGTCGATAAAAATTCCATAGAAGAGGTTTCTGATATAATTATCTCTCTTGTAGCGGCTCTTGGAACATTTTAAATTTCAATTTATCATCTTATCTTCGGATGGTTGTGTCATCTAGCAGTAAAACCTTTAATATACTTCACTTATGTATGAGAAAATTGATCATACGGAATAATATAAATTTATTTCCAACTTCCACTGAAAATTTCTTATGCGAATTAAAATTTACCGTGGAAATGGGTATTGTACGTAGTTGGTTTGTTATGGGTTAATTAAAAAGGAGAAGTTAGTGAAACACTAGGCTTGGTTAAAAAAAGGATTGCACGATTATGAAGTTAGCAGGTTTTGTGGTTCCTATTGTACGAAATAAAAGCAATTTATAATTATTTTTCCCGCTCGAGAGGAAAAACCTTTTATAGGCCCGCCCTGAGAGGACCCGCTCCTCTCAGGAGTGTGAGACTCCAATTGTTGATTGGTTACTCTCCAAAATAACTCTCGCATGATCCTTGGAGTAGTTATTCGCCCGGCCCTTACAGCGTCCCTTAACAAAAGAGATGAGCTACAAGCGGCCTTCACAGTTGATGGGAGCTGATGAATCGAAGTGATCCGTGCAACACCGCCTCCTGCATTATGTGCGCTAAACCTCGGCCAGAGATTTGCAGGCCGGAACAATCTTCAATTCGGTCACTTAGTTCGCTCACACTATGCCTAGGCATTCTATTATTAGTACGACCATCCTAACCTTATGCCTTGGATACAGGATCCCCAGCTCGAATATAAAATTATATTTTTCCCTCTTCTGTTCTTCTTTCATAACCACATTATTTTTTAAGGGGAGGAAAATTCGACGATAAACACTTCCTTAAGTTCTTTGTCCAGCAAGAGTATATCTGGCTTTATGGCGTGGATCTGCCTAGTTGTTGGAATCGCATAGTTCCAGTAGATGCGAGCTCTGTCATTTACAGCAACTGCTTCAATCTCCAGAGAAACATCTGGTAGCACTGGTTCGCTGTCTATACCATAACCCATCTGAGGATGGAAGTAGATAATTTGGATTGCTGCATTGTGTCTTTCCACATATCCTGTTGGAGCATGGACTCTGCAAGCAGACAGTATGTGCATAACAGTTTCCTGCTGGCTGATGCATGCTCTGAACGTTGTTTGGGTTTCCACTTTCATGATGTTCTTTTATACCATCTTGTATTTATAACCCCTTCTTGACAAGCCATGATAGGTGTTGCTGCTAGCTCATGATCGATGGATATGCGAGTCATACTGAGCTTTTATAAAGCTCTCTGACCAGCCCTAAATAGGAAAGTTCCTTGGTTCCTAATTTCATGATGAGCCACCATTCTCAGAAGCGCGTCTTTGCTTCTCGATATCCTTATTACCATTCCAACATTTATTGATGGTGTTGTTATTCCAAACTTTGCATCTGCCTCCCTGCGTGCGTGGAAGGTACGATTCATGTTCATCACATCACGAGTCGTTCTGTCTAGCTCGAGAATTTCATTCACAGTCCAGTTAACTATCCCGAATGAGTAGGTGATTATCGGGACTACCAAGCTGTTCGTAGCTGTTACTTTATTTTTCCCGGAGAGCTGTGACTTCCATATATCTCGGATCTTCTTTTTGTGGGCATCTGTCAAGGCATTCTTGATTTGGGTTTTCTCCAGTGCACCTCGTTGTTTTATCCCAAGGAATTTGTATGTTTCTTCCTCTTCGAGGTATCGAATGATTGCTCCCCCTTCTAGGTTGATGTTCTCTACTGTTTCTTAAGTTCTTCCTCTGTTCAGATAAAAAAGAGCACACTTGTCCAGAACGAATAACATTCCTATTGCTGAGGTGTATTCGGCAACGATATTCAGTAGTTGTTGCAATGCTGCCTTGGAAGAAGCGTACAGTTTTAAGTCGTCCGTAGAGGAGATGTGAGATCTGATGTTCTCTTCTGCCTGGTGGCCCGGCCTTGCACCCTTTTCTGCTTGCCCTGAACTCAGTTATTAATGGTAGAGGTGTTATGCAGAACAATAACGGGCTTAGCGAGTCCACTTGAAATACGCCTCGCCTGTATCTTTCCCATCAGGTATAAGTGGTCCGATCTTCCGATCAAACAGCGAACTTATTTTTCCATAACGGCATGATGTTCTCCATCGCATGGACGGTGTTAGGGTGGACTTTGAGTATCTCTTGCAGCCGTATTATCAATGCTTTCTCGTAATCCAATCATGATGTATGTAGGTCGCGCTTGTAATGTCTCGCATCTTGAGAAATGCTCTTGTCTATAAAGATGTTGTCCTTGCACCCCTATACACCTTTCCTCACTTCTCTTTGTTCGTGGATTTTATTCCACACTGGTCCAATGGACTCCTGAATCCGATGTTGAAGAACACTTGTGAGAATTTTATACAGTGTGTTGAGACACGTCATTGGGCGGTAGTTGTTTTGCTATCCTAGATCACCTGATTTCGGTATCTGTACAGTTCTGCCCTCTACCAACTATGAAGAAATGCTCTCACGGTGAATTACTATCTCACTGAATAATGTAGCTAATTGTAGGTGGGTAGCTGAAAAGTTCTTCCACCAGCAGTTCTGAACGCCATTTAGTCCAGGTGCTGGTAAATCCTGCTTGTTCTTCAAGGCATGTCTAATCTGCTCCGTTGTTATTTCAGTCAGCTCTTCGGTCTGTTCTTGATTTTGATCACATGATATCTGGAATTTATGAAACGCTGGAGTATTGTTCAATTTTTCAAATTGCCTGTTGAATAAAGGCAATTTATTATTATTATATATTTTGTGATGTATAAATGAATCAATGGCATGAAATTCATCACAAACTATACCCTATATGACTAATGGCGTTCATGATATATTAAAAGATCGCTTCAGGTGATCTAATAATATACTGAAGAAGATAACTTAACCTCACAAATAAGCGATATTTTAAACAGAAGGGAGAAAGTTGTCTGTACTTGTATATTCTGTAAAAACAAGATAAGGTTATCTCACGTACTCAGCATTACACGCAAATTAGATAATATTAATAATATGTAAATAGCCAATGGGAACGGTATGTTTGTTGATAAAATTGCTTCCGACAATAGTAATAGGATATACCATCACGAAAAATAAAAAAAAGCACTGACGTGAAGTCAGAACCTTTTGCGCGCATGTTCTATTGTCCACTTACCTCTATTGGACACTCTTTCGAATCGAATCAGCACGATATTTTGGGTTATTGAGGAAATAACAACTAAATTTCAGATTAATATAATATCTCTAAAACTGTTTGGCCGATTATGCCTAGTAAGTAACTCAAATATCGCATTGTTATGTACAATCTATCCTGAAAATTGGAAGTCACTACGTCTCTCCGTTCTCAAGTAATTGTGAGATAAATAATATTATATAATAATTTTTTAAAAATTTTCTACTTATACGATCCTCACAAAATGCATAAACTTTTTTGACTCGGTATGCTAAAACTACTTATCAAGTTCCTATTGGGTCGCATTTATATTTTTTGTATCTAGAAAACAATATTGCAGATGAGTTTAACTCTGAAACGGTTTGGCCGATTGTATCCAACAATAACTGTCCCATTCGGATGCGCAACCTACCCTAGAAACTGCAAGTCGCTATCTCTTTTCGTTGGAAAAATATCGTGGAAATGCTAACCCATCCAGCTACCAAATTCACTCAATGCTGCTCAGATCTCCAACAATATAATTCCGATCATGTTCAATTTCGGAACTTGGATGTAGAATTAGGCTTTGAAGCCTTCTGCAAAATTTTCGCGATAGCAGACAGATAGTTTCTGAGATATATAATATTTTTCAAAGATTTTCAATAATTTCGTAAACATTTTTGCGCGTATGTTCTGGGGAACATCGCGTTATCATTTTGCCCAAATGTCTGTAATTTTCGAATTTTTCGCCGAAAATGGTCTCAAACGATTGGGTTCGACTCCCTGATCAAGAATTCGAGGTCAAATTTGATTCCCTCCGGCCGGCCGTTGCCACGATAACTTGAGAACGGCAAGAGATAGCGACTTGAAATTTTCAGGGTAGGTGGCGCATCCCAATAGGACGGACAAGTTCGTTAATGGGCATAATCACCCCAATGGTTTCCGAGTAATAATTTTGTCTACAACCAATACTCATCCGACCGAATTGAAACTTAGTGACTAGTTGTAGAATATAAACCTAAGTACGTTTGTCAAATTATGTGAACATCGTATCACTAGAAAGTTTTTAAAAAATTATTAAAAAATAATATTTACGTCGCGATAACCTAAAAACGGAAAGAGATAGCGACTTGAAATCTTCAGGTTAGGTTAAGAATCTGGATGCGCCATTCGAGTTTGTTTATAGGCATAATCGGCGAAACGGTTTCGGAGTTATACACATCTGAAATTTGGTTGCTATTTCCTCAATAACTCGAAAAATATAAAACCGATCCAATTAAAACATGGGTATTACTTGTAGAATGGCAACGGAAAAATTCTTGCAAAATTTTGTGAGGGTCGTATAACTAGAAAATTTTTAAAAAATCATAGAAAATTATTGAAAAAAATTCTATATGTCAGAAACTATTCGTTCGATATCGCTGAAACTTTGCGAGAGCCTTCAGAACCTATCTCTACAACCAACTTCCAAGCTGGAACATGATCGGATCTATATTGTTGGAGATCCGAGCAGCTTTGTATGAGTTCATTAGCTGGATGGGTGATCGTTGCCTCGACAACTCTCGAACGAAAGGAGATAGGGACTTGTAATTCTCAGGATAGGTTGCACATCTAAATGGAAGAGTTAAGTTCGCTGTTTGTCATAATCGGCCCAACGGTTTCGGAGTTATACCAATCTGGAATATTATTACCTCGATAACTGAAAAAATATAGACTAGATCGAATTGAAACTTGGTAACTAGTTTTAGAATATCGACATGGAGACGTGTGTAAAATTTTGTGAGGCTTGTATCACCAGAAAATTTTTAAAAAATTACGAAAACATATTATGTATCTCATGATTCCTTGAGGACGGAAAGAAATAGCGACTTGCAGTTTTCAGGGTAGATTAAGCATCTGAATATGACATTTGGGTTCGTTAACTAGTATAATCAGCCAAATGGTTTTGGAGTAATATCAATCTGAAATTTGGTTGTTATTTCCTCAATAACTCGAAAAATAGAAGTCAGATACAATTCAAATATGGTTATTAGTTGTAGAATGCAAACGCGAAAATTGTGGTAACATTTCGTGAGGATCGTAGCACTAGAAATTTTTTAAAAAATCATCGAAAAAAAATTGGTTCAAGCACTGACGTGAAGTCAGAAGCTTTTGCGCGTATGTTCTCTTGTCCATTCTCCTTTATTGGACACTCTTAATCGAATTTACCATGGTGAATTCTATTGTCTGTTCTCCTGTATTGGACACTTCGAATTTACCATGGTAAATTCCAAGTGTCATTTCATCACTTTCATGTTTATTGCAAAAATCAAATTAGAAAAGATGAAAATCAAGCGATTAGCGATTAGTACAATATCAGAAATTGGAATGTAGCAAAAAAAATATTAATGTTAATGAAATAGATATTCAAATTGTTCACCGTGAAGGCCTTGGCAATATCTCAACCACAAATAAAAATTTCTTCCAACATTATTCAACATCTTAGGAGTGATCGACCTAATTGGAAGCGTTATTCCATCCTTTAGGTCATTCAAATCAAGGGGTTTAGTTTTGTACACAATGCCCTGCACATATCGCCAAAAAATAAATCTAATGGGTTAATATCAGAGGTTGTAAGTTTAGTATTACTGTAATGTGATTCGGGAATATTCGATGAAATATTATGAGTAATGAGTTTCGGTAAACACATGATTCTATTTTTTTCTATTTTGAGGTTTGCAATAAACATGAAAGTGATAACATTTCTGAACATAGAATGACGCGGCCTTTCAAACGATGTATCACAAGCTCATACTTCCTAGTTGAAAAATTGGGGGCTGTACCAATCTTCCGAAGGGGGTTGAAGGTAGGGTTTGCATTTTTACGAAAAAGAATGATAATCTAAAATTTAAATTTGATATGTTTCGGGATTATCCATGAATATTTGCATTGTAAAGTAGCGAAGATCATGAATTTATTCTATTTAGATTGTCCATACTGTATAGGCAAATCTATCGATCATTCAATGAATTTCGATGTATATATTTCGATTTTTGAATCAGTCGAGTTAATATGTCAGTTACGTGGTTTATTGATATTTTTCAGTGGCCCAAAATATCAGTTGATCCAATGTATAGAAAACGACTAAATTGTTTATTTAATTATATACGATAAAATCATGATCGTGATGTAGTTCACAGAAATACTACATTTTCTGTTTGAACCCGAAAGGTATTAAGCTGAAATTTCCTATTACTCCCGAGATGACTACAAAATTTCAGCGAATGCAGGTGATATGTTTTCGACAGACTGAATCCTTCTATAATACCTTGTTTCACTCTTGATGATCGGCAAATTACGATGAGCCATGAGCCTTGGGGTCGGTACTATATACCTAAATACAAAATTAATTATATTCACACCAATGATTACCTATACACATCTTCAGTTCTGTGAATAAACATTCGGAAAACATATTTTTTTGCAGCATATGTAAGGTGTTTCAATACCATTTTGTAATTGATCTGGATAATCACGGAATTAAACGGATTAAACGGATCGTATAAGATCTCCGGTATAATTTGACAGCATCTATGAACTACAAAAACTTGACATATTGATATGGACCATAGATCTAAAATTATGTTTATGCTATGGTCAAATATGGAAAAGGTAATTATCAATTATAAATATTGCAATTGATGCAGCGTAATAATCTTCCACCCAGCCACTACCTATCTTTTTACAACTGAAATTACGAAGATACATAGGTGGTGTGGAAAGTATGGGTTGATATATTGTATGAAATAGATGATATAATCTTTCGCTGAAGTTACTGAAATGGAGGTCCTAGAGCTGAAGGCACAATTGGTTGCTCGCTCCTGGTGTGGTGTCACCTATTTTCACTTTTATTTCCATCTTTTCCTTGGTTTTTTGGTTGCCCTGTCCTGAAGAAGCCAACTAGCAGAAACACGTGTCGGCAGGTGCCAGCAGAATTATTTCTGATCTGCCCGTTGACCCTTTCCACTTGTATTGTTCTATATATTGCTCCTGACAAATATCTGGTGTTTCTAATGCAGAAGCAATTTCAAAATAATATTTTTTTTTATTACATAGATATATTTCAGAGTTTGGGGAAGAAAACCCAGAAAGGAAACATTTGAGGATGAATTCTGCGCCCAAAGTATCATTTAATGAAAACTTAGAATATCCTACAATTGTTTTGTTTTCTGGTGCTCTTGTTAGTCGGAACAGAGTGCCTATCAATTTGCCCAAATATCTGTAATTTTCGAATTTTTGGCTGAAAATGGTCTCCAATGTTTCAGTTCGGCTCACCGATCAAGAATCCGTGTTCAAAATCGATTCTGTCCGGCCGTCCGGCCGGCCGTAAGTAATATAACTCTCGAACGGAATGAGCAAGACTTTTCAAATTTTCAGAGTAGGGTTGGGAGATACATATCTCTGAGAAAACAATACTTTCGGAGATTTGTCAAAGTTTGAAATGTTTGAATAATTACTCGCTAGTAGTTTGGCAAGGGCGCCAAAGCTCATGTCCACAGGGCTTTCCCACATTTTTTTTATACATTTAAAAAATTTTGACACGTTTCTCTCATCTTTCAGCGTTGTCGTATATATGCTTTCATACCCTCATACCTGTTACAGTAGACATATTTAAAGCGAATTCGGCAACTGCAATTCGGTAATAATGCGAAGCTATTTTAATTATCAAAATAATTTTCAAAAGGATGTATCCTGAGAAGGGGGACACATGAGTGTTGAAATATATGACAATATTTCACGATCAGCAACTGGTAGATTTACACCCAGTTTCTTAAAGGCTACTCGAAAGTGTTGACCAATTAACAGAACTGTTAATGTCATATCAGTCCTAGTTTTTACGCTTCGCGAAACTCAAGTGATTATTCAACGGTTTTTTTCTGGGTTTTCTCTCCCAAACTCTGAAAAAAATATCTATAAAATAAAAATTAATTATTTTGTGATTTGCTTCAGCGTAAGAAACACAGGATATTTGTCAGAAGCAATCAATTGAACAATGTTGCCTAACAAACAACAACGAAACAACATCAACGAAGAAACAACTATAGCGTAACGTTTCGGAGTCTATATCAGACCCCTTCTTCAGACGCTCAACGAAAATCGAGAGATTTATTTTGTTGATAGTTATTTGGTGAAATTCAAGAATTGTCACATTGACAGTATTTAAGAATCATAGCTAACATAGTTTTACTTCGCATAGAAATTTCCAACTCCTTTTTCAATAAATTTAGCCAAATATGGTCAATACCAATTGAGCAATTTGCAAAATTGCATTCTGACAAATATCCTGTGTTTCTTACGCAGAAGCAAATCACAAAATAATTAATTTTTATTTTATAGATATTTTTTTCAGAGTTTGGGAGAGAAAACCCAGAAAAAAACCGTTGAATAATGAGTATACCTCCCACAGTATGCTTTAATGATTACTTAAACTCAAGTGATGGTTGACAAGAGATTGGTGTCTGATTAGTTGAACATTTGTGTTGATCCGCCTTCCAGAAACCGGGGGTAGATTTAGAGTGAAGGTAGGGGATTTTGATGAGAATAATATCATTAACCTTCGTGCGAAATGGGCAATGTATTTCGTTCATGCATTTGTTTCACCATAACCAGGAAATGGGTTCAAGCCCTGTGGACAGGAGCTTTCTGGCGCTCTAGTTCAAACAGACAAATTATATCTCCGAAAGTATTGGTTTCTCAGAGTTGGGAATTATATCAATGTATTCATATGATAGAACTGCATCATAAAGGAAATTCAATTCAAATAATAGTTTATTTATCAAGATTAAATGAGCAATCATGAGAATGAGAACTGCACCACATTCAAATTTTTTTTTTGACACTTTGCGGTAATCTGGTCAATACAAAACTTCACGTGCGTATAAAGGTCATGATTCTACAATTTGATCCTAAATTTCAGATAGATCGAGTGATCGGTTTCGGAAATATTCATCAAAAATATTTTTACTAAAATCGGCCATAACTCCGAAACCCCTTGATGGATTTCGCCCATTAATTAACTTGTCCGAGATATTTTCGCTCCAAAACCACCTTGCAATTTTCAATCCGCGAACTCCTTTCGTTCGAGAGTTATCGTGCCTACGGCCGGTCGGCCGGCCGGACAGAATCGATTTCGCACTCGGATTCTTGATCAGTGAGTCGAACCAAATCGTTTGAGACCATTTTCAGCCAAAAATTCCAAAATTACAGACACTTGGGCAAATTGATAAGCACTCTGTTCCGAGGAACTAGAGCGCCAAAAAAACAATTTTCTTATGATAATTGCCCAAAACAGGTTCAAAGTAGGTACCTACAAATAGTAGGTATTCCATAAAACATGTATGAAAGAAGATAAGTAATAATAAAAAATTACCTTGTAATCGATCAAAAATTTCCTGATCTACGTTCACCAAATTTTCTCCTCTCTCGAACTACAGAATTATGCTTTCAATATTTACGTAATATTTTCAAACATTTTCGGGTGAGGTCCCCGTTGCATCGCTAAAATACGAGTATTTCAACCCCAATATTTTTGAAGTTACAATATTCCCTTCTGTCAAGTTGACATTATGACAATTCATACATAGAATAATTATATCAATCTGTGAAATACGATTTACATTGAAATTTTGAAAAATCATATCTCCGAAAGTATTAGCTTGTTAGAGTTAAAAATGATATGAGTGGATTCTTATGATAAAACTACTCATTAAAAAAAATTTAATTCGGAATTTGTTTTGTAAAAAAAAAAATTTTTTTTTGTTACTCCGAAACCATCTGTCCGATTTTTCCTAATAACGAACTTAGCCGAGATATTCATCCCCCAAACCTACTCTGAAAATTTCAACTCTCTAGCTCATTCCATACGAGAGTAATCGTGTCTACGGCCGGCCGGACCGGCCGGACAGAATGAACTTACACTACGGATTCTTGATCAGTGAGTCGAACCAAATCGTTTAAGACCATTTTCATCAGAATATTCGAAAATTACAGACATTTGGGCAAATTGATAAGCACTCAGTTCCGAGGAAAAAGATGATATTACTATATTGAAAATATATGGAGAAAATTCGATCATAAATTGTTCCTGAGTTTAATATTCTGAATGTGAGTTTTTCATAAAATATTGGAAGGCTTTAAAAGAATGAATATCCAGTGTCATCAACTAAAATCATCGACCATCCAATTTCAGTTCGAAATAGGATATATTATATGAAAGGCTTATTATATTACGAAAATCATTATAATTATTATTATTTCGAATGTGATTCATATTTCCAGTTCAAAAGTGGCAGGAAATGCATCTGCTTCATATGTCATATAATTTGAACACTAATGAGATCCAAAAATTACTTTGCACATGGATATATAGTATAGAGGTTGTTTATCCGTTACCTTTGAATAAGGTTAACTACGGAACATGTAGAAGAGGATGATATTGAAGCTTTTCATAACGTACATTTTCTGATCGACTAACAGAGTATTCCTCTAGCCATCTCTTGTATGAGATGTTTGTAAGATTTTTATATATTAGTCGTCTGGACTTCTTTTGATGCATATACCAAATAAAACAGAAAATTACGAGAGTACCTCGTGGTTCTATTTCCTGAGTGATTTTATTTGTATATAATTATCCACATGATTGAGTTGACGTTTTTTTATTGAATTCGGAGTTCAGTAATATAGTAATATACAAATGCAAATATCCGTAAATGATAAATTAACGACATTTGCATTTACTGAGTATACCTTTGAAATAGGACAAAAGTCGAGAATAAAATATAAATGGAAAACATTTTTGAAGGCAAACTTTCGTCTTTTCTTCTGAAATGTACTGTTTGATAGGTTTTAATTCTGGTGGACCTATGGTGAATTCTTGATATGAATACCTTCCAAATCTTACCCACCTGTTTCCAAAAGTTTTTATTCGCGTTAACAAAACAAGGTAATTACATAGGTACTTCGAAAAGAAAATAATTATTACCAAATTCAAAGCCCTTTCGAAGGAGATACCTTTTTCCTTTGCTGTCTTTCGGGACAAGCTTAAGATCAGTAAGAGTACATACCTGGTATGTTTCATTGTATAATTGTAGCATTTTTATCGTTGTATAGGGGATAATGATTCCATATTTACAATTTTGGATTGAATTGAACACTGTATGCTAATATGTATAGGTTTATTCACATAACTCTACAATCGTCAACTTTGTTGTAATGAAATATACATCAAAATAGTCGATTACTGAGGTTCCTAAGAATCTCGATACTATATACATCTACGTCGCAAATCTCTACCGTCTAATAGTCTTTTTTCACACGTCTAATAAGGTTTTACGACACTTGCACTTAGTCTCTTCCGTCTCACCTCGCAAGTCTAAGAAGGAATCAACTTCCTTAACGACTCAACGGATTCCCTCGAACTAACTCAATCGCTCTCGGCTGCAGCCCGTCGACCTTCTATCTAAATTCGACCTCGGTCAACCCTTGGTACCTTGTTCCTACCCCTCTCCTTGTCTGTACTACCAAGGAAGTGGTCGAAGCTGATTGGTAGATACTCTACCTTGCGATACTTCGCTGGGTCCAATGGGGTTTTATGAGAACCAATCACGGGAGAAGCACTATATAGTTCCAAGAATTAGCTCTCCCACGGAGCCACTTCCAAATTTTATGAAACAACTAACATCAATGTGGCATTAGCCATTTCCTGTTCAGAGAAAAGTATTCTGCAACTCTCGACGGTTTAATTGGCTTCGAGTCGCTTCCAAAGTTGATATTTACTTCTCATGGGGATGGTTTAGGCTTTCTTTACACGGAAATAAAGAAATATATGTCTTAATTATCGGTACGAAAGTCGTTAAACGTCGTCTGCGCCAGTAAAATTACACCTACGTGTATTATTAACAAGGGTGGACATATTAGAATTCCTGCATAAACATATCATAACTGTAGTAAGTTGGTGAGCAAGCCGGGATTACATGTGATGATGAAATCGAAGTTGCGAATACTTTTGCATACAGTTTTAGGGACGCTTACACTAGGCAACTTGACCAACCATTAACATCTGTCTCCGGCATGCCTGAAACACACCAACACCTTGAGGATATACATTTCACTGTGAAAAATGTAATGCTGTACTAACTGTGAGATTATGAAACAGTCTTCTGACTCGGCTAGACTTTCATATGATTGGTGAATCGCAAACTTTTGAACCCATTAGAAAAAAAATACGATTTCCACGCATTCAACTCCAGACCAGTTAGCCCACCATCAGCCGTAGCGAAAATAATGGGGTCGATCATGGTGGATAAAACTTAGGTTTTTCTGTTTTTTTTTGGCTCCAGAAATGGCACCATTTCCCATCAACACCATGGTTTTAACAACCAATAAATCCGTTATTTCTCTTCTTGTTTGGTGGCGTCGATCATGAGCTGGACGGAGGACTTGTGACACATTGTTTCACCGCGTAAAGAGACCCGATGACAATCTGAAAAAAATGCCGCGAGTTGCCAGGGAGGGGTTCCTTTTACCATAATAATTGTAGGTGCTTAGTTCGGTAAGGTTGCTGCAATTGAATAATATGTACGGCAGTTTTAACTGTATTTCTGTGCCATCGACACAATGAACAGGTAGTGAGCTCCATCCTGTTTGAATGTTCGTTAAATTGATGGCCTGCAAGGGTGCCAGCCACCAGACTTAGGTGTCTAGAGCTAGGAGATTCTTAACCTCCGTCTTTGAGGAAAGACCGTTAATTAAGAACTTCGACAGCCTGTGGTCCTAACATAAGCGATATCTTGAGGATGCCTGCGAATAGAATTTTTTATTCTCGTTTTACTGGCGATGAGTTGAGGAGCTTGCAATGGGGATGTCTTATTCTTGCCGTAGCGATTTCATTACGACCTACCACGCCTTGACGAATACCCTGGCCGTGGTTAGACAGATGTATCAGCTTAATTCACACTAGCTGATCCGAGATCCTAGTGCAAAGCTTGTGTGCGGTGGTTTTCATACCATTCAGCGACAACATTTCTTGCCCAATAGAGTATTCGATGCCTGAAAAGACTCACCGGAAGAAATTATGTACTCGCCCTCAACAAATATTTTCCAAGAATAGACATACCTGGGCACAGCGAATTCAGATGGAGCAGATGAATTAAGGAAGATTCGAGTTCAGTGTATGGGCAGGTATTTTTGGGAGTATATTTATACACCTATTCATGTATAATGACAATCTCACATCACAGAAGTATCTACAGATCTCGAGGCAGAAAATAGAACCGATACTTGACGGAGAATGCCACTCTCTGAACTCCGACATGCTTATCTCCAACAAGATGAAACTCCTCCTCACAACATAAGCATTATCAGAAATTGTTTGATAACAAATTGGATTGCCAACAAGATCAAAATGTTTTTTAACCACCAAAGCCTACTTATTCGAGAGATGAAATTTGGAAGCTCGAACATGACTTCAGAAAAATATCGAATATATTTCAGAAAACGTAAGTACTTTGAATCAAAATATGAGAAAACATACGTGTGTCCTATTGAAAAAACAATACTTTCGGTTTGCTTGAAAATGTATTTAACGTCATTGAATTCTACGTAAAATAAATCTGTTCAAGCACTGACGTGAAGTCAGAAGCTTTTGCGCGTATGTTCTATTGTCCATTCTTCTGTATTGGACACCCTTAATCGAATTTACCATGGTAAATTATGTTGTCTATTCTCCTGTATTGGACACTCTTAATTCGAATTTACCATGGTAAATTCGAACTAAGGGTGTGTCCAATACAGAAGAATGGACAATAGAACATACGCGCAAAAGCTTCTGACTTCACGTCAGTGCTTGAACCAATTTTTTTTGCAATTTTCTAGGGGTGCGGTTTTAAAAATTTTTTTTTTCGTCATTTTTTTCAAACTTTCTAGGGGTACGGTTCTTACAAAATTCTAAACACGTCTTTATGATGATTTTCTACTACTAGTTACCAAGCTTCAATTCGATCGAATATTAATTTTTTTAGTTATCAAGGAAATAATATTCCAGGTGGGTATAACTCGGAAACCGTTCGGCCGATTATGCCCAAAAACGAACTCAACTCTCCCTTTCGGATACTCAACCTACCCTGAAAATTGCAAGTCCCTATCTCCTTTCGTTCGAAAGTTATCGAGGCAACGGTCCCCATCTACTGAACTCACACAAGAATGCTCGAATCTCCAACAATATTCAACTGATCGTGTTAAAACTTGAAACTTGGCAGTAGAGTTAGGTTATGAAGGCTCTTGCAAAATTTCAGCAATTTCAAACGAATAGTTACTGATATATAGAATTTTTTTTTTCAATTTTCAATGATTTTTTTAAAATTTTTTACAAATACTATCCTCATTAAATTTTGCAAGAATTTTCGCATTGGCGTTCTACAACTAACTACCATGTTTCAATTCAATCGGTTCAGTATTTTTCGAGTTAATGAGGAACAAAAAACAACC
Organism: Halyzia sedecimguttata; assembly: GCA_937662695.2. Lineage (NCBI taxonomy): Eukaryota > Metazoa > Arthropoda > Insecta > Coleoptera > Coccinellidae > Halyzia > Halyzia sedecimguttata. Next base: position 6,083,337 of record OW569416.2, on the reverse strand, counting down.
AAATTTCAGATGGCTATAACTCTTAAACCGTTTGGCCGATTATGCTCATAAACAAACTGAAATGTCGCGTTCTCGTGCACATCCTAACCTGAAAACTTTAAGCCGCTATCTCTTTCGGTTCTCAAGTTATCGTGACAACAAAAATATTTTTCAATAATTTTTTTAAACTTTTCTAGCAATACGATTCGCACAAAATTTCACAAACGTGCTTAGGTTCATATTCTACAACTACACACCAAGTTTCAATTCGATCGGATTTATATTGGTTGAAAACAAAATTATTACTCGGAAACCACTTGGCCGATTATGCCCATTAACGAATTTGTCCGTTGTATTGAGATGGGCCACCCACCCTGAAAATTTCAAGTCGCTAGCTCTTTTCGTTCTCAAGTTATCTTGGCAACGGCCGGACGGACAGACCTCGAATTCTTCATTGGGGAGTCGAACTAAATCGTTTGAGACCATTTTCGTCAAAAAATTCGAAAATTACAGAGATTTGGGCAAAACTATAACGCGATGTTCCCCAGAACATACGCGCAAAAATGCTATGAGTAACTTTTTACAGAAATGGAAAATTTGCATTTGCTAACTTTTTATACAGATGGCGAGATGTTGGAATCGATGGAAAATTAAATCATTAACCCATGATTCTGCTCGGACCATCTGAGAATTGTCTATTGCGCTTGCAATTTTGGAGATAAAAGGAGAAATATACCCGATTGTAGATATTTAATAGGATATCTGTCCTCGATTTCCGGATGAGAAATCATGATGATATGTAGGTACTACAATATACGAGATATATAAAAAAAAATTATAACTTGACTTTCTCTTCGTAATAGGATTTTTTTCATCCTAGCAATTATGCGCTCATCGCACATGATATCTGTGAGGAAGGATTTTTTTCTGATAAATGGAATTGTTTTATATATGCTCATTCAGACCTTGAACTCAGTCCACATTCCATTAATAACGAAAGAGTTGTTTTTTCCATATTCTGATGATCGATGTATATAACATGTCCTTGTTTTTTTCTACTTCATGTGGAATGAATCCGATTAAAGAAGTGTATCTATAGAATTATGATCAATATTCCTTTATTCTACTGAATTCAGGCGAGCAAACAATGCATGTATTTATCCATAATGATGATAATTATATACTCGAAGTATCAATAGGAAATCTTCTTAGTTGCGTCTCGATTACATTCAAGTTATTCATATTCATCTATTCACGTGCAGGAAATAAGACTGGCACATTCAAATACATTTTCATAGAGTTTTTCCGATTCAAAAATTTAATACTTGTGGCTTTTACTTGATGCAAATCCATATTAACTCAATGAAAAATTATATACGATTTACACTTATTTATTCAATATTGTGACGCGTTTCGTCGACACAGCTACTTCATCAGACTACATCATTCTAAATTCTTAACAAGTTATTATCTCCCTATACCTAGATGACATGGACACAGAATAAAGGTGCGCAACTCAATTACTGGGAAATGGTCGAAATAAATAGGGAAAAACATACGGGTAATTTAGTTAGTGAACAATTAGATCTAAATTTTTCACCGTTACTCAATCTATTCAAATAGAGAATCAATTTATAAAAGCATTAGGAATGAATTTTGTTAATGTGTACAAAGAATCCAGCAGTGAAATCTCATGTAATTAGTTTTAAATAAGTATATTGTGTAATTTGTTTTAAATAAGTTTCTCATGTAATTAGTTTTAAATGATTCTGTGTCCATGTCATCTAGGTATAGGGAGATAATAACTTGTTAAGAATTTAGTATGATGTAGTCTGATGAAGTCGCTGTGTCGACGAAACGCGTCACAATATTGAATAAATAAGTGTAAATCGTATATAATTTTTCATAGAGTTTTTCTGATTCAGTTTTATTTTAGTGGAAATATTAGCGTATAATGCAAACCAAGGAGGCTTCATTGAGGGATACTGTTTTGACGATAATTTCATGGTTTATATTCATTCGTGCATCTTAGTATATACGGATTATCCATATTAGTGCAATGATCGCATTCCCATATTTTAAACTTGAGTGTAATGAAAATAAAATGATCAAAAAGCAATACTTGAAATCAGGAGCTTTTGAGCTCATCGTCGTTTGCCTACTCTCGCCTCACGCACTCTCACGAAATACTGCATGAACCTTCAAGCCGTCTTTTTGGCGCTCTTGTTCCTCGGAACAGAGTGCTGATCAATTCGCCCAAATGTCTGTAATTTTCGAATTTTTGGCTGAAAATGGTCTCAAACGATTTGGTTCGACTCACTGATCAAGAATCCGAGGTCGAAATCGATTCTGTCCGTCCGGCCCTCAACACGATAACTCTCGAACGAAAGGAGTTGGAGGATTGAAATTTGCAAGGTAGGTTTGGAGCGTAAATATCTCGGGCGAGTTCGTTAATGGGCGAAATCCATCAAGTGTTTTCGGAGTTATGCCTGTTTATAGTAAAAACATTTTTTATGAATATTTCCGAAACCGATCACGCGTAACAAAATTTTAAATTTTGTTTATAAAATAATATTGGGCAAAATAGGCCAGATAGTTTCGGAGTAACGAAAAAAAATTAATTTTTTAACTAACAAATTTCAAATTCAATTTTTTTTAAGATGCAGTTTCACCATAAAAATCCATTGATATCATTTTCAACTCCAACAAGCTAATAATTTCGGAGATATGATTTTTCGAAATTTCAATAATGAATCGTACTTCTATGTTTCCACAGAATGCTATAATTATTCTATCTATGATTTATTATATGATCTGTGTTCATACTCGTGCATGTCATCCTGTTCTATAAGAGAGAGTCAAATTCATTTCAGCTATTTTAATTTGATTTCTTCCATGGTGCAATTCTCATTCTCAGATTGCTCATTTAATCTTGATAAATAAATTATTATTTGAATTGAATTTCCTTTATGATGCAGTTCTATCATAAGAATACATTGATATAATTCTCAACTCTGAGAAACCAATACTTTCAAATAATTAAAAATGTCTGTTTGAACAAGAGCGCAAGAAAGATCCTGTCCACAGGGCTTGAACCAATTTTTTAACCAAGTACTAGATTTCAATCGAGGGGAGAATATATTTTCGGAATCCTTGGAAAAATTAAACGGTGCTTAGATGGTTTGTGCAAAATTTCAGCAGAATCTGACTGATGTTTCTGACATATAATATTTCCGAATAAAAATTTTTTTTGTTTAATTTTGATTTTTTTAATGATTTACGGAATTTCGTAAAAATTAGCGCGTCGGCATTCTACAACTTTCTACCAATTTTCAATTCAATCGGATGTGTATTTTTTTTTGTGTCATTGGGAAACAACAAAAAAATTCAGAATGAGTAGAAAAGCCGGAGATAAGCTAGTAGGTACCCTTAAATTCTTCGGCATACTCCTGCAACTGAAGAGCTATCCAGAGGAAGTTGTCTGTGGCAGCATACACAATCAGAAAAATGAATCAGGAGAACAGACAGAAAAAGAACCAGCTGGCCTACTAACTTCGGAAACCTTATAAAGTCTCATCGGCTATGGATTGTTGTTTTGGGAGTGGAGGCTCAGAAAATAAGAACACATTTATTGGAAAATATTGCAATATGTATCTGTGACCAGAAGTGCCCAGAAAAAAATATTTTCAACATGAAATTGAATTTAAAGCCGCGACTATACAGCAATGAATCAGAGATTTATCAGAGCACTATAACATTCCCATACAGCTGAATCAAATGAAACTTAAGGAGAAATTGAAACGGTTTTACATTGAAATGATGACTGCATAATGAAGACATTTTTTACTATTGATCCATATGAATCAGACCGCAACCAGAATAGTATATTCTAAAACAAGTTGCAGAATCGGCTCCTATTCAAGTACGAATGCAAAATTCGAAAACGAGCGACCAAGGAGCGAGTTTTCGAAGGCATGAGTGTTGGAATTGCCTTCTACAACGAGTAGGTATTAGACGATATTTTCTCTATTTCAGACAAGTTTTGTGAAATACTGTTGAAATTTAATAAAAAACAAGCCCTGTGGACAGGAGCTTTCTGGCGCTCTAGTTCAAACAGACAAATAATATCTCCGAACGTATTGGTTTCTCAGAGCTGGGAATTATATCAATGTATTCTTATGATAGAACTGCATCATAAAGGAAATTCTTTTCAAATAATAGTTTATTTATCAAGATTAAATGAGCAATCTGAGAATGAGAACTGCACCATGGAAGAAACCAAATTAAAATAGCTGAAATGAATTTGACTCTCTCTTATAGAACAGGATGAAATGTTCTTGATGAACACAGATCATATAATAAAGCTTAGATAGAATAATTATAGCATTCTGTGAAAACATAGAAGTACGATTCATTATTGAAATTTAGAACTTCATCTTAGCAGAAATTGAATTCAAACATCATAGAAGAATTTAAATTCAACAAGAGTGCCAAAAATTATCAATCCAAAACCACTAGACGAATTCTACCCAACAACGAACTCATCCGAGATATTCATTCCTCAATTCTATGATGAACGATAATATATATCTTTCCTCAAATCTACTCCAATACACCAATATTCCAGTTTTGTTTTTAGTGGAGATATTGTGAACTCAATATTATTAACTTACCATTACCATTCCCATCAACATATGGATTGACCATCGGCATGAAAATATCAACAAACAAAAAGTATGATATTATATTATAATTCTCATATTTATACGATTGCTGGAATGTATGACAATGAGACAACGTCATGTCTCAGGAAAATAAGTTGACATTATAACAATTCATAGAATATCCACAGAATAATTCTATCATTCTGTGAAAACGTAGAAATACGATTTACATTGAAATTTTGAAAAATAATATCTCCGAAAGTATTAGCTTGTTAGAGTTGAAAATGATATGAATGGATTCTTATAATAAAACTGCTTATAGAAAAAATTTAATTTGGAATTTGTTTTGTAAAAAAAAATTTTTTTTTTTGTTACTCCGAAATCATCTGTCTGATTTTGACTAGTAACGAACTTAGCCGAGATATTTATCCCCCAAACCTACTCTGAAATTTTCAACTTTCTAGCTCATTCCGTTCGAGAGTTATCGTGCCTACGGCCGGCCGGACAGAATGAATTTCGACCACGGATTCTTGATCAGTGATTCGAACCAAATCGTTTGAGACCATTTTCATCGAAAAATTCGAAAATTACAGACATTTGGGCAAATTGATAAGCACTCAGTTCCGAGGAACTAGATCGCCAATAGGTATTATACATCCTAGTGACTTTTGTATTGTATCTTCGCAGTTGGTGTAACTGTTACGAAAGTTGACAGATTACGAAATTTGAAGTTGAATAGTAGGTAGGGCATGGAGATCAGATTTAAAACAGATTCCTAATAGCATGAATGATTCAGAATTAGCAAGAAGGAAATCCCTAGTACCTACCTTATTATTTTAATGAAGATAAAACTTTTACTCTCAACAATTATTTCGCTATAAACAGATTATATTATATATATTCACAATTGACGTGTGTTGACATTTGATAGGATCAAATGTCAGTGCTGTCTACCACAAAACGAAAAATATAACTAGAAACAATGCGGGAAAATGAGTTCATTACACACTGTTTTTAGTGCTGGAATGGACTCATTACGATACTGAAATAGAGAAATATTTTTCTGGCCATCATATAGGTAACAGTGTGTCGCTATCACTGATGCTCACCATGAGCATGTGATCAGCAGAATATATGAATATCAACTCGCCTTGGTGCTCTCAAATAGAGAACTGAAGAATCTTCCGGTAAAATTTACAAAATTTCTCCTTTTCATTTTAGATATAACATTTTTATCACACTGAACTTCAACTATTCGTTCTTTTTGAGTCTCCACCGCAATTTGTAAAGTGTAACTCCGGAAGTACGTCCATACAATTATACTATTTAATCAACTAAAAAGAGCCAAATATGCTCTGTAGAGTCGTTCACTTTTAGGTTTCCGGCACTGTACAGTAACCAAGAAAATGGATTTATTCCATTTGGCTTTTACCCACTGAATATATTTCAACTAAGACCAATAACTTTCCTTGGAGCTTGGTATTGAATGCCCGAGCCGAGCCTTCAACAAATGTTGCAGATATAAACAACGATGAATTGCTTTGAGCAAGCAGAAATTCCGACAATGTGCCATCAATTTTTGAAAATAAGTTTTGGCTCCTAGTTATCCGATACATACAAAACTTTGCATACATATTCAGGCGATAATTCTAACTAACTGTAACTTGGTACTGCATTTCAGTTAGATCGTATGAACAATTTCTGAAAAGAAGCTGAAATTTAAAAATTTAATGCTTGTGGCTTTTACTTGATGCAAATCCATATTAACTCAATGAAAAATTATATACGATTTACACTTATTTATTCAATATTGTGACGCGTTTCGTCGACACAGCGACTTCATCAGACTACATCATACTGAATTCTTAACAAGTTATTATCTTCCTATACCTAGATGACATGGACACAGAATCATTTAAAACTAATTACATGAGAAACTTATTCAAAACAAATTACATAATAGACTTATTTCAAATTAATAACATGAGATTTCACTGCTGGTTTCTTTGAACACATTAACAATAATTCATTCCTAATGCTTTTATAAATTGATTCTCTATTTGAATAGATTGAGTAACGGTGAAAAATTTAGCTCTAATTGTTCATTAACTAAATTACCAGTATGTTTTTCCCTATTTATTTCGACCATTTCCCAGTAATTCAGTTGCGCACCTTTATTCAAATTGTGTAGATTTTTGAAATCCGGGTTAAACTTATGTCCTTCTGCTAATAAATGATTCGAATAATTTGAATTAATTTTGTTGTCTTTGTAGCTGTGATGATGTTCCTTTATTCTTATGCCAAAATTTGAATCAGTTTTTCCTATGTATGATGTGTCACAACTCCCGCAATTTAATAAAGAACAATAAATCGAAAAGGAATAGAGAAGATAAATCCGCTGTTTATCAATTAAATTGCGGGAGTTGTGACAAATCATATTTAGGAAAAACTGGTAGAGATTTTGGCATAAGAATAAAGGAACATCATCACAGCTACAAAAACAACCAAATTAATTCAAATTATTCGAATCATTTATTAGCAGAAGGACATAAGTTTAACCCGGGTTTCAAAATTCTACACAATTTGAATAAAGGTGCGCAACTCAATTAATGGGAAATGGTCGAAATAAATAGGGAAAAACATACGGGTAATTTAGTTAATGAACAATTTGAGCTAAAGTTTTCACCGTTACTATTCAAACAGAGAATCAATTTATAAAAGCATTAGGAATGAATTATTGTTAATGTGTACAAAGAAACCAGCAGTGAAATCTCATGTAATTAGTTTTAAATAAGTCTATTATGTAATTTGTTTTGAATAAGTTTCTCATGTAATTAGTTTTAAATGATTCTGTGTCCATGTCATCTAGGTATAGGGAGATATATATATATATATATATATATTCTTTTGACTGAGAGCTGTATATGTGTTAGCAGAGGTTGGTGTAACGGGGTACCATACAATTCGACGTATGATACAAGAGCTTAGGGAAAAACCTCAGCAAAAAACCCTTTCTCCCCGTGAGTGTGGTGATTTGTAACTATTAATGGTATAGGGAGATAATAACTTGTTAAGAATTCAGTATGATGTAGTCTGATGAAGTCGCTGTGTCGACGAAACGCGTCACAATATTGAATAAATAAGTGTAAATCGTATATAATTTTTCATTGAGTTCAAATTTAAAAGTCATAACTCCTGAAAAATTGGATTGATTTTGCTTCTCACGACATCAACTGACCTGTTTTCACCCGGAAACAACTGTGAAAATGAAGGTCCAATCTCATGGATTGGAAAACAGGTCAGTTGATGTAGTGAGAAGCAAAATCAAAAGTAGAAATGCATTTCTACTCAGCTTCGGTCGATCGTGCTCACGCATGGCCGGCCGGATAATAGATTATACGTAGATAGAGATATCAAAAGATAATTTTATAAGTTTCGCATATTAATACCCGCCACTGGGAGCATCATAAGAGATTTATATCAGGCCGAGCCCATGTGAGATAACACTGAAATTCAATTATTTATTCTTACATCGGTCTTCTTATGTTACCCAATACGCAGAACAAAGCGAACACAAGAGAGAAATAAAGACGAACGTGTTATTCGGAAAGCGAGGAAATTCCGAAAGGTTAATTCCTTTCGCCACGCCTGCTTTTTTCACCCCCCGGTGCATTCTCGGATGAACATGTCGACGCGCGAGCTCCCAACAAGATGAAATGAAAAAAGCATACAGAATTTAATTATAGGGCGTAGCCAAATTTGTTGACTTCAACGAACAGCAGTTAATTATAGGCCTGAAGATTCCGCATTTCAGATGGAAGTAATCTAATTAAGTGAGAGCTACTGAATCTTGATAGCAGGCCTATTACCATTGTCTGATGACACGTGCCGATCCTTTCGGTAATAAGGAGGAGTTCTGGAAAATTTATGATTGACACGAGGCATGAATGTAGATGAGGCAATCAAAACATTAGAACAATAATTGAATATTTGAATAATACTTGTTTCCCATGCATAAGGTTTCATTCGGTTTGGTTCGTGTTCGGTTTCTATTCGGTCCCTGGCGCCAAGATGTGAAACGAGTTAGATTCGGTACCGAACCGAATACTTCCTATTGGGAACTTCCAAGACTCTGGTGGCGGGATTCGGCAACTAACCAAGCTAGTAATAAATGTTAACAATCTCGTGTTGGACAGGTCAGTCGACGAAGTATGACCGAAATTTTCATGGAAAATATAAATTATAATTGACTTGAGATCATGGTTGGATTACTTTGTGCTAAACATTTAAATGTTGATCATTATATAACTAATTTTAAGGCACTTGATTGATATAAAGACTACAACCAGTAAGTATATTCATATATATGTTTGTCAAACTTGCATTATATTTAAAAGTTCTTTCAGTTACTATTTGCGAATGATTAAGAAGGGACTCAGTTTATAAGAATTTCTGGAGTACATAGGAGCTTCAACTTCTAATTCTAGAGTCTTTGTAGAAGGAGAAGAGGTTCTAAATGTAGATCATGTAATCGTGTGTGACAAAACAAATTGTGGTACCAGTTTTATAGACATTTGTTCTTTATGTTTACAAAATAGTTGCCTTAACTCAGTACCACATAAAATTGATGGCCCATTAATGTGGAGAATGGTTAACTTGAAATAGAAGGTATGCTATATTCTTGTAAAGTTGGAGCACGGAGGAGGTGTAAACATATTACTGATGTATTAATTAAAGTTCAGGTGCATGATGTTCTGGTTTATTCATGAGGATATAGCGTCAAATTGACTCAGATAAAGCTTTTGTAAAACAGTAACCAATAATTGAAATGATTTTTTCAAAATATGATACATATGTTATGTGAAAAGAATTATTAACAATAAGTGTGATGTTTGAGGTGTAATAAAGTTTTGGTTTTGTTTCCAAGAGTTTTGATGATCAACTATTCAATTGAAAATATTAGAATGTTTATATCTGTGAAACTTTTCAAAGCACTGTCACTGTTAAAGATATCACTCAAAGTAGGTAGGTATATATTAGATGTATCAAGCATAACACTAACATCACAAGTGTTAAGTGGTCTGGTAACAATGTACACAAGCAAGTCTACTACTAACATTATTATTGCTGTTTAACTAACTCAAGAGTGCTGGTGATGCTTATTTTTTCTTCTGACTGAGGTTTTTCAGCACAGCAAACGTCATCTACACATTCCTTTCTCTTTCGAGGTACCTCTGTGTCCTCTGTTTGAAGATTATGTTGATGTAGTTCCAGGTTAAGTACTCTTCGGTCTATTAGTTATCCTTCTAACGCATTTCCAATATATATATTTGGTTTTCCGGAGGTAAGAAGTGAAAACTCAAACCTATACATATTTGCATTTTTTTCGCCCATGAATGGCATTGAGGCACACAACAATAGTCGTTTCTGGTCGAAGACATATTAGGCAGGATAATGTTCACTATTTCAACTTGAATTTTTCTTTCAAACAAAAGTTCATTGACGAATACTGAACAATTAAACTTGAACACGTGCAATACGTTGGCTCATTACTAGCTTGGTTAGTTGCCGAATCCCGCTACCAGAGTCTTGGAAGTTCCCAATACACGAATAGGTTTCAATCAAGGCTGAATTCGTGCGCAGTGAACACAGATCAACCGAGGTGTTCACACAAACACGGTTTAGTTTCAGTTTTAACCATAAAGTAAATATTTATGTATGTGTTCCGTGGTTTTGACCGCATACCGATCAGATATATTTCAATATTTCTCTAATTGTTTACTTATAGAAATATAAATACTTACCTACATATTCTCGGGATTTTTTGCTATCTCTATATTAATTAGAAAATTATGGTTTATCAAATGTGATTCTATTTATTACTGCAGAACATCTAAACCAGTACTATGGGACTAAAATTTGGAAAAATATAAAGTTAAATTAATACATGTTAGATGACTTCGATGAATTTGTCGTCGCGGAAAAATTGGAATTGAGCCTGTATTTCGGAAGAAAACATTAAACCTAATATAAACGAATGCATAGTTTCGGAGTGATGACTATTACTTCGAAACCGCTTAGCTGATTTCTGCGGTGGTCCTAGCCGGTGCATTTAAACTCCGAACCAACTCTGAAAACTGAAAGATCCTAGCCCTTTCCTTCGAGCTTTATCGCGCTTACGGCCGGATAGACAAAGTTGGATTTGACTCCGGATTATTAATCAGTGGTTAGAACCCAATCGTATTGAGACCATTTTCGGTCGAAATTCCTAAAAATTCAATCATTTGGCAAAACGATAGGTTGCCATTCCGGAGGAAACAAGCGTACGAAAAGAAATTGCATGAAGGGGAAAAATATAATTTAAACGATACTCTGAGAACCTTGAGAAAATTGACGCTATGAATTTGCGAATATTCTTTGATATCATTAATTCTAAAAATAAATCTTTCAGTCCTTTTTGGAGGTCACATCCTACTTTTTTTCGAAAGGTTATTTCCATTGAGCTATCCTTTTGCCCAAATGTCTGTAGTTTTCTATTTTTAAGTTGAAATTATCTTAAACAATTATACGTATTTGACTCATTGATGAAGAATCCGTAGTCAAATTAATTTCTGTTCGTCCGCCTGTCCGCAAACGCGATAGCTCTTCAAAGGAGAAACTTAAAGAAAAGTGCAGAGTAGATTTGAAGCATGAATACGCCCGTCGAGCCCGTGAATGGGAAAAATCCGCTAAATGGTTTCTTGAAATTATTTCCAAAACTATCACTTTCAATTAGTGACCGACCGAAAGTTCGGTTTCGGTTTCGGTTTCGGCCAGTTTCGGCCAAGAAATCTAGTTTCGGCCTTAGTTTCGGTTTCGGCCCAAAATGGCCGAAACTTTCGGCCGGGCCGAAACTTGAATGTTCGTGAATTATCCTGGTCGTTTGGCCAGGAGTTATAAGTAGGTATACATAATTGTCGTACGAGTTTTTGTGATCTATCTTTGTTATGACTGAGAATTCATGAGAATTCAATTCAATGATTATTAATTAGATTACATAGGATAATTCCAAATAAGACGTGAAACTTGGACTCATTAGCTGTTGTTTAATCCATATTTATTAATAACTCAAAATCAACGGTTTTTGGAGTTCGGATGATTTTTAAAAGATTTCTGAACTTATAGTACATATTTCGTCAATTTTTTCTACGTTGACCAAATTTGGTGATAATTTTGGTTTATTTTCATCAGAAAAGAATATGATATGTACAAAAAAAGCAAAACTATGCTATATAAGAGGTTGAAAGAGAATTAGTATGATTTGAAATGTGGTATATGAATAAATAAAAATCAATTTCTAATATCAATTTGTCTGCAATTTTCGAATTTCACAATTTTGTATGCCAAAATTATTTTAAAAACTTGCCAAATTCCTTCTTCATTCTCTAAAAGATTTCGTTAGATTGCTTAACTAGTTTCGTTTCAGCAGATTTTTTACAAGCAACCTTTTGAATGTCCGGCATTTAAAATAGTGGATGTGTATCAAAAGACAGCGTGAGTAAATTTCAGGCGGAAAATAACAACTGAAAACATCAGAAAGACGGCACGTGCTAGCCTATGGAATGGTGCAACAAAATCTATGAATAGATTTTCTAATGTAATTTCGAGCTTAGTTGCAACAAAAAAATATTGAATTCGTTATTTTCCTCTATTTGCTTCTTATATTCCCTTTCAAATCACACTAATTCTTTTTCAATAGAACTAATACTAAAATATCTCGGAAACCGTTGATTTTTGGTCCTCAATAAAAATGGCTCAAACCACAGCTAATGATCCATACTAACACCTCCTCTAAGGTTTACTTCTGTATAGTTCGACTGATTATTTTGATAACTTGGTAATAACAAAATAATAAATAAAGATCTCAAAAAAATGTCTTTATATTTCATTTAACACACCTTAACCTTTTTAATGTATATGCGAATAAAATTGTAAAAATACAGTAGATTTCAGTATGAGATATAAAGTTTCGGTTTCGGTTTCGGTTTCGGCCGAAACTGAGACCCTGGCCGAAAGTTCGGTTTCGGTTTCGGTTTCGGCTGAAATACCAGTTTCGGTCGGACACTACTTTCAATACAATCGAAAAATTTATTTTCGTGAAGGTCAATGACTCGGAATCATATTTCCAGAGTTTTGTACGTAATTACCTGAAGATAAAAAGAGGTATGTGATAAATCAGCTTAATCTCCTATCATAACTGGATACTGTACAGGGTGTTCCATTGGGAAACGGAAATTAAGAGGGAACTTGAGGCACCGAAGTGATTCTATATATACCACATTTATTGACTTTGACTGTCTTTGCATCTGAGATACAGTGATTGTATCCTTGAAACAACACACCTGTGTATCAAAATTTGTTTCTTTGTTATATACGCTCCCCAAAAACATAGAATTCAGTATGGTGTAACTGATTAGTATTACCTAAGCTCACATGACGTCAGCAAAAACACTGCTGCAAATGCTATCTGGAACCACTCGAAATATTGTTCATCAACCATTGCAAAAGCAAATTTAGTAGAAATTTCTTCAATAGCGAAATACTTACTGTACCCTACTTCGAGATAAAATTTGTTTGACTCTATAGGATGCGATCATATTGTTATGTCATTTACTTTTATTCAATTCATACTTTTGCAATGTTCGACTATGTGGCCTTCCAGTTTAGCGCAATAAACTTTTTACAGCGCGGATAAATCATGAGTTTTGTATGTAGATCTGTTAGCGAATACCACATAGTCCGATAGCTATAAAAAGCGTTTCACTCAGTGATTGGGTAAGCAGTAGGTACTTGTTTTTATTACACTACGCACGTTACACGTGCCGAACAGATGAAGCATATCTTTTTCGATTATGTGAAGTAACGTACTATATTTTTCCGTTACAAAAAATACACATGTTAGGAAATTCAATAGTGTTCATATCTTGGTTGATGAAAAACTTTTGTTTGATAGTTGTTCCAATAACGGGACGAACTTCCTCTTTTGTCAGCGCCTCAGCGCCTTTAATAATCACAATGAAACTATATTCTCTTCTCCTCCTCCTTTTATTCAGAAATGATTATTGAATTATTTTTTATCGCCCCTCAAAATGGTAAAGGTAATGTCTCTTCTATCTTGAAAGGCTTTATATCCTCCACTGTATTTTGAAGGTATCTACCTATATGAATCAAATTTTTCACTAAGAACCACCAAAAATCGTGATTTCGTGATTTGTCAGTGACATAGTGATAATAATATTAATAAACGGCTATTATTCAGTATTTTATAGTGGTAAAACTTAAACGCAGTCATGTTTTAGGCTAGTTTCAGTACAGGTGAGAGTTTCAGAGTCTGCCACCGGCGTTTTCTGTTGAACTAACCCATCAGATATCCAAGCAACAATAAAGAACAATTAATGAAGATGAAAGATAATTGCAGAAATCTTGATTTTATTGTGTAATTATTTTCAAAAAATTACGCATATAGCAAGTGGCACAATAAGAATATCACAAAATAGCATGAGGGTTCATCAAAATGTTCGGGAACCACGTCATAAGCTAACGAGGACATCAAACAAGATTTCCGTAACAACAGACACAGTTGTTTAAGATTCTGTCTCAAGTAAGCCTTCCCTCATCGTGGTTAATAATATAATTAATATCTTCTCAATGTAATGTATAATGAAACTAAACGTAAGAGGGTTGCCACCACATTTCTCTGCAGGTGTAATTAGCTAATCCAATTTATTTCGATACATATTGTTATGCAGTTTCTAAAATAAAATTCACAAATCTAGAGTGGAGGATGTGAATGAATCGGTGAACATGGAGTTGCTCCTATTTTACAGGCAATAATGAAAGGTGGCTAGGTGGAGACAGGTGTATGTGTAGTTATTTACCCTCATCGAAATTCTTTAATATAATTATATTGTGTAAAATGAAAATAATAATATTAATTTTTTATATGACCACTTTATAGCATCATTATCTTGCCTGTAAATTTAATCAGTGAGAACTGGAGAATGTACACGAAAGACAATAGATACTTAACAAAATATGAAAATCGGCTAGAGCTAACTCTTTCAAATATGCTCTGGGATTTGCTGAGGCTTCCTCGTCATAGCCGTTGAATGGCCTCTTTGTTCGGCTTAAATTACACATATCGACGGCTTATTGTGTTAACCTGCTAACTCACATGAAATCAATTATTCAGGACAGGGGATAAACACTCTTTTTCTATAAAACCGAGTCCATATGATCACAATATCCTACCAAACATTTTCATGGACAATAAGTGAAACATTCATATTTCAATTTCTACTGCAGATATGATAATTAGTCTGGGGAATAAAATAGCAAGTAATTGCGGGTTTTCTTATTGCCTGAACAAAGCAATTGGAACTAGACGAAACAAAAACTGATAATATTATTTATTAATGAGTAACGAAAACAATATCAATATGACAAATAAATAAATAGATTTGTTACAAAAAAATTTATTATACGTGTAGTCGTGTTGAATCTATTCCGAGATTTATTCTCATCATTTTCAGTTATTTTCTAAATTTCAAATCGAATTTTGCCTCATTTGTACGGTCCGACGATCCACTCCTAACGTAATTGATAACAATGTTCTAAAATTCGTATTTATAGCTCCTCTAGGTTGAAACAATATCGAAATGTCTAACTTGTTCGTGATTGAACTGGGACTTTTCTAGCTGTCGCCCCTTCCAAGAAATCTCTTTTCACAGTAACAACTACTCTCCAGGAAAATCTTTCCTCCTCCCCAAATCAAATCTAAAAGTACTCCATAATGCCAATTTTTTTCCTCTGTAATTTGACGTTCAAAGAAACCAACTTGAGTTTTGTACCGCCCCTTTCCTTGGGCTCTCTTGCATCTCTTTCTATGTCAAATGACCACCTGCTGGTGACTTTGGCTCTACCAAAATACCCATTTCTCGTCCATTTTTGCTAACCATTATTCTTTATATTATCTGAAATCTTATTCGAAATTTCTTCGTTTTTGTCGAAATTTTATCTGATTTAGTTTCAGACCCTGATTCGAATAAGCTACTTACTTGAGAGCTATTCAGTCACAATCATTCGTTATAAAATAGTACCGGTGTGAACCTGGCTAACTGCTTCCAGCGGACTATTGGCGGAAACACAGGAACGCCCTGATCAGTAGCGTACATACTGATTCTAATTTATCATTCAAATATTTGACACATGACTTAAAGGTTTTGGATGCGGTTTCCGTACAGCGATGAAATAATGATCCATCAAACAATCTGCCAGGTTCACACCGGTTAAGATCGCCTATTTCATGCGTGTTCCTTTTTGGCGCTCTAGTTCCTCGGAACTGAGTGCATATCAATTTGCCCAAATGTCTGTAATTTTCGAATATTTCGATGAAAATGGTCTTAAACGATTTGGTTTGACTCACTGATCAAGAATCCGTGGTCGAAATTCATTCTGTCCGGCCGGTCCGGCCGGCCGTAGGCATGATAACTCTCGAACGGAATGAGCAAGAGAGTTGAAATTTTCAGAGTAGGTTTGGCAGATAAATATCTCGGCTAAGTTCGTTATTGGGCAAAATCGGGCAGATGGTTTCGGAGTAACAAAATAATTTTTTTTAACATAACAAATTCCAAATTAATTTTTTTTTCAATAAGCAGTTTTACCATAAGAATCCAATGATATCATTCTTAACTCTAAGAAGCTAATACTTTCGGAGATATGATTTTTCAAAATTTCAATAATGAACCGTATTTCTACGTTTTCACAGAATTCTATGTATTCTATGTATGAATTGTCATAATGTCAACTTATTTTCCTGAGACATGACATAGTCTAATTCCTTGCTAATAGTTGGTTCGAGAAACGTCAAAATCGACTTAGAGAGACAAGGGTAAAAAACCGTCAAATAAACCCCCATGTGGCGATTTTATGTTGAAAAGTGAAAATTAAGAATATATATCCCAGGTAAGTACCGACGTTTTATTATAATACCGGAGATCGACAAGATCGTACGAGGAGCCCGATAGCTGGTTCGTCTAGTCAGTCGGGTTTTCGGTTTCGGAACGAGAGAAGGCGGGCTCAAATCCCGGAAAGGGAATTACACTTTTTGGCGCTCTAGTTCCTCGGAACTGAGTGCTTATCAATTTTCCCAAATGTCTGTAATTTTATTTAAGATGCAGTTTCACCATTAAAATCCATCGATATCATTTCCAACTCCAACAAGCTAATACTTTCGGAGATATGATTTTTCGAAATTTCAATAATGAATCGTACTTCTATGCTTTCACAGAATGTTATAATTATTTTATCTAAGCTTTATTATATGATCTGTGTTGAAACTCGTACATGTCATCCTATTCTATAAGAGAGAGTCAAAGTCATTTCAGCTATTTTAATTTGATTTCTTCCATGGTGCAGTTCTCATTCTCAGATTGCTCATTTAATCTTGATAAATAAACTATTATTTGAATTGAATTTCGTTTATGATGCAGTTCTATCATAAGAATACATTGATATAATTCTCAACTCTGAAAAACCAATACTTTCGGAGATATAATTTGTCTGTTTGAACTAGAGCGCCAGAAAGCTCCTGTCCACAGGGCTTGAACCCATTTTTTGTGTATTATGTCTCTTCCTACATGTTTGTCTCTGCTGGTTACAACACTGTATTTATTTCGTGCTAGTCCATTGCTTTTGTACCTTCAGTTGCTTCTATTTTATGTTTATCGCCTTTCTTGATAGTATAATCTCAGCTATAAATCTTCTTACCACTTCTGTGTCAGTCGCGTCCTCTATAACATTCAATTATGTTCCATCGTATTGTAAATACCGTGAGAGTCAAAAGAATGGAATAATCGAATTATTTTCTCCATTTCAGGAATAATAAAAAATGGTTTGAAAGGTCAAAGTAATATATTTTTGAAGTAACATTTTCCCGTAATTTTCTACCATTTCGATGAACCAAGCAGTGACGTCATCGTTTTTTTTTAATGCAAGCCCATATTATTTTTCTTGACATGGATTGATCATAAAATTCTGAATTTAGTAATGTACGTGTAACGCTATCAAGAAGTTGGTGGTCATTTCAATGAAAAGAATCCTAATGTACACGTAACCTGTAAGTCAGGGAGCTGCTAGTAAAATGATCAGGAAGTATGAGAAGTTCGAATACGTGAAGGATCATCCAAAAGGTGGCAAATGACAATATATAGCAAAAATCGATTTGAGAGAATTGAAATGCCATAAATGACACCCATTCAATGTTAATTTGGTGCATGAACTGAATGGAGATGATTTTGACGGTAGATGTCAGTTTTGCAAATAAATGCTCAACCTTTGCACTGCCGATGAAGGGTTTCCAGACGAAGCAACATCTATTTAAATGGAACTGTCAACATACAAAACTGTCACTATTGGTCAAAACACAATCCCAATTGGAAGATGGAGAATCGTTTATAGCTATTCCGCTCAATAACATTCAGTTTTCAGGATTGCTTCCGAAATGTTTTGTCATCAGTGAGTATATTTTCGAAGGAAGGGTGAGTATATTTTCGAAGGAAGGAGAATTTTCGACGGAATATCAACCAACACAAGATTGTGTCATATTTTCTAGATATCGAAAACATAATCGAAAAATTTCACGTGAAGAAAATAGTCTCGTGATAACATTATGAGTAGATTACGCCCAAGCAACTCTTTCTGCTCTTATAAATGACCAATATCCATCGTTTTAACGGGTCAGTGCCTCAATTATTAAGCGCAAGTGACGCCTGATGTGCGCCTGTGAACATATCACAGGCACAACGCCGAGAATACTCATGAATTTTATATTTTATATATGAATGTACAATTCATCTCCTTGTCCTGTTCAACTGAAAATTATAGTGCATCCGCTAATCTGTAAAAAATAGTTTACAATGTATCCTCAAAAGGGGACCCTGGTTCATGGTTTGAAATTCACTGGATATCCAGTTGGAAAATCCCAGGAAAGCAGCTCTCAAATGGACATTGAACATTAATTTTCTTCAACCAAAATAGAAAACTCTCAAGTATAGTGTATCAGCATTTTCTGGTTTTTCTTTAGATTTGAAGGAGATTTCGCGATGCCCTGGCAATATATTAAGTTGTTGGGATCCCGAGAACATTTACATTTCTCACTCTGGCAACATTTCAATATATCAAGGAGTGAGAAAATTGCTTCATTCACTTTTCAGCGATTTCTCCCTAGAGGAAATGAATGATAAATGAATGTTTGTTTAACGTTTTTCAGCGAGAAGTTCCATCCTTTGAATACGGGATCTCTTCCGGTATTTCAACGGGGAAATATCTCAGAAAAAATAAGCTCCGAACAAATTGGTTGAAAAGCATGATAAATGATGAATATTGGATAGATCGTTGAAATTGTACAACGTTTCTTTCCTTTATTTATATTCGAATGAATCTCAATGAATGAAGGAGGTAGGGAATTTAAGTGTAGGATTTAGAGTGCATTCTTGCCATTTAGAATTTTAAATATTTTATTGTCAGCTTGATCAATGGAACAGCGTGCTATCATTTTGCCCAAATGTCTGTAATTTTAGAAGTTTTTGCCGAAAATGGTCTCAAACGATTAGGTTCGACTCACTGAAGAATTCGTGGTTCGATTCAAATCTGTCTGACCGGCCATAATATTCGAACATAAAAAATTAGCGACTTGCAACTTTCAGGGTAGGTTGCGTGTCCGAATACGACGTCTCAGTTATTGGCCATAATCAGCCAAAGGGTTTCGGAGTTATACCCAACTGAAAAATTGCTTCCGCAATAACTAAAATCACACAGATCCGATCGAATTGAGACTTGGTAATTAATTTAAAATGGTCTAACACATGCCATCATAAAATATACCACTTCTATTTTCAAGAGACACACTTCCCGTAGCCTAAGCAAGCATATACATTTACATTCTGAATGATTCAATTCGAGCACATCTACACTGTAAATTTCAATGCCATCAGCTTTATATTTCAGAGGTGAAACTGGAATGAACTTAAAGAATCGTCTGGGCAGAATCCAATTGGAATTGCTGATTTATTTTCAAATTTGACAATAAATCAGCAGTTCCAATTTTATCTTTTGAGTTCTCTTTCGATTATCGCAATATGTTCATCTGGCTGGTCGTTCAATTCAATAATTTAGTCGGCTTCTGTTACACAGTATCAAGAGGTTGGTGTAGAGTTGACACATTTGTCTCTCTACCTCTTGGAGCAATTTAATGGATATGGCCTTCATTCTATTCGATCAAGAGTATATCTTCAACTTTCTTCAAAAAATGAGTTATATTCGCTCGTAGAAACTTGCTTCTTCATAAGAATATAGTACCAGATCTCCATGAGGAGATTTAGTTAACATAAATGAGGTGAACAGTGCTAATTGCCAATTACTAAAGAAAGACACATGGTGAAATATTTATTGATCTATCAACAAATATTTCGCGTGGCCGGACTAGATCACCTCATCGCTCAGTGAGCCCCCAAAGAGTAAAGCGTTATTCAAGGGCAGACACAAACAAAGGATTTCATTCAATCATGAGTGTTATAATAATAATAATATAATAATAATAAGCCATTTATTTCCAACAGGGTTAACCCCCAATTACAGGAAAACACATAAGAAGAGCTATTAAATAAATGAGACATATATCCAATTCCACATTAAATGTGGAGTTTACAGAAAATAAAAATGAAAGTAATGTACAATATTCGAAAATAAATCAAAACAAAATACAAAATACACCAGAGAGTCCAGCCTCACTCATGAGAGCGGCTAGAATAATAGGCCTCCACTATGGTGTGAGAAGTAGAATGATTAATATCACATCTACTGGCAATCGAATTGAATAACGAACATGCAAAATTTACCGGAGACTGTAGACTAGAGTTCGTTCTCCCCACACCGCAGTAGAACACCTCATTTCCCCTAGAACCCAGACGGGGTACCAGAAACGATAAACGATGCAAAATATCTGAACAGTCCAACTCGTTATTAACTATTTTAAAAAGGAACAATAAGGCACATATGTTTACTCTATCAAACATGGACTCAGCTCCGAACCTAGATAGAAGCAGATTATGATCGTACCCTATGGGTGGATACGCTCCATATTGCCTCCACATGAGATATTTATAAAATTTTCTTTGTACAGACTCAATTCTTTTTTTGTGACTTTCATATATAGGTCTCCAAACAATATTACAATACTCTAATCTACTCCTTATCAAACTGTTAAAAAGAGATATCAATGTGCTTGAACCATCGAAGCATCTACTATTACGAATTATGAATCCAAAAGTTTTACCACAGGCAGATATCAGCTGATCGATATGAGGTAAAAATGTACAGCCACCATCGCATAAAATTCCAAGATCTCTAATCTGTGTTACACGTGACAACACAGTGCCATGGATGTTATAATCAAAAGATATAATATTCTTTTTCTTCGTATATGACATAGCATAACATTTTGATATGTTCAAAACCAATTTATTATTCATGCACCACATTGACAGCCGATCGAGCGCTGCCTGAAGTCTAGCACAATCAACAGCGTCTACTATTTTAATAAGTAACTTCAAATCATCAGCAAACAACAGCAGTATCACATCCAATTCCACGTCATCAACCAAATCATTTATAAACAATAAAAACAATAGAGGTCCCAGATTGGATCCTTGGGGTACTCCGGATGAAGCACAAAATTCAAAAGAACAACATCCCTCTACATCAACATAACACATTCTATTTTTTAAATATGATTCAACCAATTCAATTAACTTTGGGCCAAAAGCAAATTTAGATCTTAATTTGTTAATCAAAATGGTATGGTCTATCTTATCAAACGCTTTTTGAAAATCTGTATAAATTACATCGATCTGCCCAGAGGCATCCAATGATTCAAAAACGTGTTGGAAAAAACATACAAGATTTGTAGCAGTCGATCTCTTGGGCATGAATCCGTGCTGATTTGGTTTGATTTTTTGTCTGACAGATGGAAATATACAGCTATAAATGATTATCTCATAGATCTTCGAGAAATTCGACAGGATGGAAATCGGTCTGTAGTTTGCAATCAATGATTTGTCACCCTTTTTGAATACTGGTGTAATTTTTGAACGTTT
This sequence comes from Halyzia sedecimguttata, assembly GCA_937662695.2. Lineage (NCBI taxonomy): Eukaryota > Metazoa > Arthropoda > Insecta > Coleoptera > Coccinellidae > Halyzia > Halyzia sedecimguttata. Next base: position 6,061,502 of record OW569416.2, on the reverse strand, counting down.
CCAGACTGAAGGATAGACGCCTGAGGCTGCGGATATATTATAAATATGTGCTAATGGAATGGACAAGACACCAATGCAGTCTTTTACCACGAAGCTTGGTATTTCATCAGGCCCCGCGGTGCGCTTGTTCGCTAACTTTTTAGAGGCACGTACAACATCCACCTCTGTAATTCTACCAAGTCTGATGAGTGAACTATCGAAACTATCATCGGATTCCGAACTGTTATTGGGGACATCAAATACACTCGAGAAGTATTCAGCAAATGCATCAACAATATCTTTTGGTTTATTGAATCTGTTATTGTCATCGATCATCACACCAGGAATGCGAGAATGACCCTTACTATCCCGTACAAATGACCAAAACTTTGATGGGTCCGCAACTATCTCCCGCTCTGAAGTACTTACATAATTTTTATAGGCCGAATTGATTTTAAATTTGAGTAAACTCCTGAGACTTTTATACCTTAATAAATTGAAGTTACTATTGTATTTTCTGAAGCTACGTAAGGCAGTTTCTTTTAGATGGATGATATTTATGATCTCAGTGGTGTACCAAGAAGGAAAACGCCTCTTTCTAGCGACTTTGACTGGCACAGTAAGCTCAAATATACTATTAAGAATGGAATAAAATACTGCGCAAGCCAAGTCAGGATCAGTCTCATCCATGACAGGGGACCAATCAGCTTCCCATATGTAACGGTACATGTCTACAAAGTTAGCCTTTGAAAAATTATATTTTTTAGTAATATCACTGGAGCTGGGGACAGCGAAATTAAGATTTTCCTGACGTAGCGATGGACGAAATGTGAGCTCTATTGGCGGATGATGTGCATCCTCCGCTACAAGTGAATAGTCTGATCTAGTGACCTTACATTCAATATTAGAAAACAGCAGGTCCAACATTCTACCATTAAGATTCAGCACATTGTTAAGTTGTTGTAATTCTAGAGTCTGAGAGAACATATCTAGTACCATGGTGCGATTATCAGTTAAAGAATTTTCTATATATTTAGGAGCATTGAAATCACCCACAATAATCACCTTATTATCAAGTAACATATGACATGATGACATTGACTCAAAAAGTTGTTCGTAGGTTATAATATTAGTTTGAGGTGGAACATATAATACCAAAATAACCAGAATACAAGGTCCATACTTAATTTTACATGCTACCATATCGACAGCAGAGGTGAGAGTGGATAGCTCCGCTAAATCGACCATTTCCGCACAGAACTTACTAAGAACTGCCACAAGTACACCACCACCCCTCGACACATTTGTAGCCACGAGGTTTCTGTCACATCTAAAGACATCATAGGAAGAGGGAAATAATTCTGCATCGCATACACCATCCTGCAACCACGTTTCAGTTAGACACACTACATCGAAATCACTGCTTGACACCATAGATTTAAATTCATGAGTTTTTGAGTTGAGGCCACGAACATTCTGATAATAACATATGTTCTCATTGAAATTACCATTGGGGGAGTTTAGTTTAAAGATCTTATAACCGGGATACCTTTCACGAACTTCAATCCAACATTTTCACCTGCAGATCTTCGACTTTCTAATTCTGATTTGATCTTATTGAAGTAATCTCTCTGTTTTGGAGTTCTATCGGACGAGATGAACACATTGAAGTCACTCTTGAACACTTTAGATTTAGCCAACACTGTACGTACATGTTGATTATTAATCATGACGACTTTTATAGGTCTGTTCTTATTTTGGCCCGACGTCAATTTGCCTAAACGTTTTATATTAGATGGCTCGAGTAAAGGAAAATTAGGCAAAACGGACCGAAACATATCATTAATAGCTTTACAATCATCAGCAGCTCTTTGATCGTTAGATATATCGTCTTTTTCCTTCGGTAGACCGTGCATGATGACATTATTTTTGCGTTCCTGACGTTCTTCAAACTCCAACAGCATCTCTTCAAAACATTCATCATTTATCCCATTTTCTTGCGGGATTGACGAAAGGGCCCGTACAGATGATCTCAGCTGCTCTATTTCCGCTTGTAAGGAAGTGAGAACCATTTTCAGTCATACAATATCATCACCGATACTCTCGCACCCAGAACAGCTCCATGCAATAGATTTCTTTGAATTAATCATCCGAATTTCAGAGGTATTTAAACCAACACATGCACCTCCGAAATCATTCTTACAGATAATGCATGATAAGATCTGATTGTTGGCATATTGTTTATTACAACAATGACACGATATTTTATTAGTCATCTTAGTTGACGCCAGATCGATGTTATCGATACTAATATGCAAGCAATATGGTACCAACCCTGTGTGAAAATACTCCAAAATCTCACCTGAGATTATGTACTCTGAACGTTCTAACGGCACAAATACACTCCAGATTCGGAAGTTACATACACCAGGATTCACCCGGTATTTTCCTCTTTATTCAGACCAGTAATTTGGTAAAAATTAGTTTGTTTATCGTTGATTTTTATGCGATATATTCAGAGCTCGATTGTGCACACCACATTCACTTCGCGTGTTGTCTATGACTTGTTACTTAGACAACACTGAATTACATCGAAGGCGTTCTAGGAAACTTAAATCCATCGGTCACGAACTAGAAGGGAAAGAATCCCACCAGAGGCACCTATAGAAATCATTACGAACTCCGACCCTCTGCGATGAAGAAACCTTGAACGATGTTCAGCGACGTTCATTCTTTTGCCGTAAGAGGGTCAGGGATGGCAATGTCATCTACCTCTATACGGACTGAAAACGCCCGGTTTAGTGTGGTTAGATAAACACCAACCAGTGAACATCAATGATGTGTACTGTGCTAATTGCCAATATCTAAAGAAAGACACACGGTGAAATATTTATTGATTTTAACCATCAACAAATATTCCGCGTGGCTGGGCTAGATCACCTCAACGCTCAGTGTTCCCCCAAAGAGGAAAGCGTCATTCAAGGGCAGACACAAACCCAGGGTTTCATGGTTATCACCAATCATCAGTGTGACTTAGCCAATACTGAATGACACCGACAGCGTTCTTAGAAACTTAGATCCAACGGTAGCGAACTGGTAGGTAAAGAATCCCTCTTTGGCAAGTAAAGATTTCTTATTGCATTTCAGTCAATATTGAAATACACAGAGTGTTAATGAAAACTTGCTTCCTTGAATGTAACTTGACTTCTAAAACAATTTGAATTCATTTCTCAGGCAGAAGATAAGGCGATGCAAACATTTTATTACCATGTGGAGATAATAATTATGATGTATTATATTAACATATTAAGTGTTTCTTTGGAATCCAAAGAACACAAATGCGTATATCAAAGCACTCAAAAATGTAAAGTCGCGTCCAGACTATACCGATCGGTAACATTCGACCAATGCCAGAAGGCACGTTTGGTTCGGCATGTTCAGTTTGGCATGATGTCCAGACTGGTTTTTCAGTGTTGACGTCCCGAATTATGCCGAACGACCCAGTTGTGTTCGATCAATGAAGGAGTGAAGGAATTTAATTTCAATAAAGAGTATGAATGATGACGCTATTCTTCGGCATCGCTGCCAGTTCTATTACTGTTAATTTCTTTTTTTTTTCAGTCGAAAAGCGACCACCAACATGTCAATGCTCAATGCCACTTATTGGCATCGTGTCTCCGATTTTTGCGCGTATGTTCTGGGGAACATCGCGTTATAGTTTTGCCCAATTGTCTGTAACTTTCGAATTTTTTGACGAAATTGGTCTCAAACGATTTAGTTCGACTCCCCGATGAAGAATTCGAGGTCAAATTTGATTCTGTCCGTCCGGCCGTCCGGCCGTCCGGCCGTACGGCCGTCCGATGCCACGATAATTTGAGAACGAAAAGAGCTAGCGACTTTAAATTTTCAGGGTGGGTGGCGCATCGCAATACGACGGACAAGTTCGTTAATGGGCATAATCTGCCCAGTGGTTTCCGAGTAATAATTTTGTTTTCAACCAATATGAATCCGATCGAATTGAAACTTGGTGAGTAGTTGTAGAATATGAACCTTAGCACGTTTGTGAAATTTTGTGCGAATCGTATGGCTATGAAATTTTAAAAAAATTATTAAAAAATATTTTTTTTGTCAGGATAACCTGAGAACGGAAAGAGATAGCGGCTTGAAAATTTTAGGTTATGTTGTGCAGGTGAATGCCACATTTGAGTTTGTTTATGAGCATAATCGACCAAAATGTTTCAGAGTTATAGCCATCTGAAATTTGGTGGTTTTTTGTTCCTCATTAACTCGAAAAATACTGAACCGATTGAATTCAAACATTGTTATTAGTTGTAGAATGCCAACGCGAAATGTTTGCGAAATTTGGTGAGGATAGCATTTGTAGAAAATTTTTAATAAATCATTGAAAATAAAAAAAAAATTCTATATATCAGTAACTATACGTTTGAAATTGCTGACATTTTGCAAGAGCGTTCATTACCTAACTCTACTGCCAAGTTTCAAGTTTTAACACGATCGGTTGAATATTGTTGGAGATTCGAGCATTCTTGTGTGAGTTCAGTAGATGGGTGACCGTTGCCTCGATAACTTTCGAACCAAAGGAGATAGGGACTTGCAATTTTCAGGGTAGGTTGCGTATCCGAATGGGAGAGTTGAGTTCGTTTTTGGGCATAATCGGTTTAACGGTTTCCGAGTTATATCCACCTGGAATATTGTTTCCTTGATAACTCAAAAAATAAATATTCGATTGAATTGAAGCTTGGTAACTAGTAGTAGAAAATCAACACAAAGACGTGTTTAAAATTCTGTTAGAACCGTACTCCTAGAAAATTTGAAAAAAATTTTAAGAACCGCGCCTCCAGAAAATTAAAAAAAAATCACGAAAAAAAAATTGGTTCAAGCACTGACGTGAAGTCAGAAGCTTTTGCGCGTATGTTCTATTGTCCATTCTTGTGAATTGGACACCCTTAATCGAATTTACCATGGTTAATTATGTCGTCCATTCTCCTGTATTGGACACTTAATTCGAATTTACCATAGTTAATTTGAATTAAGAGTGTCCAATACAGGAGAATGGACAGCATAATTTACCATGGTAAATTCGATTAAGGATGTCCAATACAGAAGAATGGACAATAGAACATACGCGCAAAAGCTTCTGACTTCACGTCAGTGCTTGAACCAATTTTTTATTTTTATAATTCATATTGGTACTATCCTATAATTGTGAACGAACACGATACATTTCTATTAGTTGCAAAGTTTGATCATCCGGCCACTTAATTTCACCGTCAAAAAGTATTCAAACGCGCACAGATTAACATGAGTTCGTCCTTCAAAGACTGTCTTCCTCTTAACTGCAGCCGGTCGTCACGTCCACATTGTGAATTTATTTTCATTTGGTTCGGTTTTCTTTGAACCAGACGGCGCTGTTTCGAGTTGGAAGCGACATGATTCGGTTCGGGCTGGCAATGCCAAAAGACGCGTCCACACTTATCTGGCTTTGTTGATCGGCACAGGCCAAATGGTGCCGATCGGCATAGTGTGGACGTGCCTCAAAGGACCGTCCAGACTATGCCGATCGGCACCATTCGGCCAATGCTAGGCGGCACGTTTGGTTCGGCATGTTCGGTTTGGCAGGACCCCCAGACTGGTTTTGCAGTGTAGACACCCCGAATGATGCCGAACAACTCAGTTGTTTTCGAGCATTGAAGGAGTGAAGTAATTTGATTTCAATAAAGAGTATGAATGATGACGCTATTCTTCGGCATCCCTGCCAGTTATTTTACTGTTTATATATTTTTTTTTCACTCTAAAAGCGACCTCCAACCTATCAATGCCAAATGACACCTCAATTTCAGTTATTGCATCGTGTCTCCGATTTTTATTTTTGTCGCTCTTATTCCTCGGAACAGAGTGCTTGGTTCGACTCACTGATCAAGAATCCGCGATCAAAATCGATTCTGTCCAGCCGTCCGGCCGTTAACACGATAACTCTCGAACGAAAGGATTGAAATTTGTAGAGTAGGTTCGGAGCATAAATATCTCGGACGAGTTCGTTAACGGGCAAAATCCAGTTCGTGATTTGGGAGTTATGGCCGTTTTTAATAAAAACAGTTTTCATGAATATTTCCGAAACAGATTACTCGATATATCTGACCTTTAGGGTCAAATTGTAGAATAATGACTTCTATATGGATGCGAAGTTTTGTATTGATCGGGTTGCCCTAAAGTGTCAAAAAAACAGAATGAGTTAGGTAGCTGAAATTTTCAGAGTAGTTTTGGGAGATAAATATCTCGGTTGAGTTCGTTATTGGGCAAAATCGGCGAGATGCTTTCGGAGCAATGAAAAAAAAAAAAATTCTTGACATATCAAATTTTAAATTAAATGTTCTTCAAGATGCACTTTCACCATAAAAATCCAACGATATCATTTTCAACTCTTACAAGCTAATACTTTCGAAGATATGATTTTTCGAAATTTCAATAATGAATCGTACTTCTATGTTTTCACAGAATGCTGTACTAATTATTTTATCTATGAATTATTATATGATCTGTCTTCTTACATGTCGTCTTTTTTTCCTATGAGAGATAAATGTCAAAAATATTTCTGGTTCGTTATTTTTGATATAAAATCGAGGGGGAGTTCACTCGTGGATATTATTGTACCGACTGTGGATATGCTTGGATATATTTGGATATGTTTGGATATATTTGGATATATTTGGATATGTTTGGATATATTTGGATATATTTGGATATATTTGGATATGTTTGGATATTTTTGGATATACTTGGATATATTTGGATATAAATGGAAATATGTGGATATATTTGGATATGTTTGGATATATATTTACTGTTGTCCTTTCATCTGCGCATGCTCAGTAGCTTTTTGAAGTTATGTCAGCATAAATAACAAACAGCTTTCGTTTTATTTTATATTTAAAGTTCAGAAAGCCTCCTAGTTATATTAGTGATACTGAATATATTCAGAATAAAGTACCGTAAATTGGGGATTGTATAGATATGGACGAGAAATTGAGAAAATTTAAACAACATTTTTCGCTAAACCTTCCCGTTAACATTCTACAGGGCGATAAAGTGAAAATCTTAAATACTTTTTTTATATTCTCCATTAGATTAGAGATATTAACTTGAAAATTGGCAGCTATCAGTTGTTTATCAGTACGAATCAGCACATGTCATTTTGACGAATTTGGATTATCCTTTGACGTATTACAGCAAGGTTACCAAATTATTTTGATCTATACTTTTTGCGGACCCTGTATATGTATACTCATAATTAATCCCCTTACGGTGTATCAATCATTTTTTCTTGAGTTAAGGTTCATAATACAGAATAGAATGTGTTAGTGTTATGAACTATTAAATTTCAAATTATGAAAAGAGGATAGTATTAAATTAATATATTTTGAACTATTAAAATAATTTGTTCGTAATCCACTACCTACTCAATGTCAGGAATACATGGACAATCTGCTATGATTGTCTCCAGCCTTGCTCTAGACATTTCGATGATAGTTTCCTTAGGTATGTCGAGTTGTGAAAACTATGCACCGAGTGTGAGTTTTGCAACAACCCATTCCACGAGTTTGAATCATTGCAGATTGCTCCTTTGATCTTGATAAATAAATTTAATGGCAATTTTTGAAGCATTTTTCTTATACGACACTTTTTTTTTATTTAATTTCTTTTATGATGCAGTTCCAGGAATCCATTGATATAATTCCCAACTCTGAGAAACCAATACTTTCGGAGATATAATTTTGTCTGTTTGAACAAGAGCGCCAAAAAGCTCCTGTCCACAGGGCTTGAACCAATTTTTTTTTGAAACATATTGCCATCCACATTGCTATCTCAGCAACCTCATAATAGTACTTACTAATAGGATAACAAGATTTGACAGCACATGTCATTTCGACAAATTTGGATTATTTATGGACGTATTACAGCGGGGTTACCAAATTATTTCTATACTTTTTGCGGACCCTGTATATTATAAAAATGTATACTCATAATTAATCCCCTTACGGTTTTCTATCGAAAAGGTACTCTAAGTTCATGTAATTATAATTCACCATGGTAAATTCAAATTAAGTGTCCAATGCAGGAGAATGTACAACATAATTTACCATGGTAAATTCGATTAAGGGTGTCCAATACAGGAAAATGGACAATAGAACATACGCGCAAAAGCTCCTGACTTCACGTCATTGCTTGAAGCAATTTTTTTTTTCGTAATTATTTTGAAATTTTCTGGGTACGGTTCTTAAAAAATCGTCTTAATGTCGATTTTCTACTAATAGTTACCAAGCTTCAATTCGATCGAATCTATATTTTTTGAGTTATCGAGGAAATAATATTCCAGGTGGGTATAACTCGGAAACCGTTAAACCGATTATGCCCAAAAACGAACCTAACTCTCCCATTCGGATATGCAACCAACCCGGAAAATTTCAAGTCCCTATATCCTTTTGTTCGAAAGTTATCGAGGCAATGGTCACCCATCTACTGCACATCAAAGCTGCTCGAATCTCCAACAATATTTAACCGATGGTGTTAAAACTTAAAACTTGACAGTAGAGTTGGGTTCTAAAGGCTCTTGCAAAATTTCAGCAATTTCAGAGAAATAGATACTGATATATAGAATTTTTTTTACTAATTTTCAATGATTTCTTAAAAAACTTCCATGAATACTATCCTCACCAAATTCTGCAAGAATTTTCGCGTTGGCATTCTACAATTAATAACCATGTTTCAATTAAATCAGTTTAGTATATCTCGAGTTAATGAGGTGAAAAAAACAAACAAATTTCAGATGGCTATAACTCTAAAACCGTTAGGCCGTATAAACAAACTCAAATGTCGTGTTCAGATGCACATCCTAACCTGAAAACTTCAAGCCGCTATCTCTTTCCGTTCTCAAGTTATCGTGACAACAAAAATATTTTTTAATAATTTTCTAGCCTTACGATTCGCACAAAATTTCACAAACGTGCTTAGGTTCATATTCTACAACTACTCACTAAGTTTCAATTCGATCGGATTCATATTGGTTGAAAACAAAATTATTACTCGGAAACCATTGGGCTGATTATGCCCATTAAAGAACTTATCCGTCGTATTGGGATACGCCACCTACCCTGAAAATTTGATGTCGCTAGCTCTTTCCGTTCTCAAGTTATCGTGGCAACGGCCGGACGGCCGGCCGGACAGAATCAAATTTGACCTCGAATTTTTCATTGGGGAGTCGAACCAAATCGTTTGATACCATTTCCGTCAAATCATTCGAAACTTACAGACATTTGGGCAAAATGATAACGCGATGTTACCCAGAACATACGCGCAAAAAATATCCATTTCTATGGGGTTCCGACAAAATTGATCTCAGCGAAATGGAACTCAAGCACAAGTGATTATATTTAGATCGATGGTTAGATATATTTCCATATACTTATGTTTAGATATGTTTGGATATATTTGGATATATTTGGATATATTTGGATATATTTGGATATATTTGGATATATTTGGATATATTTGAATATAGTTGGATATATTTGGATATGTTTGGATATATTTGGATATATTCGGATATTTTTGGATATATTTGGATATGTCATGGATATATTTGGATATATTTGGATATGTTTGGATATATTGTACCCAATTCTGAGAGTGATTTCCCCCTCGTATAAAATACACCTCCTGTTCTAGAAAACAAAGTATGATTGAATGCAAAATAACCTATGAAATACCCTCAGCAATCGTAGAATTATGAGGATGATACTATATTATACTTTTAAGGTGAATATACTGCCCGTAGATAATCCATATAATGATGAAAATTTATTCTTTGGTAAGATACATAATCAAATTGGGTTCAGAATATCTCCAGTAAAAACAAAACTGCAATATTGTTTAAGTTTCAATTGTTATAATATAATTTTCAGAGCAGATTTGAGGAATTAATATCTCGGATAAGTTCTTTATTGGGGGGAATCGGTCTGTTTGAATTTAATTTCTTTCAGGACGCAGTTCTATTGTAATAATCCATTTATATCATTCCCGATAATTTCGGAGATATTATTTGTCAAAGTTTGAGTTAGAGCGCCAAAGCTCCTGTCCACAGAGCTTGAACCAATTTAAAATTCATACACGATACATTTCTATGAAATGAAGGCTTACAGATTAACACGAGATCGCCCTTCAAAGACTGTATTCCTCTGAACTGAAGCCAGTCGGCACGTCCATATTGTCAATTTTGTTTTCATTCGGTTCGGCTTTCTTTGAACCGGACCGAGCTGATTCGGGTTGGAAGCGGAATGATTCGGTTTGGGCCGGCAAGGCCGAAAGAAGCGTCCACACTTATCTGGCTTTGCCGTTCGGCACAGGCCGAATGATGCCGATCGGCATAGTCTGGACGCGCATTAAGGCTTGCAGTGTTATGTTTCTTCATTGTTAAAATGAAGGGTCGTTTTGGTTCTCACTGAGAGCTTCGTATTATGCGTTGATAGGTACCTATTTTATGGGTGTTATTGACACAAAATTGTACTTGTAATTCTGTATATTTTGTCCGAAATTGGATCCGCTTTTTCGGAAATTGGTTTTACTTTTTCCGAAATTGCATTTACTTTTTCGAAAATTGGCTTTATCTTTTCCGAAACAGGTTTCACTTTTTCCGAAATTGGTTTCACTATTTCCGAAATTGCTTTCACTTTTTCCAAAATTGAACTTGAAAAGGTAGGTACCAAAAGACGTTGAAATCAGAACAATATCAAAAATTTTGTAAAAGAAATGTTGCTCAGAATTTCATTTTATACCAAACTACCATTATTCATAGTGAAATTCTGAAATTTTTTGTTAATAATATTTCGGAGATAGCATGCTAGAGGTAGCTTTGGTCTTTTCGGAAATATGAAAAATTATTCGGAATGTAATTCCAAGGAAAGAGACATTATCACAATTCAAATAAGGTTTATATTAATTTAATGTTCCTCATAAATTAGGATTTCACCATTGAAAACCTCACAATCTTAGTGCAAACCGAATTATACTTGAAAAATATAATTTGCATAGAGCTAATATCTCGCTCATCATTCTTGGAACATCATAAGAAATGAAATTCTTCGATATATATATCTGAAGAATAATTCTCCAAACCTCTTTGAATATATTCACTCAAATACCACTGAAAACGCAATATAGAGCTCATCGAAAACAAAGATACCTGAAAATAATAGAATTAAATCAATTTGACAGGCGCATAGAATAATACACTTGAAAATTATTTATTTATTCAATGTGCCTGTCAACTCCATTTCATTTTCAGAGATGAATTTGTTTAAGATGATGTCTGTATTGCGTTTTTAGTGGTATTTGAGTTAACAAATTCAAAAGGGATTTCGGAGGATTGGAGAATTATTCTTGGGAAGTGAAATCGAATAATTCAATTTCTTATGATGTTCCAAGAATAATTAACAAGTTGCACATTTAATTTCTCAGGTATAATTCGGTTTGCACCAAGATTGTGAGGTTTTCACTATAGAAATTATAATTTGGGAGGAACATTAAATTAATATGAGCTTTATGTGAATTGTGATAAAGTCTCTTTCATTTGAATTACATTCCGAATAATTTTTCAAATTTCCGCAAAGCCCAAAAGTCCGTCTAGTGTGCTATCATCAGAAAATTAATAAAAAAAAATTTCTGAATTTCACTATGAAATTTGGTAATTTGGTATAAAATGAAATTCTGAGAAACATTTCTTTCAGAAAATTTTTGGTATTGTTCTGATGTACGTCTTTTGGTAAATTTTCAACAGAATTGTCAATTTTGACAGGTTTGCAGAGTAACAGGAACAATGACATATATGTCAAAAATCATCAGTTTCTTGAGCACCAATTTTCCCGAAAACCCAGATTTCAAAAAACTATGAAGTCGAGAAAATTTCCTCTTGGTGCGTACTTATTGAAACGCACTGTATATAATATATCATTGAAATTGAAATATCGGAACTGCAAGCATATAAAACGTAAAGGCTTATATCAAAACATTTAGGTATTTCGCTTTAATTTCATATATTAATCATATTCAAGCTGAAGTTAATTGTTTTTTTTTCTGTTTCAGGTATGTGAACATGTCAGAGGATAATCTAGAATTGTGAGTATTTAGTAATATGGAAATCCCAAAGGTGAACTCAGGTAATCCCTTAAAAACAAAAATAGTTATCGGATAGTAGTATCCCTGACATCGAATACTTCTTTTTGATCTTTTGAATATTTTTTTATATATATTGTATATTGAGTTTACTGTGTAGTGTATGAAACTACAAAAGTAACTACACTCTTGTCCCAAACAGTTTTTGTCGTCTGAGATATGTTTCGGAAACATATACATATATACTAAAAGCCATATAAAGCCGTATAAAAGTAACTACAGTCTTGTCCACTACAGTTTTTGTCATCTGACATATGTTTCGGAATAGTATATTCTAATACAAGTTGCAGAATGGGCTCCTATTGAAACACGAATGCGAAATTCGAAAACGAGCGACGGAGGAGCGAGTTTTCGAACGCATGAGTGTTGGAATTGCCTTCTGCAACGAGTATTAGACGATATTTTCTCTATTTCAGGCAAGTTTTGTAAAATACTGTTGAAATTACATGAAAAATTCGGATTATAGATCCTAGTGACTTTTGTATTATATCTTGGCAGTTGGTGTGACTGTTACGAAAGTTGACAGATTACGGAATTTGAATTTGAAACGTACGTAGGGCATGCAGATTTAAAACAGTTTCCTAATAGCATGAATGATTCAGAATTAGCAAGAAGGAAATCTCTCGTACCTTATCTTATAATGAAAATAAAACTTTTCCTCTCAACAATTATTTCACTATATGCAGATTATGTTATATTCACAATTGACGTGTGTTGAAATTTGATAGGATCGAATGTCAATGCTGACTACCACACAACGAAAAATATAACTAGAAACAATGCGGGAATGAGTTCATTCCAGCACTGTTTTTAGTGCTGGAATGGACTCATTACGATACTGAAATAGAGAAACAAAGTTTCCATCTGCAAAGACAAAGTTACTAAAAGCCCTGGCTTTCAGAAACGCTAAAAAAATAATTCAAAAATTATATTCATAATTTTGGGCAAAGATATATTTTTGGGGAACATTGAACCAATATGATAGTTCAAATACTATGAAATGTCAATCTTAACATGATCAAAAAAAGTATATAAAAAATACTACAACAGTAACTACACTCTTGTCCACTATTGTCCACTGTAGTGGACAAGAGTCTAGTTACTTTTGTAGTATTTTTGCGCGTATGTTCTGGGGAACATCGCGTTATCATTTTGCCCAAATGCCTGTAACTTTCGAATTTTTTGACGAAAATGGTCTCAAACGATTTAGTTTGACTCCCCAATGAAGATTTCGAGGTCAAATTTGATTCTGTCTGGCCGGCCATCCGGCAGTTGCCACGATAACTTGAGAACGGAAAGAGCTAGCGACTTGAAATTTTCAGGTTCGGTGGCGCATCCCAATACGACGGACAAGTTCGTTAATGGGCATAATCGGCCCAATGGTTTCCGAGTAATAATTTTGTTTTCAACCAATATAAATCCGATCGAATTGTAACTTGGTGAATAGTTGTAGAATATGAACCTTAGTACGTTTGTGAAATTTTGTGCGAGCCGTATGGCTAGAAAATTATTTAAAAATTATTGAAAAATAAGTGGAAAGGTTTAACGGGTAATTCCGCAAAAGGAGCAGATTTAAAATAATTCTGCTGGTACCTGCCGACACGTGTTTCTGCTAGTTGGCTTCTTCAGGACAGGTCAACACGTGTCGGCAGGTACCAGCAGAACTATTTTAAATCTGCTCCTTTTGCGGATTTACCCGTTAAACCTTTCCACTTAATATTACTCCGCATGATCCATATTTTTATCGAAAAATATTTTTGTTGTCACGATAACTTGAGAACGGAGAGAGATAGCGGCTTGAAGTTTTCAGGTTAGGATGTGCATCAGAACGCGACATTTGAGTTTGTTTATAAGCATAATCGGCCAAACGGTTTTAGAGTTATAGCAATCTGAAATTTGGTTGTTTTTTGTTCCTCATTAACTCGAAATATACTAAAACGATTGAATTCAAACATGGTTATTAGTTGTAGAATGCCAACGCGATAATTCTTGCAAAATTTCGTGGGGATAGTATTTGTAGAAAATATTTAAAAAATTGAAAAATTAAAAAAAAAAATCTATATATCAGTAACTATTCGTCTAAAATTGCTGAAATTTTGCAAGAGCCTTTAGAACCTAACATTACTGCCAAGTTTCAAGTTTTAACACGATCGGTCAAATATTGTTGGAGATTCGAGCAGCCTTGTGTAAGTTCAGTAGACGGGTGACCGTCGCCTCGATAACTTTCGAACGAAAAAGATAGGGACTTGAAATTTTCAGGGTACACGGAAAAAAATCATAATTTACATTCAAGTATACACATAGTCTTGATGAAATATTCTAAAAGCAAGTTGTTTCATACCTGAGTTGAAACTATTTATCTTGAAAGTAGAAAATACTGTTTTTGTTCTGAGAAGACACATATACTTATTCACCAAGATTACGATACATTTTATTGAACATGTTATATTCTCAATACAACAAGATCACTATACAATGAAAGCAAGAACCGCTATTGAGTTCTATTGAAAATCATTTAGTATTCTCTAAAGAAAATCCAAGACTTGAGCCAAAATTATTTAAAGTTGATCGTAGCCTAATTCTGACATTGAATAAAAAGCAACACTATTTTATAGCTAGAATATTAATTCTTAATTGTAGGAAATATTCTACTGATGGAAGTGTTTCAATAATTATATTGAGAATAGCTCTCATGGTTGAAATCTAAGAGATCTCATATGAATTCAGGTACAACTTCACCCAAGAACAGGCTATTCTTATTCGAAATAATATTATATGCGCAGTCAAGTCTCAATACACTCAACTATCGAGTATCGATTGAGCAAATCCACATATCTGCACCGGGTGGAAAGGTTGGCGGCGGACATTTTGGACGCGGATCCAAAGAGAGCATGATCACGATCGGCAACAACTAGTGATTTTATAAGTTTATATATATGTAGTAATGAATATGAAGAACATTTTAAACGAATGGGAATTGGCCGAGTTAATTTGAGTATTTAACAGTGAGTACTTTATATAATTTCATTGGAACCCATAATTTCATTTTCAGGAACCTGATTGCACCAAACTGTTATGCAACTTTTTACTTGGAACTTGGCACATCGCAGCAAGAAAAATAACAATCCGTTTCACCAAAATGCTGAGCAAAATATTGTGCAAATGAATAAATGACATATCCCCTTACACATTCTGCAAAGTGAAAAATAGTTATTTTGTGCATTCCTTACTTACTTTTGTACCGATTCTATTTTTCGGAATGAATGACATTCAAATGGTATGGATTGACAAGTGGTAGGTACATCATTGATTATAATTCTTTTTGTTAATGTCCTTCCAACTATCTGAATTTTTTTGACAACGTGATATTTCATCTCCTATATTTGAAAATTTGAAGTTAATTTTCACTCCAGCGTCATCAACTTAGTATCATAATGATATTTTTTTCAAACATTAGTAGTGGGTATTTATTCAAACTAGTCCCATATATGTGCGTCGCAAACTTAGCCAAAGGTTCCAACAATGATAGCTATCATTGATTTAATTTATTGCGACGCTTAGATATGGGACTAGTTTGAATAAATACCCAATGGTATTTTTTGAAATAAATAACATTTTGATACTAAGTAGATGACGCTGGAGAGAAAATTAACTTCTTATTTTCAAATATGGGAGGTCAAGCATCACGTCGTCAAAAAATTCAGATAGTTGGAAGGACAACAAAAAGAATTATTTTCTATGATGTACCACTTGACACTCCATATTATTTGACTGTCTCTCATTTCAAAGGGAATTAAAATAAGAACACTTCAAAATTGATATGAGTTTCACTCGGAGGGATAGTATAGATGATTTTCAAACAATTTTAAGAATAATATTGATATGATTAGAAATATTCTCATTTCAAGTTTATTACTTGTTACTCTGCATTAAGAAAATAGTTGCTCAGAAAATAACTATACTTATTCGGAAACTGAGAAAGTTTTGCTAAAAGACAGTTCTATATTCATTTCAAGTAGGCATATTCTTAGTTGAAGTTATGCTATACGTTAAAATTAGTGTTACTATACTATTTTCAAGTTTGTTATTCTTTATCGGAAGTAAGCTGAACTGATAGGTATAAGAATAATGTGCATATTGCATTGAGTCAAGTTATCATTGCGGATATATGAGTCTACCATAGCTTCCAATCAAGACTACTAGTCTTGCTCGCAGTGTACTTTTTTTTCTGTGTAGGTTGCGTATCCGAATGGGAGAGTTGAGTTCGTTTTTGGGCATAATCAGTCCAACGGTTTCTGAGTTATACCCGGACCTGGAATATTATTTCCTTGATAACTCAAAAAATTAATATTCGATCGAATTGAAGCTTGGTTACTACTGGTAGAAAATCAACATAAAGACGTGTTTAAAATTTTGTAAGAACCGTACTCCTAGAATTTACCATGGTAAATTCGAATTGAGAGTGTCCAATACAGGATAATGGACAACATAATTTACCATGGTAAATTCGATTAAGGGTGTCCAATACATAAGAATGGCCAATATAACATACGCGCAAAAGCTTCTGACTTCACGTCAGTGCTTGAACCATTTATTTATATGCTTTTTTTGATCATGTTAAGATTGACATTTCATTGTATTTGGACTATCATATTGGTTCAATGTTCTCCAAAAATATATCTTTGCCCAAAATTATGAATATGAACTTTGAATTATTTTTTTTGCGTGCTTGTTCTAGGGAACAGCGTGCTAGCATTTTCTCAAAATATCTGCACTTTTTGAATTTTCTGTCAGGGATGGTCTCAAGCGATTAGATTCGATTCACCGATCAAGAATTCGGTTATCTCCGGCCGTCTGTCAGTTGCCATGTTAACTCTCGAACGGACAGAGATAGCGACTTGAGATTTTCATGGTAGGTTGTGCATTCGAATGCAAATGTTAGGTTTGCTAATTTGCATAAAAGGCCAAACGCTTATGGAGTTATACCCATCTGAAATATTGTTACCCCAATAACTGAAAAAAAAACTTATCCGATTGTTATTAGTTGTAGAATGCCGACACACAAATTTTTGCCGATCTTCGTGGTGATCGTATGACTAGAATAAATACATTTTCTTAAAAAATTTTATATTTCAGAAATTGTCTGTGATATTCTGCTGAAATTCTGCAGCTTCAAGCCTCCATTTTACAATCGAGTACCGGATTTCTGCCCGATCGACTCTTTATGTTAGGAATTATAGTGAAAATAAAATTTTGAGCACCTCTGAAATTTACAATCGTAAGATTTTCAAAATTGTAATAATACCTCGATTACCATAATACTTGCCTGTCATTATTAGTGTTCTGTGTCTGCCACGCATAGAAGACTAAAAAGAGGGCTACTGCCTTCACTGCAGTGCTCTTCTTGGACTTTTATTTAATCTGTTCGTCAGCATTAGTTACTCAAACCCTATGTCCTAATTGGGAAGTCATCGTACGACCGTGGTTTTCACGATGGTCGGACGGTCGTAGGAGCATAAATCAAAACCAGGAAACATAGGAAGGTGTCCAGATTGATTCGGAAATGCGGTCGTACGATGGCGCGTAACGGACGGATTGGTTTGTTTCATGATCGTACGAGTATATCGTGTGGACTACGCATAAACGCATATAAACAAACATCTATGTTTACACCGTTGTGTCCAAGTTGGCCATGGAATTCCAGTTGTTCGCACAATCTACAGTCGGATGAACGCATGCGATCAACCAGTTTGATTTTTGCCGTACGACCTTGCGTTCCTTCTTGCATATTTAAATTCAGAATGAATTTCGAAGAGGAACTTGTCAATGAATTGAGATTTAATCAAACTTTGTGGGACAATAGTTCCGAAGATTATAAGAATCGGTTGAAAAGAGACCAAAATTGGGAGGCTTTAGCGGAGACAAATTTCTTATTTTTATTCGTTGCATGTTCTAGTTCCATAGTATTTGCGTAAATGTTGCCAAAAAGATCCTCATCCATCTTGCCACGTTCTTTAATTGTTCCTTAATTGTTGAATACATTTTTGTTGCCCTCATGGCATTTTCACAGATAACGATTGCTAGTATGTGGAATTAAAAAAATCAATGCGAATCAATCGAACCTCCAATCTCTAATCTTCAATTTTCTTGATATGGAAGGAGAATCACTGTCAGATTTTTTCAGATGGCGGATAGTTGTGTTAAAAATATTCATGACAAAATATCACAATACGGCTCATCACAAAATACACCAACTAATGCGTGAGAAGGTTAAGTACACTCGTTCGTTGTAGTGATAACAATTTTATACAGTATTTTCAATTAGTTCATGCAGTATCATTGAAATTAAATCGAGAATTATCAGGTTGTAACGTTACGTTTTACCCAAGGGGTATTTGAGCATGAGATTCTACTACTAATTTCTCAAGGGAGGTTTGATTACCCCAGCAACAAGATTCCTAGTCAGGTTTTTAACAATATATTATAGAAAGAACTAGGTGTACAAATCTTAATTAACAGTTCCAATCACAATCTCTCAAATTACACAAACTTATAACTACTTATCTTAAAAGAAATGTTCAAATCGTGGTTCCACTTCCAATGCAATATGTTTCTGTGGTGTCAGATGATCTTTTCGGTAACGGAAAATAACCTCTAGTCAGCTTCGAATTGTACATCAGGTGTGCTTCCAGCTCCTCCACCATAAGTTAACTTTCAAGCAAATGTAGGTACTGGCAAACGTAACAGCCAAAAATTACTACAGCCTCCAGCTCCTGTTTGTACTTCAGTTCAAGTCAAGCCTCAGCCAGTGATTGTGTTTCGGTACAAGTCAAGCTTCAGCAAATGATTCTATTTCGGTGAACACAATGTGGACCCAACCAAGGAGTGTAATGTAACTCAAGTGGTCCCAACCAAGGAGTGTCGTGAATATGGTCCCAACCAAGGAGCTATATGAAATTAAAGTCAATGAAAATGTGCCCAAAAATTCAACAGAACTCCTTCTCGCTTCTCAAGAAAAAAAAATTAGGCATTTACATTATGTCGATAATCATTAGTGAACCTGAGAAGGAATTCTGCCCTGGGGAAATGAAAAGTGAAAAACAGAACATGTGCTGTTAACAAAATGAAGGCAAGCTATGCAATAATTCAATAATTCAGCAAAATATTCCCTTAAAATCCAAATCTCTACTTAAATTAAAGGAATTATGAGACTTACCGAGAATAAATATTATTTATCTCGCAAACTAAAACTTACAAATTTTACCGGTAATACTGGATGAATTCAGATAAGAAATTCTCAACGATACACGATTGATGATTTCTCCATCAGAGAAAAGCCGGAAAAGAACGTCAAATCAGCTTCCTTACATCACGCAGACACGAAGGTCATAGAAGAGAAATAACCTGACATAAGGTGACAGTCCGTCAATGTGCATTCTATGATTACCAGTGGCGTTTCAAAAGGAGATGAATAGCATAGACGTACAGGTACAATACGTTGCAAGGTCGAATACTGAATTGGTAGAATGGTCTATTAAATCATAAGCTTTGTACAAAACCTCATACTTTGTCTGTTTTCTAAACCATTACCTATAAGGCAGACCGTTCCATATCCAGATATGAGATAAATAGGGAGGTACAGGAAAGTGGGATCGTGAGACCAGCAGTGACCTGGTTCTCGAATTGCCTTCAGTTGTGGTATATTTACAAAAATGTAGGAGGTGTGTTTTTGCTCCAGGGAGCCACGGCTTTGCCATATAAACTTTCCGAAAAATTACCGAATACCGACGCTTTGTTTCTTCCTCTAGAGATGACCTATTGACCCAATCCCCTCGCTGCTAGTTTGTTTATACTGTTTTTTCCATCATTCAGGTCCATTATCGACATATACTTGGAATTAATATGTTTGCATTTCTGTGTTCGTTCAAATTATATCACGCTGAGACGATTGAAATAAAAGAGAATCCCAACTTATTTATGTTATTATAATTTTGAAAAAATGTTCAATAAATTTGAATGTTTTTAGTCAATTTAAGATATGTAATGTAATTATTAGTTATAGGTTGTTTTTGTTCCATTTTCATTGAATTTTCCCTTTTGCGCGCATGTTCTGCTCATGCGTCATTTAAGTTCGTTAATAGGCATAATCGGCCAAATTGTCTTGGAGTTATACACATCTGAAATTCTGTTGTTATTTCCTCTATAGCTCAAACTATACAAATTTGACTCGATGATTACTTGTAGAATTCCGACCCACTAATACTCGCTGAATTTCGTGAATAACCTATCCTGGAGCTACTTGAGGCGTAAGTTTTTTCGTATTTCAATTCCAATAGAATACGTATATCAGAATTAAAACTTCTGTGATCATAGACGATTCTTTACTGAAGTCTGTCATTGAAATGATATGAAATTTATTCATATATTATAAAAGCTAGAAAACGTTTTATATCGTATCCAATAGAGGTGAGTAGACAATAGAACATGCGTGCAAAAGCTCTTGACTTCACATCAGTGCTTGAACCAATTTTTGCGCGTATGTTCTGGGGAACATTGCGTTATTACTTTGCCCAAATGTCTGTAACTTTTGGCCGAGAATGGTTTCAAACGACTAGGTTCAACTCACTGATGAAGAATTCGAGGTCAAATTGTCAATTGTCAAACCGTTGCCACGATAACTTGATAAATTTAAAAAAAATAATTAAAAAATATTATTCATGTCACAATAACCTGAGAACGGAATGAGATAGAGACTTGAAATTTTCAGGTTAGGTTGTGCATCTGAATGCGACATTTGAGTTTGTTTATATTGGTTGTTATTTCCTCAATAACTCGAAAAATTCAAAACCGACCTAATTCAAATATGGTTATTAGTTGTTGAATGCCAACGCGAAAATTTTTGCAAAATTTCGTGAGGATCGGTAAAAATTTTCAAAAATCATTGAAACAAATTCTATGTATCAAAAACTATTCGTCCGACATCACTGAAATTTTACGAAAACCTCCAGAACCGAGTTCAGAACCCAGCTCTTCTACTAAGTTCCAAGTTTGAACACAATCGGATCTATATTTTTGGAGATCCGATGCTTGGTAACTAGGTGTAGAATATCGACATGAAGTGTGGACCGTACCACTAGAACTATTTCAACAAATTACGAAAAAAAGAATTGGTTCGAGCACTGACGTGAAGTTAGGAGCTTTTGCGCGTATGTGCTCTTGTCCATTCTCCTTTATTGGTCACTCTTAATCGAATTTACCATGGTGAATTCGATTAGGAGTGTCCAATACAGGAGAACGGACAATATAATTCACCATGGTGAATTCGATTAAGAGTGACCAATACAGGAGAATGGGCAATATAACAAACGCGCAAAAGCTCCTGACTTCAATTAAATTGGTTGATTCTTGTGTAAAATTTTTGATCTGTTTTCTACAATGTCTTTTGTTTTGATTGTGGCATTTGAGGATGTCGAAAAATTTGACGAAACTTGGCAGATACATTAATTTTATGTTGCTGGTTTGTTCCTTTGTGCCAGAATATAATTCAGAATTGAGTGATCTGATTATTCGGTTCGATTTAATGAAGATTGAACTTAAATATCATAAATGGGTGCATTTATAGTAATTTTGCGGACGGTTCATATTTTTCATTCGTTAGCATTCCAAAACTTGAATTGCATCATACGAGAAAACGTACGCGGATCTCCATTCGGCAAACATCCAATTCTTATGACACATGCCTATATTCATCATACAAAAACTGGGTAAGTTTTCTTCAAACAAACTGTGCACTCATTCTCCGCCAAAATCCTCATTTAGTTCAATCGATTTGGGTTTCCATTAAGTAATGTCAAGAATGATCGTTGCGTTAATTTGTGTCCCAACATTGCGAAAATTGGGACCGACACAAGATACATATTTGACAATGTATGGGCCAAGTCGCTTTCTCCGTCACCGAAATTACTGAACTAGGTAAATAATCTCGGGACAATGATTACTGTTGTGAATCCATCCGTCACGAGACGTCTGTTTTTATTACGAAATCACGAACTATTTCTTTCAAATGTAACTCAACAACGCGACACCGTCCAAGGAGTGGCGTTCTGTCCTTCTTCTACGAAACCGATAAGTTTCAGTGAAAGTATGCTGTCACAGTTATTCTATCAATCAAATGATACAGTCGTTGTTTCAAGGAAAACACTTTCCCTCGGCAAGGGTTTGTTATGATTTATTTATGGAAATTCAAAATTCAAACAATATTTCATTGAGATCTTCAAACTATAGTTTTGTTTCTCGAATTAATATCCAATACTTCTGGAAATAAACCCATACTTCTTATTCACATGTCACATGTTTATTTAATCTCTGCATCATCCTCCTAAGAAATTGCAGAGATTACAAACTTCATAACATGTAATCCGTCTTTCAAGTAGATTTCACTAATAATCAGAATACTTCTGAGAAATTTATTTTTAAAATACAAATAAGAGTAGCGGCTGATGCCTATGAATTGCAAAAGGAAAATGACAACATGACAGTTCATCAGTTGACAAATCAAACACAAAAAATTGGTTCAAGCCATGGTTCACCATGGTAAATTCGAATTAAGAGTGTCCACTACAGGAGAATGGACAACATAATTTACTATGGTAAATTCGATTTAGGGTGTCCAATACAGAAGAATGGACAATAGAACATACGCGCAAAAGCTTCTGACTTCACGTCAGTGCTTGAACCAATTTTTTTTTTCGTGATTTTTTTGAAATTTTCTAGGGGTGCGGTTCTTAAAATTTTTTTTTCGTCATTTTTTTCAAATTTTCTAGGGGTACGGTTCTTACAAAATTTTAACCACGTCCTTATGATGATTTTCTACTACTAGTTACCAAGCTTCAATTCAATCGAATATTAATTTTTTGAGTTATCAAGGAAATAATATTCCAGGTGGGTATAACTCGGAAACCGTTTGACCGATTATGCCCAAAAACGAACTCAACTCTCCCTTTCGGATACTCAACCTACCCTGAAATTTGCAAGTCCCTATCTCCTTTCGTTCGAAAGTTATCCAGGCAACGGTCACCCATCTACTGAACTCACACAAGAATGCTCGAATCTCCAACAATATTCAACCGATCGTGTTAATACTTGAAACTTGGCTGTAGAGTTAGGTTATGAAGGCTCTTGCAAAATTTTAGCAGTTTCAAACGAATAGTTACTGATATATAGAATATTTTTTTCCAATTTTCAATGATTTTTTAAAAATTTTTTACATATACTATCCTCACGAAATAACGCAAGAATTTTCGCGTTGGCATTCTACAACTAATTAACAACAAAACATAACCAAATTTCAGATGGCTATAACTCTAAAACCGTTTGGCCAATTATGCTCATAAACAAAATTAATTGTAGCCTTCTGGTGCACATCCTAATCTGAAAACTTCAAGCCGCTATCCCTTTCCGTTCTCAAGTTATCGTGACAACAAAAATATTTTTTAATAATTTTTTTTTATTTTCTAGCCATACGATTCGCACAAAATTTCACAAACGTGCTAAGGTTCATATTCTACAATTACTCACCAAGTTTCAATTCGATGGGATTTATATTGGTTGAAAACAAAATTATAACTCAAAAACCACTTGGCCGATTATGCCCATTAACGAACTTGTCCGTCGTATTGGGATGCGCCACCCACCCTGAACATTTTGAGTCGAAAGCTCTTTTCGTTCTCAAGATGTCGTGGCAACGGCCGGACAGAATCAAATTTGACCTCGAATCATTCATTGGGGAGTCGAACTAAATCGTTTGAGACCATTTTCGTCAAAAAATTCGAAAGTTACAGACATTTGGGCAAAACTATAACGCGATGTTCCCCAGAACATACGCGCAAAAAATCACTGAAAACTCACTGGTTCATTGTAAATATTCAGCAAAAAAACGAATTTAATACCTTGGAATCAGCTCAACTGATGTTCAATTGGTCTCAAACTATCTCTGCTATTTTTGAAGGAATTTGTAGATGTGCTGTCAACAACCAAAGCCGGAAGGCCATTCCATGAATCAAACACTCGGTTGCATAAAAACAGTTTGTTTTCGAGTAGTTCTATATTTCCCTTTTGCAAGCTTGCAGCTGTGACCTCGAAGATTGTTGGTATTCTTTACAAATACTGCGTGTGCCTGAGATTTCTTTCATGGAGTTTTTATGTGAATATGAAATCATCCCTGTTGCGTCTATCAGAAAATGGAATCATATATGTGAGTTAGTGGCGTTTCTCATAAACAGGCCGTAAGGTTCCGTAAGGGATTCTTTTTGTCCATCTCTGGATGGATTCCAGGGAATTAATCTCTCCCGGAAGTGCAGTCCACCATGCGTATTACATGACTGCATGAACGAAGGAGTCGTACAGAAATTTACAGTCCAGCATCTGAAAGCCAATATGTCAGTTGGCGAGCATTGCTGTGACAGAAGCAATAGAAGCAGTCTAAGTTATGTCACTGGAGATGGTCAGACCCAAATCACACTGACCAGTGACTGGTAGGATAACCCTCTATAAAAAAGGAAACGTGAGGATTATTCTTTGCTATGTATAAATTGTTGAGATTCAGTGGAAGTAACCTCTCACGACACCAAACATCTAGTCTGTACAAATCTTCTTGGTGAATTGAGGTGTTGAAAATTTATGCAGTTTCGTGTCATCTGCGTATATATTTGTCTTTATAGCGAACACCTGATTATTGTTTCAAATTGGATAGGAAAAGCTTTTGGTTTCAAATTACACTTCATCATCATGTAGCCCCTTTCCGTCCACTGCTGGACCTATCATAAGTCATCCCAAAATCTCTAATATTGTGCTACTCCAGTTTGACATTTTCCTCTTCAAATCTTCTGTCCATCGTGTTGGTGGCTTTCCACAACTTCTCTTGTCAGCTCGAGGTATCTACTCATAGATCATTTTTGCCCACCTTACTTCCAGCATTCTTGCCACGTGACATGCCCAGTTCCATTTTAGCTGGGTGAAGTACTCTGTAACGTCACATATTCGTGTTAATCTATGGAGACTTTCATTTCTCACCCTATATTTCAGACTTAAAATGAGCATCGTTCTTAATGATCAGAAGTTTATTTTTTTAGTGTCAATGTAACGTAGCTCTCGACCACCTTAGTTAGGTACAAGTTCTGTCATCATCTTGGTTTCAGGCATATTAATATTCAGATCATCTTCCACAGCATTAAGGCTGTAGCAAATCACCAACTTCATTCGCGTGTAGTCAACACTATAACGTTTGCATCTATTCTTACACCCTTATTTTTCCACTCCAACCTCTTTAACAGTCTTGGCGAAGGAGTTACAACATTTCTAACTCCTCTTACAAATTTCGTTTAACTCCCAGTACATCATTATCTAGAATATCGTCCGTATTCGCAGCGATCCGAAGAACCCATGATGAATGCGGAATCACTCAGATTTTGATTAAGCTGGTGCACGATGATGAATACTTACTAACATATATTCACCATGAATTAATTTCAATTAATAGACACATTCTTCATGAATTTGAGATTACAATTATGAGTGATCGTTCCTTTAATTTCAGTGTAATGGGTATTTACTTTTATTATCCGAAATCAATATCAATGGCATTATTCAAATGAAATGAAAATACTTGATATTTATGAAAATGCATTCATCGCATATATAGCTAATCGACGAAATTTAATGTACGTAGTCAAGTTAAAAAGTGCTCTGAAAAACCAGAACTTCAATATAGCAATAAACTATAGTGTATTTATGCGATAATAACTCACTCTTCTACCAATACTCCGTTTGGTAAACTACTTGGGATACCATGTAGGTATACTATTCTCCTTTCGCACACGATAATTGGGAGGGATTGAAGATAGATTCAGGGTTAGCTGAAGTTGAAATACGGGATGATTTGATACAATCTCAACGAACCGAAAAACATATATACAGGGTCTTCCAGATCTTAACCAAGAAATTCTAACCACGCATTATACGTCAAAAATAAGCCTAGTTTGTCATATAAACATATGTCGAAAAATGCTTCCTCTTTGAGGGTGTTAAAATTATTGAAAAAAATGTTTTTTTTGCTTTTACTTCGAACATCTTCTTCAAATTCGTATTTGAGTGTGGCTGTTAACGCTTATTTTTTTGTAATTACACGTTTCGTTAACAAAGATCGTCTTATTCTTATTATGTACCATATAAAATTTTAGCGATTTCTTCATGCATGAGAATGTGTTTTATTTTTTTTCTCGGAAACGGTGCCTCGTTCGAGTCGTACGTCAAAAAGTCAAGAGAATGAATTTGCTTCAACTTAAATAAGGATTTCAAGAATAATTTTTATCGTTGGAAAAACCAGTGGCATATTATTTTTTGTCTAAAAGTCTTGATGCAGTAGGGACGCCACCGGTAAAATAAAAAAAAAAATATCCAGAAAGTGCTCCTTGATCCTTAAAACTTATGTCCCAAAATTCATAGAAATATTTCAATAAGTGTAAAAGTTATTAATGAAAACATTTTTTTCTATAATTTTAACACCCTGTATCTCGGAGAGGAAGCATTTCTCGACATAACTTTATATAACAAACTAGGGCTTATTTTTGACGAAGAATACACGGTTAAAATTTCTTGGTTAAGATCTGGACCACTCTGTATATCTGGATGAATCTGAGTGCCTCAGCTTTTGAATATTATTTGTCCCTTTTTCCCATTATGTTCAATTAGCTTGAAAATTAGCCTTTCTACTATCAGCATCTTCTCGTGTAGTAATTGTCCAGACAATTGGCTGAATATTTTGTGGAAGAAAGGGTTATTAACAAACATACATATGTTCATATAAACTCATATCGATTTGGAAATATAGCGCATTAAAGCCGAAGAATAGTGTCGAAGAATCTCTTGTACAGGAAATAATGTCACATTTTGGGAATCGACTATCAGTTCATATCTATACCATACATAACACGCCATGTATAACGGCCCTTAACACAAGAACAAAGTTCAATATATGTACCTTCATTCATATTACAACTATATTATATTTCTTGAGTAAGTTGGCTTCTAAATGTACTCATCAGTCTGTGTATTTTTTCTAGGAACATTCCATCAGAAACTGATTAAGCTTTCAGCACTGTTCACTAAAATATAATATTCTGGTGTTGACTGTTTTTAGTTAGTTGGAGGGGCTTTTATTCAAACCATAAGGAGCTGAACCATTCACAAAAACTGTAATAGCGGAGGAACTCCGGCAAGAAAGTTTCCAGCAAGGAATAAGAAATAATGGAGAATTTACCGTAGTCTTGAAAGACAAAGAGGGTCTTTTCAGGAATTAATTCTTAAATAGAGTCTTTAATTATTAAAACCTCCCTATTACAGTTCATGCCTTAATAACAACCATTCCCAAACACTTCTGAATTGTTTATTCGACGTAAACTTTCTCCCTTAAATTTAATCTCTCCTCTTTCGAAATAACACGGTACGGAGGGTGATGTCATCTCACCGAAGAGTTTTAACTAATTCAAGATTCTATCTGAACTCAAGGACGAGCTCACGAGCTGTGGATTTAATTAGTGTGAGAGCATTCGCTCGTAGGACAATCTGAAAGCGGTTAGTCCGATGATATACTCGATTTGGATTTACTATATAGCAGGATATCCACACAATCAATATGAGCCATTTTTTGGAGCAGATCTCAATAACGTCAACAGTTGGAGGAGAAGCTTACAAAGTTTTCATCCTGTTCCTGCGGTTATGTTGTGGATTTTTCGACAGGTTATGTTGTGAATTTTTCCAGATAATATTCAGTGGAGAATATATTACATGAGACAACCGTTTTCCATAGATGGCCATCTTTCATCTGTAATGTTAGCACTCATTTGCAAATTATCGGTTCAAAAATGGCGAGGGTGTACCTCCGTAAACTAGAATCATGATGACTAACCTACAAATCATCCAAGCTAAAATCATGCAGACTGGCTGGTCTAGATAGCTGATCATTCAATTAACGAGGTAGAGAGAAAAAGGATACCTCTTTAAGCTCGAGAATCTTTTTGTAGTTTGCGAAAATGTTTGAAGACACTTCCAACGCACCTTGTGGCACTGGCCCCACTGCCGTTTCTAGAGAAAAGGGGTATTTTCTGAATACATGATAATATAATGCTTCGCAAATAGAACTTGGGATATATTCGTTTGTTGATCTATTTGTCTGCTTGTTTTTTCTGTTCGTTTATTGGTTTCGCTGTTTGGTAGATTGTTAGCTTATTTGATTATTAATATTTCCCGAATATTCTTGAATCGCTATGGTTGGTGATGGTGGCCATTAAAGCATGAATAAAATCTAAAGACAAATCATATTAGGTAAGACTAATCTGGCTATTTATCCAATTTCCATCAAGAAATATTCACAAGGGTAAAATATTTGTAGATAAAGTATATCGTAGATATTTCGTAATAATTACAAAAAATTCCCACAACGTATGGCTGCAACGTATGGTCTTTCCAAGTGGCCAAAGAATTACATTTTCGTATGTTATTGAAGTATTAAGAGCTTCGATAAATATCATGATACGGTGGAGGTATTCGGTGGGCTCAATCAAATCAGGAAGATTCACTACTGAATTATAATCTGGTATTAAGTCCTATTAGAATAGCCAATTATTCAAACTAACTGTGCCTTACTTTAGAAAAAGGAAATCTATCAGGAGATGATCATCGGTGATCTTCGAATACCTATGGTCTAAAACATTCAGAAGCTAGGTCTTGTCAAGAAGATTAACCATAGTTCTGGAGTAATTTGCTTGGCATGCAATTGGTAGGTTAGTTCATAATGATCTTTGAGCACATATGTCTTTCATACGTCAAATTGACCAACCGCCGTATTCACAAAGCATTCAATCTCCGTTAAGTCCTAACTGAGGTCCTCAGTTAAGGATAAATAAGAATCGCAACCTCAGTTAAAGTGAAAATTAACATGAAACAGGCCTGTTTCACCACCGTTAAATACTTTAACTGAGGTTGCGCTTCATATTTATCCTCAACTGAGGATCTCAGTTAGGACTTAACGGAGATTGAATGCTTTGTGAATACGGCGGAGTGTGTTCGAACGTGCCGATTCTCTGCCATAGATGAGAACTGAAAACTTTTGCTTTTTGTCAATGCTTTTTGTCGCTGCTCCATGCTACTATGTATGCACCCTGCGTATCTGAATATTCTGCTTCCACACATACCCATTTGGGAAGTGTTTCCTCATTCGCCCATTATCCTAAGGGTCCCGATAAGCAACACACAATTTCAATCTCTTGTCGTGGAACTATCTATGATTAATTAAAAGGAGCGTATAATTTTTATTAATATCAGGTAAAGCGCTTTCGGCTATTAAGCCCTCTTCAGTACCATTGTCTTAGATAAGTCATGAAAACATAAAATACAAAGTACACCAACATAAGTAAAATGTGATCAGGAAATCTATATTTCTCTGTTAACCCACTTAACACCATGGTCCTTTTAAAAAGATCACTACAAAAGTCTGTAATACAAGAGTTCGGCTTTATTGTTAGGGATGGCACTGCATTCTTTACTTCCTAGGATATCTATCCAACTGTTGTTTGCTTATTTTTCATTCCATCAACATTTCTTGGGAATCTAAGTGCTAGTTATAGAAGAGCAAATTCTCAATGGCATCTAAAGATAACTGGAGTTGAGCATTCTAAGATGATTTTATGATAATTAGTTTTTATTCGACTGTGAACTTATTGAATATAGTATAAGATGATTGATTTCCAATAAAAATTTATTTTCATCCAATCTTTCATATTTTCAAAATTGGAACATGAATGTTGTCGTCCTTTACCATGGAGATATAAGCTACGGCTATCACACTGAAATAAAATTTGACAATTAGTTCACTTTTTGGCGCTCTAGTTCCTCGGAACTGAGTGCTTATCAGTTTGCCCAAATGTCTGTAATTTTCGAATTTTTCGATGAAAATGGTCTTAAACGATTTGGTTCGACTCACTGATCAAGAATCCGTGGTCGCAATTCATTCTGTCCGGCCGGTCCGGCCGTCTGGCCGGCCGTAGGCACAATAACTCTCGAACGGAATGAGATAGGCAGTTGAAATATTCAAAGTAGGTTTGGGGGATAAATATCTCGGCTAAGTTCGTTATTGGGCAAAATCAGACAGATGGTTTCAGAGTAACAAAAAAAAATTTTTTTTTTACAAAACAAATTCCAAATTAAATTTTTTTCAATAAGCAGTTTTACCATAAGAATTCATTCATATTATTTTTAACTCTAACAAGCTAATACTTTCGGAGATATGATTTTTCAAAATTTCAATGTAAATCGTATTTCTACGTTTTCACACAATGATAGAATTATTCTGTGGGTATTCTATGAATTGTTATTATGTCAAATTATTTTCGTGAGACTTGAAGTTTTCTCATTGTCATTCCTTCCAGCAATCCTATAAATATGAGAATTATAATTTAATATCATACTTTGTGTTGGTTGATATTTTCATGCCGATGGTCAATCCATTGATGATGGGAATGGTAATGGTAAGTTAATAATATTGAGTTCAGAATATCTCCACTAAAAACAAAACTGGAATATTGGTGTATTGGAGTAGATTTGAGGAAAGATATATATTTTCGTTCATCATAGAATTGAGGAATGAATATCTCGGATGAGTTCGTTGTTGGGTAGAATTCGTCTATTGGTTTTGGATTGATAAATTTTAGCACTCTTGTTGAATTTAAATTCTTCTATGATGTTTGAATTCAATTTCTCCTAAGATGAAGTTCTTAATTTCAATAATGAATCTATGTTTTCACAGAATGCTATAAATATTCTATCTAAGCTTTATTATATGATCTGTGTTCATACTCGTACATTTCATCCTGTTCTATAAGAGAGAGTCAAATTCATTTCAGCTATTTTAATTTGGTTTCTTCCATGGTGCAGTTCTCATTCTCAGATTGCTCATTTAATCTTGATAAATAAACTATTCCCAACCAGCAGAGTTGTCTTATAACTCCAATGATTCGCGACTAATATATTTCATAAGTATCATATTAGTGCTTCCAAAATATCAATACATTATATTAAAGCTACATAAACTTCATTCTGTTGTGGATAATCGAAATACTTTATAAATTTATCGTGAAAACGTCTATACAGCATAATTATGAAATATGTTATAAAACTGTTACTTAACCATTTGTTAAGAGGTTTATAACTAACTTATAAAACTATTCTGCTTATAAAACTGAATTGCTTTTTAGTGGTTTCTTTATTAATTCTGGGGATATTTATAATTCTATTTTAAATATATTAAAAAAATATTTCAAAGATGTTCTGTATAACCTCATGAAACAGTTATATAGGAGTGCTTTTAGTTACAATTTTGCTTCCAGCAGTAAATTGACGTTTCGGTAACCACTTCATAATAAGATACCTTAATCAGATTACCTGTTATTTTGTTTTTAATTTTCTTGCATAAATATGTATTTATCAGATATTCCACAGGAAAACTTTAACTGCTTCACTGATTTTGCAGGTTATGTTGACTTTCACGCGGTAGAACATAATAACATGTTTCATAGTAGTTTTTAAGTAGCTAAATTACGACGAAATGCTTGAAACTGATGCAAAATCATTTTATAAGAGAACGCCATGAAAGATGGCGGCATTTGAGATGACTCAGAGTGGGGAGTGTTTTAAACACACTAAGAATGGCCAATGTGTAGATATTTCAACCATCCAAAGCATAAAATGACTCAAAAATAATCTGTAGAACAAATTGGAATACATTTTCGTACAAAGGATTATTAGACTGACAAGCCACATTTTTGTTTTGTTCAATTTTTTTTATGTAAAACAGTCGAAACAAGGGGGCGCGTTTAAAATATGTCATTTTAGTGCTACATTCCACGAAGAAATTTCATTTGCATTGAGAATTTCGTTGTGTGTATCCAAAAATATGTCTGTAAGTGCAGAAGTATATATAAATAAAATGGCTTCGTGTAAACAATAATGACACCTGACATCTATATTTTCTCTATGCTGTTATAATTCAGGATTGCCATTTGCAACTTAAAATCAATTAATTTTATAGATATCATTCTATGTAACATTTATATTTCAGAACGTTCATATGAAAAACCTTATAAAGCTATTACAAAACAGTTTTTTAGATGGCGCCAGAATGTTTATGAAATAGTCTTGTAATGTTTATGTAGAGCTTTATAAAATGTTTCGAATGACAAAATTATTTTATAAAATGTGCCAATTTTGGGTTTATATCTGTTGTATAAACGTATTGAAAACAATTCGGCGACTAAGAATGATTTATAAGATTTAGGTTGAAAACGTTTCCACAATTATTATGAAATATAAAATTGCTAGTTGGGTTATTTGAATTGAATTTCCTTTATGATGCAGTTCTATCATAAGAATACATTGATATAATTCTCAACTCTGAGAAACCAATACTTTTGGAGATATGATATGTCTGTTTGAACTAGAGCGCCAGAAAGCTCTTGGCCACAGGGCTTGAACCCATTTTACAGTAAAGTTATTACAAAAGTGTCTCGCGGCTCCATGAAATACTAGGGGAAATTGAAAATACGTAGAAAATGGTTTGGAGACGTCGCATGAAATAATATTACCCCCACCTGTAAATGCAAATTCCAAAGTTACATATGAAAATTCGGGAAGTGAAGGCGAGGTTACTGTTCACAATGTACCTGGTAGGCATCTTACAGACGAAGCAGAAATTAGACAAAGTCTTCAGACTCTGATGAAGATTTTACTCCCTTTTCGACATCCGTTAGGATCACCAGCATGATTCCTCAGGCAGCGAAAAAAGTATATTCATGGAAAGTCTGTGAAATAATTACAAGACATTCAACTGCGCTTTTAGAAGGTATAGGGACTTCTTGAATCTTATATAAAAAATAAGAAAAGAGGGACTGTACTTTTCAGTGCTACTTTTCATAGTCGTATGCGGTATGACAGCATCGGCCATTTGATCAAGATACACAACGTTAATGCACCTAATGCCATAAATAGGTTAATTTCTTATGCGATAAATGTGAAGTAGACCTCCATCCTAAACAATGCTTCCTACTTTTCCATAAAAAAATAGAATCTTTTATTATAATCAAGAAATATGAACATTTCTCATATTGAATAAAACTTAGATATCCTAAGCAGTTCATATTACCAATGTCCATTTAAAAGGACGGCTGTTTTTTCGAAAACTAATCGAAATATTTCAAAATGGTACTCACTGAATACATTTGGATTCAAAATCCGAACCCAAAAATATCACCAGGATTAAAATAATTCCAAGTAAAAGGTTTGGTAACATCTGGGTTAATATTGAGTGTCGCAGACCCAGTCGTCCATCCGAAGAATTTATCTAAACAAAACAACATAAAATGACATGAGTCTCCAACTTCCACTCCAACCCACTTAACGTAAAACTATCTACCTGTAAGCTGAAGCATCTATTGAAATTATTATTCGCCAATTTGGGGTATTGATTGAAAATATACTTCGGAGACTACTTCCACTGTTACAAGATGAGTGATGTCTTAGATGAAAGAAACATTTTTCAAGAAACCTCCCTACTAGCAATTTTATATTTTATAATAGTTGTGGAAACGTTTTGAACCAAAATCTTATGAAACATTCTTAGTCGCTGAATTATTTTCAATACGTTATACAACAGATATAAACCCAAAATTGGCACATTTTATAAAATAATGTTGTCATTCGAAACATTTCATAAGGTTCTTCATAAATATTACAAGACTATTTCATACACATTTTGGCGCCATCTAAAAAACTGTTTTGTAATAGCTTTATAAGGTTTTTCATATGAGCGTTCTGAAATGAAAATGTTACATAGAATGATATCTATAAAATTAATTGATTTTAAGTTGGCAAATGACAATCCTGAATTATAACAACATAGCGAAAATATGGATGTCATGTGTCATTATTGTTTACACGAAGCCATTTTATTTATATCTAGGTATATACTTCTACTCTTACAGACATATGTTTGGATGCACACAACGAAATTCTCAATGCAAATGAAATTTCTTCGTGAAATGA
This sequence comes from Halyzia sedecimguttata, assembly GCA_937662695.2. Taxonomy (NCBI): domain Eukaryota; kingdom Metazoa; phylum Arthropoda; class Insecta; order Coleoptera; family Coccinellidae; genus Halyzia; species Halyzia sedecimguttata. The sequence goes on along the minus strand of OW569416.2, from coordinate 6,027,128 downwards.
AGCACTAAAATGACATATTTTAAATGCGCCCCCTTGTTTCGAATGTTTCACATAAAAAAATGAACACAACAAAAATGTGGCTTGTCATTCTAATGATCCTTTGTACGAAAATGTATTCCAATTTGTTCTACAGATTATTTTTGAGTCATTTCATTCTCTGCATGGTTGAAATATCTACACATTGGCGATTTTTAGTGTGTTTAAAACACTCCGCGCTCTGAGTCATCACAAATGCCGCCATGTTTTATGGCGTTCTCTTATAAAATTATTTTGCATCTGATTCAAGCATTTCGTTGTAATTTAGTTACTTAACAACTACTATAAAACAAGTTATTATGTTCTACCGCGTGAAAGTCAACATAACCTGCAAAATCAGTGAAACAGTTAACACTTTTCTGTGGAATATCTGATAAATACATATTTTTGCAAGGATATTCGAAAGGAGAAATAACAGTTAATCTGAAGAAGGCATCTTATTAATAAGTCGATATCTTGAGCACAAACTTATTGTGTGATAATTTTGCACCTACAGAGAATTGTTTTCAGCAGTAGCATAATGCTTCCTGAACCTCATGCATAGGTAAGACATTTGTGCTTTTAGCTAGAAAAATAATATGCATTTGCTTCATGGTAATCATAACTTTTTTGAAACGTTCAAGATTGTGCAGACAGTTGAGAATGGAATTAAACACTTTCAGTGTGGGAACAGAATGATCAGCTGCTTTTGTCATGATATTGTCATGGAAATTAAATACTATAAAATAGTTATGAAGTGGTTACCGAAACAACAATTTACTTCTGGAAGCAAAATTGTAACTAAAAGCACTTCTATATAACTGTTTCATGAGGTTATACAGAACATCTTTGAAATGGTTTATTAATATATTTGAAATAAAATTATAAATATCCCCAGAATTAATAAGGAAACCATTAAAAAGCAATTCAGTTTTATAAGCAGAATTGTTTTATAAGTTAGCTATAAACCTCTTAACAAATGGTTAAGTAACAGTTTTATAACATATTTCATAATTCTGCTGTTTTCACGATAAATTTATGAAGTATTTCGATTGTCCACAACAGAATGAAGTTTATGTAGCTTTAATATAAAGAATTGATATTTTGGAAGCACTAATATGATACTTATGAAATATTTTAGTCGCGAATCATTGGAGTTATAAGACAACTTTGCTGGTTGGGATGCGCGTTAGATCTCAAAGTTCTGAGATTGAATGAAGAAGAATGTCATTGTTAGAATTACTACTCCATGTTCTATATTTGAGCTGATAACATTAATTTTCTTTACTGAATCAGGTATATCATACCGTACCTGTCAATATTCTCTTTCATCCTTGTTAAGGTATCTACTGAGTTGCATCGTTCGGAATAACTGATGTTCATATAGGTAATGCATAGGTAAGACATTTGTGCTTTTAGCTAGAAAAATAATATGCATTTGCTTCATGGTAATCATAACTTTTTTGAAACGTTCAAGATTGTGCAGACAGTTGAGAATGGAATTAAACACTTTCAGTGTGGGAACAGAATGATCAGCTGCTTTTGTCATGATATTGTCATGGAAATTAAATACTATAAAATAGTTATGAAGTGGTTACCGAAACAACAATTTACTTCTGGAAGCAAAATTGTAACTAAAAGCACTTCTATATAACTGTTTCATGAGGTTATACAGAACATCTTTGAAATGGTTTATTAATATATTTGAAATAAAATTATAAATATCCCCAGAATTAATAAGGAAACCATTAAAAAGCAATTCAGTTTTATAAGCAGAATTGTTTTATAAGTTAGCTATAAACCTCTTAACAAATGGTTAAGTAACAGTTTTATAACATATTTCATAATTCTGCTGTTTTCACGATAAATTTATGAAGTATTTCGATTGTCCACAACAGAATGAAGTTTATGTAGCTTTAATATAAAGAATTGATATTTTGGAAGCACTAATATGATACTTATGAAATATTTTAGTCGCGAATCATTGGAGTTATAAGACAACTTTGCTGGTTGGGATGCGCGTTAGATCTCAAAGTTCTGAGATTGAATGAAGAAGAATGTCATTGTTAGAATTACTACTCCATGTTCTATATTTGAGCTGATAACATTAATTTTCTTTACTGAATCAGGTATATCATACCGTACCTGTCAATATTCTCTTTCATCCTTGTTAAGGTATCTACTGAGTTGCATCGTTCGGAATAACTGATGTTCATATAATGTTGCCGCAATATTCAACGAATCTTTTGTATTTCTCAATGATCAAAACTCTGAATCCTAGTGGTTGTAATAGCTCAACACTTACTGAGTTGATAGCCGCGGTACCAAATATTGTATTTTGTAATTGATCATATCAATAACCTGGCAACTATTCCTATTTTCAAGTCGTATAATTAACGTTTTTTCGATTCAAAACATGTTTGATTGGCAGTTATTTACTTTGTTCTCATTCGCCTTACGTAATTTCAACGATAAGTGTGAACTGGCCAAATCAGCGGACATTTCAGCTCCACGGAAACGTTTATTAATTCTTTCTTCCATTACCGCTTGACAACTTCAACTGATATCTTGAATATCCTACTAGATTCCGAAGGTCAATAAACCGAGCTAAGCCAAGAAAACGAAACCAGTTTATAATAGCAACTGTTGATGTAAAATATTACAGTAGCCACGCCGTACAGCTGATTTGATAATCAATATTCTGTAGCCGCACTGAAAGAGTGTTTACATTGCGTTAGAATGACTAGGTGGCCGGTCGTAGGAAATGATCGCAACAATGGAAAGTAGACGTAAATGTGTCCAGCGAGACCTGATGTCGAGCGATTGGCAATGTCAATTTCAAGGCTGCTGGGATTTAAGGTCGAAGATAGCCAGAGGGCTCATGGTCAGAGGTGTACTAGCGCAGTGGTCATCAACCTCTTTTATATATCCTTCTTGCAAATAATTGAGGTTCTTCATTTACTCACTCTATCCCATCACATTACAGATTTCGAGTGAATAATTAGCAGATTTAGCAACGTCAATAAATGAGAATGGATTTCGATATCATCGTCTTCAGTCTCCTTTTGTACAAGAGATAATTATTACTCTCTGCAGAAATGAAAACAAACTCACATCACTTGTTCGGATCCTGAACAACAACGGAACTACTTATTCCGTAATGACATTCACAAAATTATTTTTTCTTCCTTGAAAATGAATTTATATTGTTGACACATTGAAGTTCAATCAACTAGCAAACAGTTATTGAACAGAAAAAGTATAAGTACAAGAGCAACTGAAAATGATAACCCAAATACAATATTTAACATTCCTTTCATTTCTTATAATCTTAAAACTGATGAGGAATATCTTATTAAAATTATAATGATATACATAATATATCACCTTCAAGATTTACCTGCCACGATGGTGGTCACGAAATTTAAGGTTCATTTCTCTAAGACTATAAATTAGGACATTTGCTTGCAACTTATTTTCAGTTCTTCTGTCTATGCAACACCCGCACTTATAATGATGCAAACATCAAAATCTGAATCCTATCTCCTCCAATCAATTCTTGATGGTTTCGACAGTATTTAATACATTTTTTCGCTGTCGAGCAATAAGTCAATTGCAAGTCCGAAATTTCAATATAACAGATGCCCATTTCATATTTCAATAATCATCATGTCCTCGATAAATCTCATCTTGGTTTAGCATTTTTGAAAAGATGAAGATTGCGTTATCAGTTAAGCAAGTTAAGAAAAATTCTACAGTTATAGAATTCACTACAATTTGAACGTGTTGGTTTATATACACCGGATATTATGTATTTCTCTTCTTCGGAGTTATAATTATATATAAATCTATCAAGTTTATTGTTGGTTTCAGAGGAAAGATTGGATGGTTTTTTAAAATGTTCAAATTTTTGAGGAGGGCTGTACTATAAAGTATAAACTGAAATACTTTTGGTTTGATCTTGATATAAAAGGAAATACATTCCTAGTCTTATAATGAACTCCTTAAATTCTGGTATGAATAAAAATAAGGTTGTGGGCAACATCCCATCCTTTTTATTATGATGATTTTTTTTTGTAAATTTTCTTTGACAAGTAGGAAGTATATTTTTAAATATCATGCTGTAAGGATAGGAGTGTATTGAACTACTGTATTTGTTGGAATCTGTTTCATATATTTGACCATGTACATAGATACATCAAGTTTATCTGGATCTTTTGATATTGTTAGATCTATGAAATGAATTGAGTCAGTTTTTCCAGTTTTTTTTATGAAAAAGTTATTGAAAGCTAATGAAATTCGAATAGGTTTTCAATTGTCTTTTCATTCAAGTTGAACAAACTTATAGTATCGTTGAAAGGTATTTTTCTGGGTTTTCTCTCCCAAACTCTGAAAAATATCTATAAGATAAAAATGTATTATTTTGTGATTTGCTTCTGCGAAAGAAACACAAGATTTGTCAGAAGCTATCAATTGAACAATGTTGCCTAACAAACAACAACGAAACAACATCAACGAAGAAACAATTATATCGTAACGTTTCGGAGTCTATATCAGACTCCTTCGTCAGACGCTTAATGAAAATCTTTAGAATTATTTTGTTGATAGTTATTTAGTGAAATTCAAGAATTGTCACATTGACAGTATTTAAAAATCATAGCTTTCATAGTTTTAATTCGCATAGAAATTTCCAAGTTCCAACTCCTTTTTCAATAAATTTTGCCAAATATGGTCAATACTAATTGAGCAATTTGCAAAATTGCATTCTCTGTTCAATAAAATACAAGTTGACTCCTTAAGTTTCCTTTCAATATAATCAGGTTCTTAGAATCTTTGTATTACTCCAATCCATCAATACAATCCTTGGATTGTACATACATGTTGATTATAATAATAATTATAATAATCAACAAGTACAACAGAATGATCAACAACAACAGCAACCCAATCTGTTGAATGTGATCCCTTATGGTCGTATGGCCTTTCTGAAAAAAATAGAAGAATCGGTTCTAAGTTCAATATAAGAACCGTCTTCAAAACACAAAATGATCTTTGGTCTTTATTAACGAAAACAAATCCCATAAATGAAAAACAAAAATCAAAAAACTGTGTATATAATATTCCTTGTATTTGTGGTAAATCATACACAGGAGAAACATCAAGACCACAAGAAGTAAGAAAGTCAGAGCATAAGAATAACTTGAGAAATAGAGACATACAGAGATCAAAAACAGCAGAACATGTATGTACAATCCAAGGAGATCACATGATGGATTGGAGTAATACAAAGATTCTAATGACAGAACCTGATTAAATTAAAAGGAAACTTAAGGAGTCAACTTGTATTTTAATGAACAGAGAATGCAATTTTGCATATTGCTCAATTGGAATTGACCATATTTGGCTAAGTTTATTGAAAAAGGAGTTCGAACTTGGAAATTTCTATGCGAAGTAAAACTATGTTAGCTATGATTTTTAAATACTGTCAATGTGACAATTCTTGAATTTCACAAAATAACTATCAACAAAAAAATTGTAAGATTTTCATTAAGCGTCTGACGAAGGAGTCTGATATAGACTCCGAAACTTTACGATATAATTGTTTCTTCGTTGATGTTGTTTCGTTGTTGTTTGTTAGGCAACATTGTTCAATTGATTGCTTCTGACAAATCTTGTGTTTCTTACGCAGAAGCAAATCACAAAATATTAAATTTTTATCTTATAGATCTTTTTCAATCTTTGGGAGAGAAAACCCAGAAAGAAACCTTTCAATAATGAGTGTACCTCCCACAGTATCCTTTAATGATTACATAAAGTATCGTACAAGTATATAAACCAGTAAAGTAATAATCACTAAGGGATACTTTTTAGGGTGCAAGTGTAATTAGAAACCCTAGATATTTGTCAGAAGCAATTAATATACCTATAGAACAATGTTACCTAATGAGCAGAAACGAAACAACACCAACGGTAAAATAACCTTTATTTAATGTTTCGGGGCCTTAATCACACTCCTTCAACAGGCACTTGGCAAAAACATTCAGAATTATTTGTTGTTGGATTCTTATTTTGAATTTGTCAGTATTTAAAAAACATAGTAACACAGCTTCACATTACGTAGTAACTTCCGAGTTCGAACTCTTTCTTCAAGAAATTTAGTCAAATGTGGGCCAACCCAATTGAGCTATTTGCAAAATGGATCCTCTGATCAAAAATATAGAAGTAGATATCTCAAGTTGCTTCGAATCAGTAAAGGAAAAATTTAGAGATTGGATCACTCAGGAAAGTTTATTCTAAATAATTCATGAAAATTTCGTCGAGTAATGCAAGGAGGCAAGGAGGGTACTCAAATATTTGTTCAAAGTGTAATTTGATAGCGTCAGTGATTCATAAGTTTTATATCTCAAAACTTTAATTCGAGGTGATGGCATCGAATACCTGTGTATTTGAACGGAATATTATAGAGAAAATTATTTGATACTTAGTTTGCAATCATTCTTTTCAGGCATGAGTATAAGGGATTTCATTCAACATCATTAGTCTCATCAAGGTAATTACTTCATCATCATGTTCCAATAATTCAATTAAGATAAATATCCTACTGTTGGAGAGAATGTTATTATTTTGTTACTTCATTGAGATGACGTAATTCACTTACTTTACTTGAAACCTATGTTTATTCTTGAAAGATATGATGAAATCATAAAATGTGTCTTCTATACCGCACATTCTCAATGATGTCACTCTCAATTTTTTGCAGTAATCGTGTATTGTAGTGTATGCAATATACATATTATTATACATAATATTACTGTTTAAAAATTGAAATTGAATTAATAATATTTTAGTTGTACTCTACTAATGCAGTAGTCCGTGACAGAGTTTGTTTGTTTTTCGTTGATTTAAACAAACGATCTATATCTTCTTCTTGTTCCTCTGATGATAGTGCCTATCAATTCGCCCGAATATCTATAATTTTAGAAATTTTGGTCTTGAATTTCTGATGAAGAATTCTAGGTCCAAAATGATTATGTCCATCCCTCTGGCCCTAAGCACGATTACTCTTGAACGAAATGAGTTGGAAGTTGAAATTTTCAGTGTAGGTTTGAAATCCAAATGCACCGGTTATATCGTTAATGCATAAAATACACCGAGTGGTTTCTTGAATATACCCATCTCAAATTTTGTTTCCTCAATAATTAGGAAAAATACTGATTTGATCGTATTGAATTGCAATAGTTAGTTGAAAAATACTGATAAGAAGACTTATGCGAAATTTTGTGACAATCGTATGAAAACCAAGTTTTTAAAAAAATATAAAAAAATTATGTAGGTACCTCAGAAAGTTTCTGCCAGATATCGCTGATATGTTGCGGGACCCTTCCAAGCGTAATTTTACAGCCAAGTTCTAGATTTAATCTCGATCAGATCTTCACTGTTGGATAAATATTGAAATATTATAACGAATACAGAGGACTAGATTCATCCCAGTTGAAGATCAAATTTTTCATGGAATCACTGGGTGACACCGAATTTCCGTGAAGTTTCTAGCGATCAATTCTAATCTTTTATTTGAATTCTAGATGATAAATATTTTTAAATATATAGTTATAATAATACAAACATTTTTCGAAATGCAGGTTTCAATAAAATAATAAATTATTGAAATTTGATTCTTGTGGTTTTCATTTTGTGTTGTGAACTCTAATCATATACTAATGAATACTGTATTAGTGTTTATAAATAACCAAGTGTCTTTCATGGGAAAGGTAGATAATATCCATAATATTTCCCAGAAATTTTTAAACAGAAATTTTATAGATAAATAATTTGTTAGGTTTGGGCTCTAGGAACTCACGTCAAAATTTATATAATTATCATTTTAGCACCTATGGAATGGCGTAAATATCATTGATGGGTTCCTTAGATTTTGACAGGTTTATGGGGAGAAGGTATCATGGGATATTGAGTAATTTTGGTGGATATTTTCTTAAAATTTAGAAATTTATATAGGAACGTGAGTATTTACTATTGATGCTGATAAAAATGCATACCCTTCATCAAATAATCAATTCGTAAATCCATTTATCCTCCTATGACTGGTCTGGCCTTGATTTGGACAAGCGAGCCAAGTCAGACGTCAATGCTCTTCAATTTTATTTTATTAGAATGCGAAAAATTTAGAGGATTCAAATAATTTGCAAAATGACATCTTAATTTTGCTCGGAAAGCAAATTATTTTTATCGCTACAACATTGAAATATAGCATCCTAGATGCAAAATGTTGTTGATATCGAGTGTGATTAGATGTGAACAATTGTTGAAAATTTATTTCTGGTCTTCGCTAAGATTTTATTGAAGAACATTCGAATCCCTGCATGCCTTTACCTTTCGATCGTTCAACATCCAACATACCAAAACCGATTGAATCAATTTTAATGTGATTTACTCCACCATATCGATCGTTTCACACTTGCCCAACATTTTAATGGTAAAGATTAGAAAATAATGCAACAGAATGGGATGCTACAATATGATGTCTGCATCATCGGATTACAGAGAACTATCAAGGCCTGCTGCGTGCTCCAATGGTGAATCCAATCGGCTTAAAACCGAGGTGTGGGGCCCCCATTGTGGTGTTGTTAGTTGACGTTATGATCAGTCACGAGTGGATTCTAAGTATGCCAACAATTATATAATACATGTGTATTGCTCATTAAGTGGCATTCATGGATAGATGGTAATCAATACAGATGTTTTCATTGCCAAGACAAGGTCGAATAATATTGCTCTGGGGATTTTCCTTCATTAATTGGAAAAATGTGTTCATCAATTTCGCGAGGACTCGTGCATTATCTTTTGAAATGGTGACATATCGAAATATGCATGGGAATTGCTCACGTGATCGCTAAAAATTGCACCAAGTATTATTATTTATGAAATTGATGATTTCTGCATTTTTTGTCCATGTAAATTTTTCTGCATCCTCTTCATTTCTCGCGAAACTGACTATCGATTTCTAAGGTACGAAATGATAATCATGTTACTAGCACGCGCGTCAAAGAAGATTGACCCCACGTCAATGCTCTTTTAGCCTTTTTCTTTCACTATGAAGTCTATCTGCAATTGGCGCGCGTGCTATTAACATAATTATGATTATACTGACCGTCCCAAGTCTTCCCCAAGAAGATACCGCAGAACCTCATGGAAGCTTGTGCGACTAGGGAAAGTCAGCTGTGTTAATTGTTAACTTTATTACTCTATCCTTATGCCATCCTAGACACAGCATTATTAATTTATGACTCGACAGTGAATGGTGTCCACTACCCTCTGGGTAGATCTCTGGCTCGTTATATCCACTAAGCTTGAAACCCTCATCATTCAACTCAAATTAGCCAACGTGAACACGCGCGCCAAAGAGTACTGACTTCACGTCAGTGCTTTTTATATTTTTTTTCGAGTTCCTTTAACAAATTCTGGCTATTGATGCAGTCTGGCTATTAGTTTTACCGTAGATGGAAATAATAAAAATGCGGTTATAGAACCCCCGTTGGGGACGCAATTTCTTATGCCTATTCTCCCAAACCAAACGTAATTTAATGTAGATCTTCCAAATATCCAAACGTAATTTAATATAGATCTTTCCTAGTATAGTTTACAGACAATTCAACTCGGAAACAACGCTATTTCCTCGAAACTGACTTGTTTGTGCCCAGAATTGCCATGAAATATCTCTTGAAACCTCATAATATCTGCTCTGCACCAAATCCATGACCACTAGATGCAAATAACTCCCAACATAAGCCATACAACCAAAAAAAAAAAACACCTCACCTCTGCGCATGCGCAATCTACTCGTGGCTGAGAGTTCTCTAAAAATCACACACCTAACACAAAAATTTGATTCCTCAACACCCGTGGCTCAGGAGAGATCTCAGCTGCAATCCACGCATCCGCGGACACTCACAAGGAGATTCTATGGATTAATAGCATTCTTAACCTCCAAACCAGAATCCTCTCAGACGAAAATTAGCCCCAGGGTCACGGTACGGACACTCCAACTCGGAAACAACGCAATTTCTCCCTAACTGACTTGTCCGTGCACAGCATTGCCATGAATATTCTTTTAAAACCTCACAATATCGACTAAGTACCAGACCCATGATCGATAGTCCTAAAACACTCCAAACATAACCAATACAACCTAAAAATAGTCACTTTTCCTATGCGCATGCGCAATCCACTCGCAGCTGAAAGTCTTCCCAAAATCACGCATCTCACAAAAAACTCCGATCCTCCAACACTAGTGGTTCAGGAGATATCGCATCTTGAATCCACGCATGCGCAGACCCCCACCAGTAGATTATTTTGAAAAATGTCATCATCCACGCCAAAACCTCAATCCTCCCACATGAAAACTCTAGCAGTTAAATCACTACTCATCAGCTCATGCGCAAAAGGGTTATATGAATTTCCAAATTAGCCCCAGGGTCACGTACGGACACTTCAACTCGGAAAAAACGTCATTTCGCCTCCACGCATGTGCAGTCCACTCGTGGCTAGAAGTCCTCCCAAAATCACAAACCTCACACAAAATTACGATTCACCAACACCAGTAGTTCAGAGGATATCGAATCTTCAATCCACGCATGCGTGGACCCTCACAAGTAGATTTTATGGAGGAATAACATCCTCCACCTCAAAACCCCAATCCTCTCAGACGAAAACCCCATCAGTTAAATCATTTCTCGTCTGCTCATGCGAATAACGAAAAATGCCCGAAAGTGGCATTATGAATTTCAATATCGACCCCAAGGAGTTTGTTATTAACGTTACACATCGGGACTCCTCGAAACTGGTTCGCAAACTTACAGAATTGACATGAGCTGTTAATATGGCCTTCCATTTACACCCCCAGTTGTTCTCCGTTCAGAAAAAGATTGAAAACAAATTTAAAATTCCACTTATCGCTCACGCATCACTTCAATTGGCGCAGTATATCCTCGTCCATATTTTAATCAGTTGCCCTCGTACATATCTCACTGATTCAGATAAACGCATAAAAATCCGTCAAAATATGTTCACACCAGTTGTTAGGAATTCCGTGTAGGAATTCGAACTGAAATAATTTGTCCAGTTTGGAAGTTCAAAATTATTAATTTTTTTTTAGGCTCCTATAGGTCTGTTCTCTGTGAAGTTTTGCACACCCCAAGAGGTCATCATTGCTCACCGCAGTACCAAAATTCAACTCAATCCGATATTTGGTTTCGGAATTCCAAACAAAATATTCCGCTAATAGTAAAAAATTTTTTTTATTTTTTCTACTCATGCCATCCCTATGAAATTTTGCAGAAGTGTTTTCGTCGGTATTTTACATCTAACCACCGAGTTTCAATTCAACGGGATCAGTATTTTTCGAGTTTTAGTGAAAACTAAATTTCAATTTAATTTTCAAATATTTGACTTTTTTTTTCCACTTTATAGCCATCCGATCAATACAAAACTGCAGGCATATAGAAGTCATGATTCGTCAATTTGGTGCTAAATTTCAGATAGATCAGGTGATCGGTTTCGGAAATATTCTTGAAAAACGTTTTACATAAAAATGGGCATAACTCCGAAACGGCTCGATGGATTTTGCCCATTAACGAACTTGTCCGAGATATTTACGCTCCAAACATGCCCTGCAAATTTCAACGTTCTAACTCGTTCCGTTAGAGAGTTATGATGCTAATTTCCGGCTGGACCGGCCGGCCGGACAGAATTGAATTTGACCTCGAATTCTTCATCAAGGAGTCGAACCCAATCGTTTGAGACCATCTTCGCAAAAAAAATCGAAAAATACAGACATTGTGACGAAATGATAGCACGCTGTTCCTTGCGGAACACGCGCGCAAAAAGTAATATACATACATCTGAAAAGTCTGGGTACTTGAAAAATTTTCGACAATATTGTGACTCCATGAATGGAATTTTTTTATTTGATTATCAAATGTTCAATATTGAGAAAAGTGTGGGTAATTAGTGAATACCGAAAAAAACGGCTATTAAAATAAATGTACCTACTATTCATAACTCATCAGAATTATAAAATTAAAACTGGAATTGTCTATGACCTCTTGTGGTGTGAATAGATCCAGTCTCTGTCAGAAGCTCCTTGAAAGCATGAGAATTATCCATTTTGCTCATATTTGAGTATTCATCTTTGACGCATGCCCGAAGCATGTCGGATTCAGGTCCGGTGATTACGTTGGCCATGGCAATCCGTCACTTCCCTCGTTATCACTCCAATCTGAGTGGGCAGCATGTAGCAGAGCATTGTCATGCATCAAATTAAATGGAAGGTTTCACCAACAGCTCTTGTGGTGGTACCCACACTGGTTTGAAAATTATCATCAAAATATTGTTGTGTTTTGAGGAAACGGGGTTCTTTCCAAATCCATAATACCATGAGAGTAATTCTTTTCAAAGTGTGCACTTCCTAAAAGTGTCTCAAGCGTTAAGCATTTCCAGATTGTATCGTTGCTTCAATTAAAATTCACTACCTATTCCAAAAAAGATTCAGAAGCTTCTTGAATAGCCCTATAACCATCCTGAAATGCATATATGGGAAAATTATTAACCAAATGATCTATTGTTTCCTCTGCTTCCCCAAAGTAGGGGCTCTCCACTGAGTTCCATCTGAAAAGGATCCTAGTGCAACGACAATGATCTGTTCTTAAGCGATTCAGAACAGATCTAAGAAGATCATACCCCGTAACTCTATACGAAGGATCAATAATAAAATCTTTGTGGGAAATATCGCCATCAAACTTTTCTTTTCGCTTTCATTCATATTGAGAAAAGAGTTGTACCAAAACGGTTTTCTTGACTTCAATATGGAAATTTTATTGTCTGAAATAAAGGATAGAAACAGAAACTCATCCGGAAAAGAATGAAATCTATTATAGGAATTCGAAAGTTGTGGCAGCGAATGTAGGGCGAAACAACGTCTCAAAGATTAATTCAGCTGAGCATCAATAGTTTGCACATGACCACTGTTAGCAGCTGCAGAAAAAACCATAGCTAAGGCTGCCGTACGAAGAGTAGTTGCATCAGCAACCCATGAAGTACCAGCTATTTTCTGCAGAATTATTCCTTGTTTTCAATTTCAGACGCAAGGCATCCAAATGTATAGAGAAATCTAGTTTCACTTCTAGGAATTTAGTATTAAATTCTTGTTTCAAGAAAGAATCCCCCAACACAATGAACAACATTATTGACATTGAACAATTCAATTCAGGTTGTAAATTACATTTTTTGCACCACTATCATGAATACTCAGCTAAGGATAACTCTACCACATGTTGCTGACAGCAGAACTAGATCACATAAATGTTGAATGTCCATATACTTTTCTGACCTGTGTATATTACAACATCCAAGTTAATCCGTTGACGAGAATTCCTTATTGCCTCCATACAACAATTTCAACCCTTTGAATAGATCGATAATCATGAGGTATATTCTCTTATAATAAACAAGTTCTAAACTAGAGTTCCATGAATTTTGTTTTAAGGAAGAAACGTGGAACGGGTGCACGGCGGTGTTTTCGGTGGATTGTAATATTTGGAACGAAATTCGATAGAGTTCATACATACGGAAATCGATCGATATATTATTATTATCGAGATTGAAGTAGATATATGTATCAAATTTGTTATGGTGTATAATTTGATTCGGCGTGAGGACTAACGATTTGTAATCCGATTCAGTTGTAGTGAAGTGGGGAAACATTGGGAAATGAGAAATGACCTTAAACAGAAGAGAGGATATAGAACAGTTTATTCAGAAAACAATGTACGAGTATCTGCAAATTCTGATCATTTTCTATCGGAATAATAATTAAATCCCGAATATTATATGCCATGAAATATTGTGTGAAGATTTTTGTTTTATTTTTTTGGAATAGCTGAAGACCTTGAATCGAGGATGTCGAGTAGATTTTACACGCACAGACCAAATATACACGCTGCCTAATTAAATTATGTGAGGGAGAATATCTGTATTTATTTCCTCAAAGCTAGTTAACCTTATGTTTTCTGTATCTATGTATTTTCTTATTGACAAGTTAGTTTCTTCACATTGTATTAACCAGATTGCATTGTAATGTGTATTAATAAATTTCTAGAATCCTGATGATGCTGATGCTGATGCGAAACATGTCGAGTGATTGAAATACTCAAAATAAAACTAAATAAAGAATCCATGAGTAAAACCCATTGTAAATGGAAAAATATAATTAACTCACTCTTGACTTGAGTCACTTGATACTGTGTCATATTCTGATTATAAAAGGGGCTGCTCACTTTCACATGCTACACACAGTCTACGTTTGTCCTTCTCTTTAGAATCGATTCGTAAACGTCCATATTGCTAACTAAAAAAGCCTTAAAACGGCCACATATAGCCGGAATGCTTCTGTGAACTCATATTCTCAATTCATATTATTAATTTGGGAAGAACGGAATTGCTTCTTGCTTTTTGAGAATTAGTTTTTCAGATCGATCTTTCAGAATAATACTGATGAGTGCTATGAATTCCAGATCGAAAAAATTGAGATTATGAATTCATAGAATCGTTTCCGCTGTTTGAGGAGAGCCTTATAGGTATACGAGCTTGGTGCGACGAGAGATATCGCCACGTCATCAGTCGGTCTGGTTGAACGCCAGGTGTCACTTCTGTTTACTTAGTACTCAGAAGCAGGGTTGCAAATTGAGTAGAATTTCTACTAATTCTGGTAGAATGCAATGTCGATTTTGTGACTGAAATTTGTATCTGGTAGATGGAAGAAATTCTAGTGGGCAACGAATTAATTTCACAGTATTTCTAGTGGTTTTTTCGAAGCTCAAAAATATCTATTGAACATACCAATATTTTGTTTCAAATAGCAGAAAGCTAAATGTCAGTGCACTAATAGTACTGCCCTCTATTGCTTTATGATACTCTGAATTAATGGAACGAATCTGCGTATAGTATAATATAGATAAGACCAATCCACTGTGAAAACAATATCTCGACAGGGCCCTCAGCTTTTGCGATACTATAAGGAACACGAATTTACGAATGACAATTGGCACAATTGAGTGGATCCCCTGATACCGTTTAAGAATGGGGTTTCACCGATAACGGTTAAACTATAAAAGGTGTGTTTTGAAGGCGAGAAAAATTCAAGATTTTCAATAAAACACCAATTTTGTACTAAAATCCCTTTCATCAAAGAATCGGATCTCGATGGGAGCCAAATTGCTTAGGCCACGTTAGCTTTATTTATTGCTCAACATAGTTCTATTAGGGTGATTGATGATATATTTTCTTCAATGACTTATTATACAATAAATGACAACATTCCATTCTTATTGATACTCTTGTTATGTTTCTGAGCAGTACCTCCTAAAAGTGTAGGAGGCAGGAGGTTTTGTTCCGAGTCAATATATTTTTCAAACAAAAATTTTGGTTTTTCATTTTTTTTTATGATTTCTTTCAGAACGTGAAAAGATTCAGTAGACATCTGGAAGATCTAGGTGAAAACGTTCAATTTCAATTCTAGTAGAATTCGGGTGGATTGAATTCCGCCGTTCAGTAGAATACTGATTGTGACTATTGCCAACACTGCTCAGAAGTGGTTGCTGCAGTCTAATCAAGACCCTCTTTCTTGCCGCGTTGTTCTTCATCGTTGAGTTATGCGAAGCGCTGATGACTCTAAACAAGGGCGAAACCGGTCTGCCGCTACTAGCATGAGAATGTGTTCAATTTTTTTACTCGGAAACGGTGCCTCCTCCGTCAAAAAGTCAAAAGACCGAATTTGCTGCTAATTAAATAAGGATTTCAAGAGTAATTTCTATTGTTGTAAAACCAGTGGCGCATAATTTATTTTCTCTAAAAATATTCACACTCGATGCAGTACGGACGCTGTATTTTTATTGTCTGTAATGCTTTTAATATGCACTTTTTTCTGCTATAATTGATGAAATGATAAATACTGTTTGTAAGGCAATATTTATTTTAATAAGTTATAAAATGCGCCCTGAACTATGGGCTTATGAATAACTGTACATGTGTTCTACTCTCGGTTCGAACTGATTCTATCGACCCTCTCAAGGGTCTCTCTATTCTATTAATAGACATGGATTGATTTTGCATGCATATGGGCATGCAGGTGAAAAATGGATCTCAGGGAATTTGCACGAATAAGAAAAATACACGGTATATACAGTGGCGGACACATACGCCACTGGTAGTAAAAAGTGCTCCTTGATCTTCAAAAGCTATGGACCAAGTTTCAAGAAATATGTGTAAGTATGTGTAAAAGTTATTAAAAAATAAAAAATTTTTTCTATTTTTGCACCCTTTATCTCGAAGAGGAGGCATTTCTTGACATACGTTTATATGACAAACTAGGACTCATTTTTGACGTAGAATACGTGGTTATAATGTCTTGGTTAAGATCTGGACCACTTAGTATATGCCCCAAACCTGCCCTGCAAAATTTGACTTTCTAACTCATTTAATTCGACAGCTCTCTGGCTTACGGCCGGGTGGATATAATTGAGATTTGTACTTAGATTAATTATCAGTGAGTCGAAACTGCCTTCAAACATTCATTTTCTGCCAAAAATTCCAAATTTGGAAAAATGACAGTGCTCCATTCAGTGGAAAAAGTGCGCCAAACGACAATTTTCTCTATCGATTCGGACATCAATAGCACACTTTCCTTGAACTCTCTTCGTCTCGGGAGCTGTATATAAATTGTCCATATCGATTTCATTCCTCTGTTTCGCTAATCGATCGAACACCGGACATGATAGTCCTTGTAGGAACTGTACTGCACCCTCAAATTACGACCCATTAATTCTTGCCTTCTCTGATTTATGAACCTGGGTGACAATTATTATTTTGAATACAATTCCCGTTACCAAATTTTGGTTAGCCGAATATCCGTAGGGATAGGAGTTCTAATGCTCAGGTAAATCGTCGTGGGTATCCATGAATAATAGGAAGATGGGTTGTCACAAGGTACGAGATATGGGTAAAACATCGAGTCTGGACTAGAATGACCATTGTTTCCTGATGTAGGGGAGAGGTGTGTCGGTATTTACAAAAAATATTATACCAGAATCATTTTGGCGTGTATGTTCTGGGGAACATCGCGTTATCATTTCGCCCAAATGTCTGCAATTTTCCAACTTTTTGCCGAAAATATTCTCAATCGATTGAGTTCGACTACCTGATGAAGAATTAGAAGACAAATTCGATTCTGTCCGCCGCCCGGCTGTCCGTTGCTACAATAACTAGAGAACGGAATGAAATGGCGACTTGAAATTTTCAGGGTAAGTGGCGCATCCCAATACTACGGACAAGTTATTTAATGGACATAATCGGCCTAATGGTTTCCGAGTAATATTTTTATTTTCAACCAATATAAATCCGATCGAATTGAAACTTGGTGAATAGTTATAGAATATGAAAATGAGCACGTTCGTGAAATTTTGTAAGAATCGCATGACAGGAAAATTTTAAAAAAATTTAAAAAAATATTTGTAATGTCACGCTAACCTGAGAACGGAAAGAAATAGCAACTTGAAATTTTCAGGTTAGGTTGTTCATCTGACTGCAACATTTGAGTTTGCTTATAGGCATATTCGGCTAAACGGTTTTAGAGTTATAACCAAACATCAAACATGGTTATCAGTTGTATAATGAGAACGCAAATATGTTTACAAAATTTCGTGAGGATTGTGTTACTAGAAAATTTTTAAAAAATCATTGAAAATAAAAAAAAAATTCTATATATCAGTAATTATACGTCCGACATCGCTTTGCGAGAGCCTTCAAAACCTAACTCTACTGCCAAGTTCCAAGTTTGAACACGATAGGATCTATACTGTGGGAGATTCGGGCAGCCTTGTGTGAGTTTAATAGATGGATGGGTGACCGTTGCCTCGATAACTTTCGAACGAAAGGAAATAGGGACTTGCAATTTTCAGCGTATGTTAAGTATCCGAATGGGGATGTCAAGTTCGATTACGGGCATAATCGGTCCAACGGTTTCAGAGTTATACCCACCTGGCATATTATTTCCTCGATAACTCACAAAATATAGACTCGATCGAATTGAAGCTTGGTATGTAAACAGTTCTGATTCATCATTAATCACACGGTCTAATCACGATGCAGATGAACAACCTAAAGATGTTCCGAAGAAATTCAAGGTCCCATATGCACGGAATGAAAATGCCAGCAATCAATCTAAACAAGATAATGTTTCTAACCGCAATTTGGTGAACAACAAAATTTCCACTGATGGAAAATCAATAATGCCTGCTCAAAAGTGGTCTTCAATGAAAGAACCTCCGCATGACATTACTGGTGGAGATTCCGACTTCAATTCAAAAAGTGTAAACAATACAAACTATGAATGGCAAACTGTAAAAAAACGAAACAAACCCAGAAATAGAAAATTCGTTATGGGTAGTGGTGGGACTAATTCGGAAGTCAAAACAGTCCCTAAATATACGTATCTTCATGTATCAAGACTTCATCCCAGTACTAAACCAGCCGATCTGCAGAAATTATTAGTGACAACATTTCCAGAAGTACAGTGCGAATTACTACAATCTAAACACCCTCTCATTTACTCGTCAATCAAGGTTTCCATCCATCAGGAAAGTTTTGAAAGAGCGTGGTGCAGGGATATATGGCCGGATGGAGCACTAGTTTCACGATATTTTTTATTCAAGAAGGAACCTCCCCAGTTGGATGGTGGCCCAAAGCAAAAAGATATGAATGTAAGGACAGTAGTAATGTAATCAGCATACTTCACATTAATCTACAAAGTATCTCTACTTCTTTCAACGGTCTACAACAACTTGCTGCAGATGGAGATTATGACTTCATGGCCTTCACCGAGCACTGGCAAAGTACTGAACAATTATCTTTTTACTCTATTCTTGATTTTACTCAGATTACAAGTTTCTGTCGTCCAATTGATAGACATGGGGGGTGTGTACTCTATGCTCGAAAAAATATTGAAAACTGTATTATTAGAACAGATATTAACAACCTATGTGTTCAGTATGCATTTGAATGCTGTGCAGTCCAATATCCTATTGGTGATAATGTTAAATTAAATCTAATTTGTGTATATAGATCTAATCATCCTACTCTAAGTGATGTGGACTTATTCTTCGAGAAGATGACAGCCCTGCTTGATATTCTCACCAGAGAGAAAAAGAGCAAATATATAATAATTGGGGATTTCAATGTTGATTTTCTCGAACCGCAAGTTAATGTCTGTCAAAATTTATTGAATATTTTAGGAGCATTTGGAGCCGAGGTCATATTTCATCAACCTACTCGTGTAACTCACAATTCTTCTTCCTGTTTGGATAATGTTTTCACTAATATAGTAGATGGGAGGGGGGAAATATTTCAACCCCATCTCTCAGATCACAAAGCCATCTCGTTTAAATTCAGTGTGCATGGATCCATTAACAATTGTCCAAGAAGAGTTGTAAAGCACCGTAATTTTAGTCAATGTAATATTGGGAAATTTGTTGCTTTGCTTTCTGATATGGATTGGTCTGCATTGTACTCATTTGACAGGGATGAGATTGATGATGTTCACTCCGATAGTTCAGTTAGTCGTTAATTTATTGAGAAAAGGGACTGTATTTCTGGCGTTGTGAAGCTGGAGCGAAAAGCGAAATATACAATTGAAATGTTTTATAATAAATGCGGTCAACACTGATGACTTACCAGAAAAGTGTCCTGATGGTCGTCTCAGCGTCCTGTTTCGAAGTTCGAGGGCCTCACACAGGTCTTTGTGGCAGGGCAGCTTCCACGTTCCAAAATGCGGTGTTGAAAAACACCATCAAAATGCGTTGCGAGAATTTTCCAGAGCGTATATGCTAATGCGATTGTTGTCAAAGCGTTCTAATCACCAAAACTATCAAATAATCACCAAAACTATCAAAACCGATATTTTGCGGAGAAAAGTTTCTATATGTTAGTTCAGAGCGAAATCTATCAATCGATGCGTCCAATCAATCGAAAAACCTGCGTATGTTTTCCATCCGGAGTTGCGAAGTCGCCAGTGTTGACTTGGTTTACGCGTAAGTCTATGACTTTTAAGCCATCGCTTCAGCTTCACAATTATACGAAGAATCTTGAGGTTCTACAACGACTCAACATTCTCCGGGCGCGAAAAATGGTAAATAATGGCAACAAAGCGGTAATAAAATGATCTCAAGCGATATATCTAAGCGAAATGCACTGAGTGACTTATTCAACAATTTATTGAGCAGAAAGAAAAAAAAATATTGAATAGATAAATTAAATTTTCACAATGCGTGCTTCCAGTTCAAACAGGTAAAGGACAAAGTTTGACAACAGGTCTCTTCAAATTACCAGTTTTGGTTTTGACTGACGCAACACGGGAATGTCCATCTGCTGCATCCGATAGAGACGCTATCCTTCCGAGAGCCCACTGACAAGGGGGGAGCCTTTCGTCTTTAATTAGAACTAGATCTCCAACTATTGGAGGCTTGCTATCGGCAGAGAACCACTTCGATCTCTGCTGCAGTGTGTGCAGGTATTCACAATGCCAACGCTTCCAAAAATCTTGTTGAATGCGTTGTAAGCATTGCCAACGACTGAGGCGATTCAATGGAATATTATCAATTTGAGGATATGGTAGGGCATTTAGTGGCTCAAGCGTAAGGAAGTGACCAGGAGATAGTGCAGATACGTCCTCTGGGTCCGAAGATAATGCTTCCAGAGGTCGGGAGTTCAGAATGGCTTCTATAAGACATAAAACAGTTTGAAACTCCTCATACGTGAGAATTTGGGAACCTATCACTCTCTTAAGATGGGTTTTCACTGATTTGATGCCTGCTTCCCACAAACCTCCCATGTGCGGAGCGGAAGGGGGATTGAAATGCCACTGGATTTGTTCCCTTTCAGCAGAATGCTTCATGAGCTTAGTCAGTTCCCGATCTGCACCGATGAAATTAGTGCCACAGTCAGAATATATATGGCTTACCCTACCACGACGTGCGATGAAGCGTTGAAGCGCAGATAAAAAGGTTTCTGTTGAGAGATCCGTTGCTAACTCCAAGTGAAGAGCTTTCGTTGCGAAACACACGAATAGACAAATATATGCTTTAGTTGTTTTGATACCTCGGCGACGACCCAGTGTAATAGCGTAAGGGCCTGCGAAATCCACTCCACTACTACTAAAGGGTTTTATCTGCGAAACACGGGAAACGGGGAGTGTACCCATAGGGGGTTGGTATGGCATCGGGCGAAGCTTGAAGCATGTCAAACATTTACTCAACTCTGAAGATATGGCCCTTTTTCCACATAGAATCCAAAATCTTTGAGCTATTAGAAATCGAATAGTGCGCAGTCCCGCGTGTAAGTATTTTTTGTGATAAGTATTGATCACGAGTGATGTCAAACGGCTTTTTTTAGGCAAAAGTAAGGGATGCTTCGAATCAAAGGACAATGAAGACGAATCAATTCGGCCACCGACTCTCAATAAGCCCTGTTCATCCCTGAAAACTTGTAATTTCTGGAAATGTTTTGGGAAGGTCCTTCGTTTGAGTTCGGTGAGAAAGGAGCTTTGTTGAGTGGCTCTAACTAAGTGAACTAATGCTTCATTCAATTCAGATAGCGTGAGGCTTCCGAAAATTTTTCCAGTTCCTCGTTTCGCGTTGTTTACAAAGCGCAAAGCGTATGAGAGAATTCGTTGAATCTTTGTAAGCGAGGAAAATTTATCAAGTAGAGAAATAATAGTGAATAATTGTGGTTCTTCAGAAAGCGTTGCGCAAAAGTTATCAGCGTTTAATTGAGCGTTTGGATTAGTATCTATATCTGGAAGCGGTGAGTCGCGTAGTGAAGGCAATTTTTCAGGTCCATCAAACCAAATCGACCGGGAGACAAACTCTGAGGGTAGTAAACCACGAGAACCGCAGTCTGCAGGATTATTTTGTGATTCTATATGATACCACGAAGCACTAGGTATTTGATCTTGAATATGCGCAACTCTGTTTGACACGAATGTCGGCCATCGATGTGGGGATCCTTTGATCCAATCTAAAGTGATCTGGGAGTCTGTAAAGGCAAGAACTTTAGAGAAACTGATAGTATCAGCGAAAGTGTCCAAACAAAATGAAAGAAGATTTGAGAGTAAAACTGCACCACATAGCTCAAGGCGTGGAATAGTGATGCGCTTGAGTGGGGAGACTTTATTCTTGGCGCATAAGAACTTGTTATGTTCTAAATCCTGATCATCAATGATGCGTATATACACCACTGCACAATAACCCTTCTCAGATGCGTCACAAAATCCCAGAAGTTGATAGGATTTTGCCATGGGCGTGAGCATTTTGCGGGGAATACTTATGGACGACAGAATAGAAATTTCAGACTTAAACGCCATCCAGACACTAGAAACTTCTTTTGGAAGCTCGTCATCCCAACCAATACCGGAAGACCATACCCTCTGCATGAGATGTTTGAGTAAAAGGGTCACCGGTGACAGAAACCCGATGGGATCGTAAATGCGTGCTATTTGCGAAAGTAAGTGGCGCTTGGTGGAAAGGTTTCCAGATGTTTCCACGCTGAAACAAAAGCAATCTTGTGGTGGGTCCCATTGCAAGCCCAATACCTTGAGGAAGGTGGGTTCACCGTGTCGATCGAAAGATAGAGGGTCAATTGAAAGATGTGAGGGGGGTAAGTCAGATAAAATGGCAGAACAATTTGACGAAAATTTTCTAAGTTCAAAATGACCTTTCGCCAGAATATCAATCAGCTCTCTGAGTAGTCGTTTCGCCCCTGTCAAAGTGGAACTTCCGCTGACAATATCGTCCACGTAAGTGTCCTCAAGCAAGGCCTTTGATGCCAAGGGAAAATCTATTCCTTCATCTCTGGCCAGTTGAATGAGGGTACGCAACGCGAGATATGGAGCGCTATTAATACCGTAGGTTACGGTGAGTAACCTATAATCTTGGGGATCTTCATCAACCGAAAATCTCCAAATGATTCGCTGGTAATCTGCATGGTCTGGACTAACGCGAATCATGCGATACATCTGTCGGATGTCGGCGCAAACAACATATTCATGTAAACGAAAGCGTAACAATATAGTGATGATATTTTTCTGTAATTTCTTGCCCGTCAGGAGGTGGTCATTGAGTGAACCCTCCTCTTGATATGGCGATTTTAAGGAAGCGTTGAATACTACTCGAATTTTAGTTTGATCATTTTGAGTTTTAACCACACAATGATGGGGAAGATAAAAGGAATTTCTAGAAATGAGATCGCGAGGAACCAGTTCCATATGATTCGATTCAAGATAATCTCTCATGAATCCAACGTAAAGTTTATATAGATCTTGGTTCCTAACAAGCCTACGTTCGAGAGAGAGGAAACGGTTTAGCGCTAGCTCTCGCATTCCAGTAAATTGCGGCAAAATATTTCGGAATGGAAGAGATACAATATATCGACCCTCCCTATCGCGATAATGCTGATCGGAAAATATTTGATCGCATAATTTGTCATCAGAAGACAGTGGTTCTCCAGAGGGCACACTATCAAGTTCCCAAAATTTTTGTAGTGACCTATCAATTGAGAATTCAGAATATGATATAAAAAATGATGATATCGACGTATTCGATCTACAATCAAATTTTCCCATCAAAATATATCCTAGCACAGTATTTACAGCATCAAGTCGACCAGACCTTCCACTGATTTGATCCGGCAACAAAATCTTCGAAAATATATCTGCGCCCAATAAAATGTCAATCGAACCCGGCGAATAAAAACTGTCATCGGCAAGCTTCAAATGTTTCAAATGAGACCAAGAAGACTCGGGGATACGACAAGCAGGAAGTTCATCACATATTCTATCTAAAACTATTGCGTCTGTTAACAAGATCGGTTTCTCTGACTTGCACGGGCGAAACATTAAAGTTAAACAACCATGCGTAGCGTTTGTCTTCATTAAATTAAGACCCTTAACTTCTACATCGACTTTACGACGGGGCAAACCTAGCATATTTGCAGCCTTCCGACTTATGAATGAAGACATAGATCCACTATCAATCAAGCAAAGAAATCTACGGAATTCACCGAAATTATCTCGAACCTCAATCATGGCTGTGGATAAGAGAACAGCGGATGAATTTTGAGCAACCCCAGCAGACGCGGACAAAACGGCCCAATCAGTGGAGGGAGAAGGTTCTTCTGAATCAACAGGAGTTTTAGCAGAAGTTGGAGCAAGATGTAGAAGGGTATTATGACGCTCATGACATTTTCGACAGGTGTTTATTGACTTACAGGATCGCAAATCATGAATGCTACTCAAACAGTTGAAGCAAAGATGTTTTTGCTTCACGAGTGCGTGACGTTCTTGAGGAGTCATTTCCAAGAATTCCGAACAGGAATGTAACATGTGATCTTGTTTACAAAGCGTACAAACTGGAATGGGTTTTGAGCGTGAGTTTCTACTATCATTCGAAAAGTAGGATCCGATGCGAGGTTTTTCATTGGTGGCTGTTCCCTTTGAATTAGGGTATCTGCTATTATTCGAATTCTGAGGCGCTCCCAACGTGTCCATTGCAATGCAATATTTATTCAAAAACTCAATGAGTGTTTTGAAATCTGGAATGGAGGAAGAGCTGTTTTCCAATTCGAATCGAGCTACAGTTGCGTTGTCTAGGCGTTTTATCAACAGCATGAACATTACAAAGTCCCAAGACTCTACAGGAAAATGCATATTTTTAAGTGCGGCCAAATTTTCAGTGAATGTACTGATCAAGTTTCGCAGTGCGGAGCGGTTATTGCAATTAATTTTAAGTGTGTTCTCTATGGCGTTCCAATGGGCTTGAGCTCTCAATCTCTCATTGGAAAATCGATCAATAAGCGACTGATATGCTATTTGATAATTAACCGCGGTCATAGGCAAGGTGCGGACTAAAGAAAGAGGCGGTCCTTCTAAAGACGAAATCAAATAATTAAACTTTTCAATTTCTGTGAGCGATGAGTTATTATGCACTAGAGCATCAAACACGTCAATGTAAGTAGCGAAGTGAGTGTAATCTCCTGTAAATGATTTAATTTCAATCCGAGGAAGACGAACATTGCAAGCATTGGGCGAACTGACAGCAAGACTTTGTTTTCTAGACAATGCGGCTTGTACTGAAACATCAAGAGATTCCCCATTTGGGTCGAACAATTTTGTATAAATCGTCTTAACAGCAAAAAAATCATCTTGAAATTGACTTCTTATGGACTCCTCTGGAGTCAGATCATTATCCTCACCTTGCAAAAGAATAGCAGTTACTGTTTGGTGTTGTTTATTGAATTCTTCGCGGACTTCGTCGATCTCTGTGAAGCGAATTTTAAACGAAGTTTGTAGAGTGGAATCTGACACAGCCTTCCTCGCAAGATCCAAAAGTGAATTTAATTCATTAATACAAGAATTTCTGATGAAATTAGCTCGCTTTAATTTCAAATCTGCCATATTTACCAAGTCTAAAATGAAACGTTATAATTCCGAAAATATGTGCGTAAACGATGTCACTCAATGCAATTTCAATCGAAGAATATTTCGTCTCGATAAGCGGGATATCTCACGCTCTGGGCTACCAGATGTGCAGGTGGAGCAAAAACTTATGATAAACAACTATAAATAATTGAATATTGAAATCCCTCAAAATAAGGGAGGCGAATTCAATATCCGGTTCGATTAGGACCAATGTTCACTCCGATAGTTCAGTTAGTCGTTAATTTATTGAGAAAAGGGACTGTATTTCTGGCGTTGTGAAGCTGGAGCGAAAAGCGAAATATACAATTGAAATGTTTTATAATAAATGCGGTCAACACTGATGACTTACCAGAAAAGTGTCCTGATGGTCGTCTCAGCGTCCTGTTTCGAAGTTCGAGGGCCTCACACAGGTCTTTGTGGCAGGGCAGCTTCCACGTTCCAAAATGCGGTGTTGAAAAACACCATCAAAATGCGTTGCGAGAATTTTCCAGAGCGTATATGCTAATGCGATTGTTGTCAAAGCGTTCTAATCACCAAAACTATCAAATAATCACCAAAACTATCAAAACCGATATTTTGCGGAGAAAAGTTTCTATATGTTAGTTCAGAGCGAAATCTATCAATCGATGCGTCCAATCAATCGAAAAACCTGCGTATGTTTTCCATCCGGAGTTGCGAAGTCGCCAGTGTTGACTTGGTTTACGCGTAAGTCTATGACTTTTAAGCCATCGCTTCAGCTTCACAATTATACGAAGAATCTTGAGGTTCTACAACGACTCAACAGATGATATGTGGAACTATTTTTTTCATAATTTTGAAATACTTTTTAAGAATTCGTTTCCTAAAGTTCTGAATAGATATAGGAAATCAGTTGGGACCCTTCGGAATGATCCCCAACTTTTGAAGATCAAAAATGAGTTGGATATCTTGTATACCATGTCTAGAACGAACGCGCAACACTTACTGCTCTATAGATCAAAAAAACATGAATATGACAAACTAATAACTAAACTTAAACAAGGACTTTATGGTAAT
Source organism: Halyzia sedecimguttata (assembly GCA_937662695.2). Classification (NCBI taxonomy): domain Eukaryota; kingdom Metazoa; phylum Arthropoda; class Insecta; order Coleoptera; family Coccinellidae; genus Halyzia; species Halyzia sedecimguttata. Next base: position 6,000,484 of record OW569416.2, on the reverse strand, counting down.
TTAATCTCAACCTCTACAAATAAATCTAAGACTACTTGGTCACTGATAAGAGAACTTAACGGTGGTGGAGGCGCTAAGGTATCAAAGTTTCCTACTGGCAATCCTAAAATATTAACTGACAAATTTAACAACTACTTTGTTAATGCTGGAAGCATATCTGTCACGCCGATCAATGATGATACTTTTCATGTTTTGACCAGGTGCCCAAGGTCATTCTTCATGTTTGAAGTAACTCCTTCTGAATTATTGAATATTGTGTCAAAACTAAATAACTCGTTATCTCACGGTTATGATGAAATTCCTATGAAGATCCTGAAAAAGTGTATACATGAAATTGCTGAGCCCTTAAGTTTCATAATAAACAATTCATTCACATCAGGCTTATTTCCCGATTCGCTGAAAATATCAATAGTGAAACCAATTTATAAAAAAGGATCTCATGAACAATTGGAAAATTACCGTCCTATTACCTTGTTAACATCGTTCTCTAAAATTTTTGAAAAGGTTTTATCTGTTCGACTGATCTCTTTCTTTTCTAGGTTTGAAATATTCAGTAAATGTCAGCATGGGTTCGTACCACACAAATCCACTGAGACAGCCATATTTGAAGCGATAAATGAAATTCTTATAGCCTTTGAAAACGGAAATATTCCCATAGGAATGTTTCTTGACCTATCGAAGGCCTTTGACAGTATCAATCATGAAAGACTGCTGTCAAAATTGGAGGCATGCGGCATTCGCGATAATCAGCTCAAACTCATCCAGAGCTATTTGAGTGGTCGCAAGCAGAGAGTTGAATTGGTGAAGGATGGCGATGTCTTCTACTCTGAGGACCTCTTAGTTTTGATGGGCATTCCGCAGGGTAGCATCTTGGGGCCCCTGCTCTTTTTAGTTTATATTAACGACATGCCAGATCTGATCAGTCTTCTTGTCAGGATTATTCTCTTTGCAGATGATACTAATGTCATTGTCTCTGATCCTTCCATAGCTACAGTCATTCAAAAAGTAAACATTGCGTTCGAATCCATTACCTCTTGGTGTAATAATAACCATCTCCGATTGAACGTGAACAAGACCGACCTAGTTTTCTTCCACACTGATCGATCACGCCTCTCATTCCCAGAGTCGATCAGAGTCGGTAACACTGCCCTTTCCGTGGGTGAATCAACCAAGTTCTTAGGTATCTACCTGGATGCCTCCCTAAAATGGGATCTTCAGGTAGAACATTTGAGTAAGAAATTACTCTCCGTGCTGTATTCCATAAATGTTTTGAAACGTCAGGTAACAATCGACGTTTTGAAGGTAGTTTACTTTGCAAATTTCGAAACATTAATCTCGTATGGTATTATCTTTTGGGGAGGCAGCCCACATGCACGACGTCTTTTCATCATCCAGAAAATGACTTTAAGATCCATCCTACGACTTCCTTACAGAGAATCGTGTAGAGGTTTATTCAGAAAGAACAACATCCTGACACTGCCAGGTTTGTTTGTATTTAGGACATTGTGTTTTAATCGCAAGAATCCTGATCTCTTTGCACGGTTCTCTAATTCCAACAATACGAGAAGGACGATGCCTTACCTCCTACCCAAATGCTCACTTACTCTCACGCAGCAAAGTTGCCAATATAGCTGTATGAGATTTTTTAATGCTCTACCAAGATCACTTCAACAGACCAACAATATGCGGTTATTTAAAATAAAGGTACGCAAGTTTATACTTAATATGGAACCCTACAGTGTAGAGGAATTTTATAATTATTGTCGGTCAACTAGTGACTAATGAATCGGTTTGACTTGTTTCAGTTTCATCACTGTATTATGTATATGTATATATGTGATAATTTTTGAAATAAATGTGTGTTATTATTATTATTATTATTATCTAGTTGTAGAATATCGACATAAAGACGTGTTTAAAATATTATAAGAATCGTACACCTGGAAAATAAAAAAAAAATTGGTTCAAGCACTGATGTGAGGTCAGGAGCTTTTGCGCGTATGTTCTATTGTCCATTTTTCTGTATTGGACACTCTTAATCGAATATACCATGGTGAATTATATTGTCCATTCTCCTGTATTGGACACTTAATTCGAATTTACCATGGTAAATTCGAATTAAGTTTCCAATATTTGGTCAAAATGTAAGGTACTTTTCCATCTAAAGAATAAGTTATAAAATGAAACATATTTCCAAGTCGTAGTTGAAATAGGGACACTTCTTGAGATCGAGTGCTAGTGTTACAATTGTTACACCACAGGGGTCAATTGTAACACACAATAATAAAAACAATGAACTGAAAATAAAATGAAAACTCAACAGCAGTGGAAACTTAGAACATACTAAACGAAAATCAGTACCAGTTATTCCGACAAATAATTTATTTGTACCTACAAACATGGATGGCACAGGTTGAGTGGGTCCGTTAATGACCAACCTTCTATAGCGCTTTAATAATCTTCGGAACATGTAGTACAAAAGTTGCCATCGTTTCCATTATCTCTTGCTCCATCAGCGTCATTATTTTTTGTTTAAAAGGTGTTCTCTTCGTTATAATTACATATCCTTGTTTTGTTACTTTCTTCAGGTAGGTATAGAAGAGTGAGTTACACAAAATTCGTGATAAAATTCTCTGGAAATCATAACTGAATTATTGGAATGATTTTTCATTTTATAATAGTAAGTTAAATAGTACTCTTAAGCGTATTTCGCTTTTTGATATTTATGGCAGACTGATGGTTATTAACAAAGGCGCGTCTTGTCAAAGTTGTCAGTTCGGTATTTCATGTAGTTTTGATTACGACTAAGGGCCTATATATTCACCTATCTTTAAATTGTCAAGTAGCCTTACCGAAAAGAAGTATTCTGTAAATGCGTATTCACCTCTTAGTTATACGAAGTTATCTGTAAATCTGTGAAACATGAAAAGACGTTATTACTATAAAGGTGGTCAGTAAATTTAACGAGCACGTAGATAGGTACACTTTAGGGAGAGGTTGAATAAATCGGCCTTAATAGGTGCCGATACTTACCAATGTATATGTTTCAAATGCCTCACCATTACGATTGACACATATATCTCCCCTACTTCTATAATCGAGTCCCATGATATCTTAATCAAGTATGATGTCAGAATAGGAAGTCGAAGAATGAAAAATCACCGGCGTTGAATCAGATGCATGAGCGTGCTCGTTCATTTAAAGATCAATATATTTCACTGATTTCTATCACCGTATACAACTGATAATTTTTTACTAAATATAGTAACCAATCAAATTACTGAATTTTGAGTCATGTGTGAAATTTCATCCAATCACCTCTGGATTACATCGATAATGCCCTACATGTGGAATTTTCAGATTATTGTATTGAAAATTATTAAACGTCAGATTGACATTATTGAGAGGTTTCTTTCTGGGTTTTCTCTCCCAAACTCTGAAAAATATCTATAAAATAAAAATTAATTATTTTGTGATTTTCTTCTGATACGTAAGAAACACAAGATATTTTTCAGAAGCAATCAATCGAACAATGTTGCCTAACAAACAACAACTCAACAACATCAACGAAGAAACAACTATATCGTAACGTTTCGAATCTATAGCAGACTCCTTCGTCAGACACGAAAATCTTCAGAATTATTGTGTTGATAGTTATTCTGAAATCCGAGAATTGTTTAAATCAATTATTTTAAAACAAAATTATCTCGGTATTAGCAAGGCTCAAGGGATATTACTACTGAAAATTAATGGATATGAGAGATTCCTTATATCAGTAAATTGAAATTTTAATTGGGGCAATGATCACTCAAGGAATTATGGTGAATAGTACCTTTGTACGACAGCATGAAACAGCTGATGGTCCCCTCAAAATTTAACATAATGCAGAATAAATTCCTGAAATGTTTTTGGTAAACATTTCTTTCAGGATGGAGAAGAACGCATTGATAAATTTTCGTATCGAGAATAACAGCAAGTTTTCCTGCGATTTTACATGGGTAAAAATCGCAGTCACTTTCTGTATATCTCAAGCCACGGTGTACCGATATTATCAAAATGATGAAAATGCTGATGCATTTATTGATATGATTTTCTTTCCGACGAACCATTCAAGAATCAGCCAGACAAAGAATTCACGCATAAACTCCCGAGGTTCCCAGATATAGTGTAGTCCAACGAATTCGAATTTAATTCGATCATTCGATCAATAATTGGTCAATATTTCCGAATAAGTTTCTTACAATTTCTTCTATTGATGCTTTCCTCAGAATTGAATGTACCGAAAGGTTAGTTTCATATTATGTTTGAGAAAAAGGAATCGAGCAATTATGAAATACGATTATCCTCTTGGAAAAATGGACGCAAGCTACTTAAATATGTGTTTGAGTTAATTCCTCGATTGTTGGGAGGATTCGACAATTTGATAATATATAGCCCAATATAATGCTGCCTAAAATGAAGTCAACATAAGAGTTCGAAATGAAATCATCCATCAGTATAATACTGAGGTAGGAATAATTAACCACTAACAAAATTGTATTCATATATGATTTAAGATTCAAAGTCTTGTATAGATATATATCTGGAGATTATTTGATAGGATTTCCAAGAAAACCAATTTGTCATTGTTAGAAATTTCAAAAAAGACTTTAGCTTAGTATCTTCAATATTCTGAATGACGTAAACCAAAACATCTCAGCTCCTGCCTAGATTATCTCATTTTTGCCAGCTCATGCCTGGATGCTATTACTTTCTGCAATTTTTTAATTCATTGCTGGAACTCATCTCAAATAACTGCTTTCAACTTACTTATAATGAATACGTAGTTCAAGTTAATTATATCTGTCCATTCCGTCCGTTCGCCTATACAGGGTGAGTGTTTAAATTGTACGTTAATTTCAACCATAGATTCGTATCGCCAAATGATTCACTTTTTTAATTTTCCATTTTTACAAATTCAGCTAAGGCAATAGGATACAGATGAAAAAAAATACTAAACCGATTGAATTCAAACATGGTTATTAGTTGTAGAATGCCAATGCGGAAACGTTTGCAAAATTTGGTGAGGATAGCATTTGTAGAAAATTTTAAATAAATCTTTGAAAATAAAAAAAAAAAGTTCTATATATCAGTAACTAATCGTTCGAAATTGCTGAAATTTTGCAAGAACCTTCATAACCTAACTGTACTGACAATTTTCAAGTTTTAATACGATCGGTTAAATATTGTTGGAGATTCGAGCATTCTTGTGTGAGTTCAGTAGATGGGTGACCGTTGCCTCGATAACTTTCGAACGAAAGGAGATAGGGACTTGCAATTTTCAGGGAAGGTTGCGTATCCGAAAGGGAGAGTTGAGTTCAATTTTGGGCATAATCGGTCTAACGGTTTCCGAGTTATACCCATCTGGAATATTGTTTCCTTGATAACTCAAAAAATTAATATCCGATCGAATTGAAGTTTGGTAACTAGTAGTAGAAAATCAACATAAAGACGTGTTTAAAGTTTTGTGAGAACCGTACCCCTAGAAAATTTGAAAAAAACGACGAGAAAAAAAATTTTAAGAACCGTACCCCTAGAAAATTTCAAAAAAATCACGAAAAAAAAATTGGTTCAAGCACTGACGTGAAGTCAGAAGCTTTTGCGCGTATGTTCTATTGTCCATTCTTCTGTATTGGACACCCTTAATCGAATTTACCATGGTAAATTCGATTAAGGGTGTCCAATACAGAAGAATGGACAATAGAACATACGCGCAAAAGCTTCTGACTTCACGTCAGTGCTTGAACCAATTTTTTTTTCGTGATTTTTTTGAAATTTTCTAGGGGTACGGTTCTTAAAATTTTTTTTCTCGTCGTTTTTTTCAAATTTTCTAGGGGTACGGTTCTCACAAAACTTTAAACACGTCTTTATGTTGATTTTCTACTACTAGTTACCAAACTTCAATTCGATCGGATATTAATTTTTTGAGTTATCAAGGAAACAATATTCCAGATGGGTATAACTCGGAAACCGTTAGACCGATTATGCCCAAAATTGAACTCAACTCTCCCTTTCGGATACGCAACCTTCCCTGAAAATTGCAAGTCCCTATCTCCTTTCGTTCGAAAGTTATCGAGGCAACGGTCACCCATCTACTGAACTCACACAAGAATGCTCGAATCTCCAACAATATTTAACCGATCGTATTAAAACTTGAAAATTGTCAGTACAGTTAGGTTATGAAGGTTCTTGCAAAATTTCAGCAATTTCGAACGATTAGTTACTGATATATAGAACTTTTTTTTTTTATTTTCAAAGATTTATTTAAAATTTTCTACAAATGCTATCCTCACCAAATTTTGCAAACGTTTCCGCATTGGCATTCTACAACTAATAACCATGTTTGAATTCAATCGGTTTAGTATTTTTCGAGTTAATGAGGAACAAAAACCACAAAATTTCATAAAATTTCAGATGGCTATAACTCCGAAACCGTTTGGCCGATTAGGCTCATAATCAAACTGAAATGTCGCGTTGTGGTGTACATCCTAACCTGAAAACTTGAGGCCGCTATCTCTCTCAGTTCTCAAGTTATCGTGACAACAAAAATATTTTTTAATAATTTTTTAATAATTTTGTAGCCATACGATTCGCACAAAATTTCACAAACGTGCTTAGGTTCATATTCTACAACTACTCACCAAGTTTCAATTCGATCGGATTCATATTGGTTGAAAACAAAATTATTACTCGGAAACCACTGGGCCGATTATGCCCATTAACGAACTTGTCCGTCGTATTGGGATGCGCCACCCACCCTGAAAATTTCAAGTCGCTAGCTCTTTTCGTTCTCAAGTTATCGTGGCAACGGCCGGACGGCCGGACGGCCGGACGGCCGGACGGCCGGACGGCCGGACGGACAGAATCAAATTTGACATCGAATTCTTCATTGGGGAGTCGAACTTAATCGTTTGAGACCATTTTCGTCAAAAAATTCGAAAGTTACAGACATTTGGGCAAAACTATAACGCGATGTTCCCCAGAACATACGCGCAAAAAGTGTTTTATTTTATGAGAGGAATCTATGGTTAAAACTTATGTACAACTTTACGCTGTTTCGTAAATGTTTCGCTATTTAGCTGGCAATCATTTTTGTGGCGCTACTTTCGATGCTTCTTCTAACTCCAGTGGAGTCAGAGAAATATCAGACGTTACCATTACAGATTGACTAGACTGTACCAAAAATCTATAACATTGGACTTGAATCTTCAATAGATTTGCGTATTTATTTGAATGCATTATATTATAAACAATTTTTAAAATATGCTTATGCGCTAAAAAAACGTAACTCAAGCTTGTGCCTTTAAATTATGTTTTCATGTGCACTAGACCACGAATAAGAATTAAATCTGGGATTTCTCCAAAATTCGACTGGCTTCGCACATTTTGCATTTTTCAGTATCATATTAATAATGCACAAACTTATACGAAATATCCTCCTTCCTCCATATAGCATACGAGTATACAGAGTATACGAGTATTTCAGAATTAACGGCTCATTAGAATTTTGTATCAATTCTGGAAGATGTGAATTTTAGTTCATGCAGAATTCACCTATTGAGTGGTCATTTTATGCGGTTAATTGTTTTGACGACCTTGTCGTTCCAAATATGTAGATAGTAAATAGGAAAATAGGTCTAATTGGATAAAAATCAATTCGCCTCTTCGAAAGTAGATTTGGCTTATGGCAAACCTTTTTCAGGGCTATTATTTATTTGATTCCATTTGTCGAGTTTGCTTCGGGGTACGTTCTTATACACATGTTCGTGCTTATTTGTCGGAACCCAGAATTATCTGTTATATTCTTCAATTCGACTCAAAATACACAAGTAGAATATACTTAATATTAGCCCTGGTCTAGTATTTAAATGAATAGAAGGTCATGATTAAAACTTTTATGGTCTTCTCAATTATGTCATACGACTTTTGTTGGGAATATAATTGTTGTCGCAAATTTGTGAAAAATTTAGATAGTAATTGAAATTTTGTTACGATCAGTAATTCAGCATCCATTGCTTACACTATACAATGTCTTACATAATGGCTTCGAATACTTTAATTTGTTAGGTTATTAAACATTTTACGATTGTATCAATTGCTCAAATTGCTGACAATCATAGTTGTTGATATTGGAATAAACGGGCTTATTTTCAACCCAATCAAAAATCCTAGATGAATTATGGCATGGCATCGGTATCAATATTGAATCAAACAAAAATGTGATATTTTTTGCGTACCACTGATAATAAAAAAAAAATTGCTGTAGCGAATGCGAAAAATATTAAAAATAATCTTCGTCCTACCGAAAGCTAAAAAATTCACAGTAACAATGTTATATCAACAATATATTCACTCCAATTTTTCATCCCATACCTCTACTTCCACCGAATTCAGAACTATGGAAAAAACACAATTTCACCAATATTGTGCTATGAAGTGGGTTCCTCAGGCTGCCGAAATATCAAAATTAAAATTTGTAAATATGCTCGATCGTATCTTTTTGTGAACATAAGGATCTAGTGGGTGAAGACTGTCATGGCGAATATGGCATATCGTGAAAGATTGCGGGTCAAATAGCCAAATTTACCATTCTCCAGAATGTATTGTTACGATTCGTGAAACTTGAAATCTCGAACTTTGTAAATTTTGAAAAATGAATTGTGCTCTGGCCTTCAATGAATTGAATCTGTAATAAAATAAAAGTAATTGAGACTCAGATTGGCCGTGTAAAGAGGTTGCGCACTCTGATTCTCCAAATAGTGGTTCGGGAGATATCGCATCTTGAATCCACGCATGCGCAGACCCTTACCAGGGGATTATATTCACCCCAAAAACTTCAACCCTTTCAGGTGAAAACTCCAGCAGATAAAGAACTCCTCGTCTACTCATGCACATAAAGAAAAATGCCCAAAATGGGTTTCAAGAATTTCAAAATTTGCCCCAGGGTCACGACCCACGGCATGGACACTCCGACTCGAAAACAACACTATTTTCCCCAAACTGATTTGTTCGTGCAAAGAATTGTCATCATAAATTTTAATATTGGCCCCAAGGATTATGTACCGAACACTACACCTCGGACTGTCTTCTCGAAACTGGCTCCCAAACTCACAGAATTGACATGAGCTTTTAATATGGCCTTCAAGTTACACCCCCAGTCATTCACCGTTCAGAAAAATTTTTAAAACCAATTTAAAATTTCACCTATCGTTCACGCATTAATTCAATTTCAACGGCAGTTACTCGTTCATATTTTAATCAGTTGCCCTCGTACATATCGTATTGATTCAGATGAAGACGCAACAAAAGCCTTCGAATATTTACCAGATGTTATATTCCACGTAGGAATTCGAACTGAAATAATTTGTCCGGTTTGGAAGTTCAAAATTATTAAATTATTATATATAGGCTCCTAGTGGCCTGTTCTCAGTGAAATTTTGCACACCCCAAGAGGTCATCATTGGTCACCGAAATGACAAAATTGAAATCAATCCGATATTTGGTTTCGGAATTTCAAGAAAAATATTCCGCTTATAGTTAAAAAATTTTTGAATTTTTTTTACTCATGCTATCCCCACGAAATTGCACAAGTTTTTAAGTCGGTACTTTGCAGCCAACTACCGAGTATCAATTCAATCGGATCAGTTTTTTTCGGGTAATAGTGAAAAAAAAATTTAAAATTTTATTTTTTTTTACTTTATAGCCATCCGATCAATACAAAACTTCGCACGCATATTATTATTATTATTATTATTATTATTATACAATTTGGCACTTTATTTCAATTATAGATCGAGTGATCGCTTTCAGAAATATTGTTGAAAATTATTTTAACTGAAAATGGCCATAACTCCGAAACGGCTTGGTGGATTTTGCCCATTAACGGTCTTGTCGGAGATATTTACGCTCCAACTGATTCCGTTCGAGAGTTATCGTGCTGGCCGGAACAGCCGGCCGGAACGGACGGACAGAATTGAATTGCCCCGGATTATTCATCAGTGAGTAGAACTGAATCGTTTGAGACCATTTTCGTAAAAAAAATCGAAAAATACAGACATTGTGACGAAATGATAGCACGTTGTTCCTTGCGGAACACGCGCGTAAAAATGGCGGACCTATGTATAGGTATTGTAGAAAATATCGGAAAACATTTTTTGTCATGTAGGCTAATCAGTCTTGGGCAAGTTTAGTACCTGAATGGGTGACCACTTTACCTATTAATTTGAACAAATGTACCAAAGCTGACCGATCTCACGTCGGTACTCTTTCTATTCTTCACTTCCGTATATTCAGTTTTCTCCAGTGATTTTATAGATTACTCATTAATCATAAGTATAAAGAACTATTATCCCAGCATCACCACCGAAATAAAACCATTATTGTAATATAAATGAAATTGAAAAATACGGGTGAATTTTTTCACCTCTTGTCCACCATGAATAGAAATTTTACATTCGAGAACAAAAATTCCATTGTCTCGTTCGGGAGAAAAAAACTTCAACTCGTTCACTGCTTCGGGCAAAACAGTAATTAAAAGTTGGATTTATACTCCCTAACTCTGCGCAACACCGATTCGGTTTGGCTCCGTTTGTGATTAGTTAATTCAGATGTAACGTTCTTAACGAACGGAGTTCCGGCGTAATTACAATCCAAAAAAGCGGCATGCTTTCAAGAAGTTTTTGCCAAACCGAATAAACAAACTGAAACATGGCCTCCTAAAAGATGTTCGAGCAGCTCCTATCGGCCACCCTCATGCCGCCAAATCCCTAAAACCCCAAAGTTGAGGCATGCATTCTTCGACATCAAAGGCCATACCGTTCAGCCCCAGCTGTTGCAAACCAGAGAATTGCGAGAATATCCAATAAAATCGATTCTGAGCGGGAAGCATGTGTCGAAACTATCATGAGGATGAAAATTGAGGAGGTCTTTGCAATTATAGAAGTCTGAATATAGTCTTAAAAGCTATAAAGAAGTCCTCCGCCACCGCGGATCCTGTTACTGTCAAAGAACTTGCTTCACCGTTTGGCACTAAGGGTCTCATGGGATTAGAGCCGTTTGATCTATAGTTAATGCGCATTTGGTAATTTTACACGGAAAGTCTGATTCTTACTATGACATTATGGTTCACTGATTCGAGTGCTTCCAACATAGGCAATGTTTTATGAGAATATATGCTGAGTGTGTAGTGTAGAAATAGTTATTTATTATACAAGGGAAAAAAGTATTAGATTTTAGCTCGAGGTTATGTTGTCTCCCGACGCGAAGCGGAGAGAGACAAAAAAACCGAGAGCTGAAATCTAATATTTTTCCCGTGTATAATACACTATTTTTTTCTGTGATAGGAAATACGACGATTTAATAGTGAAAGAACATATTATTACAATATATTAAAGTCAGAATGTTATCGATATGAAATTTGAATTTTTAAACTAGTAAGCTATTAGACCTGCGTTGCTAAGGAAAACTACAGTGTAATCAAATATCTGTCTATTTAATTTTGTGATATGATTCAAAAATTGCGAACTCAGTAATTGTTTAGTAGTTATTTTGAATACTATAAAGTTAAAAATGCTTGATTCTGAGTTTTCTCTGACTCCACCGGAGTTGATAGAAGCAGCGCAAGTAGCGTCACGGAAATTATTGCCAGCTAAATCGCGGAAAATTTACGAAACCGCGTATTCAAGATTTATGGAATGGAAAATAAAAAAGACATGCAGTTCTTTCTCGGAGACAGTGTTATTGGCTTATTTTTTCGGAACTGACACAACAACAAAAGCCATCAACAGTGTGGTCGAATTATTCAATGATTAAAAGTATGTTACGATCCAATAATAATGTAGACATTTCAAAATATTTCAAACTAATTACATTTCTGAAACAAAATGGGAAAGGTTACACGCCCAAGAAAGCTGCGACTTTACGAGTAGACAATTGATTGTGATTTTTTAAATAATGCACCCGATGAAGTTTATTTAATGGCCAAGGTTGTTGTTGTATTTGGGATTGCAGGAGCTTGTCGAATTTGTGAAATCAGCCAGGTAACATTAGATGATATTGAATATTCGGGAAAGTTATTAATTGTGAAACTGAAGCAAACAAAGAATGATGCAAACAGGAGATTTGTAGTAACTGAAGAATATATTAAATATTACCGAATGTACATAGCCCTTCGTCCAGCAGCAGCAAAAGATCGCCGCCTGTTTTATGCATATCGCAATGGAAAATGTATCAATCAGGTTGTGGGTAAAAATCAGTTTTATAAGGTACCTGAAACAGTAGCTAATTTTCTTCAACTTGAAAATGCTAACTTATATACAGGTCATCATTTCGAAGATCGTCTGCTACACTTTTAGTTGAATCTGGGGGAGACTTGATGACACTAAAGAAACATGGCGGTTGGAAGTCATCAACGGTCGCTGAAGGGTATGTTGATGAATCGGTGGCACACAGAACAGAAATTGCTAATAAAGTGTTCAGAACGTGTGGCAGTTCTGAAATAACACCCGATTTGCGACCAGGTACATCAACAGCAGTTGTGTCCATGTCAGAGAATATTATTTCAACACCAGAAAATTCGTCGGTTGTACCGAATAGTTCAAGGAACATGTCATTCACGCAATGCACATTTAATAATTGTACTTTTGATATAAAGGAAATGTAACTTATATTCAATAAAATATTCTAAAATCAAATATCTTCCATTATCTATATGTAATATATCCGAGAAAAAAGTATTCACTTTTTTCCCAGGGAAAAAAGTTATATTTTGTTACCTGTCAACACAGATAAAATGGCAAATTTTTTTCCCGTCACAGAAAAAAGTCCCTATATCTACTTTCAACTGATCTTTGACAGGGCGTTCGTGAAACAGCTCATAGTAGCGGTCAATTTTACAGCCCAGTTCCAGATTTGAACGCGATCGAATCTATATTTGGAAAAACATATATATAATATTCCACAATATTATAACGAATGCAGTGGTCCAATTTTTATATGCCGCGCTTGTTTAAATTCGATTAGCAAAATGATGAAAGGTTCCGGATTATTCCAACGGTATATAGTGAGAACTATCAAACTCTATGTATGTACTATGAGGTTGCTATTCAAGAACATTAAATTATTGTTATTGCTCTATGATTATGAATGACAAAATGTCAAATGTCAAAATATCCATTAGTTTTTGCAGATTGCAGATTATATTGCAAATGAAAATAATTTTGAACAACTTGACACAATTTGATGAATTGGAACCGAAATTGAAACCCAATGGCAGGATTGCTGAATTTTGCTTTGCCTATTTGGGAGGCTAATAATTTCAATAATTGATGGTTCATGATTCAAACAAGTCAATAATTATAATATATATCATATTAAAAATCGATATCGATTATCTATATTCGAAATAATTACATACGTCAAGTTTTTTCAATTCTATGACCATAGAATATATTGATAAGTCAATTTTCATTCCTTCATTTTGAGTCTTTCAAATGAATGATTTAACCAAGATAATCACTTTCTACAAACAGATTCGAATGAAAACAGGTTCATGTTGAAGTATTTTTTTTTTGCTTTGGAAAGTCGACATTATATAGGTCCGGAAATATAAACAATTGAAAGTATTATAATCATTACGGATTATTGTATTAGCAGATTACCATCATATTAACTATTTGATATCTACAATGACGTAGGTATACGTAGCTAGAAACTAAAAGTTATAAATATTCCTAATGCGCGCCTGCAATTATCTTTATCAATTACTAGAATAGAAAAAACAAAATAACGAGGAATTTTGAGCATCAGAATCGAATAGTATAAGGTTCAGTACCCTGGTATAGTTTAATGACAAGTATAGTCGAGAGGAGTTGGTCGGTTATAGCTTTTAATTTAATGAAAATTGGCAGCCTTGGGTGAGTTCAGTACCTAAGTGGATAACCGCTCTGGTTATCAAATTGAACAAGTACACCTATCTTATTTTTGCGCGCATGTTCTAGGGATCAGCTTGCTATCATTTTGCACAAATGTCTGCCTTTTTAGAATTTTATGTCGCAAAATGGTCTAAAACCAAATATTAGGTTAGGACTCACTGATGAAGAATTCGAGGTCAAATTCGGTTCTGCCTGGCTGAATCGACCGAACGGTTTTGGAGTTGAAATTTTGTTTTCGAACAATACAGATCTGATCGAATTGAAAAATGGTAGGTATCTACCTACATCTGTAGAATGCCGCCACTTGGAAACTATCCCGCGGATATCGCTATCGGCTTTGAAAACCTAATTCTACAGAAAAATTCCAAATTTGAACATGTTCGTATCCTTATTGTGGGAGCTATTGAAGAAATACTGGAAACCGAGTAGTGTTGGGCAAGTTCAGTATCTAGATGGGTGACCATTACCACCATAACTTTCGAACCGAAAGAGATAGCGATATGCAATTTTTAGGGTAGGATGTGCATCTGAATGCGAAAGTTGGGTTCGTTCGCCAGACGGTTTTTGAGTTACAACTATCTGGAGTTTTCAGTGTTATTTTCAAGGTTAACCGCCAATATAAAATATTATTATGTTCAATAATGGACCTGGATCGTGGAATCGTGCAACGAAAACATTTTGGTAACTCCCCGTGACGAACATTTCAGGAGTCGGATGGATGAATCTGAACCTCTGCCGTTTCGAAATTAATTAAATTGAATACAAAAGTCGAGTATTACCCTGGGATGATCCATAGATTTTTCGATAATTCATCAATTAATTTCGAGGGATGGAAATTGAAGGCATGAATCTGTAAATATTAAGACAAATATTTCGAATGGTATAAAAGTTGATTTACAGGCTGTTTATAAATTGATTCGTTTAGGATTGTTTAGGATTGTTATATAGCAAAAATTGAAGTCTTTCATTTAGTTTTTTGTTCTGAGCCGCTTTCTCTTCGTGTAAGTACCCTTCGGCATCATAAAAATCCAAAACCCAGAAATATTTATCGTTATGACTTCATTTTATACGAATCTACTTGATATTAGTTGATATAACTACATAAACAAAATAGGACCTCGAAATGGATTCGTATAATTATTATACTTATGCATTGAGTTCACAAATCAAATTTATTGATCATTTTCAGCCTTCTTGTCCTTCATTAGTGTTCTGTAGCTCTGGAAAAATTAAATCAAACTGAGTCGTGTTAAGCTTCCCATAGCTAGCCTGAATGGCTATATAGAGAACAGTGATGCAGTCCAATGAGCCTGAAATCCATCTGTTCTTGCTTTTCGGAAAAATTATGAAATCCCCTGGGTACTAATTCGATTTGTAAACTGCATGCTTAAGTAGGTATAATCATTATATGAACCATTTCGAGACCCTATCGGCCGAACGCTTTGGACGTGTTTGAAAACGCTCAACGACAATCATGGCCATAGGAATATACTGGGTGAGCTCTGTGGGAGTCGTTTCTCGATGAATATCGTACGAATGGGGGTAATTTTTTCACGGTTTTAATCCTCAACAGCTGATTAGTTCGCAACAATAGGACTTAAGTTTACTAGAGCTCCTTCCTTTGTCATTCAGCGGTTAAGTTACGCTGATGATGGTAACAACTATAAAACCTTTACGTATCTGCCTTGAATGACACTTTCTTCTTTGAAGGAACAATGAGTGATGAGCGAGTCTTTTAGTTATTAGCAATTAGCTACAGTTCACCATATAGGTAGTATGTATTGCACACCCTCTTGCAACGAAATAATGAACGTTACTGAACATAGCTCTAGGTTCCCTCATCACAGAGGGTTGGAGTTCGTAAGGATTTGCCTAGTTGGCGCAGGTTTGATTTTCTTTCCGGTAGTTCCTAACAATTGGGCTTAATTTTCATAGAGCTCCTTCGTTTGTAATTCAGTAGCGTAGTTACGCTGATAATAAGTAAAACCCATGAAACCGGTGCGTATCTGCCCTGAATGACACGTTCCTCTTTGGAGGAACTATAGGCGATGGGGTGACTAGCCCGGATAACGAGGGAATATTTGTTGATGGTTAAAATCAACGAATATCTCACCGTGTGTCTTTTACTTATTAGCAATTATCTATGTTCACCTTATTCTTTGTTCACTGAGTTTTTTGTTTTGTCTTATAGGTGTGACATTGTTCATATAGCCGCTCAGGCCGGCTATAGAAAGCTTAACAGGGCTCAGTTTAGTTCACTTTGTCGAGAGCTGAAGAACACCGATGAACGCGAAGTCTGAAACGTGTCTGTTTTTGTTTTCCGGCAAATCAATGTAATCCCCTAGGGGCCATTGGATTTGTGAATTCTATGCATACGTATAGTAATTATAGGAACCCGTTTCGAGAGCCTTTTGGCAGAACGTTCTAGACTTGTTGATTTATTAACAACGATATCAAACATTTTTCAATATTGCTGACTACTTTTGACATTAGCATACTCAATTCTTTCAATAACTCATAACGTCTGTGTGAATTTATGTGAAGAGAACTTGAGTAATAATTTATTATTTTGTAATTTAACTAATAATTTAACCAGAAAAAGTCAGAATACAAAAATGTGGCGCATTGCATTTTCCTTTTCAAATAATTTTTAAATTTTCTAAATGTTGAAGCGTCAGAAAAGTTCTGATGCGAAATATTGTAGGGGTTGATTTTTTTCTCACACCTTCCATAACTTTTCAGATAATCGTTAAATTCAAAAAGTGAAGAAATTTGTATCATTTCCATTCACTCCGTAGCTTCAGTAATTTCGAAGGAAATAACTGAATAAGCAATTAATCCTTTCAAGGATTATAACTCAGCTAAGGGTGTGAATTCAAAAAAGTTTTATGTAAGAAACTAGTCGTATTTTTGGATTCACCTCCTGAAAGCTTTCTTAGTTTTTTTTCAACACCCTGTATACAGAAAATGCATAATAAAATATGGGTTAATATTTCATTACAAATCTGTTCCAAAAGATGTTAGTTAGAGTTGGCTGGATCAACATTGCTTCGAACTCAGCGGGGAAAAGCCCATTTTCAGGTTCATTCACAATTTGAACCAAAGCAAGGAGCGTCTCTTAGCTGTGATAAAAGAGCTGGTGTAATATTATAACTAGCATAGTAAATAATGTTGTAATAAACAAATGGGCGAGGAAAGATTCCTCGAGGAGATAGTCATTATGAAAGACATGAAGCATTTTTATGAATGATTTGGTTGATGACGTGGAATTGGATGTGATACTGCTGTTGTTTGCTGATGATTTGAAGTTACTTATTAAAATAGTAGACGCTGTTGATTGTGCTAGACTTCAGGCAGCGCTCGATCGGCTGTCAATGTGGTGCATGAATAATAAATTGGATTTGAACATATCAAAATGTTATGCTATGTCATATACGAAGAAAAAGAATATTATATCTTTTGATTATAACATCCATGGCACTGTGTTGTCACGTGTAACACAGATTAGAGATCTTGGAATTTTATGCGATGGTGGCTGTACATTTTTACCTCATATCGATCAGCTGATATCTGCCTGTGGTAAAACTTTTGGATTCATAATTCGTAATAGTAGATGCTTCGATGGTTCAAGCACATTGATATCTCTTTTTAACAGTTTGATAAGGAGTAGATTAGAGTATTGTAATATTGTTTGGAGACCTATATATGAAAGTCACAAAAAAAGAATTGAGTCTGTACAAAGAAAATTTTATAAATATCTCATGTGGAGGCAATATGGAGCGTATCCACCCATAGGGTACGATCATAATCTGCTTCTATCTAGGTTCGGTGCTGAGTCCATGTTTGATAGAGTAAACATATGTGCCTTATTGTTCCTTTTTAAAATAGTTAATAACGAGTTGGACTGTTCAGATATTTTGCATCGTTTATCGTTTCTGGTACCCCGTCTGGGTTCTAGGGGAAATGAGGTGTTCTACTGCGGTGTGGGGAGAACGAACTCTAGTCTACAGTCTCCGGTAAATTTTGCATGTTCGTTATTCAATTCGATTGCCAGTAGATGTGATATTAATCATTCTACTTCTCACACCATAGTGGAGGCCTATTATTCTAGCCGCTCTCATGAGTGAGGCTGGACTCTCTGGTGTATTTTGTATTTTGTTTTGATTTATTTTCGAATATTGTACATTACTTTCATTTTTATTTTCTGTAAACTCCACATTTAATGTGGAATTGGATATGTCTCATTTATTTAATAGCTCTTCTTATGTGTTTTCCTGTAATTGGGGGTTAATCCTGTTGGAAATAAATGGCTTATTATTATTATTATATATTATTATTAGTGCAACATCTAAGAACTCAGTCAGCATATTGATTTCATATCCTAAAATTCATTTCAGCAAACTTATGGGATGGCCATAATTCAGGAACTCCTTGAATTATTCCGATAATATGGGGGCAAGCAGTTTTATTAGACAATGCCATTCATTTATTTATTGAGAAAGTAAGGAATATAAATGTTTCAATCATCATTGAATGTTGGATAATATGTTGGAACTGTTTGAAATAAGAATAAAGTAAATTATGTTATTCAAGTAAATGAGTTTAAAATTAATACACTTATAGAATCCTGATATGTATCTGGAAGTATCGAAGTTATTCATTGAAAACATTATAAATTACAGTGTGCGTGTGTTTGAATAGGGAATATCTATGGTAACGGAAAGAAAATGTAAGAAAGATCATAATATTATAATCTGCACATATATTTCACAACTTCTATAAGGAATAAAGACTTATTCTAATGCAGAATTTCATTTAAGAGTTTTAGATGAATTATTAGAGAGAGAATTTCCATCATGAAGGGATATTAATTTATAAGATGGGTTTATTTATTAGTTTGATGATAGAATATTTATAATACCAAGTCCCATTATTGTATCTTGAATTAATAATTTTTAAATGATTTAAATTAAAATAAATACATTTCAAACTTAATTTTGCCCGAATGTATGGAATCTTCGAATTTTAAGCCGAAAATTGTCTCTTACGATTAGGTTCGACTTACTGACGAAGAATTTGAGGTCAAATTTAATTCTGTCCGGCCGGCTGTTGCCACGATAACTTTCGAAGGAAATGAGATTGAAGTATTCATGGTAGGTGGCGTATCGAAATGCGACGGACAAGGTCGTTAAAGGGCGTAATCGGCCCAACATTTCCGAGTATTAATTTTATTTTCAGAAAATACAGATTCGATCGAATTGAAACTTATTAACTAGTTGTAGAATACCAATACAAAAATTCAAAAAGAAATTTTGTGAGGATCGTATAACTACAAAATTAAAAAAAAAATTACTCAAAAATATTATCTATCTCACGAATAACTTGCGAAGGGGAAGAGATAGCTAATTGCAATTTTCAGGGTATGTTGCGCTTCAGAATGTAACATTCAAGTTCGTTAATAGGCATAATCGACCAAAAGGTTTCAGAGTTATACTCATCTGAAATTTTGTTGTTATTTCCTCAAGAACTCGAAGGATACGAATCCGATCAAATTCAAACATGGTAATTCGTTTGTAGAAAGCTGACACGCAAATTTGTTTGAAATTTCGTGAGGATCGTAGTACTCGAAAATTTCAAAAAAAATCTGTATCTCAGAAAGTATCCGTCCGTCCGATATAGCTGAAATTATGCGAGAGCCTTGACATCTTAACATTACTGCCAAGTTCCAATTCCATTTAATTATGATCGGATCTATATTGTTTGAGATCCGAGCAGACTTGGATGAGTTTAGTAGCTGGATGGGTGGCCGTTGCCTTTCGAACGGAAAGATATTGCGACAATTTTCAGGGTAGGTTGCGCATCTAAATGGGACTGTTGAGTTCCTTGTTGGGCCTAATCAGTCAAACGGTTTCGGAGCTATGGCCATCTTAAGTTTTGTTATTTCCTCCATAACTCAAAATATACAAATCCGATCCCATTAAATCTTGTTTATTACTTAAAGAAGGCCGACGCGAAATATCGTAGCCCTATAATATCGTATCACTAGAAAAAAAAATTATAATTTTTTTTTCAAAAATTTAGAAACAGACGAGATTAGTGCATCGATGGTACCTACTCATTCCCTAGATTATGTAGATAAGTGGAATAGCGGTAGGAATACAAGTGATGTAGCTTGAGTTCAGAAAGAATTTGTCGAATCCAAGATCGAAAACATTCAGAATAGGACAAAAACTCTACCGTTGCACACAGATACACATATATGAATAAGAATTATTCAGATTTTAACCCTATATAAAGTGTTACGAAGAACTATACTCTTGAATGAAATTGTCGAGAACAAATAGATATGGAAAATTAATCCTTACAGTGCAGCAAGTTTAAACTAAATATTAAAAACATTTTCAACACATATATAGGTCCCACAGACAAATATATTGAGGTAAAAAATGGGAAAGCCCTGTGGCAGGAGCTTTGGCGCTCTTGTTCAAACTTTGACAAATCATATCTCGAAAGTATGGTTTTCTCAGAGTTGGGAATTATATCAAAGGATTCTTATAATAGAACTGCATAATAAAAGAAATTGAATTGAAAAATGTGCCATCTAGAAAAATCAAGATTGCCAAAAATTATTAATCTGAAACCACGAACTTATTCGATATATTCATTCCTGAAATCCATTCTGAAAATTATATTATATCGATTGAAACTTAGCGAATATTCTAGTTTTGTCTTTACTGGAGATATTCTGAACCCAATTTGATTAACTTACCATTACCATTATCATATGGATTATCCATGGGCATCAAAATATCACCTCAAAAGTAAGATATCATAATATAATCCACATAATTCTAGCTGAAATGAGTTTGACATGTATCTTATAGGAAAATAAGTTGACTTGTATGAAGACAGATCATATAATAATTTATAGATAGAATAATAATAGCATTATGTGAAAACAGAAGTACGATTTATTATTGAAATTTTGAAGAATCATATTCACGAAAGTACTAGCTTGTTAGAATTGAAGATGATAACAATGGATTCTTATGGTGACACTGAACATTAAAAGAGTTGAATTTGAAATTTGTAATGTAAAAAAACTTGTTGCGTTACTCCGAAACCATCAGACCGATTTTGCCCAATATTGAACATACCGAGATATTTATCTTCCAAACCTACTCTGAAAATTTCAACTGTCAAGCTCATTCCGTTCGAGAGTTATCGTATCCACGGCCGGACAGAATCAATTTTGATCACGGATTCTTGATCAGTCAGTCGAAGCAGATCGTTTGAGACTATTTTCATCAAAAAATTCGAAAATTACAAACATTTTGGCAAATTGATAAGCACTCTATTCGGAGGAACAAGAGCGCCAATAAAAAGAAAGACTTCCATTATAGTGGCGATCATTCGTTCACTTTATACTGAACTCAGTAGTCGTTCAATGGTGATAACAGAAAATTAAATGTTTTCCAATATTGTGGTTATTCTACATGCTGCTGAAAATACGATCCAACTCGGGAATACGGGAATAACCTCGTATAAAGAATAGTATATTCTAACACAAGTTGCAGAATGGGCTCCTATTAAAACACGAATGCGAAATTCGAAATCGAGCGACGAAGGAGCGAGTTTTGGAACGCATGAGTGTTGGAATTGCCTTCTGCAACGAGTATTAGACGATATTTTCTCTATTTCAGGCTTTTTTTTCAGTTTTGTAAGATACTGTTGAAATTTAATGAAAATATCGGATTATATATCCTAGTGACTTTTGTATTGTAACTTGGCAGTTGGTGTTACTGTTACGAAAGTTGACAGATTACGGAATTCGAATTAGAATCATACGTAGGGCATGGAGATCAGATTTAAAACAGTTTCCTGATAGGAAACAAAATTAGCAAGAAGGAAATCTCTAGTACCTTATTTTTTAATGAAAATAAAACTTTTCCACTCAAAAATTATTTCACTTTATCCAGATTATATTATATTGACAATTGACGTGTGTTGAAATTTGATGGGATCGAATGTCAGTGCTGACTACCACAAAACGAAAAATATAACTAGAAACACTGCGGGAATAAGTTCATTCCAGCACTGTTTTCGGTGCTGGAATGAACTCATTACGATACTGAAATAGAGAAAATGATTTCAATGCCATAACTGAATTGTAAGGTGTAACGAGATTGAATTGTTTCAGCATTGACATGAAGTGATCTGTAATATTCCTCATTTGCATGTCTTCACATTGTCACCCACTTACTACTCTTAATTTATGGATTCAGGAATTCGTTCCATCTCGCGCACTATCGATAATTGATAGTCAATTCCTAATCGATCTAGACCTCAACTGCTTCATTAGGAAACATGAAGGTTGAGCACAGGACTGAGAGCACGAGATCATAACGTTTGCATTGTATTATAAGCGGCTCCTCTGTTCAATTTTTCCTGCAGCACTAACCTTGGAGATCTATTGTGATCCGAATGAGACAGAAATAGTATTTGCCACCTTTTTTCTTCATTCGATATGTATTGTCTGTGACTGATGACTCATAATCATCATACACATTTTTTCACCTCTATGGGTAATTTGAGTAACATTGAATTTTTTCATTTAATAAGTTGAACCTTCTTCGATGTTTGCATAGATTACATTACCGAGAGATCACTTTGTTACCACACTCATATTTTTTCTGCAAGATTTGCTTCGAATAATCCTTGACTTCAACAGGTAATAGAGCTCACATCATACAGTTGTATCACATTTAAACGTATAACCTATTTCGAGTATCTCTTCGAATAGATCATGTCATCCACAAGGTTTTGGAGTTGAGATAAGTCAGGTGAATTAAACCCGAATAGAAGCATCGATATTATGAACATTTCTGGTGTATATACTGGAATTTTGGTACCTGTTTTCAAGAGCGATGGTGAAAATGCATCAATCTTTCAAATATTAAATATTGAAAAGTGGTTTATGCAGATTATAATTTGAAAATTTATGTACGAATTACACTAATTTATTTGATATTGTGACGCATTTCATCGACACAGTGAGTTTGCCAGTCTAAATCTTACTAATTTCTTAAAAAAACAATTGATAAATTATTCAATACTAATTAATTACACTGTAGCTACCTTAATAATAATTCGTTCTAACGGTCTTAATGATTTTTTTTTAAATTTGAAAACATTGATTAGGTAACGAAGAAAAAAATTAAATCTAATTGTTCATTAACTAAATTACCCGTATGTTTTTCTGTACTTATTTTCACCATTTCCTAATGATTTTGTTGCGTAATTTTGTTGCATAATGAACGATTCGACTTAGTTATGATATATGTGATGGTGCTCCTCAATTCTTGTTCCAAAATTTCAACCTATGTATAATTTATCACAACTACCGCTATTGGACTGATAAACCCTAGATTTGTCTTCTTCATTAGTAGTTTTGATAAATTATACATAGGAATAACAGGTAGAAATTTTGCCACAAGAATTAAGGATCTCCATCACAGCTGCCATAACACGAAATTATTTCGAATTATGCATTTGCAGGCAATAAGTTTAACCCAGATTTTATAATTCTACACAATTTGAATAGGTTTCCAAACCAAATTATTCAGAAATAGTGGAAATTAATAGAGACAAACATACGGGTAATTCAACTAATGAACTATCTGAATTGTTTTCCGTAATCTTATATATTTGAGGAGATAATAAATTTGTTATGGCAGAACGAATTATTTAAAATGTTTAAAAAGTAAGGTGTGAGATTGTGTAATTAGTTTTGAATAAGTCGTAATAATATGGAGGAAGAATAAAAAGAACAGAAAGACTATGTGTCCAGGTAATCGATTGTAGGATATAGGGAGAACATTACTTGTAAATAATTCAGTATCCTGTAGTCTGATGAACTGGTTGTATCGACTAAACGCGTCAAAATAATGAATAAATTAGTGTGAATCGTATATAATTCATCTGTATACGTATTCATTTGAGTTACTATCGATTTGCATAATGTAAAAACACGAGTAAAAACCACAAGGATTCAGATTTTTATTCGATAATTGTTAGTGATATAATCCCTCGGATTTTATTCCCTTCAAAGCAGAGGGGACGAGGGTGAATTTTTTGTATAGTGGCAACCCTTGAAGTTGAATGAAAACGGTAACTGTACTGTGCCTGCGTTGGCGTAAGGATGCAGTAACAAAGCCTACAAAGAACACTACTGATTCCTACTAACTCGGTCATGCTCTCAAGAGTTGATGAGAGTTCTCCTTGGGGAAGACCTAGGACCTAGCACGGTCAGTATAATAATACCAATGTACATATCAGTGGCTTCTCCAAGTGGTAGTTCCCTATGAGTACAGGTAAAGGTCTCGAAACAAATACAATTAATTTATTTCCCAAGGATGATAAAAAAATGTTAGAAGTCACAATAAGCTCAGTAAAACAAAACGAAATAAAGAAGTGAACTGGTGTTGAAATTCGCATACTCCCACAAAAAGTTGTACAAAAGTTGGCAACACCCAGGGTCATAAATAACTAAAGAGTCATATTGTGTCCATATCCTTGAACACAACAACAAAATACTGTTTACTAAATTCGAATTGAATAGATATAAGCTATAGCTTATATCGCTCTCGCAAAATATCAGCAATATCAGACGATTAGTTTCCGAGATAATATTGTGGCGTTCATGCTTAAACATTTTTAGTGATACGACGACCCGCAAGAAATTTCGCATAAATACTTGTCGGCATCCTACAACTAACTGCCAAGTTTCAGTTCGATCGGTTGTATATTGTTTGAAAACAAAATTTGTACTCGGAAACCGTTTTACGGATTATGACCATTAATAAACCATCACATTTGGATGCGCAATCTACCCTGAAAATTTCGAGTCGCTATCTCTTCCGGTTCGAAAGTCATCGTTGCAACGGCTGGCTGGCGTTTGCGCAAAATGATAGCACGTCGTTCCCTAGAACATGCACGCAAAAATGATTAGGCAGATATACCCGCAAAGAAATTGAAATTATCATGTTCATCCATCCAAAATTCTGGAAAAAACGACATGAAATTCCATACTTGGTCAATGAGTTGAATAACTGCATTTCTTCTACACAATAAGTTTACAATAAAGTTGAAATTATTGTCATTCATGTCATAGTTCTCAAAGAACCACGAGTAGGTGTTGAACTATTGCCATGAAATAAAAAAAAAAAAAAAAATTCTTCAAATAAATATACTGGCTGATTCCAAATTTGACGTGAACCTTGGATAAGGTGTTAGTTCTCATTTGCTGTCGTTTGAGCCATATTTATTGATAACAGAAAATCAATAACACTTTCCGGGATATTTGAGTTCTTGTGATTTTTAAAAGATTTCTCGCCTAAGTTAAATTTTTGTCATTTTGAACAAATTTGATTATAATTATGGGTTATTTTCATCATAAAAGGATATGTATTTAGAGTTAAGTTGCAATAAAAAAATATCGAATTCGTTATTTTTCTTCCTCTGCTTCATATATCCCCTTTCAAATCATACTTATCTTTTTTAACTCCTAATACAGCATGCTTTTTTCATACATATCATACACGGAAAGAAAATATTGCTTCTAATATATGAAATTCATATACTGACTAACTGAATTTCATATACTCGGCGTGACAGAAGAACTTATATCTAATCTTATCTGACTGCAGCACCTATTCATAACACGCATCCGGATCTTGAAACTAATCTACTTTCATATTATTCGTAACAGTCAGGTCTGAAGGATCTGATGATTTTGACATATGGAACTAGAACCATCGTATACCAATGTAGAATCCCGTGCATATAAAGGTGAGAATGTAATCAGATTAACAGTATACCAACGATTTTGAGTACCTACTAGTTAGTCCCGCTTTCGATCCTAGCATTATTTTTATACATTGGTTATATTCCAGTCATATTAGACTTATGATTCAGTTATATGAATTTAGTAATCTCATCATATAAACCTGTAATCTTGAATCTTGTAATATAAAACTAGTAACCTCATCATATGAGTCTTCATTTCTCGTTTATCTGGCAGATGATGATCTATTATTATATTTATACGTATGAGCCCGGAGAACCGAAAAAAATTATTCGAAAAAGAAGATTTTTCGAATCATTTTGATCATTTCTTCAAGCACATCCATATGTATCAGATGAGATCAATATCAGCCAGATGAGCAAGAAATCGAACATCATCAGAATAGATAGAAATATTATAAAAAAACTCAAGACAAACAAAAACGATTTTATCCTGGGAAAATTTATTGATCTCTTCACATAATGAAAATAAACATCAAAAATTCTAACATAGAAAATATTCAATAAAAATTAATAACAATTCTTGTGCCAGTCTGTCACATATACATAACACTATAAAATATTATAAATAACATAAAAAATGACTAGCTTTAATACTAAAAAATTGGTTCAAGCACTGACGTGAAGCCAGGAGCTTTTACGCGTATGTTCTATTGTCCATTCTCCTGGTCCAATACGGGAGAATGGACAATACGCGCAAAAGCTCCTGACTTCACGTCAGTGCTTGAACCAATTTTTTTTTAATTTGAATATGTGAAAATTTTTAAATGATGTCTTCATCAATTAAACACGTTTTGGCACTCTTGTTCCTCGGAACAGAGTGCTTATCAATTTGCCCAAATGTCTGTAATTTTAAAATTTTTGGCTGAAAATGGTCTTAAACGATTTGGTTCGACTCACAGATCAAGAAAACGTGGTCGAA
The DNA here is from genome assembly GCA_937662695.2 of Halyzia sedecimguttata. Classification (NCBI taxonomy): domain Eukaryota; kingdom Metazoa; phylum Arthropoda; class Insecta; order Coleoptera; family Coccinellidae; genus Halyzia; species Halyzia sedecimguttata. The sequence continues at coordinate 5,973,727 of OW569416.2, read as the reverse complement.
ATCGATTATGTCCGGGCGTCCGGCTGGCCGTTAGCACGATAACTCTCGAAAGGAATGAGCTAGACAGTTGCATTTTTCAGAATACAACTTATTTTCCTGAGACATGATAAGTCAAATTTTGATATTTAATGCCCATGATTAATCCATATGATGATGGGAATGGTAATGGTAAGTTAATAATATTCAGTTCAGAATATCTCCAGTAAAAACAAAACTGAAATATTGGCTAAAGTTTCAATTTATATAATATAATTTTCAGAGTGGATTTGAGGAAAAAATATATCGTTCATCATAGAATTGAGGAACGAATGTCTCGGATGAGTTCGTTGTTGGGTACAATTGGTCTATTGGTTTTGGATTAATAAAATTAGGCACTCTTGTTGAATTTAAATTATTTTATGATGTTTGAACTTAATTTCTGCTATTATGAAGTTCTATCATAAGAATCCATCGATATAATTCCCAACTCTTACCAATACTTTTGAAGATATGATTTGTCAAAGTTTGAACAAGAGCGCCAAAGCTCCTGTCCACAGGGCTTGAACCAATTTTTTCATTACAAAAAAGATAATAGTATTGATACTGAAACAAAAAAAAATATTTCATACTATCTGGATGTCTTGTTTGTTCTCCTAGTACCTACGTAGGTACTTGCCAACGGTGAATATTGCAAATATTTGGAATTGGTAGTCGCATCTGAATTTAATTCAATATTTTTTTTATTTTTAATCAACTACTACCAAAAACTAAATTAGAAATGGTTCGGCGTTTATTGGCATCTACAGAATAGAAATTCTGATTATTAGGGGTTGTGGAGAAAGAACACGTACCCATCAAGAAGTTTGCGATTATTTCAATGAAAAATATACAAATCCTGATCCTGTAACTCAGGGTGCCGTTAGTAAATTAATCAGGAGATATGAGCAGTACGGATACGTAAAGGATCAAACCAAAAATAGAGCCTGTCTTCATTGAAGAGCCTTTAATTCCAGGTTCAAAATATTTATATTTATTACGGGATGACCTGATTCCGGCGTTAGCGGTTTTTTTTCCGAATGATGCAGATCTAGATCTCCCAAATGAAACACTATGGTTTCAACAGGATGGAGCTCCATCCCATTATTTTTAAGATACTTGATTACCTGAACGAAGCGTTCCCGAACAGGTGGATCGGTCGGCGAGGTTTTATTGAATGCCCAGCTCGGTCTCAAGATCTAATTTCGTTAAACTCTTTCTTATGGGGTTTTATCAAAAGCAAAGTTTACCGCAATGGGCCAAACAACATCGAGGAGTTGAAACAGAGGATAACGGACGAAATAAGAGTAATACGGCCTGAAACTCTCCAAAATGATTGTTCCGAGTTTTAAGCTCAATTGGTATACTGTCATTGGTCATTAATTTGGTAATTTTTGTAAGTTATGACACATTCAAGTATCGTTTTTGAAATAAAAATGTGTTTATTTGGTGAAGACTATATTTTAACATTTTGACACTAGATAATTATCGAAGCAACAAAAACATTGGGGCTTACAATTGAAGAAAAATATCAATGACATCACTGCTTGGCAACGGGTAATGGTAGAACAATTGGGAAAATGTTCCTTAAAAAATAAATTAATTTGACCTATCAAACCATTTTTCGCTATTCCTGAAAGGGGAGAAAATAAATGCATTATTCCATACTTTTGACGCTCACCATATGATGTAATATGTAATGAAGGAAAGGTTACAAAATAGTTCAAATTATTTATTCACTCTAAACTTTGAGAGACTTCAGATTTAAGTATTGAATTATACTGAATACGCAACTCTAAGGCCAGCCTCATACTTCTCTGAATTCATATTCTTAAATTCATAATCTGAATCCTGGAAGCTTGCAAAATCTAGAAATTAGTAATCTGAAAAAAAAATTTAAGAACCGCACCCCTAGAAAATTAAAAAAAAAATCACGAAAAAAAAATTGGTTCAAGCACTGACGTGAAGTCAGAAGCTTTTGCGCGTATGTTCAATTGTCCATTCTCTGTATTGGACACCCTTAATCGAATTTACCATGGTTAATTATGTTGTCCATTCTCCTATATTGGACACTCTTATTTCGAATTTACCATGGTAAATTCGAATTAAGTGTCCAATACAAAAAAAAAATATCGTCAAAAAATTCGAAAGTTACAGACATTTGGGCAAAACTATAACGCTATGTTCCCCAGAACATACGCGCAAAAAGGTATATATACAAATACATCAATTCGGTAATACTGAAGTCAATGAAGGGTTCGTGTTCTAATGAATTTCATTCAAAATGGACTCAAATTCTGATTCCTCAGAAAAAGAGTTACTTTCGCCGTCAGTGTCTGTAGATTCGAATATTGGAGTTTGTCCAATACTGGGAGATTCGTACTGAAAAAAAAAATTTATTAACAGGATGAAAAGAACAATTTGGAGAAAAAATGATGCAATTTGATCATTCTAATATTAGCATATCATTGATAGCCTTGAATAATGAATTTCATCGGAAAATTCCGGAGTTTTTGAAAAATGTAATCAGTTATACAAATTTGAATCATAATAGGTATTACATAATACTCACACTGGCACTTCCATTTCTTACATGAAGAGCGAGTGCCGTTTGAAATTTAAAGCGAGGACCAATCTTCTGGATCAATATTTTCAACGTGTCTTGGTTAAGCATTTTAACGGACCCTTGATCAATTTCCTCATCTGCAAGAAAAATGTACAATAGATAAGCAAATAAATTAGGGGCTGATTTTTTTCAAAATGGTTTTATTCCGTCATTATTCTTATGGATGTATGAATCATAATCATCGCATCTAAACGTATCCAAAGTATTTTTGAATTCCCCCATCCCAATGTAAATATGTAATTAGATGTTCGATGTAACATCTCAAATTAAAAAGCTGTTTGAGTTTTAATCATCTTCATAGATTGCAGATGTGAACTGAGATTTTAATTGGATGTGTAATTTCGATATTTTGGCAATGTTAATGAAGGAAAATTTTAAAACGATCACTGATGATTTTCATTCATAACAAAAACATTTTTCAATACTCCAATTATTTTCTTCATTTTACATTATTCAAAATGATAAAAAATTTATTTTTGACGTTGTTTTTTATAGCTAACCTAAACTTACCTAACCTAACCTGCCCAAATATGTAAAATATATTGAAAACTGGTGAGGGGCGATAAACTGCAAATTAACCTCATATTTTTTTATAATTTGAACCTCTACAAACAATGTGAATAAGTCCCTGTATTCTACTCAAAAATGTCTGTATAATGTTATTGTTTCGGAGAAAGTGGTTATGATTCGTTTTCAATTTAGCCATTATTCCGATTTTCGTTTATAAATCAAACCAAAAGAATATAGGAAAAAACGCGGATAGTATCATTTCATCAGTTTCTCTAAAAATAAACCAAGGATATGATATTAGATTTCCGCTATCTCTTATAGTTTGAAAGTTGTAACAATGAAACATCAAAAACGTCCCCCTGAACAAAAAGAATTTATTCTCAGAGTTGGGTATTACTGACGTATATACATACTTAAAAAAAATTAACGATTCTGATGTATACAGACAATACAACAATTTAAAAATACGATCAAATTATTTTAAAAAATAAAAAGAAAGTGATCATGCGTAAAGATAGTGGTTTATTAGAAGATGATGATTTTACTAGTCTTGAGGAAAATCAGCTTCTTGATGGAGCTGCATTAGTCCTGCGTATAACCATTTTAAAAATGGATGAATTTACATTACATAATCAAACCCACTGATTTAATCAATGGTAAATGTACGATACGATTATGGATTGAAAACTCTAACCATGACTTTTATGTAACCATCCGAACTTTTGTCTATTTGAATACTATAGATTGATAGTTATTTTAATTTTGTACAAGAATGAATTATTATTTTGATACCGTATTAATTCATTACTTAATTCAATGGTTTTTAATCCTTTCTTTTAAATTTATTTTACAACTTCTAGACCAAGTGAAAAGATTCCACATCACTTTTCACTTTTAGATCGGTCTAGCTTCTTTTATTTAAAATTGGTGATTGGCATAGTTTAAACAACAATAAAAATATCTGGCAATATTCTTGTGTCAAAACATTCAATAAAAACAATTTGAAAAAAACCTTCTTAAAGTTCTTTGAAAAATTTATATTTGACCTGTACAGGTACGCTGCGCACTGATGAACGCAAGCGCTACCGCCAGCCAGATGGCCCGTATAACGTCCGGGAGAGTGAGAGGAATAGCATATCTAAAAACTGGCCTACCTGAAATTCTTGTTTTCCCAATGTTGCTAGCTCTCGTACTATAAGGTATGCTCACCATCCAATATTTGACAACCAAGTATTTGTGGATATTTTAATGATATAGATAATTGGCGCTTTTGTTCCTCGGAACAGAGTGCTTATCAATTTGCCCAAATGTCTGTAATTTTCGAATTTTTGGCTGAAAATGGTCTCAAACGATTTGGTTCGACTCCCTGATCAAGAATTCGTGGTCGAAATCGATTCTGTCCGGCCGTCCGTTAACCGATAGCACTCGAACGAAAGGAGTTAGGGGATTGAAATTTTTAGGGTAGGTTTGGAACGTATATATCTCGGACGAGTTCGTTAACGGGCGAAATCTACCAAGTGGTTTCGGAGTTATAGCCATTTTTAGTAAAAATATTTTTCATGAATATTTCCGAAACGAAATTTTAATTTTTTTTAACACTTTACGGCAACCCGATCAATACAATTAGATGCCAAATTTCAGATAGATCGAGTGATATCTATCTGAAATTTGGCATCTAATTGTATTGATCGGGTTGCCGTAAAGTGTTAAAAAAAATTAAAATTTTTAAATATTGTTTCTACAATAACTCTCTAATAACAGAATGAGCTAGGCAGTTGAAATTTTCAGGGTGAGTTTGGGACATAAATATCTCGGTTGTGTGCGTTATTGGGCAAAAAAGGACAAATGGTGTTGGAGTGACGAAAAAAAAATTTGATTTTCACTTACAAATTTAAAGTTTAATTTTTCTTAAGATGCGCATGATCCATTGATAGTATTTTCAACTCTAACAAGCTCGGAGATATGATTCTCCGAAATTTCAATACCTAATGAATCGTACTTCCATGATTTTACAGAATGCTATAATTATTCGATCCATGAATTATTATATGATCTGTGTTCATAATCGTACATGTCATCTTGTTCTATAAGAGAGAGTCAAATTCATTTCAGCTATTTTAATTTGATTTATTCCATGGTGCAGTTCTCATTCTCAGATTGCTCATTTAATGTTGTTAAATAAACTATTATTTGATTTGAATTTCCTTTATGATGCAGTTTTATCTTAAGAATCCATTGATATAATTCCCAACTCTGAGAAACCAATACTTTCGGAGTTATAATTTGTTGTTTGAACAAGAGCGCCAAGAAGCTCCTGACCTCAGGGCTTGAACCATTTTTCATGTACTTTAACTGAGATGTGATGTCGAATTTGTTTTATGTCACCATTAAGATAGCTCCTCGTCATGTTTATATTTGAACCCTGAGGAAGATCAAATAAATGGTCTAAACGTCGGCAATCTATCAAGAATTGTTTCTGTTCCTGTCCGTCCAATGCAAGTATTGGTTTGTTTATCTAATATAATATTGTTTTAAGCATATGGCTTTTACAGAAACACCTGTTCGTCCCCATTAAGATCAGCCCGATGCAAGAGTACCTACTTACCCAAAGTAGACAATAATCTGAGGGGAATTTCGCTACACATATTAAATTCACAAACACTGGTATTAAAACACAGAATAGATATCACTTGTATCCTTGAATAATTGCTCTTATTCACAAATACTTCACAGTAATTCTTAAAAAAAAAATTATTCAAGCGGTATTACTAAATAAACCGAGAAACATGGTGGACTGTCGAAAGTGTATTTCTCTAGACCATGTTGCCATTTAATGACGTTCCAGGCTTACTATAAATACATAGTAGCTTGTGACAGATGTTAGCGGCCAAGCCAGATTTCTAGTTGGTCCTAGACCAGACAGGTTCATCCTGGATGTGCTAGGATAAACTGATTTTGAATTATTATTCATTATATTTGAGGCACTAGAAAAATAATATTTATTTGAAATTGAGTAAATGACAATAATATTTGCCTAACCTAACCTAATGTTCGAAATAATATCCCCCATCTTATTCCTTGCTTTTTAATTTCAAGTATTATTAGCTTGAATAATAATCCAAAATCAGTTTGGCCTGGAACGAACTAGTTTAGTCAAATGTATTTAGGCTAAACTAGTTGATCCTTACACACTTAGGATGTACCAGTTCAGCCTAGAATAATCTTATTTGGCCTGAAATCGTGTTTGGTCGTTACAATATTCAAGAGAGAAGATTTTACACTTATAATTAGTATCGTACATGAGTTACTTAACTATAGATTAATATCAATATTCAATTGTTTATATGGATACTCGTACATGCCAAACACCCCACTGCACATAATCGAGGCTAGTGGGAGTCTAAGATCTGATAATATAAGATCCGTCAAATCCGTGGTAAACAAAAACTTTTCTCGTCTTACCAAATTCAGGTTTCCTTTTGAGAAAGTTTCGCCTGAGGCATAAAACGTTGAACAGGCGTTGGATAATCAAGTGCCTAAAGTAATTTTCTCAACAGATCCTCAAAACTACTCTGCCAAGTAAACATCTGTTTCGCCTTCATCGATAGAGCCGATCTTGCCAATGTTGAAATTCTAATCAATCAGAGCCAGTAGTATTTGACTTTGAAAACTAATATAACGCCATTATTAGTGGAGATTGCTTCGCAATCCCAGAAATGTAATGATCTCAGTCCCCGTAATAGTCTGCAACTGTGATCGCTTTCTGAAACTTTGAACTTACTGAAATTTACCACTTATAAGGTAATCCAGTACTGAAGAGAATCAATCCCTTATCCGAACTATTGAAGTTGGAAGTTTCTCGAGAGATTCGAGTTATGGCTTCTCGCTATCCAAAATCGTTGTAGTTCAGAACCGATATAATATACATTAAATTCATTCACCATTTTCTTAATATTTCTCCTTGCGGAATAACGATATCTGGGTGATTCCGTTCTAACTGTGTTATTCAAAGTCCTGTATTGTTTGTTCTCATAGGTCATTAATTAATAATCAATTTATGAAATTTTTGTGCTTATTGGAAAATTATGAACATATTTCAACATTATTTTCATATGATATAACTTGCCACTTACAGAAAACTTACAATATATCACTTAAATGTCAGTACCATGTCCATTTCTAGAATTTATTTATTAAATGTCAGTACCGTGTTATGTCCATTTATAGAATTTATTTATAAATTGTTAGTTTTTTTGTCCTATTAAATGATTTAAACTAATTACTTCATAATTTATGATCAAACTGAACAAAATTGACACATTTTTTATTTAATGTATTAAGTAAAGCTTAAAGTATAAAATGTTTCTAGAATAGAATATAAAGGTGGATATAATCTTTCTTATATGCGCCTTATATTCACACACTGAGGTGCACTCGACGAGCTACTGAGCTTCTGTGCGCAAGCGACAAAGGTTTAAAGTAGCTAAATCAGACCGAAGTTGAAGGAGGAGTCGATTTCACTCTAAATCACTTGGAATTGTTGGTTTCAATAGTCACTCTTGAAGCCCTGCACTAGTTTCTATGCACTGAATTAGAATAAATCTTTTAATTTTCGTTGAAGTATTTATAATTTAATGTTATCACTGTTATTTTAAATTAGGATAATATTGTCAAATAATGGTCCTTGCTAGTCTTAGATATAAGTAATAATGTATTTTGTTTTTTTTTCAATGATCCAACACGTTAACACCCAAAATACAAATTTTAAAAGAACTCACCAGGGGGAGGGAGTCAAAAAATTATCAAAAAGGCCTCACGTAATTTGTGGACGCCCCCTAAGAACTTTATTTCCAATGTAAACCCTGATGCTATATGAAGAATTTTCAGGAATATCGAACCTGCTAGGTTAGAGTGACATTCATTTCAACTAATGTCTTACGTGTTGGCACGGGAACTGGTGAGAGTGTAAAGATCGAAATTACACATATTATTGAAGAATTGTTCCGAAATTAAAGATTTCTATTCATACTGAAAAAGTCAATAAGGAGTAGAGCAAGTTAGAAAAGCATTGATGCCAGGAGCTCCGACGCGCTGTTCAAATTTATAGCCAGAGCGGTCACCCATCCAGGTGCCGAACTCGCCCAAGGCTGCTTAGCTCCAGAAACTAAGGAACTATGAATTGATATTTTACAAAAATCACCCTGTATAACGATAATTTTCTTAATATCTAATAATATACGAAGATACTCACGTAATTTTATGAAAATATCGACATAATTCCGTTAATAACACTTTTCTCAGAGTTTTTATTTCGATAGAATTGAAAAAAAAATGTAAAAGATCAAGAATTTCGGCTACGAAATCGATTTCGGTTACTACGTGCTATGAAGACGAAGCTCTACCCCTAAGCTTTTCGTCCACTAAAGAATTATTATCAAACCCGGAAATTGAGAGAATGTTATTACAGGCCTTCGTTACCTTGTTTTCAAATTTCTAATTTCAGAAGAATATCTATCATCCTGTTACATATTCTTCGATCAAGTTTAAATCGAGAACTTGGCTGTAAAATTATTTACATATCCAATTATCACTAGGTATTGAACGAATGTTATTAGTGACGTATTGACTTGTCAAGTTTGACTAGTCGACTAGGCCAATCTAGGCACATATGATTCATTAAAATCTCTCCAGGCACGTCAAAAATCAAAAATTGTAGACAACTTCGTTGGTCGAATGTAAATAAATGGAAATGTACATCTCGATTGTTGTAATATATCGACATTTCGGCAATATCTTCACCAATGTAGATCCGATCAAGTTCAAATCTAGAACTTTACTGTAAAATAAGGTTTTGAAGGCTCTCGCAGAATTTCAACGATATCTGACGGACAGTTTTTGAGGTACAAAATATTTTTAAGTATTTTTTTTAATTTTCAGTCATCCTTACAAAATTTTGCTCTTGTCTTCGCGTCGGTATTTTTCAACTAACTACCGCGCCTTAGTTCGATAATATCAGTATTTTTCGAGTTATTGGGAAAATAGATTTTCAGAAGTTGACTTCAGATTCTTGATCAGTGAGTCGAAATTAATCGTATGAGACCATTCTAGGCCAAAAATTCTAAATTTACAGTGCGCCAAAAATAGTTTTATAGTGCTTGGGAAGATACATAAAAAATCCCGTTCTAAACACTACTGGAAAGAATAGTTTTAGCAATGGATATATTATTGGTTATGTCTTCTGACCCTAAATGAAATTGAAATATTTATAGAGGTGGTTGTCATAAAACTGAATTATGGATAAATGAATCCGCAACATAATAATATCATTAAATTAGGTATTTTACACCCCACGACGGCATCAAATGGATGTTGATTACCATCTTCCAATTCATGACATGGAGGGTGGCCATAATCTTAAAAGTCAGCGAAATTTGTATCCGTTAATGTTTATTCAGAGAAGTTAACACAAATTTAAAATTACCGAATATTAGTTATTAATGTCTATGTATAATATGTTGCGAGAAACTTAGAATTCAACCTACAAAATTCAATTATTGCCCTGTCTCATCTCAGATATTCCACAGAATTAAAGATCAAATTCATCTTACTGTAACTTTCAAATCGTGAAATCCATATATTCATGTGTAGGTAGTACTTGTCAAATCCACAATTATTGACCTTGTGGTCAGTGCTCATGGCCATAAGAATTCCCTAAAAATGTCACTGTTGTCATAGTGATATTTTAACTTGGAAGCTCATGATTGGATGAACACAAATTGATCTCAAAATCAAATCATATTTTGACAGGATGTATAACTTATCGAACTGGCATTATGTGTTCACTACTTTGTTAATATTATTTCAATACTCAGCATCTTCTTTCCCTAAATCATAAAAACTTTAGAAATAACAAAACTCGAAAACCACAGCCACAGATACATAAAAAGTCTTGTGGTTGTGACACTCTAAACCTTGGAATTTGGTTGGAACGAAGTTAAGTTTTACCTGTTGATGGCACCAGTTCCTTAATTTCAAAATTGAAGAATATCCTTCACAAATTTCTTCTGAATGTATAAGGATGTTCTTCAGTTCATACAATTAAGTTGATGATAATCACAGCAATATTCTCGGAGATTCTTTTCAAACCTGTACAAAATTTGTTACCTATCGATTTTCCAGCGGCCATTTGTATGTCACTATTTTTACATGGAACTGGTTGAAGTGAAAGTATTAATTATCCGAACCATCAAAATCTTCTTTCTGCTATCTCATTTCATCCTTGAAAAAATTACACAATGACTTCCGATGATAGAAGTAATGAATTTCAATCGTGAACACTAAGTCTTTAATTATTAATACCGATAAAGAGCTACCTCCAATCTTTCGTGGTCCGATTCACTTTCGGTGCAATTTGTTTTCTGACCTACTGACGGACTGTTCAAATGATTTCACACTTCAAATGCTATCAGAAAAATTGAGGAAGCACTGACGTGTCACCTTAAGCATCAGAGCGCTCGTTCATTTAATGAGTTCAATAATTCACTGTTTTTTAAAAACCCACACCACTGAAATCTATAGTAGTCGTTGATCTATGACTCTCCCCATAAGTCGGATTTACAGCAATTATTGAAATCTTGAAAAATCAGTAGTAGTATTAGTTTGTTGCAGTTGAGAATGGTATCAATGGATTCATATGATGAAACTGTATTGAAAAAAAAAATGAATTTTAAATTTCTAATGGCTGATTTTGCCCAATAACGAAACGAGATATTCATCTTCCAAACCTACTCTTAAAGTTTCAACTGTCTAGCTCATTCCGTTCGAGAGTTATCGTGTTAACGGACTACCGGACAAAATCCATTTTTAACACGGATTTTTGATCAGTAAGTCGATCCAAAACTTTTTCAGCCGAAAATTCGAAAATTACGAACATTTGGGCAAATTGATAAGCACTCTGTTCCGAGGAACAACAGCGCCAAAAATGATTGCTTAAAAATTCTGTCAACTCAATGATATGTGCCTTAGGTCAAATCATGATATTAAGATTTAATACAGAAGAATTGTGCTCACTTATAACCAGTCATTTGAAATATAATATAATATTATGTAATATACTATACATTGTTACCTTCGCAATTCAAATGTGTATTTCTACATTGCAGAGTATCTATTTGTTATTAAAATTTCAATATTCTCCGAAGATATTATACTTGTTGAGTGGAAGTTAATTAATTCCACAATATTAGTTATTATTGATACCAGATGCAAAAAGTGTTTCTAGTCGTAAATCTATCCAAATGCGATAAATTTCGGATAAGGATATCGAAAGGACATTACAGGCTGGTCAAAGTTTCATCGCCATAGCCACATTTTAAATATTTTGAAAAATTGGTTCAATTCCTGTGGACAGGAGCTTTTTGGCGCTCTTGTTCAAACAGACAAATTATATCTCCGAAAGTATTGGTTCCTCAGAGTTGGGAATTATATCAATGGATTCTTATGATAGAACTGCATCATGAAAGAAATTAATTTAAAAAAAAGTGTCGTTTGAAAAAAAATTCTTCAAAAATTATCATTAAAAAGAAGAGCAATCCACAATGTTCAAAGCTTGAATGCTTCAAAAATTGACAAGTCTCTAATAGCTAGTTAAGATGACATTTATGAACAGTGAGCACAGACAGATTCTGTGTTCATATTCTGTCAATACATAGAACTTACGATGTATTATTGAAATTTTGAACATTTATATCTCCGAAAGTATAGGCCTGTTAGAGTTGAAAATGATAACAATGGATTCTAATGTTGAAACTGCATCTTAAGAAAAATTTAATTCAAAAGTTGTAATGTAAAAAAAAATATTTTTTTTTCCGTTAATCCGAAACTATTAAGCCCATTTCGCCCGATAACGAACTTAACCGAGATATTTATCCTTCTACTTTGAAAATTTAAACTGTCTAGCTCATTTTGTTCGAGAGTTACCGTGTTAACGGAGGGCCGGTCGGCCGGACAGAAACGATTTTGACCACGGATTCTTGATCAGTGAGTCGAACCAAATCGTTTAAGACCATTTTCATAAAAAAAATCGAAAATCACAGACATTTTGGCAAATTGATAAGCACTCTGTTTCCAGGAGGAACAAGAGCGCCAGAAAGCATGCAAAATTTCAGTGATATCTAGTTTCAATTCGATCAGATCGCTATTTTTCGAGTTATTGGGAAAACTCAATTTCCAATGGCTATAATTACGAAACAACTGGGCGAATTTTGACCATTAACGAACTCGACCGAGATATGCTAAGCTGCAAATTTCAATACTCTAGCTCATTCCGTGCTTACGACCCAGATTATTCATGAGTGAGTTGAACACCTCTTCTGCCAATTTTCTTTAAGTTCAAACATTTACACAAAGTGATAGGAGGACAATCGCACCAAAAAGAAATTTAATTATGAGGGCTTTTGTTCATTTGTTTCATGCAATTCCTTTTTTTTCGACCAAATATTATAAGGTCTTCAAGGTTCATAATTTATAAATTGATCCAAATTACATGGTATTACACATTGGAGAATATATTGATACATTCTTTTTTGATATCATCCATTTGGAAACTGATTGTGACACGGTGTTCGGCAGTTGCGAGTGAATAACCATGTGGAGCACCAAATTGGCACAAATTAATTATCTTAATTTCATAGAACACATTGATATTGATTTATTTTCAATGGAGTACAAATTGGAATGATGGGTTTGATATTAATCGCGACTTTAATATGAAATATATTATTATTAATTCATGTAATTAATGGAAAAGTATTTTGAAAGGAATTTCGATCACTTCACGTACTTTTATATATACAGTATGGTGCAAATGAAAGGAATTAATTCGTTATTTCGTAAACCGGCGACTTTAAGGAAAAATCCTGAAACCCGTCGATTTTTATTCTTAAACGGGCTATTCATAAGGATACCTTTTCATTTTTGACGTCATCTATGTGAGCGTGATGACGTCATCGCTAAAATTTTCAGATGGAAAGGTGGGTGTTGTAATACATTATTTGAAAGGTCTTTTAAATACCTATTCAGCCATATCAATAATGTACAAAAATTGATTTTTTTATTTTTTTCAACAATTAATAAAATTTTATTATTATTATTTAATATGACGTCAAAAATAAAATGACGTCAAAAATAAAATGGTTTCCTTACGAATAGCCTGTTTAAGAATAAAAATCGACGGGTTTCGGGATTTTTCCTTAAAGTCGCCGGTTTACAAAATAACGAATTTATTCCTTTCAATTGCACCATACTGTATAGTTAACTTGAATAACCATACAGTATAACAGGTTATATTTGCGGCTCATCAAGTGAAAAAAAATGGTTCAACCACTGACGTGAAGTCAGAAGCTTTCGCGCGAAAGTTCTATTGTCTAATCACCTCTATTGGGAACTTCCAAGACTCTGGTGGCGTGATTCGGCAACTAACCAAGCTAGTAATAAATGTAAACAATCTCGTGTTGGACAGGTCAGTCGACGAAGTTTGACCGAAATTTTCATGGAAAATTTAAATTATAATTGACTTGAGATCATTGTTGGATTACTTTGTGATATATATTTAAATGTTGATCATTATATATCTAATTTTATGGCACTTGATTGATATAAAGACTACAACCAGAAAGAATATTCAAATATGTTTGTCAAACTTACATTATATTTAAGTTCTTTCAGTTACTATTTGCGAAAGATTAAGAAGGGACTCAGTTTATTAGAATTTCAGGAGTACATAGGAGCTTCAACTTCTAATTCTAGAGTCCTTGTAGAAGGAGAAGAGGTTCTAAATGTAGATCAATCATGTGTGACAAAACAAATTGTGGTCCCAGTTTTATAGACCTTTGTTCTTTATGTTTACAAAGTAGTGCCCTTAATTAAGTACCACATAAAATTGATGGCCCATTAATGTGGAGAATGGTAAACTTAAAATAGAAGGAATGGTATATTCTTGTAAAGTCGGAGCACGGAGGAGGTGTAAACATATTACTGATGTATTAATTAAAGTTCAGGTGCATGATGTTCTAGTTTATTTGTGAGGATATATTGTCAAATTGAACCAGATAAAGCTTTTGTAAAACCGTTACCAATAATAGAAATGATTTTTTCAAAATATGATACATATATTATGTGAAAAGAATTATTAACAATAAGTGTAATGTTTGAGGTATAATAAAGTTTTTGTTTTGTTTCCAAGAGTTTTGATGATTCAATTGAAAATATTAAAATTGTTTATATCTGTGAAACTTTTCAAAGCACTGTCACTGTTAAAGATATCACTCAAAGTAGGTAGGTATATATCGGATGTATCAAGCATAACACTAACATCACAAGTGGTAAGTGGTCTGGTAACAATGTACACAACCAAGTCTACTACTAACATTATTATTGCTGTTTAACTAACTCAAGAGTGCTGGTGATGCTTATTTTTTCTACTGACTGAGGTTTTTCAGCACAGCAAACGTCATCTGCACATTCCTTTCTCTTTCGAGGTACCTCGTTGCCCTCTGTTTGAAGATTATGTTGATGTAGTTCCAGGTTGAGTACTCTTCGGTCTATTAGTTATCCTTCTAATGCATTTCCAATATTTATATTTGGTGTTCCGGAGGTAAGAAGTGAAAACTCAAACCAATACATTTTGGCATTTTTTTCGCCCATGAATTGCATTGAGGCACACAACAATAGTCGTTTCTGGTCGAAGAAATATTAGGCAGGATAATATTCACTATTTCAACTTGAATTTTTTTTTCAAACAAAAGTTTATTGACGAATACTAAACAATTAAACTCGAACACGTGCAATACGTTGGCTCATTACCAGCTTGGTTAGTTGCCGAATCCCGCCACCAGAGTCTTGGAAGTTCCCAATTGGACGCTCTTAATCGATTTAGACCGTTTTCGCAGATCTCATAACATACTAATACATTTCGTACCATTTTGATGACAGACTTGAATAATGAGAGAATCGTCTATGATCGCAGAATTTTTAATTCAGAGATATACCAGGTGTCCCAGTATACATCTTCCAATGAATTATCTCAGCCAATTCGAAAGATAAAAATTTGAGAATTTTATGATTTTCGATTCGTTCAAGGAGACTTCAACAGAGAAAAATGGGTTCAAGCCCTGTGGACAGGAGCTTTCTGGCGCTCTAGTTCAAACAGACAAATTATATCTCCGAAAGTATTGGTTTCTCTGAGTTGGGAATTATATCAATGTATACATATGATAGAGCTGCATCATAAAGGAAATTCAATTCAAATAATAGTTTATTTATCAAGATTAAATGAGCAATCATGAGAATGAGAACTGCACCATGGAAGAAATCGAATTAAATCTGGCCAACTTTGCCCAAACACGAAGTTAACCGAGATATTCATCTCCCTAACCTACTCTGAAAATTTCAACTTCCTAGCTCATTCCGTTCGAGAGTTATTGTGGAAAAACTTTTTTTAAATTTTCAAATTTTTTTTTTACACTTTGCGGTAATCTGGTCAATACAAAACTTCACATGCGTATGAAGATCATGATTCTACAATTTGATGCTAAATTTCAGATAGATCGAACGAACTTGTCCGAGATATTTACGCTCCAAAACCACCTTGCAATTTTCAATCCGCTAACTCCTTTCTTTCGAGAGTAATCGTGCCTACGGCCGGTCGGCCGGCCGGACAGAATCTATTTCGCACTCGGATTCTTGATCAGTGAGTCGAATCAAATCGTTTGAGACCATTTTCTGCCAAAAATTCCAAAATTACAGACACTTGGGCAAATTTATAAGCACTCTGTTCCGAGGAACTATAGAGCGCCAAAAAAACAAGTTTCGTATGACAATTGCCCAAAACAGGTTTAAAGTACCTACAAATAGTAGGTATTCCATAAAACATGTATGAAAGAAGATGAGTAATAATAAAAAATTACCTTGTAATCGATCAAAAATTTCCTGATCTACGTTCACCAAATTTTCTCCTCTCTCGAACTACAGAATTATGCTTTCAATATTTACGTAATATTTTCAAACATTTTCGGGTGAGGTCCCCGTTGCATCGCTAAAATACGAGTATTTCAACCCCAATATTTTTGGAGTTACAATATTCCCTTCTGTCAAGTTGACATTATAAGAATTCATACATAGAATAATTATATCAATCTGTGAAATACGATTTAAATTGAAATTTTGAAAAATCATATCTCCGAAAGTATCAACTTGTTAGAGTTAAAAATGATATGAATGGATTCTTATGATAAAACTGCTTATTAAAAAAAATTTAATTTGGAATTTGTTCTGTAAAAAAAAATTTTTTTCTTTATTACTCCGAAACCTTCTGTCCGATTTTGCCCAGTAACGAACTTAGCCGAGATATTCATCCCCCAAACCTACTCTGAAAATTTCAACTCTCTAGCTCATTCCGTTCGAGAGTTATCATGCCTACGGCCGGCCGGCTGGCCGGCCGGACCGGTCGGAATGAATTTCGACCACGGATTCTTAATCAGTGAGTCGAACCAAATCGTTTAAGACCATTTTCATCGAAATATTCGAAAATTACAGACATTTGGGCAAATTGATAAGCACTCAGTTCCGAGGAACTAGAGCGCCAAAAACAAAAACTGAGAGTCACTTTCGGTTTGACTGGAAGTGACACTGACTTTTTTATCTCAAATAGCACCCTGTATATTTTTTGCGATTTTTTATTTCTACTCAAAATTACGTTTCCAACAATGTATCACAATTTGTATTTTACATTTGATTTGATGCAGAAAACCTTAATTTATATTTCAAATTGAAAGAATTCCAGTAGGCTACGATATTCTGTGTAATCTTGACTTCAATAATCGAGATCAATAAAAAAATCCTACCTCAAGTTGAAATCAACTATGAATTTTACTGAACGTTAAACTAAGAATGAATACTAAGAGAAACAAAAAATTACAAAAAGGGGTCAAACAAATATCTATAATAACTAAAGCTTATGGTCGAAATGTTGACCATCTGCTTCTACACATCTTTCAGCTCGGTGGACTAGCTCACGCGAAGTATCGCTTCTCAAAACCTCAGCATTAAGGGCTCTATATGCATTCCTTAATTTGTTTTTTATATCTTCCGAATCAATAGGAGGAGTCTGGTACACACGATCTTTCAAATATCCCCGAAGGATGAAATCTAGTGGTGTTAAATCTGGAGATCTTGCAGGCCATCTTATCGGTTCATTTAAAGATAGATGGATCGGCACACACAGATTATAAGTCAAAATCAAGATTACACAAAACATCGTAGCCTACTGCAATTCTTCCAATTTTAAATTTCAATTGACGTGTTCTCCCTCAAATTAAATGTAAAATACAAAGTGTGATACATCGTTGGAAAGGTAATTTTGAGTAGAACTGAAAAATTGCCAAAAATATACAGGGTGCCAAGTCTCAATTCGATCGGATCTATATTTTTTGAGTTATCGAGAAAACAATATTCCACATGGATATAACTCTGAAACCATTTATAAAATACAATTACTTTCCCTCCATTCCATAAAAATTGAACATTTTCTACATACCAGAGAATTCAAATGAACAAACTGAACAACCTTATATGAATATGGAACAAATAAATTAAAATTATTCCGTTTTTTTACCTATACAATATCTGACTTGTTCTTATATCACCCTGATTCATTCCATTGCAGAAAAATATGAATGTAGTGTAGAAAATGGATCGATAATATTGTACAAATGACTCAGTGTGACGATGAATAAGCTCTTTCAGTTTTACTTCATACATTAAATTTATTTTTAAAACTTGGATGAACTAAGCTAACTGTTTAAATCCACGCCTTCAAGTAGTCCATTTAACACTCGAGAAAACTGACGAAGAAATGTGTTTTTCAATTTAGAAATTTACTGTGTCGTTAAATCGAATCCGTTGCTCAAGCACTCGTAGATTTTAACTCATTTAATGTTCAGTACCTCATTGAAACTATTACAGTTTGCAATGTTGCTTATCTATACCAATTTTTTATCCTATTCGCGATAACGAAGTCACAATGACTCACGCAAATTAATACAACTTGGGTGAAGAATTTCAGTTTTACTGAATTGTCCCAAAATACTCAGTTTCACTGAATTGGCCCAAAAATACTTATATTTTAGGTTATAAATATTGAGACTTTTTGAATTCACAAACCATATCTTTTTATTACTTTTTGATGTGGTTCAATATGCGGATATCACTAAATGGCGTTTAATGATATTATATAATATATCATTTATATTCACAATTATGTGAATATTTATTCGGTTGAAGGGAAGGAAAGCCAGGGTCCTTCTTCCTATCATCTCATATCTGCTCAGCTTCAATTCTCATTAATATAATATCCTGTTACATTTGTTCGAGATTATCAAATTAAATTATTTCGTAATTTGGTCCGGCCATACTATAAGTTATCATTATTACTTCATTATTATTTCATTATTATTTCATTATTATATAAGTTATTCGTTGATACTTGTTTATTAATTTAGGTTTCACAGAAACCACAATATGTTGAATGTAATAATTAATCTTGAAAAACTTGTCAACTCTTTTGCCTGTTGGTCGGGATTTGAATATGTAGTAATGGATTTAGTTTGGGGAGTTATCGTGCTTGCGGCCGGCTGGACGGACATAATTAAAAATATTTTCGGCCAAAAATTCGAAAATCCCAGAAAGTTGGGCAAAATTATACTCGCGCTAAAAACAATCCTAAAACAAATTGGTCAAAAATGGCAATCTCACCGGAGTGGATGGAGTTCAGTCCCGTACTTCAGTACTTTTATTTTTCTCAATTGAACACACCCATCTGTTATCGCATGGAATCTGGAATAAATTCTAAAAAAATTAAACCAGCTGGATTCGAATCTGGTGTCCGCTTCAAAGGTAGGAAGCGTACAACCTTCTCAATTCTAGAACACGTTTTTCTATTATTTCATTAGCTGGTTCAGAAAATATAATCTACTAAAATATATGAGAGGCTTTTTATGATCTGAAAATAAAGTAAAACTTAAATACATATCTTGAATTTACAAATTGATTGTACATAGTTTGAAATTCAATTTCAAAGTGAAAATAAAGTTAGAATTTCGAAGTAAATATTGATTTCCGATGATAGTTAGTTATTGGTTAATATTGTAAGAAAGTGATGTTGTTGTAATGTAATATAGCGACTGAAATGTAGAGGGAGGTTGAGCTGAATATTCAGAAGAAGAAAAACTCACCTTCAAGGAGAAAATTAGGAAGGTATTAATTTTAGTTGTAATCTGGTATGTGTGATTCCTTGAAAGTAATAGATCCATGGAAACAATGAAAAAAAGGGAGTTCATCTAGAAATTCATCAGAGGACACGCATTTATCCTCCTGATATCTTTAATTTTCCAATCAGAGAGTAACCTGAAATATATATAAATAATAAATAAGCTTAGTACGAAACTGTAAAGAAAGAATTACCTACCTGATTTGTTTTGTGTGAAATAGAAGAGGAAGGAAAATTCGAAAGCAGACCATCTTCAGACTTTGTTGAAAAATTGGAGAGTATATAAAACTTGGAATTTCAGTATTCAGTAATCAGTTTTTGGCGCTCTTGTCCCTCAGATCAGAGTGCTTATCAATTTGCCCAAAGGTCTGTAATTCTCGAATTTTTGGCTGAAAATGGTCTTCAATGATTTGGTTCGACTCACTGTTCAATAATCCATGGTCAAAATCGATTATGTCGGTCGTCCGGCTGGCCGTCCGTTAACACGATAACTCCCGAACGGAATGAGCTAGACAGTTGAAATTTTCAGAGTAGGTTTGGGAGATGAATATCTCGGCTAAGTTTGTTATTGGGCAAGATCAGTCAGTTGGTTTCGGAGTAAAGAAAATATTTATTACATTACAAATTTCGAATCCAATATTTTTTTAAAAGCAGTTTCATCATAGTAATCCACTGATATCATATTCAACTCTAACAATCTAATACTTTCGGAAATAACAACATTTCAATAATATATTGTAATTCTATGTTTTCACAGACTATCTGTCTGTGTTCTATCTGTGTTCACTCTTCATGCATGTAATCTTATTTACCTATACCAGACATGTATCATCTCAATAATCTAGATATATCTATCTGGATATATTTGAAATCTGAAAATTTACAGAGCTACAGAGCTAAATTATTTTCAAAGCCCAAGCACTTCCGGTTATACAGGGAGTGAGAATACGTTTGATGAAAAAATTTTTTTTTTTTAAGTTTTGCATTCCTGGTATGATCAATTATTCAATGCTGAATACATTCCTGTTATAACCATTGTATTCATTCGAATAGTTTTCAAAATATCGAAAAAAAAACGGAAAAAAAGTCAAATATGTTAAGTCAGTACATATTATGTTCATTATTCTTATTCTAAACATCCTGAGCGTGAACCGTTTATTCAACATCGAAGAGCAAGAATGTGGAAAGGTCATGCATCTTTTGAATTTCAGAAATATCATCACAGCCTGTTTCAAAGTTTGTATCGAAAAATTTGTTAAAATATTGGCCATAACTTATGTTTTTCAAATTACAACTTTATTTTTTTATGATTGCGTTGGATTGTGCGGTGAAATATAACGATAGTTTTCCTACGTAATTATACTCCTAAGTTAAAAAAAACTCAGAAATTTTGAATTTAGGAGCATTATCATGTTAGAAAACTATCATTAGTTTTCACCGTAGAATCCAACGCAATCATAAAATTAAATGAGCAATCATGAGAATGAGAAAAGCACCATGGAAGAAAACAAATTAAATCTAGCCAATTTTGCCCAATAACGAACTTAACCGAGATATTCATCTCCCTAAACTACTCTGAAAATTTCAACTACCTACCTCATTCCGTTCGAGAGTTATATCTATGTCTATGGATGAAAAGCAGTCTCACTACTCTCAGATCTCTTACTTCATGTTCCGAAATGTAAGACTTTTCTGAGAAAATCTAATTTCGGAGCAAACAACTGAGATTTTTCTCACTTCGCTCACAATTCTTCGAAATATCAATTCTTCAGGAACATATTTGACATTATGACAATTCATATTCATACATAGAATAATATCATTCTGTGACAACGTTGAAATACGATTTATTATTGAAATTTTGAAAAATCATATCTCCGAAAGTATTAGCTTGTTAGAGTTAAAAATGATATGAATGGATTCTTATGATAAAACTTCTTATTAAAAAAAAATTAATTTGGAATTTGTTTCGTAAAAAAAAAATTTTTTTTTTGTTGCTCCGAAACCATCTGTCCGATTTCGCCCAATAACGAACTTAGCCGAGATATTTATCCCCCAAACCTGCTCTGTAAATTTCAACTCTCTAGCTTATTCCGTTCGAGAGTTATCGTGCCTACGGCCGGACGGCCGGACCGGCCGGCCGGACGGCCGGCCGGCCGGACAGAATGAATTTCGACCACGGATTCTTGATCAGTGAGTCGAACCAAATCGTTTAAGACCATTTTCATCGAAATATTCGAAAATTACAGACATTTGGGCAAATTGATAAGCACTCAGTTCCGAGGAACTACAGCGCCAAAAATAGGGTTCTAATTTGAAAGAGTTATGGCCAATTTTTTATCACAATTTTCGACACAAAATTTGAAATACCCTGTGATGATATTTCTGGAATTCAAAAGATGCATGACCTTTCCACATTCTTCCTCTTCGATGTTGTAAAAACGGTTCACGCTCAGGATGTTTGAAAAAATATAATAATTTAATAATACTTATATTTTTTCCGTTTTTTTTCGATATTTTGAAAACTATTCGAATTAATACAATGGTTTGAACATAATGTATTCAGCATTGAATACTTGATCATACCAGGAATGCAAAACTTGAAAAAAAAATGTTTTTCATCAAATTTATTTTCACTCCCTGTATATCCGGAAGTGCTTGGGCTTCGAAAATATTTTGGCTCTGTAGATAATTTCCAGCAATATTATAATCCTAATTTTCAGACTTCAAATATGTCCAGTTCTCCAGGAACGTCTAATAGGCACTCGAACTTGGGACACCCTGTATAATAATCTGACAAACAAAGTATGAGTGAATGCAAAATGACCAACTATAGGATATTATAATTATCCCTACGCTATATGCCCTGATGGAAATATATAATTTGGTAAGTTCAGAATATCTTCAGTGGAAACAAAACGGGAATATTGGTTTCAATTGATATAATATAATTGTCAGAGTAGATTTGAGGAATGAATATCTCGTATAAGTTCGTAATTTAATTTAAAGTTAGTTTCTTTTATGAATCAGTTCTATTATAAGAATCCATTGATATCATTCTCAACTGTGAGAAACCAATAATTTCGAAGATGAATTGTCAAAGTTTGAACAAGAGCTCCAAAGCTCCTGTCCACAGGGCTTTTCCAATTTTTGAATGATAATATTAGGTGGAAACGGTATAAGGTTAGTATACTCGTATTTATAAAGTTTCATAGGATGAAGTTTTACATTTTGAAGTTTTCTTCCTGCTTAATACATTGTATTGTAATACAAGTATAAAGAGTCTCAATTAAATTTAAATTTCTGAACTAATCTCTAGCAAAATCAGTCAAGGCAGTACGATTAAGTTAATTTTTTAATTATTTGTTAAGGCATTAGAAATTTACAGATATCGTTCCATAACAATACATATATTGTTCCCTCTGACATTTTCATGAATTTCAAATACATAAATTTAGTACTTTTCTGCAAAGTTGATAGTATAAATAGCAGTGCCAGTAGTTCAGTGGTAGAGCTTTGGCCTACGAATTTCAAGGTCTGCAGTTCAATCCCAGGTAAGGAAGAAATTTATTACTCAGATAGTAGCAACCATCATTCGCTGTTGGGTCGAAAATCAACAGTGATGCGCCTAGATGGCACAATGATACAATGACAAAGCCTACACAGAACAAAACTGATTCTCCTAAACCACACAAGCTCCCAAGAGCTTATGAGGGGTCTCCAAGGAATACCTAGTTGTAAAATCATATATCAATAGATCGTGTCAATGGTTTTGTGTATCATTTTATCCGCACAAATTTTCATTTCTGTGGGGTGTTACAGATCAGTGAAATCTGATTGTTATATTCAAAAAAATGGGTTCAAGCCCTGTCGACAGGAGCTTTCTGGCGCTCCAGTTCAAACAGACAAATTATATCTCCGAAAGTATTGGTTTCTCAGAGTTGGGAATTATATCAATGTATTCATATGATAGAAATGCATCATAAAGGAAATTCGATTAAAATAATAGTTTATTTATCAAGAATAAATGAGCAATCATGGGAATGAGAACTGCACCATGGAAGAAATCAAATTAAATCTGGCCAATTTTGCCCATTAACGAACCTAGCTGAGATATTCATCTCCCTGACCTACTCTGAAAATTTCAACTACCTAGCTCATTCCGTTCGAGAGTTATATCTATGTCTATGGGTGAAAAGCAGTCTCACTACTCTCAGATCTCTTATTTCATGTTCCGTTCCGAAATGTAAGACTTTTCTGAGAAAAACTAATTTCGGAGCACACAACTGAGATTTTTCTCACTTCGCTCACAATTCTTCGATTGATTAGATAATGACATGTCTCAGGAAAATAAGTTGACATTATGACAATTCATACATAGAATAATTATATCATTCTGTGACAACGTTGAAATACGATTTATTATTGAAATTTTGAAAAATCATATGTCCGAAAGTATTAGCTTGTTAGAGTTAAAATGATATCATTGGATTCTTATAGTAAAACTGCGTATTGAAAAAAATTTAATTTGGAATTTGTTTCGTAAAAAAAAATTTTTTTTTGTTACTCCGAAACCATCTGTCCGATTTTGCCCAATAGAGAACTTAGCCGAGATATTTATCTGCCAAACCTACTCTGAAAATTTCAACTGTCTAGCTCATTCCGTTCGAGAGTTATCGTGCCTACGGCCGGCCGGATCGGCCGGACAGAATGAATTTCGACCACGGATTCTTGATCAGTGAGTCGAACCAAATCGTTTAAGACCATTTTCATCGAAAAATTCGAAAATTACAGACATTTGGGCAAATTGATAAGCACTCAGTTCCGAGGAACTAGAGCGCCAAAAAGAGACGGTCTTATATATGCTCTAGAACCGAACTTTCGCAATCGATAAATATGAAAAAGTTATGAATAAGTCTGAATATATTCCGTTATGTGAAGTACAGATGTTCAATAAACAACCGCACTGAACTGAATCAGCGCGGATCACCCGTCCTTGAAATCCACAGGTGAATTCGGCCAAAATAAAACATGGCGAAATTTATGGATGCGAGCTCCAAATTCCCGGTTTCCCAAGTCCCCTTTTTATGGAAAATACATCGACCTGGTTTAAAACCGCAACGCCACTCGAAAAATACGGGCTTCCCAAAAATAAACGAGCAGACCGTCAACTAATTCCAATCCCACTAAAAGGTAACGCTTCTTCAAAGAAGTTTGAATACATAAAGTTATATATTTTTCCCAATTTTCGAACGAATCACGTGATCCAGTTCAGCCCGAATAACGTAAAGAGCCTCGTTACAGGGTTTCGGCGGGGATATATGTGGTAAGAGTGGAGGGTGAGTATTGGCAAAAATTCATTTACGTTAGAGTCGGTAGAATTTATTTTCGAAGGAAACTGTGGAAATTATGAATAATGAGAGATCGGAAAGGGATTCGATCCGAACAAACTTGTACGTTTGGGGAGTAGGAAGTAGAATGTTACTAGTTAGAAGTTGGGTTCTTGTGGAAATGAAAATTAGGATACGAGATGTAGACGTTTTCATCATTGATAATTGGTAGTCAAATGTTTGGTAGAACGAGAATTCACAAGAATTATGAATACTTTCCTGGCATTTGCCGCATAAGTAATTGAGTTGTTTTGACTTTATTATTTTTGGCTGAAAATGGTCTCAAAGGATTTGGTTTCACTCACTGATCAAGAATCCGTGGTCGAAATCAATTCTGTCCTGCCATCCGTCCGACCTGCCGACACGATAACTCTCGAACGAAAGGAGCTGGAGGATTGAAATTTGCAGGGTAGGTTTGGATCGTAAATATCTCGGACGATTTCGTTAACGGGCGAATTCCACTTAGTAGTTTCTGAGTTATGGCCGTTTTAAGTGAAACCATTTTTGGCGCTCTAGTTCCTCGGATCTGAGTGCATATGAATTTTCATTTAAGATGCAGTTTCACCATTAAATTCCATCGATATCATTTTCAACTCCAACAAGCTAATACTTTCGGAGATATGATTTTTCTAAATTTCAAAATGAATCGTACGTACTTCTTAGTTTTCACAGAATGCTATAATTATTCTATCTAAGCTTTATTATATGATCTGTGTTCATACTCGTACATTTCATCCTGTTTTATAAGAAAGAGTCAAATTCATTTCAGCTATTTTAATTTGATTTCTTCCATGGTGCAGTTCTCATTCTCAGATTGCTCATTTAATCTTGATAAATAAACTATTATTTGAATTGAATTTCCTTTATGATGCAGTTCTATCATAAGAATACATTGATATAATTGCCAACTCTAAGAAACCAATACTTTCGGAGATATAATTTGTCTGTTTGAACTAGAGCGCCAGAAAGCTCCTGTCCACAGGGCTTGAACCCATTTTTTATGAATATTTCCGAATTTGACCACTCGATCTATCTGAAATTTAGCACCAAATTGTAGAATGATGACCTATATACGCATGCGAAGTTTTTTATTCATCGGGTTACCATACAGTGTCAAAAAAAAATTGAAAATTTTCAAATTTTGTTTCCACAATATCTCTCGAACGGAATGAGCTAGGCTGTTCAAATTTTCTGAGTAGGTTTGGGAGATAAATATCTCGATTAAGTTCGTTATTGGGCAAAATAGGCCAGATGGTTTCGGAGTACCGAAAACAATTTTTTTTTACATTACGAATTTCAAATTAATTTTTTTCAAGATGCAGTTTCACTATAAAAATCCATTGATATCACATTTTCAACACTAACAAGCTAATACTTTCGGAGACATGATTTTTCGAAATTTCAATAATGAATCGTACTTCTTCGTTTTCACAGAATGCTATAATTATTCTATCTATGAATTATTATATGATCTGTACAGGTCATCTTGTTCTATAACAGAGAGTCAAATTCCTTTCAGCTATTTTAATTCGATTTCTTTCATGATGCAGTCCTATCATAAGAATATATGTTGATATAATTCCCAACTCTAAGAAATCAATACTTTCGGAGATATGACGTGTCAAAGTTTGAACAAGAGCGCCAAAGCACCTGTCTACAGAGCTTGAACCAATTTTAGTGAATGATTTGAAACAAGTCAGGCAACAAAATGATTTTCACCATCGCCTAAAAGTTTTTAGTTACCGTATTCATTGTTCAATGATCCGGTAGAAGGAATTGATATTTTTTTGGATCCGAAATATCGGGTTGTACCCATGTGTCATCCAACAAGAATCGATTCGCTACGAGGGTTGAAGAGTGGAGGTGAAACAAAGAATGTATTTCCATGAAACTTATACAAATTGTTATTCCGAATATTTATTTATTTATTTATTTATTTGTATCCAAGATCTTGATTGTAAGCCAATTCATTCATTTCTTTCATTTCATCTGTTACTGATGAACCAATTTGATAGATTATTTACGCAATTGAAGGAATATCAAGCAGACCATCTAAGAGAACACCCAAGTATCCGTGCACCCGTACTTGAACTTCAATGAAAACCACACATAATATAACCGTTTTAATTGATAATTAAGTCAAGTATCTATTACTCATGTGCCATACAAAGTTCTGGCTCCCAAAGTGCTTTTAGATTCACATCTGTATGATCTGCAAAGTGTTAATTTCGCAAATTTGCCTTCGTGTTCTATCGTAGGGCTATTCAATTAATAAGTTGTCGTTACTCATTCCATTTGCATAGGTCGTGTCGTATAGTGAATCTAGATATTATATAGCCGGAAGGAACGGGTCGAATATTGATTATGTAATTAATGAGTTCTGGAAGTCGCATTTCAGGGCTCTTGATCGTTGGTTTTCATTGATTTGCCTCATATCAAAATACTTTTAACTCAGGCGATATTTCATGTAGCTGGACGTTAGGAAATAAATGTACAAACCTAAAATCAGCTAAACAGGTTGCTATTTGGAAGAACTTTGGCGAAAACCAGTATATTCATTATTAAATGGTTCATTTCTGGATTTCTCCCAAATTCTGAAAATATCTATAAAATAAAACATTTACTCATTATTTTGTGATTTTTTTATTTTATAGATATTTTTCAAACCCAGAAAGGAAACATTTAATAATTTTTTCCAAGTTTGAGAAATTGAACAACTCCTCTATCTCGGTTTCTATAACAAGAAAATAGTGCTCTATATTACTTTTGAAATGTATGCGCTACACATGAGTGTAAATGGCTTAAAAGATATAGGCGGAAAACTGAAAAACGTGCCAAAATTTTAGGGTTTTTTCCTCTCGCCACAAATTCCACAAGGAATTTTTTTTGGATAACTTGATCGCTGCTTCCTTACATACCCACAAATAACTCCAGAAAGATTCATTAAACTGATAATTATTTCCAGGTATCCCTATTTTTGACCTATATCTCGCCTGGGCTATTTCATCTGAAATGAAGATCTGATTATTCGTATTCACACTGAAGATTAATCGAAATCTATGAGAAATTTGTGTTAAAAATAAATCAGCCACCATTAATTGTAAATGTGTGATAATTTTTTCCACAGTTATACAATAATTGTAATTGCGTATTCAAATTTGAAAAAGAACGGAACATGGTCGTTCTGTTACACAATGTGTTTCGATAATCGAATTACCGATATATTGTCGGAAACAACTTATTATCACGCAAATCGAGCAACGTGAAAAAGTAAGAACGCACATCTCGATATTTATTATCGAGATAGGGTGCCTTGACACCATTTCTCATTCGTAATAGGCTTTTTCAACCTAGTGGCCGTCGCGATGTTATTATGTAAACAAAATTCTCTCGTACAATACACGCTAGAGGACAATGTTAAGATGTAGATAGCTCCAAGGTGATTGATGACATGCGAGAAGAAAGAAGATTTCCCATTGTGGCATAAAGGATCTGCCTTCCTTTCGCAATTCGAGAGTCTGTGATAGATTTAGCTATAACCAATCATTTTGGTTGGTATGTGAAACACGGAGAGTGAGTCCGTTGATTATATTTCATATTAATGATAAATGAGTTCTTCAAAATAAACTAAGCTTAGCAGAATCATATTGAACTTTATATTTATGTAGGATTTTTGTCTTGTCCAAGGGTATTATAATTTGTTCCTACACTCTTGGTTTCATAAATAAAATCACGTCTTGAAAGTTCACCTCCTACGTCGTATGTCTTAAGTTTCCGAACATAGGGTACTATGTATTTCTCCCTTTCCACTCCAGCTTTTCACCTCTACAAATATATGATTGTATTTCCGGGGTGGTGTTCAACGCTGATTGGTCAATCCCCTAGTTGAAATACGCAGCTCAGACCATTGGCGTTTTATGGCAACGACAACCTACAGCAGGCTAGATCCTGGAACTCGGTTATCCCACGAAGTAAGATAAGCGTTGCGCCAAAATATGAAACGCGTGATGTTATTCTATTCAACCACTTTTTGCGCCCATCTTCTAAGTCCCAGCGTACAGCGTGTAGTCCAAGTGAGCGTATTTTTCGAATGTTTTGCCGAAAATGGTCTCAAACTATTAGTTTCGACTCACTGATGAAGAATTCAAGGTCAAATTCGATTCTGTCTGGTCAGCTGTCAGTCAAACGCCAAGATAACTTTCAAACGGGAATAGAGAATAACTTGAAATTTTCAAGGGAAAAAACATATGTGATCGAAGTGAAACTTTGTAATCAGTTTTAGAATGCTTATTTGTCTGATACTGCTGAAATTCCATACAAACCTTCAAGCCGCCATTCTACAACCAACTTTCGGATTTCTGCTCGATCGGCTTTGTATTCTGGAAATTATGATGGTTAGGAAATTTCAGACTGATCTCTACTACTCCTGAAATTTCAAATCATTTTAACCTCAGAATAGCCAATACACCTTGATAGTCGAGAGGTTAGCATCCTCTTCTGCCTCGCAGGAGATCCGTGAGGGCATATGAAGCGTTGAATTGACTATAGAGCGTAGGCGCAAAAGCTCCCGGCTTCACTTCACTGCATTTCTCGAATATTTCATCGTGTCTAGGGGTATTATGATTCTTGCACTTTTGGTTCAGTAAAAACGACGCTGTATATTAATATGTACAGGTATAATTACAGGGCTATTCAGGTTATTTGGTACTTGGACGTAATCCTTTAACGGGGTTTGTGAACATTCAACGAAGGAAGCATAGGTTGAACGTATTTTCGGAACTCTGGTAGAATTATTGGATATAGTTTCGAAAATCGGATTAAGAGTGAGAGTTATATTGGTTTGATTGGGAAGGATAACAGATAACCGTCACTTGTCTCAAAAGAGGATATAAAAGCCTTTTGCAAATCCGAGTTGAACACGTGAACGATCTTGGCGGCTTGGTCAGGTATGTGTTAGATGTTCTATTCTCGTCATTTCTAGTGGAAGCAATTCAGGTCGTAATTATCTTTCTATATCCAGAACATCGCTGTGTGCTTGAAGGATTATTTGGTGGAGGCACGGCCAGATTTGGTTTCGAAGCAAACGTGTGCAGGACAACCCCGAACATCAGGGTATGTACGAATTCTATAACTATTGCATAACAACGAATAAATGGTCTGATTAATATTCTGATAACCGAAATTATTATGTGTTGGGAAAATTCATTTGTTTCTAATCCGATAGAAGTCACTGATGGTTTCTTTTCTGTCATCAGGGTTTTTATGCCAGCACGATTTTTATGTCAAGAGGAATAGCACGATTTTTGTGTCAGAAAGAGAACGATTTTTATGTCAGGAAGAGTGTAACTGAGACGTTCGAATATATACAAGGTGGTCCATAAGTAGTGCTGTGAGACAGCCAACGCAGTGTTGCAGATCCCGAGTATATACAAGGTGGTCAGGAAGCAGCGCTGTGGGACATTCAGTCAAGGGTTGCAGACTGCGAGCACAGAGGGAAGGAGAACAGTATTGCGAGACCAACGAAGCAATACTACGTTCAGGCATAAGGAATAGCACGCAAGTTATTGGAAACATCTTTCGAAATATATCTTGTACCTGCTATATCTGCGTACAATTTCCGCAACCCTAATTCGGGGTTTCACAGTAGTTTTATTTTGGTGGGTCTAAAGACCTGGGTTGTATGCTACTGGAATAAACTGTCTGTTATTAGCGTGAATATTCTTTTGGTGAATTTAGGAATTAGTACATTACGCGGGGGTATCTGGGTGACTTAAATTTACCTGGCGCCCATTTACTAGGTTCCCTTTTTAGGAATCCACTCCCATCTCCACTGGAGCTAGACCGCGGATCCCTGAGTTCTAGTAGCTCCGAACCATGGTCCAAAAGTCTATGATTACTGAGATATATTGATTTTCCGACTTTCTGAAAGTTTTTCGACTCACCATCGAAAACAGTCAATTGTGTGGAAACTTCTCAACACTGAATATAGACGTAGGTTTTTTTGAAAGCTAATGAGATGAGGATCACTTCCAGTAAAATTAATTTACCAGAAATTTGAATATCCTTAACCTGAACAATAAAGAGTCTGGAGTGGGATCCATTGTTTTTCATTAAATTTTCATGAAACAATTGCGGATTTCTCGAAAAAATTTTCATTAACTTTGCGACAAATCAGTGAACTTCTTTGGTTTATGAACTTCCCAAAAAGGTAAAAATATTTATCACATATACATATACATCACATCACATCACATATACATAAACATCACAATAAAATAAAAATTAATTATTTTGTGTGCTTCTGCATAAGAAACACAACATATTTGCCGGAAGCAATCAATCGAATAATGTTGCCCAACAAACAACAACGAAACAACATAAACGAAGAAAAAACTATTTCGTAACGTTTCGGAGTCTATATCAGACTCCTTCGTCAGCAAATCACAAAATAATTAATTTTTATTCTATAGATATTTTTCAGAGTTTGAGAGAGAAAACCCAGAAAGAAAACTTTTAATAATGAGTATACCTCCAACAGTATCCTTCAATGATTACTTGAGGATAATCAGTTTCAAAAAGAAAAAATGCTTATATTTCATTGTGTTATGGGTTGTGTCCCTTGACTAAATTATTGAGATATATATATATATCTTTTTGAAAAGCTAATGAAATATGGAAGTTTTTTCCTGAACTTGTGCGCCAAGTTCATAATACTTTTTTGGAGTAATTCTCAATTGTTTCATCAAGATTTTATGGGGAAAACAGTTGATGCTATCTATGACCCCTTATATCTCAGGTTATCTAATTGTTTAATAAATTCTTTTTGGCACAGAATGATAATCATCTCTTCAAATTTCAAATAAATATTCATTGAATATTAAGAGTTAAGCACTTTTTACAGAATTAATAATTTTCGATAACAAATAGAAGAAAATATCCAAAAAGTTGAAAAATTGTCATATATTCGTAATCATAGATTTCGGAACATGGTTCACTCGACTCAATTCGTTGCAAAGTACGTCAAGTATATCCCATTCGAAGGATGACGTCGAATTATCAAATACCCTGTATATACGTCAACTTATTGCCGTCCTTATCAGAAATACAGCAGATTACTGACATTTCTAACGTCGTATGTCTTAAAATACTGGATCTTAGTCACTCACGTCTATCACGGTCTTTTGGAGGATACTTCGTCTAAAAATTAACAAAGTCCTGGATCCACTTCGTCTAATAGGACTCTGCCGAACTAACTTCGTCTAACAACGTCTTAAGGTGATACAATCCCGGAACTAACTCCCCCATACACTGACTGCGTCTAGATGCACTCTCTGTTTCATCCCTAGTCCTTGGCTTTTCACTGCTCGCATAAGATTGTACTTTCAACGTGGTGTTCAACTCTGAATGATCCATCTCATGGCTTAGAGACTCTGCTCCGAGCAATGTTATTCCACGGGAATAATCAGCGTGCTCAAGACTAATTTGTTGATGAATGTATATTGGTACTGTCGCAATGCTCATTCGAAAAGATTTCATTATAATGTTCACGCCCAATATTTCGAGATTAAAGAAGAAAATAAGGGTGAAAATTTAAAAGGGATCGGTAAATATGGAGACAAATAGTTAAAATCGGTATATTTTGAATGGAAAATAAGGTAGCTTCGTGTTGAATTTGTAGTATTTTTGGCGCTCTAGTTCCTCGGAACTGAGTGCTTATCAATTTGCCCAAATATCTGTAATTTTCGAATTTTTCGATGAAAATGGTCCTAAACGATTTGGTTCGGCTCACTGATCAAGAATCCATGGTCGAAATTCATTCTGTCCGGCCGGTCCAGCCGTCCAGCCGGCCGTAGGCACGATAACTCTCGAACGGAATGAGCTAGACAGTTGAAATTTTCAGAGTAGGTTTGAGAGATAAATATCTCGGCAAAGTTCGTTATTGGGCAGAATCGGACAGATGGTTTCGGAGTAACAGAAAAAAATTTTTTTTTACGTAACCAATTCCAAATTAAATTCTTTTCAATAAGGAGTTTTACCATAAGACCCAATGTTATAATTTTTAATTCTAACAAGCTAACACTTTCGGAGATATGATTTTTCAAAATTTCAATAATAAATCGTATTTGTACGTTTTCACAGAATGATATAATTATTCTATGTATGAATTGTCATAATGTCAACTTATTTTCCTGAGACATGACAGTTTTCTGGCCTGAAAGTTTACGAAAAGCGAATATAAGGGTAAAAAATAGTCAAATAAACCCCCATGTGGCGATCTTATGTCGAAAAGTGAAAATTAAGAATATATATCCCAGGTAAGTACCGACGTTTTATTCTAATAGCGGAGATCGATGAGATCGTTCGAGGAGCTCGATAGCCGGTCGGTCTGACCCGTCGGGTTTTGGAACGAGAGAAGGCTGGCTCATATCCCGGGGAAGGAATTACACTTTTTGGCGCTCTAGTTCCTCGGATCTGAGTGCATATGAATTTTTATTTAAGACGCAGTTTCACCATTTAATTCCATCGATATCATTTTCAACTCCAACAAGCTAATACTTTCGGAGATATGATTTTTCTA
This sequence comes from Halyzia sedecimguttata, assembly GCA_937662695.2. Lineage (NCBI taxonomy): Eukaryota > Metazoa > Arthropoda > Insecta > Coleoptera > Coccinellidae > Halyzia > Halyzia sedecimguttata. The sequence goes on along the minus strand of OW569416.2, from coordinate 5,940,284 downwards.
AATTTCAGTAATGAATCGTTCTTACTTCTTAGTTTTCACAGAATGCTATAATTATTCTATATAAGCTTTATTATATTTATTATATATATATTTATTATATGATCTGTGTTCATACTCGTATATTTCATCCTGTTCTATAAGAAAGACTCAAATTCATTTCAGCTATTTAAATTTGATTTCTTCCATGGTGCAGTTCTCATTCTCAGATTGCTCATTTAATCTTGATAAATAAACTGTTATTTGAATTGAATTTCCTTCATGATGCAGTTCTATCATAAGAATACTTTGATTTAATTCCCAACTCTGAGAAACCAATACTTTCGGAGATATAATTTGTCTGTTTGAACTAGAGCGCCAGAAAGCTCCTGTCCACAGGGCTTGAACCCATTCTTTATACTTATGAATTCATTACTTCTGCCTTTTCTCAAATTGGCTCAAAAGCCGTTCACTCTTCCGCTATCCATAAACGAATGTTCAAATCAACAAAAAACATATTCCTATCTATTATATTAATATGGATTGGTAAGTCGGATAACATATTATCTCAGACAATATCTCCTGTGAAGAAGTATTTCACCTAGCGTCGAGAAAATAATCCAATGAAGCATCATATGGACAGGTGGATATTTTCAGAGCACAATTTTCTAATGTGTTCGGCGGAAGAAACAATCAGACATCCAATCTTTTCAAAGTTTCCAAGAAATTGGAAATAAGGCGTAGATCGTCGATTTATTGATCTTATGTTAAGAACATTGTTCTAGGTAAAATGCGCAATATCCTATTTTTCCACGAAATCAGAGAGAAAGAGAAATGAGAACTTATTTTTTGGTCTAACGAGAACCAGATATGCGATGAACACAAAAAATGTATCATGGTTGTGTCTTATTTTACCTATTAGTTTCTTCAGAAATGGAAGTCTCTCAGTGCTAACAGCATACTGCCCATAGACATCTTTTATATCGACGTTTCTTACATCGAACTTCAACATAGCCGCAATTTTTCAAGTACGCGAGGCCCTTATCTTCGCTAAATCTGATTTGGTGCTCGAATCTAACGAGGCATCGCATCCATTTTTCACTGTATCTGGCGTTTGGAAGTTCATAAGCTGGCGTGAAGATGTGTAGTAGGAACGACCTGAATCAAGGATAGCAACTCGAGTGCTCACCGTAATCAATATATTTAATAAGTTGTTGTATCCCATTCGCAACTAGTCAGTCTTGTCTAGTCAATGAGAATAACTAAGCAAAAAGTGCTGGAAACAGGAGATGAAGATGGCTATTACTGATCTCCCACCTCGAAGGGATCTCACCAAGATATTAATATTCAGCGATTTGATTAATTCAGTCAATGAACCGCTTCATGAATTCCAAATGACAGTTCATTGGCTTGGTATCTCAATTATAGAATTGAATTATTCAGTGTTGATATTTTTTATTACGGTTTTTTTTCATAGTTCAATTCGGAGATAATATCCAGGGACCATTTGGAGAATGGTCGATTGAAACCTCTTATATTCCGGACTGCTTCTGTACATGAAGAAAATTTCATACTATAAAGATCGATTGCTTTGACTTTGAACATCACACGAAGCACTGAACTTTTGAATTGCGATGGGACATTTTTGTACCCTTTCCCTGAGTTTTTCACAGTTTACATTTAAGGAAGGTATGAATAAATGGAAAATCGATTGAAAAAGTTCGTAAAAATTGGTTCAACCCATGTGGACAGGAGCATTGGCGTTCTTGTTCAAACTTTGACAAATCATATCTCCGAAATTATTGGTCTCTGGGAATGGAATGAATGGATTCTTACGATAGAACTGCATCATTTCATTAAATTCAAACAGACTGATTCTCCTCAGCAACGAGCTCATCCGAGATATTCATTCCTCGAATCTACTCTGAAAATGATATTATATCAATTAAAACTTAGACAATATTGCAGTTTTCTTTTCACTGGAGATATTCTGGACGCAATTTGATTATGTATCTTACCAAGGGCATTATATTATCACCTTAAAAGTATATTATCATATCATCCTCATAATTCTACGATAGCTGAGAATATTTCATTGGTCATTTTGCATTCAATCATACTTTGTCTTCTAGAACAGGAGGTGTATTTTATATCAAGAATAGCGAACTAGAAATAATTTGGACATTTATCTCTCATAGGAAAATAAGATAACATGTAAGAATACAGATCATATAATAATTCTTAGATAGAATAATCAAGTACAGCTTTCTGTGAAAACATAAAAGTACGATTCATTATTGAAATATCGAAAAATCATATCTCCGAAAGTATTAGCTTGTTAGAGTTGAAAATGATAACAATGGATTTTTACGGTGAAACTGAATCTTGAAAAAAAAACAATTTAAAATTCTAAAAAAAGTTAAATTTTTTTTTAGGTTCTCTGGCCCGAATTTTTCACATTGAAATATACATCAAAATTGTAATTTCAAACAAGTTTACGTAAAACATTTCTTACAAAAAGTTCGAATTTACTTAGATTGCCGAAATTTTTGCTAAGAAATGGCACTCAATCATACTTTGTTTACTAGAACAGGATTTATTTAATATCAAGAATTTTGAATAGAATTATAAATAAATATGACATCATACTCAGTTTGACATGTCTCTTATCTGTAGACATAGATAATACCTTCTATTTATCCATGAGATGACAATCAAAGAACACTAATATATGACATATTATTAGTACATACTACGATTTGATGTTGAAATTTTGAAAAATAAAATCTCAAAAAGTATTAGCTTGTTACAGTTAAGAATGATATCAATTAATTGTTATGATGAAACTGCATTATAAAAAAACTGAATTTGAAATGTGTATTGTAAAATAAAAATTTTTTCTTGTTACTCCGAACCATCAGGAGGTTTTGATCTATAACAAACTTAATCGAGATATTTATCCCACAAACCTACCCTTATAATTGCCTAGCTCATTCCGTTCTAGAGTTATCGTGTTAACGGACGGCCAGACAATCGATTTTCAGCACGGACTGTTCATCAGTGAGTCAAACCAAATCGTCTAAGACCATTTTCATCCAAAAATTCGAAAATCACAGAAATATGGCAAATTGATAAGCACTCTGTTCCGAGGAACAAGAGCACCAAAAACGAAAGTAAATTTGAAGAATTAAAAAGGTGACATAAATCAATTGAGCAACATAAATTCATTTAAAATTCATAGAAATGGTGATACATTGATAAATAATTAATTGCACGTTTACATCTCAAGAAAAATAATACTGATGACGTTGTCTGGAATGGACCACGTGTCGTTGTTGAAGATCTATGTTCATTCTAACCTGAGAATTATCATTTTCAAAATTGTTTCAACCATATTTTAACTTGTATGATTGATATTTGGCCTGTTTCTGAAATAATCGCATAATATAATTGCTTGAATTTTTTGAAAGTTATTAACGACAACAAATGTTTGCCACTTAAATTAATTTCCTAAACATTTCTGTTAGTCATTATAATTCATGAAACTACGTGAAACCAATGTTTTATTTCATACACATTGTAGAGTCCTGATGAAGGTTCGAACCAGAACCGAAACAATGTCGAAGAATAAATTACACTATTATAATTGGCCGCTTTTTTGCGTCACTTTTTCCTTTATCCTGACTAGATGTATCACGAGAGGAAGATACTCCTTTCCGACTTTATAATATACAAACTTTCTAGTCAGACAGTATTAGTTCACTTACATCAAATCATCATCAATCACATCAATTAACATTATCTTTTCTGTTGTGGCGTAATTTGCTAATCCTTACCTTCCATATCAATCAATGCCTTGGCTGATTTTATTCAAGGTTAGATAAATTATTTCGCGAAATGATCAACATAAACTCACTTGATTCATAACGTATAATGGAGAGCCCTACAAATGCCGAAATTGCAGGAAAAATAATTCTCTCCCCAAAAGCGTTTTCACTAAAGACCTTCCGCCAAAATGAAGGTGGAAGATTTATGCTGAATGCTAGGCTGTGCAAAATTCCATTTCATGTGGAGCTATTTCCCTTTGCGTGCATTTGGAAACACATTTACGTTATTGAAATTTATGCTTTTCAACTTTGATGGTAGATATATCGAATCATTTCGGGGATCAATCTTGGTTGGTTTATAGCTGTGTTTATGTTTCGTGTCTTGTCGAGAATTTCATCTCTAATCAGAGAAATAGTCATAACTTATCAATGAAAATGGGTAGAGGAAATAGCTGCAGTTGAACACTTCATTTGAAGATTGAAGTGTTCTTCTCGAATATAAGAAATATACATTTTTTTTACCTACAACAAAAAATTGTTTGAGTTATTGAAAGAAATATTACATTGAAACAAGCACTGACGTGAAGTCAGGAGCTTTTGCGCGTATTTTCTATTGTCCATTCTCCTGTATTGGACACACTTAATCGAATTAACCATGGTTAATTCGATACGTATACATACGTATCTGTGTGAGCATTTTATAACTGGTTAACAAATTTCAATTCGATCGGGTCTGTAATTTTTGAGTTTGGGAGAAAAGAATATTCCAGATGGTTATTCTCTGAAACCGTTGGACCGATTATGACCAACAACGAACTCAGCTCTCCCATTCGGATGCGCAACGTATCCTGAAAATTACAAGTCCCTATCTCTTTCCGTTCGAAAGTTATCGAGGCAACGGTCACCCAACCATCTACTGAACTTAACCAAAGCTGCTGGGATCTCCAACAATATAGATCGCATCGTGTTCAAACTTGGAGCTTGGCGTTACAGTTAGGTTTTGAAGGTTCTCGCAAAATTTCAGTCATGTCTAATGAATATTTTCAGATTTATATATATGTTTTTACAATTATTTTTTGAAAATTTTCTAGGTACATGATCCTCTCGAAATTCCACAAGATTTTTTTCTCGTTGGTATTCTGCAACTAATATCCATGTTTGAATTAGATCAGTTTTGTATTTTTTGAGCTATTCAGGATATAAGAACACAATTTTAGATGGGTATAACTCCAAAACCGTTTGTCCGATTACTCCTATTATTAACAAACTTGAATCTCAAATTCAGATGCACAGCTTAACCTGAAAATTTCATGTCGCTATATCTTTTCATTCTCAGGCTATGGTGACGTAAATAATATTTTTTTAAATTCTCTAGTTATACTACTGTCACAAAATGGATCTGTGTTGGTTGATGACAAAATTATTACTAGGAAACCGTTTGGCCCATTAGGCCCATTAACGAACTTTTCTATCGTATTTGGATGCGCCACCTATCCTGAAAATTTCAAGTCGCTATCTCTTTCCGTTCTCAAGTTATCGTGGCAACGGCCGGCGGGACGGCTGGCTGGACAGAATCAAATTTGACGTCGAATTACTCATCAGTGAGTTGAACCTAGTCGTTTGAGACCATTTTCGGAAAATAAATTCGAAAATTACAGACATTTGGGCAAAATGATAACGCGATGTTCCCCAGAACATACGGCCAAAAAGTCTGTCAATGTGGCACAATTCAGATAACAATATAGAATACTGAATATTTTTGAAGGAATCTGATTTAGACTCTGAGAGGTTACAAAAAGTTTGATTAATCGTTGGATTGGTCGCTACTGTAGACTGGGCAACTCTATTCCAAATATTGCTGTTGACAAATAACTCTTGTTTATAATGCAGAAGCAATTTCAAAACACTTAAAGTCTCTTATTTCATAGGTATTTTGCACAGTTTGGGAAAGAACAACCAGAAAAAAAAACATTGAATGATGGATGCACCTCCGAAAGGATCCTTTATGTTTATGTACATATAAATCTTAACCTGGACATAATGCAATATCTTCAATATTCTACAGAAATATTATAAACATTCTTCCTACCGTAGACTTAAAGTCGAAAATATCCCACTCATGTTCTTTGTTTTGTGCAAATGAACTCGACATAGACTAGTAATGAGGGTTCGCTGTGCCCACCGCAGTGAAAAGCAGTATTAAAGCATCCAGATAAGGATTTAGTAGATTGTGTAGGTACTACACTACATTCTATGAACCATCCGGCATTTGCTAGGTTATAATCTTCAGAAATGTTGTTTTGACAACCTCGCTGTATTCAAAAGAATGTTGGACTGTTTCAAGTAGCATATACATGGTGAGTCTTTGACCACTGCATTAATTTTAACCAAAGATTCCTCTCATCAAATGAAACACTTTTTTCATTTACCATTTTTCCAGATTCGGCTCAGGTAAAAAGTTACAAGCGTTTAAAGATTTCACAATGTGCTAATGCACTCCCGCATATAAATTATCTATGACATTGTTGGTGGACGAGAATAAGGCATGGTAACGTGGTTTACACCTTGATTCGGGATTCCAACGCTCAGGGACGGATCCATAAAAGTAGTGAAATTTCTGGAGTTTTCCATTTTGAAACATTCCATGAAGAATATCTCGAAAACGGTGCGTTTAAGGAGAAATTATGAAGAATAATATAATGTTCTAAAACGATGGAATATTCTTGAAATGACTCAAGTAAAACTTTATATGCTTTCTTTATGCTAATTTCGTTTAGTTTTATGAATCCACGAGTCCATAACTAGAAAACCAGTAGAAGAAGGAAGTAAGTAATATTTGGAAAATATGTATCATAGTTATAGGAAACTCTACGCCAACATTCATTTTATTCGAAGAAATGATGTCAAAGCTACAAAATAAAAACTGATTTTTTTTCCAAATTTTAACAGCCTGTATCTTTTTACCTGAGCCGAATTTGGAAAAATGTTAAATGAAAACAGTGTTTCATTCGATGAGAATTGAATGATGAATTAATGCAGTGGTCAAAGACTCACCCTGTATATTAACTGAATTAATTTTATCTCGCGTATTACCAGAATCAGCAGAAAATACAAGATTCCCAATGGAGCAATGCAGAAAGTCACCCTATTATTAGCCATCGATTAAATGATGAGATCGTGAAACCAAAATGTCCCAATTTACTCAGAAGAATGTGAAGATAATAATTCCGTATGACGTGTCCTCAGGTATTGAGGGTGCTAAATGATAACCAAAATTTGAATGGATCTGGCACAGGTCTCCCTGAAATATTTGTAATTTGAATAAAACATATGGATGTGAGAAATACAGACTAGAATGTTTCTTATCAAATGTAACACGAGTGCAAAGATACAAAATACATATCGATACTTTCATAGGAAGAGTCAGCTGATTGAGTTGAAATTTTAAGTGGTAGATCTTGAGGGATTTTTTTCAAATTCAGGTTTGAAATTTGGGGTTTTAAATTACTTTGTTTCTAGTTCACAAGTTGGTAACAGTATGCCTACTCGAATTAACAAAGAAGTATTTCTTCTTTATTCTGGCCTTTGCGTCACCGCTAGACGTACGTATTTGTCAATATATCTATCTTTGTTTACCGGCTCAACGGAACAAATTTGTTGTCTTTTTGGCGCTCTAGTTCCTTGGAACTGAGTGCTTATCAATTTGCCCAAATGTCTGTAATATTCGAATTTTTCGATGAAAATGGTCTTAAACGATTTGGTTCGACTCACTGATCAAGAATCCGTGGTCCAAAATCATTCTGTCCGGCCGACCGGCCGGTCCGGCCTTCTGGCCGGCCGTAGGCACGGTAACTCTCGAACGGAATGAGCTAGACAGTTGAAATTTTCAGAGAAGGTTTGGGAGATAAATATCTCGGCTAAGTTCGTTATTGGGCAAAATCCGACAGATGGTTTCGGAGTAACAAAAAAAAATTTTTTTTTACGAAACAAATTCCAAATTAAATTTTTTTCAACAAGTAGTTTTACCATAAGAATGCAATGATATCATTTTTAACTCTAACAAGCTAATACTTTCGGAGATATGATTTTTCAAAATTTCAATAATAAATCTTATTTCAACGTTGTCACAGAATGCTATAATTATTCTATGTATGAATTGTCATAATGTCAACTTATTTTCCTGAGACATGACATTATCTAATCAATCGAAGAATTGTGAGCGAAGTGAGAAAAATCTCAGTTGTTTGCTCCGAAATTAGTTTTTCTCAGAAAACTCTTACATTTCGGAACGGAACATGAAGTAAGAGATCTGAGAGTAGTGAGACTGCTTTTCATCCATAGACATAGATATAACTCTCGAACGGAATGAGCTAGGTAGTTGGAATTTTCAGAGTAGGTTAGGGAGATGAATATCTCGGTTAAATTCGTTATTTGGCAAAATTGGCCAGATTTAATTCGATTTCTTCCATGGTGCAGTTCTCATTCTCATGATTGCTCATTTAATCTTGATAAATAAACTATTATTTAAATTGAATTTTCTACTATGATGCAGTTCATCATATATATCATATGAATACATATATATCATATACATATATATCATATGAATACATTGATATAGTTCCCAACTCTGAGAAACCAATACTTTCGGAGATATAATTTGTCTGTTTGAACTAGAGGGCCAGAGAGCTCCTGTCCACACGGCTTGAACCCATTTTTTTTTCAATGTAATATGCAGTTACTATCGCCAAATGGTGAAATAGAAGCGAAGCTCTTTAAATGTTAAATCCCCATATTCTTTTATCTTATTTAAGTAAATATGTTTTTCAGCGAAAAGGTTCATACAGTAATTTAGAACTGCGATGTTATAAAGATATTTCATAACTAGTATTTCATTTTCGTCTGAAGGAGAATTGCCCATTATGACGGACATAGCAGTGGTTGCTTAAATGACGTAACGCCGGAAAAGGTGAAATTATCAGTATTCTGGCCAATATTGAAAGGTCTTTCAAAACTATCGAGGTGGGATTATACAGGGTATGAAAGCTATCGTACATAACGAAAAAAACTGTATCAGGTTGAAGGAATTTAATATCTCAGGACCTATTCGCCAGAGCATATACATATTTCATACACGTATTACTTATACCGATATCAATATCCCCTGAAAAACTAAGATTACCCTCCCATATAGAATGTTGTTGCCTTACTGTAGGAATTTTGTTTTGTAGCTGTAAATATGTGGATTGTGTCACATCATTCTACCTTCTGAAAAATGAAGAATGCAATGTAGTCAATGTAAATAAAGAAAATGTTATGAAAACTCATCATAAATATACGAGAAAATATCTTATCATCAGAATGCCTGATGAAATTAAGATAATTCGATGTCCTTCTAACAGCTTTCAACTGTCTCACATAAAATGTAATGTTCAAATGTGAAAAATAAATACCAAATGAAAATGACAAAAAATCAATAGATTCTGAAAGCCCAAATGTCTGAAAGTTATTCATCCTTCCTCTTCGATTAGAATTCTGAGTATCTAGAGAAAGAGGATAAAAGGCTATTAAATCCCGATGACTGAATCTCAGCCTCCATTGAAATTGGCAGACTGACTTACGTTTATTTTCTCTGAGAGAACGGTCCATTTTTCGTCATTTTAATTTTCACGCCCTTCGTATAAACATGAAGGGCATACGACTTGGGTGAATGTTTTCATCAAATCTGCCCTGAAGTTTGCGCTAGAACTTCCGAGTATTTTACTTCTGGTTATTCCATCAGCTGAAATGAAGAGTTTTACTTGAGAGCCAAAAAAATTAAACATGAAGTTTGGACTGTTCGTCAGAACGGTATAGTAAATAAAATTAAAACACTGAATGCAATGCTCTGTGATCTGTAGTTTCAAAGGGTTTATGGAAGTTTCATATGTTGACAAGCCAAAATATTTACTTGTTATTTTAAGACTCGTTTTAAGAGGATCGAATACCTACTTCGTGAAGAATGGTTTCGGAAGGAATCTAGGTTCAATTGGAATATAATAATTATTATTGTTCATGAATATATTTCATAGTGCAACGCATTTAATATTCTCTTACATATACCCAATAATGATTCATAGTGAACTGGGTTTCCAAATAGTTCAGTTTGGAACACTAACGTTTTATACAATGCATATCGATAGTACCTTCTCTCGTAATATGTTCTTAAGAACCATTAAACAAATTTTCGATGGAAAAGTTCATGGTATTGAAATGACAAAATAATGAGAGTAAAATAACGTATCTCCATAATTTTAAACACTGAAAAGTATCTATGGAATAAAAAAAAATATTATTTTGAAACTTCTTCTGCTTAAGAAACACTAGATATTTGTCAGTAGGAATATATAGAACAACGTTGTCTAATAAACAGTAACGACCAATTCTAATTGAGCAATTATCAAAATTGTTTTCTCTGTTCGAAAAAATACAAGTCGAATCCTTTAAATATTATCAAACTTTGTCGTCCAAATCTTTGTGTACTCCGACATATGATCTCCATTGATTGTACATAGATAGACGTTCTACTATTTTTGATTTTTGTATGCCTCTATTCCTTTTGTTGTTCCTCTCTAGTGGTCTCAATGTTCCTCCTGTATTCGATTCACCACAAATACATGCAATTTTATATTCGCAGATTTTGGAGTTCTCTTGTTTGGCGCTCTAAGATCATATTTACTATTGGAGTCTTGGAAACGGTTGTTACATTGACATTATTCTTGTTTGTTTGTTGTGTCTTCAGACAGCAGACATATACAAATATGTCTGCTGCCTGAAGACACTTGTGTCAAAATGGTTTGGATACTTGATCACCGAAACATCAACGAGAAAGCTTATTATTATTTCTCTAATTCCAAAGTGAATTTTAGTGTTGGTTCTTGTGAATTTATGAAACCGAAAACTTTGTCTAACTCTTCTCTACCATGTTGTTAAATTGCAAATATATCATCAACATATCACCACCAAGTGATAAAGGAGAACCCATTTATATCTCCAAAATTCTGTCGATGAAACTCATTTCCTAGCTGCTAGCTTTGCTTCTGAGAAATATCTGGTGTTTCTAACGCCGAAGCAATTTCGAAAAAATTAATTTTTGGATTTCTAGAATCTTTTCAAGTGTTTGGTAGTGGAAACCTAGAAGGGAACCGTTTGGTTATAAATTCACCTCCCAAAATATCCTTTGATGATCAGTTTTTCCTTGGTTTCATAACACCTTTCATTCTGTTCTTTTTCATTTACTATTCATTAATTTTTGCGCGTATGTTCTGTGGAACATCGCGTTATCATTTTGCATAAATGTCTGTAACTTTCGAATTTTTTGACGAAAATGGTCTCAAACGATTAAATTCGACTCCCCAATGAAGAATTCGAGGTCAAATTTGATTCTGTCCGGCCGGCCGTCCGTCCGGCCGTTGCCACGATAACTTGAGAACGAAAAGAGCTAGCGACTTGAAATTTTCAGGGTGGGTGGCGCATCCCAATACGACGGACAAGTTCGTTAATGGGCATAACCGGCCAAGTGGTTTCCGAGTAATAATTTTGTTTTCAACCAATATAAATCCGATCGAATTGAAACTTGGTGAGTAGTTGTAGAATATGAACCTAAGCACGTTCGTGAAATTTTGTCCGAATCGTATGTCTAGAAAATTTTAAAAAAAGTATTAAAAAATATTTTTGTTGTCACGATAACTTGAGAACGGAAGTGGCTTCAAGTTTTCAGGTTAGGATGTGCACATTTCAGTATATTTATGAGCATAATCGGCCTAGCGGCTTTAGAGTTATAGCCATCTGAAATTTTCTGAAATTTGGTAGTTTTTTGTTCCTCATTAACTCGAAAAATACTGAACCGATTGAATTCAAACATGGTAATTAGTTGTAGAATGCCAACGCGAAAATGTTTGCAAAATTTGGTGAGGATAGCATTTGTAGAAAATTTTTAATAAATCATTGAAAAAAAAAATTCTATATATCAGTAACTATTCGTTTGAAATTGCTGAAATTTTGCAAGAGTCTTCATTACCTAACTCTACTGCCAAGTTTCAAGTTTTAATACGATCGGTTAAATATTGTTGGAGATTCGAGCATTCTTGTGTAAGTTCAGTAGATGGGTTACCGTTGCCTCGATAACTTTCGAACGAAAGGCGATAGGGACTTGAAATTTTCAGGGTAGGTTGCGTATCCGAAAGGAAGAGCTGAGTTTTTGGGCATAATCGGTCTAACCGTTTCCGAGTTATACCCACCTGGAATATTATTTCCTTGATAACTCAAAAAATAAATATTCGATCGAATTGGTGCTTGGTAACTATTAGTAGTAGAAAATCAACATAAAGACGTGTTTAAAATTTTGTAAGAACCATACCCCTAGAAAATTTGAAAAAAATGACGAAAAAAAAATTTTTAAGAACCGTACCCCTAGAAAATTAAAAAAAAATCAGGAAAAAAAAATTGGTTCAAGCACTGACGTGAAGTCAGAAGCTTTTGCCCGTATGTTCTATTGTCCATTCTTCTGTATTGGACACCCCTAATCGAATTAACCATGGTAAATTATGTTGTCCATTCTCCTGTATTGGACACTTAATTCGAATTTACCATTCCATAATTCGAATTAAGAGTGTCCAATACAGGAGAATGGACAACATAATTTAACATGGTAAATTCGATTAAGGGTGTCCAATACAGAAGAATGGACAATAGAACATACGCGCAAAAGCTTCTGACTTCACGTCAGTGCCTGAACCAATTTTTCATATTTCCCCTGGAGCTCTATTATTTCACCCAAATGTCTGATTACCAAATTTTAAGCTAAAGTGGTTACAAACAATTATTCAATAATGAAGCATTCATGATCGAATAGAATTATTCCCCGTTCGTCTGGCCGAAAACACGATAACATTGTGTTCCTGCTGAACATTTTTGACGGCCTCGTGCAGTGTACTGAATTATTGAATAAAATAGCTACTAACTTGTCCTGGAGGGACTAAAGAACAAACCAAATAGTCCACATTCCGTTTTAACGAACAAATTATTTCCTGTATTCTGAACTGGCAGGATCATAAAAAGTCAATAGATTGTAATTGTTAATAACATATTATATGCGTTGAACCTGATTGTATTCTCAAGAATAATTTTCTCGCAAGCGTTTGATGTCGGAACTGATTTGTGCAGTGTATTGATTTATATACTTCTTCGTTGATTTTTCTTGGTTGTTCAAGACTTTATTCCTGCTCTTCACACTAATAGATTTATTAGATCTGATGTTGATGTTTTATTCTCGTTGAACCTATTAGTTATTTGGTCTTATTCGAGGTTGTAGTTCAAGAGGTTCAATTAGCTAGGATATAAAGTAGCTGTGTATTTTCTAATAGTTAATAAGCGGTTGTCTCATAATGAGATTATAAAATTGTCATTTATGTTCCATGCAGGAACTTAAAAACTAATGAAATATTTCACAATCTGTTTGAACGCTGGTCAGGATAATGAGACATGGCAATGAATATTTTTATGAAACATTTAAATGTTTATGATGTTCAACTCCATAAAAATCAAATCTCCGCTGCCATCTTATTTCGGTAGCTGTTCAAAGAAACATTTTTCTGTGTATGTCCGTTGAATTGTCCAACTTCTTTTATAACCCAGGAGATTTACATTTCCTACATGCATTCATGCACCAGTTTATATTCAGCGCGTTATAAAACTTTAACTGATGCATATATTCCATTTTTCCGTCGTAAATATAAGCATGCTCTATCCAGCTTCATTATTTTCTTCGTGGAAGTGTTAGTTGGTGAAATTGAAATTGCACATTGCTTTAGAAAGCTTTGATGCTCTTGTTCAAACTCTGACAAATCATATCTCCGTAAGTATTGCTTTCTCAGTGTTGGGTGTGTAAAAATGGATACTTACGATAGAGTATCATGACATAAGGGGTTACATGGGTTTCGTCGGATAAAAAAAGCCTATTTTCAATATTTTTTTTTTTTTTTAAATTATTCATTTAATTCAAACTTCTTTCTGTCTTATAGATACATATTTAAAGAATAATTTCTGAAATTTAAAAACAAAAAAATTAAAACTCCTCCTTTGTGACGACATTTCCGGTGACCCCTCGGAAAAAAGGTGCGTCCGCGTTGTCAGCATAACTCCTGACAAAATCATCTAAAATGAAAAAAAAAATATGTGATTCAGTTAAGAACATAAACTCGTGCTTGAACGAAGGAAAGAAAAAAAATTTCAAGTCGCTATCTCTTCCAATTTTCAGGTTGTCGTGGCAACGGCCGACCGGCCGGGCGGCTGGACATAATCAAATTTGACATCGCATTATTCATCAGCGAGTTGAACCTAATCGAGACCATTTTCGTCAAAATATTTGAACAATATTGACATTATGGCAAAATGTTAGCACGCTGTTCCCCTAGAACATGCGTGTAAAAAAACCGAGGTAATTGGAGTTTTGATGAGGAAATAATACACCCTTCTGTAAAATTTGAATTAATTTCACTGATGAGAACATGTTATTCACATTTTAATTGATTTCGAAGTAGAGGATTATATTATGATGAGAGCTCTGGATATTTATAATGAATTAGGTCTACCAGGTAAAAGATGCAAAAACAGTCTTGAAGTTTACCGGTTTGTGCCTTCTTGTAAGATTGTATCAACATATTACTGAGATATAAATGGTTCCAAGAGTATTATATAAACAACATATTGACCATGAAAATCATTCATTACAATATTATGTTTTCAAATTCATAGATAATGATATTATGATTATACTGTACTTACACTCCTGGATCTACTGAGATCAACACTAGTATGCTTTTAAGAGCTTGTTCACGTTAGAAGAATCAGCTGTATTCTGTGTAGACTTTGCTATTCTGTATATATGCCATACATTACATCAGAAAATTGCAAACAAAAGATGTATTACGCTGTCTTCAGTCAAATATATGTTGTTTTATCCGGCCAATCTGAAGGATTTATGAGCATAAAGAGAAGAGCTTGTGGGTATGCAAATATTTTTCCAAATGGATAACCATGAATTCAAACAGAATTAGTGTATTTTTTCTTGCTAATGAATGTGAAATAATTCAGAATTAGGCTGAACGAGATTTAACAGCAATCTAATTTCACAACATAAATATTCTACCCGTAACGTTTTACTCCTAATGCAAATTTCCTGCATGTAAAACTGAAGAGTTATCCGAATTAAATTTGAGACTCAGCGGTTCCGATCCCGTTGAAGAGTGCTCAAATGTACCTATGGATAAAGCTGCTAAAATTGGAATGTTCTTCAGGGCTCTGCAAATATTTGCTCTGCTTGATGTTCAGGGTATGAATTATGCACCTCATCTCTTCAAATACGTTTTTTAGTTCGGAAGTTCATTGTTAGTAGTCTGTGATGGTTTCATTAGTTTTCAGGATTATCGAATGGTGCTGCAATGGTTATTTATATCAAAAACTAATTTCATGGGTATATTTCACGAGTATATTGAGATATAATTTCCTATATAGGTATTCAGATGAATAATTTGCAATCGTCTAGTGAGTGGGAATTGTGCATTATGTAGATTATTTCTAATATAGACATATCGACTCAAAACACTGCTGTACAATAATTATGGTCGAAATTTTGAATTAAAATGAAATTGTTTATGAGACTAATAAAGGACTTAAGTATATATTGTGCTAACAGAAATTCAGGATGCTCGTCATCATCAACTCTGTGATATTGTAGTACCAAAGTGTCATCTTTCTGAAGAGAGTATTATATATTATATACAATATATTTCACTATACAGAAATATATAGATGTGATGATAAATGAGTTAAATGAATGCCCGTAGCCCGTAGCCCGTAGTGGGTCATTATTAATTGTGTACCATTTCGATGAAAATTTAAGTAATATACCCCTCTCAATATTCTAGTGAATTAATAATTCGTTCCTTCACCGAGTTAATAAACGTCAACTCACCTCTGTTGCTATGCGCTCATTAATGTCGTCCGTATGTTCTGGATAACATCGCGTTATTATTTTGCCCAAATGTCAATAAATTTCGGATTTTTTGCCGAAAATTGGGTTCGACTCCCTGATGAAGAAATCGAGGTCAAATTTGATTATATCTGTCCAGCCGTTGCCACGATATCTTGAGAACCGAAAGAGATAGCGACTTGAAATTTTCAGGGTAGGTGGTGCGTCCTAATACGACGGACAAGTTCGTTAATGGGCATAATCGGCCCACTGGTTTCCGAGTGCTAATTTTGTTTTCAACCAATACAAATCCGATCAAATTGAAACTTGTGAGTAGTTGTAGAATACAAACCTCAGGACGTTTGAGGAATTTTGTGAGAATCGTATCACTAGAAAATTGAAAAAAAAAATGTTATTTATGTCACGATAACCCGAGCGATAACCTGAGAACGGAAGGAGATAGCAACTTGAAATTTTCAGGTTGGGTTATGCATCTGAATGTGACATTTGTACTTGTTTAAAGGCATAATCGGATGAACAGTTTTGGAGTTATACCCATCTGAAATTTGGTTGTTATTTCTTCAATAACTCGAAAAATACTAAACCGATCCAATTCACACATTAGTTGTAGAATGCCAACGTGAAATTTCTTGCGAATTTAGGTGAGGATAGTATCACTAGAATTTTTTTTAAAAAACAATGAAATTCATTGAACAAAATTCTATATATCAGAAACTATTCGTCCGACATCGCTAAAATTTTGCAAGAGCCTTCAGTACCTAACTCTACTGCCAAGTTCCAAGTTTGAACACGATGGGAGCAATATTGTTGGAGTTCCGAGCAGCCTTTGGTGAGTTCCTCATTAGATGGATCACCGTTACCTCGATAACTTTCGAACGAAGAGAGATTGGGACTTGCACTTTTCAGACTAGGTTGTACATCCGAATGGGAAAGTTAAGTTCGTTGGTGGGCATAATCGGCCCAACGGTTTCGGACTTATACCCACCTGGAATATTATTTTCTCGATAACTCGAGTAACTCGATGATGTCAGTACCGTGTCATGTCCATTTCTAGAATTTATTTATAAATTGTTAGTTTTTTTCGTCGTAATAAATGATTTAAACTAATTACCTCATAAATTCTAATGTTTATGATCAAACTGAACAAAATTGACACATTTTTTGTTCAATGTATTAAGTTAAAAAAAAAGTTGAATTCCGGTTCAATAACTTTTGTCTTTGAAGCTTTACTTAATACATTAAATAAAAAATGTGTCAATTTTGTTCAGTTTGATCATAAACATTAGAATTTAGGAGGTAATTAGTTTAAATCATTTATTACGACAAAAAAACTAACAATTTATAAATAAATCCTAGAAATGGACATGACACGGTACTGACATTTAATAAATAAATTCTAGAAATGGACATGGTACTGACATTTAAGTGATATATTGTAAGTTTTCTGTAAGTGGCAAGTTATATTATATGAAATTAATGTTGAAATATGTTCATAATTTTCCAATAAGCACAAAAATTTCATAAATTGATTATTAATTAATGACCTATGAGAACAAACAATACAGGACATTGAATATCACAGTTAGAACGGAATCACCCATATATAATAATAATAATAATAATAATAATAATTTTTATTATCTCAGGTTTACACAATTCTTGTACATAATCTATTATTTACGAAATATAAACATAATACTCCACAAGGAAAAGTTTCCGCGAGTGGACATTCTCTGAACTTATTTCATTAGCACATTCGAAAACAAAATAAACATCTAATAACTAATTATAATAAACAATTAATAACCCATTATAATATATATATATATATATATATTCTTTTGAACTTGAGCATTACAATTAATTTTTCATCTAACAATAAAGCATGTGTATGAAAAAAGTGTTAGCAGAGGTTAGTGTAACGGGGTACCATATAATTTGATATATGATACTAGAGCTTAGGGAAAAAACCTCAGCAAAAAAACCCTATCTCCATTATAATGAACAACCACAACCAGCCATACCCAACTAACCGGAACCAAAAATTTGTATTATGTCTTATTTTCTATCTATTAAATCCCTAACAGCTGTACGACCTTTATTCACCATATATTCTGATACAACTTTTCTGAACATGTTTTTCGATTTCATTTTTTTTACTGTTTTTGGAAGATCATTTACTAACTTAGGTCCCAAGTAAATGAATGAGTGCTGCCCTATCGTTTTATTCATTCTAGGTTCTACTATGGAATGTTCCCTATATCGTGTACTATGCGTATGTTCTACCTCTAACCAATCGCTCTTATATTTAAATTGATGCATGCACAGAGATTGACAATACAACTGTCTCATGTCCAAGAATCCACTTTCCCGAAACAATTGATCTGTCGGAAATCGATAACCCTTTCGAAACATAACTTTTATAATCCATTTTTGTGCAATATCTACTTTGCGTAAAAAGCAACTGTACATCCCTCCCCAAGCTATATTACCGTATAACAGATGACTCTTCACTAGTGCGTTATATATAACTCTCATCTGGCGATCATCACAAAAGGATCTACACAACTTAATTTTCGGAATTAGTGATCTTAATTTCTGAGTGCTGAATTCGATGCTGAATTCGATTAATAGTGTCGAATAGAGTTGAGTAGACAATTCGATTAAGAGTGTCGAATAGAGTTGAGTAGACAATATAACATGCTCGCAAAAACTCCTGACTTCTCGTCAGTGCTGCAACCAATTTTCCATTGAATTTTTGATCCTAAAAGATTCATATAGCAGGTGTATTGATATTCATTATTTTGAGTGCTACAGCAATGAAAAATATCAGGAATTTGTATTCTCTTCATATCATTTTAATCCCCACGTTTTGTCTACCGTCAAGCAGGAGTTAACATTTAACCCAGAAATATAAACGTGTTTCCGTTCTGCAAAAAACTCAAATATTCACGGGGATTATAGGGATAAAAGGTAAATATAAATGAGAAACGTAACAGGATGAAAGTGAGGGTTTTATTGATCAACTTTAGGTAGACGTGATAAGGCAGGAGCAGTTTATTAAATTTCCACTGGGTTCGTGTCATTCTTCACGCCGCGAACGATGATGGGTTTTATAGAATGACTGTACGCAGTGTGGTAATCGAAATTATTAAAATGAGAAGAGTTGAACACGCTTCAAGAACAAGAGCTTTGGATGTGAAGGTATGGATTGTACTTAAAATCCTGTTGAAGTTGCTATGCTTGGCTTGCACATTGTTCACATTGAACTTAGTGATGAACGGAAACTTCATCAGAAAACATAATATCTATACATAAATCTTGAATGAACATAAATTATACAGGGTGAGTCTATAAGTTGTGCATTAATTTTAACCAAAGATTCTTCTCGTCAAATAGAACACTTTTTTCATTTATCATTTTTTTAAATTCGGCTCTGGTAAAGAGATACAGGATGTTGAACTTTCGAAAAATATAAGTTTTTCTTTTCTATCTTTGACATAGATATTCCGAATGGAATGAATTTTAGGGTGAAGTTTTCTATAACTATGATACATAATTTCCAATTAACAGTTTTTTCCTACTTCCACTCGTATCCTAGTTATTGACTCGCGAATCAAAAAAACTATGAGAAATTAGCATTTAGAAAGCAGATTAAGTTTAGCTTAAGTTATTATAAGAATATACAATAATTTTAGAAAAATAAAGTATTCCCCATCATTTCTCCTGAAAGTACTGTTCTCAAGATATTCTTCTTTGAATGATATAAAGTCTGATGAAAAATCCAGAAATTTCACTACATTTATAAATCCGCCCATGGATAAGGAACCCTCAATAAAAACCAGAGATATGATACCTCCATATTTATCTCTGATCAAAACTAAAAGCCACAGTGCCATCGTTCATCGATTATTATTTTGATTGAGTTCAGTTAATAAACATGTATGTAATAACTTGCGTTTGTTCGCAAGTTTTTGATTCTCTTTTGAAAAAAAAAAATTCCAAAACTAAAGACTTTTACTTAAGAATATTATGTATGTGAAATTTATATTCAAATCAGGATGTACCTATCTACACAAATAAAAATATGATCGATTCTGCAGAATTGATATCAGCTCTTGGTAATCCCTGATTCCATTTCAAATACCTGCTTACGTCTCTCTTATCCTAGAATGTGTATAAATTATTATTTGCTAAGATTCAGATAGCTCACCTTTGAAATTTAATGATTTATTTTATTAATATTCGTACAACCGGAGGCCTAATAGGTCATCTCCATTGTTAGATATGATCTATTAATCTTTATAAATCTTTAAATGAGTCAAAAACAATTTAATGAACATGGAAAAAACGAATAAAATATGATAATTTAGTAAGACTTAGCATTGCAAAACACAATTTTTTGACCTACATCAGCTGATTTATATCATTGCATCTCACTCTTATGTTGGAGTCAATGCATCTCTCTCTCTCTCGCTCTCTCTCTTTCTCTCTCTCTCTCTCTCTCTCTCTAAGCTCTTCTTCTACTTATCATTAGATCATTGCTTTGGAGTTCGATCATAGATTATTAGTGTTCTGTGATTTATATTGTGGTTGGAAATAGAATTGGAACAAAATGAGTGAATTAATTTTCAAGTAATTTTGAAGATAGTTAGGATATCTAAGGATTTTTTTTAATGGAAGATCATGAAACTGTGTATATTATTATAGTGGAAACCATTGGGTAATGATATTGATATTGGGTATCGAATGGATATAATAGGTATCAACTTAATGCTCACTGTTTTAATATTCAAGAATTGAAGAAATTTTTTGTTTGAAATGTTGCATGAAGGGCGAAATCATATTAATTGAGTAAGTAAATAAGTTTTCTCAAACAAATTCAGTGAACTTCAAGCATCAGATGATACACATTTGGTCAATATACAATACGAGTTACATTAAAAGTAATATGTGTTCCACGTACAGATAAAATTCAGGGTAGTATCAGCCCATTGTAAAGTCTTTAAACGCTTATAACTTTTTACCTGAGCTGAATCTGGAAAAACGGTAAAAGAAAAAAGTGTTTTATTTGATGAGAGGGATATCTGGTTAAAATTAATGCACAACTTAAAGACTCACTCTGTATATATGTAGGAAATAGACACACATATCAATGTCATTAGTCATACCATACCAATATCAATATTTAGATAACTGCGTGATATAACGATTATAACCTAATAATAATTGACACATTATCTTAATATATATATTTCTTGTGTGCGTGTGTATGTGACTGAACTCCTCCTAAACGACTGGACCGATTTTGATGAAATTTTTTGTGTGTGTTCGTGGAGATTCGAGAATGGTTTAGATTTACAATTTGGTCTACTGGAAAATGTTTTTGGCGTTGGAGTTTGAGTTGGCGTTGAAGTTGGCGTTGGGGTTGGAGTCGGAGTCGGAGTCGGAGTCGGAGTCGGAGTCGGAGTCGGAGTCGGAGTCGGAGTCGGAGTCGGAGTCGGAGTCGGAGTCGGAGTCGGAGTCGGAGTCGGAGTCGGAGTCGGAGTCGGAGTCGGAGTCGGAGTCGGAGTCGGAGTCGGAGTCGTAGTCGGAGTCGGAGTCGGAGTAGGAGTCGGAGTCGTAGTTGGAGATGGAGTTGGAGTTAGAGTTGGATTTGGATTTGGAGTTGGCGTTGGCGTTGGCGTTGGGCAGGCGTTGAGGAGGCATACGACGTCTGCCGGGCCAGCTAGTGATAAATAAAATAGAAGAAGATGGAGTAAGTCGGAGCGTCCCGGCCATGACGCATCTTATTCAAAAAAGTCACACTGCGTTAGATATTAATCATAGTATTGTCAGAAGCAATCGCAGAGTCGATCAAACGTGTCATGCAAATCAACTTAAGTCTCATGTTTAGGTAATTTTAGTGTAACATTAATTTTCTTATCCTAGTTTGAGTCCACTGTGGACTAATTAGGAACTCAACACAAGTAACTACATACACTCCTGTCCACTACAAATTTTGTAGTCTGACATATTATATAATAAAATTGAAACGGAAGAATGGTCACGAGCTTTCACTTTCCATCCAGAAACTATAACAACAAACTTCAGAATATTTTTAAAAAGGTTGCTATAAAACTAGTTCTAAAAACTTTCACAAAAATTCCCCAAAAATATTCTGAGATGCCTGTCTTCATATATTCGCTGTCCTATTCAGCTTGTTAGTATTAGTGGTTACTTGTCTTCGGCATTCGTTGCTACTTCGGACATCCGGGTTCACATCTGTGACCGCTTCTGTTCTTGATTGTTATCAACGATTCAAATCTGATGATATAAAAATCTTTAGGAGGATAAATTCAATTAAGGATTGCTTGAAGATTCAGGAGAATCTCGGGAGATTCCAGAAAATAAACTGAAACTCAACTATGAAAAGTGTGCATACATTTCTTCCACTAGGAATAATAATCTTGTCGATTTCCAATACTTTTTGGGAGATAATGTTGTTATCGGGGTACACCAAATTAAGAACCTAGGTATGCTTTTCGATACAAAGCTTACTTTTCACCCTCATTCTCATTTATCGTGTCGTCTTGCTGCAGGACTTTAGATTTCCTTCGTAGAATTTGTAGAGACTTCCATAATGAAGCAGCAGTCTCTATATTATTCCTTCGTGTTCATACTATAGCGTACTCAAGTTGCGTTTTGAGAGACTTCAGAACATATTTGTCAGATTCTTTCATTATAAAGTCACAAATGAATAAGTAACATTTAGCATCGGTGAGATTCAGTCGAGATACAGAATACAGTCTCTAGATTGGCGCAGGATAAGTTTCGATTTAGTTTTTCTATTTAAGCTCATTACGAGCTACTATGATTCGCCAGAATTGGTATCTTTTCTGCATTATTATATACATCAAAGGGATACAAGAAATAGACAGCTATACTTCATGCTAGGGTTTTAAATACGAACATAGGTAGAAACTCTCCTGTAACCAGAATGTGTGAATATTTCAATAAATATGTTAATAATTTGACTATTTTTTCCATGTCCTTTGCTTTCAAGAAGAATTGTAGAAGAATATGTTCATCGTGAATATTTACTTCAATTTATATAATAGATTTCACGAATTACTGTAGCTTTTTATACACACTTTATACTTGATTTGTTTGCATAGTTTTGGTGGGTGCTTTTTTGGGTGTAACCTATTTGTATCCCTTTTCTAGTAAATAAATGAAGGGATAAATATATGAATAATAAATAAATAGAAAAATAAAAATTCAACAACTTCTAGGAAATACATTCGATAAAATCCGAACATGTTGAAATTGGGTATTTTTAAAAATAAATGTTTAGAATGCAACAAGTGTAACTGGGGCAAACAAACAGAAACATTCTCACACGGCATAAAGAGCATACGGGACACATTCGGAACAATAACATCCATAAACTTGCTGTTGCAAATCCCGTTTCAACAACCGGCTACTGAATTTCCGAAAATCCCGTCAAATTGTTGAAAAATTCCAATGAATTATACATAGGGAACACTCACTTAATAATCTACTCTATTGAGATCTCATTAAAATCTCTTTCTAATCAGTTTATGACAAAGGGTATAATGTTAACTCATACTTGAGTGTAGATATTGATAGTATGCTTTAGTCCGGTTCATCTCAGAAGTTAGAAATATTGTATCCGGAACATATATGTCAGACGACATGTCTAGTGGACAAGAGTGTAGTTGCTAATGAAGTGTTTTGATTTTCAGGATGTAAAATCTTCCAAGACATTAGGAAATATTCGAATTTTGCGTTTTGGCTGGATAGAACAGAAAGAAGGGTAAATATCGCTAAAAATCAGTATAGGTGGGCACAGATAGACGAAACTGATATAAGGTGGGTGGACCATGGAAGGCCATGCTCCTTTGAAGGCCAACTATAAAAAAGTCATATTTATAGTCAGGTGATGACAAATTCTTTCCGCTCACAATAAGCTCCAACAAACTCAAGGATGCATACGCGGTAGCGAGTCGCTCGCGTTGCTATTTTGTCAGTGTAGTCCCTCGCTTCGTAGACTTCGTTCGGCGACGTTCAAATTGTAATTCACGTGCTCACCTAAAGTTAAGTTTGATGTGAATAACCTATTATTATTGTATTCTTTATACTGTAAATTCTTATGTATGGATTTTTTGTGGTACTAAAGAAAAAATATAATGATTTTGCTTCCATTGTAGTTGAAATATACGCAGTGTTCCTATGAAAGCCGGTGGTTCTTTATAAGGCCAATAAAAAATTTGACGGTTGGCCTTGCTAGGGTACATGGGCCTTGCTAGGAACTTTTACTAATGAAAATGTGAACTTGGTATTTACTTTGACGAGCCGTTTGGTTCTTAAAGCAATGTTCAATGATTATAATTTTATTATTCATAAGGATTATTCAGTTTTTTAACTTAGACTTTTTAGGAACATTTTGGCCTTACAAAGAATGGACCCGTAAGAAGGCCATTATAGGCAAAAAAACTATTTATAATTACATTGTAAAACGCATTCAAAACTAATTTGTTATCGATGTAATACTCGTTACTATATTTTTTATATAATTTCCATTAATATATCCTTAGTTATAAGATGGTGTTCAAGAAATGTTCGTTGAGTTTTTTGAAGAAGATCATAATGTGTTAGGCATTAAATTTTTTATCTAAATGAAAGAGCTTTTTCTGTGGTTTTAGTAAAAGCGGATATTTCGATTATTACAATTCTAGTTGTAAGTTGAACGACTGATTTATAATATTGGCCTTGTTTGGAGCCTTGTTCCTTACAAGGCCGTTCAGAAGAGCTTTATAAAAGTTTAGTGTCAGAAATAGTGATTACATCTAGAATAAAAAAAGTAATTTATATGATACACAATAAAACAAAGTGTTTATAAATGATTCGTTTCTTTTATTTATCTAGTAAATGAACAAATAAAAACTGTTTATTCTTCAGAGTGGCCTTCCATGGTCCACCCACCTTATATATTTTGATAGGGACACAAGGACACAATCTTCGTGTGAGTTTTATGTGTTCTTTCTCATACTAACGACTGAACTTTTGAATACGCTCTTGAGATCCTCTGGGAAAGTAGACGTTATCATAATCTTTCCGATTATAATATAGGCTGTCGAACATCCAATTACGCTCTGTGCCACGTCAATTTGAGAAGGGATTAAGTCTGGAAAATCCTGATTTTCTCTTTCCGAGAAAGATCTTGTCGGGTTCTATTACTACTTATGGATCAGCGCCGTAATAGAACGCCGACCTGTTTTTCCGTCTTCCCGGCAATCTTCAGCCAATAGAAATGGGTCTAATTAATGGAAAATTTCTCGAAATATAAGTTCTATCCATATAGCGTAAGTTTTCCGAAAGCCGATTAGTTGTAGGAAATTTTCAGCTGATTTTCTTTAGAATTTTCCCATGAGTGAAGATTAGGTTTCTTAGTAGTAATGTTGACCTATTAGATACATGCTGTGAATTTCCGCGCTCGTACTTTCAGCCAAATAATTACTGGAATTTATCAAGTTGGTCTCTATACATTCGAAGGAATTCAGACTGCGCAATTTTGTGATTCGTAAATTATCGTTGATTTTTTCGTCAACGGTGCCAATGAATTTTGTCATCTGAGTATATAAAAATTCCTGAAAAGCACTCACAACAAGTCAGGAGCTTTTGAGCCTATAATTCATGGTCTCTTCAAGTCTCATAAAAAGTCGATTGAGCTGAAATTCGGTACTTGATTGTAAAAAGTCAGTTCGATGGTAGGCGCAGATACTGAAATGTAAAATTAAAAAAAAAATTATTTTTCTTTTAGTGATAGGATATTCACAAAATTTATCAAACATTAGTGCAGCGGTCTTCTACAAGTAATAACCAGGTTTTAGTTGGATCGGATTTGTATTTTTTTCAGTAATTGAGGAAATAACAACAAAATTAAAGTAGGTTATAACTCTGAACCCGTTTATCCGATTATACCCATTAACGATCTCGTCTGTCGCATTATAAGTCGCTATCTCTTTCTGTTCGTAAGTTATCGTGGTAATGGTTACCATCAAGATACTGAACTCGTGCACTTCTGCACGGCTTCCAATATTTTTTTCAATAACTCCAACAATATAGATCCGGTTGTGTTCAAATTTGGATGTTGTTGCAAAATTAGGTTTTGTAATCTCTCAACATTTCAGCGATATATATAATTTTAGATGAGTATAACTCCAAAACAATTTAGTCCAGTATGCCAATTAACGAAATTAAATGTTGCATTCGGATGCGCCACCTATCCTGAAAATGGCAAGTCGCTATCTCTTTCCGTTCTCAAGTTGATACCAAGATACATAATATTTTTTCGTATTTTTCTTTAGATTTTCTAGTGGTACAGAAAATTCCACACACGCCTTTATGTCGATATTCTGCAAGCTAGTTACCAAGTTTCAAATCGAACGGGTGTGTAATTTTTGAGTTATCAGGAAAATAAAATTGCAGATGGGTATGTTCCCGAAACCGTTGTGCCGTTTATGCCCAACAACGAACTCAACTCTGCCCTTCGGATGCGCAACCTACCCTGAAAATTTCAACTCCCCCTATTTCGTTCCGTTCGAAAGTTGTCGAAGCAATGGTCACCCATACAGATACTGAACTCACTCAAGGCGGCTCGGATCTCCAACAATATCGATCCGATCGTGTTCAAACATGAAACTTGGTAGTAGAGGATCTGTATTTTTTGAGTTGAGAAAATAACAAGAAAATTTTAGATGGGTTGATCATCAAAAACGTTTGACCGATTATGTCTATTAACGAACTTAACTGTCGTATTTACATGGGCAACCTACCCTGAAGTTGCAAGTTGCTATTTCTTTCTGAATTCTTCATCTAATCGCTTGGGAAAATTATAGACATTTGACGCTGTTTCCTAGAACATGCGCGCAAAAAGTTATCCTCAGAAATCAATTATTTTTGCATAGTAATGATTCTTCGACAAATCTCTTCATAGATGGCACTACAAAATGCTAGCTTGTCCTAAATAGCGACTGGCGGCAGAAACCGCGGATGCCACCTGTGGCGCCTTTTTGGCGCTCTAGTTCCTCGGAACTGAGTGCTTATCAATTTGCCCAAATGTCTGTAATTTTCGAATTTTTCGATGAAAATGGTCTTAAACGATTTGGTTCGACTCACTTATCAAGAATCCGTGGTCGAAATTCATTCTGTCCGGCCGTAGGCACGATAACTCTCGAACGGAATGAGCTAGAGAGTTGAAATTCTCAGAGTAGGTTTGGGGGATAAATATCTCGGCTAAGTTCGTTATTGGGCAAAATAGGACAGATGGTTTCGGAGTAACAAAAAAAAAATTTTTTTTTTACGAAACAAATTCCAAATAAATTTTTTTTTCAAGAAGTTTTATCATAAGAATCCATTCATATCATTAATAACTCTAACAGGCTAATACTTTCGGAGATATGATTCTTCAAAATTTCAATGTAAATCGAATTTCACACATTGATATAATTATTCTATGTATGAATTGTCATATTGTCAACTTGACAGAAGGGAATATTGTAACTTCAAAAATATTGGGGTTGAAATACTCGTATTTTAGCGATGCAACGGGGACCTCGCCCGAAAATGTTTGAAAATATTACGTAAATATTGAAAGCATAATTCTGTAGTTCGAGAGAGGAGAAAATTTGGTGAACGTAGGTCAGGAAATTTTTGATCGATTACAAGGGATTTTATTTATTACTAATCTTCTTTCATATTATTACTCATGTTCTTTCATACATGTTTTATGGAATAACTACTATTTGTAGGTACTTCAAACCTGTTTTGGGCAATTGTCATACGAAACTTGTTTTTTTGGCGCTCTAGTTCCTCGGAACAGAGTGCTTATCAATTTGCCCAAGTGTCTGTAATTTTGGAATTTTTGGCTGAAAATGGTCTCAAACGATTTGGTTCGACTCACTGATCAAGAATCCGAGTGCGAAATCGATTCTGTCCGGCCGGCCGGCTGGCCGAAGGCACGATAACTCTCGAACGAAAGGAGTTAGCGGATTGAAAATTGCAAGGTGGTTTTGGAGCGTAAATATCTCGGTAAAGTTCGTTCGATCTATCTGAAATTTAGCATCAAATTGTAGAATCATGACCTTTAACGCATGTGAAGTTTTGTATTGACCAGATTACCGCAAGTGTAAAAAAAAAATTTTGAAAATTTAAAAAAAGTTTTTCCACAATAACTCTCGAACGGAATGAGCTAGGTAGTTTAAATTTTCAGAGTAGGTTAGGGAGATGAATATCTCGGTTAAGTTCGTTATTGGGCAAAATTGGCCAGATTTAATTCGATTTCTTCCATGGTGCAGTTCTCATTCTCATGATTGCTCATTTAATCTTGATAAATAAACTATTATTTATTTTCAAATGTCTTTTACACGTAAAAAAAATGAGGAAAATATTGTTCGGTTGTCTAGTTTTCATAACTATGGTACCAGAAGTGAAAGAACTCTATTTGTCCCTAAGCATAAAACAACTAAGTTTGAGATGTCTCCTTCATATCAATGTATCAAACTTTATAATCATTTGCCTCACAGTGTTCGATCTCTTGATTCCAGCAAGTTTGGAAAAACTGTTAAGAACTTCATGTTAAACAAGTGTTATTATCAGTAAATGATTACTTTAATGATGTCATAGTGCTAAGCTAATGTAATTTTTTTTTTCTCTCCACCCTATGACTTATCCTATACATTATTTTTGTCTCAAAGGATCAATAAATATTATTATTATTATTATTATTATTATTATTATATGATCTGTGTTCATACTCGTACATTTGATCCTGTTTTATAAGAAAGAGTCAAATTCATTTCAGCTATTTTAATTTGATTTCTTCCATGGTGCAGTTCTCATTCTCAGATTGCTCATTTAATATTGATAAATAAACTATTATTTGAATTTAATTTCCTTTATGATGCAGTTCTTTCATAAGAATACATTGATTTAATTCCCAACTCTGAGAAACCAATACTTTCGGAGATATAATTTGTCTGTTTGAACTAGAGCGCCAGAAAGCTCCTGTCCACAGGGCTTGAACCCATTTTTCAATGGACGCACTACCTATACGCAATAATGCTTTCCACACTGTTGCGCCACGGTCCGACTCTAGTGGACGCGTACCTTTAGTTTGCAGTGACCGGATATTAGCTGATCTTTTTTGATATCTGCTCAATCTGAGGAAATCTTTGGTAGATGAGAGATTATCTTTTGTCAGTAATTGTTCACTGTGTCTCAGACCTGAGGAAAGATTCCAGAACCTAGTCTAGTGTTGTTCCACTCCATCATCCACTCACACACATAGCTTCTAGCGGCAGTTTTGGATACACTGACCACAGAGCCTCGTTTGACAAGAGCATCTCGTTGCCAAGAATTGCACTGTGTCCCAACACCAATACAAGCTTTACCTTGTTGTGGTGTACCAGAACAGATTTTCCGCCGTATTCACAAAGCATTCAATCTCCGTTAAGTCCTAACTGAGGTCCTCAGTTAAGGATTAATAAGAATCGCAACCTCAGTTTAAGTGAAAATCAACATGAAACAGGCCTCTTTCAGCACCGTTACATACGTTAATTGAGGTTGCGATTCTTATTTATCCTTAACTGAGGACCTCAGTTAGGACTTAACGGCGATTGAATGCTTTGTGAATACGGCGGATAATCTCACTGCAGTTCCAGATTTGTTTGGATCTGTGCTTCAGACAAGCAATTGCTCTTAGGGCCGCCTGACAATAAAAGCATACAGTTTTGGATCAAATACATATTGAGTATAGACCGAAAACTATAAGAGTATCAAGGAACTCGATTATATTATAATACCACATAATCAAGAGAGACGCAATGAAGTCCTCCCCTCATATTTAACTACTCTACTCTCCAATAGACTTCGTCACTACGCTACGCCAGACAAAGATCATCATAGCAACGCTAGGCAGTGAATTCTTCTGCGGTTGTCTCCATGGTGATTTCAATGGACAATTCGATATCCCTTCTTCGCGATATTCGAGGAGAAATTGTAGTGTTCTCTCAAAAATAGCAGGCTATGCCTCTCAGGTTTTTTCTGCCGATTACCTACCGCATACTTGGGAGCCTCACTTTATATTCTAGCTCTGGAACCTCTGGCTTTTTGGACCCGTCTGTACACAAAAAAAGTGTTTCAGCCTACTGAGGTTTTTACACGCATCACTCCAGTCCAGAGTAGTGTATTGTGAATAGCGTTTTTGGGCTTAATTTTTTCATCATATGTACCAGTATTGTTATGTTTCCATAAAAGTCTGAAATTAATTATAATAGTTGATATCGACTCGAGAGAAAGACTGTTCTACATAATAAGAACATTAAAGTTTGAGTGGGTTTTTCTTGATGAAGTCATTATCGATTAGAGGCTATCACCAAGGACGGTTATTGTTTGTTTTCTGAAATATTTAATATGTTGTATTTAGATTCAGATACAAAAACTTACGATATTAATCACAGACTGTATTTCCAATATTTGCATTTATATATTTTTTCTTTTCCTGGACTTGGATCAAGTTATGGCGGTCTTCGAGAAGTATGTCATAACCTTATGGCAACCTTTGCTGATTTTCCTTCAATCAACAGAAAAACTCAATTTGAGAAATGAATTTTAAGGTATGATTGATATCACCTTGAAAGGTGGAAAGTTGATAATTATTCAACTCGGCGCAGAGTAATCTCCTTGATCTTGTGTTTGGACTTTATAAACGCCGCCCTAATCAATCGCAAGCATCAAGGCAAAATTATCAGATATAGGTTTCGCAACGGCTTTGAAATATCTGGTCTCTTTGAAGTTCCCACTTCTTTTCATTCGCCCCTCATCACTGTCGAAAAAGTTAAACCATTGAATTTGAAAAACTGTTTATTTTGCAGATTGCTGCTGGAGCTTTGAGGTTTACGATATTTTTGCTTCAGATATAGGTAAGTGAGTAGATATTCATTTTCCTTAGTTCTATATTTATCGGCAGGGGTGCGATAATATGGAATCTTGCGGAAGAAATATTTTGCAATCGAAGGAAAACTCACACGTCTACCGAAATGCTAGTACGCATTCGAAGGCTAGCACAACACAAGTTTAATGTTCTTCGATTGTTCATAGACGCATCTAGAAGTAATCGCCTTTTCAGCAACTACCTGTTGATAAAAATGGCATGTCTTTGTTCTTATGCCGTCAACACTTATCATAGAAGACCTTTCCTGTGAAAATAACTGAATGTTATTTACGTGCGCTGTTTTCCTTCCCCAGTAACGCAAAAAAATTCTTGCAACTTTAAATTGAATATCGCTGAAAGGCGAATATTCAGGCTACGCTTTGAAGTCTCCCACTCTAGCGCTTGAAAATTTAAATAATTTATAGGTATCATCCAGAATGAGTTAACGTATTCACCTAATATACAGAATATACAGGATGGTCCACGAATTACTGCACATAGTTTGATGGTGAATAAAGGGTACCTATAGGGTAGCCAGAATACAATAATCAAATATTGGTTACGGCTATTCGTTTCTGAGATAAAGGTTGATCTGTTGATTCGGGCTTAACCGTTGGTTAACCATAACACCCGAACCAGTGAACAAATTCTTTTGAAATTTTGCAGGTATTATCTTCTTAGTCCAAATCTCGTCAATCTCATCAAAATCTCCATATAAACCACACCAAGAAAGTACAGATCACAACTCAGAAATTTGTATTTTTGGCGCTCTTGTTCCTCGGAACGGAGTGCTTAGCAATTTGCCCAAATGTCCGTAATTTTCGAATTTTTGGCTGAAAATGGTCTCAACTTGGTTCGACTCACTGATCAAGAATCCGTGGTCGAAATCGATTCTGTCCGGCAGTCCGGCCGGCCGTCCGTCCGTTAACACGATAACTCTCGAACGAAAGGAGTTGAAGGATTGAAATGTGCAGGGTAGGTTTGGAGCGTAAATATCTCGGACGAGTTCGTTAACGGGCTAAATCCAACCAGCGGTTTCGGAGATATAGCCGTTTTTAGTAAAAACATTATTTATGAATATTTTCCATAAATCCTTTCATTTTGCAGATTCTGCTGTAACATATTGAATAATTCTCTTGAAAAATGTCAATTAGTCCTTGAATTACTTATAAAGTGAAATTATTCATTAATTGCAATTATATAATGTAATAACGCACAGGACCTTCAACATCAACAAATCTATTGTGAAGAAACTTTATAAAAATATCAATAATAGAAATTCAGGATTCTTATTAGAGCAAATGCTCAAAGTGACCACCCCCTTCTCTAATACATGCCCTGCATCTATTGGGAAATGACCTATTCAAACCATACAAACTTTTCCCCGCTATTTAGGCTGCTGCATTTTATGTGTGTTTGTTTGTGAGTGTAGATATATCATTAACTTTTCTGACGTGTGTATATACTGTATGTATCCTTGCACATATAAAGATGATTTGATTTGATTTGATTAGTTCGGATAATTGTTAAAATGTTGAGTGTGTGTTTGAGACTTGCGAAGATTTGTGTAACACATTTTCGAAAATCCCGCAAAATCGGAGACCTGCCAAATATCTACGGGACCACTTGGTTTTACTCGTAACTGCCTATCCTATTTCAAATCCTACTCTGATTATTTTTCACGGTAAGTTTGAAGCGAGCAAGTACAAGTCTATGCATTCGAATGCTTACGTTGATTTTTTTTTTTAATAACTAAATGTTTAGGATCAGATGATATATTAATAAATATGTATATATACAGGGTGAGTCTTTAACCACTGCATTGGTTTTAACCAAAGATTCGTCTCATCAAATGAAACACTTTTTTCATTTAACATTTTTCCAAATTCAGCTCAGGTAAAAGATACAGGCTGTTGAAATTTTGAAAAAAAATCAGTTTTTATTTTGTAGCTTTGATATCCTTTTTTCGTATAAAATGAATGTTGGCGTAAAGTTTCCTATAACTATGATACATATTTTCCAACAATTAGTTATTTTCTACTTCTACTGGTTTTCTAGTTATGGACTCGTGGATTCATAAAAATAAAGGAAATTAGCATAAAGAAAGCATATAAAGTTTTTCTTGAGTCATTTCAAGAATATTCCATCGTTTTAGAACATTATATTATTCGTCATCATTTTTTCTTAAACGCACCGTTTTCGAGATATTCTTCATTGAATGTTTCAAAATGGAAAACTCCAGAAATTTCACTACTTTTATGGATCCGTCCCTGAGCGTTATAATCCCGAATCAAGCTGTAAACCACGTTACCATGCCTTATTCTCGTCCGCCAATAATGTCATAGATAATTTATATGCGGGAGTGTATTAGCACATTGTGAAATCTTTAAACGCTTGTAACTTTTTACCTGAGCCAAATCT
This sequence comes from Halyzia sedecimguttata, assembly GCA_937662695.2. NCBI lineage: Eukaryota > Metazoa > Arthropoda > Insecta > Coleoptera > Coccinellidae > Halyzia > Halyzia sedecimguttata. The sequence continues at coordinate 5,907,031 of OW569416.2, read as the reverse complement.
GGAAAAATGGTAAATGAAAAAAGTGTTTCATTTGATGAGAGGAATCTTTGGTTAAAAATAATGCAGTGGTCAAAGACTCACCCTGTATACAGGATGTCCCGTAAAGACCACGTCAAACGAAAACGGAAAGTAGATCAGAATGTGCTCTACCTGATGTGAAAAAATCGTTCATATGAAAGTCTCACAGTTTTCGAGATATTTGATGTTTCATGAAAATGTTGAATTTTTTCACTTAAAATGCTTTCTCTCTTGCGGAAGCTACAATTAAATACTTTTCGAATCAGTTTTTTTTCCGTAAATATTGTTGAATGATTACTCCAATTCGTGCAATGAAAAATAGCACAAAATATTATACAGGGATTCTGAAAAAAAAAATTAAAATTCATGTTCTGAAGGAAGTGTTTTTTTGTACTCAATTATATTTAACGTGGTATAAAAAAAGACACTACACCTTTTCTGCATATTACGTTGAAAAGTTGCCCATTTTGTGAGGATTCCGAAAAGGTTGAATACAGGTGATAAACTTCTTCACGAAAAAAGATATTTCAATGTTTATCGAAAATGGAGCATTTCTGTGAAAAACTGATTTTGTCACCTTTTCCACAAATCCTTTCATTTTGCAGATTCTGCTGTAACATATTGAATAATTCTCTTGAAAAATGTCAGTTAGTCCTTAAATTACTAATAAAGTGTAATTATTCATTAATTGCAATGATATAATGTAATAACGCACAGGACCTTCAACATCAACAAATCTATTGTGAAGAAACTTTATAAAAATATCAATAATAAAAATTCAGGATTCATATTAGAGCAAATGCTCAAAATGACCACCCCCTTCTCTAATACATGCCCTGCATCTATTGAGAAATTACCTTTTCAAACCATACAAACTTCTCCCCGCTATTTTGGCTGCTGAAATACGAATGCTCCCCTTAGTTGTGCTTCATATCTTATGGGATTCGAATAAATTTCATTTTTTTTTAAACCCCAGTAAAAAAAATCCAGAGGATTTAAGTCTGGTGAACGGGGAGGCCACAAAATTTCACCGCCCCTTCCGATCCACCGGTGAGGATATGTTTGGTTTAAATATTCCCTAACATGACGACTGTAGTGTGCTGGGCACCCGTCGTGTTAAAACCATAGATTATGTCGCATTTCCAGTGGTATATCTTCTAAGAGTAAGGAACAGTGTACCCTTACTCTTAGAAGATATACCACTGGAAATGCGACGTAATCTATGGTTTTAACACGACGGGTGCCCAGCACAGTACAGTCGTCATGTTAGGGAATATTTAAACCAGACATATCCTCACCGGTGGATCGGAAGGGGCGGTGAAATTTTGTGGCCTCCCCGTTCACCAGACTTAAATCCTCTGGATTTTTTTTACTGGGTTTTTTAAAGAAAAATGAAATTTATTCGAATCCCATAAGAGATGAAGCACAACTAAGGGGCCGCATTCGTATTTCAGCAGCCAAAATAGCGGGGAGAAGTTTGTATGGTTTGAAAAGGTAATTTCTCAATAGATGCAGGGCATGTATTAGAGAAAGGGGTGGTCATTTTGAGCATTTGCTCTAATATGAATCCTGAATTTTTATTATTGATATTTTTATAAAGTTTCTTCACAATAGATTTGTTGATGTTGAAGGTCCTGTGCGTTATTACATTATATCATTGCAATTAATGAATAATTACACTTTATTAGTAATTTAAGGACTAACTGACATTTTTCAAGAGAATTATTCAATATGTTACAGCAGAATCTGCAAAATGAAAGGATTTGTGGAAAAGGTGACAAAATCAGTTTTTAACAGAAATGCTCCATTTTCGATAAACATTGAAATATCTTTTTTCGTGAAGAAGTTTATCACCTGTATTCAACCTTTTCGGAATCCTCACAAAATGGGCAACTTTTCAACGTAATATGCAGAAGAGGTGTAGTGTCTTTTTTTTATACCACGTTAGATATAATTGAGTACAAAAAAACACTTCCTTCAGAACATGAATTTTAATTTTTTTTTTCAGAATCCCTGTATAATATTTTGTGCTATATTTCATTGCACGAATTGGAGTAATCATTCAACAATATTTACGGAAAAAAAAACTGATTCGAAAAGTATTTAATTGTAGCTTCCGCAAGAGAGAAAGCATTTTAAGTGAAAAAATTCAACATTTTCATGAAACATCAAATATCTCGAAAACTGTGAGACTTTCATATGAACGATTTTTTCACATCAGGTAGAGCACATTCTGATCTACTTTCCGTTTTCGTTTGACGTGGTCTTTACGGGACATCCTGTATACAGGGTGAGTCTTTGACCACTGCATTATTTTTAACCAAAGATTCCTCTCATCAAATGAAACACTTTTTTCATTTACCATTTTTCCAGATTTGGCTCAGATAAAAAGTTACAAGCGTTTAAAGATTTCACAATGTGCTAATACACTCCCGCATATAAATTATCTATGACATTATTGGCGGACGAGAATAAGGAATGGTAACGTGATTTACAGCTTGATTCGGGATTATAACGCTCAGGGACGGATCCATAAAAGTAGTGAAATTTCTGGAGTTTTCCATTTTGAAACATTCAATGAAGAATATCTCGAAAACGGTGCGTTTAACAAAAAATGATGACGAATAATATAATGTTCTAAAACGATGGAATATTCTTGAAATGACTCAAGAATTACTTTATATGCTTTCTTTATGCTAATTTCCTTTATTTTTATGAATCCACGAGTCCATAACTAGAAAACCAGTAGAAGTAGAAAATAACTAATTGTTGGAAAATATGTATCATAGTTATAGGAAACTTTACGCCAACATTCATTTTTTACGAAAAAAGGATGTCAAAGCTACAAAATAAAAACTGATTTTTTTTTCAAAATTTCAACAGCCTGTATCTTTTACCTGAGCTGAATTTGGAAAAATGTTAAATGAAAAAAGTGTTTCATTTGATGAGACGAATCTTTGGTTAAAATTAATGCAGTGGTTAAAGACTCACCCTGTATATATACATATTTATTAATATATCATCTGATCCTAAACTTTTAGTTATTAAAAAAAAAAATCAACGTAAGCATTCGAATGCATAGACTTGTACTTGCTCGCTTCAAACTTACCGTGAAAAATAATCAGAGTAGGATTTGAAATAGGATAGGCAGTTACGAGTAAAACCAAGTGGTCCCGGAGATATTTGGCAGGTCTCCGATTTTGCGGGATTTTCGAAAATGTGTTACACAAATCTTCGCAAGTCTCAAACACACACTCAACATTTTAACAATTATCCGAACTAATCAAATCAAATCAAATCATCTTTATATGTGCAAGGATACATACAGTATATACACACGTCAGAAAAGTTAATGATATATCTACACTCACAAACAAACACACATAAAATGGGGCAAACAATGCAAAAAAAAAATTTGATATATAATTCATATGACTCAGGAGAAAAACTCAACTGAAATTTAAATGGTGGAATTCATTGTAGTTGTAAAAAGTATTCTTACTTAAGAAATCCTACATTTTGGCCTTGAAAACATTTGATGGAAGTGACCTCCAGGCTACAGGCAATCTATTGAAGAACTTAAGGGCTAAGTGGTTTGGCCCTCTAAGTGATCTGCTCAATCATCACATAAGATGGAACAAGATTGCTCCTGTTCCTTGTATTATAGTTATGTCTACTGCCATGTGAGCCCCAACTGTCTACATTACCACGCACATACAAAAGACATTCAAGAACAAATAGTCCAGGAACAGTAAGGATGCCCAGCCTAGTAAAGGAACTTGGGCAGTCAACTCTGTATACAAGGTTATCGAGAATTCTTATAGCTCTACGCTGCAGACGAAATATTCTTTCAACACCAAAGGAACCACCCCACAGCAAAATTCCATATCGAAGGTGAGATTCTATCAATGAGAAGTAGGCAGTACTTAGTACCATGCGGGACACAGAGGTGGATAAACTCCTCAGCACAAATATGTTCCTTGCTAATTTAGAGGCCAGCTGGGTAACATGAGCAGCCCAAGTTAGCCTCGAATCAGGATGAACACCCAAAAATTTCACATCTCGGATATCGTCCAGTTTACGGAGAGCAAAAACCATTTCCTCAGTTTTCGTCTCATTTAGGCTGAGTCCATTACAACTGAACCAAGATATAGCCTTCAAACGCGCCTCCTCAACCTGTATCTGTCCACCTGCCAGATCTTTATCAGAAATGCAAACAGTGGTATCATCAGCAAACAATAAAGTCCCAAAATGCCCCAGATAATCCGGCAGGTCGTTTATAAAAATCAAAAACAGCACAGGACCAAGCACCTACCCCTGCGGAACTCCCAATGTCAGATCAGCTAGCTTCGAACACCGGCCATTCAAATACACTGCCTGTGATCTACCCCTGAGAAATGATCCAACAAGATCTATGCTGCTGGCTTGATGCCAGCAGCATATCGACAAAGTTTTAGGAGAAGGGTAGAGTGATCAACACAGTCAAAAGCCTTCGTTAAATCTAAAAAAAAGGGCAAATGAGTAGTGTCCTGATTCGAAACACTGGAGAGTATGGTTAACAAATTCTACCACAGCTCCGAGAGTATTCCTTCCCTTGCGAAAACCATATTGACTCGGACGGAAAAGTTCATTCGATTCAAAGAAACTGACGATTTGATTGCACATAATTCTTTCAAGTATTTTAGAGAATACTGACACCAAACTAATCGGCCTATAATTGGCCAAAACGTCGAGATCTCCTTTCTTGAAGAGAGGTATGGTCTTGGAAATCTTCAGAAAGTCCGGGAAAACTCCCCCACCGAGACATTTATTGATCAGAAATGTTAGAGGACTGATTAGATTGTTAATATTTCTCTTAATGACCAGGATTGATATGCCATAGTAGTCTCTGGATCTACTATTCCGTAGAGAACGAATGACATCTCTTACCTCCATAGAAGTGACCTCTCTGAAGCTGAAGTGTAGATCTTCAGGTATAGGCTTCAAAAAGTGACCATCCACGTCTCCATCAGATATCTGTATTTTATTAATTATTTCATGAGGTATTGTAGCAAAATATTCATTAAAAGTGTTAGGAGCAATCGAGCCACTCATCGGATATATTTCTCTTAGAATTGATTAGGTTCCACATTGTTTTCACTTTATTGGTGGAGGACAAGATGAGTGAGTCATTGCTCTCAATCTTAGCCCTATTTATTTCAGATTTATACCTAATCCTCAAATTGTTCCTCAAATTACGTAGGTGATCCGTTCCGAATCTGTTGTAAAAATCATTTAGCAAACTGAAATCATCACGCATCTGTCTCAGCCTATTATTGAACCAATGAATCTCCAGGAGCTTTCTGGACTTCATATGTCTTTCAGGAAACGCAGAATTGAAACCACCTAAAAAAACGTCATGGAAAGCTTCAAATGCAGCATTAGCAGCTAACTTTCCATTCTTCACAAACCCCTAGTCCAAACTCTCCAAAAACGAATGAAAAATAGCAAATCCTCTCATGTAGAGCGGTCTACCTACAACTTTTGGCTCATGGGTGTAATTTCCTAGGACACTCATACGAATGACTTGAGCTCTATGATCAGAGAATTCGCATTCAGACACGTCAGACCAGAAGTTCCAAGGTTCGAAATTCAAAAACACATTATCGATACAGTTGGATTTTCTAGTAGGTTTAAAAATCATTCTGTCAAAGCCAAAAGATCGGAGCAAATCATTCAGCAGTTCTGTATCCTTACTTCTACTATCATTAAAATTTACATTGAAATCACCGCACAATATTATTTTTTGAGAAATAGGGTACGTACATAAAATCCCACTCAGATTTTCACAGAAAAGGTTTATGTCGCCCGAAGAAGACCTTTAAAATGCACAAATCACAATATTTGTCATGGAGTGGTGTACAGCTACAAATTCACAGTGAAGTTCCACACAGTACCTACTGACAGTATGTAAAACAGTGAATGAACTATCCCTAAAATATATGGCGACTCCACAATTTTTAAATGTGGAACGACCAAAAATAGCGGCTCTGAACCAGCCGGAAATGAAAACGTTTTCACAACATGAGACATTTAAATGATGTTCACTCAAACAAAGAACGTCCATATTTAAATCATCAGTATAAGCTTCAAGCATGTTGATCTTACTATATAAACATTATAAACCCTGTAAATTCAAATGCATCAAAGAAAATTCAAATTCATTAGCATTTATGGAGCCTGTATGTTTGGGCTCATCTTCCTCATAGTTGACTGAAAGAAATCTCGTCACCAGGGCACCATCAGGCCAGCTGGATACATCTTTCGCGTTTTCGAAAAACGATTCGTCAATCGTTACCTTAAGCGATGAATATTTGTAATTTTGTTATGTTTTAAATACAATATTCAAGACTGAATTTTATACTTTTATCACCCTGGTTTCTGATTTTTACAGGAACACGATCTATCTTATTAAATATTTCAATGCAAACAGAGTAAATCGATATTTTATTTATTATAAAAGTTCATGCAGTATTTCGTGAAGGCGTGTGAGGTGTGAATAGACAATAGAACATGCACACAAAAGCTCCTGATTTAACATCAGTAGTTTTCAAGAATTTTTTGCACAACCGGATCCAATTCAATTGAGATATTTCCGAACAAACGTCCAGGAACGCAGTCCAAAACAGAATGAGAGATCAGTTCAACTAAAATATTTGCCATGCATTTCGCCGATTTCAGATTATTATGGGTCCATTCAACCCAAAACACCAATATTTCATTCAGATAGTCATATCTTCGTATCTTGAAACATTTTATTCCTAGGAATTCAGTTCTACGCTGCTCAACGAACTTGAGTGGAATTTTACATCTAATTTAAATATATGCAAATCGATGCTGGTGATATTATATATCATCTGGAATCCAATTTGCGGTATCTTTTCGATCTACCCAATATATCCGCGAGATGAGTTCAAAAGCAGATCAGGAATAGAGCTTCCATTTAAATAATTGCAGACGTGATGTCTTTGAACCCGAAATGATACCAAACACCTTTATTTTCATTTCAGTCCAAGATGAAAGTAACAGAAACCGAAAGTTATCTTTCGATTTCAAATGAATTGATAATAACCTCTGAAAAACTTGTCTTTCGTGTTTTAGTTTCACTGAGAAGAAGAATGTTCACGATGTAATGTTGAAGAAAGGAGGCAAAAAAGCATTTATTTCGGATGTTCAAAATATATCTATATCTTGCAAGAGGTTCATAATTTTTGGGCGCTCGTATGTGGGCGCTATCATTCTACTCAAATGTCTGTAATCATCAAATCATCACTAGAGGCGAAACATTTTTTGCCGAAAATGGTCTCCAACGATTGGGTTCGACTCCCTGATGAAGAAGTCGAGGTCAAATTTGATTCTGTCTGGCCAGCCGGCCGTTGCCACGATAACTTGGGAAAGGGAAGAGACTAAAACTTTCAGGGTAGGTGGTGCATTCACATACGACGGACAAGTTCGTTAATGGTTATAATCGGCCCGATGGTTTCCGAGTAATAATTTTGTTGTCACCCAATATAAGTCCGATCGAATTGAAACTTGGTGAATAGTTGTAGAATACACACCTGAGGACGTCTGTGAGAATCGTATCGCTAGAAAATAAAAAAAAAATATTATTTATGTCACGATAACCTGAGAACGGTAAGAGATAGCGACTTGAAATGTTCAGGTTAGGTTGTACATCTGAGTGCGACATTTGAGTTTTTTTATAAGCATAATCAGCCAAACGTTTTTGGAGTTATATCCGTCTGAAATTCGATTGTTAATTCGTCAATAACTCGAAAACTACAAAGCAGATACAATTCAGACATGGTTATTAGTTGTTGAATGCCTACGCGAAAATTCGATAGAATACATTCACTAGTGTCGTTTCAGCAGATTTTTTATGAGTAACCTTTTGAATATATAATTATTGTGCAATCAAAAGGCAGCGACAGTAAATTCCAGATGGAAAGTAACAACTGAAGAAATTAGACACAGGACACGTGCTTGTATAAAGAATGGCGGAGATCATTCCGAACATAATTTCTGTTTTTATTGCAATTTCGAGATTAGTTCGAATAAAAAAATATTCAATTCGTTATTCTTCTCTCTTTGCCTCTTATATCCCCTCTCATATTATACCTATTATTTTTCAACTTCTAATACAATCTAAAATATGATCAAATAATCCAATTATTTGAGAAACTTGTTTTCATTTTGAAAACATGACATTACATTTACAAAGAGCATATCATAAGAAAAAACTCACTTTGCTCAATTTGTGTATATATCCGTAAATTAACCAACCTAGAAGATTGAAAACGTGTTCATTACAAATTACTAATACACAGGGCATTGGTAAGCTACAACCAAAATTTCAGCTTCCTACGTTTGCAAATAACAAAGTAATGAACATTTAATTGAAGTTAAGTTTTGCTAAAAAAATTAGGAAATCAATTAGTTCCTTTATTCCATTATTCCCTCTTTGCTTCTTATATCCCTTTTCATATCATACCTATTTTTTTTCAACTTCTAATACAATATAAAATATGATCAAGTAATCCAATTATTTTAGAAACTTGTTTTCATTTCGAAAACATGACATATCATTTAGAAAGGGTATATCCTTAGAAAAAACACACTTTTCTAACTTTGTGTATATATCCGTAAATTAACAAACCTAGAAGATTGAAAACGTGTTCATTACAAATTACTAATACACGGCGCATTGGTAAGCTACAACCAAAATTTCAGCTTCCTACGTTTGCAAATAACAAAGTAATGAACATTTAATTGAAGTTAAGTTTTGCTAAAAAAATTAGGAAATCAATTAGTTCCTTTATTCCATTATTCCCTCTTTGCTTCTCATATCCCTTTTCATATCATACCTATTTTTTTTCAACTTCTAATACAATATAAAATATGATCAAGTAATCCAATTATTTTAGAAACTTGTTTTCATTTCGAAAACATGACATATCATTTAGAAAGGGTATATCCTTAGAAAAAACACACTTTTCTAACTTTGTGTATATATCCGTAAATTAACAAACCTAGAAGATTGAAAACGTGTTCATTACAAATTACTAATACACGGCGCATTGGTAAGCTACAACCAAAATTTCAGCTTCCTACGTTTGCAAATAACAAAGTAATGAACATTTAATTGAAGTTAAGTTTTGCTAAAAAAATTAGGAAATTAATTAGTTCCTAGAAAACCGCTAGGCAAGTATTGTACAAAAATAATTGGGAAGCAATGGTGAAGCCAAAATTTTAATAATTTATAGGGTTCCTCGTGTAAAATTCGAAAGTGGTTGTTACTTTTTTCGATATAAACAGCAACATTTCTAAACATATTTAAGGTCGAAATAACAGAGGATATATCTCTAGAGAAACAAATTTTCAATATATTCCTGCGTCATGTCTATATTTTATATGGATAAACTCGTTACATAAAACTAATACCACTATGATATTCCCTGTAAATTGGCTCAATGTCAAATTTTCATATTCTCTTCCAACCATACTTCACACAATCCACATCAAAATCTCCTCAAGACTGTCGAGAATTTGCCGCAAAATTAATAATAGCTACCAACTCTACGCGAAATGGATCCAAATTAGAAAACAAAATGTTCGGTGAACTCCCGACTCTGTAATTTAACTTCGTAGCAAACAAAAACACCGTAGATTGTATGGAACAACTTCATCGCATTTTGCCTTTCATTAAGTACCGAAAGGAACGCCAGCGTTTTCCGCGAAAGAATATTTAATAACTTGGACGAGAAAAATCCGAAATGAAATTTTGCCGGAATTCGCGTATCTTGAAGTGGATCTGAGTAATTATTTGTCGCTCTACAGCGTGGGTCTTTGATCAGTATAAATGGGCTGACGAAAGGTTCTCCACTATAAAAATATTTAAGGTCGAAATAACAGAGGATATATCTCTAGAGAAACAAATTTTCAATATATTCCTGCGTCATGTCTATATTTTATATGGATAAACTCGTTACATAAAACTAATACCACTATGATATTCCCTGTAAATTGGCTCAATGTCAAATTTTCATATTCTCTTCCAACCATACTTCACACAATCCACATCAAAATCTCCTCAAGACTGTCGAGAATTTGCCGCAAAATTAATAATAGCTACCAACTCTACGCGAAATGGATCCAAATTAGAAAACAAAATGTTCGGTGAACTCCCGACTCTGTAATTTAACTTCGTAGCAAACAAAAACACCGTAGATTGTATGGAACAACTTCATCGCATTTTGCCTTTCATTAAGTACCGAAAGGAACGCCAGCGTTTTCCGCGAAAGAATATTTAATAACTTGGACGAGAAAAATCCGAAATGAAATTTTGCCGGAATTCGCGTATCGTGAAGTGGATCTGAGTAATTATTTGTCGCTCTACAGCGTGGGTCTTTGATCAGTATAAATGGGCCGACGAAGGGTTCTCCACTTCGGAGGGATCTGATATTGTCCATTAATCGATATTAGGTAAGATTCGAAAGTTATGCCCTATTGATGTTTTAGGAGTATGGTTTTTGTTCTTGACATCAACTGTCATGTGGTGAAGTCAAAAAAGTTCAATATTAGTAGTTGTTTTTACACGCATGTTCTGGGAATCATAGCGTTAACATTTTGCCCAAATGTCCGTAATGTTCGAATTATTTGACGAAAATGGTCTCAAACGATTAGGTGCGACTCACTAATGAAGAATTCGAGGTCAAATTTGATCCTGTCCGGTTGACCTTCCCGTCGACCGTCCGGCCGGTCGTTGCCACGATAACATGAGAACGGCTGAACATAGCGATTTGAAATTTTCAGGGTAGGTGGCGGGTCCAAATATGACGGACGAGTACGCTAATGGGCATAATCGGCCCAATGGTTTCCGAGTAATAACTTTGTCATCAACCAATACAGATCCGATAGAATTGATGGTTGTAGAATACTGACACATAAACGTTGGTGATATAATGTGAGAATTGTATCACTAGAAAATTCGAACAAAATTATTAAAACATATTATTTCTGTCACGATAACCTGTGAACGGAAATAGATATCGACTTGCAATTTTTAGGGTAGGGTGTACACCAGAATGCGACATTTCAATTTGTTAATAGGCATAATTGGCCAAATGGTTTTGGAGTTATACCCATCTGAAATAAGGTTGTTATTTCCTCAATAACTCGAAAAATACGAATCCGATCCAATTCAAACATGATATAGTTGTAGAATACCGACGCAAAAATTCTTGCAAAATTTTGATGGTCGTATCACTGGAAATTTTTCAAAAAATCATTGAAAAAAGTTGTAGTTCCAAGTTTGAACACGATCGGATCTATATTGTTGGAGATCCGTGCACCCCTGGGTGAGTTTATTAGCTGGATGGGTTACCGCTGCATCGATAACTTTCGAAGAAATAGAGATATTGACTTGAATTGAAATTTAATTCTCAAGATAGGTTGCGCATCCGAATGGGATAGTTAAGTTTGTTGTTGGGCATAATCGGCCCAACGGTTTCGGATTTTATACCCACCTGGAATATTATTTTCTCGATGACTCAAAAAATATCGACTCGATCGAATTGAAACTTGGTAGCTAGTTGTACAAGATCGACATAAAGACGTGTGTAAAATTTTGTGAGGATCGTACCACTAGATAATTTGAAAAATTGGTTTTGCGCGTATGTTCTATTGTCCATTCTTCTGTGTTATCCATTCTCCTGTATTGGATACTTAATTCTAATTTACCTTGGTAAATTCGAATTAAGAGTGTCCAATACAGGAGAATGGACAACATAATTTACCATCGTAAATTCGATTAAGGGTGTCCAATACAGAAGAATGGATAATAGAACATACGCGCAAAAGCTTCTGACTTCACGTCAGTTCTTGAACCAATTTTTATTTTTCGTGATTTTTTTTCAAATTTTCTAGGGGTACGGTTCTTAAAATTTTTTTTTCGTATTTTTTTTCTAATTTTCTAGGGGTACGGTTCTTTTGAAATTTTAAAAACGTCTTTATGTTGATTTTCTACTACTAGTTACCAAGCTTCAATTCGATCGAATATTTATTTTTTGAGTTATCAAGAAAATAATATTCCAGGTGGGTATAACTCGGAAACCCTTAAACCGATTATGCCCAGAAAAGAACTCAACTCTCCCTTTCGGATACGCAACCTACCCTGAAAATTGCAAGTCCCTATCTCCTATCGTTCAAAAGTTATCGTTCGAAAGAAACGGTCACCGATCTACTGAACTCACACAAGAATGCTCGAATCTCCAACAATATTTAACCGATCGTATCAAAACTTGAAGCTTGGCTGTAGAGTTAGGTTATGAAGGCTCTTGCAAAATTTCAGCAATTTCAAACGAATAGTTACTGATATATATAATTTTTTTTTATTTTCAATGATTTATTAAAAATTTTCTACAAATGCTATCCTCACCAAATTCTGCAAACATTTTCGCGTTGGCATTCTACAAATACTAACCATGTTTGAATTCAATCGGTTCAGTATTTTTCGAGTTAATGAGGAACGAAAAACCACCTTATTTCAGAAAATTTCAGAGGGCTATAACTCGAAAACCGTTCAGCCGATTATGCTCATAAACAAACTCAAATGTCCCATTCAGATGCATAACCGAACCTGAAATTTTCAAGCCCCTATCTCTTTCCGTTATCAGGTTATCTTGACAACAAACATATTTTTTAATAATTTTTTAATATTTTTCTAGCGATACGATTCTCACAAAATTTCACAAACGTGCTAAGGTTTATATGCTACAACTATTCACCAAGTTTCAATTCGATCGGATCTATATTGGTTGAAAACAAAATTATTACTCGGAAACCACTGGTCCGATTATGCCCATTAACGATCTTGTCTGTCGTATTGAGATGCACCACTTACCCTGAAAATTTTGAGTCGCTAGCTCTTTCTGTTCTCAAGTTATCGTGGCAACGGCCGGACGGACGGCCGGCCGGACAGAATAAAATTTGACCTCGAATTCTTCATTGGGGAGTCGAACCAAATCGTTTGAGACCATTTTCGTAAAAAATTCGAAAGTTACAGACATTTGGGCAAAATGATAACGCGATGTTCCCCAGAACATACGCGCAAAAAACTACGAAAACATATTCTGTATCACACGATATCGTGAGAACGGAAACAGATAGGGACTTCATCATTGATCATCGACGGTTCTCCCTTAACTACTGAAGTCTATGCATAAAATGGTATGAAATGTATTCATATATTATAAAAGCTAAGAAAACGGTAAGTATATATTGACGCTAAAATTCGACTTAGAGTGTCTATTAAAGGTGAGTAGACAACAGAACATGCGCGTAAAAGCTCCTGACTTCACGTCAGTGCTTGAACCAATTTTGTTTAATAGAAATATGAGAAGTCAATTTCTTCATCGTTTTTTGGATGGTGGTGAAATCTCAATTATATATCGTCTCCAACCTAGCAAATTTCCTTTATGAAACTTTTCGTTTTTTCTGAAATTGAAGCTTTTCAGTCAAATCCGAGAATTTTTTCAGATCTGATGCCCCCTTGGACAAATTGAATAACGTAGCGCGAAGAACCGTCCGTCCGTCATCCCTAATTGAATAATAAATAATAACAATACTAAAATACCTACTTCTGTAGACAACCGAACTAAATATCAGAAAATAATTTTCAATTGAATTGAGAATAGTGTGATTAATACAAAAAACATGTATTTTATTGTAAAAAAGTTTGGGGTGCTTGGTGTTAATTGTTTTAAATATTATATTGACATTTATTGGAAACATTTTGAATATATCTTAAAAAGCAGCTAACGCTTTTTTACAATAAAATACTTTTCTTGTTAATCGCACTTTTCTTAGTGTAAATTTATTGAAAATTATATTCTACTTTTTGGTTTGGTTATCTACAAAAAAAAATTTTTTAGTTTTTTCAAACAATTATTCGTTTTCTATTTTTTAGTTCGGCTAATCCGAAATATTGTTTTTAGTTATTTTTTGGTGCTCTTGTTCCTCGGAACAAGTGCTCATTAACTATTATATGTCTTTGCTCTTTTAGTCTTAAACCGATGATAATTTCGTAGCAATGAATAATCGAAATTTTGGTGTACCTATCATATGTGAAAACAGGTTGACAAGTTGATTTATGAATTATTTCGTAATCTAATCATTTCATCTTGTGAATCACCTTTATATGGGACTTTTCCTACCCACTTTGAGCAATCAAGTGCCTCTATCCGAATACAATCATCCCTTCGCACGGCAGGTGATACATGAGTTTGTCCAGCGGCCAAGAGTAGATAAGTTAAATGACTGCATGATCAACTGCGCAGCCTTGCATTTTGTGGACAATTTATGTTCAACTCGATATCCATGGCGACTTCCGTCTTTCAACGGTACGATAGCTATATTTTGCAGGGAACTGTATCGCTATTGATTCAATTAAATGTATAGATATACCGTCTGTTTCAAACTCGAATACTATGGGATATGTGAATATGGTTAAACGAAATGAAATATTTCGTAGGAATATTTTGGGTAGGCAAGGCCAGTGCTATTTTATTTTTAGGGCTATGTTTGAGCAAGATATTTGACTATGTCAAAGAAGACCAGAAAATATGTTACGAGTTAAAACTAGTCTTACAAAATGGCGAAGGTGCCAGTGACACAAAAGCGTGTTGAAAATCACTGGTCTTGGTAAGTAAGATAATGGGACAATATTTAAATGATTGCATTTTCATTGGTCCTGGTTAAGTGTTCAGAGTTTCAATTTAGTCTGACTTTCTGAAGGGGATGAAAATTACGTTCTTTTATTTCGTTACCCACATACAATCATACATATAGGTAGGTACCTCGATATGTACCTACATAGCAAGCTTATAAAAGCGTTTAGAAAATTATTCGACAATTTACTAATTCTGAATATACGGACATCATTTTTGCGCGTATGTTCTGGGGAACATCGCGTTATAGTTTTGCCCAAATGTCTGTAACTTTCGAATTTTTTGAAAAAAATGGTCTCAAACGATTAAGTTCGACTCCCCAATGAAGAATTCGAGGTCAAATTTGATTCTGTCCGGCCGGCCGTCCGGCTGTTGCCACGATAACTTGAGAACGAAAAGAGCCAGCGACTTGAAATTTTCAGGGTGGGTGGCGCATCCCAATACGACGGACAAGTTCGTTAATGGGCATAATCGGCCCAGTGGTTTCCGAGTAATAATTTTGTTTTCAACCAATATAAATCCGATCGAATTGAAACTTGGTAGATAGTTGTAGAATGTAAACCTTAGCACGTTTGTGAAATTTTGTGTGAATCGTATGGCTACAAAATTTTAAAAATATTATTAAAAAATATATTTGTTGTCACGATAACTTGAGAACGGAATGAGATAGCGGCTTGAAAATTTCAGGTTAGGTTGTGCATCTGAAAGCGACATTTGAGTTTGTTTATGAGCATAATCGTCCAAACGGTTTTAGAGTTATAGCCATCTGAAATTTTCTGAAATTTGATTGTTTTTTGTTCCTCATTAACTCGAAGAATACAAAACCGATTGAATTCAAACATGGTTATTAGTTGTAGAATGCCAACGCGAAAATTCTTGCAGAAATTCGTGAGGATGGTATAACTAGAAAATTAAAAAAAAAATAATTAAAAATAATTGAAAAAAATTCCATATATAATAAACTATTCCTCCGGCATGGCTGAAATTTTGGAATAGCCTTCAGAACCTAACTCTACTGTAGAGTTCCAAGTTTGAACACGATCGGATCTATATTATTGGAGAACCGAGCAGCCTTTTGTGAGTTCGGTAGCTGGATGCGAATCGTCGTATGATATGTTGTCTATGGTCGTGTTTTTACGAGAACCTTCAAATAATAAATATGAATGTCATGATGACATATTTTTGCGCGTATGTTATGGGAAAATCGTGTTATTTCATCACAAATCTATGGGAGATGATAGCCCTATATTATGGTCCTGTAGCGGTCAGACCTGGTTTTGAAAGAGATCCTCCTTAGGAGGAGGCAACTAAATATTGAAGGGATTTCTATGAACAAGAGTGAGTATCCTTGAGAAATAGAGAAGGCGATTCTTCTTCAAGAGATCCATGTGCCTTCAGAGGAGTATATTTGCGAGAGGGGACTTTTGAATTTGGCAGAAGGCTTCTGATCTTGTAAGGCTCATTTTTGGATATTAAAACTCGTGATGGGTCGAGAGGAATTTTAGGCCAGTTTTTCTATCACTAATGAGAATATACAGGGTGAGTCATAACTATAGGGACAAACGCTAAGGGCAGGTTATTTGAGCCAAAATATGGCGATAGGACTAAATATGCCTTAGTAAAATATTGCTGTGAAAAAAGATACAGAGCGTCAAAGTTGAATTTTTTTTTTTCATTTTTTGCTAATAATTTCACTGTATATTTATCAATTGTTATCAAAATCGGGACATAGGCATATATTTCGACAACAAATATTATTTTATTTATTATTCTACATTATTTTACAGGGGGCGCCACGTGAATGATTCCTGATGATGAAATTGAATGGTAACTTTTTTTGAAGAAACATTTTAGTGATTTTATTTAGAAAATATGACGTAAACATCAATTCTACGTAATATTGTTACTCTTGTTTAAACACGATAATTTCACCCGTTTCCGAGAAAAACGCAATTGAACAGTTCAAAGTCTCTGAAGTGGATTTCAAACAACATACATTTAAAAAACTTATTTTGAACAATAAATCGCAATTAAAAAGAATTTAACGTACAAAAAGAAAATTTAAATTAAATGTTCTATGTGGCCTCCTCCGACTTCTATGCCTTTTCTTATTCTTTTAATAAAGGACTTTCGGACGTCAAAGAAAATATTATTCTGTCCCCTTATAAAATTAGCTGCATTTTGTATTTTCCTCCAGAGTTCGTCTCGTGAATTAATTTCATTGGAATACACTAAGGACATCAAATGCCCCCAAACATAAAAATCAAGAGGGTTGTAATCCGGACTTCTTGGTGGCCATTCAAAATCACTTCCTCTGCCAATCCATCGTTGAGGAAATGTGCTACTTAGATGATGTCTAACAACTAATGGAAAATGAGGTGGAGCTCCGTCCTGCATAAACCACATTTTGCTTCTTATATCAAGTGATAGATCATCCAAAATATCACTTAAAGTATTTTGCAAAAAAAATAAATAAGAACCTCCATTTAAATTTGGAGGAAGAACATATGGCCCTAGTAGTTTGTCGCCTATAATGCCACACCAAATATTCAATTTGAACTCGTGTTGAAAATGTCTTTCTTTTAAAGCATGCGGGTTTTCTTCTTCCCAGTAATGACTGTTTCGCCAATTAAAAATCCCTCGTCGGGTAAAAGTCGCTTCATCCGTAAACATAATATTCTTAATAAAATTTTGGTCACCGTTATGCTGGTTGAGAATACGTTGACAGAACTGTAACCGTCGTGGGAGATCTCTTGGTAGCAGATTTTGAACAGGAGTGAAGTGATAAGGGTGGAAGTTTTCTTTTTTTAGAATTCTTATAATAGATGACTGACTTACTCCTGTTGCTGCTGACAGACGACGTGAACTTACTTCTGGATTTTCGTCTACTCGAACCAAAATTTCATCTTCTTGATTAGGTGTTATGTTTTTCGGACGACCACCGTAATTTTTACTATGAAATGATCCAGTTTCACCCAAACGACGAAATAGATTTGCAAAGATTTTGTGGTTTGGTTGCCTTCTATTTGGATAAATCAATTCATACCTTCTGGCAGCAGAGCGACCGCAAAAATTTCCTTGTGCGTATACACAAATCATATCCCGCATTTCTTCATTCGTAAATTGATTGTGACGCGGCATTTCAATCGAAAAAGGTTCAAAAAAATCAACAACAAACTGTTATGTCACATTATTAATAATTTACTGACAAGAGTTGACGTTTACCTGCAACAATTATTTGACAATACAAAGCACACTTTTCATAAATGAGTTATTATTTATAATCCCTTTCAGAGACTTTGAACTGTTCAATTGCGTTTTTCTCGGAAACGGGTGAAATTATCGTGTTTAAACAAGAGTAACAATATTACGTAGAATTGATGTTTACGTCATATTTTCTAAATAAAATCACCAAAATGTTTCTTCAAAAAAAGTTACCATTCAATTTCATCATCAGGAATCATTCACGTGGCGCCCCCTGTAAAATAATGTAGAATAATAAATAAAATAATATTTGTTGTCAAAATATATGCCTATGTCCCGATTTTGATAACAATTGATAAATATACAGTGAAATTATTAGCAAAAAATGAAAAAAAAAATTCAACTTTGACGCTCTGTATCTTTTTTCACAGCAATATTTTATTAAGGCATATTTAGTCCTATCGCCATATTTTGGCTCAAATAACCTGCCCTTAGCGTTTGTCCCTATAGTTATGACTCACCCTATTTATGTTTCACCTCATCACCATTAGATCTTAAATGGACATTTATTGGTTAAGAATAAGTAATTGAATATTACTGGAATTCGATCGAATTTCATTCAATATGTTTGTAACTAAACTTATAATAACCTTTACTTTGATCATTTAAAAATGACATTAATTCCAGTAATATTTTTCAACAATAATTATGTATATTCTTCTCCTAAAGAAGAATTGAAGGTAGACAATAATGTGTTAATTTTTTCATCATTGCTTTCTATCCTGACTTCACGAAAAAAAAATTGGTTCAAGCACTGACGTGAAGTCAGGAGCTTTTGCGCGTATGTTCTATTGTCCATTTTCCTGTATTGAACACTTTTAATCGAATTTACCATGGTGAATTATATTGTCTGTTCTCCTGTATGAGATACTCTTAATCGAATTTACCATGGTGAATTCGATTAAGGCTGTCCAATACAGGAGAATAGACAATAGAATTCACCATGGTAAATTCGATTAAAAGTGTCCAATACAGGAAAATTGACAATAGAACATACGCGCAAAAGCTCCTGACTTCACGTCAGTGCTTGATCCAATTTTTAGTCAATAGATTCAATCGAGTTTAGATTTAGAACTTTGCTGTAAAATATGGTGTTGAAGCACCTCGCAAAATTCCAGCGATATCTGACGCATACATCACTAAATGGTTCCGTTCTGGGTTTTGTCTCCCAAACTCTGAAAAATATGTATGAAAAAAAAATTTTATTATTTTGTAATTGCCTCTGCGTTAGAAACACCAATGAAATTTGTCAGAAGCAATATATAGAACAGTGTTGCCTATTAAACTGCAAAAAAACAGCGATTAAACGACCATTCTGTAACGTTTCGGAGACTAAATCGGACTCTTCACCAGAGGTCAAGCGAAAATTTTTTTGATATTTATTCTCAAATTTGCGCTACTTTACCTCCATAAAGTTAGCAGAGCCACTTGCGAAAATTTCAATGAAACCTATTGCATTAATTGTCGAGAATTTGTCG
Organism: Halyzia sedecimguttata; assembly: GCA_937662695.2. Classification (NCBI taxonomy): domain Eukaryota; kingdom Metazoa; phylum Arthropoda; class Insecta; order Coleoptera; family Coccinellidae; genus Halyzia; species Halyzia sedecimguttata. The sequence goes on along the minus strand of OW569416.2, from coordinate 5,887,506 downwards.
TGAATTTGTCGTGAAAGAAAAAAGTCTGTTGCGCGCTTAGTTTTTTTTATATGGGGTGGCTCTGCTAACTTAATATCAAGTTAGCAGAGCCACTTGCAACAATTTCAATGAAACCTATTGCATTAATTGTCGAGTATTTGTCGTGAATTTGTCGTGAAAGAAAAAAGTTTGTCGCGCGCTTCGTTTTTTTTGTATGGGCTAAATTAATATTTGGCTAAAGGGGCCACACACAAATCACGTACGTTGGTTAATCTTATTTTTTTTCAATCAGAAATGAGCTGAGTAATTGTCGAACGACCCAAACATATTCGTCGTGACAGAAGAAAGTTTTTCGCGCGCTTAGTTTTTTTTATATGGGGTGGCTCTGCTAACTTAATATTAAGTTAGCAGAGCCACTTGCAACAATTTCAATGAAACCTATTGCATTAATTGTCGAATATTTGTCGTGAATTTGTCGTGAAAGAAAAAAGTTTGTCGCGCGCTTCGTTTTTTTTGTATGGGCTAAATTAATATTTGGCTAAAGGGGCCACACACAAATCACGTAAGTTGGTTAATCGAATTTTTTTTCAATCAGAAATGAGCTGAATAATTGTCGAACGACCCAAACATATTCGTCGTGACAGAAAAAATTTTGTCGCGCGCTTAGTTTTTTTTAAATGGGGTGGCTCTGCTAAGTTAATATTAAGTTAGCAGAGCCACTTGCAACAATTTCAATGAAACCTATTGCATTAATTGTCGAATATTTGTCGTGAATTTGTCGTGAAAGAAAAAAGTTTGTCGCGCGCTTCGTTTTTTTTGTATGGGCTAAATTAATATTTGGCTAAAGGGGCCACACAAAAATCACGTACGTTGGTTAATCGTAGTTTTTTTCAATCAGAAATGAGCTGAATAATTGTCGAACGACCCAAACATATTCGTCGTGACAGAAAAAAGTTTGTCGCGCACTTAGTTTTTTTTAAATGGGGTGGCTCTGCTAACTTAATATTAAGTTAGCAGAGCCACTTGCAACAATTTCAATGAAACCTATTGCATTAATTGTCGAGTATTTGTCGTGAATTTGTCGTGAAAGAAAAAAGTTTGTCGCGCGCTTCGTTTTTTTTGTATGGGCTAAATTAATATTTGGAAAAAGGGGCCACACACAAATCACGTACGTTGGTTAATCGTATTTTTTTTCAAACAGAAATGAGCTGAATAATTGTCGAACGATCCAAACATATTCGTCGTGACAGAAAAAAGTATGTCGCGCGCTTAGTTTTTTTTTAAATGGGGTGGCTCTGCTAACTTAATATTAAGTTAGCAGAGCCACTTGCAACAATTTCAATGAAACCTATTGCATTAATTGTCGAATATTTGTCGTGAATTTGTCGTGAAAGAAAAAAGTTTGTCGCGCGCTTCGTTTTTTTTGTATGGGCTAAATTAATATTTGGAAAAAGGGGCCACACACAAATCACGTACGTTGGTTAATCGTATTTTTTTTCAAACAGAAATGAGCTGAATAATTGTCGAACGATCCAAACATATTCGTCGTGACAGAAAAAAGTATGTCGCGCGCTTAGTTTTTTTTTAAATGGGGTGGCTCTGCTAACTTAATATTAAGTTAGCAGAGCCACTTGCAACAATTTCAATGAAACCTATTGCATTAATTGTCGAGTATTTGTCGTGAATTTGTCGTGAAAGAAAAAAGTTTGTCGTGTGCTTCGTTTTTTTTGTATGGGCTAAATTAATATTTGGATAAAGGGGCCACACACAAATCACGTACGTTGGTTAATCGTATTTTTTTTTTCAATCACAAATGAGCTGAATAATTGTCGAACGACCCAAACATATTCGTCGTGACAGAAAAAAGTTTGTCGCGCGCTTAGTTTTTTTTAAATGGGGTGGCTCTGCTAACTTAATATTAAGTTAGCAGAGCCACTTGCAACAATTCCAATGAAACCTATTGCATTAATTGTCGTGAATTTGTCGTGAAAGAAAAAAGTTTGTCACGCGCTTCGTTTTTTTTGTATGGGCTAAATTAATATTTGGAATAAGGGGCCACACACAAATCACGTACGTTGGTTAATCGTATTTTTTTTCAAACAGAAATGAGCTGAATAATTGTCGAACGATCCAAACATATTCGTCGTGACAGAAAAAAGTTTGTCGCGCGCTTAGTTTTTTTTTAAATGGGGTGGCTCTGCTAACTTAATATTAAGTTAGCAGAGCCACTTGCAACAATTTCAATGAAACCTATTGCATTAATTGTCGAGTATTTGTCGTGAATTTGTCGTGAAAGAAAAAAGTTTGTCGCGCGCTTCGTTTTTTTTGTATGGGCCAAATTAATATTTGGCTAAAGGGGCCACACACAAATCACGTAAGTTGGTTAATCGTATTTTTTTTCAATCAGAAATGAGCTGAATAATTGTCGAACGACCCAAACATATTCGTCGTGACAGAAAAAAATTTGTCGCGCGCTTAGTTTTTTTTAAATGGGGTGGCTCTGCTAACTTAATATTAAGTTAGCAGAGCCACTTGCAACAATTCCAATGAAACCTATTGCATTAATTGTCGTGAATTTGTCGTGAAAGAAAAAAGTTTGTCACGCGCTTCGTTTTTTTTGTATGAGCTAAATTAATATTTGGCTAAAGGGACCACACACAAATCACGTACGTTGGTTAATCGTAATTTTTTTCAATCAGAAATGAGCTGAATAATTGTCGAACGACCCAAACATATTCGTCGTGACAGAAAAAAGTTTGTCGCGCGCTTAGTTTTTTTTTTAAATGGGGTGCCTCTGCTAACTTAATATTAAGTTAGCAGAGCCACTTGCAACAATTTCAATGAAACATATTGCATTAATTGTCGAGTATTTGTCGTGAATTTGTCGTGAAAGAAAAAAGTTTGTCGGGCGCTTCGTTTTTTTTGTATGGGCTAAATTAATATTTGGCTAAAGGGGCCACACACAAATCACGTACGTTGGTTAATCGTATTTATTTTTCAATCAGAAATGAGCTGAATAATTGTCGAACGACCCAAACATATTCGTCGTGACAGAAAAAAGTTTGTCGCGCGCTTAGTTTTTTTTTTAAATGGGGTGGCTCTGCTAACTTAATATTAAGTTAGCAGAGCCACCCCATATAAAAAAACTAAGCGCGCGACAAAATTTTTTCTGTCACGACGAATATGTTTGGGTCGTTCGACAATTATTCAGCTCATTTCTGATTGAAAAAAAATACGATTAACCAACTTACGTGATTTGTGTGTAGCCCCTTTAGCCAAATATTAATTTAGCCCATACAAAAAAAACGAAGCACGCGACAAACTTTTTTCTTTCACGACAAATTCACGACAAATAATCGACAATTAATGCAATAGGTTTCATTGAAATTGTTGCAAGTGGCTCTGCTAACTTAATATTAAGTTAGCAGAGCCACCCCATTTAAAAAAAAACTAAGCGCGCGACAAACTTTTTTCTGTCACGACGAATATGTTTGGGTCGTTCGACAATTATTCAGCTCATTTCTGATTGAAAAAAAATACGATTAACCAACTTACGTGATTTGTGTGTGGCCCCTTTAGCCAAATAGTAATTTAGCCCATACTAAAAAAACGAAGCGCGCGACAAACTTTTTTCTTTCACGACAAATTCACGACAAATATTCGACAATTAATGCAATAGGTTTCATTGAAATTGTTGCAAGTGGCTCTGCTAACTTAATATTAAGTTAGCAGAGCCACCCCATATAAAAAAAACTAAGCGCGCGACAAACTTTCTTCTGTCACGACGAATATGTTTGGGTCGTTCGACAATTACTCAGCTCATTTCTGATTGAAAAAAAATAAGATTTACCAACGTACGTGATTTGTGTGTGGCCCCTTTAGCCATATATTAATTTAGCCCATACAAAAAAAAACGAAGCGCGCGACAAACTTTTTTCTTTCACGACAAATTCACGACAAATACTCGACAATTAATGCAATAGGTTTCATTGAAATTGTTGCAAGTGGCTCTGCTAACTTAATATTAAGTTAGCAGAGCCACCCCATTTAAAAAAAACTAAGCGCGCAACAAATTTTTTTCTTTCACGACAAATTCTCGACAAATATTCGACAATTAATGCAATAGGTTTCATTGAAATTTTCGCAAGTGGCTCTGCTAACTTTATGGAGGTCGCTACTTTAATGAATTCAACCCCCAAGAAATCATTTAATGAATATCTGACCGATAGTTTTTCAATTAATATTGTGATATTCTAGTCATACAACCCCCCTCCAAATTTTGCATAAGTCTACGCTTCTCCATTTTCCAACTACCGTGTTTCAATTTGATCAGATCAGAATTTTCGAATTGTTTGGAAAACAAAATTTCAGACGACTATAAATCTGAAACCACTTGGCGAATTTTGCCCATTCACAAACGCAAACAAGATATTTATACCCCAAACCTAGCCTGAAAATCCTAACTCTCTAACTATGTAGTTCGAGAGTTATCGTGCATACCGTCGGACGGACGGACAGTATAGGATTTGACCCCGGATTATTCATGGGTAAGTCAAACCCAATCGTTCGAGACCGTTTTCGGCTGTAAATTCCAAAACTGCAGACAAAACGATACACGTTCCGTTCCGGGGAATGATTATCCCAGAAATGGAAATATCCACTTTGTAAGGTACGACATTTTCTGACGTTAAAGAAATAATGAAAATTTCATCTTGTGCAGAGTGCAACACTTAGGCTGTGGAATATTTACTATGTCTTATGTATCACATCATCAAAATGTTGTCGGATTTGAATTTAATCCCAACACTGAGTGCCACACCGAATTCATTACACTATGGTCGCACTTCCCGGCGAAAATTTAATAACACCACGTATAATGTATAATCTAATATTCATAATAAGCTCATGATGTTGCAGGATTAACGTCGATGAAATGTAGGTACTTAATGGATTTAATACCATTGTGGGCTCTCGACTCGTAATCAGTGAAGTACGTATTGTTGTACCTCACTGACAACGAGTAAGGATTTATTTTTATTGGAAAGGCGTTGCATGTTTTGTCCTTGCTCCTGTCCTGTACTTTTCAATACTGTGAGTAGGAGCCTCTCGGAGACGTATGGATGCTGGAGACTTCGATATGTAGATACACTATAATTATGTCGATACTAGAAGTGGCGAACCGAGATGTATGATATGCATTTTGACTTACGCGGTCGATTTATCTGGTGGCACGTAATTATTGCAAGAACTGACGTGAAGTCAGGATTTTGCGAGCATGTTCTGTTGTCTAATTTATTATATTAATATACTATATAATAATAATATACTATATAATAATATATTATACTAATATAATATATTAATACATTTCATACCGTTTTAATTAGATACTTCAGTAGAGAATCGTCTATGATCACAGAAATTTCAATGCTGACATATTTAGTCTATTGGAATTGAAATACGAAAAAACTTACGCCTCAAGTAACTCCAGGATACGATATTCACTAAATTCCGCGAAAATTAGCGGGTCAGCATTCTACAAGTAATCACCGAGTTTTAATTGGATCAAATTTGTATCTTTCGAGCTATAGAGAAAATAACAACAAATTTTCAGATGGGCATTACTCCAAAACAATTTTGCCAATTAACGAACTTAGATGTCGCATTCCGATGCGAAACCTACTCTGAAAATTACAAGTCGCTATCTCTTTCCGTTCTCCAGTTATCGTGAGATACATAATATATTTTCGTAATTTTTAAAAAATTTTGTAGTTGTGAATGGTGTAACACTTTTTAGTTGGCAAGTTTCTTGGTTACAGTTTTTGTAAAAAAATCCAGTTTTCAACAATTTTGTCTTGCTAACTCTTTCAGAAAAGTTTATATCAAACATAAATTTTTGGAATCTAATAGTCATTACATTACAACAAATGTTCAAACTTCCTTCCTTAGGTCGATATACACTCTTGACATCTTAAAAACGAGCGGAGGAATATCATACGGGCGAGCAGTCCGTTATTTATCATGTCAACTGCTTCCATTTATTTCGCAGTACCTCAGCTACAATTTTTCCTAATATTTTATTATTCAGTAGTACCAATAAATAAAACACAAATGGGAAAGTAATTCTGAACAGAAACTAATGAGATAATCAAACTCGTATTCAAATTATTGAAATAAAAATATTTTTACTGAAAACTGGAAAAAGACAGATCTTCGGTTGAAATGTTAACTCCCTCTGAAGAGCATGCGAAGAAAATATTTTTGCTGATATTCGTTATCCATGTTGTTATAAAAATATGGTTTATACCATATTATTATTTTTCATTACCTGATTATGTCATCATGACATAAGTCGTAATTTGTCCGGCGCATTTTTTCATTCTTTTATACAATATAAAGTAAAATATATATCTATGGGAGATGATAGCCCTTCTTAAGGGCCCTATATCGGGCTTCGAACATCTGAAGTTCTGAATAATCATCGCTTGGACTTGGACTGGTCAGACCTGGTTTTGAAAGAGACCCTCCTGGCCTTACGAGCAACATTTTCGTTTTTGAATTCAAATATTGAAGGGATTTCAGGAATGAATTTCTTCGAAAACTAGCGGAGGCGATTCTTCTCCACGAGATCCCATTCGCCTACAGAGAAGTATTTTTTTGAGAGGAGACTTTTGAAAGGTTATGTATTATTTTTAATTTGTTCGTTTCCTCCTCTTGTCTTTTCATTTTTCAGGTTGAATTTCGGGTACCTTGAAGAAACCTATCCGTTTTTTGACGAGGGAATCCACATTGAAGAAATATATCCCCATCAATATTTTTAAATTTCAGCAAATTTTGTAAACAATAGTTACAAATCACCACACTCACGGAGAGAAAGGGTTTTTTGCTGAGGTTTTTCCCTAAGCTCTTGTATCATACGTCGAATTGTATGGTACCCCGTTACACCAACCTCTGCTAACACATATACAGCTCTCAGTCAAAAGAATATATATATATATATACCTCATATACAATTATGCAAATATCCAAATATGTAGATTTATACAGAAAAATTCGGTGTATTAGTTGCCTTTTCCTGGGGGCTCGTTTTATTTCATCGATAGCAAAAGATTTATTCATAGATATGTAGGATTTTTATATCAATCGCCTAGGGGTTGATTGTGTTACTTTCTTAACATTCGTCTTTATCGTCTATGGTTTTCAACAAAACACTTGTTCTGCTATTTACACAATTTATTCACAATTCAACTCGAAGAAATATCTACAACTCTGACAGTATTTACTTCCGCAATTACCGGGTACCGCTATATACTCAGAATTCGGCTAAGTCAGAATTCAATAAAATCGTCTAAGTTTCAGGGATAAAAACTACTACTTCCGAACCGTCTTCAACATCTACCTTCTTTCCCTACTGAGAACACACCCCCCTTGATTGCTTGTACTCTTGGTACCTAGTCCATTTCTAACCCTCCCCGCACTTGGCTTGCCCACAATCTTAGAGAGTAGCGCCATGATTGTTGATTCTCTGGCTGAACCGCCTCCCTTAGACCAATAGGATTTCCTGGGGAGTATCCCACGGTTCTGAGGCAATTCCAGTAATCTATAGCCGTTTTCGATATTGCACGTCAAGCGCTCTTCGGGATATTACACACAGACCTCCTTGGAGGCGCCAGAGAATCGAGTTTTTGGTATTAAATTCTTTGTATCCTATAAGTGTTACATCGTTTTCGGGATCTGCATATATGCATGGTAAATTCGATTAAGGTTGTCCAATACAGAAGAATGGACAATAGAACATACGCGCAAAAGCTTCTAAAATCACGTCAGTGCTTGAACCACTTCACTGACGTGAAGTCAGAAGCTTTCGCGCGTATGTTCTATTGTCCATTCTTCTGTATTGGACAACCTTAATCGAATTTACCATGGTAAATTATGTTGTCCATTCTCCTGTATTGGACACCTAATTCGAATTTACCATGGTTAATTCGAATTAAGTGTCCAATACAGGAGAATGGACAACATAATTCACCATGGTAAATTTGATTAAAGGTGTCCAATACAGAAGAATGGACAATAGAACATTCGCGCAAAAGCTTCTGACTTCACGCCAGTGCTTGAACCAATTTTTTACACTTTACGGCAAACCTATCAATTTAAAACTTAGCATGCATATAAAGGTCATTATTCTACAATTTAGTGCTAAATTTCAGATAGATAGAGTGATCCGTTTCGGATTTCATTCATAAAAAATATTTTTACTAAAAACGGCCGAAACCCCTTGGTGGATTTCGCCGGTTAACGAACTCATCCGAGATATTTACGCTCCAAAGCTACCCTGCAAATTTCAATCCTCTAACTCCTTTCGTTCGAGAGTTATCTTGTTAACAGCCGGACGGACGGCCAGCCGGGTGGCCAGACAGAATCGATTTCGACCACGGATTCTTGATCAGTGAGTCAAATCAAATCAACAAGACAAGATAAATACTTTTAGGGCTACCTGAAATTTTGTTGTTGTTTCCTCAAAAAATCAAAAAGTAGTAATTCAAAAATGGTAATTAAATGTAGAATTCGGACTCGCAGATTTTTGAGAAATTTCGTGAGTACCGAAAATCGCTGAAATTTTGCAAGAGCCTTCAAAACCTAACCTCACAGCCAAGTCTCAAGTTTGATCATGATCAGATTAATTCTGTTTTAGATATTAGCAGCCTGGGGTAAGTTCAGTAGCTGTATGAGTGACCCTTACCACTATAACTTCAGGGCAGGTTGCTCATCCGAATTCGACAGTTAAGTTTGTTGACATAATCGGCCCAACGGTTTCGGTATTATACCCAACTATAATATTATATTCTCGATACCTCAAAAATTAGGTAAATCTGATCGAATTGAAACTTTGACACTATTTATGTAATACTGACATGAAGACGTGTGTAAAATTTTGTGGGGATCGTTTTACTGGAAGATTTGCAAATAATTATGAAAAAATTCTAGGGATCTCACGATAACTTGAGAACAGTAAGAGATAGCGGCTGCAATTTCCAGTGTAGTTTGCGCATCCGAATGCTACATTTGAGTTCATTAATAGACATAATCGACCAAATGGATTTGGAGTTATGCACATCGGATATTTTGTTGTTATTTCCTCCATAACTCAGGAGATACAAATCGTATCCAATTAAAACTTGAAGAAGGACGACGCACTCATTTTCGCGGAATTTCTTGATTATCGCATCCTGAAATTACTTGAGGCGTAAGTTTTTGATAGTAGTATACTAATAGTATACTAATGTCATAATTAGAAATTCTGTGATCTCAGAAGATTCTCTCATTACTTAAGTCTTTCATTGAAACGTACGAAATGTATTCATATCTTATAAAACCTGCGAAAATGGTCTATTACGATTTAAAATTCAATTATGTGTGTTCATTAGAACAATAAAACATGCGCGCAAAGGCTCCTGATTTCTCGTCAGTGATTAAACCAATTTTTCAGGTTGGTATTGTTAATAATAATGAAAAATGGCGATACCGTTGTTAATAAATCAACAAGTCCAGAGCGTTCCTGCCAATCGGGTCCTTCATAAATGGCTTCGTATAATAAATATACTTATGCATATATGTCACAAGTCAAATAGACCCCAGGGGGTTCATTGATTTGCCGAGAAAGCAAGAGCAGACGCGTTTCTGGCTTCTTGGCCTTCATCAGTACTCTGTAGCTTCTCAACAAATTCAACTAAACTGACCCGGGTTAAGCCTCTCAGAGCCGGCTTGGTCGATCATTTTAATCGCCCACGCCACCTATGAGTAGAAACACGGAAATCAGCCTCTCCCCACCAGTGAATATTTGAAGCGTGATATCATATGCCACCATTCACTCGATATTAATCGAGAATGAGTCCCGCAGAGCTCAGACAGTATCTTCCCAATGGCCATGAACGCTGTTTAGCGTTTTCAAAAATAATAATGAAAAATGGCGATACCGTTGTTAATAAATCAACAAGTCCACGATTAATATCGAGTGAATGGTGGCATATGATTTCACGCTTCAAATATTCACTGGTGGGGAAAGGCTGATTTCCGTGTTTCGTCTCATAGGTGGCGTGGGCGATTAAAATGATCGACCAAGCCGGCTCTGGGGGGCTTAACCCGGGTCAGTTTAGTTGAATTTGTTGAGAAGCTACAGAGTACTGATGAAGGCCATGAAGCCAGAAACGCGTCTGCTCTTGCTTACTCGGCAAATCAATGAACCCCCTGGGGTCTATTTGACTTGTGAAATATATGCATAAGTACATTTATTATACGAAGCCATTTATGAAGGACTCGATTGGAAGGAACGCTCTGGACTTGTTGGTATTGTTAAATAACCCATAGAACGAAAAAATCACCCTGTAACTGTATATTGACTAGAACAAATTAATACACACCACACAGGCTTGAGAGTCATTTCAGACCATTCCAAAAGAGTGCACCCATTTCCATGGAATACTTGCGAATATGCTAAAATAAAATAAATTCGCAGAATCACCACATATTTATCTGAAAATCAGATTTACTTCGGTTTTATTCACAGAACCCCTCCCCCTGACACTTGCTCGCCAAGTGTCCCTTTTCGCCGCACTTCGTAACACAAGCCGAATCTATATTCTCCCGTGCACTTATCGGAAGTGTGTTCATACGCCCAGCACTTGAAGCGCTTGTCGAGTTCTATTCTCCTGGCCAATTTGCAGTTTGCAATTGTTTTAATTTGAGGAGCACAATACGAAAATTTTAATTTTGATTTTTTTTTCAACGTCACTTGCCATAATCTCGGTACGGAAGATCTATTCTGGAATTTCCAATTTCCATAATTAATTTTTTGGTGATTTCAATACATCGGAATACATCGAATGGATATACTGCTAATTGAAATAGAAGTGTTTAATTGAAACGAAAAGGAAAATAAAAAAAATGGGTTCAAGCCCTGTGGACAGGAGCTTTCTGGCGCTCTAGTTCAAACAGACAAATTATATCTCCGAAAGTATTGGTTTCTCAGTGTTGGGAATTATATCAATGTATTCTTATGATAGACCTGCATCATAAAGGAAATTCAATTCAAATAATAGTTTATTTATCAAGATTAAATGAGCAATCTGAGAATGAGAACTGCACCATGGAAGAAATCGAATTAAATCTGGCCAATTTTGCCCAATAATGAACTTAACCGAGATATTCATCTCCCCAACCTATTATTTCAACTACCTAGCTCATTCCGTTCGAGAGTTGTATAAAGATGCGTATAAAGGTCATGATTCTACAATTTGATGCTAAATTTTAGATAGATCGAGTGATCGGTTTCGGAAATATTCATAAAAAATATTTTTACTAAAATCGGCCATAACTCCGAAACCGCTTGATGGATTTCTCCCATTAACGAGCTCGTACGAGATATTTACGCTCCAAACCCACCTTCCAAATTTCAATCCGCTAACTCCTTTCGTTCGAGAGTTATCGTGCCTACGGCCGGCCGGCCGGACAGAATCGATTTCGACCTGGGATTCATGATCAGTGAGTCGAACCAAATCGTTTAAGACCATTTTCATCGAAAGATTCGAAAATTACAGACATTTGGGCAAATTGATTAGCACTCAGTTCCGAGGAACTAGAGCGCCAACAAGTTTCATATGACAATTGGCCAAAACAGGTTTAAAGTACCTACAAATAGTAGATTTTTCATAAAACATGTATCAAAGAAGAGTAATAATGAAAAATTACCTTGTAATCGATCAAAAATTTCCTGATCTACGTTCACCAAATTTTCTCATCTCTCGAACTGCAGAATTATGCTTTCAATATTTACATACTATTTGCATTCTATGTCTATGGATGAAAAGCAGTCTCACTACTCTCAGATCTCTTACTTCATGTTCCGTTCCGAAATGTAAGACTTTTCTGAGAAAAACTAATTTCGTAGCAAACCTCTGAGATTTTTCTCACTTCGCTCACATTTCGGAATACACTTTATTCTCATAATTCTTCGATTGATTAGATAATGTCACGTCTCAGGAGAATAAGTTGACATTATGACAATTCATACATAGAATAATTATATCACTCTGTGAAATACGATTTATCATTGAAATTTTGAAAAATCATATCTCCGAAAGTAGCAGCTTGTTAGAGTTAAAAATAATATCATTGGATTCTTATGGTAAAACTGCTTATTGAAAAAAATTTAAATTGGAATTTTTTCTGTAAAAAAAAAAAAAATTTTTTGTTACTCCGAAGCCATCTGCCCGATTTTGCCCAGTAACGAACTTAGCCGAGATATTTATCTCCCAAACCTACCCTGAATATTTCAACTGTCTAGCTCATTCCGTTCGAGAGTTATCGTGCCTACGGCCAGCCGGACCGGCCAGCCGGACTGGCCGGCCGGACGTCCGGACAGAATGAATTTCGACCACGGATTCTTGATCAGTGAGTCGAACCAAATCGTTTAAGACCATTTTCATCGAAATATTCGAAAATTACAGACCTTTGGGCAAATTGTTAAGCACTCAGTTCCGAGGAACTAGAGCGCCAAAAATGGGTTCAAGCAATACCTCCTAGAATGTATTCTAGGAGGTATTGGATCAAGACCTGTGGACAGGAGCTTTCTGGCGCTCTAGTTTAAACAGACAAATTATATCTCCGAAAGTATTGGTTTCTCAGAGTTGGGAATCAAATCAATGTATTCTTATGAAAGAACTACATCATATAGGAAATTAAATTGCAATAATAGTTTATTTATCAAGATTAAATGAGCAATCTGAGAATGAGAACTGCACCATGTAAGAAATCAAATTAAGATAGCTGAAATGAATTTGACTCTTTCTTATAGAACAGGATGAAATGTACGAGTATGAACACAGATCATATAATAAAGCTTAGATAGATTAATTATAGCATTCTGTGAAAACATAGAAGTGCGTACGATTCATTATTGAAATTTAGAAAAATCATATCTCCGAAAGTATTAGCTTGTTAGAGTTAAGAATGATATCATTGGATTCTTATGAGAAAACTGCTTATTGAAAAAAATTTAAGTTGGAATTTGTTTTGTAAAAAAAAAAAAAAATTTTTTTTGTTACTCCGAAACCATCTGTCCGATTTTGCCCAATAACGAAATTAGCCGAGACATTTATCTCCCAAACCTAATCTGAAAATTTCAACTGTCTAGCTCATTCCGTTCGAGAGTTATCGTGTCTACGGCCGGCCGGACAGAATGAATTTCGACCACGGATTCTTGATCAGTGAGTCGAACCATATCGTTTAAGACCATTTTCATCGAAAAATTCAAAAATTACAGACATTTGGACAAATTGATAAGCACTCAGTTCCGAGGAACTTGAGCGCCAAAAACAAATTCAGTAAGGGCATAAGAAATATCCTCTCTCCATATGAATACATTTGTGAGCTCGGGCATAAATATGTTCGAGTAAACATGAAAGGATACTTTGGGAGGTGCATTCATCATTTTAAAGTTTTCTCTAGGTTTCTCTGAACTGTGAAGAATACCTATAAAATAGAATAATTTTTCAATGCTTTCGTTTATTTGATTTTCTCATCTTTTCTGGGTTATTCCTAATCTCATTATAAGCCGCCACAACTAGGTTTTGAGATGCTCTCTGGAATTGTACTCAACTGTTCAAATTAACTCCCGCATATAGCTCAATAAGAAATAGTCCAAAGGCGCTAGGTCCAGAGATCTTTCATGCCATGGAATATAATAGTGCTATATCGAAATAATAACCCGACCCTCGTAGCGATTATTCAAGAATTAACGGACTAGCAGGCTGTAATGGGCCTTCGCGTTGATCAATATTTACTTTTCTTGTGTCAATTCTTATTTTGAATTTTTATGCTTTTGGATATTGATATTTTACAGATTTATTTGTAATTAATGGTTTTTGCTTCAGTTCTACACTTTTTTATTGTTTGTCATTGTGAATGCATTTGTGGGTGGAAAAATCACAGGTTTGTATTCCTGTTTACAAAATAAAATAAAATAAATATATTACCTGATAATTGTGGTAAGCGATTAATCAAGTAATATGAATATGTTATGCTTTATGTTATAGACCATCAAGGCTATAACACAAAGTTGTTTTTTTTTATGGAAATGATATAATGACTTAGGAAGAATTACCATCTTTTTCCGTTCCAAAAATATATAATATATATCATACAGTCATCATATACTATTATTTCCATAAGAAAAAAACACAACTTTATGTCTCTTCTCAGCAAAGAAGCCCATTGGAAAAAACCAGAGTACGCCACTGGATTTCCATCGAAATACTGTCTGTACAATTTTTTTTTCAATATCGTAGCACAAACAGGAACTGAGAAAATGACCAATGTTGAAATCGCCCAAATTTCAATTTTGGCCTATAACTCGAAAAAAAAAGGAAATAGAGAAATGCAGTTGAAGGCATTATAAGTATCTCAAAATTAGATAAACGCAATGGGCCATTCATTTTCTCTAGTGTTGAAAAGTTGTAGTCAGGTATCACTAATTTGGGCCACTCTGTACAAACGATTCGGTGGATAAGTCGCCACATCTCCAGTACATGATATATATCCAGAATGATTATGCATTATTCCAAAGATGAATTAGTGGATACAATTATAAATCTAAATCTCTTCCTGAACTCAGTTTCAAAATATTACACGAAAATATGCATTATTCCACTGATAATTCAATATCAGTAGCTGTTTGGATTATAGAGCCATAAACTCATAAACATAAAACATCACCATACATTTTTTTTCTGGTTCTAAATATCATAGCTTTCAACGGAATACAATCCGCAGACGAAAGTAATCTTGAAATAAAAGAACGCGACATCGTGAAATAAATAAAACGAAAAACTACTAGTAGTATGAGAATTTTAAGTGGATATAAATTCAGTTCCTCGCAGCAAATAAAAACGATATCCGTGGAAAAATGAATTCGGAATTTCATAGGAACCGGAAAATTATTATATTGATACAAGTGGATTTGCCTCTACAGTTTTTATCGTACAAAATGTTATATCTCCCTGTCGTCATTTTATAGTAGTCCAATAAAATCCATGGCATAAAAAATATAATCGGGTCATCCTAGAAGTCGTCCACATTGACAGTGACAAAGTGGGGAAATAGATTCCCGATAAAACTCGAGGAGTTGTAGGGACAGTGGCATTTTCACGGTCCGCTGAAGCCATTGAAATTGTAAAAAAGTTCTTAAAAGATCGAATTACTGAAGGATTTGGTAACGATGCTGCATTCGACAAAGGCTTTGTTTCATGTGACAATTCATCTTTGTTGGGGAACTGTGCAGTCTGTAGCGTCAAAAATAATTAGCCTTGCAAGCGCGGCTCACGTTGCCTATAGACTTCCAGTTTCAATCCAATTAGGAAACAATTTTACATTTTCTGGAATCGAAAGATTTAATTGGTAATTGATTGATATCACTGGGTGAAGATTTATGATGGCATGAAGTACTTTTGAAATAGGCTATACTTGATAGAAATATGCAGTTTATTCTTTCTCTAGGCAAAGCTTCCAGGTTTCCAGGTTGGCCATGATTTAGGTCTACCACGTTTTTGTAACTAAAACAAAGGCAGGTTGGCACTTCTGAAATATCGTCAATGTCAAAACAATTATCTGAGATGTAGCCAATTTCTACTCTCAACAATCAACATAATATTCCATTTTAGACAAGATATTATCACATATCATTATCTTCGAATAATAAAGAACTCTTTCCTTCCATTGCCTATAGACTTCCAGTTTCAATCCAATTAGGAAACAATTTTACATTTTCTGGAATCGAAAGATTTAATTGGTAATTGATTGATACCACTGGGTGAAAATTTATGATGGCATGAAGTCCTTTTGAAATAGGCTATACTTGATAGAAATATGCAGTTTATTCTTTCTCTAGGCAAAGCTATCTGGAATTAAAAGTACGAGTGCAAAGTACTCCTAAGCAATATATATATATATATATATATATTCTTTTGAACTTGACATTACAATTGGTTTTTCATCTAACAATAAAGCATGTGTATGAAAAGAGTGTTAGCAGAGGTTAGTGTAACGGGGTACCATATAATTTGATATATGATACTAGAGCTTAGGGAAAAAACCTCAGCAAAAAAATTGTTTCAAGCACTGAAAAGTCAGAAGCTTTTGCGCGTATGTTCTATTGTCCATTCTTCTGTATTGGACACCCTTAATCGAATTTACCATGGTTAATTATGTCGTCCATTCTCCTGTATTGGACACTTAATTCGAATTTACCGTGGTAAATTCGAAGTAAGAGTGTCCAATACAGGAGAATGGACGACATAATTAACCATGGTAAATTCGATTAAGGGTGTCCAATACAGAAGAATGGACAATAGAACATACGCGCAAAAGCTATCTATCATTTTCTTCAAGTTTCACGCCCCAAAAAGGCCTAAATCGTCAGTTTCGCTTTCGAAAATTTCCGACCCCGTCTCTCGAATTAATTCTGACGTTTCTCGGATTGACTTTTTGAATGGAAAATCGTCGGACTCAAAACCTCCGAAACTTGTATCGAATTAGTATATTTAGGCTCAACCTAGAGAACGAAATTTGGGAAAAACACAAATCGATTCGTCTTCTTCGACTCGACGGCAAAAGTCCGGGTCGAGCGATCGTTTCTTCGGAGCCTTACGCTACACCAAATCGGTACTACTGAACTCGCACAAGAATGCTCGAATCTCCAACAATATTTAACCGATCATATTAAAACTTGAAACTTGGCAGTAGAGTTAGGTTATGAAGGCTCTTGCAAAATTTCATAAATTTCAAACGAATAGTTACTGATATATAAAATTTATTTTTTTTATTTTTAATGATTTATTAAAAATTTTCTACAAATGCTATCCTCACCAAATTTTGCAAACATTTTCGCGTTGCCATTCTACAACTAATAACAATGTTTGAATTCCATCGGTTCAGTATTTTTCGAGTTAATGAGGAACAAAAAACCACCAAATTTCAGAAAATTTCAGATTGCTATAACTCTATTACCGTTTGGTCGATTATGCTCATAATCAAACTGAAATGTCGCGTTCTGGTGCACATCCTAACCTGAAAATTTCAAGCCGCTATCTCATTCCGTTCGCAAGTTATCGTGACAACAAAAATATTTTTTAATAATTTTTTTAAAATTTTCTAGCCATACGATTTGCACAAAATTTCACAAACGTGCTTAGGGTCATATTCTACAACTACCCACCAAGTTTCAATTTGATCGGATTCATATTGGTTGAAAACAAAATTATTACTCGGAAACCACTGGGCCGATTATGCCCATTAACGAACTTGTCCGTCGTATTGGGATGCGCCACCTACTCTGAAAATTTCAAGTCGCTAGCTCTTTTCGTTCTCACGTTATCGTGGCAACGGCCGGCCGGACGGCCGGCCGGACAGAATCAAATTTGACCTCGAATTCTTCATTGGGGAGTCGAACTTAATCGTTTGAGACCATTGTTTTCAAAAAATTCGAAAGTTACAGACATTTGATGTTCCCCAGAACATACGCGCAAAAACCCTATCTCCCTGTTAGTGGTGTGATTTATGTAAATTGAAATTGTTAACAAAATATGCTGAAATATTAAATATTGAAGGGCATCTTTTTCTTCATTACCGCTTCTTCCTTCAACAAGCAGAGAAGTTTCTCCAAGGTACCCGAAACCCAATCTGGAAAAGGAAAAGACAAAGGGAGAAAACGAACAAATTAAAAATGAATATTCTATATTTTATTGAATAGATTTGAAACTCGCTACCCATTCTGAAAAAGATTCAGAAACATTATGAATAGCCCTAAAACCATCTTTGAATCTATATATGCGACAATTATTAACTAAATGATCTATGGTTTCCTCTGCTTCCCCGCATTCACAACTAGGGCTCTCAACTGAGTTTCACCTGAAAAGCATGCTGTTGCAACGACCATGACCGGTTCTTAGACGATTCAGAATAGACCATATTCTCCTTGGAAGATCAAACCCCGGAACTCTATTTGAAGGATCAGAAATTAAATCTTTGTTGAATAAATTGCAAGAAATCCATTCAGACCGCCAAACTTCCTTGTCACTTTTATTCGAATTAAAAAAACAGTTGGACCATAAAGGGTTTCGTGACTTCAATCTGGGAATCTTATTGTCTGGAATATAGGAGATAATCGGAAATGAATTCGGAAAAGAATGAAATTTATTCCAAGAATTTGAAACAGCAGTCTGCCTGCGAATGTGGGGCGGGACAATGTTTGAAAGAACTGGCAACCAATGAATAGGTGTAGATCTAATAGTTCCAGTGATGATTCGCATAGATGAATTCAACTGTGCATCAATTTTTTGAGTATGAACACTATAAAACCAGACGGGGCAACAATATTCAGCGGCAGAAACAACCAAGGCCAAGGCAGCCGTTCGAAGAGTAGCTGAATCAGCACCCCATGAAGTACCAGCTAATTTCTGCAGAATATTATTCTCGTTTTCAACTTCAGACGCAAATCATCCAAATGAGCTTTGAAATTCAAAGATGAATCTAGTTTCACTCCTAGATATTTAGGATAAAAATTATGTCTCAAGAAAGAATTACCGAAAGTTACACTCAATGTTCTATATTTTTGGTGATTGTTGAAATGAAAGCAAGAAACCTCAGTTTTATTCGGATTCGGACACAAACGCCACTGAAATAGGTACTTTTTCAGAATATCTAAATCTGCAGATAGATTATTTTCTATACTTTGGAAATCAGAATGACGAAATGCAAGGGCAATGTCATCAGCGTAGATGAATTTCTCAGACGAATGAATGGTATGAGTATTTGAGTAGTTCGAATAATTTTTATAGTAATGCAGGATTTATAATATTTTCGTCCTTGTCAATAATAGAAATAGGAATAGTTTCACATGTACTTTTAACTACGTACGTACCGATAATTCAGACGTATTGCTGGATTACCAAACCATCCCCATTACATTGAATATTAACTCTGGAGGCACCTCAATGCCAATTAAGCCGTCACAGAATACTTTACTCTGACCAAGAAATCGCGAAGACCATATTGGTGTTAGTTGGCTCGTTAATTATAGAAGTGGCTTCGTGGAGGAGCAAGTTCTTGGAACCACTGTACCTCTAACGGGATCGTTTTTATGGTACTCCATTGGACCCAGCGAAGTATCGCAAGGTAGAGGATCTACCAATCTGCGTCGACCACTTCCTTTGTAGCACAGCCCTAGCTCAGAGTACGAGGGTTCCAGGTAATCCGTAGAGTCGACAAGGAAGTTGGTTCCTTTTTAGGTGTGCGAGTATCGTAAAATATATTTAGACTTGTGAAAAAAGTCTATTAGACGGTAGAGACGTGCAAAGTACAAGTATATATAATCGAGACTGTGAGGAACCTCAGTAATCAACGATATCTGATGTATATTTTATTGCTGCGGTCAAATTGAAAATTGTATGCATGCTTTAGTAACGCTTCGTCTTTGAAGATGGAAAGTTTGTTTTCGAAACATATGTCAGACGACAAAAAACTGTAGTGGACAAGAGTGTAGTTACTTTTATAGTTGCTTTATTTAATCAAAAAGTATAAATGTAGAATCATTATCCCCTAGACAACGATAAAAATCCTACTGTAACTAGTGATTTAATAATGGAAAGCAAAACGAAAACATGAATTTTCTAACAATTAGCAGCTCTCATTAATGTGTACGCCAAATTACTGCATCCTTATTTTGAATAAGCTAATAGGGTTTGTTGGTAGAGATGCGATGTACAGGTAGAGAATATGTACTAGAAATAACAGATAGGAACATATTTTCAAAATTGTATATACGCACTAAAAAAAAATATAAAATTTTAATTGAAATAAACAAAACATTATTTCTTCTAGTAAAAAAATCATTTTAGTTATACGACTCTAATTTGATTAATCCCTTATTATCCACATTGTAATGATTTCTAACAAGTCTTTTTGGGACATACGAAAAGTGCATTTTATAAACGTGCGGACGGAGGCAATGACTTTTTTGTGTATGCAAACAATTTAATCATTACGAGATAGTCATCTAGCATTGAAAAGGGGCTCCTCGGGTTGTCTATAGATATTGCAGGGACTAAAGTAATATATTGTTTTTTCTTCATATTCTTCCCAACAGCAGAATCTAATGCCAGAAACCGCTGAGATTGATTCGTGCTGTCCATTTCCACAACATCAAAACCAAAACTTCTTCTTCGTTTTCAGCCGAACTTTTGGATAGACCAACGAATTTGGTATACTCCATTCACTTTTATAAAGTTTCCAGGTTGGCCATGATTTAGGTCTACCACGTTTTTGTAACTAAAACAAAGGCAGGTTGGCACTTCTGAAATATCGTCAATGTCAAAACAATTATCTGAGATGTTGCCAATTTCTACTCTCAACAATCAACATAATATTCCATTTTAGACAAGATATTATCACATATCATTATCTTCGAATAATAAAGAACTCTTTCCTTTGAAATTCAAAATGCCGGAAGTAGTTTTGAAGAAGCAGAGACAATTGGTATCATGAAGTGCTATACAGAACCGAAATCTGCAATAGGAAAACTTCATTCTGACATGTTGAACTCTCGAATGAAATTACTTAGTTTCCTATGATCTTATTTTATTGAGGTATAAGAATGACTCGGGTTTCGTAGTACTACTACATTTTGAAACTGGTGTATTTCAAGTTGTGCATCAAGGTATTCAAATTTCTTGAGAAAAGTGGAGAATTCCATAGGTACGTCTGTTCGTTTAGAAGTTTTTCTGCTGTGTTTTTCAGGTACATTTATTCTTTTTTCAAATGAACTATCATAAAGTAACGGACTACTCTAACCATTATTTTTCAATAAAATTGCAACACTTGATTCTTGATTTCCATACCAGAAAATAGCATAATTGAATATTCCAACCAGTTTATATACGTGAAATATTTCTAGTAACAACAGAGGAAACATTTTCTTCTACGGTCGCCAGGACTGTAGAATTATTGAATTCACATAATATCTTCTCAAATTCATTATTTTTCCGAAATAAATTTACATTATGAAAATACGTAATTACTACGATTTCTGTGTAGAGAGGACAACGCTGCATATTTATCTGACAGGAAAATGACTATAACCTAAGATTTTCAAAATATACATAGTGAAATGTGTTAAATTTTCATGGCCAACCGGGAGACTTTATAAATGTGAATGGAGTATAGCTTAGTCGACAAGTGCATGTCCTGGTCAGTACTCGTACTCAATATTCGTTAGATCTAGGAATCAGAAGTATTGAATTCTCAAAAATGTAAAGTACTCAAAAATTTTCAGTAATTCAAAAAAAAGGATGGATTTTGAATTATAATTATAAGTAGAATTTGAGGGGTGGGATTTCGTCCATTTTCAGATACTCCCTTCGATAACAAAATCATTCCGAATTAAAATGTTAACATCACATCAATTTATTGAAGTAAGATAGTGACATAATTAATAACAATAAAATTATTCAATTCATTATTAACTCGGTCAGCATCTAACTGGCCCAAAAGATTTTAAATTCTCAACATTATCATCAAGTCTGGCCTGTCCCTTTTAACGATATATTCGAATCCCTTATGGTCCGGACAACTCAGTCACACACCCGATCGACCATGATGGAATTCCGCACTACAGAATATTGTTAACATGCATAGATATTATTGATACATTTCCAGGGAAACATTCTGATCGTTGTATAATGAATTCTTGTGTACAGGGTGCCCCAACTGCACCCCACCACCCTTTATAAGTAGTAATAAAATTGATTTCTCCAAAATCATTGGCACCTATCAATTTAATTTCGGACAGTCCTGTGTTTATATTAGGACTTCACTTCCCCAACTTCACCCCCGTAGCGTCCAAAATATCCCTCACAAGTTTTAGAGTAGATGTCGAAAGTGGGTCGAGGGAGACATCAAAGTGGTGCATGTGTTTTTACACTTTCATTGAAAACAATAGATTTACTCGAAGATATGATTGACCCAATAATTTCCGAAAATTTTAACTTTTCATTTTGAGCCATAGGTACTTGGAAATGGAGCATCTGTAAAATATAATTGAGCAAAACATAATGTTCTGTTTATGTTTTTATAACGAAATCTCCAATTCGCCCTCGAGGTGAACAGAAACATTTTTTTTATTCATCTCCGGATTTGAACGCTATGGGCTTCTTAACTGGGTAGCCATGAAACAACGCGTCTATCCCGTACCAATTAGAACTTAAAACTTAGAACTTAGAACTTAAAACGATTCACATTTTGAAGATGTTTTTCGAAATTCTATCCAATTGTTATTTTTCTTCTTTTAATGAATTTTAATTTTTAGGGCAGAATTGTTAATTAAATCTGAAAATGAATGTTTATTTTTCGTACACAAAAATATTTTCATGATTTGCAGGTAAGATCCTCAGTAATAATCATCGTTTGCGCGTCTTATGCTTATTCGGGGGTTTTCTTCAGCTGGATTAAAATGTTCCTTCCTTTTTGGGGCGCTAACAAATGGCTTCTTCCTTCATAAGTTTCCATAAGTTGGCAGTGCACATACGTGAAAATATCGAAGTATATGATGGGTACTCGTTGGGGAAATCAGTTAGCATAGATCTATAGAATCTTTGTGAGAGACGAGAATTTTTACGTGTCTCTCCGTAAATCAAGTGTATTCAGACCCTTTCTTGTACAGAAAATCGTATCATGTTTCCGAGTAAAACGAAAAGAATAAATTTAATAACTACTTAATAATTGCTATAATACATTAGTTAATTTTTTGGCAGATCATTATGACAACTGTCAGAAAGTGAATTTATTTCTTTATTGTGAACGTCAGCCACCTGTGATTGTCAAGTAGAATTCCATACGAATCTTGAAATGCGTTCAATCACATTTTTAGATTTTTCTCAAAAATCTTGAAAAACTTGCAAGAGACACGAAAGTTTCTCAGTTGACTGAATTCCATACGAAAGTTATTCAATTGACTGGGCTTTCTTACGGTTTTAACAATTTTCAATGAATTCAAATATATGGTTAAAGTTTAGTGGCCTCAAGGACATTGTGGCCAGTAAAACATGTCTAAACATGAGATTTCGCATATCATAAAACTGGGTACCAAATTGAGTGAGTTTGGTGTGACTGGATTCTGAAATGAAAAGAGAAGACTATTTTAAAGGGCGCAATTCCGGTGGCTTCGAAAAAGGAGGCCTCCTGGCAAACATCTAAAATGGTGGTCTCCTTATTTTGACTCGAGAACCAGTGAACAAATTTTGTTTGCATTAATTTCGGGACACCCTGTTTAGACAATTGTCAAGCATTGGAAAGCTTGGGGAAACTGTGTACCAAATTCAGTGATTTTGGTGTGACCCGATTCTGAGATGAAAAAGGCTTTGAAAAAGGGGGCTTCCTGTCGAAAATCAAAAATAGGGGTCTCCTTATTTTCTTTCGAGAACCAGTGAATGAATTTTGTTGCATTGTTTTCGGGACTACCTGCATAGCCCTGTCAAGCATTGGAAAGCAAATGGCCAGATTTATTTTATTCGATTATTGGAATCTACGTACTAAAAATGTTAGTGGATGTGAGATACATTTCTCGATGTTGGATTCCTATGGTTTATTATTTACACACTGAAACGTGCTAATTCGTAAGAAGCTAATATCCGAATGACAAGTGGTAGGACGTATGAAACAAAAGTCAGACATGAACTTACTACACAGTACAAGAGTAATTCTACTCTTGTCCAATACAAATTTTATCATATGAGATAATATGTTTCGGAAAAGATGTTTCCATGTTTTAACAACCAGCCTCCCATTTTCCGAAATTTCCATTAAATTATTGATAAATTCCAATTAGATATACAGCAACAGTATCGGAATGGATAAAATAATAGATATTTTAGTCAATAATGATCTAACCCCTTTTAGATACTCAACTAAGCGTTTTATGTCGAAGGGTAATGTCTGCCTATAGTTGATTAGAGTAATAGATATTATGCTTTAGTAATGCTTCGTCTCAAAAAATGGAAACATCTTTCCCGAAACATATGTCAGAAGTCAAAAACGAGAGTAGGTGGTTACACGTGTAGGGTTTATAATCAGTCCACAGATACCTCAAACTATAGAATATGAACTTACCAACCCACAGGAATTATTGTATTAGCGAAGAGAATTCCTGTGTGTATTAATTCAATTGGACAAAACGCACACTAGACAAAATACCGAACAACAATGCCGTAGTTAATCTGAACAGCACATTCGTTGCCGTCAATACGTCAGACAGAATATAGATATATCTATAGGCATGAAATATTGTAATTAACATTGACATATTGCTGCAAAATGGCTGTAAATAAAGCTCTTCTTCAATGCAGTGTCACAATGTGATTTAGTAGATTGAGTAGAGGTGTTATATGGCGATACTGAAGTAATTACAGTATTAATGCTTTCAGTATTATTAATTGGATGCCGTAAATAATATTGCCAGAACACGCATAGTTTGATATTTTAGTGCAGTCTCTAGGAGAAGTAGTCTCAAAATTCTTCTTTTCCTTTTGATATAAAATATTCAGGAAATTTATAGTATAGTGAAGAATGGATTGATTGTTATTACATATCCAACAGATATCCATTTATATCCAAGATACTGATTATTAGTTTCAGATAGAGGGTTTTCTCAATAGGACCATTAAGATAGTACCTATTTATAAGTATAATTCACCGTTTAAGGTTTATAATACATCACCCCAAAAAATTTGCTGGCACTGAGTGAACCGTTTATTCATATATGTATAAAAAAGTTTATTCATATTAAATGGGCCTTTTATTCAGATATTGCGTAATAAATATTTATTTGTCCTAAATAAATATATATTAGTTAAAAATTAAACTATATATCCTAATTATAAATATACAATTTTTTCATAGATGATGAAGTTCAATGATAGATCAAAAAGGTATTAGTCTAAGATCCGAACCTAAATCAACCTTCACCGAGCTGATAATACAATGAAACATGTTTTGTAATAAATTTAGCATATTAGATAATATACTAAAAATGGGTTGGCTGAAAAAAGCCTGGACAGACTATTTTTAATTATTTTTAAAAAAAAATGGTTTTCAATTTAATTTTGCAACATCAAGATAATAACAAAATTTTTATACGGACTTAATGTATAAAACGTAGATAATGTGCAGCCGTTAAGTTGTCTATTATTTACCTGGACGAACTACTGGGTTGCCAGGTACAAACAGGTATATCGATGGCAGTTAATTTTACTTGATCGGATAAAAGAAAAAAATGTATATCATCATAAGAGCTGTTTTATTTCGAACACGTCGATATAGGGTTGTCTGCAAAATTTTTGGTCCTTATAGGGGTTTGCGAATTTGAAATATTTAAATTCCAACGCGAGTGAAAATGTGTGACAGAGAGATCCGAGGTAAGCAAACAGTGTAATAATAAAGCACCCAACACTGCAGTCGCACCTGATGGGATCTAAAATATAAGAAAGTGCGCTTGGTCGGTATTTATACTGTAGTGAACAGTTGGCATTATTTCGGAGCAACTGACATTTGAGTTAAGTTATTAAATACATAACATATTTTATGAGCGCCAGTCTGGTTTCCGTAGTAAATATTCGTGTGAAAGTGCTTGTCAACTTATATTTTCGAAATGGAAAAAAGAAATGGATGAAGGGAAAGTTATTTTGTGCGTTTTTATAGATTTAAAGAGGGTATTCGAAACCATTGATCGTCAACGCCTGCTCAAAATGTGCTCGAATTATAGACTTGAAGGAACGCTACTCAAATGGATTGAAAGTTATTTAAGGGATAGATCTCAAATTACAAAGATAGGAGAAAAAATGTCAGGTATAAAATGAGTGTGGACTTCGGTGTGCCGCAGGGCAGTGTGCTCGGTCCCTTACTTTTCATTCTATATGTAAACGACATTTGTAATTATGTAAATAATAGTACTGCTAGTTTGTATGCAGACGACACAGTTATATCCTTGTCCGGCGACAGTATTGAGGAAGTTGTCAGAACTATGAATAGCGAATTGGATATTTTGGGTGATTGGTTGAAATTTAAGAAACTCAAGTTGAATTCTGCAAAAACGAAGTGTATGATAATTGGAACTAGATATAGATGTAACCTCTTTAAACAAGCAAACTTAAAAAAAAATGGCTACTTTAGAAGAATATCAAAAAAATTGTCCTACTGAGCCAGAAGAATGGTGTACAATACAATCATATATCCTCAGTTCACCTATTGTATATCCCTGTTCATTTTTGGCGCTCTAGTTCCTCGGAACTGAGTGCTTATCAATTTGCCCAAATGTCTGTAATTTTGGAATATTTCGATGAAAATGGTCTTAAACGATTTGGTTCGACTCACTGATCAAGAATCCGTGGTCGGAATTCATTCTGTCCGGCCGGTCCGGCCGGCCGGCCGTAAGCACGATAACTCTCGAACGGAATGAGCTAGAGAGTTGAAATTTTCAGAGTAGGTTTGGGGGATGAATATCTCGGCTAAGTTCGTTATTGGGCAAAATCGGACAGATGCTTTCGGAGTAACAAAAAAAAAAATTTTTTTTTACGAAACAAATTCCAAATCAAATTTTTTTTATTAAGCAGTTTTATCATAAGAATCCATTCATATCATTTTCAACTCTAACAAGCTAATACTTTCGGAGATATGATTTTTCAAAATTTCAATAATAAATCGTATTTCAACGTTGTCACAGAATGATATTATTCTATGTATGAATATGAATTGTCATAATGTCAAATGATGTTCCTGAGACATTATCTAATCAGTCGAAGAATTGTGAGCGAAGTGAGAAAAATCTCAGTTGTTTGCTCCCAAATTAGTTTTTCTCAGAAAATTCTTACATTTCGGAACTGAACATGAAGTAAGAGATCTGAGAGTAGTGAGACTGCTTTTCATCCATAGACATAGATATAACTCTCGAATGGAATGAGGTAGGTAGTTGAAATTTTCAGAGTAGTTTAGGGAGATGAATATCTCGGTTAAGATCGTTATTGGGCAAAATTGGCCAGATTTAATTTGATTTCTTCCATGGTGCTTTTCTCATTCTCATGATTGCTCATTTAATCTTGATAAATAAACTATTATTTGAATTGAATTTCCTTTAGGATGCAGTTCTATTATATGAATACATTGATATAATTCCCAACTCTGAGAAACCAGTACTTTCGGAGATATAATTTGTCTGTTTGAACTAGAGCGCCAGAAAGCTCCTGTCCACAGGGCTTGAACCCATTTTTTTGTAATAAGGATGATTTGAATAAGCTTCAGATCCTGCAAAATAAAGCTATGCGGGTTCTGTTGGGATGTAGCATTTATACGAGAGTAAGTGATATGTTGAAGCAATTCAAATTTTTGAATGTTAATCAAATGGTATAGAAGAAGCAAATTTAATTTTTATTTATAAAATTTTGAACGGACTAACACCAAAATGTTTTTCAAATTACTTAATTAGAAGAGGAGATATGATGAATTATAGTTTTGTTTATTGACCGTTTCAATCTGGATAAATCTTTGAATGTGACGGGAGTCAGAACGTACAATAATCTCCCAATTAATATTAAAGCTTCCAAAACATTGAAGCAGTTCAAATCTAAGTTAAGAAAAATTCATTTTCGGATGTAGTTTCATATGTATGTGTATTTATTCTTTTTTTCTTTTCTTTTTCACATGTAATTGGTATAATAGTTCTTTGTATACTAGTACTTTGGCTAAATAAATGACAGTATTACATTATTATTATTATTGTAATAATTTAATATAATACTAAATTATGAAACAATACAATATCAATTGAATCAATATGCATATATATTGACTTAGAACTTTAATAAGATATCTATAATAGAAAAGTTTTTGTTTCTCAAAATATGATAACATAAATAATAAAAATATTAATTACTTACTTTGAACATTTTTTTTATGCTCTTTCTGGAAAAAATTATGGAGAAACAAAGTGGATAGGCCAAAATTCAAATTAAAAAATAACCAAAAAATAAACTAAAGATCTTGTATTGCGTTTAAATTTAAATACAAAATGGCATAAACACAAAAATAATATTCATGAAAAATATATTCTGATAATTAGTTTCTATTCCATATCTGATTCATCAGACGTGTAATTGGGACTCTCGAATTCATGTGATTCATTACATTCGTTCTCATTTTCTTCCATTTCCACAATGTCTTGGATTTTGATCTCCGATAAAACCTGTTGGTTTTGAAGAATCATCCAAATGCCAACCAAAGTTTTTAGGGTTTAACTTCGCACATATAGCATCAGTTGCATTAAGCCACATAGAATTTACATATATTGTCCCATCAGGTGCGACTGCAATGTTGGGTCCTTTATTATTACACGGTATACTTACCTCGGGTCTCTCTGTCACACATTTCCACTCGCGTTAAAATTCGCAAACCCCTATAAGGACCAAAAATTTTGCAGACAACCTTATATCGATGTGTTCGCAATAAAACAGTGCTTATGATGATATTAATTTTTTTCTGTTATCCGTTCAAGTGAAAGTAACTGCCATCGACATACCTCTTTGTACCTGGCAACCCAGTAGTGCGTCCAGGTAAATAATAGGCAACTCAACGGCTGCAAATTCTATACGTTTTATATACTATACGTCAGTATAAAAATTTTCTTATTATCTTGATGTTGCAAAATTCAATTGAAAATCATTTTTTTAAAAATAATTAAAAATAGTCTGTCCAGGATTTTTTCAGCCAACCCATTTTTAGTATATTATCTAATATGCTAAATTTATTATAAATAATGTTTCATTCTATTTTGGTGAAGGTCGATTCAGGTTCGGATCTTCTACTATATATTTTCATTCAACAACGAATTATTAATAATAAATGAACGATATTTATGGTTAAAAAATTATTTCATTCAATGAATATCAATATTTTTATAATGAACAAAGATATATTTATATTTCAGAAAAAAAATATTTCATTTTAAAAAAATGTTTTTTTTAAGTAGCGAGTTATGAACAGATAAATAAATGTTTTTTGTCGAGAATTATCAATAATTCCAATGGATTATCTCAGCCATTTTGAAAGATAAAAATTTTAAAATTTCATGATTTTCGGTTGTTTCAAGGAACCTTCAACTGAGAAAAACAAAAATTGAAATTCACTTTCGGTTTGAGCGGAAGTGGCTCTGACCATTTTTATCTCAAATAGCACCCTATATATCTTTGACAATTCTTTAGTTGTACTCAAAATTACCTTTCCAACGATGTATCACACGTGATGTGTAGAAGCAGATGGTCAACATTTCGAACATTTATGCTTCAGTTATTATAGGTATTATTTTGCTCCCTTTTTTTTTACTACTCATTCTTTGTTTTACGTTCAGTAAAATACATAGTTGATTTCAACTTGATGAAGGTTTTTCATTGATCTCGATTATTGAAGTCAAAATCAAGATTACACAAAATATCGTAGCCTACTGTAATTCTTTCAATTTGCAAATTTCAATTGACGTTTCTCCCTCAAAGAAATGTAAAATACAACGTGTGATACATCGTTGGAAAGGTATATCAACAGATCCGATCGAGTTTTTATTGATATGTAGGACTGTAAAAAGATATTGTTCTACAGTACAACGTTTTGTGAGGATCTTATCACAACTTTCAATATCATCTGAATAACTCCAAATTTTACCTCATCCTCCTAAAATAAATGCAGCAAGATCTTTGTCGAAATTTAACGGCCCCAAGAATTATAAATCTTGAAATTTCGATATCAAAGTATGATCACTGGCCAGTGATGTGACCAAAATCTCAAAATGGTGAAGGTGCCTTAAAATTAGGTATTCGTTCTGAATATCTAAAATTGTATCTTGAATCAATTTGTTTATATCAGCTGTATTATTTTATTGGAAAATTGTTGCCATAACTTAGTGATTAATTGTGGTGACTTCATCTAATTAATTATAATTGGATAAAATGAGCATCTGCTACTATAACATATCAGGGTATGAATCGTTTAAACAGTTTGAACTTGAAGGCTACATATGTGCTTAAATTCTTCGAATTACTTCGCGGCCGCCGGCCAACATATCAACGCACCACAAAAATTTTATGTTCACTTAACCGCAACACGTCGAGAAACACACAAATGGTTCCAACTCTAAAATACCAAGCGAAAGCAAATATACTGATATGGGGGATGAAATATGCAAACAAAGTCATAAAATGAAGTTCAACTTTCAGTGAAAGCCCTCCAGTTGTGAGTCGACTTATGCATAAAACATCTCCCTGACTGTTATTTCTGTCTTTCCAAGACGAAACGTATAACGTTTTTCCCTTTTTAGATCAGAATTCGGGCGATCGACGACGTTTGTATAATTTTTTGCGATTTACATACAAATTCGTGCTTAACTCAAGCAGAAAGGTGGAACAAACAAAGTGATGATAATAGAGCAGACAAAGCATATTCAACGGCGTAAGTTCTGAAATTGTTCCTGGTCCCTGTGAGAGATGCTGATCCTACGTTATTGCGGATATGTGCTTGGATGGGGATTATTACTGGGAGCAATAGGGATTTCGAGTAACGGAGAGTTGTCATCTATACCCTACGTGATAGTTCGGATAAAAAAGTGTTGGAACATATTTTGTGGAGGTGTTGTCTGATATTTATGATAACCTTCAATGAATTTCACGAATTGAAAGGAAAAAATTGGTTCAAGCACAGACGAGGAGTCAGGAGCTTTTGCGTGCATATCCTATTGTCTATTCACGCCCGATACGAAGTGTAGATCGATTATAGTTTCTGAAATTTAAAATTTTCAAGATAGCTGTATGAAATTGAAATTTAACCCCAAACCGACAAGCTTACTGTTAATAATGTTTTACTAACCTCTATTGGACATTCTTAATCGAATTTATCTTCACTAAAGATCGCTTTACCAGCTTTTATAATATATATATAACATATAATATAAACTTCGTATACCATTTTAATAGCTGACATGAATAATGAGAATCGTCTATGAACTATGATGATGATTTTTAATTCTGACATGTATTCTATCTGAAATGAAATCTAATGATATAGGAAAAAATGGGTTCAAGCCCTGTGGACAGGAGCTTTCTGGCGCTCTAGTTCAAACAGACAAATTATATCTCCGAAAGTATTGGTTACTCAGAGTTGGGAATTATATCAATGTATTCATATGATATAACTGCATCATAAAGGAAATTCAATTCAAATAATAGTTTATTTATCAAGATCAAATGAGCAATCATGAGAATGAGAACTGCACCTCATTTTCAAATTTTTTTTTTGACACTTTGCGGTAATCTGGTCAATACAAAACTTCACGTGCGTATAAAGGTCATGATTCTACAATTTGATGCTAAATTTCAGATAGATCGAGTGATCGATTTCGGAAATATTCATAAAAAATATTTTTACTAAAATCGGCCATAACTCCGAAACCCCTTGATGGATTTCGCCCATTAACAAACTTGTCCGAGATATTTACGCTCCAAAACCACCTTGCAATTTTTAATCCGCGAACTCCTTTCGTTCGAGAGTTATCGTGCCTACGGCCGGTCGGCCGGCCGGACAGAATCGATTTCGCACTCGGATTCTTGATCAGTGAGTCGAACCAAATCGTTTGAGACCAAAAATTCCAAAATTCCAAAATTACAGACACTTGGGCAAATTGATAAGCACTCTGTTCCGAGGAACTAGAGCGCCAAAAAAAACAAATTCCGTATGACAATTGCCCAAAACAGGTTCAAAGTACCTACAAATAGTAGGTATTCCATAAAACATGTATGAAAGAAGATAAGTAATAATAAAAAATTACCTTGTAATCGATCAAAAATTTCCTGATCTACGTTCACCAAATTTCTCCTCTCTCGAACTACAGAATTATGCTTTCAATATTTACGTAATATTTTCAAACATTTTCGGGTGAGGTCCCCGTTGCATCGCTAAAATACGAGTATTTCAACCCCAATATTTTTGAAGTTACAATATTCTCTTCTGTCAAATTGACATTATGACAATTCATACATAGAATAATTATATCAATCTGTGAAATACGATTTACATTGAAATTTTGAAAAATCATATCTCCGAAAGTATTAGCTTGTTAGAGTTAAAAATGATATGAATGGATTCTTATGATAAAACTGCTCATTAAAAAAAATTCAATTTGGAATTTATTCTGTAAAAGAAATTTTTTTTTTGTTACTCCGAAACCATCTGTCCGATTTTGCCCAATAACGAACTTAGCCGAGATATTTATCCCCCAAACCTACTCTGAAAATTTCAACTCTCTAGCTCATTCCATACGAGAGTTATCGTGCCTACGGCCGGCCGGCCGGACCGGCCGGACAGAATGAATTTCGACTACGGATTCTTGATCAGTGAGTCGAACCAAATCGTTTAAGACCATTTTCATCGAAATATTCCAAAATTACAGACATTTGGGCAAATTGATAAGCACTCAGTTCCGAGGAACTAGAGCGCCAAAAACGAACTTTTCCAGTAATTTCAGGAAAGGATGTTCACGAAATTAGGCGAAAATTTGTGCGTCGGCGTTCCACAAGTACTTACCGAGTTTTAATTAGATCGGGTTAAAATATTTTGGGTTATAGAGGAAATAACAACAACAGTTGAGATGTGATTAACTCCAAAAACATTATGCCTAATAACGAAGTCAAATATCACATTCGGATGTGCACGCTACCCCGAAAACTGCAAGTCGCAACCTCTTTCCGTGCTCAAGTTAACGTGGGATGCCTAATATTGCCTCTTTATGTCGGTATTCCACAACCATTTATCAAATTTTAATTCGATCGGATTTGTATTTTATATATTTATCGATAAAATAATATATCAGTTCCAATAACTTCAGAACCTTTGGGCCGATTGTGCCCTTCAGCAAACTCAACTCTGCCATTCGGATGCGCAACACACCCTGAAAACTGCAAGTCGCTATCTCTTTCCGTTTTAAAGTAATCGTGACAACGGTCACCTATCTAGCTACAGAAATCACAGAAGGCTGCTCCTTTCTCCAACAATATCCGATCGTGCCGATCGTGTTTAAACTTGGAACCTGGCTGTAAAATTCAGGTATGAAGTCTCTCGCAAAATTTCAGCGATTTTAGACTGATTGTTTTTGAGACATAGACTTTTTTCAATGACATTCAATAATGTGTCTTGAAGTTTCTAGTGATACGATCCTCACAAAATTTCTCAATAATTTGCGGGTCGCCATTTTACAACTAATTACCATGGTTGTATTGGATATTATCAGTATTATTTGAGTTATTGAGGAAAAAATAGCACAACTTCAGGTAAGTATAATTCCGAAACCTATTGGCCGATATGCCTACTAGCAAACTCAAATGTTGCGTTCCCTATAAATTGCAATATGCCCTTGTCCGTTTCTCAAGTTATCGTGAGATAAATAATATTTTTGGCACTCTGGTTCCTCGGAACTGAGTGCTTATCAATTTGCCCAAATGTCTGTAATTTTCGAATTTTTCAATGAAAATGGTCTTAAACGATTTGGTTCGGCTCACTGATCAAGAATCCGTGGTCGAAATTCATTCTGTCCGGCCGGCCGGCCGTAGGCATGATAACTCTCGAGAGGAATGAGCTAGACAGTTGAAATTTTCAGAGTAGGTTTGGGAGATAAATATCTCGGCTAAGTTCGTTATTGGGCAAAATCAGACAAATGGTTTCGGAGTAACAGAAAAAAAATTTTTTTTAATAACAAATTCCAAATTAATTTTTTTTCAATAAGCAGTTTTACCATAAGAATCCAATGATATCATTTTTAACTCTAACAAGCTAACACTTTCGGAGATATGATTTTTCAAAATTTCAATAATAAATCGTATTTGTACGTTTTCACAGAATTATATAATTATTCTATGTATGAATTGTCATAATGTCAACTTATTTTCCTGAGACATGACAGTTTTCTGGCCTGAAAGTTGACGAAAAGCGAATATAAGGGTAAAAAACAGTCAAATAAACCCCCATGTGGCGGTCTCATGTCGAGAAGTGAAAATTAAGAATATATATCCCAGGTAAGTACCGACGTTTTATTCCAATACCGGAGATCGATAAGATCGTTCGAGGAGCCCGATAGCTGGTCGGTCTGACCCGTCGGGTTTCGGAACGAGAGAAGGCGGGCTCACATCCCGGAAAGGAAATTACACTTTTTGGCGCTCTAGTTCCTCGGATCTGAGTGCATATGAATTTTTATTTAAGATGCAGTTTCACCATTAAATTCCATCGAAATCATTTTCAACTCCAACAAGCTAATACTTTCGGAGATATGATTTTTCTAAATTTCAAAAATGAATCGTACGTACTTCTTAGTTTTCACAGAAAGCTACAAGTATTCTGTATCAGCTTTATTATACTATATTAATTTGATTTCTTCCATGGTGCAGTTCCCATTCTCAGATTGCTCATTTAATCTTGATAAATAAAGTATTATTTATATTGAATTCCTGTATGATGCAGTTCTATCATGAGAATACATTGATATAATTCTCAACTCTGAGAAACCAATACTTTCGGAGATATTATTTGTCTGTTTGAACTAGTTTTTAGTAAAAACAACCATTATTTTGATCCTTGCAAAAACTCGAATAATACAAGAAGAATTTTTCCATTCATTGTACCAGCTCACAAAACCACTCTTAGAGGAAATAATGTTGAATGTATGGCAGTCAGTTTGTTCGATGTATTGCCCTTACATATTAGAAATATCTCGTGTCCTACCAAATTCAAGAAAGCTCTTTATGTTTTACTCTTAAATTGTGAGCCCCACAACATTTGTGAATTTTTGGACTATTGTAAGAAAGAGTTTTTGTGTTTGTATTTGACTTGCTCCATTTTTACTTGTATATTTTTTTAACCTCCATAAAGTTAGCAGAGCCACTTGCGAAAATTTCAATGAAACCTATTGTATTAATTGTCGAATATTTGTCGAGAATTTGTCGTGAAAGAAAAAAATTTGTCGCGTGCTTAGTTTTTTTTATATGGGGTGGCTCTGCTAACTTAATATTAAGTTAGCAGAGCCACTTGCAACAATTTCAATGAAACCAATTGCATTAATTGTCGAGTATTTGTCGTGAATTTGTCGTGAAAGAAAAAAGTCTGTCGCGCGCTTAGTTTTTTTTATATGGGGTGGCTCTGCTAACTTAATATTAAGTTAGCAGAGCCACTTGCAACAATTTCAATGAAACCTATCGCATTAATTGTCGAGTATTTGTCGTGAATTTGTCGTGAAAGAAAAAAGTTTGTCGCGCGCTTCGTTTTTTTTGTATGGGCTAAATTAATATTTGGCTAAAGGGGCCACACACAAATCACGTAAGTTGGTTAATCGTATTTTTTTTCAATCAGAAATGAGCTGAATAATTGTCGAACGACCCAAACATATTCGTCGTGACAGAAAAAATTTTGTCGTGAGCTTAGTTTTTTTTTAATGGGGTGGCTCTGCTAACTTAATATTAAGTTAGCAGAGCCACTTGTAACAATTTCAATGAAACCTATTGCATTAATTTTCGAATATTTGTCGTGAATTTGTCGTGAAAGAAAAAAGTTTGTCGGGCGCTTCGTTTTTTTTGTATGGGCTAATTTAATATTTGGCTAAAGGGGCCACACACAAATCACGTACGTTGGTTAATCGTATTTTTTTCAATCAGAAATGAGCTGAATAATTGTCGAACGACCCAAACATATTCGTCGTGACAGAAAAACTTTTGTCGTGCGCTTAGTTTTTTTTTAAATGGGGTGGCTCTGCTAACTTAATATTAAGTTAGCAGAGCCACTTGTAACAATTTCAATGAAACCTATTGCATTAATTGTCGAATATTTGTCGTGAATTTGTCGTGAAAGAAAAAAGTTTGTCGAGCGCTTCGTTTTTTTTTGTATGGGCTAAATTAATATTTGGCTAAAGGGGCCACACACAAATCACGTAAGTTGGTTAATCGTATTTTTTTTCAATCAGAAATGAGCTGAATAATTGTCGAACGACCCAAACATATTCGTCGTGACAGAAAAAATTTTGTCGTGAGCTTAGTTTTTTTTTAATGGGGTGGCTCTGCTAACTTAATATTAAGTTAGCAGAGCCACTTGTAACAATTTCAATGAAACCTATTGCATTAATTGTCGAATATTTGTCGTGAAAGAAAAAAGTTTGTCGCGCGCTTCGTTTTTTTTTATATGGGCTAATTTAATATTTGGCTAAAGGGGCCACACACAAATCACGTAAGTTGGTTAATCGTATTTTTTTTCAATGAGAAATGAGTTGAATAATTGTCGAACGACCCAAACATATTCGTCGTGACAGAAAAAATTTTGTCGCGCGCTTAGTTTTTTTTTAAATGGGGTGGCTCTGCTAACTTAATATTAAGTTAGCAGAGCCACTTGTAACAATTTCAATGAAACCTATTGCATTAATTGTCGAATATTTGTCGTGAATTTGTCGTGAAAGAAAAAAGTTTGTCACGCGCTTCGTTTTTTTTGTATGGGCTAATTTAATATGTGGCTAAAGGGGCCACACACAAATCACGGACGTTGGTTAATCGTATTTTTTTTCAATCAGAAATGAGCTGAATAATTGTCGAACGACCCAAACATATTCGTCGTGACAGAAAAAATTTTGTCGTGCGCTTAGTTTTTTTTTAATGGGGTGGCTCTGCTAACTTAATATTAAAATAGCAGAGCCACTTGTAACAATTTCAATGAAACCTATTGCATTAATTGTCGAATATTTGTCGTGAATTTGTCGTGAAAGAAAAAAGTTGTCAGGCGCTTCGATTTTTGTATGGGCTAATTTAATATTTGGCTAAAGGGGCCACACACAAATCACGTACGTTGGTTAATCGTATTTTTTTTCAATCAGAAATGAGCTGAATAATTGTCGAACGACCCAAACATATTCGTCGTGACAGAAAAAAATTTGTCGTGCGCTTAGTTTTTTTCAAATGGGGTGGCTCTGCTAACTTAATATTAAGTTAGCAGAGCCACTTGTAACAATTTCAATGAAACCTATTGCATTAATTGTCGAATATTTGTCGTGAATTTGTCGTGAAAGAAAAAAGTTTGTCGCTCGCTTCGTTTTTTTTGTATGGGCTTAATTAATATTTGGCTAAAGGGGCCACACACAAATCACGTAAGTTGGTAAGTCGTATTTTTTTTCAATCAGAAATGAGCTGAATAATTGTCGAACGACCCAAACATATTCGTCGTGATAGAAAAAATTTTGTCGCGTGCTTAGTTTTTTTTATATGGGGTGGCTCTGCTAACTTAATATTAAGTTAGCAGAGCCACTTGCAACAATTTCAATGAAACCTATTGCATTAATTGTCGAATATTTGTATGAATTTGTCGTGAAAGAAAAAGGTTTGTCGCGCGCTTCGTGTTTTTTGTATGGGCTAAATTAATATTTGGCTGAAGGGGCCAAACAAAAATCACGTACGTTGGTTAATCGTATTTTTTTTCAATCAGAAATGAGCTGAATAATTGTCGAAAGATCCAAACATATTCGTCGTGACAGAAAAAAGTTTGTCGCGCGCTTAGTTTTTTTTAAATGGGGTGGCTTTGCTAACTTAATATTAAGTTAGCAGAGCCACTTGGAACAATTTCAATGAAACCTATTGCATTAATTGTCGAATAACTGTCGTGAATTTGTCGTGAAAGAAAAAAGTCTGTCACGCGCTTAGTTTTTTTTATATGGGGTGGCTCTGCTAACTTAATATTAAGTTAGCAGAGGCACTTGCAACAATTTCAATGAATCCTATTGCATTAATTGTCGAGTATTTGTCGTGAATTTGTCGTGAAAGAAAAAAGTCTTTCACGCGCTTAGTTTTTTTTATATGGGGTGGCTCTGCTAAGTTAATATTAAGTTAGCAGAGCCACTTGCAACAATTTCAATGAAACCTATTGCATTAATTGTCGAATAATTGTCGAGAATTTGTCGTGAAAGAAAAAAGTTTGTTGCGTGCTTCGTTGATTTTGTATGGCCTAACTTAATATAAGGTTAACGGGGCCACACACAAATCACGTACAGTGGTTAATTGTATTTTTTTTCAACCAGAAATGAGCTAAATAATATGTCGAACGACCCAAACATAATCGTCGTGACAGAAAAAAGATTATCGCACGCTCAGTTTTTTTTTATAAGGGTTGGCTCTGCTAACTTAATAATAAAATAGAAGAGTCACCCATATAAAAAAAAACTAAGCGCGCGACAAACTTTCTTCTGTCACGACGAATATGTTTGGGTCGTTCGACAAATATTTCAGCTCATTTCTGATTGAAAAAAAATACGATTAACCAACTTACGTGATTTGTGTGTGGCCCCTTTAGCCAAATATTAATTTAGCCCATACAAATAAAACGAAGCGCGCGACAAACTTTTTTCTTTCACGACAAACTCACAACAAATATTCGACAATTAATGCAATAGGCTTCATTGAAATTGTTACAAGTGGCTCTGCTAACTTAATATTAAGTTAGCAGATCCACCCCATTTAAAAAAAACTAAGCGCGCGACAAAATTTTTTCTGTCACGACGAATATGTTTGGGTCGTTCGACAATTATTCAGCTCATTTCTGATTGAAAAAAAATACGATTAACCTACTTAAGTGATTTGTGTGTGGCCCCTTTAGCCAAATATTAATTTAGCCCATACAAAAAAAACGAAGCGCGCGACAAACTTTTTTCTTTCACGACAAATTCACGACAAATATTCGACAATTAATGCAATAGGTTTCATTGAAATTGTTACAAGTGGCTCTGCTATCTTAATATTAAGTTAGCAGAGCCACCCCATTTAAAAAAAACTAAGCGAGCGACAAAATTTTTTCTGTCACGACGAATATGTTTGGGTCGTTCGACAATTATTCAGCTCATTTCTGATTGAAAAAAAATACGATTAACCAACTTACGTGATTTTTGTGTGGCCCCTTTAGCCAAATATTAATTTAGCCCATACAAAAAAAAACGAGGCGCTCGACAAACTTTTTTCTTTCACGACAAATTCACGACAAATATTCGACAATTAATGCAATAGGTTTCATTGAAATTGTTACAAGTGGCTCTGCTAACTTAATATTAAGTTAGCAGAGCCACCCCATTTAAAAAAAACTTAGCGCACGACAAAATTTTTTCTGCCACGACGAATATGTTTGGGTCGTTCGACAATTATTCAGCTCATTTCTGATTGAAAAAAAATACGATTAACCAACGTACGTGATTTGTGTGTGGCCCCTTTAGCCAAATATTAAATTAGCCCATACAAAAATCGAAGCGCCTGACAAACTTTTTTCTTTCACGACAAATTCACGACAAATATTCGACAATTAATGCAATAGGTTTCATTGAAATTGTTACAAGTGGCTCTGCTAACTTAATATTAAGTTAGCAGAGCCACCCCATTAAAAAAAAAACTAAGCGCACGACAAAATTTTTTCTGTCACGACGAATATGTTTGGGTCGTTCGACAATTATTCAGCTCATTTCTGATTGAAAAAAAATACGATTAACCAACGTCCGTGATTTGTGTGTGGCCCCTTTAGCCACATATTAAATTAGCCCATACAAAAAAAACGAAGCGCGTGACAAACTTTTTTCTTTCACGACAAATTCACGACAAATATTCGACAATTAATGCAATAGGTTTCATTGAAATTGTTACAAGTGGCTCTGCTAACTTAATATTAAGTTAGCAGAGCCACCCCATTTAAAAAAAAACTAAGCGCGCGACAAAATTTTTTCTGTCACGACGAATATGTTTGGGTCGTTCGACAATTATTCAACTCATTTCTGATTGAAAAAAAATACGATTAACCAACTAACGTGATTTGGTGTGGCCCCTTTAGCCAAATATTAATTTAGCCCATATAAAAAAAAACGAAGCGCGCGACAAACTTTTTTCTTTCACGACAAATTCACGACAAATATTCGACAATTAATGCAATAGGTTTCATTGAAATTGTTACAAGTGGCTCTGCTAACTTAATATTAAGTTAGCAGAGCCACCCCATTTAAAACAAACTAAGCGCGCGACAAAATTTTTTCTGTCACGACGAATATGTTTGGGTCGTTCGACAATTATTCAGCTCATTTCTGATTGAAAAAAAATACGATTAACCAACGTACGTGATTTGTGTGTGGCCCCTTTAGCCACATATTGAATTAGCCCATACAAAAAAAACGAAGCGCGCGATAAACTTTTTTCTTTCACGACAAATTCACGACAAATATTCGACAATGAATGCAATAGGTTTCATTGAAATTGGTACAAGTGGCTCTGCTAACTTAATATTAAGTTAGCAGAGCCACCCCATTTAAAAAAAACTAAGCGCGCGACAAAATTTTTTCTGTCACGACGAATATGTTTGGGTCGTTCGACAATTATTCAGCTCA
The DNA here is from genome assembly GCA_937662695.2 of Halyzia sedecimguttata. NCBI lineage: Eukaryota > Metazoa > Arthropoda > Insecta > Coleoptera > Coccinellidae > Halyzia > Halyzia sedecimguttata. Next base: position 5,846,969 of record OW569416.2, on the reverse strand, counting down.
TTTCTGATTGAAAAAAAATACGATTAACCAACGTACGTGATTTGTGTGTGGCCCCTTTAGCCAAATATTAATTTAGCCCATACAAAAAAAACGAAGCGCGCGACAAACTTTTTTCTTTCACGACAAATTCACGACAAATATTCGACAATTAATGCAATAGGTTTCATTGAAATTGTTACAAGTGGCTCTGCTAACTTAATATTAAGTTAGCAGAGCCACCCCATTTAAAAAATGGGTTCAAGCCCTGTGGACAGGAGCTATCGGGCGCATGTTCATTCTGGAACACAAATTTTCCATTACAATAATCTTCATCTAGCTTCTATTTAGTATCAATTCCTGTAGAATGTGATCATAATAATTGTTTTTCATTTTCCAACTGCCCGATCCCAACAATACTTAGATAATATTATATCCATAAATTAAGCATTTCATTATTGCATTTCTTGAAATAGGTACCTTTTCAAGTCGATCAACATCGTCCTTCTTTCGACGTCTAAACTATGACTTGATTCTTTATGTTTATGTCTTTGAATTTGTTTTCGGTGGAATTCAAAGAGTTCATAGAATAATCGATGAAAATACTGAGAGAGACCCAGGAAATTTGACACATTTTGTCTTATATCTCCAGAAATTGAAATCGTATAGAGCCAAAATTTTGCACAATGTTGCAAAATACTACAATTGACGTTAGTACAAGTTTTTGTTGCAATCTGATGAATAGTTCACGAAAAAAAAATTTTTTTTTCGAAAAAATTAAAAGAAATATTTTTTTAAAAGTTACCAACATTTCGATCATAACAGAATTTTGCCAAAAGTTGCGCGTTTATATCCTCGAACTGACTACCAAGTTTCGATTCAACATCTTCTTTAGTTCCTGAAATATCAGGGAAATAACCTCAAAATTTGAAATGTCTATAACTCCTAAACCGTCCGGCCGATTTTGCCCGTTAACGAACTTAACCGTCGCATTTTGATCAGAAACCTACCCTGATAGTTTGAAGTCGATAGGACCTTCGGTGCTCCTGTTATCGTGCCTACGGCCGGAAGGCCGGCCGGCCGGCCGGCCGGACGGCACCCAAAAATCTGACACCGGATTCGTGATCAGGGAGTCCGAATTAGTCTATTAGCCAATTTTCAGCTCGAAATTCGAAAATTACAGACATTTGGACGAAATGATAGGACGATGTTCCCCTAGAACATGCGCCCAAAAAACTAAGCGCACGACAAAATTTTTTCTGTCACGACGAATATGTTTGGGTCGTTCGACAATTATTCAGCTCATTTCTGATTGAAAAAAAATACGATTAACCAACGTACGTGATTTGTGTGTGGCCCCTTTAGCCAAATATTAATTTAGCCCATACAAAAAAAACGAAGCGCGCGACAAACTTTTTTCTTTCACAACAAATTCACGACAAATATTCGACAATTAATGCAATAGGTTTCATTGAAATTGGTACAAGTGGCTCTGCTAACTTAATATTAAGTTAGCAGAGCCACCCCATTTAAAAAAAACTAAGCGCGCGACAAAATTTTTTCTGTCACGACGAATATGTTTGGGTCGTTCGACAATTATTCAGCTCATTTCTGATTGAAAAAAAATACGATTAACCAACGTACGTGATTTGTGTGTGGCCCCTTTAGCCAAATATTAATTTAGCCCATACAAAAAAAACGAAGCGCTTGACAAACTTTTTTCTTTCACGACAAATTCACGACAAATATTCGAAAATTAATGCAATAGGTTTCATTGAAATTGTTACAAGTGGCTCTGCTAACTTAATATTAAGTTAGCAGAGCCACCCCATTTAAAAAAAACTAAGCGCACGACAAAATTTTTTCTGTCACGACGAATATGTTTGGGTCGTTCGACAATTATTCAGCTCATTTCTGATTGAAAAAAAATACGATTAACCAACGTCCGTGATTTGTGTGTGGCCCCTTTAGCCACATATTAAATTAGCCCATACAAAAAAAACGAAGCGCGTGACAAACTTTTTTCTTTCACGACAAATTCACGACAAATATTCGACAATTAATGCAATAGGTTTCATTGAAATTGTTACAAGTGGCTCTGCTAACTTAATATTAAGTTAGCAGAGCCACCCCATTTAAAAAAAAAACTAAGCGCGCGACAAAATTTTTTCTGTCACGACGAATATGTTTGGGTCGTTCGACAATTATTCAACTCATTTCTGATTGAAAAAAAATACGATTAACCAACTTACGTGATTTGTGTGTGGCCCCTTTAGCCAAATATTAATTTAGCCCATATAAAAAAAAACGAAGCGCGCGACAAACTTTTTTCTTTCACGACAAATATTCGACAATTAATGCAATAGGTTTCATTGAAATTGTTACAAGTGGCTCTGCTAACTTAATATTAAGTTAGCAGAGCCACCCCATTTAAAAAAACTAAGCGCGCGACAAACTTTTTTCTGTCACGACGAATATGTTTGGGTCGTTCGACAATTATTCAGCTCATTTCTGATTGAAAAAAAAATACGATTAACCAACGTACGTGATTTGTGTGTGGCCCCTGTAGCCAAATATTAATTTAGCCCATACAAAAAAAACGAAGCGCGTGACAAACTTTTTTCTTTCACGACAAATTCACGACAAATACTCGACAATTAATGCGATAGGTTTCATTGAAATTGTTGCAAGTGGCTCTGCTAACTTAATATTAAGTTAGCAGAGCCACCCCATATAAAAAAAACTAAGCGCGCGACAGACTTTTTTCTTTCACGACAAATTCACGACAAATACTCGACAATTAATGCAATAGGTTTCATTGAAATTGTTGCAAGTGGCTCTGCTAACTTAATATTAAGTTAGCAGAGCCACCCCATATAAAAAAAACTAAGCGCGCGACAAATTTTTTTCTTTCACGACAAATTCTCGACAAATATTCGACAATTAATGCAATAGGTTTCATTGAAATTTTCGCAAGTGGCTCTGCTAACTTTATGGAGGTATTTTTTTACTGTAATTCTATGGAACCAATAAATATTATTATTATTATTATTGTTATTATACTAGAGCGCCAGAAAGCTCCTGTCCACAGGGCTTGAACCCATTTTTGCGCGTATGTTCTGGGGAACATCGCGTTATCATTATGCCCAAATGTCTGTAACTTTCGAATTTTTTGACGAAAATGGTCTCAAACGATTAAGTTCAACTCCCCAATGAAGAATTCGAGGTCAAATTTGATTCTGTCCGTCCGGCCGTCCGGCCGTTGCCACGATAACTTGAGAACGAAAAGAGCTAGCGACTTGAAATTTTCAGGGTGGGAGGCGCATCCCAATACGACGGACAAGTTCGTTAATGGGCATAATCATCCCAGTGTTTTCTGAGTAATAATGTTGTTTTCAACCAATATGAATCCTATAGAATTGAAACTTGGTGAGTAGTTGTAGAATATGAACCTAAGCACGTTCGTGAAATTTTGTGCGGATCGTTCGGCTAGAACATTATTAAAAAATTAATAAAAAATATTTTTGTTGTCACGATAACTTGAGAACGGAAAGAGATAGCGGCTTCAAGTTTTCAGGTTGAGATGTGCACCAGAACGCGACATTTCAGTTTGTTTGTGGGCATAATGGGCCAAATGGTTTTAGAGTTATATCCATCTGAAGTTTTCTGTAATTTGGTGGTTTTTTGTTCCTCATTAACTCGAAAAATACTGAACCGACTGAATTCAAACATGGTTATTAGTTGTAGAATGCCAACGCGAAAGAGTTTGCAAAATTTGGTGAGGATAGCATTTGTAGAAAATTTTTAATAAATCATTGAAAAAAAAAATTCTATATATCAGTAACTATTCGTTTGAAATTGCTGAAATTTTGCAAGAGTCTTCATAACCTAACTCTACTGCCAAATTTCAAGTTTTAATACGATCGGTTAAATATTGTTGGAGATTCGAGCATTCTTGTGTGAGTTCAGTAGATGGGTTACCGTTGCCTCGATAACTTTCGAACGAAAGGAGATAGGGACTTGCAATTTTCAGGGTAGGTTGCGTATCCGAAAGGGAGAGTTGAGTTGGTTTTTGGGCATTATCGGTCTAACGGTTTCCGAGTTATACCCACCTGGTATATTATTTCCTTGATAACTCAAAAAATAAATATTCGATCGAATTGGTGCTTGGTAACTAGTAGTAGAAAATCAACATAAAGACGTGTTTAAAATTTTGTAAGAACCGTACCCCTAGAAAATTTGAAAAAAAAACTCACAGAGTTTGAATTTAAGACAAATTATGTAGTGATAGAATATGGCACACATTATTATCCAATAACTCGTCATAAACCTCACATTTCATGAGTCAATAATTTGGGGTTATAACCAATTATCTGTTTGGAGAGGCGTTGATATTTGTAGACGTTGAAGGAGTTCTCAAGGTGTCGTACGATAACACCTGGAAGATGAGAGAAATTCAATTAACATTTCGATCAAACAACGTAAGGTTCAAATTGTCCAAAAATAAATTTGCCTCGAAAGAGAAGAAGATGATATGAAGAATGCCGTGGTTAGGTTATCTTTATCTCAAAAAAAGATAACTGCATTTAATTTTCCTTCATCACTAAGTGTTAATTAAAATTGGTTCAAGCACTGACGTGAAGTCAGAAGCTTTTGCGCGTATGTTCTATTGTCCATTCTTCTGTATTGGACACCCTTAATCGAATTTACCATGGTAAATTATGTTGTCCATTCTCCTGTATTGGACACTTAATTCGAATTTACCATGGTAAATTACATTACAAAATACAGAAGAATGGACAATAGAACATACGCGCAAAAGCTTCTGACTTCACGTCAGTGTTTGAACCATTTTTTGGAATATCACATCAATCCATTGAATTATAAGGTTGCCTCTCTCTGAGGGAATGAAATTCTAATGATAAGTAAAGAGAGAAGCTTCATCCATTGATATTCATCAGCGATTCGTAATATTAAGATTAAATTAGATGGAGTGAGATTCATAAATACCTATATAAGTAGATAGGTTTACAGAAGGTTGAGGAATCGCTGAAAGAAAAATATTTAGAAATATTAAAGAAAATGTTTCAACAAAATGGTTACCCAATAAATTTTCTAAATAAAATAATAAATCTAGAACCCAGCATACAAGCAAAACTTGAGGGAGGACAAGGTGAAAAGGTAACGATGAAGAGGAGACTGATCTGTTGCTCGCTACCAAACATAGAATAGCTATCGGACAAAATAATGAGAGAATTTAGAGATGAAAATGAAAGTATTTTAAAGACATATAAACATGTGAGTGAAAAACAGTTCTCATATATGAAATATAAAATTGGTTCAAGCCTTATGGACAGGAACTTTGGCGTTCTTGTTCAAACTTTGACAAATTATATATCCGTATTGCTCTCTCAGAGTTGGGAATGATATAAATGGATTCTTATGATAGAACTGCATCATAAAGGAAATTCAATACAAATAATAGTTTATTTATGAAGATTAAATGAGCAATTTTCAATGCTTTAATGCTTCGAAAATTGTCATTTAAAATAATAAGCAAAGTATCATCGAAATGTCTAGATCAAGGCTGAGCATTCCTGATATATGAGTAGGTAGATAGGGGCTGACGAACAAATTATTTTAATAGTTCAGAATATATTAATAAAATACGATCCACTTTTCATAATTTAATAGTTCATACCACTAACGCATTAATTTTGTATTATGAACCTTAACCCAAGAAAAAATATTTGACACACAAATGTAGGTCCATATTTCTGAAATTTTTTGCTAGCAACATCATGAATACTGTATATAGGAATTTGTCTCACTATTGAGGAAGTAAAAGGTAATATTAACCTCAGTGGTCAAAGAACAGTAATTTTTTTGATGATTCCATTATGTTCTTCTTTCCTATTGCCTTCATCTTTAAAATGTTTCAATTCTAAATCTTCTGAAACATAATACCGAATTTAAACATGAATTATATTCAATATGCAACCAGTCAATATTATTTTCGGTTTCAAAACATTAGAAAATATTTTCAAACTACGAATTGACATGCCTTTAATAGCTAGGTAAGATGACATTTATGAACAGTGAACACCGACAGATTCTGTGTTCACATTCTGTGAATACATATAGAACTACGTATTAATGAAATTTTGATAAATCATATCTCCGAAAGTATTAGCTTGTTAGAGTTGAAAATGATATCAATGGATTCTTATGATTAAACTGCATCTTTAAAAAAATTGAATTTGCAAGTTGTGATGTAAAAAAAAATCTTGTTTTTGTTACTCCGAAACCATCTTGCCCAATAACGAACCTAACCGAGATATTTATCTCCCAAACCTATTCTGAAAATTTCAACTGTCTAGCTCATTCCGTTCGGGAGTTATCGTGTTAACGGACGGATGGCCAGACGGCCGGCCGGACAGAATCGATTTTGACCATGGATTCTTGATCAGTGAGTCGAACCAAATCGTTTAAGACCATTTTCAGCCAAAAATTCGAAAATTACAGACCTTTGGGCAAATTGATAAGCACTCTGTTCCGAGGATCAAGAGCGCCAAAATAAAACCTATTTACAATCAAATGTTATATAAATACAAAATACCATGTGGGGAATTTGAAGAGATGTACATGGATATCACCTTTTATGAGGAATAGAAAAGTGGGACACGACATTTATATCAAAAGTTACCCAGAAAGGTATGCATTAGCTAAACATAGAACAGAGAAAGATCATGAAACCAATTTTGAATAGACAAAAATAGTTAAACATAAGAAATCTACGAAAAATGCCTATCCCAGAAAATGTATCACGTACCTAAATAATGAACCTAAAAACAGATACAAATTTGTTAAACAACATATAAGGTTACACATTTGATCTCTGAAAGATCTTGATAAAAAAGAGAGAAATACATCGACCGATAGATGAATAAGAGGAGGGTAAAGTCGTCAAGGGAAGAAAGAGAATTATGATAAAGGACTCATTTGGCAAACTACGTTGACAATAAGTTGATTTTGTCATTAAAATGAAAATCTTTAATAGGAAAATTTGTTGATTTCATGAGCAGATCTGGATAGAAATATCACATTGTGCGATTAGAGATTAAACAAAAAGTGTAATACATTGTAATTTTATGTTTTGTTCCATGTTTAGTGTATCCTACATAAGAATCAAATTGTATTCGAAAGCGTTCGTCAAATGTGAAGAAAGAGATTTTGTATGTTCTCCTATAAATCCAGACTATATTCCCTAAATCAACTTTCTGTTATTTTTAGAGACTGCCAACCAAAACTGAGATCGTAAATAAATATAAATAGGTATATGAGAAATTTTAATATTTCCCTTTTAACCAAGGCGAAAATTGGCTCTTGTGTTCGCTAATTGGGTAATTAGGTATTGACGGGTTTCTTGTTGAGTTGGTATGTGGTGGGGGATCGGAATAGGGTTGGCTTTTGTATTCTTTTGGGACCTGAAGAATTGTAAAATTGTTATATAAGCTCTAAAAATTGTTTTGATATCGACTAGCGACGGGTTACTTCGTATAAATTAATACACACCATCGATTCCATTCGCTTGCCAGAAATACCTCTTTTCCTTCAATTGTCAAATACCTTTACATCTGATTTCTCAGGTCGATTCGATATAATGCATATATCAATATAATAAAATAATAGAATATTTTCTAGATACCGATAATGAGCTAACATCGTCACTATATAAATATCCAAATCCTTCTTATCCACTGTAACGGTTTAATTAGTTCACGCTGTACAGAAGTGACAATATATGGTCAAGACACAGAATTCGAATTCTTCAGCGTATGTCACTCCTCTTATCGGGATTATCGATTCTTTCTCTCTTTCCTTAAAGATATCAGGCGAGCGAAGCGGCGTAATTTCCTTTTTTGGCGCTCTTGTTCCTAGGAACGGCGTGGTTATCAATTTGCCCAAATGTCTGTAATTTTCGAATTTTTGTCTGAAAATGTTCTTAACCGTTTTGGTTCGACTGACTGATGAAGAATCCAGGATCGTTTCTTTCCGGCCGGCCGTCCGTCCGGCCGTTAACACGATAATTCACGAACGGAGTGAGCTAGATTTTGCTCGGTTTGAGGGATAAATATCTCGGTTATGTTTGTTATTGGGCAAAATTGGCCTGATGGTTTCGGAGAAACGAAAATAATTTTTTTTTTACATCACAGCTCTCAAATTCAATTTTTTTCAAGATGAAGTTTTACCATAAGAATCCATTGATATCATATTCAACTCTAACAATCTAACACTTTCGGAGATATGATTTTTCAATATTCCATCAATGCATCGTAGTTCTATGTATTCACAGAATGTGAACATGGAATCTGTCTGTGTTCACTGTTCATAAAAGTCATCTTATCTAGCTATTAGAGACATGTCAATTCTTAGTCTGAAAATATTTTCTGCTGGAGAACAAGTATCCGATTCTTGAATTTTGAACATATATAAGACTGTTTTGAAACCGAAAATGATTTTGACTGGTTGCATATTGAATAATTCATGAATAAATGCTGTATGATGTTTCAGAAGATTTAGAATTGGATCATTTTAATGATGTAGTTTATGAAAGCAATAGGAAATAAGAACATAATGGAATCATCAAGACAAATTACTGTTCGTTGACCACTGAGGTTAATATTACCTTTTACTTCCTTAAGTAGTGAGACATGTTCCTATATACAGTATTTTCATGATGTTGATAGCAGAAAATTGCTTAAATATGGACCTACATTTGTGTATCAAATATTTTTTCTTGAGTTATGGTTCATAATACAAAATGAATGTGTTTGTGGTATGAACTATTAAATTATGAAAAGTGGATTGTATTTTTTAATATAATTTGAACTATCAAAATAATTTGTTCGTCAGCCTCTACCTACTCAAATATCTGGAATGCTCAGCCTTGCTCTAGACATTTCGATGATACCTTCCTTATTATTTTAAATGAGCATTTTTGCATCAAAGCATTGAAGATTGCTCATTCAATCTTGATAAATAAACTATTATTTGTATTGAATTTCCTTCATGATGCAGTTCTATCATAAGAATCCATTGATATCATGCCCACCTCCGAGAAAGCAATACTTTCGGAGATATGATTTGTCACAGTTTGAACAAGTGCGCCAAAGCTCCTGTCCACAGGGCTTGAACCAATTTTGTTTCGTGAAGACATTGAAGAATAATAATCTCGATAAGTGGGCAATTTAATTATCGCATAGGTGATTTTTCAGGTGAAATTTGTGAATACTTCCGAATAATTTCGGATTTCTATTGATTGTTATATTGATTTTTTGCCGATTTTCGTAAGTATGGCGTGGTTCGGAGATTGCAATTTGTATTTTCCAAGCAGGATATTTTGATGTGCTCATGATTGTAACTTATTTTCCACTTTCTTATTCAGTTTTGTATCCTCATTATATTTCTATAAATACTTGAGTTTCATTCTCTGCACTCCGAAAGTATTAGCTTGTTAGATTAAAAAATGATATCATTGGATTCTTCTGATAAAACTGCTTATTGAAAAAAAATTAATTTGGAATTTGTTTTGTAAAAAAAAATTTTTTTTGTTACTCCGAAACCATCTGTCCGATTTTGCCCAATAAGGAACTTAGCTGAGATATTTATCTCCCAAACCTACTCTGAAAATTTCAACTGTCTAGCTCATTCCGTTCGAGAGTTATCGTGCCTACGGCCGCCCGGACAGAATGAATTTCAACCACGGATTCTTGATCAGTGAGTCGAACTAAATCGTTTAAGACAATTTTTATCGAAAAATTCGAAAATTACAGACATTTGGGCAAATTGATAAGCACTCAGTTCCGAGGAACTAGAGCGCCAAAAACAAGAAATAGTCAAGAAAAAATCTAAATAATTTTCTTTTGGAGAATAAACCGTTTCAACACCTAACTGCATGATTGAACTTGGATTGAATCTGTGGTTTTTAGGATATCAAGAAATTTTTCAACAATCTTATTTCCTCAACTAATCTTCAGATACACATTAACCAACTTAAATCCTACCCGCAAATATCAAGTTTTTCAGTGATTTCATTGATGATTTAATAATTCTCATGAAATTTCTTATTTTCTGTTTTATAATGTGAGCTGAATAATTTCAATCGCCGACCATTTGAGAAATATCTACAAGATCAAAATAGATTCACATTTATACTCCATAGTTTTACAATATGAATATCTGAGTATACAACATAGAGCAAAACACACTCGTGGAGAATCTCTTGGTGAATTCACGATCTATAAAATTCAGTTGAGAGATAAGCCTCTCCATTCATGGACATATCCGTTCTGCATATAAAATTTTCCCTCTGTACACACTAAAAGTGGACTATCATGTTGTCGCTGTTTCCAAGAGAAAAGCAATGATCCCCACATCAATACCGTTGGAAGTACGTAAAATCCTCTTCACTTCAATAAAGCAGTATCCTTTCATGAAGGCAACATATAGTGCCCATTCTAATGATAAGTAAAGAGAGAAGCTTCATCCATTGATATTCATCAGCGATTCGTAATATTAAGATTAAATTAGATGGAGTGAGATTCATAAATACCTATATAAGTAGATAGGTTTACAGAAGGTTGAGGAATCGCTGAAAGAAAAATATTTAGAAATATTAAAGAAAATGTTTCAACAAAATGGTTACCCAATAAATTTTCTAAATAAAATAATAAATCTAGAACCCAGCATACAAGCAAAACTTGAGGGAGGACAAGGTGAAAAGGTAACGATGAAGAGGAGACTGATCTGTTGCTCGCTACCAAACATAGAATAGCTATCGGACAAAATAATGAGGGAATTTAGAGATGAAAATGAAAGTATTTTAAAGACATATAAACATGTGAGTGAAAAACAGTTCTCATATATGAAATATAAAATTGGTTCAAGCCTTATGGACAGGAACTTTGGCGTTCTTGTTCAAACTTTGACAAATTATATATCCGTATTGCTCTCTCAGAGTTGGGAATGATATAAATGGATTCTTATGATAGAACTGCATCATAAAGGAAATTCAATACAAATAATAGTTTATTTATGAAGATTAAATGAGCAATTTTCAATGCTTTAATGCTTCGAAAATTGTCATTTAAAATAATAAGCAAAGTATCATCGAAATGTCTAGATCAAGGCTGAGCATTCCTGATATATGAGTAGGTAGATAGGGGCTGACGAACAAATTATTTTAATAGTTCAGAATATATTAATAAAATACGATCCACTTTTCATAATTTAATAGTTCATACCACTAACGCATTAATTTTGTATTATGAACCTTAACCCAAGAAAAAATATTTGACACACAAATGTAGGTCCATATTTCTGAAATTTTTTGCTAGCAACATCATGAATACTGTATATAGGAATTTGTCTCACTATTGAGGAAGTAAAAGGTAATATTAACCTCAGTGGTCAAAGAACAGTAATTTTTTTGATGATTCCATTATGTTCTTCTTTCCTATTGCCTTCATCTTTAAAATGTTTCAATTCTAAATCTTCTGAAACATAATACCGAATTTAAACATGAATTATATTCAATATGCAACCAGTCAATATTATTTTCGGTTTCAAAACATTAGAAAATATTTTCAAACTACGAATTGACATGCCTTTAATAGCTAGGTAAGATGACATTTATGAACAGTGAACACCGACAGATTCTGTGTTCACATTCTGTGAATACATATAGAACTACGTATTAATGAAATTTTGATAAATCATATCTCCGAAAGTATTAGCTTGTTAGAGTTGAAAATGATATCAATGGATTCTTATGATTAAACTGCATCTTTAAAAAAATTGAATTTGCAAGTTGTGATGTAAAAAAAATCTTGTTTTTGTTACTCCGAAACCATCTTGCCCAATAACGAACCTAACCGAGATATTTATCTCCCAAACCTATTCTGAAAATTTCAACTGTCTAGCTCATTCCGTTCGGGAGTTATCGTGTTAACGGACGGATGGCCAGACGGCCGGCCGGACAGAATCGATTTTGACCATGGATTCTTGATCAGTGAGTCGAACCAAATCGTTTAAGACCATTTTCAGCCAAAAATTCGAAAATTACAGACCTTTGGGCAAATTGATAAGCACTCTGTTCCGAGGATCAAGAGCGCCAAAATAAAACCTATTTACAATCAAATGTTATATAAATACAAAATACCATGTGGGGAATTTGAAGAGATGTACATGGATATCACCTTTTATGAGGAATAGAAAAGTGGGACACGACATTTATATCAAAAGTTACCCAGAAAGGTATGCATTAGCTAAACATAGAACAGAGAAAGATCATGAAACCAATTTTGAATAGACAAAAATAGTTAAACATAAGAAATCTACGAAAAATGCCTATCCCAGAAAATGTATCACGTACCTAAATAATGAACCTAAAAACAGATACAAATTTGTTAAACAACATATAAGGTTACACATTTGATCTCTGAAAGATCTTGATAAAAAAGAGAGAAATACATCGACCGATAGATGAATAAGAGGAGGGTAAAGTCGTCAAGGGAAGAAAGAGAATTATGATAAAGGACTCATTTGGCAAACTACGTTGACAATAAGTTGATTTTGTCATTAAAATGAAAATCTTTAATAGGAAAATTTGTTGATTTCATGAGCAGATCTGGATAGAAATATCACATTGTGCGATTAGAGATTAAACAAAAAGTGTAATACATTGTAATTTTATGTTTTGTTCCATGTTTAGTGTATCCTACATAAGAATCAAATTGTATTCGAAAGCGTTCGTCAAATGTGAAGAAAGAGATTTTGTATGTTCTCCTATAAATCCAGACTATATTCCCTAAATCAACTTTCTGTTATTTTTAGAGACTGCCAACCAAAACTGAGATCGTAAATAAATATAAATAGGTATATGAGAAATTTTAATATTTCCCTTTTAACCAAGGCGAAAATTGGCTCTTGTGTTCGCTAATTGGGTAATTAGGTATTGACGGGTTTCTTGTTGAGTTGGTATGTGGTGGGGGATCGGAATAGGGTTGGCTTTTGTATTCTTTTGGGACCTGAAGAATTGTAAAATTGTTATATAAGCTCTAAAAATTGTTTTGATATCGACTAGCGACGGGTTACTTCGTATAAATTAATACACACCATCGATTCCATTCGCTTGCCAGAAATACCTCTTTTCCTTCAATTGTCAAATACCTTTACATCTGATTTCTCAGGTCGATTCGATATAATGCATATATCAATATAATAAAATAATAGAATATTTTCTAGATACCGATAATGAGCTAACATCGTCACTATATAAATATCCAAATCCTTCTTATCCACTGTAACGGTTTAATTAGTTCACGCTGTACAGAAGTGACAATATATGGTCAAGACACAGAATTCGAATTCTTCAGCGTATGTCACTCCTCTTATCGGGATTATCGATTCTTTCTCTCTTTCCTTAAAGATATCAGGCGAGCGAAGCGGCGTAATTTCCTTTTTTGGCGCTCTTGTTCCTAGGAACGGCGTGGTTATCAATTTGCCCAAATGTCTGTAATTTTCGAATTTTTGTCTGAAAATGTTCTTAACCGTTTTGGTTCGACTGACTGATGAAGAATCCAGGATCGTTTCTTTCCGGCCGGCCGTCCGTCCGGCCGTTAACACGATAATTCACGAACGGAGTGAGCTAGATTTTGCTCGGTTTGAGGGATAAATATCTCGGTTATGTTTGTTATTGGGCAAAATTGGCCTGATGGTTTCGGAGAAACGAAAATAATTTTTTTTTTACATCACAGCTCTCAAATTCAATTTTTTTCAAGATGAAGTTTTACCATAAGAATCCATTGATATCATATTCAACTCTAACAATCTAACACTTTCGGAGATATGATTTTTCAATATTCCATCAATGCATCGTAGTTCTATGTATTCACAGAATGTGAACATGGAATCTGTCTGTGTTCACTGTTCATAAAAGTCATCTTATCTAGCTATTAGAGACATGTCAATTCTTAGTCTGAAAATATTTTCTGCTGGAGAACAAGTATCCGATTCTTGAATTTTGAACATATATAAGACTGTTTTGAAACCGAAAATGATTTTGACTGGTTGCATATTGAATAATTCATGAATAAATGCTGTATGATGTTTCAGAAGATTTAGAATTGGATCATTTTAATGATGTAGTTTATGAAAGCAATAGGAAATAAGAACATAATGGAATCATCAAGACAAATTACTGTTCGTTGACCACTGAGGTTAATATTACCTTTTACTTCCTTAAGTAGTGAGACATGTTCCTATATACAGTATTTTCATGATGTTGATAGCAGAAAATTGCTTAAATATGGACCTACATTTGTGTATCAAATATTTTTTCTTGAGTTATGGTTCATAATACAAAATGAATGTGTTTGTGGTATGAACTATTAAATTATGAAAAGTGGATTGTATTTTTTAATATAATTTGAACTATCAAAATAATTTGTTCGTCAGCCTCTACCTACTCAAATATCTGGAATGCTCAGCCTTGCTCTAGACATTTCGATGATACCTTCCTTATTATTTTAAATGAGCATTTTTGCATCAAAGCATTGAAGATTGCTCATTCAATCTTGATAAATAAACTATTATTTGTATTGAATTTCCTTCATGATGCAGTTCTATCATAAGAATCCATTGATATCATGCCCACCTCCGAGAAAGCAATACTTTCGGAGATATGATTTGTCACAGTTTGAACAAGTGCGCCAAAGCTCCTGTCCACAGGGCTTGAACCAATTTTGTTTCGTGAAGACATTGAAGAATAATAATCTCGATAAGTGGGCAATTTAATTATCGCATAGGTGATTTTTCAGGTGAAATTTGTGAATACTTCCGAATAATTTCGGATTTCTATTGATTGTTATATTGATTTTTTGCCGAGTTTCGTAAGTATGGCGTGGTTCGGAGATTGCAATTTGTATTTTCCAAGCAGGATATTTTGATGTGCTCATGATTGTAACTTATTTTCCACTTTCTTATTCAGTTTTGTATCCTCATTATATTTCTATAAATACTTGAGTTTCATTCTCTGCACTCCGAAAGTATTAGCTTGTTAGATTAAAAAATGATATCATTGGATTCTTCTGATAAAACTGCTTATTGAAAAAAAATTAATTTGGAATTTGTTTTGTAAAAAAAAATTTTTTTTGTTACTCCGAAACCATCTGTCCGATTTTGCCCAATAAGGAACTTAGCTGAGATATTTATCTCCCAAACCTACTCTGAAAATTTCAACTGTCTAGCTCATTCCGTTCGAGAGTTATCGTGCCTACGGCCGCCCGGACAGAATGAATTTCAACCACGGATTCTTGATCAGTGAGTCGAACTAAATCGTTTAAGACAATTTTTATCGAAAAATTCGAAAATTACAGACATTTGGGCAAATTGATAAGCACTCAGTTCCGAGGAACTAGAGCGCCAAAAACAAGAAATAGTCAAGAAAAAATCTAAATAATTTTCTTTTGGAGAATAAACCGTTTCAACACCTAACTGCATGATTGAACTTGGATTGAATCTGTGGTTTTTAGGATATCAAGAAATTTTTCAACAATCTTATTTCCTCAACTAATCTTCAGATACACATTAACCAACTTAAATCCTACCCGCAAATATCAAGTTTTTCAGTGATTTCATTGATGATTTAATAATTCTCATGAAATTTCTTATTTTCTGTTTTATAATGTGAGCTGAATAATTTCAATCGCCGACCATTTGAGAAATATCTACAAGATCAAAATAGATTCACATTTATACTCCATAGTTTTACAATATGAATATCTGAGTATACAACATAGAGCAAAACACACTCGTGGAGAATCTCTTGGTGAATTCACGATCTATAAAATTCAGTTGAGAGATAAGCCTCTCCATTCATGGACATATCCGTTCTGCATATAAAATTTTCCCTCTGTACACACTAAAAGTGGACTATCATGTTGTCGCTGTTTCCAAGAGAAAAGCAATGATCCCCACATCAATACCGTTGGAAGTACGTAAAATCCTCTTCACTTCAATAAAGCAGTATCCTTTCATGAAGGCAACATATAGTGCCCATTCGGGAACAATGAATGGGAAAAAGGAGGAATAAAATGAAGTTGGATATATGCAATTCTAGATCCAGAAGAAATCCATTACGATGCAATTCACTTGAACATGGAGTTTCTAGTTATATAGGGTTGGTTTTAGTTGTGAAAGTGTGGTGCATGAAGTATTAAACGTTTGGAGTTTCGAAACCAGGTTTTACAGTATGGACAACTGTTTCTTCTATATTCAGTTGAGAGAAAAAACTCCAAAATTTTTAGTTTATCTATTTACAACAATTATTAAATATAGTGTTATAGTGTATAAGGTTTTTTCACTTTGCATAGAAATATGCAAGTTACAACTCCTTGATCAAATTCAACGAAATATGGCCAATTCCGATTGAGTAATTTGCAGAATTGCATTCTGTTCAACAAAATACAAGTCGACTGCTTAAGTTTCCTTTTAATGTGATTAAACTGTCATCTAAATGTTGGTTTCACTCCAATCCATCATGTGGTCTCCATGGATTGCACATATATACATATTGTGCCATTTTTGGCGCTCTAGTTCCTCGGAACTGAGTGCTTATCAATTTGCCCAAATGTCTGTAATTTTTGAATTTTTCGATGAAAATGGTCTTAAACGATTTGGTTCGACTCACTGATCAATAATCCGTGGTCGAAATTCATTCTGTCCGGCCGGTCCGGCCGGACGGCCGGCCGTAGGCACGATAACTCTCGAACGGAATGAGCTAGACAGTTGAAATTTTCAGAGTAGGTTTGGGAGATAAATATCTCGGCTAAGTTCGTTATTGGGCAAAATCGGACAGATGGTTTCGGAGTAACAAAAAAAAATTTTTTTTTACGAAACAAATTCCGAATTCATTTTTTTTCAATAAGCATTTTTACCATAAGAATCCAATGATATCATTTTTTACTCTAACAAGCTAATACTTTCGGAAATATGATTTATCAAATTTTCAACAATAAATCGTATTTCAACGTCGTCACAGAATGATATAATTATTCTATATATGAATTGTCATAATGTCGACTTATTTTCCTGAGACATGACATTATCTAGTCAATCGAAGAATTGTGAGAATAAATTGTATTTCGAAATGTGAGCGAAGTGAGAATATCTCGGTTGTTTGCTCCGAAATTAGTTTTTCTCAGAAAAGTCTAACATTTCGGAACGGAACATGAAGTAAGAGATCTGAGAGTAGTGAGACTGATTTTCATCCATAGACATAGATATAACTCTCGAACGGAATGAGCTAGGTAGTTGAAATTTTCAGAGTAGGGTAGGGAGATGAATATCTCGGTTAAGTTCGTTATTGGGCAAAATTGGCAAGATTTAATTTGATTTCTTCGATGGTGCAGTTCTCAGTCTCATGATTGCTCATGTAATCTTGATAAATAAACTATTATTTGAATTGAATTTCCTTTATGATGCAGTTCTATCATATGAATCCATTGATATAATTCCCAACTCTGAGAAACTGTTTCAACTAGAGCGCCAGAAAGCTCCTGTCCACAGGGCTTGAACCCATTTTTTGATTTTTGTGTTTCTCTTTTTCTTAAGTTATTCTTATGTTCCGACTTTCTTACTTCTAGTGGTCCACGGAAAGTTAAGGAGTCCACTTGTATTTTGTTGAATACAAAATGCACTTTTGCAAATTGCTCAATTGGAAATACCTAACCTACAAGTTTCTCAAAATCTGCTTTCCAGCCAGTGGGAAATCTAGGAACATAAATCAACCAAACCATCCCAGATATCTCATAATTTGACTCGATAATATCCTTCAAAATCTGCTATGCGATAAAATCCTGGAAAAATAAATCCTCACTTATCCAACGCCTTTTTTTTTTTTTTCAAGAGGAGGAGAAACTCATGTTGCTCTAGGAAGTGGCCCTAGAGAGTGTTGGACTCACAATACAGTGCCTACCAACCAAACTCCACCTCATCGCCCATCTTTCGTTCCGCATTGGTACCGGGCCCTTTAGGGCCCTTTGCGTCTCTGCGGAAAGTATATTTCCACAAGCTATGTTTGTTCCATAGCCTGCCTGTCTCTATCCTCTACCTCTTTTTTCTCCATTATGGTTGTCAAGATCTTGAAACCATCTTTCCATTGGCTCTCGTTGTCTAGCATCTCTTCCACAATTCCCTGACAATTCAGGTTTTCCCCGAAGAGGCTTCTTAGCCCCCGCCTTTCTACTGTCCACCTTTTGCATTCCGATATCATGTGCCCAACGCTATCCTCCGAGTTGCACGTTCGGCAGTTCGGTTGGTCAGTCTTTCCAATTCTTTTCCTGAAGACTTCAAAGGAGCCGTGTCCCGTAAGTATTTGTGTAAACCAGTAATTGGTTACCTTATGGGGACAACTCATCCACCTATTTATATCTGGCAGGATTTGCTTCGTCCATCTCGCAGCTCCCTGCTGTGACTCCCACCTATCCTGCCATGCCCTCATTATCCTTATCCTGATCTGCCTACGCACACCAGGTCGGTGTCCATAAGCATTCTCATACACTCTTCTCCTTTCCTCAGCCAGGAGATCTATTGGAGGTGTGCCCGCAATTACCTGCACTGCCGCTGCGGAGACCGTGCGGTACGCGCAGCAAACCCTTTGCAATATTACCCTCTGTGCTGCCGTTATTTTGCTTCTATATTTTTCCGTACTACACGCTTTTGCCCAGGCCGGCGCACCATACAGTGCTACACTGTGGGCTACCGAGCTCAACAATTTCCTGCCAAATTGTCCCGGCCCCCTAATATTTGGCATAATCTTCGCCAGGGCCACCGTCTTTTCCATCATCTTTTCCGCAGCATACTCCACATGTCTACCCATAGAAAGTCCCTTATCAAGGACTATCCCTAGGTATTTAACCTTGGTCTTTGCCTCCACCACCTTTCCGTGAATGGAAAAGCTTATCCGTCCACTTTTCCTCCTTCCCTTCAGAAGTCCAACCTCCGTTTTACCAACGGCAATTTCTAAGCCGTTTTCCCTCATGAATGCATCCACCTTTTCAAGGGATTCGTTAACCTCCCTTTGTAGGTCTTCGATCGAATTAGCTCTAACCAGCAGAGCTAGGTCATCAGCATAAGCGATCGGTTTTACACCTACTGAAAACCTCAGCCTGAGCACCCCATCGTACATAATGTTCCAGAGAGTCGGACCGAGGACCGAGCCCTGCGGCACCCCCATTGTACAAGGGTGGCTCACCGAGCCAATCCTCACCCACCTCTCCGAAAAGTATGAGCCGATGACGTCCGTAATTCCCTCTGACACCCCTGCGCTTCTCAGAGCCGTCATAATGCTTCCCCATCTAGCCGTGTTGAAGGCGTTCTTGACGTCAATGAGGACTATAACAACGAATCTCTCCGCTGCCTCCTCGACCCAGCCAGTCACCTCCCTCACGGCGCTGGTAGTCGACCTGCCCTCCCTAAAACCGTGCTGGCTGCTAGACAGGACTCCTCGGGGCCCTATCTCCGCATTAAGCCGGTTAAGGATAATCCGCTCATACAGCTTACCTACCGTGCTTGTGAGGCATATCGGTCGGTATGCTGACGGGTCCTCCGGGTCCTTCCCTATCTTGGGGATCAAGACCAGTCTCACCTGCTTCCACTCGCTAGGAAACTTCTTAGAGTTCCACCAGTTCTGAAACAGACTCCTGAGGGTCTCCAAATTATCCACTCCCAGTTTCACTAAGGCCTCTACCGGTATCCCATCAGGTCCCGGTGCCTTTTTTCTCTTTAACTTCCCGATCGCCTTTTCTACCTCCCTCGTCCCAATCTCCTCGTAGGACTCGGGAGCAGGCGGTGGGATCTCTCGTCTCTCCGGGTCCACCGGGAAGAGCGTCTCTACTATCCTTTTAATTTTCTCCTTAGGCAGTTTGAAGGGGGGCTTAGCCCCCTTCAGGTGCCTTGTGACGATCTGGTAGCCTTGCCCCCAGACGTCTTCGTATACCTCCCGCAGGAGGTCATTCTAGGCATTATTCTTTGCCCTTCTGATTGCCCTTTTCAGGTCTCTCCTAGCGTCCATGAGTACTTCCCTTTCTTCCTCCGCTTCGCCCTCATTCAGTCTCATACTTCTAACGTATTTCCTCCTAGCCCTAATACATCTTTCCCTTATCTCCGCTACCTCCCCGGTCCACCAGTATGGTGTCCTGGCGGAGGAACCTGCAACCTGGGAGGTAGTCTTTACCGTCTCACATATTTTTCCATAGATCTCTCCTGCAGAACAAGAAAGATCCGCCTTGCCCCATTCCTCCATAAATCTCTCTTCAGAGAACACACACTTTCTATCCTCTTTGTCCCTTCTCCGCCGATACCCACTGATATCAAACTCTATGACACCGTGGTATGTCAGCGGGTTACTTTGCCTTATCGACCACTCCTCCACTCTGTGCCCCGCACTCGCTGAGCTCAGAGTGACGTCAATATGTGTCGCGCTGGCTCCCCTGACGAACGTGGGTGAACCGTCTCCTGAGGCCGCCAGACCCAATTGGGCCATCCAGCTCTCGACGTATAGACCCCTCGCGTCAGCCCTTGGTGCTCCCCACGCAGTGGACTTCGCATTGATGTCCCCCACCAGCACCTCCTCCCCTCTCCAATCTATCAACGAGAATATCTCGTCTACCTTCTCCTCAAAATCTTTCTGGTCAATGTTGGGCGACAGGTAGCACGCCATGAGCCGTAGGGTCCCCAGCTGCAGCACAGCGTACCCCACTCCAACAGTTACCTTGTTCACAACCACCCCGTTGCCGGGAAAGTAAAACGCCACATCTATTCTCTCGTCTTTGACCCACCGTCACCCACCGGCGATCTTCTTGTTTGGTTCACTGACCACCACAATGTCCGCTCCTCTCTTGGCAGCCTCTTCGAACATGAGTTCGTGGGCTGCCTTGGCCCTCCCTAAGTTCATTTGCAATATCTTCATTTTCCGTTCAATTCTATACCTATAAATTAAAATCGACAAGTAATAACAATTCAATAGACCTATATACAACTATGTACAAGCGACCAATATGTCCAACAAAAAAGGTGTAAACTAACAACTGTAAACTAACAACTGTATACCAGCAACTGTATACTAACAACTGTATAATAATATTTTCAACATGTTCTTCACATATATATTTGTATAGGGAATATATATGCGATGTCTAGGAATTATTTCCCTTCTTGGCCCTTTTGCTCATTGGGGGGCCGTCTTCACTCCTGCGAGCTCGTGCCAGAGCAGCCACAAACTGCTTGCACCTCCCGGACCCAGCCGGATGGCCATGTGCCTTACAGAGGGCGCAGAACGGCTCCCTCTGACACTTGTTCGCCAGGTGTCCCTTCTCACCGCACTTGTAGCACAAGTCGGTTCTGTCTACCCCCGTGCATTTATCATGGGTGTGGTCATACTCCCAGCACTTGTAGCACTTGGCGAGGTCTATCCTTTTGGTCATCCTACAGTTCGTGATGCCCACCCGCAATGTACCTTGACTTAAGAGGGCCTCTCCTCTTCCCTTTCCCATTGTCAACGTTGCCGCCTGGGTATTATTAGCCATAGGCCTCAGAGGCCCGACCTTATACCCTTCCTTAAGGCCGCATCCGAGGCTCCGTGCGACCGCCTCTTCGACCTCCCTTTTGGTGGCCAACGCGTCCAGGCCCTTTACGTGGATCGTGGTCTCCTCCTCTCTGCCACCCACTCTCCTCGCTTTAAGACCCTCGCGCTTGCCTAGTGCAGCCCTTACTTTCTCGGCACCAGCACCCGCGCCCTTATCGGGTATGGTGATGAGGAGCTTCCCATCTTTGGTGCTTCTTACACCTCCAACTTCGCTCCCCATCCCACTTTCGGCCAGGACATCCTTGACTTCCCTCAAGGTGTCCTTGTAGCTAGTGGAGGGCTTCTCCACCACCAGAGCATAGCTCCTTGTGGATCTCTCTTCCGGCTCTCCGTCGAAGTATATCTCCGCCTCCACGTCCGTGGAGTGGAATATAGCCTCTACCATCTTCCTGAAGACTTCCCTGTCTGCAGGATCACCAACCTTTATAGCCATCGCTACCTTCTTCTCATTGTCTAACTCTTTTCTGATTTTACTCAGAATTTCATACCCTTGTTCCGTACCTTGTGGCAGGAGAGCCTTTATCCAGATGGTCTCCTCCTCCGTCCAGTCATCACCGGTCTTTATTCTCCGTCGCGTCTCGATCACCCCATAGTCGCCGTTTATCCCGGATACTTCCGGGAAGCGATTCTGGAGTTCCCTCGGCGCGATTCCGTTCATGAAGAGAACCCTAACAGTTCCCCTCACTGCCTGCCTGATATCCCCCTTCATGAGCTTAGTCCTCACGAAGAGTTTGTCACTCCAGACTCTGGCATCAGCCTCCGCCCACTGTTCCGCATCCATGTCCTCTTCAAGCACCTCAAGTACGCCGTATACCAGCGTCTGAGTGCTTGCCTCAGCTTTCTCCTTAGGAGTGGCGTCGGGGACATTACTCCTCCTCAACCTCTCCTTCAGATCTACCTTCTCGAGGTTTTCCGCCTGCTTGCAAAGCTCCGCCACCAGCGACTTAATCGCTAATGACGTGTTCTTTTCCATCTTCCTGCTCAATTCCTTGCACAGGTCGATGGTTCTTTCATGGGCTGCCAGGATCTCAGAGATATCCCCCTCCGGGGCCTTCTCTTCTATCTCTGACATTCTCCCATTTCTTTCTTGGCTGCGCAGTTCTCTGTCAGACATCTCAGACTGGCAGAGAACGTCTTTCTTTGTAGCCTCCTTCGCGGGCCTCGCCTCTTCCACCCCTTCTTCCTCACAGTCCTCCACGGTCTCTATCTTGCCCTTAGCTGTCCCGGCCTTATCCGCCAGTCTCGGCGGCCTTTTGGCTGGGGTCAGCACTGGGCTTTCGTTCAGTTCCCTGCCCACAGGCTTAGAACTGATGTCTAGGTCGTCGTCGGAGCCCCCGCCCCCACTGAGACGAAGGATCCTAGCCGACCTGCCTCTCCTCCCTCTGAAGCCCTTTGGCTTCGTCCTCAGGAGGTGTCTGGTTCCAGTAACCCTACGGGTCGAGAAGGCTGGTTCCCTCCCTCTCGACTTCGTTTTGTCCCCTTCGCCAGGTAATGCCGATGGGGGAGCAGGGTAGCATGATTCCCCCGTCGACGTCGTGGTGTCCCTCCGCTGGTCTTTTCTCTTGTTTTCCATACCTGAAAAGAAGATTTAACCCGCCACAAGGGCGGTTCTTGCCCGGCAGTGCAAGCACACATCCGGTTTGCTCGGGTTTTCTGTCGGGGTTTTCCTTCCCTTATCCTTACCTTTCTGTACACGCATCATTGCACGCTCCCTTTCTCTCCCCGCCTCCACACGTCACCACATTGCCTCTGCCATGCTGCTCCGCCTGCACACACTCCTCGGAACTCCTCCCTACACTGCCAGCCGACCCTTCCGGGTCAGACGCTGGCAGGGTCCGGTCAGTCTTTGTTTCGCTATGGCCCTCGGAGCCCTTCTGGGACCACCTATCCCCGCTAACAATGCTAGTCTCGCTCCAAGAGTCACAGCTACTTAAGCCCTCACACCACGACAAGGTGCTGACCAAGTGCTTATCCAACGCCTGGACAATGAAAAGAACACAAGATACCTACCATCATCGAACGACATACGCGTTATTGTAGAATCTACGGGGGAAGAGGATATAAACAATACCTATCTCCATTTGTGTTTGGTACTTCGCCATAAGTTGCTGCGGGAACTACCGCAGTAAGCTATACAGGGTGAGTCTTTGACCACTGCATTAATTTTAACCAAAGATTCCTGTCATCAAATGAAACGCTTTTTGCGCGCGTGTTCCGCAAGGAACAGCGTGCTATCATTTCGTCACAATGTCTGTATTTTTCGAATTTTTTTTCGAAAATGGTCTCAAACGATTGGGTTCGACTCCCTGATGAAGAATTCGAGGTCAAATTCAATTATGTCCGTCCGGCCGGCCGGTCCGGCCGGCCGATCCGGCCGGTCCGGCCGTTAGCACGATAACTCTCGAACGGAACGACTTAGAGCGTTGAAATTTGCAGGGTAGTTTCGTAGCGTAAATATCTCGGACAAGTTCGTTAACGGGCGAAATCGACCGAGCGGTTTCGGAGTTAAGGCCGTTTTTAATAAAAACGTTTTTTATGAATATTTCCGGAACCGATCACTCGATCTTTTGGAAATTTGGCATCAGATTGTAGAATCATGACCTTTATATGCCTGCGAAGTTTTGTGTTGAACGGACGGACCTAAAGTGGCAAAAAAAATTTTTGAAAATTTGAAAATTTTGTTTTCACGATAACTCGAAAAATACTGATCTGATTAAATTGAAACTCAGTAGTTAGATGCAAAAGACCAAAGCAAACACTTTCGCAAAATTTCGTGAAGATCACGTGACATGAAAAAAATAAAAAAATTACTACTATTTTGCGGAATACTTTGCTTTTAATGCCGAAACATATGTTTTTGAGGTTCATGCTGCCCTTTCCGGGCATTTTCCGTATTGCGCATGCGCAGATGAGAAGTCCTTTAACTGCTGTAGTTTTCGTCAGAGAGGATTGGGGTTTTGGGGTGGCGGATGCTATTCCTCCATAGAATTCAGATCCCTGATGAGGGTCTGCGCATGCGTAGATTAAAGATGCGATATCTTCCGAACCACTAGTGTTGGAGAATCGGAGTTTTTTGTAAGGTGTGTTATTTTGAGAGGACTTTTAGCCGCCAGTAGTTTGCGCATGCGCAGAAGAGAAGTGACTATTTTTGGGTTGGATGGGTTTTGTTGGGAGTGCTGAGTCGATATTATGAGGTTTTGAAAGAATATTCATAGCAATTCAGTGCAAGGACAAGTCAGTTTGGGGGATGTAGCGTTGTTTCCGAGTTAAAGTATCCGTACCGTGGCCCTGGGGCTAATTTTGAAATTGATGTTACCCCTTACAGGCATTTTTCGTTATGCGCATGAGCAGACCATCAGTGATTTAACTGGTGGTGTTTTCATCAGAGAGGATTAGGGTTTTGGGGTGGCGGCTGCTATTCCTCTATAGAATCCCTCGTTGAGGGTCTGCGCATGCGTGGATTAAAGATGTGATATCTCCTGAACTACTAGTGTTGGAGAATCGGAGTTTTTTGTAAGGTGTGTTATTTTGAGAGGACTTTTAGCCGCGAGTAGATTGCGCATGCGCAGAAGAGAAGTGACTGTTTTTGGGTTGGATGGGTTATGTTGGGAGGGCTGAGTCGATATTATGAGGTTTTAAAAGAATATTCATAGCAATTCAGTGCAAGGACAAGTCAGTTTGGGGGATGTAGCGTTGTTTCCGAGTTAAAGTGTCCGTACCGTGGCCCTGGGGCTAATTTTGAATTTGATGTTACCGCTTACAGGCATTTTTCGTTATGCGCATGAGCAGATCATCAGTGATTTAACTGGTGGTGCTTTCGTCAGAGAGGATTGGGGTTTTGGGGTGGCGGGTGCTTTTCCGCTATAGAATCCCCTGGTGAGGGTCTGCGCATGCGTGGATTCAAGAAGCGATATCTCCTGAACCACTAGTGTTGGAGAATCGGAGTTTTTTGTGAGGTGTGTAATTTTGGGAGGACTTGCAGCCACGAGTATACTGCGCTTGCGCAGACGAGAAGTGAATGGTTTTGGGTTGTTTGGGTTATGTTGGGAGTAATGAGCCGATATTGTGAGGTTTTAAAAGAATATTCATGTCAATTCAGTGCACGGACACAAGTCAGTTTGGGGGAAATAGCGTTGTTTCCGATTTGAATGGTCTGTATGGTGGCCCTGAGGCGAATTTATAAATAACTATATTCGGTAGATCTATATTAAAATGCGTTCGGATTTGGAGAAGATGCAATTTCGTCCCTAACGGAGGACACACAACCGAATTTTTTTCTGATCTACGGTAAAACTAACAGCCAAACTGTATTGATAGCTATATTTGTTAAAGGAACTTGAAAAAAAAAAAAAAGCACTGACGTGAAGTCAGTACTCTTTGGCGCGCGTGTTCACGGTGGCTAATTTGAATTGAATGATTCAAAAATTAACAGTGCTGTATCTAAGCTGCCATCAGGATAGAGTAACAAAGTTGGAAAAGAACACAAGTGACTCTCCTTAGTCGCACAAGCTCCTAGAAGATTTGGGAGGGTCAGTATAATCCTAATCATGTTTATAGCACGCGCGCAAAAGCAGATTGACTTAACAATGAAAGAAAAAGTGTAAAAAGTCAATCTGCTTTGGCGCGCGTGCTATAAACATGATTAGGATTATACTGACCCTCCCAAATCTTCTAGGAGCTTGTGCGACTAAGGAGAGTCACTTGTGTTCTTTTCCAACTTTGTTACTCTATCCTGATGGCAGCTTAGATACAGCACTGTTAATTTTTGAATCATTCAATTCAAATTAGCCACCGTGAACACGCGCGCCAAAGAGTACTGACTTCACGTCAGTGCTTTTTTTTTTTTTTATTTACCATTTTTCCAGATTCGGCTCCGGTAAAAAGTTACAAGCGTTTAAAGATTTCACAATGTGCTAATACACTCCCGCATATAAATTATCTATGACATTGTTGGCAGACGAGAATAAGGCATGGTAACGTGGTTTACAGCTTGATTCGGGATTCCAACGCTCAGGGACGGATCCATAAAAGTAGTGAAATTTCTGGAGTATTCCATTTTGAAACATTCAATGAAGAATATCTCGAAAACGGTGCGTTTAAGGAGAAATGATGAAGAATAATATAATGTTCTAAAACGATGGAATATTCTTTAAATGACTCAAGAAAAACTTTATATGCTTTCTTTATGCTAATTTCGTTTAGTTTTATGAATCCACAAGTCCATAACTAGAAAACCAGTAGAAGTAGAAAATAACTAATATTTGGAAAATATGTATCATATTTATATGAAACTTTACGCCAACATTCATTTTATTTGAAAAAAGGATGTCAAAGCTACAAAATAAAAACTGATTTTTTTTTCAAAATTTCAACAGCCTGTATCTTTTTACCTGAGCTGAATTTGGAAAAATGTTGAAGGAAAAAAGTGTTTCATTTGATGAGAGGAATATTTGGCTAAAATTAATGCAGTGGTCAAAGACTCACCCTGTATAATTCGTACCGAAAGCTTCAACCTCATGAGAACGATTCTATACAAATCGAAAAAAGAACCATAATAATTTAGAGGATGACATTCGGAAAATTACTGTCTCGGAATGGAATGAGACTTTTCCGCGAAATAAAACTATGCTTCTTATTTTGGAGGTTGTTTTTTCACTCCATCTCAATATACACCTGAAATGAAATGATTCCGAACATCCATAATTCTGAGAAAACTTTCACGGATGCGATATTTGAATGCATTCCAGGTAGGTATTATAGAGGTTGATCGTAGACGTCAAAGTACTGCGAAATAAATAAGAGAATTCCCCCAGGAAATTCAATTTCCCTAGAACGTCGGGAAGGAAGTGATGAAAGAGTAGCAATATTGTATTTTGCTGGAAGCACTGATAAGACTGTGAACGAAGATTTCTTTTAAGGAGATGTTTGAGTTCGTTACCTCTTATAATGGTATGCACTGGAAAGGATATAACGATCGTATTATATACCTTACGGCTAAGGGATGGCATAACACATCTATGTGCAAAATGAACTTCAGATTCTGTTTAAAATAGAGACACTCAGTTATAAAGAAACTATTAAGTAAATCATTAAATGATACTGTGGGAGGTATATTCATCATTGAATGGTTTCTTTCTGGGTTTTATCTCCCAAACTCTGAAAAATATCTATAAAATAAAAAAATTATTATTTTGTGACTTGCTTCTGAAGCAATCAATCGAATAATGTTGCCTAACAAATAACAACGAAACAACATCAACGAAGTAACAACTATATTGTAACGTTTCGGAGTCTATATCAGACAACGAAACAACATCAACGAGGAAACAACTATATCATAACGTTTCGGAGTCTATATCAGACTCCTTCGTCAGATGCTTAACGAAAAAATCTTCAGAATTATTTTGTTGATTGAATCTCAGAATAACAATCAACAAAATAATTCTGAAGATTTTTTCGTTAAGCGTCTGACGAAGGAGTCTGATATAGACTTCGAAACGTTACGATATAGTTGTTTCTTCGTTGATGTTGTTTCGTTGTTATTTGTTAGGCAACATTGTTCGATTGATTGCTTTGACAAATATATTGTGTTTGTTAACAAATCACAAAATTACATGAGGAAACTATGTTTGGATTTCAGTTCTGACTAACAGCATTTGAGAAAGTTTTTGGCTCGTTTCTTCACCTGTTGTTTCCTTCAACTGGGAAAATCAGCTAAGCGGTTTCGGATAAATTTAGTATTGACAATAACGGGAGTTACGGTTAGTTAGTTGAAAAATATCGACATAAAGGCAAACGCAAAATTTAGTGAAGATTGTATAGCTTGAAAAAAAAAAACTTCACAGAGTCGGTATTTCAGAACAACCGAGGTCGAAACGTAGACTGCATAAGATCCGGGGTAAGTGATGAGGGGCTATTTTATGTGGTTATATCCGTCTACTCAATAAACTGAACTGCTCCACATGAGTTATGGATATCATATTAAGTTGTTCTGAGGAGCGTAAAATTTTAAAGACAATATCAAAAACATGATAAACTGCCAATAAAAACTCATTAATTCGATTTGAATGCATATTTTCACCATCTGGTCGTCTTTTTTCTTGAGTTTCGCAGTTTTTCACATTATTCGTAAGATTTAGCATTTCAATATGCAGTTAATTTATTGTCAGTCTCTTAGCGATATCGAACTTAGTAAATTTCACGAGCTTCTTAAGATTCCAAGACGTAAATTAACAAACGCCGAGGCTAATAGGGCTATCGGTATGCTACAGGGTGGCCTCACTCAAGTCGCTGTGGCAGAAACATTTCAAGTATCGCAAAGTGTAATATCGCGACTCTGGAATAGGTTCAATGAGACAGGTTCGGTGCAAGAAATACATAGGGTTGGTAAACCAAGAAAAACAACACCCGCTCAAGACCGTTTTGTCACCATTTCGGCGAGGAGATATCCTATTACTTCATGTAGGATGCTGAGAAATCGACTTTTAAATGCCAATGGTCTTGAAATTTCTATTGAAACCATCCGACGTCGTTTGGGGGAGATTAACCTGGCTTCTAGACGTCCATTGAGGGGTGTTCCGTTAACACGTGAGCATAAACGACAAAGATCAGAATGGGCCAGGCAGCCTGTTAATCTGAACGTCTAATGGCGTAGTGTACTTTTCACAGATGAATCCAGATACGGTCGATTTTCAGATTCTCGAAGAATAAGGGTACGGACTATGCCGCGTAAACCACGAAACCGCCGTCATGTGCAAGAGATTCATCCATTTCGAGGAGGCTCTGTTATGGTATAGGCTGGGATATGTTACAACGGGCGCACAGACCTTCACATTTGTCCTGGCAATATGACTGCTTTACATTATCGGGAACATGTTATTGGCAACGTAGTGCCAAATTTTCATGCTGCCATTGGTGAAGCTTTCCAATTTCTTGACGATAACGCAAGGTCACATCGTGCAGCAATAGTAGAAAATGCGCGAGACGAGCATGGTATTCCACATTTACCAATACCTCCGCATTAGCCAGACTTAAACTGCATAGAACATGCATGGGATATGCTACAAAGAAGACTAGATGATCACCAACCTTCACCAGAAACATTGAATGACCTCAAAGCACTACTGCCTCGTTTATGGACTGAAATTCCTCAAGATATGCTCAACACCGTCGTTGACAGTATGCAACGAAGATGTCAGGCGGTCATTGATGCCCGTGGTGGCCAAACCTTGTATTGAAGGCAAAAAAATACAAAAAAAACAAAAAAATGTCCGGAAATGAAAGTCGTTAAATTTGACCCTATTCTGTTAATCACCCTGTATATGTTGCAGACCAAAAAAACTTACGTGCATTTATAGTTTTGAACCTAAAGCAATATTGAATTACGTCTTCTTCGCTACAAAGGTTTCAGAATGTCAGTTATTTTATAGTTGAAACGATTATCCCTAACTCTTGTGGAGCAGTTTATTTGGCGTTTTCCGTTTCGAAACGCTTATATTCCGATATCGCCTAAGAAACTAGGGAAAAGTACCGATAAATCATACAAAGCGTCAGGTCTGATGTAGTGGAAATCAAGACGAAGGTAATTTTTGAGGCACGATAATGAACGAATTATTGTAACCTGATTCCATCATTCCTAGATGTATACCCTGTCTCTATGGTTTGAAATTCTGCTTCACAGTTGGTATACCGAACTTTCAAAAAGTGTGCCCTACATGATTAATTCATTTAAAATAATATTAAACGATTCAAATTGGTAGGTTTAATTATTATTTTGTCATTTTGACATTTGATACACTAGTATTCACAGAAAATTCACGTTATTCGAAATAGACAATAGTATGAACGCAATCACCTTTATAGGGTACTTTGAGTGAACTGATTATTTTAGTTTATTTATAACTAATTTGGAGAAAAGAATCAAAGTTATGTGTCTGATAGCTAATTGGCCCTTAACATACATTGCAAATGTTACATTTCTTTGTTACAGGAAAATAATCTGAAGATTTCGATAAAATTGTATGCCTACCTATTTGAATGTAATTAGTGATTCTAGGTATTCATAGTAACTAGTAACAGCCTATGATATTCAAATTACCATGTTAATGCTGCATAAACTTGATCTGACAGATGCCAATAGCCCGTTTTTCATAAATTTAAGCTTTGGCTATTTTATGAATCTCACAAATTTGATACTCATTTAACTGGGACGTACCCATTAATAAGGTATAGGTTTTTAAAGTTAACCCATGAGGTAACAGATCATGCAGCTAATATTATTTGATGCAAATATTAATATGGGTTGGTCCATTACAGTTAAGCCGCACTGCCGACACAAATCTATCTCTGCTATTTCTCTTCGTTTTTTCGCGCGCATGTTAGCGTCAGCGTGCTATCATTTTACCCAAATGTCTGTAATTTTTAAATTTTTGGCTGAAAATGGCCTCACTCACTCACTGATGAATAATTCGAGATCAAATACGATTCTGTCCGACCGGCTGTTGCAACGATAACTTGTGAACGGAAAGAGAATTTTCAGGGTAGGTTGCACATCCGAATGCGGCATTTGAGTTCGTTAATAGGCATAATCGGCCAAACGGTTTTGAAGCTATACCCATCTAAAATGTTGTTGATATTTCTTCAATCACTCAAAGTATACAAATCTGATACACTTAAAACTTGATAATCACTAGAAAATGTTATCTGTTAGAAACTATCTGTCAGAATTCGCTCAAATTCCGCACATCCCTTGAAAGAAGCATTTTACAATCGAGGAGACATTTGGGAAAATTTAAAATCAAAGAACTGAACTTAAACATAAATAAGTCCCATCATTGTTTAGAAGTTTTCGCTGCCAATATTGGAATCATAAGTTACATAAGAAGGGGGTGCAAGAAATGTTGATAATCAGCAGGTATGGTCGAAACATATAACATTCATGAAGGATATATGATGTATCATCGTGTAGATACTGTAGCATTTCTTACTCATCAGTAAAATTAAATACTAATTGCTGTTCCCATCAACAGGAGAATTCGAGTTTGGGAACTTTGAAGATCAAATATTCACTCTGTAGCAATTCATTTTGATATATTATTCAATCACAGAGGCACTTCCAAGTATAATCCGATACTTATGTGCCGTCGCAAGGAAAATTCAATAAATTAATAATGAAACCATCCAAAATACCTCTCTTTTGACGAAAGCGGCAATGGGGCGCTTGGGATATCCCAAAATCTTTTTAATGAATTCCGTTGACATTCCTGTGTGCGTTGCTCCCGGCAAGTAGGCTGGAAAGCGCGTTTCAATATTTTGTAACCTGGCAAAAAGTCCTCCGTAACAGAATTAATGACTCGCTCCATCGTTAATGTGGAAAATATGATTCGAGCATGCGACGCAAATGATCTAGTGTCCTATTGACGCTGTGGGAGAACAAAAACCTCCCAACCTTTCTCCTCATCAGCAAAAAGTAATAGGCTTCAGTGTGCATGAAGATGTGATGAAAACAGGTCGCTTTTTGTTTCTGGAACAGCTAATGAGAATTGAAGAAGTAATTATTACTGAATTCGTTATGTGGAACACGAGGAATATATGATGAATTCACGATTTTTTTAATGGTTCTTAAGGACCTATTTGCAAACAACAGAATACAACGACATAGGTGTTCACAAAAGTATGACCGCTACCAATGCCACCATTTAATTGATCTTCCAAAATTATCATCAGAAACTTCAGAGATCTAGGTTTCATTTCAACATATCCAATATTCAAATGAAAAAAATTGGTTGAAGCACTGACGTGAAGTCAGAAGATTTTGCGCGTATGTTCTATTGTCCATTCTTCTGTATTGGACACCCTTAATCGAATTTACCATGGTAAATTATGTTGTCCATTCTCCTGTATTCGTGATTTTTTTGAAATTTCCTAGGGGTGCGGTTCTTAAAATTTTTTTTTTCGTCATTTTTTTCAAATTTTCTAGGGGTACGGTTCTTACAAAATTTCAAACACGTCTTTATGTTGATTTTCTACTACTAGTTACCAAGCTTCAATTCGACCGAATATTTATTTTTTGAGTTATCAAGGAAATAATATTCCAGGTGGGTATAACTCGGAAACCGTTAGACCCCTTAAGCCCAATATCGAACTCAACTCTCCCATGCGGATACGCAACCTACCCTGAAAATTGCAAGTCCCTATCTCTGTTCGTTCGAAAGTTATCGAGGCAACGGTCACCCATCTACTGAACTCACACAAGAATGCTCGAATCTCCAACAATATTTAACCGATCGTATTAAAACTTGAAAATTGGCAGTAGATTTAGGTTATGAAGGATCTTGCAAAATTTCAGCAATTTCAAAAGATTAGTTACTGATATATAGAATTTTTTTTTTTATTTTCAATGATTTATTAAAAATTTTCTACAAATGCTATCCTCACCAAATTTTGCAAACATTTCCGCGTTGGCATTCTACAACCAATAACCATGTTTGAATTCAATCGGTTCAGTAGCAAACATTTCCGCGTTGGCATTCTACAA
This sequence comes from Halyzia sedecimguttata, assembly GCA_937662695.2. Taxonomy (NCBI): domain Eukaryota; kingdom Metazoa; phylum Arthropoda; class Insecta; order Coleoptera; family Coccinellidae; genus Halyzia; species Halyzia sedecimguttata. Next base: position 5,813,748 of record OW569416.2, on the reverse strand, counting down.
CCAATAACCATGTTTTTCAATCGGTTCAGTATTTTTCGAGTTAATGAGGAACAAAAAACCACAAAATTTCAGAAAATTTCAGATGGCTATAACTCTAAACCCGTTTGGCCGATTATGCTCATAATCAAATTGAAATGTCGCGTTCTGGTGCACATCCTAACCTGAAAACTTGAAGCCGCTATCTCTTTCCGTACTCAAGTTATCGTGACAACAAAAATATTTTTTAATAATTTTCTAGCCATACGATTCGCACAAAATTTCACAAACGTGCTTAGCTTCATATTCTACAACTACTCACCAAGTTTCAATTCGATCGGATTCATATTGGTTGAAAACAAAATTATTACTCGGAAACCACTGGGCCGATTATGCCCATTAACGAAATTGTCCGTCGTATTGGGATGCGCCACCCACCCTGAAAATTACAAGTTGCTAGCTCTTTTCGGTCTCAAGTTATCGTGGCAACGGCTGGACGGACAGAATCAAATTTGACCTCGAATTCTTCATTGGGGAGTCGAACTTAATCGTTTGAGACCATTTTTGTCAAAAAATTCGAAAGTTACAGACATTTGGGCAAAATGATAACGCGATGTTCCCCGGAACATACGCGCAAAAATCGAGGAAGCCACCGACGGGAAGTCAGGTGCTTTTGCGTGCATGTTATATTGTCCATTCACGTCTCACATACCCTCACGAAATACTTCATGATCCTTCAAGCAGTCATTTTATCGTTAACACGTGAAAAAATTAATTGGGCATCAACTGAATTCAAATTTTGAAATAAATCAAATAGTGATCTTACTAAGCACGGATTCGGGCCCGGATCTCCTTAGGGGTCGACAAGACAAGCATTTTTGTCTTGATAACAACTTATTGTCTTGTCTTGAGAAAAAGTACATAAATTTTAAAAAATCTTGTCTAGACGTTTTCTTGACATATTATATCTTGTCTTGACTCAAGAATTTTCAAGATTTAACGCTTACACCGTACAGGGTGATTCCCTGGCGAACTTCCCCGATCTTTATTTGTTTTCTGACGAACTCAAATGACGTCGCGCAGTTACACCCTTTACCCCGTTTAGTTAAGTAAGGTTATTATTATAAAGTGATAGTCTTATTTTACCATGAGTGACTCTTCAGTAAAAAGTAAGTCTGCTGAGCTATTTGGCTCCGTTTCTGGCTCAGAATATTTACCAGCGACTACAACAAGTGCAAGTGGGAATGACAAACCTTAATCTGAAACCGTAATTGTCTGCGACAGCGGCAGCAAAAGAAATAAGCAGCAGTATTCACCAATGCAGGAAAGTGGTACTAGAGGCAATACTGATATAAAGAGATTCTGTAATTTTTTTTAAATTCAGGTGGATATTTACCAACGGCACAAACGTAAATAATAAATTAGCCAAATGTATACTGCGTTTGCAAAAACATAACAACGGTGTTTACTTGAAAATAAAAAATTTCCGGACTGGGTTAAAAAGAGACCTAAAAGCAAAACCATTTGACGTACAGTTTTCTCAAGGAGAGCCTGATCGTACTAGTATATTAGATTTGATAAACCGGAGTCAAAGTAAAGAAAATGTAATTTGAGATGTATTATAATAGTTCGTATAATAATCACTTTGGTGCACGTCACACGTAACAGAGCCCTAATTTCCTACAAAATGTTTTTTATTACCTCCACATCACAATAGTGAAAAGTGAAGGTACTGTATCAGAATTTTTTTTTTTAGTTTCAATGGCTTAAAATGATCTAAAACGTATAAAAAATAATATTTGACCAGAATAATTTCTTTGTCTGGATGTATGGGTGTGCGTATGTGTGTGTGTGGAAGTATGTTTACTCGATAACTTCCGAACGGTTTGAGATATCGCTTTCAAATTTGGTGCAAGTATATATAAGTATAAAATCCATGAAACGAAAGGCTCGTATTATTTTAAAGAAAAATCCCTTTACAAACAAAGGTAGGAGGGGGAATGATATATAACAAAGATCGCTATATTAATTAAAAACTTGCTATATTGTCTCAAATTTATTATTTTGATGATGTTGAATAGCAGGAAGGCTATTGTCAAGAACTTTAACTATAATAAAGCCAATAAATCGGCTCCATAAGAAGTCTTACGTGTCTTTATTCAGGATTTATGAATTTCGATTTAAAAATGTGTTAGATTAGGTATTTTAAAATCTAATAAGTAATGTTAGTTTCACCAGGAATATCATTTATTATCTTCAATTTACATTTTTTTTGTGAATCGTTTTAGCAAAAAATGTGTTCAATAAATTGAAATATGTTATGTTGAAATATATTTATCACAAACAAGTACGTTTTGTGTTTTCATTGTTAGTCAAGATTTCTAGACAAGAAGTCTTGGTACTGACATACAATTTCTTGTTCTGTCTTGAAATCTACTTCTTGTCTTGATCTTGTCTTGAAATCGAGACAAGATCTTGAAATTTTCAAAAACTTGGTGACCCCTAGATCTCCTTTGTTGCAGGCGAGCACGCTAACATCTCGGCCACCAAGGTGTCGATACAATACTAATATTAACGTGATTTTAAATATCAGAAAAAGTAGACACCAGTTCAAAATTTCAATTACATAATAATTCCTTAAATAAAGAACTCATCGTATTGAAATCCAGCACAAGATTGTAAAACGGAAGTATTGAGCAGAAATGCAGTGGTATCTGACAGATACGGAAATATAAAACATTTGAAGACAATTTTCTTTTTTACTAATATAGGACACTCACGTCCTCCCCTTCACAAAACTTTCTACTGCAAATTACCAAGTTTCAATTTGATCGGATCTTCAATTTTCAGTTATTGATAAAACCATATTTCAGGAGGATATAATTCCGAAACTGTTTTGCCGGTTATTCCCGTTAAGGAACTCAACCGTCGCATTTGGATACGTATTCTACCCTGGAAATGACAAGAAGCTATCTCTTAATCTTCGAAAGATGGCAAGTTCATCCAGTGAAGACCCAGTATATGTGTTTCTGCATATAAAATAAGGAACGCACAGCTAAGGATATTGCTTTCAAATGTATAAGCAGGATTCCTCAAGTAGGAATTCCCCGTGTAACGAATCTATAATCTATCAGCGCAGCTTTTACCGCCCGAAATCTGTCAATTTTGTCATTTTGGTATATTTACTTTAATACCTCAAAAAAGTTGTGGATTTTTATAGCAGTAATTTTCTGGAGGCAATGTTTGTGACCCTTAACCTTCAAACTAATGAGTTCAATTTTAGATATCTGTCTGAGTCAATATGAGCTTGAATAATATCAAGCTTCTTGATGTCCGAGAATAATCTCAAAGGATTAGTTTCTCCTCACTGATGAAAAATCTGAGGTCAAAATTGATTCTGTCCGGCTGGACTTCAGCACGATTACGCTTGAATGCAATGAGTTGAAATTTTCAGAGTAGGTTTGGAATCCAAAGCTAAGTTCGTCAATCGGCAAAATCTACCGAGTGGTTTCGGAGTTATGGCCATCTCGAATTTCGTTTTACCAATGACTCAAAAATACTCATTAAGTAATAGGTGCTAAGTACATGTTAAATGATATTGAGATATTAGGGAATTAGCATGAAAACGTGTAAAGTTTTATGATAACTTCTATTGGTAGAGCGCTTTCGACTTGTTTCAAACAATCATCTTCAATACCCTGTAAACAAGAACAATCTGACTTAAAATACGTACAAATAAACCCATTTTTAAACAAAATATGAACAGAATGAAATCAACTATTTCGAGTCTAAAGATGCAACTTACTCGTCATTAGTACATCGAATCTATCAGCATTGTTATATTAATATCTTAAACGAAACCAATCTTGACTGAAATATTATGAAACTTAATCAACACAAAGTTGAATAACTTGAAATCAAAATCAAACCACGTGCAACGGAAAAGTTGTCAAATGATGAGGTTATGTTCTGTAAATGAGCAAATCAAACGTTAAATGTGGTTTCAATGGCCTCCTCGAAATGTCAACATGGCCTTCCTAATGGTGATCAACTAATCACTGGAAATTCTTCTATGTATCGGAATGTAATGTTTATTCAAATTCATTTGAATATTTAGGCAATTTTTGTTTTGATTCTTTTCTAACCTAATGTGCATGTCTTCCAAGAATTCCAATCTAGAGAAGTTTTTGGTGGAGGTGCGGTGTAAAATTTTTGCATTGCTGTTAGGGCTTAAAGTATGACCATTAAATTTAAGGTGGTGTCCAAAAGCCGACTTCTCTGGTCTCGAGATGTGCTCTTTAATCCTTGTTTGTAAAGATCTAAATGTCCTTCCAACATACGTGGAATCGCAATTTTTACATGGTAACTTATAGATGCCACTTTTTTTAGTTTTATCTTTACTGTTTCCTAAATAATCCTTCAATGTTCTAGCCTTTGTTAAAACTTCAACATTTTTGAAATGTTTTTTGATGGTTTTTGTCATATCGTGACACATTTTTTGGCTATATTGAGGAATAGTGAAATACTTCTTTTTCGTTGGGCTTACTACGTCTGGGTATGCTTCCTTTAATCTCAGTTTTCTGTTTTTCTTTCTGATCAAAGAATCAATCATCTCACTTTTGTATCCATTGTTGACTGCCACTTGTTTCAATAAGTTTACTTCAACCTTGTAATTTTCTTTTGAAAGAGGGACTGAGGCCAGTCTATGAATGTAACAATTGAATGCCGCGAGTTTTTGACTCAAAGAATGGTTAGAAAAAAAGTCTATGGTGTGGTCCGTTTGTGTTGCCTTTCTATAGATTTCAAACTCAAATTTCGCCTCAGTTTTCTTGATGGTAAGATCAACGAAGTTCAAGGAAACATTCTCTTCTGTTTCCATGGTGAAAATGATATCACTATGTATTGTGTTGATTTTTCTCAACACATCATCCTTAACTGATTCATTCTTCAGGATTACAAAACAGTCGTCAACGTATCTGAACCAGTGCAAGATCTTGTCTTGCTTTTCCATTATGTTTTCTTCTATGGAATTCATAAAAATATTTGCCAAAAGGGGTGACAGTGGTTTCCCCATAGCTAAACCTCGTGGTTGTTCGTAAAATTTGACATTAAATTGGAAAAAATCCTGGGACAGGCAATAATTTAGTAGGGTGATGGTGTTGACGCGAATTACTTCTTCAATGTTCTTTTCTATGAGGATTGTGTTAACCAACCTCACACATTCTTCTTTCGGTGTGGTAGTGTATAAATTAACCACATCAAATGACACCATGAAAGAGTCCGTTTTGACTTCCATATCCTCCAGGTTCTTAACCAAGTCCAGAGAATTCTTAAGCATATATTTCGAGTCGAAATTTGTTAATTCTAAAATGAATTTTAGGATAAAAGTTGACATTATATGTGCTGGTGTGTTTGTGAAGCTCACTACAGGTCTTATTGGAATGCTGTCTTTATGGATCTTCGGCAACCCGAAGAGTTTTGGCATCACTGGATTGCCAGGAAATAAATTTTTGGGGGCATGTATCTCTTCAAAAAAATCTTCGTGTGCCTTTATGTAGGTTTTGGACTTTTTGATAAAAGTGTTCATGGTATTTTTGTCAATTTGTTTGAAGTCATTTTCTTCTAGAAAATTTTCGACTTTTTGAATGTATTCCTCCTTGTGTAAAATGACCACACAATTTCCTTTATCAGCCTTAGTAACTGTCAGGTTGTTTTTCTTGATCTTCACCCGTAAAGAATTCAAGGTGTTGATGAGTTGTTTTTGATCAGAATATTTCTTATCATGTTCGAATTTAGCTGTGCTCTGTAACATATGTGTGAGCTCATTCCTAATCGCTGATTTTTCACATTCCTTATTTGAAGTTTGTTCTATTAGCAGGTCCAATTCTATGGCTACTTCACCGAGCTTTCTTCCATCTCTATCCTGACATTTATTGTCTAGAGAATATTTCAGTCCTCTATTCAAAAGGTTCATCTCGTTCATGCTGAATTCAACGTCGGTTAAGTTCTTCGTTCTTTTATGAAATTAAAAATTAGAGTGAACTTCATTAATATTGTTTGAGAATTGTTTCTGTTTTTCTTTTAATAATCTCTTTATTTTTTTATTTACTCGTTCAAATTTCCTTTCTTTAGCCGATATGGTAACCTCGGTGACACCTCTCAGAAAAAAGTATAATTCCATTCTGTCGAGACTCAAATTCAGCTGGTCATAAAGAATCTTCCGCTCACAATCGATGCTTCCCACCGGTGTGAACCTAGCAGACTGTTTCAGCAGACCGTTTGGCGGAAACACCCGAACGCTCCAGGCCAGTGGCGTGCAGGCTGATTCTAGTTTCTCTCTCATATGATCGTCTGTTCGCCAGAGCACTTGAATATTTTGGATGTGGGTTCCGTATAGCAATGGAAATATCGCCTGAAAAAAAAATATCGACTTCCCAAGGGGCTGCGGGATAGTCTTTTCAACCCTTAAAGTTCAAAATTTGATATCTCTGGAACTATTCGCCGGAGCACATACAGATTTTGCGTGTGGGTTAATAATACGGATAACCACATTCCCTGAAAAAATTATCGACTTCCCGAGGGGCTGCGGGGTAGTCTTTTCAACCCTTAAAGTTCATAATTTAATATCTCCGGAACTATTCGCCGGAGCACATACAGATTTTGCATGTGGGTTAATAATACCGATAACAACATTCCCTGAAAAAATTATCGACTTCCCGAGGGGCTGCGGGGTAGTCTTTTCAACCCTTAAAGTTCAAAATTTAATATCTCCGGTACTATTCGCCGGAGCACATACAGATTTTGCATGTGGGTTAATAATACCGATAACAACATCCCCTGAAAAAATTATCGACTTCCCGAGGTGCTGCGGGGTAGTTTTTTCAACCCTTATATTTCAAAATTCAATATCTCCGGAACTATTCGCCGGAGCACATACAGATTTTGTACGTGGGTTAATAATACCGATAACAACATCCCCTGAAAAAATTATCGACTTCCCGAGGGGCTGCGGGGTAGTTTTTTCAACCCTTGAAGTTCAAAATTTAATATCTCCGGAACTATTCGCCGGAGCACATACAGATTTTGCATGTGGGTTTATGATACCGATAACAACATCCCCTGAACAAATTATCGACTTCCCGAGGGGCTGCGGGGTAGTTTTTTCAACCCTTAAAGTTCAAAATTTAATATTTCCGAAACTATTCGCCGGAGCACATACAGATTTTGCATGTGGGTTAATAATACCGATAACATCATCCCCTGAAAAAATTATTGACTTCCCGAGGGGCTGCGGGGTAGTTTTTTCAACCCTTATATTTCAAAATTCAATATCTCCGGAACTATTCGCCGGCGCACATACAGATTTTGCATGTGGGTTAATAATACCGATAACAACATCCCATGAAAAAATGATCGACTTCCCAGGGGGATGCGGGGTAGTTTTTTCAACCCTTAAAGCTCAAAGATTAATATTTCCGAAACTATTCGCCGGAGCACATACAGATTTTGCATGTGGGTTGATAATACCGATAACAAGATTCCCTGAAAAAATTATGGACTTCCCGAGGGGCTGCGGGGTAGTTTTTTCAACCCTTATATTTCAAAATTCAATATCTCCAGAACTATTCGCCGGAGCACATACAGGTTTTGTATGTGGGTTAATAATACCGATAACAACATTCCCTGAAAAAATTATCGACTTCCCGAGGGGCTGCGGGGTAGTTTTTTCGACCCTTAAAGTTCAAAATTTAATATCTCCGCAACTATTCGCCGGAGCACATTCAGATTTTGTAAGTGGGTTAATAATACCGATAACAACATCCCCTGAAAAAATTATCGACTTCCCGAGGGGCTGCGGGGTAGTTTTTTCAACCCTTAAAGTTCAAAATTTAAAATCTCCGGAACTATTAGCCGGAGCACATACAGATTTTGCATGTGGGTTAATAATACCGATAAAAATATTCCCTGAAAAAATTATCGACTTCCCGAGGGGCTGCGGGTTAGTTTTTTCAACCCTTAAAGTTCAAAATTTAATATTTCCGAAACTATTCGCCGGAGCACATACAGATTTTGCATGTGGGTTAATAATACCGATAACATCATCCCCTGAAAAAATTATTGATTTCCCGAGGGGCTGCGGGGTAGTTTTTTCAACCCTTATATTTCAAAATTCAATATCTCCGGAACTATTCGCCGGAGCACATACAGATTTTGCATGTGGGTTGATAATACCGATAACAAGATTCCCTGAAAAAATTTTCGACTTCCCGAGGGGCTGCGGGGTAGTTTTTTCAACCCTTATATTTCAAAATTCAATATCTCCAGAACTATTCGCCGGAGCACATACAGGTTTTGTATGTGGGTTAATAATACCGATAACAACATTCCCTGAAAAAATTATCGACTTCCCGAGGGGCTGCGGGGTAGTTTTTTCGACCCTTAAAGTTCAAAATTTAATATCTCCGCAACTATTCGCCGGAGCACATTCAGATTTTGTACGTGGGTTAATAATACCGATAACAACATCCCCTGAAAAAATTATCGACTTCCCGAGGGGCTGCGGGGTAGTTTTTTCAACCCTTAAAGTTCAAAATTTAATATCTCCGGAACTATTAGCCGGAGCACATACAGATTTTGCATGTGGGTTAATAATACCGATAACAACATCCCATGAAAAAATGATCGACTTCTCGGGGGGATGCGGGGTAGTTTTTTCAACCCTTAAAGCTCAAAACTTAATATTTCCGAAACTATTCGCCGGATCACATACAGATTTTGCATGTGGGTTGATAATACCGATACCAACATTCCCTGAAAAAATTATCGACTTCCCGAGGGGCTGCGGTGTAGTTTTTTCAACCCTTATATTTCAAAATTCAATATCTCCAGAACTATTTGCCGGAGCACATACAGATTTCGTATGTGGGTTAATAATACCGATAACAACATTCCCTGAAAAAATTATCGACTTCACGAGGGGCTGCGGGGTAGTTTTTTCAACGCTTAAAGTTCAAAATTCAATATCTCCGGAACTATTCGCTGGAGCACATATAGATTTTGATGGTGGGTTAATAATACCGATAACAACATCCCCTGAAAAAATTATCGACTTCCCGAGGGGCTGCGGGGTAGTTTTTTCAACCCTAATATTTCAAAATTCAATATCTCCGGAACTATTCGCCGGAGCACATACAGATTTTGTATGTGGGTTAATTAGACCGATAACAACATCCCCTGAAAAAATGATCGACTTCCCGAGGGGCTGCGGGCGAGGGGTAAATTTCTACGGAATTCTTTCGGAATTCACGGGATTCTTTCAGAATTATTTCGCAGCAGAGTGCAATAGTTAAGTATATATTGGCAAGTTCGTGCGACTTGGGAGTAAAAATTAATTCTGAAGAAAATTCGAAAGAAAAAAAAACAGTAAATAATTTTTTTGCACTGATGGTATTTCTCCATCATCGAATCTTCAAATTCCAGAATTCCTTCAAGTTCATTTAAACTTTCATTCTTTGAACAATATTCCAGTGTTGAGTTCGCTCTCTAATGAGGAAATAGATGAAATTCTTAAATAGACAGAAATTTTACACGCACTGAAAGATTTATAGCTATCTGATCAACGGAAACCACAACTTAATGGAGCACTAAAAGTGGGAAATCCCTGTGGACAGGAGCTTTGGCGCTCTTGTTCAAACTTTGATAAATCATATCTCCGAAAGTATTGGTTTCTCAGAGTTGGGAATGATATCAATAGATTCTTATGATAGAACTGCATAATAAGAGAAAATTCCAAAAGTATCATTTACAGAAAAATGAAATTGCCAAAAATTATTATTCCGAAACCATCAGACAGATTCTACCCAAAAACGAACTTATCCGAGATATTCATTCCTCAAATCTACTCTGACAATTATAAAATATATAAATTGAAACTTAGCTAATATTCCAGTTTTGTTTTAAGTGGAGATAATCTAAACAAAATATTGACTACCCCGCAGCCCCTCGGGAAGTCGATAATTTGTTCAGGGAATGTTGTTATCGGTATTATTAACCCACATGCTAAATCTGAATGTACTCCGGCGAATAGTTGCGGAGATATTAAATTTTGAACTTTAAGGGTTGAAAAAACTACACCGCAGCCCCTCGGGAAGTCGATAATTTTCTCAGGGGATGTTGTTATCGTTATTATTAACCCACGAACAAAATCTGTATGTGCTCCGGCGAATAGTTCCGGAGATATTGAATTTTGAAATATTAGGGTTGAAAAAACTACCTCGCAGCCCCTCGGGAAGTCGATAATTTTTTCAGGGGATGATGTTATCGGTATTATTAACCCACGTGCAAAATCTGTATGTGCTCCGGCGAATAGTTCCGGAGATATTAATAATAATAATAATAATAATAATGTTTATTTGTCACCCAAAAACATCATACATAACGAAAGTATTTTATAACAAAAAAGTATTTTATTACATTTTGAACTTCAAGGGTTGAAAAACCTACCCCGCAGCCCCTCGGGAAGTCGATAATTTTTTCAGGGGATGTTGTTATCGGTATTATTAACCCACGTACAAAATCTGTATGTGCTCCGGCGAATAGTTACGGAGATATTGAATTTTGAAATATAAGGGTTGAAAAAACTACCCCGCAGCCCCTCGGGAAGTCGATAATTTTTTCAGGGGATGTTGTTATCGGTATTATTAACCCACGTACAAAATCTGTATGTGCTCCGGCGAATAGTTACGGAGATATTGAATTTTGAAATATAAGGGTTGAAAAAACTACCCCGCAGCCCCTCGGGAAGTCGATAATTTTTTCAGGGGATGTTGTTATCGGTATTATTAACCCACATGCAAAATCTGTATGTGCTCCGGCGAATAGTTCCGGAGATATTAAATTTTGAACTTTAAGGGTTGAAAAGACTACCCCGCAGCCCCTCGAGAAGTCGATAATTTTTTCAGGGAATGTACATCCGTATTATTAACCCACATGCAAAATCTGTATGTGCTCCGGCGAATAGTTTCGGAAATATTAAATTTTGAACTTTTAGGGTTGAAAGAACTACCCCGCAGCCCCTCGGGAAGTCGATAATTTTTTCAGGGGATGTTATCGGTATCATAAACCCACATACAAAGTATGTATGTGCTCCGGCGTATAGTTCCGGAGATATTAAATTTTGAACTTTAAGGGTTGAAAAGACTACCCCGCAGACCCTCGGGAAGGCGATAATTTTTTCAGGGGATGTTGTTATCGGTATTATTAACCCACGTACAAAATCTGTATGTGCTCCGGCGAATAGTTCCGGAGATATTGAATTTTGAAATATAAGGGTTGAAAAAACTACCCCGCAGCCCCTCGGGAAGTCGATAATTTTTTCAGGGGATGATGTTATCGGTATTATTAACTTACATGCAAATTCTGTATGTGCTCCGGCGAATAGTTCCGGAGATATTACATTTTGAACTTTAAGGGTTGAAAAGACTACCCCGCAGCCCCTCGGGAAATCGATAATTTTTTTCAGGGAATGTTAATATCGGTATTATTAACCCACATGCAAAATCTGTATGTGCTCCGGCGAATAGTTCCGGAGATATTGAATTTTGAAATATAAGGCTTGAAAAAACTACCCCGCAGCCCCTCGGGAAGTCGATAATTTTTTTCGGGAATGTTGTTATCGGTATTATTAGCCCACATGCAAAATCTGTATGTGCTCCGGCGAATAGTTCCGGATATATTAAATTTTGAACTTTAAGGGTTTAAAAAACTACACCGCAGCCCCTCGGGAAGTCGATAATTTTTTCAGGGGATGTTGTTATCGTTATTATTAACCCACGAACAAAGTCTGTATGTGCTCCGGCGAATAGTTCCGGAGATATTGAATTTTGAAATATAAGGGTTGAAAAAACTACCCCGCAGCCCCTCGGGAAGTCGATAATTTTTTCCGGGAATGTTGTTATCGGTATTATCAACCCACATGCAAAATCTGTATGTGCTCCGGCGAATAGTTCCGGAGATATTACATTTTGAACTTTAAGGGTTGAAAAAACTACCCCGCAGCCCCTCGGGAAGTCGATAATTTTTTCAGGGGATGTTGTTATCGGTATTATTAACCCACGTACAAAATCTGTATGTGCTCCGGCGAATAGTTACGGAGATATTGAATTTTGAAATATAAGGGTTGAAAAAACTACCCCGCAACCCCTCGGAAAGTCGATAATTTTTTCAGGGAATGTTGTTATCGGTATTATTAACACACATGCAAAATCTGTATGTGCTCCGGCGTATAGTTCCGGAGATATTAAATTTTGAACTTTAAGGGTTGAAAAAACTGCCCCGCAGCCCCTCGGGAAGTCGATAATTTTTTCAGGGGATGTTATTATCGGTATTATTAACCCACATGCAAAATCTGTACGTGCTCCGGCGAATAGTTCCGGAGATATTAAATTTTGAACTTTAAGGGTTGAAAAGACTACCCCGCAGCCCCTCGGGAAGTCGATAATTTTTTCAGGGAATGTTGTTATCCGTATTATTAACCCACATGCAAAATCTGTATGTGCTCCGGCGAATAGTTTCGGAAATATTAAATTTTGAACTTTAAGGGTTGAAAAAACTACCCCGCAGCCCCTCGGGAAGTCGATAATTTTTTCAGGGGATGTTGTTATCGGTATCATAAACCCACATACAAAGTATGTATGTGCTCCGGCGTATAGTTCCGGAGATATTAAATTTTGAACTTTAAGGGTTGAAAAGACTACCCCGCAGCCCCTCGGGAAGGCGATAATTTTTTCAGGGGATGTTGTTATCGGTATTATTAACCCACGTACAAAATCTGTATGTGCTCCGGCAAATAGTTCCGGAGATATTGAATTTTGAAATATAAGGGTTGAAAAAACTACCCCGCAGCCCCTCGGGAAGTCGATAATTTTTTCAGGGGATGATGTTATCGGTATTATTAACCCACATGCAAAATCTGTATGTGCTCCGGCGAATAGTTCCGGAGATATTACATTTTGAACTTTAAGGGTTGAAAAGACTACCCCGCAGCCCCTCGGGAGGTCGATAATTTTTTTCAGGGAATGTTAATATCGGTATTATTAACCCACATGCAAAATCTGTATGTGCTCCGGCGAATAGTTCCGGAGATATTGAATTCTGAAATATAAGGGTTGAAAAAACTACCCCGCAGCCCCTCGGGAAGTCGATAATTTTTTCCGGGAATGTTGTTATCGGTATTATTAACCCACATGCAAAATCTGTATGTGCTCCGGCGAATAGTTCCGGAGATATTAAATTTTGAACTTTAAGGGTTGAAAAGACTACCCCGCAGCACGTCGGGAAGTCGATAATTTTTTCAGGGGATGTTGTTATCGGTATTATTAACCCACGTACAACATCTGTATGAGCTCTGGCGAATAGTTCCGGAGATATTAAATTTTGAACTTTAAGGGTTGAAAAAACTGCCCCGCAGCCCCTCGGGAAGTCGATAATTTTTTCAGGGGATGTTGTTATCGGTATTATTAACCCACATGCAAAATCTGTATGTGCTCCGGCGAATAGTTCCGGAGATATTAAATTTTGAACTTTAAGGGTTGAAAAGACTACCCCGCAGCCCCTCGGGAAGTCGATAATTTTGTCAGGGAATGTTGTTATCCGTATTATTAACCCACATGCAAAATCTGTATGTGCTCCGGCGAATAGTTTCGGAAATATTAAATTTTGAACTTTAAGGGTTGAAAAAACTACCCCGCAGCCCCTCGGGAAGTCGATAATTTTTTCACGGGATGTTGTTATCGGTATCATAAACCCACATACAAAGTATGTATGTGCTCCGGCGTATAGTTCCGGAGATATTAAATTTTGAACTTTAAGGGTTGAAAAGACTACCCCGCAGCCCCTCGGGAAGTCGATAATTTTTTCAGGGGATGTTGTTATCGGTATTATTAACCCACATGCAAAATCTGTATGTGCTCTGGCGAATAGTTCCGGAGATATTAAATTTTGAACTTTAAGGGTTGAAAAGACTACCCCGCAGCCCCTCGGGAAGTCGATAATTTTTTCAGGGAATGTGGTTATCGGTATTATTAACCCACATGCAAAATCTTTATGTGCTCCGGCGAATAGTTCCAGAGATTTCAAATTTTGAACTTTAAGGGTTGAAAAGACTATCCCGCAGCCCCTCGGGAAGTCGATATATTTTTTTCAGGCGATATTTCCATTGCTATACGGAACCCACATCCAAAATATTCAAGTGCTCTGGCGAACAGACGATCATATAGAGAGAGAAACTAGAATCAGCCTGCACGCCACTGGCCTGGAGCGTTCGGGTGTTTCCGCCAAACGGTCTGCTGAAACAGTCTGCTAGGTTCACACCGGTATGCTTCCCAGTCTTGCATAGTGGCTGCTTATGTTGTTTCTGATCAATTTCCTCTCAAGACGGACTACTTCTGCTTTTGGTACGTGTTTTGAAGTTTTGACCCTAGCAAATGTGGGAGTTATATTATTGCTTTTGCAACGTTGTAAAAACCAGATGTCCACAGTGATCTCAGATCTTCTGATGCTTAATCTCTTGTATTTGGTAGCATTTTTCACCATGTCGTGATCCATAATTAAGTAATAGGTGCTAAGTACACGTTAAATGATATTAGGATATTAGGGAATTAGCATGAAAACGTGTAAAGTTTTATGATAACTTCTATTGGTAGAGCGCTTTCGACTGCTTTCAGAAATACTCATCGGATCGATTAAATGCGCGGTAGTTAGTTGAAAAATACCGACACGAAGACTTGTGCAAAATTTTGTGAGGATCGCATGAAAATTTTAAAAAAATTATCAGGCACTATATCTGTCACATATCGGTAGAATTCGGCGAGAGACTTTAAAACATTATTTTACAGTAAAGTTCTAGATTCGGACTCGATCGGATCTATATTGGTGAAAATATTGAAATATCGAAATATTTCGATTTTTGACGTGATGGAGAGAATTTAATGAATTATTTCGGCCTAGGTTAAATTTGACATGTCGATATGTCAGAGATAACATTCGATCAATATCTAGTGAGAATTGGTGTGTCTTGTCTATGATATGTAACCTATTTTGCAGCCAAGTTCTCGATTTGAACTCGATTGAAATAATATCTATCATGATAATATTTTTCTGAAATTAAAAATCTGAAATCAAGTTATCAAATATTATTAATGTAAAATAATATTGTATATTATTATTATTTTATATTATTATACATATGTAATATGATAATAGTTATCAACGATGTCAATAATTCGTTCACGGAATTCACAGTAATTATTTAGTTCTTCTGTGGCCCAGTGGTAGGGATTCGTCTTCTTGTCAAGTAGTTACCGGGATTGATTCCTGTTGACGTAATCATTTATCTTTTCCTTTTTCGTTTCCAATTCTATCGAAATAATTACTTCGTGAAAAGGGCTATGGACGGAATTAAGTCTGAGTTCTTTCATAGAAATAATTCTCTCAATAAATTATTGTAAATAAAACCACTGCTACATTACACCGAGCATTACACCGCCACAAACAAAGCACTGTTTATTTTCGAGTAAATGTGTGCATTCGACTGGGTCCTTGCGCTACCACAAACACAGCACTTTTTATTTTTGACCCAAAAGTGAATGTACGTATTGGAATGGGTCCTTGCGCCACCACAGACACATCACTGTTTATTTTTGACCAAAAAGTGGATGTAGGTATTTATTTGAGTGGGTCCTTGTGCCACCACAGGCATAGCCAGTTTTTTTTGCGCTTTTGTTACTCGGAACTGAGTGCTTATCAATTTGGCCAAATGTCTGTAATTTTTGAATTTTTTGGCTGAAAATGATCTTGAAAGTTTTGGTTTGACTCACTGATGAAGTATCCGCTTTCCAAATCGATTTTGCCCGTCCAGCCTTCCGGCCGGCCGTTAATACGATATTAATATCTCGGTTGAATTCGTTATTGTGCAAATCGGCCAGGTGGTTTCGGAGTAACGAAAAAAATATTTTTTACATTACATACCTTAAATACTTTTATTCAAGATTCAGTTTCATCATAAAAATTAACTGATATAAATCTTAACTATAACAAATAATATCTATGATTTCATAGAATACACTAATTATAATTTGCTGATGTATGTGAATCCAACATGAGGTGTGGCATAGCCCTACCTACTTCCTGAATATAATACGAAACTTGACGCACAGAAACCAAATTGCCAAGCGGTCACCCATCCAAGTACCCGACGTTCCCGACGCTGCTTGGCTTCAGTATTCTGATGGTATCTAGCATATTCAGTGTGGTATGGCCGTCAAAAATATTTCTTCCTCTAACTCTTCAATTATATTTATGATGCAGTTCTATATCATAAGAAGCCATTGATATCATTCCCAACTCTGAGAAACCAATACTCTCGGAGATATGATTTGTCAAAGTTTGAACACGAGCGCTGAAGATCCTGTCCACAGGGTATTCCCACATTTTTTTGGTCGTTTGATGATACAGTTTATATTCTTGGAAATATTGGGAATATAATTTTTTTCCTGGAGCTAAGCTGTTTCGGTCGAGTTCGGTACCTGGATGGGTGACTGCTCTGGCTATACATTTGAACAGTGCGCCAAAGCTCCTGACCACAGTGCTTTTCTAACTTGTTATAATCAAATCGTGCATCATTGAACACATGTAGGTACACCTCGTGTTGCAAAATGGCGAAGGCAAAATGGCAATCAAGGGTGTGGTTGGAGCGATTCGAATGAAAAATCCGTGAATCATTCTAGTGTCATCGGATTTAGATACATATGAGAAATATCACAGTGCTAAAAGTGCACTGAGAAAAAAATCTCATTACCACAATAGGTACCTACCTAAGTTCACAATATACGACACCTTATACCTATATATCATACAGATATGTGCTCTTAACTGAATCTAGCAAAATCATAAACTGATCACAATAAACTCACAGAGTTTGAATTTAAGACGAATTATGTAGTGATAGAATATGGCACACATTATTATCCAATAACTCGTCATAAACCTCACATTTCATGAGTCAATAATTTGGGGTTATAACCAATTATCTGTTTGGAAAGGCGTCGATATTTGTAGACGTTGAAGGAGTTCTCAAGGTGTCGTACGATAACACCTGGAAGATGAGAGAAATTCAATTAACATTTCGATAGAACAACGTAAAGTTCAAATTGTCCAAAAATAAATTTGCCTCGAAAGAGAAGAAGATGATATGAAGAATGCTGTGGTTAGGTTATCTTTATCTCAAAAAAACATAACTGCATTCAATTTTCCTTCATCACTAAGTGTTAATTAAAATTGGTTCAAGCACTGACGTGAAGTCAGAAACCGTTAGGCCGATTATGCCCAAAATCGAACTCAACTCTCCCTTTCGCATACGCAACCTACCCTGAAAATTGCAAGTCCCTATCTCCTTTCGTTCGAAAGTTATCGAGGCAACGGTCACCCATCTACTGAACTCACACAAGAATGCTCGAATCTCCAACAATATTTAACCGATCGTATTAAAACTTGAACCTTGGCAGTAGAGTTAGGTTATGAAGGCTCTTGCAAAATTTCAGCAATTTCAAACGAATAGTTACTGATACATAGAATTTTATTTTTATTTTCAAAGATTTATTAAAAATTTTCTACAAAATGCTATCCTCACCAAATTTTGCAAACATTTTCGCGTTGGTATTCTACAACCAATAACCATGTTTGAATTCAATCGGTTCAGTATTTTTCGAGTTAATGAGGAACAAAAAATCACCAAATTTCAGAAAATTTCAGATGGCTATAACTCTAAAACCGTTTGGCCGATTATGCTCATAAACAAACTGAAATGTCGCGTTCTGGTGCACATCCTAACCTGAAAATTTCAAGCCGCTATCTCGTTCCGTTCTCAAGTTATCGTGACAACAAAAATATTTTTTAATAATTTTTTTAAAATTTTCTAGCCGCACGATTCGCACAAAATTCACAAACGTGCTTATGTTCATATTCAACAACTACCCACCAAGTTTCAATTCGATCGGATTTATATTGGTTGAAAACAAAATTATTACTCGGAAACCACTGGGCCGATTATGCCCATTAACGAACTTGTCCGTCGTATTGGGATGCGCCACCCACCCTGAAAATTTCAAGTCGCTAGCTCTTTTCGTTCTCAAGTTATCGTGGCAACGGCCTGACGGACGGCCGGACGGACAGAATCAAATTTGACCTCGAATTCTTCATTGGGGAGTCGAACTTAATCGTTTGAGACCATTTTCTCCATAAAATTCGAAAGTTACAGACATTTGGGCAAAACTATAACGCGATGTTCCCCAGAACATACGCGCAAAAAGACTAAAATATTTATTATTTTTTTGATAGACAACTACTCCTACTAGAATTTATATTTTATACGCTTTCAAATAGGGACAAATTTTTAAATAACATATATATGAAATAAGCACTCAGTTCCGAGGAACTAGAGCGCCAAAAGGAGTATATCTTACCTCAAAATATACAAGAAAAATTTCGAATACTTCAATTGATGATCACTCTGTACTCGAACACGACGTACTACATGCACCTTGCACCTATATGATAGGATCAGCACAATAAGGAACTGACGATCTTTTGGGCATCTCGAACGACAATTGCGGGTCACGCGATTATAACCACCCAATAAGAATAAAGCATTCCTTCTATACGTGATTCTGACTAAAAATATATTAAACTCCTCTTTTTGCGCATATGTTCTGGGGAACATCGCGTTATAGTTTTGCACAAATGTCTGTAACTTTCGAATGTTTTGACGAAAATGGTCTCAAACGATTTAGTTCGACTCCCCAATGAAGAATTCGAGGTCAAATTTGATTCTGTCCGGCCGGCCGTCCGGCCGTTGCCACGATAACTTGAGAACGCAAAGAGCTAGCGACTTGAAATTTTCAGGGTGCGTGGCGCATCTCAATACGACGGACAAGTTCGTTAATGGGCATAATCGGCCCAGTGGCTTCAGAGTAATAATTTTGTTTTCAACCAATATGAATCTGATCGAATTGAAACTTGGTGACTAGTTGTAGAATATGAACCTAAGCACGTTCGTGAAATTTTGTGCGAATCGTATGGCTAGAAAACTAAAAAAACGGTTTTAGAGTTATAGCCATCTGAATTTTGGTTGTTTTTTGTTCCTCATTAACTCGAAAAATACTAAACCGATTGAATTCAAACATGGTAGTTAGTTGTAGAATGCCAACGCGAAAATTCTTGAAAAATTTCGTGAGGATAGTATTTGTAAAAAATTTTTAAAAAATCATTGAAAATTGAAAAAAAAAAATTCTATATATCAGTAACTATTCGTTTGAAATTGCTGAAATGTTGCAAGTGCCTTCATGACCTAACTCTACTGCCAAGTTTCAAGTTTTAACACGATCGGTTGAATATTGTTGGAGATTCGAGCATTCTTGTGTGAGTTCAGTAGATGGGTGACCGTTGCCTCGATAACTTTCGAACGAAAGCAGATAGGGACTTGCAATTTTCAGGGCATAATCAGTCGAACGGTTTCCGAGTTATACCCACCTGGAATATTATTTCCTTGATAACCTAAAAAATAAATATTCGATCGAATTGAAGCTTGGTAACTAGTAGTAGAAAATCATCATAAAGACGTGTTTAAAATTTTGTAAGAACCGTACCTCTAGAAAATTTGAAAAAAATGACGAAAAAAAATTTTAAAAACCGCATCCCTAGAAAATTTCAAAAAAATCACGAAAAAAAAATTGGTTCAAGCACTTACGTGAAGTCAGAAGCTTTTGCGTCTATGTTCTATTCTCCATTCTTCTGTATTGAACACACTTAATGGAATTTACCATGGTAAATTATGTTGTCCATTCTCCTGTATTGGACACTCTTAATTCGAATTTACCATGGTAAATTCTCTTTACACATTACAAATGTTTTGATTTCAACGAGCTTGCAATATTACAACTTCTAGTGAGGGTACACTGAATTTTCATCATATGATGACTTACTAATTTAAATAGATGTCCGATTGCGGTGATCAGAATATTATTTATATTAATGAAACAATCTTCATGACGCGTGGAACATGGTAGGGATTATACGATTTTGTTGAGGCAATGTGAAATCTCATTCGTTCAATAGGAATTCTTATTGGCACTATTTTACCAACAGTAATGAAGGCGTTTCATTGTTGATATAATAGGCATTTTTCTCAGTGTGGCAAAATAATAGAACATTCAAAAAATTATCCAATTGATGCATTTTGAAGTGGAAATAATAAACCTTGTTACGAAGTTGCCATTTTTCATCGAAATGCTACGTCTAAATGGACTCAACCCAAATGGATGGCATATATTTGTATTATTTACGGAATTCTAATTCGGATGATGGAATCGGACATCAAAAGTAATTAACACTATTCAAAAGTGAAGTTTTCCAGTCACGCATGCATACTAACGGGAATCCAACTGTAGGTTTCGTAAGACATTTCATTGTTTTTATAGATTCATTAACCGAAATGTTGAACTCCTCTCATCGAACTAACCCCACTCATACGTGAGGTGCGTGCTGGCATCGAGAAACTTTGTAATTTATGGAGGGATATCGTGGAAGTCTAGAGTCTAAATTACTTTCAGAATGGGCCACTAGGTGGCCGACTACCTGTGTGTAAATTATGTGTTTCGATAAAGCTCCGTATTCGATTTGCCAGTATCCACAAAATGGTGTGGAAGGAAATGGACATTCCACGTTTTATATGATCCAATTATTATCGGAGGTCCATTGTGACAGGAAGTATTCGTAGAAAACTCGATATGATCTATACAGGGTGTCCGGTGAGTGAGTGTACATGGTTTAAACCTTAGTAGAAGTAGCCATTGTGACTTCAAATCCAGTAATATAAATTTAATTGTGCCTTCGTTATAGCTATACAAGGCGTTTTATGAGTATTGCCAAAACTGCATTTTCGATTTGATTCAGATTAAGTATCAGATATCAACTTATCAAGTCATAATAAAGCCTAACGAAAAAGATTCTTAATATCAGGACCGTATTGAAAAAATAATTATTTGTCCGTTTTGGGTTTGGTTAACACGCTGTACATGATTTTCGAAAAAACTGATTTACACGTTCGCAGCGGGAAAGCCGAAGCTTTTTTTCTTGAAATTTTTGATATTGTCCCATTTGTTTCCTTAACACAGTTGATTCAAATTTTTTTTTTTTAAATTCAAAAATTGTCGTTTTCTCGTAGCTCAGGAACTATTAGATTTATTCACTGTGAACTAAGTAGAAGAGATCCTTATATCTTGTCAGAATAATGGATTAACAAAAATTGTACAATATCAGGACCGTATTGACGAAGCAGAAGTGAATGGCAACTGTACAGGGCGTACATACAGGTTTTTTCTTGAACAAATTCCAAATTAAATTTTTTTCAATAAGCAGTTTTACCATAAGAATCCATTCATATCATTTTAACTCTAACAAGCTAATACTTTCGGAGATATGATTTTTCAAAATGTCAATGATAGAATTATTCTGTGGGTATTCTATGAATAGTATGAATTGTTATAATGTCAACTTTGACGTTGTCTCATTGTCATTAATTCCAGTAATGGTATCAATATGAGAATCATAATATGAGGAGCAACTTATCAAAACGCATTAAGTCCAAAAACCATTTTATTGGGAATCAACGAAAAACGATTTGTTCTTCCTCCCTGGCTTATAATTTGAGTATGTCGAGTTTGTTTGATAGAAATTTACATCTAAAGGTAATAACTAATCTCATTTAAATCAATATTGATCAGATATACACAGAAAATGTAAAAAACGTTTGGACTTAATGCGTTTTGATTCATCTCATTGTATATTATGCGTTTTGATGTGGTTGAAATGGAAAATAATGCTGTTTGTTGCGATTTTTTATACATTTAGAGAAAACAGTCTGCACAGTAAGTGTTGGCCTGTAACCTAATTAACATGAGCAAATCGATAAAACATGTTTTTGGTTATATTTTAATTCTTTTAAAAATGCAAACGTAAACATAATTCATTGCGATGCGGCTTACATACTTTGGATTTGAATTACAGAGGGACATAATGCCATTTGGAAGATTTTGTTTACATAGGGCTATAGAGCAACAGAAAACATTTCTGAATCCGCTTCAAACTCAATTTCGCCCAAATTGGACATAATGCGTTTTGAAAAGTTACTCCTCATATAATATCATACTTTTTGTTGGTTGATATTTTCATGCCGATGGTCAATCCATATGATGATGGGAATGGTAATGGTAAGTTAATAACATTGTCATTCATTCCAGCAATCGTATAAATATGAGAATTATAATATAATATCATACTTTTTGTTGGTTGATATTTTCATGCCGATGGTCAATCCATATGATGATGGGAATGGTAAGTTAATAATATTGAGTTCAGAATATCTCCACTAAAAACAAAACTGGAATATTGGTGTATTGGAGTAGATTTGAGGAAAGATATATATTATCGTTCATCATAGAATTGAGGAATGAATATCTCGGATGAGTTCGTTGTTGGGTAGAATTCGTCTATTGGTTTTGGATTGATAATATTTGGCACTCTTGTTGAATTTGAATTCTTCTATGATGTTTGAATTCAATTTCTGCTAAGATGAAGTTCCAAATTTCAATAATGAATCATACTTCTATGTTTTCACAGAATGCTATAATTATTCTATCTAAGCTTTATTATATGATCTGTGTTCGTACTCGTACTTTTCATCCTGTTCTATAAGAGAGAGTCAAATTCATTTCAGCTATTTTAATTTGGTTTCTGCCATGGTGCAGTTCTCATTCTCAGATTGCTCATTTAATCTTGATAAATAAACTATTATTTGAATTGAATTTCCTTTATGATGCAGTTCTATCATAAGAATACTTTGATATAATTCCCAACTCTCAGAAACCAATACTTTCGGAGATATAATTTGTCTGTTTGAACTAGAGCGCCAGAAAGCTCCTGTCCACAGGGCTTGTACCCATTTTTTCAAAAGATACAGGCCGTTGAAATTAAAAAAAATAGTTTTTCTTTTGTAGTTTTGACATGGTTATTCAGAATTGAAATAATTTTGGTATGAAGTTTTCTCTAGATTTGGCACATAATCTCCAATTAACAGTTTTTCCGTACTTTTACTGGTTTCTTCGTTATAGACTCGTGAATTCCTAAAACTACGAGATATTAGCATAATGGAAGCAGATGGAGGTAATTTTGAGTCATTTCTGAAATACTCGATTTTTCTAAAAATAAAATTATCCTACATCATTTCCTCTTAAACGAACCGTTTTCAAGATATTCGTTTTTGAATGTCATAAAATATGAAAAAAATTACAAAAATTTACCTGCTTTTATCGAACCGAACCTGGAATACACAGATGATCTGCTCGAATAAAGGCATAGAGTTTAGACTGATTATTGATTTCAAAGTTGACACTTGTGGAAATTCAATTCAATGTCGCTTGTTTCCAAATTGTTATAATTACCATCTTAAAACGGGATAAGTTAATTACAACTCATTCAAACAGTTCGTAGTGTAGTTATGTTTTGGGAAATAGATGAATAGGCTTACCATGATATGCATTCATCTATGTATCCCTAGTAGTGAATATGAAACTGTTTAATTATCTGTTATCCATGTCAACATTTATTTTCATACTGCATCGATTCTACACAATCATTCTATGGATTTCTCTAATATATGGTACGTAATTTCATCAACTTAATTTTCAACGCATATAACTTCACCTCACTACTATTTTATTCGAACTACATAGTTGAATGTTATAAGTTTGTAGTATATTAGTATGCCTAAGGGAAATATCTATCATAAGTATAATTCCACCTATTCATCCCAATTATTCATGAAGAGGAATTCTAAATCTGGAATCTGGATTCTGGATATACGGATTCAAGTGAACAAATAAAAAAAATAATCGCCGGCGTAACATTCTTAGGTTAGGCCACAGAACATATAATATAACCTACGATATATTGTGTGGCTAACCTAAAATTATTACATTTCTGTGCCTGCTTCTTATACTGTGTCTATACGAGGCCTGTTTTGGTTCGCAGTAGGATAGGAATAGTTCCGATTCGGTTCTAAAGAGTGGGACAAACGTAGCGTGTGAAAGATTTCTCCCAGGCAGGACGCCAATTACAATTACAATAAACGACTGTGTGACTAATTTGAACGGTTCTAAGACCGTCCCTATTGCCAACCAAAACAAGCCTATAGAGAACATAATAATAATCACAGAATCACAGATTGTTTTTCTCGATTCTGTAAATTCTGTTGATTGGAATTAGAGGTTATGTTATAATAAATGTTTATGAGAGTTGGATATTGATATTAAATTCATATTCAATTTCAATTAACATATGTAAGGATTGTAAAAATAGGCGGAGAAGATAATGTGGATAATTTTATAGTGGATATTCAATCAAAATCAAGCTGGAGTCAGTTTTAATATCCAGGAAGAGTTTTTGTCGAAAATGTAGCATAAAGATAATTTAAAACCATTTTAAAAGACTTCAGTGAGTGAATAAGATTTCTCAGTCAATTTCGTTGAATTTCGAGCATGAGATGATGAAGCTTTCAAATAATTATGCGATATTGAATTTTAAGTGTTTCTATGTTCAACACTGGAAGATAGTTCAGGGCTGGCTTTGCACATAATGAAATCTTTAAACGCTTCTAACTTTTTACCTGAGCCGAATCTGGAAAAAAGTTAAATGAAAAAGTGTTTCATTTGATGAGAGGAATTTTTGGTTAAAATTAATGTATAACTTAAAGAATCACCCTGTATAGTTGTCCGGAAAGATGATTACTAGGTTCGAAGTACCAACAACTGATGTTCATTTCTCTAATTTTGCAGAATTGTCGCATTTATTTCTTTTCTACAGGGTGTTCTTTAATTTATCACGTTCAACTGGAAGCTGTTTTCATCGATTTACTTCGAATTTCATAATATTCTATGGTCCATTATGTTGAAATTAATTGCTGACGAATGACGATTATAGCAAGCATCAGATTGAGTTAAATTAGCAAAAAACAAAGTCCTTTTTCTTAAGTAATAAAAGTAAAAAGAGTAGATGTTTTGAAATCATCCATGAACCGAAATGAATGAAAACAATGCTATAAATGTTAATAATTATACTTTCAAATAACCAAAGTATTGGTTTCTCAGAGTTGGGAATGATATCAATGTATTCTTATGGTAGTACTGCATCATAAAGAAAATTCAATTCAAATAATAAGTTATTTAACAAGATTGAATGAGCAATCTGAGAATGAGAACTGCACCATCGAAGAAATCAAATTAAAATAGCTGAAATGAATTTTACTCTCTCTTATAGAACAGGATGACATGTACGAGTATGAACACAGATCATATAATAATTCATACATAGAAGTACGATTCATTATTGAAATTTCGAGAAGTCATATCTTCGAAAGTATTAGCTTTTTAGAGTTAAAAATGATATCAATGGATTTTTATGGTGAAACTGCATTTTAAAAAAATTAATTTGGAATTTCCAAGTAAAAAAATTTTTTTTTTCGTTGATCGGAAACCATCCAGGCCATTTTGTCCAATAACGAACTCATTTGAGATATCTATCTCCCAAACCTACTCTGAAAATTTCAACTGCCTAGCTCATTCGGTTCGAGAGTTATTGTAGCAACAAAATTAAAAAAAAAAAAAACATTTTTACACTTTACGTCAACCCGATCAATACAAAACTCCGCATGCGTATAAAGGTTGTTATTCTACAATTTGATGCTGAATTTCAGAGAGTCATTGGTTTCGGAAATATCCATAAAAAATGTTTTTAATAAAAACGGCCATAACTCCGAAACCATTTATCCATGTATATGCTCTAGTTCGCAAATGACCCAATACTTTTTGGACGATATGGGACTGGTTTCTAATTTCATTACAAGCTTGACTTATTCTTTCTTCAATATGACGCCTATCGATAAGTTTATAAACCTTCTCTTTCAAATAACCCCACATAAAATAATCGAGGCATGTTGAATCAGGAGACTGAGTTGGTCAGTGATGAGGTAATTCATTTCAAATTAGTTTATCATAAAAATATTATTATATTCAAATTGAATCGATGAAAACAGCTTGTTACAGGGTGTTTTGTAGACGGAAGAAGGTACCTTCTTCCGGAGGAATAATTCTCCCTCACTAAGGACCTGCTATAGTACAATATAATAAGATACGATGAAACGTTATTTCGACAAGCTATAGGAATCTCTTGTTACTTAGATCAAAGTGAATAATTCCAATAATTTTCGATCTAGGAGTTAAAGAATATCTTTGAACATTTTTAACAAACTCTGCATCACCCTGTGATTCGATTCGAACAGGGTGTATACCAGACCCAAATCAGACAAATCTTTATTTTGCCAGTCCTATCCAGATATTAGAATTTTTTTGTAAGGTTTTATCTCGGGTTTTATCATAACTTATGTTGATTTCTGATACTTAATATGAGTCTGATCGAATACGTAGTTCTCGAGCTATGGGTCTGACAAATTTTTTGGCAATAATTATAAAACACGTTGCATAGAAAACACGATTCGACATCAGTAAGGCTTGTTCTACTCAGGGTTAAACCATATATACTCAATTACTCACTCATCGGACACCCTGTATGTGTATATGTAGTTATGTACGTTATTTCATGATTGAAGTTTCTGAGTATATTCAATTTTTTCAATAAGATTGACGCAAAACTATAAGGTACTATTATTGACGGGAGGTCAGTCTACTTTGGCGCGCTTGTTGATATTCATAGCCAGAGTTGTCTCCCATCCAGGTACTGAACTCACTAAAAGCAAAACCTATGCACTGTTCTGGAGAATATCCTAGTATATCTTATTTTATTACCACAGCTACTAAATATCAATTATTGAAGTAGCCTTATTATATTCGATTATTTTGTTGAACATTCTTTATGCATTGAATACATTACAAAAACGTAAGAATTCATGAATAGAATCCAAATGCAGGAATAAACATTAACTTATCCTCAAGCTAGAGAATCTAAGTTATCGATATCGTTGATAAATTTTCTAAACAAAACTGTTCATACAGTATTGAAAACTAAGAAGAATAAGGACCCTAATATTGAACGAAAAATGATCCATTCTTTGACCTAGAAATGGAAAACAATCATTGAAGCGCATGTTGAATTACTGTGTAAACTCTACTGTAATTTAGTTTCTTACCTTCTCAAATAGTAAACCATTTTATTTGAATGGAATTTACTTAATTCTGCTGAAATTTCCCCACACTACGTTTCCAATAACGATTCATATAAACATCAAATAAAACAAGTGAGCCAAAAACGCTGCAAAGTTCTGATCTACTAATTTCACAACATTACTTCCTCGAGGTTTTTATTGTTCGCCAACACAACTGACTGAATTACATTACTACAGAAAATAATTGATTGATCGAAAAATTTAATCTTTGAGTGAGTAAGTAAATAACTTTATTAGAACAAAATATTCTGCATAAAAAAGATCATTGATAAATATATTAACATGACATTCGTTCTACTTTTAATTTGAGTTTGGCCTCGTAAAATGAAATATTTACTTCTGTAGTTTCAGTTGATTTCATTCAAATCCGTTGACGTATTTCAGATAATTAGTCCCACTCATCCCCAATTTTGTGCTATTAGGTTCAATTGATCCGTATGGGTTGAAAATGGTGAATGATCATAGGGAATTCCTTTCATATTTTTTTTCCAACTGGCATATAATACATCCATGGAGATAATTTTATTCTGATGTATTCATTAGTTAGGAGATTTAGTGAAGAAAAATTTTTTTTTACATTTACAGTTTCATTTCATATCGCTTGAGCTACTAATCCATAGCAAATTATGATTTGTTGCTATATATTTTGGATTTGAAATGACAAAAGTTATATTCATTCCAAATTTCACGTATGTAATTCAAAAATATTATATGTTTCAGTTGAATGAATTGAACCAAAAATTTTGGTGTTTGATCAATAATGTTAATTATGCCCAGTAATAGTACCAAGTTTCCTGATTTTCCCTCCTGGAGGTATGACATACAATTTTCAGTTCATATATGAATTTTACTTTATTTAATTTATAGCAGCTTTTAAAATTTTGGAGAGAGAGTTTATTGCGCTGTTATAAGAAAACTCCTCAGGCGATTAAGAATACCATAATCCGATAAACAAACACTTGAGCCTGGAGCTTCTGCCTGAAGTAAATCAGCTATCCAATGAGAGAGACATTTATCCATGTGGAGTTAGTACTGGATGAGTATTATATTCAATTTGATTCTCTCTATCTTTCTAACGTTTTTTATGAATAATTTTTTTTTTGTGATGGCTACTTTTGCGTTCTATTTACACTTAACTCACTTATAAAAATTAAAAGAAATTGCATAACAACTAAATTCAGAAATTTTCCCATGAGATTGCTCGCAATGATTCTCTAATACAACAAGTGGTCATCATTCGATCCAATGGACCGAAGTAACAAAGAGAGACACGAGAGAAAATGTGTGAAATTAATAGAAGAAATACTACCTAAACCAACCATCTGCCTGTCTAAATGAATAAAGTTGAAGAGTTTTGCTAGATAACTTCAATTCTGAATCATTGTATGGAATTTTCTAAACAAACAATTTCAATTATGCGGATAAGTTGATAACTATACCCACCTAAAAATGAGGCTGTCCGTCAGAAATTACATAGTACCTACAGATAATCATCAGTACCCCATAATTCGTGGTGTAGTCAACTTAGATTAGGTAATTTGATGGCTTGTACTATTCTAATTGTTTTACTTGACATCAAAAGTAACATATCTCCTCATAATTTATGTACTTTTCTCTTCATTCAAAGGAGTTGAAGTTAGAAACACAAGTCAGCAAGGTCTACACGTTTCCTGATATTTAGGACTGATATCATGTGTATAGCATGTCGGTATAAAACATTATTGCCGTATACTTCCAAGTTTATATTAGGCCTTCATGTGCTTTAATTAAATTCTGTGAATTTATGTCGTATATATATATGTGTGATGATTACGACCAACACTACAAGGGGATCCTTGTCGTTATCTTATATGGGAGAGTGGCGTGGAAGTGACTGAACATCTACTCAATTTGGAAGTAATAAACAGAAAATAGTCACGAATGGGAGACATAAGAGCATAATGGAATTTTCTATTTGAATTTGGGAATTCGTTTCTCAAATATTCCGCGTGTGTACCTAGCTTGCTTGTTTGTACTTTGGAAATTAGATTTCGCAATTGTGCTATATCCCAACAACGATATATTGACAACTCGGTTGAGCACTGATCGATTTTATTGCGTCATTCACATTTCGATTTCTTTCATTGCGAAAAATCGAGTGTAGAGACATTATTAAGCAGTGGTAACTCTTTGGATATAGTCTTCGCAATATCCAAAATGATGTAATACTTAGGCAGTAGGGTAACAATACAAGATGAATCTTCAAGTTTTACATTAATTTCAATCATAGATCTCCTTCCATCAAATAAATCACCTTCATTATTCACTATTTGTCCAGATTCGGCTCACCTATAAAAATAAGGTCGATGGAATTGTATAAAAATATCAGTTTATCTTTGGTTGCTTTGAAATGGTTATTTAGAATGGAATTAATGTTGCTTTACTATAACTATATCACATTCTCTAATTTGCAGTGTTTTACTACTTCCGCCGGTTTCCTAGTTATAGAACATAATTATGTCTGTTCGCACGTCCATAGGAACGATAACTGTCGAACTAAATGTGTTAGAGGGCTCAAATTTGCTGGATCTGTTTGTCTGTTTGTAGTCCTAATGCGCTGGTCTAATTCGTTATTGGGCAAAAACTGGCAAGTGCTTTCGGAGTTAATTTTGTTTTCCCGATAACTCGAGAATTACTGATATGGTCGAATCGAAACCCGTTGAAAAATACCATCACGGAAACATAATATGCAAAATCAAGTGACGATCGTATGAATAGAAAATTTGTAAGAAAAATTTAAATAAATTCAGTATCTCACAAACAATTCTTCAGATTTCGCTGAAATTTTTTGCAAAAACTTATTTTACCCTGGTTGAATTCAGTACACTCTAAGAAATTTTACAACACCGGTCAACATCCGCTAACACCGGCCTGACTTCCTTAGAGGTCCTGATCTTTTCAGTGTTATTTCGCACCATCCGAAATAACACCGACTTTCAGGTGTATTTTCTGCCATAATATAATCCGCTTTCACACCAGACCGATTGAGATTTATCATTCGGATGAGTGTGAGGTAGCACTAGATCAATGTGGTTTAGCACTAGTTCGGTGTGAATTAGCACAAGTACCGTAGTGCATTTAGCACTGGTTTAGTGTGATTTAACTTTAGTTCAGTGTGAATTTGCACTGACCTAGTGCGTGTGCAATATCTTGTTCAGTGTTATTTAACACCGAATCAGATGCGTTTTAAACCCTCGGGATGTAGGTATTATTTAGTTGAAATTTACATCATTTTCGGTGATTTATATGATATTGTTCGTTTTATAATTTGAAACTCAATATCGTATAAATCACCGAAAGGCTATGTAAAGGGTATAGGTATTGAAAAAAACTTTTTAGTACATATGAATTTATTATTTCAAAGATTACCTATTTAATAGACAGTTTAATTTTTTAAATATAATTTGTGAAAATACAATAAACAATAATTTTTTATAGAAATATTTAGTGATTACTGAAGCTTAAAGGGATAATCAAAACTGTCCTCAAACCAATCGAACTTTTGAGGCAGCACTTTCTGGTCCAACGACACAAAATCCTTCGAGATCAGGTGTCAATGATATAGCGCTGGCAGTTTTTTCAATAATGCCAATTGTTTCTTCTGATGGTGAGGGTTACTGAAATTAAAACATTTATATATTAATCATATATAATCATACAATTTCAATTGGTGCCAACAAAATAATGTGAAGCTGGCAGGCCTTTATATAATTGAAAGTTGTAACTTTTTAACGTGCTTAGGACCGATAATTGACTATCAACGCTGGTTTTATTCGATATAGATATCAAGAATTCACTCTTATCTGAAATAAAATATCCTGGAGAATAGGTTTTTGCGACAGTGTGATATACAATTAAGATACGCAATATTCTGAAAAAAATATGTTCCCTTAGACTACCTACTACAAAAAACACTCACCTGCAAGTGCTTCTTAATAAATCCTTCTGATAGTTCACAAAAGGTTAGATGAATAAGCCCCATTTGTTTGAAGAACATTACGAAAATACATTTCAATAAAGAAACTGTAATAACATTAATAATAAATATGAAAATTCATCTAATTCAGATAATTGCACTTTTCAAATAAAGAAAATTGAATGAAATATTTTTCACTGACAAATGTAAAATTTCAAAGTCGGCGATGGACGAATTTGTAAATCCAATCGACCAACCAACACAAATATCTCATCAAAATTTTCGGGAAAAATTGATGGAATGAGGATACCCAATTACGTAGGCAATCAAAAACATTAAATTGAACATTCATATGTACTTGTAAACAGTATTATTTCCAAACTTCGTTCGACGGCCAAAACAAATTTCTCATTATTCTCATAAGTCATAACGAATCTTCTTGATGCACTTCGTTTTTCCAGATTCTCACTTCATAATGCATCATGAACCAACTTACCGTCTCCAAGCCACAAAATAATAAAATCAACCCGATAGAACATACAACATTGTAGTCTCCCATGAAATGTACGTGTTGTGTTAGAACTAGTCAGAAGTATTGCGACATAACCAATCCCTGCACATTGTTGCCGGATATAATTATATTCTGATATTTTAAAAACAATCCTTTGGTTTCGCAAATATCCATTTTCCAAAATTGGATGTTTCCAATTTTGTGTACTTGAAACGATTTTTTTATGGAATGGTGCAATGAGTAGCGATTTGTTCAAACCTGCAATGTAAAATTATATCATACTCACTTTGAAGTCATTTTCTATCAGACTATTCATGATATACTTACCACAACAATCCATATGTTTATTTTTCGTGACTGAATATATCTCTTGATTGATAGGTAACTACAAATATTCAACTATTGTTGTACTACGAAATCATTAACTAGCAGAAAATAAATTTGTGAATCATTGAGAGCGTGGAGGAATTGATTTTCATAGTCAAGAAAGGGATACATTGATATTTCCAATATTGATTCGAGTGTCCCGAAATAACATCAATATTGTTTGTGAGAATTCCCCATGGAAGGGCACGATTCTTCCTGTCATCTTATAATTATTAATTCTTCACAACTATCAGTGATTTCTTTATATTTAAAAGACTCAGCAGGGATATCTGTCTTTCGAGAAAGAATACTTGGCAACTATGTAACGATGAATAAGTTTACAAAATAAAGTATAATGTTCTTTTGATATTCCTGGTGCGAATTTGGATAGTTTGTTGGTCGAAAAGCACTTGTTGGTACTTTCGATGATTTCACATGTTTCAAAAGTTATTCTTGGATATACATAAAGTTGATAACTGAGTGTAAAGTTTGGTAATCGGATTAAATCTCTGAAATCCTTCTTTCACATTTCACCATGCAGTGCTCATTTTCACCCAAGATATCACCTATCTGACTTTTGTATGAAGAAGTGGCATTAAAACTTGATAGAAACTGTGAAATTTCAAATAAATTAAATTAATTCTTGATACTGGATCTGTTTGTGATATTTTCTGTCATAAATTACACTACCGAACACAATGTGATCATAATAACGAAACTATTGATAGGAATGAGACATTCTAGTGGCAAATTGCATCGACAATATTCTTGATAGTATGAAATCAATATTAACACTGAGATTTTTTTTAGAGTGTAGCTGTATGCGTGACCACTCTGGCTATGAATTTGAACAAACGCGGCGAAATAGACTGATTCCAAGTCAGCGAATTTGCAATTTTCTACGATAGATCCAATTCTGTACTAAGAATAAATTCAATATGTTTGTGTTAACGGTTGCACAGTTAGATTATATTCCCATAATCCGATGTTCCCATCAGGAGCCCATCACTTAAGTCTTCAGTTTTCTAATATACCCAAATAAAGTTGAATTTTGCTTAACTTTTCTAGAATTTTGATATAAGTACGCTGATGGAGAATTGTAATCACCAGGAAGACAAGTATCGACCATACAATTGAAAGAAATTAAAGGAGGGTTAAAAGCTTTTCATGTAACCTCTTACAAGGTTAGTAGAAATATTCTTTTATCATTCGCCCCTCCAAATAATCCAAAAAATCATAAAGTTGAACATGAATAAAACTAAATGATTTCCTTCCACTCCACTGGGTAATGCGACATACTCTATCATCTACAAACCGGGAGCCGGGGTTTAACGTTCAACATTATATGGCTTCATATGTTTTTTTAGTTCGAATTGAGCTGCAGAGTGAACAATGCTCCTGTAATTTCCGTGTTTTCGACCTAGTCAGTCGTAAAATAGGTCAGTTAAATGTGAATGCGAACTGTTATACCTTTATTGTTAACTGACCTATCCCTAAAGCTTGAACTGCGAAGCTGAATGTACCTTTGGATATCTGAATGAATTAATTCAAACTATGTTTGGCAGCTGGGATGATATCCAATTTGTTTCGGATAGTTTGTTGTGTTGATATGATACTTATATTAATATAAATATAATATTAATATTGTGATATCATCGAAAATCGAATGAAATTTACATGTTGCCTAAGCAATACCGGAAGATAATAAGATATGACATAAGTCGTAATTTGTCCGGCGCATTTTTTCTTTCTTTTATACAATATAAAGTAAAATATATATCTATGGGAGATGATAGCCCTTCTTAAGGGCCCTGTAGCGGTCTTCGAACATCTGAAGTTCTCAATAATCATCGCTTTGACTTGGACCGGTCAGACCATGGTTTTGAAAGAGACCCTCCTGGCCTCACGAGCAACATTTTCATTTTTGAATTCAAATATTGAAGGAATTTCAGGAGTGAATATCTTCGAAAACTAGTGGAGGCGATTCTTCTCCACGAGATCCCATTCGGATACAGAGAAGTATTTTTGTGAGAGGAGACTTTTGAAAGGTTATGTATTATTTTTAATTTGTTCGTTTCCTCCTCTTGTCTTTTCATTTTTCAGGTTGAGTTTCGGGTACCTTGGAGAAACGTATCCGTTTTTTGACGAGGAAATCCACATTGAAGAAATATATCCCCATCAATATTTTTAAATTTCAGCAAATTTTGTAAACAATAGTTACAAATCACCACACTCACGGGGAGAAAGGTTTTTTTGCTGAGGTTTTTTCCTAAGCTCTTGTATCATACGTCGAATTGTATGGTAGCCCGTTACACCAACCTCTGCTAACACATATTCAGCTCTCAGTCAAAAGAATATATATATATATTACCGGAAGATGAACCATACATAAAAATAAAAAATTATTAAAAAATATTTTTGTTGTCACGATAACTTCAGAACGGAAAGAGATAGCGGCTTCAAGTTTTCAGGTTAGGATGTGCACCAGAACGCGACATTTCAGTTTGTTTATGAGCCTAATCGGCCAAACGGTTTTAGAGTTATAGCCATCTAAAATTTTCTGAAATTTTGTGGTTTTTTGTTCCTCATTAACTCGAAAAATACTGAACCGATTGAATTCAAACCTGGTTATTAGTTGTAGAATGCCAACGCGGAAATGCTTGCAAAATTTGGTGAAGATAGCAATTGTAGAAAATTTTGAATAAATCATTGAAAATACAAAAAAATAATTCTATATATCAGTAACTGATCGTTTGAAATTGCTGAAATTTTGCTATAGCCTTCATAACCTAACTCTACTACCAATTTTCAAGTTTTAATACGATCGGTTAAATATTGTTGGAGATTCGAGCATTCTTGTGTGAGTTCAGTAGATGGGTGACCGTTGTCACGATAACTTTCGAACGAAAGGAGATAGGGTCTTGCAATTTTCAGGGTAGGTTGCGTATCCGAAAGGGAGAGTTGAGTTCGGGCATAATCGTTTTAATGGTTTCCGAGTTATACCACCTGGAATATTATTTACTTGATAACTCAAAAAATAAATATTCGATCGAATTGAAGTTTGGTAACTAGTAGTAGAAAATCAACATAAAGACGTGTTTAAAATTTTGTAAGAACCGTACCCCTAGAAAATTTGAAAAAAATGACGAAAAAAAAAATTTTAAGAACCGTACCCCTAGAAGGTTTCAAAAAAATCACGAAAAAAAAAATTGGTTCAAGCACTGACGTGAAGTCAGAAGCTTTTGCGCGTATGTTCTATTGTCCATTCTTCTGTATTGGACACCCTTAATCGAATTTACCATGGTAAATTATGTTGTCCATTCTCCTGTATTGGACACACTTAATTCGAATTTACCATGGTAAATTCGAATTAAGTGTCCAATACAGGAGAATGGACAACATAATTTACAATAGTAAATTCGATTAAGGGTGTCCAATACAGAAGAATGGACAATAGAACATACGCGAAAAAGCTTCTGACTTCACGTCAGGCTTGAACCAATTTTTTTTCTTCGTGATTTTTTTGAAATTTTCTAGGGGTACGGTTCTTAAAATTTTTTTTTTCGTCATTTTTTTCAAATTTTCTAGAGTTACGGTTCTTACAAAATTTTAAACTCGTCTTTATGTTGATTTTCTACTACTAGTTACCAAACTTCAATTCGATCGAATATTTATTTTTTGAGTTATAAAGGAAATAATATTCCAGGTGGATATAACTCGGAAACCATTAGACCGATTATGCCCAAAATTGAACTCAACTCTCCCTTTCGGATACGCAACCTACCCTGAAAATTTCAAATCCCTATCTCCTTTCGTTCGAAAGTTAACGAGGCAACAGTCACCCATCTACTGAACTCACACAAGAATGCTCGAATCTCCAACAATATTTAACCGATCGTATTAAAACTTGAAAATTGGTAGTAGAGTTAGGTTATGAAGGCTCTTGCAAAATTTCAGCAATTTCAAACGATCAGTTACTGATATATAGAATTATTTTTTTTATTTTCAATGATTTATTCAAAATTTTCTACAAATGCTATCTTCACCAAATTTTGCAAACATTTCCGCGTTGGCATTCTACAACTAATAACCATGTTTGAATTCAATCGGTTCAGTATTTTTCGAGTTAATGAGGAACAAAAAACCACAAAATTTCAGAAAATTTTAGATGGCTATAACTCTAAAATCGTTTGGCCGATTACGCTCATAATCAAACTGAAATGTCGCGTTCTGGTGCACATCTTAACCTGAAAACTTGAAGCCGCTATCTCTTTCCGTTCTCAAGTTATCATGATATCAAAAATATTTTTTAATAATTTTTTAATAATTTTCTAGCCATACGATTCGTACAAAATTTCACAAACGTGCTTAGGTTCATATTCTACAACTACTCACCAAGTTTCAATTTGATCGGATTTATATTGGTTGAAAACAAAGTTATTACTCGGAAACCGCTGGGCCGATTATGCCCATTAACGAACTTGTCTGTCGTATTGGGATGCTCCACCTACCCTGAAAATTTCAAGTCGCTAGCTGTTTTCGTTCTCAAGTTATCGTGGCAACGGCCAGACGGCCGGACGGCCAGCCGGCCGGCCGGACAGAATCAAATTTGACCTCGAATTCTTCATTGGGGAGTCGAACTTAATCGTTTGAGACCATTTTTTCCAAAAAATTCGAAACTTACAGACATTTGGGCAAAACTATAACGCGATGTTCCCCAGAACATACGCGCAAAAATTGATTATAGCCTCCTCTGAATTTTTCAGATCTCACTGATATTTCAATATTCAATATTTGATATATATTCAAAATCTGGAAGTACTTCAGAAATATAGAGTGCTCCACGAAGAACCCTGTACATGAAATATCAATTTGTCACTAATATAATTTGAGTTTGTATAGATTTGCCCTTAGAATACATTTTTGCGCGTATGTTCTGGGGAACATCGCGTCATCATTTTGCCCAAATGTCTGTAATTTTAGAATTTTTTGCCGAAAATAGTCTAAAACGATTGAGTTCGACTACCTGATGAAGAATTAGAGGGCAAATTTGATTCTGTCCGAATTATTAAAAAATATTTTATATGTCACAATAACGTTCGAACGGAAACAGATAGCGACTTGAAATTTTCAGGTTAAGTTGTGCATCTGAATGCAACATTTGAGTTCGTTTATAGGCGTAATCAGCCAAACGGTTTTGGAGTTATAATCATCTGAAATGTTGTTGTTATTTCCTCAATAACTCGAAAAATGCACAACCTATTAAATTCAAACATTATTATTAGTTGTATAATGCCAACTCGAAATTGTAACAAAATTTCGTGAGGATCGTATCACTAGAAAATTTTTAAAAAATGATTGAAAATTATTGAAAAAATTCTATATATCATTAACTATTCGTTCGACATCGCGAAAATTTTCGAGAGCCTTCAAAACCTAACTCTACTACCAAGTTCCAAGTTTGAACACGATCGGATAGATATTGTTGGAGATTCAAGCAGCCTTGTGTGAGTTCAGTAGATGGATGGTTGATCGTTGCCTCGATAACTTTCGAACGAAAGGAGATAGGGACTTGCAATTTTCAGGCTTTGTTGCGTATCCGAATGGGAGTGTTAAGTTCGATTACGGGCATAATCGGTCCAATGGTTTCAGAGTTATACCCACCTGGAATATTATTTCCTCTATAACTCAAAAATATAGACTCAATCGAATTGAGGCTTGGTATCTAGTTGTAGAATATCGACATAAAGACGTGTAGAAAGTTTTTTTAAGAACCGTTCCCCTAGAAAATTTAAAAAAAATTGTGAACAAAAAAATTGCTTCAAGCACTGACGTGAAGTCAGGAGCTGTTGCGCGTATGTCCATTTTCCTGTATTGGACACTCTTAATCGAATTTACCAGGGTATATTATATTGTTCATTCTCCTGTATTGGGCACTTAATTCGAATTCACAATGGTAAATTCGAATTAAGAGTGTCCAATTCAGGAGAATGGACAATATGATTTACCATGGTAAATTCGATTAAGAGTGTCCAATACAGGAAAATGGACACCAGAACATACGCGCAAAAGCTCCTGACTTCACGTCAGTGCTTGAACCAATTATTTCACTAAAACGTTACACAAACCGTTAATTTTCGGCGTTTTTTGGCCTGAACTATCAATGTGTCCAAATGTCTATAACTTTCGAATATTGGGCGGAAAATGGTCTCAAACGCTTAGTTTCGACTCAGTGACGAAGAATCCGGGGCCAACCTCATTTCTGTCCGTCCAGCCATCCTTCCCGCCCGTAAGCACGATTACTCTAGAACGAAATAAATTAGAGAGGTTTTGCAGTAGGTACACCTGACATTTTGTTCTCCTGATAATTAGAAAAATACTCATCTGATTGGCTTGAAACTCGGTAGTTGTTCATCAGTAGATTTTAGTACACCCAGAAAAATGTTCAAACCAAAACATATTTTGTTACCAGCTTATCTTATCTTTTAATTTATCATCAGTGCTCATCGTAAACTGTTACTCAACTTCAACTTTCATTTGTCAGATATCGCAGAACTCTTGCCAAAGCCTACAAACCCTTATTTTACGAAGTATAGTTCTTGAATTAAACTTTATCGGATATATTTTGTTGAAAATATTTTTATTTTTATATTATTCTTTTCTCGGGAAGCCAGTCAGCCTTGGGCAAGTACAGAGTTTGAATAAGCTCGCCAGAGCAGACTGACTTCACGTGAGTGCTTTTCGAATAGTTTACTGCTGATTAGGAGCATAGAACTGAAGTAATTGATACATTGTGTACACTTAAAGGGGACTTGAAAACTTTGTACACTGAGAGAAATGTTAGGGTTAATAATTAATAATTCTTTATTTGGGACAGTTTTGTTTGTCATAAATAAATTTTATTAATTATTAATAAATATTATTAATAGTTAGAACAACTTGATAAAAACCTTATTTCTCAGAAATATTCCATTTATTTGGGCAAGATTTATTAATAATCAAACTGGTTTATTACCAGTAAATAAATGTAATCCAGA
This sequence comes from Halyzia sedecimguttata, assembly GCA_937662695.2. Lineage (NCBI taxonomy): Eukaryota > Metazoa > Arthropoda > Insecta > Coleoptera > Coccinellidae > Halyzia > Halyzia sedecimguttata. The sequence goes on along the minus strand of OW569416.2, from coordinate 5,774,557 downwards.
AATGTCATGTTCAAAAATATCATTAACTATAAACAAATATTTCATTTCCACCAAACAAATCTTATTTGAAGTAAAAACTGTCCTTATTTCTATCAAACAAACCCTTATTGAATTATGATTGAAGCAAGATTTATTAATTATTAATAAATCTTGATTATACTGGAATAAGTGTTTATTATATCTCGCATCCTGACCGTGTAGGTCGACGTACCCCACCCCATTGGCCATTATACCGAAATGCGAATCTGAAAACTTTGTAATACAGCGATCAGTCACATTTAGTATTCTTTAATTCGTCTATTGGTTGTTCGTGCGTGATGTATAGGTGAGCGGACAGAATGGTTGGATTCCAGACATTTTTGTTTCAAAATGGTCTGAGTCATTCAAAAAATACATTCGAAGGTAAGGCTTAGTTTGCATATAAAATTTTTAGTTTAGATTAGCTTAATCACTGACCCTGATTCTCAAAATATTTTGCTCAATGATACTGCATGATATAAATACTACGTAAATATATTTTCTTTTCCAAAATATGAAGTTGTTCTTAAGAAAACTTCAAATATAAGGAAACGAAACAACTGCTGCAACAAATTCAGGTTATTCATAATAAGGAATTCTTGATAATGGATTTCTATTTGCTGGAGTTTTCGGTCAAATTCACTTGTGATTATAAATGTTTCTTTACGATTAATCAAAGTTGTTAATACGTGTTTATTAGAAAAAATATAAATCCATTTGATATAATTCTCGAAAATGTGGTGAAATTTATTTTTGAATATTTATAATTTCCAGAAAATCAGTTCGTTATTTCAATGCTATTAGTTTTTCATATTGAAATTCCAAAAAACCTGAATATGAATATGATATGAATCAGAAAAACAGTTTCGTTATTATTTATTCATATTGAAACTTCGAAAAATTTTTGAAGGTTAAATGTTTTTTTTTTCTTATTATTTTCCAGTAAATACACCTCCGCTATAGTGATAGTGACAACATGAGGCACCCTAGAAACTCTCTTCGCAATTCTTCGAACTGGCTCCTGTAGTTACATACCATCGAGATTTTGGATTTAGAAGACTACATAGAAGACTACCACAAAATATCATATGGGAATTGTTATTATATAAATTTTAGAAAGTTATTCTTTTTTGCAATATATGAATACCTCAGTTTCCATTCAACTAATCAAATTTATTTGAAAAATTAATTTTTCTTGAAAAAAACATTCATTTACTGTACATAACTAATTATTTAATAAAAATATACAATTTTTTTATAGTGAAGTTTTCTTTATTCATAGTAAATATTAATTTCTGAAATAAATCTATATATAAATATATCTTTGTTTATTATGAGAATATTGATATTCATCGAAAACAAATATTTTTTTCTCATAAATAACATTTATTTATTATAAATAATTCGTTATTGAATGATAATAAACCTTTTTGATGTAGTGATAAACTTTGTTATCCATGAATAAATCGTATATTAATAATTAATATATATTAATTTAAACCAATAAATATTTATTTTTAAAACTCAAATAAATCCATTATTTAGGACAAATAACTATTTATTACGCCATATATGAATAAGGGGTTTATTTAATATGAATAAACTTTATTATTTATAAATAAACTGTTCTCTCAGTGTAATCATTAAGGGATACTTGGGGATATGAGTTCATTACTGAATGGTTCCTTTCTGTATTTTTTTTCTTAATTTTTTTTTTACAGATATGATTTACCTACAGAAAGGAACCACTCAGTATTGAAAACATTCTAATGTGAAATAATAGTTTGTGTCATCTTTACGCATCTAAAGATACAAATAAATATTTTTCATAAAAATTTTGTTCATTTATATTCCAGGAAAATATTGGCTCTTGTTTTTTTGTTTAAACGTCATCATATTTTTTCATATATTTTTTTTAATTTTCTGGTGATATGGCTCTCGCACAATTTCACGTAGGTCTTTGTGTCGTCAAGTTTTCATTCGACTGGATCTGTAACTCCGAAACTGTTTGTCTGATTATGCCCAAAATTGAACTAAACTGTCCCATTCCGATGCGCAACCTATAGTTGCAACCTGAGAAATGTAAGTCGCTATCTCTTTCCGTTCGAAAGATATCGTTGCAACGGTCACACTTTCAGCTACTAAATTCACACAAGACTCTTCAGCACTCCAGCAATATAGATCCGATCGTATTCAAATTTGGAACTGGGAAGTTATGCTTTCAATGATCTCGCTGAAGAATCTTCTGAGATATAAAATTTATTTCAATGATTTTCCCACAAAAATTTGCGTGTCGACATTCTACAACTAACTACTATGTTTGAAATAGATCGGATTCCCTATTTCCCTCCATTGTCAAGTTATCTTGATATACCTAAGTAATATTTTATTTAAAATTTTCTATTTATAGGATTCTTGAAAAATTTCACATACATCATTATGTTGGTATTCTTCAACTACTACAAAGTTTCAATTCGATCGGATTTGTATTGGTTGAAAACAAAATCAGTATACTCGGAAACCGTTGGGCTGATTATACCTATTAACGAACCTATCCGTCGCATTTAGACGCGCCACCTACCCTGAAATATTTAAGTGGAAATCTTTTTTCGTTCGAAAGTTACCTTGGCAACGGCCGGACAGAATCGACTTTGACGTCAGATTCTTCATCAGTGACTCGAACCTAATCGTTTGAGACCATTTTGAGCAAAATTTCCAATATTATACAATTCGAACATAACTCATTACCAAAACTTAGTTGACTACCTGTTTCCGTATGAATTGTGGGCTTATTCCATAATTGAGTATGAAAAATATTGTTTAATGAATATTGAAAAACTTAGTATTATATTCTTCTTGTAGTCTCCAAATACAGAAGAACTAATTCGAAGAAGATCAGCAGCACATATATGAAATATTATGTCTTCTTCACCACCAGTCAAGAAGGAGGTAAATGAAAAAAATTATATGAAATTCTACAACTCATTTATTTGCCGATTGTTCAAGAATTTTTGGATTTATAAAATTTAAAGAAAGACATACGATAGTTAAGTAGAACATCAAGATGAAAACATATTGAGAGATTTCAGAGCTTGCAAAATGGCGGATGCGATGGTTTCGCCAGCATCATTGCTCAGAAGAGAATTCGTGGATTTCCCAACTGATGGATTTTTAGCAATATCCGCAAATGTTAGTTGAAGACTTCGATTTAGAATAATGGCGAAAAACTGAATTCCTCCCTTCGAGCAAATATTGTATTTGACAATACGATTTAAATAGTTTACGATTAATACAACTCTTAAAATTCCTGATTCCTGTGCAGGATTAAATCAAAAAAATATGTTCTAATGGCAGACATGTGCTATTTTTGCAAGACAGTTTAAAAGTTCTTGTACAAATTGTAATGTATATTCATTAAAAATATTCAAGAAAATATAAAATAAAAGGAAAAAGTAAGTAAATTTATGAACGATATGCCAAAAGCTTATAACTGTTATCTTCAGGTTTCACTAACGATGCGCAAAACTAATTATTTTCTTGGCAATGCCTACAACCTTTTTTCGCGTATGTTCCAGGCAACACCTCGTTTTTATTTTGCCCAAATGTCTGTAATTTTTGAATCAAATATTTCTAAAAAGGTCTCAAACGATTAGGTTCGACTCACTGATGAATAATTCGAGGTCAAATTTTATTCTGTCTGACTGGCCTGTACGGCCGTTGCCACGATAACTTGAGAACGAAAAATAAATGGCGACTTGATATTTCCAGGGTAGGTGCGCGTCCCAATACAACGGACAGGTTCGTTTATGGGCATAATCATGTGCATAATAATGGTTTCCTAGTTGCCGACCATTTCAGTTTTGTTCATGCACAACCTTCAACTCCTACGAACCCTTTAATGGAGAAAAAAATGAGGGGGGCGTGAGGAGGTTGAAAGGGGTTGAAAGTTGTGCATGAACAAAACTGCAATGGTCGACTTTCATTCGGTGACAAATTTCATCAGGTACCATCATCTCACATTAAATGAGCCATAATAAAGTGCACATACTGAAAACCTCTTTGAACTAACTATTTTTCAAAAATGAAAAATGTTTTCTTGAAAATTTCTGCACGCATGTAAAGAAGATACAAAGACCTTGCCAAAAAAGTACCACAGGACCCACTTTCCCTATTCCTAATTTAGTAGATTGATTGGGATGGCACAGGGTGCAACAAAAATCTTTCAAAAATGCATACAACGAATACTTGGATTACTTCCTCCATTTTATTGAAGTGACTTCTTTCGTTTATCAACTAAAGCCAGCATATTGTATAGTGCGAATGGTTTAAAATTCAAAAATGCTGCACAATGGCGGATGTACTACTCAAGAATCATACCCTCCAAGAATACACAAAATAACGCAGGTCACTGAATTTCTATGAGATGGCCATTGATATCGAATTGCAGATAAGGAAAGATACAGACTAAAGTACAATCGCTGAGGAAACAGTTCGAACTCTTAAAATGTTTCAAGGGTAAAAACTCGATGATACAATTAAAAGATTTCGAGAGAAAATCTGAGAACACTATTTGATTGTCACTGGTCATACCGCAAAAAGATTTGTATTCAGAAAAGACGCTGAATTTTCTCATCGATAATGATTTTTTGAAGAATAAGAATAATTTTCTCTTGAAATCCACTGACATGGTAACGAACAGCCTTGAAATCACTTCACCAACTTTACAAAAATTATTAAATGGTTTCTATCTGGATTTTCTCTGCCAAACTCTGAAAAGTATATATTCAATAAATAGTTATTATTTTATTAATTACTTCTGCGTGAGAAAGATATTTGTCAGATGCAAAAAATCGAACCATGTGACCCAACATACAATAACGAAACAATAGAATAATTCCCAAGTTCCTAAGAATTGAATTACCTTTTGATAGTGGTTGCCGAAAAATTGAGAGCAGATTTGGTCATTATCTTGTCAAAGATAGAGCATCAAGATATCATAAGGAAGGAGAAGAAATTTTGAATAATTTGTCAAAAAATGATGCTGATCATATCTTTTATTGTGTTGATGTTTCATATGAAAAATTGGTTCAAGCCCTGTGGACAGGAGCTTTGGCGCTCCTGTTCAAACTTTGACAAATCATATCTCCGCAATTATTGGTCTCTGGGAATGATATAAATGGTTTCTCACGATAGAACTGCATCATGAAAGAATTTAAATTCAAACAGACCGATTCTCCTCAATAACAAACTTATCCGAGATATTCATTCCTCAAATCTAGTCTGAAAATTATATTATATCAATTATAACAATATTGCAGTTTTGTTTTTACTGGAGATATAATGAACCCAATTTGAGTATGTATCTTACTAAAGAATATATTTCCATCATGATATTATCCACGGGCATTATATTATCACCTTAAAAAATAATATCATATCATCCACATAATTCTAAGATAGCTGAGGTTATTTAACTGGTCATTTTGCATTCAATCATATTTTTTTTTCTAGAACAGTAGGTGTATTTACTATCAAGAATAACGAACCAGAAATAAATTTGACATTTATCTCTCATAGGAAAATAAGATGACATGTAAGAATACAGATCATATAATAATTCATTCAGCATTCTGTGAAAACATAGAAGTACGATTCTTTATTGAAATTTCGAAAAATCATATCTCCGAAAGTATCAGCTTGTTAGAGTTGAAAATGATATAAATGGATTTTTATGGTAAACCTGCATCTTAAAAAAAATTAATTTGAAATTTGTATGTAATCATTGAAGAATACTGTGGGAGGTATATTAAATATTAAAAGGTTTCCTTCTGGGTTTTTTCTCCCAAACTCTGAAAAATATCAATAAAATAAAAATTAATTAATTTGTGATTTGCTTCTGTGTAAGAAATACAAGATGTTTGTCAGAAGCAATCAATTGAACAATGTTGCCCAACAAACAACAACAAAACAACATCAACGAATAAACAACTATATCGTAAAGTTTCGGAGTCTATATCGGATTCATTGGTCAGACGCTTAACGAAAATCTTTAGAATCATTTCACAATAACTATCAATGAAATAATTCTTAAGATTTTCGTTAAGCGTCAGACTCCTTCGTCAGACGCTTAACGAAAATCTATAGAATTATTTCACAATAACTATCAACGAAATACTTCTTAAGATTTTCGTTAAGCGTCTGACGAAGGATGCTGATATAGACTCCGAAACGTTACGATATAGTTGTTTCTTCGTTGATGTTGTTTCGTTGTTGTTTGTTACGCAACATTGTGTTTCTTACGCAGAAGCAAATCACAAAATAATTAATTTTTATTTTATAGATATTTTTAAGAGTTTGGTTGAGAAAACCCAGAAAGAAACCTTTTAATATTAAAATTTGTAATGTACGTTACTCCGAAACCATAAGGCCGATTTCGTCCAATAACAAACTCAACCAAGACATTTATCTCCCAAACCCACTCTGAAAATTTCAACTGCATAGCTCATTCTGTTCGAGAGTTATTGTGGAAACAAAGTTTTAAAATTGTTAAATTTTTTTTGACACTTTATGGCAACTCGATCACTAGAAAACTTCGCCTGCATATAGAGGTCATTATTCAACAACTTGGTGCTAAATTTCAGATAGATCGAGTGATCGGTTTCGGAAATATTCATAAATAATATTTTCACGAAAAACGACCATAATTCTGAAACCGCTTGATGGATTTCGCCCATTAATGAACTCCTCCGAGATATTTACACTCCAAACCTATCCTTTTCAGCCAAAAATTCGAAAATCACAGACATTTGGGCAAATTGATAAGCACTCTTTTCCAAAGAACAAGAGCGCCAAAAATGAATATCTACAAAGCGGTGCATCCAATTTGAATAAATTCAATTCTCTATTCGATGAAAAACAAAGACCATCCATTAGTATACTTAATAACTTACGAAATAAATGTTTCGTCGCTGATGTGTTTCCTCATTGTTTGTTAGGCAACTGTCATTGTTCGATTTATTACTTCTGACAAATATCTTGTGTTTCTTACGCAGAAGCAAGGTTGTTTTCAGGTTGCACATCTCACAATGAATAATAATAATTCAAACGAACAATAAACGATCAAAATATTTGAGATAATATTCACTTGTATTTTCTGATGTGAATGTTCATTTTTGCATTATTTTCAGCTGCCCAGATGATGGCATATGGCCGAAATCGATAGTCAATAGAGCGTTTTTCAAAAGGTGTGTTTCTCATTTATCCTTATTAATATTCACATACTTATGGAGGAATTCGAAGCCGAAACGAAAAAATACATAATAATTTTTTGTGATTTCTGAGCAAATTTAATTAGGAAATGAAGTTAAAATCTAGAATCTTATCAGTCATGGAGGAATGGTATATCTATCAGTGTCCCGATAACATAATCACAAAAAAGTTCTCCTCATACCAGATGTTGTACATATCTAATGATAAATTTCATCTCAGAATTTCTGAGCTTATAACTACTCATTTTAACATTCTATACAGGAGACAAAATTTCGAAATCACTACTTGTATAGTGACCGACCGAATGTGCGGTTTCGGTTTCGGTTTCGGCCAGTTTCGGCCAAGAAATCTAGTTTCGGCCCTAAATGGCCGAAACTTTCGGCCGGGCCGAAACTTGACTGTTCGTGAATTATCCTGGTCGTTTGGCCAGGAGTTATAAGTAGGTATACATAATTGTCGTACAAGTTATTATAATCTATCATTGTTAAGACTGAGAAATCATGAGAATTCACTAATGATTATTGATTAAATTACATAGGGTGATTCCAAATAAGACGTGAACCTGGGAGGAGGAGTTAGTATGACTCATTAGCTGTTGTTTAATCCATATTTATTAATAGCCAATAGAAAATCAACAGTTTTTGGAGTTCGGGTGATTTTTAAAAGATTTCTGAACTTAGTTCATATTTCGTAAATTTTTTCTACGTTGAGCAAATTTGATGATAATTTTGGTTTATTTTTATCAGAAAAGGATATTATATGTATGAAAAAAGCAAAACTATGCTGTATAATAGGTTGAAAAAGAATTAGTATGATTTGAAATGTGGTATATGAAAAAATGAAAAATGAATTTCTAGTATTTGTCTGCAACTTTCGAATTTCACAATTTAGTATGCCAAAATTATTGTAAAAACTTGTCTACTTCCTTCTTCATTTTCTGAATGATTTCGTAAGATTGCTTATCTAGTTTCGTTTCAGCAGATTTCTTATAAGCAGCCTCTTGCATGTCCGGTATATAAAATAGTGAATGTGTATCAAAAGACAGCGTGAGTAAATTTCAGGCGGAAAATAACAACTGAAGACATCAGAAAGACGGCACGTGCTTGCTTATGGAATGGTGGAACATAATTTATGAATACATTTTCTAATGGAATATCGAGCTTAGTTGTAACAAAAAAATATTGAATTCGTTATTTTTCTCTATCTGCTTCTTACATCCCCTTTCAAATCATACTAATTCTTTTTCAACAGAACCAGAACTCAAATATCTCGGAAACTGTTGATTTTCGGTTATCAGTTAAAATGGCTCAAACCACAGCAAATGATCCATACTAACACCTCCTCCAAGGTTCACGTCTGATTTGGAATCACCCTGTATACATCGACTGAATATTTTGATAACTTGGTAATACCAAAATAATAAATAAAGATCTCAAAAAAATTGACTTCCGATTTTATTCACCACTCCTCAGCTGTTTTTATGTATATGCAAATGAAATTGTAATAAATACAGTAGATTTCAGTATGAAGTATGAAGTTTCGGTTTCGGTTTCGGCCGAAACTGAGACCCTGGCCGAAAGTTCGGTTTCGGTTTCGGTTTCGGTTTCGGTTTCGGCTGAAAAACCAGTTTCGGTCGGACACTACTACTTGAATGGAATTCAATTTCAGACGAATATCATATGCTACTAAGTATGCCTGTACCCCCACCCAACTAAAAGCTACAAAAAATATCAAGAAGCTATTTCCGTTGAACAGTACATTTGTCCTCAATGAATCACTGAACTGCATATTTCCTTCTGTTACTGCAGAATGGTTTACTCAGGATGATTTCGTTTATATTTATTATTGACTACTACTACTTTATAAAATCTGTAGAATGAAACTTGCTTTTGAGTAAAAGACAATTAACACAGCGTCTCCACCACCTAATCGATGTATGAGTGATTTTATGTTGTGCGTAATACAGGGTGTCCCAAGTTCGAGTGCCTATTAGACGTTTCTGGAGAACTGGACATATTTGAAATCTGAAAATTGGGATTATGATATCGCTTTGAAGTCTCTAGTGAGCTAAAATATTTTCGAAGCCCAAGCACTTCCGGTTATACAGGGAGTGGAAATAAATTTGATGAAAAAATTTTTTTTTTCAAGTTTTGCACTCCTGGTATGATCAAGTATTCAATGCTGAATACATTTCTGTTAAATCCATTGTATTTATTCGAATAGTTTTCAGAACATCGAAAAAAAAGCCGGAAAAAAGGCAAATTTGTTTGGTAAGTATTATGTTCATTATTCTTAATTCAAACATCCTGAGCGTGGACCATTTTTACAACATTGAAGAGGAAGAATGTGGAAAGGTCATGCATCTTTTGAATTCTAGAAATATCATCACAAGGTGTTTCAAATTTTGAGTCGAAAATTGTTATCAAAAATTGGCCATAACTTCTGTTTTTCAAATTAGAACCCTATTTTTGGCGCTCTAGTTCCTCGGAACTGAGTGCTTATCAATTTGCCCAAATGTCTGTAATTTTCGAATATTTCGATGAAAATGGTCTTAAACGATTTGGTTCGACTCACTGATGAAGAATCCGTGGTCGAAATTCATTCTGTCCGGCCGGTCCGGCTGGCCGTAGGCACGATAACTCTCGAACGGAATGAGCTAGACAGTTGAAATTTTCAGAGTAGGTTTGGGGGATAAATATCTCGGCTAAGTTCGTTACTGGGCAAAATCGGCAGATGGTTTCGGAGTAACAAAAGAATTTTTTTTTTACAGAACAAATTCCAAATTAAATTTTTTTCAGTAAGCAGTTTTACGATAAGAATCCAATGATATCATTTTCAAGCTAATACTTTCGGAGATATGATTTTTCAAAATTTCAATGATAAATCGTATTTCACAGATATAATTATGCTATGTATGAATTGTCAGAATGTCAACTCATTTTCCTGAGACATGTCATTATCTAATCAATCGACGAATTGTGAGCGAAGTGCGAAAAATCTCAGTTGTTTGCTCCGAAATTAGTTTTTCTCAGAAAAGTCTTACATTTCGGAACAGAACATGAAGTAAGAGATCTGAGAGTAGTGAGACTGCTTTTCATCCATAGACATAGAATGCAAATAGAATTTAAATATTGAAAGCATAATTCTGCAGTTCGAGAGAGGAGAGAATTTGGTGAACGTAGATCAGGAAATTTTTGATCGATTACAAGGTAATTTTTCATTATTACTCTTCTTTGATACATGTTTTATGAAATATCTACTATTTGTAGGTACTTTAAACCTGTTTTGGGCAATTGTCATACGAAACTTGTTGGCGCTCTAGTTCCTTGGAACTGAGTGCTCATCAATTGGCCCAAATGTCTGTAATTTTCGAATTTTTCGATGAAAATGGTCTTAAACGATTTGGTTCGACTCACTGATCGACAATCCGAGGTCGAAATCGATTCTGTCCGGCCGGCCGGCCGTAGGCACGATAACTCTCGTATGAAAGGAGTTAGTGGATTGAAATTTGCAAGGTGGGTTTGGAGCGTAAATATCTCGGACGAGTTCGTTAATGGGAGAAATCCATCAAGCGGTTTCGGAGTTATGGCCGATTATAGTAAAAATATTTTTTATGAATATTTCCGAAACCGATCACTCGATCTATCTAAAATTTAGCATCAAATTGTAGAATGATGACCTTTATACGCATGTGAAGTTTTGTATTGACCAGATTACCGCAAAGTGTAAAAAAAAATTTTGAAAATTTAAAAAAAGTTTTTGTACAATAACTCTCGAACGGAATGAGCTAGGTAGTTGAAATTGTAAGAGTAGGTTGGGGAGATGAATATCTCGGTTGAGTTCGTTATTGGGCAAAATTGACCAGATTTAATACGATTTCTTCCATGGTGCAGTTCTCATTCTCAGATTGCTCATTTAATCTTGATAAATAAACTATTATTTGAATTGAATTTCCTTTATGATGCAGTTCTATCATAAGAATACATTGACATAATTCCCAACTCTGAGAAACCAATACTTTCGGAGATATAATTTGTCTGTTTGAACTAGAGCGCCAGAAAGCTCCTGTCCACAGGGCTTGAACCCATTTTTTATGATTGCGTTGGATTCTGAGATGAAAAATAATTATAGTTTTCTTACATGGTCATGCTCCTAAATTTAAAAAAAAACATCAGAAATTTCGAATTGAAGAGCATAATCACACTGAGAGAAATGGTAGGGTTAATAATTAATAATTCTTTATTTGGGATAGATTTATTCATTATTAATGAATTTTATTAATTATTAATAAATGTTATTAATAGTTAGATCCAATTGATTTTAAGCTTATTCCTCAGAAATATATTATTTATTTAGGCAATATTTATTAATTATTAGAAAGGTTTATTAATAGGAAATAAATCTAATACTGAAAAGTCATGTTCGAAAATATTATTAACTATAACAAAATGATTTATTTCCACCAAACAAATATTATTTCAAGTTAAAATTTGCCATATTTCTGTCAAACAAATATTTGTTGAATCATCATTTAATCAACATTTATTTATTAATAATAAATCTTGATTAGACCTGAATAAGTGTTTATTTACGCTCGGATCTTTATGTTCCCGACCCCACCCCATCATAGCGAATTGCGACTCTGAAAATCTTCTAATTCTAATTCAGTCTTTTCCTTTTCTTCAGTCAGTTAGGATATGGTTAGGATAGTGTATTTGTGAGTTACTACGAACTAAAAGTTTTGTGATAAGTGTGTGAACAGAATGTCCGATTTCCAGGAGTTTTTGTGTGAAAATGGTTTGAGCCATTTGAGAAGTATATTCGAGTTGGTTTAAAATCAATGGAGTACTCTATAAGAAAGGAGTGGTATGTCAATACGGTCGAAATAATTTTGGAGAACCAGTGTTTTGTGTTATAGAATCTATTGAATATAACAATAAAAATTATCGTTTAAATTGCAAAGACATTTTGTGTTTCGGTTTTGATAAACATTTTCAGGCCTATCAGGTAAATTGTATTTCTTCTCATACCTTTAAAGTTAATGTCCTCGAAGACTTTTGGCCTTTTCTAACACACTATCTATCTCACTTTATATACCCAATTGTTCCTGAAGTTTAGGTGTGACAATGCCTAAGTGTAATAATTGATTTAGTGTATGTGAGAGCGAATTTCTTGAACCTAGTCATAATTCGACCAAATTGTTAATTTATTTGCATTTAAATGTTTCTGACAATTTTATTATTTCTTGCTTCACATAAATGAGTTGAGTTCATAAGAATTTAATAATTAAGAAAAATTATGTTCCATTATCTGATACTAAAATATTGATGAATGTTTAGTTAGACTCGAATTATATTTTTACTTTTTTTCATTTTTTGAAAGTTGAATGTTGAACCTGTTATTTTTTTCTCATTATTTAATACATATTACGTTTTGTTGCGTTGAATGCTTGTGAAGACTAGACTGATTTTATATTTTGCAAGAGTTCAATGTTGAACCTCCTAAATACTTTTTTCTTATTATTCAATAAATATTACTTTGTTGTTGAATCTGTACTGACTAGACTGATTTTATATTTTTTAAAAGTTTAATGTTGAGCCTGTTTATTTTCAAATTATTCAATAAATATTACGTATTGTTGTTGAATGCATATTAAGACTAGACTGATTTTATATTTTGTAAGAGTTTAATGTTGGACCTCCTAAGTATTTTTTCTCATTATTTACTAAATAATATATTTTGTTGTTGAATGTATACTAAGACTAAACTGATTTTTTTTATAAGTTTAATGTTGAACCTATGTTATGTTTTCTCATTATAGAATAAATATTACGTTTTGTGTATTTCCTTTATTTTATTCTTCATGCACCACCCCTATATATTGTTGATTGACTCAATAATACATAACTTAATTAAGTTCCATTCCAATGAAACATAAAAAGGCTAATGTGATGGATTTTAATTATTCATTCCCCTCAGTTTTCATTCACTTCAGTTTTCATTTAATTAATCATATTTATTGGAAAATATAATTTTTTTTCGAAAAAAAACCTTAATTTACTGTGAAAAACTTGTTATTTACGAAAGTATAAAATTATTCTATAATAAATTTTATTTATTTACATGAAATATAATCTACTAAATATAAATTTATATTTGTTTGGTATAAACTATTGACTTTCATAGAATGAACATTGTTTTATCCCATGAATAATATATATTTATTAATAAGAATTCGTTATTTAATAAAAATATATCTTTTCTCCTTCAATAAATTCATTATTTCTTATGAATATATAATTTCTTATAATAAATTTCCTATATTTATGAGAAATATTCTTTTCTGAAATATAAATATATCTTTATTCATTATAAACTAATGATATTCATTCTAAACAAATATTTAATTCTCATAAATAACATTTATTTATTATTAATAAATCGTAATTGAATGATAATATAATTTGGTATCTATTAATAAACCTTTTCATCTATTAATAAATCGTATATTAATAATTAATATAGGTATATATTAATTTCTCACCAATAAATATTTATTTTTAAAACTCAAACAAATCCATTATTTGGGACAAATAAATATTTATTACGCCATATATGAATAAGGGGTTTATTTAATATGAATAAACTTTATTATTTATAAATAAACTGTTCTCTCAGTGCATATAAGAAAACTATCATTATTTTTCACAGTAGAATCCAACGCAATCATAAGAAAATTGGGTTCTAATTTGAAAAACAGAAGTTATGGACAATTTTCGATCACAATTTTCGACACAAAATTTGAAACACCCTGTGATGACATTTCTGAAATTCAAAAGATGCATGCATGACCTTTCCACATCTTTCCTCTTCGATGTTGTAAAAACGGTTCACGAGCAGGATGTTTAAAATAAGAATAATGAACATAATACTGACTAAACATATTTGACTCTTTCCGTGTTTTTTTTCGATAATTTGAAAACTATTCGAATGAATACAATGGTTTTAACAGAAATGTATTCGGCATTGAATACTTGATCATAACAGGAATGCAAAATAAGAAAAAAAAATGTTTCATCAAATTTATTTTCACACCCTGTATAACCGGAAGTGCTTGGGTTTCGAATATATTTTAGCTCTGAATTTCAAGTGATATCATAATCCCAATTTTCAGATTTCAAATATGTCCAGTTTTCCAGAAAAGTCTAAAAGGCACTCGAACTTGGGACACCCTGATGTGAACGGTGTCGAAATTTCAAGAAACGTATCTCAGATATTCCTGATAGAAATTCAACATACATACACAACAAATTTCCAAGATGCATTTCTTTTGTATCGCCAGACTATTACAATTCAGTCTCCTATACGAAGATATCTTCGTATAGGAGAATACATATTTTTCCTCGTAGAATCGGAAATATATGTTAATACTACATATATTAGTCTGCTATGATTTGTCCAAGCTCTATCCCAAAATCTTGTAAAACTACAAAACAAACCTATTTGTTTTCTCTAGAGACATTTGTAGGCATCAAAAGTGATTCAACACCTATAAAACTTGAGGAAAAGTGTATACAAATTGATATATTACGCAAAATTACGAGGTATAGTTTCCTGACCACACTAAAATAATTTACCGTTCGTGACCTATCGGAACTATCCGTTCAATAAACAATATTTCGACTTCGTCAACTTTTTCGGCGTCAACAACCAATATTTCAGCCTGTTCCGAACACAACAAGCGTCTGGATAACCCTCACGTTAACCCGCAGTTTGTCATCCTCATTACCTACTCTTCAGCTGGATCTGACACTGCGCTAGCCAAAAACTGCCCAAAACCGGGAATCCAATGTGTAAATTCCAGATTTATACTGTCCTCCGGAAAGTCTGACTCGAATATTTCTGGACTGTCGGATCCCTTCTCTCGGCCCGTCTGAAATCCTGGAAAAACATTAGCGTCTGAATTTCTAATAAGAGAGCTCTTTCTTCTGGAGTCTGAATTTATGGGTCCCTAAGGGAGACCAGGATCCGGAAGCCATAACAATTTTTCCGATGTTGATTTTCTGAATGATACTTGAATTTTGTTCAAAGCTGGATAATAGAATAATCGTTTCGCGATTTATTTCAAGGTTGATTTCCCCGTGATTGTAATGGACGTTCAATACGATTTGAACTTCTGACGCAGAGTTGAACTCTTGAGATCGTCAAAAAAAATTCACTATGAACCCGTTACACATCAAAGATCGCGATATTTATATTTTCCGATATTGCAAAATTTTGTTTATAAACAATAAATTGGTGCAAGAACTGACGTGCAGTCAGAAACTTTTGCGCGTATGTTCTATTGTCCATTCTCCTGTATTGGACACTCTTAATCGAATTGACCATGGTGAATTATGTTGTCCATTTGCCTTTATCGGACACTCTTAATCGAATTTACCTTGGTGAATTCTATTGGGAATATCCAATACAGGAGAATATGCAAAAGAATTCACCATGATAAATTCGATTAAGAGTGTGCAATACAGGAGATTGGACAATAGAACATACGCGCAAAAAGCTTCTGACTTCACGTCAGTGCTTGAACCAATTTTTTTAATTTTTTTTCTATCTTCTAGTGATATGATTCTCACAAAATTTCACAAACGTCCTTAGGTTTGTATTATACAACTAATCACCATGTTTCAATTTGATGGGATTCGAATTGGTAGAAAGCAGAATTATTACTCGGAAACCGTTGGACTGATTATGCCCATTAACGAACTTGCCTGTCGTATTGGGATGCGCCACCTACCCTGGAAATTTCAAGTCGCTATCCCTTTCCGTTCTTAAGTTATCGTGGCAACGGCCGGACTGCCGGATGGCCGGCTGGACAGAATCGAATTTGACCTCGAATTCTTCATTGGGGAGTCGAACCGAATCGTTTGAAACCAGTTTCGTAAAAAATTCGAATGTTACAGACATTTGGGCAAAATGATAACTTGATGTTCCCAGAACATACGCGCAAAAAATAGCAGGCTAAAAGTGCATTTTTTTATGACATTGCCTCCAACATACTCATGAAATTACATCATGTACAACTGCAATATTCCTACCATTTTAACACGGCAGTATGACGGTAATATATAGTGAAAATAGTCAGAAATGTATAATGAGGAGCATTAATAATATAATAATGTTAACACAGTTATTCAATCGGAAATACTACAACTTTTAGAAACGTGTCTGAATAAAAATTATTTTAGTTTCTTCGATAAAATTAATACTAGCGCTGAAGGGCTTATCATCGTAAATCCGCTTAGTCGTTGGTTGTTGGTCGAAATATTCATAGCCATCGCTAAAATATTAATTTTTCGAAATTCGTATATTGGTTTAGATATGTAAATGATGTGCTCGCGTATTTTAGGGCAACGGACCAGCAATTAAAAATATTTGTAGATTTCATAAATAGCATTCATCCAAATACCAGATTCACAACAGAGACGGAAAATGAAGGTGCAATTAATATTTGAGATTTAACAATAACGCGGAAAAACTTTGTACAAGATTTTCCAATATGTAGGAAGCCACCCTATACGGACGCAATTATTCATCGATCCTCGTGTCACCTATTCGAACATAAAGCCTCAGCATTTCATAGTTTATTACACAGGCTAATTAATATACCTTTATTTGAAGAAAATATTGTAAAGAATTAGAAACTACCATCGAACAAATTGATATGAGCCAGATTATACCAGACAAATGTTGAAGAAACAACATTTTAAAAAATGGGTTCAAGGCCTGTGGACAGGAGCTTTCTGGCGCTCTAGTTCAAACAGACAAATTATATCTCCGA
Source organism: Halyzia sedecimguttata (assembly GCA_937662695.2). NCBI lineage: Eukaryota > Metazoa > Arthropoda > Insecta > Coleoptera > Coccinellidae > Halyzia > Halyzia sedecimguttata. The sequence goes on along the minus strand of OW569416.2, from coordinate 5,757,432 downwards.
AAGTATTGGTTTCTCAGAGTTGGGAATTATATCAATGTATTCATATGATAGAACTGCATCATAAAGGAAATTCAATTTAAATAATAGTTTATTTATCAAGATTAAATGAGCAATCATGAGAATGAGAACTGCACCATGAAAGAAATCAAATTAAATCTGGCCAATTTTGCCCAATAACGAACTTAACCGAGGTATTCATCTCCCTAAACTACTCTGAAAATTTCAACTACCTACCTCATTCCGTTCGAGAGTTATATCTATGTCTATGGATGAAAAGCAGTCTCACTACTCTCAGATCTCTTACTTCATGTTCCGTTCCGTAATGTAAGAATTTTCTGAGAAAACCTAATTTCGGAGCAAACAGCTGAGATTTTTCTCACTTCGCTCACAATTCTTCAATTGATTAGATAATGTCATGTCTCAGGAACATCATTTGACATTATGACAATTCATACATAGAATAATATCATTCTGTGACAACGTTGAAATACGATTTATTATTGAAATTTTGAAAAATCATATCTCCGAAAGTATTTGCTTGTTAGAGCTAAAAATCATATAATTGGATTCTTATGGTAAAACAGGTTATTGAAAAAAATTTAATTTGGAATTTGCCTTGTAAAAAAAAATTTTTTTTTGTTACTCCGAAACCATCTGTCCGATTTTGTCCGAACTTAGCCGAGATATTTATCTCCCAAACCTACTCTGAAAATTTCAACTGTCTAGCTCATTCCGTTCGAGAGTTATCGTGCCTACGGCCGGACGGCCGGACAGAATGAATTTCGACCACGGATTCTTGATCAGTGAGTCGAACCAAATCGTTTAAGACCATTTTCATCGAAAAATTCGAAAATTACAGACATTTGGGCAAATTGATAAGCACTCAGTTCCGAGGAACTAGAGCACCAAAAACAATAGGTAGAATTTCCAAGAATTAAGGATGAAAAATAAATATTCAACAAGTTAAAGTATTTTGGCAGGTCTCCAAACTAGAAGCTTTCTTCAAAACGAACAGGTAAATATCTCATTCTGGACAAAATATCTCATGCCTGGCAAAATTAATTAGGAAATTTAAATCAAATCTATAGAGAAGATAAATGACTTTTTTATCAGGTGAATTGCGGTAGTTTTGATTTATTAATAAAGGCAAAAACAGGTAGACATTTTGTAACAACTAGAGAACACCATCACAGCTACCAACACAACAAAATTGATTCTGATTATTCGAATCATTTATTAGCAGAATTAAATAAGTTTAACCGGAATTTCAATATTCTACAGTTGTACACAATTTGAATGAAGGTGTCCACCTAAATTATCGGGAAGTGTTGGAAATAATTTGAGGTAAATAAATGGATAAATTCGTGAATTCACAATTAGATCTCAATTGTTTTTAGCTACTCAATCTTTTTGCGCGCGTGTTCCGCAAGGAACAGCGTGCTATCATTTCGTCACAATGTCTGTATTTTTCGATTTTTTTTTCGAAAATGGTCTCAAACGATTGGGTTCGACTCCCTGATAAAGAATTCGAGGTCAAATTCAGTTCTGTCCGTCCGGTCCGGCCGGCCGGCCGTTAGCACGATAACTCTCGAACGGAACGACTTAGAGCGTTGAAATTTTCAGAGTAGTTTTGTTACGTAAATATCTCGGAAAAGTTCGTTAACGGGCAAAATCCACCGAGCGGTTTCGGAGTTAAGGCCGTTTTTAGTCAAAACGTTTTTTATGAATATTTCCGGAACCGATCACTCGATCTTTCTGAAATTTGGCATCAAATTGTAGAATCATGACCTTCATCCGCCTGCGAAGTTTTGTTTTGACCGGACGGCCCTATAGTGGCAAAAAAAAATTTCAAAAATTTTAAAATTTTGTTTTCACGATAACTCGAAAAATACTGATCTGATTAAATTGAAACTCAGTAGTTAGATGCAAAAGACCAATGCAAACACTTTTGCAAAATTTCGTGAAGATCACGTGACATGAAAAAAATCAAAAAATTACTACTATTTTGCGGAATATTTTGCTTAAAATGCCGAAACCTATTTTTTTGAGGTTCATGCTGCCCTATTCGGGCATTTTTCGTTGTGCGCATGCGCAGATGAGAAGTCATTTAACTGTAGTTTTCGTCAGAGAGGATTGGGGTTTTGGGGTGGCGGATGCTATTCCTCCATAGAATCCTTATCCCTGATGAGGGTCTGCGCATGCGTAGATTAAAGATGCGATATCTCCCGAACCACTAGTGTTGGAGAATCGGAGTTTTTTGTAAGGTGTGTTATTTTGAGAGGACTTTTAGCCGCGAGTAGATTGCGCATGCGCAGAAGAGAAGTGACTGTTTTTGGGTTGGATGGGTTATGTTGGGAGTGCTGAGTCGATATTGTGAGGTTTTGAACGAATATTAATAGCAATTCAGTGCAAGGACAAGTCAGTTTAGGGGATGTAGCGTTGTTTCCGAGTTAAAGTGTCCGTACCGTGGCCCTGGGGCTGATTTTGAAATTGATGTTACCCCTTACAGGCATTTTTCGTTATGCGCATGAGCAGACCATCAGAGATTTAACTGGTGGTGTTTTTGTCAGAGATGATTGGAGTTTTGGGATTGCGGATGCTATTCCTCCATAGAATCGCCTGTTGAGGGTCTGCGCATGCGTGGATTAAAGATTTGATATCTCCCGAACCACTAGTGTTGGAGAATCGGAGTTTTTTGTAAGGCGTGTGATTTTGAGAGGACTTTTAGCCGCAAGTAGATTGCGCATGCGCAGAAGAGAAGTGACTGTTTTTGGGTTGTATGTGTTATGTTGGGAGTGCTGAGCCGATATTGTGTGGTTTCAAAGGAATATTCATGGCAATTCAGTGCAAGGACAAGTCAGTTTGGGGGATGTAGTATTGTTTCCGAGTTGAAGTGTGCATACCGTGGCCCTGGGGCCAATTTTGTAATTGATGTTACCCCTTACGGGCATTTTTCGTTATGCGCATGAGCAGACCATCAGTGATTTAACTGCTGAAGTTTTCGTCAGAGAGGATTGGGGTTTTGGGGTGGCGGATGGTATTCCTCTATAGAATCCCCTGGTGAGGGTCTGCGCATGCGTAGATTAAATATGTGATATCTCCCGAACCACTAGTGTTGGAGAATCGGAGTTTTTTGATAGGTGTGTGATTTTGGGAGGACTTTCAGCCGCAGGTAGTATGCGCATGCGCAGAAGAGAAGTGACTGTTTTTGGGTTGTATGGGTTATGTCGGGATACTGAGCCAATATTGTGAGGTTTTAAAAGAATATTCATGGCAATTCAGTGCACGGCAAGTCAGTTTGGGGGATGTAGCGTTGTTTCCGAATTGAAGTGTTCGTACCGTGGCCCTGGGGCTAATTTTGAAATCGATGTTACCCCTTACGGGCATTTTCGTTATGCGCATGAGCAGACCATCAGTGATTTAACTGCTGGTATTTTCGTCGGAGAGGATGGGGATTTTGGGGTGGCGGATGCTATTCTTCCATAGAATCCACTGGTGAGGGTCTGCGCATGCCTGGATTCAAGATGCAATATCTCCTGAACCTCTAGTGTTGGAGAATCGGAGTTTTTTGTAAGGTGTGTGATTTTAGGAGGACTTGCAGCCGCTATAGATTGCGCATGCGCAGAAGAGAAGTGCCTGTTTTTGGGTTGTATGGGTTATGTTGGGAGTGCTGAGCCGATATTGTGAGGTTTTAAAAGAATATTCATGGCAATTCAGTGCAAGGACAAGTCAGTTTGGGGGATGTAGCGTTGTTTCCGAGTTAAAGTGTCCGTACCGTGGGCCTGGGGCTAATTTCGAAATTGATGTCACCCCTTACGGGCATTTATCGTTATGCGCATGAGCAGACCATCAGTGATTTGACTGCTGGTGCTTTCGTCAGAGAGGATTGGGGTTTTGGGGTGGCGGATGCTATTCCTCTATAGAATCCCCTGGTGAGGGTCTGCGCATGCGTGGATTCAAGGAGCGATATCTCCTGAACCGCTAGTGTTGGAGAATCGGAGTTTTTTGTGAGGTGTGTAATTTTGGGAAGACTTGCAGCCACGAGTATATTGCGCTTGCGCAGACGAGAAGTGTATGGTTTTGGGTTGTTTGGGTTATGTTGGGAGTAATGAGCCGATATTGTGAGGTTTTAAAAGAATATTCATGTCAATTCAGTGCACGGACACAAGGCAGTTTGGGGTAAATAGCGTTGTTTCCGAGTTGAAATGTCTGTATGGTGGCCCTGAGGCGAATTTATGTATAACTGTATTCGGTAGATCTATATTAAAATACGTTCGGATTCAGAGAAGAGGCAATTGCGTTCCTAACAGAGGTCCCACAACCGCAATTTTTTTCGATCTACGGTAAAGCTAACAGTCAAACTGTATGGATAGCTATATTTGTTAAAGGAACTTGAAAAAATAAAAAAAAGCACTGACGTGAAGTCAGTACTCTTTGGCGTGCGTGTTCACGGTGGCTAATTTGAATTGAATGATGAGTACTTCAAGCTAAGTGGATAGAGCGAGCCGAAGATCTACCCAAAGGATAGTGGACACCATTCACTGTCGTTTCAAAAATTAACAGTGCTGTATCTAAGCTGCCATCAGGATAGAGTAATAAAGTTGGAAGAGAACACAACTGACTCTCCTTAGTCGCAAAAGCTGCTAGAAGATTTGGGAGGGTCAGTATAATCCTGACCGCGCAAAGCAATTGACTTAACAATGATAGAAAAAGTGTAAAAAGTCAATCTGCTTTGGCGCGCCTGCTATCAACATGATTAGGATTATACTGACCCTCCCAAATCTTCTAGCAGCTTTTGCGACTAAGGAGAGTCAGTTGTGTTCTCTTCCAACTTTATTACTCTATCCTGATGGCAGCTTAGATACAGCACAGTTAATTTTTGAAACGACAGTGAATGGTGTCCACTATCCTTTGGGTAGATCTTCGGCTTGCTCTATCCACTGAGCTTGAAGTACTCATCATTCTATTCAAATTAGCCACCGTGAACACGCGCGACATAGAGTACTGACTTCACGTCAGTGCTTTTTTTTATTTTATATGGAGATTAGATTTATAAAAGTTTGTAGGAATTAATTATTTTAAATGTTAACAAAGGAAACTAGGAAGAAGAGGTAGAACAGGAATACTCTACGTCCAGGTCATCGATTGTGATACATAGGGGGATCATTAATTTATAACAATTTAGGATGGTGTAGTCTGTAGAAATCCCAGTGTCGGCTGAACTCTTTACAATATACAATCAATATTTGTAAATCACATGTAACTTTGCATTTGAATTTATATTATTAACTTCAACCGCGATAGTTTCCCAATAATAAATGAATACCTCAGAATGTCTGAAATCATTAATAATTTTTTATTTGTTTCAGGTGTGTTACCAGCCATGCTATAAATAAACCTGTGGAAAAAATTACGTGAGTGAGATTTCAGGTTCTCTTTCCCGTGCATTCCGTTTTGACCGACACTAACGGAATAGTAATTTTTCATACGTACTATGGAAACCGTGTTCGTTTTCAACAAATATCCCGGGAAACGGCAATATTCATCCGTAGAGTCGACTACTGCATCACATCAACGCCCGTGCATCAGAACAATTTCCAAAAGCCGTCCGTCATTCCGGTGTGGTTTTTTCATTAAAGCCATTTGGCGCTGTAGCATGAGCCCCGCCACAAATTATCGGCAATCCCACTCTAGGACATCTAAAGCCCGTCGTTATTTATAAGTCTGTGAAATGGAAATTTTCAGACAGAATGCGTAATGGAATTCTAACAGTCTGTGTCGGTGTAATTCATGTAAACTCTAAGTGTAATTGTGGAACGGTTTCAAAAGATGAATTACGGAAGAATCCAATAGATAGTTTCTTTTATCCCTGGATATATTACATAGGAATGATCCATGGATTCCTGGAACTGAATAAATGGATTTTTCGCACGAAGTATTATATGAAGTAGTACAGGCTCTTTATAAATGATCGCAGTTGGCTAATTGTTTACTGCTACCCACTTGTGTTCTGAGTCGTAAACTATATCACATAATTTCGAAACTGACATCCATTATTTTTGGCGCTCTAGTTCCTCGGAACTGAGTGCTTATCAATTTGCCCAAATGTCTGTAATTTTCGAATTTTTCGATGAAAATGGTCTTACACGATTTGGATCGGCTCACTGATCAAGAATCCGTGGTCGAAATTCATTCTGTCCGGCCGGTTCGGCCGGTCCGGCCGGCCGTCAGTAGGAACGATAACTCTCGAACATAATGAGCTAGAGAGTTGAAATTTTTAGAATAGGTTTGGCAGATAAATATCTCGGCTAAGTTCGTTATTGGGCAGAATCGGACAGATGGTTTCGGAGTAACAAAAAAAAAATTTTTTTTACAGAACAAATTCCAAATTAAATTTTTTTCAATGAGCAGTTTCATCAAAAGAATCTAATGATATCATTTTTAACTCTAACAAGCTAATACTTTCGGAGATATGATTTTTCAAAATAACAATAAAAAATCGTATTTTTACGTTTTCACAGAATTATATAATTATTCTATGTATGAATTGTCATAATGTCAACTTATTTTCCTGAGATATGACATTGTCTCTTGCTAATAGTTGGTTCGAGAAACGTCAAAATCGACTTAGGGAGACAAGGGTAAAAAACCGTCAAATAAACCCCCATGTGGCGATTTTATGTCGAAAAGTGAAAATTAAGAATATATATCCCAGGTAAGTACCGACGTTTTATTCTAATACCGGAGATCGACAAGATCGTACGAGGAGCCCGATAGCCGGTGTGTCTACGCTGTCGGGTTTTCGGTTTCGGAACGAGAGAAGGCGGGACTTTTTGGCGCTCTAGTTCCTCAGAACTGAGTGCTTATCAATTTGCCCAAATGTCTGTTATTTTTATTGAAGATGCAGTTTCATCATCAAAATCCATCGATATTATTTTCAACTCCAACAAGCTAATACTTTCGGAAATATGATTTTTCTAAATTTCAATAATGAATCGTACATACTTCTATGTTTTCACAGAATGCTATAATTATTCTATCTAAGCTTTATTATATGATCTGTGTTCATACTCGTACATTTCATCCTGTTCCATAAGAAGGAGTCAAATTCATTTCAGCTATTTTGATTTCTTCCATGGTGCAGTTCTCATTCTCAGATTGCTCATTTAATCTTGATAAATAAACTATTATTTGAATTTAATTTCCTTTATGATGCAGTTCTTTCATAAGAATACATTGATTTAATTCCCAACTCTGAGAAACCAATACTTTCGGAGATATAATTTGTCTGTTTGAACTAGAGCGCCAGAAAGCTCCTGTCCACAGGGCTTGGACCAATTTTTTTATTGTCAATTCTTAATAAATTCTGTGAACTTTTCCAAAAAACCGTGATGAACTGCTTATTGAAATCTGTAATGTGATTCACAACAAAACAAATTTATTGTCATGACTTCATACCTTAATGGTACATTCGTTATTGGGGTGTAGAAAGCACAAAACTGGGCAGTTTCACACAAATTTACTCAGACTGGGGACGTCAAGAAGAAATCATCGACAGGAAGGCCCCAAGTTTCTGAAGAAGTTGTCTAAGGACACGAGTTGACCAAAATCCTCAAATGTCTCGAATGAAATTATTTCTGCAGGCTGATATCCCTTTGACTACTTGCCACAATTTATTGCAAAAAAAAAATTGTATACCTTTACAAAATCACGATGGTACAGCAACTTCTACCAATAGACATTCCACGTCTCCTTGGCTACTGCCATTGGTTTCTAAATAATCTCAACATGGAGCAGTTTTCTTTCAAGGCACCTTCAATGGCGATAATAGACAGAAGAATAATGCTGCAACTATTTAGAAATCAACTAGTTGATGAAAGCGTACAGTTTGGATATTTTCAACAATATGGATCTACTACCGCAGATCTCAGATATTTCCTGGAATTTTGTAACAACCGTGTAATAAGTCGAGGACTCTAGCATTCGGTCTCCAGACTGGACTTCCTTGAAATTAAGTCTTGTCTGAGTTGGTATCTTAGGAGCTTAGCTATACCACTCCACAGCAGTGCTTGAGGCAATATAAGAATTTTTTCGTAGTGGTAAACTCCTACCTGGTAACTGGGTAGGACATATGAGGTTATTGGGCCAACTGAACTCAAACCTCTTGGCAAAGCCCTCAAGTGTAACTCCAACCACATTCGATTTCAAAACACCCTTTGCAACGGTCAAAAGAGACCGTCTGTGTGCGGTGGAGCTCGTTAATCAATTGGACAAAATTTCATACATCTGGTATAATTATACGGATGGATAAAAAACAGATTAAGGTGCAGGTACTGAGATATATATGCTCCGAAACTTAGTATATATGTGCCATTGAGCCCTCTACACTGAGAGAACAGTTTTTTTAAAAATAATAAAGTTTATTCATATTAAATAAACCCCTTATTCATATATGGCGTAATAAATATTTATTTGTCCTAAATAATGGATTTATTTGAGTTTTAAAAATAAATATATATTGGTGAAAAATTAATATAAATATATCAAATATTAATATACGATTTATTCATAGGTAATGAAGTTTATCACAATATCAAAAGGGTTTATTTTCATTCAATATCGAATTATTCATAATAAATAAAATGTTATTTATGAGAAAAAAATATTTCTTTTCAATGAATATCAATATTCTCATAATAAACAAAGATATATTTATGTATAGATTCATTTCAGAAATTAATATTTACTACGAATAAAGAAAAATTCAGCATAAAAAAATTGTATATTTTTATTAAATAATTAGTTATGAACAGTAAATTAATGTTTTTTTCGCGAAAGAAATTAATTTTTCAAATAAATATGATCAGTTGAATGTAAACTGAGGTATACATATATTGCAAAAAAGAATTACTTTCTAATTTTTATATAATAACAATTCCCATATGATATTTTGTGGTAGTTTTCTATGTAGTCTTCTTTCTTGATCTCTATGGGTGCAGAATTCAGCCAAAATCTCGATGGTATATGTAACTACATGAGCCAGTTCGAAGAATTACGAAGAGAGTTTCTAGGTTGCCTCATGTTGTCACTATCACTATAGGGGTGGTGCATTTACTGGAAAATAATAAGAAAACAAACATTCAACCTTCAAAAATTTTTCCAAGTTTCAATATGAATAAATAATAACGAAACTGTTTTTCTGATTCATATCATTTTCATATTCGTATTCAGGTGTTTTGAAATCTCAAAATGAAAAACTAATAGCATTGAAATATCGAACTGATTTTCTAGAATTTATAAATATTACAAATTAAATTTCACCACATTTTCGAGAATGATATCAAATGGATTTATATTTTTTCCAATAAACACATATTAACAACTTTGATTAATCGTAAAGAAACATTTACATTCACAAGTGAATTTGACCGAAAACTCCAGCAAATAGAAATCCATTATCTAGAATACCTAATTTCTATAACCTGAATTTGTTGCAGCAAGTGTTTCATTTTCTTGTATTTCAAGTTTTCTCGAGAACAACTTTATATTTCTGAAAAGAAAATATATTTACGCAGTATTTATATCATGCAGTATCATTGAGCAAAATATTTTGAGAATCAGTGTCAGTGATCAAGCTAATCTAAATTAAAAATTGTATATGAAAACTAAGCCTTACTATACCTTCGAATGTACTTTTTGAATGACTCCAACCATATCGAAACAAAAATGTCTGGAATTCAACCATTCTGTCCTCTCGCCTATATATCACGCACTATTCCAACAACCAACGGACGAATTAAAGATTACTAAATGTGACTGATCGCTGTATCATAAAGTTTTCAGATTCGCATTTCAGTATAATCACGATACACTAACATGTTAGTGTATCGTCAGTATAATGGCCAATGGGGTGGGGTACGTCGACCTACATGGTCAGGATGCGAGCTATAATAAACACTTATTTAAGTATAATCAAGATTTATTATTAATTAATAAATCTTGCTTCAATGATAATTCAATAAATGTTTGTTTGACAGAAATAAGGACAGTTTTTACTTCAAATAAGATTTGTTTGGTGGAAATAAATTATTTGTTTATGGTTAATAATATTTTTGAACATGACATTTCTGGATCACATTTTTTACTGTTAATAAACCAGTTTGATTATTAATAAATCTTGCCCAAATAAATGGAATATTTCTGAGAAATAAGATTTATATCAAGGGGTTCTAACTATTAATAATATTTATTAATAATTAATAAAATTTCTTTATAACAAATTAATCTGTCCCAAATAAAGAATTATTAATTATTAACCCTAACATTTCTCTCAGTGACCATGCTGACAAATATACTTGCTGTCTACCTTTCTACGAATCTCATGGTGGCGCTCATTGGCCGCATAAAGGGGCCTGGAATCACCCATACAAGGTTCCCAACTATCCTGGGAATGCCGGAACACCATCAAGCAAGTGGCTAGAAGCAATGAGGTGACTCTTCTGTGGGGGCTAGGCTCGGGGCCAGGCAACTGTGGTAATGAAGGAAATGAACTTGCTAACTTGGCCCTCCAGGGTAAACCTCATGTGGGCTTGGAAGAGACCACTACAGGTTAGCTGTCCAACAAATGAGAGCTAAATAACAGAAACTACCGAACACGAAGTTTGCAAATGCCCAGAGGTGGCGGGCCTAAGAATTTTTCATATGAGTGGGCCAGTTCTAAAACCTCACGATGTGATAGCCAAGGCCGCTAAGGACGTCAACATGTATGTTATCACCATTGACAATGTCCTCAGTATTGAATAAGGAGAGTAAAAGAAAACAATATGGTACCGTTCGTAGTTTTGGACATTTTATTTGAATACAAGTTATTTTATAATATCAATACAAATGTACTTTATGGCAATAATTCTACTCATAATTAAAATCATTACAAATGGCCATCTGTGAGCCATTTTCTGGTTATTCAATTAATTCTGTCAAGATTTTGTATTGATGTATTACCTGCTTTCGAACTTTGATAAGGAACCAAAGAATAAAATTTCATGAATTCACAGATTTCGATGTCATTTGTAATTCAATCAAATCAAAAAAATCAGAATCAAACGGAGTGAAAATTATGAGTCATTCATTATTCCTAATTTAGACAAAGAATAAAGTGAGGTTACGCTCGGCATGAGCGATGAATTCTGTGGCTGGAATTGCAGTCTGAATAGTATGCATATAAATCGGCAAAATGAGGAAATTCCGGAGCAAACTATGACGTTACATAGATACAGATTCAGTATCTATTCCTAGACATATGTTTTTATCATGAACAACTATCAGTTACTATACACTCTAAGAAATTTTACAACACCGGCCAACACCCGCTAACACCGGCCTGATTTCCTTAGAGGTCCTGATCTTTTCAGTGCTATTTCCCAACGTCCGAAATAACACCGAATTTCAGGTGTATTTTCTGCCATAACAAGTAATCAGCTTTCACACCTGACCGATTGAGATTTATCATTCGGATTAGTGTGAGGTAGCACTAGATCAATGGGGTTTAGCACTAGTTCGGTGTGAATTTGCACAAGTACCGTAGTGCATTTAGCACTGGTTTAGTGTGATTTAACTTTAGTGCAGTGTGAATTTGCACTGACCTAGTGCGTGTGCAATATCTTATTCAGTGTTATTTAACACCGAATCAGATGCGTTTTAAACCCTCGGGTTGTATGTATTATTTAGTTGAAATTTACTCCATTTTCGGTGTTTATATGATATTGTTCGTTTTATAATTTGAAACTCAATATCATATAAATCACCGAAAGGCTATGAAAAGGGTATAGGTACCTATTGAAAAGAACTTTTTTCGGCAACCGTCCGGGAAGTGCCCACTTCCCGGACGCTTTTTCTTTGAGAAAGAAGCATTTCCCGGCCTAGTCCGGGAAGTACGTACTTCCCGGACTAGGCCGGAAAATCACGTCGATTTGGTCATTGTAAATATGAAAATCTTGGTAGGTATATTTTTAATAAATGAAGTTACCATAGCACTGAGAAAACGGCTGACAGTTCATATAAAATTAGTTGTCAACAATTTGCACATGTGATATTTTCTGTTCTGTTTAATTTGAATAAGAATCAAAATATATAAAAAAGAAATGTGTCGTCTCATTGATTTGTTATTCTACACGGTTGCCGAAAAAATATTGTACGCAACACGCCCGAAAAAGTTTTTTTTGGACTCATCGACTTGTAGGACTCGCTTACGCTCGTCCTAGAATTTTGTCTATTCGTCCAAAAAAACCCTATTTTCCAGACTTGTTATGTAAATTACTATTTAGTACATATGAATTTATTATTTCAAAGATTATTTAATAGACAGTTTAATTTCTTATATCTATATAATTTGTGAAAATACAATAAACAATAAATTTGTATAGAAATATCTAGTGATTACTGAAGCTTAAAGAGAAAATCAAAACTGTCGACAAACCAATCGAACTTTTGAGGCAGCACTTTCTGGTCAAACACGACACAAAATTCTTCCAGATCAGGTGTCAATGATATAGCGCTGGCAGTTTTTTTCAATTTTGCCAATTGTTTCTTCTGATGGTGAGGGTTACTGAAATTGAAATATTCATATATTAATCATATACAGGGTGAGTCTTTGACCACTGCATTAATTTTAACCAAAGATTCCTCTCATCAAATGAAACACTTTTTTCATTTACCATTTTTCCAGATTCGTTTCAGGTAAAAAGTTACAAGCGTTTAAAGATTTCCCAATGTGCTAATCTGCTAATACACTCCCGCATATAAATTATCTATGACATTGTTGGCGGACGATAATAAGGCATGGTAACGTGGTTTACAGCTTGATTCGGGATTCCAACGCTCAGGGACGGATCCATAAAAGTAGTGAAATTTCTGGAGTTTTCGATTTTAAAACATTCAATGAAGAATATCGTGAAAACGGTGCGTTTAAGGAGAAATGATGAAGAATAATATAATGTTCTAAAACGATGGAATATTCTTGAAATGACTCAAGAAAAACTTTATATGAATTCTTTATGCTAATTTCGTTTAGTTTTATGAATCCACGAGTCCATAACTAGAAAACCAGTAGAAGTAGAAAATAACTAATATTTGGAAAATATGTATCATAGTTATAGGAAACTTTACGCCAACATTCATTTTATTCGAAAAAAGGATGTCAAAGCTACAAAATAAAAACTGATTTTTTTTCAAAATTCCAACAGCCTGTATCTTTTTACCTGAGCTGAATTTGGAAAAATGTTAAATGAAAAAAGTGTTTCATTTGATGAGAGGAATCTTTGGTTAAAATTAATGCAGTGGTCAAAGACTCACCCTGTATAATCATACAATTCGAATTGGTGCCTACAAAATAATGTGAAGCTGGCATGTCTTTATATAATTGAAAGTTGTAACTTTTCAACGTGCTTAGGACCGATAATTGACTATCAACGCTGGTTTTATTCGATATAGATATCAAGAACTCACTCTTATCTGAAATAAACTATCCCGGAGAATAGGTTTTTGCGACAGTGTGATATACAATTAAGATACGCAATATTCTGGAAAAAATATGTTCCCTTAGACTACCTACTACAAAAAACACTCACCTGCAAGTGCTTCTTAATAAATGCTATTGATAGTTTACAAAAGGTTGGATGAATAAGCCCCATTTGTTTGAAGAACATTACGAAAATAAATTTCAATAAAGAAACTGTAATAACATTAATAATAAACATGAAATTTGATCTCATTCAGATAATTGCAGTTTTCAAATAAAGAAAATTGAATGAAATATTTTTCACTGACAAATGTACAAATGGATACCCAATTACGATAGGCACCAAAAAAAATTAAATTGAACATTCATATGTACTCACTTGCAAACAGTAATAATTCCAAACTTCCTTCGACGGCCAAAACAAATTTCTCATTATTCTCATAAGTCATAACGAATCTTCTTGATGCACTTCGTTTTTCCAGATTCTCACTTCATAATGCATCATGAACCAACTTATCGTCTCCAAGGTACAAAATAATAAAATCAACCCGATACAACACACAACATTGTAGTCTCCCATGGAATGTATGTGTTGTGTTAGAACTAGTCAGAAGTATTGCGACATAACCAATCCCTGCACGTTGTTGCCGGATATAATTAAATTCTGATATTTTAAAAACAATTCTTTGGTTTCGCAAATATCCTTTTTCCAAAATTGGATGTTTCCAATTTTGTGTACTTGAGACGATTTTTTTATGGAATGGTGCAATGAGTAGCGATTTGTTCAAACCTACAATGTAAAATTATATCATACTGCATACTCACTTTGAAGTCATTTTCTATCAGACTATTCATGATATACTTACCACAACAATCCATATGTTTATTTTTCGTGACTAAATATATCTCTTGATTGATAGATAACTACAAATATTCAACTATTGTTGTGCTACGAAATCATTAAATAGCAGAAAATAAATTTGTGAATCATTGAGAGCTTGGAGGAATTGATTTTCATAGTCAAGAAAGGGATACAGTGATATTTCCTATATTGATTCGAGTGTTCCGAAATAACATCAATATTGTTTGTGAGAATTCCTCATGGAAGGGCACGATTCTTCCTGTCATCTTATGATTATTAATTCTTCACAACTATCGGCGATTTCTTTATAGTTAAAAGATTCAGCAGGGATATCTGTCTTTCGATAAAGAATACTTGGCAACTATGTAGCAATGAATAAGTTGACGAAATAAAGTATAACGTTCTTTTGATATTCCTGGTGCGAATTTGGATAGTTTGTTGGTCGAAAAGCATCGACAATATTCTTGATAGAATGAAATCAACATTCACACTGAGATTTGTTTTAGAGTGTAGGTAATAGCTGGAACATTCCAAATATCAGATGTGTTTATCTATCTACTTTTATTTCATTTGGACCAGACTTCTGTCATAACTCGCAAACTACTAATCTCTGTGCCCCTGGGACATGAGCCTTGTATATTACCGCCAGAGACTCTAGCTGTCCACATTTGTGCACAAGAGTGTCTGAAAAGGAAGCTCACGCACATTTATATTATAACGGACAGCCAGGCCACACTGAGAGACTTGAAATCACCTATCCATTTGTCCCTACTGTCCTGGAAATGCAGGAATACCATGTGCTAAAGGCAATGAAGTGACTCTTCTATGGGTGACAGCAATGTGGTATTGAAGGAATTGGGAAGGCCGATTAACTTGTGAAAGCGGCGAATAGGGTAATTCCTGCTAGACCGGATCTCTTATATGTACTTGGAAAATAGCACTACAGGTCAGCGGTCTAACAATGAGAGTTAAAAAATTGGTTCAAGCACTGACGTGAAGTCAGAAGCTTTTGCGCGTATGTTCTATTGTCCATTCTTCTGTATTGGACACCCTTAATCGAATTTACCATGGTAAATTATGTTGTCCATTCTCCTGTATTGGACACTCTTAATTCGAATTTACCATGGTAAATTCGAATTAAGTGTCCAATACAGGAGAATTACACTCTTAATTCGAATTTAGCATGGTAAATTCGAATTAAGTGTCCAATACAGGAGAATGGACAACATAATTTACCATGGTAAATTCGATTAAGGGTGTCCGATACAGAAGAATGGACAATAGAATATACGCGCAAAAGCTTCTGAGTTCACCTCAGTGCTTGAACCAATTTTTTTTTCGTAATTTTTTTGAAATTTTCTAGGGATGCGGTTCTTAAAAATTTTTTTTTCGTAATTTTTTTCAAATTTTCTAGGGGTACGGTCCTTACAAAATTTTAAACGCGTCTTTATGATGATTTCCTACTACTAGTTACCAAGCTTCAATTCGATCGAATATTTATTGTTTGAGTTATCAAGGAAATAATAATCTAGGTGGGTATAACTCGGAAACCGTTTGACCGATTATGCCCAAAAACCAACTCAACTCTCCCTTTCGGATACGCAACCTACCCTGAGAATTGCAAGTACCTATCTCCTTTCGTTCGAAAGTTATCGAGGCAACGGTCACCCATCTACTGAACTCACACAAGAATGCTCGAATCTCCAACAATATTAAAGCGATCGTGTTAAAACTTGAAAATTGGCAGAAAACTTAGGTTATTAAGGCTCTTGCAAAATTTCAGCAATTTCAAACGAATAGTTACTGATATATAGAATCTTTTTTTTCAATTTTCAATGATTTTTTAAAAATGTTTTACAAATACTATCCTCACGAAATTTTGCAAGAATTTTAGCGTTGGCATTCTACAACTAACTACCATGTTTGAATTCAATCGGTTAAGTATTTTTTGAGTTAATGAGGAACAAAAAACAACCAAATTTCAGATGGCTATAACTCTAAAACCGTTTGGCCGATTATGCTCATAAACAAACAGAAATGTCGCGTTCTGGTGCACATCCTAACCTGAAAAATCTCTTTCCGTTCTCAAGTTATCGTGACATCAGAAATATTTTTTAATAATTTTTTAAAAATTTTCTAGCCATACGATTCGCACAAAATTTCACAAACGTGCTTAGGTTCATATTCTACAACTACTCATCAAGTTTCAATTCGATCGGATAATTATTGGTTGAAAACAAAATTATTACTCGGAAACCACTGGGCCGATTATGCCCGTTAACGAACTTGTCCGTCGTATTGGGATGCGCCACCCACCCTGAAAATTTCAAGTGGCTAGCTCTTTTCGTTCTCAAGTTATCGTGGCAACGGCCGGACGGCCGGCCGGACAGAATCAAATTTGACCTCGAATTCTCCATTGGGGAGTCGAACTTAATCGTGTGAGACCATTTTCGTCAAAAAATTCGAAAGTTACAGACATTTGGGCAAAACTATAATGCGATGTTCCCTAGAACATACGCGCAATAACAGAATAGCTCTTCGAAGGAATACTCCAAGATTTACACAGGGGAATAGATTCGTAGATTTCTCACCATCCTATAGCAGGATGCTCCTGTCGCTGCCACCAACCGAGCTTCGGGTAAAGGTGGGAGTGCTGGCAGGGCACTGTCGGTGTTTATACCATTATACTGCATGGTTAGGTCAGCAGATGAAACATACAGGCTCTGTGTATCGGAAAAGGAAACTGCCGAACACATAGTTTACAAATGCCCACAAAATTTGTCTTTAGCCTGAGTTGTTCTAAAACTTCCGGACGCTATAACCAAGGTTCGTATGTCAACAGGTGTGTAAACATCATGGACATTTTTCTTAGAATTGAATATGTAGGGTTATAGAACAAGAGATCGTATCGGCCGCATTTCTAAAGGGCTGGACCAATCCTCGCGACCCACTTTTAATAATATCAATGACAATAATCTTCAAAAATTGAGTTAAAATTTACAACATCTGTATATAAAGTCATGCACTTCAATGGTAATTTTTACTCCTGATAAGTTAGTTTGAGGTCCTCACATCAATAATTTGTTTAAAAGTTTGTATTCATCAATGCTATCAGCCTGCGTTTCTCGATATGATTTGATTGTTCAATTCAAGTTGAAAGATCTATTAGTAATACGGATATTGTGTACAATGAATTATATTTTGTGCTTTCTATAGATCGTTAGTAACGTCATTCAAATGTCTGTCTTTCATGAATTTCATGTTTCTCTGTGATCTTTAGATATTAGGTCTATGACACTTATCGCCTGTGAGAATCTGTCATTTTGTAAAAATAATAAAGTAACCCAGAAATATGGAGGAAAAATTAGAAGTTGTGTTTCAGTTGATAGAAGGGGATTATACAGTTTAGATAGAAGTTCCAGTACCTCAACTCTATTCTGTTGAAGAAATTTTGCATGTATCTTTTTTGGCGCTCTTGTTCCTCGGAACAGAGTGCTTATCAATTTGCCCAAATGTCTGTTTTTTCCAATTTTTGGCTGAAAATGGTATCAAACGATATGGTTCAACTCACTGATCAAGAATCCATGGTCGAAATCGATTCTGTCCGGCCGTCTGTCCGTTAACACGATAACTCTCGAACGAAAGGAGTTAGAGGATTGAAATTTGCAGGGTTGGTTTGCAGCGTGAATATCTCGGACGAGTTCGTTAACGGGCGAAATGCATCAAGCAGTTTCGCAGTTATGGTCGTTTCTATTCAAAACATTATTTATGAATATTTCCGAAACCGACCACTCGATCTATCTGAAATTTAGCATCAAATTGTAAAATCATGACCTTTAGACGCATGTGAAGTTTTGTGTCGATCAGGTTACCGTAAAGTGTGAAAACAAAATTTTTAAAATGTTTTATATCTTGTTTCTACAATAACTCTCGAACGGAATGAGCTAGGCATTTGAAATTTTCAGAAAAAGGTTAGGCTGATAAATATCTCGGTAGAATTCGCTATTGCGCGAAATAGGCCAGATGGTTTCGGGGAAACGAATAAAAATTTTTTTTAACTTACAAATTTCAAAATATTTTTTTTTAAAAGGCAGTTTCACCATAAAAATCCATTGATATAATTTTCAACTCCAACAAGCTAATACTTTCGGAGATATGAGTTTTCGAAATTTCAATAATGAATCGTACTTCTATGTTTTCACAGAATGCTATAATTATTCTATCTATGATTTATTATATTATCTGTGTTCATATTCGTATATGTCATCCTGTTCTATAAGAGAGAGTCAAATTCATTTCAGCTATTTTAATTCGATTTCTTCCATGATGCAGTTCTCATTCTCTGATTGCTCATTTAATCTTGATAAATATTATTTGAATTGAATTTCCTTTATGATGCAGTTCTATCATATGAATACATTGATATAATTCCCAACTCTGAGAAACCAATACTTTCGAAGATATAATTTGTCTGTTTGAACTAGAGCGCCAGAAAGCTCCTGTCCACAGGGATCGAACCAATTTTTTAATGTAAGAAAAGGTTGGACTGTATTTCAATGAAAATATCTTAGTCTTCTCACATAATTTCCATTTCTCATATTTTCTATGTTTTCGAACAAGTAGAAGATATACATACATATACATGTTCCTAGTACATGAGCGCGTGAAAATTTTTTTCTTTTTGCGCGTATGTTCTGGGGAACATCGCGTTATAGTTTTGCCCAAATGTCTGTAACTTTCGAATTTTTTGAAAAAAATGGTCTCAAACGATTAAGTTCGACTCCCCAATGAAGAATTCGAGGTCAAATTTGATTCTGTCCGGCCGGCCGTCCGGCCGGCCGTTGCCACGATAACTTGAGAACGAAAAGAGCTAGCGACTTGAAATTTTCAGGGTAGGTGGCGCATCCCAATACGACGGACAAGTTCGTTAATGGGCATAATCGGCCCAGTGGTTTCCGAGTAATAATTTTGTTTTCAACCAATATGAATCCGATCAAATTGAAACTTGGTGGGTAGTTGTAGAATATGACCCTAAGCACGTTTGTGAAATTTTGTGCGAATCGTATGGCTAGAAAATTTTAAAAAAATTATTAAAAAATATTTTTGTTGTCACGATAACTTGCGAACGGACTGAGATAGCGGCTTGAAATTTTCAGGTTAGGATGTGCACCAGAACGCGACATTTCAGTTTGTTTATGAGCATAATCGACCAAACGGTTATAGAGTTATAGCAATCTGAAATTTTCTGAAATTTGGTGGTTTTTTGTTCCTCATTAACTCGAAAAATACTGAACCGATGGAATTCAAACATTGTTATTAGTTGTAAAATGGCAACGCGAAAATGTTTGCAAAATTTGGTGAGGATAGCATTTGTAGAAAATTTTTAATAAATCATTAAAAATAAAAAAAAAAAATTCTATATATCAGTAACTATTCGTTTGAAATTCATGAAATTTTGCAAGAGCCTTCATAACCTAACTCTACTGCCAAGTTTCAAGTTTTAATATGATCGGTTAAATATTGTTGGAGATTCGAGCATTCTTGTGCGAGTTCAGTAGTACCGATTTGGTGTAGCGTAAGAATCCGAAGAAACGATCGCTCGACCCGGACTTTTGCCGTCGAGTCGAAGAAGACGAATCGATTTGTGTTTTTCCCAAATTTCGTTCTTCTAGGTTGAGCCTAAATATACTAATTCGATACAAGTTTCGGAGGTTTTGAGTCCGACGATTTTCCATTCAAAAAGTCAATCCGAGAAACGTCAGAATTAATTCGAGAGACGGGGTCGGAAATTTTCGAAAGCGAAACTGACGATTTAGGCCTTTTTGGGGCGTGAAACTTGAAGAAAATGATAGATAGCTTTTGCGCGTATGTTCTATTTTCCATTCTTCTGTATTGGACACCCTTAATCGAATTTACCATGGTAAATTATGTTGTCCATTCTCCTGTATTGGACACTTATTTTATATTTAAAACTGTAATTAGATCTTTGAAATACCATTGAATGAAGAAATTCTTGTAAGTTAACAAAATATCTTTATTTGAACAATAAAAATGCATCATTTTATTAAAATGATAGTTAGACTATCCAATTGCTTCTTTTCTTTATAATATTTTAGCTGTAAGTCAGTATAGCTTAGAACTTTTAAAGTAACGTCCTACAATATTAATTTAAATGATATTATAAATAAAAAATTGGTTCAAGCACTGACGTGAAGTCAGGAGCTTTTGCGCGTATGTTCTGTTGTCCATTTTTCTGTATGGGACACTTTTAATCGAATTTACCATGGTGAATTCTATTGTCTATTCTTCTGTATTGGACACTCTTAATCGAAAAAAAAAAATTGGTTCAAACACTGACGTGAATCAGGAGCTTTTGCTCTTCTTAATCGAATTTACCATGATGAATTCTATTGTCCGTTCTCCTGATTGGACCCTCTTAATCGAAAAAAAAATTGGTTCAAGCACTGACGTGAAGTCAGGAGCTTTTGCGCGTATGTTCTATTGTCCATACTCCTGTAATGAACACTATTCTTAATCGAATTTACCATGATGAATTCTATTGTCTATTCTCCTGTATTGGACACTCTCTTCTTAATCGAATTCACCATGATGAATTCTATTGTCCATTCTCCTGTATTGGAGACTCTTCTTAATCGAATTTGCCATGATGAATTCTATTGTCCAGAATGGACAATAGAATTCATCATGGCAAATTCGATTAAGAAGAGTCTCCAATACAGGAGAATGGACAATAGAATTCATCATGGTGAATTCGATTGAGAAGAGTGTCCAATACAGGAGAATAGACAATAGAATTCATCATGGTAAATTCGATTAAGAATAGTGTTCATTACAGGAGTATGGACAATAGAACATACGCGCAAAAGCTCCTGACTTCACGTCAGTGCTTGAACCAATTTTTTGAAAAATAGTTAGTTCAAAGAGATTTTTAGTATGTGCACTTTGTCATGGCTCATTTACTTTGAGACAATGGTACCTGATGAAATTTGTCACCGAATAAAAGTCGACCATTTCAGTTTTGTTCATGCACAACTTTCAACCCCTACTCTAATTTTTCACGTGAGGTTGAAATTTGTGCATGAACAATACTGTAATGGTCGACTTTCATTCGGTGACAAATTTCATCAGGTACCATCGTCTCAAAGTAAATGAGCCATGACAAAGAGGATCTAGTTACAATGTTAAAGATACATTGAATTTTTGATTGTTTCGTTCTTTACTTGACGGAAATTCATTATGAACGATTAAAGTAAACTTTATTTCCGCTAAATTTTTTTTATTTTCACAGCAGTTGCCAATTACATATTGACTTCTTCAGGTGAGTATGGCAACAGTTATCATACTTACCTGAAGAAGTCAAGATGTAATTGACGAAACAATAATTGAAAAAATAAACAAATTTTAGCGGAAATAAAGTATTTGCTTTAATCGTTATCTATTACTGAATTCAAATATTATTTTATTGAACATGGTTATATATAAACAATATTTATTAATGATTATACGATCAAAATATAATATGCATAACAGAAAACTTAATACTTACCAGCTTCATTGATATTCAATAAGTGAATTTCAATATTAAACAAAATACACAACATTAATGGTGCTTATTAATTATTACTCGATATTTCATTAACACTCAACTATATTTATTTCAGTGAAATGAATATTTCTTCAGCAATATTGAATAAAATTATTCCTGAATAAATGTTGTATCATATGAAGTGATGATCATTTGTAAGAATCTAAATAAATTCATATTTCGATAGAAGAAGTCTTCATTTGTCCATATGGCCAAAAAATTATTTATTAATTACAATGCATGTTCGATAATATCAAGTAAATACTTCTCTCAGTGCAGTTATCTGCCTTCACTTAATGATCTTTCCACATCAAGGTAGAATTTATATTTCCACCCTTGTACATAATATACTGAATATTAGTTTTACTGGTGCAGATGAAGCTCACCGACGTTTGTACCGATAATTCAAACGTATTTTTGGATTCTATCTCTGACTGAAGAAAAAGCAATCCATCCTCATGACATGTTGGAAAGGAAGTTGATTCCTTTTTAGACGTGTGAAGAAAAGTTAGACGGTATAGCCTGAGTGGAGGTGTCGCAAAACGGTCAAATTAGAAGTTTATGTATCAAGACGTTAGGAACATCACTAATTGACCATGTTGCATGTATATTCGATTACGGAGGCAATTAGTTGGAGATTGTAGAGTTCTTTAAATAAATCTGTACATATTAGCATGCAGCGTTCTATTTATTAATCCAAAGGTGTAATAATTGTAGAATCATTATCCCCTAGACAACGATAAATATCCTACATCGATTATCAAATCTCCTGACAGTTTTCCTTTTTTGTTGTTTTGTCATTCATCGCAAATTTCAGATGTATTCTGCAGTATGAAAAAAACTTTAAGGAGGATGTCAGTACTAACGCGTGACATTTAAATGGTTTCTTTCTTACAACTCCCTAAATCAGGAAAATTCTGAATGATATACCAATATTCAGGCAGTTGTCTACGCCGCCATATCTCGATGATTAATGACAGTATGAGATAGATACTGAATAATTTTTTATATTTTATTTTCTGATGGAATATTCGAAATATTATTCAGTTTCAAATTAAATATTCGATTACTCTCGATATAGGATTATGTTGTCCAACAGTACCATATATCGATTATGCAGGAAAATATCTCGATGATTCATGACAATATGATCTGAGCACTGATAATTTTTTACTGTTTTTGTTCCCGAAATATTCGGAATATTCAGTTATTGATTGAACATTCGATGTCTCTTGATATAAGATTATGTTGTCGTGCAGTACCTACCATATACCTATGTGATTTCCAGGAGATCCTATTGAATATTGTCGTCCACTAACAGATTCATAATTAAATAAAAATTGGTTCAAGCCCTGTGGACTGGAGCTTTCTGGCGCTATAGTTCAAACAGACAAATTATATCTCCGAAAGTATTGGTTTCTCAGAGTTGGGAATTATATCAATGGATTCATATGATATAACCGCATCATAAAGGAAATTCAATTCAAATAATAGTTTATTTATCAAGATTAAATGAGCAATCATGAGAATGAGAACTGCACCATGGAAGAAATCAAATTAAATCTGGCCAATTTTGCCCAATAACGAACTTAACCGAGATATTCATCTCCCTAATCTACTCTGAAAATTTCAACTACCTACCTCATTCCGTTCGAGAGTTATATCTATGTCTATGGATGAAAAGCAGTCTCACTACTCTCAGATCTCTTACTAACTTCATGTGCCGTTCCGAAATGTAAGACTTTTCTGAGAAAAACTAATTTCGGAGCAAACAACTGAGATTTTTCTCACTTCGCTCACAATTCTTCGATTGATTAGATAATGTTATGTCACAGGAACATAAGTTGACATTAGGACAATTCATACATAGAATTATATCATTCTGTGACAACATTGAAATACGATTTATTATTGAAATTTTGAAAAATCATATCTCCGAAAGTATTAGCTTGTTAGAGTTGAAAATGATATCATTGGATTCTTATGTTAAAACTGCTTATTGAAAAAAATTTAATTTGGAATTTGCTCTGTAAAAAAAATTTTTTTTTTGTTACTCCGAAACTATCTGTCCGATTTTGCCCAATAACAAACTTAGCCGAGATATTTATCTCCGAAACCTACTCTGAAAATTTAAACTGTCTAGCTCATTCCGTTCGAGAGTTATCGTGCCTACGGCCGGCCGGCCGGACCGGACGGACGGACAGAATGAATTTCGACCACGGATTCTTGATCAGTGAGTCGAACCAAATCGTATTAGACCATTTTCATCGAAAAAATCGAAAATTACAGACATTTGGGCAAATTGATAAGCACTCAGTTCCGAGGAACTAGAGCGCCAAAAATGAGTTGAAAAATTTCAGATTAATCTGTATTTCAATATCGTATATCAATAAACGAGAACAACTCATTTTCAAGAATGGTATGCGTTTGGCAGCGTTCAATTTTCACATCGAAAAACTTATACATTTCCAACATAACACAGCATCCATTGATATCGTACACGCTACACTGACGATCATAATATTGTTCCAATTACAATGAAGCCCATACGGTAAGTGTTTATCTACATATTTTCCATTACCAAAATTAACACAGTCAACAGTTTTCCCCTTCCATCGACGTGTTCGCGTTATCGACCCCCTCGAAAAATAGGTGTGTGCATATTTGGCAAAGCTAAATGAGATCATGAAACGACAAGTTGAGCATCATCCCCTGTGTCTCGTTTTTATGTATTTGTTCTACATGTTTGCGTAGCATCCAAAACATCACACTCCAACAATGATACTGGTGAACCGGGTATAATTTCGCATATTCAGCGGAAGTCATGCCTTGCATGATTGAATCGTTAATATAGGATAATATAACGTATTCTGTGCTGTAAATAACGAACGAAAATGAATGATTTCCAATTGGAATATTCTGAACGATGTTTTACGGTATTCCCTATTTCAGAATAAGTCCAAAAATGTCCCATCCTCTTTTTAGTACGATGAAAATATAAACAAGGAATCATACAAAATGGCGAATGCGAAAGTTCGACTTGACATCACGAAACGCTTCTAATTATTCACAGTCCTGCATTGTGTTCTCTTCAGAGTATTTATTTATACGGAGTTCTACATATACTACCTTTCAGCATCTCTAGTGCAGACAATCGTTTCAGAATACACAAAATATTTGTAAAAGAGGAATTTTTCAGAAGAAAATAACGGAATGATATATATTCTGGGAAGTCTTGATTTATTATCGGACATATTATTCAGCAAAACTAGAATCAGTAATTCTACTGGATTAGTATTTGAGTTGTGCGTTATTTCAAATCTTAGATTTTTATCATCAAATAACACACTTCCTTTATTTACCGTTTTTCCAGATACCATTCAGGTAAAAAGTTGCAAGCGTTTGCATATTTCACAATCTGCTGCTTAACTCCCGATGATCCACGAGAAAAAGATACGGCCACGTGCCTTACAGCTTGATTCGTCGAGTGCAAAGCTGAGTGGCGGAACCATAAATGAAGTGACATTTCAGGAATTTCCGATTTTTTAACATTCATATTCCGGAGATGGTTTGATTATGGAGAAATTATGAAGAATAATTTAATTTTGCATAATAATTGAATATCTTCGGAAAGACGACAAACTTCGTATCCTTTCTTTGGGAACCTGGTTCTTAAACATACAGAACAGACCATAACTTCCTGGGAAAATCTTTGTTGAAAACATCGCTAGAAATTCATTCAGACTGCCAGATTTCCTTCTAGCTTTTATTTGATAAATAAAAAATAGGAATTCCTTAGTGATGAATTTGTCATTAAATGGTTTATTACTGGGTTTTGTCTCCCAAACTCCGAAAAATATCTATGAAATAAAAAAAAATATCATTTTGTGATTTACTTCTGCTTAAGACAACATAAGGGATTTCACAGAAGCAATCAATCAAACAATGTTGCCTAACAAAGAATAACGAAACAACATTAACGATGAAACAACTATATCGTAACGTTTCTGAGTCTATATCGACACAATATGACAATTCTCGAATTTCAGAATAGCAAACAACAAAAATTAATTCTGAAGATCTTCGTTTAGTGTTTGACGAAGGACTCTGATATAGACTCAGAAGCGTTACGATATATAGTTGTTTAAAGTTATTTCGTTATTGTTTGTTAGGCAACATTGTTCGATTCATTGCTTCTGACAAATCTGTTGTGTTTTTTTTTACGCAGAAGCATGTCTCAAAATAACACATTTTTTATTTTATAGATATTTTTCAGAGTTTGGAGAGAAAACGCAGAAAGAAACCATTTAATAATGAATATACCTCACACAGTATCCTTCTTGAAGAGATCCCATGCGCCTACAGAGAAGTATATTTGTGAGAGGAGACTTTTGAAAGGTTATGTATTATTTTTAGTTTGTTCGTTCTTCTCCTCTTGTCTTGTTATTTTTCAGGTTGAGTTTCGGGTACCTTGGAGAAACCTCTCCTTTTTTTGATGAAGGAGTCCATACTGAAGAGATAAATGCCTATCAATATTTTTAAATTTCAGTAAATTTCATGAACAATAGTTACAAATCACAACACTCACAATCACAAGTATATATGAATTTGTATTCATTATTTTTATTTTTTTATGTGAAATAGGTGTTAGTTACTATGAATTCCTTGTTCCTTTATATTGAAAAATTTTTCGTTCGTGTGAACTTATTTCATTTGTTGGAGATCATACTGTCCAAGGTAAATATACAGCTTTGGGCACTTACCCAACGGTAGATCTTTAGTAATAACTATCATTTGATAAGTTGAAGGAACACATTCCTGGAAATTATGAACGATTAAACATACAGAGGAGAAGCTTATTCTTATATTGAAAATTGAGCCGTTGTCATTCAACATATCTGCATTAAATGAGGATATTTGAATTATTAAATATTCAAACTAACACATGTGGAGCAGAAACACATCAACTGAACGTTACACTTCATTCGCACAAAAACAACTTGAATGCAGCGAATGAAAAATTGCGCATTGCTGTACACTTGAACAAGAGCACTCCCAAAACTCTTGTCGTTCTAATGAGCGCCTCAGGGAGCCAAAACTCATGCAATATGACACCTCGCATTCGTTACTGAGCAATCCGAAGCTGAGACTAGGAGCTGTTGATTTCAAATGTCAGTCACGTATGTGAGATTCCCGAAAGGAACATTTACCTCCGGAAGATCTAGCTGGAGGAATCAGGCCGTATTATATTCAACTAATTGAGTTCATTATTAGGAAGCTGTTGGGAGGGATGCGAATGGGACGATTCGTTCGAGAATACCGAGTGGAAAACGGCAGTGAGATTTGGCGCGGTAATCGAGTAGATCTACACGATAATATATTCGTTTTGGAATTTATGAAATATTGGCTGTTTGAAGCCTGGGTTTGATGAATATTCATTTGAAGTTCATGATGATGACATATTGTTTTCAGAGATAAATATATTTCTCTATTTCAGTATCGTAATGAGTTCATTCCAACACTAAAACAGTTCTAGAATGAACTCATTCCCGCATTGTCTCTAGATATATTTTTCGTTTTGTGGTAGTCAGCACTGACATTCGATCCTATCAAAATTCAACACACGTCAATTATTCTCAATATAAGATAATCTGGATAAGGTGAAATAATTGTTGAGAGGAAAAGTTTTATTTTCATAAAAAAATTAGGTACCTACTAGAGATTTCCTTATGCTAATTTTGAATCATTCATGATATTAGGGAACTGTTAAATCTGATCTCCATGCTCTACGTACTATTGGAATTCCGTGATCTGTCAACTTTCGTAACAGTCACACCCACTGCCAATATACAATACAAAACTCACTAGGATGTATATGTATAATCCTAATTTTTCATTAAATTTCAACAGTATTGAACAAAACTTGCCTGAAACAGAGAAAATATCGTCTAATGCTCGTTGCAGAAGTCAATTCCAACACTCATGCGTACGAAAACTCGCTCCTTCGTCGCTCGTTTTCGAATTTCGCATTCGTGTTTGAATATCAGCCCATTCTGCAACTTGTTTTAGAATATACTATTTTTTCACAGGGCTTGAGTGCTAGGAAAGGGTAATCTATAATCCATAATTTTTGGCTAATATTAAGACTTACATTGCTGTGCATCAAGTAGAGCAAAGAAACAGCAACACAGCCTACATAAAACACAAATCATTTTCTAACTCGCTCAGGCTCTTAAAATCTTATGACTTAGTACATTGTGTGTTTACTAGATTAAAAATATAATTTATTTAGAATCATAAAGGGACGAATAAATCCCAACTATATTCCCTATCGGAATATGTTCATGGCTATTACTTTTTTAAATTTATTTTATTTAAAAAAAAATTCAAAACTTATTAACCATCGCATCCATTTTTGTAATATTTGGGTATGTTCTCTGTCCATATTGTTTACGCTTAACATAATTAAAAATTGTTTCAAGCACTGACATGATGTCAGAAGCTTTCGCGCGCATGTTTTATTGCGTGTTCACCTCTATAGGAAACTTTTAATCGAATTTACCATCGATATAGACCATTTTCTCAGCTTCTATTAGTTATAAATACATTTCGTACCATTTTAATGACTTTATTAATTATTATTATAGTAATGAAATAATCGTCTAAGATCACAGACATATGTCTTCTATCGGAATTGAAATTCGTTAAATATCTAATATTACCTCTCAAGTAATTTTATTGAAAGATCTACTTCAATATAGATGTGGGTACTATTCACCCAAAAATAGTATTTCGACAGAAATGAAAGAAAAAAACGAAAAAGTACAATTTCGGCTACGGGAACCGATCCTGTAATGTCATTACTTACCTTCGAAATATTTTCACAATCTTCTAATTTCAGGAAACTATATTCATGAAATTCCAAGAAAATTTGCGCGTTTGCATTCTATATTAGCAATTACCGAATTTTAATTGGATCGGCTTTGTATATTTTGAGTTATTGAGGAAAAATCACCAAAATTCCAAATGTGTATAACTCCAAAATCGTTAGGCCGATTATGCTTATTAACGTACTTTTATGTTGCGTATGCGCAACCTGAAAATTACAAGTCGCTATCTCTTTCTCTTATCGTGAGGAACATAATATTTTTTCATAATTTCTTTTTAAACTTTCTATGAATACGATTCTCAAAAAAGCTCACATACGTCTTTGCGTTGGTATTATACAACTAGCTACCAAATTTCAATTTGACCGGATCTGTGTTTTTTGAGTTATCGAGAAAACAATATTCCAAATGGGAATAACTCCGAAGCCGATGCGGAACCTATACCCTGAAAATTGCTAGTCGCAATCTCTTTCCGTTCGAAAGTTATCGTGACATTGGTCACCCATCCAGCTACTGAACTCGACTAAGGCTGCTCAGATCTCCAACAATATAGATCCGATCGTGTTCAAGTTGGCTGCATCTAAAATAAATATTATACAAATGGGAAGAATGCCCATACCGGAAAATATTAATATTATTGCAAGAGCACGGAAATGTATTGAGCAAAATGGTGGCCACTTTGAGCAATTGTTATAAGATATGTTTTTTTCGTTTCGTTTAACTTAATACAATGGCAACGATATTATTATTTAAAATAAATTCATGCTTTCTTCGGAATTGGCATGTTTCCACATTTTTATGATTTTGTTTTAATTGAAGCGAAATGAACAAATGTTAATTCATAAATTTTTCACGCATACGGGATGTTTGAAAGCTATTCATTGATAATGATAACTTATACCAACTACGGACATGTCCTCCCGTTCAACAATAAAGATGGGATCCAGATATTAGGGGAATAAGAAATGGCTGATTATTTTACGGATTAAAACTGAAAAAGTACCATTTATGGAAGAAAATGTTTTTTCTTCACATTTGTTGCCACCTTATTTTCGAAACATCTAGATTCAACTCAAATTAATTAGTAACTACTGTTTCCGAATTTGAAAATACTGTTTTCGAATATTGATATACGCGATGTTGCTTCGACTCGAAACCTACTCATTAAGTAGGTTGAACCTTACTCCAGGTCGACGTTTTCATTATGTTAATTGACACCACAAGATTTTGAATAGGGATGAGGGCTTCAAAATATCCGTCTATAATTAAATAACAGCGAAAATAGTGAAAGAGGCAATGTGGAATTTATCTCGACCATATTATTCGTATCCGACACATTTGGTATGTAGTAGTTATGTTGTTAAGTTTTTGTCCAAAAGAGTATTAATTTATGTCTAAAAATGTGGGAAAGCCCTGTGGACTGGAGCTTTGGCGGTCTTGTTCAAACTTTGAAAAATTATATCTCCGAAAGTATTGGTTCCTGAGAGTTGGGAATGATATCAGTGGAATCTTATTATATAACTACATCATGAAATAAAATGAATTCAATAATAATCCATTGATATCATCCCCAACGCAGCGAAACCACCACTTTCGGAGTTATGATTTTTCAAAGTTTGAACAAGAGCTCTAAAGCTCCTGTCCACAGGGCTTTCCCACTTTTTCAATTTGACTTCTGTGCATCAATTCTCAAGAATTTTCATAATTAAATTCAAAGCGTAGGTCTATGACTCATCACATGTTGGATTTATTTACACCAGGAAATTATAATTAGAGTATTCTATGAAGTCGTATAGAATTGAGAATAATTATTGAAATTTTGAAAAATCATATCTCCAAAAGTTATAGATTGTTAGAGTTGAGAATTGCATCAATGGATTCTTATGATGAAACTGCATCTTCAGAAAAAATGAATTCTTAATTTCTAATGTAAAAAAAAAAAATTTTCGCTGCTCTGAAAGCACGTGGCCGATTGTACCAATAACGGACTCAACCGAGATAATTATCTCCCTAACCTACTCTGAAAACTTTAACTGTCTAGCTCATTCCGTTCGGGAGTTATCGTGTTAACGACCGGACGGACATAATCGATTTTGACCATGGATTCTTGATCGTTTAAGACCATGTTCAGCCAAAAATTCGAAAATTACAGACATCTGGGCAAATTGATATGCGCTCTGTTCCGAGGAACAAGAGTCATGTGGCAATCGATCCAACCTTGAATACTAGGAAATTGTCCGATGTATCTGGTGTTTCTTGCACAATAATCATTACAATCCTGAAACAACATAAATTCCATCCTTATATGATACGATTGGTTCAGGAGCTGAATGATGATGATCCCGATAGCTGACTCCAGTTCTGTGAAGTGGTCAGTGGAATGATTAATGGTAATCAAAACTACTTGTTCGATATCTGTTTTTCGGACGAGTGTTCATTTTGCCATAACGGCATTGTGAACCGGCATAACTGTCGGTATTGATCAGTTACTCAGCTTCCCCTTTTTTTATACCCGGAAATCTCACTAGACAAAATTATTCAGATCTGTTGGAGAATGCTATTCTTCCAGCCCTCGTTCAAATATTGGAGAATGCAGTGAACCATCAAACGATCATTTTCCAACAGGATGGCGCACCACCTCATTTCGTTCAACCGGTGCGTGAGCGGCCACCCAGATCACCTGATCTGGCTCCACTGGACTTTTTTCTATGGGGTGACCTGAAATCCAAGATTTACGCTACCTAGCCTGAGTCACTGGATTGTTTGCGAACTCGGATCATTAATGAATGCCGTCAAATTACACCCGAAATCTTAAATAATGTACGTGAACGTTTTCAGCAAAACTTATATTACTGCATGGAAGTGAAATTTTGAAGCCCAAATTCAGAATCGGATACAACTAGATAAGATCTTCAAACTGAGGTATCGCAACACCCCTCATCCCTACACAAAATCAAGGGGTTTGGCCCAACCCCGTTAGGGGGTTGCAGTTACGGGGATCCAAGAGAGGATACGTTGTTCTCCTCCAATCAGAAATTGAAAGGTCCGAGTGATTTTCCACATTTTCATTTTGAAGCCGGAAAATCGAGTTGTTAAGGTTTCGTTGGATCACATGTCGTATAAACGACAATACGCGATGTTCAGGACTTCAAGTGGGCACTGATTGATTAATATATTCATTCTGCACTAGCTGAACTCTTGAGCTTCCGAATTGAACTAGGGAAAATTTTCAAATATCAACTTTCATCGCCATTATAATAATACCATTTCAACTCAAATGATGATTCTCGTAATTTTCGCATTGATCGAAAGTATTGATATGAGTTGGTGAAATAGGACATGAACAATTTGGCCAAATGTTGAACTACTATTTAATTTGAAACCGATATAGAGCCCCGTGGGTTTGAATTTCATATAGATAGATCTTTCCGCCTGCTGTTTTTGGTTGGCTCAGGGTGCGAACGTTCGTGGTTTATTACTGAGATTAATTGAGTGGGAACCGCTCATCGCAACAATATTTCATTAATCATAATGTCATCCATCATCAGGGAGTTTCCTAATATTGACTTGATTCTTGATTATGATGAGAAAATGGGGATTCATTTCAGTAGAAACGTAATACAGGTTTATTCTATGCAACTTAACACTATCTCTAAAAGCATTTCTAACGATAATAAAATTACAAACGTCCAGAGGTATAACTCTACGAATGTATATGAGTAGCTAGCTGTTTGTCTGATGAGGATCTGATCAGAAATCAATTTCCAAATGTGAAAGAGATGCGGCAGAATTGAATCATAGTTCATCATCACTTGAATATATTCCAACATTCACTGTTAGCCTTTCGGTTAATGCATAAATTTTGTCATAATTAAATATTATTCTATAACAAATCTGTTCAATATTACAAACCATTACTATATCGATACTAGTAATACTATCATAGAATCACTTCAAATATGAACACGTAGTTCATAATGAAATTAATTATTCGTCACGGTCGACGTTGAAAAATTATAGCAAAGAACATGCAGAAAGTTTAATTTAGACTATCCCGATGTACAACCAACGAAGGAGAAAAAATTTTTCGATTACAAAATAAAAGATATGGGTCTAATCTGGAAACGACACGAAAATTACTGAAACTTGGGAAGATTGAAACTCGATTCATCTCAAATCCAGTTCCAGATAATGAGCCATGTTCCATCCGGGACCTAAGGACACGATTAAATGTTATAATATTGATGCACTAATTGCAAAATCTTCAGAAAGATACACCCACCTAAAATGAAATATGGCAAAATAATTTAATTATCTAGTCGTACGTCATTTTAGCAAATATAAAATTTTCAGTTGGTATATGTATATTATGAGCTTAGGAATGTATGGGTACTTGTTAGTTTGTAAGTGGGGCACATCCAATAGGTTTTGGAAGTACTTACCTAAAACTTCACTCACCTACTTTAAAGTATGACGGCTAAATTGTATATATATTTAACTTATTTCCGACAGCTCCAAAAAAAAGAAAAAATTGATTCAAGCACTGGCGTGAAGTCAGAAGCTGTCCAATACAGGAGAATAGACAATAGAACATACTTGTATACGATAACCACCAACCAATTTTTTTTTCGTAAATTACAAAGGGTTTTGAAGCTTCAATTCGATCGAGTCTAGGAAATCTAGGAAATAATATTCCAGGTGGGGATAGCTCCGAAACCGAGACTGATTATGCTCAAAAACGAACCTCACCCTCCCATTCGGATACGCAACCTACCCTGTGAATTGCAAGTCCCTATCTCCTTTCGTTCGAAAGTTTCCAAGGCAACGGTCACCCATCCAGCTTCTGAACTGACACAAGGTGCTCGGATCTCCAACAATGTAGATCCGATCGTGTTCAAACTTGGAACATGCCGTTAGTTGGGTTCTGAATGCTCTCACAGAATTTCAGCGATGTTGGACGAATAGTTTCTGATATATAGAATTTATATCAATATTGAATGATTTTTTTAAAATGTTCTAGTGATACGATCCTCACGAAATTTCGCAAGAATTTTCCCGTTGGCATTCTACAACTAATATCCATGTTTGAATTGAATCGGTTTCGAATTTGTCGAGTTATTGAGGAAATAACAACCAAATTTCAGATGGGTATAACTCCAAAACTGTTTCGCCGATTATGCCTATAAACAAACTCAAATGTTGCATTCAGATGCACAACCCAACCCGAAAATTTCAAGTCGCTAACTCTTTCCGTTCTCAGCTTATCGTGACATAAATATTATTTCTATTAATTTTTTTTTTATTTTCTGGCTATACGATTCTCATAAAATTTCACAAACGTCCTTAGGTTTGTATTCTACAACTACTCACCAAGTTTAATTCGATCGAATTAGTCTTGGTTGAAAACAAAATTATTACTCGGAAACCATTGGGGGGTCGATTATAGCCATTAATGCGCAAAAACGATCATAGACAGGCTACACACATACGCTACACACATGCTACACACAAAGTAGTCCATCAGTATGAGAGGGAGAGATTCATAGTGCAACTTTTATAGCGTATATGGGAGGATGTCCGGTCCTTCGTATTGTTGGTCTGTTTTTATGGTAAGTCAGGTTTTTATGTTACTTTAAAACCTACACCTGTGAAAAGGTTTCGCCTTCTAAAGTACCTACACAAACGTTCTAAGGCACATATTGTTCTATGCAAACTGGAAATTTCAGCTTTGCTAAAATGATGTAGGCAAGGGGGCTCTCAGCTATTACTCTAGTACAGACACTAGCTATTCATTGAAGACGTGAATATCCGCTTACATTTGAGAGATTTTTCGCATTGCTTGCCCATAATCATCATTTATTTCTATGTATTTATATATTACTAGACTCCATAGTGAGGGAATATTTAGTAAATGGAAGTAAAATGAGATAAAGAAAAATTAACTCAGAGTAGTATGAAAAGTGAAAAAAGTTTTTATTTTAAACTTTTCGTTAAAAAATGAATTAATTACGTACTTACGTACATATAATATTGTGTACATATAATTTTTATCCTAAATACCTAGGAGTGAAACAAGATTCCTCTTTGAATTTCAAAGCCCATTTGGATGACTTGCGTCTGAAGTTGAAAACAAGGAATAATATTCTGCAGAAATTAGCTGGTACTTCATGGGTTGCTGATGCAGCTACTCTTCGAACGGCAGCCTTACCCTTGGTTTTCTCTGCCGCTGAATATTGTTGCTCCGTCTGGTTTAATAGTGCTCATACTCAAAAAATTGATGCACAGCTGAATTCATCTACGTGGATCGTCACTGGAACTATTAGATCTACACCTATTCATTGGTTGTCAGTTCTTTCAAACATTGTCCCGCCCCACATTCGCAGGTAGACTGCTGTTTTAAATTCTTAGAATAAATTTCATTCTTATCCGAATTCATTTCCGATTCTCTCCTGCATTCCAAACACTAAGATTCCCAGATTGAAGTCAAGAAACCCTTCATGGTCCATTTTTTTTTCTGAATTTGAATAAAAGTGACAAGGAAGTTTGGTGGTCTGAATGGATTTCTTGCGATTTAGTCAACAAAGATTTAATTTCTGATCCTTCAAATAGAGTTCCGAGGTTTGATCTTCCAAGGAGAATGTTGTCTATTCTGAATCGTTTAAGAACCGGTCATGGTAGTTGCAACAGCAACCTTTCAGATGGAACTCAGTTGAGACCCCTAGTTGAGCATGCGGGGAAGCAGAGTAAACCATAGATCAGTTAGTTGCATATATAGATTCAAGGCTGGTTTTAGGGCTATTCGTATAATGTTTCTGACCACCCTAAACCGGGCGTTTTCAGTGAGTAATGGTCTAATACAGGTAGACGGCCTTGCAGTCCCGTAGTCTCTTACGGCAAAAGAATGAAGGTCACTGAACATCGCTGAATCGGAGTTCGTATAAGGATTTCCCTGGTGCCGCTGGTGGGATTTCCTCCCTACCAGTTCGCACCAAATGGATTTAAGTTTGCTAGAACTGTTTCGGTGTCATTAATTGTAGTTACGCTGAATATTGCTGATAACCATGAAATCGGTTCGGTTTTCAGTATTTCTTCAGTTGCAATAGATATCTGATCGTGTTTAAATTTGAAACTTGGCTGTAGAATTAGATTGTGAAGGCTCTCATTAAATCAGCGATATCGAACACACGAAATTTCTTTTTGTCGGCATCCACAACCAAGTACCTAGATTCAATTCGATCAGATTTGTATTGTTCGAGAAAAAAAATCAACTCCAAGATTGTTTGGTTGACGTCCATTAACGAACTTAACCGTCGTATTCAGATTCTCAACCTAGCCTGAAATTTTCAAGTCTATCTCTTTTCGATCTAAAGTTAGAAGAATTCGAGGTCATCAGTGAGTCGAACCTAATCGTTAGAGACTATTTTCGGAAAATAATTCGAAAATATTCGAACCTTGTATTATGTATTATTCGTGATACATATTGTATACAACCTTCAAAGACTTCAAATACCTTCTTCGTCATCTATTCCCTACGTTATCAACCTCTACAGCATCCACTCACCCGCTCGAAAATATCTTCGCAAAAACTAATGTTCTGTTAAATCGTTATGAATTCAGGATCGGCTTGAAATCTGTTCTTCCCCCGTTTTGAAAGGACCAAGACCATTTACTTTCTGGAAATTTCCTTTGATGATGTGGATTCCGGCACAGCGAAATTATCCATATCAAAGAAATAAATTTTCCTTTATGGGATTCATGTCTTTTCGGTGCTCATATATGCGTAACACGTATTTCGGGCCCGATTTAATTTTGTTATCTGAGTGATAGGTTGGGGAATGACCGTTCTTTATTCACTCTTCTGGACAATCTTCCGTTCCTGTGCGGCAGTTAAATAGGGTTTAAGCAGAGATAAAAGGCTCAAAAGTGATCTATTAAAGCTTCCGCTTTGTTTTATTATTGCCAATAATGAATTTCCGGTCGTGTAGCGAAATAAATAATGATTCTTCAGAAATATTGGAACTTTCACATTTTGGGATTTTGATAGGACAAATTGGAGGATTGAACAGCGAATACGTCCTTGTGTCATCTGAGTCTGGTTGAGGTCGTTGGCTTTCCTAATTTCGCTGATTTACATATATTCTCGCTGACTTTACTATAGGCAGATTCAATAATTATATTATTGCATAGTTTGTTGAATTTTTATTACTAGCTAGTAACATTCTGAGTTCTCCGTTACATGCTCTGTCAGATTCGGTTTCTCTCCTATATATTCGTATTCTTGACCCATTGTTCTTTGGAACGCTAAAATTTCCATCGAAAAAAAAAAACTGAAATTGAATCCAATCTATTATGAGTTTTCAATTTTAGGTAGAAACATTGATGCTGCTGTTTTTTTATTGGTGTTCCAGCAATCAGTTAAAATTTTCACTGTACAGGGCGTAAAAAATTCTGGAAAATTGCTGATATATTGAAAACTTACTTTTTTTTACGCGCATGTTCTGGGAAACATCACTTTATCATTGTGTCTGTAATTTTGGAATTTCTTTACCGAAAATGGTCTCAATTGATTGGGTTTGACCCTCTGATGATGAATTCGAGGACACATTTGATTCTGTCCGGCCTGCCGGCCGTCCAATGCCACGGTAATTTGTAAATGGAAAAAGATAGCGACT
This sequence comes from Halyzia sedecimguttata, assembly GCA_937662695.2. Lineage (NCBI taxonomy): Eukaryota > Metazoa > Arthropoda > Insecta > Coleoptera > Coccinellidae > Halyzia > Halyzia sedecimguttata. The sequence goes on along the minus strand of OW569416.2, from coordinate 5,719,889 downwards.
TGAAATTTTTAGGGTAGATGGCGTGTCCTAATACGACGGACGTGCTCGTTAATGTGCTTAATCAGCCAAATGGTTTCCGAGTTATAGTTTTGTTTTCAACCAATACAATTCCGATCAAATTGAAACTTGGTTAGCGGTTGTAGAATGAAAACCTGAATACGTTCGTGAAATTTTGTGAGAATCGTGCTTCTAGAACCTGAGAACGGAAAGAGATAGCGACTCGCAATTTTTAGGTTCGGTTTTGCGTGTGATTGCGACATTTGAGTTCGTTAATAGGCATAATCGGCAAAATGGTTTTGGAGTTATACCCATCTGAAATGTGGTTGTTTATTAGTTAGTTCGAGAATGTCGACTCTAAAGTTTTGCAAAATTTCGTGAGGATCGTATCACCAGAAAATGTTTAAAAAACCATAACTTAACCCTACTACCAAGTTCCAAGTTTGAACACGATCGGATCTACAGGGTGTTTCATCATAAACTGGACAAACGAATACAGCGTGTAGATGACATCGGGAGAATCATTTTTGCCTTATGACATATACCCCGTTTTCGAAGCATAAGCGAGATACAGGGTGTTCAAGGTAATTTTTGACCAATATTCTATCGAGTGTGGTCAGTTATGTGTAACATTTGAAATAATGGTTTTTGGTCACATCTCAGTATTTTTTTTTGCTCAATTCTGAAATGATATAAGTTTCTGAAAATAGTATTTAAAAATGGCGGAAAACCTGCAAAGTTCGAAATTTTTTTACGCGGTTGCCAATTTAAGTTTCACTGTATGAATTATCTCAAGTTTTTAAGAAATTCTGTGAAAAAATTTTTTCAAAATTCGAAAACATCTTTTTTTTACATGTCCACAGCAAAAATAAAATTTCATCCGAAATTGATGAACTTTTCCACGCTTATACTATTCTTCAACCTTAACGAAAATATGAAAACAGAACCGAAAAATATCGATGGGTTTGTTTTTTATAGCCATTCAAAGTTTCCACTCGGATATCTAACTTTTTCGTTTTTTGAAAACTGGTTTGGCTATGAGGGCAAAAAGTTTGAAATTGAACTGCCGAAGCATTCCAGATGGAAATAAAAATTACTCAAAAAAAATTTTTATTGTTCATAATTCAATAAAACTCTAGCTGGAATCGAACTAGTGACCTTGCGATAGGAATTACTCTTAGCTCTTGATAGAAATTGAAATTATTCAGAACATATTAATTATCGTTACCTAGCAACAGTAATTTACAGAATTTGACAGTATGTTCGAATTGAACTGAATAATATTTCGTTAGTTTCTTATAAAACATTTCAATTCGAGCAGAAATTAAATAATCAATGTTGGAAATAATTATTTGGTTCAGCGAATCAAGAAAATCAAGAAAGTGAGAGAATAATGTCTTAAAGCAAAATTTTCTTGAATATTTAATTTTATATTTCACTAACGCAAGAATATAACACGATAGTAGACAAATTTAACAATTAATTGAACAACTCTGACGAAATTATAGATTATAATTCAGTTTCAAAAATATTCCCATTCATTTGAACACACAGTCTCGCTCTTTTCACCACACTGTTCACCGCTGAACCTATCATTCCTTGATTATGACGAATTTCCTGGGCAGCTGATTCAATTCGTTGAATCAATTCTTCTTTCGATTCTACTGGAGCTCGCTTGTCGTAGACCAGACTTTTCATATGACCCCAGAAATAAAAATCCAGTGGAGTTAGATCTGGAGAACGTGGTGGCCATGCAACAGGTCCAAACCGACCAATCCATCGCCGTGGGTATTGGGAGTCTAGAAACTCGCGTACACTCCTGACTGTGTGCGCAGGACAACCATCGTGTTGGTACCAAATACCTCTAAATTGATTCAAAGGAATATTTTCCATGAGATCTGGTAGAGTCTCTCGTAAAAATTGATAGTAACCATTTCCAGTCAATGTTTCAGGGAGAATGAAAGGTCCGATGATGAATCTGTCCTTCATTCCCGCCCAAACATTGACTGAAAACCTTTTTTGACTATTCATCGAAACCGAAGAATGTGGATTATTGATTTGCCATACCACATTATTTTTTCTGTTAAAAAATCCATCTCTATGAAAGGTCGCTTCATCGCTGAATAAAATGAGACGTGGAAAATCTCTATTCGCACGCGTTCTTCTTAAAATGAATTCACAGAATTCTTTCCTTTTACTGCAATCACCTTCTTCTAATTTTTGACATCTTTGAAAATGATATGGGTGGTAGTGATTCCTCTTTAGAACTCTCCATACAGTCGATTTACTTTGGTTCACACTGGGGTGATTAGATATCATTTTAGTTGATATTTTAGGATTACTCCCAACCAAATCCAGGACACGTTCATCGTGACTTCGTATTGTTTCTTTTTTCTTTCGGTTAAGAGTGCCATCTTCACGTAATTTACGTACTGTTGCCATAAATGTTTTAAAGTTTGGTACTGATCGGCTTAGAAAACTGCGGGCGTATATTTCTCTCGCTTTCCTCCCTGAGGAATTCGCTTCATAATAAGTTGAACCATATCATTTTTCTCCAAGATTGAATATTTCATTTATGCTCAAATTAAAATGGGTTTCAAGAAACTTGCGAAATAATATTCAGTGAATTCGAATAATCTACCAAATGCTTTGAATTACCGTTGCTAGGTAACGATAATTAATATGTTCCGAATAATTTCAATTTCTATCAAGAGCTAAGAGTAATTCCTATCGCAAGGTCACTAGTTCGATCCCGGCCAGAGTTTTATTGAAATATGAGCAAAAAAAATTTTTTTTGAGAAATTTTAATTTCCATCTGGAATGCTTCGGCAGTTCAATTTCAAACTTTTTGCCTCATAGCCAAACCAGTTTTCAAAAAACGAATAAGTTAGATATCCGAGTGGAAACTTTGAATGGCTATAAAAAACAAACCCATCGATATTTTTCGGTTCTGTTTTCATATTTTCGTTGAGGTTTAAGAAGAGTATAAGCGAGGAAAAGTTCATCAATTTCGGATGAAATTTTATTTTTGCTGTAGACATGTAAAAAAAAAGTTGTGTTCGAATTTTGAAAAATTTTTTTCACAGAATTTCTTAAAAACTTGAGATAATTCATACAGTGAAACTCAAATTGGCAACCGCGTAAGAAAATTTCGAACTTTGCAGGTTTTCCGCCATTTTTAAATACTTTTTTCAGAATCTTATATCATTTCAGAATTGAGCATAAAAAAATACTGAGATGTGACCAAAAACCATTATCTCAAATGTTACACATAACTGACCACACTGGATAGAATATTGGTCAAAAATTACCTTGAACACCCTGTATCTCGCTTATGCTTCGAAAACGGGGTATATGTCATAAGGCAAAAATGATTCTCCCGATGTCATCTACACGCTATATTCGTTTTTCCACTTTATGATGAAACACCCTGTATATTGTTGGAGATCCGAGCAGTCTTGTGTGAGTTCAGTAGCTGGATGGGTGATCGTTGCCTCGATAACTGTCGAACGTAAAGAGTACTTACGATTCTCAGGATAGGTTGCGCATCCGAATGGGAGAGGTTATTTCGTTTTAGCGACTATTTATTTTCATGGTATGTTGCGTATCCGAATATGACGTTACAATTCGTCAATTGGCATAAGTGGCTATATTGTTTTCGAGTTATACTAATCTCAAATTTTGTTGTTATTCCTTTCTAACTCAAAATATACAAATCTGACCCAACTAAAACTCGGTGATTACTTTAGAATGCCGGTACACTAATTTTCGTGGAATCTCGCGAATATCGTATCCTGGAGTTACTTGATGCGTAAGTCTTTTCGTATTTCAATTCCATAAGATGACATATGACCGAATTAAAAATTCTCTGATCATAGACGATTCTCTACTGAAGTCTTTCTATAAATGGTGTGAAATGTATTATAAAAGCTGAGAATATATAGGTGCTAATTTCGTAGTAGAGTGTTCAATAGAGGAGAGTAGCACCATAGAACATGCGCGCAAAATATCCTGACTTCACTTCAGTGCTTGTCCAATTAAAAGTTCTATACTATTTTAATGCATATCTCCGGCTCATTCAGGCATATGTGAATGTACAGGATGGGGCAATAAGAACAAAAACTTCGTTATTTTAAGTGGGTTGGTAGCTTTTTACTGAAATTAATATCAATGATTGATTAAAAGGAGCCTATAATTCTTAGTATAATTTCATTGAAATCAGTTATAGTGCTTTCGGATATTAAGCCATCTTCAGTACCGCTAAAATCAATTTGTATTGTCAGATTAATTAATATCACAATAGACAACTACAGAACTTACTTGTCTTGAATAAGTCATGAAAACATAAAACACAAAGTACACCAACATAAGTAGAATGGGATCTGGAAATCTGTAAATCTGTAATTGTCTGTTAATATTCCGTAATGCAGACCCAATCTGAAGAACTGAAGAATTTATCGAAACAAAATAATCAAAATGACATACATCACCAACTTCGCTTGCTAGGTTAACCACAGAATAAAAAATTGGTTCAAGCACTGACGTGAAGTCAGAAGCTTTTGCGCGTATGTTCTATTGTTCATTCTTCTGTATTGGACACCCTTAATCGAATTTACCATGGTAAATTATGTTGTCCATTCTCCTGTATTGGACACTCTTAATTCGAATTTACCATGGTAAATTCGAATTAAGTGTCCAATAATAATAATGTATCCTCGCCGAGAGTAATATCTTATCGCTTTTGAATTGAACAAATATCCGGCGGCGACTCATACAATGTATATTTTCAATTCGAAATTAAGTTTCCGTATTTCCATTATTCCAATAAAAGGTATATTTTCACTTGAAAATTGAGTCTTTGGCATTCCCAATTATTAGATGTACGCCAAAATTCGCAGGTGCACAAGAAGGCAAGCCATATAGAGCGAAATGAACAACAACCAATATAGTGGTCGTACGTTCATTTTTATGCGATATGCTGAACATAATGACGAGCACAGGCCGACGGACATGTCGGGGATTGAAATGTTGACTCCGTACATTTTTCTCAAGAACTCATCAACGGATTTATATCGAATTTGAAATGTGTGTTTTGCAATGCTTTATCTTGTGATGTTTACCACTATACTTAAGTTAAATATATCTGGAAGGAATCTTGATAAATAGACGATTAAAAGAAGATAATCCACAAAAGACAGCAGGCTACAGCAGTCACTTGGCATTGCCCAAGGAAGACGTTAAACTTAGTTAAGCAAATTTTACGCTATTTGAATTCCCTGTAGTAGGTAGATTCCATTTTATGGGCATGTATTCATTACTGGTATAGAATACTACTACTACTAATACTAAAGTTTATTTCCCAACATTTACAAAATATTTTTTTTTCTTTTGTTTACATAATAGATCAATCAGGCAGAGTAAATAAACGTTTGTCATTGCAGTAGACAAGCTACTTGTATGTGACGTAACGCGTTCACTCAATCTATTCTAATAGTCAAGCGAACCAAAAAAAACATGAAATACCTCACAAAATAAATTCAGAAAATCCCAAAAAGAAAACAACCCGAAACTAAATGAGCCCATATATCCCATGACCTGTTATGGAATTTTTTTGTTGTTAATAGAGTCATGTATCATTCTTCTATATGTGTTCTTGAGCCATCTTTTCACCCTTGCCTTGAAACTTTTACGGTATATAATGATTTTTTCCCCATTAGGAAGAATATTAAAGAGTTTTGGAGCTATATATTGTAGGCCCCTCTGTCCAGCTGTCTTGAGACTCCTCGGGACAACAACATAATTCTTTCTCGTTTTTTTTTCGTGTTGATGTGTGATATGGTTAATATTAATCCTTTTTCTGCTTATGGCTATCAAGAGGTCCAATGCGAAGAGCTGTCTTATGTCGAGTATTTCAGTCTCCGCATAAAGTTGGTCAGATGGGAATCTAATTTTCATATCATAGATTATCTTAATTACCCACCTCTGCAGAGTCTCCAAAATTCGCATGTGACAGTCATTGATTCATCCCCAAGCATTGATTCCATACGATAATTGGGACTGCACCAATGCGAAGTAAAGAATCCTAAGATGTCCCAATTCCAAAAATTTCCTCATGCATCTGAATCTTTGGATCAATCCCCTCATTCTTGCCTTAAGGTCCTTCACGTGTAGGTCCCATCTAGATGTCTAGATCTATTGTAACACCGAGATATCTCACGGAGTCCGCAGATGGGATTTCAGTATCCTGCCCTATCTTTAATGGAGTCTCCTCGGGAAGAATGTTTGCATAGGACGTGAAGGCCAGATATTTGGTTTCACTGCAATTGAGAGCTAGTCTATTCATCTGTCTATTAATCAAATTGAAACAGCACTAAAGTTCCTCAAAGAATGTCAATTATACAAGTACATATAATCAATGCATGTACATTTCAATTTTTCTGAATGAATCAACATATCTTGTGATCAATTTAGTACAACTACATCTGTAATACATAGGAAAATCAAACATTGTACCCTATGTCAATGGCCTAGTAGCCGAGACACTTTAATTTAAATAAATAAATAAAATTCATCTGTAACCAGAGTTTACTCCTGGTAAAGTCTTGTTCAGTTTTTGACCTCAGCGTCTTCCAACAATCAGATGTATAGAGTATTGCTGTAACATCTGCAAAGCTCACAATTTTTCCAGCTGTTTTTTGCTGGACTATGCATGTATATGATGAACAGAATAGGTCCAAGTACTGTCCCCTGGGGAACTCCGGATTCAACATCCACAGGATCACTGATCTCACCATCGATGTCCACAACCTGTGTTCGATCTGACAGGTAGCTCTTCCCTAATTGATGTGCAGTTCCTCCAATTCCGCACTATTTTAGTCTCTCCAGTAGTATTTTATGGCAGACTGTGTCGAAGGCTTTCATAATATCAACGAACAAGCACAGGGCAACCAGTTTTTTATCGATTGCGTCATAGAGTTCCGTGGTCAGTTTCATAATGGCATCATCTGTTGACCTCCCCTCCCTGAATCCATACTGGTTATCCGATATGATGTTGGTTTCGTCCAGAAATTTAACAATTCTTACCTTAATGATCTTCTCAATGATTTAAGCTATATTTGAAATTAATGTTATTGGCCTGTAGTTATTCATTTCAGTTCTTGAATCCCCCTTATAGATTGGTTTAATGACTCCTAATTTCAAGATGTTCGGAAATTTGTCATTCAAGAAGCGTAAATTCACAATAATGACCAGGGGCGAACATATTTCCTCCGATATTTCTTTCAGCGTTTCTGATTGAATGTTATCAGCTCCCGCACTCTTGTTCTGCTTCAGATGTTTGATAACAGACGATACTTCGGATTTATTTGTTGGCCACATAAATAATGATTTTTCATTGATATTTTTCTTCTCTCTGTATTCAATGGGATCTCCCAAGCTATTACCGATTTTTCCCCAATTTTGCTGAAAAATGTATTCATTTTGTTAGCTATATCCTTTCCCTGTGTAGATTGTTCAACGTTTTCCATCTGTATACACTGAATTTCTATTCTAGGCTTGTTCTTTCCACAAATTTTGTTGGCGCTTTGCCAAAGAGTTTTCGAATTATATCCATTTTTTCTAATGTTCTCCTGAATATATTCTCTTTTCGACTGCTTTATAAGTTTAGTGAGTATGGCCTTATACTTTCTATATTTTTCCTTTAGCATATCATTGTTTTGATCTCCTTGTATCAATATAAAGAGCTGATTCTTTCTGTTTATGAACCTAAGAATTGATGGGGTTATCCATTCTTTTATTGCTGTGTTTTTCCCATTCTTTCTCACCATTTTTGTATTCTGCCCTATACAAAACTTGAGTCTATCAACAAATCCCATAATCGCAGCATTCGAATCATTTGAACCATATACACACCTCCAAGTTTCCGTTTTCAAATCCATTTTAAGATTTGAGTGATCAACATACATTTTATAATTTCCAAATTTTGTATCCTGTGGTATCTTATACTTATTTATCATTTTGAATGATAGGGCTACAGGGAAGTGATCTGTTATATTATTCTGTATAATAAACGATTTTATATCGCAAATAACATCCCAACGTGACATTTTCACATGTATATGTTCTAGACATGTTTTATTATGTTTCTATAGTATACTTATTAATATATGATGAAAATTCGAAATATCCAAGGATGTTTTCATATTCCTCCAAATGATCATCGTCGGATAGAAGATCTATGTTTATGTCACCAACAACAATATGATTCTCCCCTAGGTATCGAAAGAGGTCCCAGTTGAAAACTTGCGAATCTAGACTAGACTAGGTGAACTATATATACAGGTGATCAGCAGCTTTGTCTCATTTTGAACGAGCTCTATTTCCATTGACCTAATAGGACCCAAATTAATCTCATTATGAGTAAATCTTAAGTTATTTATAATGTATACCACAGTTCCATCACATTTATTGATATTTCCCCCATTATAAAAGCAACCGTAATCCTCCATTACGAATACATTCAAGTCGTCAATTTGATTTGTCTCATTCAGAACAATTGTATCGAATCTTCAGGAGAATCCCTGTAAGAAACATACCATCTCATCGTAATTTTTCTTAAGACTCCTTATATTGAAATGAATGATCTTGAACCGCTCATCCCCCCCAACATATCCATCAAATTCCCCGTTATTTTCCGCAACGATAGCGTCTATTTCTGACTCCTTATAATCTCTAATGAATGGATCTATGTCGGCGAAAATATCAAAAAAATACGAAAAAAAAAAAACAAACAGGAAAAAATCGACTCAACAAAGAGTATTTACATATAATAATAAAGATTACTTCGCTGATCCTTTGGCCACCGTCCTGGACGATGAAGAAGCCGTGTTCGATGGTGCAGTGTCCTTCCTCGAGGAATTCAGTCTTGTCTGGAGATTTTGTTCCAAATCAGATGTGTTTCTCAATACTCGTTCAATACCCGTTATTTCCTTCTGAATTTTCGATTGCTCAAGAAATTGGACGTGTGTATTTTCCTTTAATAGCTGTTGACTTCTGGTGACTGGAAATGGGGAACCTGGGACGCTTTTTTGTTCTACTTCTACCTCGTTTTCATCAGTTTCATTCTGTACATTCCTATTTCAATGCTCGGCCAAATCATTCAATGTGTATTTTCTACACCTATATAAATGTCCCATCCTTTTCTGTAGGCTCCATAGTTTCTTTGTCTTGCCTCTTTGAAATGCTTTATCAAGACCCTTTCTTTCTGTCTGTCTTCCTCACATAAATCATCATTCACATAAATATAAGTACCCCTCAGTCTAGACCAGGGGTGGCCAACTGGTGATCGCGATCGACTGGTCGATCGTAGCTATAGATCCAGTTGATCGCGACGAGGCAGACAGCATCGAATTTCATTTAAAATATCTACAATTAAAGATCTATATATCCATATTGGTGGATCGCGCAGAGTTTTGTCAGTAAATAGTAGATCTTGGGTCTCATCAAGTTGGCCACCCCTGGTCTAGACCTATTTGATTTCACTACCGATTTGGCTAAATATGATGAGAACTCAACTTTAAAAGGGGCATTTTTAGATTTCCCCAATTTATATATATTATTGATGTTTACTAACTTCAAATCTGTGTGGAGCAGCTCATTGAGTATTCCATTAGTGGAACTGACAATATCAGGACCATCAACATCCGAGCCGCTCACCACAATATTGTTTTTTCTTGATTTTCCCTTTAATCTTAGGATATCTTCTTCAATTACATAAACACGCTCCTCTACCTCGGATATTCTTTGCTCTGTTTTTTTCCCGATCTCCCTTATTTCCTTCTTTACTTCCTCCAATTCTTGCTTAAGGAATGCTGTCTGCCGCGCTAATTCCTTCTTAATAATTCCAACGATATATGGTTCTGTCATATCTAATAAATCATCTCCTGTATGGAGGACTTCAGAATCGAAATCCCACTAACAGCTGTGTACCGATAACAATCCTTGCGTTCCGAAATTACTGGCATTACTGGCCGCAGTAAGTAATTTCGGAACGCTCTTAAGTAAGAGTAAGCATGGCCAGTGAATTTCAGTAATATCTGACGTTTCAATTTACTGCTCAGTACTGTTCAGGAATATCGGAACACGGCAACTGTTTATCAAGACTACAAGATAATTTGATGGCTCAAGAATACTGGGCCTTTCGTCTCCTGGTGGTTCAATGAAGAAGAAGTCTCACCAATCAAACACTTATATCGTCCTTCGCCAAAATACACTATTCACGTAATTTAGTTTCAAACTTCACTTGTTCAAAAATAATAAACATTCAAGACCTCTCTGATAGCAACCGTTCGCATGGTCCGCATGAAACCTAGATTCATCTGAATTATCACATGAAATCATTGTAATCCGACCAGTGGTTGGGAAGATATTGATTTTAAGAATTTCATTAATTTTCAAGCTCTACCCTAATTTTGTCCATCAGCGTAGAATAGAATATTTCACCAAAATCGATCAACGTTCACAACGGATTGTGCATTTTCTAAATTTCTTGCATTGGTTCTCGAGAGTGAATACGAAAGAAAATTAAGAAAATTGGTTCAAGCCCTGAGGACAGGAGCTTTGGCGCTCTTGTTCAAACTTTGACAATTCATCTCCGAAATTGTTGGTTTCTTAGAATTGGGAATGATATCAATGGATTTTATAATAGAACTAATTCAAAACTAAATTACGAACTTATACGAGATATTCATTCCTCAAATCTACTGTGACAATTATATTATATCAATTGAAACTTAGCCAATATTTCCGTTTTGTTTCCACTGAAGATAGTCCGAACTTACCAAATTATTTATTGCCATCATCATATGGATTGTCCAAGGGCATATAAGGTAGGGGTACCTAATAATAATATCCTATAGCTGGTCATTTTGCATTCAATCATACTTGTTTGTAAGATTATTATAGATTATTGAGAGATACATTTGACATGTCTGGTATAGGTAAATAAGATTACATGCATGAAGAGTGAACACAGATAGGTCTGTGAAAACATAGAATTACGATGTATTATTGAAATTTTGAAATATCATATGTCCGAAAGTATAAGTTTTTTAGAATTGAAAATGACATCAATGGATTCTTATGATGACACTGCATCTCAAAAAAAATGAATGCGAAATTTGTGATGTAAACAATTTTTTTTTCGTTACTCCGAAGCTATTTGGCCGATTTTGCCCAATAATGAACTTAACCGAGATATTTATTTCCCAAACCTACTCTGAAAATTTCAACTGTCTAGCTCATTCCGTTCGAGAGTTTATCGTGTTAACGGCCGGACGGACGGACGGAATCGATTTTGACCATGGATTCGTGATCAGTGAGTCGAACTAAATCGTTTAAGACCTTTTTCATTCAAAAATTCCAAAATTACAGACATTTGGGTAAATTGATAAGCACACTGTTCCGAGGAACAACAGCGCCAAAACAGAATGTGTTTCGAATTTGTATTATTTTATACTCAACCCATAATCAAATAATTTTCATTTTTGGTGCTCTTGTTCCTCGGAACAGAGTGCTTATCAATTTGCCGAAATGTCTGTAATTTTCGAATTTTTGGCTTAAAATGGTCTCAAACGATTTGGTTCGACTCACTGATCAAGAATACGTGGACGAAATCGATTCTGTTCGGCCGTCCGGTCCGGCCGCCGTTAACACGATAACTCTCGAATGGAATGAGCTAGACAGTTCAAATTGTCAGAGTAGGTTTGGGACATAAATATCTCGGCTAAGTTCGTTATTGGGCAAAATCGGTTAGATGGTTTCGGAGAAACAAAAACATTTTTTTTACATTACAAATTTCAAAATAGTTTTTCTCAAGATGCAGTTTTACCGTAGAAATCCACTGATGTCATTTTTAACTCTAACAAGCTAATACTTTCGGAGATATCATTTTTCAAAATTTCAAAAATAAATCGTTCTTCTGTTTTCACAGAATGCGACAATTATTCTATCTATGAATTATTATATTATGATCTGTGTTGATACATGTCAACATATTTTCCTGAGATATGATATGTCAAGTTTTGATATTTAATGCCCATGGTTAATCCATATGATGATGGGAATGGTAATGGAATGTTAATAATATAGAGTTCAGAATATCTCCAGTAAAAACAAAACTGAAATATTGGCTAAAGTTTCAATAGATATAATATAATTTTCAGAGTGGATTTGAGGAAAAAATATATCGTTCATAATAGAATTGAGGAACAAATATCTTGGATGAGTTCGTTGTTGGGTAGAATTGGTCCATTGGTTTTGGATTCATAATTTTTGGCACTCTAGTTGAATTTGAATTCTTTTGTGATGTTTGGAGTTCTATCATAAGAATCCATGGATATCATTCCCAACTCTCACCAATACTTTCGAAGATATGATTTGTCAAAGTTTGAGCAAGAGCGCCAAAGCTCCTATCCACAGGGCTTGAACCAATTTTTAATGTTGACGTCACTTTTCATTTTCATGAAAAATATTAAATATTTTGAAATTCTGAGTAATGCCTTTTCAACCGAAATACAACCTGTGTTTCAACATCAGTCACCACTCGAGTAGACTCTTACGGGTTTTACCTGCTAAATTCAAACATCATAACCAATTGGAACTGATCTAAACTGAACTACTCTCAGGAACATTTCAATTGTGTATGGGTTCCGAAACTCCATAATCAAAATATAACGTCAATATGTAGAGAGTCGATAATATCCAATCCAGTTCTCATTCGATGCAACAGGAAGTCCTTCAAATTGATACTGAAAAAACCAATATGCTCGTGCGAATAGGCGAGTGTGAAAACGCATAAAGAGGCGTTTTCACCCATTTAGTATCCAATTTATCACCACTTCATTTCTGCGACATCACATCAGGGTGAATCATCCGATTAGGAGTCCTAAAAAGCCTTCATTTCCTTCGTACCTGACATAAAACGTATCCCTGCGAAACAATTACGATGTGCAGAACACATCTCTGCAATTTATCATCGACCCTGAGCACCGCAATCATATGAAATGAAACGTGATATTCCCCGAAATGAATGATTACGCCATTCGGAGAGCACGCCGACACCAGCAAGGGTTTAAGAGTTACATGGTTATATTAAAATGAATTTTCACCAGTGGCGTAGGGGAGATGAAGGGGGGTTTCAAGAGAATGTATGAATTTTCCTTGAACCGAATTATTAGGCCTGTTTTGGTTCGCATAATAGTCCAGTCAACAAATTTACTTTTTGGGTCAAAATTTTTGCGTATTATCCGAAAATTATGATTGAGGTGTCATTCGATTCGGAATGGCATGTAGATAGTTTTTGGTAAAGTTCCAAGGCCGCTCGCGAAAATTGCAATAGTTATCAACAGTTAAGTGAAAAAAATAATAGTTTATTAGATAAGTAATAATAAATTACCTTGTAATCGATCAAAAATTTCCTGATCTACGTTCACCAAACTACAGAATTATGCTTTCAATATTTACATAATATTTTCAAACATTTTCGGGTGAGGTCCCCGTTGCATCGCTAAAATACGAGTATTTCAACCCCAATATTTTTGAAGTTACAATATTCCCTTCTGTCAAGTTGACATGAGAATTCATACATAGAATAATAATTATATCAATCTGTGAAATACGATTTACATTGAAATTTAAAAAAATCATATCTCCGAAAGTATTAGCTTGTTAGAGTTGAAAATGATATGAATGGATTCTTATGATAAAACTGCTTATTAAAAAAAATTTGATTTGGAATTTGTTTCGTAAAAAAAAATTTTTTTTTTGTTACTCCGAAACCATCTGTCCGATTTTGCCCAATAACGAACTTAGCCGAGATATTCATCCCCCAAACCTACTCTGAAAATTTCAACTCTCTAGCTCATTCCGTTCGAGAGTTATCGTGCTTACGGCCAGCCGGCCGGCCGGCCGGACCGGCCGGACAGAATGAATTCCGACCACGGATTCTTGATCAGTGAGTCGAACCAAATCGTTTAAGACCATTTTCATCGAAATATTCCAAAATTACAGACATTTGGGCAAATTGATAAGCACTCAGTTCCGAGGAACTAGAGCGCCAAAAAGATGGAGGTTTAGGTTTTCGACAATATCTCGAAAATTATTCGAGATAATTCAAATTTAAAAAAACAATTACATATAGGAAAAAATTTCCCAAAAAAATTCCGGAATGCAGGAGCTGTAGGACCCATATTTATAATTTTCCTAGAGGATTAAATATAAGCCCGAAAACGAGTACTCCGGCTTGCACAAGCTTGCCCCCAACGTACCTTTGATGAATAAATATTATTTAAACTTATTAAATATGAAAATAAAAATTTGTAAAAATTCAGGCACCCACAGGATAGAGCAATGAACAATAATCCGTGGTATAAAAATGTTTATCACGATTTTTCAATCAGTTATCCATTAGTTAATTAACAATTTTTTGTAGCACGAACATTAGCATTGCAAGTACGATAATTGTTAAACTATTAACCTGAAAATGTTTTCCTTTCGCGGAGCTATTCTTCAAAGGTCTGTGAATAGATTCATATTGGAAAAATTTAAAAATTATCAATGTTTGTTTTGTTATGAATCATTTAGTTATGTGAAAAATTTTTAATGCTTCAATTTATATTTATATTACTATTGAACCGTTTTCTTATGATCCGAAACTACTCGATGTAAGTAATTTATAATAATTATTATATCCTATTGTTTAAAAAATTGTAAAAACGAATGCATTGTTAATGAGATAATTTCAATTTTTTTTTCAAAACATAATTGAAGCTTACAATTTTCAACTTAAGTAAATTGTTAATAACAAAACGAAAATTAATAATTTTTCCAACGCAAATCTATTCCAAGACCTTTGAAAAATAGCTCCTCGAAAGGAAAAATTCTCAGACTGATAGTTCAACAATTATCACACTTGCAATGTTAATGTTCGTGCTACAAAATATTGTTAATTAACTAATGGATAACTAATTGAAAAGTCGCGATAAACATTTTTGTACCATGGATTATTGATTTGCCGAGAAAGCAAGAGCAGACGCGTTTCTGGCTTCTTGGCCTTCATTTTTTATTATTATTTTTGAAAACGCTGAACAGCGTTTATGGCCATTGGGAAGATACTGTCTGAGCTCTGCGGCACTCGTTCTCGATTAATATCGAGTGAATGGTGGCATATGATTTCACGCTTCAAATATTCACTGGTGGGGAAAGGCTGATTTCCGTGTTTCGTCTCATAGGTGGCGTGGGCGATTAAGTATGATTGACCAAGCCGGCTCTGAGAGGCTTAACCCGGGTCAGTTTAGTTGAATTTGTTGAGAAGCTACAGAGTAGTGATGAAGGCCAAGAAGCCAGAAACGCGTCTGCTCTTGCTTTCTCGGCAAATCAATGAACCCCCCTGGGGTCTATTTGACTTGTGCATATGTATTGTATATTAATTATACGAAGCCATTTATGAAGGACCCGATTGGCAGGAACGCTCTGGACTTGTTGATTTATTAATTTAATTGTCCAGTTTGTGGAAAACAAACCACTTTTTATATAATTTTCTATCACTTTGCCCAGATTACTGTATTTTTGGAATTTACGAAATTAGGTCGGACTCACTGATGAATAATCCGGGGTCGAATCAAATTCTGTCCGTCCGACTGGCCGTGTGCTCGACAAATCTCGAACGAAATAACTTTGAAAGGCTAAATTTGCTGGGTAAGTTGGGAGCATATCGTCGGGTTACTGCCAAAACAAGATAATTCCATTTTCCACATTTCTGAGAAGAGTACTAATTTATGATGATAAAGCGCCTAAGAAGATACTACAAGAATGGGCTAACTGTTCTATAGATCTGGCGGACTTAGCTTATTCTTGCAGTATATTCTTGTGGGCTTGATCATCATAAAATAGCACTTTTCTCAGAAATGTGGAAAATGGAGTTATCTTGTTTTACTCGGGCTGATTAGTGTAGGCACGTTGGCGATTGAATAAGTGGATGAATTATGTGTTGAAATTCAAAATGTTCAACAAATTATGTGTGCGCGCAAGACAGATTTCAGGTTTCCGATTAGCGTAGTTTCCGAGGTGGAGTGTTCAAAACGTGTTCCTTGGACCAATTTTGAAATTCACACTGCTCCTTTCGGGCTTTTAGCGCGTATGTTCTGGGGAACATCGCGTTATAGTTTTGCCCAGATGTGAAATTTAATTCTGTGGTGCCGTCCGGCCGTACGGCCGTCCGGCCGTTGCCACGATAACTTGAGAACGGAAAGAGCTAGCGACTTGAAATTTTCAGGGTAGGTGGTGCATCCCAATACGACGGACAAGTTCGTTAATGGGTATAATCGGCCCAATGGTTTCCGAGTAATAATTTTGTTTTCGACCAAAATAAATCCGATCGAATTTAAACTTGGTGAACAGTTGTAGAATATAGACCTGAGCACGTTTCTGAAATTTTGTGAGAATCGTATCGCTAGAAAATTATTAAAAAATTATTAAAAAATACTTTTGTTGTCACGATAACCTGAGAATGGAAAGAGATAGCGGCTTGAAAATTTCAGGTTAGGTTGTGCACCTGAATGTAACATTTGAGTTTGCTTATGAGCATAATCGTCCGAACGGTTTTAGAGTTATAGCCATCTGAAATTTTCTGAAATTTGGTTGTTTTTTGTTCCTCATTAACTCGAAGAATACGAAACCGATTGAATTCAAACATGGTTATTAGTTGTAGAATGCCAACGCAAAAATTCTTGCGGAATTTCGTGAGGATGGTATAACTAGAAAATTAAAAAAAAAATAATTAAAAATTATTGAAAAAAAATCTATATATCATAAACTATTCGTCCGGCATTGCTGAAATTTTGGAAGAGCCTTCAGAACCTAACTCTACTGCAGAATTCCAAGTTTGAACACGATCGGATCTATATTGTTGGAGAACCGCGCAGCCTTTTGTGAGTTCGGTAGCGAAGCGGTAGCGCCGGTAGCGGATGCGAATCGTCGTATGATATGTTGTCTATGGTCGTATTTTTGCGAGAACCTTCAAAAATAAAAATATGAATGTCATGATGACATATCTTTTACGCGTATGTTATGGGAAAATCGTGTTATTTCATCACAAATCTATGGGAGATGATAGCCCTACATTAGTGGTCAGACCTGGTGTTGAAAGAGATCCTCCTTAGGAGGAGGCAACTAAATATTGAAGGGATTTCTATGAACAAGAGTGAATATCTTTGAGAAATAGAGACGATGATTCTTCTTCAAGAGATCAATGTGCCTTCAGAGGAGTATATTTTTGTGAGAGGGGACTTTTGAAAGGTTATGTATTATTTTTAATATGATATCGCTGAAATTTTGTTGAAGGCTTCTGATCTTGTAAGGTGAGAGGCTCATTTGTGGATATTAAATCTCGTGATGGGTAGAGAGGAATTTTAGGCCAGTTTTTCTATCACTAATGAGAATATATCTTTATGTTTCACCTCATCACCTTTAGATCTATCAATGGACATTTATTGGTTAAGAATAAGTAATTGAATATTACTTTGAATTGAATTTAATTCAATATGTTAGTAACTAAACTTATAATTTTCTTTACTTTGATTATTTAAATATCACATTAATTCCAGTAATATTTTTCAAGAATAATTATGTATTCTTCTCCTAAAGAAGAATTGAAGGTAGGCAATAATGTGTTAATTTTTTCATCATTGCTTTCTATCCTGACTTCACGAAAAAAAAATTGGTTCAAGCACTGACGTGAAGTCAGGAGCTTTTGCGCGTATGTTCTATTGTCCATTCTCCTGTATTGGACACTCTTAATCGAATTCACCATGGTAAATTCGATTAAGAGTGTTCAATACAGGAGAATGGACAATTGAACATACGCGCAAAAGCTCCTGAATTCACGAAAAACAATTGGTTCAAGCACTGACGTGAAGTCAGGAGCTTTTGCGCGTATGTTCAATTGTCCATTCTCCTGTATTGAACACTCTTAATCGAATTTACCATGGTGAATTCGATTAAGAGTGTCCAATACAGGAGAATGGACAATAGAACATACGCGCAAAAGCTCCTGACTTCACGTCAGTGGTTGAACCAATTTTTTCGTTATGCGCATGAGCAGATGAAAAGTGATTTAATTGCTCTCGATTATCGATTGAGAGGAGTAGGGTTTTGAGGTGGAGGATATTCATCCAAAGAAACCTCTTGAATGGATCCACGCCTGCGTGGTTGGTGTGTGATTTTGAGGGGACTTTCAGCCACAAATGGACAGCGCATACGCAGAGGAGTAGTAGCTGTTCTTAGTTTATATGTGTTTGATTTGCAGTGGTTTACGTCTAGCGGTCATGAGTCAGGTGCTAAGCCGATATTATGAGGTTTTAGAAGAAAGTTTATGGCAATTATGTGCACGTACAGGTCAATTTCTAGGAAATAACGCTGATAGCGGGATGGAGTGTCCGTACCGTAGCCAATTTTGAAATTCACGTTCCCCCATCGTGTCATTCTTCGTTCTGCACATGGGTAGACGCTCTATTCGTTTGGATTCAGGCAGCATTATAGAGATAACTGCTGGTGACGAGTAAACTGCACATGGGTGATTCCGTTCTAACTGTGATATTCAATGTCCTGTATTGTTTGTTCTCATAGGTCATTAATTAATAATCAATTTATGAAATTTTTGTGCTTATTGGAAAATTATGAACATATTTCAACATTATTTTCATATAATATAACTTGCCACTTACAGAAAACTGACAATATATCACTTAGATGTCAGTACCATGTCCATTTCTAGAATTTATTTATTAAATGTCAGTACCGTGTCATGTCCATTTCTAGAATTTATTTATAAATTGTTAGTTTTTTTGTCGTAATAAATGATTTAAACTAATTACCTCATAAATTCTAATGTTTATGATCTAACTGAACAAAATTGACACATTTTTGGTGCTCTAGTTCCTCGGAACTGAGTGCTTATCAATTTGCCCAAATGTCTGTAATTTTCGAATTTTTCGATGAAAATGGTCTTAAACGATTTGGTTCGACTCACTGATCAAGAATCCGTGGTGGAAATTCATTCTCTCCGGCCGTAGGCACGATAACTCTCGAACGGAATGAGCTAGAGAGTTGAAATTTTCAGAGTAGGTTTGGGGGATAAATATCTCGGCTAAGTTTGTTACTGGGCAAAATCGGACAGAAGGTTTCGGAGTAATAAAAAAAAATTTTTTTTTTACAGAACAAATTCCAAATTAAATTTTTTTTAATAAGCAGATTTATCATAAGAATCCATTCATATCATTTTTAACTCTAACAAGCTAATACTTTCGGAGATATGATTTTTCAAAATTTCAATGTAAATCGTATTTCACAGATTGATATAATTATTCTATTCTATGTAT
Source organism: Halyzia sedecimguttata (assembly GCA_937662695.2). Classification (NCBI taxonomy): domain Eukaryota; kingdom Metazoa; phylum Arthropoda; class Insecta; order Coleoptera; family Coccinellidae; genus Halyzia; species Halyzia sedecimguttata. Next base: position 5,700,459 of record OW569416.2, on the reverse strand, counting down.
GAATTTTCATAATGTCAACTTGACAGAAGGGAATATTGTAACTTCAAAAATATTGGGGTTGAAATACTCGTATTTTTGCGATGCAACGGGGACCTCACCCGAAAATGTTTGAAAATATTACGTAAATATTGAAAGCATAATTCTTTAGTTCGAGAGAGGAGAAAATTTGGTGAACGTAGATGAGGAAATTTTTGATCGATTACAAGGTAATTTTTTCATTATTTCTTCTGTTCTTAAATACATGTTTTATGGAATATCTACTATTTGTAGGTACTTTAAACCTGTTTTGGGTAATTGTCATACGAAACTTGTTTTTTTGGCGCTCTAGTTCCTCGGAACGGAGTGCTTATCAATTTCCCCAAGTGTCTGTAATTTTGGAATTTTTGGCTGAAAATGGTCTCAAACGATTTGGTTCGACTCACTGATCAAGAATCCGAGTGCGAAATCGATTCTGTCCGGCCGGCCGACCGGCCGTAGGCACGATAACTCTCGAACGAAAGGAGTAAGCGGATTGAAAATTGCAAGGTGGTTTTGGAGCGTAAATATCTCGGACATAAGTTCCTTCGATCTATCTGAAATTTAGCATCAAATTGTAGAATCATGACCTTTATACGCATGTGAAGTTTTGTATTGACCAGATTACCGCAAAGTGTAAAAAAAAAAATTTTGAAAATTTAAAATATGTTTTTCCACTATAACTCTCGAACGGAATGAGCTAGGCAGTTGAAATTTTCAGAGTAGGTTAGGGAGATGAATATCTCGGTTAAGTTCGTTATTGGGCAAAATTGGCCAGATTTAATTCGATTTCTTCCATGGTGCAGTTCTCATTCTCATGATTGCTCATTTAATCTTGATAAATATACTATTATTTGAATTGAATTTCCTTTATGATGCAGCTCTATCATATGTATACATTGATATAGTTCCCAACTCAGAGAAACCAATAATACTTTCGGAGATATAATTTGTCTGTTTGAACTAGAGCGCCAGAAAGCTCCTGTCCACAGGGCTTGAACCCATTTTAATTAATGTATTAAGTAAAGCTTTAAAGACAAAAGTTAGTGAACCGGAATTCAATGGTAACTTAATACATTAAACAAAAAATGTGTCAATTTTGTTCAGTTTGCTCATAAACATTAGAATTTATGAAGTAATTAGTTTAAATCATTTATTACGACAAAAAAACTAACAATTTATAAATAAATTCTAGAAATGGACATGACACGGTACTGACATTTAATAAACAAATTCTAGAAATGGACATGGTACTGACATTTAAGTAATAAATTGTAAGTTTTCTGTAAGTGGCAAGTTATATTATATGAAAATAATGTTGAAATATGTTCATAATTTTCCAATAAGCACAAAAATTTCATAAATTGATTATCAATTAATGACCTATGAGAACAAACAATACAGGACATTGAATATCACAGAAGAGCCAATATATGAGTCTTTTGTGTCCTTTTTTTTGGGACGAATTTATAAATAACTATATTTTTGTAAGATGTATATAAAATCACATTCGGATTTGAAGAATAGGCTCAAGCTACTCTGTTCCTGACAGAGCTACCCTGACGGCAATCTTTTTTTTTTTTCGGCCGATGATAAATCTAATGGCGAAGACCACACTGTAGGAATTAGAACAGAATTGTAAAAAATTGGTTCAAGCATTGACGTGAAGTCAGAAGCTTTTGCGCGTATGTTCTATTGTCCATTCTTCTGTATTGGACACCCTTAATCGAATTTACCATGGTAAATTATGTTGTCCATTCTCCTTTATTGGACACTTAATTCGAATTTACCATGGTAAATTCGAATTAAGAGTGTCCAATACAGGAGAATACACAACATAATTTACCATGGTAAATTCGATTAAGGGTGTCCAATACAGAAGAATGGACAAAAGAACATACGCGCAAAAGCTTCTGACACTACGTCAGTGCTTGAACCAATTTTTTTTTTCGGGATTTTTTTGAAATTTTTTAGGGGTGCGCTTCTTAAAAATTTTTTTTCGTAATTTTTTTCAAATTTTCTAAGGGTACGGTTCTTACAAATTTTTAAACACGTCTTTATGATGAATTTCTACTACTAGTTACCAAGCTTCAATTCGATCGAAGATTTATTTTTTGAGTTATCAAGGAAATAATATTCCAGGTGGGTATAACTCGGAAACCGTTTGACCGATTATGCCCAAAAACGAACTCAACTCTCCATTTCGGATACGCAAACTACCCTGAAAATTGCAAATCCCTGTCTCCTTTCGTTCGGAAGTTATCGAGGCAACGGTCACCCATCTACTGAACTCACACAAGAATGCTCGAATCTCCAACAATATTCAACCGATCATGTTAAAACTTGAAACTTGGCAGTACAGTTAGGTTATGAAGGCTCTTGCAAAATTTCAGCGATTTCAAACGAATAGTTACTGATATATAGATTTTTTTTTCAATTTTCAATGATTTTTTTAAAATTTTTCACAAAGACTATCCTCACGAAATTTTGCAAGTATTTTTGCGTTGGCATTCTACAACTAATTACTTTGTTTGAATTCAATCGGTTTAGTATTTTTTGAGTTAATGAGGAACAAAAAACAACCAAATTTCAGATGGCTATAACTCTAAAACGATTGGGCCGATTATGCTCATAAACTAACTGAAATGTCGCGTTCTGGTGCACATCCTAACCTGAAAACTTCAAGCCGCTATCTCTTTCCGTTCTCAAGTTATAGTGACAACAAAAATATTTTTCAATAATTTTTTTAAACATTTCTAGCCCTACGATTCGCACAAAATTTCACGAACGTGCTTAAGTTCATATTAAAAACTACTCACCAAGTTTCAATTCGATCGGATTTATATTGGTTGAAAACAAGATTATTACTCGGAAACCTCTGGGCCGATTATGTCCATTAACGAACTTGTCCGTCGTATTGGGATACGCCACCCACCCTGAAAATTTCAAGTTGCTAGCTCTTTTTGTTCTCAAGTTATCGTGGCAACGGCCGGACAGAATCAAATTTGACCTGGAATTCTTCATTGGGGAGTTGAACTAAATCGTTTGAGACCATTTTCGTCAAAAAATTCGAAAGTTACAGACATTTGGGCAAAACTATAACGCGATGTTCCCCAGAACATACGCGCAAAAAAACTTGTTAACAAATAAAAAGCACTGGCATTAAGTCCGTGCTCTTTGGCGCGCTTGCTCACGTTGACCATTTCGCATTCAATGACGAGTGCTTCAAGCTAATTGGTTAGAGCGAACCGGAGATCTAGTCCGATGTTAGTGGCCTCCATTCACTGTTGGTTCAAAAATTAACAGTGCTGTAGATGAGCTGGCGTAAGCATAGAGTAATAAAGCCTACGAACATAACTGATCATCCTAAATCGCACAATCTCCTAGGAGTTTCTGAGTGGTCTACTTGGAGAAGACAGGAGGGCCGGTATAACCATAATCTTGTCATTACCAAGCGCATCAATGCAGATTGACTTCACTATAGAATAATGAATAAGCTAAACAAGCAATGAAGTGGCGTCATTCTGGTTTTGCCAGCTTGCTGCTCAAAAAACACTTCAAACCGTCCCTTGTTCGTTACTTTGAACGGTCCAAAGTTCGCTGTAGGAACAAAGCTATTGTTCTTCCAAATTGAGCTTCTTGAAACGACGTGTTTTTCTTTCCGCTATTATATATATATTCTTTTGAACTTGAGCATTACAATTGGTTTTTCATGTAACAATACAGCATGTGTATGAAAAATGGGTTCAAGCCCTGTGGACAGGAGCTTTCTGGCGCTCTAGTTCAAACAGACAAATTATATCTCCGAAAGTATTGGTTTCTCAGAGTTGAGAATTATATCAATGTATTCTTATGATAGAACTGCATCATGCAGGAAATTCAATTCAAATAATAGGTTATTTATCAAGATTAAATGAGCAATCTGAGAATGAGAACTGCACCATGGAAGAAACCAAATTAAAATAGCTGAAATGAATTTGACTCTCTCTCATAGAACAGGATGAAATGTACGAGTATAAACACAGATCATATAATAAAGCTTAGATAGAATAATTATAGCATTCTGTAAAAATATAGAAGTACGATTCATTATTGAAATTTAGAACTTCATCTTAGCAGAAATTGAATTCAAACATCATAGAAGAATTTAAATTCAACAAGAGTGCCAAAAATTATCAATCCAAAACCAATAGATGAATTCTACCCAACAATGAACTCATCCGAGATATTCATTCCTCAATTCCAGTTTTGTTTTTAGTGGAGATATTCTGAACTCAATATTATTAACTTACCATTACCGTTCCCATCATCATATGGATTGACCATCGGCATGAAAATATCAACCAACAAAAACTATGATATTATATTATAATTCTCATATTTATACGATTGCTGGAATGAATGACAATGTTATTAACTTACCATTACCATTCCCATCATCATATGGATTGACCATCGGCATGAAAATATCAACCAACAAAAAGTATGATAATATTATAATTCTCATATTGATACCATTACTGGAATGAATGACAATGAGACAACGTCAAAGTTGACGTTATAACAATTCATAGAATAGCCACAGAATAATTCTATCATTGAAATTTTGAAAAATCATATCTCCGAAAGTATTAGTTTGTTAGACTTAAAAATGATATGAATGGATTCTTATGGTAAAACTCCTTATTGAAAAAAAATTCAATTTGTAATTTGTTCTGTAAAAAAAAATTTTTTTTTTGTTACTCCGAAACCATCTGTCCGATTTTGCCCAATAACGAACATAGCCGAGATATTTATCCCCCAAACCTACTCTGAAAATTTCAACTGTCTAGCTCATTCCGATCGAGAGTTATCGTGCCTACGGCCGGACGGCCGGACCGGCCGGACGGCCGGACAGAATGAATTTCAACCACGGATTCTTGATCAGTGAGTCGAACCAAATCGTTTAAGACCATTTTCATCGAAAAATTCGAAAATTACAGACATTTGGGCAAATTGATAAGCACTCAGTTCCGAGGAACTAGAGCGCCAAAAAGTGTTAGCAGAGGTTAGTGTAACGGGGTACCATATAATTTGATATATGATACTAGAGCTTAGGGAAAAAACCTCAGCAAAATACCCTATCTCCCCGTTTGTGTTGTGATTTATGAAAATTGAAATTGTTAACAAAATATGCTGAAATATTAAATATTAAATATTGAAGGGCATCTTTTTCTTCATTATCGCTTCTTACTTCAACAAGCAGAGAAGTTTCTCCAAGGTACCCGAAACCCAATCTGGAAAAGGGAAAGGCAAAGGGAGAAAACGAACAAATTAAAAATGGAATATTCTATATTTCATTAAATAGATTTGAAACTCGCTACCCATTCTAAAAAAGATTCAGAAACATTATGAATTGCCCTAAAACCATCTTTGAAGCTATATATTCGACAATTATTAACTAAATGATCTATGGTTTCCTCTGCTTCCCCGCATTCACAACTAGGGTTCTCAACTGAGTTCCACCTGAAAAGCATGCTGTTGCAATGACCATGACCGGTTCTTAGACGATTCAGAATAGACCATATTCTCCTTGGAAGATCAAACCCCGGAACTCTATTTGAAGGATCAGAAATTAAATCTTTGTTGAATAAATTGCAAGAAATCCATTCAGACCGCCAAACTTCCTTTTCACTTTTATTCGAATTAAGAAAACAGTTGGACCATAAAGGGTTTCGTGACTTCAATCTGGAAATCAATATTTTATAAATCAGTGGGAATGAATTAAAACAACTTGACTTCGGCGACCATTTATTTATGACTGACTTCCGTGACATTGACTGCTGACACATTCTTATTACAGTACCAGTGAACTACTAGTCTGTGTTCCGTAACATGTTCCCTTTTTTTTTTTTTTTTTTTTTTACAACCTATCTACTTAATCTATACTTATCTAATTAATCTATACTAATCTACTTAATCTTAAGTTCCTAATTACTAACCAGCTGCATTGATTATTTACAAAAAAAATACATTGATAGATCGAATGAGACTATCATTTACATTCGATTGGATCGCCAAATCTTTCAGGTTTCTTTATTTTCCTACCTGCCCTTGTAGTTTGCATTTCTTCTGCAATTTCTTGCTTTATAAATTCATCATTAGACGGAATAATTTCGTTTATAGAGCTCGGAAAAAATGGAGTGGGAGGTGTCTCATCAATATTTTGTGTTTCTGAATTTTCAGCAAAATTCTGACCGGGTAAAATATGTTTTCTATTACGACGATAGGATCTTTCCTCTTTGTCTCTTATTAAATACGACCGTTTCCCCAAATATTTTTGAACTGTTGCAGGAGTCCATTGACTCGATATATTCTTTTTAAAATATATATTTTGACCAGGTAATAATTCAGGTAAGTTATGACTCTGACTTTTAAAATATTTTTTCATTTTTTGATTATTTTTTGACATATTTTGTTGATATTGATTAAACTTGACAATTTTAGGCCTTAAATTTCTGCTAGTTGTAGGTAACTTACAACGAAGCTGTCTTGACATAAGCAATTGCGATGGAGATGGAAGGTTATCCTTCGGCGCATTTCTATATTGTAACAAAGCAAGGTAAGGATCTGTTTTTGTTTCATGACATTTTTTAAGAATATTTTTAATTATTTTTACAGCACTCTCTGCCTGTCCATTGGATTGTGGATAATTTGGACTTGAAGTGATAAGTTCAATGTTCCATTCAGTAGCAAAATTTTTAAATTTTTCAGAATTGAAAGGTGGACCATTATCACTAATCATCTCTTGTGGTATCCCATGACGTGCAAATATGGATTTCAAATGTAGTATAACATTATCAGCATTGTAATTAGAAGTAAGCAATGATATTTCTATAAATTTTGAGTAGTAATCTGTTACAATTAAATAGTTCAATTTATTAAAGTATAAGAAGTCAATACCCACTCTTTGCCAAGGATATTTACAAACTGTATATGGCTGTAATGGCTCACTCTGATTATTCGGCTTAAATTTTATGCAGACTTCACAATTGTCAACAATATTTTTTATGTCACTATTTATATTAGGCCAATAAACGACACTCTTTAATAGATTCCGACATTTATTAACTCCCATATGACCTTCATGTGCTTTAGCTAGTATTTCTGATCTTAAACATTTTGGAATAATTAGTTTATTACCACTAAATACTAAAGATTTAACAGAGTATATTTGGGATTGTATATTAAAATATGGTTTTATAATGTCTTCTACCTTATCCTTGCATTTAGGCCATCCATTTAGATAATACTGCCTTAATAAGGACAACTCGTTATCGTTTTCACTAGTGAATTCAATTTTATTTAATTGTTCAGGACTAACGGCCAAATTTGAGACTATCATATTAACGTGCATATTAATTTCATTTTCATAATTAGTCATTTCGGTATCAGCCAAAGGTGCTCTTGATAGGGTATCCGGTATATACATAAATTTGCCTGGCACATAACTAACATTCAGATCATACATTTGTAAAGACATCATTAGTCTTTGCAATCTTGGTGGGACTTCATTTAAAGGCTTTTTAAATAGAGCTACCAGAGGACGGTGATCTGTATTAACCTTAACTTGACAACCATATATATATTGGTGAAACTTTTGACATCCAAATAAAATCGCGTATAGCTCTTTCTCGATTTGTGCGTACCGTTTTTGTGTATCAGTAAGACTTTTCGAACCATAAGCAATCGGTTTTTTGTCATGTAGTATTACTGCTCCTACTGCTGACTGTGACGCATCTACTGATAACGTAATATCTTTATTAATGTCAAAATTAGATAAGACAGGAGAAGACGTAATAGAATTTTTTAAATTATTAAATGCCTCGTCATGATTAGCATCCCATACCCACTCAGTATTCTTTCTTAATAAAGTTCTTAATATACTGGTTTTTTCAGATAAATTACTGATGAATGGGGATAAAAAATTCAACATACCTAAAAATCTTTGTAGATCTTTGACGCTTTTGGGAATTGGCATTTCCTTTATTGCCCTGATTTTATTATAATCTGCTTTAACCCCTTCTGCCGAAAGTTCATGACCTAAAAATTTCACACACTTAAGACCAAACTTGCATTTTTCTTTATTTAGTTTCAGGTTAACTTCTCTCATTTTATTTAAAACCCTTTTTAAATTTATTAGATGTTCTTCTTCATTACGTCCAAAAACAAGAATATCATCTATATAAATTAATACACCTGGCATTTCACCAAAAATTTCTACCATTACCCTGTAAAATATTTCAGGGGCACTAGATATCCCATAAGGCATACGTAAAAATTTATATCGTCCAAAACATGTTTGGAAGCATGTCAGGTCTGAACTAGACTCATCTAGTTTTAACATCCAGAAGCCTGAGTAAGCGTCTAGATGAGAAAATATTGTGGCATCTTTAAGTCTATATCTAATCTCATCAATTGTAGGCAAAGGGTAATGCGATCTCATTATGGCAGTATTTAAATTTCGTGGGTCAAGACAAATACGAAGAGAATTGTTTGGTTTTCTTACCAGGACTATAGAATTAACCCATTTTGTTGGTTTTGTTACCTTCTCTATTACACCTGCCATTTCCATTCTTTCCAGCTCTCCTTTGAGTTGCTGTCTTAAATTAAATGGAATTTTACGCGGCGCATCCACCTTTGGTGGTACTTCCGGTCTGATTATTATTGAACATAGATGCGGAAGGCAACCTAATCCTGTGTATAAATCATCATAGTTAATTAATAAATTCTCCCAACTAGTATTGGAAGACGATCTCAAAATTCTTTTTACTAAATTCAGATTGGTGCATGTCGGTAATCCAAGAATTGGATTACATATAATATCTACTATGATAAATTCTAAATTTACATTACTCTTTTTATACTGACAATTAATATAACATTTTCCTAAAACTGGAATCTCAACTTTTCCTAGACCACTTACTTTTATAGTAGTGTTGTTTATAATATTATTATTAAGGTTTAAATTTTTAAATGTTTCTATAGACATTATATTCAAGTCTGCTCCTGTATCAATTAAACATTTAAAAGTTTTATTGTTAATTTCAAATTCAGCATGCCAAGTTAATTCTTTTGAGTTTTCCTGACTTAAGGTACCTATGAAATAATTTTCATTTGTGACAGACTTTTCTATAGAGTGAACAGACTTATTGTGTGACTGACTTGACTGACTTTTAGTACGGCAGCATTTTTCAAAATGATTGTATAAGTTACATAACCTGCACTTAACTCCTGTTGCGGGACATTTGTAACGATGCACTTGTCCACATCTTCCGCATGGTGTGTTGGACTTCTTATTGTTTCCTCTACCACTAGTGGAACTCCGGTATCTGTTCGAATAATTATTATTTCTGGACTGGTTTTGTACTGGACCTCTTGGTTGATGTTTGAATGTTTTCAGCACTTCTTTTTCATCAGGTTCTAGCAATGTTGCATTCTCGTGGGACACTACCATGGATCTGGCTATCATTAAAGACTTTTCTAGGTCAACATCTTCCTGTAGAAGTTTTTCTCGAATCTGTGTGTATCGAGTGTTAAGGTTCGTGATAAATATATCTTTTAACAACGACTTTTGTAATTCACCCAATTCACACTCTAAACTTAAATTTGTAAGGTCTGTAACGAAGTTGTCGATTGTTTCGGTTACACCCTGTTTCCTTGTGAAAAAATTGTGGCGATTTATGGTGAGATTTCGTCTGGGCACAAAATATTTTGTAAACCTTTCAATAACATCTTTATGTGTGACTGAGTCCATCGCAACGTTGAAGGAATTAAATATCTCTAGACCTTGCGGACCTACATTGTGCAACAGAATCGCAACTCGACGTTTTTCTGATTCCTGATCAAGGTTTGTTGCCATCATGTATATATTATACCTTTGTAACCATTTTTCCCAGGTGTTTTTCATATTTTTACTCTCTTCTATACAAAGTTGGTTTAGTGTAGACGGCATGGAAACTGTTGAAGCCACTTTTGAGGTTAGCTTTTCCGCTTTAATATCTGTTGTCATCCTATGTTTTTATATTATATTATAAATAGGAATATCCGACAATAACTGAATAAATTTCTCTTCGTTTTATCTAGATGTGTATTTTAGCACACCTGACACCATGTTATTTTATAAATCAGTGGGAATGAATTAAAACAACTTGACTTCGGCGACCATTTATTTATGACTGACTTCCGTGACATTGACTGCTGACACATTCTTATTACACTACCAGTGAACTACTAGTCTGTGTTCCGTAACATTATTGTCTGGAATGTAGGAGATAATCGGAAATGAATTCGGAAAAGAATGTAATTTATTCCAAGAATTTGAAGCAGCAGTTGCCTGCGAATGTGGGGCGGGACAATGTTTGAAAGAACTGGCAACCAATGAATAGGTGTAGATCTAATAGTTCCAGTGATGATTCGCATAGATGAATTCAACTGTGCATCAATTTTTTGAGTATGAGCACTATTAAACCAGACGGGGCAACAATATTCAGCGGCAGAAAAAACCAAGGCTAAGTCAGCCGTTCGAAGAGTAGCTGCATCAGCACCCCATGAAGTACCAGCTAATTTCTGCAGAATATTATTTCTCGTTTTCAACTTCAGACGCAAATCATCCAAATGAGCTTTGAAATTCAAAGATGAATCTAGTTTCACTCCTAGATATTTAGGATAAAAATTATGTCTCAAGAAAGAATCACCGAAAGTTACACTCAATGTTCTATATTTTTGGTGATTGTTCAAATGAAAGCAAGAAACCTCAGTTTTATTCGGATTCGGACGCAAACGCCACTGAAATAGGTACTTTTTCAGAATATCTAGTAAGACGTGCGGACACGTAGTATGTAAACTAATACTGATTCCGGATCGAAGATATTTATGAAGCAGTAAGAGTCATATCTGGACAAAAAATATCACGACACAAGTTCGGAAGATCCTAGGTCTCACACCACTTGTACTAGAAATTCCGTTTACAACACCTGAATGAAAATGCTTGAGGAGGATAGAACTCCAACCAAAGTGTTCTATGCAGTATTGAACATAAAATGCTCATATACATTACTGCACTTCAATAGAATTTACTGGCTTTTCGAGATAGGATATTCCAAGAACAGTTGGGAAGGAAGAACAAGTTTCCAGGAACTAGTTCTGCTCAGATACTTCAAGATTTCAGCTACATGAATTTTCTCATGACACATCTATCAATGTAATCCATTATCCATGATCTTCAGATATCTAAGATTTTACAGAAATTTGAATATTTCTTATAAGAGTTAAGAGATACGTCAATACATAATTCCGAGGGATGATACTTTATGTTAAATATGAATATCAAACAAAATATACTATTGAGCAGTTCGATGAAGGATTATAGTTATGAATTTAGAACTGAAGTATGTAACAGTAAGACAAAAAAAAATTGGTTCAAGCACTGACGTGAAGTCAGAAGCTTTTGCGCGAATTAAGAGTGTCCAATACAGGAGCATGGACAACATAATTTACCATGGTAAATTCGATTAAGGGTATCCAATACAGAAGAATGGACAATAGAACATACGCGCAAAAGCTTCTGACTTCACGTCAGTGCTTGAACCAATTTTTTTTTTCGTGATTTTTTTAAAATTTTCTAGGGGTACGGTTTTTAAAAATTTTTTTTCGTCATTTTTTTCAAATTTTCTAGGGGTACGGTTCTTACAAAATTTTAAACACGTCTTTATGTTGATTTTCTACTACTAGTTACCAAGCTTCAATTCGATCGAATATTTATTTTTTGAGTTATCAAGGGAATAATCTTCCAGGTGGGTATAGCTATGAAACCGTTAGACCGATTATGCCCTAAAACGAACTCAACTCTCCCTTTCGGATACGCAACCTACCCTGAAAATTTCAAGTCGCTAGCTCTTTCCGTTCTCAAATTATCGTGGCAACGTCCGGACGGACGGACGGCCGGACAGAATCAAATTTGACCCAGAATTCTTCATTGGGGAGTCGAACCAAATCGTGTGAGACCATTTTCGTAAAAAAATTCGAAAGTTACAGACATTTGGGCAAAATGATAACGCGATGTTCCCCAGAACATACGTGCAAAAATAAATAATCTTCAATGGAAATATATAGCCGTATATATTTTATCAAGAAGACACATATTACAGAAATACCTTTCACGAATATTATAATATACAAATAGGTATTTGAGCAGAATGAAAGAATAGTATATTGTATAATTAGTGGGAAAAGCATAATATTCCCAAACGACTGTGATAATTACCAGACGAGGGGCGTAGCGACGAGTCTGGTAACACAGGAGTTTGGGAATATGCTTTACCCACGAATTATACATACTATTTTTTCTTCGATCGTTGATTCACATTTAAGAAATTAATTACAAAATATTTCATTCAAGATGTAATCAAGTAAGTTTGAATAGGTTTCTCTATGTTCATATTGAAATATAGAAGTGGTAACCATGGAAATAACTTTGTTATGACAAAAGTAAAATAATTTTCAACTGGATTTGTTTGATACGTTATATTTTATAAGGAATTAAAAAAGAATTAATAAATATGAACACTGATAGTGATTAATTGTTGCACGCCACCTGAACTAGTAGAAGCTGCGAACGCGGCTCCACTTAATTTACTTCCGGCGAAATCCAGAGAGAAGTATGAACTTGCGTACCAACGCTTCATGAATTTTTGCAGAAAAAACAACAGTGAATCCTTTCCCGAGAATGTAGTGATAGCTGAATTGCTGAACTGGCTAAAACAATGAAATCTTCGACGTTGTGGGCACACTATTCCATGCTTCGATCGACTTATTCTGTTAAAAATAATATTCATATTGCCCAGTATCAAAAACTGAGAGCATTTTAAAACGTCAAGCTATAGGATGTAAACCGAAAAAATCCAAAATTTTAACCCAGGAACAAGTTCAGAAATTCATTTTAGAGACCCCAGATGACATCTTTTTATCGACGAAAGTAAGTGGATATAGATAAAATAGTATTACTTAAAATGCATAAAATATGAAATATACAATTTTTGATTAAAATAATATAAAAATAAAAACCATACTTTGTTTCATTTTATTGTAATAATCCATTTGAAACATTACCGCACGCTACAGCAGTGCGGTAAGAATATTACCGCACTGTTATTTTCTAATTGCTTAGCAACTGCCCACTATTCTGGAATGTTGAGCTTTGCGCATAGAAAGCAGGTCAAAATAGTGTCACTTTTCCCACGATCGAAGAAAAAATCTATTATTCACATATAAAACAACCTAAATAAAAGTTGTGTAATATTAATGAACTTATTTTCAATCATCATTCGTTATTTATAAAAATAAAAGTTCGAGAAAAACACTGACGTGAAGTAGGGAGCTTTTGCGCGTATGTTCCATTGTCTATTTACGACTCATATAAAGTCGATCGAGCTTAAATTCGGTATTCGATTGAAAAATGGTGGTTCGGAGTTATGCACGGAATGTGAAAAAAAATTTAAATTTTTTTCTAGTGATGATCCTCACGAAAGTCTGCAATAATTTGCGTGTCGGTGTCTAAGAACTTATTATCAAGTTTCAATTCGACTGATGGATCTGTAGTTTTTAAGTGATTGCGAAAACAATATTTTGAAGAAGTAGATACCAGGTCGAAAATTTATTTTTACAATATTTGCTGAAATATGAAGCTTATCGATATGAAATTCAGTGCTATATGGTGGCTTGAAGGTTTGTGCGGAATTGCAGCAGAATGTATCACATACTTTATGAAATATAAAATTGTTTGAGAAAAGTTTTCGTTTTTAGTCGTACGGTGCCCACGAAATTTTGTGGACATTTGTGACTTCGGCAATAGATGCATAGAATACATGGTGAAGACACTCTTTGACATATTTTCGGCCGAATTGCGGTCCAAATACTGTCAAAATACAAGGATTTTGTTCTACTTCAGTTTTCGCCGATAGATGCCGGCAGTAGAAATTTTATGGACAAAATTATCAACATGTCAAATTAAATTTGAATCTTTGTTTATTCTAGTTTCTTGTGGAGAATCGTACCGTTTGCTGAAATTTAGTATTTTGTTCAACATCCTGGTTTTCCGCTACGAAAATAAGCCAAATGTTTGCTGTGTGAACTCTGAACGAGTATCCAGAACCATTTTAATCCAATACTGAAAAATACTTCGTTTTTATGCGAATATAGTTTTTGTAACAATTGTTTATTCTTACCGGATCAGGGGCAAATTTCTAGTATCAAGATAGGTATTAATTATAATATTAATAATATTGAAAGATCGCTGATACGGTTAATTGTTAATAAATCAACATAGGAGAACGCTAAGACTTGTAGATTTACTATAATCTTGCCGGTTGATGAACTGTTTTAACAGTTGAAACATTAAAGTATAACTCTATTAATTAATAATTATATTCATTATACAATTCAGTTATATATTGAGAAGGAATGAAATGACATGAAAACTAACAATATTTATTTGTCAACGATGAAAGGACTACCAGAGAACAAAGTTCAGAGCAACCATACAGTGTGATTTCATCAAAGTTGAATAGCTTTCCTAAAGCGTCATCCTTTTTGGCGCTCTTATACAATAATATTATTTGTTTCAAGGATATTGTTACAGGACATGAATGGCAAATGCGAGGGCAAATGGCTTGTGGTAGAGGTAGGGTATTGAAAATTAGAACATTTGTTTGTTCAAAATATGTTTCTACCGAATACCTATATATCTATTGAATAAAAGATTGAAACGTAGTACACTACCCTCTATTTGGTTAGTTTATCAATTTAATGAATCATTTTTCGATATTTCATCAGTATACTTAGTTCTCAATAATAGCTATCGAATCAAATATATTTTGCAATCTAATTGCTGAGAACATAAAAAGTTTTCAAGGGGTATTGGGTGACTGAAAAAATGCCGTATAGATGAGAATGTTTTGATGAAGTTTCAAATTATACATCGAAAATAATAAGTAAAATGCTCAATTTAAATGAGCCTTACATGATAAAGGTAATTAATACATTTGAATAATAATATGATATCGAAAAATATTATGTAGGTGTATTACAGAAAATTCTGTATAATCAATGTATTTCTAAATGCATTAATTAAATGCTTATATTCTAATGACATTGGATGTGAGATGTGATCTTTTGTTATGGAAAAATAATGATTTCACAGATTTCTTCATTCAAGGTTCCATTCAAAATGTTTAAAGGAACTCCTTTACTGATAAATCCCTTATTTGATCTCATTATGTCTTGGCAAGATGAAATTTCTGTTCCAAACAAATGGGGTTTACATATAATGTCCGAACAGATGTCTGACTAATCAAAAAGTGAATTGATTTTTCAATAAACTGCTTCATTATATTCTTTTAATTTTAATTTATGAACTAGCAACGGTGGAAAGTGAACTTTGTCGCTTGTCAGTTTTCATTAATTCGCTTGTCAGAATCTTCGAAATCGACTCTAGCGGCACCATCGTTAATAAAGTGAAGTAGTACATAAAGTACGTGATTTAACAGTCCTAGGTCCGTTTTTCGGCCGAAAATTTTAACATGAATTAGCAGGGAGTGTCGACACCTTGTTATTCTATGCCTCTTGCTTCGGCATTACACAACTTACTACCAAATTCAGATTGGATACGAATTTTTTGAGTTATTGAGGAATCAATATTTCAGATGGTTATAACTCCTAAACCGTTTGGTCGCTTATGCACATTAACGAACTCAGTATCTCTTTCCGTTCAGAAGTTATCGTGTCAAATTTTACCTCAAATTCTCCATCAGAGAATCTAATCTTTTCAGACCATTTTCGGCAGAAAAGTCGAAAATTACAGATACAAAATGATAGCACGCTGTTTTGTAGAACATGCCCTCAAATATTTTCGGTTGAAATATATTCCTCCTACAGTACAAGTTGAGAATTTTTCCCACTCAACGCGAGGGTGTGCTAAATCCATTCATTTTACTGATATTCGGGTAGAGGGACTTGTACTCATGCATAAAACTTTGTCCCTTAACGTTATCTTCGACGTTATCCTGGAATCATTGAAGATAATAATAATCGATTTAGATTTGATTTACTCAACATTATTTGACTTGTATTTTTTCTAAATGTTCGCTATTGAAGATTTCCTTCTTTCACTTTCAATAATATCAACAAACTTACCAAAGCAGAATAAGGTTGCTTAAAGCGTAACTCCTAAGGAAATATAACTGTAATTCTCAGTGCAATTGATATAAAGCAAAATATTCTGCATCCACTGATTGTCTACTTCTACTTGATTATATATTGAATTGGTTTTGTATGTTCTATGATGTTTCAAGAGGATTAAATCATATGAGGTGAATCGGTAAAACATTGTGTCCACTATTCGACTATTTCGCAATAACGCAGGGCATTAATCGATATTAGGCTGCTCGGCTTTAATATAATTTCTACGAGATTTCAAATCAATATATCTGTGTTTATTTTCGCTTTAGACCTTGGCCATGTTGGACATAATCAGAAATCAATATAGCAGCCAGCAGGTTTGGTATTGACACAGATTCGCCTATACTTTCGACTAGTTTTCTATTTATTGGCATGCAAAATTGGTTCTGCACGCCCTTCTTTCTTGTCGAAGATATCCTCTACCCACCCCTTCAACCTCTATGATCAATAAGCTAGATTGTATTGCCGACGATAAAAGGCAACACGTTTATCCCGTCCTTCCGAAGAATTGACCGCGTCGAAAGCCGCCTCTGACGTCAAGCGCACCAAGACTACGAGGGAATGGAAAAATATAAATCTTCTAGTAGAATTTGTTGGCATTGGGCGAATTAATTCTCATAAAATGTATGAGGACAAAGGTTTGAAAAAAGGCAATACGAGTATAATAAAACACGTGACCGGGCTAAAGTGCATCAGTAAACATTTATAGCTTATAGCCCAGACACGGGGACATGGTTTATTTAGGTTCGGTAGGTACTATTAATTATGAAATAATTCATTGATGTTTCTAATTTTCATTTCCACGTATTGTAAGAATTATTTTGCAAATTTGTCTCAACATAAATACAATATACTAATTTCGTTATTGACATTTCTGGTTCTAAACCTACGTCGGGAATAGAATAAACAGATTTAAGTTTGAAGTCTATCTAATTTGAAAGGATTTTTCATGAATAGAATAATCGTATTGAATCCACCAAATCCATAGTACGTATTATTTGATAATTGATTATTATTGCTTTATTGAATTCCGAAAAAGTACCGTATAAGTACTGACGTGGCATCAAAAAGTTCAGTGTGCTGTTTCATTAAATAATCAAAATTTTTTATTTCATAGATATTTTTCAGAGTTTGGGAAAAATAACACAGAAAAAACCTTTTGAATGATGAAGGCACCTCCCCTAATATCGATTAGTGATTAATTGAATAACTTCATTTCATTTGTACCATTTAATCCGAATATTCAGAAAATTATGTGCATATATCAATGAATATAGGAATCCATTGAATTATAAATATATAAACAATAGTACTTCCCCTTTTATGATGTTCTGAGAGCTAGTGTTTCCCTGAAATCTATTCTTTTACATCAACTCACGAAATATCAACATCGTTTGCAAAATCCATGCACAGTCAACTCATGTTTTTTCTTGTATATGGAATCTTTATTCCAATGAAAAAAATATATTTAGAATAACTTCACTGTTCCGACATTAGTACCCAAAAAATTCTCATCAAGAATACTTTGGGAGGTATATTCATTACTAAGTGGTTCCTTTCTGGGTTTTCTCTCCCAAACTCTGACGAATATCTTGTGTTTCTAACGCAGAAGCAATAAAAAAAAATGGGTTCAAGCCCTGTGGACAGGAGCTTTCTGGCGCTCTAGTTCAAACAGACAAATTATTTCTCCGAAAGTATTGGTTTCTCAGAGTTGGGAATTATATCAATGTATTCATGTGATAGAACTGCACCATAAAGGAAATTAAATTCAAATAATAGTTTATTTATCAAGATTGAATGAGCAATCATGAGAATGAGAACTGCACCATGGAAGAAATCAAATTAAATCTGGCCAATTTTGCCCAATAACGAACTTAACCGAGATATTCATCTCCCTAACCTACTCTGAAAATTTCAACTACCTACCTCATTCCGTTCGAGAGTTATATCTATGTCTATGGATGAAAAGCAGTCTCACTACTCTCAGATCTCTTACTTCATGTTCCGTTCCGAAATGTAAGACTTTTCTGAGAAAACTAATTTCGGAGCAAACAACTGAGATTTTTCTCACTTAGCTCACAATTCTTCGATTGATTAGATAATGTCATGTCTCAGGAAAATAAGTTCACATTATGACAATTCATACATAGAATGATTATATCATTCTGTGACAACGTTGAAATACGATTTATTATTGAAATTTTGAAAAATCATATCTCCGAAAATATTAGCTTGTTAGAGTTAAAAATGATATCATTGGATTCTTATGGTAAAACTGCTTATTGAAAAAAATTTAATTTGGAATTTGCTTTGTGAAAACATTTTTTTTTTGTTACTCCGAAACCATCTGTCCGATTCTTCCTAATAACGAACTTAGCTGAGATATTTATCTCCCAAACCTACTCTGAAAATTTCAACTGTCTAGCTCATTCCGTTCGAGAGTTATCGTGCCTACGGCCGGCCGGATTGGCCGCACCGGCCGGACAGAATGAATTTCGAGCACGGATTCTTGATCAGTGAGTCGAACCAAATCGTTTAAGACCATTTTCATCGAAAAATTCGAAAATTACAGACGTTTGGGCAAATTGATAAGCACTCAGTTCCGAGGAACTAGAGCGCCAATAATAATTTTATAGATATTTTTCAGAGTTTGGGAGAGAAAACCACGAAGAGAACCATTTATTGGGGAAACATTTTCAATATGGTCGTATTTCTGGGCCCAATTAGCAAATCATATGCCCTTTCTCGCGTTTAATCTTTCCGTATCAGCTCAAATTTTAACCTGCATTTTAATATCTTCATTCTAGTGTAAATATTTGCACTGGGTTGCTCCCTCTGTATATAACTATACATTTTCAAGTTAAATTTCGGAAAAAGTAAAACATATTTCGGAAAAGGTAACACTATTTAAAAAAAAGTTAATCTCGGAAAAATTAAATCCAGTTTCGGACGAAATATTCAGAATTACTTAGTCAAATTTTGTATCCATAAGACCCATTTTCGTTATTATCGTAATAGATATCTTCTTTCTTTTGATTACGTTGAACAATTAACGAATGACTATCCTACAGGCATAATCTTTGTCGACTAATTGCAACCAACTACTCGGGTGGGTTTGGGTATTTCGGTGTATTTTTTAGCGGAATGACTTTTTGAAGGAAAAGAAATAATGCATTTCTCATTGCATGCGAGTCAATATTAAAATATACAGGGTGTTAAGCAAAAATTGCTTTTTAAAATAATTTGAATTCATTTCTTCACTTCTTGAAGGCGATGCAAACATTTTTTTACCGGTTGATATAATAATGTATAAGTATACTGACACCTCAAGTGTTCCTTTGGAAATCAATGAACGTATATGCATATATCAAGAGGCAACAAAATGATAAAACACTCCGTATATTGGTGGATTGAAACCAAATTTTTCTAATATGTTTCTTCATTGTTGAAATAAGGGGTCATTTCAATTCTCACGAGAGCAACAACATGTTATGCATTGATAGGTAACTACTTTTTGTAAAATATTTTCGGAGAAAAATACGGATAGATTTAATTTTGACCTGGAAATGTCTGTATAAACGAAATCTTATCATCCGATGGTAATGAAACTTCCTACAGCGCCTTACCTACACTCTACGGAATGAATTCAGATCAAGTAATGCACTAAAGAAAGCAACTGTATATTGAAATATGGACTAAAATGTATTAAGACATACACTAGAACCATTTCTTTGTATTAAACAAGTCATTTAGTTGCAAAATACCCCGAAATTTCTGAAACACAAACTCAAAAATGTAAACCGAACTACTAGACCCAAATGCTCAAACCCTACAGAGTAGGTAGGTTGCAAGTTGCAATTAGACGATAAATATTTTGCCTGCAGGTTGGTCATTCTCAAATCACTTAAAGAACGAGTTAAAATGGAGAGTAAGAAGATATTAATTACGAAAATGGTTCTTTTGGATACAAAAATTTCACTAAGTAATTCTGAATATTTTGTCCCAGATTGGTTTACCTTTTCCGAAATTGGATTTACTTTGTCTGAAATTGGTTTTACCTTTCACGAAATTGGTTTTACTCTTTCCGAAAATGGTTTTGATTTTTCGAAATTGAACTTGAAAAGCTATATATGAATTCGATTTATCAGTTAATAGTTGGCACTGTAACTAAGGTAAGAATCTGATGTTTCTTCATGTTTATTGAATATTGGTATTACCAATTTTTGCATGTGAAAATGATTCCTTTCGCTATTTAAACGAGCATGTGTTTTAATTATGTGTTGTCAAAATAAGAACCACAACCCGAATTAATCATGTAATTTTGGCTAAAACTATTTTTTCTTGGAAACGGTTATTGATAGCATATGGAACAGTAGGAAAAATTGTTCAAATTAGAAGTTTTATCGATATGTTTGAAGAAATTAGATGGGTGCTATTTGAAAAAATCAGAATATATCCGGTCAAAATATATCAATATTATTGTGACAATTCTAAAATGATCTACATCATTTAGTAACCAAGTAGTACAAAGCGCAATTCTTGCAATATTATTGTCGATTCCATTTGTAGTTTATTAGGAATAATCATTCTCAGCAATTTTCTGAATCAGTTTTAAATCATATCAAAAAGTTGAATGAAAAAACTTGGAATATCATAAAAGGATTATCCTCCTTATACTTCAACTTGTCGGAAGAAAGCTAATTCGATCTAATTGACGCTTATAGAGCTTTAGAACTTTCCTCGAGCTCATCGCCCCATGAACCTTAATTTGTCGGGCTGCTTAGGGCGGGATTCATGATAGCGATAGCATTATAATCAAGACTCATAGTATTTCCACAAGTTTAGTAAGTGTCAGAAAAATTTATGAATATTGAAGCTATTTTGCATTCTGCCCAACAAGACTTTCTAAATAGTCGCTTTTCCGGATTTTATGGACGGAGACAATATGTTATTCGGGCCGCGATGAACTTGGATGTAAATTTTTCTGTGAGATATTACACTATAGCTTCCATAATATTCCAGAAGACTTTTTATAGTTCATATCCTCTGAAATGTTCATAAGGATGTGTTCGATATAGGATAGCAGATTTTTGCTGAAAGAAAGTATGGAATTGTTCGATTACTTATTCCTGCCTCAAATTCAATATTCGCCGTAGGTCATTAGGTCATCATAATAGTATGCATTCTAAGTCCATACGTATAAACGGAATAATTATTTTCCAAAAAGTTCCGACAGGTAGGAGATCTCTATTGAATTGTATTCACTCCACAGTTTTGTCTGATTGTATCCTTTTCTCTTGCGTTCAATTTTGTCAGTAGAGTACCGTCACCTTTTGCGCGTATGTTCTGGGGAACATCGCGTTATCATTTTGCCCAAACGTCGGTAATTTTCGATTGGGTTCGACTCCCAGAGCGGTTCCCCGATTAAGAATTCGAGGTCAAATTTTGATTCTGTCTATCCAGCCGTTGCTACGATAGCTTGAGAACGGAAAGAGATAGCGACTTGAAATTTTCAGGGTAGGTGGTGCGTCCCAATGCGACGGACAAGTTCGTGGGCATAATCGGACCAACGGTTTTCCGAGTGATGATTTTGTTTTCAACCAATACAAATCCGATGAAATTGGAACTTGGTGAGTACTTGTAGAATACAAACCGTCAACAAGGAAGTTTGTGAAATTTTGTGAGAATCGTATCACTAGAAAATTTTAAAAAAATTATTGAAGAATATTTTTCAAGTCACGATAACCTTGGAACAGAAAGAGATAGTGACTTCAAATTTTCTGGTTAGGTTGTGGATCTGAATGCGACATTTGAGTTTGTCTATATGCATAATCGGCCAAACAGTTTATGAGTTATACCCGTCTGAAATTTGGTTGTTATTTCCTCAATAACTCGAAAAATATGAAACCGATCTAATTCAAACACATATATATCTATATACATAGATAATTACATATATCCGAAACGATTCATCCGACATCGCTGAAATTTTGAAAAGCCTTCAGAACCTAACTCTACTACCAAGTTCCAAGTTTGAACACGATCGGATCCATATTATTGGAGATCCGAGAAGGCTTGTGTGAGTTCAGTAGCTGGATGGGTTACCGTTGCCTCGATATCTTTCGAACGAAAGGAGATAGGACTTGCAGTCTTATGGTAGATTGCGCATCCGAATGGGAGAGTTAAGTTAGTTTCTGGGCATAATCGGTCCAACGGTTTCGGAGTTATACCCACCTTCAATATTATTTCCTCGATAACTCAAAAAATATAGACTCGATCGAATTGAAGCTTGGTAACTAGTTGTAGAATATCGACATAAAGACATGTGTAAAATTTTGTGAGAACCGTACCCCTAGTCAATTTAAGAAAGTTACAAAAAAAAATGTTTCAAGCACTGACGTGAAGTCAGGAGCTTTTGCACTTATGTTCTATTGTCCATTCTCGTGTCTTGAACTGCCTTAATCATGGACAATAGAACATACGCGCAAAAGCTCCTGACTTCACGTCAGTAATTGAACCAATTCTTTATATCTATTTTTATTCTATTTTTATTCGATGATGTTCACAGAGAATGAAAAAGCTAATGACTTGTGCCATAAGTACACCTACTCCTGTAAATTTTGAGATTTCGGTGATGACGGAATCGCAGATAGCGGCAATCCGCGTCTTCTGAGTCGGAAAATAACGTTTCAGTGGAATATAGTTCAATGTTGAAGCTACAAAAACCCACTACGAAGGTGTAGTAGAATATTATATTCTAAAACAAGTTGCAGAATGGGCTCCTATTCAAACACGAATGCAAAATTCGAAAACGAGCGACGAAGGAGCGAGTTTTCGAACGCATCAGTGTTGGAATTGTCTTCTGCAACGAGTATTAGACGATATTTTCTCTATTTCAGGCAAGTTTTGTAAAATACTGTTGACATTTAATGAAAAATTCGGATTGTACATCCTAGTGACTTTTGTATTGTATCTTGGCAGTTGGTATGACTGTTACGAAAGTTGACAGATTACGGAATTTGAATCGTACGTAGGGCATGGAGATCAGATTTATAACAGTTTCCTCATAACAGGAATGATTCAAAATTAGCAAGAAGGAAATATCTAGTAGGTACCTTATTTTTTAATGAAAATAAATTTTTTCTATCAACAATGTATTTCACTACATCCAGATTATATTATATTGACAATTGAAGTGTGTTGAGATTGATAGGATCGAATGTAGTGCTGACTACCACAAAACGAAAAATATAAATGGAAACAATGCGGGAATGAGTTCATTCCAGCACTGATTTCAATGCTGGAATGTACTCATTACGATACTGAAATAGAGAAATATTTTTCTGTATAATTCCGACTTCAAACTCGGAATTATACCTAATTCTGAGATTAATGTCGGAATTATAGCTAATTCTGAATTCAAACTCGGAATTAGTTATAATTCTGAGTTTAAAGTCGGAATTAGGTTCAATTCCGAATTGAAAGTCATAATTATACAGAAAAATAATTCTCTTTTAAAAGTAGCACTTCTACGCCTTCGTAAACTTTGGC
Organism: Halyzia sedecimguttata; assembly: GCA_937662695.2. Lineage (NCBI taxonomy): Eukaryota > Metazoa > Arthropoda > Insecta > Coleoptera > Coccinellidae > Halyzia > Halyzia sedecimguttata. The sequence goes on along the minus strand of OW569416.2, from coordinate 5,676,618 downwards.
CAAAAATTTAATTATGTGTGTCAAAATTATGGAACAAATTCATTTTCTCAGAAAAAAAATATTTGACAACAAAATCCTGAAACAGGTCAATTTTTGTATCACTTTTACCAAATTTTTATGCATTTTTGAAGGATTTTTGTTGCACCCTGTGCCCTCCCCATCAACCCTCTAAATTTTCTCAGTAGGGAAAGTGAGTCGTTTGGTACTTTTTTGGCAAGGTCTTTGTATCTCCTTTGCAAGCGTGCAGAAATTTTCAAGAAAAAAATTTTCTTTTTTGAAAAATAGTTAGTTCAAATAGGTTTTCAGTATGTGCACTTTGTCATGGCTCATATACTTTGAGACGATGGTACCTGATGAAATTTGTCACCGAGTGAAAGTCGACCAATGTCAATCGAACAATATTGCCTAACAAACAACAACGAAACAACATCAAAAAAGAAACAACTATATCGTAACTTTTCGGAGTCTATATCAGACTCCTTCGTCAGACACTTAACGAAACGTTACGATATAGTAGTTGTTTCTTCGTTGATGTTGTCTCGTTGTTGTTTGTTAGGCAACATTGTTCGATTGATTATTTCTAACAAATAGCTTGTGTTTCCTACACAGAAGCAAATCACAAAATAATCAATTTTTATTTTATAGATAGTCTTAAAAGTTTGGGAGATAAAACCCAGAAAAAAAAACCTTTTAATAGTGAGTATACCTCCCACAGTATCCTTTAATGATTACATAATATCCCTTCTTCGATACATTTCGATCCTTTCGAGGGTCGTTGTATTCGTTACATTATTATGAGCATAGAAATATTCCAACATTTCATTCCCTCAATTGTGAAATAGATTTCTTCCAGCATTATTAATTCCTACCGATAGCTTTCATACGTTTAGATTCCTTTTAAAGGAAAACTGATTCTGAATTACGTCTTTCATGGCGGGCAGCGATAGCATAACCCGCTTTCGAAAACAATAAATAGTCCAGAGTGATTTTATTGTTTATAAAACCCGCGGTGAAGTTAAGCTGAAAAGCAGATAGAAGAACAAAGGCATTTCACGAGTAACCTTCGTCGGAACCAAACGTCTCCTCGTCTTATCGAATCCAGTCTGTTCCGGGTTCAATGCGGAATTCTAATTCGGAATTGAATACAAATGAAATTGGCGTGGTAAGGGTTTAGCGTTCTTATGTTTCGAAGAAATCGGCTTTATCCGGGAGGATGAGAACAAATTGATACGTTTCGATTTTCAATATTCGATTATGATCCTCAAGATATGGGCAATTTGTTAAAATAAAAGAACTATTATTTTATAAATATTTCTAAATACGATATAACGATTATGATATATCCTGCTACGATTTTGAATGCTGGTATCAGGTTGCTATAATTTTATTGAATTATCACGCATCATTTCCAGCCCCAAATGGTATCAAACGATTACAATAGACCTACTCATGATGAAATCGTTCTCTCAAAGTTAATTCTGCCCGCGTCAGACCAGGGTATCATGTGTATTAGGGCGGAACGTAAAAATATTTTTTTCAATTTCAATATGTAATAGTGATAAAAAGTTGCCTTTTGCTATCATCAAATTAATTTTAAAGTTTGGTCACCATTGGACTAGTGTAAGAGGTGCCGCAAAGAGTTAGAAATTGGGATTTCTTAGTGAAATTGTCCAAATTTCGATACATTTGGATCTGCAGAAAATACTGTTGTATTTTTCCATTACTGCTTAAAAATGGCATTTGGTGACATGTAGGTATATACAATTATAGTGGAAGGAGGAACGGGTTACGGCTTGTCTTCAGTGAGAAGGTGGTAGGGGGAGTGACGCCTCAGGCGTCGCCACTTGAAACAAAGTGGCGACGCCTGAGGCGTCAGTCCAGTTCAAGTTTTTGTGTGATATACTGAGATACAAGTAGTTGCTGTGAAGAGCTTAATGATTCATTTTGATCGTGTTGTCAGAGTCAGTAAATAAAATTTTAATAGACCTTTTCTGTATTCTGCTATATGAGTTTTTGCGCGTATGTTCTGGGGAACATCGCGTTATCATTTTGCCTAAATATCTGTAATTTTCGAATTTTTCGCCAAAAATGGTCTCAAACGAATGGGTTCGACTCCCTGATGAAGAATTCGAGGTCAAATTTGATTCTGTCCATCCGGACGGACAGCCGGCCGTTGCCACGATAACTTGAGAAGAGAAAGAGCTAGCGACTTGAAATTTTCAGGGTAGGTGGCGCATCCCAATACGACGGACAAGTTAATGGGCATAATCGGCCCTATGGTTTCCGAGCAATAATAATTTTGTTTTCAACCTATATGAATCCAATCTAATTCAAACTTGGTGATTAGTTGTAGAATATGAACATAAGCAGGTTTGTGAAATATTGTGAGAATCGTAACACTAGAAAATTTTAAAAAAATTATTGAAAAATATTATTTATGACACGATAACCTGAAGAGATAGCGGTTTAAATTTTCAGGTTAGGTTGTGCATCTGAATGCGACATTTGAATTTGTCTATAGGTATAATCGGCCAAACGGTTTTGGAGTTATACCCATCTGAAATTTGTTTGTTATTTCCTCAATAACTCTAAAAATACAAAACCGATATAATTCAAACATGGTTATTAGCTGTAGAATGCCAACGCGAACATTCTTGCGGCATTTTGTGAGGATGATATAGGTAACTAGAAAATTTCAAAAAAATCAAAATAGATGAAAAAAATTCTATATATCAGAAATTATTCATCCGGCATCGCGGAAATTTTGCAAAAGCATTCAAAACCTAACTCATTTGCAAAGTTCCAAGTTTGAACAAGATCGGATCCATGTTGTTGGAAATCCGAGCAGCCTTTTGAGAGTTCGGTAGCTGGATGGGAATCGCTCAAATTTTACGAGAACCTTCAAAACCATGAATTTCATCATGACATATTTTTTCATCACAAATCTATGGCCCTACATTAGGGTCCTGTAGCGGTCAGACCTGGTTCTGAACGACATTCTCCTTAGGAGGAGGCAACTAAATATTGAAGGGATTTCTATGAACAAGAGTGAATATCGTTGAAAAATAGCGAAGGCGATTCTACTTCAAGAGATCCATGCGCCTGCAGAGGAGTATATTTGAGAGGGGACTTTGGAAAGTTTATGTATTATTTTTAATATGATATTGCTGAAATTTTGCTGAAGGCTTCAGAGCTTAACTTTAAATTAATACCACTTTCTGAGCTTGTGAGGTGAGAGGCTCATTTGTCGATATTATATCTCGTGAGGGTTAGAGAGGCTTTTTGGCCAGTTTATCTATCACTAATGAGAATATATCTTTATGTTTCACCTCAACACCTTTAGATCTATCAATGGGCATTTAGTGGTTAAGAAGAAGTTATTGAATATTACTGGAATTGAATTGAATTTCATTCAATTAGTTAGTAACTAAACCTATAATTTTCTTTACATTGATTAGGTATTTAAAATAGACAATAATTCCAGTAATATTTTTCTAAAATAATTTTGTTTTCTTCCCCCAAAGAAGAATTGAAGAATGTGCTAATTTTTTATCATTGCATTCTATCCTGACTTCACGAAAAAAAATTGGTTCATGCACTGACGTGAAGTCAGGAGCTTTTGCGCGTATGTTCTATTGGCCATTCTCCTGTATTGGACACTCTCAATCGAATTTAACATGTAGAACTCTATTGTCTACTCTTCTGTATTGGACACTCTCAATCGAACTCACAATGGTAAATTCGATTAAATGTGTCCAATACAGGAGAACAGACAGTAGAATTCACCTTTGTTAATTCGATTAAGAGTGTCCAATACAAGAGAATGGACAATAGAACATACGCGCAAAAGCTCCCGATCTCACGTCAGTGCTTGAACCAATTTTTTATATTGATAAATTGTATCGTGAATCAGAATAATATTCGAACCTTTAACCTCGCGCATAACCCAATCATAAACATTATAATTGGGTATTAGGTTTGAAATATGAACCAACGTAGGTATCTTTGTTGCATCTCTGCAGTGGTCCACTCCAGCCTCATTTCAGCCTTCATTACTTCTACTCCATGAATACATTTTTCATCAAAATCCTTTTTTATTCTTGACTTAGCAATTTTTTCACATTCCACCATATTTTTGCGCGCATGTCATAGGCAATAGCGTTCTATCATTTTGCCAAAATTCCGTTGCCACGGTAACTTTCGAAAGAAAATAAATAGCGATTTAAAATTTTCAGGATGGGAAGAGTGTTAATGAATCAGCTAAACCATTTCAGATTTATACCCATCCGAAATATTGTTTCCTTAATAACTCAAAAAAAAACAGATCCGATCGAATTGACTACTTTCCAGCCTTGAAAAAGATCAGAAATAAAGGTCGAAACGTCGGCATTTTATAACGGATTTTTAATCTCAGGGAAGGTAGATACCAGTTCGAAATTTTATTTCACAATAATTCCTTAAATACAAACACCCTCTTTAACTCATCTTAACACCATATATACTCTAAAAGCATTGTCAATCACCAATTTGTTCAACTTCTTCTTATTTTCAGGATCACAACTCTCGTCAACCTTCAGAAGGTCAGTTGTAAACGGAGTATTTTAGTTCTTTCGCACTGCTGTTCATTTGGCACTCAGCAGTTGCGAGTTTTGGATGCCACTTCGTCAGTGCTCGACAAAAACCTATGTCGAAAATGGTCTCAAACGATTAGGTTCAACCCACTGATGAAGAATTCAAAGTCAAATCTTCAAATTCTTCATCAGTCAGTTGAAACTTATCGATTATGTACGGCCGTTTGTTGTCACGATAATACTTGAACAGAAATAGTTAATTAATTGCAATTTTCAGGGTAGGTTTCGCCTCTTAATGAGACGGTTAAGTTCTTTAATGAGTAAAATCAGCCGAATGTTTCGGATATGCTCATCTTTAGTGTTGTTATAATATCCTCAATAACTCGAAAAATAATTATCAGATCAAATTGAAACCTGGCAAATGTTTGCAGAATGCCAACCAATCTTTGCGGAATTTCGTGAGGACCTTGTTATTTTCTCAGAGTTGGAAATGATTTCAATGAAATCTTGTGATATAACTGCATCATGAATTAAAATAAACTGAATAAGAATCCATTGATATCATTCCCAACTCAGAGAAACCAATACTTTCGGAGTTATGATTCGTCAAAGTTTTGAACAACAGGCCAAAGCTCCTGTCCACAGGGCTTTCCCTCCGTTTCAATTTGGCCTCTGTGCGTCAATTCTCAAGAATTTTCGTAATTAAATTCAAAACGTAGGTCTTTGACTCATCTCATGTTGGATTTATATACATCAGGAAATTATAATTAGGGTATACTATGAAATCATAGAATTGAGAATAATAAATTATTGAAATTTTGAAAAATCATATCTCCGTAAGTATTAGTGCGTTAGAGTTGAGAATGGCATCAATGGATTCTTATGATAAAACTGCATCTTGAAAAAAATTGAGCTCCTAATTTGTAATGTAAAAAAAATAATTTTTTTTTGTTCTCCAAATTTGACGAGCTTAACCGAGATATTTATCTCCTAGACTTACTCTGAAAATTTCAACTGTCTAGCTCATTCCATTCGAGAGTTATCGTGTTAACGGCCGGACAGCCGGGACAGAATCGATTTTGACCATGGATTCTTGATCAGTGAGTCGAACCAAATCGTTTAAGATCATTTTCAGCCAAAAATTCGAAAATTGCAGACATTTTGGGCAAATTGATAAGCACTCTGTTCCGAGGAACAAGAGCGCCCAAAAATATATTTCTTTGACATGATTTGAAAACTATAATCCTCAAATAAGTATTCCAATTTTACAACGAGCTATCCAATAAAAAAACATATCCCTATTTTAAAATCTGGACTTTTGAGCACTTTTGAAAGTCCTTATTTTTATGAACAATTTCGAGGAGACAATACATTTTCATCAGCAAAGTTGATTTTCATTAACTAGCTTGAAGGAGTACCAAATAATTGCGAATGGCTGATGCAAGAATATTAGTACATAGCATTTCGTACATATTTGAAATTTTGTGCTCAATTTTGTATGACATCCCAGACAAGATAATAATACAAATGTATAATAACTGGAATACTACTGAAAATAGGTGTATGTTGTTTCGAGTAAATGCAACTTGAAATGTATCGGAGATTCCAAAAATATAAAAATATTCAGGGTTTTCGATTTGAAATTTGGTGATAGGTATGCATTTCAGGTATAACCTGTAGGACTACTTCACTCCTAATAATTCAGGAGTTGCGACTTTGTGACAGTTGCCCTCATACAAAATTTGAGGAACAATCGAATATCCGCAATACTAAAGTAACTACACTCTTGTCCACTACAAATTTTGTCGTCTGACATATGCTCGGAAACGATGTTTCCATCTACAAAGACGGAGATTTCCTAAAGGGTTCCTAAAGGGTCAACATTATACCCTTAGTCATACAGCGATTAGTGAACATAATGAGTTGTTATTAAGGGTTAGCTCATTATTCAGTAAAATATCTTTTCTCTTAAACATTTCGACCCCTTCAAGTATCCTGAAGTACAATCTATTGGAATTTATCAAAAATTTTCTGTTATTGAGTAGCCACTTGTTAGAACATGATTCGCAATAGCAGATTTATCAATGTTGTTGTTCCGAATGTGTCGCGTATGCTCCTTATACCGTGTGAAAATGTTTCTAGTTGTTTATTCGACGTAGCACTTGTGATTAGATTAGATTAGATTAGATTCTTTATTGGTGTTTTACATTATGCAATGTTTACACAAGTCAATTGTAATAATAAATATAAGTCAAATATAGACATTATAAAAACATTCAATATCATATGGCTCCAAATCTATTGAACATTTTTTAATTACACACTTAAAATCCTTGAAAACCAGAGATCTCATGATGTTGGGAGCACATTATACAATTTAAAACATAAATATTCGGGACCACCCTGCGACTTCCTCAACCTACAGTATGGGAGGCACACATCATTGTTTTTCCTGATATTATAGGAATGTACATCAGATCTTATTTGTATTTTCCCGGCACTATGATGGGCATATAAGAGACTTTCCAATATGAAAATTCCGGGCAATGTCAACAAGCCCAATTTTATGAAACCGCCCTTACAACTAGCTCTGTAGTTCAGATCATTCAATATTCTAATAGCTCTCCTCTGTAATCTGGAAATTCTATATACCTCTCCACTATTGCCCCACAATAAAATACCATATCTTAGAATAGATTCAACTAGGGCATGATATGCCACTTTGATGGTATTAAACGATACAGATGTGGACAACTGTCTGAGAACAAAAATATTCCTACTTACACGCTTTGCCAGATGCCCGACGTGAACACTCCAGTCCAGGTAAGACGAGAATCTACATGTAAACCGAGGAACTTAACCGAACTCTTCTCTACATTTATCAGGCTAAAATGAACCTTTTTGGTGTTTGCATGGTTCATACTCAATCCATTCAGCGAGAACCACTCCAACGCTCTAGCAGCAGCTGCGTCCGACAACAACTCTACAAGAGCCGGATCATCTGATGAAACATAAGTTGTTGAATCATCCGCGAAGAGAATGCATCTTACTTGTTCAAGATACTCTGGAAGATCATTAATATAAAATAAGAAGAGTAAAGGACCCAAAATGGATCCCTGCGGGACGCCCATCTGAATATTAAGCTTCCGAGAATAACTGCCATTGCAATAGACATATTGACTGCGTCCACTCAAATAAGAATCTAGAAGTTTCAAGCTTCCCTGATCGAAACCATATTTCACCAGCTTATTCAAGAGTGAGCCATGCGGCACACATTCAAAGGCCTTGGTCAAATCAAGAAAAAGCGACACGGTGAACAGGCGCTGCTCAAAACATGATAATACACCATTAACAAAATCAACGACTGCATCTAGCGCATTATGATTCTTCCGAAACCCATATTGGTTTTCTGTAAAAAGACCATTACTTTCGAAGTGCAATCCTATCTGGTTAGCCATCAACTTCTCCATTACCTTTGAAAAAACTGGCAACAATGATATTGGCTGATAACAACTGACATCTTTAATATCGCCTCCTTTAAAATTAGGAGTTGTCCATGATACCTTCATAAAATCAGGAAATATTCCCTCATAAAAACATCTATTGATCAACGAAGTAAGTGGCCGAATTATACTACTAAGATTTCTCTTCAACAAAATAGTTGATAGGTTGTAAATGTCCTTAGACCTATTCGTTTTTGCGCGCGTGTTCCGCAAGGAACAGCGTGCTATTATTTCGTCACTGTTCGGTATTCAATTTGGTAAGGTAGTTTATAGTCCGAATGACCAATAGTTTTAATAAAATAAATGCAAACACATGTTGGTCATTTTTCATGCACGACAAAACGTATGGAAATACCAGTCATATACGTACGCTCTTATACGTCGCATGTTCGATATTATCAATACGCTTGATAAGATACGACGCTTTTCGAAAGAACAATTTTCCTACGTCGAATTTCGTGAGTGTCAAACAATCAAATCTTCAACTCACTAATGGTATTGGAGAGAAGCGGAGTCCTGGTTGTTAGGGGTGCCCCTAGTTCTCGAAGATCCTTATATGGTGGTAAGTTTTGTCGTAGTAAGTTTGACCAACTTGTATATTTTGTAGCGCGGCCTATATGGTATTACAATACATTTCGCTCAATTGATATATAATTTAGAATATTTTGTTTTTAAATTATACATTGGTCCTTCGGTAGCCGAATTTAACCCTGAGCAACCCTCAGGCTTTGTTGAATTTGGAAATTTTTGAATTTTGCAGTTTTAGATTCGTTCGTTTTCGATTTTTGGTTCAGGATCTGAGTCACCAAAATATATGCCGGCGTATTTTCTTATTATTCATTCTGTGAATATTTTTAGTTTGAAATTCAGAAATAATTTTTTTCGTTCGTAGGTATTATTTTAAATATCGCACACATTGTTTCGATTTTTTCATTGGATTGACATTAATTTGAAGCATCAAGAACCGGTTGCAGTTCTATATTTGCCCCACCTCATTTATTTTTGTTGAATGCGTGGATACTGATAATTTCATTCGAAATAAAATACTTCTATATGTAAAGATATAGTTGTTATTTTGTTCAGGCGAAGCGTTGGAGATTTGTCTTGTTTTATCGCAGTTGACACATGTGTTACATTTTCATTTGATTGTTTCGAGTGAATTTGAAGTCCACACATTTCTCTTATTGAATACTGATTACTTCGGTTTTAACGCAAAGACATTGAATTAAAAATGCCTCAAGATAGGGAAGCGCAGCGTTTCTTACAACATAAAGCGGCAAGGTCTTTGTCCGTTTCTCGTGTAGATGAGATTTTTGATATGTCGGCTAAGGCGGAACATGATACCAGTTTTCATACAGCATTCAAAATGCGTTTTTCGGCTTTAGATAGTATTTATAAGGGTTTTGAAACGTATCATTTCAAGATTATCAGTTATTTATCAACACAAGCCGATAATGAGTTAATATTAGAAGAGCAAAATGATCTTAGACGCAGTGTTGATGAGAAATACTTTGCTATTAAGTCGATCTATCACGATTTATTCTCTAGAGACAGTCTAAATCAATCGCGTTTAAGTAGAGGATCAACATCTAATGCAAAGTTACCTAAAATTTCGATTCCCATTTTCTCTGGTGATTTGCATACGTGGACTAATTTCTTAGATTTATTTACCACTTTGATAGATGAAAATAGTTCGCTTAGCGGGATTGAAAAGTTTCAATATTTGTTGAGTAGCGTATCTGGACAAGCTCTTTCTGTTATCAAAGGACTTCCATTGTCACATGACAATTATTTAGTTGCATTTGGGAATTTGAAGAAACGATTTAATAATAAACGTTTATTAGCTACGGCTTTTTGGAGAAAAATTGTTGATTTTCCTAAAATTGAAAAAGAAGATATAGCTCAGTTACGTGAATTGCACACAGTATTTTCGGAAAATTTAGCTGCTTTGGACAATTTGGATTTTCATGTAGACCAGTGGTGTTTTCCTTTATTCAATATTATGATTGAAAAATTAGATCATAAAACTAGAACTCGTTTTGAACTGGAGCATAGTAGTGTTGAATTACCTACATTTGAAACTCTGAAAACCTTTTTAATAAGTCATTGTCGAGCTTTAGAAACTTGTAATACACAAAAGCATAGTCATTCTACTAGACCTACAAATTTTGATTCTGCGCCTAAGAACTTCTCAAGATCGAATGTTAAATCGTCGTTTATGGCTAATGTGAAAGCAAAGAGTACTCCACCTTTGGCTGATTGTACGTCTTGTAAGCAAAATCATTTTATTGGACACTGTCCTTCATTTGTAGAAAAGACACCATTCCAGCGGTTCTCAATAGTCAAACAGAACAACTTGTGTATAAATTGTTTAAAAAATTCTCATAACGTGAAACATTGTCCGAGCCAAGCTAGATGCAAGGTTTGTCGATCTTTACATCATTCTTTGCTGCATTTCGAAAAATCAGAAACTAAAGATTCTAAGCTTGTTTCTTCAAATCCTTCGGGCACTACATCAAACAGTAGCTCGTCAAATTTTGAGGTCCATAGTGTTTCACTTTCTTCTTGTAGTTGTATATCAAATAATAATAAACCGTCGGAATTTACTGTTTTGCTCTCGACGGCGGAAATTGAGATCTTGGATGCTATTGGAGGATTTCAGAAAATTAGAGCCCTTATGGATAACGGCAGTCAGGCATCTTTTATAACTGAAAAATGTCTAAGAAAACTAGGTTTGTCTTATGTCGCGATGTCTCAACTTATAAATGGTATAGGAAATGAAACTGTAGTAGCCCCTAAAGGTAAATTGACTTGTGTAATTCGTTCTGCTCACAGTGAAAAATCAACTTTGAATTTGGAGGCTTATGTTTTAACTAAAATTTGTTCTGATATGCCTAATTGCTCTATCAAACGTTCAGATTGGCCTCATATAAATAACCTTAAGCTAGCCGATCCCAGTTTTCATTTGTCGAGACCAATTGATATGCTACTTTCTGCTGATATTTTCGCACAAATTCTTCGTGATGGTCGAATTAAGGGTAGATTAAATGAACCTATTGCTTTCAACAGCAGTTTTGGTTGGATTTTGAGTGGTCGTATCGGGTTACCGTCTTCAGTTACGCCAAAATTGGATTCCTTCTTAAACACTTTGGTTGTTGAGAATAACAGTGTCGATATTTGTGAAAACATTTTGACAAAATTTTGGGAGTTAGAGGAAGTTCCTCAATCAATACCTTTATCATCTGAAGATATTAAATGTGAAAAATTCTTCAAGGAAACCACTTATCGGGATTTTAACGGGAGATATATTGTATCTCTCCCTTTTTCGTCAGGTACAGAGCCGGAGTTAGGACATTCTCGTGAGAATGCACTTAGACGTTTTTATTCTTTAGAAAATAGGTTATCTAAAAATGATGATCTTAAAGCTCAATACTGTGCATTCATGCGGGAATATCTAGATTCTGGTCACATGTCACCTGTTCCTCCATTGGATAATTCTGAAGGTAAATATTATATTCCGCACCATTGTAATAAAGCCGGAGTCAGTGACAACGAAACTTAGAGTGGTATTTGACGCTTCAGTCAAATCCTCAAACGGTCTTTCTTTAAATGACAATCTTCTTACTGGCCCTAGGCTTCAAACAGATATAAGCTCACTATTGCTGCGTTTTCGTACACATCGTGTGGTATTTTCGGGAGACATTCGTTCAATGTTTCGACAAATTATAATTGATCCTTGTCATCGGACTTATCAGAGAATTTTTTGGAGATTTTCTTTGAGAGAGCCGGTACAGGAATTTATATTGAATACGGTGACTTTCGGAGTCAGATCTTCACCTTTCTTAGCACTTCGAACTTTGCGCCAACTTTGCCAAGATGAGGGTCATAACTTTCCTCTGGCTGTCAAAATTTTAGAATCTGATACGTATGTTGATGATGTCTTTGGTGGAAATGACACTGAAGAGGAAGCTCTTATAGTTATAAAACAACTAATTAAACTACTGAGTCGTGCTGGATTTGAGTTGCGCAAATGGATAAGTAATAAATCTTCACTTTTGAAGCATATTCCGGAATCATCACATCAATTGCCTATCGATTTTGATGAAAATGCTTGTGTAAAAGTTTTGGGTCTCCGATGGTATCCATCGAAGGACGTATTTTCGTATATTGTTCACACGAGTTCAAACACATGTACAAAACGTAACATTCTTTCGGAACTTGCTAGAATATTTGATCCTCTTGGTTTTTTGGCTCCTATAACATTTTTTGCAAAGCACTTAATGCAACAGCTCTGGTTATTAGCCCTTGACTGGGATGATACACCGCCACCTGAAATAGAAAAGCAGTACGGTCGATTCAAATCGGAATTGCCGTTATTATCATCTCTTGAAATACCTCGTTGTATTCGTCCTAGTGGTCCTTTATATAGTGAATTACATGGCTTCTGTGACGCTAGCGAGCGTGGTTATGGAGCAATAATTTATATGCGTGTTAAACAGAGTGAATCTACATTTAACGTATTTCAACTCATGGCGAAGTCAAAGGTCGCTCCCCTTAAGAGAGTATCCATTGCTCGTTTGGAGCTCTGCGCAGCTGTATTGCTTGCAGAACTTTTTTCATTTGTGCTGACCACTTTACCAAATCATAGTCCCATTGATCATATATTCGCATGGTCCGATTCTAAAGTTGCTTTAGATTGGATTAAGTCTCCTAGTTATCGTTGGAAAACGTTTGTCGCCAATCGAGTGGCTCGCATACAGGAAAAGGTCAGTCCTTTTCACTGGCATCACATTGCCGGTCGCATGAACCCAAGTGATATTTGTTCACGTGGTTCATTTCCTTCAAAACTTGTTAGGAATACATTATGGTGGGCGGGACCACCTTGGTTAGCATCATTGGATTCTGCTTTGATCGGGGAAGAATTATTGTCTCCTTCTGAAGATGCATTGTCTGAGGAAAGAGTCTGCGCGCTTAATAGCTCGATTCAAGCAGATTCTATTTTAGCTTTACTTGATCGATTTTCGTCGTTTGGTAAGATACAGAGAATAATTACCTATTGTTTGAAATTTGTGAGTAAGTTTTCATTTCCTAAGTCATCGCTTTTGACTTCGTTCTCTATTAGTGACAACATTACTTGTTCGTCAGATCAATTATCTAGTGCACTTTTATTTATTGTTCGTCACGTTCAGCGTTCAAATTTTTCGACAGAAATCTCTTGTTTGTCAAAAGGTTTATCGTGTTCGAAATCTTTTCGAAAACTTTCTCCCTTCATAGATAAAAATGGTCTTTTACGTGTAGGAGGTAGATTAGTTAATAGTAAATTGGGTTTCGATCAGAAGTTTCCACTTTTACTACCCCGAAAGCATCGATTAACAGAACTTTTAATTTTGCATTATCATGAGAAGCTCTCACATCCAGGTTTACGTACTTTACAATTTTTACTTAGTCAAACGTTCTGGATACTGTCGCCTCGAAGAGCTATTCGTAATGTCATAACGAAATGTTATCGATGTTTTCGAGTCCAGCCTAAGACAATGGAGCCACTTATGGGAGATTTGCCTATTTCACGAGTAACAGAATTGAAACCGTTTTCACATGTTGGTTGTGATTTCGGAGGACCTTTTCTCATTAAGTTAGGAAAGCTAAGGGGTTCAAAGACTCAAAAGGCGTATCTATGTTTATTTGTTTGTATGTCAACTAAAGCTATTCATCTGGAACTAGTTTCGGACTTGTCAACAGAATGTTTTCTGGCGGCATTTCGTCGTTTTATTGCACGTCGCGGTCGTTGTTCCGTGATTTATAGTGACTGTGGGACTAATTTTGTTGGTGCAAGTAAATATTTGCAAAAAATATTTAAAGACTCAATTGTTGATGAAAGTGTGGATTGGAAATTCAATCCACCTTCTTCTCCTCATTTTGGCGGATTATGGGAGAGTGGTATTAAATCGGTAAAATCTCATCTACATCGAGTAATCGGAGAACAGATTCTTACTTTTGAAGAACTATATACTGTTTTGGTAAATATAGAGGCATTACTTAATTCTAGACCACTTGTAGAAATGAGTAGTGATCCAAATGACTTGTCAGTGTTAACGCCTGGTCATTTTTTAACACTTGAACCTGTAACGGTTCTACCGGATCCTGATTATAGTGATATAAAACTGAATCGCTTAGATCGTTGGCAACTTTTACAACGAATGCAACAGCAATTTTGGTCACGTTGGCATACAGAATATTTACACACTTTGACCCAACGAGCCAAATGGTCAAAGAACAATTCTCCTAAGTTACAGATAAACCAGCTTGTTCTTATTAAAGACGAGAATCTTCCTCCTCTCAAATGGAGGTTAGGTAGAATTATGGAAGTGCATCCTGGACATGATGGTATTTGTCGAGTTGTAAGTCTCAAAACTGCTGACGGCGTTTTGAGGCGTCCCGTAGTGAAACTAAGTCCTCTACCTTGTAGAGATTGAATCTTTATAATAATTATTTTGTTTCGTCTATTATATGAGTATGTAAATTAAGTTCTCATTTTTCATTTTTTATTTGCCTTGAAGGTTTATTACCTTTCACTTCATTATTTTTTTTTTGTTTCGTTAATAATGAAAAATATTTTGGCATATTTTGGTGGGCGGTATGTTCGGTATTCAATTTGGTAAGGTAGTTTATAGTCCGAATGACCAATAGTTTTAATAAAATAAATGCAAACACATGTTGGTCATTTTTCATGCACGACAAAACGTATGGAAATACCAGTCATATACGTACGCTCTTATACGTCGCATGTTCGATATTATCAATACGCTTGATAAGATACGACGCTTTTCGAAAGAACAATTTTCCTACGTCGAATTTCGTGAGTGTCAAACAATCAAATCTTCAACTCACTAATGGTATTGGAGAGAAGCGGAGTCCTGGTTGTTAGGGGTGCCCCTAGTTCTCGAAGATCCTTATATGGTGGTAAGTTTTGTCGTAGTAAGTTTGACCAACTTGTATATTTTGTAGCGCGGCCTATATGGTATTACAATACATTTCGCTCAATTGATATATAATTTAGAATATTTTGTTTTTAAATTATACAGTCACAATGTCTGTATTTTTCGAATTTTTTTTCGAAAATGGTCTCAAACGATTGGGTTCGACTCCCTGATGAAGAATTCGAGGTCAAATTCAATTCTGTCCGTCCGGCCGCCCGGTCCGGCCGGTCCGGCCGTTAGCACGATAACTCTCGAACGGAACGACTTAGAGCGTTGAAATTTGCAGGGTAGTTTCGTAGCGTAAATATCTCGGACAAGTTCGTTAACGGGCGAAATCGACCGAGCGGTTTCGGAGTTAAGGCCGTTTTTAATAAAAACGTTTTTTATGAATATTTCCGGAACCGATCACTCAATCTTTTTGAAATTTGGCATCAGATTGTAGAATCATGACCTTTATATGCCTGCGAAGTTTTGTGTTGAACGGACGGCCCTAAAGTGGCAAAAAAAAATTTTGAAAATTTGAAAATTTTGTTTTCACGATAACTCGAAAAATACTGATCTGATTAAATTGAAACTCAGTAGTTAGATGCAAAAGACCAAAGCAAACACTTTTGCAAAATTTCGTGAAGATCACGTGACATGAAAAAAATAAAAAAATTACTACTATTTTGCGGAATACTTTGCTTTTAATGCCGAAACATATGTTTTTGAGGTTCATGCTGCCCTTTCCGGGCATTTTCCGTATTGCGCATGCGCAGATGAGAAGTCCTTTAACTGCTGTAGTTTTCGTCAGAGAGGATTGGGGTTTTGGGGTGGCGGATGCTATTCCTCCATAGAATTCAGATCCCTGATGAGGGTCTGCGCATGCGTAGATTAAAGATGCGATATCTTCCGAACCACTAGTGTTGGAGAATCGGAGTTTTTTGTAAGGTGTGTTATTTTGAGAGGACTTTTAGCCGCCAGTAGATTGCGCATGCGCAGAAGAGAAGTGACTGTTGTTGGGTTGGATGGGTTATGTTGGGAGTGCTGCGTCGATATTATGAGGTTTTAATAGAATATTCATAGCAATTCAGTGCAAGGACAAGTCAGTTTGGGGGATGTAGCGTTGTTTCCGAGTTAAAGTGTCCGTACCGTGGCCCTGGGGCTAATTTTGAAATTGATGTTACCCCTTACAGGCATTTTTCGTTATGCGCATGAGCAGACCATCAGTAATTTAACTGGTGGTGTTTTCGTCAGAGAGGATTAGGGTTTTGGGGTGGCGGATGCTATTCCTCTATAGAATCCCCTGTTGAGGGTCTGCGCATGCGTGGATTAAAGATGTGATATCTCCTGAACCACTAGTGTTGGAGAATCGGAGTTTTTTGTAAGGTGTGTTATTTTGAAAAGGACTTTTAGCCGCGAGTAGATTGCGCATGCGCAGAAGAGAAGTGACTGTTTTTGGGTTGGATGGGTTATGTTGGGAGTGCTGAGACGATATTATGAGGTTTTAAAAGAATATTCATAGCAATTCAGTGCAAGGACAAGTCAGTTTGGGGGCTGTAGCGTTGCTTCAGAGTTAAAGTGTCCTTACCTTGGCCCTGGGGCTAATTTCGAAATGGATGCAACCCCTTACGGGCATTTTTCGTTATGCGCATGAGCAGACCATCAGTGATTTAACTGGTGGTGCTTTCGTCAGAGAGGATTAGGGTTTTGGGGTGGCGGATGCTTTTCCGCTATAGATTCCCCTGGTGAGGGTCTGCGCATGCGTGGATTCAAGAAGCGATATCTCCTGAACCACTAGTGTTGGAGAATCGGAGTTTTTTGTGAGGTGTGTAATTTTGGGAGGACTTGCAGCCACGAGTATACTGCGCTTGCGCAGACGAGAAGTGAATGGTTTTGGGTTGTTTGGGTTATGTTGGGAGTAATGAGCCGATATTGTGAGGTTTTAAAAGAATATTCATGTCAATTCAGTGCACGGACACAAGTCAGTTTGGGGGAAATAGCGTTGTTTCCGATTTGAAATGTCTGTATGGTGGCCCTGAGGCGAATTTATAAATAACTATATTCGGTAGATCTATATTAAAATGCGTTCGGATTTGGAGAAGATGCAATTTTGTCCCTAACGGAGGACCCACAACCGAATTTTTTTCTGATCTACGGTAAAACTAACAGCCAAACTGTATTGATAGCTATATTTGTTAAAGGAACTTGAAAAAAAAAAAAAAAAGCACTGACGTGAAGTCAGTACTCTTTGGCGCGCGTGTTCACGGTGGCTAATTTGAATTGAATTATTCAAAATTTAACAGTGCTGTATCTAAGCTGCCATCAGGATAGAGTAACAAAGTTGGAAAAGAACACAAGTGACTCTCCTTAGTCGCACAAGCTCCTAGAAGATTTGGGAGGGTCAGTATAATCCTAATCATGTTTATAGCACGCGCGCAAAAGCAGATTGACTTAACAATGAAAGAAAAAGTGTAAAAAGTCAATCTGCTTTGGCGCGCGTGCTATAAACATGATTAGGATTATACTGACCCTCCCAAATCTTCTAGGAGCTTGTGCGACTAAGGAGAGTCACTTGTGTTCTTTTCCAACTTTGTTACTCTATCCTGATGGCAGCTTAGATACAGCACTGTTAAATTTTGAATAATTCAATTCAAATTAGCCACCGTGAACACGCGCGCCAAAGAGTACTGACTTCACGTCAGTGCTTTTTTTTAGTTCGTTAACCGCATCTCTCACCTGAATGGACCCAACCGTCCTAAATGCGAACTTTAAACCAACAAAAAAAAAGCAAATCCTTAACCAAGCATATTAACCGAGCATATTTACCTTAACCGAGCATATTATGCGGAATGCTCTCAGCAACAGAAAGGGGTATTGCATCGAAATAATCGGCAAAATGTTTCGGTGTCAGATTGTTTCAGATGTTTCGGTGTCAGATTGTGGCAATCTAAACATTGTATTTCATATATACCCTATTTAAACATGCCCGGAATTTTATCGAATGTATTTCTTAAAAGTTGTTTAATTTTCGTGGAAATTTGAAGGTCAGTTTTATATTAAACTTTTTATAAAACATATTCTGGAGTTCGTTGTTTGTTTTCGAATGGATAGTGAAAGCTTGGAAATCGATAACTGTTTTTATTTCTTACCTTAGGATTACTGAAGACATTTTTATTTTTATGTTTGTTGATAATTTTCAGAACTAGTTGATGGCTATTTTCCGAGATATCGATGGATGCAGCTGTATGTGGGACAGCCTGTATACTTATATGAAAACGTGAAATTTGAGTTTTAAGGAGCTTACAGAGATTCCTCTTCTGTAGAAAACACATAATTCAAATCAATGGATATCAAACTACAGCGAATAAATTTTAAATTTCTTCATATACGTAATCCCGAAAGTCTCATTCTCCTCAGTTTCTAGGATTCTGCAGGCTCATCATATACATATATATGTGATGTATATATGGGGTAGTAGTTGGAAGGATTCCATCGTTCTCTAAGTGTCAGCATTGAAGAATAGAATCGTTACTTTTTTAGTTGTCTGTAAAAAAAATTCCATCGTATTCTAGAAGATGAAAATACAGAAATATAAATATCCCCACGTTATTTATTGCGAAAGACATAACTTACTTGGCATAAGGCTGAGAAAATGAAATTAAACGCCATATTCTTCTTCATTCTTCCAAGAGGAATAATGTTAAGGAAAAACAAATGCGTCTCGAAATGTATTGGTTGGCTGTCATTACAATTGAACTATTTGCCACCGGAAATTTTCTCCCTTCTTCTACTGATAAAATAAGTTTCATTTACGTACGTATTATTTATTAAAACTGGTCGCATTAGCGAAGAACTGTATATTTTCGCTCCTTTCGAATTAACACTGCGAATTTTCCTCGCCCACACCAGAGCACTATCATTTCGTCTGAATCACCTGCATATTACGAAATATAATTTCAAACCACAATAGTTTCAATTTATTTATTCACAGTTAATTATTACAAAAACGGTAAATAATTCGAATCCATCAATAACTTATATGGGTATTCAAAAAAATATAGTTGAGAATTCAAAACATCTGAAATACTTTGTGGCTTTGACATGGTTATCCAGAATGAAATGGAGCTTGCTGTGAAGTTTTCTATAACTATGACACACATTTTCCATTTAACAGTTTGTTCCTTTTTCCACAGGTTTTCTAGATAGACCGGTGGATTCATAAAACTACAGGAAATTAGCATAACCATATAAATTCTTCACCCTATATTTGTTGGAACCTTGGGAATATGTGACAAGTAAAATTGGCGGAAACGTCGCATTGATGTAGATTGAAATTTAAGAATATAATACTGGATTTTATTTGTCACCTATTCCCAAGATTCCTACAGATATGCAATTAGCATATATCAAGATAAAGGTTATCTTGAGTAATAACAAGAATGCTCGTTCAATTAAATTATTCCTCATCATTTCTCCTAGAAACCATTTCTGCTGAAATATTCGACGTAGAATGTTATAACATCTGATGAAAATTTCAGAATTTGCCTTATTATGGCTGATTCGCTCCTGACCCAGGATAGGCCTTGAATTGAAGTAAGTTTACGTTGCCGCACTTGCTTTTCCTTCTTAAGATGATAAAGATAAATATTTTTTCTCGATTGCCCTATCATACCAAAGCCTGGTACACAGTTTGACAATGCCGCATGAAAACGGCAAAAGAGTAGGCATAGAGATAAAGTCTAGGATTCTATATAATTTAATCCACATAGAGTTTCTTAAGACGTCACCTACCAGTTATTACGAGTATCCTGTCAGTGAATCACATATGATCTATCCAATTCGATAATTTCTTGGTAATTAAAATATTTATGGAATTTCCAATTTGAGTATGGTCAATGATGAAATTATCTATAATCGTATAGTGGAAACAATTTGAATGAAAAGTTGTAGTTCAGTGTTTCAATTGTATGCAAATGCTGCATTACCTATATCAATTTCAAGGGGAAGGGGAAAAATATATAAAAGACCCTCACTATTTTTTGCACCCTGCATAAATTAAACAACTCTCCAGAACAATGTTGCCATGCGTATGAATAGTATGAATTGGCCACTAGTTTTTATATTGTTGGATTGTATCGTGAATCAGAATAATATTCGAACCTTTAACCTCGCAAATAACCCAATCATAATCATTATAATTGGATATTAGGTTTGAAATATGAACCAACATAGGCATCTCTGTTGCATCTCTGCAGTGGTCCACTCTAGCCTCATTTCAGCCTTCATTACTTCTACTGCATAAGGAAATTTTTCATCTAAATTCTTTTTTATTCTTGACTGAGCAATTTTTCCACATTCCACCTTATTTTTGCGCGCACCTCATAGGGAACAGCGTTCTATCATTTTGCCAAAATTCCGTTGCCATGGCAACTTTCGAAAGGAAAGAAATAGCGATTTAAAATTATCAGGATGGGAAGTTTGTTAATGAGTCATCTAAACCATTTCGGATTTATAACCATCCGAAATATTTTTTCCTCAATAACTCAAAAAAAAAACAGATCCGATCGAATTAAAACTTGGTTGGTAGAATGCCAACGCGTAAATTTTCAACCAATTTCTTTAGAATCGTACCTTTCACTAGAAAAAGAGTGGGAAAGCTCTTTGGACAGGTGAATGATCTTAATGGATTCTTATGATAGAACTGCATCATAAAAATAAAAAATTAAATTGAAAAAACCAAGAGTATCAAAAATTATTTATCAGAAACCACCAGACCGATTTTGCCCAGTAACGAACTTATTCGAGATATGATTTCCTCAAAGCTACTCAGAAAATTATATGATATCAATTGAAATAAATTTCAACTTTCTAGCTCATTTGGTTCGAGAGTTATCACCTTTGCAGATTGCATTACGGACAGCATTGGATGAGTTAGTCCAAACCAATCTTTTGATATCATTTCAGCCAACAATACCAAAAATACAGATATTTGAGCAAAACGATAAGCGCTTTGTCTCGAGGAACAAGGGCGCCAAAAACAGAACAATAGAATTGGAGAACTAAATACGCGCAAGCTAGAAAACTATTAGGTATAGATGATCACAGAACTCACAGCTCTTCATTTGACCGTTTTATAATAGCTTATTAAGCACAACGCAAAATCACTAAAGAAGGCATTATATAGGAATATAAATATCAGACTCTCTGATATAGCCTTCTTACATTTTTCTTGTGACGCATCACCAATGAATTCAAACATTGTGCGTAAGAAACTTTGACAAATCATCCGAAAGTCAGTACTTTCTTTAATGATCAGAAACTCTGAGAAACCAATGTTTCTCAGAGTTGGGAATGATATCAATGGATTCTTATGATAGAAGTGCATCATAAAAGAAATTAAAATCAAAACAGTGTCATTTGAAAAAAAAACAAGAGTTTCTAAAATTATTAATCCAAAACCACCAGACCGATTCTATCCAATAACGAGCTTATCTGAGATAACCATTCCTCAAATCTACTCTGAAAACTATATTATGTATATCAACTGAAACTTAGCCAATATTCCACTTTGTTTTTACTGGAGATATTCTGAACCCAATTTGATTAACTTACGAAAATACCGATATATTTCCATCATCATCAATGGATTATCCAAGGTCATCATATTATCACCCAAAAATTTTAATGTCCTATAATCCTCATAATTCTACGATAGCTGAGGTTATTTCATTGCTCATTTCGCATTCAATCATGATTTGTTTTCAAGAACAGGAGATATTTTATATCATGAGTAACGAATATTGAATAGAACTAGAAATTTATTTCTGGAACTATGTCATATGGGTGATTCCGTTCTAACTGTGATATTCAATGTCCTGTATTGTTTGTTCTCATAGGTCATTAATTAATAAACAATTTATGAAATTTTTGTGCTTATTGGAAAATTATGAACATATTTCAACATTATTTTCATATAATATAACTTGCCACTTACAGAAAACTTTCTAGAATTTATTTATTAAATGTCAGTACCGTGTCATGTCCATTTCTAGAATTTATTTATAAATTATTAGTATTTTTTGTCGTAATAAATGATTTAGACTAATTACCTCATGAGTTCTAATGTTTATGATCAAACTGAACAAAATTGACACATTTTTTATTTAATGTATTAAGTAAAGCTTCAAAGACAAAAGTTATTGAACCGGAATTCAATATTAACTTAATACATTGAACAAAAAATGTGTCAATTTTGTTCAGTTTCATGAAAATTTCAACTGTCTAGCTCATTCCGTTCGAGAGTTCTCGTGTTAACGGCCGGACAGAATCGATTTTGACTATACGGATTTTTGATCAACGTTTACCCAACGTTTGAGACCATTTTCATCCGAAAATTCGAAAATTACAGACATTTGGGCAAATTATGAGCACTCTGTTAGGCGGAACAAGAGCGCTAAAAACAACAAAACAATTTTTTTACTTCAGAAACTAACTGTCAGATTCCGCTGAAATTTCGCACAAACCTTGAAGCCACCACCATTATTCAATCGGGTACCAGAGTTCAGCTCGATCAGCTCTGAATTTAGCAATTATTGAGAAAATAAAATTTCAAACTGGTATCAACTTCTGAAATTTCAGATGATTTAAATCTCAGAATAGTTCACATCAATAGTGGAGATGTTATAGCATCATCACCTGCCGCACAGGAGATCCGGCTTCGAATCTCTGCTGAGAAACTTCACGATTTTATTAATTCGTGAGAGTGTGTGAGGCTTGATAGACAATAAAACATGCGCACAAAAGCCTCTGGCTTCTAGCTTTTTTAAATTTTCAATAACTTTTCATTAAATAACGCAATTCAATATGTCAACGGAGAATATTCGAGAGAGTTTAGAAAATTCACATCGCTGCTCGCTTTCTCGATTTTTGGCGCTCTAGTTCCTCGGAACTGAGTGCTTATCAATTTGCCCAAATGAAAAATTTCGAATATTTGGCTGAAAATGGTCTCAAACGATTTGGTTCGACTCACTGATCAAGAATCCGAGGTCGAAATCGATTCTGTCCGGCCAGTTCGGCCAGCCGTAGGCACGATTTCTCTCGAACGAAAGGAGTTAGAGGATTGAAATTTGCAAGGTGGGTTTGGAGCGTAAATATCTCGGTTAAGTTCGTTAATGGGCAAAATCCATCGAGCGGTTTCGGAGTTATGGCCGATTTTAGTAAAAACATTTTTGCGCGTATGTTCTGGGGAACATCGCGTTATAGTTTTGCCCAAATGTCTGTAACTTTCGAATTTATTGACGAAATTGGTCTCAAACGATTCAGTTCGACTCCCCAATGAAGAATTCGAGGTCAAATTTGATTCTGTCCGGCCGGCCGTCCGGCCGTCCGTTGCCACGATAATTTGAGAACGAAAAGAGCTAGCGACTTGAAATTTTCAGGGTGGGTTGCGCATCGCAATACGACGGACAAGTTCGTTAATGGGCATAATCGGCCCAGTGGTTTCCGAGTAATAATTTTGTTTTCAACCAATATAAATCCGATCAAACTGAAACTTGGTGAATAGATGTAGAATATGAACCTTAGCACGTTTGTGAAATTTTTGGCGAATCGTATGGCTAGAAAATTTTAAAAAAATTATAAAAAAATATTTTTGTTGTCATGATAACCTGAGAACGGAAAGAGATAGCGGCTTGAAAATTTTAGGTTAGGTTGTGCATCTGAATGCGACATTTGAGTTTGCTTATGAGCATAATCGGTCAAACCGTTTTAGAGTTATAGCGATCTGAAATTTTCTGAAATTTGGTGGTTTTTTGTTCCTCATTAACTCGAAAAATACTGAACCGATTGAATTCAAGCATGGTTATTAGTTGTAGAATGCCAACGCAAAAATGTTTGCGAAATTTGGTGAGGATAGCATTTTTAGAAAATTTTTAATAAATCATTGAAAATAAAAAAAAAAATTCTATATATCAGTAACTATTTGTTTGAAATTGCTGAAATTTTGCAAGAGCGTTTATAACCTAACTCTTGTGCCAAGTCTCAAGTTTTAACAAGATCGGTTGAATATTGTTGGAGATTCGAGCATTCTTGTGTGAGTTCAGTAGATGGGTGACCGTTGCCTCGATAACTTTCGAACGAAAGGAGATAGGGACTTGCAATTTTCAGGGTAGGTTGCGTATCCGAAAGGGAGAGTTGAGTTCGTTTTTGGGCATAATCGGTCTAACGGTTTCCGAGTTATATCCACCTGGAATATTATTTCCTTGATAACTCAAAAAATAAATATTCGATTGAATTGAAGCTTGGTAACTAGAAGTAGAAAATCAACATAAAGACGTGTTTGAAATTTTGTAAGAACCGTACCACTAGAAAATTAGAAAAAAAATTACGAAAAAAAAATTTTTAAGAACCGCACCCCTAGAAAATTTAAAAAAAATCACGAAAAAAATATTTGTTCAAGCACTGACGTGAAGTCAGAAGCTTTTGCGCGTATGTTCTATTGTCCATTCTTCTGTATTGGACACCCTTAATCGAATTTAACATGGTTAATTATGTTGTTCATTCTCCTGTATTGGACACTTAATTCGAATTTACCATGGTAAATTCAAATTAAGAGTGTCCAATACAGGAGAATGGACAACATAATTTACCATGTTAAATTCGATTAAGGGTGTCCAATACAGAAGAATGGACAATAGAACATACGCGCAAAAGCTTCTGACTTCACGTCAGTGCTTGAACCAATTTTTTATGAATATTTCCGAAACTGATCAATCGATCTATCTGAAATTTAGCTTCAAATTGTAGAATCATGACCTTCATACGTATGTGAAGTTTTGTATTGACCAGGTTACCGCAAAGTGTAAAAAAAAAATTTTTGAAAATTTAATTTTTTTTTTACAATAACTCTCGAACGGAATGAGCTAGGCAGTTGAAATTTTCAGAGTAGGTTAGGAAGATGAATATCTCGGTTGAGCTCGTTATTGGGCAAAATAGGCCAGATGGTTTCGGAGTAACGAGAAAAAAAAAATTTTTAAGTAACAAATTTCTAATTCAATTTTTATTTAAGATGCAGTTTCACCATAAAAATCCATCGATATCATCTTCAACTCTAACAAGCTAATACTTTCGGAGCTAGGATTTTTCGAAATTTCAATAATGAATCGTACTTCTATGTTTTCACAGAATGTTAACATTATTCTATCTAAGTTTTATTATATGATCTGTGTTCATACTCGTACATGTCATCCTGTTTTATAAGAGAGAGTCAAATTCATTTTAGCTATTTTAATTTGATTTCTTCCATGGTGCATTTCTCATTCTCAGATTGCTCATTTAATCTTGATCAATAAACTATTATTTTAATTGAACTTCCTTTATGATGCAGCTCTATCATAGGAATACATTGATATAATTCCCAACTCTGACAAACCAATACTTTCGGAGATATAATTTGTCTGTTTGAACTAGAGCGCCAGAAAGCTCATGTCCACAGGGCTTGAACCCATTTTTAAAATATTATTCCAATATACGTGATGTCGTAAAACAACCAGTTCAATCCAGTTCAACCCAATTCGGAATGAAATGAAATACTAATGAAAGCGCTTTAATTGAATAGCTGCAACTTTCCTCGAGCAACTGGGAACTTCAAAGTATTCATGGAGACAAAGCAATATCCTAATAACCAAAATATGTTTCTGGCACTTAATTTCGCCTCTCAATTTCCTGATACAACATCAAAACAATGGGTTCATTCAACGAACAAATATCCAGAATATTCGAGGATTGCAATATCAGTTCAACTGTTTCCTCTCGAACCAGCTTCAAATAAGCATCATTCAAGAAATCTTATTGTTGTTGGAGAACTTGGCGAGAATTTCCCTCAGCCGTTTGATACAATAAACAATTAATGCGGCCTAAATTCGCTGCGTATTCTGAATAACCAATTGGTGATTCGGGTCTAAGCCTAACCTAGGGGAGCACCCAGAGTAATTCAAGCCATTATGAGGATTATGTCGAGACCTTCATGATGTTGTTAGTCTGTAATTTAGATGGGTAATTCGAAGGATATTACGAGTCTTGAGTGTACATCGGTTTGGCATTCAGACGCTCATCAGGTTCGAATGAAAACATCATCCGAAGCAAACACCAAACAGGGTGACATAATATGATATAATATGTACCTATGTTTGCATTTATTCTTTCAAATACTGAATATTTCGAATCATATAGTGACAAGTGATGCATGTGAATTATGTTCTCGCATGTTCTAGGGAACAGAGTGCTATCATTTTGCCAAAATGTCTGTCATATTAAAATTTTTGCCGAAAATGGTCTCAAAAGTTTAGGTTCGACTCACAGCAACGGTAGGTCGTCCAGCCGGCCGGCCGTTACCACCATAACTTTATAACGGAATTAAATAAAGACTTGACATTTTCAGGGTAGGTTGCAGACAGTTAAGTCCGTTAAAAGAAGTAATCGGCCGAACGGATCCGGAGTTTCTGAAATTTGTAATTTCATGTAGGATTTCGTGATGCTGTGTGAGGTGTGAATACACAGTAGAACATACCCGCAAAAGCTCTTGATTTCGCGTCAATATCAGGTCAGGCATTGAATGTATGTATTTTTAGGCCTACTTGAGATAGAGGAGAGTGTAACTGCTATGAGCTGAAGGCTTAGAAGTTGAAAGTGGAAAAACCTCATTTTCAATAAATTATATCCTGTGAAAGAAACGGATAATGCTTAAGAATTTTTAATAACATATTGCGTATAAATTGTCGAAAATATTATGCTCCAAATTGAACAAGATGGTTTGTTATCTTCTTACCAGAAATCACCAATTACCGTCATTCTTTACGTATATTTCTCAATTTTACCATTATTCTATAATCTCTTTTTCATAACATGAGAACAATTGATCGTACAGATTTGGGATAAAACTACAAGTGTGAAGATACGTTGATTGTTGAAGAGTTTCTACCCACACAGCTTTTCACTATATTTTTTATATCCATGACTCTCGAACTACTAATCGTAGAATATCAGAAAAGTGTTCTGCCAGCTACGTAGAAAAATATTTTCTATCAACATATTTTCAGTGTATATCTAGATCCATATAGAAAATCGGTACATTTCGAATAGTAAATAATATACTCTTGCATGAAGATGGTAGTGTTGTTTCATGAGCGTAGATATTCATCTTCACCTCGACATAAAATATTACAATAAAAGTACCACGGAGATTGATGTGAATTTGCTATAATATATTCGGAAAAATATAACTCTCTGAATCAAGCTGCGAACCAATTGCGTCTGCCTTCTTGCAA
Organism: Halyzia sedecimguttata; assembly: GCA_937662695.2. Taxonomy (NCBI): domain Eukaryota; kingdom Metazoa; phylum Arthropoda; class Insecta; order Coleoptera; family Coccinellidae; genus Halyzia; species Halyzia sedecimguttata. The sequence continues at coordinate 5,649,262 of OW569416.2, read as the reverse complement.
TTTTAACAGTTTAATTTTCGAGTTGGGTGTGATTTAAAAACTTCTCACGAAGATTCATTTTCATTCCTGGAAATAGATAAGTTACTTCGTTCTCTTTGTTTGAATAAATAATTATGTAATCTATTGTTTTACCTCGCTAATTGTTGAAAGTATCTATCATACTCCTACTAAAATATTCGAACATGTGGAACTGTACGAATAGTATATAGGTCTGTTAAGGGCCAGTTTCAAAACAGATTACAATGCATTCGTAGGAATGTTATCGATTAAGCCTTAAGTTTAAAAGAGAACGACTATGCTTTATCCTGTCACCAACAACCGAATACGTAACACGAGAATGGGATGGGTAGATTCCAATAAAATGTAATATCGACAGTGACGAAGGCCGAAAGCCGATGGCTGTCGGGAATTAACGCTTTTAGTAAATCACAACTGGTAAATTCTAAACAGCCTCCTAACTGCTCTTCCAAATCGCGGATTTAAATATATATATATATATATATATATATATATATATATATATATATATATATATATATATATTCTTTTGACTGAGAGCTGTATATGTGTTAGCAGAGGTTGGTGTAACGGGGTACCATACAATTCGACGTATGATACAAGAGCTTAGGGAAAAACCTCAGCAAAAAACCCTTTCTCCCCGTGAGTGTTGTGATTTGTAACTATTGTTCACAAAATTTGCTGAAATTTAAAAATATTGATGGGGATAAATTCCTTCAATGTGGATTCCCTCGTCAAAAAACGGATAGGTTTCTCCAAGGTACCCGAAACTCTACCTGAAAAATGAAAAGACAAGAGGAGGAAACAAACAAATTAAAAATAATACATAACCTTTCAAAAGTCTCCTCTCACATAAATACTTCTCTGTAGGCGAATGGGATCTTGTGGAGAAAAATCGCCTCCGCTAGTTTTCGAAGATATTCACTCCGGAAATCCCTTCAATATTTGAATTCAAAAATGAAAATGTTGCTCGTAAGGCCAGGAGGGTCTCTTTCAAAACCAGGTCTGACCGGTCCAAGTCCAAGCGATGATTATTCAGAACTTCAGATGTTCGAAGCCCGCTACAGGGCCCTTAAGAAGGGCTATCATCTCCCATAGATATATATTTTACTTTATATTGTATAAAAGAATGAAAAAATGCGCCGGACAAATTACGACTTATGTCATGATGACATAAATGAAAAATATCGAAGAAGGAGGTAGTAGAATCTAACACGTGAATTCAATCAATTCAATTCAAGTACTGTTATTATGTCTTCGTATCCATTTGAAATTGTATCTCTATTTTAAGAATACTAAAAAGTAAGAGTTTTGAATATTAATATTTTTACATTCCTATTCACAAACTTTCAAACTTTATTGCAGCTCAAATCTACCCTGCAAATGTCAAATAACTGATGAATTTTTCGAACATTACTGAGCATACACATTAGGGTGGAACGTTGGTATAGGGCAAAAAATAATTTTCTCTGTTACCCAATCTAATAGTGATTAAAATTTGTCATTTAATGTGATAAATCATTCTACAAAGTTTTATTGTGATAGAACCACATCTTGAAGTGCCGCAAAAGCCTTGAACATAAATTTTTGTCTTGAAATTTTCAAATTTTCTATAATTAAATTTTATATTTCATTGATGATTTTTTATGTTTATTATTTAAGTTCCATTAATACTACGCGTAAAATAACGAGAAAACTTTAAATTTGTTGCTTATGATCATTTTAGGGGTCCATTCAATAGGTTTTACAACATGAAAAAATCAAGGTCTTTTGGCTTTATTGCAGTAATATATTGGTATATATGTTATTGTAATGATTTTTCTTTGACTGAAACTTCTTGAGGTACTCAGAGCTTGTCTTCTTTCATTTTTATTATTCAGTGATGACAATCAAAGGTTAGAAAATTTACTCAACTCAAGCAATAAAGTCATTATCATTGAGATAAGAACAGATATTTATTGATAAAATTCAAATAATTGACAAATAAAACATTATAACAAAGCTGAATCGATATTCAATGATCTCATTAAATACATTTTAGGTAGAGTGTTTCTTTGTTTCAAATTTTGGCATCATCTTGTGTGCAGCAATAAGTCTAGCTTTGACAAAGCCATTTCTTTCTTCTGGCCACAAACATAGGGTGATGATTTTATTACTAGCATGATTACTCTTTCCACTGGTTGTGTATGACATGGAAAATGTAGAAAATCAATGCAATGCATCAGGCTATCTTCTTTTGCTTCACTTATATATTTTGCTAAGTCCTCATCCGTCCCCTTCAAATTGATTTTAGACACTGCTTGCGACCACTTTTTTTCTATTGCTGGCTCAAGCTCTTCTAATTTTCATCCTGTCAATGATGTTAGTTTTATTCTCCTCAGAAATAATTCCCACATTTTAAAGAACGGCACTTTTAACTGTTGATCCTCTCTCTGGTTCAAAATCTTAGTAAACGACTTATTTCCTTATCAGTTCTAACTAAAACATACTAAAAGCTTTTTTTCAAGCACATGAACTATCTTGTCTTTTGTGAGATGCTAAATCAATAAGACGCTTACTTTCATTCAAAAATTTGTCTACATTTTTCTGTGCCTTTTCTTGCCTTCGTCCTCATATATTTCTATACTTTTCCCATTTGCTAAATACGAGTACGAATGTAGGAATTGATGCTTTGAGCCAAATATTTTCAACTTTCTCCATTAGAATATCTAATATCTCACCCACCGTTGGCTCTTTTGATGGCAAATCTGGCTTCAACTCATGTCGAATATAATGGAAATACTTCATGACATCCTCATAGGTTGGTAAATAAGTATCACTCCATACTTCAGGATGACCAAAAATAGGATACCGATTCTCACTGACGTGTAGTCTGAAATCGCTTTGACAACGTCTGTCTCTGCCATCTCATTAATCGAATTTACCATGGTGAATTCGATTGAGAGTGTCCAATATAGGAGAACAGACAATGGAGTTCAACATGGTAAATTCGATTAAGAGTGTCCAATACAGGAGAATGGACAATAGAACATACGCGCGAAAGCTCCTGACATCACGTCAGTGCTTGAACCAATTTTTGGCGCTCTTGTTCCTCGGAACAGAGTGCTTATCAATTGGCTCAAATGTCTGTAATTTTCGAATTTTTGGCTGAAAATAGTCTTGAACGATTTGATTTGACTCACTGATCAAGAATCCGTGGTCGAAATCGATTCTGGCCGGCCGTTAACACGATAACTCTCGAACGGAATGAGCTAGACAGTTGAAATTTTTAGAGTAGGTTTGAGGGATAAATATCTCGGTTAAGTTCGTTACTGGGAAAAATCGGTCCAATAGTTTCGGAGTAACGAATAAAAATATTTTTTTTTACATCACAACTTTCGAATTCAAATTTTTTTAAAATGCAGTTTCATCATAAGAATCCATTGCTATCATTTAAACTCTAACGAGCTAATACTTTCGGAGATATGATGTTTCAAAGTTTCAATAATTCATCGTTAGTTCTATGTATTCACAGAATTGAACACAGAATCTGTCTCATTTAATGACAATTTTTGAAGCATTAAAGTATTGAAGCATTGTAGCATTTTTTTAACGAAACTTTTTTTAAATTTAATTTCTTTCATGATGCAGTTCTATCGTAGGAATCCATTGATATAATTCCCAAATCTGAGAAACCAATACTTTCGGAGATATAATTTTTCTGTTTGAACAAGAGCGCAAAAAAGCTCCTGTCCACAGGGCTTGAACCAATTTTTTTTTCGTGAAGTCAGGATAGAATGCAATAATTAAACAATTAGCACATTTTTCAATCCTTCTTTGGGAGAAGAATACATAATTATTTTAGAAAATTATTACTGGAATTAATGTCTACTTTAAATAATCAAAGTTAAGAAAATTATAAGTTTATTTACTAACATATTGAATGAAATTCAATTCAATTCCAGTAATATTCAATTACTTATAAACCAATAAACTGCCATTGTTAGATCTAAGGCTGGTTTTCCTGTCACGCTGACGGTCGGCGCTGACGGTCAGCGCTGATCGGTCATCTCGGATCACGCTGATCACATTGAGAAATAGAAGGATGCTATTGTCTCTGGCTCACTGAATGTGGAGGCTTGTCGGCGCCAGCTGGTCAGCGGCGCCGACGCGCCGGCGCGTACGTGCGTGAATATAGCTCAGCGCTGACAGCCGTCAGCGCCGCGTGACTCGAAAACGCTACCTATAGCTACATACATATTGACCCATCAGCGCTGACCGTCAGCGTGACAGGAAAACCAGCCTAAAGGTGTTGAAGTAAAACATAAAGATATATTCTCATTAGTGATAGAAAAACTGGCCTAAAATGCCTCTCTACCCATCACGAGATTTAATATCGACAAATGAGCCTCTCACCTCACAAGCTCAGAAAGTGTGGTCAATTCAAAGTTAAGTTTGGAAGCCTTCAGCAAAATTTGAGCGAAATCATATTAAAAATAATACATAATCTTTCAAAAGTCCCCTCTCACAATTATACTCCTCTGCAGTTGCATGGATCTCTTGAAGAAGAATCACCTTCGCTATTTTTCAAAGATATTCACTCTTGTTCATAGAAATCCCTTCAATATTTAGTTGCCTCCTCCCGAGCCTCCTCCTAAGGAGGATCTCTTTCAAAACCAGGTCTGACCGCTACAGGACCCTAATGTAGGGCTATCATCTCCCATAAATTTGTGATGAAGAAATATGTCATCATGACATTCATGGTTTTGGAGGTTCTCGTAAAATTTGAGCTATTCCCATCCAGCTACCGAACTCTCAAAAGGCTGCTCAGATCTCCAACAATATGGATCCGATCGTGTTCAAACTTGAAACTTTGCAGTATAGTTAGATTTTGAATGATCTTGCAAAATTTCAGCGTTGCCTGATGAATAGTTTCTGATATTTAGAATTTTTTTCAATTATTGTCATTGATTTTTTTGAAATTTTCTAGTTATACCATCCACACGAAATACCGCAAGAATTTTCGCGTTGGCATTCTACAACTGATAACCATGTTTGAATTATATCGGTTTTGTATTTTCAGAGTTATTGAGGAAATAACCACCACATTTCAGATGGGTATACCTCCAAAACTGTTTTGCCGATTAAACCTATAGACAAATTCAAATGTCGCATTCAGATGCATAACCTAAGCTGAAAATTTCAAGTCGCTATCTCTTTCAGTTCTCAAGTTATCGTGTTATAAATAATATATTTTAATAATTTTTTTAAAAATTTCTAGTTATACGATTCTCACAAAATTTCACAAACGTGCTTGCGTTCATATTCTACAAGTACTTACCAAGTTTCAATTCGATCGGATTTATATTGATTGAAAACAAAATTTTTACTCAGAAACCATTGAGCCCATGATGCCCATTAACGAACTCGTCCGTCGTATTGGGATGCACCACCTACCCTGAAAATTTCAAGTCGCTAGCTCTTTCCGTTCTCAAGTTATCGTGGCATTCGAAATTTCAATCTGATGGAAATTTGCAATGATTTCAATCGGCTTGTGATATCAGGTTCGCATTAGGGATATGCTTTAAATGATAATTTGCGTGGAACTTTCATTTTGAATTTTCTCGAAAAATACTCATTTGCCAGTGCTAAAATTGAAACTGTGGTATATCAACATCATGTAGATTCTATACAGGGTCTTTCACGAGGAACCTCACCCATATTTATACGGGAAACTACTGAACGTATTTTCATGAAATTCAGCACTTATAAGTATTTCACCATGCTGATGAAATCTAAAATATTTTCAAGGCATGAGCACCTCCGGTTTTTCCGGAAATGACATCAACTTCCGTTTTTCAAATTAGAACACCATTTTTTTATTGCAGAAATAGATTCCTTAGAAAATTTCAAGTTATTTTGATGTAACATTTTTCAGTTTTGGTTGGAAAATTCTCTCTGAGCGGGAAAATTCGAAAAAAAAATCGAAAATAGAGCTCCGCTGAAACAAGAATAACTTCGAGGTTTTTGGATGGAAAATTTTCATTTTTGGGATTTTTCAAGATGTAAGATTGATGTATCCACTTTAAAAATCGAAATCGCGATTCATGATACAGGGGGTGAAAAAATCGCTTTCAAAGTTAGGGATGACCAAATCATGAAAAATCAATTTTTTCAAATTAGAATCCCATTTTTTTATGGCAGATATTGAATCTACGTTAAAAAATAATGTTTGTGTATGCATCACACCCTTGCCCTAAAATGGATATTTTCTGAGTTATTCACAAAAAACTGTTTTTCGTCTTGAATTTTCAGCTATTTCTTTTCCCTTCACACCAAAAAGATGAAATTTTCAGGAACTGTTATTTGAACCATGCTGTAGATGTTTCACCCCTTCTTGAAACCGACTTCAAGTTACTATTAGGAGAACCATGGCAAACTCTCGCAGTTATAACTAGAGAAGATGCTCAAAGTTTTGACCGTTAATTTCTAGACATTTATTTATACGTCTCAGGAATGCTTCGTGCGTTGCTCTTCTTATTTCATCGGGAGGCAGAGATCTGCAAAAGTGTTTAAAAACCAAATTGAGTTTCAAAACTATGAATCTAAAAATCTAAACAAACCTGAACGCATTTCTGACTCGTTCTATGCAGTCCTCTTTATCAGTCAGGGGAGTTGAGTAGACAATATTTTTCATCCTACCCCAAACATAATAGTCTAAAGGAGTTAAATCGGGAGAACGTAGTGGCCAAAGATGTGGACCATTGTTCGCCAACCATCGATCTTCAAATAGCCTGTAGAGGATATTTGACACATTGAGTGAATTGTGTGGAGGCGCGCCATCTTGTTGATACCATAAGTCATTATGGTTCTGTACTAGCAGCTCAATTATTTGAGTCAATATGTCATAATATCTATCTGGAGAACATTCTTTAAATAATGCAAACATGTGTAGTGTTCTATCTTACCAGTTAAAGTCCCATCATAAATGTGAACATCGAGAATTGCATTATTTTTGATGGCGCAAAAAACATTGAAACTCCAGGTCTCTTGAAAGTTCCATTGTCTGAAGTGGAGGTTGTTCTCTTCATCCCAATAATGACTGTTATGCCTATTTAAAGAACCATTCTTTGTGAATTTAGATTCATCTGTCCAAATAATGTAGTCCAAAAAGTTTTCATTCTCTTGAAATCGAATCATCATAGCTTCGCAAAACTCTGTTCTCCAGACGAAATCAGTTTCCTTCAAATGCTGTACCCTATTGAATTTATATGGGTGCATTTTATGTTTTTTTAATATTCTCCAAACACTCGATTGAGATAATCCCAGATCAATCTCGGCATCTTTGAGAGAATTTTGAGGATTCACACGAAAATATGCAAGAACTGTAATTTCGTTGTTCTCATCTTCTACTACACTTTTTTCTCTGTGTATAGTTTTCTTAACGAAAGATCCGACATTTCTCAAGTTTGTCATGGTTCTGTTAATGGTATCTCTCGTTGGTCTGGGTCGGTCAGGAAACCTCTCAATGAACAGTCGAATCGTTCTATCTACAACTTTATTACATTCTCCATGAAGTAGAATGAGATTTAAATAATCTTCATTGGTAAAATTAGGCATAGTGATCGATTTTATAACTTAATACGAATTATCACCAAATTAATAGTAAACACAAAATGCTACTGAATAAAGAGGAATTTGGCAGATGTAATTAATGATATCTATCATTAAAAAAAAAGAATGTAAAACATGGTAAATTTTTGCATATGGTTCATAAGGAATTATTTATTTATCACTGGAGAGAAAACCGATGGCCGATTAGTTGAAATAAAGAGGTTTCCGATACAAATTCGAATCAAAATTCGCCATCTATTTAGGAACAACCTGTAACTTTTTTCTCTTGCATATTAGGGTAGTAAAATCTAAAACATGGTTTAAGTAACAGTTCCTGAAAATTTCATCTTTTTGGCGTGAAGGGAAAAGAAATAGCTGAAAATTCAAGACGAAAAACAGTTTTTTGTGAATAACTCAGAAAACATCCACTTTAGGGCAAGGGTGTGATGCATACACTCACATTATTTTTTAACGTAGATTCAATATCTGCCATAAAAAAATGGGGTTCTAGTTTGAAATAATTGATTTTTCACGATTTTGTCATCCCTAACTTTGAAAGCGATTTTTTCACCCCCTGTATCATGAATCGCGATTTCGATTTTTAAAGTGGATACATCAATCTTACATCTTGAAAAATCCCAAAAATGAAAATTTTCCATCCAAAAACCTCGAAGTTATTCTTGTTTCAGCGGAGCTCTATTTTCGATTTTTTTTTCGAACTTTCCCGCTCAGAGAGAATTTTCCAACCAAAACTGAAAAATGTTACATCAAAATAACTTGAAATTTTCTAAGGAATCTATTTCTGCAATAAAAAAATGGTGTTCTAATTTGAAAAACGGAAGTTGACGTCATTTCCGGAAAAACCGGAGGTGCTCATGCCTTGAAAATATTTTATATTTCATCAGCATCGTGAAGTACTTATAAGTGCTGAATTTCATGAAAATACGTTCAGTAGTTTCCCGTATAAATATGGGTGAGGTTCCTCGTGAAAGACCCTGTATACAGAATATTTTGAAAATCGGTGCGAGGGCGTTAAACTGCAAATTAACCGAAATTCACAGTGTTTAGCATGGGAAAGATGTTTTTGGATATCTAACCATTTTCCAATTTTTGTTTGTAACTTGTGAAACTGGTTCCTGATAATATATCCTGATCCTTATCAACACCTTTTCACCAAGCTTGGTTAAGCTTTCTTCTCTTCTCTTCTCATTCAGCCATCCTCCCTCCACTCCTGAACATAGGCCTCTTTCATTATTCTCCATGTTGTCCTGTCTTGCGCCTTTTGGACCCATCTGTAGCCTGCGTATCTTCTTATGTCGTCAAGCCATCTTCTCTGGGGTCTTCCTATGCTACGCTTTGTTTGTCTCTACTAGACTTACACACTAGCGACCGAGACCAAGCTTTATTATTCTCAATTCTTATAATGTTTTCGTTTGTCCGCTATCTGTCATGTGAGACAATGGCATGACTGGAACATAGAGAGATATGAATTATGAAATACATCACAAAATAATGAGAATAATGATATATGGAATAATATTTAAATTCTTATTTCAAAAATCAAACCCTGTTGACAATTTGTTTGGTTGAGTGTAAATCCGTGGACCCGTATGCTTCGATCTTTAGAATATTCAGAAATTTCGGCAATATCTTCTACAATATATATACAGGGTGAGTCTTTGACCACTGCATTAATTTCAACCAAAGATTCCCCTCATCAAATAAAACAGCTTTTTCATTCACCATTTTTCCAGATTCGGCTCAGGTAAGAAGTTACAGGCTGTTGAAATTTCGAGAAAAAATCAGTTTTTATTTTGTAGCTTTGACATCCTTTTTTCGAATAAAATGAATATTGGTGTAAAGTTTCCTATAACTATGAGACATATTTTCCAAATATTTGTTATTTTCGACTTCTACTGGTTTTCTAATTATGGACTCGTGGATTCATAAAACTAAACGAAATTAGCATAAAGAAAGCAGATAAAGTTTTCGAGATATTCTTCATTGAATGTTTTAAAATGGAAAACTCCAGAAATTTCACTACTTTTATGGATCCGTTCCTGAGCGTTGGAATCCCGAATCAAGCTGTAAACCACGTTGCCATGCCTTTTTTTCGTCCGCCAACAATGTCATAGATAATTTGTATGCAGGAGTGTATTAGCACATTGTGAAATCTTTAAACGCTTGTAACTTTTTACCTGAGCCGAATCTGGAAAAATGGTGAATGTAAAAACTGTTTTATTTGATGAGAGGAATCTTTGGTTAAAATTAATGCAGTGGTCAAAGACTCACCCTGTATATAGAACTTTGCTCTATAATAAGGTCTTGGAGGCTCTCCTAAAATTTCAACGATATCTGACGTTCAGATTCTGAGATACAGATTTTTTTTTTTATATATTTTCTTAAATTTTTGCAGCCTTTATGATCCTACAAAATTTTGCATAAGTCTTCGTGTCAGTATTTTCCAACTAATTATCGTGCTTTGATTCGAACAGATTAGTATTTTTTGAATTATTGGAAAAACGAAATTTCAAATGGCTATACCTACCCTGAAAATTTCAACTCTCTAGCTCAATGCGTTCGAGCGTAATCGTGCTGACGGCCGGCCGGATATAATCAATTCTGACCTCGGATTCTTGATCAGGGAGTCGAAACCAATCGTTTAAGACCATTCTCGGCCAAATATTCGAAAATTACAGACATTTGGACGAATTGATAGGGACTCTGTGCATAGAACAGCACGCCAAAAATTAGATTCAGAACTGACGAGCTTACTTTGAATACAAGAAATGAGGGACTAATATCACCTCGTCCTCAGCGTTTTGCCATTTTTGAAAGATCATTTACATATTCTATCTACAACTATTATAATATATATATATATATATATATATATATATATTATAATATATAATAGTGCATATCGAAATCCTGTCAAACATTGACTGCATTTACATTTAGAAGAAGAACTTGGAAGTATTTTTTCGAAAGTCAATACATTTATCTCTCCTATATATCAGCAGAACTATACCTCTATCCGTAGCTTAATCGTAGGTATATGACTTTATTCAGTTATTCATTTTATATCTCAATCGTTTATGTTTAGTTCAGATATTCATTTGCATGTTTTTCCTTTCACATTGTAATGGGTATCTGAATCATTTCTTGGATATATCGAGTTTATGTTAAACAATTTTAGTTAGAGTTTGAGTGGTAAAACAAGAATTTTATTTGCATGCCATCTGAACTCGACCCTGAGATTGTTTTGTTTCATTTCACGAGAGTTTGTAAATTCATAATGATGTTTTTTCTCTATTATTTTATTTTTGTAATTAAAATGAAGTAAATTCAATAAATTTCTATTATAAGTATAATTTCTGAACTTTGAATAACACGATCCTCGCGAAATTTTGCAGAAAGTTACACGTTGGTATTTTACAACTATTTACCAAGTTTCGTTTCGATCAGATCTGTATTTTTTCATTTATTGAGAAAACAATATTTCAAATGAGTTTAACTCCGAAACCGTTGGGCCGATTATGCCCAAAAACAAACTTAACTCTCCCATTCGGATGCGCCACCTACCCTGCACATGCTATATCCTCCGTTATCGTGACAACGGAGGGCTGGCCACACATAATCGAATTTTACTGAGGATTCTTCATCAGTGGGTCTAAACTAATCATTTGAAACCATTTTCGGTAAAAAATCGAATCGAAAATTACAGACATTTGGGCATAATGATAACATGCTGCTTTCTAGAATGTTCGCGCAAAAACTAGAATTATCCTTCAGTTCGGAAAACACATGAATATATTCACCACCGTCTTAGTCAATATTCGCGAAGATGAACACATCCTCGTTCTAACTATTTCCCATTGCAATATCCTCATTCAATATTCAATTTCAGATTGAAACACTCTCTCACCCGATTGTCATCCTGGATCTCGTGCTGGCAGGCAGGAAACAATGTGGATCCTTCTGTTCCTGGGCTTTACTGTCGGCCTAACCTCTGGTAAGTACCCAATATTTTATTCAGAACGCGTTTTTCGGCTCTTGCTTAAAACGCCGCTGCGGAAAAACCACGGTAGGGTTTCTTCCTTTTTATTTGTTCCGGAGTTTAATCTCAGGAGACTACCTGTGGTACATAAAGCTAAACCCACAATAATTCCTGGCTCTTAAAAAACTTAGGTCGAACGGTAATGGGATATTTGTTGTATGAATTCGAATTGAGTCATCAGGAAGGACCAGGATATTCATGTTTATATCGAGGAAAGGTAGGACTAGAATTTGAATATAAACAGTTCCTTCCTGCAAGACTCTTGCTTTATTTGGATGTGAACGTTGAGTGTTAAGATTGAGCTACAAATATGCAGTATGCAGTATAGGTATGCAATAATCAATAGCATAATCGACATTAAGGTTCAAATTTTGAGGCTGAATTTGCTCTTTTCAATGAACCAAATTTTGTTCAACAAGGGAATAAACAGAAAATTTTTAAAAAGTACTAATGTGAGGTCAGGAGCTTTTGAGCGTATGTTCCATTGTCTATTCTTTTATACGATATCGATCGAGCTGAAACTCGGTATTCGATTATAAAATGGAGGCTCGAAGTACGTGTGGAATTTTAGCTGGCTCTGACGGATAGTTTCTGAATTAAAAATGGGTTCAAGCCCTGTGGACAGGAGCTTTCTCGCGCTCTAGTTCAAACAGACAAATTATATCTCCGAAAGTATTGGTTTCTCAGAGTTGAGAATTATATCAATGTATTCTTATGATAGAACTGCATCATAAAGGAAATTCAATTCAAATAATGGTTTATTTATCAAGATTAAATGAGCAATCTGAGAATGAGAACTGCACCATGGAGGAAATCGAATTAAATCTGGCCAATTCTGCCCACTAACGAATTTAACCGAGATATTAATATCCCCAACCTACTCTGAAAATTTGAACTACCTAGCTCATTCCGTTCGAGAGTTATTGTAGAAAAACTTTTTTTAAATTTTGAAATTTTTTTTTACACTTTGCGGTAATCTGGTCAATACAAACTTCACATGCGTATAGAGGTCATGATTCTACAATTTGTTGCTAAATTTCAAATAGATCGAGTGATCGGTTTCGGAAATATTCATAAAAAATATTTTTACTAAAATCGGCCATAACTCCGAAACCGCTTGATGGATTTCTCCCATTAACGAGCTCGTTCGAGATATTTACGCTCCAAACCCACCTTGTAAATTTCAATCCGCTAACTCCTTTCGTTCGAGAGTTATCGTGCCTACGGCCGGCCGGCCGGACAGAATCGATTTCGACCACGGATTCTCGATCAGTGAGTCGAACCAAATCGTTTAAGACCATTTTCATCGAAAAATTCGAAAATTACAGACATTTGGGCAAATTGATAAGCACTCAGTTCCGAGGAACTAGAGCGCCAAAAAATGTTAGAAGAACTTATAATAATATTAATAATAAATGTATTTATGGCCATCGACCTGAGTCCTTCAGCCAGGAAGAACTAAAATTTCGTTAACTCGAAAATATTTGTGGCATTTCTCGTTATTCTACAAGTAATTACCAGGTTTAAATTGGATCACATTTGTATTTTTCGAATTATTGAGGAAATAGCAACAAAATGTCAGATGGGTATATCTCCAAAACCTTTTGGCCGATTATGCCTTTTAACGAACATTTCATTATATATTACCTATGTATACCTATTAGCGAGCATTTCAGCGATATAGGAATGATTTTTTCTGAGATGAAATTTTTTTTTATAATTTTCAACTTATCTACGATCCTCACGAAATTCCGGAAAAATTTGCGCTTCGGCAGTTAAACTTAATTTCCAAGTTTTAATTAGATAGGATCCTTTTTGGCGCTCTAGTTCCTCGGAACAGAGTGCTTATCAATTTGTCCAAATGTCTGTAATTTTCGAATTTTTGGCTGAAAATGGTCTCAAACGATTTGGTTCGACTCACTGATCAAGAATCCGAGGTCGAAATCGATTCTGTCTGATAACTCTCGAACGAAAGGAGCTAGAGGATTGAAATGTTCAAGGTGGGTTCGGAGCGTAAATATCTCGGACGATTTCGTCGATGGGCGAAATCCATCAAGCGGTTTCAGAGTTATGGCCGATATTAGTAAAAACATTTTTTATGAATATTTCCTAAACCGATCTTTCGATCTATCTGAAATTTAGCATCAAATTGAGGAATCATGACCTTTATACGCATGTGAAGTTTTGTATTGACCAGGTTACCACAAAGTGTCAAACAAATTTAAAAAAATGATTTCTACAATAACTCTCGAACGGAATGAGCTAGGCAGTTGAAATTTTCAGAGTAGGTTAGGGAGATGAATATCTTGGTTGAGTTCGTTATAGGGCAGAATAGGCCAGATGGTTTCGGAGTAACGAAAAAAAAAATTTTTTTGAAGTAACAAATTTCAAATTCACTTTTCATTTCAGATGCAGTTTCACCATAAAAATCCATTGTTATCATTTTAAACTCCAACAAGCTGATACTTTCAGAGATATGATTTTTTGAAATTTCAATAATGAATCTTACTTCTATGTTTTCACAGAATGCTATAATCATTCTATCTGAGCTTTATTATATGATCTGTGTTCATACTCGTACATGTCATCCTGTTCTATAAGAGAGAGTCAAATTCATTTCAGCTATTTTAGTTTGATTTCTTACATGGTGCAGTTCTCATTCTCAGATTGCTCATTTAATCTTGATAAATAAACTATTATTTGAATTGAATTTCTTTTATGATGCAGTTCTATCATAATAACACATTGATATAATTCCCAACTCTGAGAAACCAATACTTTCGGAGATATAATTTGTCTGTTCGAACAAGAGCGCCAGAAAGCTCCTGTCCACAGGGCTTGAACCAATTTTTGTTATATAATAGAGGAAATTACAACAAAATTTTAGATGGGTATAACTCCGAAACCGTAAGGCCGATTATGCCTATTTTTGAAATCCATTATCGCATTTGGATGCGCAAGGTAACCAGAAAACTACAAGTCGCTATCTCTTTCCGTTTGAAAGTTATCGTGGTAACGGTTACTCAATGTAGTAGTTGAATAAACTCATTTCTATTCTATTCTATTCTATTCATCCTTACACTGAACTTGCCCATTGCTGCTTGGTTTCCGATGTTATTGCCGTATCTCCAACAATGTGACTTCGATCATGTTCAAATTTTGAATTTGACTTCAGTCTTCAAATCTCTCGCAAAATGTCAACGATATTGGACGGATAATTTCTGAGATACAAAATATTTTTGCGCGTATGTTCTGAGGTACATCGCGTTATCATTTTGCCCAAATATGTGTAATTTTAAAATTTTTCGCCGAACATGGTCTCAAACGATTGGGTTTGACTCAAATTTAACTAAAATGTTATTCTGTCCGGCCGGCCAGCTGGCCGTCCGTTGCCACGATAACTTTAGAATGGAAAGAGATAATGACTTGAAATTTGCAGGGTGGGTGGCGCATTTACATACGACGGACAAGTTCGTTAATGGGCATAATCGGCCTAACGGTTTCCGAGTAATAATTTTGTAATCAACCAATACTATTCCGATGATGGAATTGAAACTGGGTGAGTAGTTGATAAATGCAAAACTAAGGACTCTCGTGAAACTTTTTAAGAATCGTATATCTAGAAAATTAAAAAAAAATTATCTAAAAATATTATTTATGTCACCATAACCTGAGAAAGGAAAGAGATAGCGACTTGAAATTTTCAGGTTAGGTTGTGCATCTGAATGGGACATTTGGGTTTGTTTATAGGTATAATCGGCCAAACGGTTTCGGAGTTATACTGAAATTTGGTTGTTGTTTCCTCAATAACTCGAAAAATATAAAACCGATCCAATTAAAATATGGTTGTCAGTTGTAAAATGCCAACGCAAAAATTCTTGCGAAATTTCGTGGGGATCGTTTAAAATTGTAAAAATCCTTGAAAATCATTGAAAAATATTCTATATATCAGAAACTATTCGTCCGACATCGCTGAAATTTTACGAGAGCCTTCAAAACCTAACTCTACTGCCAAGTTCCAAGTTTGAACACGACCGGATCTATATTGTTGTAGATCCGAGCAGCCTTGTGTGAGTTCAGTAGCAGGATGGGTGACCGTTGCCTCGATACATTTTGAACGAAAGGAGATAGGGATTGGGCATAAACGGTCTATCGGTTTCGGAGTTAATTATACTTAGGTACCTAGAATATTATTTCCTCGATAATTCAAAAAAGTGTACACTATAGAAATGAAGTTTGGTAATTAGTTGTAGAATGTCGACATCTTGAAGTTGGACATTAATTTTAAACATAGATTCCTCTCATCAATCACTTTTTTCTTCTAAAATTTTTCAAGTTTAGCTCAGGTAAAAAGTTATAAGCGTTTAAAGATTTCACAATTTGCTAATACACTCCTGCATATAAATTATCCATAACATTCATTGTGGACCAGAGAAAGGTACGGTAACGTTAAGGTTTACAGCTGGATGCAGTATTCCAACGCTCAAGGACAGATCCATAAATATAGTGAAATCTTGGTAGTTTTCCATTTTATAACATTCAATGAGGAATATCTCGGAAACGGTGCGTTTAAGGAGAAATGATGAAGAATAATTCAATGTTCTAAAACGATTGAATCCTCTTTTTGTCTAGAAAAGAACTCCAACTGCTTTCTTCATGGTCATTTCGTTTAGTTTTATGAATCCACGAGTCTATAACCACTAGAAGTAGAAAAAAACTAATATTTGGAAAATATGTAGAAGAAATAAAGCTTATTATTATTATTATTATTATTATTATTATTATTATTATTATTATATGTATCATAGCTAAGAAACTACACAGCAACATTCATTTTCTTCAGAAAAGGGTGTCAAAGCTATAAAATAAAAAAGAAATTTTTTTACAAAGTTCAACAGCCTGTATCTTTTTACCTGAGCAGAACTTTGAAAAATGGTAAAGCAAAAAAGTGTTTCATTTTATGATAAGAATCTATGGTTGAAATCAATGTCCAACTTCATGACTCACCCTGTATCTTTAATTCGGTATTATACTACTTGTTACCAAGTTTCAATTCAATCGGATCGGTATTAGTTGAAAACAAAATTAGTACTCGGAAATCGTTGTGCCGATTGTGCCCATTAACGAACTTGTCCGACGAATTTGGAAGCGCCGCCTACCCTAAAAATTTCAAGTCTTTTTCCCTTTCCTTGCGAAAGTTATCGTGGCAACAGCTGGCCGGACAGAATCAAATTTGACATCGGATTCTTCATCAGAGAGTCGAAACTAATAGTTTGAGACCATTTTCGGGTAAAAATTCGAACATTTGGGAAATATGATATCTCGCTGTTCCACAGAAAATGCGCGCAAAAATTTAGAGATGGACCTACAAAAATAATAATATGCACTGACGTGAAGTCAGTGCGTGCGTGTTCAGATTGGCTAATTTGAATTGAATGATGAGTGTTTCAAGCTAAGTGGATATAACGAGCCGGGTTCTACCCAGAGGGTAGTGGACACCATTAATGCTTTGTATAAGGTGGTACAAGGATACAGCAACAAAGTTGACAAAGAATACAACTGACTTTCCTTAGTCGCACAAGCTCCTAGGAGCTTCTGAGGTATCTGCTTGGGGACGACTTGGGAGAGTCAGTATAATCCTAATCATGTTTATAGCACGCGAGCCCAAGCAGATTGACCCCACGTCAATGCTGTTTTAGCCTTTTTCTTTCATTATGAAGTCAATCTGCAATTGGCGCGCGTACTATACACATGACTATGATTATACTGACTCTCCCAAGTTTTCCCCAAGGAGATATCTTAGAAGCTCTAAGGGGCTTGTCCGACTAAGGAAATTCATATGTGTTATTTGTCAACTTTGTACCTCTATCCTTATACCAGCTTAGACAAAGCTTGAATCATGCCCACTACCCTCTAGGTAAATCTCCGGCTTGTTCTATCCACTGAGCTTGAAGCACTCTTCATTCAATTCAAATTAGCCAACCTGAACATGCGCGCCGAAGAGTACTGACTTCCCCCCCTGACCCCTGTTGGGAAGGCAATTGCTTACGCCTATTCTGCGAATCCGAACATAATTTATTATAGTTCTTCCACTTATTGTTATCAATAAATTGGCACCAGGGCTACGATACAGACAATTCAACTCGGAAATAACGCTAATTCCTCGAAACTAACTTGTTGGTGGACATCATTGCTATGAAATTTCTATTGAATCCTCACAATATCGGCTCAGCACCAAATTAATGACCGCTAGTCGCAAATCGCTTCCACGTTAGCCATACAACCCAAAAAGAGCTAATTCACCTCTGCGCATGTGCAATCTTCTTGTGGCTGAAAGTCCTCTCAAAATCACAGACCTAATGCAGACCACTTATTCTTCATCGCCATTGGTTCAGGAGATATCGCAGCTTCAAACTGCGCATGCGCGGACACTCCCAAGGGGTTTCTATAGAGGAATAGCATCCTGCACCTCCAAACCCCAATTCTCTCAGACGAAAACTGCAGCAGTTGAATCACTTCTCGTTTGATCATGCTCATAACGTAAATTTCCGTAACGGGTAACATGGATTTGAAAATAATCCCCAGGGACACGTTACGGACACTCCCAATCGGAAACAACGCTATTTCCCCCAAACTGACTTGCTCGTGCACAGAATTGCCATGACTTCTCTTTCAAATCCTCACAATATCGGCTTAGCACCAGACCCATGACCGATAGTCCTACCCCACTCCAAACATAACTCATACAACCAAAGAACAGTTACTTCTCATCTGCGCATGCGCAACCCACTCGCGGTTGTAGGTCCTCTCCAAATCACACACCTCACAGAAAACTCCGATTCTCCAACACTGGTCCAGGAGATATCAGATCGTTAATCAACGCATGCGCATGACCCTCACCAGGTGATTCTATGTGGGAATAGCATCCTCCACCCAAAAAACCTAATCCTCTCAGACGAAAACTTCAGCAGTTAAGTCACTCCTCATATGCTCAAGCACATAAGGAAAACTGCCCTAAGGGGATAACATCAATTTCAAAATTAGCCCCACGGCCACGGTACAGACACTCCAACTCGGAAGCAACGCCATTTCCCCCAAACTGACTTGTCCGAGTACCGAATTGCCATGCATTTTCTTTTAAAACCTCACAATATTGGCTCAGCACCAGACCCATGACAAATATTCCTAAACCACTCCCAACATAACATGTACATCCCAAAAACAGTAATTTCTCCTCTGCTCATGTGCAATACTCTCAAAATCACAAACCTCACACAAAATTCCAATTCTCCAACACCAGTGATTCAGGAGATTTCGCATTTTCAATCCACGCATGCGCGGACCCTCACAAGTAGATTTTATGGAGGAATAGTATCCTCCATCTCAAAACCCCAATCCTCTCAGACGAAAATTCCAGGAGTTAAGTCATTTCTCGTCTGCTCATGCGGATGACGAAACATGCCCGAAAGAGGCAGTATGCATTATGTTGTGAACGCTACGCCTCGGACACTACGCTCTCCTCGAAACTGGCTCGCAAACTCACAGAATTGACATGAGCTGTTAATTTCAGAAATTTTTTTGCCACTTTTTGGCAATCCGATCAGTACAAAACTTCGCAGGCATATATAGGTCATAATTCTACAATGTGATGTGATCGGTTCCGGAAATATTCATAAAAACCGCTTGGTAGATTTTGCCCGTTAAAGAACTCGTCCAAGATATTTACGCTCCAAACCTACCCTGCAAATGTCAATCCTTTAGCTCCTTTCGTTCGAGAGTTATCGTGCTAGCGTTCGGTCGGACGGCCGGACCGGGTGGGCAGAATTGAATTGGACCTCGGATTATTCATACGTGAGTCGAACTCAATCGTTTGAGACCATTTTCGCCAACAAATTCGAAAAATACAGACATGGGGGCAAAATGATAGCACGCTGTTTCTTGCGGAACACGTGCGCAATAAAAAAAAATAATAGGAATATCTTGAATGTGTTATAATGAACCTTATGGAAATGTTTATCCCAACCTCTCGAACGACTATTTCAAATTCTAATTTATATTGTCTTCACTCTTTTGTCTCGTATAAATTCTAATTTACCTTTATATTTGGAAAGCTATAAATCAAAACTAAACATACTCATTTCATTTCGATGTATTCCACAAATTCATAACGTTCATGGCATGTTGTTTGTTGGGATGCTTTGAATATTTTATTTTCGTCATAAAATATGTAAGTACAACGATGACTCAGGAAAAAGCTTAATATCCCAGTAAGCAAAAACAATATTGTGTTGAACTGACAGATCAGTAACAGTTTCACAATGATATGATTTCATCTGTGATAAAAATATTCATGGACAAAAATTTTCACGATACAATTATGCAGAATATACTGGTATTTCATTCAGTTTTATGGTACGTAGGAAAATATGATATTCAAAGGAATTGTAATATATTTTATGTTTATGTAAAACTATAAGGAATAACGATAACTACAGGCTAGAGCGGTCGATTATCACGTGCCAGTTCAGTCTAGCTATCCATCCAGGATAATATAGGAGTTATAAGACGTATTGCATTGGCAACATTGCCCCAATTCCAGTTGATTTCTTTTCTGTTTTTCCTTTATACAATTTATCAATAAACTCAATTGATAAACACCGGAATTGTCTTCTTGATTGCTTATTGAAACTTGAAGCTATTGAATATCCATTATCTAAACATATTTTGGTGAATCGAGTACGTTGTTTGTCGAGTTAAGAAGAATTCAGGAAATTATGGCTAAATGGATCATTTTAAGATTTCAAGCAGGCTTCAAATCTACGTATTTGCATCAAACATTTCTCAGAACGGCAGATATTCCGATTAGATAAATAAATAGTTGATAGTGTGCTGCAAATACATTGGCAATACGAGCGGCAAAATGTAATATTCACAGATAGTTTACAATGTTTTTTGCGCGCGTGTTCCGCAATGAACAGCGTGCTATTATTTCGTCACAATGTCTGCACTTTTCAATTGTTTGTCCGAAAATGGTCTCAAACGATTCAGTCCAATTCTGTCCGTCCCGTCCGGCTGGCCGTTCGCACGATAACTCCCGAACGGAATGAGTTAGAGCGTTGAAATTTGCAGGGTAGTTTGGTAACGTAAATATCTCGGACAAGTTGGTTAATGCGCAAAATCCACCAAGCCATTTCGTTTCGTGGGGATAGCAGGACTAGAAAAAATTTTAAAAATGTTTAACTATTAGCGGAATATTTTGCTTGAAATTCCGAAAACAAATATCGGATTGAGTTCAGTTTTGGCACTTCGGTGACCAATTATGACCTCTTGGGGTGTTCAAAATTTCACTGAGAACTGACCACTAGGAGCCTAAAGAAAAAATTAAAAATTTTGAAGTTCAAACTGGACAAATTATTTCAATTAGAATTCCTTCGTTGAATACGAGTATAGAACATATGGTGAACATCATTTCGACTTGTTTTTGCGCGTTTATCTGAAAGCCGGTTTCTCAATTGCGAGTTAACCCGAGGTTGCGGGTAACCCGAGTGTTACGCATTCATGAATATCGCTAAATACATGCGTCAACTCGCAACCTCGAGTTAACTCGCAATTGAGAAACCGGCCCTATATATGTGATATGTACCAGGACAACTGATTAAAATATGGACCAGTAACTAGCGTGGCAATTAAATTAAAGCGTGAACGATGTGTGAAATCTCAAATTGGTTTTCAAAATTTGCCTGGACGATGAATGACTGGGGCTGTAACTGCTTCTATCGGGCATTTTTTGTTATTCACTTAAGCAGACGAGAAATAATTTAACTGCTCGAGTATTCTCCTGAGAGGTTAGGGGTTTTGGGGTGGACGATGCTATTCCTCCATAGAATCCCCTGGTGCGGGAGCGCATGCAGATAGATTGGGAGGACTTTCAACTGTGAGTGGATTGCGCATGCGCACAGGAGAAGTCACTGTTTTTGGGTTGCATGGTTTATGTTTGGAGTGGTTAAGGAATATCGTTCATGGGTCTGGTGCTTAGCCGATATTGTTAGGTTTTAAAAGAATATTCATGGTAATTCTGTGCACGGACAAGGCAGTTTGGGGGAAATAGCGTTGATTGCGAGTTGGAGTGTCCGTTCCGTGGCCCTGGGCTAATTTTGAAATTCATGTTACCCGTTACGGGCACTCAAGTTATGCGCATGAGCAAACGAGAAGTAATATGACTGCTGGAGTTTTCGTTTGAAATGATTTGGGGTTTGGAGGTGCAGGAGGCTATTGTTGGGAGTGATTTGCGTCTAGGGCTTTGGCGCTGAGCCGATATTGTGAGGTTCAAAGAGAATTATCATTGCAGTTTTGTACACCTACAAGTCAGTTTCGAGGAAATTGAGTTATTTCCGAGTTGAGTTGTCTGTATCCTAGCCCTGGGGCCAATTAATGATTAACTATATTTGGAAGATCTATATTAAATCACGTTCAGATTTGGAGAATAGGTGTAAGCAACTGCGTTCCCAGTAGGGTCCCCATAATTACATTTTATTTTATTTCGATCTACGGTTAAACTAATAGCCAGACTGCATTGGTAACCAGATTTGTTGAAGATGTTGTTTCGAAAGAAGCACCGACGTCTTCGCGTTTGCTAATTTGAATTGAATTATGATTGTTTCAAGCTCAGTGGATAGAACGAGCTGGAGATCTGCCCAGACGGTAGTGGACACCATTCACTGTCGGGTCATAAATTAAGAGTGCTTTGTCTAAGCTGGCACAAGGGTAGGGTAACAAAATTGACATAGATCGCGATTGACTTTCCTTAGTCGCACAAGCTCCTAGGAGCATCAAGCTCCTACGAGCTTCTGAGGTACCTCCTTGGGGAAGACTTGGGAGAGTCAGTATAGTCATAATCATGTTTAAAGCACACGCGCCAATTGCAGATTGACTGCATAATGAAAGAAGAAGGCTAAAGGAGCATTTAAGTGGGGTCAATCCGCTTTGGCGCGCGTGCCATAAACATCATTATGACTATACTGACCCTCCCAAGTCTCCCCCGAGGTGATACCTCAGAAGCTCGGAGCTTGTGCGACTGAGGAAAGTCAGTTGTGTTCTTTGTCAACTTTGTTACTCTCTCCTTGTGCCAACTTAGTCAAAGCACTCTTAATTTATGACCGACAGTGAATGGTGTCCTGTACTCTCTGGGTAGATCTCCTGCTCGTTCTATCCACTGAGCTTGAAACACTCATAATTCAATTCAAATTAGCCAACGTGAACATGCGCGCCGAATAGTACTGACCTTACGTCAGTGCTTTTTTATATTGTTTTTGTCTAACTTTATGTGAGATCTGATGTGCTCTTCATATTTCAATAACAAAATACTGAACCAAATTGAATATAATGGTCCATATTTTTCCCCAAACCTTGTATACAGGGTGACACAAGTTCGAGTGCTTATAAGACATTTCTGGATACATATGGCGACATATTTGAAATCTGAGAATTGGGATTATGATATAGTTTGAAATTATCTACAATGCTAAAATATTTTCGAACCCCAAGCACTTCCGGTTATACAGGCAGTGAAAATAAAATTGATGAAAACATTTTTTTTCAAGTTCTGCATTCCTGGTATTCAATGCTGAATACATTTCTGTTAAAACCTTTGTAGAAATTCGAATAGTTTTTAAAATATCGAAAAAATAACGGAAAAAAAGTAAAATATGTTTTACTGTTAAGTTCATTATTCTTATTTTAAACATCCTGAGCATGAACCGTTTTTACAACATCGAAGAGGAAGAATGTGGAAAGGTCATGCATCTCTTGAATTTCAGATATATCATCACATGGTGTTTCAAATTTTTTGTCGAAAACTGTGATCAAAAATTGGCTGTAACTTCTGTTTTTCAAATTAGAACCCTATTTTTTTATAATTGCGTTGGATTCTGCGGTAAAAAATAATGATAGTTTTCTAACTTGATTTTGCTCCTAAATTCAATGATTTCTGAATTTTTTTTTATTTTTAATTTAGGAGCAAAATCATGTTAGATAACTGTCATTATTTTTCACCGATGAATCTAACGCAATCATAAAATAACGCGATGTTTCCCAAAACATACTCGGAAAATAGTGTTCTGATTTGAAAAACAGAAGTTATGGCCAATTTTTTATCACAATTTTCGACACAAAATTTGAAACACCCTGTGATGATATTTCTGAAATTCAAAAGATGCATGACCATTCCACATTCTTCCTCTTCGATGTTGTAAAAACGGTTCACGCTCAGGATGTTCGAAATAAGAATAATCAACATAATACTGACTAAACATATTTGACTTTTTTCCGGTTTTTTTTTTTTTCTCGATAATTTGAAAACTATTCGAATGAATACAATGTTTTAAACAGAATGGCATTCAGCATTGAATACTTGATCATACCAGGAATGCAAAACTTGAAAAAATTCATTTTTCATCAAATTTATTTTCACTTCCTGTATAACCGGAAGTACTTGGTTTTCGAAAATATTTTAGGTCTGTAGAAAATTTCAAGCTATATTATAATACCAATTTTCAGATTTCAAATATGTCCAGTTCTCCAGAAACGTCTAATAAGCACTCGAACTTGGGACACTCTGTATGCGAGGCTCTCCTTAAAATAATTATTGAGAATAAGCAAGTAGATAGTAGATAGTAGATTGACATAAGGTACTGAATTATATGTCAACCCGTTGATAACAAAATAAATTTTTTCCATATTTTAACCTATTCAGTAAATGCCCATCCTTTGACAATACTTATTCAGATTAAGATTAAGGAGGATAATCTTCTATTTCATGGATGAAGCATGAATTTGAATAAACGAATATTTTTTCTACAATTCCGTTCATTTCTTCAATCAAATTAATTATTCAAATACGTTGATACAATTCTGGTATTACACATTCTGTGTTCGTGTATCGCCTCCATCGCCTATATGGTTCGAGTAACGATCGTGCATGCATGCAGATACTTGCATCATTCCATACCGAAAACAGATTATGATATTCAATGTACATTGTGATGAAAAATCATAATATTTGTCACTCGGCATTGATATTCTCGAGTTGTGACGACCGAGGTGACGGCAACAATGAGCCGGTATATGCTAGTGTCCGACCGAAACTGGTTTTTCAGCCCAAACCGAAACCGAAACCGAACTTTCGGCCAGGGTCTCAGTTTCGGCCGAAACCGAAACCGAAACTTGATATATCATACTGAAATCTACTGTATTTTTTACAATTTCATTTGCATATACATAAAAACAGTTCAGGAGTGGTGAATAAAATAAAAAGTAAATTTTTTGAGATCTTTATTTATTATTTTGGTATTATCAAATTAATCAGTCGAAGTATACAGGGTGATCAGACGTGAACCTTAAGGTGTTAGTATGGATCATTTGCTGTGGTTTGAGTCATTTTTATTTTTGACCAAAAATCAACAGTTTCCGAGATATTTGAGCTGTGGTTCTGTTGAAAAAAAATCTGTAATAAAAAATATGTAATCTGATCGATAATCATCAGTGAATTCTCATGATTTCTCAGTCTTAACAAAGATAGATTACAATAACTTGTACGACAATTATGTATACCTACTTATAACTCCTGGCCAAACGACCAGGATAATTCACGAACAGTCAAGTTTCGGCCCGGCCAAAGGTTTCGGCCGTTTTGGGCCGAAACCGAAACTAAGGTCGAAACTCGATTTCTTGGCCGAAACTGGCCGAAACCGAACTTTCGGTCGGTCACTAGTATATACGCAAGGACTTTGACAATATACTATGACAAAATAATTGAGAACTAAAGAGCCTTGCCACGCTCAGCTCTGCATCAAGTTCCATTCGAAGATATCCTGAGTGGAAAATCACACTTTCTGCCTTTTTATAGCCACTAATTGCAGGAAAACAAACTGCCTCGAAAACAGCTCAGTCGGCCAAACATAGTAAACATCGTAATCCGTCTTCTCAATTAGTTTTCTTCCTTTCTTTCTCCTGCTGTAAATATGGACTTAACAATCTCGACTACTTAGATAAGAGTGGGAAATCTTTCGTATTGGACACAGTTAAACTTTTTGGGATTATTGACTTTGTACCCATTGAATTCATTTGTTTTATCCAAATTGGCTATATGATATCGTGACGCGTTTCGTCGACACATCGACTTCATCAGACTACATCATACTAAATTCTTAACAAGTTATTATCTCCCTATACCTAGATGACATGGACACAGAATCATTTAAAACTAATTACATGAGAAACTTATTTAAAACAAATTACATAATAGACTTATTTAAAACTAATTACATGAGATTTCACTGCTGGTTTCTTTGTACACATCAACAATAATTAATTCCTAATGCTTTTATAAATTGATTCTCTATTTGAATAGATTGAGTAACGGTGAAAAATTTAGATCTAATTGTTCATTAACTAAATCACCCGTATGTTTTTCCTATTTATTTGGACCATTTCCCAGTAATTGAGTTGCGCCATTGACCTGTTGGTTTTGAAGAATCCAACGAGTCAACAACTTAAAAGGTTTCTTCAAAACCAACAGGTGAATATCTCATTCCGGACAAATAATAACCTTGCCAAACTCATAAAGAACAATAAATCGAAAAGGAATAAAGAAGATAAATCCGGTGTTCATCAATTAAATTGCGGGAGTTGTGACAAATCATATATAGGAAAAACTGGTAAAAATTTTGGCATGTGAATAAAGGAACATCATCACAGCTACAAAACCAACAAAATTAATTCAAATTATTCGAATCATTTATTAGCAGAAGGACATAAGTTTAACCCGGATTTCAAATTTCTACACAATTTGAATAAAGGTGCGCAACTCAATTACTGGGAAATGGTCGAAATAAATAGGGAAAAACATACGGGTAATTTAGTTAATGAACAATTAGATCTAAATTATTCACCGTTACTCAATCTATTCAAATAGAGAATCAATTTATAAAACAATAGGAATGAATTATTGTTAATGTGTACAAAGAAACCAGCAGTGAAATCTCATGTAATTAGTTTTGAATA
The DNA here is from genome assembly GCA_937662695.2 of Halyzia sedecimguttata. NCBI lineage: Eukaryota > Metazoa > Arthropoda > Insecta > Coleoptera > Coccinellidae > Halyzia > Halyzia sedecimguttata. The sequence goes on along the minus strand of OW569416.2, from coordinate 5,622,531 downwards.
AGTCTATTATGTAATTTGTTTTGAATAAGTTTATCATGTAATTAGATTTAAATGATTCTGTGTCCATGTCATCTAGGTATAGGGAGATAATAACTTGTTAAGAATTTAGTATGATGTATTCTGATGAAGTCGCTGTGTCGACGAAACGCGTCACAATATTGAATAAATAAGTGTAAATCGTATATAAATTTTCATTGGGTTGATATGGATTTGCATCAAGTAAAAGCCACAGGCATTAAATTTTTTATATGATATCGTTGAAATTGGTCGATGAGCATTTATTTCAAAAGTACCTATGCAGTAAAATGGGTCAATGATAATAATCATCATTATTATCTGCACCTCCTAGTGCATTATGTGTTTAGAAAATCTCAATTTCTTCAAATGCTCTCAACTCATTTTTGAAAAGTTCTCCAAATAATACAACATGAAGCTGAGGATTTAAAATTAGGAGTTGGACCAAGATAAATTCTCAAAAATCAGTCACATGAAGTCAAGAGCTTCTGCGCGCATGTTCCATTGTCTGTTCACGCCTCTAACAAAGTTGATGGAGCTTCAATAATCGATTGCGAAATGGTGGTTCGTGCGGAATTTGAGCGGATTATGGCGGCTAGTTTCTGAAACATATAATTTTTGAAGAAAAATTTTCTTAAATTTTTTTTTTTCTAATTATACGATATTCACAAAGTGTCACAGAAATTGTCGCGCCAGCATTCTACAAGAAATTACCAAGTTTAAATTGGATCCGATCTGTATATTTTTCATTATTGAAGAAATCCACATAATTTGAATTGGGAATAACACCGAAACCATAATGTTGTGTTTTCCAAATGGTGCCATGAAATCTACGTAAAACACTTTCTGTGGCATGTTAGTTACTTCAGAACGTCTTCGAAAATTGTTTTGTGGTTAAGGTGTAGTTAATATAAATTGTCTAATTTGTGTTTGAATTTCATTAACTTTGATTTTGAATAATGGCTTGCTTAACGGAAATGAACAAAATAACAATTTTACAAATGATTCGTTTCGGAGATAACGCTTGTTTCATGAAAAATTCCCGAATTTGCCGCCTACAACCCAAGGGACGATAAGGAAATTAGAAAAACAGTTTCGCATGTTTGGACATGTGAGGCAGATTAAAACAGCAGATGCTAAGACACAATGTGCGGATGTGAAATATGATGGGATGCTTGACTTTGAAGAAAATCCAAATATATCGAGTAGAGATGCCTCCACAACATTCAATGTTATCCATATATCGATTCCAAACATATTAGAACAAAATAAAATTCATCCTTATAAAATTATACCTACTCCTGGAAGAAGAATTTGATAAGAGAAGTTATATTTGTGAACAAATAAGGATATGTTGGAAAACAGTAAAGGTTTTTTTCTGGGGTTTCTCTCACAAACTCTGAAAAACATCTATAAAATAAAAATTAATTATTTTGTGATTTGCTTTTGAATAGGAAACACAAGATATTCGTCAGAAGCAATCAATTGAACAATGTTGCCTAACAAACAACAACGAAACAACATCAACGAAGAAACAACTATATCGTAACGTTTCGGAATCTATATCAGACTCCTCCGTCAGACGCTTAATGAAAATCTTTAGAATTATTTTGTTGATAGTTATTGTGAAATTCAAGAATTGTCCATTAATGAATTACGTGGAATATAACTCTATAAGTAAGTACTAGAAGGTAATTACTACTTTACCTAAATTTATAAAGATTTCGACGAATTTCAGGTCAGATGACCTCTCAGTGTATGAACTATCTTTATAATTATTTCACAATAACTATCAACAAAATAATTCTAAAGATTTTCATTAAGTGCCTGACGAAGGAGTCTGATATAGACTTCGAAACGTTACGATATGATTGTTTCTTCGTTGATGTTGTTTCGTTGTTGATTGTTATGCAACATTGTTCAATTGATTGCTTCTGACAAATATCTTGTGTTTCTTACGCAAAAGCAAATCACAAAATAATTAATTTTTATTTTATAGATGTTTCTCAGAGTTTGGGAGAGAAAACCCAGAAAAAAAAACTTTTAATAATAGTAGACGTTTGTTTTCTGATGAGTGCATTTTTCTAACAACGGCATTACTGATCGTCAAAAGTGCCGCTACTGGTCTACCGAGAATCCTCACTGGATGAGAGAGGAACACACGCAATTCCCTCAAAAGGTTAATGTTAGGGCAGGAAATGTTCGAAACCATATCAAATGCCCTTTTTGATTGAGGGTAATTTGAATGGCGATAATTATTTGGCAATGCATACAATAAATGTATATCCTGATCAGGGCCTGCACACCGACACCTTCAAGGAGGTTGAGATAGAGCAATGAAATTTGATGGTTTGAGTAAGCAGCTCGAGTACTCTCAAACCCTGGTGAAATAAGTGTTTGTAACCCCCACTAAAATAAATGGTAGGGGGTGGGGGTACTATTTAAAATATATGATTTTTTCCACGGTAGCGTACTTACTAATAATAAAGTAGATTCAAAAACTGCGATCTTTTACCTTTCATTTGGAGGATCGCTGACACTTTGAGCTCAAGCGGTCACAAATATCTTATCAAAAGAATGTCACGAACACACAACATTTGCGATAGCGGCGTAGACCACTACATTCAAATCGGCGTTTTCCAGCTTTCCATTACCATACTGAATTTTTTCTATTGCGAGTGTCGTTTGGATCCTTATTCTCCATATTTTCAAGATATTGAAAAGTATACATCGTGTTCCAAAAAATGCTAGTCATCAAACAAGTCCCAAATTTTCAATGTGATATACTTTGTCATTTTTGAATTTTTTCTAATATTTGGTTTGAGGATTGAATTGGTAGCAAAAAACGTATGCATTCCGCAAATAAAAAATATTTGGTTTAATGATATTTTGTTATTTTTACAAGCCTTGAAAATGCGCCTATTCGCCTATTAGTGAGTTGCAATGAAAAAAAGATCTCCTCACAAACTTTCGTTAAAATTTGTCGTAGAATTCAAAAATAACAAAGTATACAGGGTATCATATTGAAAATTTGGAATTAGTTAGATGACTAGCCTTTTTTGGAACACCATGTATACATAATTCTTAATATCTCGAAAATTTGGAAACTAGGTTCTCTAACGACACTCGTAAGAGAAAAAATTTCAATATGGTAATGGGAAGCTGGAAAATGCCGATAATATTGTTTGGAAAATATTTTTTTCGTGACATTCTTTCGATAACATCTTCAAAACCGCTTGAGCCCCAAGTATCAAGGAGTAACCAAATGAAAGGTAAAAGATTGCAGTTTTGGAATCTAATTTATTACACAGCTCTACAAAAAAAAGTTTTGTTTTGTTGCCCTGGATATCATCGCAAACTTTTACGTTTTCAAGTGCCTAAGTTACGAATATATTCATGAAAGTTCTAAATGTGCTCATATTTTCATGATTTTTGCATATCTTATATTTTGAACAATTATCGGTTTGTTAAAAATAAAATTTAATTTTTCAATCATGATAAGGCTTCTGCGCAACTTTTTCGCGCATACAAACATCACGTGATCCCCACTCTCAGACCCCTTGCTCCACAGAACAGCTGTGATCTCAGTTATTTGACAATATTGAAGTACGTACACGTGAGTCTGGATAAGTTGTCATGGATCAATATTTTGTTTCAATTACTGAATGTCCATTCTAATATATTTGTCTTGTCTTTGAAAATATGAGTTCGTCACGAAGAAAGCGTAAATATTCTAGTGATTCATTTTGTTATATTGGTGTTTGTATATCAAAAAAACAAAAAAGAAATATCACAGACTTTGGCAAAGAAACTTATGTTGAATATTTCGGTTTAAAAATTGACAAATAAGGTAAGCCATGGGTTCCTAATAAAGTTTGTAAGTCCTGTGTTGAATCTCTAAGGTTATGGAAAAAAGGAGAACGTTCTGGATTAGATGTTGGTTGTCGAAAATTTCCTAGGTAACCGTAAGGCAGCAAATTATGAAGAAGCTGTGCAAAATATGCTGGCAAACTTTCAGACTTTAGGAGCAAATATGAGTATTAAATTACACTATCCCCGCAATCATTTAGATAAATTTCCGGATAATTTAGGAAATTAAAGTGAGGAACAGGGAGAGCGGTTTCATCAAGACCTAAAAGTGATGGAGGAGAAGATATCAGGATCGATGGGATTGTCACATGATGGCAGATTACTGCTGGTCTTGGAAAAGAGATTGTCCCTCGAAAAATTTTAAATGAAAAGCCCATAAAAGGCGTTTTATGGAAATATAAAATAGATTTTCGACATTTTCCTCTTTATTTACTTCGATGTATCCTAATTTCTCAAAATATTACTGACATTATAAATATATCTGTTATTTTATTTCTCGTTTTTTAATAATTGTAATGTGAAATGAAAATAATAATTTTAAAAGAATCAGAGCAAATCTAACAAAATCATAGATAGTTTCATGAATTGTGTGCATGAATGGACACAAAATCATTTTCATATCTAGGGCAACAAAACCACTGTAGACCAGTGTTATTAGTACGTTACCGTTGAAAAAAAAATCACCCCATCACCTTCCTGCCCCTGTCGGTGTGGCGGTCTCGGACCCTGTATATTGCTTCTGACAAATATATAATGTTTCTATCGCAGAAGTAATTTCGAAGGGATGAAATTTTTGATTTCACAGATATTTTTCAGAGTTTGTGAAAACCTAGAAAGGACTATTTAGTAATGATTTCACCTCCCCAAGCTATCCTTTAATAATTATCTAGTAATTGTATCTTAATTGGTCCTACCGAAATATCAATAAGTTAAAATCATGGGTGATCATTTTCCTTGATTACTCTTGTGATGACAGATTATTGGGAAGTACTGACGTGAAGTCAGGAACCTTTGCACGCATGTTATCTTGTCTATTCACGCCTCAGGAAATACTGCGGGAACCTTCAAGCCTTATTCAACCGAGTACTATATTTCAATACGGATCTGTATTTTTGAAAATATTGTGAAAACGAAATTTGGCTTGAGGGTTTGTCTGGAATTTCAGCAGAATGTGAGAAATAGTTTCTGAAATATAAAATTATCGAAGAACAATTTTGGGTGATTTCAGAAATTTGTATATCATCGCCGGTATCTGATTTCTTGAATTAATTATCCTGTTGCCAATATTGTTTTCGAAGGAAAACTTATGACAAATAAATTCTGCATCGGAACTATACAGGGTGAGTCCTTGACCACTGCATTAATTTTAACCAAAGATTCCTCTCATCAAATGAAAAACTTTTTTCATTTACCATTTTTCCAGATTCGGCTCAGGTAAATAGTTACAAGCGTTTAAAGATTTCACAATGTGCCTATACACTCCCGCATATAAATTATCTATGACATTGTTGCCGGACGAGAATAAGGCATGGTAACGTGGTTTACAGCTTGATTCGGGATTCCAACGCTCAGGGACGGATCCATAAAAGTAGTGAAATTTCTGGAGTTTTCCATTTTAAAACATTCAATGAAGAATATCTTGAAAACGGTGCGTTTAAGGAGAAATGATGAAGAATAATATAATGTTCTAAAACGATGGAATATTCTTGAAATGACTCAAGAAAAACTTTATATGCTTTCTTCATGCTAATCTCGTTTAGTTTTATGAATACACGAGTCCATGACTAGAAAACCAGTAGAAGTAGAAAATAATAACTAATATTTGGAAAATATGTATCATAGTTATAGGAAACTTTACGCCAACATTAATTTTATTCGAAAAAAGGATGTCAAAGCTACAAAATAAAAACTGATTTTTTTTTCAAAATTTCAACAGCCTGTATCTTTTTACCTGAGCTGAATTTGGAAAAATGTTAAAGGAAAAAAGTGTTTCATTTGATGAGAGGAATCTTTGTTTAAAAAAATTAATGCTGTGGTCAAAGACTCACCGGGTATAATACTTTAATTAAGTTTTGAAGGTTTGAATCTCATTTAAGCGAATGGTGATTAAATTTTGAATTCATTATTGAAATATTAGTTATCAACAGTTTTTGCCCTACATTATTTTGTAGTCAGTCAATCAATCTAGGATTTTTATAAAATATATAGATATCGGGAAGATCGGAAAATTGGAACTCATCACGACACAGAAGCCTCCATTGCAATGGAGAATTCATGACTGACATTTATTGCTGCGCAAAGTTCTGATCCTATCATAAACTTCTGTTGGATAAATCTGACAGCCACCGACAAACTTTAATTTTCAACTAGTGGATTGGGCGTTATGAAGCTCCTACTATCCCTAACATCCAACATTTTGAGCCGATATCCTAATTGTCTTGCCGTTAATTTGAGGTGAAGCCTTATCCGTTAGTTGATGAGATTTCAGGGGATGAAATATTTGAAATGATTGGTTCTGCACCAAAATGACGCTCGGTTTAATCTTCTGAATATTCGATACAAATCGAAGGATCAAGAAGGGAATTATTGGTTTGAAGTTCGCAAACACGTCGTAATGAATCATGAAATTGTAATGGGATTCTCGTGCCAGGATTATATCTCCCGTTTTCTGTAATAGCTAGAAAGATAGAATGAGGAAAATAAAGTTTGCCAACTGCAAGTGGGTATCAGAACTTGGATATGAGGGAATTAAATTTCATATTATTTTCATATACATATTCTGCATTATTGGTGGAAGTGAGAAAGCCCTTTCGATATTCATCAGTTGATTCACATTGTAGCGAATCTTTCATAGAAATAGTTATAATACTTATTATTTTCTATAATGTTGGGGATGACTGGTGAGGTAATAAAGCTTCACGTATGTACACAGAGTGGTATTTCACATACTGTCATTAGGATTCCTTCTGCCACACTGCAATAGCCTTGATTTTGATTTTGTCACTCCGAAAGTTAAAGGTTTTTTCTTCCATTATATGACTCCTTTAAAGTGGAGTCTGTGGCTTGTAGCCTTACAATGATCAGCTAATGCAGTCTTGGCATTGGTAATAGGTTCCATGACGAATCTTAGGTGTTCATCAATACCTTTTGCGCGCATGTTCTAGGGAACGGTGTGCTATCATTTTGCACAAACGCCGTCCGGCCGTTGCCACGATAACATTCGAACGGAAATAGATAGTGACTTGAAATTTTCAGGCGTAATCGGCCTAACGGGTTCCGAGAACAAAGTTGGTTTTCGAATAATACAAAACCGATCGAATTGAAACTTGGTAATTAGTTGTGAAATGCCAACACAAATTGAGCAGAATGTCGTGCGGATCGTATCTCTAGAAAGTTCAAAATAAATTATTGAACGGACGTGTAAAAATATTATGCATCTCAGAAACTATCCATCCGATATTGCTGTAGGTTCGCAAGAACCTTCATATCCTAATTTTAAAGCCATGTTTCAAATTTGAACATGATCGCATCGATATTGGAGTTATACAGGGTGAGTCTTTGACCACTGCATTAATTTTAACCAAAGATTCTTATCGTCAAAAGAAACACTTTTTCCATTTAACATTTTTCCAAATTCGGCTCAGGTAAAAATATACAGGCTGTTGAAATTTCGAAAAAAAAACAGTTTTTATTTTGTAGCTTTGACATCCTTTTTTCGAATGAAATGAATATTGGTGTAAGGTTTCCTATAACTATGAGACATATTTTCTACTTCTACTGGTTTTCTAATTATGAACTCGTGGATTCATAAAACTAAACAAAATTAGCATAAAGAAAACAGATAAAGTGTTTCTTGGGTAATTTCAAGAATATTCTATCATTTTAGAACATTATATTATTCTTCATCATTTCTCCTTAAACGCACCGTTTTCGAGATATTCTTCAGTGAAATTTTTAAAATGGATAACTCCAGAAATTTCGCTACTTTTATGGATCCGTCCCTGAGCGTTGGAATCCCGAATCAAGCTGTAAACCACGTTACCATACCTTCTTCTCGTCCGCCAACAATGTCATAGATAATTTATATGCAGGAGTGTATTAGCACATTGTGAAATCTTTAAACGCTTGCCACTTTTTACCTGAGCCGAATCTGGAAAAATGGTGAATGAAAAAACTATTTTATTCGATGAGAGGAATCTTTGGTTAAAATTAAAGCAGTGGTCAAAGACTCACCCTGTATAAGAAATACTGGAAACTGAGAATCAGAAAATTCATGTCAGGTTGGATTAGAATGGACGTAAAATTTGCCGATGCGGACCGTTTTCGAACGGGAAACTAGCCAAAATATTAGGCATAAAAACTACTACTGAAAGTAATCAAATTCATTCATATAACCTGTTTCATCGCAGCTTAGACTCTGCGATGAAAGAGGTATATGAATGAATTTTATTACTTTTAGCCTTTTTTTAGATTTCTAATTTTTCAGCTTTCTAATTCCTGGAAAATCTCATCATGTTACAAATTATTTGACGGTTTATATGCCTAATCTTCACCTTTTGTCTAGTTTACACGGCTATTTTAGCGCATAGGATAATCTGTTAGACTCATAAGCTGAAAGTACTGGGATCACTTTCCGCAGCCGTAATTTTTCGTTTTTCTGCGCGCATGTTCTAAGAAACAGCGTGCTTTAATTTTGGCAGTAGTCTGTATCGTTCGAAAGTGGTCGTACGCGATTAGGTTCGACTCTCTGATGAATAATTCGAGGTCAAATTTGATTCTCTCCATCCCGCCGTTGCCATGATAACTGGAAAACGGAAAGAGATAGCGGTAATGGGCATAATCGGCCAAACGGTTTCCGAGTAATAATTTTGTTTTCAACCAATAATTGATTTGAAACTTATATAAATGTATTTGTGAAATTTTGTGAGGATCGTACCACTAGAAAATTAAAAAAAAATTAACAAGCTTTATTTTCGCATTCAGATGCGCATTCTATCCTGAAAATTACAAGTCGCTGTCTCTTTCCATTCGAAAGTTATCATGGTAACGGTCACTCATTCAGATACTGAACCCGCCAGAGCTGCACGGTTTCCAATATCTTCAATATTATCTTCGATAATTCATAATATTTTTTCGTTCATTTTATTATCCATCTGAAAATTTAAACTAATTGAAATGTAGTACCTATATCTAACTAACAGTTTCTTATTTTCATGCACAAGCTTTATTGTTAAGTGCAAATTATGTAAATCTCATAGTTCAAAAAGTTTAACGGAACTTTCGCAAACGGAGCACAGGAATAACTTATTTTTGGTAATTGCCGACTCGTGTTTCTATGCTCATTACGAAGATATATGAGAACATAATGAAACCCAGTGATTGATTTAGAATGTCAAATCACAAGACTATCCTCTCTATCCTACACATTTGAAATCATATAGAGAAATTTAGATTAGCGTTGGCTACTTCCAATCATGAAAACTCATTTCCCTTAGCCAAAAGCCTCATCCCGAGTTAATTATTTTACATCGGAACTCAAAGTTGGATGTGGAGGTTAGTTTGGACCACAGAATTTCCAATCAATTCGATGAAAATTAGAGTCCATCATCTACTATCGTTCTCGTCCATCAACTCCCAGTTCTTGAACTAACCAGAACTTCATAATTCAATAGCAACTTCAGGCTGCAGTGAACGTCAATCAAATACATGCATGTTGTCGGCTTAAATGTTTGATGTTAGAATATTGAAAGCTTGTTCAAACATACATTATGCATAAATCTCCGTTTGTAGTCAGTGGAATGGTAACTAATCGCTATATCGTCTAGTTTGAGCCCCGATAACGTCGTCTATCACATCGGAAATTATAGGGATGTAGTTGACAAACAATTAAGTCTGTTCAAAGTCTGTTGTGTAATCCTAGGAGTGATAACGTTGATAATAGTTGAAGATGACTATCTACTCGTAATTCAGTGCTCCGTTCAGTAGCGGTTTGAGTGCATAATAAATGAGACAGTTCTTCAATCGTGAATCATATCAAATTCATTTGTATTTACTCACTACAAAGCTATATGATAACTTGAATGAATTTCAACGAAATATCCTTTATTTTTCATATCAGGAGTATTGCAAATATGGGGCTGATAAAACGTCAACTTTAATCCGAAATATTGGAAGAAGGGTTAATTTCATTTTCGACTTATGTGTGAAACGACATATCTGGCATTTGCACAAATGCCATATTCTTCTAATATCGATTATTACTATATTGTCAAAAGTTTACTGGGTATAGTCAGAACAGACTAGACGTTATTTAAATTCCTTATTGTATTTCCTCAAGATATTGCATATCCGAGGCAATTCATAAATACATCTATGATAAATTTAGGTACAAGAGCTTCTAATAAAAAAACAACTAATAAAGTACAACAGAATAACCAACAAGAACAACAACCCAATATGTTGAATGTGATCCCTTATGTTCGTGGCATTTCAGAAAAAATTAGGTTAATGGGTTTCAAGTTTAACATAAGAACCGTTTTCAAGACACCAAACAATCTTAGGTCTTTATTATCAAAGACAAAACCCATTATTGAAAAACAAAAATTCATGAACTGTGTATATAATATGCCTTCTATTTGTAGTATACAGGAGAAACATCGAGATCTCTAGAATTTAAGGAAGTCGTGAAATGAGAACTCAAGAAATAGGGACATACAGAAATAAAAAATAACAGAACATGTATGTACAATCCACGGAGATCAATGATGGATTGGAGTGAAATAAAGAATTTCTGTAATTTTCGACTTTTTTTGTCAATAATAGTCCAAACAGTTTCCGAGTACCAATTTTGTTTTCAAACAATACAGATCCGAAAGAATTGAAACTTTTGTTCGTAAAGTTTCGTTGATATCGTATAACTATAAAATTTGAAAAAATTGTGTTGTATATGTATTATGTATGTATCTCGCTATAATTTGAGAATGAAAGGAGATAGCGACTTTCAGGTAGATTGTTCATCCGAATGTGACATTTGAGTTCTTCATTAGGCATAATGGGAAGAACGGTTTTGGAGTTATATCCATCTGAAATTTGGTTTTATTTCCTCAATAACTCAAAATATACAATTGAGATCCAATACAAACATATCAATCAGTTGCGGCATGTTAATCGAATTTACCATGGTAAATTATGTTGTCCATTCTCCTTTATTGGACACTCTTAATTCGAATTTACCATGGTAAATTCGAATTAAGTGTCCAATACAGGAGAATGGACAACATAATTTACCATGGTAAATTCGATAAAGGGTGTCCAATACAGATGAATGGACAAAACGCGCAAAAGCTTCTGACTTCACGTCAGTGCTTGAACCAATTTTTTTATTGCTATCCCCTATGTTTTTTTTTGACATGTATAGGGTAAATGTTTATAAGAGTACTCATGTTTATAAGAGTACGCACATCTGATATTTCCTTTTTCATTTTAAAAAGTCCCCCATAATTCGAATCGTATCTAATGATAAAGTCAAGAGGAAAATCAGCCATTATTAGCTTCGTTTGAAAGAAAGATGGGTAAGAAGTTTTCGTTGCTGCACACTGTAATTTTGGGTGCTCGAAGTTTTTGTGTTTGTGCTGGTATGATTGATGCTATGGCTTTATAAAGGTTTAATTTTGATTGCAGCATGATTCATTTCATATGTAGTGCAACGATATAGCACGTCTATGGATAAATCAAGCGGACGACCCGCCTCTGTTTTGATCGTATCCTGAATTACGCGTCGAACAACTACCGGGAACCTGCGCGTGAAACCAGAGCGCCCGCGTTTTCAGGTGTCGTGAAAAGGCTGGAAAGTTCTGCTGTTCTTCTTGCGATTCCGGAAGATTTCAATATAACAGCATTTTTATCGTTGGATTTACGAGTTGAATTATCGGCGAGAATTGTGCTGAAATTCTCGCACCTTGGCTTGGATGCTAATCGTACCTTGGCTTGGATGCTAATCGTACCTTGGCTTGGATTACAATTATACCTCGGCTTGGATGGTAATTATTGTACCTTGGCTTGACAGAAGTTGTACCTTGGTTTGGATTGGCTGGAATTGAATTTTTACCGAGGAATCATCCAGATACACCAACTACCCTTGAAATTGGGAGAATCAACGTAGTACTTCCTTTGGATGGAAAAGTAACCAGGAGACACTTTACTTCGGATTGGAAGTGGTTTCTTTAAAATTGGAACATCAAGATCAGGATCATAATATCGAACTCCGAGGGGGCCACGACGTTGTTTTTTTATTAAGTTAAGTAGTATGAGACTGTGTAGGGTGAAAAAGGGTCGACCCATTGTAATTTTTCAATTTTAATATATATATTGTGAAAACCTGGGAGGGAGTTTTGTTGCCGAATTAAGCCAGTTTAGCCTCCCACCCCTAGAAAATCAAAAGTAGATTCTCATGCTCTACAATCGTTTATAAGTGGACGATTGGCACGTTACACATTTTGGCGCCTAACAACGTGGGGCTCGAAATTTTGGCACTAAAATTTTTGAACAAAAATTTTTTTTTTGCTTGATTTATTTTGGCAACATATATTCCTTGTTTCGACCTTTTTCTCTCTATAATAGTTTTTTTTATTTTCTCTTATCTTCATTTTCTCGTTGGCATCGGATTTAACTCATCTGTTAATATTATTGTTTTTTTATCTAACTTTTCAATATGATTAATCCGGATTTCTTGAAGGCACATGAACTTGCGTATGAAGTCACAATACGTATCGGTAAGGAAACATATACTGTCAGCAAAAACTCCAAAGAACTATTATTTTCAATTTTATATTTAACTGATAAAATCTCCAAGGTAATTCCTAGTTCTAGTATATCGTATTCTGGAAGAATTGAAGATCTGAGTCAGGATGAGTTTTACCGATTTAGAGGATAATTACTGTGATCAATAATTTGTCTGTACCTTTACCTTTCCTTCCTTAAATTGCCCAGATGCACAGACTCTTTATTTTGTTTCAGATAAATTCTTTAGCGTATTATTGTTATAGCATGGCTACGATGGATTATCGTTGTAGCATGGCTATAGTATCGTTGTAGCATGGCTACATTATCGTTGTAGCATGGCTGCATTATCGTTGTAGCATGGCTACATTATCGTTGTAGCATGGCTACATTATCGTTGTAGCATGGCTACATTATCGTTGTAGCATGGCTACATTATCGTTGTAGCATGGCTACATTATCGTTGTGGCATGGCTGCAATTATCGTTTGTAGCATGGCTACCTTTGTGGTTCATCGTTGTGGTGAGTCTACATTTTTTTTTTTTTTTCTTTCGCTAAGAATTTGTCGTTAATCAGTCCGAAGTGTACTTCAGATATGCAGATCAAATCTATTTTGGTGTAACTGATCGTACATTTTAGGTATTGTTAGATTTTTGGGTCTGAAGATTCAGTTTTTATTTTCTGTGCTCTGGTGCAAAATCCTATTTCCTAATCCTTCCTTCGATTTTCCTTTACCTTATCGTTATCGTTGCAAGTTTGACACTTGCTGGCGCCCAACTTGACGTTCCTGTGGACTTTTGGCTATGACTTTCATTGGAGAGGGAGGTAGGGAAGTGAATCCTTAAGCTCAGTTGATTCACATACACATCAGTGCAGAACATCCATGTACACATTTTTTCACTATTGTGAGCCAGTCATAGTTAATTTTCCACGGACAACGCCAAATCTCTCTATCTTATTATCGGGTTCTATGGTATTTGTATAGTCATATTACTAAAATTTTTCTTTGCCGAAATCTATCGATTTCCTTTTTCTATTACCGAATTTGACTATATATTTACCAATTGATTATGACATTATTTTTTTTTCTCTTTTTGATTACCGGATTTGACATCGTCCTGTGCGAATAGCACAGAGTGATGGAGTCATTTTTGAAAGTTTTGGACTTAAACTAAAAACCTTCCATGCCTCCCCCTTTCTGGTCCACCTTCGTCTCGGGTGCCAGGAAGGATTTCTTGTTAAAGTGCGACGGCACAAACCTAGTCATTTTTTGCGCGTATGTTCTGGGGAACATCGCGTTATAGTTTTGCCCAAATGTCTGTAACTTTCGAATTTTTTGAAAAAAATGGTCTCAAACGATTAAGTTCGACTCCCCAATGAAGAATTCGAGGTCAAATTTGATTCTGTCCGGCCGGCCGTCCGGCCGGCCGTTGCCACGATAACTTGAGAACGAAAAGAGCTAGCGACTTGAAATTTTCAGGGTAGGTGGCGCATCCCAATACGACGGACAAGTTCGTTAATGGGCATAATCGGCCCAGTGGTTTCCGAGTAATAATTTTGTTTTCAACCAATATGAATCCGATCAAATTGAAACTTGGTGGGTAGTTGTAGAATATGACCCTAAGCACGTTTGTGAAATTTTGTGCGAATCGTATGGCTAGAAAATTTTAAAAAAATTATTAAAAAATATTTTTGTTGTCACGATAACTTGCGAACGGACTGAGATAGCGGCTTGAAATTTTCAGGTTAGGATGTGCACCAGAACGCGACATTTCAGTTTGTTTATGAGCATAATCGACCAAACGGTTATAGAGTTATAGCAATCTGAAATTTTCTGAAATTTGGTGGTTTTTTGTTCCTCATTAACTCGAAAAATACTGAACCGATGGAATTCAAACATTGTTATTAGTTGTAAAATGGCAACGCGAAAATGTTTGCAAAATTTGGTGAGGATAGCATTTGTAGAAAATTTTTAATAAATCATTAAAAATAAAAAAAAAAAATTCTATATATCAGTAACTATTCGTTTGAAATTCATGAAATTTTGCAAGAGCCTTCATAACCTAACTCTACTGCCAAGTTTCAAGTTTTAATATGATCGGTTAAATATTGTTGGAGATTCGAGCATTCTTGTGCGAGTTCAGTAGTACCGATTTGGTGTAGCGTAAGAATCCGAAGAAACGATCGCTCGACCCGGACTTTTGCCGTCGAGTCGAAGAAGACGAATCGATTTGTGTTTTTCCCAAATTTCGTTCTTCTAGGTTGAGCCTAAATATACTAATTCGATACAAGTTTCGGAGGTTTTGAGTCCGACGATTTTCCATTCAAAAAGTCAATCCGAGAAACGTCAGAATTAATTCGAGAGACGGGGTCGGAAATTTTCGAAAGCGAAACTGACGATTTAGGCCTTTTTGGGGCGTGAAACTTGAAGAAAATGATAGATAGCTTTTGCGCGTATGTTCTATTTTCCATTCTTCTGTATTGGACACCCTTAATCGAATTTACCATGGTAAATTATGTTGTCCATTCTCCTGTATTGGACACTTATTTTATATTTAAAACTGTAATTAGATCTTTGAAATACCATTGAATGAAGAAATTCTTGTAAGTTAACAAAATATCTTTATTTGAACAATAAAAATGCATCATTTTATTAAAATGATAGTTAGACTATCCAATTGCTTCTTTTCTTTATAATATTTTAGCTGTAAGTCAGTATAGCTTAGAACTTTTAAAGTAACGTCCTACAATATTAATTTAAATGATATTATAAATAAAAAATTGGTTCAAGCACTGACGTGAAGTCAGGAGCTTTTGCGCGTATGTTCTGTTGTCCATTTTTCTGTATGGGACACTTTTAATCGAATTTACCATGGTGAATTCTATTGTCTATTCTTCTGTATTGGACACTCTTAATCGAAAAAAAAAAATTGGTTCAAACACTGACGTGAATCAGGAGCTTTTGCTCTTCTTAATCGAATTTACCATGATGAATTCTATTGTCCGTTCTCCTGATTGGACCCTCTTAATCGAAAAAAAAATTGGTTCAAGCACTGACGTGAAGTCAGGAGCTTTTGCGCGTATGTTCTATTGTCCATACTCCTGTAATGAACACTATTCTTAATCGAATTTACCATGATGAATTCTATTGTCTATTCTCCTGTATTGGACACTCTCTTCTTAATCGAATTCACCATGATGAATTCTATTGTCCATTCTCCTGTATTGGAGACTCTTCTTAATCGAATTTGCCATGATGAATTCTATTGTCCAGAATGGACAATAGAATTCATCATGGCAAATTCGATTAAGAAGAGTCTCCAATACAGGAGAATGGACAATAGAATTCATCATGGTGAATTCGATTGAGAAGAGTGTCCAATACAGGAGAATAGACAATAGAATTCATCATGGTAAATTCGATTAAGAATAGTGTTCATTACAGGAGTATGGACAATAGAACATACGCGCAAAAGCTCCTGACTTCACGTCGGTGCTTGAACCAATTTTTTTTTAGTTGAGACGGATTTTTATTTTCTTATTTATATCGTAGTAGCACTGGCTGTTATAGTTGCAGTGTCTACTACTTATATTGATTAATCTATGATGAAGTTTTTCGGGCATGACTTCCCAGACTCGGTAGGATGACGGTGTTTCATAGCCTGATGGTATGAAACATCCTCATCCCTCTTTCGCTTTTTAGAGAGAGGCCTTCAGCGACCGGTGTCTGTTTCACTTTTTTCACTCTAGTTTGAGTTTAAATTATTGAGTGTCGTATCGGGCTCCCATCGGGCATCCTTACCTTTACCCCTCTTTCGTTTTTTTTGAGAGAGGTTTTCAATCAACTGACGGTTATTCCACCATTTCCATCTTTTCCATCTTTCTCATATTTCCTAGTGCTCAGGTCGTTTCTAATTTAAATTGGTTAATTTTTCATTGCATTTGCCTTCAGCAATTTGGTGTGGTATTTGATTTTTCTGTAAGACTGCGTTCGATAGGTTTTGGTGCGAGCATGGTGCGCTTGTAAGTCTCTATTTATAATATACAACATCAATTGTTACTTTGATTGCTAACTCCAGTTGGCAAGTCAAAGTTCTATCCTTTAAGCATGCTGTGTTTGTTCTGATGCCATCGAAGTTTTTTTTGACTGAGATATTTCGTTCATTTACAGAAAAAAAAATATAAATTTTTTTTTTCTCCTGGTGAGAGGTGTGTGCAACGATATAGCACGTCTATGGATAAATCAAGCGGACGACCCGCCTCTGTTTTGATCGTATCCTGAATTACGCGTCGAACAACTACCGGGAACCTGCGCGTGAAACCAGAGCGCCCGCGTTTTCAGGTGTCGTGAAAAGGCTGGAAAGTTCTGCTGTTCTTCTTGCGATTCCGGAAGATTTCAATATAACAGCATTTTTATCGTTGGATTTACGAGTTGAATTATCGGCGAGAATTGTGCTGAAATTCTCGCACCTTGGCTTGGATGCTAATCGTACCTTGGCTTGGATGCTAATCGTACCTTGGCTTGGATTACAATTATACCTCGGCTTGGATGGTAATTATTGTACCTTGGCTTGACAGAAGTTGTACCTTGGTTTGGATTGGCTGGAATTGAATTTTTACCGAGGAATCATCCAGATACACCAACTACCCTTGAAATTGGGAGAATCAACGTAGTACTTCCTTTGGATGGAAAAGTAACCAGGAGACACTTTACTTCGGATTGGAAGTGGTTTCTTTAAAATTGGAACATCAAGATCAGGATCATAATATCGAACTCCGAGGGGGCCACGACGTTGTTTTTTTATTAAGTTAAGTAGTATGAGACTGTGTAGGGTGAAAAAGGGTCGACCCATTGTAATTTTTCAATTTTAATATATATATTGTGAAAACCTGGGAGGGAGTTTTGTTGCCGAATTAAGCCAGTTTAGCCTCCCACCCCTAGAAAATCAAAAGTAGATTCTCATGCTCTACAATCGTTTATAAGTGGACGATTGGCACGTTACAGTAGTCATCTGAAAATGGTTGTAGAGTTAGTTTTCGTCAGAATTAAAGTCAATGAAATCGAATTCCAGGTATGTGTCTAAGAGTACGCAATATACGTAGTACAAGAGTACGCACTTGCGCTCTCACGCAAGAAAAAGCTCAATAAGGAACGAGAAGATGAGGATGTCAGTGGCCCAAGGTGCAATTATTTTCATTCTAAATCTGAGGAAGAGTGGACGATGTGTTCTCAATGCAATAAGTGGTGGCATGAATCGTTTACAACTTATGTGTAGGGTGACTTATAAGTCTTTAGTGAAAATATTAATATTCTGTTGTTCGAATACTTACGCTATAATATTATATGGGTTCACTAATGTGAAATTGTAATTTCATTGTTTGTGTTCATATTCATTCAGAAATTAACTCTGTTCATATTGTGTCATGTAACCTGTTTTGAATGTTTCATGTGGGAGTGCGATTTTAAATTTCCATATATATTTTTGGACTAAATGAAAGAAAATGCTTTTTGCGTTCATTTTTCATTGTTTTTCGCCATTGAATTAGAAAAATATCATATTTTGATTGTGTGCGTACTCTTATATACACCGCTGTATAAGAGAACGCATTCGTGGATGTCTAGAAAAAGTTGAATAACTCTCATTTATATGCTACTAGCTGACCCAGCGAACTCTGTTCCGCCTTAGAGGCAATAAATAAGCAGATTTTAGATTTTATTATACACGTTAGATAAAAAACACCCTGTACAGTAATGATTTGTTTTCAATGATGTATCCCTCTAAAGTTTATTTTTTAACACAAATGAATGAAATTGTACGATTGTGGCATGGAAAACAGCAAGTTGCAATTGACGTTAAAAGGAGAACACCCTGTATGGAGATTTCGGACGAATACATTATGAGAATCCATCCAAGGTACCTATTTAGTTAATGCTTTGTTTGTGATACAAATCACTTCAATCACGTACAATTGTGCCACGAGAAAAAGGACACCCTGTATAGTAATGCTTTATTTTCAATGGTGTATGCCTCGAAAGTTTATTTTTAAACACACATGACTAAAATTGTACGATTATGGCAGGAAAAACAGCAAGTTTTAATTGACGTTAAAAGAAAAACACCCTGTATAACACAAAAAAGTATCCTATGTCCGTCTCCTGGTTCAAAGCTACATCCCCACCAATTTTGAGCCAAATCGGTATAGCCGTTCTTGAGTTATAAGTGGTGTAACTAACACGACTTTCTTTTATAAATATAGATTTAGATGTGTGAAGCTATTTAAATATGTTCTTTAATATTCAAGTAAGACCAAATGGCATGAAAGAGGATTTTGGTGTAAAAAATCTCACAGATATTGAACTTTATCTACTAAGTGCTTACTATTATAGACATTGACCCTAGATTTACTTATTTATTTTATTTAATTAATAAGCAGATATGAATGGTGCAGATTTTTACAAAAAATAAAACATGTCTTTGTAGAACCATAAAATTCTGAATTCGGTCATGTACATGTAACGCCATTTAGATCAATGATTCTCGAGATATAAATTTTTGAAATTTTGAAAACATGAAAATTGTTAAATGAAGTCTTCAGCTAATAAACATATTATTATTATTGTGATAACGATACTTGCAAGTGTAATAACTTTAAAAAAATATTAAAGTAAGTGTTCAAATTCATTCGCTTGTTGACAGTACGCAAATAATCAAGCTTCAAACTCGGAACAAACATTACGGAGAGTTTAAGGCTGTATTGATCTATTTTCGTCCCGAATCCTGTGTTTTAACGCCTTGATGTTGTTCGGCTGGTTGAGGTAAACTTTGCTTTAGATATAAGGCTGTAAAAAAGTCTAACGTAGTCAGATCTGGAGGCCGAGGAATCCATTCAATAAAACCTCGCCTACCGAACCACGTGTTCGGAACACTTGGTTCAGGCCATCACGTACATATTAAAATAAATGGGGTGGAGCTCCATCCTGTTGAAACCATTTCATTTCGGATATCTGGATCTGCTGCGTTCGGAAAAATACCTGCCAATGCCGTGATCAGGTCATCGATAAATGAAAAGATTTTGGACCTGTTAACGGTATTTCAAAAATGGGTTCAAGCCCTGTGGATAGGAGCTTTCTGGCGCTCTAGTTCAAACAGACAAATTATATCTCCGAAAGTATTGGTTTCTCAGAAATGGGAATTATATCAATGTATTCATATGATAAAACTCCATAATAAAGGAAATTCAATTCAAATTATAGTTTATTTATCAAGTTTAAATGAGCAATCTGAGAATGAGAACTGCATCATGGAAGAAATCAAATTAAATCTGGCCAATTTTGCCCAATAACGAACTTAACCGAGATATTCATCTCCCTAGCCTAATCTGAAAATTTCAACTAACTACCTCATTCCGTTCGAGAGTTATATCTATGTCTATGGATGAAAAGCAGTCTCACTACTCTCAGATCTCTTACTTCATGTTCCGTTCCGAAATGTAGACTTTTCTGAGAAAAACTAATTTCGGAGCAAACAACTGAGATTTTTCTCACTTCGCTCACAATTCTTCGATTGATTAGATAATGTCATGTCTCAGGAAAATAAGATGACATTATAACAATTCACACATAGAATAATTATATCATTCTGTGACAACGTTGAAATACGATTTATTATTGAAATTTTGAAAAATCATGTCTCCGAAAGTATTAGCTTGTGTCAGTTAAAAATAATATCATTGGATTCTTATGATAAAACTGCTTATTGAAAAAAAATTAATTTGGAATTTGCTTTGTAAAAAAAATTTTTTTTGTTACTCCGAAACCATCTGTCCGATTTTGCCCAATAACGAACTTAGCCGAGATATTTATCTCCCAAACCTACTCTGAAAATTTCAACTGGCTAGCTCATTCCGTTCGAGAGTTATCGTGCCTACGGCCAGCCGGATCGGCCGGACGGCCGGACCGGCCGGACAGAATTAATTTCGACCACGGATTCTTGATCAGTGAGTCTACCAAATCGTTTAAGACCATTTTCATCGAAAAATTCGAAAATTACAGACATTTGGGCAAATTGATAAGCACTCAGTTCCGAGGAACTAGAGCGCCAATAAAAACAGTCCCTTTAACCGTGTTCCAGCCCATACATTCACTTTTTCAGGAAATTGTGTATATGCGTCCAGTTTGGATTGTGATCTAACCAATTTCGTCAGTTGAGATATTGCTTCGTCGTACTTCGACAAATAAAGTTCGAGATGGATACCTCTAGTCGGCATTGCAAAGGTCCAACATTTGTTATCAAAACCGAGTTCTGCTTTCAAAATCATCTCCATTCAGTGCGAGCTCTAAATTGATTTTGAGTTAGTGCCATTTATAACATTTTGATTTTGTCGAAACCGATTTTTGCAATATGTTGTTATTCGCCCTATACTTCTCGACGACAAATGCGGTTTTTCCTCCAATTCTAATAAAATTTTCAATCCTCTGGGTTCTCTTGCATGTATTTTTTTTATTGGAATGGATTATTATATCCATAAGAATACTGAAAAAATTCAACCGCCGTCAAAAATTTCAACTTCCAACAAGAAAACGATTATTCAAATTTGGTTGCACATAATGGCTGTTTAAACGATCGAAACTTGGTGCCTATCCGTGACGTAACCCGTCATATCTACTCTCACCCTCGTGTGCGTTTCACTCTTTCTTACGGTGTAACACAGTCCTCTGTGGATAACTCGTAGTCGGCATTGGCTGTAACAAGCAGATGGTATGTTTTGATCACGTCAGACGTTATAGCAACGATTCTACCAGTCAGAAGCGTCCCACCTGATTTCAATTTGCTTCTCGATTTACCGATTTTCAATACCTACCGAAATATTCAAATTTTGTAAATTACTAGCTGGCCCGGCGAACTTCGTACCGCCTTCTTCTTCTTCTTTCGGTGCCATGCCTGTCTTCAGGCGTGGGCTATCTCCATGACAACTTGATTGAACTGGTCTCGTACCGCCTAACTTAATAAAAAAAAATAATCGGTATGAATGAAGTGTTATTATTATTTTCGATTAATTGCACATAGTGTTGATTACTTTCAAAACAGATCTTTCCTGAAATACTGGCTATTTAGAAGGTTTCAATTTGATGTTGACAGACACACACAGTTATGATACAGTCTCCTAATCAATTTAAAACTTTCTGATAAACTATATTTTGTTTTGTTTTGTGTTTCGTAAATAAACAAAGATGACGGTTCTCCGACGCGCGAACACGCGACGTATAATTGTCCATGCGCCATGTCCACACATCAAAGGAAAAAAAAATATTACTTTATGAAAATCCATCCAAGGTACCTATTTAGTTAGTGCTTTGTTTGTGGCGCAAATCACTTCAATTTTGTGTACAATTGTGCCGTGATATAAAGAACGCCCTGTATAGTAATGGTTTATTTGCAATGATGTATCCCTCTAAAGTATAATTTTTAACACAATTGAATGAAATTGTACGATTGGCGTGAAAAACAGCAAGTTGCAATTGACGTTATGAGAAAAACACTCTGTGTGAAAATCTCGGACAAATACATTATGAGAATCCATCCAAGGTACCTATTTAGTTAATGCTTTGTTTGTGGCACAAATTTAATCACTTCAATCGCGTACGATACTGCTGTGGTATAAAGAACAATCTGTATATTAATGGTTTATTTTCAATGATGTATGACTCGAAAGTATAATTTTTAACACAATTGAATGGAATTGTACGATTGGCGTGAAAAACAGCAAGTTGCAATTGACGTTAAAATAAAAACACCCTCTGTGAATATTTCGGACAAATACATTATGAGAATCCATCCAAGGTACATATCTAGTTAATGCTTTGTTTGTGGCACAAATCACTTCAATTTTGTGTACAATTGTGCCGTGATATAAAGAACATCCTGTATAGTTATGGTTTATTTTCAATGATGCATTATTCCTCGAAAGTATAATTTTTAACACAATTGAATGAAATTGTACGATTGGCACGAAAAACAGCAAGTTGCAATTGACGTTAAAAGAAAAACACCCTGTAGCAAAATTTCAGACAAATTCATTATGAGAATTGAGCCGTGATATAAAGAACACCTTGTATATTAATGGTTTATTTTCAATGATATATGCCTCGAAAGTATTCTTTAACACAATTGAATGAAATTGTACGACTATGGCAAGAAAAAGAGCAAGTTGCCATTGACGTTAAAAGATAAACACCCTGTAGACATTTTTATATTCACTCACCTTTCAAACCTTCCCTGGGCTTCCACAAATAATTCAAGACCAAAATTAGCCAAATCGGTCAAGCCGTTCTCGAGTTTTAGCGAGACTAACGAACAGCAATTCATTTATATATATATATAGATGAAAGTGTATGAGGGCATACACTTCGATTCTTTTCGGTATGGAGAACTTCGAAATTATGGTCGAATTCATGTCCTGTTTCTAGCAGATGGTTGGCATAGGTAGAATTCCGATTATTCTTGATAAATGAATTATGGTATTCTTTGATCCTATTTTCAAAAGCTCTGCCTGTTTGTCCAATATACAGAGAGATATTTTTTTATTGGAATATTCACAATCTTCTTGAAGGGTATGTGTTATATCTCCACAACTCCTAATAATCAGAGTTTCTATTTTTAGTTTAGTTTTTGATAGTAGGTGAATAAAAATTAACAAACAAAATCGAATTAAATTCAGATACGACTGCCAATTCCAACGATTTGCAATATTCACTGTATAGGCAAGTAGGTACTAGAACAACACACAAGACATCCAAATGGTCTAAAATATTTTTTGTTAGTTTCAGTATCAATACTAGTATCGTTTTCCTTTGAAAGAAGTGTTAATTTCATGAAGACTAAATTTAAAACATACTCTTCAAATTTAAATATTTATATCTCAAGAATTATTCACCATAATTGCGTTACATGCTAAATTCAGAAATTTATGGTTCATGCATGATAAAAAAAAACTTTGCGATAAAAAAAAGTCGATGACGTCACTAACAGAAATTGGTAGAAAGATTAGAAGTAAGGAAAAATCTTCCCTAAAAATAAGGGAACGCCCTGTGAACAAGGGCTTTGGCACTCTTGTTCAAACTTTGATAAATCATATATCCGAAAGTATTGGTTTCGCAGAGTTGGAAATTATATCAATAATGGATTCTCACGATAAAACTCCATCAATTGAAACTTAGCCAATATTCCAGTTTTCTTTTTATTGGAGATATTCTGAACTGAGTTTGATTAACCTACCAAAGTATATCTTTCGATCATCATATGGATTATCCAAGGTCTATTCGACGAATTTCGAATAGAACCAGATCCAGAAATAAATATAACATGTCTCTTATTGGTAGATAAGATGACATGTTCAGGGTTTACATTTTAGAAATAAAAGAACAACATTAATTTTTCGAGATACTATTTATTTAACTTAAGTTACGTTATCCTAGGTATACGCCATATACTTTAAGTAGAGAAAATTATGTCAGGAAGGTGGAGTCCTTCTTCCCTGATGCAATTTTCTATTATGTCCAGGAAGCTCCTCCACAGTCGTTCCGGTGAATCCTCAGTGATGAACGCCACCTCAGTACATATCGCCGCTTTCAAGTCATCTAAAGTACGGGGTTTATATCGATAAACTTGCTCCTTCAAATGGCTAGGGAGTGGTCCATACCAGCCGATGTTGAAATCAACGCGAGAAGCTCGTGGAGCTGCTACCACTGAGTCACCGTTTCGAACATACATATCTTATGTGAACAGTAACCCTGTTGAACACTGATTATGCAATTCCTAGATACAATTACGGACGTAAATTTTCTATTAGAGCATTATATGAAATCACAGAATTACGATTTATTATTGAAATTTTGAAAAATCATATCTCCGAAAGTATAAGCTTGTTAGAGTTGAGAATGATATCAATGGATTATAATTGTAACGTGCCAATCGTCCACTTATAGACGATGGTCGAGCATGAGAATCTACTTTTAATTTTCTAGGGGTGGGAGGCTAAACTGGCTTAATTCGGCAACAAAACTCCCTCCCAGGTTTTCACAATATATATATTAAAATTGAAAAATTACAATAGGTCGACCCTTTCTCACTCTACACAGTCTTATACTACTTAACTTAATAGAAAACAAAGTCTTGGCCTCCTCGGAGTTCGATACTATGATCCTGATCTTGATGTTCCAATTTCAAAGAACCACTTCCAGATGGCCTTCCAATTCGAAGTAAAGTGTCTGCTATTTTCTCATCCAAAGGAAGTACTACGCTGATTCCCCCAATTTCAAGGGTAGTTGGTATATCTGGATGATTCCTCGGTACAAATTCAATTCCAGCCAAGGTGTAATTTCAATCCAAACCAAGGTACCTACAATTTCTATTCCAAGCTAAGGTACAATTACCATCCAAGCCAAGGTGCTATTGGGGAATACGAACAAAGGAATTATAATACGAAAAACTTTTATAACTCCTTCTCGGGATTCTGAACTTAAATCTACAATAAATCAATCACAAAATATATCACAAATTGAACCTGAGAAGGAGCCCTGTTCAGAATATCAAACAACTTCTACGGAATTTACCAAATCTGAAATCGCTTCCACAAAATGGATGACACTGAAAAAACTATGATCTTTAAAATTCAATTTTCTCTCCTGGTGAGGATTTTGACCTATAATAATATTAAATCAAGCACTTACCGAGAAGTTAAGCACAATTCTCGCCGATAATTCAACTCGTAAATCTAACGATAAAAATGCTGTTATATTGAAATCTTCCGGAATCGTAAGAAGAACAGCAGAACTTTTCAGCATTTTCATGAAACATGAAGATGCCGACGCGCAGGCTCCCGGTAGTGTTCGACGCGTCATAATTTACGCCACGATCAAAACAGAGGCGGATCTTCCACTTGATTTATCCATAGACGTGCTATATCGTTGCATAATGATGAAACTACATCTTTAAAAACATTGAATTTGATATTTGTAATCTAAAATATTTTTTTTTTCTTTACTGTGAAACTATCTGGCCGATTTTTCCCAATAACGCACTTAACAGAGATATTTATCTCCCGAACCTACTTTCAATTATCTAGCTCATTCCATTCGAGAATTATCGTGTTAATGGCCGGACAGAATCGATTTTGACCAAGAATACTTGATCTTTGAGTCGAACCAAAATGTTTAAGATCATTTTCAGCCTCTGTTCCGAGGAACAAGAGTGCCAAATATTAATCACTGTGACTTCAAACGATTTTTCGATATTCCTGAAAGGAGAGAAAATATATATACATTATTCCATACTTTTGACGGTATGCTTCTCGATGCTCGAGCTCTTGATTAAGTTGGAAGATCTAGATCGAAAATCCTCGATTGATAAATACCATTCAATACTTTGCTCCACGACATCGAATCCTCTGGTTGCATACGGTGTTCGACATTTCATTCTACATCCGTCCCCGATTAGCCTTATACCATCTTCCATCCAATTCGACGTTGTTTTCACACATGTCGCCACGACTCGAACGGCGCAATTAATTCCGTTCAAAATACAAACAGGCGATAGCAGCATTCGAAGTCAATCAAGATTTGCAATTCAAATCCGTTGACAATTCCTACTAGGACAAAATGTTCGTACCTAGCGTTACCGGCTATCACATTCCTCTTTCAACTCAATCTGTTTTATGAAGTTGAAGGTTGTAAGTCTACACCACAGGTCCTCAAAGAGGGTGATAACGTCCCACTGATGATACTGGAGGCTTTCAGGGGGCAGTAGAATACACCGAGAAAATAAGGGTAAAAAAAGATGTCACAGTATTTTCAACAAACGATTCCAGGATGTACCTGAGCGACTGTTGGATCCTATTTCAAATGTCAACATCAACATGTCAATGTTCCAGAAGAAGAACTTATGGAACTGACAACAGATGAGGAATTAAAAATTAAATTATCCATGAACGGCTACCAATAATATAGACTTCGGAAGCTGACCTAGCACATTTATACAGGATTATGTTCGTCTGTTTGATGATATCTTATTACATTCCCATTGTCTTAATCCGCGCGTTGGTACTAGTACTAGATCAGGGTTGTTTTCGGTGGACGGACACAGCTCGGTAGAGCCAATACCAGTTGTAACTGGTGACAGGCTGAGAACTTGTCCAGTTCCCTCAATCTCAGCTTGTGGACTGCTAGTTACTCAGATCTTCTCAGCGGGGCAATTACATATAATGTGTTCGATTAATTCGTCGTCCTCAAGGCGTAGTCTGCACCAGTCTTCGAGCAGCCTCATCATACTTAAGTGTTTTTTTAGGACGCCGTTTCCCGTATACGCCGTAATATGAGTCAGGTGACAGAAATTTAATCAATAATTTCTGACCAGTTTCACTAACATCCATGTGAAGGCGCGGCGGAGTCAGCAAACCTGCTTGCTGAGGTATTTTCTTCGACGTTCACTTCGGAACCTCTGGGACCGGTTCCATCATGTCCTGCGATGCGGTCTGGTCCGGAAATCTCAGATATTTCCATCAATGAGAGCATGGTTGAGGAATACCTTTTCAAGTTGAAACTGGACACTTCTCCGGGTCGTGATGGCATCACTTCACGTTTGCTCAAAACTTGCGCCAAGGCAATGGCAATACCCTTAACTATTATCTTTTCCAAGTCATTTTACCATTCTTGTCTTCCATCAGATTGGTTATCTGCCACTCTTACTCCGGTTTTTAAAAAAGGTGATAAATTGTCACCCACAAACTATCGTCCTATTAGCCTGGTGTCCTCAGTTGCGAAGGTTCTGGAGCAAATCGTGTGTGATCAACTAATGGAATTCTCGATGAGGCAGTCTATTATACCGCCAGAACAGCACGGCTTCATTCCCGGTCGCTCTACTACCACAAATCTCTTGACCTGTTTGTCTGATTGGACTAGATCTTATGACCGCGGTATTCCGGTGGACGTAATATACCTAGACTTCTCTAAAGCCTTCGATCGGGTTCCACACAGGCGACTCATCTCCAAGCTCGAACATTGTGGCGTCAGAGGGAAGCTACTGGATTGGATCTCGGCCTTCCTATCTGGTAGATCCTTTCGCGTGAGAGTGGGTGATACCCTTTCTTCTTCCGATGTGCCAGTTGTGTCAGGCGTACCACAGGGGTCAGTTTAGGGACCAATTCTCTTTTTGCTGTATACAGCTGATTTGCCACGCATGCTGAGATCTTCTTGTCTACTTTTCGCGGACTATACCAAGCTATATAATTATCCTCTTTCCAACTATGTCACTCTCCAGGAGGACTTGAACGCGTTAAAGAGCTGGTGTTTCACTTGGCTGTTGCCCTTAAACATTGAGAAGTGTTCAGTACTGCACATTGGAAAGAACAACCCTTTTCATGAATACCAAATAGACGGTAAAACTCTGCGGTCAGTTACTCATTATTGCGACCTTGGATTAACTGTTTCTAGTGATTTATCTTGGTCTCAGCATGTCTCCCAAACTGCCAGCCGAGCCAAGCAGGTTGCTTTTCTCCTGCTAAAATCCTTCCATGGCTGTAGTGCCAGGACATTCAGCCAACTCTACAAGTACCATGTGCGCCCCATTATGGAGTACGCGGGTCCTGCTTGGTGGCCTTCCTCCCGAGCGGATGTAGTTCTTTTGGAGTCGGTCCAACGATGGGTGACGCGCTTTCCTTACGGCTTTGTACGACCTTCATACGAGGAGAGGTTACAAATTTTCAGTTTGCCCTACGTTGTGGATAGGAGAACTAGAGGTGATATGATATTTACCTTCAGTGCCCTTCACGGCCGTTTTGGTGAGGATGTGCGTCGCCAATACTGTTTGAATACCAATCACTTGAGAGGACTCTCGCTCAAACTTGGAAGAAAGTATTTTTGGACATCCCAGAGGCAACAATTCATCACCAATAGGGTGCTCCATCTCTGGAACAGGTTACCTGACGACCTGGTAAATGCATCTTCCACCAATGCTTTCAAGAACGGATACGACCGCTGGATCACACAACGTTGAAAATTATCCTTCTTCTATGTACTATATTCTCATTTTTAAGCTAAAACATATATTTTGTTTGAATGTCATTTTTTAGTTTGAGTTTATAGGTTTGTATACCTCTACTCTTATTGTGGTTATAATAATAATAATAATAATAATCCAGTATTTCCTAGATCTTGGGAAACATAATTCATGTGCGTATGACCATTTCTTTTTGGGGGGGGCGAATGCGAAATTCCTAGTGAGAGTCATTTTAGGATTCTACAAGGAAAAAGTACGCGAGATGCTATAGCATTTCTAATTTCTCCATTACACAACTGTCTGTACTCAACAAAGCCTTTGTGTATTTTTCTCGAATTGGCTTAAGCCTTTGATTGCGTCAATCATGGAGAGTTGATCAAGACCCTAGAGGATGATTGAATCGAAGATAACACCCTCAATTGGTTGCAGTCTTACTTAAAAGACAGAACTCAGTGTGTACAAGTACAAGAAGAAATCTATAACTAGACTGAGTGTGGCCATTGGTGGTATTCCACAGGAAACCATAATGGAGCCTTTTCTCTTTTCGTTATACATCAACCGAATACTCGAGGTTTTCAGATTGATGATATGTCTTACTATCAGGCCTGTTAAGACAATTAAATACTTATGTGTGTATATGTATCATGTAATGTTTGTTGTAGGTTTTCTTTGGTTATTTTATCGCCTTACTGTATTAATTGGATTCTACTGTTAAAATTTATATGATATAACCTGATAAACATTATGATTAATAAATTTTCGAGATATTGGATTTTTCTTGGACTGTTTTGCAATCTTCTTGTGAAACGTTCTCATGAATCTCGAAATCGATATTGTATATCCAAACATAAAAAAAAAATTATTTTCACATATGTGCAAGGGCTACTCATTTATACATGGACATGTATATACGGTGGCAATTGAATGAATGGGTGAACGTTTTGTGGAATTTTGAATTGTTTTAGAAAATTTTTCGAAAGTTGTGAGACTGGGGAGGAACTGGAGGGCATTATTACTACCTCAAGTCAATTCGGTGTGTGTACAAGCCAGTTTCGAGGAAATAGCTTATTTTCCGAGGATGTAGTGTCCATAACGTGGTCCTTTTTGATATCCAGGCAACCCCTCTGGGGCATTTTCCGTTCTGCGCATGAGCAGACGAGAAGTAATTTAACTACTGGAGTTTTCGTCTGAGAAGATTGGGGTTTTGAGTTGCAGGATGCTATTCCTCCATAGAATCCTATTGGGAGGTTCCGCGCATGCGTGGATTGAAGGTGCGATATCTCCTGAACAACTGGTGTTCTAGAATCGGAGTTTTGTGTCAGGTATGTGATTTTGAGAGGACTTTCAGCCGCGAGTGGATTGCGCATGCGCATATGAGAATTGGCAATTTTTTGATTAGGTATTGGGGCTAAGTTGGAAGTGGTTCACGTCTAGCGGTCATTGGTCTGGTGTTGAGCTGATATTGTGAGGTTATAAAAGTACATTCATGGCAATTCCATACGCGGATAATTCACTTGCGGGATAAAGTGTTGCTTCCGAGTTGGAGTGTCCATACTTTGACACTTGAAATTCATTGACTAGTGAACTGTGCATGCGCAATAGTAAGCTGACTGTTTATGGTATTGTTTGTGCTAGAATGCAAGTGAATTCCGTTGAGTGATCATGAGGGTCTGGTGGATTCGGATTTGCAGAATCAAGCAATTGCGTCCCTAACCGCAATCTTTTTTTTTGCGCGCGTGCTATCATTTCGTCACAATGTCTGTATTTTTCGAATTTTTTTTCGAAAATGGTCTCAAACGATTAGGTTCGACTTCCTGATTAAGAATTCGTGGTCAAATTCAATTCTGTCCGTCCGGTCCGGCCGGCCGTTAGCACGATAACTCTCGAACGGAACGACTTAGAGCGTTGAAATTTGCAGGGTAGCTTTGTAGCGTTAATATCTCGGACAAGTTCGTTAACGGGCGAAATCCACCGAGCGGTTTCGGAGTTAAGGCCGTTTTTAGTCAAAACGTTTTTAATGAATATTTCCGGAACCAATCACTCTATCTTTCTGAAATTTGGCAGCAAATTGTAGAATCATGACCTTTATATGCCAGCGAAGTTTTGTTTTGATCGGACGGTCCTAAAGTAGCAAAAAAAAATTCAAAAATTTTAAAATTTTGTTTTCAGGATAACTCGAAAAATACTGATCTGATTAAATTGAAACTCAGTAGTTAGATGCAAAAGACCAATGCAAACACTTTTGCAAAATTTCGTGAAGATCACGTGACATGAAAAAAATAAAAAATTACTACTATTTTGCGAAATACTTCGCTTAAAATGCCGAAACCTATTTTTTTGAGGTTCATGCTGCCCTTTCCGGACATTTTTCGTTGTGCGCATGCGCAGATGAGAAGTCATTTAACTGCTGTAGTTTTCGTCAGAGAGGATTGGGGTGGCGGATGCTATTCCTCCATAGAATCCAGATCCCTGATGAGGGTCTGCGCATGCGTAGATTAAAGATGTGATATCTTCCGAACCACTAGTGTTGGAGAATCGGAGTTTTTTGTAAGGTGTGTTATTTTGAAAGGACTTTTAGCCGCGAGTAGATTGCGCATGCGCAGAAGAGAAGTGTCTGTTTTTGGGTTGGATGGGTTATGTTGGGAGTGCTGAGTCGATATTGTGAGGTTTTAAAAGAATATTCATAGCAATTCAGTGCTCGGACACTAGTCAGTTTGGGGGAAATACCGTTGTTTCCGAGTTGAAGTGTGCATACCGTGGCCCTGGGGCCAATTTTGAAATTGATGTTACTCCTTACGGGCATTTTTCGTTATGCGCATGAGCAGACCATCAGTGATTTAACTGCTGAAGTTTTCGTCAGAGAGGATTGGGGTTTTGGGTTGGCGGATGCTATTCCTCTACAGAATCCCCTGGTGAGGGTCTGCGCATGCGTGGATTCAAGAGGCGATATCTCCTGAACCACTAGTGTTGGAGAATCGGAGTTTTCTGTATGGTGTGTGATTTTGGGAGGACTTTCAGCCGCAAGTAGATTGCGCATGCGCAGAAGAGAAGTGACTGTTTTTGGGTTGTATGGGTTATGTTGGGAGTGCTGACCCGATATTGTGAGGTTTTAAAAGAATATTCATGGCAAATCAGTGCAAGGACAAGTCAGATTGGGGGATGTAGCGTTGTTTCCGAGTTAAAGTGTCCGTATCGTGGCCCTGGGGCTAATTTCGAAATTGATGTTACCCCTTACGGGCATTTTTCGTTATGCGCATGAGCAGACCATCAGTGATTTAACTGCTGGTGCTTTCGTCAGAGAGGATTGGGATTTTGGGGTGGCGGATGCTATTTCTCTATAGAATCCCCTGGTGAGGGTCTGCGCATGCGTGGATTCGAGAAGCGATATCTCCTGAACCACTAGTGTTGGAGAGTTTTTTGTGAGGTGTGTAATTTTGGGAGAACTTGAAGGCACGAGTATATTGCGCTTGCGCAGATGAGAAGTGAATGGTTTTGGGTTGTTTGGGTTATGTTGGAAGCAATGAGCCGATATTGTGAGGTTTTAAAAGAATATTCATGTCAATTCAGTGCACGGACACAAGTCAGTTTGGGGGAAATAGCGTTGTTTCCGAGTTGAAATGTCTGTATGGTGGCCTTGAGGCGAATTTATAAATAACTATATTCGGTAGATCTATATTAAAATACGTTCGGATTTGGAGAAGAGGCAATTGCGTTCCAAACGGAGGTCCCACAACCGCATTTCTTTTCGATCTACGGTAAAGCTAACAGCCAAACTGTATTGATAGCTATATTTGTTAAAGGAACTTGAAAAAAAAAAAAAGCACTGACGTGTAGTCAGTACTCTTTGGCGCGCGTGTTCACGGTGGCTAATTTGAATTGAATGATGAGTACTTCAAGCTCAGTAGATAGAGCGAGCCGAAGATCTACCCAAAGGATAGTGGACACCATTCACTGTCGGTTCAAAAATTAAGAGTGCTGTATCTAAGGTGCCATCAGGATAGATTATCAAAGTTGGAAAAGAACACAAGTGACTCTCCTTAGTCGCACAAGCTCCTAGAAGATTTGGGAGGGTCAGTATAATCCTAATCATGTTAATCGCACGCGCGCAAAAGCAGATTGACTTAACAATGAAAGAAAAAGTGTAAAAGGTCAATCTGCTTTGGCGCAGGTGCGATTAACATGATTAGGATTATACTGACCCTCCCAAATCTTCTAGGAGCTTGTGCGACTAAGGAGAGTCACTTGTGTTCTTTTCCAACTTTGTTAATCTATCCTGATGGCAGCTTAGATACAGCACTCTTAATTTTTGAACCGACAGTGAATGGTGTCCACTATCCTTTGGGTAGATCTTCGGCTCGCTCTATCTACTGAGCTTGAAGTACTCATCATTCAATTCAAATTAGCCACCGTGAACACGCGCGCCAAAGAGTACTGACTACACGTCAGTGCTTTTTTTTTTTATTTTGACTTACGGTAAAACTAATAATGCATGTGCAGACTTTAGTAATGAACAGAATTGTCAAAGAAACTTTGAGAAATATAAAAGCACTGACATGAAGTCGGTACTCTTTGGCTCGCTTGTTCACGTTGGTAAATTTGAATTGAATCATGAGTGTCTCAAGCTTAGTAGATAGAGCAAGCCGGAGATCTAGTCAGACGGTAGTGGCCACCATTCACTGTCGGGTCAAAAATAAACCTGCTTTGCTGGCACAAGGATATAGTAACAAAGTTGACACAGAACACAACTTACTCTCCTTAGTCGCACAAGTTCCTACGAGCTTCTGAGGGATCTCCTTTGGGAAGACCTAGAAAAGTAAGTTTTATCATATTTATGCATTGATGTAGGTCTATAAAAAGAAGTAAAATCCATAGACATGGGGTCAATCTATTTTGGCGCGCTTGATAATGATATGATTATACTGAGCCTCATAGGTCTTTCCCAAGGAGATCCCTCAGAAGCTCCTAGGAGCTTGTTCAGCTAGGGAGAGTCAGTTGTGTTCTGTGTTGACTTTTTTACTGTATCCTTGCGCAAGCTTAGGTACAGCACTGTTCATTTCTGACCCCACAGTGAATGATGGCCACTACCGTCTGAATAAAGACCCTGCTTGATCTATCCACTAAGCTTGAGGCACTCATAATTCAATTCAAATTTTCCAACGTGAACAAGCGCGCAAAAGATTACTGACTTCACGTCAGTGCTTTTTATATTGTTTGACATCATCTTGATCTGCTACAGGTTGTGCGAACATATGTTTCGTTCGCCTTCTATTGTAATTTCGAAAGATTTTGTTCAATCGTTTGAACTTCCACTTTGGCCACATTGTAAGTTACTGAAATGTGGATGAAATTGTTCATGCAATTCAACTGTTTTTGTCTGCGCTGTTTAGATATTTCGGGAAGGTAAGATGGTGTTAGCGTGGAATTCCAACTAAATTTCTCTACAAGTTAATCAATTGTGTACGTCCATATCGATTCAAGCATTCAACATTTTCATCAATTATTATGTCATAGAATAGGATAGAATAGGGTACTATCCGATAGCTTGGGAAATGTTTGATGAAGATTAGCGAGATATGTAATTTGTGACTGTCTTTCCACTTTACCTAACTAAAAAAAAATATTTTTTTTGTTACTGGTACCTGATGCTCTTCGTTGGTCATGTTCCAGGACTGGCGTAGAGAACGTTTAGGCAGTAACAGAAAACGGATAAACAAACGAACACGCGTTATGATATTGGATATTATAGTAGGTATGTGTTTTAAATACGCCTCACTTTTCTGAAGAGGTTTCATATTCACAAGTACATCGATCGGATAACCAGTTTATTCCCTGAAATTCGCCTGTTTTATGGTGTTAAATGATGTAGTTGATACCCCTGAAAGTCTGATATTTATTCGAAATTCGAAACCACATGACATATGGCGGGGTAACACAGGAATCGATACAAACTTCATCAGGTAGAGCGTTTGAGTTGATGCTGGAAGTTTTGATGGAAAAAACTTCGGAAATTCTCCACCTGTATAAGCCGACATGGAAATTCTCGTGGAGTTGATCTTTCTTCATGATTGATGCAGGTGAAGAGTTCACAATATCGACGTGAGGAAGAAATTCAATAAGACGCTCACGTCGAAATGTTGCAGACTTAGTTGGTTGATCTAGTGATGGCTGTTAACGTAGATATTTCCTTCTATTTGTGAACTGATATATTATCAACATCAACTTTTTGAGATATTTTGGTTTTTTGAGATGTTGACAGTTGAATCGAACAACGTTCGTTATTGACTCAATTACGTGATAAATATTCTTGCGTTAACTATGTTCCATGCCAATATCATTGTTGATCCTGAAGTTCGAAAACAGAGGGGTTTGGGGTTGAAACTATATCGTTACAAATATATTCATTCTGAACTGCAAATTATCCGAATATTCAAATCAACAAGTCCAGAGCACTCTGCCAATATGAATCCTTTTCAAGATCCTATTGGCAGAACGCCCTGGACTTGTTGATTTGTTAACAACGGTATCAACCATTTTTTGCGCTCTTGTTCCTCGAAACAGAGTGCTTATCAATTTGCCCGAATATCTATAATTTTTGGCTGCAAATGGTCTTAAACGATTTGGTTCGACTCACTGATCAATAATACGTGGTCGAAATCGCCGTTAACACGATAACTCTCGAACGGAAAGAGCTAGACAGTTGAAGTTTTCAGAATAGGTTTGGGAGATAAATATCTCGGCTAGTTCTGTTATTGGGCAAAATCGGTCAGGTGGTTTCGAAGTAACAAAAAAAATTTTTTTTTACATTACTAATTTCAAAATAATTTGAGTCTCAAGATACAGTTTCACTATTTATAGGAATCCATTGATGTCATTTTCAACTCTAACAAGCTAATAATTTCGGAGATATGATTTTTTAAAATTTCAAAAATGAATCGTACTTCTGTGTTTTCACAGAATGCGATAATTATTCTATGAATTATTATAATATGATCTGTGTTGATACATGTCAACTTATTTTTCTGGGACATGATATGTCAAATTTTGATATTTAATTCCCATGGTTAATCGTTCTGATGATGGGAATGGTAATGGTAAGTCAATAATAGTGAGTTCAGAATATCTCCAGTAAAAACAAAACTGAAATATTGGCTGAAGTTTCAATTGATATAATATAATTTTCAGAGTGGATTTGAGGAAAAAATACAGGGTGTCCCAAGTTCGAGTGCCTATTAGACGTTTCTGGAGAACTGGCCATATTTGAAATCTGAAAATTGGGATTATGATATTGCTTGAAATTCTCTACAGAGTTTTTTGAAGCCCAAGCACTTCCGGTTATGCAGGGAGTGAAAATAAATTCGATGAAAAATTTTTTTTTTTCTGTGACGGGAAAAAAATTTGACATTTCATCTCTGTTGACAGGTAACAAAATATAACTTTTCACGAAATTACTTTTTTCCCCGGGAAAAAAGTGAATACTTTTTTCCCGGATACATATAGATAATGGAAGATATTTGATTTTAGAATATTTTATTGTGTACTCGTAAAAATCGCAGCTTTCTTGGGCGTGTAACCTTTCCCATTTTGTTTCAGAAATGTAATTAGTTTGAAATATTTTGAAATGTCTACATTATTATTGGATCGTAACATACTTTTAATCATTGAACAATTCGACCACACTGTTGATGGCTTTTGTTGTTGTGCCAGTTCCGAAAAATAAGCCAATAACACTGTCTCCGAGAGAGAACTGCATGTCTTTTTCATTTTCCATTCCATAAATCTTGAATACGTATGGTTTCGTAAATTTTCCGCAATTTAGCTGGCAATAATTTTCGTGACGCTACTTGCGCTGCTTCTATCAACTCCGGTGGAGTCAGAGAAACCTCAGAATCAAGCATTTTCAACTTTATAGTATTCAAAATAACTACAAAACAATTACTGATTTCGCAATTTTTGAATCAAATCACAAAATTAAATTGACAGATATTTGATTACACTGAAGTTTTCCTTAGCAGCGCAGGTCTAATAGCTTACTAGTTTAAAAATTCAAATTTCATATCGATAACATTCTGACTTTAATATATTGTAATAAATGTTCTTTCACTATTGAATCGTCGTTTTTCCTGTCACAGAAAAAAATAGTGTATTATACACGGGAAAAATATTAGATTTCAGCTCTCGGTTTTTTGTCTCCCGACGCGAAGCGGAGGGAGACAACACAACCTCGAGCTGAAATCTAATACTTTTTTCCCTTGTATAATAAATAACTATTTTTCTAGTTTTGCATTCCTGTTATGATCAAGTAACAATGGTGAATAGATTTCTGTTAAAACCATTGCATTCATTCGAATAGTTTTTAAAATATCCAAAAAAAAAGACCGGAAAAAAAGTCAAATATGTTTAGTCAGTATTATGTTCATTATTCTTATTTTTAACATCCTGAGCATGAACCGTTTTTGGCGCTCGTGTTCCTCGGAACAGAGTGCTTATCAATTTGCCCAAATGTCTGTAATTTCAGAATTTTTGGCTGAAAATGGTCTTGAACGATTTGGTTTGACTCACTGATCAAGAATCCGTGGTTGAAATCGATTCTGTTCGGCCGGCCGTCCGTCCGGCCGTTAACACGATAACTCTAGAACGGAATGAGCTAGACAGTTGAAATTTTCAGAGTAGGTTTGAGGGATAAATATCTCGGTTGAGTTCGTTATCGGGCAAAATCGGTTTAATAGTTTCGGAGTAACGAAAGAAAATATTATTTTTCACATTACAACTTTTGAATTCAAATTTCTTCAAGATGCAGTTTCATCATAAGAATCCATTGTTATCATGTTCAACTCTAACAATCTAATACTTTCGGAGATATGATGTTTCAATAATACATCGTAAGTTCTATGTATTCACAGAATGTGAACACACAATCTGTCTGTGATCACTATTCATAAATATCATCTTTTCTAGCTATCAGAGATTGTCAATTCATAGTTGCTATTTTCTCTTGGAAAGTATTTGATTCTTGAATTTGTGAATATATACAAGACTGTTTTGATGTAGTTTATGGAGGCAATAGGAAAGAAGAACATAATGGAATCATCAAGAGAAATTACTGTTCGCTGACCACGGAGGTTAATATTTCCTTTTACTTCCTTAAGTAGTGAGACATTTTCCTATATACAGTATTTTCATAATGTTGCTAGCAAAAAAATACTGAAATATGGATCTACATTTGTGAATCAATCATTTTTTCTTGAGTTAAGGTTCATAATACAGAAAAGTATGTGTTAGTGGTATGGACTATTAAATTTTAAATTAGGAAAAGAGGATAGTATTTTATTAATATATTTTGAACTATTAAAATAATTTGTTCGTAATCCACTACCTACTCAAATATCAGGAATATATGGACAATCTGCTATGATTGTCTCCAGCCTTGCTCTAGACATTTCGATGATACTTTCCTTAGGTATTTCGAGTTGTGAAAACTATGCACCGAGTTTAATTTGCAACAACCCATTCCACGAGGTTGAATCATTGCAGATTGCTCATTTTGTCTTGATAAATAAATTTAATGGAAATAAATGAAGCATTAAGGCATTGAAGCATTGTAGATTGCCCTTTTTTTATAAGATAATTTTTGAAGCATTTTTTTTA
Organism: Halyzia sedecimguttata; assembly: GCA_937662695.2. Lineage (NCBI taxonomy): Eukaryota > Metazoa > Arthropoda > Insecta > Coleoptera > Coccinellidae > Halyzia > Halyzia sedecimguttata. Next base: position 5,584,171 of record OW569416.2, on the reverse strand, counting down.
AACTACACTTTTTTTAAATTTAATTTTTTTCGTGATACGTTTCTATCATAGGAATCCATCGATATAATTACCAACTCTGAGGAACCAATACTTTGGAGATATGATTTGTCTGTTTGAACGAGAGCGCCAAAAAGCTCCTGTCCACAGGGCTTGAACCAATTTTTTTTATGATTGCGTTGGATTCTGCGGTGAAAAATAATTATAGGCTTTGAACATGTTTATGCTCATATTATAAACCTACATAATATGTAGGTTTACAATCCAAGTCCTGCACCTCTGCCGTGGCAGCAAGACTGCACTAACGTAGGATGGGGCAGCTTTGCTGCGTGCAGCGTAGTTCGGAATTATACGTTCATGATCATCACAAAGGATACCTATCACTAGTTTTCCATGGCTGTTATTTAACTGGCTCGCAAATGATCGAAATCCTCTGTGATAGTTTTTGCCATACATTCTTGTGAACCACCTTCTGGACCATTAGATTCGCACATAAATGAAGCAGCACTTCAAAAAACATTCGCCAGATCTGAGCGGAAATAAAAAGGTGCTCTAACCATCAATACAATGAATCCTTTACCAGAGACAGAGTGTTGGGGTGTTCATACTGCCCCAAATTTAAAATTATTCCTAATGACTAGTATATTATATTGGCGCCGGAAAAACCGTCTTCCATGATTTTTCTATACAGGGTATCCCGGGAAAAATGTGACAAATGGAAACCATGAACTGAGGGCATCTATAGGTGGACTCATATCGAGGGATTTTAATGGCTAGAGTTCCTTGGTTTTGGTAATACAGATTGATTTTCGGATATTGAGTGAAATATCAAATTTTAATAAATATTAAAACAGTCAAATGGCATATTTCAAAGTTTTCTGTTATATCTCTTTCTTGACCGCTTTGGTTTACCATTTCTGAAATTAACAAAATTCCGGCGTAGAGTTGGAACATCTTGGACATTTGTTTATTAATATTGGTTCACGCTGTACTGGAACAAAGAAAATTTTCCTTCATCTTCATGAGCACAGAAGAGTAATTCAACTCTAAAAATTCAAAAATATTACTTGGCACTATCATACAGGGTAATAAATTTATTTTTAAATCAATAGATTTTGACTCCAATTTTTCAACTAGCTAGTTTGATATTTCACCCTGTATACCCTTTATGGCATTATGGCAGTTATACACCCATTATTTTATCCTATAACTATTCTGACTAAGGTTGAAATGATAGTGTGCTATTTTTATGTAAAAATATTTCGATTTATTTATATTTTGATTTTTTTTAATTTTATTCAGGTTTATATATTGTAGATAATGATCGTTACTTATTAATGGAGGAACTTATTTTGGATAAGTTTATCATTTTTATCAGTGTGTGGAATTTTTCTGAAGTTTATGTACTCCCAAAACAAATTTGAACAAGTTAATTACGACAGAGGATTCTTTTATCCTATACGTATTCAGGCAAATGATTACACATCAAAGTTTTCACATCTCTTGACTTTCACATTCTTGATATTACTTCAGATTTATGATAGAGTATTTTTCTAACCAATCGAAAGGAACTTGTTCTGAAATTCCACTCAATATCCGAAAATCACCCGGTATAACAAAAAACCAAGGACCTCAGGCGATTAAAATCCCTCGATATGAATCCAACTATTTGACCTGAGTTTATAGTTCCGCTTGTAGCATTCCTTTCGAGATATCCTATAGATTGAGAGCCAGTGGAGCACCGTCGTAGACGAAGAAGATCAGACCGATATCATCGCTGAAATTCATGGTGATAACTATATATATATAACTATTTATTTCATAGTATAGCGCGGTTCTGCTCTGTTCAGTTCAGATATATTCTGTTCTGTTCTGCCCTGTTCTGTTTTATTTCTCATCCCTATTAACCCTGCTCTGTTGTATTATGTCATGTTTTATGTTCTGCTCTATTCTGTCATGTTTCTGACCCCCACTTTACGTAGTGTTCGTCGTAAAATTAAAATCTTGTGCCTCCAGTGAAAACTGGAATGCACTTGAAATATACTTACTGCATAGTAACTCAGAACTGCAAACCAAAAATGATATCAATATTACAAATGAATAGCTTCATATGCTTTCGAAAGACTATTTTGATTCGATAAGAGATTTTTAGAACGACAGATGTAGTAATCTCTTAAAAGATGAGTATTTGATAAAGTATCGAAATCCGTGGTTCACAACTTGTAGTGTATACAGGGTGAGTCTTTGACCACTGCATTAATTTTAACCAAAGATTCCTCTCATCAAATGAAACACTTTTTTCATATACCATTTTTCCAGATTCGGCTCAGGTAAAAAGTTACAAGCGTTTAAAGATTTCACAATGTGCTAATACACTCCCGCATATAAATTATCTATGACATTGTTGGCGGACGAGAATAAGGCATGGTAACGTGGTCTACAGCTTGATTCGGGATTCCAACGCTCAGGGACGGATCCATGAAAGCAGTGAAATTTCTGGAGTTTTCCATTTTAAAACATTCAATGAAGAATATCTCGAAATCGGTGCGTTTAAGGAGAAAGGATGAAGAATAATATAATGTTCGAAAACGATGGAATATTCTTGAAATGACCCAAGAAAAACTTTATATGCTTTCTTTATGCTAATTTCGTTTAGTTTTATGAATCCACGAGTCCATAACTAGACAACCAGTAGAAGTAGAAAATAACTAATATTTGGAAAATATGTATCATAGTTATATATAGGAAACTTCACGCCAAAATTCATTTTATTCGAAAAAAGGATGTCAAAGCTACAAAATAAGAACTGATTTTTTTTCAAAATTTCAACAGCCTGTATCTTTTTACCTGAGCTGAATTTGGAAAAATGTTACATGAAAAAAGTGTTTCATTAGATGAGAGGAATCTTTGGTTAAAATTAATGCAGTGGTCAAAGACTCAACCTGTATAAGAAAAATATCAATCGTAATTTCACTACGTAGAACCATTACATATAAAATATTGAGGCAACAAGGAGACATCCGTCCTGGCGATACTATAAAAAAATTATATGCCTTATTCATCATAAGTATCTTCATTTATCAATTTCATTCGCAGAAGACGATGAATGACAAACTGACTAATGGAGAGACTCTAGATCCATTCATGTCAAAAGGAGTGACTGAATACTCCGACCATTCAACCGAGTTAAACGATAACTCGAAGCGAAAAAACCTGATCCTAAACCTAATCCTCCCCCATAAAAGAGATGCTGGATTGTCCATTATTCCCTATTCGTTCTACATCATCTCCCTCCACTTAATATATCAGTTCGAGGAATTGCAGCTTTTTCCCATATACTCGTATAAGTTAAATTCACATACGAGTATTAATGTGAGCTTGTCTCTAGGATGATTGGGATTTCATCGAAATTATTTCATGATCTTTTCACATTACATTAATTATGAAGCCCTGAAATGTATTCAGATGAATCGAATTTTGTCCAGGAATTTTGTATAATGTGTTCATTGTACGAGTGTTTTCTCAAGTATAATGGCATTCATTATTCACCAATAAGATATCACTCATTCCCATGGTACGGTTTTATCCCATTTCCAATACTGAGGAGAATAAACTTTTATTGTTAACTTTTATTGCCTGAATGTAATATTTCGGCTCTAATAAAATCCATGAAATTATTTTCTATTATTTTAATTTTCTGACACTATTCGATTCCGAAGTATAGAATCTTTTTGTGCATCAACCCCAATATTCCCGTCTGGCCTATGCTAATTGCAGGGCATTCAATACAAAATAATTCAGTAATACTGCTTTTTTTCACAATGTCAAGACACTCTTTGTTATTGATTAAGAGTGAATGAAGGTTCTATCTTATTTGTAGAGATGGTGTCGAACCTTCGTTCACTCTTATTTTTAGAGATGGTGGCGATTTTATGTTTTTGAATCTATTGCACACATTCATGCACAGGTTACCCATTATCCATCTCTCATCGAAAATTTGGGTAAATTAAATTTACGAAGCCATTTATGAAGGACCCTATTGGCAGGAACGCTAAGGACTTGTTGATTTATTAACAGCGGTATCACCATTTTTCATTATTAATCATAAGGCAATTGCCGAAACAAAATACAAAAGTTTAATGTCATCCATCGATCCACCCATTGATGTAGAAGAATGGAGATATACATATATAAGGCATTCTACATAGGTTATTAGACCGCACGTTCCATAAATATTAGGGGATCAACAAAAAAAATTAATGTACCATAATTTTATCCAGTTTTGCAGAAAAAGAACAACTCATTCTATTGAATGTGATCTCTTATGTTCGTGACATTTCGGCAAATATCTGGATCTAAATTCAATATAACAACTGTTTTCAAGACACAAAATGATCTTAGGTCTTTATAAACTTGGACAAAATCCATTAATGAGGAACAAATATCTGAAAACTCTGTTTATAATATTCCTTGTATTCGTGGTAATTCCTATACAGAAGAAATACCGAGACTACTAGAAAGTCAGAACATAAGAACATCTTAAGAAATAGAGTATAATGTATGTACAATCCATGGAGATCACCTGATGGGTTAGAGTAAAACAAAGATTCTGATGACAGAGTTTGTCCACATTAAAAGAAAGCTTAAGGAGTCTACTTGTATTTTGTTGAACAGAGAATGCATATTACATATTTCCTGTACAAATTTGCATTTTTTTCGCGATATGACATATTTTGAGGATCATATATGGAATTACCTCAGACAACAAAAATTGGTTCAAGCACTACGCGCAAAAGCTTCTGACTTGACGTCAGTGCTTGAACAAATTTTTTTTTCGTGATTTTTTTTTGAAATTTGCTAGGGGTGCGGTTCTTAAAATTTTTTTTTTCGTCATTTTTTACAAATTACACGTCTTTATGATGATTTTCTACTACTAGTTACCAGGCTTCAATTCGATCGAATATTTATTTTTTGAGTTATCAAGGAAATAATATTCCAGGTGGGTATAACTCGGAAACCGTTTGACCGATTATGCCCCAAAACGAACTCAACTCTCCCTTTCGGATACGCAACCTACCCTGTAAATTGAAAGTCCCTATCTCCTTTCGTTCGAAAGTTATCGAGGCAACGGTCACCCATCTACTGAACTCACACAAGAATGCTCGAATCTCCAACAGTATTCAACCGATCGTGTTAAAACTTGAAACTTGGCAGAAGAGTTAGGTTATGAAGTCTCTTGCAAAATTTCAGCAATTTCAAACGAATAGTTACTGATATATAGAATTTTTGTCGCTCTAGTTCCTCGGAACTGAGTGCTTATCAATTTGCCCAAATGTCTGTAATTTTTGAATTTTTCGATGAAAATGGTCTTAAACGATTTGGTTCGACTCACTGATCAAGAATCCGTGGTCGAAATTCATTCTGTACGGCCGGTCCGGCCGTCCGGCCGGCCGTAGGCACGATAACTCTCGAACGGAATGAGCTAAACAGTTGAAATTTTCAGAGTAGGTTTGGAGGATAAATATCTCGGCTAAGTTCGTTATTGGGCAAAATCGGACAGATGGTTTCGGAGTATCAAAAAAAAAAATTTTTTTTACAAAAAAAATTCCAAATTAAATTTTTTTCAATAAGCAGTTTCACCATAAGAATTTAATCATGTTATTTCTAACTCTAACAAGCTAATACTTTCGGAGATATGATTTTTCAAAATTTCAATGTAAATTTTTTATTTTTTTTTCTATCTATTTATGTGCTAGGCAACTGTAGGCCATCTACACAGTTATAATCCTTATATCGCAAACTCTTTCATATTTATTTTGGACATTCACACAACCCAACACCACATCCATGCCCTGAGCGGGATTCGAACCCGCGACCCCGGCTTTCAATGTAAATCATATTTCTACGTTTTCACAGAATGATAGAATTATTCTGTGGGTATTCTATGAATTGTTATAATGTCAACTTATTTTCCTGAGACATGACGTTGTCTCATTGTCATTCATTCCAGCAATCGTATAAATATGAGAATTATAATATAATATCTTACTTTTTGTTGGAACTGGAATATTGGTGTATTGGAGTAGATTTGAGGATAGATATATATTATCGTTCATCATAGAATTGAGGAATGAATATCTCGGATGAGTTCGTTGTTGGGTAGAATTCGTCTCTTGGTTTTGGATTGTTAATTTTTGGCACTTTTGTTGAATTTAAATTCTTCTATGATGTTTGAATTCAATTTCTGCTAAGATGAAGTTCTAAATTTCAATAATGAATCGTACTTCTATGTTTTCACAGAATGCTATAAATATTCTATCTAAGCTTTATTATATGATCTGTGTTCATACTCGTACATTTCATCCTGTTCTATAAGAGAGAGTCAAATTCATTTCAGCTATTTTAATTTGGTTTCTTCCATGGTGCAGTTCTCATTCTCAGATTGCTCATTTAATCTTGATAAATAAACGATTATTTGAATTGAATTTCCTTTATGATGCAATTCTATCATAAGCATACATTGATATAATTCTCAACTCTGAGAAACCAATACTTTCGGAGATATAATTTGTCTGTTTGAACTAGAGCGCCAGAAAGCTCCTGTCCACAGGACTTGAACCCATTTTGTTTTAAATTTTCAATGATTTTTTAATAAATTTTTACAATAACCATCCTCATGATATTTTGCGAGAATTTTCGCGTTGGCATTCTACAACTAATTACCATGTTTGAATTCAATCGGTTCAGTATTTTTCGAGTTAATGAGGAACAAAAAACAACCAAATTTCAGATGGCTATAACTCTAAAACCGTTTGGCCGATTATGCTCGTAAACAAACTGAAATGTCGCGTTTTGGTGCTATCCTAACCTGAAAACTTCAAGCCGCTATCTCTTTCCGTTCTCAAGTTATCGTGACAACAAAAATATTTTTTAATAATTTTTTTTTAATTTTCTAGCCATACGATTCGCACAAAAATTCACAAACGTGCTTCGGTTCTTATTCTACAACTACTCACCAAGTTTCAATTCGATCGGATTTATATTGGTTGAAAACAAAATTATTACTCGGAAACCAATGGGCTGATTATGCCCATTAACAAACTTTTTCGTCGTATTGGGATGCGCCACCCACCCTGAGAATTTCAAGTCGCTAGCTCTTTTCGTTCTCAAGTTATCGTGGCAACGGCCGGACGGCTGGCCGGACAGAATCAAATTTGACGTCGAATTCTTCATTGGGTAGTCGAACTTAATCGTTTGAGACCATTTTCGTCAAAAAATTCGAAAGTTACAGACATTTGGGCAAAACTATAACGCGATGTTCCCCAGAACATACGCGAAAAAATTGAGAGAATTCCGCATCATAACTTGGTTGAAACTCATTTGACATGATAGGTATTCAAAATGCCTAATACCGCTGCTGATATGTTCAGAACTTTCTGCCAAAAGGATTTTGGTCATGCATAGATTTCACAAATCATTCTTGGTCATGAGTGGTCTGTAGATATATCGACAAATTCGACTAAACTGAGCCGTGTTAAGCTTTCCATAGCTGGACTGGTTGTCTCTTTCCTACACTCGGTTTCCATGGGAGCCATGCACGTACGATTACTACAATTGTAATTTCATTGTCCACGATTCACGCGATCGGAATAGAAGCTGAACCTCCATGACATAAGCCACTTAGGAACCACTCAATCTTTCTGCTTCCAGTCCACTCGTCCAAATCGTTGAGACTGAAGAAGCTTGAATTACAATTACTGTTGTAATCGTACGGAAATGACTCTATGAAAACCGAGTGTAGAAAAGAACCTCCGAAGATTTAAATCGCATCGAATAGTTACTAGCGTTTTATCATAGAAGTATATAACGTGACCGTTTTAAATACTTCTGCGTCTAATTGAGAACTGTTCACTGCTTGAATTACTCTTATAGGGAAAACTTAGATGCATCTCTTTCTCTTGGCATATATGGCAACTGTTGGTTTGACAATTCAGACAAATTTTCGAACGGAAAGAGAATTTTCAGAGTATGTTTCGCATCCGAATCCGAATATTCGTTCTATCGTTGATGTTGTTTCATAATTCTTTGTTTGGCAACATTGTTTGATACATTGTTTCTGACAAATATCTTGTGTTTCTAACTCAGAAACAATTCACAAAATAATAAATTTTTATATTATAGATATTTTGCAGAGTTTGAGAGAACACCCATAAAGGAACCATCTAATAATGAATGTAACTCCCAAAGTATACTATACTGATTACTTAGGGCACTGTTTATTTTCGAACCAACAGTGAGTGTATGTATTTGGGCCGAAACTATTCGTTTGAGAACATTATCGGTCAAAAAGATGATCAGTTTTCTTCTGACGTTTGTTTTTAGTGTCGAATTCTTATTCTTGGAAATATTGGGATTTTTTTCTAGTGCTGAGCAGCTTTGGGCAAGTTTAGTACCTGGATGGGTGATAGATCTGTCTATAAATTTGGACAGCGCGCCAAAGCCCCTGTCCACAGGGCTTTCCCCCTTTTTGGCGCTCTAGTTCCTCGGAACTGAGTGCTTATCAATTTGCCCAAATGTCTGTAATTTTCGAATTTTTCGATGAAAATGGTCTTAAACGATTTGGTTCGACTCACTGATCAAGAATCCGTGGTCCAAATTCATTCTGTCCGGCCGTAGGCACGATAAGTCTCGAACGGAATGAGCTAGACAGTTGAAATTTTCAGAGTAGGTTTGGGAGATAAATATGTCGGCTAAGTTCGTTATTGGGCAAAATCGGACAGATGGTTTCGGAGTAACAAAAAAATTTTTTTTTTACAAAGCAAATTCCAAATATTTTTTTTTTCAATAAGCAGTTCTACCATAAGAATCCAATGATATCATTTTTAACTCTAACATGCTAATACTTTCGGAGATATGATTTTTCAAAATTTCAATAATAAATCGTATTTCGTCGTTGTCACAGAATGATTTTCTATGTATGAATTGTCATAATGTCAACTTATTTTCCTGAGACATGACATTATCTAATCAATCGAAGAATTGTGAGCGAAGTGAGAAAAATCTCAGTTGTTTGCTCCGAAATTAGTTTTTCTCAGAAAAGTCTTACATTTCGGAACGGAACATGAAGTAAGAGATCTGAGAGTAGTGAGACTGCTTTTCATCCATAGACATAGATATAACTCTCGAACGGAATGAGGTAGGTAGTTGTAATTTTCAGAGTAGGTTAGGGAGATGAATATCTCGGTTAAGTTCGTTATTGGGCAAAATTGGCCAGATTTAATTTGATTTCTTCCATGGTGCAGTTCTCATTCTCATGATTGCTTATTTAATCTTGATAAAGAAACTATTATTTGAATTGAATTTCCTCTATGATGCAGTTCTATCATATGAATCCATTGATATAATTCCCAACTCTGAGAAACCAATACTTTCGGAGATATAATTTGTCTGTTTGAACTAGAGCGCAAGAAAGCTCCTGTCCACAGGGCTTGAACCCATTTTGTTATCAGAAATTGAGAACGTATTGTATATCCTGTGATTCAGAATATTCCTTCTTAATAAGTTCTTATCATCATCAACAAGAAATATACCAAGAATCAAGAATATCATACATATTGATTTGAGGAACTGAAAGCCATGTCTTTTGATGAGTCTTTTCAATAATTCTCTGAAAACATTTTCTGACAGATGATCCCATCTGTCGATAATCCAAAGCAGAGAGAAAGAGACACAACAAAGCCGGTAATCGTTTCAATATTAGTTTCCTGTCAAGCAGGCCTTGTGTTATAAGAATGACTGACATAAAAGTTCCGGTATTCCCCTGGACACTTCAATAACGCATTTTATAGTGAATAACAAGGACGGGTATTCTGTGGATCTGATAAGCTCCTGAATTTTGCCAGCATGCCTTGCGTCTCCAGTATGAGGCCGTATTATTTCGGATTATATCACCTGAGGAACGGGAATTTTCCAGGAAATACGACCTGAATAATTCACCACAGGCAGGGGCGTCGGGAAGGAATAGGGGTTCCCTTTCGTCGGTGTGTTTTTGGCGTATGAAAAATTCATCGGGAAGAGTACGGTCTAGGTAGTTGAATCAGAGCAGATGGTTAATTTTTCAGGGGAGTATTCAGGAAAAAGGTTCTCTGGAGGGTTTATTCAGTAGTTCGAATTAATACGATATCAGAATAAAATTATGAATAATTCAAATAGGTAGGTACCTGTTGGGAATGTGTACAAGTCCTGATAGTGTTGAATCGATATTTTCTCTTCGGCATATGCGGGGTGCGTCCTTATAATTATTGCGCGTATGTTCTGGGGAAGATCGCTTTAACATTTTGCCCAAATGTCTGTAACTTTCGAATTCTTTGACGAAAATGGTCTCAAACGATTTGGTTCGACTCCCCGATGAAGAATTTGAGGTCTAATTTGATTCTGTCCAGCCGGCCGGCCAGCTGACCGTTGCCACGATATGTTGAGAACGGAAAGGGATTGCGTAGGTATTTACTATGGTAAATTCGATCAAGAGTTTCCAATACAGGAGAGCAGACATTATAATTCACCATGGTAAATTCGATAAAGAGTGTGCCATACAGCTGCCACGATAACTTGAGAACGGAAAGAGCTAGAAACTTGAAATTTTCACGGTAGGTGGCGCATCCCAATACGACGGACAAGTTCGTTATTGGGCATAATCGGCCCGATCGTTTCCGAGTAATAATTTTGCTTTCAACCAATATGAATTCGATCGAATTGAAACTTGGTGGATAGTTGCAGAATATGAACCAAAGCACGTTTGTGTAATTTCGTGAGAATCTTATCGGTAGAAAATTTAAAAAAAATCATTAAAAAATATTTTTCAAAACGCTATAACCTGAGAACGGAAAAAGAATGCGATTTGAAATTTTCAGGTTAGCTTGTACATCTGAATGCGACATTTGAGTTTGCTTATAAGCATAATGGGCCAAACGGTTTTGGAGTTATACCCATCTGAAATTTGGATTTTATTTCCTCAATTACTCGAAAAATATAGAATCGATCCAATTCAAACATGGTTACTAGATGTAAAATGCCAACGCGAAAGTTCCTGCAAAATTTCGTGATGATCGTATAACTAGATTTTTTTTTAAATCATTGAAAATTATTCAAAAAAATTCTATATATCAAAAACTATTCATCCAATATCGCTGAAATCTTGCGAAAGCCTTCAGAATCTAACTCAACTACCAAGTCCTAAGTTTGAACACGATCGGATATATATTGTTGGAGATTCGAGCAGCCTTGTGTGAGTTCAGTAGATGGATGGGTGATCGTTGTCACGATAACTTTCGAACGAAAAGAGGTAGGGACTTGGAATTTTCAGATTGTGTTGCGTATCTGAAGTTGAGTTCGTTTAAGGGCATAATCGGTCCAACGTTTCCGGAATTATACCCACCCGGAATATTATTTCCTCGATAACTCAAAAAATATAAACTCGACCGAATTGAAGCTTGGTAACTAGTTGTAGAATATCGAGATAAAGACGTTCGAAATTTTGTAAGAACCGTACCCCTAGAAAATTTCAAAAAAAGTACGAAAAAAAAATTGGTTCAACCACTGACATGAAGTCAGGAGCTTTTGCGCGTATGTTCTATTGTCCATTCTCCCGTATTGGAAACTCTGAATAGAATTTACCATGGTGAATTATATTGTCCGTTCTGCTGTATTTGACACTCTTAACCGAATTTACCTTGGTAATTCGAATTTACCTTGGTAAATCTGATTAAGAGAGTGTCCGATACAGGAGAACGGACAATAGTATTCACCATGGTAAATTCGATTAAGAGTGTCCAATACAGGAGAATGGACAATTGAACATACGCGCAAAAGCTCCTGACTTCACGTCAGTGCTTGAATCAATTTTTATTTATATTAAGTTGTACATTAATTTCAACCAAAGCATAGCTCAGCCAAAGGATTTTGCCTCGGATTTTCTTATTGCTTGTGAATGTACTTGAAAATCCTTTTTGTACTCCCGAGTACTGTCCTCCCGATCACAATATAAGACCAATGCTTAGTGCTTAGTAATTCAAATGTTTCATGAAAAGGCTTAGTGCTTATTAATCCCTTAAGTGCTCCCGAGTACTTCTGAGGATTACTGAGCACAAACCCTTTCCGAAATCTTGTTGTAATAGATGCTGACGCGCTGTGGTCGGAGGTGCAATTTGTACCAGGGTGATCAATTGAGGCATGAACGAAACTTGTAATTATCAGTTGTTGGTTATTGATTTCCAACTCCTGAAAACTATTCAGTGCTGTGGGTCGTCTATCAAGTAGATATAATTTTTTTTTTTTTTTTTTATTTTCTTTTGAATTCACAGATTTATTCGATATATTCATATTTAAATTTCCATCACAAACGAAAATAATGCAATTCTTTTTCTGCGGATATGTTTTGACTTTTTGAAAAATTAAATGAACCCATTACATCATGTTGATCAATTCGAATTAAATTATTTATTAATGGAAAACTTCACGTCATTGTTTTTTGCGCGTATGTTCTGGGGAACGTCGCGTTATCATTTTGCCCAAATGTCTGTAATTTTCGAAATTTTTGCTGAAAATGGTCTCAAACGATTGGGTACGACTCCCTGATTAAGAATTCGAAGTCAAATTTGTTTCTGTCGTTCGGTCGGCCGGCCGTTGCCACGATAACTTGAGAACGGATATAGATAGCGACTTGAAATTTTCAGGAATGGTGGTGCGTCCCAATACGACGGACCAGTTCGTTAATGGGCATAATCGGCCCAACGGTTTCCGAGTGGTAATTATGTTTTAAACAAATACAAATCCGATCGGATTCAAACTTGGTGAGTAGTTGAAGGATACAAACCTGAGGACGTCTGCAAAATTTTGTGAGAATTGTATCACCTGAGAACCGAAAGAGATAGCGGCCTGAAATTTCGAGGTTAAGTTGCGCATCTGAATGTGACATTTGAATTTGTCTATAGGTATAATAAGCCAAATGGTTCTGGAGTTGTACCCGTCTGAAATTTGGTTGTTATTTCCTCAATAACTCGAAAAATACAAAACCGATATAATTCAAACATGGTTATTAGTTGTACAATGATGCCAACGCCAAAATTCTTGCAAAATTTCGTGAGGATCGCATCACTAGAAAATTTAAAAAAAATCATTTAAAATACATAATTGAAAAAATGCTATATATCAGAAACTATTCGTTCGACAACGCTGAAATTTTGCAAGGGTATTCAAAACCTAACTCTACTGCAAAGTTCCAAGTCTGAACACGATCGGATCCATATTGTTGTAGATCCGAACAGCCTTGTGTGAGTTCAGTAGCTGGATGGGAATCGCAGAAATTTTGTGAGAATCTTCAAAACCGACCGGCCGGCTGACCGTTTCCACGATATGTTGAGAACGGAAAGGGATAGCGTAGTTATTTACTATGGTAAATTCGATTAAGAGTGTCCAATACAGGAGAGCAGAATCTCGAATTTAACTTGGTAAATTCGATTAAGAGTGTCAGGAACTTTTGCGCGTATGTTCTATTGTCCATTCTCCTGTAATTGACACTCTTTATCGAATTTACCATGGTAAACTCGATTAATAGTGTCTAATACAGGTGAACAGACAATAGAATTCACCATGGTCAATTGGTAAATTCAATTAAGAGTGTCCATTTCAGGAGAATGGACAATAGAACATACGCGCAAAAGTTCCTGACACTCTTAATCGAATTTACCAAGTTAAATTCGAGATTCTGCTCTCCTGTATTGGACACTCTTAATCGAATTTACCATAGTAAATAACTACGCTATCCCTTTCCGTTCTCAACATATCGTGGAAACGGTCAGCCGGCCGGTCGGTTTTGAAGATTCTCACAAAATTTCTGCGATTCCCATCCAGCTACTGAACTCACACAAGGCTGTTCGGATCTACAACAATATGGATCCGATCGTGTTCAGACTTGGAACTTTGCAGTAGAGTTAGGTTTTGAATACCCTTGCAAAATTTCAGCGTTGTCGAACGAATAGTTTCTGATATATAGCATTTTTTTCAATTATGTATTTTAAATGATTTTTTTTTAATTTTCTAGTGATGCGATCCTCACGAAATTTTGCAAGAATTTTGGCGTTGGCATCATTGTACAACTAATAACCATGTTTGAATTATATCGGTTTTGTATTTTTCGAGTTATTGAGGAAATAACAACCAAATTTCAGACGGGTACAACTCCAGAACCATTTGGCTTATTATACCTATAGACAAATTCAAATGTCACATTCAGATGCGCAACTTAACCTCGAAATTTCAGGCCACTATCTCTTTCGGTTCTCAGGTGATACAATTCTCACAAAATTTTGCAGACGTCCTCAGGTTTGTATCCTTCAACTACTCACCAAGTTTGAATCCGATCGGATTTGTATTTGTTTAAAACATAATTACCACTCGGCAACCGTTGGGCCGATTATGCCCATTAACGAACTGGTCCGTCGTATTGGGACGCACCACCTATCCTGAAAATTTCAAGTCGCTATCTATATCCGTTCTCAAGTTATCGTGGCAACGGCCGGCCGACCGAACGACAGAAACAAATTTGACTTCGAATTCTTAATCAGGGAGTCGTACCCAATCGTTTGAGACCATTTTCAGCAAAAATTTCGAAAATTACAGACATTTGGGCAAAATGATAACGCGACGTTCCCCAGAACATACGCGCAAAAAACAATGACGTGAAGTTTTCCATTAATAAATAATTTAATTCGAATTGATCAACATGATGTAATGGGCTCATTTAATTTTTCAAAAAGTCAAAACATATCCGCAGAAAATGAATTGCATTATTTTCGTTTGTGATGGAAATTTAAAATCATTTAAAATACATAATTGAAAAAAATGCTATATATCAGAAACTATTCGTTCGACAACGCTGAAATTTTGCAAGGGTATTCAAAACCTAACTCTACTGCAAAGTTCCAAGTCTGAACACGATCGGATCCATATTGTTGTAGATCCGAACAGCCTTGTGTGAGTTCAGTAGCTGGATGGGAATCGCAGAAATTTTGTGAGAATCTTCAAAACCGACCGGCCGGCTGACCGTTTCCACGATATGTTGAGAACGGAAAGGGATAGCGTAGTTATTTACTATGGTAAATTCGATTTAGAGTGTCCAATACAGGAGAGCAGAATGTCGAATTTAACTTGGTAAATTCGATTAAGAGTGTCAGGAACTTTTGCGCGTATGTTCTATTGTCCATTCTCCTGTAATTGACACTCTTTATCGAATTTACCATGGTAAACTCGATTAATAGTGTCTAATACAGGTGAACAGACAATAGAATTCACCATGGTCAATTGGTAAATTCAATTAAGAGTGTCCAATTCAGGAGAATGGACAAAATAACATATGCTCAAAAGCGTCAGTGCTTGAACCAATTTTTGATTTCATTATTAAGGGAAAGAAAACACGTTGACTGCTTTTCATAATATAATACTATGTTTTTATCATATATCGGGTTTTATCCCATATTGAAAATGGGAAATACAATATGCATGTGCAGAGAAAACTGAGGGGCTTATGGAATTCATATTTCCATTCATTGTTTCATCCTTTCTTTAATAATATTAAAGACCTTGTCAAACTATGTGAGAATAGAATGAACTTTGAGTTCGTTAGTTTTATATAGAAATTTGGATTGAGTTTTGTTGTGAAGTTTTCTCTAAATATGCCCATATTCTCCAATTAACAGTTTTTTCTGACTTCCCATTTTTCTAGTTAAAGACTAACCAGTTCATAAAACTATTTCAAATTAGCATAAAGGAACCAGATAGAGTTAATCTTAAGTTATTAGAATAAACTACAGTCATATTAAAGATCATTTTTCATCATTTCTCCTAAAATTTACCATTTTCGAGATATTCCTCATTTAATGTTATAAAATTTGATAAAAATTCCAAATCCGGCCCTTAACCAGATTCCCTGATTCAAGGTGAAAGCCACGTTGCTATCATTCATAGATAATTTATCCTCACAACACAGACAAAGGAAATCATCGAAAGATCCATAGACATAAAGACATAATGAATCTCAAAGTTTGACCACCACTTGGTCGTCCATAGAAATCTCTGGTGATAATGATATGATTCTTGTGCACCTGAATCACAGACAAGATATTATATTACTTCAACCTCGCTTGTTTAGAAAATAGAATTTCTATAATTTTTTGTCACCAATAGTGTATAAATCTTTCAAATTATATGTTATCCATATCATCAATTTATTTTTATACTGTGTCAATTCTGCACAATCATTCTAAGGATTTCAGTCAGATATGGAACATAATTTCATCTTATAACACCTCATTCAATTTATAATTTTCTACAGTTATAGCTCACGTAAAATCTAATTATTTTCTTCCAACCGTTTAAATGATAATTTTGTACAATGTGTGAAATAAGATATTTGAAACAATGGTGTATGAACTCTTCTTGTTTATTACACTCCTATTTCCATGGCGTCAGGCAACGTTGATCTGATCGAGACTCCATATCTATGGAGTTCGATCATAGAATTTATTTTTGTGCTTAGAACGATATGACTATATTCATTTATAAACTTGAAGGAATTAAGGATATTTCAGGATTTTCGTTTCCAATTTGAGAATAGGCGATGATGAAATTGTGTATATTATTATAGTGGAAAAAATTGGATATTGTTGCTTCCCAGCAACTCCACACCTAGATGGGCTTTTCTTCTCTATTATACAGGGTGAGTCTTTGACCACTGCATTAATTTTAACCAAAGATTCCTCTCATCAAATGAAACACTTTTTTCATTTAACATTTTTCCAAATTCAGCTCAGGTAAAAAGATACAGGCTGTTGAAATTTTGAAAAAAAAATCAGTTTTTATTTTGTAGCTTTGACATCCTCTTTTCGAAAAAAATGAAAGTTGGCGTAAAGTTTCCTATAACTATGATACATATTTTGCAAATATTAGTTATTTTCTACTTCTACTAGTTTTCTAGTTATGGACTCCTGGATTCATAAAACTAAACGAAATTATCATAAAGAAACCATATAAAGTTTTTCTTCAGTCATTTCAAAAATATACCATCGTTTTAGAACATTATATTATTCTTCATAATTTCTCCTTAAAAGCACCGTTTTCGAGATATTCTTCATTGAATGTTTTAAAATGGAAAACTCCAGAAATTTCACTACTTTTATGGATCCGTCCCTGAGCGTTGGAATCCCGAATCAAGCTGTAAACCACGTTACCATGCCTTATTCTCATCCGCCAACAATGTCATAGATAATTTATTTGCGGCAGTGTATTAGCACATTGTGAAATCTTTAAACGATTGTAACTTTTTACCTGAGCCGAATCTGGAAAAATGGTAAATGAAAAAAGTGTTTCGTTTGATGAGAGGAATCTTTGGTTAAAATTAATGCAGTGGTCAAAGACTCACCCTGTATATACAGTGTGGAAAAGCCAAATGGAATGAATTAATTTTCTTGGGTGCTGTACAAATTTATGGAAATTCGCGAATCATGTCAATTTTAAATTGTCATCCCATCGTAAAACTGCAAACTTCACCTTCAATCCCCTTCGAATGGCAGGTACAACCCCAGGTTGACCCCAATTTTTCAAATAAGAAGAATGGGCTTCTGATACATCTTTTGAAAGTTCTCGTCATTCTCTATCCAGAAATGTTATCACTTTCATGTTTATTGCATAAATCAAATTAGAAAAAAATAAAATCAAGTGATAAGCGAAATTTGATACAATATCAAAAATTGAAATGTAGCAAAAAAATTATGAATGGTAATGAAGTAGATGTTCAAGGTATTCACCGTGAACGCCAACATCCTAACCTCAAATAAAAATTTCTTCCAACATTATTCAACATCCCAGGTGTGATCATTTTCTTCACATCTCGAAGGCGAATAAGTTTAGTATAATTGTAGCAAGATTTGGGAATTTTGGAGGGAATATCATAATGAATTTTGAAATTTTTGTTTTGTTTTTGATTTTTGCAATAGACATTAAAGTGATAACATTTCTGAATAGAGAATGACGAGATCTTCCAAACGATGTATCACAAGCCCATACTACCTATTTCAAAAATTGGGAGTTGTACCTGTCTTTCGTAGGGGGTTGAAGGCAGGGTTCATATTTTTACGAAGAAGAATGACCATTTAAAATTATAATTTGACATTCTGTTTGAATTTTGCAGTATCTTTACTGCTATAGTAAATCTCAATTTGTTTCGTTTGATTTTTTGTTATTGGATTTTCCATAAATATTTACCCACAGTAACCAAAATTATGAATTTATTCCATTTAGCTTTTCCACGCTGTATATTATTATTTCATAATTTTATTATTTTGGTTGATCATGGATAAATTTGCATAGTTTTGTAGGCATCAATCAAAGTGTTTCGGTGAAGAATGTGCAACAAGAAAATGTTTCCAAATGTTTCTCTTTTCTTTACTAGAATACTCTCAAATTAAGCCAATCAGGTCTATCATATACTTCCCAGAACAATTTCCTGCAACGAGCTCTTGTAAACTGATGTTATGTCTGTGAGGATAAGCCACTCATAAAATATCTATACCCATCAGAAACAGTGCCTGTATAATTCACTCTTAATCTAATAGACGTACGTCAAAGGGACACTACTCCTTCAAGATTAATTCCGACAGGTGGGGCCCTACATGCAGTCCACTAGAGAGGTTTCAAAGCCCCAAAACACGATCAAAGGGCTCCTTTCAAAAATTCATTTGAAGCGGATTCTCCCTTCCGTATTTATATCCCGGTTAGGCTGCGGAGATTTATGTTTCCGGTTCCTCTCGTCCATTTTCCATAAGTTGACGTTCAAATTAGTTTTTGCGGGCCAACCTGCAGATGTCAAAAAGCGCCGACAGAGTTCGGAATTCCAGAGTTTTAATATCGTGAAATAAAATGGAGCTGAGGTAGAACTCAGGTTCATTGGATGAAGCGAAAAAGCGTGAATGTTTATGATTCAGGAACTGATGTTTTGATTGCCACGGTAAATTAGAATTATACATAGTGAGATAATCCTGGGAAATACAATAAAGTTTCCCCGGTTTTTCTCTTCAGTTGGTTGTCGCGATTGCATTAGACGAATGAGAGCACGATATAATTTTCATTGCAATGGAATTTTTAATATCATCATAGTATGATATAACATCAGAGTTAACCATTTGATCTTAGGAATTCTAAGTATTGTGAAATATCAGAAATTTTTGCGTTTTATGATGATACTCGATTGCCTACGAAATCTATCTCCTTCTTTTCCCATCTCATGTTGGTTATATCACAATGTCCAAGGAGAAATCATTAAAGGATACTGTGGGAGGTATACTCATTATTGAACGGTTTTTTTCTGGGTTTTCTCTCCCAAACTCTGAAAAATATCTATAAAATAAAAATTAATTATTTTGTGATTTGCTTCTGCGGAAGAAACACAGGATATTTTTTGCAGAAGCAAATCACAAAATAATTAATTTTTATTTTAACTATATTTTTCAGAGTTTGGGAGTCCAAGGAGAAGCCTATAAGCTTATTGCAGTTGGTTCTTGGACAAAATAGGGTGAGTTGTGTCTTTTTGGAGGCACAATACTTTAGGATCTTGTATCATTACCTAGGGTATAATGATTCTACATTCACACTTTGGAATAAATACAACACTTCATGCTATTATGTACAGGTGTATTTGCACGAGTTCTACGAACTTCAACTTCGCCGTCACATTAAATGCCGTCGATTACTGAAGTTTCTAACAGTCTCGATACTCTGTACTTGAACGTTTAACAGTCTTTACCGTCCAATGAGCTTTTACAACACTCGCACCTCTAATTCCACTTCCTTAACGACGTCTCTCGTGCTCCGCAGCACCCTTCGAACTCGCTCCCGTTCTCCTCGAATAACCCTTGGTACCTCCCTTCCCCTCTCTCTCTCTGAGCTAAGGGCTATACTACAACGGTAGTACTCAACGCTTATTGGTAGATCCTCTATATTGCGCTACTTCGTTGAAACCAACGGATTTGCGTGGGAACAATATCAGGAGCGTTACTGATTTCTGAGAACCTCACACCCAAGAAGGCCCTTCCAAGATTTAGATGACAGCTAACATGCATATGATGTTACTCTCTTCCTCTTCAGAGAAAAGAAGTCTGCCAGTCTAGACGACTAAGTGCCTTCTGCGCGCCTCCAGACTCAATATGCGATATAAGGGCATGTTTTAGGATCTCTTTCAGGATATAATCCAGAAATGCGTCTAAAATATCCGTTCGAATGTCGTTCAACTTCATCTGCACCAGTAAAACTAATCTTAATTTAATCTTATTTACAAGGGCGAAAATATAAGAATTCCTACAATACTATTGTTTGCCTCCCTCCTGCAGTGAAATTACTTTGAGATTTTTTTCTCATTAAAGCTTTAGGAGTTCAAGAAATGGAGGTCAGTTTTTGCGCGCTATCATTTTTCCCAAATATCTGTTATGTTCGAATTTTTTGCAAAAAATGGTCTCAAGAGATTAGGTTCGACTCTCTGATGAATAATTCATGGTCAGGCCGGCCGTTCCATGATAACTTGAGAACGGAGCAAGATAGCGAAATCTCAATGTAGGTGGCGCGTCGAACGTATTTGTTAATGGGCATAATCATCCCAACGGTTTCCGAGTACACATTTTGTTTAGAACCAATACCGATCCAATCAAATTGACACTTGGTTACAAGATATAGAATACCGACATAAAGATTTATGTGAAATTTTGGATCATAGCACCCGAAAATTAAAAAAAATATTATTTATCTCACGATAACTTGAGAACGGGACGAGATAGCGAATTGCAATTTTTGGGGTAGGTTGAGCATCCAAATGCAAGTTTCCTGATAGGCATAATCGGCCGAACGGCTTCTGAGTTATACATATCTGAAATGTTGTTGTTATTTCCTCAATAACTCAATAAAAATACTGATCCTATTCAATTCAAACGTGCGAATTATATTTGTGGAATACCAACGCGCCAATTATTGAGAAATTTTCTGAGAATTGTATCACTAGAAAATTTTCAAAAAATTATTGAGAATCATTGAAAAAATGTCTTTATCTCAGAAACTACTCATCCAACAGCGCTGAAATTTTGCGAGAGTTTCGAAACATAATTTTACAGCTCAGTTCCAAGTTCGAAAACTATCAGATTCATACATTGTTGGAGATAAGAGCAGCCTTGGGTGAGTTGAGCAGCTGGATGGGTGACCGTTGTCACGATAATTTTCGAATGGAAAGAGATAACGACTTGCAATTTTCAGTTTAGATTGCACATTTGATGGGACAGTTGAGTTTGTTGTTGGTATAATCGGCCCAACGGTTTCGTTACCATACCCATCTGGATTATTTTCTTGATAACTCAAAACATACGAATCCGATCGAATTAATACTTGGTACCTAGCTGTGGAATACCGTCATAAAGACGTTTGTGAAATTTTGTGGGAATCATATCTCTAGCAAAATTTAAAAAAATTATGAAAAAATAAATTATATCACGATAACTTGAGAACGGAAACAGATAGCGACTTGGAATGAACAGGGTAGGTTGTGCATCCGAATGCGACATTTGAGTTTGTTAATAGGCGAAATCGGCCGAATGATTCAGAAATTATATACATCTGAATTTTTGTTGTTATTTCCTTCTATAAGTCAAAATATACAAATCACCCATCGAATTAAAAATCGGTAATTAATTTTAGACCGCCGACACGAATTTCAAGACTATCGTATCATGACATTACTTCAGAAGTAAGTTTTTTCGTATATCATTAGATATTTAAAGAATTCGATTCAGACAGAATACATTTTTGTCAGAATTAAAAATTCTGTGATCATAGACGAATCTCTCATTACTCAACTCGGTTTAAAAATGGTATGAAATGTATTCATATCTTGTATAAGCTGCGAAAATGGTCTACATTGATGGTAGATGCGAATAACAGTGTCCAGTAAACGTGAATAAAGCATTATTAACAGTAATTTTTAGTCGGTCGGTTTAAGGTTAAATTTTAATTCAGCTATCCTGAAAAATTTTATATCTCAGAAACTATGCTCGATCGGATTCGTATGAAGGGACAATGGAACATGCTCGCAAAAGCTCCTGTCTTTGCGTCAGTGCTTAACCAATTTTTGATTTTGCTTTCGGCAACAGCAAATCGCACAATGATAATGTCGAAACGAAAATATAGAAATGACACTCTTATGTGAAATGTCACTTAGAATGAAATGACTTCCTCAATTCTATGATGAACGATAATATATATTCTTTCCTCAAATCCACAATACACCAATAATCCAGTTTTGTTTTTACTGGAGATATTCTGAACACAATATTATTGACTTACCATTACCATTCCTATCATCATATGGATTGACCATCGGCATGAAAATATCAACCAACAAAAAGTATGATATTATATTATAATTCTCATAATTCTACGATTGCTGAAATGAATAGACAACGTCATGTCTCAGGAAAATAAGTTGACATGATAACAATTCAATAATAGAATAATTATATAATTCTGTGAAAACATAGAAATACGATTTATTCTTGAAATTTTGAAAAATAATATCTCCGAAAGTATTAGCTTGTTAGAGTTAAAAATTCTATCAATGGATTCTTATGGTAAAACTGCATATTGAAAAAAATTAAATTTGGAATTTGTGATGTAAAATTTTTTTTTTTGTTACTCCGAAACCATCTGTCCGATTCTGCCCAATAACGAACTTATCCAAGATATTTATCCCCCAAACCTACTCTAAAAATTTCAACTGTCTAGCTCATTCCGTTCGGGAGTAATCGTTCAAGACCATTTTCATCGAAAGATTCGAAAAATTCGAAAATTACAGACATTTGGGCAAATTGATAAGCACTCTGTACCAAGGAACAAGAGCGCCAACTTTCGAACAGAACAATGTCCGCTACTAATCTAATAGGTCACTCAGTCTGAAATCTTCATATGTCTCCATCTGTTATCGACCAACTGTCATAGTCCATATGTTACATATGGATGTTCATTTGTTCGATAACGTTAGTTAGTAAGAAAATATTTAAATTGTGAGAATTTATTAAAAATACATTGTGATATACTAAATTCTTACTCAATGAGTTTATTGTGTATAATGGATGCCTTGGCCTGTTGATCTTCTGTATTTGGACACTGATCTATACATTATTAAGGTAGGTAATTGAAAACATAGTAGTTGCTCAGGATGAAGTTGTAACGATGAGAATAATTGGATAAGAGCTTCATACTTCAGTCAATATGTCAGAGACACCTGATGTGTTTAAGATCGATATTGTGTAAACTTTTTCATAGTCCATCAGAAATTTGAGACTTCATTGATTTGATTTTGATTTGATTTGATAGTAAATTTATGAATATTTATATAAAATGTTTTTGGAACAGGGAAATTTGGATGGACAATCTTCGAATTATCTGAATTCAAGGTTTAGGTTTTTTGTTTTTTTCAGATCTCTTTCAAGTTAACTAATTCAGGGGCCATATAAAATACTGGCAACAATTCTACAAAGCTAATGTTCATCCGTTTTCTATGTTTCTCAACAAGTACCTGTAATAGGAAGATGCGTGGAAAAGGACCTAGAAAGAAACTATCAGAGATGTGATATAGCAATCCACCCTGACAGTCCGGCTGATATTAAAGCTCTGAGCTCCCATGTTATCGATTGCAAGCTGATATGGGAGTGCCGAAGAAAACCCAACGAAGTAGGCAAGAACAACAGGGTCTCCTTGGTCTGGATTCCTGGTCGCGCGGTAATCACAGGAAATGAGGAGACCAACACACTTGCCAAGAAAGGAGCACAAACGCCCTTTATTGGCCCGACACCCTACTGTGGGGTTGGTAGATACACCTACAAAAGTGAATTCCGGATGGAAGAAGAAACAGAAAGGGGTATTTTCTGGAGATATCTCCCCACAATATATCACCCCAAGAAATTCCACCGGAACTTTGATACTGTTAGATCCAAGAGATACTTGGACCTCAGTAAGAACGAACTGCACCTTCTCACAGGGCACTGCGGCCTTGAGAAGCTTATGATGAGATTAGAGCTAGCAGAAACTGACGATATCAGATGCCGTTGGGAGGAGGATGAAACTCCTGATCACCTGGTAATGGAATGCCGCGCCATCTCAAACCAACGCAACGAATTCTTTGGGCAAGAAAGTTGCAGGAGCGAAGACGTAGCCTCCTTGAAGCCATCCTAGATACTGGAGTTCATCAGAACTCTGGAACTGGAAGGCGAGCTGTAGATGGTAATGACATCGATAGCTCTGACGGTGGGCACAATAGACCTTAAGGTCGCAGGGCAACTTTACCCCCTGCAACAATATACAATGTTTCTCAACAGATGAACACCCAGTTATTTAACCTTTTTCACGTTTTGCTAATGGAACTAGATTTATTTATATTATTCTCGCAGAAAAATATCTTGTCCTGCTGTGTCACCGAATTGATTTATATTCACTGTGAAGCAATGGTATGGAAAGTACGTAACATTAATCACTCAAATATGGCAACTGATATCGATGAGGTGCGTTCTCAAAAATACTTACAATCCGTGATATACTAACATTTTGTGTATACATAAGGTGAACTAATCAAAGTGTTAAGGTGGCCCTTCCTCCTACCTCTTGCTGATATATGATGAGTTAACCCATCCTCCCCTTTCTAGCATCACGTTTATTTTATATTTTTGAAAATTTTCAGAAAAGTTCAGCTATACAATAATTATTGCTTCTCCATGAGTTGATTAATATAGGGGATGGCGTAATAGAACCTGCATTATTTTGAAAAATTGTAAAAAAAATTATTTATGTTTATAAAACTGTGAATATAGAGGCTAATAAATTCAGTTGATTTTTTTTTAAATACTATCATCTAAATGATTTCCTTCTCTGCGTCGGCACTCCTATAGTGAACTCAGATCAGAAGAAAACTTTCCTCTGCATTGCTGGTGTTATAACTGTGCCATTTCATTGCGGTTATTGATGTAGACTTTTTGCTTGAGGTATCCCAAAAAAAAAGTCAAGAGACGTAAAGGGCTGGACTGCGTGGGATTGAGGTTTGTTTTCCCAAACATGCCAGTCTTTAAACCTCTTGACTTTTCTTGGTAGGATACCTTAAGCAAAAATATTCCATCAATAACCCGAAGAACATTCATCAGCTCAAAGAAATTATTCAGAGATAAATGGCACAGTGATCACACCAGCAATTCTGAAACATATTATTCTAATTTGTACTCACGTTTAGAGGGACGCCGACATAAAGGGGGCCACCATATGGATATTATTATTTTCAAAAAATAAACTGCAAGTCATGTGTGATCAACCAGAATAATCTGATAGTACAAAGTCTCCCGTGAAAGATTTTTCACCACCACTAGGCAGTACTTCATTTCTTCATTTCCAAGAGGATATTCGAAGTTTGAATTCAATTAATTGTTTGTGTTCTTAGTGTGACCGTTTCAAAAACAGATTTGACGTGTGTGTTTTGCGAAATGCTGTGGGATTGTGGTAAAATTTCTCTCTGTTTCTTGTTTTCCTCTGTTGCAACATATCTTTATAACTTTTTGTTTGATTTTTTAGGCAAAGCCTCAACTCTATATAATTTTTAAGGATAATAATAATAACAAAAATCAAATCAACCTCTACAGTTTCCAGTGACTTCTGCTTTCTCAGTTACACTCACAGTCCAAATAGAATCTAACAGAAAATACAATATATTCATTGAACATGACCTGCCTCACCTAAAAAGATTAAACTGTTCGGAAAACTAACAGAATTTCAAAGGTTTCCACTAAAAGTTCGGTCCAGCGATCTTGCACGAGAAGCGGTATCCGGTGAAATCCTTTACTCTACGGCCAAATTTGGATTAGTTCCGAATGAAATAGTTTTCTAGTAACGTATTTACCGCTAATTCCACCTGTCTGGGATTTACAAGCTTTGAGGGCTTTGTCTCTGATCGCAGTTCGTGACTTCAATGAATTAGTCCCTTCATTTACCGGTTCTGGTTGTGCCCACCTTGTCCTGTTTGCGCGATCCTACGCCCGACTTGTTTATTCGCAATCTCCGGATTATCCCCACCAGAGGAAATAAGTAGATGATTGGTTGATATTGTAATGTATGGGTGTGCTGAATTAACATTTGGAAATTATTTTCCGTCTGGATACTTTTCATCCCGTTTCTATGTGTTTCTGATCCGACCGACCAGTGTAATTGGCGCAAGAAAACGCTGAAAATTATAAAAAAGTGTTTCTATTTTTTCATCAAGACGCTACAAGCCTATATCACGATGAATTACTCCGGTTTTGATAATTTGATGTATCGATATTTTCGCCTAACATTAAATTGAGATCACTGCTGGACAATAATTTCTATGCGTGTGCAAATGCTTGTTGTCGCATTTAGACTTCTATAAAGTTTGCTTGCAGCATTACGCGTTTGCCTGTACGTACGTGATCCCCCACACCAACACAGCCTTGGTAAGTACAATCGGTATGAACCTAGCAGACTGTTTGGGGAAAACACCAAAACGCCCATCGCCAGTGGCGTTCATGCTGATCTAATGTCTGAACTCTATGTTCGCCAGAGCAATTAGGTTAGGGAAAAAGCTTCCGTATACCGATGAGAATATCCCCTGAGGCCGTGAATGTTTGCTCGTGGGGCAGCGGGGAAGGTTTTAAATTCTTAAAATTATAAATCACAGGAACTATTTTTGGAGCATATACATATGTCATACACTTAATACTTATATATACCGATACCTATATCCACTCAAAAAATTAGTAATTTCCCGAGGGGCTGTGTTGTGTTTTTTTCAACCCTTTAATTTCAAAAAGCAAAATCTCAACTCAAATTCAACTATTCGCTGAAGCAGTAGGTTAATTATACCGATAGCAATATTCCCTGAAAAAACTTCCCGAGGGGATATGGAGTAGTCTTTTTAACCGTTAAATATGAAATAATATCTCAGGAAATATTCGCTAGAGATCATACAAATTTTGAATGTTGGATACTTATACCAATAAAATATGCCCTAAGCAATGTAACAATTCCCAAGGAGCTGCGTGATTGATATTTCAACTCTTAAATATCAAAATTTAATATCTCAGGAAATGTTCGACGGAGCAGATTTAGATTTTGTACGAGAGTTACTTATACCGATAAAGATATACCCTACAAAAATTATTAACTTCTTGAGGGCCTGCGAGGTAGAATTTTCAACCCTTAAATTTCACCTTAAAAATTTCCGCTGAAAAATTTATTGACTTCCCGAGAGGCTGCGGGGTAGCTTTTTCTACCCTTATATGTCTCGGCAACTACTTGCCGTAGTACAAACAGAAGTTGTATGTTCGGGAACTAATCGCTGTAGCACATACATATTTCGTACAAGTATTACCTTATACCGATACTTATATCCTTTGAAAAAATTATGGACTTTCTGGGAGATTGCGAAGTATATTTTTCAATCCTCAAATTCCAAATTCTACTATCTCATTTACTCTTCGTCGAAGCACATGAAGAAATTTGCGGTAAATTTAAAAATTCAATATCCCGGGAACTATTCGCCGGAGCACATGCAAATTATGTGTTTGAGTTACTTATACCGATAGTGATATCTTCTAAAAAATTATCGACTTCTCGAGGGGCTGCGGGGTAGTTTAGTTCACCCATTTATTTCAAAATTTTTTATCTCAGGAAATATTCGCCGAAGCGAATACTCTACTAAACTTCCTGAGGGCTGCAAGATAGAATTTTCAACCCTTCAATTTTAACTTAAAATAGTGCCCTGATGAAATTATTTAGATCCTGAGAGGCTGCGGGGTGGTTTTTTCAAACCTTTAATTTCTAAAATTAATATCTCGGCAATTATTCGCCGTAGCACATACAGATTTTGTATGTGGATTACTAATACCGATAACAACCTGAAAAATATAATAACTTCTCGTGGACCTGCGGGTTGGTATATTTAACTATTTTATTTCAAAATTTAATATCTCAGAAACTATTCTCTGGAGCACACACAAATTTCATACAAGTACATATTACTTTTACCGATACCTATATCCTTTGAAAAACATATGGACTTCCTGAGGGGAAATTCCAAATTCTTATATCCCACATACCCTTCCCCGGAACACATTCAATAATTAGCGACTTTCCGAGGAGCTGTGGGGTAGCTTTTTCAACCCTAACATTTAAAAATTCAATATCTCGCGAACTATTCAGCGGAGCACATATGTTATATGTATTTGAACTACTTACACCGAATCATATCCCCTGAGAATATAATCGACATCATGAGGGGCTGCGGGGTAGTTTTTTCAACCCTTATGTTAAAAGATTAAAAAAATTAGGAACCTTTTGACAGGGCTCATACAGATTCCATACAAGTTTTACTCACACCGATGCCTTTCTTCCCTGAAAAAATTATCGACTTTTCGATGGGCTGGGGGGCGGTTTTTTCAATATTTAAATTTCAAAATTCCATATCTCATAAACTATTCGCCGGAGCGCATACAGATTTTTTTATGTGTGTTACTTATACCACTAACAATATCTCCTGAAAAAATGACATACTTCCTCAGATATTGAACTTTGAAATTAAAGCGTTGAAATAACTATCCCACAGCCCCTCGGGATGTCGATCCTGTTTTTGAGGGCATTTAGATATCGATATAAGTGATACGTGTATGGAATATGTATGTGCTCCGGCGCAAAGTTAATGAGTTATTAATTTTAGAAATTTAAGGGTTGAATATTTTAACCTGTGGCCCTCAGGAAGCCTGAATTTTTTGAATGGCATCGAAATTCAATCGTTTGAAATAATTCAAAGTGGGTAATCGACGAATATTTCGCCGACAGTCACTTAGTTTATTAGCAACTAGCTACAGTCACTTCGATGTTTAATGACCAAATGAGATGAGAAATAAAAGATTTCCATCGGTTTTCATTATTGTGCGCGTAACTCGATTTTCATTTCAGCATATCTCCGATCGAAATATTTCAAATACCTCGTCAATCTAATGAGAGCAATAGGAGTATTTAAGAGTGCAAATCATTTCCGGCATTGAGGTTACCATATCTGAATGGAAAAATGAGATGCACAATAGTTACCACGATCCATAGTCACACAGGCCCAGAAAAAGCAGAACTCCGATTTCATCACGGAAGATGTTCGTCTACATGTTCAACAACTTTTGGTAATTTTGTTTGAAGGTGAGGTTAGGGGCACATCCGCCTGCCTCCAAAGAAAATTCGATCGCTTTGTGTAACGCTCTTGCTGTTCGAGTTATACGAAAACCCTTTGTCGCGAATAAACTCCTCCGTAAACTAAGCAAGTCTATACATAATGAAATTTCGCCCGGGGTGTTTTCTTTTGATGTTTCTGAAGGAAATTATGAATCTCTGATTACGGAGGGAGTTACATTTGCCAATACAATACGGTTAATCGAATTTAATTTCCTACGACGTTTTCTCAGTCGAAAAGTTTTCTCCATGTAATTTCGTTGAATCGACTATTGCAGGTACATGGAATACTATCATATTCATGAGATGATACAATGATGAGAATTTCCGAGGTTGATTTCAATAGAAGAACGCTGGAGAGTTCGAACAAAGGTATATTATTTTTCTTCAAAATTCACCAATTCGAACTATTTTCCATCACATTAATCAATATCTGCATATTTTCTGAACTTCATTTCATTCAAGACTATTTCAACTGATATTAGAACATTGTTATATTCATAGATTTCATTTAGAGCGGTTGAATGGTTTTCGATAAATATTATCTGTATTTTCAACTTGGCAAAAACTTACCTATGAGCTGAGGAGTCGGCTGAATTTCTGAACATCTAATTGTAGTATTAAGTGATTTTTTGCACGTATCTTTCGGGGAACATCGCAATTACACACAAATGTCTGTAATTTTGAATTTTTTTTACAAGAATTGTCTCAAACGACTAGGTTCAACTCACTGATGAAGAATTTGAGGTCAAATTTGGTTCTGTCCGGCCGTTGCCACGATAACTTGAGAACGAAAAGAGCTATCGACTTGAAATTCTCAGGGGAGGTGGCGCATCTGAATACGACGGACAAGTTCGTTAATGGGCATAATCGGCCCAACAGATTCCGAGTAATAATTTTTGTCATCAACCAATACCGATCCCATCGCATTGAAACTTGGTAGCAAGTTGTGGAATACAAATACGAAGATGTTCATGAAATTTTGTGGGAATCGTGTAGCTATAAAAGTGAAAAAAAAATGTTTGAAAAATATCATTTACGTCTCGATAACCCGAGAAAGGATAGATATAACGACTTTCAATTTTTAGGGTAGGTTGTGTAGCTGAATGCGACATTTATATTCATTAATAGGCATAATCGGTTTTGGAGTTATACCCATCTGAAATTTGGTTTTTATTTCCTCAATAACTTCAAAAATACTGAACCAATCCAATTCAAACTTGGTCACTAGTTGTAAAATGCTGGCTCGGAAATGATTGCAAAATTTGGCGAGAATCGTATCACTAGAAAATTAAAGAACGATAATTGAAAATCATTGAAAAAAATTCTATATATCAGAAACTATTCGCCCGACATCACTGAAATTTTGCGAGAGCCTTCATGACTTCACTCTACTACCAAAGTTTGAACATGATCGGATGTATATTTTCAACGATCTGAGCAGCCTTGGATAAGTTCAGTAGTTGGAGGGGTGACGTTGCCTCGATAACTTTCGAACGAAAATAGGTAGGAAGTTGAAATTTTCAGGGTAAGATTAATATCTAAGACATGTTTCGAACATATACATGCTCATCTTCAGTTAAAGTACAATAATAGCTGAAACAAAGTTATGATTTAGAAATAAACTACTGTAAAAAATTCCAAGTAATACTCACAATATGTAGGGCGAAAATCAAACTAACAACAATAATATTTACAATCAAGAAACTCCAAAGTTCATGATTCATAATTAAATGTAATAAAATGGGAGTAGAACCCCAGAATAAAATAGAATGTAACATTATCTGATAAAATTCGGCAAACAAACAAGAAGCCTGGGAAGTCTCAACAAAATGAACTAAAAAATACAACAAATATATAAGAAACAATATTCAAGGAGACCAGCGGAGTCATCCAGGGGAACAAGCGTCAACCAAGAAATTAGCGACTGAAGCAAACTCTTATGAAGTCAAATTTACCATGATTTATATAATGTATGGAAACCAGATGTCCTTACTATGACTGATACAAATTTAATTATGAGGCATGGTAGTCAAAATCAATAGAATCGAAAAACGGTATACAATCAATTAGAATCTGATAATAATAATATTCCAGTAAACTTGGTCTTCCACTTTGAGTATGGACTACTACTTTCTTATGGATTCTGCCAGTCAAGCAACCTTTGTCCGTCAGTACAAAAAACTAATTATCCAGGGAAAATTGACTTCACTGGATGTTTGGTTCAACAGCGAGTAGAAATTCCGTCATCACCAGATTTATCTCGTTACGATCAAGTTCCCATAGTGCTGCTTCCCTAAAAGCTCTGTCTGCTGCCCGAAGGATTTGGCTAAAGGAGGAAATAAGTAATCTTTATTCTAAGTTAAACTCTATCAATTCCAAATTGAAATGGCTTCACCTAAAAATTACTGCCCTGTTACACGAGGTTGAATGGTATTCCTTGGGGATTAGTTTGAAGTATGTAGTGGAGGATTTGGGTAATCGTAAATACAGCAAATTGGGGTCCAAATTAGATAGACTTCTGCAGGAACAAATTAAACCTCATGTTTTCTCCAAGAATAAGTTCACTGATTTTGAGTTCCACCCTACAGTGCTGAATTTATCGTTCTGTTTGATGATGATGAGATGTCTCTTTTGAACTCTGGTTTGAAATATAACAGATAATACTCAAAATAAAAGAAATTGACATATGCTAGCGATTGAATGTGAGAATGTGATTGAGTTTAATAACTTTCAGGATAAAACTATGTTGCGTGATTTAATCGCTTCTGCTATTAAAGGAAATTCTAACTATTCTCCTAATTCAAGAAACTTACGTAACAAGTACGATAAAATTAGTTTTAAAATCATTTTAAATAAAATATCTGATAATAACTTGGTGATTTCCAAAGCAGACAAGGGAAATTGTTTGGTTGGCCTCAATCGGTTGGAATATGGTAATAAGGTCACTGCATTTTTAAATGAAAATGATTTTTCTATCGTCACTTCTAACCCCACTTCCAAGTTTACATTGTACACTAGAAAGATTGTAGATATCACTTCAGAGACAATTTTCCATTATGAATCTAACCCAAAAAATCTCCTTCCAATCAACTTTCAAACTCCTCTTTTATATGGATTACCAAAAATACATAAAGCGAACATCCCTATAAGGCCTGTTGTTTCCTACGTCAGCTCTCCTGCTTCTAAATTGGCTTCTTGGTTGAATTCTTCACTTAGAGATCTTTTAGATTTTCACAACCCCCCTACTCCATTAAAATTTCCATAGATTTAACTTCCAAAATCTCAAACTATCTTATTCCAAATAACTCTATTCTGTTTTATTTTGATATCGTCAATTTGTTTCCTAGTGTTCCTACCGAAGATTGCACTAGAATCGTTAGAAACCTTCTTGTTGAATCCAATATTAACTTTCACAATTGTTTAAATATTTGTCTTTTAATAGATGCAGTTCTCAAACAAAACTTTTTTCAATTCAACAATAAATTTTTCCGTCAAAATTCAGGCTTAGCAATGGGTTCTAATTTATCTCCTATCTTAGCAGAGGTTTTCCTATTTGATCTCGAAAAAAAACTTAATCTGTATCACCACCACCATAAAATTATGTTTCACCATAGATATGTAGATGATATATTGGTTTTGTTCAATGGCAATCTTGCTGAACTCAATGACTTACTATGTTATATGAACTCTCTTCACTCTGCTACAAAGTTCACTATGGAGATTGAAACCAATCATTCATTAGCTTTTCTGGATTTACTAATCACTAAGAAAGACCAGCACATTGAATTTTCTAATTATCGGAAAACCCCTATCACTCATTTCACCCAGACACACATAAGTTCGCTTCCTGCAATTCCCTGTTTTCTAGGCTTTTCTCTGTTCCTTTATGTGAAGATAATTTTACCAAAGAACTTAATATCATCCGACAAATAGGTGCCAATAATGGTTATCCTTCCCGTATTATTGAAAAAGCTTACAGTCGTCATGTTTTTAAAAATGTCAATCGTAATCTTGTTACTCCTAATAAATACAGCAAATTTTGCTCTATTTCCTTTTTAGGAAAATTATCGTATAATATCAAAAATATTTTCAACAAAGCGGATCACAATTTGTGTATTTCCTTCAATACTAACAACTCATTAGGAAAAAACTTTGTTAACATTAAAGACAAAATTCCTTTAATGGAAAAGTCTGAAGATTACAAGCTTGTATGTACCTTTCCGGGTTGCAACAGTGTATACGTAGACCATGACAATACGTTTGAAATTTCGACTAACAATTCGTTTGCAAACCACATTATTAACTCTAACCATTTCTTCAGGCCAGAGACTGATTTTCACTTTCTCCAGATTTGTAATAAGGGTGTTCTTCTCAATATTAGTGACATTTTCCACATTAATCGGGCTTTGAAACAACCTTCTGTTAACTCCCTCAGGGATCAAATTCTTTTTGATTGTATACCGTTCTTCGATTCTATTGATTTTGGCTACCCTACCTCATAATTAAATTTGTATCAGTCATAGTAAGGACATCTGGTTTCCATACATTAAATAAATCATGGTAATTTTGACTTCATTAGAGTTTGCTTCAGTCGCTAATTTCTTGGTTGACGCTTGTTCCCCTGGATGACTCCGCTGGTCTCCTTGAATATTGTTTCTTATATATTTGTTGTATTTTTCAGTTCATTTTGTTGAGACTTCCCAGGCTTCTTGTTTGTTTGCCGAATTTTATCAGATAATGTTACATTCTATTTTATTCTGGGGTTCTACTACCATTTTATTACATGTACTTATGAATTATGAACATTAGAGTTTCTTGATTGTAAATATTATTGTTGTAAGTTTGATTTTCTCGCCACATATAGTGAGTAAAACTTGAAAATTTTTAAACAGTTTTTTATTTCTGAAGATGAACATGTATATGTTCGAAACATGTCTTAGATATTAATCTTTTTGATTCAAAATTTGTGTGGAGACGATTTTGTGTTCCTTATTCCAGTAAACTTGGTCTTCCACTTTGAGTATGGACTACTGCTTTCTTATAAATTTTAATTTAGTTTGTTTAATGATTCTGTTCCATTATAAGATTACATTGATATCATTCCCAACTCTGAGAAACCAATAATTTCGGAGATGATTTGTCAAAGTTTGAGAAAGAGCCCAAAGCTCCTGTCCACAGAGCTTTCCCACATTTTTGGCACTCTTGTTCCTCAATACAGAGTGCTTATCAATTTGCCCAAATGTCTGTAATTTTCGAATTTTTGGCTGAAAATGGTCTTGAACGATTTGGTTCGACTCACTGATCAAGAATCCATGGTCGAAATCGATTCTGTCCGGCCGGCCGTTAATATGATAACACTCGAACGGAATGAACTAGACAGGTGAAATTTGCAGAGTAGGTTTGAGGGACAAATATCTCGGTTAAGTTCGTTATTGGACAAAATCGGTCTAATAGGTTCGGAGTCACGAAAAAACATTTTTTTTTTTACATTACAACTTTTGAATTCATATTTTTTAAGATGCAGTTTCATCATAAAAATCCATTGGTATTATTTTCAACTCTGATAAGCTAATACTTTCGGAGATATGATGATTCAAAGTTTCAATAATGCATCGTAAGTTCTATGTATTCACAGAATGCCAACACAGAATCTGTCTGTGATTAGAGTTGTTTTTTTCTCTTGGAAAGCAAGTATTCGATTCTTGAATTTGTGAATATATACAAGACTGTTTTGATGTAGCTTATGGAGGCAATAGGAAAGAAGAACATAATGGAATCATCAAAAGTAGTTACTGTTCGTTGACCACCTAGGTTAATATTACCTTTTACTTCCTTAAGTAGTGAGATATGTTCCTATATACAGTATTTTCATAATTTTGCTAGCAAAAAAATACTGAAATATGGATCTACATTTGTGTATCAATCATTTTTATTTGAGTTAAGGTTCATAATACAGAAAATACTGTGAATGAACAATTAAATTTTAAATTTTGAAAAGAGGATAGTATTTTATTAATATATTTTGAACTATTAAAATAATTTGTTCTTGATCCACTACCTACTCAAATATCAGGAATAAATGGACAATCTGCTATGATTGTCTCCAGCCTTTATGCTCTAGTCATTTCGATGATACTTTCCTTAGGTATTTCGAGTTGTGAAAACTATGCACCGAGTGTGAGTTGCAACAACCCATTCCACGAGGTTGAATCATTGCAGATTGCTCATTTAATCTTGATAAATAAATTTGATGACAATTTCTGAAACATTGTAGATTGCTCTTTTTTATAAGTAAATTTTTGAAACATTTTTTTTTAAACGACACTTTTTTAAAATTCAATTCTTTCATGATGCATTTCTATCATAGGAATCCATTGATGTAATTCCCAACTCTGAGAAACCAATACTTTCGGAGATACAATTTGTCTGTTTGACCAAGAGCGCCAAAAAGCACCTGTCCACAGGGCTTGAACCAATTTCTTCATTTTTGTGTAGGTACTATTCGCTGAAATGGATTACGATGAATGCTGATGGGTAATGGAAATGGAACGCATTCAGCATTTAGGATCTACATGAAAATTGGAGGTATTGATTGCGAAACCGTTCAACACCTAATGGACGATTTCCATAGAAAACTGCACTTTTGTTGTGAAGCCCAGATACCTTCATTTGGATTGAATTTATTAATTCGAAGAATTTTATATAAATCAAATCCGGATTCTTCATATAAAATTTAATGAATCCCTTTGTTCCATAACTTTGGTGAGTTTGCATTCTCACAATTATGCAAAAATATCCAATTAGCACAGGTTCACCATCGTCTGGCTACGTTTTCTATAGTTTTTGCGCGCATTTCCCAGGGAACGTCGCGTTATAATTTGGCCCGAATGTTTTTGCCGTAAATGGTCTTCAACGATTGGGTTTGAATCCCAGATGAATAATTCGAGGTCAAGTTTGATTCCGCATGGTCGGCCGGCAAGGCCTTTGCCATGATAACTTGAGAACGGCGCATCTCAATACGCCGGACAAAGTTTGTTTCGGACAAAGTTTGTTAATGGGCATAATCGGCCCAAGGGTTCCTGAGTAATGATTTTGTCATCAACCAATACGAATCCGATCGGATTGAAACTCGATAGCTAGTTGTAGAATACTAACACAAAGACGTTTGTGAGATTTTATGGGAATCGTAGGATAAGAAAATTTTTGGAAAATATTATTCAACAATATTATTCATGCATGTCACGATAACCTGAGAACGGAAAGAAAAAATGACTTGCAATTTTTAGAGTAGGTTGTGTATCTGAATTGCGACCTCTGAGTTTGCTAATAGGCATAATCGGCCGAATGGTTTTGGTGTTATACCCATCTGAAATTTGGTCGTTATTTCATCAAAAATTCTAAAACTTCGAAACTAATCCATTTCAAACATGCTTCAAACATGTAGGTACAATGCTGAATCAAAAATTATTGTTCGTCTGACACGCTGAAATATTGCGATAGCCTTCAAAACCTAACCCTACTGCCAAGTTCTAAGTTTGAACACGGTCGGATCTATATTGTTGGAGATCAGAGCAGCCTTGGGTGAATTCAGTAGCTGGATCGGTGACCGTTGCCTGGATAACTTTCGAACAAAAAGAGATAGGGACTTGCAATTTTCAGGGAAGGTTGCGCATCCGAATGGGAGAGTTAAGTTTGTTGTTGGGCATAATGGGCCCAACGGCTTCGAAGTTATACCCATCAGGAATATTATTTTCTCGATAACTCTAAAAATAGAGACCCGATCGAATTGAAACTTGGTAACTAGTTGTAGAATAACGACATGAAGACTCAAACTCAGATGATGATCATGCGATCTTTTTACGTGACAGGAAGTTTAGAACATAATGCGGCCACATTTCATGTCACTCATGTGTAAAAAATGCTATGAACCATTGAAACATGATGAGTACACAAGTTTATGGGCCCCATGATTGATAGAGATCCAATGAGAATATTGCTGTGTCTGTGCTTTATAATATCGAAACTAGTATATAAAATTTAATTTCGTAGAACGGTAGAATTACAAATTTTGCAAGTTATTGAGAAAGTTGTAGGGAATGGTTTAATAAGTGCTACAGATTTATAAGAAAATTAGAGTATGGGTAGACCTCGATGAGAAAATATTCATAATGTCGAAATGTTCAGCCCAGTTGGAGTAGGTACTATAAATAATAATATAACATTTGAAATTCAGTTGACACGAGGCGTTTCAAATGTTTGTCTCCAGTGTAATTGTAGTACGTCACTTGAAGTAATAATAAAATATGGAATACTGTTTTCATACCGTTATCACATTCGCATAAGAAGTCAACATGTTATAGTTCGATTATTCTATCAAATAATTAAACAATCAAACCATTTTGACTTCGTTACCCATGTTATACAACTCGCTGTTTTCACTATAAGTGTCAATCAATATAGGGCTTCTATGATATCTCTGGAAGCCATACTTATTCAGTATCCAATCTAATATAACCTTCTTCGAGGACAATAACGAATACCCTACATAATTACGTCATAGAGTGAGGCTTGTCGGAGCTATTATAATGATCAGACGTTTTAATTAGAGAAGACTTAATGGAGCAAGTGATTCTGCAATCTTTTAGAAAACCCACTATTTTTCTCTTGTCTGGAATAGCCCCAAGAGGGTCTTGAAGGGATTGCCTCCACTGGAGTTATTCCTTTAATTGGCTATTCTTAATTGAAGTGCTATTGGCTTCGTGTGTATGTGGAACAGAACAAATTTATCTCTAAGAAATATTCAAGGTGGGTATCACCAGTACATATTTTTAAGGAAATGAAACATACAGATTCGACAATTAGATGAGAAAGGAATTAGATGTGAAATTGTATTAATTGAAATATTCTCCGTTGTTTCATTACGTTCTACAGATGCAAATGAACTTGTGAATAACAGAAATAAATCACTAGCTTTTGCACATAATATATTTCAGTCCATAAATATTAGAAGATATCTCTGAAAATTATGACAGGGCGTAGTATAAGCCAACACCATTCATCAAAATATTAAGACTGAATGTAAACTGAGTTCTTTGGTCAGAATAACTTATACAGACAAGCGAGAAATATAGAGTTCTTCAGAACGACTCGACATTCTTGGAAGACCGGCAATCAATCTTTCACACTTTAACGAATATTCTCAATCTTGGAAGGCATGCCTACGTTGTAAAAAAGATGTATGTATCTGTGAATAATAAGTATTCTACTAGCTCATAATGTTTTAACGCTTTCAATTATATTTAAAATATTACAAGCACTGACCTGGATTCAGGAGCTTCAGTGTTGCTTGAATGTAAGATAGATTTACATTTTGAATATTTTGGGTGTTATAAATATGACAGTAGGTTGCGGTATGGCATGCTTTATTTTTACTACAGGACAGATATTCATGATCGTTTCACTGATTTCCTTGCAATACGTGGGAATTCATATCCTTTCTATGGCGTATTTAGTTGTTTTTTTCCGGAATCTGTTCAGCATATTCTCTTGGATTTCTCGCTGATGGAACCAGATATGGTCCCCTTTGAAAGATCTCTTACTTTTAATATTTATAAATTATACATCAAATTCAAAAACTCAAGATCACTTCTAGTATAGTCTTTCAGAAATTGAGTCTAGGATTCATTGTACAGGTACCAATGGGCTTCAGAGAGTCCGGTCTCTGTGGTTTCTGTGATACTTATTATTATTACCTTTAACTCACTTTTTTTCCTTATTTGAAGACTTAGAGCACAATAATGCTGATTTGCTCTTTTTCTTCTGTTTCTTCATGGTTAGAGTGGTGGAGTAGAGGGTTTAAAACCACCTGAACTCCGCCTTGTAATTGAGCTATAACATGATTAATTATTTTTCGTAATCTTCATGTAGATCAGTAAATGTCCTTTTTTTTCGCCTGTGTGAGAGGGAAACCTTTTTATATGCTTAACCTAAAAGAGTGTGAGACCCCAGTTTTTGTTTGGTTACTTACTAAAAGTCCGCTCACACATTCCTTGGAGTAGTTCCTCATCCTGGCCTTGCAGCGTCCCTCAACAAAAGAGATGTCTTCACAGTCTATGGGACCTGATGACTCGAAATGATCCTGCTAACACTGCTTTCTGGATTCTGTGTGCAACAACCTCGACCAGGGATATGAAGGCCGGAATAACTTTCATTTCTATTCCGCCTAGACATCTTATGATTAGTACGACCATCCTAACTTTATGCCTTTGATATAGGTTACACAGTTCGAATACTAAATCCTTGTATTTTTCCCTCTCATGTTCTTATTTCTTCGTCACATTATTTTCAGCCGGGTGGGAATATTCGACAAGAAAAAATTCCTTGAGCTCTTTGTCCAGCTGCACTATTATATCTGGTATTAGGCGTGAATTTCCCGAGTTGGTGGAATATCATATTTTCAGTAGACGTGAGCTCTATCATTTTCAACTATTGCTTCAATCTCCAGAGGTAGATAACGTAGCACTGGTTCGTTGTATAAACCATTAACTTCTCTCAGATGGAAGTAGAGATTTCAGATTGCCGTATTGTGTCTCTATAAATCCTGTTGTAACATGGATTCTGCAAGCAGACAGGATATTCATAACAGTTTCCTGCTGGCTGTGCATGCGCTGCATGTTGTGTTGTCCGTTTTCATGTTTTTTTTATACCATCTTGTATTTTTCCCCCTATCCTGACAAGCCATAACAAATCCTTCCGTTTCAGATTTCAGCACAGCCGACTTCAAAAATGCAAAGAATAATTCTTCCGACAGGCCATTCTCTTTCAGCCTCCTGAACTTTATGAAGTGCTGATTTTTACTCAGGTGGTCTTCGAGTTGTATCGTCAATTGTGCCTGTTTAATATGTCCGCCTACTATTCTTTGGTCTACAGGCGTGATAGGTGTTCTTGCTAACTTATGATCGCTGGACATGTCCCTTATACTGATCTTCTCCAAGGCTCTCCATCCATCCCTAAATAGAAAAGCGTCTTGGTTCTCCATCTTCGAGGTGCCGAATGATTATTCCTCCTTCTTGTTCGATATGATTCATCTAAGCAGAATAAGAACTGAAGAAGCATATTCAGTTCTTATGCTGCTTAGATGAAAAAAACTGCGCAGTTGTCTAAACCGAATGACATTCATATTTCTGAGGTGTATTCGGCAACGATGTCCAGTTGTTATTGTAGTGTTACCTTGGAAGGTCCATTATCATTATTATTATATCTGCATCGTGTTTATACCGATAATATAGCCGTGCATGTAGTTTGGTACGGTTCTAGCGATTTTCTCGATATCTTCACGGTTGATTGCAATCCTATCCTATCAATGATGGGACACCACAACTTCATTAGAGATATCAAGGTGAACATACGATCGCCCGATGATGGTCGGAATATAACCTTCCGTACGATAACAAGATTTTCTACAAGACTTTCCCACTTATTTTAATGGTCAATGTACTAGTGAAGTACATTGGCATGGAGGCTCTCAACATAATGCCTAAAAAGTACAATGGACTCAACAAATTCGGCCAAAAGGTGATGCTAAAAATGTTGTTCTATTACCATACTTATTCAATCCAAATGACATTGTCAATGGTTTTAACATACCTGATGACATCCTTAGGAGCCTTGATTATCAAGTCGTGAGGATTCAGTACTGGTTCACCCACATGTAAAATTTTTTGGCTGGCCAGCTCTTGACATTTGCAAACTATATGTTCAGCTGTTTCCTTTTCCGATCAACAGAGCCTGCGTGTTTCGTCTGCTCATTTTTCCATGCGGCACAGGTGGTAATTGTATCGACAGTGCTCTTTCAGCAGTCCCATTGTTAACCAAAACTCAGCTCTTCGTAGCCGCAGGAATCTTTTTGCCGTCATTCTCTGGACATCAGTGAACCCTGGATGGGTGATACCACGTCTCTCAGTGTGAGCTGACTATCCGTTATAAAGTGATCGACGGTATGATATCAACTAAATGAGGTTGGTATCATACCATCATAATCATAATAATGTGGAGAGGAATTTGACTATTTTCGAAGGCTACATGGGATGTACTATTATTTTCTTCCATCTTGAGAAGAATGAATTAAACTGTAGAAATATGTATTGACTATAGCACAAATCCTATTTCCTTTCGATGGTTGGCAACCCCAATTTCATCCTTATTGAGTTCTCCAATATCCTTATTATCAGTGGATCGTGGATCCCCCACAAAAGCCACTGGACGAAACTCCTTCGGGAGAAGCGCAGAGAATCTGATACAATATTTTCTGGAAATGGGGAGAGCCCACTTCGGTGCTCATCAAATAGAACAGAAGGTGAAATAAAGTGAGTGTGGGTTCCAATTAATTCGGAGTATGGG
Organism: Halyzia sedecimguttata; assembly: GCA_937662695.2. NCBI lineage: Eukaryota > Metazoa > Arthropoda > Insecta > Coleoptera > Coccinellidae > Halyzia > Halyzia sedecimguttata. Next base: position 5,542,414 of record OW569416.2, on the reverse strand, counting down.
GTCAACTCAATTATTTTCGATATTTCCCCTAGAACGTCGTGTACGCTTGGGATTCTTGCGATATCATGACAATGAATATACGGATATTCGGGCTATATTTCAGTATATAACAAGTAGCCACAGGGAGGCCTTTCGATAATGTTATATGTAAGAAGAAGATTTATTGGGTCGATGTAAGAGTAATGTGTTCTTAATATTGTCGTGGACCATGTCGTGGTGATACATGATCCAAGGTGTGATAATAATTATTCGATTAAAACAGGAACTGTCAATAGTGCAAAGTACTTTGAAGAGAACGTATACTAACATTATAAATCTGGATATTAAATTTCCTGATGAGGCCAAGAGAGTTTTCAAGTCTATTTATTATAACCGGGAAGTAAAAAGAGTGGTCGAATAAAATAAGTCTTGGATAAATGTGTGTAAAAACGATAAGCTGATTACCCGACCTTACTGATACTACACTTCAGCCCACATCTAGCTCCAATATTTCACCTAATATTCTTCATGTTATCAGCTACCTTATGTAAAATATCTTAACATCTTGACTAGATACTCAATCTGTTGAGTACAAACGCCTTCAGAGAGAATATGTTGATGAATGGCCCTCGTGATGTCAAATTCTTATGCACGATGTTGAATCATCGTACTTTGACTCAGCCACACTATCAAAAACTGACTGCTTATTTCTATCTTAAATAACTCTACGAATTCTTCACGTGTTTCACAACACTTTTTCTATTTTCACAGTAGATGACTAGTGAACAGTATATATTGGACTCACATTATGAATAGTGGTAATATAACACTGTGAGGAAAATATTTGACGATCAGCATCTGATGGTTTTATAAGTATAATGATATAGGGTGCGGCAGAACCAATTGAGCAGTTTGGAGGTGTTGGTGCTCATGCGGGGGTGGGGTTAGGGTGCTGCACTTGGTCTCCTTTTGTTCTGTCAGCATCCCCATTTTAGTACCCAGCTTGGTTTGGAATGGAGTACAGCTCACACAATCCGAAATTCTGTTAATGCTTTAAGAGAAATACTTTCCGGACGTCTATTGTCTTTGAGAGGTGACGTGTACTGCACGGTCGTCCGATTTAAGCATATGCGACTCCTTCCTTTGGGGATAGCTTGAGGAGAAAGTATTTAAACGTCGCCCCCAAATCATGCCGGAACTAAGGGAGAGGATTTTTGAACAGGTAAATGCGGTACCCCAAGAAATGTGTCAACGGACTTTAGAAAACTTCAGAAATCGACTTCGCCAATCTATTGCTTCCATCTACAAGACATAATTTCTTCAAATTACTGAATATAAATAATCGCTACTTTGGGAGATATATTCTTTATTAAATGGTTCCTTTCTGGGTTTTCTCTATCAAAATATTTATAAAATAAAAAATTTCATATTTTGTGAATCGCTACTGCGTTTGAAACACATAATAATTGTCAAAAGCAATGTATCGAATAATGTAGCCAATAACAAAACAACATCACTGATAAGAGTACTATTTCGTTTCGGAGACTTAATCAGACCACTTCGTCAGACACCAAGCGAAAATATTCAGAATTATTTTTTGTTGATAGTTATGCTGAAATTAGCAAATTGTCAACAAATTTCAAATTTCTAAAAATATCAATTTTTTATATATTCTTCAGAGTTTGGGAGAAAAAAACACAGACGGGGAACAGCTGGGCCCTCCAGGATGGTCGCTGGCCCGTCTTATGAGTATGGCGGTGTCCAAAAAGGATTCACAGGGAATGGCTACCCCTCCCCCTGGGCCGTCAAAATGATGCCTCCAGGGGTGAAGTGCATACAAGCGGACCTACAATACTCCAAGGTAGGATAATACCTACTTGGGAAGTGTGTCCATAGTCAAGGACTGGATAGAGCCTTCATACAGGAACCATTGCTTGCAGGCACAAGCTCTTGTGGGCTTAGTAACCTGCCAGGCAAGATACTTTACTACTACCCTGGGGTCGAACCCCTGAATTCGATAGAATCCCACCTGTAGTGGTCCGACAGCTGGCGGACCATTGCAGGAGGAAAAACTACCACTTCCTGGTGGCATATGACGCAAATGCGGACTTCCTCATGGCAGGGGCTCTCCTAGTGACTAACCAACCTTTGTGACTAATAGCCGATCAGAGGTACTGGACATTTCGTTCAGCTCTAACTCTCTGGGAAACAAAATTTTGGATTGGAGGGTTTCGCGTGATCTCAGGCTTGGACCACAGACGTATTCAATTATCAATTGAGTCTGGCCCAAGATCGACGGTGGAATATAGAAACCCTAGAAGCATTGATTGGGGGTTTAAACTCTCCTTGGGTGCCCACCTGTGCTATATTTATTCCGTCACTAACTCACCTGAGGAGGTCGACAGACCAGCTGAAGACGTAGTCCTCACTATCAAATCGGCGTATGAAGAAAATTGCCCACTAAGGAAGAAACCTTATAACAGGAAAACTGCTTGGTGGAACCCTGCCCTCGATGAACGAAGAAAAGAAGATCGGAGACCATTCAACTGAGCTAAGGTATCCGACAACTGGGACAATTATAGGAACACTCTAACAAAATACAACAAAGAAATAATGAGGGCAAAGAGAGATTCCTGAAGGAGGCTCTGCGGGGAAGTCAAGGCTATCCTGGAGAGTGCCAGACTCCACAGAATCCTCTCCAGAGATCCGTCAGGAGGGCTGGGATCTATCTCTACATCTGATGGCCATCTTACAGACTCTGAAAAAGAGACGTTAGAGGTCCTTACGAGGATATCCAGATTGTCGCATACTTGATGAGTCGGATAGCGGTTCTGCCTATGCTTCCCAGGAGGCCGTGCCGGGAAGACTGAAGAAATGCCAAACTGATCATTAACCCTGGGATCTTGAGATGGGCGATCCGTTCGCACAAACCTTTCAAGGCTCCCGGCGAGGATGGCATCCACCTGCTCTGCTTAAGCAGGGGGAAGATGACCTATTTCCGTACTTAATCAGACTTTTCAGAGCCAGAGTTGCCTGGAACTTTGTCCTGACAAGCTGGCGTAAGTTTCGGGTTCTTTACATCCCTGAAGTGATCAAAGTTTGCTCACAACTTAACTCATACAGACCAATAGGCCTCACGTCTTTCGTTTTGAAAACCCTCGAGAAGATACTGCACCACTACGTCAGGGGCAGTGTACTATCACTGAATCCTCTGAGTGAGCACCAGTACGCCTTCCAGAGTAGCAAATCAACTGATCTGGCCCTAAACAACCCGGTGGGAAGGCTGAAGCAATCGCTAGACCACAAGGTGACTGCTCTAGTGGCCTTCCTAGACATCGAGGGTGCTTTTAATGCACCGCTCACGAACTCGCTCTGTGGAGCGGCGTGGGCCAGGGGAGTATGGGACCGCATTGTGTAATGGATAAGATCCATGAATAACAGACTCATCTCCACGTCCCTGTGTGGGGACATAGTGAGATTGGTGGCTAGGAGGAGCTGTCCACAGGGAGGAGTGCTCTTCCCTGTGCTGTGGTCTCTCCTGGTGGACGATTTACTGGCCATAATAGGCACGCTGGATATACATTTCCAAGCGTACGCCGACGACATACTCATTATAGCCACGGGCCGGGATGACTCAGTCCTGATCGTGAGCTTATCAGAGGCATTGACAGCAACACAAAGCTGGTGTCAGGAGGAACAGTTAAACGTGAACCCTCGAAAGACCTTGGTTGTGCCATTCACCAGGAAGAGGAAGCTTAATATAGATTTCCTCACTATGGATGGAATTAACATCCGTTTTGCAGATGAGGCTAGATATCTGGGTGTTATTTTGAATAGAAAGCTGAACTTGAATTCACACCTGTAAAGGGTGATCCACAAGGCTATGCACACTCTCCGGGCTTGCCAGGCTTGTGGAAAGAGGTGGGGACTGGCTCTGAAACAGCTCCACTGGTTGAACGTAATGGTGATGAGACCACAAATCACTTACGGTAGCATTGCTTGGTGGGAGTGTACTGTAAAGCTGCAGTCTCAGCTCAAGCTTGCAAAATTTCAGATGTGATCGGCTATGTGCCTGGTTCTCTGCTGGCTGAACTGGAGGCCAATGAGATAATGGGCATGTGATCGGACGTATCTAAAACCAGAACCTACACAGAGTGGCCCTACCGAGTTGTCTTTCCCAGCAGATACGACTGGGCCGTCTCTGAGACCCCACTGCTCGAGGGTTCCTGCTGGTTCACAGATGGATCCGCTAACACCCAAGCGGTGCAAAGTTGCTATGGGTGAATCTATCAGTCTGGGTAGTTTTGCGTCTTTCACGGATCAATCAAGATCCTATCGGGTAGCCAAGCTGCCTAGAAAGCCTTGACTTCATACAACTGCAAATCCCTTCTTGTGCAGGATTGCCGGACTACACTTGGGTTTGTGGGTAAAGTACAGATTATATACTATAGGTGTGTCACAATGGACCGATTGGTCGCAGTTGAGGAACGGGTTTCGTCTGCCGGCGCAATTCATATAATAATAAAAAATACCCTTTGCATTGCTTCCGTTGGTTTGAGATGGCGAGGCATTCCGTAATCATGTGATCACGAGTTTAATCATCCTCCCCACAGAATCAACACTCGTCAGTTTTTGCTAGCCCTAATCTGATCATATGTTTCCTAAGACAGCAGTGCCCTGTGAGGATACCAGTGAGGAGGTGCAACGTGTTTTTTCTGAGATCCATGTAGTTCTTGGATCTGACAGTGTCAAAGTCCCGGAGGATTTTTTTTGGGTGATACATTCCTGGAAGAGATCTCCAGGGTATACCTCTTGCAGTTTCTTCTTTCATTCGAAATTCACTATTGTAGGTGTATCTACATACCTACCCTATGAAACAACATCAACAATAAAACTACTATTTCGTAACGTTTCGGTTACTAAATCAGACTCCTTCGTCAGACACTAAGCGAAAATATTCCTAATTATTTTTTGTTGATAAGTACTTATACTGAAATTATAATCTTGTGTTTCTAACGCAGAAGCAATTCACTAGGTAATATTTTTTTATTTTTCAATATTTCTTATTGTTTGGAAAAAAAAACACAGAAGGGAACCATTTAGTAATGAGTATAAAATGATCCTATTGATTTCAAAACGAAAGACATGTGTCTCAATATATACCTTGGCATCTTTTTTATAGCTCTTCAAAAATATTCAACTGGTTCTTCCGCACCCTGTGTAATGTCATTATCATGGCTGCAAAACTTTCGTTAAATTAAATGTTGCTCTCCATCAAAATTACAAACATCGGAAACAAAATATAAATTCGATATAAGTGGCGGGAAACACATATAACATCGAGATCATTTTTTGTGCAGGGGTCCATTGTTGGTTCTTGCTCCATAATACCAACCCGGGTGAAGGTTCCTCGGAGGACTACGCGGTAATACTAATTGAACGCGAATGTTCAGTCTGCTTCATTGCGAAAATTGAATTATGTTTCCAATCTCAGTATAATTTGAAGGGAAAGATTGCCCCACTAATGAAGGTTGGTATCTAAATCAAATGAGTGAGGGTTTGCCTATGCCTTGTGATGATAACAGAGAATAGCCTTCGTGTGGATTAATTTCATTGACTGACAATTGTAAACGGTCTAATCACTTATTAAAATAGAGGTTATGGATATAGTGAGGTTCGTACATGTAGACAGTGTTGTTTCGTAAATTTCCCAAAATCCTATACACGTATATTGTATAGTATCATCAACATCAAATCGTCAACTCGTTAATCGCCAACTGGAGAGAAATATACACAAATTAAATAATTGCCCAAATGTTTAAGTATATCCTTCAATTATATAGATTATATAATCGTACGGAAAATTAAAGGGACTTTATATGTTTTACATCTAAGTCTCCTGAGGATAAAGAAGGTTTTGAAATGAAATATTTATATCCCAATATCTCTTCGTACCAGCACTCTATAATATAACCAATCAAGAAATATTGGCTAGAACAAATTGTTCGCAGCTGGACCGAGATTCGATCTTGGGGATGAAGAGCTTGTAGAGATTGAATTCACCGATTCCCATGTTTCAACCGATATGCTACTGAATGGTTCAGGCCTAGGGTACTCCGCTTGTCAGTTTTATATTATTCTACCATTTCATAATCGATTTAAACTGATTGTGGTGAAGAAATTTAGAAAGGGCATTCCAAGGCACATCTTCGAATTATTTTGGTTTGCAGTATCAAAACTACTTATACATACCAAATTTAATTTCAATGCTGTGTTTCGTTTTCCTCTTCTTTGTAACATTTTCAATCCTAACTTTAATTTTTCACTTTCTCGAATGAATCGATCCGGAGAATCAATCCAGATTGATATCCAATTTTTGTATCAAGTTGTTTGAATTTCCACTCAGTACTTTAGAAGGAAATATCCGGATGGACATATGGATTTGGTGAACGATTTTCGAATTCTCCATACCACATACACACAACAATTTGCACACCCCAAGATTTTCGTTTGCTATTCCACAGGTTTGGTAAATAAAAAAATTCTTTGAATATGCGGGAGCTTGAAGATTTTTGCGGAATTTCAGCGAAATGTGATATAATAGTTTCTGAAATATAAAATCTTTGAAGTAGAATTTTGATTTTTTTTTAAGAAACATATTTATTTTTTTTCCTGGTGGATCCTCAAGAAATTTCGCAAAAATTAGTGCGTCGTCATTTTACAAGTATTTGCCGAGTTCAAATTGGATCAGATTTATTGAGTAAATAACAACAACATTTCAGATGGGTATACCTGCCTTCCAAACTGCTTAGTCGAAGATGACTATTAACGAACTCAGCTGTCTCACTTGGATGCGCAGCCTGTCCAGAAAATTCCAAGTTGGTATCTCTTCCCGGTCGAAAGTTATCGTGGGCAATTATCACCCAAAATTTCAGCCAAATGGCACGGACAGTTGTTGAGAATTTTTGCGCATATGTTCTGGGCAACATCGCGTTATCATTTTGCCCAACTATCTGTAATTTTCGAATTTTTCGCCGAATATGGTCTCAACGATTGGGTTCGAATCCCTGATCAAGAATTCGAGGTCAAATTTTATTATGTCCGGCCGGCTAACCGTTGCCACTATAACTTGAGAACGGAAAGAGATAGCCACTTGAAATTTTCAGGGTAGGTGGCGCATTCAAATACGACGGACAAGTTCGTTGATGGGTATAATCGGCCTAATGGTTTCCGAATAATAATTCCTTCTACAACCAATACTAAGCCGATCGTATTGAAACTTGGTGTAGAATGGTAACGCGAAAATTCTTGCAAAATTTTATGAGGATCGTATCCTAAGAAAATTTAAAATAAATCATAGAAAATTATTGAAAAAAATTGCTATATATCAGAAACTATTCGTCCTACATCGCTGAAATTTTACGAGAGCTTTCAGAACCTAACTCTACTATCAAGTAGTATCTCAGTGGTAGAGTAATTGACTTGGGAGCGGAAGCCCCAAGTTCAATTCCGAGGCTAGGAAAGAAATTTTCTAGTCACGGTAATCGCCACCATTCGCTGTTGGGTCAAAAATTAACAGTGCTGTGCCTAAGGTGGCGTAAGGACACAGTAATAAAGCCTACACAGAACACAACTGGTTCTCCTAACTCAGGGCAAGCTCTTAGAGCTTATGAGGGGTCTCCTTGTGGAAGACCCAGGAGGATCAGTATAATAATAATAATAATAATAATAATAAAAGTCCAAGTTTGAACACGATCGGATCTACTTTGTTGGAGATCCGAGCAGCCTTGTGTGAGTCCAGTATCAGGAGGGCTGACTGTTGCCTCGATAACTCTCGAACGAAAGGAGATAGTGAGTTGCAATATTCAGGAGAGTTAAGTTCACTTTTGGCCATAGTCGACCCAACGGTTTTGGAGTTATACCCATCTGGAATCTTATTTCCTGGGTAACGCAAAAAATATAGACTCGATAGAATTGAAGCTTGGTAACTAGTTGTAGAATATCGAAATAAAAACGTGTGTAAAATTTTGTGAGGACCGTACTACTAGAAAATTTTCAAAAAATTACGAAAAAATAGTATGTATCTCATGATTTCTTGAGAACGGAAAGGAATAGCGACCTGAGGTTTTCAGGGTCGATTGCGCATATGAATGCGATAATTAAGTTCGTTAATTAGCATAATCGGCCATATGGTTTTGGAGTTATATCAATCTGAAGTTTGGTTGTTATTTCCTCAATAACTCGAAAAATAACGAACCGATCCAATTCACACATGGTTATTAGTTATATAATGACAACGCGAAAAGTCTCACGAATTTCGTGAGGATCGCAGCACTAGAAAATTAAAAAAAAATCATCGAAAAAAAATTGGTTCAAGCACTGACGTAAAGCCAAGAGCTTCTGCGCGTATGTTTTCGAATGATTTTTTCTTATTTACGATTGTCGACCCTCACAAAATTTCACAAAAATTTGCGCTTCGGTATTCTTCAAATAATTAGCAAGTTAAATTTCGATCAGATCTGTATTTTGGAAATTATTGAGGAAATAACAATATGATTTTAAATGGGTATAACCCCAAAACACTTTGGCCGATTATGTGTAATAACGAACTTGACATTAGCATCCGGATACTCAACTTGCCTTGTAAGTAGCTATCTCTTTCGGTTCGAATGTTATCGTGTTAACGGTCATCCATCCAGATACAAAACTCGCACAATGCTGTTCTGTTTCAAGTATTTCTTTTACTATATCCAACAATATGGATCTGATCGTGTTGCTTATTTGGAACTAGGCTGTAGAATTGCGTTTTGTAAGCCCTCGAAAAATTGCAGCAACATCGACGGATAGTTTCTGAGGTACAGAATATGTTCTGATAATTTTTTGATATTTTTCATATATCTTTGTTTTGGACTTCTACAACTAGTTGCTAAGTTTCAATTCGATCGGATCTGTACTGTTTGAAAACAAATTTCGAACTTCGAAACCGTTCAGCCAATTATGTTTATTATAGAACTGAACCATTGCACTCGGATGCTCAACCTACCCTGAAAATTGCAAGTCACTTTTTTTCCGTTATAAAGTTATCGTGGTGAAGGCTGGCCGGACGGTGGATTGGAATCGAATATGACCTGGAGTTCTTCATCAGTTAGTCGAACCAATATTCGTTCCTCAAAATATTCGAAAATAGCGGACATGTTGGCGAAATGATTCCATGCTGTTCCCTAGAACATGCGCAGAAAAATTAACAAACCAATACAATTTGGCGAATGCACAAGTTACACTTACAAATTCTGTTCAATAAGACATGTTGATGAAACTTTTTAACATAGTCCTCATTAAATTTCACCCTTAATTGAATTTGTATCTTTCTTCAGAACCTCGGTAAACTTCTAATCCAATTACAGCAATTCCCAACTGTCAACAGGGTAAATGAAGAAATAATTCACGTGCTACTGTTTGTGAACGAATTCTCCATTATTGCGCGTATGTTCTGGGGAACATCGCGTTATCATTTTGCCCAAATGTCTGTACCTTTCGAATTTTTTGACGAAAATGGTCTCAAACGATTGAGTTCGACTCCCTAATGAAGAATTCGAGGTCAAATTTGATTCTGTCCGTCCGGCCGGCCGTTGCCACGATAACTTGAGAACGAAAAGAGCTTGCGACTTGAAATTTTCAGGGTGGGTGGCGCATCCCAATACGACGGACAAGTTCGTTAATGGGCATAATGGGCCCAGTGGTTTCCGAGTAATAATTTTGCTTTCAACCAATATAAATCCGATCGAATTGAAACTTGGTAAGTAGTTGTAGAATATGAACCTAAGCACGTTCGTGAAATTTTGTCTGAATCGTATGGCTAGAAAATTCTAAAAAAATTATTGAAAAATATTTTTGTTGTCACGATAACTTGAGAACGGAAAGGGATAGCGGTTCCAGGTTTTCAGGTCAGGATGTGTACCAGAACACGACATTTCAGTTCATTAATGAGCATAATCGACCAAACGGTTTTAGAGTTATAGCCATCTGAAATTTTGTGACATTTGGTGGTTTTTTGTTCCTCATTAACTCGAAAAAGACTGAACCGATTGAATTCAAACATGACTATTAGTTGTAGAATGCCAACGCAAAAATGTTTGCAAAATTTGGTGAAGATAGCATTTGTAAAAATTTTTTAATAAATCATTGAAAAAAAAAAAGATTCTATATATCAGTAACTATTCGTTTAAAATTGCTGAAATTTTGCTAGAGCCTTCACAACCTAACTCTACTGCCAAGTTTCAAGTTTTAATACGATCGGTTAAATATTGTTGGAGATTCTCGAGCATTCTTGTGTGAGTTCAGTAGATGGATTACCGTTGCCTCGATAACTTTCGAACGAAAGAGATAGGGACTTGCAATTTTCAGGGTAGATTGCGTATCCGAAAGGGAGAGTTGAGTTTTTGGGCATAATGGGTCTAACGGTTTCCGAGTTATACCCACCTGGAATATTATTTCCTTGATAACTCTAAAAATAAATATTTGATCGAATTGGTGCTTGGTAACTAGTAGTAGAAAATCAACATAAGGACGTGTGTAAATTTTGTAAGAACCATACCTAGAAAATTTGAAAAAAATGACGAAAAAAAAAATTTTAAGAACCGTACCCCTAGAAAATTTAAAAAAAAATCACGAAAAAAAAAATTGGTTCAAGCACTGATGTGAAGTCAGAAGCTTTTGCGCGTATGTTCTATTGTCCATTCTTCTGTATTGGACACCCTTAATCCAATTTACCATGGTAAATTCGAATTAAGTGTCCAATACAGGAGAATGGACAACATAATTTACCATGGTAAATTCGATTAAGGGTGTCCAATACAGAAAAATGGACAATAGAACATACGCGCAAAAGCTTCTGACTTCACGTTAGTGCTTGAGCCAATTTTTTTTGTAATACTATACTCAAATTATATCCTGACTAAATTCGCAGCAACCGAATGTGAAATGAACTAAGTCGTGTGGGCATTTGTGTCCACCTAGTAATGTGATAATAGATGGAAAATCAGATTGAAATAACTCATCGTTCTCCAGCGTTACAAAATCGCGACTCGTGGAATGGTCATTTCCACTCTCACATGCCTCCTAAAATATCCCCATAGGACTGATTTCTACGTTGCTGAATGGAATGTTCATACAGTTTGCAGTTTAACGTAAATGGGCCCAGCAAATCGAATGTAATAATTTATACGTCACTCAGTACGGAATTGATGGCATTCCAAATGATTTTCAGATTACAGGGCGGAGCAATGGGACATAAATTTCCTTTTCAATTAAATTTGTTTTCGGTAATTTGTGGATTCTTGCCTGATCGGTAAGGATATTCGGAAAATATTGATTGAGGGATTTGTGGGCACGGCATTGTTACTTTTTCATTCGGAATGAGAATTATATTGGATTGTTCAACAAAAATTGGTTCAAGCACTGACGTGAAGTCAGAAGCTTTTGCGCTTATGTTCTGTTTTCCATCCTTCTGTATTGGACACCCTTAATCGAATTTACCATGGTTAATTATGTTGTCCATTCTCCTATATTGGACACTCTTATTTCGAATTTACCATGGTAAATTCGAATTAAGTGTCCAAAACAGGAGAATGGACAACATAATTAACCATGGTAAATTCGATTAAGGGTGTCCAATACAGAAGAATGGACAATAGAACATACGCGCAAAAGCTTCTGACTTCACGTCAGTGCTTGAACCAATTTTTTTTTCGTGATTTTTTTTTAATTTTCTAGGGGTGCGGTTCTTAAATTTTTTATTTTCGTCATTTTTTTCAAATTTTCTAGGGGTACGGTTCTTACAAAATTTTAAACACGTCTTTATGCTGATTTTCTACTACTAGTTACCAAGCTTCAATTCAATCGAATCTTTATTTTTTTAGTTATCAAGGAAATAATATTCCAGGTGGATATAACTCGGAAACCGTTAAACCGATTATGCCCAAAAACAAACTCAACTCTCCTTTTCGGATACGCAACCTACCCTGAAAATTACATGTCCCTATCTTCTTTTGTTCGAAAGTTATCGAGGCAACGGTCACCCATTTACTGAACTCACACAAGAATGCTCGAATCTCCAACAATATTCAACCGATTGTGTTAAAACTTGAAACTTGGCAGAAGAGTTAGGTTATGAACGCTCTTGCAAAATTTCAGCAATTTCGAACGGATAGTTACTGATATATAGAATTTTTTTTTTTTCAATGATTTATTAAAAATTTTCTACAAATGCTATCCTCACCAAATTTTGCAAACATTTTCGCGTTGGCATTTTACAACTAATAACCAAGTTTGAATTCAATCGGTTTAGTATTTTTCGAGTTAATGAGGAAAAAAAAACCACCAAATTTCAGAAAATTTCAGATGGCTATAACTCTGAAAACCGTTTGGCCGATTATGCTCATAAACAAACTCAAATGTCGCATTCAGATGCACAACCTAACCTGAAATTTTCAAGCCGCTATCTCTTTTTGTTCTCAGGTTATCGTGACAACAAAAATATTTTTTAATAATTTTTTTAAAATTTTCTAGCCTCACGATTCGCCCAAAATTTCACAAACGTGCTTAGGTTCATATTCTACAACTACTCACCAAGTTTCAATTCGATCGGATTCATATTGGTTGAAAACAAAATTATTACTCGGAAACCACTGGGTCGATTATGCCCATTAACGAACTTGTCCGTCGTATTGCGATGCGCCATCCACCCTGAAAATTTCAAGTCACTAGCTCTTTTCGTTCTCAAATTATCGTGGCAACGGACGGCCGGACGGCCGGCCGGACAGAATCAAATTTGACCTCGAATTCTTCATTGGGGAGTCGAACTGAATCGTTTGAGACCAATTTCGTCAAAAAATTCGAAAGTTACAGACATTTGGGCAAAACTATAACGCGATGTTCCCCAGAACATACGCGCAAAAATGGGTTCAAGCCCTGTGGACATGAGCTTTCTGGCGCACTAGTTCAAACAGACAAATTATATCTCCGAAAGTATTGGTTTCTCAGAGTTTGGAATTGAATCAATGTATTCTTATGAAAGAACTGCATCATAAAGGAAATTCAATTCAAATAATAGTTTATTTATCAAGATTAAATGAGCAATCTGAGAATGAGAACTGCACCATGGAAGAAATCAAATTAAAATAGCTGAAATGAATTTGACTCTCTCCTATAGAACAGGATGAAATGTACGAGTATGAACACAGATCATATAATGAAGCTTAGGTAGAATAATTATAGCATTCTGTGAAAACATAGAAGTACGTACGATTCATTATTGAAATTTAGAAAAATCATATTTCCGAAAGTATTAGCTTATTGGAGTTGAAAATGATATCGATGGATTTTAAAGGTGAAACTGCATCTTAAATAAAATTTACAGACATTTGGGCAAGTTGATAAGCACTCAGTTCCGAGGAACTAGAGCGCCAAAAAGTCCCGCCTTCTCTCGTTCCGAAACCGAAAACCCGACGGCGTAAACCAACCAGCTATCGGGTTCCTCGTACGATCTTGTCGATCTCCGGTAATAGAATAAAACGTCGGTTCTTACCTGGGATATAATATATTCTTAATTTTCACTTTTCGACATAAAATCGCCACATGGGGGTTTAATGACAATTTTTTACCCTTGTCTCTCTAAGTCAATTTTGACGTTTCTCGAACCAACTATTAGCAAGAGACAATGTCGTATCTCAGGAAAATAAGTTGACATTATGACAATTCATACATAGAATAATTATATAATTCTGTGAAAACGTAAAAATACGATTTCTTATTGAATTTTTGAAAAATCATATCTCTGAAAGCATTAGCTTGTTAGAGTTAAAAATGATATCATTGGATTCTTATGATAAAACTGCTTATTGAAAAAAAATTAATTTGGAATTTGTTCTGTAAAAAAAAATTTTTTTTTTGTTACTCCGAAGCCATCTGTCCGATTTTGCCCAATAATGAACTTAGCCAAGATATTTATCTGCCAAACCTATTCTGAAAACTTCAACTCTCTAGCTCATTCCGTTCGAGAGTTATCGTGCCTAGTGCTGGCCGGCCGGACGGCCGGACCGGCCGGACAGAATGAATTTCGAACATGGATTCTTGATCAGTGAGCCGAACTAAATCGTTGAAGACCATTTTCATCGAAAAATTCGAAAATTACAGACATTTGGGCAAATTGATAAGCACTCAGTTCCGAGGAACTAGAGCGCCAAAAACTGCTCCAAGAATATTCAGGATATACCTCGCTTTTATTTTCATTTTTAACAGGCTGAAAATGATAATAAGGCTAAGAAGAAGTAAATAGGAGTTATCTTCAATCAAAGCAAACAAGTCCTTTTTGACTATGATAATTAATCAATAACTCGGGAAATAATGATCGCACAGTAAATGGTAGTAGGGTTTCGAAAACCGAAAAACAGTTCTATAAGACACTATAAGTAGCTTTTGATAAGAAGAATATTTTGATGTGATTGCCTGAAAGGTTGATAAAAATTCTCATATTTAAGGCTATTTGGAGATTCTGTCATCAGAATCTTTGTATTACTCCAATACATCATGTGATCTCTTGGATTGTACATACATGTTATGCTATTTTTGATTTCTGTATGTCTATTTCTCTCTACAATGCAAGAAGATCACATGATGGAATGGAGTAATGCTAAGATTCTGAGGACAGAATCTGATTACGTTAAAATGAAACTTAAGGAGTCAACTTGTATTTTGTTGAACGGAGAATGCAATTTTGCAAATTGTTCATTTGGTATTGACCATATTTGGTTGAATTCATTAAAAATATTTTTGGAACCTGCAAATTTCTTTGCAAAGTAAAACTATGTTACTATCATTTTCAAATACTGTCAAGGTGACAGAATTCTCGAATAACAGAATAGCAACCAACAAAAAATAATTCTGAAGGTTTTCGTTAGGTGTCTGACGAAGCAGTCTGATGTAGACTCCAAAACGTTACGATATATATATATAGTTGTTTCATCGTTGCTTTTGTTTCGTTATTGTTTGCTAGGCAACATTGTTCGATTGATTGCTTCTAACAAATCTGTGTTTTTATGCAGAAGCAAATCACAAAAGAATAAATTTTCATTTTATAGATGTTTTTCGAAGTTTGGGAGAGAAATCCCAGAAGGAATCAATTTAGTAATGAATATGCCTCCCACAGTATCCTTCAGTGATTACTTACAGTACCTAATTAATATTTGTGTATTCTGAGAACTGATCATAAATGAATATGGATATGTTAGAGTCACCAAGATGGAAATCATGTTTATTGCAGCAGACAGTTACGTTTTCTGTGAAGTTTGTTTGTTTCGAATATAATAATTAATTGGATTTTCATCCAAAAACACAATTTCGGGATTTTTCTTCTCTAATGAAAGTAATGAAACTTAAGGT
This sequence comes from Halyzia sedecimguttata, assembly GCA_937662695.2. Classification (NCBI taxonomy): domain Eukaryota; kingdom Metazoa; phylum Arthropoda; class Insecta; order Coleoptera; family Coccinellidae; genus Halyzia; species Halyzia sedecimguttata. The sequence continues at coordinate 5,526,997 of OW569416.2, read as the reverse complement.
AGGTGGAATAATACACATTCCATTTATTGATTATATCTGAAAATATCTGAATATCATTTGAGGTCGTACACTTATGAAAATTCAGGAAATATTCGAAATTCGTGTCCTGTATTTTGCGATATTCAGTATGTGCATAAATCACGCTATAAATATTGCGCGATCGCTGCAAAATGGATGAAACGAACATTGTCCACATGGATTCCCCATCCTGGCAACAGTTCGTAACATAATAACTTAGTTACGAATTGTACGTCATTAGTCTCCGGATTCGAACAATGGGGCTGTTGATTTATTGCATTTGTACATTCACAATAACCTGCTCGGAATTGATTTCCAACTGGGCTTGGTGTCATTTCCATTATGCATCAATTGAAAGAATTCATAGGGTGCTCATATCCAGTGACGTAACCAAGGAAAGTAGCATAGTTTATCTGGCAACCTCAGTGATTCATGATATAGTATTATAGTCCGTCTAGAAAGTAACCGGAATTTATTATTTTTCATAATTTTAATATTATTCTTTTTTGTGACATTCTATAGGTGCATACAAACGCACGAACATGAACGCAGGTACATGTACGCACGTTGATGTTCGCTAGTGTGAAGGCAAAATGTCTTTTAAAAGACCGACGGACATGTTCGCTGGTCCTGCTTGAATTTGTTGACTTACGTACATGAACGCGCTTTTTTCTGAAGATGGCCGATTTGAGAAGTTTTACTTAAAATCAAAAGACTTTATGAATAGAAATAAGAAAAATTACGCTTAAAAAATAAAATTTTACTAGTAAAACTCCAAGATGTTAAGAAAGAAGCTGCAAAAGATACTGTAAAAACAAGAATTATTAGACTAGATTTCGAAGAGAAAAAAAAAAACAATTCAAGATTTAAAAAAATCAGGTTCCACAACTGTGGTATTATGATCTCATATTTTTTGTTAGAGATCAAGACATTTCTAGATCATCTCTTTCTAGTCTTCGGGAAAACTGTAATGGGGATCAAAATTCTGATGGACAAAACGTCGATTGGGTTATCAAGTCTTAAAATCAATATTTATAGAGATTTTCAGTTATTTCTCTTCAGTTAAGTTTCATTTAGTTTATCTTAAGTGTGTTGTTAAAATTAGTTCTAAATAAAGACAAAAGAAAGTTTTAGTTAATTATAGTATCACTGCCTAATATGTCTCTGGATTTTAAATTTTCATAATTGAGGCTAATAATTTTTCATGAGGCCATAATTCAGATATCATAATGGGTCCTATCTTGCAATAAGCAGTTTAGCTAACTCTAAAAGTGATACATAACTGACCATGCGAAGATAGTTTCGCCAATCATCAGTTTCTAATCGTAGCTCGTCAAGTAAATTAATATGAGTATATTCATCGCGCTTCAAAAGCCATTATTTCACCCATTTCCTTCGTGGTTAGTGTCTTTTCTGTAATTGATGTTTTTTTTTTGTAATAAATACAGATACATGCCACTGCTAGTAAATCCTAATTCATCTTTACTCACAAGTTCGTATGTATGTAGAGTTAACAGGATGAACGCACGTACATGTACGTGCTTTCATGTTCGCGTTCTTGTTTGTGTGTCTCTAGGCGCCTTAACACAAGAGTAATGCACAAAAAAGGTTGTGCAGATAGTCGGCTATGACTGAGGTTTTTCCCTAAACTCTAGTATCATATATCAAATTATATGGTACCCCGTTACACCAACCTCTGCTAATTCTTTTTTCATAAACATACTTCATTGTTAGATAAAAACAAAATAAATGTAATGTCGAAGTTCAAAAGAATGTATATATATATATGACCAAAGTTTCATGGCAACACTATTTGTCAAATATTGTTGATTGTCAACCAGTTTATGAAATAATGTCCCAACTAGAAAACAGAAAACAGGTAGAATATTTGTACGGAAAAGTTATTCGAACCGTTAAAAAATTAGTGCAATTGAGTGAACTCGTAAAAAGTGAAGTATATGAGAAAATAAAGAGGATGAAAATGGCATAGATACGAGACATATACCAGTTTTAGGAAGACCGCTTAAGATTAAAGCAAAGAATTTATTGGCCTTAGGAAGGCACAGTCCTCGCCGAGGGCTTCGTAAATTGGCTAACAGATTTGGAAATCAACGAAATATAACAATATTTCTACAAACCGTCCGTATGTCACTGATAATTTCTTAATAAATATAGTAACCAATCAAATTACTTTATTTGAGTCATGTATCAAATTTAATCCAATCACCTCTGGATACAGTGATACCTCTGGATACAGTGGTGTTTTCAGATTGGCAATCAATAATTGTATTGAAAATTATTGAACGTCAGATGGACAATCAATTCTTTGAAATCTACAAAGTAAAGAATTATCTTATCGAATACCCCTTGGACACGCTTTCAGCATTCTCTATGACAAAACAATCTCGGTATTATCAAGGCCCTAGGGGTGTTACTACTGAATAGACAAGGCTATATATCAAAGAAACCAAAAAAATCCGTATAATGACACCATAACAAAAGGAACGATGGATAGAATTTTGTCAACGTTTTCAAGAAGATAATTGTAATAATATCTTTGAATCTGATGGAAGTTGTTTCCAACTTGGTGGAAATCACTTAAAAATCCTATCAAAACAATCTGTTAGCATTCAAATTTCCCACCAAAATAATGGTTTGGGGAGCAATATCTCAGCGTGGTGCTACGCCTTTCTGTATAGTTGATGGTACCATTAATTAAGTATTGTGGCATTCTAAACGATTTTTTCCATGAAACGGCGCATGCGTTATATCCAGAGGGGTGGTGTTTTTAGCAGGATAATGCAAGATACTATACTTCGGCCTATACTCAAGCTTGGATGCAAGAACACCAAGTGACATCTATTCCATGGCCAGCAGCTTCACCAGATGTTAGACCCATTGAAAACACATGGGAACTACTGAAGATTGAAGTTGAACGAGCTCAACGAAATAAAGATGTTTTAATTCAGTCAGTTTTACAGTCCTGGACTAGCATCACCGAAAGTTATGGAGGTGATCTAGTTTCGAGTGTACCTCGAGGTTTAGTCAAGTGTTTACAGTTAAATGGAGGTTTGTATAAGTAAATAAGATTTGTTATAATTTTCTATTTCAAGGATTAAAAACACATACCAAATAATTACAATTGAGTAAACAATCACTAAATGAAACATATTTCGCACGAGTTTTAAAAGGCGAGTGTTGCAAGTGCAAAATATACAAAATATACAAATATTTTATTTATTGCTTTTGATCCATGAAAATTTGAAATTATCTATTCATTATCCTGGACAGCAGTGCCCAACCAATTGAGAAGAAAAACTATGAAATTTATTTTATTTATTGTTAAAGTTAAATGTACAATTGTTGAAAATCATTTCTTGGTGGATTTGTGGAATGTTGCATACAATCTTCTTGATATTGACTCCAGTGTCGAAGTAGATGACATTTCACGATATTATATTCCTGAAGTCGATGGTACATTTGAAATGCTCTGGATTGCATTCACAATTTTATTAGCTGTGTCAAATTTATTTTTTTCCGATTTATCAATATATTCCACGGTGACTGCCGTGGACTTTCAGCCACCGAGATGCTTCAAAGTAGTTATGTCACCACCAGAATCCACAAGAATTCTTGAAAATCGACGAAAACAGTGTTCGGTGTATAATTCGTGATTTGACAATTGTTAATATTTATCAATCTTTTTTACTATGTATCCAAGCTTAGTCGCGCCTATTCTTTGGACAGTACATTTTCCTTTTTGATAATTAATGAGCAACCATGGACCATATACATTTGATGGACAGAGATTTGCATTTTTTTTTGTACATTTCATAGTTACTGTAAAGCTTCGTCTAATTTTAGTTTCAGTGTCTGATATAGTTACGTAAACAGCTGAACCCAAATCATTGATATTAGTAATTTTCATTTGATGTAATTCATGTCTTCTACATGCGCCCATTATGACCAGAATTAATCCCTAATTTCAATTGCCTCAAAAATTGACTTAATTTAGCATGAATATGAGGAAGATATGACCAAATTGCAACATGACAATTAATACGATATTTTATCAACATTTATATCACAGTTTTCGCAGATAATAACCGAAAATGATGCAATTAATTGTAATTAGGTTTTAACATTAGCGGCCAGGAACATAGACCAAGTTCTAACAATTATTACTTTTGTTCTGTGTTCTATCCACGAGAAACCAAGACAATGTTCAATAGACGAATACAAATAAAAACTGCCAGAATTTTGGACCATCGAATCATTCGCTGTCACATTTTTCTTATCGATTCTCAATCTGTATCTCAACCGGCCCCTATTCCTCAACCAGAGTTTTATAACTATAGAGAGAAGGTCGGTCAATTGTCCAGACCTGTTATCTAAAACCTCAAACCCATAGAAACGAATTTTTATAGGATCTAATAATTGATATATCATTTCCATAAAGGTTGAAATAATATTATCTATCTACCTAGTTGAAATAAAAAAAAAATTTTAGTCACCATGTATGTTAATGCCAAGCCATAATTTTGTTTTTTTTTTGATGAATTATTCTTCCACGCTCAAAATGTGAAAGAAATTTTCAGTCTCTAGTGCAGGGCGAACTAATATTACAAAAGATAGCAAATGTCCCACGCTGGTCTTTATTTTTATAATTTCAGAAATGCTGAATGAAAGAGCTTGAAAATAATAGTTTAACTGAAAGCTGTCAGTTGAGTGGTTCAAAACTGACTGAACTTAAATCTCACTCAATATCTAAAAATCATCCTGTATATCCAAAATCAAGTTCCTCAGGCGATCGAAAACCCACGATATGAGCCCCCTCAATGACCTTAGTTCATTGTTTCCGTATGTCGCATTCCTAATGGTACACTCTGTATCTTCTATTTATCTTCAGCTAGAATGGATAATATGTGTTCTTAAAGTAGTCTTTCAATGTAGGAATATGCCAACAGTTTGTTCTATCGGCATGTAGAAAGAATTATAAAAACTGTCTGTTCTTTCTAGCCTGGTGGCAACATGAACAATGCTATTTGATTGCATTTACTGAAATCTGAACAGCAATCTTGTATTCCGTTTCCTTCGTGAAGGGGGTCTCAAAGCAAGTTAACAGTCGAGCAGCTTGCTTCGTAAATGCAATAAATCAGATGGTTAAGTGTATGTCAATCAATATTATCATGGTTCTTGGGAATTCAGTGCATATATGGAGCGAGCGTTTTCAGTAGCAAACCACGCATTACTTCTGGTAGGGCTTCACCAAAACGGTGATCCCGCAGTATTTGCGACATTCCTCACTTAAAGGACTTGTCACTCTCGAAAACTATGAAAATCGGGTCTTCAAGAACGGAGGGAAACTTGGAAAGTTTCCGAACCTCTTAACTCGGAAGCTCGTAAATACTTTGAATGTACTGAGTTTATCATCACACCTCATTTTGCACTATTAGCCTGAAATTCCTATAGTCCGTTTAAGATATATTGACATCGAAGTAGGCCTTGAACGTGTAGTTAGTGCTTTATTTCTGGTTACAAAATGTTACTGTCCTGTAACCAGAGAAATGAATTACTAATATAACCTTGAATGTTTTCAATGCTATCTCCTATTTGTAATTAATTGAAGAACCTTATAAATGCATTCTTGGTGTACTTTGAAAAGTCAAATCCCGAGTGTATTTTTTCCTGAGATTCTGGAAGGATAATTTTCCAATTTCAAATGCAGCAGACTCATGAAACAAACATAAATATGAGGTTGATACCCATAAACCATTTCAAGGAAATCGAAAAATAATTATTTATAAAAAAATTGGATATTTTTTTTTGCAGGATGAAGAACCTTTTGACATAATAATCATGTGCATCTCAATAATATATCTTAGAACTTAGGTTCCTTATCCAAAGCCATTGGTGAATCAATCAAGGTGTAAATGCCATAAGAAACTCACTTTTCATTTATTGAATCCATATTGGTTATTGAATAATATCATTAATATAATGTTAATAAATATAATGTTATTATTATTACTTCATCAGTATACATTATTTAGAGGTGGGTTGAATAATGAAACATTATTTTGGAAGAAGAGTTTATCAGTGTTTAAGCAGACTAATATTTCTATCTTAAATTAACTTGAATAGTAATAGCTTGTAAAAGATTATAATCTTGATGCAATAGTTCAAGTGGTTATTTTTCCACCAAAAAAATCAGAACCAACATTTTATTACGTAGGTACTTTTTTTAAGCAAGCTGTGAGTGTTATGGATTTCAATTGCAACAAGGAATAGAAAAGATTATTTGCCATTTTCCTATGAATTGTCGTTTTAGTATTTTAATTTATATTGAAAAATTGGTTCAAGCACTGACGTGAAGTCAGAAGCTTTTGCGCGTATGTTCTGTTGTCCATTCTTCTGTATTGGACACCCTTAATCGAATTTACCATGGTCAATAATGTTGTCCATTCTCCTGTATTGGACACTCCAAATTCGAATTTACCATGGTAAATTCGAATTAAGTGTCCAATACAGGAGAATGGACAACATAATTTACCATGGTAAATTCGATTAAGAGTGTCACGTCAGTGCTTGAACCAATTTTTTTTTTCGTGATTTTTTTTAAATTTTTTAGGGGTACGGTTCTTAAAATTTTTTTTTTCGTCATTTTTTTCAAATTTTCTAGGGGTACGGTTCTTACAAAATTTTAAACACGTCTTTATGTCGATTTTCTACTACTAGTTACCAAGCTTCAATTCGATGAATATTTATTTTTTGAGTTATCAAGGAAATAATATTCCAGGTGGGTATAACTCGGAAACCGTTAGACCGATTATGCCCAAAAACGAACTCAACTCTCCCTTTCGAATACGCAACCTACCCTGAAAATTGCAAGTCCCTTTCTCCTTTCGTTCGAAAGTTATCGAGGCAACGGTCACCCATCTACTGAACTCACACAAGAATGCTCGAATCTCCAACAATATTTAACCGATCGTATTAAAACTTGAAACTTGGCAGTAGAGTTAGGTTATGAAGGCTCTTGCAAAATTTCAGCCATTTCAAACGAATAGTTACTGATATATAGAATTTTTTTTTTTATTTTCAACGATTTATTAAAAACTTTCTACAAATGCTATCTCCACCAAATTTTGCATACATTTTTGCGTTGGCATTCTACAACTAATAGCCATGTTTGAATTCAATCGGTTCAGTATTTTTTGAGTTAATGAGGAACAAAAAACCACCAAATTTCAGAAAATTTCAGATGGCTATAGCCATACGATTCGCACAAAATTCCACATACGTGCTTAGGTTCACATTTTACAACTACCCACCAAGTTTCAATTAGATCGGATTTATATTGGTTGAAAACAAAATTATTACTCGGAAAACACTGGGCCGATTATGCCCATTAACGAACTTGTCCGTCGTATTGGGATGCGCCACCTACCCTGAAAATTTCAAGTCGCTAGCTCTTTTCGTTCTCAAGTTATCGTGGCAAGGGCCGGACGGACGGCCGGACGGACAGAATCCAATTTGACCTCGAATTCTTCATTGGGGAGTCGAACTAAATCGTTTGAGACCATTTTCGTCAAAAAATTCGAAAGTTACAGATATTTGGGCAAAACTATAACGCGATGTTCCCCAGAACATACGCGCAAAAACTTTGATTTAAAATTCTTTTTCAAAAGTTGATTTGCTTAGTTCGTAGAGCTCATGAAGGAAAGAACTAATCAAAGAAAACCTTCAGTGAAGTGCTCTCTAAAATTTACAAAAACTTTAATTTAATATAATATCTCTTTAAATGTATAATCGTATATTACAGTTCTTCCACAACTGCTGCCATGTTTTAATGATGTGCCTTCTTCTTTTTTCATAAGAATATTTCCAACAGTACTTGAAGAAATCTAAGATATTATGGCCAATCTTATAATCAGAATACACTTTTAGTGGTTGAATAACAGTTCACCTGGAACACTAGAGCAATGCTGGCGTTAATATCTGCAGAGTCCCTGAATAATTCACAGTAACATCTATATACTGCTTCGCGTTCCTACAAGAGGTATCGTAATCAATTCCAGACATTTTTAATAGCTCAAGGATGCGGAGATACCCAAACTTGGTACGATTAATAATAAACACACATGTAAGAACTATCCCAAATGGTTCGGTTTTCGTTATATTCAAATTGTCAAGAAATAAATAATAAATGACAGTTTATCAGCTCATGGTAATTTTCAATGCGAACAACCTAAATTATGTGACTCGAAATATAACTATACCGGCCGTTGCCAACTGAATTTTGATTTTCGAAAGGCACCCTTGGTGTCAATTATCTGAAACGGACTATACTAAATCCAATTGATGTAAACAATTGCCGCAGGATGCCATTCAGAAGCTCGAATTCATAAATCATCAGGCTTAAACGCTTTTCCACTACTACCAACATCTTCTCATCGAATGAAGCTCATTTTCACCTTGACGGATACGTGAAGAAGCAGAAACTAAGTATGTTGTGCAGCTCATAGGAAGCGCAAGCATAAGAGACCCCTTCATCCACCTGAAGCTGTTAGTTTTTGGATACGGAAGGGGAAATTTGAACGTCGCGTGAAGATCTCAGGCGTCTTCTTGGTGTTGCTAAACGTCACTCAGGTTCAACAGGTCTCAGCCACGATTTCGTGAAATTTTCTGCTGTTCGTATTCAACTCCATTTTTGTGAGGGTATCTTGAATCTAAAAATTACGCCAGTGAATCGACTTGCCTGGTGTTTTTGAAAGACATCATTTTTGGCGCTCTTGTTCCTCGGAACAGAGTGCTTATCAATTTGCACACATGTCTGTAATTTTCGAACTTTTGGCTGAAAATGGACTTAGACGTTTTGTTTTGACACACTGATCAAGAATCCGTGGTCATAATCGATTCTGTCTGGCCCTCCTACCAGCCGTCCGGTCGTAAGCACGATAACTCTCAAATGAAATGAGCTAGTTTTTTGAAATTTTCAGAGTTTGTGAGATAAATATCTCGGTTAAGTACAACGGAAAAAAATATTTATATTACAAATTTTAAATTTGATTTATTGAGAAGCAATTTCATCATAGAATCCATTGATATCATTCTCAACTCTAACAATCTAATACTTTCGGATATATGATTTTTCAAAATTTCAATAATTAATCGTAATTTTATGATTACATAGAATGCTCTATGACGGAGGTTACTTGGTCAATCTGAAACTTATCATGGAATTATGTCAGATTGACGGGAAACTGATTGTATAGGCGTAGACTGATGGACTGATGGTCCAGATTGTATGGCAAGATTGATATCAGATTGATGTCAGATTGATACAAGATTGATACCAGATTGACCATGTAACCTCCGCCTAATTATAATTTGCTAATGTATGTAATCCAACATATGAGGTGATTCATAGACCTACGTTTTGAATTCAATTTTTTTATGATGCAGTTCTATCATACGAATCTAATGAAGTCATTTCCAACTCTGTGAATCCAATATTTTCGGAGATGTGATTTGCAAAGTTTCAATACTTACTCGCTAGTATTCTGGCAAGAGCTCCAAGCCCCCTGTCGACAGAGCTTTCCCACTTTTTGTAACGAAATGGCAACCAAAGTATACTTGCCGAGCCATTACAGCCGATATTACTGTTCGATTAAATGAGTGCTGTGCATGCAAGGCTCATTGAGATTATATTTATTCCTAATTATGTGGTTCAATAATAAACGAAAATTTTGTCGATGGACTTTCAATTTTTTTACAATTGATACACTGCTTATGAACCTTTTTCGGGGCATCTTGTATATTCAGAACTTCATTGTCTACTACAGAATATTTGTCATAACAGACAGTGTCTTCGTTTCTTATCTCGGTAGATATAAATAATTTCAAATAAGTACTTCTGTCACTCCAACTACAAATCATTTTTATAGTTCTTCTATTCGCTATTATATTGCTGTCATCTTGGGTTGAAATGATACGAGCCATTTATTCGGTTGTCAGTGGCATTTCTTGGGGAACATAAGTAATTGCTCTACCGTGAAGAGCGCTTCATTTGAAGATTGTTGGTATTGAAAATTGTTTATTCTCAAGCCGTATCGTCCAATGGATCGCGAAGAGGGATATTATAGAGTTCTACACAAAATATTCGAAGTGTTCGAAGTATATGTTGAGCCATATAATTTTTGATATAGAATGATAATTTTCTTTTTCGATTCATTGAATTCCTTTTAGATTGTTAGCTTCAGTAGAGACATCTAAATTTTCTCCGGTTCATTGAGAAGTGATGAGTTTGACCATCTGTTGTAAGGAAGATATCTTTTAATTCTATAAGGACTCTGATCGACGTCATGAGACATAAATGAGGATCACCTTAAAATCGTGAACTATTTTTTTTTTCACTTTTCACGAATATTCGGTTCTATATACCTACTATAGATACCCGTTGATCATGAAAATTTTACTTTAGTAAAAGTAGGACGATTATATCGAAAAATGTCTTATACCGTTGTTAATAAATCAACACGTTCAGAGCGCTCTGCCAATAGCAAACGCTAAACAGAGTTCATGGCCTTATGAAGATTGTGTCTGAGCTCTATGGGAGTCTATCCCCGATTTATATCGCGAGAGGGAAGAATCGATAGTTTAGAAAAAGATGCCCTCTAATATTTAATATTTCAGCATATTTTGTTAACAATTTCAAGTTTCATAAATCCCAGCAATGGTTTTTTTGCTAAGGTTTTTTCCCTATGCTCTAGTATCATATATTGAATTCTATGGTACCCCGTTACACTATCCTTTTCTAACACTTTTTTCATATAAATGCTTTATTGTTAGTTACAAAAAATGTAATGCTCGTGTAATGCTAAAGCTCAAAAGAATATTTATATATCGCGAGATTGGTGGCATATTTCTTCACGGTTCAAATTTCAAAAGGTGAAGGAATGCTAAGTTCTTCCTGTAGATGGCGAGAGCGTCTGTATACACATTATTTCACGTCGGCTATATACGGAATGGTTAACACGGCTTAGTTTAATTTAATTTGGCGAGAACTATAGACAAAAAGTGAAGGTCAAAAAATCTGAAACGCGTCTGTTGTTTCTCTTGGTAAATCAATGAAATCGCATGGTTGTTAATTTGATTTGTGAATTTTATGCATAAGTATAAATATAATAATAATAATAATATATAATATAATTATACAAACCCATTTCGAGACCCTGTTGTCTGAACTTGTTGAAAATTAGGACTGCCATAATACCATAATAATACATGGTATAGAGAAGAAGTTTGGTACAGTTCTTCAATAAGGGCTGCTGGCGATATTTCTGACGAATGGGCAGTCAACATCCGACAAATCATAGATCATCTATTTATCTAAAGGCAACATTGTCTGGATTTTCCTTAAATCTTATACCTCACGAAATTATTACGATATATTCTGTGCTTTCAGGGATATTAGAAGCATAGAATATAACCAAAAGACTAACGACCGGTCTTGCACCAGTGCCGGTGGTCAATATAGGTTCTTTCGTCTGTTTCTTGGTGTAGTGTAATCTACACTGCACTCTGAATCAGCTGATTTTCAGTGCAGTAACGCAAAATACACTGAAATAAGGTTTGTTTATCAAACGTCAAAAAAACATTGGTTATTATTTAAGTTCAGCCATCAATCTGATGGATATAAATCCCATACTGTAGTAATCTCCCTTCCCTGACGGCTTTTTCAGCATTTAACAGTAAATTCATCGTCTGAAAAATCAATTGGTGAAAAAAATCAACCTAACAATTTCCAAATAGCATTACCGTTCCTCAACGGATTAATTATTTCTTCATCCTCCTGACCTTATTGCAAATTTTAAATTTGATAATACCTATTTTAAAGAAGAGATCAAAGCTCCCAGACAACAAATATTTTCATAAAAAGTCAATTATTGGCGCCTTCTTTTTGGCGTAACATTAACCATAACCCTACATTCTGTTTTGAGTGCATTTCACACCTCCTTTCGACCAGGTGCAGATAAACTACACTTCGTGTACACTGGTATAAATCCAATAAGCAAACGAATACTAATATCGAGTGTAAATTACACCGAGTGTAGGAAAGTGCTACACTTTCTATGCAAACGAAAGGACCTTATATGTATTCAGGAAACAGGCAGGAATCTATTTTTCGTTAATGTTGTAAATTGTCGGTCGCACAGGGTATTCAATTCTTTGCTGCATGAGTTATAACTTTTTCCAATTTCAAATTTTTTGGATTCTATGAAAAATAAAGGGTACCGTATGTTAATGTTCACTTCAAAAATATTGAAGCTTTTCGAGGTTCTTCGCATGATAGGTTCATTTTTGCAATATTCTTCACTCAGAAAATTTAAAATTATAAAGTTGTGCCAAATCCTTTAAACATTTTTTTAGTCGAATATTGTACATTGGTGACTCCCTCAATAGAAATATCTGAAATCGACCTGTGAAATAGAAGCCATGAAAATAGGTGCAGTATATTCCATATTTCAAATGGAACATCCTGTTTATTATCGCTTCATAAGAAGTGCCATCCTAGGCTCTACAGATTTCCTCGTGTGGTTAAGTTTTGCTCCAAACTGCTCTTTGTTTCGAAGAATGGTACATATTAATCTTTCTTCGCTATAATATCAATGAACAACTTTTTCTTGAAGCAAAATCTATTTAAGATGATTGATAACCATATACAAAATATGTCTCGTAACAATTATGTGCATTATGAGGTGTTCAAACAAATATATTTGTTTTGAAATGATGTGTGCATCTCTTTCTTGACATTTGTTTCCTTGGATTCCAAACACGATCAAAGGCAAAACCATTTTCAATATTATAATAAATGATAGTAGATAACTAATTCCATAAGATACTTCTTGTATTTATGTCAATGGCAACTGATTTTGATATTTTTATCAATGTTTTTGTATTGATCTTCTGTAAAAATATTAATTTGGGGCTAGTTTGAAACTTCATATGTTACTAATCGTTTTTATTTGATTTTGAATCGTATTATATCTGATTTTTGTATTTCAAAATGTCAAGAGGCACACGATTCATTATTCACGACAATAATATACCTGGGTACTAAACCTGAAGTTATCTCGAAAATGATTTGGTAAGTTAGCACTGGCACCTTCGCCATTTTGCAATTGGTACCAGCAGTTCTATATTTATTACCTAGTATTTACCTACTAGTAGATTCGTAGATATACATTTTAATGTAAATAAAGATAATTACACAATGGTGGTAGCTTGGGACTATCTAGCAATCAGGCAATTATAGGTATAAAATAAAGGCGTTCTAATTTGAGAAATGTTTTAAAAAATAATTTGATGGGATACCGTTCTTACCCGGGGAGGTATTAACCTTCAAGTTACTGCATCAGTATCTCTTTTCTATCAGTTAATCCTAAGTGAGTTAATAAAAGTTATTTCGTTATCGTTCACAATTTAGTATCATACGTTTTCTGGATAATATTTCCTTACATAACCTAAAACGATCACAACTATAATAGGCGACCGATCCGTATGGAATGGAGAACAATGCAATTACGCATTGAATCCTAAAAACTAACTGGCTCTACCTCGTTGTAAATATAAAACAGTTTCTTAGCCATATTTCCTGCATCCCTGTAGGCAAAAAGTGTAACATTTAAACATGAGGGGTATTAAGCGCTTAACCTCGAGCAATATTCATCGCCGCCCGCGCGTACATGTTGGCAGCATTGCGGCAGCTTAACACGTGAACTATCCATCTTATTCAAGATGCAATATACGCTAGCTATATCGCAACCGAAATTTTAGCATTCGTTTCATACATGACATTCGCTTTGAATTTAGGTGGGAAAATGCCAGATTTGTTTCCGAATAATACGAAATACAAACATCTCATAACATGACGGGTGCTTGGTGCATGTTGCATACTAATACTGACTGGATGTTTATCTGTTCAACGTTTATTCGTATTTATTCAGAAAATGCTGTCAACTTCACAAAAACATTCATAATTTGCAATTCCAAATATATTGATGTGTTGTAGGTATATGTGTTTATATGACCTGACTTTTCTCAAGTTTAATTCATTACTCGAAAAATACAAGATAGATCCTCGCAACATATACCTATACACATTTGGAATTTCACATAGAGGTTGACAAATTCTTCAGTTTTTTTTAAACAATTCCCAATTGTTTAGTTTCTGTCGAACCCAACGCTCCTAGAATAAATCTCGTAATCTCTGTTAGACATTTCTTTTCGCTGGACGATTCCAAAAATTTGTTGAGGAATTAAATAAACCAGAACTGAAGAAATTTTCAGGAGGAATTCATGGTTTACATAAAATTATTTGAAAATTTGCATACCGCAATCAAGTTATGCCATCCACATTTATTCACTTTGCGAAATTGGGGGTTGGGATTGAAGAAATGCTTTACTCTCAAATTTTCCTATTCACTTTTACCATACTCACAAATATTTCATCGTGAAAAATTATGGCGGTAAAATTTTCTGAATTTTGATATACATAATTCGTTTATTTCTCTTGGTTTCGGAGTAACCAATCAATATCCTCACCAATTTGTTGATTCTGTCAAAGTTTGGCTACCATGAATTAATTCTTTCACTAATTACAGGGAACGATGGAATTAAAAAAAAATAATCAATTGAAAGGAATTCATGATTTCAATGTAGAAAAAAAGCTTGTAATATTTCATCCATACTTGGCCAAGTTAACCTTTTCGAATATTGAAATCATCTTGATCCCAACTTCCAGTTGGTCTGCGAATTCCAGAGATTTCAAAAGTATTGATTAATTCCATCACGCACCTTGATCAATAGCATTAAAATTTTACTCAAATATGTTTAAACATATTTGAGTAAAATCCTAAGATTTTATACAGAAATATTAAATTATAAAATTTAGAAATTCGTTGGTATTTCAAGGCCTGTTTTATATGTCAAATATAGTCAATATCATTCAAGCAGTTAAACATTTTCAAGAATATATTCAGTAATCTAAGTGATCCACAAAACCTCAGCACAACTAGTTCTATTATCTTTGATTGGGTTAAAAATTATCCTGATTTTATTTTATGATAACCTAATATCTCGCATGAGGCATGGAGTAAGTTGAGAGGAAATACTATATTATTTTTTATCGTTCCTAGATTGATTGAGGACACATTGTCGGTAATATATTGTACTTAACTTCAAGTCAAGCATTATCGTGAATATTATTAGTAATTTCAGCAATCCGAAGAATCTACACATCTATATTTGTAAACGTTT
Source organism: Halyzia sedecimguttata (assembly GCA_937662695.2). Classification (NCBI taxonomy): domain Eukaryota; kingdom Metazoa; phylum Arthropoda; class Insecta; order Coleoptera; family Coccinellidae; genus Halyzia; species Halyzia sedecimguttata. The sequence continues at coordinate 5,511,658 of OW569416.2, read as the reverse complement.
TATCACTTTTGGACAGTATTTCCCTCCTACTTACTCATGATGTTAGGTTGGCTGGGAAATGCTTGAGCTATCCATCCATGTCATAAACGTTAAGGCAATTTCGGTTCAGCATTTTAGGCATGAGAAACAAATCAAACCAAAATCCAACGAAACAAACTTGGGCTTTACTATATCAGTAAAGATAATGCAAAATTAAAAATCTAATGTATGTTTTAAATTATAATATGTATATATAACTCAATGAAAAATGATATACGATTTGAACTGATTTATTTGATATTGTGACGCGCTTTGTCGATACAGCGACTCCATAAGACTACATAGTACTAAATTCTTTACAGTTTATGGTCTCTCTATACCTCGATAACCTGGACATAGAGTATTTCCGTTCATCTTCTTCTTACGACTTTTTAATACTAATTACATAATCCTGCACTGTCAGTACTGCTACACTGATAATAAACGTTTAACATAATTAATTCCTACCACTGCTGTATATCCATTGATTGAGAAACGGAGACAAATTGAGCTCTAATTGTTCAGTAACTAAATTACCAGTATGTTTTCCTCTATTTATTTCCACCCGTTGTCCAATCACTGAGTTGCGCACCTTTATTCAAATTGTGTAGAATTTCGTAATCCCGGTGTAATTAATAATAAATAAATGATTAGAATAATTAGCATTCGTTCTGTTTTTTTGGTAGCTGTGATGATGTTCCTTAATTCTAATGCAAAAATGTCTACCTGTTTTTACTATATGTAGATAAAATTCATAACTACCACAATTTAACTAATGGACAACTGATTCATCTGCATAATTGCTCTTTGATTTATCATTCTTAGTGGGTTTTTCCAGGCTATTGTTCGTCCGGAATGAGATATTCACCTGTTGGTTTTGAAAAAACCTTTTAATTCGGTGACTCCGTTTGTCTCGGGTATCCTTAATTTCTGGAAATACCAAAATAATGGTTTTTCTGAATAAATTTTCTTCAACATTTTTCTGATTATCTCCGCATCAAATATTGTTCATCGCTATATGTTCGATAATTTCAAATTCCTTACAATCATTTTCAATCGATAAAGGTATATTAATTTACTGGCTATCAAATGTGACTTGATGTTCGAATGGGTGCAAAGAGAATCGATGAATAATTGTATCCGAATGGGATGGTTTCCTACATATTAAAAAATACATGTTAATTGTAAAATCCAAAAAAAATTATAACACCGTCATTTTCTATTTGTGTTGTTGATTTGACATTTGTATGAATGCTATTAATGAAATTTACAAATATTTTCAATTGCCAGTCGGTTCCCTTAAAAAAACACGAGCAAATCATACACATATCTAAACCAATATATGAATTTGGAAAAAACGGGATGTGTCTTAGCGATGGCTTCTAAGTTATCCATGAATATTTCTGCCAATAGGGGGGTAACCGGATATCGAATGTTAAGTTCTTCATCGATAGTATAAATTTTATCATTGAAACGTGAGCAATTTTGATTCAAACACGTTTCTAAAAGTTGGAGTATTTCCTACTGAATCACTATATTAACTTTGTTTTCATATAATAAATTCCTGACTCTTTTCGCTGTAAGCTGAGGTGGAATACTAGTGAAGAGGTTAATAACATCGAATGATACTAATGTTCCATTGGCTGGTAGGGAAATATTTTTTCTTTCTCCACTAGTTCAAGCGAGTTCTTGATCGAATAACTTAGCACGAAGTTGCATTTTCAATCGCTTTTATCAGAAAACGCGGAATTTTAGCTGCTAGTGCTGAACGTTACGAATCTTCAGTCCTAATATTTCTACCTGCTTTATGAAGTTTAATAATAAACCATAATAATTGTGGTATATACATATAATTCCGTTGTATTAATCCTATCAAGTATTTTATAATTTTGAGTGGCATTGAAATTTCCCGTTTTATAAATTAATGTAATCGTCCTTGTTGATGACGATTACAGTGCCTCCCTTATCGGCTTTTGTAAAAACAATATTATCGTCAGCGCTTTTTGATTTTAATATTTTCAAAATTCCTATTTCTGGGTTCCCATTCTTAGAAAAATCTTGTTCTTCAATAAAACATGCCGTTATGTGTATAGGGAGATCATGACTTTTTAAATGGTTACTTCCTTTCTGGGTTTTCTCCTCCAAACTCTGAAAAATATCTATAAAATAAAAAAATAAATCTTTTAATAATGAATATTTCCCCTACCTGTTAACGTCAAAATTGGTAAAATACATTCGTAAACATATAGTAAATCCACTGGTCCATTTTATAAATCTGTGTTTTGTCAACGGAAATATTCCTTGCCAATGGAAGGATTCCATTGTGATTCCAATATTCAAGTCAGGCAGTCCAATATCACTGAATAACTATCGCCCAATATCCATGATAAACAATTTCGCTAAGGTATTTGAACAAGCTCTTAAGAAACGATTAATTTCTTTCCTGACAAAGCACAATGTAATTTCAGACAGGCAATTTGGATTCATTGAAAATTCTAGCACTGAAAGAGCGATTAATGACTTCACTTGTAGAGTCATATCAGATATGAATAAGTCAAGCAAATGCCTGGCAGTATTTTTGGACGTGGCTAAAGCGTTTGATACCATATTCCATGAGATATTGTTGGAAAAACTAGAAAACTATGGGGTGAAGGGAGGGTTCGGGGGAGGGCCGTTGCGGCTGTTCGCTAGTTCCTTATCATACAGAACGCAGAAGGTAAAGATAGGGGATATAATAAGCGAGCCGCTTCATATAACTGTCGGTATACCACAGGGAACAGTGTTGGGACCAATATTGTTCCTGGTCTACTTGAATAGTTTGTCGCGCATGCGTGATTTTACCGGTCACATAATCTGCTACGATGATGATACCGCGCTTGTATTCACGGAGAAAACCTGGCAGGAAGTGCACAAGGTCGCCGAAAATGATTTAAGAAAAGTGGAAATATGGCTGAAAAACAACCGTTTGAATATCAACATCACCAAAACCAAATACATGGCCTTTTCTCCCAACGCAGCTGATCAGCCAGCTGATAGCAGATTAAAAATGCACAGCTCCACCTGCGCATCTGACTCGTTACAGTGTTTGTGAAATAATATAGAAAAAACCAATTGCGTTTAATATCTTGGAGTCCTAGACGATTGTCACCTTCGCTAGCATGAACAAATTGCTAATGTAACGAAGCGAATACGATCATTCATAAATAGGTTTTACCAGCTTAGAGACATTATCACCTGAAAAAACCTGGTGATGGTTTACACCTCCATGATTTAGTCAATTATGGGTTACTGTATACTAGTTTGGGGGGGTACGTTTGAAACCACCATCAATACTCTTCAGAGAGCTCAAAACACCATATTGAAAGTCATGCCCAGGAAAAGTAGATTGTATCCCACTAAGGAATTATACGATACAACAGGAATATTCAATGTAAGATCCCTCTTTACACTTAGATGTTTGATTTGGACCCGCATAAATCGCAATCAGCTGAAAGTCCAAAAATATAAAACAACTAGAGGGGTCACAAACTTACAGCTGAGCATTCCTTTGATGCACAAAACTTTGACTCAAAAATCAATTCTGTTTCTCGGCCCTAAACTTTATAATCTACTTCCCCTTCATTTGAGAGAATCAGGTAGTATCAATAAATATAGAATCGAAGTGAAAAAGTTCATCAGAGAGCATACAGATGTATTTGATATATTTTAGGATTAGGAGGGTCTCTAGTTTCTTGCTCTCTCCTCCTGCTCTTCCAACAGTCGAATCATTTTCAGTATTGGCTTTAAGAAATTCAAAAAATGAGGGAAAACATATAATTATTTGTTTTAATTTACGAATAGTATATTACAGTATGTTTCTCTGCTTCATGGAAATTGGGAAATAAAACGGGCATTGAGTTGCCTAACTGACCGGAACAATGGTTGCATTTGAATTAAATATGTAATGATGGATGTATGTGATGGTTGCCAATGAATAAATATATTTGATTTGATATTTGAATATACCTCGCAAAGTATCCTTTAATGATGATCTAGATCATTTATTACTTGTTAAGAATTGAGCATGATGAAGCCGCTGACGAAGTTGACGAAACGCGTCACTATATTAAATGAATTAGTGCAAATCGTAGATAATTTTTCATTGAGTTATTATGGATATGCATCGAGTAAAGGCCACAAGTATTCAAGTTTTAATATACATAAATTTAATACCCTTCGGCAGAGGTGATTGGGTTTTGCATTTAAATGACTAACCTGCAATCCTCCCCGAATTCATCATACTTCGAAGCTCCCTCTTTATTATTATCATCACACCCATCATAAACAGAAATGAAATGTACACGATGATATTAAAATATCCGTTTATATGAGGTTAAACTCATACTCAAATGAATATTCAGAGCATCCAGCCAATAAAAGTCTGGTTAGCTTCCAAATGACTCCATTCATACAGCACTCACTTTGAAACGCGCAATATAACCCAGGTGGCCCGTAACCGAACTCACATTTTCCTTTTTTCCAGGATTACCCTCGATGCGAGACAGTCTCACAAATCCCGTACATGTTTACGAGGGAGATGATGCACTTATCACGTGTGTGGTGAAGGATGTCGGAGAGAACACCGTGATGTGGAAAAAAGAAGATCGAGAGAGGCACAGCGCCAGAGTCTTGACAGCAGGAATCGTCAGGGTGACAGCTGATAAGAGATTCGTTATTTTGCATGACACAGGTGAGGATTCAGAATAAGTAAATAAATATATACCTATACACGGTTGATTCAGGATAAATATACAGGGTGTTTGGTAATTCGAAGTGATCTTTCGAGAGGGATATACTAGACGTAATTTGCAACGAATGGAGTCGAGTGAAACGGGAGTGAACCTAGCGATGGATCCTTAACGGCAACGGTCCCAGTCTGGCACCGCAGCGCGAGAGCTAGTAGGTACCGACCGGGATGTTCTGTAACTCACCGGCGGCCAGCGGGAGACTGCGATTAAGCTGAATTCGTTAACTCTCGATGCAAAAATACTAGTTGAGGCTTAAAATTAATAAATTATGAATATGATGAACACAGAAGTGAGTACGTAAAGGAGGGAACATATTATTTATTCTCTTGAATACATTGAATTTCTAGGAAAATCCTGGAACAGGTCAAGTTTTATTTGACATAACCCATCTTTTAGAAATTGTTGTCTACAGGGTGAGACAGAAAGAAGCAACGCACGTTACGGTTGGATATCGATTAAATTTCTGAACAAATCTAGAAATATTTCATTTTTTCTCCAACTTTTAATGAAATTTTTATTGTGATTACGTCATCATTGTAGGTTTGATGACGTCATCGATTTTTTTTAATGCAATATTATGTCGTGTGACACCTCATGTAAAAGGTATTTCAGTCCTCTTTTCACCATACCCACATGCATCAAGAAATTATTTTATGCAGGGAGCGCCGGAGAAAAAATGTAAATGAAACTTGGAAATCCATCGAATTTGGAGAAAAAGCCTGATAGTGGTAAATTTTTTGTAATTACCGTGATTAAATGATCACGACATCAATGTAGGTGTGGTGACGTCATCTTTGTTTTATACAAAGTAAAATATCATGTGATACTTCATTTAAAAGTTCTTTCAATCAGTACTCCACATTTCTACAGAGTGGGCCAGAAACAAGGAACAAACGATGAGGTTGAATATCGAATAAATTTCTAGTGAAATCTTCTAACAGTTCATTATATTATTTTCCAACTTTTGATGAAACAATTATAGTCTTTAAGTCATCAGTATAGGTTTGGTGACGTCATTGATGTTTTTTTTGATACAAATAATAATTCATGTGATACCTCATTTAAAAGGTATTTCCGTACTCTTTTCACCACACCTACGTACTTAAGGGAATTATTTTATACAGAGTACGCAAGAAAATTGAATCTTATTTTAATATTGAAGGAAATCCATGCAATTTCGAGAAAACTCCAGATAGGGATTACTCCTCATTAGTATACCTTTCATTTTCAAATTCGACAATCGATGTATGCCCCTTAATAAAAATTCAGTGACGGCGGAAGTCGAAACTGGGAAGTCGAAAAACTTGTAATTTTCTTCAAACTAATACAGAAAGCGGAAGCTATTGACTCGATCAGGGATGAGTCCTCATCAGTAGACCTTTCATTTTCAAGTCCGACAATCGATGTATGCCGCTTAATAAAAAATCAGTGACGGCGGAAGTCGAAACTGGGAAGTCGAAAAACTTGTAATTTTGTTCAAAATAATCCAGGAAGCGGAAGGTATCGTCTCGATCAGGGTTGAGTCCTCATCAGTAGACCTTTCATTTTCAAGTCCGACAATCGATGTATGCCGCTTAATAAAAATTCAGTGACGGCGGAAGTCGAAACTGGGAAGTCGAAAAACTTGTAATTTTGTTCAAACTAATACAGAAAGCGGAAGCTATTGACTCGATCAGGGATGAGTCCTCATCAGTAGACCTTTCATTTTCAAGTCCGACAATCGATGTATACCACTTAATAAAAAATCAGTGACGGCGGAAGTCGAAACTGGGAAGTCGAAAAACTTGTAATTTTCTTCAAACTGATACAGAAAGCGGAAGCTATTGTCTAGATCAGGGATGAGTCCTCATCAGTAGACCTTTCATTTTCAAGTCCGACAATCGATGTATGCCGCTTAATAAAAATTCAGTGACGGCGGAAGTTGAAACTGGGAAGTCGAAAAACTTGTAATTTTGTTCAAACTAATACAGAAAGCGGAAGCTATTGACTAGATCAGGGATGAGTCCTCATCAGTAGACCTTTCATTTTCAAGTCCGACAATCGATGTATACCACTTAATAAAAAATCAGTGACGGCGGAAGTCGAAACTGGGAAGTCGAAAAACTTGTAATTTTGTTCAAAATAATCCAGGAAGCGGAAGGTATCGTCTCGATCAGGGACGAGTCCTCATCAGTAGACCTTTCATTTTCAAGTCCGACAATCGATGTATGCCGCTTAATAAAAATTCAGTGACGGCGGAAGTTGAAACTGGGAAGTCGAAAAACTTGTAATTTTGTTCAAACTAATACAGAAAGCGGAAGCTATTGACTAGATCAGGGATGAGTCCTCATCAGTAGACCTTTCATTTTGAAGTCCGACAATCGATGTATGCCACTTAATAAAAAATCAGTGACGGCGGAAGTCGAAACTGGGAAGTCGAAAAACTTGTAATTTTGTTCAAGATAATCCAGGAAGCGGAAGGTATCGTCTCGATCAGGGATGAGTCCTCATCATTAGACCTTTCATTTTCAAATTCGACAATCGATGTATGCCGCTTAATAAAAATTCAGTGACGGCGGAAGTCGAAACTGGGAAGTCGAAAAACTTGTAATTTTGTTCAAAATAATCCAGGAAGCGGAAGGTATCGTCTCGATCAGGGATGAGTCCTCATCAGTAGACCTTTCATTTTCAAGTCCGACAATCGATGTATGCCACTTAATAAAAAATCAGTGACGGCGGAAGTCGAAACTGGGAAGTCGAAAAACTTGTAATTTTATTCAAACTAATACAGAAAACGGAAGCTATTGACTCGATCAGGGATGAGTCCTCATCAGTAGACCTTTCATTTTCAAGTCCGACAATCGATGTATGCCGCTTAATAAAAATTCAGTGGCGGCGGAAGTCGAAACTGGGAAGTCGAAAAACTTGTGATTTTGTTCAAACTAATACAGAAAGCGGAAGCTATTGACTAGATCAGGGATGAGTCCTCAACAGTAGACCTTTCATTTTCAAGTCCGACAATCGATGTATGCCGCTCAATAAAAATTCAGTGACGGCGGAAGTCGAAACTGGGAAGTCGAAAAACTTGTAATTTTGTTCAAAATAATCCAGGAAGCGGAAGGTATCGTCTCGATCAGGGATGAGTCCTCATCAGTAGACCTTTCATTTTCAAGTCCGACAATCGATGTATGCCGCTTAATAAAAATTCAGTGACGGCGGAAGTCGAAACTGGGAAGTCGAAAAACTTGTAATTTTCTTCAAACTAATACAGAAAGCGGAAGCTATTGACTAGATCAGGGATGAGTCCTCATCAGTAGACCTTTCATTTTCAAGTCCGACAATCGATGTATGCCACTTAATAAAAAATCAGTGACGGCGGAAGTCGAAACTGGGAAGTCGAAAAACTTGTAATTTTGTTCAAGATAATCCAGGAAGCGGAAGGTATCGTCTCGATCAGGGATGAGTCCTCATCATTAGACCTTTCATTTTCAAATTCGACAATCGATGTATGCCGCTTAATAAAAATTCAGTGACGGCGGAAGTCGAAACTGGGAAGTCGAAAAACTTGTAATTTTGTTCAAAATAATCCAGGAAGCGGAAGGTATCGTCTCGATCAGGGATGAGTCCTCATCAGTAGACCTTTCATTTTCAAGTCCGACAATCGATGTATGCCACTTAATAAAAAATCAGTGACGGCGGAAGTCGAAACTGGGAAGTCGAAAAACTTGTAATTTTATTCAAACTAATACAGAAAACGGAAGCTATTGACTCGATCAGGGATGAGTCCTCATCAGTAGACCTTTCATTTTCAAGTCCGACAATCGATGTATGCCGCTTAATAAAAAATCAGTGACGGCGGAAGTCGAAACTGGGAAGTCGAAAAACTTGTAATTTTGTTCAAAATAATCCAGGAAGCGGAAGCTATTGACTAGATCAGGGATGAGTCCTCATCAGTAGACCTTTCATTTTCAAGTCCGACAATCGATGTATGCCGCTTAATAAAAAATCAGTGACGGCGGAAGTCGAAACTGGGAAGTCAAAAAACTTGTAATTTTGTTCAAAATAATCCAGGAAGCGGAAGGTAGCGTCTCGATCAGGGATGAGTCCTCATCAGTAGACCTTTCATTTTCAAGTCCGACAATCGATGTATGCCGCTTAATAAAAATTCAGTGACGGCGGAAGTCGAAACTGGGAAGTCGGAAAACTTGTAATTTTGTTCAAACTAATACAGAAAGCGGAAGCTATTGACTAGATCAGGGATGAGTCCTCATCAGTAGACCTTTCATTTTCAAGTCCGACAATCGATGTATGCCGCTTAATAAAAAATCAGTGACGGCGGAAGTCGAAACTGGGAAGTCGAAAAACTTGTAATTTTGTTCAAAATAATCCAGGAAGCGGAAGGTATCGTCTCGATCAAGGATTAGTCCTCATCAGTAGACCTTTTTTTTACCGACAATCGATGTATGCCGCTTAATAAAAATTCAGTGAAGGCGGAATTTGCCTTAATATTCGAATTCAAAATTTTCAATATTTATTATTAAAAAAAACGGAACTATAAAAAAATGGGTTCAAGCCCTGTGGACAGGAGCTTTCTGGCGCTCTAGTTCAAACAGACAAATTATATCTCCGAAAGTATTGGTTTCTCAGAGTTGGGAATTATATCAATGTATTCAAATAATAGAACTGCATCCTAAAGGAAATTCAATTCAAATAATAGTTTATTTATCAAGATTAAATGAGCAATCATGAGAATGAGAAAAGCACCATGGAAGAAATCAAATTAAATCTGGCCAATTTTGCCCAATAACGAACTTAACCGAGATATTCATCTCCCTAAACTACTCTGAAAATTTCAACTACCTACCTCATTCCGTTCGAGAGTTATATCTATGTCTATGGATGAAAAGCAGTCTCACTACTCTAGATCTCTTACTTCATGTTCAGTTCCGAAATGTAAGAATTTTCTGAGAAAAACTAATATCGGAGCAAACAACTGAGATTTAACTCACTTCGCTCACAATTCTTCGATTGATTAGTCTCAGGAACATCATTTGACATTATGACAATTCATATTCATACATAGAATAATATCATTCTGTGACAACGTTGAAATACGATTTATTATTGAAATTTTGAAAAATCATATCTGAGATTTTTCTCACTTCGCTCACAATTCTTCGATTGATTAGTTTCAGGAAGTCAGGAACATCATTTGACATTATGACAATTCATATTCATACATAGAATAATATTATTCTGTGACAACGTTGAAATACGATTTATTATTGAAATTTTGAAAAATCATATCTCCGAAAGTATTAGCTTGTTAGAGTTAAAAATGATATGATTGGATTCTCATGATAAAACTTTTTATTAAAAAAAATTTAATTTGGAATTTGTTTCGTAAAAAAAAATTTTTTTTTTGTTACTCCGAAACCATTTGTCCGATTTTGCCCAATAACGAACTTAGCCGAGATATTTATCCTCCAAACCTACTCTGAAAATTTCAACTCTCTAGCTCATTCCGTTCGAGAGTTATCGTGCCTACGGACGGCCGGACCGGCCGGACAGAATGAATTTCGACCACGGATTCTTGATCAGTGAGTCGAACCAAATCGTTTAAGACCATTTTCATCGAAATATTCGAAAATTACAGACATTTGGGCAAATTGATAAGCACTCAGTTCCGAGGAACTAGAGCGCCAAAAAAAAGCACTGACATGAAGTCAGTACTCTTTGGCGCGCGTGTTCACGGTGGCTAATTTGAATTGAATGATGAGTACTTCAAGCTCAGTGGATAGAGCGAGCCGAAGAATGTCGTTTCAAAAATTAACAGTGCTGTATCTAAGCTGCCATCAGGATAGAGTAACAAAGATGGAAAGAACACAACTGACTCTCCTTAGTCGCACAAGCGAAGATTTGGCAGGGTCAGTATAATCCTAATCATGTTTATAGCACGCGTGCCAAAGCAGATTGACTTAACAATGAAAGAAAAAGTGTGAAAAGTTAATATGCTTTGGCGCGCGTGCTATAAACATGATTAGGATTATACTGACCCTGCCAAATCTTCGCTTGTGCGACTAAGGAGAGTCAGTTGTGTTCTTTCCATCTTTGTTACTCTATCCTGATGGCAGCTTAGATACAGCACTGTTAATTTTTGAAACGACAGTGAATGGTGTCCACTATCCTTTGGGTAGATCTTCGGCTCGCTCTATCCACTGAGCTTGAAGTACTCATCATTCAATTCAAATTAGCCACCGTGAACACGCGCGCCAAAGAGTTCTGACTTCATGTCAGTGCTTTTTTTTTTTAATAATAAATATTGAAAATTTTGAATTCGAATATTAAGGCAAATTCCGCCTTCACTGAATTTTTATTAAGCGGCATACATCGATTGTCGATAAAAGAAAGGTCTACTGATGAGGACTAATCCCTGATCGAGACGATACCTTCCGCTTCCTGGATTATTTTGAACAAAATTACGAGTTTTTCGACTTTCCAGTTTCGACTTCTGCCGTCACTGAATTTTTATTAAGCGGCATACATCGATTGTCGAATTTGAAAATGAAAGGTATACTAATGAGGAGTAATCCCTATCTGGAGTTTTCTCGAAATTGCATGGATTTCCTTCAATCTTAAAATTAGATTCAATTTTCTTGCGTACTCTGTATAAAATAATTCCCTTAAGTACGTAGGTGTAGTGAAAAGAGTACGGAAATACCTTTTAAATGAGGTATCACATGAATTATTATTTGTATTAAAAAAAACATCAATGACGTCACCAAACCTATACTAATGACTTAAAGACTATAAATGTTTCATCAAAAGTTGGAGAATAATATAATGAGCTGTTTGAAGATTTGACTAGAAATTTATTCGATATTCAACCTTATGGTTTATTGCTTTTTTCTGGCCCACTCTGTAGAAATGTGGAGTACTGATTCGAAAGAACTTTTAAATGAAGTATCATATGAAATTTTACTTTGTATAAAAAAAGATGATGTCACCACACCTACATTGATTTCGTGATCACTTAATCAAGGTAATTACAAAACATTTACCACTATCAGAATTTTTCTCGAAATTCGATGGATTTCCAAGTTTCATTTAAATTTTTTTTCCGGCTTACCCTGCATAAAATAATTTCTTAATGCATGTGGGTATGGTGAAAAGAGGACTGAAATACCTTTTACATGAGGTGTCACACCACATAATATGATTGCATTTGAAAAAACATCGATGACGTCACCAAACCTACAATGATGACGTAATCACAATAAAAATTTCATTAAAAGTTGGAGAAAATAGGCACTCTGTTCATAGAACAGCGCGCCAAAAAATTAAATATTCCTAGATTTGTTTAGAAATTCAATCGATATCCAACCGTAACGAGCATTGCTTCTTTCTGTCTCACCGTGTAGACAACAATTTCTAAATATACTTATCATCAATGGAGAACTGACAAATCACGCATACTCCGATGACGTAATCACGTAGAAAGTTGAATAAAAATATTGGGTTATTTCAAATAAAACTTGACCTGTTCCAGGATTTTCCTAGAAATTCAATGTATTCAAGAGAATAAATATGTTCCCTCCTTTACGTACTCACTTCTGTGTTCATCATATTCATAATTTATTAATTTTAAGCCTCAACTAGTATTTTTGCATCGAGAGATAACGAATTCAGCTTAATCGCAGACTCCCGCTGGCCGCCGGTGTGTTACAGAACATCCCGATCGGTACCTACTAGCACTAGCTCTCGCGCTGCGGTGCCAGACTGGGACCGTTGCCGCATCCATCGCTAGGTTCACACCGATCGAGTGAACCATGATCCGAAATTGTATGGTTACGAAAACATGCCGATTTTTCACCTTTCTGCGCGTATGTTCTGGGAAACATCGCGTTATCATTCTGCCCAAATATCTGTAACTTCGAATTTTTTGACGAAAATGATCTCAAACGATTTGGTTCGACTCCCCGATTTATTATTCGAGGTCAAATATGATTCTGTCCGGCCGTCCGGCCGTTGAGACGAAAACTTGAGAACGGAAAGAGCTAGCGACTTGAAATTTTCAGGGTAAGTGGCGCATCCCAATATGACGGACAAGTTCGTTAATGGGCATAATCGGCCCAATGGTTTCCGAGTAATAATTTTGTTTTCAACCAATATAAATTCGATAGAATTGAAACCTGGTGAATAGTTGCAGAATATAAACCTAAGCACGATTGTGAATTTATGAATTTTTTACCTGTCTACTTAAATGGGGTCACGTACGAAAATTTTCAGAAGCGAGCGGCAGTGGCTAGACCAAAAATTTTCTCGAATTTGAATAGGCCTATTCCTTGGACTTGACCTCATGTGACTTTTACATGTGGTGTCACATGAAAAATCTAGTGTATAGTACACTCGATAGTACACCAGTGACGACAGCTGAAGAATTGAGGCGGTGAGTTTTGTCGGCTGCTCAGCACGTGGAGAATACCTTTTCAACGCGGGTAACAATTACGCCGTAGACTGCATGCATGCATAAGAAATCGAGGAAGGCAATTTTAGAAGGCTCTCTAATTTTGTTTCTTTTTTTGTTTACATTTATGTTTATTATACGGATATGTTTGTGTTTAGAAGCGAGTTAAGATTTCATTCTGTTCATTTAGTTTTTGTTGGAGAAAGATATGCCAAAAAATACCAATGTCCAATACAGGAGAATGGACAATACAGGAGAATGGACAAAAGAACATATGCGCAAAAGCTCCTGACTTCACGTCAGTGCTTAAATCAATTTTTTTTGTAGTTTTATTTTAATTTTCTAGGGGTACGGTTCTCAAAAAATTTTACACGCTTTTTCATGTCGATATTTTCAACTATTTACCAAGCTTTAATTCGATCATAGGCGCAAGAATGAAAAGACAATAGGAGAAAAACGAAGAAATTAAAAATAATACATAACCTTTCAAAAGTCCCCTCTCACTAATAAGCTTTTGCACATATGTTCTATTGTCCATTCTCCTGTATTGAACACTCCTAATCGAATTCACAATGGTAAATTGTTTTCTTCATAATTTGAAGGCATAGAAATCGTTCAATTTAATGATGCACTTTTAATTTTTACGCAAACTCAGAGATCAAGTATTCCACTTCTGCATAAACTCGCTATATCACTATACTTCTCTAATTCTTCGATTCCAACTTGGTTGGATCTGTATATCTTTCAAGTTGCTAAAATATAAGATATTTAAATGGACATTCCTGAGTAACCGACTGTTTAGAGTTAGGGTGTCTGATAGTACCTCTACGCCCAGGATGGTTTCGAGTGGTGTGCCACAGGGAAAAGTTTTGGGTGCAATTCTGTTCCTGCTTTATGTTGCCTATCCCCCCCCTCTTCTGTGGTCGTTGTGCTATCAATAAGCCGACGATTTAAAATTGTAAGCTGATCCAGCAACTGACCATTCAACTCTACAGGACGACCTGAGATCCGTTTCCGCTTGGTGTGACGTGTGGCTGATGACATTGAACATCTCAAATTGTAAAGTGCTTCACATAGGCAAAAATAACCCGGAGATGACTTACATACTATCCCAGTGGTCTTCCGATTCAGTCAACGGACTCCCTTGTGGATTTAGGCTTAACCGTGAATAAAATGCTTACCCGGTCTGACGATATAGCCGCCATCACATCCAAAGCAAAGAAGATGATGTACATTTTCCATTAGTCATTCCCAGGTATGGACGTTTGAACCTGTGCCTTACTGTACAAAACCTACATACGACCTATATTGTAATTCGCTGGGCCCGTTTGGTATCCGATCCATCAATATGACGTGGACCTCCTGGAGTCGGTGAAGCGCTTCGCGACCAGATTTCCTTGGTGTCGCCCCGACTATCCGACCAGACTGAAAATTTTCTTTCTACCAAGTGTTAGTGATCGCAGGCTGAGGGGAGACCTCATTGTTGCGTACAGGTTCGGGACATCGGTCCAACAAGGTTTTCGCACGAATAGAATTTTTGATGTGTGGAATGGCTTACCGGTGGATGTAGTGAATGCGACTAGTGTTAACTCGTTCAAGAACAGGTATAATGTGTTGACAATTCGGCTTCCGCAGAAGTGATGTTTTAAACCAATGATTTTTGCATGCTTCGTTTGTGTTATTATTGTTTGGAACTCAGTATATTATTATTATACTTAGTATATTTTTTATTCCTTTTGTAAGCACTTGTTTCTTTAATAACTGTGAAGTGAGTAACAATAGGCCAAGGCCTCGACTCTATCCTTCTGTTAATAATAATAATAATATCCTTTGACCCAATATGCCGTTTATGCCATTCACGAAACTGATCATCATATTCAACTAAAAATCTACCCATCCAGATGGTCGGAGTGGATTTTGACCAAGAATCCTTCGTCCGTAAGCAAAAATCGTTTCAGAATCGTTTCAGCATTCGAAATCTCAAACATTTTGATTTTAGTGCATCAGTACGAGTCCGCAGAAGTATATAATAGCATTTTGCAAGTATGAGCTGTAGTATGACGGAATTTAGGATGAATTCAACCATTTTGAAACAGTGAATCTGATTCCAAGATTATGTGAGAGCATTTGAAAAAAAAAATGGGTTCAAGCCCTGTGGACAGGAGCTTTCTGGCGCTCTAGTTCAAACAGACAAATTATATCTCCGAAAGTATTGGTTTCTCAGAGTTGGGAATTATATCAATGTATTCTTATGATAGAACTGCATCATAAAGGAGATTCAATTCAAATAATAGTTTATTTATCAAGATTAAATGAGCAATCTGATAATGAGAACTGCACCATGGAAGAAATCGAATTAAATCTGGCCAATTTTGCCCAATAACGAACTTAACCAAGATATTCATCTCCCCAACCTACTCTGAAAATTTCAACTACCTAGCTCATTCCGTTCGAGAGTTGTTGTAGAAAAACTTTTTTTAAATTTTCAATTTTTGGCGCTCTAGTTCCTCGGAACTGAATGCCCAAATGTCTGTTTTTTGGAATATTTCTATGAAAATGGTCTTAAACGATTTGGTTCGACTCACTGATCAAGAATCCGTGGTCGAAATTAATTCTGTCCGGCCGGCCGGCCGGCCGTAGGCACGATAACTCTCGAACGGAATGAGCTAGAGAGTTGAAATTTTCAGAGTAGGTTTGGGGGATGAATATCTCGGCTAAGTTCGTTATTGGGCAAAATCGGACAGATGGTTTCGGAGGAACAAAAAAAAAATTTTTTTTTACGAAACAAATTCCAAATTAATTTTTTTTAATAAGCAGTTTTATCATAAGAATCCATTCATATCATTTTCAACTCTAACAAGCTAATACTTTCGAAGATTGGTTTTTTTAAAATTTCAATGTAAATCGTATTTCACAGATTGATATAATTATTATTCTATGTATGAATTCTCATAATGTCAACTTGACAGAAGGGAATATTGTAACTTCAAAAATATTGGGGTTGAAATACTCGTATTTTAGCGATGCAACGGGGACCTCACCCGAAAATGTTTGAAAATATTACGTAAATATTGAAAGCATAATTCTGTAGTTTGGTGAACGTAGATCAGGAAATTTTTGATCGATTACAAGGTAATTTTTTATTATTACTTATCTTCTTTCATATTTGTTTTATGGAATACCTACTATTTGTAGGTACTTTAAACCTGTTTTGGGCAATTATCATACGAAACTTGTTTTTTTGGCGCTCTAGTTCCTCGGAACAGTGTGCTTATCAATTTGCCCAAGTGTCTGTAATTTTGAAATTTTTGGCTGAAAATGGTCTCAAACGATTTGGTTCGACTCACTGATCAAGAATCCGAGTGCGAAATCGATTCTGTCCGACCGGCCGACCGGCCGTAGGCACGATAACTCTCGAACGAAAGGAGTTAGCGGATTGAAAATTGCAAGGTGGTTTTGGAGCGTAAATGTCTCGGACAAGTTCGTTCGATCTACCTGAAATTTAGCATCAAATTGTAGAATCATGAACTTTATACGCATGTGAAGTTTTGTATTGACCAGATTACCGCAAAGTGTAAAAAAAAAATTTGAAAATTTAAAAAAAGTTTTTCCACAATAACTCTCGAACGGAATGAGCTAGGAAGTTCAGAGGTTTCAGAGTAGGTTAGGGAGATGAATATCTCGGTTAAGTTCGTTATTGGGCAAAATTGGCCAGATTTAATTCGACTTCTTCCATGGTGCAGTTCTCATTCTCATGATTGCTCATTTAATCTTGATAAATAAACTATTATTTGAATTGAATTTCCTTTATGATGCAGCTCTATCATATGTATACATTGATATAATTCCCAACTCAGAGAAACCAATACTTTCGGAGATATAATTTGTCTGTTTGAACTAGAGCGCCAGAAAGCTCCTGTCCACAGGGCTTAAACCATTTTTTTTTGACAATTTGCGGTAATCTGGTCAATACAAAACTTCACATGCGTCTAAGGGTCATGATTCTACAATTTGATGCTAAATTTTAGATAGATCGAGTAATCGGTTTCGGAAATATTCATAAAAAATATTTTTACCAAAATCGGCCATAACTCCGAAACCGCTTGATGGATTTCGCCCATTAACGAGCTCGTCCGAGATATTTACGCTCCAAAACCACCTTGTAAATTTAAATCAGTTAGTCGAACCAAATCGTTTAAGACCATTTTCATCGAAAAATTCGAAAATTACAGACATTTGGGCAAATTGATAAGCACTCAGTTCCGAGGAACTAGATCGCCAACAAGTTTCGTATGACAATTGCCCAAAACAGGTTTAAAGTACCTACAAATAGTAGTTTTTTCATAAAACATGTATCAAAGAAGAGTAAAGCTACATTCACAACCACCAAATTACAATTAAAATTAGCAATTTGAATTACAATTGGACGTAATAAAAAAATTAACAAATTTTGAGCAGTCACAACGTCCACTTAACAGTGAAATTAATAGAAATTGAAGGTCAATTATTTTCATCAGCCACCTATCGAATATATTATGAAGTAGGGTAAGTAGTTATGGCAGATTTCTACTAGGTCCAACTATGCTCAAAAGTTCATCAAACTTATTTACAATTTACATATCATTGGACATTGAAAAGTATTAATTTTAAGTGTAATTGTAAGTATAATTGGAAACGTTAATTTGGAGGTTGTGAATGATCCAATTCTATAGCGTATACCAAACTTCTACGACTAATTCCAATTGCTAATTTTAATTGTAATTTGGTGGTTGTGAATGTAGCTTAATAATGAAAAATTACCTTGTAATCGATCAAAAATTTCCTGTTCTACGTTCACCAAATTTTCTCCTCTCTCGAACTGCCGAATTATGCTTTCAATATTTATATTCTATGTCGATGGAAGAAAAACAGTCTCACTACTCTCAGATCTCTTACTTCATGTTCTGTTCCGAAATGTAAGACTTTTCTGAGAAAAACTAATTTCGGAGCAAACAACTGAGATTTTTCTCACATCGCTCACATTTCGGAATACACTTTATTCTCATAATTCTTCGATTGATTACATAATGTCATGTCTCAGGAATATAAGTTTGACATTATGACAATTCATACATAGAATAATTATATCTCTGTGAAATACGATTTATCATTGAAATTTTGAAAAATCATATCTCCGAAAGTATCAGCTTGTTAGAGTTAAAAATGATATGAATGGATTCTTATGATAAAACTGCTTATTAAAAAAAATTTAATTTGGAATTTGTTAAATAAAAAAAAAATTTTTTTTATTACTCCGAAACCTTCTGTCCGATTTTTCCCAGTAACGAACTTAGCCGAGATATTTATTCCCCAAACCTACTCTGAAAATTTCAACTCTCTAGCTCATTCCGTTCGAGAGTTATCGTGCCCACGGCCGGACGGCCGGACAGAATGAATTTCCACCACGGATTCTTGATCAGTGAGTCGAACAAAATCGTTTGAGACCATTTTCATCGAAAAATTCGAAAATTACAGACATTTGGGCAAATTGATAAGCACTCAGTTCCGAGGAACTAGAGCACCAAAAATTGGATGCAATTCAATTACTTTGCATTAGCTAGGTCACGTATCTCCAAAATAACTCGATCGTGCAAGTGAGCTCACAAATTGACCATATATGCATGAAAATCTATAACACCCACCTATTAAATTTATATGGCGAAAACGGGAAAAATTTTACGAAATGGAGAAGCTACTATGAAGCAGGTCGTATATTTCATTTCATGGCAAGCACCCATACTGTCGAGCTCTTTCAGACAGCTATTATCTCGCGTAATAAAATATACAATGCTCATAAAATTTTGAATCTGTAGTGTTTATCTCTTCCCTTCGTAGAGATGGGGTACTGGGTTTTTATGGATTATGTATCGTAGGAGCACCAGGTGTGATGGGTTTCTAGATCGTTCCACCTGGAAATTGATTTATTTTATGTTATTTTTCTGACGAAGTCCATGGATGTTGTAATGGAGATGATATTGCTTTCGAATCAGATCCAGTTTGAAGCCTCATTCATTTTTATAACTCGATATTCTTCATTTTTCTGATTTTTCATCATATTCTTATTAAGTCGGTCCACCCAATCTACTTCTTCAAAATATTTTTTCGATTTCATCCAAAAGTGTTTACGCCAAAAATTAGCCCGGCTGAATATTTCTAATGGGCATTCATGAGAATATATACTACTTCTTCGTATAATGATTCTATTATCATAAGTATATTATATATTGATATTATAAGTTCGTTTAATTACTATCCATACTCTTTGAATGTTCCACTGTAATGAATAAAAAATGGGTTCAAGCACTGACGTGAAGTCAGAAGCTTTTGCGCGTATGTTCTATTGTCCATTATTCTGTATTGGACACCCTTAATCAAATTTACCATGGTAAATTATGTTGTCCATTCTCCTCTATTGGACACTTAATTCGAATTTACCATGGTAAATTCTATTAAGGGTGTCCAACACAGAAGAATGGACAATAGAACATACGCGCAAAAGCTTCTGACTTCACTTCAGTGCTTGAACCAATTTTTTTTCGTGATTTTTTTGAAATTTTCTAGGGGTGCGGTTCTTAAAATTTTTTTTTTCGTCAGTTTTTTAAAATTTTCTAGGGGTACGGTTCTTACAAAATTTCAAACACGTCTTTATGATGATTTTCTACTACTATTTACCAAGCTTCAATTCGATCGAATATTCATTTTTTGAGTTATCAAGGAAATAATATTCCAGGTGGGTATAACTCAGAAACCGCTCGACCGATTATGCCCAAAAACGAACTCAACTCTCCCTTTCAGATACGCAACCTACCCTGAAAATTGCAAGTCCCTATCTCCTTTCGTTCGAAAGTTATCGAGGCAACGGCCACCCATCTACTTAACTCACACAAGAATGCTCGAATCTCCAACAATATTCAACCGATCGTATTAAAACTTGAAACTTGGCAGTAGAGTTAGGTTATGAAGGCTCTTGCAAAATTTCAGCAATTTCAAACGAATAGTTTATTTATTTATTTATTTATTCAAAAATACATCCAACAGGCCAAAGCCCAATTACAGGTGTATACAATAATGAACAAAAGGTATATAGTACGCCGTTAAAAAAAACAAAAAGAAAAACAGAAATTTCTGTAAAAAAAAAAGATAATCTCAACAATAATGAAAGAAAAACCAGCCCATCTAATTCCTTAGTACTCGTTTAACTGAGTTCCTGAATTGAGGCAAAGAAAGAAAAAATATATCCACATTTCCCAAAATATTATAGCTTCTACACATTGCGGTAAGCGGACAATGAAAGTGATGATGCGTATTTGGTATATCAATGTGAAATGTCACATGCGATCTTGATTGAAGACGTGGAACACTAAATTGCAATGACGAGAGCAAAACTGATGAGTCAACCTGATTATGTACTATTTTATAGAGAAAGACCAAATCATTTAATTCACGAACCTTTCTAAGAGAAGGGAATTCAAACTCGTCTAAAAGAAATTCATAACCGATATTTCTATCAGGGTAACGACCACGTTTTTTTAGATAAAGGAATTTCAGAAATTTCTTCTGTACTCTTTCAATACAATCAATGTATTTTGAGTGGCATGGATTCCAAACTGTACTGCAATATGTTAGTTTGCTTTTTATAAAAGCATGATAAACAGATGAAATTGCCTCAACTGAAGAAAAATCTTTACAATTTCGAACTATAAAGCCTAGTATTTTCATGGCACCAGCTGTTAGATCTCTTATATGACGAGCAAAAGTAAGTTTCTGGTCGAAAAAAATTCCCAAGTCTCTAGTTTCATCTACTCTCGCCAACACTGAATCATACAGCTCATAATTATATACAAATTTATCTAACTTTCTTGTGAATGTCATGACTTTACACTTGTCCAAATTAAGAGATATTTCATTTTCAGTACACCACCCGCACAGCTTGATGAGGTCATCCTGCAAAGTCAGGCAATCCGTTAAGTTTTTTATTTCCCTGAAAACTTTCAAATCATCCGCAAAAAGCAGTTTCATTGAACTGATAATATGAGAGACATCATCTACAAATAAAAGAAATAGAAGCGGTCCCAAAATAGACCCTTGCGGAACTCCCGAAGTTGCAAAAGAAGAGAAAGATTTTATACCTTCGTATTCAACGAATTGTTCCCGACTCAACAAAAAAGACCCCAGATGATTTCTGAGACTACCTGTTATTCCAAAACGGGACAGTTTTATGAGCAGTCGTCTATGCGATACGCGATCAAACGCCTTGCTAAAATCAGTATAGATCACGTCTACTCGATTTCTACTATCTAGACATTTGGAGACATATTGGGTAAATATACAAAGATTAGTTGCAGTGCTACGTGATCGTACAAAGCCATGCTGAACTTCGGATATTTGCGTTCTTACATGGCTATAAATTCTGTCGAATAAAATTAATTCTAATAGCTTTGAGAAAGCCGATATCAGAGCAACTGGTCTATAATTACTAACTTCCGTCTTTCTACCTGATTTAAGAATAGGACATATTCGCGAAATTTTCCAGATTTTCGGAAAAATACCTGAGGTCACAATAAGGTTATATTATATACATAGTGGCTTAGCAAACAGTTCTATGTTGGACTTGACAAGGTTAACTGGAATACCGTCCGGGCCAATGGTTAACTTATTTTTCAGTTTTCTTGAGGCTGATATGATCGTGTTCTCGGAAATATAGCCTATGTTTAGAAAAGAGCTGAAGTAACAAGACTCTTCAGTTTCATCTTCATGATAAGTTACTGATATATAGAATTTTTTTTTTCAATTTTCAATGATTTTTTTTTAATTTTTTACAAATACTATCCTCACGAAATTTTGCAAGAATTTTCGCGTTGGCATTCTACAACTAACGACCATGTTTGAATTCAATCGGTTCAGTATTTTTTGAGTTAATGAGGAACAAAAAACAACCAAATTTCAGATGGCTATAACTCTAAAACCGTTCGGCCGATTATGCTCATGAATAAACTGAAATGTCGCGTTCTGGTGCACATCCTAACCTGAAAACTTCAAGCCGCTATCTCTTTCCGTTCTCAAGTTATCGTGACAGCATAAATATTTTTTAATAATTTTTTTGAAATTTTCTGGCCATACGATTCGCACAAAATTTCACAAACGTGCTCAAGTTCATATTCTTCAACTACTCACCAAGTTTCAATTCGATCGGATTTATATTGGTTGAAAACAAAATTATTACTCGGAAACCACTGGGCCGATTATGCCCATTAACAAACTTGTCCGTCGTATTGAGATGCGCCACCCACCCTGAAAATTTCAAGTCGCTAGCTTTTTTCGTTCTCAAGTTATCGTGGCAACGGCCGGACGGACGGCCGGCCGGACAGAATCAAATTTGACCTCGAATTCTTCATTGGGGAGTCGAACTAAATCGTTTGAGACCATTTTCGTCAAAAAATTCGAAAGTTACAGACATTTGGGCAAAACTATAACCCGATGTTCACCAGAACATACGCGCAAAAAGTATCCATCATTTTATTCATTGGATTCCGAAAACGAATTATTTGTATATTTGGAATTATTACCGACCCCACTGGTCATTTGGCCGCTTTGTGATCGCTGCTAAATTCTCACCGGTTTCAATATATGCTATCCAAAATATTAACTAACTTAATATCTATATTTGTTGATAATGCTCAAAAATCGAAATACCAATACTTTCTGACATTAGAAACTTATATTTTATGTTTGAAGAAATCGGTTTACCTCTATTGAAGTATCACATTTAAGATAAAACTACTATCGAATCATAGCGCATGATGAGTTCTGAAACAAATATACTCTAGGGTTGTGGAGTTGAAATGGTGAGAATTGAAAGCTTTCATAATTCTTCCGAAAAAGAAGTCGTGTTTTTGCACGCTTGTCCAGGAGAGCAGGGTGCAATCATTCAAATGTGTCTAAATTTCGATTTTTTTTCCCGAAAATGCTCACACTGATGAACCGGTGTGAGCCTAGCAGACTGTTTCAGCAGTCTTGTGGAAATACTCGAACGCCACAAGCCAGAGGCGTGCATGCTGATCCTAATTCCTCGCCTGTTCGCCTAAACACTTACAGGATTTGGATGTCCCCTCATCGCGCAGTGTTCATGTCAGGATAACTTTACGGCCGGACCGGCCGGACAGAATCGATTTTGAGCACGGATTCTTGATCAGTAAGTCGAACCAAATCGTTTAAGACCATATTCATCCAAAAATTACAGACATTTGGGCAAATTGATAAGCACTTTGTTCCGATGAAAAAGAGCGCCAAAAAATCAAAAATTGTATCTCAGAAACTATCGGTCTGATATGGATAACATTTCGTGAGAGCCTTCTAGACCTAACTTTCAATTAAATCTGGGTAATTACTTGTAGAATGCTGAAGCTGGTTTTTTCGAATTTTTTATTTATAATTTCTGCTTGTGGAGCAGAAATTTGGAATTTCAATAGTGAATTATTAAATAGCAGATAAACAATAGAACATGCCCGCTAAAGCTCTTTACTTCACGTCAGTTTTTTTTAAGAATTCTTATATTTGGGTTTAATCATTTTCTGTTGCTCCATTACGATATCAGTTCTTGTTGGAGTGTATGGATAGACGTTGTCTTCTCTATGTACATTCATAAATGATGTTAATTATTATTATTATTATTATACTGATCCTCCTGGGTCTTCCACAAGGAGACCCCTCATAAGCTCTAAGAGCTTGCCCTGAGTTAGGAGAACCAGTTGTGTTCTGTGTAGGCTTTGTTACTGTGTCCTTACGCAACCTTAGGCACAGCACTGTTAATTTTTGACCCAACAGCGAATGGTGGCGATTACCGTGACTAGAAAATTTCTTTCCTAGCCTCGGAATTGAACTTGGGGCTTCCGCTCCCAAGTCAATTACTCTACCACTGAGCCAATCGCACTAACTAATAATGACAATGATATACAGGGTGTAACTAAATAAGTGTAAAATATTTAAGGGGATGATTCCTCATCAAAAATAAGATAGGATATTTCATATAAAGAAACTTCATTGGAGCATCCCGTATTAGGATACAGCCTCTTAAAGGGGGTACAGAAAATTTGTTTAATAATTTTTTTCACAAGCACTAAAAAAGTCACAATATTGAAATTAACCTGATATTTTCTAATACCAAAGAGAAACTTAGCCAGTAATTTATTTTGTTTTCCCATGGTTGTAAGGGGTGGAAAACGCAACCCCTAAAATTTATTTCCAATGTAACTTTTTGTCTTATTATTTGTTTACCATTTTAAAATGTATTTCCGATAACCTATTTCATTCGAAACAAAAAATGTTTCTTGTATTTTTTGCCCAAAATAAACCAGATCGCAGCAAAACATTATTTTACGAACAACTACAGAGATACATCGTCATAAATGCGATCTGGATTTATTGTTACCATGGGATAAACCAAATAAATTACTGGCTAAGAGTCTTTTTGGTATTAGAAAATATCAGATTAATTTCAATATTGTGACTTTTTTAGTGCTTGTGAAAAAAATTATTAAACAAATTTTCTGTACCCCCTTTAAGGGGCTGTATCTTAACAAGGGATGCTCCAATGAAGTTTCTTCATATGAAAGATCCTATCTTTTTTTCGATGAGGAATCACCCCCTTAAATATTTTACACTTATTTAGTTACACCCTGTATATCATAGTGATACTAATAGTTTTGGTGCGGATCTATAAATAAAATCACAGACTGTTCTTTTATCCCAATGGTTCGTACATCATTTCATATGACTATCACTATTCTCAGTTTTTATTTTTAATGTACCTATTTCTTAGGAGAAGAATGAGAAATTATTGAATGGTTTCTTTCTGGGTTTTCTCTCCCAAACTCCCAATATCTATAAAATAAAAAAATTATTATTTTGTGATTTGCTTCTGCGTAAAAAACACAAGAGATTTGCCGGAAACAGTCAATCAAACAATGTTGCCTAATGAAAAATAATGAAACAACATAAGCGATGAAACAACTATATCGTAACGTTTCGGAGTCTTTATCAGACTCCTTAGTCAAACACTTAACGAAAATCTTCAGAACCATTTTTTTTAATTTTTTTTCTGAAATTCGAGAATTGTCACAATGATATTATATATATAAATATATATATATATATAATATTATGTTACATTAATTATTATATATTATATTACATCAATGGATATACATCCCACAGTAGCCTTCAATGATTACTTAAGAATGAGAAAACCAGAAGTTTCAATAAAGTCTAAATTTTTCATGAAGGCTCCAATGAAAACCCATCTCATCCTTAATGTAAATAGTTATGTCCAGCTTTGTTGATCTCAGATATTATTGTGCATTTTATATCAATTTTTCTCATAAATTCCTCATGGGTGTGGAGTTCAAATGTTGAAAACTATAAATATTTTCCAACGAATATTTATTGTCATATAAAAATCGATGGATGCCTCGAAAAAATATTTTATCTTTATACTTAAGACGGAAATTTTATCTCGCCAAATCATGAGTTGAATTTACGACGGAGCACTTTTCGTCGAAGCATTCTCATAATACTCATCTATTTAATCTAAGAAAATCATCATCCGCGACATGTTTCCATTGGATAAATGAGATCGTAAAATTGTTTTATATCCTTCGGTGAATTTCCTGCGAACGACAGTCCCCGATGGAAATATATCAGGAATGAGTTCGTTATGATCACCGAGAAACTGCAAGTGGCTCGAACGTCTAGGTATAAGCCATTCACCGTTAATTAAACTAACAGAGTTCCTTTCATTTAAGGTTATATCACTGATCAGCCATTCTGGCTCACCCCGCATTTGGCAGATTCACTCGATTGATCTTGGGCTTCTCGAGGGGATGGTTGTGAAAATGACAGAACTATCTGAACCTTGTCCTCTCTCTGTGAGATTCAATTTTCTCACCATCATTATGTTTAATAATAATAAATAAATAATAATAAACTTTATTGATCCTTTTGGACATTATAAAAATGTATAGGATAAGTCATATAGAATTACATACATAAGCAAAGAACTACAATAAAAAAAAAACAAACAACAAATTCAACAAATTGAGTCCTTAAGGAACTCCTCAATACTGTAATAACATCTCTTGAGCAATATCAATTTGACCTCTCTCTTGAAAGACCTTACATTCATCGATTTCAATCTACTGGGCAACCGGTTATACAACTTAATACCTTTATAACTTGGTGAGGACTCATATTTAGCTGTGTGATGCCGGGGAAAGGCAATAGTGTCATTGTTTCGTGTACCGTACTCATGAAAGTCAGAACATTTTTTGAAGTTACTCACGTTAAGATGGACGTAAACAAAGCTATTGAGAATGAAGATACATGGGAAGGGAAGAATTTTAAACTCGCAGAAAATCGGACGACATGAAACACGTGACGAAGTCTGAAAATGAGGCGTATGATGCGGTTTTGGGAAATAAACACCCGATTCGACCCTACCGAGGAGCCCCAGAGAACTACGTTGTAACTTAAATGGCAATAAGCCATGCTGTAGTAAATAGTCTGCAGCTCCTCAACAGGGAGACAACTCCTGAGACGTGATAGGGCATAGTAAGCACTGCTTAGCTTACCACAAACATGATCAGTGTGTATACACCACCTCAGACCACCGTCCACATATAGGCCCAGAAACCTCACGTCGTCTCTCGCCTCCAAAACCCCCTGTTTGTACTCAATGATGAGAGGTTCGCTTGGTTTATCTTGATTCTGAAACCTGACTATCACCAACTTGGTCAAATTGAGTATAAGTGCATTTTTGTGACACCAATCAATAAAACACTGTACTGTAGCCTCGCATAGCAACTTCAATTCCTGCAGACTTTTCGCTTTGATAGCGATAGAGGTATCATCAGCAAACATCACCAGCATACTGGCTACCACATATGCAGGCAGATCATTGATGAACAGTATAAATAGAAGTGGGCCCAGAACAGACCCTTGAGCGACACCCAGGCTGTTTGTGTGTTCGTCAGATGTAGCGTCTTTCAATCCCACATAAATTCTGCGTTCAGATAAAAAACTCCTGACCCAATCCAGAAACACGCCCCTGAATCCCATTTGGTACATCTTATCCAGAATGAACCCATGTTGAAGAGTGTCGAACGCCCTAGAAAGATCAAAAAACACACCCGCCACGTACTCACCGCCGTCAAGGCTCTTGTAGACGAATTCGAAAAATTCACAACTGGCCGATTGGGTTGACCTACCATGTCTGAAGCCGTGTTGTTGATTGGATTGTATAGAGTATTTTGTCAAATAATTGTACATGCGATTGTATATTATTCTTTCAAAGATCTTGGACAATTGATTTAAGATGGAGATAGGTCGATAATATGTTATATCCTGGCTGTCACCTTTTTTGTGGACAGGTATAATCCTTGCCAATTTGAGGACAGAAGGAAAATGACAAGAGGACACTGATTCATTCAGTAAATTAGCAATGGGTTCAGAAATCAAAGGAGCCAAGAGTTTGAGGGCTCTGGCAGATATCATATCAGGTCCTGGACTACTACCATTCTTCAGTCCGCAAATGGTAGATGAAACTTCCTGTGCAGTAGTAGGAAAGAAAAAGAAATTACTATTCAGGGAAGTCTGCAAGGTGCATGATCCGGAAAGGGAAACGCCAAAATGTGAAAGTACAGAGACAGCGTTAATTTCGGTGAAATATCTAGCAAAGGCCTCTGAAACCTTCTGTGGACACGAAATGGGTTCATTATCAACCCGAAGAGTGATGTTATTCTCGGATTTGACTCTAGTATTTAATTCTTTATTAACTAATTTCCAAACTGTTTTGCAAACATTATCAGAATTATGTATAATTTTTTTGTTGTAATATAATTTAGAGAATTTCAATAGTTCATTGTACTCATATTTCGCTCTACTATATAGGTGTGATGCCTCGAGCGTGTTCCAGTTCTTCGTGAGCCAGTGCAGGTTTCTCAAATTGTCTCGAGCTGAAATTATTGTGGCATCGATCCAGCCAGGTTTTTGACGAGAAGAAAAGCTTTTTATACATTTTAGTAGAAAAGCTGTGTCAAATGTTGACTTCAACAAGGCAACAAACTTCTCGAACTTACCCTCAAGGGTCAAATCAAAATGTACCCACTGAAAATCAGTGCGCTCAACCAACGAATAGAAAATTTTCCAGTTAGTTTCAGACAAAGTTCTCATTATTTTTTCCTTAGAGGCGCAAGGATTGTCCCCCCGACAAACATATTCGAGTATAATTGCTCTATGGTCAGCAATGAGCGCTTCAAACACACATGCATTACCTAATTGAGAGATGGCATTAGTAGCTATATAGTCAACCTTCGTGGAGGAGGTTAGGCCATTTTTACCTGTAGCAACCCTAGTTGGCTCCCTTGAGGTTACCGATAAATTATGACATGAAAACAAGTCCATTAAAGCTCGATATTGTGAAGAGAGGGACAAATAATCTATGTTAATGTCACCACACAAGAAAATCACATCAGAAGCAGTACTGCAGTATGTAAGTACATATTCTAAAGAATTCAGAAACAAGTCACAGTCACCTGAAGGAGGTCTATACACACTTGAAACACAAAAAGAATTCTCACCATATTTTACCTTAACTGCACACAGTTCACAGTGCATTTCCACAGAGTATTTAGCCACATTAAGTTGCTGTACTCGAAGACCCGACCTGGCATAAATAACAACACCACCATGTTTACGGTTTGGTCTGGTATAAAAGGAAGCAATCTGGTAACCTGCTATCGTCATGTAGGGTAACTTCTCTGAAGAACACCAATGTTCGGCCACACTCAGTAAATCCGGGCTTGCGGAACTAAGTAAAACTTCCAGAGATGATAACTTGTTAGCAATGCTCTGTGCATTAATCTGCATTAACTTGAACTTGGGTCTACTACTTTTGTCGTTTCCATGTTCCGAGATGGACTTTTCGGAAAAGGAGGATCCATCAGCCGACGTCTCATAAAAAACCTGTTAACGGTTACTCCCTCTGGCCAAAATGCGGACTCCATTACCTGCGATAAGTATTGGGATGGCAATGTTAATTTGAAGGAGGAGTAGACATCAGGCTTTTTTGAATTGAGTTTTTCACATATCGGACCCTGAATTGTTTCTCCTAGGAACTTCAGTACATCCTCGGCAGCAGTAGAAGGACTGAGCCTCGAAATATGTAGATGAGCCATGGACTTTTTTGGAGCGCTCATCAAAGAAGTACTTTTCGATTAACCAATTATAAGTTTTCTTGTTTTTTCTTCTTTGGATGAGTCTGAATTGGACATTCTTCCATTACTCCTCGACTTTTTCCTACTTTCAACCAATTTCCATCCAGAAGATTCATCCAACGGTTGCGAAGAATCGTTAAACGAATTTTTATTCACATTTTTATTGAATCTCTGTTGGTTTCGACAGCACAAATTGCCTCAAAGATTATCACAAGACTAATCGCATCAGATTCTTTAGATTTTTTAGGGAATTGTTTTTCTGGATATATAGACATATATTATTGATGATGGGGGGAATTGTGAAAATGACAGAACTATCTGAACCTTGTCCTCTCTCTGTGAGATTCAATTTTCTCACCATCATTATGTTTCGACAGCACAAATTGCCTCAAAAATTATCACAAGACTAATCGCATCAGATACTTTAGATCTTTTAGGGAATTGTTTTTCTGGATATATAGACATATATTTTTGATGATGGGGGGAATTAGATTCAACACCACATATCTTCGAAGGAAGTTCAGTTTCCCCAGTCCAGGATTAGTTTGGGAACAACTTGGATTATTCTATGAACTCTACGAGTTTGTTAATCAAGTTCTCCTGTGAGAATAAGTCATCTTCGTCAACAAAGCCGAATATGTTAGTTCTGAAGCCAGACAAAGCCTCGCATTTTGACAGGAAATTGCTGGCTGTTTCGTCCCCCATCTCATATAATCTGCATTGAGAGGAGTCCCGATTTCTCCTCATCAACTTCAAGTGCTTCCTCAGATTACGATGACCGGGAAGGAGGCGAAACACATTTCTGAGTGAAGTTCTGCTCAAGCAAAGCAAGGTTGTCGCGAGCAGTTTAGATAGTCCTGCCACCATCCTCTTGCCTTGAAAATTGCCATGTCATTGCCGATAGAGAGATGAGGGTTCTGACTCCATCTCTTCCAGAAGGATTGCCTCCTCTTTGTCCCTTAGTCCCTGGTATGCTGCTACCCACATCACTGTGACTTGCATACTCCAAGCTCCTTCAGTGCGTAATAACAGTTCAAATCAAGTTAGAACTTATTTTATAGGACTCTTATGGAGGTCTGGCTATCTGAAAGAATAAATATTGGCGGATTGAAGGTGCTCCTCGTAACATTTTCTCTCGCACGCGCTGCAATTGCTATAATTTATGCACGACATACTGTGGCGTGCAGTCCCAGTCTTAGCTTCTTGGTTCTACTAGGTCTCGTCCCATATACAGTATCATTTCTGACCAATGACCCATCGAGCAGGGGGCAATAGTGGACCATATGAGGATTTAGAAATAAGCACTCTAATATTTCGTATGTCTACTAGTTTCTGAGATACAGGGTGTTTTCTGAAAATCATAGAATTTTCAAACCGGCATGAGTTCAAAACTGTTGGATTGATTTTGATAATATTGTAAGCTTATTAGTATTTGAGACATGTATTTGAAACAATCTGAAAGTGACCATACTACAACATTATTTTTTACGTCCAGGTACAGAAAAATACTTGAGGAAAATTCGAAATACTGTGGAAATCAATAATCTATTCCAATGACACAATTTTTTTTTACGCAGTAGAGCTCTCTGGAAAACAAAATATCTTGATTTTTTCTGCCCGGTGGGTCATTGATCATAAATCACCCTGTTTTATAGCGCCGGCAGCCGCGGCTGACACAGAGCCATCTTTGACGAGTGTTGTATGAGGAAAACCCTTTCTCTAATTGGCTGGAGTTGCCATATCATCGATTTGATGAGTACTACCAACAAAGCTGTGCCGAGCACTGAAAAAAAAGTGCTTCGAGCACTAAGCATTCAATAAAAATGCTCCTGAGCATCCAGTAATCACATTGCGTTTTTACAAAGGCCTTGCAATAACTAAGCACTTTATAAAGGCAATTCGTTTTTTCGAACACTAAGAACTTTTAACCTACTGTTGAAAATGAGTATGTTTACTCCGAATTGTCAGATAAAATTTAATCCAGTTGGAGAAAAATGTAAACATGCAAACTTGCATAACTCATATTATTCTTCATTTCCGAATGAGAAACAAGCGAAAAAATTTCTACAAAACTATTTCCTCACAGTTTGAAAATGTCTTTATTATTTAAGGAAATTATTATACAATGAATAGAAATGTGAATTCCATATGCGTCTCAGTTTTTGCTCATTTCCAAAATGGGATAAAATTCAAAACATATATATTAGGTCTACAACATGGTATTATATTGTGGAACTTAGGCCAAGTGTTTTCTTTCCTTTAATAATAAAAAATATCACTTAAGTTAATTCATTGCTCTTTGGGGCACTTTTCCATTAACATCATTCAATTCGAATTGATCAACATGACTGCACGTCAATGCAGACAGATTTCTGGTCAAAAATATAACCTGCAGAAATCGGATAGTATTTTGATTGTATTCAAAAGCAATATAAAATTGTAAATAATAAATTTTAATATGTATATATATTGAATATATCTATGGATTCACAGGAAAATTTTTGAACAAACTTCAATTATATCTTCTTTATATAGGGTCCACATTACAATGCTTTGAAACTGAATAATTTTCAGGTCTTGTCAATATATTTACATATCCACGTACCATTGAATGAATCAATACTCCTCCGAACACAGCATGTCGGCTCCTTTTCGTGTTACACGACAAGATTTTGGAAAGGCTTAGTACTTAGTAGTAATCCTCGGAAGCTCGAGAACACTTAAGGGATTCCTAAGCACTAAGTATTTTCATGAAGTACTTAAATTACTAAGTACTAAGCATTGGTTTTAAAGAGTGTTCGGGAACACTGAAAGGCTTCAAGTGTTTTCACAAGCACTAGGCTCAAGTCTGACTTCCAAGAACACTGAAATAATTCCTGAATAGATTGGCACATTCGAACAACATAAGTACGCTAATAAAGATTTCCTTGATATGCATAAGGTTAATAATTTCATTATATTTACTGAAAGAAGACCTATGCTGGTTCCAGGTAGAACAAGATTCGTCATCTGCAAGAACAGATTTGTAGCTTACGGTGTGTGGACGCTGAAATATTTTAAAAAGGGGAAGATTTCTTCACTAAATAAGCAAATCATGCCCATTTGCGAAATTGATCACTAAAGAAAATTTATTTTTTTGGTAAAATATGATCGCTAGATATCATTTTCGCCCTAAAAATTCACAAAATGCAGGTATTTCTACACAATGATGCCATGGTACGCCAAAGGCATTATATGCAAGTAGGCGAGCCAGATCTATACAGGGTGAGTCTTTGACCACTGCATTAATTTTAACCAAAGATTCCTCTCATCTAATGAAACATTTTTTTCATTTAACATTTTTCTAAATTCAGCTCAGGTAAAAAGATACAGGCTGGTGAAATTTTGAAAAAAAAACAGTTTTTATTTTGTAGCTTTGACATCCTTTTTTCGAATAAAATAAGTGTTGGCGTAAAGTTTCCTATAACTATGATACATATTTTCCAAATATTAGTTATTATCTGCTTCTACTGGTTTTCTAGTTATGTACTCGTGGATTCATAAAACTAAACGAAATTAGCATAAAGAAAGCATATAAAGTTTTTCTTGAGTCATTTCAAGAATTTTCCATCGTTTTAGAACATTATATTATTCTTCATCATTTCTCCTTAAACGCACCGTTTTCGAGATATTCTTCATTGAATGTTTTAAAATGGAAAACTCCAGAAATTTCTCTACTTTTATGGATCCGTCCCTGAGCGTTGGAATCCCGAATAAATCTGTAAACCACGTTACCATGCCTTATTCTCGTCCGCCAACAATGTCATAAATAATTTATATGCGGGAGTGTATTAGCACATTGTG
Source organism: Halyzia sedecimguttata (assembly GCA_937662695.2). Taxonomy (NCBI): domain Eukaryota; kingdom Metazoa; phylum Arthropoda; class Insecta; order Coleoptera; family Coccinellidae; genus Halyzia; species Halyzia sedecimguttata. Next base: position 5,478,257 of record OW569416.2, on the reverse strand, counting down.
AAATCTTTGAACGCTTGTAACTTTTTACCTGAGCCGAATCTGGAAAAATGCTAAATGAAAAAAAAAAGCACTGACGTGAAGTCAGTACTCTTTGGCGCGCGTGTTCACGGTGGCTAATTTGAATTGAATGATGAGTACTTCAAGCTCAGTGGAAAGAGCGAGCCGAAGATCTACCCAAAGGATAGTGGACACCATTCACTGTCGGTTCAAAAATTAACAGTGTTATATCTAAGCTGCCATCAGGAAAGAGTAACAAAGTTGGAAAAGAGCACAACTGACCCTCCTTAGTCGCACAAGCTCCTAGAAGATTTGGGAGGGTCAGTATAATCCTAATCATGTTTGTAGCACGCGCGCCAAAGCAGATTGACTTTTTACACTTTTTCTTTCATTGTTAAGTCACTCTGCCTTTGCGCGCGTGCTATAAACATGATTAGGATTATACTGACCCTCCCAAATCTTCTAGGAGCTTGTGCGACTAAGGAGGGTCAGTTGTGTTCTTTTCCAACTTTGTTACTCTATCCTGATGGCAGCTTAGATACAACACTGTTAATTTTTGAACCGACAGTGAATGGTGTCCACTATCCTTTGGGTAGATCTTCGGCTCGCTCTTTCCACTGAGCTTGAAGTACTCATCATTCAATTCAAATTAGCCACCGTGAACACGCGCGCCAAAGAGTACTCACTTCACGTCAGTGATTTTTTTTTTCAAGTTCCTTTAACAAATATAGCTATCAATACAGTTTGGCTGTTAGCTTTACCGTAGATCAAAAAAAATTGCGGTTGTGGGACCTCCGTTAGGAAAGCAATTGCCTCTTCTCCAAATCCGAACGTATTTTGATATAGATCTACCGAATATAGTTATTTATAAATTCGCCTCAGGGCTACCATTTAGACATTTCAACTCAGAAACAACGCTATTTCCCCCAAACTGACTTGTGTCCGTGCACTGAATTGACATGAATATTCTTTTAAAACCTCACAATATCGGCTCATTACTCCCAACATAACCCAAACAACCCAAAACCATTCACTTCTCATCTGCGCATGCGCAATATACTCGTGGCTGCAAGTCCTCCCAAAATTACACACCTCACAAAAAACTCCAATTCTCCAACACTAGTGGTTCAGGAGAAATCGCTTCTTGAATCCACGCATGCGCAGACCCTCACCAAGGGATTCTATAGAGGAATAGCATCCGCCACCCCAAAATCCCAATCCTCTCTGACGAAAGCACCAGTAGTTAAATCACTGATGGTCTGCTCATGCGCATAACGAAAAATGCCCGTTAGGGGTAACATCAATTTCGAAATTAGCCCCAGGGCCACGGTACGGACACTTTAACTCGGAAACAACGCTACATCCCCCAAACTGACTTGTCCTTGAACTGAATTGCTATGAATATTCTTTTAAAACCTCACAATATCGGCTCAGCACTCCCAACATAACCCATACAACCCAAAAACAGTCACTTCTCTTCTGCGCATGCGCAATCTACTTGCGGCTAAAAGTCCTCTCGAAATCACACACCTTACAAAAAACTCCGATTCTCCAACACTAGTGGTTTAGGAGATACCACATCTTTAATCCACGCATGCGCAGACCCTCAACAGGGGATTCTATGGAGGAATAGCATCTGCCACCCCAAAACCCCAATCCTCTCTGACGAAAGCACCACCAGTTAAATCACTGATGGTCTGCTCATGCGCATAACGAAAAATGCCTGTAAGGAGTAACATCAATTTAAAAATTAGCCCCAGGGCCACGGTACGAACACTTTAACTCGGAAACAACGCTACATCCCCCAAACTGACTTGTCCTTGAACTGAATTGCTATGAATATTCTTTTAAAACCTCACAATATCGACTCAGCACTCCCAACATAACCCATCAATAAAAAAAAAATTGGTTCAAGCACTGACGTGAAGTCAGAAGCTTTTGCGCGTATGTTCTATTGTCCATTCTTCTGTATTGGACACCCTTAATCGAATTTACCATGGTAAATTATGTTGTCCATTCTCCTGTATTGGACACTTAATTCGAATTTACCATGGTAAATTCGAATTAAGAGTGTCCAATAAAGGAGAATGGACAACATAATTTACCATGGTAAATTAATTGAATTTACCATGGTAAATTATGTTGTCCATTCTCCTGTATTGGACACTTAATTCGAATTTACCATGGTAAATTCGAATTAAGAGTGTCCAATAAAGGAGAATGGACAACATAATTTACCATGGTAAATTCGATTAAGGGTGTCCAATACAGAAGAATGGACAATAGAACATACGCGCAAAAGCTTCTGACTTCACGTCAGTGCTTGAACCAATTTTTTTTTTGAGCTATCAATGAAATAATATTCCAGGTGGGTATAACTCGGAAACCGTTAGACCGATTATGCACAAAATCGAAATCAATTCTCCCTTTCGGATACGCAACCTACCCTGAAAATTGCAAGTCCCTATCTCCTTTCGTTCGAAAGTTATCGAGGTAACGGTCACCCATCTACTGAACTCGCACAAGAATGCTCGAATCTACAACAATATTTAACCGATCGTATTAAAACTTGAAACTTGGCAGTAGAGTTAGGTTATGAAGGCTCTTGCAAAATTTCATCAATTTCAAACGAATAGTTACTGGTATATAGAATTTTTTTTTTTATTTTTAATGATTTATTAAAAATTTTCTACAAATGCTATCCTCACCAAATTTTGCAAACATTTTCGCGTTGGCATTCTACAACTAATAACCATGTTTGAATTCCATCGGTTCAGTATTTTTCGAGTTAATGAGGAACAAAAAACCACCAAATTTCAGAAAATTTCAGATGGCTATAACTCTAAAACCGTTTTGCCGATTATGCTCATAAACAAACTGAAATGTCGCGTTCTGGTGCACATCCTAACCTGAAAATTTCGAGCCGCTATCTCATTCTGTTCTCAAGTTATCGTGACAACAAAAATATTTTTTAATAATTTTTTTAAAATTTTCTAGCCATACGATTCGCACAAAATTTCACAAACGTGCTAAGGTTCATATTCTACAACTACTCACCAAGTTTCAATTCGATCGGATTTATATTGGTTGAAACAAAATTATTACTCGGAAACCTCTGGGCCGATTATGCCCATTAACGAACTTGTCCGTCGTATTGGGATGCGCCACCTACCCTGAAAATTTCAAGTCGCTAGCTCTTTTCGTTCTCAAGTTATCGTGGCAACGGCCGGCCGGACGGCTGGACGGACAGAATCAAATTTGACCTCGAATTCTTCATTGGGGAGTCGAACTTAATCGTTTGAGACCATTTTCGTCAAAAAATTCGAAAGTTACAGACATTTGGGCAAAACTATAACGCGATGTTCCCCAGAACATACTTGCAAAAAGTCACTCCTCTTCTGCGCATGCGCAATCTACTCGCGGCTAAAAGTCCTCTCAAAATAACACACCTTACAAAAAACTCCGATTCTCCAACACTAGTGGAGTGGGTGGAGTGGGTCTACGCATGCGCAGACCCTCATCAGGGATCTGGATTCTATGGAGGAATAGCATCCGCCACCCCAAAACCCCAATCCTCTCTGACGAAAACTACAGCAGTTAAATGACTTCTCATCTGCGCATGCGCACAACGAAAAATGCCCGGAAAAGGCAGCATGAACCTCAAAAAAATAGGTTTTGGCATTTTAAGCAAAGTATTCCGCAAAATAGTAGTAATTTATTGATTTTTTTCATGTCACGTGATCTTCACGAAATTTTGCAAAAGTGTTTGCATTGGTCTTTTGCATCTAACTACTGAGTTTCAATTTAATCAGATCAGTTTTTTTCGAGTTATCGTGAAAACAAAATTTTAAAATTTTTGAAATTTTTTTTGCCACTTTAGGGCCGCCCGGTCATAACAAAACTTCGCAGGCATATAAAGGTCATGATTCTACAATTTGATGCCAAATTTCAGAAAGATCGAGTGATCGGTTCCGGAAATATTCATAAATACGGTTTGACTAAAAACGGCCTTAACTCCGAAACCGCTCGGTGGATTTCGCCCGTTAACGAACTTGTTCGAGATATTTGCGCTACAAAACTACCCTGCAAATTTCAACGCTCTAAGTCGTTGCGTTCGAGAGTTATCGTGCTAACGGCCGGCCGGACCGGACGGACTGAATTGAATTTGACCTCGAATTCTTCATCAGGGAGTCGAACCCAATCGTTTGAGACCATTTTCGAAAAAAAATTCGAAAAATACAGACATTGTGACGAAATGATAGCACGCTGTTCCTTGCGGAACACGCGCGCAAAAACTAATCATCCGATTTCGCTTAAATTTTGCGAGAGCCTTCAGAACCTAACACGACTACCAAGTTCTAAGTTTGAACACGATCGGATATATATTGTTGGAAATCGAGCAGCCTTGTGTGAGTTCAGTAGATCGTCCGCAAATTTTTTGACACTAAACTCAGTAGGTATGAATTCAAAATAACAAGCTCTGTCAAAATCAGGTCTGCTCATGCGCATAACGAAAAATACCTGTAACATCAATTTCTAAAATAAGCCCCAGGGCCACGGTACGGACACTTAAACTCGGAAACAACGCTACATCCCCCAAACTATCTTGTCCTTACTATGAATTGCCATGAATATTCTCTTAAAACCTCACAATATCAACACAGCACTCTCAATATAACCCATCCAACCCAAAAACAGTCACTTCTCTTCTGCGCATGCGCAATTTACTCACAGCTAAAAGTCCTCTCAAAATCACAAACCATACAAAAATCTCCGATTCTCCAACACTAGTGGTTCGGGAGATATCGCATATTTAATCTACGCATGCGCAGACCCTCATCAGGGATCTGGATTCTATGGAGGAATAGCATCCGCCACCCCAAAACCCCAAGGCCTCTCTGACGAAAACTACAGCAGTTAAATGACTTCTCATCTGCGCATGCGCACAACAAAAAATCCCCGGAAAGGCAGCATGAACCTCAAAAATATAGTTTTCGGCATTTTAAGCAAAGTATTCCGCAAAATAGTAGTAATTTTTTTATTTTTTTCATGTCACGTGATCTTCACGAAATTTTGCAAAAGTGTTTGCATTGGTCTTTTGCATCTAACTACTGAGTTTCAATTTAATCAGATCAGTATTTTTCGAGTTATCCTGAAAACAAAATTTTAAAATTTTTGAAATTTTTTTTTGTCACTTTAGGGCCGTCCGATCAAAACAAAACTTCGCAGGCATATAAAGGTCATGATTCTACAATTTAATGCCAAATTTCAGAAAGATCGAGTGATCGGTTCCGGAAATATTCATAAAAAACGTTTTGACTAAAAACGGCCTTAACTCCGAAACCGCTCGGTGGATTTCGCCCGTTAACGAACTTGTCCGAGATATTTACGTTACAGAACTACCCTGCAAATTTCAACGCTCTAAGTCGTTCCGTTCGAGAGTTATCGTGCTAACGGCCGGCCGGACCGCCTGGACCGGACGGACAGAATCGAATTTGACCTCGAATTCTTCATCAGGGAGTCGAACCCAATCGTTTGTGACCATTTTTGAAAAAAAAATCGAAAAATACAGACATTGTGACGAATTGATAGCACGCTGTTCCTTGCGGAACACGCGCGCAAAAAGTGTATCATTTGATGAGAGGAATCTTTGGTTAAAATTAATGCAGTGGTCAAAGACTCACCCTGTATATAGGGCGCGTTCCACTAGGTGGCTAGACGATCGCAACGTCCAATTGTCGTTCCACATGACGATTGCGGTTGTTGTGGGCATGTCGAATATGTCATAGATGAGGTCATTGTTTTCGACCGTGGCTAGCTCAAGAAGACTTGATAGGATAATAGAAGTATTCACGAGTTAGTCTAATGCATGTGGAACGGGAAGTGAGTGTGATCGTTTTGGGACCTTAGTGGAACGCGCCCTTATTACTTAGTAACTGTATTGACTTTTCGGTCTGACAACGTTGGCGTCCGTCAAATAATTTATTAATGAAGCGGTGAGTTCGAGGTTTAATGTGGTTAGAAAATTAATAACGAGTTCCTTAAGTATCGGCTCGTGTTTTCCAATAATAGAGTCCTTTTCTAGCATCATAGGAATGGTGGCTGCAACCGGAAATGGCAATCGAATTCTTCATTAGGGAGTCGAACCCAATCCTTTGTAACGTTTCTTTTTAACCCGGGCAGGGGTTTCTTTAAATTTGGTTTGCGAGAATGTCGATTATGTTGACATTAAATTTGAGGTTGGTTCTCAGTGGTACCAATCGACGCACAAAGAATTATCGTATTCGAAGAGCCGAATGAGTTGGTAATATTGTTTCATTGTGACAGTCTGGAAGTTTGGGAGAGTCTGCGCCAGTCAGGGAGATGAGGTCGTTCATTTTGTGGAGATTCTACGGATTCTAGGTCATGCGTATTTTCGAAACTTCGTAAGAATTGTTGAATTCGACTTAATTGGATATAGTTTCGAAAATCGAATTAGGAGTGAGGGTTACATTGGTTTGATTTGGAAAGATAACAGGTAACTTGCGCTTGTCTCGAAAGAGGATCTAAAGACCTTTTTGCAAATCCAAGTTCACCACGTGAACGATCTTGGTGACTTTGACAGAACATCGCTGTGTGCTTGAAGGATTATTTGGTGGAGGCACAGCCAGATTTAGTTTTGAAGCAAACTTGTACAGGACAACCACGAATATCAGGGGTTTTTATGTCAGGAAGAGAATGATTTTTATGTTAGGAAGAGAATGGTTTTTATGCCAGGAAGCGAATGGTTTTTTTATGTCAGGAAGAGAATGGTTTTTATGTCAGGAAGAGAATGGTTTTTATGTCAGGAAGAGAAGGATTTTTATGTCAGGAAGAGTAGCACTGAGGCATTCGAGTATATACAGGGTGGTCCATAAGTAACGTTGTGAGACAGCCAACGTAGGTTGCAGATCACGACTGTATATACAAGGTGGCCAGTAAGCAACGCTGTGGGACATCCAATCGAGGGTTGCAGACTACGAGCACCGAGAGAAAGAGGACAGTATTGCGAGACCATCGACGCAATACTACGTTCAGGAATAAGGAATAGCACGCAAGTTATTGGAAACATCTTTCGAAATATATCTTATACCTGCAATATGCGATTTGAACATATATTATCATCAATTATATAAATTATTGTTGTTGTAAAGCGGAAATTGGAGAAAGAGTTGTGTAAATCATATAAGATCATAGATAATAAACGTGGATGCGCCTGAGCTCAAGCGACGCGTATTTGAATCAAAAGGGAAATATTTACGTACAATTTCCGCCACCCTCATTCAGGGTTTCACAGTAGTTTTACTTTATTGAATTCAAAGACCTGGGTTTTAAGCTACTGGAATAAAAGGTTTGTTTTTAGCGTGAATATTCTTTTGGTGAATTTAGGAATTATTATATTACGCTGGGGTATCTGGGAAAATTAAATTTACCTGGCGCCCATTTACTAGGTTCCCTTTTTAGAAACCCACTCCCATCTCCACTGGAGCTAGACCGCGGATCCCCGAGTTCTAGTAGCTCCGAATTTAACCACTGCGACTTGGGAGCAGTCGTTTGTCGTTATACCATTGAGACCATTTTCGACAAAACATTCGAAAATCACAGACATTTCCGCAAAAGGATAACGCGATGTTCCCCAGAACATGCGCGTAAAAAATGATAAGGCGGCTTTCGCATAGTGAAAACTCGAAAATTGTAGCACAGCTGATCGAAGTTCACGGAAAACAGACACTAAAGTTTTATTAACACAATTCCATATTTCCCGAAAATAGATGTGTCAATGCAAAGAAATGGAACGGGCCATTTCGGATTTCCCCGTATATTTTGATAATTATTCGTATAATATTTCCAATTTAGGAACACGTTTCATTGTTCACTAAGAAAGGGGTAAGAAAGGGTGAATACCAAATCTCTGGTATTTATTCTTATAAGACGGTTATTGTGGTAAGTGGACTTCATATAGTTCACTTTCAAAACTTATTACTTCGCTTACCTACTTTCTCGCAGGTTTTCCACGAACAAATTGGAACCACCCTAGCAGAAATAGCTGCAATAACCGCGAAACTCTTAATAGTTCAAGTTCAAAAGAAAGTCGAAATACACCGTTGAACCGAATTGATCCAATTCCATCATTTATCCGACATTAAGCAATACTTTCGGCCTTTTCCATCCCAAAACTTTTTAATTAAGCGCCTTAAGTTCCGGATTGGATCGGATTCCAATATAGAAATTCATATTGAACATTCGTTCTAACCTTCACGAGGATCATCATGCATCTGAGATGGTGGAATCAGGACTTGATTATGCGTCTTCGGAAATTTTATAGAAATTCGAATCGTCGGATATAAGGACTGTTCGACATCGGAATGTTCAATTTCGATCCCCTTATTAGATTCATTAGATCATCGAGAATCGTTTGGGGGTTCCGGGGTTGAAGAATGCCGCTTTCCGATGATGAATTTTAAATATTTGTGGTATTCGCCTGGGGGAAAACGTGAGGGTATCTTCGTGATATTCGTACTATATAAGACAACGCATACTTTATCATTTCTTGATAGGCATTTTATAAGTGAGTTCAAAAAGTTTTCGTCGTATTCTGTATTCTCTGGTATGAGTAGAAATTTAAATTTATATTATGTCTCAAACTCACATTACATTCTGATCCATGATGTTAACGTGCCACAAATAGAAATTGTGTGTTTTTTGAGATATCAATAAACCACCAAAAGAACAGAATGAAGTCCAAATGCATCAAACTATGATACCCGGGATATAAAAGCAGTGGCAGAATCTTTATTTTGCAAATATTATAATTTATAATATTATATTTTTTAATGTAAATGATCTAAAATGGTGGGTCAGACCAATTGCTGGCGTTACGGTGAAGGTAACAGTCTGACACTTTCGAAACTATATTTGATTTATGGGTGCGAGCCTCTATTGGGGCTATACAGTCTGATTTTCGTCAATTATATTTTTAGTTATAATTTTGGAATGAATGATCCGATTTCAATGAAACTAACAAGGCTGCAAGGGACCCATAAAAGGATTCGTAATTTTGAATAGTAGTTTCAAAATCCTAGGTTGTATTTGGAAAAATCCCAAATTATGTTCAATGGTTGAAATAACAACCTGTACATTTAATTTCAAAATATTTGATTCTTTGAACTATCTTAAATGTCTAACTACTTATAAACGAAATAACTTCGAAGTGTTTATAGTTTCATACCTAGCAAATGAAGTGACAATGGACATTCGACATCCTGACGTGACTGGATCAGCTTGTTCCATAATAATCTGAAAAAGAATAGTTAAGTAAATTCTGAAAATAATTAAATAAGGACGAATTAATATGAGCCCGTTGAATATTAAAAATTACCTGTTTATTATATTTGTTTTTCTAATTTTAATTATTGTGAATTTAATATCCGTATTTATTTGGTACCATTTGATTTGAAGCAATTTCGTCTTCAGTAATTTATAGTTCGCATTGACATTTCTTTATTTTTATTCTTTATTTTATTAGAAAAGGCTGCTCAACAGGCAGTAATGGCTGCCCTATAACAGAGCGGCACAGAGTTGCAGAAATAATGACAGAGGATACGTGCAACAAGTAAATCCAAAGAAAAGCTGATCAATTATTGCAATACGAAGAAAAGTGCAAATCTCACACATCCACATCTCTCAGAACCAAGCTTTGGCTACACAATTCAGGTTACAAGTGCGATAAAATCCTATAATAATCCCTTATACAGAACTCGTTTTATATGTTCTCTGATCGAAACCGAATTAGTTGAGACTAGTGGGCCCGCAGATCTACCTAGCCAGTAGATCTACATTTTTCCGGTAGATCTACATTTTCTGGTAGATCTACATTTTTCCAGAAGATCTACATTTTTTCGGTAGATCTACATTTTTCCGGTAGATCTACATTTTTCCGGTTGATCTGCATGTTTCCGGTAGATCTGCATTTATGATGGTAGATCAATATAATCGGTAGATCATTCGATCCCGTAGTTCAACGCCATCTAACGTGTCCTGTTGTGTGAAAGTCCTATCGAAATATGTCGAGGAGTTTTTGAGTTCCTAGAAACCGAATGTAGTGCCACCTACCATATCGTATCGTGAACCTTAGGCCTTCCGAAACACGATCACAAAGTTTCATGAAAATCGGTATAGCCATTTTCGAGTTCCTGTGAACCGATCATAGCGCCATCTATGGAGGGTATATCGTGGATCTGAGACCTCCTCAGACACACAGAAAGTTTAATCGAAATCGGTCCGTTCGTTCTTGAGTTTCTAAAAGCCGAACACAGCGCCATCTACCGGGTTCCTATTGTGACTCTGAGACCCACTACAGTACGCACACAAAGTTTCATCGAAATCGGTGGAGCCGTTTTCGAGCTTCTATAGATCAATCGAGGCGCCCCCTACAGGATGCTATTGTGAATCAGAGACACGCCGATACAAAGTCACAAAGGTTTATCAAAATCGGTCCGGGCGTTTTCGAGTTCCTATACATCGATTGTAGCGCCACCTACAGGGTCCAAAAAACACGAAAAAGTGTGATTCCCTCTCCGGGATTCGACCCCGCCTTCTCTCGGTCTGACACTGAGAGTTCGATCGTCAGACGCATGCGCCACCGGCTTCAACGTAAATTGTGACCGATCTGCGGTATTCGAATAATTAGTCGGTAATTTTCACTTTTCGACATAAAATCGCCACATGGAGGTTTATTTGACGGTTTTTCACCCTTATCTCCGCTTTTCGTCAACTTTCAGGCCCGAAAACGACCTAAAAGGGCCGCTAGTCCGTCTCTCATGTCAATTTTGACGTTTCTCGGAATGTCTTCTAGCAAGGAAGATTCCAGGAAGCGAAGCTTCCAGAACTTGTATCGATTTAGTATATTTTGACTTATCGTAGGTAAAAGTTGAGCTGGTTTTTGTCGAACCGATACTTCTTCTTCGTTTCGACGAAAAATTCGGAGCCAGAGCGGTTGTATTTTGGAAGCCTTATGCGAAATAAAGTCGGTCTCGCTTTTTCGCCAGGCGAAGGATAGAAAATACATTTTCGTTCGTTACGGGAAAACCGCAATAGATATCAACTTAGGGTCTTCGGATCTACCCTTTCCCCCTCCCTAAGATTCGATATCCACCCCCTTCGAACCTCGATCCGTTCTCTAGATTTTTAAAACAATTCCCAAAATTACCGATTTACTTAGGAAAAATCGCAAAAATTTCGTCGATTTCTCGAATTTTTTTAACGCATAAGGACCCCTCCGAAAAATCTTCTCGATTTCCCCTCCCGTCGTAATATAGCGGTTATATAAGAGGATTTAGCCATCCAGACACCGCCCGTTTTTAAACATCTTTCCCTAAGTAATCGGTTGCCATGACTCAATTTCAATTAGTATATGAAAAAATATTCTAACTTGAGGCTGAAGGACCCAAGGTCGATGGCCATTTGCAATAGCAATAGATAACTGTTATTATTATTAGATAGCGTATAACGGGAATAGGATAGCCTTTCAATAATTACAACTCCTTAATTACGCGACGTTTCGTCTATATATTTAGACTTCTTCACAGCCTTAATTAATTGTTGTAGGCTAACGATGGAATACAAGTCATCGAACACACAGTGTATAGATAAAATTTGGTCAGATATATACAATTAAAATAATAAATAACAAATAACATCACACTTGAAGTCAACGAATACAAAACTTGCATATTGGATACCGGCAATATTCAAATGGTCAAACCGTAGGGAAAATCGACTAAGTTGTTAACCAATTTATAGGAAAAGAAGACATCGAAGTAATCGCGTCTCAAGCTCAAACCTTCCAACTTATAGAATCCTACGTTGCTGCTATTGCTGAAATTTTGTCGATTATTGTAGAATCGGAAATTAAGAGCTCTTATAAACTTTCGCTGCACTCTTTCGATTCTATTTATGTGTATATTTTTGGGGGATTCCAAATCACAGAGGCGTAATCCAACCGAGACCTTACAATGGAGTTTTACAATGAGACCACTGAATCTGATCTACCAAACGGTTTGGTTGTTCTCAAAATAAATCCCATTTTGACATGCAGCGCTACACCCAGATCTACAACAGAACTGACCTCCGAAAAACAGTGACCACCAATCATTAAGTTCGTCGTAATTGGGTTTTTATTCCTAGTAAGAAGAATTTTGTGGCACTTACTCAGGTTCAGGTGTAACCTATTTAATCTACAGTACTCAGAGAATCTGTCAAGGTCTTGTTGAAAGAGGGCATAATCGGCGAGAGAATTTATCTCTTTGGAAACCTTCAGGAAACCATCAGTGTTCTCGAAACAGTCATGAACATCATTCAGGAAAATGAGCAAAAGTATCGGTCCAAGGTGAGACCCCTGGGGAACCCTAGAAGAAATACTCGTAGAATCCGATCTCATACCATTAATGGTCACATACTGTCTACGCGCAATCAGTTATGATATCAGCAACTCCAAAAGATTTCCATATATGCCAAAATTTGGCATATATGGAAATATTCAGTTGACCACTAATGATTTGAAATGGGATATCTTTCAAACATTCGAATATACTCTTTCATCACAAACTTGCTTGAACCAATTTTTTTTTCGTAATTTTTTTGAAATTTTCTAGAGGTACGGTTTTTACAAAAATTTTTTTCGTCATTTTTTTCAAATTTTCTAGGAGTACGGTTCTTACAAAATTTTAAACACGTCTTTATGTTGATTTTCTACTAATAGTTACCAAGCTTCAATTCGATCGAATCTTTATTTTTCGAGTTATCGAGGAAATAATATTCCAGGTGGGTATAACTCGGAAACCATTGAACCGATTATGCCCAAAAACGAACTTAACTCTCCCATCCGGATATGCAACCTACCCTGAAAATTGCAAGTCCCTATCTCCTTTTGTTCGAAAGTTATCGAGGCAACGGTCACCCATCTACTGAACTCACACAAGTCTGCTCGACTCTCCAACAATATTTAACCGATCGTGTTAAAACTTAAAACTTGGCAGTTGAGTTGGGTTCTAAAGGCTCTTGCAAATTTTCAGCAATTTCAGACGAATAGTTACTGATATATAATTATTTTTTTTTAATTTTCAATGATTTCTTAAAAATTTTCTACAAATACTATCCTCACGAAATTTTGCGAGAATTTTTGCGTTGGCATTCTACAACTAATTACGATGTTTCAATTCAATCGGTTTAGTATTTTTCGAGTTAATGAGGGGAAAGAAACAACCATTTTCAGATGGCTATAACTCTGAAACCGTTTGGCCGATTATGCTTATAAACAAACTCAAATGTCGTGTTCAGATGCACATCCTAGCCTGTAAACTTCAAGCCGCTATCTCTTTCCGTTCTCAAGTTATCGTGACATCAAAAATATTTTTTAATAGTTTTTTAATTCTTTTCTAGCCATACGATTCGCACAAAATTTCACAAACGTGCTTAGGTTCATATTCTACAAATACTCACCAAGTTTCAATTCGATCGGATTTATATTGGTTGAAAACAAAATATTACTCGGAAACCATTAGGCCTATTATGCCCATTAACGAACCTGTCCGTCGTATTGGGATGCGCCACCAAGCCTGAAAATTTTAAGTCGCTAGCTTTTTCCGTTCTCAAGTTATCGGGGAAACGGCCGGACGGCCGGCCGGACAGAATCAAATTTGACCTCGACTTCTTCATTGGGGAGTCGAACCGTTTGAGACCATTATCGTCAAAAAATTTACACACATTTGGTCAAAATGACAACGCGATGTTCCCCAGAACATACGCGTAAAAATATGTGGTTGAGGTAAGCTGGGAATGTCTGGATTCTGGATACTATTTTTAGTAGAAACCTTTCTGAAGGGGGTTAGCTCATGATAATTCCGAAAATATTTTCGACAATTGTAAATGGTAGCTTTCAAAATGCCACATATTATCCAACAGTTTTTGTCCAAACCTCTTTATGATTTTAATTGTATTTATAACTCCATATATAAAAGTTTTGGCAAGGGTTAGACTGGTACCCGCTGAATATTAAATTCAAAATATGAAATATTAGCAAAATATCTCTGTCATTCATTAATTGTCAAGTGCTACTAAGATTATTAAATTCTTTCGACTTGTTCTGAAATGATCAAACCAATTCATTTACCAAGTAGAGTTCAGCAGTAAGCAACGCAACGCGATTCCTTATGAATTCGAAAGGGATCCAACTACCTATAAGCAGCGCAAAATTTCTAGCATCCTTCGGAAATTAAAATCCAAAATTCTACGAGCTTTGAAAAGACATCGCAGACATGCTTCTGTAACCTGTGCAATGTTTGCATGAAGGACGAAGAATTAGAGGTCAATGAAAATTTAATTAGTTTAATTTAATTTTTCAAATTGGCCAATTACATTTGTGTAGGATTTTCATATCAATCACCTAGAGGTTAGTTGAATTTCGCTCCTAACATAACGTCTTTCCCGTCTTCGGTTTTCAAAACACTGGTCTTGATATTTACAATAATACTCGAAGAACTATTCACAACTTTAACTGTATTTGCTTTTGGCGTTACTGAACTACCGCAATATACTCTAAGTTCATCTAGGTCAGAATTCAATGTTCAATAAGTGTCAGGGATAAGGACTAGTATTCACCAACCGTCTCAATTCTACCGTCTTCTTCGTTCAGAAGAAGCCTTTTTCCCGATTCCTCATACCCTAGATAACTACTCTGTTTACTCTGAAATTCTCATTATATGAAGAGAACTAATGTACAGTGGTGGTATAATGGGATAACCATTAAATTGCGAACTAGGCTAGTCATGAAAATTATGAGTGATATTCCAAATTAGTGACGATCGCAAGAGCGAAACAGCTTCCCCTTGAATGAGATAAATATCAAATATACAACTGAACAATTGACATTCGACCGGAAATCAAAAAGGTTATATAAACCACCCTCCAGAATAAATTCGGAATCGAATCAACCCAGCGAAAGAGGGCCAGAAACGGATACCGTACGGCTTTCTTTTGGCGTTTTATTTTGACGGCATCATGGGGTGAATTTCATTATCTACTAGGAAAAAACTGTCTCAACTCTCACTGTAATTGATTTGGCTGTATATCTGTCCGTCGGCCCTGATATAAATCTGATTTTTATTTGAGTTGGATCTCAAGGCATATTGTGGACTATTAAATTCCTTGATTAGATTCCTATGAAGAATGGCTGTTTCCAGCACATGTATAATAACTGCCCTTCCATGAAGAATTATCTGAAAATTATATCTTCATGATACTTTGATGAATGTTCCTGTCCAAATTTTTACCATCGATTGATTTCACTGATCTTTCTTTTATTGGCCTTATATTAGAATTACTTTTAGAATTAAGGTTTATTTTTTCTAGAATATCAATATAAAATGGAAATGCGAATAATACTCCTAACTTATGCTGAAAACCAACTTACTTTCTCACATAAGGATAGGAATAAATGTAACTATTCTCATGGCGATTTAATTTTTTCAAGGATCATTGGTTGGTACGTTATTGGAAAAGCACTAACATAAGATCAGTTTACTTTGGCACACTCGTTCAAATTCATAGCTAAGGCGGTTACACATCAACGTACTGAACTCGCTGAAGGCTACGCTTAGCTTCTAGGAAAAAAATAAAATTTTCGCCATATTTCCAACAATATAGATCCGATCGAGTACAAATGTAGAATTTGGCTCTAAAATATGGTTTTGAAGACTTGCAAAATTTCACCGATATCTGACGAATATTTTTTATAATTTTTTAGAAAAACGATCCTCAAGAAATTTGCCACTTCTTTGTGAATGTATATATTTCTCAACTAACTACCAAGTTTCAATTCGACCTGATCAGTATTTTTCGGGTTATGGGCAAAAGAGGCTGTAAATACGGAACCATTCCGCGGATTTCGTCCATTAGCGAAATTTCCGGAGATTTTCGTTTCCATAACCGACCCTCCAAATTTCAACTCTCACTCTTTTCGCTGGAGAGTTATCGTGCACACGAATGGATGGTAGAATTAATTTTTACCGTGGATTCTTCATCAGTGAGTCGAAGATAAATGTTTAAGACCATTTTCGGCCAAATATTCGTTCATAACAGACTTAAGTGTGAACTGATAGTCATGCGCAAGCGCGTCAAAAACTATAGGGTATTTTGATGAAGAGATGATAGAATCGTTATTTTTAATTTCAAGTCCCCAAAGGTCGATGGCTAATTTTCAGAATCGCAGCTCAAGCGTCTTATATGGTCGATACAATTTTAAGTCTTGTTTTTTGTGCATAACGCGTAGTGCCATCCAGTTGGAACTTTAGTTCGGTGAGATTCACATCGTCTATTTAAGACCACAAATAAATGAACTACATCGTCTTTTACCTTTCAAAGAATGCATGGATTATTTTCAAACATATACTGATTTTTAGAATTCAAAAACTACAGTATCATTGAAGGAAACACTCGGAGAAATCTTCATTGATTTTCACCATCAAGAAATATTCCGCGTGAGCCGAGCTAGGTCACCTCATCGCTCAGTGTTCCCCAAAGAGGAAAGCGTTATTCAAGGGAAGAAACGAAACGTGGTTTCATGGTTGTTACCAATCATCAGCTTGACCTAGCACCCTGAATGAACAACCGAAGAAGTTCTAGGAAACTTAATTCCATCAGTTGCAAACTGGTAGGGAGAGAATCCCACCAGCGGCACCTATGGAAATCCTTACGAACTCCGTCCCTCTGCGGTGAAGAAACCTTGAGCGATGTTCAACGACATTCATTCTTTTGCCGTAAGAGGGTCGGGGACTGCAAGGCCGTCAACCTATATTAGACCTTTACGGACGGCAAACGCCTGGTTTAGTGTGGTTAGATAAACCACCAACCAGTGAACATACAATATGGTGAACTGTTGGTAATTGGCCATAACTAAAGAAGACATACGGTGAAATATTCATCGATTTTAACCAACAATCAATGAATATTTCACCCTAGCTTCTTTAGTTATTGGCAATTAGCCACATTTCACCTCATTTTATGTACAGTATCATTCATATTAATAAATATTAGAGGTTTGGTGACATGTTTTGCCCTTAGGGCATCGTCATACCAGTTAAAAATACCACAAATATCAATTAAAAAAAATGGTTCAAGCCCTGTGGACAGGGGGATTTTTGGCGCTCTTGTTCAAACCGACAAAATGCTTCAAAAATTATCATTTGAAAAAAAAAGTGCAATTTACGATGCTTCAATGCATGTCATTAAATTTATTTATCAAGATCAAAGGAGCAATCTGCAATGATTCAACCTCGTGGAATGGGTTGTTGCAACTCACACTCGATGCATAGTTTTCACAACTCGAAATACCTAAGGAAAGTATCCTCAAAATGTCTTGAGCAAGGCTGGAGACAATCATAGCAGATTGTCCATTTATTCCTGATATTTGAGTAGGTAGTGGATTACGAACAAATTATTTTAATAGTTCAAAATATAGTGATAAAATACTATCCTCTTATCATAATTTGAAATTTAATAGTTCATACCACTAACACATTCTTTTCTGTATTATGAACCTTAACTCAGAAAAAACGATTGATACACAAATGTAGATCCATATTCCAGTATTTTTTTGAAAGCAACATTATGAAAATACTGTATATAGGAACATGTCTCACTACTTAAAGAAGTAAAAGGTAATATCAACCTCAGTAGTCAACGAACAGTAATTTCTTTTGATGATTTCATTATGTTCTTTTTTCCTATTGCCTCCATAAACTACATCAAAACAGTCTTGTATATATTCACACATTCAAGAATCGAATACTTGCTTTCCACTAGAAAATACACGAATTGACAATCTCTAATAGCTAGGAAAGATGACATTTATGAATAGTGATCACAAACAGATTATGTGTCCACATTATTATTA
The DNA here is from genome assembly GCA_937662695.2 of Halyzia sedecimguttata. NCBI lineage: Eukaryota > Metazoa > Arthropoda > Insecta > Coleoptera > Coccinellidae > Halyzia > Halyzia sedecimguttata. The sequence goes on along the minus strand of OW569416.2, from coordinate 5,460,292 downwards.
TTATTATTATTATTATTATTATTATTATACTGAATACATAGAACTTACGATGTAATATCGAAACCTTGAAACATCATATCTCCGAAAGTTTTAGCTTGTTAGAGTTTGAAAATGATAACAATGGATTCTTATGATGAAACTGCATCTTAAAAAAATTTTAATTCAAAAGTTGTATTGTAAAAAAAACTTTTTTTCGTTACTCCGAAACTTTCAGACCGATTTTGCACAATAACGAACTTAACCGAGATATTTATCCCTCAAACCTACTTCGAAAATTTCAACTGTCTAGCTCATTCCGTTTGAGAGTTATCGTGTCAACGGCCGGCCGGCCGGACATAATTGATTAAGACCACGGATTCTTGATCAGTGAGTCGAACCAAATCGACCATTTTCAGACATTGACCAATTACAGACATTTGGCCAAATTGATAAGCACTCTGTTCCGAGGAACAAGAGCGCCAAAATAGAAATATGGAAGCACCAGTATCTTTTCGAAAAACAGTATTCACTTCCAACTGATCCAAGGAACCAGGAATGGACCGTATGAAAGCTCTTCTGTACAACAGTGATGTTTAAGTCAGATTTTACGTTTCAATCACATATTTTATGGTGCTATTTGGTATCTCACTAAAACAGGTGATTTAAATGTAATCCCCTCACAATTCATAGTTTATAGTAGACCACTCCGACCACTCCCCGTGATTATACTTGATGAATAACGTTTTTGATACCCCAATATATAAAGAGGATATTTTTGAGAGAGATTTATTTATACACAATAGGTACTCATTAACTATTCTGTGGAGAACTGGATTTCGCCAATAAAATCTTTTAAAGATAATTTATAAGAATTTTATTTCATGTTAGTGGAACAACTCTCAGATATTGAAATACATACGTGTCAATCTGATGATCTTATCATGATCTATCCGTTTAATGGCTTTTCATCGAGTAAACGCAATGAAATATTTTCAATACTTATTCGCGATGACCATTATGATGTGTATTAATAATTCAATCATTGCGGATTGCGGAGTTGTGAAAGGACAGTTAGAGACACTCTTTAGTTGTACGAACCTATAATTATTCTGCTAAATCTCGGGAAGGATTTCTCTATAAAATGGGTTCAAGCCCTGTGGACAGGAGCTTTCTGGCGCTCTAGTTCAAACAGACAAATTATATCTCCGAAAGTATTGGTTTCTCAGAGTTGAGAATTATATCAATTTATTCTTATGATAGAACTGCATCATAAAGGAAATTCAATTCAAATTATAGTTCATTTATCTATATTAAATGAGCAAACTGAGAATGAGAACTGCACCATGGAAGAAACCAAATTAAAATAGCTTAAATGAATTTGACTCTCTCTTATAGAAGAGGATGAAATGTACGAGTATGAACACAGATCATATAATAAAGCTTAGATAGAATAATTATAGCATTCAGTGAAAACATAGAAGTACGATTCATTATTGAAATTTAGAACTTCATCTTAGCAGAAATTGAATTCAAACATCATAGAAGAATTTAAATTCAACAAGAGTGCCAAAAATTATCAATCCAAAACCAATAGACGAATTCTACCCAACAACGAACTCATCCGAGATATTCATTCCTCAATTCTATGATGAACGATAATATATATATTTCCTCAAATCTACTCCAATACACCAATATTCCAGTTTTGTTTTTAGTGGAGATATTCTGAACTCAATATTATTAACTTACCATTACCATTCCCATCATCAGATGGATTGACCATCGGCATGAAAATATCAACCAACAAAAAGTATGATATTATATTATCATTCTCATATTTATACGATTGCTGGAATGAAACAACGTCATTTCTCAGGAGAATAAGTTGACATTATAACAATTCATAGAATACCCACATAATAATTCTATCATTCTGTGAAAACGTAGAAATACGATTTACATTGAAATTTTGAAAAATCATATCTCCGAAAGTATTAGCTTGTTAGAGTTAAAAATGGATTCTTATGATAAAACTGCCTATTAAAAAAATTCAATTTGGAATTTGTTTTGTAAAAAAAAAATTTTTTTTTTGTTACTCCGAAACCATCTGTCCGATTTTGCCCAATAACGAACTTAGCCGAGATATTTATCTCCCAAACCTACTCTAAAAAATTTAACTATCTAGCTCATTCCGTTCGAGAGTTATCGTGCCTACGGCCGGACAGAATGAATTTCGACTACGGATTGTTGATGAAAGAGTCGAACCAAATCGTTTAAGACCATTTTCATTGAAAAATTCGAAAATTAGAGACATTTGGGCAAATTGATAAGCACTCAGATCCGAGGAACTAGAGTGCCAAAAACTATTGTAATGCAGAGTGGGTAGTAGAACTCATATTTTTGGAGATATTGTTCCTCGGAACAGAGTCCTTATCACTTTGCCCAAATGTCTGTAATTTTCGAATTTGTGAATGAAAATGGTCTTAAACGATTTGGTTCGACTCACTGATCAAGAATCGGTGGCCAATATCGATTCTCTCCCGCCATCCGGCCGTCCGTTAACACAATAACTCTCGAACGGAATGAGCAGGAGAGTTGAAATTTCCAGAGTGGGTTTAGGAGAAGAATATCTCGGTTAAGTTCGTTATTGGGCGAAATCAGGCAGGTGGTTTCGGAGTAACAAAAATATAATTTTTTAACTTTACAAATTTTAAATTCAATTTGTTTTAAGATGCAGTTTCATCATAGGAATCTATTGATGTCATTCTCAACTCTAACGATATATGTAATACTTTCTGAGATATGTTTTTTCAAAATTCCAATAATTATTCTCAATTGTACATGATTTCATATACCGTAATTATAGTAATTATAATTTCCTGATGTATATAAATTCAACATGAGATGAGTCATAGACCTACGTTTTGAATTTAATTACGGAAATCCTTGAGAATCGACGAACAGAAGCCAAATTCAAAACGTTAAAGCGTTAAAGCCCTGTGGACAGGAGCTTTGGCGCTCTTGTTCAAACTTTGACAAATCATGACTCCGAAAGAATTGGTTTCTCCGAAATGCAAATGATATCAATGGATTCTTGATTAATTTATTTTATAACATGATGCAGTTTTATCATTATGATTCTATTGATATCATTCCCATCTCTGAGAAACCAATACTTTCGGAGATATAATATGTCAAAGTTTGAACAAGAGCGCCAAAGATCCTTTCCACAGGGCTATCTCACATATTTCTCATAATCAATTGAATACCATAGAGTTCTTCATCACAATGACATTGGGTCCTTTCCAACAAACTGAATGTCCATATCGTTTGAAGGAAAGGATATATTATATTCTCATACCAGCTCCAAACTGACCAAATGTGTGAATTCAAAATTGACCTAGATCACTGAAATTTTATTTCCCACCTTGCCCTGTTGCATGGTTCATCATCACTTTTTGTCGACAGGATGCTCCTCCGCTTCATCAACATCATAATAAAACTAAAATATTATTTTCATGAGGTCCTGCACCAAGGTGTTCATAAAATTAATTTTCTCAATTTTTTTCAGAAACGATGGAGGACACGTCAGTACCATCAGGTGGAGATGTGTGGGTATTACACATCAAACAGGCAAAACCAACTGACTCCGGAATTTATGTTTGTGAAGTGAACAGCAATCCAATCGTTAGAAGTTTTCACAAACTGAGTGGTAAGATTTTCCTAGCAACCGCAATGAATTTTTGATTTTTTTAATGTTTCGATTCTTGCGCGTTCCTTTGGTGATCTCGCTTCTGTACATCATTGCTATGACACTTGGTCAATCCTATATATTACGGTCAGCATTTATGCCGTAGAGAGATATTTCAGAGGAAAAAGAAATCAATCTTATAAATTTGATCGAATCAACTTATTTCTTGTTAAATCAACAAGTCCAGAGCGTTCCTGCCAATCGGATCCTTCATAAATGGCTTCGTATAATAAATATACTTATGCATATATTTCACGAGTCAAATAGACCCCAGGGGGCTCATTGATTTGCCGAGAAAGCAAGAGCAGACGCGTTCTGGCTTCTTGGCCTTCATCAGTACCCTGTAGCTACCTCGAAAAATTCAACTAAACTGACCCGGGTTAAGCCTCTCAGAGCCGGTCGATCATTTTAATCGCCCATGCCACATATGAGACGAAACACGGAAATCAGCCTCTCCCCACCAGTGAATATCTGAAGCGTGAAATCATATGCCACCATTCACTCGATATTTAATCAAGAACGAGGCCCGCAGAGCTCAGACAGTATCTTCTCCATGGCCATGAACGCTGTTTGGCGTTTTCAAAAATAATAATGAAAAATGGCGATACCGTTGTTAATAAATCAACAAGTCCAGAGCGTTCCTGCCAATCGGGTCCTTCATAAATGGCTTCGTATAATAAATATACTTATGCATATATTTCACAAGTCAAATAGACCCCAGGGGGTTCATTGATTTGCCGAGAAAGCAAGAGCAGACGCGTTTCTGGCTTCTTAGCCTTCATCAGTACTCTGTAGCTTCCAACAAATTCAACTAATCTGACCCGGGTTAAGCCTCTCAGAGAGAAATAGTCTGCAGATATTTGATATCTTTTAAATTAATAATTCATTAAAATATCCCACGAATAAAATATGTCACATTTTACGACATTTTAGTCAGATGAGTACAACTCCAAAACTGTTTGGCCGATTATGTCAATCAACAAACTTAAATGTCGCTTTCGGATACGCAATCTATCCTGAAAATTGCAACCCGCTATCTCTTTCCGTTCTTCAGTTATCGTAAGATACATAATATTTTCATAATTTTCTAAAAAAATTTCTAGTGTTACGGTCCTCACAAAATTTCATGTGTGTCCATGTCGATATTCCAGATGATGGGTATAACTCCGTAAGTCCTTATCTCTTTATGTTCAAAAGTTATCGAGGCAACGTTCACCCATTCAACTAGTGAACTCAGCAAAGGCTGCTTGGATCTCTAACGATATAGATCGTGTTTGAACTTGGAAATTGGCTGTAGAGTTTTGAAGGTTCTCACAAAATGTCAGCGATATTGGACGAATAGTTTCTGATGAATGGAAATGTTCAATGATTTTTTTGTTAATTATCTGGTGATACAATCCTTTCGAAATTTTTGCGTCAGTATTCTACAACTAATTACCATATTTGAATTGGATCGGATTCGTATTTTTCGAGTTATTGAGGAAATAACTCCCAAACCCAAACAAATTTTGCATTCGACTGCGCAACCTACTGCAAGTTGCTGTCCTTTTCCATTCTCAGGTTATCATGAGATAAATAATATCTTTTTATAATTTTTTCTAAATTTTCTAGTGATGCGATTGTCACCAAATTTCACGAATGTCTTTGTGTTAGTAGTGTACAACTATCTACCAAGTTTCAATTCGATCGGATCTGAATTGGTTGATGACAAACCACCTATCCTGGAAGTTTCAAGTCGCTATCTCTTTCCGTTCCCAAGTTATCGTGGCAACAGCTGCCAACCGGACAGAATAAAATTTGACCTTGAATTCTTCATCAGTGATTCGAACCTGATAGTTTGAGACCATTGTCGGCAAGAATTCGAAAGTTACAGACATTTGTGCAAAATGATAGCACGCTGTTCCCCAGAACATGCAAAAAGAGATATATCAACATTACTATTTCTTGGAGGAGCATGTTCACAAGATGAACTGTAAGAAGTGATTGACTATGGTAGGGTTATTCATATAATTGTCCCAATAGGCGTTTCTCGGCTTATAGAAAAAAATAGAGTTCTGAAATTTGGCCCATCTCCATATCACCTGACTGCAATCCCACGAAAGCTCTCTACCGTATCATATACTCCGTCACAAATAAACAAACATAATAATATATATACATATCTATATTTCTTTATTGATTCACCTCCCCCCACACCCCTAGAACTTGTAATCGGGAGGTCCGAGTTTGAACCCGGTTGAGGGAAGAAATTTCCCAGTCCTTGTATTGGGTCAAAAATTAACCTTGCCCTACCTAATTGGTGTAATGACCCAGTAGATAAGTCTACGCAGAAAGCAAATCGCACAAGCTCCTATAGGAGCTTATAAGGGATGCCCTTTGAAGACCTAGGAGGGTCATTATCATAATATCAATACCAATAGTGCATGAATATTCCGATCAAAATATCAGGGGAATATATGAATTATTTCCAGACAAACATATACGGAAAATTTTTCGTCTGTACTCTCCCATGTAATACTATCCACAGCGATGACATCTATCGTGGGTATTAATTAATATATATTCAGTGAACTACAAATGAAACTATTGAGTTGTTAATGAGAACACGGCTTTCCAACTACGACTCACTAATTGACCGAAACATCATGTAATTAATTACGTTTCAATTGATTTACATGAGATATAAATGCAATATACTAAAACAGATGCATCCGAAATTGATTGACATAATTATTCAAATTATCCAGTATTTCAGTCATAGGGTTTGGAGCGTATCCAACTAACAGGAATATTCCATGAAGGATTCATTCTGAACATTTATCATTGTTCAGCGAAATCAGCGATACATTTTTTCTAAACCGCCCTTGATACTTTTATAGTTTCTGTTTAGAAGTATGTGATATCCTTGTACCTAGTGTACTTTCTTTGAAACCTTTATAATTTAAGTTGATATAATTGGTCTATGGCTGTCATTTCAGAGTAAAATTTTTCTATGCCTTTTATAATTACTGAAGGATATTTGTCCCAAACAACCAACATGACTAATATCTCAGGCCGCTCGTATATCAGCACTACGCGACAGCTACGATACCGCGACGATGATTTTGGCTCTGTTCTTCGGAACAGAGTGCTTATCAATTCGTCCAAATGTCTGTAATTTTCGAATTTTTGGCTGAAAATGATCTTAAACGTTTTGGTTCGACTCACTAATCAAGAATCAGACCGAAACCATTTACACCACTTTGTTTCGTCAAACTATAGCTAAATCACATATTTAGTAGTTTATTTGTCCAAATGGTATAGGATTTTTGTTTTATAATGTTGTTCCTCAATTAATGATGAGTTGAAGATTTTAGACTCAAATTACCCTCAGTTTCAAATAAATCTACAAAATCTCATCAACGGATTCAACCGGGAAGTTGAAATGATGATTACTGTAGTATTCGGCAAATGAAAATAGTCCTGGGTTTGAGAGATGCGAAAATGAAAGGCACACTCAGCTCACTCCATGATATATGCATCTTTTCTTAGCTCATTCTGTTATATGAAAGAATAAATATATATAAAAACCTGTCTCATTATATAATGAGGTTACTCGAATATTCATGTCATAGGTTAAGGGTGGGTTTCTTCGATTAGCTTAGTTGTTGATTTAATTCGATGGTTGCAACTGAAATGAATTGAGAATCGCCATAGAATCACACTGATTTTACAATTAAGAGCTGTCAAAGATTTGTGCAAGCCACCGATAGTTACCAAAATGTAATGTATCTGAAGGACTTACTGCATTAGCCAAACAATCCAGTTTATCTCAGGAAATAGGGATCTTGGCTGCAGGACTGCTACTAGGGTGAATAATACACTTCTTTCAAACTGTCGACTTTTCGATCCTATTTGGGATCTTCTTCAGGACTGTAAAAGTATTTATTGAGAATTTTTGGACAAATGAACAATCTGGTTACAACAATACAAAAAACAGTACACAAAATCATTAGAAACAAAAGAAAAGGGTCTTACAGACTTATACTCTACTTTCATATACAATCATCAACAATAGTAAAACACAGAAATGACTAGGATTCAGGTCGAATTTGGTTGTTTTCTTTTTTATTATATATTATATTATGATTATTATTATTTATTAATTTTTTTTTTTTTGTATTTCATTTATGAACTAAATCATACTTTTTCCTCCAGGGTACAAATCAATATCTACACTCACCAATTAAGTCATATGTATTACGATGTGATTAAAGTTGTTGAAATTCATTAGAACTATGTTGAGGTATTCTATTTCATAAACAATCTTATTATTGCTTGTTAGTTTTTGTCGCGTAACGTATGCGGTTGTTCTCTTTGCTTGGCTGATATGTCACTGAACGGTGGTGTTCTGTATTTGAGTATAAATATGCTATCATTGGAATTTCAAACATGTTCCGAAGATATTCTCACTGACACAAATTCATTATGTTCATTTGATTGCTCGTAAAAGATTGTTGTAAATTATACTTAATTTTTGAGTATCTGTTCTAACATTCATGGTGTCATGTATGGAAATGTGTATCATTTCACTGATACTTCTTTTATGATAGTTGCATTATTTATCCACAATTTTCACTTCATCAAAGTCCAAATTATGCCTTTCTTGGAAGTGGTGTACAGCTAGAGCCGTCTTCTCATTTTTGTTTATATTCTTTTCCTGGCAATCGTATTGATGTTGACGTAAACGATCTTTTAGGTATTGTTTGTCCATGCCCACATACGATAGGTTGCAATCTCTACAAGGAATTTGGTATACCAAATTAGATGTCATTAATTTCGGAAAAGGGTCTTTTAATTTTGAGTATATATTCTCTAGTTTTGTGAGGGGATAGAAAGCAAGCTTGATGTTAGTAGCTTGATTTTTCATCAAATTACCAACTTTTTCCGATAAACCTTCAATATATGGAAATTTATAATAGATGATTCCATTTTTTTCCGTCCTTTCTGTATTATTTCTGGTGGTCTCAATAAATTTGTTTTTATAGGAATGCATAACTTTATTTAGTAGCTTTCTGGGGTAATTGTTCTTTCTTAGAATATATTTTATTTTCATCTTATTAACTGGCCAAAATTCTTTACTGCTGAGACTGTAACATCTAAAAAATAGGTTCTTCATGGTATTGTTTTTGTGGATGTGTGGGTGGTGCGAAAAGTAATTGAGAACTCGATTTGAAGCAGTTGCTTTGGTATGCCAATTGGTCAAGATTGTTCCATAATTTTTTCTGATAAGCTGGACATCTAAAAATGTTATTGAATTATCTACTAACACGCAATAATAAGATTGTTTATGAAATAGAATACCTCAACATAGTTCTAATGAATTTCAACAACTTTAATCACATCGTAATACATATGACTTAATTGGTGAGTGTAGATATTGATTTGTACCCTGGAGGAAAAAGTATGATTTAGTTCATAAATGAAATACAAAAAAAAAAAAATTAATAAATAATAATAATCATAATATAATATATAATAAAAAAGAAAACAACCAAATTCGACCTGAATCCTAGTCATTTCTTGTGTTTTACTATTGTTGATGATTGTATATAAAAGTAGAGTATAAGTCTGTAAGACCCTTTTCTTTTGTTTCTAATGATTTTGTGTACTGTTTTTTGTATTGTAACCAGATTGTTCATTTGTCCAAAAATTCTCAATAAATACTTTTACAGTCCTGAAGAAGATCCCAAATAGGATCGAAACGTCGACAGTTTGAAAGAAGTGTATTATTCACCCTAGTAGCAGTCCTGCAGCCAAGATCCCTATTTCCTGAGTTGAATACAAGGACGCGATTCGTTGGATATGGAATCCAGTTTATATTTAAATGATTTATTATGATTGTTATTCATTAAATGGGCCCATGTATTGTTTTCGATTCGAGTGTACCGCAAAATAAACTCTTTCAGTTCTACAGCTACAGTTTATTTCAATACTGGTTTAGCACTTTCCTATACCAATAACTTTTAAATAGCACATTGTGTTTCAAATAACTCGCGATTATGATTTTGGATATGTGTATGGTTATCCTTGATAGTATTTTCTACTGAGTATTCTAGTCATGCAATTTTTTTTTTCAGTTCTGTCAAAGGCACTTTTGCCACCATCAAACATAACAGATTCTTCACTAGAACCGAAGACTCCATTCAGTAGCAGGAATCACAATTACACTGATTGCTGTCAAATGAAAAACGTATCTTTGAATTGCCTTGGATTCTGCAATATCCAGAGTATTCTGGAAGGTGAGTACATAAGGTTAAATGAGCCAATCAGAGGAAAAGTGGTATAACTCACAACTTTCACACAGGTAGCTATATTCAATTTGCTTTCACTGTGCTTATTGTTTGTCATGTATGATATAATATTAAGCGTAATTCAAATTGAGTCGGTAATGCATTAATATGCAGGCTATTCCTTCTTGGTTGAGGAACTTGTATATCATTTATATGGAAGCATCATGTTTAGTAGCTACAAGTGAATTTCTTCTTTTGACATTTGATCATGCTGAAATCTTCATTTTATCGTCTCCCACTTAGCTGAATTCCTTGTTGAAACTTTTCGCTCGTACCGGAATCGCCGCTTTTCGAATTTTTTCAAATTAGAAGCCAGAAGTAGCACATAGAAGTGCCATCATCTCTACCAGCGTGTCTTCGTTTTTTGTCAATTTTCACGCACGCAAGCGGGAAGAAAAATACACACTTTTTCACGAAAAGTTTCCTTGATACAGATCAAGAAAACTATTCGCGAAAAAGTGTGCATTTTTCTTCTCACTTGCGGTTGTCGGTTGTAATGTAGTTAGTAGTATTATTAAATATTTCACATAATCAGTGTGAGTCGTTGAGAATTGGAAATCCTGAAGGTGGGAATATTATAGCCTAAAAAATGATTATTCAGTGCAATACTGACATATACAAAGGTAGCTGGCTTAAGAGCTATATGACAGTGGTGGTGAGTGGCGTGCCAATTAATTATAAACATTTACAATTACCTGCTAGCAAAATTCCTGTCAGCGCCATCTCGCTGGCATGCGTGCCATAGGTTCGGCACCACTGTTGGGGTGTTCAAGTCAATAATTCAACTTCAAATATTCTTATAATACATACAGTTTCCATCCGGTATGTATTCTTCTTGTTTAAAAGTTTGCTATTTCAAATGTTCTATTCAGTGATTCTGCACACACAAAAAAGATGAGTCTTGATTAAAATATTCAGGAGAGTGTATCTAGCACTGTTTATGAGCCACAGTGAAATTGATGACAAATTCATATTCATAGTAATACGTGTACCATTTTCCACATGGATCCTATGAAAACTTGCTCAATTAATGGGAAATTTAATATTAAAATTATTGAATTGAGTGCCTTCTATCTCGGGCTACATTTATATAAGACATCAGTATAATTGCGCTAAGTCCTAATATTTCAGGCTCTACTATTCTCAGTTTCCAGACTTCACATTCGTAACGACTCATCCTGACGTATACCCACTGCGTTATTCGGAATAATTAATATTTCGAACAGAAAGCCTGGCGACAGATTCCAGAAATTTCAAATTGAAATTTTCATTTAATGAGAGTGTTGTAGTGGTGATCAATATACAGACGCTACCCACTTCCAAATTTTGTTTCAAGTAGATAAAAGAGTAATATTTCCTGATGTAATAATAATGAAAAATAATGGCTAATATTAACATAAATTGAAACACATGTCACTCACCGACCCCAGAAAATATTCGAAATGGGCTCCCTAGACAGCTATGAGGTAATACAGTACCTATACTGAAAGTTTCCTCTGGCATGTTTTGGACTTTGATACCAATACTCTAAATTTACAGATTCTGTGTTTCAAATCCGAAATTAACTTAGACTGTGTTTAATTAATATACTTCAGTTTGGGGAGAACCAGAAGGAAAAAATAATTTGTGTCAAATCATTTGATAGTATGTTTTTCAAAGTCTTCCTTTCTTTTTGTGTCGGTGAAACGACTAAAGACGGAATATGTTTTACTTTTATTATTGGACTGCTTTGATCGAGGCTTTGATTTATATCGTTTCAGATGTATTTTATAGATTCGGAAAAGAAAGTCATTAACTAAATTACATATAAGCCGCTTCTAGTGTTGAAGACGCGAAAATTAATTATTGATTTGTGATGGGTACACTTTAGTGATTACAACGATGTGTAGAATATCAAAATTTATTAACTGAAGAACTGTATCGAAGAACTTTACAATTATGGTTTTCTTAAACATAGACTTACTTCTAGTTAGATTTATTAATAGAATGTAGTAAACTGTCGTAGACTGTCTTAGACTCTAGTAGACTGTCTTCTTGATGATGAGATGAAGCTATTTATATGAATTCATTATCAAAGATGGTCAGTAAAGCTCCATTATCTTGAAGGGATAATGGGTGTTATCTATTAGATTTAACAATACACAATATTGATATATCGTTATTCAAGTTACATTTATCCTGTTTGATATGGTGATTGCAATAGACAATTACATGGAATTCTTATTAATCTTCTATAAGTTATTTACAACTAATATTTCGAATGGTCCTACGTGATTCAATGAAGATGGGAAAGTTTGGTAAGATATCAATAATACAGTGGCGTAACCTGGTGGTTACTGGGTAGGTACATTACAGATTCTCGGAATGAGATATGTAACATGCCTATATTTGTGCACTTATACTCAGGACTGAGGATATTAAAGATTAGTATTTTACTCAGTGATACCTCCAAGATAATGCAGCAATAGATAATTGGTGCAGCCGACACCCCGATATAATCACAAATATAGTATAACTGAAAGAATTTTTGTCTTTTTCTTGAGAGAGGTCTTGAACCAAACTGTAAACAATACTCACGATCCCATAGTGCAAAATAAATAATGTTTATTACGCACTTAAAATGAAATTTCAATCTTCATTTATCAAACCTTTTCATTACTTCCGTTCATACCATCAGAAAAGCTCGCAAAATGAAAGGAACGAAAGCAACGAAAGATCAACGTCCTAAAGTATGAGAAATACTCACATTCAAGTAATTTATAGGAAGCACTGGCCAAGATCCCGAAAACTGCGAGGCGGATTTCCCATCCATTGTGCGATGTATGGCTGATGGAAGAAACCACGTGCCCTGCTGCATCCAGGAGCGGGTTCCCGATATCTGCCAGGACGTATGCCGCGGTTCCTACACGGAGATCACGGATAACATAAAAACGCACTTCTCCTGTTCGGCTTACACGGAACAAACATTGGCTTGCATCGTGGAAGGCATAGGTAAGCACTAAGCCCGTGAATTATATACGGTTAGGAAATTCTTAGGGTATGTAAGGTATTTTCTCAAAATTCAGACTATTGGTAGTCAGTAGAGCATGTCTAGATTAAGAAAGCTTATTTGCTGGGACGGTATTCGGTGAAATCAGGGTGGTTGTTTATAGTACAGAAACATATTGAGAGTTTTTCATATGTGAATTGAATTGCAGTATATTCCAACGTGCAAGAGCAAGTATCAATATGATTCACCTCACCATACAGTATTAGTTTCAGTATATGAACTGATTATTTAATTATATGTTCTTCCTAGAAATTATTTTGTGAAAGTTTTCTTTGAACAAATGACTATAATACACTGTTTTATTGAGCTACAGGAGGATCAGTATAATAATAATAATAATAATAATAATATTAAAAACTTACTCAACATTATATATGTTCTTCCTAGAAATTATTTTGTGAAATTTTTCTTTGAACAAATGAGTATAATACACTGTTTTATTGAGCATCAAGAGGATCAGTATAATAATAATAATAATAATAATATTGTCCATTCTTCTGTATTGGACACTCTTAATCGAATTTACCATGGTAAATTCGAATTAAGTGTCCAATACAGGAGAATGAACGACATAATTAACCATGGTAAATTCGATTAAGGGTGTCCAATACAGAAGAATGGACAATAGAACATACGCGCAAAAGCTTCTGACTTCACGTCAGTGCTTGAACCAATTTTTTTTTCGTGATTTTTTTTAAATTTTCTGGAGGCGCGGTTCTTAAAATTTTTTTTTTCGTCATTTTTTTCAAATTTTCTAGGAGTACGGTTCTTACAGAATTTTAAACACGTCTTTGTGCTGATTTTCTACAACTAGTTACCAAGCTTCAATTCAATCGAATATTTATTTTTTGAGTTATCAAGGAAACAATATTCCAGGTGGATATAACTCGGAAACCGTTAAACCGATTATGCCCAAAAACGAAATCAACTCTCCCTTTCGGATACGCAACCTACCCTGAAAATTGCAAGTCCCTATCTCCTTTGGTTCGAAAGTTATCGAGGCAACGGTCACCCATCTACAGAACTCACACAAGAATGCTCGAATCTCCAACAATATTCAACTGATCGTGTTAAAACTTGAAACTTGGCAGTAGAGTTAGGTAATGAACGCTCTTGCAAAATTTCAGCAATTTCAAACGTATAGTTACTGATATATAGAATTTTTTTTTTTTATTTTCAATGATTTATTAAAAATTTTCTACAAATGCTATCCTCACCAAATTTCGCAAACATTTTCGTGTTGGCATTCTACAACTAATAGCCATGTTTGAATTCAATCGGTTCAGTATTTTCCGAGTTAATGAGGAACAAAAAACCACCAAATTTCAGATGGCTATAACTCTGAAACCGTTTGGTCGATTACGCTCATAAACGAACTCAAATGTGGCATTCATATGCACAACATAACCTGAAATTTTCAAGCCGCTATCTCTTTCCGTTCTCAGGTTATCGTGACAAAAAAATTATTTTTTAAAATTTTTTTAAAATTTTCTAGCCATACTATTCGCCCAAAATTTCACAAACGTGCTTAGGTTCATATTCTACAACTACTCACCAAGTTTCAATTCGATCGGATTTATATTGGTTGAAAACAAAATTATTACTCGGAAACCACTGGGCCGATTATGCCCATTAACGAACTTGTTTCGTCGTATTGCGATGCGCCACCCACCCTGAAAATTTCAAGTCGCTAGCTCTTTTCGTTCTCAAATTATCGTGGCAACGGACGGCCGGACGGACAGAATCAAATTTGACCTCGAATTCTTCATCAGGAAGTCGAACTAAATCGTTTGAGACCAATTTCGTCAAAAAATTCGAAAGTAACAGACATTTGGGCAAAACTATAACGCGATGTTCCCCAGAACATACGCGCAATAATATTAATAATATTAAAAACATACTCAACATTCCTTTCTGTAAAGTATCTGCCTCCGCTTTCACATTCATGGATGTACCGTCTGTCATCAAATTGTCCAGGTTTTAAACTTTTACAAAATTGGTTCAATCAGTGACGTGAAGTCAGAATCTTTTGCACGCATGTTCTATTGTCTACTCATCCCTATTGGACACTCTACTGCCAGTTTAGCACCGATATATTCCGTTTTCTCAGCTTTTATAATATATGAATACATTTCATACCATTTTAATGAATTTTTGATTCGATTGGAATTGAAATACGAAATAACTTACGCGATATTCACGAAATTCCGCGAAAATTAGCGGGTTGATATTCTACAAGTAATCACACAGTTTTACTTGGATCAGATTTGTATATTTCGAGTTTTAGAGGAAATAACAAAGTTTTAGATGGGTATAACTCCAAAACAGTTTGGCGTGTTAATCCAATTAACGAACTTAAATATCACATTTGGATTGCGGATGCGCAACCTACCCTGAAAATCACAAGTCGTATTTTCTTTCCGTTCCCAAGGTATAGTGAGATACATAATATTTTTTTTGTAATTTTTTTAAATTTTCTAGTGGTACGGTCCTTACAAAATTTCTCACATGTCTATATGTCGATATTCTATAACTAGTTACCAAGCTTCAATTCGACCGAGTTTATATTTTTGTGTTATCGAGGAAATAATATTCCAGATGGGCATAACTCCGAAACCATTGGGCCGATTATGCCCAACAACGAAATCAACTAGCACATTCGGATGCGTAACCTTCCCTGAAAATTGTCCCTATCTCCTTTCGTTCGAAAGTTATCGTGGCAACGATAGCTGCTTGAATCTCCAAAAATATAGATACGATCGTTTTCAAACTTGGGACCTGGCAGTAGAGTTAAATTTTGAACAGGCAAAAATTTCAGCGATGTCGTACGAATACTTTCTGATTTATATAATATTTTGTTCAATGATTTTTTCAAAATTTTCTAGTTATACGATCCTCACGAAGTTTCGCAAGAATTTTCGTGTCGTTTGAATGTTTGAATTGGATTGATTTCGTATTTTTCGAATTATTGAGGAAATAAAAACCAAATTTCAGGCGGGTTTCAGGTGGGTATAACACCGAAATCGTTTGGCTGATTATGCCAATAAACAAACTCAAATGTCGCATTCAGATACACAACCTAACCTAAAAATTTCAAGTCGCTTTCCGTTCTCAGGTTATCGTGACATAAATGTAGGATTATGATTGGAATTCTACTTGTATATAGTTAGAATTAGTGTTATATTTTGAGGGTGAAAGCAAAGTGTTATCGTTAGACGTTCTTGGGAACCTGGGTCGCCAGTTATCCATTAAGATACCGTCAGAGATAAGATGCAGATCCTGAAAACGATGTAACGATAACAGGAGATGAAGAATTCAGGACTAAACTCCGACACTCTGGCGCCTCCAAGGAGGTATGTGTTGTATAATTTCCCGAAGAGTGCTTGACGTGCAACATCGACAATTCATATAGATTCCACGAATTTCCCCAGAAAGTGTTCCCAGGGAATCATATTTGTCTATGGGGGGCGGATCGCAGCCAGAGAACGACTCAAAGGGGGGGGGGGGGTTAAAATGAAGGTACCTAGAGTACGAGCAAGGGATGGAGTGTGTTCGGAGCAGGGAAGAACGTTAGACGTTGACGACGGTTCCGAGGTAGAAGGTTTTTATCCCTAAAGAATTAGATGTTTTAATTGAATTCCGACTTAGACGAATTGAGAGTCTATTGCGGTAGTTCACGAACTTCAGTAATTGCGGAAGTAAATACTGTCAGATTTGTGAACATATCTTCGAGTTCAATTGTAAATAAAGTGTATATAGCCGAAAAAGTGTTTTGTTGAAAACCAGAGACGTTGAACAAGAATGTTAGGAAAGTAACTCAATCAACCCCTAGGCGATTGATATAAAAATCCTACATCAATAATATTTTTTATTTTTTTTTCAAAATTTTCTAGTGATACGGTTTTCGCAAAATGGAAACTCCGAAAAATATCTATAAAATACAAATCTTATTATTTTTTTAATTGCTTCTGCGTAAGAAAAACAAGATATATGTCAGAAGCAATCAATCGAACAACGTTGCCTAACAAACAATAACGAAAACAACATTAACGATGAAACATTTCGTTACGTCTCGGAGTCTATATCAGACTCCTTCGTCACTTAACGAAAATTTTCAGAGTTATTTTTTGTTGATAGCTATTATCGAAGTGAAAGTGACAATTCTCAAATTTCAGAATAGCTCTCAACAAAAATTAATTCTGAAGATTTTCGATAAGTGTCTAACGAAGGAGTCAGATATAGACTCCGAGACGATAACTTGTGAACGGAAAGATATATCGACTTGAAGTTTTCAGAGAAGGTGGCGCCTCCAAATACGACCGGCAAGTTCGTTAATGGGCATAATGTTCCCAAATTTTGTTTCCAATCAATACAGATCCGACCAAATTGAAACTTGGTAACTGGTGGTAGAATACCGACGTAAAGATGTATGTGAAATTTTGTGGGGAACGGATCACTAGTAAAATAAAAAAATATATTAAAATGTATTGACCTCACGATAATTTTAGTTTGTTAAATGGTATAATCGGTCAAACGGTTTTTGAGTTATAACTATCTGAAATTTCGTTGTTATTTACTCCATAACTTGAAAATGGGTTCAAGCCCTGTGGACAGGAGCTTTCTGGCGCTCTAGCTCAACCAGACAAATTTTATCTCCGAAAGTATTGGTTTCTCAGAGTTGGGAATTATATCAATGTATTCTTATGATAGAACTGCATCATAAAGGAAATTCAATTCAAATAATAGTTTATTTATCAAGATTAAATGAGCAATCTGAGAATGAGATTTGCACCATGGAAGAAATCAAATTAAAATAGCTGAAATGAATTTGACTCTCTCTTATAGAACAGGATGACATGTACGAGTATGAACACAGGTCATATAATAAAGCTTAGATAAAATAATGATAACATTCTGTGAAAACATAGAAGTACGATTCATTATTGAAATTTCGAAAAATCATATCTCCGAAAGTATTAGCTTGCTGGAGTTGGAAATGATATCAATGGATTTTTATGGTGAAACTGCATCTTGAATAAAAATTGAATTTGAAATTTGTTACCTACTTAAAAAAAAAATTTTTTTTCGTTACTCCGAAACCATCTGGCCTATTTTGACCAATAACAAACTTAACCGAGATATTCATCTCCCTAACCTACTCCGAAAATTTCAACTAGCAAGCTCATTCCGTTCGAGAGTTATTGTAAAAAAAAAAATTAAATTTTCAGAATTGTTTTTCCCACTTTACGGTAACCTGGTCAATACAAAACTTCACATACGTATGAAGGTCATGATTTTACAATTTGATGCTAATTTTCAGATATATCGAGTGATTGGTTTCGGAAATATTCATAAAAAATGTTTTTACTAAAATTGGCCATAACTCCGAAACCGCTCGATGGATTTTGCCTATTAACGAACTCAACCGAGATATTTACGCTCCAAACCCACCTCGTAAATTTCAATCCTCTAACTCCTTTCGTTCGAGAGTAATCGTGCCTACCAGACGGACCGGCCGGACAGAATCGATTTCGACCTCGGATTCTTGATCAGTGAGTAGAACCAAATCGTTTCAGACCATTTTCAGCCAAAAATTCGAAAATTACAGACATTTGGCAAATTGATAAGCACTCAGTTCCGAGGAACTAGAGCGCCAAAAATACGAAACCGATCCAATTCAAGCATGATAATTCATGCAATAATTCAAATATAGTGTAGAATTGCAAATAACCTCAAAATGGCGGAAAACCTGAATGAATTTCTTTCGTTCAACATACTCTATTTTTCATGAATTGCTGTAAATTTCTACAAAAATCAAACACCAAACTTTTCGCTGCTTTCCGCTCTTACTGAACTCGATAATACCGAGATAGAGAATGCTGAAAGCGTGTTCCCTATGACAAAATTTTGAGTATTCATCAAGGCCCGAGGGGTATTCGATAAGATTTTTTACTTTGTAGTTTTAAAAAATGGGTTCAAGCCCTGTGGACAGGAGCTTTTGGGCGCATGTTCCTTGTGGCCCGTACTGACCAGTAAAGAAAAAAAGCAGTATCATGTTGAATACCTTAATATTATTCTGGAACACAAATTTTCCATTACAATAATCTTCATCTAGCTTCTATTTAGTATCAATTCCTGTAGAACGTGATCATAATAAGTGTTTTCCATATAATAAAATGTGTTTGAACTTGGTATGTAGGAAATCTGACATCAATCATTGGAATTAATTGATTTGACAAACAGCCGTCAAATGAGGTAAATAGATTTTTGTGACGATTTTCTGTGACCATAAAAAAAATTAAGCATTTCATTATTGCATTTCTTTAAATAGGTACCTTTTCAAGTCGATCAACATCGTCCTTCTTTCGACGTCTAAACTATGACTTGATTCTTTATGTTTATGTCTTTGAATTTGTTTTCGGTGGAATTCAAAGAGTTCATAGAATAATCGATGAAAATACTGAGAGAGACCCAGGAAATTTGACACATTTTGTCTTATATCTCCAGAAATTGAAATCGTATAGAGCCAAAATTTTGCACAATGTTGCAAAATACTACAATTGACGTTAGTACAAGTTTTTGTTGCAATCTGATGAATAGTTCACGAAAAAAAAATTTTTTTTTCGAAAAAATTAAAAGAAATATTTTTTTAAAAATTACCAACATTTCGATCATAACAGAATTTTGCCAAAAGTTGCGCGTTTATATCCTCGAACTGACTACAAAGTTTCGATTCAACATCTTCTTTAGTTCCTGAAATATCAGGGAAATAACCTCAAAATTTTAAATGTCTATAACTCCTAAACCGTCTGGCCGATTTTGCCCGTTAACGAACTTAACCGTCGCATTTTGATCAGAAACCTACCCTGAAAGTTTGAAGTCGATAGGACCTTCGGTGCTCCTGTTATCGTGCCTACGGCCGGCCGGCCGGCCGGCCGGCCGGACGGCCGGACGGCCGGACGGCACCCTAAAATCTGACACCGGATTCGTGATCAGGGAGTCCGAATTAGTCTATTAGCCAATTTTCAGCTCGAAATTCGAAAATTACAGACATTTGGACGAAATGATAGGACGATGTTCCCCTAGAACATGCGCCCAAAAAGTTGATTGTCAATCTGACGTTTAATAATTTTCAATACAATAATTGATTGTCAATCTGTCACATGTAGGGTATTATCGCTGTAATCCAGAGGTGATTGGATGAAATTTGACACGTGACTCAAAATTGAGTAATTTGATTGGTTACTATATTTAGTATAAAAATATCGGGATCAGTCTGATTTCGCAACACGTTGCAGCTTTCCACTCCTATTGAAGCACTGGCCTAAGGTTCATAAGTCAAGAATTTCATTGGTGTAATTGAGAATTGGGCGAGGGAATAGAATCAGAGCTTTGATGCTTTACAATAGTTCCACAATGATCATTTCACTATTCAAGATTTCAACCAGTATTTTATTACAATCCATTTCGATGTCTCCTACCTCACTTCAATTTCCCAAACCTTATCCAAATAGTTTCCGTATTGACCGCATCAGATCTTCGTCCCTTCAAATAAATACGCCGGAATCACGAATTAAGACTGCAAAAATGCCTCCTCAAGTGGCATTCCGAGAATTGAGAAAAGATAATATTAAGATCGATGTTCGGGATCTGACTTCATTTCCATTCACACCGTAGAAGGGAATGGGTTTTCCCTAATCGAAATTTATGTTCATAGCTTTCGGCTCTCCGGCTTACTTAGTCGAAGAGGACGTCATTACAGTGAGAGTTTCTGCCATTTCACCTCAATTCTTGCCGAGCTGATCCTATTAATGTTCTTTCCCCATCAATTTGGACAAGGTCTTTTGTCGGCAATGAAAAGATTTTTTTGAACGATAAATTTGGGAAGAACTCCCTTCGAATACGGGTTTAGGAAATGCGGGAAATAGGAGTACAAGAGGACTCACCATCGGCACATCGGAGTTTCAGTTATTCCTTTTGTTAAGACTAGCAATTGGATAAAGTATCTTGGACATACGGTTTTGAGGTTTCAAGTTTAGTTCCTCATATGCCGGAGTTGCCTAAGGGTATCGCATGTTTGATCCGTTCCATAGAAGAGAGACAGAAAGATCAACTTTATTCAACTCCGAACTGTAATAACGCAGTTGATTTCGATTCCATTTGTTTTTGGAGCTCTTGTTATTGGTAATAGAGTGCTTTTCAATTAGCCCAAATGTCTGTAATATCCGAATTTTTGGCTGAAAGTGGTCTCAAACGATTGGGTTCACTTCACTGATCAAGAATCCGTGGTCGAAATCCATTCTGTCCGTCCGCCCATCCGTTAACACGATAACTCTCGAACAGAATGAGCTAGACAGTTGACATTTTCAGAGTGAGTTTGGGAGATAAATATCTCGGCCAAGTTCGTTATTGGGTACTGATGGTTTCGGAGTAACGAAAAAAAATTTTTTTTTGCATTACAAATTTCAAATTCAATTTTTTTTAAATGCAGTTTTATCATAAGAATCCATTGATATCATTTCGGACTCTAACAAGCTAATACTTTCGGAGATATGATTTTTCAAAGTTTCAATAATACATCGTACTTCCATGTTATCACAGAATGCGAATTATAATTGTCTGTGTCTTATCTTGTTCGTACATATAAGCTTATCTACCTATGACAGATATGTCAAATATATTGATTTCTGTTTTAACAATGTTTGATTGAATGCAAAATCAACAATTATAGGATACTATAATTACCCCTACCCTATATGCCCTTGGATAATCTATTAGGATGATGAGAATATATTCAGAATATCTTCAGTGAAAACGAAACCGGAATATTGGCTATGTTTCAATTGATATAATATAATTATCAGAGGAGATTTGAGGAATGAATATCTCGTTCGTTATTTAATTTCAATTTAGTTTCTTTTATGATGCGGTTCTATTATAAGAATCCATTGATATCATTTCCAACTCTGAGAAACCAATAATTTCAGCGATATCCTATTAAAAAAAAAGCACTGACGTGAAGTCAGTACTCTTTGGCGCGCGTGTTCACGGTGGCTAATTTGAATTGAATTATTCAAAATTTAACAGTGCTGTATCTAAGCTGCCATCAGGATAGAGTAACAAAGTTGGAAAAGAACACAAGTGACTCTCCTTAGTCGCACAAGCTCCTAGAAGATTTGGGAGGGTCAGTATAATCCTAATCATGTTTATAGCACGCGCGCCAAAGCAGATTGACTTTTTACACTTTTTCTTTCATTGTTAAGTCAATCTGCTTTTGCGCGCGTGCTATAAACATGATTAGGATTATACTGACCCTCCCAAATCTTCTAGGAGCTTGTGCGACTAAGGAGAGTCACTTGTGTTCTTTTCCAACTTTGTTACTCTATCCTGATGGCAGCTTAGATACAGCACTGTTAAATTTTGAATAATTCAATTCAAATTAGCCACCGTGAACACGCGCGCCAAAGAGTACTGACTTCACGTCAGTGCTTTTTTTTTTTTTTTTCAAGTTCCTTTAGCAAATATAGCTATCAATACAGTTTGGCTGTTAGTTTTACCGTAGATCAGAAAAAAATTCGGTTGTGGGTCCTCCGTTAGGGACGAAATTGCATCTTCTCCAAATCCGAACGCATTTTAATATAGATCTACCGAATATAGTTATTTATAAATTCGCCTCAGGGCCACCATACAGACATTTCAAATCGGAAACAACGCTATTTCCCCCAAACTGACTTGTGTCCGTGCACTGAATTGACATGAATATTCTTTTAAAACCTCACAATATCGGCTCATTACTCCCAACATAACCCAAACAACCCAAAACCATTCACTTCTCGTCTGCGCAAGCGCAGTATACTCGTGGCTGCAAGTCCTCCCAAAATTACACACCTCACAAAAAACTCCGATTCCCCAACACTAGTGGTTCAGGAGATATCACTTCTTGAATCCACGCATGCGCAGACCCTCACCAGGGGATTCTATAGCAGAAAAGCATCCGCCACCCCAAAACCCCAATCCTCTCTGACGAAAGCACCACCAGTTAAATCACTGATGGTCTGCTCATGCGCATAACGAAAAATGCCCGTAAGGGGTTGCATCCATTTCGAAATTAGCCCAAGGGCCAAGGTAAGGACACTTTAACTCTGAAGCAACCCTACAGCCCCCAAACTGACTTGTCCTTGCACTGAATTGCTATGAATATTCTTTTAAAACCTCATAATATCGTCTCAGCACTCCCAACATAACCCATCCAACCCAAAAACAGTCACTTCTCTTCTGCGCATGCGCAATCTACTCGCGGCTAAAAGTCCTTTTCAAAATAACACACCTTACAAAAAACTCCGATTCTCCAACACTAGTGGTTCAGGAGATATCACATCTTTATTCCACGCATGCGCAGACCCTCAACAGGGGATTCTATAGAGGAATAGCATCCGCCACCCCAAAACCCTAATCCTCTCTGACGAAAACACCACCAGTTAAATTACTGATGGTCTGCTCATGCGCATAACGAAAAATGCCTGTAAGGGGTAACATCAATTTCAAAATTAGCCCCAGGGCCACGGTACGGACACTTTAACTCGGAAACAACGCTACATCCCCCAAACTGACTTGTCCTTGCACTGAATTGCTATGAATATTCTATTAAAACCTCATAATATCGACTCAGCACTCCCAACATAACCCATCCAACCCAAAAACAGTCACTTCTCTTCTGCGCATGCGCAATCTACTGGCGGCTAAAAGTCCTCTCAAAATAACACACCTTACAAAAAACTCCGATTCTCCAAAACTAGTGGTTCGGAAGATATCGCATCTTTAATCTACGCATGCGCAGACCCTCATCAGGGATCTGAATTCTATGGAGGAATAGCATCCGCCACCCCAAAACCCCAATCCTCTCTGACGAAAACTACAGCAGTTAAAGGACTTCTCATCTGCGCATGCGCAATACGGAAAATGCCCGGAAAGGGCAGCATGAACCTCAAAAACATATGTTTCGGAATTAAAAGCAAAGTATTCCGCAAAATAGTAGTAATTTTTTTATTTTTTTCATGTCACGTGATCATCACGAAATTTTGCAAAAGTGTTTGCTTTGGTCTTTTGCATCTAACTACTGAGTTTCAATTTAATCAGATCAGTATTTTTCGAGTTATCGTGAAAACAAAATTTTCAAATTTCAAAATTTTTTTTTGCCACTTTAGGGCCGTCCGTTCAACACAAAACTTCGCAGGCATATAAAGGTCATGATTCTACAATCTGATGCAAAATTTCAAAAAGATTGAGTGATCGGTTCCGGAAATATTCATAAAAAACGTTTTTATTAAAAACGGCCTTAACTCCGAAACCGCTCGGTCGATTTCGCCCGTTAACGAACTTGTCCGAGATATTTACGCTACGAAACTACCCTGCAAATTTCAACGCTCTAAGTCGTTCCGTTCGAGAGTTATCGTGCTAACGGCCGGACCGGCCGGCCGGACCGGCCGGCCGGACGGACAGAATTGAATTTGACCTCGAATTCTTCATCAGGGAGTCGAACCCAATCGTTTGAGACCATTTTCGAAAAAAAATTCGAAAAATACAGACATTGTGACGAAATGATAGCACGCTGTTCCTTGCGGAACACGCGCGCAAAAATAATACATAACCTTTGAAAAGTCCCCTCTCACAAATATACTCCTCTGAAGGCACATGGATCTCTTGAAGAAGAATCGCCTTCTCTATTTCTCAAAGATATTCACTCTTGTTCATAGAAATCCCTTCAATATTTAGTTGCCTCCTCCTAAGGAGGATCTCTTTCAAACCCAGGTCTGACCGCTAATGTAGGGCTATCATCTCCCATAGATTTGTGATGAAATAACACGATTTTCCCATAACATACGCGCAAAAATATGTCATCATGACATTCATATTTTTGAAGGTTCTCGCAAATATACGACCATAGACAACATATCATACGACGATTCGCATCCAGCTACCGAACTCACAAAAGGCTGCTCGGTTCTCCAACAATATAGATCCGATCATGTTTTAACTTGGAACTCTGCAGTAGAGTTAGGTTCTGAAGGCTCTTCCAGAATTTCAGCCATGCCGGAAGAATAGTATATGATATATAGAATTTTTTTCAATTATTTTTAATTATTTTTTTTTTAATTTTCTAGTTATACCGTCCTCACGAAATTCTGCAAGAATTTGCGTTGGCATTCTACAACTAATAACCATATTTGAATTCAATCGGTTTTGTATTTTTCGAGTTAATGAGGAACAAAAAACAACCACATTTCAGATGGCTATAACTCTAAAACCATTTGGCTGGTTATGCTTATAAACGAACTCAAATGTCGCATTCAGATGCACAACCTAACCTGAAAATTTCAAGCCGCTATCTCCTTCCATTCTCAGGTTATCGTGTCATAAATAATATTTCTTAATAATTTTTTTAAATTTTTCTAGTGACACGATTCTCACAAAATTTCACAAACGTGTTTAGGTTTAAGTATATTCTACAACTATTCACCAAGTTTAAATTTGATCGGATTTATTTTGGTTGAAAACAAAATTATTACTCGGAAACCATTGGGCCTATTATACCCATTAACGAACTTATCCGTCGTATTGGGATGCGCTACCTACCCTGAAAATTTCAAGTCGCTAGCTTTTTCCGTTCTCAAGTTATCGTGGCAACGGCCGGACGTCACCACAGAATTAAATTTCACATTTGGGCAAAATGATAACGCGATGTTCCCCAGAACATACGCGCAAAAAGCACTTATTGACAAGACTATAATGCCGAATTTGGTTTACGCGCGTGATGCGGCGAGCATTCTCCGACGCGTTGTAAAAAAGAGGCCTTTATAACGATAATAAAAAATTTCAAATGCATTCATTATTTGTTCAAAATATGCATTGAATAAATTACCAAACGGCCGAATATAATTTCACTATAATAGATTATTGACCAATGAGCCAGACTCAAAATTCGAAAATAACAGACATTCCTTCGAATTGATAGTACACAAAAAAACGAGACTCAATCTTCAGTGTGAACAACAACTGCCGTTGGAATTTCGGAAATTCAATTTTAATCCTGAAAGCTATGACGATATCTAAAAGAGAATACTTCTAAAAACAAATATAACTATAATATCCAATAAATTCACTCAACAATGGATCGTTCTGATCATTGTATTGCTTGGGGTACCACAAGTATCGAGATTGTTGCTTGCCAATTTCTCCTGATTCATTGCGCCAAATATTACTCTTCAACTTCCTATTTTAGAACTCAGTGAATATTATGATACGCATTTGAATTTGCGTACATAGACATTTATTCAATCTATATTTCAATCTAAATTCTTCCAATTCCTTCCAAATCTACTTTATTTTGAATGAAAATATGGAATAATTCACCAAGATGTATTCTGAACAAATAGGAACAGGTGATTTTCAAAAGTCAACCTTAAAACTACCGAATTATTCCTACGACAATACCTACAGAGCTCTGGCCCGAAAAGTCCCTCTTGAGTAGCGTCCTGGGCGAGAACGACGTACTCGTTGCAGAGAAAAGTCAACAGAGAATGAAATTACTATTTGCACACGCCTCTACAATGCAGACTCCGAGGAGTTTGAGACTGGTAAGGATGCGACTCTAGGATCCGGATATACGTTTTGTGTATCCGTGATTTCCGCGTTAAATCCACGGAAGAATTTCTTCTGAGTGCAGGATGGGAGACAGGATGCAAAAATATAAGGTTCACATGGTTGTAGTATTATTCTAATGGAGTCCATGCATAATACTACGACGGCGTATTGGGGCTAATGTAAAAATAGTAAATATGTCAATTACGCTAATTGACAGATTTCAATGTGTCAATTGACAGAGTAAATCTGTCAATTGACAGATTAAAATCTGTCAATTATACTAATTGACAGATTAAATCTGTCAATTATACTAATTGACAGATTAAATCGGTCAATTAGACTGATTGACAGATTTAATCTGTCAATTAGACTAATTGACAGATTTAATCTGTCAATTAGTCTAATTGACAGATTACGAATGAGTCGGTTCATATATATATATTATTTTGAACTTGAGCATTACAATTGGTTTTTCATCTAACAATAAAGCATTTGTATGAAAAAAGTGTTAGCAGAGGTTAGTGTAACGGGGTACCATATCATTTGATATATGATACTAGAGCTTAGGGAAAAAAAACCTCAGCAAAAAAACCCTATCTCCCCGTTAGTGTTGTGATTTATGAAATTTGAAATTGTTAACAAAATATGCTGAAATATTAAATATTGAAGGGCATCTTTTTGGCGCTCTAGTTCCTCGGAACTGAGTGCTTATCAATTTGCCCAAATGTCTGTAATTTTCGAATATTTCGATGAAAATGGTCTTAAACGATTTGGTTCGACTCACTGATCAAGAATCCGTGGTCGAAATTCATCCTGTCCGGCCGGTCCGGCCGGCCGGCCGGCCGTAGGCACGATAACTCTCGAACGGAATGAGCTAGAGAGTTGAAATTTTCAGAGTAGGGTGGGTGATAAATATCTCGGCTAAGTTCGTTATTGGGCAAAATCGGACAGATGGTTTCGGAGTAACAAAAAAAAAAATTTTTTTTTACGAAACAAATTCCAAATTAATTTTTTTTAATAAGAAGTTTTATCATAAGAATCCATTCATATAATTTTTAACTCTAACAAGCTAATACTTTCGGAGATATGATTCTTCAAAATTTCAATGTAAATCGTATTTCACACATTGATATAATTATTCTATGTATGAATTGTCATAATGTCAACTTGACAGAAGGTAATATTGTAACTTCCAAAATATTGGGGTTGAAATACTCGTATTTTAGCGATGCAACGGGGACCTCACCCGAAAATGTTTGAAAATATTACGTAAATATTGAAAGCATAATTCTGTAGTTCGAGAGAGGAGAAAATTCGGTGAACGTAGATCAGGAAATTTTTGATCGATTACAAGGTAATTATTTATTTATTACTCATCTTCTTTCATATTATTACTCATCTTCTTTCATACATGTTTTATGGAATACCTACTATTTGTAGGTACTTTAAACCTGTTTTGGGCAATTGTCATACGAAACTTGTTTTTTTGGCGCTCTAGTGCCTCGGAACAGAGTTCTTATCAATTTGCCCAAGTGTCTGTAATTTTGGAATTTTTGGCTGAAAATGGTCTCAAACGATTTGGTTCGACTCACTGATCAAGAATCTGAGTGCGAAATCGATTCTGTCCGGCCGGCCGACCGGCCGTAGGCACGATAACTCTCGAACGAAAGGAGTTAGCGGATTGAAAATTGCAAGGTGGTTTTGGAGCGTAAATATCTCGGACAAGTTCGTTCGATCTATCTGAAATTTAGCATAAAATTGTAGAATCATGACCTTTATACGCATGTGAAGTTTTGTATTGACCAGATTACCGCAAAGTGTAAAAAAAAATTTTGAAAATTTAAAAAAAGTTTTTCCACAATAACTCTCGAACGGAATGAGCTAGGTTAGGGAGATGAATATCTCGGTTAAGTTCGTTATTGGCGAAAATTGGCCAGATTTAATTCGATTTCTTCCATGATGCAGTTCTCATTCTCATGATTGCTCATTTAATCTTGATAAATAAACTATTATTTGAATTGAATTTCCTTTATGATGCAGCTCTATCATATGTATACATTGATATAATTCCCAACTCAAAGAAACCAATACTTTCGGAGATATAATTTGTCTGTTTGAACTAGAGCGCCAGAAAGCTCCTGTCCACAGGGCTTGAACCCATATTTTCTTCATTATCGTTTCTTCCTTCAACAAGCAGAGAAGTTTCTCCAAGGTACCCGAAACCCAATCTGGAAAAGGAAAGGACAAAGGGAGAAAACGAACAAATTAAAAATGGAATATTCTATATTTTATTAAATAGACTTTAAACTCGCTACCCTTTCTAAAAAACATTCAGAAACATTAGGAATAGCCCTAAAACCATCTTTGAATCTATATATGCGACAATTATTAACTAAATGATCTATGGTTTCCGCTGCTTCCATGCATTCACAACTAAGGCTCTCAACTGAGTTCCACCTGAAAAGCATGCTGTTGCAACGATCATGACCGGTTCCTTGACGATTCAGAATAGACCATATTTGCCTTGGAAGATCAAACCCTGGAACTCTATTTGAAGGATCAGAAATTAAATATTTGTTGAATAAATTGCAAGAAATCCATTCAGACCGCCAAACTCCCTTGTCACTTTTATTCGAATTAAGAAAACAGTTGGACCATAAAGGGTTTCGTGACTTCAATCTGGGAATCTTATTGTCTGGAATGTAGGAGATGTAATCGGTTCATGATTACTCAGAAAACGCGAAACAAGTATGTATATGGACTCACACTATTTCATGGAACGCTAATTGACAGATTAAATCTGTCAATTATACTAATTGACAGATTTTTTATTTTTACATTGGCCCCAATAATACGCCGTCGTAGAAATGGCTTTGGTCTATGAAATAACTCCTTGTCATCCAACAAATATTCCTCGAACAGGATTCTGCGCTGGAATTATAATAATAATTCATTCATATTTCACTTCAATTAGAATATTTAGATGTTGAAGTATGTTAAACGTACCTACTTGCCGCTTTGATACCCCTCGCATTCGCCATTTTGCATCCCAGTTTACGAAAATTTGAAATACCTATGTAATTACCACATCATTAAGGATTTCTTAGGGAGCTGGGGACTGATAATCATAATCGGTTGAGATTTCAAGGTTTCAAATTTGAAATCTGTTACTGATTTCACGACCGGGTCCTGGAGGTGAATTAGGGTAGACCGAGGCGAATCGGATGAATGGGTGAATCGGATCGAAATAAGAAATCCCTTGATATTTTGAATAACGCGTTGCAGCAGAACTCCAGCGAATAGCATCTCACAACCCTCTACCACCCCGCACCCCCCGGCATCAGTATTGTTTTGATTCGGCTAGTACATCAGGGTCAGTAGGTATAGATCGCCAGCGAGTGAGCAGTCTTTAATATGAAGGTATTCGGATCACGTCACATAATCACTTATATACAATGATTTATTTTATAGTTGAGGTTAATGATTCATTTGTATTTCATTCAAAACGGTTCACACGTACATTGAATGACAAATACGGAAGAATGGTCCCAAAATAAACAAGCCCTGTGGACAGGAGCTTTCTGGCGCTCTAGTTCAAACAGACAAATTATATCTCCGAAAGTATTGGTTTCTCAGAGTTGGGAATTATATCAATGTATTCATATGATAGAACTGCATCCTAAAGGAAATTCAATTCAAATAATAGTTTATTTATCAAGATTAAATGAGCAATCATGAGAATGAGAAAAGCACCATGGAAGAAATCAAATTAAATCTGGCCAATTTTGCCCAATAACGAACTTAACCGAGATATTCATCTCCCTAAACTACTCTGAAAATTTCAACTACCTACCTCATTCCGTTCGAGAGTTATATCTATGTCTATGGATGAAAAGCAGTCTCACTACTCTCAGATCTCTTACTTCATGTTCAGTTCCGAAAAGTAAGAATTTTCTGAGAAAAACTAATTTCGGAGCAAACAACTGAGATTATTCTCACTTCGCTCACAATTCTTCGATTGATTAGATAATGTCTCAGGAACATCATTTGACATTATGACAATTCATATTCATACATAGAATAATATCATTCTGTGACAACGTTGAAATACGATTTATTATTGAAATTTTGAAAAATCATATCTCCGAAAGTATTAGCTTGTTAGAGTTAAAAATGATATGAATGGATTCTTATGATAAAACTTCTTATTAAAAAAAATTTAATTTGGAATTTGTTTCGTAAAAAAAAAATTTTTTTTTTGTTACTCCGAAACCATCTGTCCGATTTTGCCCAATAACAAACTTAACCGAGATATTTATCCCCCAAACCTACTCTGAAAATTTCAACTCTCTAGCTCATTCCGTTCGAGAGTAATCGTGCCTACGGCTGGCCGGCCGGACCGGCCGGACAGAATGAATTTCGACCACGGATTCTTGATCAGTGAGTGGAACCAAATCGTTTAAGACCATTTTCATCGAAATATTCGAAAATTACAGACATTTGGGCAAATTGATAAGCACTCAGTTCTGAGGAACTAGAGCGCCAAAAATGGGTTCAAGCCCTGTGGACAGGAACTTTCTGGCGCTCTAGTTCAAACAGACAAATTATATCTCCGAAAGTATTGGTTTCTCAGAGTTGGGAATTAAATCAATGTATTCTAATGAAAGAACTGCATCATAAAGGAAATTGAATTCAAATAATAGTTTATTTATCAAGATTAAATGAGCAATCTGAGAATGAGAACTGCACCATGGAAGAAATCAAATTAAAATAGCTGAAATGAATTTGACTCTTTCTTATAGAACAGGATGAAATGTACGAGTATGAACACAGATCATATAATAAAGCTTAGATAGAATAATTATAGCATTCTGTGAAAACATAGAAGTACGTACGATTCATTATTGAAATTTAGAAAAATCATATCTCCAAAAGTATTAGCTTGTTGGAGTTGAAAATGATATCGATGGATTTTAATGGTGAAACTGCATCTTAAATAAAAATTACAGACATTTGGGCAAATTGATAAGCACTCAGTTCCAATGAACTAGAGCGCCAAAAAGTGTAATTTCCTTTCCGGGATTTGAGCCCGCCTTCTCTCGTTCCGAAACCAATAAAACTCGACGGATTAGACAACCACTCTATCGGGCTCCTCGTACGATCTTGTCGATCTCCGTATTAGAATAAAACGTCAGTACTTTACCCTTGTCTCTCTAAGTCGATTTTAACGTTTCTTTAACCAACTATTAGTAAGGAATTAGACAATGTCATGTCTCAGGAAAATAAGTTGACATTATGACAATTCATACATAGAATAATTATATAATTCTATAAAAACGTAGGAATACGATTTATTATTTAAATTTTGAAAACTCATATCTCCGAAAGTATTAGCTTGTTAGAGTAAAAAATGATATCATTGGATTCTTATGATAAAACTGCTTATTGAAAACATTTAATTTGGAACTTGTTTTATAAAAAAAAATGTTTTTCGTTACTCCGAAACCATCTGTCCGATTTTGCCCTATAACGAACTTAGCCGAGATATTTATCTCCCAAACCTACTCTGAAAATTTCAACTGTCTAGCTCATTCCGTTCGAGAGTTATCGTGCCTTCGGCCGGCCGGACCGGCCGGACAGAATGAATTTCGACCACGGATTCTTGATCAGTTAGTCGAACCAAATCGTTTAAGACCATTTTGATCGAAAAATTCGAAATTTACAGAAATTTGCGCAAATTGATAAGTACTCAGTTCCGAGAAACTAGAGCGCCAAAAATGAAAGAAGTCTCAAGTAAAATCCAAGTTGGTAACAGTAGTAGACAATTCAAGAGGAAGATCTGAATGCGTGTACATAAGCCATTGTTTATATTTTGTTAATGGTTCAATAGCTTATAGTGCGAAAAAGAAACTTTTAATTTTGTTATATGTTTTGTACGATCCCATTCGCCTCGAGAATTGGGGCGATTCGGATATTTCTGTCTTCCAGGTTTTTAGTTAGTATTTTGCAGAAATTTTGAATAATTTCAGTTTTGAAATATTTGTTGCGTAGCTGAATTGTTACTCATTATTATTTTGTCAATAAAAGTTACATACATTATACTCTAATATGATTTTCATATTCTCAAATATAAATTGATCCGATTCGCCTCGCTATTTAGCAGTTGACCGTTGCCGACTATTGAAAGTTTTGAAACTGTTGAAAGCAATATATTATGGCAGTGGCACAGAAAAGCCACATTTTCTATTTCATCTAATGTATATATATATGCATAGTTGCGAGCGAGAGGGGAGGGCATTCAAAACCATTTTTGGTGGTATTCCTCTATGTTTACCTAAAGGGGTAGAAAAAGTCACCCCTAAACCTTGTTTTGCAAGAACATGTTTTCCATTTGTATATTTTACAATGATGAAATTTATTTTGAATAGCTTGATCCAATCCTAACAAAAGCTTTCAATTACTTGCTAAAATTCACGGTTTTTGAAAAAAAAATTATCATCATGATAGCGTGAGTCTTAGAGGCGCCGAGTGGATGTGATTTTGTTATGACAACTGACTAGTTTTGATTAACTTTGTTTCAGATACAGGAACAATTTTTATATCCATATCACATTCAACGTGTTCAGGCTCTTACCACGGGACTTTCCGAATCATCTCCAATTCTCCACTTGGATGCTGGGAATTAATGAACAATATCCTCAATTTTTTAAAAAGGTCTATTCACAGACGAGGCACTAGAGATCCAATAACTAATTTTCATAATAATCACATATGGGCCGAAGAGAACCTTCACGCTGTCACTGTAGCTCTCCACCAAGAACAGTTTTCCCTGAATGTCTGGTTTGGTTATGTTGGAGATCAGTTAATTGTTCCAATATTTCAATACGATTTAATATCTACAAGAGGAACTTCCTGTACTTCTTCAAAATATTCCTTTGCGTGGTTTATGCAAGATGGGTCCCCCGCACATTTCAGTATTAGGGCACGTCAGCATTTAAATCATGCATATCCAAATCAATGGATACGGCGAGGTGGACCTCAGTTCTGGCCTGCCCGATCGCCAGATTTAAATCCTATGGATTTTGCTTTTTGTGGCTATTTAAGAACTTTGGTTTACAAGACTCCTGTCCAAAATTTGGAAGACTCTAGAAACCGCATTGGTATTTCATGTAGGGTTATTCAAAATACTACCGGATTTTTGACCTGGTAATCCAATCTATGCGCCGAAGTCTAGACTCTTGTGTAACGGCCGAAGGTGATCACAAATAGATAGATATTTTGACTTTTTGAATTTTGTGGAAACTACTCAACGCTGAGTAAAGAAGTATGGTTTTTCTGAAAGTTGATGAGATGAGGATCATTTCCAGAAAAAATCATTCACCAAAAATTCGAATATCCTGATAAATAAAGAGTCTGAAATGGCCTTAATTGTTTTACCCATTAAATTTTCATGAAACAATAACGTATTGCTCGCAACAATTATAATTTACTTTTCGTACTAATAAGTGAAACAAATTCCTTCGTTGATGAAATTTCCCAAAAGGTACATATGTAATAAATCTTTCCACGAGATAAAAAAAATATAGCCGGATATTCAGACTTTTTCGATACCTACTTGGTTTTCCCCCTTATCTTCTCCTCTACTTGTGCTTATTGTGATTATGAGTTGCTTGTTACGAGTATGACTAGCCTGAAAATTGCACCTATTTACATAAAAAAATCAAAAATGGCTGATTAAATGAAGAATTGGTTCGAGAGATATAATTTGTCTGTTTGAACAAGAGCGCCAGAAAGCTCCTGTCCACAGGGCTTGAACCAATGTTTTAATAGCAGTGTCCGTCAATTATTTGTGATTATCATTTTATTTTCTAGAACTACTACCTAGTCAACCAGAAGAATTAGAAGTGGAGGCACTCAACGAAAAATCAATCAAAGTGATGTGGGAGTTCCCGTATACGAACGCAGATACCGTTACCCAGTTCTCAGTCAATGTTACTTCTCTGCATACATTCGATGAAGAAATAGCTACTTCAACATTTGAACAATCCTCACAAAATCCAACCTCTGTATCAACCACCACCTCTCATGCTATACATCTCAATGTAAAATCTCCCCAAAAATCAATAATCATGAACGATCTCGTACCTTTTACCATGTATGAGGTAACCGTGACAGCTATAAACAAACATGGAGCAAGTTTGCCATCATACGCTGTAAGAACGTTGACTCTGACTCCGACAAAGGTGAGAGAAAATTGGATTAATTTACAGTATCTTCATGATGTTAATGGTGGGTTTCACGAAGCTCCGATTAGCTTAATTGTGGATTTAGTTCGATGGTTGCATCAAAAATGAACTGAAAATTGACATAGAATTACAATGATTTGGCAATTAAGAGCTGTCAGAGCTTTGTGAAACCCACCGTTAGTGTTATGAATATAAAAAAGATGGAAGCCGTGGAATATAGGTAAAATAATGATTAGCATATTTCTCGCTTATTTCTCCCGAGAGTTATCATCAACAAATGGAGAAAGCGTATCGATTGAAGAAACTAAAATATTTCATTTCTTTATGTGATTTCGTTATATTGTCAAATTCAGTTATCTTGAAATATCACGTGCTGTGTTGGTATATGATCATTAACAAAATCTAACCATTATAGCTCAACAAATATTGTTTCAAATTGTTATAATATTCAAAAGAATTCAACATATTCGTCATTGTAAACTCATATTTCCCTGTTAAAACTGGAGTTTGTTCCTTGGTAAAGGCTTTCAACTATATGTGTCGTTTAAAAAATTCATAGAAACTAAGTTTCTTGAGACATAATATATATCAGGGAGCTCATTGTGTGAGGGTTAATACATCATAATCTATTCCTAAATTCTTATTAATTATAACGACAAACGACTGTTCCCAAGTCGCAGTGGTTAAACTTGGAGCTACTAGAACTCGGGGATCCGCGGTCTAGCTCTAGTGGAGACGGAAGTGGATTCCAAAAAGGGAACCTAGTAAATGGGCGCCAGGTAAATTTAGTTATCCCAGATACCCCAGCGTGAAGTAATAATTCCTAAATTCACCAAAAGAATATTCACGCTTAAAACAAACAATTTATTCAGTAGCTTACAACCCAGGTCTTTAGATTCAATAAAGTGAAACTACTCTGAAACCCTGAATAAGGGTGGCGGAAATTGTACGTAGATATTATTCTTTGATTCAAATACGCGTCGCTTGAGCTCAGGCACATCCACGTTTCTTATCTATGATCATATATGATTACCACAAATATTTCCCCAATTTCCGCTTTACAATAACAATAATTTATGTAATTGATGATAATAAGTTCACGTCATATATAGCAGGTATAAGATATGTTTCGAGATATGTATCCTATAACTTGCGTGCTGATTATCCTTATTCCTGAATGTAGTATTGCGTCGATGGGCTCGCAATACTGTCCTCTTTCTCTCGGTGCTCGTAGTCTTCAACCCTTGATTGGATGTCCCACAATGTTGATTACTGACCACCTTGTATTTATTTGGGATCTGCAACACTCGGGGCCGTAGCTAGGGGGGGGGCAAAATGGGGCAATGCCCTACCTTTAATTTCCAATGCCCTACCTTAAGAAATAGTAACAATTTAAATAATATACTAAGGAAAATGTTTTTTCATAATGTGACGCGAGGAAAAAAAATATTACTCGCAAAGCAATTCCGAATTAACCACTGGTTGTTAGAGATTGAGAACTACATCAATAGAGTAGTGGTCATTGTATATAGACAACACGCAGCAATTTCAGGACCACCTCATACACTAATTCTTCATTCTGCACATAGATGGAAAATCTACCGAATTATTTTTTGTGATAACTATTCTGAAATTATCAAATTTCTGAAAAGTTATCAACAAAAAAAAATTGGTTCAAGCACTGACGTGAAGTCAGGAGCTTTTGCGTGTATGTTCTATTGTCCATTCTCCTGTATTGAACACTCTCAATCGAATTTACCATGGTAAATTAATTTTTTTTTTCGTAATTTTTTAAGAATAGTAATACAGTTTAAAAAAACTTTTACACACGTCTTTATGTCATTATTCTACAACTAGTCACCAAGCTTCAATTCGATCAGGTCTATATTTTTTGAGTTATCGAGGAAATAATATTCCTAGTGGCTATAACTCCGAAACCCTTGATCCGAATATGCCCAAAAACGAACTTATCTCTCGCATTCGGATGCGTAACCTACCCTGGGAATTGCATCCCTATATCCTTTCGTTCGAAAGTTATCGAGGCTACGTTCACCCATCCAGCTACTGAACTCACACAAGGCTGCTCGGATATCCAACAATATAGATGCGATCGTGTTCAAACTTGGAACTTGGCAGTTGGTTAGGTTCTGAAGGCTGTCGCAAAATTTTAGCGAGGTCGGTCGAATAGTTTCTGATATATAGAATTTTTCTCGATGAATTTTTTAAAATTTTCCAGTGATAAGATCCTCACAAAATTTCGCAAGAATTTTCGCGTTGGCATTCTACAACTAATAACCATGTTTCAATTGGATCGGTTTTGTATTTTTCGAGTTATTGAGGAAATAACAACCGGAATTCGGACGGGTATAACTCCAAAACCGTTTGGCTGATTATGCCTGCAGACCAACTCAAATGTCGCATTCAGGTGCACAACCTAACTGGAAAATTCCAAGTCACTATCTCTTTCCGTTCTCAGGTTATCGTGACATAAATAATATTTTTCAATAATTTTATTGAAATTTTCTAGTGATCGATTCTCACAAAATTTCACAAACGTCGTTAGGTTTGTATTCTACAACTACTCTCTAAGTCTCAATTCGATCGGATTTGTATCGGTTGAAAACAAAACTATTGTTAGGCAACCTTGTTCGATTGATTATTGTTTCTGACAAATATCTTGTGTTTCTTGCAAAGAAGCAATTCACAAAATAAAATTTTCACCCATCCAGCTACTGAACTCACACAAGGCTGCTCGGATATCCAACAATATAGATGCGATCGTGTTCAAACTTGGAACTTGGCAGTTGGTTAGGTTCTGAAGGCTGTCGCAAAATTTTAGCGAGGTCGGTCGAATAGTTTCTGATATATAGAATTTTTCTCGATGAATTTTTTAAAATTTTCCAGTGATAAGATCCTCACAAAATTTCGCAAGAATTTTCGCGTTGGCATTCTACAACTAATAACCATGTTTCAATTGGATCGGTTTTGTATTTTTCGAGTTATTGAGGAAATAACAACCGGAATTCGGACGGGTATAACTCCAAAACCGTTTGGCTGATTATGCCTGCAGACCAACTCAAATGTCGCATTCAGGTGCACAACCTAACTGGAAAATTCCAAGTCACTATCTCTTTCCGTTCTCAGGTTATCGTGACATAAATAATATTTTTCAATAATTTTATTGAAATTTTCTAGTGATCGATTCTCACAAAATTTCACAAACGTCGTTAGGTTTGTATTCTACAACTACTCTCTAAGTCTCAATTCGATCGGATTTGTATCGGTTGAAAACAAAACTATTGTTAGGCAACCTTGTTCGATTGATTATTGTTTCTGACAAATATCTTGTGTTTCTTGCAAAGAAGCAATTCACAAAATAAAATTTTTGTTTATTTTATAGATTGGTAATTTCAGAATTTGGGAGAGAAAACCTAGAAAGAAACCATTTAATAATGAATATTCCTCCCTCAGTATCATTTAATGATTATGGTATTTCTGGCCTTTGAGAAGAAAAGAACTAAGTCATTTGATTTGAATGAAATCCTTCGCATATTTGATAATATGGAAAATCGAAGGATTCAGGGGTTTCAAGGAAGATTTTTATCATCATTATAATAATCACAGTTTGCTAAAAGAAATAAAATAAACCTGAAGAAATAAATATTTTGATATTAACTACCTATTTCACCCAAAAGTCTGTACGATGAAAATTGATTCATCTGATCACATCTAGTAATATTTTTTACTTCTGCCCTACCCGTAACCTCCATTGCCCTACCTTAAATTCATCTCTACCTACGGCCCTGGCAACACTGCGTTGACTGTCTCACAGCGTTACTTATGGACCACCTTGCATATTCTCGAATGTCTCAGTTTCACTCTTCCTGACATAAAAACCCCTGATATTTGGGGTTGTCCTGTATAAGTTTGCTTCAAAACTAAATCTGGCCGTGCCTCCACCAAATAATCCTTCAAGCACACTGCAATGTTCTGTCAAAGTCGCCAAGATCGTTCACATGGTCAACTTGGATTTGCAAGAGGTCTTTAAATCCTCGTTCGAGACAAGTGAAGGTTACCTGTTATCCTTCCAAATCAAACCAATGTAACCCTCGCTCCTAATTCGATTTTCGAAACTATATCCAATTAAGAAGATTTCAATAATTCGACCAGAGTTCCGAAAATGCGTTTAACCTATGCTTCCTTCGTCGAATCTTCACAAATGGACGATCTCATCTGACCGACGCCGACTCTGACAAAACGAAACAATATAGCCAACTACGTCGGTTCTTAGAATACAATAATTCTTTAGCGTCGATTGGTACCACTGAGACCCAACCTCAAACTCAATGTCAACACAAACGACTGCCTTATCGCAAGCAGAATGTAAACAAACCCCGGCCCGGGTCAAAACGAACGTTACATAATTACCATTGAGCTGAAATTTATTCCGAATATTTTGTATGTTGGTGATCTGAATAATCCATTCACAGGTTTGAGCGATAGTACGGAAGAAAATTGATTTTTTTTTCAACCAATAAAAACGCTGAAATCCGTTAATGGATTTTTAATTGTCCCCACTTTCTGGAAATAAAATGGAATATTTCTCTTCCACCCCTTGTCTGCAACCCTTACCAACTTTTGTTTTTCAAATTTAAACATAATTTATGTCATGTGTGGGCTTGTTGGAAAGCTCATGAAAAAATGATTTGTTTTGCATCGATAAATTAAAACGAAAAATCGTCTTCAGCTGGTGAAATCGAAAATGCCCAAAAAAGATGTTGCAATGTTGTGCCTCGTTTATCACTTTGATTACAAACAAGTTTTTCGGTTCCCCTTTCAATTCGCTTAGCAATGACACTATTTGTAACTGAAATGGTATTTTCCTTCAACGCTCTAGTTGTAACCCAATCCAGCATTTGTCCTCCAAAGGAAAAAAAACTGTTGTTACTCGTTGGAATGTTTGTGAGAATTAGAAATTATCCATGGTTTGTGTTGCTTTTAGATATCAGGTTATTAGGAAAACAAAGAAAAATTACTATGTTATGTATTGCTGCGATCTACATTAGGTGCTCAAAATTTCCTCCACCCACTACTTGACATGCTGTCAAGCGATTGTAAAACCATTCAGTAGAATTCCGACTAACTCCATCCGTTATTTCGTTGAAATCATCTTTAATTTGCAGTTTTTTAGGTCTTCAATATTAGCTGATCTATCTTGATTATATTTCACATATCCCCAAAGAAAATGATCTAATGGCCTTAAGTTTTCAGATCTAGGTGGTAATTCAATAGTACTACGTCAGCCTCGCAACACGCAACACGCAAACAGTTCTATATCTAAATATCCTCTTACATTTACACCAAAATGTGGAGAAGTGCCATCTTGTTGAAAACAAACTGTTTCATTGGGTATATCTAGATCAACTTCAGTCGGCTAAATAATTGCCAGAGTTGGCACCAATTCAAATCTTAAAAAGTCTAAGTAACTTTGAACAATAAAATTTTATTTTAAAAAATGGTCCTAAAATGCAATTATTTATCATACCTGCCCACACATTGACTTTCTGGAGGTACTCCGTATGAGCTTCACCCGTGCAGTGTGGATTTGCCACTATCGAGAATATGTTATTATGCCTGTTAACCACTCCATTTGCGTACAAGGTATCTTCGTCGGAAAAGAGTATGATCATTGGAAACCCATTATCCTCGTCACACCTTCTCATTATTTCCTCACTAAATTGCTAAAGTCCGTAATAATCGTTTTCCAAAGGCTACTGGACAAGGCATACCTTATATGATGGGTGGTCATTTTCTGATTTCAGAAATCTCCTAATCGTAAGTCTAGACACATACAAATTTTAGGCCAATTAAACCGTTGACTAGTGGGGAATTTTCTGCAAAGATAATGCAATATCACAATTTTCGATTATTGTTCAGCCCACCTGGTTGACCCTTGGTTGACAATTCTTTCACTATACCATGCCCCTCAAATTTGCGAAATATCTTACTATAAGTAGAGTGGGAAAATCGGTTTTTCAGATATATGTCGTTGAAGAAATCCCGCAGTTCACTGTGACAATATCAAGACTTTGATACGCTGCCTTTCTCAAAAGTATGTTCAAATTTCAGAATCAAAGGAAGCAAAAATGTGCTTGCTATTAATACAATAAGCTAGCATCAGAAAATGCAAAAGTTGTTCTGCTTTTCCCAGTACATTTTCTAGATACTACTTCCCTTGTGTTTTCCTTTTATCGATGTAAAACAAATACTTATTCCTAATTGAAGTAAGTATACTGATCGGTTTTATTTATTATTTTTGCGCGTATATGTTCTGGGGAACATCGCTTTATAGTTTCGCCCAAATGTCTATAACTTTCAAATTTTTTGACGAAAATGGTCTCAAACGATTAAGTTCGACTCCCCAAGGAAGAATTCGTGGTCAAATTTGATTCTGTCCGTCCGGCCGTACGGCCGTCTGGCCGTTGCCACGATAACTTGAGAACGAAAAGAGAGAAATTTCCAGGGTAGGCGGCGCATCCCAATACAACGGACAAGTTCGTTAATGGGCATAATCGGCCCAGTGGTTTCCGAGTAATAATTTTGTTTCCAACCAATATAAATCCGATCGAATTGAAACTTGGTGAGTAGTTGAAGAATAAGAACCTAAGCACGTTTGTGAAATTTTGTGCGAATCTTATGGCCAGAAAATTTCAAAAAAATTATTAAAAAATATTTTTGTTGTCACGATAACTTGAGAACGGAATGAGATAGCGGCTTGAAGTTTTCAGGTTAGGATGTGCACCAGAACGCGACGTTTCAGTTTATTTATGAGCATAATCGGCCAAACGGTTTTAGAGTTATAGCCATCTGAAATTTTCTGAAATTTGGTGGTTTTTTGTTCCTCATTAACTCGAAAAATACTGAACCGATTGAATTCAAACATGGTTATTAGTTGTAGAATGCCAACGCGAATATGTTTGCAAAACTTGGTGAGGATAGCATTCGTAGAAACTTTTTAATAAATCATTGAAAATAAAAAAAAATTCTATATATCAGTAACAATTCGTTTGAAATTGCTGAAATTTTGCAAGAGCCTTCATAACCTAACTGTGCTGCCAATTTTAAAGTTTTAATACGATCGGTTAAATATTGTTGGAGATTCGAGCATTCTTGTGTGAGTTCAGTAGATGGGGGACCGTTGCCTCGATAACTTTCGAACGAAAGGAGATAGGGACTTGCAATTTTCAGGGTAGGTTGCGTATCCGAAAGGGAGAGTTGAGTTCGTTTTTGGGCATAATCGGTCTGACGGTCTCCGAGTTATACCCACCTGGAATATTATTTCCTTGATAACTCAAAAAATAAATATTCGATCGAATTGGTGCTTGGTAACTAGTAGTAGAAAATCAACATAAAGACGTGTTTAAAATTTTGTAAGAACCGTACGCCTAGAAAATTTGAAAAAATTACGAAAAATAAATTTTAAGAACCGTACCCCTAGAAAATTTTAAAAAAATCACAAAAAAAAATTGGTTCAAGCACTGACGTGAAGTCAGAAGTTTTTGCGCGTATGTTATATTGTCCATTCTTCTGTATTGGACACCCTTAATCGAATTTATCATGGTAAATTATGTTGTCCATTCTCCTGTATTTGACACTCTTAATTCGAATTTACCATGGTATCTACGAGGTTCAACCATTGCAGATTTCCAATTTATTCCTAATGTTCTCTGACTTGCCTCATTTCAAACATGTCTCTAGTTAGGAAGCCTATGTTTGTAATACTGTTTTCGAAGATTGAAATTCAATAATTGTAATGAATTAAAATAAAATAACTTTGGCCTTGAACGTATATTCGAAATGGACATACTGCAATATACAGGTTTCCTTTGAATATGACTGTACAAGATCCACATCAATCCTCAATTTTCAGGTTCAACAGAAGGAAGTCGGTGAAGCACCCAAGCTTCCCGACATAAGGGGTTGCTGCCGTAACAAAGGAGTCAGTCATCCACCCTGCATCAACAAACTGTGTGATCCTACTGAAACTGCTTCAGCTGAAATCACAGATCTCATGATTTGTGCACCATGGGCTCCTGCTACATTCAGTTGCTTGACTCAGGGTTTGGACCACACGCCATGCTGCAAAGAACGAGGATTACCAGACCTATGTCAACAGCTATGCATGGGAAATGTATCCAGTATTGATTTCAACTACCTCAAGTGAGTATTTATCGATTAGTATTAGACATGCACGGAATATTATCAAAAGTTATACAAAAGGGAAAAATTTTATAAAATTAAAAGTGTGTCCTATATTTACTTTTGAGAAACAGTCCTTTTACAATATTATATAATTTTCGAATTGGATGAATTCGCGGTTTTCATCTAATGTAAGTTCCTATGAACTGAAATATTGATGGTATTGAAAATGATCTAACTTGCAAATTGGACTACATTAGATCCGATGTCATGAGTTTGGTATCTGAATACCTAATGAACTTGAGCTAAACAAGAATAGTTAAGTCTAATTCTTCTTTTGGAAAGCTGAAAAATCATTAATTAAGGAGAACTGAAAAAGGAAAGAATCACGTTTTCAACCTCCGTTAGTCATGGTCCTCAAATGCTGACAAGAAATGTGGAAAAGCTCTGTGGATATGAGCTTTGCGCTCTTGTCAAACTACTAGCGAGTAATTATTTAAACTTGACAAATCATATCCCCGTAGGTATTGGTTTCACATGGTGGGTTTGACGAAGCTTCGATTAGCTCAATTGCGGATTTAATTCGATGGTTGTATCAAAAATGAACTGGAAATTGAACAAGAATTACACTGATTTGACAATTAAGAGCTGTCAAATCTTTGTGAAAGCCATCGTAAGAGTTGTGGATGATATCAATGGATTGTTATGATAGAACTGCATCATAAAAAATAAATTCAAAACCTAGGTCCATGCCTCACCTCATATGTTGGATTTACATACATCAGTAAA
Organism: Halyzia sedecimguttata; assembly: GCA_937662695.2. Lineage (NCBI taxonomy): Eukaryota > Metazoa > Arthropoda > Insecta > Coleoptera > Coccinellidae > Halyzia > Halyzia sedecimguttata. The sequence continues at coordinate 5,416,306 of OW569416.2, read as the reverse complement.
TTATAATTATAGCATTCTTTGAAATCATAGAATTACGATTAATTATTGAAATTTTGAAACTTCATATCTCCGTAAGTATCAGTTTTGTTAGAGTTAAGGATGATATAAATGAATTCTTATGATAAAATTGCATCATAAAAAAATTGTATTTGTAAAAAAAAAAAAAAAATTTGTCCGTTATTACGAAACCACCATGACGAGTTTGCCGAACTTATCTGAGATATTTATCTCATAAACCTACTCTGAAAATTTCATCTGTGTAGTTCATTTCGTTCGAAAGTTATCGTGTTAACGGATGGACGCACGGCCGGACAGAATCGATTTTGACCACGGATTCTTGATCAGTGAATAAGTGATTCGTAATATTTTTTATTTTCAAAACTTTCCAGTTATGCGATTCTCACAACATTTCACAAACGTCGTTAAGTTTGTATTCTACTCACCAAATTTCAATTCGATCGGATTTGTATTGGTTGAAATCAAAATTATTTCTCGGCAACCTTTGGGCTGATTATTCCCGACGAACTTATACGTCGTATTGGGACGCACCACCTACCCTGAAAATTACAATTCGCTATCTCTTTTCATTCTGAACTTATCGTGGCAATTCAGGAATATTCAACATGTTATAGAATGTGTCAGCATCTTTAATGAGAGCCTTGGTCTCAGTTTTGCTTTTATTAAATCTAGAAAAAGACCCTAGCAAAATCGAAATGCAGTAAAAAAAATTGTGACCAAAAAAATAAGAAGGATCTTTGTGTAATAGTTTTCGTAAAAGTTGAAACTCTGATTTCTAATTTCAAAGCTCATCTTGTTCGGCACTCAGGTTGACATCTTAGCTTATTAAAGGAAAGAAAACACTTGGATTAAGTTTCAAAATATAATATTACTATGTTGTTGACATAATATTTTTCGGGTTTCATCCCTTTTGCAAATATATTGCATTATTATTAAAGTTTTGGAAATATTCAAGAAGAATAATTATTGGAGAGCGCCAGCTTGCTCATTCAAAATATCGAAAAATCCATAATCTGGACGGCATGTGCATAACGAGAAGCTGCTGATCGAATCTATATTCAAATTCATTCAACAGGAATATTCGTGAAACGACCTTCCTTTCGATTCAAAAATTATGCATTCCCGTTACTCCTCAGGGTACACAGAATACCGCTCGTAACCTCGGCATAATTCACGGGACTCCTCGAAACTCTCTCATGTAGGAAGTCGTGAACATCTCGAGTTTTTCCGGCTTTATTTCACATCGGATGCCGTCGAAACTACATACGGACTCCTCCACTGACAATTTGCTGGGAAAGAAGTACACTTACTTTAACCGAAAGTTTCAATTGAAAGTTTCCGCTCTCTGAAATATTCAGTTCCTGCAATTACGGGTTCTTGGGTTTTCAAGGAGGATTTATTTAGAACTTTTCGATGATTATTTTTATCTATAAATTGGGACAGAAGGATTGGAATAGTAAATGTTTGACCATTCGGTTACCTATTTTCGATTCGAATGTTTGCTACATACAAATTTTGTATTTTAGTTTTTTTTTTAATCATTCTCATTGGTGTTTCTGAGCTTTGAATGTACAATGGACCATCAATATAGAAGATAATTTCAGCATAAACTTGCTCACTCTATACAGGGTGTCCCAGAAGTCGACGACAAGACGGGAGAGCTGATAGGATAAGTCATAACAGTTATGAGAAAAATCTATAAAAAATCTAATTTACCTATTTCCAAAATTATAGGCATTTCTAAAAAATCGAGAAAATATTAACCCTGTGATGGTGTTTTCACTTCTGCTACTGCGAATCTTTATTTTAACAGGGCAGGTGGCAGGTCCCAATAAGATGGACAAGTTCTTTAATGGGCATAATCGGCCCAATGGTTTCCGAGTAATAATTTTGTTTTCAACCAATACAAACCGATCGAATTGAAACTTGGTAAGTAGTTGTAGAATACATTTTTAAAGATGTTTGTGAAATTTTGTGAGAATCGTATCACTAGAAAATTTTTAAAAAATTATTGAAAAATATTATTTATGTCACGATAAACTGAGAACGGAAAGGGATAGTGACTTACAATTTTTAGGTAAGGTTATGCATCTGAATGCGACATTTCTGTTTGTTAATAGGTATGATCGGCCTGATACCCTCATTACACTATGCCTTTTTCGTGCCTATTTGTCAGCCTGACTGACTGCGCCTGAAATTTTGAAGAAATACGCATGCGCCCGGAGCTATTTTGTAGACTGTTCCAGGCTTGAAAATAAATAGAACTGGTTCTATTTGTTCCCCCTGAATCGTGGGGATTTTAAGCCTTTTTGTCGAAATGTCATGTATACCAACACAATATTTATCTGTCTGACTTGACGTCTTCTTAACATAACCTAGTTTATTCTATCATTTGAATTGCAGCCTTCGTAAATTCAATAATGAATTTATGTTTATTACTCCGAGGACGTGAACTAACTAAACTTACGAACACCAGATAATCTGTGATGGCTATCCCCAAATGATATGAAGTTTTCGCCTAGTATCGCAAATTAATTATTAATTTCGTTTTTGGAGAAATGCTTTCTGGATTTATAGTGTCCTTTTTCTGTATGTGAATATGCACTCTATGTAGTAGCATATAAAACGTTTCTTCAGACATTCTTAAGACTTTATGGCATTGCTTTAAAAATATACGAACAAAACAAAAACTTAAGGTAAATATGTCAATTTCTTTGCAGCTCTGAAAATTTTGCCTGAAACAAGCGCGAAAAAAGCGTGGTGTAATAGTGCCACTCATTTGGGGGGAAATTCAACCAATAAATAGCCATGAAAATAGGCGCAAATATAGACGTGAAAAAGGCATAGTGTAATAAGGGTCTCATGGTTTTTTTAATTATATCCATCTTAAATTGGGTTGTTATTTCCTCAATAACTCAAAAAATACGTAACGCATCCAATTCACACATGGTTATTAGTTGTAAAATGCCGATGCAAAAATTCTTGTGAAGAGATAAGTTCGTTTTTGGGCATAATCGGTCCAACGGTTTCGGAATTATACCCATCTGGAATATTATTTCCTCGATATGTCGAATACCTAGACTCGATCGAATTGAAGCTAGGTAAGTAGTTTTAGAATATATACATAAAGACGTGTATAAAATTTTGTGAGGACCGTAGGTACCCCTAGAAAATTAAAAAAAAATACGAAAAAAAATTGGTTCAAGCACTGACGTGAGCTTTTGCGCGCATGTTCTATTGTCCATTCTCCTCTATTGGACACTCTTCAAAAATTCGATTAAGAGTGCCCAATAGAGTAGAATTGACAATATGACATGCGCGCAATAGATCCAGACTTCACATCAGTGCTTGAACCATTTTTTGCGCGTATGCTTTGGGGAACATCGCGTTATCATTTTGCCCAAATGTCTGTAACTTTCGAATTTTTTCACGAAAATGGTCTCCAACGATTCCGTTCGACTCCCCGATGAAGAAATCGAGGTAAAATTTGATTTTGTCCGGCCGGCCGTCCGGCAGTTACCACGATACCATGAGAACGGAAAGAGCTAGCGACTTGAAATTTTCAGGGTAGGTGGCGCATCCCAATATGACGGACAGGTTTTCAACCAATATGAATCCGATCGAATTGAAACTTGGTGAATAGTTGTAAAATATAAACCTAAGCACGTTTGTGAAATTTTGTGAGAATCGTATCGCTAGAAAATTAAAAAATATGTATAAAAAAATATTTTTTGTGTCATGACAACCTGAGAAAGGAAAGAGATAGCGATTTGAAATTTTCAGGTTAGGTTGCACATCTGAATGCTACATTTCACTTATACCTATCTGAAATTTGGTTGTTATTTCCTCAATAACTTGAAAAATACAAAATTGCTTAAATTCGAACATGGTTATTAGTTGTAGAATGCTTACGGGAAAGTTCTTGCGGAATTTTGTGTTCATCGTATCATTAGAAATTTTTAAAAAAATTATTGAAACAAATTTTATATATCAGAAACTATTCATCTGATATACTGAAATTTTGAGAGAGCTTCCAGAACCTAACTCTACTACTAAGTTCCAAGTTTTAACACGATCGCATCCATATTGTTTGAGATCCGAACAGCCTTGTGTGAATTCAGTAGCTGGATAGGTGACCGTTGCCTCGATAACTCTCGAACGAAAGGAGATAGGAATTTGCCATTTTCAGGGTAGGTTTCGCATCTTAATGCGAGAGTTAAGGTCGCTGTTGGCCATAATCGGCCCAACTGTTTCGGAATTATATCCATCTGGAATATCATATCCTCGATAACTCAAAAAATATAGACTCGAGGCTTGCTAACTAGTTGTTGAATATCGAAAAATTGGTTCAAGCACTGACGTGAAATCAGGAGCTTTTGCGCGTATGTTCTATTGTCCATTACAGGAGAACGGACAATAGAATTCACCCTGGTATATTTTATTAAGAGTGTCCAATACAGGAGAATGGACAATAGAACATACGCGCAAAAGTTCCTGACTTCACGTCAGTGCTTGAACCAATTTTTTTTCGTATTTTGTTTATTTTCTAGGGGTACGCTTCTCACAAAATTTTTGCACACGCCTGTATGTCGATATTCTACAACTATTTAGCAAGCTACAATTTGATCGGGTCTATATTTTTTGAGTCATAGAGGAAATAATATTCCAAATGGGTATTACTCCGATACCGTTGGATCGATTATGGCCAACAGCGAACTTAACACTCCCATTTAGATGCGCAACCTACCCTGAAAATTGCAAGTCCCTATCTCCTTTCGTTCGTCCTATCCAGCTACTGAACTCACACAAGGCTGCTCAGATCTGCAACAATATAGATCCGATCGTGTTCAAATTTGGAACTTGGTAGTAGAGATAGGTTCTGAAGGCTCTCGCAAAATATCTGCCAAGTCGGATGAATAGTTTCTGATGTATAGAATTTTTTTCAATGATTTTTGAAAACATTTCTTGTGATACGATCCTCACAAAATTTTGCGTGTGGCATTCTTCAACTAATAACCATATTTAAATAGGATCGGTTTGGTATTTTTCGAGTTATTAAAGAAATAACAACCAAATTTCAGATGGAGATAACTCCAAAACCATTTGGCCAATTATGCTTATAAACAGACTCAAATCTCACATTCTGATGCAGAACCTAACCTGAAAATTTCAAGTCGCTATCTCTTTCCGTTCTCAGGTTATCGATACATAAAAAATATTTTTACTAATTTTTTTAAAATTTTCTAGTGATATGATTCTCACAAAATTCCACAATCGTGCTTAGGTTTATATTCTACAACTATTTACCGAGTTTCAATTCGATCGGATTTATATTGGTTGAAAACAAAATAATTACTTGGAAACCATTGGGCCGATTATGCCCATTAAAGAACTTGTCCGTCGAATTGGGATGCGCCACCTACCCTGAAAATTTCAAGTCGTTAGCTCTTTCCGTTCTCAAGTTATCGTGGCAACGGCCGGACGGCTGGCCGGACGGACAGAATCAAATTTGACCTCGAATTCTTGATCAGGGAGTCGAACCTAATCGGTTGAGACCATTTTCGACGAAAAATTCTAAAATTACAGATATTTGGGCAAAATGATAACGCCATGTTCCCCAGAACATACGCGCAAATATCTGGATAGAAAATGGTACACTTCCAAACATTCATACATAGCACAATTTAACGAAAATAATTATTAAGCTTTATTATAATTTGAGGAATATAATTTTTCTATTTATATGAAATATTATCCTTACACTTAGATAATAAAACCGTCTTAGTTATTGGTCGAATAAATTCAGAAACTGATGTACTGAAAAAAAAAATGTTCTACGCTACTACGTGACCAGTAACTAAAATGAACAAGCTTCTTGCATATTTTTGTTGTAAAGAAACCCAGTTTTGATCAATTTTTTCTTAATAACTGTTTTAGAAAAGTCAAGAATTAAAATTTTTGAATCTAAGAGTTATTTCATTAGAACAAAATAAATGTTCAAACTGCCTCGGCATCTTAAAAAAGATCGGAGTATCACACGGGGGAATAGGTCGCTATTTCTAAAGTCAACTGCTCTCATTATATTTTGCCGTAGTTCAGCTACAGTTTCCTTAATTTTTATTATTCAGTGGTAGCAATATATAAAACTCATATGCAGAAGGAATTATAGACAAAAATCATGTGATAATACAACTGTTAATAAAATTAATGAAATAAATAAAAATAGTATTAAACATTATAGTGACTCTACCATCTGATTAGCCACTTTAGAAGTCCCCTTACTTGTTAGATTCACTTTTACATATTCTATCCACTAACACCATCTATAAATAGTCCGGTCCGATAGTAGGAGGTTTTGCTGAAGTTGATTTAGTGTACGAGTTACGCAGCAAGTGAAATAGATGTCGCTAAAATCTAAAATGAAGGAATATAGATTTGAAGACCTCAACTGAATACCAAAGAGTTTTTGAAAAAAAAGTGGGAAAGCCCTGTGGACAGTAGCATTGGCGCTCTTGTTCAAACTTTGACAAATCATATCTCCGAAATTATTGTTCTCTGGGAATGATATAAATGGATTCTTATGACAGAACTGCATCATGAAAGACATTAAATTCAAACAGACCGATTGTACCGAATAATGATTTTATCCGAGATATTCATTCCTCAAATCTACTCTGAAAACTATATTATATCAATTAAAACTTAGCCAATATTGCAGTTTTGTTTTTACTGGAGATATTCTCAACCCATTATTATTATGTCACTCAATCAAGTGATTTAAAGGATTGATTGAACTTTATTTAATTATACTCAACCAAAAGTATCACCAGAAAATAATGACACTAATGTATCAAGAGTCATCAATCCGCTAACCTAAAAAACACACAATGAACGACCCTCTCTTCGTTCGAAAAATTTCTATTTCAGTCCCGATTCCGATCGATTATATCGATATCCAAAGTGACATTGGAGATCAGTGTCATTTCGAACACGCGGACAGGGAAGCAGCTTTGATGTGGCCGTGCAGCCTGTATACCGTGTAAAATGCTCCAGAAAAACTTTAAATATAGCGAAAAATGTTATCCATTCTCTAACAAATATTTAAGAAGTTTTCGAAGGTGGTCGTACACTGGGACTAATCAGAAGTTTTGCGTGTGACCATCCTACTATCAATTGTTCAAGAACATTATCTCCTTCACAAAGCTCGTCTACCAAGCCACTATTGCAGTGTATTTTTTCAATGTAATGGGCGATTCTTGTTCATGTTCGTAGATAGTGACCTGTTTTTTCGAAATAATGACAATTGTTCTACTTTAGGTCATAAAGAAATAATGGCACAGGTCTATTTAAAATATCAATCTGCCTATACTATATGGACAAGTTGCACTGAAAATAATCGTATTGTTTGTGAATATCGAATAGAAGAAGAAAAGATTTTATTTCTGCGTATTAGTGCGTATAATTTATGTTTAGCCTGAAAAATAAAAACTGCATCGCAACAACAGATCGAATCCACTTCTGAATCCATAATGAAATGGAATGATTTGTCGGTGTGAAAATTCCATTGTCCTCCAACAAACGAAAACTTTCCACTACCCTTTCCGGCAAATTTTCCCGGCCGCCTTCGCTTTAATTAGTTCGAGCTTTGTTTTCGTGTCATTTCATCATGAATTGAATAGTTCTGTCGGCTGAAAATGTCTGAAAACATTAAAAGACCGAGCACTTCCTGCGGTGTTATCGAGCAAATAAACTTTACCCGTCTTGGGTGGATTACCATAGCAGTTTTATTGGGAATAACTCTCCTAAGTTATGAAGAAGTAGTCGCGTTGATCGTTTTTCTCGTTTTTGCTTGCAGGGAACTAAATATAATTAATTCCGAGTTTTTTATATACTGGTTTTTTGGTAGTGGAAAATTGGGTTAGATTGAAAGTTTTCCTGATTTAATTATTGGGTTGTTGTGAGCAGAAATTATTTTCCCAAGGCTAACTGCTGTTATCCTTTTTGCGCTCTTATTCCGCCAGGAACATCGTTTAATCATTTTTCCCAGATGTCTGTATTTTTGGCCGAATAAGCTCATACTGCCCACTGATGACCCACTGACGATTAATCCGGGGTGACATCTAATTCTGTCCATAACTCTTTAAATAAACGAGTTAAAGAGTTTAATTTTGCAGGGTAGGTTTACGGTATGAAAGGGCTTTGATCAAAACTCAAAATTTTGTCATAGAGAATCCTTCAAGCGTGTTGCTCAAGGATAATAGCCCGAGGCCGCAGGCTATTATCAAGCAACACGCTTTCAGCATTCTCTATGACAAAATTATCTCGGTATTATCAAGGCCCTAGGGCTATTACAACTTATAATCCTTGAAGGACACTTCGAGAGGTGAACTCATCACTGAATGGTTCCTTTCTGGGTTTCCTCTCCCAATCTCTGAAAAATATCTATACATATAAAAAAAATATTGTTTGGTAATTGCTTCTTCATTAGAATCTCAAGATATTTGTCCGAAGCAATCAACAGTAACGAAACAACAAAAACGATTAATCATCTATTTTGTAACAGTTCGGAGAGTAAATCAGACACCAAGCGAAAATCTTCAGAATTTTTTTTTGTCGTGAGTTATTCTGAAATTTGTCACAGTGACAGACTTTGAAAAAAACATAGCAATAGAGTTCCAAGTTGTGACCCCTTCTTCAACGAATTCAACCAAATAATATGCCATTCCAATATAGAAATTTATAAAATTGCATTCTCTGTTCAACAAAATACAAGTCAACTCTTAAAGTATCCTTTTTACGCCGTGAGGCTCTGAATCAGAATCTTTGTTTACTCAATCCGTCATGAGATCTCTTTGGATTGTATATATTACATCTTCTGTTATTTTTTATATGTCTCTATTCCTTAAGTTGTTCTTATTTTCCGACTGTCTCACCTCTATTGGCCTCGATGTTTCTTCTATATACGATTTATCACAAATACAAGGAGTTAGTTAATCAAGATATTTTGTTCCTCAAAAACGGTTCTTATATTGAACCGAAAGGTGGCGAACATAAGGGATCACATTTAATGGATTGGTTTGTTTCTCTTGTTCAATATTCTGTTGTATACTTGATAAATTGTTATTTGATTAGAAACTTTTCTATCTAAATTAATGATAGATGTATTTATAAATTTCCAAGGCAATCCGTTTTCTTCAAGACATTTTTTGATTAAATCAATTTCATTATTTCGAATTTCAACAGTAGAACAAATTAGATAAGGTCTATAATAAAGTGTTCCAATAAAACCCCTTTTTTGAAAACCCCTTGGTTTGAATATATATTCAAATATCTCTTTGTATGTGTCTGCTTTTTGAAAATACTCGATTCGAAGTGCTTTGGATACCTACTTAATTATCGAAACTTCTAGGAAAGACAGCTTATTACTCTTCTCTATTTCCAAAGTTAAATTTATGTTGGTTCTTTTGAATTTATGAAATCGAAAACTTTGTCTAACTCTTCTCTACCATGTTGCCAAATTAAGAATATATCGTCAACATAATATCGCCATCAAGCTTTTGGTTTCAACAAATATGTATCCACAGATTTTTCGTCGAAGGTCGTAGTTGGAAATAGTTGGTATTCAAACATACAATATGAATTTCCATAACATCATTAGCATTACATTTTGAACCTTTAATCATCGAGTCACCCTTTTCTAATTTCGTTCGAACTATTTAAGGACTCATCGAGGGGAATATTGGTGAAAAATCTAACAACATCAAAACTTACTAGAATGTCATTTTGGTTCAAATTTGAATTTTTCATGAAAGTGTTTGCTGTTCTTCAAAAACGTTCTTTTCTTTCCTGTTAATGAGTTTAAAAATTGTAGTCAATATTTCGCTAAATTTTGAAATGAAGTTCTTATTGAACTTACTATTGGTCTCAGTGGAATTAGACATTTTTGTATTTTTGGAAGACGATTTAAATGTGTAGGCTTACTGTAAGATGGCGTGAGGTCTATTTTGCAGAGTTTGCGGGAGAAAAATCATAAAGGAACCATTTATCTGATGGAAGGTTTCAGCGATAAAGAAGAAAAAAAAATTTGTTTAATTGCTTAATTATTTTTGCGCGTATGTTCTGGGGAACATCGCGTTATCATTTTGCCCAAATGTGAAATTTAATTCTGTGGTGCCGTCCGGCCGTTGCCACGATAACTTGAGAACGGAAAGAGCTAGCAACTTGAAATTTTCAGGGTAGTTGGCGCATCCCAATACGACGGAGAAGTTCGTTAATGGGTATAATCGGCCCAATGGTTTCCGAGTAATAATTTTGTTTCCAACCAAAATAAATCCGATCGAATTTGAACTTGGTGAATAGTTGTAGAATATAAACCTAAGCACGTTTGTGAAATTTTGTGAGAATCGAGTCACTAGAAAATCTTAAAAATATTATTAAAAAATATTATTTATGACACGATAACCTGAGAACGAAAGGAGATAGCGGCTTGAAATTTTCAGGTTAGGTTGAGCATCTGAATGCGACATTTGAGTTCGTTTATTAGGATAATCGGCCAAACAGTTTCAGAGTTATAGCCATCTGAAATTTGGTTGTTTTTTGTTCCTCATTAACTCGAAAAATACAAAACTGATTGAATTCAAACTTGGTTATTAGTTCTAGAATGCCAACGCGAAAATTCTTGCAGAATTTCGTGAGGATGGTATAACTAGAAAATTTCGAAAAAAATATTGAAAATAATTGAAAAAAAATTCTATATATCATAAACTATTCGTCCGGCATGGCTGAAATTTTGGGGGAGCCTTCACAACCTAACTCTACTGCAGAGTTCCCAGTTTGAACGTGATCGGATCCATATTGTTGGAGAACCGAGCAGCCTTTTGTGAGTTCGGTAGCTGGATGCGAATCGTCGTATGATATGTTGTCTATGGTCGTATTTTTGCGAGAACCTACAAAAATATGAATGTCATGATGACATATTTTTGCGCGTATTTTCTTGGGAAAATCATGTTATTTCATCACAAATCTATGGGAGATGATAGCCCTACATTAGCGGTCAGACCTGGTTTTGAAAGAGATCCTCCTTAGGAGGAGGCAACTAAATATTGAAGGGATTTCTATGAACAAGAGTGAATATCTTTGGGAAATAGAGGAGGCGATTCTTCTTCAATAGATCCATGTGCCTTCAGGGGAGTATATTTGTGAGAGGGGACTTTTGAAAGGTTATGTATTATTTTTAATATGATATCGCTGAAATTTTGTTGAGGGCTTCAAAATTTAACTTTAAATTAACCACACTTTCTGATCTTGTAAGGTGAGAGGCTTATTTTTGGATATTAAATCTCGTGATGGGTAGAGGAGAATTTAAGGCCAGTTTTTCTATCACTAATGAGAATATATCTTTATGTTTCACCTTGTGTTTCAATTGAATTTCATTCAATATGCTAGTAAATAAACTTATAATTTTCTTTACTTTGATTATTTAAATATGACATTAATTCCAGTAATATTTTTCAATAATAATTATGTATTCTTCTCCTAAAGAAGAATTGAAGGTAGACAATAATGTGTTAATTTTTTCATCATTGATTTCTATCCTGACTTCACGAAAAAAAAAATTTGTTCAAGCCCTGACGTGAAGTCATGAGCTTTTGCGCGTATGTTCTATTGTCCATTCTCCTGTATTGGACACTTTTAATCGAATTTACCATGCTGAATTCTATTGTCTATTCTCCTGTATTGGACAGCCTTAATCGAATTCACCATGGTAAATTCGATTAAAAGTGTCCAATACAGGAGAACAGACAATAGAATTCACCATGGTAAATTTGATTAAGAGTGTTCAATACAGGAGAATGGACAATAGAACATACGCCCAAAAGCTCCTGACTTCACGAAAAAAAATTGGTTCAAGCACTGACGTGAAGTCAGGAGCTTTTGCGCGTATGTTCTATTATCCATTCTCCTGTATTGAACACTCTTAATCGAATTTACCATGGTGAATTCTATTGTCATCTCTCCTGTATTGGACACTCTCAAACGAATTTACCATGGTGAATTCGATTAAGGCTGTCCAATACAGGAGAATAGACAATAGAATTCACCATGGTAAATTCGATTAAAAGTGTCCACTACAGGAGAATGGCCAATAAAACATACGCGCAAAGGCTCCTGACTTCACGTCAGGGCTTGAACCAATTTTTCAATCATACGTTCCCCACGAAGGAAATACAACATTTCGGTTGCCTATAACCAAAAATCACTCGGCGGATATTGCCCATTAAAGAACTCTAACCTAACCTGTAATTCTTAACTCTCTAACTCATTTTGTTCGTGAGTTATCGTGCTTACGGATTGACGCACGTCTGGGAAGACATAATTAAGTTTGACCTCGAATTCTTCATTAATGAGTCAAAGCTGAACTTTGATAACATTTTCGTCCATAAGTTCGAAACTTATGGCTCATCGATAGCATCTTTCAAGTGAAAAAACTTCCCAAAAATGAACACAAAATTTCGCAAAAATTTGCTTGTAGGCATTCTACTACCAATTACCATGTTCGAATTGCATGGGATCTGCATTTCTCGAGTTACTGAGTAACGGTCACCCATGCAGATACTGAATTTGCCCAAAGCTACTCGGTTATCAGTATTGCTTCAATAACTCCTACAATATAAATCCAATCGTATTCAAATTTGGAAGTTGGCTTTAGAATTAGAATTTGAAGACTGTCGCAAAATCTCAGCAATATCAGCCTGAGTCTGAGATATATATATTTTTTTGCGCTCTAGATCCTCGGAACTGAGTGCTTATCAACTTGCCCAAATGTCTGTAATTTTCGAATTTTTCGATGAAAATGGTCTTAAACGATTTGGTTCGACTCACTGATCAAGAATCCGTGCTCGAAATTCATTCTATCCGGCCGTAGGCACGATAACTCTCGAATGGAATGAGCTAGACAGTTGAAATTTTCAGAGTAGGTTTGGGAGATGAATATCTCACCTAAGTCCGTTATTGGGCAAAATCGGACAAATGGTTTCGGAGTAATAAAAAAAAATGTTTTTTACGGAGCAAATTCCAAATTAAATTTTTTTCAATAAGCAGTTTTACCATAAGTATCCAATGATAACATTTTTAACTCTAACAAGCTAATACTTTCGGAGATATGATTTTTCAAAATTTCAATAATAAATCGTATTTCAACGTTGTCACAGTAAGATATAATTATTCTATGCATGAATTGTCATAATGTCAACTTATTTTACGGAGACATGACATTATCTTATCAATCGAAGAATTGTGAGCGAAGTGAGAAAAATCTCAGTTGTTTGCTCCGAAATTAGTTTTTCTCAGAAAAGTCTTACATTTTGGAACGGAACATGAAGTAAGAGATCTGAGAGAAGTGAGAATGCTTTTCATCCATAGACATAGATATAAATCTCGAACGGAATGAGGTAGGTAGTTGAAATTTTCAGAGTATGTTAGGGAGATGAATATCTCGGTTAAGTTCGTTATTGGGCAAAATTGCCCAGATTTAATTTGATATCTTCCATGGTGCAGTTCTCATTCTCATGATTGCTCATTTAATCTTGATAAATAAACTATTATTTGAATTGAATTTCCTTTATGATGCAGTTCTATCATATGAATACTTTGATATAATTCCCAACTCTGAGAAACCAATACTTTCGGAGATATAATTTGTCTGTTTGAACTAGAGCGCCAGAAAGCTCTTGTCCACAGGGCTTGAACCCATTTTTCCATTAATACGATCCTTACGTAATTTCACACTAGTATTTGTTTTGGCATTGTACAACCAATTACCAAGTTTCAATTCCATCAGATCTATAGTGTTTCGACTATTTCACTCATATCAAAATCTGACCAACCACAGGCCAAAGACAGCTCATGTTATCGCGAAAACTTCAACTGTCTCTGAATTATGACCGGTCATACAGCTTAGCTGTTTTCAACGACTCAACCATGGATACGGACGGTTTGACAAATGATTAATATTAATTACAGACGTCAACATGACTAACTTTGTTCGTGAAATGGTCTAATGAAATATCACTCGTGACTGAATTGATCTCATAAGTTTGTCTTTTATTTCTTAACTCAACTGAGTTGCATGGAGAAAACACCACTCGTCCTTCGGACTCGTGGTGTTTTCAAGCAACTGAGTTTCGTGAAGAAATAAGTCAATAGTCTTATCACGAAAATTCAGTCACTAGTGATATTACTACTGAAAACAAAATTTGTACTCGGAAACCGTTTGGCCGATTATGCCCGAACTTGTCCTTCGCATTTGGATGCCCAACCTACCCTGAATCCCTGAATATACTGAATATACCCTGAAGTTGCTATCTCTTTCCGTTCAAAAGACCATTTTCGGCAAAAATAATCGATTATTATAGACGTTTGGGCAAAATTATTTCCCTGTTTCCTAGAACATGCGCGCAAAAATGAGTAACGAATTCATCTATTATCGTACAACCTATCCACGTGTGCATACCATCAAAGAGTCATAAAACCTTTCATCCTAAATATGGCAGCACACAGTTTTGGCTGAGTAGGCAATCAAAAGACAAGAGTGCGAAATTCATCGTCGCAAACAAGAATCTATTGAAATCATCGCTCCATAAAATTTTCTGCTGCTATATTTCGCGTTATAACAGCTTCCTTCCTTTTTGTTACGCGCATGGAGGCGCTTTGAACATCTCTGCAGGTTTCGCGATTCACGTACAAGGAAATTCGAGAATTCCCTGAAAGGAATCTTATCAGAGTGCGAGAGATTCTACCATTTTTCTCTCGGAAACTCAGATGTGATTGCAAGCGATATTTTATTATGTTCAGATCCCGAAGGCAGACGCATGTTACTTTAGTGAGCAGCGAAACGGATATTTATGTAATTTTATTTAATAATTCTCCTTGGCGGAAGGAATGAAGATAAAGTGGCTGCCTTCTTGGAGAAATGAGATATTGGGGAGTATATCCGGCGGAATCCAACCTTTGTCGGGTGTTGAAAAATATGAAAAGAATCGATTCTATATATTTCGTTTTTGATATTTTCATTTTCAATGATTTATGTTTGATTTATCATATTAATTTATAGTAGAAAAATCATAAAATCTATTTATATAGTTATTATTCGTTATTCATATGAGCGATACATATTTTGTAAGAAATTGATCACTCTACAGAAAATACATGCTACCATTTTTTCGATAAACCAACTCGTTCAAAAGTTATTCAAAGTTATTCACCTCAAAGTTGAATTAATATCATAATTACACTCTTCAGGCGAAATGTTTTAAATGATCCATTAATATTGTAAAATTTGCTCACTAAATGAATGTCTAACAAAACGATTCCTATAGAATGGACCCTTTTCATCAGTCTACTTAATGCTTCATCAGTTAAAAACAAAAAAATAATGTGATTTTGAAGAAAGTGAAAATCTAGAAATCATACTTATTAAAATGAAAAATTTCAGAATGTTTTTCAATTCAATTCCGTTTCCGTACGAAAGATATCGTGGGATATCTTTCGGACGGAAAGAGAGCAACTGACCGTTCTCAGGGTAGGGTGCGCATCTGAACGCGAGGGATAAGTTCGTTAATAAGCATACTCGGCCAAACCGCTTCGCAGTTATACAATAACTAAAAAAATTCAGATCCGATCGAATTAAAACTTGGTAATTGTTTGCACAATGCCGACGCGCAAATTCTTACAAAATTTTGTGAAGATCGTATCACTAACAACTAATAGCCATGTTGGAATTCAATCGGTTTTGTATTTTTCGAGTTAATGAGGAAAAAACAACCAAATTTCAGATGGCTATAACTCTCAAACCGTTTGGACGATTATGCAAATATCGCATTCAGATGCACAACCTAACCTGAAATCTTCAAGCCGCTATCTTTTTCCGTTCTCAGGTTATCGTGACAACAAAAAATATTTTTTAATAATTTTCTAGCGATACGATTCTCACAAAATTTCACGAACGTGCTTAGGTTTATATTTTACAACTATTCAGCAAGTTTCAATTTGATCGGATCTATATTGGTTGAAAACAAAATCATTACTCGGAAACATTGGGCCAATTATGCCCATTACGAACTTGTCCGTCGTATTGAGATGCGCCACCTACCCTGAAAATTTCAAGTCGCTATCGCTTTCCGTTCTCAAGTTATCGTGGCAACGGCTGGACGGCCGGCCGGACAGAATCAAATTTGTCCTCGAATTCTTCATTGGGGAGTCGAATCGATTCGTTTGAGAACATTTTCGTAAAAAAATCGAAAGTTACAGACATTTGGGAAAAAAGGAAAAAATAAATCGCCTTAAAACATTCCATATTTCAGAATCCAAGGAAATTCCCCACATAACTTCAAGCCGCATTTTATTTTCCCAATATATCCAAATATACAGGTTTGCTCGAATGGAAATCTAGTGCTCGGTTGAAAAATAACGGACTGAAGGTTCATTCAGTATTTCGTGAGAGTGAGTGAGGAGTGAATGGACAGAAGAACATGCGCCTAATAAGCTCCAGACTTCACGTCAATGCTTTTTAAGATTTTTGTCTTCTGACACGGCTGAATCGTAAGTCCCGAGTGAGAATAGTTTACCATCACGATGTCCAACCAGCAGTAGTATAATTACTGCCTGTTATATCACGGTACATGCAATAAAGAGAAAAATTCAAGCGTGTTTAATTATTTCCCATTCTGCCGGAATTTCTCTGAGGAATTCCGTGACCAAATTGTCGCTCAGTGGATTTTTGCTGGTTTGGATACGAGTATATAGTAGTAATAATAGATATTTTGAAAAATTCCTACAGATGTGATGAATTTCAATGTGATTTTCTCTGTTTTCTGTTTGTTTATAGCCATTCCATAATGGAACTCAACATGTTAAAGTTTCCTACATATTTTGTTAGGGATGATCGATAGGACGCATATTCAAAGGTCCAAATAAAGACGTCTAAGCTCTGATGTATGATTGTTTCTTATGTGATTGTTGAGAATACATTATCATAAAGATTAACTACTACAAAATCACATCTATACTGTGTATTTGAAAAGTGATTATTAGATAGTGGTTCAGTGATATTGAAGAAAACGTTTCCAAATTGAGTACCTATATTCAGAAAATTGTTTATAATATGCGTTCGGATACATAATCGAATTTAACGAACTTTACAGGTGACATCGCTGTTTGATGGTAATCTATAGGTTTTCAATTAAGTTCTATCAACCTGACGTGATATACAGGTGTAACGGAAAATCTTTGAATTTTTCTGAACGAATCATTATATTTCATTCAATAATTCATCCAGCTGTGGGCTCTGCGCAACAGAATACCATAAAATAAACCATTCTTCTTTGTAAAGTCTTTGTATGACTCATACTAAATTCACCTCCTTTATATTAGAATTTATATTTCTCAAATTATTGTTATACCAAGTCTGGAATTCTATTGGAATTGAATTGTCTATTGAAGTACCTGCGATTTCATCCTATAAGTTTAGAATAAGCAGGTATAGTTGAACGTTTGTTAACGTTTTTGCGCATATGATTTGCCCAAATGTAGGTCACACTTAGGAATGAACGTAAGCAGAAATGTTTTATTTGAGAGTTATTAGGATATCTATGCAGAAAATTCTCTCGCATAGAGCTTACAACTCAATGTACCTGAGGAGACCCGGTAGCGTAAAGGCAAAAGCCTGTATAGTACAGAGCACGAGGTCTGCGCGACGCTCTGGATCACTCGTGGCTTTGTTTATGAATACGGTGCGTTGCGTCTGACAAATCGCAGTGTAATACAGAGCCAATAAAATATATAATATGTCTTTGTCTCGTGTTCATATTTATACGTGTTTAATTAGGTATTTCATATTGCATTTTCATATTATTTGCAATAATTTGGCTTATGATTCTGAATTTAAATTATTTTTTATTTGATTGAAAACAGTGTGGTGAAATACCCAATTAAACAGTAAAGGTTTGTTCCGTAAATTTTAAAATCTATTCATTCTACCTTCATCTTCCTGATAAATGGTAGATATTCTTACAATAAAAGTCATATATGCATGGATTGTTATTCTTATTAAACAACGAAATACAGAATTAGGTTCAATGTAACTTAGCATTTGGTAGATTATGCGAAATGTTGGTTCCAAGGCTGTGCTTCCGTTTTAGTTTTTCAATTTTGGAAGGCCTGCCAGCTTGAATTCTCCCAGATTGAGGCAATGCTTTGTTTTTACGTCGCGAAATTGACGTTGGCTGGACTCGAATTTTTCTAGCATTTCTCCCGCATATTCGACTTTTAGCTTCCAAAAAGTTTAAAATTTGGAAAGGGGTTTTCAGGCTGTTCATTAGTGTATTGAACTTAATGATGGATAAAGTAGCTTCTGGGCTTTGATTGCCTTCGAGCGTACTTGCTATTCGATCAAATTCACAGCGCATTCTTATAATCTCTTTTTTAAATCGGCTTTCACTCTCTTCGACGTTAATTTGTAAATCCATTGCTGTTGCTAAGTCTACTTCAGCAGGAACAGAGTTAGTTGATTGAACTGAGTTTTCAAAGTTTTCAAGATCAGTTGTGTTTGAATCCATATTTTTATAAAATTCCTCTGGTGCTGAATGCCCAACAGCTAATTTGGCTAATTGTATTCTGTCATGAACGCTTAGAACTGGAGACGTTTTAAATAATATACCAAATTTTTGTTCTATTGCACATAGGTGCTTACAGAATTTGCCACCTGTGCCTGATGGACAATCACAAAAAGCAATTTTAGCATTCACTGTATAAAATAAATTGGAGTCTTTTTCAGATGCAACATGGAAAATTGTATTGTCTCTTTGATAAATAATGTTAATTTCTTTTGCTTTAAAACACATATTTCTATAATCAATTTGGGGTTTAGATCTTCTTGAATTTGCAAATTCCAACAATTTTCGCTTATAGTAGTTTTCGAAGACATTGATAATAAAATCAACCAGTGCACAAGAGTTAAAAACCTTGCACCTTTGCAAAACTATATCTTTAAAAATCCTAATTGAAGCTTCAGTGTAATTATTAGTGTTGTTACCTCTTGTTATTATATTATTTCTGTACGAAATACACCATTCTTTTCTACGCACCCACAGTTTCTCCAGATGATCATATAATACTTTGTTACTTTGTACTATATTATTACTCATCAAGAAATCATAATTCTCTTCTGAATCTTCTAATGTTGGAGCGTAAAGAATGTTCCTAAACATTTCCATCACTGTTCTTCTGTCCTCCTTTTTCACGTTATGGTCAGTTTGCCAGAGCCATCTCCATAAAGCTTGACAGAGATGGAATGTACACAGAAGTAACATGGAGTTCGGAAATACAGCTGATAACGCATTGCGCTCGGATGCACTGTCATCAGTCATAAACACTTTTGGATCGAACTTTCTATTTTCTACTTCGATAGCTTCAGTGGCAGACGCAAAAGCTAAAGTATAATTCGCTTCAGTTTGGGCTGTGTGAAGAATGCACGCGATAGGAACGGCACCTGTTTTGTTTGAAGTAAATAGAAATGTGACACAAGTATTTGTCTGATCGCAAGATCCGCTGGAGTCCACGAAAACCATTTCAGTGGATAAATCTTGAAGAAATGCGCGTCGCATTATTGGAGTAACAACAACTGCGATAAAAGGATTTTCTTTGATGACTAGTGCACCGCCGGATTTCTGCAACAAGGACTGTCTATTCTTGAGAACTTCTATCATACTTTTTTCTTCTCTACTACCGTATTGAGAGAAACGCCACTTATCATACAAATACTTTATCTGCCTGTCAGTAGGATTTTCTCTAGCATTAGCCAGAAGATATGCTGTACTTACATTCTGTATTTCCTTCGTTTCTTCAGAAGCAGATTCAATTATTTTCATTTCATGATAAAATCTGGCAGCTGACGGAGTCATTCCCGAAATAAAGTATGACTCAAAAACTTCTTGTACTGTCTTGTTCACACGTAAGTATCGAAAAGCTTGTGCCACATTTACCCTATGGGAATGTTGAAAATTTATTTTTATCACTACGTTAATTCCGTCTTTTAACAGCACATCATTTTTAATTGTATTTCTATTAATTTTCTTAAATTTAATGTCTATTTGTGCTTTGCAATTTTTGTTCCTAACTTCACACGAGGGCCGTTTTCGTTCGGCTACTTTATTCAATGATGAGTGTTGACACACGTATAGCTTTCGAAATTCATAGCGAGTTGCATTAGGATAACGTCTTGACGTTATCCAGTTTGTATTGGTCGAGTATGAAAACTCTTTTACCCAATTGTCACATTTTTCATCCACTGTGCCCTCTCCTGAAAGCTCACACTGCACTAAAATGCTGAACTGTTCGTTGTTGTCCGCAGCGGTTATATCAAGAAAGTTTACATTTTGGCACAAACGCCCGAACAAACTTTTTAAGGTTGCTTCATCCATGGTGCACGTAATAGAATCAAGACAAAATAGCAATTATAACGTATAATAACGTGAACGTCTACTATGCAACTAGTAACTAGTGAATATTACGATTCCAAGTCAGCAGGACGAGGAATTTTGATAGTTGCTCTGTATCGTACTGCGATTTGTCAGCCGCAACGCACCGTATTCATAAACAAAGCCACGAGTGATCCAGAGCGTCGCGCGGACTTCGCGCTCTGTACTATACAGGCTTTTGCCTTTACGCGACCCGGTAAGACAGTTTAACAAGAGGAAGTGTGACACCCTAATGGTACCCTATCACCTCCTTGCCCGTGTTGGTGTGGCGGCCTCGGACCCTGTATTATATGCAGGATCAACAGAAATTGATTTATAGGTCGATATGTTTCCAGCATTATTGTAGGATTTTCAAACTTTGCCCACTCTTAATATAATATGACGGATGAAAACAAAAATGACAACCAATCAAGTTGATAATATTCAATGGCCAGATTGTCATGTTATAACTATATTTTTACCACGGCTTCGCCCGCGCGTCCATTATAGTCATTTATAGTCCAACATAGTCGACATTTCTCATTTAATTTGGGTACCTATACATAGGGTGAATGCTGATGAACTTTACATATTTTGTACAGAGATAGAGGATACTTAGCTGGTTCCAAAAACATGAGAGGCCTTTAACCGTTCGTTTTTATTGTACAGGGTGATTTCCAATTGTGAGTCATATTTTCAAATTAACCCAATTTACAAACGAATTATCACAAATTCATTAAATTTTTTGTTCCTATACTAATGAGGTAACAGATTATAAATTTCCAGGACCGGACTCTAATTTTGCAATAATTTCAGAAATCATAAAGAATATCACCTTGTATATGGAATAGTAGAACACCTCATGACTGCACTGATTCAATATAGATTCATAACATCTAATGGCACCCTTAAGAATTCTGAGTAAAAGAAAATTGAATTACTCGGAGCGTGAATTTTTTTGACGGTGCTATTTTGATAAAGAATCTATACCAATATGTATGAAATGTAGCACCTAGTAGGATAACATCATTTTGCATCCTCTCAATATTAAATAAGTTTAATATCCAGGGGCGGATATTTGTTTCAGATTGATTTTTTCAAATAGCTAATAGAACAAAAAGATCGCTCTGTATAATACATAGCAGGACAAATTAATACGCAATACAGTTTAAAACATTTCAAATATGAGCGAACCATTTTCCATTCGCATACAGACATGAAAAACATAAAATAAATTTGTAAAACCACTACAGCTTAATCTGAATTCAAAATCAGATTTGATTAATTTTTATTCACAAGTAAATGTGTCATTTGAGAAACGTTGAACGAAAAATTAATTTGAATCCACCATCATTCGCTATAAATTCGGTAGGTACGGAAGATCTATACTGAAAGTAATTTCGAGAAGTACATTTTTTGGTACTTTCATTTCATTCCAATCCATCAAATTTACATTCTCTTGATTGAAAGAGTGGTGTTCAGTTGCATAACGATAAATTGAGTAAAATTAAGAAGAAACTAAAGAGTTCTTAAAAAACACTGATGTGAAGTGGGGAGCTTTTGTGCGCTTGTTCCATTATCTATTTACGCCTCTTGCAATGTCGATCGACCTAAAATGCAATACACGATTGTGAAATAGAGGCTCGAAGGTATGTGCGGAATTTCAGTGGATTCTGGAACTCAGCTGTGAAATTAGGTTTTGGAGAATCTAGCACAATTTCAGCAATGTCGTACGGATAGTTGCTCAGATACATATTTTCTCTGAATTATTTTTTTTTAATTTTCTAGCGATATCATCTTTACGAAATTTCTCTAAAATTTGAGCGTCGGCATTCTACAAATAATTACTAACTTTGAATTGGATCTGATCTGTATTTTCTGGGTTATAGAGGAAATAGCAACAAAATTTTAGATAACCAAAAACGTTTGACCAATTATGCAATTAATTTACTCAGCTATCGTACTCGTATGCGGAATTTACTCTGAAAATTGCAAGTTGCTATCTCTTTCTGTTTGAAAGTTATCGTGGTAAAGGTCACCCATCCATTTACTGAACGCGCCCAATGCTGCACGGTATTTAATATTTTTTCAATATCTCCTACAATATAGATCCGATTGCTTTGAAATTCAGATCTTAACGATAGAATTAGTTCTCTCAAAATTGCAGTGACATCGGACGCATAGTACATAGGTACAGAATATTTTTTTAAATTTTCTAGTAATACATTCCTCGCGAAATTCCGACATTCTACAACTAGGTACCAAGTTTTAATTCGATCAGATCTGTATTGTTTAAGTTATTGGAAAAACGAAATATCTACTCCGATACCGTCTGACCGATTATGGCCTTCAACGTAGTTAACCGTCTCATAAGGATGCGCAGCATACCCTGAAAATCAATCCCCTATCTCTTTTCGTTCAAAAGTTATCGTGGTATTTGGACGGCCGGGTAGAATCGAATTTGAGCTCAAATTCTTCAAAGTGAGTGGAATCATTTGAGACATGGTGAACATATGTGCAAAAACGAATTCACAAAATAATAAAGTTTGGGAGAAAACCCAGAAAGGAACCATTTAATGATGAATATACCTCCCAAACGATCCTTACTCAAAAATGACTTAAATCTGATTTTAAGTTCTGATTAAAATGTAATGGTTTTCCAAATTCACTCTTTTTTTTTCATATCTATATGTGCCCATGGAAATTGGTGGGCTCTTATGGAATAACTCAATGAAAAATTATATACGATTTACACTTATTTATTCAATATTGTGACGCGTTTCGTCGACACAGCGACTTCATCAGACTACATCATACTAAATTCTTAACAAGTTATTATCTCGCTATACCTAGATGACATGGACACAGAATCATTTAAAACTAATTACATGAGAAACTTATTTAAAAACAATTACATAATAGACTTATTTAAAACTAATTACATGAGATTTCACTGCTGGTTTCTTTGTACACATTAACAATAATTCATTCCTAATGCTTTTATAAATTAATTCTCTATTTGAATAGATTGAGTAACGGTGAAAAATTTAGATCTAATTGTTCATTAACTAAATTACCCGTATGTTTTTCCCTATTTATTTCGACATTTATGAAAAACATACGGGTAATTTAGTTAATGAACAATTAGATCTAAATTTTTCACCGTTACTCAATCTATTCAAATAGAGAATCAATTTATGCATTATTGCATTAGGAATGAATTATTGTTAAGAAACCAGCAGTGAAATCTCATGTAATCAGTTTTAAATAAGTCTATTATGTAATTGTTTTTAAATAAGTTTCTCATGTAATTAGTTTTAAATGATTCTGTGTCCATGGCATCTAGGTATAGGGAGATAATAACTTTACGTTAAGAACGTTAAGAATTTAGTATGATGTAGTCTGATGAAGTCGCTGTGTCGACGAAACGCGTCACAATATTGAATAAATAAGTGTAAATTGTATATAATTTTCCATTGAGTTAATATGGATTTGCATCAAGTAAAAGCCACAAGCATTAAATTTCTTATGGAATACTTTGAAATAATTTTCAAGCCCGTGCATTGTGTATTAATTTGTCCAGCTTGTTTGATTTTATCGTTTATGAAATATTTGATAAAACAATTTGAAATGAGAGACCGTCCCTGGACATTGAAATCCTTTCGTATGAAGAGGATTCAAACTAATACTATTTTACTGGGTGGAACATTTCATATATTTCGGTGTAAAATTTTCATGAAACTTACTCCGTCAAAAAAATTCACGCTGCAAGAGCATGTATTAATTTTTTTTTTCTGGAATCTGTAGGTGTTATTTTATAATCCTATATTGTAATGGAGTTTGAACTCCTACATCAGGTTTTCTCCTGTATTGCAAATACAGGATTATATTCTTTATCATTTTTATGATAATACCGGAAAAATGGAGTCCGTTCTTGTAAATTGATAATATGTTTCCTTTGCTGTACAGGAATCAATTTGATTCTCCTTTGTACAAAATTGTATGCATTCGAAAAGATTCTTTCGTCTAATGGGGCATATTGAAAATTTGACTGACAATTGGAATTCACCATGTATAATCCAAACAAATGACTGGTGACCTCTTAGTAGAGTTCACAAAGCATGAAAAGAGCTCTAAAACAGATTTTCGTGGGACCTTCATTGCTAAAATATATAGACCACTGGGTATCATTCTCCATACCCTTACAATGCAAATTCAACTGGTCGTCAAAAAATCGTCGTGTGCAGGAAGGGGTGGGGGGCATTTTTCCAAAAATTGACAAATTTTTTTTTTCTGTTTATGGTCATCTATATTAGGTGACTATCACTCACACAAATTTCTATTGAAATATACGATTTAGAAATATTTTTTATTAATTGTCAAAATAGTCGGATACAATGCTCTTAAATGGAATTCCTTAAGATATAACCGCTTGCCCTGAACACCCATATTAACTATTATGTTCCGCTCGGTTTTACTCGAGATCTGTTAGAATTATCGAAAATATGCTGCATATGAAAGGTCTGCTCCGAAAACCAACGATTCAGATGCTTCTTTCAAAATTACAATAGGCAGAACAGTTTCCTCACAAAATAAGAAATTGTGTTATTAACTCCCATTAACCGAAACCGAACCTGGAGACGCTAGTAAGGCGCAATTTGTAGCGTAAGTCCATGTTAGTGGCGACCTTATGGATTTGAGCTTTGATCTATGCACATAAGGTTCGTTATATCTATCCGACCAACTTTACAGTACTATTCCTGCGTGCATTCAGAACGCACATTTTGAAGATATTGTTTAAATTCTTAAATTTTTTATATGTATGAGAATTTTTACGTATAATTCATAGATAGTTGATTTAATTTTGTTAATTCGTTAATAAATATGCAAATATGCGAGTTCAAACTTATATTCATTACTTCATAAATCAATTTTATGACGTAATATTAACACATAATGAAATCATCGCTCATTCTCATTAGTAGTAACAAGATTTCCTGAATCCTAGACCAAAATTCTGGAAAAGAATTAAGAAGGTATATAGTTGGTATCTATGATATTTAGGGTCTAAAAATTTCTTACATGTCTTGATTCATCTAATTCAACTATCACTATCAGATGAAGAATCATCAAGGGAAGGAAAATTTGAACAATTTTAAGTACCTACTAGTATTTGCACATGTTTTTTGGGCCATACATTTGCAGGAGCCAATACACGGAATTTGTTTTCTTTTACAGGAACACATTGATCCTGTGCAATCTGAAATGAGAATTTCCATGTCATAAAGAATATTTACGGCTCTGATATTCGATATAATATTTACCTTTCCTACAACTGCAGTTGCTAAGGATAGATGTTTCCTTAGGTAGGATTGGCATCGTCGTTAATTTTGGCAGAAGTTTTCCATTTTCTACATACCACCCACTAAATATAGGATCCGGTAAAGATACTCTTGGTACATTACTATTGATCCGAATTTTTGTTTGGTAAAGGACTCGAAGGCTGTGTTGTCTCAAACTATCCAATTTTGGAGGTAATTTACTTATGGATCTTGAAGAAGCTATAGTATTCCCCTGAGCCTGTTGATACATTTCACATTTTCGTTTGTCGTATACAGATGGATTACGAATTCAACAATATCATTGAATACTTCTTCTCTCAAAATCTTGAAAGTTCACTCTGCAGTATCTGCACAGAATCTTCATCAATTTTCATTCTTTTTTTACCTTCTTCGACATTTTGACTGAATGAAGATGCAAAGATGAGCGAAATGTGACTAACTTCATACCAATAATGTTGTAACTCAAGAACCATTCATCCATTCTAGTACTATTTTTAGTTAATCCCACTATTCCTCCTGCAGCTTTGGAGTTTTTGTTGATATGCTCTAGCGCCTGATCTACAGAGAGTTGGTTAAAATTCCCAATCAAAAATTTAATGACAAAATTCCTATTTTTTAATTCATCATGTAGTTCCGGTGCCATGTTTGAAAGTATTCAATGATATTGTTAATTTGTAATCTTTATACGACAAACGAAAATGTGAAATGTATCAACAGGCTCAGGGGAATATTATAGCTTCTTCAAGATCCATGAGTAAATTACCTCCAACATTGGATAGTTTGAGACAACACAGCCTTCGAGTCCATTATCAAACAAATATTTGGATCAATAGTAATGTACCACGACCATCTTTACCGGATCCTATATTTAGTGGGTGGTATGTAGAAAATGGAAAACTTCTGCCAAAATTAACGACGATGCCAATCCTACCTAAGGAAACATCTATCCTTAGCAACTGCAGTTGTAGGAAAGGTAAATATTATATCGAATATCAGATCCGTAAATATTCTTTATGAAATGGAAATTCTCATTTCAGATTGCACAGGATCAATGTGTTCCTGTAAAAGAAAACAAATTCCGTGTATTGGCTCCTGCAAATGTATGGCCCAAAAAACATCTGCAAATACTAGTACTTAAAATTTTTCAAATTTTCCTTCCCTTGATGATTCTTCATCTGATAGTGATAGTTGAACTAGATGAATCATGACATGTAAGAAATATTTAGACCCTCACGAAGCTTCGATTAGCTTAATTGTGGATTTAATTCGATGGTTGTATCAAAAATGAACTGAAAATCGACATAGAATCGCACTAATTCGGCTAGTGATGTGAAATACTCGAGTTTTTAAGTTAGGGACAAATATCCTGGGAAAATCTCCGGAACATTCCCCCAAGGTCGAGCATTTTGAGTATTTAAGTATTTACGGATATTGCGGAAAAATATGACAATCGTTACATGTGAAGTTAAAATATCAGGACAATTTGAGGCATTTTAAGAAATTTTTCTAGGTCAATTGGAAATAACAAATAACTTATCATTGAATGAGTTATTATCGTGTTATTTTATTGTGTATAAGAGATAAAAGACAGGAGCCAGGTGCTGAATTAAGAATTAGTACTAGAAAAATCGATTTAATTAGACTGTTAAATAATAAAAATAAACTTGTTAAAAAAAAACTTTGTATAATTTCCCAATTGGCTCACAGATCGTTAATAATCTTCGATCCAAGTAGAAAAGAATAAACTGCTTAAAACAAAACTCTGTATAATGGCATCACAAATCGTTTAGCATCTTCGATCCAAAACTAGAAAAAAATAAACTTCTTAAAAATTTTTTGTATAATTGGCATCTCAGATCGTTAAGCATCTTCGATCCAAGTAGAAAAGAAGAATAAATATCAGACAAAAATGAAAATTGTCTAGCAATTCTTAAGTAGAAAAGAAATTTATGATATTTATCCAGACATTTTCGATGTCAATAAATACTAAAAAACTCTAAATGTCGACTGTTTTTAGAAGTACCTAATGATTATTTTCGGACATTTTTTAGTAAGTATTTATCAGAGGAGTATTTAAGATATTTTCCACACTCACAACACTAAATTCGGCAATTAAGAGCTGTCAAAGCTTCGTGAAACCTACTGTTAGTATCATAGATACCAACTATATACCTTCTTAATTCTTTTCCAGAATTTTGGTCTAGGATTCAGGAAATCTTGAAACTACTAATGAGAATGTGCGATGATTTCAAAAATGTGTTAATATTACGTCACAAAATTGATTTATGAAGTAATGAATATAAGTTTGAACTCGCATATTTGCATATTTATTAACGAATTAACAAAATTAAATCAACTATCTATGAATTATACGTAAAAATTCTCATACATATGAAAAATTAAGGAATTTAAACAATATCTTCAAAATGTGCGTTCTGAATGCACGCAGGAATAGTACTGTAAAGTTGGTCGGATAGATATAACGAACCTTATGTGCATAGATCAAAGCTCAAATCCATAAGGGCGCCACTAACATGGACTTACGCTACAAATTGCGCCTTACTAGCGTCTCCAGGTTCGGTTTCGGTTAATGGGAGTTAATAACACAATTTCTTATTTTGTGAGGAAACTGTTCTGCCTATTGTAATTTTGAAAGAAGCAACTGAATCGTTGGTTTTCGGAGCAGACCTTTCATATAAAGCATTTTTTCGATAATTCTAACAGATCTCGAGTAAAACCGAGCGGAACATAATAGTTAATATGGGTGTTCAGGGCAAGCGGTTATATCTTAAGGAATTCCATTTAAGAGCATTGTATCCGACTATTTTGACAATTAATAAAAAATATTTCTAAATCGTATATTCCAATAGAAATTTATGTGAGTGATAGTCACCTAATATAGATGACCATAAACAGAAAAAAAAAATTCGTCAATTTTTGGAAAAATGCCCCCCACCCCTTCCTGCACACGACGATTTTTTGACGACCAGTTGAATTTGCATTGTAAGGGTATGGAGAATGATACCCAGTGGTCTATATATTTTAGCAATGAAGGTCCCACGGGGTGACACGATAGAGCCCGGTTTGAACTCTACTATCTAATGGGGGGTATTTTTACAACCGATTAAGTGTCCTCTATCTCTATATGAAATATGTACAGGTCATCAAGATTCACCGTGTATTAAAATTATATGCATGGGTAAACATGAAATACTCCGAGCTTTTGTGTGCCTCAGCTATATTTTAGATTCAGAACTACTTGAACAATCCAATGTTCCAACAACAATGCAAACGCATTATCTTTATTTCTATAGTACATCTATATAAAATTTCCATGTCACAATGTTAGTTACCGTACTCCTCCGAAACGGCTTAACCGATTTTTACCAAATTTTATATGCGTATTCAGTAGGTCTGATAATCGGCTACTATCTAATTTTCATACCCCTAAGTGATAAAGGTTGTTCACCCGTAATTTTTTTTTTATTTTTGGACGAAATTTTGTTTTTGGCGCTCTAGTTCCTCGGAACTGAGTGCTTATCAATTTGCCCAAATGTCTGTAATTTTCGAATATTTCGATGAAAATGGTCTAAAACGATTTGGTTCGACTCACCGATCAAGAATCCGTGGTCGAAATTCATTCTGTCCGGCCGGTCCGGCCGGCCGGTCCGGCCGGCCGGCCGTAGGCACGATAACTCTCGAACGGAATGAGCTAGAGAGTTGAAATTTTCAGAGTAGGTTTGGGGAATAAATATCTCGGCTAAGTTCGTTATTGGGCAAAATCGGACAGATGGTTTCGGAGTAACAGAAAATTTTTTTTTTTTTACGAAACAAATTCCAAATTAAATTTTTTTTAATAAAAAGTTTTATCATAAGAATCCAATCATATCATTTTCAACTCTAACAAGCTAATACTTTCGGAGATATGATTTTTCAAAATTTCAATAATAAATCGTATTTCAACGTTGTCACAGAATGATATTATTATTTATTCTATGTATGAATATGAATTGTCATAATGTCAAATGATGATCTAATCAATCGAAGAATTGTGAGTGAAGTGAGAAAAATCTCAGTTGTTTGCTCCGAAATTAGTTTTTCTCAGAAAATTCTTACATTTCGGAACTGAACATGAAGTAAGAGATTAGTGAGTGAAGTAGAGAGTAGTGAAACTGCTTTTCATCCATAGACATAGATATAACTCTCGAACGGAATGAGGTAGGTAGTTGAAATTTTCAGAGTAGTTTAGGGAGATGAATATCTCGGTTAAGTTCGTTATTGGGCAAAATTGGCCAGATTTAATTTGATTTCTTCCATGGTGCTTTTCTCATTCTCATGATTGCTCATTTAATCTTGATAAATAAACTATTATTTGAATTGAATTTCCTTTAGGATGCAGTACTATTATATGAATACATTGATATAATTCCCAACTCTGAGAAACCAATACTTTCAGAGATATAATTTGTCTGTTTGAACTATTTATATATAGCAACTACCAGAGAAAATAATCAAAAAATTATCAGTATAATACCATGTAGGTTGTACCACGTGACGTCGAATGGTGCAATTCTATTGGTCGATATTTGGGTCGGAAAAATAATCAGTTGAATTCGAACATACTGTCAAATTCTGTGAATTACTGTTGCTAGGTAACGATAATTAATATGTTCCGAATAATTTCAATTTCTATCTAGAGCTAAGAGTAATTCCTATCGCAAGGTCACTAGTTCGATTCCAGCCAGAGTTTTATTGAAATATGAACAAAAAAATTTTTTTTTGAGAAATTTTATTTCCATCTGGAATGCTTCGGCAGTTCAATTTCAAACCATTTTTTTGCATTTTTTGGCTCATAGCCAAACCAGTTTTCAAAAAACAAATAAGTTAGATATCCGAGTGGAAACTTTGAATGGCTATAAAAAACAAACCCATCGATATTTTTCGGTTCTGTTTTCATATTTTCGATAAGGTTGAAGAATAGAATAAGCGTGGAAAAGTTCATCAATTTCGGATGACATTTTATTTTTGCTGTAGACATGTAAAAAAAAGGTTGTGTTCTAATTTTGAAAAAATTTTTTCACAGAATTTCTTAAAAACTTGAGATAATTCATACAGTGAAACTCAAATTGGCAACCGTGTAAAAAAATTTCGAACTTTGCAGGTTTTCCGCCATTTTTAAATACTATTTTCAGAATCTTATATCATTTCAGAATTGAGCATAAAAAAATACTGAGATGTGACCAAAAACCATTATTTCAAATGTTACACATAACTGACCACACTCGATAGAATATTGCTCAAAAATTATTGAACACCCTGTATCTCGCTTATGCTTCCAAAACGGGGTATATTTCATAAGGCAAAAATGATTCTCCCGATGTCATCTACACGATATATTCGTTTGTCCACTTTATGATGAAACACCCTGTAGATTCAAAGATGGTTTTAGGGCTATTCATTAGGTTTCTGAATCTTTTTTAGAATGGGTAGCGAGTTTCAAATCTATTTAATGAAATATAGAATATTCCTTTTTTAATTTGTTCGTTTTCTCCCTTAGTCTTTTCCTTTTCCAGATTGGGTTTCGGGTACCTTGGAGAATCTTCTCTGCTTGTTGAAGGAAGAAGCGATAATAAAGAAAAAGATGCCCTTCAATATTTAATATTTCAGCATATTTTGTTAACAATTTCAATTTTCATAAATCACAACACTAACGGGGAGATAGGGTTATTTTGCTGAGGTTTTTTCCCTAAGCTCTAGTATCATATATCAAATTATATGGTACCCCGTTACACTAACCTCTGCTAACACTTTTTTCATACACATGCTTTATTGTTGGATAAAAAACAAATTGTAATGCTCAAGTTCAAAAGAATATATATATATATATATATATTAGGGTGATTCATTTCCCCAAAATTTTTTTTTTCGGTGCTCATGCAAAATATTAATCTACACATAGAAAAAAAAATTCTCACCAAGTTTGAGCTCTTAATATTAATTTTAAGCACTTACAATTTAAATTTAAAGTTTTACCATTTAAAATGCATGTAAAAAAATCTTTTTTTTTTCAAATTTTTAATGCTTACCCGGCTTTTGCAATATTGCAAATGGGTTTGATGGACCTTGTGAAGAATTTCATGCTCTTCAAAATTGCCTTAGAGTTTTTTTGTATAACTCGCTCCGGTTCACCAGTAGAAGTCGTCAAGTACAGTTTTTGATAAAAATATATTTTTTTCTAATTTTTTGAGCAAACCGCCAAAAGTAGGAAGAAAAAAGGACCGACTCATAAAATAAAAGTTATCCAACCAATATTCAATTAATTTACAGCCATTCTTATACCGGAAAATGTAAGAAATTGATCAATATTAACTCATAATGTTATTTAGATTAATTTTTTTTATTTATATCATTATATTTCTCTATCCCGAGAAGAAAAATTGAAAATAGTTGATTCTATTAAAAACAAAAAATCGAGCAATAGTAAATATCCTCGATTTACTTTAGACAGCAAAAAGCTTGAAATAATGGCGTCTAAAAGTATAAGTGATTTTGTGAGTCAAGAATCTCTCACTATTTTCAATAAGTTAAATTTGACGTGTGAATTTTTAGACATCGACCCTGATTTCTGGGAAACGGATCAAGAATACATTACTTGCTGCGAAACTTTCAAAAAATTACGTGTTGTTAATGACACTGCTGAACGATGTGTTGCACTCGTTGAAAAATTTAACGAGTTTGGGACATATGATGAAGATCAGAAACAATATTTATTATTAATGGTTCAACAATGTAGAAAAAAATTTCCAACGTGCGCCAAAAAGCTTTATTCAGCTTTAAAATCTTGATGTGATTTCAATAACTATATTAGTTATTTGAAATTTGTGAACTTGTTATTTATAACTATTTAGATGTTTATTACATTTGAAGTATGTTACATAATAACGTAACCTTCTGTATATTTTGATTAAATTGTTGTTGCTTTTTTATAAATTCATGTTGTTTTTGTATTCATTGTGAGTAAAAAATCATACTTATTTTTAAACTTCTTAGTATAGAGAAATATAATGGTAATAAATAAAAAAAATTAATCTAAATAACATTATGAGTTAATATTTATCAATTTCTTACATTTTCCGGTATGAGAATGTCTGTAAATTAATTGAATATTGGTTGGATAACTTTTATTTTATGAGTCGGTCTTTTTTTCTTCCTACTTTTGGCGGTTTGCTCAAAAAATTTGAAAAAAATATATTTTTATCAAAAACTGTACTTGACGACTTCTACTGGTGAACCGGAGCGAGTTATACAAAAAAACTCTAAGGCAATTTTGAAGAGCATGAAATTCCCCACAAGGTCCATCAAACCCATTTGCAATATTGTAAAAGCCGGGTAAGCATTAAAAATTTGAAAAAAAAAAGATTTTTTTACATGCATTTTAAATGGTAAAACTTTAAATTTAAATTGTAAGTACTTAAAATTAATATTAAGAGCTCAAACTTGGTGAGAATTTTTTTTTCTATGTGTAGATTAATATTTTGCATGAGCACCAAAAAAAAAATTTTGGGGAAATGAATCACCCTAATATATATATATATTATAGGCAGAGGTACTAG
Organism: Halyzia sedecimguttata; assembly: GCA_937662695.2. Classification (NCBI taxonomy): domain Eukaryota; kingdom Metazoa; phylum Arthropoda; class Insecta; order Coleoptera; family Coccinellidae; genus Halyzia; species Halyzia sedecimguttata. The sequence goes on along the minus strand of OW569416.2, from coordinate 5,382,820 downwards.
CTTTCTCTAGTTGTGCTCTAGAGTGTCTGAATAGGACCCAACGGGGACACTCGAGGCACTCATCTACATTATAACGAACAGCCAGGCCACACTGCGAGATCTGGAATCACCCATCCAAGGTACCCTACTGTTTTGGGAATGCCAGAATGCCATGAAGCAGCTGGCTAGAGGCAATAAGGTTACTCTTCTATATGGGTGCCAGGGTACTGACTGTGGTATTGAGGGAAATGAGCCGGTGAACTTGTGAAAAGGGCCTCCGGGGTGCGTATTGGCATTGTTTACTATGCTGCAACGCATACATGTTGTTGCAACGCGGTAAAGAATGACTGAAATAATACTCTCTCTACCCAGAAATATCTTACCACGACTCAGCACAGGCAAGGGTTCAGACGTAGTAACTATTGTATTATTGATACGCTGCCATTCTCAAGACATTGTTTACCGCGTCACAGTCCCAACCACGTTCAAATTTGCTTTCTTTTGCAATTTTGCAGTTCGCGTTCATAAAAATAACAATAATATACTATCGCCAAAAATATTTTATCAAACAACACTAAAATACAGAAAAATAATATATAGTAAATTGTAATACAAAGCACATAAAAATAACAATAGTATATAATATAGTTAGTATCGTTAAAAACAGTTTACTAAACTACAATAAAATACAAAAAACTACATTAAATGCAAAATCCACTAAAGTATGATCCTATAGTGTGCATTTACATGTGATTTATTTGGATTTGGTCTATTAAGATCAATATTTTTCTTTAAAGATCTTTGCCATCAGGATTGTTTGGCATTTATTTCTTGGATGGCCTACCAGCTTGAACACGTTTTGTGCCGCATGATAAACCACGTCTGAACTGATGTTGGCTGAACAGAAATGTTCTTCATTAGTATGATATTTTTGGATACATGAATAAAATTAAATAAGTCAGAGGATGTCATAATTTTGTATAATTAAATTTTTTCATGGCATTAGCCATATCAACCGTTATTTTTGGATGCTGTTTTACTAATGCGTACAAAATGTTCTGATAGTTGTGTTACAGCTGCGAAATGAGCTTTACCTAAATTGTTTTATTGGCATTCTCGACATTCTATACCGACATCAGTTGACCTGTCTTCATAAAATTCTGGGGACATGTTTTCTCCTAGAGCTAATTCTGCTAATACTTTTCTGTCATCGGTGTTTAGTTGCACACAGGGGATCTGTTCTCGACCATTCGCAATTTTCACGATCGGTCGCATAATGACGTCTTTGCCACAGAGATGCGAACGATCGTGCAAATTGCGAATGGTCGAGAATAGATCTGCTGGTCCTAAACGTTATTCCAAACTAATTTTGTATGGCGCAAAGTTGCTTATATTACCTTCCACCCTGTCCAAAAATGCATCGGTCTCCGAAGAACAAAAAAGTATTTTTGTCGATTCTTTGAACAGAGACATTAGCAGAAGGCGACATTCTAAACAGTATTTCTTTCTTAGAGTTCCGGAAATTAGCTAATGACAGCAAGTGTCGTCTTTAATAGGGCTCGAAAATATATTGGCGACGAAATCCACCAATTCACGCCCAATGTTGAGGAAACGCGGCAAACAGTGCCTCGAGAATGACCGTGTATCCATAATACAATTGTTACTACGTCTGAACAGCTGCCAGTGCTGAGTCGTGGTAAGATATGTCTGGGCAGAGAGAGCATTGGTTAAGTCATTCTTTACCGCGTTGCAACAACATGCTTGCGTTGCAGCATGGTAAACAATGCCAATACGCCTCCGGGGTAACACCTGCTGGGCCAGAACCCTTATGTGGGCTTGGAAAAGACCACTACAGGGCAGCGGTTCCACAATGGGAGCTATATAACAGAATAACACTTTGGGGAAATACTCCAGGACATTAACATACAAAATTATTCGTAGATTTCTCACCATCCTTTTGCAGAAAGCTCCTGCAGCTACCACGAGCTGAGCTTCGGGTAATGGTGGGACTGCTGACAGGGTACTGCCGGTACAAATACCACTTGTACTGTATGGGCAATTCAACAGATGAAATATGCAAGCTCCGTGGATCGGAAAAGGAAACAGCTGAACATACGGTGTGGAAAAGCTAAATGGAATAAAAAATTTAATGCTTGTGGCTTTTACTTGATGCAAATCCATATTAACTCAATGAAAAATTATATACGATTTACACTTATTTATTCAATATTGTGACGCGTTTCGTCGACACAGTATGATGTAGTCTGATGAAGTCGCTGTGTCGACGAAACGCGTCACAATATTGAATAAATAAGTGTAAATCGTATATAATTTTTCATTGAGTTAAATGGAATAAATTGATGATCTTGGTTACTTGGTACATATTTATGGAATATTTCGAAATATGTCGAATTTAAATTTTAAATTGTCATTCTTCCTCGTAAAAATGCGAACCCTACCTTCAATTCCCTTCGAAAGACGGGTACAAACCCTCATTTTTTTAAAATAGGAAGTATGAGCTTGTGATACATCGTTTCAAAGGTCTGATCATTCTCTATTCAGAAATGTTATATCTTTCATGTTTATTGCATAAATTAAATCAAAAAATAAAATCAAGTGATTAGCAATATTTGGGTACAATATCAAAAACTAAAATGGAATACAAAATGTAACAAAAATAATTTGAATGTTAATGAAGTAAATGTAACCTCAAATAAAATTTATAGTAACATCATTTAACCTCTCAGGAGTTATCGACCAAATCACAAGCGTTATCCGATCTTTTATGTCCTTCAAATCAAGAAGTTTAGTTTTGCACACAATGCTCTTCATATATCCCCATAGAAGAAATCTAATGGGTTGAGACCAGGGGATAGCGCTGGCCATTCGATCATTCCTCGCCTTCGTATCCACCGATTTGGAATTATTACGTTGAGGTACTACCAGATATTGGTTGGTAATGTGGTGGTGCTCCATCCTGTTGCAACCAAATCGTATTCCGTGGAACTTGAGGAGTTCCTTGCTCAGGATATGAATTTGCCAAAGTTGGAACGACATCATTTTGAAGTAGTGCCAAATAATTATCGCCATTCAAATTGCCCTCAATGAAAAAAGGACCAATGATATGGTTTCGAACATTTCCTGCCCAAATATTAACCTTTTGATGGAATTGCGTGTGTTCCCCTTTCATCCAGTGAGGATTTTCGATAGACCAGTAGCGTCAAATTTGAAGATTAGCATGGCCGTTGAGAGAGAAAGTGCACTCATCAGAAAACAAAACGTCTACTAATTGGATAATATTGTTATCCAACATGTCCATCATTTGTTCACAAAAATAAGTTCGCCTATCAAAATCGTCTTCCAAGTGCTCCTGGGTAGGTATCATTTTAAAGGGATGCATTTTATTTTGTTTAGAATAGATGTATGGCTGACATTGAATGTTGTCTCGATGTATGCAGATTTTCTTCAAAGTCAAGCATCACATCTAATTTTAAATCCTCACACAGTGTATTAGCTGCTGCTTTTTGGTGCTCTTGTTACCCGGAACATAGTGCTTATCAATTTGCCCAAATGTCTGTAATTTCCGAACATTTAGCTGAAATGGTCTGAAACGATTTGGTTGGACTAAATCGATTCTATCCGGCCGTTAACACGATAACTCACGAACGGAATGAGCTAGAATTTTCGGAGTAGGTTTGGGAGATAAATATCTCGGTTATGTTCGTTATTGGGCAAAATCGGATAGGTGATTTCGGAGTAACAGAAAAAAATGTTTACATTGAAAATTTTAAATTCAATTGTTTTTAAAATGCAGTTTCATCATAAGTATCCATTGATATCCTTCTCAAATCTAACAAATTAATACTTTCGGAGATATGATTTTTTTAAATTTCAATAATTATTCTCAATTCTATATGATTTCATAGAATATTCTAATTATATTTTCCTGATGTATCTAAATCCAACATGTGATGGGTCATAGACCTACGTTTTGATTTAATTACGAAAATTCTCGAAAATTGACGCACATAAGCCAAATTGAAAAAGTGGGAAAGCCCTGTGGACAGGAACTTTGGCAATCTTGTTCAAACTTTGACAAATCATAACTACGAAAGTATTGGTTCTCCGAGTCGTGAATGATATCAATGGATTCCTATTTAATTTAAATTATTTTATGATGGAACTCTATGCTAAGAATCAATTGATATCGTTCCCAACTCTGAGAAACCAATACTTTCGGAGATATGCTTTGTCAGAGTTTGAACAAGAGCGCCAAAGCTCCTGTCCACAGGGCTTGGACCAATTTTTTATTTATGGACGAAATTTTTTTTTTTATTTTTTGGCGCTCTAGTTCCTCGGAACTGAGTGCTTATCAATTTGCCCAAATGTCTGTAATTTTGGAATATTTCGATGAAAATGGTCTTAAACGATTTGGTTCGACTCACTGATCGAGAATCCGTGGTCGGAATTCATACTGTCCGGCCGGTCCGGCCGGCCGGCCGTAAGCACGATAACTCTCGAACGGAATGAGCTAGAGAGTTGAAATTTTCAGAGTAGGTTTGGGGGATGAATATCTCGGCTAAGTTCGTTATTGGGCAAAATCGGACAGATGGTTTCGGAGTAACAAAAAAAAAATTTTTTTTACGGAACAAATTCCAAATAAATTTTTTTTAATAAGCAGTTTTATCATAAGAATCCATTCATATCATTTTCAACTCTAACAAGCTAATACTTTCGGAGATATGATTTTTTAAAATTTCAATGTAAATCGTATTTCACTGATTGATATAATTATAATTCTATGTATGAATTCTCATAATGTCAACTTGACAGAAGGGAATATTGTAACTTCGTAAATATTGAAAGCATAATTCTGTAGTTTGGTGAACGTAGATCAGGAAATTTTTGATCGATTACAAGGTAATTTATTATTACTTATCTAATAAACTATTATTTGAATTGAATTTCCTTTATGATGCAGTGATATCATATGAATACATTGATATAATTCCCAACTCTGAGAAACCAATACCAGATATAATTTGTCTGTTTGAACTAGAGCGCCAGAAAGCTCCTGTCCACAGGGCTTGGACCCATTTTTTATAATGTGGCATTACAAAATACATACAACTCACAATTTTCACCCTTCTATCACCAACCCCTATTTTTCATTTAAGTAATCAATCATTTTTCATCCCGCTCGATAACTGATCAATTATCACTTGGTAAGTTATCCTAGAGAAAGAGCTAATTAAAACCAAGTCGCCGTATTTTTTGTGAATGTTTTTCACTCTATTTCGATTAAAATTTCCCTGAGCTTATGGCAAAGCTAAAATTTTTGTACAAAAAAAATATTTATTTTTATTTAAGTATCAAGGCAGTTTATTCCTGCTATACTTAGTGCTAGATTTTTTTTAAACTTCCGCGTCTTTCTGGATCAACACTCATTTGCCAGACTATACCGGTGTCACGTCCCAGTAAACAGCATGGGGTAGGGATGAGAACAAAGCCGGTCTCCTGTCTTTCTCACCTTTTCTCACTTTTCTTAACCAGACACGTTTGAGTGGGAAGTTTGTATTCGCAATTGAACCCGGTAGGTGGCGCCGCAATCGGGTTCTAGGTATTTTTTAGAATTACGTGTTTGAGTGGGTCCCTGGATAACTTGGAAATTCAATTGTCCCGGAAGGAGGGGCTAAAATCAGGTTTTACGTTTTTTTAAAGATTTTTCGCATTTGGAAATAAAATTGCAACCGCAATAACCGATTTGGCGCAGGTGAAGTTGCGTGGGTCAGCTAGTAGTATATAATATGCATTGAATAATGGTATTTTTAGCCAGTGGACTATGGTTTTAGAGTAGATGTTCCAGAGATTTTCGACATATTTTTCATTTTAGACAGATATTTCTTTGTTTAAACCGTTTTTGAAAATATGAAGAATACTTCTGAATAGCATAGTGCCGGTTTTCCTGACAGTTGAAGGCATAATTCATTTTTATTCTGAATATTTCCGGCACCTGGGCCTGTGTGGGTATCTTTGCCAGATCGTGTTTTTGTACAAACAATTTTTTTTCCACGACAACCGGTAACGCTGGCATAACCGCCGTTCCAAAAATTTGCGGCAAAGGGTTGCAAGACCAGGCAGAAAAAGTCTAACCGTTGTATTGTGACTGTGCCGCGGATTGCAACCACGTAAGTAAACCTGTCATTTTTGAGTCTTTAAAAGTGGTTGGTATGCTAAGAATTGCATCTCCTAAACCTATCCAGATCACAATTTTGTTGATATTGTTATGGTGCTATTCTGCGTTCATCTATAAGCCAATCTGTAACTTCTTATAACCTTACAGGAACATTGCTATTCTGGACTGTTTTTAACGATCTGTAACTTACAGATATTCTTAAATCCTTGCGAGTACTCGAGTGGCGATTGGAAGATGTAATGTGTAATTTTCAAGAATTATTGTATGATTTTGCGGCGTGACGATTTTTTTTTCCCGAATATGAAATTGGATATGTGAATAATAATCAGATTGCTTGGATTATTGGCTAATTCTTAGAGCATTATAAAAACTCGTATCCAACTAACTGTACGTAATTTCACATTTTAATATGGGCATTTCTTTCAAGTAATACGGACTATTTATACGTGAAACCATGTTACAAATCAATATATCTCATTTTATATTGCATGTTTCATTTCTTTCCTTCATTTCTTAACAATAGTAAAGCTGCAATCAAACAAAATCCTAATAAAATATATTGGGGTGATAAGTGATACTCTATACTCAAATACCTTCAACTTCAAAATATCTCTAGGGTTTTAGGTTATATTTTCCAATAAATTCATCAAAGTAGTTCAAATGTAGCACCGTGAATGAGATAGTTACAGGAACAATTCCAGAATTGCATTATTTACGATTTCATAAGGCGGTCTCTTACCCAGCAATCGTTACCTACAGATTCATAGCTTACAGATAAAATGCAGAATAGCACCATTAGTTAATTATTAATATAGTCGGGTGTTGCTTTTGATATTAGTAATAGATTTGAGTATTATTAAGGACATTTTTGAGCTTTTGGCAAAGTTGCCCCGAAATTGAATTTTAATTTTTTTTTAAACTCTTTGAAACTACAAACGGCAAGTGAGCGCAAGCCGATATCGGGATTATAGTGAAGAGCAGTTACAAACAGCCATCAGAACAATAAGAAATGATGTTATGGGCAACAAATTAGTTAACACATTCTATTTCCCTATTATTGATGATACTGGCCTTATATTGGAAAATGAAATTGAGGCTGTGCTAGATGCACAGATGTTTACATTTGCGAATTTTTATTTTACCAAGTTCAAACTAGGATAGGTACCTATTGTTTTATTCTTATAATTTAATGTTTTGGGTTTTTTTTTGTTTTTACTGAAGTCGTTTTTAGTTTATTAAAATGGTGATAAATACTGTTACCTATATCTAATAATTAACAAATTTTTTTAAAAATGAATAAACACATATTTTGAAAAAAAAAATTTACTCAGAATTGCTTATTTTTGACGGCATATAATTTATAGTTACCTTCGTAGCATATTTTCATTGCCTTATCTATTGAATTTAGTTATTTTTCAACGATTGGCAAAGTCGCCCCAATTGCGGGGCAATTTTGCCACCTTTTTGACCTTTAACAAAAATGATCCCGTACATTTATTATAACAATTTTTGAGGATTGGATAGAATAATCACAAAAATTTCATATAGTTCAAGCTCGAAGCCATTCTTGAAATAACATCGATTTTATATTAAAAACACCACGAAAATGTGCAAAGTAGCCCCAGTTGACGGTACTCTGACAATCCACTGTATACGACTAAACAAAAACTCATTATCCGGTTTGAAACAAATATAATATAGTGGACGTTAAGAACTGAATCCTCTCCATCCATATTCGACTATTCACTAAAGTGCTTCTTGTATACTTAGATGTGAATTGGGTTACTAACAATACCAACTCACAAAACTAATTAGATGTCACTGGAAGTATGTGTTCTGTGTGACTGAAGGCAATGCCATATTATATCATACGTGTATCAATTTCAATTATATGTTCCTGGGAGATCTCCCGTATGGAACTTTGTATTCTCATTGGCATAATTTCATCACGCAGTGAATTCATCCATTTTGTTACAGATGCATGCGTTACATGAGCGAATACACAAACTGCCTTCTTCAAGGCTATGGAGTTCTTCCGAGTGCTCCGGTTGGTGTGTACTTGACAAACGTCGAAACCGAATTCGCTATTATCCACTGGGACCAACCGAAGACCTTGGGGGATACCGTGACAGGATATAGGGTACATTTGAGAAAATTTGATGGCGAAGACGACGAGTATAACACCCACCACGTAAACCATGGCCCATTCGTTCTAGAGGGACTGGATAGTAACTCGGATTATGAGGTTTACGTTGAAGCTATGAATAGTCATGGTGTCGGCACTCCGAGTGCCAGAATCACCTTTAGAACGGAAAGTAAGGTAAGCTACCTCTTTTCATGGTCTGTTCCATGTTTCTGCAATTTTTATTGAAGAAATCGAACTGAAAAATATGAAATAGTGCATTGAGGTGAGACTGAATAGTATGTTGCATTGGATAGTATTCAATGGGATCAACACTATAACTATCTAAAGAAGGTAGATTAGATTATGAAACGGGGTCGTTTGGCTAATATGGTGCCTTTCAGAAATGCGACCATTCTGATGATTTGTTCTATTATCCTATTCCTAGTTCCTAGAAAAATATTTCCACATTCGATACAGATAATATATTTACAAGCGGTACCCCGTTAGCAGTTCCGCAATATGAGTGAGTTCATCTTGTGATAATTGCATGATTTTGCTTGGGTAGGACGTCGAGAAACTGAAAAATCTTTTCCCTGAAAGATTTCCTTTTGCTAAGCTCCCATTATTGAGCGCCTCTCTATAACGTTTTATGCTCAGGTCAGAGAAAGGTTCTTGTTCAACAGGTGACTGTCTAGTAGCTAGCCTTGCAGGTTTACCTACCCAATCATTTCCTTTCAAGACAACAATGCTCTGGTACCCATATAGGGTAACTTTGTTGCCCCTGGCCTGCTGCATAATAAGTGATATGGCATCCCATGATAAGAAGGAACTCTTGCTGTAAGCTTCTAATACCCTCAGGATCGCCTGACTATGTACATGCTCATTTCCTTGAGGTTTCCTTTCAAACAAACCTAGATGCATATGTACACCACCAGTATCTCTATTTGTATGACAGAGGCTTGCGTCCCTAGAGGTTTAATGATGCGCAGTTTTGATCTATGAATCCCAATCTTATCAACTCTTTCGGATTTCGCTCCGTCTGTATACCCCACAAACGATCTTTCTTCCTGATTATTAATGAAATCCACAGCACTATAACGGCCACCTTTGCAAAGGGTATCCTGAAATCGAAACAGATGCTATTGTATCCTAGTGTCAAGCTAGATAATCTGAATCAATTGGGTTCGATATCGTCTTATTATTATTATTCGAATGGGTTCGTGAGGCTTGATGCATCCCGTCAGAACTGCAACCGATATATACTTCGTTCTATTACCCTACTTGTTCAATCCTAAGGACATTGTCCATAGTGTCAACATACCTGATGGTAGCCTTAGGATCCTTGGCTATCACATCGTGAGATATCAGATCTGGCTCACCATATGTAAACTTATTAAGCTGGCCAGCTCCTCAGAGCTGTATGTCAAGAGAATAGTCAAACCACCTTAAAGGCAATGATGAATATTCTGCCCAAAATGGTCTCAACGATTGGGTTCGACTCACTAAAGAAGAATTCGAGGTCAAATTCAAATCTGTCTTGCCGGCCGTCCGTTGTTACGTTATATCTCGAATGGAAAAAAAGTGACTTGCAATTTGCGCGGTTGCGCATCCGAATGCGACGGTTGAGTTCGATAATGGGCATAATCGGCCAAACGGTTTCCGAGTTATTCCCATCTGAAAAGTTTTGCTCTTATTCCTTCAATAACTCCAAGAATGAAGATCCGATCAAACTGAAACTACGTAAAATTTCGTCAAAAATTTCATATTTCAGAAACTTCCTGCCAGATTCCGCTGAAATTTCTCACAGACCTTCAAGCTGCTTTCATGCACGTATGGTGAAATACAAGTCAAAGGATAACAAAATTTAACTGAGCGAAAACTGTGTGATTTCGAGGTTGTAAATTCAAACAGTTTTATTATAATCATAAATTGTAATTCTTAGTATAGGTATTTATGAATAACACTTTACGTAATTAGATCTGACCTTGAAATTTTTATTATATTCAACTCTTGACCTCACAATAACCGGAAGAGTAAAACATTGATTACATTGTGTGTTCCCTGAGAATGAGAATCAGTGCGTTTAACCATGACACCTTATAATAAGGTTATTCCGTTCAATAGGAGAGGGAAAAGCACAGGGGACCTAATCTCGACCATTCGCAATTTGCACGATCGTGCGCATCTCTATAGCAATATATAGCATATGCGACCGATCGTTAAAATTGCGAATGGTCGAGAATAGACCCCCAGAGCGGTCGCCTTCGCCAATCCAATGAGAACATCCAAAAAACCCTTTTATCTTGACCAAACCTCAACGTTTAACTTTCATGAAATATACTACAGTATCTTCGATGCCTAAAACCAAATTGCTATGATCTTATTACAATTTGCTCATTCAGACATTTGATCAACATTTCTTCAATACAGTTCAATAATCTAACCAAATTTGGTACAATTTAAAAATAGTAAATTCTTAATTATTATCTGAAAGAAACCTCATATATTATGATATCTGAAAATAAGGTTCTCAATATTTAAAACAGCGTAGAACCAAAACCAAAACTAAAATGATGAAAGTATAGAATAATCGAGAACCTTAGAGAGTGGCAGTTAACGTTTTTTTCTGTTCTGTTCAATCAATCAACGACTTCTTTACAGAGGCCACTTCATCCAGCTGGTTACAGGAATGAATATTATCGTGAAGAAATAGACGGAATATCAGGTTCCCAAGTCATATAAAACAATCCTTGAATTTAGTCAAACTATTTAAAAAGGATTAAGGAAGTGATTAATAGTGATGCTGATGCCCATAGCTCAATGCTACAGTGTTGGACTAGGACCCGGAGGCCTCAAGTTCAATTCCGAGTCAAGGAAACAAATTTATTTGTCAGACCCGTCACAGTGTTTTGAAAAATTAACAGTGCTCTACCTAGGTAAAGGAGACAGTAACAAAGCTTACACATAACACAACTGATTCTCACAACTCGCACAAGCTCTCAAGAGCATATTTTGGGTCTCCTTACAAGAACTAGTGCTAGTATAATCATAATCAATCAATCGATCATAGCTGAACAGTTTACTTCGGAATTAGTGAATGTTGAGATGTTTAGATATTCACATTAAAAAATATAGTACCTACACTTGAAATTAATTTAACAACAACGTATGTTCATGATAATTGTTTCCTCCTGCTAGAATGTAGGATGCCTTCAGCTCTAATTTCATCCTTAAGTTTAGCAGCCTGCTTCTCCTCGTAACTTGTTTCGTATATTTTTCTCTTTATCCAATTGTTTGGGTTACCGGCCCTGACCCAAAACCTGTAGCTCGTTGTATGTTTATAAACCTCGCCGGGTCTCAAGACCACATTGGGGAAGCTGTTCGTATTTATAGCATTTGGATAATTTCCAGGAGTAATTGCAACCCCGCAATGCGCTTTATACAAGAAGTCACCTTTACCCCGTATTTTCTTAGTGGTCATTCTATTCGGTTTCTTTAATTCCTTCGCCCCTTCTATGGCTGAAGAGAAATTTAAAATAATTCTATCCCTTATATCATCCGCTTCCAAAAACTCAACTTCATCTTCTGGTTCCTCAAAAAACTTTGCTTCATGAAGTATATAATCGACTGCATCCAAAACTTCTACGCATTTATTTATTTTGGGTTCACAAGTTTGACAATAGTGATGTATCTTTTCCAAATATCTCCGCTGCATTTTAGTAAGCTCCACCTTATCTAAATTTTCTTTATCGCCTAATTTAACACCCTTCACCAAATCTATGAGATCTCTCATTTCGAAATACTCCTTAGTACTGTCAATTGCTAAAATTTCCTTTACGTTCTTGTAAATACTTCCCACTACTAGCGAAGTCGTAGAGCACGTGTAAGGTTTCTGTAGTAACTCGTCTATTGGAATTGGTGCACCAGTACCAAACTCATTACCAGTAGACAAGACCGCCCCTTTCTGAGAACTATAAATTTCCAACATCCTTCCAGAGCATGGATGGAACAATCTGGACACGAAGCATTCTTTAGACTCTACCCCACAGTTAATGCAATAGTTCTGATCGTACCCATCATTTGGTTTGATCCCAATAACTTTACTCAAACATTTCGGTATTTGGAAGTCGTATATGGTACCGACAACGTTCTTTATTTCCCCAGTTGGTATATTGTCCTTGTCTTGCAAAGTGTAGCAGTTCGCGTTTATGGTCAGTATATGGTTGTATAATTCTTCAGGGCCTTGATTTGAACCTGCCAAGTTGAAGTAGCAGAGATGGGTCAGATTGACTATGGTCGGTTCTGTACAATAAGCTTCGTAATCTATTCTGAATTGATTTCTTTCACACAACTCGAATGTGAGTTTGACGAATAGTTGTCCTGGATAGCCTTCTTCTTTGTTTTCACTTACGTAACTCATTATTACTTTGGATTTATCGACGTAGGGAGTCCATACGACTTTGTCGAAACCTCTTTCACCCCCATTGTGATGATGATGACAAACATTCTTCGTTAGGTAAGATATTCTGCGGTCCAGATAAATGATGCCGTCTTTGATGTAGTGAGCGCATCTTCCTAAGCAGGCTCCAAGTGGGTAATCTCCATTTTGCAAATGACCCTCTATCTGGTCAAACCCTAACAGTATATCCACAGGCTTCCCGCGTTTGTCTGGTGCCTTCATTAATAATATTCTAGCACCATAGTTGATGACAGAAACAGTGAGTTTGTTGTAATTTCTCCATGTGAATTTTTTTATATGATGTTGACAACCATTTGAGTCGATGTACTTGCTATAGAATTCTTCGAGAACCTCTACGGTTTTCGATTGGTAGTGACGTATTGATGCAACCTCCGGAGTTGGTGGCGGAGGACCTGGAGCTTTTGCATCTGAATTTTTTCTTAGCGGTATCGAATTATTGCCTTGGTTATTATAAGAGGAGCTATCCCCTCTATCCTTATCAGGTTCGTCTGAGGATCCCAACGGCAAGGCTCCTTCGGACATGCCTCACTAAACACATAAAATTTACCTATACAAATTCTGGAAACACAATTTTCGTTCCTCTATAAAGAATGGTTTGACAGATTCAAAAAGTCAGACAATTTTGAATTAAATTGTCAGTGACTCCTGTTCAGGATTTGTTAGGAGAGGTCTTTTTTGTGCGCATGTTCTAGGGAACAGTGTGCTTTCATTTTACCCAAACTAATAATTCTGCAACCGCTGACTCCCGCTCCCACCCCTTGGGTGGTAGCGGAGCCGGTTCACAAACGGCTCCGCTACCACCCGAGGGGTGGGAGCGGGACTCAGCGGTTGCAGAATTGCTAGGGGTGAGTCCATCAGCCTGGGTAGTTTTGCGACTGTCTTTCAAGCTCCTACTTCAGAAAGGTTGGGCTCACGGATCAATCAAGATCCTATCGGATAGCCAAGCAGCCTTGAAGGCCTTGACTTCATACAACTGCAAATCCCTGCTTGTGCAGGATTGCCGGACCACACTCGCTGAACCTGGAGGGCGCTGCAGGCTGCAGCTCTTGTGGGTCCCAGGCCACTCAGGCATAAAGGGTAATGAGATGGCGGACTCATTGGCGGCACGAGGGGCTTCCATGGGGCACATTGGACCTGAACCGGCCTGCTGCATCTCTCTCAGAGCAGCGGCGAAGGAAAACAACAGATGGGTGGACCAAAAGGTCCAAGAAATCTGGAGCAGCATACCTGGACACAGACATGCTCGCTCAACAATTACTGGCCCATCAGCTGAAAGAGCCAGAAAATGGCTCCAATTCTCTAGGGTGGACCTGAGAATCCTTACAGCTGTATACACGGGCCATTGTGGCCTCAGGAAACACCTCAATACACTGGGGTTGACTGAGGACTCCGAGTGCAGTCTTTGCCTGGAGGACGACGAGTCTATCGAACACATCATTTGTGACTGCCCCGCTGGGGACAGGATCAGATTGGAGGAACTAGGAGTCCACAAACTGACACTGAGGGAACTGGACAAGTTCTCACCCATCAGACTCATATCCTTCACCAAGAGACTTGAGCTTGTGGGTGAAGTATAGATTATATATACTAAAGGTGTGCCACAATAGACCGATTGGTCGCAGTGGAGGGGCGGGTTTAGTCTGCCCAGCACAACCCATAATAATAATAATAATAATAAAAATAATAGGTTCGATTCACTGATGAAGAATTAAATGTCAATATATATTCTTTCCGGCCAGCCGGCCGTTGCCACGATAACTTTCGAACGGCAAGATATAGCGATATGCGATTTTCAGGGTAGGTAGCGCATCTGAATGCGATATTTAGGTTCATTAATGGGCATAATCGTCCAAAAGATTCTGGAGTTATACCCATGAGATGTTGTTGTTATTTCCACAATAACTCAAAAGATACAAATCCGATCTAATTTAAACTTGGTAATTACATACTTGTAGAATGCACACCCACTAATTTTGGCGAAATTTCGTGATGATCGTATTACTAGAACAGATTTTTTGTCTTCAAAATCTTTATAATTCAGAAACTGTCAGAATCCACTGAAATTCCGGACATACCTTCGAGTCGCCATTTTTCATTCGAACTAAGAATTTCAGCAGGATTGACATTGTATGAGGCTTGAATTGACAACGAAATATGCACCCAAAAGATCCTGACTTTGCACATATGTTCTAAGGAACAACGTGCTATCCTGATCCTAACTCACTGGTGCAGATTTCAAGATCAAATTTGATTGGGTCCGGCCGTCCAGCCGTTGCCAAGATAACTTTCCAACGGAAAGAGATAGCGACTTGAAATTTCCAAGGCATGGGGCGCATCCAAATATGACGGAGAAGTTCGTTAAAGAGCATAATTGGCCCAACGGTTTCCTAATACTAATTTTGTTTCGGACCATTGCAGATCCGATCGAATTGAATAGGTACCGACATACAGACGTATGTGAAATTTTGTGAGTATCATATCACTAGAAAATTTAAAAAAAAAAATCTCAAAATGTTTTTATCTCTGAAAGAGATAGCGACTTGAAATTGTTGGGGTAGGTTTCTTATTTGAATCAGACATTTGAGTTTGTTATTAGGCATCATAATGAGCCAAACGGTTTTGGAGAACAGCCAAGTTTCAATCTATATCGCTTCCATCTAAATTGGTGGATATCCGAGCAGCCTTGGGAGACTGGGATGGGTGACTATTTCCACGATAACTTTTTAACGGAAAAAGGTATAGCGAAGTGCAATTTCCAGGGTAGGTCCGCATCCAGATGGAAAGGTTATGTTCGTTGTTGGGTATAATCTGCCAAACGGTTTCGGAGTTATACTCATCTAGAATATTATTTTCTCAAAAACTCAGGAAATACAGATCCGATCGAATTGAAACTCGGTTTTAGTTATAGAATATCGTGTGGAAAATTTTGGGGATAATGTCACTAGAAAATTTAACAAAATTATGAAAATATATTATGTATCACACGATAACTCCAGAATGGAAAGATATATCAACTTGCAATTTCCAGGGTAGATTGAGCATTATACAGTCGAATCTCGATAAATTGACACTGGATAATTTGAATTTTTTCCAGTCCCCTCGGTAATTTGATGTAGAAGGAATGGTATCTTGCCCGCCAACATTCAATAATTTGAAGTCCAGGCTACCCAACTCTCTATAATTTGAAATTTTTATCATGCTCAGACCTGTCGTTTGTTTACATAAATGCAGTTCGCAATACTCATTCCAGTTTACATTCAAAGTTCAAAGGTTAATTTTTTATTTGTGTTATTAAACTGATTTCAAGAAAGAACAAGTGTATTTGCATAAGTAAAAAAAGCGTGTGATTGAAGCTGTGGAGTATGGACAAATATTTGAAATAATACATAAATCACAAATTTTGATCGAATTCTTGATTATCTGAATTTCATCAGAACACCCTCTTGATTATTAGAACACTTATTATTTTGAACTCTGGATAATTTGAACTTTTTTGCTGGTCCCTAGAGTTTCAAGTTATCGAGAGGTGATTGTCATTTTATAAAGAGTAGATAGAATAGACATTAGAGGTATTCAGTGTTCAATTCACACAGAATATTACCTAGTATAACTTGTGCATCATACTCATGGGCAATCGGTATGTGTTCATACATTTCGACAAAAACTACACCATTCTGATTGTATAATGATACTAGACAATTTTGTGATGCATTTTCGATTTGACTATTTTTCTTTTTGTGAATAATACAGTAATCAGAACATTTATAATTGCAGATCATCGAGGAAGAAATAGAAGAAGCTTCCACGTACAACGTGACAGCCTGTTGCGTGGAGGCAGATCTGAGTAACGTGTGTCTCCCCCTATGTTCCTACGATGCAAACATGAGCGACATCAAGCAGTTGGCTGTTGTCTGCTCGTCCGAATTCCATAAACTTCTGAGATGCGGAGCGGGTGGTCGCAATCACGGAGCTTGCTGTGAGAGACGGGGAGTTCCATCGAACTGTTTATCTCTATGTGCTGGAGTGATTGTGAATTCCTTGGCGGAAACAGCTTCACATTGCGTACCATATATTGGCAACATTGTACAGTGTTACGAAGAAGGTAAAATATTTGTGAATATAGGTACAATGGATTAATGAAATTAAAATTCCTCGTGAAACAATTAGGTGTCTGGGGCCAGCCGTCCAGTAGATGCGAAAAGTAGGAAACTCACCTTCGTCAAAATCCGATACCGGCAGGTTTTCCAACATAACCAGGCTTGTATCGGATTTGGATTGAAGTAATTTCGCGACTTATCGCAGCTTTCCCACTGGATGACTGGCCTAAGACATCAAATGTAACCAGGGCTATGGAAAGTTATGAAATGTTTCCCTTACTTATTTCAATATCAGCGGAACAATTTTTGAAATCTGGAACAATGAGTGATTTGTACTTAACGCCAGAATTTGGGTACTTTTCGAAATCGGGCAAGCTGATAAATCATAACTAAATTTCTCCCTTCTGGAGTTTCTCTCCCAAACTCCGAAAAATAAATGTATATGAAATAAAAAAATGTATTACCTACATATTTTGAAATTACTTCTGCGTTATAAACACTAAATATTTATCAGATACAATATATAGAACAATTTTGACTCATACAAAAAAGTGGGAAAACCCTGTGAACAGCAGCTTTGGCACTCTTGTTTAAACTGTGACAATTCATCTCTGAAATGATTGGTTTCTGAGAGTTGGCAAAGATATCATTGGATTCTTATAATAGAACTGCATCATAAAAGAAACTAAATTAAAATTAAATAACGAACTTATCCGAGATATTCATTCCTCAAATCTACTCAGAAAATTATATTATATCAATTGAAATTATCATTTTGCATTCAATCATACTTTGTTTTCTAGAATAGAAATAAATTTGACATGTCTGTTATACGTAGATAAGATGACATGTATGAATAGTGAACACAGATAGAACATAGACAGATACAATTCTGTGAAAAATAAGAAGTACGATGTATTATTGAAATTTTGAAAAATCCTATCCCCGAAAGTATTAGCTTGTCAGATTTGAGAATTATATGAACGGATTCCTATGATTAGACTACTTCTTAAAAAAATAAACTTGAAATTGGAATAAAAAAAAACTTTTTTCTTTACTCGTTGAGCCAACATTTTGCCAGATAACGAACATAACCCAGATAATTATCTCCCAAACCTACAAATCTCCTCTGAAAATTATATTATATCAATTGAAACTTAGCCAATATTCCAGTTTTGTTTTCACTGAAGATATTCTGAACCCAGTTTGATAAACTAAACATATGTTTCCAGCGTAGGGGTAAATATAATATCGTATAATTGGTCATTTTGCATTCACTTATCTACTCTGAAAATTGTATTATATCAATTGAAACTATCATTTTGCATTCAATTTGAATTCGGAATTTGTAATTTGAAAAAAAAAATGTTTCTTTACTCCGAAACCATTTTGCCCAATAACAAATCTAACCGAGATATTTATCTCCCAAACCTACTCTGAAAATTTCAACTGTCTAGCTAATTCCGTTCGAGAGTTATCGTGTTAACGGACGGCCGGCCGGACAGAATCGATTTCGACCACGGATTCTTGATCAGTGAGTCGAACCAAATCGTTTAACACCATTTTCAGCCGAACATTCGAAAATTACAGACATTTGGGCAAATTGATTAGCACTCTGTCCTTCGAACAAGAACTCTAAAAAGATAGATACCCACATATGCACCTCTCGATATAATTTATGGGCCACTAAGTGTTAATGTCTGTTAAATGTCATATAAAGTTAGCAATGTGTGTAGTCCTCAAGAAAAAAAGCAATCAGTTTATTTTTTCGCGAAGAATTGATTCAAAATGTGAAGCAACGTTTGATAAATTAGGAGTCTCAAAACGATTATGAATTAGATCTAGCTGGAAGTTAGAGGTCCCATTTTTTTATGAATGGGTAAATTTTTTCGGATGGGAATTAATAGAAAATGATACACTTATCAGTATTCCTGATTCCGAAAGGTGACCTCTCAAGAGCTTATAAATATAAATATCTCGGTATAGTTGTGGTAGTCTCATTCAGAAAGGTTAGGGTGTAGTAAGTACTTACAACTAGTACAAATTATGTATTGCTTGGAAATTATTATTCTGACCCCTAGGTCTTCCAAATGCGACCCCTCAGAAACTCCTAGTTTGTGCGAGCTGGAGAATCAGTTGTGTTCTGTTTAGGCTTTGTTACTGTATCCATACGCCACCTTATGCACAGCACTGTTAATTTTAAACAGTGAATGGTGGCCGTTAACGTGACTAAGAAATCTTTCCTATAGTCCCGGATTAAATGGTTCCTTAATGGGTCTTGGACTGCTTATTCCGATGCTTGGTTTAGTTCATTCAGCAAGAAGTAGAAAAAGTAGGTCTGGAAATGCACAAAAGTCAGAGTTAATGAGCCACGACAACATCGATGTTACAATAGATAACATAAAACTAACTAAAAAAAGTCACTAACTACATCTACCTGAGATACAATATCACAGTAGGAAAGAAAACCAAAAAGACTTTGGAAAGTTGTCTAATATTTTCATAAATCCAGAGGTTCCTAGAAACCTAAAAAGAAAAACTTGTAACTCCTGTATTTTACCTGTCACCACTTAAGGGATGGAAGCAACGACCCTAACTATACAGAGCGCAATGGAACGTGCAATGCTCAGCATCTAATTGGAGGATATACATAATTCGAAATGAACAGGTGAGAAGACGAACCGGATTGAGAGATGTTATGGAGGTGATAGCCAGCCTCAAGTCGAGATGGGCAGGTCATATAGCCAAACAACCCAGAGAAATGGGCAGTACGGACGCTACAATGGAGATCACGTGAAACAAAGAGAGGTCTAGACCGCAACGCAGATGGGTAGACGATATTAGGAAAATAGCGGGTGGAAACTGGGAACAACAAACCGGAGATGAAAGTCTATGGAAGAGGCTTACATCCAGGAGTGGATGGTGCCTTCGTCCGACACCAAGCGAAATTCTTCAGAATTATTTTTTATTGATAGCTATTCTGAAATTCGAAAATTGTTACAACTTCCGAATTTCAAGTTTGGGAGAGAAAACCCCTAAAGGAACCATTTAATAATGACTGTATCTGCCGAAGAATGCTTCGATGATTACTTATATTCCCGGAATTGAACTCGGAATCTCCCGCTCCTGAGTCCTGTCCAGAATGGACAATTGTCCAGAATGGACAGTAGAATTCATCATGGTAAATTCGATTAAGAAGAGTCGCCAATACAGGAGAATGGACAATAGAATTCATCATGGTAAATTCGATTAAGAGGAGTGATCATTATAGGAGAATGGACAATAGAACATACGCGCAAAAGCTGACTTCACGTCAGTGCTTGAACCAACTTTTTGTTTTTCAATCGATAAAATTTTTGTGAATAGACCAAATAAAGTCGAACTTAGATACAAATTTTATTGCAATTTAATTATACAAAGATATTCAAGTTTTCTTATCAAAACGCACGTGTATGTTATGAGATCTCATTACGTGCATGTTATTGTAAAACGTCACTTACAAGGAATGTCGACAATGCGATTTTTGACGTTTACTGACATGAGTGTAGAAAAAATTTGTTCAAGCACTGACGTGAAGTCAGGTGCTTTTGCGAGTATGTTCTA
Organism: Halyzia sedecimguttata; assembly: GCA_937662695.2. Classification (NCBI taxonomy): domain Eukaryota; kingdom Metazoa; phylum Arthropoda; class Insecta; order Coleoptera; family Coccinellidae; genus Halyzia; species Halyzia sedecimguttata. The sequence continues at coordinate 5,362,340 of OW569416.2, read as the reverse complement.
TTGTCCATTCTTCTGTATTGGACACCCTTAATCGAATTTACCATGGTAAATTATGTTGTCCATTCTCCTGTATTGGACACTTAATTCGAATTTACCACGGTAAATTCGAATTAAGAGTACAGAAGAATGGACAATAGAACATACGCGCAAAAGCTTCTGACTGCACGTCAGTGCTCGAACCAATTTATTTTTTCTTGATTTTTTTGAAATTTTCAAGGGGTACGGTTCTTGAAATTTTTTTTTTCGTCATTTTTTTCAAATCTTCTAGGGGTTCGGTTCTTACAAAATCTTAAGCACGTCTTTATGTTGATTTTCTACTACTAGTTACCAAGCTTCAATTCGATCGAATATTTATTTTTTGAGTTATCAAGGAAATTATATTCCAGGTGGGTATAACTCGGAAACCAATAGACCGATTATGCCCAAAAACGAACTCAACTCTCCCTTTCGGATACGCAACCTACCCTGAAAATTGCAAGTCCCTATCTCCTTTCGTTCGGGAGTTATCGAGGCAACGGTCACCCATCTACTGAACTCACACAAGAATGCTCGAATCTCCAACAATATTTAACCAATCGTATTGAAACTTGAAACTTGGCAGTAGAGTTAGGTTATGAAGGCACTTGCAAAATTTCAGCATTTTCAAACGATTAGTTACTGATATATAGAATTTTATTTTTATTTTCAATGTTTTATTAAAAATTTTCTACAAATGCTATCCTCACCAAATTTTGCAAACGTTTCTGCGTTGGCATTCTACAACTAATAACCATGTTTGAATTCAATCGGTTCAGTATTTTTCGAGTTAATGAGGAACAAAAAACCACCAAACTTCAGAAAATGTCAGATGGCTATAACTCTAAAACCGTTCGGCCCATTATGCTCATAAACAAACTGGAATGTCGCGTTCTGGTGCACATCTTAACCTGAAAACTTGAAGCCGCTATATCTTTCCGTTCTCAAGTTATCGTGACAACAAAAATATTTTTTAATAATTTTTTAATAATTTTCTAGCCATACGATTCGCACAAAATTTCACAAACGTGCTGAGGTTCATATTCTACAAGTACTCACCAAGTTTCAATTCTATCGGATTCATATCGGTTGAAAACAAAATTATTACTCGGAAACCACTGGGCCGATTATGCCCATTAACGAACTTGTCCGTCGTGTTGGGATACGCCTCCCACCCTGAAAATTTCAAGTCGCTAGCTCTTTTCGTTCTCAAGTTACCGTGGCAACGGCCGGACGGACAGAATCAAATTTGACCTCGAATTCTTCATTGGGGAGTCGAACTTAATCGTTTGAGACCATTTTCGTCAAAAAATTAGAAAGTTACAGACATTTGGGCAAAATGATAACGCGATGTTCCCCAGAACATACGCGCAAAAAGCCTTTAGCATTCAAGAAAATAGTCTCTTCTGATATTAATCTCTATATCGATGATGTCGTCCAATTTTCACTGACGGCATTTGTTCAGTTTCTCAACTAACTGAAATCCCATTATATTTGATTTTCCGCCAATTCCATTTAACGAACGCATAAAGTATATTATGCTAGTGGTGAATAGAATGAACCTGTAATGTATTATATAACTAGATGAAGCTATATTTTTACAGTATTTTTACAATATTGATTCAATACACTGAATATAATTTATTCACGATTTTTCCGTTATATTTTCAGGAACAGGACTATTACCAGGTCCTATTGCGGAACTTCATGCAACTGTCGTTGATAATCATTCCGTGCTATTGGAATGGGAACCGCCTATAGATGGAAGCAATGTTACCTCATACATAGTATATTACCAAAAAGTCGACAACACTTCAATGCATGAAACACTTCTGAAACTAGACCAGGTTAGTACCTCTTCAATGAAAATAGTATCACCACACAAAACATGAGATTATTTCCTTTGCTCCTCCTTGCTTTCATCAGCAGTTATTTCAATAATCAATGGACTAGAACGCTTGATATGATTATGATTCATTATATGATTATACTGACCCTCCTAGATCTTCCCTAAGAAGAACTCCCAGAAAGTTCTAGAAGCTTATGCGCTGTCTCCTGTGTATGCTTTGTTACTGTGTCCTTATGCCTTTTAGGTACAGAACTGTTAATTTTTGGCACAACAGTGAATGGTGGCCATTACCGCCTGACTAGAAATTGTTTCTTCTACTCCCGGGATCGAACGCGGGTCCTCGAGTTCCCAGTCAATCCATGTGCATTACCATGCATATACTGGGTGTTGAAAACAACTGCGAAAGATTTCAGGACCTCAAAAATGTGGGAAAGTCCTGTGGACAGGAGCTTTTGCGCTCTTGTTCAAACTTTGACAAATCATCTGCGGAATTATTGTTTTCTCAGAGGGAATGATATCAATGGATTCTTATAATAGAACTGCATCATAAAAGAAACTAAATTAAATTTAAATAACGAACTTATCCCAGATATTCATTCTGCAAATCTCTGAATATTATATTATATCAATTGAAACTATCATTTTGCATTCAATCATACTTTGTTTTCTAGAACAGAAATAAATTGGACATGGCTGTTATAGGTAGATAAGATGTCATGTATGAACATTGAACACAGATAGAACATAGACAGATACAATTCGCATTCTGTGAAAACATAGAAGTACGATGTATATTTGAAATTTTTAAAAATAATATATCCGAAAGTATAAGCTGGTCAGAGTTGGGAATTATATCAATGGATTTTGCCAGATAAGGAACTTAACCCAGATAATGTTCTCCCAAACCTACCCTGAAAGTTTCAACTGTCTGGCTCATTTCGTTCGAGAGTTATCGTGTTAAAGGCCGGCCAGCCGTACAGAATCGATTTTGACCACTTGATCAGTTAGTCGATCCAAAACGTTTGACACAATTTTCAGCCAAAAATTCGAAAATTACAGACATTTGGGCAAATTGATAAGCACTCTGTTACGAGGAACAAGAAAACCAAAAATATGACTAGTTTGTTATATAAAACATATTATAATTCGCACCCCTACCTGAGTTATTACCCATGAAAGGATTAATTGATTTTTCAATTTTTGCGCGGGTGTTCCGCAAGGAAAAGCATGCTACCATTTAGCCACGATATCTGTTCTTTTCGAATTTTCTGCGGAAAATTATCTCAAACGATTGGGTTCGACTGGCTGATGAATAACCAAGGTCAAATCCAATTCTGTCCGCCCAGCCTGCCGTTAACACGATAATTCTCGAACGAAAGGAGCAAGAGGAATGAAATTTACAGGGTGGTTTTGTAGTGTAAATATCTCGGATTCAGAGTTATGGCTATTTGGAATTTTTTATGAATATTTCCGAAACCGATCACTTGATCTATCTGAAATTTAGTATCAAATTGTAGAATCATCACGTTTATATGCGTGCGAAGTTTTGTATGTATTGATCGGATGGCTATAAACTAGTTAGATGGAAAATGCCGATACAAACACTGGTGCAAAATTTCGTGGATATAGCATGAGTAGAAACATATCAAAACTATTAGCGAAATATTTTGCTTGAAATTCCGAAAACAAATATAGGATTGAGTTCAATTTTGGCACTTCGGTTAACAATGATGGCCTCTTGGGATGTGCAAAATTTCACTGAGAACAGACACTAGGAGCCTAAAAAAATTCAATAATTTTGAACTTTCAAACAAATTATTTCAGTTGTTGTTTTCCTTCGAGGAGATAACATCTGGTAAAGATTGGACCTGTTTTATCTTATCTGAAATATTCCAATATATACGAGGACAACTGATTAAAATATGGACGAGTAACTACCGTGGCAATTGAATTAATGGTTGAACGATGTGTGGAACTTAGTGTTCATAACATAATCCTTGGGGCCAATATTGAAATTCATGCTGCCCCTTTCGGCCATTTTTCGTTATTCACATGAGCAGATGAGAAATGATGTAACTGCTGGAGTCTTCGTCTAAAAGGATTGGGGTTTTGAGGTGGAGAATGCTATTCCTCCACAAAATCTACATGTGAGAGTCCGCGTATGCGTGTATTGAAGATGCGATATTTCCTGAACCACTGGTGTTGGAGAATCGGAATTTTGTGTGAGGTTTCTTATTTTGATACGACTTCCGGGCACGAGTGGATTGCACATGCGCACAGGAGAAATTAATATTTTTGGGTTGTATAGGTTATGTGGGGAGTGGTTTAAGACTATTAGTCATGGGTCTGGTGTTGAGCCGATACCGTGAGCTTTTAAAAGAAAATTCATCTTTAGATTCCCCATCGAAGCTTCCGCGCAAGCGTGGATTGAAGCTGTGATATCTTCTGAACCACTGTTGTTGAAGAATCCGAGTTTTGTGTCAGGTGTGCAGTGATTTTGAGGAATTGAAACTTGGTGAATAGTTGTAGAATATTAACCATAGCACGTTTGTGAAATTTTGTGGGAATCGTATCACTAGAAAATTAAAAAAAAAAATTATTGAAAAATATTATTTATGACACGATAACCTGAGAACGGAAAGAGATAGTGGCTTAAAATTTTCTGGTTAGTTTGTGTATCTGAATGCGCCATTTGAATCTGTCTATAGGTATAATCGGCCAAACGGTTTTGGAAATCTGAAATTTGGTTGTTATTTCCTCAATAAATCGAAAAATACAAAACCGATATAATTCAAACATGGCTATTAGTTATAGAATGCCAACGCGAAAATTCTTGCGGAATTTCGTGAGGATGGTATAACTAAAAAATTTAAAAAAAATCATTGAATATAATTGAAAAACATTCTATATATCATAAACTATTCCTCCGGAATAGCTGAAATTTTGCGAGAGTCTTCAGACCCTAACTCTACTCCAAAGTTCCAAGTTTGAACACGATCAGATCCATATTGTTGGAGAACCGAGCAGCCTTTTGTGAGTTCGGTAGCTGGATGCGAATCGTTGTATTTTTGCGTGAACCTTCACAACCATGAATGTCATGATGACATATTTTTTCATCACAAATCTATGGGAGATGATAGCCCTACATTAGGGTCCTGTAGCGGTCAGACCTGGTTTTGAAAGAGATCCTCCTTAGGAGGAGGCAACTAAATATTGAAGGGATTTCTATGAACAAGAGTGAATATCTTTGAGAAATAGAGAAGGCGATTCTTCTTCAAGAGATCCATGCGCCTGCAGAGGATTATATTTGTGAGAGGGGACTTTTGAAAGGTTATGTATTATTTTTAATATGATATCGCTGAAATTTTGATGAAGGCTTCAAAACATAACTTTAAATTAACTACACTTTCTGATCTTGTGAGGTGAGAGGCTCATTTGTCGATATTAAATCTCGTGATGGGTAGAGAGGCATTTCAGGCCAGTTTTTCTATAACTAATGAGAATATATCTATATGTTTCACCCTTTCACCTCAACACCCTTAGATCTATCAATGGGCATTTATTCGTTAAGAATAAGTAATTGAATATTACTGGAATTCAACTGAATTTCATTCAATATGTTGGTAACTAAACTTATAATTTTCTTTACTTACTTTAATTGCAGTTATATTTTTCTAGAATAATTATGTATTCTTCTCCCACAGAAGAATTGAAGGTAGACAATGTGTTAATTTTTTCATCATTGCAATCTATCCTGACTTCACGAAAAAAAATTGGTTCAAGCACTGACGTGAAGTCAGGAGCTTTTGCGCGTATGTTCTATTGTCCATTCTCCTGTGGACATACTCAATCGAATTTACCATGGCCAATTCTATTGTCTATTCTCCTGTATTGGACACTCTTAATCGAATTCACCATGGTAAATTCGATTAAGAGTGTCCAATACAGGAGAATGGACAATAGAAAATACGCACAAAAGCTCCTGACTTCACGAAAAAAAAATCGGTTCAAGCACTGACGTGAAGTCAGGAGCTTTTGCGCTATCTTCTATTGTCCATTCTCCTGTATTGGACACTCTTAATCGAAGTTACCATGGTGAATTGTATTGTCCGTTCTCCTGTATTGGACATTCTTAATCGAATTTACCATGGTGAATTCGATTAAGAGTGTCCAATACAGGAGAATAGACAATAGAATTCACCATGGTGAATTCGATTAAGAGTGTCCAACACATTAGAATGGACAATAGAACATAAGCGCAAAAGCTCCTGATTTCACGTCAGTGATTTTTTTTAATATTTGTTTCTACTTAACCAAAATACTCAGGTGCATAGATTTCGAATAGTTGTAATATACACTGCACGTGGTACAATTATAAATATTTTTCAACCCCCTGCGATATCTAGGTAAGGTTGAAACAAACATCTTTTCAGATATTCGTGAAATTCGCAAATATTCTTCGAAACGAAAATTCAATTATTGAAAATGTTTACCTCTTGTATTTACTTCGTAGCTTTAGTAGTTTCGGAAGAAATAATGTTAATGAAAAGTCACTTTTTCCACGGTTGATAACAGGATCCCGAGTTATTGGTGACAGGGAATAATTTATGGAAGAGGCTCTTTGTTTCAACCCCATGTATATATCATAGGCGCTATGCTATTGTACCGCGTATGGTTTATTACAACTTTTCAAAATCTATGTGTCTGAGTTATTTTGTTCGGTAGATGAAAATTGGAAACTGAGAAATCAATTCATCCTTTCAGGGGTTGTACATAATTCAACTAGAGGGTGTGAATTCAAATAAGTTTTATTAACAAACTAGTTCTTCCTATGGCCAAGGAATCAACTCCTGAAATCTTTCTCTCGGTTGTTTTTTAACACCATGTGTAAGCAGCAATCCTAATAATTATTAAGCCACACTCAAACCACCTATATCCTTAACAGGACTCGGATCTCCAACCATCGGCGTTGTAGGGCAACCTAGACCGCCGGCTACCCGATATTGCTATGATAAAGTATATCTAGTCCTCAAACTGTAACAAAGATTTTTACAATGAATAAAATAAATCATAAATTTATCAGCAATATTTGAGACTGGTTTACATAGAAAGACAATAATATAATCTTTTCAAAACCTATTTACTTTATCTCTGAATTCTCAACATTTTTTCAGCAAATGGAAATCAATTCAACGACAACAACTCTTACTGGCCTTGAAAAAGAAGCCACGTATCATATGTTCGTAGTCGCCAAAAATCGTCACGGTACATCGCTACCATCCTCCATTATAGTCATTACCCTTATCAAAGCAGGTAAGTTAACTTAAAAATAAGGCTTTTTTGGTATATCATGTACATCGATTGTGTCAAACAATTGATTATGAATCTCAGTGTCGGATTTAAAAATGAACACAGGGGTGTGCGCATAGTTTTTGTAAACAGGTTTTTTTGAACAATCATTTTTGAATAACACTTGTAGTTTCTTTGCTTAACGGAAAAGTGATCCAAGTCCTTGAAAACATTTCCATGTGTGGTTACACGCTCTAAAAAGCAAAGAAAATAATATCTTCATTTTTATTATTATTTTAGTATTATTGAAATCAAAAGATATGATAGGAAGGGAAGGGTGTGGGAAGTGTGTTGAAATGCCAAAAATGATTTTCCTTTCCAAATTTTATCCCAGTTTTATGGGGTTTCTTAACGATTCCTCATTCTTACATCAAGTCACATGTAAATAATATGAAAATCGATTTTTTGGGGTGGAGTTTGGCAATAGGGATGTAGATTCGAAATTCGGGTCTTTTCCAATATTTTTGGTAACGAGGAATTCGAATTTACCATTATTTTCAATCGGATCTGAGTGGATTTTTAAGCGAAAATAAAAGCAATCTAGTTAAATTCTATCTCTTACCAGATGCACCATCTAAATGAGCATTGTTTGACGAAGAAGGCAAGTTGGTGTATTATTCTTGCAGAGATTCATCCATGAAGAACTGCCTATAGCAGGGCTTCCCAAACTTATTTTTACTGTGACGCCCTTGGGACTTTACCATTTTTTACGACGCCCCTTAACTCAGCCCCCGAAATATTTACTAATTTCAGTACTAGCCTAGTAATACGTTATCAGCTCACCGGACTCGGTCGCATCGACATGCGACGCCTCTGGGACAATGTCGCGACGCACAGTTTGGGAAGCCCTGGAGGCAAATGATTTTTATACGTATAGTAGACGTCAGGTTTGTTTATAAACATACTGGCAGGGTTATCTCAATTCTAATTTTTTTGGACTTAGATCGTTTTTCCCGTGTAGGGTTCACATGTTTTCTTCGTTATTTCAGAATATTTTTTATGCTTTATCGTACCAAATTCATTAATAGTCTGGGAAATTTTAAATTAATGAACAACAACCACTATGAGAGTTGGAATTTTGACATTGTTGATTTAACTCATACTAATTGTAATTAGTAGGTACAACTCGAGAATCATAGTTGAGCTAGAATTGCGCGATCCCAAAATTTGATATTTTGTGAAATCAATTAATAATAACGAGCGGCCAAAAATCTGAATTACAGTAATCATATTCTTTGTTAAACTTCTTCATCATGGTTCTTGATATTTGTCGGTCAGCTGCAAACATTGAACCTTCAGTGAATAAAAAAATCAATCTACAGAAATTCTGGCATTTGGCTCTAGGTGGATGACAATACTCTTTATAATTCCACCACTGATCTATCTGGAAAATTATATGACATCAATCAATATTTAATCTATTTCAAGTACCTTATATATTTATGACTGCCTATTGATTTTGCGTCGTGATTTCAGATTCCCAATGGGTGAAAGGTGTGATTTTTCCTCCTCACTCTTTAGCTGTTGCAACCCACAGCGCCACATGGGTAACAATAAGTTGGCAGCCACCAGAATTCAGCCACCCATCAGATCAAATAACTTACAGGTATGTAGTTTATCCCAATATATATATATTCTTTTGACTGAGAGCTGTATATGTGTTAGCAGAGGTTGGTGTAACGGGGTACCATACAATTCGACGTATGATACAAGAGCTTAGGGAAAAACCTCAGCAAAAAACCCTTTCTCCCCGTAAGTGTGGTGATTTGTAACTATTGTTCACATTTGCTGAAATTTAAAAATATTGATGGAGATATATTTCTTCAATGTGGATTCCATCGTCAAAAAACGGATAGGTTTCTCCAAGGTACCCGAAACTCAACCTGAAAAATGAAAAGACAAGAGGAGGAAACGAACAAATTAAAAATAATACATAACCTTTCAAAAGTCTCCTCTCACAAAAATACTTCTCTGTCGGCGAATGGGATCTCAATAAAAGTTCAATAAACCAGGTCTAAATTACTAATAATAGTAAAAATGTGTTTTTGCGCGCGTGTTGCGCAAGGAACAGCGTGCTATCATTTTGCCACAATGTCTGTATTTTTCGATTTTTTTTCGAAAATGGTCTCAAACGATTGGGTTCGACTCCCTGATGAAGAATTCGAGGTCAAATTTAATTCTGTCTGTCCGGTCCGGCTGGCCGTTAGCACGATAACTCTCGAACGGAACGAATTAGTGCGTTGAAATTTGCAGGGTAGTTTTGTAGCGTAAATATCTCGGACGAGTTCGTTAACGGGCGAAATCCACCAAGCGGTTACGGAGTTAAGGCCGTTTTTAGTAAAAACGTTTTTTATGAATATTTCCGGAACCGATCACTCGATCTATCTGAAATTTGGTATCAAATTGTAGAATCATGACTTTTATATGCCTGCGGAGTTTTGTACTGACCGGATGGCCACAAAGTGGCAAAAAAAAAATAAAAATTTTAAAATTTTGTTTCCACGATAACTCGAAAAATACTGATCTGATTGAATTGAAACTCAGTAGTTAGATGTAAAAGACCGAAGCAAACACTTTCGCAAAATTTTGTGAAGATCACGTGACATTAAAACATTCAAAAAATAGCTACTATTTTGCGGAATATTCTGCTTGAAATTCCAAAACATATTTTTACGCGTATGTTCTGGGGAAAATCGCGTTATCATTTTGGCCAAATGTCTGTTATTTTCGAATTCTTCGCCAAAAATGGTCTCAAACGATTGGGTTCGACTCCCTGATCAAGATTTCCAGGTCAAATTTGAGTCTGTCCGGCCGGCCGTTGCCACGATAACTTGAGAACGGAAACAGAAAGCGACTTGAAATTTTCAGGGTAGGTGGCGCATCCCAATACGACGAACATGTTCGTTAATGGGCATAATCGGCCTAATGGTTTACGAGTAATAATTTTGTCTACAACCAATACTAATCCGATCGAATTGAAACTTGGTGAGTAGTTGTAGAATATAAACATAAGAACGTTTGAAAAATTTTGTAAGAATCGTATCGCTAGAACATTTTTAAAAAATTATTAAAAATATTATTTACGTCACGATAACCTAAGAACGGAAAGAGATAGCGACTTCAAATTGTCAGGTTAGGTTGATAATCTGAATGCGCCATTTGAGATTGTTTATAGGCATAATCGGCAGAACACTTTTGGAGTTATACCCATCTGAAATTTGGTTGTTATTTCCTCAATAACTCGAAAAGTACAAAACTGATCCAATTCAATCATGGTCATTAGTTGTAGAATAGCAACGCGAAAATTCTTGCAATATTTCGTATCACTAGAAAATTTTTAAAAAATCATAGAAAATTATTGAAAAAATTCTATATATCAGAAACTATTCCTCCGACATCGCTGAAATTTTGCAAGAGCCTTCAGAACTTAACTCTACTACAAAGTTTCAAGTTTAAACATGATCGGATCTATATTGTTGGAGATAGGAGCAGCCTTGTGTTCGGTTGCTGGATGGGTGACCGTTGCCTCGACTACTCTAGATCGATAAGAGATAGGGACTTACAATTTTCAGGATAGGTTGCACATATGAACGGGTGAGTTAATTTCGCTGTTGGCCATAATCGGCCTAACGGTTTCCGAGTTATACCCATCTGGAATATTATTTCCCCGATAACTCAAAAAATATAGACTCTATCGAATTGAAGCTTGGTAACTAGTTGTAGAATATTGACATGAAGACCTGTGTGAAATTTTGTGAGGACCGTACCACTAGAAAATTTTTAAAAAATTACGAAAACATATTATATATCTCATGAATCCTTGAGAAAAGAAAGAAATTGCGACTTGTAGTTTTCAGGGTAGATTGCGCATCTGAATGCAACATTTGAGTTCTTTAACTAGCATAATCGGTTATCAGTTCGTAGAATGCCAGCGCGAAAATTCTTGCAAAAATTCGTGAGGATCGTAGCACTAGAACATTTTTAAAAAATCATTGAAAAAAAATTGGTTCAAGCACTGACGTGAAGTCAGAAGCTTTTGAGCGTATGTTCTCTTGTCCATTCTCCTGTATTGGACACTCTTAATCGAATTTACCATGGTGAATTCTATTGTCTGTTCTCCTGTATTGGACACTCTTAATCGAATTTACCATGGTAAATTCGATTACGATATAGTATTGGGCACTCTTAATCGAATTTATCGTGGTAAATTCGATTAAGAAGTCAATACGTCAGTAATAACATTCGTTCAATACTTACTGAGAATTGGTATATCTTGTCTATGATCTGTAACCTAATTTTATAGCTTTTTTTTGCGCGTATGTTCTGGGGAACATCGCGTTATAGTTTTGCCCAAATGTCTGTAACTTTCGAATTTTTTTACGAATATGGTCTCAAACGATTAATTTCGACTCCCCAATGAAGAATTCTAGGTCAAATTTGATTCTGTCCGTCCGGACGACTGTCCGGCCGTTGCAACGGTAACTTGAGAACGAAAAGAGCTAGCGACTTGAAATTTTCAGGGTAGGTGGCGCATCCCAATACGACGGACAGGTTTGTTAATGGGCATAATCGGCCCAGTGGTTTTCGAGTAATAATTTTGTTTTCAACCAATATAAATCCGATCGAATTGAAACTTGGTGGGTAGTTGTAGAATATGAACCTAAGCACGTTTGTGAAATTTTGTGCGAATCGTATGGCTAGAAAATTAAAAAAAAATTATTAAAAAATATTGTTGTTGTCACGATAACTTGAGAAAGGAATGAGATAGCAGCTTGAAATTTTCAAGTTAGGATGTGCACCAGAACGCGACATTTCAGTTTGTTTATGAGCATAATCGGCCGAACGGTTTTAGAGTTATAGCCATCTGAAATTTTCTGAAATTTGGTGGTTTTTTGTTCCTCCCTAACTCGAAAAATACTGAACCGATTGAATTCAAACATGGTTATTAGTTGTAGAATGCCAACGCGAAAATGTTTGCAAAATTTGGTGAGGATAGCATTTGCTGAAAATTTTTAATAAATCATTGAAAATAAAAAAAAAATTCTATATATCAGTAACTATTCGTTTGAAATTGCTGAAATTTTGCAAGAGCCTTCATAACCTAACTCTACTGCCAACTTTCAAGTTTTAATACGATCGGTTAAATATTGTTGGAGATTCGAGCATTCTTGTGTGAGTTCAGTAGATGGGTGACCGTTGCCTCGATAACTTTCGAACGAAAGGAGATAGGGACTTGCAATTTTCAGGGTAGGTTGCGTATCCGAAAGGGAGAGTTGTGTTCGTTTCTGGGCATAATCGGTCTAACGGTTTCCGAGTTATACCCACCTGGAATATTATTTCCTTAATAACTCAAAAAATAAATATTCGAAAGCATTGGTGCTTGCTAAATAGTAGAAGAATATCAACATAAAGACGTGTTTAAATATCTGTAAGAACCGTACCCCTAGAAAATTTGAATAAAACGACGAAAAAAAAAATTTCAAGAACCGTACCCCTAGAAAATTAAAAAAAAATCACGAAAAAAAAAATTGGTTCAAGCACTGACGTGAAGTCAGAAGCTTTTGCGCGTATGTTCTATTGTCCATTCTTCTGTATTGGACACCCTTAATGAATTTACCATGGTAAATTATGTTGTCCATTCTCTTGTGGACACTGTTAATTCGAATTTACCATGGTAAATTCGAATTAAGTGGCCAATACAAGAGAATGGACAACATAATTTACCATGGTAAATTCGATTAAGGGTGTCCAATACAGAAGAATGGACAATAGAACATACGCGCAAAAGCTTCTGACTTCACGTCAGTGCTTGAACCAATTTTTTTTTCGTGATTTTTTTAAAATTTTCTAGGGGTACGGTTCTTAAAATTTTTTTAAGTTCTCTTTTTAAACTCGATCGAATAATATGTGACATGATGATATTTTTCTGAAATTAGAAATTTGAAAACAAACTATCACAGGTCAGTAATAGGATACGTTCACGTTACGCAATCCACATGTGTTGCTTCTCTGGCTTAGTATAAGGGATTCGTATACTTGGCAAGTAAGTGGATCGATTCACGTAGCCGAAATTATTGATATTTTTCATTTTTTTTTCCAACTCTATCGGAATAATAACTTTGAGAAAAGGATTATGGAATTAAGTTGATATTTTCATAAAATTACGTCAGTATTTTCGTGTATTATTAGATATAATTTTTTTTTCCTCATGGCACAATTGTACGATTACTGATATACTGATATGTGTCCTTACGCCACCACAAACAAGAGCACTGTTGTATATATTCGAATGGGTCCTTACGCAACTACAAACACAGCATATTTTATTTTTGACCCAACAGTGAATGTATGCATTTGAGTAGGTCCTTGCGTCACCACAGACACAGCACTATTTTCAACCAAATAGTGAATAGTATGTAATTGAGTGGAAACTAATCGTTTGAGACCATTCTCGGCCGAAAAGTGGACCAGCATTTTTTGGACCTTTGTGTTGTGGCATTTGGATTTATATTCCTGGAAATATTAGGAATATTATTTTTTCCTAGATCTAAGCAGCTTCAGCGAATTCAGTACCTGGATGGATGACTGCTCTGGCTATAAATTTGAACTCCTAGACAGAGTGCTTCACTAACTTGTTCTCTGAAAATATTAAATATTTCGTCTGGCAGGGGCCTGCGCATTTCACATACACTGTGATTGGTAGTTTCTGCTACCAATTAACATAACCTGCAAGTCGCAGAGATTTCCTTCTGAATCTTATGCAGGAGATACCCTACCCCATATGACCTGTGTGTAGACCTGTGAACTGCCACAATAATTCCTTCTTCAATATCGATAAGGCAAGATAACGAAATTCTGATGTGTTGAACTTCTTGGACTGGTGGGCTCGTCCAGTATGAATCTTTCTGTTCCTTCAGACATTGATCGACCTCATCTCTTATCAGTGGGTGTGATATCCCACATGAGGGCCCTGATCAGGTGAATGGTTATCTGGCACCATTTCTTGCGTGAATTTCTTGTTGTTCCTGTTGCTCGAGAGATTTGTTGCAGTTCCAGACGGATTTCATCTAGCAGCCGGCGTTTCAAAGGTTGTTTATGTGGGAATGCGGATTATTATGCTCTTCTACTGCCTACAGGCAGGCCAGAAAGAACCTTTTCACCGCCACAATTCTTCCTGGAGCGCTGTTTAAGGGCTCCCCAATGGTGTGTATTCTTTATATTTATGGTCAAATATTCCTTAACCAGCTCTCTCCTTCATCTATCCGTTTTCAATATTAGGTGTTATTTTGTAGGTATGCTATCATCCTCAATCATCCTTGTCGATCGATGAACATACCAACGCAGGCGATAGAATTATACATTTCTGCTATATTCCGATTCCAACAGTTGAATGATTTTTTTTTTCACAGTATATACTTCAAGAAGACTTCAGATGATGATTTCCGCTTAGTCAATTCAACCCTCACCACTCTTATGATATCATCATTAGAACCAAATACCCAATATATCGTTTATGTGAAAGCTGTGACAGATAAGGGAGCCAGCATGCCGTCAGAAACACTAATTGCCTGGACAGATCCAGCGTATCCAGCGTTTGTTGAAGCTCCTACAGTGCATCCCATAAATCTGGTCATCGAGGGAAGCAGCATGACAATTCTCTGCATAGCGATGGGAACTCCAATGCCAACCATCTCCCTCTACATTTCTGGTAGGCTCGTGAGGCAAGAGACTACGAGACATATGGTAACTGTTATCCATAACGTCACCAGGGATATGAACCAAATATCTTGCTACGCTGACAATGGATACGGTACACCAATGCAAGCATCGAAAAAAATCACCATAAGTCGTAAGTGTAGTTGGGCTTGAAAAATAGTGTGTCTTGGTGGAAAATGATTCTACATGTTACAAATTACGTGCATTCGCTGGTTTTATGATCAGAAAGAGTATTCCATGATCAGAACTGTCCATGAACGCAAAATTGAACATATTTTTTGAAAAATTGACAATTCCAGTAGGTACTCTAGAAACAGACAAAATTATTGAAAATAATTTGTCCATTTCTGATCATGATACGAGAACTAGAAAAAAATATAAAAAAACTCATTTACTTTTTTTTATTCCCTCAAACCATGGTTACTCTTCTCGATTTCAAATGAGGTTATCCTACTCATCTCACACATTCACATTCAACACGTCATTAATCATTTGTTTTTTCGAAAATAACCACCCGGCATATCTTCTTTCAGATGGACCTCACATTCAAGCCAGCGGTATTACAATGGCAATCCTAGGGGATTCTGTAACCCTCGAGTGCAGAGTAGATGCACAACCAGAACCTAAAATGATATTCTGGAGGAACCACGAAGAGAGAACCCCAGTGATCCAAGGTGGCAAATATGATATCGTAACTGCGAAAGTAAAAGAAGAAGAAGATAAGTACATTATGCAATTGACTATAAACCACATTCAGATGATGGACGTAGGAGAGTATTACTGCCATGCTGAAAACGCATTTGGAAGTACTACACAGCCTGTCTCTGTGAGACTGAGGAATATCAAGCCAGTCAAGAATATAACACAATGCTGTATGAGTCAAAACGTAACATCCTCTTGTATGGATGCATGCTCTTTTTATATGGATATCGATTCGGTTATCAACAAATTGGAATGTGTAAATGACTTTGAAAAGTTGATGAAGTGCGCTTCTGACGGCTCTGATCACAGAAATTGTTGCGTTCATTCTGGAGTACAGAGGCATTGTTTGGACTGGTGTCGAGGAGAACCTGTTATAAACAAAAAGATATGTACATTATCGTACACCAAACAAATTATCAATTGCTTTCATGAAAACCAAGAGACGTTACCTGGACCACCACAGAATGCAAGAACTGAATTCATTGATGCACACACGGTCAAAATACTATGGGATCCACCAGTCAAAAATCCGCATACTGTAGAAATATATAGAGTTATCTGGCGGCCATTGGATGGAACCGAAGACAAACCAGTGTACAAAAATGACACACCAGAAACTAATCTAGTCCTAAGTAACTTGAAAGAGGGTGGCACTTATGAGTATGTTATTAAGGCAGGAAATACGAAGGGTACCTCTATTTTAACCAAATCTATCAGATTCATCACTGGTGATAAAGATGTCACATCTTCTGCTAATCATGGAAGTGGCGGTAATCACGTTGGTGTAGGTGTTGCTGTGATCTTAGCCATTTTAGGAGTAATTGTTATTGTATGTGGAGCTCTCTATCTTCTCAAAAATAGAAAACTGTTGAAGGGCACTAACGGGGTGGCATTCGAGAACCCTAGCTATTTAAGGGAGGTGAACATGGACCATATTCAGGTAAGATAATTGTCCAATAATTTTTCTGATCATTTTTACTGTATCCCAAAATATTAGATAACTGCAGCTAATTGCTAATAACTAGAAGATACACGGTAAAATATAGGTCGATTTTAACCATCAACCAACATTCCTCATGATTCGTACTAGCCACCTCATCGCTCAGGGTTCCCCGAACAGGAAAGTGTCATTTACAGTTGCGAACTGGCTTTATGGTCGTTAATAATCATGAAGCTTAACTTAGCCATGGAATGACAAACGGAAGAGCTCTAGGAACTCAAGCCATATTGTTGCGAATTACTGGAAAAAATCTTACCAGCGCAACCTAGGAAAATTCTTAAGAACTCCAAACCTCTCTGTGAAACCTTGAGTGATGTTCTTTCTACAATTCCTTGTTCCTTTTCACACTTGTACACTACAGAATGAACTCTTATTGGTATAAATTTGAGTGGTCTTTCATAACTGGTTTCACATCTGGATTGGTGTGGAGTTCGTAACACTTCATGTCAGTGGACCAGTAATACATTGGTATATTTCTTCATGAGAACTTTTCTTTATGAAATCCTGTGCAATTCGTGAACTGTCATGAAATATTATATTTGCAGATACCTCAGGGTCAAGGAGAGCCAACGATGTCCAACGGTGCTGCTAATGGTTTGGCCGTTTCTTCAGCCTCAGGTGGGCATGGTTGGAAAAATGAACAACTGCACGTACCTCAGTCTCAAGAAGTAAATCCTACACTATATGAGGAATTGAAGTTAGGACAAGATGGAGCTGGATTCAAGAGGTTGAAACCCTAGTATGAGAAAATGAGAAGATATGGGTTCGAATCCAGATTCTGAAAAATATCATCATTGTGATTGTGATAGTAAATGGATTGAAAATTGCGGAGCTTAACTTCGGAACTGTTTAGTGTATAAAGATGATGTATTTTGGTAATGAAAATCATTTCTTCAATGCTTAACTGATTCTTACGACCATGCAATCGATGAACCATGAAAATTGTCATTGTTGCAAATATACAATAGTGTTTTGGTATTATGTAAGGACATTTGAATAATATGTCCAATCTGATTGTATGGCTTAATTTTTTTCAGTTCGCAATAAGTTAAAAAAAATGTGGATCACAGTGAATATATATTTAAATATCATGAATAACATATATTTAAATATCATGAATAATTGACGCAGTTGTATTGGATCGGAGAATTGAATCCACATTTTAGAATTATTTTTATTTCATTCAAATTTCGATACATCGTGATTCGATGTACCGAATATCTTTGGACAGCTTCGCAATATTTGAAAGGTATGTACTGAACTCAGCTATTCGAAATATTATACCTCAATCAGTTAATATAATTATTTAATTAACCCTTAAAGATGTGATTTACTCTAATTTGAAAAATACTAGGTGTAGTTTACAGAAACGATATAGATTTTTAATTTAGTATTATAATATTATATTTTGGAATTCAACTGTAAATGATTGTAAAAATTTAGAGCATTGTTGTACGATTGGGTGTGATAAGAATACTAGATGCTTTCATTTTAGATACTTTCATCGCTCCATTCCTCATGAATTTATTTTTCACGTATAATACGACTAACAATAGTACACAAATATCCTCTCACCTACTCCTTGCTCTCACTGAAAAATTATAAAATTCATACAAAATGAGTGACATAGTTTTATAATGAATATATTGCAGAATATTAGGTAATATTATTAGAATGAAATGTTTGTTTGAAACGTGGCCAGTTTTCGAATGAGGAGAAAAATTTGTATAGGTATGGACATCTATTATATAGAATCAGGATATTCCAATTAGTGTCTAGTCCAATAAAACTATGTGTACTTAAAACGGAATAGTTCATCAATGGTGGAGTAAGAAAATTTTGTTTGAATTTGATGCACCTTTGTGTGTACATGCAACGTGCCTTTTCCCAACTTATTGTAATATATTATGTTCTAGAAGTAGTATTTTTAGAAACTTGGATGTACATAATTTTTAAAGATTTGTAAATTATGTCATTAACTGATAATAAAGTGAATAAAATATGATTGAATGAAATGGAATAAAATTTATTCATATTTCGAGCAACTAACCATCCCACTTTGTACACAAAGTTGGCAATCTTGGAATAAATTTATTACGTCTATTTCTAGTGTTAAAATAGAATGATATGAGGTTCTATAAAATATCCGATAAAGTTTAAGATTGAGTTTATACAGGTTGTTCCACGAGGAATAGCCCAAACTTCACTGGTAGATTGAGTTCATGGCAATTCAATTCCACCCCCATACCCAGTAGTCGAATCTCCGTTGTTTTGGACAGTGGCGGATTAACCGGTACGCTCAGTACGCTTAAGCCCACGATCAGATCCTGTCAATATTTTTCAGAATATAAATTCGACTTGTAAGTAAAAATAAAATATTTTTGCGAGGGGTCTTTCACTGGCCGTTTTTTGTAGACTAAAATTCCACTTTTATAATTAATTACGTTCAATCCCACAGAATTCCATTCAATTCCTCACAATTCCATTCAATTCCACACAATTCCATTCAATTCCCCATAATTCCGTTCAATTCCTCGCAGTTTTGTAAAGAATACTATTGGCTATAAAATATAGATATAAGTACTTGTTCATATGTAATACCTGCTGAGTTAAAGTCACCAGGACTACAGTTTATCAAGTTGTCCCAAATTCGAACGCGTCGGAGCTTTAATTTTGGAGATATTGAAGAAATACGGAAAACCTAGTGTTTGGGCGAGTTCAGCATTGGAGGGGTGACCGTTACCATGATAACTTTCGAACGGAAAGGGATAACGACTTGCAATTTTCAGGGTGGGTTGCGCATCCGAATTCGAAGTTCATTTATGGGTGTAATCGGCTTAACGGTTTCGGTATACCCATCTGAAATTGTTTTGCTATTTTCAATAACTCGAAAAATTGTGGTCCGATCCAATTTAAACTCTGTAAGTACTTTTAGAAGGCCGACGCACAAATTTTTGAGAAACTTCGTGAGAATTATATCACTAAAAAAAATTGGTTCAAGCACTGACGTGAAGTCAAAAGCTTTTGCGCGTATGTTCTATTGCCCATACTTCTGTATTGGACACCCTTAATCGAATTTACCATGGTAAATTCGATTAAGGGTGTCCAATACAGAAGTATGGGCAATAGAACATACGCGCAAAAGCTTCTGACTTCACGTCAGTGCTTGAACCATTTTTTTTTTTCGAGATTTTTTTTAAATTTTCTAGGGGTACGGTTCTTAAAATTTTTTTTTCGTCATTTTTTTCAAATTTTCTAGGGGTACGGTTCTTACAAAATTTTAAACACGTCTTTATGTTGATTTTCTACTACTAGTTACCAAGCACCAATTAGATCGAATATTTATTTTTTGAGTTATCAAGGAAATAATATTCCAGGTGGGTATAACTCAGAAACTGTTAGACCGATTATGCCCAAAATCGAACTCAACTGTCCCTTTTGGATACGCAACCTACCCTGAAAATTGCAAGTCCCTATCTCCTTTCGTTCGAAAGTTATCGAGGCAACGGTAACCCATCTACTGAACTCACACAAGAATGCTCGAATCTCCAACAATATTTAACTGATCGTAATAAAACTTGAAACTTGGTAGTAGAGTTAGGTTATGAAGGCTTTTGCAAAATTTCAGCAATTTCAAACGAATAGTTACTGATATATAGAATTTTTTATTTTTTTTTTC
Organism: Halyzia sedecimguttata; assembly: GCA_937662695.2. Taxonomy (NCBI): domain Eukaryota; kingdom Metazoa; phylum Arthropoda; class Insecta; order Coleoptera; family Coccinellidae; genus Halyzia; species Halyzia sedecimguttata. Next base: position 5,342,030 of record OW569416.2, on the reverse strand, counting down.
AATGATTTATTAAAAATTTTCTACAAATGCTATCCTCGCTAAATTTTGCAAACATTTTCGCGTTGGCATTCTACAACCAATAACCATGTTTGAATTCAATCGGTTCAGTATTTTTCGAGTTAATGAGGAACAAAAAACCACCAAATTTCAGAAAATTTCAGATGGCTATAAATCTAAAACGGTTTGGCCGATTATGCTCATAAACAAACTGAGATGTCGCGTTCTGGTGCACATCCTAACCTGAAAATTTTAAGCCGCTATCTCATTCCGTTCTCAAGTTATCGTGACAACAAAAATATTTTTTAAAAATTTTTATAAAATATTCTAGCCATACGATTCGCACAAAATTTCACAAACGTGCTAGGGTTCATATTCTACAACTACTCACCTAGTTTCAATTTGATCGGATTTATATTGGTTGAAAACAAAATTATTACTCGGAAACCGCTGGGCCGATTATGCCCATTAACGAACTTGTCCGTCGTATTGGGATGCGCCACCTACCCTGAAAATTTCAAGTCGCTAGCTCTTTTCGTTCTCAAGTTATCGTGGCAACGGCTGGCCGGACGGCCGGACGGACAGAATCAAATTTGACCTCGAATTCTTCATTGGGGAGTCGAACTTAATCGTTTGAGACCATTTTCGTCAAAAAATTCGAAAGTTACAGACATTTGGGCAAAACTATAACGCGATGTTCCCCAGAACATACGCGCAAAAAATAGAAATATTTCTTAGAAAAAAATTTAAGTTTCTCTTGAAAAAAATTATATTTCAGGTATTTCAGTATTTGTCAGATTCCGCTGAAATTCCGCACAAATCTTCCATCCAAATTAGATTTTCCCAATATTTACAAAAATACAGATCCGCTCGAATTGAAATCGAGTACTCGGTTAAAAAAGTGGGAAAGCCCTGCGGACACGAGCTTTGGCGCTCTTGTTCAAACTTTGACAAATCATATCTCCGAAAGTATTGGTTTCTCAGAGTTGGGAATGATATCAATGGGTCCTTATAATAGAACTGCATCATAAAAGAAACTAACTAACTAACTAACTGAAATTAAATAACGAACTTATCCGAGATATTCATTCCTCAAATCTACTTTGATAAATTATATTATATCAATTGAAACTTAGCCAATATTCCAAATTATTTTTAATGGAGATATTCTGAACCCAAATTGATTAACTTGCAAAGGGATATATTTCCATCAGCATCATCATATGGATTATCCAAGAGATATCTTCGATACCTGAGGTTATTCCATTTTGCATTAAATCACACTTTGTTTGACATGTCTCTTATCTGTAGATGAGGTGAGAATGATGAAATGTATGAACACACCTGAAATTCATAGATACGGACGTTTTTTCGATTACAGCATTCTGTGAAATCATAGGGTTACGATTTAATATTGAAATTTTGAAAAATCATATCTGAAACAGCATCTTAAAAAAATATTTAATTCTGTATTTGTAAAAAGATTTTTTTTTCCTTACTCCGGATCCATACGGCCAATTTTGCTCAATAACGAACTTAACCGAGATATTTACCTCCCAAACCTACTCAGGAAATTTCAACTGTCTAAGGGCCGGTTTCTTAATTGCGAGCTAACCCGAGGTTGCAGGTAACCCGCGTGTTGCGCATTCATGAATATCGCTAAATACATGCGTCCTCTCGCAACCTCGAGTTAACTCGCAAATGAGAAACCGGCCCTAAGTCATTCCGTTCGTGAGTAAACGTGTCTACGGCCGGACCGGCGGGACATAATCGATCTTGAACAAGGATTTTTGATGAGTGAGTCGAACCAAATCGTTTAAGACCATTTTCATCAAAAAATTAGAAAATTACAGACATTTGGCCAAATTGATAAGTCCTCTCTTCCGAGGAACAAGAGTGCCAAGGAGACGACTTGAAGGTTCTTGCTGTATTTTGTGAGGGTGTGTGAGGCGTGAATAAACAGAAGAACATGCTCGTAAAAGATCCTGACTTCTCGAAATACTGCATTAACCTTTAAGACGTCTTTTTAGCAATCTTATTCCTCGGACCAGAATGCTTATCAATTTGCCCAAATGTCTGTAATTTTAGAATTTTTGGATGAAAATGTTCCTTAATGATTTGCTTCGACTCACTGATCAAGAATCCGTGGTCAAAATCGATTCTGTCCGGCCAGTCCGTTAACAAGATAACTCTCGAACGGAATGTAGTAGACAGTTGACATTTTCAGAGTAGGTGTGGGAGATAAATATCTCGGCTTAGTTCGATATTGTGCAAAATCAGCCTGATGGTATCGGAGTAACGAAAAAAAAAATGTTATTGGCACTCTTGTTCCTCGGAACAAAATGCTTAACAATTTGCCCAAATGTCTATAATTTTCGAATTTTTGGATGGAAATGGTCCTAAATGAGTTGGTTCAACTCACTGATCAAGAATCCGTGTTCACAAACGATTCTGTCCGGCCGGCCCGTTCAGCCAGTCGACTTTTAACTGGATAACTCTCTAACGGAATGAGGTAGAAAGTTGAAATTTTCAGAGTAGCTATGGGAGATAAATATCTCGGCTAGGTTCATTACTGGGTAAAATCAGCCTGATGATATCGGAGTAACGAAAAAAAAAATGTTTTTGGCGCTCTTGTTCCTCGAAACAGTGCTTATCAAATTGCCAGAATGTCTGTAATTTTCGAATTTTTGGCTGAAAATGGTCTTAAACGATTTGGTTGGACTCGCTGATCATGAATCCGTGGTCAAATCAATCCTGTCTGGCCGTCCTTCCGGCCCTCTGTTAACACGATAACTCTCGAACGTAATGAACTAGACAGTTGAAATTTTCAGAGTAGGTTTGGGAGATAAATATCTCGGCTGAGTTCGTTAGTTGCCTAATCGGCCAGAAGGTTTCGGAGTAACAAAAAAAAAAATTTTTTATTTTATATATTTTAAATAAAATTTTTTTTGAGATGCAATTTCATCATAAGAATCCATTGATATCATTCTAAACTCTAACAATCTAATACTTTCGGAGATATGATTATTAAAAATTTCAATAATTATTCTCATTACTACATGATTTCATAGAATACTCTAATTATAATTTGCTGATGTATGTAAATCCAACATGAGGGGAGTCATAGACCTACGTTTTGAATTTAATTACGAAAATTCTTGAAAATTGACACACAGAAACCAAATTGAAAAAGTGGGAAGGCCCTGTGGACAGGAGCTTTGGGGCTCTTGTTCAAACTTTGACAAATCATATCTCCGAAAGTATTGGTTTCTCAGAGTTGGGCATGATTTCAATGGACTCTTATTTAATTTAATTCATTTTAAGATGCAGTTCTTTCATAAGAATCCATTTATATCATTCCCAATACTTTCGGAGATATGATTTGTCAAAGTTTGAACAAGAGCGGCAAAGCTCCTGTTCCAGGGTTTTCCCACTTATAGTGTTAGCACGTGAAAATATGTATTGGGCATCGACTTAATTAAAATTTCAAAATATATAAAATAGCGAATTTATTCAGCGGGGATTTGAACCCGGTTCTCCTGCGTGGAAAGCGAGCACGGCAATCGAAGTGTTTTTACAATTCTGAGATTTACATGAATCGAAATTTCAGAGGTAGTTACCTCTTCATCAATTAGTCGAAAGTATTCATTTTAGACCATGTTCGTCAAAAAGAAAATTAAAAACATTTGGTCAAAATTCACGCATGTTCCTCATGCGCGCAAAAAGGATTATTTAACTTTGAAGCGAGAGGATCCCGCCATGCAGTGTCTTCGGAGAACCTTATTCCCTAAAAAATATGAACAAGTCAGGGTATTCAGTAGGTAGTATATTAGCTCAAATTTCTTATATCTCCACTAGGATTTGTCGCCTAACGCCACATTAACACAAGTTTCGTATAAGCCAAATATGATGACCTGCTGTACTTTATGTGAATACACAAATCTTCAGCCCTCATACTGTAATTTATTCTGATAAAATAAAATAAAAAACGAATTAAAATAAAGTAAGAATCAAGGGCAAAAATGATTGGTTTATACAGATAATCTAAAACAAATTGAGTAATATAATGAACCAATCAAATCAAAGCTTTTTGAGAATGACTTCTGAGTTTTAAGAAAATTTTGTCAAGCAGTTTTTAGCGTTAACACCATAGACAACATAGCCTTAACACATAGAAAATTGCTTTGGACATCAAAAGAATTATAATATTAATAATAATAATAAACATTATAGTAAACTTACTCAGCGGATATACGAATCGGGATCTCCCGCGCGGTAGTCTATAAGAGAAACGGATCCGCGCTTTGAGGTAAGCTGAGATTTACATTATTTGAAATTGAAGAATTTAATTTTCACAATAATTGCTAAACTACAGAGCCGATCGATCTGAAATCCGGCACTTGATCATTAAATGGCGGCTTGAAGGTTTATGCAGAATTTCAGCGGAATCTGAAAACGAAATTTTCCAGAAATTTGCGCGTTGGCGTTCTACAACTAATTGCAAAGTTTCGATTCTATCGGATCTGTATTGTTTTGATTAATTCAGGAGTCAATATTCCAGATGGGTATAACTCTGAAACCGTTTGGTAGATTATACACATTAACGAACTTAGCTGTCGCATTTGGATGAGCAACCTACCCTGAAAATTGCAAGTTGCTATATCTTTTCGTTCCAAAGTTGTTGTGGCAATGGTCGGCAGAATAGATTTTGACCTCGAATTATTGAGTAGTCAGACGAACCTTAGCGACTTACACGAGTGTTAAGGTGCGTATAATAAACTACGCGAGGCAAACCCTCGAACATGGATACGCGAGGCAGCCTCACGCTATGTAGACGAGGTGCCGCGCGAGGCATGCCTGTATAAAAAGCGGAATGCCACCTCGCGTATCAATGTTCGAGGGTTTGCAATCGTAGTTTATACGCAGCTCTACGCTATTATGAATGAAGCTTAATACTTGCTCAACTCGCAATTGAGAAAACAGCGCAAATGAAATAAACCACTATTGTAAAACTAACCAAGAATAGGAAACATATTATGTGAGTAACCATATAAATAATAGTGTTCCACTCTAAAAGAAAAAAATGTGGGATAGCTCTGTGGACAGGAGCATTGGCGCTTTTGTTCAAACTTGTACAAATCATCTCCGAAATGATTGGCTTCTCATAGTTGGGAATTATACCAATGGATTCTTATAATAGAACTATATCATAAAAGAAACTAAATTAAGATAACGAGATTACCCGAGATATTCATTCCTCAAATTTCCTCTTCTGAAAATTATATTATGTCAATTGAAACTTAGCCAATATTCCAGTTTTTTTTTCACTGAAGATATTCTGTACCCAATTTGATAAACTTACCAAATTATATATTTCCAACATCATATTAATCATCCAAGGGCATAAAGGGTAAGGGTAATTATAATATGAATACCCCCTATAATTAAAATTGGTAATTTTGCATTAAATCTTTGTTTGTTAGAACAGAAATACATGTGACATGTCTGTCATAGGTAGATTAAATGTATGAACAGTGAACAGAGACAGATAGAATTCGCATTCTGTGAAAACATGGAAGCACGTATTATTGAAATTTTTAAAAATCATATCTTTGAAAGTATAAGCTAATTAGAGTTGAAAATGATACCACTGGATTCTTAAGATGAAACTACATCTTAAAAAAAGTCAATTCGAATTTACTTCGAAACCGTTCTGCCAATTTGGCCCAATAAGCGAGATATTTATCTCCCAAACCTATTCTGAAAATTTTAACTGTCTAGCTCATTCCGTTCAAGAGTAATTGTGTTAACGGATGGCCGGATGTCCGACAGAATCGATTTCGACCACGGATTCTTGATCAGTGAGTCGAACCAAATCTCTCAAGACCGTTTTCAGCCAAAAATTCGAAAATTACAGACATTGGGCAAATTTATGAGCACTCCGTTCCGATGAACGAGCGCGCCAAAAATACATTGCTTGCTTGCTAAGCAAAAATAAACATTCATTGTATACATTAAAAAATTCCTTCTAAACCCACAACATTTCCTCATGTATTGTAGGTATCCATTTCTTATCTGAACTTCTTAACCGAAGCACGCTGGGTTGATTTTGTAATTATCCTATTACCCTTGGGTTCCGATATTGCTGGTATTACGGCCCCCCAGTAAATCATTTTGGAACGCTCTTCAGTGAATTGCCAGTGAATTTCAATAGCAATATCTGACTACTAAATTTAATGCTCAGTAAGTAAGTACCTACAGTTCAGGAATATCGGAACACGCCATATACGATGTCATCGTATACATATCAAAATTACATAATAATGAAAAATGGCGATACCGTTGTTATAAAATCAACAAGTCAAGAGCGTTCCTGCCAATAGGGTCCTTCATAATGGCTTCTTATAACTAATATACTTATGCATATATTTCACAAGTCAAATAGACTCCAGGGAGTTCTTTGATTTGCCGAGAAAGCAAGAGTAGATGCATTTCTGGCTTTCTTGGCCTTCATCAGTACTCTGTAGCTTCTCAACAAATTCAACTAAACTGAACCGGGTTAAGCCTCTCAGAGCCGGCTTGATCGACCAAGCCGGCTCTGATTCCTGCTTATCTCGTACGGAAATAACATTTTCTTTAACATTCCACTTTCTTAAAACCTTTTAAAGTTCGCGATAGATTATTTCCAACAAGCCAGGCAAAATTCAACTGAACTGGGACAGCTGATCATGTTCAATGTTTACAAATTCGTCATAATACAATAAATCTGTATAGATATTCCCTTTGAAGATTTTTTTTGTATCTTGTACCTGATTTACTCTTGTTGAAATATTTTCCACTATATTATTTATTTTCATTCATTTATTATATATCTTGTGTTAAGATGTCATAAGCCTGGTCATATTTACCAAGCGCATAGAGACTACTCCAAACACCTGTCGGACGTTATTAAAAGAGCTAAATCTGCATTTGAGTCCGAACTGGTTTCCTCTGGGGACCGTAGGCGAGTGTTTAAGTATCTGAGGTCATCCCTAAAAACGAAAGTCACCTTTCCACTAGTCTGAGATAAACACGGTGACGTCACCGTTGGCATCTGCAGAGGAGTTGGCCGACGTTTTTGAATCTGCCTTTTCTTTGGAGCCTCTTCGCTTGCCGGGACTATTGACCGGTGATCTGGGTGCCGTATTGGGTGATATTCAGTTCACTCCTACTATTGTTTTGAAGCATCTCCAAATATTGAAAGTTTCTTCTTCTCCAGGAGCAGACGGAATTTCCGCGAAGGTTCTCAGGTGCTGCGCACCTTCCCTGGCTGAACCCTTCTCCATCTTATTTAATATATCTTTTTCTTCCCACACACTACATGCCTGTTGGAAAAGTATGTAAGAAGATAATCCTGGAAAGAATTATTCAGTTCGCGCTTGACAACAACTTAATTGCCGAGAAACAGCATGGTTTCCTGCCTGGCTGTTCTTTGTTGACAAACCTTTCGTTATGTGTGCATGAATGGTCGAGGATGCTGGATAGCGGTATTCCTGTTGATGTGGTTTACCTCGATTTTTCACGTTCGTTCGATCGCGTTCCACACAAGTCTACTTCTCAAGCTTGATAGTTTGGGTATTCGAGGTTCCCTCCTTGAGTGGATCAAGTCATTCCTTTCTGATCGCAGTTTTCGCGTGCGCGTGGGAGATTCTCTATCGACTACGAGATCAGTTCTAAGTGGTGTCCCCCAGGGTTCGGTGCTTGGCCCCATACTTTTTCTTCTCTATACTTCGGATTTGCATGGATCCAATAGTTGCCTTCGATCCAATTGTTCGCATTTTACCAATGATGCTAAAATCGTTGGTGATCTGCTCGGCAATCCAAGTTTCACCCAGCAGGACCTTGATGCCCTCTACGACTGGTCTGTGAACTGGTCTTTACCTCTAAATCTTCTGAAGTGCTCTGTTATCCACATGGGAAGGATTAATCCCGCCACCGAATACTTTCTCGTTGGTGACGCCATTTCCACCGAAAGCTCTCATTGCGACCTTGGAGTCGTTGTTTCCAAGGACCAAGAGAGGTCCTTGTCCTAATCATATCTTACATACTGTTAACAAGGCAAAGATAATTCTTTATATTCTCGTTCGTGACGTGGAACTACTCGAGAGTGTCCAGCGTCGTGCGACCAGAACCCCCTATGGTGGGCTGCGATCCAGCTATCTTGAAAGGCTTTCTATTATGAATCTTCCCCTTTTTTCTGATAGGCCGACACGAGGTGACCTTATTATCACCTATAGAGCTCTCCTCGGACTTTTCAAACGTGGATCTGGGTGAAATTTTCACTCTAAACAGTGACGAACGATTACGTGGCGGAGAGTTGCGGAGAGAAAGTTTCAAGACAACCCAGAGAGAATATTTCCTGTGCAGCAAGGTGTTTTCTGCTTGGAATCGTTTACCACCTACCGTTGTGGAGGCCTCCTCTGTCAATTCATTCAAGAACTAGTACGACGGGTGGATGCACTGTTGATCATCGCCAATCTCAGGAGGATGCTCTCTTTTTTTTTCCTTCAGTCTTCATTTATAATTCAAACTGTTTTTTTTTTGGCTATTTGCATTGTACATTTGCATTTATTTTGTTATTCTTTGAGTTTATAGAATTATTTCTAAACTTTTGCTTAATACCTTATATTTTATTAAAAACTTAAATTTTTGTTTTGAAAAATGCGAGATTCCATTGAAAATTTGTTTCGAAATTAAATGATTAAGACAAAAATCTAGAGGAAGGGACCCCAAAGTTTTCTAGCGTAGGGCCCCGGAAATTGTAATTCCGCCCCATGTTTCGGATATACATTACGATTTTGGCGGTTGTGCCGAATCGAATGAAGCAGGTGTTTCCTATTCGAAGTCCTACCAAAAACTACACTTCATCCCAACTGAAAATCAGGTTGGGAATCAGATTAAAATTGCGTAATTTTTTATGTGCCAAAAATATCACTTCTGGACAGTCGGGAAGAAGATGCATTTATTTTGGCACCATAAGTGTGAAGGAAGAACCTTGCTGATTCAAAGTTGGGTTTTTTCGGTAATTATATGGTCACTATAAAAGTAACTACATTATTGTTGACTAAAGTTTTTTGTCGTCTGACGACAAAAAAACTGTAGTGGAAAAGAGTGTAGTTACTTTTATAGTGTTCATAATAAGTCCACAGTGAACTCAAAATAGAATAATTATGAATTATATGGTCGTTTGTACGTTGATTTTCACGAATATTGATAGGATTTTTTGACCATTATTGAATCAGATGTCATTTATCAGGACTGGAGTAATCTATCATTATTAAGTTGATAATGTTAAGTAGATAATGATAAATATCGGGACTCTCAGTTGTTGAAAACACCGTTTTCATTTTACCTCTAAGAGCGAATATTTGTTATACGTTGTTGTTGATTTTCGGATTTACAGTAATGTCTTGTAGCTGTTTCCGATGCGAAGATAGGATACAATAATTACTACCTACCTACTACTTTCATGGTGAGAAATAACAGACTCCTACTACTACTAATACTATATTGTGTATTATAGCGTGCTTGTTTTCGTGAACATTTTGCCCAAATGCTTGTAATTTTCAAATTTTTGGACGAAAATATTCTCGAACGTTTAGTTTAGACTAACTGATAAAGAATCTGAGGTCAAACTTAATTATACCCGTACGTCCCTATGCACGATTACTGTCGAACGCAATGAGTTAGAGAGTTCAATTTTGCAACCATCTGAGAATTTGAATTTTCAATAACTCCAAAAATTTAAACTCTAGAGTTATGCAAAATTTAGTGGGGACCGTACGACAAGGCCTGCTTTGTGTTGCTGGAGCAATGGAAAGTACTCCAACTGCGGATATGCAGGTTCTCGTGGGACTCCCTTCCCTTCATCATCTGGTGAGGGCGGAGGCGAGGCTGGCGGCCTAGGGGCTGCAGCTAAATGGTATCTGGAGACAACGGTTATACGGACACGATAGGATTGGGGGACTTAATAGTCACACGATGCTGAGCATGGTGAGCGACTGGTGTCCAGTAACTAAAAATTTTATCTTTCCTTCAAGCTGAGGCTAAGAACCCCTGCGGAGGGGGAGAAAAGACCGCACGTTGAACTAACATGGCTCACGGACGGTTCAGTGATGGGCGGATGCTCTGGGGCTGGAATGTATGGGACTGCACCCAATATGAGCATTTCGATCTCGCTTGGGCAATGCACCACTATATTCCAGGGGGAATTGATAGCCATCACGATATGTGTGTAGATAATATTCGTATTGGCTATTCCATTGGGAACATACGAATTCTTTCGTACAATCAGGCTGCACTTAAGGCAATAGCCTGCCGGAGAATTAAAGACACGCTTGTGCTGGAATGCCGAAAGCACCTAGAAATCTTAGCTGCCACAAACCAAGTTGAGCTCAGGTGGGTACCGGGGCACACATGGGTTGAAGGGAATGAAAGAGCTGACGCATTCGCTAGAGAGGGCTCGGCTATCCCCCTCTCCGGACAGAGCAGGTAGTAGGAGTGACCAAATCGGCTATGAAAGGTGCCATTGAAAAATGGATCCTTGCAGAGCACACTCAGCACTGGAAAAAAACTTCTGCCAGCTACATAGTAAGTTAATGATGGGACAGCCGCGCCCCTCACTAACTAAAGAAGTCTTACTACTAAGTAGGAGTAAGCTCAGGGAAGTATATGGCCTACTAACCGGACACTGTACCCTGAGAAATCAACCGAACAACAAGGGGATTCTTCGAGAAAACCCTGTTTGTAGGAAGTGTGGGGGCAGACGAAACTGCCCCACATGTCATATACACTATGGGGGTCACGACACGACCCTGAGTGACAGAAACCATGTGAGGTACCTAGTCAAGGGCCTAATCCTACTTGCTAGGAAAATGGACCTTATGTATGTAATACACCGACAAGGCAGTGGAGATGTTGCATGAGACCCATGTAATGTCGGTGGTGCATGATTTAGCTCGGTTAAGTAAACCTGAGCTGCTGGGGATCGACTAAGAGACGCTATGGGGGCTAGCAACCCGAGCTGAGGAGGATGAACCATGTAACCCTGTCCGCTAACAGGAGACCGACCGAGGTGCAATAAGACCCCTCTAGTCTGCAGCAGGGGCTACTAATTCGATCGGAATCGATCTAAGACAAACAAATTATCCTGATTTCTTTACTAGTTTTAAACTCGATCTGATCTATATTGTTGGAAAAATATCGAGATTCTTACTATAACTAATACAGTGGACCATATAAATTTTAGTCGAAATGCAACATTTTCATAGAACGATAGGCGGCACGTAATAGGGCACACTCAAAATGGAAATACTAGACATCGAATAGAAATGTATAATCGAATCGGAATTGAACTAAATTGCGATTCTGTAGAATACAATCGTTCAACCGTCGGAATCCGAAAAATAAATCGATTTCTACTGCATCGACGGCACGGAATCGTATATCATGTTTATGATCGTACTCCGAGATAGAAACGCTCGCACCAGAGGGAATATGCGTTCCTCGATCGTTCGTTGATAAACAACGTAAACTCTCCTAGTTTACGCATTTTCGTAAAAGGTTCAACAAATAGTTCTCGTCATCCGAGAGTTGGACATTGCCTATGGTTAATATTCACTTAGACTGAATATTAACAGTAAGATGTAACAACTGTGAAATGCTCCGACAGTTCACTAATACACGCAGTTCTACTCCATGGCTCTAGGAGCACAATCCTCTGTCGACAATTCAGGAACTTCGTCCTCTACTTAATTACCAATATATAGGTTTTCGACAGGTAATATGTGGAGATGATGGAAACTCCAATTCCCAATGAATATTGACTACTTTCTCAGATCAGGAATTTTACGCCATTCACATTTGTCAGATCAAGAACAAATAATGGACCATTTTTCAACATTCAATAGTCCAATGGATGGAAATCCTTCTTACATAATATGCTCTAATATAGGACACCGTCCCAAAATATGCTGACATATCTTATATTAATCTAAGATTCTAAGTTTTACCATTGTTCATAGATGGTTCTACACAGTAAAACAAGTAGATCCCCTCTGTCATACTTCCATGTAAATTGGTCCATCCGATACAAAATCCGCTTGCCAGCGAGTGAGAATTCAAGGGATGATAATCAACTAACAAAATACGAGATATTTGATACATCGATTTATATAAAATATCTTCCGCCGCTATGCGATATGAAAATTATGGAAATATAAGATGTTTTCATGCTCGAGGATAACTGGAATATCCATAGAGGAATAGAAGGAATTCTATTGTCTCTGGGAATAACGCAAGTTGTCAACATTTATACTGAACATAGATCACCAAAAGACAGCTTCAATTTTTCAGCACCACTTCGCCAACAGAGGTCGCCAGATCTTCAGCCCCAAGAGAATAATTCCATGCAACCCAAAATACAACGAAACAGTTGAGTTCGACAGGGGTCACGAGAACAATAGGGGATTATTTATATGACGCATGATTATCCCTAGATAAGTATGTGAAGAATAAGCGCCAGATTTTGAACGAATGTATGGAGAACGCTAAAACAGAAAATAATGTATAATTCCCACATTCAGGTTGTATAACGCCCGACAAATTTGAGAAACTTTCATATTTGGGTGGACTAAAATCCCAACGTTGTGGTGCAGAAACATTCCCAATATAAATTGCCCGTGAATATGGTGTAGCTGTATGATAATCATTTGATAGAACCGCAGATTAATGATGGATGAAATGTCTAGCCATATTTTCTAATCAATATTCTAATGTACATTTTACCAAACATTCCATCGGTCAGGGTGGTCATATCGCCTGGCCGTCTAGATCTTCAGATCCAGATCTCCCACCCTAGTGAACTATCGAGGGTGGGGGTTGTGTAATAACGAATCTAGCGATATCTATTAGGGGAGGTCCACACATGATGACACATTTCAAATGATGGTAAACTGCTAATATTTATGAAATTAGGTTTATTAAAGATTTGGTTACACTGCAGTAAAGTGTAAAATACTCATTCTCAGTTGGGTCCAAACTTTCGCTGCGCTAAAACGTTGTTCTGCGAGTGGGACGTTTGATACTAAGAATAAGTAAGTCCAGAACTTATAAAAGTAAACTGATTGATAAGGAACAACTTCTTTTAATCCGTAGCCACTGCAATTAAACCCAAACACAAATACAAAGAGTTTGTTGAGTAGTACACGCTGTGCCAAATTGTCGATTTGTTTTCTTGGTTGGAATTGAATTTTTTTTTTGTACAACTGATGGAACTGTTCTACGTTCAAAGGATGGCATAGGTGTGCCATCGTCTGAACACCTACGAAATATTCCTTCACAGTCAACAAGAGTCTTGATTCTTTTCTATTATGATCGTTTATTTTTCTAGATATGGAGGAGTGTACTAAGAAAATCGAATTTACCTTGGTAAATTCTATTAAGAAGAGTGTCCAATACAGGAGAATGGACAATAGAATTCATCATGGTAAATAAGATTAAGAAGAGTGTCCAATACAAGAGAATGGACAATAGAATTCATCATGGTAAATTCGATTAAGAAGAGTGTCCAATACAGGAGAATAGAAAATAGAATTCATCATGGTAAATTCGATTAAGAAGAGTGTCCAATACAGGAGAATGGACAATAGAATTCATCATGGTATATTCGATTAAGAAGAGTGTTCATTACAGGAGTATGGACAATAGAACATACGCGCAAAAGCACCTGACTTCACGTCAGTGCTTGAACCAATTTTTATTTATAATATCATTTAAATTAATATTATAGGACGTGACTTTGAAATTTAAGCTATACTGACTTACAGCAAAAATATTATAAAGAAAAGAAGATAGTTAAACTATCATTTTAATAAAATGATGCATTTTTATTGTTCAAATAAAGATATTTTGTCAACTTATAAGAATTTCTTCATTCAATGGTATTTCAAAGAACTAATTACAGTTTTAAATATTTAATAAAAAAATGGAATAAATTTCATATACATATATAGATCCTATCGTATTCAAACTTGGAACTTGGTAGTAGAATTATGTTCTGAAGGCTTCCGCAAAATGTCAGCCATGTCGGATGAATAGTTTCTGATATCTAGAATTTTTTTCAATGATTTCTTAAAAATTTTCTAGTGATACGATCCTCACAAAATTTTGCAAGAACTTTTGCGTTGGCATTCTACAACTAACAACTAAGTTTGAATTGGATTAGTTTTATATTTTTCGAGTTATGGAGAAAATAACAATCGAATTTCAGATGAATATAACTCCATAACCGTTTTGCGATTATGCTCATGAACAAACTCAAATGTCCCATTCAGGTGCACAACCTAACCTGAAAATTTCAAATCGCTATCTCTTTCCTTTCTCAGGTTATCGTGACATAAAAAATATTTTTTTAAATTTTCTAGCGTTACGGTTCACACAAAATTCTGCACACGTCTTCAAGTCGATATTCTACAACTAATTGGCAAGCTTCAATTCGATCGAGTCTATATTTTTTAAGTTATCGAGGAAATAATATTCCAGGTGGGTATAACTCGGAAACCGTTCGACCGATTATGCCCAAAAACGAACTCAACTCTCCCTTTCGGATACGCAACCTACCCTGAAAATTGCAAGTACCTATCTCCTTTCGTTCGAAAGTTATCGAGGCAACGGTCACCCATCTACTGAACTCGCACAAGAATGCTCGAATCTCCAACAATATTTAACCGATCGTATTAAAACTTGAAACTTGGCTTTAGAGTCAGGTTATGAAGGCTCTTGCAAAATTTCAGCAATTTCAAACGAATTGTTACTGATATATAGAAGTTTTTTTTTATTTTCAATGATTTATTAAAAATTTTCTACAAATGCTATCCTCACCAAATTTTCCAACATTTTCGCGTTGGCATTCTACAGGTAATAACCATGTTTGAATTCAATCGGTTCAGTATTTTTCGAGTTAATCCGATAATATCCGATAGTGTTCAAACTGAACTGGACAATAGTTAGGTTCTGAAGGCTCTCGCAAAATTGTAGCAATATCGGACGAATAGTTTCTGATATGAGGAGCAACTTTTCAATACGCATTTAGTCCAAAAACTATTTTATTGGAAATCAACGAAAAACTATTTTTTCTTCCACCCATGCTTTATAATTTGAGTACGTCAAGTTTGTTCGAAAGAAATTCACATCTAAAGATAAAAACCAATCTCATTTAAATCAATATTGATCAGATATACACAGATAATGTAAAAAATTGGTTCAAGCACTGACGTGAAGTAAGAAGCTTTTGCGCGTATGTTCTATAGTCCATTCTTCTGTATTGGACACCCCTAATCGAATTTACCATGGTAAATTATGTTGTCCATTCTCCTGTATTAGACACTCTTAATTCGAATTTACCATGGTAAATTCGAATTAAGTGTCCAATACAGGAGAATGGACAACATAATTTACTCTTAATTCGAATTTACCATGGTAAATTCGAATTAAGTGTCCAATACAGGAGAATGGACAACATAATTTACCATGGTAAATTCGATTAGGGGTGTCCAATACAGAAGAATGGACTATAGAACATACGCGCAAAAGCTTCTGACTTCACGTCAGTGCTTGAACCAATTTTTTTTTTCGTGATTTTTTAAAAATGTTCTAGTGGTACGATTCTTAAAATTTTTTTTTTCGTCATTTTTTTCAAATTTTCTAGGGGTACGGTTCACACAAAATTTTAAACACGTCTTTATGTTGATTTTCTACTACTAGTTACCAAGCTTCAATTCGATCGAATATTTATTTTTTGAGTTATCAAGGAAATAATATTCCAGGTGGGTATAACTCGGAAACCGTTAGACCGATTATGCCCAAAAACGAACTCAACTCTCCCTTTTGGATACGCAACCTACCCTGAAAATTGCAAGTCCCAATCTCCTTTCGTTCGAAAGTTATCGAGGCAACGGTCACCCATCTACTGAACTCGCACAAGAATGCTCGTATCTCCAACAATATTTAACCCATCGTAATAAAACTAGAAACTTAGCAGTAGAGTTAGGTTATGAAGGCTCTTGCAAAATTTCAGCAATTTCAAACGAATGGTTACTGATATATAGAATTTTTTTTTTTAATTTTCAATGATTTATTAAAAATTTTCTACAAATGCTATCCTCACCAAATTTTGCAAACATTTTTGCGTTGGCATTCTACAACTAATAACCATGTTTGAATTCAATCGGTTTAGTATTTTTCGAGTTAATGAATTGAAAACAGAATTATTACTCGGAAACCACTGGGCCGATTATACCCATTAACGAACTTGTCCGTCGTATTGGGATGCGCCACCTACCCTGAAAATTTCAAGTCGCTAGCTCTTTTCGTTCTCAAGTTATCGTGGCAACGGACGGCCGTACGGCCGGACGGCCTTACGGCCGGACGGCCGGACGGACAGAATCAAATTTGACCTCGAATTCTTCATTGGGGAGTCGAACTTAATCGTTTGAGACCATTTTCGTCATAAAATTCGAAAGTTACAGACATTTGGGCAAAACTATAACGCGATGTTCCCCAGAACATACGCGCAAAAACGTTTGGACTTAATGTTTTGATTCATCCCATTGTAAGTAATGCGTTTTGTTGTGGTTGAAATTGAACATAATGCTGTTTGATGCGATTTATTGAATTTAGAGAAAACAGTCTGCACAGTAAGTGTTGGCCTGTAATCTAACTAAGATGAGCAAATCGATAAAAAAAATTGTTTATATTTTATTTCTTTCAAAAATACAAACGTAAACATAATTCATTCTAAAATATCGAAACATGTTAAAAATATTAATTTGTTCCTGGTTAAGATCATCCTCGAGACAGTCGCACACGATATTTTCTTCAACGTCTACAGCAGGATCTGATCCGACTACAAGTCTGAACAAAATGCTTTTAGATGCAGCTTACATACTTTGTATTTGAATTACACAGGGACATAATGTTATTTGGAAGATTTGGTTTACATAGGGCTATAGTGCAATATAAATAATTTCTGAATCCGCTTCAAACTCAATTTCGCCCAAATTGGACATAATGCGTTTTGAAAAGTTACTCCTATAAAGAATTTTTTTCAATGATTTTCAATAATTTTTAAAAATTTTCTAGTAACACGATGCTCACGAAATTTCGCAAATGTTTTTGCGTTGGCGTTATACACTCTACGATAACCATGTTTGAATTGGATCGGTTTTGTATTTTTCGAGTTATTGAGGAAATAACAACCACATTTCAGAGGAGTATAACTCCAAAACCGTTTCGTCAATTATGCCTTTGAGCATTAAGATGCACAACCTAACCTGAAAAATTTCAAGTCGGTATCTCTTTTGGTTCTCCGGTTATCGTGATATAAATAATATTATTTAATAATTTTTTTTTTACTTTTTACTTACACGATTCTCAAAAAAATTCACAAACGTTTTTAGGTTTGTATTCTACAACTATCCACCAAGTATCAATTCGATCGGATTTGACTTGCTTGAAAACAAAATTATTACTCGGAAACCATTGGACCGATTATGCCCATTAACGAAATTATCCTTTGTATTGAAATGCGCCACCTACCCAGAAAATTTCAAGTTCCTATCTTTTTCCGTTTTCAAGTTATCGTGGCAAAGGCCGGTCGGCCGGCCAGACAGAATCAAATTTGACCTCGAATTCTTCATCAGTCAGCGAACATTACAGACATTTGGGCAAAATGATAACGCGATGTTCCCCAGAACATACGCGCACGTTATCATTTTGATCAAATATCTGTAATGTTCGAATTAGATAGAAAAATTATTGAATCCGATACTTCCTCTGAAGTACAACATCGTTTCTTTTAAGGCAGTATAAGTCCTAGCTTTGATTTTACCAAAATCTACATATGGCAAATGAAAACCTGTTAAAAATTGTGGAATGCGGAGGATAAGAAAACTGCTTCATTGATCACCGAAATTAGCATGTACATATAAGTCACCTTAACATCTGGAGGATAGAGAATTATATAATAAATACCGTTATGAGCTGTTAGATAACAAGTCCTTCGAATCCAAATTCGTGAATAATTTTAGAGTAAATTATTGTAATTGAAATCAACCGTAAAATCTAAAAATATGGAGATTTCTGAATAGCTGATTTAAACAGTCCAAAAGAATAAAAAAATATATGAGAGCATTGACGTGGTGTCACGGCGCTTTTCCCAAATAATAAATGAATCTCACTAATTTGTAGCATTTTAACATACTAAATTCTATAATCAGTGTCAAATATGTCATCAAGAAAACAATATTTAATATCGATAGATTGCGAGAAATATTCAGAATATACTCTTTTACTTTTAAGAGAACGTCACATCTTTGACTGTCAAATTAAAACAATATTATGGCTTTTTTGGTGCCTATCATTTTGTACAAATGTTTGTAATTTCCGAATTTTTGGCAGAAAATGTGCATAAGCGTTTAGTTTCCACTTTCTGATGAAGAATCCGTGGTCAAACTTAATTAGGACTGCACGGCAACTCTCCAACGAAATGAGACGGATACTTTGCAGGGTAGATTTGTGGCATAATTATCTCGGTAAAGTTCGTCAATGTGTGAAATCTCATAGTGGTTTCGGAGTTATAACCATCTGATATTTGCCCAATAACTCGAAAAATACCGATCTGATCAAATTGAGACTTTGTAGCTACTTGAAAAATGCCCACACGAAGACGAAGACTGCAAAATTAAAAAAAAAAAGGCTCTCAGAAACTACTGCCAAAATTTTGCAAGAGCCTAAAACTTATTTTACAGCCAAATTCTAAATTTGTACTCGATCGGATATATAGTGTTGGAAACATTGGAAAAATTTATATTCATTCCTGCAAGACCAGCCAAGTCATTTGCCCAAATGTATGTAATTTTGGAATTTTTTGCAAAAAATGATCTCAAACGTTCAGCTAAGACTCAGCCAGATGGCCAGACGACTACTCTCGATAGAAATATTAGAGAGCTTGAATTTACAGGGTAGGTTCGGAGTCCAGATGCGCAGGTTAAGTTAATTGATAGGCAAAATCCACCTTGTGGTTTCGGAGCCACTCTGTTGGTCCTCTGTTTTACATTCGAGCAACAAACTTGTGAAGGGTGATACATTTTTGACGCGAAGTCTCACGAATTTGATGATTGATGAATTGGTAGTCATTCTTATTAGAGCAATTTGTTTAAGAGATGATTTTGAATTGAAATTAAAACCTATCGCGGGTCGTGATGAGTTGAATATGAACTATGGACTTATTTCAACGAATTGGTTTTATTGAATGTTAAACGATATTTTATCCAGATATAATAGGAAACCCAAGATGAGAAAATTTGCCGAAATCGGAAATATTATGTGTAATATAAAATCCCAAACAATGAAAAAGAGTCACTGATAATCTTTAAAAATTTTCCGGATTATCCCTATTTTTTACCGATTCACGAGGAAAATTTTCATTTTCAAAATTCTCAAATGTCTGTTCCAGAAGAGGTTAAAACAGTTATTGAGATTTATATGGGTATTCAAACCATTCGTTGCTCCAAAAGAATCAAATATGGTATATTGGGACGTAATTGAATAATTGAAACAAATATTTTCACACAATCAAGATAATACTTCGGGAGGTATGTTTATTATTATTATATGGTTCTTTTCTGGGTGTTCTATCCCAAACTCTGTAAAATATCTATTAAATAAAAATTGGTTCAAGCACTGACGTGAAGTCAGAAGCTTATGCGCGTATGTTCTATTGTCCATTCTTCTGTATTGGACACCCTTAATCGAATTTACCATGGTAAATTATGTTGTCCATTCTCCATTTACCATGCTAAATTCGAATTAAGTGTCCAATACAGGAGAATGGACAACATAATTTACCATGGTAAATTCGATTAAGGGTGTCCAATACAGAAGAATGGACAATAGAACATACGCGCAAAAGCTTCTGACTTCAAGTCAGTGCTTGAACCAATTTTTTTTTTCGTGATTTTTTTGAAATTTTCTAGGGGTCCGGTTCTTAAAATTTTTTTTTCATCATTTTTTTCAAATTTTCTAGGGGTACGGTTCTTACAAAATTTTTAACACGTCTTTATGTTGATTTTCTACTACTAGAACTACCAAGCTTCAATTCGATCGAATATTTATTTTTTCAGTTATCAAGGAAATAATATTCCAGGTGGGTATAACTCGGAAACCGTTAGACCGATTATGCCCAAATACGAACTCAACTCTCCCTTTCGGATACGCAACCTACCCTGAAAATTGCAAGTCCCTATCTCCTTTCGTTCGAAAGTTATCGAGGCAACGGTACCCATCTACTGAACTCACACAAGAATGCTCGAATCTCCAACAATATTTAACCGATCGTATTAAAACTTGAAACTTGGCAGTAGAGTTACGTTATGAAGGCTCTTGCAAAATTTCAGCATTTTCAAACGATTAGTTACTGATATATATGTTTTTTTTTATTTTCAATGATTTATTAAAAATTTTCTACAAATGCTATCCTCACCAAATTTTGCGAACATTTCCGTGTTGGCATTCTACAACTAATAACAATGTTTGAATTCAATCGGTTCAGTATTTTTCGAGTTAACGAGGAACAAAAAACCACCAAATTTTAGAAAATTTCAGATGGCTATAACTCTAAAACCGTTTGGCCTATTATGCTCATAAACAAACTGAAATGTCGCGTTCTGGTACACATCCTAACCTGAAAACTTGAAGCTGCTATCTCTTTCCGTTCTCAAGTTATCGTGACAACAAAAATATTATTTTTAATTTTCTAGCCATACGATTCGCACAAAATTTCACAAACGTGCTTAGGTTTATATTCTACAACTACTCACCAAGTTTCAATTCGATCGGATTCATATTGGTTGATAACAAAATTATTACTCGGAAACCACTGGGCCGATTATGCCCATTAAAGAACTTGTCCGTTGTATTGGGATGCGCCACCCACCCTGAAAATTTCAAGTCGCTAGCTCTTTTCGTTCTCAAGTTATCGTGGCAACGGCCGGCCGGTCAGAATAAAATTTGACCTCGAATTCTTCATTGGGGAGTCGAATTTTTTTTCATCAAAAAATTCGATAGTTACAGACATTTGGGCAACCATTGCAAAGGAATGGTTACTGATATATAGAATTTTTTTTTTTAATTTTCAATGAAATATTAAAAATTTTCTACAAATGCTATCCTCACCAAATTTTGCAAACATT
Source organism: Halyzia sedecimguttata (assembly GCA_937662695.2). Classification (NCBI taxonomy): domain Eukaryota; kingdom Metazoa; phylum Arthropoda; class Insecta; order Coleoptera; family Coccinellidae; genus Halyzia; species Halyzia sedecimguttata. The sequence continues at coordinate 5,320,746 of OW569416.2, read as the reverse complement.
TTTGCGTTGGCATTCTACAACTAATAACCATGTTTGAATTCAATCGGTTTAGTATTTTTCGAGTTAATGAATTGAAAACAGAATTATTACTCGGAAACCACTGGGCCGATTATACCCATTAACGAACTTGTCCGTCGTATTGGGATGCGCCACCTACCCTGAAAATTTCAAGTCGCTAGCTCTTTTCGTTCTCAAGTTATCGTGGCAACGGACGGCCGTACGGCCGGACGGCCTTACGGCCGGACGGCCGGACGGACAGAATCAAATTTGACCTCGAATTCTTCATTGGGGAGTCGAACTTAATCGTTTGAGACCATTTTCGTCATAAAATTCGAAAGTTACAGACATTTGGGCAAAACTATAACGCGATGTTCCCCAGAACATACGCGCAAAAACGTTTGGACTTAATGTTTTGATTCATCCCATTGTAAGTAATGCGTTTTGTTGTGGTTGAAATTGAACATAATGCTGTTTGATGCGATTTATTGAATTTAGAGAAAACAGTCTGCACAGTAAGTGTTGGCCTGTAATCTAACTAAGATGAGCAAATCGATAAAAAAAATTGTTTATATTTTATTTCTTTCAAAAATACAAACGTAAACATAATTCATTCTAAAATATCGAAACATGTTAAAAATATTAATTTGTTCCTGGTTAAGATCATCCTCGAGACAGTCGCACACGATATTTTCTTCAACGTCTACAGCAGGATCTGATCCGACTACAAGTCTGAACAAAATGCTTTTAGATGCAGCTTACATACTTTGTATTTGAATTACACAGGGACATAATGTTATTTGGAAGATTTGGTTTACATAGGGCTATAGTGCAATATAAATAATTTCTGAATCCGCTTCAAACTCAATTTCGCCCAAATTGGACATAATGCGTTTTGAAAAGTTACTCCTATAAAGAATTTTTTTCAATGATTTTCAATAATTTTTAAAAATTTTCTAGTAACACGATGCTCACGAAATTTCGCAAATGTTTTTGCGTTGGCGTTATACACTCTACGATAACCATGTTTGAATTGGATCGGTTTTGTATTTTTCGAGTTATTGAGGAAATAACAACCACATTTCAGAGGAGTATAACTCCAAAACCGTTTCGTCAATTATGCCTTTGAGCATTAAGATGCACAACCTAACCTGAAAAATTTCAAGTCGGTATCTCTTTTGGTTCTCCGGTTATCGTGATATAAATAATATTATTTAATAATTTTTTTTTTACTTTTTACTTACACGATTCTCAAAAAAATTCACAAACGTTTTTAGGTTTGTATTCTACAACTATCCACCAAGTATCAATTCGATCGGATTTGACTTGCTTGAAAACAAAATTATTACTCGGAAACCATTGGACCGATTATGCCCATTAACGAAATTATCCTTTGTATTGAAATGCGCCACCTACCCAGAAAATTTCAAGTTCCTATCTTTTTCCGTTTTCAAGTTATCGTGGCAAAGGCCGGTCGGCCGGCCAGACAGAATCAAATTTGACCTCGAATTCTTCATCAGTCAGCGAACATTACAGACATTTGGGCAAAATGATAACGCGATGTTCCCCAGAACATACGCGCACGTTATCATTTTGATCAAATATCTGTAATGTTCGAATTAGATAGAAAAATTATTGAATCCGATACTTCCTCTGAAGTACAACATCGTTTCTTTTAAGGCAGTATAAGTCCTAGCTTTGATTTTACCAAAATCTACATATGGCAAATGAAAACCTGTTAAAAATTGTGGAATGCGGAGGATAAGAAAACTGCTTCATTGATCACCGAAATTAGCATGTACATATAAGTCACCTTAACATCTGGAGGATAGAGAATTATATAATAAATACCGTTATGAGCTGTTAGATAACAAGTCCTTCGAATCCAAATTCGTGAATAATTTTAGAGTAAATTATTGTAATTGAAATCAACCGTAAAATCTAAAAATATGGAGATTTCTGAATAGCTGATTTAAACAGTCCAAAAGAATAAAAAAATATATGAGAGCATTGACGTGGTGTCACGGCGCTTTTCCCAAATAATAAATGAATCTCACTAATTTGTAGCATTTTAACATACTAAATTCTATAATCAGTGTCAAATATGTCATCAAGAAAACAATATTTAATATCGATAGATTGCGAGAAATATTCAGAATATACTCTTTTACTTTTAAGAGAACGTCACATCTTTGACTGTCAAATTAAAACAATATTATGGCTTTTTTGGTGCCTATCATTTTGTACAAATGTTTGTAATTTCCGAATTTTTGGCAGAAAATGTGCATAAGCGTTTAGTTTCCACTTTCTGATGAAGAATCCGTGGTCAAACTTAATTAGGACTGCACGGCAACTCTCCAACGAAATGAGACGGATACTTTGCAGGGTAGATTTGTGGCATAATTATCTCGGTAAAGTTCGTCAATGTGTGAAATCTCATAGTGGTTTCGGAGTTATAACCATCTGATATTTGCCCAATAACTCGAAAAATACCGATCTGATCAAATTGAGACTTTGTAGCTACTTGAAAAATGCCCACACGAAGACGAAGACTGCAAAATTAAAAAAAAAAAGGCTCTCAGAAACTACTGCCAAAATTTTGCAAGAGCCTAAAACTTATTTTACAGCCAAATTCTAAATTTGTACTCGATCGGATATATAGTGTTGGAAACATTGGAAAAATTTATATTCATTCCTGCAAGACCAGCCAAGTCATTTGCCCAAATGTATGTAATTTTGGAATTTTTTGCAAAAAATGATCTCAAACGTTCAGCTAAGACTCAGCCAGATGGCCAGACGACTACTCTCGATAGAAATATTAGAGAGCTTGAATTTACAGGGTAGGTTCGGAGTCCAGATGCGCAGGTTAAGTTAATTGATAGGCAAAATCCACCTTGTGGTTTCGGAGCCACTCTGTTGGTCCTCTGTTTTACATTCGAGCAACAAACTTGTGAAGGGTGATACATTTTTGACGCGAAGTCTCACGAATTTGATGATTGATGAATTGGTAGTCATTCTTATTAGAGCAATTTGTTTAAGAGATGATTTTGAATTGAAATTAAAACCTATCGCGGGTCGTGATGAGTTGAATATGAACTATGGACTTATTTCAACGAATTGGTTTTATTGAATGTTAAACGATATTTTATCCAGATATAATAGGAAACCCAAGATGAGAAAATTTGCCGAAATCGGAAATATTATGTGTAATATAAAATCCCAAACAATGAAAAAGAGTCACTGATAATCTTTAAAAATTTTCCGGATTATCCCTATTTTTTACCGATTCACGAGGAAAATTTTCATTTTCAAAATTCTCAAATGTCTGTTCCAGAAGAGGTTAAAACAGTTATTGAGATTTATATGGGTATTCAAACCATTCGTTGCTCCAAAAGAATCAAATATGGTATATTGGGACGTAATTGAATAATTGAAACAAATATTTTCACACAATCAAGATAATACTTCGGGAGGTATGTTTATTATTATTATATGGTTCTTTTCTGGGTGTTCTATCCCAAACTCTGTAAAATATCTATTAAATAAAAATTGGTTCAAGCACTGACGTGAAGTCAGAAGCTTATGCGCGTATGTTCTATTGTCCATTCTTCTGTATTGGACACCCTTAATCGAATTTACCATGGTAAATTATGTTGTCCATTCTCCATTTACCATGCTAAATTCGAATTAAGTGTCCAATACAGGAGAATGGACAACATAATTTACCATGGTAAATTCGATTAAGGGTGTCCAATACAGAAGAATGGACAATAGAACATACGCGCAAAAGCTTCTGACTTCAAGTCAGTGCTTGAACCAATTTTTTTTTTCGTGATTTTTTTGAAATTTTCTAGGGGTCCGGTTCTTAAAATTTTTTTTTCATCATTTTTTTCAAATTTTCTAGGGGTACGGTTCTTACAAAATTTTTAACACGTCTTTATGTTGATTTTCTACTACTAGAACTACCAAGCTTCAATTCGATCGAATATTTATTTTTTCAGTTATCAAGGAAATAATATTCCAGGTGGGTATAACTCGGAAACCGTTAGACCGATTATGCCCAAATACGAACTCAACTCTCCCTTTCGGATACGCAACCTACCCTGAAAATTGCAAGTCCCTATCTCCTTTCGTTCGAAAGTTATCGAGGCAACGGTACCCATCTACTGAACTCACACAAGAATGCTCGAATCTCCAACAATATTTAACCGATCGTATTAAAACTTGAAACTTGGCAGTAGAGTTACGTTATGAAGGCTCTTGCAAAATTTCAGCATTTTCAAACGATTAGTTACTGATATATATGTTTTTTTTTATTTTCAATGATTTATTAAAAATTTTCTACAAATGCTATCCTCACCAAATTTTGCGAACATTTCCGTGTTGGCATTCTACAACTAATAACAATGTTTGAATTCAATCGGTTCAGTATTTTTCGAGTTAACGAGGAACAAAAAACCACCAAATTTTAGAAAATTTCAGATGGCTATAACTCTAAAACCGTTTGGCCTATTATGCTCATAAACAAACTGAAATGTCGCGTTCTGGTACACATCCTAACCTGAAAACTTGAAGCTGCTATCTCTTTCCGTTCTCAAGTTATCGTGACAACAAAAATATTTTTTTTAATTTTCTAGCCATACGATTCGCACAAAATTTCACAAACGTGCTTAGGTTTATATTCTACAACTACTCACCAAGTTTCAATTCGATCGGATTCATATTGGTTGATAACAAAATTATTACTCGGAAACCACTGGGCCGATTATGCCCATTAAAGAACTTGTCCGTTGTATTGGGATGCGCCACCCACCCTGAAAATTTCAAGTCGCTAGCTCTTTTCGTTCTCAAGTTATCGTGGCAACGGCCGGCCGGACAGAATAAAATTTGACCTCGAATTCTTCATTGAGGAGTCGAATTTTTTTTCATCAAAAAATTCGATAGTTACAGACATTTGGGCCAAATGATAACGCGATGTTCCCCAGAACATACGCGCAAAAAGATAAGTTGAATCCCAAGAACAGTTCTATGTTCTATGTTTTGGTAAATTCGAATTAAGAGTGTCCAATAAAGCAGAATGGACAACATAATTTACCATGGTAAATTAGATTAAGGGTGTCCAATACAGAAGAATGGACCATAGAACATACGCGCAAAAGTTTCTGACTTCACGTCAGTGCTTGAACCAATTTTTTTATTTATTTTAAAAATTAAATTCAGTTCAGGCCCAATGCACGTCGTGCCCAAACTGGAATCATTTGGACACTTAATTCGAATTTACCATGGTAAATTCGAATTAAGTGTCCAATACAGGAGAATGGACAACATAATTTACCATGGTAAATTCGATTAAGGGTGTCCAATACAGAAGAATGGACAATAGAACATACGCGCAAAAGCTTCTGACTCCACGTCCAACTTTGAAAATAAAAATTGGCTTGAAGGGTCGTGCTGAATGATGCGGAATCTGACAAATGGTTTCGGAAATATACAATTTAGAAAACTTATTTCCATTCTTTTTTCCTCAAAACTTAGTGCGTCGGTATTCTGCAAGTATTTACCAACTTCAAACTGGATCGGATTTGTATTTTCTGAGTTAGGCTTGTTTCACATGCATACGGTTCCATTCGGTTCGTTTCGTTTTCGGTTTCAATTCGGTCGCTGGCGACAAGTGTGAAACGGTGCTCCGGTTTAGATTCGGTACCGAATAGAAACCGTACAGCACCGAATACTCCCTCGACACGAATAGGTTTCTATCAGGTTTGGATTCGTGTGTAGGGAATACAGATCAACCGGGGTGTTCACACAAATACGGTTTAGTTTCGGTTTTAACCATAAAATAATAAATATTTATATATGTTTCTGTGGTTTTAACCTCAAATCGAGCAGATATCTTTCCCAAATTGTTCAAATATAGAAATATAAACATACATATTTTCGGGATATTGTTGGTATCTCAGTATTCATGAGAAAATGATGGTTTACCAAATGTGGATCGACTGATTTCTGCTGTAAATCTAAACCAGTGCTGCGGGACAAAATTTCCGAAAAATATAAAGATGAATTAAAAGACGTAGGATGCATTCAAAGATGTATGTGTTCAATTTTGAATGGCTTTGATGAATCTGACGTCGCGGAAAAATTGGAATTGTGAGCCCGTGTCGGAAGATAACATCAAACCTAATATGAACCGTATATGTGTGAAAGGCCTTCATTCGTTTTCGGTTGAAACCGAAAACGAACCGAACCGAATGGAACCGTATGCATGTGAAACAAGCCTTATTAAGGAAATAACAATGAAAATTCAGATAGGTTCAACTCTGAGACCGTTCGACCAAATATGCCTATTAAGGAACTTAACTGTTGCATTCGGATGCGCAGCATACTCCGAAAATTGCAACTGTCTATCTCTTTCCATTAGAAAGTTATCGTGACAACGCTCACCCATCCAGATACTGAACTTGCCCAAGGCTGCTCGGCTTCCAAAACTTTTTCAATATCTCCAGCAATATGGATCTGATCGTGTTCAAATTAAGAAACTGACTGTAAAATTAGGTTTTGATGCCGTTCACAATTTTCAGCGATATCAGACGGATAATTTTTGAGATACAGAATGTGTTTTCATGAATCTCTTCATGAATGTCGTCAATCAATGATGCAAAGAGTGGGAAAGTGCATTCAAGCACAAGGCCAGCAATTCGAACATCTTCTAAATACTTAATGTTTTTTGTTAATTAATCAGTCTTTTGCTGTTGTTATTATATTTTAATTATTGAAGTGTTTTGTCCTTGTTATTGTAAGTAGGCGCTTCTGGACAATTTGCGTGCATCATAACTTTTCGATGCGTTTTTACCGGAAACCGTTGATCCTAGCGACTTCAACAAAGTATACCTTTTTGAGGGAAAAAGATAGAGGAATCGCTTGTTCTAGTCCAGAATGACATACAGTGTAAGGCAAAAAAGTTAGGGTTGATTTAAATGTGAAGGAATCCTGTATGTGGCGCCCTGTTTTAGTAATCTAAAAGCTAATAGGATATTTGGATTCTGCATCATACAAAACCCCCGCATACCACATTTTGTTCAATTCTTACCTCTCTGTCCAAAGTTATTAAAAAAAAAACAAATAAGAAAAAAACTTTAACACCCTGTATTTCTTAAAGGAAGCAGTTTCGGACATATATTCATAGGACCTTTTTTGGCGATCTAGTTCCTCGGAACTGAGTGCTTATATCAATTTGCCCAAATGTCTGTAATTTTCGAATTTTTCGATGAAAATGGTCTTAAACGATTTGGTTCGGCTCACTGATCAAGAATCCGTGGTCGAAATTCATTCTGTCCGGCCGGCCGTAGGCACGATAACCCTCGAACGGAATGAGCTAAAGAGTTGAAATTTTCAGAGTAGGTTTGGGAGATAAATATCTCGGCTAAGTTCACTATTGGGCAAAATCGGACAGATGGATTCGGAGTAACAGAAAAAAAATTTTTTTTTACGTAACAAATTCCAAATTAAATTTTTTTCAATAAGGAATTTTACCATAAGAATCCAATGATATCATTTTTAACTCTAATAAGCTAACACTTTCGGAGATATGATTGTTAAAAATTTCAATAATAAATGGTATTTGTACGTTTTCACAGAATTATATAATTATTCTATGTATGAATTGTCATAATATAAACTTATTTTCCTGAGGCATGACATTTTTCTGGCCTGCAAGTTGACGAAAAGCGAATATAAGGGTAAAAAACAGTCAAATAAACCCCCATGTGGCGATCTTATGTCGAAAAGTGAAAATTAAGAATATATATCCCAGGTAAGTACCGACGTTTTATTCCAATACCGGAGATCGATGAGATCGTTCGAGGAGCCCGATAGCCGGTCGGTCTGACCCGTCGGGTTTCGGAACGAGAGAAGGCGGGCTCAAATCCCGGAAAGGGAATTACACTTTTTGGCGCTTTAGTTCCTCGGATCTGAGTGCATATGAATTTTTATTTAAGATGCAGTTTCACCATTAAATTCCATCGATATCATTTTCATTTCCAACAAGCTAATACTTTCGGAGATATGATTCTTCTAAATTTCAATAATGAATCGTACTTACTTCTTAGTTTTCACAGAATGCTATAATTATTCTATCTAAGCTTTATTATATGATATGTGTTCATACTCGTATATTTCATCCTGTTCTATAAGAAAGACTCCAATTCATTTCAGCTATTTTAATTTGATTTCTTCCATGGTGCAGTTCTCATTCTCAGATTGCTCATTTAATCTTGATAAATAAACTGTTATTTGAATTGAATTTCCTTCATGATGCAGTTCTATCATAAGAATACATTGATTTAATTCCCAACTCTGAGAAACCAATAATTTAATTTGTCTGTTTGAACTAGAGCGCCAGAAAGCTCCTGTCCACAGGGCTTGAACCCATTTTTTCATATTTTATGGCTAACTATCGCGTGGCACTATGCATGGTACTTCTTTCCTTGACACCGTGTATATTAGCCACCAGGCAGAAGAGAACATCTGATCTCACATCTACTCTACATGGACTACTTAAAACTGTACGCTTCTTCCAAGGCAGCACTACAACAACTACTGAATATCGTTGCCGAATACACCTCAGCAATAGGAATGTCATTCGGTTCGGACAAATGTGCTGTTTTTCATCTAAGCAGAAGAAGAACTGAAAAAACACGAGAAGACATCGACCTAGAAGGGGGAATAAGCATTCGACACTTTGAAGAGGAAGAAACATACAAATTCCTTGGGATGAAACAACGAGGTGCACTGGAGACAACCGAAATCAAGGATGCCTTAACAGTTAGCTACAAAAAGAAGATCTGAGATATATGGAAATCACAGCTGTCCGGGAAAAATAAATTATATGCTAGGAACAGCTTGGCAGTACCGATAATCACTTACTCATTCGGGATAGTCAACTGGACAGTGAATGAAATTCTTGAGCTAGACAAAACCACTCGTAAAGTGATGAACATGAATCGTAGCCTGTATCCCAACTGCTCGATTCAAAGGATATACCTTCCACGAACGCAGGGAGGCAGAGGTTTGCAAAGTTTGGAATACCAACACCATCAACAAACGTTGGAAATGGCAATAACGAAATTGAGAAGCGAAGACCCGCTTCTGAAGATGGTAGGTCAGCATGAAATCAGGAATCAAGGAGCTTTCCTATTTAGGGCTGGTCAGAGAGCTTTGGAGAAGCTCTGTATAACCGGAATATTCATCGATCATGAGCTAGCAGGAACACCTATCTCGCCAACAGACAAAAGAAGAGTTGGCAGAGAGATAAGACAGGCACAACTGAAGAAACTACTCGAAGATCACATGAGTAAATACCTGCACTCCATATACTTTTGGAGTTTGAAAGATCAGGGCCTGTCTGAAGAACTATCCTTCGCCTTTTTGAAGTCCGCTGGACTCAAGTCGGAAACTGAGGGGTTTGTTATAGCTTGTCAAGATGGGGTTATAAATACCAGATGGTATAAAAAGAACGTCATGAAAGTGGACACCCCCACAACGAGCAGAGCATGCCACAGCCAGCAAGAAACTATGATGCAAATTCTGTCTGCTTGCAGAGTCGATGCTCCATCAGGATATGTGGAAAGACACAATGTGGCACTCCGAATTCTCTACTTCCATCTGAGAGAGGTTTATGGTATAGACAAGGAACCAATGCTACGATATGTGCCTCTGGAGATTGAAGCAGTTGTTGAAAATAGCAGGGCTTGCATCTACTGGAACAATGCGATTCCAACAACTCGGCAGATCCACGCCATAAAGCCAGATATACTTCTGCTGGACATAGAACTCAAGGAATAGTTTGTCGTCGAATTTTCCTCCACCGCAGAGAATAATGTGGTGATGAAAGAAGAACAGAAGAGGGAGAAATACAAGGATTTAAAGTTTGAACTTGGGATCCTGTATCCGAGTAGGGTGCACGACATGAAAGACTCATTGCACAGAAGCTCTACTGCATCGAACTTTACTGCATCGAAGAGTCACCACATCGAAATACCCCCCACTTTAGAAAGTGGGCGGCACTAACTAGAGTTAATGTTCGTGCTTTCTCCTGCTTGGCCGAACGTGAAAACCCGTTTATCGATCGTCTTCGACGATAGTTTCGCTCGATGAGAGGCAGCGATGCCAGATGTACCATAATTATGGAATTGTACCATAATTTATACCTCAAATTTAGAGCATTCCATAATTGTACCATAATTTCCATCGATTCTTCCATTCAATATTATTCGCAAAACTATTCAGCGAATATGTCAAGTCCTCTCATTAAATGGCTTTTTTCTGGGTTTTTTCTTTCAAATTCCGAAAAATATCACAGTACTTCTTATTTAATTATAAAAAAATATGCATATATATTATTGTACCATAATTTGCCCTAAAATTCCATAATTCTGGCATCGTTGTACCATAATTTTATATTCGACATCTGGCATTGCTGATGAGAGGTAACTTGTTTCAAAGAGTGTACGTCAACAGACGGAAATCGGATCGGACTAACCTAAAATTTGAAAGGTGCAGAAATTTGTCGAGAAGAAAACATGAAAATATCACGATCTATTTATTGGAAGTATTATAAAAGATAAAATGGTATAACAATGGGAAAAGAAGAACATATTATTTAAAACATTTACTCTACAGCGATTGTCCATGGTCTTTTATTAAACCGACTGCATTATCTGTTAACGTCAGTAAACACGGTATTTCTATCCTCCAGACGAAAATTACTGCAGAACTTAGAACTGAAGAAAGAAAGAAATTGATTCACACACTATTATCCAATATAGAACTTATAACAAGATTGAAATCTCAATATTAAATTTGTCAAGAAGAAAACAGCACCGGGTAAAATTGCTCCTGCACTATCTACTTACTAGTCAATCAAGACGAAGGCATTTTTTTGTTGAGTTGGAACGGTGATAAACTTGTATAACAATCGGAGCAGAAAAAGAATTGTATTTAAAGCATATACTGTACATCGACTGTCCATGGTTAACATCAGAGGCAGTAAACACAGTATGTCTATCCTCCAGGGGATAAATTACCAGGACTTGGAACTGAAGAAAACTATTTCATTGATTCACACAATATTATCCATTATAGAAGTTGTATTATGTATTTGTTGAATTGGAACGATGATAAATTAGTATAACAATGGGAGAAAAAACACCGTATTTAAAATGTTTACTGTAAACCGATTTTCTATGATATCTTATTTAATTGACTGCTTTTTCTGTAAACATCAGAGGCAGTAAACATAGTAAGTGTACCCTTCAAAGGAAAACGATTTCATTAATTTTAACAATATTATCTATTATAGACTAACATGATAGAATGTACTCTACTTGAGTATCAGATCCTTATTTGAAATAAAATTGAAATCTAAATAAAATGCTGCTGTATTATTTATCACTTTTAATCTGACCACATATAAATATCATTTTATTATAATAATCGAAGCAAGTTGAAACGTTCATCAATTAAAAGAGCAGGATATTTTGTTACACCACTGACTTTAATATTGATTTCAAACACTTCATTTAAGTATGTTTGATTGGTTTCTATATTACTTCTTATTCGTAATAAAGAAATTTGTATAAAGATACCTATAACCCTTTAATACGAAGGTAGAAATATATTACGATAACAATGGCAGGAAGCTTGAAATGAAGGAAAAAGGTAAGTATATAAATATATTTTTATTCTAAATTCTGTTTTATGAATGTTTTGTGATGTAATTTAATAGTTTTTATACTGCTCACAATATATATTTATGATTAGAGTTACATATATGTGAAGAAAACAATAATAATAGGATCTTTCTTCTATAAGAAGTACTGTGATATTTTTCGGAATTTGAGAGAAAAAACCCAGAAAAAAGCCATTTAATGAGAGGACTTGACATATTCGCTGAATAGTTTTGCGAATAATATTGAATGGAAGAATCGATGGAAATTATGGTACAATTATTTATTATGGTACAATTATGGAATGCTCTAAATTTGAGGTATAAATTATGGTACAATTCCATAATTATGGTACATCTGGCATCGCTGCCTCTCATCGAGCGAAACTATCGTCGAAGACGATCGATAAACGGGTTTTCACGTTCGGCCAAGCAGGAGAAAGCACGAACATTAACTCTAGTTAGTGCCGCCCACTTTCTAAAGTGGGGGGTTTTTCGATGTGGTGACTCTTCGATGCAGTAAAGTTCGATGCAGTAGAGCTTCTGTGCAATGAGTCTTTCGTGTAGTGAGGCGCACCGCTGTATCCAAGGCATAAGGTTAGGATGGTGATACTAATCATAGGATGCCTAGGCGGAATGAGAGCGAACTACGTGACCGAATTGAAGATTATTCCGGCCTGCAAATCTCTGGCCGAGAATTTAGCTCACAGAATGCAGAAAGAGGTGTTGCTCGGATCACTTCGAGTCATCAGGTCTCATCAACTATGAAGGCCACTTGCAGCTCATATCTTTTGTTAAGAGACGCTTTAAGGGCAGGACGAAGAACTACTCCAAGGAACGTGCGAGAGGTTTTTTAGTGAGTAACCATCAACATCTGGAGTCTCATACTCCTGAGAGAAGCGAACCCTCTCAGGAAGGGGCGGCGGTCCTATAAAAGGTTTTTCCTCTCGAGCGGGGAAAAAAAAATAATTATACATACAGGGTGAGTCTTTAACCACTGCATTAATTTCAACCAAAGATTCCTCTCATCAAATGAAATACTTTTTTCATTTAACATTTTTCCAAATTCAGCTCAGGTAAAAAGATACAGTCTGTTGAAATTTTTGGGAAAAAATCAGTTTTTATTTTGTAGCTTTGACATCCTTTTTTCGAATGAAATGAATGTTGGCGTAAAGTTTCCTATAACTATGATGCATATTTTCAAAATATTAGTTATTTTCTACTTCTACTGGTTTTCTAGTTATGGACTCGTGGATTCATAAAACTAAACGTGTTCAAAATCGGGGTTGTTCAGATTTTGTCAAAATTTAGAGTACTGGACTGTTACAGACGATTGAGTTGGAAAAACTGTTAAAAACAATTTATTTACATATATACACTGTTGCCAGAGAATGGGACATGAGAATACATATAAATGTATGAACTGAGAGCAGACTAGCGCAGTGCACCAACTATTTGCTTTTATGAAAGTTCACAACGAGAGTTGAACATGAAATTAAGTTGAGATTTTAATTACTGAATTAATTTGACATAGGTAAAAGCTTGTATGAGTTGGGTGCACATTACCATTCTTGAGTAAGTGATTTAAATTGAAACAATTTTCAAACAATTAACTATTGTGACTTGAATCAATTCTGTGAGCAATTTGAATGGATACCATTCATATTGAGTTGAATAAATCTGAGCTGAAAGTGAGTTGGATAAATTGAAGCAATTTTCAAACAATAAACTATTGTGACTTGAATCAATTCTGTGAGTAAGTCTGAGTGGATACCATTAATAAATGTATTGATTAAATTTGAGCTGAAAGTGAGTTGAATAATTGAAGCAATTTTCAAACAATAAACTATTGCGACTTGAATAAATTCTGTGAGTAAGTCTGAGTAGATACCAGTAATGAATGTATTGATTAAATTTGAGCTGAAAGTGAGTTGGATAATTGAAGCAATTTTCAAACAATAAACTATTGTGACTTGAATCAATTCTGTGAGTAAGTCTGAGTAGATACCAGTAATGAATTTATTGATTAAATTTGAGCTGAAAGTGAGTTGAATAATTGAAGCAATTTTCAAACAATAAACTATTGTGACTTGAATCAATTCTGTGAGATCGAACATGTGAGACAATTAAAATGGCGGAACTCTAGTGCAACCTGTCCTGCAAACGAGCTAGTTAAAATTCATATTGAAACTGTCGAAAAGAGCAGACGTTCTGATATTTTATATCGAACAAACCATTGATTATTATATCTAGACAATAAATGAATTGACTTAAATTTACAGCTGATGCTATTCAATACGAGTTGGTTTCAATACGAGATGATATATTTTGAGAAGATCATTAATTCCATCGTAATATAGGAAATCATGTTGTATGCACAAATCCAATTAAGATACATCATTATGAGATTTTCGAATTAATTCAGACACATGTGGATGAATGAAAGAACGATTTCAGCCATCAGCATTTCACTCGGAACATGTGCACGTCTGAATTACAATTTACGTATTGTGAATTTTGAGAATAAATAAACTAACATTGAGAGCTGTAAATTACCTGTGTTTTCAGGACACTGATTGCACTAGATTAACAAAATTATGAGATGAACTAATGAGCTGTATAGAAAAATGAATGTGAAACTTGTATAAACGCAAGAGAAGGCAGTGAGGCTGTCCGCAATGAATCAAAATCACAAGTCAAGTCGTCGTTGACCGGGGGTCGAATAAAAATTCACCTCGGCGCAGGTTGCTTGAGAAATGCATACTTGTTCGAGATTAAAGAGTTGAAGGCGCTAAATTCAAAAATACTATAGAGCGGAAAGATAGTGTGCAGACTTGTTTACTTGTAGAAGTGCAACTAAGTAGGTTGAATTCGGGACTTCTATGTGGCTTCAAATTGGGAGGATGCTCAATTTTAAACAAAACGAAATTAGCATTAAGAAAGCATATAAAATTTGTTTTGAGTCATTTCAAGAATATTCCATCGTTTTAGAACATTATATTATTCTTCATCATTTCTCCTTAAATGCACCGTTTTCGAGATATTCTTCATTGAATGTTTTAAAATGGAAAGCTCCAGAAATTCACTACTTTTATGGATCCGTCCCTGAGCGTTGGACTCCCGAATCAAGCTGTAAACCACGTTACCATGCGTTATTTTCACTTATTATATATTATAATATATCAGATGAAAGGACTAACAGAGACCAATAGTTCAGAATTATCCACAGAGTGAGATTTCATTAATGTTGAATAGCTACATACCGCGCTTTAATCCTTACTTGGGATCATCAGTGGAGCATAATTCAACGCTGATGAAAATACACTTCGAAGATACCGGCTTTATTCAATCCCAGAAATCACTTATGAGTAGAAAGTAAACATAAGTGACACCAGGCATTCAACAGACCAAGCTCCTCGCTGCAGCTACTTAGAACTATAGATCCATACGTACATTCTTTTTCCCAACATGACTCCAACGATTATTCCAAATAAGGATGAAACCGCGGTATGTTAGCTATTCAACTTTGATGAAATCTCACTCTGTGGATAATTCTGAACTATTGGTCTCTGCTAGTCCTTTCATGTGATATACTTGTAAAAAGCTTTCAAAGCTTCTCTTCTTCTTCTTCTACCGCGGTCCGTCTCAGGCTGAACTGAGGACTTCTGGCCCATTGTTCTCCCGCTTGCCAAACTCGTGAGACTCAGTCCAAAAAACACGCTGACAGGAATGCCGCGAGTTTAAAAGGAGAAGTCCCTCTCACCGTAGGAATCGTAGGTGTTGGGTTGCCTAGGTGTATGACCCTCAAGTCTTTAAGGTTGTTACAGTCGAACAGAATATGTTCAGCTGTTTCTTCCATGATCTTGCACCAGCGACACAGAGCGCTATCGGCCAATCCCATCCTATTCAGATGTTTGTTGAACTGGTGACCAGTTAGTAATCCAGTCACCAGGCTCAATTCTCTTCTTTCGAGTGAAAGAAGTTTCTTTACTTCAGACTTTGACGATGGTTTCTCAATGAGAAGCCTTGACTGCCTGAGTCCTACTCCCATGTTCCATACACTGGAGAAATTCTTGTCCAAACGATTCTTGAAGAATGTTTTAACAGAGGTACGACATACTGGAAGTGAAGGCTCAGGACCTATATATGGTATCCGAGCCCCCTGCTTCGCCAGCTTATCTGCCTTAACATTACCTGAAATCTCCGAGTGAGCCGGACACCAGATGAGTTTTACAACGTTACCAGCGCCCAGCCTTCGCAGAGCCTTCCTGCATTCGCCTACTAAGTAGGAGTTTATCTTCACATCAGATAGGGATTTTAACGTTCCTTGACTGTCACAACATATATATATGTACTTGCCAGAGTATCCTAGTCGGATGTTTTCCAGCGCGCAGACAAGAACAGCGTTATTCTCCTATACTTATTTTAATATATATAAAATGTCATATTATATAAATTATAAGGAATGGGCCATAGACAGCATATCTCCGAAGACCTCCCAAAAATAAGTTTGATTTTGGTGCCACTCATAACTCATTACTGGATCATCTGAAATAAAAATTAAAAAAAGCACTGACGTGAAGTCAGTACTCTTTGGCGCGCGTGTTCACGGTGGCTAATTTGAATTGAATGATGAGTACTTCAAGCTCAGTGGATAGAGCGAGCCGAAGATCTACCCAAAGGATAGTGGACACCATTCACTGTCGGTTCAAAAATTAACAGTGCTGTATCTAAGCTGCCATCAGGATAGAGTAATAAAGTTGGAAGAGAACACAACTGACTCTCCTTAGTCGCACAAGCTGTTAGAAGATTTGGGAGGGTCAGTATAATCCTAATCATGTTTATAGCACGCGCGCCAAAGCAGATTGACTTTTTACACTTTTTCTTTCATTGTTAAGTCAATTTGTTTTTGCGCGCGTGCTATAAACATGATTAGGATTATACTGACCCTCCCAAATCTTCTAGCAGCTTGTGCGACTAAGGAGAGTCAGTTGTGTTCTCTTCCAACTTTATTACTCTATCCTGATGGCAGCTTAGATACAGCACTGTTAATTTTTGAACCGACAGTGAATGGTGTCCACTACCCTTTGGGTAGATCTTCGGCTCGCTCTATCCACTGAGCTTGAAGTACTCGTCATTCAATTCAAATTAGCCACCGTGAACACGCGCGCCAAAGAGTACTGACTTCACGTCAGTGCTTTTTTTTATTTTTTCAAGTTCCTTTAACAAACATAGCTATCAATACAGTTTAACTGTTAGCTTTACCGTTGATCGAAAAAAATTGCGGTTGTGGGACCTCTGTTAGGAACGCAATTGCCTCTTCTCCGAATCCGAACGTATTTTAATATAGATCTACCGAATACAGTTATACATAAATTTGCCTCAGGGCCACCATACAGACATTTCAACTCGGAAACAACGCTATTTACCCCAAACTGCCTTGTCTCCGTGCACTGAATTGACATGAATATTCTTTTGAAACCTCACAATATCGGCTCATTACTCCCAACATAACCCAAACAACCCAAAACCATACACTTCTCGTCTGCGCAAGCGCAATATACTCTTGGCTGCAAGTCCTCCCAAAATTACACACCTCACAAAAAACTCTGATTCTCCAACACTAGTGGTTCAGGAGATATCGCTTCTTGAATCCACGCATGCGCAGACCCTCACCAGGGGATTCTATAGAGGAATAGCATCCGCCACCCCAAAACCCCAATCCTCTCTGACGAAAGCACCAGCAGTTAAATCACTGATGGTCTGCTCATGCGCATAACGAAAAATGCCCGTAAGGGGTAACATCAATTTCGAAATTAGCCCCAGGGCCACGGTACGTACACTTTAACTCGGAAACAACGCTACATCCTCCAAACTGACTTGTCCTTGCACTGAATTGTCATAAATATTTTTTTAAAACCTCACAATATTGCTCAGCACCCCCAACATAACCCACACAACCCAAAATCAGTCAGTTCTCTTCTGCGCATGCGCAATCTACACGCGGCTGGAAGTCCTCTCAAAATCACACACCTTACAAAAAACTCCGATTCTCCAACACTAGTGGTTCAGGAGATATCGCATCCCTTATCCACGCATGCGCAGACCCTCTCCAGGGGATTCTATGGAGTAATAGCATCCGCCACCCCAAAACCCCAATCCTCTCTGACGAAAACTACAGCAGTTAAATGACTTCTCATCTGCGCATGCGCATAACGAAAAATGCCCGGAAGAGGCAGCATGAATTTCAAATTAATATTTTTCGGAATTTCAAGCAAAATAGAGTGATTTTTTGAATTTTTTTATGTGACGTGATCTTCACGAAATTTTCTAAAAGTGTTCACTTTGGTTTTTTGAATCTAACTACTGAGTTTCTATTCAATCAGATCAGTATTTTACGAGTTATCGTGGAAACAAAATTTTAAAATCTTTGAATTTTTTTTTTCACTTTATGGCCATCCTGTCAGTCACAAAAAACTGCGATTCTCCAACACTAGTGGTTTAGGAGATATCGCATCTTGAATCCACGCATGCGCAGACCGGCACCGGGGGATTCTATGGAGGAATAACATCCTCCACCCCAAAACCCCAATCTTCTCAGAAGAAAACTCGAGCAGTTAAATTATTTCTCGTCTGCTTATGCGAATAACAAAAAATGCCCAAAAGAGGCAGTTACACCCCAGTCGTTCACCGTTCAGACTAATTTTGAAAACCAATTTAAAATTCCACACATCGTTTACGCATTAATTCAATTGCCATGCTAGTAAGTAGTCCATATTTTAATCAGTTGCCCTCGTACATATCGTATTGATTCAGATAAACGCGTAAAAAGCCGTCAGAATATTGTCACCAGATGTTATGTATTCCGTGTAGAACTTCGAAATGAAATAATTTGACCAGTTTGGAGGTTCAAAATTATTAATTTTTTTTGAGGCTCCTAGTGGTCTGTCCGCAGTGAAATTTTGCACACCCCAAGAGGTCATTATTGGTCACCGAAGTGCCAAAACTGAACTCATCCCGATATTTGGTTTCGGAATTTCCAGCAAAATATTCCGCTGGTAGTTAAAGATTTTTTAAATTTTTTCTACTCATGCTACCCCCACGAAATTCTGCACAAGTGTTTTCGTTGGTACTTCGCATATAACTACTGAGCTTCAACTCAATTGGATCAGTTTTTCTCGAGTTATAGTGAAAACAAAATTTCAATTTCATTTTCAAATATTTAACATTTTTTTTTTCTAGTTTACAGCCATCCGATCATTATGAGACTTCGCAGGCATATAAAGGTCATGATTATACAATTTGAGGCTGAATTTCAGATCGATCAAGTGATCGGTTTCGGAAATATTCTTGAAAAACGATTTAACTAAAAATGGCCTTAACTCCGAAACGGCTCGATGGATTTTGCCCATTAACGAACTTGTCCGAGATATTCACGCTCCAAACATGCCCTGCAAATTTCAACGCTCTAACTTGCTCCGTTCGAGAGTTATCGTGCTAACGGCCGGCCGGACCGGCCGGCCGGGCCGGACGGACAGAATTGAATTTGACCTCGAATTCTTCATCAGGGAGTCGAACCCAATCGTTTGAGACCATTTTCGCAAAAAAATTCGAAAAATACAGACATTGTGACGAAATGATAGCACGCTGTTCCTTGCGGAACACGCGCGCAAAATGTGGGAAAGTCCAGTGGACAGGAGTTTCGTTGCTCTTTTTCAAACTTTGACAAATCATGTCTCCGAAAGCATTGGTTTCTCAGAGTTATGATCAAGCCCGCCAATAAGAAAATCCAAATTTACCGAAAATGTATTGTCTACCCAAAATTCACAAACCGCGAATTCGCCTACCTAGAATCTTGCCTAATGGTTGGTTAATAGATTCAATAGATTCCATGCAAACTCCTCAGACATTGGCAATAAAAAAATCGTACGAATTAGTTGAAAAATAAAAAAAAATTCAAAATCAATGATAAAGACGTCGCTTCATTCCATGGGACTTAAAGCGATTTCCATTCACACGCTAGGAGTCATATTTGACAGATATTTTTATATCTATTTCATATTTAGATATCTGCCAAATATAACTCCGAGTGATCCGAGCGTGTCTATGGAAATCGCTATTAGTATCATTATTTCCAAACACCCTGGCTGAAATCGCAAGAGAAAATTTGAAAGACTGGCTTTCCAGTTTAGCTCTTCCTCAAACAGAATTTTTTTCGGCTAATTTGTTCCCAGCAAATTAGAACTTGAAATAAAACAAATGTGGGAAAGCCCTGTGGACAGGATCTTTGGCGCTCTTTGCCAAATCATATCTCCGAAAGTATTGGTAAGAGTTGAGAATTGTATCAATAGATTATTATGATAGAACTTCATCATAAGAGAAATTAAATTCAAACACCATAAAACAATTTAGATTCAACAACAGTGACAAAAATTATTAATCCAAAACCAACATATCAATTCTACCCAATAAGGAACTTATCTGAGATATACGTTCTTCAAATCTACTATGAGAATTATATTATATCGATTGAAACTTAGCCAATATTCCAGTTTTGTTTTTACTGGAGATATTCTGAATCCAATTTGATTAACTTGCCAAAGTATATATTTCCATCATCTTCGTCATATGGATTATCCAAGAGCTATCTACGCCATTGGTCAGTTTGCATTCAATCATACTTTGTTTGACATGTCTCTTATCTGTAGATGAGATGACAGTAATGAAATGTATGAACACAGATAAAATTCATAGATATGGACGTTATTTTTCAATACACCATTCTAGAAATCCCAGAGTTACGATTTAATTTTGAATATTTTGAAAATCATATCTCCGGAAGAATTAATTTTTTTTAGAGTTGACAGTGGTATCAATGGGTTCTTATGATGAAATTGCATCTTCAAAAAATTTTATTCGAAATTTGTAATGTAAAAAAAAAATATTTTCGTTACTTCGAAACCATCTGGCCGATTTTGCCCAATAACGAACCTAGCCGAGATATTTATCGTGTCTATGGCTGGCTGGACCGGCCGGGCCAGCCGGACAGAATCGATTCTGACCACAGATTCTTGATCGGTGGGTCGAACCAAATCGTTTAAGATCATTTTCATCCGAAAATTCGAAAATTACAGACATTTGGGCAAATTGATAAGGACTCTGTTTCGAGAAACAAGAGCGCCAAAAAGTGGCATTTAAAAAAAACAAGAGTGCCAAAAATTATTAATCCGAAACCACCAGACCGATTTTACCCAATAACGAACTTATCCGAGATATAATCCTCAAATCTAATCTGAAAATTATATGATATCAATTGAAACTTAGCCTCTATTTCAGTTTTATTTTTACTGGAGATATTCTGAACCCAATTGGATTAACTTACCAAAGTATATATTTCCATCATCATATGGATTATCCACGGGCATTAAAATATCACCCAAAAAGTATAATAATAATATAAATTTGACTCTTGTAGGAAAATAAAATGACACGTATGAACATAGATCATATAATCGTTCATAGATATAATAATTATAGCATTATGTGAGAACATAGAAGTACGATTTACTATTAAAATTTTGAAAAATCATATCTCCGAAATTATTAGCTTGTTAGAGTTGAACACGTTATCAATAGATACTTATGGTGAAACAGCATCTTCAACAAAATTGAATTTGTAATGTAAAAATCATTTTTTTTTCGTTACTCCTAAACCACCGAGATATTTACATATCTCTCAATATGAAAATTTCAACTGTCTAGCTCATTCTGTACAAGAGTTATAGAGGTAACGGCCGGCCGGACAGAATCGATTTCGACCACGGATTCTTGAACAGTGAGTCGAACAAAATCGTTCAAGACCATTTTCATCTAAGAATTCGAAAAATTACAGACATTTGGGCAAATTGATAAGCACTCTGTTCTGAGGAACAGAAGCACCAAAAACCTACATTTTTCAGGAAACAAGACACGAATAAAAAAAAATCTTGATCTTTAAATTATCTCTCAAAAGCTCAATATACCAAATCGCATTTATAGTCATAAGTCGTAGAAATCTTAATCTTATCATTCATCTGATCACCTGATTATTTATTGGAGATTTCTGATATTTTAATCGCATGTCAAGATTCTGAAGCAGGTGTACTGGGTAAAATAAACGGTTCTCCGAAGTGTCTACCTACCACATTGTCTTCTTCACAGCTGACTGCTCGACTCAAGGGGTGTTACACTGGCCACCAGTCGACAGTTGGCGAAATAACTCATGTGTTGAAACGTGCCTTTTACGAAATCCAGACTGGAGTTCATCGGAATGGTTTCTTTGTTCATCGCCAATTGTTCGTATTGTTCTCTTCGATTACAGAGACGGGCAATTGAAGTGGATTCATAGGCATGTTAAAATGAGTTTTCCCAGATATAAGTCATTTCATGGTTCCTGTGGAAACATTCAAGTACTCTTCCTTCGAAGCTATGATATTAAGATCAAAGGAGGATATTATTCCATTGAATAATTTGCTGCAGGATTTTGAAATGCGAATCATGGACCTACAGACTTAATTATATGATATATAAAGATCTAGAGATCCAGAGATGTCCAGTCAAATAAAAATATCAATATCTTAATATATATATTTCTTGTGTGCGTGTGTATGTGACTGAACTCCTCCTAAACGACTGGACCGATTTTGATGAAATTTTTTGTGTGTGTTCGTGGAGATTCGAGAATGGTTTAGATTTACAATTTGGTCTACTGGAAAATGTTTTTTCAATTAATTTCTTATTTATAAGGAGTTGTTGATTTTGGAATGTTTTACATTAGATCCGGCGGACGGCGCTATCATCGCATTCAATATTATTCTATTTTAATTTTAGTTTGTCCCGACAGATAGTGCTACGATCAATTTGAATTGGAGTTGGCGTTAGGGTTGGAGTTGTCGTTGGCGTTGAGGTTTGCATTGACGTTGGAGTTGGAGTTCACGTTGGAGTTGGAGTTCGAGTTGGAGATCGAGTTCGAGTTCGAGTTCGAGTTCGAGTTGGAGTTGGAGTTGGAGTTGGAGTTGGAGTTGGAGTTGGAGTTGGAGTTGGAGTTGGAGTTGGAGTTGGAGTTGGAGTTGGAGTTGGAGTTGGAGTTGGAGTTGGAGTTGGAGTTGGAGTTGGAGTTGGAGTTGGAGTTGGAGTTGGAGTTGGAGTTGGAGTTGGAGTTGGAGTTGGAGTTGGAGTTGGAGTTGGAGTTGGAGTTGGAGTTGGAGTTGGAGTTGGAGTTGGAGTTGGAGTTGGAGTTGGAGTTGGAGTTGGAGTTGGAGTTGGAGTTGGAGTTGGAGTTGGAGTTGGAGTTGGAGTTGGAGTTGGAGTTGGAGTTGGAGTTGGAGTTGGAGTTGGAGTTGGAGTTGGAGTTGGAGTTGGAGTTGGAGTTGGAGTTGGAGTTGGAGTTGGAGTTGGAGTTGGAGTTGGAGTTGGAGTTGGAGTTGGAGTTGGAGTTGGAGTTGGAGTTGGAGTTGGAGTTGGAGTTGGAGTTGGAGTTGGAGTTGGAGTTGGAGTTGGATTTGGAGTTGGAGTTGGAGTTGGAGTTGGAGTTGGAGTTGGATTTGGAGTTGGAGTTGTAGTTGGAGTTGGAGTTGGAGTTGGAGTTGGAGTTGGAGTTGGAGTTGGAGTTGGATTTGGAGTTGGAGTTGGAGTTGGAGTTGGAGTTGGAGTTGGAGTTGGAGTTGGAGTTGGAGGGCAGTACGAAGTCTGCCGGGCCAGCTAGTATTCATATATTATGTTAATATATTTTTGCGCATGTTCTGGGGAACATCGCGTTATCATTTTGCCCGAATGTCTGTAATTTTTGATATTTTTGGCGAAAATTGTCTCAAATGATTGGGTTCGACCCCCCGATGAAGAATTCGAGGTCAAATTGGATTATGTCCAATCCGGCCGTTGCAACGATAACTTGAGAATGGAAAGAGATAGCGCCTTGAAATTTTCAGTGTAGGTGGCGCGTCCCAATACGACGGCCAAGCTCGTTAATGGGCATAATCAGCCCAATGGTTTCCGAGTGGTAATTTTGTCATCAACCAATACAGATCCGATCGAATTGAAACTTGGTAGCTAGTTGTAAAATACTGACATCAAGTCGATTGTACAATTTTGTGAGAATCGTATTACTAGAAAATTAAAAAAAATATATTAAAAATATCATATACGGGTAGAATGCCTGCGCAAAAGCTCTGGAAGAATTTCGTGAGGATCGTATAACTAGAAAAGTTTAAAAATCGTTGAAAGAAATTTTATTTATCAGAAACTATTCGTTCGACATCGATGAAATTTTTCGGGAACCTACAAAACCTCACTCTACTGCCAAATTTCAAGCTTGAACACGATCGGAGGTATATTGTTGGAGATCCGAGCCGTCTTGTGTGAGTTCAGTAGATGTGTCGGTGATCATTGCCAGGATAACTTTCGAACTTAATAAAGACTTACGATTTTGGGATAGGTTGCACATCCGAATGGAAGGTTTAAGTTCGTTGTTAGGCATAATAGGCCAATCAGTTTCGGAGTTATACCCAACTTTAATATCATTTTCTGAATAACCATAACAATACAGACCCCATCGAATTGAAACTTGGTATCTAATTGCAGAATCGACATAAAGACGTTTGTAAAATTTTGTGAGAATCGTACTACTAAAAAATTTTAAAGAATTAGGAAAAAATATTATGTATCTCACGATAACTTGAGAGCGGAAGGAGATAGCGATTTGCAATTTTCAATATAAGTTGCGCATCCAAATGCGACATTTAAGTTCTTTAACTGGCATAATCGGCCAAATGGTCTTGGAGTTATACTCATCTGAAATTTTGTTGATATTTCCTCTATAACTCAAAACATACAAACCGGACCCAATTAAAACTCTCTGATTACTTGTAGAATGCCGACCCACTAGTTTTCGCGGAATTTCCTGAATATGGTATCCTGGAGTTAGTCGAGGCGTAGTTTTTTCGTATTTCAATATCAATAGATATGAAAGGTTTTAAAATTATACTAGCTGGCCTGGCAGACTTCGTACTGCCCTCCAACTCCAACTCCAACTCCAACTCCAACTCCAACTCCAACTCCAAATCCAACTCCAACTCCAACTCCTACTCCAACTCCAACTCCAAATCCAACTCCAACTCCAACTCCAACTCCAACTCCAATTCCAACTCCAACTCCAACTCCAACTCCAACTCCAACTCCAACTCCAACTCCAACTCCAACTCCAACTCCAACTCCAACTCCAACTCCAACTCCAACTCCAACTCCAACTCCAACTCCAACTCCAACTCCAACTCCAACTCCAACTCCAACTCCAACTCCAACTCCAACTCCAACTCCAACTCCAACTCCAACTCCAACTCCAACTCCAACTCCAACTCCAACTCCAACTCCAACTCCAACACCAACTCCAACTCCAACTCCAACTCCAACTCCAACTCCAACTCCAACTCCAACTCCAACTCCAACTCCAACTCCAACTCCAACTCCAACTCCAACTCCAACTCCAACTCCAACTCCAACTCCAACTCCAACTCCAACTCCAACTCCAACTCCAACTCCAACTCCAACTCCAACTCCAACTCCAACTCCAACTCCAACTCCAACTCCAACTCCAACTCCAACTCCAACTCCAACTCCAACTCCAACTCCAACTCCAACTCCAACTCCAACTCCAACTCCAACTCCAACTCCAACTCCAACTCCAACTCCAACTCCAACTCCAACTCCAACTCCAACTCGAACTCGAACTCCAACTCCAACGTGAACTCCAACTCCAACGTCAATGCAAACCTCAACGCCAACGACAACTCCAACCCTAACGCCAACTCCAATTCAAATTGATCGTAGCACCATCTGTCGGGACAAACTAAAATTGAAATAGAATAATATTGAATGCGATGATAGCGCCGTCCGCCGGATCTAATGTTAAACATTCCAAAATCAACAACTCCTTATAAATAAGAAATTAATTGAAAAAACATACCAAATTGTAAATCTAAATCATTCTCGAATCTCCACGAACACACACAAAAAATTTCATCAAAATCGGTCCAGTCGTTTAGGAGGAGTTCAGTCACATACACACGCACACAAGAAATATATATATTAAGATGATCATAGATTCTCTCGTTACGGAAGTATGTCCCTAAAATAGTATTGAATGTATTAATATACTAGCTGGCCCGGCAGACTTCGTACTGCCTCCTCAACGCCTGCGCAACTCCAACTCCATCTCCAACTTCAACTCCAACTCCAACCCCAACTCCAACTCCAACTCCAACTCCAACTCCAACTCCAACTCCAAATCCAACTCCAACTCCACCTACAACTCCAACTCCGGCTCCGACTCCGACTCCGACTCCGACTCCGACTCCGACTCCGACTCCGACTCCGACTCGAACTCGAACTCGAACTCCAAGTCCAAGTCCAAGTCCAAGTCCAAGTCCAAGTCCAAGTCCAAGTCCAAGTCCAAGTCCAGGTCCAGGTCCAGGTCCAGGTCCAGGTCCAGGTCCAGGTCCAAGTCCAAGTCCAAGTCCAAGTCCAAGTTCAAGTTCAAGTCCAAGTTCAAGTCCAAGTCCAAGTCCAAGTCCAAGTCCAAGTCCAAGTTCAAGTCCAAGTCCAAGTCCAAGTCCAAGTCCAAGTCCAAGTCCAAGTCCAAGTCCAAGTCCAAGTCCAAGTCCAAGTCCAAGTCCAAGTCCAAGTCCAAGTCCAAGTCCAAGTCCACGTCCAGGTCCAGGTCCAGGTCCAGGTCCAGGTCCAGGTCCAGGTCCAGGTCCAGGTCCAGGTCCAGGTCCAGGTCCAGGTCCAGGTCCAGGTCCAGGTCCAGGTCCAGGTCCAGGTCCAGGTCCAGGTCCAGGTCCAGGTCCAGGTCCAGGTCCAGGTCCAGGTCCAGGTCCAGGTCCAGGTCCAGGTCCAGGTCCAGGTCCAGGTCCAGGTCCAGGTCCAGGTCCAGGTCCAGGTCCAGGTCCAGGTCCAGGTCCAGGTCCAGGTCCAGGTCCAGGTCCAGGTCCAGGTCCAGGTCCAGGTCCAGGTCCAGGTCCAGGTCCAGGTCCAGGTCCAGGTCCAGGTCCAGGTCCAGGTCCAGGTCCAGGTCCAGGTCCAGGTCCAGGTCCAGGTCCAGGTCCAGGTCCAGGTCCAGGTCCAGGTCCAGGTCCAGGTCCAGGTCCAGGTCCAGGTCCAGGTCCAGGTCCAGGTCCAGGTCCAGGTCCAGGTCCAGGTCCAGGTCCAGGTCCAGGTCCAGGTCCAGGTCCAGGTCCAGGTCCAGGTCCAGGTCCAGGTCAAGGTCCAGGTCCAGGTCCAGGTCCAGGTCCAGGTCCAGGTCCAGGTCCAGGTCCAGGTCCAGGTCCAGGTCCAGGTCCAGGTCCAGGTCCAGGTCCAGGTCCAGGTCCAGGTCCAGGTCCAGGTCCAGGTCCAGATCCAGGTCCAGGTCCAGGTCCAGGTCCAGGTCCAGGTCCAGGTCCAGGTCCAGGTCCAGGTCCAGGTCCAGGTCCAGGTCCAGGTCCAGGTCCAGGTCCAGGTCCAGGTCCAGGTCCAGGTCCAGGTCCAGGTCCAGGTCCAGGTCCAGGTCCAGGTCCACGTCCAAGTCCAAGTCCAAGTCCAAGTCCAAGTCCAAGTCCAAGTCCAAGTCCAAGTCCAAGTCCAAGTCCAAGTCCAAGTCCAAGTCCAAGTCCAAGTCCAAGTCCAAGTCCAAGTCCAAGTCCAAGTCCAAGTCCAAGTCCAAGTCCAAGTCCAAGTCCAAGTCCAAGTCCAAGTCCAAGTCCAAGTCCAAGTCCAAGTCCAAGTCCAAGTCCAAGTCCAAGTCCAAGTCCAAGTCCAAGTCCAAGTCCAAGTCCAAGTCCAAGTCCAAGTCCAAGTCCAAGTCCAAGTCCAAGTCCAAGTCCAAGTCCAAGTCCAAGTCCAAGTCCAAGTCCAAGTCCAAGTCCAAGTCCAAGTCCAAGTCCAAGTCCAAGTCCAAGTCCAAGTCCAAGTCCAAGTCCAAGTCCAAGTCCAAGTCCAAGTCCAAGTCCAAGTCCAAGTCCAAGTCCAAGTCCAAGTCCAAGTCCAAGTCCAAGTCCAAGTCCAAGTCCAAGTCCAAGTCCAAGTCCAAGTCCAAGTCCAAGTCCAAGTCCAAGTCCAAGTCCAAGTCCAAGTCCAAGTCCAACTCCAACTCCAACTCCAACTCCAACTCCAACTCCAACTCCAACTCCAACTCCAACTCCAACTCCAACTCCAACTCCAACTCCAACTCCAACTCCAACTCCAACTCCAACTCCAACTCCAACTCCAACTCCAACTCCAACTCCAACTCCAACTCCAACTCCAACTCCAACTCCAACTCCAACTCCAACTACAACTCCAACTCCGACGCCAACTCTAACCCCAACGCTAACTACAACGCGAACTCCAATTCTGATTGATTCCTGAAATGACTATTAAAAAATAGGAGTTGGTGATAGAAGGGTGAAAATTCAGGGTTGTATGTATTTTGTAACGCTAACGCAAACTCCAACCCCAACACTAACTTCAATACCAACTCCAACACCAACTCTAACCCCAACTACAACGCCAACTCCAATCCTAACGCCAACCCCAACGCCAACTTCAACGCCAACTAAAACTCCAACTCCATTTCCACCTCCATCTCCATTTACACCTCCATCTCCACCTCCAACTCCAATCCAACTACAACTCCAACTACAACGCCAACTCTATAACCAACGCCATCCACAATGCCTACTCCAACTTCAACTTCAACTCCAACCCCAAGACCAACGCCAACTCAAACTCCAATTCCATTTCCACCTTCGTCTCCATTTCCACCTCCATCTCCATTTCCACCTCCATTTCCATCTCCATCACCACCTCCAACTCCAATCCAACTACAACTCCAACTACAACGCCAACTCCATAACAAACGCCAACCACAATGCCTACTCCAACTTCAACTTCAACTCCAACCCCAACGCCAACTACAACAACAACTCTAACCCCAACTACAACGCCAACTCCAATCCTAACGCCAAACACAACGCCAACTTCAACGCCAACTCAAACTCCAACTCCACCTCCAACTCCAATCCAACTAAAACTCCAACCCCAACGTCAACTTTATTGAATAGCCATAAAGTTCAAATTGACTCTATATTTTAGTTAGAAAACGTTTGTATGGAAAAAAGAAAAGGGCTGTTTTTAGGGTTTCCCGACAATTATTCGAAATTTTCTCCCCGTAAAAACCATCCTTGGACTTCAACGAACATTTTTAAAAAATAATTAGCAAAATTGGTCCAGGCACTGTTGAGTTGCGCTTACCAACGCATTTTGCGATTCATTTTTGCGCGCGTGTTCCGCAAGGAACAGCGTGCTATCATTTCGTCACAATGTCTGTATTTTTCGAATTTTTTTTCGAAAATGGTCTCAAACGATTGGGTTCGACTCCCTGATGAAGAATTCGAGGTCAAATTCAACTCTGTCCGTCCGGTCCGGCCGGCCATTAGCACGATAACTCTTGAACGGAATGACTTAGAGCGTTGAAATTTGCAGGGTAGTTTTGTAGCGCAAATATCTCGGACAGGTTCGTTAACGGGCGAAATCCACCGAGCGGTTTCGGAGATAAGGCCGTTTTTAGTCAAAACGTTTTTTATGAATATTTCCGGAACCGATCACTCGATCTTTCTGAAATTTGGCATCAAATTGTAGAATCATGACCTTTATATACCTGCGACTTTTGTTATGACCGGACGGCCCTAAAGTGGCAAAAAAAAATTTCAAAAATTTTTAAATTTTGTTTTCACGATAACTCGAAAAATACTGATCTGATTAAATTGAAACTCAGTGGTTAGATGCAAAAGACCAATGCAAACACTTTTGCAAAATTTCGTGAAGATCACGTGACATGAAAAAAATCAAAAAATTACTACTATTTTGCGGAATACTTTGCTTAAAATGCCGAAACCTATTTTTTTGAGGTTCATGCTGCCTTTTCCGGGCATTTTTCGTTGTGCGCATGCGCAGATGAGAAGTCATTTAACTGCTGTTGTTTTCGTCAGAGAGGATTGGGGTTTTGCGGTGGCGGATGCTATTCCTCCATAGAATCCAGATCCCTGATGAGGGTCTGCGCATGCGTATATTAAAGATGCGATATCTCCCGAACCACTAGTGTTGGAGAATCGGAGTTTTTTGTAGGGTGTGTTATTTTGAGAGGACTTTTAGCCGCGATTAGATTGCGTATGCGCAGAAGAGAAGTGACTGTTTTTTAATTGGATGGGTTATGTGGGGAGGGCTGAGTCGATATTGTGAGGTTTTAAAAGAATATTCATAGCAATTCAGTTCAAGGACAAGTCAGTTTGTGGGATGTAGCGTTGTTTCCGAGTTAAAGTGTTCGTACCGTGGCCCTGGGGCTAATTTTACAATTGATGTTACCCCTTACAGGCATTTTTCGTTATGCGCATGAGCAGACCATCAGTGATTTAACTGGTGGTGTTTCGTCAGAGAGGATTGGGGTTTTGGGGTGGCAGATGCTATTCCTCCATAGAATCCCCTGTTGAGAGTCTTCGCATGCGTGGATTAAAGATGTGATATCTCCTGAACCACTAGTGTTGGAGAATCGGAGTTTTTTGTAAGGTGTGTGATTTCGAGAGGACTTTTAGCCGCAAGTTCCTTGCGCATGCGCAGAAGAGAAGTGACTCTTTCTGATTTGTCTGGGTTATGTTGGGAGTGCTGAGCCGATATTGTGAGGTTTCAAAAGAATATTCATGGCAATTCAGGGCAAGGACAAGTCGGTTTGGGGGATGTAGCGTTGTTTCCGAGTAAAGGTGTCCGTACCGTGGCCCTAGGGCTTATTTCGAAATTGATGTTCCCCCTTACGGGCATTTTTCGTTATACGCATGAGCAGACCATCAGTGATTTAACTGCTGGTGCTTTCGTCAGAGAGGATTGGGATTTTGGGGTGGCGGATGCTATTCCTCTATAGAATCCCCTGGTGAGGGTCTGCGCATGCGTGGATTCAAGAAGCGATATCTCCTGAACCACTAGTGTTGGAGAATTGGAGTTTTTTGTGAGGTGTGTAATTTTGGGAGGACTTGCAGCCACGAGTATATTGCGCATGCGCAGACGAGAAGTGAATGGTTTTGGGTTGTTTGGGTTATGATGGGAGTAATGAGCCGATATTGTGAGGTTTTAAAAGAATATTCATGTCAATTCAGTGCAGTTTGGGGGAAATAGCGTTGTTTCTGAGTTGAAATGTCTGTATGGTAGCCCTGAGGCGAATTTATGAATAACTATATTCGGTAGATCTATATTAAAATACGTTCGGATTTGGAGAAGAGGCAATTGCTTTCCTAACGGAGGTCCCACAACCGCAATTTTTCTTGATCTACGGTAAAGCTAACAGCCAAACTGTATTGATAGCTATATTTGTTAAAGGAACTTGAAAAAAAAAAGCACTGACGTGAAGTCAGTACTCTTTGGCGCGCGTGTTCACGGTGGCTAATTTGAATTGAATGATGAGTACTTCAAGCTCAGTGGATAGAGCGAGCCGAAGATCTACCAAAAGGATAGTGGACACCATTCACTGTCGGTCCAAAAATCAACAGTCCTGTATCTAAGCTGCCATCAGGAAAGTGCAAAAGCAGAGTGACTTAACAATGAAAGAAAAAGTGTTAAAAGTCAATCTGCTTTGGCGGGCGTGCTATAAACATGATTAGGATTATACTGACCCTCCCAAATCTTCTAGGAGCTTGTGCGACTAAGGAGGGTCAGTTGTGTTCTTTTCCAACTTTGTTACTCTATCCTGATGGCAGCTTAGATACAGCACTGTTAATTTTTGAACCGACAGTGAATGGTGTCCACTATCCTTTGGGTAGATCTTCGGCTCGCTCTATCCACTGAGCTTGAAGTACTCATCATTCAATTCAAATTAGCCACCGTGAACACGCGCACCAAAGAGTACTGACTTCACGTCAGTGCTTTTTTTTTATATGTAAGATTATTAAATCTGAGAAAACGGTATATACTTAAGCTACATTCAATAAAGTGTGTCCAATAGAGGTGAGTAGACGATAGAACAAGCGCGTAAAGCTCCTGACCTCACTTCAGTGCTTGAAACTATTTTTATTTATATTTTCTATATTAGGCAGGTTACTATACATCAGGAACTGTATCCGGTACGTTATATTTTGGTGCACTTGTTCATCTGAACAGAGTGCCTATCAATTTTCCCAAATGTCCGTAATTTTGAAATTTTTGGCCGAGAATGGTCTCGATCAGTTCCGATAAACTGATGAAGAATCCGAGGTCAAAGTTGATTCTGTCTGGCCGACCGGCCATCCGCACTATTACTTTTGAACGCAAAGAATTGAAGAGTTGAAATTTGTAGAGTAGGTTTTTAGTTCGAATTCACCGTTTAACTTCATTAATGGGCAATATCCATCGAGTAAAATACGTAAAATCTCAAACTATACTGATCTGATTGAACTAATGACCGATAGTTTCCACCACGAGAAATCATACAAAATTTTGTGAGTATCGCATGACTTGAAAATTGAAAAAAAAAATCTCAGAAACTATCCGTCCGATATCGTTGAAATTTTGCGAGAGCCTTCAAAACCTAATTTTACATCAAATTTCTAAAGTTTAACTTGATCACATCAATATTGTAGAAAATATTAGGGAAATGCAGAAAAATCACAAAACAAAATGGACCAATTTTTTAACAGTTACAAATCTAAGTATTCAGATAAAACGATGATAGAAATACTTTTCTGTGGTGAATCAAATTCTTTGAATATACTGACATTCCTGTATAGCTTGAATTAATTTATTGTTCAAATATCAATTATTATTATAAATAAATGACATGTCTGATAATTGTCGAAGTTCAAATCAGCAAAACAACTTTATAATTATCATATTCAAGTTACATGAAAATACTTTTAAACAACTTCAGATAAGTTGATAAGTTGAAACACAATAATGGCAGTATTGCCGAATTTCGCTGTTCCAATTTAGAAGAAGGATATTATCATTAATTCGAAACCTTGAGTTTGAAAAAAATAATAATCATTGCTTCATCCCTACTGCCTTCCCAACTGATTCGTTTTGAAGGAGGTTATGTGAGAAAAATTTAGAAACAGTGTCGAGTTTATCGACAAACGAAAAGAAGAACAAAATTTTGTCAGTTCTAAAACAGATGATAAGTTAAGTAACAACTAAAAGATACTAACTTATTCATTATTCTGGATTGTTCTATACATTGTTTCTGATAAATATCTTGTGTTTCTAACGCAGAAGCAATCCACAAAATAATACATTTTTTATTTTATCGATATTTGTCTGAGTTTGGGAGAAAAAATTGGTTCAAGCACTGACGTGAAGTCAGAAGCTTTTGCGCGTATGTTCTATTGTCCATTCTTCTGTATTGGACACCCTTAATCGAATATTCCATGGAAAATTATATTGTCCATTCTCCTGTATTGGACACTCTTAATTAGAATTTACCATGGTAAATTCGAATTAAGTGTCCAATACAGGAGAATGGACAACATAATTTACCATGGTAAATTCGATTAAGGGTGTCCAATACAGAAGAATGGACAATAGAACATACGCGCAAAAGCTTCTGACTTCACGTCAGTGCTTGAACCATTTTTTTTTTCGTGATTTTTTTGAAATTTTCTAGGGGTACGGTTCTTAAATTTTTTTTTTTGGTCTTTTTTTTTTAATTTTCTAGGGGTACGGTTTCTACAAAATTTTCAACACTTCTTTATGTCGATTTTCTACTACTAGTTACCAAGCTTCAATTCGATCGAATGTTTATTTTTTGAGTTATCAAAAAATAATATTCCAGGTGGGTATAACTCGGAAACCGTTGGACCGATTATGCCCAAAAACGAAATCATCTCTCCCTTTCGGATACGCAACCTACCCTGAAAATTGCAAGTTCCTATCTCCTTTCGTTCGAAAGTTATCGAGGCAACGGTCACCCATCTACTGAACTCACACAAGAATGCTCGAATCTCCAACAATATTTAACCGATCGTATTAAAACTTGAAACTTGGCAGTAGAGTTAGGTTATGAAGGCTTTTGCAAAATTTCAGCAATTTCAAACAATTAGTTACTGATATATAGAATTTTTTTTTTCAATGATTTATTAAAAATTTTCTACAAATGCTATCCTCACCAAATTTTGCAAAGATTTCCGCGTTGGCATTCTACAACTAACAACCATGTTTGATTTCAATCGGTTCAGTATTTTTTGAGTTAATTCGGAACAAAAAAACACCAAATTTCAGAAAATTTCAGATCGCTATAACTCTAAAACCGTTTGGCCGATTATGCTTATAAACAAACTGAAATGTCGCGTTCTGGTGCACATCCCAACCTGAAAACTTGAAGCCGCTATCTCTTTCCGTTCTCAGGTTATCGCGACAACAAAAATATTTTTTAATAATTATTTAATAATTTTCTAGCCATACGATTCACACGAAATTTCACAAACGTGCTAAGGTTCATATTCTACAACTACTCACCAAGTTTCAATTCGATCAGATTCATATTGGTTGAAAACAAAAGTATTACTCGGAAACCAATGGGCCGATTATGCCCATTAACGAACTTGTTTGTCGTATTGAGATGCGCCATCCACCCTGAAAATTTCAAGTCGCTAGCTCTTTTCGTTCTCAAGTTATCGTGGCAACGGCCGGACGGCCGGACGGCCGGCCGGACAGAATCAAATTTGACCTCGAGTTCTTCTTTGGGGAGTCGAACTTAATCGTTTGAGACCATTTTCGTCAAAAAATTCGAAAGTTACAGACATTTGGGCAAAATGATAACGCGATGTTCCCCAGAACATACGCGCAAAACCCATCAGAAAGGAACCATTTTATAAGCTGTGATCTCAATCTTAAGCAAATTGGTGTAGACGTTACTTCGTTCTTGAGTTATGTGAATAAATCTCACTCCAGGATCACATGAATTCAGAGTTATCCTAACTTGAAGAAAGATTGGGAGATGGATAGAGATATGGTTGATAATGTATAGTGCAGCTATTGCTCATGTATGGGAGGAAGTATTCGCCATTTCTGGGGACAAATATAACGCATCTTTTGATAAATAGTGCCTTTACCTTCAATAAGTCATTTATCCTCAAGAATATCCAAACAATATCTTATGAGATATATTTTGTAACAGCTGAGTTATATTAAATACAGTTGCCCCACACAAGATTCACGTACAGTGTATGCGTCAAGAAATATTTGAAATTGTAATTGACGGATCTGCATTATATTGTAATGTTTTGCTTGTTTCGGAAATTTTAGTGATATTCGGACGGAGGGATGATGGAATGGTAGCAGCTTATATGATATTCCACGTTTGAAAATAGTAAAGGTAATAATGAGTTGTGAAAACTATCCACTGGGAGTAAGAAACAACAACCCAATCTAATAGGTCGAATTTATGAAATTTTTGTGCTTATTGGAAAATTATGAACATATTTCAACATTATTTTCAAATAATATAACTTGCCACTTACAGAAAACTTACAATATATCACTTAAATGTCAGGACCATGTCCATTTCTAGAATTTATTTATAAATTGTTAGTTTTTCTGTCGTAATAAATGATTTAAACTAATTACCTCATAAACTCTAATGTTCATGATCAAACTGAACAAAATTGACACATTTTTTATTTAATGTATTAGGTAAAGCTTTAAAGACAAAAGTTATTGAACCGGAATTCAATGTTAACTTAATACATTAAACAAAAATGTGTCACTTTTGTTCAGTTTGATCATAAACATTAGAATTTATGTTTAAATCATTCATTACGACAAAAAAAACTAATAATATATAAATAAATTCTAGAAATGGACATGATACGGTACTGACATTTAATAAATAAATTCTAGAAATGGACATGGTACTGACATTTAAGTGATAAATTGAAAGTTTTCTGTAAGTGGTAGGTTATATTATATGAAAGTAATGTTTAAATATGCTCATAATTTTCCAATAAGCACAAAAATTTCATAAACTGATTATTAAGTTATGACCTATGAGAACAAACAATACAGGACATTGAATATTACAGTTAGAACGGAATCACCCACATATATAATATTCTTATTGCAGGTTGTAATAATTTTGATATTAAAGATTTTCGCCTAAATAATGTTTCAGTTTTCAAGTTATTTAACATGACAAAAACCTAAGCAGTTTGTATAATGGCATTCCCATCACATCTATTTTCCTTGCTTTATGTGAACTCTGGAAAATACGACAATTGAATATTATTTGGGCTGGAATGATGAGAAAGTTCCAAATATTTAATAGCCTCTCATATTCTTGATGAAACTACGTAAAAATTATCAAAATAGTGACTTAGCACAAAGGTTTGGCGTATTCAAGGTACAGCAATTAATATCATTATGATAATGATACATATTGTGAACGGAATTCTATTCAAACAAATAAATTCAATCTTATGCAAAATTTTATGAGGATCGTATGACTAGGAAATGTTTAAAGAGATTATCACAAACATTTCTGTATCTCAGAATTTATCCCTCAGATATCGCTGACATTTTTCGAGAGCCTTCAGAACCAAACTCTACTGCCAAGTTCCAAGTTTGAACACGATCAAATATATATTATTATAGATTCGAGCAGCCTTGTGTGAGTTCAGTAGATGGATGGGTGATCATTGCCTCAATAACTTTCGAAAGAAAGGAGAGAGGAACTTGCAATTTTCAGGGTATGTTGCGTATCCGAATGAGAGAGTTAAGTTCGTTTACGGGCATAATTGGTCCAACGGTTTCAGAATTATACACACCTGGAATATTATTTCCTCGATAACTCAAAAAATATAGTCTCGATCGTATAGAAACTTGCTAACTAGTTGTAGAATATCTAAATAAGACGTGTTTAAAATTTTATAAGATCGATACCCCTAGAAAATTAAAAAAAAAAATATGAAAACCAAAAGTTGGTTCAAGCACATTCACCTGTATTGGACACTCCTAATCGATTTTACCGTGTTGACTTCGACACCTTGTTGTACTTCAAAACCTTGTTGTACAGTCAAGTTCTGGATTTAAATTCGGCCATACCTATTCATATTTTTGAAATTCTTGGGAATTTTTTTTTCCTGGAGCTAAGCAGCCTTGGGAAAGTTCAGGGCTTGTATGGGTGAACGCTCTGGCTGAAATTCGAACACGCGCCACAAAGCTTCTGACCTCAGTGCTTTTCCAACAAGTTTAGAGTGGGTGTTGGCTAAATCTTTTTCAATCGGGGATTACTCAAATATTAAAAAATGGGTTCAAGCCCTGTGGACAGGAGCTTTCTTGCGCTCTAGTTCAAACAGACAAATTATATCTGGTATTGGTTTCTCAGAGTTGGGAATTATATCAATGTATAATTATGTAAGAACTGCATCATAAAGGAAATTAAATTCAAATGATAGTTTATTTATCAAGATTAAATGAGCAATCTGAGAATGAGAACTGCAACATGGAAGAAATCAAATTGAAATAGCTGAAATGAATTTGACTCTTTCTTATAAAACAGGATGAAATGTACGAGTATGAACACAGATCATATAATAAAGCTTAGATAGAATAATTATAGCATTCTTTGAAAACATAGAAGTACGTACGATTCATTATTGAAATTTAGAAAAATCATATCTCCGAAAGTATTAGCTTGTTGGAGTTGAAAATGATATCGATGGATTTTAATGGTGAAACTGCATCTTAAATAAAAATTACAGACATTTGGGCAAATTGATAAGCACTCAGTTCCGAGGAACTAGAGCGCCAAAAAGTGTAATTCCCTATCCGGGATTTGAGCCCGCCTTCTCTCGTTCCGAAACCGAAAACCCGACTGACTAGACGAACCGACTATCGGGCTTCTCGTACGATCTTGTCGATCTCCGGTATTAGAATAAGACGTCGGTACTTACCTGGGATATATATTCATAATTTTCACTATTCGACATAAAATCGCCACATGGGGGTTTATTTGACGGTTTTTTACCCTTGTCTCTCTAAGTCGATTTTGACGTTTCTCGAACCAACTATTAGCAAGGAATTAGACAATGTCATGTCTAAGGAAAATAAGTTGACATTATGACAATTCATACATAGAATAATTATATAAATCTGTGAAAACGTTGAAATACGACTTATTATTGAAATTTTGAAAAATCATATCTCCGAAAGTATTAGCTTCTTAGAGCTAAAAATAATATCAATATATTTTTATGGTAAAACTGCTTATTGAAAAAAATTTAATTTGGAATTTGTTATGTAAAAAAAAAATTTTTTTTGTTACTCCGAAACCATCTGTCCGATTTTGCCCAATAACGAACTTAGCTGAGATAGTTATCTGCCAAACCCACTCTGAAAATTTGAACTCTCTAGCTCATTCAGTTCGAGAGTCATCGTGCCTACGGCCGGCCGGAGGATCGGACCAGCCAGACGGCCGGACCGGCCGGATGGCCGGACAGAATGAATTTTGACCACGGATTCTTGATCAGTGAGTCGTACCAAATCGTCTAAGACCATTTTCATCGAAAAATTCGAAAATAACAGACATTTGGGCAAATTGATAAGCACTCAGTTCCGAGGAACTAGAGCGCCAAAAAAGTTCACTCAGTGTTCTAGAAAGATCATTCATATTGACATAATCCTTAGTCACCCATGGGCTCTTCTTATTTTCAGAAAAATTCGAGCAATACCAGTATTATGATTCATTACTCGTTGTACTCCCGGTTAACGATCTGAATTGCATAGGTTAGTGTAACTGGGTACCATAGAATTCGATATATGATACACGAGCTTAGGGAAAAACCTCAGCAAAAAACAACTCTTCTCCAAGGTACCCAAAACTCAATCTGGATAAGGAAAAGATAAAACGAGAAAACGAACACATTAAAAATTGAAGATTCAATGGTTTATTAATTATATTTATAATTCACTACCCATTCTAACATATACTCCATTCACTTTTATAAAGTCTCCCGGTTGGCCATGATTTAGGTCTATCGCGTTTTTGTAACT
Source organism: Halyzia sedecimguttata (assembly GCA_937662695.2). Taxonomy (NCBI): domain Eukaryota; kingdom Metazoa; phylum Arthropoda; class Insecta; order Coleoptera; family Coccinellidae; genus Halyzia; species Halyzia sedecimguttata. The sequence continues at coordinate 5,281,970 of OW569416.2, read as the reverse complement.
AAAACACAGGCAGGTTGGCACCACTGAAATATCGTCAAGGTCAAAACAATTCTCTGAGACGTTGCCACTTTCTACTCTCAACATAATCATAACATAATCTTCGAATAATAAAGAGCTTTTCGATATGAAATTGAAAATGCCGAAAGTAGTTTTGAAGAAGAAGAACCGAAATCTGCAATAGGAAAACTTCATTCTGACATGTTGAACTCTGGAATGAAATTACTAAGTTTCCTATCATTATATTTTATTGAGGTGAGAATGACTCGGGTTTCGTATTACTACTACATTTTGAAACTGATTTATTTCAAATTGTGCAACAAGGTATTTAAATGTCTTCTTGAGAAAAGTCGGGAATTCCATAGGTACGACTGTTCGTTTAGAAGTTTTCCTGCCGGGTTATTCAGGTACTTTTATTCTTTCTTCAAATTAACTATCACAAAGTAACTGACTACTCTATCCATTATTTTTCAATACAATTCCAACTCTTGATTCTTGATTTCCATACAAGAAAATAGCATAATTGAATCTTCCAACCAGTTTATATACGTGAAATATTTCTAGTAACAACAGAGCAAAAATTTTCTTCTACAGTAGCCAGGACTGTGGAATTATTGAATTCACATAATATCTTCTTAAATTCATTATTTTTCCCAAGAAAATTCACAGTGTGAAAAAATACGTAATTACTACGACTTATATGTAGAGAGGACAACGTTGCGTAGTTATCTGACAGGAAAATGACTATAACCTAACATTTTCAAAATATACATGGTGAAATGTGTCAAATTTTCATGGCCAACCGGGAGACTTTATAAAAGTGAATGGAGTATAGACTCAGAAATGTCATGAATAGCACTAAAACCCTTCTGGAATCTATATATAGGATAATCATTAACTGATCCATGGATTCCTCTGCTTTCCCGCATTCACAACTGGGACTCTCAACTGAATTCCATCTGTAAAGCATACTGTTGCAATGACCATGGCCGGTTCTTAATCTATTCAAAATAGAGCATATTTTGCTTGGAAGATCAAACACTGGAACTCTATTTGAAGGATCAGAAATTAAATCTTTGTTGAATAAATCGCTAGAAATCCATTCAGACCGCCAAACTTCCTTGTCGCTTTTATTCAAGTTGAGAAAACAGTTGGACCATGAAGGATTACGTGAGTACAATCTGGGAATCTTATTGCCTTGCATATAGGAGGGAGTCGGAAATGAATTCGGAAAAGAATGAAATTTATCCCAATTTAAAATGGCAGTCAGCCTGCGAATGTGGGGCAATGTTTGATAGACTTGGTAACCAATGAATAGGTGTAGATCTAATAGTTCCAGTGATGCTCCCCATTGATGAATTCAGCTGTGCATCAATTTTTGGCGTATGAACACTGTTAAGCAGACGGAGCAAAAATATTCAACGGCAGAAAAAATCAATGCTAAGGCTGCCGTACGAAGATTAGCTTCATCAGCACCTCATGAAGTACCAGCGAATTTCTGGTATTCTGGTAGTGTAGAATGATAATAATAATAATAATAACTGTATAACACTATGTCTTAATTGGGACATGATCGTACGACCTGGCGTCCAGCGATGGTCGGTCGCTCGTACGAGCATCAATCAAACTAAGTTCCCTAGTTTTGATTTATGCTCGTACGAGCCTCCGTCCATCGCACAAGGCACGGTCGTACGATGACTTCCCAATTGAGGCGCTGAGATCTATAGCGGACCATCTGCTCACTGGCTTAAAAGGAGATAATAGGGTTCAAAGAATATACATATTAGCAAATTTCTTCAAATACTGCTAAAAGGTTATATTCGGATTGATTTTTTGTTGGAATAATAAAAATAATCTCTGTAGTGTTCACGTCCATGTTCAACAAATAAACAAAATATCGCAGGAATTTGGACATAAAATGTAGACAACTAGTTAGTTAGTTCGTTGTCTACATTTTATGTCCAAATTCCTGCGATATGTTGTTTATTTAATAAAAATAATATCTTCTATATTGTAGTAGGTAAGAATATAATATAAAATTCCTCTACAAAAAAAATATTGTGTGTTGGTACGCAATGGTTTCGTGAAATATTCAATTTATTCATATGGACCAAAATTAAATAATACAAATATAAAAATTTTGCGACATTTTTAATTCAAAATAAACAAACTCAATTTTTGAAAAGTTTGAAGTGGTGATTTATTACCACTAAAACTAAAACTAAAAAAAAAACTAAAACATTGAAAACATTCACTATCAAAGATGCCAAAGCGGATCAAGCCACATAGCCCGCTATTTATTCGAATTATCATGGGAATCCACAGGGTGGACTATACTCTCCAGTGGCGACATCTGTTATACAATGTTTTAAAATGAGATGGTCCACTGTGGCTTTGAAGAATGTATTATTATGTATTGGAAACTGAAATTGGTGCAATATTTCGGATTTTGTGGAATGGCCCGCTCTAGTTCTTACCGCCTCAATTAGGACAACGTTAGACATACAGTTATTTGATCAATCAAATTTTCAAAATCGGCATATTTGGGGTTTCTTACTTCAATTTCTTAGGTAGACTCTGGGCCCTCAACCAGTTGAAATATACTGATTTGCATTGGAAGAAATCGAAATGAAATCACAAGTAGAAAAACTTCATATGGAACAGCTTTCTGATAATGATTAATTCACATCAACATTTATTCAAATGTTAACACTTTATGTTATAACCATCGATAGCAAGACTACCTTCCAACTTGATCTCATATCTCATAAGTTTGAATTAGATCGGATCTGTATTTTTTGAGTTATTGAGGAAATAATATCAATATTTCAGATCGTTATAGCTCCAAAACCGTTTTTGCCGATTATGAATACTTACGGACCTAACAGTCTCATTCGGATGCTTAACCTACCCTGAAAATGCAAGTTACTTTTTCTTACTGTTGGTTGTTATGGTAACAGCAACCATTCATATAAAATTTATAAATTTTTTAAGCACATTATTTTGAAATTTGTGTATACTATGTAAATGATCAAAAAGAGGCAAATAATGAATAATTTAATTCTGGTAATTTGACAGAAAAGTGAGAGTTTAAATAGTTGCTTGATGAGATTTTTTGGGTAGGCAGTGCTAACCCTGCTGTCCCTGACGAGATGCCACTGCAAACCATGTATTTTCGCAACGGATTATTTGACGACAGTTCATAGATCCAATTCTCGTTGGGAACTGTAACAATTAATCGGTAAAAACGCTGAATCCATTAATAATACCTGGTGAACTTATATTAATGTAGAGTTCGCATCATCAAGAAGATATTTAGCATTCCTCATTTCGTATGTTTCAATAGCTCAAAAGATTTCGCGTCAATGCAATGGTCTTTTAGTGGTTTCGAAATTCAAACAATAGGATCGAGTGCTATGATGCTTCTGACGCCACAAGACTACTTTTATAATTATTCTTCTTTTACGAGAAATTTATACTGGATCCTCTTCAAGTTTACACGCTGTATAATAAATGTATAATGCACAAAATCAACAAGCTCCGTCTCGATTCATAATGACAACGATAACCGGCCTTACGTAACACCACATTACAACTGTATGTTTTTCATACGAATCTTCCTATCACTTCCTACCGCAGCTTCCACCGTTCGAGAGCACCGACTTTTTCTAACGCGCCGCTCTCCGGAGACTCCGGACTACGAATTTCAAGCACCAGTCTGATTCCGGCGCTTCTTCGAGGTTGAGCTGTTGCTGGCACGTCTTCCGCGAGCGTTATCACGTGCGTTCGGGAACTGTTTACTTTTGTTGCGTACGATATCGGCCTACTACGGATTCATTGGATTATTTGTTGTGTATGAGAAGGTAATTTTCTTTTTATACCTAGAACTCTGAAGAGGTACCCAAACGTTTCTAATGTGAATCTTGTTACAAAGTTATATTACACAGGAATAGCCCAAAAATCATGAATCCCATAGGTTCCATTAAATTTGCATCTACGCATAAAAGGAGGTGAAATTTCCGGATAATTACTCATAGGTACTTACAGGGTATCTTCCGAACACAAAAATTATTTTTGAATTTTCTTTTCAATTTGGAGCAAATTCGTTTGAAGGACGTTCGATAGATGCACGGAATCGCATAAAACACAAAAGCATTTTCATGAATTAATGTATCCGTGTTTGTAGTCTATTTTATATTTTTGGCGCTCTTGTTCCACGGAACAGAGTGCTTATCAATCTGCCCAAAAGTCTGTAATTTTCGAATTTTTAAGTCTGTAATTTTCGAATTTTTGGCTGAAAATGGTCTCAAACGATTTGGTTCGACTCACTGATCAATAATCCGAGGTCGAAATCGATTCTGTCCGGCCGGTCCGGCCGGCCGGCCGTAGGCACGATAACACTCGAACGAAAGGAGTTAGAGGATTGAAATTTGCAAGGTGGCTTTGGAGCGTAAATATCTCGGACGAGTTCGTTAATGGGCGAAATCCATCAAGCGGTTTAGGAGTTATGGCCGTTTTTAGTAAAAACATTTTTTATGAATATTTCCGAAACCGATCACTCGATCTATCTGCAATTTAGCATCAAATTGTAGAATCATGACCTTTATACGCATGTGGAGTTTGTATTGATCAGGTTATCGCATAGTGTAAAAAACAATTCTTGAAAATTAAAAAAAAAAATTTTCTACAATAACTCTCGAACGGAATGAGCTAGGCAGTTGAAATTTTCATTTCATTCAGCATTGAATTGTAGAATCATGACCTTTAGACGCATGTGGAGTTTTGTATTGATCGGGTTACCGTAAAGTATAAAAAAAAAATTTCAAAATTTTTAAGTTTTGTTTCTACAATAACTCTCGAACCGAATGAGCTAGGCAGTTGAAATTTTCAGAGTAGGTAAGGGAGATAAATATCTCGGTTAAGCTCGCTATTGGGCAAAATAAGCCAGATGGTTCCGTAATAACGAAAATATATTTTTTTTTAAGTAACAAATTTCAAATTAAATTTTTATTTGAGATGCAGTTTCACCATAAGAATCCATTGATATCATTTTCCACTACAACAAGCTGATACTTTCGGAGATATGATTTTTCGAAATTTCAATAATGAATCGTACTTCTATGTTTTCACAGAATGCTATAATTATTCTATCTATGCTTTATTATATGATCTGTGTTCATACTCGTAAATGTCATCCTGTTCTATAAGGGAAAGTCAAATTCATTTCAGCTATTTTAATTTGATTTCTTCCATGGTGCAGTTCTCATTCTCAGATTGCTCATTTAACCTTGATAAATAAACTATTATTTGAATTGAATTTCCTTTATGATGCAGTTCTATCATAAGAATACATTGATGTAATTCCCAACTCTGAGAAACCAATACTTTCGGAGATAATAATTTGTCTGTTTGAACAAGAGCGCCAGAAAGCTTCTGTCCACAGGGCTTGAACCAATTCTTTTTACACAAAAGTTTGCTCCAAATTGAATGGGAACTTCAAAAATAATTTTTCCTTTCGGAAAAGTAAATGGCGCACAATTTTTTGGCGCTCTAGTTCCTCGGAACTGAGTGCTTATCAATTTGCCCAAATGTCTGTAATTTTCGAAATTTTCGATGAAAATGGTCTTAAACGATTTGGTTCGACACACTGATCAAGAATCCGTGGTCGAAATTCATTCTGTCCGGCCGGCCGGCCGTCCGGCCGGTCCGTCCGTAGGCACGATAACTCTCGAACGGAATGATCTAGGCAGTTGAAATTTTCAGAGTAGGTTTGTGAGATAAATATCTCGGCTATGTTCGTTATTGGGCAAAATCGGACGGATGGTTTCAAAGAATCAGAAAAAAATTTTTTTTTTACTAAACAAATTCCAAATTAAATTATTTTCAATAAGCAGTTTTATCATAAGAATCCAATGATATCATTTTTAACTCTAACAAGCTAATACCTACGGAGATATGGTTTTTCAAAATTTCAATAATAAATCGTATTTTTACGTTTTCATAGAATTATATAATTATTCTATGTATGAATTGTCTACGCCGACGGGTTTTCGGTTTCGGAACGAGAGAAGGCGGGCTCAAATCCCGGAAAGGGAATTACACTTTTTGGCGCTCTAGTTCCTCGGAACTGAGTGCTTATCAATTTAATTTGCCCAAATGTCTGTAATTTTTATTTAAGATGCAGTTTCACCATTAAAATCCATCGATATCATTTTCACCTCCAACAAGCTAATACTTTCGGAGATGTGATTTTTCTAAATTTCAATAATGAATCGTACGTACTTCTATGCTTTCACAGAATGCTATAATTATTCTATCTAAGCTTTATTATATGATCTGTGTTTATACTCGTACATTTCATCCTGTTCTATAAGAAAGAGTCAAATTCATCACAGCTATTTTAATTTGATTTCTTCCATGGTGCAGTTCTCATTCTCAGATTGCTCATTTAATCTTGATAAATAAACTATTATTTGAATTTAATCTCCTTTTTTCATAAAAATTCCACACCCTGTGTCTCGAAAACTATGCAATTGCAGACGTATGTTTATATGAAATTTTTGTTCCAAAATCACGCATGGGGTCTCTCCTTTCAGTTTTTGGCGCTCTAGTTCCTCGGAACTGAGTACTTATCAATTTGCCCAAATGTCTATAATTTTCGAATTTTTCGATGAAAATGGTCTTAAACGATTTGGTTCGACTCACTGATCAAGAATCCGTGGTCAAAATTAATTATGTCCGTCCGGCCGGCCGGCCGTAGGCACGATAACTCTCGAACGGAATGAGCTAGACAGTTGAAATTTTCAGAGTAGGTTTGGGAGATAAATACACTGCTCAACAATTGATAGGGATCACTTACTTTTTCTAAATTTATTTCTGAATTATTCGCTCCAAGATTATAAATTTAGTCAGATATCAGATTATTTTCAGTTGATAATATGGTTCACTTGAGAAAAGAATGAAAAAATGGAAAGTTGGAGAGAAAATAAGACTTTATTAGGAACACTCAAAATTCTGTGTTTGAATAACATAAAAATTTTATGATGACACCACAAGAAGGCTGAAGTTTCGGTTAAGCTAGTACCTAGTTGGCCCCCCACGAGCTCGTCTCAAGCATTCTACCCTACGAGGCATACTTTCAATCAAACGATTCATAAAATTTTGGGGCAAATTCGTCCAAATATCCCGTAAAGCGTTAGAAAGGTCCTCCAGGTTATTGATCGGTTGTTCTAAGGTTGACAATTGTCTAGACATCTCACACCAGACATGTTCGATGCAATTCATGTCTGGAGAGCGAGCTGGCCAGTCCATCCTATCAATAGCATGAGTTTCTAGCGCTTCATTAACCAGACGACTACGGTGTGGACGGGCATTATCGTCAATTAAAATGAAATTCTCGCCCAAAGCAGCCGCAAACGGAAAAATTATGGGTTCAATAATCATATCGTGATATCTCTGGCTGGTCATTGTGGTGTTCTGCAGAACAACCAACTCTGTGCGTTAGTTCAAACAAATGCCTCCCCATACACATATAGAACCTCCGCCAAAAGCTGTTGTGGGTACCATAAACTGTTCTGCATACCTTCGACCTCTTTCCCTCCAAGCAAGAATACGTCCATCGGAGTTGACCAAACGAAATCTAGACTCATCCGTAAATAAACATCGGCTCCAATCTTCAACTGTCCAATTGCGGTGCTCCTCAGCCCATTGCCGTCGATGAACCCGGTGTTCCCTATTCAAACGGGGATGCTGTACCCTCCTACGTGCTCTCAAACCACGAACATGTAGTCGTCGTCTTACAGTCTGGTTAGAAATTAGAACTCCTGTTGCAACTCTCAGTGATCTATTGAGCCGCGACGCCGGGTAAGTGGGATTTCTCCTAGCATTGAGGACCAAAAGACGATCTTGGGCAGCTGTTGTACTGCGCTGCCGACCTCCCCCATGAACAAAAGCTACTGAGTCGTTTTGGATGAACCTATTCCAAGCCCGACTCACGACACTTTGCGAAACATTCAACCGCCGGGACACTTCTCGCTGGGACAACCCTTCCTGTATCCTCCGTATGATTTGGTCCAGTTGCACAGGAGCTAAACGTCTTCTCGGCTCTGATAAGCTAATATTGTTCTCATTTCTTCAATTATTGTCACCTTATGTGTTTGAACGAGAGAAAAAAACAGATTTAATAACAAATACCACATTGCTTTTCACTCCACATGTAACAGCCTACAGATAATAATCGATTTTGTGAACAAGAGCCGATGAAGTGAGGAAAAATTTGATATAATCAACTCAAAACATCTTAATTTTTCCTTAGAGAACATATAATGTACAGATATTCACGAGATAACTTGAAAAAAATACAAATGAAGAGAAGTTCATAAGTGATCCCTAGCAATTGTTGATCAGTGTATGTCGGCTGAGTTCGTTATTGGGCAAAATCAGGCAGATGGTTTCGGAGTAACAAAAAAAAATTTTTTTTTTTACAAAACAAATTAAAATTAAATTTTTTTCAATAAGCAGTTTTATCATAAGAATCCAATGATATCATTTTTAACTCTAACACGCTTCTACTTTCGGAGATATGATTTTTCAAAATATCAATAATAAATCGTATTTTTACGTTTTCACAGAATTATAAAATTATTCTATGTATGAATTGTCATAATGTCAACTTATTTTCCTGGGACATGACATTGTCCAGTTCCTTCCTAATAGTTGGTTCGAGAAACGTCAAAATCGACTTAGAGAGACAAGGGTAAAAAACCGTCAAATAAACCCCCATGTGGCGATTTTATGTCGAAAAGTGAAAATTAAGAATATATATCCCAGGTAAGTACCGACGTTTTATTCTAATACCGGAGATCGACAAGATCGTAGGCGGGCTCAAATCCCGGAAAGGGAATTACACTTTTTGGCGCTCTAGTTCCTCGGAACTGAGTGCTTATCAATTTGCCCAAATGTCTGTAATTTTTATTTAAGATGCAGTTTCACCATTAAAATCCATCGATATCATTTTCAACTCCAAAAAGCTAATACTTTCGGAGATATGATTTTTCTAAATTTCAATAATGAATCGTACGTACTTCTATGTTTTCACAGAATGCTATAATTATTCTATCTAAGCTTTATTATATGATCTGTGTTCATACTCGTACATTTCATCCTGTTTTATAAGAAAGAGTCAAATTCATTTCAACTATTTTAATTTGATTTCTTCCATGGTGCAGTTCTCATTCTCAGATTGCTCATTTAATCTTGATAAATAAACTAGTATTTGAATTTAACTTCCTTTATGATGCAGTTCTTTCATAAGAATACATTGATTTAATTCCCAACTCTGAGAAACCAATACTTTCGGAGATATAATTTGTCTGTTTGAACTAGAGCGCCAGAAAGCTCCCGTCCACAGGGCTTGAACCCATTTTTAACACCTACTCTGGGGCTGTATAGGGATCGATACGAGAACGTTATTTTTGCGCGCTCGCTATGATTTTGCTCCAATGTCTGTAATTTTTTTTTATTTCCAGACAAAAGTAGTCTCGAACGATTCAAGGCAGGTTTATATATAATAAAATTGGTTCAAGCACTGACGTGAGGTTAGAAGCTTATGCGCGCATGTTCTATTGTCTACTAACCTCTATTGGACACTTTATTACGAATTTAGCATCGATATATACCGTTTTCTCAGCTTTCATTATATATGAATAAATTTCATAGAATTTTGATGAGAGACTTCATTAGAAAATCACGTCTATAATCACAGAATTTTAAATTCTGACATATGTATTCCATTGGAATTGAAATATGAAAAAAACTTACACCTCAAGTAACTCCACGATACCATATTCACGATTTCGTTGTCGCCTTCAGATGCGCAACCTACCCGCAAAATTGCAAGTAGCTTTCTCTATCCGTTCTCAAGTTATCGTGAGGTACATGATATTTTTTCGTAATTTTTTTTTAAATTTTGTAGGGGTATGGTCCTCACAAAACTCCACACACTTCTTCATGTCGATATTCTACAAGTACTTACCAAGCTCCAATTCAAGCGGGTCTGTAATTCTTGTGTTATCGAGAAAGCAATATTCCAGATGGGTATAACTCTGAAACCGTTGCGCCGATTATGCTCAACAACGAACTTAACTCTCCCATTCGGATGCGTAGCCTAACAAAGTTATCGAGGCAGCGGTCACCCTTCCAGCTACTGAACTCACCCAAGGTTGCTCGGATCTCTTACAATATAGATCAGATCGTGTTCAAACGTAGAACTTGGCAGTATAGTTAGGTTTTCAAGGCTCTTGCTAAATTTCAGCGATAGTTGTGTCCCAATTTGGACTGTCTATTAGACGGTTCTGGAGAACTGCACATATTTGAAATCTGAAAATTGGGATTATGATATTGCTTGAAATTCTCTACAGAGCTAAAATATTTCCGAAGTCCAAGCACTTCCGGTTATACAGGGAGTGAAATAAATTCAAGGAAAAAAATGTTTCCAAGTTTTGCATTCCTGGTATGATCAAGTATTCAATGCTGAATATATTTATGTTAGAACCATCATTCGAACAGTTTTCTAAATATCGAAAAAAAAAAAGGGAAAAAAAGTCAAATATGTTTAGTCAGTATTATGTTCATTTTTATTATTTTAAACATCCTGAGCGTGAACCATTTTCAGGTTTTTCAAGGTCGAAGAAGAAGAATGTGGAAAGGTCATGCATCTTTTGAATTTCAGGAATATCATCACAGGGTGTTTCAAATTTTGTGTCGAAAATTGTGATAAAAAATTGGCCATAACTTCTGTTTTTCACATTAGAACCCAATTTTTTTTATGATTACGTTGGATTCTGTGGTGAACAATAATGATATTTTTCTAACATGATTATGCTCCTAAAATCAATACTTTCTGAGTTATTTGAGTTTTTCTAGATTTATGGTGTACGTAGTCAAATTCTTCGAATCTGGCTCATAAGGAAGGTCTTGGGCTTCGAAAATATTTTAGCTCTGTAGAGAATTTCAAGCAATATTATAATCCCAATTTTCAGATTTCAAAAATGTACAGTTCTCCAGAAACGTCTAATAGGCACTCGAACTTGGGACATCCTGTATAGAATTTTTTACATTGATTTTTTAAAAATTTACAAGTGATACGATTCTCACAAAATTTCGCTAGAATTTTCGCGTTGGTATTCTACAACAAATAACCATGTTTAATTTGGATCGGTTTAATATTTTTCGAGTTATTGAGGAAATAACAACCAAGTTTCAGATGGGTATAACTCGAAAAGCGTTTTGCCGATTATACCTAGCAAACTCGGAAGTCGTATACGGATGCACAACCTACCCTAAAAATTGCAAGTCGCTATCTCTTTCCGTTCTCAGGTTATCGTGAGTAGGGGTCGACAAGACAAGAATTCTTGTCTTGATAACAACTTCTTGTCTTGTCTTGAAAAAAAGTCAGGAAATTTAAAAAAATGTTGTCTTGACGTTTTCTTGACATATTATATCTTATCTTGACTCAAGAGATTTCTAGATCTTGAAGTTCTATCATAAGAATCCATTGATATCATTCCCAATGCTGAGAAACCAATACTTTCGGAGATATGATTATTCAAAGTTTGAACAATAGCGCCAAAGCTCCTGTCCGCAGGGCTATTCTACATTTTTTCATTTCAGATAGAAATTCCTTTTGATTGACATGTCATTGAACTATGCAAAAAAAGTAAATACATAACTATCAGTTTTAGGTATGGATCAATGTCATGTTAATCGAAAGGAAATTTTGTCTAGAATTACTATCTGCAACAAAAGAATACACAAAATACTATATTCATCATTTGTGAAAAACCTGTGGATTCTTGTAAAAACGGATTATGATTACTTGATTAAACATATTTCTTATAGGTACCTACTCCCAAAGTTTTATTGTTTTATGTCTAACAGTCACTGAGATACAAGGATCAAAGTTCCCTTCTTAGGTTAAACATTTTTCTTAAAATTCAAATATCACCAAAAATCAAAGATGGCATTATTTTTCGAAGAGTAATCAACATTTTAAATTCAGAATGTTGGTTGCATTTAAAATAAGGAAGTTAATAGCTAACCGGAAGTGGTAGAGAACTGCCAATATTTTAAAGAAGAAGGTCAAGGTAAAGAACCTTTGTGTGTGAATTTTTATGAGGTTATTACAGAATATCACTCTAGAATGCAAATCATCAAGTTTAAATCAATGTAAGTAGTGAGTACTATGTTTTACCCCAGGGAAAACAGCTATCGGGTTGAATTTTGGATTGGGCATACCAGAATTCACAGATATTTTGAATTTTAAGCATACACGTGTATTATTATTTCTTACATGTCATCCTTGATTTATACCACTTGAAATAGCTGATATCAATGAAGAGCTTGAAAGAACAACGAAAGCAGGACCAATGAACAGTCTAAAATTTATATTGCTCCATATCATACATGGAATACATATTCAATAGAAAAAAATTTGTTCAAGCCCTATGGACAGGAGCTTTTTGGCACTCTTGTTCAAACAGACAAATTATATCTCCGAAAGTATTGGTTTTTCAGAGATGGGAATTATATCAATGGATGCTTATGATAGAACTGCATCAAAAAAAGTGTCGTTTAAAAAAACATGTTTCAATAATTATCATTTAAACAAGAGCTCCAAGGAATAGAACAATCTACAATGCTTCATAAATTGTTATTAAATTTATTTATCAAGATTAATTGAGCAATCTGCAAAGATACAACCTCGTGGAATCGGTTGTTGCAACTTACACTCGGTGCATAGTTTTCACAACTCGAAATACCTAAGGAAAGTATCATCGAAATGTCTAGAGCAAGGCTGGAGATAATCATAGCAGATTGTCTATTTATTCCGGATATTTGAGTTGGTAGAGGCTAACGAACAAATTATTTTAAAAGTTCAAAATATATTAACTAGCAACATTATGAAAATATTGTATATAGGAACATGTCTTACTACTTAAGGAAGTAAAATGTAATATTAACCTCAGTGGTCAACGAACAGTAATTTGTTTTGATGATTCCATTATGTTCTTCTTTCCTATTGCCTTCATAAACTACATCATTAAAATGATCCAATTCTAAATCTTCTGAAACATCATCCCGAATTTATACGTTTATTATTCAATATGCAACCAGTCAATATTATTTTCGGTTTCAAAACAGTCTTGTATATTTTCACAAATTCAAGAATCGGATACTTGTTTTCAAACTACGAATTGACATGACTATAATAGCTAGATAAGATGACATTTATGAACAGAGAACACAGACTGTGAATAGATAGAACTACGATGTATTATTGAATCACGAACTATCACGCTTTCTAACCGATATTTTTATCAAGTTTGATCGAAATTTCTTTAGTTTATATTTCTTTCATTTTCAGTTATTGCAGGAGTTCAATGAATTTTTAATTTCCAGGACCGTTACCTGATTTTACCAGCTCAAATAAAAATGAATACACTGTTGGCCATTTTTCGAATGTCTTTTCAGGGATTTTAGTGCTACATAATCAGGCCAACATATTTTGTGACACCACAGAACGTTTTGTAATGATTGGAGGAATTCTGAAGAAGTAGGAGATGTATTAAAATTGAATATATTCATTCAATAAGGATGCTTGTATTGAACAAATTTCATCATGATTCAAAATTTGGGGTAATTTGAAACATATTCTGTGAACAATCAAAGTAGATAGCAGTTGAACCTATTATGCATTTCACTAATGTTTTTACAAATAACGGAGTGAACGTAAGAAAATCAATCGATGAGTTGATGAAACGTCAAGAAAAATGTACGGAAACCTATTTCAATTCCCATTGAAAATTAATACTGCTTTACTTCGATACTCCACGAGTTATAATCAGTAGATACTATTTTTAAAGACTACTCCACAAGCTGACGAGACATACTTTTATGTGAAATGAAAATACAATTATTGAACTACATAGTTCGATAATTTCAAAAACTTTCTGAGGTGTGGCAAGATTTGGGGTGAAAAAAACTTCCAAAAAAATTTCGGAAAATGGCTTACAGACTGGTTATTTTTACTTTCACAGGAAAAATTATTAGGTTACGGTTACGGTTCAAATTTCCACGTCGAACACTCTGAACATACATGAGTTGTTGGCTCCGTGATAAACGAAAGCTTATCACCCAATTATGAGAGTCGTTAAAACAACTAATTATTCGATCTATTAGATAGATGATCAAGCAAAGTTGAAAAATTTATAATAAAAACAAATTTTTTAATTCCGATTTTTTTGAATTTTAATTTTAAACCCGAACCATCAATTAATGCTTAACCTATCGATCAAACTGCATTGAAGCGTAGATGTTGATTTTTTTTGAGAAAAAATTAAAGCCATCATATCGATTTTCACACTCAGCTAAACACTTAACACTACACACCTTATATTCGTTCAATCAAAGTTTTCTCCGGAGTATCTCTAATCAACATGGATGATTGATTGTACTAATTTAAATAAGTATCTGGAGGAAAAAATATCGAAAAATCATCACGTATTTGACGATCCAAGGTTTCTTCCATTTTTTGCGATAATTTGCATGGTCAATTATGACTTAGTTCTCTGTTCGAGTAGAGCTGGTTTGGGTCACTGGTTTAAGTTTCGGAATATTTAATCATATAGATGGAGTAAGTATTTTTTTATATTTTATAGAATAGCTCGCTTTTCACTTACAATACTACGTGAGGCACGGTCCGTTAAAAATATGAAAACACTGCTCATTATTGTTGAATACACGTATTCCCTTCATTCTGTATGAACAGTTGTATATTTTTCATATTCTCTTCACCACTGTTTTATAATTAGAGAATAACTGAACCTAGAAGGTGATAGAAAAAACTTGACTGAACAAAAAAAATACACTAAATGGACAAATACTATCTACTGCATACTTTGAGCAGATCTCAAGAAAAATTATTATGAATTTCCACCTTGTATAATGTTTGAAATCTATTGAACTAACCTTTGGTCAAAGAATTTTCTTCCAGATTTTTTCGCCTTTTTAGTCAATACTCGCGAACCACTAATCGTAGTATATCGAAGTGGACATTTTGAGATAATGTATTTTATCATAAATACACATGCCAAATTTCATTTAAACTCCTCAAGATATCTGATTCGTTTTTACAAAATTTGTTTTTCTGCTAGATTCCTTAGGTGAATCATTTCAAGAAACTATACATATTACATACATCATCATAATGGTGAGAATATTCCACTTATTCATTACAACGTTACTATACATTTCAAATTTCAAATGAGCTCTTTAAAAGTTTGGATAATATTTCTGCAATCAACGGTCAATTATTCAGACTTAATGTCATGTGGATGTGCCATATGGAAAGCTCGGATGATCATCTCAGTTTATTACTCGAAATTTTATTACTAAAACTTGGTTCGAAAATTGCCTGATGCATTCAGATGATTCCATCTTTAATTATTCACTGGAAAATTGATTTCGAAATAAAGAATAGGTATTATAATTTCACCACATTTACTCGACCAGTTCTCTAATAATCGTGGGTAGTTGTTCGTACGCTTTTGAGTGCATGTTCTATTGTTCATTCTACTTTATTGGACACTCTTAATCGAATTTACCATGGTAAATTAACCGTATTTCAATTATGTGTATGTACAACACAGTTTCAAGGAAAAAGTGTAGTTTCCGAAGTGGAGTGTCCACAACGTGGTCCTTGGACCAACTTTGAAATTCACGGTGCGCTTTTCGGGCAATTTATCATGCGCATAAAGAAAATATCTATAAAATGAAAAAATATTATTTTGTGATTTGCTTCTGCGTAAAAAACAGATTTGTCAGAAGCAATCAATCGAAAAACGTTGCCTAACAAACAATAACGAAACAACAGAACTATTGTTTGTTGATTGCTATTCTGAAATTCGAGAATTGTTACAAAAAATAATTCTGAAGTCTGACTAAGGAGTCTGATATAGACTCTGACACGTTACGATATAGTTGTTTCATCGTTGATGTTGTTTCGTTATTGTTTTTTAGGCAACATTGTTCGATTGATTGCTTCTGATAAATCTGTTTTTTATGCAGAAGCAAATCACAAAATAATAGTTTTTTATTTTATAGATATTTTTGTTTTGGGAGATAAAACCAAGATAGAAACCATGTACTTAATAATGAATATACTTCCCATAGTATCCTTTAATGATTACCAAATTGGGTTCAGAATATCTCCAGTAAAAACAAAACTGGAATATTGGCTAAGTTTCAATGGATATAATATAATTTTCATAGTATATTTGAGGAATGAACATCTCGGATAAGTTCGTTACCAGGTAGACTCAGTCTGGTAGTTTCGGATTAATAATTTTTGGTACTCTTGTTGAATTTAATTTCTTTTATAATTTTGAACTTAATTTCTTTCATGGTGAAGTTCTATCATAAGAAGCCATTGATATCATTCCCAATTGTGCGAAATCAATACCTTTGGAGGTATGATTTGCCAAAGTTTGAACAAGAGCGCCAAAGCTCCTGTCCACATGGCTTTCCCACTTTTTATTCTCATTTGGTTTATCATTTACTTAACAGGAAAACAATCACTTTCTACATAATATATTTATTCATCCCGAGAGCGTATGACCCACGTAATAGTAGGGGAGCCCAAGCGGGGATTTTGGGATTTACTGAAGCGCGGCAGATTAATATATGGGGGGATACCTTGTACCTGGTTAAGTTTTTCCACCAAATATGAGCCATATATATATGGCCGCCCGTCAAGGATAAAGCATCAGATTAGGAAAAAAAAGTTGATCATCGGAAATTCTCGAGCGCGTCAGATTAAGGTAGGGCGAGTTAGTTACATGCTAAAAAGTGTATATTCCATTAATCTGACAATTTGAGAGTGACGTAAAGAAGGGGGAGGGTTACAAAGTTGTAAAAAAAACGACATCTTGACATTCTCGAGCGTGGTAAATTTTTTTTTTATTTTGAAGGGAATAATGCAAGAATTACGAAAAATATATAATCTGACGATTTTCACAAGCCGAAGTAATAAAAATTAATTGATAAAGTTGAATGCGTGCAGCTATGCCATGCCTATATTCCCCTCTCCGTGTTTCTATTCACCTCTCACTCTTTCTCTATCTATTGCTCTCTCACTCCGTCCCACTCCGGAAGAGGATTCTACTGATGAAGATGATTAAAAAAAAATACCCTTAAAAATTAAATTTTGTATAATTATTATTTCTATAAATATTCTCCTCAAAACAACATAAACTTTTTCATTTGCACGCTATTTCCTGAGCTTTTCGATTAATTAAGTGCAATGATTTAAAAAAATTAAAAAAAAAAAAATTTATTGTCAGATTTAGCGAATCCCTCCAGACAATCGTCAGATTAGGAGACAGCACGTCTAGGCCATATTGATGAACCATATATATCTTAATCTGACGCGCTTGAGTATTTCTGAATGGCGATTTTTTTTGCATATTCTAATAATGACCACGAGTTTGCGTTACATCCCAATCGTCAGATTATTATACAAGAGTATATTTTAAGGTTCATTTAACACCCCCTTAGAAAATCTAACGAGTTCGATAAAAAAAAAATTTTTTTCATTTTCAACCCTTACGTATGATCACCTCCATCATGGAAACGATCAGATTAACATCTATACATTTTTTAAAATACGTAGGACACAGATGCTATCAATATCTGACGCGCTCGAGTAAGTCCACGTAACGGTTTTTTTTTACATTTTTGAAAATTTATATCCGCTCACCCCACCCATGAACGGGTATATATTATATAACATTTTTTTCTTCTTATCATCTAAGCTTGACAACCCAATAGCTCTCTATGACGCTTGAGTAAATCCCGAATTAGCTACGTGGGCTCCCCTACTATAAGCATAAAGATGATTAATTTGATTGATATTCCGCTTTGCCAAAAAACCAATCTTTATATACTTTCAATATACGGTTTCAGACAATTATCGTGTATATTTGAGGCAATAGCAGGTGGAGTTATAAAAATGTATGCGCTGTACGATTCTAAAAGTTCATTATTTGAAGAAATGATAGATCAATAGATAATTATCATCGAAAATCGAAATGGTTTCATCATTGTTTCTGCGTGAAGGTCGATATTATTTTGCACGAGGTTGGACTTATTTTCATTGAACAATTTCTATTTCCAATTCAGAACTCTTCATATCTTTGATTATACATATAGGCCTCAACAGCTACTTCTGGCGACGACGATTGTTTACTACGTTGTTCAACGGACACGAACAAGAGGAAGCCATTGGGTGACTGTGCAGCAGATGAGCCATCAATTAGATATTTTAACCGATCAAATATTGAGGTGTTTGAACCTAAGTATGGAAGCACTCTTCGTCATAGCTAAGAATGATCTTGCGTCCCTGGTTTATTTTTGTTGTGTTCCCTTTCTGAAAAATGCCTGTAATTTTCAAAATTTTGGCCGAAAATGCTATAAATCGTTTAGATTCGACTAACCGATAAATAGTCCGAGATCAAACTCAATTCTGGTTCTGAAAGTTGGTACAAAACTACCAAAACGAAGATATGTGCAGAATTTTGTGAGGATTGCAGAACAAGGAAATGAAACTAGCGAGTAATTATTCAAACTTTAACAATTCTTATTGTATATTGTATATTATTATACTGATCCTCCTAGGTCTTCCCCAAGGAGAAGTCTCGTAAGCTCTCGAAGAGCTTGAGCGAGTAAAGAGAACCAGTTGTGTTCTGTGTAGGCATTGTTACGTTGTACTTGCACCACCTTAGGCACAGCAGTGTTAATTTTTGACCCAACAGTGAATGATGACTACTACCGTGACTAGAAATTTCCTTTCCTAGTCTCGGGATTGAACTTGGGGCTTCCGCTCCCAAGTCAAACGATCTACCCCTGAGCCAACCGCACCTCCGAAAGTATTGGTTTCTCAGAGTTGGGAATGATATCGATAAATTCTTATGATAGAACTGCATAATAAAGAATTAAATTCAAAACGTAGGTCTATGATTAACCTTATATGTTGGATTTACATACATCAGCAAATTAGAATTACAGCATTCTATGAAAACATGAAATTACTATTACTTATTGATATTTTGAAACATCATATCTCCGAAAGTATTAGTTTGTTAGAGCTTAGAATGATATCAATGGATTCTTATGATGAAACTGAATCTCAAAGAAAATATTCAATTCGCAATTTTTAATGTAAAAAAAATTGATAAAGACTCTGATCCGGGGAACAAGGGCGTCAAAAATATTATAAACAATAACACTATATCAGAAACTATCCACCAGATATGGTATTAAAACTTCATATCACTCCAAGCTTAAGATTCAAACTCGAACGGATCTATATTCTTCGAAATATTGCAAAAATATTTTTAAGTTTCCTGGATGCCAATCAGCCTTCGGCGAGTTCAGCACCTGGTCACCACTCTGGCTATGAATAAGCGCACAAAAGCAGACTGACCTCTCGTTATTGATTTTTCAATTTTTCATTATGTGGAAAACAAATGATTGCGAACTGACAGTTCTTCCATTATCAGTATTCATTCAAAAAGCTTACAACCTCATACACATATTTCATAAATTTTGGAAATTCATATTTCCTAACAACTTTTTCGGAACCAAAGAACAGCTATTTGAAGAATATTGTAGTGAAATTTTAAGGACTTGGCATTACAAACTGGACCTACAGGGTGATTGTTTGAAACCGTACATTAGAAGAATATAGAGATTAGAAAATCGTATGGTTCTGAAAATTGGGTGATTGCTAAAATCCGGTGTGATATTTTAGTGAAAATATTTTTCGTGTCGAATTTATATTCTTAGAAACATTGGGATTTTTTTCCAGAGCTAAGCAGCTTTGGGCGAGTTCAGTACCTGGATGGGTGATAGATCTGTCTATAAATTCGGACAGCGCGCCAAAGCTCCTGTCAACAGGGCTTTCCTCCTTTTTTGGCACTCTAGTTCCTCGGAGCTGCGTGCCCAAATGTCTGTAATTTTCGAATTTTTCGATAAAAATGGTCTTAAACGATTTGGTTCGACTTACTGATCAAGAATCCATGGTCGAAATTCATTCTGTCCGGCCGTCCGTAGGCACGATAACTCTCGAACGGAATGAGCTAGAGAGTTGAAATTTTCGGAGTAGGTTTGGCAGATAAATATCTCTGCTGAGTTCGTTATTGGGCAAAATTGAAATGATGGTTTCGGAGTAACAAAAAAAAATTTTTTTTTTTACATAACAAATTCCAAATTAAATTTTTTTCAACAAGCAGTTTTACCATAAGAATCCAATGATATTATTTTTAACTCTAAGAAGCTAATACTTTCGGAGATATGATTTTTCAAAATTTCAATAAAAAATCGTATTTCTACGTTCTCACAGAATTATATAATTATTTTATGTATGAATTGTCATAATGTCAACTTATTTTCCTGAGACATGACACTGTCTAATTCCTTGCTAATAGTTGGTTCGAGAAACGTCAAAATCGACTTAGAGAGACAAGGGTAAAAAACCGTCAAATGAACCCCCATGTGGCTATTTTATGTCGAAAAGTTAAAATTAAGAATAATATATATCCCAGGTAAGTACCGACGTTTTATTCTAATACCGGAGATCGACAAGATCGTACGAGGAGCCCGATAGCCGTTTCGTCTAGTCAATCGGGTTTTCGGTTTCGGAACGAGAGAAGGCGGGCTCAAATCCCGGAAAGGGAATTATACTTTTTGGCGCTTTAGTTCCTCGGAACTGAGTGCTTATCAATATGCCCAAATGTCAGTAATTTTTATTTAAGATGCAGTTTCACCATTAGAATCCATCGATATCATTTTCAACTCCAACAAGCTAATACTTTCGGAGATATGATTTTTCTAAATTTCAATAATGAGTCGTACGTACTTCTATGTTTTCAAAGAATGCTATAATTATTCTATCTAAGCTTTATTATATGATCTGTGTTCATACTCGTACATTTCATCCTGTTTCATAAGAAAGAGTCAAATTCATTTCAGCTATTTTAATTTGATTTCTTCCATGGTGCAGTTCTCATTCTCAGATTGCTCATTTAATCTTGATAAATAAACTATTATTTGAATTTAATTTCCTTTATGATGCAGTTCTTTCATAAGAATACATTGATTTAATTCCCAACTCTGAGAAACCAATACTTTCAGAGATATAATTTTTTTACATATGTAACGTCACGCTTGAAGTTATTCACCGTCGTCACCTTTTGAGGTACAGGGCTAAAATTGGGGAGATGTGCACCAGAAGCATTATTTCTTTTATCACAATTTTGCAGAATGTTATAGCATCTACAGGGTGTTCGAAATTAGATTAACATTTAAGGCTTCATATCACAAACACTCGATTTCTACAAATCCTATACTTTTTTCCTCGATTTTGATGTAAAATTATAAAACGCATCAATCATAAATAACATTCTCTATACCCATCTGCCCAGGTTTTCAAGTTATTAAGGATATATTTATAACAGACGACAATTCATTTGGAAATAATTGGAAAGCCTTGGAATTGAAAATTCTTACATTATACGTGTATGGATGAGTGAAACTTGATTTAAACCATCAACAAATATTCCGCGTGTCTGCCCCTCAATGGTACTTTCCTCTTTGGGAACACTTTGCGATGAGGTGATCTAGCCCGGCCACGCGGAATATTTGTTAAAGTTAAAATCAAAAAATATTTCACCGTGTGTCTTGTTTTAGTTATTGGCCATTAACCACAGTTCACCTCATTCAATGTTCACTGGTTGGTAGTTTATCTTACCACACTAAACCGGGCGTTTTCAGTGTGTAAAGGCGCTTTATAGGTAGATGGCATTGCCATTCCTGTCCCTCTTACGGCAAAATAATTAACGTCGCTGAGAATCGCTCAAGATTTCTTCATCGCAGAGGGTCGGAGTTCGTAAGGATCTGGTGGGATTCTTTCCCTACCAGTTCGCGACCGATGGATTTAAGTTTCCTAGAACGCCTTCAGTTTCATTCAGTGTCTGCTAAGTCACACTGATGATTGGTAATATCCATGAAAGCCACAGTTCATCTCATTCAATGTTCACTGGTTGGTGGTTTATCTAACCACACCGAACTGGTTGTTTTCAGTCGGTAAAGTTCGCTTTATAGGTAGATGGCATTGCCATTCCTGACCCTCTTACGGCAAAAAAATGAACGTCGGTGAACATCGCTCAAGGTTTCTTCATCGCAGAGGGTCGGAGCTCGTGAGGTTTCTCCATAGGTGGTACTGGTGGCGTTCTTTCCTTACCAGTTCTCGACCGATGGACATAAGTTTCCTAGAACACCAGCAGTATTTATTCAGTGTTTGGCTAAGTCACACTGATGATTGGTAATAACCATGAAACCCAGGGTTTGTGTCTGCTCCTGGATGACAACTTCCTCTTTGGGGAATACTGAGCGATGAGGTGATCAGCCCGGCCACGCGGAATATTTGTTGATGGTTAAAATCAATAAATATTTCATCGTGTGTCTTGTTTTAAAAAGTAATTTAACGAGTAATTGACTTATTCAATGATAATCTAAATAAATGAACTAATAAATTGATAAATTTGTTATGAACGCTCCATATGCTCCCCATTTTCTTGTAAACATCGATTGATCCTTGTAAATATGGTCGGAATTCAACACATGGAATGTTATCCTGACGCGTTCTTCCAATTCTTCCCTGTCGAGTGGTGCCAGATTGGCTGACTGGTGGCCAATGCGGAGGACTATTGTGGCCAATCCAGCGATTCTCGAAATTCTGTGTTAGCTCCAATGAACTATTAACATATTTAGTTGGTTAGCTCTCGATCAACATCCCGAGGTGAATGAGCAGGAGCTCCATCCATCTGGAACAAGCAATCTGTTAAAATGTTAGGGGGAGCTCTTCTAGAAATTCTGCCACTACACCTCTTAATACTATTTCTATGTACCTTTCGCTCGTTAAATTTCCATCATAAATTACGAGGGCATATCGATTTCTCATGAGCAGACAGAAAACGTAAAAACTGAAATGACGTTGGAAGTGATTTTCACGCTTTAAATGCAGGTCTGTTGAGTAACCCCTTTCTTCTAAATTTTGCTTGACCGGACCAAATGACTTTCCACAAAAAAAGGGGATCATCTTCTATTCTTAGGAGCATTTCTTCACAATATTCAATTCTTCTTGCATCTCTGCGTCTCCTGGTTGGTGTTCCTGCACTGTAGTAAAGGAGTAGTTGTGCATTTTATGAATTTTTAATATTGCTTGAACAGTAGAGCATGTTGAGCTCAGATCTACTGTGGCCGATCGAATTAAAAGCCGGGGATTTGCAGTGAAATATCCTAAGGGGGCGTCAATAAATTACGTGAGGTGTTTTTTTAAATTTTCTTCTCCATACATCACGAGGTTCAATTCTATTCGGTGAAATTTTCTCCGATTACCTAATTGGAGGTAGACGAGGGTATCTTTCATTCAACGCACGACAGGTTCTTTGTATTTGATTATATTCGCCGTGCATCTAAAATAAATTCAAAATATCTTTATTTTAATATTGTTGATTCCACATTTTAAATATATAACAATCACAAAAACTGACAAGCACTATTGACCATAGACATAAAATAACATGGACTGGTTGTGAGAAAGAGACCATTGAAATTAGCATTGAAAAATGACAGAATAGTTAAAGGCAAACCACGGTAAATGAATATTTTCTTATAATTTGGCGTTTGGCAAAACCTCAGAATACAAAAAATTGGTTTCTTTATCCTCTGACCTTTCTTGTAAACTGTATTGTTTGGTTTCGTGTATTGTGTATGTGTTTTGGTGATTTGTAGACAGAATAGTTAAAGGCAAAACATTTTCATTTAAATGCGAGACTCGTTTCTGAATATTTTGCTACTTATAACACAAATTACTGTGGTTATAATATGGAAATATTTCTCATAAATTTCCTTACTGTAATTCATTCAGCTTTTCCGATATACCCCAATTTCCAATTTGTGTATTTGTGCATGGTATAAAAACATCATTATTTTTATACCATTATTTGCCTTTAATTATTCTATCCTTCATAACATCTCTCTCTCTAATGTATTCCGCAACGAACTGTGTGATAAAGTTACGTGAGGGCCAGTCCATGTTATTCTATGTCTATGCTATTGACCATTACTATTTATTTTGACGTTTAATGTGATCATTTCCATTTCCAAGGTTTGCTTTCCAATTATTTCCAAACGGAAAATAAACTTTTATAAATATCCTTAATAACTCGAAAAGCATGGTAGATAGGTATAGGGAATATTATTCAAGATTGATTGATGAATTTTGCATTGAAATCGAGGAAAAAATTGGTTCAAGCCCTGTGGACAGGAGCTTTCTGGCGCTCTTGTTCAAACATAAAATTTATATCTCCGAAAGTATTGGTTTCTCAGAGTTGGGAATTATATCAATGTATTCATATGATAGAACTGCCTCATAAAGGAAATTCAATTCAAATAATAGTTTATTTATCAAGATCAAATGAGCAATCTGAGAATGAGAACTGCGCCATGGAAGAAATCAAATTAAAATAGCTGAAATGAATTTGACTCTCTCTTATAGAACAGGATAACATATACGAGTATGAACACAGCTCATATAATAAATCATAGATAGAATAATTATAGCATTCTGATAAAACATAGAAGTACGATTCATTATTGAAATTTCGAAAAATCATATCTCCGAAAGTATTAGCTTGTTGGAGTTGAAAATGATATCAATGGATTTTTAGGGTGAAACTGCATCTTAAAAAAAAACAATTTTGAAATTTGTAAGTTAAAAAAAATTGTTTCATTAATCCGAAACCATCTCGCTTATTTTGGCCAATAGCGAACTTAACCGAGATATTTATCCCCCTGACCTACTCTGAAAATTTCAACTGCCTAGCTCATTCCGTTCGAGAGTTATTGTAGAAACAGATTTTAAAAATTTTCGATTTTTTTTTTTACACTTTACGGTAACCCGATCAATACAAAACTTCACATGCGTCTAAAAACCATGATTTTACAATTTGATTCTAAATTTCAGATAGATCGAGTGATCGGTTTCGGAAAAAACGTTTTTAGTAAATACGGCCATAACTCCGAGACCGCTTGATGGATTTTGCCGATTAACGAACTCGTCCGAGATATTTAAGCTCCAAACCTACCCTGCAAATTTCAATCCTCTAACTCCTTTCTTTCGAGAGTTATCGTGTTAACGGACGGCCGGCCAGCCGGACGGCTGGACAGAATCGATATCGTCCACGGATTCTTGATCAGTGAGTCGAACCAAATCGTTTGATACCATTTTTAGCCAAAAATACGAAAATTACAGACATTGGGCGAATTGATAAGCACTCTGTTCCGAGGAACAAGAGCGCTAAAAAGCATATGATCGTATTTAAAATAATCCAGTTTATGTGGTTTGAAATTGCCTTGAATGGAAATTACATTTCGATGCTATAACACTTTTACAAAATTGCGGTACTAAAAATAATGCTTCTGATCTCCCTAATTTTAGCTCTTTATCTACAAAGGTGACGACGGTAGATGATAAGCGTTACGTTACAAATGTAAAAAAATATTCGTATAGTTGAAATATCTGAAGAACGTCTGAAGTTAGATATAGGGAATGCGGATGAAAGTCTATCTAAGATTAGCTGTTGACTCTAAGAACGCAGTAAAGAATATGTAGTCGTACTTGACTTAAGAGAGTATGTGTCAACTTCCGGTATTTCCGGAAGTGATAGCATCTTGAAAATATTTTCATTAGAAAAAGTACATCGGACTTTATATTCTTATAATGTACGGCTTGAAACAATCACCCTGTATATTATGGATTTCACCATACGGTTATTGATTACGGTTATTTCCACTCCAGATTATCACTCTGAAGAGTGCAATGGTTTCGATGAAATGATGAAAAGCTTAAATTATTTCTTTTTCGAAGAACTCAGTCTATGTGTCAAGTTTCATGAATTTATCCGCAGTCCTACATTGATAGTGTGGGTTTCCAACTCTTTGTCTATGAAGTACCACAAAACCTCTCGATATTCATTGGGAAAGCGTTCAACGTTTTTTTCCAGTTACTACCATTGAACTTATTAATACAGCTAGTACGAGCCGGCTGTAGACGTGTGGACGCTAGAGACTTTTTTTGATCCATAGAGCTAGAGTCATGAAGTGTCCTGTCGACAGAAACGTCGCTGGTTATGACTGATGCGGTGGATTTATCGGGTATGGCGAAGATGATTGCGCCATCTAGGTACATGTGGATACGAGAAGTGATTGTTAGGGATGTAAATCCCTACGGTAGGAAAGCGCCTAACGTACTGACATTTCAGAACTCATCCTCTCTGTGCATTAACTATGTTCAATAACTGTATTCTAAAATAAGATAGTAAACAGTGAGTAGCCACCAGTATTGTATATTGTATTGTATTGTATTGATTATACAGTGTGGAAAAGCAAAATGGAATATATTAATTATCTTGGTTACTGTACATATTTATGGAAAATCCCGAAAAACGTCATTCTTCTTCGTAAAAATGCGAACCCTACCTTCAATCCACTCCGAAAGAAAGCTACTACCCCCAATTTTCAGTTAGGAAGTATGGGTTTGTGAAACATCGTTTGAAAGGTTGCGCCATTCTCTAGTAAGAAATGATATCACTTTCACACTATAATATTTCCTCGAATATTCCCAAACCTCATTACAATAATACTAAACTTACATGAAAGTGATAACACTTCTGAATAGAGAATAACGCGACCTTACAAAAGATGTATCATGAGCTCATACATTATACCTATTTGAAAAATTGGGGGTTGTACTTGCCTTTCGAAGGGGGTTGAAGGTAGGGTTCGCATTTTCACGAAGAATAATGACAAATTAATATTTCAATTTGACATGTTTCGGGGTTTTCCATAAATATGTGGAGCAACCAAAATAATGAATTTATTGGCTTTTCCACACTGTTTAGTAAGATTACTTCTATACTCCATTCACTTTTATAAAGTCTCCCGGTCTATCGCGTTTTTGTAACTGAAACACAGGCAGGTTGGCACTGCTGAAATATCGTCAAGGTCAAAACAATCCGCCGAGACGTTGCCAATTTCTACTCTCAACATAATCATAACAGACCATTATCTTCGAATATAATAACGAACTCTTCGCTTTGAAATTGAGAATGCCGAAAGTAGGAGTGCTATAATACAGAACCGAAATCTGCAATAGGAAAACTTAATTCTGACATGTTGAACTATCGAACGAAATGACTAAGTTTCCTATCACTATATTTTATTAAGGTATAAGAATGACTCGGGTTTCGTAGTACTACTACATTTTGAAACTGGTGTATTTCAAGTTGTGCAACAAGGTATTTGAAAGTCTTCTGTAGGCTTATTCCTTGAGAATTTCGAAAAGTTGGGAATTCCATACGTACGTCTGTTCGTTTAGAAGTTTTCCTGCCGGATTATTCAGGTACTTTTATTCTTTTTTGAAATGAACTATACAAAGTAACGGAGTACTCTATCCAATATTTTTCAATAAAATTCCAAAACTTGATTCTTGATTTCCATACAAGAAAATACCATAATTGATTCTTCCAACCAGTTTATATAGGCAAAATATTTCCAGTACCAACACAGGAAAGATTTTCTTCTACAGTCACCAGGACTGTGGAATTATTGAATCCACATAATATCTTCTCGTATTCATTATTGTTCCAAAGTAAATTCACATTGTGAGAATACGTAATTACTAGGACTTTTATGTAGAGAGGACAACGTTGCGTAGTTATCTGACAGGAAAATATTAACTTAACATTTTCAAAATATACATGGTGAAATGTGTCAAATTTTCATGGCCAACCGGGAGACTTTAAAAATGTGAATGGAGTATAGGTTTCAAAAATCGGTTCACTCAAAATCATTTCAGAATTATTCTACTGACTACAAGCTATTTCAAGTATTTTAGTCATTCCGACATGTGCTTCCAGTTATACCTCCAAACTTCTAGACGATTTCAGAATGGAAATTCACTGAAAATTTTCAACAAGTTTAATTCCACCTATTTTTTTGTTGATTAGTATGTTTCGATGACAGAATCAAGAAATTCATTCTCAGAATCACTATTACAAAGAAATCATGAAGTCATTCGAATCGGTGACGCTGCGTTGCGAATTCATTATTACATTTTTGAAACATGAAATTAACCATGCAATTGATTTACGAATCTACCGAATGATCAATCATGTAAGTTTGGAGTATCATAGATATTTCACTTTGTGATTCTTCTACACATATGCAGAAATATTTCTTCAATTCCTGCCAAATACGGCGGATGGATTGATATTTAAATTATTTGGATCGTACGTACTTCGGAACTTAAATTGTGAATATTCACTGGATTTAAAATATTATTAGGTGGAAAATACATGCTAGTTATTATACTAAGTACATAATATATATAAGATATGTAAATCCCTCCCCAACTAGGCATTAGGCACCGCAGCGTAGCATACGTTCACTACCACTTACCACGTACCACTACACTCTTCAATTCTTCAATGCTCCGTTGGCTCATAAAAATGCTCATCCATCATAAATAACGGTTGTTATGTTGTGCATTAATGGTCAACAAGTGTTGATACCTTAATCACAGGTAAAATTCATCGTACGGTCTTGAATATGTTATTTTTCCTTCATGGTCATACGCATCCATCTGTGTGAACGATGGGGACTACAGAACTGTGGTTCCATGGAAATGTTGTTTCTTTATAATCTAACGATATATTGCTTTAAATTGATTGGATAATCGTTGGCAGTAGATCGACGTAGAGGTCAAGATCACTTGTGTATTTTCTCAGAGAATATTTTGTATAGTACTTCGAATAATTTTCCTCAAATCTCACAGTCATTATATATCAGTATGGGGTACCTATATGAATAATTTTCACTTATGATACCGAATGATTGATTTAGTTTTTAATTCTTGTGGACTCGTGTCTTGGCGTGATATTCTTGAACCGACTATAGCCTCGAACAATAATATTGGAATAACTGAAAACTGAAACTGAAAAGTAATGCAAGCAGCAATGCGTAACATTCAGAGGTAAATTCAAGGTTCGTATTCGAAGATTGAGCGTGTTACTGTGGGGATTATGCCCCAGAAATGTTATTTTTTCCATTTCAATTACCCCATTTCTCGAAATAAATCGTTTGGTATGTATTTTCTTTATCAAAATAATGATCGAAATCACTTTTAGAACTACGAAAAATTGAAAATTGTTTATAGTATACCTCAACTCAATATTTTCTCATTTATCACAACCTATCTAACATTTAATTGCAGAGGAAATAGTCGAATAATACAAATATTAACAGTAGTTATTATGGAAATAATTTCATTGATATGTATTACCATACACAATTCACATTCATGGATATCCGGGATCAATTATATCAAACAGACAGAATTTTAATCCTTAAACGATACATTGGACTTACATATTCTGGTCGAGTTGTTGGATTACTGGATCTCAATTATATATACATATAGCAAGTTAATCCACTCTTGTCCAATGCATATTTTGTCTAGAATGAAATATTATATTTGATTTACGTTTGTTTATTGAATATTGAGGTTTCGTCGACAAAATAACTTCTTCAGAATATATCATACTAAATTGTTAACAATCAATAATAATATTTCATATTACAATCGATGGCCTGATGATAGACTTTTTCGGTTCTTCTCCTTATTCTTCTTACAATGTATTTAAAACCAGGTAAACAATATTACACTCCTAGTTATTATTATTAGAGCAGGATCGTGTAGCTTGGTCGAGCCCTTCAGTAATGCTACCGATACGAACTTTCGTTCTTATATCCCACTTATTCAATTAAGGACATTGTCGATGGTGTACACTCATATAACAAAAAAATTGGTTCAAGCACTGACGTGAAAACCAGGTAAACAATATTACACTCTTAGTTATTATTATTAGAGCAGGATCGTGTAGCTTGGTCGAGCCCTTCAGTAATGCTACCGATACGAACTTTCGTTCTTATATCCCACTTATTCAATTAAGGACATTGTCGAGGGTGTACACTCATATAAAAAAAAATTGGTTCAAGCACTGACGTGAAGTCAGTGGTTGCGATTAAGGGTGTCCAATACAGAAGTATGGACAATAGAACATACGCGCAAAAGCTTCTGAGTTCACGTCAGTGCTTGGACCAATTTTTTTTTTCGTGATTTTTTAAAAATTTTCTAGGGGTACGGTTCTTGAAATTTTTTTTTTCGTCATTTTTTTCAAATTTTCTAGGGGTACGATTCTTACAAAATTTTAAACACGTCTTTATGTTGATTTTCTACTACTAGTTACCAAGCACCAATTCGATCGAATATTTATTTTTTGAGTTATCAAGGAAATAATATTCCAGGTGGGTATAACTCGGAAACCGTTAGACCGATTATGCCCAAAAACGAACTCAACTCTCCCTTTCGGATACGCAACCTACCCTGAAAATTGCAATTCCCTATCTCCTTTCGTTCGAAAGTTATCGAGGCAACGGTCACCCATCTACTGAACTCGCACAAGAATGCTCGAATCTCCAACAATATTTAACGGATCGTATTAAAACTTGAAACTTGGCAGTAGTAACGTTATGAAGGCTCTTGCAAAATTTCAGCAATTTCAAACGAATAGTTTCTGATATATATAATTTTTTTTTTTATTTTCAATGATTTATTAAAAATTTTCTACAAATGCTATCCTCACCAAATTTTGCAAACATTTTTGCGTTGGCATTCTACAACTAATAGTCATGTTTGAATTCAATCGGTTCAGTATTTTTCGAGTTAATGAGGAACAAAAAAACCACCAAATTTCAGAAAATTTCAGATGGCTATAACTCTAAAACCGTTTGGCCGATTATGCTCATAAACAAACTGAAATGTCACGTTCTGGTGCTATCTATTTCCGTTCTCAAGTTATCGTGACAACAAGAATATTCCTTAATAATTTTTTTAAAATTTTCTAGCCATACGATTCGCACAAAATTTCACAAACGTGCTTAGGATCATATTCTACAACTACCCACCAAGTTTCAATTCGATCGGATTTATATTGGTTGAAAACAAAATTATTACTCGGAAACCACTGGGCCGATTATGCCCATTAACGAACTTGTCCGTCGTATTGGGATGCGCCACCTACCCTGAAAATTTCAAGTCGCTAGCTCTTTTCGTTCTCAAGTTATCGTGGCAACGGCCGGACGGCCGGACGGACAGAATCAAATTTGACCTCGAATTCTTCATTGGGGAGTCGAACTTAATCGTTTGAGACCATTTTCGTCAAAAAATTCGAAAGTTACAGACATTTGGGCAAAACTATAACGCGATGTTCCCCAGAATATACGCGCAAAAATATCATTCCTACCGCTAATTAATTATGTTGTGTCGGTAGCTGGGACGGTGTTCATTAATTCTTGTTCCTGAATTTCTACCTGTTTTTCCTATGTATAATTTATCAAACTACCGCAATTTTCAGGGTAGGTTACGCATTCGAATCCGAATCTCAGTCGCACAAGCTCCAATGAGCTTCTGAGGTATCTTCTTGGGGAAGACTTGTGAGGGTCAGTATAATTGTAATCATGTTTATAGCACGCGCGTCAAAGCGGATTGACCCCGCGACAATGCTCTTTAAGCCTTTTTCTTTCATTATGAAGTGCATCTGCAATTGGCGCGCGTGCTATAAACATGTTTATGGTTATACTGAACCTCCCAAGTCTTCCCCAAGAAGATAACTCAGAAGCTCATGGGAGCTTGTGCGACTAAGGAAAGTCAGTTGTATTATTTGTCAACTTTGTTATTCTTTCCTTATGCAATCTTAGACACAGCTTTCTTAATGTATGCTCCGACGGTAAATGGTGTCCACAACACTCGGGGTAGATCTCTGGCTCGTTCTGTCCACTGAGCTTGAAGAGGCATATGAAGGTCATGATTCTACAATTTGATGCTAAATTTCAGATAGATCGAGTGATCGGATTCGGAAATATTCTTGAAAAACGTTTTGACTAAAAATGGCCATAACTCCGAAACGGCTCGGTGGATTTTGCCTATTAAAGAATATGTCCGAGATATTTACGTTACAAAAATACCCTGCAAATTTCAATGCTCTAACTCGTTTTCACTTCTGTCGTTCTGAAATCTGAAAAAGAGGTCGTAGTTTATTAAACCAAGCAATAACCTACCAGATAAATCTGACTCAATGAAAGCAGAGATTTCTTCTTACTCCTCGGTCAAAGGATTACTGCATATAGAATTATTTTTGAAATGATCTGAAAGATAAAATATGTTGCTAATGAAAAATGTAAATTCAATTATATTACTCCGATGGATGAAACTATCTCGTTACATCATCTGCCGCAAACGATTTTGAACAATTCAGCCAAGAATGGTTGAACGAATCAACCTAGAGATTAGAAATTCGGAGTTATTCGTGATATCAATAGATGATAGAATTGCATCATACGAAATTAAATTCTAAACGTAGGTCTATGACTCACCTCATATTCACATCAGCAAATTATAATTAGAGCATTTTATGAAATCATAAAGTTACGATTAATTATTGAAATTTTGAAATATCATAATTCCGAAACTATTAGTTAGTTAGAGTTGAGGATGATATGAAAGGATTTTTAAGATGAAATTTCATCTTAAAAATTATATCTCCGAAAGTATTGGTTTCTCAGAGTTGGGAATTATATCAATGTATTCATATGATAGAACTGCATCCTAAAGGAAATTCAATTCAAATAATAGATTATTTATCAAGATTAAATGAGCAATCATGAGAATGAGAAAAGCACCATGGAAGAAATCAAATTAAATCTGGCCAATTTTGCCCAATAACGAACTTAACCGAGATATTCATCTCCCTAAACTACTCTGAAAATTTCACTACCTACCTCATTCCGTTCGAGAGTTATATCTATGTCTATGGATGAAAAGCAGTCTCACTACTCTCAGATCTCTTACTTCATGTTCAGTTCCGAAAAGTAAGAATTTTCTGAGAAAAACTAATTTCGGAGCAAACAACTGAGATTATTCTCACTTCGCTCACAATTCTTCGATTGATTAGATAATGTCTCAGGAACATCATTTGACATTATGACAATTCATATTCATACATAGAATAATATCATTCTGTGACAACGTTGAAATACGATTTATTATTGAAATTTTGAAAAATCATATCTCCGAAAGTATTAGCTTGTTAGAGTTAAAAATGATATGAATGGATTCTTATGATAAAACTTCTTATTAAAAAAAATTTAATTTGGAATTTGTTTCGTAAAAAAAAAATTTTTTTTTTGTTACTCCGAAACCATCTGTCCGATTTTGCCCAATAACGAACTCAGCAGAGATATTTATCCCCTAAACCTACTCTGAAAATTTCAACTCTCTAGCTCATTCCGTTCGAGAGTAATCGTGCCTACGGCCGGCCGGACCGGCCGGCCGGCCGGACATAATGAATTTCGACCACGGATTCTTGATCAGTGAGTCGAACCAAATCGTTTAAGACCATTTTCATCGAAATATTCGAAAATTACAGACATTTGGGCAAATTGATAAGCACTCAGTTCCGAGGAACTAGAGCGCCAAAAATGGGTTCAAGCCCTGTGGAAATGAGCTTTCTGGCGCTCTAGTTCAAACAGACAAATTATATCTCCTAAAGTATTGGTTTCACATAGTTGAGAATTATATCAATGTATTCTTATGATAGAACTGCATCATAAAGGAAATTCAATTCAAATAATAGTTTATTTATCAAGATTAAATGAGCAATCTGACAATGAGAACTGCACCATGGAAGAAATCAAATTAAAATAGCTGAACTGAATTTGATCCCTCGTATAGAACAGGATGAAATCTACGAGTATGAATACAGATCATATAATAAAGCTTAGATAGAATAATTATAGCATTCTGTGAAAACATAGAACTACGATTCATTATTGAAATTTAGAAAAATCATATCTCCGAAAGTATGAGCTTGTTGGAGTTGAAAATGATATCGATGGATTTCAATGGTGAAACTGCATCTTAAATAAAAATTGAATTTGAAATTTGTTGCATAAAAAAATTTTTTTTTTTCGTTACTCCGAAACCCTCTGGCCTATTTTCCCCAATGACGAACTTAACCGAGATATTCATTTCCCTAACCTACTCTGAAAATTTCAACTGCCTAGCTCATTCCGTTCGAGAGTTATTGTAGACATTTTTTTTTTATTTTGAAATTTTTTTTTGACACTTTGCAGTAACCTTGTCAATGCAAAACTTCACATGCGTATAAAGGTCATGATTTTACAATTTGATGCTAAATTTCAGATAGATCGAGTGATCAGTTTCGGTTATATTCATAAAAAATATGTGGTACTAAAATCAGCCATAACTCCGAAACCGCATGATGGCTTTCGCCCATTAACGAACTTAGCCGAGATATTTACGCTCCAAACACACCTTGCAAATTTCAATCCTCTAACTCCTTTCGTTCGAGAGTTATCGTGCCTACGGCCGGCTGGCCGGACCGGCCGGACAGCCGGACCGGCCGGTCGGCCGCACCGGCCGGACATAATCGATTTCGACCTCGGATTCTTTATCAGTGAGTCAAACCAAATCGTTTGAGACCATTTTCAGCCAAAAATTCGAAAATTACAGACATTTGGGCAAATTGATAAGCACTCAGTTCCGAGGAACTAGAGCGCCATAAATTGAATTCGAAACTTGTAATGTAAAGATTTTTTTTTCATTACTCCGAAACCATCCGGCCGGTTTTGCCCAATATTGAACAAAACCGAGATATTTATCTCCCAAACCTACTATGAAAACTTCAGCTGTCTAGCTCATTCCATTTGAGAGTTATCGTGTTAACGGCCGGACATAATCGAGTTTCACCACTGATTCAAAATCAGTGAGTCGAATCAAAACGTTTGAAACCATTTTCAGCCAAAAATTCTAAAATTACAGACATTTGGGCAAATTGATAAGCACTCTGTTCCGAGGAACAAGAGCACCAAAAAACAATGTTTTAGTGACAACGAACCGGAGTTGAAATTCAGCTTGTAAGTTTAAAATACCATCCCGAATGCCCATGGCATATTTCAGCAGGATGGTATGATCAAAACCATAAAATTTATTTTTTTTCAAATTAGAGCTCTTCCAATAAACGAGGACTTGAAAGTGCTCGCGGTCATTTTCAATCACATTGATTGAAAGTTTGAAGTAATGAATCAAAAATAATAATATTAATTAATCATTTACTTACATTTCAATGAATCTATTCCAATTGCTAAATATAATATTTTTGGATATCGACATTACAATGAATTTCCACTAATATGAGTGAATCCCGCCAACAATATGACAATATGCAATAAGTCGTGAATAAATTGTGTCCATTCTAAATCATTATCAGAAAAGAACTGAACGGGAATAGAGACCCAAATCTGAATGTGCCCATATTATACAATTATCGCATTCCGAATTTGTCACAAGTTCTTGATATTATCACATTTTCCACATAGAATAAATACATTGTAGTGGTATATACAGGGTGTTCCATCTCAGACGAGCCACCCCGTATATTTTTTATCCCGAAACACGTCGAATGATTTTGTTTGGGGTACATCTTTTGACATATATTTGAGGCTTGAACGAGCAACCTCCTAAAAACCTCCTAAAAAGGAGAGAGGTTAAGTGATATTTCATTTGAAAGGTCTTGGAAGCCTCTTCACAACTTTGTATGGAAAACGTAATTTTGATGAACCGTTTTGGCCAAAAATCCATTTTTAAGCTCGAATAAGCCACCTTGAATATTTTGGTTATTTTCATAATACTATAAAAGTAACTACACTATTGTCCACTGCAGGTTTTTGTCGTCTGACATATGTTTCGGGAACAAAGTTTCCATCTTCAACGACGAAGCGTTACTAAAGCATGCAATCAATTTCTACATTCCAGTATGGATTGACATTTTACCCTTAGTCATAAACCAATTAGTGAGAATAATGGGTTGTTAATAGGGGTTAGGTCATTATTGAGTAAAATATCCTTTCTCTTATACATTTCGATACCTTCAATTGTTCCCAGGTACGCTTTATTGGAATTTTTCAACAATTTGACGGAATTTTCTGAAATTGAGTTGCCTGTTGTTAACACGTGATTTGCAACCGCAGATTTATCGACGTTGTAGTTCCGAATGTGTCCCGTATGCTCTTTATACCGTGGTGAGAATGTTCCTGGTTGTTTGCTCGACGTAACACTTGTTGCAAACTAAACATTCAATTTCATATATACCCGATTTTAACATGTCCTGAGTTTTATCGAATGTATTTCCTAGAAGTTGTTTAATTTTCGTGGAACTTTCGAAAGCCAGTTTTGTATTAACCTTTTTGAAAATATTCTGGAGTTTGTTGTTTGTTTCCGGATGGACCGTGAACGCGCGGAAACCTTTTACTTTTTCGATATCTTTCGTTAGGGTTATGGTACTGAAGAGAATTTTATGTTTATGTTTGTTGATAATTTTCTGAACTAATTGATGACTTTGTTTCCGAAACATATGTCAGACCACAAAAAAACTGTAGTGGACAAGAGAGTAGTTACTTTTATAGTGTTCATTATAAGTCCACAGTGAACTCAAAATAGAATATATTTTTACAATGTTCAAGCCCATTTTTATCAAGCCCTTTTTACAAACTTAAAGAATCTCCAAAAATTTTAATTGTTCTATCATGCTTACAATAAAAAAATTGGTTCAAGCACTGACGTGAAGTCAGAAGCTTTTGCGCGTATGTTCTATTGTCCATGCTTCTGTATTGGACACCCTTAATCGAATTTACCATGGTTAATTATGTCGTCCATTCTCCTGTATTGGACACTTAATTCGAATTTACCGTGGTAAATTCGAAGTAAGAGTGTCCAATACAGGAGAATGGACGACATAATTAACCATGGTAAATTCGATTAAGGGTGTCCAATACAGAAGAATTTACCATGGTTAATTATGTCGTCCATTCTCCTGTATTGGACACTTAATTCGAATTTACAGTGGTAAATTCGAAGTAAGAGTGTCCAATACAGGAGAATGGACGACATAATTAACCATGGTAAATTCGATTAAGGGTGTCCAATACAGAAGCATGGACAATAGAACATACGCGCAAAAGCTTCTGACTTCACTTCAGTGCTTGAACCAATTTTTTTCAATTATTTTTAATTATTTTTTTTTTAATTTTCTAGTTATACCATCCTCACGAAATTCTGCAAGAATTTTGGCGTTGGCATTCTACAACTAATAACCATGTTTGAATCCAATCGGTTTTGTATTCTTCGAGTTAATGAGGAACAAAAAACATCCAAATTTCAGAAAATTTCAGATGGCTATAACTCTAAAACCGTTTGGACGATTATGCTCATAAACAAACTCAAATGTCGCATTCAGATGCACAACCTAACCTGAAATTTTCAAGCCGCTGTCTCTTTCCGTTCTCAGGTTATCATGACAACAAAAATATGTTTAATAATTTTTTAATAATTTTCTAGCGATACGATTCTCACAAAATTTCATAAACGTGCTTAGGTCTATATTCTACAACTATTCACCAAGCTTAAATTCGATCGGATTTATTTTGGTTGAAAACAAAATTATTACTCGGAAACCATTGGGCCGATTATACCCATTAACGAACTTGTCCGTCGTATTGGGATGCGCCACCTACCCTGAAAATTTCAAGTCGCTAGCTCTTTCCGTTCTCAAGTTATCGTGGCAACGGACGGCACCACAGAATTAAATTTCACATTTGGGCAAAACTATAACGCGTATGTTCCCCAGAACATACGCGCAAAAAGTGAAATCCGCGTTTTGAAATAAAAAATGTTCAAATTGTTCTCTAGTTACTACCATGAAATAATATAATCTTGACTGAAAACCGTCTCTAACATGGTTCAGCATAATTTGAGTTATTTGAAGACACTCTTTTACAAATAGTTGGCGTATTTCATCCAAAATTTCAGGCTGAGTCACAAAAATCTTGGACTCAAGATGTTCTCTCAAAAAGAAGTCCAGAGGGTTCAGGTCAGGGGAACGGGCAGGCCACTCCATAAGACCTCTTATTTCAATCCAACGACCAGGGTATTGCAAATTGAGATATTGGCGAACTGGTGCGGAGTAGTGAGGAGGAGCTCCGTCTTGTTGGACATGCCATTGTTGTTCAAGCAGTAGAGGATCGTTTTCTATTTTTTCTGTTATGAACTGATCAATCGCATTTTTCAGCATTCCAAGATAACTTTCGCAATTTAAATTACCAGGAATAAACAGATGTCGAATGAGGTGCTCTCTCAAAATTCCTACCCAAACGTTTAGCTTTTCCGGATGTTGAGTGTGAGCTCCTCGAAATACATGAAAACTTGTATCGTTCCAAAATCTACAGTTATGCCGGCTATCCTCTCCGGTGGAAGTGAAAAGGTGCATTCGTCAGAAATGCAAACGTTGTACAATAAATTTGGGTTATTGTTGATACGCTGGGCCACAATTTCGCAAAACTCTTGCCTTCGATCCAAATCATTATCATTTAATTCATTAATTAATTTAAATTTGCACGGTTAGAGTGGCTAATACAGGAAGCTGCAGTAAGTCGGACATGTCCCAATACCTCCACAGCTGCTCCTTCATCATTCGCAATTCCAATGGGTGCCTTTTTTATCCATTACTGAACCCGTCTCAACAAATTTAGAAATCAATTCCATTCGAGTACAATTTCTATTATGGTAATACAGCCTAATCAGCTCAACACATTCTTGCAATGTGTACACCATATTTATTCCTAAAATTTTTAACAATTCAGCAAAGTAGTAACTCAACAGATTGATTTATAATACATCAAATTATCGAAGAAACGTATTATAACCAGATAAACAGCCTCTAAGAACAAAAAAGAAGGAAACATAAGGAAATGTCTTGATTTTTTTATTTACAGTTAACAGTTTTAGAGAATTTTTCCTATTACTTGAGGAAATATTGAAATTAAATTTTTTTAAGTTTGTAAAATAGCTTAGCATAAATGGACTTGTACATTGTAAAAATAACTAAAATATTCAAGGTGGCTCATTTTAGTTTAGAAATTGATTTTTGGCTAAAGCGGTTCATCAAAATTACGTTTTTCATGCACCGTTCTAAAGAGGCTTACTCGCTCAAGCCTCAAATATACGTCATAAGATGTCCCCCAAACAAAATCATTCGACTTGTTTCGGGAAATTTTTCCAATCACTATGGAATAAGAAATATACGGGATGGCTCGTTTGTGATTGAACACCGTGTATAATATAGACTATGGAAAAGCCAAATGTAATAAATTATTACATATTTATGGAAAATCCTGAAATGCATCCTATTCAAATTTCAAATTGTCGTTCTTCTTCATTAAATTGCGAACCCTACCATCAACTCCCTTTGAAAGACAGGTACAACCCCCTCTTTTTCAAATCGGAAGTATATGCTTGTGATACATCGTTTGAAAGGTCTCATCGTTATTTATTTAAAAATGTTATCGTTTTCATGTATATTGCTAAAATCAATCCAGAAAAAAATAATATTAGGTAATAAGCGAAATTAGGGGAATGTAGCATGAAAATTATCAATGTTAATGAAATAGATGTTCAAAGTGTTCACCGCGAATGGTTTGGCAACATTCTAACCTCAAATATAAATTTCTTCCTACATTATTCAACATCTCAGGAGTGATCGTCCTAATCGCAAGCATTATTCGATCATTTGTGTCATCCAAATCAAAGGGTTTAGTCTGGTACGCAATGCTTTTCACATATCCCCATAAAAAGAAATCTAATGGGTTAAGATCAGGGGATCGCGCTGACCATTCGATTGTTCCTCGCCTTCCTATACACCGGTTTGGAAATATTGCATCGAGGCACTGCCGGACATTGCGTTGGTGATGTGGTGCTACTGCATCCTGTTGGAACCATATCATATTCCGTGGAACTAGAGGATTTTGTTGATCAGGATATAAATTTGCCAAAGTTGGGACGACATTCTTTTGAAGTAGTGCTAAATATTTATAGGCATTCAACTTGTCCTTAATGAAAATGATATGGTTTCGAGCATTTTCTGCCCAAACATTAACCTTTTGAGGGAATTGCGTGTGTTCCTTTCTCATCCAGTGAGGATTTTCGGTATACCAGCAGTGACAATTTTGACGATTAGCATGGCCGTTGAGAGAAAAAATGCACTCATAATATTGTTATCCAACATGTCCATTATTTGTTCACAAAAATAAGTTCTATAAAAATCTTCTTCAAGAGGTCCTAGGTGGATATCATTTTATAGGGATACATTCTATTTTGTTTTAATTTATTTATGATTGATGTATGGCTGACATCGAATAATGTGGAGGCATATCTACTCGATTTATTTGGATTTTCTTCAAATTCAAGCATTATATATAATTCAAAATCCTTATACAGAGTATTAGCACTGACTGCATTTTTAATCTGCCTTAAATGCCCTAACTCGTGAAAATGCTTCGCTTCTCTATTTTACTTGTCCCTTGGGTTATAGTTGGCAAATTAGGAAATTTCTCATTAAGCAAGTGACTTACTTCTTTTTGTGTTCGGGTGTTATCTCCGTAACGAATCATTTACAACATTGTTTTTTTTGTGCATTTCCGCTAATAAAACCATTATTCAAAATTGAAGTTAATGAAATTCAAACACAAATTAGACAATTAAACTACAAATTATCAGCACAAAAATAATTTTAAATGGATATTTATGGAATTTTCAATAATATTAATATAGCAAGAAATCCCATATGTGTGATTAATTAAAGCTGTCATCGTAAATAGCTAAATTTGCAAAGACATTCCTCAAGCTTCAAGGGTAATTTTTGTATGAATTATTCGTTCTGGTGATTTTTATTCCCGTTCGAAAATATGCATCATGTTCCAAGGAATATAGAAGGACACGTGTGATTCGGTACAAGGATGGTGAATGGTATATCTTCCAGCACTTTATGTGCTACCGCTAAACGCCAAAAATAATTCATCTTTCATGTGTATCTTCATATGAAATTACTGAATTGTTTCAATGCGTACTAGAAATACTCAGTTCAATTTTAACTAACAAAGATTTATCTTCCAGATAAGGATCTCAAGAAGCTGTGTTTGGTTCGTGTAAGTGTAAGACAACATGTGATATTCCTTCAAAACTAGTGAGTTCCCAATCATTCAAATCCATGATGCCGCAACAAACAAATCTGCGCCATAACCACGTTTCGAATGGACACATTCCGAATGGATACGTGACCAACGGTCATATTCCGAATGGACACACGGGTCATAACGTTCACGCCAGTCATAACGGGCATGCTGGACAAAATGGCCACGTCGGTCATAACGGGCAGACTGGCCTTAATGGCCACGCGTTCGGTCATACCAATGGACATATTCCACAGAATGGACATAATGGCCATACGCACTTCATACAGAACACTCCTACGAAGACCAACGGTCACATTGGTAAGTTTACAGCAATTCATATATTTTAAACTCTGCAGATATATTATTTCAAATGTTCAACTGGAGTTCATTGATTTTTCTTGGAATCAGTTCGGGTTCTAAATTGTAGTAATATTTTTCTACTATTTAATTTGAATTGGAAACCCTGGAATTGGAAAATATTGGGTTCATAAGTAACGCGTATTCAGGGATTGCGAATTTTAATTCTTCCCAACTATTTCAGTTTACAAATAAATGTTGCTGATTTGGTGAACAATAAATCGGACATTGAAAACTATCTATGAATAAATGAGATGAATAGGACACGAAATCTTATCCATTTCAGTTGTAGCTAAAAAAGCGTGTTAGGATTTTTTGCATTTTCCAGATTTTAATTCAGTGGTATGTTCATTTAGATACCAGCAAGAAAAAACATTTATACTCGAGAAATGAAATAATCAATGCAAGTAAGTATATTTTCATACGATGTTTTGCGTTTCCAACGAAATTGCCTCATTATATTGACATGTTCAAATGAGCATCATTATTATTATACATAGAGGATTAGAAGAAATCATTGCATTCCACCTAAGATCAGATCAATGGGACCGAACGTATAGACTACTACGGACACACTAATACCGACTGCACTTGCAACAGTAATAAATGATATATTATGTAATGGAGGGTCGCTGAAGACCTACCTATCATGCTTGCTTTGTTATACCATATTCGTTTTGGAATACCAATAATATCCAATGTTGGAATATCATTTTCAACCACGAA
Organism: Halyzia sedecimguttata; assembly: GCA_937662695.2. Classification (NCBI taxonomy): domain Eukaryota; kingdom Metazoa; phylum Arthropoda; class Insecta; order Coleoptera; family Coccinellidae; genus Halyzia; species Halyzia sedecimguttata. The sequence goes on along the minus strand of OW569416.2, from coordinate 5,239,508 downwards.
TGTCCTGTCAGGTGTAAACCAGGGTGCGATTCCATATTAATTGCTTTTCAATATTCATACATGAGATATCCTCAGTTCATTGTGAAATACTTTGAGTCAGTTGATATATACAGTTAGATCATTGTTAGCATATCATGGATCTATAAACAGTAAGCACTATTCTTGAATAGTAATCTCAAAAACTTGGGACAAATTTGCTGCAGGAAATTCATTTAAACAAAAGCCATCACCAAAAACATCAAAAGGTATTGCACAAAATTTTATGAATCATGCCACGTGAGGGCTCTCCAATGTTTTCTGAGATGGCTTTCGTTACATCCTACTGCAAATTTGTTTCAGTTTTTGATAGTTCTTTCGGACATTTCAAATCTGTCACTCAATCTGTCATCAAGTTCTTGGAATTACTTAGAATAACAACTTCGAAAAACCATCAGAAACTTTCAGTTCCTGATGTTTGGAGATATCGATCGATGAGTTCCCGATAGGCCACCCTTTATATTCCTACTGAAATTAGAATATTTTCTTCAGCAATATTCAATTCTCTTGAGGTATAAGGAAGCTTGTTGATAAAATGAACTATTACTCTCAGGGCAAGTTTACCCATTTGGCACTTGGGGTGGGCGCTCACTTCTACGCCCATCTCCGTATTTTCTGTCGTTATCTAAAGACAGACGCAGGTGGGCCTAATTGGACAAGTATTTTCGAACGAGTGAATGCAATCTGCAAAACATTATAAATCTGAAACGTATCACTTGGCCTAGAACTGATGACGTCTCGGTTTCTTGTCTCAGTTTAACGAGATTGAGTTAGAAACGAAAAGTTGGAAACGCGAGTGAGTATACCACGACGGACCGGCAGGGTAACACCTGCTAGATCATAACCCTTCTGTGGACTTGGAAAATACCTCTATAGGGCAGCGGTCCAACAGTGGGATCTAAATAACAGCATAGCTCTTTGGAGAAATAATCTGGGACTTGCAGAAGCAAAAACAATCGCGGATTTCTCACCATCCTAAACCAGAAAGTTCCAGTAGCTGCCAAAATCTGAGCTCCAGGTAACGGTGGGACTGTTTACAGGGCACTGTCAGTACAAATACCAATTGTACCGCATGGGCAATTTGACAGACGAAACATGGAGGCTCTCTGAATCGGAAAATGGAACTTTCGAAAAAATTTCCAGAGCTGACTTAAACCTCTCGACGTGATATCCAAGGCTCCTAAGGATATCATCCTTAATATGTATGTTAACACCATTTGCAATGCCCTTGATTGTCCTTGGATTGAAAAAGTAGGCGAATAGAACGAAATATAGTATCGTTCGCAGTTCTGGAGGGCTGAACCAAACCTCACGACCCGGTTTTAATAAATAATAAAATAATAATGATACCACTAAATCACACTAGTAGCGAAAGAAATATTTAGAATTGTATTTAATATAATATTTATCAATGTTACTCAAGTCCTACAAAAAATAATTAAATATTAATTTTTTTTTCATCCTAGACAAAGACGAAGAAATAGAAATATAAATTGACATTCTGTATGAGAAATATAGGAATGATATTGACAACACCAAAGAACATTTACATAACGAAATTATTTATCACTGAACGGTTCCTTTCTGGGTTTTCTCCCTGTTGCTATGCTTTTTTCGAAGTGAGCACTGTGACCAATTTCAACATACTGTCAATGAAAAAATAAAGATTTTCGTTTTTGGAGAAGGAGACTGATTTAGTCTCCCAAATGTTACAAAGTAATTATTTTATCGTTGATGTTGTTCGTAATTGTTTCTTAGGCAACATTGTTCTATATATTGCTTCTGACAAATATGTTGTGTATCTAACGCAGGAGCAATTTCAGAATAATGATTTTTTTTATAGATATTTTTCAGAATTTGGGAGAGAAAACCCAGAAAGGAACCGATTAGTGATTAATTCAGATACCAAAGAATCCTTTAATGATTACTCGAAATTATATATTTTCAATTTTTTTTCAAAAATCTGTACGAAAACACGATTTATGAAAAATTCGCGATCATTAGAAAGCGAAAGCAACTTTTCTGATAACGATATGTATCCAGTTCCAACGCGTCAAAGGAATGACATTTCGCGGCCTTAAAAAGATACCTGAGATCTAATGTGAGTCAACACACCGGAGAAACTTGATTGTGATACTATTCTACGCTAGTTTGTCACTACTAAGTCACGAAAAAGAATGTCATGATATTTGTTATTTTGTTATCATGTTATTTTTATTTTTACCTCTTTATGTGATATTGAAGAATGTCGTTTTTGATTTGAATAATTGTTTTCGAGAATACTATTCGATTTTTTCGGTCGGAAAAACTGACTCCAGGTCAGTGCTTTTCAAGAATTTTCTAGACAATATAACTATGTGATTGTTGTTTTATAATACAAAGTACAACTTATGGTCTCCACTTGAATTTTTTTATACATATATTGTGTGGTGATCACTGTTTGAGATATCACTACCATCTCCATTGTATGATAAAGAATGTTGTAGCTGAGGCGTGTTTTCGAGCATTTTCTGGGAAATATGTTTCAATATGATAGTTTCTTCCTTTTAGAACTATCATCAACATGTGCCAAGGGGGGACAAGACTATACGCAGGGATCTATAGTTTTGAGTGACCACAGTCGCGGAGCTTTGTTGTCAGGTGTCACTTCTATCTACTTTGAACTCGGGAATGGTTGATAGATTCTCATAAAGACCCTTTTCCGTGTAGTGTTTTTCATCATCGTTGAATTATGCTCCACTGATGAGTCGAAATAAGGACGAAAGCAATGTGTCCCTATTCACTTTTTGGCGCTCTAGTTCCTCGGAACTGAGTGCTTATCAATTTGCCCAAATGTCTGTAATTTTCGAATTTTTCGATGAAAATGGTCTTAAACGATTTGGTTCGACTCACTGATCAAGAATCCGTGGTGGAAATTCATTCTGTCCGGCCGGTCCGGCCGTAGGCACGATAACTCTCGAACGAAAGGAGTTAGAGGATTGAAATTTTCAAAGTAGGTTTGGAGGATAAATATCTGGGCTGAGTTCGTTATTGGACAAAATCGGACAGATGGTTTCGGAGTAACAAAAAAAAAATTTTTTTTACAAAACAAATTCCAAATTGAATTTTTTTTAATAAGCAGTTTTATCATAAGAATCCATTCATATCATTTTTAACTCTAACAAACTAATACTTTCGGAGATATGATTTTTCAAAATTTCAATGTAAATCGTATTTCACAGATTGATATAATTATTCTGTGTATGAATTGTCATAATGTCAACTTGACAGAAGGGAATATTGTAACTTCAAAAATATTGGGGTTGAAATACTCGTATTTTAGCGATGCAACGGGGACCTCACCCGAAAATGTTTGAAAATATTACGTAAATATTGAAAGCATAATTCTGTAGTTCGAGAGAGGAGAAAATTTGGTGAACGTATATCAGGAAATTTTTGATCGATTACAAGGTAATTTTTTATTATTACTTATCTTCTTTCATATATGTTTTATGGAATACCTACTATTTGTAGGTACTTTAAACCTGTTTTGGGCAATTGTCATACGAAACTTGTTTTTTTGGCGCTCTAGTTCCTCGGAACAGAGTGCTTATCAATTTGCCCAAGTGTCTGTAATTTTGGAATTTTTGGCTGAAAATGGTCTCAAACGATTTGGTTCGACTCACTGATCAAGAATCCGAGTGCGAAATCGATTCTGACCGGCCGGCCGACCAGCCGTAGGCACGATAACTCTCGAACGAAAGGAGTTAGCGGATTGAAAATTGCAAGGTGGTTTTGGAGCGTGAGTATCTCGGACAAGTTCGTTAACGGGCGAAATCCATCAAGGGGTTTCGGAGTTATGGGCGATTTTTATGAATATTTCCGAAACCGATCACTCGATCTATCTGAAATTTAGCATCAAATTGTAGAATCATGACCTTTATACGCATGTGAAGTTTTGTATTGAACAGAGAACCGCAAAGTGTCAAAAAAAAATTTGAAAATGTGGTGCAGTTCTCATTCTCATGATTGCTCATTTAATCTTGATAAATAAAGTATTATTTGAATTGAATTTCCTTTATGATGCAGTTCTATCATATGAATACATTGATATAATTCCCAACTCTGAGAAACCAATACTTTCGGAGATATAATTTGTCTGTTTGAACTAGAGCGCCAGAAAGCTCCTGTCCACAGGGCTTGAACCCATTTTATGAATACACATCAGTGAAGCATAATTCGATGATGATGAAAAACAATAACAAGAAAAAAGTTTGTATAAAAATCCAGCACCCACATCCGATGACTCCATCTCCAAAGGAGACGGACGTTATTCTCGCCTCGAAGCACTACATCCAACAAGAAGCGGATGGTGACAGTTTTCCGAAGTACAGTTTCGGGTAATACGCGTGATTTTTGCGTAACAGTACACTCTCCTAGCTCTTCCGGTGTTTTGATTCATTTGCATGAATATAACTGCGATGCTTCAAATTAGTCCGACACATTCATCGTAACGGAAGAACGTCCAAGAATGCATCTAGAGGATGCGCAAGTGCGTATTTCGAAATTTTACTTTACTGTTACCTCATCACTTAGCCGCAAATGCTCAATTCTCATAGATTTTAAAATTGAAATTGGTAGGAAATTACAATCTGATAATTTTATTTGATTATCCCGACTGTCATGTATTCCTTAAATAATCTGCTCCAAGAAAGATGGGGATATCATACTACTGTAATTATTATTATTTTAATTTGCAACAGGCTGTAACTCAGTGGAAGATCATACTGTAAAAAATTGGTTCAAGCACTGACGTGAAGTCAGAAGCTTTTGCGCGTATGTTATATTGTCCATTCTTCTGTATTGGACACCCTTAATCGAATTTACCATGGTAAATTATGTTGTCCATTCTCCTGTATTGGACACTCTTAATTCGAATTTACCATGGTAAATTCGAATTAAGTGTCCATACAGGAGAATGGACAACATAATTTACCATGGTAAATTCGATTAAGGGTGTCCAATACAGAAGAATGGACAATAGAACATACGCGCAAAAGCTTCTGACTTCTAGGGGTACGGTTCTTAAAATTTTTTTTTTCGTCATTTTTTTCAAATTTTCTAGGGCTACGGTTCTTAGAAAATTTTAAACACGTCTATATGTTGATTTTCTACTACTAGTTACCAAGCACCAATTCGATCGACTATTTATTTTTTGAGTTATCAAGGAAATGATTTTCCAGGTGGGTATAACTCGGAAACCGTTAGACCGATTATGCCCAAAAACAAACTCAACTCTCCCTTTCGGATACGCAACCTACCCTGAAAATTGCAAGTCCCTATCTCCTTTCGTTCGAAAGTTATCGAGGCAACGGTAACCCATCTACTGAACTCACACAAGAATGCTCGAATCTCCAACAATATTTTACCGATCGTATTAAAACTTGAAACTTGGCAGTAGAGATAGGTTATGAAGGCTGTTGCAAAATTTCAGCAATTTCAAACGAATAGTCACTGATATATAGAATCTTTTTTTTTTCAATGATTTATTACAGATTTTCTATGAATGCTATCCTGACCAAATTTTGCAAACATTTTCGCGTTGGCATTCTACAACTAATAACCATGTTTGAATTCAATCGGTTCAGTATTTTTCGAGTTAATGAGGAACAAAAAACCACCAAATTTCAGATAATTTCAGATCGCTATAACTCTAAAACCGTTCGGCCGATTACGCTCATAAACAAACTGAAATGTCGTGTTCTGGTACACATCCTAACCTGAAAAACCTTGAAGCCGCTATATCTTTCCGTTCTCAAGTTATCGTGACAACAAAAATATATTTTAATAATATTTTTAAAATTTTCTAGCCATACGATTCAGACAAAATTTCACGAACGTGCTTAGGTTCATATTCTACAACTACTCACCAAGTTTCAATTCGATCGGATTTATATTGGTTGAAAACAAAATTATTAGTCGGAAACCACTGGGCCGATTATGCCCATTAACGAACTTGTCCGTCGTATTGGGATGCGCCATCCACCCTGAAAATTTCAATTCGCTAGCTCTTTTCGTTCTCAAGTTATCGTGGCAATGGCCGGCCGGACGGCCGGACGGCCAGACGGACAGAATCAAATTAGACCTCGAATTCTTCATTGGGGAAAAAATTCGAAAGTTACAGACATTTGGGCAAAATGATAACGCGATGTTCCCCAGAACATACGCGCAAAAAGTAAGAATAAAATTGGAGCTCCAATGTTTTAATGAATTAGAAAGCCTGTACGATAATCTGCCGTGGAGTTATTGTTAACCAAAGCACAATATTTCTTTCTGACTCTAATATAATCAAAAATCGGGAAATGCTCGTACAGGAAATCAAAGTTGGGACTTGAAAACTGCTCAACATTTTCTATTGTACACTATTAGTTCCTTTTGATAATTTTTTCTTTTATTGGAAAAATGAATAAAACACAAAAAATTGCTCATTACGGTGACTTTTAACGAAAAGTAAAGTATCTGGCCGTTACGATAAAAAAATCTGTGTACAGAATTTTTAAGTCAAACTAAAAGTTATTAAATTTCCTAAAAAAAAGTTTTCGAAGCCCGTATAACTTTTCTAAGGCAAGCAAAACTGTGGAAAAATTGGTTTTCTCAGGATAACTCTGGAACCGTATATAACAAAGAACATTTATCACCAGATCTGAAAGCAAGACACTTGCAGTGTTGACATAACATCTGTACCCAATCACTCTATTCAGTTTACATTCTCACCATCGATGTTTCATCTGGCAACTAATTGCAGATCATAATTCCATGTCAGCACATTTACTGTTTTTCTACCAATATTTTTTCATTTCCACCCAGAATTTCATCTCCTTGTGGTGATTATTCTTATCGGAGAGCTAAAGCATCGTTTGAAACCATTATTTTCTAATTCGGCTATCTCGAATGAAATATTATATACAAATAATATTCATAGATATTGGTTTCTGTAAAATCAAGAGAATCGAAAAATAAGTATGTGTACTGAAATATTACAGGATATCAGCATGTATACATCCCTAATATAATTTTACTCGGAGAGTAATGTATTGAAATATTTTTCCAAAGAGTAATATGAAATGTACCTGCACCCAAATATATTCATTGAATGCCTGAGTATCTAACTCTACTGAATTTCTAATATTATTTACAGGTTCACCATTAGTATCCTGACATGAAAAGCCTGTTCACTGTTATTAACTATTTCTCAATAATTGTTCCGACCACTAGTACATGGTTGCGTTCAGAATCAACGTCGGATGCGTCCGACGTAGAGCGCGATTGGTTGTTTTCTGTGGTTAGTCATTGTGTAGGTTCACCCGACGTCGATTCCGAACGGGTTGGGTACGCACCGGACAACGTCCGACGTTGATTCCGAACGCAACCATAATAAAGAAATAAGCTTGAATAGCTGAATCATGGTTCAATATGTCGTAGCATACGCTACGCATCTCAATATAGTCCACTCAACCTAGACATCAAAAGGGATGTTAGCCTGCAAAAGGTCCGATATTATGTTTCTAAATTTTAGCTGGTGTGTTGGCATTCCCATAGTGAGTAACTAAGTGAATCCAACAACCTTTGGTGGCCTAATAACTTCGTAATGTTGGTACTCTCTTTGGGTTTAGGCTTATATCTTTGAAACTATAATACGTCATACGGCAAATTTGTCCTTATACATAATTGTCAACACATGGAACATCAAATTCTGCGTCGAAAGAGTACCACAACCTCCAAAATTCGATTAACTGGTAGGGTCATGATTGGACATCAAAAACGTCAAATTTTCCCATCTTTTGTTAAAACTGCAATAAACTAAATATATACTACATTCTTGTCCACTACAATTTTGTCGATTTGCGCATGTTTCGGTAATGGTTCTTCTCAGAAGATGGAAAAATCATTTCTGGAACGTACATCACAGGACAAAATCTGTAGTGGACAAGTCTGTACCAGTGTAGTGATCATAATAATCAGTCCACAGTGAACTCTAACTAGAATATGCAATAAACTGACTTTAAAACGATTCCATCAATACTAATTTATCACTCGCGATGACCTCCGGCGCATATAATCTGAATTTTCGGTGCTCACGTACATAGATTTTTCGAAAGTGTTTGTATTATATAGAGGGTGGTACTCACCAATAATCCTTATAACGGTTCCGAAATTAAAATCGGTGTTATTACAGCCTTGGCAAATCTACTAATCTTAGTAGATATTCCCATCTGGGAGTATTCAAGGGAAATGGTTTGGACAAAATTGAGAAAGAAATTTCTACCATTTTCTGTATGGAAGAATTGACTAATCAGCCGAACTGCAACTTTCATCAAAAATTATTTTCTAGAAAATATTATATTCATAGAACGTGATGATATTTCATTATCCAAAAGTAGAAAATTATTCTAAAGATTACGTTTCAATGTACCTTGGACTGAAAATGGATTTTTCAATTACATTGTATGCAATGTGGCACAAAAATGGAGAGATAATAATAAATAATAAATATTTAATTCATTATTAAATGATTTCTTTCTGGATTTTCTCTTCCGAACTCCAAATATCTATAAAATAAAAAATTATTATTTTGTGAATTGCTTCCGCGTAAGTAACACCAGATATTTGTCAGAAGCAATATATCGAACAATGTTGCCTAACAAACAATAACGAAACACTATCAACGATGAAATAACTATTTCGTATTTCATGGTCTTAAGTTCTATTAAAATGTGAAGAATTATTTTCCTCTTTCCTGATTTTTTTCATAAGTCTTATTCTGACTAGTGGGATTTCGGAATACGCAACGAGTAGTGCCTGCCGACTTGTATAGGATGCACCTGTGACTAGGTAGAAGAAGTCCGAACGGTATCTTTCAATTTCCATTTTAATTTTTTCGCGTGCGTGACTGGATCGCGACAAAGAACTAGCGTTATGAGGAGAATTGCGGATATTTGTGTGACAGACAAGTGTTAGCCCGTTACTTTGAAACCGATTCTGTTCAAGTGTGCGTTTACGAGGATTGTTTAAAGTCATCGAAGCGATATTTATCATCGACAGAATGATTGACATACCGTGACGGTTAAATACTTGAAGCTCTCAGTTCATGGTCAAGCCTCTTAATTTTTGAGGCGTTTGTCATACGCAGGTCCCTGGTCCATATGTATTGCATTATTCTAAAACATTGAAGGCGTCATTTGAATACTATAGGAAGATGGGCAGAAAAGGGTACTATCTTTACATAATTATCCCTTATTCAGGTAATCAATGTGGAATCTATATATATATATTAGGGTGTCCCTTATATGTTAAAAAAAAAATTTTTTTTTAGTTTTCGAAACGCATACCCTCTTATTATATTTATTAGTCTATTAGTTACCCAAGTACAGAATTTCAACCTCCTACGTTGATTTTATCCCGTGCCGACTTAGCTTTGAAGTTTTCGAAAATAGCTGTTAAACCCATTTCCTAACTCTGCCCATAGACCATCTCTTAAATACATTCTAATAGATAAATTATGTTCAAAACACAAATTTATATGATAAACTTTCTGCAACTAATAAAAATAGTACAATATATCTAATTATTAATTCAGATTTTTCCATTTTACTGTTCTTCATCTGCAGTAATCAAACAATCAACCTCCAGCACTAATTTAGCATCTCGTTCAGCTGTGTCATTAACTGTTTTTAATCTGAACATTTTTTTTTTGCATTCAATATACATACTCGTACTTCGCAGAGTTTTCATTCCACAATAACACATTCTCTTGCAGGAAAATACTGTCAAGTTTCAGTCAGGGGAATAAATCTTTGCTTGTCACTGATACGAACTCAATCAAAGATTTCTAAAGTTTCTAAGTTAAACTACTTGGAGTAGTATGAATGAAAGAGTGAGTTTCAATGAACTGATTAAACTACTTTTTACCAAACGTAAAGAGAACCAGACATTTCTTCCCTGGATGGTACATATCTCTTTTCAGAAGCTTCAAAGCCTTTGCTGTACATTTTCTACAATGTTCGATTTCGTCCGCTCATCAACCTTATCATCAACATTTTAAATAACGACTATGTTATGTACCTACCCTAAACAGCCTGTATATCATTATCCCATTTCATTCCCATCAGTACTGTATACACAATCGGCGCCTACGTGCTCTCGATTACCCACTATGTAAACCCCTAACAATTATTGTCTTATCTCTAATTTAACCAAAGTACCATGAGAAGTTCCAAATTTCATCTCTTGATTATGTTTAACAACATTACCGATCTTTTGTTCACTATCAAACAATTATTGAATTATCATGAACTTTGAGAAACTCTTTGCATATATAAATGATTGTAAAACCATACCATAGGCAGTTCAATACAAGAAGTCAATGTAGAAGTTCAGTCTTCAGATTCAGTGTCATAAAAGTTATATTCAAGAAACTGTAAGTTACACCTCACAATAAATATTATATTCCCGAATTGGTTCTACTTTACTGGTCCACAACATAAAAATTGGTGTCAGAAGTGCGAATCTTTAACTTGTCAGGAAATTTTTGAAATCGTGAATTCGAACGTGTTCGAAGGTTTCATCCAAATTCCGACAAAGAAGCAAGAAGTGACTATTCAGTATCCTGTTCCCAAAAAGTGTTCGAGAAACCAAGGGCAACCTAAAAGGAGCTACACGTCATTTTCTGCAAAAACCTTCCAATCATCTTACCTCAAGAGCTACTCCCAGGATAGCTGGAAGATCAAGGAAGAACATTGGAATCCAACTTAAGTATAGAATGAGCCATCTAGGATTATTATTTGCTATATTGTGAGTGTAATTCTTTCATTTCTTATTTTTCAAGACTTTCTTTTATTTTTTATTCATCTCTTATTTCATCTCTCTCATTAAAATCTTTTATTGTTGAACAAAGTTCTGAAAATTAATCTTCGAAAATGCCTAATAATACTGATTCTTCTTCTAACAGCTACATTACTTTAGAAATAGCTTGTCAAATGCTCTTTAAGTTTGACGGCAACAAACATAAATTATATGAATTTATTGATAATTGTGACAAAGCTACTGAACTAATCAAACCTGAACTCAGAAGAGTACTTTTTTCCATAATCGAAACAAAATTAACGGATAATGCTAGAGCTCTCGTCAGAAATCGAAATTTCTCAGATTGGACTCATCTCAAACAACATTTATTAGACGTTTATTCGGAAAAACGAACTATGGGTCAATGGCAATTAGAACTCAATTCTTGTAAACAAAATCCTGCCGAATCAGTAATGTCATATTCGTCAAAAATAGAAAATTGTTACATCAAACTCATCAATACACTAGATCAAAATCTCAGCAAAGAATCTAGAGAATCTTGCATAAAACTTCTCAAAGAACAAGCTTTGAGTGTGTTTCTAACTGGTCTTTTACCAAATTTGACCTTACTTGTTAAATCACAACGTCCTGAAAGTTTAGAAAAAGCCATTGCTATTGCACTTCAAGAAGAACAAGAACTTAAATCGAAACAAGAAATCAATAAATACCAAAATGTTCATAACTCATCTGTACGACATTGCAATTTTTGCAATAAACCAGGGCACACTTCATTCAATTGTAGACTTAAATCTAGCAATTCTCAATTCAATAGGTCACATTTCGCAAACTCTTCTGTCAATCACATTCAAAATCAAAATCAAGGTTCTCACATGAATGCAAATAATTACCAATCCAAGGTATGTGCATATTGTAAGAAAAAAGGACATCTTATCAATGAATGTAGAAAAAGGCAATATAATAATAACAGAAATCAAAATCGCAACAACTTCCAAAATGAGCCTCAACCTTCAACTTCTAATAATTCTCCGAATCATTTAAACTCCCATGGCTCTCGCAGTACGGCTCAAACGAGAAATGCCCAGATAATACAAGCCGGATTCTCTCAATAAATTTCTCAGCGACAACTTATATAGAAACTTCTGTGGAAGAATTACTTCAAGAACATAATACCTTTTTACTCGATAACGGAGCAGATATTTCACTTATAAAACTTTCGAAATTGAAACCTCATGTAGAAGTTTTTGAAGACTCTCCCATTTTATTAAGAGGTATTGATCGCGAAGTACCAAATCCGATAAAAACGTTAGGTTATTGTTATATGAATATTCATATCGGGAACGAAATCTTAACGCATATCTTCCACATAATTCCTGACTCATTCCCAATAAATTTCGATGGTCTCTTAGGCAATGACTTCAACTTAACGAGTCAGTGCACTATTAATTATTCTAATAATTCCTTAATCTTCAAGAATTCTCGACTACCACTAAATCATATTCAAAATCCTCCAAATCTACAACCTCCTACCCTTGTCGTAAATAATAAAGATATCTTAACCATTAAACCAAGATGCGAAACTGTCGTGCAAATAGAAGTAACAAACGAAAACATATCCGAAGGAATCGTACCTCGTATTCAAATATTAGAAGGAGTTTATCTTTGCCCGAGCATTGTCAAAATAGTAAATAATAAAGCAATCACTTCTATTCTCAATACAACCGAACGATCAGTCGAAATATCTAAAATAAACATAACTCTAGACCCTATCGAAGAATCAACAGACAAATCTAAAATTTTCCATCTCTCGCATGAATCCAATACGTATAATTACGAATCAGATCGTCTTTCCAAAATAACAGAATCTCTTAGACTAGATCACTTGAACCCAGAAGAAAAATCAGCCATCGTCGAAATATGTCACGAATATAATGAACTTTTCCATTTACCAGGCGATACATTGACAAGTACAAATGCTATAAAACATTCAATAGAAACAACTTCGGACAAACCAATCAATGCGAAAACATATAGATATCCTCAAATCCATAAAGAAGAAGTAAATCGACAGATAACAAAAATGTTAGAACAAAATATAATCAAACCATCAAATTCTCCATGGAACGCACCCATATGGATTGTACCAAAGAAAATGGACGCATCGAAAGAAAAGAAATGGCGACTCGTAATCGATTATCGTCAATTAAATGATATTACAATAGGCGACTCATATCCTCTTCCTAACATATCTGATACTTTAGATCAACTAGGACATTCGAAATATTTCACTACTCTCGACCTCACATCAGGATTTCACCAAATCGAACTTACGGAAGAAGACGCGGAAAAAACTGCATTCTCTACACAAAACGGTCACTATCAATTTAAACGCATGCCATTCGGTCTGAAAAATGCACCAGCCAGATTTCAAAGAATGATGAATACTGTTCTAAACGGCATAAAAGACATCAGATGTTTAGTATACTTAGATGATATAATCATATTTGCGGATACTTTAGACAATCATAACAAACGGCTCAGAGAAGTTCTTGACAGACTTTCTAAATTCAATTTAAAAATTCAACCTGATAAATGTGAATTTCTTAGAAAAGAAGTTATGTATCTAGGACACGTAATAACAGAAAACGGCGTCAAACCAGATCCTCAAAAAATCAAAGCGGTCACAGAATTCCAAACCCCTAAAAATGAGAAAGAAATGAAAAGTTTCTTAGGTCTAGCAGGCTATTATCGACGGTTCATAAAAAATTTCAGTAATATAACGCTTCCACTAACGAAACTACTCAGGAAAAACGAAACTTTCAAATGGACTGCCATTCAGAATTCATCTTTTGAAAATTTGAAAACTCTATTGTGCTCTGAACCTCTTCTTCAATATCCTGATTTCACAAAACCTTTCATTCTAACTACAGACGCGAGTAATTACGCGATAGGTTCTGTTCTATCTCAAGGAGAACCTCCAAACGACTTACCAATCGCTTATGCCAGTAGATCTCTTAATAAAGCAGAGTCAAATTATAGCACTACGGAAAAAGAACTTTTAGCCATTGTTTGGAGTATAAAACATTTTCGACCGTATCTTTATGGAAGGAAATTCATTGTTTTAACCGACCATAAGCCCCTTACATGGTTATTTAACGTTAAAGATCCTGGATCACGACTCATAAGATGGAGACTAGCCCTCGAGGAATACGAATACGAAATTAAGTACAAACCCGGGAAAATTAATAATAACGCTGACTTCCTTAGTAGAAACCCCATCAATGACGACCAGCTTAACTCTAAAGCCGTTATACATAATATTCAACAAACATCAGATAATTACAACGAGTTCCTCGTCAAACTTCAAAGTTCTCTTATCACAAATTAGAACATAGAAGAAAGAAATAATAAACTAGTCGATTCATCATCCAATATATGTGTGTTCATTCCTACTGATTTGCAATTCAAAGAAAATTTCCAAACTCAAATCGAGAGAAAGTACTCTCACTTGAACGAATTAAAAACGAAAAACCCCGAGCTCAACCAAGTTATAACTTTTAAGGATAAAAATATTCAAATAATCTATGTTTTCTTCAAAGAAAACTATTGGGAAACTATATCATACGAAGGCATATTCGAGGTCCTGATTTCCTTAAGAACATATCTCATAAAAAATAATATAAGCGAAATAAGCTTACCAAGATTATCATTTTCATACGATAAACTCAGTTGGAACAAACTTAGATCTATGCTCAGATTTATTTTTAGAAACACTAACATCCGTCTTATTATTCACCACGATATTCTTTACGAACCGAATGAAAAAGAAATTCAAGAAATCTTAACAGAAAATCATTCAAACCCGTCCTCAGGACATTCTGGTTTTCATAGAACATACAACCGCATAAAACAAAAATTCAAATGGAACGGTATGAAAAATGACATTAAGAAATTTATAAAAACTTGTGAATCCTGTCAAAAAAACAAATTAGTTAGGAAAAAGAATATAAAACCTATGGAAATAACGACTACAAGCTCTCAACCCATCGAAAAGATATTTCTAGACATTGTCGGTCCCCTTCCGGTAACCGAACATGGAAATAAATACATTTTAACGCTACAAGATGATCTTTCTAAATATTCACAAGCTTATGCAATTCCGAATCATGAAGCCGAAACTATCGCTGATATTTTCGTAAGAGACTTCATATGCAAATTTGGTATTCCAAAATATATAGTCACAGATCAAGGACAAGATTTCATGTCTAATACTCTCAGTGAAGTTTCAAAATTGTTTAAAATCAAACAGATAAATTGTACAGCCTACCATCCTCAAAGCAATGGAGCTCTCGAAAGAAGCCATCAGACACTCGCAGACTATCTACGTCACTATATAAACGAGAAACAATCTGATTGGGATCATTGGATCGATTTTGCGATGTTTTCCTATAACACAGCTGTTCACTCGTCGACTAAATTCACACCTTATGAATTAATTTTTGGTATCCAACCGTCTATCCCATCAAATCTTTCAGGTACAGTTGAATTTAAATACACGTACGAAAATTACGTAGACGATTTAAGATTAAGACTTCAGAAATCCCAAGAAATCGCCCGAAACAATCTGGTTAAGTCGAAAGAAACAAGTAAAATTCATTATGATAAAAGACTAGAAACAAAGAATTTAAACTAGGCGAAAAGGTTCTCTTATTGAATGAAAAAAGTGAAAAAGGAAAATCTAAAAAGCTGTCCCAACAATATACTGGTCCTTATGAAATAATCGAAGTAAATTCAGCGGTCAATGTCACCTTACAAATAAAAAGAAGAAAGGTTAAGGTACATACTAATAGAATCAAACACTTTGTTTCAGATACCTAGTAATATGGTTCTCTATAGACCAAACGATTGCTCATCATATTCGTCAAATAAACAAGTCCCCAGGTATTTACTACGAGCATGTGAATAACCTACGATTCATAGAATCCAAATGGAATCTAGTAACCTATATAAATTTAAAAACCTTTGAAGAAAAATTAGAACTCATAAGTTTATCACAAAAAGAAACTGAAAATTTATGTTCCAAGCATGAATTCCTTAAATCAATTGCATGTAAAACCTCGCTAGTTCTGTTGAATCAAATAATCCCAAATTTATACCGAAAGGATCAAACATTGAAACAACTAACAAATCGACAACACCGTGTAAAACGTGCATGGTTTAATATTATCGGTTCCGCGTTTAAAACTGTTTTTGGCACCCTCAATGAAGATGATGCAAAAATTTATAATGATGCCATTAACCATGTTAGTCACGACGAACATAATTTAGCGCATTTATTAAAACAACAAATTCAAGTTGTTAAAACAACTCTTACAAATTTTCATCATACAATCAATAACTTGAATAATAACAGAGATCTTCTAAATGCAAACCTACAGAAAATAGCACATTTTACAACAAATATCCAAAATCATTCGTACTCAATAGAATTTCAACAAACTATTGAAGAACATTTCGAACTCCTCATGCTTTTAACAACAGAACTAGAACACGAACTGTCAACTCTCATAAACACTATTCTATTCGCAAAGACGAATACTCTCCACCCCATTGTCATGACTCCTCAGCAGTTAATAATGGAGTTATCAAAAACAATTCCTTACATTAAAAGTTCGAATATTTATCCCTTTTCATTATCTACCGAAAACGCGAACAAATTTTTGGACATAGTAGAGGTAAAGTATCATTATTCTGAAAATAGAATCGTCTACGTCATCTCGATTCCCCTTGTCGATAATATGAAATATTCTTTATATAATTTAGTCCCTCTACCTATTCTTCACCCTGTAAATAAACATTTTCTCTTCATCTTACCTTCCATTAAATATCTAGCTGTCTCGGAAATTCGTAATACGTATACTACGTTCAATAATATCAATAAATGCAAATATCTTGATGATGTGGAAATTATGTGTGTTCCCGAGGAACCTATTTATATTATGCAGTCGCGAAGAATCTGCGAAGCCGAACTCCTAACCGCTGATCAAAAGGTAGAGGTTCCTTGTGATACTAGAGTACTTCCTTCTTCTTACGAAATATGGCATAAACTTTCTACAGGCAATAGTTGGATCTTTGCTCTACCGCAGCAAACTTCAGTTACCCTGAATTGTTTTTCAAATTCGCCCATATCATTGTTCATCAATGGTACTGGTATAATTACTTTAGATGAAGGTTGCAAACTATACACAAGTACCACCACTTTAGTATCAGATCCAGTTATTATCAAAGAAACAAATTTCAAAGAGCCAATATTCCCAAATTTTGATATTTTGTATGATTGCGAAAATTCTCCTAAGAAACATAAGATTCCTAACGAGACACTACATCTTACTCCAATTCAATCGATCAATCTTAGTAACGATGAATTAAATGTAGCAAGTCAAAAATTAGACGAAATGAATCTAGAAGCAGAAAGGTTAGAAGACGAACCAATATTATCCATAATCATGAAAAACAACTATTTTAGCTATATTATATGTACGATTATGAAATTTATATTGATGTATATAGTTTATAGAATTGTAAAATATTTGTATAAGAGATATCAAACTAACTGTAATAGAAATATAAATATTACCCAAGATGTAGAAACATCACATCCTAGTAACTGTTGTCAAAAGTTTACTAACTGTTTAACCTTCAACATTAAAACAAGATCGGATTCACCTGTCACTCATGATAACGATATTGTATCAGAAGAATTACCATTGAGAAGAAGCCCTAGGCTTGCTTCATTAAAAGATCGATGATCTTTTAATCTTACGGAGGGAGGTGTTATGTACCTACCCTAAACAGCCTGTATATCATTATCCCATTTCATTCCCATCAGTACTGTATACACAATCGGCGCCTACGTGCTCTCGATTACCCACTATGTAAACCCCTAACAATTATTGTCTTATCTCTAATTTAACCAAAGTACCATGAGAAGTTCCAAATTTCATCTCTTGATTATGTTTAACAACATTACCGATCTTTTGTTCACTATCAAACAATTATTGAATTATCATGAACTTTGAGAAACTCTTTGCATATATAAATGATTGTAAAACCATACCATAGGCAGTTCAATACAAGAAGTCAATGTAGAAGTTCAGTCTTCAGATTCAGTGTCATAAAAGTTATATTCAAGAAACTGTAAGTTACACCTCACAATAAATATTATATTCCCGAATTGGTTCTACTTTACTGGTCCACAACAACTATTTCCTCTGATAAGTACTACAAGTGTTGACAGAACTCGTTTAGAGTCGCTTTAAAAATTAATTTATCAACTCTTTCATCATCTTCTAAGGTTTGTATAAACCAACAATGTTGATAAGGTGATTTTCTGCCAAAATGCATACCAGCTAGGGTTTCTCATAAACTGCCACAATAAAAAAACACAAATCACGTAGAGCTTGTTCCTTATTGGCACCCATTTCATGAGATTGCAACAAACAGCTTTTTTAAGTGTGTTATTTTGGGTTTTGCCACCCAAACAGCTTGATGCATTGCGCCAGAATGTCTGATTTTTAGTTCATTATCATTATCTTTATCCAGAAAAGGAACAGCAACCTCGATTGATTTACGATAAGGATCTTATGTTATCGATTTTGTCAGTTCATTGTTGAAAAACGTCATCAATTTATTTGTTCCACAGAGGTGCTGTTAAACAAAATCGGTACATGGTTTGATGGCACTAGGATTAATATCCATCCAGTTGTCTCTAAACTTTTTGATCAGCGTAATATCAGGACTACTAGTAACTAGCTGGATCTTGGATCAAACGCAGTTTTGAGAACCCGGCCTTTAAGTGCATTTATTACAGCTTTCGCTTGATGCTTAGTGGACATATGTCTATGTCTATATGTAACGCTATTCGGTTTTATTTATGTCCCCCGGCTAACTATCGTGAATAGGGGTAGGATCTTTGGACTGCTTTGCCAGTTTCTGATTGAAAAGTGTTTCTGGCAAAGGTTGCTTGAAATTGTTCTTGCCTTGGGCGCCAGAATTTTTGATTTAATTGGGATAAAAATTCAAATTCCCTGAAAGGATCACCAATAAATTACAAACTAAAATTTTGTATATTCTATTGAAAGCAAAATCACTGAATCAGCACGACACTAATAATGAAGCATCAACTTTCAGTTCAAATCAAATATTATAATTCTAAATTCAAAATCAATAAGGTATTGGTAACCAAAAATCTAAGTCAAATCAATACTAATTAAGAAACAGAAATCATTGCCGGATTGATCACCTCGTATCCTGACCTATTTGTACCCTTTGATTGGTGGATGGATATTTCAGGGCAACCAAATTTTATAATTTTAAAAATAACTATTATTATCTGATATACCTAATGCGTAAATCAAATCTAACAAAAAATATATATATAACTGATAGGTACGAATGTTGGACAGATGACTCCTGGCAGAAATTTTGTATAAGAAACTATGAATAAAAGAATTATGAAGTTAGCTATTAATTAATTTTCTATTGAAAGTTAACAAAGCTTCAATATTGAAATTAACCGTACCAAAAAACAATATCAGACTCCCAGTGTTCAGATCTAAATACCCATATAAAAATATATAACTGAAAAGGTAGGCCTTGGCTATTAATTAATTTTCCAACAAAAATTAACAAAGCCTTACCATAGGAAATCACAAAAAAACGATATTTGATTTCTCATAAAAAACTATATGAAAATCATGAAATGAAATGCAAGAATTGAGTAACAAAAAAAAAGGAATTTTGAAATGAGTGTTTCAGGTGAACTGAATATTATACACTTATAATTATTCAACTATTCGCAAATATATGTATTTCCAAATTCACCTGAATCAGTTGCATGAAGTGCAAGAAATAAAAATGGGTTATGACCTCGTATTCACGGCTATTATTTCGCCTCCCAAGACAATATATTCACTGTTCCTTTTAGGAAATTGATCCAGGAAGAAATAAGCGCTATGAAATCAGATTAAAAAAATATATAAAGGATAACAAGAGAAATCAGATACAGACATTAATTTAGGAAAGATACTTGCGATTGAAGCATTCCAAGATAAATAAATTTTCACAAGGAGCCATTAGTCCGCCATCTTCCAAAGAAAATTTTCATCAATCCCGAAATTCAATTACTCCGAATATCCAGCGAATGATCAGCACGTCCAGAAACAGATCATCAATCATCCACCTGAACCAATAAAAAGGTACACTTCTAAAACAAAGGAAAATATAATTAGTCTCATTAATATTCGGAAAAACTCTTCAAAAATTTTCAATTTCGGACAACCAGCCTTCATTCCCCAATCTCTCTCATCTTCTCCACCTTCCTGAAAACCGCCGTCTCTGACCTGCGCTGTCCATCCCCTCTTCTAATGTCTTCCACATATTCATCGACCACTCAATCGATAGGAAATCGATATTGCTCGTACCGTTTCCCGCTAGATGTCTCCATCCGTCTCAAATAATGATTACTTGACTCGTTCTATAAAATGTGACGATTATATCGTTACAAGTTGCAACTAATTTTGAGGTCACAAAACCTTTTCTTCCCCTTCTTGTCAACTTACATATTGAGATGTGGCAGCCTGAGGTTCTTCCAGACTTTCTTCAGAGATTGTAGATTGTTCCTCTATTTCTCCATGTGTTTCAAAGCTGTGTGAAGAATCAATAATCTCTCGGAAATCATTTGCCTTCATTTCTTTTTCTCTTCTGCCAGTTTACTCAGCGCTGCCCTTTGTTCAATTTCAGCCAACTTTTTGTCAACACTTACTAAGTATCCCGGACGTCCTGGCTCGCTTTGTTTTTGCAAGAATATCTTATCTTCTGCAATTTGTATTCTTTCTAGAGTATCAGCATGTGCGATATCGAATAAATTATCTACATAACTCAAATTGAAAGTTTTTATTGTGGTGCCTATAAACATCCTGAATCTTCTTACTATCCTTTTTAAGTTCACGCCAGACTTGATAACTTTTTAATATCATTACGAACAGCTTTGGTAGGTATTCTAGCCTTTTCACAGAATATAATACACTCCAGAAGATTTGCACTGTCATTAACAGCCAACTTAGCTTCGCGTATATTGAAAAATAAATACATAAGAAATTAACGAATAGACGGTAATTTTGCACCTGTTATTAGGCGACTTATTTCACCAATTAAATTTTTTTTTTGTTTCTAAATTCCACTGACATCCTCAACATCGAAATAATACCGAATCGTTACTCGACAAGCCGAAATAAACTGACAATAACAGAAAGCATGCGCCGCTTCTGTGACTGAAGACTGAACTTGTATGAACTTCTTTACGTGCAAGTCGGCACGGTTAGTTCTATTCCAAATGAGGTAAAAAATGGTTTTCGAGTGTTTTGGATCCAAATGAACAAAACAAGAGCCTATGCGTTGTGAAATTAAAACTTTGAAAAATAAGGGACACCCTAATATATATATATATATATATATATATATATACAATAGGGTAAGGGTTTTGTGGATCCACAAAACCCTTACCCTATTGTATTAGTTTTCACGAGTGGAGTTATTTCTTTCCTGTATATACATATATATATTTATACAGGGTGAGTCTTTGACCACTGCATTAATTTTAACCAAAGATTCCCCTCATCAAATTAAACACTTTTTTCATTTAACATTTTTCCAAATTCAGCTCAGGTAAAAAGATACAGGCTGTTGAAATTTTGAAAAAAAAATCAGTTTTTATTTTGTAGCTTTGACATCCTTTTTTCGAATGAAATGAATGTTGGCGTGAGAATGGAGAATGGAGAACAATGGGCCAGAATGCCTCAGTTCAGCCTGAGACGGCACCGCGGTAGAAGAAGATGTTGGCGTGAAGTTTCCTATAACTATGATACATACTTCTTTCGCCTCTGAGCCACTGGGATTATTGCCGTCCCCTTCGTCAGCACGCGTGCCTCACGAGATAGATTATGTATTCCTCTCAGAAGAAATTGTGTTGCGGTATCTCAGAAGTGCTAGGGTGAATGGTTCTCCAGGTCGCGATGGCATCACGCCACGCTTGATACATGAGTGTTCCGCTTCCCTCTCCTTGCCGGTTTTCCTGATCTTTAGGAAATCTCTTTCTACTTCATCGCTTCCGACCGAGTGGTTATCGGCCTCTGTCACCCCCGTATTTAAGAAAGGAGATAAGCTTTCTCCGCGCAATTATAGGCCAATAAGTCTTCTCTCAACCCTGTCGAAGGTCCTTGAGAGGATCATCTGCGACCAAATTTTGGATTTCTGTCTGTCTCACAGTATTCTCCCAAAAGAACAGCATGGATTCATCCCTCATCGTTCCACACTCACCAATCTCATACTTTGCATCAATGACTGGACGAAAGCTCTAGACGCCGGCTTGCCTGTGGATGTAGTGTACCTCGACTTCGCAAGAGCCTTCGACAGGGTTCCTCATCAGCGCCTTCTCGTGAAGCTCGAGCATCAGGGTATCAGGGGCAGACTTCTTGCTTGGATCAGTTCCTTTTTATCCGGCAGATCCTTCCGTGTTAGGGTGGGAGAGGTATTCTCTTCACGTGAGGTCCACGTCAGTAGTGGTGTCCCTCAGGGATCTACCCTTGGGCCAATATTATTCCTGCTTTATACTTCCGATCTGCCTTCCTGCTTCGCTTCCACATGCTCTATGTACGCTGACGACACAAAACTTTACAATCTACCACTAATTAATGCCGGAGTGCTTCAGCTGGATCTGGATAGACTGTCTCAGTGGTGTGAGCAATGGCTCCTGCCCCTCAATTTGGATAAGTGTCGCGTTCTACACATCGGAAAGAGCAATCCAAAACTCTCCTATTTCATAAATGGTCATCGCATCACCCCTACCTCTAGTCAGTGCGATCTGGGGTTGGTCGTTTCTGATGACCTCACTTGGACCTCCCACATTTCAGCTATGACGAGTAGGGCCCGTCAGATGACCTACCTGTTGCAGAAAAACTTCAGCAAATCCGATCCGACTACATGTAAACTTCTATACGAGACCTACATCCGTCCAATCATGGAGTATGCGGGACCAGCCTGGTGGACTGCCCTTAGAGGAGAGATTGACGCTCTCGAGTCAATTCAGAGGTGGAACACTAGGATCCCTTACGGTACAGTTCGTCCTGATTATCCCACACGCTTACGTCTGCTGAATCTATCCACCTTCGACAGCAGACGGGCCAGAGGCGACATGATCTTCACCTATAAGGCCTTGCATGGAATGTTTGGTCCTCAGCTTGAAGCCATCTTCACAAGAAACACGAATCATCTCCGTGGACATAATTACAAGTTGAGGAAGGAAAATTTCAGGACTCAGCCGAGACAGTGCTTTCTTAGTAACAGAGTTTTCTGCACCTGGAACAGCCTGCCCTCTGACGTGGTCGGGAGCAGCTCTACCAATAGTTTTAAAAATGGGTTCGATGGATGGCGCAGCTCTCATTGATCATACGCATGCACTTTATTTAATTTTCTTTTCTCGTTTTACTTTTGTTGCGGTTTTTTTCATATGTGATGGTTTTGTACACATCAATTTTTTCTTTTGAGTTTATAGGTGTAAATACCTCTACTCTTGTTCATTTAAATAATAATAATAATAATAATATTTTCCAAATTTTAGTTATTTTCTACTTCTACTGGTGTTCTAGTTATGGACTCGTGGATTCATAAAACTAAACGAAATTAGCATAAAGAAAGCATATAAAGTTTTTCTTGAGTCATTTCAAGAATATTCCATCGTTTTAGAACATTATATTATTCCTCATCATTTCTCCTTAAACGCACCGTTTTCGAGATATTCTTCATTGAATGTTTTAAAATGGAATACTCCAGAAATTTCACTACTTTTATGGATCCGTCCCTGAGCGTTGGAATCCCGAATCAAGCTGTAAACCACGTTACCATGCCTTATTCTCGTCCGCCAACAATGTCATATAATTTATATGCGGGAGTGTATTAGCACATTGTGAAATCTTTAAACGCTTGTAACTTTTTACCTGAGCCGAATCTGGAAAAATGGTAAATGAAAAAAGTGTTTCATTTGTTGAGAGGAATCTTTGGTTAAAATTGAAGCAGTGGTCAAAGACTCACCCTGTATACATATAAATGAATTGCTGTTCGTTAGTCTCGCTAAAACTCGAGAACGGCTGGACCGATTTGGCTAATTTTGGTCTTGAATTATTTTTATTTATTTCATTTATTTAGTCAAAGCCTAGTGCAATCATTACATGGAGTCTTACTCACTAGTTGTACCACAAGTAACTCACAGAAAATTTACACAAAAGTACACAAAAATACAGACACTTATGTTCATAAATATTTGAATACACTAAAATTATTGAAACGACGATTAAAAAAAAGGAGATAAAATATCACAATGGTTAATTAAAAAGTTCATGATCACAGGAAAGATCAACAGTACCTTTGGCCGTTATAGAATGACGATTACTTGTACACCATACAAAAATCAGCCAAGTCCATCGATCCGCATAATATATTGCCGCAAGTGTAATTTAAATGCCCCCAACTTATAATATTTGAACGCATTTGGTAACTTGTTGTAGGCTGCAACTCCCACATCAAAAATGCTTTTTTTTGTACACATAAGTTTAGTTTGGTTTATATGGATATGGTTACATTGACGGGTGTTGTATGAGTGAACATCAGACCGGAAATGTAGGTTCCTTGAAAGATAATCAGGAAGCATATTATTGATTAGTTTATGAATAAAGATCATCGTTCGAAATTGTATTAGTTTCTTAACAGACATCCACTGAAGATATACTTGCATACGCCCTATACTTTCGAATCTATTACACCCCAGGATAAAACGCATACATCTATTTTGCAAAATTTGTAGTTTTTGAATGTCTGTGTCTTGGCACATAAATAGAATAGAAGAACAATATTCAAAGTGGGGCTTTATTATGCTGTTGTATATCATATGTCTACTGAACTGAGTAAGATTTTTGCTTATTCTATATGCGAATCCAATCCTTTTAGATATCTTCTTCGAGATATACTCAATGTGTTCACCGAACGATAGTTTTTCATCGATGACAATGCCCAGATATTTCATACTTTTAACACGTTCGAGGTCAAGATCATTATATTTAATATTATCATCAATTGTATTGTTCAAATGTCGTCTACTTTTGCAAACCATGTATTTAGATTTATTTGTATTTACTATTAATTTTTTTTTTTGAACCATTCACTAATGGTCAAGAGACTGCTATTTATTTTTCTTATTAGGCTGTTAATTTCATTACCCATTATGTAAACTATAGTATCGTCGGCGAACAAATGAATATTACATTCACCCAAATCCAGTCCGAGTATGTCATTGACAAAACATATGAAAAGTAATGCGCCCAGGACGCTGCCCTGAGGTACTCCAGATATTACATCCCTTGCATGAGATATATATCCATTAACTTTAGTTTTTTGGAACCTATTTTGTAGGTACGACTCAAACCACTCATAGGCATGTCCACTTACGCCAAAGTAGAGATTGAGTTTCTTTAGCAGAATTTCTCTATCGACAACTTCAAATGCCCTACGCAAGTCTAAAAAAACTGCTACAACCATATTACCTTTGTCAACCGCAAACTTGAAATCATTTATAACCTTCTCAATGCAGTTTCACATGAAAATCCACTCCGGAATCCTGACTGGTTTTGACCCAATAACCCTTTTTCATCAAGATAATTTGTGAATTGCTCATAAACTGACAATTCCAGTATTTTTTCTACACATGGCAGAGTATTTGTAGGTCTGTATTCTTCAATATTTTTAGTCCTAGCGACTTTCGGTATGGGAATTACAACTGATGTTTTTAAATTATCAGGAAAGGAACCTTCCCTTAGCGATGTATTAATACAATGCAACAGAGGATAGCCAATTATATCGAAGGTATTTTTTATCAACTTGAAATTCACTTCATCCTCTGAGAATTTATTTTCTTGTTTAAAAATTATTGATTTTAGGCCTGATAGTGTTATTTCACTAAAATAGCTTATGCCATCACCGAGATGCCTGTCCCGATTAACGAAAAGTGCATCAATATTTACAACAAATTCATCGAAGTTTTCGTTACTTACCATATTATCGATACTATCTACGAAGTATTCATTAAAAATTCATTTTCAATATCATCTGAAATTTCAAATCCATCTTTGAGTATATTCAATACATTGTTTTTACAATTCGTGCTTACTAATGACTTTAGTGTTTTCCACATCAGTTTTGAGTTATTTTTAACATTATCAATCCTGGATTCATAAAATCTTTGTTTGGAATTTCGAATCACGTTCACAACATTATTTCGTTTTTGTGTATATTCAAACCAGTTTGTTTCATTCTTAGTTATGATGAATTTGTTGTACGCCGAGTTGCGTTCATAAATGGCATTTCTAGTATTTTCATCAAACCATTCTTTTGATTTTTTGACTTTTTTAGCTCGTTGAGGGCATTTATCATCCAATACACCTTTTATGTTACATAAAAAATTAACAAATACATTATTGACATCAACAGAGCTATACAGCCAGTCTTTTTCGATAAGTGCTAAATTAATTTCATTATAATCAATATGCCTATATACAGGAAGGTCCTGTCTGTTTCCAATATCGGATTGGGATATATTTACCATTAATGTTTCGTGGTCTGTAATTTTTGGGCTTATTTTTGCCACTTCAATATCGTAATTATTAGAAAAAACCAGATCTATTGTACTCTCACTGTACTGTGTTACTCTGGTATAAAATGTTACGAACTGTTTAATGCCATAGAGACAGCATAGATTTTTTAAATTTCTTGTGTATGTGTCATCATGTTAGTCCCACCGTATATTGAAATCTCCCATAAAAATATAATTCTGACTGAAATCGATTTCTTCTAGCAGTGATTCAAAGTATTTGCAAAATTCAGCATGGCTTGCATTAGGCGAATGGTAAATACATCCCAGGTACCATGTGCTGTTGTCTATAATAATTTTTACCAATAATATCCAGTAATTAGATTCAAATGATACGTTTTCTACAACAGAGAATTTGTGGACTTTGTGGAAGTCCAGGGAAGCTTTAGAAGGTGAATAAATATAAAAAATGTCTACAGGGTGTATTTCTTTTAACGTCAATGGCAACTTGCTCTTTTTCACGCCATAGTCGTATAATTTCATTCAATTGTGTTGAAAAATATACTTTCGAGCCACTCATCATTGAAAATAAACCATTATTATACAGAGTGTTCTTTTCTCACGGCACAATTGTACGCGATTGAAGTGATTTGTGCCACAAACAAAGCATTAACTAAATAGGTACCTTGGATGGATTCTCATAATGAATTTGTCTGAAATTTTCATACAGGGTGTTTTTCTTTCAACGTCGTATTTGTCATACAAGGTGTTTTTCTTTTAACGTCAATTGCAACTTGCTGTTTTTCGCGCTAATCGTCCAATTTCATTCAATTGTACTTTCGACGCACACACCATTGAAAATAATAATAATAATAATAATGTTTATTATCTCAGGTTTACATAATTCTTGTACATAATCTATTATTTACGAAATATAAACATAATATTCCACAAGGAAAAGTTTCCGCGCGTGGACATTCTCTGAACTTATTTCATCAGCACATTCGAAAACAAAACTTCAAAAATAAAACAACCATAACCGACTATAATAAACATCTAATAACCATTACTATACATGGTGTTCTTTATATCACGGCACAATTGTACGCGATTGAAGTAATTTGTGCCACAAACAAATCATTAACTAAATAGGTACCTTGGATGGATTCTCATAATGTATTTGTCCGAAATTTTCACACAGGGTGTTTTTCTTTTAACGTCAATTGCAACTTGCTGTTTTTCACGCCAATCTTATAATTTCTTTCAATTGTGTTAAAAAATATACTTTCGATGCATACATCATTGAAAATAAACCATTCCTATACGTGGTGTTTTTTATATCACTGCATTATCGTACACGATTGAAGTGATTTGTGCCACAAACAAATCATTAACTAAATAGGTACCTTGGATGGATTCTCATAATGTATTTGTCCGAAATTTTTATACAGGGTGTTTTTCTTTTAACGTCAAGTGCAACTTGCTGTTTTTCACACCAATCGTATAATTTCTTTCAATTGTGTTAAAAAATTTACTTTCGAGGCATACATCATTGAAAATAAACCATTACTATACAGGGTGTTCTTTATATCACGGCACAATTGTACACAATTGAAGTGATTCGTGCCACAAACAAAGTATTAACTAAATAGGTACCTTGGATGGATTCTCATAATGTATTTGTCCGAAACTTTCACACAGGGTGTTTTTGTTTTAACGTCAATTGCAACTTGCTGTTTTTCACGCCAATCGTACAAATTCATTCAATTGTGTTAAAAAATACACTTTCGAGGCATACGTCATTGAAAATAAACCATTACTATACAGGGTGTTCTCTATATCACGGCACAATGGTACACAATTGAAGTGATTTGTGCCCTCGTTTGTGCCACAAACAAAGCATTAACTAAATAGGTACCTTGGATGGATTCTCATAATGTTGTTTTTCCTTTGATGTGTGGACATGGCGCATGGACAATTATACGTCGCGTGTTCGGGCGTCGGAAAACCGTATTTATTTACGCACCACAAAACAAAAAAAAAATATAGTTCATCAGAAAGCTTTAAAGTGATTAGGAGACTGTATCATAACTGTGTGTGTCTGTGAATATCAAATTGGAACCTTATAAATAGTTTTGTAAGTAAGCAACATCATGTGCAGTTAATCGAAAATAATAATAAAACTTCATTCATATCGAGTATTTTTTCTTCCATTAAGTTAGGCGGTACGAAGCTCGCCGGGCCGGCTAGTAATATAATATTAAACAATAAAACATTCTTAATAAGCAATAACGTGGTCGTAAAATGGTGGCTTTAAGGTATGTGCGGAATATCAGCAGCTTCAGACGGATTGTTTATGAAATATGAAATTTTTGAAGAAAACAAATTTTATTTTTTTTTCTAGTGAAACGACATTCAACTGATTCGATATTTCACAAAAATGAGGGCATCATTCTACAAGCAATTTCCAAGTTTTAATTGGATCGGATGTGTATATTTTGGGAAATTGTGGAAATAATAACAAAATTTAAGATGAGTGTAACTCCGAAACCGTTCGACCGATACGATGCTACCCTACAATGAACTTAACTGAGCGATTTGGACATTTTCGTGAAATTTCGGGAGGATCATATTACTAGGAAATTAGAGAAAAAATTCATATCTTATAAACTATCCCTCCAATATCGATGATATTTCGTGATAGCTTTCAGAGCCTTACTGAGCTGGATAGGTGACCGTTGCCACGATAACTTTCGAACGGGAACAGATAGGGACTGGCAATTTTCAGGGTAGGTTGCACATCCGAATGGACCAGTTAAGTTCGTTGTTGGGCATAATCAACTGAACGGTTTCGGAGTTATAACCATTTGGAATATTATTTTGTATATAACTTGAAAAATACAATTCCGATCGAATCGAAACTTGGTAACTAGTTGTAGAATACCGACGCAAAGACGTAGGTGATGATTGAATTTCCGAAAAAGCACTGGCGTAAAGTCAGGAGCTTTTGCGCGTATGTTCTATTGTCCATTCTCCTGTATTGAACACTCTATATATCGAATTTACCATGGTAAATTATATTGTCCATTCTCCTGTATTGGACAATCTTAGTCGAATTTAAATCGACATACGCGTAAAAGCTCCTGACTTCACGTCAGTGATTGAACCACTTTTTTATATATTTCATATATTTTTTTTTAATTTCTAGGCGTACGGTTCTCACAAAATTTTACACACGCTTTTATTTCAATATTCTACAACCAGTTACCAAGCTTCAGTTCGATCGAGTCTATATTTTTTAGTTATCGAGGAAATAATATTCCAGGTGGGTATAACCCTGAAACCGTTAAGTCGATTATGCCCATTAACGAACTTGTCCGTCGTATTGGAACACGCCACATACCCTGAAAATTGCAAGGCGCTATCTCCTTTTCGTTCTCAAGTTATCATGGCAACGGCCGGACGGACAGAATCAAATTTGACCCTGAATTCTTCATCATTTCGGCAAAAAATTCGAAAATTACATACATTTGGACAAAAACGCGTTGTTCCCCATAACATCACGCAAAAATGTTGAGAAAATGATGGAAGAGATATGTATCTCACGATAACTTGAGAATTGAAACAATGCGTCAGAATCAGCTGAAATTCCGCACATAACTTAGAGTCACGAATCTATAATCCATTACGGAATTTCAGCTCTATCGACTTCGTAGGAGGAAGGAATGAATAGATAATGGAACATGCACGCAAAACCTTCTGACTTCATGTCAGTGCTTGTCTCAAATTTTATTGAACCGATTCTCCTAATTTTTTCCGAAAGGTCGTTAATATAAGGGATCACAGTCAATAAATTGTGTTGTTCTTGTTGGTTATTTTGTTGCACATGATTAATTGTTATTTGATTGATCTGATTTCATAATAGATGTATTTTGAATCGCTTTGGATCTCCATTATCCTCAAGAAATTTCTTGCTGGAAGAAATTTCATTATTTCGTATTTAAAAATTGGTTCAAGCCCTGTGGAAAGGAGCTTTGGCGCTCTTGTTCAAACTTTGACAAATCACATCTCCGAAATTATTGGTCTCTGGGAATGGAAATATAAATGAATTCTTACGACAGAACTGCATCATGAAAGAAATTAAACAGACCGATTCTACCCAATAACGAATTTATCCGAGATATTCATTCCTCAAATCTACTCTAAATTATATTATATCAATTAAAACTTAGACAATATTGCAGTTTTGTTTTTACTGGAGATATTCTGAAACCAGTTTGATTATGTATCTTACCAAAGAATATATTTCCATCATCATATGGATCATCCACGGGCATTATATTATCACCTCAAAAGTATAATATATCATCCTCATAATTCTACGATAGCTGAGGTTATTTAATTGGTCATTTTGCATTCAATTATAATTAGTTTTCTACAACAGAAGGTGTATTTTATATCAAGAATAACGAACCAGAAATGATTTTGACATTCATCACTCATAGGAAAATAAGATGACATGTAAGAACACAGATCATTTAATAATTCATAGATAGAATAATCAAGTACAGCATTCTGTGAAAACATAGAAGTACGATTCATTATTGAAATTTCGAAAAATCATATCTCCGAAAGTATCAGCTTGTTAGAGTTGAAAATGATATCAACAGATTCTTATGGAGAATCTACATCTTAAAAAAAAATTGAACTTGAAATTTGTTATGTGAAAAAAAAATTTTTTTTTAGCCGATTTTATCCACTAACGAACTTAGCCAAGATATTTATCTCCCAAACCTACTCTGAAAATTTTAACTATCTATGTCATTCTGTTTGACAGTTAATGTAGACACAAAATTTTGAAATTTTTAAATTTTTAAAATTTTTTTTGACACTTTACGGCAACCCGTCCAATACAAAACTTCGCATGCATGCAAAGGTCATTATTCTACAATTTTATGCTAAATTTCCAAACCTACCCTGCAAATTTCAATCCTCTAACTTCTTTCGTTCGATAGTTATCGTGTTAACGGCCGGCCGGACAGAAGTGATTTCGACCACGGATTCTTGATCAGTGAGTCGAACCAAATCGTTTAAGACCATTTTCAGCCAACAATTCGAAAATTACAGACATTTGGGCAAATTGATGAGCACTCTGTTCCGAGGAACAAGAGCGCCAAAAAGTAAAATAAATTAGATTAGCTCTATCGTAAAATGTTGAATAACACCTCATGTCACACTAAGTTGATGATATGAATAGAAATTCAAATATCTATTGGTAAGTGTCTGATTGTTTCATATTAGTTCGGATACTTCATTATCTAGAAAAGAAAGCTGAGTATTCTTCTCTATTTCGAAAGGAATTTCATTGTCAGTTTTTTTTAATTTATGAAATCATAATACTTGACTTTCTTTCCTCTGTCATTATGTCAAATTACAAATAAATAGTCCACATATCTCCACCAAGCTTTTAGTTTCAAAGAATATGTATCCACAAATTTTTCTTCGAAATTTTCCATGAGTATATTGCTCATGACAGATGATGAAGGCGTACCCATTGCCTTTCCAAAATTTTGACGATAAAAAGCATCTCCTAGTGGGAAATAAGTGATATTCAAACGTACGTACATCAAACATTTCCATAATATCATTGAATTTAAATTTTGAATCTTTAATGACCGAGTCACCATTTTCTAATTTCGTTCGAACTATTGGATGGGACTTATCGACAGAAACATTTGGGATTTTGTTATCGTTATCTTTTTTGGCGCTCTAGTTCCTCGGAACTGAGTGCTTATCAATTTGCCCAAATGTCTGTAATTTTGGAATATTTCGATGAAAATGGTCTTAAACGATTTGGTTCGACTCACTGATCAAGAATCCGTGGTCGAAATTCATTCTGTCCGGCCGGCCGATCCGGCCGGCCGTAAGCACGATAACTCTCGAACGGAATGAGCTAGAGAGTTGAAATTTTCAGAGTAGGTTTGGGGGATGAATATCTCGGCTAAGTTCGTTATTGGGCAAAATCGGACAGATGGTTTCGGAGTAACAAAAAAAAAATTTTTTTTTACGAAACAAATTCCAAATCAAATTTTTTTTAATAAGCAGTTTTATCATATGAATCCATTCATATCATTTTCAACTCTAACAAGCTGATACTTTCGGAGATATGATTTTTTAAAATTTCAATGAAAATCGTATTTCACAGATTGATATAATTATTATTCTATGTATGAATTCTCATCATTTCAACTTGACAGAAGGGAATATTGTAACTTCAAAAATATTGGGGTTGAAATACTCGTATTTTAGCGATGCAACGGGGACCTCACCCGAAAATGTTTGAAAATATTACGTAAATATTGAAAGCATAATTCTGTAGTTTGGTGAACGTAGATCAGGAAATTTTTGATGGATTACAAGGTAATTTTAAATTATTACTTATCTTCTTTCATATTTGTTTTATGGAATACCTACTATTTGTAGGTACTTTAAACCTGTTTTGGGCAATTGTCATACGAAACTTGTTTTTTTTGGCGCTCTAGTTCCTCGGAACAGTGTGCTTATCAATTTGCCCAAGTGTCTGTAATTTTGAAATTTTTGGCTGAAAATGGTCTCAAACGATTTGGTTCGACTCACTGATCAAGAATCCGAGTGCGAAATCAATTCTGTCCGGCCGGCCGACCGGCCGTAGGCACGATAACTCTCGAACGAAAGGAGTTAGCGGTTGAAAATTGCAAGGTGGTTTTGGAGCGTAAATATCTCGGACAAGTTCGTTCGATCTATCTGAAATTTAGCATCAAATTGTAGAATCATGACCTTTATACGCATGTGAAGTTTTGTATTGACCAGATTACCGCAAAGTGTAAAAAAAAAAATTTGAAAATTTAAAAAAAGTTTTCCACAATAACTCTCGAACGGAATGAGCTAGGTAGTTGAAATTTTCAGAGTAGGTTAGGGAGATGAATATCTCGGTTAAGTTCGTTATTGGGCAAAATTGGCCAGATTTAATTCGATTTCTTCCATGGTGCAGTTCTCATTCTCATGATTGCTCATTTAATCTTGATAAATAAACTATTATTTGAATTGAATTTCCTTTATGATGCTGCTCTATCATATGTATACATTGATATAATTCCCAACTGAGAGAAACCAATACTTTCGGAGATATAATTTGTCTGTTTGAACTAGAGCGCCATAAAGCTCCTGTCCACAGGGCTTGAACCCATATTTTAATTAAAATATTGAGTGGGATAATAGCTTATTTTCAAATATAATTTAGATTTGGAGTGATTTCGATAGAATTCTCTAACTGCGAATTTTAGTCCCCTTGATAAGATTGATTTAAAACCCTTTTATTAATGAAGTTGTTATTAAGTACATTATTGTTGGATTATCCTTTGTTTTCATCGCAGTGAATTGATTCCATTCAAATTGGATGCTCTACTTTTTTCATATTCATTTTTATATGAAATATCAATACAATAAAATATATTTTCCGCATCATTTTTTGACAAATTTTGACAAATCCTAACCTCATTAGATCTCGGTTTAGTCTTATGTTATTTTGTCTGAGAAAACTTACTCTGTCCCTTACTAAAGCATGACCAAAAAATATGTCCTTAGTTATTTAGCAACCATGATGCAATTTAATTTTCAGGCACTTTGGAATTATTGTATTGTCTCTGTATCTGCAAATTAAATTGAGATTTTTTTTTTCGTCACAATTTCTTTCATAATTCTTTAAATTTTTTGAAAAGGATAATTACAAAAGGACCATACCCTTCGTTTTTAGTAATCCTTAAAGGACACTGTGGGAGGTGTATACATCACTAAATGATTCATTTCTGGGTTGTCTCTCCCAAACTCCGAAAAATATCTATAAAAGGAAACATTTACGGTGTTGAAATTAGAAACACAAAATACTTGTCAGAAGCAAAATAAAGAACAATGTTGCCCAACCAAGAGTAACGAAACTACATCAACGATAAAACAACTATTCTGTAACGTTACGGAGACTAAATCAGAGTCCTTCCTCGGACACCAAGCGACAATCTTCAGAATTATTTTTTGTTATCAGTTAATTCATTACAGTGATTGTCTTTGAAAAAACATAGTAAAACAGTTTCACTACATAGACATTTCCAAGTTCCAACTCTTTCTTCAACAAATTCAAACAGATATCGTCAATTCCAATTCAGCAATACCCTTAGGTACTGACATTTGATATTTTCAGAAAATCGCAGCATTCACTACTCGATTTCCTCGAAATTTTCTCGTAAAGTTGCGGTTATTTACCTGTATCGTAGAATTCTTCAGGTCTTTTCAGAAACTGGTTCTTCGGTAGCACTATTTCATCAAATACCTAGATTCAAAAATTCAACTGTGGAATACATAATGATATCACGATAGAAATTTGACATCATGTTCAAGACATCTGCGTGCAACGTCCGGATTAGGTGACTTGGCACTGGTATAATATTTTCATTGCAAAAAGGAACAACTGTTACAGATTGTCATAATATAGTAATATTGAACATGGATAATGCAATCAATTGCATTGGAAGTTATATTCAGACTGTCTGGATACTCTGGTAATATTTCCCATTCTCTCTCACATATTTCCACTCATTTAAATGAAAAAGTGAGATATTTCCCAGAATGCTAATCTCTTAATGATAATCGTCACATGAATGATAAGATCAGGTATTAGCATTTTCAATGTTGACGGCACGTATAGGAACATCTAAGAAACCTTTTCCGAAGATATATGTCAGTTTTTGCTCCGCTGTAGTTTGCCATCGGGTATCGTCGGAGATGAGAGAGGATCTCAGAAGCTTGGTGGAAGTGTTGAAATTACCTATCTATTGAATCATTACGAAACATTAAAGGCAAGGAGATTTATAGATAGCAAGTAATTATCCGATTTTTATTCAAAATATCAGGGTTTGCGATTTCGTTATCTGACTAATGAATAATTTGAACCTAACTGGACATTAGTAATTCTTCCGGTAGATTAATACATTAGCATAAAAATATCGGCGGAGATTACAATCTGGTCAGACAGTTTATTTATTGCTGAAGAGTAGTTACGAAAGCAGGTGTAGATGCATCTGTGCTTTGATCGATAGTGGAGATCAATTTTCCGTATTAGATCATAAGTAGCCATCCTCTAAAAAATTATGATAGGGCGACATCATTTTGTGATATATATATATATATATATATATATATATATATATATATATACTTAAATATCAACACATGTGAGACCCGCGGTAGCCAACAGACAACCTGAGACCCATATCAGAATATAACTTTTTTGAAATATTTTTTTCATTATTACAAGGTTATAATGGTGCTCATTGCGCATATCATAAGAGGGGAAGCTTTTTCAAAAAACTGTTGAAAAAGAAATCTCCAAAGAAGTTCCGAGACCCGTAATATATCAAACACTAATGCGAGGCCCTCAGTGTATATTCTGGTATATTCTTCACACTTGCGAGTCCCTCCAACGATGCCAAATCTAAACATAAACAAAAAATTGAATAAATAGTCGAGACAATGAGCCCGCGAAGTCGCGAAATGCAGATAATATTAAAGTCGAACTCGCAAGTCAGATTGTGAACTATTTCAGCGGGAAAGTAGATTCGTTCTTTCCAAATACGCAAAAGTTCCCGACTTCCTGACAAATTTTTAATATGAAGTTTTACCAAAAGAATCCATTGATGTCATTCTCAACTCTAACAAACTATCGGATATGATTTTTTTGCGCGTATGTTCTGGGGAACATCGCGTTATAGTTTTGCCCAAATGTCTGTAACTTTCGAATTTTTTGACGAAATTGGTCTCAAACGATCAAGTTTGACTCCCCGATGAAGAATCCGAGGTCAAATTTGATTCTGTCCGTCCGGCCGTCCGTTGCCACGATAATTTGAGAACGAAAAGAGCTAGCGACTTGAAATTTTCAGGTTGGGTGGCGCATCGCAATACGACGGACAAGTTCGTTAATGGGCATAATCGGCCCAGTGGTTTCCGAGTAATAATTTTGTTTTCAACCAATATAAATCCGATCGAATTGAAACTTGGTGAGTAGTTGTAGAATATGAACCTAAGCACGTTTGTGAAATTTTGGGCAAATCATATGGCTAAAAAATTTTAAAAAAATTATGAAAAAATATTTTTTTTGTCACGATAACCTGAGAACGGAAAGAGATAGCGGCTTGAAAATTTCAGGTTATGTTGTGCATATGAATGCCACATTTGAGTTTGTTTATGAGCATAATCGACCAAACGGTTTCAGAGTTATAGCCATCTGAAATTTTCTGAAATTTGGTGGTTTTTTGTTCCTCATTTACTCGAAAAATACTGAACCGATTGAATTCAAACATGGTTATTAGATGTAGAATGCCAACGCGAAAATGTTTGCGAAATTTGGTGAGGATAGCATCTGTAGAAAATTTTTAATAAATCATTGAAAATAAAAAAAAAAAATTCTATATATCAGTAACTATACGTTTGAAATTGCTGAAATTTTGCAAGAGCGTTCATTACCTAACTCTACTGCCAAGTTTCAAGTTTTAATACGATCGGTTGAATATTGTTGGAGATTCGAGCATTCTTGTGTGAGTTCAGTAGATGGGTGACCGTTGCCTCGATAACTTTCGAACCAAAGGAGATAGGGACTTGCAATTTTCAGGGTAGGTTGCGTATCCGAAAGGGAGAGTTGAGTTCGTTTTTGGGCATAATCGGTTTAACGGTTTCCGAGTTATATTTACCTGGAATATTGTTTCCTTGATAACTCAAAAAATAAATATTCGATTGAATTGAAGCTTGGTAACTAGTAGTAGAAAATCAACACAAAGACGTGTTTAAAATTCTGTAAGAACCGTACTCCTAGAAAATTTGAAAAAAATGACGAAAAAAAAAATTTTAGGAACCGCGCCTCCAGAAAATTTAAAAAAAATCACGAAAAAAAAAATTGGTTCAAGCATTGACGTGAAGTCAGAAGCTTTTGCGCGTATGTTCTATTGTCCATTCTTCTGTATTGGACACCCTTAATCGAATTTACCATGGTTAATTATGTCGTCCATTCTCCTGTATTGGACACTTAATTCGAATTTACCGTGGTAAATTCGAAGTTAGAGTGTCCAATACAGGAGAATGGACGACATAATTAACCATGGTAAATTCGATTAAGGGTGTCCAATACAGAAGAATGGACAATAGAACATACGCGCAAAAGCTTCTGACTTCACGTCAATGCTTGAACCAATTTTTACATTATAATAATTATTCTCCATTTTATATTATGATTTCATAGAATACTTTGATTATAATTTGCTGATGTATATAAATCCAACATGAGATGAGTCATAGAGCTACATTTTGAATTTAATTACAAAAATTCTTGAGAATTGACGTACAGAAGCGAAATTCAAAAATTGGTTCAAGCCCCCTGGACAGGAGCTTTTTGGCGCTCTTGTTCAAACAGACAAATTACATATTATATCTCCGAAAGTATTGGTTTCTCAGAGTTGGGAATTATAGCCATGGATTCTTATGATAGAACTCATGAAAGAACTTAAATTTATAAAAAATGTCGTTTACAAAAAAATGCTTCAGAAATTAGCATTAAAAAAAATGGGATTAAGCCCTTTGGACAGGAGCTTTCTGGCGCTCTAGTTCAAACAGACAAATTATATCTCCGAAAGTATTGGTTTCTCAGAGTTGGGAATTATATCAATGTATTCTTATGATAGAACTGCATCATGAAGGAAATTCAATTCAAATAATAGTTTATTTATCAAGATTAAATGAGCAATCTGAGAATGAGAACTGCACCATGGAAGAAATTGAATTAAATCTGGCCTATTTTGCCCAATAAAAAACTTAACCGAGATATTCATCTCCCCAACCTACTCTGAAAATTTCATTTACCTAGCTCATTCCGTTCGAGAGTTATTGTAGAAAAATTTTTTTTAAATTTTGAAATTTTTTTTTTACACTTTGCGGTAGTCTGGTCAATACAAAACTTCACATGCGTATAAAGGTCATGATTCTACAATTTGATGCTAAATTTTAGATAGATCGGTTTCGGAAAAATTCATAAAAAATATTTTTACTAAAATTGGCCATAACTCCGAAACCGCTCGATGGATTTCTCCCATTAACGAGCTCGTCCGAGATATTTACGCTCCAAACCCACCTTGCAAATTTCAATCCGCTAACTCCTTTCGTTCGAGAGTTATCGTGCCTACGGCCGGCCCGCCGGCCGGCCGGACAGAATCGATTTCGACCTCGGATTCTTGATCAGTGAGTCGAACCAAATCGTTTAAGACCATTTTCATCGAAAAATTCGAAAATTACAGACATTTGGGCAAATTGATAAGCACTCAGTTCCGAGGAACTAGAGCGCCAAAAAGAGCTATCTACAAAGCTTCAATGCTTTGATGCTTCAAAAATTGTCATTAAATTTATTTATCAAGATTAAATGAGCAATCTGCAATGATTCAACCTCGTGGAATGAGTTGAGAAAATATTTGAAAAATCACAAGAGTGGAATGATTATCCGCAATACGCAGGGACATCTGTCTTGGAAATGAAGACCGTCTCTGGTCTTCTTTATTTATCATTTGCCTTTAAAAATAAGAAGATCAAATCAATAGGGGAGATTTTCAGGATATCCTCGCATCGGAGATAGGAAAACCGAATACATGTGTGAAGTGTGTGACGTATTCATATGCTTAGAGCATGCCTAACATTTAGTAAAAAATGTGCTGATTTGGACTTGCTATAACTTTTTTTCGTTTTTATGAAACCGGAATCAGTTTTTTTGCGCGTATGTTCTGGGGAACATCGTGTTGTCATTTTGCCCAAATGTCTGTAATTTTCGAAATTTTCGCCGAAAATGATCTCAAACGATTGGGTTCGACTCCCTGATGAAGAATTCGGGGGCAAATTTGATTCTGTCTGGCCGACCGGCCGGCCGTTGCCACGATAACTTGAGAACGGAAAGAGAGAGCAACTTGAAATTTTCAGGGTAGGTGGCGCCTCCCAATACGACGGACAAGTTCGTTAATGGGCATAATCGGCCCAATGGTTTCCGAGTAATAATCGGTGCATAGTTTACACAACTCGAAATACCTAAGGAAAATATCATCGTAATGTCTAGAGCAAGGCTGGAGACAATCATAGCAGATTGTCCATTTATTCCTGATATTTGGTAGGTAGAGGCTGATGACGAACAAATTGTTTTAATCGAGGTTTTAATAGTTCAAAATATATTAATAAAACACTATCCTCTTTTCATAATTTAAAATTTAATAGTTCATACCACTTACATATTATTTTCTGTATTATGGACCTGAACTCAAGAAAAAATGTTTGATGTTAGATCCTTACTCCAGCATATTTTTGCTAGCAACATTATGAAATTACTGTATATAAGAAAATGTCTCACAACTCATTAAAATGATCCAATTCTAAATCTTCTGGAACATCATCCCCATATTTATATATAAATTATTCAATATGTAATCAGTCAATATTATTTTCAGTTTCAAAACAGTCTTGTATATATTAATAAATTAAAGAATCGGGTTCTTGTTTTCCAACAGAAAATATTTTCAAACTACGATAGACAAGTCTCTAATAGCTAGATAAATTGACATTTATGAACAGTGAACACAGACAGATTCTGTGTTCACATTTGGTGAATACACAGAACTACGATGTATTATTGAAATTTTGAAATATCATATATCCGAAAGTATTAGCTTGTTAGAGTTGAAAATGATAACAATGGATTCTTATGATGAAATTCCATCTTGAAAAATATTTAATTCAAAAGTTGTAATGAAAAAGAAAATATTTTTTCGTTATTCCGAAACTATTAGGCTGATTTTGCGCAATAACGAAATTAACCGAGATATTTATCCCTCAAACCTACTCTGAAAATTCCACCTGTCTAGCTCATTTTGTTCGAGAGTCATCGTGTTAACGGAGGGCCGGCCGGCCGGACAGAATCAATTTTGACCACGGATTCTCGATCAGTGAGTCGAACCAAATCGTTTGATACCATTTTCATCAAAAAATTCGAAAATTAGAGACATTTGGACAAATTGATAAGTTCTCTGTTCCGAGGAACAAGAGCGTCAAAAAGTGGGAAAGCCCTGTGGACAGGAGCTTTGGCACTCTTGTTCAAACTTTGACAAATCATAACTCTGAAAGTTTTGATTTCTCCAAGTTGGGAATTATATCAATGGATTCCTATTTAATTTATTTCATGATGCAGTTCTATCATTAGATTCCATTGATATAA
This sequence comes from Halyzia sedecimguttata, assembly GCA_937662695.2. Lineage (NCBI taxonomy): Eukaryota > Metazoa > Arthropoda > Insecta > Coleoptera > Coccinellidae > Halyzia > Halyzia sedecimguttata. The sequence goes on along the minus strand of OW569416.2, from coordinate 5,198,619 downwards.
GTCCCAACTCTGAGAAACCAATACTTTCGGGGATATAAATTGTCAACATTTGAACTAGAGCGCCAAAGCTCCTGTCCGCAGGACATTTTTTCCAATAATGGTCAATGGTTTCTTCGAATCTTGTTGACGAAAAACTTTCCACCTATACCCTATTATTGTTGTCAACATTGATATTTATATTCGTTCATGATGATATTCACATCACTTACATTTCACATGAACTATTTGTTTTCTCTCATGCCATCGTTGAAGTTGGAGCAGTGTTTGGGTTTCTGCACATCAGTCATACTGGAAGTTGATGTAAACTTGATTAGGTACTTCACAAACCTATATCACGTTTTCGCATTAGGATTGCACCTAGATCTGAAATGGTCTTCAATTTTTTTGGCGCTCTATTTCCTCGGAACAGAGTGCTTATCAATTTGTTCAAATGTCTGTAATTTGTCTTAAACGATTTGGTGCGACTTGCTGATCAAGAATCCGTGGTCAGTATCGATCCGCCCGTAGACACGATAACACTCGAACGAAATGTGCGTCGCGACATTGTCCTAGGGGCGTCGCATGTCGATGCGACAGAGTCTAGTGAGCTGAAAACGTATTACTAGGCTAGTACTAAAATTGGTAAATATTTTTGGGGGCTGAGTTAAGGGGTGTCGTATAAAAATGGCAAAGTCCCAAGGCCGTCACAGTAAAAATAAGTTTGGAAAGCCCTGAGCTAGACAGTTTAAATTTTCAGAGTGGGTTTGGGAGATTAATATCTCGGCTAAGTTCGTTATTGGGCAAAATCGACCAGATGGTTTCGGAGAAACAAAAAAAAAAATTTTGTATGCTACAAATTTTAAATTCAATTTTTTTTCCAGATGTAGTTTCATCATAAGAATCGATTGATATCATTTTCAACTCTAAAAATCTAATACTTTCGGAGATATGATTTTGAACAAATTTCAATAATAAATCGTACTTCTATGTTTTCACAGAATGCTATGAATTATTATATGATTTGTGTTGATACATACAACTCATTTTCCTGAGAATTACATGTCGAATTCATTTCGGCTATCGTAGAATTATGAGGATTATAATATGATATCATACATTTTGGGTGATATTTTAATGCCCATGGTTAATCCATATGATGATGGGAATGGTATTGGTAAGTTAATAATATTGAGTTAAGAATATCTCCAGTAAAAACAAAACTAGAATATTGGCTAAAGTTTCAATTGATATAATAATTTTCAGAGTGGATTTGAGGAAAGAATATATCGTTCATCATGAATTGAGGAATTAATATCTCGAATGAGTTCGTCATTGGTTAGAATTGGTCTATTGGTTTTGGATTAATAATTTCTAGCACTCTTGTTGAGTTTAAATTCTTCTTTATTTTACCTCTAAAGTATTTTAGTTTGTAATTGAAGAAAGGCATTAGATATCTCTCACAATTTTGTTGGAATTCAGTTCTGGTAATTTGTAATGAGGAAATTTCAGAAAATGTTTTTTTCCATAATATTTTGAAAGTATTTGTCTCTCCCAGATATTCAGGATGTCGGTCGTAATTTCGTTTTTCCGTATGAATATCAACATCATTTCTTGTCTTATTCAGATTACTTTAAACTCATTACAGTACTGCGAAACCTTGTCAGAATTTTCGCGATGTTCTGGGGAATATCACGTTATCATTTTGCCCAAATGTCTGTAATTTTTTAATTTGGCCGTTACCACGATAACTTGAGAGCGGAAAGAGAGAGTGACTTGAAATTTTCAGGGTAGGTGGCGCATCTCAATACGACGGTCGAGTTCGATAATGGGTATAATCGGCCAACGGTTTCCGAGTAATAATTTTGTTTTCAACTAATACAAATCCGATTGAATTGAAACTTGTTGAGTAGTTGTAGAATACAAACTTGAGGACGTTAATGAAATATTGTGAGAATCATATGAGTAGAAAATTTTAGAAACATTATAAAAAAATATTATTTATGTCAAGATAACCTGAGAAAGGAAAAAGATAGCAACTTGAAATTTTGAGTTCAGGTTGTGACTCTGATTGAAACACTTGAGTTTGTTTATTGGACATAATCAGCCAAACGATTTTGGAGTTGTACCCATCTGAAATTTGGTTGTTATTATTATTCTTATCGATAACTTGAAAAATACTAAACCGATCCAATTCAAACAAGGTTATCTATTGTAGAATGCCAGCGTTAAAATTCTTGCGAAATGTAGTGAGAATCGTATCACTAGAAAGTTTTTAAAAAATCATTGAAAATCCTTGAAAAAAATCCTATATATATCAGAAATTGTTCGTCCAACATCGCTGGAATTTTTCGGGAGCCTTCAGAATCTAACTCTACTGCCAAGTTCCAACTATGAACACGATTGGATCTATATTGTTGGAGATCCGAGCAGCCTTGTTTGAGTTCAATAGCTGGATGGGTTTACCGATTGTATGAAAAACAAACATTTCATAATTTCGAGATAGTTAACCGTTCACTGACTTAATAATTCCAAAAATGGATGGAATATAATATGCAGATAATTCAAGAATCATTTCAAAATATTCGTCTATAAGTCTTAGACACTATGGATCTACTAAAACAAGAAAATTGAGAGTCGTGTAGTTACACGACACAGGAACACTTATGAATGAGTAGTCAATAGTTTTTCGGGAATTTAGAGAAACCAATAATTCACTGAAACAATTGGAAAATATCGCGGGGCAGTCAATAGTAAATATTTAAATGGTTAATCTATCGTATGATCGTGTGTGGAAATGGCAATGACTAATGAATAATGAATATTATTATTTGACAAATTTTCATTTCAATGTATCTGATTCTTAGAAAGATAATGATATATTGACCCAGTGTTTGATGACACTTTCATAACTATTACTTGCCAAATCAGTGAACTTCTATGTTGATTTCCAGTTCATCTAGCCGAAATCGTATTTTAGCTATAATAAATCTAATCAGGGCTTTTTGAAAACCACCGTTAGTGTACTGAATGATCTATAGAGCAGTGTTGTCAGATTGGCGGGACTCTCATCTCACAGCAACCTGCTTAATTGAGAATATATACTCTGGGTCTCGCAAAGTATATACAGAACTTCTACAGCGCCATCTGAAGCGAATTCCCATTAACTAAATTCCGTGTAAGTTGAGGCTTATAACATACATCCGAGTCCAAAAAAATTTTTGGGGGAGACATCAGGGAGCTGAGGGGGGGCCCTAAGGAGTCCATTTGCACCAAAAAACAATGCGATACCCGGAAAGGGGCCTCACATGTGCAAAACGGGTCTCACTTGTTATCAACCATATACCATTTTGGGACTCAGTTGTCCCTTAGTTACATCTATATATATATATATATATATATATATATATATATATATTACGCATTATACGCAAGGGGAGCTTCGGCTTTCGGGGAGTGACGACCCCGCGTACCCTAGTCGACCACCGATCTAGGATGGCAGCCTAGATCGAGTGTGGAATTAAATGTGCTCTCGCAAGTCATAGTAATACTCAGGGCGGCGGGGAGCTGCGAGCTGGCTCCCTTCGGAACCGTCCAGAGGATCAGCTCGACGGAGGATCAGGTGGGGTGAGCGGCGCCTACCTCCGTTCTGGCACCGCAAGGCAACGTCCTGCTCAAACAAGTGAAGGTGAAGATGGTTTGGCCGTATCTTTGGATCGTCCCACCACTAGCCAGCAACAACAAACGCACCAGGACAGGCGTATGCGCTGGACACATGTCGACAACTCGACTGCAATACGCGCACACTTTATAGCTATGAGGATAGCAGGCGGCAGAGGAAAGACCTACATGCGTACTCTGAATGAAATATGGAACGACATGAGACCGGACAGAAGAACATACGCCCAACACATTGCCAACAGAGTCCGTTAGATATTAGACGAAGAAAAATTACCGAGGACAGAACTTAGGATGATAGAAAGAACGTGCTGGCCGGATAGAATTTTGAGAGAAGAGAACACCGAGATCCCCACAGTGTGCGAACATCATGAAGAACAGGGAACCGCAGAGGACAACGAAAATGTGCGGGGAGAAGACACTGACCCTCAGGATCAGATAAGAACAAATTTCAACCGAAACCTGATTAAGTTCAGTGGAATGGATCTAAAAAGCAGACAAAAAATACCACGACTTAAACCGAATAAAAAGCTCATTGAAGACGTAAGAGCAGTAGATAACATTTTGTCTGAACTTTTGAGGAGGGACGACACTTTAATACAGGTGATGGACTTGGTCTATGCCGGTGCTATTACTGTTGCTGAACTTGAAGGTAAAACAACATGTGACAACTCAGAACGACCCAGTGGCGATCCACCATGGAAGAAGCGCCTAGAAGGAAAGATTAATCAGTACAGGAGTAAACTGGGCATTATACAAACTCACCTTTCCACGCAGCAGCCGTCCAGGAAAGTCTTGAGGTCCATGAGGGTGATAGCCAGAGAGTTTAAACTCAGAGTCACGGCGAATGACTTCCGTAGTAAGATCAAGGTAACTGCAGATAACCTGAAACAAAAAATAAAAGCTTTAGGATCAGGATTGAGGCGCTATAATGAAAGAACTAAGAGGTATAAGAACAACAGACTGTATTACGCTAACCAGAAGGAATTCTTTCGCAAGCTGGAGGGGAAAGTGAACACTGATGGCCCACCACCCTCACTGGAGGCAGTGGAGGGGTTCTGGAAGGGGATATGGAGCGAGGAGGTCAGTCACGATGGGGATGCTGACTGGCTGCAAGAGGTTGAGGATCAGTCGAGGGGAGAAATGATGCGAGAAATTCAAATAGATGTGGCAGACGTAGAATGGGTTTTGAAGTCCACGAACAACTGGGTCGCACCGGGAGTTGACAACATCCACAATTTCTGGTGGAAACACTTCAGGTCTGTCCACTCTAGCTTAGCTCGCCTATTCCAAAAATTTCTGGAGAAACCTGAGCTGGTCCCGGGCTTTATGACTGCTGGACTGACATATATGTTGCCCAAAGGACCCGAACCAGAAGATCCAAAAAATTACAGACCGGTTACATGCTTGCCCACCATTTACAAACTGCTCACAGGAGTACTTACCCGGCACATTAACAACCACGTGAGAAGCCACAACATCTTGGCAACTGAACAAAACGGATGCAAATCCAAAGCCATGGGTGCCAAAGAACTGCTGATAACGGATGTTATCATCACGAAACACGCAAGGAAAAAGCTACGTAACATCTCGGTAGCGTGGGTGGACTATAAAAAGGCGTTTGATTCGGTGCCCCACACTTGGCTGCTCAAGGTTCTAAGAACGTACGGAGTATGTGGCTCAATAATAAATCTCCTTAAACACCTAATGAGCGAATGGCGAACCTCGCTGATTCTGAAAACTGGGGCTACTACAATAAAAACTGCTGACATCGCAATCAGACGGGGTCTATTTCAAGGGGACACACTTAGCCCCTTATGGTTTTGCCTGGCACTAAATCCCCTCAGCATGCTCATCAATAAACAGAACTATGGATACATCCTAGACAAAAACAGAAAGATCAAAATTACCCATCAACTATATATTGATGATCTCAAGTTATATGCGTCCAATGAAGAACAACTTGAAAAAATGTTAGAGATAGTGGCAACATTTAGTGAGACCATAAAAATGGAGATGGGGCTGGACAAGTGCGCAAGGCTAACGGTCAAGAGGGGGAAAATATTTGAAAATGATTCCGGCATCCTGAATCCGGAGGCCGTTCAGAACCTCGGCAGGGATGAAACCTATAAGTATCTGGGTATACAGCAAGCTCTAGAAATTAAAAACGCTGAAATGAAGGAAGCCTTTAGTAAGAAACTTTTTTATCGGGTGAACCAAGTGCTCAAGTCCAAACTAAATTCGAAATCCTTGTTTCTAGCCTTGAACACATGGGCACTGCCCATAATGACGTACACCTTCGGGGTACTTACTTGGTCGGCTACAGAATTGAAGGCATTGGACACGAAGATCCGTACCATTTTGACGAAATACGGAGTACATCACCCTCACTCATCCGTCGCAAGACTCTATCTCCAAAGACATCTAGGGGGAAGAGGGATGGTTAACCTAGAAACAACACATAACCAATCCGTATCAAAACTAAGGGAATACTTCATGAAGCAGAACTCACCCTTTGTCAGAGCCCTTCGTTCAGTCGATGTGGGATGCTCCCCATTGCGGCTATCGGATTCCGACTTCGCGCTGCCGATTCGCACTCAGCAAAACCTGCAGGAGGAATGGAAAGCTAAGGCATTGCATGGAAGATACCCCAATAACTTAGAAAACAGCAATGTGAATAAAAAAGAATCCTTAACTTACCTTAAAGCGGGCTACCTGTTTCCTGAAACCGAGGGCAGGCTGCTGGCAATACAGGATCAGGTGATTCCTACTAGGTCTTACCTCAAAAATATAGTGGGGCAACAACTTACCTCTGATCTATGTAGAAAATGCAGGCAGGGACGTGAACACATCCAACATGTTACGTCTGGTTGCTCCATCCTCGCACCGAGAGAATACACGGATAGACACAACCAAATGGCAAAAGTTTATCATCAGGCCATGGCACTGAAATTAAAATTAATTAAAACTAAGAGGAAAAATCATCTATACTCACCCGCGAGTGTCCTCGAGAACGAAGAACTTAAACTATATTGGGACACCACGATGGTGACAGACAGACCAGTTGCAAACAACCGGCCGGATATCGTCTTGCTAAATAAAAAAGAAAAAAGCTGTGTGATCGTCGATATTACGGTTGCTTCAGACGACAATATTTCAAGAGCCTACACTGAAAAAATAACAAAGTACTTCGATCTGTCTTTCGAATTAAAGGAGATGTATAAGCTCAAGAAAATATCGATTATCCCACTGGTGATGTCGGTCAACGGACTCGTAGAAGAACATCTTGTTGATAACACAAAGCTGTTGGAGCTTGACGGCTATGTTGTTTCGAGTGCCCAGAAGGAAGTCATACTGGGCACTACACGTATCGTGAGACGCTTCCTTCATGGCTCTTGATTCCACTTTGGCTCCTACAGCCCAGTGGCATCTCGTAATTCCCTGAAAGGTGGTTGACAAAAAAAAAATATATATATATATATATATATATATAGGCAAATGAGTGAGTTTCGCTTTTATGGAAAGCTAACCACTAGACATAAATAATAATAGGACTAGCAGGGACCGCAGTCAAGAGTCATCCACATTAGTCACGTTTGGAACAAAGAATGTACGCAGGGATCTATGTTTTGAGTTTTCCGCAACGGGAGCCTGGTTGGTTGAACGCTAGGTGTCGCTCTGTGTACTTTGTACTCAGAGGGTATACCTGGGGTTCGATAAAGCGGCTCCTTCGAGGTGTATTCTTCCATCGGCGGTTGACTTATGCACCACTGACGATTCCTAATAAGGATGAAACCGCGGTATGTTGCTAGTCAGCGTTGATGGAATTACACTTTGTGGATGACTCTTGACTGCGGTCCCTGCTAGTCCTATTATTATTATATATATATATATATATATATATATATATATATATATATATATATATATTCTTTTGACTGAGAGCTGTATATGTGTTAGCAGAGGTTGGTGTAACGGGGTACCATACAATTCGACGTATGATACAAGAGCTTAGGGAAAAACCTCAGCAAAAAACCCTTTCTCCCCGTGAGTGTGGTGATTTGTAACTATTGTTTACAAAATTTGCTGAAATTTAAAAATATTGATGGGGATATATTTCTTCAATGTGGATTCCCTCGTCAAAAAACAGATAGGTTTCTCCAAGGAACCCGAAACTCAACCTGAAAAATGAAAAGACAAGTGATGATTGCACTGCTTGACACGAAGTATTAACATAGAGTTAATTTCGAGGTTAATTTCATCACTCAGGGGCTATAAGATTTTTTCAATCATAATGTAGGAGTTCTGTTGTACGTAGTTTGTTCAGGAAAGGGACTTAAGCAATATTGCATTCAAATCAACCACATTTTACATTACGTTCTGTGTTGAAGAATTTTCAGTGGAAGGTAAGAAATATGATTTCGTATTATTGAATTTCGATATCAAATGTACCCATTGACATTTATATTCCTGCAGATATAATATTTATATAAAAGCACTGACAGGACGTCATGAGTTTTTGTGTACATGTTCATTTAATGACATGTGAAAGTATATCCTTCAAATTCCAGTGATTCGAAAAACAACATACACCGCGTGGCTCTTTGGAGGTCCAAGCCACATTTATTATTCTCGGAGTTGGTCCCAGGTAATGAAAGTCCTTATCAAAAATGAGAATTCAATACTTCCTCTAATAAAAAATATAAAACTTTGGAAACTAATGAGAAGAATTGGTTCAAGAACTGACGTGAAGTCAGAAGCTTTTGCGCGTATGTTCTATTGTCCATTCTTCTGTATTGGACACCCTTAATCGAATTTACCATGGTAAATTATGTTGTCCATTTTTTTTTTCGTCATTTTTTTCAAATTTTCTAGGAGTACGGTTCTTACAAAATTTTAAACACGTCTTTATGTTGATTTTCTACTACTAGTTACCAAGCACCAATGCGATCGAATATTTATTTTTTGAGTTATTAAGGAAATCATATTCTAGGTGGGTATAACTCGCTCTAGTTCCTCGGAACTGAGTGCTTATCAATTTGCCCAAATGTCTGTAATTTTCAAATATTTCGATGAAAATGGTCTTAAACGACTTGGTTCGACTCACTGATCAAGAATCCGTGGTCGAAATTCATTCTGTCCGGCCGGTCCGGCCGCCCGGCCGGCCGTAGGCACGATAACTCTCGAACGGAATGAGCTAGAGAGTTGAAATTTTCAGAGTGGGTTTGGGGGATGAATATCTCGGCTAAGTTCGTTACTGGGCAAAATCGGACAGAAGGTTTCGGAGTAATAAAAAAAAAAATTTTTTTTCACAAAACAAATTCCAAATTAATTTTTTTTTAATAAGCAGTTTTATCATAAGAATCCATTCATATCATTTTTAACTCTTACAAGCTAATACTTTCGGAGATATGATTTTTTTAAATTTCAATGTAAATCGTATTTCACAGATTGATATAATTATTCTATGTATATACATAGAATGTACTATGTATGAATTGTCATAAAGTCAACTTGACAGAAGGGAATATTGTAACTTCAAGAATATTGGGGTTGAAATACTCGTATTTTAGCGATGCAACGGGGACCTCACCCGAAAATGTTTGAAAATATTACGTAAATATTGAAAGCATAATTCTGTAGTTCGAGAGAGGAGAAAATTTTGTGAACGTAGATCAGGAAATTTTTGATCGATTACAAGGTAATTTATTATTATTTATCTTCTTTTATACATGTTTTATGGAATACCTACTATTTTTAGGTACTTTAAACCTGTTTTGGGCAATTGTCATACGAAACTTGTTTTTTTGGCGCTCTAGTTCCTCGGAACAGAGTGCTTATCAATTTGCCCAAGTGTCTGTAATTTTGGAATATTTGGCTGAAAATGGTCTCAAATGATTTGGTTCGACTCACTGATCAAGAATCCGATTGCGAAATCGATTCCGTCCGGCCGGCCGACCGGCCGTAGGCACGATAACTCTCGAACGAAAGGAGTTAGCGGATTGAAAATTGCAAGGTGGTTTTGGAGCGTAAATATCTCGGACAAGTTCGTTAATGGGCAAAAACCATCAAGGGGTTTCGGAGTTATGGCCGATTTTAGTAAAAATATTTTTTATGAATATTTCCGAAACCGATCACTCGATCTATCTGAAATTTAGCACCAAATTGTAGAACCATGACCTTTATACGCATGTGAAGTTTTGTATTGACCAGATTACCGCAAAGTGTCAAAAAAAAAATTGAAAATGTGGTGCAGTTCTCATTGTCATGATTGCTCATTTAATCTTGATAAATAAACTATTATTTGAATTGAATTTCCTTTATGATGCAGTAATATCATATGAATACATTGATATAATTCCCAACTCTGAGAAACCAATACCAGATATAATTTGTCTGTTTGAACTAGAGCGCCAGAAAGCTCCTGTCCACAGGGCTTGAACCCATTTTTATTTTCAATGATTTATTAAAAATTTTCTGCAAATGCTATCCTCACCAAATTTTGCACACATTTTCGCGTTGGCATTCTACAACTAATAACCATGTTTGAATTCAATCGGTTCAGTATTTTTCGAGTTAATGAGGAACAAAAAACCACCAAATTTCAGAAAATTTCAGATGGCTATAACTCTAAAACCGTTTTGCCGATTATCCTCATAAACAAACTGAAATGTCGCGTTCTGGTGCAAATCCTAACCTGAAAATTTCAAGCCGCTATCTCATGCCCTTCTCAAGTTATCGTGACAACAAAAATATTTTTTAATAATTTTTTTTTAATTTTCTAGCCATACGATTCGCACAAAATTTCACAAACGTGCTTAGGTTCATATTCTACAACTACCCACCAAGTTTCAATTCGATCGGATTTATATTGGTTGAAAACAAAATCATTACTCGGAAACCACTGGGCCGATTATGCCCATTAACGAACTTTTCCGTCGTATTGGTATGCGCCACCTACCCTGAAAATTTCAAGTCCCTAGCTCTTTTCGTTCTCAAGTTATCGTGGCAACGGCCGGACGGACAGAATCAAATTTGACCTCGAATTCTTCATTGGGGAGTCGAACTTAATCGTTTGAGACCATTTTCGTCAAAAAATTCGAAAGTTACAGACATTTGGGCAAAACTATAATGCGATGTTCCCCAGAACATACGCGCAAAAAAAGTTAATGTAATAAAAAAAATTAAAAAACATTATTTGAATAAAGTAAATGGTACGGATGCTATGATTTTAATTATACTGACTCTCCTAGGTCTTATACCCCTCATAAGATCTTAAGAGCTTATGTGAATAAGGACAAACAATTTTGTTAGGTGTAGGAGTTGCTACTGTGTCCTTACGCCACCTCAGGCGCAGCACGGTTGATTTTGGTTCCAACAGTGAATATGGACCGCTACCGACTGACTAGGAAAGTTTTTCCTAGCCTCAGAATTGAACTCAGGACCTCCGGATCATATTCCAACATATACAGGCTGGTAGTCAAATTTGAATGTTAGTGCTGAACGTGACAATTGTAAGGAATCGTTGAATATTTGTTGGCCAATTTTACTAGTTAAGTCGCAAAAAGATCTTCGAAAACCGTATGCGTCTTCATTTCGCAAATATACTGCAAAAAATTTGTTCACACTCATATATAGTTCTGTCAACAACCTGTATATGGGTAGATTTGAATGGAATGTTCAAAACAGCTCACATGAGGACATCCAAGCTCTCATTTATTTCCACTCGCAGCGGGAGTCGTTTAGGTCTTTAGTGGTGCATTTATGAAATAACCAAGTATGGAAACACACGGTATATGTAGTAGAAGTGTCTTAAATAGTTGTAGCAAAAAAAAAGTCCAAAAATACCATTTTACGAAATCTCAGATTTCAAAGAACCCAAATGCGCATCAGGAGGCTATATTGGTGGATTTAAAACAAATTTTCCCAAAAGCTCAGAAAAGCCGCTCGCAGTATTATGTTTTTTTCTTGTATAAATAAAGGATAGTTCTGATTCTAATTGACAGTTATATGGTGTCAATTTGTAAACTTTCCAGACCAATTATGTCACGACAGGGATGTTTTGAGAGAAAATGCCGGAACAGGTAATTTTTTATTCGTTTGGGGTCATACAAACATTTGAGAGCAGGCTGTATTATTGTTTGACTGGTAATGGAAATCATTTCGAGAATCTCATTTGATTAGTACGCTAAGTATGAACACCCTGTAACTACTTCAAGGACCCAATAAAAATCTGTAAACTGCAGTATTTGTAGACGGACAATTTGTCAGGTATAGCTCACCTTCTATTCCCAATTAAGAATTTAAGGGTGACAACCCCTACAACTAGGCTTAAGAAGATCTTGGCTTACAATTGAGCTCAAAATATGTCCCCCTCCGAATAAAAATTGACCCGTTCTGGTAGTCTTCCTCAAAACATCCCTGTAGGGAAATAATTGGCCTGGCAAGTTTTCAAATTAAAACCCTGTATGTTTTCAATATGTTGATTGTCGAGAATTATCCACCGACATCCTAACAACGGGCACGCGCTGCACAAACATACTTTCCAGTATTTATACATACGATTATCTGCCTGTATATGTTGGGCTAGGAACCGGAGGTCCCGAGTTCAATCCCGAGAAGCAAAGCATACACAGAACTCAACTGATTCTTCTATATCACACAATCTCTTAGGAGCACATAAGCATGAATATAATTCCTCAGATGACCATGGGGGTCTCAGTATGATCATAATCAAATCACCTGATAGTGATGAAATGTTTGCAGCACCGTATTTCTAATAAATCAATTCTAATGATTTTAAAAATCAAGTTTAGCATTCAGGGAAGCAACTTATCATTAACACCCGGAGTATTCAATATTTACTTCAATACAATAAAAAATGCATCCACACCATTTTATTACTTTTGACGAGTCATTTCGCCGAAAAAAGCACTGATAATTCCGGAACACTGACCGAAGAATAATTCTTCAAAATATTTTTTTTCGAGTTTACTAATTATTTATTTATTTATTTATTTATTGAAGAAAAGGGACACAAACTGGTTACACCCAAGAAGCATCCAGATACAAATAAAATTATTGAAAGTACATATAAGATATAAGATGATAAATTAGGAAGTCTTGACCTTACAAGCACAACAAAATGAATATAACGAAAAAGAGTCTGTAGTAATAAATAATTCTGAATATTTTGCCCGAAATAAAATTTACGTTTTCCAAAATTGGATTTAGCCTTTCCGAAATTGATTTACTTTTCCGAAACTAGTAAACTTTTTTGCGCGTATGTTCTGGGGAACATCGCGTTATAGTTTTGCCCAAATGTCTGTAACTTTCGAATTTTTTGACGAAAATGGTCTCAAACGATTTAGGTCGACTCCCCAATGAAGAATTCGAGGTCAAATTTGATTCTGTCCGGCCGTCCGTCCGTCCGGCCGTTGCCACGATAACTTGAGAACGAAAAGATCTAGCGACTTGAAATTTTCAGGGTGGGTGGCGCATTCTAATACGACGGACAAGTTCGTTAATGGGCATAATCGGCCCTGTGGTTTCCGAGTAATAATTTTGTTTTCAACCAATATAAATCCGATCGAATTGAAACTTGGTGAGTAGTTGTAGAATATGAACTTAAGCACGTTTGTGAAATTTTGTGCGAATCGTATGGCTAGAAAATTTAAAAAAATTATTAAAAAATATTTTTGTTGTCACGATAACTTGAGAACGGAAAGAGATAGCGGCTTGAAATTTTCAGGTTAGGATGTGCGCCAGAACTCGACATTTCAGTTCGTTTATGAGCATAATCGGCCTAACGGTTTTAGAGTTATGGCCATCTGAAATTTGGTTGTTTTTTGTTCCTCATTAACTCGAAAAATAATAAACCGATTGAATTCAAACATGGTAATTAGTTGTAGAATGCCAACGCGGAAATTCTCGCAAAATTTCGTGACGATAGTATTTGTAAAAAATTTAAAAAATATCATTGAAAATTGAAAACAAAAATTCTATATATCAGTAACTATTCGTTTGAAATTGCTGAAATTTTACAAGAGCCTTCATAATCTAACTCTACTGCCAAATTTCAAGCTTTAACACGATCGGTTGAATATTGTTGGAGATTCGAGCATTCTCGTGTGAGTTCAGTAGATGGGTGACCGTTACCTCGATAACTTTCGAATGAAAGGAGGTAAGGACTTGCAATTTCCAGGGTAGGTTGCGTACCCGAAAGGGCGAGTTGAGTTCATTTCTGGGCATAATCGGTCGAACGGTTTCCGAGTTATACCCACCTGGAATATTATTTCCTTGATAACTCAAAAAATAAATATTCGATCGAATTGAAGCTTTGTAACTAGTAGTAGAAAATCATCATGAGGACGTGTTTAAAATTTTGTAAGAAACGTACCCCTAGAAAATTTGAAAAAAATGACGAAAAAAAAAAATTTAAGAACCGCACCCGTAAAAAATTTCAAAAAAATCACGAAAAAAAAAATTGGTTCAAGCACTGACGTGAAGTCAGAAGCTTTTGCGCGTATGCTTTATTGTCCTTTATTTATAATATATTTATTGTCCTTCTGTATTGGACACCCTTGATCGAATTCACCATGGTAAATTCGAATTAAGAGTGTCCAATACAGGAGAATGGACAACATAATATACCATGGTAAATTCGATTAAGGGTGTCCAATACAGAAGAATAGACAATAAAACATACGCGCAAAAGCTCCTGACATCACGTCAGTGCTTGAACCAATTTTCAAGAATTGGTTTTATCTTTTCATAAATTGATTTTACGCTTTCGGAAATTGGATTTACTATTTCCGAAATCGATCTTAAATATAGTGGTAAAAGATAGTCAGTTGATTAATAGTATTGTGAAATACGCAGTCTCTCTGAATCATTTAACTTGTTGGAATCGTTTTTCCACTATACAAGAAGGTTACTGTCGTATACGACAAATTGATTGTTTATTCATTGTTCCTTACCCAAGATCCAACTATAAAAATTATCTATTACGGTACCTAATGACGAATCTGCCACTTAACGCGAGTGCATCGACTCGTCCTAAATTAGCAGTAGTCGTAATAATTAAGACGTTCACTTTATCTGCGACCAGAGTACGAGAAATGAGGGACTGAAATAATTTCCATGTATTCTTGTTGTTCTTCTCGGAGTTGATTAGTTTACTCCGGAAACAATGACCCAGTTAGATACATGTTATGTGCACTTTTGCCTCTTCAGAACAGGTGAAAGAAACGGTTATCTGTGGGAATGGCGATATGTGCGCGTTAAATTACTGGGTTTCAGGCGAGTTCTGTTTGCATTGTTCCCAGGTCACCACTTGGCTAAGGAAAGTGGATGAATACCAGTTAATCTTGAGTTCCAGTCATCCATCATATCTTGGATATTGTCAGAAGTACTGTGGTCAAGAGAGAGCATTATAGGGGCCTTTGATGTGAAATTTTCCCCTACGGATATTAGAACTAGATTCGATGTTGAAGAGATTGTAAAACTGAAGGGAAATTTCTAACTCAATATTAACAACCTGAACGTATTGAATGGTTTCTTTCTGGGTTTTCTCTCCCAAACTCTGAAAAATATCTATAAAATAAAAAATTAATTATTTTGTGATTTGAGTCCGCGTAAGAAACACAAGATATTTGTCAGAAGCAATCAATTAAACAATGTTGCCTAACAAATAACAATGAAACAACATCAATGAAGAAACAACTATATCGTAACGTTTCGGAGTCTATATCAGACTCCTTCTTCAGACGCTTAACGAAAATCTTTAGAACTATTTTGTTGATTGTTATTTTGAGATTCGAGAATTGTCACATTGACAGTATTTGAAAATCATAGCTAACATAGTTTTACTTTGTATAGAAATTTCCAAGCTCCACCTCCTCTTCATTAAATTCAGCCAAATATGGTCAATACCAATTGAGCAATTTGCAAAATTGCATTCTCTGTTCAATAAAATACAAGTTGATTCCTTAAGTTTCCTTTTAATATAATCAGGTTCTGTCATCAGAATCCTTGTTTTACTCCAATCCATCATGTGATCTCCTTGGAATGTACATACATGTTCTGCTATTTTTGATTTCTGTATGTCTCTATTTCTCAAGTTTTTGTTATGCTCTTACTTTCTTACTTCTAGCGGTCTTGATGTTTCTCCTGTGTATGATTTACCACAAATATAAGGAATATTATATACACAGTTTTTTTATTTTCGTTTTTCATTAATGGGTTTTGTCTTCGTTAATAAAGACCTGAGATCATTTTGTGTTTTGAAGACGGTTCTTATATTGAACTTAGAACAGATTTTTCTGATTTTTTCAGAAAGGCCACGAACATATGGGATCACATTCAACATATTGGGTTGCTGTTCTTGTTGATTAATACCCCATTGAAGCTTTTATTGCTTTATTAGCAGTGATTCCATCCAACATGCACTTATTCCACAGAAGTTTACTTTATATGCCTTTTCAACTTTAAATTGGGAACTACCAACATTAAATTGGGAATTAACATATTCAAATTGGAAATAATCAAAATTAAATGTAAACAAATGTAAATCAAGATCATAAATGATCGGAATGTGATTCCATATGTTCGTGGCCTTTCTGAAAAAATCAAAAGAATCGGTTCTAAGTTCAACATAAAAACCGTCTTCAAAACACAAAATGATCTAAGGCTTTATTAACGAAGACAAAACCCATTAAAAAAACAAAAATAAAAAAAACTGTGTATATAATATTCCTTGTATTTGTGGTAAATCATACAAAAATTACTTGAGAAATAGAGACATACAGAAATCAAAAATAGCAGAACATGTATGTACAATCCAAGGAGATCACATGATGGATTGGAGTAACACAAGGATTCTGATGACAGACACTGATTATATTAAAAGGAAACTTAAGGAATCAACTTGTATTTTATTGAACAGAGAATGCAATTTTGCAAATTGCTCAATTGGTATTGACCATATTTGGCAGAATTTATTGAAAAGGAGGTGGAACTTGGAAATTTCTATACAAAGTAAAACTATGTTAGCTATGATTTTCAAATACTGTCAATGTGACAATTCTCGAATCTCAAAATAACAATCAACAAAATAGTTCTAAAGATTTTCGTTAAGCGTCTCAAGAAGAAGTCTGATATAGACTCCGAAACGTTACGATATAGTTGTTTCTTTATTGATGTTGTTTCATTGTTATTTGTTAGGCAACATTGTTTAATTGATTGCTTCTGACAAATATCTTGTGTTTCTTACGCAGAAGCAAATCACAAAATAATTAATTTTTTATGTTATAGATATTTTTTAGAGTTTGGGAGAGAAAACCCAGAAAAAAAACCATTCAATGATGAATATACCTCCCACAGTATCCTTTAATGTTTGACCTGAACGTAATACGAAATTGAAATGAGAGATATATGAAGACGACATTTCTACATAGGTTCATGGTTCGTACAAGATGTTTGAGACGCATCTCCCATAAACTTCAATCATTCTAGAAATTACGTTTTCATGCGAAACAGTAGATTTTACATTCAATTGTACAAATTTTTCACTATGATTATTTTACCTTCATACTCCTATAATACTCAATCGAATAAGTTCTACGTTGATATTTAACCGTTATTATTAATTTATAAACTAGAAATTTCGTTATGCACCATATAACTATTATGGTATGAGCTCGGTACTGCACCATGACAACTATAGCTGAAGAGTAAGTCAATAAAATGGAACGAAAGGAGACCATAAACTGAGGTCATCTAGGTGGGCTCATTTCGAGCGATTTTCATCGCCTAAGGGCGTTGGTTTTGGATATACTGGGCGATTTTCGGATATTGAGTGAAATTTCAAAGTTCACTAAATCTTGAACCAATCAACTGATAGATTTCAAAATGTGCAGTTTTATCACCTTTTTGAACTGCTTTCTTTTACCATTTCTGAAATTCAAAAATTCTGGACCAGAGTGTGCACTTTGAAATTTCAGTTTATGGTTTCCTTTTGTCGCATTCCTCTCGCGACATCTTGTATGGACGGTATATTTCTCGAAATAATAATTCTAATGCATATACAATTCCTATTCTAGTATTAAATTCGAATATCAACTCCCTAAGACATCCCTTTCAATATTTATCGTGCTTGAAAACTGATAAAATTAAATTTGACTTTGTATTCTCCCTCTTAAGGTCTGATGTGATATTTTGAGATTAGTTTGGCCAGAAGTCGTGAATTAAAACAAATCATACAACTTTTATATTACCCAAGGACAATTATCGTACACAATTGGGATAATCATTTGTCGGATAACTGATACTACGAATTTTATTTCAACACGTTTGTAGGTTAATGAGAAAAGTTTTTTGTTGCCCATACCCGATTTTTACTCCTTTGAGTGAACCGAAAAGTTTCAGTGATTATCCTTCAGGAATACTCTTTTGATGTATCTCTAGATTCATGAACTGCTGCTCTAGGAGAAAACCGATTTCCTGAAGATTCAAAACTAATGTTGAATCCCTTTGTGGACCAGCAATACTCAATTTTGAAATATTTCAATGAAAACATGAAACAAGCTTAAACCGAATTCGTACACAGAACCTGCAACCACCACAGCAAAGGTACGACGTTTCAAAGGCTCGGATACATCAAAAAGGTTCGAATGCATACATCGACGATCTACTTTTTGGAGCACTATTGTCGCCTGAATGAAGGGCCTATAATTTTCTCTATTTAATCATTAAGGGATACTTTGGGAGGTACATTCATTATTAAGTGGTTATATTATGGGTTTTCTGTCCCAAACTCTAAAAAATTGGTTCAAGCACTGACGTGAAGTTAGAAGCTTTTGAGCGTATGTTCTATTGTCCATTCTTCTGTATTGGACACCCTTAATCGAATTTACCATGGTAAATTATGTTGTCCATTCTCCTGTATTGGACACTTAATTCGAATTTACCATGGTAAATTCGAATTAAGAGTGTCCAATACAGGAGAATGGATAATATAATTCATCATGGCGAATTCGATTAAGAAGGGTGTCCAATACAGGAGAATAGACAATAAAAATCATCATGGTAAATTCGATTAAGCGTGTCTAATACAGGAGAATGGACAATAGAATTCATCATGGTAAATTCGATTAAGAAGAGTGGTCATTATAGAAGAATGGACAATAGAACATACGCGCAAAAGCTCCTGACTTCACGTCAGTGCTTGAACCAATTTTTTTTTATTTATAATATCATTTAAATTAATGTTGTAGGACGTTACTTTGAAAGTTAAGCTATACTGACTTAAAGCAAAAATATTATAAAGAAAGGAAGCAATTGGATAGTCAAACTATCATTTTAATAATATGATGCATTTTTATTGTTCAAATAAAGATATTTTGTCAACTTACAAGAATTTCTTCATTCAATGGTATTTCAAAGAACTAATTACAGTTTTAAATATTTAATAAAAAAATGGAATAAATTTCATATACATATATAGATCCTATCGTATTCAAACTTGGAACTTGGTAGTAGAATTATGTTCTGAAGGCTCTCGCAAAATGTCAGCCATGTCGGATTGTCGGATGAATAGTTTCTGATATCTAGAATTTTTTTTCAATGATTTCTTAAAAATTTTCTAGTTATACGATCCTCACAAAATTTTGCAAGAACTTTCGCGTTGGCATTCTACAACTAATAACTAAGTTTGAATTGGGATGGTTCTATATTTTTCGAGTTATTGAGAAAATAACAACCAACTTTCAGATGAATATAACTCCAAAACCGTTTGACCGATTATGCTCATGAACAAACTCAAACGTCGCATTCAGATGCAAAACCTAACCTGAAAATTTCAAATCGCTATCTCTTTCCTTTCTCAGGTTATCGGGACATAAAAAATATATTTTTTAATTTTCTAGCGATACGGTTCACACAAAATTCTACACACGTCTTCAAGTCGATATTCTACAACTAATTGGCAAGCTTCAATTCGATCGAGTCTATATTTTTTAAGTTATCGAGGAAATAATATTCCAGGTGGGTATAACTCGGAAACCGTTAGACCGATTATGCCCAAAAACGGAATCAATTCTCCCTTTCGGATACGCAACCTACCCTGGAAATTGCAAGTCCCTATCTCCTTTCGTTCGAAAGTTATCGAGGCAACGGTCACCCATCTACTGAACTCGCACAAGAATGCTCGAATCTCCAACAATATTCAACCGATCGTATTAAAACTTGAATCCTGGCAGTAGAGTTAGGTTATGAAGGCTCTTGCAAAATTTCAGCAATTTCAAACGAATACTTACTGATATATAGAATTTTTTTTTATTTTCAATGATTTATTGAAAATTTTCTACAAATGCTATCCTCACCAAATTTTGCAAACACTATCGCGTTGGCATTCTACAACTAACAAGCATGTTTGAATTCAATCAGTTCAGTATTTTTCAAGTTAATGAGGAACAAAAAACCACCAAATTTCAAAAAATTTCAGATGGCTATAACTCTGAAACCGTTTGGCCGATTATGCTCATAAACAAACTAAAATTTCGCGTTCTGGTGCACATCCTAACCTGAAAATTTCAAGCCGCTATCTCATTCCGTTCTCAAGTTATCGTGACAACAAAAATATTTTTTAATAATTTTTTTAAAATTTTCTAGCCATACGATTCGCACAAAATTTCACAAACGTGCTTAGGTACATATTCTACAACTACCCATCAAGTTTCAATTCGATCGGATTCATATTGGTTGAAAACGAAATTATTACTCGGAAACCACTGGGCCGATTATGCCCATTAACGAACTTGTCCGTTGTATTGGGATGCGCCACCTACCCTGAAAATTTCAAGTCGCTAGCTCTCCTCGTTCTCAAGTTATCGTGGCAACGGCCGGACGGACGGCCGGACGGACAGAATAAAATTTAACCTCGAATTCTTCATTTGGGAGTCGAACTTAATCGTTTGAGACCATTTTCGTAAAAAAATTCGAAAGTTACAGACATTTGGGCAAAACTATAACGCGATGTTCCCCAGAACATACGCGCAAAAAATATCTGTAAAATAAAAAAATAGTTTTTGCTTTGCTTCTGCGTTAGAAAAAAAAGATATTTGGCAGAAGCAATGTATCGACCAATGTTGACTAGCAAATAATAACGAAAAAACATCCACGATAGAACACCTATCTTGAGATAGTTATAGAAATTGCGACCTTTCCACAGGTCAAAATACCACTTCATTAATGAAAGAAGTGGGAAAGCCCTGAGGACAGGAGCTTTGGCGCTCTTGTTCAAACTTTGACATCACATCTCCGATAGTATTGGTAAGAGTTGGGAAAAATATCAATGGATCCTTATGACAGAATTTCATCATAATAGAAATTATATTCAAAGGTCATAAAATAAATTAAATTCAACAAGAGTGCCAAAAATTATTAATCCAAAACCAATAGACCAATTCTACCCAACAACGTACTCATCCGAGATATTAATTCCTCGAATCTATGATGAACGATATATCCTTTGCCCAAATACACTCTGAAAATTATATTATAATAATTGAAACTTTAGCCCTTAGACTAATCAAAGCTTTAGCAAATATTCCATATCGAAGGAGAGTAGGAGAGTTGTCTCCGAAACGTTAGCTTGTTAGAGTTAAAAATGATATCAGTTGATTCTAATGGTGAAACTACATCTTGAAAAAAATCGAATTTGAAATTTGTAATGTAAAAAAGAAATATTTTTTGTTACTCCGAAACCATCTGGCCGATTTTGCCCAATAACGAACATAACCGATTAATTTATCCCCCAAACCTACTCTGAAAATTTTAACTGTCTAGCTCATTCTGTTCGAGAGTTATCGTGCTAACGGCCTACCGGCCGGACAGAATCAATTTTTAGACCACGAATAAATTGAAAATTACAAACATTTGGGCAAATTGATAAGCACTCTGTTCGGAGGTCTCCTTCAATTGTTTGTGTTGTGATATATTTGTATTATCATCTTTTTACTTTGATCAATGAAAACAATTGTTGTTATCGAACGAGAGGAATTCGGCAAAAAATTAATTTCATGTAGACAAACTTTTCACATATGGAGAATTATTATTTTCCAAGTTTCCTAAAAATGGATCAATCGGATCGAGAAGCTTTGCGACGTGTCTCAGGTTGTCTATGTAGACAGGTCTATAGACCGTTCTCCGTCTACGGGCTTGTTGCGAGACCAAAAATCGCAGGTCTAAGGTCTCCCGATTGGAATGGGAGACTTAATGCAACGTTATACATATTGCCCAACATTTTGACAGTGTGGACGTACTCAGCGTCTAGAGACGAGACATCTTCACTCTGTTTCCAGCTACCGAGTGGTGTGGTTCGGCTGTTTATTCAGTTTTTCAAAAGCGTTTTAGTTACTTTGAAACATGTGGCCTAATGAAAAAGTTTTGAGTCCAATTGAAGATTATCACGTATATTATTTTTTGTGGGATGTTACTAGTCCTCATTACAAAAACCGTGTGAAAAAAAAAGCGGCCCTCGAATCTCTCGCTGCGAAGTACAATGTGACAGTGTCGGACGTAGAAAAGAAAATTCATAATTTAAAAACATCATTCAACCGGAAGCGAAAAAAAATTACTTCGACAGGAACTCATTTCACACAAAACAAAGTCCTCCATGGCGGACTGTGAACATGAGACTGAAATATTTACATTGTAGTGTGGACACTAGACAAGACAATGAACGGTGTCTCTAGACAGTCTATATAGACCGTGTCTCGAAACCGTCTCTAGACAATCTATAGACAAATCGCGCAACATGGTCTACTGGTGTGGACTAGGCTTTACTCAATGTTTGTATCAAGATCCAATTTTCGCCTATTAAGCTACACGCATAAATATATATTTCAAGCCTTAGTGTCGATCGGTATATGGAGGCATTTTTCGAAGTAAAATCGAAATTCCAAGGCAGATTAAAAAAATTACATACCTAACTACAAGAATTCAAAGGGTTATATCCTGGTATAAGTTACTGTTGCGTATAGACCTAAGACAACACTAGCGGTAGGAAACTAAGAAACAAAGATCAAAATAATACACTATGCATTTGCTGCACAGTTAAAAACTAGAAACGACAAAATATGCTGATTAATTTGTCATTCATAGAATCTTAGTTGCTGAGAAATAATATACCTGTATATCGAAAATAAATCAATATTGATATTTTCGTTGATCGATCAGCTTGTCATCCTTATGCTTACCGTAATATGGTAAATTCGATTAAGGGTGTCCAATACAGAAGAATGGACAATAGAACATGTGACGGTAATCGCCATCATTCACTGTTGGGTCAAAAATTAACAGTGCTGTGCTAAAGGTAACAAAGCCTACAGAGAACACAACTGGTTCTCCTCACTCGCTCAAGCTCTTCGAGAGCTTATGATGGGTCCCCTTGGGGAAGACCTAGGAGTATCAGTATAATAATATACAATAATATACAATGTCTGCATTTTCTTGACTAATAGGATATTTGAACTCAATGCATTTAATCAATGCAAGAATAATTACGATCACTGATTGCGGAAAAATATATTCTACTTCATAGAAAATTAACTGTTGCAAGTCGCTATCTCTTTTCGTTCGGAAGTGATCGCGTATTTTTGGCGCTCTAGTTCCTCGGAACTGAATGCTTATCAATTTGCCCAAATGTCTGTAATTTTCGAATTTTTGGCTGAAAATGGTCTCGAACGATTTGGTTCGACTCACTGATCAAGAATCCGAGGTCGAAATCGATTCTGTCCGGCCGGCCCAGCCGGCCGGACGTAGGCACGATAACTCTCGAACGAAAGGAGTTAGAGGATTGAAATTTGCAAGGGGGGTTGGGAGCGTAAATATCTCGGATAAGTTCATTAATGGGTGAAATCCATAAAGCGGTTACGGAGTTATGGCCGATTTTAGTGAAACACATTTTTTATAAATATTTCCGAAACCGATCACTCGATCTATCTGAAATTTAGCATCAAATTGTAGAATCATGACCTTTATACGCATGTGAGTTTTGTATTGACCAGGTTGCCGCAAAATGTCGAAAAAAATTTTCAAAATTAAAAAAAAAAATTTCTAAAATAACTCTTGAACGGAATGAGCTAGGCAGTTGATATTTCCAGAGTAGGTTAGGGAGATGAATATCTCGGTTGAGTTTGTTATTGGGCAAAAGAGGCTAGATGGTTTCGGAGTAACGAAAACAATAATTTTTTTTTTAGCAACAAATTTCAAATTCAATTTTCATTTAAAATGCAGTTTCACCATTAAAATCCATCGATGTCATTTTCAACTCCAACAAGCTAATACTGTCGGAGATATGATTTTTCTAAATTTCAATGATGAATCGTGCTTCTATGTTTTCACAGAATGCTATAATTATTCTGTGTAAGCTTTATTATATGATCTGTGTTCATACTCGTACATTTCATCCTGTTCTATAAGAGAGAGTAAAATTCAGTTCAGCTCTTTTAATTTGATTTCTGCCATGATGCAGTTCTCATTCTCAGATTGCTCATTTAATATTGATAAATAAACTATTATTTTAATTGAATTTCCTTCATGATGCAGTTCTATCATAAGAATACATTGATATAATTCCCAACTCTGAGAAACCAATACTTTCGGAGATATAATTTGTCTGTTTGAACTAGAGCGCCAGAAAGCTTATAACGACATGCGACTGTTCCCAAGTCGCAGTGGTTAAGATCGGAGCTACTAGAACTCAGGGATCCGCGGTCTAGCTCCAGTGGAGATGGGATGGATTCCTAGAAAGGGAACCTAGTAAATGGGCGCCAGGTAAATTTAAGTCTCCCAGATACCCCTGCGTAATGTACTAATTCCTAAATTCACCAAAAGAATATTCACGCTAATAACAAACAGTTTATTCTAATAGCATACAACCCAGGTCTTTAGATCCAGCAAAATTTAACTATTATGAAACCCTGAATAAGGGTGGCGGAAATTGTACATAGATATTATTCTTGGATTCAAATACGCGTCGCTTGAGCTCAGGCGCATTCACGTTTCTCCTCTATGATCATATACGATTACTACAAATCTTGCCCCAATTTCCGCTTTCCAATAACAATAACCTAGATAATTGATAACAATATATGTTCAAGTTATATACAGTATGGTATAAGATGATTCGGGATATGTTTTCTATAACTTGCGTGCTATTCCTTGTGCCTGAACGTATTATTGCCTCGATGGTCTCGCAATACCGTTCTCCTTCCCTTTGTACTCGCCGTCTGCGACTTCTGACTGAATGTCCCCCAGCGCTGCTTCCTGACCACCTTGTATATACTCGGGATCGGTAACACTGCTTTGGCTGTCTCACAGCGCTACTTATGGACCACCTTGTATATATCCGAATGTCTCAGTTACACTCTTCCTGATATAAAAAATCGTGCTGGCCTCAAAAACTCCTGCCACCATAAACTTCGGACTGCCACAAAAACTTCGGACTGCCACAAAAACTTCTATTCCTCTTGATATAAAAATCGTGCTGGCACACAAAAACTCCTGATGTTACAAAAACCCTGATGACAGAAAAGAAATCATCAGTGACTTCTCTCGGATAAGAAACAAATGAATTTTCCCAATACATAATAATTTCGGTTATCATAATATTAATCAGACCAATTATTCGTTGATATGCAACAGTTATAGAATTCGTACATACCCTGATGTTCGGGGTTGTCCTGCACACGTTTGCTTCGAAACCAAATCTTGTCGTGCCTCCACCAAATAATTCTTCAAGCACACAGCGATGTTCTGGATATAGAAATATAATTACGACCTGAATTGATTCCACTATAAATGACGAGAATAGAACATCTAACACATACCTGTCAAAGTCGCCAAGATCGTTCACGTGGTCAACTCTTAGATTTGCAGAAAGGTCTTTATATCCTCTTTCGAGACGAGTGCAAGTTACCTGTTATCTTCCCAAATCAAACCAATGTAACGCTCACTCCTAATTCGATTTTCGAAACTATATCCAACTAAGAAGAAATCACCAATTCTTAAGAAGTTCCGAAATCACGCCTAACCTACTGCTCCTCCGTCGAATGTTGACAAAATGGACGACCTCATGTCCCTGACTGGCGCAGACCCTCACAAATTTCCGACTGTCATAATGCAACAATATTGCCAACAGTCATTCGGCTCTTCGAATACAACAATTATTATTTAGCGTCGATTGGCACCACTGAGATCCAACCTCAAATTCGACGTCAACACAAACGACATAAACGACACTCGCCAACCAAACGTAAACAAACCCTTGCCCGGGTCAAAAAGAAACGTTACAAGCTCCTGTCCACAGGGCTTGAACCCATTTTTTTTCAATAAGTCCAACAATATATCCGGTCGTCTTCAAATTTGAACCTGGCTGTAGAATTTGGTTTGGAAGGCTCTCAGCGATATCGGATGGATAATTTCTGAGATACAGAATACATTTTAATAATTGCATTGAAATTTTCTACCGAGACACGATCCTCACAAAACTTCCTATAAGGATTTGTGTCGGCATTCTAAAACTACATAGTTTCCAAATTTCATTTCAATCGGATCTTGTTTTTTCTGAGTTATTGGGAAAAGGAAATTTCAACTCCAAAATCGTCATAACCATCGCATTCGGATGCGCAACACACCCTGAAAATTTCAAGTCGCCATCTTTTACCGTTCGAAAGTAATCGTGTCAACGAACGGCTGGACATTGAATTTGACCTAGAATTTTTCATCCGTGACAAGCAGCTAATCATTTGAGACCATTGGCGAAAATTCGAAAATTGGAGACATATGGGCAAAATGATAGGAAGCTGTTCCCTAGAACAGGCGCGCAAAAAAGATGAACTAGGTATACATGTCAATATGCTGTCCAAAAACGGAATCCGTTACTTTTCAGGAACTACTTTTTAGTTGTATTGACAATTTCGAAACTATTAAAATATCAGTATAATAATAATAATAATAATAATCTATATCATTTTCATTTCAGTACGATTTCATCAAATCCTTTTCTTGTGTGCAGCAAAATCCTTCTGGGGACTTGACTGGATCGACTATAAAAGAATTAGCAGTATCAAAAATACCGTTAAAATCGCTACATACGAAACAGTTATCTTAAAAAAAACATTTTAGCAATATTCATGTAGGCACACAAAACTGGGAAGCCACAACTCTTACGCCAATACTTTTGGCGTTGGCGAAATATTCATAATTAATAGATGCACATAGTCCCGACGAGAATGGCAATTAAAATGAATATCTAAATTGGTGGTATCCAATCAGTTTATAGGAAAAGAGTAAAGCTGTTTATAACGTTGTACTGAGTTTACATCAGACGCAGTAATAATTCATCGTAGATAAACCTTTGGCGTTGAAAGTAGCGAAGGACCAATCTCTCGGATCCTCATGTATTATAGTACATACGTACATCGTAATTTCCTGATTTATTCATGGTAACACCGTCCAACAGGGTGTGGGGTATACCGTTTGATGAGGGATCTTGAAATTCGAAGTATAGTTACAAATGGAACTGCAATGAACACACAAAATGACAATAGGAAAATCGATGCGAAGTTTACTCAAATATAGATTTCCTTAGGAAGATGTTCCCAACATGTATTGTTGTTTTTACTATTGTTGTTCATAGTCTCATAGCTTTATCGAGTAAAACTAATTCGAATTTTAATGAAAAAAAAACCTTCAGATATACTAACTGTGAAGGGAACTAAAATCGAATATTATCCCGAATCCCCCATCGCTTGGATATGTATTGAACAATTAAAAATAAGACAAAAATAAGTAATACTAAAATCCTGAAATCGATCTCCTTTTCGGAGTATATTGAAAAGAAATAGTCAAATTATGAATTATTATTTATTTACTCTGAAGAAATAGAAATACACTAAAGTTAGTAGGAGCAAAAACTAGAGTAGAAATGAACAAGAAAGGGAGATGTTTACCATTAAAAACATCATTTTCGTTAATACATTTTTGCAACCTATCAAAACATTTTCTAGCAACATACTGGAAATAAATTTCAATTAAGTTACCTACTATTAACTCAATGCAAAATTATATACGATTTACACTTATTTATCCAATATTGTGACGCGTTTCGTCGACACAGCGACTTCATCAGACTACATCATACTAAATTCTTAAGGTTAAGAATTTATCTATCTATTTATCAGAAACTATTCATCCGACATGGCCGAAATTTTGCGAGAGCCTTCAGAACCTAACTCTACTACCAATTTCCTAGTTTGAACACGATCGGATCTATATTGTTTGAGATCCGAGCAGCCTTGTGTGGGATCAGTAGCTGGATAGGTGGCCTCGACAACTCTCGAACGAAACGAGATAGGTACTTGCAATTTTCAGGATAGGTTGCAAATCTGAATGGAAGAGTTAAGTTCGCTGTTGGTCATAATCGGCCCAACGGTTTCAGAGCTATACCCATCTGGAATATTATTTCCTCGATAACTCAAAAAATATAGACTCAATCGAATTGAAGCTTAGTAACAAGTTGCAGAATATCGACATGAAGACGGTGTAAAATTGTGTGGGGACCGTACCAATAGAAAATTTTTAAAATATTACGAGAAAATATTATGTATCTCATGATTCCTTGAGAACGGAAAGAAATAGCGACTTGCGGTTTTCAGGGTAGATTACGCATCTGAATACGACATTTAAGTTCGTTAACTAGCATAATCGCCCAAATGGTTTTGGAGTTATATAAATCTGAAATTTGGTTGTTATTTCCTAAATAACTCAAAAAATACGAATGCGATCCAATTCAAATATGGTTATTAGTTTTAGAATGCCAACGCAAAAATTCTGGGAAAATTTTGTGAGGATCGTAGCACTAGATTTTTAATATATCAATGAAAAAAAAATTGGTTCAAGTCGGAAGCTTCTGCGCGTATGTTCTCTTGTCCATTCTCCTTTATTGGACACTCTTAATCGAATTTACCATGGTGAATTCTATTGTCTGTTCTCCTGTATTGGACACACTTAATCGAATTTACCATGTTAAGTTCGATAAAAATTTAGTATTGGACACTCTTAGTCGAATTTACCATGGTAAATTCGATTAAGATTTACCATGGTAAATTCGATTAAGAGTGTCCAGTACAGGAGAATGGACAATAGAGCATACGCGCAAAAGCACCTGACTTCACGTCAGTGCTTGAATCAATTTTTTTTCGTGAAGTCTGGAGGTTTTGCGCGTATGTTCTATTGTCCATTCTCCTGTATTGGACACTCTTAATCGAATTTTCCATAGTGAATTCTATTCTCTGTTCTCCTGTATTGGACACCCGGAATTTACCATGGTAAATTCGATTAATCACATTTATTACCATGGTAAATTCGTCTCCCTACCATGGCCCTGGGGCAAATTTTGAAATTCATGTCCATTACGGGCATTTTTCATTATGCGCAAGAACAGACGACAAGTGATCCAACTGGTGGAGTTTTCTTCTGAAGGGATTGAGGTTTTGAGCCAAAATATGCAATTCCTCCATAGAATTCCCTTGAGTGCGTAGCTTGAAGCTACCATATCTCCTGAACCAATGGTGTTGAAGAGTATGAGGAACTGTGGACGGATAAGTCAGTTTCGAGGAAATAGCGTTGTTTCCGAGTTGAAATGTCTGTATCGTGGCTCTGAGGCCAATTTATAAATAACTATATTTGGAAGCTCTACAGGGTCTTTCACGAGGAACCTCACCCATATTTATACGGGAAACTACTGAACGTATTTTCATGAAATTCAGCACTTATAAGTACTTCACGATGCTGATGAAATCTAAAATATTTTCAAGGCATGAGCGCCTCCGGTTTTTCCGGAAATGACGTCAACTTCCGTTTTTCAAATTAGAACACCATTTTTTCATTGCAGAAATAGATTCCTTAGAAAATTTCAAGTTATTTTGATGTAACATTTTTCAGTTTTGGTTGGAAAATTCTCTATGAGCGGGAAAATTCGAAAAAAAAATCGAAAATAGAGCTCCGCTGAAACAAGAGTAACTTCGAGGTTTTTGGATGGAAAATTTTCATTTTTGGGATTTTTCAAGATGTAAGATTGATGTATCCACTTTAAAAATCGAAATCGCGATTGATGATACAGGGGGTGAAAAAATCGCTTTCAAAGTTAGGGATGACAAAATCGTCAAAAATCAATTTTTTCAAATTAGATCCCCATTTTTATATGGCAGATATTGAATCTACGTTAAAAAATAATGTGAGTGTATGCATCACACCCTTGCCCTAAAGTGGATATTTTCTGAGTTATTCACAAAAAACTGTTTTTCGTCTTGAATTTTCAGCTATTTCTTTTCCCTTCACGCCAAAAAGATGAAATTTTCAGGAACTGTTACTTAAACCATGTTTTAGATTTTACTACCCTAATATGCAAGAGAAAAAAGTTACAGGTTGTTCCTAAATAGATGGCGAATTTGATTCGAATTTGTATCGGAAACCTCTTTATTTCAACTAATCGGCCATCGGTTTTCTCTCCAGTGATAAATAAATAATTCCTTATGAACCATATGCAAAAACTTACCATGTTTTACGTTCATTTTTTTTAATGATAGATATCATTAATTACATCTGCCAAATTCCTCTTTATTCAGTAGCATTTTGTGTTTACTATTAATTTGGTGATAATTCGTATTAAGTTATAAAATCGATCACTGTGCCTAATTTTACCAATGAAGATTATTTAAATCTCATTCTACTTCATGGAGAATGTAATAAAGTTGTAGATAGAACGATTCGACTGTTCATTGAGAGGTTTCCTGACCGACCCAGACCAACGAGAGATACCATTAACAGAACCATGACAAACTTGAGAAATGTCGGATCTTTCGTTAAGAAAACTATACACAGAGAAAGAAGTGTAGTAGAAGATGAGAACAACGAAATTACAGTTCTTGCATATTTTCGTGTGAATCCTCAAAATTCTCTCAAAGATGCCGAGATTGATCTGGGATTATCTCAATCGAGTGTTTGGAGAATATTAAAAAAACATAAAATGCACCCATATAAATTCAATAGGGTACAGCATTTGAAGGAAACTGATTTCGTCAGGAGAACAGAGTTTTGCGAAGCTATGATGATTCGATTTCAAGAGAATGAAAACTTTTTGGACTGTATAATTTGGACAGATGAATCTAAATTCACAAAGAATGGTTCTTTCAATAGGCATAACAGTCATTATTGGGATGAAGAGAACAACCACCACTTCAGACAATGGAACTTTCAAGAGACCTGGAGTTTCAATGTTTTTTGCGCCATCAAAAATAATGCAATTCTCGATGTTCACTTTTATGATGGGACTTTAACTGGTAAGATAGAACACTACACATGTTTGCATTATTTAAAGAATGTTCTCCCTTAGGAGATAGATATTCTGACATATTGACTCAAATAATTGAGCCGCTAGTACAGAACCATAATGACTTATGGTATCAACAAGATGGCGCGCCTCCACACAATTCACTCAATGTGTCAAATATCCTCTACAGGCTATTTGAAGATCGATGGTTGGCGAACAATGGTCCACATCTTTGGCCACCACGTTCTCCCGATTTAACTCCTTTAGACTATTATGTTTGGGGTAGGATAAAAAATATTGTCTACTCAACTCCCCTGACTGATAAAGAGGACTGCATAGAACGAGTCAGAAATGCGTTCAGGTGTGTTTAGATTTTTAGATTCATAGTTTTGAAACTCAATTTGGTTTTTAAACACTTTTGCAGATCTCTTCCTCCCGATGAAATAAGAAGAGCAACGCACGAAGCATTCCTGAGACGTATAAATAAATGTCTAGAAATTAACGGTAAAAACTTTGAGCATCTTCTCTAGTTATAACTGCGAGAGTTTGCCATGGTTCTCCTAATAGTAACTTGAAGTAGGTTTCAAGAAGGGGTGAAAAATCTACAGCATGGTTCAAATAACAGTTCTTGAAAATTTCATCTTTTTGGCGTGAAGGGAAAAGAAATAGCGGAAAATTCAAGACGAAAAACAGTTTTTTGTGAATAACTCAGAAAATATCTATTTTAGGGCAAGGGTGTGATGCATACACTCACATTATTTTTCAACGTAGATTCAATATCTGCCATAAAAAAATGGGGTTCTAATTTGAAAAAATTGATTTTTCACGATTTTGTCATCCCTAACTTTGAAATCGATTTTTTCACCCCCTGTATCATGAATCGCGATTTCGATTTTCAAAGTGGATACATAAATCTTACATCTTGAAAAATCCCAAAAATGAAAATTTTCCATCCAAAAACCTTGAAGTTATTCTTGTTTCAGCGGAGCTCTATTTTCGATTTTTTTTTCGAATTTTCCCGCTCAGAGAGAATTTTCCAACCAAAACTGAAAAATTATACATCAAAATAACTTGAAATTTTCTAAGGAATCTATTTCTGCAATAAAAAAATGGTGTTCTAATTTGAAAAACGGAAGTTGACGTCATTGCCGGAAAAACCGGAGGTGCTCATGCCTTGAAAATATTTTAGATTTCATCAGCATCGTGAAATACTTATAAGTGCTGAATTTCATGAAAATACGTTCAGTAGTTTCCCGTATAAATATGGGTGAGGTTCCTCGTGAAAGACCCTGTATATTAAATTACGTTCGGATTCGGAGAATAGGCGTAAGCAATAGCGTTTCTAAAGGGGGTCTCATAACCGGATTTTTTTTATTTCGATCTACGGTGAAACTAATAGCCAGACTGTATCGATAGCCGGATTTGTTAAAGGAACTTGAAAAAATATAAAAAAGCACAGACGTTAAGTCAATACTCTTTAGCGCGTGTGTTCAAGTTGGCTAATTTGAATTGAATAATGAGTATGTCAAGCTCAGTGAATTATAATAATATAAAAAGGCTACAAAAGTATTGGCGTAGGAGAGTTAGTTGTGTTCTTTGTCAACTTTGTTACTCTATCCTTACGCCAGCTTAGACACAACACTGTAAATTTTTGACCCGACAGTAAAAGGTGTTCACCACCGTCTGGGTTGATCTCCGGCTCACTCTATCCACTGCGCTGGAAACACTCATCATTCAATTCTTATTAGCCAACGTGAGCATGCCTCTCAAAGAGTACTGACTTCACGTCAGTGCTCTTTTATATTTTTTCATTAGACCGTCAGAAAATTGTTCCACATCATTGCTAAAAACAAAGTTGTCGATGATTCGAAAACCTGGTTTATAACAATGTTTTTTTCTCAATGAAAAATTATATACGATTTACACTTATTTATTCAATATTGTGACGCGTTTCGTCGACACAGCGACTTCATCAGACTTCAGATGAAAAAATGTTTTTTTGAACAATTTTCTGTTATCGAAATGAAACAAAAATGACACCAAAGAAAACTGTATTCAGATTCATTATATCTTTGAAGTTAAGATTCGATGGGAACTTATATCAGAAATAAAAAATTACATTTGTAATGACAAATAAAATATTTCAAGGCATTAGTGCAAAAAAATCTATGCCTTCAAATATAAAGCAGCAATGGAATGATCAAAGGATTTAGAACACTCATGCAGGACAAAATCAAATGTGAAATATGTATGAGAAAGAAAATGGATTTCATTATATGAAATGTAGGTGGAAAATATGTTCTACATGAAACTTATCTCAATAAATCTATAAATATGTATAGAAGCACAGTATTTCTAATAATTATTATTCATTTAGCATGACAAAATGAACGGTGAAATTTAAGAGAAATGGATTTTATAGTGTACAATGTGTTGTCGAATGGCAAGTAAATGAAAATTGGATTTATCGTCAATGACAGAAAAAAATTTAATTTAAACTGGGGGTTATCTCAAATCTATCAATTGGATTGAATAATTGAACGCTGTATTATAATGATGTGATTTATAGAACATCTGTATATATTTGAAGATTACTTGGGCAGTTTCCATCATCTGTGATATTACAGATATTGGAAATTGCCCAAATATTCCTCCAATACCTAATCCATTATAAATAATTTTTCATGATCAGTTACTATGATACAAAATAGGGAAGGTATCATTGTGACATAAATAGAAGATTTTCATTTAAATGAAAAGAAGAAAGACCTGAAAATTATGAAAATAATCCAAAAGAAAAAGTTTGACTTGAAATATTCAAATATTCATCATCCATCAAACATTTCATCAAAGAGGATGGAACAAAAGTTTTGCTTCCCATTCATTCCCTAAAGGTAAAGTTTAATTGGGATCATAACGCTCTAATTGATACCTGTGCTAAAATTGACTGAATGTAATAATTTTGACAAAGTTTTACCGGATGAAAGCTCAAAACTTTTGCTGAAGAGTTTGTATCTCATAGGAATATTTTTAAATAAATTCAGATGAAACATTTTTTCATCTGAAGTGCCTTCCTTTGGGAAGACAAGATTTGAGACCTTACTGGGGACAGGAAAACATGATAGCTTGGTGTGTTCTCAAGTTTCTGATAGGTTCAATAGAATAGTATCCATCCTGAAGATCTTTGACCAGTTTCAGGCCTTTATTCTTTCCATACATTTTGGTGATCTTCCTTCTTAGTTTTGAGGCGATATCAAAAATCTTTCAAGTCTGTGAGTAGAGTTGTCTTCTTCTTCCACAGACAGCTAAAGCCTTCTGCCTTTTCTTTCTGCCTAGAAAGAAATCTTGGGAATATATATATATATATATTCTTTTGAACTTGAGCATTACAATTTGTTTTGTATCTAACAATAAAGCATGTGTATCAAAATAGTGTTAGCAGAGGTTAGTGTAACGGGGTACCAAATATAATATGATACTAGAGCTTAGGGAATAAACCTCAGCAAAAAAACCCTATCTTGGGAATTCAGATTTGAAATATACATAATACTTATTCAATTCAGACAAGTCAATACGAGATCTACGAAATTAATATTAAATGTTTATTTTTCTAGAGAGTTCAAAGAGGTCGGGTTTTAGAGTAACTGCGCTTCCATCATTGAGGATTTATATTGAGGTTGCAAAATACAAACAATGTTATGAATTTCATTTATCTTGTATGCCAACATTAGTTGGTAAGAATTAACACGGAATTACACCGGTTCCCAGAACCTTTGGATTCCTCATATCTGTTATATTTATTTCCGAGGATCGAAATAAAAGATACGGTGGCTCTAGTATATCGATTGCTTCGTTTTGCACAACAGATCCAATCGTCCTAATTTCTGTGGCCATAACTTGAGAAGCTAAAATGACGATATACACATTTCTTGAACGAAAATATCAATAGAGTATTGAAATACCTTGAGAGGCAGACTCCATATCATCCCTAGGAAGCTTATGAATCCTCGTCACATTGATGTTATTTTTACGACCTTTTACTAAAAATTTAAATAAAACCATATTTGAAAGTTTACCATCGTTAATAACTATTTAAGGGCCGGTTTCTCAATTGCGAGTTAACTCGAGGTTGCGGGTAACCCGAGTGTTACGCTTTGAGGAATATCGCTAAATACATGCGTAACTCTCAACCGTTCAAGATTCAACGGCTAATTCCACAAAAGGATCAGAGAAAATTCATTCTGCTGGTATCTGCCGACACGTGTTGCTGCTAATTGGCTTATTCAGGACAGGGCAACCAAGATACCAAGGAAATGATGGAAATAAAACTGAAAACAGGTGACGCCACAACAGGAGCGAGCAACAAATTGTGCCTTCAGCTCTAGGGCCTCCAATTCGGAGGTAAACTATGGCATATTAAATTATTCTACCTCGATATAACACACATCCCTGTTGTCGCCTCAATAATCTCAAGTGGTTTTTCTCACCCCATCCATTTCGATTCCAATCAACAAACTACTAATGGTCCCATTTTGCGGTAGCATCCTCGACCTCCGGATCTCCATATCTGATTGGAAGATTCCAGTTTAATTGCGGCCCTTATAATTATATCAGGTATCAATTTTTCACGACGTGCTGGAACGCGCCTTTCAAGAGAGCCGCCTCCGTTTCATTCAATGTAAATTCAACGTAATGACACCTCATCCGTGCACATTACCACTTCGAATTTAAAAACAGAAGAGTCCAGCTCGCTTCTTCGCTCGTCTCATGCTACTGTAATCGAAACTTTGATATGGCAACTGATATGCACTGAAGATGCAAGGGTGAATTAACCGATGCTGGGTGCAGCATCTGCAGCATCTTCATTGAATTACTGAAAACTAATTTCAATTCTATTGCATTTTTTCTGTTCATTCATAAATATGTAAAACAAGACACACGGTGAAATATTTATTGATTTTAACCATCAACAAATATTCCGCGTGGCTGGACTAGACACCTCATCGCTCAGTGTTCCCCAAAGAGGAAAGTATCATTCAAGAGCAGACACGGACCCCAGGGTTTCATGGTTCTTAATAATCATCAGTGTGACTTAGCCTGCAACCGAATGAAAACAGACGTGGTTCTAGGAAACTTATTTCCATCGGTTGAGAACCGGTATGGGAAAGGACGCCACCAGCACAACCTATGGAGAATCCAATTTGAAAATAATATTCACTTTCATATTGAAAATAATATTCCTCGCCTTTTAAGTAGGACTGGAGGTATTTTCAAAGATATCGTGAGAAATTCCCTTCTCGATAGACTTTAAACAAAGTTAGTCTAATGTTGAATACAAATATTATTATTCATTTTTTCAATGGAAATATTCAATATGGCTATAAGAAAAAAAAAAGTTGAAAGCCGTAAGTCCAGAAAAAGAAGGTATTAAGAATTGAGGGAAGTCATATGGAGGTACTTGTAAACGCGGAACTTTTTTGTTAATAAACGGAATTTCTATCCGGTATAGTTTGGAAGATAGTAGTGGAGAGAATCAAATTTGTCATCACCCTGTATATTACTGATTGATAATATATTTTGTTTGATATACTACTGACTATTTAATATCGATTTGCATCAAAATAAAAATTATTTTGTAGAATTGATTTCGAACTCCTAGAGAACGTTATATTAAATAATATGATGGATGAATTCCTTAAAGATTGGATGATATCCGACATTTCGCAATCATTCAATTAACTTGAAATCGATCAAAATGCCTCCATAAATACCGGCACTTATTTTGATATTGTCACTATAGCAACAAATTTATGGGAAAAATATCATTCTGACTATCGCTTCAACAAAAGCAATTGAATAAAATCGTAACTCATCTATATTAACCGAGATTGCTATTTACCAACCATAAAATTTCTCGCTATTTCAAAATATACAGTTACTCAGTTATCAACTTCTGAAAAAACAGCTTAATTTCAGAATGATCTGAAACGGTTTACTTCTTAGTTTTATAGCATGTCGTTAATAATCACTTGTTTCTCCAGAATATTCCATTATCAAACAAAATGTTCCACTCCATTCACTTTCGTTTTATTCACCATTTATCAATCCATTTTTAATGGATTTCGGAAGATATTAATCTGATATTCCTTCATTAGATCTAACCAATGGGCGTCACCCCCTACTAGATCGAAAAATATTTATCTATTCACCTGAAGATAAGGAAGTACTTCAAGATTAAATGAACCTTGCCGACCACATGTTCATGCCTATATTCTCTCCAACGAGAATACTTTGAGTTGATGTTCTTCAGTGAATTACAAGGACGTAAATTCCGATCGGCAGATTTTACTGGTGAGATAGTGAAATACAGTAAAATACTGAATCATCCTTTGGGGGATTTTAGCAAAGAGATCATATGTCAGAAAAGCTGGATTTATAATAAAGACGAAAAACTGAATATCTTTCATCGAGGAAATAATGTATTTGAAAATTTAATTAAAAGTTGAAGGTAATGTGAATTAATTTGAAAAATTAAGCGAATAGGTAGAGGAAAAGGTGGTAATGAGGCCCCCCACTCTGTTTTTAAGTTTTATTCAAAAAATATAGGAGTGACAAACGCCAAAGATACAAAATAGGACTTCTTATTTATTTGTCTATACATGTCTGACTATGGAATGAATGAAAGCGCACAGGATAGCAAAAATATTATTTATTCTTAAGTTAGTCAAATTTGGTATCTTGAGACCAAGTGATGGTTATGTGACCCCCTGGGGGGTCACATTAAATGTATTGCACAACTAAAAATTAACGGCAAAAATCACAAATATAATGGTCACCTTCAGAACCTCCACAGGCTACATGAGCCCATAAATCGCAACTTTGACACTGTACCCATGGCTCTCCAGGTCTGTCATTGCAATAAATGGTGTCGCAGAACAAACACGGCACGTTCGCGTACAACCAATGTGAGGGGGCCAAATTACAACTGTTGAGAATATTTAAACAAACGTACCAAAAATAATTATTACAAGTCTAATTTTGTATTTACCTTTGAATTCCCGTAGAAAAATAGTTCAACGTATCCAATGTCCGAACACAATAGTCAAAACACTCTATTTGTAAAGAATTACCGAATTAAAATCAAAGTAGTTTAAAGTTTTACCGGTAACGAGTTTCAACTGGTTCGAATGACAATCGAACGTGACAGGCTCTGGTGGATTTGTAAGGTACTAAATACGTATCATGCCGCGAGGATCCCGTAGCGCATGAAACATACTAGATGACGTTGTTCAAACATTAAAATATTGAAGGGGGCCAATATATCTGCAGGGGCCACATTACCACCTTTTCCTCTATCACATTAGAGGAAATAAGTACCTAAGTAAATTTGGAGACGATACGCCAAAAGTTTCCTAGTCATAGTCACAGCCGCTACTTCAGAATCGATATCATCGGGGTCTTCTGCATCTTTTGTTTCCTTTGCCACTTACCCCGCAAAAAGCAGACCAAGTATACTTCCACATTTTCCCGCGGTACAGAAACATTTTTGTTAATCATATAAAAACGAACATAGTAATAAGCCGATCTCAAATTAAGTTTTACCGCTCGTTTAAAATGAGAGCGATATAAGTTTGTCAAAAAAAATATTGCGCAGAATAGATTGCGTTTTACTGTGAGAACACTTGTTCGCTCTTT
Organism: Halyzia sedecimguttata; assembly: GCA_937662695.2. NCBI lineage: Eukaryota > Metazoa > Arthropoda > Insecta > Coleoptera > Coccinellidae > Halyzia > Halyzia sedecimguttata. The sequence goes on along the minus strand of OW569416.2, from coordinate 5,159,873 downwards.
GCAGGCCTGATGACCACCGTTGGATGAGTATGAGGCAGGTTGAAGCGAGTATTCAGCTTCCTGTATTGAAAGGAATGCTTTTATTTTCATATGCGTCAGTGAAATTACTACGAGGTCTTCTCGATTGATATACCAAATTATCTCCGGAACAAGAGCTGTTGAAAATATTTTGCACATATCAGTTCCAATGTAGTTTGTGATCCAAGCTCGCTCCTATAATGTAACCTCATTACCGGAGCGCAAACTTGATTTGAAGCTGCTTGGGAGGGGTTGCTTTTCCATGTTCGTGACAGGAATTAGATTAGTTTCGTTGTCATTGACTCCATATTTTCAGAGCTGTTTGCATAAGTTCGAAAAAGGTACCGGCGTACCCGTATGAGTATGACTAGGTCATATGTATATCCCTGGCTGTAGAAGCTGCCATTGTTCAGGGCCAGATCCCAGCCCCCTGCCGACATTCTATGACGTTTCATTCTCACTGTCTCACCAAACAGATTTGCTTCTGTTTATCTGTCAGTGAGCATGGTTTTCATCCACCTGCAATAGATGCATAGAATACATGGTGAAGACACTCTTTGACATATTTTCGGCCGATTTGCGGTCCAAATATTGTCAAAATACAAGGATTTTGTTTTACTTCAATTTTCGCCGATAGATGCCGGCAGTAGAAATTTTATGGACAAAATTACCGACATGTCAAATTAAATTTGAATCTTTGCTTATTCCAGTTTCTTGTGGAAAGTCGTTTGCCGCGCCGAAAGTAAGTCAAATGTTTGCTGTGTGAACTCTGAACGAGTATCCAGAACCATTTTAATCAAATACTATTTTCATTTCGAAAATACTTCGTTTTTATGCGAATATATTTTTTTAACAATTGTATATTCTTACCGGATCAGGGGCAGATTTCTAGTATCAAGATAGTTATTAATTTTAATATTAATAATATTGAAAGATCGCTGATACCGTTAATTGTTAATAAATCAACATAGGAGAACTTGTTGATTTACTATAATCTTGCCGGTTGATGAACATAAACTGTTTTAACAGTTGAAATTAAGATATAACTCTATTGATTAATAATTATATTCATTATACAATTCAGTTATATATTGAGAAGGAATGAAATGCCATGTTATGAAAACTAACAATATTATTTGTGAACGATGAAAGGACTAGCAGAGAACAAAGTTCAGAGCAACCACACAGTGTGATTTCATCAATTTGAATAGCTTTCCTAAGGCGTCATTCTTTTTGGCGCTCTTATACTATAATATTATTTGTTTCAAGGATATTGTTAAACGACAAGAATGGCAACTGGCTTGTGCTAGAGGTAGGGTATCGAAAATTAGAACATTTGTTTGTTCAAAATATTTTTCTAGCGAATATATGTATATTGAATAAAAGATTTAAACGTAGTACACTACCCTCTATTTGGTTAGTTTATCAATTTAATGAATCATTTTTCGATATTTCATCAGTATATACTTAGTTCTGAATAATAGCTATCGAATTAAATATCTATATTCAGCAATCTAATTGCTGAGAACATGAAAAGTTGTCAAGGGGTATTGGGTGACTGAAAAAATGCTGTATACATGAGAATGTTTTGATGAAATTTCAAATTATACATATAATATAATAAGTAAAATGCTCAATTTAAAAGAGCCTTACATGATAAAGGAATTACTACATTTGAATAATAATATGATATCGAAAGATATTGTATGTAGAGGTATTACAGAAAATTCTGTATCATTCAATGTATTTCAAAATACATAAATTAAATGCTTGTACTCTAATGACGTTGGATGTGATCTTTCGTAATGGAAAAATAATGATTTCAAAGATTTCTTCATTTACAGTTCCATTCAAAATGTTCCAAAGAAACTCCTTTACTGATAAATCCCTTATTTGACCTCATTATGTCTTGGCAAGATGAAATTTCTGTTCCAAACCAATGTGGTTTACATATTATCTCCGAACAGATATCTGATTAATCAAAAAATGGATTGATTTTTCAATAAACTGCTTCATTATATTCTTTTAATTTGAATTTACGAACTAGCAACGGTGAAAAGTGAACTTTGTCGCTTGTCAGTTTTCATTTATTCGCTTGTCAGAATCTTCGAAATCGACCCTAGCGGCACCATCGTTAATAAAGTGAAGTAGTACATAAAGTACGTGATTTGACAGTTCTTGGTCCGTTTTTCGGCCGATAATTTTAGCAGGAATTAGTAGGGAGTGTCCACACCTTGTTATTCTATGCATCTTGCACCTGCATAAGGTATCCTCTACTCTATGGTGAGCATCGACTTAAAAGATGTGTGATCAAACTGTCCTTCTATATCAAGGAATGCTTTAAGTGCTATTCCTTTGTGATTTATTGTATTCTCGGACCTTGACACCAGTTGACTCAAAGGATTTGCCTGGTTGATACGCATGCTGGTGACATGGAATGGCCTCCCTATTAGTACTAAAATAGATATATGGGTGATTCCCTTCTAACTGTAATATTCAATGTCCTGTATTGTTTGTTCTCATAGGTCTTTAATTAATAGTCAATTTATGAAATTTTTGTGCTTATTGGAAAATTATGAACATATTTCAACATTATTTTCATATAATATAACTTGCCACTTACAGAAAACTTACAATATATCACTTAAATGTCAGTACCGTGTCATGTCCATTTCTAGAATAAATGGATAAATGAGTCAGTACCGTGGAACGTAAAATTTGAAATTTGTTTCTCGTTCTTGATGCTACGTTGTAGTTGTAGTTCTAGTAAAATCCTCTCAGATTTTTATTTTGACAGTGAAATAGATAAATAATATGCATACAAAAATTGAGTAAGTATAATTCCAAATTCTTAAAATTTTTAATCAAAAAAATCACAGTTAGAACAGAATCACCCATGTACAATATGTACGCCATTACCTGCTCGATTGTCCATAGTATAGACCTCAATATAATGCATTATAATAATGGTAAAATAGGAGTTTCGAGGTTTTCAGCTGGAAAAAAAATTTCTGTTCACAAATGAAATAATGATTATTGCATAATCATAAGTACCAGTATGCAATTTTTTGGAAAAAAAAAGCTCTGTGGACAGGGGCTTTGGCGCTCTTGTCAAACTACTAGCGAGTAATTTATCAGACTTTGACAAATCATCTCCGATAGTATTGGTTTCTCATGGTGGATTTCACGAAGCTTCGATTAGCTTAATTGTGGATATAATTCGGTTGTTGCATCAAAAATGAAATGGAAATTGACATAGAATCACAATGATTTGGCAATTAACGGCTGTCAAAGCTTTGTGAAACCCACCTTAAGAGTTGGGAATGATATCAAAGGATTCTCATGATATAACTGCATCATAAATTAGAGTTAAGAAGTTGTTGTTCAGGTATTACCAATTTTTCCCACCTTGTACAATCGTTAAAACCTGGTGATAATATTTTAACATTATATTCCTAATATTGGATCGCAAATGACAGAATTACTTTGTACAGGATAATCCTCAGTGATTAAGCTAAATTTACTAAAGATGGTGTGTTTTTTAATACTCATAATTCGCACATATGGGATTCCTTGAACTATTATTATTATTGAAATACCATAATTATCCATTCATCCATTCATTTCCAAGAAAATTTCAAATCGAATTATTTAGATGTGATTCCAACTGACAGAATAATCATAATAATTATCCGTAGGTAACATTCACAAAGAATCCATGGGATCATAGACTTTATATCTGTCTCCGTTCGCTATTCGCATGGCATTGTCAAACTGTACCCTAGGCATTGGTATATTATTCATTCGAGGAGTATGGATTATCTATATCTCGTGAAAACAAATTGATAAGCATTATGTTTCGACGAGCAAGAGTGCCAAAAATTTAATTCAAAACGTAGGTCTATGACTCACCTCATATGTTGGATTTACATACATCAGGAAATTATAATTACATCCTATGAAATCATAAAATTACGATTGATTATTGAAATTTTGAAAAATCATATCTCCTAAAGTATTAATTTGTTAGTGTTAAGAATGATATTAATGGATTTTTTTTATGGAACTGCAACTTAAAAAAAATTGAAATTTGTGATATAAAAGAAACATTTGTTCTCGCTACTCCGAAACAACTGTAGGCCGATTTTGCCCAATAAAGAACAATTTCAACTCTCTAGCTCATTTCGTTCGAGAGTTATAGTGTTAAGGTAACACCCTGTATTTGACCTAAGAAATTGAATGGCAAGATCACTTTATACCTTAGAAGCACCATTTACGAGAAAATGGCCTAAAACTCCATATATTAAATTTTTCGATTTTTGAATTTGACCTCGAATTCTTCATCAGGGAGTCGAACCCAATCGTTTGAGACCTTTTTCGGCAAAAAATTCGAAAATTACAGACATTTGGACAAAATGATAAAGCGATGTTCCCCAGAACATACGCGCAAAATTGATTTATTTGATGAGACGAGCCTATGGTTAAAATTAATGTACAACTTGAAGACTCACCATATATATAGGTGTGCCAATTTTCATGTTGATATAATAATTGTTTTTCGATTTTGGTCTTCAGGTTGAACCAATTCGATTGAAAAGTTTGAAGGATAATCTCCGACAATCCACGAATTTTGTACAAGTTTTGTTAATATCCTTAAAAAAACTGTTAAATTGTCAACTGAGTTCGAGCAAATTCTTATTCGATCACCATTATATTACATGATATTATAGAAACTGAATGATCCTCTGACTTCTATTTACTAATCCAAAGTTTAATTCTGATATTTATACGGTGACCTTAACTGAAACCTTTATTTTGTATATCTATCTCTGATGTTGGTATCCTCATAGTGCTACGCCTACCATACTGCAGACAAGACCGTAAGAGATGGAATCCCAACTGTGCAAGCAATGTACATCAAACTTCAACTATCCACTTTCCGTATCATTTGCAATCTGAATTAATGTTTTCAAATGCCGCCCTATAAATGTGAATGATACCCAGAGATATTATCTTCAGAAAATTGATAAGTATGACACTCACAACGCCTAGAGAGAACATTTAGTCGTAAGATGAAATGAATATTATACTCTTATCTGTTATTGAAATCTACAAAGTCGCTACCAGAAAATAGCGCAATAAATAATCGAAACAGTAATTGAAAATATGGGCATGCTCCTGAATAACGCAGCTTATCGAATGCATTGAATAATAATTTCAATTGAACGTGATTATCGCAGAATAGACCTCTAATGAAATACGAGCCCAATCAAACAAGAAGACTAGCAGATATACCTTTGATGTGGAATAGTACTTAACTTTGATCATATAATCAATATAACCAATTCTAAACAACCATTGGCTGCGAAACAGAGAAATGACAAGTGTCCAATGCACATATGACACATATGACATATGACATTATCGTTTCAATTTTAAATCTATGAGACGCACCTAATAGGTAGACCTTGGGTTTCTCACCTCATATAACATGAATTTTGCAGGAACACAATTTCCGTAGTTTTCACCAATTTTTCAACAATATCCAACCCATCATGGTATAATAATCATAACTGATTTTTTGCAAACCTTTCCTGTCAAATTTTATTTCGTTAAAACAACAGAAAGTTTCCACTGAACACTTTCGAATGTCTCACATTGATCAAACAATCCAAAATTTGAATTACCAATTTAACTCAAATTAGAAATTGAATATTATGATTATTTACACTTGTATTTCGAATATTGCCCTGCGTTTCGTCTACATAGCGAAATCTTCAGACCAAATCGTACTTAATTATCAAATAATAATGATCTTCTCATGCATAACAATTTATGACCTTGACATAGTGTTTTTCTCTTTTCTTCATTCTCCTTCTTCTTATTACGACCTATGTCATACTAGTTATACAATCTTACATTCCTACCTCTTTTTTAAAAATTGGATTAATTAATTCCTACCGCCATTATAAATTTATTCTCTATTCAAATCGGTAAATTAAGTAATGGGCAAATATAAGGACCTGATTGTTTACAACTAATCTACCAGTAAAGATCAACCTTGATGAACAAGTAAATCTTAATGTTTCTCAGTTACTTAATCTTTTTGGGTTGGCACGTAGTAGGAGACTAACCGCCGTATTCACAAAGCTTTCAATCACCGTTAAGTCCTAACTGAGGTCCTCAGTTAAGCATAAATAAGAATAGCAACCTCAGTTAACGCGTAAATTTACGTGAAACAGGCCTGGGGCCCTATTCCGAGGTCGACATTGCGAACGATTATCATTCGTTTTCGTAATCATTACGAACGTTCACTCGTTTTGCAATTCTCAACTGACAGATGATATGATTTGGTGAGACGAGCGCTCGAAATTCTAAACGAGTGGTAAATAGCACTCGTTTTCGGAAGAAATTCCACTCGCATTCAGTTATCAGTTGATTTGTTGATTATTATGCAAGCCTCTACACATCTTGTAACCTCAAATCTGTTGTTGGTAAATAAGTTGGTATTTTTACGGTGTAATTAACGAATCTGTTCAGTAAAAATAATTAAATTGTCAGAATTATTATCATATTGCAAATTGTCGATGTTTTAAATAAACCAGAAATATCGAATAGATTTGTTAGATTCCCACAAACATTGGCGGAATTGAATAGTAGGTAAAGGCAAAGGTAGGTATTGATATTTTAGAATATTGCAAAATTATTTAAGTTTATTAATATTTTGGTAATTATCTAGAACAGGACATAACTCGAAAATTGATGTTTAAAAATCACTCACTTACTAATTTTGGGTCGTAGATTGCGAATCTGAAGTAAAAAAAGGTTGGTCGCATCTAGTTTTTTCGAAAAAAATTCCGAAAGTTTCCAATTTAACCTCCCTTTGTCACCATAATAACATCGTTATAAACCGTTTTATAGCTGAATATTCATCCTGAATGATATCTTATTGACTCCTTAATCATTTCTGAAGAATGATTTTCCTCATGATTCCCTTATTGCAATGAAATTTTCTTGTTTATGTGTAACATATTTTCATCCATTTTGAATCCTGAAATTGACATAACAGCTGATCATACCGGCAATGGGCGACGTTGCCATATTGTAACTATATTCAGAAGTATTAGGTAGTGTTTTTAGGTTAATATGCAGTTTAACGCCCCCTCGTAATTATCGACTTTTTCAAGTTTTTCGAAGAAAATATGCATTGTACAGTGATTTTTGATGATTTTCAATAGTGGCAAACTAGTTTTTTTGAAGATATCTAACGGAATGGGGAGTGAATAGGGGTGCTGGGTGGGGTAATAAATTTTTTTTCGTAATTTTTTTTTAATTTCCAGGGGTACTGTACTAACCTAACCTAACCTAACCTAACCTAACCTACCATATTCACCTGAGATGTCGTAATGATTAAGACTGTACCTTTATGAATTTTCGCCATAGGTACAGTCTTAATCTTTACGACATCTCAGGTGAATATGGTAGGTTAGGTTAGGTTAGGTTAGTACAGTACCCCTGAAAATTAAAAAAAAAATTACGAAAAAAATTTATTACCCCACCCAGCACCCCTATTCACTCCCCATTCCGAAGGATATCTCCAAAAAAACTAGTTTGCCACTATTGAAAATCATCAAAAATCACTGTACAATGCATATTTTCTTCGAAAAACTTGAAAAAGTCGATAATTACGAGGGGGCGTTAAACTGCATATTAACCGAAATGGATTTTGATGACTCGGCCTTTAAACGTATTCTCATGGCCGATTGAATCCATCACAAAAATTAATTGAAATAAAAACACTACCATATTCTGAATATAGTTACAATATGGCAACGTCGCCCATTGCCGGTATGATCAGCTGTTATGTCAATTTCAGGATTCAAAATGGATGAAAATATGTTACACATAAACAAGAAAATTTCATTGCAATAAGGGAATCATGAGGAAAATCATTCTTCAGAAATGATTAAGGAGTCAATAAGATATCATTCAGGATGAATATTCAGCTATAAAACGGTTTATAACGATGTTATTATGGTGACAAAGGGAGGTTAAATTGGAAACTTTCGGAATTTTTTTCGAAAAAACTAGATGCGACCAACCTTTTTTGACTTCAGATTCGCAATCTACGACCCAAAATTAGTAAGTGAGTGATTTTTAAATATCAATTTTCGAGTTATGTCCTGTTCTAGATAATTACCAATATTTTTATATTCAATGAAAATTCGACTTCCCTGGGGTAATAGGTTGCATAGGTTGCACACAATGCAATATTTCCACCTAAAATTGAAGATTCAAATTACCCAAAACACACTTATGTTAATCGAAAAGGATGTACCTGGTAGGTTGCTGTAGTTATGCATTGAACGAAACGATGGCGAAATAGATGACAATGAAAACGAAGTGGACATGGGTAAAATCATCCAACATTTTCGTTATTTAATTAATCAATTAGTTCATTCCAGAAATGTAACCGGAAGGTAGAGGAATTGATGAAGAAGTGGCTGGGGGGCAACAAAATCCAGAGCTGATTTCAGAAAGAATTCAGAGGAATACAATTATACGTTTAGCTTTTCGTTGAATTGTAAAAGATACACTATGAATAAATAGATATAGATTTCTCTTCCAAAAAAATGTATTTAATTCTAAAAAATAAATCACAACCATAAACAAAACATCATTCAAAAATGCCTTAGTAGAATACAACTTAAAAAAAAAAGTATTCAAAATGAAGTTCTGAATAATCTCACAACATCTTACAACAAAAAAAATATTTCACTGTGTCTACGTAGAATAAAGGGATCAGAAATAAAAGTATTCAATAACCAATACTAGAGAATATATCACAGTAAACAAAAAATAATGTCTATATAACAAATATCCAGTTTGGAATAGAAAAATTAACGAAAAATAGCTGTAGCTTCAGTGAAATAATTAATCATTATTAATTACAATTGTTTATTTGGCAAGTGTTGCAGAACATCCATAAATTTTTGTGACCGTATCACTTATACACTCTAAGGACGCATACATTATAATTTTTCCCCCAAAAATTGGTAAAATAAATCCAATATTTTCATTATTTAACTAATCAGTTAATTCACTGGAATGTGAAGGAATTGATCTGGAAGTGGCTAGTAGGCAACAAAAACCAGAGCTGATTTCATGAAGAATTCAGAGGAATATAATTATATGTTTAGCTTTTCGTATAATTGTAAAAGACACGCTATAAATAAATAGATATTGATTTCTATTTGAAAAAAATTTATTTCATTCTAAAAAAATATATCACAACAATAAACCGAAAATGATTCGACAATTTGAGTGGAATAAAACTTTCAGAAAAAAAAAGTATTCGATATACAATCTCTCTAGATTTTGTTCTTGACCCAAGACCTGTCTGAAGAGGTGAAATAACCCTTAATCCTTGTAAAATCTTTCAATATTATATTGCAAAAATTTCTCCAAGTTTTCCATTCTTTTTTTGGTCCAGGAATACTATTTAACATTGTACTCAGTTCCTCTTTCATAGGCATTCCGAAGAAAATTCTGTAGTAAATTTCCCGCTTAATAACTGAGACTTACATTTTAGGAAATTTATAATTACTTTTCTCTTATCGAAGCAAACAGAAAAAACCAAATAAATCACTCAAGTTCAACAAACAATTTAATATCGTTTTGATTTATGAAGAAGCGCGCCAATAACATATACATAACACATTCAAATCTCAAATGTTACTATGTTGCCAAGTCTTCAGACGACACGAATTCGTTTCAGTCATCGGTCATTGCGAAGGGCACATGAGAATAGCAATATAAACTATCGTTCGCAATTACCACCGTTCGTTTTCGTCACGAGTGGTCGAAAACGAGTGAAGTTCAGAATAGAGCCCCTGTCTCACCACCGTCAAATACTTTAATTGAGGTTGCGATTCAGATTTATCCTTAACTGAGGGCCTCCGTTAGGACTTAACGGAGATTCAAACACTTAACAATGCTCTGTGAATACGGCGGTAAACCTATTACGTTGAATCAAGTATATATGGTAGTAAGTAGCTTCGATGTAATAAAGTTCAGTATTGGGTAATCATGTTCGCTTTCATTTGTAAGGGCTGCGGTCACGCGTAGCTTAATAAACTAAAACAAATGCAAAATTTTTCAACATTAAATACTACATAATTGATAATCATTTATTTTTTGTACACCGATACATTATCATTATGTTATAACACAGTTTTTGAAGAAATAGAAACCAAAATGCAAAAAAAAACAGATCAAAATTTATACAGGGTGTATATGAATAGATGCGAAATTTAGGGGGTGATTTCCTGTTAAAAAATAGGGTGGGACTTTCATTTAAACTTTTTTTTGAGCCCCCCTGGCTTAGTTACAGCCCCCTTTAGATTGCACCCGAAAAGCAGTTTTTAAAATTTTTCTTAAAAATAAAAAAACTGACAAGAACGAAATCAACAAGATATTTTATGCGGGCGAGAAGGCAATCAAAAACACTTTTAGTGATGTTCCTCTATGATTGAAAGGGGTAGAAAAAGCCACCAGTAAACCTTCTTTGTTAAAACTTTTTTCCATTTTAATATTTCACATTGAAAAAAATTATTTTGGCTAGCTTGATCCATTCTTAACAAATAAGGTCTCATATAAATGCTTGCGAAAATTCACGGTTTTTGAGAAAACAAATTTTTCATCGTGATAGCTTGAGTCGTAGTAGAGGCTGGAATTATTTCCGAACTAGAATGTATCTAGTAAGCGGATGTCATTTTGTTACATATGACAAGTGACTAGTTTTGATTCATTTACAATAATTCTTTGATTTGGCTTATCATTTCGAGATATTTGTCACATACCTACTCATTGAGATGACGGTGTGCACAAACGCCGAAATGACCGATATGCATTTTGTTTATGGTCTTTCTGGTGGTAGTTCTCTAAAAGCATCCAGAAGATATGCAGAAATGTTCTCTGAACGTGTGACTCCACATCACACTATATTTACACGAATTCACTAACGACTACGAGAAAGTGGTACATTTAAAATAAACAAAAAATTGGTTCAAGCACTGACGTGAAGTCATGAGCTTTTGCACCATGTTAAATATGATTAAGAGTGTCCAATAAAGGTAATTTTTTAAGGATTTTCTAGTGGTAAGGTCCTCAGAAAATGTTGCACATGTCTCCATGTCTATATTCTACAACTAGTTACCAAGCTACAATTCGATCGAGTCTATTTTTTTGAGTTAACGAGGAAATAATATTCCAGGTGGGTATAACTATGAAACCGTTAGACCGATATGCTCAAAAACGAACTTAACCCTTCCATTCGGCTGCGCAACCTACCCTGAAAATTGCAAGTCCCTACCTACTTTCATTCGAAAGTTATCGGGGAAACGGTCACGCATCCACGAACTCACAAAAGGCTGCTCGGATCCCCAAAAATATAGATCCGATCGTGTTCAAACTTGGAACTTGGCAGTAGAGTTAGGTTCTGAAGGCTCTCGTAAAATTTCAGTGATGTCGGACGAACATTTTCTGATACATAGAATTTGTTTCAATGATTTTCAATGACTTTTTAAAGATTTTCTAGTGATACGATCCTCAGGAAATTTTGCAAGAATTTTTGGCATTCTACAACTAGTAACCATGTTTAAGTGGGATCGGCTTTGAATATTTCAAGTTATTGAGGAATTAACATCCAAATTTCAGATGAGTTTAACTCCAAAACAGTTTAGCTGATTATGTCTATAAACAAACTCAAATGTCACATTCAGATGCACAAACTCACCTGAAAATTGCAAGTCACAGTGACTTTAAATTTTCTCTTTCCGTTATCAGGTTATCGTGACCTTAATAATATTTTTTAATAATTTTTTTAAAATTTTCTAGCGATACGACTCACACAAAATTAAACAAACGCCCTTAGGTTTGTATTCTACAACTACTGACCAAGTTTCAATGCGATTAGATTAGTATTGGTTGAAAACAAAATTATTACACGGAAGTCGTTGGGCCGATTATGCCCATTAACAAACTTGTCCGTCGTATTGGGATGTTCCACCTACCCTGAAAATTTCAAGTCGCTATCTCTTCTCGTCCTCAAGTTATCGTGGCAATGGCCGGCCGGACAGAATCAAATTTGATATCAAATTCTTCATCAGTGAGTTGAACCTAGTCGTTTTAGACCATTCTCGACAACAAATTCGAAAATTAGGGAAATTTGGGCAAAATAAAAAAGTGATGTTCCTCAAAACATACCTACTCGCAAAAATGATTGTGGTCGCCAGCGCCATATCAGAATAGCAGCAATAGAAGAAGCAGTACTAAATCTTGTTGACGAGCAACCAGGAAAATTTCTCAGCAACTACAAATTCACCACATGACGGTGTTTGCGATCTTAAAGGAACAACTTTTATATTCATATCACATTCAACGTGAACACGGGATTTTCCGAATCGTCTCCAACTCTCCATTTGGATGTTCAGAATTATTGAACAATATCCCCAATCTTTGAAAAAGGTCCTATTCATAGACGAGGCAAAATTTTCTAGAGAACCAATTACAAATTTTCATAATAACCACATATGGGCCGAAGAGAACCCTCACTCTATCACTGTAGCTCACCACCAAGAACAATTTTCTTTGAATGTCTGGCATGGATATGTTGGGATGAGGTAATTGGTCCAAAGTTTCTACCATCTAGATTGAATGGAAATACATACGTTCAATTTCTATCAGAAGAACTTCCTGTACTTCTTCAAAATATTCCTTTGTGTGTTCGAAGGACAATGTGGTTTATGCATGATGGGACCCCCGCACATTTCAGTATTGGAGCACTTCGGCATTTAAATCATATATATCGATGGATAGGATAGAAGGGGACCTCAGTTCTGGCCTGGCCGATCACCAGATTTAAATCCTCTGGACATTACTTTTTGGGACCATTTAAAAACATTGGTTCACAAGAATCACAAGACTCCTGTCCAAGATATGGAAGACTTAAGAAACCGCATTGTTCTGTCATATAGGGTTATTCAAAATACACCCGGATTTTTTGACCGGGAAACCCAATCTATGCGTCGACGTCTAGAATCTTGTGTAACGACCAATGATGGTCACTTTGGACATTTAATATGATCATAAATAGCAAGGAAGAAATATTATTTATCGAAAATAATCAACAAATTTGATGGTTATAATCGATGAATATTTCTTTCTTGCTGTTGGTGTTCCTTCTACCTTATAACCTCAATACCTAATATGATATTTAATTTGTGAAAAGTTTCAAATTGTATGTTTTGTTATATTTATTTAATATTTGTATTGGTTCTCAGTGAAAATGTCGACTTGACATCCGCTTAATGGATAAATTCAGGTCGAAAATAATTCCAGCCTCTACAACTACGATGGCCTATTATCTGTTGATAAATTATTATTTTCTCAAAAATCGTGAACATTAGCAAGAAATTTTCTTCGGAAACTTTGTATGATCGGCGACGACCACTATTAGCAAGAAATATCATGAGACTTTATGTGTTGAGAATGAAACAAGCTATCCAAAATATTTTTTTTTATTGTAAAATATGAATATGGAAAAAAGTAACTTGCGAAACAATATTTAGGGTTCGCTTTTTCTACCCCTTACAATCATAGAATTTTTTGAGTTGAATGTCTGCTTAATTTTATTATTTTCAGTTTCTTGGTTAAAAAAAAAAAAAACTGCTTTTCGGGTGCCATCATTGGTGGTTGGGCTCAAAAAAGGGAAGTTTATATGACAAACTCAACCTATTTTTTGACCCCCTAATTTTTTTTGTAACCATTAATATACCATATTCCATATTCATATAAGAGAATAACATTGAATTTTTTTTGTAATATGAAGTAATTTGGTAACATATACTAATTAATTAATATCTAATAATTTATTTTTTTGTATACAGATATATTATCTTTATGTTAGGACATAATTTTTGGAAAAATAGAAAGTGCGACACAATGAAAAAAACAAAATTGTGTATCCAAATAATATAAATTAGTTGGCGCCGCGACTAAACCAACTGTGAATCTATGTACTGCGGTTGGCGCTGCTAGCATGAGAAATTCGTTGATTTTATTCAGAATGAAACAATGACAGGCTGCTAGGGATATACAACGCGTATAATAGAAAATAGTAATATTATGAATGAAACTGTACCCAGTGCGGTAAATTCGACGATGAGCGATCGCTTTATTGAGAATAAGTTTAAACCAGCGGTAAACTAATGAATTATAACTGGATTGACCGCCGTGTACACAATCATACTAATATAATCAAAATAATTGCGTGTTTTCTGTAAGATTTGTATTCTTCAGCACAATGCTTTCGACTTAAGTCATCATCAGTACTACCCTGGAATAACAATAAATTGACATGTAGTGGGTTTAACCAATAGGTACAAACTTCTTTCTAAAACGTACACAAAATATGAACAAAAATCAAATGGGCCTTACTAAACCTTTGTCTCCCACTAAATTCCTCTAAGTATGAGCAAACTGATGTTTTAGCAATTGAGAGCCTCCTGTCACCTTTGCTTGCTGATATTTTTATTGATTTTATTGATCTCATCAAATAAATAAATATCAAGTTGGTCCAAATACGTAGACGACTGTTTTGTTATTGTGCGAGCTAATTTCGACACAACATCAAAATTACTAGAAAAAATTAATGAAATATATCTTGGAATTACATTAAGACTACAAAAGTAGAGGGAATTTTCCTCAACATTAGAAGAATTAATAATCGATTCCAATTGCAAATTTACAGAAAACCCACACCAACTGACCACACCATCCATTCTTCATCAAATCATTCCATGCCTGGTTTCACACAGCCAAAAGATGTCTTCGTACACTATTGGACATTACCAGATATGAATCTGAAATTAATATTTTTAAGGAAATAGCTGTGAACAATAGCTTCAATATAATAGAAAGGTACTGTAACCAGGACCTTTTGCGCACTGTTCAAATGTATAGCCAGTTTTCAAAAAACACTCCTAGGTCTTCCGAAAAGACCCCTCATAATTCCGTTGACGAGTTTTTGAGGTTTTTTTATTTCATCCACCAAATTTCCATCCATAGTTTCAATATTAGGATGGACGGGATCTACTCGGGGTGATACATAGAAAAATGTTCTTACAATTCAACTAATAAGTTCATCAATCGTATTACATATTCTGATTCTGAAAATATTCTTTCCAATTCGTTAAAATAAATCCAATTTACCACATTTTATCTCGAGCCAGTATTGCGTTTTAATATCCATTCGAAATCAATTTTACAAGTTAATCCTTCAGTCAGTAGAGAACAAAAAATCCTTTTCAACATCTACGGTCTGAAAATATCTGTTTCAATTCATTAAATATACCATATCTGATTATTTTTGATAAACGAATGCTTTAAATAGTATCGCTATAAACGCATCTTAATAACTGTTTTACAACATCTTCTGTGACTGTTCAAAATCAGGGTAGTCAGATTTTGTCATAATTTGTATGCATTGGACTGTTTCAGAGGATTGAGTTGGAAAAATTGTTAAAACCAATTTCTTTACATATACACATTGTTAAAACAAAAATGAGAGGCATGAGCATACGTATAAGTTCAAATGGTGAGGAGATAATCACCAAAAAAACACAACGTTTACAGTGATGGAGAGCAATGGACAATTGTCAAAATATGAGAAGGGCGATTCCACCAGAAAAAACAGAAGGTTTATAGTGATGACCTACTTGAAAATGTAATTGCTTGAGAGTACTAAAGAAAAGAAAATATATGCATATAGGTATGGAGAGTAGACTAGCGCGTTGCACCAACAATCAGCTTTCATGAAAGTGAGAATGAGAGTTGAACTTGAAATTAAATTGATGATTTAATTTCAGAAAAGCAGTTACATACAAAAGCTTGATTGAGCTTGTTGAGTGCACGTCGCCATTTTATACAAGTATTAAACTGATAAGAGACGAAACTGAATCTGAACGTTAACACTAATTTTCAGAATTACATTCTAGTAAAATTAAATAAATGAGCACAAAGGAAATACTGAAATGATTATCAAATGGTAAATATTATCTTAAGTAACGGTAAAGAGATGATCGAACGTGTGAGGAAAACTAAAATGGCGAAAGTCCAGTGCAACCGGTCGTGAAAACGAACTAGTTAAAATTCATATAAAAACTGTTGAAAAGAGTAGACGTTATGATATTTTATATCGAACAAACCATTGAATATTATATCTAGAGAATAAAAGAGTTCAATCAAACCTAAATTTATGGGCCCCAATTCCTTAAGGTAAGTCCATAAGTACCATATTTAACTCGTTCCAACCTGGGACAGGTATTAATTCAATATCAATTTTCAATCATCTTTTGAACAAGAAGCTCTTCCCCCATAAAAATGAGACATAAACATGACCTTTATAATTCTCCAACCAGTACCTACGAACACATCAGTAGTTTTCGAGTTATTGCGAAAAAAAAATTCAGATCGTTATTGGACTCAAAAACTACAATACAAATTTCAACTAACTAACTTATCTAGTTGTCGTGCTTACGGATGACCGAATATAACTTAGTTGGACCTCTGATTCTTTATCAGTGAGTTGTGTTTGAGGGCATGTGTGGCCAAAAATCGAAAATTATAAATATTAGGAAAAATCAATATGAGTGAGAAGAATTTGCGAATATACTCGTGGCTGCAAGTCCTCCCAAAATTACACAACTCAAAAAAAACTCCAATTCTCCAACACTAGTGGTTCAGGAGATATCGCTTCTTGAATCCACGCATGCGCAGACCCTCACCAGGGGATTCTATAGAGGAATAGCATCCGCCACCCCAAAATCCCAATCCTCTCTGACGAAAGCACCAGCAGTTAAATCACTGATGGTGTGCTCATGCGCATAATGAAAAATGCCCGTAAGGGGTAACATCCATTTCGAAATTAGCCCCAGGGCCACGGTACGGACACTTTAACTCGGAAACAACGCTACATCGCCCAAACTGACTTGTTCTTGCACTGAATTGCCATGAATATTCTTTTGAAACCTCACAATATCGGCTCAGCACTCCCAACATAACCCATACAACCCAAAAACAGTCACTTCTCTTCTGCGCATGCGCAATCTACTTGCGGCTAAACGTCCTCTCGAAATCACACACCTTACAAAAAACTCCGATTTTCCTACACTAGTGGTTCAGGAGATATCACATCTTTAATCCACGCATGCGCAGACCCTCCACAGGGATTCTATGGAGAAATAGCATCCGCCACCCCAAAACCCCAATCCTCTCTGACGAAAACACCACCAGTTAAATCACTGATGGTCTGCAATGCGCATAACGAAAAATGCCTGTAAGGGGTAACATCAATTTCAAAATTAGCCCCAGGGCCACGGTACGAACACCTTAACTAGGAAACAATGCTACAACCCCCAAACTGACTTGTCCTTGAACTGAATTGCTATGAATATTCTTTTAAAACCTCACAATATCGACTCAGCACTCCCAACATAACCCATCCAATTAAAAAACTTCTCTTCTGCGCATGCGCAATCTACTCGCGGCTAAAAGTCCTCTCAAAATAACACACCTTACAAAAAACTCCGATTTTCCAACACTAGTGGTTCGGGAGATATCGCATCTTTAATCTACGCATGCGCAGACCCTCATCAAGTATCTGGATTCTATGGAGGAATAGCATCCGCCACCCCAAAACCCCAATCCTCTCTGACGAAAACTACAGCAGTTAAATGACTTCTCATCTGCGCATGCGCACAATGAAAAATGCCCGGAAAAGGCAGCATGAACCTCAAAAAAAAAAGGTTTCGGCATTTTAAGCAAAGTATTCCGCAAAATAGTAGTAATTTTTTTATTTTTTTCATGTCACGTGATCTTCACGAAATTTTGCAAAAGTGTTTGCATTGGTCTTCTGCATCTAACTACTCAGTTTAATCTAATCAGATCAGTATTTTTCGAGTTATCGTGAAAACAAAATTTTAAAATTTTTTAATTTTTTTTTTGCCACTTTAGGGCCGTCCGGTCATAACAAAGCTTCGCAGGAATATAAAGGTCATGATTCTACAATTTGATGCCAAATTTCAGAAAGATCGAGTGATCGGTTCCGGAAATATTCATAAAAAACGTTTTGACTAAAAACGGCCTTAACTCCGAAACCGCTCGGTGGATTTCGCCCGTTAACGAACTTGTCCGAGAGATTTGCGCTACAAAACTACCCTGCAAATTTCAACGCTCTAAGTCGTTCCGTTCGAGAGTTATCGTGCTAACGGCCAGCCGGCCGGCCGGCCGGACCGGACGGACAGAATTGAATTTGACCTCGAACTCTTCATCAGGGAGTCGAACCCAAACGTTTGAGACCATTTTCGAAAAAAAAATCGAAAAATACAGACATTGTGACGAAATGATAGCACGCTGTTCCTTGCGGAACACGCGCGCAAAAAGTGGGAAAGCCCTGTGGACAGGAGATTTTGGCGCTCTTCCTCATACGACAAATCATATCTTCAAAAGTATTAGTAAGAGTTGGGAATTATATCAATCGATTCTTATGATAGAACTTCATCATAGAAGAAATTAAATTCAAACATCATGAACAAATTTAGATTTAAGAAGAGTGCCAAAAATTTATTAATCCAAAACAAATAAACCAATTCTACCTAACAATGAACTCATCCGAGATATTCATTCCTCAATTCTATGATGAACGATATATTCTTTCCCCAAATCCAATCTGAAAATTATATTATATCAATTGAAACTTTAGCCAATATTCCAGTTTTGTTTTTACTGGAGATATTCTGACCCCGAAAAGTATGATAACATAGTAAAATTCTCATAATTCTACGATTGCTGAAATGAATTTGACATGTCATGTCTCAGGAAAATAAGTTGACAATTATCAACACAGATCATATCAAACTTATTCATAGATAGAATAATAATAGCATTCTGTGAAAACATAGAAGTACGATTTATTATTGAAATTTTGAAAAATCATATCTCCAAAGTATTAGCTTGTTAGACATATTAATGATATCAATGGATTCTTATGGTAAAACTGCATCTTGAAAAAAAATTATTTTGAAATTTGTAATGTAAAATTTTTTTTTATGTTACTCCGAAACCATCGTACCAATTTTCCCCAATTACGAACTTAGCCGAGATGTTCGTCTCCCAAACCTACTCTTAACATTTCAACTGTCTAGCTCATTCCGTTCGAGAGTTATCGTGTTAACGGTCGGCCGGACAGAATTGATTTCGACCACGTATTCTTGATCAGTGAGTCGAACCAAATCGTTTCAGACCATTTTCCGCCAAAAATTCGGAAATTGCAGATATATGGGCAAATTGATAAGCACTCTGTTCCGAGGAACAAGAGCGTCAAAAAAAGAACGAATGTTCCAAATATATGTGTTTATCTGAAAGGACTCGTTTTCGAGGTTTATATACCGGATAAGCTCTTCACATAATATGAATACCTACCCATTTGAAGAACATTCTTCATTGGAGTTGAAAGAAACTATGAATCAAAATGCCCAAATCTGCTGAAGAGTTTTCAGTATCCTCGAAAAACACATCCTATATTCTCATACACCTTCACGATATTATTTTCATCAATCCTCACTCATAAAGTGCACTTTTTCTATAAGTTTCTATTGCAATTCTGCATGGTTTATATATTCCGGGACTACTGATTGCCTCTCACTATATTTTTCTTCATTTCGTAATAAATACAAGATGTTTTCGCAACATTCCTGTATAACCATGTAAACCGAATAGAAAGAACGAGATGATGAGACTCGAGTAATATAATATGAGCCATATGGCAGGCCTCAGAGAATTCGAGAATATAAGAAATAAAGTAAGAGAAAAATAAGTGGGAAATATTTCATTTTAATGGCACTGGTCTTGAAATGGGACTTGAATAAATTTCAAATTATGATTACTTAGAAGTTAACGTGGTCGAAAAATAATTTTCTAACGCAGTAATTTATTTAGTAGTCTACTTACATTTCACCGCAAAATATATTTTGTGTGTTAGTAACATTAAGCTTTTCCAACATCTTACTATGATCATGTATTTGTGCGCTCGTACCACGGCGCCATCACTTGCTTGTAAGTTTTCTCTCCCAAAAATATCTATAATAAAAAAAATGCAATTCTTCTGGAATTGCTTCTGCGTTAGTAACACAAGATATTTGTCAGAAGCAATTTAGGAAACATGTTGCTTAATAAACAGTAACGAAATAACACCAACGATAAAATAACTTTTTTGTAACGTTTCAGACTCCTTCATCAGACACTTAGCGAACATTTTTAGAATGTCCAAGTACCTACTTACTCTTTCTTAACCAAATTCAGCCATATATGATCAATTGCAAATAATCATTAAAGGATACTGTGGGAGGTATACTCATCATTGAAAGGTTTTTTCTGGGTTTTCTCTCCCAAACTCTGAAAAATATCTATAAAATAGAAATTTATTATTTTGTGAATTGCTTCTGCGTAAGAAACACAATATTTGTCAGAAGCAATATATCGAACATTGTTACCTGACAAACAATAACGAAACAACATCAAAGATGAAACAACTATTTTGCAACTTATAGCTATTCTGAAATTCGAGAATTTCAGAATAGCTATATCAACAAAAACTAATTCTGAAGATTTTCGTTAGTGGCTGAAGAAGGAATCTGATTTAGACTACGAAACGTTATGAAATAGTTGTTTCATCGTTGATGTTGTTTTGTTATTGTTTGTTGGGCAACATTTTATGTTTCTTACGCAGAAGCAATTCACGAAATAATAAGTTTTTACTTAATAGATACATTTTCCAAGGTTTGGGAGAGAAAACCCAGAAAGAAACCATTCAATAATGATCAATTCCATCTGAGCAATAAGCACGTTTTGTTTTTGCTGTTCAACAAAATACAATTCATAATCTCCATCTCTATGTCATCAGTATCTTTGTTTTACTCCAATCTATCACTGAATGATGAATGCACCTACCAAAGTATCCTTTAATGATTACTTATTGTATTTAAGTGATTAAGCGTCCCAAGATAAATTTCAAAAGAAGGAGATTTGAAATTTCCATAGTAGGTTTGGAAAACTTTCTTGAAGGAAGAGAAATATTATAATTTTCGAGGGTTCCAATTTTTTTCCGGTAAAATGCCAGCAATATTTCTGCAAAATTCATACATTCCACAAAACATATAAATTACTGAGGAAAGCGAAGAGTTCTGAGGGATTCTATGTTTAAAGTTGCGAAAAGCTAAGAAGAAGGGTTTTGATACCCTCTCAAAGACAACATTGCAAATTGTGCTTCATTTTATCAAAATGATAATTCGTTTCTTCAAGAAGGGACAAGAATGCAATTTTTACGGAAATTCGAAGAATTCCGGAGTTTCTGGGATATTTCACGACGTTGCGGGTATATTCTTCCTGTTCCTCTTCTGTGGCGCTGACCTTAGGCTCAACGGAGGCCGCGAGGCCCATTATTCCTCCACGTAAAGTTATGGGACTCGGACCCTATAATTCGAAGACAAAAAAGGTGTTCGATCCTTAGTTCGGTTAGGTTGCTGTTGTATAGAATATTTTCGGATGTTTTATATTTGTTCCTGCATCATCGATGCAAGAAGCAGGTAGTTAGCCTTAGTCTCTTCAAATGTACCTATGTTAAACTGGTAGCCTGTTCAGCATGCATTGATTCAAGATGCGATAAGTACTAGTATTGGAGAATCGAGATTTTTCGTGAGGGTGTGATTTTGAGAGGAATTTCAGCCGCGAAAGGATTGCGCATGCGTATGTGTTATGTTGGGAGCGGTTTAGGACTATCGTTCATGGGTCTGATGCTGAGCCGGTATTGTGAGGTTTTAAAAGATTATTCATGGCAATTCTGTGCATGGTGTCAGTTTGGGGGAAGTAGCGTTGTTTACGAATTGAAGTGTCCGTGCCGTGGCTCTGGAGCTAATTTAGGAATTCATGTTACCCCTTACGGACATTTGCGTTATGCGCATGAGCAGACTAGAAGTGATTTAACGGCTGGAGTTTTGGAGGTGCAGGATGCTATTCCTCCAGGTGTAGGCAGCTTCTTCAGACATGAATGCTGCTTCCAATGGCCATGAACGGTGTTTAGCGTTTTCAAAAATAATTATAGAAAAATGGAGATACCGTTGTTAATAAATCAACAAGTCCAGAGCGTTCCTGCCAATAGGCTCTTCATAATGGATTCGTACAATTAATATAAAGAATATAGCAAAAACGCGTCTGCTCTTGCTTTCTCGGCAAATCAATGAACTCCTTGGGGTTTATTTGACTTGTGCAATATATGCATCAGTATATTAATTATACGAAGCAATTTATGAAGGACCCGATTGGCAGGAACGCTCTGGACTTGTTGATTTATTAACAACGGTACCTATCGCCATTTTTCATTATTATTTAATATTGCAATATACAGTGTGTCAATCTTAGGCGTGGCACTAAGAGCGGTGATGATCACCCCTCAATGTTGAACGGAGTTGGAAAAATTGTTGAAAACAAGGAGTTGAAACAAATTTCAGAGGGGGCGGAAAAAATTTCGGAGGAGTTCGGAAAAATTTCAAAACAGATGGAAAAATTTCAATGGAGTTGGAATATTTCCGAAAAAATTGTTATAAAATGTGGAGGAATTTGACTGCCTGACCGTATAAATGCAAAGAAGGTAGATAATAGGGACAGGATAATATGGAATAACACCATGAACCCTTGTACAGTCTTGAAGAAGCTGCCTACACCTCACCCCTTAATACGTGCCTGGATTTTTTCTTCCATCTACGATTGTGACAATTTTTAGTGTCGAATATCTGTACAAAATTTGATTGAAAAATAATAACCTAATCAGAAGTTATCGACAAGTGTATTCTCGGCAGAAACAGTTTTATCATGTATCCCCAAAATAGTTGGCTTCAGACCTGGAATATTTTCAGTTTTTAAGACCACGACATAGGCCCCACGGCAGTGAACTATGGCTTACAGCCTGTGTAACAAGGATAATCTCCAGAACAGTGACTAGGTATTATAATTCAACAAAAAATTGCACCCTTGGATGTGTTCAGTATCTTGATGGATGACCGCTCTGGTTATGAGTTTACATAAGCGTGCTAAAGCAGACTGGCCTCACGTCAGTGCTTTTCAAACTATTTTTTTCGTCGTTTTTTGTCCATGAAGATTCCTGTATGTCATTTCATACAAGAATACCGCGTTCCACAACGATTGAAATAAGCAAGCTGACACCTCGTTTGCTGTAAACATACGAATAAATTAAATATTATATCATAGCGAGCTAACTGATGCATTGGAAACCACAACAGATAAAAAATCAGCGAAAACCGCAACATTGTCATTTAATCGGAAGCCTTGTTGTTTTTTCTTCCCTATCACACATTTCAACTCGTTAAAAGTTGCCTCAGGTGCAAAATAAAACAGGTTTATTAAATACTCCAGGCACGTATGTTAAAAAGCCACGTGCTCATGACCATTGTATAGATAAAGGCACACTGCTGGTTTCTTCAGTGATGACCGCAACGTGGTGCAAATTGGTGTTAATATGTACTTGAATGTCAATCATTATACTCGCTGTAGGATTCATTAAAAGCTTTCCATATTAGACATACGATAAATAATTGTTCCAGATATTGAGGTACTGGTGTGACTTCAGTTTCTTCAGCGCACTTGTTCATTGCATGATGTACGACCCTAATTCATGACATCTAACACTGAATGAAATCTATAGATTTTTGCGCATATGTTCTGGGGAACATCGCGTTATCCTTCTGCCCAAATGTCTATAATTTTCGAATTTTTTACCGAAGATGATTTCAAACGATTGTGTTCAACTCCCCGATGAAGAATTCGAGGTCAAATTTGATTCTGTCCGGCCGGCCGTTTGGCCGTTGCCACGATAACTGGAGAACGGAAAGAGCTAGTGACTTGAAATTTTCAGGGTAGGTGGCGCATCCCTATATAACAGACACGTTCGTTAATAGGCATAATCGGCCCAATGGTTCACGCGTAATAATTTTGTTTTCAACCAATACAAATCCGATTGAATTGAAACTTGGTGAATAGTTGTAGAATATAAACCTAAAAACTTTTTTGCAATTTTGTGAGAATCATATCATTAGAACATTAGAAAAAATATATTAAAACGTATTTTTTATGTCACGATAACCTGAGAACAGAAAGGGCCAGAGACTTGAAATTTTGAGGTTATGTTGTGCATCTGAAAGTGATATTTGAGTTTGTTTATAGGCATAATCAGCCGAAGGGTTTTAGAGTTATATCCATCTGAAAAATACAAAATTGATTGAATTCAAACATGGTAAGTACCTAGTTGTAGAATGCCAACGCAAAAATCCTTGCACATTGAAACTTATTGAAAATAATTCTATATATCAGTAACTATTCGTCCGACATCGCTGAAGAGCCTTTAGAACCTAACTCTACTGCAACTGTTCAAGTTTGAACACGATCGGATATATATTATTGGAGATTCCAGCAGCCTTGTGTAAGTTCAGTAGATGGATGGGTGACCGTTGCCTCTATAACATTCGAACGAAAGGAGATAGGGACTTGCAATTTTCAGGGTATGTTGCGTATCCGAATGGGAGAGCTAAGCTTGTTTACGGGCATAATCGTTCCAACGGTTCCAGTGATACACCCACCTGGAATATTATTTCCTTGATAACTCAAAAAAACTATAGACTCGATAGAATTGAAGCTTGGTAACTAGTTGTAGAATATCGATATGAAGACGTGTTTCAAATTTTGTGGGAACCGTACCCCTAGGAAATTTTAGAAAAATTACGAGAAAAAAATTGGTTCAAGCACTGACTTGTCAGGAGCTTTTGCGCGTATGTACAAAATATACCTACAAGTTTATGGATTTGCGTAATATCAACTTCTATATTCCTCATAACCTCTTTGTTTGGCACCATGCCAATTCAATTGAGGATTCCCTGAATTTTGCTATTAATCAGTAATTTCAATATCATCGCCCAAAAAATTAAAAAAATATATGTAACTGCCTTGAATATGAATAGATGTTTCAAGTAAAGTAGAAAATTATGACGGAACCCTCACGAATAGTTGATTCATTATAATCTGGTTCAATCCATAGTTTTCGAAACAGTTGAAAAAAATTGATGACCACTTTTCCGTTATTATATTCTCTCTTGTCTCCAAGTTTATCGATATTGTGATACCGTTCAACGATTTGTCCGAAAACATGATAAAAAGTAAAACAATTAAGAACTGTGATAATCGTTAACGGCAAAGTTACTTGATTATTATATTTCGGACATACCTACAAAAATATCTAAAAATAGAATAAAGAAAAGTGTAAAAAAAGATATTGATACAGAAACAATTATTTTGGATTGAGACTGAAACTATAAATATTGGGGAGAATTAAAATGGTTAAATACTAAGGTGATTTCTGTGATAGAAATTAAACCAATAATAATTCAATAATAAATGTTGTGTACGTACTGCACGACGTTTATTATAATTTGTTTGTCCGTACGAGAGGAGAAACTCTTTGTAGGGTTACCCAGAGAGATTCCGCTCTCTCAGGAGTGTGGGACTCCAGTAGTTGTTTGGATTCTCACTGAATAATCTCTCACACATTCCTTGGACTGGTCCTTACAAGCCGGAGTAATATGTAATTGTATTAAGTAAATCGCCCTCATTCCGCCTAGACATCCTAGGATGAGTACGACCATCCTAACTTTATGCCATGCCATGCATACAGGTCCCCAAGTTTAAACATTAAATCCCTTTTCTGTTCTTCTCTCCGTCTTGAATCCAGCTGAATTAAAAAATGCGAAGCATAATTCTTCCGACAGGCCCTGATCTTTCAATCTCTTGCAATATATGGTGTGAAGATTTTTACTCATGTGTACTTCGATTAGTGTCTTCAGATGTGTCTGTCTGATCTCTCTGCCTACTCTTCTTTGGTCTGTTGGCGAGATAGGTGTTCCTGCTAGGTCATGATCGATGGATATGCTAGTTATACTGAGCTTCTCCAAGGCTCCCCGTCCAGCTCCAGATATCCTTGGTTTCTAATTTCATGAGCAGCTACAGTTTCCCGAAGCAGGTCTTCTCTTCTCAATATCCTTATCACCATCTCCAACATCGTTGTTGGTGTTGGTATTCCAAACTTTGAAAACCCCTGCCCCCCCGGCGTTTGTGGAATGTATACTCTTTGAATCGAACAGTTGGAATGCAGGCAACGATTCAGGTTTATCAATTTACGAGTGGATCTGTCTGGTCGGAGAATTTCATTCACTGTCCAGTTTACTACCCCGAAAGAGTAGGTGATTATCGGAACTGCCAAGATGCTCGTAGCAGACACTTCGTTTTCACCGGACAGCTGTGTTTTCCATATACCAGTCTCGGAGCTTCTTTTTGTGGCTGGATGTTAAGGCATCCTGGATTTGGGTTACCTCCAGTGCACCTCTTTGTTTCATTCTCAGAAATTTGTAAGTTTCTTCATCTTCGAGGTACCGAATGATTATTCCCCCTTCTTCATATTTGTATATTATTTATATTAATATTATTTTAATTGTTTTGCAATTTTTCTCTCAGAAATCACTTTAATATTTCACCATTTTAACTGTCGTCTATATTACTCATTACAAATTCAATCCATAATAATTGTTTCTGTATGAGAAAATTTTTCTTATTCACATTTCTTGCGCGCGTGTTCCGCAAGGAACAGCGTGCTATCATTTCGTCACAATGTCTGTATTTTTCGATTTTTTTTTCGAAAATGGTCTCTAATGATTGAGTTCGACTCCCTGATGAAGAATTCGAGGTCAAATTCAATTCTGTCCGTACAGTCCGGCCGGCCGGCAAGTCCGGCCGTTAGCACGATAACTCTCGAACGGAACGACTTTGAGCATTGAAATTTGCAGGGTAGTTTTGTAGCGCAAATATCTCGGACAAGTTCGTTAACGGGCGAAATCCACCGAGCGGTTTCGGAGTTAAGGCCGTTTTTAGTCAAAACGTTTTTTATGAATATTTCCGGAACCGATCACTCGATCTTTCTGAAATTTGGCATCAAATTGTAGAATCATGACCTTTATATTCCTGCGAAGCTTTGTTATGACCGGACGGCCGTAAAGTGGCAAAAAACATTTCAAAAATTTTAAAAATTTTGTTTTCACGATAACTCGAAAAATACTGATCTGAATAAATTGAAGCTCAGTAGTTAGATGCAAAAGACCAATGCAAACACTTTTGCAAAATTTCGTGAAGATCACGTGACATGAAAAAAAATCAAAAAATTACTACTATTTTGCGGAATACTTTGCTTAAAATGCCGAAACCTACTTTTTGCGCGTATGTTCTGGGGAACATACGCGTTATAGTTTTGCCCAAATGTGAAATTTAATTCTGTGGTGCCGTCCGGCCGTCCGGCCGTCCGGCCGTTGCCACGATAACTTGAGAACGAAAAGAGCCAGCGACTTGAAATTTTCAGGGTGGGTTGCGCATCCCAATACGACGGACAAGTTCGTTAATGGGTATAATCGGCCCAATGGTTTCCGAGTAATAATTTTGTTTTCAACCAAAATAAATCCGATCGAATTTAAACTTGGTGAATAGTTGTAGAATATAGACCTAAGCACGTTCGTGAAATTTTGTGAGAATCGTATTGCTAGAAAATTATTAAAAAATTATTAAAAAATATTTTTGTTGTCACGATAACCTGAGAACGGAAGGAGATAGCGGCTTGAAAATTTCAGGTTAGGTTGTGCATCTGAATGCGACATTTGAGTTTGTTTATGAGCATAATCGTCCAAACGGTTTCAGAGATATAGCCATCTAAAATTTTCTGAAATTTGGTAGTTTTTTGTTCCTCATTAACTCGAAGAATACAAAACCGATTGAATTCAAACATTACTATTAGTTGAAGAATACCAACGCGAAAATTCTCGCAGAATTTCGTGAGGATGGTATAACTAGAAAATTTTTAAAAAAATAGTTGAAAATTATTGAAAACAAATCTATATATCATAAACTATTCGTCCGGCATGGCTGAAATTTTGGAACAGCCTTCAGAACCTAACTCTACTGCAGAATTCCAAGTTTGAACACGATCGGATCTATATTGTTGGAGAACCGCGCAGCCTTTTGTGAGTTCGGTAGGAGATTCGAATCGTCGTATGATATGTTGTCTATGGTCGTATTTTTGCGAGAACCTTCAGTTCAAAAATAAAAATATGAATGTCATGATGACATATCTTTTACGCGTATGTTATGGGAAAATCGTATTATGTATTTCATCACAAATCTATGGGAGATGTTAGCCCTACATCGCATGCGCCCCGTTTTAACCTCAACATCGAATCTGATCTGAATGTGATCAAAACACAGATACAAAACGTAAACAAAATATTCTCAATCCACGAAGTACGAACGAGTATTCCTTCTGTTGAAAATAATCGAGATTACCTTGTATTTGAAGATTGGAGGAATCTAGAAATATTGTTTACGTATGTGAAAGAAATTCCAAATTATGGAGAACTGTGGAAAAGTTGTTCAGAAAGAAGATATCTGGTATATGTCCTTCAGGATTTCTGGCTAAAAATCAGCAGTAAGTAATAGAAGTGAATTGAATGAATTACTTTACTCAGAGAAATCCAAGTCTTAATATTTTCTTTCAGGTTGAAATGAATTAAGGTCCAGTTGACGTAGAGCAAAAAAGTAATGCTTTTCGACAAATAGAATGCATGAGTTACTCTTGGAGTTACTGCAGATAGAATTCTTAAAAACAAGGTATATGGAACTTAGTCGATTGAGTATTTGTGAAGATTAAGTATACCTCATGAGAAAATTTAATATTGATAAGAGGCAACCAAGATGACATGAACACTAATGGCGTATTCCATTGGTAGAACTCGTGCGCACTGAGTGCATGAATCGTATTCCATTGGGGAATTTCGTCAAGCATTTTGGCACATTTTGACGTCCAGTGCAACATTTTTTGCACTCAGTGCGTGCTCAGTGCAGCACTGGTGCTGCCAATGGAATACGCCATAAAATTTCTGCACCTACCCTATTATTCAGATTTGGCCCTTAGCTACTTTTACCTGTTTACACATAACATTTGCATAATACTATTGCACAAAAAAAAACAGTTGAATTACGCTTAGACCAGTGAATTTTGAACACTTTTCTGTTTTCCTGATATCATGGGTCTCTTACGATCCATCAACAGGGTGTGTGGATGCCAGCGTGTACCTATATAATAGGAATCTTAACAAAACATTTTAATTTTTCTAATTGCAGAATATTTTAAAATATGGGAGTAGAAGGTGATGCAATATAACATGTGTGTAGGTATGTGCGATTGGCTCAGTGGTAGAGTAATTGACTTGGGAGCGGAAGCCCCAAGTTCAATTCAGAGGCTAGGAAAGAAATTTTCTAGTCACGGTAATCGCCACCATTCGCTGTTGGGTCAAAAATTAACAGTGCTGTGCCTAAGGTGGCGTAAGGATACAGTGACAAAGCCTACACAGAACACAACTGCTTCTCCTAACTCAGGGCAAGCTCTTAGAGCTTATGAGGGGTCTCCTTGTGGAAGACCCAGGAGGATCAGTATAATAATAATAATATATTATGTATATTGTTTTCCCGTGGAACTTCAGGTATATGTTTCTTAAATGCTTGTTGCTTAGCATGCTTAACAATGAATACCTCTGAAGAACAGATTTTACTAATATTATAATAGAATGGCTTGATAATTCAACGCTAACTTTGAAAATGATGTATCCTAGTGTTGCGGAGGAAAATCCAAGTATATTTTACAACGAGAAGTAGTATATAAGGAAATGGAGAAAGTCAGTTATCATATTTTAATAATAATCTATATACAAGTATTTATCCTCCCTGCAATGTTTCACGAATCCTCCATGATTATGTGGGCAGCAGTGGTCCAAACTCGAAAAAATGCATTGCATGCTGCTTGATGTAGAATTGAATTTTCAAAATGAATGTTATTCTTGATCTCTCTTGAAGTAAATAATCGAATATGTTAATAGAGTTTTATTCGAAATTATTTCCTTTGTTTGTATTACGGCTTCAGTGAGGTATACAATTTTTTTGTTCACTGAGGGCTGATATATTTTACGACCTGTAAACTGTCAAGTAGCCTTACCGAAAGGAAAGTAATCTGTAAATGTTCACTTTAAAGGGGATCAGTAAATTCAACGAGCACATAGTTGACGAATACTTTACGGAGAGGTTGAATAAATCGGCCCTTAGTAGATAGTATAAAACAATATATAGATTGGTATCTAAATAAATGAATCTTATTTTCACAATAACTCTTTTCCCCTAACCCATGAAAACAAATTTTCACAGACAATTTACATGAATCATTAGCTTCAAACGTTCATTATCTTGAAATACAAATGAATAAGTGGAAATTTAATTTTAATATTTCAATATTGAATGGAATATTTAGAGTTTATCTATAATTTCAGATATCTCATCTCATCAACGATTGACAAAAGTATTGAAATTGATTATGCATTAAACGATGTGTTCAAATGTCAAATTATTACCATATTCCATATCGACAGACATTCTTGTAATGATTATGAAGAATTAAAAAGGTTTTTTTATTAAATATTTAAAACTGTAATTAGTTCTTTGAAATACCATTGAATGAAGAAATTCTTGTAAGTTAACAAAATATCTTTATTTGAACAATAAAAATGCATCATTTTATTAAAATGATAGTTTGACTATCCAATAATTGCTTATTTTCTTTATAATATTTTTGCTGTAAGTCAGTATAGCTTAGAACTTTCAAAGTAACGTCCAACAATATTAATTTAAATGATATTATAAATAAAAAAATTGGTTCAAGCACTGACGTGAAGTCAGAAGCTTTTGCGCGTATGTTCTATTGTCCATTCTCCTGTATTGGACACTCTTCTTAATCGAATTTACCATGATGAATTCTATTGTCTATTCTCCTGTATTGGACACTCTTCTCAATCGAATTCACCATGATGATTTTTATTGTCTATTTTCCTGTATTGGAGACTCTTCTTAATCGAATTTGCCATGATGAATTCTATTGTCCATTCTGGACAATAGAATTCATCATGGCAAATTCGATTAAGAAGAGTCTCCAATACAGGAGAATGGACAATAGAATTCATCATGGTGAATTCGATTGAGAAGAGTGTCCAATACAGGAGAATAGACAATAGAATTCATCATGGTAAATTCGATTAAGAAGAGTGTCCAATACAGGAGAATGGACAATAGAACATACGCGCAAAAGCTTCTGACTTCACGTCAGTGCTTGAACCAATTTTTGAGGTTCATGCTGCCTTTTCCGGGCATTTTTCGTTGTGCGCATGCGCATATGAGAAGTCATTTAACTGCTGTAGTTTTCGTCAGAGAGGATTGGGGTTTTGGGGTGTCGGATGCTATTCCTCCATAGAATCCAGATCCCTGATGAGGGTCTGCGCATGCGTAGATTAAAGATGCGATATCTCCCGAACCACTAGTGTTGGAGATCGGAGTTTTTTGTAAGGTGTGTTATTTTGAGAGGACTTTTAGCCGCGAGTAGATTGCGCATGCGCAGCGGAGTAGTGACTGTTTTTTAATTGGATGTGTTATGTTGGGAGTGCTGAGTCGATATTGTGAGGTATTAAAAGAATATTCATAGCAATTCAGTTCAAGGACAAGTCAGTTTGGGGGATGTAGCGTTGTTTCCGAGTTAAAGTGTTCGTACCGTGGCCCTGGGGCTAATTTTGAAATTGCTGTTACCCCTTACAGGCATTTTTCGTTATGCGCATGAGCAGACCATCAGTGATTTAACTGGTGGTGTTTTCGTCAGAGAGGATTGAGGTTTTGGGGTGGCGGATGCTATTCCTCCATAGAATCCCCTGTTGATGGTCTGCGCATGCGTGGATTAAGATGTGATATCTCCTGAACCACTAGTGTTGGAGAATCGGAGTTTTTTGTAAGGTTTATGATTTCGAGAGGACTTTTAGCCGCAAGTAGATTGCGCATGCGCAGAAGAGAAGTGACTGTTTTTGGGTTGTATGGGTTATGTTAGGAGTGCTGAGCCGATATTGTGAGGTTTCAAAAGAATATTCGTGGCAATTCAGTGCAGTTTGGGGGATGTAGCGTTGTTTCCGAGTTAAAGTGTCCGTACCGTGGCCCTGGGGCTAATTTCGAAATTGATGTTACATCTTACGGGCATTTTTCGTTATGCGCATGAGCAGACCATCAGTGATTTAACTTCTGGTGCTTTCGTCAGAGAGGATTTTGGGGTGGCGGATGCTATTCCTCTATAGAATCCCCTGGTGAGGGTATGCTTATGCGTGGATTCAAGAAGCGATATCTCCTGAACCACTAGTGTTGAGAATTGGAGTTTTTTGTGAGATGTGTAATTTTGGGAGGACTTGCAGCCACGAGTATATTGCGCATGCGCAGACGAGAAGTGAATGGTTTTGGGTATTTTGGGTTATGTTGGGAGTAATGAGCCGATATTGTGAGGTTTTAAAAGAATATTCATGTCAATTCAGTGCACGGGCACAAGTCAGTTTGGGGGAAATAGCGTTGTTTCTGAGTTGAAATGTCTGTATGGTAGCCCTGAGGCGAATTTATAAATAACTATATTCGGTAGATCTATATTAAAATACGTTCGGATTTGGAGAAGAGGCAATTGCTCTCCTAACGGAGGTCCCACAACCGCAATTTTTTTTGATCTACGGTAAAGCTAACAGCCAAACTGTATTGATAGCTATATTTGTTAAAGGAACTTGAAAAAAAAAAGCACTGACGTGAAGTCAGTACTCTTTGGCGTGCGTGTTCACGGTGGCTAATTTGAATTGAATGATGAGTACTTCAAGCTCAGTGGATAGAGCGAGCTGAAGATCTACCCAAAGGATAGTGGACACCATTCACTGTCGGTTCAAAAATCAACAGTGCTGTATCTAAGCTGCCATCAGGAAAGAGTAACAAAGTTGGAAAAGAACACAACTGACCCTCCTTAGTCGCTCAAGCTCCTAGAAGATTTGGGAGGGTCAGTATTATCCTAATCAGTGTTATAGCACGCGCGCAAAATCAGAGTGACTTAACAATGAAAGAAAAAGTGTAAAAAGTCAATCTGCTTTGGCGCGCGTGCTATAAACACGATTAGGATAATACCGAGGGGCAAACCACCCATAAAAATGTGTACACCATAATTCCACTTTGTGCAATAATTCCACGGAATTCCAAGTACTTCCACGGAATTCCACGGAATTCCTAGTCATTTGGGTATTTCAACTATTTCGATTAACTTCTCTACTAGACATATGTATTAGCTATTTTGACAGGATCTATGTCGACAAAGTCGAAATCCACTATGCCGGTTAATTTTTTTCGGGATATTTGAAACCATAATGTTAATGCTATGTTTGGTATCAAGGCAGCATTAACAATTTTCATAAATTCATTAAGTAACATTCTTTCTCTCCTGTTAGGTTGTAGCAAAAAAAGTGCTTTGAATAAAAGAAGCATGTTTTTTCCGTGTTTCATTGATTAGAACTACTTCACATCAGTTGGAGTACAGTTACTAACACACCAATCAAATTCTGATTATTTTTTGCGCGTATATATGTTCTGGGAAACATAGAGTAGACATTTCACGCAAGTGTCTGTAATTTTTGCCGAAAATGGTCTCAAACGACTGAATCCGACTTCCTGATGAAGAATCCGATATAAAATTTGATTCTGTCCGACCAGCCAGCCGGCCGTTTCCACGATAATTTTTGAACGGAATGGGTTTGCGACATGAACTTTTCAGGGTAGATTGCAAATCCGAATACAACGGACAAGTTCCTTAACGGGTATAATCGGCCGTACGGTTTCGGTGTTATACCAATCTGAAATTTTGTTTTACCGATAACTCCAAAGTTCAGGTCCAATCGAATTGAAATTAGTTGTAGAATGCCGAGATGAAGACTCATGCGAAATTTGGTGACAATCGTATAACTGGAAAATAAAAAAAATTGGTTCAAGCACTGACGTGAAGTCAGAAGCTTATGTGCGTATGTTCTATTGTCCATTCTTCTGTATTCAACACCCTTAATCGAATTTACCATGGTAAATTATGTTGTTCATTCTCCTGTATTGGACACTCTTAATTCGATTTTACCATGGTCAATTCGAATTAAGTGTCCAATACTGGAGAATGGACAACATAATTTGCCATGGTAAATTCGATTAGGGGTGTCCAATACAGAAGAATGGACAATAGAACATAAGTGCAAAAGCTTCTGACTTCATGTCAGTGCTTGAACCAATTTTTTTTTGTGATTTTTTCGAAATTTTCTAGGTGTACGGTTCTTAAATTTTCTTTTTCCGTCATTTTTTTCAAATTTTCTATGTGTATGGTTCTTACAAAATTTCAAACACGTCTTAATGTTGATTTTCTACTAATAGTTACCAAGCTTCAATTGGATGGAATATTTATTTTTTGTGTTATCAAGGAATTAATATTTCAGGTGGGTATAACTCGGAAACCGTTAGACCGATTATGCCCAAAAACGAAGTCAACTCTCCCTTTCGGATACGCAACCTACTCTGAAAATTGAGAGTCCCTATCTCCTTTCATTCGAATGTTATCGAGGCAACGGTCACCCATCTACTGAACTCACACAAGAATGCTCGAATCTCCAACAATATTTAACCGATCGTATTAAAACTTGAAATTTGGCAGTAGAGTTAGGTTATGAACGCTCTTGCAAAATTTCAGCAATTTAAAAAGAATAGTTACTGATAAATATAGAATTTTTTTTTCAATTTTCTATGATATTTTAGAAACTTTCTACAAATACTATCTTCACAAAATTTTGCAAGAATTTTCGCGTTGGCATTCTACAACTAATTACCATGTTTGAATTCAATCGGTTTAGTATTTTTCGAGTTAATGAGGAACAAAAAACAACCAAACCTCAGATGGCCATAACTCTGAACCCGTTTGGCCGATTATGCTCATAAATGAACTGAAATGTCGCGTTCTGGTGCACGTCCTAACCTGAAAACTTCAAGCCGCTATCTCTTTCCTTTCTCAAGTTATCGTGAAAACAAAAATATTTTTCATTTTTTAATAATTTTCTAGCCGAACGATTCGCACAAAATTTCACAAACGTGCTTAGGTTTATATTCTACAACTACTCACCAAGTTTCAATTCGATCGGATTTGTATTGGTTGAAAACGAAATTATTACTCAGATACCAATGGGCTGATTATGCCCATTAACGAACTTGTCCGTTGTATTGGGATGCGCCACCCACCCTCAAAATTTCAAGTCGCTAGCTCTTTTTGTTCTCAAGTTATCATGGCAACGGCCGGACGGCCGACCGGACAGAATCAAATTTGGCCTCGAATTCTTCATTGGGGAGTCGAACTAAATCGTTTGAGACCATTTTCGTCAAAAAATTCGAAAGTAACAGACATTTGGACAAATTGATAACGCGATGTTCCCCAGAACATACGCACAAAAATAATAATAAACAACCTGTATCTCGGAAACTATTCGTCCGATATCGCTGAAATTTTCAGAGAGCCTTCAGAACCTCATTCTAAAGCCAAATTTCAACAGAATGGGGTCTAAATTGTTGGAGATTTTGGCAAATATTGGAAATGCCACAGCGTAGGGTACGTTCAGCATCTGCATGGGTGATCGTTACCACAATAACTTACGAACGGAAAGAGATAGCGACTTGCGATTTCCAGGGTAGGTTCCGCATCGGATTATGATAGTTGATTTCGTTAATCGGCTCGGTGGTTTCGGAGATATTCCCATATGAATATTATGCTTTTTCCTCAATAACTCAAAAAGACCGAATCCGATCCAATTCAAACTTGGTAGCATATTGTAGAATGCCGAATTTTTCCAAAATTATTTAAAAAAATAACAACTTAAATTTTATCTTCCAATGACTGGAATAGTACAGATCTATTCGATTTAAAATTAGATAGCTAGCTGAAGAATAGCTTAAAGATCTGTGCGAAGTTTAGTGAGGATTTTTTTGCTAAAAAATTTTAAAAAATCATTTAAACTTCGTTTTAGAAAGCACTGTCGTAAAGTCTTAAGCTGTTGTGCGCATGTTCATTTGCCTATTCAATCCTACTACAAAGGACAATAGAAAAAAATTGGCTCAAGCCCTGTGGACAAGAGCTTTTTGGCGCTCATGTTCAAACAGACAAATTGTATCTGAAAGTATTGGTTTTTCAGAGTTGGGAATTATATCAATGGATTCTTATGATAGAACTGCATAATGAAAGAAATCAAATTAAAAAAAGTATCGTTTAAAAAAAAATGTTTCACTAATTATCATTTAAATAAGAGCACCAAAAAAAAGAGCAATCTATAATGCTTCAAAAATTGTCATTAAATTTATTTATCCAGATTAAATGAGCAGTCTGCAATGATTCAACCTCGTGGAATGGATTGTTGCAACTTACACTCGGTGCATAGTTTTCACAACTCCAAATACCTAAGGAAAGTATCATCGAAATGTCTAGAGCAAGGCTGGAGACAATCATAGCAGATTGTCCATTTATTCCTGATATTTGAGTAGGAAGAGGCATACGAACAGATTATTTTAATAGTTCAAAATATATTAACTAGCAACATTATGAAAATACTGTATATAGGAACATATTTTACTACTTAAGGAAGTAAAATGTAATATTAACCTCAGTGGTCAACGAAGAGTATTTTGTTTTGATGATTCCATTGTGTTCTTCTTTCCTTCATTAACTATATCATTGAAATGATCCAATTCTAAATCTTCTCAAACGTTATCCCGAATTTATACGTAAATTATCCAATATGCAACCAGTCAATATTATTTTCGGTTTCAAAACAGTCTTGTATATTTTCACAAATTCAAGAATCGGATACTTGTTTTCAAACTAAGAATTGACATGACTCTAATCTAATAGCTAGAAAAGATGACATTTACGAACAGTGATCACAGACAGTGAAAACATAGAACTACGAAGTATTATTGAAATTTTGAAAAATCATATCTCCGAAAGTATTAGCTTGTTAGAGTTGTAACGTTAACAAAAATTTGTTTTTCGTTACTCCGAAACTAATAACGCGATTTTGCCCAATAACGAACTTAACCAAGATATTTATGCCTCGAACCTACTCTGAAAATTTCAATTGTCTAGCTCATTCCGTTCGAGAGTTATCGTGTTATCGGCCGGACGGACGGCCGGACAGAATCGATTTTGAACATGGATTCTTGGTCAGTGAGTTGAACCAAATCGTTCGAGACCATTTTCAGCCAAAAATTCGAAAATTACAGACATTTGGGCAAATTGATAAGCACTCTGTTCCGAGGGACCAGAGCGGTCTCTACGTCATTTCCTTCGTTATCGTGCATACGGATGCTCAGCCCGACGGACAGCAATGAATTTCAGCACGGAATTTGAATCAGTGTGAAAAATCCCTGGCAAACCCTTCGATTGAGGCCATTCCTGGTCAATACAAAAATACATACATCGCTCGTATAAGTAGGACGAGCGCGGCAAAAAAACGAGGAATTCCACGGAATTCCACGGAATTCCACGGAATTCCACGGAATTCCACGGAATTCCTCCAACTTGTACACCATAATTCCACGGTGGTTTGCCCCTCGGATAATACTGACCCTCCCAAATCTTCTAGGAGCTTGTGCGACTAAGGAGGGTCAGTTGTGTTCTTTTCCAACTCTGTTACTCTATCCTGATGGCAGCTTAGATACAGCACTGTTAATTTTTGAACCGACAGTGAATGGTGTCCACTATCCTTTTGGTAGATCTTCGGCTCACTCTATCCACTGAGCTTGAAGTACTCATCATTCAATTCAAATTAGCCACCGTGAACACGCGCGCCAAAGAGTACTGACTACACGTCAGTGCTATTTTTTTTTTCTTTTCCTATTTTGAGGTATTTGTCTATAAAAATTAGGCAATGGATGTCCACAATCTTAATAATTAAGAACTTTCATGGATCGGTAATATAAAAAGGGTCAGATCAGTGAAATTAATGGAAGTAAAATTCAATTGTTAATAATTTCAACATCCTTCAACCTGTATATAATCTATTTTTAATAAAATTGATAATTTGATGAGTTGTTTAAACTGTTAAAAAAATAATTGTCAGTTGAAAACAACCTATGCGAGTGGAGTGTATCACTTATAATAATGGAATATTTATGATGATCGATATACACGCACGCTTCCATAAATTAACAACAATCTTACAAATATACAAATACACGTCCAATTTTCCAAGATATTCGAAGGAAACGAATAAATAAGTAAAAATAAATATGACCTTCACAATATGTCCAAAAAAAATGAGCAATTCACTACCAGTAATTCAAAGATGAACAACGCATTGAAACTAACTGCATTCGAAATATTCTTCCGTATAGGAAGTTTCACTATGAAATATTTTCTGCACTGAGCAAACTGCATGAACATTATAAAATGTCTAATAAACAGAACGAGTTCCATATGTTGGCAGTAATGGCTATTAAGGTTGTTCATTCATCAGAAAAATCATAATTTCACATGATATTCAGTGATGCTAAATCTCATTACATTTCTGGAATGAACAGGTGGTAAGTATGTTACATTACGACATTTTTAAAGATTTCTGTTTGCATTTCTGGTGTCTGACTACTTCCTGATTCGAACTTACTTATAACAGATGAAGTACGGTTTGTTTAAATTCATAAATAGTTTGTTGTTTTTTGTGCTGAAGACGGTTACTCGCGGCGGGTGAATCATCAGCACTAAATGATCATTCATATAATAATATACGGGTACATACAATTCAATATTACCATTTATATATCTATATACAGTGCGAGTCAAAATTATGGAACAAATTAATTTTCTCAGAAGAAAAATATTTGGCAACAAAATCCTTAAACAGGTCAATTTTTGTTTCACTTTTACCAAATTTTTATGCATTTTTGAAGGATTTTTGTTGCACCGTGTGCCATCCCCATCAACCCTCTCAATTTTTTGAATAGGGAAAGTGGGTCATGTGGTACTTTTTTGACAAGGTCTTTATATCTTCTTTGCAGGCCTGCAGATATTTTCAAGAAAACATTTTTTTGGAAAAATAGTAAGTTCAAAGAGGTTTTCAGTATGTGCACTTTGTCATGGCTATTTACTTTGAGACGATGGTACCTGATGAAATTGGTCTCCGAGTGAAAGTCGACCATTAAGTACAGTTTTGTTCATGCACAACTTTCAACCCCCTCACGCCCCCCCCCATTTTTTTCCTCCATTAAAGGGTTCGTAGGGGTTGAAAGTTGTGCATGAACAAAACTGTAATGGTCGACTTTCATTCGGTGACAAATTTCATCAGATACCATCGTCTCAAAGTAAATGAGCCAAGACAAAGTGCACATACTGAAAACCTCTTTGAACTAACTCTTTTTCAAAAAAGAAAAATTTTTTCTTGAAAATTTTTGCACGTCTGTGAAGAAGATATAAAGACCTATCCAAAAATGTACCACATGACCCACTTTCCCTATTCAAAAAATTCAGAGGGTTGATGGGGATGGCACAGGGTGCAACAAAAATCCTTCAAAAATGCATAAACATTTGGTAAAAGTGAAACAAAAATTGACCTGTTTCGGGATTATGTTGCCAAATATTTTTCTTCTGAATATATGAATTTGTTCCATAATTTTGACGCTCACTGTATATTTTTCAGATTTCTATATATACCTAGTGACACTTTTCAGAACTGATTGACGTTATGAAACGTCTTACTTTGTGTAACTAGTTGCACAAAGTAAAATATTATGCAACTGGTGACGAAAAAAATTCCACAATTAGTGACAAAAAAATCCATTTATTTAACTGTTATAACACAAGATAAGTACATAAATTATAATTTAATTGGTGAAATTATTGATAACACAATTATTGCAATTGTTTAAATTAATTCCCGAACTTGTTTTATGGATCGCACTGGCTGTTATTTGGGATGTGGGGCACACTGCTAATTAGATGTTTCACCAAGTATATCTTGTGCAATATTTTTCCAACTGGTTCGAATTTTTTCCAACTCCTTCAAATTTTTTTCAACTCCGTCAAAACTTTTCCAACTGCTTAGAATTTTTTTCCAACTCCTTCGGAATTTTTGCCAACTCCTTCGAATTACTTTCAACTCCATCGAAACTTTTCCAACTGCTTCGAAATTTTTTCCAACTCCTTCGAAATTTTTCCAACTCCATCGAAATTTTCCAACTCCATCGAAATTTGTCCAACTGCTTCGAAATTTTTTTCATCTCCTTCGAAATTTTTCCAACTGTGGTGAGAATTTGCCAACTCCGTTCAACATTGGGGGGGGGGATCAGCCCCCCCCATCCCCCCCTTAGGCCCGTGCCTGTATGAACTCATACAGAAGATTCATGGAAATTAGACAGGAAAATCGTGTTGGAACTTTCTTTTGTAGATTGTCTATCTTTTCCTTTTTGCTCTGATTTTCTTTCGGCAATATAGATTTCAATAGTATAGTCACTTTTATCGACGGCGTTCCGTCAAAATTAATTATCTATTTGGCTCAATTATTGATGTATTTTGGTCGTCATATCCGATTTTTGATAATTTGCATTTAATTAATTATTTATTATTGTTGGAAAGCCGATTATTTTCTATCGTGGATCACTATCCAAATTTTATTAAATAGTTGAATTATACATTTTACTATCAAACGAAATCATTTCGCATATCCTACTCTAGACTGCTGAAGATCTCCTGCCGAAGCGTCGCAAATCTGATCAGCTCATCGGCGACCAAACTAGATTTATGAATTTTAATCCAAATTGCACTACTAGTATAGGCTCGTATCTTCAAAGAATGAACATTTCAAGGCAAGATATCGAATAGTTTAACTATTAGATCCATTGAATACAATAACAAGGATGATATCAATCATTCCGATCTGAAAGAAAATCTTACAATATTAATACGAGTAATAATAGCCTAATAAATAACGATCTGTGGAGGTTTTTTGATACTTAAATGAGGTGGAACAATGAAAGAACGCTAGTCGAGGTCATCGAAAATTATTCTTGCGAAATATCAGAGTATAGTATAATAATAGCTAAATATTTTCATAAAGGCGGTGTTCAGTGGTTTGTAATTATCTCAAAAGGAGCATCAAACTAAATAATTCCACAGACACTCGTTCATACACCAGTTCATATTAATCCAATATCGGAATGGATACTTCAAATTATAGTTAGTTATTTCTGGAATGAGCAGCGTTCATTGTTCGTGTTTGCGCGCATGTTGTAGAGAACAGTGCCATCCTTTTGCCCAAATGTCTGTAATTTTCGAATTTTTTACCGAAAATTGTCTAAAGTCGGGTCCAGACGGGTGTAATGTAACGCGTAATGTAAGGAGAATTCTCCGTGTGGACAGTACTACGACTACTACGCGAGCCTACATGTAATGATCGTCCACACGGAGAATTCGCCTTACATTACACGTTACATTACACCATGTTTGAATCACTGATAAAGAATTCGAGGTCGAGTTAAATTCGATCCTCACTGCCGATAACTGCCACGATAGCTCTCGAACTCCAAGGAATAGCGACTTTTAATTATCATAGTAGGTTGCGCATCTGCCAAATTTTTCTTGGAGATTTTTATATCGATTTTCAATTTGAATGTGAAGCTTTTATCTATGGGAGATGATTGCCCTTCATTAGTGTCCTGTAGCGGTCTTCGAACATCTGAAGTTCCGAAAAATCAACGCTTGGATTGCCGAACTAGGTTTCAAGAACCCTCCCGGCAGAAGAGCAGTAACGAAGTTTCTATTTTAAATTTATTTATTGAAGGGATATCAAAGGATAAGTGCGATTACCTTGGAAAATAAGCGGACCAGCAAGGTGCAGAGGTGATTCTTCTCCAAGAGACCCATACAGCAACAGAGGAAAATCTTCGAGAGAGGGGACTTTTGAAAGGTTATGTATTAGTTGATTTTCTTCTAAGTCGAATTTACGGTCTAGCTTGTTATGTCAAGAATTCCTCTGTTCAAAATGTTGAGTTAATTAGGAAAGGTGAGATTGAAGGAGTTTTCTTCATTTCCTTCAAATTTTGTGACATTTCTGTCATCAACATTTATAAACCTCCAAATAGTTTTTGGCCAAGAAATTTCAATATAAATGTTAATCATCCATCAATTTACTGCGGAGATTTCAATCCGCATCATGTTACATGGGGTTATGATGTTAATGATAGAAATGGTATAGCTTTGTCCGATTGGATGGAAGACAATGATTATTTTTTGATTTTCGATGCAAAAGATACACCTTCTTTCCATTCTTCAAGATGGAATAGAGGCTATAACCCTGACTTATGCATGGTTTCCTGTGATGCTTCTTCTAAACATATTTCAGTAAAACGTAAAATTTTAGGTGTTTTTCCACGAAGCCATCATAAGCCCATGTTATTAAGTATAGGAAATGTGGTTCATTTTGCTCCCTGTTTGAATAAACCCCGTTGGAATTTCCAGAAGGCTAATTGGGTTCAATTCGCGAAAAAAGTGGATAGTGACATAAGATGGATTCGACCAACTTATGACAATTACTATAGATTTGTTGGTGTAGTAAAAGCTTCAGCTAAGAAATTCATTCCGAGGGGTTTCCGTCAAGAGTATATTCCTGGTTGACAGTTGAAGCAGAAAATTTATATAAGGATTATCAAAATTCGCCAACTACTGAAAAATGCGAGAAGCTAATAAATTCTATAAATGCAAGTCGTAAGAAAAAGTGGAATAGTGTAGTTTCCCATATGAATTTCACACATTCGAGTAGGAGTACTTGGGATGTTTTGAGAAAATTAGGGGAAGCTACTCCTCTAACATTGTCATCTTCCAAAAATCAAGAATATGAAGTATAATTTGCACAAATTTAGGACATCATCTTCATCTATAGACAGTATCTCGAATATATTCAACTTGGATGAATTAAAAGCAGCACTTAAATGCACTAAATTTCGGAAAGCAGCCGGATTTGACGGAATTTATCCTGAATTCATCAAACATTTGGGCAAAAACGCCTTGTCCTGGCTATTATCATTCTATAATAATATTCTGAATACTGGAAATATTCCAAAAGAATTCCGCAAAGCTAAAGTCATAGGAATTTTAAAACGTGGAAAGTATTCTTCCGATCCTAGCAGTTATCGATCCATTAGTCTGTTGAGTGTTCCTTTTGTAATTTTAGAAAGATTGATTCTTTTTAGGATTGAATCGTCTGTAGAAGACGTTCTACAGAATTGCCAGGGGGGCTTCAGGAAAAATAGAAATTGTTGTGATCAGGTTCTTAGTCTACCTACTTATATCGAAACAGGTTTCAATAGTAAAATGAAAACAGGAACAGCATTTGTGGATTTGTCGGCAGCATATGACACGGTATGGAAAGATGGTTTGATTTCCATACTTTATACTCATTTAAAGTGTGGAAAAATGGTTCGTTACTCGAAAATATGCTCTCGGATAGAAGGTTTCGTGTTTTTATTGATAATAATAGTAGTAAATTCAAGAATTTGAATAATGGTCTCCCACAAGGTTCAGTTTTAGCACCTCTTCTTTTCAATTTATACCTGTGTGATATTCCTGCTACTCCGTCTGAGAAATTCATCTACGCTGATGACATTGCCATTCTGATTTCCAAAGTATAGAAAATAATCTATCTGCAGATTTAGATATTCTGAAAAAGTACCTATTTCAGTGGCGTTTGTGTCCGAATCCGAATAAAACTGAGGTTTCTTGCTTTCATTTGAAGAATCATCAAAAATATAGAACATTGAGTGTAACTTTCGGTGATTCTTTCTTGAGACATAATTTTTATCCTAAATATCTAGGAGTGAAACTAGATTCATCTTTGAATTTCAAAGCTCATTTGGATGATTTGCGTCTGAAGTTGAAAACGAGAATAATATTCTGCAGAAATTAGCTGGTACTTCATGGGGTGCAGATGCAGCTACTCTTCGAACGGCTGCCTTAGCCTTGGTTTTTTCTGCCGCTGAATATTGTTGCCCCGTCTGGTTTAATAGTGCTCATAATCGAAAAATTGATGCACAGTTGAATTCATCTATGCGAATCATCACTGGAACTATTAGATCTACACCTATTCATTGGTTGCCAGTTCTTTCAAACATTGTCCCGCCCCACATTCGCAGGCAGACTGCTGTTTCAAATTCTTGGAATAAATTTCATTCTTTTCCGAATTAATTTCCGATTATCTCCTACATTCCAGACAATAAGATTCCCAGATTGAAGTCACGAAACCCTTTATGGTCCAACTGTTTTCTTAATTCGAATAAAAGTGACAAGGAAGTTTGGCGGTCTGAATGGATTTCTTGCAATTTATTCAACAAAGATTTAATTTATGATCCTTCAAATAGAGTTCCGGGGTTTGATCTTCCAAGGAGAATATGGTCTATTCTGAATCGTCTAGGAACCGGTCATGGTCGTTGCAACAGCATGCTTTTCAGGTGGAACTCAGTTGAGAGCCCTAGTTGTGAATGCGGGGAAGCAGAGGAAACCATAGATCATTTAGTTAATAATTGTCGCATATATAGATTCAAAGATGGTTTTAGGGCTATTCATAATGTTTCTGAATCTTTTTTAGAATGGGTAGCGAGTTTCAAATCTATTTAATAAAATATAGAATATTCCATTCTTAATTTGTTCGTTTTCTCCCTTTGTCTTTTCCTTTTCCAGATTGGGTTTCGGGTACCTTGGAGAAACTTCTCTGCTTGTTGAAGGAAGAAGTGATGATGAAGAAAAAGATGCCCTTC
This sequence comes from Halyzia sedecimguttata, assembly GCA_937662695.2. NCBI lineage: Eukaryota > Metazoa > Arthropoda > Insecta > Coleoptera > Coccinellidae > Halyzia > Halyzia sedecimguttata. The sequence goes on along the minus strand of OW569416.2, from coordinate 5,114,891 downwards.
AATATTTAATATTTCAGCATATTTTGTTAACAATTTCAATTTTCATAAATCACAACACTAACGGGGAGATAGTGTTTTTTTGCTGAGGTTTTTTCCCTAAGCTCTAGTATCATATATCAAATTATAGGGTACCCCGTTACACTAACCTCTGCTAACACTTTTTTCATACACATGCTTTATTGTTAGATGAAAAACCAAATAGTTTTGGAGTTATAACCATGTGGAATATTTTTTCCTCAATAACTCAAAAAATACTGATCCGATCGAATTGAAACTTGGTAATTAGTTGTAAAATGCTGACGCGCAAAATTTCGTGTGGATCGTATTACTAAAAAAAATGTTGTTTCAAAATCTTCACAACTTTAAAAAAGTATCCTCTGAAATTCCGCACAAACCTTCAAACCACCATTTTACAATCGAGGACAGGATTTCAGTCCGATTGGCTTTGTATATATGAAAATGTTGTGAAACTAAAATTGCAAACTGGTATCTACTTCTTCTGAAATTTTCAATCATGTAAATCTCAGAATTGTAACAGCACCTCGTTGGCTGAGATGCTAGTGAGCTCACCTGTCGCATAGGAGATCCGGGTTCGAATCCCCGCTGAGTACGTTCAATTTTAGCTCGCATGTTCTAGGGAACAGCGTTTGCTATCATACAGCCCAAATGTCTGTAATTTTCGAATTGTCTCAAATGATTATGTTTGACTCACTGATGAAGAATTCAGGATCAAATACAATTCTGTTCGGCTAGCCGGCCAGCCGTTGCTACTATAACTTTCGAACGAGAATAGATAGCGCCATGCAATATTTTGGGTAGGTGGCGCATACGAATGCGACTGCTGGTCTGATAATTGGTGGGAATAACGAAGTCGTTGGATATCATAATGAGGTAAGATATATGGGTTCAGATATCTGAGTCTTCTTCAGGGACTAAGAAACATAAAACAATTTACAAAAACATCATCTTGCATTCAATGTGAGGTTAAAAACTAAAACCGCTCATCCGTAATGATGCATCAAAACTTAACAATGTCCAATTCCATTTCTGATCATCCAAAATTTCATTCGACAATTAGAACAGTAAAACGCAGTTGAATTTCTCTTTCAATATTTCATATCGTAAAAACATTCATTGTAGCAGAAAATGACAACTAACTATAAACCATCAACAAACACTGTCATATCAAAATTCTTCTTCTGTTAAGTACAACCAAATGGTTTCGGAGATATACTCATCTGAAGTTTTGTTGTTCTATCCTCAATAATTCCAAGAACATGGTAAAATTATTATTATTATTATTAGAACGGGGTCATGAGCCTTAGTGCAGCCTTTCAGATCTACAACCGATACTGATCATTATCGGCGTCCGACCTCAGCAACTCTTTTGGCAGACGCTACAGCCAGTATGAATACGCTGGAACGTCATGGTGGTTGTAAAAGTACTTATATCTTCAAACAAGTTGGCAAAGCACTGTTGCCATATGCTTTGGCGCACTCTTCAAATCTATAGCCGAAGCGGTCACCTATCCAGGTACTGAATTAGCCGAAAGCTGCTTAGCTCCAGGAAAAAAATTATATTTCCAAGAATTTAAATCCGACAGTAAAAACAAACGTCCAAAAACAACTGGTCCGCTATTCGGCCGAGAATAGTAGCAAACGGTTGGTTTAGACTTAAATACATACCATTCACTGTTGGGTCGAAAATAAACAGTGCTGTGCATGTGGTGGCGCAAGGACCCACTCAAATACATACATTCACTTTTGAGCCAAAAATAAAAAGGGTTGTGTTTGTGGTGGCGTAAGGACCCCTTCGAATACATGCATTTACTTTGGGACCGAAAATAAACAGTGCTTTGTTTGTGGCGGCGTAATGTGTAACAGTTTTATTTTCAATAATAAATCCGATAAATTCCTATGATACAAATCAGTTGAGCCGTACGGTTGTGCCATGAGGATCTATGTGAATTGACATTTTGATATCTAATAATGTACGGAAATACTCACGTAATTTTATGAAAATATCGACTTAATTCCGTCCATAACCCTTTTCACAAAGTTAAAATTCTGATAGAATTGGAAACTAAAATGAAAAAGATCAATGACAACGGCTACCGGAAACGATCCAGGTATACTCAATTCACTTTTAGAAAGTCTCCCGGTTGGCCATGAAATTTTGACACATTTCACCGCGTATATTTTGAAAATGTTAGGTTATGCTCATTTTCCTGTCAGATAACTACGCAACGTTGTCCTCTCTACATAGAAGTCCTAGTAATTACGTATTTTTCACAATGTGAATTTTCTGGGGAAAAATAATTAATTTGAGAGGATATTATGTAAATTCAACAATTCCAAAGACCTGGTGACTGTTGAAGAAAATTTTTCATCTGTTGTTACATTGGAAATATTTCACGTATATAAACTGGTTGGAAGATTCAGTTATGCTATTTTCTTGTACGGAAATCTTGAATCAAGTGTTGAAATTTTAATGAAGAATAATGGATACAGTAGTCCGTTACTTTGTAAAAGTAACGGACATTTGAAAAAAAGAGAGTATCTGAATAACCCGGCAGGAAAACATCTAAACGAACAGAAAGACAGAAATTGAATTTCCCACTTTTCGTAATTATCAAGAAATAAGCCTGCAGAAGACATTTAAATACCTTGTTGCACAATAAGAAATACACCAGTTTCAAAATGTAGTAGTACCTACTACGAAAACCGAGTCACTGTTAAACCTTAGTAAAATATAGTGATAGGATAGGAAACTAAGTAATTTCATTCGAGAGTTCAACATATCCTAATAGTTATCCTATTGCAAATTGCAGTTCTGTATAGCACTTCCTGATACTTTGTCTGTGCTGCTTCAAAACTGCTTTCGGCATTTTCAATTTCAATGCGAAGAGTTATTTATTATTCGAAGATGATCTGTGGTAATATCTTGTGTAAGAACAAACATTATGTTGATTGTTTGGAGTAGAAATTGGCAACGTCTCAGAGAATTGTCTGAAATTGACGATATTTCAGGAGTGCCAACCTGCCTTACTTTTAGTTACAAACGTGATAGACCTTAATCATGGCCAACCGGGAGACTTTATAAAAATGAATGGAGTATACCTACTTATCAAGAAGACGAATCCTTCTCACTGCGACTTAACCCGAAATCATGTTATAACTGATCTTTAGTACCTACCTTGTTTTCAAATTTCTAATTTCAGATAGATATTATCATGTTGCATATTATTCGATCAAGTTTAAATCGAAAACTTGGCTGGAAAATAAGTTAGATGTATAGACAAGATATACCTATTCTCACTAGGCATTGAACGAATTATATCACTGTCGTATCGACTTGTCAAATTTGACTTCGGCCGATTTAATTCATTAAATTCTCTGCATCACGTCAAATATCAAAAACTGTTGGCAACTTCTCTGGTCGAGTATAAAACCAGTGGACCAGTACATTTCAATCGCTGGCATATTTCGATATTTCGACAATATCATCACCAATAGAGATCCGATCTTGTTCAAATCTAAAGCTTTATTGTAAACTAAGGTTTGGAAGGCTCCTGCAGAATTTCAATGATATCTGACGGATAGTTTCTGAAATACAGAATTGTCCAGTCTAGCGAAAATTTTGCATAAGTTTTCGTGTCGGTATTTTTGGCGCTCTAGTTCCTCGGAACTGAGTGCTTATCAATTTGCCCAAATGTCTGTAATTGTCGAATTTTTCGATGAAAATGGTCTTAAACGATTTGGTTCGGCTCACTGACCAAGAATCCGTGGTCGAAATTCATTCTGTCCGGCCGGTCCAGCCAGCCGGCCGTAGGCACGATAACTCTCGAACGGAATGAGCTAGACAGTTGAAATTTTCAGAGTAGGTTTGGGAGATAAATATCTCAGCTAAGTTCTTTATTGGGCAAAATCGGACAGATGGTTTCGGAGTAACAGAAAAAAATTTTTTTTTGTACGTAACAAATTCCAAATTGAATTTTATTCAATAAGCAGTTTTACCTAAAGAATCCAATGATATAATTTTTAACTCTAACAAGCTAACACTTTCGGAGATATGATTTTTCAAAATTTCAATAATAAATCGTATTTGTACGTTTTCACAGAATTATATAATTATTCTATGTATGAATTGTCATACTGTCAACTTATTTTCCTGAGACATGACAGTTTACTGACCTGAAAGTTGACGAAAAGCAAATATATGGGTAAAAACAGTCAAATAAACCCCATGTGGTGATCTTATGTCTAAAAGTGAAAATTAAGAATACATATCCCAGGTAAGTACCGACGTTTTATTCCAATACCGGAGATCGATAAGATCGTTCGAGGAGCCCGATAGCCAGTCGGTCTGACCCGTCGGGTTTCGGAACGAGAGAAGGCGGACTACAATCCCGGAAAGGGAATTACACTTTTTGGCGCTCTAGTTCCTCGGATCTGAGTGCATATGAATTTTTATTTAAGATGCAGTTTCACCATTAAATTCCATCTATATCATTTTCAACTCCAATAAGCTAATACTTTCGGAGATATGATTTTTCTAAATTTCAATATTGAATCGTACGTACTTCTTAGTTTTCACAGAATGCTATAATTATTATATCTAAGCTTTATTATATGATCTGTGTTCATACTCGTATATTTCATCCTGTTCTATAAGAAAGACTCAAATTCATTTCAGCTATTTTAATTTGATTTCTTCCATGGTGCAGTTCTCATTCTCAGATTGCTCATTTAATCTTGATAAATAAACTATTATTTGAATTCAATTTCCTTTATGATGCAGTTCTCTCATAAGAATACATTGATATAATTCTTTACTCTGAGAAACCAATACTTTCGGAGATATAATTTGTCTGTTTGAACTAGAACGCCAGAAAGCTCCTGTCCACAGGGCTTGAACCCATTTTTGCGCGTATGTTCTGGGGAACATCGCGTTATAGTTTTGCCCAAATGTCTGTAACTTTCGAATTTTTTGACGAAATTGGTCTCAAACGATCAAGTTTGACTCCCCGATGAAGAATCCGAGGTCAAATTTGATTCTGTCCGTCCGGCCGTCCGTTGCCACGATAATTTGAGAACGAAAAGAGCTAGCGACTTGAAATTTTCAGGGTGGGTGGCGCATCGCAATACGACGGACAAGTTCGTTAATGGGCATAATCGGCCCAGTGGTTTCCGAGTAATAATTTTGTTTTCAACCAATATAAATCCGATCGAATTGAAACTTGGTGAGTAGTTGTAGAATATGAACCTAAGCACGTTTGTGAAATTTTGGGCGAATCGTATGGCTAGAAAATTTTAAAAAAATTATTAAAAAATATTTTTTTTGTCACGATAACCTGAGAACGGAAAGAGAAAGCGGCTTGAAAATTTCAGGTTATGTTGTGCATATGAATGCCACATTTGAGTTTGTTTATGAGCATAATCGACCAAACGGTTTCAGAGTTATAGCCATCTGAAATTTTCTGAAATTTGGTGGTTTTTTGTTCCTCATTTACTCGAAAAATACTGAACCGATTGAATTCAAACATGGTTATTAGATGTAGAATGCCAACGCGAAAATGTTTGCGAAATTTGGTGAGGATAGCATCTGTAGAAAATTTTTAATAAATCATTGAAAATAAAAAAAAAAAATTCTATATATCAGTAACTATACGTTTGAAATTGCTGAAATTTTGCAAGAGCGTTCATTACCTAACTCTACTGCCAAGTTTCAAGTTTTAATACGATCGGTTGAATATTGTTGGAGATTCGAGCGTTCTTGTGTGAGTTCAGTAGATGGGTGACCGTTGCCTCGATAACTTTCGAACCAAAGCAGATAGGGACTTGCAATTTTCAGGGTAGGTTGCTTATCCGAAAGGGAGAGTTGAGTTCGTTTTTGGGCATAATCGGTTTAACGGTTTCCGAGTTATATTCACCTGGAATATTGTTTCCTTGATAACTCAAAAAATAAATATTCGATTGAATTGAAGCTTGGTAACTAGTAGTAGAAAATCAACACAAAGACGTGTTTAAAATTCTGTAAGAACCGTACTCCTAGAAAATTTGAAAAAAATGACGAAAAAAAAAATTTTAGGAACCGCGCCTCCAGAAAATTAAAAAAAAATCACGAAAAAAAAAATTGGTTCAAGCATTGACGTGAAGTCAGAAGCTTTTGCGCGTATGTTCTATTGTCCATTCTTCTGTATTGGACACCCTTAATCGAATTTACCATGGTTAGTTATGTCGTCCATTCTCCTGTATTGGACACTTAATTCGAATTTACCGTGGTAAATTCGAAGTAAGAGTGTCCAATACAGGAGAATGGACAACATAATTTACCATGGTAAATTCGATTAAGGGTGTCCAATACAGAAGAATGGACAATAGAACATACGCGCAAAAGCTTCTGACTTCACGTCAATGCTTGAACCAATTTTTTAACTAACTGCCGTGCTTCATTTCGATCAAATCAGTATTTTTCGAGTTATTGGGGGAATTATTGTAACTCTGGATCCACTTGGTGGATTTTGCCCACGAACTTAGCTGGCGTATTTGGTCTCCAAACCTACTATGAAAATTTCAACTCTCATTGCGTTCGAGTGTAAATTGAGCTGTCGGCGGGACATAATCAATTTTGACCTCGGATTATTCATCAGTGCGTCAAAATTAATTGTTTGAGACAATTCTCTGCCAAATATTAGAAAATTACAGACATTTGGACGAACTGAAGGCACTCTGTTGACCGGAACACTCGCCAAAAATGAGGTTTCAAGAATGCTATTCATAAGTTGTTATAATTTTGTTTCCAAAATCAAAATGATAAGCCTGGTATGATATACATTACTTTTTGCGCGTATGTTCTGGGGAACATCGCATTATCATTGTGCCCAAATGTCTGTAACTTTCGAATTTTTTTACGAAAATGGTCTCAAACGATTTGGTTCGACTCCCCAATGAAGAATTCGAGGTCAAATTTGATTCTGTCCGGCCGGCCGTCCGGCCGTCACCACGATAACTTGAGAACGGAAAGAGCTAGCGACTTGAAATTTTCAGGGTAGGTGGCGCATCTCAATACGACGGACAAGTTCGTTAATGGGCATAATCGGCCCAGTGGTTTCCGAGTAATAATTTTGTTTTCAACCAATATAGATCTGATCGTATTGAAACTTGGTGAATAATTGTAGAATATAAACCTAAGCATGTTTGTGAAATTTTGTGAGAATTGTGTCACTAGAAAATTATTAAAATATTATTAAAAAATATTTTTGATGTCACGATAACCTGAGAACGGAAAGAGATAGCGGCTTGAAAATTTCAGGTTAGGTTTTGCATCTGAATGCGACATTTGAGTTCGTTAATGAGCATAATCGGCCAAACGGGTTTAGAGTTATAGCCAGCTGAAATTTTCTGAAATTTGGTGGTTTTTTGTTCCTCATTAACTCGAAAAATAATGAACCGATTGAATTCAAACATGCTTATTAGTTGTAGAATGCCAACGCGAAAATGTTTGCAAAATTTGGTGAGGATAGCATTTGTAGAAAATTTTTAATAAATCATTGAAAATAAAAAGAAAATCCATTTATCAGTAACTATTCGTTTGAAATCGCTGAAATTTTGCAAGAGCGTTCATAACCTAACTCTACTGCCAAGTTTCAAGTTTTAATACGATCGGTTAATATTGTTGGAGATTCGAGCATTCTTGTGTTAGTTCAGTAGATGGGTGACCGTTGCCTCGATAACTTTCGAACGAAAGGAGATAGGGACTTGCAATTTTCAGGGAAGGTTGCGTATCCGAAAGGGAGAGTTGAGTTCGTTTTTGGGCAAAATCGGTCTAACGGTTCCCGAGTTATATCCACCTGGACTATTATTTCCTTGATAACTCAAAAAATAAATATTCGATTGAATTGAAGCTTGGTAACTAGTAGTAGGAAATCAACATAAAGAAGTGTTTAAAATTTTTTAAGAACCGTACCCCTAGAAAATTTGAAAAAAATTACGAAAAAAAATTTTTTAAGAACCGCACCCCTAGAAAATTTAAAACAAATCACGAAAAAAAAATTGGTTCAAGCACTGACGTGAAGTCAGAAGCTTTTGCGCGTATGTTCTATTGTCCATTCTTCTGTATTGGACACCCTTAATCGAATTTACCATGGTAAATTATGTTGTCCATTCTCCTGTATTGGACACTTAATTCGAATTTACCATGGTAAATTTGAATTAAGAGTGTCGAATTTACCATGGTACATTTGAATTAAGAGTGTCCAATACAGGAGAATGGACAACATAATTTACCATGGTAAATTCGATCAAGGGTGTCCAATACAGAAGAATGGACAATAGAACATACGCGCAAAAGCTTCTGACTTCACGTCAGTGCTTGAACCAATTTTTTTCGTTTTCTGTATTGACAAATTTCAATTATATCAAACGGCTGTCATTGCCTACCGAGTATGTTACAATGATTCAAGATATCCGTGAACGAAAGGAACAAATTGGTAGTGTATCGAATTACTTGCATAACAATGTCTTTTAAGTCACACTTTACATCCCACACGGATCTAAACATGGTAGCCTGTAATATCGATCATAATTTCTGAGTAATTGCAGTTACCTGCAACAAACTTATTATTTCGTAGGTGTTCATCCGAGTGTCCTATAACTGCCTCGTGTTGAATAATCAACCATTCATCATTATCAGTCATTCTGTTATTGAATTATTAGCCATTAATAATGGTAAAATAGACGATGTAAAAAGCGGGATTAGTATGCCGTGCTAATAATCGAATTACCATATTCTATGGTCGGCTGTGGTTCAAGGTGACGCCGACCAATTCGAGCTGATTTCATCATTGGCATGTTCCGAGATTGAATTAATTTCTTCTTTTCTATTCTGGAGTCCTGTTGTTACATCTGCAAGACTAGCTTAGCCGAACGGAGACGATTCGAACTTGACCTCCTAAAGAACGTCAATGACATAACTCTTTTCAATGGGTGGCGTGCAAATGTGGGTGGCGTTATAATGGAGGTATTTAAAGAATTCCTTTGGATATTGAAAATCGATACGGCAGGCTATTACGTAAGATAAAATTCATAGCGATATTCTGGGATAATAAAAATATCAAAACGTGTTCTTTGTACCCTACAAAATGAGAATATTGGTTTATTATTTACTCGGTTTGAAATCGTGCAGTGGAACATAGTTATTTGAGCTGCAAAGTTTAACCAATCTGGTTTTGATATAAGAAATGAATTAAAGAAAAATGGTAGCAATAAAAAAAATTGCTGTTAGGGGACCATACTTATCGTATGGAATGTAGTTCCTCACGCATTTTCTTCAACTCCAATAATTATAATATGAATAAATATCATTCATATTAAATATGAATAAAATCATTATATTTCGTTCTTCATTTCATATACCTTTTTCAATTAAAATAAAGTCATGAATCAAACATTTGAGAAAAGCACTGACGTGATGCCAGGAGTTTTTGAGCACATGTTCCAATGCCTATTCACGCCTCATAAGAAGTTGATCAAGCTAAAATTCTCTATTCGATTATTATCGATATAGACAGTTTTCCAAGCTTTTATAAGATAAGATATGAATACATTTTGTATCATTTTGATGAAAGACTCGAGTAATGAGAGAACCGATCACAAAATTTTTGATTCTGATATAGGTATGTATTGCTTTGGAATTGAAATTCGTTGAATATCTAATAATATTCGAAAAAACTTAAGTCTCAAGTAATTTCAGGATACGATATTCACGAAATTCCGCGAACATTAGCGCGTCGGAATTCTACAAGTAATTACTGAGTTTAAATTTTTCGGATTTGTATTTCGAGTTATAGGGGAAATAACAACATTTCTGATGTGTATAACTCCAAAAGCGTTTGGCTGATTATGCCTATTAATTAATGAATCGTCGCAGTCGGATGCGCAACCTGCCCTCAAAAAGTTTCAATTCGATCAGATCTGTATTGGCTGCAAACAATCGCTCTCTCATTCCGTTAGAAAGTTATCGTAGCAAAGGCGGGCTGGCCGGGCAGACTCAAATTCGTCGAACTCGTCATCAGTACATCGAACCTAATCGAGATAACTTCTGGTAAATTAGAACATAGAAATTGAAAAGTAGATATGAAATAATGAATTAAAAATAATTGGCGGAGCGGACATATGTTGTCCTGCTCGAACGTTTGATTGTCTGCTATCAGCAAAACGTGTTTATGGTGCGCTTATTCCTCGGGACAGAGTGCTTATCAATTAGTCCAAATTTCTGAACTTTTCGAATGTTTGGCTAAAAATGGTCTCAAACGTTTTGGTTCGACTAACTGATAAAGATTCTGTGGTCAAAATCGTTTCTGTCCGGCTGTCCGTTAACACGAAAACTCTCCAAGGATGGGTTTGGGAGAAAAATATCTCTGCTAATTTCGTTTTTGTGCCAAATCCATAAAGCGGTTTCGGAGCAAAGAAAAATTCTCTTTAAATTATAAATTTCAATTTTTTTTAAGATGCACTTTCATCATAAGAATCTATTGATATAATTTTCAACTCTAGCAAACTAATACTTTCGGAGATATGATTTTTCAAAATTTCAATAATACATGGTACTTCTATGTTTTCACAGAACGCGAATTCTATCTATGTGTGTTCACTGTTCATACATGTCATCTTATCTACATATAACAGACATGTCAAAGGTATTTCTGTTCTAATAAACAAAGTATGACTGAATGCAAAATGACCAATTATAGGATATTATAATTACCCCTACTCTATATGCCCTTGGATAATCCATATGATGATTAAAATATATAATTGGGTAAGTTTATCAAATTGGTTTCGAAATATCTTCAGCGAGAACAAAACTGGCGCATTGGCTAACTTTCATTTGATATAATATAATTTTCAGAGTAGATTTAAGGCATTATCCCGGATAATTTCGTTATATAGTTTTAATTAAAATAATTTAAATAATCGTTTCATAAGAATCCATTGATATCATTCCCAACTCCGAGAAACCAATAATTTTGGAGATGATTTGTCAAACTGTAAGTTTGAACAACAGCGCCAAAGCTACTGTCCTCAGAGCTTTCCCACATTTTCAATATACAAATATTCGATATACAATATTTCACACGACATTTCAATAGTTTCGGTTCGACATTATCATTTTGTGATTTGCTGTTGCCTTAAAGCAACATCAAAAATTGGTTCAAGCCCTGTGGACAGGAAGGAGCTTTTTGGCGCTCTTGTTCAAACAGTAAATTATATATCCGAAAGTATTGGTTTCTCAGATTTGGGAATTATATCAATAGATTCCTATGATAGAAATGCATCATGAAAGAAATTAAATTTAAAAAAAGTGTCGTTTAGAAAAAATGCTTCAAAAATTATCTTACAAAAAACTAGAAAAAGAGGTGTACCAGAAATAATTTTGACATTTATCTCTTATAGGAAAATAAGATGACATGTAAGAACAGAGTTCAATAATAATTCATAGTTACAATAATTAAGTACAGCATTCTATGAAAACATAACAAGTACAGAAGTACGATTCAGTTTCTTTTTGGCACTCTAGTTCCTCGGAACTGAGTGCTTATCAAATTGTCCAAATGTCTGTTATTTTCGAATTTTTGGCTGAAAATGGTCTCAAACGATTTGGTTCGACTCACTGATCAATAATTCGAGGTCGAAATCGATTCTGTACGGCCGTAGGCACGATAACTCTCGAGCGAAAGGAGTTAGCGGATTGAAATTTGCAAGGTCGGTTTGGGGCGTAAATATCTCGTACAAGTTCGCTAATGAGCGAAATCCATAGAGCGGTTTCGGAGTTATGGCCAATTTTAGTAAAAACAGTTTTTATGAATATTTCTGAAACCGATCACTCGATCTATCTGAAATTTAGCATCGAATTGTAGAATTACCTTCATACGCATGTAAAGTTTTGTATTGACCAGGTTACCGCAAAGTGTAAAAAAAAATTTTTTTAAATTTAAAATTTTTTTCCTACAATAACTCTCGAACGGAATGAGCTAGGCAGTTGAAATTTTCAGAGTAGGTTAGGGTGATGATATCTCGGTTAAGTTCTTTATCAGGCAAAATAGGCCAGATTGTTTCGGAGTAACGGAAAAAAAAATTTTTAAACAACAAATTTCAAATTTAATTTTTATTAAGATGCAGTTTCACCATAAAAATCCATTGATATCAATTTCAACTCCAACAAGCTGATACTTTCGGAGATATCATTTTTCGAAATTTAATAATCAATCGTACTTCTATGTTTTCACAGAATGTTATAATTATTCTATCTAAGAATCTGTGTTCATACTCGCACATATCATCCTGTACTATAATAGAGAGTCAAATTCATTTCAGCTATTTTAATTTGATTTCTTCCATGGTGCAGTCCTCATTCTCAGATTGCCCATTTAATCTTGATCAATAAACTATTATTTGAATTGAATTTCCTTTATGATGCAGTTCTATTTGAAAAATAGTTAGTTCAAAGAGGTTATTGAAAGTTTTTTTTCTGGGTTTTCTATCCCAAACTCTGAAAAATATCTATAAAATAAAAATTAATTATTTTGTGATTTGCTTCTGCGTAAGAAACACAGGATATTTGTCAGAAGCAATCAATTGAACAATTTTGCCTAACAAACAACAACGAAACAACACCAACGAAGAAACAAGTATATCGTAACGTTTCGGAGTCTATATCAGACTCCTTCGTCAGACGCTTAATGAAAATCGTTAGCATTATTTTGTTGATAGTTATTTTGTGAAATTCAATTGACAATTCTTGAATTTCACAAAATAACTATCAACTAAATAATTCTAACGATTTTCATTAAGCGTCTCCGAAACGTTACGATATACTTGTTTCTTTGTTGATGTTGTTTCGTTGTTGTTTGTTAGGCAACATTGTTCAATTGTTTACTTCTGACAAATATCCTGCGTTTCTTACGCAGAAACAAATCACAAAATAATTAATTTTTATTTTATAGATATTTTTCAGAGTTTGGGAGAGAAAACCCAGAAAAAAACCTTTCCATAATGAGTACACCTCCCACAGTATCCTTTAATGATTATTCAAAGAGGTTATCAGTATGTGCACTTTGTCATGGTTCATTTACTTTGAGACTATGGTACCTGATGAAATTTGTCACCGAATGAAAGACGACCATTACAGTCAAAACTTTCAACCCCTACGAACCCTTTAATGGAAAAAAATGGGGGGGGTGGCGTGAGGGGGTTGAAAGGGGTTGAAAGGTGTGCATGACAAAACTGTTATGGTCGACTTTCATTCGGTGACAAATTTCATCAGGTACCATCGTCTCAAAGTAAATGAGCCATGACAAAGTGCATATTCTGAAAACCTCTTTGAACTAACTATTTTTCAAGAAAAAAAAAAAGGGTTTCTTGAAAATTTCTGCACGCCTGTAAATAAGATAAAAAGACCTTGCCAAAAAAGTACCACAGGACCAACTTTCCCTAATCAAAAAATTCAGAGGGTTGATGGGGATGGCACAGGGTGCAACAAAAATCCTTCAAAAATGCATACAAATTTGGTAAAAGTGTAACAAAAATTGACCTGTTTCAGGATTTTGTTGCCAAATATTTTTCTTCTGAGAAAATGAATTTGTTCCATAATTTTGACGCGCACTGTATATAGATATTATAGATCCTCATAATATTTGGTCAATTTAAAGTGATATTTTTGGAATGTATCCTGCCTCAAACGATCGGATGGATCAAAATTTGATGAAGAAAGTTTCATCTGTTGTTCTAATGTAGTCGTTTGACAACATATTAGCTTCCAAGTATGACTGCACAAAAATGTATCAATTTATATTTTTGAAAGAAATAGAGTTCCAATAATTCAGGGGATACTCAATTCAACATCAATATATCTTGGCTACTCGAAGAAACGCCGGAGTGGATTTAACCAGAACGAAATGATACCAGTAGCCTCCAACATCTCGACCTTAATGTTATCCGCAATAATACAGCAGAAATGCGATCTAATTCCTTATTAGGTGTAATTTATACTTCTAGGTCTAGTTCTCCCATCAGAATGCGTATTTTTCAGCACTGTAACCGCAACAAATGTGTACCAGTATATGAGCACTCCCGTCTGCATTCTATTTTATAGTGATGATGTCTTGACGCTGAAAAATGGGAAGATATTTATCGTCGGAATATTTGAGAATATTGGCAGATCGAGAATGGATAATAATTACCTGGAACGAGGTCTATATATTACTAGAATTGTTGTGAATTCTTCAAGGTTCCGAGTACTTCAACATTGATCTTCTGGAGGCATTTCAGTTCGTTATTTGATATCTATCTCTAGTTTTGAATTGATAATTTTAAAGCAATTTATGAGTAGTCAGATATACAGGGTGTTCCTAAATTGAACGTACAAACGAAAAGGGGAGATTCCTTAAGTGAGTTTAAGAAAAAAAAGTCCCATAAACATGGGGTCGCAAACGTTTCGTTTTCGAGATACAGAGTGTTGAAGTTTGAATTTTTTTCAAGTTTTTTTCTCATAGTATCTACACTTCACAAGATATTCAACTGAAATTTGGCATAGATATTACATTTGAGAGTTCTCACCACGTGACATGGCAATTTCGATAGAAGATCTACAGGGTGATATTTTTTCTGGAACACTGCCACCTGTTCTTCTGCAGAACTTTGTTTTGGTGAGCAACTGTTAATTTGAAAAAATGTAAAAAAAAGCTTTGTTCTTATACTAAACTTTTCGGTCTCTTGTAGTTTTGTCGTAACTACCAACGATTTCGAGAAAAAAAATTTTGAACGATTCTCTCGAAATTCTCGTGAAAATCCAAATTATGATGGGAAGGCCACTTTGTAAGCTGTGGTGAATGAATTCAGTATCAGTTTTTATGGAAATTTTACTGATCTGTAGCGATGTTTTATAAAGATTCGATAAACTCGTATAATCAACACAAAAAATGTATTACAACAAGAAACGTTAAACTAAAAAAAAATCATAACAAGAAAACTAAGTAACCGCAAAGGACTGAACTACAGCAAATGTTGAAAATGTCCTGCCCCAACTCTTATACGAGCTTCAGTTATTCGTCTCATAGACGATCGAACTCTTTCAAACACTCCCGGAGTATTCCTAACTTTATCAAATGCGCCTATAATACGATTTCTCAGTTCTTCTACGGTGTTCACGGGTGTCGAGTATACTAGAGATTTCAGGTGGCCCCATAAAAAGAAATCTAAACTATTTAAGTCTGGGAATCTGGCGGGCCATGACTGAGGACCCCCCGGTCAAATCCACCTGTTTTCATCATTTTCGTCCAAATACTCCCTTGCCAAAACTGAAAAATGAGCAGGAGCACCGTCATGCATGAACCACATTTCTCGTCGTAGCATAAGAGGTATATCTTCCAATAACAAGGGCAAATCGTTTTCTAAAAAATGTCTGTATGATTGACCTGTTAGTCGACCTGGCAAGAAGAAAGGACCAATCAAATCATCACCAATATTACCACCCCACACATTTAGTGAAAATTGCTCTTGCAAATGGGTTTCTACATATCCATGCGGATTCCCCTCAGCCCATACGTGTTCATTATGAAAATTGATAATTGAAGTCCTTGAGAAGCAGGCTTCATCAGTGAATAGAATTTGGCAATCAAAATAAGGATTCATCAATAGTCTACTGAGGTACCACTGACAAAAACTAACCCTGGGATGAAAATCTCGAGGCAAAAAAACTTGCACCCTCTGAATGTGATAAGGATATAGCAGAGAATCCCGCAAGATCCGCCAAACAACTTGATGACTTGCATTCAAAAGTACACTTATTTTTCTTGTACTGGTTCTTGGATGTTGTTCTATTTCGTTCATAACTGCCTCTTCGAGTTGTGGTGTTCTCACACTGCGTGGTCTCCCAGCATTAATTATTTTCGTGGAAAAAGATCCAGCTTCTGAAAGACGCCTATGAATATCAGAGAACATTCGATGATTTGGTATCACTCTATTGGGATAGCGTTCCATGTAAAGACGCCTAGCTTCTCTTGCATTTCCATTTGCAAGACCATACATGAAATGCATATCAGTAATTTCGGAATTCGTGAAATTCGGCATGTTTTGATTTTGAAATGTGTAGAGGTTCTAATTTCTTATCAAATATTGTTGTGACAGTCATAAAAATCGAAATGAAAATAGTAGTCTAACTACATTCAAAAAAATAAATAGCCACAAATGCAACCACCTTCACTTTTTAAAAACACAAACGTTCAGTAATTTGATTGTCAAAACTGGCATTGAATTCATTCACCACAAATTACAAATTGGCCTTCCTATCATAGTTACAAGAATTTCGAGAGAATCGTTCAAAATTTTTTTTCTCGAAATCGTTGGTAGATACGACAAAACTACAAGAGACCGAAATGTTTAGAATAAGAACAAAGCTTCTTTTTACATTTTTTCAAATTAACAGTTGCTCACCAAAAAAAAGTTCTGCAGAAGAACAGGTGGCAGTGTTCCAGAAAAAATATCACCCTG
Organism: Halyzia sedecimguttata; assembly: GCA_937662695.2. Classification (NCBI taxonomy): domain Eukaryota; kingdom Metazoa; phylum Arthropoda; class Insecta; order Coleoptera; family Coccinellidae; genus Halyzia; species Halyzia sedecimguttata. The sequence goes on along the minus strand of OW569416.2, from coordinate 5,098,340 downwards.
TAGATCTTCTATCGAAATTGCCATGTCACGTGGTGAGAACTCTCAAATGTAATATCTATGCCAAATTTCAGTTGAATATCTTGTGAAGTGTAGATACTATGAGAAAAAAACTTGAAAAAAATTCAAACTTCAACACTCTGTATCTCGAAAACGAAACGTTTGCGACCCCATGTTTATGGGACTTTTTTTTCTTAAACTCACTCTCCCCTTTTCATTTGTACGTTCAATTTAGGAACACCCTGTATATTATGTTCTATTGATTTTTGAATATTCTTGTGCTTCTTTGTTATGCAAATTTTTGTGAAAGATTTTCTTGGGTATTTTAGCACGTTTTTTTTACTAGTAAAACGACATTAACTTTTGCATTATATATTATTTTCAACATATCTTTCGGCCTCGAATGGCCTTTTTCAAGGAAGTAAAATATATATTTATATATATATATATATATATATATACTTAAATATAAATACATGTGAGACCCGCGGTAGCCAACAGACAACCTGAGACCCATATCAGAATATAACTTTTTTGAAATATTTTTTTCATTATTACAAGGTTATAATGGTGCTTATTGCGCATATCGTGTGAGGGGAAGCTTTTTCAAAAAACTGTTGAAAAAGAAATATCCAAAGAAGTTCCGAGACCCGTTATATATCAAACACTAATGCGAGGCCCTCAGTGTATATTCTGGTATATTCTTCACACTTGCGAGTCCCTCCAACGATGCCAAATCTAAACATAAACAAAAAATTGAATAAACAGTCGAGACAATGAGCCCTCGAAGGCGCGAAATGCAGATAATATTAAAGTCGAACTCGCAAGTCAGATTGTGAACTATTTCAGCGGGAAAGTAGATTCGTTCTTTCCAAATACGCAAAAGCTCCTGACTTCAGTGCTTGAACCAATTTTTGGCGCTCTAGTTCCTCGGAACTGAGTGCTTATCAATTTGCCCAAATGTCTGTAATTTTCGAATTTTTCGATGAAAATGGTCTTACACGATTTGGTTCGACTCACTGATAAAGAATCCGTGGTCGAAATTCATTCTGTCCGGCCGTCCGGCCGTAGGCACGATAACTCTCGAACGGAATGAGCTAGATAGTTGAAATTTTCAGAGTAGGTTTGGGTGATAAATATCTCGGCTAAGTTCGTTATTGGGCAAAATCGGACAGATGGTTTCGGAGTAACAAAAAAAAAATTTTTTTTTACAAAGCAAATTCCAAATTAGATTTTTTTCAATAAGCAGTTTTACCATAAGAATCCAATGATATCATTTTTGGCGCTCTAGTTCCTCGGAACTGAGTGCTTATCAATTTGCCCAAATGTCTGTAATTTTCGAATTTTTCGATGAAAATGGTCTCAAACGATTTGGTTCGACTCACTGATAAAGAATCCGTGGTCGATATTCATTCTGTCCGGCCGGCCGGCCGTAGGCATGATAACTCTCGAACGGAATGAGCTAGACAGTTGAAATTTTCAGAGTAGGTTTGGGAGATAAATATCACGGCTAAGTTCTTTAGTGGGCAAAATCGGACAGATGGTTTCGGAGTAACAAACAAAAATTTTTTTTTTACGAGGCAAATTCCTAATTAATTTTTCTTCAATAAGCAGTTTTGCCATAAGAATTCAATGATACCATTTTTAACTCTAACAGGCTAATACTTTCGGAGATATGATTTTTCAAAATTTCAATAATAAATCGTATTTCAACATTGTCACAGAATGATATAATTATTCTATGTATGAATTGTCATAATGTCAACTTATTTTCCCTAGACATGACATTATCTAATCAATCGAAGAATTGTGAGCGAAGTTGGAAAAATCTCAGTTGTTTGCTCCGAAATTAGTTTTTCTCAGAAAAGTCTTACATTACGGAACGGAACATGAAGTAAGAGATCTGAGAGTAGTGAGACTGCTTTTCATCCTTAAACATATAATAATAATGCTCAGTTCTCTCAATTTATGACGGGACTGACGGAAGGAAATATTATAACTTCAAAAATATTGGGGTTGAAATACTAGTATTTTAGCGATGCAATGGGGACCTCACCCAAAAATGTTTGCAAATATTACGTAAATATTGAAAGCATAATTCTGTAGTTCGAGAGAGGAGAAAATTTGGTGAACGTAGATCAGGAAATTTTTGATCGATTACAAGGTAATTTTTCATTATTACTTCTCTTCTTTCATACCTACATGTTTTATGGAATATCTACTATTTGTAGGTACCTGTTTTGGGCAATTGTCATACGAAACTTGTTTTTTTTTGGCGCTCTAGTTCCTCGGAACAGAGTGCTTATCAATTTGCCCAAGTGCCTATAATTTTGGAATTTTTGGCTGAAAATGGTCTCAAACGATTTGGTTCGACTCCCTGATCAAGAGTCCGAGGTCGAAATCGATTCTGTCCGGCCGGCCGGCCGGCCGTAGGCAGGATAACTCTCGAACGAAAGGAGTTAGCGGATTGAAATTTGCAAGGTGGGTTTGGAGCATAAATATCTCGGACGAGCTCGTTAATGGGCGAAATCCATCAAGCGGTTTCGGAGTTATGGCCGATTTTAGTAAAAATATTTTTTATGAATATTTCCGAAACCAATCACTCGATCTATCTGAAATTTAGCATCATATTGTAGAATCATAACCTTTATACGAAATTGAAGTTTTGTATTGACCAGATTACCGCAAAGTGTAAAAAAAAAATTTTGAAAATTTAAAAAAAGTTTTTCTACAATAACTCTCGAACGGAATGAGCTAAGTAGTTGAAATTTTCAGAGTAGGTTAGGGAGATGAATCGGTTAAGTTCGTTATTGGGCAAAATTGGCCAGATTTAATTTGATTTCTTCCAAGGTGCAGTTCTCATTCTCATGATTGCTCATTTAATCTTGATAAATAAACTATTATTTGAATTGAATTTCCTTTATGATGCAGTTCTATCATATGAATACATTGATATAATTCCCAACTCTGAGAAACCAATACTTTCGGAGATATAATTTGTCTGTTTGAACAGCGCCAGAAAGCTCCTGTCCACCGGGCTTGAACCCATTTTTAAGATGTAGTTTTACCAAAAAAATCCATTGATGTCATTCTCAGTAGTAATAACCCAAGGACATTGATAATTGTTCGAAAAAATTTTATGACAGATTTCGAAAGCTTGTTGCTTGGAAACAGATCGACGCCGTAGGCGGAGATCTGTTGCCTACAAGCAACAAGCTTGAGAAAGTTGTCATAAAATTTTTGAGCATTTATCAATGTCCGAGGGTTATTCGGATAGAAATTTTTTTGCTAGTTATAGAAAAAATGCGGAGCCAAAACAATTTATTTAAACGTGCAATTAACAAAGGAGCAATTAGAAAAGTTGAATGACATTTCGAAATATTAAATATTTGAAACTTCATAATCGAAATAAATCAATATATGTTCATAGCAACGTGAAAACAGCCCATGGTCTGTTATCGATGTAATGTTGACATGATTGGGTGAAATTGTTCATATGATACAAAATGAGGAAATTTGATTGGTTGTTGTAACTGTCAAAAAATTTTCAACTCTAACAAACTATCGGATATGATTTTTTTAAATTTTAATAATTATTCTCCATTTTATATTATGATTTCATAGAATACTTTGATTATAATTTGCTGATGTATATAAATCCAACATGAGATGAGTCATAGACCTACATTTTGAATTTAATTACAAAAATTCTTGAGAATTGACGTACAGAAGTGACATTGAAAAATGGGTTCAAGCCCTGTGGACAGGAGCTTTCTGGCGCTCTAGTTCAAACAGACAAATTATATCTCCGAAAGTATTGGTTTCTCAGAGTTGGGAATTATATCAATGTGTTCCTATGATAGAACTGCATCATGAAGGAAATTATATTCAAATAATAGTTTATTCATCAAGATTAAATGAGCAATCTGAGAATGAGAACTGCACTATGGAAGAAATCAAATTAAAATAGCTGAAATGAATTTGACTCTCTCTTATAGAACAGGATGACATGTACGAGTATGAACACAGATCATATAATAAAGCTTAGATGAATAATTATAACATTCTGTGAAAACATAGAAGTACGATTCATTATTGAAATTTCGAAAAATCATATCTCGGAAAGTATCAGCTTGTTGGAGTTGAGAATGATATCAATGGATTTTTATGGTGAAACTGTATCTTAAATAAAAATTGAATTTGAAATTTGTTACTTGAAACAAAAATTATTTTTCGTTACTCCGAAACCATCTGGCCTATTTTGCCCAATAACGAACTCAACTGAGATATTAATCTCTCTAACCTATTCTGTGAATTTCAACTGCCTAGCTCATTCCGTTCGAGAGTTATCATAAAAAAAATTAAAAAATTCAAAATTTTTTTTCACACTTTGTGGTATCCTGATCAGTACAAAACTTCGCATACGTATGAAGGTCAAGATTCTAAAATTTGATGCAAAATTTCAGATAGATCGAGTGATCGGTTTAGGAAATATTCATAAGAGATGTGTTTTACTAAAATCGGCCATAACTCCGAAACCGCTTGATGGATTTTGCCCATGAACGAACTTGTCCGAGATATTTACGCTCCAAACCCACCTTGCAAATTTCAATCCTCTAACTCCTTTCGTTCGAGAGTTATCGTGCCTACGGCCGGGCGGCCGGCCTGACAGAATCGCTTTCGCCCTCGGATTCTTGATCAGTGAGTCGAACCAAATCGTTTGATACCATTTTCATCAAAAAATTCGAAAATTAGAGACATTTGGACAAATTGATAAATTCTCTGTTCCGAGGAACAAGAGCGTCAAAATTCTTATTTAATTTATTTCATGATGCAGTTCTATCATTAGATTCCATTGATATAAGTCCCAACTCTGAGAAACCAATACTTTCGGGGATATAATTTGTCAACATTTGAACAAGAGCGCCAAAGCTCCTGTACGCAGGACATTTTTTCCAATAATGGTCAATGGTTTCTTCAAATCTTGTTGCCGAAAAACTTTCCACCTATACCCTATTATTGTTGTCAACATTGATATTTATATTCGTTCATGATGATATTCACATCACTTACATTTCACATGAACTATTTGTTTTCTCTCATCGAAATGTCTTCGTTGAAGTTGGAGCAGTTTTTGGGTTTCTGCACATCAGTCATACTGGAAGTTGATGTAAACTTGATTAGGTAGGTACTTCACAAACCTATATCACGTTTTCGCATTAGGATTGCACCTAGATCTGAAATGGTCTTCAATTTTTTTGGCGCTCTTTTTCCTCGGAACAGAGTGCTAATCAATTTGTTCAAATGTCTGTAATTTGTCTTAAACGATTTGGTGCTACTCACTGATCATGAATCCGTGGTCAATATCGATCCGCCCGTAGACACGATAACACTCGAACGAAATGTGCGTCGCGACATTGTCCTAGGGGCGTCGCACGTTGATTGCGACCGAGTCTAGTTAGCTGATAACGTATTACTGGGCTAGTACTAAAATTGGTAATTATTTTTGGGGGCTGAGTTAAGGGGCGTCGTACAAAAATGGCAAAGTGCCAAGGGCGTCACAGTAAAAATAAGTTTGCCCTGAGCTAGACAGTTGAAATTTTCAGAGTAGGTTTGGGAGATTAATATCTCGGCTAAGTTCGTTATTGGGCAAAATCGACCACATAGTCTCGGAGAAACAAAAAAAAAATTTTTTATACTACAAATTTTAAATTAAATTTTTTTTCAAGATGTAGTTTCACCATAAGAATCCATTGATATCATTTTCAACTCTAAAAATCAAATACTTTCGGAGATATGATTTTGCACAATTTCAATAATAAATCGTACTTCTATGTTTTCACAGAATGCTATGAATTATTATATGATCTGTGTTGATACATTTCAACTCATTTTCCTGAGACATGACATGTCGAATTCATTTCGGCTGTCGTAGAATTATGAGGATTATAATATGATATCATACATTATGGGTGATATTTTAATGCCCATGTTTAATCCATATGATGATGGGAATGGTATTGGTAAATTAATAATATTGAGTTAAGAATATCTCCAGTAAAAACAAAACTAGAATATTGGCTAAAGTTTCAATTTATATAATAATTTTCAGAGTGGATTTGAGGAAATAATATATCGTTCATCATGAATTGAGGAATTAATATCTCGAATGAGTTCGTCATTGGGTAGAATTGGTCTATTGGTTTTGGATTAATAACTTTTAGCACTCTTGTTGAGTTTAAATTCTTCATTATTTTACCTATAAAGTATTTTACTTAGTAATAGAAGAAAGGCATTAGATATCTCTCACAATTTTGTTGGAATTCAGTTCTGGTAATTTGTAATGAGGAAATTTCAAAATATGTTTTTTTCCATAATATTTTGAAAGTATTTGTCTCTCCCAGATATTCAGGAAGTCGGTCGTAATTTCGTTTTTCCGCATGAATATCAACATAATTTCTTGTCTTATTCAGATTACTTGATAATTGTGTCAAAAGCTTTAAACTCATTACAGTACTGATGCGAGACCTTATCAGAATTTTCGCGATGTTCTGGGGAATATCATTTTGCCCGAATGTCTGTAATTTTTTAATTTGGCCGTTACCACGATAACTTGAGCGAAAAGAGAGAGCGACTTGAAATTTTCAGGGTAGGTGGCGCATCTCAATACGACGGTCGAGTTCGATAATGAGTATAATCGGCCAACGGTTTCCGAGTAATAATTTTGTTTTCAACTAATACAAATCCGATCGAATTGAAACTAGTTGAGTAGTTATAGAATACAAACCTGAGGACGTTTGTGAAATATTGTGGGAATCATATGAGTAGAAAATTTTGGAAACATTATAAAAAAATATTATTTATATCAAGATAACCTGAGAAAGGAAAGAGATAGCAACTTGAAATGTTTAGTTCAGGTTGTGACTCTGATTGAAACACTTGAGTTTGTTTATTGGACATAATCAGCCAAACGATTTTGGAGTTGTACCCATCTGAAATTTGATTCTTATTTCCTCAATAACTCGAAAAATACTAAACCGATCCAATTCAAACAAGGTTATCTATTGTAGAATGCCAGCGTTAAAATTCTTGCGAAATGTAGTGAGAATCGTATCACTAGAAAGTTCTTAAAAAATCATTGAAAATCCTTGAAAAAAAAGCCTATATATCAGAAATTGTTCGACCAACTTCGCTGGAATTTTTCGGGAGCCTTCAGAACCTAACTCTACTGCTTAATTTCAACTTTGAACACGATTGGATCTATATTGTTGGAGATCCGAGCAGCCTTGTTTGAGTTCAATAGCTGGATGGGTTTACCGATTGTATGAAAAACAAACATTTCGTAATTTCGAGATAGTCAACCGTTCACCGAATTAATAATTCCAAAAATGGATGGAATATAATATGCAGATAATTCAAGAATCATTTCAAAATATTCGTCTTTAAGTCTTAGACACTATGAATCTACTAAAACACGAAAATTGAGAGTCGTGTAGTTACACGACTCATTAACACATATGAATGAGTAAAGTCAATAGTTTTTCGGGAATTTAGAGAAACCAATAATTCACTGAAGCAATTGGAAAATATCGCGGGGCAGTCAATAGTAAATATTTAAATGGTTAATATATCGTATGATCGTGTGTGGAAATGGCAATGACTAATGAATAATGAATATTATTATTTCATAAATTTTCATTTCAATGTATCTGATTCTTAGAAAGATAATAATATATTGACCCAGTGTTTGATGACACTTTCATAACTATTACTAGCCAAATCAGTGAACCTCTATGTTGATTTCCAGTTCATCTAGCCGAAATCGTACTAAAGCTAAAATAAATCTAATCAGAGCTTTTTGAAAACCACCGTTAGTGTACTGAATGATCTATAGAGCAGTGTTGTCAGATTGGCGGGACTCTCATCTCACAGCAACCTGCTTAATTCAGAATATATACTCTGGGTCTCGCAAAGTATATACAGAACTTCTACAGCGCCATCTGAAGCGAATTCCCATTAACTAAATTCCGTGTAAGTTGAGGTTTATAACAGACATCCGAGTCCAAAAAAATTTTTGGGAGAGACATCAGGGAGCTGAGGGGGGGCCCTAAGGAGTCCATTTCCACCAAAAAACAATGCGAGACCCGGAAAGGGGTCTCACATGTACAAAACGGGTCTCACTTTTTACCAACCATATACCATTTTGGGACTCAGTTGTCCCTTAGTTACATCTATATATATATATATATATATATATATATATATATTCTTTTGAACCTCGAGCATTAGAATTTATTTTTTATCTAACAATAAAGCATGTGTATGAAAAAATTGTTGGCAGAGATTAGTGTAACGGAGTACCATATAATTTGATATATTATGATACTAGAGCTTAGGGAAAAAACCTCAGCAAAAAACCCTATCTCCCCGTTAGTCTTGTGATTTATGAAAATTGAAATTGTTAACAGAATATGCTGAAATATTAAATATTGAAGGGCATAATTTTTTCTTTACTATCGCTTCTCCCTTCAACAAGCAGAGAAGTTTCACCAAGGTACCCCAAACTCAATCTGGAAAAGGAAAATACAAAAGGAGAAAACGAGCAAATTAAAAATGAGATATTCTATATTTTATTAAATAGATTGTAAACGCGCTACCCATTCTAAAAGGTTTCAGAAACATTATGAATAGCCCTAAAACCTTCTTTGAATCAATATATGCGAAAATTATTAATTAAATGATCTATGGTTTCATCTGCTTCCCCGCATTCACAACTAGGGCTCTGAACTGAGTTCTCTGAAAAGCATGCTGTTGCAACGACCATGACCGGTTCTTGCGCGATTCAGAATAGACCATCTTTTCCATGGGAGATCAAACCCCGGAACTCTATTTGAAGGATCAGAAATTAAATCTTTGTTGAAAAATCCCAAGAATTCCACTCGGACTGCCAAACTTTCTTGTGACTTTCATTCAAATTAAGAAAACAGTTGGACCATAAAGGGTTTCGTGATTTCAATCTAGTAATCTTATTCTCTGGAATGTAGGAGAGAATCGGAAATGAATTCGGAGAAGATTGAAATTTATTCCAAGAATTTGAAACAGCTGTCTGCCTGCGAATGTGGGGCGGGACAATGTTTGAAAGAACAATATATCAATATTTTACTGATTTTTGACAAACATTTTCCCACTAATGTGTTTCTCACGTATATGGTACGTTTGGAGTACCATGCTGTCCACCTAGGGGAGCCTAAATGCCCAGATATTACGCAATAGCGCAGAAACACTGTGGATTTAAAAGTTATGAAGTTTAATTTATGCAAGATACAAATTTAAGTCTCTTTGTTGTCCAGGGTTGCAGAAAGCTACCCTCAGTTTTTGAGAAGGTATGTCCAATGTGAATCATTTAAAATGGGAAAAACACATCAGACTGAACCTATTTTTGCACGCATATTCTAGGGAGCAGCGTGCTATCATTTTGCCCAAATGTCTATAATTTTCGATTTTTTTGCCGAAAATGAGCTCAAACCGTTTGGTTCGAGTTCGATTTAGTTCGATTTAGGTTTCGCGCATCCGAATCCGATGGTTAGGTTCGTTGATGGGCATAATTGACCAAACGGATAAGGAGTTGAAACGTTGTTTTCAAACAATACAAACCCGATCAAATTGAAACTTGTCATAGAATATCGACACAAAATTGTGCGAGATTTCGTGATAATCGTATCTATCACTAGAAAATAAAAATAAAATTCTGGTATATTCTGTATCTCAGAAACGATCCGTCCCATATCGCTGAACATCATTTTGGGAGAGCTTTCAAAACCTGATTCTACAGCCAAGTTCCAAATTTGAACACGATCGGATCTATATTATTAAATGGTTTCTTTCTGGGTGTTCTCTCCCAAATTCTGAAAAATATAAAAAAAAATATAATTTTGTTTCTTAATATTTGTTAGTAAACATTGTTCGATATATTACTTCTGACAAATATCTTATGGTTCTTACGCAGCAGCAATTCACAAAAAAATACATTTTTCATTTATAGATATTTTTCAGAGTTTGGGAGAGGAAACCAGGAAGAGAACATGTAATAATGAATATAACTCCCACAGTATCCTTTAATGAAAATGGATCTATATAATTGGAGTTATCGAAAAAAACTGGAAACGTAGCCACGTCGGGCGAGTTCAGTATATGGATGGGTGACCGTTGCCACGATATTTTTCGAACGGAAAGCCATAGCAACTTTTTTCTGGATAGACTGTGCATCTGAATTCGACAGTTCAATTCGTTAATAGGCGTAATCGGCTAAACGGTTTCGGAGTTATACCCATCTGAAATTTTAGTGTTATTTCCTCAATAACTCAATAAATAAAAATCCGATCCAATTTAAACTCGGTATGTACTTGTACGAAGCACTAATTTTTAGGAAATTTCCAGGGATTGTATCTCTAGAAAAAAAAAATGGGTCAAGCCTGTGGACAGGAGCTCTGGAGCTCTTGTTCAAACTTTGACAAATCTTATCTCCGAAATAATTGGTCTCTGGGAATGATATAAATGGAAACTTACGATAGAACTGCATCATGAAAGAAATTAAATTCAAACAGACCGATTCTCCCCAATAACGAACATATCCGAATCTACTCTGAAAATTATATTATATCAATTAAAACTTCGACAACATTGCAGTTTTGTTTTTACTGGAGATATTCTGAACCCAATTTGATTATGTATCTTACCAAAGATTTTTTTCCATCATCATATGGATTATCCATGGGCATTATATTATCACCTCGAAAGTACGATAGCTGAGGTTATTTTATTGGTCACTCTGCATTCAATCATACTTTGTTTTATAGAACAGGAGATCATATCATAATTCATAGATAGAACAATTAAGTACATCATTCTGTGAATACAGAAGTACGATTCATTATTGAAATTTCTAAAAATCATATCTTCGAAAGTATTAGCTTGTTAGAGTTGAAAATGATTTCAATGGATTTTTATGGTGGGACTGCATCTTAAAAAAAATCGAATTTGAGATTTGTAATTTAAAAATAAACTGTTTTCGTTACTCTGAAACCATCAATATATTCATCTCCCAAACCTACTTTGAAAATTTAAAGTGCCTAGCTCATTCTGTTCGAGAGTTATTGTAGAAACAAAATAAAATTTCGGAAATATTAAAAAAAAAGGTTTTTACTAAAAATGGCCATAACTCCGAAACCGCTTGATGGATTTTGTCCCTTAACGAACTCGTCCAAGATATTTACGCTCTAAACCTACCCTGCAAATTTCAATCCTCTAACTCCTTTTGTCCGAGAATTATCGTGTTAACGGCTGGACGGCCGGCCAGACAGAATCGATTTCGACCACGGATTCTTGATCAGTGAGTCGAACCAAATCGTTTAAGAACATTTTTAGCCAAAAATTCGAAAATTACAGACATTTGGGCAAATTGCACTCTGTTCCAAGGAACAAGAGCGCCAAAAAAATAAATATATTTCCTAATTACATTAATGATTGCACTAATCTCTATGACTCTATGAACCAACTATGGCTACGCTACTGCCAGTGATAAACGCGTAGGCTTCAGCAATTCTCCCACCAATATTTAATTAACCTCCTTCATTAGAACGAGAATGATCTACAAAATCAAGGAGATTCCTATTTTACATCAATCTAAGCATATCCTTAATGACAACAATCTGCCTTTTCCGTCGGCTAAACTCGAAATGAACAGTTGGAAAAATTACCGATTCAGTGTATCGCGTGTGGCCTTTGTTCGCCGAGACCATCACCTGCTCGAACTTGCTGCTTTCGCATAAGATTTGCACGTCATTCTACGTGCATACATCAAACGCTCACCTCTCGAGATGAAACTGAAAATGAGCAGGCGTTCCTCATTCTCAACTCGAGGATGGTACTTCCAAGCTAACGAGAAACGAATAATTCCTAATGAATTCATTGAAACTCGAGTATTCCGAATCGAGCCCAAAGATTAATGTGCACTTCCTCGAAAGGAGTGAATTACACGAGCATTTGGTTAATTTCTCGTCGAGAGTAGGTGCTGATCTTCAATTTCAGGCATTCTTTGTTTCCTCGTTCGTGCGTTCCTCTGGAACACCTCATTTTGTTTACCCATTTAGAATGAAGAACAGTTAGTCGATGATCTGTGCCCTCCCTAGAAAGTGAAGCATTAGCGCCTTGTTTAACAGTTTAACGAAATTTCTTGTTTTCCCGAAGGCGTACTTTGATATATATTCCTCGTGGGATTTGCAGATATACGTTTCATTACTATTTGATGAGATTTACGGTCCACTCGAATACAGTGGAATTGATGGTTCACTACAACTAACAAAGGTTTGCCAGTAACTATTGACGTCAATGGATTGATATTATAATTTGCTTTTAAATACCAATTTATCATACAGTATATATATATTCTTTTGAACCTCGAGCATTACAATTTGTTTGTTATCTAACAATAAAGCATGTGTATGAAAAAAGTGTTAGCAGAGGATAGTGTAACGGGGTACCATGTAATTTGATATATGATACTAGTGCTTATGGATAAAACCTCAGCAAAAAAACCCTATCTCCCCGTTAGTGTTGTGATTTATGAAAATTGAAATTGTTAACAAAATAAGCTGAAACATTAAATATTGAAGGGCATATTTTTCTATACTATCGCTTCTTCCTTCAACAAGCAGAGAAGTTTCTCCAAGGTACCCCCAACTCAATCTGGAAAAGAAAAAGAACACGAATAAATTAAAAATGGGATATTCTATATTTTATTAAATAGGTTTGAAACTCGCTACCCATTCTAAAAAAGATTGAGAAACATTATGAGTAGCCCTAAAACCATCTTTGAATCTATATATGCGACAATTATTAATTAAATGATCTATGGTTTCCTCTGCTTCCCCGCATTCACAACTAGGGCTCTCATCTGAAAAGCATGATGTTGCAACGACCATGATAGGTTCTTAGACGATTCAGAATAGACCATATTTTTCTTGGAAGATCAAATTCCGGAACTCTATCTGAAGGATCAGAAATTAAATCTTTGTTGAATAAATCGCAAGAAATCCATTCAGACCGCCAAACTTCCTTGTCACTTTCATTCAATTAAGAAAACAGCTGGACCATAAAGGGTTTCATGACTTCAATCTGGGAATCTTATTATCTGGAATGTAAGAGAGAATCGGAAATGAATTCGGAAAAGAATGAAATGTATTCCAAGAATTTGAAACAGCAGTCTGCCTGCGAATGTGATGCGGGACAATGTTTGAAAGAACTGGAAACCAATGAATAGGAGTAGATCTAATAGTTTTCCAGTGATGATACTCATAGATGAATTCAGCTGTGAATAAATTTTTTGAGTATGAGCACTATTAAACCAGACGGAGCAACAATATTATGATATATAAGTAATGATAAATGGTGTAATGAATATTCAGCGGCAGAAAAAACCAAGGCTAACGCTGCCGTTCGAAGGGTAGCTGCATCAGCACCCCATGAAGTACCAGCTAATTTCTGCACAATATTATTTCTTGTTTTCAACTTCAGACGCAAGTCATCCAACTGGGCTTTGAAATTCAAAGAGGAATCTAGTTTCACTCCTAGATATTTAGGATAAAAAGTATGTATCAGAAAGAATCACCGAAAGTTACACTCAATGTTCTATATTTTTTATGATTGTTCAAATGAAAGCAAGAAATCTCAGTTTTATTTGGATTCGGACACAAATGCCACTGAAATAGGTACTTTTACAGGATTTCTAAATCTGCAGATAGGTTATTTTCTATACTTTGGAAATCAGAATGACGAAATGCAAGGGCAATGTCATCAGCGTATATGAATTTCTCAGAGGAAGTAGCAGGAATATCACAATATATAAGTTGAAAAGAAGAGGTGTTAAAACTGAACCTGGTGGGAGACCATTATTCAAAGTTTTAAATTTACTACCCTCATTATCAACAAAAACACGAAACCTTCTATCCGTCAGCATATTTTCGAGTAAACGAACCTTTTTTCCACACTTTCAATGAGTATGAGTATGAGTATGAGTAACAACGTGCTATAATTTTACCGGATGTCTACATTTGCCAAAAATGGTTTCAAACGATCAGTTTCGACCCATTGATGATATTTCGAGGTCATTTGATTCTGTCCGGCCTGCCGGCCGTTGCCACGATAACTTGAGAACAGAAAGAGAAACAAGTTCGTTAATGGGCATAGTCGGCCCAACGGTTTCTGAGTACAAATTTTGTTTTCAACCAATGCATATCCGATCAAATTGTAACTAGTTTTAGAATACCCACATAAAGACGTTGTCGAAATATGAGGATCGTATCACCAGAAAATAAAAAAAAAATATATTAAAAACTATTAGAGTTATGGAATGGCAACGCGCAAATTTTTGCGAAATTTCGTGAGGATCGTATTACTACAAAAATTTTAATAAATCATTTAAAATCATTAAAAATAAAAAATTGGTTCGAGCACTGACTGACTGATGTTCTATTGTCCATTCTCCTGTATTGGACACTCTCAATCGAATTTACCATGGTAAATTCGATTAAGAATTTGCACCATAATCATAGTTTCCATTGAAAACAGTTGATTATTTCGAAAATTATAGGGATTATTTCATTTTTTGATGAAAAAAATCGAGATTTTTAGTTTGTTTTTCAGATAGCTCTACTCCATAGAAAAAAAATTGTGCCGTTTGAATTGATTATTGATTTCCATATGATTTTGTCTTCTCTTCGCGAAACGGATAAAACATTTTTTTTTCATGTACAGACTGATGTTTTGGAACCCAGACGTAAAAAAATAATGTTCTGGTATGTTCCTGTTTCTTTTTGCGCATATGTTCTGGGGAACATCGCGTTGTCATTTCGCCCAAATGTCTGTAATTTTCGATTTGTTTGCCGAAATTGGTCTCAAACGACTAGGTTTAACTCATTGTTGAATAATTGGAGGTCAAATTTGATTGTGTCCGGCCGTTCGGCCGGCTGTTGCCAAGATAACTTGAGAACGAAAAGAGATAGCATCTTGAAATTTTCAGGGTAGGTGGCATATCCAAATACAACGGATAGATTCGTTAATGGCATAATTGCCAACGGTTTCAGAGAAATAATATTGTCATCAACCAATACGGATCTGACCGAATTGAAACTTGGTGAGTAGTTGTAGAATACAAACCTTAGAACGCTTGTGAAATTTTGTGAGAATCGTATCTCTAGAAAATTATAAGAAATTATTAAAATATATTATTTATGTCACCATGAGCTGGGAACGAAAAGAGATACCGAAATTTTCAGGTTAAGTTGTGCATCTAAATGTGAAACTTATGTTTGTTTAGTTATAGGTAAAATCAGCCAAACGGTTTCAGAGTTATACCCATCTGAAATTTGGTTCTTATTTCCTCAATAACTCAAAAACTACTAAACCGATACAATTTAAACAGGGTTACTAGTTGTAGAATGCCAACGCAAAAATTCTTGCCTAATTTCGTGAGGACCGTTTCAGTAGAAAATTTTCAAAAAATTAATGAAAATCATTGAAAAAAACTAGCAATTTTCAGCGCTCATCTGAATGGGAGAGTTAAGTCCATTTTTGGACATAATTGGTCCAACGGTTCTGGAGTTATATCCACCTGGAATATTATTTCCTCGATAACTCAAGAAATATAGACTCGATCGAATTGAGGCTTGTTAACTAGTTGTAGAATATCGACATAAAGACGTGTGTGGAATTTTGTGAGAACTGTACCCCAAGAAAATTTTGGAAAAATTACGAAAAAAAAATTGTTTCAAGCACTGACGTGAAGTCAGGAGCTTTTGCGCACATGTTCTATTGTCCATTCTCCTGTATTGAACACCCTTAATCGAGTTTACCATGATAAATTCGATTAAGGGTGTCCAATACAGGAGAATTGTGAATAGAACATGCGCGCAAAAGCTCCTGACTTCACGTCAGTACTTCTCTCAAGTGTCAAAGACAATAAGCTCACAATATATTATCAAAATCGACTCAACAGTTTTGAGCATATAGGGGTTTAAAAATTATATGATTTTCAGGAAACTAGTAGGTATTAGAGATGTTTTAGAGTCGATTTGTGACTCCTCTTATTGCCCTCTAGAACCCCCTGTCCGAAGGGTCATTGGTCAGAAATCAACCGGTATAGATCTAAACAGCTCGTCACTTTATGGTTGGCTCAAATTTTACCTGACCTAGTTAATAAGAGAATATTTTCGGGACAGATTAAGTTATCATGTGTCATTATTTCGTTTAGGTAAGCAATTTAAGATCACTTAATCATGTCTCGAATTATGATGAATACAGACAAAATTATATATAATGACAAAGAAACATTCAATCACGCTCTCTCCTGATACGTGAACAATTACTCGCTTCAAATGTTCTAATTCAATTCACAAAAGATTTATTCAACTCGATTATGAGCAGCCTATTGACTATCACACCAGATGAATAAAACTCGCCGTGTGTGGTCTTCGGCCCCACTATCGTTCATAATATTTCAGTATAAAAAGCGAACATAGTCGGTGTAAGGTATAGATAAACATTGTGAATAGGTAGATTGTAGACTTGCTTTACTATAAATTTACATGCACTTAAAATGAGTTACCTGCAGATGCCAACTTCAGTCTTCCATTGCATCTTTCAGGTCGGAAATGTATGGCTTCTTTGCGTAGAGACGAGTTCAGACGAGCAGATTGTCATGATACTGTTTACTTATGCGATGCTCTCAGATATCTGCGTTTTCTGAAACCTGAATGAGAGGACCTGAAAATATCGTTCCACAGAAATGGTATTATTCTTCAAGTTTGGACTTTATACCGCTTGTAAACTGGGGATGATAGGATCTCGGTATGAGGTTGCTGAATAACTCACTACGTATCTGGTTGGGAATCGGGAAAACAAGACAATTAACAAACGGATATATGTGCCTTTAGTGCTCCTGAATGTTCGATTCAGTAGGTACTTGGTCTAATATTTCTATAGACGGTTTCGATATTTGCTGACAAAGAATTGAAGGGAGGCTATTTATTTCTTACGTAAAAGGCGAATTTCCCAAGAAATCGTCGTTTCGGACGTTTCTGGAATTCTCATTTGAAATAGACATCGATCCGCCAGATAGCGAAGTGCGGAGATCATACGATCCCAGACAATTTTTTAGACAATGAATGTATTCGCTATAAAATTTTATCGAAATACATCGAGGCTGTTTTTTTTAAACCATAGTAGAAGCAGGTATACTAGTCAGCACTACTAGTTACAACTAAGCAAGAATCGATGTGTATTCAGCAGTCGGTCATAAAGCAAAAGAAAAAAATTTCAATATCCACTAATTTTCACCTATATCTATAAATTTTTGCGCGTAAGTTCTGGGGAACATCGCGTTATCATTTTGCCCAAATGTCTGTTACTTTCGAATTTTTGACGAAAATGATCTCAAACGCTTTGGTTCGTCTCCCCAATGAAGAATTCGAGGTCAAATTTGATTCTGTCCGGCCGGCCGTCCGGCCGTTGCCACGATAACTTGAGAACGGAAAGAGCTAGCGACTTGAAATTTTCAGGGTAGGTGGCGCATCCCAATGCGACGAACAAGTTCGTTAATGGGCATAATCGGCCCTATGGTTTCCGAGTAATAATTTTGTCTTCAACCAATATGAATCCTATCGAATTGAAACTTGGTGAGTAGTTGTAGGATATGAACCTAAGCACGTTTGTGAAATTTTGTGCGAATCGTATGGCTAGAAAATTATTAAAAAGTTATTGAAACATATTTTTGTTGTCACGATAACTTGAGAACGAGAAGAGATAGCAGCTTGAAGTTTTCAGGTTAGGATGTGCATCAGAACACGACGTTTGGGTTTGTTTATGAGCATAATCGGCCAAACGGTTTTAGAGTTATGGCCATCTGAAATTTGTTTTTTTTCTCCTCATTAAGTCGAAAAATACAGAACCGATTGAATTGAAACGTGGTTATTAGTTGTAGAATGCCAACGCAAAATTTCTTGCAAAATTTCGTGAGTATATTGTTTGTAGAAAAATTTTAAGAAATCATTGAAAATAAAAAAAAAATCTATATATCAGTATCTATGCGTCTGAAATTGCTGAAATTTTGCAAGAGCCTTCAGAACCCAACTTTACTGCCAATTTTCAAGTTTTAACACGATCGTTTATATATTGTTGGAGATTCGAGCAGCCTTGTGTGAGTTCAGTAGATGGGTGACCGTTGCCTCGATAACTTTCGAACAAATGGAGATAGGGATTTGCAATTTTCAGGGTAGGTTGCGTAACCGAATGGGAGAGTTAAGTTCGTTGTTGGGCATAATCGGTTTAACGGTATTCGAGTGATATCCACCTGGAATATTATTTCATCGATAACTCAAGAAATAAAGATTCGATCGAATTGAAGTTTGGTAACTATTATTAGAAAATCAACCTAAAGAGGTGTTAAAATTTTTGTAAGAACCGTACCACTAGAAAATTACAAAAAAATTACGAAAAAAAAATTGGTTCAAGCTCTGACGTGAAGTCAGGAGCTTTTGCACGTATGTTTTATTGTCCATTCTCCTGTATTGGACACTTAATTCGAATTTACCATGGTAAATTCGAATTAAGAGTGTCCAATACAGGTCCAATACGCTCCAGTATTTATAATATTAAGTTATCTGCATGCAAGATCAGATTAATTGCGTTGCAAAATAATACAATGCTGATATATATACAGGCTGAAGCAACGAATATAATAATACAATTAAGTTAATAAGGGCTTCATTTCTATAACTATTTACAGGATGTTTGGTAATTCGACGAGAACATTCAAAGGGGATATACTAGAAGTCATCTGCAACGAACTCAGTCGAATGAACCATGGTCCGAAAATCTATGGTTACGAAGATATGGCGATTTTTCTACTTTTGTAAATTTTCTGCTTTGTTATCGAAAATTATTAATTTTGTAAAAACCATTTGACTCCAAATATTCAATGCATATTTTTTTCAGATCTGAAGAGATGGTGATCATTTCATATGAAAAAGTATTTACTAAAAAATTAGATATCCTCAGATATATTGGAATCATAAATGGCATCAACTACTTTCCTCATAAAATCTTGAAGAAACAATTGAGAAATACTCGAAAAAGTATTACATAATACACCAATTTCATAATTGGTGTACAAATTCCTTGCTCCAATAGTCTTTCAAAAAGGTACATATGTCAATAATTCCTTCATGAAAAAGAAAAATATAGCCGGAAAACCTTATTTTATTCCAGGGACACAAACCATAATACAATGAAATATCAGCATTTTTGCGCTTATTTTCTGGGGAACATCGCGTTATCGTTTTGCCCAAATGTCTGTAATTTTCGAATTTTTTGACGAGAATGGTCTCAAACGACTAGATTCAACTCACTGATGAAGAATTCGAGGTCAAATTTGATTCTGTCCGGCCGGCCGGTGCCACGATAACTTGAAACGAAAAGAGATAGTGACTTGAAATTTTCATTGTAGTTCGTTAATAGGTATAATCAGCCTAACGGTTTCCGAGTAATAATTTTTTCATCAACCAATACAGATCCGATCGAATTGAAACTTGGTAGCAAGTTGTAGAATACAAATACGAAGACGTTTGTAAAATTTTGTGAGAATCGTGAGGCTAGAAAATTAAAAAAAAATATCATTTACGTCACGATAACCCGAGAACGGAAGGAGATGGCGACTTGCATATTTTGGGTAGGTTGTGCATCTAAATGCGGCATTTGTGTTTATTAATAGGCATAATCGGCTGAACGCTTTCGGAGTTATACCCATCTGATATTTGGTTTTTATTTCCTCAATAACTCCAAAAATACAGAACCCATCCAATTCAAAATTGGTTACTAGTTGTAAAATGACGGCTCAAAAATTCTTGCCAAATTTCGCGAGAATCGTATATCTAGAAAATTTAAAAAATAATTGAATATCATTGAAAAAATTCTATATATCAGAAACTATTCGCCCGACATCAATTAAATTTTGCGAGAGCCTTGAAAATCTAACTCTACTACCGAATTCCAAGTTTGAACACGATCAGATGTATATTTTCGAAGATCCGAGCAGCCTTGGATAAGTTCAATAGGATGGGTGGCCGTTGCCACGATACCTTTCGAACGAAAAGAGGTAGGGAGTTGAAATTTTCAGGCTTGGTTGCGCATCTGAATGGAAGAGTTTAGTTCGTTTTTTTGGCATAATCAGCCCAACGGTTTCGGAGTTATAACCATCTGGAATATTATTTTCTCGATAACTCAAATAATACAGACCCGATCGAATTGAAAGTTGGTATCTAGTTTTAGAATATCGACATAATGACGTATTTGGAATTTTGTGATGATTGTACTGCTAGTAAATTTTAAAAAAATTAAGAAAAAATATTATGTATCTCACGATAACTTGAGAACAGAAAGCAATTTGCAATTTTTTAGGGTTGGTTGCGCAGCTGAATGCGACATTTGAATTTGTTTATAGGCATTATCGACCAAACGGTTTTTAAATTTGGTTGTTATTTCCTCAATCACTCGAAAAATACAAAATCGATCCAATTCAAACATGGTTACTAGTTGTGGAATGTCAGCGCGACAATTTTTGCAAAATTTAGCATGGGAAATTCGATTAAAAGTGTCCAATACATGAGAATGGATAAAGAACATACGCGCAAAAGCTCTTGACTTCACGTCAGTGCTTGAATATGGAATAATGTTGCCTAATAAACAGTAGCGAAATAATATCAACTATGAAACAAATATTCTGTAACTTTTCATAATTTCCAAGGTATTCCTTATATCATTACAAGCTGCTTCAATTCTTTTCTGAAGATAATTCTAGAATTTATCTCAATCTCATAAAATAACCCTTCCATGTAGCCCCATAAGACATAGCCTAGTGGCGATTGATCCGGAGATATTGCAGTGCTCCCTTGACCTATAACAAGGCAGTCATAACGATTATTCAAGAATTCATGGATCTGCAGACTGTAATAGGTAGCACCATCGTGTTGGAAATAAATCCCGCGTTGATTAATATCACCTAATAATTGAAGATTTGCTTCATAATTTGAAATCAATTGTTATTTCTCATAAACAAAACATATAATGTCAAATGATAAAAAAATTGGTTCTAGCACTGACGTGAAGTCAGAAGCTTTTGCGCGTATGTTCTATTGTCCATTCTTCTGTATTGTAATGTATTCCGCGATGTTTTGAACTTTAAATAAGAAGGGATTTCTTAACATGCGTACTTCAGTTCCATCGATATGCATTCTTCGTTAGATGCCAACTGAGTAAACACCTGTACCATATATTTTGTTATCGCTCCTCTCATATGTGCATCGTAATTTATGCAGCGTATTATTATTTGGGATTTATTTGGTGAATAAAATAAAACGAATATTTGTGTTTGATACATCGTACCTTATCCCAGTTATTACAAGTGGCGCAGTCGGAAATTAATTAAATTCCTGCAACAAAATGGTTGAATCGACAGTCAATGTTTTTGGAAATATTGGTTCCATGGGAGAATTCGACATGAATGAAGATTGGGAAGTATACCAAGAACGCTTGGAACAATATATGTTGGCTAATGGTATCATAGAACCCATAATTATCCTTTGCCTAAAATCGAGGAACTATTTCAAAAACTGAGAGGTGGAAAATTATTTACAAAGTTGGATTTTCTAAATGCCTATAATCAGTTAGAGTTAGATGATGAAACGTCCGAACTTTTGAGTTGGAGCACTCATAGTCATAAGGGTATTTTTCGAGTTAAACGGCTTCCTTATGGTACAAAGCCGGCTTGTCAGAAATTTCAAAGCATTGTTGAAAAGGTGCTGCAAGGTCTTAACAATGTTGTTGTTTTTATTGATGATATTGTAGTCACCGGATCTACCTTGCAAGATCATCTCAACAACTTGGCGGCGGTGCTTGAAAGATTAAAAGAATCAGGTTTTAGACTCAATTTAAAAAAGTGTTCGTTTTTTCAAAAAGAAATATGCTATTTGGGTCATATTATTAGCGCAGAAGGACTGCGGAAAAGGGGAGAGGATTGTGATAGATCTTTTAACAGTGCTAAAAAGGAAATGGTATCAGATTTTGTTCTTTGTCATTTCGATCCTGTTCTTCCCCTTCGCTTGTATTGTGATGCCAGTGATAAGGGTATAGGTGCTGTACTATCACATGTTTTTCCCGAAAATAAAGAAAGACCTATATGTTTTATTTCGAGGACATATTCGAAAGCAGAAAAAAATTATGCTGTGATTCACAAAGAAGCATTGGCTATATTTTGGGCAGTCAAAAAGTTGCATCAATATTTGTTGGGTCAGAAATTTAGGATTTGTACAGACCATAAACCTATTTTAGCCTTATTTGGAGAAAATAGAAATATTCCGGTAATGGCTTCGGGGAGAGTTCAGAGATGGGCAGTTTATTTGTCCGAATTCAACTACGAATTAAAATATATTCCCGGTCCTACAAACATGGCTGACCTGTGTTCTCGTTTGCCTCTTCAATTGTCTGAAAATATAGAAGAAGGAGCCAGCCACTTCAACTTTATTGAAGAAGGACTGCCGGTCAAATTTGAATTAATTAGGGACAAGACGAGAAAGGATCCTGTTTTGGGACAAGTTGTGACATTCCTAGAAAGTACCTGGCCCTCAGATATGTCAAAGGTATTAAAACCTTATTATTTGCGGAAACAGGAACTGTATTGTAACAGGGGTGTACTGATGTGGGGTTATCGGATAATAATTCCAGAAGCATTACAGCAACATTTATTACGTGAGCTTCACTCAACCCATATGGGCATTTCAAAAATGAAAGAAAGGGCAAGGCAATATTTTTGGTGGCCAAATTTGGATGACCACATAACAAAATGGGTAAATTGTTGTCAGGTGTGTATGAGTGAAAGAGCAGATCCTCCCAGGGCGAAGCTAATTAAGTGGAATCCAGCTCAAGGACCTTGGGACAGGATTCACATTGATTTCATGGGGCCATTCTGCTCCAAAAGTTTCCTCGTAATCACCGATGCTTATTCAAAATTTCCAGAAGTTTTTATAATGTCAAAAATCACTAGTAAGGAAACCATAGAAAAGTTAAGGGATACCTTTGCTCGCTACGGTTTACCTAATGTTCTCATATCAGACAATGGAACACAATTTACTTCAACAGAATTTGAAAATTTCTGTAAGTTGAATGGCATCAGGCATATTATGTCTCCACCCTGGCATCCCAGTTCTAATGGTGCTGCGGAAAATACGGTTAAGTCCGTTAAAAGTGGGCTGCGAAAGGCGCTCAAGGATCCCCTCAATAAAGGAATTTCCTTAGAAACTCTTTTGAGTAGATATCTACTCAATTACAGAAACGCACCCCATTCAGAAACCGGTGAAAGTCCGGCAAAGATAATGTTCAATCGAAAACTGAAAACTAGATTCGACTTATTAAGGGACGATCCGAAAAGTTTGAACGAAAAACAAGAAAAATATTATAAGGGTAAAAGAAATGTTAGTTTTCTTCCTGGACAGGTAGTTCATGTGAGAGATTATCGTAACCCTTTAAAACCCACTTGGGCTAAGGGAATAATTGTAAAGGCTCTAGGTAACCGTTTGTATAGTATCCAGCTTATGTATGAACCACTTATTTGGCGCAGACATTTGGACCAGATTATAGGTGTTAGCGCTGAAAATGCGGATAAACACATTAGTAGTACCGAATTGCCATGTAAGGAAATCATTAAAGAAACTGAAGATACATTTTCTGGGGTAGGTTTAGAAGGTTCAGGCTTTCCTTCAGATGAAACATATTTGAATAATTCTGGTTTTGACTCAAATGAAATTTCTTCAGAATCTACCGCTGAAATTTTAACTTCGCCAAATATTGTGGCAGAAAATACTGAATTGATTATTTCACCGCAAAGGTCGTCAATACCTAAACGAAATTCAATAACTCCACCGCTGGAATTTCAAACTTCGCAAAGAAATTCAATTGTGCCTGATCTAAATATGAAAACTGGTATTTCTGTTTCACCTGATGTGGATTCAAATAAGATCGCTTCTCCTGTATCAGCTTCTGTTTCTTGTCGACCTAAAAGAAACATAAAAGCTCCAGAAAGACTGAATTACAGTTGATTTGTAAATTTAAATTATTGAGATTATCGTTTATATTAGTATGGTAAATAATTTGAGTTGATTTTTGATTCATAAATAAAGTGTATGAGTAATTTTTAATATTTGAGTGTAATGAATGTATAATGTATATTCTTTTGCTATTGTTATATGAGGAATATTATTTTGTGGAATTTGATCAGTTGGATTCTAACTTGGGCAGGAGATATTTGTAATGTATTCCGCGATGTTTTGAACTTTAAATAAGAAGGGATTTCTTAACATGCGTACTTCAGTTCCATCGATATGCATTCTTCGTTAGATGCCAACTGAGTAAACACCTGTACCATATATTTTGTTATCGCTCCTCTCATATGTGCATCGTAATTTATGCATCGTATTATTATTTGGGATTTATTGGGTGAATAAAATAAAACGAATATTTGTGTTTGATACATCGTACCTTATCCCAGTTATTACAGACACCCTGTATCGAATTTACCATGGTAAATTATGTTGTCCATTCTCCTTTATTGGACACTCTCAATTCGAATTTACCATGGTAAATTCGAATTAAGAGTGTCCAATACAGGAGAATGGACAACATAATTTACCATGCTAAATTCGATTAAGGGTGTCCAATACAGAAGAATGGACAATAGAACATACGCGCAAAAGCTTCTGACTTCACGTAAGTGCTTGAACCAATTTTTTCTTTCGTAATTTTTTTTTAATTTTCTAGGGGTACGGTTCTTAAAATTTTTTTTTTCCTCATTTTTTTCAAATTTTCTAGGGGTACGGTTCTTACAAAATTTTAAACACGTCTATATGTTGATTTTCTACTACTAGTTACCAAGCTTCAATTCGATCGAATATTAATTTTTTGAGTTATCAAGGAAATAATATTCCAGGTGGGTATAACTCGGAAACCGTTAGACCGATTATGCCCAAAAACGAACTCAACTCTCCCTTGCGGATACGCAACCCACCCTGAAAATTGCAAGTCCCTATCTCCTTTCGTTCGAATGTTATTGAGGCAACGGTCACCCATCTACTGAACTCACACAAGAATGCTCGAATCTCCAACAATATTCAACCTATCGTATCAAAGCTTGAAACTTGGCAGTAGAGTTAGGTTATGAAGGCTCTTGCAAAATTTCAGCAATTTCAAACGAATAGTTACTGATATATAGAATTTTTTTTTTTTTCAATGATTTATTAAAAATTTTCTACGAATGCTATCCTCACCAAATTTTGCAAACATATTCGCATTGGCATTCTACAACTAATAATCATGTTTGAATTCAATCGGTTCAGTATTTTTCGAGTTAATGAGGAACAAAAAACCCCCAAATTTCAGATGGCTATAACTCTAAAACCGTTTGGCCGATTATGCTCATAAGCAAACTCACATGTCGCGTTCTGGTGCACATCCTAACCTGAAAACTTTAAGCCGCTATCTCTTTCCGTTCTCAAGTTACCGTGACAACAAAAATATTTTTCAATCATTTTTTTTTAATTTTCTAGCCATATGATTCGCCTAAAATTTCAAAAAAGTGCTAAGGTTCATATTCTACAACTACTCTCCATGTTTCAATTCGATAGAATTCATATTGGTTGAAAGCAAAATTATTACTCGGAAACCACTGGGCCGATTATGCCCATTAACAAACTTGTCCGTTGTATTGGGATGCGCCACCCACCCTGAAAATTTCAAGTCGCTAGCTCTTTTCGTTCTCAAGTTATCGTGGCAACGGCCGGCCGAACGGCCGGACGGACAGAATCAAATTTGACCTCGAACTCTTCATTGGGGAGTCGAACTGAATCGTTTGAGACCATTTTCGTCAAAAAATTCGAAAGTTACAGATATTTGGGCAAAACTATAACGCGATGTTCCCCGGAACATACGCGCAAAAAACAATAATACAGTAAATCGGTTTGTATTCATGCAGAAACATAGAATTAATTACCTATATGAAAAGAAATCGGTAAAATGTTTGTATTGAAAATAAATATAAGTAACGAAAGCAATTAAGAACAATGAGTTGCACTGTAAACAAATTCATATTTTGTATTCTTGACAAGTTTCAATCAATTTGATATAATTTCAACGACTTGAATAGACCCCACAAACATTTCATCTGGTGGAATAATTGTGATAAGACTTAAGAATATTTGCTATACATACAAAATGCAATTTCTCGTATTATGTTTCTAAAATGAAAAATTCATTGGTGAATAAAAATGAATTAGATGCGATTTTCAGTTGGGATTGATATACAGGGTGAGTCTTTGACCACTGCATTAATTTTAACCAGAGATTCCTCTCATCAAATGAACACTTTTTTCATTTACCATTTTTCCAGATTCGGCTCAGGTAAAAAGTTACAAGCGTTTAAAGATTTCACGATGTGCTAATACACTCGCGCATATAAATTATCTATGACATTGTTGGCGGACGAGAATAAGGCATGGTAACGTGGTTTACAGCTTGATTCGGGATTCCAACGCTCAGGGACGGATCCATAAAAGTAGTGAAATTTCTGGAGTTTTCCATTTTAAAACATTCAATGAAGAATATCTCGAAAACGGTGCGTTTAAGGAGAAATGATGAAGAATAATATAATGCTCTAAAACGATGGAATATTCTTGAAATGACTCAAGAAAAACTTTATATGCTTTCTTTATGCTAATTTCGTTTAGTTTTATGAATCCACGAGTCCATAACTAGAAAACCAGTAAAAGTAGAACATAACTAATATTTGGAAAATATGTATCATAGTTATAGGAAACCTTACGCCAACATTCATTTTATTCGAAAAAAGGATGTCAAAGCTACAAAATAAAAACTGATTTTTTTTCAAAATTTCAACAGTCTGTATCTTTTTACCTGAGCTGAATTTGGAAAAATGTTAAATGAAAAAAGTGTTTCATTTGATGAGAGGAATCTTACCAGAACAAAAATACACTTGGGGCGAAGTCTAGCGTCAGCTACTCCACTCAACCCCTGACAAAATAAAATGAGAACTAGTTCAAACAGACAAATTATATCTGGTATTGGTTTCTCAGAGTTGGGAATTATATCAATGTATTCATATGATAGAACTGCATCAAAAAGGAAATTCACATCAAATAATAGTTT
Source organism: Halyzia sedecimguttata (assembly GCA_937662695.2). Lineage (NCBI taxonomy): Eukaryota > Metazoa > Arthropoda > Insecta > Coleoptera > Coccinellidae > Halyzia > Halyzia sedecimguttata. The sequence goes on along the minus strand of OW569416.2, from coordinate 5,071,025 downwards.
ATTTATCAAGATTAAATGAGCAATCATGAAAATGAGAACTGCACCACATTTTCAAATTTTTTTTTTTACACTTTGCGGTAATCTGGTCAATACAAAACTGCACATGCGTATAAAGGTCATGATTCTACAATTTGGTGCTAAATTTCAGATAGATCGAGTGATCGGTTTCGGAAATATTCATAAAAAATATTCTTACTAAAATCGGCCATAACTCCGAATCCCCTTGATGGTTTTCGCCCATTAACGAACTTGTCCGAGATATTTACGCTCCAAAACCACCTTGCAATTTTCAATCCGCTAACTCCTTTCGTTCGGGAGTTATCGTGCCTACGGCCGGTCGGCCGGCCGGACAGAATCGATTTCGCACTCGGATTCTTGATCAGTGAGTCGAACCAAATCATTTGAGACCATTTTCAGCCAAAAATTCCAAAATTACAGACACTTGGGCAAATTGATAAGCAATCTGTTCCGAGGAACTAGAGTGCCAAAAAAACAAGTTTCGTATGACAATTGCCCAAAACAGGTTTAAAGTACCTACAAATAGTAGGTATTCCATAAAACATGTATAAAATAATAAATTACCTTGTAATCGATCAAAAATTTCCTGATCTACGTTCACAAAATTTCCTCCTCTCTCGAACTACAGAATTATGCTTTCAATATTTACGTAATATTTTCAAACATTTTCGGGTGAGGTCCCCGTTGCATCGCTAAAATACGAGTATTTCAACCCCAATATTCTTGAAGTTACAATATTCCCTTCTGTCAAGTTGACTTTATGACAATTCATACATAGAATATACATAGAATAATTATATCAATCTGTGAAATACGATTTACATTGAAATTTTGAAAAATCATATCTCCGAAAGTATTAGCTTGTTAGAGTTAGAAATTATACGAATGGATTTTTATGATAAAACTGCTTATTAAAAAAAATTTAATTTGGAATTTGTTCTGTAAAAAAAAATTTTTTTTTTTATTACTCCGAAACCTTCTGTCCGATTTTGCCCAGTAACGAACTTAGCCGAGATATTCATCCCCCAAACCTTCTCTGAAAATTTCAACTCTCTAGCTCATTCCGTTCGAGAGTTATCGTGCCTACGGCCGGACCATGGTAAATTCGAATTAAGTGTCCAATACAGGAGAGTGGACAACATAATTTACCATGGTAAATTCGATTAAGGGTGTCCAATACAGAAGAATGGACAATAGAACATACGCGCAAAAGCTTCTGACTTCACGTCAGTGCTTGAACCAATTTTTTTTTTTTCGTGATTTTTTTAAATTTTCTAGGGGTACGGTTCTTACAAAATTTTAAACACGTCTTTATGTTGATTTTCTACTACTAGTTACCACCAATTCGATCGAATATTAATTTTTTGAGTTATTAAGGAAATAATATTCCAGGTGGGTATAACTCAGAAACCGTTAGACCGATTATGCCCAAAAACGAACTCAACTCTCCCTTTCGGATACGCAACTCACCCTGAAAATTGCAAGTCCCTATCTCCTTTCGTTCGAAAGTTATCGAGGCAACGGTCACCCATTTACTGAACTCACACAAGAATGCTCGAATCTCCAACAATATTTAACCGATCGTATTAAAACTTGAAACTTGGCAGTAGAGCTAGGTTATGAAGGCTCTTGCAAAATTTCAGCAATTTTAAACGAATAGTTACTGATATATAGATTTTTATTTTTTTATTTTCAGTAATTTATTAAAAATTTTCTACAAATGCTATCCTCACCAAATTTTGCAAGCATTTTTGCGTTGGCATTCTACAATTAATAACCATGTTTGAATTAAGTTGGTTCAGTATTTTTTGAGTGAATGAGGAACAAAAAACCACCAAATTTCAGAAAATTTCAGATGGCTATAACTCTGAAACCGTTTGGCCGATTATGCTCATAAACAAACTGAAATGTCGCGTTTTGGTGTACATCCTAACCTGAAAACTTGAAGCCGCTATCTCATTCCGTTCTCAAGTTATCGAGACAACAAAAATATTTTTCAATAATTTTTTTAAAATTTTCTAGCCATACGATTCGCATAAAATTTGACAAACGTGCATAGGTTCATATTCTACAACTACCCACCAAGTTTCAATTCGATCGGATTTATATTGGTTGAAAACAAAATTATTACTCGGAAACCACTGGGCCGATTATGCCCATTAACGAACTTGTCCGTCGTATTAGGATGCGCCACCTACCCTGAAAATTTGAAGTCGCTAGCTCTTTTCGTTCTCAAGTTATCGTGGCAACGGCCGGACGGCCGGCCGGACAGAATCAAATTTGACCTCGAATTCTTCATTGGGGAGTCGAACTTAATCGTTTGAGACCATTTTTTTCAAAAAATTCGAAAGTTACAGACATTTGGGCAACACTATAACGCGATGTTCCCCAGAACATACGCGCAAAAACATATGAATAAAAAACATATGAAAAAGAGAAAATATCAACACAAATAAACAAAATTAATGAAATATACAGTGAACTGAACTGAGTATCTTTTCCATATCTGTATGTGTTCCATAGAAATTGGACAGCTCGTTTTGGAATACTTCAAAATAAATTTTTTCAAGCCCGTATATTGTGTATTAATTTGTTCTGCTTGTCAATAGACAGAGCAATATCAATGCAATATTTGAAAAAAACCAATTTGATATTATCTAAGATTGTCCTTGGATAATGAACTTCTTTCATATTGAGACGATTCAAACTGATAGGAGTCCTGTCTTGGAAATTGATAATCTGTTAGCCCAGCTGTAAGGCTAGCCGCATATTGAGGGCAGCCCAGCACAGCACAGCAGAACCTAGCCTAATTCAATTGCATTTGTTACAAACTCTTCTACTAGGCTAGGTATGCTGTGCTGTGCTGGGCTGCCCTTAATGTTCGGCTAGCCTATTGGTATCAAAGTAGTACTCCTATATACCAATTTTATGAATTTGTGATTATTGTGAGGCTGTTTCCTCGTGGAGAAAACACGGATCGCACTAGGCGATTGCCAATCGGGTTATACAACACTCGGGCGCCAGTTACAATGGGTTTTACAAGGTTGTAACGCCTTGACGGTTCCTCACTTATGGCCGGGGTCGCCTTTACACAGTGAAGAAGGATTCGGTTACAATCTAAGGTAGTAGCGATTGTGTGATTCAGCTTCTTTCACAGCAGGATTGGTCGGATGGGAAAAACAAAAGTCGTAGTGTACCGTAACAAGGGGTTACTTTGCTACGGCGAGTGTTACTTTGCTCCATTGTCGAAAAGAGTTTCATACCTTTCCACATCAAACGTTTGTACGAATGCAACCCATTTAACAATGCTGTATCGAATGTTGCATATGTTAGTCACACTTCTGCGCCGACGCAGGGATTTTGCGCGTAGTCTATGAAGGGTTAGGTGATCCTATTGTGAAGGCACAAAACAAGTGTGATTTTTGACGGTGAAAATTTGATGTGTGCAGCAGCATTCCGTTATCTTTGTGGGTAGATATAAACATAATAGTAAGTATAATATTCAGTGAGTACTTTGAAGATATGTTTTAAGAATAAAAGACACAAATAATGGTATATGATTATTTTCAAGTGGTACCCAACCATTTTCTCCATTTTCGGGGTTACTTTGCGCCGGCGCAAAGTATACTATATTTTAGACAAATATTAAAATAAATATTTTTCTTGTTCTAGAGATGCCCAGAAAATACGTAAGAAAGTTGGGAGCAAGACGCTATGCTGACTATACAGAAGAAAAGTTACAGTTATGCTTAGACGAAATTAAAAGGGGTGAAATTTCCCATCGAAAAGCCGAACAGAAGTATAACATACCTAGGAGAACTCTCCTGAATAAACTGAAGGGCAGGCATACTGGACAAATAGGAAAACAGCCTGTGTTCAATCAACATGAAGAAAAATTATTTGTGCAATGCATTGTTTCTATGGCAAACTATGGATTTCCTGTAGATTCATTAGAACTCCGGCATGTAATAAAAAAAAATTTGAGTCGTTGTGGAAGAGAAGTGAAAATATTTCCTAATAATATTCCTGGTTCAGACTGGGTAAATAGTTTTGTAGCACGACACTCTGAACTTTCGCAACGCTTTGCTGAGAATGTTAAACGCACCCGCGCGGCAGTGGACGAACCTATGTTGAAACATTTTTACGAAAATCTAACCCTTGAATTAGTGAATATCCCACCCGGCAATATATGGAACTTTGACGAAACAAATATCACCGATGATCCAGGAAAAAAAAAAGTTCTTGTAAAAAAGGGGTGCAAGTACCCGGAAATAATAAGAAATGCTTCAAAAACCTCTATATCAGCGATGTTTTGCGGAAGTGCCTCTGGGGAATTATTGCCTCCATATATTGTTTATCGAGCAAGTAAACTATGGACCACATGGACCGAAAATGGTCCCAAAGGATGTCGATATAATGTCAGCAAGTCTGGATGGTTTGACGCACAGATATTTACAGATTGGCTAGAATGTCATCTTTTACCCAGATTGAAAAGACTGACTGGAACGAAAGCATTGTTGTGTGATAACTTATCATCACATTTAACAGTAAACACCCTCCAACTGTGCCAAGATAATAATGTGAAATTCATTTGTCTGCCACCCAACAGCTCCCACCTAACCCAACCACTGGATGTAGCATTTTTCCGTCCAGTGAAAATTGCATGGCGAAAGGTACTGTCTGAGTGGAAGAACACAGAAGAAGGAATAAGAAATATAACAATTCAAAAACAAAACTTTCCTCCATTACTATTAAAGATGATGGAAAGTATTGAACCACACATTAAGGAAAATTTGGAAGCCGGTTTCAGAAAATGTGGAATATTTCCCCTAAATCCAGAGGAAGTGTTAAATCGGCTGCCCGGTACTTCTTGTGGAGAACAAATAGTTCAGAATTCGTTTCTTGAAGTTTTGCAAAATAAAAGGTCCGACTTAACGAAGACTATGAAATCTCGCAGAAGAAAAATAAATGTACCAGCAGGAAAAAGTATTTGTCCTGACGATATAAATGAAAATCCCGCTTTTAATGCTCTAATGGACCAACCAGCTACTTCATCTAATCGAGAAGATAATCTGATTCTAGATGATAATTCATCAGATGATTTGGATTTTGATGAAATTCTGAAGGAAAAGGATGAAGAAGAACGATTCCTCGAATTTGTAGAAGGCAACGCGTCTGAAGAAAATGATTTCGGATTCGAAGCTGTTGTTAGAAAAGAAGGAACTTTCGTAGTATTCAGATACGAAAATGAATTATATCCCGGAGAAATAATAGCTTTCGATGACGACGTTGTGACAATCAACGCAATGCAGAAATCTCTGAAATTATGGAAATGGCCATCACAACGTGATCAATTGGAATACCGATGGTCCGATGTTTTAGGCTCGATAGAACCTCCCAAGAAAGTTACTAGGAGAGGTTTCTTTTCTGTGCCAGAATTAATGAAATTTTTTTATAAATTATAAAATTATGCTTTGTATTTTTCAAATATAAATTTGACGTCGAATATTTCTCATTTTCCTTGGGTACCTAAGTACATAATGGTGAAAAGACAATCGAATAACGGTTTATCTTTGCGCCACTTACTCGAATGAACGTGTTTTAATGATAATCTTGTGGTGGAGCAAAGTAACCCCGACCTAAGGGATACTTTGCTCCAATTTTTGAACAAAAAAAAGAATAGTCTGTTACTTGTTTCAACTAAATACTATCACTTATGTCATGTTCAACCATTACATTTATACGTACTATAAAATTAACACAAACATTCGTAGTTTTTCTACTGTTTAGTTGGAAATCTTTGCGAGGATCCAAGAAAATGGAGCAATTTAACCCCTTTTTACGGTATTAAAATTATATTCGGGCACTCACACTTAATAAAGAAAACGGTAAATGTGAGGTTATGGTAGCAAGACGAGGTGAGCTGACGAAACGAGGCTGTCGAAAATGCTTGGAAGCGGGGAGGGTGAATAATGGCGGATGCGCAGGTGCACCAATTGGTAGGCCACGGCAGAGTGTCGTCCTAAATGGTGGATGCGCTTACGTATTTCTTCGTCGGTCTTGAAACGTAGGTCCGGCAGCGACTGTTGCTCGATCAATCGACGCACAGTGCTTGTCAGTAACCCCAAGCTGGGACGCCAACGGTTCCCGGTCGAGTGGCCCTAAAAGGGACTACCAAGACCGGCAAGTGACCCTAACAAATCCGATGACAGTGGGCAAACAAACTGGCAAGGAGCGCCCCCGTGAGAGCGTTTTGACCTCAACCGCCGAGTGTTCACCACAATGCCAACGATAATTGACAGGGATCGGCGCCGCAGTAGGATACCCCTGACAGATATAGATTTGGAAACCCCACGCTGGGACGCCAATGGTTCCCGGTCGAGTGACCCTAAAAGGGACGATCAAGACCGGCAAGTAACCTTAACAAATCCGATGATAGCGGGCAAACAAACTGGCAAGGAGCGCCCCCGTGAGAGCGTTGTGACCTCAACCGCCGAGTGTTCACCACAATGCCAAAGAGAATTGACACGTATCGGCGCCGCGGTAGGATAAACCCTGACGGACGTAAATTAAGAAACCCTTAGCTAGACGCCAATGGTTCCCGGTCGAGTGACCCTAGAAGGGACTATCAAGACCGGCAAGTAACCTTAACAAATCCGATGACAGCGGGCAAACAAACTGGCAAGGAGCGCCCCCGTGAGAGCGTTGTGACCTCAACCGCCGAGTGTTCACCACAATGCCAAAGAGAATTGACAGGTATCAGCGCCGCAGTAGGATAAACCCTGACGGACGTAACTTAGGAGAACGTTTATGAAATAGGACGACACCCTGACGGAAAAATAAGCGGTAGCAACGGTATAAAAATGGGCCTTACCAATTCCGGACACTTTATTTTCACTATATACACGAGTCCTGTCTCACTTTTTCTCACACACTAAAAGAGTCGAAATCTCACGGTGATCTAACTCGGAAAACTCGAAAATTGCTGTTAATCACGAAGTGTAGAATATAATTTATGTAGGAGTAATAGTAGCAGTAGATAAATAATCGAAGACTTAATTATACTGAATCAACTCAAGAATCGACAGAGAATCCTTGAATTGTCTTGCCGGGGGCCTTTTATAATCTCGGTAACAGCTGAGCAACCACGTGGTCAAAATCTCGCACTTACGGGCGGTAGGGGTCCAACTTCGCCTTCTGATTGGTGGTACCTGACATCATGTCCTTCTGGAAGGAAATCGAAAGATTTCCTTATAAGGGCATTTCGTCAGATACCACGCGACTTTTTTTCACCTGTTTACGGGCGCAAAAACGATGAACGGACGGTAGATAAGATGTTCTTATCTGACGGACAAAAACAACTGCGATTGTTTTTCCACGTAGGAGCTCGCTGAAAATAACGGACGAATTTAATTCGAATTCGACGTTTTTCAGATGGAATTAAATATGAAGGTAAATTATGAGATTTGTGAGTACAGGGCCCGCACGGAAATTAACGAACTTCGTTACATTATTCATTTGTCAAATGGAGCGTTTTGAAAATATGACTCAAAGTTGGGTATCACCCTGTATAATTCAAATGAATGGTTGAAGACCCATCGTGTGGGATATTTTTGGAACTGGATCTATTGTCCTCTATCTCTGTATGGAACATGTAAAGCTCATCAGGATTCACCATTTTTGTATGCCGAAAATAAATTCAAATAATTGATTAGTTCTCGAGAATATTTTCCTCAACGATTCCTCGATTTGATTCAACTATGTAGAAGGTTTGCTAGTCATGCCATTAGCAAGCGCGCCAAAGCAGATTGATCGCACGACAATACTTTTTAGCGTTTTTAATTATTTTCCAATAATATTATTGATTATATTGATTATACTGCCATTTCTAAAGGCTAGGCCAGACCAACGCGTTCAGCTTGCGTCCGCGGTGGCGTGCACGGTGGCGATTACTGCGCGTGAAAAAGTTGTGCACACCGCCGCGTCCATTCAGGCGTTCACCGCTGCTGTCACTTCAATGTCACAACAATGTTGTCTGATACTGATGATGTTTTACTTCTGTCTGCAATTATTGAAGACGAAGAGGAACAAAAAATGTTAGTGGATTGTAATCACAGTATGTCCGCACTTGAGGTGGGTATGAAAACAGCTTCTAGTGTGGATAATTAATCATGGGTCAAGATATTGTGTCAGTATACCTACTAAATACCTCCGTTGGATATCGCCTCATCATATTTTTTCCAAAAAACCAAGAGTATGGGTACACAGCATAAATTAAACCAGAGAAAGAGAAGGTGAATTCAATACCTTGCTCTGGAAATTACGTGAAGATGGAAAGCGATTTAAAATTCACTATATAATATCTATTGACTGTTTTGATGAACTTTTGAATAAGATTAGAGACTCTATCAAAAAAGAGTACACAAATTATCGCAATTCACTATCACCAGAAGAACGACTGTGCATTTAAATATACTATTATGAATTCCGTAACTTTAACTACAATTATTTCTCAATATAATCAAGTTTTATAAGCTTATAACAAAAGTATAAAGTATGTTGTCTATGGTATAAACTTATAATTTCTGCTCCCAGAAATCTGACCAAATAATTTCAATCTCCCATTCAATTATATCCCCGTTTCCCCACCTTCCCCATCCATGAACTACTTTATACGTATAATCAATTTCGAATAATCCACCTAATCTCATCAATATGATAACTATTTATTTTGAACTGCCAAATGGTTATAAATAGAAAACCATGACAATACACGCTGCGTGCGCGATCTGGGGGTCTATTCTCGACCATTCGCAATTTCAACGATCAGTCGCATGTGCTATATATTGCTATAGAGATGCGCACGATCGTGCAAATTGCGAATGGTCGAGAATAGACCCCCTGATCGCCACCACCGCGTGCAGATGCTGCACCGGACGCCGCGGTCAATCGCAGGACGCATTGGTGTGAACGCGTCGCTACAAGTTCATAGACAACAACTAATCGCCACCGTGCACGCCACCGCGGAAGCGAGCTGAACGCGTTGGTCTGGTCTTGCCTTAAGTGTTCCACAAGGCGATCACTCAGAAGCGCCTAGGATCTTCTGCGGCTAAGGAAAGTCAGTTTTGTTCTGTGTCGACTTTGTTACTGTATCCTTACGCCAGCTTACGCACCGCACTTTTATTTTTTCAACCGACAGTGAATGGTGTCCACTACCGTCTCACTAGATCTCTGGCTCGCTCTATCCATACTAATCTTGAAGCACTCATAATTCAATTCAAATTTCTCAGCGTAAACAAGCGCACTACAGAGTACTGATTTCACGTCAGTACTATTTTATATTTTTTCAAGTTTCTTCATCCATTCTATCTAATACTACAGACTGGCCTACGCCTATTAGTTTTACCGCAGGTCGAAATAAAAAAAGAAGTTTGCGGTTAGGGAATCCCGTTAGGAACGCAATTGCTTACGCTTATTCTCAAATACAAATTTAATTTAATATAGATCTTCCAAATATAGATATTCATAAATTCGTCCCAACAAAAAGAAAACACCAAAGACTCATGTGTTGGCTCACCACCAGACCCCTACGATCACTCAGCGAAATCGCTTGCATTCTAGGTCCAGCACAAACAACACCATAAACAGTCAGCTTACTTATGAGCATGCGCAGTTCACTCGTCACCGATGGTAAATTTCATAGTTGGTCCCAGGGCCACGGTACGGACACTCCAACTCGGAAACAAGGCTATTTCCCTAAACTGACCATGCACAAAATTACCATGAATTTTCTTCACAATATCGGCCCAACACCAAACCGATGACCCCTAGTCCTAAGCCACTCCCAACATAACCCATACAACCCGAAAACAGTCAGTTCTCCTCCGTGCATACTCAAATCACTCGTGAATGAAAGTCCTCACAAAATCTCACACCTTGCACAAAACTACGATTATCCAAGACCAGTGGTTAAGGAGATAACGCATCTTCCATCCACGTATGCTTGGACCCTCACCAGGGGATTCTATGGAGGAATAGCATCCTCTACCTCAAAACCCCAATTCTCTCGGACGAAAACCCCAGTAGTTAAATTACTTCTCATCTGCTCATGCGAATAATGAAAAATACCCGAAAGGAGCAGCATTAATTTCAAAATTGGGCTAAGATCCACGTTATGATTATGAACACTGCACCTCGGACACTACGCTATTTCCTCAAAACTGGCTTGCTACTCACAGAATTGACATGAGTTGGTAATGTGTCCTTTCGGATCCTCCCCAGTCGCTCAACTATCAGACAAATTTTGGAAAACAATTCAAAATTCCACACATTGTTCACACACTTATTTAATTGCCACGGTACTTACTCAAATTAGTTGCCCTTGTGCATATGCTAGCGATCGCAATAATCAGATAAAACACTTGTAGGAACCGAAGTCCATTGGAAACAGATACCACAGATTACCAGATAGTGCAATCGACATTTGGCGGGAAGCACGTAGGTTTGACCTTCAGATTTACTACCCATGAAGACGTAGTAAAAAGACAGAGAGAAATGAACTGCGTTCTCGCTCTTTAAACAAACTTAACCTCAACTTCACAAATAATCATATTTCTTGCACATACGCAACAAACTGCATCTTAAACGTCTTCAATACACTTTATAAAATTGATTAATTTAATCCCACTTGAGTTACAAATTTTCGTACATAAGCTGAGTATTTTAGCTAACCTCTCCGTTTGTTGTTATACATTTATGAATGAACGTCGTTCTGCCTCTACCATAGTTGCGATTGGTCGAGAGGTCACGTGATCATATATATGCAATTTTATTGGCACCCCCAAATAGTTCCTGGCTAGGAACTATTTGGGGGTGCCGAGAATTCCATGGTCAATATTACGCTTCAGCTGAGTTCATTCATAAATACTGGGAGTGGCGCATCTGGTTAATCTGTGCAGATACTTACCAATAATTCACGTGGACAACAACTGAAATAATTTCCATAATTTTTTTGAGGCTCCTAGATCTCTGTTTTCAAATTTTGCCAATTTTGCTCCATGAGCTCATTATTGACGAAATGCCAAAACTAGACTCAATCGGATGTTTTGATTCGTAATTTCAATCAAAATATTCCGCAAAATAGTAGTCATTTTTGAAATGCATACGATACTCATGAAATTTTGCACAAGTGGTTGCGTTGGTCTTTTGCATCTAACTATATATGTACCCAGTTTCAATTCCATGAGATAAGTATTTTTTGGGTTATCGTGAAAACAACATTTTCGAATTTTTAAATTTTTTTTTCCAGTTGTAACTATCCAATCAATACAACACTTCGCATGCAAATAAATGTTATGATTCTACAGTTTGATGCTGAATTTCAGAGAGATCCAGCGATTAGTTTCGGAAATATTCATGAATAATGGGTTCAAGCCCTGTGGACAGGAGCTTTCTGGCGCTCTAGTTCAAACAGACGAATTATATCTCCGAAAGTATTGGTTTCTCAGAGTTGGGAATTATATCAATGTATTCATATAATAGAACTGCATCCTAAAGGAAATTCAATTCAAATAATAGTTTATTTATCAAGATTAAATGAGCAATCATGAGAATGAGAAAAGCACCATGGAAGAAATCAAATTAAATCTGGCCAATTTTGCCCAATAACGAACTTAACCGAGATATTCATCTCCCTAAACTACTCTGAAAATTTCAACTACCTACCTCATTCCGTTCGAGAGTTATATCTATGTCTATGGATGAAAAGCAGTCTCACTACTCTCAGATCTCTTACTTCATGTTCAGTTCCGAAATGTAAGAATTTTCTGAGAAAAACTAATTTGGGAGCAAACAACTGAGATTTTTCTCACTTCGCTCACAATTCTTCGACTGATTAGATAATGTCTCAGGAACATCATTTGACATTATGACAATTCATATTCATACATAGAATAATATCATTCTGTGACAACGTTGAAATACGATTTATTATTGAAATTTTGAAAAATCATATCTCCGAAAGTATTAGCTTGTTAGAGTTGAAAATGATATGAATGGATTCTTATGATAAAACTGCTTATTAAAAAAAAATTTGATTTGGAATTTGTTTCGTAAAAAAAATTTTTTTTTTTTTGTTACTCCGAAACCATCTGTCCGATTTTGCCCAATAACGAACTTAGCCGAGATATTCATCCCCCAAACCTACTCTGAAAATTTCAACTCTCTAGCTCATTCCGTTCGAGAGTTATCGTGCTTACGGCCGGCCGGCCGGACAAAATTACAGACATTTGGGCAAATTGATAAGCACTCAGTTCCGAGGAACTAGAGCGCCAAAAATTGGTACAAGCCCTGTGGACAGGAGCTTTGGCGCTCTTGTTCAAACTTTGACAAATCATTTCTCCGAAATTATTGGTCTCTGGGAATGATATACTTGGATTCTTACGATAGAACTGCATCATGAAAGAAATTAAATTCAAACAGACCGATTCTCCCCAATAACGAACTTAACATAGAACATAAAAGTACGATTCAAGTCGAGTAAGCAAATATGGCGTCCAATGAGAATGGTGTGTCAGCCACTCCGGCAAATATTTGCAAATTTTGTAGTAAGAACGCTCTAACAAATTCACTAAAATGTGTTTCTTTGTGTGTGGTCGTTATGCCCATAAAAGATGTTGTGACAAAAATCGAGTGAAGCAAATCGATGGGGTTCCCAATATGATATGCTACAGAAGCGAAAATGATGCTGATGAATTCGCTGAGTGTTCCACGAATGAACTCTAATCCTACAGTGAACTCAAAAACACGGTAATCTACTTGAAGAAGTTACTTATTGATAAACAAACCATAATTGAAGAAAAAATTACAAATTATCAGAGATAAGGATTGTATCATTGACCTATTGAAGTCTCATTCAAGTCCCAGGTTATTGGACGGAAATCACAAAGCTCATACAACAAAAAAAGATGTAAACATCCGTCACCAAACGAGAACACGAAAGGTCACCACAGACAATCCAACTGTTACCAACAGTACTGATACAAGTGGGAATTTACGACAGGGTAGTTCAGTGTGCAGCACCGGTTCACAATAATCCAGCAAGGTGAAAATGAATTTGTCTAAGAATAGTTCAACCGCCACCAAAATGTCAAATCTGAATTTGACAAAGGAAGAGACTATGCATGTCAACAACAGATACAATGTCGATGATAATAACGTAAATGATGTTAATGACTGGAAAAAAGTAGTGAAGCGCAAGAATAAGTGGACAATCTTAGGCTACGCTAAAAATACCTGTATTAAGACAGCACAGAAGCAGATTGCACTAGTTCGTTAGTAGGATTGCAACCGACACTGTTCTTGATGATTTCTACGGAATGATACGGAATTCACTTCATAACGCGAAGTGTGAAAAATTAAACTCAAAATTCCCCGACAAATATTCATCGTTTAAGGTAACGATTGACGAATCGTTTTTCGAAAAAGGGAAATATGTATCCATCTGGCCTGATGGTGCCCTGGTGACGAGATTTTTTCAGCCAACTTTTGAGGGAGATGAGCCCAAACATACAAGCTCCATAAATGTTAATGAATTTGAATTTTCTTTGATGCATTTGAATTTACAGGGTTTATATAGCAAGATCAATATGCTTGAAGCTCATACTAATGATTTAAATCTGGACGTACTTTGTTTGAGTGAACATCATTTAGATGTATCATGTTGTGAAAAGTTTTTCATTTTCGGCTGGTTCATAGTAGCTATTTTTGGTCGTTCTACATTGAAAAATGATGGAGTCGCCATATATGGTAGGGATAGTTCATTCACTGTTTTACATACTGCCAATAGGTACTGTGTGGAACTTCACTGTGAATTTGTGGCTATAAACCACTCCATGACAAATACTGTGATTTGTGCATTTTATAGGTCTTCTTCGGGTGACATAAACCATTTGTGTGAAAATCTCAGTGGGATTTTATGTATGTTCCCTATTTGTCAGAAAATAATATTGTGTGGCGATTTTAATGCAAATTTTAATGATTATAGAAGTAAGGATACAGAAATGCTGAGTGATCTGCTCCCATCTTTTGGCTTCGACAGAATGATTCTTAAACGTACGAGAAAATCCAACTGTATCGATAATGTGTTTTTGAATTTCGATCCTCGGAACTTCCGGTCTGACGTGTCTGAATGCGAATTCTCTGATCATAGAGCTCAAGTCATTCGTATGAGTGTCCTAGGAAATTACACCCATGAGCCAAAAGTTGTGGTGGGTAGACCACTTTCCCTGAGAGGATTTGCTATTTTTCATTCGTTTTTGGAGTCTGGACTGGGGGTTTGTGATAAATGGAAAGTTAGATGCTAATGCCTCATTTGAAGCTTTCCATGACGTTTTTTCACGTTGTTTCAATTCTGCGTTTCCTGGAAGGCATATGAAGTCCAAAAAGCTCCTGGAGGTTCATTGGTTGAATGATAGGCTGAGACAGATGCGTGATAATATCAGTTTACTGAATGATTTTTACAACAGATTTGGAACGGATCACCTACATAATTTGAGGAATAATTTGAGGATTAGGCATAAATCTGAAATAAATAGGGCTAAGATTGAAAGCAATGACTCACTCATCTTGTCATCCACCAATAAAGTGAAAACAATGTGGAACCTAATCAATTCTAAGAGAAATATATCCGAGCACAGGATGAGTGACTCGATTGCTCCCAAAACTTTTGATAAATATTTCACTACAATATCTCATGAAATAATTAATAAAATACAGATAACTGATGGAGACGTGGTTGATCACATTTTGAAGCCTATACATGACGATCTTCATTTCAGCTACAGAGAGGTCACTTCGAAAGAGGTAAGAGATGTCAATCATTCTCTACGGAATAGTAGGTCCAGAGACTACTATGGCCTATCAATCTTGGTCGTTAAAAGAAATATTAACAATCTAATCAGTCCTCTAATATTTCTGATCAGTAAATGTCTCGGACTCGTAAAGTTTTCCCGGACTTTCTGAAGATTTCCAAGACCGTACATCTCTTCAAGAAAAGATAACTTGACGATATGGCCAATTATAGGCCGATTAGTTTGGTGCCAGTATTCTCTAAAATCCTTGAATTATGTGTAATCAAATCGTCAGTTCCTTTGAGTCGAGTGAACTTTTCAGTTCGAGTCAATATAGTTTTCGCAAGGGAAGGAATACTCTCGGAGCTGTGCTAGAGTTTGTTAACCATACTCTCCAGTGTTTCGAATCGGGACACTACTCATTTGCCAACGAAGGCTTTTGACTGTGTTGATCAACCTACCTTTCTCCTAAAACTTTGCCGATATGGATTTGATGCAAGCAGTATAGATCTTGTTGGATCATTTCTCAGGGGTAGATCACAGGCAGTGTATTTGAATGGCCGGTGGTCGAAGCTAGGTGATCTGACATTGGGAGTCCTGCAGGAGTCGGTGCTTGGTCCCGTGATGTTTTTAATTTTTATAAATGACCTGCCAGATTATCTGGGGCATTTTGGGACTTTCTTGTTTGCTGATACCACTATTTGCATTTCTGAGAAAGATTGGGCTGGTGGACAGATACAGGTTGCGGAGGCTCGTTTGTAGGCTATATCTTGGTTCAGTTGTAATGTACTCAGCCTGAATGAGAGAAAAACTGAGGAAATGGCTTTAGCTCTCCGTAAACTGGACGTTATCCGAGATGTGAAATTTTTGGGCGTTCATCTTGATTCGTGGCTAACTTGGGCTGCTCATGTTAGCCAGCTGGCCTCTGAATTAGCAAAGAACGAATTTGTGGTGAGGAGTTTATCCACCTCTGTGTCTCGTATGTTACTAAAAACTGCCTACTTCTCATTGATAGAATCTCATCTTCGATATGGAATTTTGCTGTGGGTTGGTTCCTCTGGTGTAGAAAGAATTTTTCATCTGCAGCGTAGAGCTAAAAGAATTGTCGATAACCTTGGATACAGAGTTGACTGTACAAACTCCTTTTCTAAGCTGGGCATCCTCACTGTTCCTGGACTGTTTGTCTTGAATGTCTTTTGTATGTGCGTGGTAATGTAGATAGTTGGGACTCACATGTCAGTAGACATAACTATAATACAAGGAACATGAGCAATCTTGTTCCATTTTATGTTAGATTGAGCAAATCACTTAGAGGGCCAACTAATTGGCCCTTAAATTTTTCAATACATTGCCTGTAACCTGGAGGTCACTTCCATCTAATGTTTTCAAGTCCAAAAGATCGGATTTCTTAAGTAAGAATACTTTCTATTTCTACAATAAATTCAACCATTTAAATTTCAGTTGAGTTTTTCTCCTGTGTCATATGAATTATATATGAATATGTTTTTTTGCATTGTTCGCGCCATTTTATGTGTGTCTGTTTGTCATTGTGGACATATCATTAACTTTGCTGACGTGTGTATATACTGTATGTATCCTTGCACAAATAAAGATGATTTGATTTGATATTTAATTTTGAAAAATCATATCTCCTAAAGTATTAGCTTGCCAGAGTTGTCAGAGAAAATGATACCAATGGATTTTTATGGTGAAACTGCATCTTAAAAAAATTTAATTTGAAATTTGCAATGTAAAAAACATTTTTTTTTTTTCGTTACTCTAAAACTACCAGGCCAATTTTGCCCACTAACAAATTTAACCAAGATACTTATTTCCCAAACCTACTCTGGAAAATTTCAACTGCCTGGCTCATTCTGTTCGAGAGTTATTGTAGAAACAAAATTTAAAAATTTTTCAATTTCTTTATGACACTTTACGGCAACCCGATCAATACAAAAGTTCGCATGCATATAAAGGTCATTATTCTACAATTTGATGCTAAATTTCAGATAGAGCGAGTCATCAGTTACGGAAATATTAAAAAAAAATGTTTTTACTAAAAACGGCCATAACTCAGAAACCGCTCGATGGATTGTGCCCATTAACGAACTTGTCCGAGATATTTACGCTCCAAACCAACCCTGCTAATTTATATACTTCAGCTCTTTTCTTTCGAGAGTTATTGTGTTAACGGCCGGACGGACGGCCGCCCAGAATCGGTATCGACCACGGATTCTTGATCAGTGAGTCAAACCAAATCTTTAAAGACTATTTTCAGGCAAAAATCCGAAAATTACAGACATTTGGGCAAATTGATAAGCACTCTGTTCCGAGGAACAAGAGCGCCAAAAACTAAAAATGGCTATAACTTCGGAACCACTCGGTGGATTTCGTCGATAAACGAACTTGTCCGACAGGTATGCTTCAATTCTGCTCTGCAAATTGACAAATTGGCAAAAAAAATTGAAAAATCCAGACATCTGGGCAAAATGGTAACACGCTGTTCCTGGCGGAGCAAGCGCGATATCAACTACTTACATTTATCGAATTCATTTCCTCAGGTGCATTAGCTAAATAAGTTTTATCCTAGTCCCCCAATTCCTCATACATCCTACAGTATTTAAGTAATCATTAAAGGATACTGTGGGAGGTATACTCATTATTCAACGGTTTTTTTCTGGGTTTTCTCTCCCAAACTCTGAAAAATAACTATAAAATATAAATTAATTATTTTGTGATTTGCTTCTGCGTAAGAAACACAAGCTATTTGTAAGAAGCAATCAATCAAACAATGTTGCCTAACAAACAACAACGAAACCTCATCAACGAAGAAACAACTATATCTTAACGTTTCGGAGTCTATATCAGACTCCTTCGTCAGACGCTTAATGAATCTTTAGAATTATTTTGTTGATAGTTATTTTGTGAAATTCGAGATTTGTCACATTGACAGTATTTGAAAATCATAGCTAACATAGTTTTACTCTGCATAGAAATTTCCAAGTTCCAGCTCCTTTTTCAATAAATTAAGCCAAATATGGTCAATACCAATTGAGCAATTCGCAAAATTGCATTCTCTGTTCAATAAAATACAAGTTGACTCCTTAAGTTTCCTTTTAATATAATCAGGTTCTGTCATTAGAATCTTTGTATTACTCAAATCCATCAATAGACTCCGAAACGTTACCATTTATAGTCTGTTGTTTCTTCGTTGATGTTGTTTCGTTGTTGTTTGTTAGGCAACATTGTTCAATTGATTGCTTCTGACAAATATCTTGTGTTTCTTACGCGGAAGCAAATCATATAATAATTAATTTATATTTTATAGATGTTTTTCATAGTTTGGGAGAGAAAACACAAAAAAAAAAAAACATTTTAATAATCCTACAGTATGTTCGAAAATCCATCAGCAGTAAACTTCAAATTAACCAACAACAGTTTTCCTTACTTACAAAACGACAGTAGTTTGGAATTATGATTGTGAGCATTTTGCAAATTCTGGATTCTACCTTAATCATTCGGAAATTTTCAATAATATTAGAAAATTCTTGAAGTATGTGTACATGTCATGAATCGTCATCTAGGGATTCATACGAGACGAGAGTAGGCAAGAGTATGAAAAATCTCGTCTCAGTCTCGCCAATTCCCAAAAAATTAAGTCTCGTTTAAGTATCGTTCTCGTCTCGTTATCAGTTGTCTCGTCTCGTCTCGCTCAATTCTGAATAACGATAATAAATATTATAATGTATAAATGCATTAACGAAATGGTATATAATAATGAATAATTTTGTAGAGCTATATTTATTACGCTCTTATATAAAAATATTTGTACATGTACATATTATTTTTAATTTTAAACCCTGATAATTTCAACTTTTAAATTACCCGATGACCAAGAATTCAAACAAAATCATTGCATCTCATCATCTTTCAATGATGTACGTGTTTTTGGCATGATCATACCTGCTGTGGACAATAATATTCTAACAAGCACGGATGGTAGCTATTAATAAATCATCGGCCATCTTAGAAAGTGTAGGAAGAACTTTTTCATCACTCTCCACCCCTGTAAAATATTTTTATCCCTATTTTCTCTTTCTAACAGCAAATATTCTTCAAACTCAGCTCTCCAATATTTCAAAAGTTCTGTTGATGTTTTAAGTAGGCTATCGATGTCGAAACGTTTTTTAATAGAATTAAATAATTTGGTATAGTTTTCGAAGAATACCTTCCCTGTGGGTAGATCATTGAGGGTGTTCTTGGCGTATTTCTCATAACACTTTTCGAATCATTGAATAGATTCATTTCTTCACCAGTTTTATTATACTTACGTAGTTCCACAGATGTATACAATAATTGTTCACATCTTCACTACAAGGAGCACAAGAGAATACATTTCTCCAGATGTTCAGATACAGACGAAATTTTCAAAGCATTGGGATTTAGGGGCAAAAAAAGTTGTCCGTTAAGTATTGAATTCATAATGGCATTCGTTTTTATGGTTGTGAATTCTATTTTTTCTTGAAAAATAATCTCAAATATCGCAAGGTCATGGCGAATTCATAATCTTCTAAAAATCGTGTATTTCTAGAACGATCGATGTATAATATAGACAAAATATATTGGTAATTATAGTGGAAACTCTTCATATTCAATTGTCCTCTGTGGTTGTTGAAAAAAGTCCAGTCGTATATAAAACTTCATACAAAAAATTCAACGAGACCTAAAACGAGATTCTCGTGTTGCGCTGTATGTAGTCTCGGTATCGCCTATAATATTTTTGGAAACGTCTCGTCTCGTCTCGTCTCGTCTCGTCTTGCCTCGTCTCGTCTCGCTTTTCCGAGATAAGAACGAGACGAGACGAAAAAAATCTCGCTCTCGCGTGAAGCCCTATCGTCACCATTCTCGAATAGAATAATCGCAGGCATCATTCACATAATTCCTCTCAATCTTTTCACTCATATAAATTTCAGTATCATTCTTCAGTTTCCCATATAAATTATGCTCCACTTGTTTTTCAGGTCATATGGCCATCTCATTCAACTTACATATGTAACTGTACGCCCGTCTCTTGAATAGATGTGACTTTTGAATAGAATCATAAAACTGATAACATATTTTCCCGCCGTGATGAAATGTTTATTAATTGTAGGTATCTGCACACAATTCTGTGGAATCCACCCAGGTAGAAGGATTCATTAAGAAGTTCTATCCTCTCCAATTATATTTTGACTATATTTTTGACCTTGTTTAAATTACTCTAATTAAAGGGGTATCTAAAAATATAATGGAAAAATTCGGATTGATGTAGCACAAGAGAAATATAAAATGATTAAATAATTCATGGGAGGAAAGTTTCGAAAAATTATGGCTTTGGAAAATATGAACGTAAGATTATGTATATGTTTCTATTGTTTATATAGAAGAGTACGCTTAACTAAAAAAATCGGAAAGATAAAAAATGATTCGTTGACTAAGGTTGGGGAGAAACTAGACAAATGATAGAAGATTGTGAAGGTTTGAAAATTCTACGTTAAAGCTTAAAAAAACTCAGAAACTCTTGAACACGCATCTATAAAGATGGAATATAGTCCTTTAAAACCGATTCCTCAAGATTGTTTCATTTATATTTTCCGCAACATTTTACGGTCAGTAGTTCACGAGTTTAAGAAATATATTGAAATTAAATACCTACCACAAAACATACTGTGATAAAATATTCATTCGAAGAAAGAATTACATTTTGGGGAAATAATGAACATTAGGTATTATTTATTATTACCAACTATTAAAATTATACGTGAATTCGTTAAGCCAAAATAATTGCTGACTTCTGCTGAACCGTTCACAGCGTACATTTCGAAGTCTTTCAATTCAAAAATCGAATAAACAAATATGGTCGTCTGTCGTATTTCCAGGCTTATTCTTCTGAAAATTTCAAAAAAATTTATAAAACTAGGGAAAAACAATGTACTAGGTATATACATCTTTAGTAGATATTTCAAGTTTTTAAATTAATTGGCTCCGCTTTCAGTATGTATGAAAATAAAAATGTTTTTCTTCAGAAACTTCGCAACTGACAATGAAATGTATTCGCATTAAACTCAGAAAATTAGATTTCTAAGGCTGAATCGATTCAGTTTATGAATTCCTCAAATACTAAACGTTTGAAATCGCACGACCCAACACTTTCTTACATCCTACCTGGAATTTTCGACTATAAATCAATGATGAACTGAATATAAACTATTTTATAATGTGACGCTCGTTTTACTGCGATAAATTAATTCCTTCATATAAATTATACCATATAACTATGACATTTTTGTCAGTTTGCCTACACTTAATTTAGTAGCCATGGACGTAATTTTAATATTGAAAATAATCAATATAATTATTGTTGTTTATTATTATATTCTTTTGTACCAAAAACACTTAATCCTTTTTTTTTCAGATAAATTTCTGTATTAAACTCAAACTTTTACCCAGTAATTTTATTCCTCTTAAAAATCCTGATTTGTCAAACTTTGGTTATAAAGAGTCGGATATTCGGATAAATTTTATCCGATTAAAAAAATTATCTTGTGTTTTTATTGTATCATCCATTCATTTGAAGAATAAGCCATGAAGAAGGGAGTAGCCTCTAAATACCACAAAAAGAAGAACGTCAGTGTGGAATCAGTTTTCAGAATTCCTGACAGCAAAAAATACTTCTTAGGTAGAGAAACAACTCTAGAAATACTTGCAGATATGTTAGGAGAATACTCTTTTGATATGAAGAAGATTATGAAAAATCTAGTGAAAAATCTATATGGAACACCACTGCACAGATGATTCAAAAAAAGTTCTTCAATGAATACGAGTATAATAGAATGGTTATCCGTTCCGAGGCTTAATTCTGAAGATAGAGATACGAAGCGTGAGCAGCTGCAAACTCTACCAGAAAAAAGATAATCACTATCAAAAGCTTTTTCGACCGAGGAATTTTTGAGAATGGTCAGTTGCTACGATTTAGATAACCCACATGGGCTGCAAAAGATTTTCTTCCATACATGCTCCTTCGATTTGAGTTAGCGTGGAAATGAGGCAGCCAATTGCTCAATTTAACACTTCAAAAATGGGTTCAAGCCCTGTGGACAGGAGCTTTCTGGCGCTCTAGTTCAAACAGACAAATTTTATCTCCGAAAGTATTGGTTTCTCAGAGTTGGGAATTATATCAATGCATTCTTATGAAAGAACTGCATCATAAAGGAAATTGATTTCAAATAATAGCTTATTTATCAAGATTAAATGAGCAATCTGAGAATGAGAACTGCACCATGGAAGAAATCAAATTAAAATAGCTGAAATGAATTTGAGTCTTTCTTATAGAACAGGATGAAATATAAGAGTATGAACACAGATCATATAATAAAGCTTAGATAGAATAATTATAGCATTCTGTGAAAACTTAGAAGTACGTAAGATTCATTATTGAAATTTAGAAAAATCATATCTCCGAAAGTATTAGCTTGTTGGAGTTGAAAATGATATCGATGGAATTTAATGGTGAAACTGCATCTCAAAAAAAATTGATAAGCACTCAGAACCGAGGAACTAGAGCGCCAAAATGTGTAATTCCCTTTCCGGGATTTGAGCACGCCTTCTCTCGTTCCGAAACCCGACGGGTCAGACCAACCGTCTATCGGGCTCCTCGAACGATCTTATCGATCTCCGGTATTAGAATAAAACGTCGGTACTTACCTGGGATATATACCTACTCGTATTCTTAATTTTCACTTTTCGACATAAAATCGCCACATGAGGGTTTATTTGACGGTTTTTTACCCTTGTCTCTCTAAGTCGATTTTGACGTTTCTCGAACCAACTATTAGCAAGGAATTAGACAATGTCATGTCTCAGGAAAATAAGTGGACATTATGACAATTCATACATAGAATAATTATATAATTCAGTAAAAACGTAGAAATACGATTTTTTATTGAAATTTTGAAAAATCATATCTCCGAAAGTATTAGCTTCTTGGAGTTAAAAATGATATCGTTAGATTCTTATGGTAAAACTTCTTATTGGAAAAAATTTAATTTGGAATTTGTTATGTGAAAAAAATTTTTTTTTTGTTACTCCGAAATCATCTGTCGGATTTTGCTCAATAACGAACTTAGCCGAGATATTTATCCCCCAAACCTACTCTGAAAATTTCAAATGTCTAGCTCATTCCGTTTGAGAGTTATCGTGCCTACGGCCGGACCGGCCGGACAGAATGAATTTCGACCACGGATTCTTGATCAGTGAGTCGAACCAAATCGTTTAAGACCATTTTCATCGAAAAATTCGAAAATTACAGACATTTGGGCAAATTGATAAGCACTCAGTTCCGAGGAACTAGAGCGCCAAAAAGACTATGATATTCTGGAAATCTTCACTGGATGGGTGCAATGAAGATGTATGTCCCGTTCACTTATCTTCCTTAATCTGAAGGGAAAAAGATTGAAAAATCTAAATGTAACAACTCGGAGCCTTTTGGCAAATTTGACAATTGGCATAAAGGGAATGGGTACAGGGTGTTTTTGCGCGCGTGTTCCGCAAGGAACAGCGTGCTATCATTTCGTCACAATGTCTGTATTTTTCGAATTTTTTTTCGAAAATGGTCTCAAACGATTAGGTTCGACTTCTTGATGAAGAATTCGAGGTCAAATTCAATTCTGTCCGTCCGGTCCGGCCGGCCGTTAGCACGATAACTCTCGAACGGAACGACTAAGAGCGTTGAAATTTGCAGGGTAGTTTTGTAGCGTAAATATCTCGGACAAGTTCGTTAACGGGCGAAATCCACCGAGCGGTTTCGGAGTTAAGGCCGTTTTTAGTCAAAACGTTTTTAATGAATATTTCCGGAACCAATCAATCGATCTTTCTGAAATTTGGCAGCAAATTGTAGAATCATGACCTTTATATGCTTGCGAAGTTTTGTTTTGATCGGACGGCCCTAAAGTAGCAAAAAAAAATTTCAAAAATTTTTGAATTTTGTTTTCAGGATAACTCGAAAAATACTGATCTGATTAAATTGAATCTCAGTAGTTAGATGCAAAAGACCAATGCAAACACTTTTGCAAAATTTCGTGAAGATCACGTGTCATGAAAAAAATTAAAAAATTACTACTATTTTGCGAAATACTTTGCTTAAAATGCCGAAACCTATTTTTTTGAGGTTCATGCTGCCCTTTCCGGACATTTTTCGTTGTGCGCATGCGCAGATGAGAAGTCATTTAACTGCTGTAGTTTTCGTCAGAGAGGATTGGGGTTTTGGGGTGGCGGATGCTATTCCTCCATAGAATCCAGATCCCTGATGAGGGTCTGCGCATGCGTAGATTAAAGATGCGATATCTTCCGAACCACTAGTGTTGGAGAATCGGAGTTTTTTGTAAGGTGTGTTATTTTGAAAGGACTTTTAGCCGCGAGTAGTTTGCGCATGCGCAGAAGAGAAGTGACTGTTTTTGGGTTGGATGGGTTATGTTGGGAGTGCTGAGTCGATATTCTGAGGTTTTAAAAGAATATTCATAGCAATTCAGTGCTCGGACACTAGTCAGTTTGGGGGAAATACCGTTGTTTCCGAGTTGAAGTGTGCATACCGTGGCCCTGGGGCCAATTTTGAAATTGATGTAACCCCTTACGGGCATTTTTCGTTATGCGCATGAGCAGACCATCAGTGATTTAACTGCTGAAGTTTTCGTCAGAGAGGATTGGGGTTTTGGGGTGGCGGATGCTATTCCTCTACAGAATCCCCTGGTGAGGGTCTGCGCATGCGTGGATTCAAGAGGCGATATCTCCTGAACCACTAGTGTTGGAGAATCGGAGTTTTCTGTATGGTGTGTGATTTTGGGAGGACTTTCAGCCGCAAGTAGATTGCGCATGCGCAGAAGAAAAGTGACTGTTTTTGGGTTGTATGGGTTATGTTGGGAGTGCTG
The DNA here is from genome assembly GCA_937662695.2 of Halyzia sedecimguttata. NCBI lineage: Eukaryota > Metazoa > Arthropoda > Insecta > Coleoptera > Coccinellidae > Halyzia > Halyzia sedecimguttata. Next base: position 5,046,196 of record OW569416.2, on the reverse strand, counting down.
ACCCGATATTGTGAGGTTTTAAAAGAATATTCATGGCAATTCAGTGCAAGGACAAGTCAGATTGGGGGATGTAGCGTTGTTTCCGAGTTAAAGTGTCCGTATCGTGGCCCTGGGGCTAATTTCGAAATTGATGTTACCCCTTACGGGCATTTTTCGTTATGCGCATGAGCAGACCATCAGTGATTTAACTGCTGGTGCTTTCGTCAGAGAGGATTGGGATTTTGGGGTGGCGGATGCTGTTCCTCTATAGAATCCCCTGGTGAGGGTCTGCGCATGCGTGGATTTAAGAAGCGATATCTCCTGAACCACTAGTGTTGGAGAATCGGAGTTTTTTGTGAGGTGTGTAATTTTGGGAGGACTTGCAGGCACGAGTATATTGCGCTTGAGCAGATGAGAAGTGAATGGTTTTGGGTTGTTTGGGTTATGTTGGAAGCAATGAGCCGATATTGTGAGGTTTTAAAAGAATATTCATGTCAATTCAGTGCACGGACACAAGTCAGTTTGGGGGAAATAGCGTTGTTTCCGAGTTGAAATGTCTGTATGGTGGCCCTGAGGCTAATTTATAAATAACTATATTCGGTAGATCTATATTAAAATACGTTCGGATTCGGAGAAGAGGCAATTGCGTTCCAAACGGAGGTCCCACAACCGCATTTTTTTTCGATCTACGGTAAAGCTAACAGCCAAACTGTATTGATAGCTATATTTAGGAACTTGAAAAAAAAAAAAAAAAGCACTGACGTGTAGTCAGTACTCTTTGGCGCGCGTGTTCACGGTGGCTAATTTGAATTGAATGATGAGTACTTCAAGCTCAGTAGATAGAGCGAGCCGAAGATCTACCCAAAGGATAGTGGACACCATTCACTGTCGGTTCAAAAATTAACAGTGCTGTATCTAAGCTGCCATCAGGATAGATCAACAAAATTGGAAAAGAACACAAGTGACTCTCCTTAGTCGCACAAGCTCCTAGAAGATTTGGGAGGGTCAGTATAATCCTAATCATGTTAATCGCACGCGCGCAAAAGCAGATTGACTTAACAATGAAAGAAAAAGTGTAAAAAGTCAATCTGCTTTGGCGCGCGTGCGATTAACATGATTAGGATTATACTGACCCTCCCAAATCTTCTAGGAGCTTGTGCGACTAAGGAGAGTCACTTGTGTTCTTTTCCAACTTAGTTAATCTATCCTGATGGCAGCTTAGATACAGCACTGTTAATTTTTGAACCGACAGTGAATGGCGTCCACTATCCTTTGGGTAGATCTTCGGCTCGCTCTATCTACTGAGCTTGAAGTACTCATCATTCAATTCAAATTAGCCACCGTGAACACGCGCGCCAAAGAGTACTGACTACACGTCAGTGCTTTTTTTTTTATGTTTTAGTACTATAACTTCTAGAATAGAACTATGGGAGATAGCAAAAATCTGATACCCCATTTTCGTTAGTTTAAAAGTTATATTACTAAAACATCAAAATGCGCCCCCCTCTACAAAAACATACCACTTGAGATAAATACAATATCAAAGTGGACAACAACATCGGCGGAAATATTGGATTGAGCACGAAAGAGTTCAAAATAACACACCATTCCTATCGAGTTTCTGTCATCTCAGCATCGGCTAAAAAATGAGTAAATGAACAAGAATATATTAAAATCACTGGAAATTTGAGTGCACACTCGTTGTAACCGTATCTATATCTAAATGTTCAGAATCTTAGAGAGAATAATAAATATATATTATTCTAATTCAAAATTTATATCTGCTACTAATTCAAATACTGGAGATCAAAATTATTCTGCCATAGTCGAGGAGAATAATTCTCAAATCGTTAACTATGGTTGTTTTTTTTTTCTCATATTTTTCCCACACATAATTATATTACTTTTTGAAAAATTCTCTCGTTAAAGGGTCATTTCGAATATCACTCAAGATAAAATAATTTTATCTCTAGTGGTATGTATTATATGATTATATTAGATCGAGTTGGATACTTTGTTCTAAACATAATAACAAAATACAAATAGAAACAATTATGATGCAACATGGGTTTCAGTATTCCCCTTGAGGTACCGGCTATTGGAAAATTAGTATTAATTCATTGGATTATGATATTCCGTAACTAGTGACATGAATGTTGAAGACTTCAGTTTCATGAGGCAATATGAAATGATATTTTTCCTGATCCAATGAGGTGTTTCCCGTTCCACACGTATATTTACCTATTGGCTTGGAATGTAAATGAAGTTCTACCATAAATGGCATTTGTGAAAGAAGTTCAGGAACAGTATACATGCTCATATGGCGAACGCTATCATGACCATGCTAGTCGTTATCATAATTTTTCAGATAGAACAACTTAAGATCATCATAAAGATTTCTATTTCCATTACTACCGCTGGTCTCCTGTTTTGATTATTGTCATCGTTGACTTATTAAAATTCCACAGTAAGTATATTATGGGAAAATATTGCTAACAGAAATGTTCGGGTTGATGACAATTTTGTGTCAATAACAACTCATTTTGATTGAATACATAGTTAGGTTTCGAAGATCCATATCATCTGTAGAAAAAATCTGTAATCTGTATACTTTGATGGAGCGAAATCCTATCCTATCCAGGAAACGGTTTCTATTGAGAAAAATTGAAATATATCTGTAGACATGTTAAACTCTTAGGCTGGTCTTATACAGCCGGAATGACTGTCTGAATTCCTACTCTTAATTCATATTATTATCATTATATTAATTTTTTTATTTCGCAAGGTTCCATTCTGATTATGAAACAAGCCCTGTGGACAGGAGCTTTCTGGCGCTCTAGTTCAAACAGACAAATTATACCTCCGAAAGTATTGGTTTCTCAGAGTTGGGAATTATATCAATGTATTCTTATGATAGAACTGCATCATAAAGGAAATTCAATTCAAATAATAGTTTATTTATCAAGATTAAATGAGCAATCTGAGAATGAGAACTGCACCATGGAAGAAATCAAATTAAAATAGCTGAAATGAATTTGACTCTCTGTTATAGAACAGGATGACATGTACAAGTATGAACACAGATCATATAATAAAGCTAAGATAGAATAATTATAACATTCTGTGAAAACATAGAAGTACGATTCATTATTGAAATTTCGAAAAATCATATCTCCGAAAGTATTAGCTTGTTGGAGATGAGAATGATATTAATGGATTTTTATGGTGAAACTTCATCTTAAATAGAAATTAAATTTGAAATTTGTTACTTGAAAAAAAATTATTTTTCGTTACTCCGAAACCATCTAGCCTATTTTGCCCAATAACGAACTCAACCGAGATATTGATCTCCCTAACCTACTCTGTAAATTTCAACTGCCTAGCTCATTCCGTTCGAGAGTTATCGTAAAAAACAAATTTTTAAATTTTCAAAAAATTTTTTTGACACTTCGCGGTAACCTGGTCAGTACAAAACTTCACATACGTATGAAAGTCATGATTCTACAATTTGGTGCTAAATTTCAGATAGATCGAGTGATCGATTTAAGAAATATTCATAAAAAATGTGTTTACTAAAATCGGCCATAACTCCGAAACCGCTTGATTTGTTTTGCCCAATAACGAACTTAGCTGAGATATTTACGCTCCAAACCCACCTTGCAAATTTCAATCCTTTAACTCCTTTCGTTCGAGAGTTATCGTGCCTACTGCCTGTTATATACCGGAGCGTCGACAGAATGGAATATGGATTTATTTTCTCCCCATTCATGAATATCGAAAACTGGTTTGATAGGTCAATACAAAGGAATTTATTTTTTAAGGAGCATTTCCCGTTATTCATATTTTTCTACATTTGCTGTTACCAAAGTGACGTCATCGATATTTTTTTTAAAAAGCCCCTATTTTTTTTGACATCAATAGATCATATAATTCGAAATTAAGTAATCCACATGAAACACCATTTGGGTCAATAATTATCTACATATGAATTTTTTCAATTGGAAAAACACGCGAAAATGTTTGAATCAAGTCTTCGTCACAAAAATAATGTTTATTATGAAAACGATACTCGTATTCATACTGAAACTCGCAAAAAAATATTTTAGATAATCTGGATGTCTTATGCGTTCTCGTAGTATAGCTATAGCTACCTACTTGCCTGCAGTGAATATTGCAAATCGTTCAAATTGGTAGTCGTATCTGAATCTAATTCGAACTAGTTTGTTAATTTTTATTATTTTTTTTCTGGTCAGACCACAAGACAAACTGAATGATGGAGGCACATACACAATTTCCTGAAACAAGTGAATGTATCGGCTGGACCTATTAGGAACAAAGAAAGTCCTGTGTTCGCGTTAAAAGTTTAGAATATTGTATGTATTCTCCCCTTTCAGGAATAGCGAAAAATAGTCTGATAGGCCAAATTAATTTATTTTTGGCGCTCTAGTTCCTAGGAACTGAGTGCTTATCAATTTGCCCAAATGTCTGTAATTTTCGAATTTTTCGATGAAAATGGTCTTAAACGATTTGGTTCGATTCACTGATCAAGAATCCGTGGTCGAAATTTATTCTGTCCGGCCGGTCCGACCGGCCGGCCGTAGGCACGATAACTCTCGAACGGAATGAGCTAGACAGTTGCAATTTTCAGAGTAGTTTTGGGAGATAAATATCTCGGCTAAGTTCGTTATTGGGCAAAATCGGACAAATGGTTTCGGAGTGAAAAAAGAAAAATTTTTTTTTACAAAGCAAATTCCAAATTGAATTTTTTTCAATAAGCAATTTTACCATACGAATCCAATGATATCATTTTTAACTCTAACAAGCTAATACTTTCGGAGATATGATTTTTCAAAATTTCAATAATAAATCGTATTTCGTCGCTGTCACAGAATGATATTCTACGTATGAATTGTCATAATGTCAACTTATTTACCTGAGACATGACATTATCTAATCAATCGAAGAATTGTGAGCGAAGTGAGAAAAATCTCAGTTGTTTGCTCCGAAATTAGTTTTTCTCAGAAAAGTCTTACATTTCGGAACGGAACATGAAGTAAGAGATCTGAGAGTAGTGAGACTGCTTTTCATCCATAGACATAGATATAACTCTCGAACGGAATGAGGCAGGTAGTTGAAATTTTCAGAGTAGGTTAGGGAGATGAATATCTCGGTTAAGTTCGTTATTGGGCAAAATTGGCCAGATTTAATTTGATTTCTTCCATGTTGCAGTTCTCATTCTCATGATTGCTCATTTAATCTTGATAAATAAACTATTATTTGAATTGAATTTCCTTTATGATGCAGTTCTATCATATGAATACATTGATATAATCCCAACTCTGAGAAACCAATACTTTCGGAGATATAATTTGTCTGTTTGAACTAGAGCGCCAGAAAGCTCCTGTCCACAGGGCTTGAACCAAGTTTTATGAAACATGTCCGGATGATCCACCTTGTTGTGCAAAACAATAGCCAAATTTATAATAAAAAGATAATCTCATATATCTGAGCAGATTAGAGCAGATTAGACATATAGTGGGTATTTCGGCACGAAATTGAATTATTTTTAAACTAAATTCAACAAGATTTGTAGCTCTATCGATCTCATGTCCTTAAACCTACGTATCAGATAACCCAAAAAAATCAGTGGAGGATAAATCCGGTGATCTCGGGGACCATTTGATCGTGCCATTTGTAGAAAAAGTGGTTATGAGATATTCTGCGATTGCTCGTGCGTTGTGACTTTCACAACTATCCTGTTGAAACCACATATAATCGAAATAGTTGGGAGTTATCGAATTGTCGGAATAATTTGGTTCTGTATCAGCAGATATTTCTCAGCGTTGAGATTACCATCGATATAGAATGGCCTATCATGTAATTCCCCAAGAATCCCGTACTAAACATTGAGATTTTTTTTGAAACTTGGTAGGCACAGAAATATTTTAATGTTAATTTTTCTCGTACAAATATCTTACCACTGTTTCCTGTTCTAGGCAAACGATGACCCATTAGTAAATATGATATTGTTTCACAAAATTCCATCCGACCTATTTTCTACTCAGGTGGATTTTTTCGCTAGTCTATACTTCATAATAATGGTAACCATTCCACAATATATCTCTAGGTTTTAGCAACGTTATAATTTTGACATGTTCGAAAACATTCATATCTCCAAAACTTCTCTATAATTCTAGAAAAAGTTGAACCAAAGTAACATTTTATAATTCGATTTTTGCGCGTATGTTCCGGGGAACACTGCGTTATTATTTTGCCCAAATGTCTGTAACTTTCGAATTTTTGGACGAAAATAGTCTCAAACGATTTGGTTCGACTCCTCGATGAAGAATACGAGGCCAAATTTGATTCTGTCCGGCCGGCCGTCCGGCCGTTGCCGTGATAACTTGAGAACGGAAAGAGCTAGCGACTTGAAATTTTCAGGGTAGGTGGCGCTTCCCAATATGACAAACAATGGGTATAATCGGCCCAATGGTTTCCGAGTAATAACTTTGTTTTCAGCCAATATGAATCCGATCGATTTGAAACTTGGTGAGTAGTTGTAGAATATGAACCTGAGCACGTTCGTGAAATTTTGTAAGAATCGTATCGCTAGAAAATTCTAAAAAAATAATTAAAAAATATTTTTTATGTCACAATAACCTGAGAAAGTAAAGAGATAGCAATTTGAAATTTTCAGATCAGGTTGTGCGTTTGACGGTGACATTTGAGTTTGTTTACAAACATAGTCGGCCAAACGGTTTCGGAGTTATACCCATCTGAAATTTGGTTGTTATTTCCTCAAGAACTCGAAAAATATAGAACCGATCCAATACAAACATGGTTATTAGTTGTAGAATGCCAACGCAAAAGTTTTTGCAAATTTCGTGAGGATCGTATCACTAGAAAATTTTTAAAAAATCATTGATAAAAGTTCGATATATCAGAAACTATTCATCCGACATAGCTGAAATTTGGCGAGAGCCTTCATAACCTAACTGTACTACCAAGTTCCAAGTTTGAATACGATCGGATCTATATTGTTGGAGATCCGAGCAGCCTTGTGTGAGTTCAGTAGCTGGATAGGTGACCGTTGCCTCGATAACTCTCGAACGAAAGGTTATAGGAACTTGCAATTTTAAGGGTAGGTTGCGTCTCTGAATGGGAGAGTTAAGTTCGCTGTTGGCCATAATCAGCCCAACGGTTTCGGAGTTATATCCATCTAGAATATTATTTCCTCGATAACTCGAAAAATATAGACTCGATCGATTTGAAGCATGCTAACAAGTTGTAGAATATCGACATAAGGACGTGTGTAAAATTTTGTAAGAACCGTACTGCTAGAAAATTTTAAAAAAATACGAAAAAAAAAATTAGTTAAAGCACTGACGTGAAGTCTGGAGCTTTTGCGCATATGTTCTAGTATCCATTCTCCTGTATTGGACACTCTCCATCGAATTTACCGTGGTGAATTCTGATTGAGAGTGCTTTAACCAATTTCTTATTCTTCTTGCGAAAAGTTTTATTGATTTTCAACCGCTATGGTCTCACAAACCACGTGCTCCTCTACGGCTGAAATGTAACTGATTACTGAATTGAACCGATTCTTCCTCTGTTCGACTGGACAGCCAGGTTTCCCTTTCTTATGCATTGAATATTCCAGCCATTAAGGTAATTTTTTTTACCGATATATGTCAAATTATAATCATGTGAAATCATAGTTGCCAAACAGGCGAGCAATTCAAATATTTCGCTCCCATTAAAACACTCTTCATATCTCCGAACGGACTTCTAATGATACTTATACACCTCGTTCTAACAATATAGCGAATATTTATTACTTCCTATGATTTCAGCGTACATCAGTACCAACACTACATGAGTTCGTCTAGAAATACCCTGGTGGTAACAATAATGTATATGATTATCTCCCAGACGTCAGCACAATAATGATAATAGAATAATTATCTTCAAATGAGGCATGTAGTCAACGCGACGAATTGTCCATAAATGTACGTGTGAATGGGTTGTATACAAAATATTTTCTTGTTCGCTATATAACATAAAACCCGTTGATAGATACGGTCAACCCGATGCTGTGGGGCACATCTACATCATTCTGATACCATTATTACCGAAACGTGTTATCAAATATTTCTACAGGATTTATCATTCGCCTGATTTTGATCTGAATGAATATCTTAGCAGAATATCCACACAGAATACAAATATTGAGTGGGATTTTCACAATCGTCCTTATGTGAAACTCCGCAAGACTGAAAGAAAGGAATAAATGATACAATAAACTATTAATTATTGCAATTAGAACTGAATATTGGGTCATTTGTTATGATGAATTTTTCACTAATTTGTATCTTAAAAACCAATGTGTTTTTCAATGTAAAACTGTGTAATGAGATTTCCTGCTTCATATAAAGCGGAAAACCTGTTATTTTTGATTTGATTAGAACGAATTATTCTCTTTTTCCTCAATATATTAGTTATAAATTAGAAGCAAATTTTGATGAAATCAAAGTTTGGAGAACGGACCAATCAGTAAAAAATTGAATACATGTGGCTTTACCTTGATGCTGGAATGAAAAGTATATTATAGATATTATATTTACATTTTTTTTGAGTTTCACACAATATTCAATAAAAAAGTGTAGATCATAATATATAGAGTGCTTCCCAGCAACTCCGTACCAAGAGGTACTGTTCTTTTCTATTAATATTTCCGAGTTTTATAGTTAACAGAAAGTTGGTGCAATGATGTGAAACTCGGCCAATTGCGACTTCCAGTTTGAGCGGAAATCATTTTTAAACAAAAATGTCGATTATCTCGTAAAATTCGAACTTTCTGTATTAAATGCTCGAAGTAAGCTTTGTTTGAAATTACAATTTAGATCAGTGTCCAGGTCCGAGAACCATGAAAAATAGTTTTTCTTTTTGCGTGCGTGTTCCGTAAGGAACAGCGTGCTATCATTTTGGTACAATGTCTGTACTTTCGTTTTTTTTGCCGAAAATGGTCTCAAACGATTGGTTTCGACTCACTGATAACTAATCATTAAAGGATACTGTGGGAGGTATACTCATTATTCAACGGTTTTTTTTTTTTTCTGGGTTTTCTCTCCCAAACTCTGAAAAATATCTATAAAATAAAAATTAATTATTTTGTGATTTGCTTCTGCGTAAGAAACACAGGATATTTGTCAGAAGCAATCAATTGAACAATGTTGCCTAACAAACAACAACGAAACAACATCAACGAAGAAACAACTATAGCGTAACGTTTCGGAGTCTATATCAGACCCCTTCTTCAGACGCTCAACGAAAATCGAGAGAATTATTTTGTTGATAGTTATTTGGTGAAATTCAAGAATTGTCACATTGACAGTATTTAAAAATCATAGCTAACATAGTTTTACTTCGCATAGAAATTTCCAAGTTCCAACTCCTTTTTCAATAAATTTAGCCAAATATGGTCAATACCAATTGAGCAATTTGCAAAATTGCATTCTCTGTTCAATAATGTATTTTATTGAACAGAGAATGCAATTTTGCAAATTGCTCAATTGGTATTGACCATATTTGGCTAAATTTATTGAAAAAAGAGTTGGAACTTGGAAATTTCTATGCGAAGTAAAACTATGTTAGCTATGATTTTTAAATACTGTCAATGTGACAATTCTTGAATTTCACCAAATAACTATCAACAAAATAATTCTCTCGATTTTCGTTGAGCGTCTGAAGAAGGGGTCTGATATAGACTCCGAAACGTTACGCTATAGTTGTTTCTTCGTTGATGTTGTTTCGTTGTTGTTTGTTAGGCAACATTGTTCAATTGATTGCTTCTGACAAATATCCTGTGTTTCTTACGCAGAAGCAAATCACAAAATAATTAATTTTTATTTTATAGATATTTTTCAGAGTTTGGGAGAGAAAACCAAGAAAAAAAAAACCGTTGAATAACTGATAACTATCCTAGGTCAAATCCAATTATGTCCGGCCGGCCATTAGCACGAAGAATAGGCATAAGCAATTGCATTCCCAACGGTGGTTCCATAACCCCATTTTTCTTCTATTTCGACTTACGGTAAAAGTAATAGGCAGACAGTGTTAATAGCCAAATTTATCAAAGAAACTTGTGTCAAGACTGGCGTAAGGATAGAGTAACAACGTCGACAAAGAACACAATTGACTTTCCTTAGTCACACAAGCTCCTAGGGGGTTCAAAGAGATCTCCTTGGGGAAGACCTAGGGGAGTCAGTATAATCACAATCATGTATATAGCATGCACGCAAATGCAGAATCGTAGTTTCTATCAATAACTATAATTCAACTGGTTTTGTGGACTGTCCTTTTGTTCTAGGTACCTTATTATATATTATATTATGTTATTTTTATTATACTGATCCTCCTAGGTCTTCCCCTTATGCCACCTAAGGCACAGCTTTGTTAATTTTTGACCCAACAGTGAATGGTGGCGATTACCGTGACTAGAAAATGTCTTTCCTAGCCTCTGGATTGAACTTGGGCTTCCGCTCCCAAGTCAAACGCTCTACCATTAAGCCAACCACACTACATATTAATTTTGGTTAAAACTAAAATAAATTTTAATGAATATTAATATTAAAGGAATACATTTTCTAAAACGTTCCTGTGGAAGATACGAAAAAACTTTTCAAGTCTTTTGAAAGACCCTTAGTTGGCTTTTTAATTATGTTGGAGGACTGAATCTAAGTAGCTTGCAATGAATGTATGCAGCAGCCATTTCGCAATTGTGGAAAAATATGTTACTTTTTTTGCTGCAGCAGGTAAATAATTTATATTGTGCTACTTGGGATGATTTTTTGTTACTTAGAGTTCGATTTTTCAGGGGTGTAAACACGATGATATCCTCATGTGTTTCAGTAGAAATTGTTTCTACTACATCTCCGGTTATACAAATAAATATAGCCTCTCAAATTTGCTTTCATTCAATACTCTATTCACAAAATCATAATTTCAAGATTCTACTCATTGATACATCAGTTCAAAATAAAGTTGAAATTGCGAGATATATTAAAGCCCTACACTTATTCAACATAATAATTTTGATATGACCATCCGTAATTTTTTTCTTTCAACTAGCCCTCATTTTCTTATTGGCGCACCCAATGTGCAAATAATCAACTCTATGTAAATCCCTGAATTGCGAATCCAAATGAAACCTTACTTATTCGAATGCGTTAAGCCGTTCAGGTTAGAGAGCCTGCCAAATAAATGGTGTTTATAGATGGCTTCGTTCCTTTGAGTGAATAATTTTTGCAGTATTCGGGTTTTTTGACGGTTTTTATTTATATTTTGTTCTATTGCAAATTTTTGTTCTCATAGGACTATAGTAATAGACAAAGACATACATACATGTAGGATTTTTATATCAATCGCCTCGTGGTTGATTGAATTACGCTCCTAACATTTCGGCCTTCACGTCTATGGTTTTCAAAATACTGGTAATGATATTTACACACTTTATTTACAAGACAACTCGATGAAATTATTCACAACTTTGACAGAATTACTGAAGTTCGACAATTATCTAAATATGCTCTTACTTCATTTAAGTCAGGGTTTCTCGTGTTCAACAAAGTATCGTCTATTTCTCAGGGATGGAACCTCACATCCGCTAACTGTCTCAATTTTACCCAAGGCACCTACTCTGCCCTAAACCCCCCTCCTCCACCGCACTTCGGCTTTCCCTCGATCAGAACTAGATAGTGCGTCCAGGTTGGTGTGCGACGATTTGTGATTTCCTGGCTGATAATACCCCGCCTTGGACCAATAGGATTCCACGGGAGCGATCCCACAGTCCAAGGCAATTCCAGGAATATATTCGTTGTTAATGTTGCACTACGATTTATGAGAGCCCTTCGAGTATTATAAACTCCAGTGGAATTACAGTCCTTATTGAAATCTAAAAACATAACTCTCCTTCCATCGGTCATTCGGGTAAAACAAAAAAAAATATATATTTATTTAGTTGTTTGTAGACTAGCTATTTGGTTAGAAATTAGTTTCTCGATATTCAAGTATGGAATATGGCACAGACTGCACAAATTATTTTCTTCATCACAATGTCGAAATTTATTCCGCCTCATTTCTAGAGAAAATTATAGTTGTTTGGCTTTACTTGATTTCACCTACATTTGATTCGATTATTGCATTAAAAAAAATGGTTCAAGCCCTGTGGACATGAGCTTTCTGGCGCTCTTGTTCAAACAGACAAATTATATCTCCGAAAGTATTGGTTTCTCATAGTTGGAATTATATCAATGGATTCTTATGAAAGAACTTCATATTAGCAGAAATTGAATTCGAAGATCATAGAAGAATTTAAATTCAACAAGAGTGCCAAAAATTATCTATCCAAAATCTATAGACAAATTCTACCCAACAACGAACTTATCCGAGATTTTCATTCCTCAATTCTATGATGAACGATAATATATATTCTTTCCTCAAATCCACTCCAACACACCAATATTCCAGTTTTACCATTAACATTACCATTCCCATCATCATATGGATTGACCATCGGCATGAGAATTGCAATAAAAAAAAAGTATGATATCATATTATAATTCTCATAATTATACGATTGCTGCAATGATTCAGACAATGTCATGTCTCAGGAAAATAAGTTGGCTTTATGACAATTCATACATAGAATAATTATATCATTCTGTGAAAACGTAGAAATACGATTTATTATTGAAAGTTTGAAAAATCATATCTCCGAAAGTATGAGCTTGTTAGAGTTGAAAACGATATCAATGGATTCTTATGGTAAAACTGCTTATTGACAAAAAAATTATTTGGAATTTGACATGATGTAAAAATTTTTTTTTTTTTGTTATTCCGAAACCGTCTGTCCGATTTTGCCCAATAACGAACTTAGCCGAGATATTCATCTCCCAAACCTACTCTGAAAATTTCAACTGTCTAGTTCATTCCGTTCGAGAGTTATCGTGCATACGGCTGGCCGGACCGGCCGGACAGAATTAATTTCGACCAGGGATTCTTGATCAGTGAGTCGAACCAAATCGTTCAAGACCATTTTCATCGAAAAATTCGAAAATTACAGACATTTGGGAAAATTGATAAGCACTCTGTTCCGAGGAACAAGGGCACCAAAAATGAACTCGGAATCAACATAGATATTATTTGATTTCACAATTAAGAGGTAACAACAATTTGTTAAACACACCGTAAGAATGTTTTTCATTGCTATATTCTAAGCGTTCATTATTCAAGATCAATTTGGGATTTACGAAACCAGTACCCTTGAGAAAACAGGATATAATAAGTGAGTTCAGAACAAATTACGATATGATCACGATTAGTATTATCCGAAACAATTGAAGAAAATATCCCACAGCCACCCTATAACATATTCAGATGATACATTTCAGAAATAACATCAATAGATTAAAGAACTGAAAAAATAATCTACATTTTCTACAAATATCGCGTGAATGCGCGGTAAACTGATGAATTGTGGGAAATATGTAACTTCGATGAACTTCTATCCCGGAACAATATGGGTTCATCCAATCTTAATCTTAAACCTGCCATTCCATCTTGAAGCATCTATCGACCTCCGAAAGAAACGCATCCTACGCAACATTCCTGAAGGAATATCCTTAATGCTCAGCGAATGTTCACCGAACGTTAATTGATAGAAAAGGACATTTCACAATAACAAAAAAATTAACGACAGCTCCAGCCTCTCTCCAGCTACCATTAAACTAACAAACGAATACCCGATATGTTCCCATAAATGGACCATTAAGGTTTACAAGCCTACTACGGCGATTTCAGGAATTAAAAGGAGGATGTTGTTTTAATTTGAAATGTTGCCAGTGCTCGCCCGAAGTTCATGTCCGCAGATATAACGATAATAATTTGCGAAGTATTCGAAACATTAGTACAAAATATGGTAAGCCGGTAAATATTAATAGGTTTGCCGTCTCATTGGTCTTACCCAATATAATGTTATCTGAATTATGAAGAACACGAATCGTGTGCACCATTAGCATTAGGCTGCTCTGGTCGGCATCTCTGCGTAAGGGCGTCTTGGACGTGGCTACAAGTTCGATTTAAGTTTATTTCGTTCGAGATAGAGCAGGAAGGAATAAGTGAGATCTGTGAACCTGGAGTTTGACCTTGAAAATGTTCTGCGCACATTTTTCTATTAGATTGCAGCAGTGCGCGACCAATCGTATTCATTCGTTACATAATTTTCGAATACAGAAGCCTGGCAATTCCACACCCATACACTTGTTTCCTATTTTCTGTATACAGGGTGTTTGGCAGAACGTTGAACATACGAAAATGGTGGATAGATGGGTTCATCTGCTACTCACTGAGCCCTAATTTTTTGGCCCTGGTCCCCTGGATATTAAAAAAAAAATGTTTCTGTTTTCTTCTAATTTCACCACCTTCTTGACTTTAAGTGTAATTGCGCGTATGTTCTGGGGAACATCGCGTTATAGTTTTGCCCAAATGTCTGTAACTTTCGAATTTTTTGACGAAAATGGTCTCAAACGATTAAGTTCGACTCCCCAATGAAGAATTCGAGGTCAAATTTGATTCTGTCCGGCCGTTGCCACACAACTTGAGAACGAAAAGAGCTAGCGACTTGAAATTTTCAGGGTTGGTGGCGCATCCCAATACGACAGACAAGTTCGTTAATGGGCATAATCGGCCCAGTGATTTCCGAGTAATAATTTTGTTTTCAACCAATATAAATCCGATCGAATTGAAACTTGGTGGGTAGTTGTAGAATATGAACCTAAGCACGTTTGTGAAATTTTTTGCGCATCGTATGGCTAGAAAATTTAAAAAAAATTATTGAATATATTTTTGTTGTCACGATAACTTGAGAACGGAAAGAGATAGCGGCTTGAAATTTTCAGGATAGGATGTGCACCAGAACACGACATTTCAGTTTGTTTATGAGCATAATCGGCCAAACGGTTTTAGAGTTATAGCCATCTGAAATTTTCTGAAATTTGGTGGTTTTTTGTTCCTCATTAACTCGAAAAATACTGAACCGATTGAATTCAAACATGGTTATTAGTTGTAGAATGCCAACGCGAAAATGTTTGCAAAATTTGGTGAGGATAGCATTTGTAAAAAATTTTTAATCAATCATTGTAAATAAAGAAAAAAATTTTATATATCAGTAACTATTCGTTTGAAATTGCTGAAATTTTGCAAGAGCCTTCATAACCTAACTCTACTGCCAAGTTTCAAGTTTTAATACGATCGGTTAAATATTGTTGGAGATTCGAGCATTCTTGTGTGAGTTCAGTAGATGGGTGACCGTTGCCTCGATAACTTTCGAACGAAAGGAGATAGGGACTTGCAATTTTCAGGGTAGGTTGCGTATTCGAAAGGGAAAGTTGAGTTCGATTTTGGGCATAATCGGCTTAACGGTTTCCGAGTTATACCTACCTGGAATATTATTTCCTTGATAACTCAAAAAAAAAATTGGTTCAAGCACTGACGTGAAGTCAGAAGCTTTTGCGCTATGTTCTATTGTCCATTCTTCTGTATTGGACACCCTTAATCGAATTTACCATGGTAAATTATGTTGTCCATTCTCCTTTATTGGACACTCTTAATTCGAATTTACCATGGTAAATTTGAATTAAGTGTCCAATACAGGAGAATGGACAACGTAATTTACCATGGTAAATTCGATTAAGGGTGTCCAATACAGAAGAATGGACAATAGAACATACGCGCAAAAGCTTCTGACTCCACGTCAGTGTTTGTTCTTATTTTTATTACAAATGGGTTAAATAGGCAATATTTAGGTTTTTTTCTTAATCTTTAATGTATGTCGATTCTTATCAAATTATTGCTTTATTCAGAAGTCAGCTAGAGAAAACGTTATGAGTCCTCTGAATTACAGAAATATGTAGAAAATACATTAATCTTAACTTCAACTTGCATTAAAAACAAAAACAAAAATTGATTGAGGGGTTCCAATTCTAGCAGAACATCCCTAGTGTGTAACCTTTCTAATGGTATGTAATTTGATTTAATAAAAAATCCTTTAAGAGTTATTTCATAATTTTATCAAGTAGAAAATTTTCGACGGAACTCTACCTTTGCGCAAAGTGAAATGTTTCGCGAAATTTAATACTGCAAGGTTAGTAAAAATTACTTTCCAGTAGCAGTGGTGCAAATTGACATTTCTCTATTCCCTTGGGATGGTTACACAAAGCAGGTAGAAATTATTAATTAAATAAATTATTTAATTGTTTCATTAACGCAGGTACAGCTATTTTCTTTGTACTTAATTTAAGAACTTACATAATTTCAATCGATCATTTAATTCTTACTAACCTTGCAGTATTAAATTTGGCAAAACATTTCACTTTCCGTAAAGGTAGGTAACTTTCGTAGAAAATTTCCTACTTGATAAAATTATGAAATAACTCTTGAAGGTTTGTTTTTGGCGCTCTAGTTCCTCGGAACTGAGTGCTTATCAATTTGCCCAAATGTCTGTAATTTTCGAATATTTCGATGAAAATGGTCTTAAACGATTTGGTTCGACTCACTGATCAAGAATCCGTGGTCGAAATTCATTCTGTCCGGCCGGCCGGTCCGGCCGGCCGTAGGCACGATAACTCTCGAACGGAATGAGCTAGAGAGTTGAAATTTTCAGAGTAGGTTTGGGGGATAAATATCTCGGCTAAGTTCTTTATTGGGCAAAATCGGACAAATGGTTTCGGAGTAACAAAAAAAAAATTTTTTTTTTACGAAACAAATTCCAAATTAAATTTTTCTTAATAAAAAGTTTTATCATGAGAATCCAATCATATCATTTTTAACTCTAACAAGCTAATACTTTCGGAGATATGATTTTTCAAAATTTCAATAATAAATCGTATTTCAACGTTGTCACAGAATAATATTATTCTATGTATGAATATGAATTGTCATAATGTCAAATGATGTTCAATTGAAGAATTGTGAGCGAAGTGAGAAAAATCTCAGATATGATTTTTCAAAATTTCAATAATAAATCGTATTTCAACGTTGTCACAGAATGATATTATTCTATGTATGAATATGAATTGTCATAATGTCAAATGATGTTCCTGAGAATTGTGAGCGAAGTGAGTTAAATCTCAGTTGTTTGCTCCGATATTAGTTTTTCTCAGAAAATTCTTACATTTCGGAACTGAACATGAAGTAAGAGATCTGAGAGTAGTGAGACTGCTTTTCATCCATAGACATAGATATAACTCTCGAACGGAATGAGGTAGGTAGTTGAAATTTTCAGAGTAGTTTAGGGAGATGAATATCTCGGTTGAGTTCGTTATTGGGCAAAATTGACCAGATTTAATTTGATTTCTTCCATGGTGCTTTTCTCATTCTCATGATTGCTCATTTAATCTTGATAAATAAACTATTATTTGAATTGAATTTCCTTTAGGATGCAGTTCTATTATATGAATACATTGATATAATTCCCAACTCTGAGAAACCAATACTTTCGGAGATATAATTTGTCTGTTTGAACTAGAGCGCCAGAAAGCTCCTGTCCACAGGGCTTGAACCCATTTTTATAAACGCAAATTACATACCATTAGAAGGGTCACACACTAGGGATATTTTGCTAGAATTGGAACTCCTCAATCATTTTTCGTTTGTTTTTTACTGCAAGTTGAAGTTAAGATTTAAGTAATTTTTTAATCTACCTGTACGTTTGAGAACTCATAACTTTTTTTCTAGCAATCTAACATCTGAATAAAACAATAATTTTATAAGAATCTGCCGACATTAAAAATCGAAAAAAACAAAAACATTACCTGTTTGAATCATTTTTAATAAAAAAATTACACTTTGAAGTTAAGAAAGGGGTGAAACTAGAAGAAAGATTTTTTTTTCTAAATATCCAGGGAGCCAGGGCCAATTAAATTAGGGCTGAGTAAGTAGAAGATGACCCCACCTATCCACCATTTTCGTATGTTCAACGTTCTGCCAAACACCCTGTAGATCTAAATAATATATTTGCAGTTTCTACCGCCACTGTTTCATTAACCCTTCAACATCCAATCGTTAAATATTGACACATATCATCTTGAATTTAATGTCAAGAGATTTATAGCTTCACGAAAAAAAAAATCTATTTTTGGCACTTCTGTTCCTTGGAACAGAGTGCTTATCAATTTACTTGAATGTCTGTAATTTTCGATGTTTTTGGCCGAAAATGGTCTTAAATGATTTTTTAACCACAATTACAACCTGTCAAGCTCAGGCCTATATAGAATGTCGAAATATTGATTCGCTAATCGTTGTTTCTTGTACAGTCGGCAAAAAACAAATGAAATATATCAGATGTATGTGACAATTTACATTGGAACGCTTCATATATGAATGAAAAATGATATGATACATATATATAATATGATGGAAAATTTCAACCTAAATAATTTGTGAAAAGCTTTTGCGCGCAGGTCCCATTATCTATTCAGTCCTCATAAGAAGTCGATCGGGCTGAAATTCGGTACTGGATCGTAAAATGGTGGGTGGAAGTTATATGCGGAATTTCAGCTGATTCTGACGCATATTTTCTGAAATATAAAATTTTCGAAAACTTTTTTAAAATTTTTTTTCTAGTTATATCTGAAGTATTCCCAAAATTTCATAAAATTAGCGTGTCGGCATTCTTCATGTTATTACCATGTTTTAATTGGATTTTGCATATTTTGAGTTATAGAGTAAATAACAACAACATTTCAGGTGGGTATAACTCCAAAACCGTTTAGCCGATTATGCATATTAACGAACTAAAATGTCGCATTCGGATGTTTTTTCTTTCCTACTCAACTTATCGTGAGATACAAAACATATTTTCATAATCTTTTAGAAATCTTACAAACATGATCCTCACAAATTTTCTCACACTTCCTGGCGTCGGTATTCTACAACTAATTACCTAGTTTCAATTTGATCGGATAGGCATTTTTTGAGTTATCGAGAGAAGAATGTTCCAAATGGCTATAACTCCGAAACCTTTTGACCGCTTATGCCCAACGATTAAAGTAACAGTTCCATTTGAATGCGCAACGTACCCTGAAAATTGCGAGTCGCTATCTCTGTCGTTCGAAAGTCATCGTGGTAACTGTCCCCCATCGAGCTACTGAACTCACACAAGGATCCTATCTCAATATAGATCATATCGTGTTCAAGTTTGGAATTTGGCTGTAAAGTTATATTTTGAAGATATTCGCAAAATTTCAGCGATATCGGATGGATAGTTTCCGAGATATATCATTTTTTCCAATGTATTTCTTGAAATTTTCTGGTGAAACGATCCTCACGATCTCTTTCCGTGCTATATTCATCGTGAGATAATTAATATTTTTTAATAATTTCGGATGCTTATTGGTTGAAAACAAAATCAGTACTCGGAAACCGTTGGGCCGATTAACAAACTTGTCCGTTGCATTTGGACAAGCCACCTATCCTGAAATTTCGCTATCTCTTTCCGTTCTCAAGTTATCTCGAATTTTGTATGAGTGAGTCGAAACTAATCGTTTGAGACCATTTTCAGCATGAAATTCGAACATTACAGACATTTGTGCAATATCATAGCACACTGTTTCGAAAATCATTCGCGCAACAATAAAAATTCATTATCACTATCTCGTTTCTTCATTATGTATTTCACACTTAACCCGAGGCCTTTTTTGCTGTACTACCAACGGAAAATGTGTCTACCGAACCACATTCTCATAATAAGTTGCGATTTGGAGATTCAGAATGAAAGACATGATAATAAGTAATGTGGTTATATATGATCTTCCTAATACAGAATGTAGAATATAGAATGCATATATGATTGTTGAGGATAATGAGCATATATCTGATAGCTAAGGGCTCGATTGCAAGTCGCTATCTCTTTCCGTTCTCAAGTTATCGTGAGATACATAATTTTTTCCTTATTTAAAAAAAAAATTTCTAGCGGCACGATTCTCAAATAATTTAACACACGTCTCTATGTCAAAATTCTACAACCAGAAACCAAGTTTTAATTCCATCGGGTCCGTATTTTTTGAGTTATCTCCGAAACGTTTGGTCGATTATGTCCCAACAACGGACTCAACTCTCCATTTGGATGCGCAACCTACTCTAAAAATTTCGTTCGAAAGTTATGGAGGCAATGGTCACCCATCCAGCTACTGAAGCTGGATTACACTTAACGAAAATCTTCTGTCTGACGAAGGAGTCTGATATAGACTCCGAAACGTTACGATATAATTGTTTAATCCTTGATGTTTCGTTATTGTTTGTTGTGCAACATTGTTTGATAGATTGCTTCTTATAAATTTGTGTTTTTTGAGCTCAAGCAAATCACATAATCATTTTATTTTTATTTTATAGATATTTATCAGAGTTTGGGAGAGAAAACCCAGAAGGAATACTCCATTTAATAATGAATATATTTCCCACAGTATCCTTTAATGATTACTTAACTAGCTACCAAGTTTCAATTCGATCGGATCTGTATTGGTTGATGATAAACTTATCACTCGGAAACTGTTGGGCAGATTATGTCCATTAACGATCTTGTCCGTCATATTGGGACGCGCCATCTATCCTGAAAATTGCAAGTCCCTATCTCCTTTCGTTCGAAAGTTATCGAGGCAACGGTCACCCATCTACTGAACTCACACAAGAATGCTCGAATCTCCAACAATATTTAACCGATCCTATTAAAACTTGAAACTTGGCTGTAGAGTTAGGTTATGAAGGCTCTTGCAAAATGTCAGCCATTTCAAACGAATAGTTACTGATATATAAATTTTTTTTTTATTTTCAATGATTTATTAAAAATTTTCTACAAATGCTATCCTCACCAAATTTTGCGAACATTTTCGCGTTGGCATTCTACAACTAATATCCATGTTTGAATTCAATCGGTTCAGTATTTTTCGAGTTAATGAGGAACAAAAAACCACCAAATTTCAGAAAATTTCAGATGGCTATAACTCTAAAACTGTTTGGCCGATTATGCTCATAAACAAACTCAAATGTCGCATTCAGATGCACAACAAATTTTCAAGCCGCTATCTCTTTCCGTTCTCAGGTTATCGTGACAACAAAAATATTTTTTAATAATTTTTTAAAAATTTTCTAGCGATACGATTCTCACAATATTTCACAAACGTGCTTAGGTTTATATTCTACAACTATTCACCAAGTTGCAATTCGATCGGATCCATATTGGTTGAAAACAAAATTATTACTCGGAAACCACTGGGCCGATTATACCCATTAACGAACTTGTCCGTCGTATTGAGATGCGCCACCTACTCTTTCCGTTCTCAAGTTATCGTGGCAACGGCCGGACAGCCGGCCGGACAGAATCAAATTTGACCTCGAATTCTTCATTGGGGAGTCGAACCAAATCGTTTGAGACCATTTTCGTAAAAAAATTCGAAAGTTACAGACATTTGGGCAAAATGATAACGCGATGTTCCCCAGAACATACGCATAAAAATGTAAAGGTTTTATCCTAGATCAATAAACGCACAGGCTTGATTATTATTTTTTTGGTTACCCATTTATCTATTTCCTTCTTGCGAATGTGGTCAAATTATTCCAGGTTTTTATTTAAAGATCCTTTATTAATCACCTTTCTCGATACAACATCAACTAGGTACTTAATCTCCGAACACTGTAGATAGCTCTGACAATAAACGAAAACAACACTGGCATCTCAAATTGTCTTTGTTCACCTAGATGATTAATTATTATCATTATTTATCTAGGGAAAGTAATATTAGTTCTCATTAATGGAAATGCCATTTGTCAGGTTTAATAATATTCTCATACATTGTTTCAAAACTATCTAATAAAATGGAAGTTTTGCATAAATACCTGTAGCCTAAAACTGTCTGTATCACTTCACAATAACTTAACAATTGAATATAGTCGTGTTGAATAATGTTTAGTGTAAATTAAACAAGAGTGTTCTCTTTCAATTCATTTCCAAATAATATTCTTATTCGTAGTCGAAATAAAGGATGGTAAATATTCAACGGAAAAAAAATGTTTGGTACATTTTTAAATTAATTAATTTAGCACGAAAAATTACACCATGAATTGAAATGAAATTTCAATTCGTTTTCCGAATAAAAGATAGTAACAAGATTTGAACATAACGAAACAGGACATTCTCCTGTATTGGACACTCTCTTAATCGAAATTTACCATGGTAAATTCGATTGAGACTGTCTAATACAGGAGTATGGACTATAGAACATACGCGCAAAAGCTCCTGACTTCACGTCACTGCTTGAACCAATTTTTTTTTCGTAATTTTTTTAAAACTTTCTAGCGGTAAGGTTCTCACAAAATTTTACACACGTCTTTATGTCGATATTCTACAACTAGTTAGCAAGCTTCAATTCGATGGAGTCTATATTTTTTGAGTAATCTAGAAAATAATATTCCAGATGGATAGAACTCCAAAACCGTTGGGCCGGTTATAGCAAACTTAACTCTCCCATTCAGATGCGCAACCTACCCTTTCGGATGGGTATAACTCCGAAACCGTTTGGCTGATTATTCTTATAAACAAATTCAAATATAGCATTCAGATGCACAACCTAGCCTGAAAATTTCAAATTGCTATCTTCTTCCGTTCCCAGGTTACTACTCATCAAGTTTCAATTCGATCGGATTTATATTGGTTGAAAACAAAATTATTACTCGGCAACCACTGGGCCGATTATGCCCATTAACTTGTTTGTCGTATTGGGATGCGCAACCTACCCTGAAAATTTCAACTAGCTAGCTCTTTCCGTTCTCAAGTTATCGTGGCAACGACCGGACAGCCCGACGGCCGACCGGACAGAATCAAATTTGTCCTCGAATTCTTCATCGGGGAGTCGAGCCAAATCGTATGAGACCATTTTCGTCAAAGAATTCGAAAGTTACAGACATTTTGGCAAAATGATAACGCGATGTTCCCCAGAACATACGCGCAAAAACGAGAATAAATGAGCAATCTGCAATGACTTCCTAAAATGGTTTGTTGCAACTTACACTCAGGGCATAGTTTTTACCACTTCTAATACCTACAGAAGGTATCATCAAACTGTCGAGAGCTTTGAGAGTTGATACTTTCTGGAGGTATTGAAATTTGTAGAAACTATGCACTGATTACGGATTAATTCAATAAAACTTCAACCTCGACTTCAACACCCTGTAGTTCGAAAACAAATAACGATGAAAGTACAACTTTTAGGTTTATTTGACTCGAAGGTAAATCAACTACACGGTTATTTGTTCTAATATGAGTTCTCTGTGGACAGATTGTAAACACAATACAAGTAGGTAACTACACTCTTGTGCTCTGCAAGTCGTCTGATATATGTTTCGATGTTTCCATCTTCCGAGACGAAGCGTTACTGAAGCATACCATTTATAAGGTATTGGTCACACAGACTCACTGCCATTCACCGACAACATTCCGATACCTACAAGAGTTCATAGATATAATTGTATATTATTTTACTGATCCTACTAGGTCTTCCCGAAGGAGACCCCTCATAAGCTCTCGAAGAGCTTGAGCGAGTTTTTCAACAATGTAACGGAATTTTCTGAAATTGAGTAGCTGGTTGTTAAAACACGATTTGCAACAGCCAATCAGTGCAGGTATCCAATTGTTTTCACAATAAGATTGTAAATTCCATAAATATCTTAATTACCAAGAAAATCTAAAATTGAATAGTTGAGATGTGATTTGGACTAGTAAAATAATCATTATAATCAGTAGATAACGTTCACAAAAAGTCAATCAAATTATATTCATTGTGGAGTCAACGGATTTCTGTCTATGCCTCCGTGTGCCGTCTTCATACGGCATTGTCAAACTGTGTACCAGACTGTGATATATTATGGCATTCGAAGGGAATATATTATATATGACTTGTGAAAGAAGTGTAAGTAAGTAAGTGCAGCAAGGAATATCTCGAATTCAGGCCTATCCTAGGTCAGGATCGGATAAAAAAAAAAATAAGGCAGATTCCCAATTTTTTTTCAGATTTCATCGCATTCAACGTCCGAAAAACTATGCGTTTTAGGAGAAATAATGAGAAATAATTCATTTTTCCTAAATATTCGAAGATTCCTGTACAATGACATATTATGAACTTTATCCGATTTCTTTATGCTTATTTCTCATAGTTTTATGGATCGGCTAGGTTGTAGCTACGAGAAGAGTGGAAGTAGGAAAAAAGTGTAAATTGGATAATATATGTCGTAGTTATAGTACATTTCACACCAAAACTCATTTCTTTGTGTATAACCATATCAAAGCTGCAACAAAATCTGATTTTTGAAAGCCAGTTTCATATTAGCCGAAAATTCTTCCAAATTGTTTAAAAAATTACAATAAATTATACCCAGAACTCTTAAAAGTATCGAAATGTTTAAAAAAAATTATGATTTGCTCAATATTGAAAACCCTATTAACAGTTAATTGTTCTCACTAGTTTATGACTAAGGGTTATGTGAGTTCGTAGTTGAGTAGAGTAATAGATAGCGTGCTTTGGTAACGCTTGACCGAAGGAGATGCGAACATCGTTCCCTAAACATATGCAGAAGACAACATTGGTATTGGACATGTGTGTAGTTACTCCTGTAGTATGTAAGTACATGGAGGCCAAATTTGAATATATCGATATGGGGCACCCTGATTATATGCGAAATGTCAGCATCAATAGAGTGATCACACAAAATCGAATGTCTATGGCCAGCTTTAGCTAGAAATACGTTCAACGTATGCGGTATGTTCATACATAGACTCGGGTCCGATTCATATTTCAGAGAATGTCTTAGAAATGTATCCGCTTTTTATAACGACTCCTTTTCTTGCGGGGACAAAACATCATTCAACAGGTTGTCAGGCGATGGTGGATGATACGTCAAAGGCTTCCAGAGTGGTCGATCTACGAGGGAATATTAGAAAAATAGAATACAATAGACATTTCATTAATTAACCTTGAACAAGTGAATCGATGAAGCAGATAATTTAGGCTACAAATTTTGAGTGAAATTGTATAGAATTTTTCTTTTGAAAATTGGCCTGTATACAGCAGACGTAATGATCATGCGACGGGGATACATAAGTTTTGGACGAGCATTCTGAATTTATCTACTATAGTCCATGAGAAAAGTTCCTCATATAATTTTGGTTGTGAATTCCTCCATAAGTGTGTGAATGTTAACAGGGATCAATGAAAAACACACTTCTTTAAAAAATATTCTATTGGCTATCGATTTCGGCCATAAGCCATCATCAGGCCAGCTGAAAATTATGCAAAAATCAACATTCACATCTAAAATACAAATAAACAATAAACATATACGAGTATTATTCGCTCTAATTATCTCCAATCATTGTCGAATGGTTGGAGATGTGCAATCTGAAACTCACCGGCAGCTATAAAATACAATTCGTCAATATTTTGAAAAACATAAATAGAACAGTTAGGTACATATAGAGGGGTAGCTTTTTTCTTTTGACCAATTCGACGTATTCAACAAAATGTATAACCCTCGAAAACGATAAACAAACAACGGAGAAAATGTATATGTCAAAGAGAAGTGAGATATCGAGTGGCAGGGAACAGATAATGTGAACGGTTGTAACGATTTAAATAGGTTTCTATCTGTAAATTCTGATATTTCATTTAATAGGTGTTTGTTCTGTTTGTTCTCCAGAATTTCATATTGTTCTAGTAGTAACAATTTATGATAGTTGCTTTCCCTGTGTAATATTGTCAAATTCTCTACTGTAGTCTTATGTTTGAGTTCCATCAGGTGATTACCTAACGCCGAAATTGGTCGATTCTTTATATGTTCAGTGAATCTTCAATCTTCAATCTTCAATATTCAAGAGTGTACATGGACAATATTCTGAAATCTATAAAAGGTAAAATGCTCATCAAAAAGATATACCCACATACGTCCGTCAACAACGATATATTTCTTTACCGTTTTTCGAGGGCTTCAATGATAGGATCAATAAAGTTATCAGAAAACGTGTCTTCTCATTAGTCAACAGACGACACCAGACCCTGGAAAAAGTCTTGGTCAATAACAAGACGAGGATGAGCAATGAACAATGCAGTGGGATATACAAAATGACTTGTGCTGAATGCCCTTCCTTTTATATAGGAATGACAACCCGTTCTGCAAAGAAAAGATTCACTGAACATAATATAAAGAATCGGCCAAATTCGGCGTTAGGTAATCACCTGATGGAACTCAAACATAAGACTACAGTACAGAATTTGACAATATTACACAGGGAAAGCAACTATCATAAACTGTTACTACTATAGAACAATATGAAATTCTGAAGAACAAACAGAACGAACACCTATTAAATGAAATATCAGAATTTACAGATAGAAACCTATTTAAATCGTTACAACCGTTCACATAATATTTCTGTTACCTTTGTTCATATTTCGCGCCTTTCAGATGTATTCATCACATGAAGACCATGAATATAATACACATCATATTGTTATCTGTTCCCTGCCACTCGATATCTCACTTTTCTTTGACATATATATTTTCTCCGTTGTTTGTTTATCGTTTTCGAGGGTTATACATTTTGTTGAATACGTCGAATTGGTCAAAAGAAAAAAGCTACCCCTCTATATGTACCTAACTGTTCTATTTATGTTTTTCAAAATATTGACGAATTGTATTTTATAGCTGACGGTGAGTTTCAGATTGCACATCTCCAACCTTTCGACAATGATTGGAGATAATTAGAGCGAATATATAAATATGTTTATTGTTTATTTGTATTTTAGATGTGAATGTTAATTTTTGCATAATTTTCAGCTGGCCTGATGATGGCTTATGACCGAAATCGATAGCCAATAGAATATTTTTTAAAGAAGTGTGTTTATCATTGATCCCTGTTCTCCTCATATAGATACACCCACGGTTGTTTTTATTTCGTTTGTTGAATTATAAGCGCTTCGAAACGTGACATCAATTCAGAACAGAAATGCATTTTATACAGAAGTTAGACCAAAAATATGCATAGTCATAATACTTCTACAGCATGGTACAGTATACAGGGTATTTCATTGGTAAATGAACATACGTTAACTTTAGGTAGAGCTCCTC
Organism: Halyzia sedecimguttata; assembly: GCA_937662695.2. Lineage (NCBI taxonomy): Eukaryota > Metazoa > Arthropoda > Insecta > Coleoptera > Coccinellidae > Halyzia > Halyzia sedecimguttata. The sequence continues at coordinate 5,018,989 of OW569416.2, read as the reverse complement.
TAGGCGAGTCCAAAAAACCTATATATGATAGGTCCAATTAGCTCCATAGCCGAGATACCGGGTGATTTATGTATTCGCTAATATTTTCAATTGCTTATCTTTTTGAACCATCCAGTAGAATCAGTTGATACTTGGAACGTAAAAGACACTTCCATGGGTCGATTGATTAATCTTTAAACTGATAATTGGTCCAATGATTTCGGAGTAATCATTTCGTTTTCAACCATTACAAGTCAGATCGAATTAAAACTTGTTGAGTAAATGTAAAATGCTAAGCTAAGGACGTTTGTGTAATTTTGTGAGAATCGTATCACTTGAAAAGTTCAAAAAAATTATCAAAAAATATTATTTATATCACGATAACAGGAAAACGGAAATATATAGCGGTTTAAAATTTTCGGGTAAGGTTGTGCATCTGAATGGGACATGTGAGTTGGTTTATAGGTATGATCGGCCAAACAATTTTGGAGTTATAGCCATCTGAAATTCGGTTCTTATTTCCTTAATTACTCGAAAAATACAGAACCGATCAAATTCAAACATGATTACCAGTTGTAGAATGCCAGCGCAAAAATTCTCGCAAAATTTCGTGAGGTACGTTGAACTCGAAATTTTTTGAAAAATCATTGAAAAAAATTCTATATATCTGAAACTATTCGTCCGCCATCACTGAAATTTTGCGATAGCCTTGAAATGCTAACTCTTCTACCATGTTCCAAGTTTGAACACGATCGGATTTATATTGTTGGATATTCTAGCAGCCTTTCGTGAGTTCAGTAGCTGGATGGGTGACCGTTGCCTCAATAACTTTTGAATGAGAGGAGATAGGGACTTGCAGGGTAGGTTGCCATCCCAATGGGAGAGTCAAGTTCGTTTTTGGGCATAATCGGTCCATCGGTTTCGGAGTTATACCCACCTGGAATATTATTTCCTCGATAACAAAAAAAATGTAGAATCGATCGAATTGAAGCTTGGTAACTAGTTGTGGAACATCGACATAAGAGCGTGTGTGAAATTTTGTGAGAACCGTACCCCTAGAAAAGTTTTAAAAAATTACGAAAAAAAAATTGGTTCAAGCACTGACGTGAAGTCAGGAGCTCTTGCGCGTATGATCTGATGTCAATTCTCTTGTATTGGACACTCTTAATGGAATTTACTATGGTAAATTATATTGCCCATTCTCCTGTATTGGACACTCTTAATTCGAATTTAACATGGTAAATTCGAATTACAATACAGGAGAATGGACAATATAATTAACCATGGTAATTTTTTAAAACATTCCTATGGGAGTCTTCTGGTTTCAGAGTTATAGCTATCTGAAATTTCCGAATAACTCGCAAACTACTGATATAGCGTGACTGTAAAATAAAAAGAAAAACTATTATGAAGTTCTGTAGATCAGAATATGGTTGAGTTTCAGCGAGAGCCTTCAAAACCTTATTTCACAGTAAAATTCGACAATTGAAATCAATCATATATTGTGAAGATATTGTCGAAATATCGAAATATTTCAATGATCGAGATGTACTAGTACATTATTTCACACTCGACCAAACAAGTTGCCAACAGTTTTTGATATTTGATGTGCTGAAGATAATTTAATGAATTATCATAGATCATAGATCGTTCAATACCTAGTGAGAATTGGATATGTACCTTATTTTGCAGCCAAGTTCTCGATTTAAATTTGATCGATCAATATATGATGATGTTATTGTGAAATTCTAAATTTGGAAATAAGGAATCAAAGGTCAGTAACAACATTCAATTTCTTGTACTGGCTAGATAGCTCAGGGGTAGAACTCTTAACATCGTAGGTAGTGTAGGCAACGAGATCGGCTGCCGTATCCGGCATTATTCTTTTTTTATATTTGTTTCTGATTCCTTCAAAATATTAACTTAGATAAAAGGGTTATGGATGAAATTAAGTCAATATCTCCATAAAATTACATGAAGCGTGAGTATTTTCGAATTTTAAAATTCCTGTTATACGAGGCGTTTTTATAAAATGTCAATTCATAGTAACTCATGGCACAACCATACGTTTCGACTGATTAGTGTCATAGGAATAATTATTGTCGAAATAAACTATTTAAAATAAATAACTGTTATGCAGCGTGCTTTTTATCTCATGGCACAATTGTACGATTGAACTGATTTGTGTCCTTACTCCGCCAGAAACAAAACACTGTTTATTTTCGACCCAACAGTGAATGTATGTATTTGAGTTTAAACTAATCGTTTGAGACCATTTTCGGCCGAAACGTGGACCACTTTTTTTGGACGATTTTAACAGTCGGATTTATATTCTTGGAAATATTGGGAATTTTATTTTTTTCCTGGAGCTATGCAGCCTTGGGCGAGTTCAGTACCTGGATGGGTGACCGCTCTTGCGATAAATTTGAACATCCCTCCAAACCTCCTGGCCAAAGAGGGCTTTTCTATCTTGTTTTGATTTTCGAATTCTGCGCAGCATTTTAGAAATTTCAAAAATTTCAATAATTTTTTCACTGTACGATTTCAACACTTTATTATCTGAGAAAATATACTGAAACTAGAATTTAAAAAACCATGTATTATTTCAAAGAGTGTCAATGAATATGCATTTCAAAACTGGTACTGTCAGAGCCTTTCAACACATCGGCATTATAGGTCGAAAAAGGAGACGCGAAGAATATGCCGCATCATTATCGCAAGTGGAGTTTCATTCTTCGGATTATTCATTACTATTTTCATATATAAAAGACAGAAGTTGCTTGTTTGTAGTCTCCAGGACCGTCCTATGAAAAGTTGAGGGTTGAACGAGATAAATAATAAATTGAACATTGGTACTACTAGATAAGGATTTCTTTTCCTCGAGAGATCCAGTCAATCAGACTCTATGAATCATAAGAGTTTGAAATATAGTTAAAAATGCGCTTGTAGTAGTTGTAACTGCGCTATTACTTCCATTTAGAAGTAATATTCTGTGATGGCATGGAACTCATTGCTTTTGTCTCGAGTTGGTCTCAATTTTTCAGGGAATGAGTCAATGGTTAACCTTGTGTTTAGTTTTGAGATCTGGCCTTAACATTTTTGATCATGTATGTTTCCGGAGTAATCCTAAGAAACCTACCAAAAAAATGTTTCCAAATTTTTGCCTGTCTTAAAATAGGTCTAAGAATCTTTTTTTCAGAATTCCCCAATGAAGCCTCTCCAGGGAAATTGGATGCCCTTCAATTTTACCTAAACAGCCTGTGAGTTGAAAGGCAATAGAGCTATCTTCAATCAAAGCAAAAAATTCGGGAAATAAATATCGAGGTAGGGGCAACAAAATATTTCTTATTGGATGCTATTAGTAGCTTTTGATAAAAATATTTGGATTTGGATAAGGTGGTATAACTTTGGATATGATAAATGAAGGGAGGATATGATCGGTAACTTTCTAACCATGGAGTATTGTGGAAAATCCTGAAAATTTCAAATCGATACGACTTTGTTTTCTTAGTGCCCTGGAACTTTAGATTTATCGTTTCGCCAAAAATCCCCTCAATGCACAATTTCTCGATTCTTAATCATTATTCGAATTAAAATTCTCATTTTTTGCGATAATACTCATGTAATCTATCAAAAATTGGTTCAAGCCCTGTGGACAGGAGCTTTTTGGCGCTCTTTTTCAAACAGACAAATTATATCTCCGAAAGTATTGGTTTCTCAGAGTTGGGAATTATATCAATGGATTTCTATCATAGAAATGCATCATGGGAGAAATTGAATTTAAAACAAGTGTCGTTTAAAAAGAAATTCTTCAAAAATTATCTTATAATAAAAAAAGAGCAATCTAAAATGCTTCAATGCCTTAATGCTTCAAAAGTTGTCATTAAATTTATTTATCAAGATTAAATGAGCAATCTGCAATGATTCAACCTCGTGAAATGGGTTGTTGCAACTTACCCTAGATGCATAATTTTCAACTCGAAATAACTAAGGATAGTATCATCGAAATGTCTAGAGCAAAGCTGGAGACAATCATAGCAGATTGTCCATTCATTCCTGATATTTGAGTAGGTAGTGGATTACCAACAAATTATTTTAATAGTTCAAAATATATTAATGAAATACTTTCATGTTTTCATAGTTTAGAATTCGATAGTTTATACCACTAACGCACTAACACATTCTTTTCTGTTTTATGAACCTTAACTCAAGAAAAAATGATGGATAAACAAATGTAGATCCATATTTCATTATTTTTTTGCTAGCAACATTATGAAAATACTGTATATAGGAACATGTCTCACTACTTAAGGTAGTATAGTAAAAGGTAATATTAAGCTCAGTGGTCAACGAACAGTAATTTCTTTTGATGATTTCATTATGTTCTTCTTTTCTATTGCCTACATAAACTACATCAAAACAGTCTTGTATATCTTCACAAATTCAAGAATCGAATACTTGCTTTCCAAGAGAAAATAACAACTACCAATTGACAATGTCTAATAGCTAGAAGATATAACATTCATGAATAGTGATCACAGACAGATTCTGTGAATACATATGACTTACGATGTATTATTGAAACTTTGAAACACCATATATCCTAAAGTATTAGCTTCTTAGAGTTGAAAATGTTAACAATGGATTCTTTTGATGAAACTGCATCTTAAAAAAAATTTAATTCAAAAGTTGTAATGTAAAAAAAATATTTTTTTTCGTTACCTACTCCGAAACTATTAGACCTATTTTTGCCTAATAACAAACTTAACTAAGATATTTATCCTTCAAACCTACTCTGAAAATTGCAACTGTCTAGCTCATTCCAATCGAGAGTTATCGTGTTAAGGACGAATCGATTTCGACCACGGATTCTTGATCAGTGAAGTGGACCAAATCGTTTGAGACCATTTTCAGCCAAAAATTCGAAAATTACAGACATTTGGCCAAATTGATAAGCACTCTGTTCCGAGGAACAAGAGCGCCAAAAAGGCAATTATTGACAAATCCTGAAAAAAATATATGTAGGTATCTATGTACCTAGGTATTCACAAAAAAAAATTGTAGAAATTATTCTTTCGGAATTTGTTTTTGCGCGTATGTTCTGGGGAACATCACGTTATCATTTTGCCCAAATGTCTGTAACTTTCGAATTTTTTTACGAAAATGGTCTCAAACGATTTGGTTCGACTCCCCAATGCAGTATTCGAGGTCAAATTTGATTCTGTCCGGCCGGCCGTCCGGCCGTCCGGCCGTTGCCACGATAACTTGAGAACGGAAAGAGCTAGCGACTTGAAATTTTCAGGGTAGGTGAAGCATCTCAATACGACGGACAAGTTCGTTAATGGGCATAATCGGCCCAATGGTTGCCGAGTAATAATATTGTTTTCAACCAATATAGATCCGATCGAATTGAAACTTGGTGAGTAGTTGTAGAATATAAGCCTAAGCACGCTTGTGAAATTTTGTGAGAATCGTATCGCTAGAAAATTATTAAAAATTTATTAAAAAATATTTTTGTTGTCACGATAACCTGAGAACGGAAAGAGATAGCGGCTTGAAGATTTCAGGTTAGGTTGTGCCAAACGGTTTTAGAGTTATAGCCATCTGAAATTTGGTTGTTTTTGTTCCTCATTAGCTCAAAAAATACTGAACCGATTAAATTCAAACATGGTTATTAGTTGAAGAGTGCCAACGCGAAAATTCTTGCAAAATTTCGTGAGCATAGTATCTGTAGGAAATTTTTAAAAAATCATTGAAAATTGAAAAAAAAATTCTATATATCAGAAACAGTTCGTCTGAAATTGCCGAAACTTTGCAAGAGCCTTAAGAGCCTAACTCTACCGCCAAGTTTCAAGTTTTAACATGATCGGTTAAATATTGTTGGAGATTCGAGCAGCCTTGTGTGAGTTCAGTAGATGGGTGACCGTTACCTCGATAACTTTCGAACGAAAGGAGACAGGGACTTGCAATTTTCAGGGTAGGTTGCGTATACAAATGGAAGAGTTGAGTTCCTTTTTCGGCATAATCGGTCAAACGGTTTCCGAGTTATACCCACCTGGAATATTATTTCCTTGATAACTCAAAAAATAAATATTCGATCGAATTGAAGCTTTGTAGCGAGAGTAGAAAATCAACATAAAGACGTGATTAAAATTTTGTGAGAACCGTACCCCTAGAAAATTTCAAAAAAATTACGAAAAAAAAAATTTTAAGAACCATACCCCTAGAAAATTTCAAAAAAATCACGAGAAAAAAAAATTGGTTCAAGCACTGACGTGAGGTCAGAAGCTTTTGTATGTTCTATTGTCCATTCTTCTGTATTGGACACCCTTAATCGAATTTACCATGGTAAATTATGTTGTCCATTCTCCTGTATTGGACACTCTTAATTCGAATCTACCATGGTAAATTCGAAAATCAATCAAATGAAGCTGAACGAATATTGATAGAGAAATAAAATGGACATAAATTAAAAGAAAAATATGCTGAACGAATACCAATAAATCACAATTGATCATATATATATATATATATATTCTTTTGAACTTGAGCATAACAATTTGTTTTTTATCTTACAATAAAGCATGTGTATGAAAAAAGTGTTAGCAGAGGGTAGTGTAACGGGGTACCATATAATTTGATATATGATACTAGAGCTTAGGGAAAAAACCTCAGCAAGAAAACCCTATCTCCCCGTTACTGTTGTAATTTATGAAAATTGAAATTGTTAACAAAATATGCTGAAATATTAAATATTGAAGGGCATCTTTTTCTTAATTATCGCTTCTTCCTTCAACAAGCAGATAAGTTTCTCCAAGGTACCCGAAACCCAATCTGGAAAAGGAAAGACAAAGGGAGAAAACGAACAAATTGAAAATGGAATATTCTATATTTTATTAAATAGATTTGAAACTTGCTACCCATTCTAAAAAAGATTCAGAAACATTATGAATAGCCCTAAAACCATCTTTGAATCTATATATGCGACAATTATTAACTAAATGATCTATGGTTTTCTCTGCTTCCCCGCATTCACAACTAGGGCTCTCAACTGAGTTCCAATTGATCATAGAAAAACAAGATGAACGAATAAGTAGACAAAACGAAAAATTGGAAATAATTAGAATTAGAAATTGTGACTAGAGAAAAAGAGATAATAATTATGAAATCTAAACAATATGAAATGAGAACCAACGAATATGAAGGAGTAAACATGCGAAAAGTGGGACTAAATATACAAAATACTAATACAAATACAAAAATAAAAAAGAAGAAAAATAACTTTCTATGATATGAAACGGATTATAAAATGAAATTATGTAATATGAAGGTTCTATTACAAAAGGATATAGAATTACAAGGAGACATGGTCATCATATAGAATTTGAACGATTAGAAATGTTAGAATTAATAACATATTTGATAGACAAGAGAAAATTATTAATTTGGATTTGAAATAAAGTAAGAAAGAAAGAATTTCACTTCAGAGGTAAAAGAAGAAAAAGAATGGTTAAGTTCCAACGATGATTGTTGATTTAATTATAATTTGTCGTAGACTAAGTAATAATTAATTATTTTTTGTGTATATTTGTAACAAACTGAATTATGTTATTGAGACTTTTCGAATTTTGATCATAAATTTATTTTAAAATTCAAAATATTTATTTTTCAAGATTACAATTTGACAAATCAACATTTTAATTTTGGAGCAGTTGTTATGAAAAATAATTTGAAAATTTGAGAGTATACTGTGTGTATTTCTAGAATTTGAATATCCATGGAAACAATAAAAGAATTGTAAGTCGTGGAAAATTATATTAAGTTAGAGGAAAAGTGAGATGATGTTTCAAGAGATTTCAATATAATTTCAAGAAAATTGGTTCAAGCACTGACGTGAAGTCAGAAGCTTTTGCGCGTATGTTCTATTGTCCATTCTTCTGTATTGGACACCCTTAATCGAATTTACCATGGTAAATTATGTTGTCCATTCTCCTGTATTGGACACTCTTAATTCGAATTTACATTGGTAAATTCGAATTAAGTGTCCAACACAGGAGAATGGACAACAAAATTTACCATGGTAAATTCGATTAAGGGTGTCCAATACAGAAGAATGGACAATAGAACACTCTTAATTCGAATTTACATTGGTAAATTCGAATTAAGTGTCCAACACAGAAGAATGGACAACAAAATTACCATGGTAAATTCGATTAAGGGTGTCCAATACAGAAGAATGGACAATAGAACATACGCGCAAAAGCTTCTGACTTCACGTCAGTGTTTGAATCAATTTTTTTTTTCGTGATTTTTTTAAAATTCTCTAGGGGTACGGTTCTTAAAATTTTTCTTTGCGTCATTTTTTTCAAATTTTCTAGGGGTACGGTTTTTACAAAATTTTAAACACGTCGTTATGTTGATTTTCTACTAATAGTTACCAAGCACCAATTCGATCAAATATTTATATTTCGAGTTATTAAGGAAATAATATTCCAGGTGGGTATAACTCGGAAACCGTTAGACCGATTATGCCTAAAAACGAAATCAATTCTCCCTTTCGGATACGCAACCTACCCTGAAAATTGCAAGTCTCTATCTCCTTTCGTTCAAAAGTTATCGAGGCAACGATCACCCATCTACTGAACTCGCACAAGAATGCTCGAATCTCCAACAATATTTAACCGATCGTATTAAAACTTGAAACCTGGCAGTAGAGTTAGGTTATGAAGGTTCTTGCAAAATTTCAGCAATTTCAAACGAATAGATATATATAATGTTTTTTTTTATTTTCAATGATTTATTAAAAATTTTCTACAAATGCTATCCTCACCAAATTTTGCAAACATTTTCGCGTTGGCATTCTACAACTAATAACCATGTTTGAATTCAATCGGTTCAGTATTTTCCGAGTTAATGAGGAACAAAAAACCACCAAATTTCAGAAAATTTCAGATGGCTATAACTCTAAAACCGTTTAGCCGATTATGCTCATAAACCAAATGAAATTTCGCGTTCTGGTGCACATCCTAACCTGAAAATATCAAGCCGCTATCTCATTCCGTTCTCCAGTTATCGTGACAACAAAAATATTTTTTGATGATTTTTTAAAAATTTTCTAGCCATACGATTCGCACAAAATTTCACAATCGTGCTTAGGTTCATATTCTACAACCACCCACCAAGTTTCAATTCGATCGGATTTATATTGGTTGAAAACAAAATTATTACTCGGAAACCACTGGGCCGATTATGCCCATTAACGAACTTGTCCGTCGTACTGGGATGTGCCACCTACCCTGAAAATTTCAAGTCGCTAGCTCTTTTCGTTATCAAGTTATCGTGGCAACGGCCGGACGGCAGGACGGACAGAATCAAATTTGACCTCGAATTCTTCATTGGGGAGTCGAACTTAATCGTTTGAGACCATTTTCGTCAAAAAATTCGAAATTTACAGACATTTGGGCAAAACTATAACGCGATGTTCCCCAGAACATACGCGCAAAAAAACTACTTTGGATTTTGTATAAAAATTCTCAAAACAGATGAGAGTCTCAATCAGCTATTAGTAATTAGTAACAATCAATAAATGTATCAAAAACTATATCAAGGTTTCAGTAACAGTACATGGGTGATTCCGTTCTAACTGTGATATTCAATGTCCTGTATTGTTTGTTCTCATAGGTCATGAATTAATAATCAATTTATGAAATTTTTGTGCTTATTGGAAAATTATGAACATATTTCAACAGTATTTTCATATAATATAACTTGCCACTTACAGAAAACTTACAATATATCACTTAAATGTCAGTACCATGTCCATTTCTAGAATTTATTTATTAAATGTCAGTACCGTGTCATGTCCATTTCTAGAATTTATTTATAAATTGTTAGTTTTTTTGTCGTAATAAATGATTTAAACTAAATACCTCATAATGTATGATCAAACTGAACAAAATTGACACATTTTTTATTTAATGTATTAAGTAAAGCTTTTAAGCTTTAAAGACAAAAGTTATTGAACCGGAATTCAATGTTAACTCAATACATTAAACAAAAAATGTGTCAATTTTGTTCAGTTTGATCATAAACATTAGAATTTATGAGGTAATTAGTTTAAATCATTTATTACGACAAAAAAACTAACAATTTATAAATAAATTCTAGAAATGGACATGGTACTGACATTTAAGTGATAAATTGTAAGATTTCTGTAAGTGGCAAGTTATATTATATGAAAATAATGTTGAAATATGTTCATAATTTTCCAATAAGCACAAAATTGCATAAATTGATTATTAATTAATGACCTATGAGAACAAACAATACAGGACATTGAATATCACAGTTAGAACGGAATCACCCACATACTGATATCCTCATGTTGTAGCAGATATTATTTTCTTTATTATGTTATTGATTAGATGCAGAACAAAAGCCTCCACAATGAGTTCCAATTCAATTACTTCAATCAAGTATCTCAAGTATTCAACAGACAATCATTGGTAGATATGTTCATCATATTTTTCACCAGAATCCATCAACATGTGGACACCAAATTTTAAAATCTTACGATCATTCGTTGAGAAAGTTATATGTCAGTGTTGTTATATACAGTGCACGTCAAAATTATTTAACAAATTCATTTTCTCAGAAGAAAAATATTTGGCAACAAAATCCTGAAACAGGTCATTTTTTTTTTTCACTTTTACCCTATTTTTATGCATTTTTGAAGGATTTTTGTTGCACCCTGTGCCATCCCCATGAACACTCTAAATTTTTTGAATAGAGAAAGTGGCTCCTGTTCCTTTTTTGGCAAGTTATTTGTATCTTTTTCACAGGCGTGCAGAAATTTTCAAGAAAACATTTTTCTTTTTCGAAAAATAGTTAGCTCAAAGAGGTTTTCAGTATGTGCACTTTGTCATGGCACGTTTACTTTGAGTCGATGGTACCTGATGAAATTTGTCACCGAATGAAAGTTTTGTTTACAGTTTTGTTCATGCACAACTTTCAACTCCTTCAAAAAAAAAAAATGTTTCTTGAAAATTTCTGCACGCCTGTAAAGAATATACAAAAATGCATAAAAATTCGGTAAAGCGAAACAAAAATTGACCTGTTTCAGGATTTTCTTGCCAAATATTTATCTTCTGAGAAAATGAAATTGTTCCATAATTTTGACGCGCACTGTATATTGAAGAATCGACAGATATAAAAGAGAAATATTATTGATCATTGATGAATTTTTAAGACAACAATAATTCATTGTTGAAGTTGTTCTTGGAGGGAGAGCCATGTTCTGTCAGATGCACCGCAAAGCTCCCATTCCGCCTCTGCAACAGCATCTTCTACACGCACCGCCACTTCACCTACATCGTCATCTTACAGTCCACCGACTTCGATCCCTATCTCTCCCGAGTAATGGCTATCATATTGTCGCAAATAATTGTTGTTATAACCGATAGCCACAATTAAACTTTACGGTCAAATGCAATTATTCCGATTCATCTCATTACGGATTTTCATGGCGTTGCTGCTGAGAAATGCTGGAAAATAACGTTCCTTGGAGGCTGTAATCATAAGTAATTTGTGGAAAAGGTAGCATAACGTACAGGGATAGCGAGGGGTTAATTGGAGTGCACGGCGAAAGAGAATATTTAATTTTATGTTATTTGGAGGAGATCACTGGATGCGTCGATAAACTCAATTAGAATAATTTCATTAGTCGACTCGGGACACTTCGTCAGATGGTTTGCGAGTGGAAAAATCTGAAGATTGATTAATTATCTCTTAATAAAAGAGATTACCACGTTGAAAATGTAGCAAACTAGGTTGCAAACTACTGAACGTAGAATGTAGAAATAAACAAAATTCCAATTAGAACATTATTTTCTATAATACTGCAGACTACAGAAAATTATATGGTTATTTGTGTTCCGTGCTTTCAAGGAAACAACATTTCAGTTGGGCATATTCTGAAAATTATTCGAATATCCATTTAAATAATTACGCGAATACATTGAACTTTCGATGAACGTCACTTTTCGATGCAAACCTATTGGGTTCTGAAGCAGTGAATCGGTAAATTCAACATGGAATATTGATATTTTCCTGAGAATAATATTGATGGTAAATAAAGATCATTGCAAGGAATCGTTTCCATTATACAGTTTCCAAGATATCGAATTTTTCATACAGTTTTCTTTTGCTTCACTGTAATTTTCGAATATTGGACCGAGATGATTAGTTTCGACTCATTGATGAAGAATCCGAGGTCAAAATTGATTATGTCCGGCCAACCGGCCGGCCGTCAGCACGATTGCGCTCAAACGCTATGAGTTAGAGAGTTGAAGTTTTCAGAGTAGGTTTGGAGTCCAAACGCGCCGGCTGAGTTCGTTAATGGGCAAAATCCACTGAGTGGTTCCAGAGTTATAGCCATCTGAAATTTTGTTTTCCCATATACTCGAAAAATAGTGATCTGATCAAATTAAACCGCGGTAATTATTTGAAAAATGCTGACACTAAGACTTATGCAAAATTTTATGATGATTGTATGACTGGCAAGTTAACATCTCAGGAACTATCCGTCAGATATCGTTAAAATTCTGCGAGAGCTTTCAAAACCTTATTTGTTAGTAAAGTTCTAGATTTGAACTCGATCGACTCCATATTGGTAAAGATATTGCCGAAATATCGAAATATTCTAACGATCCAGATGTACTGGTGCACTGGTTTTACACTCTGCCAGGGCATTTAATGAATTAAATTGACGGAAGTCAAATTTGACAAGTCGTAATATCATGCGTTCAATACCTAGTGAGAATTGTTATGTATATAATATCTTGTCCATGATATGTAACGTATTTTACAACCAAGTTCTCGATTTAAACTTGATCGAATAATATGTAACGTGATTATATCTTTGTGAAATTAGAAATCAAGATATCAAAGGTCAGTAATAACATAATTCATAAGTATCATAAGTTCATGTTACGGAAATCACATTATATTTTTAGTGCTTTTGTGGACAATGATTGGCATTCGTCTTCTTGACGAGTAGGTATCGCGATACCGTAGCCGCAGTTTATTTACCGTATTCATTTTTGTTTTCATTTCTATCGGAATATTAACTTTGTGAAAAAGGTTATGGACGGAATTAAGTCGATATCTTAAAAAATTACATCAGTATTTTCGTATATTATTAGATATTTGTTAAAAATACTGCTATACAGGTTGTTTTTGATGAAATGTCAATCCATAGGTCCTCATGGCATAACCGTACGGTTTTACTGACTTCTATCATAGGAATAATTCTAGGAATAAATTATTGAAGATAAAACCACTGCTTTACATGAAACCGCCACAAACAAAGCACTGTTTATTTTCGACCCAAAAGTAAATGTATGTATTCAAATTGGTCCTTATGCCTTCACAAACAGAGCGCTTTTCATTTTTAGCCCAACAGTGAGTCGAAACTAATCGTTTGAGACCATTGTCGGCCAAACAGTGTACCAGTATTTTTTGGACACCTGTTTTTACAATCGGATTTATACAGTATGGTGCAAATGAAAGGAATGAATTCGTTATTTCGTAAACCGGCAACTTTAAGGAAAAATCCTGAAACCCGTCGATTTCTATTTTAAAACGGGCTATTCTTGAGGATACTTTTTTATTTTTGACGTCATCTATAAATTTGAACAGCGCTCCAAAGCCCCTGATGGCCACAGAGCTTTTCCGACTTGTTGCAATCTAAACCTTATACAGATATACACATATACAAGGTGTACCGGGAAGAATGTACGAACGGAAAGCATAAACTTAGGTGATCGAGGGATTTTAATCGCCTAAGGTTCTTGGTTTTGGATAAACAGGGTGATTTTCCCATATTCAGTGGAAATTCAAATCTCAATAAATCTAGAACCAATCAACTGACAGATTTCAAAGTTTGCTGTTGTAACACCCTTTTCGACTGCTTTCGTCACCCTGGACGTGAACCCTGTTAATTTCCTCCAAAGCCCCTGATGGCCACAGAGCTTTTCCGACTTGTTGCAATCTAAACCTTATACAGATATACACATATACAAGGTGTACCGGGAAGAATGTACGAACGGAAAGCATAAACTTAGGTGATCGAGGGATTTTAATCGCCTAAGGTTCTTGGTTTTGGATAAAGAGGGTGATTTTCCCATATTCAGTGGAAATTCAAATCTCAATAAATCTAGAACCAATCAACTGACAGATTTCAAAGTTTGCTGTTGTAACACCCTTTTCGACTGCTTTCTTCACCCTGGACGTAAACCCTGTTAATTTCCTCCAAAGCCCCCGATGGTCACAGAGCTTTTCCGACTTGTTGCAATCTAAACCTTATACAGATATACACATATACAAGGTGTACCGGGAAGAATGTACGAACGGAAACCATAAACTTAGGTGATCGAGGGATTTTAATCGCCTAAGGTTCTTGGTTTTGGATAAACAGGGTAAATTCGATTAAGGGTGTCCAATACAGAAGAATGGACAATAGAACATACGCGCAAAAGCTTCTGACTTCACGTCAGTGCTTGAACCGATTTTTTCTTTCGTGATTTTTTTGAAATATTCTAGGGATACGGTTCTTAAAATTTTTTTTTCGTCATTTTTTAAAAAATTTCTAGGGCTACGGCTCTTACAAAACTTTAAACACGTCTTTATGTTGATTTTCTACTACTAGTTACCAAGCTTCAATTCGATCAAATATTTATTTTTTGAGTTATCAAGGAAATAATATTCCAGGTGGGTATAACTCGGAATCCGTTGAACCGATTATGCCCAAAAACGAACTCAGCTCTCCCTTTCGGATACGCAACCTACCCTGAAAATTGCAAGTCCCTATCTCGTTTCGTTCGAAAGTTATCGAGGCAACGGTCACCCATCTACTGAACTCACACAAGAATGCTCGAATCTCCAACACTATTTAACCGATCGTATTAAAACTTGAAACTTGGCAGTAGAGTTAGGTTATGAAGGCTCTTGCAAAATTTCAGCAATTTCAAACGATTAGTTACTGATATATAGAATTTTTTTTTTATTTTCAATGATTTATTAAAAATTTTCTACAAATGCTATCCTCACCAAATTTCGCAAACATTTCCGCGTTGGCATTCTACAACTAATAACCATGTTTGAATTCAATCGATTTAGTATTTTTCGAGTTAATGAGGAACAAAAAACCACCAAATTTCAGAAAATTTCAGATGGCTATAACTCTAAAACCGTTTGGCCGATTATGCTTATAAACAAACTAAAATGTCGCGTTCTGGTGCACATCCTAACCTGAAAACTTAAAGCCGCTATCTCTTTCGGTTCTCAAGTTATCACGACAACAAAAATTGAGATGCGCAAAAGCTTCTGACTTCACGTCAGTGCTTGAACCAATTTTGTAGTTCCTATTAATCTTAATGTTTTAGTCCTTCCAATTCTCTGTCTCCGTACATGCTAGCCATGTTCTCAGCAATACCCATGACCCGCAACAGTTATATTTAGCATACCGTTCATACATATAATGGACAGCAATGACCTTATATAGTACTTTGCGAAACTCCACACCTTACAACTACTCCATTGCTACGCATATCCTGTATTTTGACTGTTTGTTTGTAATCTTTCAAATAGTCTCGAAATAATTTCAGAATGAACACTCTTATGTCACATTCGTTCAGTTTAAATAGCAATATTTCATGTTATACGGTATCAAACGCTTTTTAGTGGTCCATAAAATGCCCCCAACATTTTTGTCTTATCAAGTATGTAATAAATTTGTTCCGTTATTTCCTTAACTTCCGTCGACATTCGTTCTCGAAAACCGTACTGTATTTCGGATATTTCGTTGTTATTTTTAATGAATTCCTGTACTTCGACATAAATTATATTTTCAAATATCTTTGCAATATTGTAGATCTCATAAATGTTTACATTCCATCATTCTGCACGTGAATATCAAGTTTCAACTCGGTGGGATATGTAGTCTCGGAAATATTGGAAACCAAAATTTTAAATGCGTATGTCTCCGAAATCATTGGATGAATTCTGCCCTCTCACGAACAAGCGCCGTATTCAGGTAACAAACCTACCCTGGAAATATATACAGGGTGAGTCTTTGACTACTGCATTAATTTTAACCAAAGATTCCTCTCATCAAATGAAACACTTTTTTCATTAACCATTTTTCCAGATTTGGCTCAGGTAAAAAGTTACAAGCGTTTAAAGATTTCACAATGCGCTAATACACTTCCGCATATAAATTATCTATGACATTGTTGGTGGACGAGCATAAGGCTTGGTAACGTGGTTTACAGCTTCATTCGAGATTCCAACGCTCAGGGACGGATCCATAAAAGTAGTGAAATTTCTGGAGTTTTCCATTTTAAAACATTCAATGAAGAATATCTGGAAAACGGTGCGTTTAAGGAGAAATGATGAAGAATAATATAATGTTCTAAAACGATGGAATATTCTTGAAATGACTCAAGAAAAACTTTATATGCTTTCTTTATGCTAATTTCGTTTAGTTTTATGAATCCACGACTCCATAACTAGAAAACCAGTAAAAGTAGAAAATAACTAATATTTGCAAAATATGTATCATAGTTATAGGAAACTTTTCGCCGACATTCATTTTATTCGACAAAAGGATGTCAAAGCTACAAAATAAAAACTGTTTTTTTCAAAATTTCAACAGCCTGTATCTTTTCACCTGAGCTGAATTTGGAAAAATGGTAAATGAAAAAAGTGTTTCATTTGATGAGAGGAATCTTTGGTTAAAATTAATGCAGTGGTCAAAGACTCAGCCTGTATATTCTCTGAGTTCCTTCATAACATAGTTATCGGACGGATGGACGAATATAACTAAATTTGACTACGGCTTCTTGATCCAGTCACTGGAATCGTTTGATATCAGTTTTCGCCCAAAATTAAAAAAATTGATTCAAGCACTGACGTGAAGTCAGGAGCTTTTGCGCGCATGTTCTATTGTCTATTATATTGTATTGGACACTCTTAATCGAATTTACCATGGTAAATTCGATTAAGAATACAGCAGAACGGACAATAGAATTCATCATGGTAAATTCGATTAAGAGTGTCCAATACAATAGAATGGACAATGGAACATACGCGCAGAAGCTCCTGACTTCACGTCAGTGCTTGAACCATTTTTTTTCGTAATTTATTTGAAATTTTCTTGGATTACGGTTCTTGTAAGAATTTTTTTTTTCGTGATTTTTGCGAAATATTCTAGGGGTACGGTTCTTACAAAATTTCATACACGTCTTCATATCGATATTCTACAAATAGTTACCAATCTTCAATTCGATCGAGTTTATATTTTTTGAGTTATCGAGGAAATAATATTCCAGGTGGGTATAAACACCGGAACCGTTAGACCGATTATGCCCGTAAACGAACTTACTTATCGAGGCAAACGGTCACCCATCTATTACTGAACTCACACAAGGCTGCTCGAATCTCCAACAATATATATCAAATCGTGTTCAAACTCAGGACTTAGTAGGCGAGTTAGATTCTGAAGGCTCTCGCAAAATTTCAGCGATATTGGATGAATAGTTCTTGATATATATAATTTTTTTCAATAATTTTCAATGATTTTTTAAAAATGTTCTATTCATACGATCCTCACGAAATTTTGCAGGAATTTTTGCGTTGTCATTCTATATCTGATAACCATGTTTGAATTGGATAGCTTCTATATTTTTTGAGTTATTGAGGAAATAACAACCAAATTTCAGATAGGTATAACTCCAAAACCGTTTGGCCGATTATGCTTATAAACAAACTCAAATGTCGCATTCAGATGTTCAATCTAACCTGAAAATTTCAAATCGCTTTCTCTTTCCGTTCTCAGGTTATCGCGTATTAAAAATATTTTTTAATAATTATTTTAAAATTTTCTAGCGATACGATTCCCACAAAGTTCCACGAACGTCCTTAGGTTTATATTCTTCAACTATTCACCAAGTTTCAATTCGATCAGATTGATATTGGTTGAAAACAAAATTATTACTCGGAAACCATTGAGCCGATTATGCCCATTAACGAACTCGTCCGTCGTATTTGGATGCGCCACCTACCCTGAAAATTTCAAGTCGCTAGCTCTTTCCGTTCTCAAGTTATCGTTGCAACGGCCGCTCGGACAGAATCAAATTTGACCTCGAATTCTTCATCGGGGAGTCGAACCAAATCGTTTGAGACCATTTTCGTCAAAAAATTCGAAAGTTACAGACATTTGGGCAAAATGATAACGCGATGTTCCCCAGAACCTACGCGCAAAATACAAACATATTATACAGGGTGAGTCTTTGACCACTGCATTAATTTTGACCAAAGATCCCTCTCATCAAATAAAACAGTTTTTTCATTCACCATTTTTCCAGATTCGGCTCAGGTAAAAAGTTACAAGCGTTTAAAGATTTCACAATGTGATAATACACTCATGCATATAAATTATCTATGACATTGTGGGCGGACGAGAAAAAGGCATGGTAACGTGGTTTACAGCTTGATTCGGGATTCCAACGCTCAGGGACGGATCCATAAAAGTAGTGAAATTTCTTGAGTTTTCCATTTTAAAACATTCAATGAAGAATATCTCGAAAACGGTGCGTTTAAGGAGAAATGATGAAGAATAATATAATGTTCTAAAAGGATGGAATATTCTTGAAATTACCCAAGAAACACTTTATCTGCTTTCTTTATGCTAATTTCGTTTAGTTTTATGAATCCACGAGTCCATAATTAGAAAACCAGTAGAAGTAGGAAATAACTAATATTCGGAAAATATGTCTCATAGTTATAGGAAACTTTCCACCAATATTCATTTTATTCGAAAAAAGGATGTCAAAGCTATAAATTAAAATTGATTTTTTTTCGAAATTTCAACAGCCTGTATCTTTTTACCTGAGCCGAATCTGGAAAAATGGTGAATGAAAAAACTGTTTTATTTGATGAAAGGAATCTTTGGTTAAAATTCATGCAGTGGTCAAACACTCACCCTGTTTAAGAGGATACTCTATCATTTTGGAATTAAGGTGTGTATTGATTAATATTTTCATAAAATTTATTATCACTTGCGAATGATATTTGGATTTAGATATGCATAATATTTCGATTGTAGTATAATAATATAATATTAATATGTTTCTGGACAATTTTCCTATATGCACTCTTGTGGAATCAAATGAATAAACAGAAGCATCATAGTAAACTTTCCGTAGTTATTGATTTTGTTTCACCTGAATAACCTTATTATCAACAATAATATAGTATTCTATACTTCGTTTCAAAATTAATCATTAATTTATGCAACTATTAACTTCATCAATATACCTACACGATTCGCAAAAAAAATATTCACAGCTATCAATAATAAATAATTGCCCACTCGCAAACGTTTATCTCACACTGTACCAAGGCACCGGACTCCACAGCCGAGTAGGGAATGAAGTGAATCTGTAGATGTAAAACTTAATTCATATTGAAATTACACAGATCCATTTAACATGATAACATATCTGAAACCAACGCTAAATAAACTGACTTATTACTAAGCACAACCGCAACGTGTTGTCGAAGATAATATTCAAAGGGTACGGAAAGACAGATACTCATTCGCGTACACGTTGTGAAAGCTCCTCCATACTCTCTACAAGCATTTTAAGTTGTTCACTTGAATCCACTCGTCTTTCTGTCAACAAAGGAGCTACTTATATTTCAGGATTCGTTAATTCTTAGGAGAATAGGAAATTCGCAATAACTGAATAAATTGGAATAGAAAGTAGAAAAACTAGTTTCATTTTTGATAGTTTGGTATATACTTATCTGACGCGTAATGTTGACCATGGAATTCTCGGCACCCCCAAATAGTTCCTAGCTCCTAACTATTTCGGGGTGCCAATAAAATCGCAGATATAGTGATCACGTGACCTCTCGGCCAATCGCAACTATGGTAGAGGCAGAACGACGTTCATTCATAAATTTATAACAACAAACGTAAAGGTTAGCTAAAATACTCAGCTTATGTTCGAAAATTTGTAACTCAAGTGGGATTAATTTAATCAATTTTATAAAGTGTAATGAAGAGGTTTAAGATGCAGTCGAGCTCGAAAACTAGTGTGTCAACGGAATTTTTTCCTGCACTTCTGATACTTAATGATCCTGAATGTGTGATATTTTGTCATAATTAATGAATTCGTCCTATTCAAGGGATGAAGAGTGGAAGCTACAAACTATTTATGATCTTTCAATACATATTTCTATTGCTAATGTTTTTTTGTTTCAATTGTGTGCTGTTAGTCGTTCAGGTCGAGTCAAATAAGTGAATAATTATTTATTACGTTTAACCTGGAAGTGTGGTTCTTTACTTGATATTAAGATGTAAATCATCTATTGAAAAAAATCTTTTTATATTAGTCAAATTAAATGGTTTGAACAAATGTACATTATGTTATGTATTCTAAATTAAAATGTCCTTTACATAATAATAAATGGTATATTGTAACCTGATAACATAGTTCTGATTACATTTATCTGTGACCAAAATATCAAATTTCCTCTGAATCCATGATTGTACTGAAAACGTTTCTTTGTTCAATAAATAAATTCTATCCTTGAAATATTCTACTTCTATTTTCAATCCTCATGAACTATGAATCAGAAATAAAATTTAAAGAGGAACAAAATATTGTTATGAAAAGAAAACAAAATCAGAGTCCATATATCCGATACCAGGGTCATACATTGAGTCCTATCTCCTCCATTTTGCCGATACAATCAAAAATAATTTCCTCAGATTTGTCGCACTACAAACTGTAGGTATTAAAAAAGTGGCTGCTTCCAGTTATCATGTATTTCTCCAGCCATTAGCACTTAATAATTTTTTTCCTAAGCCTGAAATAAAATTACTTAAAAAAAATCCTGTGCAACAATCAATAATGGTTTCAGATACTGGCCAATAATATGTAATCCTACTATTTTATAATTTTGCAGATAATAGTACAAATTAGCTTTAAGCAATACTTCATCCATTGAAAGAACATATATGCAATCAACGTTGTTTTTTTCCTTGCAATCTCTAGTTGAGACTCCAGAAAACAATCATTTAAACTAAACCAGTATTTTCTTTAAATGTTTTCCGTCATTTCTTCTTAGAGTTGTCACTGAAGGGAAATGATAAGTTGTAATCATGTTTCCATTGACTTTTGGTCCAGAATAATATAATAAAAGGGCATGTTGCATAAACTCATTTGTTTATCTCGTACATCTTGACTATATTTCCCAAATTATTTGGTAGATAGACATAATCATCCATACTGCATATGCGCAATCCTTCGAAAGAGTATTCCAGCTTTAATTTTGCAAGATTTAATTCTTCATTCAGAGGACTGAAAATTAAAAATCTAGGAGATACTGTTTACAAAATTTCCTTCACCAAGTTACCCAGCTTAATTTTTCTTGGTGTTTGTTGGGACACATCCTTAGCGGTTTGTGTTACTACACAAAGTGAATAGGTACTACAAATTATGTCATTTAAATACAACAGCACCGAATCTTTCCTCATTATTGCTTCTTCACTGTAGCTAATTTCTACTGGAGTATTCGTTCTAAATTATCTGGTTTTGGAAACCTGAAAAATCTAATACTCTTGGAAGAGCTCCCAAGATAACGACGACTAACCCAATTTTTAACGGAGGACTTTGTGCAAAGTTGTCGATCTCCGTTATTCGTACAATGCTTCATGCAAAAATTAAAGTACTAAAATAAACTTTCGCCAACAATATCTGAGATTGTAGCGTACGTGCTAGAATGCTAGAAATAAATTAAATTTTATTATTTGACAGTTGGTGTAGTTGAGGTTAAAGTTGGTTTTGAATTCCAAAGAGCGAGAACACAGTTCATTCATCTCTGTCATTTTACTACGTCTTCATCGGTAGTAAATCTGAAGGTCAAACCTTTGTGCTTCCCGCCAAATGTCGAATGCACTATCTGGTAATATGTGGTAATAGTGTGGTTGGCTCAGTGGGAGAGCATTTGACTTGGGAGCGGAAGCCCCACGTTCAATTCCGAGGCTAGGAAAGAAATTTTCTAGTCACGGTAATCGCCACCATTCACTGTTGGGTCAAAAATTAACAGTGCTGTGCCTGAGGTGGAGTAAGGACACAGTAACAAAGCCTACACAGAACACAACTGGTTCTCCTTACTCGCTCAAGCTCTTCGAGAGCTTATGAGGTGTCTCCTTCGGAAAGACCTAGGAGGATCAGTATAATAATAATATACAATATCCGGTGCCTTGAAGCGTTCGTTAACAAAAGTTTTGTTTCCTATTTCAATAGGTAATTATCGAGGTAATTATTCAATAAGTTCTTGCGCGCATGTTCTGGGGAACAACCTGCTATCATTTCGCCCAAATGTCTGTAATGTTTCGAATTTTTTCCCGAAATGGTCTCAAACGGTTAGGTTCGTAGACACCGACTTGAAATTTTTAGGGTAGGTTGCGATAGACAAGTTCCTTAATTGGTATAATCAGACTAACGCCTTCCGAGTACTAATTCTGTTTCAACCAATACAGATCTTATCGCATCGAAACTTGGCAGCAAGTTGTAGACTGCCGTCACAAGGATCGTATCACTTGAAAATTTCAAAAATATTATTAATAAATATTATTTATCTCACGATAACTTGTGATCGGAAAAAGATAGCGACTTGCAATCTTTAGGGTAGGTTGCGGATCCAAATACGATATTTGAGTTTGCTAATAGACATAATCGGCAAAATGGTTTTGGAGTTGGTTGTTATTTCCTCAATAACTCCAAAAATCAGAATACGATCCAATTCAAACGTGGTAATTAGTTGTAGAATGCCGACGCGAACATTTTTGCGAAATTTCGTGAGGATCATATGTATAAGAATTTGAAAAAAATTCTATATCTCATATACTATCCGTCTGATATCCCTGAAATTCTTCGAGAGCCTTCAAAACCTAACTTTACTGCCAAGTTTCAAGTTTGAATACGATCGGATCTCTATTCTTGGAGATCCGAGCAGCCTTGGTTGAGTGTAGTAGCCACCATAACTTTCGAACATAAAGAGACAGCGAGTTGCAATTTTCAGGGTAGGTTACGCATCTGAATGGGACAGTTAAGTTCGTTGTTGGGAATAATCGGCCAAACGGTTTCGCCAATATACCCATTTGGAGTATTTTATTCTCGATAACTCAAAAAATACAATTTCGATCGAACTGAAACTTGGAATCTAGTTATAGAATACCGAGGCAAAGATACGTGTTAATTTTTTTTGAGAAACGTATAATTAGAAAATTTCAAAAAATTAAAAAAAAATATTATGTATCTCAAGATGATTTGAGAACGGAAAGAAATAATGACTTGCAATTTTTAGGGTGGGTTTAGCATCTGAATGAGACATTTGAGTTTGTTCATAGGTATAATCGGCCAAACTGCCAATTAAAACTCGGTTATTACTTGTAGAGTACCAACGCGCAAATTTTCACTAGAAAAAAATTTGAAAAAATTTTCTTCAAAAATTTTATATTTCGGAAACTATGCGTCAGAATCAGCTTAAATTACGCACATAGCGTTGATGTACTTCATATGAGGCGCAAATAGACGATGGAATATACGCGCAAAAGCTTTATACTTATACTTATACTTTATATACTTAGTTAGTGCTTTCCTCAAATTTGTGAAAGGTGAAATTGAATATTGTGTTCCATGATGTTTTAGTGCCTGTATTCTGCGTAATACCCCCCTTATCTGCTATATTATATCGAGTAGCCAAAAATCTATCCCTTCATTGTTTTTGGCGCGCTTGTTCATTTGAACAGAGTTCCTATCAATTTGACCAAATGTCTGTAATTTTCAAGCTTTTGGCCGAGAATGGTCTCAAACTATTAGTTTCGACTAGAGAAGAATCCATGGTTAAACTTCAGTCTATCCGTCCAGCCGTCAGCACGATTACATTCGAACGCAATGAGTGAGTGAGTTGAAATTTGGAGGGAATGGTTGGAGTCCTGAAGCACCGGTTATGTTCGTTTGCGGGTAATATTTGCGTAGTGGTTTGTTTTCTAAATAACTCGAAAAATACTGATCTGACCGAACTATATTTCGGTAGTTAGTTGAAAAATACCGTCAAGAAGACTCCTACCAAATTTCGTGAGTATCACTTGTGTAGAACATAAAGATAAACAAAAAAATAAATTGTTGAATCAGGAATAGTACTAGTAGTACTTGTTGTGAAAAATGTATATCTGTAAGGACCAAGCGCTTTCGAGCCTATTTCATCATCTGGCTAACTACGATTATTACGCGAAATGTCCAACATGAAAATATAATTGCCCGCCCAGGAAAAGTATTCCAAAACGGGTCTTTAAATTTATTGAACACTTTCCGTATTTCCTTATTTTTTTCCTCACAAAAAGTTGGTGCTTCAAAAATTATATAAAATTTGGTTAACTTTCCGGTCATTTTCAACCAAAAAGTCGATCACCCCGGGAAATTCGATCCCCTTGTATGAAACGTTCTAAGGGCCTGTTTATCCGCTGATAAAGTCCCGGATGAGCTACCCATAATTTAACCAACAGATATTCCTAAAAATTGTGTTTCACACGTGTCGTATTGGTTGAACTGACCGATAAACTACCGGAATATTGAGCACAATTTTATCCAGCGGGTTTTTATCTGCTGGAATAATATCCGGAACTTTATCAGTAAGTGGTGAAACAGACCCTAAGTCAACCTGAAATTACAATTTAAATCGTAATATCAAACAAGTATACTTAAAGTTCGAATTTTCCAAGATAATCGACATTTCTGTTTAAAAATGGGGATTTTTGCTTAAACCGAAAGTTACAGTTGGCCGAGTTTTATATAATTTTTTGTCAATCTTAATGCATTAAGAGAAAAGAAAAGTCCCTCTTGGTGCCGAGTTGCTGGGAAGCACCGTATAATGTAGTATTATTTTTTAACGATAAATTCTTGAGATAAGTACATTAACGTCGAAATATTGAGAAAGGTTGATATTAATTTCATGAATGTCATTTTTCCGACATATCTTCGAAGTTTGCTGGAATGCCACTGAAATTATCATGTGAAGTAGTTCAATTTCTTTACAACATCATTGGTAAGAGAATAAACTAGTAGTGGCAATATCTTCATTGCTGAGAGTATCTGATACATTTGTGAGAACAGTAAACGAAACCCACGTAAAGAA
Source organism: Halyzia sedecimguttata (assembly GCA_937662695.2). NCBI lineage: Eukaryota > Metazoa > Arthropoda > Insecta > Coleoptera > Coccinellidae > Halyzia > Halyzia sedecimguttata. Next base: position 4,993,738 of record OW569416.2, on the reverse strand, counting down.
GTAAGTCTTAGTGACTCAGTTATTCGTACCGCTCGGTATAATTATGTCATTAAAACTGACCATTGACTTCTCCTTCGGTAATATAATAAATGTTACAGCAAAGAATTCAAGTAATTGGTATAATCAACGAATGCGGCAAAAATAAAAAAAGGTGTAATTTTAAAATATTGTTCCTCTCATATCTAATGAAGAGTGACGACCAATTGCATCATTGCTGGTATTATTCGTGAATGATTGAAGATAATGACCATTCAGAGTTATAGAGATTTTCAATTAAAAAATGATCACTGATTTTTCATCATGTCAGTAATAATAAAGGAATTAGTTGGACTCGAGAAATCCATTGCGCTCTGATTGTATGCGATATATGATTAAGGCGATTACCTTTTGTTTCTTCCTCATCAGAAATCACAAAACTACAATCTCAATAGAATGCCGATTTATCTTGGCTCATACAGAGGAAATAATTGATACATCTAAGATCTTTGATCTTTTCTAAAAGAGAATATTTACTCAGTCTGATAGAGAATTTGGAAATCACAGATGCACACATACATATAATTTCGTTTAAACTCTGTTATCCTCAAAATGTTAAAATTTTGATATTGACTATGATATCGGTTTTATCAATAGTCCAGTTCACCTAAGCACACTTTTGAAAGTTATGTGAAATCTGAACTGTGGCTCAAACTATCATCATCAGTTCAAATCATCAAATGTTCATTTTGATTTCCGCTACTTCAAAGGGTAGGAATATCATAGCCATCCTTTTGTACATCTCATGTTTCGTTTTTATGACTCAAGATGCTGTGGAATTCTGTTTCTATCTCTTAAGACTCAATTTTCCACGAAGAAATAACTGTATGCAAATGGTTTAGTGAATTCAATCATACCTGTCATTCGTACATGGGCAAAACTGAAGAGCGTCGTTCAAAACCGGAAACTTTGAACTTGAAAAAATATAATAAAGCTCTGAGGTGAAGTTAGTATTCTTTGGCGCGTTTGTTCACGTTGGCTAATTTGTATTGAATGATGGGTGTTTCAAGCTCAGTGGATAGAGCAAGCCGGAGATCTAGTCAGATGATAGTGGACACCATTCACTGTCGGCTTAAAATTAACAGTGCTGTGCCTAAGCTGGCGCAAGGATGCAGTAACATAGTTGACAAACAACTAACCGTAGTCGCACTAGCTCCAAGGAGCTTCTGAGGGATCTCCTTGGGGAAAACCTAGGAGGGTGAGTTAATCATAATCTTGGCTATAGCATGTAATTTTTATAAGGAAAGAGCAATTTTTTTCAAAACGATTTTAAATCGATATTTAATACTTATCGTGGGTCGAGCAGAGTTATATATGGTACTTTAGGACTTTTTTTTACGGAATTGGTACCCATATATTTAGGTTTCTGGATGGTTTTTTTCTGGGTTATCTCTCCCAGACTCTGAAAAGTATAAGAATGAGAATATTATTATTTTCAAACTGCTTCTGCGTTGAAAACAAAATAGTTGTTTTATCGTTGATGTTGTTTCGTTACTGTTTGTTAGGGAACATTGTATATTTTTCTTCTGACAAATATCTTGTTTTTTCTAACGCAAAAGCATTTCGAAATAAATATTTTTTTTATTTTTATAGATATTTTTCCGAGTTTGGGGGAGAAAACCCAGAAAACAACCATTTAGTGATAAACTCACCTCCCAAAGTATCCTTCAATTAATATTTAGTTCTTGTTCCTCAGAACAGGGTGCTTATCAATTTGCTCAAATGTCCCCAATTTTCTAATTTTTGGCTCTAGATGGTCTTAAACGATTTGATTCGAATTACTGATCAAGAATCCATGATTAAAACCGAATACGTCCGGCCGGCCCTCCGTTAACACGATACCTCCCGAACGGAATGAACTAGACAGTTGACATTTTCAGAGTAGGTTTGGGAGATAAATATCTCGGTTGAGCTCGTTATTGGGCAAAATCGGCTTGTTGATTTCAGGGTAACGAAAAAAAAATATTTAAAAAAAATGTAACTTTGGTCTATATCTTTGTTATCGAACACCCTGTGTATATGAAAATAATTTTAAATTGTGCTTTACAATACCCTACACACATCACGAAAAAATATTCTCAAAATATCTCCATATTCTCCTTCAAAACGAGCTCCGCGTCTGTGAATTTCTTCTGCGCACGAAACACAAGATATTTTTCAGAAGCAATAGATCGAACAATGTTGCGTAACAAACAATAACGAAACAACGTCAACGATGAAACAAATATATCGTTAAGTTTCGGAGTCTAAAGCTGTATTTATAAACTCTGTCGTTCCGGGCAGAGTTCGCCGTTGTTTGATACTTATCATCACACCGCTTCCTCACGTGACAAAATTAGTGTCCGACCGAAACTGGTTTTTCAGCCGAAACCGAAACCGAAACCGAACTTTCGGCCAGAGTCTCAGTTTCGGCCGAAACCGAAACCGAAACCGAAACTTTATTTTCATACTGAAATCTACTGTATTTTTTACAATTTTATTTGCATATACATAAAAACAGTTAATCAGTGTTAAATAAAATAAAAAGACAACTTTTTTGATATCTTTATTTTTTATTTTGGTATTACCAAGTTATAAAAATAGTCAGTCTAAGTATACAGGGTAATTCCAAATCAGACGTCAACCTTGGAAGAGGTGTTGGTATGGATAATTTGCTGTGGTTTGAGCCATTTTTATTGATGACCAAAAATCAACAGTTTCCGAGTTATTTGAGTTCTGGATCAGATTGAAAAGAATTAGTATGATTTGAAAGGGGATGTAAGAAGCACATAGAGAAAAATAACGAATTCAATTTTTTTTTGTTGCAAATGAGCTCGAAATTTCATTAGAAAATGTATTCATAAATTATGTTCCACCATTCCATATAAGCAAGCACATGCCGTCTTTCTGATATCTTCAGTTGTTATTTTCCGCCTGAAATTTACTCCCGCTGTCTTTTGATACACATTCACTATATTATATGCCGAACATTCAAAAAGTTGCTTATAAAAAATCTGCTGAAACGAAACTAGTTATGCAATCTAACGAAATCTCTTATATAATGAAGAAGGAATTTGGCAAGATTTTAAAATAATTTCGTCATACAAAATTGTGAAATTCGAAAGTTGCAGACAAATTGATATTAGAAATTGATTTTTCATTTATTCATATACCACATTTCAAATCCTACAAATTCTTTTTCAACCTATTATACAGCATAGTTTCGATTTTTTCGTACATGTCATATCTTTTTCTGATGAAAATAAACCAAAATTATCATCAAATTTGGTCAACGTAGAAAAAATTGAGGAAATATGAACTAAGTTCTTAAATCTTTCAAAAATCACCCGAACTCCAAAAACTGTTGATTAACGGTTATTAATAAATATGGATTAAACAACAGCTAATGAGACATACTAACTCCTCCTCCAAGTTTCACGTCTTATTTGGAGTCACCCTATGTAATCTAATTAATAATCATTAAAGTGCATTCTCATGAATTCTAAGTCTTAACAAAGATAGATTACAACAACTTGTACGACAATTATGTATACCTACTTTTAACTCTTGGCCAAACGACTAGGATAATTCACGAGCAGTCAAGTTTCGGCCTGGCCGAAAGTTTCGGCCATTTTGGGCCGAAACCGAAACTAAGGCCGAAACTAGATTTCTTGGCCGAAACTGGCCGAAACCGAAACCGAAACCGAACTTTCGGTCGGTCACTAGACAAAATACAAGATAATCATTGGCCAACAAACGAACAGCGAACTAAACTGCAATGAACGACAGAGTTTATAAATCCAGCTTAAATCAGACTCCTTCGTCAGACACTAACAAAAATCTTCAGAACTATTTTTTGTTGATCTAGATATTCTGGAATTCGAGAATTGCTGAAGAATTTGGCGTCAAAATCGTTCAATTCTGTACCTCAGAAACTATACGTTTGACATCACTGAAATTTTCCGGGAGCCTTCAAAACCTAATATTACAAGTTCTAAATTTGGACCCGATCGGATCTATATTGCTGGAGATATTGAAAAAATGTTTTGAGTTGAGCAGCCTTGGGCGAGTTCAGTTTGTGGATGGTAACCATTACAATGGTTGCCATGGTGCCCGGAAAGACATAACGACTTTTCAGGGTCGTGCTCTTCATTCGGCATAATCGGCCTAAAGGTTTCGTAGGTATACCAGTCTATAGTTTTGATCTCTTAATCGAATTTACCATGGTAAATTCGATTAAGAGTATCCAATACTGGAATACGGGCGATAAAATTCACCACGGTAAATTCGATTAAGAGTGTCCAATACAGGAGAATGGACAATAGAACATACGCGCAAAAGCTCCTGAATTCACGTCAGTGCTTGACCAATTTTTTTTCTTTTAATTTTTTTGAAATTCTCTACGGGTACGGTTCTTTCAATATTTCAAACACGTCTTTATATCGATATTCTACAACTAGTTACCAAGCTTAAATTCGATCAAGTCTATATTTTTTGAGATATCGAGGGAATAATATTCCAGGTGGGTATAACTCCGGAACCGTTCGATCGATTATGCCCGTAAACGGACTTAACTCTCCCATTTGGATACGCAACATACCCTGAAAATTGCAAGTCCCTATCTCCTTTCTTTAGAAAGTTATCGAGGCAACGGTCACCCATCCATCTACTGAACTCACACAAGGCTGATGGCATCTCCAACAATATATATCCGATCCTTTTCAAACTTGGAACTTTACAGTAGAGTTAGGTTCTAAAACTCTCGCAAAATTTCAGCGATGTCAGACGAATGGTTAATGATATATATATTTTTTTTAAATAATTTTCAATGATTTTTGAAAAATTTCTAGTGATACAATCCTCACGTAATTTTCGCGTTGGCTTTCTACAACTAATAACTATGCTTGTATTTAATCGGTTTTGTATTTTTCGCGTTATAGGGGAAATAACAAGCAAATTTCAGATGGATATAACTCCAAAATTGTTTGGCTGATTGTGCCTATAAACGAACTTAAATGTCACTTTCAGATGCTTAACCTAATCTGAAAATTTCAAGTCGCCATCTTGTTTTATTCTCAGGTTATCGTGACATAAAAAATATGTTTTAATAATTTTTTTAGTGATACGATTACCATAAAATTTCACAAAAGTGCTTAGGTTTATATTCTACAACTAGTCACAAGTTTCAATTCGATCGGATTCGTATTGGTTGAAAAAAAATTATTACTTGGAAACCATTGGGCCGATTATGCCCTTTAACGAACTTGTTCGTTATATTGGGATGCGCCATCTACCCTGAAAATTTCAATTCGTTCTTCCGTTCACAAGTTATCGCGGCAACGGCCGGACAGCCGGACTGCCCGACGGCCGGCCGGACAGAATCAAATTTGACCTCGAATTCTCCATCGGGGAGTCGAACTCAATCGTTTAAGACCATTTTCAGTAAAAAATTCTAAAATTACCGACATTTGGGCAAAATGATAACGGGATGTTCCCAAGAAGATACGCGCAAAAATGTGTATTCGTGAATATCAGATAATAGTTTGAACTGCTATACCTACTTCGGGTTCAGAGCTATTCCAGATCGTTCATGCGATATGGAAAATGATTACCTAAGGGCGCTAGCACTCGTAACACCCCCACAAATCTTGGGGTGACATTGATATTTATTTAATTGCACGTGTCACTCAACGTGCTGGGCGTGACTAAACAGTTCTTCGCTCGTTTATGATAATGAGCGCATTGTCCGGATTCTTCCCCAGAAAAGTGCACACATAATACTGTTCGAAATTATCTAACAATAACATCGAGCGTTTCTATTATTCCGTCCTCTTCGTCTGTTAATCCAAGATCCGGAATAAGGAATGAATACCCCTACGTGCAATTTGTTCGACGAGAACTTTATTGAAAGGTTCATGTTTATATATACGAAACGTCAGGAATTGAAAACATGAAATTGTTAATGAAATAATAATAAGCAGAGAGTTATAATATGCATAGTCTAAGAGCAAATTTAAACGTTTGCATTGAGCTATATCATAGATCGGAGAGAATCTCTTCAAATTCTGAACAACATTCGTTCGCATATATAGGGTGATTCACGAAGACCGACTTGAAATTTTATGGTTAAGCTTTGTTAGGAGAGATGAATTGGAAAAAATTTCAAATTCGTCCGACTTCCGGTTTCACCGGAAATGATACCAAGTTTCGTTTTTTAAATGTAATACCCAGTTTTTCATTGATAATCATACCCATTGAATTCTATATTGTTTCATTGTGTCACTAAAATATTATTCTCAGTTAATTCGAGTGAAATCTGAAAAAACCCTTTACATTTTCTCAAATAGGGCTTCATTCCAATGTTAATAACTTGTAGATAAATTCCTAAGTTTCTAGATTCTATCAGAAGAAATGTCAATGCTTCCCCTTCGTTGATTAAAAATTCAATTGAAAATACAGGGTGTTTCTAATTCAATGTCGAAGTCAGTCCTGACAAAAACCTCAACTTTTTCAAATGATAACCCCATATTTTATTGGTAAGCTGGAATCTTAGAAGCGGTGTATATTTTATAATACATACTACTGCTCTAAAATGCTTATTTCCCGAGATATTCGATACGTAAAGCAGTAGTATGTATTATAAAAATGTGGACAGGAGCTTTCTGGCGCTCTAGTTCAAACAGCAAATTATATCTCCGAAAGTATTGGTTTCTCAGAGTTGGGAATTATATCAATGTATTCATATGATAGAACTGCATCATAAAGGAAATTCAATTCAAATAATAGTTTATTTATCAAGATTAAATGAGCAATCATGAGAATGAGAACTGCACCATGGAAGAAATCAAATTATATCTGGCCAATTTTGCCCAATAACGAACTTAACCGAGATATTCATCTTCCTAACCTACTCTGAAAATTTCAACTACCTACCTCATTCCGTTCGAGAGTTATATCTATGTCTATGGATGAAAAGCAGTCTCACTACTCACTACTTCATGTTCCGTTCCAAAATGTAAGACTTTTCTGGGAAAAACTAATTTAGGAGCAAACAACTGAGATTTTTCTCACTTCGCTCACAATTCTTCGATTGATTAGATAATGTCATGTCTCAGGAAAATAAGTTGACATTATGACAATTCATACATAGAATAATTATATCATTCTGTGACAACGTTGAAATACGATTTATTATTGAAATTTTGAAAAATCATATCTCCGAAAGTATTAGCTTGTTAGAGTTAAAAATGATATCATTGGATTCTTATGGTAAAATTGCTTATTGAAAAAAATTTAATTTTGAATTTGTTTTGTAAAAAAAAAATTTTTTTTGTTACTCCGAAACTATCTGTCCGATTTTACCCAATAACGAACTTAGCCGAGATATTTATCTCCCAAACCTACTCTGAAAATTTCAATTGTCTAGCTCATTGCGTTCGAGAGTTATCGTGCCTACGGCTGGCCGGATCGACCGGACGGCCGGAACGGCCGGACAGAATGAATTTCGACCACGGATTCTTGATCAGTGAGTCGAACCAAATCGTTTAAGACCATTTTCATCGAAAAATTCGAAAATTACAGACATTTGGGCAAATTGATAAGCACTCAGTTCCGAGGAACTAGAGCGCCAAAAATACACTATTTTTGGCACTCTAGTTCCTCTGAACTGAGTGCTTATCAATTTGCACAAAAGTCTGTAATTTTCGAATTTTTCGATGAAAATGGTCTTAAACGATTTGGTTCGACTCACTGATCAAGAATCCGTGGTCGAAATTCATTCTGTCCGACCGGCCGTAGGCACGATTACTCTCGAACGGAATGAGCTAGACAGTTGAAATTTTCAGAGTAGGTTTGGGGGATGAATATTTCGGCCAAGTTCGTTATTGGGCGAAATCGGACATATGGTTTCGAAGTAACAGAAAAAAAAATAATACTAATACTTTTGGAGATATGGTTTTTCAAAATTTTAATGTAAATCGTATTTTATATGTTTTTACAGAATTATATAATTATTCTGTGGGTATTCTATGAATTGTTAAAATGTCAAGTTATTTTCCTGAGACATGACGTTGTCTTATTCATTCATTCCAGTAGAATGAGATATATAATATAATATCATACTTTTTGTTGGTTGATATTTTCATGTCGATGGTCAATCCATATGATGATGGGAATGGTAATGGTAAGTTAATAATATTGAGTTCAGAATATCTCCACTAAAATCGAAACTGGAATATTGGTGTATTGGAGTGGAATTGAGAAAAGATATATATATTATCGTTCATCATAGAATTGAGGAATGAATATCTCGGATGAGTTCGTTGTTGGGTAGAATTCGTCTATTGGTTTTAGATTGATAATTTTGGCACTCTTGTTGAATTTAAATTCTTCTATGATGTTTGAATTCAATTTCTGCTAAAATGAAGTTCCATTGATATTATTCCCAACTCTGAGAAACCAATACTGTCAGAGATATAATTTGTCTGATTTTAACTGACATTGACATTGAAATACAAACAATGATCAATTGAATGTTTACTTAACAAAGAAGAAGCATTCTTCTGATAGAAGCTAGAAAATGAGGAATTTTCATGCAAAAATCTACAAGTTATTAACATTGGAATGAAGCCCTACTTGAGAAAATTCACACAATTTTTCTGAGAATAATATGTAAGTGACACAATTAAATAATGTTGAGTTCAATGGGTAATCTGAATATCAATGGAAAAACTGGGTATTACATTTCAAAAACGAAACATGTCGAACAAATCTGAAATTTTTTCCATGAATTCATCTCTCCTAACAAAGATAACCTATAACATTTCAATTGTTTATCTCGAGTCTTTCTTTGAAATATTCTAACGAACGATTTTCGGGAATCACCCTGTATATCATGCAAATTGAGACTAGTGAATCCTAATCTCAACTCAGATGACATTAGAGATAGTATGTCAGAGGAAATATTGTTTAAAATAATAAACATTTTAAATCGTCAGAGAAATCATGATTTTTCATTGAAAGATAAAAAATTGGTACTATTAGAACATTTCGAAATATGACTCTAGTACAGTCTGATGTCATTCAAAATATCAGTCACATTTCTCCACGACTGCTATTGATTAAAGAGATCCTACATTCAGATTAGATAACAGGATGTTTGCGTTCTATCACGATCTCGTTTCATATGCATTTCACATGCATTTGAAATTACAGACATTTGGACGAATTAATAGGCACTCGATCACCTGCACAGCGCACCAAAAAGTATCTGTGGTCCGCATTGATTATCATATTTTTATGCACTTTTTAGGAACGTTATTTCCATTTTCGGATTGAATATGGCACTATGGTATAGAAGGAAATGAGAAGGGAAGGCCGATGAACTTACGGAAAGGGCCTTCAGGGTAACACTTGCTGGACCTTGATCAGATTTAGTAAGGAATTGTTGTAGAATGAGAAATTCAAGATTTGTTATTGAAACATAATTCTCAATATAGAAATATGGATAATGCGAAGAATTATATTCAAGTGAGAAGGTTTAACGGGTAATTATGCAAAAGGAGCAGAGAAAGGTACCTGCCGATACGTGTTTCTGCTAGTTGGCTTCTTCAGGACAGGGCAACCATGAAACCAAGGAAAAGATGGAAATACAACTGAAAATAGGAGACACCACGAGAGGAGCGAGCAACCAATTTTGCCTTCAGCTCTAGGAATTACCCGTTAAACCTTCTCACTTGATTATAATTCTTATGTTGGGTTTCACGAAGCTTCGATTAACTTGATCGTGGATTTAATTCTATGGTTGTATGAAAAATGAACTGAAACAACGACATAGAATTGCACCAATTCGGCAATTAAGAGCTGTCAAAGCTTTGTGAAACCCAATGTTAATGTATTATTATTAAAATGGAATGTTTTTAACCGTGCTTTCTGTTATTGAATATTCAATCCAAATAAGTGAATTTTCCCAAGAAATGTATTGCCAGTAAATATGTAGTATAGAAGCTTTATGTTGAAGGAATAGATTTCTCATAATTTAGAAATATTCATTTAGAAATTAAATACCTACTAGAATTTAAATGAAATTGGATATTATTTAATTATCTGAAAGTATGTATGATATAAATTGCACTAAGTTAAAATTCGAATTAGGAAAAATGGTGGAAGAAATGTTATGAATAAATGTTACAATGGTATAAATAAATGAATTCTAACATCTCTAATGAGAAAAGATATACACGGTCCCAACGAAAATTTAACCCTCCCTAGAACTCAGAAACGAAGAATTTTCGAAGATTTTAAAATTACAGGTCAACTTCCTTCATGAGTTTGTTTCGAAGAAACCACCCCCAGGAAGGTGGATCAACCCTCAACAATTTTTGAATTGGCACGAGTTGTCGAGTGTTGGTTAGTTTGAGAGTCATTTATGTTCTGTACACAACCCAGTTAAAATTTTCAAAATCGGTTCATTATTTACGAAACAATGTAATAATTGAAATCACTGCCCAAACGTGATGTTTAACAGACAGTTGAACCGCCCAAACTCAAGAACCTAAGAGTTTAGACTTTATTGATTAAATGCTTAACATATTGGTGATCAGGTGGTTTTTTTCGGAACAATGTTGTCATATGAATTCTATCTCCCTAATACAAAACTTGAAAATTATTTTTGGATTCTTCAAAACTCTTAGGTTCTTGAGTTTGACAGTTCAACTGCCTGTCCAACATCACCTTTTGACGGTAAGTTCAATAATTACATTATTTCGTGAATAATGAACCGATTTTGAAAATGTTAACTGGGCTGTGTATAGAACATAAATAACTCTCAAACTAACCAACACTCGACATCTATTACCTATTCAAAAATTGTTGGGGGTTGATGCCACCATCAGGGTGGTGTTTTTTCGGAACAAACTCATGATGGAAATTCGTCCCCCTCAAAACAGAAGTTGACCTGTTTTAAATCCTCGAAAATTCTTAGTTTCTGAGTTCTGGAGGAGACCAAATTTTTGTTGGGGCACCCTGTATAGATAACTCAGAAGCAAGGTTTCGATTGAAGAAGAAGAAGGATTTTAGAAGAGATTATAAGGAATTCATCGATTAGAAGCTTCAGAAGAAAGGAGTTGAGCAGTCATAGTGTGTTATGGAAATTTTTGATGGTAATCTACACCGATTTGAACGTGACAGGTATCAAACTGAGCCAAATATGTCAGCCAAAATTTGTTTGCTGATTACTAGTATGAAAAATACCATACAAAAGGAAAAATCATAAAAACTGAATTTCAAAGGACATATTAAAAATCATGGATAACTTGTTTTTTCGAAAGGAAAAAAACTCATTAAAGCTTGAACATCAGAGAAGTAGCAGTCTGTCGGTTCCAGAGCAGCGTATACGATGTATTGTCATGAAATCATTTGGGATAGAATTGAAATCGGAAGATAAATTTCCTGAATGGATTGCCTAAAGAAGGAATGGAAAACTGTTGTGAATATCCAGAAATTTTTCAGAACAATAGTCATTCAACATACTTTCGAGAACAATAAATCAAATTATTAGAAGTAAACCGTTGTCCAGTACTAATTATAGGTGAATTTAGTCATAGAGTTTCGTCCTGAAATGACCTATAGATAACAATCTATAATTATAGGTAAACGATTTTCATCAAGTAAAGACTGATTGAATTAAATAAAATGTTATCGTTTGAGAGCACTTTCAGTTGAAAAAAACAGACGAGGGTATGTATGTCCTATGCCGGATCTTAGACTATAAATATGCTGAGTGAATGAAAGACCACGAGAATATTCTCTCGCTAGGTTCCTCGTTCTGACACTTGAGACAAAGAAAATCATTGTAAGCTTTAATTACATGAAATTTCAATTACACGTCGGGTTTCATACGCCAAGGATGGTTAGTTGTTCGAAAACTTAAGGGTATTGTTTAACGGTTTGAAGTTAATAAGTTTGTGATAATTGAAGGATACTTTGTCAGATTCACTCATCTGTTAATGTTTTTTTCTGGGCGTTCTCTCCCAAGCTATGAAAAATATCTATATAATAAAAAATTGAAATTTGTTCTGCGTTAGAAACAACTAGTATTTGTCAGAAGGAATATATAGAGCATTGTTGCTTAATGTACAGTAACAAAACAACATCAACTACGAAAACATTTTTTTGTAACGTTTCAAAACCTAAATCAGACTAGAGACTGACGAAACGAACTCCTACAAAATCGTTTGTTGTTGAACATCATTCTGAAAATTGTGTAAAATTTGTACGTATGTCTAGCAATACACATGTAGTTTCTTACTTTATGATTCACCGGTCTGCTCATGCGTGGGAAGGATGTCTCATAGTTGTTGCAAAGTATGAAAAATTTGGTCCATGAGTCATTGGGCGGATAACGAGAAACGACAAATGTAAAATGTAAAAACCATCTTTTACTGTCACGGAATGATTTCAGTGACCTACTGTAAATTATTCACACATTCACATAACCAAAAATGAATTAATCACTGGCGCAGCGAGGGATGGAGGCTTTGGGGCTGCAGCATATTCATATTCATTTGACTTCCGGTTTCACCGGAAATGATACCAACTCTCGGTTTTTAAATGAAATACCCAGTTCTTCATTGAAAATCAGATTACCCATTGAATTCTTCATTGTTTTAATGTGTCACTCACATATTATTCTCAGAAAATTCGTGTGAAACCTGAAAAAAACCTTTAAATTTCCTCAAATAGGGGTTCATTCCAATGTTAATAACTTGTAGAATTCTGCATGAAGATTCCAAATTTTCTAGCTCCTCTAAGAAGACATATACCAATGCTTCTCCTTCGTTAATTAAAAATGCAATTCAACAGACAAGGTGTTTCTATGTCAATGTTAAAGTCAGTCGTGACAAAAACCTCGAATCTCATTTTTTTGCGCGTATGTTCTGGGGAACATCGCGTTATAGTTTTGCCCAAATGTCTGTAACTTTCGAATTTTTTGACGAAATTGGTCTCAAATGATTCAGTTCGACTCCCCAATGAAGAATTCGAGGTCAAATTTGATTCTGTCCGGCCGGCCGTCCGGCCGTCCGTTGCCACGATAATTTGAGAAAGAAAAGAGCTAGCGACTTGAAATTTTCAGGGTGGATGGCGCATCGCAATACGACGGACAAGTTCGTTAATGGGCATAATCGACCCAGTGGTTTCCGAGTAATAATTTTGTTTTCAACCAATATAAATCCGATCGAATTGAAACTTGCTGAGTAGTTGTAGAATATGAACCTAAGCACGTTTGTGAAATTTTGGGCGAATCGTGAGGCTAGAAAATTTTAAAATAATTATTAAAAAATATTTTTGTTGTCACGATAACCTGAGAACGGAAAAAGATAGCGGCTTGAAAATTTCAGCTTAGGTTGTGCATCTGAATGCGACATTTGAGTTTGTTTATGAGCATAATCGGCCAAACGGTTTTAGAGTTATAGCCATCTGAAATTTTCTGAAATTTGGTGGTTTTTTTTTCCTCATTAACTCGAAAAATACTAAACCGATTGAATTCAAACTTGGTTATTAGTTGTAGAATGCCAACGCGAAAATGTTTGCAGAATTTGGTGAGGATAGCATTTGTAGAAAATTTTTAATAAATCATTGAAAATAAAAAAAAAAAATTCTATATATCAGTAACTATCCGTTCGAAATTGCTGAAATTTCGCAAGAGCTTTCATAACCTAACTCTACTGCCAAGTTTCAAGTTTTAACACAATCGGTTGAATATTGTTGGAGATTCGAGCATTCTTGTGTGAGTTCAGTAAATGGGTGACCGTTGCCTCGATAACTTTCGAACGAAAAAAGATAGGGACATGTAATTTTCAGGGTAGGTTGCGTATCCGAAAAGGAGAGGGTAAATCGATGGTAAATTCGTATTTACCATGGTAAATTCGAATTAAGTGTCCAATACAGGAGAATGGACAACATAATTAACCATGGTAAATTCGATTAAGGGTGTCCAATACAGAAGAATGGACAATAGAACATACGCGCAAAAGCTTCTGACTTCACGTCAGTGCTTGAACCAATTTTTCAAATAAGAACCAATATTTTTGTTCATTCCCGGTCAAACTGCAAGCCAAACGAATCTTTTTTGGCGCTCTAGTTCCTCGGAACTGAGTGCTTATCAATTTGCCCAAATGTCTGTAATTTTAGAATTTTTCGATGAAAATGGTCTTAAACGATTTGGTTCGACTCACTGATCAAGAATCCGTGGTCGAAATTCATTCTGTCCGACCGGTCCGGCCGTCCGGCCGTAGGCACGATAACTCTCGAACGGAATGATCTAGACAGTTGAAATTTTCAGGGTAGGTTTGGGGGATAAATATCTCGGCTAAGTTCGTCATTGGGCAAAATCGAACAGATGGTTTCGGAGTAACAAAAAAAAAATTTTTCTTACAAAACAAATTCCAAATTAATTTTTTTTTAATAAGCAGTTTTACCATAAGAATCCATTCATATTATTTTTAACTCTAACAAGCTAATATTTTCGGAGATATGATTTTTCAAAATTTCAATGTAAATCGTATTTCTACGTTTTCACACAATGATAGAATTATTCTGTGGGTATTCTATGAATTGTAATAATGTCAAATTATTTTCCTGAGACATGCCGTTGTCTGATTGTCATTCATTCCAGCAATCCTATAAATATGAGAATTCTAATTTAATATCATACTTTTTGTTGGTTGATATTTTCATGCCTATGGTCAATCCATATGATGATGGGAATGGTAATGGTAAGTTAATAATATTGAGTTCAGAATATCTCCACTAAAAACAAAACTGGAATATTGGTGTATAGGAGTAGATTTGAGGAAAGATATATATTATCGTTCATCATAGAATTGAGGAATAAATATCTCGGATGAGTTCGTTGTTGGGTAGAATTCGTCTATTGGTTTTGGATTGATAATTTTTGGCACTCTTGTTGAATTTAAATTCTTCTATGATGTTTGAATTCAATTTCTGCTAAGATGAAGTACTAAATTTCAATAATGAATCGTACTTCTATGTTTTCACAGAATGCTATAATTATTCTATCTAAGCTTTATTATATGATCTGTGTTCATACTCGTACATTTCATCCTGTTCTATAAGAGAGAGTCAAATTCATTTCAGCTATTTTAATTTGGTTTCTTCCATGGTGCAGTTCTCATTCTCAGATTGCTCATTTAATCTTGATAAATAAACTATTATTTGAATTGAATTTCCTACATTTTCCAAGAATTCATTTCTCTCAACAAAGCTTAACTATAAAATTTCAAATATTTATCTCGAGTCTTTCTTCGAAATATTCTAACGAACGGTCTTCGTGAATCACCCTACATAACGCAATGTTAAATTTGAACCGTTTGCACTATTCGCGATATCATTTTCTACCCGTCTCAGTTACACACGAGAAATATTTTATAACCCTTTCTCTATTTTATATTCGAGTCAATGATATGCAACGGCTCGCTGACGCAAAGGCGCATCTACTGATTATCAGATCATTGATCCACTCAGATTGATAACGCTTATGTATCCAATCTAGGGTTAGAAGAACAGATAGCGCCCTGGTACGAGCGAGCGGAAATATGATTACTTCACCTATACAAATCACACCATAAGTTACTTTCTCAGAAATATTCTTCAGTGAGACACACATATGAACACTTTGTATTCATGCATGAACAAGTGTGTTTGGAGTCGTAGGTGCTAATATGCAGAATGATTGTACCATAACCGGCAGTGGTGTTAGGCGTACCAAATTTTACGATCTGCCAGAGCATCTATTCATTCATCTCACCCGTTCCGCTAGATAAGAGGCAACAGAGGTTCCAGAAACATATTTATTGATTCTTAAAGATGTGTTAGCCATTATTCACCTTTTGTTGTTGGCTAACTTTACAAGACGAAAACGATTTATGAAAATCAACACTATATGTTTATGTATTTCCTAATTTCATACATATGTTCTTGTACACCAGGTGGTTCTTGATTAATGAGTCCTTTGTTGAGAATTAATGTTACAGCGAGTGTGCGAGACCGATGTTCATAATTATTCAGTGTCATAAAATATTACTTTCTTATATTCGAAATATACGTGAATACTGGTAACTAGTGACTATCGTTAGAAATTCTATAGCCACTATACAGGGTGAGTCTTTGACCACTGCATTAATTTTAACCAAAGATTCCTCTCATCAAATGAAACACTTTATTCATTTACCATTTTTCCAGATTCGGCTCAGGTAAAAAATTACAAGCGTTTAAAGATTTCACAATGTGCTAATACACTCCCGCATATAAATTATCTATGACATTGTTGGCGGACGAGAATAAGGCTGGGTAACGTGGTTTACAGCTTGGTTCGGGATTCCAACGCTCAGGGACGGATCCATAAAAGTAGTGAAATTTCTGAAGTTTTTTATTTTAAAACATTCAATGAAGAATATCTCGGAAACGGTGCGTTTAAGGAGAAATGATGAAGAATAATATAATGTTCTAAAACGATGGAATATTCTTGAAATGACTCAAGAAAAACTTTATATGCTTCCTTTATGCTAATTTCGTTTAGTTTTATGAATCCACGAGTCCATAACTAGAAAACCTGTTGAAGTAGAAAATAACTAATATCTGGGAAATATGTATCACAGTTATAGGAAACTTTACGCCAACATTCATTTTATTCGAAAAAAGGATGTCAAAGCTACAATATAAAAACTGATTTTTTTTTCAAAATTTCAACAGCCTGTATCTTTTTACCTAAGCTGAATTTGGAAAAATGGTAAATGAAAGAAGTGTTTCATTTGATGAGAGAAATCTTTGGCTAAAATTAATGCAGTGGTCAAAGACTCACCCTGTATAACGTAGAAATCGAGTAAAAACAGACAGCGATAGGCGGCAATTCTACAGAATGAAAAATTTAAATACCGAATCTCTCAAATCGCAAAAAGTTTATCGAATTGAAATTAGTGATCTGCTTCGATATTTCAAAATAATATGACGATTCGAATCGTACTATTTATATATTTCCTAATGAAAATAATACGATATATTGTCTTGAGTGGTTGATTATTGGATCGATTGCAACTTCATTTCAATTGATACTTCGAAATATATAGGACAGTGTGGTGAATTCTTACAGGATACAGGATGGTGTGACAGAGTTGACGTAAAATATTTAGGGGGTCATTTCCAACAAAAAATGCGCTGATAACTTTTTACTCAATCCAACATCAGTTCATTAGAAAATCGGTAGGTAGTTTCATTTACCTACCTATATACTTCAATGTTTTCTGGTAAGTTTGATTCATTTTTCCTCAGTTATTTCTCTTGGTGAATGCTCCACATACTTGGAAAGCTGATGATACTAGGGGGAAGTTTTCACAGTTATAAAATTAATACCTCATCTCGAGCATTTTTCGAAATAATGGCGGATAAAATTTCATATTGATTTCTTTATTGGTCTAAATTTCTCACTGAAATTGTGTTCTTCCGGTTCCTGCTGAATTTGCCCGAGCGACACTGAATACGGTGAATGTATCTTCTTGTTCTCTTTCAATTAAGGGTACATTTATCGCCGTATGTCTTGTCGTTCCGGAGATATAGACTCATTTCTGGATCAAGGTAGGAAAGTTTCCAAAAAAATACAAAACAATTGGTATCTGTAGAAACAGGGGGTTCGAGAAAAAAGTTATAACTACATTTTTGGTTGTAAATGATCTGTACTATCACCTCCTTCAATATTAGACATCAACTCTGTTACACCCTGTATAATCTTGTGAACGAAATTAACTTATTCTCACTATGACATATAAATGACATAAAATCTCATTTACATATATCGTTGGAGAGAAAAGCACGGTGAAAATATATACCTATGTGGTTCAATTGACATACTTTTTGCGCACTCGTAACAGGGAGCTGTAATTTTCGAATTTTGAGCCGAAAATGGCCTCAAATGATTCCATTAGAATTGCCGAAGAATCAGTCAGTAGTCATACTTGATTCTTCGATGAATATTCTTCCTTGAAGACAGTGCTGTGCTGAGCACTCAAGAAAAGTGCTTCGAACACTAATCCCTAAGCACTCAATTAAACTGCTTCCGAGCCTCGAGCACAAAGCACCGCGTTTTCATAGAAGGCTTCCGATTACTTAGTACTACTAAACAGTAATTCGAATGTTCGAGCACTCTGAGCACTTCAACAAAACTGTTGGAAATGAGGATATTTACTCCGAATTGTTAGATAAAATTGTATTCAATTGGAGAAACATGTAAACATGCAAACTTGCTTAACTCATAAAAGCGTTATCGACGGATAGAAAATGGAGTGCATCGAATCAATTTTCTATAACACTAACAGACCCAATATTTGTTCTGTTCTCTCACACTTTGAAAAGGTCTTTATTATTTGTGGAAATTATGATACAATTAATGCAACTGTGGATTTCGGTGCGTACTACGTTGTGAGGACCCACAACCCCTTGGTTGTCCAGCACTTCGTTTCTGCTCTCATTGATGAACTTATAATATGGCTTGTTCAGTGAGAGCCTGCCGTAGACGCATTCGGCTTCTGCACGAAGGTGCCAAGGTCTTAATGTGACACGCACAGATGGACAGGTGTTCGTCAAGATTGAGGCGACATCTACTGATGGAAACGGCGAGGAGGCAGAAGGATCGGAGGGAAAAATGTAGCTCCCTACACAAATATGAATTTTGAAAGCATGTTTTCTTCATATGCAAAATATTTCTCATTTTCAAAATGGGATAAATCCCGAAACATATATTTTGTCAATAAATAGTAGCATTATATTGAGAAGCTTAGGCCAAGTGTTTTCTATCCCTCAATAACGAATTCGTGAATCCAGTGCTCTTTGGGGCAGTTTTCCATCAATACATAATTTAATTGAAATTGATCAACATGACTCAGCGCGCCGATGCAGACAGATTTCACTTCAGTGCTTTTTTGAATTTATATATATAATATTTTGGATTTATATATATAATATAATCGGCATGAATCGGAAAGTATTATTTCAATTGCGTTTGTATTCATGAGCCATTTAGCATTATTAAAAAAATTTGAATATGAATATATGTTCGCATGAAAATTTTAGAAAAAACTTTACTTATTCTTGATAGACGATCCACATAACAATGCTTTGATGCTGAATAATATTCAGGAGTTATCAATTTCCACATATCCACGCACCATTATATGAATCAATAATCAACAACTGATAATTACAAATCCCGTTCATACCTCAATTGATCACCCCGGTTCACATCAACTCCTCATACTATTATCATTATATAGCGCGTCAGAGATTTCGGAAAGTTTTAGTGCTTACTAATCCGCTCGGGAGCACTAAAGGGATTACTGAGTACTAAGCATTTCCATGAATTGCTTGAATAACTAAGCAATAAGCACTAGTTTTAAAAAGTACTCGGAGCACAAATAGTCTTCAACTGCTTTCACTAGCACTAAGCACAATGCTTTGGCTCAGCTTTAAGATATGTTTCGCATCCGAATTCACAACACAGGAGCTTACTGAGTCGAACCTTTGGATCGGCGTGGCTTTGGGTGATAAATTCTACTGTCCATTTCACTCAAGTTCAATAGGATGTCCGTCGGTTTTCCATTTTTTTGACTGTTGGATCTGATTGACTTACAGTCAGTTGCAAGAAGGTCCATTATAATTTAATGCCATTATTCAAATTATAATCCTCCAATAAACGGGGGTTGTCCCCGCAGGTAATCATATTTAAGGAAATGTAAGTGGTTAATTCAACTATTAAATATCGAAGGGAATGAATTGAATAATGAAGTGTGAACATTAGCTTTTCCATAATTTTCTGGAAGTCATTGACATTTCATGATTCATGTTGCAAATAGTTATTTTTGTATTAAGGCTGGTATATGCTGGCTGGTAAATTTAACTTTATCATATATATATAATATATATATTTGAAACAGTTAGTTGGGTGTCTAGGTTAGAGTTTAAAAACCGTGGAACAATTTATTCAATTGTTTCAAATATAATATAAAACTAGGTAAAATTACTGTTCATATATAATATATATAGACATTTATTTTTAGTGTTATGCTTTAAAATCAGACTAAATAATCCGTTAACTTATTAATTATTATTAGTAATAATAAGTAAACGGATTATTCAGTCTCAGTATCAACCATAGCGTTAGAAATCTATGTTTCAATTTTTTAGTTAGGGAATAATAAGTTGAAGTTACCAGCCAGCATAAACCAGCCTTTAAGTGCGTAAAATTACTGCTATTTTTAATGGTATATGATAGTTTTAATATTCTCGAATTTGCCTTTTGAAACACGAATTTTATAGACGAAATACAAACAACATTTCTTGTACAACTTTGAATGTGAATTTAAATCTTCTGAAATATATCAAAAGGGTTTATCTCGATATCCGGCAAAACTACAAGCCCTATGGAAAAATGTTGAATATCAAAGTCGTAGGTAATAAAAAGTACTTCTGTATAAATACAGAAGTACTATCAATTATTATTCCAATAAATGAAATTGTTTTATTGTTAAAAATAAACCAATCAAAAAGTTGTATTTCATGTTTATTTTGTGAATTATTTTGGCAGTGAAAAAACTGACATTTACGCGTCAATAGAGATGCAAAAATGTCAAGTTTTTTTTTTTCAGTTGAAGAACAAACACTTTTTCTCTAAAATAAAGACATTTCACTAATTAAAATTAAAGAAGTCAGCTTAGCTCCATTATAACCAATTCAAATAGAGAAGTTACAACTTTTTCGGTATTTTAAGTGTATAATAGTGAACAGTAAACAAGGGTTTTTTTGTTAATTGTATTTAAATTTACATTATATATATTGTGCGAGATATTTCCTAGCTTTTTGCTTCTTATTATTATAGAAGATTCTCCACTGTTTTTGTACCACTCGTAGCCATAGCTTCATGCAGCAAATTATATTTTTTTCCAAACATCTTTTTTGCGGGCTGGAAATATAGTACCTATCCTCATATTCTCTATTGAAGATTGATACCTGTGAAGCAGAAAAAATTGTAGGATCTCTCAAAATAAAATCTGTTAAATCGTAATAAATCCAAATGGGATATTCATCTCGTATTTTCAAACATAATCGAACCAATAAAAAGATTGATTGAATAAGATGAATTTATATGGTGATAAGATACTGTTGAACAAGTTGCAACAATTTATTCATCTCCTGTGGCCTCTCACTGTACCTTCTTTTTCTCTTGATATGATTCATGTCCTTAAAACTGTAACATAAGTAAAAAAATGAGTTCAAGCCCTGTGGAATTATATCAATGTATTCTTATGATAAAACTGCATCATAAAGGAAATTCAATTCAAATAATAGTTTATTTATCAAGATTAAATGCGCAATCTGCCAATGAGAACTGCACCATGGAAGAAATCAAATTAAAATAGCTGAACTGAATTTGACTCTCTCTTATAGAACAGGATGAAATATACGAGTATGAACACAGATCATATAATAAAGCTTAGATAGAATAATTATAGCATTCTGTGAAAACATAGAAGTACGATTCATTATTGAAATTTAGAAAAATCATATCTCCGAAAGTATTAGCTTGTTGGAGTTGAAAATGATATCGATGGATTTTAATGGTAAGACTGCATCTTAAATAAAAATTGAATTTGAAATTTGTTGCTTGAAAAAAAAATTTTTTTTCGTTACTCCGAAACCATCTGGCCTATTTTGCCCAATAACGAACTCAACCGAGATATTCATCTCCCTAACCTACTCTTAAAATGTCAATTGCCTAGCTCATTTCGTTCGAGAGTTATTGTAGAAAATTTTTTTTTAAAATTTTTGATTTTTTTTTGACATTTTGCAGTAACCTGGTCAATACAAAAATTCACATGCGTATGAAGGTCATGATTCTACAATTTGAAGCTAAATTTCAGATAGATCGAGTGATCGGTTTCGGAAATATTCATAAAAAATGTGTTTTACTAAAATCGGCCATAACTCCGAAACCGCTTGATGGATTTCACCCATTAACGAACTTGTCCGAAATATTTACGCTCCAAACCCACCTTGCAAATTTCAATCCTCTAACTCTTTCGTTCGAGAGTTATCGTGCCGGCCGGACAGAATCAATTTCGACCTCGGATTCTTGATCAGTGAGTCGAACCAAATCGTTTGAGACCATTTTCAGCCGAAAATTACAGACATTTGGGCAAATTGATAAGCACTCAGTTCCTAGGAACTAGAGCGCCAAAAATAACAAATAGATTCTATGAACTCATTGACATCGTGAATCGTCGATAAATGGTGCAGGTTATTATTTAATTCAACCTCAGAACAACGAACTTGTTATGCGATTTATATATTGATTATTATTCATAGATGAGAGAAGTAATAGATAAGCTGTCTGTTTGTGGAAGAGGTACCAACATAACATTGATTCTGTGACTGTCAGTGACCAGCAAAATATTTATGCAGAGTGCTAATTAGATACTTGCGAATCCCATCTTTCCTTCGGAATATCCGTCGAAATATCCTTCGAATATAATTTCTTACTTAAATCTCTTCCTCAAAATCAAATCGCTTACGCTCTAACTTGATGTGTGCACTATCTTGTTTGAGGAATGTTATAAATTATTTATCGAATTTGATCTTATTCATAAGGAAACTTTTGCATTGAAAAAAGTGGGTAAGCCCTGTGGCAGTAACTTTGGCGCTCTTGGTCAAACTTTGACAAATCATATCTCCGAAAGTATTGGTTTCTCAAAGTTGGGAAAGATATCAATGGATTCTTATGATTAAACAAGATTCAACAAGAGTACCCAAAATTAGTAATGGGAAACCACCAGACCGATTTAACCCAATAACGAACTCATCCGAGATATTATTTCCTCCAATCTACTATGAAAATAATTATATTATATCAATTAAAACTTACCCAATATTCCAGATTTGTTTTTGCTGGAGATATTCTGAACCCAATTTGATTGACTCACCATTGACATCATCATATGGATCATCCAAGAGCACATACACATACTTTGTTTGACAAGTCTCTTATCTTTAGATGAGATGACAATGATGGCTTGTATGAACACATACCATGAAATTCATAGATATGGACGTTATTTTCGATTACAGCATTTTGTGAAATCATAGTGTTACGATTTATTATTGAAGTGTTAAAAAATCATATCTCAGAAAGTATGAATTTGTTAGAGTTGAAAATTATATCAGAAGATTCTTATGATGAAACTGCATCTTAAAAAAATTTTAAATTTGTTATGTAGAAAAAAATATTTTTTTCCATTCCTCCGAAATCATTGGGCTGATTTTGTCCAATAACGAACTTAACTGAGATATTTATCCGTCAAACCTACTCTGAAATGTTCAACTGTCTAGCTCATTCCGTTCGAGAGTTATCGTGTCTATGGACGGCTGGACAGAATCTATTTTGCCACGGATTCTTTATCAGTGAGTCGAACCAAAACGATTCAGATCATATTCAGCCAAAAATTCTAAAATTACAGATCTTTGTGCAAATTGATAAGCACTCTGTTCCAAGGATCAAGAGCGCCAAATCTTTCATGTTTATCCTGTAGCTAGGAAACTAGCAGAGATATCAAATATCCAGCCGACCGGACAGAAAAGATGTTGACCAAATCGTTTACGACCGTTTTCATCCAAAAATTCGAAAATTACAGACATTTGGGAAAATCTATAAGCACTCCGTTCCGAGGAATTTATTGCAATAATAGCACTCCGAATGAGGACTATTTTTTTGACAATTATTACATACCACTCGGGTAGCGAACATTTATAGCGATCTTTGACCACATCTGGTAGATGCTTCCCAGTATCACCAATTGACATTTCTCCAGACCTTGTACGACAACTTCTGAAATGAAATGAAATTCTTCTCTATTATTGTTTCTACCCCTGCTGTAACTTCTTCCTTCCTCGTTTTCTGTATCGAGGGATGTTTTATTGTTCTTGAACATCTTCATCCAGTGCCGATTTATTTTCCTGAATTAATGGTTTTAAATTTCAAAAATGTTTTTAATTGAATCCAGTAATAAATACTTCTTCTACTGAACTTCCTCTGAAACTACCTGTTTAAACTTAAAGATATCTCGTACAAATTTTATGATGTTCGTAGGTGAGTCAGGTTCAGTTTCAGGGTGAAAAAATGATCCTCAAATTTCCCCAACAATTCCGTGTATTTGGCTATATCAATATAAATTGAAAAACTGGAGCATTTCGAAGACCATATTGCCCAGATAATGTAAGAAGATATCTAGTTGTCTCGTGTCTAATTTATTTTCAAGACCTGTAGCTGGTATGCATAAACATAATACCAATATTTGCATAGTTTTGGCTCATATGTATATTTTGAGCAGATTCATCCATCGGTTCCATTCGAGGGCCCATTTTTGTGGCATTATAGTTTATTTTTGAGTTTTTATCCTGAATATACATTCAGGAAATGTTGGTATCGGGTCCTATCATCTACCCCGTATCAAATGCTGTGATCTTCTCAGCTTTGGCTTGGCTGATCAATTTACCGTTTTCTTCAGGGTTAAACAAGGTGATTGTGCTGAAAATCTAGAGTTGGTACTGTTTATTGAAGTGAAACTTCTAATGCAACTTCCAACAAGGTTTCGTTAAACGTTTAACGCTACCATGGAGGGGGTTTGAAAGCACTGTTTCTTAAAATGTTCAACGCTCCTGGGGATGGAGAATAGAAAGAGACAGAGCGAGAGTGAATGCGTGGCACTCAAACGCATACGCGCAGTTTTCTACCCCTTCCTATTTTCATTTCCACATTTTTTGAAATGGAACTTCTAATGCGACTTCCAACAAGGTTGCGTTAAACGTTTAACTCTACCATGCAGGGGGTATGAAAACTCCGTTGCGTTAAGCGTTCAACGCTCCTGGGGAGGGAAAATAGAAAGAGACTGAGCGAGACTAAATGCGTGGTATTCAAACGCAAGCGCGTAGTTTTTTTCCCTTCCTATTTTCATTTCAATATTACGAAGTTTCACTTCTTCCGAGCGGAGGGACTCCACGAACTATCTTTTTTGTTGAATTTGTATTTATTTTATCATTAAAGCTTTTAATTCTGTTGAAGTTCTGCCCACACGCTAAAGAGAGGTACCTCAGACATTCAAAATTTGGCAATGTGACAACTCTAATCTTATGTAGGTGTGCTGGAGAAATACAGATTGACTCGGTATCTAAATACCTTTCAGATTGTTCACATTGCTCTTGATGTTATGGTATTATAGTTGAACTCAGGCATTGAACTTATGACTTAAACCTGATTTTGACGTGATGTGGCGATCAGAGAACACTAATGTATTGCCATTGATTGTGACATGACCACAGACATAGAACACGGATATTTCAAATTCTATCATCATGAAATTCGTTGGACTTCACGGTTCGCGTCAAAAATCATAAACCGTAAACAATATTATTGGTCGAGTGTAATACAGTGGCCCCGTACATTTTACTCCTTGTTATGTTTCGATATTTTGCCAATATCTCTATCAATATAGATCGAGTACAAATACAGAACTTTGCTGTAAAATAAGGTTCTGAAGGCGTGAAATTTCAACGATATCTGACGGATTGGTTCTGAGATACATTATTGTTTTAAATATATTTATTTGAATTCTTTAGCCATTTGATCCTAACAAAAGTGCTCGACGGATTTTGCCCATCAACAAACTGAGACGGTGCATTTTGACTCCAAACCTGAGAATTTCAACTCTCTAACTCATTGCTTTCGGAAGTAATCGTGCTAACGGCCGGACGACAATTTGGACAAATACATAGGCTCTCTGCTCAGGCGAACAAGCGATCCAAACAACAAAGGAATCATATTTTTTTTTAATTTTTGAGATTTTTGGCCAGAGAACTTTTCCTCGTATTTGCAGGCCATTCTATTCAGAAATCCGTACACAATAGAAATAGAAACACAAGAACATTCCTAGAAAAACGACATTGAATATTCGGTCATGCACAAAGGCCTACCATTCTTTAATTTAAATAATATCGTTAAGCCGACACCGTGCCGGGATATTGTTACTCAGTGTGAGTTACAACAGGTTGGGATTTGCATTAAACACCGATGTGTTAACAATAAGAACCGCTATGGTTTCCACACAAATACTCCATCTAAGGGACAGCTAACTGAGCCCATAATTGAACGTGCCTATTCAAACATTCACTTATAACCATATTCATCGAATTCCTTCCTTGGGAAGAGGCAGATCCATTGTTTACTTTCCCTCAGCATGCAAATATGGTCAAATTAAAAATAAATAGGCTGTTATTAATTTTTTTGTTCCATAGGTGTTTGTTCTCAATTACCGGCTCACTGGCTCTGAAGAGCGATAATTAGTTCTACATTGAACATTGCGGTTGGTAGTGTAAACAATATTGTGAGTGTGTTTTACATCGGTTGTCAATTATTTTGACGGGTTACGATTCAGCTGATTGGAATTTCAGGTGGTTCTTGCGTCTACTTAGAGTTCTGATCACCATTCTATAAAAGAACAATAGTTCGGTTTGTGAATTAATTTTATGTGGAATATTTTTTTTATGGACGATTTGCAATTCACTTAGATTTTTCGGATTTTTTCCTTGCTATAACCCATTCGAATGGATTCATTTTCCAGAAAGCTTCAATTCTGTCAAGCAGTCTAGAGGTAGATCAATCATCAATCAATATTGCTTTTATCCCAAGTACGAATATATCATGTGATTTTATATGAAAATTATACACTCTACAACTATTATCAAGAATTATTTATACTCAGACGGTCACAGCTTTGAGTTGAAAGCTTATAGTGTGCATGAATGTTGGTGTGCTTTAGTCGTTGATGCTCTAATTTAAAATGCACCCACGATCTACTCTATTAACTCTGTCCCTCGTGCTGTGCAGTTCAGTGTAGTTGAGTTCAGTATACAGGTTGTCCTATCAGAACTCGATGTCAATCCAGAAGCGGATAATGGTTCAAGTCGTGACCGTTATTTCAAAATTATAGGCATTTGAAGAAAATCGAGAAAATCTACACCTTGTGATGGTTTTTCAATTCGCATGTCTACAAAATTCAATATTTTGATCATTTTATTTGTGCTATGTGAATCTGATTAATGTATCTGTATATTATTGTCCAAAACTTCATGCATTTGCACCTGTTTGGAGCAAAATGTTACATTTTGTCCCATGAAATATTCAGCGCTCAAATTTCATCAAATTTCAACTGACTGTACTGAAAAAATGGGTTCAAGCCCTGTGGACAGGAGCTTTCTGGCGCTCTAGTTCAAACAGACAAATTATATATCCGAAAGTATTGGGTTCTCAGAGTTGGAAATTAAATCAATGTATTCTTATGAAAGAGCTGCATCAATAAGGAAATTAAATTCAAATAATAGTTTATTTATCAAGATCAAATGAGCAATCTGAGAATGAGAACTGCAACTTGGAAGAAATCAAATTAAAATAGCTGAAATGAATTTGACTCTCTCTTATAGAAAAGGATGAAATGTACGAGTATGAACACAGATCTTATAATAAAGCTTAGATAGAATAATTATAGCATTCTGTGAAAACATAGAAGTACGTACGATTCATGATTGAAATTTAGAAAAATCATATTTCCGAAAGTATTAGCTTGTTGGAGTTGAAAATGATATCGATGGATTTTAATGGTGAAACTGCATCTTAATTAAAAATTACAGACATTTGGGCAATTTGATAAGCACTCAAATCCGAGGAACTAGAGCGCCAAAAAGTGTAATTCCTTTTCCGGGATTTGAGCCCGCCTTCTCTCGTTCCGAAACCGAAGCGTACACCAACCCGCTATTGGGCTCCTCGTACGATCTTGTCGATCTCCGGTATTAGAATAAAACGTCGGTACTTACATGGGATATACAGGGTGTGTCTTTGACCTCTGCATTAATTTTAACTAAAGATTCCTCTCATCAAATGAAACACTTTTTTCGTTTACCATTTTTCCAGATTCGGCTCAGGTAAAAAGTTACAAGCGTTTGAAGTTTTCACAATGTGCTAATACACTCCCGCATATAAATTATCTATGACATTGTTGGCGGACGAGAATAAGGCATGGAAACGTGGTTTACAGCTTGATTCGGGATTCCAACGCTCAGGGACGGATCCATAAAAGTAGTGAAATTTCTGGAGTTTTCCATTTTAAAACATTCAATGAAGAATATCTCGAAAACGGTGCGTTTAAGGAGAAATGATGAAGAATAATATAATGTTCTAAAACGATGGAATATTCTTGAAATGACTCAAGAAAAACTTTATATGCTTTCTTTATGGTAATTTCGTTTAGTTTTATGAATCCAGGAGTCCAAAACTAGAAAACCAGTAGAAGTAGAAAATAACTAATATTTGGAAAATATGTATCATAGTTATAGGAAACTTTACGCCAACATTCATTTTATTCGAAAAAAGGATGTCAAAGCTACAAAATAAAAACTGTTTTTTTTTCAAAATTTCAACAGCCTGTATCTTTTTACCTGATCTGAATTTGGAAAAATGTTAAATGAAACAAGTGTTTCATTTGATGAGAAGAATCTTGGGTTAAAATTAATGCAGTGGTCAAAGACTCTCCCTGTATATTCTTAATTTTCACTTTTCGACATAAAATCGCCACATGGGGGTTTATTTGACGGTTTTTTACCCTTGTCTCTCTAAGTCGATTTTGACGTTTCTCGAACCAACTATTAGCAAGGAATTAGACAATGTCATGTCTCAGGAAAATAAGTCGACATTATGACAATTCATACATAGAATAATTATATAATTCTGTGAAAACGTAAAAATACGATTTTTTATTGAAATTTTGAAAAATCATATCTGCGAAAGTATTAGCTTGTTAGATTTAAAAATGATATCATTGGATTCTTATGATAAAACTGCTTATTGAAAAAAAAATAATTTGGAATTTGTTTTGTAAAAAAAAAATTTTTTTTTTGTTACTCCGAAACCATCTGTCCGATTTTGCCCAATAACGAACTTGGCCGAGATATTTATCTCCCACACCTACTCTGAAAATTTCAACTGTCTATCTTATTCCGTTCGAGAGTTATCGTGCCTACGGCCGGCCGGACGGCCGGACAGAATGAATTTCGACCACGGATTCTTGATCAGTGAGTCGAACCAAATCGTTTAAGACCATTTTCATCGAAAAATTCGAAAATTACAGACATTTGGGCAAATTGATAAGCACTCAGTTCCGAGGAAATAGAGCGCCAAAAAAATGTACTACGCTAGTTCGGCAAGTAACTCTTAAAGTTGGCACATTTAATGGGGATTCCAAAATGCTTTAACACTTACTACTTATTTCGCAATGAACCTACGGTAACTAAAAGTACTGCACACAGAATATTGAAAAAACAGGTTACACCCGTATCTCATTCAGAGGGTACAAACTCTACAACCCCGAGATTAACTCCCGATAGTTGCATTTTGTCAAATGATGATTCGAAGACACCGGGAGGATCCACGACTCTCGGAGAATGTTTTATGGTCCGATGGTTACATGGATCTACACAACCGACATGAATGGCATGTAGAAAATCCACATTTAATCAGGGAAGATAGCAGCATCGGTTTCAAATGAACATGTGCAAGGGAATTTTGAATGGAAAAATAATTGAGCTGCCAGAGATAACTCTTGAAAAATCTATTACCGAATTTATTTGAGACGTGCCACCAAGCATACTTAAAGATATGTGGTTCCAGCAAGATAGCTGCTCCGAGCACTATTTCCGCTCAGTTCGAGAACATCTTAACGAAGTATACCCGAGCAGATGGATAGAGCGATCTGACACTTTCTCATGGCCAGCCCGTTCACCTGATTCAAATCTATTCGTTTTTTTATTATCTGGGGAGCGGTGAAAGAAAAAGTTTACTCAAGACCTATGGAAAATGTATCTGAGCTACGGCCAAGAATAATGAAAGCCGTTCATCATGTGTTTCTTTTTGGTTATTTTTTTCTTGTTTCAATTATTTTTTCTTATCAATACTGTTTATCACAAAGTTACTTAAGTTTAAGTTTTTTACATTCAAAATGTATATTTTTTTGAGCCTCTATAGGTATTAGTATTGATAACGGAGAATTTGCCAGTCTGATAATGTGATCTTTTTTATGCGATGTTGAACGTGTATTGCGGCAGAAGGGAGACAGTTTGAACATTTCATTGATATTTATGTTGTAGTAATGTTTATTAAAAAAGTTTTCTGAATCATAGAATTCAATTATGACAAGGGAAAAAAAGATGCAGACTACCTGGAAGCAGTAAAATATCGAAATTTATCTGGCGTCATTATCTGCATCGCTCACACATCGTAGAATTATTAGACTTCTCTTTAATTCAACCAGAAATCTTACAGTAACGGCCTCAATTAAAAGCTTGGGTACACTAGAAGTACTAGAGGTACTGAAGTTTCTAGGAAAAATTGGTTCGAAGATGGGTTTCTCAGCAGAAGAAATTCTAGCCGAAAGACTGGAAGAATTACTAGCAATTGTTATACCATTTTGTAATCCTCATTAAATGCGCCAACTTTTACAATTACATGCTGAACTAGCGTAGTACATTTTTTTTTCAGTTTTGGGCAATATTATACAAACGCATCATTCAGGATGACATAATAAAAATAAAATCGACAAAAAATTAAGATATGGGAATTGAAAAACCTTCACAAAGTATAGATTTTGCCGATTTTCCTTAAATACCTATAATTTTGAAATTACATCACCTAATTTTTTTTAAATATTTTCCTGATAACTATCATGACCTGTAATACCCCCCCCCCCCCTTTCGGCTTGATTTTGACTTCTGGGACACCCTGTATAAATTGACATATTACGATAAACGAACGAACTGCAGCAAACAATACCAGCGAACTGATCTGAACTGAACTGCACTGCACAGATGGCAGAAGTTAGTATCGTCGTGCAAGATGTATGACAAATGCAATTTATTGTTTTAAGCTATTCATGTTTAACCAGCTTGAATTGATAAGTAGGAAATATGGAGCGATTATATTTAAATTTATGTTCCCGTTGTAATAATTTATGGAAGATGCTAGTTTCAACCACCCTCAGTAACTTCACAACCAAGGCACGACTTATAGGTAGCTCTTAAAAAATCTTAAGTTTGTTTCGTGAATATAAACAAAGCTATGCCTCCTCTAGATTTTTTAGAATTTTCTGGGAATTGCTCTTGCATAATTATACTATGATATTCAATATTAAAATAGATAGATTACAAGTCAAGTACCTCTGAGTATGGCTTTGTGAAGAGTAGACATCTGAAGTTGAAATCAAGTGTAGAATGGAATATGCTCGTGGTGTTTTTATCAAATACGACACCGTTTTCACAATCTCGGAATTTGACCTCAATCTCAGAATAAGATTCGTCAAATGCTATATTTATACGGAGAGAAGGGTTGGAATCTGACAACCACTATGATGAACAAGCTAGAAGCCTTTGGAATGTGGACATATCATAGGATTTTGAAGATACCATGGACAGCGAAAATAACGAACGAAATGGTTCTCAAAAGACTTATCACAGAGAGAGAATTGATGACAACAATAATAAGAAAGAAACAGCGTACCGAGTTCCGAGAGACAGGAAATGTCAATTACTGCAGTTTATATTGAAAAAAAATTGAGGGGAAAATTGATGAAGAAGGGGTATATGTCGTAAAAAGATGCTGTGGCTCACTAATATTCGTCAATGGACAGGACTACGCCCTCTAGAAGACCTTATTCACATATCCACAAATAGAGAGGAAAGAAAAATGTGGTCGCAAGAATCCAGTGATGGATAGCATAGAAGGAAGAATAATATTAAATTGCTGGATATTGTAGTATTGATTCAGTGATTAAGGTATATGATTATATTTATACTCCTAGGTTATCCGAGGATTCACCTCATACGCTCTAAAGAAATTGTGCGAGGATAATCAGTTGAGTTCTTTGCAGGCGTTGTTACTATGTCCTTATGTCACTGTAGGCACAAGCTGTTAAATTTTGACCCAACAGTGGATGGTGGCCACTACCACCTGACTAGAAAATGTCTTTCCTAGTCCCGGAATTGAACTCGGGACCTTCGAATCTTAAATCAAACGCTCAACCACTGAGCTATCCCAAACCTCAAACTCCTTTAAAATTACTCAACCTTAAATTATTTGAACTATATTGATAAAGTATGGGGGCTGAAAAATGAGGGGTGTATATTGCGGGAGTATTTCAGTCAAGCTTTAAATTATGAATTCTATATTTTGTGTGTTTTCCGTGAGGAGTAATGACTAACATGAACACAAATGCTTTGAATTAATTGCAAGAATAAATATGAATGAAGTATACTTAGAGAACTATGATCCTATACCTACATACAGACCTACATGGCTGCTCTACCGGTCTTCATATATTGATGTTACAATACTGATGCCATAAAAACTTACTTCAGTGCGAACTCATTTTACATCGACCAATTTGTCTTGTTTACTTCCTCTTCGTAGTACATATTTGGTTGATATATTCCAACAATTTGAATGGAATGAAAAATGGATAAAAAGGCCAATTTCTTGCATTAAACACCTTCTTAGTATTGAACACTTGTTCGGTATGAATGAAAATATATTGTTGTCAAGTATTGCATGACCTAGGTCCAACTTGTCGTTGGCTCCAACATATTCATGAAGACAACTGAGCTAGATCGTAATTCAACTTATAGACCAGTATTTGCTAGAGAAATAAATAAGGGGATATATCGGTTTACACGACAACCGCTTGCTCATAAATATTGGGTGGGCATGAGTAATTGCAAATACGGATATAGATCTCATCTGCTATTATGGTAGGCAGAACTGCTATTTCCTAGTATGCTACTCCAATATTTTTCATGCATGTCTCGTCCATATGAGCGTCGAGGCAAGAAAAACGCTGCAAAATTTTAATAAAGATGTATAATTTTCATTTGACTATATCACATGCCTACTAGTTCCATGTTTCGATATATGAATGGTAAACAAAATTTATTCGCACTTACATAAGAGGATAGCGCTATTAGGATTCACATTAAAATGACTTGCTGTTTGGGTTCATAAATCCATCTCCAATTATATTATCTTCCTGAAGAAAATCATTCAACTAGAGTTGAATCGAGAAGAGTATAGTGACTAATATTGATTCAAATGTTTATACACAATTTTCCTCGGAACCTAATACTGGGTGTAGCTGAAAATTCCTATACATGTAAATAAATGACGTCAAGAGAGCAATATTTATGGAATATCAGCACTGCAGCTATTTCGCCAAAACAGAAAAGGAGGTATACTTGGAAATGTAAGACTCTATGGCCAGTAGACAAACTGACTGAAACTATGAACTCGATTCAATATTGATACAATGATGAATCTCTTACAACATTTATAATATGGATCTTGAAGGATATTCATCACTATATATCAACTAGCTGACCCACGCAACTTCGCCTGCGCCAAATCGGTTATTGCGGTTGCAATTTTATTTCCAAATGCGAAAGATCTTAAGAAAAAACCTAGAACCCGATTGTAGCGCCTCCTATCGGGACAATTGAATTTTCAAGTTATCCAGGGACCCACTCAAACACGTAATTCTAAAAAATACCTAGAACCCGATTGCGGCGACACCTACCGGTTTCAATTGCGAATATGAACTACCCACTCAAACGTATCTGGTTAAGAAAAGTGAGAAAAGGTGAGAAAAACAGGAGACCGGCTTCGTTCTCATCCCTACTCCGTGCTGTTTACTGGGACGTGACAGCGGTATAGTCTGGCAAATGAGTGTTGATCCAGAAAGACGCGGAAATTTTAAAAAATCTAGCACTAAGTATAGCAGGAATACACTGCCTTGATACTTTAATAAAAATAAATATTTTTTTTGTACATAAATTTTAGCTTTGCCATAAGCTCAGGGAAATTTTAATCGAAATAGAGTGAAAAACATTCACAAAAAAAAAATACGGTGACTTGGTTTTAATTAGCTCTTTCTTTGGGATAACTTACCAAGTGATAATTGATCAGTTATCGAGCGGGATGAAAAATGATTGATTACTAAAATGACTATTTAAAAATAGAGGTTGGTGATAGTAGGGTGAAAATTTTGGGTTTCATGTATTTTGTAATGCCACATTATAAAAAAATAAAAACAAAAAATTTCGTTCAAAAATTAAAAAAAAATTTAAGGGTGAACAACCCTTATCACTTAAGGGTATGAAAAATAGATAGTAGCCGATTCTCAGACCTACTGAATACGCATATTAAATTTGGTAAAAATCGGTATGCCGTTTCGGAGGAGTACGGTAACTAAGATTGTGACATGGAAATTTTATATATTAGAAGAAGATGCTGATATAATGTATTTGTGTTATATTCACTTCTATTGTACATGTCACAAAAATTAAGCTAAATCTAAAACAAAATTACTAATTTTAACTCGGAGAAAAATAAATTGTAAATAAGTTGTAAAATAAAACTCTTGACTACGTTCACAAATTTTAATTCTGATATTCGTACGTCGACATGTGTCGGGTTTTACCCCATTCTCAAGACTGAAAAGTAACACATAAGACACACAGATATACTATCAAACAACAGATATCAACACCGGAGATAACTGAAAATCCATATGATCATGCACAATTGGTAGGTTCTGTTTTAAAGCTGAAGATATTTCCAAAACTTCCAAAAGATCCAAGCGCCTACCTCTCTCCCCCCCTCATGTAAAATCTCAATTTTTTCAAAATCTTTAAAATGGTTACAGTGATTAGAAAAACCAGTATTAGATTTGTTTTGAAGAATTGATTTCTTATGTTCATCAATCCTCACCTTAAGAGAACGACCAGTCTGACCTATGTAGAAAGCTGGGCATTCATCACAAAACAACTTAAACCTAGACCCCACTCCCTTCAGAACCTGTTGATACATCTTTACCATTACAAAACATAGATTTTAAGTTTTTCTTATTGGTACAAACAATATCCACATTATTTCGTCTTAATCGATTACAAATCTTTTCACTTATTTGGGGAATAAAACTAACATAAGCAAATTTTCTTAATATTTTTGTTGTAAGTTGTGAAGGGTAAATATTTGCTAAGAGTTTTTTATGTTGCTTTTTGAAAATCACTGTCTCAATTATATTAGGAGAGAAACCATTCTTCACAGATAATCCCTTCAATACATCAACTTCTTTCTAGAAATTATCTTTTGAAAGTGGGATTGAAATTGAACGGTGTACAAGGGAAAATGATGCTACAGCAAGAAACTGAGCGAATGTAGCTCCAGCTGTCCAGTTCTCAGATCTGGTCATAACATTTTTTATTATACAGGGTTCCGGAGTAATCTTTGGAAAACCACCGAGGAAGAACAATTCTTAATTTTTGACATATATGGGCTTCGAAAAATTTGTTTCAGAAATTCAACCAAAAAGCTCTCTTTAGAAATTTGATGTCCTTCAATTTGATTTAACTAAAAAGCCTGTACGATTTTTCCCCTCGGAGTTATCGTCAATCAGAGCAAAAAAGTCCTTTTGGACCTTGAAAATAAATTAATCTAGAAAAATTGATTGTATAGAAAATCGAAGTATAGGCTTTTGAAAACTGCAAATCATTTCTTACTAGATGCTGTTAGCAGCCTTTGATGATAGCATTTTTGTCGAAGCGATACTTTTGATTGAAAAAAAGATAAATATTCGCATATTTAAGGATAATTTGATATAACTTTGGATATAATGCATGAGCGAAGTATCTTGTCGGTATAGTTTATTAAACTCAAAATGTGCCAGAAGTACCCAAAGAAATTTTAAAGTGCTACGATAATTTATTATTATTACACCGGACCGTTTTCGCCAAAAATCACCGTAATGAGGGTTTTCTCGATTCTTATTCATTTTTACAATGGAACAAACTGTAATTCTGACGTTGATCACCATTTATCTGAACAAAAAGAATTGTTATTAAAAAATCTGGAAAAAAAATTGTTTCCCGATTTTTTTTAATTTGGTATATATAGATACCTAATTATCGACAGGCCATGTCAGAAAGTTAGGTTGGGGAAATTTTTTTCTTTGTACAAAGTGCTTACGTCGAGAATTCAGGCTTGGAAGAAGACAAGAAGATTCAAGTTTCGTGAGAAGAAAAACAAGAATCCAAATTGGGATCGGAATACCGATTCTCCCCAGTGAATTTTTAGATTGATATTTAAAACTAAGGCTGTAGCTGTGTTAAAGAAAAAATCAGTTTCCTTTTTGTTGATAATGATGGGGCATTCTGAAGACGCTGAGAGGAAATTATCTGGAAAATAAACTATTCTAGAAATTTTTTTTAAATCAATATTTTTTTAGGTTCCTTCAATAATAATTAATCTTTTTGATCGGAGAAATGAGGGACACTAAGAAAAAGAAATTGCAGTTCTTCGCAATTTTCAGGGGTTTTCCGGGAGACTTCAATGTTGAAAAATTTCCTACTTTATCGTTCGTTCATTAATTTTATCCAATGTTACACAACTAACTACATTATCCAAATATCCTTAAATATGTGATTTCTCATCAAACATAAGAATGACAAGTTCCTATCAATTTTTTCCTAGCGGCCCTCCCTACGGAGATACGGCCTCCTAAATGACGCCACTGGAAATCCTTTTTACTGGAATAAATTTCAAACTAATTGATATAATTTAATGAAAATTTGATATGATGAACAGTAGTAGGGACCTCTCAAAATACTGCCCTTAAATTTAAATTATCTTGTTTAGGGAGCGGACTAGGTTGTACATTTTAATGCTTACATTTTGAACACCCTGAATGATAAGGAGTTAAAAAAACAAATTTGGATACCTTGAACATTAAGCTAAAGGAAAGGTACTCTTGTTCTTTGTCGAAAAAATGAACGGTTTTCAGGGTATCCAAATTTGTTTTTCCAGGAAATTGAAAAGAATCGAAATTATTCGGGGGATACAAGAAACGAAATATGATTTTATCGCAATTTTCATTAGCCTACCCTAGTTGTACAAACATGACATTTATAAAACCAGGGTAGGCTAATAAAAGCTGCGATAAAATCATATTTCGTTTCTCCTATCTCCCGATTGAGTTCGATTCTTTTCCATTTTATGGAAAAACAAATTTGGATACCTTGAAAACGGTTCACTTTATCGAAAATGAACAAGATCACCCTTTCTTTAGCTTAATGTTTCAGGTATCAAAATTTGTTTTTTTTTTACTCCTTATCATATAGGGTGTTAAAAAAGTAAGCATTAAAATATACAACCTAGTCCGCCCCTGGTAAACTAAACAGACTGAATTAAATTTAAGAGCAGTATTTTCAAAAGGTCCTTACTACTGTTTATCATATCAAATTTTCATTAAACTATATTAAGTAGTTTGAAATTTACTCCAGTGAAAGGGATTTCCAGTGGCGTCATTTAGGATGCCGTATCTCTGTAGGGAGGGGCCGCTAGGAAAAAAAATAATGGGAACTTGTCATCTTATTTTCTTATGTTTTATCTGAATCCGAGAGATTTCCCACATTTTCCCGGACACCCTGTATATGTATCTCGATTTCTGTGATTCACATAGATTAGACGTTACTTTTCTTATATCGCAAAATGGGATGTTTAGATCGAAATCAGTGTAAGGTATCACTATTGAATGGTTTCTTTTTGGGTTTCCTCTCCCAAACTCTAAAAAATATCTATAAAATAAAAAAATAATTATTTTGTGATTTGCTTCTGCGTAAGAAACACAAGATATTTGTCAGAAGCAATCAATTGGACAATGTTGCCAAACATCATCATTTTTTGTTAAGCGTCTGAAGAAGGAGTCTGATATAGACTCCAAAACGTTACGATATAGTTGTTTCTTCGTTGATGTTGTTTCGTTGTTATTTGTTTGGCAACATTGTCCAATTGATTGCTTCTGACAAATATCTTGTGTTTCTTACGCAGAAGCAACTCACAAAATAATTAATTTTTTATTTTATAGATATTTTTCAGAGTTTGGGAGAGAAAACCCAGAAAGAAACCATTCAATGATGAATATACCTCCCACAGTATCCTTTAATGATTACTAAGGTATCACTAATCTGAGATCGATAAAGAGCGTGATGCCTTGTCAGTGCTTCTATAATTTTCAATATCTCTGAAATTCATCAAACTGAAGTTATCCATTTTATCCCCAAACTTCCTGGACTCAGGCAATTTTCACGAGTGCGACGCAGAGGAAAATATATAGTAATGGAATAAATGAATAGACGACTTGAACATGGACGCGTAGATACGCTGCATGTAAAACAGTCGCATATGTGCACGTATACCGAGAGATTGCATTCAATTGGTAGGGAATTGAGATATTTATTATTGCCAGGAATAACTTAGCATCTAATTACACGATAAAGTCCTGTAGGCGTACAAATCACAAATCCGGCTCAACGTGAAACCCTTCTATACGATCAGCTGTCCGAAGGAATCCATTGCAACTCCATACTTATGACGATATCGGTTCACATGAGCGATTTATTCGAATCATGTTGGAACGCACCCTTAGATGAAGCAGATGGTGCGGCATATCTAACAAGTACACATATTTGAATGTCAAACTCGATACCTATACTCCATTCACTTTTATGAAGTCTCCCGTTTGGCAATGAAAATTTGACACATTTCACCATGTATAATTTGAAAATGTTAGGTTGTAGTCATTTTCCTGTCAGATAACAATGCAACGTTGTCCTCTCTACATAGAAGTCGTAGTAATTACGTATTTTCACATTGTGAATTTACTTAAAAAAAATTAAAAATAAAGAATTTGAGAAGATATCACATGAATTCAATAATTCCACAGTCCTGGCGACTGTAGAAGAAAAATTTTCCTGTTTTGTTACTGGAAATATTTCACGTATATAAACTGGTTGGAAGATTCAATTATGCTATTTTCTTGTATGGAAATCAAGATCATGTGTTGCAATTTTATTGAAAAATAACGGATACAGTAATCCGTTACTTTCTGATAGTTCATTTGAAAAAAGAATAAAAGTACCTGAATAATCCGGAAGGAAAACTCATAAACGAACAGACCTACCTATAGAATTCCCTACTTTTCGACATTCCCAGGAAATAAGCCTACAAAAGACATTTAAATACCTTGGTGCTCAACTTGAAATACACAGTTTCAAAATGTAGTAGAACTACGAAACCCGAGTCATTCCTATACCTTGATAAAATATAATGATAGGAAATTAAGTAGTGACCGACCGAAAGTTCGGTTTCGGTTTCGGTTTCGACCAGTTTCGGCCAAGAAATCTAGTTTCTGCCTTAGTTTCGGTTTCGGCCCAAAATGGCCGAAACTTTCGGCCGGGCCGAAACCTGAATGTTCGTGAATTATCCTGGTCGTTTGTCCAGGAGTTATAAGTAGGTATACATAATTTTCGTACGAGTTATTGTGATCTATCTTTGTTATCACTGAGAATTCATGAGAATTCACTTTAATGATTATTAATTAGATTACAGATTCCAGATAAGACGTGAATCCAGATAAGAATATGATTCCAGATAAGAATATGATATGTACGAAAAAAGCAAAACTATGCTGTAAAAAAAAATTTAAGAATCGTACCCCTAGAAAATTTAAAAAAAATCACGAAAAAAAAAATTGGTTCAAGCACTGACGTGAAGTCAGCTTTTGCGCGTATGTTCTATTGTACATTCTTCTGTATTGGACACCCTTAATCGAATTTACCATGGTAAATTATGTTGTCCATTCTCCTGTATTGGACACTCTCAATTCGAATTTACTATGGTAAATTCGAATTGAGTGTCCAATACAGGATAATGGACAATATAATTTACCATGGTAAATTCGATTAAGGGTGTCCAATACAGAAGAATGGACAATAGAACATACGCGCAAAAGCTTCTGACTTCACGTCAGTGCTTGAACCAATTTTTTTTTTCGTGATTTTTTTTAAATTTTCTAGGGGTACGATTCTTAAAATTTTTTTTTCGTAATTTTTTTCAAATTTTCTAATGGTACGGTTCTTGCAAAATTTTAAACACGTCTTTATGTTGATTTTCTACTACTAGTTACAAAGCGCTATTTCGATCGAATATTTTTTTTTGAGTTATTAAGGAAATAATATTCCAGGTGGGTATAACTCGGAAACCGTTAGACCGATTATGCCCAAAAACGAACTCAACTCTCCCTTTCGGATACGCAACCAACCCTGAAAATTGCAAGTCCCTATCTCCTTTCGTTCGAAAGTTATCGAGGCAACGGTCACCCATATACTGAACTCACACAAGAATGCTCGAATCTCCAACAATATTTAACCTATCGTATTAAAACTTGAAACTTGGCAGTAGAGTTAGGTTATGTAGGCTCTTGCAAAATTTCAGCAATTTCGAACGAATAGTTACTGATATATAGAATTTTTTTTTTTATTTTCTATGATTTATTAAAAATTTTCTTCAAATGCTATCCTCACCAAATTTTGCAAACATTTCCGCGTTGGCATTCTACAACTAATAACCATGTTTGAATTCAATCGGTTCAGTATTTTTCGAGTTAATGAGATACAAAAACCACCAAATTTCAGAAAATTTCAGATGGCTATAACTCTAAAACCGTTAAGCCGATTATGCTTATAATCAAACTGAAATGTTGCGTTCTGGTGCACATCCTAACCTGAAAATTTCAAGCCGCTATCTCATTCCGTTCTCAAGTTATCGTGACAACAAAAATATTTTTTAATGATATTTTTAAAATTTTCTAGCCATACGATTCGCACAAAATTCCACAAACGTGCTTAGGTTCATATTCTACAACTACCCACCAAGTTTCAATTCGATCGGATTTATATTGGTTGAAAACAAAATTATTACTCGGAAACCACTGGGCCGATTATGCCCATTAACGAACTTGTCCGTCGTATTGGGATGCGCAACCTACCCTGAAAATTTCAAGTCGCTAGCTCTTTTCGTTCTCAAGTTATCGTGGCAACGGCCGGACGGCCGGACGGACAGAATCAAATTTGACCTCGAATTCTTCTTTGGGGAGTCGAACTTAATCGTTTGAGATCATTTTCGTCAAAAAATTCGAAAGTTACAGACATTTGGGCAAAACTATAACGCGATGTTCCCCAGAACATACGCGCAATAAGAGGTTGAAAAAGAATTAGTATGATTTGAAATGTGGTGTATGAATAAATGAAAAATCAATTTCTAATCTCCATTTGTCTGCAACTTTCGAATTTCACAATTTTGTATGCCAAAATTATTTTAAAAACTTGCCAAATTCCTTCTTCATTCTCTAAAAGATTTCGTTAGATTGCTTAACTAGTTTCGTTTCTGCAGATTTTGTATAAGCAACCTTTTGAATGTCCGGCATTTAAAATAGTGAATGTGTATCAAAAGACAGCGTGAGTAAATTTCAGGCGGAAAATAACAACTGAAGACATCAGAAAGACGGCACGTGCTAGCCTATGAAATGGTGGAACATAATTTATGAATACATATTCTAGTGTAATTTCGAGCTTAGTTGCAACAAAAAAATATTGAATTCGTTATTTTCCTCTTTTTGCTTCTTATACCCCCTTTCAAATCATTTTAATTCTTTTTCAACAGAACCAGTCCTCAAATATCTCGGAAACCGTTGATTTTTGGTCATCAATAAAAATGGCTCAAATCACAGCAAATGATCCATACTAACACCTCCTCTAAGGTTCACGTCTGATTTGGAATCACCCTGTATACTTCTACTGATTATTTTGAAAACTTGGTAATACCCCAGTAATAAATAAAGATCTCAAAAAAAATGTCTTTTTATTTTATTCAACACTCCTTAATTATTTTTATGTATATGCGAATGAAATTGTAAAAAATACACTAGATTTCAGTATGAAATATAAAGTTTCGGTTTCGGTTTCGGCCGAAACTGAGACCCTAGCCGAAAGTTCGGTTTCGGTTTCGGTTTCGGCTGAAATACCAGTTTCGGTCGGACACTAAAATTAAGTAATTTCATTCGAGAGTTCAACATGTCAGAATGAAGTTTTCCTATTGCAGATTTCGGTTCTTTATTATATTCGAAGATAATGGTCTGTGATAATATCTTGTCTAAGATTGAAGTTATGATTATGTTGAGGGTAGAAATTGGCAACATCTCGGCGAATTGTTTTGACCTTGACGATATTTCAGTAGTGCCAACCTGCGTGTGTTTTAGTTACAAAACCATGATAGACCTAAATCATTGCAACTTGAAATACACCAGTTTAAAATTGTAGTAGTCACTGTTAAACCTTCATAAAATATAGTGAGAAGATAGGAAACTAAGTAATTTCATTCGAGAGTTCAACATGTCCTAAGACAGAATGAAGTTTTCCTATTGCAGATTTCAGCTCTGTATAGCACTTCCTGATATGTACTTTGTCTCTGCTTCTTCAAAACTGCTTTCGGCATTTTCAATTTCAAAGCGAAGAGTTCTTTATTATTCGAAGATAATGATAGGTGATAATATCTCGTCTAAGATGGAACATATGTTGATTGTTGAGAGTAGAAATTGGCAACAT
Organism: Halyzia sedecimguttata; assembly: GCA_937662695.2. NCBI lineage: Eukaryota > Metazoa > Arthropoda > Insecta > Coleoptera > Coccinellidae > Halyzia > Halyzia sedecimguttata. Next base: position 4,951,024 of record OW569416.2, on the reverse strand, counting down.
CTCAGAGAATTGTTTTGACATTGGCGATATTTAAGAAGTGCCAACCTGCCTTTGTTTTAGTTACAAAAACGTGATAGACCTTAATCATGGCCAACCGGGAGACTTTATAAAAGTGAATGGGGTATATGTGTTTATCGGGAATTTCACAATGATTTTGTCGAATATTGTGATCGGAACTATTTAAAATGCAAGCACATGGGGCTCACCTAGATAAAGTTTTGGGTAAAACACTGAACTGGATCATGAAGAGAAAAGAAAAACCAGAAACGATGCATATTTCGGACAATCCATCAATTTCTTAACAGTTTCCTCTATTTATAATGTTTGGTACACAAAGAGGGAGTTCTTCCTGTATTTCTTGTAAGTTATTATATCTATGAAAACTAGAAAGTTTGACAAACTTTTGATTATTTTCTTTTGCGTATATGAGACATCTATGGATGAAGATATAGGGGTTCTTAATATTTCAAATTCTTGAAAAGGAGCCTACAAGTTTAACCTAGATATAATCCGAAGATGATCTTAAAAATACGTTTCTTTAAGATAAAAATTCTGTTGTACTCAACAGAAAAACTCAATATCTAAATGTTATAAGCAATGTACCGGGTTTCCCACTATAATTTGACCCCCCTACTACAATAAAATGTTCCGTACAAAAGTTGTACGAAGTCAACTGAGTTTTTTCAGGATGTTTTCTCGAATTGAAATAGGACGTTTTCTCGAATTGAAATATATACAGGGTCGACAAGATATTCAGTGCGACTTCACTTTTTCAAATGAAACAATCTATATATTTTTGGCGCTCTTGTTCCCCGGAACAGAGTGCTTATCAATTTGCCGAAATGTCTGTAATTTTCGAATTTTTGGCTGAGGATGGTCTCAAACGATATGGTTCAAATCACTGATCAAGAATCCGTGGTCGAAATCAATTCTGTCCGGCCGTCCGTCCGTTAACACGATAACACTTGAACGAAAGGATTAAGAGGATTGAAATTTGCAAGGTTTGGAGCGTAAATATCTCGGACGAGTTCGGGCGAAATCCATGGAGTGGTTTCGAAGTTATGGTCGTTTTCAGTAAATACATTTTTTATGAATATTTCCGAAACTGATCACTCGATCTATCTGAAATTTAGCATCAAATTGTAGGCTGGTCGTGGCTGGTTGCACATTCGAATGCGACATTTGAGTTTGTTAATATGCAAAATTGGCCAAACGGTTTTGGTGTTATTTTCTCAATAACTCGAAAAATACGAAACCGATCCAAGTCAAACATGGTTATAAGTTATATAATATCAACCCAAACATTTTTGAAGAACTTCGTGAGGATCGCATATCAGTAGCAAATCAAAAAATAATAATTGAATATAATTGGAAAAAAACAGAAACTATTCGTCCGACATCGCTTAAATTTTGAGAAAGCCCTTAAAACCTAACTCTACGTATCCCAATTGGAGAGTTGAGTTCATTCTTGGGCATAATCATCCACACGTTTTCGGAGTTATACCTATTTGAAATACTATTTTTTCGATAACTCAAAAAATACAGTCCCCATCGAACTGATGTTTGGTAACTATAGTTATAGAATATCGACATTAAGACGTGTGTGAAATTTTGAGGACCGTACCAGTAGGAAATTCCAAAAAAATCAGGAAAAAATATTATTTATCTCACGATAACTTGAGAACGGAAAGAGATAGCGACATTCAGGGTAGATTGTGCATCCGCTTGCGACATTTACCTTCGTTAATTGGCATAAGCAGCCAAATTGTTTTGGAGTTTAACTCATCTCAAATTTTGTTGTTATCTCCTCTATTCATTTAAAACTCGGTGATTACTTGTAGAATGCCGACCCACTAATTTTCGCGGAACTTCGTGATATCGTATCCTACAGTTACTAGAGGATTTTCGTATTTCAAATTCCAATAGAATACATATGTGAGAATTAAAAATTCTGTGATCATAGACGATTCTCTCGCTATACTAAAGTATTAAATGGTTTCTTTCTGGGTTTTCTCTCCCATACTCTGAAAAATATCTCTAAAATGAAAAAAAAATATAATTTTGTGAATAGGTTTTGCGTAAGAAACACGAGATATTTGTCAGAAGTAATCTATCGAACAAGGTTGCCCAACAGACAATAACGAAACAACATCTACGATGAAACAATTATTTCGTAACGTTTCGGAGTCTATACCAGACTCCTTCGTCAGACAATAGAACATACGCGCAAAAGCTCCTAACTTCAAGTCATTGCTTGAACCAATTTTTCTACTAATGTTTGCATTATGATCAGTCGATCTTAAGCTACCGTCAACAAATACACCTATAAGAATTCTCATGAGTTGCATGACACCAAGATGCTGGTATCGGTGTTCAAAGTAAGAGGAGCAATTCTCCTTAGTTCTTTTCACATACTTTTTACACACACATTCTGTTGTTGTTTAGTATTGGAGCATTATCTCGACCTGAATGATTGATACTATTTATGAGTTGTTCAGACAATGTTTTGGGTTAGTTCAATTACATTGCTGTTATAAGAAATTACTGAACATAAACAACTATTATGAGTATTTTGTGATATTAAGTATCTTGATAGATTATTTGTGAATAGAGTGAACAATAATGGTCCTAAAACAGAACCCTGTGACTGAGGTCTAATCTATACTTATCAGAAAAATAGTTCCGTACTTTTACTGAAATTAGAAATGAAGAATTAAATTCACTTGAGAAATTTGGCCCTATAGCCTAGGCCATATAGTTTACTCTCAAGGAACGTAGGGTAAATGCTATCGAGGTCACACAACAAGTCAAAAAATAAACCAGCCATCAGACATCCACCATAGAAGTTGATCGAGTTTATTGACCATTTGTATAGCCATGCTGACTATGGAAGATATAATTTTTTTAGAAATGCCATCACTCGGTTAAGAACTACACCCTCTCAAAAATCTTCGAGAATGAGCCAATCAGAGAAATAGGACGATAATTAGCTATGTGACTTTCATTTCCTTCTTGTTCTCATGCTCTAGGAAACAGCTTGCTATCAGTTTGCCCAAATTTTCGAATGGTTTGCTGATAACCGTTAATTTCTTGAATGGGCATCATCGACCTAACGGAGCTATACCCATCTGAAAAATTGTTACCTCGACAACTGAAGAAAAATCAGATCCTATCCAATTGGTAACTAGTTGTGGAAGGCCAACACAAAGACATATGTGAAATTTCGTGATGATCGAATCGTAGAAAATTAAAAAGAAATTATTAAATAATATTCAGCACAGCAGAAACTATCCGTCCGATATCGCTGAAATTGTAGGAGCCTTCAGAGCCTAATTCGCAAGCGACGTTCCAAATTTGAATCGATCGGACCTATATTGTAGGCTGAAAACCGAGTGGCGTTGGGCAAGTTCAGGATCATAAAGGGTTACCATTACCACGACAACTGGCGAACGGAAAGAGATAGCAACTTGTAATTTCTGCATCTCGAATGCGACAGTTGAGTTCGTTAATGGGGAGAATCAGCCAATCGGTTTCGGAGTTACACCCATCTGAAATGTGGTTATTTCTTCAATAACTACGAAAATACATATCCAATCCAATTTAAGCTAGCTAAGTACTTGTAGAATCCCGATGCACTAATTTTCGAGAAACTTCGTGAGGATAATATCACTTGAAAAAAAAATGAAAAAAATTATTATTTTGATTGCTTCCCGTTAGGAATACTAGATATTTGTCAGCAGCAATGTATATTACAATGTTGCCTAATGAAGAGTAACGAAACAATATCAACTATGAAACAACTATTATGTGGTGACGTTTCAGGTCTCTTTCATCAGACATCAAGCGAAAATCTTCAGAATTATTTTTGTGTCTGATAAAGCAGTCTGATTTAGTCTCCAAAACGTGACAGAATAGTTGCTTTATAGTTAATGTTGTTTCGTTACTGTTTATTAGGCAACATTGTTCTATATATTGCTTCTGATAAATATCTACTGTTCCTAACGCAGAAGCAATTTCATAATTATATTTATTTTATTTCATAGATATAGTTGCTTGCAGCGTACATATACAGGATGTGTCAAAAATGCGCAGACTAATTACTTAAAACGTTGAAATATGACGAAAGTTCCGGAACTTAATGATTTCAGAGAAACGATGAGCCAAATAATGAATTTGGCTTCAGTTTTTCATAAAAAAATATTTTATAGTTGTTCTATTGCGAAAATATTGGCTAGGGGTGGATGTGTGCGGTGAGAAATTAAAATCTAGGGGAGGATTTGTGGAGCTCATATTTTTTTCTGTAAAAGAATAAATATCAATACTAACATAAAATGTATTAAAATTAAATGTTGAATTCCACAATAATATTTATTTATTTATTTTCACGAATAAGGTATAAAACAGCCGAGGTCCCAAAGAAGTAACCACAAATGAATATGTACAGCCATCAGACCATCATTGCAAATTAACAATCAATAAAATTGAACTAACAAATTTACAAACAATTAACAATCCAACAAAAAAATCAACAATTCCAACATTGGTATGAGAATTTAGAGTAGCGGCATCCTCACAAGTGGTGATATTTGGGAACAACTGGTTTGTCCAAACGGCTGATGAAATAGTCCAACATTTCTAGTTTGGAAATCTGATGAAAAACAATCGGAGAACGAGGTGAATGTAATCTTTTTGAAAAATATGTTTTGGGTATTGTAGATGTAGTACTGCGGGCACTAGATCGCACTCGCAAAGCAGAGTCTATCCAATATATTATATGCGTCAAATAAGCTTTGTAAAGGCTTAATATTATGGAACACCTATTCGGTAAATAAATCCTAACAGTCTAGAACTCTAGAGCAGTTCAATTCAATGATATGTGTTCTGTCGGGCAGACGAACTCCGCCCCGCCACCGCGACCAGTCGGTCTACTGTGGCACACCTAAATCTATACTTCATCTACAAGCTCAAGCCTTTTGATAAGGGAGATCAGTCTGGTGGTTGAGAACTTGTTCAGATCCCTCAGTCTCATTTGGTGGACTTCTAGTTCCTCACATCTGATCTTGTCCACAGCACACATGATGTGCTTGATAGGCTCATCGTTTTCCTGGCATAGCCTGTACTCAGAGTCCCCAACCAACCCCAACTTACTAAGGTGTTTTCTGAGACCACAGTGACCCGAACACAATGCTATTAAAATTCCCAGGTCTAACCCGGAGAATTTGAGCCACTGTCTGGCTCTTTCAGCTGGTGGACTAATATTTGCTGAGTGAGCATGTCTGAGACCAGATATGCTGCTGCAGATTTGCTGGACCTTTCGGAACAATCATCTGTTGTTCTTCCACCCTGATGCCTCGAGGGAGATGCCACCGTCCGGTTCAGGTCCAATGAGTCCCACGGAAGGCCCTCGCGCCACTAATGAGTCTGCCACCTCATTAACTTCTTTGCCCGAGTAGTCCGGAATCCAGATAACCTGCTGCCTGCAGCGCTCTACCAGTTTAGCGAGTGTGGTTGGACAGTCCTGCCAAAGCAGGGACTTGCAGTTGGCCTTCAAGGCGGCATGGCTATCTAATATGATCTTAATTGATCTGCTAAGCCAGCCTTTCAAGTGAGCTTCGCGCAGTGATCAATGGCGAAAATTTCCGCTTAAGAGATAGTTGTAATACTACCCAGGCTGATGGATTCAGCGTCATCAATTTTGCAACCACTGACTCCTTACGGTACCCCTTGAGTGGTAACGGAGCCATCTTTGAACCAACCCTCAAGCAGTGGCGTCCCAGAGATCATCATATCTCCTGGGAAAGAAGTTATGGTCGGGTCACTCTGTGTAGGTTTATAGGTACGTCAGACCACATGCTCATAATCTCGTTGGAGTCCAATTTGGCCTGCAGAGAACCGGGATGAATCCGATCGTATCAGGCTCATTGCGAGCTGTAAGTAGCATTATATATGTTGCCATCTGGGCCACGCTCCTGACCACTAGGTGAAGGGGGTAAGGTCTAGTAATCTAACATCTAAGTTAGAGATCCCTTATTCTGTCAAGTCTTTGACTATAAACATCATTAATTCGATACGGAAAGTTAAATCTCATGACATTTCTGGTGAACGTTATTATATTGCACTTCTATAAATTCAAAGAGAGAACTTTATCACTACAGTACTCCACCAATCTGTGAACATCTTATTGCAGCAGTCATATATAAATAATTTACAATATTGGAAACATTCAATTATTGTAACCATGTGACAAATAAAACAAAGGTTGCAGAGATCCATGTCAAACTCCCGAACTTGCAACAGAATTAATTGATTTAAAACCATGAGCTGTGATGAACTGAATCATACATAAATGATTCAGTCAATCTCACAATGTATGCGCAGACCCCAACCCTAGCAAGTCTTGGAGCGATGTGTGTTATGACTTATTTTATCAAATACCTTGCTGAGTTCGCCGCCGACAGCGTCAACTTGAATCGGTTCATCTAAACAACAAGCTACATTCAGTGTAGACGAATAGATTCGTATCGAGGAAAAAAAACGTACTGTGCTGTTTACTAATACTTTGATTTCTGACCAGTGCAAAAATATGTGCGTTTATGAGCTTCTCAAAATGTTTAGCTATAAAATTGATAGCTTACAAAAGGGTCTATAGTTTGTAAATTGATTCTTGGTTTCTTTTTGTATGGTCTGTCTTGCTGCCGTATGTGATGGTTTTTTCAATAAATACCATGACAATTGTGTACTTAAATAAATCACAGAATGATTGACATATCAGGCTGAAATTGATATTCCAGGTGCATTACACAAAATGTAACATAGAATTCGATCTATTTCAGCGCGAGATCGATTGCAGCGATCGATTACCTATTTGGAGCAAATTTTTTCATCACTAAATGAATTTATTTATTTTTCAGGTGCAAATGTCAATGGAAGGGCATGGTTAAATGGACATGCGATTAAACCAGAGGACAAACAGTCAACCATTTCGAGGTATGTGAATACAATCATTGAACAGGAACGAAGTTGGTGGTTCATGGGACGGAGAAGATTTTCAATATTCTTATTGCAGAATTTTCATTAAATCTATGTTTACGAAATATTAGCACGACACAAAAAAAAGATGCAACAGATGAGGTAATATGCAATCATCACAGTCAATGATGCCTTCTGGAATACAAATGAGCACTTAGATGTTTGTATATAAATATTCGCATAAACCCACTGCGATTCACGAGTAAATATTCGCAAGACAGTGCTTTAAACCAGTAGTAACATATTGAAATGATTCGAGTAATTGCAATGAGTATTATAATTGGCTATTATTCTGAAAATACGAGCATTCTTTGTACTGCTCGTCCTCTGGAAGAGAGTAGGAAATATCTACATCTCACATTCAGAACTTTGAACGGAATGGATCGTCAGTCATTTTCTGACGACGGCGATGTTTCAATATTATAGTAGGTCAAAGTCGCCTGTATGCAAGTATTTACATAATATGATTTTTATAGACAAAATTATTCGTAGAAGCAGAACAACTGAAATATATACAATATCTCCAAGATATTGCAGTAAGACATACAGGGTTGGTTATTATATTAGAGACCAGCTGTGTTTTTTGACGCGCTTTTATATACTTAGAAACCATATCGAAAGTTTTCAAATTCCGGGTAGTTTCAGAGGTGTGCGGAAATTCCCAAAACTTTGCAAAACGAATCCATTATAAAATATACAATCATTTGTATTCAATCAATAATTATAAATGTTGTAATAAAATAGTTATATTCTGTGCTATGGTTTTAATACAGGTAAGACTTCTCCCAATATATTTTGAAAGTGCTCAAATCGTTACACAGGAAAAATTTTGAATGATAGCTAGATAAAGTTATAAACCTATTTGGTCGATGTCAATAGTAATAATCTCATCCAGAATTAAAAATGACTTATGATTTTGTTATGGAAATATCAGGGTTGTATAAAAAAATTAGGTGAGGATGGCCTTTCGGGGACGAAACATCCGAATCCCAAAATGCTGATGCCATTGGAAAGAGTGGCAATGTAAATGTGCAAGAAACAAATTGATCGATTCTGCATAATTTCGAGATTTTTCGGATATCTCCTGAACTACCCGGAATCTTGAAAGTAAACGAAAAATTGTTAGGTATAAATTGGTTCAAGCACTGACGCGAAGTCAGGAGCTTTTGCGCCATCTATTGGACACTCCTAATTCAATTTAATCGGCATAGTATTTTTTGAGTTATCGAGGAAATAACAACCAAATTTCGGATTGATATAACTCCAAAACCGTTTGGCCGATTATGCCTTTTAACGAACTGAAGTGTCGAATCAGGATGCACAACCTATCCTAAAAATTGCAAGTCGCTATGTCTTTCCATTCTCAACTAATCGTGAGATACTTTTTTTACTAATGTGATCCTCACAGAATTTCCCATCTTCTTCGCGTTGATATTCTACAACTACTTACCAAATTTCAATTTGGTCTGATCTATATTTTTCGAGTTATTGAGAAAACAATTTCCCATATGGCTTCAACTCTGAAACCGTTTGGTTGATTACCCCTAACAATAAACATAACTGTCTCAAATACGGATGCGCAACCTACCCTGAAAATTGCAAGTCGCTATCTCATTCCGCTCGAAAGTTATCTAGGCAACGGTCACCTATCCAGCTACGGAACTCACACAAGGCTGCTCAGATCTCCAACAATAAAGATCCGATCGTGTTCAAATCTGGAACTTGGCTGTAAGTTTAGGTTGTTAAGCTGTCCGCATCATCCGCGATATTAGACGGATAGTTTCTGAGATATAGAATTTTTTTCAAAGATATTCAATATTTTTTTGGGCGTATGTTCTAGGGGAACATCGTCCTATCATTTCGTCCAAATGTCTGTAATTTTCGAATTTCGAGCTGAAAATTGGCTAATAGACTAATTCGGACTCCCTGATCACGAATCCGGAGTCAGATCTTAGGGTGCCGTCCGGCCGGCCGGCCGGCCGGCAGGCCGGCCGGTTGTCCGGCCGTGTGCACGATAACAGGAGCACCGAAGGTCCTATCGACTTCAAACTTTCAGGGTAGGTTTCTGATCAAAATGCGACGGTTAAGTTCGTTAACGGGCAAAATCGGCCGGACGGTTTAGGAGTTATAGACATTTAAAATTTTGAGGTTATTTCCCTGATATTTCAGGAACTAAAGAAGATGTTGAATCGAAACTTTGTAGTCAGTTCGAGGATATAAACGCGCAACTTTTGGCAAAATTCTGTTATGATCGAAATGTTGGTAATTTTTAAAAAAATATTTCTTTTAATTTTTTCGAAAAAAAAATTTTTTTTTCGTGAACTATTCATCAGATTGCAACAAAAACTTGTACTAACGTCAATTGTAGTATTTTGCAACATTGTGCAAAATTTTGGCTCTATACGATTTCAATTTCTGGAGATATAAGACAAAATGTGTCAAATTTCCTTGGTCTCTCTCAGTATTTTCATCGATTATTATATAATATTCAATAATACGAGTATTAAGGTATTCAACATGATACTGCTTTTTTTCTTTTTTTCTTTACTGGTCAGTACGGGCCACAAGGAAGATGAACATGCGCCCAAAAGCTCCTGTCCACAGGGCTTGAACCAATTTTTTTATTTTCTAGCTATACGATCCTCAGGAATTTTACGCGTTGGCATTTTATAACTAATTGCCATGTTTGAATTGGATTGCTTCCATATTTTTTGAGTTAAGGAGGAAATGAAAACATAATATTAGATAGGTATATGGGTGATTCCGTTCTAACTGTGATATTCAATGTCCTGTATTGTTTGTTCTCATAGGTCATTAATTAATAATCAATTTATGAAATTTTTGTGCTTATTGGAAAATTATGAACATATTTCAACATTATTTTTATATAATATAACTTGCCACTTACAGAAAACTTACAATATATCACTTAAATGTCAGTACCATGTCCATTTCTAGAATTTATTTATTAAATGTCAGTACCGTGTCATGTCCATTTCTAGAATTTATTTATAAATTGTTAGTTTTTTTGTCGTAATAAATGATTTAAACTAATTAACTCATAAATTCTAATGTTTATGATCAAACTGAACAAAATTGACACAGTTTTTATTTAATGAATTAAGTAAAGCTTTAAAGACAAAAGTTATTGAACCGGAATTCAATGTTAACTTAATACATTAAACAAAAAATGTGTCAATTTTGTTCAGTTTGATCATAAACATTAGAGTTTATGAGGTAATTAGTTTAAATCATTTATTACGACAAAAAAAACTAACAATTTATAAATAAATTCTAGAAATGGACAACACGGTACTGACATTTAATAAATAAATTCTAGAAATGGACATGGTACTGACATTCAAGTGATAAATTGTAAGTTATCTGTAAGTGGCAAGTTATATTATATAAAAATAATGTTGAAATATGTACATAATTTTCCAATAAGCACAAACATTTCATAAATTGATTATTAATGAATGACCAATGAGAACAAACAACAGGACATTGAATATCACAGTTAGAACGGAATCACCCATAACTCCATAACTGTTTGGCCGATTATGCCTATTAACGAATTCGAATGTTGCATTCGGATGCTCAACGTACCCTGCAAATTGCAAGTTTAAAATTTGACAACTCCTAGTGCGCCAACACTGTAATCATTATATTATTTATATATTTTTCCAATATCGCCCACAATAAAGATCCGATCGAGTTCAAATCTAATACTTGTCTGTGTAATAAGGTCCAGGTTCTCGCAAGATAGTTTTTGAGATAAGTACAGAATTTTTCTAAATAATAATTTTTTTAAATAATAATTCGTGGTATTCGGTATTTTTCAACTAACTGTCCCGTTTCAATTCGATGAGATGATGTTACCAGTTATTGGTAAAACAAAATTAAACATAATTAAGTTTGTGCTCGGATTCATCGTCAGAGAGTGAAACTAAACGTTTCAGATAATTTTCGGCTAAAAATTCAAATATTCTCAACAGACTTTTGAGCAAATTGATAGGTACTCTGTTCGTGGAAGCAAGAGCATGAATTAGTCATGAGAACACTGCTACCAAGCAATCTATGAAGCTGTGATATGTGATTGAATTTGATAATGGATCATGCATTCATGCAAAGTTTTATACAGATGGCTTCAGTTTTGAATGAATTATTCGATCATTCGATGGAACGATTTTCGTTGCAGAATACACGCTGTTGTATCTGAAATACACAATGTTTTATTGAAGAAGGTTTTTGAGCTACTTTTCTTGGCGGACAATTTTTGGTTTGAACGTAGTGTACCGGGTGTCCCAGTATACATGTTCCAATGGATTTTCTCAGCCATTTCAAATGATAAAAATTTTAAAATTTCATGATTTTCTATTCGTTCAAGGAACCTTCAACTAAGAAAAACAAAATTTGAAAGTCAAATTCGGTTGACCGGAAGTGACTCTGATTCTCAAATAGCACCCTACATATTTTCGGCAATTTTTTAATTCTACTCAAAATTACCATTCCAAGAATGTTTCACACTTTGTATTTTACATTTAATTTGAGGGAGAAAACGTCAATTGAAATTTCAAATTGAAAGAATTGCAGTAGGCTACGATATTTTGTGTAATCTTGATTTTGACTTATAATCCGTGTGTAACAATCCATCTATCTTCAAATGAACCGATAATATGGCATGTAGGATCTCCAGATTTAACACCGCTAGATTTCTTCCTTTGGGGATATTTGAATGATCATGTGTACCAGACTCCTCCTATTGATTTGGAAGATCTAAGAAACAAAATGAGGAATGCATATAGAGCCCTTAATGCTGAGGTGTTACTTCGCATGCACTAGTCCACAGAGCTGAAAGATCTGTAGAAGCAGATGGTCAACATTTCGAACAAATGCTTTATTTATTATAGGTATTTTTTTGCCCCAACTTTTGTAATTTTTTGTTCCTTTCACTACTCATTCTTTGTTTAACGTTCGGTAAAATACATGGTTGACTTCAACTTGAGGAAGGTTTTTTTTAATGATCTTGATTATTGAAGTCAAAATCGAGATTACACAAAATATCGTAGCCTACTGCAATTCTTTCAATTTAAAATATCAACTGATGTTTTCTCCATCAAATCAAATAAAAAATTGTTTCAAGCAATGACGTGAAGTCAAGAGCTTTTGCGCGTATGTTCTATTGTCCATTCTCCTGTATTGGATACTCTTCATCGAATTTACCATGGGGAATTCTATTGTCTGTTCTCCTGTATTGAACAGCCTTAATCGAATTTACCATGGTGAATTCGATTAAGAGTGTCCAATACAGGAGAACAGACAATATAATTTACCATGGTAAATTCGATTAAGAGTGTCCAATACAGGAGAATGGACAATAGAACATACGCACAAAAGCTCCTGACTTCACGTCAGTGCTTGAACCATTTTTTTTGTGAAGTCAGGATAGAATGCAATGAAGAAAAAATTAACACATTGTCTACCTTCAGTTCTTCTTTGGGGGAAGAATACATAATTATTCTAGAAAAATATTACTGGAATAAATGTCATATTTAAATGATGAAAGTAAAGAAAATTATAAGTTTAGTTACAAACATATTGAATGAAATTCAATTGAATTCCAGTAATATTCAATTACTTATTCTAAACCAATAAATGCCCATTGATAGATCTAAAGGTGTTGAGGTGGAACATAAAGATATATTCTCTTTAGTGATAGAAAAACTGGCCTAAAATGCCTCTCTACCAAGCACGAGATTTAATATCGACAAATGAGCCTCTCACCTAACAAGATCAGAAAGTGTGGTTAATTTAAATGTAAGTTTTGAAGTCTTCAGCAAAATTTCAGTGATATCATATTAAAAATAATACATAAACTTTCAAAAGTCCCCTCTTACAAATATACTCCTCTGCAGACGCATGGATCTCTTGAAGAAGAATCGCCTTCTCTATTTTTCAAAGATATTATCTTGTTCATAGAAATTCCTTCACTATTTAGTTGCTTCCTCCTAAGGAGGATCTCTTTCAAAACCAGGTCTGACCGCTACAGGACCCTAATGTAGGGCTATCATCTCCCATAGATTTGTGATGAAAAAATATGTCATCAGGACATTCACGGTTTTGAAGGTTCTCGCAAAAATACAACGATTCCCATCCAGCTTCCGAACTCACAAACGGCTGCTCGGTTCTCCAACAATGTGGATCCGATAGTGTGCAAACTTCTGAAGGCTCTCGCAAAATTTCAGCGATGCCCGACGAATAGTTTATGACCATAGTTATGCCCACTAACGAACTTGTCCGTCGTATTGGGATTCGCCACCTACCCTGAAAATTTCAAGTCGCTAGCTCTTTCCGTTCTCAAGTTATCGTGGCAACGGCCGGCCGGACAGAATCAAATTTGACCTTGAATTCTTCATTGGGGAGTCGAACTAAATTGCTTGAGACCATTTTCGTCAAAAAATTCGAAAGTTACAGACTTCTGGCCGGCCGTCCGGACGGACAGAATCGGATTTGACCTCGACTTATTCATCAGGGAGTCGAACACAATCATTTGAGACCATTTTCGGCGAAATAATCGAAAATTATAGACATTTGGCAAAATGATAACGCGATGTTCCCCAGAACATACGCGCAAAAATACAAAGTCTGATACATCTTTGGAAAGGTACTTTTGAGTAGGATTAAAGAATTGCAAAAAATATATAGGGTGCTATTTGAGATAAAAAGTCTCAGTCACTTCTGGTCAAACCGGAAGTGACTTTCAATTTTTGTTTTTCTCAGTTGAGGGTTCCTTAAACAAATTGAAAATCGTAAAATTTTCGAATTTTTATATTTCGAAATGGCTGAGATAATCCATTGGAACATGTATACTGGGACACCCGGTATATAGGTACTTAATTAGTATGTTGTTCACTTTACAATAATGTATTATATTCGACGGAGTTTGATACATCCGTATTCGTGCGCCTAATGGTATCCCGCTCAATCAATGCAACTAGCTTAAGTTCAATCCACAAAGCACATAATTTCTACAAGTATTCCGTGTGTTCCTTGGTGGGCCAAATCAGCACACGTCAGATTCCAACAAAATTACTCTCCGTTATAATACATCCAAATGACGAGCCGTGAAAGTCTCACGAAACTAGGTAAGACGGTTCGTTCCGATCGCTGCCATTTCCCAAAGTCAAGAAAAACGAAGCTTACCAGCACCGTTTAGAGCTAATCAATCCAGAATCCATGACGATGGGTTATCGATAATGGTATGTTCACATAACCTTCAACACCGGGCTCTTAATTTAATCACAAAGTAAAGTAGGAAATGCTCGTCTTCAACACGTTTTTGACACATATGGCGACCTCTCGTGACCTTGTTGCTCAACTTCAAGTTTACTTTGGCGGCTATCAATTGCATCGTTAGGTAACATCATAAGATGTATTGTTATCCAATTTGTCTGTAATGTTGGCGATTTGGAAAAATTGGTATCGCCGTTGTTGTTGGACTCGAAGCCGAGTGGAAACGAGATGAAATTCATGCATTCGACATTTTAGCTATTTGCAGATTGACTCGAGGCTTACGAGGCAGAATTTCTTCCTGTAAACCAGCTTAAATCGATATAAATTCACTGCCTCGTATCAATATACTTAAATCATGTCTGAACAGATTCCTGGTGTTGAGGTATACTTTAGCGTATTGTATACATATCCATTTCCCAACATTACTAAACTCAACGTAAATTTCGATATTTCTCAGGATATTCGAGAAAGGAAAGGAAATCTATTATTATTGCGCGCATGTTCTGAAATAAACACGTGCTATCATTTTGCATAGATGTTTTTAATTCTGGAATTTTTTGCTGAAAATGGTCTCAAACGATAAGGTTCTACTCACTCATGAATAATTCGAGAACAAATCAGGTTCTGTGTGACCGGACGTTGCCGCGATAACTTTCGGATGGAAAGAGTAGCGACTTGAGATTTCCAGGGTAGTAGTCTAGTCAACTTGTGCTATTTGGACCAACTTTTTCAGCAGTCTCCGAAAATTATGTATGAGGTGTCATTCGATTCGGAATGGCATCTAGATGATTTTTGAAAAAAATGAAGTTCCGCTTGCAAAAATTGTAAAAGTTATCAACAATTAACTAAAAAAAAAGGGGGTTTTAGTTTTTTGTAAATATCTCAAAAACTAATAAAGATTTTTCAAATCTGAAAAAAGATTCAAAAAGAGGAGGAAATTTCCTAAAAAAAGTCTTGACTCCCGAAACTGTACGATAAATATTTATAATTTTTCCAGAGGGATGAAAATAAGGCCGAAAACGGGTACTCTGGCTTGGAGAAGCCACGTCCACTTCGGGCACTTCAACAATAAAAATTTTTTAAACATAGTAAATATGAAAAAAAAAATTGAAAAAATTCAGGCAGTAACTGAATAGATGAGTGAATAATAATCCGCTTGAACAAAATTTTTATAATAATTTTTCATTTAGTTATTCAACAGTTAATTAATAACTTTTTTCTGCTTGCACATTAACATTGCAAGTGTGATAATTGCTAAACTATAAGTTTTAGATTTTTTTCCTCTCTTGGAGCAATTCTTCAAAGGCTTAAGACTAGAATCCCGTTGGGAAAATTAAAAAATGTTTATTTTTCAATTTTTTATTAATAATTTTCGTTGTTGCAAAATTAAAAACTTGAAATAATCATCGAACAAAAATTTTTTTTTTAATATTATTAACGATCCGTTTTTATGTTATTAGAAAGTGCATAGAAATAATTTTTTCAAATTTTTATCTCTAATTGTTTAAAAAATTATTATAAACAAATGCGTTGTTTATAAGATAATTGAAAATTTATTTTTGGAATTTCAATCTTTGATACAAATAATGATTTTTAAAAGAAAAATTGTTCCTTAAAAAAAAATTTTTATTGCTTAAAAACGCATTTGTTAATTAACAATTATTTTCTCTCACTTCTAATTAATATTAAGGAACAATATTTTTTTTTGAAATCATTATTAATTTTTCTTTTCGATATAAAAAAAATTTTCATTTTATTTATTTTTTCATTGTTTATACAATAAACAATTTGTTATAAACAAATAAATTTTTACCTTCTATCTTTTTTTCTATTCTACTTTCTGTCAAAAAAGCAGAAACGGATCGTTAATAATATTAAAAAAAAAAAATTTTGTTCGATGATTAATTTAAGTTTTTAATTTTGCAACTACGAAAATTATTAATAAAAAATTGAAAAATAAACATTTTTTAATTTTCCCAACGGAATTCTATTCTTCAGCCTTTGAAGAATTGCTCCAAGAGAGGAAAAAAATCTAAAACTTATAGTTTAGCAATGTTAATGTGCAAGCAGAAAAAAGTTATTAATTAACTATTGAATAACTAAATGAAAAATTATTATAAAAATTTTGTTCAAGCGGATTATTATTCATTCATCTATTCAGTTGCTGCCTGAATTTTTTCAATTTTTTTTTTTCATATTTACTATGTTTAAAAAATGTTTATTGTTGAAGTGCCCGAAGAGGACGTGGCTTTTCCAAGCCAGAGTACCCGTTTTCGGCCGTATTTTCATCCCTCTGGAAAAATTATAAATATTCATCATACAGTTTCGGGAGTCAAGACTTTTTTTAGGAAATTTCCTCCTCTTTTTGAATCTTTTTTCAGATTTGAAAAATCTTCATAATTTTTGGAGATATTTACAAAAAACTAAAACTCCCTTTTTTTTTGTTAATTGTTGATAACTTTTACAATTTTTGCAAGCGGAACTTCATTTTTTTCAAAAATCATCTAGATGCCATTCCGAATCGAATGACACCTCATACATAATTTTCGTAGACTGCTGAAAAAAGTTGGTCCAAATTGCACTTGTTGACTAGTCTAGTAGGTGGCATATCCGAATGCGACGGTAAAGTTCTTTGATGGTCATAATCGGCCCAACGGTTTCCAAATACTAATTTGATTTTCAAACAATGTAAATCCGATAGAATTGAAGCTTGAACTAGTTGTAGAATACCGACACAAAGACGTGTGTGAAATTTCGTAAAGATCGTATAACTAGAAAATTAAAAAACATTATCTATTCGCGATAACTTGAGAAAGAAAAGGGATAGCTATACTTGATATTTTCAGGGTAGGTTGTACATCCGAATTCAACATTTAAGTTGGGCATAATCAGCTGAACGGTTTTGGAGTTGTACTGATCAGACATGTTGTTGTTATTTCCTCAATAACTCAAGATATACAAATCCGATCCAATTCAAACATGGTTATCAGTTGTAGAATGCCGACGAGCAACTTATTGCGGAATTTTGTGAGTTTGATCACTAAAACAAAAATAAATTGGTTCAAGCACTGACGTGTAGTCATGAGCTTTTTCGCGCAAGTTCCATTGTCTATTCACTCGATCGAGCATAGTTTAGGAAATATAAAATTCTGTAAGATCACTAAAAAAATGTTGAACCGAAAAACTTACTGTTATAATGTTTTATTCACCTCTATTGGATACCCTTATTCGAATTTACCATCGATATAGACCTTTTCCTCAGCTTTTATAAAATATGAATACTTTTTAAACCATTTTAATGACAGACTTCATTAATGAGAGAATTTTTAATTGTGACATATTATGTATTCTTTGTGAATTGAAAATTTTTAAAGATCTGATGATATATGAAAAAACTTTTTTCTCAAGTAATTTCAGGATACGAGATTAAAGAAATTCGGAGAAAATTTCGGGGTCGGCATTCTTCAATCAATTACCAAGTTTTAATTTGATTGAATTTGCATATTTTGAGTTATAGAGGAAATATCAACAAAAATCGAGATGTGTATATCTCTAAAACCATTTTGCCGATTATGCCTATTAACGTACTCAAATGTCAAATTCGAATGAGCAACCTACCCTTAAAATTGCAAGTAGCTGTCTGTTTCCGTTCTCAAGTTATCGAGAGATACATAATATTTTTTAAAATTTTCTAGTAAAACGATCCTCACGAAATTTCACAAACGTCCTTACGTCGGTATTTCACAACTAGTTACCAAGTTTTAATTCGATCGGATTAATATGTGTTGAGGTATAGAGGAAATAATATTCCAGATGGGTATAACTCCGAAACCGTTGGGCCGATTATGACCAACAAAAAACTTAACTCTCCCCTTCGGATTAGCAACCTACTCTGAAAATTCCATATCGCATTATATTTTCTGAGGTATAGAATATTTTTCAACGATTTTCTATAATTTTTTTAAAATTTTCTAGTGATTTGTGGGTCGTCATTCTACAACTGATTATGGTAATTTATTGAAAGGATAATTATTTTGTAAATTATTGATTCAATTCACACACGCCTTCATGTCAATATTCTATAATTAGATACCAAGTTTCAATTCGGGCGGGTCTCTATTTTTTGAGTTATCGAGAAAATAATGTTCCAGAGGGGTATAACTCCGAAACCGTTAGGCTGATTTTGCCCAACAACCAACATAACTCTCCCATTCAGATGTGCAACCTACCCTGAAAATTTCAAATCTTTTTTCGTTCGAAAGTAATCGAGGTAACGGTCACTCATCCAGCTACTGAACTCACACAAGGCTGCTCGGATCTCCAACAATGTAGATCCGACCATGTTCAAACATAGAACTTGGCAGTAGAGTAAGGTTTTGAAGGCTCTCACAGAATTTCAGCGATGTCGGACGAATAGTTTCTACTATACGATCCTCTCGAAATTTTGCAAGAATATTCGCGTCGACATTCTCCAATCCATAACCATGTTTGAATTGGATCGGTTTCATACTTTCCAAGTTATTGAGGAAATAACAGCCACATTTCAGACGGATTGAACTCCAAATCCGTCTGGCCGATTCTGCATATCAACAAACTCAAATGTCTTATGCACATGCTAATTCTACCCTAAACTTTGTAATTCGTTATCTCTTTCCGTTCTCAGGTTATTGTGACATTATTAATATTGTTTAATACATTTTTTTTCATTTTCCAGTGTTACGATTCTCATAAAATTTCACAATTGTCATTGTGTCAGTATTCTACAACTAGCTACAAAGTTTCAGATCTGTATTGGTTGATGACAAAATTGTCACTAGGAAACCATTTGGCCGTTTGTGTCCATTAATGAACTTGTTCGTCATATTCGGACGCAAGTTCTTCATCAGTGAGTCGGACCTATTCGTTTGAGACCATTTTCGGCAAAAAATTTCAGACATTTAGGCAAAATGAGAACGCGAACATGCGCGTAAAAACAGAGTAGCATAATTTTGAATATTTGCTATCCTTGTACCTTGTACTGAATACTAAACATTTATTCCGCCTTAACGAGCGTAGAAGAGATATATGGCTTGGCACTATCATAGAGGGTGATTTGTTAATAATTTTATTGTTGAATAAATAGATTCCATCTCTCCAACTAGCTGGATGGATATTTTTTCATTCTGTATGGCACTGATATACCAATTCTCATTTCCTACAACTATTCATACAAAGGATGACACAACTTTGAACATCCGCATTGAGAATATCAAAATATCCGAAAAATTTTATACCCAATATAAATAGAATTTTTTGCTCAAAATATGTTTGCCTCATTAACAAATTACGACAATTATCTACTTCTCAATTCACCACTAGCTGGATCTGTGTTTAGAGGAGCTTGTTCTGAATTGACGGTAATTTTCAAAATTTCGGCCGAAATGGACTTAAATATTTCATCCCGACTCACTAATAAAGAATTAGGAAAATTAAAATGAATTAGTCCAACAAAGAATCGTTTTGTGATCAACTTAATGAGGAAATAGGAATGAATAGCAACGTCAAGAGAGATACTTCTTATGGGGAATCTAAACAGTAGAGTGACAAGCGACAATGAAAGACGTCTAATAGATATATGCGAACAAAATCACTTGATAATCTTAAATACATCTTTTCAACACTGAGACAATACATAAACGTGGACACAAACAACACGGAATTAGAGAAGCATTATTGACTAAATAAATAACTAGACAAAAATCAAGTTTCAAATTCCTAAACGTAAGAGTACAAAGAGGTGCGATAATTCCCTATTAGAAGGCATGATCACCTCATCGATAAAAACGAAAGAAAACCCAAATGAAACGAATACAGAAGAACCGGAAAATGAGGAACCAGCAATAATATTCAACATAAACAGCTTGGAAGATGATAGTACCAGAATTCTATCATATCACACCCGATTGGAGCATAAAATACAGCAGACAAAATTTGCTAGTATAGAAGAAGAGTACAAATACATAAAGACATGTTGCAGAGGAAGCTCTGGGAATCAGAAGACGTCGAACGTTATAACCCGATAACTATATGTATTCAGGGTCCGAGGCCGCTCCACCGACACGGCCAAGGAGGTGATAGGGTACCTCAGGGTGTCACACTTCCTCTTTTTAAACTGCAGTCCTCCGGGTCTTCTGATGGAATCTATGGACGGTTTAAGCCAGGAGTGAGTTTCCTTATTTTGCAAATATTTTAGAGATCAGTTGAGATAGAGCAATGAAATTTGACGGCTCGAGTAAGCAGCTCGAGTACTTTGAAACCCTGGTGAAATAAGTTTGTGTAACAATCATTAAAACAAATGGTAGGGGGTGAGGTTACTTTTTAATATAAATGAATTTTTTCGGTAACCTCCTTAATAAATTAGATTCCAAAACTGCAATCTTTTACCTTTCGTTTGATGTATCGTTGACACTTGCGCGTCAAGTGGTACAAAGATGTCATCAAAAGAATGTCACGAAACACAACATTTTGGTTGTTGGTAGATTACTTCATACAGATCTTCATTTCCCAGGTTTCCATAACCATAGTGAAATTTTTTCTCTTGCGAGTGTCGTTAGGGACCCTAGTCTCCATTTTTTCAAGATATTAAGAAGTATACATGGTGTTCCCAAAAAGGCTTGCCATCTCACAACTTCCAAATTTTCAATGTGATGACCTGTATTCCTTGTCATTTTTGAATTTCTTCTAATGTTACATTTACTAATTGAATTATTAGCATGAAACGTATGTATACCGCAAATAAAAATTATTTTGTGTGCATGATATTTTGTTTTTTTTGCAAGCCTTGAAAATGCACCTATTTGCCTATTCGCTATTGTTAATTTGGAAGTTGCGAGATGACTACCTTCTTTTGGAACACCTAGTATACTTCTTAATATCTTGAAACTATGGAGACTATAGTCCCTAACGACACTCGCAAGAGAAAACATTTCAATCTGGTAACGAGAAGCTGGAAAACGCCAATCTGTATGTAGTGCTCTACCCCGTTATCGAAAATGTTGTGTGTTCGTGGCATTCTTTTGATAACATATTTGTAACCGCTTGAGACCCAAGTGTCAACGATACACCATATGAAAGGTAAAAGATCGCAATTTTAAAATCTAAATGTACGTTATCGAGGAAATAAATGATTTATTTTAAAAATAACCCACCCTCTCCCCTATCATATGTTTTAGTGGTGGTTATAAAAACGTATCACAGCAGGGTTTCGAAGAACTCGAGCAGCTTACTCAAACCGTCAAATTTCATTGCTGTATCTCAACTGGTCTCTAAAATATTTGCAAAATAAGGAAACTCACCCCTGGCTTAAACCATCCCTAACTTCCATCACAACACCCAGAGGACAGTTTAACAACAGGTGTGACACTCTAATGGCACCTTGTCACCTCCTTGCCTGTGTCGGTTTGCCTGCCTCGGACCATGTATACTAGCACAACCAAGATTTAGCCCATTAACTAACACAATCAAGATTGCCTCGAACCTACCCTGTAACTTTCTCTAAAGTAAAGTTCTTACTCATTTCGTTCGAGAGTTATCGTGCTTGCGGCCCAATGCCCAGACGGCCGGCCAGCCCGGATTATTAAATTTATCAGTGGGTCGAACCGAATCGTTTGAGATCATATTCGGCCAAAAACTCCAAAAATTCGGACATCTTGACAAACTGATAGCTGATGTTCTTGGCAGAACAAGCGCGCAAACATTGAAATTGTTGAATATTGAAAATATTTTGAGACTTCATGATATTGGAATGTGCAATCTTGGTACCTACCTCAAGCTACATTTTCATTTCAATAATATGTGATGACTCGGAGTCTGATCGGATCAAATCTTTCCACCTAATAGTCCTCATTATTGAAAGATTTTTTTCTGGGTTTTCTCTCCCAAGCTCTGAAAAATATCTATAAAATAAAAATTAATTATTTTGTGACTTGCTTCTGCGTAACAAACACAATTCTTGAATTTCACAAAATAACTATCAACAAAATAATTCTAACGATTTTCATTGAGCATCTGACGAAGGAGTCTGATATAGACTCCGAAACGTTACGATATAGTTGTTTCTTCGTTCATGTTGTTTCGTTGTTGTTTGTTAGGCAACATTGTTCAATTGATTGCTTCTGACAAATATCCTGTGTTTCTTACGCAGAAGCAAATCACAAAATAATTAATTTTTATTTTATAGATATTTTTCAGAGCTTGGGAAAGAAAACCCAGAAAAAAAACCCTCAATAATGAGTATACCTTCCACAGTATCCTTTAATGATTACTTAATAGTCCTCAGATTCTGAATTGTTTAATCGAACTTCCTCAAATCGTCTGTTCTTCTGACGTTTTTCTAGAATGAAGAAGGAGATCAATCACCATTTTCAATCATAAATCTCAACTCCTCCAGTGAATATTCGTACAATAATACTGAGCCTCCCTCTTTGGAATAAATGTATAGCTAAAGTGTTACTTTCTGTGTTTCTTTAACTATCAGAACTAGTCGATAATTTGTTCACTTTACTTGAAATTGCCTATTACCGAGGTGCGGAAGCTCAAAGAGCGGTATGCCGCTGCATAACAATAATTTTCAGAACTGGTCAGTTAATTGATTTCAAACAATAATTCATCACAATAACTGAAAGGCAGACGTCAATATACAGAATGGTCAGTGCTGAAGAGAAATATATTGAATCCTGAAGCTAAATGAGCAGCAACGAATAACAACATCGTCCAGTTACTGTTTCATTTCATCTCAGTTATTCAGATTGAAAATCATTAACCTGAATTAATAAGATCATCCAATATTATTACTGCAATTTATTTTGACTGGAAGAAGTCGTTAAAAGAGGATAATATATATACAGTGCTTTTCAAAAAGTACGCACCAAGAGGAAATTTTCTTGCCTGTATAAATTTTTGAAATTTTGGTATTCGGCATAGTTGGTGCTCAAGAAATGATGATTTTTAACATTTATGTCATTGATCCTGTTACTCTGCAAACCTATCAAAAATGAAATTTTTTTTTGGAAAAATTACCATAAGATGTACAAATGTACAAATCAGAACAATATCAAAAAGCTTCTGAAGGAAATGTTGCTCAGAATTTCATTTTATACCAAACTGCCAAATTTCATAGTGAAATTCCGAAATTTTTTGATATTAATATGTTGATTAATGCTTTGCGGAAATTTGAAAGATTATTCGGAATGTATTTCCAATGAAACTGACATTATCAAAATTCAAATAAAGTTGATATTAATTCAATGTTCCTCATAAATTATGATAACTATAGTGAAAACCTCGCAATATTGGTGCAAACCGAATTTTACTAGAGAAATGAAATGCGCAAATAGCTCATATCTTGCTAATTATTCTCGGAACATCATACGAAATTAAATTCTTCGATTTCACATCTGAAAAAGAATTTTCCAATCCCCTGAAATCCCTTGTGAATTTATTAACTCAAATAGCACTAAAAACACAATACAGACATCATCTAAAACAAAGTTACCTGTGAAAATTAAATCGAGTTGACAGGCGAACTAAATAAATAAATAATTTGTAAGTTTATAATTATATGCGCCTGTCAAATTGATCTCATTTTATTATATCAATGTATTCTTATGATAGAACTGCATCATAAAGGATATTCAATTCAAATAATAGTATATTTATCAAGATTAAATGAGCAATCTGAGAATGAGAACTGCACCATGGAAGAAATCAAATTAAAATAGCTGAAATGAATTTGACTCTCTCTTATGATGAAATGTACGAGTATGAACACAGATCATATAATAAAGCTTAAATAGAATAAATATAGCATTCTGATAAAACATAAAGTACGATTCATTATTGAAATTTAGAAAAATCATATCTCCGAAAGTATTAGCTTGTTGGAGTTGAAAATGATATCGATGGATTCTAATGGTGAAACTGCATCTTAAATAAAAATTGAATTTGAAATTTGTTGTTAAAAAAAAATTTTTTTTTCGTTACTCCGAAACCATCTGGCCTATTTTGCCCAATAACGAACTTAACCGAAATATTAATCTCCCTAACCTACTCTGAATTTTTTTTTTTAATTTTGAAAAATTTTTTTTACACTTTGCGGTAACCTGGTCAATACAAAACTTCACATGCGTATAAAGGTCATGATTCTTCAATTTGATGCTAAATTTCAGATAGATCGAGTGATCAGTTTCGGAAATATTCATAAAAAAATTGTTTTACTAAAATCGGCAATAACTCCGAAACCGCTTGATGGATTTCGCCCATTAACGAACTTAACCGAGATATTTACGCTCCAAACCCACCTTGCAAATTTCAATCCTCTAACTCTTTTAGTTCGAGAGTTATCGTGCCTACGGCCGGCCGGCCGGACCGGCCGGACAGAATCGATTTCGACCTCGGATTCTTGATCAGTGAGTCGAACCAAATCGTTTGAGACCATTTTGAGCCAAAAATTCTAAAATTACAGACATTTGGGCAAATTGATAAGCACTCAGTTCCGAGGAACTAGAGCGCCAAAAAGGGCAGAACGAGTAAAGGAAAAACAATGATACATATAGAGGTACCTATACTAGCGGTTCCACAATATGACTTGAACTGTACGTATAGTTATGATTTTATTTGATTCAGGATTCAAATTGGATGTTTTTGCGAACATATTCTGAGGATCAGTGTGCTTTTGTTTCGCAGAAATGTCTGTACTGTTAGATTTTTTTGCCGAAATAGTCTAAAATGATTAGGTTCCCACTCAATTAAAAGTCGGTAATTACTTTTAGAATGCCGACACGCAAATGTTCGCGGAATTTTGTGAATAAAGTATCCTGAAATTACTAGATTGTGAAAATATATCGAAGGTAAGTAATAACGTTACGGGATTGGCTCCCGTAGCCAAAATTGTTCTCTTTAATTTTTTGGCGCTCTAGTTCCTCGGAACTGAGTGCTTATTAATTTGCCCAAATGTCTGTAATTTTCAAATTTTTCGATGAAAATGGTCTTAAACGAGTTGGTTCGACTCACTGATCAAGAATCCGTGGTCGACGTTCATTCTGTCCGGCCGTCCGGCCGGTCCGGCCGGCCGTAGGCACGATAACTCTCGAACGGAATGAGCTAGACAGTTGAAATTTTCAGAGTAGATTTGGGAGATAAATATCTCGGCTGAGTTCGTTATTGGGCAAAATCGGACAAATGGTTTCGGAGTACCAAAAATAAAATTTTTTTACAAACCAAATTCCTAATTAAATTCTTTTCAATAAGCAGTTTCACCATAAGAATCCAATGATATCATTTTTAACTCTAACAAGCTTATACTTTCGGAGATATGATTTTTCAAAATTTCAATAATAAATCGTATTTCAACGTTGTCACTGAATGATATAATTCTATGTATGAATTGTCATAATGTCAACTTATTTTCCTGAGACATAACATCATCTAATCAATCGAAGAATTGTGAGCGAAGTGAGAAAAATCTCAGTTGTTTGCTCCGAAATTAGTTTTTCTCAGAAAAGTCTTACATTTCAGAACGGAACATGAAGTAAGAGATCTGAGATTAGTGAGACTGCTTTTCATCCATAGACATAGATATAACTCTCGAACGGATGAGGTAGGTAGTTGAAATTATCACAGTAGGTTAGGCAGATGAACATCTCGGTTAAGTTCGTTATTGGGCAAAATTGGCCAGATTTAATTCGATTTCTTCCATGGTGCAGTTCTCATTCTCATGATTGCTCATTTAATCTTGATAAATAAACTATAATTTGAATTGAATTTCCTTTATGATGCAGTTCTCTCATATGAATACATTGATATAATTCCCAACTCTGAGAAACCAATACTTTCGGAGATATAATTTGTCTGTTTGAACTAGAGCGCCAGAAAGCTCCTGTCCACAGGGCTTGAACCCATTTTTTTTTATTTCTTCCGGAATAAATAACTTTGATGAATAGTATATCTACTGAATTTAAGTCCATCTTTCAATAACACTACTTGAGACGTGAGTTTTTCCGTATATTATCAGATATTTGATGAACTTTGATTCCGATTTAATACATATTTTGCAGAATTAAAAATTCGGGGATTTTAGATGATGCTCTCATTACTCAAGTCTGTCATTAAAATGATGCAAAATGTATTCATTATTTAGAATTTTTGGCTGAAAATGGTCTCAAACGATTTGGTTCTACTCAATGATCAAGAATCCGTGGTCGAAATCGATTCTGTCCAACTGTAGATACGAGAACGGACCGTTGAAATTTTCAAGGTAAGTTTGGGAGATAAATATCTCAACCGAGATTATTGAACAAAATCGGCCAGATTGTTTCGGAGTAGCGAAAAAAAAAATTTTGTTTTCCATTACAAATTTCAAATATAATTTTTTTTAAGATGCAGTTTCATCATGAGAATTCATTGATATCATTTTCAACTGTAACAAGCTAATACATTCGGAGATATTATTTTTCAAAATTTCTATAATTAATGTTATCACAGAATGCGAATTCTATGTGTCTGTGTTCTATCTGTTTTCACTGTTCGTACATATAATCTTATCTACCTATGACAGATATGTCAAATATATTGATTTATGTTATAACAAAGTTTGATTGAATGCAAAAAGAACAATTAAAGGATATTATATTACCCCTACCTTATATGTCCTTGGAAAATCCATATGATCATGATCATGAAAATATATTCAGAATATCTTCAGTGAAAACAAAACCGGAATATTTGGTGCAGTTGGTATAAAGACCTGCTGTGGTGCCGGGGTCGCGGGTTCGAATCCCGCTCAGGGCATGGATGTTTATTGTGATTGTCCGGTATGAATGTGATTACACTTTATTTCTGCTGGTTAATGACGAAAGTCAAGACCATATTTAGGGACTAGGTCCACCATGATTTAAAAAAAAAAAAAAAAAAAACCGGAATATTGGCTGAGTTTCAATTGATATAATATAATTTTCAGAGGAGATTTGAGGAATGAATATATCGAATAAGTTCGTTATTTAATTTTGATTCAGTTTCATTTATGACGCAGTTCTATTATAAAAATCCATTGATATCATTCCCATTTCTGAGAAACCAATAATTTCGGATATGAATTGCCAAAGTTTGAACAAGAGCGCCAAAGCTCCTGTCCACAGTGTCCACATTTTTTAGTGTTCATAATAAGTGAACTCAAACTAGAAAAATATTTTTCAGTCCTGAACTTTCTGAAAATTTTCTGGAACAGAAATAAAAAAAAAACCTTTTCGTTCAAATGGGACATGATGAAATTGTCTTGTATTTGAAGATTATGATACTTATAATGTGAAAACGTGCCACATGAAGTTCCTCACTGTGATTCATTTAGCGTTTTCGATACTCATCTCATTCAAAATAGTGAATATTTACTAAATGGTTCTTTTCTGGGTTTTCTCTACCAAACTCTATCTATACAATCAATATCTATTAAATAAAGAAAATGGGTTCAAGCCCTGTGGACAGGAGCTTTCTGGCGCTCTAGTTAAAACAGACAAATTATATCTCCGAAAGTATTGGTTTCTCAGAGTTCAGAAATATATCAATGTATTCTTATGATAGAACTGCATCATGAAGGAAATTCAATTCAAATAATAGCTTATATATCAAGATTAAATGAGCAATCTGAGAATGAGAACTGCACCATGGAAGAAACCAAATTAAAATAGCTGAAATGAATTTGACTCTCTCTTATAGAACAGGATGAAATGTACGAGTATGAACACAGATCATAAAATAAAGCTTAGATAGAATATTTATAGCATTCTGTGAAAACATAGAAGTACGATTCATTATTGAAATTTAGAACTTCAACTTAGCAGAAAGTGAATTCAAACATCATAGAAGAATTTAAATTCAACAAGAGTGCCAAAAATTATCAAACCAAAACCAATAGACGAATTCTACCCAACAACGAACTCATCCGAGATATTCATTCCTCAATTCTATGATGAACGATAATATATATCTTTCCTCAAATCTACTCCAATACACCAATATTCCAGTTTTGTTTTTAGTGGAGATATTCTGAACTCAATATTATTAACTCACCATTACCATTCCCATCACCATATGGATTGACCATCGGCATGAAAATATCAACCAACAAAAAGTATGATAATATATTATAATTCTCATATTTATACGATTGCTGGAATGAATGACAATGAGACAACGTCATGTCTCAGGAAAATAAGTTGACATTATAACAATGCATAGAATACACACAGAATAATTCTATCATTCTGTGAAAACGTATAGAAATACGATTTACATTGAAATTTTGAAAAATCATATCTCCGGAAGTGTTAGCTTGTTAGAGTTAAAAATGATATGAATGGATTCTTATGGTAAAACTGCTTATTGAAAAAAAATTAATTTGGAATTTGTTTTGTAAAAAAAAAAATTTTTTTTGTTACTCCGAAACAATCTGTCCGATTTTGCCCAATAACAAACTTAGCCGAGATACTTATCTCCCAAACCTACTCTGAAAATTTCAACTGTTTAGCTCATTCCGTTCGAGAGTTATCGTGCCTACGGCCGGCCGGACGGCAGGACCGGCTGGACCGGCCGGACAGAATGAATTTCGACCACGGATTCTTGATCAGTGAGTCGAACCAAATCGTTTAAGATCATTTTCATCGAAAAATTCTAAAATTACAGACATTTGGGCAAATTGATAAGCACTCAGTTCCGAGGAACTAGAGCGCCAAAAATATCATTTTGTAAATTGCTTCTACGTTAGAAACACAAGACAATTTGCCAGAAGCAATGAATAAAACAGAAATAATTCTGAAGATTTTCGCTTAGTGCCTGACGTAGGAGTCTGATCTCGTCTCCGAAACGTTATGAAATAGTAGTTTTATCGTTGATGTTGTTTCGCTATTGTTTATTAGTCAACATTGTTCTATACATTGCTTCTGACAAATAACTTGTGTTTCTAACGCAGAAACCATTCCAAAATAATGATTATTTTATTTTATAGATACTTTTCAGAGTCTGGGAGAGAAAACCCAGAAAGAAAACCATTTCGTAAAGGATATACCTCCCAAAGTTTACTTCAATTATTAGTCACCATTTCTCTTAAAAAAGTGGGAAAGCCCTGACAGAGGCTTTGGCGCTCTTGTTTAAACTTTGACAAATCATATCTCAGAAAGTATTGGTTTCTGAGAGTTGGGAATTACATCAATAGATTCTTATGATAGAACTTCATCATTGAAGAAATTAAATTCAAACATCATAAAGGAAATTACAATCAACAAGAGTGCCAAAAATTATTAATCCGAAACCACCAGACCGATTCTACCCATTCCTCAAATTTACTTCCTCAAATCTACTATGAAAATTATATTATATCAATTGAAACTTAGACAATATTCCATTTTTGTTTTTACTGGAGATATTATGAACCCAATTTGATTAACATACCAAAGTATATATTTCCATCATCATCATCATCATATGGAGTATCATCATACGTATTATCTAAGAGCAATCTACGATAGCTCATACTTTGTTTCACATATCTCTTTTCTGTATATGAAATTTTTGAACACAGATCATTGAATTCATAGATACGGACGTCAATTTTTGATACAGCATTCTGTGAAATCATAGATATCTCCGAAAGTATCAATAAGTTAGAATTGAAAATGATATACATGGATTCTTATGATGAAATTGCATTATGAAAAAAATTTAATTCGAAACTTTTAATGTTGAAAATTTTTTATTTTCTCTTTACTCCTAAACCATCAGGCCGATTTTGCCAAGTGAGGAACTTAACCGAGATATCTACAACCCAAACCTACTCTGAAAATTTCAACTGCCTATAGCTCATCCCGTTCGAGATTTATCGTATCTAAGACCGGCCGGACAGAATCAATTTTAACCACGGATTCTTGATCAGTGAGCCGAATCAAATTGTTTCAGACCGTTTTCATCCAAAAATTCGAAAATTTCAGACATTTGGGCAAATTGATAGCACTCTGTTCCGTGGAACAAGAGTGCCAAAGAGTCAAAAAACGGGGTTTCTAATGAATCGCAAAAGCCAATTTTTATCTTTCGCCTTTACTTATTCTATCCTTCACAACATCTCTCTTATGAAGTCCGCAACGAACTGTGTATTAAAGTCACGTGACTACCAGTCCATATTATTCTATATCTATGGTATCGACCGAAAGTTCACGAGTTAGGAGTCATTTCAAATTGTGCTGCAAATCTTGACTTAAATCTGGAAATGTGAACGCTTCGTGCAAGACGGTTGCCACAATAATGTGTTTGGCGAAGGTTCGAAGCAATTAAGCATAGTTCTGATTTGATTCATACCATGGATGAAACCTTCATTCATCGTAGCACCCCTTACAACAAAGGATCAATACAATGGTATCAAGTGGATAATCGGAATCAAAGACGGCAGAGACTGCCATATCTGCAGGTAAGCTCATGGCATCAGTCCTTTGGAATACCCGTGGGATAATTTTCATTGACAATCTTCAGAGAATCAGGGACTCATTGTAGCATTGCAGTGACAAGAAGAAAAAAAATCTAGATTGGCAAAAAACTTATTCTGACAAGACTGCTGTTGGCGCTATGGTAAAATACAAAGACTAAAAGTTCACAATTCTTTGGTCACGCAAATTACTGGATTAAGCCCATTGAATTATTTTCTATTTTCAATATTTACCAAGAATGAAGAAGTGGTCTGCGGTTGATGACAAGCACCACTATTCTCACTATTCACAGAGTACCTAAGCCATGGAGCGTCGGCGGAAAACGTGTATCGAGCTATCGAAGGTGTTAAAGTATAATATTTTTGGCGCTCTTGTTCCTCGGAACAGAGTGCTTATCAATTTGCCCAAATGTCAGTAACTTTCGAATTTTTGGCTGAAAATGGTCTTGAAAGATTTGGTTTGACTCACTGATCAAGAATCCGTGGTCGAAATTGATTCTGTCCGTCCGGCCGTCCGTCCGGCCGTTAACACGATAACTCTCGAACAGAATGAGCTAGACAGTTGAAATTTTCAGAGTAGGTTTGAGGGACAAATATCTCGGTCAAGCTCGTTATTGGGCAAAATCGGTTCAACAGTTTCGGAGTAACGAAAACAAATATTTTTTTTTACATTACAAGTTTTGAATTCAATTTTTTTTTAGATGCAGTTTCATCATAACAAGCTAACAAGCTTATACTTTCGGAGATATAATGTTTCAAAGTTTCAATAATATCGTATAAGTTCTATGTTTTCACAGAATATGAACACAGAATCTGTCTGTGATCACTATTCATAAATGTCATCTTTTCTAGCTATTAGAGATTGTCAATTCATAGTTGTTACTCTTGGAAAGCAAATATTCGATTCTTGAATTTGTGAATATATACAAGACTGTTTTGATGTAGTTTATGGAGGCAATAGGAAAGAAGAACATAATGGGATCATCAGAAGAAATTACTGTTCGTTGACCACTGAGGTTAATATTTTCTTTTACTTCCTTGAGTAGTGAGACATGTTCCTATATACCTACAGTATTTTCATAATGTTGCTAGCAAAAAAATAGTGAAATATGGATCTACATTTGTGTATCAATCATTTTTTCTTAAGTTAAGGTTCATAATACAGAAAAGAATGTGTTTGTGGTATGTACTATTAAATTTTAAATTATGAAATGAAGATAGTATTTTATTAATATATTTTGAACTATTAAAATAATTCGTTCGTAATCCACTACCTACTCAAATATCAGGAATAAATGGACAATCTGCTATGACTGTCTGCAGCCTTGCTTTAGACATTTCGATGATACTTTCCTTAGGAATTTCGAGTTATGAAAACTATGCACCGAGTCTAAGTTGCAACAACCCATTCCACAAGGTTTAATCATTGCAGATTGCTCATTTAATCTTGATAAGTAAATTTGATGACAATTTTTGAAGCATTAAGGTATTGAAGCATTGTAGATTGGCCTTTTTTTATAAGATAAGTTTTGAAGCATTAAGGCATTGAAGCATTGTAGATTGCCCTTTTTTATAAGATAATTTTTGAAGCATTTTTTTAAACGACACTTTTTTTTAATTTAATTCATTTCATGATGCATTTCATAGGAATCCATTGATATAATTCCCAACTCTTAGGAACCAATACTTTCGGAGATATAATTTGTCTGTTTGAGCAAGAGCGCCAAAAAGCTCCTGTCCACGGGGTTTGAACCAATTTTTTCGGGTAATAGCTGAGCACCAGTTATGTTTTGCTCATAAATATAGTTCTATCTAACGTGAAAGTGATTAATTCGAAGTTTAGAACTTCTTCAGATAC
This sequence comes from Halyzia sedecimguttata, assembly GCA_937662695.2. NCBI lineage: Eukaryota > Metazoa > Arthropoda > Insecta > Coleoptera > Coccinellidae > Halyzia > Halyzia sedecimguttata. Next base: position 4,918,340 of record OW569416.2, on the reverse strand, counting down.
CTATCAGTGTTTCCTACAATTTCAAGGAACGTGATATAATAATACATAAGGAAGTGTTCATCGAATATGGTCGTCAAATATGTAGTAATTGACCATATATTCTCTTATTCCGAAGATAGAGTATTATTAAGATATCAGATATATGATTATGCAAAGTGTTTGAATCTCTTTCACAATAGAGCAATCATTACTTCTTTACTACTATATACTTAGAAAGGGGAATATGTAGAAACTAGGTACAATAAATATGCGAGCCGAAGAATATAGGACACAGAAATTCGTGGTTACAAATATGAACATAGTATCTAGGCTGTAATTCATTCTATCCTAAAAATATACTACGAATTCATTTTTGCTTATTCATTTTTATTGAGAAGGTACCGATCTACAAAAGCTAATAAGATTCATTTATTGTCACACTAGGCGTGGTTGAATATGAGTCATACTTATTTTCGGATGAAACCATTCAGTTCGTATAAAGAATCTGAACTACAAACACCGCCGCCAATTTAACAGAGAAAATTTTCTCTATTCAATATTATCGATTTTCTCATTGAGTGTGTTCTCACAATATCGCTTAAGACCATTTTCATCCAATAATTCGAAAATCACAGACATTTGGGCAAATGGATAAGCACTCTGTTCCGAGGAACAAGAGCGCCAAAAATGAACTGGGAATGAACACTGAATCTCGGAATCTCACTGATTTTTTAAGAGCTATCATACTAACGTTTAAATATATTTGTCCCCTATGCACTTTTCAATTTTGAGTTTGGCTAGCTATAGAAATATAATATCCGAATCGTTCATGGAAATCTTGTGAATTCTATGGAGATTATTTCTGCTTTTTTCGTGATACTATGGACTACTATTATCAGTTTTCGATGCTACGGACAGTCTGGTTTACGGCAGAATCGTTCCTTGAAATAAAAATTACAGACATTAGGGCATCATAGCACCACACTAGTTTCATTCTCGAATTAATCATGTAATGATAAAAAAATCATTTCGATTTGAAGGGAAATAAAACCGTTAAAATGAGAGGTTGACCTGATAAGTATTATCCGGACTCTGCACCAATAAAATAAACCATTATGGACTGATTTACTGAATTTAAACAAGAACGTAGAACTACACCGATGATGCGCTACGCTCAGGTCGTCCAAACGAAGTCGTTTTACAGAAAAACTACACAAAAATCCGTCAAGTGAAGGTGAGGGAGCTACATGACCCCAAATATATCGAAGTAACGTGTAGGCTTTATTTTGCATGAACATTTGTCTATGAGAAAACTGGTTTGGAAGTGAATGCCATGAGTGCTAACAGCAGACCAAAACCCACAATGATTCAATGATTCCGAGCGCAGATCGGGAGACGAGAAGAGACCTTTTGCATCGATACGTAACAAGGGACGAAACTTGGATCCACCATTACACACCAGAGTTAAATCGGCAGTCAGTTGATGGACCAATATGTGGCCAAAAGCACAACAGAATGCTGACAAGGCTATGGCGTCCGTATTTTGGGATGCGAAGTATATAATGGTTATCTTTTACCTTGAAAAGGACAAGAGAGTCAGTAGCGATCTAGTAAGCTACGCGGATTGTTCAAACGGGGAAATTTCCAAGAAACGGCCTCACATATAAGCAAAGAAAGTGGGCTTTCACTAAGACAATTAATCTTGTCACAAGTCTTTGGAGATGAGAGGACAATTGCACGAATTACAAATTGATTCCACACCAACGCTACTCTCCAGATTTGGCCCCCAGCGACTTTTACCTGCTTGTAGACCTAAAAAATTGATTCGACTCGAATGACGAGGTGATCTTCGAAACAAACGCTTAACTAAAGGCCAAAGGTAAATCGTTTCTCAAACGGTATCGAGATATGTATTATGTTGATGAATAATATCATAATATTATTCATTTGGATTTGAAGAAGACCTTATGCAATTTTCAAATATTTCAGTTCAATGAATATACTTTCGGATATAAATATATCTTCATATACATATAATAATTCTTCAATTCATATAATAATTCTTCTGTAAGTTTTATATCACTGAACTTCTCCTGAACGACGAGACCAATTTTAATGACATGTTGTGTCTGTGTTTGATTGGATTTAGAGTCACAATCGATTCTTGTAGGAAGCGCCGCAATTTGATTATATAATGTACTAAATGGTGGATTCACTGATGCAGTTATTACCGGTTTCAAAGAACTTTGGCTATTCTCAGATCTCAGAGACATTGTGATGTCACATTGAAATTCATTATTAATTTTAAGTTCAGTCAGTATTACGCTGTTTGTAAAACTAAAGTTTAGACATATTAGATCAAAGTGTAATTAATGCGTCAACGGTTTTCGGAATGTAATTTTAAACTATACATTCTGGGATTCGTTAGCTGCAGTATTGCAGTAAGTATTCCACATAGTTATTAACTTACAAGTATTTTCATTTATGTGGTGCAACCACAATATTATAATCACCTCTGATCACACCAATAATACAGGCTCTTCTGTCAAATGAGCTAATTTCAAGCAGCAAATATCGTCCAGACAACACTAGAATTTATCGGCTAAGGATATCAAGAAATGGTAGTTAGTTTTTGATTTTGCTTTGGGCAACAGCAAATCGCAAATGACAATGTCAAAAAGCAAAGATTGAAATGTCACTCTTATGTCGTATGTCACTGGAACATTAGTAGGTATGTCGAAAATAAGAATATTGAAAAACTTCCAGTAGGTATTTCGTTCCAAACGATATATGACCTTGTGGGTATTCATGGAAGGTGCGAAGTGCGGACCCACAACCTATTGATTTTTCCTGCGTTTCGTTCCAGCTCTCACTGGTGAACTTATGAATACAGCTTGTTCAGTGATAGCCTGCCGTAAACGCTTTTGACTTCAGCAGGAAGACACCGGATCTATGACTCAACTGCGGTGCTTCGGTTTTAATGTGTTACGCACAGTAGTGTCAGGTGTTCAGACGAGGCAACATCTACTGGTGAGAACTGCGAAGAGGCAGAATCGGTGGGAAAAATGTAGTCCCCTACAATACACCCATACAAGTGGCCGAAGTCCCGACGAGTTGGGTGTGATGTATTCTTTCACATGAAACCATGCCGCGAGCTGAGGGAGACCAAACTTCGTCGAGTGGACGCGCAGCTTGGAAGGTGCGAAAAAATAGCACACATCAGTTCGCCTAGCAGGAGGTCACGCGCTCACCATCACATCGAGATCACCAATTATGGATTTCGATGGAAGGTGCGATGTGAGGACCCACAACCTCTTGATTGTCCAGCGTTTCCTTCCAGCTCTCACTGATGAACTTATCAATACACAGGGGTGGGTGTTCATCAAGACAAGGTGACATCTACTGGCAAGAACGGCGAAGTTCCCTACAACCTAACCTTACAACCGCATAATTGGTTCTATATTGTTGGAGATATTGAAAACATATTGGAATCCGATTTGAGTAGCTGGATGGGGAAACGATATCACGATAACTTTAGAAACGGAAACATGTAGATAGAATTTTTCAGGGTAGGCGGCGCATCCAAATGGGACTAGTTCGTTATTGGGCATAATCGGCCAAACAGTTTTACCCATCTTAATTTTTGTTGTTATCTCCTCTATAATTCAAAATATGCAAATCCGATCCAATTAAAACCCGATAATTACACGTAGAATGCTGCCTTTCTGATTTTAGTGAAAAATCGTGAATATCATATTTCTGAAATTTTATATTTCAGAATAGTATATTCTAAAACAAGTTGCAGAATGGGCTCCTATTAAAACACGAATGCAAAATTCGAAAACGAGCGACGAAGGAGCGAGTTTTCGAACGCATGAGTGTTGGAATTGCCTTCTGCAACGAGTATTATAGACGATATTTTCTCTATTTCAGGCCAATTTTGTAAAATACTATTGAAATTTAATGAAAAATTCGGATTATACATCTTAGTCATTTTGGTATTGTATCTTGGCAGTTGGTGTGACTGTTACAAAAGTTGACAGATTACGGAGTAGGAAATGGAGATTTGAAACAGTTTCCTGTTAATATAAGTAATAGCATGTATGATTCAAAATTAGCAAGAAGGAAATCTGTATAGTACCTTATTTTTTAATGAAAATTAAACTTTTCCTCTCAACAATTATTACACTATATCCAGATTATATTATTGTTAATTGACGTATGTTGAAATTTGATAGGATCGAATGTCAGGGCTGACTACCACAGAACGAAAAATATTACTAGAAAGAATGCAGGAATGAGTTCATTCCAGCACTGTTTTTAGTGCTCGAATGGACTCATTACAATACTGAAATAGAGAATAGTATATTATAAAACAAGTTGCGGAATGGGCTCCTATTAAAACACGAATGCGCACGAACGCTCCTTCGTCGCTCGTTTTCGAAGACATGAGTGTTGGAATTGCCTTCAGCGACAAGTATTAGACGATATTTTCTCTATTTCAGACAAGTTTTGTGAAATACTGTTGAAATTTAATAAAACCTGTGATAAAACATCGGGATTATACATCCTAGTGACTTTTGTATTGTATCTTGGCAGTTGGTGTAACTGTTACGAAAGTTGACAGATTACGGAATTTGAAGTCGAATCGTAGGTAGGACATGGAGATCAGATTTGAAACAGTTTCGTAATAGCATGAATGATTCAAAATTAGGGAGAAGGAAATCTCTAGTACCAACCTACCTCATTATTTTAAGAAATATAAAACTTTTCCTCTCAACAATTACTTCGTTATAAACAGATTATTATATATATTGACAATTGACGTGTGTTGAAATTTGATAGGATCGAAGGTCAGTGCTGACTACCACAAAACGAAAAATATAACTAGAAACAATGCGGGAATAAGTTCATTCCAGCACTGTTTTTAGTGCTGGAATGGACTTATTGCGATACTGAAATAGAGAAACTATATTCCAGAATCTACTGAAATTCCACATATACCTTCGAGCCGCTAGTTTACAATCGAATACCGAATTTCAGCTCAATCGACTTTGTATGAGGCGTGAATAGATAATGAAACCTGCTTGCAGAAGCTCCTGACTTCACGTCAGTGCTTTTAAAGAATCTTTTGCCCATTCATTGGAAAACATTTTATTTTGATTTGAGGCTATAAAGTATAGGAAGACATCTTATTGGATAGAAGACGGGAAAACTTATTGAAATCTGCGGGATGGATATTAAAAGATAAATTGTTTGAATATACTCCATATTTATTTTAGAATTGCTAAGAACTATTTCAATTTTGAATTTGCAGCATATTATTATCATGAGTAACAATTCCTCAAAGAATCGGAAATAATTCTAACTAGGATTCTCCAGACATGCAGAATCTGTGTATCAATTCTTAAGAAATGGTAGGAATATTTGCACCAGTCCCTACTTCTACACCAAAAGACAGTCGCCGTTCTTCGATATGCATATTCAGTGCAAAGAATGCTTCCACAATGGATGAATTGATGAGAGCCACTGTTTCACTTCAATAAATATCTAAGCACAAGTCGCAAATACTCGCCTGAATTGAATTGAATTCCTGATTGAGTTGTTAAGAGGATGGGACCTCCTGATGCTTCGTACCGAACGTTAAAAGCCGACAATTTGTACTCTGATCGAGATAGTGTTGATAAATGTTTTTCATTAAAAGGAGATATACTTGAGAGTCTGTTCATTTGAATCCAACCATGCGTTGCGATAGACGGTAGTTATGTTTAGATCGTTCGCTGTAATCTTTGAACGTAATGCGATGACGACGATAAAAACCAAAATGGGTTCAAGCCCTGTGGACAGGAGCTTTCTGGCGCTCTAGTTCAAACAGACAAATTATATCTCCGAAAGTCTTGGTTTCTCAGAGTTGGGAATTATATCTATGTATTTTTATGATAGAACTGCATCATAAAGGAAATTCAATTCAAATAATAGTTTATTTATCAAGATTAAATGAGCAATCTGAGAATGAGAACTGCACCATGGAAGAAATCAAATTGAATCTGGCCAATTTTGCCCAATAGCGAACTTAACCGAGATATTCATCTCCCTAACCTACTCTGAAAATTCCAAAATTACAGACATTTAGGCAAATTGATAAGCACTCTGAGCGCCAAAAAAACAAGTTTCGTATGACAATTGCCCAAATCAGGTTTAAAGTACCTACAAATAGTAGATATTCCATAATACATGTATGAAAGAAGAGAAGTAATAATGAAAAATTACCTTGTAATCGATCAAAAATTTCCTGATCTACGTTCACCAAATTTTCTCCTCTCTCGAACTACAGAATTATGCTTTCAATATTTACGTAATATTTTCAAACGTTTTTGGATGAGGTCCCCGTTGCATCGCTAAAATACGAGTATTTCAACACCAATATTTTTGAAGTTATAATATTCTCTTCCGTCAGTCCCGTCATAAATTGAGAGAACTGAGATCAGATCTCTTACTTCATGTTCCGTTCCGAAACGTAAGACTTTTCTGAGAAAAACTAATTTCGGAGCCAACAACTGAGATTTTTCTCACTTCGCTCACATTTCGGAATACACTTTATTCTCATAATTCTTCGATTGATTAGATAATATCATGTCTCAGGAAAATAAGTTGACATTATGACAATTCATACATAGAATAATTATATCATTCTGTGAAAACGTAGAAATACGATTTATTATTGAAATTTTGAAAAATCATATCTCCGAAAGTATTAGCTTGTTAGAGTTAAAAATGATATCATTGGATTCTTATGGTAAAACTGCTTATTGAAAAAAATTTAATTTGGAATTTGTTTCGTAAAAAAAAAATTGTATTTGTTACTCCGAAACCATCTTTCCGATTTTGCCCAATAACAAACTTAGCCGAGATATTTATCTCTCAAACCTACTCTGAAAATTTCAACTCTCTAGCTCATTCCGTTCAAGAGTTATCGTGCCTACGGCCGGCCGGACGGCCGGACCGGCCGGACAGAATGAATTTCGACCACGGCTTCTTGATCAGAGAGTCGAACCAAATCGTTTAAGACCATTTTTATCGAAAAATTCGAAAATTACATTTGGGTAATTTGACATTTGACATTTGGCCAAATTGATAAGCACTCAGTTCCGAGGAACTAGAGCACCAAAAACGCTGAAAATATTACACAGCGGAAACGGGCGAAATTCAACAATTTTCAGCTGGCTCTTGTGACCGAACGGCATGCACTAAAAAATTCGAATTAACAGATTAGTAGGAAATTAATGACTTTGAAGAGAGATTATACAAGGTGTCCCAGTAGTCGACGTCAAGCCGGAAGCGGGTGATATTGCAAGTCATGATAGTTATCAGAAAAATATTTGAAGAAAATTAGGTGATGTAATTTCAAAATTATAGGCATTTAAAGAAAATCGACAAAATCTATCCTTTGTGTTGGTTATTCAATTCCCATTTCTACAAATCTTGATTATTTGCCAATTTTATTTTTGCTACGTCATCCTGCATAATGCGTCTGTATATTATTACCCAAAACATCATGACTTGCGCCCCCGTTTGGAGCAGAATGTTACTTTTTGCCCCACTAGATATTCAAAGCTCACATTTCGTCCAATTTCAACTGCTGAAAGAAAAATCTACTACTCTAGTTGGTGCATTTAATGAGGATTTCAAAATGGTACAACAATTGCTAGTAATTCTGCAAGTTTTTCGGCTAGAATTTCTTCTGCTGAGAAATCCATTTTCGAACCAATTTTTCCTAAAAACTTCAATTGATTCTAGTGTACCCAAGCCTTTAATTGAGGCCGTTACTGTAAGATTTATGGTTGAATTAAAGAGGAAGCTAATAATTTCACGATGTGTGAGCAATGCAGATGACGCCAGATAAAAGTAGCTCTTCTACTGTTATCAGGTAGTCTGAATCTTTTTTTTTCTGATTTATGTTCATAATTGAATTTTCTGATTCAGAAAACTTTTTTAATAAACATTACAACAAAATGAATATAAAAGAAATGTTCAAACTGTCTCCCTTCAGCCGCAATACACGTTCAACATCGTCATAAGAAAGATCGGAGTATCAGACTAGACAGTCCTCCGTTATTGACATGATTATTATTCAATTCATAAGAGCCAAGACTAATACCTACAGGGGCTCAAAAAATATACATTTTTAAATGTAAAAAGCTTAAACTTAAGTCACTTTGTGATTAACAGTATTGATGAGAAACGAATAATTGAAACAATTAAAAAAATTACCGAAAGAAACACATGATGAACGGCTTTCATTATTATTCGCTGTAGCTCAGATACATTTTCGATAGGTCTTGAGGTAAATTTTTCACTACTCTCAAAAAATCTAATGGATTTGAATCAGGTGAACGAGCTGGCCATGAGATAGCGTCAGACCGCCCTAACCTGACCGGGTATATTTCATTAGGATGTTCTCGAACTGAGCATAAAAAGTACGCGGGGCAGCCATCTTGCTGGAACCACATATCTCTACGTATGCTTAGTGGCACGTCTTCCAATAAATTCGGTAATTTTTCAAGAATTATCTCTGGCAGCGTAAAAGGTCCAATTATTTTTCCTTTCAAACTTCCGGTCCACTTGTTCGTTTCAAACCGATGCTGTGATAAATCTTCCCTCATTAAATGTGGATTTTCTACATACCATTCATGTAGGTTGTGTAGATCCATGTAACAATCATTACTGAATGTCTACGGATCGGACTATCAAACATTCTCCAAGAATCGTGAATCCTCCCGCTGTCGTCGAATCATCATTTGATAAAATGCAATCCTTGGTAATGTGATACGGGTGTAACCTGTTTTTGTTTTAATATTCTGTGAGCAGTACTTTTTGATACCGTGAGCTTTTTTTTTACTCTCATCATCTGTTTCAAATAAAGAACTCAAAGTAACCACCTTTAGTGCTCTAGAATCATTTATAGTTAGTAGGAGAATTTTTTTCGTGAACTCTCAGCATAAAAAATTCTAGCCGAAAAACTTGCAGAATTACTAGCAATTGATATACCATTTTGGAATAATAATTAAATGCGTCAACTTTTACAGTTACTTGCCGAACTATCGTAGTACATTTTTCTTTGTACAGATAGTTGAAATTGGACGAAATATGAGCTTTGAATACTCAGTGGGGCAAAAAGTAACATTTGTCTCCATACGGGGGCAAAAGTCATGAAGTTTTGGGCAATTATATACAGAAGCATTATTCAGGATGACATAGCAAAAATAATATTGTCAAAAAATTAAGATTTGTAGAAATGGGAATGGAATAACCATTACAAAGTATAGATTTTCTTTAAATGCCTATAATGTTGAAATTATATCTACACCTAATTTTTTTTCAATATTTTTCTGATAACTATCATGACTTGTAATATCACCCGCTTCCGGCTTGACGTCGACTTCTGGGACACCCTGTATACGAAAAGTAGATAGTTTGCGGGTTATGAGTAAAAATATACTTAAAATGCATAGAAATGACGTCAGGAGCTCTTGGGCTCATGTTCTATTACATATTCACACCTCAGGTGTCCTTACGAAATACTGCATGAACCTTCAGGCCGTCCTTTCACGTTAAAACGTGAAAAATGCATTGACCATCAACTGAATTCATATTTTGATATACCTAAATAAAATAGCCAACTTATGTACCTACTCAGCGCGGAATCGAGAGCGAATATCCTGCGCTGCAGGCGAGCAAGCTAACATCTCGACCATCGAGGTGTTGTTACAATTCTGACATTTATATGATTTGGAATTCCAGAAGAAGTAGATACAAATTCGAAATTTTATTTTCCCAATAAATCCTATAAACAAACCCGATCAAGCTGGAATCCGGTACTCGATTGTAGAATTGGGGTTTGAAGGTTTGTGCTGAATTTCAGCGGAAAATTACAGTTTCTGAAAATTCTCAAGAAAACAATTTCTTTTTCTAGTGACACGATCCTCACGAATTTCTGTATAAATTTGCGTGAACATGTTCCAGTTAAGAGGGCTGATTCGATGAAGAGAAGATATCCGGTGTGGTTCAGTGCGAGTGCTATACGAAATATCTGTTTGAAGAATTTCTATCGTACTAAGTGGCGTCTGACTGGGAGCAGCATATACTATGAAGATTTCAAGCGTTTGAGAGCATTGGTGAAGTCCCAAGTTTCTTCAGAGTACGAAGATTATTTGATTGGCGTACAGGATGAGATCAGATCGGACCCGGCATCATTTTGGCGGTTTATAAATCGGAAGAGAGGCGTGACTCGAATTCCTGGAGTGTTGCAGGATGAAAGTAATACTTATAAAGATCCCAAGGCCATAGTTGATTCGTTTGCTGTGCAGTTTTCTGGTGTGGAAAGAATGAATGTATCTTTATCTGATGATAATCTACTAAGCTTCGTTCAGTCCTCACCCTATGTCGTGCCTATGATCACCGTAGAGGAGATTAAATCTAGCATGGACAAATTTCCTGATAAGATCACAGCTGGAGATGACCAACTCCCTGCCTATTTTGTTGGAGAGTACAGTTCCGCTCTTGCAAAGCCTATTCATCTCATAATAGTGAGAAGCTTACAGACCTCTACATTTCCAAGTTTGTGGAAAAGAGCTCGGGTTGTCCCTGTCTTCAAGAAAGGTAATAAGTCTGAAATCAAAAACTATAGAACCATCTCCATACTCTCAAATTTCGCAAAAGTCTACGAAGAAGTACTGTATAGAAGTATATCTCACGGTGTTCGCCCCCACTTGTCTACAGGTCAGCATGGCTTTGTGCGGGGTAGGTCGACAATCACCAACTTGGCTACTTTATCACAATTTATTACGGAGTCTCTGGATGATGGTGGTCAGGTCGATGTGATATACACTGATTTTTCAAGAGCGTTCGATACAGTTGATCATGGGATTCTGTTGCGCAAGCTTTCTTCGTTCGGCTTCGGCCCTGCATACTTGAAGTTAATTGGTTCTTACTTGAGTGATAGAGTCAATTATGTGTTTTATAATGGTTTTGAGTCATTTGAATATGTTTTGGAATCTGGAGTTCCGCAGGGATCTAATCTTGGTCCATTACTGTTCGTGGTGTTTATAAACGATCTGTTGAATTTCCTGGGGTGCATGGCCTTGGCGTATGCTGATGATCTGAAGCTGTTCTGGAGGATACGTTGTTTGGAAGATTTGGAGCTGCTTCAGTCTAGTTTGCAATTCGTCTGGGATTGGTGTTTGAGGAATGGACTAACGTTGAACTTGGAAAAGTGCTTTCAGATGACTTTCACGAGAAGAGTGCAACCTTTTGTTGGCCATTACTTCATTGGTGACCGTTCCCTTACCCGTGTGAATCAAATACGTGATCTCGGCATTTTGTTCGACGCTGAATTGAGTTTCATACCGCATATTGAAGAGCTCAGTGCCTCCGCTTGTAAAATGCTGGGCTTTGTCTTCAGGTGCTCTAGGGAGTTCAGCGATCTGGAGGTATTGAGAAATCTTTACTTCACACTCGTTATCAGCAAATTGGAGTATGGTAGCCTCATCTGGTTTCCAATATACGATTGTCATCTAAGTGTGCTCGACCGAATCCATAGGAGGTTTTTTAAGTACGTCTCATTTCGGCAAACGGGTATATACCCTGAACGTGGAGCTAATCTTTCCTCAATTATAATAATGACTTTATTGACACAGAAAAAAAAATATACACAGTACAGAAAAGAATTAATTAAATAATTATCAATCTTAGGGCGGAGTTCAGATGGACACAATTTGTATCCCCTGCTCTTCCACTCAAACCCTAAACAAAAAATTTATTCATAAATAATGGATATGGCTAATGAAGTAAAACATTATTGAGGAATTTGATGTGCAGGCATTTCTTGACAATTTCATGTACTAGAGCAGAAGGGGTAGAAGGACGTAGCAATAAATCTCAAGTTAAATGTTCACTCAATTACCAGTTTGTTCACTCAACAGAATTTTAGTCAAGGCAACTTTAAAAGCGGCAATAGAAAGCGATCCCAACGATATGTACGGCAATGAATTATAAATTTTATATATGTTATATGTGAATGATCTTTGAAAAACGGACAATCTATGAGTGATATGCGAATATCATCGTTGGCCGAAAGACATGAAAACCAATGTGCTAAATTCGCCCGGAGGCTACTGGTGGGTCACCTCGACTCGCCCTATTTGTTGTCGCGAATGAACATTACAATTCCAAGGATGGTCTCTAGGTCTGCTCCTGTTTTTCGTCTGCCAACACCTCGTACAAACTTGTTGGTGCGTGCACCAGTGTATCGTATGTGTAGGAGTGCGAATTCACTCAGAATGAACATGTTCTTTTAGTCACTGATATTGTTGTATATTATTTAAGAAAACTGATATTATTTTTGGTATTTTTATTTTTAGCATAGCTTGAGAACCTATATATGTTACCCTATAATTGGGATTATTCCTGTTGGGTAAATAAAGTTATATTATTATTATTATTATAAAGTTATATTATTATTATTTTGGCAAAAAATTCGAAAATTACAGACATTTGGGCAAAATAACGCGATGTTCCCCAGAACATACGCGCAAAAAAATAGTGATTCTCAATTTTCAGGGTATGATGCGCATCTCAATCCGAAATTTAAGTTCGTTAGTAAGCATAATATTCTGATTTCGATAAGCACTCACATAATAATTTTTATATAAGTTGTGAAATAATGGTATATAACCTAACATCCAATTATTATTGAAATCATATCTCATAGTGGCAGCAGTTTGTGTGTTGATTAAAATGACGTGTAATCATTCAACTTGTTGAGCTTGTTGAGGGGTCCCCAAGGATCGACTCTTTTGTTTTCTCTCTTCATTATGATATTTGCGCCTCGATAAAATCTAGCAAGCTGCTTTTCGCAGATGATAGCAAAATATTCACAGAAATCCGAATCAATGAAGATTGTTATCGATTACAAGGCCATCCGAAAAATATTTCTGAATGGCGCGCTGAAAATGAGTTATCTTTGAATATTGAGAAATGCAAAATATGAGCTATTCTAGGGAAGTATCCTCTTGTTTGTATAATTGTGAGTAGGGATTGCAATCCGGCGTGATTTAAAGTCCGGCCGGAATTTACCGGATATCCAAGAATACGGCCGGATTGATCAAATCAAGACTATTTTCTCTTTTCGGTTCAGAATGAACTCCAAGTAAGAAAATTCAATGTGATTCTACTTCGTACTCATCATGGTTAGTTGATTGAGAAACACATGCCAGATTCGGTATATTGATATCGGATCCGGTATATTGGTACCGGATTCGATATAGGCTAAATTATGCCGGATGAGCCGGACTTCCGGTCCGGTTTTCCCGGATTGCAATCCAGAGACTGACGGTGGCAGACAATGTCGCGGGTGAGCGATTTCACGGATTCGAGCGTTACATTTGACAACAAAATTTGATCTGCACATTGAGAAAATCATAACCAATGCCTACAGAGATTTTGGTTTTCTAATAAGCAACTATCTCAAGTTTGGGTTTCTAATAAGCAACTATTAACAAAGTTTGAATTGGATCAGTTCTGTATTTTTCGAGTTACTGGGGAAATACAAACCAAATTTCAGATGGGTATAACTCCAAAACCGTTTGGCCTATTATGCCTATTAATAAACACAAATGTCGCATTCAGATGCACAACCTACCCTTAAAATTGCAAGTTGCTATCTCTTTCCGTTCTCGGGTTATCGTGACGTAAATAATATTTTTTGATCATTAAAAAAAAAATTCTAGCTACATGATTCTCACAAAATTGCACGAACGTCTTTCTATTCATATTCTACAACTTGCTACCAAGTTTCAATTGGATCGTATCTGTATTGGTTGATGAAAAACTTATTATTCGGAAACCGTTGGGCCGATTATGCCCATTAACGAACATGTCCGTCATATTTGGATGCACACATACCCTGAAAATTTAAGTCGCTATCTCTTTTCGTTCCCAAGTTATCGTGGCAACGACCGCCCGGACACAACGGCCTGATGGACACAATCAAATTTGACCTTGAATTCTTCATCAGTTAGTTGAACCTTGTCGTTTGAGACCATTCTTGTCAAAAAAACTGAAAATTACGGTCATTTAGGCAAAATCATAACGCGATGTTCCCCAGAACATACGCGCAAAAACAACGTCGAAGAAAATTCGGTATCTCAGAAACTAACCGTCCTATATCGCTGAAATTTTCCAGAGCCCTCAAAACCTAACGTTAAAGCCCACTTCTCAAAATATACAAATCCGATCCAATTTAAACTTGGTATTTACTTTTAAAATGCCGACGCGTTAATATTTGAGAAATAAGGTGAATATCGTATCACTAGAAAAATAATTTTTGTTTCTTCAAAAATTTTATATTTCAAGAACGTCAGAATCTGCTGAAATTCAGCACATGCCTTCGAGCCACCATTTTACAATCGAGTACCGAATTTCAGCTTGAACGACTTTGTATGAGGCGTGAATACAGAATGGAACATACGCACAAAAGCTCCTGACTTTACGTCAGAGCTTTATAATAATTTTTGCGCGCATGTTCTAGGGAACAGCATACTATCATTTTGCGCAAACGCCCGCTGGCTGTCCGGCCGGCCGTTGCTACGATAACTTTAGGACGGAAATAGATATCGACTTGAAATTTTTAGGCTAGGTTGCTCATCCAAATTTGACAGACAAGTTCATTAATGGGCTTAATCGGCCTAACGGTTTCCGAGTACAAAGTTTGTTTTCGAATAATACGAAACTGATCGAATTGAAACTTGGTAATTAGTTGAAGAATGCCACCACAAATATATCAGGCGAATCGTATCACTAAAAAATAAAAAAAAATTGAACATGCGTTTAAAACTAGTATGTATCTGAGAAACCATCCGTCCGATGTTGCAGAAATCTTGCAAGATCCTTCATATCCTAATTCTAAAGCTAAGTTTCAAATTTGAACACTATCGGATCTATATTGTAGTAGGTATAGAAGAAATACTGGAAGCAGAGAATCGTTATTGGGCTAGTTCTGTATCTGGCAAAGGACGTTTCAATTTTAATAATGAATTTTTGTAAATGAGTGGACGTCTTGAGGGAAAAAGGTGAAAAAAGAGGTGATTTTGAAATTGCCGTCAAGCCTATTATAGTAGTGATCTGTGGAAAAATTCCATATAATTTTTAATAAACTCCGAAAGTGACGTATTTTTCAGTAAATTGGGTATTTTGGGAATTTATTTTAAAACTGAAGGGACGTTTCGAGGGCAGTCACAGCAGGCGACCGAAACTTTGGAACGGTAAGAAGTGAAAGCTGAAATTCCCGATTATTATTATTATTTATTATTATTATTATACTGATCCTCCTGGGTCTTCCACAAGGAGACCCCTCATAAGCTCTAAGAGCTTGCCCTGAGTTAGGAGAACCAGTTGTGTTCTGTGTAGGCTTTGTTACTGTGTCCTTACGCCACCTTAGGCACAGCACTGTTAATTTTTGACCCAACAGCGAATGGTGGCGATTACCGTGACTAGAAAATTTCTTTCCTAGCCTCGGAATTGAACTTGAGGCTTCCGCTCCCAAGTCAATTACTCTACCACTGAGCCAATCGCATCTCTATTACCATCGATATCTCTATTACCATTTTGTCTTCAACCATGACAGATCCGATCGAATTGAAACTAGGTAACTAGTTGTACAATACCACTATACAGGGTGGTCCGCGAGTAACTGTACAACGTTTAATGGTGAATAGCTGGTATCTTGGGGAGCCAGAAAACAACAATCAAATATGGGCTAAGTCTTTTCGTTTCTGAGATACAGGGTGATTTATTGATTTTGGCAAAACATTCAGATAGCTATAACTCCTGAACCGTTCTACGTATTCGCTTCAAATTTGGCACGTGTTGTCATCTCAGGCCATCAAATTGTTCATATACACCGCACCGAAATTGTACAGACCAGGACTAGGAAATTTTGATTTTTACTTCCAGGTCAAATAAAACACCCTGTACATGGAATGCCAAATTTTCGGATTCACCATCGGATTCTGCATAGATTTTCCTGCCAAATTCCGTTTTCCGCGTGAACGGCACACCTCCCGTTCATTTTTTTTTCTCGAAAATAAGATCACACCTCCGAATATTAAGTGGTGTTACGGACCTGCATTTTGCAATAGGAAGCTCATGACATTAAATTCGGTTACAAAAACATTTTTTATATTGAGAATCGAACTGAACATAAATAATAAAACAAAAATTAAAGAAAAAAAAAGAAATTCAAAACACATTTGAATAACTTTCGAAGCAAAACTTTGATTAAAGTTGATTTTCAAAGATTCCCCCGTTTTCATCAATACATTTTCTTGCTCTAAGTCTAAGTTGATTGACAGCTTTTCTAATAGTATTACGCTGGTTCCGTATCTCGCTACAACTTAATTCTATTGCAATAGGAAGCTCATGACATTGAATTCGGTTATAAAAACATTTTTTATGTTGAGAATCGAACTGAAAATGAATAACAAACCACAAATTATGAAGAAAATGAAGAAATTCAATATTCATTTGAGTACCTGTCTATCTCTCGAAACAAAATATTTATTAAACTTTGTTTTCCGTACCAGCATCGCATAGACATTCTGCTACATGCAACCACAAATAAAATAATCCGTAATATTATGTCCAGACTACAGAAATATTGAATATCTTCATTTTCTTCATAATTTGGGGTTTGTTATTCATTTTCAGTTCGATTCTCAACATAAAATATGTTTTTATAACCGAATTCAATGTCATGAGCTTCCTATTGCAATAGAATTAAGTTGTAGCGAGATACGGAACCAGCCTAATACTATTAGAAAAGCTGTCAATCAACTTAGACTTAGAGCAAGAAAATGTATTGATGAAAACGAGGGAATCTTTGAAAATCAACTTTAATCAAAGTTTTGCTTCGAAAGTTATTCAAATGTGTTTTGAATTTCTTTTTTTTTCTTTAATTTTTGTTTTATTATTTATGTTCAGTTCGATTCTCAATATAAAAAATGTTTTTGTAACCGAATTTAATGTCATGAGCTTCCTATTGCAAAATGCAGGTCCGTAACACCACTTAATATTCGGAGGTGTGATCTTATTTTCGAGAAAAAAAAATGAACGGGAGGTGTGCCGTTCACGCGGAAAAAGGAATTTGGCAGGGAAATCTATGCAGAATCCGATGGTGAATCCGAAAATTTGGCATTCCATGTACAGGGTGTTTTATTTGACCTGGAAGTAAAAATCAAAATTTCCTAGTCCTGGTCTGTACAATTTCGGTGCGGTGTATATGAACAATTTGATGGCCTGAGATGACAACACGTGCCAAATTTGAAGCGAATACGTAGAACGGTTCAGGAGTTATAGCTATCTGAATGTTTTGCCAAAATCAATAAATCACCCTGTATCTCAGAAACGAAAAGACTTAGCCCATATTTGATTGTTGTTTTCTGGCTCCCCAAGGTACCAGCTATTCACCATTAAACGTTGTACAGTTACTCGCGGACCACCCTGTATAGACGTATTTGAAATACTGTGAACATCGTATCACTAGAAATTAAAAAAAAATATATTACAAAATATTATTTATCACACGATAAGCGGAAAGAGATACGGACTTGCAATATTCAGGATTGGTTGCGCATTCGAATGGGACCTTTATGTTCGTTGTTGGGAATAATCAGCCCAACAGTTATACCCATCTGAAATATTATTTTCTCGATAACTCGAAAAATCCGATCGAATTGAAATTTGGTAGGTAGTTGTAGAATACCGACATAAAGAGGTACCTACGTTAAATTTTGTGAGGGTCGTATCACTAGAAAATTTTAAGAAAACTATGTAACTCAATAAATATGAATCCTATCCAATGAAAACATGGTAATTAGTTGTAGAACGCCGACGCGCAAATTTTTGCGGAATTTTGTTAGGGTCATATCTCTATCTATAGAAAATTTTAAAAAATCATGGAAAAAAATTCTATATCTCAGTGACCCTTACTACAATAACTCAAACGGAAAGATATAGAGAATTTTCATGATAGGTTGCGCATCCGAATGGAACAGTTAAATCATTAGATATTTAACTAATTTCTATTCCGATAGAACAAATATATTATGTCAGAATTAAAAATTCTGTGATCTTAGAAGATTCTCTCATTACTGAAGTATCTCATTAAAATATTACGGAATGTACGTAACATATGAAAGCTGAGAAATCGGTATTTTATATCGATTGTAAATTCGATTAAGAGTATCCCATAGAGGAGAATAGACAATAGAACATGCACACGAAAGCACTGGACTTAACGTCATTGCTTGAACAAATTTGACCTTTTATACCACATCTTTCATGACAAAAACTCAATATGACTGGACTATTACTAGTTTCGTGTAATCTCTAGTAGGGGTCATAACAGAGCGATAAATAAGACCATAATTGTTGTCCGTCAGATTGCAGATCCGCTCGTGTACGACCGGTGTAACGCTTTACCGAATAATCGTCTACGATCCAACGGTACACAGTTCTCGGAATGCGATTCTCTGGCAATTTCGAAATCAATTTCCTTGATGGCGAATAAATTTATTATTTCGATTAGTTTCGGTGTTTATGTGATTTTTATTTTTATGGTGGCATGATGATCACTTAGCTATGCAAATCAAATCACTCTACAAACAATTTCTGTATAGAATTGAGTTGCAAAATTGAATAACGCATAGCGGAAGATGCGGTCTGATACGCAGACCTAGGCGTGATCGGATTTTCGCGGTGTAGGCAGTTAAATAATAATAATTTATTAAGGGTGTTCGTAAGATGGAGTTCCCAAGTAACCGGCTCTCAACGTAGTCGTGTACAAGATGCAGCGCAGAATTTAAATCGCAATTGCTCGTTAAACCAAGGTTGCGAGGAACCCGAGTGTTACGCGTTCGTGAATATAGCTAAACACATAGCATAACTCGCAACCTTCACTTATCTCGTTGAAAATGAAAATTGACTAAAATGGGAATTTTGTGCTCATTTTGTGCTATGTTTAGTCATATACAAAACATTCTATGCCCGGTTAACTTCTGAGATATTTAATATAAATAATATAATAATTTTCCAAGTGGGTCACCAACTTGACGCTGTGACCACCATATGGAGTTTTGATCAAATAATACCATGGGTATGTTTTGCTCATTTTGTCCCAATTTGGCCGTATAAAAAAATTGTTGTGCCTGGGTATTTTCACAGATATTTTCAATTTTCCAAGTGGGTCACCGAATTAACAAAGTGACCTGCTTACGAGCCCGCATATGGATTAAAAAAAAATCATTGTTATTTTTTGTCCATTTTTCCAATTTTTAACGTATGGAAAAAATTTTAGCTTGTTTTTGGGTGATCGGTCACGAGCAGACGTTGAGGTCGAGATGTGGAATTTTGCAAATTCAATATCGAACTGATTGTGTCAATTTTGTGCCAGTATTTGCCTTACCAAAAATATTTGAAGTCTGCGTATTTCCCGACATATTTCGAATTTCCTCTTTAAATCGCATGTTGTGCTTTAATGAATGAATCAATTTCCATTCAGTTTCTGTATATTTTGCCATTTTTGACGCATATTATCATTTTCATGTAATAGTAATCTTCTTGAATTCAAATGAGAGGATTGAAGAGGTTGTTTTCAACCCAATGAGTGCAAATAAATATATCACTGATATCATCAAACATAAGAGTATATATCTCATTCTGAATTATATATTTTATTGTGAATCAGTAACTTTTCAGAAATATAAAACACAGTTTTCTATATCAAATATACTGATTTGTGGTGTGTTTTAATATTAAATCGTTCGGTTTCATAGAACTCCGATTCATAAATGACACATGATAGTACTGTTCCATATTGATTTCCAGTTCATTCTCAAATATGAATAATCAAGTTGAAACTGACTAACTGCCTTAATGCTATAAAATCTGCGTATTCACCAATCACCTCCAATAATTTATCTTGTTGCAAACAGTTCGTATATCGATATTTGGAAGTTCAGTATGCCAATAATGATTTGCGCAGTTAACCTAAAATAACGAATTTCACATTAAATATCCCGGGAAAAACATAAATCATTCTTAGTAACATTACCTTTGAATGCAAATACAAAGTCTAGTTTTCGAATTTTATGAGATTCGAGAAAATCTTAGCCATATGAGTGTTTTGAGTGCTACGTCCAGAAATGCTTTTTTATGATTCTCTTTTCGGTCAAGCATAACAGATAGTCCCAATATAACAATGATGTGCTCACAAAAACAAAATTATGCCCACTCATTGATTTTTTCAAATTTCTCTCTCCAACTTTTTAATCTATAAAAAAAATGTAGGAGACTAAACCAGATTGTTATGCCGAATGTTAACCTGTTTAGTCAAGTTTTCCTTTCAGTAGCACATTTAAAAAAAAATGGCGTATGTTCTATTGTCCATTCTCCTATCGAATTCAAAATGGTAAATTCGATTTGATTAAGAGAATATATAATAATACTCTGAAAAGCTCCTGACATCACATAGTGCTTGAAACAATTTTTTTTTCGTAATTTTTTAGGGGTACGGTTCTTGCAAACTTTTAAACGCGTCTTTAAGTCGATATTCTACAACTACTAACCAAGCTTCAATTCGATCGAGTCTATATTTTTTGAGTTATCGAGGAAATAATATTCCAAGTTGGTATAACTCCGAAACCGTTGGATGGATTAAGCCCGAAATCGAACCCAACCATCCCATCGGGATGCGCAACCTACCCTGAATTGCCAGTTCCTATCTCCTTTCGTTCGAAAGTTGTCGAGGCAACGGTCGCCCATCCAGCTACTGAACTCACACAAGGCTGCTCGGATCTCCAACAATATAGATCCGATCGTGTTCAAACTTGAAACTTGGCAGTAATGTTAGGTTTTGAAAGCCTAATTTTTTGTGCCTTTGCTAATAGGTAGTAGCGTGCTATTATTGGAAAATTAAAATATCTCCGGAAATACACAGACAAAATGGACGTCAAGCTGAGGTGACCCACTTGGAAAATTGAAAATATTTCGGAAAATATAAAGGCACAAATTTTTTGTCATACGGCAAAAATTGGAGAAAGAATAACAATGATAGTCTTTTTTATGATGTAAATTATGTTGTCCATTCTCCTGTATTGGACACTTAATTGTAATTTACCATGGTAAATTCGAATTAAGAGTGTCCAATACAGGAGGATGGACAACATAATTGACCATGGTAAATTCGATTAAGGGTGTCCAATACAGAAGAATGGACAATAGAACATACGCGCAAAAGCTTCTGACTTCACGTCAGTGCTTGAACCAATTTTTATTTTCGCATTGCGGGTCACCAACTTGACGGACCTCTACTACGAAAGTTTTAGCGGCAAATTTAGGCAAGTACATATGAGTATGATGCATTTTTACGTTTGTTTCGTCACTATGATAAACCATTGTCATTGTCATATGAAAAATTGTTTTGGGTAATAAGATAGGTATAGTGATTATTTTATTGATGCTGACTATTTCAAACTACGGAATGATGAAAATTTCATACAAAGGTGTTTGAGATTTTTGTTGAATGCTCTCGACGCCTTGTATGAATTATAAAGGGTTTTCCAATAGGGACTTGACAACTTTGAATCTAAATAAAACACAAACCATTTGAGATATTTCAAAAACTTTATTATTGGCTTGAAGTACAAACATAACATTTATGAATGGAACTCGTCTTCGTTCATATGGCCACCAAGGGCCCGTTTGCAGCGGTCAATTCTCTGGACCCAATTTTCGATGACTCGGCCACACATTTCAGCCGAAACAGCCGCTATTTCGCGTTCAATGTTGTCTCTGAGCTCTTGCAATGTCGACGGCTTGTTGGCATAGACCAGTGACTTGACGTAGCCCCAAAGAAAATAGTCCAGAGGCGTCAAATCGCACGAACGACTCGGCCAATCGACGGGGCCGTTTCTCGAAATTACACGCTCACCAAATGTCTGCTTCAATAAACCGATTGTTACGTGTGCTGTGTGGCTAGTGGCACCGTCCCGTTGAAACCACATGTGGGCCAAGTCCATACCTTGCAATTGGGGCCAAAAAAAATTCGTTATCATGGCGCGGTAGCGATCGCCATTGACCGTGACGATTGTTGGCATCAACGAAAAAATACGGTCCAATGATGCCGCCGGCGTGAAGACCGCACCAAACCGTGATTTTTTGGGGATGCAATTGAGTCTCGTGAATCACGTGTGGATTGCTGCCTGTCCGATAACGCATATTTTGCTTATTGACAAAGCCATGTAGCCAAAAATGAGCTTCATCGCTAAAGATGATTTTTCGATGAAAATCATGATCGTGGCGCAGCTTTTCCAGAGCCCAATCGGAGAACGTACGTCGCTTCAAATGGTCCAACGGCTTCAATTCTTAAGTCAGCTTGATCTCGTACGGGTTTGAAGATTCTTACGCAAAATTCGCCATAGAGTGGCTACGGAGGCCCGAACGGCAGCGATGTTTTCATTACTGCGACCGGTCCTTTGTCTCACTGGCACGACAACATCCAACAGCGAATATGTAGACTCAAATTTTTGCACCAAACTTGTAATTGCCTGTCTACTAGGGCGCGAATTACGCCCGAAAATTGGAGTTAAGGCTCTTAAAGTCGCGGTCACCGACTCCGAATTTCGGTAGTAAATTTTTATAACTTGCAAACGTTATTCGTTCGTGTACTTCACCATGATGAAAATGTTTACTTTACTGAACAAATTGACGTTGACAGTTCGATGATTGGTCTAAGGGTGCGTTCACAAATTAAATTTAAAGTTGTCAAGTCCCCATTGGAAAACCCGATATTATTCGATTGGTTTGGTGTTTGAATAATTGAGAATCGTGGAGCATAAAATCGAACTAGGTAAGTATAACCAGAATTCAAAGATACCGATGCGGACAGGGCTGAGTTGAGCAAACTAGCATTCATATTAAAGAACAACCATGCTTTTGCGTAGACTTGCTGAAGTTGGGATTAGTGGGATTTGTTAAGTTGGCTTAAATTATACATTGTTGGCAGATCTCTATTTCTTATGGTGAAAATTAGAGAGTCTCATATAATATTCAATATTTCTGGTGTTCCACAAGGTTCACATTTGGGACCCTTACTCTTTTCAGTTTATATCAATAATATTGGCCGATGTACAGGTCTGCATAATTTTTGCGAGAGGTGGCTAGGGATGAAGTAGACCCCTACTCCATTAACTAATTCATTTTCGTATCTATCCTGATTTATATCATCAACAATTTCTAGAAAATGCTCTTTTGTAACGCTAGTTTCTTGATACGATGGATCTCGGACAATTATAAATTTCAGTATTACTTACATCACACATTTTGAATGCCTATGAAGGGTCTCCTCGGAAGAACTTGAAGGGTCAGTATAATCATATCAATAATCAATCAGTTAAACCTAATGATCATGTAGTTAACTCAATCTCTTAACGCATGCCACCGCATTTTTTTAGTGTATCAAACGGACTAATAAGGAAGCTAGTAATGTATGGACGTAGTTTATTTTAATACGCAGTTGATTACGATAATTATGGTCGATTAACTCGTAAAGTGCAGACGTAGTTTATGATAGTATGTCTGCACATTATTCTTCTCAAAATGTAAATAAGGAACAATGAGCATATTTTATAAATTTGATATTATACATATAAAATATCAATCTCAGAACACTTGAAAACATGGATAATGTTTCTTCTTCCTTCATATTTAAATTCTTTCAACTAATAAATATTATATACCTAATGGCACCCGACTAAATTATAATAACGCTTTGTGAGACGAGTCAATATTTCCTTACAAATTCATTGTCAATGTTGCAATTGCTGATTTTTGGTGCACTTGGTCCACTGAATAGAGTGCCCTATCAGTTTTCCCAAATGTGTGAATTTTTCGATTTTTTTGCCGATTATGGTCTCAGGCCAGTAGTTTCAACTCACTGATGAATAATCCTAGGTCAAACCTAATTCTGTCCGGCCTTCCGTAAGCGCGATAACTCTCGAACGAAATGAGTTACAGAGTTGAAATTTGCAAAGTAGCTTTGGAATCTAAATGCGCCTGTTAATTTCGATAATGGGCAAAATCCGCCGAGAGATTCCGGAGTTATAACTCCTAAAATTCCTATCTGATCGAATTAAGACATACAAAATATCGTAAGTATCGCATGACTAAAACATTTTTGATAATTATTGAAAAAAAATCTATATGTTATAAGCTATCTGTCAGATACTGCTGAAGTTGAGAGAGCCTTCAAACCCCAATTTCGCGGCCAGTTTCTCGATTCTAACTAGATCAGATTAATATTTTTCGAGAGATTAGGAAAATCTCGAAAGAATATATGCAACTAATACATTGGACCAGTTTGCTTCACTTTCTGATAAACAACGTTATTTCTGTAGATCACACTGTCGTAGTATTACAAAAGACGTCGAAGTATTTATAATTGTTATATTAGCATTGAAATATCTATTCAAAATGAATACATTGGTATAATTATTCGAATTTTATGGCCATATGAGATATCGATAAGTTGTTGATGTTTATTCCTTAATTTTAATTCTTATCAATGAATTCTTACGATTCTACAAATATACACACATTTCATAAATGGAATCAAATGAAAACAGGTTCATGTAAAAGTGTAGTATTTCACTTTGAAAAGTTGATAAAGGTTGAAATATAAACAATTGTGAGTTATAATAATTACACATCACTCTATATGCAGATTTCCATCATATTTTTTCTGCCTTATTTACAATGAAACCTAATAATTATCTATAAAGAGGTGGATTCTAAGTAAAATTATACAGATTCCATTGAAAAATTTCCCATTCCTAGCTAGTTAGCTTTACCGATCACTTCAATACATAAACCAAAAGAATGAAGAATGTTGAGCAGAAGAATGAAATACAATAAGGTCAATTCTGCAATTGATATTACTACCTTGATGGTTCAATAAAATGAGATACTACAAAGATATTCCCAAGCACAGTGAGTAGAGATTGGTAATAATTTTACAAAAAACTGCATCCTCGTGTGAGTTCAGTACCTGGATGGGTAACCGCTATGTCTATGAATTTTAACATGCGCACCAATGAAGACCGGCCTCATTTTTTCGAATTATATGACCATAGAAGATAACGATAATTTAATGTTTATTCCTTAGTTTTAATTCTTCTCAATGAATTCTTACGATCTACAAAGATATTCACTTTTTAGAAATGGAATCGAATGAAAAAGGATCATGTAAATCTGTAGTATTTTATTTTGAAAAGTCGATAAAGGTCGATATATAAACAAATGTGAGTTATAATAACTACACATTACTCAATATGCAGATTTGCATCATATTTTTCCTGTCTTGTTTACTATGAAACCTAATAACTATCTATAAAGAGGTGGATTGAAAGTGAAATTATACATATTCCATAGAGAATGTACCGGTTTCTGGTTAACTAGAAAAAAAAATTGGTTCAAGCCCTGTGGACAGGAGCTTTGGCGCTCTTGTTCAAACTTTGACAAATCATATCTTCGAAAGTATTGGTAAGAGTTAGCAATTATATCAATGGATTCTTATGATAAAACTTCATAATAGCATAAAACAAATTCAAGCATCATAAAACAATTTAAATTCAACAAGAGTGCCAAAAATTATTAATCCAAAACCAATATACCAATTCTACCCAACAACGAACTCATGCATCCGAGATATTCGTTCCTCAATTCTATGATGAACGATATATTTTTCCCTCAAATCCACTCTGAAAATTATATTAAATCAATTGAAACTTTAGCCAATATTTCAGTTTTGTTTTCACTGGAGATATTCTGAACTCAATATTATTAACTTACCATTACCATTCCCATCCTCATATGGATTTAACCATGGGCATTAAATATCAAATTTTGACATATCATGTCTCAGCAAAGTAAGTTGATATGTATCAACACAGATCATATTATAATAATTCATAGAGATATAGAAGAGAGATATATAGAGAATAATTATCGCATTCTGTGAAAACACAGAAGTACGATTTATTATTGAAATTTTGAAAATCATATCTCCGAAAGTATCAGCTTGTTAAAGTTAAAAATGACATCAATGGGTTCCTATGGTGAAAATGCATCTTGAGAAAAACTTATTTTGAAATTTGTAATGTAAAATATTTTTTTTTGTTAATCCTAAACCATCTGACCGATTTTGCCCAATAACTTAGCCGAGATATTTATCTTCCAAACCGTTTCTGAAAATTTCAACTGTCTAGCTCATTCCGTTAGAGAGTTATCGTGTTAACGGCCGGCCGGACGGTCAGACAGAATCGATTTCGACCACGTATTCTTGATCAGTGAGGCGAACCAAATCGTTTGAGACCATTTTCAGCCAAAAATTCGAAAATTACAGACATTTGGGCAAATTGATAAGCACTCTGTTCCGGGAAACAAGAGCGCCAAAAAGAAAAGAGTAGAATAAGGTCGATTCTGTAATTACTATCAGTACCCTGATGGTTCAATGAAATGAGGTATTATAAAGATTTAACAAAAAAATGCACCCTTGTGTGTTTTCAGTACCTGGATGGGTGACCGCTATATCTATGAATTTTAACATGCGCACCAGACGAGATTGGTCTCAGCGCATGCTCTGCCAACTTTTCACTACACTCTCTAGATTTTTCTTGAGCTTGATAGTAATGATGGTTTATCATAAGTGGATGGTAGAACGCCCTTGCAACGTGTCCTCGCGGACTATTGTAGCTCACAATGATATAATGATCATAAATCCTTGATCAGATTCAGCTTGTTGATGAAACTTGCTATCTTGCTCAGAGATAGGTCCTTCAGTTTAATTCGATTTAGGCTGTCTCTAGCTATCATCTCGAACCTGACTTCATTCTCCGCTGGTCGTTCTGAGATGATATGCGTGCCTTCTTTGCTGTCTTCTTTCAGCATACTATATTCTCCAAACCTTTGATGCAGCTTCACCTCTTGTTTTTGATGTCGACCGAAAGAAGATTTTCTTCATCTTTATAACATCACCATATTTCGATATCAAATAGGTACTATAGATATTTAAATGTACAAGTCTGATATCGAAGACTGAGTTGAATTGTCATACATACTGTTTTATTTTAGCGGGTCTTACAGATTTCAAGGCTCGAATGAGCTGTCCAATACTCATCCATTGTTTCTATATCAACAAAATGCTTCTCATCAGAATCATCTTTCAAAAATTGGTTCAAGAACTTACGTGAAGTCAGGAACTTTTGCGCGCATGTTCTATTGTCTATTCAGCTATTGGACACTCTTAATCGAATTTAGCATGGATATATACCGTTTTCTCAGCTTTCATAAGATATTAATACATTTCATACCATTTTAATGACATACTTGAATAATGAGAGAATTGTCTTTGATCACAGAATTTTTAATTTTGACATATGTATTCTATTGGAATTGAAATTTGTTGAATATATAATACGGAAAAACTTATGCCTCGAATAACTTCAGGACGCGTTATTCACGAAATTCCGCGAAAATTAGTAGGTCAGCATTCTAAAAGTAATTACCGAGGTTTAATTGGATAAGATGTGTATTTTTTGAGTTAAATAACTTAAATGTCGCATTTGGATGGGCAACCTGCCCTCTTTCCTCTTTGAAGTCATCGTGAGATACATAGGTAATATTTTTCCATAATCTTTTTTAAATTTTCTAGTGGTACGATCCTCACAAAATTCCAAATACGTCTCTATATCGATGTTCTACAACTAGTAACCATGTTCCAGTTCGATCGGTGTTGAATTCATTGAGGTATCGAGAAAAGCATATTCCAGATGGATATAACTCCGAAACCGTTGGGCCGATTCTGCCACACAACGAACTTTACTCTCCCATTCGGATGCGCAACCTGTCCTGAAACGTCCCAATCTTTTTCCGTTCGAAAGTTATCGAAGCAACGGCCACCCATCCAACTACTGATCTCACCTCGGATCTCCAACAATATAGATCCCATCGTATTCAAACTTGGAACTTGGCGGCATAATTAGGTTTTGAAGGTTCTCGCAAATTTCAGCGATGTCGGACGAATAGTCTGATATACAGAATATTTTCCAATGAGCTTGTTAGAATTTTCTTGCTATACGATCCTCTCGAACTTTTGTAAGAATTTTTTCGTCGGCATTCTACAATTAATTACCATGGTTGTATTGGATCGGATTCGTATTTTTCGTGTTATTGAGGAATTAACAATCAAATTTCAGATGGGTATAACTGGCCGATTACGCGTATTGAGAAACGCAAATGTCCCATTCAGATGCGCGACCTATCATTAAAATTGCAAGTCGCTATCTCTTCCAGTTCTCAGGTTATCCTGAGATAAATAATATGGTTTAATATATTTTTTTTAATTCTCTAGTGATACGATTCTCACAAAATTTCACGATCGTCTTTCTGTCAGTATTCTACAGCCAACTACCAAGTTTCAATTCGATCGGATCTGTAATGGTTCATGGCAAAATTGTTACTCGGAAACAGTTGGGGCGGTTATACCCATTAGCGAACTTGGCGTTGGGCGAGTTCCGTATGTGGTTGGGTGACCACGATTACTTTCGAATGGAAAGAAATAGCGACTTGCATCCGAATGCGCCAGCTAAGTTCGTTAATATGCGGTTTTGGAGTTATTCTCATCTGAAATTTTATCGTTATTTCCTCAATAACTCAATGCTGATCCGATCCAATTTAAAATTGGTAATTCGTTTTAGAATGACGACTCGTCGATTCTAGTGAAATTTCGTGAGGATCGTATAATCAGAAAATTCAGAAAAAAAAATTAAACAAATTATTTATCTCATAAACTATCCGTCTGATATGGAATGATATCCGATCAAATGAAACTTGGGAACTAGTTATAGAATAAGTAATCATTAAAGGATACTGTGGGAGGTTTATTCATCATTAGGTTTCTTTCTGGCTTTTCTCTCTGAATAATGTCTATATAATAAAAAATTAATTATTTTCTGATTTACTTCTGCGTCAGAAATAAAAGATATTTGTCAACAAAATAATTTAAAAGATTTTCCTTAAGCGTCTGACGAAGGAGTCTAATATACTTCGAAACGTTACGATATAGTTATTTCTTCGTTGATGTTGTTTCCTTGTTAGGCAACATTGTTCGATTGATGGATTCTGACAAATTTCTTGTTTCTTACGCAGAAGCAAATCACAAAATAATTAATTTTTTATTTTATAGATATTTTTCAGATTTTGGGAGAGAAAACACAGAACGAAACCTAATGATAGTTATAGAATGCCGACACAAAAACTTGTTCAAGATTTTGTGCCGATCGTATCACTAGGGAATCTGAAAAAAATTATGGAAAAAAAATTCATATCTCAGAAACTATCCGTCAGTTATCACCGAAATTTTGAGACAGCTTTTCAAACCTAATTTTACAAGTTCTAAATCTGAACACTGTCGGATTTATATGGTTGGAAATATTGAAAAAATATTGTACGCCGAGCAGCCTTGTGCGAGTTTGGTAGCTGGAATGTTGACCGTTTCCACGATAACTTCTTTCGAGCAGAAAGAGTTAGCAACTTTCAATTTTTAGGGTAGGCTGAGCATCCGAATGCGAGTTTGTTATTTGGCATTGTTTCACCCATCATCTGAAATTTTGTTGGTATTTCCTCAATAGCTCGAAAAATATTGATCTAAACCAATTTAAACTTCGTGAATACTTCTAGAATACCAAGACACTAATATTTGCAAATTTCGTGAGGATCGTATCTCTAGAAAAAAAATATTCATTGAAAAAATTCTTTTTATTTTTCTTCAAAAACTATTTCTCTGATTCCGCTAAAATTCCGCACAAAATTTCATGCAAAATTTCATTTTTCCAATATGTCCAAAAATACAGATCTGATCGAATAGAAAAAGGTATAGTACTCGGTTAAAAAAACACGGCTTGAAGGTAGTATTTCGTGAGGATGTGTGTGACGTGATTAGACAGCCAACCAAGCGCGCAAAAACTCCTACTTTCAAGTCAGTGCCTTTTAAGAATTTTTCATTGTTTTTGGCGTGCTGTTCCATGAACAGAGTGTCTATCAATTCGTCCAAATCTCAGTAATTTTCGATTATTTGGCTGAAAATGGTCTTAAACGATTAGTTTCGACTCACTGATCAAGAATCCGAGGTCAGAATTGATTCTGTCCGGCCGGCTGTCAGCACGATCACGCTCAAGCGCTATAAGGTAGTGAGTGGAAATATTCAGGGTTAAGTTCGTTAATGGGCAATATCCATTGAGTGGTTTCAGAATTATAGCCATTTGAAATTTTGTTTCTCCCGTATCTCTAAAAATACTAATCTGATCCAATCAAATCACGGTCATTAGTTGGAATATACCGACACGAAGACTTATGCAAAATTTTGTCAGGATCACATGCCTGCAAAGTTTTCAAAAAAAAAATTTAAAAAATCGGTATCTCAGAAACTATCCGTCAGATATCGTTGAAATTCTACGAGAGCCATCAAAACCTTATAATACAGTGAATGTCTAGATCTGAGCTCAATCAGATCTATATTGGTGAAGATATTGCTGAAATTTCAAAATATTCCAAAGATTGGGGTCAACTGGTCCACTGTTTTTACATTCAACCAAACAAATTCTTAACAGTTTTTTTTATTTTTGACGTGGCTGTAAATTATGTCATATATTATTTTGTGCTCTCCATAGATCGTATATCTGTCGTTCATGTCACTATATCTCATCTGTCATCTGTCATGAATTTCATGTTACTCTATGATATTTACATAAACATTATGATAATATGACATTATGACATGTGTCCGACAATCTGTCAAGTTAATCTGAGATACAATTTCATTCTGTTCTGTTTAACAAATTATTGAAATCGAAACTTATTGCCTATCCCGGGTCGAGATGAGTTAAATATGGTACAAATGGACATATAAATATAATATAAAGAATAGATTTTTACTTTGGCTGTATTCCAGTAAAAAAAGTTTAAGTTTAACTCAGAAACAATAAAGAAAAAAGTAAGCTGTAATCAGGTTTTGCAGAGTTAATAGAAGGGGATTAAATTATATTTTCTTTTCAGCAGTAACAAATAAACTTACTTATCAAGGAAAATTAGTATATTGCCTTAGATGGAAATGTTTATCACTTTCGTGTCGGACTCAACATTTGTCGTCTGAAGATTTTCAAGCATCCAAAAAAGAGGCCTAGCAGAGTCAAGATAGCCTCCCTCTTAAATGAAAATCTGCAATCTTCTCTATATTTCATGTTGTTGTTACTTGGCACAACGATATGGTATGATGTTTGATGGGCCAACTTGGTTGGATCTCTGTTGCATTCGAATATAAACTCCACTGAATATTATTTACTTAATTGCGTTCGAATACCGAAAAGTTGTGTATATTCTGATCTATGTCTGTCGTTAAAAAATGTCAGAGTATTCGATTCCGAGTTAACTCTCGTAAGTCTACAAAATAGCTGGGTTTATTTTACTCCACTCAAAATTGACATAACTCGTGGCCCATGGGACGGAAAATCTCTTATCTTTTGTCTCATTGTTTTATGAAGAGCCAGTGGCGGGATATCATGTGACACCTGAATAATTATGCTGGAAGATAGCCCGTGTAATTATCACAAATGAGTATTGTATCCATGATCATATCCAAAAAACGTACCAACTGGATCAGAACTCTCAGATTGTCATTATAACCTTTTTGGAACCAGCGGCAGCGGAACCAGCGGCATATATATGCTATTGAGTTAACCATTCTACATGTTCCGATGAAGATCGCCTTTCGATGAGTGATGGATCCATGATCAAGATTCCGTGGTCAAAATCGATTCTGTTTGGCCGGCCTTCCTTTTGGCCGTCCGGCCGATAACACGATAACTCTCGAACGAAAGGAGTTAGAGGATTGAAATTTGTAGGATAGGTTTGGAGCGTAAGTATCTCGACCAAGTTCGTTAATGGTCAAAATTCATGAAGCGGTTTCAGAGTTTTGGCCGTTTTTAGTAAAAACATTTTTTATGGATATTTCCGAAACCGATCCCTCGATCTATCTGAAATTTAGCATCAAATTGTAGAATAATAACCTTCATGTGCCCGCGAAGTTTTGTGTTGACCGGGTTATCGTAAAGTGTAAAAAATATTTTAGAAAATTCCTAAATATTGTTTCTACAATAACTCTCGAACAGAATGAGCTAGGCAGTTGAAATTTTCAGAGTAGGTTTGAGAGATTAATGTCTTGGTTGAGTTCGTTATTGAGTTAAATTGGCCTGATGGTTTCGGAGTAACGAAACACATTACAAATTTCAAATTCAATTTTTTTGAGATGCAGGTTCACCATAAAAATCCATTGATCGCATATATGAATTTTCTAAATGTCAATAATAAATCGAACTTCTATGTTTCCACAGAATCCTGTACTTTATGATTCTATCTATGAATTATTATATGATCTGTGTTCTTACATTTCATCTTATTTTCCTGTGAGAGATAAATGTCAAAATTATTTCTGGTTTGTTATTCCTGATATAAAATACACCCCTCCTATTCTAGAAAACAAAGTATGATTGAATGCAAAATGACCAATGAAATAACCTAAGCTATCGTAGAATTATGAGGATGATATATGATCTTATACTTCCGAGGTTATATTATAATGCCCGTGGATAATCCATATGATGATGGAAATATATACTTTGGTAAGATACATTATCAAATTGGGTTCAGAATATCTCCAGTAGAAACAAACCTGCAATATTGTGTAAGTTTTAATTGATATAATATAATTTTCAGAGTAGATTTGAGGAATTAATATCTTGGATAAGTTCGATATTAGAGAGATCCGGTCTGCTTGAATTTATTTTTTTTCATGATGCAGATCTTACGTAAGAATCCATCTATATCATTCCCAGAGACCAATAATTTCGGAGATATGATTTGTCAAAGTTTGAACAAGAGCGCTAAAGCTCCAGTCCACAGGGCTTGAACCAATTTTTCATAATTCATTCCACCTCTGATCATCCTCAAACTAGGAGAAAATCTAGACGGATTGCGAGAAAGGAATGCCTTTAGTAGTTTGTATTCGTGGAATCGCAAAACGATTTGCACTCTAGAAAAAGCATGTTTAGTAAACCGACTTAACTAGCAATTCTACAACATCATTTTAACAACAATGATTCTGAAAAATCTGAAACCAAGTTTCACGCCTGTGCAGGGACAAAAACGATCCTCCATTCCTTTTTGCTAGTTCGGCGAAACAAATGATGCAAGTCGGCGGCGCTTCTTTTGTTTATGTAAATTCACGGTCAAATAATTTTGCATAGGAATTTATTCAGTTTTTGCAGTCTCCTCGCTTCCGGAAAGTGATCGGCAGAAGAAGATTCCGCAAGGGATATGGTAAAACTGCATCTTGAGCTGCGGTTTGTCGAGATATCTTCGGAATACTTTTATCTCTTTTGAGGATTCTTGGTTCTCTTTTAAGGATTCTTGATTCTTGAAATTAAACCTATTTAAATCTATTCAAAATAATCTGACATTTCTAACTCGCTTAACATATTTTTCACTACGTCCAAGGATTTTTTTGGTGCTCTTGTTTCTCGGAACAGAGGGCTTATCAATTTTCCCATATGTCTGTAATTTTTGGCTGAAAATGGTCTTAAACGAATTGGCTCGACTCACTGATCAAGAATCCGTGGTTGAAATCGATTCTGTCCAGCTGACCGGGCGGCCTCTAACTCGATAACTTACTGTCGAACGGAATAAGTTAGATAGTTGGAATTTCCAGACTAGGTTTGGGAGATAAATATTTCAATTAAGTTTGTTATTGGGCAAAATCGGCCGAATGGTTTTGGAGTAACGAAAAAAAAATATTTTTTATACATCACCAATGTCGAATTCAATTCTCTCTAAGATTCAGTTTCATCATAAGAATCCATTAATATCATTTTCAACTCTAACAAGCTAATACTTTCGGAGATATGATTCTTCAAAATTTCAATAATACATCGTACTTCTATGTTTTCACAGAATACGAATTCCATTAGTCTGTGTTCTATGTGTGTTCACTGTTCATATATGTAATCTTATCTACCTATAACAGAAATGTCAAATGTATTCCTGTTATAACAAACAAAGTACTATTGAATGCAAAATGACCAATTATAGGATATTATAATAATAATAACCCCTACCATATATGCCCTAGGATAATCCTTATGATGATAGAAATATATAATTTAGTAAGTTTATCAAGTTGGGTTCAGAATATCTTCAGTGAAAACGAAACTGGATTATTGGCTAAGTTACAATTGATATAATATAATTCTCAGAGTAGAACTCCTATACTGGCTTGTAAGACGGCGGAAGGTTTGTGAAGAATTTCAGTGGAATATAGATATTTGCCAATGTTTGCAAATATTTGCGCGTTGGCATTCTATCATTAATTACCAATTCTCAAATCGTTCAGATCTCTATTTTTTGAGTTATCGAGGAAACAATAATGCAGAGGGGTATAACTCCGAAACCGTTTGGTCGATTATGCCCATTAACGAACTGAACCGTCGTATTCGGATGCGCAACCTACTCTTATTGTGATAACAGATCACCAGCCGAACATAATCGATTTTGAGCTGGAATTCATCATCAGTGAGTCCAACTGTTTGAGACCATTTTTGGCAAAAAATCAAAAATTACAAGTGTTTGGGCCATATGGTACAGGGTTATTCACTATAAATTACTCACCCCTTATCATCGTTATTATTGCCTACAGAAAAAAAAAAGTCAAATCTAAAAAGTTTGTGCTTGTGACTAAGTTTTGATTAAATACTATTAAAAGCCCAGTGGCGTGCAGATTTCAGGGGATACAAATCTTTTAATATTTTTTTCAGATAGGATACCCTGTATATTATTGAATTTTTGGAATGATCTTCTTTTCCTGATCTCAAAAATATACCATATGTTACCCCTATCTAAAAAAATAAGGTTTTTATTTATTAGAGGTGAAGAAGAAAGAGTTCAAATATTGATAAATAGAAAACAAAAAATTTATTTAGGAAATTTAAACAATATGATAAGTCATAAAATATGTTCAATATGCCCACCATTATTGTCAATGCATAATCGATAAATAACGTCTTATTCATGAGTGCATCGGAAATTGCTTCATTAGTGACATTCAGATTCATTATTTCAAGGCGAATCGTGTCTTTAATTAATTGAATATTATTATTATTATTATTATTGTTATTAAAAATGTCGTTTAGAATTCCCAAGAAAAATGAATCCATACTGATCAAGTCTGGACTGTTAGGTGGCCATTTAATGTTTCCATTATTATTATTATACCTTAAGTCCTTAAGTCACGTGCATGAACATTACCGTAAAAATTATAGTTTCATCTAAAGTTTATGATTAAGTTATGGACTAAGTTACGTCGTGCATGAACTTACCATTAATCGGCGTCTAATAACTCGAAAACGGTATAAGATAGGGGTAACTTATAGTATATTTTTGAAATAAGGAAAAAAGGACCATTCCAAAAATTCAATAATATACAGGGTGTCCCATTTTTAAAAAAATATCAAAAAAATGTTATCCCCTGAAATCTGCACGCCCCTGTTCTTTTGATAGCATTTTATCAAAATTTAGTCAAAAGCGCACAACTCATTTAACTTTTTTTCCTGTAGGTTATAACAACGATGATAAGGGGTGGATAATTTATAAAGAATAACCTGTACCACTCTGTTGCCTAGAACATGCACGCAAAAATACTGGCGTGAGATCAGTCTGCTTTGTCGCGCTTGTTCAAATTCATATCCAGGTACTGAAATCACCAAAGGCTGCAAATGTTTGTTAAATTTAAAGCAATAACTACTAACCTTTCCGAAGAATATCCATGTTAATCTCATCATATTAATCTACCAGGGTACTGAGTATCAATTGCAATGTTTACCCTCATTATATTCGATTCTTTTTTGGATATATTTGTGATTATTGTGAACGAATTTCGAAATTATCAGCGGGTTGCAGAAAGAATTTTTTTTTTTTGGTGATACGATCCTCACGAAATTTTGCCGTCAGCATTCTACACCTATTTACCAAAATTCAATTCGATCTAATCTGGGTTTTTTTAGTAATCGAGGAAACAATTTTTCAGATGAGTATATAAGTGCGAAACCGTTAGACCGATGTTGCCCATTATCGAAATTAACTGTGGCGAACCAAATTTTATATATCCGAATCTATCTGTCGGATTCCGCTGAAATTTAGCATGAACCTTTATACTGCACTTTATTTTCCCAATGTTTCTAAAATACCGATTCGAACGAATTTTAATTTAGTACTCGGTCGAAAATTGACGGCTTGAAAGATGTCAGTATTTCGTAAGTGGAGGCGTGAATGGACAAATGAACATGCGCGCAAAAGCTCCTTACTTCAGATCTCTACTTCTTAAGAGCTTCTTCTATCTGCATCCTCCTGGATATGATTCCATCAAATATGTCTTCAGAAGGAACGCCCTATCACCAACGATATCATGTGGTGTTTTTGCTGTACCCCGTCAGTATTTTTGTCATATCTACCTATGTGTACAGCGAAAAATTGATACTTAACATCCACGAGAGCCAATAGATTCACAGAAGAAGTTTTTTTCCATTTCTTGTCATATATCGGGAAGTGGTAGCATTATTTTCAAACCTTACTTCATTCACTACCTAAATCAAACTGAAACGCTTCGTGTATGTGTATATGAACGTACTCTCCGTTTATAGACTAGTCAACAAGTGCCATTTGGACCAACTTTTTTCAGCAGTCTCCGAAAATTATGTATGAGGTGTCATTCGATTCGGAATGGCATCTAGATGATTTTTGAAAAAAAATGAAGTTCCGCTTGCAAAAATTGTAAAAGTTATTAACAATTAACTAAAAAAAAAGGGTATTAGTTTTTTCTAAATATCTCAAAAAGTAATAAAGATTTTTCAAATCTGAAAAAAGATTCAAAAAGAGGAGGAAACTTCCTAAAATAAGTCTCGACTCCCGAAACTGTACGATAAATATTTTTCCAGAGGGATGAAAATCCGGCCGAAAACGGGTACTCTGGCTTGGAGAAGCCATGCCCACTTCGGGCACTTCAACAATAAACATTTTTTAAACATAGTAAATATGAAAAAAAAAAAATTGAAAAAATTCTGGCAGCAACTGAATAGATGAATGAATAATAATCCGCTTGAACAAAATTTTTATAATAATTTTTCATTTAGTTATTCAATAGTTAATTAGTAACTTTTTTCTGCTTGCACATTAACATTGCAAGTGTAATAATTGCTAAACTATAAGATTTAGATTTTTTTCCTCTCTTGGAGCAATTCTTCAAAGGCTTAAGAATAGAATCCCGTTGGGAAAATTAAAAAATGATTATTTTTCAATTTTTTATTGATAATTTTCGTTGTTGCAAAATTAAAAACTTAAATTAATCATCGAACAAATTTTTTTTTTTTAACGTTCCGTTTTTATGTTATTAAAAACTGCATAGAAATAATTTTTTTAAAATTTTTATCTCTAATTGTTTAAAAAATTGTTATAAACAAATGTGTTGTTTATAAGATAATTGAAATTTTTTTTTTGGAATTTCAATCTTTGATACAAATACTGATTTTTAAAAGAAAAATTGTTCCTTAAAAAAAATTTCTTATTGCTTAAAAACGCATTTGTTAATTAACAATTATTTTCTCCTACTTCTAATTAATATTAAGGAACGATATATTTTTGTAAAATCATTATTTAATTTTCTTTTCGATATAAAATAAAAAAAATTTCATTTTATTTATTTTTTCATTGTTTATGCAATAAACAATTTGTTATAAACAAATTTATTTTTACCTTTTATTTTTTTTTCTATTCTGCTTTCTGTTAAAAAAAAGCAGAAATGATTTTTTTTTTAACTTATGTTCAAAAATTTAAAAAAAAATAATAAACAAAATTAAAAAAATAAATAAATCATTTCTGCTTTTGTGACAGAAAGTAGAATAGAAAAAAAATAAAAGGTAAAAATTTATTTGTTTATAACAAATTGTTTATTGCATAAACAATTAAATAAGGAATAAAATGAATTTTTTTTATATCGAAAAGAAAAATAAATAATGATTTTAAAAAAAAATATCCTTCCTTAATATTAATTAGAAGTGGGAGAAAATAATTGTTAATTAACAAATGCGTATTTAAGCAATAAAAAATTTTTTTTAAGGAACAATTTTTCTTTTAAAAATCATTTTTGTATCAAAGATTGTAATTTCAAAAACAAATTTTCAATTATCTTATAAACAACGCATTTGTTTATAACAATTTTTTAAACAATTAGAGATAAAAATTTGAAAACATTATTTCTATGCAGTTTCTAATAACATAAAAACGGATCGTTAATAATATTTAAAAAAAAAAATTTGTTCGATGATTAATTTAAGTTTTTAATTTTGCAACAACGAAAATTATTGATAAAACTTGAAAAATAAACATTTTTTTAATTTTCCCAACGGGATTCTATTCTTAAGCCTTTGAAGAATTGCTCCAAGAGAGGAAAAAAATCTAAAACTTATAGTTTAGCAATTATCTCACTTGCAATGTTAATGTGCAAGCAGAAAAAAGTTATTAATTAACTATTGAATAACTAAATGAAAAATTATTATAAAAATTTTGTTCAAGCGGATTATTATTCATTCATCTATTCAGTTGCTGCCTGAATTTTTTCAATTTTTTTTTCATATTTACTATGTTTAAAAAATGTTTACTGTTGAAGTGCCCGAAGTGGGCGTGGCTTCTCCAAGCCAGAGTACCCGTTTTCAGCCGTATTTTCATCCCTCTGGAAAAATTATAAATATTTATCGTACAGTTTCGGGAGTCAAGACTTTCTCTAGGAAATTTCCTCCTCTTTTTGAATCTTTCTTCAGATTTGAAAAATCTTTATTAGTTTTTGAGATATTTACAAAAAACTAAAACCCCTTTTTTTTTTTAGTTAATTGTTAATAACTTTTACAATTTTTGCAAGCGGAACTTCATTTTTTTCAAAAACCATCTGGATGCCATTCCGAATCGAATGACACCTCATACATAATTTTCGGAGACTGCTGAAAAAAGTTGGTCCAAATGGCATTTGTTGACTAGTCTATTACGGCAATCCATCCGCTTCCTGCCGGATACGATAAGTGAACAATGATATGTAATATGAATCGTTCTTAACTGACCTTGATTTTTGAAGCAAACGTGCAGCATAGGACGGACAAACACACAGTCCTGCCAAATATTAATAGAACGTATGAGTATTTTGATCGGGTACATCTTTGCATTTTCAACGGTGATTTTCCCTGGATTTATTCATTTTGATGATCTCCTGTACAAAATCATCATTTTCGAATATATCTTCTCTACGGGGTACTTCCTAATTGTGACCTATTTTGAAAGATCAACTGAAATAACTCCTTGGGAACAGATTGGATCAGAATATGTTTCAAATGAAAGTATTTTAGTCTCCACGGGGACATCGAATGAAGATATTTGATCTGACGTTGCAGTTCTCTTTCAAGATAATCGTCTTGAAGAACAAAAACATTTTTTCTCTTTAGTTTTTTCCATGATATGAATTTTTCTGGATATATAAGTTTTTCATGCTTGAGACTTCGTATGATGCGTGAATAGAAAGTGGAACATGCACGCAAAAGCTCCTGATTTCACTTCAGTGCATTTCAAGAATTTTTTTCGATTTGTCATCGCATCTTCCAAAAGTTACATATTCAATGTGGGAAACGCTGATATTTCTACGTTTCTTAAATGAATTTATATAAATATCAATGGTCATATATTTTTGCACGCTTGTAGTAGTTCATTTTGCCAAAACGTCTATAATTTTCTAATTTTCCCAGCGGTTCCAAATTCGAAAATTAGCACTTAGGTACGAGCGCTCTAAAATGTTGTTCAGTGTTAACATTAGATATTGTAGGCATATTGCTAACATCGTTCTTCTATTAATCTCATTTTTGCGTGTATGTTCTGGGAAACATCGCCTTGTCATTTTGCCCAAAATGTCTGTAATTTTCGATTTTTTTGCCAAAAATGGTCTCACACGATTCGGTTCGACTCCCTAATGAAAATTCGAAGTCAAATTTGATACGGGCCGGCCACCCGGACGTCCGTTGCCAAGATAACTTGAGAACAAAAAGAGATAGCAACTTGAAATTTTCAGGGTAGGTAGCATATCCCAATACCACGGACAAGTGCGTTAATGGGAAATATTTGTTAATATCCTTAACTGAGGACCTCAGTTAGGACTTAACGGAGATTGAATGCTTTTTGAATACGGCGGATTATCATGTTAATGTCACGATAACCTGAGGGTTATCGTGACATGAACGGAACGGAAAGAGAAAGCGACTTGAAACTCTTAGGTTAGGTTGAACATCTGAATGCGACATTTGAGTTTGATTTTAGGCATAATCGGCCAGACGGTTTTGGAGTTATACTTATCTGAAATTTGGTTGATATTTCCCCAATAACTCGAAAAATACCAAACCGATCCAATTGAAACATGGTTATCAGTTGAAGAATGCCAGCGCAAAAATTC
This sequence comes from Halyzia sedecimguttata, assembly GCA_937662695.2. Taxonomy (NCBI): domain Eukaryota; kingdom Metazoa; phylum Arthropoda; class Insecta; order Coleoptera; family Coccinellidae; genus Halyzia; species Halyzia sedecimguttata. The sequence goes on along the minus strand of OW569416.2, from coordinate 4,877,608 downwards.
TGGCGAAATTTTGTCTGTATCGTATCTCTGGAATTTTTTTTTAAAAATCATTGAAAAAAATCCTATATATCAGAAAGTATTCGTCCGACATCGCTGAAATGTTGAGAGAGCTCAACACCAGTAGCTGGATGGGTGACCTTTGCCTCGATAACTTTCGAAAGAAAGGAGATAGGGGCTTGCAATTTTCAGGGTAGGTGGAGCATCCGGATGGGAGAGTTGAGTACCTTTTGGTGCATAATCGGTCCAACGGTTTCGGAGTTATACCCACCTGGAATATTATTTCCCCAAAAAATATACACTCGATCGAATTTAAGCTTGGTAACTTGTTGTAGAATATCGTCATAACAACGTGTCTACAATTTTGTGAGAACCGTACCCCTAGAAAATTTTCAAAAAATTACGAAAAAAAATTGGTTCAAGCACTGACGTGAAGTCGGGAGCTTTTGCTCGCATGTTCTATTGTATATTCTCCTGTATTGGACACTCTCGAATTTACCATCGTAAATTCGATTAAGTCTGTCGGCTCGGCCTCATGTTGTCAGAGATAGTTTAATCTTTTTTGAAGCACCCAAGTGAATCTTTTCCCATGGCTGCCCAGATCCCCCGATCGGGACATCATGGATAGGAAGCTTGGAAATTTACCCCAGCCCCCACAGACTTTGGCGGCTCTGATACATGAATTACAGGTAGCTTGGGATAGTATCCCTCAAGAAGAAATAGACCATCTTATTGCATCAATGCCAAGATGCGTTGGGGAGTGTATAGATAATCGTGGGGGAGAAACACATTATTAACAAATTGAAAATTTACCCCAGCCTCCACGGACTGACACATGAACTACAGGTAGCTGGGGATACTATCCCTCAATAAGAAATAGTCCATCTTATTGCATCAATGCCAAGACGTGTTGGGGAGTGTATGGATAATCGCGGTGGACAAACTCATTATCGACAAATTTATTGAAAAAAATTGTGAACCTTTCTTTTTTTTCTTCAAATTTCAATAATTTACTCCTTGCTATACTTCTGCAGTTCTTGCAGTTTCTTTGTCAGCTAGTATAATTTCCAACTCAGAGGAACCAATACTTCCGGAAATATGATTTGTTAAAGTTTGAACAAGAGTGCCAATGCTCCTGTCCACAGGGCTTTCACACATTTTTTTATTATTATATTGGAAATTGGGGCATACGTTTCATGATTCCGATTTCAATAGGGGAGAAGGCTGAGTTCCTTGTGTCCTACCATAGGTAGCCTGAGCAGTTACACGTAACGTTTCATGTCGGCTATGGGAAGGTAATCACTAAAGGATACTGTGGGAGGTATATTCATTATTACATGGTTCCTTCATTTTCTCTCCCAAACTTTGAAAAATATCTACATGTAAAATAAAAAATTTATTATTTTGCAAATTGCTTCTGCGTTAGAAACACAAGATATTTGTCATGCTGGGGCCACACTATCGCGATTCCGAGAATATTCGCGTTTTCGCTGCAAGTGTGACCGGGTACTTCGTTGAATCGCGGTGTGTTCTGGCGAAGACGAATATACTCCACCGCGCTGTCGTTAAACTGGCACGATTCAAAGGGTTTTTTTATGATATTTCAATATTCGACTTCGGTGTTCAGTTCATTAGCGCTCCAGATTTTGAGTGCATGTTTGATTTCGGATGAAATTTACGACTTATAGTGGATAATTATTCAACGACATATAATAGAACGCCACTGCTTCCTTCATTTCAATTCTCAAGAATAATCCTCACGTCACGTTGGCTGCAGATGTAGGCAAGAACATCGCGACGAAAACTTCGCGATGTTTTCATCGCGATGAAGTCGTAAAAACGTTCGCCTGCAAGTATGGCCCCCGCATCAGAAGCAATGTATCAAACATTGTATCGAAAATTTTGTCACAATTATAGAATTTGAGAATATCTATCAACCAAAAATAATTTAGAAGATTTTCGTTTGGTGTCTGACGAAGGAGTCTGATATAGTCTCGGAATCATTACGAAATAGCTGTTTAATCGTTGATCTTGTGTCTTTATTATTAGTTGGGCAACATTGTTTGTACATTTTTTACAAATATGTACAAATATCTTGTGTGTCCAACGCAGAAGCAATTCACAGAATAATTTCTGAAACCCCAAAAACGAACCATTTACTAACGGCTAAGGTTTACACGGCTCAGTTCAGTTGAATTTTCCGAGAGCTACACAACACTGACGGAGTCGTAACGCGTCTGTTCTTGCTCTCGGAAAATCAAAGAAATCTCCTGTTGTTGATTTGATTGTTGAAATGTATAGCGGTTCTTCGGGGGTGAACATATACCTGATATAGCGGTGAAGTACCTCAACCGCTCACACTTGATCGAATACTGAATCTAGAATGATTCAATTTATGAATATTGTTTGAATCATTCAGAATATTTGCACATATTACATTGAAGTCGCATCGTTTATCCCTCGGTTCATTGTACTGAGCGCTGAGATTTGAAGATTGTCTCAGGAAAAGTTCTCACCGTAGTCGAACGAACGAATGAACGAATCTGACATTTTCTATCATTACGAACAACTTCCAACCGATTAAAACGAATTTACGACTGCAAACATTAAATATGAAAAATGTTGCGTGTGCTGCGGCCGAGGCTGCTCCCAACAATTAGACACCAATTTAGCTGAGCAGGGAACCGAGAGGTTCCGTATTTAATTGTTATCAACCAGTTCCCGAATGCACACATACATGGGTAATAAACAATCCTCAAGAAAGTGGGTTCTGTTGTGACTCGTTTAATTGAACGGTCGAGATGATGAGATTAATGACAACGATTCAATTTCCTTGGAGATTTCCACAGGAAATTCATGGTAATTACTGATAAATTGGATTATGAGCGATCATTATGCTATGGATTCATCTATGAAACACGTGGTATCAATTATTTTGCGAGTAGGTTTTTGCCGGGTATTCCATTGCGTTATTATTGTCTTGTCACGAGTTTGACTCTTTTGGTATACGGAAAAGCTATATGGTCAGTGTATAAATGGAGTAAGGGTAATAGCTAAAGGGCAGTTAGGGTCGTATTTATCGTATTTATACCCAATGGTGGACGGAGAGGTTCAGAAGCCTAAGTGATAATGTCCTATCTGCCTCACCTTCTTTCTCCTGAAATTGATGGTGAAATGTATAGAAAACCACGTTAGAAGTAGCATCATTGTGCACCACAACTTATAGATGGGAAAATAACGGTAGATGCCTTTCATCTCCTTGTTAGTGAGGTGGAGAACACTCTATCTGTCAAGAAGATTTTACTTGCAATGTTTTGCGATATTGGAGGTCCTTTTGATAATACCCTATACCCTTTCATATGCAGTGCAGCAAACCTTAAGGTTGCATTACTCACCATAATAATGTGAGTATGCGCTATTTTGAAAGGGTGAAGCGATTCAATCCACTTCGTATGGGCTATTCCAATAGAAACATTCAAATTCTCCCGGACAGTCAGACAGCACTTGAGTCGATAGCCAGCTGCAGAATTAACTCCAGGGTTGTGCTGGAATGCTGGCAGCACCTGGAAACCTGAGCTGCCAGAAAACGAGTTGAACTCGAGTGGGTGCCGGAGCACACGGGGGTTGAAGGGAATGAAAGAGCTGATGCACTCGCGAGAGAGGGCTCGGCTATCCCCCTCTTCGAGCCAGAGCCGGGAATAAATGTGACCAAATCGGCTGTGGAAGGCGTGATTGAAAAATGGATCCTTGCGCAGCTCACTCGGCACTGGAACGATACTTCAGGCCAGCATTATAGTAAGTAATAATGGGGCAGCTCTGAACCTCACTAATTAAAGAAGCCCTACTACTGAGTAGGAGTAAGCTCAGGGGCAGCAACTGACCTACCAACCAGACACTGTACCCTGAGAAAGCACCTGCACAACATGTGGATTCTCCAAGAAGACCCAGTTTGTAGGAAATGTGGGGATGCAGAGGAAAATGTCGCACATTTAATATTTGACTGTCCAGTCCTCACACCATGAAGACTTCACAATGGGGGCTATGACATGACCCTGAGTGCCAGAAACCGTGCGAGGATCCTAGTCAACGTCCTCATCCCTCTTGCTAGGAAAATGGACCTTATGTAGTTAATACACCGATATGGATATGGGGATGCTACATGAGACCCATATAATGTCAACTATGAAGGACTTAGCTTGGTTAAGTAAACCTGAGCTACAGGGGATTGACTAAGGGACCCTATGTCAGCTAGCAACCCGAGCTCAAGGGTATCAATCATGAGACCCTGTCAGCTAATAGGAGACTGACCGAGGTGCAATGAGCCTCTCTAGACAGCAGCACAATCAGCATCGATCTAACACAAACAAACAAACAAACTACAGGTCTGAAGTATGTGCGTGGACCTGAAGAGGATGCCCAGAAGGTGGGAATTATTGCTCTTACTATGGAGCATAGGCATCGATGGACCCTGGAAAGGATCATGACATACGGCTTGAATGCTCAAGAATACGCTGATGATCTATCCATACATATTTACCTCTCATAGTGCGATCTAGCATGATAGTGAGCTCTCAGAGATCTCACATTAAGTAGTATTTGCGATATTCGCAATCACTATGGCGACCAAGTCGGGAAACTCCTATTTATTTCACATGATTTCATAGATAATTCTTTACTAAATATAGTACCAATCAAGTTACTTAATTTTGAGCCGTGTATCAAATTTCATCCAATCACCTCTGGATTACAGCGACAAACCCTAAATTTGATGTGTACTTATGTGTAATTTTTGTACCTATTGAATATTTGACTCTTATCAAATCTGAACAACCAAAGGCCAGAGACAGTATTATCGCGAAAACACCAACTGTCTTTGAGTTATGATTGGTCTTACAACTTTGGTGTTTTCAACGACTCAACCATGGATACGGATTGATTGACAGATGTTAAATATAAATTACGGACGTCAACATGAGTCATTTTGTTCATGAAATAGTCTAATGAAATATCACTCGTAATTGAATTTATCCCATGAGTCGGTCTTTTATTTCTTAACGAAACTGAGTTGCTTAGAGGAAACACCACTCATCCTTCGGAAATATGTCCACAGGCTTATCGCAAAAATTCAATCACTTGTGATATTACTAGTGACAATTATTAAACGTCAGATTGACAATCAATTTTTTGAAATCTAATGAACTCCGATTCAACATAGCGCAAGGTTTCTTCATCGCAGAGGGTCGGAGTACGTAAGGATTTCAATAGGTGCCACTGATGGGTTTTTCTCCCTACCTGATCGCAACGACTGGAATCAAAATTGCTAGAACTCCTTCAGGTGTCATTAATGGTAATAACCATTAAATCGGTTTGTAATTGTCCCTGAATGATGCTTCTCTCTTTGGGGGAATACTGAGCAATGAGGTGACCTAGCCCGGCCCACGGGCAATATTTGTTGATGTCAATGAATATTTCACCGTGTGTCTTTTGCGCGTATGTTCTTTTTAGGGACCGTATAGGTTAGCGCTTGTGTTGTTCAATTGTCTCTCACAGTTTTCAACATTCATAGAACGTATATTGGGAAGATTATTGGTTTCAAAGTAACTTGGAAGGTTACATTCCAGAATGGTATAATAAACGGAATCACAACTTTGTTGAACTATAATTATTCAACACTTCGCTAAGCGTTTTCCTCATGCATAAACTAACAACATAACATAACGTACTGAAATTAAGACGATTTTGTTTTTCAAATGAAATAAAAGCAATAGGGTACTTAAAATCATGATCGATATGTGTTTGTTTCTGATAGTAAACTCTCCCTACTTGGCAATGCTCTCAATGCACCCGTTCTATCTAGAAATCTACAATTCTTAATTGCATTCGGAAGATCGTAGTAATATTCTACATTATCTTAAACTTCTTTTATTGGTTTTAGTAGTCGATTTCTGTATTCATCTTTTTGTTGGCATATGCTTCGGCAGTCTTCTTCCGATTTCAAAATTTCCTGTTTCAATCCAGTATATTAAAGATTAACCTGTAAAATAAAACAGAAGAAAATATATTCGTATATCTGGACTCATTGTGAGATCTGAATTGACTCATTGCGAGATCCATATCGGGTTACAGAGCCTTGAAACTGCCGTTTTCTCTCTTAACATATTAAATAATTGCGCTCATTCTTGTGAAATTTTCGTGAACTTGTTTGAAAAAGAGGAAGATATGGAAATATGCGAACAGTCTCCTATTATTTGTATCCATAGTTTCGTCGTCACATGAATTTCAATTTGTCAAAATCGTTGTCAATAAACAACTCAAATGATTGTAAACTTCCCCGAAAATGTTATAGCTTCAGAAATATACCTAGTTACATCAAAGAAAATCTATGTTAAATTTTGAAAGCTTTCATGCATTTAAAATCTGGAAGATCCGCTATTGATTATATACCTAACATGATATGTATGGTATATGCGGGCAATAAATGAAACAACAGTTTGACCGTTATGAGGTTCGAACACTCGATTACGTTCAGTGTTTTTGGCGCTCTAGTTCCTCGGAACTGAGTGCTTATCAATTTGCCCAAATGTCTGTAATTTTCGAATATTTCGATGAAAATGGTCTTAAACGATTTGGTTCGACTCACTGATCAAGAATCCTTGGTCGAAATTCATTCTGTCCGGCCGGTCCGGCCGGCCGTAGGCACGATAACTCTCAAACAGAATGAGCTAGAGAGTTGAAATTTTCAGAGTAGGTTTGGGGGATAAATATCTCGGCTAAGTTCGTTATTGGGCAAAATCGGACAGATGGTTTCGGAGTAACAAAAAAAAAATTTTTTTTACAAAACAAATTCCAAATTAATTTTTTTTTATTAAGCAGTTTTATCATAAGAATCCATTCATATCACTTTTAACTCTAACAAGCTAATACTTTCGGAGATATGATTTTTCAAAATTTCAATGTAAATCGTATTTCTCAGATTGATATAATTATTCTATGTATGAATTGTCATAATGTCAACTTGACAGAAGGGAACATTGTAACTTCAAAAATATTGGGGTTGAAATACTCGTATTTTAGCGATGCAACGGGGACCTCACCCGAAAATGTTTGAAAATATTACGTAAATATTGAAAGCATAATTCTGTAGTTCGAGAGAGGAGAAAATTTGATGAACGTAGATCAGGAAATGTTTGATCGATTACAAGGTAATTTATTATTACTTATCTTCTTTCATGCGTGTTTTATGGAATACCTACTATTTGTAAGTACTTGAAACCTGTTTTGCGCAATTGTCATACGAAACTTGTTTTTTTGGCGCTCTAGTTCCTCGGAACAGAGTACTTATCAATTTGCCCAAGTGTCTGTAATTTTGGAATTTTTGGCTGAAAATGGTCTCAAACGATTTGGTTCGACTCACTGATCAAGAATCCGAGTCCGAAATCGATTCTGTCCGGCCGGCCGACCGGCCGTAGGCACGATAACTCTCGAACGAAAGGAGTTAGCGGATTGAAAATTGCAAGGTGGTTTTGGAGCGTAAATATCTCGGACAAGTTCGTTAATGGGCAAAATCCATCAAGGGGTTTCGGAGTTATGGCCGATTTTAGTGAAAATATTTTTTATGAATATTTCCGAAACCGATCACTCGATCTATCTGAAATTTAGCATCAAATTGTAGAATCATGACCTTTATACGCATGTGAAGTTTTGTATTGACCAGATTACCGCAAAGTGTCAAAAAAAAAATTTGAAAATGTGGTGCAGTTCTCATTTTCAGATTGCTCATTTAATCTTGATAAATAAACTATTATTTGAATTGAATTTCCTTTATGATGCAGTTCTATCATAAGAATACAATGATATAATTCCCAACTCTGAGAAACCAATACTTTCGGAGATATAATTTGTCTGTTTGAACTAGAGCGCCAGAAAGCTCCTGTCCACAGGGCTTGTTGTTCTTATGTTTAGTGCAACGAAGCTGGTGAAAGGATAGTTTATGAGTTGCTATTTAATACACTAGAATATGAACTGAAGATTCGAATGTATCGTATATATACATATTCTGAAAATTCTAAATAGCGTCTACCGAAATTGTGCATGATCCAAGAAATTGCCAGGTACCTATTTTATATCTAATCTAATATATATACCTATCTTATATTTCTCTTCCATCGACGATTTTTCGTGAATGATTTGATTGGGTGAATTGAGAAGTTAGATGAAGACACAATAATTTTGAACTGAATCTGTCAATCGATTATACCACGACCTTAGAGAGATTGAAATTGTACATAGCTGAATTTTAGAACTTTTACATGAATGAATTCTCTTTGATGAAATAATTATAGTTTGATACTGTTTTCCGTTGAGAGACAGTACAGTGGCAGCATCAACTGTTTTGATGTAACGTTCAAAGCTTGAATTCTTTCTGCCGTCCTATAAACTTCAGATCTGAATTCCTCAACTTCCTTTTTTTCCTCTTGCTTCGTTTTCACAAATTCCAGTCTATTCTCTAGGTCTCTAATGATGCTATAATTATACCGTTGGAATTTTGTAATGAATATTCCGATAGTTTGTTCTTTAGATGCTTTCATAATCAGCAGATGAAATTAAAAGAACGCCTATGATGAATAGAGCAACCGACATGAGGAGAATAATGAAAATCGCAATCATTTTGTTGCACAGCCATCGTTTTAAATCGAAATTTAATACAGTGTTGACTTCTAACGTCATCTATAAATTGAATTTCCAGAATGTAGGAGTATCTCCAAGAAAATGTTGTAACTGTTATGGCGTTGGCACAGTCAGTATGAGTTTAACCAACACCTCCTAAAAGGAAGGCAAATCAACTCTCCATCGCTTTTTACAATAGGGCGGCGAAGGTGGATGAAAGTTCAATTGACAGCTGTTTTGTTTGTCAATAGTGAATGCTTAAATCACCTTTGAAAATTTTTAAGTGGAGATTCGTACTATCTTCATGTCCAAATTAGCGAGGACTCAGTGTTACCAACCCGTTGTCCAGATTATATGGTAGAATAATAAAAGGCAGAACAGAAGATGAAATACATGTCTTAGAAGAGCAGTATGGGTTCAAGGCAGGATGCTCATGCGTTGACAACACGTTTTACCTGAAACAGCTTGTGGAAAAAAGAACAGAGAGAAACTTGATATTTGTAGACTTCCAGAAGGCTTATGATAGTGTACCACTGGCTAAATTGTGAAAGACCTTGAACTAAAATGGCCAGATATATTTAAGGGCAGTGAAAGAGCTCTGCATAGATATTTGATCAAGGGTGGAGGTGGGAACCAAACTGTCTAAGTAGTTTCGTATCTCAAAAGGTCTCCGACAGTGCTGTCTGTTAGCCCCGACTCTGTTTAAGACCTACCTTGCCTCGACTCTGAATAATGAATGAATAATGAAATAATACAAGGAGTACAACTGAATGACTTACTTTGTAGTTCACAAATACGAAATGATATTATAAGAAAAATCTATGAAATCTTAATAGAGAATATGGGGTACCTAATGTGGAGCCGATGTAAGGGAAATGACAACGCCAATCAAGAATAACATGAAAGCGAAGGAGATGGGATATTGGAGCCGCTGCTCTGGACTAACGCTACAGGATCGAGTCAGGAATGAGGAGATAAGAGCTAGAGTGGATGTTGATGCAGATATTACAGACACAATTGAAGCAAAATCGCTACAATAGCTTAGGCACGTGTCAATAATGAGTGACGAGAGATGGTCATTTAAAGTCCTCAATTGGGTTCCTCCGCAAAGAAGGAGAGGACGATCCGGGAGAACGTGGAGGGAAGGAGTGCAGGAAGCGATGGGCAGGAGAGGTTTGCCAGCCCGAGATTGGCAGAATAGGAGTCTATGACGACTGAGATTCGAGTAATGACATTATTTTATACACTCGTGAACATCCTTATCACTTTATATAAACATAATTCTGATAATAAAATACCCCTTTTGTAAGCTCTCGACTCAGTTCATCTTTTGAAAAACATAAAAAATCCAACATCAATTGAAACGCAGAATGTGAAACTTGGTCCTAGGGGGCATCACTTGAGTATCATGAGGATACTGCCAGTTTTGTTAAGATTCGAAATCATCCAACAGAGGACCCATGCAGAATGGCATGCATAATTCAGCAATTTCTTTTAATATGAGAAAAATCCTATAATTCAACTTTTGAATTTACCGTCTTTTCTCCATCCAATTTGGCGGCCATATTGGTTTTGATGACTGGCCTTCAATGTAGGAGGTGTTGGTTTAACGTTTAACCTAAGGTGTATTGCATGAGCTGCAACAGTACAACAGCTCTAACTATTATTTGTATTATCTGCTTGCCCAAATGTCTGTAATTTTCAAATTTTTTGCCGAAAATGGTCTCACACGATTAGCCTCCCCTCGCTCATGAAGAATGCTGTCTGTCTGTCTGGCAGTTACTTGAAGTTTTCAGGGTAGGTGGCTACTTTTTCTATGATAAAGCTGTGTTTCAGAGGAATGTTTGAGTCGGTTTGAGCCACGTATTTCCGACCATCCTCTGGCACGTGAACAGGGCTTTCTGACCCATGCTGCTCACGGCTTCGAGGTGTAGACTACAAGAGATTATTTGTTCGAAAATAACCCCAATATATTTAGTATGATCAGTCCCGTCAGTCCTCAGTGATTTGAGTGGAAATTTATTTCTCTTTGTGAATACCACTAGGAACGTATTTTAGGGATTTGAAGTGAAACCCTATTTTATTTTCTATTCTAGTGAATTTTATTATTTTATTATTATTGATAAGGGGGTTACGTTGCACCGCGACCTTGAGATCTATTGTGCCCCCCAACAGAGCTGTTCTCACCATTACGCCATCTACAGCTCGCCCTCCAGTTCCAGAGTATAAATGAACCTCAATATCTGGGAAGGCTTCAAGGATATTATGTCTTCACTCCTACAAGTTTCCTGTCCAAAGCATTCCTTTCGCTGACTTGCAATGGCGAGGCATTCTGTAACAAGGTGAAGAGGAGTTTCTTCCTCCTCCCCACAGAATCTGCACTCGTCAGTATCTGATAAACCTATTCTCATCAAATGCTTCCTGAGGCGACAGTGTCCTGTGAGGAAGCCAGTGACCAGGTGTAACTTATTCTTGCAGAGATCCAGATACCTTTTGGATCTCGCTTCTTTAAAGTTCCTAAGGAACTTTTTGGAATGAACCAAACCTGGAAGATTCCGCCAGAGTGTCTCTCTTTTGGTTTCCTCCTTCTCCAGAAACTCTTTCTTGTAGGTGCATTTTCCTATACCGCAGAAAGGTTCTGGGCCGATAAAAGGAGTTCGTGCTGCCTTTCTGGCAAGTGTATCGGCCTCTTCGTTCCCCTTGACTCCCGAGTGACCGGGGACCCAGACTAAAAAGACCTTATTATTCTTGCCAATTTCATTTAGTTTTCTTTGGCACTCCCATATCAACTTTGAATCGATGGAATGGGAGCTCAGTGCTTTGATAACAGATTGACTATCCGAATGGATTGCTATGTCGCATTTCTGATATTTTCTTTCTAGGTTAATATCTGCACATCTTTCAATTGCGAGTAGTTCTGCCTGGAAGATACTCAAACGGGAGCCTACCGACAGTGCGCACTTGGTGCCTGTCCCATATACCCCAGCGCCAGCTCCCGTCGTGGTTTTTGAGCCATCTGTGTACCATTTTATGGTATTTTCTTTGAAAGTCTGGGTGGTGAACTCCCTTTCCCATTCTTCCTTTCTACTTATCATCGTGGTGAAGTTCTTCTCAATGCTTACTTTTTTGACCATTGCATCACTAGGAAGGTTCACTGATGGGATGTACTTAGTCAGAGAGGTCCAGGCTCTCTGACATTTAATCCTCTCAGTTCCTGTACCTTCCTTAGATATTCTGAGGGTGGCCTCATGGGCTAACCTCTCAATCACTAGATGCAGAGGTGAGAGATCTGTGATGATCTCAAGTGCCCTGGTTGGACACGTTCTCATAGCTCCCGTGATGCACACACAAGCTAGCCTTTGCACTTTGTCAAGCGCTTTCCTAGTAGTTGTCTGATCTGCTTTGGCATGCCAGACTACTGCCCCATAGGTAATTATTGGTCTCACAATCATGATGTACATCCATCGCAGTATTTTAGGGCTACAGCCCCAAGTCTTACCGGATAGATTTCTGCACGCCATCAGAGCTCTTATTGCTTTACTTGCAGTGATATCCACATGCTTGTTCCACAGAAGCTTTCTATCCAGAGTTATTCCCAGATATTTAACTTCAGTCTTCCAGTCAATCACTTCTCCATTTAAGGAGAGGGATTTTATGGCTGGAAGATTTATTTTCCGGGTGAATGGAATTACTGTGGTCTTGGTTGGGTTAATACTCAGCCCCACCGACTGGCACCACTGCTCAATAATTCTGAGGCCCTCCTGTAGTAAGTCACATAAGATGCCCTCGAATTTGCCTCTCACTATTAGAACTATGTCGTCAGCATAGCCTACGCATTCGAAGCCAAGCTCCGTTAGCCTGTGTAGTAGTTCATCTACTACCAGGCTCCATAGGAGGGGAGATAATACCCCCCTTGAGGTGTCCCGCGAGTGGCTTTGACAGAGATGGGTTGATTTCCCCCCAATGTCTCAGCTGTCCTCGTTGTCAGCACGTCATACATCCATTTTATTATGGTATTGTTGACACCCCGCCTTTTAAGTGCTTCTCTGACAGACACGTGTGTTGTGTTGTCAAAGGCCCCAGATATGTCCAGGAATGCACACATTGCGATTTCTTTACTATTCAGAGTTCTCTGGATGACTTCAGTCAGTTGATACAAGGCAGTCTCTGTTGATCGACCCGCCCTGTAGGCATGCTGACATTTGTGAAGTGGTTTATTCTCCAGACTCTCCGTTCTTATGTAGTTATCCACTACTTTCTCCATCATTTTAAGTAAAAATGATGTTAAGCAAATGGGCCTAAATGATCGAGGGTCAGTCCCGTCTTTTTTCCCTATTTTTGGAATGAAGGTTACTCTAGCCCTTCTCCATTTTCTAGGTGTGTGGCCCAATGCTAAGCTGCTTCTAGTAATCTTCAGCAGATGGGGTAGAATTTCTTCCATCCCTTTCTGCAGGAGTACCGGAAAAATTCCATCCACTCCTGGGGATTTGTACGGCTGAAAGGTACTTATTGCCCATTCAAGACGTTGCTTTGTAAATAGTTCCTTAGCAATATCCCAATCATCCTTGCGGGCGTTCTTGGTATGCTCCATTGCTGTTTCAGTACTACTTACGGGTTCGCTACCTGGAAAGTGTGTTTTGAGAAGAAGAGTCGATCGCTCCTCTTCTCCTTCAGTGTATGACCCATCTGGCTTCTTGAGCGACATTGTTGGGTTAGTTCCCCCTCTTGCCATGACTTTCTGCAGTCTGGCTGCTGTGTGAGTGGAAGTGATATTTTCACAAAATGCTTGAAAATTAAGCCTCTTGGCCCTCCTTATCTCTTTGTTGTACTCAGTGAGTTTCTCAGTGTACCCCTGCCAATTATCGTCTCGTTTAGCCCTATTAAAGAGCCGACGCACCTCCTTTCTGAGGATTGACAGGTTCTTATTCCACCAAGGAGCTTCCTTACTTAGTCGAGCTTTGGTCAGTGCTCAGCTGGAGTGAAAAGCCCCCATTATTGCCTCACTGACCTGCTCGACTGTTTTTTCCAGGTCATAAGGGTGCTTTGCCCCAGTTGTCCCGATTTGTTCTAGGTTTTCCTTCAGACGGGTCCTGTAAAGAAACCAGTCCGTCTTCCTGGGATTTCGGATTGAGGACACCGAGGTGCTATCTCCCTCTACCCTGAACTCGATGATCCTATGATCAGAGAGTGATGGTTCGTTCATCACTCTCCAGGAAGTGATGTTTTTCTTGGCAGCAACATTAGCGATTGTTACGTCCAGGACCTCTTCTCTTGCTCTCGTGACAAAAGTGGGTGTTGTCCCTACATTTAGAGTCTCGAGGTTGTTAGCTAAAAGATATTCAAGTAGACACTCACCTCTAGCGTTATTGTTTGTGCTTCCCCAAACAGTATTGTGTGCATTGGCGTCACAACCAATTATAATTGGCAGCCCTTTGCTGTTGCAGTATTGTAGTAACTCCTGCACCTTCTCTGGCGGTGTTATTGTCCCGTCTCCAGCCAAGTATGCGGATACAATGACAATGTCTCTTTCAATGCCCCCTAGATTGAGGTGTACCATGATGGGAATCAGGTCCCGAGACATATAATCTGAAACACAAATATATTTAATGTTGTTTCTTATGAGCATACAGGCACGTGGAGATACCTGCCTATGGTCATAGATCAGACTTGAGTCCTTACAAGCCAAACCCTTGATTTGGCCTTCTTTGTTGATCCAGGGTTCCTGGATCAGAACAATGCCCAATTGCAACCTTGCAAATAACCTCACAATCACTGCTGAAGCTCCCTTCGCAATTCTAGTGAATTCATAAATAGTCGATATATATGAATTTTAGGGCAAAAATTAATATGTAATCATCGATATTCAGGAATGATACATGTACCTAACCTTTACCTACGTCTAGATATATTTACACATGAGCTGACGCATCTGTTGAAATAATGATTAATTATCTACAGAAACATATAAAAACCTGATTCATGAAAAGTCTCTCCGAAATTAATGATATCAACTATTCCAGAATATCAATCTTGTGAACTAAACAAAATTTACCAATGTGCCAACCTCTGGTTGACCTATAGGTTAAGGAAAGGAGAATGTGCAGAGATATCCACGCATGACCTCATGCGTCTGATGAAACAATCATGCATTAATTATCAATTGAAATATGTAAGTAAGAATCAGCATGTTTAAATAGCCTTGATACCAGAATCACTGGATGGATTTATAATTATTTTGGCCTGGATGAAATTGCATGATATGAAATATTTAATTAATGATGTATGTAACTGATTAATTAATCTCGTGTTAAAAGTATTATAAATTTAACAAATATTTAGGAGTAGTTACTAGTTATTTGTCACGGTTGTAGAAAAAAATATTTTTCCAGAACCTGTTGAATATAAAATGATGCCAGAGACGCAGAGTACTGCTATGAGTAATAGTAACTATAGATACAGAACGGTAGAAATATTTATCGTTTAAGAGAAACTTTCGTGTATAAGTTGCAGCGAATTTCCATTATGCATTTCTCAATATATATCGAAATAAATTGATTTCAGAAATGCTTTCTGCGGTATCTCCCTAAAACTTTACAGTATAGAACTACACCACCCTTTATGAAGTAGAGGGTGAAAATTACAGATTTCTCCATTTTTTGTATGCATGTTTATTCTAGCCTACGCACCAAATTTCAGGTTTATATGACTTCTCGAACTACCCTAGTTTCATACATATATCTGCAGCTCTATTTATGGTAGTTGAAGGATACTAGTCTGCATATCAAATTTAAGATTCCTAGAACTTGATAAATTTCCCGAGTTTTATTAGTCCAATATCTTTATATTGGACTAATAAAACTCGCACACCCTGTTGAGAGAATTGTATGGTGAAAGTTACAGATTCCTCAATTTTGTTGTTTTCAGTACCTATGTTTATCCTAGCCGCAACCTTCTAGGACTTCTCGAAATACCCTTGTTTATCCACAGAACTGCACCACCCATTTTGGAGACTGGAGGGTTAAAATTACAGATTATTCAATTTTTTCCTTTGCATGCTCATGCTAGCCCACATAAAAAATCTCAGCTTCCTAGAACTACAGAAAATATCCGAGTTTTACCCACATTAAACGTCCCTCCATGGGAGTTGGAGGGTGAAGTTTAAGTATTTGTTCATTTTCTGTTGTTTTTTCGCTAATTCTAGTCTACGTACCAAATCTCAGCCTTTTAGGACTTCGGGTACTGACCCAGTTTTATACACCCTTTATGGGGGTTGGAGTGCGAAAGTTAGAGATTTCTTAATTTCTCTGTTGGTTTTTCGTTAATTTTAGTCAGCTAACCAAATATCAGATTTCTACTAACTGCATCGCATCCTGAGAATTTGGACTCTTTATAGTTATCCAGACCGAAATTATAAGAATTTGGGAATAAGTCGAAATGCTTCGAGAAAAAGTATTTAGTGTCCTGCTTCTTCTGGCTTGTCTTGGTGGAGGCAATACTGTGCCACCAGATACGGGCATGCCACATGTTTTTGTGGATTAGTCGATTCAATACTGATTTTCATGTGGAGGCCTGAAAGGTAATTCAATTTGTATTGTTTCTGCATTGCATGTACCTAGTGACATGGTAATGTTCGTCTTTTTCTGTGGCACTGATCTTGGTCTGAACGAGGACATTGAGGCCTATTATTCCTGTTGTAGAGGGGCTCAGACTCGATGGAATGCTGACAAAAATGCCGCGAGTCGACAGAAGGGGTCCTTCTCATCATAAGAGTAGTGGGTGTTGGGTTTCCTAGGTGTTGGCACCATCCTCAGTTCGGTTAGGTTACTGAAGTTAGCCCCATTCACCTCAAATATATATTAATTAAACATGTGGTGTTGTGGGCCTTTTGAGCACTAGTCAACAGACTTAGTTGGTTCCTGTCGAGAGTATGGAGATTTTTAACATCAGTCTGACATGGTAGTCATACATCAAGATGGATTAGGAACTTCTAGACGAAACTTTCCTCAAATGTTCAACTAATAAAACGTGCCAATTGTTGAAAGTCTAAGATAAATATGTACATAAATTGTTGTGTGTAGTATGGATGCCTTTATCAGATATTATAAGAATCTGGTTGTGGATGCTAAGGTTGCGGAAGATATTTCAGTTTTGAGTGAATATATTGAGGGAGCTGAACAATTTAAGATAGCTCATTTCAATATAAGGAGCCTGAGGAAAAATTTTGATGAGCTGATATGTCTGTTGAATAGAATGGAGAAACGATTTGATGTGATTGTTTTGAGTGAAACAAATCAAATCAGTGACTCAAGCATATTTGGATTGGACGATTACGAGTACATTTATAATGAGGGAAGCATTAACAAATGTGATGGAGTTGTTGGCTACGTGAGAAGTAATTTAAAGTGTGTCCATAATATAGTTAACTTGGGACCTATTAAATGTATTGAGTTGGAAATGGTACAGAATAAAATAAAAATACTTTTCACTTGTGTTTACCGATCACCCAGTCTTGATCCACATATATTCAACAAAGATTTATTCGAAAACTTACAAAATAGAGTTCGTGTGAAGAATCATATCATAGTGGGGGATATTAATATATATCTGCTATCAGAGGAGGATTATGTGGAGGAATACAAGAATCTACTGGGATATTTTAACTTTTTGTCATGTGTAATTAAGTACCCAAGATACAGTTAGTAGCCGTACATGTTTGGATCATTTTCACGTCAAAGTTGCACATCGGGAAGAGTTCTACGAAGTAAAATCCTTCATTCTGGAGAATGACTTAACGGATCATTTTCCAATAGTACTTCTGTTCAAAATTAATAATGCAATGAGCATCTCACCAAATGAGGCACCTAATGAGTACAAGGTTTATATCGACTATGCAAGACTCAGAACAGATTTACAATCGGAGGACTGGAGCTCTGTTTTACACTCGGATGATGTGAATATTGCGACTTGTGAGTTCGTTCATGTACTCAAAGGTCATCTAGAAGAAAGCACAAATAGAGTAAAGAAGAACAGGAAGAACACAGCTCTCAAGGAGTGGATAACACCATCACTTTTGAATTCGATTGACAGAAAGAATACTCTTTTTTCGCTGACACAGAGGAATCCGGAGGATGACGTACTGAAGGGGGAGTATAGAAAATATGAGCCAACACTATCTAAAGTTATAAATTGTTCGAAGAGAAAATATATACAGACCATCATACACAAGAATGGATATGACTCTAGAAACCTTTGTCAGTGCGTTAACAAAATTAGTGGCAAAGGAAAACTTGGAACGAACATTCAGTGCATAAAGGCAGACAATGGAGAGCTATATACAGAGGAACAGGACATTGCCAATACAATGAATGAATTCTTCAGTAAAATTGGTGAGGGTAATGAAGACGAACCGAATAATCCAATTCATTATCGTGAAAAAAAGAAAATTTCTGTGGAATCATTGTTCCTGTATCCCACCGATAAATATAAAATCTCCTCGATAATCAAACAACTTAAATCGAAAAAGACTGCGGGAAATGATAACATACTATCGGAAACACTGAAAGAAATTTCGCAAGAAATATGTTCGCCTTTTGCCCACATCGTTAACTTATGCTTCCTAGAAGGCGACTTTCCCAACATCTTGAAAGTAGGAATCGTCAAGCCAATATATAAAGGGGGTACTAGAAGCGATATGAATAACTACCGGCCAATACCTTGATCTCGAATATTTGTAAAATCGTGGAGAAAGTTATCAAGGTGAGAGTTGTTAAGTTTCTGGAAGATAAAAACATTCTTGCCGAAAGCCAGTATGGATTTAGGGAGGGCAGATCAACAGATGACGCAATATTGACACTCACTACGGACCTTTAAGGGGCATTGGATAAGAATTTACAAGCACTTTGTTTATTTGTTGATCTCAGTAAGGCATTTGATACCGTAAGCCATGATATACTGCTGTGGAGACTGGAGGATTGTGGAATTAGAGGGATTGCGCACCAGCTTATGAGGAGTTACCTCTCTGACAGAGTTCAGCTTGTAGATCTGAATGGAAAAAGGAGTAGTCTGGTTACACTTAAGTCTGGAGTTCCACAAGGTACAGTGCTTGGTCCCATTTTCTTCGTCATCTTCATGAATAGTCTTCTCCAGCAAGATACGGTGGGAAAAATTGTAAGTTTTGCAGATGACATAGTGATTCTTTACACATCTGACTGTTGGAGAAATTTGAGAACGAAAGCTGAAGGTGACTTTACCCAGATCAAACTCTGGTTGGAAATAAGTCAGCTGACTCTCAATGTCAGAAAGACCAAATATTTGGCTTTTTCCTCCTATTCAAATCACTTACCATCAGATGAGGCTCCTCTCAGGATAGGACAACACACTGTCATTCCATCTGCAGAATCGGTGAAATATCTGAGCATTATAATCGATAGACATCTTAAATGGGATCTACATGTGAAACATCTTAGTGGAAAGATGAGAGGACTCATCTAAAAATTCCGCTATTTGAAGGACTTTTTGGGAATGGAACAATTGAGACTCTTGTACTATGCTTTGGCACAGTCTTAGTTATCTTATGGGATTTCTGCTTGGGGAGGTGTGAATGACTGTCACCTGCGAGGGCTTGAAGTTTTGCAGAAGTGGGTTGTGAAAATAATTCATGATAAGAAAATTAAATTTCCATCTGAGCTACTCTATGGAGAGACTCAAATATTTGACAACAGACAGCTGTTCGCTCTAAACCTCCTGGTGAACATAAGTAGGAGAAAAATAATCTACCTTGCCCATCAGCATGGTTGAGAGGAGACTGTGTCATTGTTCCTAGGAGTTTTAAAACTATTGGACAGAGGTGTGCTCGGTATATTGCTCCAAAACTGTTCAAAATGCTCCCAGACTCAGAAAAGAGCATTATTCATGAGAAGATTTTCAAGGCCAGGGTGAAAAAGTGGCTTCGGAACTTGGGGAGGAAGATTATCCTCGACCTCATCAACATTCATAATTCATAATTCATAACATTCATAATGTATAGATGACATTCATAATGTATAAATAAGTTAAAGTTAATGTTTTATTGTAGTTGCTTCATTCATCCTGGTAAATCCTTGCAGAATGCTGACGGACTAATTTTGCGAAATTTCGTGATTACCGTATAACTAAAAATTGGTTCAAGCCCTGTGGATAGGAGCTTTGGTGCTCTTATTTAAACTTTGGTAAATCATATCTCCGATTGGACTCTGGGAATTATATAAATGGATTCTTAAGATAGAACTGCATCATGAAAAAAATTAAATCCAAATAGACCGATTTTCCCCAATAACGAACTTATACGAGATATTCATTCCTGAAATCTACTCTGAAAATTATATTATATCAATTAAAAGTTAGACAATATTTCAGTTTTGTTTTTACTGGAGATATTCTGAACCCAATTCGATTATGTATCTTACCAAATAATAGATTTCCATCATCATATGGATTATCCAATTATCCACGGGCATTATATTATCACCTTGAAAGTATAATATAATATCATCCTTATAATCCTACGATAGCTGAGGTTATTTCAATGGTCATTTTGCATTCAATCATACTTTGTTTTCTAGAACAGGAGGTGTATTTAATATCAAGAATAACGAACCAGAAATAATTTAAACATTTATCTCTCATTGGAAAATGAGATGACATGCTAGAACACAGATCATATAATAATTCAAGCATTCAGTGAAAACATAGAAGTACGATTCATTATTAAAATTTTGCAAAATTATATATCCGAAAGTATTTGCTTGTTAGAGTTGATAATGATATCAATGGATTTTCATGGTGAAACTGCATCTTAAAAAAAAATTATTTAAAATTTGTAATGACAAATAAAAATTTTTTTTTCGTTACTCAATAACAAACGTTGCACAATAACAAACTTGATCAAGATATTCATCTCCCAAACCTACTTTGAGAATGTCAACCGCCTAGCTCATTCTGTTCGAGAGTTATTGTAGAAAGAAAATTTTTCAAATTTTTTTTTATACTTTAGGGTGACCTGATCAATTTAAACGTCACATGCATATAAAGGTCATTATTCTACTATTTGATGCTAAATTTCAGATAGATCGAGTGATTGGTCCCAGAAATATTCATAAAAAATATTTTTATTAAAAACGGCCATAACTCCGAAAACACTTGGTGGATTTTGCCCGTTAAAAAACTCTTCCGAGGTATTTACTCTCCAAACCTACCCTGCAAATTTCAATTCTCTAACTTCCTTCGTTCGAGAGTTATCGTGTTAACGGCCGGACGGACGGACGGACGGCTGGACAGACTAGATCTCGACCACGAATTCTTGATTAGTGAGTCGAACCAAATCGTTTAAGACCAATTTCAGGCGAAAATTCGAAAATTTCAGACATTTGGGAAAATTGATAAGCACTCTGTTCCGAGGAACCAGAGCGCCAAAAACAAATAAAAAATTTGTTTTCTTCAAAAATTATATATTTCGGAAACCATCCGTCAGAATCCACTGAAATTCCTGACATACCTTGAAGTCGCCATTTTATAATCGAGTACCGAATTTCAGCTCGATCGACTTTGCATTCTGGTCAACTTTTCTGGAGAAGTGTGTCTCGAATTTGTAGCCAGAGTTATGGAGTAGATTCAAGGCGTCAATATTATTTTGCTGCCATGATCATTTTAGTTATTATTATAGTTTCACGATGTAGATAATCAGATGATTGTTGAGATTGAAACTGTTGTATTATAATTGAACAAGAACCTTAATGTTTCGCCAACTAACTGTGAAATTAATACAAAATTATGTATCGTGATCTTCATCAAGTTCAATTGTTTTAATTTTTTCAGATATTGTACTACAGAAAGACAGAGAAACAACAACTACCAGGCCATACGGAGAAACTGTCGAGAGAGGGGTATCCTGTTCGAAGATGCTGAATTTCCAGCTTCAACAAAGGCATTGTATCACCATAAAAAGATTCCTCTACATCCAATCATTTGGATGAGGCCTCATGTAAGAATTTCCACCTCTTATTTTTCATTATAGGCTTGTTGAACTCAGAAAATAGGAACGATATTCGTTATGCTCGCTACTCCATAAGCTACGTTACGTCTATAAAATATTTCGTTCCTTTATTGTTAAAATTTTATTTAATAATATAAAAATGTCTTAACATTATACAGTACGGAAGCGATGGTACCAGCTCCAATCTCGTGGATAGAAAAGACGGTAGAGGCCACCATTCACTTTTGGACCAAAATTTAAAATTGCTGTGCCTAAGGTGGCATAAAGACACAATTACAAGGCCTACAAGAACACCATTTCCCACACAAGTTCCTAGGAGCTTCTAGGGGTCTCCTTGAGGAAGACCTAAGAGGGTCACTATGATAATAATCATGTCATTAGCAAGCGCATCAAAGCATACGTTATTGATTTCGCAACTTTTTCATAAGAAAGTCAGTTTTAGCACCCTTGCTAATGACATAATGATGATCATATGATATTACTTACCCTATCCGGTCTTCCACAAGGAGACCTCTTAATTGCTCCTTAAAGCTTGTGCGTGTTAGGAGAATTAGTTGTGGTCTTTGAGACTTTGTAAATATATGCTTACGCTACCTTAGGCACAGTAATGTTAATTTTTGATCTAGCAGAGAATGGTAGCCTCTATAGTTTTTCCTAGCTAGAAGAGTAATTGAGGAGCAACTTTTCAAAACGCATTTAGTCCATAAACCATTTTGTTGGGAATCAACGAAAAACGATTTTTTCTTCCACCCTGGCTTATAATTTGAGTACGTCGTGTTTGTTTGATAGAAATTCCAAAGTTAATAACTAATCTCATTTATATCAATATTGATCAGATATACATAGACTTAATGCGTTTTGATTCATCCCATTGTATATAATGCGTTTTGTTGTGGTTGAAATTGAACAGAATGCTGTTTGTTGCGATTTATTATAAATTTAGAGAAAACTGTCTGCACAGTAAGTGTTGGCCTGTAGTCGAATTAACATGAGCAAATCGATAAAAAATTTTTTTAGTTATATTTAATTTGTTTTAAAAATACAAACGTAAACTTAATTCATGGCGATGCGGCTTACATACTTTGGATTTGAATTACACAGGGACATAATGCCATTTGGAAGATTTTGTTGACATAGGACTATAGAGCAATATAAATCATTTCTGAATCCGCTTCAAACACAATTTCGCCCAATTTGGACATAATGCGTTTTGAAAAGTTACTGCTCAATTCTTCTTGAATATATACAATTATAATCCAAAAAATGGGTTCAAGCCCTGTGGACAGGAGCTTTCTGGCGCTCTAGTTCAAACAGACAAATTATATCTGGTATTGGTTTCTCAGAGTTGGGAATTATATCAATGTATTCATATGATAGAACTGCATCATAAAGGATATTCAACTCAAATAATAGTTTATTTATCAAGATTAAATGAGCAATCATGAGAATGAGAACTGCACCACATTTTCAAATTTTTTTTTGACACTTTGCGAAAATCTGGTCAATACAAAACTTCACATGCGTATAAAGGTCATGATTCTACAATTTGGTGCTAAATTTCAGATAGATCGAGTGATCGGTTTCGGAAATATTCATAAAAAATATTTTTACTAAAATCGGCCATAACTCCGAAACCCCTTGATGGTTTTCGCCCATTAACGAATTTGTCCGAGATATTTACGCTCCAAAACACCCTTGCAATTTTCAATCCGCTAACTCCTTTCGTTCGAGAGTTATCGTGCCTACGGCCGGTCGGCCGGCCGGACAGAATCGATTTCGCACTCGGATTCTTGATCAGTGAGTCGAACCAAATCATTTGAGACCATTTTCAGCAAAAAATTCCAAAATTACAGACACTTGGGCAAATTGATAAGCACTCTGTTCCGAGGAACTAGAGCGCCAAAAAAACAAATTTCGTATGACAATTGCCCAAAACAGGTTTAAAGTACCTACAAATAGTAGGTATTCCATAAAACATGTATAAAAGAAGATAAGTACCTAATAATAAATTACCTTGTAATCGATCAAAAATTTCCTGATGTACGTTCACCAAATGTTGTCCTTTCTCGAACTACAGAATTATGCTTTCAATATTTACGTAATATTTTCAAACATTTTCGGGTGAGGTCCCCGTTGCATCGCTAAAATACGAGTATTTCAACCCCAATATTCTTGAAGTTACAATATTGCCTTCTGTCAAGTTGACTTTATGACAATTCATACATAGAATATACATAGAATAATTATATCAATCTGTGAAATACGATTTACATTGAAATTCCGAAAAATCATATCTCCAAAAGTATTAGCTTGTTAGAGTTAAAAATGATATGAATGGATTCTTATGATAAAACTGCTCATTAAAAAAAATTTAATTCGGAATTTATTTTGTAAAAAAAAAATTTTTATTGTTACTCCGAAACCATCTGTCCGATTTTGCCCAATAACGAACTTAGCCGAGATATTTATCCCCTAAACCTACTCTGAAAATTTCAACTCTCTAGCTCATTCCGTTCGAGAGTTATCGTGCCGACGGCCGGCAGGCCGGCCGGACGGCCGGACAGAATGAATTTCGACCACGGATTCTTGATCAGTGAGTCGAACCAAATCGTTTAAGATCATTTTCATCGAAATATTCGAAAATTACAGACATTTGGTCAAATTGATAAGCACTCAGTTCCGAGGAACTAGAGCGCCAAAAAGTGCTGATGATATTATTTCCTACTTCGAATTTAATTATGTGTATATTACATTACAATCGTAAAATGGAAATTTGAATATAACTTTCAGTAGCTGCCCCCATTCACAAACACACACCATTATATGCAACAATAACCTACGACTGAAAATTCCACTTTCCGTTCATAGCTACATCAATTACATTCATCACTACAAGCACCCTGAACATGCATAAAATCTTATTCAGTTTTATAACCCAATATGTGCACTCTGTGCAAGCACAATAAACTTTCTGTCGAAAGGACGTTCTACGGGTTCTACGAAGTAAGAAACCACAACGCTCCAACTCATAAGGTCCTACGTGACATACCAAATTTGGCCCTACAGCCGCGGTGTAGGCAGTCAATCAAAACACACAGAATTTCCACTAAAATAACTCACGCACACGCACACGGCAATGAGGATTTCCAATTTTCACTGTCTTACTTACGCCGTTAGTCCACTGCACATCCACATTCGCCATAAGTCCACTTATCCAATCGTCTCTGTTCTAACACTCATTCGATTGCCCTGTATATACGCAATGCCACTTAGTTCGAATAAGTATCCAAACCGTGACAGTAAATCCTAACTAAGCCAGAAGCAATTGACCTTAACGTTATGGATGATTCTTATATTATGTTGAGCGTTTTTTCGACTGTGAATTTAATTCGATACCAGCACCAGACCCATGATTTCTAGACGTAATCCACTCCCAATCTTACCCATACAAACTTTTCTACTCTGCACATGCGCAGTCCACTCGTGGTTGAAAGTCCTCTCAAAATTTCACACCTCACAACAAATTCTGATTCTCCAGCCTCAGTAGGTTAGGAGATTCCCAATGGGATACAGAAATGAAGTTATTTGACTTCCTCGTCTTCGACCAGCCCCACAGAAGCAGATCTGAAGTTATCCACCGTCTTCAAAGATGGAGCCACTTACTTTTATTTCAATGACATTCCCAATGGGAATTTGTCATTGTATCGTTACGCCACCTTAGGCACATCATTGTTAATGTTTGACCCAACAGTGAAAGATACCGTCTGAGTACGACATTTCTTTCCAATCCTCGGGCTTGAACTCGGTACCTCTGTTTCCTAGTCCAACATATACAGGCTGGTAATCACATGTAAATGCTGCTAATAGTTATAGTTCTGAACGTTCTGACCACAAGGGACAATATTTCTCGACAAATTTTACTAGCTGTTTCTTTATTGTTCAAGAATAGGGTCGTTTTGATTCTCACTGAGAGCAATGTGTAATATGATGAAAGGTACCTACTTTGTGAATACCTCTGTTGAGAAATGTTTTCGAAATAAATCATGCATAAGGATTTCGCAGACTGTTCATGATTTGGCTAGTGAAAATTGTCGAGAAATATTTACCGGCTCCCTCAAAACATCCATTTACAGGTGATTTCTAGCCTGCATATAGTGGACTATGAAACGGAGGTCCCGAGTTCAATCCCGAGGCTACGAAAGAAATTTCCTACTCAGACAGTAGTGACCACAATTCGGTTGGAAAATAACAGAGCTCTGCCTCAGGTTGCCTAAGGGCACAGTAACAAAGCCTACACAGAACACAACTGATTCACCTCTAACTCGCACAAACTTTTAAAAGCTTATGAGGGGCCTACTCAGAAATTTTTCGAGTATCAGTATAATATTAATCATATTAGCTGATGGTAATGCAATTCTTCAAGCGCTTTATTTTCAGGGAATTAATTAAAATTTTATCAGGCATCAAGTTTAGCATGCACTAAACCCCTGTATATTACAATATTGACTCAATACCATTAAAAATTCATACGCTCCACTTCTTTACATTTCTCCAAAAGGCAAACCAAACCACCGGGACCAAATGCCCAAACCTCTCCGAGTAGGTATGTTACAGTTAGTCGATACATATTTTGCCTCGAGATTATTCGTTCTTAAGTCACATAACGAGTTGAAATCATAAGATGAAGAATGAAGATATTGATCACTAACATATCGCAAATGAATCTGATGTACACCAAACTGTACTGAGCAAATCTGAATATTTTTCCGAAATTGGATCTACTTTTTCCGAAATTTGTTTAACCTTTTCCGAAATCACTTTTACAACAAAACTTCAAGGCTACTTCCTACGAAGCCAGTAATTTGGAAGAAATAGGTAAATTTTAAGGTGTCTTAAGTAATCATTAAAGGATACTGTGGGAGGTATACTCATTATTGAAAAGTTTTTTTTCTGGGTTTTCTCTCCCAAACTCTGAGAAATATCTATAAAATGAAAATTAATTATTTTGTGATTTGCTTCTGCGTAAGAAACACAAGATATTTGTCAGAAGCAGTTTTATATTTTACTAGCTGGTCTGGCAGACTTCGTACTGCCTCCTCAACGCCTGTCCAACGCCAACGCCAACGCCAACGCCAACGCCAACTCCAACTCCAACTCCAACTCCAACTCCAACTCCAACTCCAACTCCAACTCCAACTCCAACTCCAACTCCAACTCCAACTCCAACTCGAACTCCAAGTCCAAGTCCAACTCCAAGTCCAAATCCAACTCCAACTCCACATCCAACTCCAACTCCAACTCCAACTCGAACTCGAACTCGAACTCGAACTCGAACTCGAACTCGATCTTGAACTCCAATTCCAACTCCAACTCCGACGCCAACTCTAACCCCAACGCCAACTACAACGCGAACTCCAACTCTGATTAATTCCTAAAATGACTATTAAAAAATAGGGGTTGGTGATAGAAGGGTGAAAATTTAGGGTTGTATGTATTTTGTAACGCTAACGCCAACATCTACCCCAACTCCAACTCCAACTCCAACTCGAACTCGAACTCCAAGTCCAAATCCAACTCCAACTCCAACTACGACGCCAACTCTAACCCCAACGCCAACTACAACGCGAACTCCAACTCTGATTACTTCCTAAAATGACTATTAAAAAATAGGGGTTGGTGATAGAAGGGTGAAAATTTAGGGTTGTGTGTATTTTGTAACGCTAATGCCTACTCCAACCCCAAAACTAACTTCAATGCCAACTCCAACTCCAACTCTAACCCCAACTACAACGCCAACTCCAATCCTAGCGCCAATCCCAACGCCAACTCAACGCCAACTCAAACTCCAACTCCATTTCCACCTCCATCTCCATTTCCACCTCCATCTCCACCTCCAACTCCAATCCAACTACAACTCCAACTACAATGCCAACTCCATAACCAACGCCAACCAAAATGCCTACTCCAACTTCAACTTCAACTCCAACCCCAACGCCAACGCCAACTCAAACTCCAACTCCATTTCCACCTCCATCTCCATTTTCATCTCCATCTCCACCTCCAACTACAATCCAACTACAACTCCAACTACAACTCCAACTACAACTCCAACTCCATAACCAACGCCAATCACAATGCCTACTCCAACTCCAACCCCAACGCCAACTCTAACACCAACTCTTACCCCAACTACTACGCCCACTCCAATCCTAACGCCAACCACAACGCCACCTCAAACTCCAACTCCACCTCCATCTCCACCTTCAACTCCAATCCAACTACAACTCCAACCCCAACGTCAACTTTATTGAATAGCCATAAAGTTCAAATTGACTCTACATTTTAGTTAGAAAACGTTTGTATGGAAAAAAAGGGCTGTTTTTAGGGTTTTCTCGGCAATTATTCGAAATTTTCTCCCCGTAAAAACCATCCTTTGGATATTTTCAGAGTTTGGGAGAGAAAACCCAGAAAAAAAACCTTTCAATTACAAAGATGTCTCTATATAGCTAGGGTACTTCTCGAAAGCCGAGATTTGGTGTGTAGGCAAGGATCAGCAAAAACAACGACCAAATTGAGAAATCTGTAGTTTTCACCCTCCAATCCCCATAAAGGAAATTATGGAAAATCCGTTCACCATTAGATTGAAGCGAAGTCGCTCTGGTCATACGTTGACGACCTAAGTGTTAAATCTAAGCCTGATACGCAAATTAATATGATGAAAAATTCTGACGCAGAGGAACTAATGCGGCCCAAACACATGCTACTTTTTCGGCGTTCTGGTAGCTGGCATTCTTACGAGCGTCCTAGACGCTCGTGGAATTATAACCACACACAAGCGTCTCAGTAGCTCGCCAATCGCTGACGAGAGAGGTATAAAAATTTCGCTCGAGCAAAAAAAAAATATTTTATGAAAGATGAAATGAACTCTTCTGACTGTGCAAAGTATCGATTTTCACGCACACAATCGATTTTCAAACGTTTTGCCGACTATCCTGAAGCTAAAATCAAACACGTCTGATCTTGGCGTCCGGCGTTTCGTGCTGCTCGGTGAAACGCCAGCGTGACAGCCAATACACATACACAGGCGCTTTTCGAGCGACTTTTGGGCGTTTTGGTTGCTAGCGGTTTCGCTAGCTGCCAGAATGCCGTATAAGTAGCATGTGTATGGGCCGCATTAGACAGAAGGTACAAATCGTGGAGGAACTCGGTAGATATTTTAACGACATAGGTGAGCAACTGGTGAATAATTTAGTTGAGGTCCCAGAAAGAGAGGAAGGACAACAATTTGTTGATAAAACACTTTTTCAATTTGTGAAAATGAAATAAAGGATATCACATCGGAATTAAAAACAACTGGAGCTACTGAATATTATGTTATCAGGACGGAACTTTAAAAAAAAAAATTCGTGAAGAGGTATCAAATCCGCTGATACTGTTGACGAATGTATATGTCGAAACTGGTGAATTCTCTAACAAACTCAAGAGGGTGTCATTAAAGCAGTATTCAAATAAGGCGATAAAATCGATGTTTAAAATTACATCTATAGGTTTAAATAAAATAAAAAAAAAAAATTATAAATACCTAAGTGAAACAGATTTGAAGATGGTACACAACGCACTATGTCAGCCTCAGATAGCATATTATGGTATAATAGGATGGGGTGGAGCATATCGATGCTATATAAAGAGGATCGGAGTTATGCAGATGTGGTTCCTGCGTGTTATCTATGGAAAACCCCTTTTGTTTCCTTCGGAGGGTATGTACGGCATTTCTGGTGTAATGAACCCTTGTCAATTGTTCATGTTGCACCTATGTTCACTATAAGCTTTGGAAAAATGCAGCTTCACGCAACTGAAAATACGTATGATACGAAATAAGGTGAAAAAATTCGAATTAAGTGTCCAATACAGGAGAATGGACAACATAATTTACCATGGTAAATTCGATTAAGGGTGTCCAATACAGAAGAATAGACAATAGAACATACGCGCAAAAGCTTCTGACTTCACGTCAGTGCTTGAACCAATTTTTTTTTTCGTGATTTTTTTTGAAATTTTCTAGGGGTACGGTTATTAAAATTTTTTTTTTCGTCATTTTTTTCGAATTTTCTAGTGGTACGGTTCTTACAAAATTTTGAACACGTCTTTCGTTGATTTTCTACTGCTAGTTACCAAGCTTCAGTTCGATTGAATATTTATTTTTTCAGTTATCAAGAAAATAATATTCCAGGTGGGTATAACTCGGAAACCGTTAGACCGATTTTGCCCAAAAACGAACTCTCCCTTTCGGATACGCAACCTACCCTGAAAATTGCAAGTCCCTATCTCCTTTCGTTCGAAAGTTATCGAGGAAACGGTCACCCATCTACTGAATTCAAACAAGAATGCTCCAATCTCCAACAATATTAAACCGATCGTATTAAAACTTGAAACATAGCGGAAGAGTTAGCTTATGAAGGCTCTTGCAAAATTTCATCAATTTCTAACGATTAGTTACTGATATATAGAATTTTTTATTTTAATTTTCAATGATTTATTAAAATTTTTGTACAAATGCTATCCTCACCAAATTTTGCAAACATTTCCGCGTTGGCATTCTACAACTAATAACCATGCTTGAATTCAATCGGTTCAGTACTTTTCGAGTAAATGAGGAACAAAAACCACGAAATTTCAGAAAATTTCAGATGGCTATAACTCTAAAACCGTTTGGCCGATTATGCTCATAAACAAACTGAAATGTCGCGTTCTGGTGCTCATCCTAACCTGAAAATTTCAAGCCGCTATCTCATTCTTTTCTCAAGATATCGTGACAACAAAAATATTTTTTAATAATTTTTTTAAAATTTTCTAGCCATATGATTCGCACAAAATTTCACAAACGTGCTTAGGTTCATATTCTACAACTACTCACCAAGTTTCAATTCGATCGGATTTATATTGGTATAAAAAAAAATTATTACTCGGAAACCGCTGGGCCGATTATGCCCATTAACGATCTTGTCCGTCGTATTGGGATGCGCCACCTACCCTGAAAATTTCAGGGTCGCTAGCTCTTCTCGTTCTCAAGTTATCGTGGCAACGGCCGGACGGCCGGACGGCCGGCCGGACAGAATCAAATTTGACCTCGAATTCTTCATTGGGGAGTCGAACTTAATCGTTTGAGACCATTTTTTTCAAAAAATTCGAAAGTTACAATCATTTGGGCAAAACTATAACGCGATGTTCCCCAGAACATACGCCCAAAAATATCTCACATCTAGAGTACAAAAACGTATGGGCCAGAGAAGTTTCGTCTATCTAGCTCCACGTTTGCATGCTACGGTTCCCAGAGACCTGAAAAATATAAATAATCCTAAACGGATCAAAGTTATAAATTGGGTAATTCAAAAGGGTAGAACATCCTTCAACTCCAGGACAGATCCATAATACATTGGTGTTTGATCTCTTAAAATTTATGCCACCATTTTATACTTACTTGCTCGATCTCACCACATGGAACTACAAAGCGGTAGTTTTCTTGGTGACCCCATCTCGTACTATGTTCCTCTTTTGGTATAGGGTCTAACTGAAAGGTTGGCAATATTTTAGCGGGCTATGCGGTTTTTGAGTTCGTTTTGGTTCCTAAAGGTTTGACAGGGTACTTTATTTTGTTGATTTATTTTTTTGTCACTGAAAATTCCATTTTTGTTTGAATAATGGCTAGTGTAAAACTTATTGTCAATTGCGTATAGGCTCACGCCTCTGCGGTTAATGTTTATGCCTGTATCTGAAAAGAATAAACTATATTATTATTAATTAGGGCTTGTCTATTTTCAACTTTGAAAGCTTCTTGTGAGTGTTGGCAACCAATTTTACATGATTTTTTTTATGTGAGATTTATTATTTCGGACAATATCGTATTTAAGTGAGGCTGGTTGATAAGACGAACATTTTTATATTTGTCAACGAATATTCGAGCGGTGAATCTAGGGTGCCCGTTGGGAAGACTGATTAATCTGGAGAAATTTTTAAAATGTCGGGATTTTGGAATTGAGGCCAGTTCAAATATAAAGCACACTTCAACATATTACTTTTTCTCGCATTAACTGAGGTAACTTAAAGGATATAGACACATTTTTGACGTTGGAATATAAACTTGTCATTCGTCGAATTCAAATTTCTCTGTTAAGAAATTCACAAGAAGCTAAGTAGGTATAATGTCGTCGGCGACACCGCAAAACCAAGTAACTGATAAAAATTCAAAAATGAGATTTCGGCGGTAATTATTTAATTGTATTTGTAAGGACAGGTGTGCAAATTCTGTTCAAAGAGTAAAAAGACCCCGAGATAATCAATATCAAGTGGTTTGTAACTATTTTGAATTTAAACTAATTCATCAATCCAAAAGTATGAAGTTTTTAGTGCCTTCTGAAAATGTTGGTTTTTGCAGTTACTTAGTTTAGCGGTGTCGCCGAGGATGTAGTAGTTGAAAAATTCGCATAATACAAGATTTTTGAAAAGCGTAGTGCTGTTAAAAGCTCCCGGAAAAAGATCATTCCGAACTTTTGAAAAATATGGACCAATTTTTGTGGGCATGTTCTACGGATCAGCGTGCTATCATTTTGCCCAAATATCTATAATTTTTGAATGTTGGTTTAGGTTGGACTCACCAATGAAGAATTTGATTCTGTCCTTCTGGCAGTTGCAACGATAACTTTCGAACGGAAAGAGATAACAATATGCAATTTTTGGTGTAGGTTGCGCAGCCGAATGCGGTGGTTAAGTTCGTTAATGCTCATAATCGGTCAAGTGGTTTCGGAGTTATGCCCATCTGAAATATTGTTTTCTCAATAACTCAAGTCAAGCCGACTTTTTGCATTTCAGTACCGGACTCCAAATTGATCGGCTTCATATTTTGGCAATTGATGTGAGAAGTGTGAGGGTGTGTGAGATGTGAATAGACATTAAAAAGCCATGTGGACAGGAGCTTTCTGGCGCTCTAGTTAAAACAGACAAATTATATCTCCGAAAGTATTGGTTTCTCAGAGTTGGGAATTATATCAATGGATTCCTATGATAGAACTGCATCATAAAGGAAATTCGATTCAAATAGTAGTTTATTTATCAAGATTAAATGAGCAATCTGAGAATGATTACTGCACCATGGAAGAAACCAAATTAAAATAGGTGAAATGAATTTGACTCTCTCTTATAGGACAGGATAGTACGAGTATGAACACAGATCATATAATAAAGCTTAGATAGAATAATTATAGCATTCTGTGAAAACATAGAAGTACGATTTATTATTGGAATTTCGAACTTCATCTTAGCAGAAATTGAATTCAAACATCACAGAAGAATTAAAATTCTACAAGAGTGCCAAAAATTATCAATCCAAAACCAATAGACGAATTCTACCCAACAACGAACTCATCCGAGATATTCATTCCTCAATTCTATGATGAACGATAATATATATCTTTCCTCAAATTTACTCCAATACACCAATATTCCAGTTTTGTTTTTAGTGGAGTATTATATTATATTATAATTCTCATATTTATACGATTGCTGGAAAGAATGACAATGAGACAACGTCATGTCTCAGGAAAATAAGTTGACATTATAACAATTCATAGAATACCCACAGAATAATTCTATCATTCTGTGAAAACGTAGAAATACGATTTACATTGAAATTGTGAAAACTCATATCTCCGAAAGTATTAGTTTGTTAGAGTGAAAAGTGATATGAATGGATTCTTATGGTAAAAATGCTTATTGAAAAAAATTTAATTTGTTTTGTAAAAAAAAATTTTTTTTTTGTTACTCCGAAACCATCTGTCCGATTTTGCCCAATAACGAACTTAGCCGAGATATTTATCCCCCAAACCTACTCTGAAAATTTCAACTGTCTAGCTCATTCCGTTCGAGAGTTATCGTGCCTACGGCCGGACGGCCGGACCGGCCGGACAGAATGAATTTCGACCACGGATTCTTGATCAGTGAGTCAAAACAAATCGTTTAAGACCATTTTCATCGAAAAATTTGAAAATTACAGACCTTTGGGCAATTTGATAAGCACTCAGTTCCGAGGAACAAGAGCGCCAAAAATAATCATTAAAGGATACTGTGGGAGATATACTCATTATTAAAAGGTTTCTCTCTGAAAAGTATCTATAAAATATAAATTTATTATTTTGTGACTTGCTTATGCGTAAGAAACACAAGACTTTCGTCAGAAGCAATCCATCGAACGATGTTGCCTAACAAACAACAACGAAACAACATCAACTAAGAAACAACTATATCGTAACGTTTCGGAGTCTATATCAGACTCCTTCGTCAGATACTTAACGAAAACCTTCAGAACTATTTAGTTGATAGTTTTTCTGAAATTCGAGAATTGTCACAATAGCTATCAACAAAATAATTATGAAGATTTTCGTAAAGTGTCTAATGTAGGAGTCTGATTCAGACTCCGAAACGTTACGATATAGTTGTTTCTTCGTTGATGTTGTTTCGTTGTTATTTCTTAGGCAACATTGTTCGATTGATTGCTTCTGACAAATGTCTTCGTGTTTTTTACGCACAAGCAAGTCACAAAATAATTAAATTTTTATTTTATAGATATTTTTCAGATGTTGGGAGAGAAAACCCAGAAAGAAATCTTTTAGGAATAGACCATGTGCGCGAAAGCTCCTGTCTTCACTTCAGTGTTTTTAAGAATTTTTCTTAAATGATATTCATCAGTAATCCAATCAAAATTAGTACGTAGGAAGATGAATATTGTGAATCCTAATATATTCACACTATCAAAATTTACATGTTAAATCAAAAAAATTGGTTCAAGCCCTGTGGACAGGAGCTTTGGCGCTCTTGTTCGAACTTTGACAATTCATATACAGTGAACTCTTGATAAGTCGAACATCGATAAGTCGAACTCTTAGATAAGTCGAACATTTTTTCCGGTCCCAATTCATGGGTATCTAACCCTGTATACTTTCACCTCAATGAGTCGAACAGAGTTCTTGAGAGCAAAGAGTCTAGTAGATGAGTCGAACTGCTGGAAGGGTCCACAAGAGAACCTCTATCAGTCGTACTCCTAACCATCATCTCCTCTATGAGTCGAACTGTTTGATCTAACGAATGAAACCGAAAAGAATTCGGTATGCAAACGAATCACCACATTTGGTAGCCATCATATATATTTTTCAATCGCTTAGTACATTGTTCAATTTATTTTTTATTTGTTTATTAAGCCGACGTGCGCTGGGATCGTTTTAGTCATGGTTACGCGAAAACTGAAAATTTTATCAGTAGCAGATGAACTCGAACTCATTCCTGTTTAGGTGAAAGGTGAAAGTGCTAGGGTCAATGAAGACACTTGTCATCAACCCTTGTTTCTCATTAACTACTGTTGATGTCGTGAATACGCGAGTTTTTCCCTCAATGAGTCGAACTCTCACCTCAATAACTCGAACGTTTGGTGAGACGAACCATAGATAAGTCGAACAGTTTTTTATGGTCCCTGGGAGTTCGACTTATCGAGAGTCCACTGTATTCGAAAGTATTGGTAAGAGTTGAGAATTATATCAATGGATTCTTATGATAGAACTTCATAATAGCAGAAATTAAATTCAAACATCATAAAAGAATTTAAATTCAACAAGAGTGCCAAAAATGTTCAATCCAAAACCAATAGACCAATTCTACCCAACAACGAACTCATCCGAGATATTCGTTCCTTAATTCTATGATGAACGATATATTTTTTCCTCAAATCCACTCTGAAAATTATAATATACAATTGAAACTTTAGCCAATATTTCAGTTTTGTTTTACTGGAGATATTCTGAACTCAATATTATTAACTTACCATTACCATTTCCATCATCATATGGATTAACCATGGGCATTAAATATCAAAAATTGACATATCATGTCTCAGGAAAATAAGTTGACATGTATCAACACAGATCATATTATAATAATTCATAGATAGAATAATTATCACATTCTGAGAAAACACAGAGGTACGATTTTTTATTGAAATTTTGAAAAATCATATCTGCGAATGTATTAGCTTGTTAGAGTTAAAAATGACATTAATGGATTCCTATGGTGAAACTGGATCTTGAGAAAAACTTATTTTGAAATTTGTAATGTAAACATTTTTTTTTCGTTACTCCGAAACCATCTGGCCTATATCGCCCAATAGCGAACTTAAACGAGATATTTATCTCCCTAATCTTCTCTGATAATTTCAACTGCCTAGCTCATTCCGTTCAAGAGTTATTGTAGAAACAAAATTAAAAAATTTTCAAAATTTACACTTCACGGTAACCCGATGAATACAAAACTTCACATGCGTCTAGAGGTCATGATT
Organism: Halyzia sedecimguttata; assembly: GCA_937662695.2. Taxonomy (NCBI): domain Eukaryota; kingdom Metazoa; phylum Arthropoda; class Insecta; order Coleoptera; family Coccinellidae; genus Halyzia; species Halyzia sedecimguttata. The sequence continues at coordinate 4,841,540 of OW569416.2, read as the reverse complement.
CTACGGTTTGATGCTGAATTTCAGATAGATCGAGTGATTGGTTTCGGAAATATTCATAAAAAATATTTTCACTAAAAACAGCCATAACTCCGAAACCGCTTGATGGATTTTGCCCGTTAACGAACTCTTTCGAGATATTAACGCTTCAAACCTACCCTGCAAATCCTACAACTCAGTTTGTTCGAGAGTTATCGTGTTAACGGACGGACGGCCAGACGGACGGATGGCCGGCCGGACATAATTGATTTCGACCACGTATTCTTGATCAGTGAGTCGAACCAAATCGTTTAAGACCAATTTCAGCCAAAAATTGGAAAATTACAGACATTTGGGCAAATTGATAAGCACCCTATCCCGAGGAACAAGAACGCCAAAAATACATATCAGTATTTAAATACATACCTCATAATGATATGAGATTGTCTAGACATTTTCTTCATTCGTTTTTTCGTTTATAATATATGTATATTTTGTCACTGATGATCCACCTGTCGGTTTCCGTCATTAAGTTGTCTGGAGCGCATAATGTTGGTAATTACCTCTGGCGTAGCTGAAACCAAACATTAACAAAAAATTATGCTATTTTCACTAATTCTCTTTGAATTGTGAACGAGCGAGTTGAAACAGATTTCTGGAATTATGGGCTTACCGTTGTCATTTTCCTTTACCAATCCAGTGGCGTATAAGAGAAATGATGAAATGTTATCGCAAATTATTCGCGGAAACTGGATGCAACCCCATTCATACCAAAATTTTATTTGATTCTCTTCGTAGAAACTTTGGGACCGTACATCGATAAAATGTTAGTGAGGTCCCCGGAAATTGTTTAGTTTACGAGATATGTACGGACTAACGTATAACCTGCGTGCAGATAAACTGGGCATTTTCGCTTCCTCGTGGTGGTCCGCATGAGACTCTAAACAGAGTACTTGCAAGTATCCACGTTTGGAACATGAATATACATAGAGATCTATAACTTTGAGTAGCCGTAACGGAGTAGCTTGGTTGATTGAACGCCAGGAGTCACTGTCTACTTTGTGCTCAGAGTTTATTGTTGGTTTTTGATAAACCGGTTTATTTGTAGTGTTTTTTTTCATCGGCGTTGAATTATGCCTCACTGATGATTGCAAATAAGGATGAAACCGCGGTATGTAGCTATTCAACTTTGATGAAATTACACTCTGTGGATTGCTCTGAACTATGATCTCTGCTAGTCCGTATCTCTATCATATACTAGTGGTAAGCTTTACCTAAAAACGATAAACCCTTTGTACTTGTAGTTGGAATTTACTTTTTGAGGTATGTGGACTCCAAGAATTGAAAAATATACTTTATTTCTTTCTAACATTTGGTGTGAAAAGAGTTTCCGATATATTTTCTCAGTCTTAGATTACAGGGTAGTCCTATATATTTTAAGGTCATCAAATGCTTCCGTTAACATTTATTTGGAGGGTTGGGAACTCCGTCCAGAAGGGCCAACACAAGCTCAACCCAGACCAATCTGCCTCTGTGCATTTTGAGATTAAGCAGGTTACTGGAAAGAATTGTCCGCAATAGGTCTCTTGCATGTATTTTCTTTATTATCGGAATCGATTATTATATCCATAAAAATAATGAAAAAGTTCAGCCGCCGTCATAAATTTCAATTTTCAACGAGAAAACGATCATTCAAAGTTGGTTACACATGATAACTATTCGAAGGATCGAAACTTAGCGCCCGTCCTTGACGTCACCCGTCCTATCTACTCTCTTTCTCTCTCCTCCGTGTCCGTTTCACTCTAGTCTCGCTGTAATAAGCAGATGGACTCGCCGAGAATAAATTTTGATTATGTCTCCCTTTTCTCGTATCCGTTTCACTGTTTCGCTCTAAAAAGCAGATGGTCTCCCCGAGGGTAGATTTTGATTACGTCATCCGTCATAGCAACGTTTCACCTCATTTGAATTTGCTTCCTGATATTCCGATTTTCAATACCGAAATATTCAAATTTTATAAATTTTGAAAGTGGATGATGATCTGATATTGAAGTAGATTCAGAAAAACATAAAAATATGGTATTTCGTGTTACATGTAAGAGACCTATTGAATAGAATGATTGATGCAGCATATCAGTCCTCATCAGAGAGTACCCCTACCCATCTGCCAGTGTATGTGCGAAACAAGATTAGTTGCGAGTCGGGTTGCAGTTGCGGTTGGCAGTCGGGTACGTGCAAAGCTTTGAAAGTGACATAATATAAAATTGTATATTTTCTTGAAATTCCTCTGTATTCATTTTCTTCAAGTGTTTTAACATTCTATTGAAAAATTGGCGCGTATGTTCTATTGTCCATTGTCCTGTATTGGACATTCTTAATCAAATTTACTATGGTGAATTCTATTGTCAATCCTCCTGTATTGGACAATTCTATTGTCCGTTCTCCTGTATTGGACACTTAACAGTGTCCAATAGAGGAGGATGGACAATATAATTCACCATGGTAAATTCGATTAAGAGTGTCCAATACAGGAGAATGGACAATATAACATTCGCGCAAAAGCTCCTGACTTCACTTCAGTGCTTGAACCAATTTTTTTTTTCGTAATTTATTAAAAAATTTCTTGGCGTACGGTTCTCACAAAATTTCACACACGCCTTTATGTCGATATTCTACAAATAGTTACCAAGCTTCAATTCGATCGATTCTATATTTTTTGAGTTATCGAGGAAATAATCTGGTGGGTATAACTCCGAAACCGATGGACCGATTAAGCCCAAAAACGGACTCTGCAATTGGTTTGTGAAACTTACCCTGGAAATCGATGACCTCCAGGTTCATTAGCAATTTCATCTCCAATTTCAACAAACAAGCAACGAACTTCTACCAGGTGATTATTCAGAACTTCAGATGTTCGAAGATCGCTACATGACCCTAATATAGGGCTATCGTCCCCCATAGATACATACTTCACTATCTATTATGAATCAACCCGAAAATTTATATATTTTGATATGTCATCATGACATTCATGATTTTGAAGGTTCTCGCATTATTTTTGCAATGCGATGTCGGACTACTGCTTCCTGATATATTATAAACTTGTTTTCAATGATATTTTTTTTAAATTTCTAGTAATACAATCTTCACCAAATTTTATAAACATTTTTGCGTCGACATTCTAGAACTAATTACCATGTTTGAATTGAATCGGCATCGTATTTTTTGGGTTATTGAAGAAATAATAACAAACTTTCAGATTGATATAATTCCAAAACCATTTGGCCGTTTATGCTAATTGATGAACTCAAATGTCGCATTCAGATACGCAATATATCCTTAAAACTTGCAAGTCGCTATTTCTTTCCGTTCTCAAGGTATCGTGAAATACATAATATTTTTTCGTGATTTTTTTAAAATTTGCTAGGAGTACGGTCCTAACAAAATTTCACACACCTCTTCATGTCGATATTCTACAAGTAGTTAGCAAGCTTCAATTCGATCTAGTCTATATTTTTTGAGTTATCGAGGAATAGTATATTACGCACCGAGGGAGAAATGTAGGACATTCACGCCCGCAAATGATTGTCACCCGAGCCGAAGGCGAGGTTAATAATCGCGGGCGAGGATGTCCTACTTTTCTCCCTAGGCGCGTATACAATTTTTTTCTTCTCCGTCTAATTCACTTCCATCAGAGTTAATCAAATCCATTTTTTATTATATGTGTCGGTATTCACTGAAATAATTAACCTTTTTTTGACTCAGCTGTCATCAACGTGAGATATAAACACGCGGTTGCTAGGTAACCGGGAGATAAAGTAAAGTACCCGCATGCGCACATTTGCCATCTCACCGGGAGGGAATCGGGTACTTTTGTCCCGTGTGACAGGGACTAAAAGTGAACTTTTCATCCCGGAGTAGAAAATATAATATTCTAGATGGATATAGCTCCGAAACCGTTGGGCCGATTATAGCCAACAGTGAACTTAACTCTCCCACTCAGATGCGCAACCTCCCCTGAAAATTGCAAGTCCCTATCTCTTTTCGTTAAAGAGTTATCGAGGCAACGGTCACTCATCCAGCTACTGAATTCACACAAGGCTGCTCGGATCTCCAACAGTATAGGTCCGGTCGTGTTCAAACTTAGTAGTTAGTTGTAGAGTTACGTTTTGAAGGCTCTCGAAAAATTTCAACCATGTCGGATGAATAGTTTCTGATCTATAGAATGTTTTTCAATGATTTTCAATGATTTTTTTGAAATTTTCTAGTGATCCTCAACAAATTTTGCAAGAATTTTTGCGTTGCCATTTTACAACTAATGACCATGTTTGAATTGAATCGCTTTAGTATTTTTTGAGTTATTGAGGAAATAACAACAAAATTTCAGATGAGTGTACCTACCTCAGAAACCATTCGACCGATTAATCATACTCATAAACAAGCTCAAATGTCAAACTCAGATGCACAACCTAACCTGAAATTTTCAAATCGTTATCTCTTTCCGTTCTCAGGTTATCGTGGCATAAAAAATATTTTTAATAATTGTTTTAAAACATTCTAGTGATACGATTCTCATGAAATTTCACAAACTTACTTAGGTTTTTATTTTACAACTATTCACCAAATTTCTATTCGTCTTATTGGGTTGCTTCACCTATCCCGAAAATTTTATGTCGCTAGCTCTTTCCATTCTCAAGTTATCGTGGCAACGGCCGGTCGGCTGGACAGAATCAAATTTAACCCCGAATTCTTCATCAGGGAGTCGAACCCAATCGTTTCAGACCATTTTCGGCAAAACATTCGAAAATTACAGATATTTGGGCAAAATGATAACGCGATGTTCCCCATAACATACGCGCAAAAATTTCAGTATGAAATAACATTCGTCAAGCGTCAAATTCAGTTAAACAAATTCTTAAAAAGCACTGACGTCAAGTCAGGAGCTTTTGCGTGAATGTTGTTGTGTCTATTCACTCCTCACACAGCCTTTCGAAATACAGCATGAATCTTCAAGAAGCCGTCTTTTTTCAAGAAGAAAATATTTTTATTTTTTTTATAGTGATACAATCCCAAGAAATTCCGCAGAAATAAGTGCGCTGGTTTTCTACAAGTAACTACGTGTAAATTGGATGGGAATTGTGTTTTTTGAGTTATCGAGGAACTAACAAGAAAATTTCAGCTGGCTTAACTCCGAAACCGTTCGGCCCATTATATCCATTAAAACGAACTCATCTAGTCACTATATATTTTTCCGTTCGAAATTTATCATGGTATCGGTGACTGGTCCAGATACTGAACTCGCTCAATGGTGCTCTCTTCCAGAATTTCTTCAATAACTCCAACAAAATAGACCCGATCGTGTTCAAATTTGGTACTTCGTTGTAGAATTAGGTTTTGAAGGCACTCGCTATACCGGATGGACAGTTTCTGAGATAAGTACTTGTGTTGGCATTCTAGAACTAGTTAATAAGTTTCAATGCAATTAGATTGTTCGAAAATAAAATTGCACAACCGAAACCGCTTGGTCAAATATTTCTATCATTAAATCATAATAAGAGTGTAGGTAATAGCTATGTACTCAAAAGAGCTCTAATTAAAAGTATTCTTCTAGAAACTAAATAACACCACATCGGTCGTAAGAGTTCTTGAGTTTATTGGTGGAAGTTGCATTCACCACTGCACCTGGGAGACGATTCCAAACTTCAAAAAATCTGTAGGATAGAAAGTTCATTCTGAGTTCTGAGTTACTTGGCCAATTCTTAATCATGCCCGCGAAGGTTATTCCATTTGAAAGTAATAAATATCCAAGGTCAATACCGAAGAATCCATGCAATGGTCGGAAAGCTCATGTCGACTCTGGTACGCCGGTCTTCGAAGCGGCTCAGCTCAAATAAGCCCAACCTTGTCTGTTAGTCAAGTCGAGATAAGGAGGAAAATGGTATTCTTGTGCACCATCTTTGAACAGTCTCGGGAAGTTACGAGTCAGATCTTAGAGCGGCCCACCAAACTGGACCCGCATACTTCAGAATTGGTCTAACATAAGCAATTTTGCCCTTTAATAAACTTAAGCGTCACAAGTCACAATCTCTTTCCGTTCGAAAGTTATCGTGGCAACGGCTGGCCGGCTGGACCGAATCGAATTTGTCCTCGATTTATACATCAATGAATCGAGCCTTATCATTTTCGGCAAAAAATTTGAAAATTACAGATATTTGGGCAAAATGGTAGCACGCTGTTCCCTAGAACATGAGCGCAAAAATGGCCTCCAGAATAAATTTGCGTTCTAAATGCACTCGGATTGATATTTGATTGAATTAACAAGTGCTGTGAACATAGGTTACGTATTTGCCCGCTTCTGGATACTCTTGGGTTCAAAGAAAGCTATTGACGTTTTTGAAATAGGCTCCAAATAATGTTTGAATCTATTCTAACATATTATACTTGACCGACAAAACAATTTTACCGTATTGTAGCCGTCATATCAAAATATGACAGGTGAAAATCAACACTTTTCAGTATTCGAGGAAACCTGTTGAGAGAAGTTTGCTACTATACCTGCTGTAGGTTGTTCGATCAAGGACGATGTTTGTTTCTTAAGACATAGCAATTGAACAGTTTCCAACAGTTAAATCAAATAATGATCGAAATATTTGATATTTGGCATTTGGTCTCATGTTTTATCACCTATATCAAATTTAGCCCTTTTAGAGCCGATGTAGCTAAAAAACAGTTGGTATTCATTTGAATACTTCCAAACTGGTAATGGATATCTAGGTATCAAACATGGGCCATTTACAATACTCCCAGTTAATCTAGTCCTGCACTAATAAATTATGGAAGATAATATCAATTCAATTTGACTTGCCAAACTCAATATTTATTAGTAATCATCTGGCTGATCTTTTCGTCGATATCCAAAGTGATGCCACGTCCACACGAAAAACCAGCTAGATTAATAGACTAGTAAAACAGTAATTTTATATTGAATACTGAAATATTATTCCTCAGAAAAATATCCAGACATTTTCAAAATTGTTGAGAGGTGTTTCTCTATTTCAGTATCGTATTGAGTTCATTACAGCACTAAAATCAGTGCTGGAATGAACTCATTTCTGCATTGTTTCTAGTTATATTTTTCGTTTTGTTGCAGCCAGCACTGACATTCGATTCTATCAAATTTCAACACACGTCAATTGTCAATATAATTTAAACTGGATATAGTGCAATAATTGTTGAGAGAGATTTATTTTCATTAAAAAAATAAGGTACTAGAGATTTCCCTTTGGCCAATTTTGAATCATTCATGTTATTGGGAAACTGTTTTAAATCTAATCTCCATGCCCTACGTACGATTCAAATTCAAAGTCCGTAATCTGTCAACTTTCGTAACCGTCACATCAACTGCCAAGATACAATACAAAGGTCACTAGGATGTATAATCCGAATGTTTCATTAAATTGCAACCTTATTTTACAAAACTGGCCTGAAATTGAGAAAATATCGTCTAATATATACTCGTTGCAGAAGGCAATTCCAACACTCATCCGTTCGAAACTCGCTCCTTCGTCGCTCGTTTTCGAATTTCGCATTCGTGTTTGGATAGGAGCCCATTCTGCAACTTGTTTTGAAATATACTATTAATGAACTGAATAATGTTGTTCTATGGCAAACAATAAGGCAGGCACACTGATTTCATGATGAACAGAGAGCTTCGAAACTATGGAATACATCCATTATTCTATAGTTTCGACGCTCTCTCTACATCATGAAATCCCCTTTTAGGAATATCCAGAAATGGTTTGATAGGTCAAAGTAATTTATTTTTGCGCGCGTGTTCCGCAAGGAACAGCGTGCTATCATTTCGTCACAATGTCTGTATTTTTCGATTTTTTTTTCGAAAATGGTCTCAAACGATTGGGTTCGACTCCCTGATGAAGAATTCGAGGTCAAATTCAATTCTGTCCGTCCGGTCCGGCCGTTAGCACGATAACTCTCGAACGGAACGACTTAGAGCGTTGAAATTTGCAGGGTAGTTTCGTAGCGTAAATATCTCGGACAAGTTCGTTAACGGGCGAAATCGACCGAGCGGTTTCGGAGTTAAGGCCGTTTTTAATAAAAACGTTTTTTATGAATATTTCCGGAACCGATCACTCGATCTTTTTGAAATTTGGCATCAGATTGTAGAATCATGACCTTTATATGCCTGCGAAGTTTTGTGTTGAACGGACGGCCCTAAAGTGGCAAAAAAAAATTTTGAAAATTTGAAAATTTTGTTTTCACGATAACTCGAAAAATACTGATCTGATTAAATTGAAACTCAGTAGTTAGATGCAAAAGACCAAAGCAAACACTTTTGCAAAATTTCGTGAAGATCACGTGACATGAAAAAAATAAAAAAATTACTACTATTTTGCGGAAAACTTTGCTTTTAATGCCGAAACATTTGTTTTTGAGGGTCATGCTGCCCTTTCCGGGCATTTTCCGTATTGCGCATGCGCAGATGAGAAGTCCTTTAACTGCTGTAGTTTTCGTCAGAGAGGATTGGGGTTTTGGGGTGGCGGATGCTATTCCTCCATAGAATTCAGATCCCTGATGAGGGTCTGCGCATGCGTAGATTGAAGATGCGATATCTTCCGAACCATTAGTGTTGGAGAATCGGAGTTTTTTGTAAGGTGTGTTATTTTGAGAGGACTTTTAGCCGCCAGTAGATTGCGCATGCGCAGAAGAAAAGTGACTGTTTTAGGGTTGGATGGGTTATGTTGGGAGTGCTGAGTCGATATTATGAGGTTTTAATAGAATATTCATAGCAATTCAGTGCAAGGACAAGTCAGTTTGGGGGATGTAGCGTTGTTTCCGAGTTAAAGTGTCCGTACCGTGACCATGGGGCTAATTTTGAAATTGATGTTACCCCTTACAGGCATTTTTCGTTATGCGCATGAGCAGACCATCAGTAATTTAACTGGTGGTGTTTTCGTCAGAGAGGATTAGGGTTTTGGGGTGGCGGATGCTATTCCTCTATAGAAGCCCCTGTTGAGGGTCTGCGCATGCGTGGATTAAAGATGTGATATCTCCTGAACCACTAGTCTTGGAGAATCGGAGTTTTTTGTAAGGTGTGTTATTTTGAGAGGACTTTTAGCCGCGAGTAGATTGCGCATGCGCAGAAGAGAAGTGACTGTTTTTGGGTTGGATGGGTTATGTTGGGAGTGCTGAGACGATATTATGAGGTTTTAAAAGAATGTTCATAGCAATTCAGTGCAAGGACAAGTCAGTTTGGGGGCTGTAGCGTTGTTTCAGAGTTAAAGTGTCCTTACCGTGGCCCTTGGGCTAATTTCGAAATGGATGCAACCCCTTACGGGCATTTTTCGTTATGCGCATGAGCAGACCATCAGTGATTTAACTGGTGGTGCTTTCGTCAGAGAGGATTGGGGTTTTGGGGTGGCGGATGCTTTTCCGCTATAGAATCCCCTGGTGAGGGTCTGCGCATGCGTGGATTCAAGAAGCGATATCTCCTGAACCACTAGTGTTGGAGAATCGGAGTTTTTTGTGAGGTGTGTAATTTTGGGAGGACTTGCAGCCACGAGTATACTGCGCTTGCGCAGACGAGAAGTGAATGGTTTTGGGTTGTTTGGGTTATGTTGGGAGTAATGAGCCGATATTGTGAGGTTTTAAAAGAATATTCATGTCAATTCAGTGCACGGACACAAGTCAGTTTGGGGGAAATAGCGTTGTTTCCGATTTGAAATGTCTGTATGGTGGCCCTGAGGTGAATTTATAAATAACTATATTCGGTAGATCTATATTAAAATGCGTTCGGATTTGGAGAAGATGCAATTTCGTCCCTAACGGAGGACCCACAACCGAATTTTTTTCTGATCTACGGTAAAACTAACAGCCAAACTGTATTGATAGCTATATTTGTTAAAGGAACTTGAAAAAAAAAAAAGCACTGACGTGAAGTCAGTACTCTTTGGCGCGCGTGCTCACCGTGGCTAATTTGAATTGAATTATTCAAAATTTAACAGTGCTGTATCTAAGCTGCCATCAGGATAGAGTAACAAAGTTGGAAAAGAACACAAGTGACTCTCCTTAGTCGCACAAGCTCCTAGAAGATTTGGGAGGGTCAGTATAATCCTAATCATGTTTATAGCACGCGCGCAAAAGCAGATTGACTTAACAATGAAAGAAAAAGTGTAAAAAGTCAATCTGCTTTGGCGCGCGTGCTATAAACATGATTAGGATTATACTGACCCTCCCAAATCTTCTAGGAGCTTGTGCGACTAAGGAGAGTCACTTGTGTTCTTTTCCAACTTTGTTACTCTATCCTGATGGCAGCTTAGATACAGCACTGTTAAATTTTGAATAATTCAATTCAAATTAGCCACGGTGAGCACGCGCGCCAAAGAGTACTGACTTCACGTCAGTGCTTTTTTTTTAAAGGCACATTTTCCTGTAATTCTTATATATTAATTTTTAAATTTTGAAAAACATGTGAAATTTTCAAAATTAAGCCTCCTTCAAATGAACACGTTTTCTTTAAAAAAGGATACCAGTACTGATACTGAAACCCACAAAAAAACTATTGAGACAGTGTAGATGTCTTGTGTGTTCTCCTAGTGTCTACTTGCTTACGGTGAATATTGCAAATCAATATAATTGGTAGTCGTATCTGAATTTAATTAGAATCCGTTTTTTTAATTTTTATCCACCTCAAAAACTAAATTAAAAATAGTTCGGCGTTTATCGGTATCAGACAGAATAGAAATTCTGATTATTAGGGGTTTTGGAAATAGGACATGTGCCCATCAAGAAGTTTGCGATTATTTCAATAAAAAATATCGTAATGCTGAACTCAGGTTTCAACTTTATGGAACTCCACCCCATTATTTTCATGAAGTACATGATTACATGAACCAAGTGGTGGATCCGTCGGTGAGGTTTTATTGAATGGTCGGTCGTTCTCCAGATCTGACTCCGTTAGACTTGAATTTTCCTTATTGGGTTATATCAAAAGTGAAGTTTGCCTTAATCGGCCAAACAACATCTAGTAGTTGAAACTGGGGATTCGCGACGAAATAAGAGCAATACAGCCTCAAACTCTCCAAAATATTTGTTCCGAGTTTCAAGCCCAATTGGCGTAAGTTATGCCACCTTCAAGTATATTTTATGCAATAAATTGTGTTTGTGTGGTGAAGACTTCAAAATTTCAGCATTTCTTTCATGCAAGTTTGAAAAATTAATATCTCGAGAATTATTGACCCGAATGTCGTTATATTATGTGCATTACTGAATTCAAAATTTTCTTATGGGGTGATATCAAAAAGAAAAGTTTTATCTTAATCGGCCAATGAACATCGAGGAGTGGTAACAGACGATTCCAGACGAAAGAAGAGCAATAGACCACATTCATTTTGAATTACGATCCATCCATGGATCCGAGCACTGAATTCCCCATGCATTTCTTATGGACCTAAAATTTACGCGAATTTCTCGCCTGTTTTTAGATACTTGGGCCAATTTATTTTGGTTGAAATAGATTCTGTGAACCTCTCTCAACCATCTAGAATCAAGTTTTCATAACAAAATTGTATATTTCCAAAATAATTGATAAATATAAAATGGGTTCAAGCCCTGTGGACAGGAGCTTTCTGGCGCTCTAGTTCAAACAGACAAATTATATCTTCGAAAGTATTGGTTTCTCAGAGTTGGGAATTATATCAATGTATTCATATGATAGAACTGCATCCTAAAGGAAATTCAATTCAAATAATAGTTTATTTATCAAGATTAAATGAGCAATCATGAGAATGAGAACTGCACCTTGGAAGAAATCAAATTAAATCTGGCCAATTTTGCCCAATAACGAACTTAACCGAGATATTCATCTACCTAAACTACTCTGAAAATTTCAACCACCTACCTCATTCAGTTCGAGAGCTATATCTATGTCTATGGATGAAAAGCAGTCTCACTACTCTCAGATCTCTTACTTCATGTTCCGTTACGAAATGTAAGAATTTTCTGAGAAAACCTAATTTCGGAGCAAACAACTGAGATTTTTCTCACTTCGCTCACAATTCTTCGATTGATTAGATAACGTCATGTCTTAGGAACATCATTTGACATTATGACAATTCATACATAGAATAATATCATTCTGTGACATCGTTGAAATACGATTTATTATTGAAATTTTGAAAAATTTTATCTCCGAAAGTATTAGCTTGTTAGAGTTAAAAATAATATCATTGGATTCTTATGGTAAAACAGCTTATTGAAAAAAATTTAATTTGGAATTTGCCTTGTAAAAAAAAATTGTTTTTTCTACAAACGTCAAAAAATGACAAGGTTCGCGCATTGAAAACAATATGCGAAGTGACCCTTTTTTTCATTTTCCTTTGTTACCATGACACCGTGCGCGAAGTAGTGTGCGAAGTACTTACTTCGCACACTGCATGTAAACTATATGGAGTTTTTATATTTTAACCTTTATGTTCCTCAATCAAACAAACAAATGCCATTTTATTTTCATAGTTATAGTATTTACTTGATTTGGAAAAACATTTTAAGCCAGTTCAATACAATTTTTCATATTAAACTATGAATGTTACTTAGTTTAGAACAATATTTTTGGCGTTTGTAGAAAAAATTTTGTTTGCATCTCATGCGCGAAATACTTTGGTGATCTCGACTATTTTTTTAACTCGGCTGCGCCTCGTTAAAAAAATCAGTTCTCGATCACCAAAGTAGCATTTCGCGCACTAGATACAAAAATAACTATTTTATGTTACTCCGAAACCATCTGTCCGATTTTGCCCAGTAACGAACTTAGCCGAGATATTTATCTCCCAAACCTACTCTGAAAATTTCAACTGTCTAGCTCATTCCGTTCGAGAGTTATCGTGCCTACGGCCGGCCGGCTGGCTGGCCGGACCGGCCGGACGGCCGGACAGAATGAATTTCGACCACGGATTCTTGATCAGTGAGTCGAACCAAATCGTTTAAGACCATTTTCATCGAAAAGTTCTTAAATTACAGACGCTTGGGCAAATTGATAAGCACTCAGTTCCGAGGAACTAGAGCGCCAAAAAGTGTTCACCAAATTCGATTGACGTATGTCTTAGCTCACTCGAAATCATAACCCTAAATCGGCCTTATAATGACGCACAACAGAAGTCATCTACGACATACGGAAATCTTTCGAACTAGAATCGTTTCAATTTTGATTTGAGAATAAATAGAAGTAGATTTTAATGTGGAAATAACATGAAAACATGCAGTAATGATGAAGGTACCCAATACTTGTTGTCTGTGTACTATCATTCTCTTTTAAATAGGGTGGTTTCATCTCAAAGTTGAAATTCCTTGTTAAAAAATTTGAATATGGATCTTCCGCCAAGCGATTGATTCTAACCTAACTAATATGGTCTATACCATATGGTCTATACCTAACCTAACCTAACCTAACCTAACCTAACCTAACCTAACCTAACCTAACCTAACTAATATGGTCTATACCGCCTGAAACTCTCCAAAATGTTTGTTCCGTGTTTCAAGTTCGAGTGGCGTAGTTACTGTCAAGAAGGGAATATCCATCAATTTGAACACTTACTCCAATAATTTTTGTAAGTTATGACCTCTTTAAGTAGCTATCGATTCTGCAATCAAAATGTGTTCATTTGGCGAAAGATATTTCCACAAGTTTTTCAAATTTAAAAAATATGTCTCGAGAATTAATATTGATCCAAATGGTGCTAAATGTACATATATTACTGAATTCAGAATATTATGATGTATCCATGGCAAGGAAAAAAAAATAGGGGCTTGCAATTAAACACAAATTATTTCAAGCACTGACGTGAGGTCAGAAGCTTTTGTCCGTATGTTTTCTTGTCCATTCTCCTTTAATGGACAGTCTTAATCGAATTTACCATGGTGAATTCTATTTTCTGTTCTCCTGTATTGGATACTCCGAATTTACCATGTTAAATTCGATTAAAAGTGTCCAATACAGGAAAACAGACAATAGAATTCACCATGGTAAATTCGATATAGAGTATCTAATAAAGGAGAATGGCCAAGTGAACATACGCGCAAAAGCTTCTGACTTCACCTTTTGCGCGTATGTCAGTGCTTGAAACAATTTTTTTTCAATGATTTTTTAAAAATTTTCTAGTGCCACGATCCTCACGAAATTTTGCAAGAATTGTTGCGTTGGCATTCTACAACTAATAACCATATTCGAATTGGATCGGATTAGTATTTTTTGAGTTATTGAGGAAATAACAACCAAATTTCAGATTATATAACTCCAAAACCATTTGGCCGATTATGCTAGTTAACGAACTTAAATGTCGTATTCAGATGCGTAATCTACCCTGAAAACTGCAAGTTGCTATTTCTTTCCGTTCTCAAGGAATCATGAGATAAAAAATATTTTTTCGTAATTTTTTAAAAATTTTCTAGTGGTACGGTAGTGGTTTTACACACGTCTTCATGTCGATATTCTACAACTAGTTACGCAGCTTCAATTCGATCGAGTCTATATTTTTTGAGTTATCGAGGAAATAATATTTCAGATGGGTATAACTCCGGAACCGTTGGGCCGATTACGGCCAACAGCGAATTTAACTCTCCCATTCAGATGTGCAACCTATCGTTATAAATGGTGACTCGTCAACTCAAGATTTGTTGCTGAAAATAATATTTGAGAGTAAAAATAAAATACTGATAGAAAACTCAAAACTATCAGAATTTAAAATTTCCATGTTAGAAAAAGAAATCGTCCAGAGGGATACTATTATATCTAACCTAAGAAGTAAAAAAGGTAAACAAGATAAGGAACTCAAAACCGTTCATGTGAATATCTCCGAGCCCAGCATTACGTATAGGGATGCGGCAACTGCCACTCCGATGGATAATACATCAAGATCGTCGAGAACTGGCACCTTACCGAGACTTTCAGTTACAGTGCCCCATGAAATATCTGGGTGTAAACAAATAATGAAACAAAGTACAACTCATGAGATGAACAACGAAAAACAATTAACCTTACATGTCGGTGAGGCTGAAGATACTGGTATTTTGGCTACACCCGATACTGAAACAGAGTGGCAAACTATTTCTCGTAGAAAAGTAAAAGGAAGGAGGCAACGAGCTCTTGTTGTTGGTAATTTTACTGGCTCAACAGTTGAGGGTGTGAAGAAATTCAAGGCTCTGCATGTGTCAAATCTGAAGCCTGAAACTAAAGCTGAAGATCTACAGCTCTTTCTGTTGAAAACTTTCTCTGAGGTTAAATGTGAATCCCTCAAATCTCGCTACCCCGAAAGTTATTCGTCCTTCAAAGTTCTTATCCCAGATGAGGAATACGACATGGTTTCAGTCCAGGCACACTGGCCAAATAGAGCAAGTGTACATAATTTTTACCAGCGCATATCGATCCATCAGAACCCATAGTCGACTCTGTTTTGAAGTTGAGATTGTTGCAGGTAAATGCTCAATCCATTAGTAACAAAATTGATTTGATATTTCTTCTGATAACTGAAAAGAACCCTGATATATTTTCTATTGCTGAACATTGGTGTACGAGGGAGTGTCTAGAAATCGTTAAATTTCCTGGCTATAAACTGGTGGCCCATTTCTGCCGCCTGAATCGGGAACACGGGGGTGTCGCTATTTTTGCGCGTATGTTCTGGGGAACATCGCGTTATAGTTTTGCCCAAATGTCTGTAACTTTCGAATTTTTTGACGAAAATGGTCTCAAACGATTAAGTTCGACTCCCCAATGAAGAATTCGATGTCAAATTTGATTCTGTCCGTCCGGCCGTCCGGCCGTCCGGCCGTTGCCACGATAACTTGAGAACGAAAAGAGCTAGCGACTTGAAATTTTCAGGGTGGGTGGCGCATCCCAATACGACGGACAAGTTCGTTAATGGGCATAATCGGCTCAGTGGTTTCCGAGTAATAATTTTGTTTTCAACCAATATGAATCCGATCGAATTGAAACTTGGTGAGTAGTTGTAGAATATGAACCTAAGCACGTTTGTGAAATTTTGTGCGAATCGTATGGCTACAAAATTATTAAAAAATTATTAAAAAATATTTTTGTTGTCACGATAACTTGAGAACTGAGAGAGATAGCGGCCTCAAGTTTTCAGGTTAGGATGTACACCACAACGCGACATTTCAGTTTGATTATGAGCCTAATCGGCCAAACGGTTTTAGAGTTATAGCCATCTGAAATTTTATGAAATTTTGTGGTTTTTGTTCCTCATTAACTCGAAAAATACTGAACCGATTGAATTCAAACATGGTTATTAGTTGTAGAATGCCAATGCGGAAACGTTTGCAAAATTTGGTGAGGATAGCATTTGTAGAAAATTTTAAATAAATCTTTGAAAATAAAAAAAAAAAGTTCTATATATCAGTAACTAATCGTTCGAAATTGCTGAAATTTTGCAAGAGCCTTCATAACCTAACTATACTGACAATTTTCAAGTTTTAATACGATCGGTTAAATATTGTTGGAGGTTCGAGCATTCTTGTGTGAGTTCAGTAGATGGGTGACCGTTGCCTCGATAACTTTCGAACGAAAGGAGATAGGGACTTGCAATTTTCAGGGAAGGTTGCGTATCCGAAAGGAAGAGTTGAGTTCAATTTTGGGCATAATCGGTCTAACGGTTTCCGAGTTATACCCATCTGGAATATTGTTTCCTTGATAACTCAAAAAATAAATATTCGATCGAATTGAAGTTTGGTAACTAGTAGTAGAAAATCAACATAAAGACGTGTTTAAAATTTTGTGAGAACCGTACCCCTAGAAAATTTGAAAAAAACGACGAGAAAAAAAATTTTAAGAACCGTACCCCTAGAAAATTTCAAAAAAATCACGAAAAAAAAATTGGTTCAAGCACTGACGTGAAGTCAGAAGCTTTTGCGCGTATGTTCTATTGTCCATTCTTCTGTATTGGACACCCTTAATCGAAATTACCATGGTAAATTATGTTGTCCATTCTCCTGTATTGGACACTCTTAATTCGAATTTACCATGGTAAATTCGAATTAAGTGTCCAATACAGGAGAATGGACAACATAATTTACCATGGTAATTTCGATTAAGGGTGTCCAATACAGAAGAATGGACAATAGAACATACGCGCAAAAGCTTCTGACTTCACGTCAGTGCTTGAACCAATTTTTCGGGAGACTATTTGGACTGTTTGGAAATAAGGGTAGCGAAGTTCGCTGAAGAGATGATATGTGAGTGTAGTGCAATTAAGTTAACGTTTGGGAAAAGTGTGTTTGGGATCATCAGTGTATACAGACCATCATCAGCCAATTTTGAAACCTTCATCTCACACTTGTCAAGTGTATTACAGCATTGTTTTAAACAGGCCGAACTTATATTTCTCTGTGGTGATATGAATGTTGATTATCTTCAGGTGAGTTCGAGGCAGATTCGACTTCTGATTGATTTATTTGACTGTTTCCGGTTAAAAGTTACCTCAATGCAGCCAACAAGGGTTTTTACCAATGTATTAGGCCAGACATCCTCCTCAAAGATCGATTATATTCTAACAAATAAAGAAATTAAAGATTGTAAATCTGACGTATTTCCAGTTCAATTTGGTGATCATAGAGCTTTTTTACTAGATGTTGTCGTCGACAATACCACAGTGAGACATGATAATTTTCCTCAACGTAAATTGTGCAGAAATATGTCACCTCAAAATCTGTTAAATTTGGCTGAAGATATTTCTAGCTGTTCCTTCGCTGATCTATATGAAAATTCGGATGTAAATATTATTTTTCAGATATTTGTTGACACGATAAGGAGCCTCATTGAGTATCATTGTCCATTAGTTTATAAAAATGTAAGAACTAACATAGCAAAAAATTGGATAACACCCAGAATAAGAGAAGCTAGTGATGAATTGAAGCACCTTCATTGGCTTCACAATAATTTGAAAACTAGGCAATCCCAGAGGCTGTACAGGGACGCAAAGAATGCTTTTAACAATATGATAAAAGTGACCAAGTTGAGCTTTTTTGATCACATGATAGGAATATCTGATAATAAAAATAAAATGGTTTGGAGAATAGTGAATATGGAAACTGCAGGAAAATCTAAAAATAATAATAGGAAATTCAAATTGAATATTGATGGTAAAGTGATTTCTGAACAAGTAGATGTAGCCAATTCTTTTGCGAAATATTTTTCTGACATTGCGAAATTGAGCCTAAAACGAAATTATGGTAATGCACTAAGTCAAATTTGTACAACCTCTTCTATTCGCAATGATACTTTCTTCTTCCACCCCGTGGATAGAATTGAAGTTATTGGTGCAATAAATCAATTGAAGAATAAAAAGTCTACTGGTCATGATTTGGTTTCTGTAAGAATATTAAAACTAATAGCGGATGATATTTCTGGACATCTCGCGCATCTCATTAATGAATCAGTTTCTTGTGGCATTTTTCCTAATTGTTTCAAGCTAGCAACTGTTATACCAATACACAAAAAGGATGAGGTAAATGATGTGGCCAACTATCGCCCAATCTCAATATTAAGTGTATTTTCAAAAGTTATAGAAAGAATAATACTAAACCGCATGATGTCATACTTGGTTAAATTCGATATTATTGCCGACTGTCAACATGGCTTCAGATCGGGACGCTCAACTATGACTGCTATCGTGAATTTTCTTCAGTTCGTTCAGTCTTCTTTGGACGAAGGTTATAATGTTGCTGGTCTCTTCTTTGACCTGTCACGAGCTTTTGATACCGTTGATCCTAGTTTCCTTGAAAGTAAACTTTGTAATCTTGGGTTTCGTGGTAATTTCTTGGACTGGATCGTAAGTTTCGTGACCCATCGTAAATTAACCGTGAGGGTGGGAGATAATTGCTCTTCTGAATTTGATGTTGAACTGGGTGTTCCACAAGGTTCGGTACTAGGACCATTACTATTTATACTATTTATAAATGATCTAACGGACCATATAGATATGGCCAAAATTGTAATTTTTGTTGATGATACCTCATTTGTTGTGAGAGCAAAGAGTTTAGGCGAGCTCATTGATCTGTGTGAATTGTTATTGAAAAACTTCACATCATGGTGTCAAGCAAATGGACTCATACTAAATGTGGGTAAAACTGAAGTGATAAAATTCGAACTGAGAGAGTCCTCTCCGTTAAGTCTGTGTTCTGGTAAGGAGGTTCTACTTACCAAATATTCCACAAAGTTTCTGGGTGTAATAGTCGATAGCAATTTGAGATGGTGCGAACATGTTAATTTTGTCAGTAAAAAACTCTCCTCTTCCTTTTATGCTATACGCAGACTGAGGAGCTCGCTTCCACTTGGGGCATTGTTGAATGTCTATTATAGCCTAGTTTATTCTCATCTGTCATATAACATCGAGGTCTGGGGCAACTCAATTGATTCCATGAGATTACTCATTGCACAGAAACGGATTTTACGTATGATCTTCGGGCTTAGCTCACGAACATCTTGTAAACCTATCTTTCGTAAACATAAAATTTTGACTGTTCCATGTATCTTTATTTATAAATGTCTTCTCTACACTAAGGATAAAGAAAGCCTCTATGTTAAGCCTTCCAGCTTCCATCATTATAACACCAGAATTGTAAGCTTGATGTTCATACCTAAGCATAACACCAGCAAATTTGAATCATCTACAACCTACATATGCATAAAATTATTTAATGAACTACCAGAAAATATCAAAACTCTGGACAAAAAGTGTTTTCGTACAGCAGTCAAACCATTGTTTTACGAGAAATGTTACTACAGTGTAGATGAATATCTTTGTGATAACTTTTAGGATTTAAAAATTTTTTTTCCTCTTGTTCTCTTTCTGAATACTTTGTTCAGCGCATTTTCTTGACATGTCCTATACATTGTTAAATGTCCTACAGGATTAATGAAGATTATTATTATTATTATTATTATCCTGAAAATTGTCCCTATCTCTCTACTGAACTCACACAAGGCTGCTCGAATTTCCAACAATATAGATCCGATCATGTTCAAACTTGGAACTTGGTAGTTGAGTTAGGTTCTGAAGGCTTTCGCAATTAAAGCGATATCGGACGAATAGTTTCTGATATATAGACATTTTTTCAATAATTTTCTATGATTTTTTTGAAAATTTTCTTGTGATACGATCCTCACAAAGTTTTGCGAGAATTTTCACGTTGCCATTCTACAACTAATAACCATGTTAGAATTGGATCGGTTTTGTATTTTTCGAGTTATTGAGGAAATAACAACCATATTTTCTGACGGGTATAACTCCAAAACCGTTTTGCCGATTATGTCTATAAATAAACTCAATTGGCGCATTTAGATTCTCCTCCTTAGCTGAAAATTTCAAGTTGCTATCTCTTTTCTTCTTAGGTTATCGTGACGTAAATAATATTTTTTAATAATTTTTCAAAAATCTTCTAGCGATACAATGTTCACAAACGTCTCTAGGTTTATAATCTACAACTACTAACCAAGTTTCAATTCGATCGGATTGGTATTGGTTGTAGACAAAATTATTACTCGGAAACCATTGGGCCGATTATGCCCATTAACGAACTTGTCTGTCCTATTAGGATGCGCCACCTACCCTGAAAATTTCAAGTTGCTATCTCTTATCGTTCTTAAGTTATCGTGGCAACGGCCGGCCGGCCGGACAGAATCAAATTTGATCTCGAATTCGTGATCAGGGAGTCGAACCCAATCGATTGAGAACTTTTTCGGAGAAAAATTCGAAAATTACAGACAGTTGGGCAAAATGATAACGCGATGTTCCCCAAAACATACGCCCAAAAAATAGATTGATCCCGTCACTGCTTGGAAACGAGAAATGGTAGAACAATAAGAATTATAGGAAAATATTCCTTAAGAAATAAATTAATTTGACTAATGAAACCATTGTTCGGTATTCTTGAGAGGGGCGAAAAAAAATTAATTTTTCCATACTCACGCTCACTGCATGTTTATTTAGTAGATACTGATATTCATCACAACTGAAATCACATTTGCTTTTACGGCGACTATAAAAATTTTGGTGTGTAACAATCTTCATCCGGATTGTTCTGTCGAAACGGGAGTACGCCAATGGAAACGAGCGTGCTGCATATCGACAATGCTACCTCTGAAAATTTATCGGCATGCAAGTGTAGTAATAAATAAGCAATTAAAGGCAAAAACTTGTCGCAGGAGGCGTTACAAGTCGCGGTCGGCTATGAAAATGTCGTATTTCTCACTATTTTAACGATTACTCCCCACATTAAACTGGGAATTTTTCAACGAGATAGAATCGATATCGACTACGCTTCTGGATGTGATTTTTGCCACATTTAACGACTATCCAGTATACGCAGATACCGCCAGGAACTCTTAGAATTTTCTCGCCTGGTAGGTGGTTATTGTTGTGTGCAAAACAGGAGCTCTGAGAATTACTCATACGTCAGTGGGCAAGTGAATTAACTTCCTAATTTGGACGAAGAGTTTATCTTTTATCGTGTGATTTAAGGCGCTTGCACACGAGTCAAGTTTAGTTGACCGATTTTAGTTGATCAACTAAAGTTGAATGCAACTTGAACCAAATTTCTCCACACGTCCACAATATAAATTGATCAATAGTTAAATTTCGAAATGGTAGCGAATATAGTCTTGTATACCAAAAACATTTTGGCCTGAACCATGCTCCCATTCCACTTTTCGCTGATTTGAAAACAGTGAATATTCTTATTGCGCGCTATCATTCTCCACAAATGTCTGCAGTTTTCGCTGATAATGTTATCAATTATTAGATTAGATTCAACTCACTGATGAAGAATTAGAGGTCAAAAACGATGAGAGAACGAAAAGAGATGGCGACTTGAAATTTTCAGGATAGGTTGCGCATACGAATACGATGGTTAATGGGCATAATCGGCCGAAAGGTTTCGGAGTTTACCTTTTTTTGTTGTTACTCAATAACTCAAAAAATACAAATCCGATCGAATTGTAACTTGTTAATTAGTTGTATAAAACTGATTCGCCAGTTTGTGCGAGATTTCCGACATATTGTATCAATGAAAAAAAAATCTTCAAAAATAAAAATAGAATTTTTCCAGAAGATTCCGCTGCAATTCCGCACATAGCTTCAAGCCGCCATTTTTCAATCGTTTACCAGATTTAAGCTCGATCTGCTTTGTATTTTTGGAATTATTTCATTTCAAAATTAGAATTCAGTCAGTAAAATTTAGTTGATGCCCAGTCCATGTTTTCACATGTTAATGCTGCTTTTATTCATACTCAACTTCGTACAGTATTTCGTGCGGCTGTGTGAAACATGACCGCAAAAGCTCCTAACTTTACGTCAGTAGTTTTCTCGATCTTATTTATACATGGTTCTAATAGTCTTAATTTTATTTTTCAAATCTGAGATTGCAAGACCCGGACTCAAGAACCACATCGGTGCTCCCTATTCGCTTTTTAAGTATTTCCGTTTCCCAATGAAACACCCTATATAAACGCTCACGCCACCTGAGAGAAACAAAACAATTCGATGGTTGAACTCTATGCATTAGTATAATAATTATACGAACTCATTTGGAGCCCCTTTTGGCAGAACGCTCTGGAGTTATTTATTTATATGATATCATTTTATGTACTTATTCAATTAATTTCTAAATAAGGATATTTGAAGATCAATATCAGAATAGACAATGTTGAAATTGCGTATAATAGTGGAAACAACGAGGGAAACAATGACTTAGATATTAAATTAAAATCGAGTGAAACTGTATTTGGTGAATAATTGTAGTGGATTAATTCTTTTTGATAATTTTTGTTTTCACAATAAACCAAAAAAATGTTGATCTTATCGAATTGAATCGGTATCGGTAGTTACATGAAAAACACCGACGCAAATACTTGTGCAAAATTTCGTGAGAAAAGCTAGAAAAACTATTTGTGGAATAGTTTGCTCGAAATTCCGAAACCAAATATCGAATTGAGCAAATTTTTGGTATTTCGGTGGCTAATTATGTACTCTTGAGTTGCGCAAAATTTCACTGAGAACAGACCACTAGGAGTCTCAAAAAAAAATGTAATAATTGAGAACTTCCAAACTGGACAAGTTATTGTAGTTGTTTTCCTACGTGGAAAATCACATCTGGTAAACATTCGATTTCGGTTCCTACACGTGTCTTATCTAATTACTACGATATGTAGAAGGACAACTTATTAAAATATTGACGAGTAAGTAGCGTGGCAATTGAATAAATGGTTGAACGATGTGTGGAATTTTAAATTGTTTTTCAAAATTCGTCTGAAAGTTGAGAGACTGCGGAGGAACTGTAGGGCCATCTCAATGTTACCCTTTCCGAGCATTTTTCGTTATGCACAGACGAGCAGATGAGAAGTGATTTAACTGCGGGAGTTTTCGTCTGAGAGGATTGGTTGGAGTTCAGAGGTGCAGGATGCTATTCCTCCATAGAATCATATTGGGAGGGTCCACACATGCGTGTATTGATGCTCCGATATCTCCTGAACCACTGGTGTTGAAGAATCAGAGTTTTGTGTGAGTTTGAGAGGACTTTCAGCCATGAGTAGATTGCGCCTGCGCAGAGGAGAAGTGGCTCTTTCGGGTTGTATGGCTTATGTTGGGAGTGGTTTACGTCTAGCGGTCATTGATTTGGTGCTGAACCTATATTGTGAGGTTTTAGAAGGAAATTCATGGCAAATCTGTGCACGGACAAGTCAGTTTCGAGGAAATAGTGGTATTTCCGAGTTGAAATGTCTGTACCGTGGCCCTGGGGCAATTTATCAATAACTATATTTGGAAGATCGGAATTAAATTATATTTGGATTTGAAGATTAAACGCAAGCAATTGCGTTCCTAACAGTCGTCCCCTAACCGCGATCTTTTATTTATATTTCGACCTACGGTAAAACTAACAGCCAGACTGTATTGATAGACAGAAATGCCAAAGAAACTTGAAAAAATATGAAAACCACTGACGGGAAGTACTCTTTGGCGCGCTTGTTCACGTTGAGTAATTTGAATTGATTGATAAGTGTTTCAAGTTCAGTGGATATAGAGCGAGACATGTATCTAGTCAGACACCATTCACTGTTTGGTGAAAAATTAACAGTGCTGTGGCTAATCTGGATTAAAGATACAGTAACAAAGTCGACAATGAAAACAACTAATTGTCCTTAGTCAAATAAGCTCCTAGGAGCTTCTGAAGGTACTCCTTTGGGAAGACCTAGGAGGGTCAGTATAATCATAATCATGTGTATGGCAAGTACGCTAATGCAGATTGATTTCACTAGGAATAAAGTGAATACGCTAAAAAAGCATTGTCGTTGGGTCTATCTGCTTTGACGCGCTTGCTATAGACATGATTATGATTATACTGACCCTCCCCACGGACTCTCCCCACGGAGATCCCTCAGATGTTCCTAGCAGCTTGCACGATTAACAAGAGTCAGTTGTGTTCATTGTCGACTCTGTTTCTGTATCGTTACGGCAGCTTAGGCACAGCACTGATCATTTTTGACCGGAAGGGAATGGTGTGCACTGGCCTCTGGCTAGATCTCCAGCTTGCTGTAGCAACTGAGCTTGAAACACTCATCATTCAATTCAACTTAGCCAACGAAAAACAAGCGCGCCAAAGAGTACTGACTTCACGTCAGTATTTTTTATATTTTTTTCTAATGCCGATAAAATTCCTCGCAAATGTGATTGTTGCATTCTCGAGTAAAAATATTGACAAAAAGTCAAGTAAAGGTAATTATTGTGTGTAAGACTTATAATGTGATTGAAAATGTTTAGTTGAGTAAAAGTCCCACACCCGCATGCCGCTTCTCAGTTACTGTTCACTCCAAGACTATAAATAAGGAAGCTTCACTCAAATTGATAAGTAAGATTGTATCGACTCTTGCAATGAACTGTGAAAACTTGCGATAAGACAGTATCATAATTCTGCACAGTGAGAAATCCCACTAACGATCTCCTCCATGATTATTTCTAATGGCCATTTTTAACATCGAGGAGATCTACTTCGCGATACCGAACACGAGAATTGAATTAGGAGGAATTCTTAGAATTCTCATGGAGAATTCTCCGACTGCCAGACATAATATGAGAACCACATAATGTCCAAATGAATCAGCCATCGCTATCTTTACAGAACAGGGAGGTGATCGATCTTCTGAAGAGTATTACTACCACTGAAAGTGTACTACTTTTGTGAAATTTGTGATTCCACGTTTTTTGTAGCTGACGGAGGTCTGTCTGCAAGCTTTAGGCAAGTTGAACTGGAATTGGTCTCATCAACTCGCTTGAGATCTCTCAGAGCGTGTTTCATCGGTAAAGCTGAGATCTCCCGAAGGAAAAATCTTATGCCAGTACTATCACAGTATTATTAAATACGAGACTTGTATAAGAAATATTTCAATTTAGTCAAATTACAACTTCCAAAATTGGGAGAACCTTATTTGAAGATGAAATATAAGTCCTCTATACCTCGCAAAAACTGGACCCCTTCCAGCTGTTCGTTCAATTCATTTCCATGATACTGAAATCATCAGATATGATCTGTTTACACTATCTAATAATTGACACGATTGTAAAGAACATTTTGAAATTTCCAAAATTGAAGATTAATGCAGTTTTTTCAAATTTTCCTGGTTATCTTCCGAAACCTTCTGTTACTCCAAAGAAATTTCCAGTTCCAGAAAGTCGTTAACATTATACATAATAATATTATTTGCAAGTCCCATTTTCGAAAAACAACTCCATATCTACGAATATCGTAAACATCCTAACTTTTGAGATAAAGGGTGATAAAGTATCCAGAAAAAATCTTCTTATGACCGATGTGCTACTATTGTAAATTTCTTTATTAAATTTCCTACACGTCTTCAATGCATTTTCTGGTGAACAAACAATGTTTTTGCCAGTGGTTTCAGTATGGGTTTTGCATAGACTATTAATGGAAAAAAAAAATCTTAAAAAATACTAACGGGAAGTCAGCAGGTTTTTGCGCGCATTCTCTTTTGTCGATTCATGCCTTACACAACCTCACTATATACTGCATGAAGCTTCAAGACGTCTCTATTTAACCGAGTACTAGATTTCGATCGATGTGTTCTGTATTTTTGGAAATATTGGAAAATAAAATGGCGCTTGAATGTTTCTACGGAATTTCAGCAGAAGCTTCTGAGATGGGAGTTTTTCCGTGCAGGTTCTATTGTCTACTCACCTCTATTGGACACTACTGTGAATTTAGCTTAGATATATATACCGTTTTCTCAGCTTTCACAACATATAAATACATTTCATACCATTTTAATGGCATATTTCAGTATAGCGAAAGAATTTACGTCTGCTTATGGTCACAAAATTTTTAATTCTCACATTATGTATTCTATCGGAATTTGAAATACGAAAAAAATTACTCCTCAGGTAACTCCAGGATACGATATGCACGATATTCCGTGAAAATTAGTAGGTCGGCATTCTACAAGTAATTACCAACTTTTAATTAGATCAGATTTACATATTTTTCATTTCAGATGAGTTTAATTCCGAAACCATTTGGCCGATTATGACAATCAACGAAATTAAACGTCCCATTCCGATCGTTAGATAGGTACGTAATATTTGATCGAATTTTTTTTTGAATTTTTGTAGTGGTACGGTCCTCACAAAATTTCAGACACGTCGATATTCTACAACGAGATACCAAGCTACAATTCAATGTGGTCTGTATTTTTTGAGTTATGGAGAAAATAATATTGCCGATTGATATAACTCTCAAACCATTTGGCCGATAATGCCCAACAACGAACTTAACTCTCCCATTCGGATGCCCAACCTATTTTAAAAGTATCGAGTCCTATCTCTTTCCGATCGAAAGTTATCGAGGTAACGGTGACCCATCCAGATACTGAACTCAAGGCTGCTCGGATGCCCAACAATATAGATCCGATCGTGTTCAGACTTGGAATTTGGTAGAAGAGTTAGGTTTTGAAGGCTCTCGCAAAATTTCACCGACGTCGGACGAATAGTTTCTGATATATAGAACTTTTTTCAATGATTTTTAAAAATTTTTTTTAATGATACGATCCTCGGGGAATTTTGCTAGAATTTTCAAGTTGGTATTTCACTAACTAATTACCATATTTCAATTGGATGGGATTTCTATTTTTCGAGTTAGTGAGGAAACAACAACCAACTTCCAGATGGATATAACTCCAAAACCGTTTGGCCTAGTTTGCCAATTAACAAACTCAATTGCACAACCTACCCTGAAACTTGCAAGTCTCCATCTCTATCGGTTCTCAGGTTATCGTGGCATAAATTATATTTCTCAATAGGTCATTTTTGGCGCTCTAGTTCCTCGGAACTGAGTGCTTATCAATTTGCCCAAATGTCTGTAATTTTCGAATTTTTCGATGAAAATGGTCTCAAACGATTTGGTTCGACTCACTGATCAAGAATCCGTGGTCGAAATTCATTCTGTCCGGCCGGTCCAGCCGGCCGTCCGGCCAGCCGTAGGCACGATAACTCTCGAACGGAATGAGCTAGACAGTTGAAACTTTCAGAGTAGGTTTGAGGGATAAATATCTCGGCTAAGGTCGTTAGTGTTTACAAAACAAATTCCAAATTAAATTTTTTTCAATAAGCAATTTTATCATAAGAATCCATTCATATCATTTTTAACTCTAACAAGCTAATACTTTCAGAGATATGATTGTTCAAAATTTCAATGTAAATCGTATTTCTACGTTTTCACAGAATGATGGAATTATTCTGTGGGTATTCTATGAATTGTTATAATGTCAACTTATTTTCCTGAGACATGACGTTGTCTCATTTTCATACATTCCAGCAATCGTATAAATATGAGAATGATAATATAATATCATACTTTTTGTTGGTTGATATTTTCATGCCGATGGTCAATCCATATGATGATGGGAATCGTAATGGTAAGTTAATAATATTAATCGAATTTACCATGGTTAATTATGTCGTCCATTCTCCTGTATTGGACCCTCTTAATTCAAATTTACCATGGTAAATTCGAATTAAGTGTCCAATACAGGAGAATGGACGACATAATTAACCATGGTAAATTCGATTAAGGGTGTCCAATACAGAAGAATGGACAATAGAACATACGCGCAAAAGCTTCTGACTTCACGTCAGTGCTTGAACCAATTTTTTTTTCGTGTTTTTTTTTTAATTTTCTGGAAGCACGGTTCTTAAAATTTTTTTTTTCGTCATTTTTTTTAAATTTTTTAGGAGTACGGTTCTTACAGAATTTTAAACACGTCTTTGTGTTGATTTTCTACTACTAGTTACCAAGCTTCAATTCAATCGAATATTTATTTTTTGAGTTATCAAGGAAACAATATTCCAGGTGGATATAACTCGGAAACCGTTAAACCGATTATGCCCAAAAACGAACTCAACTCTCCCTTTCGGATGCGTAACCTACCCTGAAAATTGCAAGTCCCTATCTCCTTTGGTTCGAAAGTTATCGAGGCAACGGTCACCCATCTACTGAACTCACACAAGAATGCTCTAATCTCCAACAATATTCAACCGATCGTGTTAAAACTTGAAACTTGGCAGTAGAGTTAGGTAATGAACGCTCTTGCAAAATTTCAGCAATTTCAAACGTATAGTTACTGATATATAGAATTTTTTTTTTTATTTTCAATGATTTATTAAAAATTTTCTACAAATGCTATCCTCACCAAAGTTCGCAAACATTTTCGCGTTGGCATTCTACAACTAATAACCATTTCCAGTTAATGAGGAACAAAAAACCACCAAATTTCAGATGGCTATAACTCTGAAACCGTTTGGTCGAATATGCTCATAAACAAACTCAAATGTGGCATTCATATGCACAACATAACCTGAAATTTTCAAGCCGCTATCTCTTTCCATTCTCAGGTTATCGTGACAAAAAAAATATTTTTTAATAATTTTTTTAAAATTTTCTAGCCATACGATTCGCCCAAAATTTCACAAACTTGCTTAGGTTCATATTCTACAACTACTCACCAAGTTTCAATTCGATCGGATTTATATTGGTTGAAAACAAAATTATTACTCGGAAACCACTGGGCCGATTATGCCCATTAACGAACTTGTCCGTCGCATTGCGATGCGCCACCCACCCTGAAAATTTCAAGTCGCTAGCTCTTTTCGTTCTCAAATTATCGTGACAACGGACGGCCGTACGGCCGGACGGACAGAATCAAATTTGACCTCGAATTCTTTATCGGGGAGTCGAACTAAATCGTTTGAGACCAATTTCGTCAAAAAATTCGAAAGTTACAGACATTTGGGCAAAACTATAACGCGATGTTCCCCAGAACATACGCGCAAAAAAAACATTAAAAAATATTATTTATCTCACGACAACTTGGGAACGGAAATAGATATCAGCTTCCAATTTTTAGGGTAGGTTGAGCACCCAATTTCGTGAATAACGTTTTCTAAAATTACTTGAGACGTTAGTTTTTTTCGTACATTATCAGATATTTAACGAATTTAAATTCCTTTACCATACATTATTTCAGAATTGAAAATTCTGTGATCTTAGACGATTCTGTCATTACTCAATTCTGTCATCAAAATGGTACGAAATGTATCTATATCATATAAAAGATGAGAAAAACGGTCTATATCGATGGTAAATTCTATTAAGGGTGTCCAAAAGAGGTGAATAGACAATATAACATGCGCGCAAAAGCTCCTTACTTCACGTCAGTGCTTGAACCAATTTTTCTTAAAATGGGTCCGAGAATCGCCCCCTTAATTATATTATCATGCTATAAGGAATCCCCTGTAATGTATCTTATATAAATAATATACAGTATGATCCAACGAAAACTTAACACCTCGATTTCCCGGCTATAAAATGAAAATGTGGAAAATTGCTTAGACCCGTGAATTTCTGATAGGGGAACAACTTTTCCGCTCTTTGCATCCCCTTAAATGCAACCCCCCAACGGGGGTGAGCACAACCCCTTGATTTTGAAAAAGGATGAGGGTTGTTATGATACCTCATTTTGAAGATCTTATCGAGTACTATCTGATTCTGAAATTTCACTTCAAAATTTACATCGATACAGGTAAAATAGTTGATGAGTACTTACTTTTGTGATTAGTTTACTAAATGCTGGAAATGGGCACCATTTACTTCCATTAGTTATACAAGTTTTGCTGAAAACTTTCACGTACATTACTCAAGATTTCTGGTGTAATTTGATGGCATTCATTGATGATCCGAGTTCATAAACAATCCAGTGACTTAGGCTGGGTAGCGTAAATCTTGGATTTCAGGAGACCCCGAAAAAAGTCCAGTGGAGCCAGATCAGGAGATCTGGGTGGCCACAAAATATGTCTCCTTCTGCCAATCCAGGCGTGAGGAAAGTTTTTATATAAAAACTGACACAATTAGTTATCGCAACACCGCTCATCCCTATTCAAAATCCAGGGGTTGTGCTAAATCCCGTTAGGGGGTTGAAGTTACGGAGATGAAAAACGCGGAAAAGTTATTCCCCCTCAAATCAGAAATTCTGGTACTAGCAATTTTCCACATTTTCATTTTAAACTCGGAAAATCGAGGTTAGGTTTACGTTGGACCAGCCTGTATATGTAATACATTTTCAAATTAGATTAGAAATTTCACCGAAGGCTTCTTGAAGAGTTCTGACGTTAACATTACCGGTGAACATATACAGGTTGTTATAAAACAACTGCGAAATATTTCAGGAGGTGATTATGTGGATAAAAATAGAACTAGTGTGCTATATGAAACGTTTCGAATTAACATCCTTGATTGAATTTTTGGCGCTCTAGTTCCTCGGAACTGAGTGCTTATCAATTTGCCCAAATGACTGTAATTTTCGAATTTTTGGCTGAAAATGGTCTCAAACGATTTGGTTCGACTCACTGATCAAGAATCCGAGGTCGAAATCGATTCTGTCCGGCCGGTCCGGCCGGCCGGCCGTAGGCACAATAAGTCTCGAATGAAAGGAGTTGGAGGATTGAAATTTGCTAGGTGGGTTTGGACCGTGAATATCTCGGACAAGTTCGTTAATGGGCGAAATCCATCAAGCGGTTTCGGAGTTATGGCCGTTTTCAGTAAAACACATTGTTTTATGAATATTTCCGAAACTGATCACTCGATCTATCTGAAATTTAGCATCAAATTGTACAATCATGACCTTTATACACATGTGAAGTTTTATATTGACCAGGTTACCGCAAAGAGTAAAAAAAAAACTTTCAAAATTTTAAAACCGTTTTTCTACAATAACTCTCGAACGGAATGAGCTAGGCAGTTGAAATTTACAGAGTAGTTTGGGGAGATGAATATCTCGGTTGAGTTCGTTATTGGGCAAAATGGGCCAGATGTTTTCGGAGTAACGAAAAAAAAATTGTTTTAAGCAACAAATCTCAAATTCAATTTTTATTTAAGATGCAGTTTCACCATTAAAATCCATCGATATCATTTTCAACTCCAACAAGCTAATACTTTCGGAGATATGATTTTTCTACATTTCAATAATGAATCGTACTTCTATGTTTTCACAGAATGCTATAATTATTCTATCAAAGCTTTATTATATGATCTGTATTCATACTCGTACATTTCATCCTGTTCTATAAGGATTTTTCCATGGTGCAGTTCTCATTCTCAGATTGCTCATTTAATATTGATAAATAAACTATCATTTGAATTGAATTTCCTTTATGATGCAGTTTTATCATAAGAATACATTGATATAATTCCCAACTCTGTACAACCAATACTTTCGGAGATATAATTTCTCTGTTTGAACTAGAGCGCCAGAAAGCTCCTGTCCACAGGGCTTGAACCCATTTTGTTTATCCAACCAAAATGAGCAGCCACATAGGTTTTGAAAAGATGTGATATACCAATACGCTGATTTTTCAAGCATTAATTTTCAAGCATTCCACCGATTTTTCAAGCATTCCATAACTTTTCAGATTTTCGTAAAATTTTAAAAGTGAGAATGCTTTTCGAAAGAAACTTCGATTTTGGGAAATTTATATCCCTTGCGTTTACCTCATAGATTCAGTAATTTTGGAGGAAATAATTGAAATGTAAAATCACTTTTTCCAAGGTTGATACCCAGATCCCGTGTTATGTGAGTCGGAATAATTTGTGGAAGGGGTTGTTTTCAACCCCATGAAGATATCTTATTGTGGTACTTGTGCCACGTATAATATATTACAACTTTTCAATCTATTTCTGTGAGCATTTTGGTTCGGTAGTTAAAAATTCAAAACTGAAAAATCAATTCATCCTTTCTAGGGTTTCTCAACTAGTGGTGTGACTTCGAAAAAGTTCTATATAGAAATCTAGTTCTATTTTGACACCTTTTTGGCGCTCTAGTTCCTCGGAACTGATTGCTTATCAATTTGCCCAAATGTCTGTAATTTTCGAATTTTTCGATGAAAATGGTCTTAAACGATTTGGTTCGACTCACTGATCAAGAATCCGTGGTCGAAATTCAGTCCGGCCGGTCCGGCCGTCCGGCCGTAGGCACGATAACTCTCGAACGGAATGAGCTAGACAGTTGAAATTTTCAGAGTAGGTTTGGCAGATAAATATCTCGGCTAAGTTCGTTAGTGGGCAAAATCGGACAGATGGTTTCGGAGTAACAAAAAAAATTTTTTTTTTACATAACAAATTCCAAATTAATTTTTTTTCAATAAGCAGTTTTACCATAAGAATCCAATACATTTTTATCTCTAAGAAGCTAATACTTTCGGAGATATGATATTTCAAAATTTCAATAAAAAAATGGGTTCAAGCCCTGTGGACAGGAGCTTTCTGGCGCTCTAGTTCAAACAGACAAATTATATCTCCGAAAGTATTGGTTTCTCAGAGTTGGGAATTATATCAATGTATTCATATAAAAGAACTGCATCCTAAAGGAAATTCAATTCAAATAATAGTTTATTTATCAAGATTAAATGAGCAATCATGAGAATGAGAAAAGCACCATGGAAGAAATCAAATTAAATCTGGCCAATTTTGCCCAATAACGAACTTAACCGAGATATTCATCTCCCTAAACTACTCTGAAAATTTCAACTACCTACCTCATTGCGTTCGAGAGTTATATCTATGTCTATGGATGAAAAGCAGTCTCACTACTCTCAGATCTCTTACTTCATGTTCAGTTCCGAAATGTAAGAATTTTCTGAGAAAAACTAATTTCGGAGCAAACAACTGAGATTTTTCTCACTTCGCTCACAATTCTTCGATAATGTCTCAGGAACATCATTTGACATTATGACAATTCATATTCATACATAGAATAATATCATTCTGTGACAACGTTGAAATACGATTTATTATTGAAATTTTGAAAAATCATATCTCCGAAAGTATTAGCTTGTTAGAGTTAAAAATGATATGAGTGGATTCTTATGATAAAACTTTTTATTAAAAAAAATTTAATTTGGAATTTGTTTCGTAAAAAAGAAATTTTTTTTTTTGTTACTCCGAAACCATCTGTCCGATTTTGCCCAATAACGAATTTAGCCGAGATATTTATCCCCCAAACCTACTCTGAAAATTTCAACTCTTTAGCTCATTCCGTTCGAGAGTTATCAAGCCTACGGCCGGCCGGACCGGCCGGACAGAATGAATTTCGACCACGGATTCTTGATCAGTGAGTCGAACCAAATCGTTTAAGACCATTTTCATCGAAATATTCGAAAATTACAGACATTTGGGCAAATTGATAAGCACTCAGTTCCGAGGAACTAGAGCGCCAAAAATCGTATTTCTACGTTTTCACAGAATTATATAATTATTCTATGTATGAATTGTCATAATGTCAACTTATTTTCCTGAGACATGACATTGTCTAATTCCTTGCTAATAGTTGGTTCGAGAAACGTCAAAATCGACTTAGAGAGACAAGGGTAAAAAACCGTCAAATAATCCCCGATGTGGCGATTTTATGTCGAAAAGTGAAAATTAAGAAAATATATCCCAGGTAAGTACCGACATTTTATTCTAATACCGGAGATCGACAAGATCGTACAAGGAGCCCGATAGCCGTTTCGTCTAGTCAGTCGTGTTTTCTGTTTGGAACGAGAGAAGGCGGGCTCAAATCCCGGAAAGGGAATTACACTTTTTGGTGCTCTAGTTCCTCGGAACTGAGTGCTCATCAATTTGCCCAAATGAACGTAATTTTTACTTAAGATGCAGTTTCACCATTAAAATCCATCGATATCATTTTCAACTCCAACAAGCTATTACTTTCGGAGATATGATATTCCTAAATTTCAATAATGAATCGTACGTACTTCTATGTTTTCAAAGAATGCTATAATTATTCTATCTAAGCTTAATTATATGGTCTGTGTTCATACTCGTACATTTCATCCTGTTTTATAAGAAAGAGTCAAATTCATTTCAGCTATTTTAATTTGATTTCTTCCATGGTGCAGTTCTCATTCTCAGATTGCTCATTTAATCTTGATAAATAAACTATCATTTGAATTGAATTTCCTTTATGATGCAGTTCTATCATAAGAATACATTGATTTAATTCCCAACTCTGAGAAACCAATACTTTCGGAGATATAATTTGTCTGTTTGAACTAGAGCGCCAGCAAAATCCTGTCCACAGGGCTTGAACCCATTTTTGGCACTCTAGTTCCTCGGAACTGAGTGCTTATCAATTTGAATTTTTCGATGAAAATGGTCTTAAACGATTTGGTTCGACTCACTGATCAAGAATCCGTGGTCGAAAATCATTTTGTCTGGCCGGTCCGGCCGTCCGGCCAGTCCGGCAGTCCGGCCGGTCCAGCCGTCTGGCCGTAGGCACGATAACTCTCGAACGGAATGAGCTAGACAGTTGAAATTTCCAGAGTGGGTTTGGGAGATAAATATCTCAGCTAAGTTCGTTATTGGGCAAAATCGGACAGATGGTTTCGGAGTGACAAAAAAAAAATTTTTTTACAAAACAAATTCGAAATTAAATTTTTTTCAATAAGCAGTTTCACCATAAGAATCCAATGATATCATTCTCAACTCTAACAAGCTAATACTTTCGGAGATATGATTTTTCAAAATTTCAATAATAAATCGTATTTCAACGTTGTCACACAATGATATAATTATTCGATGTATGAATTGTCATAATGTCAGTTTATTTTCCTGAGACATGTCATTATCTAATCAATCGAAGAATTGTGAGCGAGGTGAGAAAAATCGCAGTTGTTTGCTCCGAAATTAGTTTTTCTCAGAAAAGTCTTACATTTCGGAAAGGAACATGAAGTAAGAGATCTGAGAGTAGTCAGACTGCTTTTCATCCATAGACATAGATAAAACTCTCGAACGGAATGAGCTAGGTAGTTGAAATTTCCAGAGTAGGTTAGGGAGATGAATATCTCGGTTAAGTTCGTTATAGGACAAAATTGGCCAGATTTAATTTGATTTCTTCCATGGTGCAGTTCTCATTCTCATGATTGCTCATTTAATCTTGATAAATAAACTATCATTTGAATTGAACTTCCTTTATGATGCATTTCTATCATAGGAATCCATTGATATAATTACCCAATCTGAGAAACCAATACTTTCGGAGATATAATTTGTCTGTTTGAACAAGAGCGCCAAAAAGCTCCTGTCCACAGGGCTTGAACCAATTTTTTATTCAGTATTAGTGAGATGGTTTTCATTGAAGTCGTTTAAAATTATACTGAATTGATTCTATGAAGATAGGCGCCAAATATAACAGTACTCAATACTCATCGAAAATATTGTTTCGGTGCTATATAGTAGTAATAAATTAACGGTCCACTCACCCTCATGAAACCAATCATATAAATACTCTCTGAACACGTTCCTCAATAGATAGTAGACTCTGAAATATCTCAATTATGAATATGCAATTAATTATAACTGTAAATATCAACGCAGCACTAACATAAGTTCCATTCTCAAACCTCTCCATTTTATCTCTCTTGTAAGACATCACTTACACACTTACAACACTTGATTACAGATGTACGCGATCTCTGACAAGCAGTTTGCGAGTATTTCCTTATTTGAGAAACACGCTGAATTTCACCCAGATACCTATATATTCTTTTCCGTTGTTGTTTCAACATTTAGAACAATCGTTAACTATGCAAATACACGATTAATGTCAGATCCTCATTGATGAACATTCTGGGCAATTAGAAAGCTTTACTGAATATGGCTGGGACCATATTCGGATAATTACTTTCGATTTGATTGGACACGATGGATGAATTGTGTTGTCGGGTGAAGATTAAAGGTTGACAACGTGAGATATCTATATAATGGTGCATGTCATAAAAAGTAAATAGAATATATTTTTGGGGTACTTTCGGGACTATTAGAAAACTTTTGGATTTCTCCTGCACCTATACGAGGAATTATAATAATACTACTGAACAATGGAAGGATAAGAGGAGAAAAACTAACAAATTGAAAATAACACAATAGTCCCTTCTCACAAATATTACTTTCAGTAGGCGCATGGATCACTTGAAGAAGATTCATGCCCGCCAATATTCAAAGGTTGAATACTTCTCTTGTTCTTAGAAATCCCTTCAGTATTTGACTATAAAAAGGAAATATTTATAAATAATATCTTCGTTTGCAGATGAATCTCTACGACGGCTTATTAGTGCCAATGTACAAAATTAAAAAAAATGGGTTCAAGCCCTGTGGACAGGAGCTTTCTGGCGCTCTAGTTCAAACAGACAAATTATATCTCCGAAAGTATTGGTTTCTCAGAGTTGGGAATTAAATCAATGTATTCTTATGAAAGAACTGCATCATAAAGGAAATTAATGTCAAATAATAGTTTATTTATCAAGATTAAATGAGCAATCTGAGAATGAGAACTGCACCATAGAAGAAATCAAATTAAAATAGCTGGAATGAATTTGACTCTTTCTTATAAAACAGGATGAAATGTACGAGTATGAACACAGATCATATAATAAAGCTTAGATAGAATAATTATAGCATACTCTGAATACATAGAAGTACGTACGATTCATTATTGAAATTTAGAAAAATCATATCTCCGAAAGTATTAGCTTGTTGGAGTTGAAAATTCTATCGATGGATTTTAATGGTGAAACTGCATTTTAAATAAAAATTTCAGACATTTGGGCAAATTGATAAGCACTCAGTTCCGAGGAACTAGAGTGCCAAAAAGTGTAATTTCCTTTCCGGGACTTGAGCCCGCCTTCTCTCGTTCCGAAACCGAAAACGGACTGACTAGACGAAACGGCTATCGGGCTCCTCGTACGATCTTGTCGATCTCCGGTATTAGAATAAAACGTCGGTTCTTACCTGGGATATATATTCTTAATTTTCACTTTTCGACATAAAATCGCCACATGGGGGTTTATTTGACGGTTTTTTACCCTTGTCTCTCTAAGTCGATTTTGACGTTTCTCGAACCAACTATTAGCAAGGAATTAGACAATGTCATGTCTCAGGAAAAGAAGTTGACATTATAAGTTGAAGTTATTGAAATTTTTGAAAAATTATATTTCCGAAACTATTAGCTTCTTAGAGTTAAAAATAATATAATAGGATTTTTATGGTAAAACTGTTTATTGAAAAAAAATTAATTTGGAATTTGGAATTTGTTATGTAAATAAAATATTTTTATTTGTTACTTCGAAACCATCTGTCCGATTTTGCCCAATAACGAACTTAGCCGAGATATTTATCTGATAAACCTACTCTGAAAATTCCAACTCTCTAGCTCAATCCGTTCGAGAGTTATCGTGCCTGTGGCCGGACAGAATGAATTTCGACCACGGATTCTTGATCAGTGAGTCGAACCAAATCGTTTAAGACCATTTTCATCGAAAAATTCGAAAATTAGAGACATTTGGGCAAATTGATAAGTACTCAGTTCCGAGGAACTAGAGCGCCAAAAATATGTCAATTGTGAGGTTATATCTGACAACTGACACATTTCATCTGTCAATTGACATATTTAATTTATCAATTGGAGCATTTCTATGTCAGTTGACACATTCATTCTGTTAATTCCCAGATTTGACAATTGACATATAAAGGCCTGAGGCCTTGTAACGTCTCATGGCGTCACATTATAAGAAACGGAGATTGGTTTTCCTCAACAAAGAAGCTCGTTTGTGAAACTTGAAAATAATACTTTTAAAGAAAACAACTTTGCTTTGTCTGGAAGTGCAGTTTCTTGTAAAAAGTCGACCACTCTTCAGCGATTTATGGCCTATTTCCTGTAAAAGACTTTCAGAACAAATGCATTCAATAACTGAAGTGTTGAGAAACCTATCACCATCTTAACACAGTGCTGGTATTAGTTTTCTCTAGGAGCTTTTGAAACCCCTAAACTGCGGAAATTATCCAGCTGTTGCTGACAGCTTTTATGCAGAAATCAAGTAGGTCAGTTCAGAGAGTGTGATAAATTCCAAATCACGAATGCCTAAGATTAAACATCCTAGAAGTGCCCTCATTGGTGCTTGCATCTGAAATTTTGGAGATATTCCCGCTCTATTTCAAAAACAACAAATGAGAGTATTGTTGTAACATATCGGGGCAGTTTTAAGATGGAAACCCCAATCAACGTTAATATTTTCCCCGCTTTTACTGAGATGAAGGAACCTCCTATTTTCCTTCTATCTGCTCTTGTATATACAATTACACTGGAATAATTCACTACTAATTCTACTACCTCTCTTAGTGCAAGAGACATCATTACTATTTTTGATCTGTCGTGAAACAATAAGTACTATTACCTTGTTGTCGTTCCAACTAAGTAGTCACTTCTTCCTTGCTTTACATTTTCATATATGTAGAAGGAAGACTTTAAATTGTATAAATATTACATTTGTATAATTACTACGTGCTTGTTATCGATGAATCGGTAACAAGAAAATGTCAGTTTATTGTTTGTTCAGTGCGTTGGAATCTTTCACCACTTCATATCGTCATAAGTGTCATATTATTGCAAGTAACAATTACCCATCCCCCTGATAAATCAATCAGGATGTAAAATTCTGTTCCTTCGAAACAACATTATCCTGATAAGATAATCAGGATACAACTTTTGATCCTTCGAGCCATATTATCCTGATAAAACTATCAGGATCCAACAGGCCTTATATAAGTGGAAGAAGAATTGACATATTTACGGTTGGTTTCATGAAGCTTTGAAAGCTCTTAATTGCCAAATCAGTGTGATTCTAGTTCGATTCTCAGTTCATTTTTGATGCAACCATCGAATTACATCCATAATTAGTTTCGCGAAAGCCACCATCAATCTGTCAATTGACAGATTTAATTCTTTGATTGAAAGATATATTATTCCCATTTTGGTTCCTATTAACGAAAGTAGGTAAATATTTGGTTTAAACAAGCTTCGAGTAGTTTGATTATAAATTGAATTCTATGGTTTGCATTAAAAGTGAACTCGGAATCGAAATAGAATTACTGTAACCAATTTTTAGCGACGATACCGCTTAATACCGGTATCAATCAGTTATAATTTCTACATTTCAGTGAGAGTGGTTACAAGCGGTAACGGAAGTTCCCCTCCAAAGCTGTCATTTTGACATTTGATACCGGTATCAAAATTTATGACCAGGTCCTTGAGGTGAGCTACTGGCGGTTGACGCATCTATTGGAAGTTTGAAATTGGTAAAAGTATTGACAGTTTGAAACTGTTGAAAAAGTCAAACGTTAGGTAGATATTGCGGTTCAAAGATGGCGTAAAAATGGTGTTTTTATTTTGTATCTTCAAAACGAAAAGCCATCGAATGATGATGATGTGATTGTTAAGTTTAATTTGAAATGAGTAAAAAATAATATAGCGGTTATATAAGAGGGTTTAGCCATCCAGATACCGCCCGTTTTTACACATCTTTCCCTAAGTAATCGGTTGCCATGACTCAATTTCAATTAGTATATATGGAAATTAGTATATATGGAATAAAACTACGGTTGAGAGCAGCCAAGTAGATTCCGTTTCTAAAATAAATTGCCATTTCTCGACACATAATGATTTACATTTAATTTTTGGCGCTCTTGTTCCTCGAAACAAAGTGCTTATCAATTTGCCCAAATGCTTTAATTTTCGAATTTTTAGCTGAAAATGGTCTCAAACGATTTGGTTTGACTCACTGATCAAGAATTCGAGGTCGAAATCGATTCTGTCCGGCCGGCCGTCCTTCCGGCTGTTAACACTATAATTCTCGAACGAAAGGAGTTAGAGGATTGAAATTTGCAAGGTGGGTTTGGAGCGTAAATATCTCGGACGTGTTCGTAAATGGGCGAAATCCATAAAGGGATTTCGGAGTTATGGCCGTTTTTTTTAAAACATTTTCTATGAATATTTCCGAAACCGATCACTCGATCTATCTGCAATTTAGCATCAAATTGTAGAATCATGACGGTTATACGCATGTGAAGTTTTGTATTGATCAGGTTATCGTAAAGTGTAAAAAAAAAAATTTCGATTTTTTTTTTATTTTTTCTACAATAACTCTCGAACAGAATGAGCTAGGCAGTTGAAATTTTCAGAGTAGGTTAGGGAGATGAATATCTCGATTGAGTTCATTATTGGGCAAAATGGGCCAGATGGTTTCGGAGTGACTAAGAAAAAAATTTTTTTTCTACAGATTTCAGATTCAATTTTTTTTTAAGATGCAGTTTTACCATAGAAATCCATTGATATAATTTTCAACTCCAACAAGCTAATACTTTCGGAGATATGATATTTCGAAATTTCAATAATGAATCGTACTTCTATGTTTTCACAGAATGCTATAATTAATCTATCTAAGATCTATTATATGATCTGTGTTCATACTCGTACATGCCATCCTGTTCTATAAGAGAGAGTCAAATTCATTTCAGCTATTTTAATTCGATTTCCATGGTACAGTTCTCATTCTCAGATTACTCATTTAATCTTGATAAATAAACTATTGTTTGAATTTAATTTCCTTTATGATGCAGTTCTATCATAAGAATACATTGATATAATTCTCTGAGAACTCTGAGAAACCAATACTTGTTTGATACAAGAGCGCCAGAAAGCTCCTGTCCACAGGGCTTGAACCAATTTTTTATTTCAAAGTGGTACTTTTAACGAGAAAAACACAAGAGATGAAAAAGTTTCTAACTAAATGGCTATTGGAATTTAATTATATCCAAGTCGTTGCGTAAGTTTATCTTCAAATTTAGTTAACAAAAATGATTTGAGTATTCTACTTTAACCCCCTCCACTCATTCTAAAAACATGAACAAATATCAAGAAAGTGTGTTTTCATAATAGTAATACTTTCATGAAATATCATCATTCTATCGTTTTTCGTTTATGAGATACAAAATAAATACATCATTTTTCCACCATCTTTGAACCACGATATCTCCTTAACGTTTGACTTTTGACCCAACAAACTACATTTTATTTTGAACAGGGAATCACCCCCTTACATTTTTCGAACTTGTTTTGAAACATTATACTGAAATTGTATTTTTTCAATTGTTTCTAATGAGAAAAGAAACCTTCCATAATTTGTTTGATGAAGTTATAGAAAATGATTCTCTCCACCTAATTAAGAAAAAGTAAAGAGGTGGACGCTAGCTAGTTCAACCAGAATGAAGTATAATGGTCTTTTTGTGGTATATGTATATCCAAGCCAGATGGCCTTCCTTTTATTACCGTTTAATAAAATATTCGCCGTTTGACGAATGATGAAGTAATCCACTCTTTGGTGGTTTAGAGTACCTATATTAAACAAATTCCACGCGTTCCTTTGCCACAGCAATTTCAATTGCTTTCAACAGTTTCTCAAACTTTCAATACTTTTGACGATTTCTGAGGAGGCACCGCTGACAAAACTTTGTACACTAGAATTCCAATTTAAGCGGAATTCCATTGGAATTCTTTATAGGAATTCATTAGGAATTCAATAGGAATGCAATGGGAATTCAATAGGAATTCTGTTGTAATTCTATTGGAATTCCATTGGAATTCTATAGGAATTCCATTGGAATTATATAGGAATTCCATTGGAATTCTTTTGGAATCTAAGGAAACCAAACGGAATTGCACAAATACCCATTACTTTAGACTGATGTACATTTGACACATTTGATTTCTAAAGGATCGAATTACTAGAGAAATTTCGAATAAAAATATTTTTTTTTCTGTGACGGGAAAAAAATTTGACATTTCATCTCTGTTGACAGGTAACAAAATATAACTTTTCACGAAATTACTTTTTTCCCCGGGAAAAAAGTGAATACTTTTTTCCCGGATATATATACATATAGATAATGGAAGATATTTGCTACTTGCGCTGCTTCTATCAACTTCGGTGGAGTCAGAGAAAACTCAGAATCAAGCATTTTTAACTTTATAGTATTCAAAATAACTACTAAACAATTACTGAGTTCGCAATTTTTGAATCAAATCACAAAATTAAATTGACAGATATTTGATTACACTGAAGTTTTCCTTAGCAACGCAGGTCTAATAGCTTACTAGTTTAAAAATTCAAATTTCATATCGATAACATTCTGACTTTAATATATTGTAATAATATGTTCTTTCACTATTAAATCGTCATTTTTCCTGTCACAGAAAAAAATAGTGTATTATACACGGGAAAAATATTAGATTTCAGCTCTCGGTTTTTTGTCTCCATAACCTCGAGCTAAAATCTAATACTTTTTTCCCTTGTATAATAAATAACTATTTTTTATTTTGAGAATTAACATTGAATGTTCTTGAAATTTGAAGTGTGGTTGTGAAATGTAATACCTTCAGAATGCGGTAGGAATGAGATATTCAAACGCAACAAAATAATTCCATTCTTCAATAGTAAAGTCCATGTTATTTCCCTTCATTCTTTGGCAATGCTTGTTTGATATCTTGATATTTGGTATTTAGTTGGTCAACGGGTATTAAATGAGAAAAAAATCAAAAAAGCATTGACGTGAATTCAGTCTGCTTCAACGCACATCCACATTCTACTGATATCGGTCAACATGAGCATGTGAATGTTTCACCAATTGCAGCCTGATTGACTCAGTGGTTGGAACGTTTGACACATGGGCTGGAGGACTTGATTTCACTCCCGCAGCTTGATTACAAATTTTCTAGTCACGGCAATCGC
This sequence comes from Halyzia sedecimguttata, assembly GCA_937662695.2. Lineage (NCBI taxonomy): Eukaryota > Metazoa > Arthropoda > Insecta > Coleoptera > Coccinellidae > Halyzia > Halyzia sedecimguttata. The sequence goes on along the minus strand of OW569416.2, from coordinate 4,798,314 downwards.
CACCATTCAATGTTGGGTGGTCAAGAATTAATAGTGCTGCGCCTAAGGTGACGCAAGGACACAGTAACGAAACCTACACAAAACAAAACTTATTCACCTAACTCGCTCGAGCTCTTGAGGATTCTCCTTGGAAGACCTAGGAGGATCAGTATAATAGTAACAATAGCAATTGTGAACTGCATGCATGTATTGAAATATATAAAATCATACAAATGAGAGAATTATCAATTTTACTATCTAACATAGAAACAGGCGCAAAAAGAATGAAAAATTCACGATAATATCTATTGAAAGCTCTTTAATGGATCTTTATCAGAGATGAATTATTTAAAACTCCAAGAATTGAAGAATCTTGTAAGAATACTGACCGTATTCAATAATACGTAAATTTGTCTGTTTTAGTATATTTTTGTAGTTTCGGAAAAGCAGCTGGAAAAGCATCTACTTCTAACTGCTAAAATCCGTTTGAAACCAACTATTTGGAGTTGTTTACATGATTGTCCGATAGTTGTCGCACTCTAACATCAATAGTAATTCTTTATAATTCAATAGGAATTCTGCGGAATTCAATAGTAATTCTACAGAATTCAATAGGAATTCCACGGAGTTCAATAGGAATTCCTGTAATTCTATATTAATTCCTGGAATTCAATAGTAATTCTAGGAATTCAATAGGAATTCCAGGAATTCAATAGGAATTCCTCAGAATTCAATAGGAATTCTATTGGAATTCTAGTTTCTTGTACACCCGCGGTTCACCCCTCGACAATTTCAAACTTTCAACAGTTGTCAACCGCCAGTAACTCACTTAAAGGAGCCGGTCATAGATTTTTATAAAGGTATCAAATGTCAAAATGACTGCTTTGAAGGGGAACTTCCGTTACCGCTTGTAAACACTCTCGCTAAAATGTAGAAATTATTATAACCGATTGATACCTGTAGTAAGCGATATCGTCGCTAAAAAATTTTCGTGAAACCTATCGATACATTTTCAAGAAAATGTCTGAGCCCATACCTTCTTGTTTCAGAGTTTCTGAGTAATCATGAATCGATTTCCTCGTAATTAGGCTTGTTTCACATGCATAAGGTTCCATTCGGTTCGGTTTGTTTTCGGTTTCCATTCGGTCGATGGCGACAAGGGTGAAACGGAGCTTCAGTTCAGATTCGGTACCGAACAGAAACCGTAGATCACCTAATACTCCCTCAACCATAAAGTATTAAATATTTTTTCTGTCTCGTTCTGTGGTTTTAATCTCGAATCGATCAGATATCTTTCAAAATTTCCAAAATTGTTCAAATATAGAAATATAAACATAAATAAATATTTTCGGGTTATTGTTGCTATCTCAGTATTCATGGGAAAATGATGGATAACTAATTGTGGTTCGACTGATTTCTGCTGTAAATCTAAACCAGTGCTGTGGCACAAAACCTCGGACAAAACTTGCGAAAAATATGAAGATTAATTAAAGACGCAGGAAGCATGCAAAGATATTTGTGTTCAAATTTTGAATAACTTCGATGAATCTGACGTTACGAAAAAATTTGTATTGTGATTAGCCTGTGTTTCGGAAGATAACATAAAACCGAGGGGTAAACCGCTTGGAATTCTGGTGTACAAAAAAGTAAATCCAATGGAATTCCTATTGAATTCCGAAGAATTCCTATTGAATTCCGAGGAATTCCTATTGAATTGCGATGAATTCCTATTGAAGTCCTGGAATTCCTTTTGAATTCCTGGAATTCCTATTGAATTCCTGGGATTCCTATCAAATTCTGTGGAATTCCTATTGAATTCCATGGAATTCCTATTGAATTATTGAGAATTCCTATTGATGTTAGAGTGCAACACCTATCGGACAATCATGTATATTGCTTCAAATAGTTGGTTTTAACCGAGGGATAAACCGCTAGGAATTCTGGTGTACAAGATATTTGTGTTCAAATTTTGAATAACTTCGATGAATCTGAAGTTACGAAAAAATTTGAATTGTGATTAGCCGGTGTTTCCGAAGATAACATAAAACCGAGGGGTAAACCGCTAGGAATTCTGGTGTACAAAACATTTTAATCCAATGGATTTCCTATTGAATTCCGACGAATTCCTATTGAGTTCCTGGAATTGCTTTTTAAATCCTGGAATTCCTATTGAATTCCTGGAATTACTATTGAATTCTGTAGAATTCCTATTGAATTTCATGGAATTCCTATTGAATTATTAAGAATTTCTATTGATATTAGAGTGCGCCACCTTGCGGACAATCATGTATACAGCTTCAAATAGTAGGTTTTAACCGAGGATTAAACCGCTAGGAATTCTGGTGTACAAGAATATAGAATTCCAATAGAATTTCAAAAGAATTCCAATGAGATTCCGGTTGAGTTGGTTGTCTGGTGTAAAAATTTTTGTCAGCGGTTTACCCCTCGCATAAAGCCTAATATGGACCGCATGTGTGTGAACCGAATGGAACCGTATGCATGTGAAACAAGCCTTACTCTCTGATGGGATTAAGTTATGACGAAACTTTATTGCTACTAAAATTTTGTGATGTCCTTAAAAGCAAGAGGCGATTGAAGAGGTGATTGAGATCATTTACATTTAGACGGCAGAATTACTCCGATTACGATATGTTGTTTACGTTATTTAGTAGTGATGAACTAATTACTTCTGAACAATTACACGGATATATAAATGAATGCACTTTAAGTGTATATAGACAGGTTTAATTGCTGCGCAAGAAAGTATTCTGCTTTGAACATTTGCACGCTGAAGAATTTCAATTCAGAATGAGAAACATGCTGCGAAGGAGACAGTATGTCAACAGAGGGCCTAATTTTTTGTGGCACTAAGATTCTTATAATCAACCTCATGGAATTGGAATCGTTGGCTTTATAGCAATCGCAAGCTCACTTAGTCATCTATTCAACTGAAAAATCTGTCAATTGACAGATTTTTTTGTTTTCTACATTGGCACTAATACGTCGTAAATCTGTGATATACCCCTTACTGAAAAAATACTTTTCGTAGTGAGACCTTATACACCGGGTCGAAATTATACGCAGGAGCAACACGCAACAAAATCGAGCATGCAAGTAGGTACAAATAAGTTTCATGATCACCCGGAACTCTATGTGGCGCTCGTTTTCACCCAAGTTACCATCGACTAGCCATGTAGCGAATTATAATAATTATCATGATACTTAGAGGAAGAGCTAATCAGGCAAGTCAAGTCAAAACTCAAATGATTATTCGAACATGAATATAATTATTCATAAACATCCATTCGTGGTACGAAATGGGAGTTACTCAAATTTCAGTATGTACTCTGTTCATATAGTGTAATTATTTCATGAAGTGCTGGCATCCTGTTTTTATTCAATTATACTTTGCATGCTTCACTATACTCGAAGCAACTTGGGGTCAAGTTGGTATATCCTTACCTTAAGTTCCACAAAACTTCGATTGATTGATTGAAGAAATTCTTTGATTTTGGATCGAATGCAATGGTTGAAAAATTTTACGTTTATTATGCATGTTATTGATTTCATGTTGTCAATTGTATGCTTGCTAGTATGACCAGTGTGCAATCAAATACAAAATTAGATTTTCAACCTATTATTCAAAGTGAAATAATATAGTATGATATTAAATTTTTGCTTTCACTTCTTCAGACCAGTAAACTCAACAAAATAGATCTAACAGAAATCGCTTAACCATTTGTAATTTTATTTTTCTAATATTTTCCAAAATACAATTTTTGTATAATTTAGTAGAACTGTCATATTAAGGTATAGAATAAAGATTCTAAGATTTATGCATAATTTCATGAAATGCCAATCCCTACCAGCGAAAAAATTTCTATATCACGTAAGCGTACCGCCAGAATTTGCTGATACAACAATGATAAAAGGAATCATTTAAAAAATCAGCTCTATAGCTACTTTATCATGATAGGAAATAGAGTTTTACTGTACTCTGCATAATTGTGGTGTCTAAGTAAACGATTTTATATTGATAATAACTGTATAATTCCACAGAATTACGAAGGAATTAAACCGATGATTTTCGATGCGCGAATAATGACAGACGACTAAACCTGTCCCAATGTACACTTTACCAAATTCAACCGGCATACAACACCATGTTCGTTTTTAACAGTCATGTATCAGAATGGGTGTTGTATACGATTTTGTCTATTTTCAACAGGCTGCAATACGGAGGGAAATGATCATGCAGCAAGAAAATTTTTATTTTTTTTCCATGAGTCTAGTTTTCACATATGGCCATACAGTATTTTTATCATGTATAGTGCCGCAGTAATTCTTAGAAAAGAACAAAAATCCATTTTTATTTATATTAAACAAGATTGATTTTATTTTACAAATTCTTAAATGATATAAACTAAATGTAACGTTAGTATTTCAATACAAAAAAATTGGTTCAAGCACTGACGTGAGTTCAGAAGCTTTTGCGCGTATGTTCTATTGTCCATGCTTCTGTATTGGACACCCTTAATCGAATTTACCATGGTAAATTATGTTGTCCATTCTCCTGTATTAAGAGAGTCCAATACAGGAGAATGGACAACATAATTTACCATGGTAAATTCGATTAAGGGTGTCCAATACAGAAGCATGGACAATAGAACATACGCGCAAAAGCTTCTGACTTCACGTCAGTGCTTGAACCAATTTTTTTTTTCGTGATTTTTTTTTAAATTTTCTAGGGGTACGGTTCTTAAATTTTTTTTTTTCGTCATTTTTTTCAAATTTTCTAGGGGTACGGTTCTTACAAAATTTAAAAACACGTCTTTATGTTGATTTTCTACTACTAGTCACCAAGCTTCAATTCGATCGAATATTAGTTTTCTGAGTTATCAAGGAAATAATAATCCAGGTGGGTATAACTCGGAAACCGTTAGACCGATTATGCCCAAAAACGAACTGAACCCTCCCTTTCGGTTACGCAACCTACCCTGAAAATTGCAATTTCCTATCTACTTTCGTTCGAAGGTTATCGAGGCAACGGTCACCCATCTACTGAACTCACACAAGAATGCTCGAATCTGCAACAATATTCAACCGATCGTATTAAAACTTGAAACTTGGCAGTAGAGTTAGTTTATAAAGGCTCTTGCAAAATTTCAGCAATTTCAAACGAATAGTTACTGATATATAGAACTTTATTTTTTTAATTATTTATTAAAAATTTTCTACAAATGCTATCCTCACCAAATTTCGCAAACATTTTTGCATTGGCAGTCTACAACTAATAACCATGTTTGAATTCAATCGGTTCAGTATTTTTCGAGTTAATGAGGAACAAAAAACCCCCAAATTTCAGAAAAATTCAGATGGCTATAACTCTAAAACCGTTTGGCCGATTATGCTCATAAACAAACTGATATGTCGCGTTCTGGTGCACATCCTAACCTGAAAACTTCAAAACGTTAGTATTTCAATACAAAAAAATTGGTTCAAGCACTGACGTGAGTTCAGAAGCTTTTGCGCGTATGTTCTATTGTCCATGCTTCTGTATTGGACACCCTTAATCGAATTTACCATGGTAAATTATGTTGTCCATTCTCCTGTATTAAGAGAGTCCAATACAGGAGAATGGACAACATAATTTACCATGGTAAATTCGATTAAGGGTGTCCAATACAGAAGCATGGACAATAGAACATACGCGCAAAAGCTTCTGACTTCACGTCAGTGCTTGAACCAATTTTTTTTTTCGTGATTTTTTTTTAAATTTTCTAGGGGTACGGTTCTTAAATTTTTTTTTTTCGTCATTTTTTTCAAATTTTCTAGGGGTACGGTTCTTACAAAATTTAAAAACACGTCTTTATGTTGATTTTCTACTACTAGTCACCAAGCTTCAATTCGATCGAATATTAGTTTTCTGAGTTATCAAGGAAATAATAATCCAGGTGGGTATAACTCGGAAACCGTTAGACCGATTATGCCCAAAAACGAACTGAACCCTCCCTTTCGGTTACGCAACCTACCCTGAAAATTGCAATTTCCTATCTACTTTCGTTCGAAGGTTATCGAGGCAACGGTCACCCATCTACTGAACTCACACAAGAATGCTCGAATCTGCAACAATATTCAACCGATCGTATTAAAACTTGAAACTTGGCAGTAGAGTTAGTTTATAAAGGCTCTTGCAAAATTTCAGCAATTTCAAACGAATAGTTACTGATATATAGAACTTTATTTTTTTAATTATTTATTAAAAATTTTCTACAAATGCTATCCTCACCAAATTTCGCAAACATTTTTGCATTGGCAGTCTACAACTAATAACCATGTTTGAATTCAATCGGTTCAGTATTTTTCGAGTTAATGAGGAACAAAAAACCCCCAAATTTCAGAAAAATTCAGATGGCTATAACTCTAAAACCGTTTGGCCGATTATGCTCATAAACAAACTGATATGTCGCGTTCTGGTGCACATCCTAACCTGAAAACTTCAAAACGTTAGTATTTCAATACAAAAAAATTGGTTCAAGCACTGACGTGAGTTCAGAAGCTTTTGCGCGTATGTTCTATTGTCCATGCTTCTGTATTGGACACCCTTAATCGAATTTACCATGGTAAATTATGTTGTCCATTCTCCTGTATTAAGAGAGTCCAATACAGGAGAATGGACAACATAATTTACCATGGTAAATTCGATTAAGGGTGTCCAATACAGAAGCATGGACAATAGAACATACGCGCAAAAGCTTCTGACTTCACGTCAGTGCTTGAACCAATTTTTTTTTTCGTGATTTTTTTTAAAATTTTCTAGGGGTACGGTTCTTACAAAATTTAAAAACACGTCTTTATGTTGATTTTCTACTACTAGTCACCAAGCTTCAATTCGATCGAATATTAGTTTTCTGAGTTATCAAGGAAATAATAATCCAGGTGGGTATAACTCGGAAACCGTTAGACCGATTATGCCCAAAAACGAACTGAACCCTCCCTTTCGGTTACGCAACCTACCCTGAAAATTGCAATTTCCTATCTACTTTCGTTCGAAGGTTATCGAGGCAACGGTCACCCATCTACTGAACTCACACAAGAATGCTCGAATCTGCAACAATATTCAACCGATCGTATTAAAACTTGAAACTTGGCAGTAGAGTTAGTTTATAAAGGCTCTTGCAAAATTTCAGCAATTTCAAACGAATAGTTACTGATATATAGAACTTTATTTTTTTAATTATTTATTAAAAATTTTCTACAAATGCTATCCTCACCAAATTTCGCAAACATTTTTGCATTGGCAGTCTACAACTAATAACCATGTTTGAATTCAATCGGTTCAGTATTTTTCGAGTTAATGAGGAACAAAAAACCCCCAAATTTCAGAAAAATTCAGATGGCTATAACTCTAAAACCGTTTGGCCGATTATGCTCATAAACAAACTGATATGTCGCGTTCTGGTGCACATCCTAACCTGAAAACTTCAAAACGCTATCTATTTCCGTTCTCAAGTTATCGTGACAACAAAAATTTTTTTTATAATTTTTTCAAAATTTTCTAGCCATATGATTCGCATAAAATTTCACAAACGTGCTTAGGCTCGTATTCTACAATTACTCACCAAGTTTCAGTTCGATCGGATTCATATTGGTTGAAAACAAAATTATTACTCAGAAACCACTGGGCCGATTATGCCCGTTAACGAACTTGTCCGTCGTATTGGGATGCGCCACCCACCCTGAAAATTTAAAGTCGCTAGCTCTTTTCGTTCTCAAGTTATCGTGGCAACGGACGGCCGGACGGACAGAATCAAATTTGACCTCATTGGGGAGTCGAACTGAATCGTTTGAGACCATTTTTGTAAAAAAATTCGAAAGTTACAGACATTTGGGCAAAACTATAACGCGATGTTCCACGGAACATACGCGCAAAAATAGACTGAAACTATGATTTCTTATCAAAGTAAAACTGGTTGGTTTTCAAATTGTCCAGGAAAAAACGACAAAAAAAGGTTATTTTGACCATGCACCCTAATTTATTATCATTAATAACATTTTAATTGGACATGTTTATGAGTTCAAACAGTTTTCAAGCTCACAGATGGTCAGACGATAGCGGCCACCTTTCACAATTGGGTAAATATTTAGCAGTGCTGTGTCTAAGGGGGCATGAGTATATGATATAAAAACCAACAAAGGACAGAGTTGATTCTTCCAAATCGTACAAGCTCTTTGTAGCTTATGAGGGATCTCCTCCGAAGACCTAGAACTTTCAGTATAAACATCACATAATATCATATCTGGGCAATAGAATGAAATCATTGAGATGTTGAATGTCATCTGTTTCAACAAAATGAAGCATTTCTTTATAAGCCATTTAGAGTGGGTATGAAGTCTGTTTCGTTAATATCATTGTATTGTCCCTCATGAAATGAGAACGGTTTATCAACCACATCTATACAATTAACATGCGCAGATCCACAAACCCCAAGTTTGAGAGATTGATAGGGAGGAATTCGGAATGTGAAGTGAAATCAATGATTAGTATTAAGGATTTGATACAGGGTATATTATATGAAAATTTCACACCTATATACACGGGTGACTCAGAATGAAATGTTGTTAACTACTATAACAGAATACTTGAGTTTGCCAACTATTCCCTTACCAAAACGAAAATATAGATAGTATAACAAAAAAATTGGTTCAAGCCCTGTGGACATGAGCTTTCTGGCGCACTAGTTCAAACAGACCAATTATATCTCCGAAAGTATTGGTTTCTCAGAGTTGGGAATTATATCAATGTATTCTTATGATAGAACTGCTTCATAAGGAAATTCAATTCAAATAATAGTTTATTTATCAAGATTAAATGAGCAATCTGAGAATGAGAACTGCACCATGGAAGAAATCAAATTAAAATAGCTGAAATGAATTTGACTCTCTCATAGAACAGGATGACATGTACGAGTATGAACACAGATCATATAATACCTAAAGCTTAGATAGAATAATTATAACATTCTGTGAAAACAGAAGTACGATTCATTATTGAACTTTCGAAAAATCATATCTCCGAAAGTATTAGCTTGTTGGAGTTGAAAATGATATCAATGGATTTTAATGATGAAACTGCTTTTTAAATAAAAATTGAATTTGAAATTTGTTACTTCAAAAAAACTTTTTTTTTCGTTACTCCGAAACCATCAGGCCTGTTTTGCCCAATAACGAACCTAACCGAGATATTCATCTCCCTAACCTACTCTGAAAATATCAACTGCCTAGGTCATTCCGATCGAGAGTTAATGTAGAAAAAAATGTTTTAAATTTTCAAAAATTTTTTTTTGATCTTTGCGGTAATCTGGTCAATACAAAAATTCACATGCGTATGAAGGTCATGATTCTACAATATGATGCTAAATTTCAGATAGATCGAGTGATCAGTTTCGGAAATATTCATAAAAAATATTTTTACTAAAATGGGCCATAACTCCGAAACCGATTGGATTCCGCCCATTAACGAACTTGTCCGAGATATTTACGCTCCAGACCCACCTTGCAAATTTCAATCCTCTAACTCCTTTCGTTCGAGAGTTATCGTGCCTTTGGTCGGCCGGACTGGCCGGACAGAATCGATTTCGACCTCGGATTCTTGATCAGTGAGTCGAACCAAATCGTTTAAGACCATTTTCAGCCAAAAATTCGAGAATTACAGACATTTGGGTAAATTGATAAGCACTATGTTCCGAGGAACTAGAGCGCCAAAGAATTATAGACTCACAAAGACAATAGAAGATCTAATGAAAAAATTGGTTCAAGCCCTGTGGACAGAAGCTTTGGCGCTCTTGTTCAAACTTTGACAAATCATATCTCCGAAGTATTGCTTTCTCAGAGTTGGGAATGATAACAATGGATTCTTATGATAGAACTGCATCATAAAGGATATTCTATTCAAATAATATTTTATTTATCAAGATTAAATGAGCAAATTTCAATGCTTTATTACTTCAGAAATTATCATTAAAAATTGGTTCAAGCACTGACGTGAAGTCAGAAGCTTTTGCGCGTATGTTCTATTGTCCATTCTTCTGTATTGGACATCCTTAATCGAATTTACCATGATAAATTATGTTGTCCATTCTCCTGTATTGGACACTCTTAAATTGGTTCAAGCACTGACGTGTAGTCATGAGCTTTTTCGCGCATGTTCCATTGTCTATTCACTCGATCGAGCATAGTTTAGGAAATATAAAATTCTGTAAGATCACTAAAAAAATGTTGAACCGAAAAACTTACTGTTAATAATGTTTTATTCACCTCTATTGGACACTCTTAATTCGAATTTACCATGGTAAATTCGAATTAAGTGACCAATACTGGAGAATGGACAACATAATTTACCATGGTAAATTCGATTAAGGGTGTCCAATACAGAAGAATGGACAATAGAACATACGCGCAAAAGCTTCTGACTTCACGTCAGTGCTTGAACCATTTTTTTTTCGTGATTTTTTTTGAAATTTTGTAGGGGTACGGTTATCGAGGCAACGGTCACCCATCTACTGAATTCACACAAGAATGCTCCAATCTCCAACAATATTAAACCGATCGTATTAAAACTTGAAACTTAGCGGTAGAGTTAGGTTATGAAGGCTCTTGCAAAATTTCATCAATTTCTAACGATTAGTTACTGATATATGGATTTTTTTTTTATTTTCAATGATTTATTAAAAATTTTCTGCAAATGCTATCCTCACCAAATTTCGTAAACATTTCCGCGTTGGCATTCTACAACTAATAACCATGTTTGAATTCAATCGGTTCAGTACTTTTCGAGTTAATGAGGAACAAACACCACGAAATTTCAGAAAATTTCAGATGGCTATAACTCTAAAACCGTTTGGCCGATTATGCTCATAGACAAATTGAAATGTCGCGATCTGGTGTTCATCCTACCCTGAAAATTTCAAGCCGCTATCTCATTCCGTTCTCAAGTTATCGTGACAACACAAATATTTTTTAATAATTTTTTTAAAATTTTCTTGCCATATGATTCGCACAAAATTTCACAAACGTGCTTAGGTTCATATTCTACAACTACTCACCAAGTTTCAATTCGATCGGATTCATATTGGTTTAAAACAAAATTATTACTCGGAAACCGCTAGGCCGATTATGCCCATTAACGAACTTGTCCGTCGTATTGGGATGCGCCACCTACCCTGAAAATTTCAAGTCGCTAGCTCTTTTCGTTCTCAAGTTATCGTGGCAACGGCCGGACGGCCGGCCGGACAGAATCAAATTTGTTTTCGAATTCTTCATTGGGGAGTCGAACTAAATCGTTTGAGACCATTTTCGTCAAAAAATTCGAAAGTTACATACATTTGGGCAAAATTATAACGCGATGCTCCCCAGAACATACGCGCAAAAATGATAAGGAAAGTATCATCGAAATGTCTAGAGCGACGCTGTAGACAATCATAGCAGATTGTCCATTTATTCCTGATATTTGAGTAGGCAGAGGCTGGCGAACAAATTATTATCTTTTCATAATTTAATAGTTCATACCACTAACACATTCATTCTGTAATATGAACCTTAACTCAAGAAAAAATATTTGATACACAAATGTAAATCCATATTTCAGCATTTTTTTGCTAGCAACGTTATGAGAATACTATATATTGGAACATGTCTCACTAATTAAGGAAGTAGAAGGTGATATTTACCTCAGTGGTCAACGAACATTAATTTATTTTAATGATTCAATTATGTTCTTCTTTCCTATTGCTTTCATAAACTACATCATTAAAATCATCCAATTCTAAATCTTCAAATCATTCATCCCAAATTTATACATAAATTATTCAATATGCAACCAGTCAATATTGTTTTCGGTTTCAAAACAGTCTTGTATATATTCGCAAATTCAAGAATCAGATACTTGTTTGCCACCAGACAATATTTTCAAGCTACGAATTGGCATGCCTAACATAGACAGTTAGGATTCGCAATCTGTGAATACATAGAACTGAACGATGTATTATTGAAATTTTGAAAATTCGTATCTCCGAAAGTTAGAAACTTGTTAGAGTTGAAAACGTTATCAATGGATTCTTATGATGAAACTGCGTCTTAAAAAATTATTTAAAAGTTGTAATGTGAAAAAAATTCCTTTTTTTCGTTACTCCGAAACCATAAGGCCGATTTTGCCCAACAACGAACTCAACTGAGATATTTATTTCCCAAACCTACTCTGAAAATTTCAATTGTCTAGCCCATTTCGTTCGGGTGTTATCGTGTTAACAGTCAGCCGGACGGCCGGCCGGACAGAATCGATTTCCACCACGGATTCTTGATCAGTGAATCGAACCAAATCGTGCAAGACCATTTTCAACCTGTTCCGAGGAACAAGAGCGCCAAAAATTGGACGCAGCTAAAATTATTGCCGAGGTGAATGAATACAAGAAGAAGAAAGAAATTTCCAGTTTGCTCAAAAAATTATTAAACAGTACTAACCTAAAGTCAGGAGCTTTTGCGTACATGTTCTTTTGTCTACTCACGCCTTTCACACCCTCACGAAATACTGCATAGTGCCAAGCTTAAATTAGGCTTGAAGGTTTGTGCGGAATTTCAGCGAAATCTGACAAATATTTTCTTATACATAGTATGCAAAAAGTATCATCATTTTACACGCTCGTATAGAATAAAATAAAAAATGGGTTCAAGCCCTGTGGACAGGAGCTTTCTGGCGCTCTAGTTCAAACAGACAAATTATATCTCCGAAAGTATTGGTTTCTCAGAGTTGGGAATTATATCAATGTATTCATATAATAGAACTGCATCCTAAAGGAAATTCAATTCAAATAATAGTTTATTTATCAAGATTAAATGAGCAATCATGAGAATGAGAAAAGCACCATGGAAGAAATCAAATTAAATCTGGCCAATTTTGCCCAATAACGAACTTAACCGAGATATTCATCTCCCTAAACTACTCTGAAAATTTCAACTACCTACCTCATTCCGTTCGAGAGTTATATTGTAAGAAATCAAAACATTAATAGTTCAGTTTGATCATTTAATAATGTAATTATTCGTATTAACAGGAAAAACTAAAGAGCGGCTGGTTGATCCGAGCACGGAGAAATCTTCAATGAATCATCACTTCATAAAATCCCGAAATTATCGGCTCTCGTATTGATGATTCAGTGTTTTCTTTTCCCCAGGACCGGCAGCGGCTCGCCGTGTTTCTTTTCAGATTCCTAACACGGCCTTCCTGACAGGGGTGACGCTCTCGGCACCCTCTACAGCTGCCAATTCGTCTGAAAAATTACAAAAACAAAATCTATCCTTTCTGATAGTACCCAAATACTCCAACCTACTACACTAGTAGGTACTGCAATAACTTGCCAAAATATAACTCATCAATTCTAATTTTCTTCAATAGAACGAATAAAAATCGTTATAGAATAATTTTTTTTTTCTTTTGGTTTTACCTTAAACAGGCACCAGAAACGGAGGTAATACGTCAAAATTATGTTAATGACATCAGTTATCAAATGGTTCTGTCGCGCATGGAGCAGAGACGAATCAAAATTTTTTTTATTATGTCTGCAATGACCTCAGCCATCGCTCGGCTCTGTCACGCATGGAGCAGAGACCAATCATAATTTTTTTTTTTTTATTATATCTGCAATGACCTCAGCCATCGCTCGGCTCTGTCACGCATGGAGCAGAGACCAATCAAAAATTCTAATTATATCTGCAATGACCTCAGCCGTCGCTCGGCTCTGTCACGCATGGAGCAGAGACCAATCAAAAATTCTAATTATATCTGCAATGACCTCAGCCATCGCTCGGCTCTGTCACGCATGGAGCAGAGACCAATCAAAAATTCTAATTATATCTGCAATGACCTCAGCCATCGCTCGGCTCTGTCACGCATGGAGCAGAGACCAATCAAAAATTCTAATTATATCCGCAATGACCTCAGCCATCGCTCGGCTCTGTCACGCATGGAGCAGAGACTAGTCAAAAATTTAAATTGTACCTGTGATGACCTCAGCCATCACTTGGCTCTGTCACGCATGGAGCAGAGACCAATCAATATGAAATAACATGAACGCTGTTAGTTTACTAACCTTCATTTTCCACAAACTCTTCTGACTCAAGAAAATTTAAAACTTCGGTCATATCGACATCCAAAGCCCATTGCACAGGCCATCGTCTGAGCTGTTCTTTGGCAACTTTGGTCATGATATTTGTGCCAACCTTCTTAATTTCATAGCGTCCATTATTCAGGCAATTCACCACCTCGTATGGACCAAGAAACTCATAATCGCTCTTACTGATATGCATCTGAGAATCACGATGCATCAGCACGAAGTCACCAGGCGAGTACTCAACTTTGTCTCTTCTCCTCTTGTTAACATTATCGAGATTGCATGTTGAAGACAGTTTTTCTGCCACCCTTTGTCTATCTAAATTTCTGTTTCTAATTGGAGTCAGATCTTTCGACACATTTTTCAACAACGCCTGTATCAGTGGTGTCGAACCTTGGATTCCCAAGAGCAATTGTAGTGGGGTCGAACTGGTCGATTTCTGCACAGTTGTGTTGAGAACAAGCTGGACTTTCCATAAACCACTCGGCCATTCTGCTTTAACTTGAGTTTCAATCCTCAATAAGTTTCGAATGGTTCTCATATAGCGTTCGACCTGTCCATTTCCTCTGTGTATGTCAGGTGTAACAAAGTGATGTTCAATACCCCATTGCTCCAGATACTTCGGAAATGTAGTGTTTTTGAACGATGTAGCAGCATCCATTATAATTCGTTTAGGAGTTCCAAACAATGCCAACACATTTTCTAGTTTTTCACGAGTTTCTGCGGTGGTTACAGTTTTCATTGGCATCAAAATGCAATACTTGGTGAAGGCATCAACCATAACTAAAATATGCTTGTAACCGTCGGTTGACAAAGGTAACGGCCCTAAGCAATCCAAATGTAAGGTGTGAAACGGTTCTTTCGGAATCTCTACTGGGTTAATGTAACCTTGTAAAGGCCCAGTTCTGGTCTTCTTTACTGCGCATATTACGCAATGTTTGATGTAGCATTTAATGAAGTTTCTCATTCGAGTGTTCAGCAATCGACTGGTAGGTCTTGTCATTGCCGACATGACACTGCTCATCATGGAAAATGCGTAATAACCCTAAACGGCTTTGTTTTGGAACAAACCACTGCAGATTCATCGTTCCATCCGGATTCAGCTTTTTATGGTACAACATCCCATCTTTTTCTGTGAACTGATTCGAATCGAGATCTCCATTCTTCAGTTGTTCCATCAAGTTCTTAACTTCTTCGTTCCCTTTCTGTTCGATATAAGCCCAGTTGTTATGCGAAATTCGACGAATTGTGTTCACTGGATTCCGACTCAGATAATCTACATGTGGAAGATTGGATCCTTTTCGATATTTTATCTCAAAATCAAAATCTTGAAGATAGACCCACCAACGAGCTATTCGAGGAATAAGATCTTTCTTAGTTGCGGTTGCTTTAACTGAATTGCAATCGGTGACTATTGTGAATTTTATCCCAAGCAGATAAGTTCGGAAGTGCTTGAGTGCTTGAACTATGGCAAGCGTTTCCAGCTCGTATGAGTGGTACTTAGCCTCACTGTCTGTTGTTCTTTTACTGAAGTATGCAACAACTCTCGGCTGGTCTTCACGTTTCTGTATAAGAATAGCACCATATCCAATACTGCTAGCATCAGTGTGCAACTCTGTTGGTGCTTCAGGGTCATACACAACGAGTAGTGGTCTTGACGTTAAATGATCGATGACATATCTTCTTGCTTCCTCTTGCTCTTTTCCCCAATGAAAAGGTACTCCTTGCTTTGTCAAACGAGTTATACATGCTGTTCTACTAGCGAACTCTGGGACGAATTTTCGGAAATATCCTGCGAGACCCATAAACTGACGAACTTGCTTAACGTTTTCAGGAATTGGTGACTTCATTAGCGCTTCTATCTTGGCTTTTCCGGGTCGTACACCCTCAGCCGATATTTCTCTACCGAGGTATTCCAGGCTTGGTTGAAGGAAATTACACTTTTTTATGTTCAGGGAGAACCCCGCCGAACTAAGTGCTTCCAGAACTCGTCTTAGTTTACTGAGACCTTCTGCGGGGGTGACACTAGGAATTAGAATGTCATCCAGGTAGACCAATGCAATATTATCCTTCAATTTTCCAAGAGCTAGATTGACAGATCTCTGGAACACAGCTGGTGCATTGGCAAGTCCGAAGGGCATTCGAAGGTATTCAAAGTGTCCATCGGGTGTCACGAATGCAGTCTTTTGAATGGATTCCTCGTGTATCGGTATTTGGTGGAATCCGGGAGCCATATCCAAAGACGTGAAATAACGGCCTTTTCCTAGCCTATCTAATTGATCCTCGATTAATGGTAATGGAAATCGGTCCTTTAGTGTAATTCGATTGAGTTCGCGATAGTCAACACACATCCTGAATGATGTATCCTTCTTCCTCACCAATAGTACTGGACTTGCAAACGGTTATTCACTAGGTCTTATGATGTTGTTCGCCATCAAATCTTCTGTAATTTCACGAACAGCTTCTCTTTCGGTAATAGATAAACGGTAAGGATTACGGACTACCACGGTGTCCTTTGTTAACCGTATCTGAAGGCTTACATTGTTGACCGCACCTACTTTACTTCCAGTTGTTATCATGTCACTAAAATCTCGAAGAAGTATCTGAAGATCATTTCGATAATCTGCGGGTACATCGACCTCAGTCATTTCGGAACTGAAACCTTCAGCAACCCGGTTGATTCCAGGCAGTTGACGGCGTATGATACGTGATCCTTGATGATCAGTTATGGTTACAAGGCTCTGATCTTCATAAATATTTCGCCCAATCAAAACGTCGTAATCAAGACTCTTGTCGGAAATGAAAACATAGGTAATCGGAATGTCCACATCAGATATGTTTGTGGAACCAACAAATTTTTTTGTAGCTTCAATAGTAACATTGGGAAGCCCTTTCAAAAGAATGTTACATGAGGTTACCTTATTTTCGAATAAATGCAAAAATCTGTCGGAAATGAGGGATAAGTCAGCACCGGTATCAATTAGTGCCCAAAATTGATGGCCATCGATGAAAATCTTTGTAGAACCGAAAGGTTTTCCTGTTGAGCACAGATTAATATTTCGACGTTTTTCAATAGCTGATTTCGTAAAACAATTTGAAACATTGTGACCTTTTCTAGCACAAAAACTACAGCTCTCGGTATTTCGAGATGTACTGGGAACATCGTGTTCACTAACATGCAAGTTCTTGTTCTCTGATTGGGGTTTGGTGCTTTTAGCACGACAATTTGCTCGAACATGTCCCATTAAACCACATTGGAAACACTTCTTAGAAATTTTTGCATTGCTAGATTTCTTGTCGTTAAAAGGAAATTTCCGCTTGAGAGAAGTCTCTTGTCCAATCAATCGTTGCTGGCCATCGCTATATCGTGGAGTTTTGGCAAACGATGATAAGAAAACTAATAAATCGGAAATAGTGCGACAGTTAGCATTCATTGCAGCGTTACGTATCTCTAACTCAGAAATTCCATGAACAATCAATTCTACCCGATCGGCTTCACACCAGTTCGCGCGTAAATTGTTCAACAAAGCTGACTTCTCATGCACATAGGATTCATAAGTGTTTACACAAGCACTTGAAAATTTTGTCGCCTCTTCTAACATGCGACCAAGATTTCTTTTCGGAGGGAATGCCTCAACGAAATCGACACGGAAAGTAGCCCAATCTCTCTGATCTGGATTCCAACGTTCAAACCATTTTTTTGCTTCGTTTAATAAAAAACGGCCAATCCTTGCTAAGGTTTGAACATCAGACCAACCTACTTCATGCTTAATAGTCTCAACGTAACTCACCCATTTATGTGATTCATTAATTTCGGGTTTGAAATACGGTAAATCTACCTGTTCACCAGACCTCTGAGACTGTAGCACTTTGACTAACTCCGCCAGTAAGCTTTGAGTCGCATCACCATCCGATGAGGCCATGTTTTTCTTTCACTTTATTGTAGACAAAATCCTGGATAAATGTGTTTTCGATACCACCCAGTATTGGGAGATTTCTTGAGAATGATTTCCTTTATGGACCACACGAGCACAAAATTACACTGTGAACAATAGGCACTATCCCACTTCTGATGTAAGAAATCAAAACATTAATAGTTCAGTTTGATCATTTAATAATGTAATTATTCGTATTAACAGGAAAAACTAAAGAGCGGCTGGTTGATCCGAGCACGGAGAAATCTTCAATGAATCATCACTTCATAAAATCCCGAAATTATCGGCTCTCGTATTGATGATTCAGTGTTTTCTTTTCCCCAGGACCGGCAGCGGCTCGCCGTGTTTCTTTTCAGATTCCTAACAATATCTATGTCTATGGATGAAAAGCAGTCTCACTACTCTCAGATCTCTTACTTCATGTTCAGTTCCGAAATGTAAGAATTTTCTGAGAAAAACTAATATCGGAGCAAACAACTGAGATTTAACTCACTTCGCTCACAATTCTTCGATTGATTAGTCTCAGGAACATCATTTGACATTATGACAATTCATATTCATACATAGAATAATATCATTCTGTGACAACGTTGAAATACGATTTATTATTGAAATTTTGAAAAATCATATCTGAGATTTTTCTCACTTCGCTCAAAATTCTTCGATTGATTAGTCTCAGGAACATCATTTGACATTATGACAATTCATATTCATACATAGAATAATATTATTCTGTGACAACGTTGAAATACGATTTATTATTGAAATTTTGAAAAATCATATCTCCGAAAGTATTAGCTTGTTAGAGTTAAAAATGATATGATTGGATTGTCATGATAAAACATTTTATTAAAAAAAATTTAATTTGGAATTTGTTCCGTAAAAAAAAATTTTTTTTTGGTTTCTCCGAAACCATTTGTCCGATTTTGCCCAATAACGAACTTAGCCGAGATATTTATCTCGCAAACCTACTCTGAAAATTTCAACTCTCTAGCTCATTCCCTTCGAGAGTTATCGTGCCTACGGCCGGACGGCCGGACCGGCCGGACAGAATGATTTTCGACCACGGATTCTTGATCAGTGAGTCGAACCAAATCGTTTAAGACCATTTTCATCGAAATATTCGAAAATTACAGACATTTGGGCAAATTGATAAGCACTCAGTTCCGAGGAACTAGAGCGCCAAAAATGAACCTTCAAGCCATCAACTGAATTCAAATATTAAAAAAAATAAATAGTGATCTTACTCAGCGGTTATGCGAACACGGATCAATCAATCGGAGGTCGAGCAAACTAACCTCATGGCTATCGCAGTATTCTTAGTGAACTGAGATTTACATTTTTTGAAATTTCAGGAACATATAGCAATTCAGAATTTTATATTCCCAATAATTTCTAACCTACAGAGCCGATTGAGCTGAAATGCGGTAATCAATTGTAAAATGGCGTCTTGAAGGTTTGTGCGTAATTTCAGCGGAATCTGAAAAATAGTTCATGAAATAAAAAACTTTTGAAGAAGTTTTTTTTTTTGTTTTTTCTAGTGATATGATCCTCACGAAATCTGATCGGATCGGTATTCTTTGAGTTTTTGATTAAAAACTATTTCAGATGGGTATACTTTTGAAACTGTTTGGCCGATCAAGTCCATCAAGGAATTCATCCATCACATTTGGATGTGCAAACTAAGCTGAAATTTTCAAGTCGCTATCTCTTTTCGTTCGAAAAAAATCGTGGCAACGCAAGGCCGGACAGAATCTTTTTGGACCTCAATTTCTTCATCAGTGAGTGGGACTTAATCATTTGAGACCATTTTCGGCCATAAATTGGAACAGTACAGACATTTGGGAAAAATAATAGCATGTAGTTCCCCCGAACATGCGCGCAAAAAAAAAATGTGTAGCAGAAACTATTAATTAGATATGGCCAAAACCTTATGTCGTAGCCAAGTTCTAGATTTGATCCCGATCAGATCTATATTGTTGAAAATATTTGGAAAATATGGATCAGACTGCCCCTACATTAGTGCTTGTCGAATGTTGGCATCCTTGCTCATTTCACTCACAAAACTTACAAACTACGTTAATTTCCTATGTTGTTTTTATCCTATCGTATATAAATACGATAGCTCTGGAAAATTAAGGGGGCAGTAAAAATATTTCTTCATTAAGCAATTCTATTTAAAAATATGATCTACTGAGACTCAAGCTGATGTAGGGAAATATGGATTGAAACTTAAAAAATGGGTTCAACCCCTGTGGACAGGAGCTTTCTGGCGCTCTAGTTCAAACAGACAAATTATATCTCCGAAAGTATTGGTTTCTCAGAGTTGGGAATTATATCAATGTATTCATATGATAGAACTGCATCATAAAGGAAATTCAATTCAAATAATAGTTTATTTATCAAGATTATATGAGCAATCATGAGAATGAGAACTGCACCATGGAAGAAATTAAATTCAATCTGGGCAATTTTGCCCAATAACGAATTAACCGAGATATTCATCTCCCTAACCTACTCTGAAAATTTCAACTACCTACCTCATTCCGTTCGAGAGTTATATCTATGTCTATGGATGAAAAGCAGTCTCACTACTCTCAGATCTCTTACTTCATGTTCCGTTTCGAAATTTAAGACTTTTCTGAGAAAAACTAATTTCGGAGCAAACAACTGAGATTTTTCTCCCTTCGCTCAGAATTCTTCGATTGATTAGATAATGTCATGTCTCAGGAAAATAAGTTGACATTATGACAATTCGTACATAGAATTATATCATTCTGCGACAACGTTGAAATAAGATTTATTATTGAAATTTTGAAAAATCATATCTCCGAAAGTATTAGCTTGTTAGAGTTAAAAATGATATCGTTGGATTCTTATGGTAAAACTGCTTATTGAAAAAAAATGAATTACGAAATTGCTTCGTAAATAAAATTTTTTGTTTTTGTTACTCCGAAACCATTTGTCCGATTTTGCCCAATAACCAACTTAGCCGAGATATTTATCTCCCAAACCTACTCTGAAAATTTCAAATGTCTAGCTCATTCCGTTCGAGAGTTATCGTGCCTACGGCCGGACCGGCCGGATGGCCGGACGGTATGAATTTCGACCACGGATTCTTGATCAGTGAGTCGAACCAAATCGTTTAAGACTATTTTCGTCGAAAAATTCGAAAATTACAGACATTTGGGCAAATTGATAAGCACTCAGTTCCGAGGAACTAGAGCGCCAAAAAACGTTTAACCTGCAGGAGAACCCGCAATTAGAATTCCACAGTCCGATGTACAATCCCCTTTGGCCAACTGAGATGTACAATCGTATTCATTTAACCCTTTCATTCACACAAATTTTCCAGTGGCCGAAAAAATCTGAAAAATTGGAACACAGTGTGACTCTTTCTAAGATTTTTTATGAAGAAATTTTCTCGATATGTCAACGTTGACAGGAGTTACAACATGTCCATCAGAATGGACACCGTGACTGAAAATGAAACATTTTCAAATTGAAAAATCCATGAATCCATGGATTTGTAACTTCGAAAGCAGGTCTCCCTATGATTTTTGGCGCTCTTGTTCCTCGGAACTGAGTGCTTATCAATTTGCCCAAATGTCTGTAATTTTCGAAATTTGCGATGAAAATGATCTTAAACGATTTGGTTCGACTCACTGATCAAGAATCCGTGGTCGAAATTCATTCTGTCTGGCCGGTCCGGCCAGCCGTAGGCACGATAACTCTCGAACGGAATGAGCTAGACAGTTGAAATTTTCAGAGTAGGTTTGGGAGATAAATATCTCGGCTAAGTTCGTTATTGGGCAAAGTCGGACAGATGGTTTCGGAGTAACAAAAAAAAATTTTTTTTTACAAAGCAAATTCCAAATTAAATTTTTTTCAATAAGCAGTTTTACCATAAGAATCCAATGATATCATTTTTAACTCTAAAAAGCTAATACTTTCGGAGATATAATTTTTGAAAATTTCAATAATAAATCGTATTTCAACGTTGTCACAGAATGATATAATTATTCTATGTATGAATTGTCTTAATGTCAACTTATTTTCCTGAGACATGACATTATCTAATCAATCGAAGAATTGTGAGCGAAGTGAGAAAAATCTCAGTTGTTTGATCCGAAATTAGTTTTTCTCAGAAAAGTCTTACATTTCGGAACGGAACATGAAGTAAGAGATCTGAGAGTAGTGAGATTGCTTTTCATCCATAGACATAGATATAACTCTCGAACGGAATGAGCTAGGTAGTTGAAATTTTCAGAGTAGTTTAGGGAGATGAATATCTCGGTTAAGTTCGTTATTGGGCAAAATTGGCCAGATTTAATTTGATTTCTTCCTTGGTGCAGTTCTCATTCTCATGATTTGCTCATTTAATCTTGATAAATGAACTATTATTTGAATTGAATTTCATTTATGATGCAGTTCTATCATATGAATACATTGATATATTTCCCAACTCAGAGAAACCAATACTTTCGGAGATATAATTTGTCTGTTTGAACTAGAGCGCCAGAAAGCTCCTGTCCACAGGGCTTTCCCACTTATTTTTGAATTTGAATTCTCTCACCGTTTACGCTCAACATCCCTCTACTGTTTTTTTTCAGATAGGAATATATCCTAGCCACATCTCGATATTACCCGTAGAGCAATTGTCTGCGTCGCACTATTGAGGGGGATCGCATCGGTCATAAAGGGTGCGAGTCTTTCAAGTTCCTCACTTCCCATCGAAACTAGCATAGTCCACCGTAATGTACGTCAGCAGGCCCCTTACAAAGAAATATTAAAAAGTTCAAAGGTAGGGACTGGACGTTGGAGCGAAACGTGGAGCGTCAAAGAGATTATGAAAATGAGAAAAAATTAGTGCATATATAGATTAAGTATAAGGATAATTGCTGCATTTTAGAGAGGAAATAACGAATCTTTGCATAGAGTTGGCGGATTTCCGTTTCTATCTTTCAATGAACAGACAAGGCCTCTTTACGTTCAAATGAGTGTGGTTTATAACAGGTCTTTCAATGGGAACGCCTAATTTTCAAATTGATATTACTCACGCACAGCAGCCATTTTTGGCGCTCTTGTTCTTCGGAACAAAGTGCATATCAATTTGCCAAAATTTCTGTAATTTTCGAATTTTTGGCTGAAAATGGTGTTGAACGATTTGGTTTGACCCACTGATCAAGAATCCGTGGTCAAAATCGATTCTGTCCGTCCGTCCGCTCGTCCGTCCGTCCGTTAACACGATAACTCACGAACGGAATGTGTTAGACAGTTGAAATTTTCGGAGTAGGTTTGAGGGATAAATATCTCGTTTAAGTTCTATATTGGGCTACATCGGTCTAATAGTTTCGGAGTAACGAAAAAAATATTTTTTTTACATTACAACTTTTGAATTCAATTATTTTTAAGATGAGGTTTCATCATAAGAATCCATTGTTATCATTATCAACTCTAACAAGCTAATACTTGCGGAGATATGATGTTCCAAAATTTCAATAATACATCGTCAGTTCTATGTATTCACAGAATATGAACACAGAATATGTCTGTGTTCACTGTTCATAAATGTCAACTTTTCTAGCTATTAGAGATTGTCAATTCGTACCGAAAATAATATTGACTGATAACATATTGAATAATTTATGTATAAATATTGGGGATTATGTTTCAGAAGATTTAGAATTGGATCATTTGAATGATGTAATTTATGAAGGCAATATAATAATATAATAGGAAAGAACAACATAATGGAATCATCAAAAGAAATTTCTGTTCGTTGACCACTGAGGTTAATATTACCCTTCACTTCCTTAAGTAGGGAGACATGTTCCTATATACAGTATTTTCATAATGTTGCCAGCAAAAAATACTGAAATATGGGTCTACATTTGTGTATCAAACTTTTTTTCTTGAGTTAAGGTTATAATACAGAAAAGAATGTGTTAGTGGTATGAACTATTCAATTTTAAATTACGAAAAGAGGATAGTATTTTATCAATATATTTTGAACTATTAAAACAATTTGTTCGTAATCCTCTACCTACTCAAATATTAGGAATAAATGGACAATCTGCTATGATTGTCTCCAGCCTTGCTCTAGACATTTCGATGATACTTTCCTTAGGTATTTCGAGTTCTGAAAACTATGCACCGAGCGTGAGTTGCAAAAACCCATTCCACGAGGTTGAATCATTGCAGATTGCTCATTTAATCTTGATAAAAAAATGCAATGACAATTTTTGAAGCATTAAAGCATTGAAGCTTTGTGGATTGCTCTTTTTTTTAAGATAATTTTTGAAGCATTTTTTTTGAACGACACTTTTTTAAATTAAATTTCTTTCATGATGCAGTTCTATCATAGGAATCCATTGATATAATTTCCAACTCTGAGAAACCAATACATTCAGAGATATAATTTGTCTGTTTTTGGACAAGAGCGCCAAAAAACTCCCGTCCACAGGGCTTGAACCAATTTATTTATTTGTGACGTTGAGAGTTGTACTTGTCAATGTACTGCCGTACGTGAAAGTGTTCGTGAAGACCAAAATTCATCGATTTCTCGTCGTTCACAAGAACTAGGCATCTCCCAGACGTCTTCGTGGCGAATTTCACGGAAAGTCCTTGGTTTACATCCATACAAAATTGTGTTAACCCAAGAACCCACACCGAATGATCATTGAAAGCGTCGTGTATTCAGTAATTGGTGCTTAGAAAAAACAGAAATGATATTCATAAGAAAATCATTCTCAGCGATGAAGCTCATTTCTTTTTAAACGGTTGTGTTCACAAGCGGAATTGCCGTATCTGAAGTAGTGACAAACCTGAGGAATATCAAGAACTGCCATTATATCCTGATAAACTTTCTGTTTGGTGCGGAGTTCATGCTAGAGGAGTCATTGGACCTAAGGCAGAAACTGTCAATAGAAATCGTTATCGTACAATGTTGATTGACTTTTTATGGCCTGAATTGGTTCGTCTTGTTTTGCGGAATATGTGGGTTCAACAAGAGGGTGCCACTTGTCATACTGCCAAAGACACAATGACTTTATTGAAAACAAAATTCGGTGATTCGATTATTTCAAAATATGGATGTATAAATTATCCACCTCGTTCCTGCAATTTAACTCCATTGAACTTCTTTCTTTGGGGTTACATTAAGTCTTTGGTTTACAGATAAATGTTGAACGAGTAATTGCTAACATACGACCTGATTTGTGTGAGAGAGTCATGGAAAATTGGGTTCAATGACTTCATTCCTGCCAGCGTTTCCGTGGTGGACATTTAAACGATGTTTTGTTTCATAACTAATGGTATCCATTTCACTTTATAATGATATAAAAATTTCGATATTTTCAAATAAATAATCTGTTTCATTTACAAATCAAAATGGGGCGCTCTTGTTGAAAGACCCGTTACAATCCATGTTAAATGCTATGAGAACATTGTTTGAACAAATAAATCTTTCCGAAACCGATGCTCATTCCTGTCAAATATTTAAAATCCATTATTATCGCCACGTCTCCGACTTAACTACTCCAGTTGGCGGCATGACTGATGAGTAGATGTTCATCCTTTGGTGTCACTGCTACATGTTTGTATAATTGGTAACTGAAGAGGTGGCTTTGAAGTTGAGCGGGAAGTACAACAATCTTTAACAAGATGAAATTAAATAACTTGCCATCTCTGCAGATGTGCAGATCATTATAACCGCTAATGGAAGGTAAGGAAATCTTTTACAGGTTCGATATTGGTTTTCCCACATTGTGTGTTATCTGAGTAATTAATGAACGGTATAGTAAAGATTTTCTTGTTCTTACTAAAATGCAAACTTCCAATCGAATTGATGATCTGAACAGTATTCTACATCAGGTTTACAAGAAATTGTTTCTGCTGCCTATGATATTTGAACTTGGTGGCACTTGTTAAAATTTATAGCCGGAGCGGTCACTCATCCAGGTATTGAACTCGCCAAACACTGGTTAATTCCAGGAAAAAAACAAAATTTCCAATATATCCAAGAATATAAGTCCGACTGGAAAGGCAAGCGTTCTAAAAAAAACTGGTCCACTTTTTGACCGAGAATGTTCTCAAATGATTAGTTTCGACTCAAAGTCATAGATTCACTGAATGGGCGAAAATAAACAGTGGTGTGTCTACAGTTCTGTTCAAATATATACATTCACAGTTAGGTCAAAAATAAAAAGCACTGTGTTTTGTGGTGGCGTAAGGACACATACGAATACATACATTTACATTTACGTCAAAAATAAAGAGTACTTTGTTTGTGGCGGCATACGGACACAAATCAGTTCAATCGAACCATGATATATAAAACACTTGTATAGCAGTAAATCAACATCAAATCGTATAATTAATATGCTTATGCATATATTTCACAAGTCAAATTAACCCCAGAGGTTTCATCGATTTGCCGAGAAAGCAAGGGCAGACGCGTTTCTGGCTTCTTGGCCTTCATCAGTACTCTGTAGCTCTTCAACAAATCCAACTAAACTGAACCGGGTTAAGCCTCTCAGAGCCAGCTTGGTCAATCATACCTAATGGCCCAAGCCACCTATGAGACAAAACACGGAATTCAGCCTTTCCCCACCAGTGTATATTTGAAGCGTGAAATCATATGCCACCATTTGCTCGATTTTAATCGAGAAACGAGTCCCGTAGATCTCAGACAACAATGGCCATGAACGCTGTTTAGCGTTTTCAAAAATAATAATGAAAAAATTGGTTCAAGCACTGACGTGAAGTCAGAAGCTTTTGCGCGTATGTTCTATTGTCCATTCTTCTGTATTGGACACCCTTAATCGAATTTACCATGGTAAATTATGTTGTCCATTCTCCTGTATTGGACACTTAATTCGAATTTACCATGGTAAATTCGAATTAAGAGTGTCCAATACAAGAGAATGGACAACATAATTTACAATGGTAAATTCTATTAAGGGTGTCCAATACAGAAGAATGGACAATAGAACATACGCGCAAAAGCTTCTGACTTCACGTCAGTGCTCGAACCAATTTTTTTTTTCGTGATTTTTTTTGAAATTTTCTAGGGGTGCGGTTCTTAAAATTTCTTTTTGCGTAATTTTTTTCAAATTTTAAGAGTTACGGTTCTTAAAAAATTTTAAACACGTCTTTATGATGAGTTTCTACTACTAGTTACCAAGCTTCAATTCGATCGAATATTAATTTTTTGAGTTATCAAGGAAATAAAATTCCAGGTGGGTATAACTCGGAAACCGTTCAACCGATTATACCCAAAAACGAACTCAACTCTCCCTTTCAGATACGCAACCTACCCTGAAACTTGCAAGTACCTATCTCCTTTCGTTCGAAAGTTATCAAGCCAACGGTCACCCATCTACTGAACTCACACAAGAATGCTCGAATCTCCAACAATATTCAACCGATCGTGTTAAAACATGAAACTTGGCAGTAGTGTTAGGTTATGAAGGCTCTTGCAAAATTTCAGCAATTTCAAACGAATAGTTACTGATATATATAGAATTTTTTTTTTTCAATTTTCAATGATTTTTTTTAAATTTTGCACAAATACTATCCTCACGAAATTTAGCAAGAACTTTCGCGTTGGCATTCTACAACTAATTACCATGTTTGAATTCAATCGGTTTAGTATTTTCCGAGT
Organism: Halyzia sedecimguttata; assembly: GCA_937662695.2. Classification (NCBI taxonomy): domain Eukaryota; kingdom Metazoa; phylum Arthropoda; class Insecta; order Coleoptera; family Coccinellidae; genus Halyzia; species Halyzia sedecimguttata. The sequence continues at coordinate 4,770,568 of OW569416.2, read as the reverse complement.
TGATGAGGAACAAAAAACAACCAAATTTCAGATGGCTATAACTCTGAAACCGTTTGGCCGATTATGCTCATAAACAAACTGAAATTTCGCGTTCTGGTCCACATCCTATCCTGAAAACTTCAAGCCGCTATCTCTTTCCGTTCTCAAGTTATCGTGACATCAAAAATATGTTTCAATAATTTTTTTAAAATTTTCTAGCCATACGATTCGCACAAAATTTCACAAACGTATTGAGGTTCATATTCTACAACTACTCACCAAGTTTCAATGCGATCGGATTCATATTGGTTGAGAACAAAATTATTACTCGGAAACCACTGGACCGATTATGCCCATTAACGAACTTGTCCGTCGTATTGGGACGCGCCACCCACCCTGATAATTTTAAGTCGCTAGCTCTTATCGTTCTCAAGTTATCGTGGTAACGGCCGGCCGGACGGACAGAATCAAATTTGACCTCGAATTCTTCATTGGGGAATCGAACTTAATCGTTTGAGACCATTTTCGTCAAAAAATTCGAAAGTTACAGACATTTGGGCAAAACTATAACGCGATGTTCCCCAGAACATACGCGCAAAAATGGCGATACAAAAACAGGTCCGGAGCCTTCCTGCCAATAGGGTCCTTCATAATGGCGCGTATAGATCCTTTATAATGGCGCCAATAGGGTCCTTCATAAATCTAGCGAATGGTGGCATATGATTTCACGCTTCAAATATTCACTGGTTGGGAAAGGCTGAATTCCGTGTTTTGTCTCATAGGTGGCTTGGGCGATTAGGTATAATCGACCAAGCCGGCTCTGAGAGGCTTAACCCGGTTCAGTTTAGTTCAATTTGTTGAGAACCTGCAGGGTACTGATGAAGGCCAAGAAGCCAGAAACGCGTCTGCTCTTGCTTTCTCGGCAAATCGATCAACCCCCTGGGGTTTATTTGACTTATGAAATATATGCATAAGTATATTAATTATACGAAGCCATTATGAAGGACCCTATTGGGTCTGGACTTGTTGATTTATTAACAACGGTATCGCCATTTTTGGCGCTCTAGTTCCTCGGAACTGAGTGGTTATCAATTTGCCCAAATGTCTGTAATTTTCGAATTTTTGGCTGAAAATGGTCTCAAACGATTTGGTTCGACTCACTGATCAAGAATCCGAGGTCGAAATCGATTCTGTCCGGCCGGCCGGCCGGCCGTAGGCACGATTACTCTCGAACAAAAGGAATTAGAGGATTGAATTTTGCAAGGAGGGTTTGGAGCATAAGTATCTCGGTTAAGTTCTTTAATGTTTAAAATCCATCTAGCGGTTTCGGAGTTATGGTCGATTTCAATAAAAACATTTTTTATGAATATTTCCGAAACCGATCACTCGATCTATCTGAAATTTAGCATCAAATTGTAGAATCATGACCTTCATACGTATGCGAAGTTTTGTATCCAGGTTACCGCAAAGTGTAAAAAAAAATTTTTGAAAATAAAAAAAAAAAAATTTTTACGATAACTCTCGAACGGAATGAGCTAGGCAGTTGACATTTTCAGAGTAGGTTAGGGAGATGAATATCTCGGTTGAGTACGTTATTGGGCAATATAGGCCAGATGGTTTCGGAGTAACGAAAAAAAAATTGTTTTTAAGTAACAAATTTAATATTCAATTCTCATTTAAGATGCAGTTTCACCATAAAAATCCATTGATATCATTTTCAACTCCAACAAGCTAATACTTTCGGAGATATGATTTTTCGAAATTTCAATAATGAATCGTAATTCTATGCTTTCACAGAATGTTATCATTATTCTTTATTATATGATCTGTGTTCACACATGTTCGTACATGTCATCCTGTTCTATAAGAGAGAGTCAAATTCATTTCAGCTATTTTAATTTGATTTCTTCCATGGTGCAGATCTCATTCTCAGATTGCTCATTTAATCTTGATAAATACTCTATTATTTGAATTGAATTTCCTTTATGATGCAGTTCTATCATAAGAATACATTGATATAATTCCAAACTCTGAGAAACCAATACTTTCGGAGATATAATTTGTCTGTTTGAACTAGAGCGCCAGAAAGCTCCTGTCCACAAGGCTTGAGCCCATTTTTCATTTTTATGTATAACGGTAGTTTATTTCCAGCAACTTATTCCGAGAATTATTCCTATGACACAGATCAGCCGAATCGTACGGTTGTGCCATGAGGAACTATGAATTGACATTTTATCAAAAACGCCCTGTATAGCAGTAATCTATTTGATATCTAATATTATACGAAAATACTCAAGCAGTTTCATAAAAATACCGACTTAATTCCATCAATTACCTTTTTCTCAAAGTTATTATTTTGATAGAATTGAAAAAAAAAATGTGGGAAAGCCCGGCGGACAGGAGCTCTGGCGCTGTTGTTCAAATTTCGATAAATCATTTCCCCGAAAGTATTGGTTTCTCAGAGTTGGGAATACCAAAAATCATCAATCCTGAATCGATTCTACCCAATGACTAACTTATCCGAGATATTCATTCCTCTAATGTACTATGAAAATAAATATACAGTCAACTCTCGATAAATTGACACTCGATAATTCGAATCTCTCAATAATTTGAAATTTTTTTTCCAGTCCCTTGAAAAATACTCGATAAATTGAAAAATATTCAATATTAATTCGTCCCCTTCGTAATTCGAAGTTGAAGAATTGGTATCTTACCCGCCAACAATCAATGATTTGAAGTCCGGGCTACCCCACTCTCAATAATTTGAATTTTTTATCATGCACAGACCTGACGTTTGTTTACATAAATGCAGTTCGCAATTCTCATTCCAGTTTACATTTAAAGTTCAATTATTAAATTTTGATTGGCGTTATTGAAATGATTTCAAGAAAGAACAAGTGTACTTGCATAAGTGAAAAAAAGCGAGTGATTGAAGCTGCGGAGGATGGACAAATATTTGAAATAATACATAAATCACTAATTTTGATTTGATGATTTGAACTCTTGATTATTTTAATTTCATCAGAACACCCTCTTGATTATTTGAACACTTATAATTTTGAACTGAATATTCTGAACCGTATTTGATTAACTTACCAAAGAATATATATTTCCATCATCATATGGATTATCCAAGAGCTATAATATATATGCTGAGGTTATTTCATTGTCCGTTTTGCATTCAATCATACTTTGTTTGACATGTCTCTGTAGATGAGATGATAATGATGACATGTAATACCACTGATCATGTAATTCATAGATACGCATGTTATTTTCGATTACAGCATTATATGAAATCATAGAGTTACAACTTAATATTGACATTTTTAAAAATCATATCTCCGAAAATATGGACTTGTTAGAGTTTGAAATTATATCAATGGATTTTTATGTTGTAACTGCATCTTACAAAAAATTAAATTTGAAATTTGCTATGTAAAAAAAATGATTGTATTTTTTTATATCCGAAATAATTAGGCCAATTTTGCCAATAACGAATTTGAACGAGATAGATATTTATTTCCCAAACCTAGTCTGAAAATTTCAACTGTGTAGCTAGTTCCGTTCTAGAGATATTGTGTCTACGTCTAGCCGGACCTGACAGACAGAATCGATTTTGTCCACGGATTCTTGATCAATGGACAATGAGTCGAACCTAAACGTTCAAGACCATTTTCGTTCAAAAATTCGAAAATTACAGTCATTTGGACACCATTTCCGAGGAAAAATAGCGCCAAAAATAATCTAGATCAATAATTTTGGCTGCGGGAATGGAAACCGGTACCAACGTGCTAAGAAGACGAATCTCTATCACTCAGCTAGAGAAGCAGTGAATAATTATGTTAAATTCCGTAACTTGAACGAGTGTTATTACTGACCTTTGATACGTTGATTTCAAATCTAATTCCAGAAAAATATTATCATGATTCCACAAAATTATTAATTGGTAAAATATTCAACCATTTACTTCTATATTTTCTTGGGTTATGGAACGTATTAAATGATTATTGAATATAAAATTTTAATGATGAATAATTTGTTTGCAGGAAATCTGTCAAAGACCAAAATTCATCAGTGAAAACACTAATGACACACAAAGGTTTCAAGTGGAAGCTGGAGAATTGGGAGACCAATGGCTGTTAGCCGCAATAGCATCTTTAGCACTCACTCCGAAATTCTTGGAAAGAGTCATCCCCTCAGATCAGGGATTTGAAAATTCTCATGCATATTGTGGAGTATTCAGGTAAGCATTTCCAGGTCTACAAATTCACTTTCATTTTGTTGTCTCCAATGATATATATGATCGCTTTTGTAAGCATCATACTACTCTGTACTCACCAGCTCAACTTCAGCAGGTAGGTATATTGCGGCAAACAGTCCAGAGGAAGGAGAAGTAGAAAAAGCACTGGCGTAAGGTCAGCCTGCTTTGGCGCGCTTGTTAGAATTCATATCTTTAGTGGTCACCCATCCAGGTACTGAACTCGCCCAAGACTGCATGTCTTCCTGCAAAACAATAATCTGTGATATATTTCTAATAACATAGAACCGATCGAGTTTATATATATACCTTTCCAAGTCGAATTTCGGAAAAAGTAACGCCATTTTCGGAAAAAATAAAACCAATATCGGAAAAAGTAAAATAAATTTCGGAAATTGTACTAAGTAAATCTGAATATTTGTCCGATAGTGGAATTACTTTTTCCGAAATTGGTTTTGCTTTTTCCTAAATTCCACTTGGCTGTAAACACATAACAACAAAATTATATGAAATCATGTAAATCGTGAATTTTTTATGAATTTTTCAGGTTATTATTAAATTTAACTTACTTAAGAATAAAGAACTGTTCCGAGAATTTAACTAATCAATTATAATATTCTCTATTCTGAATTTTGAAAATTTCCTTTCCAAATCATTAGAATAGGTACGTCCAATAGCGTATATTTCACGTTTTCCGAGCCTGCATTTAGTTCAGAGATCATTTTCAAATCAATTTTGCAATTAAAACCCTGATTCAGTAGAGAACATAAAAATCTACTCCAGAATAACTGATCTGAAAATTTCGGTTTCAATGCATCAAAATACGTCCAATATAACAAATTGGATTCGTTTTTTGGCCAACGAATGGTTTTTAAATAAATATCGATATAAATGTATCTAAATATTTTTTTCCAATCTCCTCTCAAACTGACAATTGGGAATTTTCATAATGAAGTTTTCGGTAGAAAATTCTGATAATCTGGAAAATTATCAAAGATTATGTAATAATCGTTTTTTTTAAATTCGTATTCTGATGAACTGAAACAGATGTTTTCAGATCAGAGATGCGGAAGTAGATTTTTTATTGTCTACTAAAAATAAATAAATATTTATTCATTGAGTTAACCAAATCGTTTAGGACCATTTTCATCCAAAAATTACCGATATTCGGGCAAATTCATAGACACTCTTTTCAGGGGAACAAGCGCGCCATAAATGAATGACCAAATTGTATGTGCGTGCATCACTTCCGAATGACTGCTCCAGATCGGATAATTCTGTTGTGATCGTTATTGTTCAGTCAACAGCAATTTATTACTGAACCGGTAAGTGGCACTGCATTCGGAAATTTTTGGAATGTTATTATAGTATTTCGCTCCTGAGAAACATTTCTTTTCTATACCTATCGCGTCATTTCCTCTTAAGTTCGGAGTATCTTGCCTGGGTGATATGAATCTCCTCTCAGTAACTTATGAGAAAATTGAAAAACCACACTGTAGGTATACGTCGAAACTTGTAATTGTGAATACATGGAAATAACTATTGGCTTTTACCTGTCATCATAAACCTCATCGACAGTTCATCTAAGATAAAAAGTAGAATTAATTTGAATATAATTAATAACAACAATTTTTTCGGTTATTTTTTAAAATGTTTCTAGTAGAATAATATATTATGTTTCAGTCCAGTATAATGAGTTTTAAATTGAAGACTTTTATTTCACTGTATAGAGTGGTGATTGCTTTAGGCTTGTTTTCATTGAATAATGAGTGTATTATTCATCACAGGTCACGGTGGCCTCATACCCCTCATCCTTGTGAAACTACTAGCGAGTAATCATTCAAACTTTGATAAATCAAATCTCCGAAAGTATTGGTTTCTCACAGTTGGGAATTATATCAATGGATTCTTATGGTAGAACTGCATCATAAAAATTAAATTCAAATCATTCAGGACTCTCTTCATATGTTGGATTTACATACATCAGTAAATTATAATTGGGCGGAGGTAACATGGTCAATCTGTTATCAATCTGATATTAATCTCACATCAATCCGAACCACCAGTCCATCAGTCTACGCGTACACAATCAATTTCCCGTCAATCTGACATCAATCCAGGATTGATGTCAGACTGAACTGATGCCGGATTGACCGTGTAACCTCCGTCATAGAGCATTCTATGAAATCTGATGAATCTGCATGTTGAAAACTTGAATTTGAAATTTGTAATGTAAGAAAAATTCTTTTGTTACTCCGAAACGACCAGGCCTTTTTCGCCCAATAAGGAACTTAACCGAGAAATGTATTAATGAACATAACCGAGATTATTCATGAAAATTTCAACTGACTAGCTCATTCCGTTCGAGAGTTATCGTGTTAAAGGACGGAAGGCCGGACGATCGAAAAGACCAAAAATTCGAAAATTACAGACATTTGGGCAAATTGATAAGCACTCTGTGCCGAGGAACAGCAGCACCAAAAATAGGGTATTCTAATACAAATTCCGAATTTTGCAGAATTTACCGATGATATGCTAGCTGAACTTAAATAAATTTGAGTGATCATTAAAGGATCATTTGGGAGGTGTATTCATCATTCAATTGTTTTATCTGGGTATTCTGTCCTCAACATCATAGCTTGGGCGACTTCATGTCAGATACTTACCGATTTCATGGTTGTTACCAATCATCTTAGCAACCGAATGACGAACGAAGGAGCTCTAGGAAAATTAAATCCTATTAGGGCGATGTACCTGACAGGCAGTCTTACCAGCGCCACCTAAGAAGATCCTAACGAACTCCAACCCTCTGTGACGCGGAAATCTTGAGCGATGATCATGTCATTCATCCTTTTGTTGCAAGAGGGATTCAGGGACTATGATATATACTACCTATATGATACCATTACCCCGTGAAACCTTTGTCGTGTGGTTAGGAAAGACCACAAACCAATAAATCATCGAAGGGGACTGCAACTACTTATTAATAACTAAAAGACACAGCGAAACGTTCAACAAATCAACAAGTTTTTCCTCGTGATCTGAACTAGCCACGTCATCACTCAACATACCCCTAAAGAGGAACGTACCATGCAGGGCATATAAGTACCGGTTTTATGCTCTGAAACGTTACAAAATAGCTGTGGTATCATTGGTTGGTTCTATTTCATAGTTACTTTTCAGATTTTCTGAGGAAACCACAGAAAAAAACATTGAATGAAGTTCTAGTGGTTCAGAAAAACAAGTAATAAACCTTTGAGTAGAATTTGCAAGTTTTATTTCCAAAATATGATGTTCTACATGCTAATCTTTTCCTAACAAATAAATCTTTCAGTCCATTAGATATAAGCATAAAATCGGTCACTCCCCTTCCAAGGCAGCACATTTTATTTCCATAGCATCTTCCACCCGAGTACATTGACTGCTCATTGAATCGTTATTCTCGCGAACAATACTCATTATCTAGGGAGTGTTCAAAGTCACCGCCGTTTCAAATACAATTCTTCAACGAGCGTGACTAAAGGTTATCCGCAAAAATTTTGATCCCTGTTCTCCTTCTAAAAATTCTCATACGTACGTATCAGAAATCGCTTAACTGTAACATTTTAGCAGCAGTTATAAATAATATAGATTCTCAATTTAATAGGGACTCGGATATTATTCTGACGCCCACGACTTTCAAAACACAATGAGCTTGAAGAACGCCCGTTCTTGGATTCGCGTCTGTTTTCCCACCCACCCTGTATTTTATGCAACAGGAATCTGTTTAATGAGATGTTAGACCCTGTTTACATTGCAATGATTCAATATAAAGATGTGCATTGTAGTGACAAGCCCATTTGATTTTTTTTAATTCGCTTCATTATGTTGTTGTATAGTGGAGATCGTTGTTTTGTGGCCAGGGGTGCTTCTGCTCTTCCTGATTCTTCACGGTACAGGCTGACTATCAGGATGTTGAACTTCTTTTTTGCGAACTTCTATATTCCAATAAAAACGATAAAGTAACAACTAAATAGTGAATCGTAGATCAGATGAAATTTTTATTATTGGTATCATGGTTGTTCTAAATATTCAATTTTCTGCTAGAATACTTTATATTTTCAACTTACAATTCGTTTCGGTGGAAAGTTCCATGCTTTAACTTTCATTCTTGTCCTATTGGACATGCATCTCCATCAAAGAATCAAATAATTATATGGGAAGGTATAGCGTATCAGCTCTGAAAGAGATGTTACCCGCTGAATTCCATCCCTGGTGAATTAGGAAACAATACGAACACAAAAATATTTGCCAGTTCCTTGCATTTCTTTGGGTAAGTCGTATATTTCTGATATCTATGAAGTGGAGCGTAAAAAAATTCCTGGTATTATCCCCTGCAATTACGAGTTACACTAGGATTATCCTCTACTGTTGTTGGACGATGCATTGAAATTATACAGGTTGTATATGAATAGTTGGGGAAGAATTTAGGTGTCGATTTCTTGTCAAAAAATAGGTTGGTTCTTTCATATGAACTGTTCCCCCTAAAGATGGAGTCCGAAAATCTGTTTTAAATGTTTTTCTTAAAAATAAAAAATCCGAAAGAATGAAATCGAGCAGATATTTTATGCGAGAAGGCATTCAACATAATTTTTAGTGGTGATTAAAAGGGGTCAAAAAGCCACCCCTAAACTTTGTTTCGCCAGAAACTTTTTTCCATATTCATATTTTACAATAAAAAATTTTTGGATTACTTGTTCCATTCTTAACAAATAAGGTCTTTTGTAATTTCTTGGTGAAATTTACAGTTTTTGAGAAAAAAAATAATTTATCATCATGATAGCGTCGTGATAGAGTCGTAGAGGCTGGAATTATTTCCGAACTAGAATTTATTTAGTAAGCGGGTGTCATTTTGTTATGACAACTGACTAGTTTTGATTAACTTCGATTCTAATTTGGCTTATCATTATGAGATTTTTGTCACATACTCATTAAGATGACGTTGCACACAAACGCAGAAATGACCGATATGTGCTTTGTCTATGTTCTTTTTGGTGGTAATTCTTTAAAAACATCCAGAAGTTATGAAGAAATGTTCCCTGAATTGGTAGCTCTACATCTCACTCTATTTACATGAATTCACCAACAACACGAGAAAGTGGTACATTTAAAATAAATAAAAATATAAAAATGGGCTCAAGCCCTAAGGACAGGAGCTTTCTGGTGCTCTAGTTCAAACAGACAAATTATATCTCCGAAAGTATTGGTTTCTCAGAGTTGGGAATTATATCAATGTATTCTTATGATAGAACTGCATCATAAACGAAATTAAATTCAAATAATAGTTTATTTATCAAGATTAAATGAGCAATCTGAGAATGACAACTGCACCATGGAAGAAATCAAATCAAAATAGCTGACATGAATTTGACTCTCTCTTATAGAACAGGATGACATATACGAGTATGAACACAGATCATATAATAAAGCTTAGATAGAATAATTATAGCATTCTGTGAAAATATAGAAGTACGATTCATTATTGAAATTTCAAAAAATCATATCTCCGAAAGTATTATCTTGTTGGAGTTGAAAATGATATCAATGGATGTTTATGATGAAACTGCATCTTAAATAAAAATTGAATTTGAAATTTGTTACTTAAAAAAAATTTTTTTTTTCGTTTTTCCGAAACCATTTGGCCTATTTTGCCCAATAACGAACTCAACTGAGATATTCATCTCCCTAACCTACTCTGAAAATTTCAACCTCCTAGCTCATTCCGTTCGAGAGTTATTGTAGAAAAAATGGGTTCAAGCCCTGTGGACAGAAGCTTTCTGGCGCTCTAGTTCAAACAGACAAATAATATCTCCGAAAGTATTGGTTTCTCAGAGTTGAGAATTATATCAATTTATTCTTATGATAGAACTGCATCATAAAGGAAATTCAATTCAAATAATAGTTCATTTATCTAGATTAAATGAGCAATCTGAGAATGAGAACTGCACCATAGAAGAAACCAAATTAAAATAGCTGAAATGAATTTGACTCTCTCTTATAGAAGAGGATGAAATGTACGAGTATGAACACAGATCATATAATAAAGCTTAGATAGAATAATTATAGCATTCAGTGAAAACATAGAAGTAGGATTCATTATGGAAATTTAGAACTTCATCTTAGCAGATATTGAATTCAAACATCATAGAAGAATTTAAAATCAACAAGAGTGCCAAAAATTATCAATCCAAAACCGATAGACGAATTCTACCCAACAACGAACTCATCCGAGATATTCATTCCTCAATTCTATGATGAACGATAATACAGGGTGTTTCATCATAAAGTGGACAAACGAATATAGCGTGTAGATGACATCGGGAGAATCATTTTTGCCTTATGACATATACCCCGGTTTCGACGCATAAGCGAGATACAGGGTGTTCAAGGTAATTTTTGACCAATATTCTATCCAGTGTGGTCAGTTATGTGTAACATTTGAAATAATGGTTTTTGGTCACATCTCAGTATTTTTTTATGCTCAATTCTGAAATGATATAAGATTCTGAAAAAAAAATTTAAAAATGGCGGAAAACCTGCAAAGTTCGAAATTTTTTTACGCGGTTGCCAATTTGAGTTTCACTCTATGGATTATCTCAAGTTTTTAAGAAATTCTGTGAAAAAAATTTATCAAAATACGAACACAACTTTTTTTTTACATGTCTACAGCAAAAATAAAATTTCATCCGAAATTGATGAACTTTTTCACGCTTATACTATTCTCAAACCTTAACGAAAATATGAAAACAGAACCGAAAAATATCAATGGGTTTGTTTTTTATAGCCATTCAAAGTTTCCACTCGGATATCTAACATAAACATTTTTTGAAAACTGGTTTGGCTATGAGGCAAAAAGTTTGAAATTGAACTGCCGAAGCATTCCAGACGGAAATTTAAATTTCTCAAAACAAAATTTTTTTGCTCATATTTCAATAAAACTCTGGCCGGGATCAAACTAGTGACCTTGCGATAGGAATTACTCTTAGCTCTTGATAGAAATTGAAATTATTCGGAACATATTAATTATCGTTACCTAGCAACGGTAATTCAAAGCATTTGATAGATTATTCGAATTCACTGAATATTATTTCGCAAGTTTCTTGAAAACCATTTTAATTTGAGCAGAAATGAAATATTCAATCTTGGAGAAAAATGATATGGTTCAGGCTTATTATGAAGCGAATTCCTCAGGGAGGAAAGCGAGAGAAATATACGCCCGCAGATTTCCAAGCCGATCAGTACCAAACTTTAAAACAGTTATGGCAACAGTACGTAAATTACGTGAAGATGGCACTCTTAACCGAAAGAAAAAAGAAACAATACGAAGTCACGATGAACGTGTCCTGGATTTGGTTGAGAGTAATCCTAAAATATCAACTAAAATGATATCTAATCACCCCAGTGTGAACCAAAGTAAATCGACTGTATGGAGAGTTCTAAAGAGGAATCACTACCACCCATATCATTTTCAAAGATGTCAAAAATTAGAAGAAGGTGATTGCAGTAAAAGGAAAGAATTCTGTGAATTCATTTTAAGAAGAACGCGTGCGAATAGAGATTTTCCACTTCTCATTTTATTCAGCGATGAAGCGACCTTCCATAGAGATGGATTTTTTAACAGAAAAAATAATGTGGTATGGCAAATTAATAATCCACATTTCGATGAATAGTCAAAAAAGGTTTTCAGTCAATGTTTGGGCGGGAATGAAGGACAGATTCATCATCGGACCTTTCATTTTCCCTGAAACATTGACTGGAAATGGTTACTATCAATTTTTACGAGAGACTCTACCAGATCTCATGGAAAATATTCCTTTGAATCAATTTAGAGGTATTTGGTACCAACACGATGGTTGTCCTGCGCACACAGTCAGGAGTGTACGCGAGTTTCTAGACTCCCAATACCCACGGCGATGGATTGGTCGGTTTGGACCTGTTGCATGGCCTCCACGTTCTCCAGATCTAACTCCACTGGATTTTTATTTCTGGGGTCATATGAAAAGTCTGGTCTACGACAAGCGAGCTCCAGTAGAATCGAAAGAAGAATTGATTCAACGAATTGAATCAGCTGTCCAGGAAATTCGTCATAATCAAGGAATGATAGGTTCAGCGGTGAACAGTGTGGTGAAACGAGCGAGACTGTGTTCAAATGAATGGGAATATTTTTGAAACTGAATTATAATCTATAATTTCGTCAGAGTTGTTCAATTAATTGTTAGATTTGTTTACTATTGTTTTATATTCTTGCGTTAGTGAAATATAAAATTAAATATTCAAGAAAATTTTGCTATAAGACAATATTCTCTCACTTTCTTGATTTTCTTGATTCGCTGAACCAAATAATTATTTCCAATATTGATTATTTAATTTCTGCTCGAATTGAAATGTTTTATAAGAAACTAACGAAATATTATTCAGTTGAATTCGAACATATTGTCAAATTCTGTGAATTACTGTTGCTAGGTAACGATAATTAATATGTTCCGAATAATTTCAATTTCTATCTAGAGCTAAGAGTAATTCCTATCGCAAGGTCACTAGTTCGATTCCAGCAAGTTTTTTATTGAAATATGAACAAAAAAATTTTTTTTTGAGAAATTTTAATTTCCATCTGGAATGCTTCGGCAGTTCAATTTCAAACTTTTTGCCCTCATAGCCAAACCAGTTTTCAAAAAACGAATAAGTTAGATATCCGAGTAGAAACTTTGAATGGCTATAAAAAACAAACCCATCGATATTTTTCGGTTCTGTTTTCATATTTTCGATAAGGTTGAAGAATAGTATAAGCGTGGAAAAGTTCATCAATTTCGGATGAAATTTTATTTTTGCTGTAGACATGTAAAAAAAAAGTTGTGTTCGAATTTTGAAAAAATTTTTTCACAGAATTTCTCAAAAACTTGAGATAATTCATAGAGTGAAACTCAAATTGTAACCGCGTAAAAAAATTTCAAACTTTGCAGGTTTTCCGCCATTTTTAAATACTATTTTCAGAATCTTATATCATTTCAGAATTGAGCATAAAAAAATACTGAGATGTGACCAAAAACCATTGTTTCAAATGTTACACATAACTGACCACACTCGATAGAATATTGCTCAAAAATTACCTTGAACACCCTGTATCTCGCTTATGCTTCGAAAACGGGGTATATGTCATAAGGCAAAAATGATTCTCCCGATGTCATCTACACGCTGAATTCGTTTGTCCAGTTTATGATGAAACACCCTGTATATATCTTTCCTCAAATCTACTCCAATACACCAATATTCCAGTTTTGTTTTTAGTGGAGATATTGTGAACTCAATATTATTAACTTACCATTACCATTCCCATCATCATATGGATTGACCATCGGCACGAAAATATCAACCAACAAAAAGTATGATATTATATTATCATTATCATATTTATACGATTGCTGGAATGAAACAACGTAATTTCTCAGGAGAATAAGTTGACATTATAACAATTCATAGAATACCCACATAATAATTCTATCATTCTGTGAAAACGTAGAAATACGATTTACATTGAAATTTAGAAAAATCATATCTCCGAAAGTATTAGCTTGTTAGAGTTAAAAATGATATGAATGGATTCTTATGATAAAACTGCTTATTAAAAAAAATTTAATTTGGAATTTGTTCTGTAAAAAAAATTTTTTTTTTTGTTACTCCGAAACCATCTGTCTGATTTTGCCCAATAACGAGCTTAGCCGAGATATTTATCCCCCAAACCTACTCTGAAAATTTTAATTCTCTAGCTCATTCCGTTCGAGGGTTATCGTGCCTACGGCTGGCCTCCAAAACCACCTTGCAATTTTCAATCCGCTTACTCCTTTCGTTCGAGAGTTATCGTGCCTACGGCCGGTCGGCCGGCCAGACAGAATCGATTTCGAACTCGGATTCTTGATCAGTGAGTCGAACCAAATCGTTTGAGATCATTCTTAGCCAAAAATTCGAAAATTACAGACATTTGGGCAAATTGATAAACCCTCAGTTCCGAGGAACTAGAGCGCCAAAAACATTTTAATATTTTCAAAATTTTTTTTCGACACTTTGCGGTAGCCTGGTCAATACAAAACTTCACATGCTTAGAAAGGTCATTATTCTACAATTTGATGCTAAATTTCAGATAGATCGAGTGATCGGTTCCGGAAATATTCATAAAAAATATTTTTACTAAAATTGGTCATAACTCCGAAACCGCTTTATGGATTTCACCCATTAACGAACTTGTCCGAGATATTTACGCTCCGAACTCACCTGACCAATTTCAATCTTCTATCTCCTTTCGTTCGAGAGTTATTGTGCCTACGGCCGGCCGGCCGGCCGGACCGGCCAGACAGAATCGATTTCGACCTCGGATTCTTGATCAGTGAGTCGAACCAAATCGTTTGAGACCATTTTCAACCAAAAATTCGAAAATTACAGACATTTGGGCAAATTGATAAGCACTCAGTTCCGAGGAACTAGAGCGCCAAAAAGTGGGAAAGCCCTGTGAACAGGAGCTTTGGCAATCTTGTCCAATGTTTGAAAAATATAATCTCCCAAAGTATTGGCTTCTCTTAGTTGGAAGTGATCTCAATGGATTATTATGATAGAATTACATCATAATGGAAATTAGGAGTTATTCTGAAAAATTGAGCAAATGAAATAGCCAGTTTTATATATGAAAAAAATCTAATGTAATCAGTCCAGAGAGACCTCAAACAAGATAACTTATGTAGGAAATCTTAAATTGTGTTACTAAGGAATAACGACCTATACATTAGTTGGACATCCCGTTCTAAATCTTGCATAATAAGAGAATTACTTCCTTGCATCATTCATTTTCGACTCACTATCCAAAAAAATCTGCCTATGGACTTAGCGAATCCAAATTTCAAATTATTTACATGCTTACATCAAACAAACTCTCCAGAAATACACTTTCAGTTTCGTTTGACATTAATAACGTGTATCTTTTACACTAGACCAAACGAGAGCTGCTGCAAACAGATAGAACACAGACAGATATAATTCGCATTCTGTGAATAATGGAAGTTCAATGTATTATTGAAATTTTGAAAAATCATAACTCTGAAAGTATTAGCTTGTTAGAGTTGAGAGTAATATCAATGGATTCTCATGATGAAACTGCATCTTAAAAAAACTGTTCCTTGCGGAACGCGGGACGTGCGAACAAAGATGATTATGGTCGCCAGCGCCAGATAAGAATTCCAGCAATAGAAGAAGCAGTACTAAATCTTGTCAACGAGCAGCCTGACAGCAGTACTAGGAAAATTACTCAGCAATTACAAATTCACCATATGACGATGTTTGCGCTCTTAAAGGAACAGCTACCACGGGATTTTCCGAATCGTCTACAATTCTCCACTTGGATGTTGGGAATGAGTGAACAATATCCTCAATTTTTGAGAAAAAGGTCTTGTTCACAGACGAGGCTAATTTTTCTACAGTTCCAATAACTAATTTACATAATAACCACATATGGACCGAAGTGAACCCTCACGCTATCGCTGTAGCTCACCACCAAGAACAATTTTCTTTGAATATCTGGCTATGATATGTTGGGGATCAGTTAATTGGTCCAAAATTCCTACCATCTAGATTGAATGGAAATACATACGTCCAATTTCTACAAGAAGAACTTCCTGTACTTCCTCAAAATATTCCTTTGCGTGTCCGAAGGACAATGTAGTTTATGCATGACGGGGCCCCCGCACATTTCAGTACTGCAGCACGTCAGCATTTAAATCAAGCATATCCAAATCCATGGATAGGGCGAGGTGGACCTCAGTTCTGGACTCCCCGATCACCATTGGTTTACAAGACTCCTGTCCAAGTTATGGAAGACTTAAGAAACCATATTGTTCTTTCATGTAGTGTTATTCAAAATACTTCCGGATTTTTCGACCGGGCACCGACGTCTAAACTCTTATGTAACGGGCGTGGTCACGTTGAGAATTTAATATGATCAGAAATAGCAAGAAAGAAATATTATTTATCGAGAGTAATCAACATATTTGTTGGTTACAATAGATGAATATTTCTTTCTTGCTATTTGTGATTTATTGCATTTGGCCTTTCGGCGTGTACCTTTTACCTATCTTATCTGATATTTAATTTGTGAAAAGTTTAAATTTTTGTTTTGTTACATTCATTTAATATTTGTACCAGTTCTCAATAAAAATATCAACTTGATATCCGCTTAATGGATAAATTTAAAACCGAAAATAATTCCAGCCTCTATAACTCATGCGTGTCATAAAAATCGATTGATATCATATTCAACTCTAAGAAACCAGTACTTTTGCAGATATAATTTTTTACAGTTTGAATAATTCCTCGCTAGTTTGTTTAATATGTTTGACCGCCCAAAAAAAAGGGAAATTACCTAGTTGGTGCCCTGAACGGATAATTGTGTCCTGTTTACTGTTATCTTGAACTGTTGAAGGTTATACTCCGAAGGAAACGCATCGGGCTGAACCGTACTCCACAGGTGACCAGTTCGGTCGAAGAAGAACATTTTATAAATATGAGTTCTAGTTGATAGTTTAGCTGCACAGCGATAGTTGAACTACACAGCGATGGGCGCACTATGTAGCCCTATACTGCTTGTGAAGCTGGCAGCAACTGGCATCAATTTTTGTAGCTGCATGGAGCTTCGATTGTGATCTATAGAACAAGTCCAGGGCGGCAAATTTCCTTCGATTTTCCAACGCTGTTGTAGTTGGGCAGTCATACTGCTTATTTTTGGATGGATTCCAAAAGTTGCAACGAATGCCCAGGCCCTGAGCTCCAAACACAATAGCAGTCTTCAAGTCCTGGTCTACTCTGGACCTTATGGAGTAGGAGTACCTGATCTGTGGAGAAATATAGAAGGGAGCAATTGCGAAAGATAATCGATTATTATTATGGCCATTTCACGATCGCTCATTTCGCAGTGTATTTTGCATTTTCGGTGGTTCATTTTGAACGTTAAGAGAACTTGCATTCACCAATCCTCGAGGATATACATGCTTTATTACACATCAGTCCCCTCAATTTTCACGCTGAATTCAATCTGTTAATTACCAAGAATATTAAGCACATATTTAACCGGCAGAGGTCATGAATTTGTTCAGGTATTAGCATGATGCTGTGATCAGGCACGAATGGAGCTCTGTTCCTTCGGTTGCGCTCCCTTTATCTGCACAAATACCCTATAAATCTAATTAAATAGCTACACGGCCAACTTTGCATGCTACTGTTCCCAGAAGCCCACTACGGAATATCATAAAGCATCATTTTTTTCTCCCGTTCCGATAAAGAAAGCGAAATTATCTAGATGCGAAGTAGCGCCTTAATTTGTTCGACACGATTGGACACAGAATTATCTTAACAACAATGAGGAGCCTTATCGATTATCTGGTCGAAGTTATGTTCATGAGAAAGTATTTTTGCGCACCATGAAAGATTGCGTAGTATCTTCGGATCTTCAGATTGGTAATATTGATATGAGAAGCCTCTTTGCGAATGTAAATTAGTTGCGTTTGTACTTCTGTTCTCTTATGTGTTTGTCTTGCAGCTAAACATCCCATCGAAATGAGGATTTCGATCCCGAGACTTTCAATTTCGATAGGAATAATGGAATCTATAAGTAGATTTGCATTGACCGTTGAAGAAGCGAATGATGATATGTAATGGGACATACTTCTACCTCTTCGATATCTGTTGGCATATCTGGATAAATGGAAATTCTATTTGAATTTAAGTTTGAAATAATTGATAGTGAATGAGAAGAAATATCACATACTCGTCTGATGAGAAAGAACGCCTCCGACCTCATCTAATTATTTGGTTTGACTCACCGATAAAAAATCCTTGGTCGAAATAAATTATGTCTGGTACGATAAATCTCTAATGAAATGGGTTAGACGATTGAAATTTGCAGAGTAGGTTTGGAGCGTAAATATCTCTGACGAGTTCGTTAACAGTCAAAATCCATCGAATGGTTTCGGAGTTATGGCCATTTTTAGTGAAAAAATTTTTTGTGAATATTTCCGGAACCGATCACTCCATCTATCTGTTCAATTTTTTTTAGGATGCAATTGCATCATAGGAATCGACTGGAATATTTGATACACAAATGTAGATCAATATTCCAGAATTTTTACGCTAGCAACATGTCTAACTACTTATGGAAGTAATAGGTAATATTAACCTCGGCAGTCAACGAACAGTAATTTCTTTTGATGATTCCAGTATGTTGTTCTTTCCTATTACCTTCATAAACTACATCATTAAAATGATTCAATTGTAAATATTCTGAAAGATCATCCCCAATATTTGCACATAAATTATTCAAGATGCAATAAGTTAATATTATTTATAGAATATTATATATTAATATTAGTTATAGAAGTAACATCTATAGTTATCTGCTGGCGACAGGATGGGGAAATGAACGGGCCGAAGATCAAGCAAGGGAGTAAGAAGAAAAAAGAGCAAGTAGGATGACATTGACAGATAGCGGTTGATTTTAATAACTTTGACTCAAATTGCAGACTGTTGTTTATTGTAAATTATTGAAAGAAAATTAGAGCAAAAATTAAAAAGTTTTATAAGTATTTTGTGTTGAAATATTCTATGCCGAATCCAGAAACTGTTAGTTTGATAAGAAACCTCAGCTTTGGTGAGAACTTTTGAAATTTTGTATGTTAAACTCTTTGTAATATGGCTGTATTTAGCATTTTATAAACCCTGACCTTTGAGGCCGAATTTATTTGAAAAAAATGGAAAATGAATAATAACACGATTTTTTTATAGAAATGTATTTATTGATATAATAATCATTTGGAATAGACTTTATAAAACAAAAAAATGTACAGGCTGATCCTGCAGGATGTGGTTACCAATGCTAACCGCTAGGAACTAAATCGAAAAAATAAAAAAAAATTCAAATCGCTACTCTCAACAAATATCAAGAAATGATTGTTTCATTTTATGTGGTACGACGCAAAACAGTTCCTTTCTTTATTTAGGCATAATCCAACGTGGCAGGTTGAACATTTCCAAATTGTTCTATGCACATCGATGGTAGTACTACACTTAGCGCAACGGAGTGAAGTAGATCTTTGAGGCATATGATCAGCATTACTATACCGCACTTCATATGGTACAACCTTTTTGTAACTATTCGGAGGTGGATCTGAAGAAGGTCTTCCGCGTTTGATAGTTTCAATCATACCAATAAGTCCTCGCGCCACGGTCATACGAAATTGTTTCATTGTGAGGCTTTTGCATTTACATCTTTGCTGGAAGAGAATGTAGCAATTCATCATTCAAAATCTCTTCTAAATCTCCTGCAATTGATTCATCATCGCTAGGTATTTCTTCTACAAGTTCGTATAGACGATCTGCGTCCATATTTTCCAGTTCCGAAAATTTCCACGAGGTAGCCATAATATACCTATGTATTCTGAAATGCGAAGAATTTTCATTACGAAAATTTTTTCACACTTTTGTTTTCAATGTAAGGAACGAAATGACTTTGATAAAATAAAGCAATATCAAGAATGAGATCAAGGCATTAAAAATAATTTCCCTACAAATCCCTACTGGTCACTGTTAGGAACCACAAAGAAATCAGCTTTTGTAAACTCAATTATCAAAATTTTTTCGTAATTTTGACGATAAGTGATGAATAACAGATTTCCAAACACTTACCTGTACCTTTTTTTGAGAAAATACCACAAAAACAATAATCAAAATGATAACTTTCCCGCAACCACGAACGTGCTCGATGCTTTATCAATTCGAATCTTGAATGTAAATAACCGCATTCAGAAATCATAACAATCGGTAGGAACGGGAGAAATGATGCTTAGGCAACACATTGAACACCGCGGTCACTATGTGAAGCCGGTAGGCCAATAATAAAGTGGATATTAGTACTGTGGTTTCCAATGATAACCGGTAGGGCTCAAAGGGTTAAGGAATAAACTGATTGCGAAATTTTGGTGATAGAAAAAAGAGTACTTCCTTTTACTCCGATCAAACGAGTCATTAAACCCTTATCAAAACTATTTATCTATATCACAGACTCTGAAAAAATTAATTATATATACCGGGTGGCCCACCATAGACGCGGAGCTAGTTTTGAGGGAGTAAATGAAGATATTTTGAGGAGATTTTTTTGTGATCTGTATAGGGTGTTCAAAAGCACAATTTAAAATTATTTTCATATATACAGGGTGTTCGAAAACAAAGATATAGACCAAACTTACATTTTTTCAAATGTAACACCCCGTATTTGACCTAAAAAATGGAATGGTAAGCTCAAATTATGATGAGTTTCTTCAGATCACTTCAAATCTTAGGAGCACAGTTTACGAGAAAATGGCGAAAAATTTAAAATATGTAGTTTTTGGGGCTCTAGTTCCTCGGAACTGAGTGCTTATCAATTTGCCCAAATGTCTGTAATTTTCGAATTTTTGGCTGAAAATGGTCTCAAACGATTTGGTTCGACTCTCTGATCAAGAATCCGAGGTCGAAATCGATTCTGTCCGGCCGGTAGGCCGTAGGCATGATAACTCTCGAACGAAAGGAGTTGAAGGATCGAAATTGTAAGGTGGGTTTGGAGCGTAAATATCTCGGACAAGTTCGTTAATCGGCAAAATCCATCAAGCGGTTTCGGAGTTATGGCCGATTTTAGTGAAACACATTTTTTATGAATAGGTATTTCCGAAACCCGTATAACAATTCGTTATCGATTCGTTAGAGGTAGAATATCTGAATGTCCGGTACGCTAACGAAAAATCGTTATCTGAACCAGCAACACAACGTTATCAAAAACCTCTACTCCTTTGATACAGATCAAATAACGAAAAACTATCAACCAAACGGTAAAGTTTTAATACAGAAATTCTTTATCGAACAGATGCCTATTTTGGGAACAAGAATTAATAAGAATTACGGTGGAAAAACATAATTTTAAATGTTTTTCTTATATTTCTGCGTCTCATCGTTCGGATATCTCAATCATCCTCTCATTGCGCCCCTATATTACCATATATTGAATTAACGTATTAAATTAAATTTTCGTTCCTCATTTAGATTCGAACCTGCATACCTTAGCTCCAATTTTCGATCTGACCACCACCTTTACCAACTCATCCATCCACTAACCTTGTTATAGGATATCACAAGTGCGTGCATTTTAACGAATGATTGGTGCAATGGATACACATAATAAAATAATGCGATATGACTGTCGATCGGAGACTGAATATTCACGATTAAATCTTAGAAAAAAAAGAAAATGGAAGCTCTGCATAATAAAATTCGTAGAAATAATGGTACTTATGAAAATTACCGTAATAATAATAATAATAATAATGAGCTTTATTTCAAATAAAGTAGGTTCATGTACAAATACATTGTCTACCTGAAGTGAAATAGTGTCAGATAAGAATCTTCAGTCTATTTTATATCAAATATTATGTACTAAGAATTCTTCCACTGTATATGGTTCAATCTGAAGCAGCAACTTATAGACTTCCTTCTTGAATAGCTTGAGGTTGGTTATGTCTCTCATCTGGTTTGAAAGTCTATTATAGTATTTTATACACCTGTATTCTGGTCCTTTCTCTGTGAGTGCAAGCTTATGTATTGGATATTTTAGTTGAGTTTTTCTTGTGTCATATTTTGTAGAGGTTTTGGTTTTGAAACAGTTTCTATTTTTGAAGACAAATATCAAGCATTCTTGGATGTGTATCGCTATGGCTGTAAGTAGTCCATGATGAAGGAATGCTGTGGAAGGAATATCAGTGCAAGAACTTCATCACTTTATTTTACATATTTTACTCAAACGCTATAATCAATACTACGTATCATAATTTATTTTGATTTGTTACCACAGTTATTGAAGGCATAAATATAAACAATAACATTCCCTCCAGTGATGAAAGTACTAAGGTGTGATACATAAGAGTTCGCACATGCCTGTAAGTGATTAGCTGATTACTGATGATACAATACCTAATTGCTAGTGATCTATATATTTATATTATCATGAGCTTTATTCGAATAAACTTGCCTGACCATTTTCGACCCAATGGACGGAAATACAACAAAATATGTCCTTGTTGTGTAATTAAACATGAACTTACTGTAATGAATGCCAAAATTACACTGCATATATAGGAAACCTATGAACAGTAGGACAATCCCGATTTCAACAATGATCTGTTCCTAATCCTGTGTATATTATATTATATTATTGATAAGGGGTTACGTTGCACCGCGACCTTGAGATCTATTGGGCCCCCCATCAGAGCTGTTCTCACCATTACGCCATCTACAGCTCGCCCTCCAGTTCCAGAGTATAAATGAACCTCAATATCTGGGAATGCTTCAAGGATATTACGTCTTCACTCCTACAAGTTTCCTGTCCAAAGCATTCCTTTCGCTGACTTGCAATGGCGAGGCATTCTGTAACAAGGTGAAGAGGAGTTTCTTCCTCCTCCCCACAGAATCTGCACTCGTCAGTATCTGATAAACCTATTCTCATCAAATGCTTCCTGAGGCGACAGTGTCCTGTGAGGAAGCCAGTGACCAGGTGTAACTTATTCTTACAGAGATCCAGATACCTTTTGGATCTCACTTCTTTAAAGTTCTTAAGGAACTTTTTGGAATGAACCAAACCTGGAAGATTCCGCCAGAGTGTTTCTCTTTTGGTTTCCTCCTTCTCCAGAAACTCTTTCTTGTAGGTGCATTTTCCTATACCGCAGAAAGGTTCTGGGCCAATAAAAGGAGTTCGTGCTGCCTTTCTGGCAAGTGTATCGGCCTCTTCGTTCCCCTTGATTCCCGAGTGACCGGGGACCCAGACTAAAAAGACCTTATTATTCTTGCCAATTTCATTTAGTTTTCTTCAGCACTCCCATATCAACTTTGAATCGATAGCATGGGAGCTCAGTGCTTTGATAGCAGATTGACTATCCAAATGGATTGCTATGTCGCATTTCTGATATTTTCTTTCTAGGTTAATATCTGCACATCTTTCGATTGCGAGTAATTCTGCCTGAAAGATACTCAAACGGGAGCCTACCGACAGTGCGCACTTGGTGCCTGTCCCATATACCCCAGCGCCAGCTCCCGTCGTGGTTTTTGAGCCATCTGTGTACCATTTTATGGTATTTTCTTTGAAAGTCTGGGTGGTGAGCTCCCTTTCCCATTCTTCCTTCCTACTTAGCATCGTGGTGAAGTTCTTCTCAATGCTTACTTTTTTGACCATTGCATCACTAGGAAGGTTCACTGATGGGATGTAATTAGTCAAAGAGGTCCAGGCTCTCTGACATTTAATCCTCTCAGTTCCTGTACCTTCCTTAGATATTCTGAGGATGGCCTCATGGGCTAACCTCTCAATCACTAGATGCAGAGGTGAGAGATCTGTGATGATCTCAAGTGCCCTGGTTGGACACGTTCTCATAGCTCCCGTGATGCACACACAAGCTAGCCTTTGCACTTTGTCAAGCGCTTTCCTAGTAGTTGTCTGATCTGCTTTGGCATGCCAGACTACTGCCCCATAGGTAATTATTGGTCTCACAATCATGACGTACATCCATCGCAGTATTTTAGGGCTACAGCCCCTAGTCTTACCGGATAGACTTCTGCACGCCATCAGAGCTCTTATTGCTTTACTTGCAGTGATATCCACATGCTTGTTCCACAGAAGCTTGCTATCCAGAGTTATTCCCAGATATTTAACTTCAGTCTTCCAGTCAATCACTTCTCCATTTAATGAGAGGGATTTTATGGCTGGAAGGTTTCTTTTCCGGGTGAATGGAATTACTGTGGTCTTGGTTGGGTTAATACTCAGCCCCACCGACTGGCACCACTGCTCAATAATTCTGAGGCCCTCCTGTAGTAAGTCACATAAGATGCCCTCGAATTTGCCTCTCACTATTAGAACTATGTCGTCAGCATAGCCTACGCATTCGAAGCCAAGCTCCGTTAGCCTGTGTAGTAGTTCATCTGCTAAATCCTGTGTAGTGTGTATTAAATTAAAAGTATTAAATATTGTAATATCATTGAATTTCGACGCGACAACGCGTTGTGTGCGTTTGGCATGTGAGATTTACATTTCATTATTGAAAGGAAAGCAGAGAGTACAGTAGAGTAGAAGCAGAGTATATATGTGGTAGAAGTATATTATTTTTCTCTGAAAACTGTATCTATTGTCTATCGATTCATCGTGAATTTTCGATAAAGAATTTAATCACGGTATAGTATAGAACCTACAAAGTTTTTTGATATAGGAATATTTCCGAAAATCGTTATATATTCTTTACAGAGGGATTAAAGATAACCGTTAGCGAATTTCTTACTGAATGCGTAGCGAATAGATATCGATTATCGATACACATATTGTTTGTAAGATCTTTACCGAGTCTTTGTCGAGTTTATATATTAGGGATGGCTATAATGTATACAGATTATCTTTAAAGTTTGGATATAGATTCGATAGAATTTTGCTTCAACTTTAAGAAAGTTATTCAGTCGTTACGATCGGATAACGAAATATTCGGACGATAACGAATTGTTATACGGGAGCCGATCACTCGATCTATCTGAAGTTTAGCATCAAATTGTAGAATCATAACCTATATACGCATGTGAAGTTTTGTATTGACCAGGTTACCAAAAAGTGTCAAAAAAAATTTTCAAAATTTAGAAAAATTTTTTCTACAATAACTCTCGAACGGAATGAACTAGGCAGTTGACATTTTCAGAGTAGGTTAGGGAGATGAATATCTCAGTTAAGTTCGTTATTGGGCAAAATATGGTTTCATGGTTTCGGAGTAACGAAAAAAAAATTTTTTTTTTTAGCAACTAATTTCAAATTCAAATTTTTATTTAAGATGCAGTTTCACCATTAAAATCCATCGATATCATTTTCAACTCCAACAAACTAATACTTTCGGAGATATGATGTTTCTAAATTTCAATAATGAATCGTACTTCTATGTTTTCACAGAATGCTATAATTATTCTATCTAAGCTTTATTTTATGATCTGTGTTCAAGCTCGTACATTTCATCCTGTTCCATAGGAGAGAGTCAAATTCATCTCAGCTATTTTAATTTGATTTCTTCCATGGTGCGGTTCTCATTCTCAGATTGCTCATTTAATCTTGCTAAATAAACTATTATTTGAATAGAATTTCCTTTATGATGCAGTTCTGATGTCATAAGAATACATTGAAATAATTCCCAACTCTGAGAAACCAATACTTTCCGAGATATAATTTGTCTGTTTGAACTAGAGCGCCAGAAAGCTCCTGTCCACAGGGCTTGAACCTATTTTATTTTAAATAGCAATTAATGAAGAAATTAGTTACGCCAACAATACAGATAGTATTTTTTCGAGTATACATATTGGCTACTATAATACAGAAAAAATATTTAACTCTAGAATATACATAGAGTGATCATAAATAATTTCCAAATATCAACTACAAATAATGGTGGAAAATTGTTGAGAAACTATTAGGCTTAGCTGTAGGAAGTCCTTATGAAGATCATTTTGACGTGCAACGAGATATAGAGATACCGGATGTGCCTTTTGAAATAAGAAAGTTTTTGACCAATATTTGTAGTTGATGTTTGAACATAAATTATGATCACTCTGTATATTCGAGAATTAATTTATTTTTCTGTATAGGAGTAGCCAATATATCTACATGAAAAAATATTGTCTGTATCACTGGCGTAACTGGTTTCTTCATTAATTACTATTAAAAAAAACTCCATGTTTTCAATTTTTCGCCTTTCTCGTAAATGGTACTTCTAAGGTATAAAGTGATCGGAAGAAACTCATCATAATTTGAGCTTGCCATTTCATTTTTGAGGTAAAATATAGGGTTTTACATTTAAAAAAATGTAACTTTGGTCTATACCTTTGTTTTCGAATACCCTTAATATATGTGAATATAATTTCAAATTGTGCTTTTGAACACCCTGCACACATCCCAAAAATGTATTCTCAAAATATTTTCATTTACTCCCTCAAAACGTGCTTCGCGTCTGTGGTGGGCCACCCGGTTTATATCATTCCAACATATAGTATAATTATTTTCCTGAACAAATGTTATAAATATTACTGATATTTATTCACCCAGTGATAATCTTAAAGGACACCAAATAAAGGAAATAGGAAATATTTCCGAAAAGTTCAAAAATCTTTTCTACACCTCTCATGAATAATATGCAGAACGATTATATCTCTGTTCCAGGACTTGTCATTTGAAACAAGTACCTGAAATGGCTCTGAGTATCTTTGATTCTGCCTGAACCATTTACAGAGAACTTGGAGCCATTCAATATATAAATCCTACGGTCCAAATCGAAACTTGTTCGAAAGTAGCGTGAGTTGAACCTAAGAGGTGAATGACAACATTTTCAATGGATGTGGACAGATATTATGGTTCACATATTTAATCGCTTAAGAGTCGAATGAAACGTTACAAAGCGGAAACGGCGTATGTGCCTTGAATGTTAAAGCAAATCTTTATTTGTAGTCAATTTGATGGTAATTTACTTAGATATATTCGTCATGACGTCGACGTAACTTACGACTTGCCTTCGGTGGATAGGATCTGAAATGATGATCACGAGAGATGGAAGATTGGAAGATGGTGATACATCTTGGGTTGTCTGGAATTCATAAGCATTCCAGAAGTTTTTATGGATGCATTCCAGAAATTTTTACGGAATTAAACTACACCTTCTTGGTATCAACAGTCTTCAAGAAAATTACCGTTAATAAAACTGTCTTAGTATTCAAAATGGCCAGATGACTGACACAACAGTATAACTGATACTATTTTATTTTATAATTTCTACTAAACCTATGACGGAATCAACCAGTATTCTACAGTTTACATTCATGAAATGTGGACAACCTATCGCCTCAGTGCAAGCACGAATTCATACTTTCTAAGATATTTCTTCCCGAGAGAAGTCTTCTTCTTCTTCTTTCTCAGCTATCTACTATCCACTCCTGAATGAAAGCCTCCTCCATACTATTCCACATTTGCCTATCTCTGGCCTTACTCAGCCAGTTTCTACCTATTGGATATCGTCCACCCATCTTCTTTGTGGTCTGCCTCTACTTATCTTCGTTTCACGAGGTCTCCATTGTAATGTTCTTATGGTCCATCTTTTGCTGTCCTGTCTGGCTATGTGACCAGCCCATCTCGACTTTTTTACCTCTATTTCCTTCATAACATCCCTGATTTTGGTTCCCTCCCTGAGGGAAGTCTACCCATTGTTAAATAATTACTTGGAGTAGTTGTTGTGTGTTTCCTTAGTCATTTCATCCCAGAGAGGATCAGTAGGGTAGAGATCATGGGAAGAAGCAGTCCAGTCTAATACTCTCGCACCAACTGGCTCCACCTCTGCCCAGTTAAACTCTATTGCAAATCAGCACTTTCCCAATTTATATTTCGGGAGCGGTATCGACACCTGGAGCCTTTTTCGCCTTCCGCGGCCCCTCAAAACATCCCAGATCCTTCAAAAAACAGGACGTTCAGTGAGTATTTTATCATCCAGTACTACTGCTGCGAATGCCAAGTTAAGCGGATGGTTTGATAACGTCTGGATAGGTGTGGAACTGTGGAACTAGTCACCGACTAAACAATTCTATGGTGCGAAGTCTTTTCCTAATCGTTTGCTGTCCCATATTCCTGTCCCTTGTACCCATTGGTTTGGAAGTTATGGATGAGTTCAATTTATTTTAGCTAATCTAGGTTGAAACTCGTCTTGCTGGTAGTAACCCTCCAGTGGCTGATTCGTCTGTTCTTTGGATCTCCTAGCTCTATGAACCTCGAATTCTTGGTTTTTGATACCGCCCCTTGTGAAATGACTACTGCACAGACACGTCTTTCCCTGGCGATTATTGCACATAAACGGCAATAATAATAATAATATTTATTGGTTCCATAGAATTACAGTAAAAAAATATACAAGTAAAAATGGTGCAAGTCAAATACAAACACAAAAACTATTTGTTACAATAGTCCAAAAATTCACAAATGTAGTAGGGCTCACAATTTAAGAGTAAAACATAAAGAGCTTTCTTGAATTTGGTAGGACACGAGATATTTCTAATATGTAATTCATAAGAATTGCTTATAACTTCAGGTTTTCTCTGTTTTTCCGAGAAAAAAAATGTTTATGAAAGGAGAATTCACGTATACTGACTCCTTGAGGCCAAAAGGATTCTGAAAATACCATTTTATAAGCATCATCACTCGGTAAACCAATGCTGAAAGCTGAGTTTAATCCAAGGGTGTTTAGTTTATTCACAACAATACTCTCACCGCCTTCCACATTCTTCAAGAACGATATAGTACATCCTCTTCGGAAACATCCTTACCCGCTATTTTTCCAACATACATCCAACGCCTTTAATTGGATTATCGGTACTGTCATCTTTCGTCCCAAAACAAACCTTATTATTTCTTGATTTTTGTCGTTTCCTGCTTCGAACTGTGGTCCAATCTTCCCTACTATCAGATTCTTCAATATTAGGGATTGATGCATGAATTCCCTTGCCTGAATCAATATTCTCCTTATTCATTCCTGTACTCAAAAATTCAGAATTGTGTACGATTATTTTCGGTACATCAGCTGATTCCGATGACATTTGCGATCGGAGTACCTACGCCTTAGCACGATTTTCCATCACCACAGAACTGTATGAGTTCTTATCGTTCTTGTTTGACGTGCCGACAGTGGCGGTCCCGGATCTATGTAGTTTATCTTGGATAATTTCATTGACAGGATTTTTTGTTGTATGTTTACCTGTTTTTATTTCGTTTTCAAGGATACTTATCTTATACTTCAGTAAGTTGTTGTTTTCAATCAGAACTGAATTATTATTCTTAATTTCTTCCAAAAAAGACTTCTAATATTGATTTTCCATACGTAAATATTTAACTTCCGTCCTATCAGAGATTTCTTCGGTTGTATGACTCTCCTCAGATGGTAGATGCTGGCAAGTGGTATTTTTTCTGCTTGATGCCTTCACCAGACAGGATGGGTGAAAAATATCCTCGCATTTTGAACACTTGACAATTTTGTTCACTTATCCGTTGCAGTAACTACAGATAGTATCGGAAATTTCAATCGAAATGGTTGGACTAGCTGCGCGTTCATCTTCACACGTTGACATCTTGAACGACAATGAAATGAAATTGTTATATTCACAAAAAAGGGATATCATCCAAATTATTTGAAGATATTTTAATATCCAGAATCTACGATGTAAATGTTTCATATATATAGTATATATAGAAAACTAAACCGGAATATTAATTCTCGAACTATAAGATCAGCTCTAGCACTAAAATAATAGGATTAGTTTCTACGTTCCAAACATTCTTTCATCTCGGTAAATGCAATATTTCGCTATATGCAATTAAAATTCTTTATCCAGCAATTGTTTCTGTAAAATACTGGATTATTCCCAATGAGTGAGTGAGACAGAATATACATATATTGACAGATAGACGTTCCGGCGTTCAGCCAGCAGCTGATAACTGAAACGATAAGTGGCACAGCAATTGGTTTATAGGAACGGCTTGACCACTCAAAATTAAATTTAATATGTGTGTTTGAGTGGGTTTCGGGGTGGTATAGATTCAGAATTGTATATGGTAGATGGCGCTACAACCAGTTTATAGGAGCTCAAAAATGGCTTAATTGATTTCGGTGTAATTTTGTGTGTGTTTGAGTGGGTGGTTTAGATTAAAACTGGTGCCGCTAGATGGTGCTCCAATAGCTTTATAGGACTTCAGCAACAGCTTGACCGATTTTGATGAAATTCCGTGTGTATATTTTGATGGGTCTGAGGATAGTTCAGATTCACTATTGGAACTGGAAGGTGCTGCAATTGAATTACCTATAGAACTTTTTATCAATGAAAATATTGTTTGATATATTTTCGAGATAATTCGTATATAGAACCTATATGCCATTGGCAACTACAAAGTATCATCAGGCCATGACTCGAGGATATAACGAGAAATTTCAATAATGTTTTATTCGATTTGGCCAATAGCAAATCACACAATGATAACACGAAAATATTGAAATTATTCCACTTATATTAGTCGGGTCAGCTATAGTGATCAATATATCTGATCTGCAACACAGTAGTCAGTTTATGGTTATTGGAGATACGATGTATTGAGAAATCAGAATTTCAAATTGGCCATTGAACATTCACTCTTCGATGAAAATCTATATCTGAAATTCTTTTTTTTTTTGGCCCCAGTTCAGAAACATTTCAGTAGGTTTGATTTCTAACTTCTAGTAAAATATAATAACCAAAAAAATCGTCGTGAAATGTAGAATAAACTGTGTGATTTTTCAAATTTCTACAAACCTGTTTCTTTTCTTCATCCCACCTCAACGAATAAGAAAATTTTGTTTTCTTCCGAGATAGATGTTATTCTCAAGAGGTACAAATTATTTTTAAAATAATTGTTAAAAACCACTGACGTGAAGTCGGGAGCCTTTGCGCCCCTCACGATATACGGCATGTACCTTCAAGCTGCCTTTTTTCAACCGAATATTAGATTTTAATTCTAACAGATCTGTGTTTTTCTAAATATTGCTAAAATAAAAGTTGGCTTGATGGTTTGTGCGGAATCTCAGGAGTATCTGAAAATAGGTCTCAAATAAATCATACCTCCCTCATTATTTACACTGACCATTTTGTACCTAGTGTTCATCATATTCCCAGTTATATGTATAATATGCAATACCCATAAGATGTAGTACCTATTATAATAACTATTACCCTCAAAAAATTTCAACCAATCATATTAACGCATATGTTACAACGAACCAATATTTTTGAATATCAATGCAGCGTGAAATTATCCGGATATTTGCACGTGTGCTTTAGGTGAATATTTTTGTGACTTTTTAAACCACGGAAAACATTCGGGATGATTGTCAAAATATTTTATCTATTTGAATTACAATTAGTATTTGAACAATAATAATTGAGTGAAATTCTTTTCGGGAAATAGTTCTTCATACACCCGTCGTGCTTGCCAAATTATCAATTTTTTTTTCGAGTATTTGGCAAGCACTCGGGATATAACTACTGATTATTACCTCTTATTCAATATTCAAGTTTCATAATATCCACCATCGTGTAATATAACCTCCAATAACATTGTGTATGAATGGTACTTAACTCGTCAATATTCTGAGTTTACACCAATGTCGTATTATAGACATGGATAATAAAATTCATCTACGACTAATAATAATGAATAATGTGCACATTATAAGAGTGTTTACTCAAGCATAATGGCATTCATAATTCATCAATGAAAATTCAGTATGTAGTAGCCCATCACCATGGTAGGAATAAATAAGAAATTATATTGTATGTGAACTGTCATATCAGGTTGCATTGGATTCCAGCAATTTGATATTATTTAAGAAAGAATTAATCATCGTGGATCCGTGGATGGGGCATAGTAAGTATTCAATTCGCTTATTATCACTGTTATTATTCTCTCGTGTGAGTGCGAAACTCTACCCTCGTGAATAATGACAGTCATATTACGCTCATTGAATAATAATATACCAATATATAATCTCGATACATCTGAAATGCTCGCAAAATATGAGCTGCTTTAAGGGGTACTACATGGGTTTATTTTCACGAATGTTGAAATTATTTTGCCACCATTATATACTAACCGACGAAGAAACTGCAACACTCAGCTATTTAAATTCTATTTTTTTGGTAAAACATAGATAGTATAGCAAGGAGTAAATGATTGAAATTTGGAGAAAAAATTCGTTTTTTCATGTAAATATCTTTTGTTACTTTTTCAAATTTTACAACAAACCAGATATTCGAGGAGATCCAAAGTCGATGTTTAGTTGTTCCTAAAATGCATAGAGAACGTGTACGTGGAATTTATCGCCAGCTAAGTGAATTTGAAAGAGGTCGAATTATTGGTCTACGGGTGGCGGGGTTGTCATTTCGAGCAATCGCTAACCGTACGAACAGAAATCCAACTACTGTTATGAGATGTTGTCAAGCGATATTTGATAATGCCCAAAATCGAAGAAGATTAGGCACCGGACGTCGAAGGGGTACAAATGAAGTTCAAGATCGACATCTAAGACTTATGGCTATTAAAGAACGATTTGCGACAACTCGATCTTTCGCTGATGAGTGATTAGGAGAACAAGGCTATCCTGTGACTGTCCGAACGGTTTACCGCCGGATAAGGTCTTTGGGACTGCAACATTATCGACCCCATCTTGTGTTACCCCTGACGGTTGAGTATCGCCGGCAACGATTACAGTGGTGTAGAGAACGTCAACATTGGAATGCAAAATGGCATCAGGTCATCGTTTCTGATGAATCTCGTTTCTACTTGGGTGCACATGATGGCCAAAGAAGGCTTAGACGACGTCGGGAAGAAAGCCGTTAACCTCAGTTTGATACTGAGCGTCATGTACACTGGACAGTAGGCGTTATGGTATGGGGTGCTACGGCACATGCAAGAAGGTCACCTTTAGTCTTTATTCGAGGTAATATGACAGCGCTGCTTTAACTTCAATAAATAGTGGAGCCATATTTTCTCCCTTACCTTAATCGGCTCGAGAATCCAATATTTCAGCCAGATAATGCTCGACCTCATGTTGCCAGAGTTAGTTCAAACTCTTTTGAAGCGACCCATGTGAATCTTTTGCCATGGCCGAACAGATCCCCGATCTTTCACCCATAGAGCATGTTTGGGACATCATGGATAGAAAGCTTGGAAATTTACCCCAGCCCCACGGACCTTGGCGGCTCTGATACATGAATTAACAGGTAGCTTGGGATAGTATCCGTCAAGAAATAGACCATCTTATTGCATCAATGCCAAGACGTGTTGGGGAGTGTACAGATAATCGTGGTGGACAAACACATTATTAACGAATTTATTAAAAAAAATTGTGAACCCTTCCTTTTTTTTTCCTCAAATTTCAATCATTTACTCCTTGCTTTACTATGTATGTTTTACCAAAATAAAACTAAAATTTGAACAGCTCCTTCAAGTTGTTGCAGTTTCATTGTCAGTCAGTATATTTCATTGAATTCGTCACTGTTGCTGAAACTTCTACAATCCAAGCCGGGTTGAATGAAAAGCGTTTACATGTATAGAAATGTGTATGTGCTAAAAAAATTTTATTCGTTCTGAGGATGAGGAACGGATTATAAATATCATTACATTTATATATGCATAATATTATCTATAGTATCTAGATTACACGGACTCATACGTTTAAATCCCATCCTTTGAGACTTGTGGTGCGTGTACCTTTTAATAGGTAAATCATGGTTACATGCGTATATCGGTAGGAATTTCTACATACTTGTTGGTAGATACGATAAACCGAGTGTCACTCATATATTTCTCTCATATCTTAAGCATGCCATGTTATTTATATGTAATTTGATATACGGAGACATATCTGCTTGATTAAGGGGGTACATCATTGAAATTTATTTATCGTAGAATATGTACCATATTCCTAGTTGAAGCATTCCAACTCTCCAATATTTATATACATTCTGTTATGCATGTCAAGCAGAAGCTGAAGCGAACGCATGGCTTACCGTATTCAATTTGTAATCACAAAAGTTATATGGATCATGTCTCATGAAAATACGAAAGGAAAGAGACTTGTGCTCTGTTCGTTTCCGGCCTTTTATACACTATTGGCTTTCATTGAATTATGTGTCCGTTGTCTGAAATTATTTTTTGACTACACGTCGCGAAATACTATTTTTCACTTGATAATCGAAGTTGAAATTAATTCAATCGAGAATAGAAAATGATTTCGGAAACTATATCATAGTATACTGAGTTATACATTTATTTTAACCGTAGATTCCTCCCATAAAATTAAACACTTTTTTGATTCACCATTTTTATAAATTTGGCTCAGGTACAGAGATACAGGCTGTTGAAATTAAAAAAAAATCAGTTTTTCCTTTGTAGCTTTGACATGGTGATTCCGAATGAAATGAATATTGAGGTGCAGTGTTCTATGACCATGATAGATATTCTGCAATTAACCTCCTTCCAATGGTTTGCTAGTTATAAATTAACCATTTCAAGAAACTATGATAAATAAGCGTGAACAAAGCAGCTGAAGTACAAAGGGATTATCGCTTTAAGGTAAAGCTACCACTAGTAGTGTTTTTTCATCGGCGTTGAATTATGCTTCACTGATGATTCCGAGTAAGGATGAAATCGCGGTATGTAGCTATTCAACTTTGATGAAACCAAACTCTGTGGGTTGCTCTGAACTATGGTCTCTACTTGTCCGTTCACCCCATAAAGCAGTTGAAGTTTAGCTTAAGTTATTATAAAAATTTAAATTCATATAGGAAAATTAAATTGATATTCATAATTTCTCCTAAAACGTATGATATATTCTTATTTGAATGATGAAGGTCTGGTGAAAATCCAGAAATTTAACTGGTTTATGAATCCGACACTGAACTAGAAACCCTCGATTAATAGTGAATGCCACGTTGGCATCGTTCCTAGATAATTCATCCTCACAACAGATATAGAGGAAAACATCATCTAATGACAACATGATTTTCCGAATTTTTATTTTTAATTCTATTACATTTTTGATTTCCACAAATCCCATTATACTTCAATTGATTACGTCCGGCAACGTTGATCTGATTGAGACTCCACGTCTATGGAGTGGGACCCTAGATTTTATACTGAGGTTCGAATGATGTAATTTTTGTATTCATTTATAAATTTGAAAATAATAAAAAAAATGCTGAATTAAGGGCAAAATCTTAAGAACTGAATGAGTAAATAAGTTTTCTCAAACAAATTCGTTGAATTTCAAGCATCGGATGATACAGATTTGGTTATTTTCAATAGATTGAGATAGAGTGTAGAGAAAGAGCAGAGGTGTATCAGCACATCGTGAAATCTTTGAAGGCTTGCAACATTTTACCTGATCCGAATCTGAAAAAACAGTAAATGAGAAAGTGTTTCATTAGTGGAGAGGAGTCTATTGTTAAAACTAATGTACAACTTGAAGAGTCATCCTGTGTATAGATAATTCCCATTTACCATTCAAAATTGCCATTCTCAACTGATTTATTCGATATGTATGTCATCTGCATTTCATCACACATATTAAAATATCAATTATCCTTTGGCAACGTAGTAATAAACAAGATGCAGCGAAAAATCAATAGATATAATAGGAGAAAACCTGTTTGTAAGGGGTGCTTTTATTTAGACGAAGTCACTTTGAACATTTTATTTACATCCTTACTATTTTTTACAAGTTATACAATCTAGAGAAAGTTTCTTGGAAAATGAATATGTGCTTTTAATGATTAATTAATTTAATATATACCTTCTAGTGTGTTGAGAAAAGTCATATTTTGCATCTTCGCATTTTCTGGTTCTATGTACTATCTGCGCTCTTGCGTATTACCTGCAGCATGTGACTCCAAACGGATTGCTTGCGAAACACCTTAGCGGGGAAATGAATATACGAAGGGGTGTATAGTTTCGAGTGATTGCAGTCCAGAACCTTTGTTGGTTGAACGCTAGCTGTCACTACTTTGCTCAGAAATGGTTTGTTGGATTCTCATGGAGACCCTCTTCCTCGTCGTGTTGTTCATCATCATTGAGTCATGTATAGCACTGATGAGTCCAAACAAGGATGGAACCGGTCTGCCGCTACTCAACTTTGATGACGACAGTCTCTGGGTTTACACTGAACTTTTACACTGATACATTTGGCGTCTCACTCGCGTTCCGGAAAGAATGATTCCTTCATTCTGTATTTATGGAATTTTTGGCTGAAAATAGTCTTCGACGATTGGGTTTGACTCACTGAGTAATCCGGTGTCAAATTCAGAACTTCTGTCCGTCTGGCCAGCAGTCCGTAAGCACGACAACGCTCGAATGAAACGATTTAAATAGTTGAAATTTGCAGGGTATGTTTGGAGCATATATATCTCCGTTAAGTTCTTTAATAGAATTAATCCATCGAGTGGTTTGTGCGGCCATCTGAAATACTGAGTAAATGATTAATTCGTTGGGTGCTTATTCATGTTGGCCAATTTGAATCAAATGATGAGTGCTTTTAACTCAGTGGATAGAGAGAACCCCTTATCTAGTCAGATGGTAGTTGCCACCGTTCAATGCCAGCTCAAATATTGAGTGATGTACCTAAGGTGGCGTAAGGATACAGTCAAAAAGAATACACAGAACATTACTAATTGTTCCTACTCTCACAAACTCCTAGGAACTTCTGAGGGATCCCCTGGGAAAATATTTAGGCTCAGTATAATCATAATAATGTCATTAGATTTTTATTCCCTCATAGTGAAGTAAATCTGCATCGGCGCACTTGCTATCGACATGATTATGATTATACTAATCCTCCTTGATCTTCCCCAAGTAAACCCCCTCAGAAGCTCCTAAGAGCTTGTGCGAATTATGAGAATCAGTCGAGTCCTGTTTAGGATTTGTGACTGTATCCTTACACCACCTTAAGTACAGCACGCTCGATATTTGACCCGGCAGTGAATGGGGGTCACTACCGTCTGACTAGCACTCTGGTGGACTCTATCCACTGAGCTCGAAGCACTCATAATTCAATTCACATTGGTCAACGTGAACAAGCGCGCCAAATAGCACTGACTTCACGTCAGTGCTTCATATATTTTTTCAAGTCCTTCTGACAATACTGTTCGTTACTAGTGTCTGGCCTTGGCCAATTAGTTTTAACGTCGTTCTAAATAAAAAATGGGTTCAAGCCCTGTGGACAGGAGCTTTCTGGCGCTCTAGTTCAAACAGACAAACTATATCTCCGAAAGTATTATTGGTTTCTCTGAGTTGGGAATTATATCAATGTATACATATGATAGAGCTGCATCATAAAGGAAATTCAATTCAAATAATAGTTTATTTATCAAGATTAAATGAGCAATCATGAGAATGAGAACTGCACCAT
Source organism: Halyzia sedecimguttata (assembly GCA_937662695.2). NCBI lineage: Eukaryota > Metazoa > Arthropoda > Insecta > Coleoptera > Coccinellidae > Halyzia > Halyzia sedecimguttata. The sequence goes on along the minus strand of OW569416.2, from coordinate 4,733,197 downwards.
GGAAGAAATCGAATTAAATCTGGCCAATTTGGCCCAATAACGAATTTAACCGAGATATTCATCTAACTAACCTACTCTGAAAATTTCAACTGCCTAGCTCATTCCGTTCGAGAGTTATTGTGGAAAAACATATTTTAAATTTTCAAAATTTTTTTTTTACACTTTGCGGTAATCTGGTCAATACAAAACTTCACATGCGTATAAAGGTCATGATTCTACAATTTGATGCTAAATTTCAGATAGATCGAAGGAACTTATGTCCTACGGCCGCGGCCGTAGGCACGATAACTCTCGAACGAAAGGAGTAAGCGGATTGAAAATTGCAAGGTGGTTTTGGAGCGTAAATATCTCGGACATAAGTTCCTTCGATCTATCTGAAATTTAGCATCAAATTGTAGAATCATGACCTTTATACGCATGTGAAGTTTTGTATTGACCAGATTACCGCAAAGTGTAAAAAAAAAAATTTTGAAAATTTAAAATATGTTTTTCCACAATAACTCTCGAACGGAATGAGCTAGGCAGTTGAAATTTTCAGAGTAGGTTAGGGAGATGAATATCTCGGTTAAGTTCGTTATTGGGCCAAATTGGCCAGATTTAATTCGATTTCTTCCATGGTGCAGTTCTCATTCTCATGATTGCTCATTTAATCTTGATAAATAAACTATTATTTGAATTGAATTTCCTTTATGATGCAGCTCTATCATATGTATACATTGATATAATTCCCAACTCAGAGAAACCAATAATACTTTCGGAGATATAGTTTGTCTGTTTGAACTAGAGCGCCAGAAAGCTCCTGTCCACAGGGCTTGAACCCATTTTTTATTTAGAACGACGTTAAAACTAATTGGCCAAGGCCAGACACTAGTAACGAACAGTATTGTCAGAAGGACTTGAAAAAATATATGAAGCACTGACGTGAAGTCGGTGCTATTTGGCGCGCTTGTTCACGTTGACCAATGTGAATTGAATTATGAGTGCTTCGAGCTCAGTGGATAGAGTCCACCAGAGTGCTAGTCAGACGGTAGTGACCCCCATTCACTGCCGGGTCAAATATCGAGCGTGCTGTACTTAAGGTGGTGTAAGGATACAGTCACAAATCCTAAACAGGACTCGACTGATTCTCATAATTCGCACAAGCTCTTAGGAGCTTCTGAGGGGGTTTACTTGGGGAAGATCAAGGAGGATTAGTATAATCATAATCATGTCGATAGCAAGTGCGCCGATGCAGATTTACTTCACTATGAGGGAATAAAAATCTAATGACATTATTATTATTATACTGAGCCTAAATATTTTCCCAGGGGATCCCTCAGAAGTTCCTAGGAGTTTGTGAGAGTAGGAACAATTAGTAATGTTCTGTGTATTCTTTTTGACTGTATCCTTACGCCACCTTAGGTACATCACTCAATATTTGAGCTGGCATTGAACGGTGGCAACTACCATCCGACTAGATAAGGGGTTCTCTCTATCCACTGAGTTAAAAGCACTCATCATTTGATTCAAATTGGCCAACATGAATAAGCACCCAACGAATTAATCATTTACTCAGTATTTCAGATGGCCGCACAAACCACTCGATGGATTAATTCTATTAAAGAACTTAACGGAGATATATATGCTCCAAACATACCCTGCAAATTTCAACTATTTAAATCGTTTCATTCGAGCGTTATCGTGCTTACGGACTGCTGGCCAGACGGACAGAAGTTCTGAATTTGACACCGGATTACTCAGTGAGTCAAACCCAATCGTCGAAGACTATTTTCAGCCAAAAATTCCATAAATACAGAATGAAGGAATCATTCTTTCCGGAACGCAAGTGAGACGCCAAATGTATCAGTGTAAAAGTTCAGTGTAAACCCAGAGACTGTCGTCATCAAAGTTGAGTAGCGGCAGACCGGTTCCGTCCTTGTTTGGACTCATCAGTGCTATACATGACTCAATGATGATGAACAACACGACGAGGAAGAGGGTCTCCATGAGAATCCAACAAACCATTTCTGAGCAAAGTAGTGACAGCTAGCGTTCAACCAACAAAGGTTCTGGACTGCAATCACTCGAAACTATACACCCCTTCGTATATTCATTTCCCCGCTAAGGTGTTTCGCAAGCAATCCGTTTGGAGTCACATGCTGCAGGTAATACGCAAGAGCGCAGATAGTACATAGAACCAGAAAATGCGAAGATGCAAAATATGACTTTTCTCAACACACTAGAAGGTATATATTAAATTAATTAATCATTAAAAGCACATATTCATTTTCCAAGAAACTTTCTCTAGATTGTATAACTTGTAAAAAAATAGTAAGGATGTAAATAAAATGGTCAAAGTGACTTCGTCTAAATAAAAGCACCCCTTACAAACACGTTTTCTCCTATTATATCTATTGATTTTTCGCTGCATCTTGTTTATTACTACGTTGCCAAAGGATAATTGATATTTTAATATGTGTGATGAAATGCAGATGACATACATATCGAATAAATTAGTTGAGAATGGCAATTTTGAATGGTAAATGGGAATTATCTATACACAGGATGACTCTTCAAGTTGTACATTAGTTTTAACAATAGACTCCTCTCCACTAATGAAACACTTTCTCATTTACTGTTTTTTCAGATTCGGATCAGGTAAAATGTTGCAAGCCTTCACCTTGCAATTTTCAATCCGCTTACTCCTTTCGTTCGAGAGTTATCGTGCCTACGGCCGCGGCCGTAGGCACGATAACTCTCCCGGCCGGTCGGCCGGCCGGACAGAATCAAAACAAATTTGGAATTTGTTTCGTAAAAAAAAATTTTTTTTTTATTACTCTGAAACCTTCTGTCCGATTTTGCCCAGTAACGAACTTAGCCGAGATATTTATCCCGTTCGAGAGTTATCGTGCCTACGGCCGGACCGGCCGGCCAAACGGCCGGACAGAATGAATTTCCACCACGGATTCTTGATCAGTGAGTCGAACCAAATCGTTTAAGACCATTTTCATCGAAAAATTCGAAAATTACAGACATTTGGGCAGATTGATAAGCACTCAGTTCCGAGGAACTAGAGCGCCAAAAAGGCTCTTGTTCAAACTCTGACAAATTATATCTCCAAAAGTATTGATTTCTCTGAGTTGGGAATTATATCAATGGAATCTTATAATAGAACTGCATCATAAAATAGAATAAATGAAATAGGAATCCATTGATATCATTCCCAACTCGGAGAAACAAATACTTTCGGAGTTATGATTTGTCGAAGTTTGAACAAGAGCGCCAAAGCTCCTGTCCACAAAGCTATCCCCCTTTTTCAATTTGGCTTCTGTGCGACAATTCATAAGAATTTTCGTAATTAAATTCAAATCGTAGGTCTATGACTCATCTCATATTGGATTTATATACATCAGGAAATTATAATTAGAGTATTCTATGAAATCATATAGGTAGAATTGAGAATAATTATTGAAATTTTGAAAAATCATATCTCCGTCACTATTAGTTTGTTTCAGTTGAGAATGACATCAATGGATTCTTATGATGAAACTGCATCTTAATAAAATTGAATAGAAAATTTGTAATTTAAAAAAAATTTTTTTTGTTACTCCGACACCACCAGGCTGATTTTGCCCAATAATGAACGTAACCGACGTAACCTAAACCTACTCTGTAAATTTCAACTGTCTAGCTCATTCCGTTACAGAGTTATCGTGTATCGGACGGATGGACGGCCGGACAAAATCGATTTTGACCATGCATTCTTGATCAGTGAGTCGAACTGTATCGTTTAAGACTATTTTCAGCCAAAAATTCGAAAATTACAGACATTTTGGCAAATTGATAAGCACGCAAGACACAAAAGACTTATATTTTGGCTCAGCATCGGACCTCCATAACCACTCAACGGAATTCACGTGAATCCTAGCACATACAACACCATGAACAGCAGCTTACTTATGTGCATGTGCAGTTGACCCTTCACACAAAGTAATCTTTATAATGCTGCCGGCGCACAAACCCACCAAAAAACCGTCTGCTCATGCGCAGCACGAAAAATGCCCGAATGTGCTCCGTAATATCCAAATTGGCCCTAGGGCCACAGTACGGGTACTTCAAATCGGAGGGAATGCTATTTCCCCAAAACTGACATGCACGCGCACATAATTGCCATGAATTTTCCTTCAAAACCCCACAATATTGGCTCAGCACCAGACCCATGAACGCTAGACGCTAGTAAATCACTCCCAATCTAACTCATAGAAACTAAAATCAGCCAATTCTCCCATGACCATGAGCAGCCCACTCGTGGCAGAAAGTCCTCTAAAATTCACACACCTCACACAAAACTCCGATTCTCCAGCACCAGGGGTTCAGAAGATATCGCAGCTTCAATCCTAGCAAGTACGGACGCCCTCAAGGGGATTCTAGGATGAATCGAATCCTCACCTCAAAACCCCCTCTCCTCTCGGACAAAAACTCCTGCATTTAAATCACTTCTCGTCTGCGCATGCGCCGAACGAAAAATTACCTAAAGGGGCAGCGTGAATTTCAAACCTGTCTCAAGAACCACGTTATGGACACTCCACCTCGGAAACTATGCTATTTTCTCTTAACTGGCTTGAACACACACATAATTGACATGAAGTGGTGATATGACCTTTTGGTCCCTCTCCAGTAGCTAAACTTTCAGATAAATTTAAAGGAAAGCTCCTTACTTCACGTCAATTCTTGACGCATTTTTTTTTGTAATTTTTAAAAATTTTCTAGTGGTACGGTCCTCAGAAAATTTTACACATGCTTTCATGTTTCTTCATTCTACAACTATTCACCAGGCTTCAAATCGATCAAGTCTATTTTTTTTTGAGTTATCGAGGAGTTCGATCGAGTTATCGAGGAAATAATATTCCAGGTGGGTATAACTCCTATTCAGATGCGCAACCTACCCTGAAATTGCAAGTCCCTATCTCCGATAACTTGAGAACGAAAAGAGCTAGCGACTTGAAATTTCCAGGGTAGGTGGCGCATCCCAATACGGCGGACAAGTTCGTTAATGGGCATAATCGGCCCAGCGGTTTCCGAGTAATAATTTTGTTTTCAACCAATATAAATCCGATCGAATCGAAACTTGGCGAGTAGTTGTAGAATATGAACATAAGCACGTTCGTGAAATTTTGTGCGAATCGTATGGCTAGAAAATTATTAAAAAATTATTGAAAAATATTTTTGTTGTCACGATAACTTGAGAACGGAAAGACATAGCGGATTAAACTTTCCAGGTTAGGATGTGCACCAGAACGCGACATTTCAGTTTGATTATGAGCATAATCGGCCAAACGGTTTTAGAGTTATAGGCATCTGAAATTTTCTGAAATTTGGTGGTTTTTTGTACCTCATTAACTCAAAAAATACTGAACCGATTGAATTCAAACATGGTTATTACTTGTAGAATGCCAACGCGGAAATGTTTGCACAGTAGAAAATTTTTAATAAATCATTGAAAATAAAACAAAAAATTCTATATATCACTAACTAATCGTTTGAAATTGCTGAAATTTTCCAAGAGCCTTCATAACCTAACTCTACTGCCAAGTTTCAAGTTTTAATACGATCGGTTGAATATTGTTGGAGATTCGAGCATTCTTGTGTGAGTTCAGTAGATGGGTGACCGATGCCTCGATAACTTTCGAACGAAAGGAGATAGGGACTTGCAATTTTAAGGGTAGGTTGCGTATCCGAAAGGGAGAGTTGAGTTCGATTTTGGGCATAAACGGCCTAACGGTTTCCGAGTTATACCCACCTGAAATATTATTTCCTTGATAACTCAAAAAAAAATTGGTTCAAGCACTGACGTGAAGTCAGAAGCTTTTGCGCGTATGTTCTATTGTCCATTCTTCTGTATTGGACACCCTTAATCGAATTTACCATGGTAAAATATGTTGTCCATTCTCCTGTATTGGACACTTAATTGGAATTTACCATGGTAAATTCGAAGGAGAATGGACAACATATTTTACCATGGTAAATTCGATTAAGGGTGTCCAATACAGATGAATGGACCATAGAACATACGCGCAAAAGCTTCTGACTTCACGTCAGTGCTTGAACCAATTTTTTGAAAATGTTCTAGTGATACGATCCTCACAAAATTTTGCAAGAATTTTCGCGTTGTCATTCTACAACTAATAACCATGTTTGAATTGGATCGGTTTTGATTTTTTTGAGTTATTGAGGATATCACAACCAAATTTCAGATTGGTATCACTCCAAAACCGTTTGGCCGATTATACCTATAAACAAACTCAGATGCCACATTCAGATGCACAACCTAACTTGAAAATTTCAAGTCACTGTCTCTTTCCGTTCTCAGTTTATTGTGACATAAATAATATTTTTTAATAAGTTTTTTTTAATTTACTAGCGATACGATTCTCACAAAGTTTCACAAACGTCCTTAGGCTTGTATTCTACTCACTAAGTTTCAAATCGATCAGATTGGTAATGGTTGAAAACAAAATCATTACTCGGAAACCGTTGGGCCGATTATTCCCATTAACGAACTTGTCCGTCCTTCTGGAATGCATCACTTACCCTGAAAATTTCAAGTCGCTATATCGATCCGTTCCCAATTTATCGTGGCAACGGCCTGCCGGCCGGACAGAATCAAATTTGACCTTGAATTCTTCATCAGTGAGTTAAACCTAGTCGTTTGAGACCATTCTCGGCAAAAAATTCTAAAATTACAGACATTTGGGCAAAATGATAACGCGATGTTCCCCAGAACATAAGCCCAAAAACTAAAATTCCACAAATCGTTTAACTATATCTACTTATTCAATCGCCATCGTTCTTACACTCATCAGAGTCTGAGTAGGAAACGACGAAAATAATTTTTTTTTCAATTCGTATCCATCGGATCAACACAAAACTTTGCATGCATACAAAGGTTGTGATTCTACAAGTCGACACTCAATTTCAGATAGATCGAGTGAGTAGTTTCGACAATATTCAGTAAAACTGATTTAACTAGAATACCATATCTCCGAAATGGTGTAATTTGTCCATAAACGAACTAAATCGAGATATTTATGGCCCAAGCCTAACCTGGAAATTTCAACTCTATAACTCATTCTTTTAGAGAGTTATCGTACCTACGGACGGTCGGCCGGCCGGACGTCATTAGATTTGAAAACGAATTATTCATAAGTGAGCTGAACCCAATCGTTTGATACCATTTTTGGCCAAAAATTCCAAAAATACAAACATCTGAGCAAAATGATAGTACGGTGTTCCCGGCGGTACAAGCGCGCACTATTATCAATAGACGAACTTACATTGACAGATTAATTGAACCATGACTAATATGCCTAATATGTATTCATCGAAGCCTCAAGACATCAGTTGTGTTTCCGATTGGTTAGGCGATTTCATTCCACTCGATAACGATTGCATTGATTGCGTAACGACCGAAAAATGATAATAACAGCTTTATACGGCATCCAATTATCAACAAGTTGGGATGTGTAATTTCAAATTTCCCAATGTTCGTGTATTAATGGTATCAAGTATAATAACGATCAATCACAATACCATTGTGATTGATAGAGATCCCTAGATTTCAGCTTCATTAATATAACAATCCATTAAAAAACAATTGATTTCAATCCTGCATGCTACAACACATATTGGGCCAATCATTATTTTGTCTATTTCGAGAAACAATGTTGATGAACAAGGCAAAATTCCTTTTGTTCCAATATTTTCACAATCGTGAATTTTTTCAATCAACGTTGAAGTACTTATGTAGAATTCACAAATCAAATGACATACTCCGTCCGTAGCGCATGCAAGTTCGAACATAATATCAGCTCTTATTTTATTTCCAGTATTATTTATATTTCTTAGGATTTTTGTGATTGAGTTCAATTTGCTTCGTTGGTTCGGAAAGTTAGGAAGAAACGATTAATTTTAGTTGCAACTTTCATCTCAAGAGACTCATATTGGTGAATACGAAAATAGGATATATTCTTAGGCCTCGCATGAATGTATTTTGAAATGTACAGAAATTGTGAATAATTGTGCAGTTTATTATCTCATAAAGGAGTGGATATAGAGAATCTATTTTGTATTATCTTATTCTCATATTAATTTTTGTGTTGAAAATTCCTAGTATTTCAAATATAGAGTCGAAGGATTCCACTCGTATGAGAGCCTTGACTTTGGATATACAGGGCGATTTTCGGAAATTGGGTGCAATAGATATTGAACCAATCAACTCAGAGATTGCAAAATTTGCAGTTTGCCTTCCACAGCTTTCGTTTCCCCTATATCAAATCAAAAAAATCGGGAGCGGAGTAGAAAAATTCAGGACATTTGCTATCTTTGTTATTATTAGTTAATCCTGTACGTGAATGCTGAAAAGTTATTCAATTTGCAATTCAACAAAATAATCTAAAGATATTGCTTGGCACAATCATACAGGTTGTTTATAAGTTCAGATGCTGAATAAATAGATTCTGACTCCTAGAACGATATTTCACATGTTATAGCAATGATATACCAATTCTTATATCCTTTAACTATTCAGACCAAGGATGACACAACTCTGAGCAATATTTCAATTAAAATTAGTTTAATTCCTCATATTATTTTTGTTTGTGGGAATTTGTCGTTTATTTTATTCATGTTTGTACCTACTTCATTTAAAAATGGGGAAAAACATTTTTAGACAAATTAATTATTTTGGGAGGAAACTAATGTAATATAAAATATTCAATCAATGGACTGATATTTAGAAATTGAACGACCTTTAATGAAAATTATTGATGTGTAATCCTTTGTTTGAACGGGTATAGGGTAATTATATGAATTGGTATATCGAGATTACCTTGTCTAAATATGTTTTGAGACTAGGTATGTAAATATCGGCAAAATTTCACATACTAATAGAAATTGTTAGTTTCTCAAATATTGTATTTCCTCATTATCAAATGAAAATAATTATATCTATAATAGACAAACATGAATGAAGATGTGAATACAAATAAAATTAATGTGAGAAATCAAAATAATACTAACAAAAATAGCAAATGTAAAAAATTGGTTCAAGCACTGACGTGAAGTCAAGAGCTTTTGCGCGTATGTTCTATTGTCCATTCTCCTGTATTGGATACTCTTACTGAACTGACTTCACGCCAGTGCTTGAACCAATTTTTTTTTCGTAATTATAATTTTGTAGGAGTACAGTTGTTACAAAGGTTCACACACGTCTTTAGGTAGACATTCTACAACTAGTTAACAAGCTTCAATTCAATCGACTATATATTTTTTGAGTTATCAAGGAAATAATATTCCAGGTGGGTATAACTCCGAAACCGATGGACCGATTATGCCCAAAATCAAACTTGACCCCTTCCATTCGGATGTACAACGTACCTTGAAAATTGTAAGTCCCTATCTCCTTTCGTTCGAAAGTTTTCAAGGCAACGGTCACCATCCCGCTACTGAACTCAAAGAAAGCTGCCCCGATCTCCAACAATATAGATCGGATTTTGTTCAAACTTGAAACTTGGCAGTAGAGTTAGGCTCTCTCAAAATTTCAGCGATGTCGGAGGTATAGTTTCTGACATAGAATTTTTTTCAATGATTTTTTAAAAATTTTCTAGTGATACGATCCTCACGAAATTTCGCAAGAATTTTCGCGTTGCCATTCTACAATTAGCAACCATGTTTGCATTGGATCGGTTCCGTATTTTTTGAGTTATTAAGAAAATAACAACCAAAGTTCAGATAGGTATAACTGCAAAACCGTTGCGTCGATTATGTCTATGAACAAACCCAAATTTCGCATTCGTCTGCGCAACCAACCCTGAAAATTATAAACCCCTATCTATTTCTATTCGCAAGTTATCGGGAGATACATAATATTTTTTCTTAATTTATTTAAAATTTACTAGTGGTACAATGTCGCATTCAGATGCACCACCTACCCTAAAAATAGCAAGTCGCTATCTCTTTCCTTTATCGGGTTATCGTGACGTAAATAATATTTTGTAATAACTTTTTTAAAATTTTCTACCGACACGATTCTCACAAAATTTCACAAACGTTCTCGTATTTGTATTCTACAAACTTGCTACCAAGTTTCGATTCAATGGGATCTGTATTGGATTATGACAAAATTATTACTCGGAAACTGTTGTGTCGTATCTGGATGCGCCACTTACCGTGAAAATTTCAAGTTGCTATCTCATTTCGTTTACTAGTTATCGTGGCAACGGCCGTGGCGGGATAGAATCAAATTTGACCTCAAATTCTTCATCAGTGAGTTAAACCTAGCCGTTTGAGACCCTTCTCGTAAAAAATTTACAGATATTTGGGTAAGTTATAAGTTCCTGATGAAGAAATAAGGACTCTTTGTCAGATTCAGTTTTGGCCCGCTGTTCACCTGTACAGAATGCCTATCAATTCGTCCAAATGTCTGTATTTTTCGAAATTTTAGCTGAGATGGGTCTCAAACGATTAGTTTCGATTCCCTCATGAAGAATGCGAGGTCCGGCCGGCTGGCAGTCCGTCAGCACGATTACGCTCGAACGCGAGTTAAAGAGTTGAAGTTTTCCGAGTGAGTTTGGAGACCAAATGCTCCCGCTATGTTCGTTAATGGACAAATTCCGTCGAGCAGTTTCGGAATGATATTCTAAGATGGAACATTATGTTTATTATTGAGTATGCAACGTCTCAGAGAATTGTTTAGACATTGACGATTTTTCAGGAGTACCAACCTGCCTTAGTTTCAGTTACAAAAACGTGATAGACCTAAATCATTGTCAACTGGCAGACTTTGTAAAAGTGAATGGAGTATAGGTATTTCGTTGCCTTCTTCTAATCATTGAAATGTCTGGAAATGAAATGGATGCACTTCCTCAGTTTTCAGTATTCTCCAAACTCTATTCGTTGACACTCCCATTTGACTAGATGCTCTGTTATTACTAATTACAGGGTCTCTTGTTACATCATTGATCACAATTTCGTGTTCATCACTGAGTATATTTCTTATGTCGTATGTCGTATATTTCACTGGCAAATAAATGATAATGGAAACACTCATTAACATTATTTTTCAAAATATCTCGACAATTACGTACTAGATCATGTATCCGCAATCTTATTATGCAGCCCATACACGATCAATATTATTGTACAATATTTTGGTTTGTGCAATATAATTGATCGTGTGTGGGCGTTATGGAGAGGTTGCACAATAGCGCAATATATTGCACAACTATCAATATTGCCTCCATACGATACAATCTTTAGCACTATCCAACATATTGTACAATAATATTGACCGTCTAGGGACCACCGTCAATATATTGTGCAACCCACATTGCACAATAATATTGAGCGTGTATGGGCCGCTGAAGGATAGATTGAATGAATAATCAGAATGATCTAGTGTCTAATTGTCAAATTAATAAATAATTGTTAAGGACCCATTCTTGAATTACGCTTCAAAAAACGGATGTATTCTATGAAATGAAAACTAAAATTAACATTCAGTAATGTATCTTCAATTGATTGAATTCAGAAAGATTCAATATAAAATGGTTTCTTTCTGGATTTGCTCTCCAAACTCTTAAAAATATCTGTTAAATAAAAATGTATTATTTTGTGAATTCCTTCTGCTTAATAAACACAAGATATTTGTCAGAAGCAATAAATCGAACAATGATGCCAAACAAACAATAACGACACAACATTAACGATGAATCAACTAAATTTTGTAACGTTTCGGAGTCTGAATCAGACTCCTTCGTCAGAATTTCGTCTCGAATTTCAGAATAACTACACCAACAAAAAATAATTCTGAAGATTTTCATTAAGTGTATCAAGAAGGAGTCTGATTTAGACTCCGAAACGTTACGCAATTTAGTTGCTTCATCGTTGATGTTGTGTCGTTATTGTTTGTTAGGCAACATGCAATGTCAGAAACACAAATTCTGCACAGAACTCCCCAGCCTATAGAATGATGACGACTTGTAATGCTCTCTGTTCCAACGTGGATATATTCCATGACTCATTGCTTAGGTTGAAAAGAGCGATAAAAGCTGATCTTGAGTCCTCTGATGCTTAGTTTATGCGGATAATTTGGTTATTGTTCAAGCTGTAATTTTTGTTGTAACTTGTTTACTTTCTCAGAGTATAAGTTTATGTAAAATATTAGGTTATTTTCCGGGTTGTAGTTTATTGTAACTTGATTATTTTGTTTGGATTGTCGCTACCTTTCAGTTGTTTATATTTTCATGGGTTGGATGATGCAAGAATTTTTTTATGTTTGAAATGATTTTTTTATATATGTGGATACTTTTTTGGGCGGATGCCTGTTTGTATTCCAATGTTGAATAAATAAATAAATAAATAAATAAATAAACATTGTTCGATGTATTGCTTCTGACCTTGTGCTTATTACGCAGAAGCAATTCACCAAATAATAAATTTTTATTTAACAGATATTTTTCAGAGTTTGCAAGAGAAAACCCAGAAAGAAACCATTTGATAATGAATGTACCTCCCACAGTATCCTTCAATAATTATTTGTATTTTATATGTAAAATATGGACACGAGGGAAACATTTTTTGTCACTATCAAGAAAAAAATATATCGAAGGAATGCCTATTAACAAACTCAAATGTCGCATTCCGAAGTGCAACCTACCCTGAGAATTGCAAATCGCTATCTCTTTCGGTTCTCAAGGTTTCGTGCGATACGTAATATTCTTCAATTGTTTAAAGTAATGAATCTAGTAATACGAATTTCACGAACTTTCACATACGTCTTTGTGTCAGCAGTCTATAAACAAGTTTCAATTCGATCGGATCTATATTATTTGAAAGTTTGTACTCGGAAACCGTTTGGACGATTACTATTAAATAGTCGCATTCGGATGCGCAACCCACCCTGAAAATTGCAAGTTGCAATCTCTTTCTGTTATCGTGGCAACGGAAGGTCGACTGGACATAATCAAATTTGACCTCGAATTATTCATCAGTGAGTCGAACCTAATCGTTTGAGTCCATTTTCGGCAAAAAATTCGAAAATTACCAACACTTGTGCAAAATGGTAGCACGTTGTTCCGCAGAACATGCACGTAAAAATGTATTCTAGTAGGTACACATTTCGCTCCTTAGACTTATACGATGAAAACACATTGAAAGATTCGTTGAACAGCAGGAAGTTGACTAATAGTCATAGTGAACTTAAGTTCGGATTTGTAAATTCAGATTCATATTATTTTTTCTATTCATGAGAGGTATTGTTCTTGGCATCTGAATTATCACTTAACGTGGTTGACGAAACATAAATCATTTAAGCCGAAACGTCTGAATATCTTCACTTAATAAACCCCATTACCAAAACAGATCACGAAAGGACCAAGAACATTTCTTCATACCTCCCACTAATCAGTCTGAGACTGGCGCCTCACGACCAAGTTGGAAATATCATTTCGAAGACTCAATTCAAGAATGAAGCATTTCCAGGTGGATGATTTAATGACATCCGTTCTTGATCTCTGTTTTGTCACGGAATAATAATAATTAGGAATATCACCAACGTGGAGGAAGCTATTAAATCGAAAACGTCATGAACGTGCGACACAAGAGATCCGAATGATCCTGCTTGATGGTGTTAAACGTGTACCTAGGCCGGGCTTTAGACTGATGAAAGTGTTCTCCGATTTGGTCGATGGTGATTTCCCGTTAGCATTTATTAATCGTATCTCCAAGTGGCTCATTCGAAGTGATCTAATTCACGCCTGGATTCAAGCATTTATACATCAACTGCAGTTACGGCGGAGTATCGTTTTCTGTAGATTACGTTTTACAAAAAAAAGATATTACACATTGACTGACGTGAAGTCAGGAGCTTTTGCACGTATGTTCCATTGTCTATTCACGCCTCTCAACTGGTTTGAAATTAGAATTCGGGCCAATGTGCAAAAATTGATGTCGGGAAACAATGGAAAATATGTTTTGCGTGTATGTTCTGGGGAACATTGCGTTATCATTTTGCCCTAATGTCTGTAATTTTCGATTTTGTTGCCCAAAATGGTCTCAAACGATTGGGTTCGACTCCACGATGGAGAATTCGAGGTCAAATTTGATTCTGCCCGGCCGGCCGTGGCTACGATAACTTGAGATCGGAAAGAGATAGTGACTTGAAAGTTTCAGGGTAGGTGGCGTATCCCAATACGACGGACAAGTTCATTAATGGGCATAATAGGACCGATGGTTTCTGAGTAATAATTTTGTTTTAAACCAATATAAATCCGATCGAATTGAAACTTCGTGAATATTTGTAGAATAATAACGCGATGTTTCCCAGAGCACACGCGCAAAAAACTGTGCACGTTTTGACATTTTGTGAGAATCGTATTAATAGAACATTTTAAAAAATTAATAAAAAGTATTTTTTATGTCACGATAACCTGAGAACGGAAAGAGATAGCAACTTGAAATTTTCGGTTTAGGATGTGCATCCAGATGCGACATTGGAGTTTATTTATAAGCCTAATCGGCCAAACGGTTTCGGATTTATACCCATCTGAAATTTTGTTGTTAATAACTCAAGAACTACAAAACTGATCCAATTCAGACATGGTTATCTGTTGTAGAATGCCAACGCGAAAATTCTTGTAGAACATACGCGCAAAAGCTCCTTACTTCACGTCGGTGCTTGAACCATTTTTGTTTTCGTAATTTTTTTAAAATTTCATTTTATTGCTTTATCTCTTTTACAAATTGAACAATTTCCTAACCTATTTTTATTTTGTGACTAGACAATATAAATGTCAGCATGAATATGATTGTTACTAGAAAAGTTTGGTTGAACTTGGTTTTTCGACATTTGTTCGAATTTTCACAAATCTGTGCTCATAGAAAATAATTAACTGGCGTTGATTTTGAATGATGTACATTCATGACAAAATTCTATTTTGATGAAAATTCTAATATATAACTTGGCAATTTACAGTAAGATTTGCGTTCTTGTGATTTTCAGATATGAATTCAACGTGAGATTGCAATGGCGAAACATCGAATAGAAGCAACTTTGCACCGAAATGAAACCACTTCTTAGGGAAAATTCGAACAAATGTCGAACAACCAAGTTCAAACAAAATTTACTATATTAACAATCACATTCATGCTGAAACTAATGTCGTCTAGTCACCGAAAAAAATTGCGTTTGGAAATTATTCAATTTTTAGTAGAGTTATGAACAAACAAAGAACAAATAATTGTCATGGTCTTCGAACCTGAATTTTGTCACATTGATTTAAGTTGAAATTTCAAACTTGTTTACTTAAATCACTTCATAAAAAAAAATTAATTTATAGAGATAATGGACATTTTTTTAAATTTCAATTTCCGCTCAAAGCGGAAGTCTCAGTTGGTCGAGTTTTATATCATTGTTTATCATTTTTGATACACCAATTTCTTAAAATTAATATATTTCGGAAATATTAATAGAAAAGAAAAGTCCCTATTGATGCGGAGTTGTTGGGAAGCACTATGCTATTGGAATTGAAAGTTATAGAGGAAATAACAACAAAAATTCAGATGTGTATAACTCCAAAACCGTTTGGACGATTATGCGTATTAACGAAATCAAATGTCGCATACGGATGCGCAGCGTACCCTGAATATTGCAAGTCGCTACCCCTTTCTGTTCTCAAGTTATCGTGAGATACACCATATTTTTTCATATATTTTTTTTCATTTTCTAGTGATACGATCGTCACAAAATTCCACATACGTCTTTATGTCGGTATGCCACAACTACAGTTACCAACTATTATTTCGATCGGATTCGTAAAACAAAAATTACAGACATTTGGGCAAATTTATAAGTTCTCTGTTCCGAAGAACAAGAGCGCCAAACAGTTTTAAAATTTTCAGTTATACAATTGCCACTGAATTTCTCATAAGTCTTCGTGTCAGCCTTCTTGCGACTAATAATTACCAAGTTTCAATTCGAACGGATCTTTTTTGTTTGAAAACAAAATTTGTACATGGAAACTCTTCGGCCGATGCACATTAACGAACTTAACCGTCGCATTCTGATACTCATTCTACCCTGAAAATTTCAAGTTGCCATCTATTTCCGTTCAAAAGCTATCGTGGCAATGGCCGTCCGGACAGAATCGAATTTGATCTCGAATCATCAGCGAGTCGAACCTAATTGTTTGACATATTTTTGGCCAAAAAACACGAAAATTACAGACATTTGGGAAAAATGATTATGCTATTTTTGATTTGTGTGTTTCTCTATTCCTTAAGTTGTTCCTATCTTTCGATTTTCTTAACTAGGTCTAGATGTTTCTCCTGTATACGATTTACCAAAAGTATAAGGGTTATTATATACCCAGTTTTGGAATATTTGTTTTTCACCAATTGATTTGTCTTAGTTGATAAAGACCTGAGATCATCTAGAGTCTTCAATGGTTGTTCATTGAACATAGAACAATTCTCCTGATTTTTTCCGAAATGTTGCTAGCAGAAGCGATCACATTCAATATAGCGTTGCTTTGCTGGTTGTTGGTTATTTTGTCGGACTTGATTAATTGTTATTTTATTAGAAGCTCTTCTATCTAAATTCATGATAGATACGAATTTTCTCAGATATCCATTATCTTGAAACAATTTTTGATGAAATCAATTTCATTATTTCGATTTGCAAGAATAGAACAAAGAAGATTAGCTATATCATAGACTGTTTTAATAATTGACCTCCCAGAGCATCCTTTAATGGTTAGAATATATTCACCATTAAATGCTGCTCAATTCGATTATTTATCCTTCAGCAGCTATGACAAATTGATACCAAGCTCACTTGAATATTGAATATGTATAAATGTATATATGTATTCTCTTTTCTTCTTCCTTTGACTAGTTAATCGGTTACATACTATACGAAACAATCTGAAGAGACATGAACGCAAAAGTCATTGTCGCCCGGCCTTTTTGCGCGTATGTTCTGGGGAACATCGCGTTATAGTTTTGCCCAAATGTCTGTAACTTTCGAATTTTTTGACGAAATTGGTCTCAAACGATTTAGTTCGACTCCCCGATGAAGAATTCGAGGTCAAATTTGATTCTGTCCGTCCGGCCGTCCGGCCGTCCGTTGCCACGATAATTTGAGAACGAAAAGAGCTAGCGACTTGAAATTTTCAGGGTGTGTGGCGCATCGCAATACGACGGACACGTTCGTTAATGGGCATAATCGGCCCAGTGGTTTCCGAGTAATAATTTTGTTTTCAACCAATATAAATCCGATCGAATTGAAACTTGGTGAGTAGTTGTAGAATATGAACCTAAGCACGTTTGTGAAATTTTGGGCGAATCGTATGGCTAGAAAATTTTAAAAAATTATTAAAAAATATTTTTTTTGTCACGATAACCTGAGAACGGAAAGAGATAGCGGCTTGAAAATTTCAGGTTATGTTGTGCATATGAATGCCACATTTGAGTTTGTTTATGAGCATAATCGATCAAACGGTTTCAGAGTTATAGCCATCTGAAATTTGGTGGTTTTTTGTTCCTCATTAACTCGAAAAATACTGAACCGATTGAATTCAAACATGGTTATTAGTTGTAGAATGCAAACGCAAAAATGTTTGCGAAATTTGGTGAGGATAGCATTTGTAGAAAATTTTTAATAAATCATTGAAAATAAAAAAAAAAAATCTTTATATCAGTAACTATACGTTTGAAATTGCTGAAATTTTGCAAGAGCGTTCATTACCTAACTCTACTGCCAAGTTTCAAGTTTTAACACGATCGGTTGAATATTGTTGGAGATTCGAGCATTCTTGTGTGAGTTCAGTAGATGGGTGACCGCTGCCTCGATAACTTTCGAACCAAAGAAGATAGGGACTTGCAATTTTCAGGGTAGGTTGCGTATCCGAAAGGGAGAGTTGAGTTCGTTTTTGGGCATAATCGGTTCAACGGTTTCCGAGTTATATCCACCTGGAATATTGTTTCCTTGATAACTCAAAAAATAAATATTCGATTGAATTGAAGCTTGATAACTAGTAGTAGAAAATCAACACAAAGACGTGTTTAAAATTCTGTAAGAACCGTACTCCTAGAAAATTTGAAAAAAATGACGAAAAAAAAAATTTTAAGAACCGCGCCTCCAGAAACTTAAAAAAAAATCACGAAAAAAAAATTGGTTCAAGCACTGACGTGAAGTCAGAAGCTTTTGCGCGTATGTTCTATTGTCCATTCTTCTGTATTGGACACCCTTAATCGAATTTACCATGGTTAATTATGTCGTCCATTCTCCTGTATTGGACACTTAATTCGAGTTTACCATGGTAAATTTGAATTAAGAGTGTCCAATACAGGAGAATGGACAACATAATTTACCATGGTAAATTCGATTAAGGGTGTCCAATACAGAAGAATGGACAATAGAACATACGCGCAAAAGCTTCTGACTTCACGTCAGTGCTTGAACCAATTTTTCTCGTTATTGAGTCGTATCTCTATCTCTTCACGCCACTGCATGTCGTGAATTGAAGTAACAAACGGATTCCTTGCTGTATTTGTCGAGATCAAGTTCTGTTCAACTATTATTTAATGCTTCCCACGGTCGATTTTTTGCGGAATTTTATTGATAGTTCATTTATTAAATGGCTAAGAGTTCCAATTCCTTGAACTTTGATTGATTGCTTTCTGTTGGGAAAAATCAGTGGTCGGTTAAGCGAAACATTAAGAAAGAAGACGTTAAATGGCGGCTCGGATAACAGATGTTTCAGTAGAATCGATTATTTTTTCGATAAATTATGCTTTATGTGCTTTCCATATCCATATTCATAGATGTAAAGCTTTTATATGGATAGGTTGACTGAATCGATTGTGAGTAGATGTCGAGATTTTTTATTCAGTTTCTCATTCGATGAAACTGTCATTATGATCTCGATTTGAAATGGTGCTCGTTCTCGAATTAAACGAAATTAATTACCTATACGATAAATGTCCTTTAGAAGTAGCGAATTTTCTATTCACCTTCTTTTTTGATGTACAACATGATATACAATTAAACCATTCATGTTTCTATCTACTATTGAAGACATCAATTCACACATACCGTGTGCGCCAAAAGTGTGGACAAATGAATGTATTTTCTTTCCTTCCAGGAATATAAAAAAATGGTTTGATAGGTCAAAGCAATTAAGTTTTCAAAGAACATTTTTCCGTCATCGATATTTTCACTGAATTCCAATTCCCAGTTGTTGAATGTGAATGTATGTATTTGAAGGGGCTCTTAGGCCACCACAGACAAAGCACTGTTTATTTCGAACCAACAATGAATGTATGTATTTGACTGAAAACTAATCGTTTGAGACATTCTCGGCCAAAAAGTGGACCAGTTTTTTTTGGACGCTTGTCTACAGTGGGATTTATATTCTGGGAACTATTGGGATTTTTTGCGCGTATGTTCTGGGGAACATCGCGTTATAGTTTTGCCCAAATGTCTGTAACTTTCGAATTTTTTGAAAAAAATGGTCTCAAACGATTAAGTTCGACTTCCCAATGAAGAATTCGAGGTCAAATTTGATTCTGTCCGGCCGTACATCCGGCCGTTGCCACGATAACTTGAGAACGAAAAGAGCTAGCGACTTGAAATTTTCAGGGTAGTTGGCGCATCCCAATACGACGGACAAGTCCGTTAATGGGCATAATCGGCCCAGCGGTTTCCGAGTAATAATTTTATTTTCAACCAATATAAATCCGATGAAATTGAAACTTGGTGGTAGTTGTAGAATATGAACCTTAGCACGTTTGTGAAATTTTGTGCGAATCGTATGGCTAGAAAATTTTAAAAAAATTATTAAAAAATATTTTTGTTGTCGCGATATCTTGAGAACGGAATGAGATAGCGGCTTGAAATTTTCAGGTTAGGATTTGCACCAGAACGCGACATTTCAGTTTGCTTATGAGCATAATCGGCCAAACGGTTTTAGAGTTATGGCCATCTGAAACTTTCGGAAATTTGGTGGTTTTTTGTTCCTCATTGACTCGAAAAATACTGAACCGATTGAATTCAAACATGGTTATTAGTTGTAGAATGCCAACTCGAAAATATTTGCGAAATTTGGTGAGGATAGCATTTGCAGAAAATTTTAAATAAATCATTGAAAATAAAAAAAAAATTCTATATATCAGTAACTATTCGTTTGAAATTGCTGAAATTTTGCAAGAGCCTTCATAACCTAACTCTACTGCCAACTTTCAAGTTTTAATACGATCGGTTAAATATTGTTGGAGATTCGAGCATTCTTGTGTGAGTTCAGTAGATGGGTGACCGTTGCCTCGATAACTTTCGAACGAAAGGAGATAGAGACTTGCAATTTTCAAAGTACGTTGCGTATCCGAAAGGGAGAGTTGAGTTCGTTTTTGGGCATAATCGGTCTAACGGTTTCCGAGTTATACCCACCTGGAATATGATTTCCTTAATAACTCAAAAAATAAATATTCGATCGCATTGGCGCTTGGTAACTAGTAGTAGAAAATCAACATAAAGACGTGTTTAAAATTTTGTAAGAACCGTACCCCTAGAAAATTTGAAAAAAATGACGAAAAAAAAAATTTTAAGAACCGTATCCCTAGAAAATTAAAAAAAAAAACACGAAAAAAAAAATTGGTTCAAGCACTGACGTGAAGTCAGAAGCTTTTGCGCGTATGTTCTATTGTCCATTCTTCTGTATTGGACACCCTTAATCGAATTTACCATGGTAAATTATGTTGTTCATTCTCTTGTATTGGCCACTTAATTCGAATTTACCATGGTAAATTCGTTTTTAGTGGCCAATACAAGAGAATGGACAACATAATTTACCATGGTAAATTCGATTAAGGGTGTCCAATACAGAAGAATGGACAATAGAACATACGCGCAAAAGCTTCTGACTTCAAGTCAGTGCTAGAACCAATTTTTTTATATTTTCAGTACCTGGATGGGCGACCGCTCATGCTATATATTTGAACAAGCTTGCCAAAGCCCTTGGCCAAAGAGCTTTTCCAACCTATATCGTTATCGTAGTTTATTAAGTGTTATTAGATTAGAAGCCCTTCATAAAAGATGTACATATTTATAAATTGTATCAGATAGCCATTACTTTCACTAGTTTCAAAATGGTTCGTATACTTATGTATCGAAATATCTACAAAAGAAAGATGATGCTTCGATAATTAAGTAAGCCAACCCATTTGAAACAAGTGTCTCTAGAAAACGGACACATACAAATAGATATTTAAATTCCTGTTCAAATCAACCATGGTACGATGGTAAATTCGATTAAGAGTGTCCAATACAGGAGAATGGACAATAAAACATGCGCGCTTCACGTCAGTGCTCGAACCAATTTTTTTTTATTGAAAATTAGGAAATAATTTACAATTTGTGGTTGGAAAGTACTACAATCAGACCATTATTCTATTACAAATTATTAACAAGGGAAATCCATCAATCCATGGATTTGTAATTTCGAAAGCAAGTCTACCTATGCTTTCTTGAATTTGAAATCTCTCACCCTTGACGCTCCACACCCCTCTACTTATTATTTATTCATTTATTTATTTTAATTAACGTGTCACGGCATCTCAGGCCATTGACACTATACTGTTTTTTTTTTCAAATAGGAATATATGGAGTGTAATATGTCAAAGGAAAGGACATTCGATTGCATATTGAGCGGTGTGACTGAAAAAATAATTTCTTAAGTTATTTTTTTCATTACAAAATGAACAATTTATGATTTGTGTCAGGTTCTTATTCTTGAAATGAAAACTATTGAAAAATATCCTCCTAGCCGCCGATTTCTATTTTCGAAATTTGAGAAATGCATGCAGATTTGAAGACATGAAGGGTGTATATACCCTTAACCCACAACAATTTTTTTCTATTGGAAAAATATTGCTTGTTATATATCGCATCAAAGGTTATTCGATGACCAATTCAGTTATGTGAACGAAAATAAAATTTTACCTTAAAATTCATGCAATAAAAATGTTACGATCAAACGAAAAATTTATACACAAGTTGAAAACAGATGCGAATTAATGTGTTAGATCGCAAATAAAACAATAAACAGATAAGGATGGTGGTGTCGCTTCCACACACATGAAGGTGTTCTCGAAACAAAATGAGGAGGTCAAGAGAAACTTGGTGAAAAAATATTATTTGGTCAATCTAGCAGATCAACTAAAGATGACAAAATGTATGGTCTCGTTTTAGTTGCTAACTGATCTCTCTAAGGCGAATAATATCATATTTCCCAAGAACTTTCCATTCGATATGAATGAATTGGGTGAAAAACAGCGAACAGAAATCTTGATATCTCTGGGAAATGGAGATTACAAGCGGACCTATGAACAAGTGTGCGAAATTTTTAATGAGCGTTATCAAGACTGAAATCCTTTAAGTAAAACTACTGTTTGTCGGGTGGTTAAATATTTGGAACAAACTGGAAATGTTAAAAACTCTCCAAAATCTGGTAGACCCTCAACTTCGACATGAGGCGATAAGGCCCTCGATATATTACATTCCATATAAGAGAATTCGATACAATCTACACGAAAACTGGCCGATGAATCCGATGTGAGTAAGCAGTAGGTAAGTGGTAATCTTAGAAAAACTATGTTTCACCCATACAGGATTCAAAGCACACACGAATTATCTGATGACGATTTCGACCGACGAGCGCAGTTTTGTACAGTAATGCAGGAGAGATGTAATGAGGATGATACCTTTTCATCGGGAATTCTTTTTACGGATGAAGCTACGTTTTACTTGAATGGGTCTGCCCATCGACATAATTGTCGCTTCTGGTCCACAGCAAATCCTCATTGGGTGCAGACAGTTCACACCCAACACCCCGAAAAATTAAATGTGTGGTGGTTGGGCACAATTGGCCATCATATTATTGGACAATTTTTTATAAAAGGAAATTTGACCAGTGATTCTTATCTAGAGTTACTGAGGAATCAAATATTACCTGCAGTCATTGATTTCTTTCCCGGTGTGAATGGTCGACAAGTAGCTGACAATATTTGGTTCCAACAAGATAGTGCGCCTCTTCATTATGGAGTCGAATAGAGGAGGTATCTTGATGGCACATTTCCTGAGAAATGAATTGGTAGGAGAGGATCAGTTAAATGGCCTTCCCGATCTTCAGATTTGAACCCTATCGACTATTTTGTGTCCGTCCATTTGAAGAGTACTGTTTACCAGAGCTGTGCCGAGCACTGAAGAAAAGTGCTTCGAGTCCTAAGCACTAAGCACTCAATAAATATGATCCAGAGCCTCGAGCACAAAGCACCGTATTTTCACAAAAGGCTTTCGATTACTTAGCACTTTATAAAAGTAATTCGTTTTTTCGAGCACTAAGCACTGAGCACTTTTAGATGGAAATGAGGATATTCTCTGCGAATTTTTATATAAAATTGTATTCAATTGGAGAAACATGTAATCTAGAAAGCTTGCATTGCTCATATGCATCAGCATCATTGAAGGATAAGAAATAGAGTGCAGCGAAACAAATTTCTATAAAACTGACGATCTCAAAATTCGTTCTATTCTCACACATATTGAAAAGGTCTTTATTATTTAAGGAAATGATCTTCTTCTTCTTCTTCTTGAGCATCTTAGTTTTTTTCTGCACATGTCAAATGTATTGCCCTATTTAAATATAGGACAAAACCCGAAACATTTATGACAACAGCATATAGTATTATATTATGAAACTTAGGCCAAGTATTTTCTTTCCCTTTATAATAAAAAAAATCACTGACGTGAATTCAGTGCTCTTTGGGGCATTTTTTCATTGATATATATATATATTTTTGGTTTAGAACGTTCTTCGACGTTGATGCATAATTGAATTCGAATTGATCAACATGAAGTCAGTTTTTTTTTTTAATTTCTCAATATGTCAAAAATTTAATACGCAGAAATCGGGTAGAAATATTTTCTATTGTGATTGTATTCATAAGCAATTTAGTATTGTAAATAAGAAAGAAATTTAAATGCATATATGTTATCGAATAAATCTGGTACTCATTCGGAAAGGCTTAGTGCTTAGCAATCCTCGGAAATGATCGGGAGTACTTAAGGGATTACTAAGCACTAAGCCTTTTCATGAAGTGCTTGAAATACTAAGCACTAAGCACTGGTTTTAAAAAGTGCTCGGGAGCACAAAAAGGCTTCAAGCACATTCACAAGCACTAAGCACAATGCTTCGGCTCAGCTCTGCTGTTTACCAAAATCGCACAGATAATTTGCAAGACCTGCGACTCAAAATTCATAGAGAAGTTGCAAGAATACATGTTGCTGCGTTGAATCATCATTGAGGAGTTTTGAAGAACGGCTTGCACATTGTCAATAAAATTATTTTCCATCCTTGAATAGGAAACTCGCCGATTTCAAAAAGCGAGTAACCATGCCCAATTAATTATTTTCTAAAGTTTCAATAAAAAATAATTGGTTCAAGTACTGACGTGAAGTCAGGAGATTTGGCGCTTATGTTATATTGTCCATTCTCCTGTATTGGACACCCTTAATCGAATTTACCATGGCAAATTATGTATTCCAATCTCCTGTATTGAACACTTAATTCGAATTTACCATGGTAGATTCGAATGTCCAATACGAGTGTCCGATACAGGAGAATGGACAACATAATTTACCATGGTAAATTCGATTAAGGGTGTCCAATACAGGAGAATGGACAATAGAACATACGCACCAAAGCTCCTGACTTCACGTCAGTGCTTGAACCAGTTTCTTTTTCGTAATTTTTTCGAAATTTTCTAAGGGTACGATTCTTACAAATTTTTTTTTTCGTAATTTTTTTCAAATTTTCTAGGTGTACGGTTCTTAAAAAATTTCAAACACGTCTTTATGTTGATTTTCTACTGATAGTTACCAAGCTTCAATTCGATCGAATCTTTATTTTTTGAGTTATCGAGGAAATAATATTCCAGTTGGGGATAACTCGGAAACCGTTAAACCGATTATGCCCAAAA
This sequence comes from Halyzia sedecimguttata, assembly GCA_937662695.2. Classification (NCBI taxonomy): domain Eukaryota; kingdom Metazoa; phylum Arthropoda; class Insecta; order Coleoptera; family Coccinellidae; genus Halyzia; species Halyzia sedecimguttata. The sequence continues at coordinate 4,708,126 of OW569416.2, read as the reverse complement.
GCGAACACAACTCTCCCATTCGGATACGCAACCTACCCTGAAAATTGCAAGTCCCTATCTCCTTTTGTTCGAAAGTTATCGAAGCAACGGTCACCCATCTACTGAACTCACACAAGGCTCCTCGAATCTCCAACAATATTTAACCGATCCTGTTAAAACTTACAACTTGGCAGTAGAGTTGGGTTCTAAAGGCTCTTGCAAAATTTCAGCAATTTCAGACGAATAGTTACTGATATATAGAATTTTTTATTTTCAATGCTTTCTTAGAAATTTTCTATAAATACTATCCTCACGAAATTTTGCAATAATTTTCGCGTTGGCATTCTTCAACTAATAACCATGTTTCAATTCAATCGGTTCAGTGTTTTTCTAGTTAATGAGGAGAAAAAAACAACCAAATTTCATATGGCATTAACTCTAAAACCGTTTGGCCAATTATGCTTATAAACGAACTGAAATGTCGCGTTCTGATGCACATCCTAACCTGAAACTTCAAACCGCTATCTCTTTCCGTTCTCAAGTTATCGTGACGACAAAAATATTTTTTAATAATTTTCTAGCTCTACGATAGCACAAAATTTCACAAACGTGCTTAGGTTCATATTTTACAACTACTCACCACGTTTCAATTTGATCGGATTTATATTGGTTGAAAACAAAATTATTACTCGTAAACCATTTGGCCGATTATGCCCATCAACGACAGAATTAAATGTGACCTCGAATTCTTCATTGGAGACTCAAACTAAAGCGTTTGAGACCATTTTCGTCAAAAAATTCGAAAGTTACAGACATTTGGGCAAAATGATAACGCGATGTTCCCCTTAACATACGCGCAAAAAACAGCACTACCAATTTTCCTTTATTTCGCACCGTTGAGTAGGTACTCAAATTACCTTTCATTTGATGTATCACAATCCATATATTCCCATTTGAAAAAATAAAGTAGAGGGGTGCGGGGCGTAGGGGGTGAGAAATGTCAAATTTAAAAAAGCATAGGATAAATTGTTTTTGAAATTAAAAATCGACTGTACACGCTGTATATATGAATGATCTGTGTTCATATACGTCATCTTATATACCGATACGACACATATCATATTTATTTCTCGTTCTTTTCGACATTCGTTATATAATTCCTGTTCCAGAATACAAAGTATGATTCAATGCAAAATTACCAATGAAATATGCTCGGCTATCGTATAATTATGAGGATTATAGGATATTATAACTTTTGGGTGATAATATAATTCCCGTGGATAATCCATATGATGATGGAAATATATAATGACAAACGACTGTTCCCAAGTCGCAGTGGTTAAATTCGGAGCTACTAGAACTCGGGGATCTGCGGTCTAGCTCCAGTGGAGATGGGAGTGGGTTTCTAAAAAGGGAACCTAGTAAATGGGCGCCAGGTAAATTTAAGTCTCCCAGATACCCCAGCGTAATGTAATAATTCCTAAATCCACCAAAATAATATTCACGCTAAAAACAAACAATTTATTCCAGTAGCTTACAACCCAGGTCTCTAGATTCAACAAAATATAACTACTGTGAAACCCTGAATGAGGGTGACGGAAATTGTACTTAGATATTTCTCTCTGATTCAAATGCGCGTCGCTTGAGCTCAGGCGCATCCACGTTTCTTATCTATGATCTTGTATGATTTACGTAAATCTTTCCCCCAATTTCCGTTTTACAACAACAATAATTTACACAATTGATGACAATATATGTTCAAGTTATATATATAGCAGGTATAAGATGTTTCGAGATATGTTTTCTATAACTTGCGTGCTATTCCTTATGCCTGAACGTAGTATTGCTTCGATGGTCTCGCAATACTGTTCTCCTTCCGTCTGTGCTCGCAGTCTGCAACCCTTGACTGAATGTCCCCAATCACAGCGCTACTTCCTGACCACCTTGTATATACTCGGGACCTGCAACACTGCGTTGGCTGTCTCACAGCGTTACTTATGGACCACCTTGTATATACTCGAATGCCTCAGTGCTACTCCTCCTGACGTAAAAATCCCTCTCTTCCTAACACAAAAAAAAAATCGTGCTGGCACAAAAACCCTGATGACAGAAAAGAAATCATCAGTGACTTGTGATGTTCTCGGGTGGTTCGCCTTAATCTAGCATGCCGAAGGGGTACAAGTAAAACACTTACTCTCGGAGATGATAGGTTTAATCACACATTGTCTGAGTACTGTAGACTCTAGACTAGACTAGACTAGACTAACTAGAATGGCTGGAATGACTGACTGCTCCCATTTGGAGACGGTGTTTATATTTACCATTCAAGGTAGCGTTTATAAACTTCTTGATCAACAATCGAAAGATACATGTGATTTATATAAACAATTATACAAACAATCCTTGTGGATTGATTAACTCAATGGCATGAGTAATATGATATGCTATAGGGCCAATTGGGCCACTACACCTCTCCCCTTAAAAAAAAATTTTTTTTTGGTTATTTAAAAAGTAAAAAAAAATTTCATCTTCCTTAACACTATCAGTTCTTAATCCTATATATACATGTTTTCCTAAACTATATTTACAATATTTTGATTCTATTATCTTAAAAGTATCTGAATTTATAAATCCTAATAGGTTTTTTAACCAATTAAATATGTAGAGTGTTGACGAGTTCACAGTGTTATTATATGAATGATATGGAAATTGTTCAGAATAATATGCCTATTTTTCTCATCTTCGTCTCGTTAATTGTTCAGAATAATATCCGTAATTTTCTCATCTTCAACTCGTTGCACGTCTCTTATAATATTTAGCTTATAACTTTCCAAACATTTTATTTTTACATTTCAGCAACATTTCAAAAATTGAGTACTTATTTATAGCGCATCTAATTATATATAATTCCTCAATATTCTTATTTATACAAAATTGTTCCAGATTCCTCAACGATGTACCTAAGTCATACGCTGATCGGAAATTCTGGTTTAAATAGATTGAGTATTTAGAGCGCTTCTCATTATACATAATTCCTCAATATTATTATTTGTGCACAATTGTTCCAGATTCCTCAACGACGTACCTAAGTCAGACGTTGATCGGAAATTCTGGTTAAAATAGATAATTTCTTTATTGACTTCATCAATATTATCTTTATTGCACTTTATATTATAATTCAAATTATTTGGTTGCTTTTTATCAATTTTGGAAAGTTAGTCATCTTATATTGGCAGTAACGTAACTTTATAGCTATGATTGGACGCTTTAACACTTCGACTAGAAAAGGGTGATCAATTCTTTCGGAATCTACACTTGAGTCTAATACTTTTTTCTTGAAAGTGCGTATGCAGTAACATTCTTCTTCTTTTACATAATACAAGTAAAAATCATACTCTTTTAAAATTAGTCTGAATTTCGTTAATTGCTTACTGAACTTCTCATATTGAAATTCGTATCAAAATCACACATTCATCTAATTTTTCAGTACAACAATATTGAATAACTTGGCATCTCGATCTAGGAGGTATTGCCATTAAGAGGAACAACACGTGATAGTTTACAATACAACTGACTCGATAAATAATTATTCGGCGCTAATATACTGATTCGCGGTTGTTGATAAACTTTTATCTGTCGTATCATCATCAAATTTTTGTCGCTACGTGAGTATGTATACGATAAAAGTACCTAATTGTTATTGTTTATGAGCCATCGGTAAAACGATATCGACCTTCCATCTGGTGCCATTTCGATGACGGTTTTGTTGATATTTCTTACTTGAACTTGACCTCTACTCGGATAATATCCTTTCAAATGAGACATTTTTTCATAATTCCGATAATTTTACTTGAAATTCACAAACTGATATATTTATTTCCCTGAAACCAAGTGAAATTTACTCAATTAATTTATTAAATTTCCATATCTTTCAGGAACTCGTCAATCTAGTTATTTATGAGATTATTGCTATATGATAATTTGGGTTAATTCAACATGGTATATTCCCACATGGATATTTGAATTATCCTATAGAAAATCATTATATAAAAAAAATTAATAGAACAACAATTTCCAGTAACCACGTCTTGATAATTTTTTAAAATTTGATTAAATTCTACACTTTCCATAGTTTTAAAATTTATCTTACACTGCAGGTTTTCCTTTTTCTTCTATCTTTCATTTGTGTTCCTTGTCCACTGGTTGGGTGTCTGCAGATGTTTGCCTCTGTGATGGTCCGGGTCTGGCCATCATTTTTGCATTGCTATGGAGTCGTAGCATCTTGGCGTGGAACTTGATAATTCAAATTGTATTGTTGGCTGACTTCAGCCATGTGATGGTGATGCACTTCTTATCTCGTTGATGAAAAACCCATGTATCGGCATACAACTGGCAGGATCGCCATGTGATGTTCTCGGGTGGTTCGCCTTAATCTAGCATGCCGAAGGGGTACAAGTAAAACACTTACTCTCGGAGATGATAGGTTTAATCACACATTGTCTGAGTACTGTAGACTCTAGACTAGACTAGACTAGACTAACTAGAATGGCTGGAATGACTGACTGCTCCCATTTGGAGACGGTGTTTATATTTACCATTCAAGGTAGCGTTTATAAACTTCTTGATCAACAATCGAAAGATACATGTGATTTATATAAACAATTATACAAACAATCCTTGTGGATTGATTAACTCAATGGCATGAGTAATATGATATGCTATAGGGCCAATTGGGCCACTACAGACTTCTCTCGGATAAGAAACAAATGAATTTTCCCAACACATAATAATTTCGGTTATCAGAATATTAATCAGACCAATTATTCGTTGTTATGCAATAGTTATAGAATTCGTACATACCCTGATGTTCGGGGTTGTCCTGCACACGTTTGCTTTGAAACCAAATCTGGCCGTGCCTCCACCAAATAATTCTTCAGGCACACAGCGATGTTCTGGATATAGAAATATAATTACGACCTGAATTGTTTCCACTAGAAATGACGAGAATAAAACATCCAACACATACCTGACCAAGCCGCCAAGATCGTTCACGTGTTCAACTCGGATTTGCAATAGGCTTCTATATCCTCTTTCAAGACAAGTGACGGTTATCTGTTATCCTTCCCAATCAAACCAATATAACTCTCACTCTTAATCCGATTTTCGAAACTATATCCAATTAAGAAGATTCCAATCATTCTACCAGAGTTCCGAAAATACGTTCAACCTATGCTTCCTTCGTTGAATGGTCACCAAAATGGACGACTTCACCTGACCGACGCACTCACTAAATTTCAGACTGTCATAATGCAACAATACTGCCAACAGTCATTCGGCCCTTCGAATACAATAATTATTTAGCGTCGATTGGTACCACTAAGACCCAACCTCAAATTCAATATCAACACGAACGATAACCTTATCGCAAGCCGAAGGTAAACAAACGAATGTTACAAAATCCCCCCTTGCCTAAAAAAATTTACCTAGTAAATTTCACTTATGGATTAAAATACTTAGCAGAAAAAAAAAATCAAAGAGTTCGGGTCACTGAGCGTGGACAGGTACCAAGAGCAACCACTAATAAACTACACCTCTTCCATTCCAATTCCAGCCATTACAATTTCAGTTCATACTCCATCATACACATCAACACTCATTCAGGGTTTCACAGTAGTTATATTTTGTTGAATCTAGAGACCTGGGTTGTAAGCTACTGGAATAAATTGTTTGTTTTTAGCGTGAATATTCTTTTGGTGGATTTAGGAATTATTACATTACGCTGGGGTATCTGGGAGACTTAAATTTACCTGGCGCCCATTTACTAGGTTCCCTTTTTAGAAACTCACTCCCATCTCCACTGGAGCTAGACCGCGGATCCCCGAGTTCTAGTAGCTCCGAATTTAACCACTGCGACTTGGGAACAGTCGTTTGTCGTTATAAATTGGCGCCCAACGTGGGGCCCGAACTCTTTGATTTTTTTTTCTGCTAAGTATTTTAATCCATAAGTGATATTTACTAGGTAAATTTTTTTAGGCAAGGGGGGATTTTGTAACATTCGTTTGTTTACCTTCGGCTTGCGATAAGGTTATCGTTCGTGTTGATATTGAATATGAGGTTGGATCTCAGTGGTACCAATCGACCTGGCGCCCATTTACTAGGTTCCCTTTTTAGAAACCTACTCCCATCTCCACTGGAGCTAGACCGCGGATCCCCGAGTTCTAGTAGCTCCGAATTTATAACGACAAACGACTGTTCCCAAGTCGCAGTGGTTAAATTCGGAGCTACTAGAACTCGGGGATCCGCGGTCTAGCTCCAGTGGAGATGGGAGTGGGTTTCTAAAAAGGGAACCTAGTAAATGGGCGCCAGGTAAATTTAAGTCTCCCAGATACCCCAGCGTAATGTAATAATTCCTAAATCCACCAAAAGAATATTCACGCTAAAAACAAACAATTTATTCCAGTAGCTTACAACCCAGGTCTCTAGATTCAACAAAATATAACTACTGTGAAACCCTGAATGAGGGTGACGGAAATTGTACTTAGATATTTCTCTCTGATTCAAATACGCGTCGCTTGAGCTCAGGCGCATCCACGTTTCTTATCTATGATCTTGTATGATTTACGTAAATCTTTCCCCCAATTTCCGTTTTACAACAACAATAATTTACACAATTGATGACAATATATGTTCAAGTTATATATATAGCAGGTATAAGATGTTTCGAGATATGTTTTCTATCACTTGCGTGCTATTCCTTATGTCTGAACGTAGTATTGCTTCGATGGTCTCGCAATACTGTTCTCCTTCCGTCTGTGCTCGCAGTCTGCAACCCTTGACTGAATGTCCCCAATCACAGCGCTACTTCCTGACCACCTTGTATATACTCGGGACCTGCAACACTGCGTTGGCTGTCTCACAGCGTTACTTATGGACCACCTTGTATATACTCGAATGCCTCAGTGCTACTCCTCCTGACGTAAATATCCCTCTCATCCTAACACAAAAAAAATCGTGCTGGCACAAAAACCCTGATGACAGAAAAGAAATCATCAGTGACTTCTCTCGGATAAGAAACAAATGAATTTTCCCAACACATAATAATTTCGGTTATCAGAATATTAATCAGACCAATTATTCGTTGTTATGCAATAGTTATAGAATTCGTACATACCCTGATGTTCGGGGTTGTCCTGCACACGTTTGCTTCGAAACCAAATCTGGCCGTGCCTCCACCAAATAATTCTTCAGGCACACAGCGATGTTCTGGATATAGAAATATAATTACGACCTGAATTGTTTCCACTAGAAATGACGAGAATAAAACATCCAACACATACCTGACCAAGCCGCCAAGATCGTTCACGTGTTCAACTCGGATTTGCAATAGGCTTCTATATCCTCTTTCGAGACAAGTGACGGTTATCTGTTATCCTTCCCAATCAAACCAATATAACTCTCACTCTTAATCCGATTTTCGAAACTATATCCAATTAAGAAGATTCCAATAATTCTACCAGAGTTCCGAAAATACGTTCAACCTATGCTTCCTTCGTTGAATGTTCACCAAAATGGACGACTTCACCTGACCGACGCACTCACTAAATTTCAGACTGTCATAATGCAACAATACTGCCAACAGTAATTCGGCCCTTCGAATACAATAATTATTTAGCGTCGATTGGTACCACTGAGACCCAACCTCAAATTCAATATCAACACGAACGATAACCTTATCGCAAGCCGAAGGTAAACAAACGAATGTTACAAATATATACTTTGGTGAGTCAATAAAATTGGATTCAGAATATATCCCGTAAGAACACAACTGGAATATTCAAGTTCAAGCAATTGATATATCTACTGTAATTTTCAGAGTAGATTTGAGGAATAAATATCTCGGATAACCTCGTTATTGGGTATTATAGGTGTGCTGATTTCGGATTGATAATTTTTGGCACTTTTGTTTATTTTTAAATGACACTTTTTTTCATTCAATTTCTTTTATGATGCCGTTCAATCATAAGAATCCAATGATATCATTCCCAACTCTGAGAAACAAATACTTTCGGAGATGTGATTTGTCAAAGTTTGAACAAGAGCGCCAAACCTCCTGTCCACAGAGCTTTCTCAAATTTGTTTCAACAATTTTGAGAGTCTGAGAAATCTAAACGTTTACTCATTTATCTATCTCATTCTTACGCCCTTTTTATTATGAGTTTCCAAATTCATTTATAGTATTTGTAGTGCAAAATCAGTTAATTCAAAATTGGTTCAAGCACTGACGTGAAGTCAGGAGCTTTTGCGCGTATGTTCTATTGTTCATTCTACTGTATTGGAATTTACCATGGTAAATTCGATTAAGAGTGTCCAATACAGGAGAATGGACAATAGAACGTACGCGCAAAAGCTCCTGACTTTACGTCTGTGCTTGAACCATTTTTTTTTCGTAATTTTGTTGAAATCTTCTAGGGGCACGGTTCTTATAAAATTTTAAACACGTCATTATGTCGATATTCTACAACTAGTTACCAATAGAGTCTATATTTTTTGAGTTATCGGGGAAATAATATTCCAGGTGGGTATAACTCTGAAACCATTGGATGGATTATGACCGTAAACGAACTTAACTCTCCCATTCGGATAGGCAACTACCCTGAAAATTGCAAGTCCCTATATCCTTCCGTTCGAAAGTTATCGAGGCAATGGTCACCCATCCATATACTGAACTTACACAAGGCTGCTCTAATCTCCAACAATATATATCCCATCGTGTTCAAACTTGGAACTGGGCAATAAAGTTAGGTTCTAAAGGATTTCGCGAAGTTTCAGCGATGTTGGACGAATACTTATTGAATTTTTTGTTAATAATTTTCAATGATTTTGTAAAAATTTTCTATTCTTACGATCCTCACGACATTTTGGAAGATTTTTTGTTCAACGAATGACTTTGTTTGAATTCAATCGGTTTTGTATTTTTCGAGATATTGAGGAAATAACAACCAAATTTCAGATGGGTATAACTCCAAAACCGGCTGATTATTCCTATAAACAAACTCAAATGTCGCATTCAGATACACAACCTAACCTGAAAATTTCAAGTCGTTATCTCTATCCGTTCGGAGGTTATCGTGACATAAATAATATGTTTTAATAATTTTTTTGAAATTCTGTAGTTATACGATTCTCACAAAATTTCACAAACTTGCATATCCAAAGAGTAACTGTACCACCTCTGAATGTATAAACTTCCTGAACCGACCTGCGATTTCTGGGCTCCGGAAGATAGGTCCAAACGCGAGCACGCCGACTATCCAAAAACCGTCCTTATCTCGACTCATCTTTGAACCATACATAACTCCATTGATCTTTCCTATTAACGTGCTCATTGGCCCATTCCAATCGAAGTCGTTTATGATTTTGAGTTAGTTGTATCCTCCTCTAAATTCTTCAAGATTGTAGATTAATATCTCAAAGTCTTTGACGAATTGTTTCAATCGAAACTAAAACACCAGTAGTGTTCAAATGCGCTGTTGCATGATTCGACAAGTACTCAAAGGCTATCTACGGGTAGACTCAGTCATAAACCAGAAACGACTTCAAACGCCTCAATGTGAATGGTTCTTTCGAATGCTGTGCAAATCAGACTGTAGTGGGTTCTGAGAAATATCTAATGATTTGTATATACCGCCCTACTACCTACCCTTTGAGTAATGTTGAAGTTTTCTTTGAAAAATTGTCATTGGTACTTGATAAATGTCAAACTGAAAAGGCAAAATTCATTATTGCCGGTGACTTTAATATTGATTTGTTGTCTGTTTCTCATGATTCCAGGATGTTCTTTTCTATTTTAGAAACATACAATTTGCAATTTTCAACTATGGAACCCACTAGAATAACATCTAGCTCATCAACTTGTTTAGATAATGTTATTTCAAATGTTTACGGAACTACTACTATTGTTGAGGAACATTTGTCTGACCATTCTGGACAAAAGTTCACATTTGCTCATGAAAGTTATTGCTCTAGACCTATTCAAAAGAAGAACATAAGATTATATAATGATCATAATCATAACATTTTCGAGGAATTTTTATCCAATGCGAATTGGACTGAACTCTATGGCATTCCTAAGCATAATATCAATGAGATGTGGAACCATTTTTCTGAGAGGTTCGTTGATTTTTTTCTGAGATCATTTCCATTGAGGACTGTTAAATTTTCCACAAAGAAAAAAACGTTACTATCGTCTGAAACTCAATCTCTGAAGGGACAATTGGATTTACTTTTCATTATATCTAAGTATAGATCTGAATATGCTGAGAGTTATAAACTTGTGAAACGCCTTTATGATACTGCATTAATTCCTGATAGGAAAAAATTTAATTCGTCTTTAATAAGCAACGCAGAAAATAAGTCAAAAACTGCATGGAACATTATCAGAGAAGTTACAGGCAAGAAAAAAATACCCGAGAATACAGGCAATATCAACAGCGATCTAAACATGGCCCAATTAGCAACTAAATTCAACGATTTTTTCATTAAAATGTCAAGTCTTATATCTGGAAATTCCAATACTGCTCAGACTGTTGGTTCTTACGAGAGACGTAGAGTCACTAATTCCTTTTGTCTGTTTGAGGTTCTAGAACCTGAAATTGTGTCTACTGTAAAGATGATGAAGAACAAAAAGTCATTTGGATATGACGAAGTTCCAATGACAGTAATAAAGCGTCATATTTCACTCTTTATCAAACCACTATGTTTTATAATGAATTGTGCATTTAGATCAGGCCTCTTTCCGGATGCTTTAAAAAAATCAATTGTAAGACCTTGCCACAAGAAGGGAGACTTAGATGATCTAGCCAACTATAGGCCAATTAGTCTTGTAACATCTTTCGCTAAAATCTTCGAAAAAATCCTAGCGAATCGACTTCTGCATTTTTTCAAGAAGTATGAAATACTGTCTGAAAGACAACATGGTTTCATTCAGGGCAGGAGCACAGAGACGGCAATCTTTGAGTTTGTCCAAGAAATTATACTTTGCCTTGAAAAAGGTGAAATTCCTGCTGGACTTTTTATAGACTTTTCCAAAGCTTTTGACTTGGTGGATCATAAAATTTTGCTGTCAAAGCTTGAAAAATGTGGCATAAGAGGTGTATCACTTAAACTCTTCGAGAACTACCTCTTGAATAGAAAACAGGTTGTTGTTTTGCAAAGGGATGATGGCTGTTTCAGATCGTCTGAGAGGACCATTCTACGCGGTGTACCTCAAGGTACTATCTTGGGGCCTATTTTATTTATCGTATATATAGACGACTTACCAGAGATATTCCAGCCAAAGCCCCATTTGCCGAAAAACTATTTAAAGGATAATTCATTGTTACCGGAAGCAATGATTGAAGCTTTCCTTTATGCAGACGACTCAAATATTATTGTTAGTTCAGTGAATATTGAAGGGGTAATGAGTAATTTAATTCGATCTATGTCATTGATGGAGAATTGGTGTGCAGGAAATAACCTAGTTCTCATTTCTGATAAGACCAACGTTCTCATGTTCTCGAGTAGTCGATCAAACTTGACACCTCCCGACAGCATTTCCTTTCCTAATGGTACAGTTCCGACAAGCTCCCAAACTAAACTCTTAGGAATATATATTGACAACCACTTGAGATGGTCTGTACATTGCGAATCACTAACAACTAAGTTGAATTCTACTGTCTATATGTTGAGAGCTTTGAGGAACCAAATCGATGACAACACGCTGAGGATGGTGTATTTCGCAAATTTCCAGTCTCTACTGTCCTACGGCATAATTTTTTGGGGAGGAAGTACCTCAGCTGAACAAGTATTTGTAACACAAAAATTAGCCATACGAACGATTTTCAACATGGCATTCAGAGAGTCATGTCGAGGTGTATTTAAAAAAAACAATTTTCTTACAATGCCAGGTCTATATATATATAAAGTTTTGTCATTTTTTCACAAAAACAAACGATACTTTCTGAGCTGTAAAAATCTTAATGCTACTCGAAGAATGTTTGAATATTTCTTTCCACCTCACAAACTCTCAGTGACTGAGGATAATATATTCTATATGAGCATAAGATTATTCAATTTCCTGCCGAGAAAAATTAGAGATATTGTTGATTTCAAAATTTTTAAAAAAATTATATTTTCGATTATAGTTGAATGTGAACCTTACACAATTCTTGAATTTAAAAATTATTGTAGCGAATTTGTAAAGTTATGAGTTCCTTTTATGAGAATATTTTGACTTGTTTTCTACCTGTTATTTTGTAGCAATTTTGAAAATAAAATTATATTATTATTATTATTATTATTAAACCGATCTTGCGCCGGAGTGGTAGATCTTGGGCGTCCAGTTCTCTTTTGGTCACGTTTCCAGTTTCTCGATATCGATGGATGAGTCCGGAAACTAAGCTTTCACTAACTTCAAAGAAATTTGCAATATCTCGACCATACCAATATCCCGATTGGCTTCATCCGCAATCTGAATCCGTTTACGTCTAGGCATCATTGCGCAACAAATACTCAGATTTTGAATTAAAGTTGATTGTGAGAACGTAAAACAATAACCCAATGAACTCAAAATTTTCAGAAACGCAAAGGACAAGAACCCGCCTGAAAATGAAAAAATTATCAAACGAGGAGCAAAAAAACCATTCTGATATAAGAGACTAAACATTAGATTTATCATAAATGAACATTCGGGGGACAAGAACCAACTACTTTTGAAACGGTCACAAAATTTCTGAACTTCCCCAACTTTTATGGAGCAGTGTATTCAATACCTACAACTAGGTACTAAATAGTTGTTACTTTGAAGTGAAAACATTATTGGCGCTCTAGTTCCTCGGAACTGAGTGCTTATCAATTTGCCCAAATGTCTGTAATTTTCGAATTTTTCGATGAAAATGGTTAAACGATTCGGTTCGACTCACTGATCAAGAATCCGTGGTCGAAATTCATTCTGTCCAGCCGGCCGGCCGTAGGCACGATAACTCTCGAACGGAATGAGCTAGAGAGTTGAAATTTTCAGAGTAGGTTTGGGAGATAAATATCTCGGCTGAGTTCGTTATTGGGCAAAATCGGACAGATGGTTTCGGAGTAACAAAAAAAAAATTTTTTTACAAAGCTAATTCCAAATCAATATTCAATAAGCAGTTTCACCATAAGAGTCCAATGATATCATTTTTAACTCTAACAAGCTAATACTTTCGGAGATATGATTTTTCAAAATTTCAATAATAAATCGTATTTCAACGTTGTCACAGAATGATATAATTATTCTATGTATGAATTGTCATAATGTCAACTAATTTTCCTGAGACATGACATTATCTAATCAATCGAAGAATTGTGAGCGAAGTGAAAAAAATCTCAGTTGTTTGCTCCGAAATTAGGTTTTCTCAGAAAAGTCTTAAATTTCGGAACGGAACATGAATTAAGAGATCTGAGAGCAGTGAGACTGCTTTTCATCCATAGACATAGATATAACTCTCGAACGGAATGAGGTAGGTAGTTGAAATTTTCAGAGTAGGTTAGGGAGATGAATATCTCGGTTAAGTTCGTTATTGGGCAAAATTGGCCAGATTTAATTTGATTTCTTCCATAGTGCAGTTCTCATTCTCATGATTGCTCATTTAATCTTGATAAATAAACTATTATTTGAATTGAATATCCTTGATGATGCAGTTCTATCATATGAATACATTGATATAATTCCCAACTCTTGGAAACCAATACTTTCGGAGATATAATTTGTCTGTTTGAACTAGAGCGCCAGAAAGCTCCTGTCCACAGGGCTTGAACCCATTTTTCAATTCTAATAGATGTTGAGACGTGAACTGTGAAAATTTGTGTAGTTTTGTTCCGGGTTCGATTCCTCTAGTTCCTAATTCGGAAATACTCATAGGAGATCAGGAATACACATGAAATAAACTAATAATAATAATAATAATAATAATAATAAAGGACTTATATTGAAAATAAAATTATTTACATCTAAGTTTCAACATTAATACAGGGCGAGGTTCAGTTCGTTCCGAGTAGTTCATACCCCGAACGTCTGTTCAACTAACCCTACATGAACTCATTGATTGATTACGATAATACCAACAAATTACCTCAATAACAAAAAAATCAATTAGAAAGAAAAAAAAAAGGAGTTATTTCTTTTTTGTAATACAGAGTTATACCCATATCTTAGAAATATCAATGACAATTATTCAAATTTTAACCTTTATTTCCACTACATATCAACTCAGAATCATTTCCAGTACCATCTTTCTGAATTTCTTCTTAGAGTAAAATGAATTGACGCTCGTATAATCTAAGGGGAAGTCGTTCAAACATTTTGCGACATTATATGAAAATGAGCGTTTAAATAGCTCTTTTGAATGAGATGGTATTGTGAGTCTTCCCCTAAAGCGGATATTAACATTGTGCACATCACACCGAAACCTAATCTTATTATACAGATATGGTGGTGATCTGTTCGCCGCCACAGAAAAAAACTGACAAGCAGAATGGAGCCTACGTCTCTGCGCCATGTTTAGCCAAGATATTTCCTTCATCTTATGACTGATACCACTGAATCTTCTGATGCCATATATTAATCTCAAACATGAGTTTTGTAATTTTTGAATTCTGTGAGCATCGGATGTTGTGATGCAAGGCCCATAGACTACGTCACAATAGTTGGAATGTGAGAGGACCAAACTATCGCAGAGCAATGCCCTCATTCCCACATCAAGAAAATGTCTACTGTGATAAATGAGTCTCAGGCTGGCGTACGATCTTCTCAGTACATGACTTACGTGATGGGAGAATCGCAAGTCGCTATCAATGAAGAGGCCAAGGCTTTTGACGGTACTCTGAAAACCTATACTGCAGTTGTCCATCTTCAACTGTTGACTGTACCTTTCCATGAAAATATCCCTATCTCTCTGCCTGCCAAAGAGAATGGCATTAGTTTTCTGCGGGTTCAGTTTCAGTGAATGATTGATAGAGAATTCTGTGAGATTGCCCAAATCATAATTCAAAGCAGAGACAGCCTGTGGACACTCTTCCAAGTGAAACGACAGGTAGAGCTGAACATCATCGGCGTAATAATGCTGGGTACACGATTGAAAGGCGGATGGAAACCTTGATATGTAAATGGTGAAAAGAAGAGGGGAGATAATCGAACCCTGTGGTAGACCATTGAGTACACTCAAAAATAATGACTGCTCTCCGTCCAATACCACGGTCTGCGACCTATTCCTTAAAAAAGCTGTTATCATATTGAGCGCCATCTGAGATAAACCTATATAGCGCAACACAGCCCTTAAAATATCGTGACTCAGTGTATCAAACGCCCTGGAATAATCAAGCAACATCAGTATTGTCAGCTTACTCTCATCAGTAGCCCTCAAAATATCATCAGTTATCGCAAGAAGTGCTGAGCTACATCCATAACCTCTTCTGAAACCCGACTGACAACACGGCAAGATATTATTGTTTTCTACATATTCACGTAGCTGTCTCTCAAGCACCCTCTCTAACACCTTTGAAAGGGTTGGTAAGATACTTAAGGGTCTTAAGTCATTAAGACTTGAAGGATTCGGATTTTTAGGAAGCGGGATGACACAGGCCCTCTTCCACTGCGCCGGAAATACGGAGTTTGACACAGAAAAATTAATTATATGTGTTATATAAGGAAGCAAGTATGGCAAACAGAGATTCAAAGTTAATATATTTATACCGTCCAGCCCGCGGCGTCACTCCTGATGTCAGTAATAATCTTCAAAATTTCCATTTCTGAAACAGTATGAAAATTGAATTCTGCTTCTATAAGTCGATTGTTCTCATAATAAGATATTTGATCCTTGTTTGTTTTTAATTTTGGTATTGAATTGACAAAGTGAGAATTAATTAAATCAACATCGGATAAGTGATCTGGTAAATCACTTCCATGTTTAGTATTAGTTTTTATATTTAAAGATCTTAGATTCCTCCATAAGTTTTTCCCGTTCTTGTCCCTCAGTTTTATTTTATAAAATGCCTTCTTTTCTCTTCTTACAGTGACTGTGAAAAGATTTCGAAGCGTTTTATAGTTATTCCAGTCTAGTTCAGTCCTGTACTTTTTATATTTAGACAAAGCTTTATCTCTATCCCTCTTTAACGCTCGAAGGGTCTCCGTGAACCATGGAGCATATGGCTGGGTTGTGCGATAGGTTTTATATGGTGCATGGATATCTAAAAGAGTAATGATGTTGCTACAGAAAAAATCAAGTTTATCATCTATATTACTGATGTCATATATGTTACGCCATGTAATAGACCGCAAGTCACAGTCAAACCGATCGACAATCAGACCCCTAAAATCCCGTGATGTAACCAACTTTGGGCTCGGCTTGCTCACTTTAAGCCTCAGAATACAAGAAGTCAACTCGTGATCCGAGAAATCAACAGGCTCCACCCTTATGGACGAAATTATATCAACAGAATCAACAACTATATAATCTAATAGGGTGGCAGACGTATCTGTAATTCTAGTCGGCTCATCAACCAACTGTCTCAAGCCAAGTCCCTCAAAACAACTAGCGACATAAACCGAATCAGCATTGTTGACCTCGAGCAAGTCAACATTGAAATCGCCGAGACAAAGGATATTATCCACCATTGTTATAATCCGCGACAACTCAGTTTCGAATAGATCAAAAAAATATCTGTAATTGAAGCTAGGTGGTTTATAAGCTGAACAGATACCAATTTTTTTCCCAGGTAATTTTAATTCAATCCACAATTGCTCCACATCTGTACCACTTGGAAGAACCGTAAACTTCAAATAATTCCTCAGGAAAATACCGACTCCGCCTCCAGGACCCGATCTGTCCTGTCGCACAAAATTATATCCATTTACTGCAATATCATCATTTGTTATTCCGGAATGCAACCAAGTCTCACTGACGCACACAATGTCAAAATCATTCGCTAATATGATGTTTTTAAAATCAGCCAGGTGGGCAATTAAAGATCTAACATTGAGATGGGCACATTTGAGTCTGGAAGTTGACATTCTGAAGGATACGTTTACATTTTAGCGGAAAATCACACAATCATCATAAGTGATTAAATCACCCACAACAAAAGCAAAGTTCAAAGATACAACAAACGATTAATAATTAACTCTCTCAAAGAATATTTATTTACAAAATTATATTGTAAATTTTTTATAGTTAGACTCAAACTTGTGAACGTAATAATAGAAAAAAAATTAAAACTAAATCGGACTGTAAAGAACTTCTAGGAAAAATATTCAAAATGAAACAGGTGAGGCACTCCAAAAATTGTGAACCGAAAAAATCGAGTACACATCAAGTTCACTCCCAAATCAAGTTAAAATTATCAACGGGTACATAAAATCTATATTCACAGGTCATTTTCAGAGTTTATTTTACGTTTCTGGTTAGAAATATTAGCATAGATTTGTCCATTTCTTGTCCAGGTAGACTTAAAACCGACTTTTTCACAAGTTTTCTTGAAAATTTCCAGTATCAGTATCTTAATGCGATCTTGAATATAATATTAGGGATTCGTGTTACGTAATTATGCTATTCCTCATTGTTCGTCATCGAAATATAGAATAATAACACTGTCGATACAGATACCCTTTGTTTTTTCGAAACAATGTTCGAATCATATGACATAATTATATGTTACCCGATGCAAACTGCAGATCATGAAGGGAAAAGCACCACCAACCGACTAGAAATGTCTAATCTGTAGAGCACAATCTGTTCTTGCACAGGCGATGAGGGTTATTTCATTATAATTGAGTCTACTTCTCTAATTGGTACGAATAAAAACAAAGGCAGACGATGATCCACGATGAAGAAGATGTTCACGACAATTATCCGGCGGAAAAGTACATTGATAATCTCCATTTCCTCGCATAGAGATCACTAATTCATGTGTATAAGAAGAGTCAAGATTAAGAAAAAGTTTCTACGGAAAACCAATACAGTGTGGAAAAGCCAAAGGGAATAAATTCATTATATTGGTAACTGTACATATTTATGGAAATTCCCAAAACATGTCAAATTCTAATTTAAAAATGTTATTCTTCTTCGTAAAAATGTGAACCCTACCTTCAACCCTCTTCAAAAGACAGTTATAAGCCCCAAATTTTCAACAAGGAAGTATGGGCTTGTGATACATCATTTGGAAGGTCAAGTCATTCTCTATTCAGAAATATTATCACTTTCATGATTATTGCAAAACTCAAAATAGAAAAATTGGTTCAAGCACTGATGTGAAGTCAGAAGCTTTTGCGCGTATGTTCTATTCTCCATTCTTCTGTATTGGACACCCTTAATCGAATTTACCATGGTAAATTATGTTGTCCATTCTCCTGTATTGGACACTCTTGTCCATTCTCCTGTATTGGACACTCTTGATTCGAATTTACCATTGTAAATTCGAATTTACCATGGTAAATTCGAATTAAGTGTCCAATACAGGAGAATGGACAACATAATTTACCCTGGTAAATTCGATTAAGGGTGTCCAATACAGAAGAATGGACAATAGAACATACGTGCAAAAGCTTCTGACTTCACGTCAGTGCTTGAACCAATTTTTTTTTTCGTAATTTTTTTGAAATTTTCTAGGGGTGCGGTCGAGTGCTGTCGGGTGCGGTTCTTAAATTTTTTTATTTTCATAATTTTTTACAAATTTTCTAGGGGTACGGTTCTTACATGATGTTAAACACGTCTTTATGATGATTTCCTACTACTAGTCACCATGCTTCAATTCGATCGAATATTTATTTATATAGTTATCAAGGGAATAATATTCCAGGTGGGTATAACTCGGAAACCGTTTAACCGATTATGCCCAAAAACGAACTCAACTCTCCCTTTCGGATACGAAACCTACCCTGAAAATTGCAAGTCGATATCTCCTTTCGTTCGAAAGTTATCGAGGCAATGGTCACCCATCTACTGAACTCACACAAGAATGATCGAATCTCCAACAATATTCAACCGATCGTGTTGAAACTTGGCAGTAGAGTTAGGTTATGAAAGCTCATGCAAAATTTCAGCAATTTCAAACGAATAGTTACTGATATATAGAATTTTTTTTTGCAATTTTCAATGATTTTGTTTTAATTTTTTACAAATACTATCCTCACGAAATTTTGCAAGAATTTTCGCGTTGGCATTCTTCAACTAATTACCATGCTTGAACTCAATCGGTTTAGTATTTTTCGAGTTAATGAGGAACAAAAAACAACCAAATTTCAGATGGCTATAACTCTAAAACCGTTTGGCCGATTATGCTCATAAATAAACTGAAATGTTCTGGTGCACATCCTAACCTGAAAACTGCAAGCCGCTATCTCTTTCCGTTCTCAAGTTATCGTGACAACAAAAATATTTTTTAATATTTTTTTTTTATTTTCTAGCCATACGATTCGCACAAAATTTCACAAACGTGCTTATGTTCATATTCTACAACTACTCACCAGGTTTCAATTCGATGGGATTTATATTGGTTGAAAACAAAATTATTACTCAGAAACCACTGGGCCGATTATGCCCATTAACGAACTTGTCCGTCGTATTGGGATGCGCCACCCACCCTGAAAATTTCAAGTCGCTATAGCTCTTTTCGTTCTCAAGTTATCGTGGCAACGGCCGGACGGCCGGACAGATCAAAAAATTCGAAAGTTACAGACATTTCGGCAAAACTATAACGCGATGTTCCCCAGAACATACGCGCAAAAATATAATAATGTGATTACCGAAATTCATTATATTCCCTTGAAAATTCCCATATCTTATTACAATAACACTAAACTTATTTGCCTTCAAAATATGATAGAAAGAAATTGAAAAAATAACATAACATTGTGTTTCCCAAATGGTACCCAGAAAACTACGTAAAAGACTTTCTGTGGCAATGTTAGTTTCTTTAGAATGCTTTAGAATTGTTTTTTGCTGATAACTTGTAATTTATATTGTCCTATTTGTGTTTGAATTTAATTAACTTCAATTTTGAATAATGGTTCGATTAACGGAAATGCACAAAATAACAATCTTACAAATGATTGGTTACGGAGATAACACCCGAACCCAAAAAAAGTAAGTCGCTTGTTCCATGAGCAATTTCCTAATTTGCTGTCTCTAGCCCAAGGGACAATAAGTAAAATAGGGAAGCAGTTTCGCGAGTTTGGGCATGTAAAAGGCAGATTGAAAAATCAGCTGCTTATACACTGTGTGAACTAATATGCGATGCTTGACTTTGAAGAAAATCCACAACATTCAATGTCAGTCATACGTCGATTCTAAATACAATACTGGGTGAGTCTTTGACCACTGCATTAATTTTAACCAAAGACTTCTCTCAGCAAATGAAACACTTTTTTCATTTAACATTTTTCCAAATTAAGCTCAGGTAAAAAGATACAGGCTGTTGAAATTTTGAAAAAAAATCAGTTTTTATTTTGTAGCTTTGACATCCTTTTTTCGAATAAAATGAGTGTTGGCGTAAAGTTTTCTATAACTATGATACATATTTTCCAAATATTAGTTATTTTCTACTTCTACTGGTTTTCTAGTTATGGACTCGTGGATTCAATCGGATCTAAACGAAATTAGCATAAAGAAAGCATATAAAGTTTTTCTTGAGTCATTTCAAGAATATTCCATCGTTTTAGAACATTATACTATTCTTCATCATTTCTCCTTAAACGCACCGTTTTCGAGATATTCTTCATTGAATGTTTTAAAATGGGAAACTCCAGAAATTTCACTACTTTCATGGATCCGTCCCTGAGCGTTGGAATCCCGAATCAAGCTGTAAACCACGTTACCATGCCTTATTCTCGGCCGCCAACAATGTCATTGATAATTTAATGCGTGAGTGTATTAGCACATTGTGAAATCTTTAAACGCTTGTAACTTTTTACCTGAGCCGAATCTGGAAAAATGGTAAATGAAAAAAGTGTTTCATTTGATGAGAGGAATCTGTGGTTAAAATTAATGCAGTGGTAAAAGACTCACCCTGTATATTAAAATAAAATAAAATTCATCCCCATGAAATGATATCTACCCAGGAGCTCTTGGAAGATGATATTGACAGGAGAACTTATTTTTGTGAACAAATGATGGACATGTTGGATAGCAATATTATCCAATTAGTAGACGTTTTGTTTTCTGATGACTGCACTTTATCTCTCATCGGCCATGCTAATCGTCAAATTTGCCGCTTCTGGTAGACCGAAAATCCTAACTGGATGAGAGAGAATCACACGCAATTCCCTCTGGAGGTTAATGTCCAAACATTAAACCAAGCAGCCCAAGCAGGAAATGTTCGAAACTATTTCATAAGTCCCTTTTTCATTGAGGGCAATTTGAATGGCGCTAAATATTCCGAACTACTTTCCAATTATGTCATTCCAACTTTGAAAAATTTATATCCTGATCAAGGAAATCCTCAAGTTTCACTTAATATGATATATTTCCAACAGGATGGAGCAAACTACATAACCAATGCAATATCCGGCAAGTCCTCTACGCAATATATCCAAATCGGTGAATAGGAAGGCGAGGAACGATCGATTGGCCAGCGCGATCTCCTGATCTTAACCCATTAGATTCATTTTTATGGGGATGTGGAAGATCATTGTGTACAAAACTAAACCCCTTGATTTGAATTACCTAAAGGATCGAATAACGCTTGCGATTAGGTTGATCACTCCTGAGATGTTGAATAATGTTGGAAGAAATTTTTATTTCAGGTTAGGATGTTGCCAAGGATTCCACGGTGAACACTTTGAACATCTACGTCATCAACATTCATAATTTTTTTGCTATATTTCGTATCACATTTTAGGTTTCGATATTGTACCGAATTCCGCCAATCACTTGGTATTATTTTTTTGTACTTTAATTTTTGCAACAAACATGAAAGTGATAACATTACTTGATAGAGAATGACGAGACGATGTAAGCATATACTTCCTATTTTGAAAAATTCGGGGTTGTACCTGTCTTCCGAAGGGCGTTGAAGGTAGGGTTCGCATTTTTACGATGAAAAATGACAATTTGAAATGTAAATTTGACGTGTTTCGAGTAACCAGGATAATGAGTTTATTCCAGTTGGCTTTTCGACACTGTATACATATGTAGTGCACTAGATCTTCCGTCGATTAATTATAGGGTTCAACTGGAATTTTAGCAAGATAAAACAGTACCTTTGTGTATTCGACCATTTAACTTAACAAGTCTATTATTTACAGTAATTTACACACTAAACAGTATGAGTACTGAATCCTAGCTGACTAGAGGATAACAGCATAATGTACCTCGGGACCTCGCAAACCAAATGCAGAAAAAGTTCAGTTCATTCCTAGTGAACTATACCTTTTCGAGTTTAATTTTGAAAAAAGTGGAACTAATTTCGGAAAAAGTAAAAGCAATTTCGGAAATAGTAAAAGCAATTTCGGAAAGAGTAAAACGAATTTCGGGAAAAGTAAATCCAATTTCGGACAAAATATTCAGAATCACTTAGTACAATTTTGTGTACATAAGTTCCAAATTTAAACACAATCGGATCCATATTGTTGGAGATCTGAGCAGCCTTAGGTGAGTTCAGTAGCTGGATTGGTGACCGTTGCCACGATGACTTTCTAACGTAAAGATATAAAGAGCAATTTTGAGGGTAGGTTGCGCATCTGAATGGGGCAATTGAGTTCATGGTTGGGCATAATCGGCCTAAAAGTTTCGGAGTTATACCCACCTTGAAGAGTATGTTCTCGATAACTCAAAAACTACAGATCCGATCGAATTGAAACTTAACTACAACTTAATTAGTTGTAGAATACCGACGCAAAGATTTCTGAGAAATTTTGTGAGGATCGTATGACCAGAAATTAAAAAAGAGTATACAAAAAATGTTATGTATCTCACGATAACTTGTGAACGGATATAAAAATAAGATAAGGATAAGGTCCACCATCCGATACTGTTTAGTAAGATGTGAAATTTTGGCATATATGGAAACCTTTTGGAGTTGCTGGTATCGTATCTAATTGAGCGTAGACAATATGTTACCAGTAATGGTTTGAGATCGGATTCTAAAGGTGTTTCTTCTGGGGTACCCGGGGGTCTCATCTTGGACCGATACTTTTTCTCATTTTCCTGAATGATGTTTGTGAATGTTTCGAGAACATTGATACAGAGCTCTACGCTGATGACCTCAAAGTTTCCAAAGAGATATATTCTCTCGCCGATTATACCATCCTTCAACAAGACCTTGACAGATTCTCTGAATACTGTAGAGTAAACAGGTTGTACCTGAACCTGAGTAAGTGCCACAATTTTTTTTTTCTAGGAACAAAACCTCAATTGCGACCAACTTGATCATTGGTGGTCACTATATTTCGGAAGTCAGTTCTGTGGTAGATTTGGGTGTAAAGCTGGATGTCAAAATGTGTTTTGATCTGCACATTGACAAAATGGTTCAACAGTCGATGAGAAATTTGGGATTTAGTTTGAGAACAACCAAACCATTTGGTAGCAGATTCAGTGTTTTCATTGGACAACTCCATTGTAAGGTATCGGTTAGATTACGGCTCTGTGATTTGAAGCCCCTAGTACAAGATACACATAAACAGAATCGAAAGAGTGCAGTGGAATATTATAAACCCTCTTAATATCCTATTCAACAGGAATCATCACAATTTCAACTATGGCGGCAGCGTAGGATTCTATAAGTATGAATGTTTGAGCTTGAGACGCGATTATTTCGATGTGTTTTTTTTATAAACTGCTTAACAACTCAGTCGATTCTCCCTACGGTTTGACTTCAGTGTACCTTGACTGTGCTCCCTATAGTATAACCTCTAGACCTCTTTTGACCGTGGGAAGAAGCCATACTAACTATCTGTTGAACTCCCCTTCTACAGATGCTTTAGAAAATTCAAATCCATTACTGTATGGGACGCAAGTTTGAATGTTTTCTCAACTAATTCTGTTTCGATCAGAAAACACATAAAACGATTCCCGTATAGTATAGAGGATTATTATAGGATTTTATTGAACTTGTCATGTGTATTGTGTAGCCTAAACCTGGTTCTGTAAAATTTGTGAAATTTATAATTTTCCATGTATTGTATTTGATCTTTACGTTAGATTTATTTGTTGGAAGACGGTGTTGTATATATTGCATATGGTTGTAGGGGGTAACGTAGCACTGCGACCTTAAGGCCTATTGTGACCCCCCGTCAGAGCTGTCGATCAGCATCTACAGCTCGCCTTCCAGTTCCAGAGTTCTGACGAACTCCAGTATCTGGGATGGCTTCAAGGAGGCTACGTCTTCGCTCCTGCAGATTTCTTGCCCAAAGTATTCCTTTCGTTGGTTTGAGGTGGCGAGGCATTCCGAAATCAGATGATCAGGAGTTTCATCCTCCTTACAACAGAATCTGCACTCATGAGTTTCTGCTAGCCCTAATCGCATCTAATGCTTCCTAAGGCCACAGTGTCCTGTGTCCTGTGTCCAGCATTTTCAAATAAAAATAAAAATAAAAAAAGCGATTTGCAATTTTCAGGGTAGGCAGCGCAGCCGAATGCGATATTTAAGTTTGTTAATAGGCGTAATCGACTAAACGCTTTTGGATTTATATACATCTGAAATTTAATTGATACTTTCTCTATAACTCAAAATATACAAAACCAATCCAATTAAATCTTAATTGATTACTTGTAGAATGTCGGCGCGCTAATTTTCTTTTCCTGAAGAGCTTCCTAGAAATATAAGGTGAAGTAAGATAAGTAGTCCTCTGAATTTTTCCACGAAAAATTCGTTTAGGTATTAACAAATGGGGGGAAAAACTTTGATGAGACCATCTGGAATAATATACAGTAGAATCCGGATATAACGACCTTGAAGGGACGAACGACACTATCATACTAAGCGGACGCCGCACAAAACGACCTGGTAATTTATGCTTATTTTTATTACGTATTTATTAGATTCGAATTACCCCCGGTTTCTGAAAGGCTGATCAACACAAATGTTAACTAATCAGTGATCAATCTCTTGTTAACCCTCATCTGAGTTGCGCAAAGTGCAAAAACTCGGACTGATTTGACATTAACAGTTCTGTTAACTTTGACCAGCCTTTCAGAAACCGGGTGTAAGTCTTCTCTCCGGTTCTTCGTCAACGTCCTTACCTTGGCTGTAAACCGGCGTCGTACTATACGGTTATACTATAGGATAGGATAGGCGTTATACCCGGTTTCTACTGTATACATAAACCATACTGTATGAGATTGATTGGTTCTATAACCTGAAAAATTTTGCTGGTGAAATGATAATATCTTCCGGTTTTCCGTCAGAATATTAAAAACGTTTATTAAACATAACAAAGCTCTGGCACGTATTTAATTTGTAACCAGTAGGGCGGTTACACCCCGATAGGCACTGCCATTGATAATCGCGTGTTTCCGTTCGACAATATGACATATGTACAGAACGTCGGTGGCAGACCAGCCATTCTATATTACCATGGAGGTAGGAGGAAGTGGAGGGAGCATGTGCTATATTTCCCTTGTAACGAAAGTGTCACATAAAATCGGCCATATTGGTATGGGCAAATCCTTTGTTATAAACATGAAATTGTGAGTTTTCTATGGTTGGAATTCCGGATTCCTATAGAAAATTCGGACACACCAATATGGCGGAGTATGTCACAAGTTTCGATCTTTATGCCCCCTCCACTTCCTTCTACCTCCATGTATATTACGGTTTACGGTGCAGAAACACGTAAGATCTGCAGAGAAGTGCAGAATGCCAATACGCCGTCCGGTCACGTAGTGAGTAAATATATGTACAGGTTCGGAACGAATTTATCTTCGGTATTGTGATTTGATGAGAGCGTAAAGGATAGCTTGCTAAAAATTGAGAGAGCATTACAATTCCCCCTCGATTGGCATAGAAATCATCGAAATTAATACCATCTTCAATTAATAGGCACTCAAAACCTGCTTCAGGCAAACTTCTGTTGTGAAGAGTGATTTTATAAAAGTATGATAATTTGTGTAAGAAATGGTGTCGGCCATGTCGAACAAGAGTTATGAGAATATTGTTGTGTTTCTTTTTGTTTTATTTAGGTACGTATTATCAGCATCTTTTACCTCAAACTAAAAATGTACCCCCAACTACCTTAACTGTAATGTGGTCAATATTTTGCCTATTTAACAGCAAGTATTATACCTTTTTGAACAGCTGAAAAGACGATTAAGTTTTTAAAAACATCTGCAGAATAACTTCAATTCCTTATTTTTGAGAAATGCGCTTGAAAGTTAAAAACATTCATTGAAAATTATTCAATTCTAACCTTTGTCAAGCAGTCTTTTCAAGCTGTTAGAAGTAGGTGCAGTTTTTGTTGATAATTTTTATTAATTGACATCCCCTTTAACTAGATACATAAAAAAACGTACCCTAGGAGCTCTAAGCCTAGAATGAATAAAAAAAAAAAGACAAAAAAAATCTTTAAAATTCAATATCTCAATAACGGTTAAATTTCGGAGAACATATTATAGGACCAAATTCATCAGAAATTACCTGAATAATAACGTCGTTCAATATTCAGTACGACTTACCCTGTATACGTACTTAACTAAATAATAGCTTCAGTCATATGGAATGGAACCGTTAATAGCTGAACTCCACGTAACGGTGATAGAACTGACAGTTTGAGGTGTTGTCAAGATCCATAGACCCTAGCCACGAGTCTTGAGGAGTGAGTACGTTTCTGCGGGCTAGTAGATATACCAGCGCATTGCTACTATGTGCTTTGTAGTCTTCGAATGGGTTAACTTAAAGACCTCATGTATTTGTGTAGTATGTTTTGTTAAGTTAGTTTCAATTGGAAAGATTATCTTGGCTGGGAATGAACGAGCAGTTGTAACCAGTAAAGGCCGAGACACACATATCCGCGCCGAGCACGGACTGCATGACGGCCGTCTCTCAGACGCCACACGGAAGTTAAGTTATACTTAAGTTGCCTTGGATCTAAGGCGACATCTTTGTAAGATTGAGCAGGATTCGGTGCATGACTCGAGAGGTGTTTTTAGGTTTGTGTCACGTAAGAGAAAATCTAGTGTATTTCCTCAACAAATGCACTTCCGAGAGGAGGAGGGCACTACTGGTAAAGAGTTGTCAGATTTATTCGCTAGATTTTTCCAAAGTGTGTATGAGCCGACAAATAGCAACAGTACATATTGTGATGACATCAGCAATATATATAACAGTAATTATTTATCCAGTCTAGTATTAACTTAGCAGGAAATTAAAACCAGTTTAAACGCAATCGACGTCACAAAAGGCTCTGGGCCAGACGACATCCCTCCTCTTTTTCTAAGGAATTGTGCTGCAAATCTATGTTTTCCTTTTTACCTCATTTTCAATAAGTCCCTTGAGACTTCAATCTTTCCTGACATATGGAAGCTCTCATCAGTAATTCCTATATTTAAAGGCGGTGATAAAAATTGTACTGAAAATTATAGGCCTATTTGTATAATGTCCGCAGTCCCCAAATTGTTCGAGAGACTTGTTTACAAATATATTGCAAATCACGTAAAGTCAATCATTAATGCCGGGCAGCATGGGTTTTATAGAGGACGAACCTTGGACACTAATCTTCTCTATTTTACGGAATACCTGCAGAATAGTCTTGATTGCCGTTCGCAGGTCGATGTGATATTCACGGACTTCAAAAAGGCGTTCGACAGGGTGAGTCATATGATTCTACGTCGTAAACTTGCCCAGGCAGGTATAAGCGGTGACTTGCTTAGCTCTTCTCATATGTGGTAAATAGGTCCCAGTACGTAACGGTCAATGGTCAAACATCGATCCCTTTTTATAGTACTTCTGGTGTGCCACAGGGCTCACACCTGGGACCCTTATTATTCATTCTGTATGTTAATGATGTCTGGAAATGTTTTCAGCACACTGACTTTCTTATGTACGCCGATGACCTCAACTGTTTTCGCAGAGTAGGAAACTTGGATGACTGTGGGCTGATTCAGGATGATCTCAATCGGTTGAATGAGTATTGTGGAGAGAATTCCCTCTTTTTAAATCTTGGTAAATGTTATAAGATGAGTTTCAGTAGGAATCGAGAAATTTTTCGAGGTGTTTATAGTGTTCAGGAACAGCCTCTGACTGAGGTTGATCAAATCAAGGATCTGGGCGTCATTTATGATCCTAAACTTTTATTTGACAAACACATTGAGAATGTAATCAACGGTTGTAACAGAATGCTTGGGTTCATATTTCGCCATAGCCGATCTTTTGAGTGCAATAGAACCTTTCTCTCCCTGTACTATTCATTTGTTTTCAGTAAGGTTAATTTCGCCTCTGTGATATGGAGTCCTCAATATAATTGCTATGTAAAGAGGCTTGAAAGCATCCAAAACAAATTACTCAGATTTATTGCTTATAAAAACAACATGACTGTTGAGAATCATGATTATTCTGCTATTCGAGAGGCATTTGGAATAATAACACTAGCGGACCGTTGTAAAATTGCTGATGTTATATTTTTGTACAAGGTGTTACGCGGAATTTTTGATGTGCCTGACATTCTGTGGGGAATTAATTTTAGAGTGGCGGATTTGAGGCTTAGAAACAATGATCTATTTCACATTCCTTTCGGGAAAACAAATGCTGCTCAGAATTCTGCTCTCTGCAGAGTGTTGGAGACTTTCAATTCCTCCTGTAGTGACATTGATTTATTCAATTCTTCCTTGTTTACATTAAAACGTAGTCTAAAAGGAAAATTCTTGCATTGATGATTCGTTCAATTATTTGTTTTATAATTTGGTAAATTTATAATTAACCTCTTAATTTTATAATTGACTGTATATTTTCTATAATTAGTTGTTTCTCCTTTTTTTTGCTGGATGTGTGGGTATTGTACGTTTGCAGCTGATGCGTGTTGATTTTTTGTTGGATATATTTGTTTTTTTTTGTTAATTATGTGAATACTGTTTCTGGGCATAGACCTGTTTGTATTCCTATTTGTTTAAATGACAAATAAATAAAAAAATACGAAGGAAGTCTATAACGATAGTACTGATTATCGGTTCTGTGCATGAGTACAGAATATAGGCGTCCAACCATTCAGTATTACGGTGCAGGACCACGTAGGATCTGCATAGAAGTAGTAAATGCCAATACGCTCTAGGCCGCGCGCGTTCCTTTAATTCTAATCCAAGGAGCCACAGCCAGAGGCCATTGGTTGCCCTTCGGAGTTGATCGAAGGGTTACGTTGGATCGTATGCGAAGGTGGAGTAGTAAAGGTAATTGTACATTTGGGGTAGCGCGGGCGAGTTTTTAAGGAACTACGTAAAGCGTTGTTTTACAATATTATAAATATAATAGGTGAAACAAAATATCCTCATATACTGCAGAATATTCTCAATAATATGGAATGAGAAATTAAATAAATATCTGCACTCCAAGTGGCGGGACAGATTGAGGCGTTGTCAAGATCCTAGAGTCCATCAAGACAAAGACCTACCCACTAGTCGTGAGTACGTTTCTGCACGCTAGTAGATACCATCGCGTTTCGTCTGAATGCTTATAGTTTGCGAATGGATTACCTTCATGTGTTTGTGGGGTTGGTACATACAGATCAAAGCATACTTCAAACGGGTTGATATATTATATCAAATATCGATTTTAATGGTATTGTTTTCATGCAATGACTATCATACCACTGCAGTGCATGCATATATCCAGAACCATTCACTAGAACTAGGTTTAGATGCATATTTATTCAAATAAAAAATATCAAGTAGATGAGATATCATACCGTTGATTTCAGTTCGATCCACTATTAATATAATGGAATTCTGTACCAGGGATTCCTCGGAGTAATTGTTCCTCGAGCGTCAGCTACGACAGCTTTCCCAGTAAAAGAGTTCAGATCACATCAAGTCAAGCTCCTAACTGTAGAGGGTGGGCAAATTTCGATGTCTGTATGGGATATCTTGATAACTATAGGAGGTAAAAACAATCGATTCAAGCACTGACGTGAAGTCAGGAGCTTATGCGCGTATGTTCTATTGTCCATTATCCTGTATTGCACACTCTTAATCGATTTTACCATGATGAACTCTATTGACCATTCTCCTGGATTGGATACTCTTAATCGAATTTACCGTGGTGGATTTACCAAATTTACGAATTTACCATGTAAATTCAATTAAGAGTGTCCAATACAGGAGAATGTTATTAGTTTGAATAATGTATTCTAACTTATCATATTTCTCTTAAGACATCCTGACTTTTACGATTGAATAAGTTAATTAATATTTTGACGGAAATAAGTGAACGAGCTCTCTCATATATGACATCCGCCTACTTGGAATAAGTATAAAAATCGCAAAAAAAGTAATGTAAAATATTATTCTCGCTTTTAAAGACTTACACATCAAATGCGATCCGACATATGATGCATCATTAGAAATGGGAAAAAATACGTTCCAACCAAACCACAGCTAACTATGATTCCCATTTAAAAAAATACAACTTTATGCTTTATGCCATAACCAGAAATTGCAATCTTTTTCATATTTCCTTGACGACTCTGGATTATACAGTACAGGTGCTTTCATAATGTAAAACTTATTATCTTGTAACTTCACAAACAACCATGATATAAACACTTGTCTAAAAGTTAGAGTTAGGTGATTGGCTAGTTATGAGATCTTATAACTTTTTTAATGTGAAATCTTGATGTGAGTCTGGGCAACCAATTTTACATTCCTAAATGTTTCTGGTGATATTTTTTTGTAAGAAGCCTTATTTCTTTTAATAAAAATCTTGATAATTAGAATACGTAAGGACTGATAACTGATTGAAATAAGTTATTGAGAAGTTCTCACAGATATATTCCCAAACCAACTACCAATCTTCATTAATAAAACATCTACCAATCTAAAACATAGCATGTACCAAACGAGAAAATGTTAATTCCAATTCTTCTCTCAATGAATCAATGGTAAACAACTAAATGTTTCTTTTTTTATCTTTCAGATTTCGTTTTTGGCATTTTGGAGAATGGAGGGAAGTGATAGTTGACGACAAACTACCAACGCATAAGGGAAGACTGGTTTATCTGCACAGTACAAATAGTATAGAATTCTGGGCGGCATTATTAGAAAAAGCATATGCAAAGTAAGTTGAAGCGAATATAGCCAGAGTTAAGGTCGAAATTCACAAGGTGTCTGATAAGTACCTACCATAAGAAAAGAGCCCCATGATTTGCGCTCTCATGGTACAGAAAATATTACGATGATTACAATTTATGCTAAATTTTATATTTTTACCATTGTTTACCCAGTACTAATCAGTTTTTTCAAAAGACTACGTTTTAATTCTAAAATATCATAATATTATTATTTCCTCTCTATAGCATAAACACAAAACGCGAATGACTGAAGATAATTATTTCAAATTATTTGGGGTTCCGTTTTAAGAGACTTCTGGTACTAATCAGTTGGTAGATCTTGTCCGATCTCAATAGGGAATTAATTCAATGTATCATTATAGGTACTATGGGAGTTATGAATGCTTAACACAGGGATCAACCACAAGAGCACTGCAGGATTTAACAGGAGGAATAGTACAAAGTTTTGGTTTAACCCACCAAGATAGATTTTTAACTTTTCAAGTACTCAACAGTGCAGTTCCTAGATCTAGTCTACTTATAGCTGCAATTTCTCAGGTAAATGATTCAATTTCCATTGAAATACCAAAAAATCCAAAAAATGGATTAAATTTTCAGTAATGCTTAAATTATAGCGGAATATCAGATAGTTCCATGATTTGGAATGAATTAGGAATGATTATTTTTCTCGGTTTTGCTTGATACTCCACTATAAGGATTTGGTCACTACAAAAGTAACTACACTCTTGCCCACCACAAATTTTATCCTCTGGCAAGTGTTTTGGGAATGATGTTTTTCTGAGACAAAACGTTACTGGGAAACATATGTCAGATGACAAGATATTTAGTGGAGAAGAGTGTAGTTAATTTTATAGTGTTCATAATCAGTTCGCAGTGAACTAAAACTAGATTAAGAATTTGGTCTCGAAGCCAGTTTTTCCAGAAAGATATAGATGAGTAGAGTTGATATTTCAATCCCCCAGAGTTTTTCTTCTAAAGTATTGGAAGGGAATTCGTGACATGAATCGAGTATTCCTTGTACATAATTTTTCAAGCTTTTTCTTGAAAGCAGTACTCTCTTAGGGAGTTGGAAAATACCTTTCCCTAGAACTAATCAACCTGGGGACATTAGTTACATATACATATGTCTATTTTTTTATCAAATCAAAATTTGATTTACCACAATATTCTGCAATCAGTTATTCGCGACTGTTATAGAAGTGTGAAAAAAATTTTGCGCGAATTTTCTGGGGAACAGCGTGCTATCATTTTGCCTAAATGTCTGTAACTTTTGAATTTTTTTAAGGAAATGATCTCTAACGATTAGGTTCGACTCACTCATGAAGAATTCGAGGTCAAATTTGATTCTGTCCGGCCGGCCTTTGCCACGATAACTTGAGAACCGAAAAAGATTGCGACTTGAAATTTTCAGGGTAGGTGGCGCATCCCAATACGACGGAAAAGTTAATGGGCATAATTGGCTCAATGGTTTCCAATTAATGTTTTTGTCACTAACCAATTCCAAATCCGATCGAATTGAAACTTAGTAGCTATTTGTAAATTATATTGACACAAAGACGTTTGCTAAATTTTATGAGTATCGTATTACTAGAAAATTGTACACAAATTATTAAAAATTATTATTATGTCACGATAACCTGAGACCGGAAGAGATAGCGGCTTTCAATTTTTAGGGTAGGTTGTGCATCCAGATGCGACATTTGAGTTTGTTGATAGGCATAATTGGCCAAACGGTTTTGGAGTTATACCCATCTGAAATTTGGTTATTATTTCCTCAATAACTCGTAAAATACTAATCCGATCCAATTCAAACATGATAATTAGTTGTAGAATGCCTACGCGAAAATTCTCGTCAAATTTCACGAGGATCGTAATATTAGACAATTTAGAAAAAATCATTGGAAAAAATTCTCAATATCAGAAACTATTTCTCCGACATTTTGAAATTTTGCGTGAGCCTTCAAAACCTAACACCACCTCAAGTTCCAAGTTTCAACACGATCGGATCTTTATTGCTGGAGATCCGAGCAGCCCTGGTTGAGTTAAGTAGCTGGTTATGGCTGGAAATGGGTGATTGTAGCCTCGATAACTTTCGAACGAAAAGAGATAGGAACTTGCAATTTTCAGAGTAGATTGCGAATTCGAATGGGAGAGTTAAGTTCGTTGTTGGGCATAATCGGCCAAAGGGTTTCGGAGTTATACCCACCTGGAATATAATTTCCTCGATAACTCAAAAATACAGATCCGATCGAATTGAAACTTGGTATCTAATTGTAGAATATCGACGTAAAGATGCTTGTGAGGACTATACTACAAGAAAATTCTGAAAAGGTTACGAAAACATATTATGTTTCTCACGATAACTTAAGAACGGAAAGAGATAGGGACTTGCAAAATTCAGGGTAGGTTGCGCATCTGAATGCAACATTGTTTTTATTGATGTTCTGGTTGCTGGAACCACTACTGCTACCCAAATTCTGGTTCAACGTTCCGTTCGATGAGTTCTATAAATGCAGTGTTTGAAGAATCTAGTGAGTAGTTTTTTTTCCTTGGATAAAACAATATTGACATTGGCGTCATAAGAAGATCCTCATCAGTAGGCAATTCGGGTATTTAATTAGCTTAATAGCGAATTTTACCTTCACAATGATAATCATGGAATTATACATGAAAGAAGAATTCAAACGAATTGGTACTTACTCGATAACAATTTCTTGCAATTAATCTCCTTTTTATCATTTTTGCGCGCGTGTTCCACAAGGAACAGCGTGCTATCATTTTGCCATCAAACGATTGGGTTCGACTCACTGATCAGTAATCCAGGGTCAAATTCGATTCTGTCCGGCCGGCCAGTCTGGCCGACCGTTAGCACGATAACTCTCGAACGGAAGGAGTTAGATGATTGAAATTTTGAGGGTAGGTTTCGACAGTGAATATCTCGGACGAGTTCGTTAACCAACGAAATCCACCAAGCGGTATCGGAGGTATGTCCCTTTTTACTCAAAACATTTTTTATGAATATTTCCAGAAACGATCACTCGATGTTCCTGAAATTTAGCACCGAATTATAGAATCATGACCTCTATATGCATAAAAAGTTTGGTATTGATCGGAGTGCCCTAAAAAGACAAAACAAAATTTTGAGAATTTTAAAATTTTGTTTCCACGAAAACTCGAAAAACACTGATCTGATTGAATTGAAACTCAGTAGTTAGACGCAAAATACCAAAGCAAAACACTTTTGCAAAATTTCGTGAGGATCACGTGACATATAAAAATTACTATATTTTGAGGAATATTTTGCTTGAAATTCTGAAACCGATTATTTTAAAGTTCGTACCGCCCTTTGCTAGCATTTTTCGTTATGCGCATGCGCAGATGAGAAGTGATTTAACGGCTGGAGTTTTCGTCTGAGAGGATTGGGGTTTTGGGGTGTGGATGCTTTTACTCCATATAAACTCCTGGTGAGGGTCCGCGCATATTGTGAGGTTTTAAGAGAATATTCATGGCAATTCAGTGCACAGACATTTCAGTTTGGGGGAAGTAGCGTTGATTCCGAGTTGAAGTGTTCGTACCGTGGCTCTGGGGCTAATTTTGAAATTCAAGTTACTCCTTACGGGCATTTTTCGTTATGCGCATGAGCAGACGATAAGTGAATTAACTGCTGGAGTTTTCGTCATAGAGGATTGGGGTTTTGGGGTGGAGGGTTGTTATTCCTCCATAGAATTCTCTGGTGAGGATTCGCGCATGCGTGGATTCGAGATGCGATATCTTCTGAACCACTAATAATGGAGAATCGGATTTTTTTGTAAGGTAAGTGATTTTGGGAGGACTTTCAGCTGCGGGTAGATTGCGCATGCGCGGCTAAGTGGCTGTTTTTGGGTTGTATGGGTTATGTTGGGAGTGGCTTAGGACCATCGGTCATGGATCTGGTGCTGAGCCGATAGTGTTAGGTTTTAAAGGAATATTCATAGCAATTCAGTGCACGGACGAGTCAGTTTGGGGGAAGTAGCGTTGTTTCCGAGTTGAAGTATCCGCACCGTGGCTCCGGGGCTAATTTTGAAATTCTTGTTACCCCTTACGGACATTTTTTGTTATGCGCATCAGCAGACGATAAGTGAATCAACTGCTGGAGTTTTCGTCTACGAGGATTGGGATTTTGATGTGCAGGATGCTATTACTTCACAGGATCCCCTTGGAAGTCTCCGCGCATGCGTGGATTGAAGGTGCGATATCTCCTGAACCAATGTTGTTGAAGAATCATAGTTTTCTGTGAGGTTTGTGATTTTGAGAGGACGTTCAGCCACGTGTAGACTGCGCAAGCGCAGAGGAAACATGGCTCTTTTTGAGTTTTATGACTTATATTGGGAGTGGTTTGCGTCTGGCGGTCAGGTATTTGGTGCTGAACCGTTATTTTGTGGTTTCAAGAGAAATTTCATGGCAAGTCTGTGCACAGACAAGTCAGTTTTCAGAAAATAGTTGAATTGTCTGTATCGTAGCCTTGGGGCCAATTTATAAATAACTGTATGTGGACGATCCATATCCAACTACGTTCGGATTTGGAGAATAGGCAATTCCGTTCCTCACGGGGGTCCCATAACCGCTTTTTTTTTATTTTGGCCTACGGTAAAACTAATAGCCAAACTGTTTTGATAGTCACATTTGTTGAAGGACCTTGAAAAAATATAAGAATGCACTGGCGTGAAGTCAGTACTCTTTGACGCGCGTGTTCATGTTGGCTAATTTGAATTGATTGATGAGTGTTTCAAGCTCAGTGGATAGAGCGAGCCGGAGATCTACCCAGAGGGTAATAGACACCATTCACTGTCGGGTCAAAAACTAGCATTGCTGTATCTAAGCTGGCATAAGGATAGAGTAACAAATTTGACAAAGAACACAACTGCCTCTCCGTAGTCGCACAAGCTCCAAGTGTTTTTTGTCAACTTTGTTACTCTATCTTTATGCTAGCTTAGATACAGCACTGTTAGTTTTTGACCCGACAGTGAATGTTGTCCATTACCGTCTGGGTAGATTTCCGGCTCGCTCTATTCACTGAGCTTGAAACACTCATCAATCAATTCAAATTAGCCAACGTGAACACGCGTGCCAAAGAGTACTGACTTCACGCCAGTGCTTTTTTAAATTTTTATATTTTTTACATTGTTTTTATATGAATAACCGCAGTGTAGAATTTCGGTCTAGAAAAACTAGTAATAAAGGATAATATTCCATACAGATATATGAAAATGTGTTTTGAATTGCATGAATAATTCTACTCGTAAGCTCATTAGGATTTATTCATTGAGCTATTATAGATTTAGCTACATTGCGGGGGAGGTGTTTTTATGCCGAATAGTTTTAATTATCATATTCTGAAAAGGGTGTTAGAGTTTATAATACATTAGTATTTTTGGATGAAGGCTGTATACGATTCTACCTACTGAAAAGGAAATTATTATGACTAAGGTAAAAGAGCTTTTACATGATTCAAAGAAGAATGGGATACGATTCATTATTATACTAAAATATAAAAGCAGTAAATTCTATATTGAGTGATCATAATTCAAGAACTGCAGTTATATTCTTCCTATACAAAGTAATACTTCACCTGATTGTTGTTAGTTCGGTAAGAATTATCATTCTGGTTATCACTACTTTGGATACTTTCAGGATTCTCTTGTTGTCCCCATTTACCAGGAGTATTAGCGGGATGATTGCAAGCCAGCTAAGATTAGTCCCATACTGTCCCAGGTCCGCATGTGAATTGGTACTGAGATAATTGGCCGTTCTCGCCCAAAATACATCTGTAGAACTGTGAACAATCTTTAGAATCTTCAAGGCAGCTTTCATTTGTATAATGTATTCGCCCGCCAGATGTCAGCTCTTGGTTTTGATTTTGTTGGTAGCCATTCTGATTCCACTGGTTATTCTATTGGTTTTGTTGATTGTTCTGATTCTGTTGGTTATTGCCTTAAATCCATGAATTGCTGCCTTAGTTTTGTTGGTTATTTTGATTTTGTTGGTTGTTGCCTTGGCTCCCCTGATTGTTGCCCTGGTTTTGTTGATTACCCTAATTCTGTTGGTTGTTTTCTTGGTTCCACCCATTGCTTCCTTAATTTTGTTGGCTATTCCCTTGATTCCACTGATTATTTCCTTGATTCTGTTGGCCGTTTCCTTGGTTTCCTTGATTGCCTCCTTGGTTTTGTTGATTATTTTGATTTTCTTGGTTGTTACCTTGGCTCCCCTGACTGTTGCCCTGGTTTTGCTTATTACCCTGATTCTGTTGGTTGTTTCCTTGGTTCCATTGATTGTTGCCTTGATTTCGTTGGTTATTTCCTTGATTCCATTGATTATTTGCTTGGTTTTGTTGGTTATTTTGATTTTTTAGATTGATTCCTTGGTTGTTGTTGATCTGTTGAGTATTTGGGTTTTGTAGACTACTGTTTGGGCTCTGTCCCGTACCATTATTTATTTTTTGGTTTCCAATCTCACTTTTACACCGTCCTTCTACAGCCCAGTCAAGATTACCTGTGAGTGATCCCATACTGTGCCTGGACCACAGGTATATGGATATTTTCGTAAACGTCCATCACCAGCCTCCACACATCTATAGAATTTAGAGCAATCTTTCTAATCGCCTACAAAACCTTGTTTAGAACAGTTCTCACCAATAAGTTCTCTCTTCCTGGCTGACTTTGTGTTTTGCTAGTGGAATTGTTGGATTGATTGTTGCCCGATTGGTTATTACGACCACTTCCTTGGTTTTGGTTATTAAAATTGTTTCCACTTGTGGACTGATTATTCCCTTGATTCTGATTGTTAGAATTGTCGTTTGCCCCTTGAGTGTTTGTTTGTTGTTGATTGTTCGAGCTTCCCAACTAGTTATTGTTTTGATTCTGATTATTATTATTGTTTCTTGAGGTATACATTCTTTCGTATTTCAACTCCAATAAAATATATATGCCAGAATTAAAAATTCTATGATCAAAACGATTCTATCGTTACTGAGAACTGTCATTGAAATGGTATGAAATTTATTCATATATTATGAAAGCTATAAAACCCCACACAAAACTCTGATTCTTCAACACCAGTAATTCGGGAGATATTGCAGCTTCAATCCACGCATGTGTAGACCATTCCAAGGGGATTCTATGAGCATTCTGCACTTCAAAGCTCTCATCCTCTGAGATGAAAACTCCAGCAGTTAAATCAGTTCCCGTCTGCTCATGCGTCTAACGAAAAATGCCGAAAGGGGTAACATGAATTTCAAAATGAGCTCAAGGGCCACGGTACCGACACTCCAACTCGGAAATAGCAATATTTCCCCTAAAATGACTTGTCCGTGCACAGAATTGCCTTGCATTTTCTTTTAAAACCTCACAATATCGGCTCAGCACCAGACATATGACTGATAGTCCTAAACTACTCCCAACATAACCCGTACAACACATAAACAGTACTTCTCCTCTGCGCCTGTGAAATCCCCTTGTGGCTGAAAATCCTCTCAAAATCACACACCTCACACAATACTTCGATTCTCCAACATTATTGGTTCAGGAGATGTCGCATCCCTTATCCACGCATGCGCAGACCCTCATCAGGGGTCTGGATTCTATGGAGGAATAGCATCCTCCACCCTAAAACACCAATCCTCTCAGACGAAAACTCCAGCCACTTCTCATCTGCGCATGCGCATAACGAAAAACTCCCGGAAGGAGCATCATGAACTTTTTTTAGTTTTCGGAATTTTAAGCGAAATATTCCGCAAAATAGTAGTAATTCATGTGATCCTAACGAAATTATGCTAAATTGTTGCTTCCGTCTTTTACATCTAACTACTGAGTTTCAATTCAATCAGTAGAGTATATTTCGAGTTGTGTAACCAAATTCGAAAATTATTGAATTTTTTTTTTGCTTTTTTGTATCCATCCGATCAATACAAAACTTGGTACGCATATAAAGGTCCTGATTCTACAATTTGATGCTGAATTTCATATAGATCGAGTGATCGGTTCCGGAAATATTCATAAAAAATATTTTAACTAAAAATGGCCATAACTCCGAAACTGCTTGGTGGATTTCACCCATTAACGATCTTGTCCGAGATATTTACGCTCCAAAACTACCCTACAAATTTCAATCCTGTAACTCTATTCGTTCGGGAGTCATCGCGCTAAGGGCCGGCCGGACCTGACGGACATAATTGAACATCGGAATATTCATCAGTGAGTCGAACTCAATCGTTTTAGACCATTTTCGGGAAAAAATCGACAAATATAGAGATTGTGGCAAAATGATAACACGTTGTTCCTTGCGGAACAAGCGAGCAAAAACAAAACAAGATACACATAACAGGCAAAATTCCAGAAAATTACTCGAAAATATATTTAATCATGTTTCTGAAAGAACATAATAAACTGCCACCTGGAAGCACGATGAGACCTTAATAATATTTACATAACTCTAGCATTCTCGTTTTACCTAGGTTGAAACTCCGCAATGTTGGTTCTGTAGGTATAGGCAAGTGAATTGAAACATGATTCCTAAAATGCCTAGCATGAACATGAAAGTCAATTTCGTGAAGAATTTCAGGACGATCCATTCGGTTCGATAAAATGTTAAAAATTAAGGTGGTATCATCCACAGCCTATCTGTCAAACTGATCATTCCAAAATGATTCAAACGTACACAATAATTATCAGAATTCACACGTCTCAAGCGAAAACGTATTTTGAAGCACAGAAATCTGAGCAACTAACCGTGCACCCTCTTCAACCTTTGAATATAGGTCTCATAACACCAAATTGAAAAGGCAAAATTAAATTTGCTATGCACAATGCGTAATATAGAGATAAAATTGCCTAACGACAAATTGCCTCATAACAAATCCAAGGGTTCTATTACTTTCACAAACTACATTATTGATTATGTTCATCAAAGAGAAGCTTGGAATAAATTAAAACGCCCAAATCCCTGACTATGTCAGCTTGGGTCAAGGTGGTTCCGGATACATAGCATTGAAAGGAAATTCGATTTGCGACTTTACGTAGATGTAGGATTCTGACAATGATTCCAAATTCCTTGTACAAGGTTTGTATCTAGGAAGGCAAGGATATTTAAAATCCAGACTAATCCCAACTTTCTCTAAGATGAAATTTTGTATCAGCTAGATGGATCACCTCCTCATTATGGAATTGAAGCGTATCAGTAAGAAATGACTGTACAGCTTCAGAAGTAATTCCAAAAGTCTCATTTCCAAACTCCTAAAGCCTCATTATTGCGTCAGGATATTATCAATTTTGGTAGAAATTTTCTCAATAAATAATTACTCAACCCAAT
The DNA here is from genome assembly GCA_937662695.2 of Halyzia sedecimguttata. Taxonomy (NCBI): domain Eukaryota; kingdom Metazoa; phylum Arthropoda; class Insecta; order Coleoptera; family Coccinellidae; genus Halyzia; species Halyzia sedecimguttata. The sequence goes on along the minus strand of OW569416.2, from coordinate 4,667,532 downwards.
TACTCCATATTATTATATATAGCTACATGTATAAATAAATCATATGAAATCTCTCAATACAAGCTTATCTCTGCGAAAAAACTTCTTATATCATTTCCGGGCTTGGAATAAATATTCAGTCACATCAGCGGTCTAACTTCAAGTTTATATACCCCGTCCTCGTCCATAATAAACTCTTCCGGATAGTATATTCCTTACATCATTCTTTTCTTGTCATTTATCTTGCTTCAAATGTTCCGCAAACAGCCTGGCCATATTTTTCCTCCGCCAGTCAGCACATACGAGTATGGCGTAGGTAAGGTATCTTCGATCTTCCTAGGAAAGTTTTTTCGTAGATTTGACCTCGTGTAGAAGCTCAGGTTACACGAAAGGCAGCAACTTTCAGTGCCTATTTAGTGGCTACATTAACATCGTGATTGCAATCATCATTTCGAGTGTTGGCCTAGAAGATCAGGGACGGACTTATTTAATATTCAATCATTTGGAGTTCAAATATACTACAATTGCACTAACACTTATTTCAATTTATTAATTTCTCGAATAATATGTTATCGTATGTAGAAATAATTTTTATAAGGCCCCCCATGAAGCTTTTCATATTACGTGAAATATAAATATCGAATTAAATGAATTCGCCTGCCCTTCGTTTGTGCTGGATTATTCAGTTCTAAAATTTTAGAAAAAAAATTGGTTCAAGCACTGACGTGAAGTCGGAAGCTTTTGCGCGTATGTTCTATTGTCCATTCTTCTGTATTGGACACCCTTAATCGAATTTACCATGGAAAATTATGTTGTCCATTCTCCTGTATTGGACACTCTTAGTTCGAATTTACCATGTTAAATTCGAATTAACCTAACCTGAAATTTTCAAGCAGCTATCTCTTTCCGTTCTCAGGTTATCGTGACAACAAAAATATTTTTTAATAATTTTCTAGCGATATGATTCTCACAAAATTCCACAAACGTGGTTAGGTTTATATTCTACAACTATTCACCAAGTTTCATTTCGATCAGATCTATATTGGTTGAAAACAAAATTATTACTCGGAAACCACTGGGCCGATTATGCCCATTAACGAACTTGTCCGTCGTATTGAGATGCGCCACCTACCCTGAAAATTTCAAGTCTCTAGCTCTTTCCGTTCTCAAGTTATCGTGGCAACGGCCAGACGGCCGGCCGGACAGAATCAAATTTGCCCTCGAATTCTTCATTGGGGAGTCGAACCAAATCGTTTGAGACCATTTTCGTTAAATAATTCGAAAGTTACAGACATTTAGGCAAAATGATAACGCGATGTTCCCCAGAACATACGCGCAAAAATTCGATAATATCCAAATATCGAGGATCACCCTGACATCATGCACCAGAGTTTTCAATCTGATTGGATTATTTGAATTCTTTGAAATTGTGGACGGAAATATGGAAACATTGGTATACTCTTTCTGAAGATAATAATGAACTCGGAGCTTCACTTCTATCGTGCTGAATACAGAACTTTTTATAGCAATGTTTATAATTTATTGAATGGAGAATTTATCACAGAATGAATCAAATATTCTTAAAAAGCATGAACATAAACTCAGGAGTTTTTCTGGGCATGTTCTTTTGTCTATTTACGCCTCATACGAACTCACGAAATACTGCATGAACCTTCAAGCTTTCTTCTTTTAACCGAGTACTATAGATTTCAATCGATGCCATCTGTATTTTTGGACATATTGGAAGATTGAGGTGATGCTTGAAGGATTGTGCGGAATTTCATCAGGATCTGACAGATGGTGTCTGAAATATAATCTCTGAAGAAAAATTTTAATTTTTTTTGCGCGTATGTTCTGGGGAACATCGCGTTATCATTTTGCCCAAATGTCTGTAACTTTCGAATTTTTTGACGAAAATGGTCTCAAACTATTTAGTTCGACTCCCCAATGAAGAATTCAAGGTCAAATCTGATTCTCTCCGGCCGGCTGTCCGGCCGTTGCCACGATAACTTGAGAACGAAAAGAGCTAGCGACTTGAAATTTTCAGGGTAGGTGTCGCATCCCAATACGACGGACAAGTTCGTTAATGGGCATAATCAGCCCTGTGGTTTCCGAGTAGTAATTTTGTTTTCAATCAATATAAATCCGATCGAATTGAAACTTGATGAGTGGTTGTAGAATATGAACCTAAGCACGTTCGTGAAATTTTTTGCGAATTGTATGGCTAGAAAATTATTAAAAAATTATTAAAAAATATTTTTGTTGTCACGATAGTATTTGTAGAAAATTTTTAAAAAATCATTGAATATTGAAAAAAAAATTCTATATATCAGTAACTATTCGTTTGAAATTGCTGAAATGTTGCAAGAGCCTTTATAACCTTACTATACTGCCAAGTTTCAACACGATCGGTTAAGTATTGTTGGAGATTCGAGCAGCCTTGTGTGAGTTCAGTAGATGAGTGACCGTTGCCTCAATAACTTTCGAACGAAAGGAGATAGGGACTTGCAATTTTCAGGGTAGTTTGCGTATCCGAATGGGAGAGCTGAGTTCATTTTTGGGCATAATCGGTCTAACGGTTTCCGAGTTATACCCACCTGGAATATTATTTCCTTGATAACTCAAAAAATAAGGATTCGATCGAATTGAAGCTTGGTAACTAGCAGTAGAAAATCAACATAAAGACGTGTTTCAAATTTTATAAGAACCGTACCCCTAGAAAATTCGAAAAACATGACGAAAAACAAAATTTTAAGAACCGTACCCCTAGAAAAGTTCAAGGTACGGTTCTTACAAAATTTGAAACACGTCTTCATGTTGATTTTTGTCATGAAAATTTCAATATTTCTTGCTAGTGATATATTATGATCCTCATGAAATTCTTCGACATTTGGGAGTCACTATTCTACAATTGATAACCAAGTTTCAATTTGATCGGATCTGTATTTTTTGAGTTATCGGAGAATAATAACAACAATATTTCATAACGAGATACACGGTGAAATATTTATTGATTTCAACCTTCAACTAATATTCCGCGTGGCTGTCCCTGCTCAGTGTTCCCCAAAGAGGAAAGTATCATTCAGGAGCAGACACAGACCCAGGGTTTCATGGTTATTACCAATCATCGGTGTGACTTAGCCAAACACTGACTAAATACTGCCGGTATTCTAGGAAACTTATATCCATCGGTCGAGAACTGGTAGGGAAAGAAGCCCGCCAATGCCACCTATGGAGAATCCATAAGAACTCCGACCCTCTGCGATGAAGGAACCTAGAGCGATGTTCAGTGACGTAAGGGGGTCAAGGAATGGCGACGCCATCTACCGTGATGCGACCTTTACGGACTGAAAACGCCTGGTTCAATTTGGTTAGATCAACCAAAAACCAGAGAACATGTAATGAGGTGAACTGTGGCTAATTGCCAATAATATCTAACAAGACACACGGTGAAATATTTATTGATTTTAGACATCAACAAACATTAAAATCAATAAATATTTCACCGTGTGTCTTGTTAGGTATTATTGGCAGTTAGCCACAGTTCACCCATTACATATTCAACAATATTTCAGATGGTTATAAAAATATTTGTACATATTATGATGTCATTACTTAACTTCAAAATGTCTTCCCAATCTTCTAATTTCATGAAATTCCGCGAAAATTAGTACGTAATAATTCCACAAGTAATTGGATTAGATTTGTATATTTTGAGTAAACTGGAAATATCAACAAATTTTCGAATGGGTATAGTTCCAAAACCGCTAGGCAGATCATGCCCTGACAATTGTAAGTCGCTATCTCTTTCCGTTCGAAATTTATCGTGAGATACATATTTCATAATTTCTTTTTTTTTAATTTCCGGTGATACGATCTCCACAAAATTTTACATACTCCTTTGTCTCAGTATTCTACTACCAGTTACAAAGTTTTTCAATTCGACCGGATCTGTAATATTTCAGTTATCGAGAGAAGATGGATATAACTCCAAAACCGTTTGGCTATTTATGCTCAACAACTAACTTAACTGTCCCATTTGGATGTGCAACCTACCCTGAAAATTGCAAGTCACTATCGTTCGAAAGTTATCGTGACAACGGTCACTCATCCAGCTACTGAAACCCAAGGCTGCTCAGATATCTAGTTATATAAATTCGATCGTGTTCAGATTTGTAAAGTTAGGTTTTGAAGGCTCTCACAAGTAGTGAGGATCGTATCACTAGAAAATTAAAAAAAAAATCATTAAAAATTGATGAGAAAATTTTATATCTCAGACGCTATCCGTCCGATATCAATATGAATGAAATATTGAATTATTTCCAATTTCAAAAACACCAATGAAAAAATGTTTTTTTTTTCAATTTTCTAGTGATACCATCCTCACTAAATTTCGCAGAAATTTGCGCGTAGTCGTCTACAACTAATTATGTACCATGCTGGAATTGAATCGGATTCGTATTTTTTGAGTTATTGAGGAAACAACAACGAAATATCTTATCGGTATAACTCCGAAAACGTTTTCGAATTTTCGAAGATTAAAAAAAAACAGGTCAACTTCTGGTTTGGAAGGGAACTTCCATCATGAGTTTGTCCATGAAGATTGCATCAACCCTCAAAATTTTTTGAATAGAGGAGAGATTTCAAGGGTTTGTATGTTTGGAAGTTATGTTATGTTTTGTACACAACCCAGTTTAAACTTTCAAAATCGGTTCGTATTTACGACATAATGTAATAATTGAACTTACCGTCAAAGGGTGATGTTGAACAGACAGTTGAACCGCCCAAACTCAAGGACCTAAGAGTTTTGACTTTATTCATCAAATGCTTAACATATTGTTGACTTATATTTCTTTCTGGATGATTGTTATTAAAGTACCCTGCAGTTAATCTAGCATTTTCGTCATTCCGATAGTATAATTTGAGAATTTCTATTCTTAATAATGATAATGAAAAATGGCGATACCGTTGTTAATAAATCAAGTCCAGAGCGTTCCTGCCAATCGGGTCCTTCATAAATGGCTTCGTATAATTTATATACTTATGCATATATCTCACAAGTCAAATAGACCCCAGGGGGTTCATTGATTAGCCGAGAAAGCAAGAGCAGACGCGTTTCTGGCTTCTTGGCCTTCATCAGTACCCTGTAGCTTGCTCAACAAATTCAACTAAACTGACCCGGGTCAAGCCTCTCAGAGCCAGCTTGGTCGATCATTTTAATCGCCCACGCCACCTATGAGACGAAACACGGAAATCAGCCTCTCCCCACCAGTGAATATTTGAAGCGTGAAATCACATGCTACCATTCACTCGATATTAATCGAGAACGAGTCCCGCAGAGCTCAGACAGTATCTTCCCAATGGCCATGAACGCTGTTTAGCGTTTTCAAAAATAATAATGAAAAATGGCGATACCGTTGTTAATAAATCAACAAGTCCAGAGCGTTCCTGCCAATCGGGTCCTTCATAAATGGCTTCGTATAATAAATATACGCATAAGTATATTTATTATACGAAGCCATTTATGAAGGACCCGATTGGCAGGAACGCTCTGGACTTGTTGATTTATTTCTATTCATTCTTCTATAGAATAGACCATTTTCGCCCACGTGAGTAATTTTATCAGTGAGTTTAACCTAATCGTATGAGACCGTTTCAGGCAAAACATTCTAAAATTACAGATATTTAGGCAAGATGATAGCACGCTGCATCCTGGGACATGCGCGCAGAGCTACAACCTGCATTACACTCTACAGTATCATAGTTTGATTCAATAAACACTTCGTATATTTTGCAATATTCGATTTTGGAATCCTTATTCCACAACGGATACCCTGTCACTTCTATTTCATGTGATACATTAGTACTATGTCTTCCAGAAACTCCTCAGACATCAAATGTCTGAAATCTGTCGTGTTAACAATTTCACTACTTGGTCTACTAGGTAGAATAATACAATAATACAACGCGTAACATGATAGGTCTACAATATCGGATCTAGTGTTGAGTAGGACATACAAGAGGCGCTTCATTTGTCCCGGACATGACGTCAAAATGTAAGAGTGCCTCGAAATTTAAAATTGTACTACTTCAATTTATTTGTCGCGGTCGAGCGAGAGCGAGGCAGAGGCAGATAAAGAAATTCCATTTTGTGTCGGAACCTTTGATGTGAGGGTAGTAGAATTGCCTAATTTCATAATAATTGTACTAAACAATCAAATGTGGTTCATCCTCCTAATATCTGTCCGTTAGATATGTTCTTGCCGAAACCCTCATTACATAAGCTAAGCACTCTTACAACTTTCCAAGTTCGAGTGACAAACCTCCTAGAGAGCTTACTCATCAATACCGCAGTGACAAAAGCACGTCGCGTCTAACATTTGAGGCGCCAGGAGGCGCGCATAATTCGTACTATAATAACTTCAAATGGTTCAGTACGCCTCGCCTCTTTTGAAGTGGGACATTGTACTGGCTCAGGACAAAAAAGAGGCTACTCTTACAAACTCTTTTTCAAGTCGTGTCCTACTCAACACTAATCGGATCCATTAAAACTTTGGTAACATTTAAATGGATTAAAACTGAACTTTCACATATCCACAATGGAACCATCTGATCTGTCGCCGACTAAATGGGTTTACAGCTGAAGCATTATGCATAATTAAAAATCGGTCGATTCCTTATATATTCACCACGATTCGTTATTTCTTTACAATTCTATAGAGATAATGTGAAGCAAGCCATGTAAGATTGATGAGGATGAGTTTATAATGTAAGAGATAACTCTCATTGGAAGACAGGAATTTCAAGATGGACATATTCAAATGCATTGAATCATGACACGATTATTTCCGAATAAAAAACTCTTATAAAAGATAGTATAGAATGATATAGTTGTAATATTTCCACTTCTCCGCATAAAAAAACACATTCAAGAATACAGCACTGGAATGAACTTAACAGTCGGACAGACGGCTGATTTGACTCGTAAGCGTGGTTACAGTTACACTCAATGCTTATTTCTATGTCTTTGCGCGCATGTTCTGGGGAACATGGTGTTATCATTTTGCCAAAATGTTCGACTCCCTGATGAAGAATTCGAAGTCAAATGTGATTCTGTCCAGCCGGCTGTTGCCACGATAACTTGAGAACGGAAAAAGATAGCGACTTGAAATTTTTAGGTTATGTTATGCATCTGACTGCGACATTTGAGTTCGTTTATAGGCATAATCAGCCAAACGGTTTTGGAGTTATACCCATCTGATATTTGCTTGTTATTTCCTCAATAACTCGAAAAATACGAAACCGATCCAACCCAAACATGGTTATCAATTGTAGAATGCAAAACCAAAAATTCTTGCGAAATATCCTGAGGATCGTTTAACTAGAAAATTCAGAAATAATCATTGAAATCATCGAAAGAAATTGTATTAATATATATCAGAAACTATTCGTCCGACATCGCTGAAATTTTGCGAGAGCCTTCAAAACTTTACTGTACTGCCAAGTTCCATGTTGCTGGATGGACGACCATTGCTTCGATAACATTCGAACGAAAGCAGATAGGGACTTGCAATTTTCAGGGTAGGTTGCGCATCCGAATGAGAGACTTTAGTTCTTGTTTGGCATAATCGGCCCAACGGTCTCAGAGTTATATCCATCTGGAATATTATTTCTTCGATAACTGAAGTAATATAGACTCGATCGAATTGAAGCTTGGTAACTAGTTGTAGAATATTGACATAAAGACGTGTGTAAAATTTAGTGAGGGTGGTACCTCTAGATAATTTCAAAAAGTTACGAAATAATCTAATGTATCACACGATACCTTAAGAATGGAAAGAGATAGTGACTTGCAATTTTCAGGCTAGGTTGCGCATCCGAATGCGATATTTAATTTCGTTAATTGGCATAATCGGCCAAATTGTTTTCGAGTTATACTCGTCTGAAATTTTAATGTTATTTCCTCTATAACTCAAAATATACAAATGTCATCCAATTAATACTCTGTGGTTACTTGTAAAATGCTGACCCTCTAATTTTCGCGAAATGTCGTATCCTGTAGGTACTTGACGCGTACATTTTTTCTTATTTCAATTCCAATAGAAATGAAAATTGTGTGAGCATAAACTTCACTGAAGTCTGTCTTAAAAATGTTACGAAATGTGTTCAAATACTATAAAGCTGAGAAAACGGTATATGTATATCGATGCTAAATTTGTATTAGAGTGTCCAATAGAGGTGAGTAGACAATAGAACATGCGCGCAAAAGCTTTCTGACTCCACATCAGTGCTTGAACCAACTCTTCGATTGAAAACGAATTTCAAATAAAGAGAATTTGCTATGTTGTATCGCATTCCGGGTGTACTCCAATGGAGCACTATAAATATTGAGGCAAATATGCGTAATGGAACCAACATCTGAACCTCATGAAGTGCCCAGAAGAAACCAAACCTGAAGAAGTAATGGCGGATCATGCTTGGAGCTAAACGATATGGAAAACTTCGACTACAGTGATTTGAAGAACCATGTTTCTCATTCCTTAGTGCTAGATAGCACGGGGTAGAGCTTCGGAATTGGACATCGAGGTGGTGCTATATGCAGCACATTTATTGGCTGTCCTACCCAGGTACAGGGTGTTTTATAGATTTCGATCATTTTCTCCTGAGGGCATAAATCTCGTACCACACTGTATATTTCTATGATATTTGGTGGACATTCTTATTCAGATACCAAATGAGCCACTCACCAATCACAATAGAACTCCAGGTCCGGATTAGCAAAGTATTGTATAGGAATTGTAACGTAACAACACCCTGTATATTATTTAATTAATTTGCCTAATCTGTTTCACTATTCACAAATATACAAAATATTACATAAAAAAAAAATTGGTTCAAGCACTGACGTGAAATCAGGAGATTTTACCCATATGTTCTATTGTCCATTCTCCTGTATTGGACACTCTTAATCGGATTTACCATGGTGAATTATATTGTCCATTCTCCTGTATTGGACAATCTTAATTCGAATTGACCATAGTAAATTCGAATTTGCCGATTATGCCTATAAACAAACTCAAATGTGGCATTCAGATTCACAACCTAACCTGAAAATTTCACTTCGCTATCACTTTCTTTTTTTAGGTTATCGTGAGATAAATAATATTTTCTAATAATTTTTTGATAATTTTCCAGCAATACGACTCTCACAAAATTTCACAAACGTCCTTAGGTTTAATATTCTACAACTACTCACCGAGTTTCAATTCGATCGGATTAGTATTGGTTGCAGACAAAATGATTACTCGGAAACCATAATGCCCATTAACGAACTTCAAGTCGCCCTCTCTTTCCGTTCTCAAGTTATCGTGGCAACGACCAGCCGACCGGACAGACTCAAATTTGACCTCGAATTCTTCATCAGGGAGTCGAACCTATTCGTTTGAGACCATTTTCGGCGAAAAATTCGAAAATTACAGACATTTGGGCTTAATGATAACGGGATGTTACCGAAAACATACGCGTAAAAGTGCACGCGTTACCATTTTGCCCAAATATTTGTAATTTTCGAACGTTTTGCCGAATATGGTCTCAAACTGATGAAGAATTCGCGGTTAAATGTGATTCTATCCGGCCGTCCGTTGCCACTATAACTTGAGAACAGAAAAAGATAGCGACTTGAAATTTTCAGGGTAGGTGGCGCATTCAAATAGCGGATACGTTCGTTAATGGTCATAATCGGCCCAACGGTTTCCGAGTAATAATTTTGTCATGAACCAATACAGATCAGATCGAATTGAAACTTGGTGAGTAATTGTATAATAAAAACCTAAGGACGTTCGTGAAATTTTTTGGGAATGGTATAACTAGAAAATTTTAAAAAAATTATTAAAAAATATTATTTATGTCACCATAATCTGAGAACGGAAACACATAGTGACTCTACTAGATGTAGAATACCAACGCGAAAATTCTGGCAAAATTTCGTGGGGATCGTATAAGTAGAAAATTTTAATAAATTCATTCAAATCATTGAAAAAATTCGATATATCAGAAACTATTCGTCCGACAGTGCTGAAATTTTGCGAGAGCCCTCAGAACTCAACTCTCGACTTAACTCTACTGCCAAGTTTTAAGTTTGAACACGATCTATATTGATGGATATCCGAGCAGACTTGTGTGTGTTCAGTTGCTGGATGGGTGGCCGTTGCGTGGATATCTTTCGAACGAACGGAGATATAATCTTGCAATTTTCAGGGTAGGTTGCGCATCCGGGAGTGTTAAGTTCGTTTTTGGGCATGATCGGTCCAACGGTTTCGGAGATATATCCACCTGGAATATTACTTCCTCGATAACTCACCATAGATTGGTTACTAGTTGTAGAATATCGATATAAAGACGTGTGAAGAATTTTGTGATAACCATAACCCTAGATAATTTTAAAAAAATTACGAGAAGAAAATTGGTTCAAGCACTGACGTGAAGTCGGAAGCTTTTGCGCGTATGTAATATTGTACATTCTCCTGTATTGGACACAATTAATCGAATTCACCATGGTAAATTCGATTAAGAGAGATACAGGAGAATGGACAATAGAACATGCGTGCAAAAGTTCCTGACTTCACGTCAGTGCTTGATCCAATTTTTAAAATCACTACACTATGGTCAGATAGTGAAAGTACTTGAGAATTCCATGTGCACTTAGCCAGTTCAACATTAGACGAAATGTTGAATAAATTAATTATTGAGAAATATTTTTACAACATTACTAATTTTCATAGCGATTAATTTCTACAAAAATTTTATATTTCAGAAAAAAATTTTTGTCAGATTCTGTTGGAAATCCGTACAAACGTTCAGGCCGAATTTCATTTTCCCAATATTCTCAGAAATACAGATCCGATCGCATTTAAATCTAGTACTCGATTGAAAAAAATGGGTTCAAGCCCTGTGGACAGAAGATTTCTGGTGCTCTAGTTCAAACAGACAAATTATATCTCCGAAAGTATTGGTTTCTCAGAGTTGAGAATTAAATCAATGTATTCTTATGAAAGAACTGCATCATAAAGGAAACTAAATTCAAATAATAGTTTATTTATCAAGATTAAATGAGCAATCATGAGAATGAGAACTGCACCATGGAAGAAATCAAATTAAATCTGGCCAATTTTGCCCAATAACGAACTTAACCGAGATATTCATCTCCCTAATCTACTCTGAAAATTTCAACTACCTACCTCATTCCGTTCGAGAGTTACATCTATGTCTATGGATGAAAAGCAGTCTCACTACTTCCAGATCTCTTACTTCATGTTCCGTTCCGAAATGTAAGACTTTTCTGAGAAAAGCTAATTTCGGAGCAAACAACTGAGATTTTTCTCACTTCGCTCACAATTCTTCGATTGATTAGATAATGTCATGTCTCAGGAAAATAAATTGACATTATGACAATTCATACATAGAAAAATTATATCATTCTGTGACAACGTTGAAGTACGATTTATTATCGAAATTAGGAAAAATCATATCTCCGAAAGTATTAGCTTGTTAGAGTTAAAAATGATATCATTGGATTCTTATGGTAAAGCTTCTTATTGAAAAAAATTCAATTTGGAATTTGCTTGGTAAAAAAAATTTTTTTTTTTATTACTCCGAAACCATCTATCCGATTTTGCCCAATAACGAACTCAGCCGAGATATTTATCTCCCAAACCTACTCTGAAAATTTCAACTGTCTAGCTCATTCCGTTCGAGAGTTATCGTGCCTACGGCCAGCCCGATCGGCCGGCCGGACCGGCCGGACAGAATGAATTTCGACCACGGATTCTTGATCAGTGAGTCGAACCAAATCGTTTAAGACCATTTTCATCGAAAAATTACAGACATTTGGGCAAATTGATAAGCACTCAGTTCCGAGGAACTAGAGCGCAAAAAAACACGGCTTGTAGGTTCATGGAGTATTTCGTGCGGGTGTGTGAGGCGTGAATAGACAAAAGCGCATGTTCTGGAGAACAGCAGGCTATCATTTTGCCCAATTGTCTGTAACTGTCGAATTTTTTGCCGAAAATGATCTCAACCGATTAGATTCGACTCACTTATGAAGAATTTGAGATCAAATTTGATTCTGTCCAGCCGACCGTCCTTAGCCACGATAACTTGAGAACGGAAGAGCTAGCGACTTGAAATTTTCAGGATAGGTTAGAGCTTCACGCGAGAGCGAGATTTTTCTCGCCTCGTCTCGTAAAAGCGAGACGGGACGAGACGATAAGTTTTCAAAAATATTATAGGTGATACCGAGACCACATACAGCGCAACACGAGAGTCTCGTTTTTGGTCTCGTTAAATTTTTTGTATGAAGTTTTATATACGACTCGATCTTTTTCAACACCCACGGAAAACAATTCAATATGAAGAGCTTCCACTATAATTACCAATATATTTTGTCTATATTATGCATCGATCATTCTAGAAATATACGATTTTTCAGAAGATCATTAATTCAACAAGTCAAGAGCGTTCCTGCTAATCGGGTCCTTCATGAATGGCTTCGTATAATGAATATACTTATGCATATATTTCACAAATCAAATAGACCCCAGGGGGTTCATTGATCTGCCGAGAAAGCAAGAGCAGACGCGTTTCTGGCTTCTTGGCCTTCATCAGTACCCATCATCAGTAACAACGGTATCGCCATTTTTCATTATTATTATGATTATTAATTGGTTATGACCTTGTGATAATTATTTTTCAAGCAAAAATAAAATTCACAACCATAAAAACGGATGCCATTATTAATTCAATACTTACGGACAACTTTTATTGCCCCTAAATCCCAATGCTTTCAAAATTTCGTCTCTATCTGAACATCTGGAGCAATTTATTCTCTTGTGCTCCTCGTAGTGAAGATGTGAACAATATTGTATACATCTGTGGAACTACATATAATAAAACTGATAAAGAAATGAAGCTATTCAATGTTTCGAAAAGTGTTATGAGGAATACGCCAAGAACACCCTCAATGATCTACCCACTGGGAAGGTATTCTTTGAAAACCATACCAAATTGTTCAACTCTATTAAAACATGTATCGACATCGATAGCCTATTTAAAACATCAGCAAAACTTTTGAAATATTGGAAAGCTGAAAAGGAATCAAAATATTTTGCAGTGTTGGAGAGTGATGAAAAAGTTCTTCTTACACTTTCCAAGATGGCCGATGATTTATTAATGGCTTCATCATTGAAAAATGATGTGATGCAAGCGTGAATATGTTTGAATTCTTGGTCATCCAGTAATTTAAAAGTTGAAATTATCAGTGTTTAAAATTAAAAATAATATGTACTTGTACGAATATTTTTGTATAAGAGCGTAATAAATATAGCTTTACAAAATTATTCATTATTGTATACCATTTCGTTTATATATTATAGTTATTATAATATTTATTATCGTTATTCAGAATTAAGCGAGACGAGACGAGACAACTGATAACGAGACGAGAACGAGACTTAAACGAGACTAAATTTTTTGGGAATTGGCGAGAGCGAGACGAGATTTTGTATACTCTCGCCTACTCTCGTCTCGTGTGAAGCCCTAGCTGTAGGTAGCAGGACAAGTTCGTTAATGAGCATAATCGGTTTTGTTTTGAGCCAATACAGATCCGATCGAATTGAAACTTGGTGGACTAGTTGTAGAATACCGAGATAAAGATGTATGTGAGGATAGTATCACCAGAAAATAAAAAAAAATGTTTGAAAAATATTATTCATCTTACTTTACTTGACAACGGAAAGAGATATTTTGGAGTTATATATATCTGAAATTTTGTTGTTATTTCCTCTAGAACTCATATTGTACAAATCTGATTCAATTAAGAATCGGTAATAACAAGTAGAATGCCGACGTGCTAATTTTTGCGGAATTTTGTGAAAATCATATCCTGAAATTACATGATACGATATCCGATATAATACATATCTCAGAATAAACAATTTTGTGATCTTAGACTGTACTATCATTAATCAAGTCTGTAATCAAAATTTATATTCATGTATGTGTATGTGTATGTATATTCATATCTTAGAAAAGCTGAGAAAACGGTCTATATCGATGGTAAATTCGATTGAGAGTTTCCAATAGAGGTGAATTGACAATAGAACATGCGTGCAAAAGCTCCTGACTTCATCAACCAATTCTTCTTTTTGAAATTTTCCTGAAAAATTCCTTCATTGAAGATATTTATGCATTGTCTTTTCCAATTAAGTTAATTCCTCGAATCGATTAACTGAACTTCAAGTAAGGAAGTATGTATCTCATATAATCAATATGCGCTGGCTTTCAAAGTAGGATGAACTAGGTGTGTGAAGCTGTCTTGTTCCCCTTCGCTTTTGAAATAAGTGAAATACTTTTCAAACCATCTTTCTTCATTTTTTTCAGGAGAAAGACAATAAACGACAGCTGCGTCTGAGGAATGGTCTCATCACTCAACACGCTTACAGTGTCACGGGCTTAGCTCGAGTAAGGGGGGCAGCAGGTGAAACTCCCTTGGTGAGACTAAGGAATCCTTGGGCAAGAGGCGAATGGACTGGAGCCTGGAGCGAGAGATCTTGGGAATGGGATGGTCTTTCGAATAGGGATAAAGAGCTCCTAAGTGTCAGAGTAACGAACGATGGGGAATTCTGGTAAGATTTGAAAGCTCAATTTACGGTGAACGATATGGCTCATTTGGCTCGAACATTTTTCGAAATATGCACATTAGTCCATGGAGATGACATCATAATAAAAATGAGAATTCATCAAACTTTCGGGATTATTTTCCGATTCTGCTAAACTATATATTCAACTCTTTTAAATTTGAAATGAATTTATCTATACTTTCCTCAAAGATCAATTAATTTTTGCTCTTAAAATTCGATTTTAAGCAATATGTCTCAATTAACTGGATAACCACGATGGGTTTAATGTTCTTTGTAGTCCAGTATTAATTCTGGTGGCAGTGCTGATTTTTGCGCGTATGTTCTGATGGGTACATCGCGTTATCATTTTGCCCAAATGTCTGTAATTTTCGAATTTTTTGATGAGAATGGTCTCAAACGACTAGGTTCAACTCACTGATGATGAATTTAAGGTCAGATTTGGTTCTGTCCGGCCGTCCGAGCTGCCGTTGCCACGATAATTTGAGAATGAGAACAGATATCGACTCGAAATTATCAGGGTAGGTGACGCTTTTGAATTCGACGGACAAGTTCGTTAATGGGTATAATCGACTCAACGGTTTCCGAGTACTAATTTTGTCATCAACCAATACAGATCCGATCGAATTGAAACCTGATGGCAAGTTGAAGAATACAAATACGAAGACGTTTGTGAAATTTTGTGACAATATTTCGCTAGAAAATAATAAAAAAATATTAAAAGAGATAGCGACTTGCAATTTTTAGGGTTGGTTGTGAATCGGAATGTGACATTTGTATTTATTAAAAAGCATAATCGGCTAAACGGTTTCGGAGTTATACCCATCTGAAATTTGGTTTTTATTTCCTCAATAACCCAAAAAATACATAACCGATCCAATTCGAACTTAGTTACTAGTTGAAAAATGCCGGCTCGAAAAGTTGCAAAATCTCGCGAGAATGGTATTACTAGAAAATTAAAGAAAAATAATTGAAAATCATTGAAAAAAATTCTATATCAGAAACTATTTGTCCGACATCACGAGAGCCTTCAAAACCTAAATCTACTACCAAATTCCAAGTTTGAACATGATCGGATGTATATTTTCGAAGATCCGAGCAGCCTTGGATAAGTTCAGTAGTATGATGGGTGACCGTTGCCTCAATAAATTTCTAACGAAAATAGTTGGAGAGTTGAAATTTTCAGGCTTGGTTGCGCATCCGAATAGGAAAGAAACTCGTTGTTGGGCATAATCGGCCTAACGGTTTCGGAGTTATAACAATCTGGAATATTATTTTCTCGATAACTCAGATAATACAGACCCGATCGAATTGAAACTTGGTACCTAGTTGTGAAATATCGACATTAAGACGTGTGTGGAATTTTGTGATGATTGCGACACTAGTAAATTTAAAAAAAAAACGACAAATTATTATGTATCTCATGATAACTAGAGAACAGAAAGAGCTAGCGAATTGTAATTTTCAGAGTTGGTTGCGCAGCCAAATGCGACATTTGAGTTCGTATAAATGCATAATCGACCCAACGGTTTTGGAGTTATACCAATCTGAAGTTTGGTTGTTTTTTCTTCAATAACTCTAAAAATACAAAACCGATCCAATTGAAGCTTGGTTACTAGTTGTAGAATGCCAACACAAAAATTCTTGCAGAATTTTGTGAGGATCGTATCACTAAAAGTTTTAAAAAAAATCATTGAAATAAAATCTGAGCGAGAGCCTTCAGAACCTAACTCTATTGCCAAGTTTCAAGTTCGAAAACAATCAGATCTATATTGTTGGATATCAGAGCATCCTTGTGTGACTTCAGTAGCTGCATTAGTGATCGTTGCCTCGACAACTTTCGAACGAAAGGAGATAGAGACTAGACAATTGTCAGGGTAGGTTGCGCATCCGAATGGGGGATCAAGTTCAATTTTGGGCATAATCGGTCCATCGGTTTCGGAGTTATATCCACATTTATAGCCTTGATAACTCAAAAAATGTGGACTTGATTGAATTGTAGCTTGGTAACTAGTTGTAGAATATCGACTTAAAGACGTGTGTAAAACTTTGTAAGAACCGTACCCCTAGAAAATTTTAAAAAAATTACGAAAAAAAAATGGTTCAAGCACTGACGTGAAGTCAGGAGCTATTGCGCGTATATTCTATTGTCCATTCTCCTGTATTGGACACTCTTAATAGAATTCCCCATGGTAAATTCTATTAAAAGTGTCCAATACAGGAGAATGGACAATAGAACATACTCGCAGAAGCTCCTGACTTCACGTCAGTGCTTGAACCAATTTTTAATTTTGCATCATATGCTGATTACATAAGGATATACAATAGGTCAGCATACCACCAGTCTCTTCAGAAAGATTCAGATTTACTGGATGGCCGGTGCTCTGAATGTGTCACATATTACATTTAGGTTATAGCAACACGGAACATCCGTTCATTTAAAACAGGGTGATTATTTGAAATAGTACGTAAGAAGAATATAGAGATTGAAAAATTGTATGGTTCTGAAATTTTGTAGTCAGCCGAAGTCTGTTGTGACCTGTCAATATCAGTCAATTTCTGTCTGTGATATTTTCAAGAAGGTGCCACGTCCGGAAATACCAGAAGTTGACACATATTCGCTTATTTCAAATTCGATTACATGTTTTTTAATTGCTGCTTTATGTTCAACAGCTAATTTTAGATGAACAAACGTCACCTTTTTATATTCAGTGCTAAATTGGGGAGATGCGCAGGAGAAGCATTATTTTTCGTATAACAATTTTGCGAAATCATATAGCATCTAGAGGGTGTTCAGAATTTAATTTCGATTCAAGGCAATTTCAAACCAAAAAAACTCAATTTTTTTCGCAAGCGATACTACGCTTTTCTTCCTCGATTTCGGTGAAAAATTGAATAACGCATCATCATAAATAGCACTCCCTATACCGAGTTATTAAGGTTATTCATGAAAGTTGAGAATTCGTTTGGAAATAATTGGAAAGCAAGCCTCAGAAATGAAAATTCTCACATTATACGTCCAAGTACCTACCTATATCCTAGTTCTTGGTAGTGTAGTGTATGGAAAAGTGAAACTTGATAAGCTTCGACATAATGTTTTAACAAAAAGTAATTAAACGAATAATTGACTGATTCAATGAAATTCTAAATAGATAAACTAATAAATATGTTATGAATGCTCCACATCGCCTCCATTTTCTTGGAAACATCGGTTGATCCTTGTATAAACAGCTTCTGTACAGGCCTTGTGAATATGGTCTGGATTCAACTGACAGAATTGGACAGCATTCCGTTCTTCTCTGGTTTGAAATGGAATTTGATATTCTTAATATGAACCCAGAGATAAAATTCCCAATAGTGAAGTTTAAAATTGGGAAGAACAAAATGGTGGATGCGCCACCACATTTCTGACCGGTTTGAGATAATATCGTCTAGTGGCCGGTATCCTCCGATCGACTGTAGCTGACGAGCTAAACGCTTTGCTGAAAATGCAGGAATCATGGAAGGAAGATCTCAGTGTGCGCAACAATTCAAATCCATAACTTTGATAATCTCAATGTGACCATTCAAAATTTTATTCCAGGATATTTGTTTTCCTCCAAATAAAAAGTAGGCTCAATTATAATTTTTTTGCGTAAGTTTAGTTATTCACGACCACGCAATCGAACGAGACTGGTTGTGAAAATGCCAATGAATAAAGTCTTCGGGACAACGATCATCAAGGGAAAAAAATTGGTTCAAGCACTGACGTGAAGTCAGAAGCTTTTGCGCGTATGTTCTATTGTCCATTCTTCTGTATTGGACACCCTTAATCGAATTTACCATGGTAAATTATGTTGTTCATTCTCCTGTATTGGACACTCTTAATTCGAATTTACCATGGTAAATTCGATTAAGGGTGTCCAATACAGAAGAATGGACAATATAACATACGCGCAAAAGCTTCTGACTTCACGTCAGTGCTTGAACCAATTTTTTTTTTCGTGATTTTTTTTAAATTTTCTAGTGGTACGGTTCTTAAAATTTTTTTTTTCGTCATTTTTTTCAAATTTTCTAGGGATACGGTTCTTACAAAATTTTAAACACGTTTTCATGTTGATTTTCTACTACTAGTTACCAAGCACCAATTCGATCGAATATTTATTTTTTGAGTTATTAAGGAAATAATATTCCAGGTGGGTATAACTCGGAAACCGTTAGAGCGATTATGCCCAAAAACGAACTCAACTCTCCCTTTCTGATACGCAACCTACCCTGAAAATTGCAAGTCCTTATCTCCTTTCGTTCGAAAGTTATCGAGGCAACGGTCACCCATCTATTGAACTCACACAAGAATGCTCGAATCTCCAACAATATTTAACCGATCGTATTAAAACTTGAAACTTGGCAGTAGAGTTAGGTTATGAAGGCTCTTGCAAAATTTCAGCAATTTCAAACGAATAGTTACTGATATATAGAATTTTTTTTTATTTTCAATGATTTATTAAAAATTTTCTACAAATGCTATCCTCACCAAATTTTGCAAACATATTTGCGCTGGCATTCTACAACTAATAACCATGTTTGAATTCAATCGGTTCAGTATTTTTCGAGTTAATGAGGAACAAAAAACCACCAAATTTCAGAAAATTTCAGATGGCTATAACTCTAAAACCGTTTAGCCGATTATGCTCATAAACAAACTGAAGGGTCGCGTTCTGGTGCACATCCTAACATGAAAACTTCAAGCCGCTATCTCATTCCGTTCTCAAGTTATCGTGACAACAAAAATATTTTTTAATAATTTTTTTTAAATTTTCTAGCCACACGATTCGCACAAAATTTCACAAACGTGCTTAGGTTCATATTCTACAACTACTCACCAAGTTTCAATTCGATCGGATTTATATTGGTTGAAAACAAAATTATTACTCGGAAACCACTAGGCCGATTATGCCCATTAACGAACTTGTCCGTCGTATTGGGATGCGCTGCCTACCCTGAAAATTTCAAGTCGCTAGCTCTTTTCGTTCTCAAGTTATCGTGGCAACGGACGGCTGTACGGCCGGACGGACAGAATCAAATTTGACCTCGAATTCTTCATTGGGGAGTCGAACTTAATCGTTTGAGACAATTTTCGTCAAAACATTCGAAAGTTACAGACATTTGGGCAAAACTATAACGCGATGTTCCCCAGAACATACGCGCAATAACAAAGGAGAGGATTTTTGGATTCCGCGTATCCCGATGATTCCTACGGACTTACCATTCATTTTTAAACGGCAGCAATTTCCCCGAGCGGCGGACTTTTGCGATGACCATACACAAATTATCAGGTAATTCAATAGGACTTTGCGAAATTAACTTGGAGTTTCCATGTTTCGCGCATGGACAATTGTATATGTCGAGTGTCGAAAGCCATGTTCCTTTGCATGTTAACCCGGCGTTACACAGGTGAAATTTTTTTGCACCAGAACCCAGGTGGGGTCCCATTGACCCCAACTTTGAAATGATAAAAAATAGGTTTAAAATCTGTTTTTTCAATGTATTCGTACAGAAATGTTATTATCATACTCAAACCTTGGAAGAAAAACAAAGAAACTTTCATAAAATCATAAATTTATCATTATATTAAAAAAATCCAAACATATCAAAAATTAGCTCCAAAAATACACACATGTTCTTAAAATTGAGCAACTGAACAATTTTTCCTTAAAAATAAAAATAAACTGGAAGAATACAAAGAGGAAGGTTTGCTCTACAACATATGAATTGGTGTGGTAAAAAGAATGATAGAAAAAACAACTAGCTGTCACCCAATTCCATACAATTTTTACACAGAATATGCATGTGAACCAAACATAAAAATGTCCCGCAGCGTTCAAAGGAGTTTTTTGATTTCCTATCTAGATTTCTGGGGCACTCCTGACATCTACCGCGTCCTATTTTTTGTCTTTTGGATGGAGCAGGTTCTGTTTCACCTAACATGGTTACTATTTTTGTTCGGAATTCTCTAGTCAGTCGGGGATTATTTTTTCTGAGGTGCATAGTTGGTTCTACCAAAGCCAGACCTAGATCCTCTAGAAAAAGTCGACGTTTTCTTGAAATGTCGTCTGTATTGGCCCTGTAAATGACTTGACTATTAATTCCTGCTGTATCCATCAGAGAGAAGAAAATCTCAACGGCCATCTTCTGCATTTTGTAATACCGTCTTTACCCGAAAAATAATTAGCTTTTTGGTCAGTTACTTATTCCTCTGATACTTCGTCGTTTTGGGATTCATTTTCTATAATTTCATTATCAGAATGATAACTCTTGATACTTATGTGATCTACTTCATCAACATCTTGAGGGTCCCTCAATTCCTCGTCATGCTCGCATTCCTCCTCATCCTCGATTTCCTTCCAAAGCGCCAAAAGTCTTGCTTGCTCTTTCTCGTAATAGGACATGCTGTAAATTGAATCGCATTGTTTTGAATAGTATACTCTTATCATATGAACGTAACCACTCACCTTCTTGCGGTTTTTCAAAGTTTTATTTGAAAACAGTAAAATTGTTACGTTAGTACACAGGTGGGGTCTAGCAGGCCTCGACACGAATCATCACGCTGTTTCTCATTCAATGTGAAGCTCACTACTGAAAACGGCTATCCGTCGACTTCATATTCATATTTCAAGAAGCTATAGGTAACCAGAATGGCCTACCAGATAGGAAGCAAAAGTTACGATAGACGTTAGTTTACTGGGGGCGCGGTAGACCCCACCTGTGTAATGCCGGGTTAACGAACCGGAAAGCTTGCACAAATCGAAGTTTATCCGAAAGCTTTACAATGAATATAGTAAGTGGGGGAGGTAAATTAGCTTATTGTGACATTATTCAAAAGGGTGAAGATTAAAAGACGAGCCGTAATTTTTTTTAAATTTTCTAGGGTAAGGTTCTCACAAAATTTTAAACACATCTTTATGTCGATATTCTACAACTAGTTACCAAGCTTCAATTCAATCGAGTTCAATTCTTGAGTTATCGAGGAAATAATATTCCAGGTGGGTATACCTCCGAAACCGTTAGACCGGTGATGCTCAAAAACGAATATAACTCTCCCATTCGGATACGCAACGTACCCTAAAATTTGCAAGTTCCTATCTTCTTTCGTTCTAAAGTTATCGAAGCAACGGTTGCCCATCCAGCTACTGAACTCACACAAGGCAGCTCGGATCTCCAGCAATATGGATCTGATTGTACTCAAATTTGAAACTTGGTGGTAGAGTTAGGTTCTGAAGACTCTCGCAAAATTTCAGCGATTTTGGAAGAATAATTTCTCATATATAAAATTCTGTTCAATGCTTTTTTTAAAAATTTCTATTGATGCGATACTCACATAATTTTGCAGGATCTTTTGCGTTAGCATTCTACAACAAATAACCATGTTTGAATTGGATCGGTTTTGTGGTTTTTTGAGTTATTGAGGAAATAACAACCAAATTTCAAATGGGTATAACTCCGAAACCGTTTGGCCGATTATGCCTATTAACAAAATCGTATGTCGCATTCCAATGCACAACATGGTCTGAAAATTTCAAGTCGCTATCTCTATGCGTTCTCAGGTTATCGTGATATAAATAATATTTTTGTAAACATTTTCTAGCGATACGATAATCCCAAAATTTCACAAACGTCCTTACGTTTGTATTCTACAACTAATCACCAAGTTTCAATTTGGTCGGATCAGTATTGGTAGAAAACAAAATTATTACTCGGAAACCCTTAGGCCGATTATGCCCATTAGTGAACTTGTCCGTCGTATTGGGATGCGTCACCTAAACTGAAAATTTCAAGTCGCTATCCCTTTCCGTTCTCAAGTAATCGTTGCAACAGCCAGCACAGACTTTTGGACAAAATGATAACGCGATGTTCCGCAAAACATTGCTCGCGCAATAAGTCATCATAAGCGAATATAATACTTTGCATTGTCTATGACGATTATTTCTTTCTTGAATAATCTCAAATTGTTCGAATCCAATGCACCCCGACGTGCCTATTCACATATTTTTCATTTTATATGGATTGTTACTATGCTGTTGGATCACTACAGAATGATTCCTCATTGGTGATTAATGAATGCCATTGTACTTGAGGAAACACATGTACAATTAATACATTATAAAGCAGTCGTGGACAAACTGTATTTATTTTTCACGTAAACAAAAGTAATAGAATAAAAATTCAATTTCAAGCAAATTTCATTCAATAACCTGACGAAAATCAAACCGTACATGATGCAGCAAGTATTATTGATATCAATGAATTGGAGTTGAAATATTGATTAGGATTGACAAAATCACTACCTAATTAGAAGCTATTTAAATCAAATAAATTGTAGGTGATTCGCCGGGTCATAAAGTACAAAAGAAAATTCACAATTTATTTCAATCATCGATGTCACTTTCAAAGATTTCATTTCGACAGTATGATTTTAGCGTTGTTATTCATCCACATTCAACGTAGTTCTTGCTTTGATATGATACTCGTACGAACGATTCCATAGTAATATCAAGATTGGCGGCAATATTTTGAAGTTCAGTTGTATATGAATGTACTCGTTACTGAAGACTATTTATCAAATCATTTTTGGCGCTCTAGTTCCTCGGAACTGAGTGCTTATCAATTTGCCCAAATGTCTGTAATTTTGGAATATTTCGATGAAAATGGTCTTAAACGATTTGGTTCGACTCACTGATCAAGAATCCGTGGTAGAAATTCATTCTGTCCGGCCGGCCGTAGGCACGATAACTCTCGAACGGAATGAGCTAGAGAGTTGAAATTTTCAGAGTAGGTTTGGGGGATGAATATCTCGGCTAAGTTCGTTATTGGGCGAAATCGGACAGATGGTTTCGGAGTAACAAAAAAAAAATTTTTTTTTTACGAAACAAATTCCAAATTACATTTTTTTTAATAAGCAGTTTTATCATAAGAATCCATTCATATCATTTTCAACTCTAAAAAGCTAATACTTTCGGAGATATGATTTTTTTAAATTTCAATGTAAATCGTATTTCACAGATTGATATAATTATTATTCTATGTATGAATTCTCATAATGTCAACTTGACAGAAGGGAATATTGTAACTTCAAAAAAATTGGGGTTGAAATACTCGTATTTTAGCGATGCAACGGGGACCTCACCCGAAAATGTTTGAAAATATTACGTAAATATTGAAAGCATAATTCTGTAGTTTGGTGAACGTAGATCAGGAAATTTTTGATCGATTACAAGGTAATTTTTTATTATTACTTATCTTCTTTCATATTTGTTTTATGGAATACCTACTATTTGTAGGTACTTTAAACCTGTTTTGGGCAATTGTCATACGAAACTTGTTTTTTTGGCGCTCTAGTTCCTCGGAACAGTGTGCTTATCAATTTGCCCAAGTGTCTGTAATTTTGAAATTTTTGGCTGAAAATGGTCTCAAACGATTTGGTTCGACTCACTGATCAAGAATCCGAGTGCGAAATCGATTCTGTCCGGCCAGCCGACCGGCCGTAGGCACGATAACTCTCGAACGAAAGGAGTTAGCGGATTGAAAATTGCAAGGTGGTTTTGGAGCGTAAATATCTCGGACAAGTTCGTTCGATCTATCTGAAATTTAGCATCAAATTGTAGAATCATGACCTATATACGCATGTGAAGTTTTGTATTGACCAGATTACCGCAAAGTGTAAAAAAAAAAATTCGAAAATTTAAAAAAGTTTTTCCACAATAACTCTCGAACGGAATGAGCTAGGTAGTTGAAATTTTCAGAGTAGGTTAGGGAGATGAATATCTCGGTTGAGTTCGTTATTGGGCAAAATTGGCCAGATTTAATTCGATTTCTTCCATGGTGCAGTTCTCATTCTCATGATTGCTCATTTAATCTTGATAAATAAACTATTATTTGAATTGAATTTCCTTTATGATGCAGCTCTATCATATGTATACATTGATATAATTCCCAACTCAGAGAAACCAATACTTTCGGAGATATAATTTGTCTGTTTGAACTAGAGCGCCAGAAAGCTCCTGTCCACAGGGCTTGAACCCATTTTTGGCGCTCTAGTTCCTCGGAACTGAGTGCTTAACAATTTGCCCAAATGTCTGTAATTTTCGAATATTTCGATGAAAATAGTCTTAAACGGTTTGGTTCGACTCACTGATCAAGAATCCGTGGTCGAAATTCATTCTGTCCGGCCGGTCCGGCCGGCCGTAGGCACGATAACTCTCGAACAGAATGAGCTAGAGAGTTGAAATTTTCAGAGTAGGTTTGGGGGATAAATATCTCGGCTAAGTTCGTTATTGGGCAAAATCGGACAGATGGTTTAGGAGTAACAAAAAAAAATTTTTTTTTTACGAAACAAATTCCAAATTAAATTTTCTTTAATAAAAAGTTTTATCATAAGAATCCACTCATATCATTTTTAACTCTAACAAGCTAATACTTTCGGAGATATGATTTTTCAAAATTTCAATCATAAATCGTATTTCAACGTTGTCACAGAATGATATTATTCTATGTATGAATATGAATTGTCATAATGTCAAATGATGTTCCTGAGACATTATCTAATCAATCGAAGAATTGTGAGCGAAGTGAGAAAAATCTCAGTTGTTTGCTCCGAAATTAGTTTTTCTCAGAAAATTCTTACATTTCGGAACTGAACATGAAGTAAGAGATCTGAGAGTAGTGAGACTGCTTTTCATCCATAGACATAGATATAACTCTCGAACGGAATGAGGTAGGTAGTTGAAATTTTCAGAGTAGTTTAGGGAGATGAATATCTCGGTTAAGTTCGTTATTGGGCAAAATTGGCCAGATTTAATTTGATTTCTTCCTTGGTGCTTTTCTTATTCTCATGATTGCTCATTTAATCTTGATAAATAAACTATTATTTGAATTGAATTTCCTTTAGGATGCAGTTCTATTATATGAATACATTGATATAATTCCCAACTCTGAGAAACCAATACTTTCGGAGATATAATTTGTCTGTTTGAACTAGAGCGCCAGAAAGCTCCTGTCCACAGGGCTTGAACCCAAGTTTTTTCAAGAAAAGGTATGTAGTATTTCTTGTTTTTTAATATACTCAAAATTCCAAATGACTATTCAACTTCCTAAAATGCAAATATAATTTTTGGCGCTCTAGTTCCTCGGAACTGAGTGCTTATTAATTTGCCCAAATGTCTGTAATTTTCGAATTTTTCGATGAAAATGGTCTTAAACGATTTGGTTCGACTAACTGATCAAGAATCCGTGGTCGAAATTCTTTCTGTCTGGCCGGTCCGGCCGGCCAGCCTGTCGTAGGCACGATAACTCTCGAACGGAATAAGCTAGACAGTTGAAATTTTCGGAGTAGGTTTCGGAGATAAATATCTCGGCTTAGTTTGATATTGGGCAAAATCGGACAAATGGGTTCAGAGGTAAAAAAAAAAATTTTTTTTTACGAAACCAATACCAAATTATATTATTTTCAATAAGCAGTTTTACCATAAGAATCCAATGATATCATTTTTAACTCTAACAAGCTGATACTTTCGGAGATATGATTTTTCTAAATTTCAATAATAAGTTAGCTATAAATTTATCAAACAATTGTGTATAATTATATCCTATGGTTCGAGATGTCTTGTGCGTTTTAGACAATAAGTCATACATATGTGATTCAAGATTCAAGAACAGTATGAATGGTTGCTTGAGTTGCGTTACATGTACAGTCGTTAGAGAATTATAAGTAAAGTGATTTTAGTTCATAATTGAATATATCTTATCCCTACAAGATAATCTTCTATGAAGAAAATCCCTTCGTTATTCATACTTGAACCGTCCCAGGAAGAGGCATAGATTGAAATCAGAAAATACGATTAGCAAAATCATTTCCCATTGATGAAAATCTTGAAGTCGTATCCAACACGATAATGGTGGCCAATTTAGGGTGCGGGTAATTTTTAATTTTCCACCAATTTTCATGCCTGGCTCCAAATCGAATCGGATATTCACAAACCGTGAGGACGCCATCAAGCAGTAAAATTGAAAATATGGCCAACGCACCCCGAGTAAACCAGATTTCAAATTCAAGAATTCGTATCGGTATTAACGACTCACAATAATTTTGATAGCTTCACGCAATCACACCGAATACATTCAGATATTTGGATGCGGTTGAACTCCGCTTTATTCATTTATTTTGTGTAGGGATTTCTCGTTATACAGGGTGAGTCTTTGACCACTGCATTAATTTTAACCAAAGATTCCTCTCATCAAATGAAACACTTTTTTCATTTACCATTTTTCCAGATTCGGCTGTGGTAATAAGTTACAAGTGTTTAAAGATTTCAAAATGTGCTAATACACTCCCGCATATAAATTATTATCTATGACATAGTTGGCGGACGAGAATAAGGCATGATAACGTTGTTTACAGCTTGATTAAGGATTCCAAAGCTCAGGGACGGATCCATAAAAGTAGTGAAATTTCTGGAGTTTTCCATTTCAAAACATTCAATGAAGAATATCTCGAAAACGGTGCGTTTAAGGAGAAATGATGAAGAATAATATAATGTTCTAAAATGATGGAATATTCTTGAAATGACTCAAGAAAAACTTTATATGCTTTCTTTATGCTAATTTCGTTTAGTTTAATGAATCCACGAGTCCATAACTAGAAAACCAGTAAAGGTAGAAAATAACTAATATTTGGAAATTATGTATCATAGTTATAGGAAACTTTACGCCAACATTCATTTTATTCGAAAAAAGGATGTCAAAGCTACTAAATAAAAACTGACTTTTTTTCAAAATTTCAACAGCCTGTATCTTTTTACCTGAGCTGAATTTGGAAAAATGTTAAATGAAGAAAGTGTTTCATTTGATGAGAGGAATCTTTGGTTAAAATTAATGCAGTGGTCAAAGACTCACCCTGTATAATGGGCCGATTTGATGTGGATGATATGGAACACTTTAAAGTTTATATGTGTGGAGAAAGCATAATGGAATAAATTAATTATCTTGGTTACTGTACATATTTATTGAAAATCCCGAAACACGTCAAATTTCAATTTTAAATTTTCATTCTTCCTCGTAAAAATGTGAACCCTACCTTCAACCACCTTCGATAGACATCGTTTGAAAGAGCTCGTCATTCTCTATTCAGAAATGTTATTACTTTCATGTTTATTGCAAAAATCAAATTAGAAAAAAATAAAATCAAGTGTTAGCGAAATTGGGCACAATATCAAAAACAAAATGTAGCAAAACAAGTAAGAATGTCAAGGAAGTAGATACTCATTAAAGGATGCTGTGGGAGGTATACTCATTATTGAAAGGTTTTTTTTCTGGGTTTTCTCTCCCAAATTCTGAAAAATATCTATGAAATAAAAATTAATTATTTTTTGATTTGCTTCTGCGTAAGAAACACAAGATATTTGTCACAATCAATCAATTGAACAATGTTGCCTAACAAACAACAACGAAACAACATCAACGAAGAATCAACTATATCGTAACGTTTCGGAGTCTATATCAGACTCCTTCGTCAGACGCTTAATGAAAATCTTTAGAATTGTTTTGTTGATAGTTATTGTGAAATTCAAGAATTGTCACAATTGTGACAATTCTTGAATCAACGAAGAAACAACTATATCGTAACGTTTCGGAGTCTATATCAGACTCCTTCGTCAGACGCTTAATGAAAATCTTTGGAATTGTTTTGTTGATAGTTATTGTGAAATTCACGAATTGTCACAATTGTGACAATTCTTGAATCAACGAAGAAACAACTATATCGTAACGTTTCGGAGTCTATATCAGACTCCTTCGTCAGACGCTTAATGAAAATCTTTAGAATTGTTTTGTTGATAGTTATTGTGAAATTCAAGTATTGTCACAATTGTGACAATTCTTGAACACAATAACTATCAACAAAACAATTCTAAAGATTTTCATTAAGCGTCTGACGAAGGCGTCTGATATAGACTCCGAAACGTTACGATATAGTTGTTTCTTCGTTGATGTTGTTTCGTTGTTGTTTGTTAGGCAACATTGTTCAATTGATTGCTTCTGACAAAAATCTTGTGTTTCTTACGCAGAAGCAAATCACAAAATTATTATTTTATAGATATTTTTCAGAGTTTGGGAGAGAAAACTCAGAAAAAAAAACCCTCAATAAGGAAGTATATGTTCAAAGTTTTCACCGCGAAGGCCTAAGTGACATCCTTACCTCAAATACAAATTTCTCCCAACATTATTCAACATCTCAGGATTGATCGACCCTATCGTAAGCGTTATTCGATCTTTTAGGTCATTCAAATCATATATTGTATACAACGCTCTTCACATATACCCATAAAAAGAAATCTAATGGGTTAGGATCAGGGGATCGCGCTGGCCATTCGATCGTTCGTCGACTTCCAATCCACCGAATATTAAATATTGCGTTGAGGTACTGCCAGACATTGCGTTGCTAATGTGGTGGTGCTCCATCCTGTTGAAAACATATCGTTATCCGTGGAACTTGAGAATATCCTTGATTAGAAAATACATTTGCCAGATTTGAAGTAGTGCTAAATATTTATCGCCATTCAAATTGCCCTCACTGAAAAAGGGCCCTATGATATGGTTTCGAACATTTCCTGTCCGAACATGAACATTTGAGGGAATTTTGCGTGTTCCTCTCTCATCCAGTGAGGATTTTCGGTACAATTTCGGTGACAATCAGCATGGCCGTTAAGAGAAAAATGTCAATTATCAGAAAACAAAACGTTTACGAATTGAATAATTTGTTATCCAATGTGTCCATCATTTGTTCAAAAAAATAAGTTCTCCTATCATAATCGTCTTCCAAGAGCTCCTGGGTAGGTATCATTTTAAAGATGCATTATTTTTTGTTTTAATATGTTGAGAATCGTTGTAAGGCTGACACTAAATGTTGTGGAGGCACCTCTACTCGATTTATGTGAATTTTCTTCAAAGTCAAGAATCACATCTAATTTCACATCCTTAGACAGTGTATTAGCACCTGCTTTTTTAATCTGCCTTACATGCCCAAACTCGTGGAACTACTTCTGTATTTTACTTATTATTATAGGTATTATTATAGTTATGGGCAGCAAATTCGGAAATTTCTCATCCTACAAGCGACCTACTTTTTTTGTGTTTGGGTGTTATCTCCGTAACCAATCGTTTGTAAAATTGTTATTTGGTGCATGTCCGTTAATCGAATCATCATTCAAAATTGAATTAAATGAAATTCAAACACAAATTAGACAATTTGTTAACTACAACTTATCAGCGCAAAACAATTTGCGAAGGTGCTCTGAAGAAACTAACATTGCCTATGAAAGTGTTTTATCTATTTTCATTTTACCATTATTGAACGGTTTTTTTCTGGGTTTTCTCTCCCAAACTCTGAAAAATATCTATAAAATAAAAATAAATTATTTTGTGATTTGCTTCTGCGTAAGAAACACAGGATATTTGTCAGAAGCAATCCATTGAACAATGTTGCCTAACAAACAACAACGAAACAACATCTTGAAAACACAATGTTGCAGTTCGTTTACATTCTATGGCAACTTGAAGGCAGTTTAGTATTATTGTAATAAGATTTGGGAATATTCGAGAGAATATTTTAATAAATTTCGGTAATCGCACGATTTTATTTTTAGCATTGCAATAAACATGAAAGTGATACCATTTCTGAATAGAGAATGACGCAGCTTTTCCAACTATGTATCACAAGCCCATATTACCTGTTTAAAAAATTAGGGGTTGTACCTCTTTTTCGAAGGGTGTTCAAGGTAGGGTCCGCATTTTTACTAAGAAGAATGACAATATAAAATTGGAATTTAATGTATGCGTTTCGGCATTTTCCATAAATATGTTCAGTAACCAATACAATTAATTTATTTCAGTTGGCTTTTCCACACTGTATATAGGTAATTTACTTCTCAACTATGGTAATCGGAAAATGAACGTTTATAAATGGTAACTATGTATTTAATATTAATAAACAGAACAAATTTCTTCTGTATTTACGACTAAAACATTACCTGTATCATCTCAGCAGAAGTAATCATCGCTATTAAACGATACTAATATGAATGTTGCGAAGTATCATCGAGAAGAATGGCCATCAGTTAACGAGAACTTGAATACTTAAGGAAAGTATCGAGATGTTATCGGAGAATATACATTTTATAAGGCCGGAGGAACTTAATTATTACCGATATCTCAATATCTTGACTATAAATTATGTGCAACAATGTAATTGAAGTTGAAATGTTCTGATATTTGAAGAAGTTGACCGGATCAAATATGTACAGGATACGAGTTTGGTGTTTGATATCTGGGGTGGTTTCTTAAGTGA
The DNA here is from genome assembly GCA_937662695.2 of Halyzia sedecimguttata. Lineage (NCBI taxonomy): Eukaryota > Metazoa > Arthropoda > Insecta > Coleoptera > Coccinellidae > Halyzia > Halyzia sedecimguttata. The sequence goes on along the minus strand of OW569416.2, from coordinate 4,636,485 downwards.
CAATGAAATTTCGTTTTTATCGAACTGGTTCAGTTTTGCAGGGTCGTACCACGGCGTTATGATTTTTTCCAAATGTTTTTATTTTGCGAGTTTTAAGCCAAAAATGGCCAGTTGTTTCCAATTTCGATGAGAATGTTTTCATGCACGAAGACAGTAACGACTTGAAGGCTATATATTTTCTGTCAAATGGATGATATGGTCATTCGATACTTCGTTTTCACGAAATCTGAGAAAAAGTGCGCTCCAACGAAGTTATGAGATGAAAAAAACACGGTGGGAATGTTACTGCAGCATTTCAGGAACCTATTGAATGACTTGATGTGTATAGTTGATGGAAATCCATAACAGTGATGGATTATTATGATATTGATAATGAATTATTAAAATGTCAAAATGGTTTGAATTAAAGAATTGTTATGATAGCTGAGAAGCTCATTCAGGTACAATACATATTGAATAACTGAATAAATCACGAAAATATTCTCTTCACATGCTCTTAGGAATTCCATTGAAGAAAATGCAGGATTTAGTGTATTCTAATTCCAACGTGTCATCTTTCTACCAATCTGATTTATATTTCACTCTTTAATATTGTCCCCTCAATGCTACAAATGGATAACTTAAATATTTTACATTTATGGGTTTTAACATGAATTACATCCAAATTCAATCACCAAAATTATGCCAAAATTACTTCACTTTATTCTCATAAAAAACGCATCGACATTATTTGCATGTAGCTGGTTATTCTGTTCTTGACTATTCTCTACGTCGGCCTATAAAATAGGACATTTGCCAATAAAATGATGCAAACTTCCCCATTTGAAACATTGTTGCTTTTGATCGCCTTGATACTTAACTCATTGTCATAGTTTTGACTATTTTGTGATTGTAACTTGAATTCCTCATCCAGTAATCTGGCTCTACCAAAATCTATAGAGTCAACTCATAAACTATTTCTACAGCTGTAACGATAGTTGACAAATGATAAATTGAACTGAAAAATATAAAATAATATTTGAAAATTCAAACAAAATGATGGATGAAAATCTAAGTATTATTTAGAGAAAGCGAGGGGCGCTCTGTGCTAAATTTGTTATGCCGCTCGCGTGACTTTTTTTTCAGTGTTTTATGAATCGCACACTCTTGGATTTTTTATCTATTTTTTCGCTGATTGTACCGATGGAATATATTCAAGAACTGATATTATTGAGCAGCCCACGCTTCTCTCTAATTAATACTCACATTTTTCGTCCATCATTTTGTCTGAATGCTCAAAAATTATTTTATACTTATTAGTTCGATTTATCATTAGAGCGTGTTTTTTAGTTTTTGGAGCTCTTGTTCTTCGGAACAGAGTGCTTATCAATTTGCCCAAATGTTTGTAATTTACGAATTTTTGGCTGAAAATGGTCTCATGATCAAGAATTCGTGGTCAAAATCGATTATGTCCGGGCGGACGGACGGACAGACCGGCCGACCGGCTGGACACCACGATAAGTCTCGAACGGAACGAGGTAGACAGTTGAAATTTCCAGAGTAGGTATGGGAAATATATATCTCGGCCAAGTACTTTAATGGACAAAATCGGCCAGGAGGTTTCGGAGTAACGACAACAAATTTGTTTTTGCGCGTATGTTCTAGGGAACATCGCGTTATCATTTTGCCCAAATGTCTGTTATTTTTGGATTTATTTATGAGAATGGTCTCAAACGACTAGGTTCAACTCACTGATGAAGAATTTGAGGTCAAATTTGGTTCTGTCCGGCCGTCCGAGCTGCCGTTGCCACGATAATTTGAGAATGAGAAGAGATATCGACTCGAAATTATCAGGGTAGGTGGCGTTTTTGAATACGACGGACAAGTTCGTTAATCGGTATAATCGACCCAACGGTTTCCGAATAATAAGTTTGTCATCAACCAATACAGATCCGATCGAATTGAAACTTGATGGCAAGTTGAAGAATACAAATACGAAGACGTTTGTGAAATTTTGTGAGAATCGTGTGGGTAGAAGATAAAGAGAAAATGATTAAAAGAGATAGCGACTTGCAGTTTTTAGGGTTGGTTGTGAATCGGAATGTGACATTTTTATTTATTAAAAACATAATCGGCTAAACGGTTTCGGAGTTATACCCATCTGAAATTTGGTTTTTATTTCCTCAATAACCCAAAAAATACATAACCGACCTAATTCAAACTTAGTTACTAGTTGTAAAATGCCGTCTCGAAAAGTCTTGCAAAATTTCGCGAGAATAGTATCTATTACTAGAAAATTAAAGAAAAATAATTGAAAATTATTGAAAAAAATTCTATATCAGAAACTGTTTGTCCGACATCACGAGAGCCTTCAAAACCTAACTCTGCTACCAAATTCCAAGTTTGAATATGATCGGATGTATATTTTCGAAGATCCGAGCAGCCTTGGATAAGTTCAGTAGTAGGATGGGTGACCGTTGGCTCAATAACTTTCTAACGAAAATAGGTAGAGAGTTGAAATTTTCAGGCTTGGTTGCGCATCCGAATGGGAAAGAAACTCGTTGTTGGGCATAATCGGCCTAACGGTTTCGGAGTTATAACAATCTGGAATATTATTTTCTCGATAACTCAGATAATACAGACTCGATCGAATTGAAACTTGGTACCTAGTTGTAGAATATCGACATTAAGACGTTTGTTTAATTTTGAGACGATTGCGCCACTAGTAAATTTTCAAAAAATTACGAAAAATTATTATGTATCTCATGATAACTGGAGAACAGAAAGAGATATCAAATTGTAATTTTCAGAGTTGGTTGCGCAGCCAAATGCGACATTTGAATTCGTATAAAGGCATAATCGACCCAACAGTTTTGGAGTTATATCAATCTGAAGTTTGGTTGTTTTTTCTTCAATAACTCTAGAAATACAAAACCGATTCAATTGAAGCTTGGTTACTAGTTGTAGAATGCCAACGCAAAAATTCTTGCAGAATTTCGTGAGGATCGTATCACTAGAAGTTTTCATAAAAATCATTGAAAAAAAATTCTAAAGCGAGAGCCTTCAGAACCTAACTCTATTGCCAAGTTTCAAGTTCGAAAACAATCGGATCTATATTGTTGGAGATAAGAGCAGCCTTGTGTTAGTTCAGTAGCTGCCATAGTGATCGATGCCTCGACAAGGGCGAGATAGGGACCAGACAATTTTCAGGGTAGGTTGCGCATCCGAATGGGTTATCAAGTTCAATTTTGGGCATAATCGGTCCATCGGTTTCGGAGTTATATCCACCTTTATAGCCTTGATAACTCAAAAAATGTGTGTAAAACTTTGTAAGAACCCGTACCCCTAGAAAATTTTAAAAAAATTTCGAAAAAAAAATGGTTCAAGCACTGACGTGAAGTCAGGAGCTTTTGCGCGTATATTCTATTGTCCATTCTCCCGTATTGGACACTCTTAATCGAATTCACCATGGTAAATTCTATTAAGAGTGTCCAATACAGGAGAATGGACAATAGAACATACGCGCAGAAGCTCCTGACTTCACGTCAGTGCTTGAACCAATTTTTTCATTACAAATTTTAAATTCAATTTTTTTAGATACGGTTTCATCATAAGAATCCATTGATATCATTCACAACTCCAACAAACCAATACTTTCGAATATATAATTTTTCAAAATTTTAATAATTAGGTATTCTTAATTCTAAATGATTCCATTGAATAATCTAATTATAATTTGCTGAAATGTATGTAAATCCAACATGACGTGAGTCATAGATCTACGTTTTGAAATTAATTACGAAGCTTCTTCAAAATTGACGCACAGAAGCCAAATTGAAAAAATTGGTTCAAGCACTGACGTGAAGTCAGAAGCTTCTGCGCGTATGTTCTATTGTCCATTCTTCTGTATTGGACACTTTTACTGGATTGACTTCACGGCAGTGCTTGAACCAATTTTTTTTTCGTGATTTTTTTGAAATTTTCTAGGGATACCTACGGTTCTTAAAATTTTTTTTTTCGTCATTTTTTTTTTCAAATTTTCTAGGGGTACGGTTCTTACAAAATTTCAAACACGTCTTTATGTTGATTTTCAACTACTAGTTACCAAGCTTCAATTCGATCGAATATTTATATTTTGAGTTATCAAGGAAATAATATGCCAGTTGGGTATAACTCGGAAACCGTACGACCGATTATGCCCAAAAACGAACTCAACTCTGCCTTTCGGATACGCAACATACCCTGGAAATTGCAAGTCCATATCTGCTTTTGTTCGAAAGTTATCGAGGCAACGGTCACCTATCTACTGAACTCACACAAGAATGCTCGAATCTCCAACAATATTTAACCGATCGTATTAAAACTTGAAACTTGGCAGTAGAGTTAGGTTATGAAGGCTCTTGCAAAATTTCAGCAATTTCAAACGAATAGTTACTAATATATAGAATTTTTTTATTTTATTTTCAATGATTTATTAAACATTTTCTACGAATGCTATTCTCACCAAATTTTGCAAACATTTTCGCGTTGGCATTCTACAACTAATTACTATGTTTGAATTCAATCGGTTCTGTATTTTTCCAGTTAATGAGGAACGAAAAATCACCAAATTTCAGAAAATTTCAGATGGCTATAACTCTAAAACTGCTTGGCCGATTATGCTCATAAATGAACTGAAAAGTCGCGTTCTGGTGCACATCCGAACCTGAAAACTTCAAGCCGGTACCTCTTTCCGTTCTCAAGATATCGTGACAACAAAAATATTTTTCAATAATTTTTTTAAAATTTTCTAGCCATACTATTCGCATAAAATTTCACAAACGTGCTAAGGTTCATATTCTACAACTACTCACCAAGTTTCAATTTGATCGGATTCATATTGATTGAAAACAAAATTATTACTCGGAAACCACTGGGCCGATTATGCATATTAACGAACTTGTTCGTCGTATTGGGATGCGCCACCCACCCTGAAAATTTCAAGTCGCTAGCTCCTTTCGTTCTCAAGTTATCGTGGTAACGGCCGGCCGGACAGAATCAAATTTGACCTCGAATTCTTCATTGGGGAGTCGAACTAAATCGTTTAAGACCATTTTCGTCAGAAAATTCGAAAGTTACAGACATTTGGGCAAAACTATAACGCGATGTTCCCCAGAACATACGCGCAAAAATATTCAATTTGGCTTGATTTGGATTGAAATTTTTTCAATTCAAACTTTAGTTTCAACTCGCTGATGAAGAATCCCAGGTTGAACTTAAGACTGACCTCGCGTCAGTGTTTTTCCAATTTTCTTAAATCTCAATTTATACTTTCACGGGTCAAATAAATAAGTAGCAAAATCTCTCGTGCATTTATATTATTGCGCGTATGTTCTGGGGAACATCGCGTTATCATTTTGCCCAAATGTCTGTAATTTTCGAATTTTTTGACGAAAATGGTTTCAAACGATTCAGTTCGACTCCCCAATGAAGAATTCGAGGTCAAATTTGATCTGTCCGGCCGGCTGTCCGGCCGTCCGGCCGTTGCCACGATAACTTGAGAACGAAAGGAGCTAGCGATTTGAAATTTTCAGGGTGGGTGGCGCATCCCAATACGACGGACAAGTTCGTTAATGGGCATAATCGGCCCAGTGGTTTCCGAGTATAATTTTGTTTTCAACCAATATAAATCCGATCGAATTGAAACTTGATGAGTAGTTGTAGAATATGAACCTAAGCACGTTTGTGCGAATCGTATGGCTAGAAAATTATTAAGAGATAATCAAAAAATATTTTCGTTGTCACGATAACTTGAGAATCATAAGAGATAGCGACTTGAACTTTTCATGTTAGGATGTGCATTACAACGTGACATTTCAGTTTGTTTATGAGCATAATCGGCCAAACGGTTTTAGAGTTATCCACCTGAAATTTGGTTGTTTTTTGTTCCTCATCAACTCGAAAAATACTAAACCGATTGAATTCAAAAATGGTTGTTAGTTGTAGAATGCCAACGCGAAAATTCTTCAAAATTTCGTGAGGATAGCATCCGTAGAAAATTTTTAATAAATCACTGAAAATAAATAAAAAAAATTCTATATATCAGTAACTATTCGTTTGAAATTGCTGAAATTTTGCAAGAGTTTTCATAACCTAACTCTACTGCCAAGTTTCAAGTTTCAACATGATCGGTTAAATATTGTTAGAGATTCGAGCAGCCTTGTGTGAGTTCAGTAGATGGGTGACCGTTGCCCCGATAACTTTTGAACGAAAGGAGATAGATATATATAAATAAATATTCGATCGAATTGAAGCTTGGTAACTAGTAGTAGAAAATCAACATAAAGACGTGTTTAAAATTTTGTAAGAACCGTAACCCTAGAAAATTTGAAAAAAATGACGAAAAAAAAATTCAAGCACCGTACCCCTAGAAAATTTCAAAAATATCACGAAATAAAAATTGGTTCAAGCACTGACGTGAAGTCAGAAGCTTTTGCGCGCATGTTCTATTGTCCATTCTTCTGTATTGGACACCCTTAATCTAATTTACTATGGTAAATTATGTTGTCCATTCTCCTGTAGTTGACACTTAATTCGAATTTATCATGGTAATTTCGAATTAAAAGAGCAACAGTAACACGTCTGATATCACTGAAATTATGCGAGAGCGTTCAAAACCTAACTTTACAGCCAAGTTCTAAATTTGAACAAGATCGGATCTATATTGTTGTAAATTGGAGCAGCCCCGGATGACTTCAGTAGCTGGATGGGTGACCGTTACCACGATAACTTTCGAATGGAAATAGGTAGACTTGCAATTTTCACTACCGGATTCGATTGATGAACAATTCCCAAGCCACTTGTGAAAAGACAATTAAGGAATCTAAATCATTGAATATTATTACTGTTCAAATATGCCTAACTCAATGCACTTCAGCAGCAGATAAATAGCCTGAGCTTGTGAGAGTTCATGTAGAAATAGTTCTCCTAGAAAAGCATGAGAACTTTTGGCCGTTTGCACTTGGGGTCGCCAAGTTCTTGAAAATTCCAAGATCTTGTCTCGATTTCAAGACAAGATCAAGGACAAGAAGTAATATTCGATTTCAAGACTGGACAAAAAATTGTATGTCAATAAAAAGATTTATTGCCAAGAAATCTTGAAATATCTTGACTAGCAATGAAAACGCTAAAACCGGTTTCTTTGTGAAAAAGGTAACATAACATAACATATTTTAATTTATTGAACACGTTGTTTGCTAAAACGATTCAGAAAAGTGTAAATAAAAAATAATAAATCAAAATTCTGTTTAAACTAAAATTGAAAGCTAGATTTTGAAAAATATCAAAATTAATATTAAATTTAAATCGGAATTCTTAAGTCATGAATTAAGGCACATAACACTTCCTATGGAGTCAACACCTAGCTGATTCCTTGGCTTTTTTATTGTTAAAACTGCACTTGAAAATAGCCTTCCCGCTACTTAATATAAGTATGGAAAAATATAAAATTATATTTTTCCTTTATAAAAATAAATAAATTTGAGAAAATAAAGGTTTTATCAAGTTTTTAATTAATAAAGCGATTTTTTCTGTATATTATCCCCCCTCCCTCCTTATTAGTGGGGGGATATTGCTCAATAACAATACGAGCATTTTGAGTAGATATACATCCACACACTCATACACCCAGACACTCGGACACAACATTTTGTTTGCCAAATGATGTTTTTGTACAATTTAGATCATTTCAAGCCAATTTAGGACCGTGCAGATAGAACATGACATGCGCCATATTGATTTTGATAGTTTAGACCAGACATGAAAGCTGAATAATTTGGATGGAATCAAAGTCCTCTTTAATTCGAATTCAGTATGAGATTTTCCCTCCATCTTAATTCTATATAACATTTCGGAATGCATAAATATTACATAATCATTAAAGGATACTGTGGGAGGTACATTCATTTATTAAATGGTTTCTTTCTGGGTTTTCTCTCCCAAACTCTGAAAAATATCTTTTAAATACAAATTATTTTTTTGTGAATTACCTTCTGCGCAATAAACACAAGATATTTGTCAGAAAAAATAAATCGAACAATGTTGCCTAACAAACAATAACGACACAACATCAACGATGAAACAACTGAATTTCGTAACGTTTCGTAGTCTAAATCAAAATCTTCGTCAGACACTCAATGAAATTCTATAGCTATTCTCGAATTTCAGAATATCTACATCAACAAGAAATAATTATGAAGATTTTCGTATGTAAGTGTGTGACGAAGGAGTCTGATTTAGACTCCGAAACGTTACGAAATGTAGTTGTTTCATCGTTGATGTTGTGTCATTATTGTTCGTAAGGCAACATTGTTTGATTTATTGCCTCTGATCTTGTGTTTATTGCGCAGAAGCAATTCACTAAATAATAAATTAATGGGCATAATCGGCCCAGTGGTTTCCGAGTAATAATTTTGTTTTCAACCAATATAAATCCGATCGAATTGAAACTTGATGAGTAGTTGTAGAATATGAACCTAAGCACGTTTGTGCGAATCGTATGGCTAGAAAATTATTAAGAAATAATCAAAAAATATTTTCGTTGTCACGATAACTTGAGAATCAAAAGAGATAGCAACTTGAACTTTTCATGTTAGGATGTGCATTACAACGTGACATTTCAGTTTGTTTATGAGCATAATCGGCCAAACGGTTTTAGAGTTATCCACCTGAAATTTGTTTGTTTTTTGTTCCTCATTAACTCGAAAAATACTAAACCGATTGAATTCAAAAATGGTTGTTAGTTGTAGAATGCCAACGCAAAAATTCTCGCAAAATTTCGTAACGTTTCGTAGTCTGAATCAAAATCCTTCGTCAGACACTCAACGAAATTCTACAGAATTATTTTTTGTTGATATAGCTATTCTCGAATTTCAGAATATCTACATCAATAAGAAATAATTATGAAGATTTTCGTATGTAAGTGTGTGACGAAGGAGTCTGATTTAGACTCCGAAACGTTACGAAATGTAGTTGTTTCATCGTTGATGTTGTGTCATTATTGTTCGTAAGGCAACATTGTTTGATTTATTGCCTCTGATCTTGTGTTTATTGCGCAGAAGCAATTCACTAAATAATAAATTTTTATTTAACATAGTTTGGGAGAGAAAACCCAGAAAGAAATCATTTAATAATGCATTAATATTGTTTGTGTTCACATACAACTGTTTGTCTATGTGATAATTATTTAAATTTATTATGTTGAATTAAATCGGCAACTTTGCAGGATGTCCTTCGAAGACTTCTCCAGGCACTTCACTCAGCTGGATCTGGTGCATATTGGTCCAGATGATTGGATGATGGAGGCTGCCCTGCATTCAAAACAACCGTGGAGAGCAGTTTTAGCTAGAAGGAGATGGAGAACAGGGTATAATGCTGGAGGAGGACCTAATCACGTCGGTAAGATATCAATAACATTCTGAATTTTCTGGTGATATAGAATATAAATTATATTATACTTGTGAATATTATTAGTTTGAGAACTAGCCAGTAGCTTTACATATTTCCGGTAGATCTACATTTTTCCGGTAGATCTACATTTTTCCGGTAGATCCACGTTTTCGGTAAATCTATATTTTTCCGGTAGATCTACATTTTCCGGTAGATCTACATTTTTCCAGTAGATCTACATTTTTCCGGTAGATCTACATATTTCCAGTAGATCTTCATTTTTCCGGTAGATATACATTTTTCCGGTAGATCTGCGTTTTTATGGCGGATCAATATAATCGGTTCAATCGAACCCGTAGTTGAACTCCATCTAACGTGTCCTGTTGTGTGAAAGTCCTATCGAAATATGTCGAGGCGTTTTTGAGTTCCTAGAAACCAAATGTACCGCCACCTACCGTATCGTATCGTGAACCCTAGGTCTTCCGAAACACGATCACAAAGTTTCATGAAAATCGGTATAGCCATTTTCGAGTTCCTGTGAGTGCCACCTACGGAGGGTATATCGTGGATCTGAAACCTCCTCAGACACACAGAAAGTTTAATCGAAATCGGTCCGGTCGTTCTTGAGTTTCTAAAAGCCGAACACAGCGCCTTCTAGCGAGTTCCTATTGTGACTCTAAGACCCACATAAGTACGCACACAAAGTTTCATCAAAATCGGTGGAGCCGTTTTCGAGCTTCTATAGCTCAATCAAGGCGCCCCCTACAGGATGCTATTGTGAATCAGAGACACGCCGATACAAAGTCACAAAGTTTTATCAAAATCGGTCCGGGCGTTTTCGAGTTCCTATACATCGATTGTAGCGCCACCTACAGGGTCTAAAAATCACGAAAAATGTGATTTCCCCTCCGGGATTCGACCCCGCCTTCTCTCGGTCTGACACCGAGACTTCGATCGTCAGACGCATGTACTTACCGGGGATAGATATTCTTAATTCTCACTTTTCGAAATACAATCGCCACATGGCGGTTTATTGGAGGATTTTTCACCCTTAACTTCGCTTTTCGTCAACTTTCAGGCCCGGAAACGACCTAGAAGGGCCGTTAGTCCGTCTCTCATGTCAATTTTGACGTTTCTCGGAATGTCTTCTAGCAAGGAAAATTCTCGGGGTCGCAACTTCCAGAACTTGTATCGATTTAGTATATTTAGACTTATCGTAGGTAAAAGTTGAGCTGGTTTTTGTCGAACCGATACTTCTTCATCGTCTCGACGAAAAATTCGGAGCCAGAGCGGTCGTATTTTCGAAGCCTTATGCGAAATAAAGTCGGTCTCGCTTTTTCGCTGGGCTAAAAAATACATTTTCGTTCGTTACGGGAAAGCCGCGATAGATATCGACTTAGGGTCTTCGGATCTACCCTTTCCCCCTCCCTAAGATTCGATATCCACCCCCTTCGAACCTCGATCCGTCCTCTAGATTTTTAAAACAATTCCCAAAATTGCCGATTTACTTAGGAAAAAGCGCAAAAATTTCGTCGATTTCTCGAATTTTTCCCCTCCCGTCGTAATATAAGAGGGTTTAGCCATCCAGATACCGCCGGTTTGTACACATCTTTCCCTAAGTAATCGTTTGCCATGACATAAGTTCAATTAGTATAATATGGAACTTTATGAACAGATAAATCTTACGAATATCGGTTATCACTCTGTCAACTATCAATCTGTATCCACTCTTCTTCTGTGAGATTTCTTTTTGGAAACCTAGATGTAGATGGAAAAAGACTTCTGGACATTGGTTTGAGACATTTACAAGAAACATCCAGTAGCAGAATCCCTTGTGGAACACAACAGTCAACTTTCAAGAGGCGGACACGACGGATCATCGGGTCGCGGTGCTCTGATAACCTTGAATTTTAATAATGAGGTAACATAATTATTTCAACAAGTTCAGAATAACCTATCTCAAGCCATATTATCAAAGTATTCAGTGAAAATAGCCACCAACATATTGTTTATTACTATGCTACACAAGTCTTCGAGTTGTACATCAATTTCAACCCGGGTCCAGACGGGTGTAATGTAACAAGTAATGCAAGGCGTAATGTAAGGCGAATTCTCCGTGTGGACGGTACACGAGCGTAATGCTCGTAGTACCGTAGACCCTGTTGTAGATTCCTCTCACCAATAAAACCCTTTTTGCGAGCTTGTTCTGGGGATAGCGTGTTATCAGTTTGGCCAAATATCTGTAACTTTTGAATTTTTTGCCAAAAATAATCTGAAAATTATATTCTCGACTCAATGATGAAGAATTCTGGGTCAAATTTGATTATGTCCGGCCGGCCGTTCGGATATCCGCTCGGTGGCTGTTGCCACGATAACTTGAGAACGGAAATAGAAAGCGACTTGAAATTTTCAGGATATGTGGCGCGTCTAAATACGACGGACAAGTTTGTTAATGGGCATAATCGGCCCAAAGGTTTCCGAGTACAAATTATGTTTTCAACCAATATAGATCCCATCAAATTGAAACTTGGTAACTAGTTGCAGAATAACGACATAAAGACGTATGTGAAATTTTGTGAGGAGCTTCGAGTTTGTTAATAGACATAATCGGCCAAATGGTTTTGAAATTATACACATCTGATTTTTTTTTATTTCCTCTATAACTCAAATTATACAAATCCGATCCAATCAAAACTCGGTAATAACTTGTAGAATACCGACGCGCAAATTTTCGCAGAATTTTGTGAAATCGTACCCTGAAATTACTTGAGAAGAAGGTTTTTTCGTATATTATTAAATATTTAAAGAGTTTCAATTACGATAGACTACATATTTTAGAATTTAAAATTCCGCGATCATAGATCTCATTACTCAAGTCTATCAAAAGAATATATATATATATATATATATATATATATAAAAAGGTGGAAAGATAACTGAAAACAGGCGACACCACAACAGGAGCGAGCAACCAATTTGTGCCTTCAGCTCTAGGACCTCCAATTCGGAGGTAAACTATGGCATCGGCACGAAGGAAGCATAAGCAACCTGTGCGATGCTACCTAAACCCGAGGATATGTAATAAGAAAATAGGATAACGCGGATAAGTTTATTAAGGCTGGTTTTCCTGTCACGCTGACGGTCAGCGCTGATGGGTCAATATGTATGTAGCTATAGGTAGCGTTTTCGAGTCACGCGGCGCTGACGGCTGTCAGCGCTGAGCTATATTCGCGCACGTACGCGCCGGCGCGTCGGCGCCGCTGACCAGCTGGCGCCGACAAGCCTCCACATTCAGTGAGCCAGAGACAATAGCATCCTTGTATTTCTCAATGTGATCAGCGTGATCCGAGATGACCGATCAGCGCTGACCGTCAGCGCCGACCGTCAGCGTGACAGGAAAACCAGCCTATACGCGGATAAGTTTAATAAACTTATCCGCGTTATCCTATTTTCTTATTACATATCCTCGGGTTTAGGTAGCATCGCACAGGTTGCTTATGCTTCCTTCGTGCCGATGCCATAGTTTACCTCCGAATTGGAGGTCCTAGAGCTGAAGGCACAAATTGGTTGCTCGCTCCTGTTGTGGTGTCGCCTGTTTTCAGTTATCTTTCCACCTTTTTCTTGGTTTCTTGGTTGCCCTATATATATATATATATATATATATATATATATATATATATATATATATATATATATATATATATATATATATATCAATAAAATGGCATGGTACGAAATGTATTATCTTATAAAGGCTACCATCGATATAGACCGTTTACTATATCGATGGTAAATTCGATCAAGAGTATCCAATGGATATTAATAATACATTATTAACAGTGATTTTGTCGACAGATGATTTAGTTTTTTGTTGTTCTACAATACAATACAATACAGTAACACTTTTCTATGTAGAATGGTGCAGTGCAGAATTGTATTTGCACATTGTGATTTTTAAACGCTTGTAACTTTTTACCTGAGCCGAATCTGGGAAAATGATAAAAAAAAATTTTGATTGAAGAAAGGAATCTATGGTTAAAATTAATATAAAACTTAAAAATTCATCCTGTCTTTATACCTTAAATTCCTTACACCAAATAAAACACTTTTTTCATATTACCAATTGTACAAATTTGGCACAGCAAAAAAGATACAGGCTGATTTTTTCCTTTTGTAGCTTTGACATGGTTATTCAAAATTAAATGATTTTTGCTGTGAAGTTTTCTATAACTATGACACATATTTCCCAATAATCCTTTCTTCCTACTTCTTCTGGTTACCTCGTTATGGACTCGCGAATTAATAAAACTATGAGAAATTAGCATAATAAAAGCCGATGAAGGTTATCGCGAGTCATTTCAGAAAATTAAATTATTTTCATCATTTCCAAAACGAACCGTTTTCGAGATATTCTTCATTGCATGACATAAAATATGATAAAAATTCCAAAAAATTTAACTGCTTTTATAAATCCGGACCTGGATTAGAATAACACATGATCTGTGCTCAAATAAAGACATAGACTGAGTATTGATCTCAAAGTTGACACTCATAGAAAGATGTATAACTAGTAACCCCCTCAAATAAGAAAGATGTAAAGCTAGTATCCCCTTCAAATAATATTTCAAAGTATTTCAATTCAATATCGCTTGTTTCCAAATTGATTGGTTATATTATCATCTTAAACGGGATAAGTTAGAGAGGTATAACTTAAGAATATTTATAAGTCAAATTTCAATTTCTTGATGAAAGATTAGTCTAAAATTTCAGCTTGTTTGTGAATTGTGCAAATTCACCTGCAATTCAAACAACTTAAAACAGTTTATTAATCATAATAAAAACCATAGACGTAGGCAATCATTATTCAAACATCTTGAATCGCAGGAAATAGATGAATAATCATGATATGTATTAATCTTCGACTTTTTCTCTATTTATCCCCAATAGCCAATAGTGAATATTAAACGAATTTCTTCATACTGTTAAGAATGCTAAATATCAATTATATGTACTATTCCACATATTCATCCCAACTATAGTTGACGAGAAATTCTTAACCTGAATCTACGAAATTATGTAAACAATAAACATAAATGAACGGATGCTGACCTCACCGATTACAGAACGATATATTCTATGGCCTATAATTATTACATTTCTGTGCCCATGCACTTCTGTCATATTATAATAATACTATACTATGTGTTATACTATGTATAGGAGGTTGTGACCTGTCAGATTGTTTCGAATTTTCCACGGTTTTAATCAAGGTTTTCTTATCTAAAATCATTTGCGTGAAGTTTAGTTATAATCGAAAAGCTTTGTGAAACTCGAATTTCGTTAATCTGTTGAATATGACAGAGAAATTCGTTGTGAACTGAACGTATTTTCGTGAAAACTACCGCGAACATAATATGTCCAGGCTCTATGCTTTCTATAGACCATAGACAGATAGAGGTTATAATAATTGTTGTTGTTGTTTATGAAGTGGTAAAATGGTTCATAAAGTCATTTACATGATGCGAAGGAAAATATATTTATTGAAAATTTGTCTAGTTATGCTTTTATACAGTGCTCCCCAACAACTCCGCGCCAAGAGAAACTTTTCTTCTCTATTAATATTTCGGAATTTTATTTCTTACAAAAAGATGGTGAACAATACTTTTGCTCTTTTTGGCAAATTCCGCTCGAACCAGATGTCGCAGTCGGTCGAGTTTTGTGTCATTTTTGATGCACCAACTTTTTGTAAAAAATAAAATTCGGTAATATTAATATAAAAGGAAAGTCCCTCTTGGTGTGGAGTTGCTGGAAAACACTTTATAACAAAATTTAGTCGCCTAGGTTGTTGCGCCTGTTCATTAAAATTTCATCTTCAAACATAGGCAGTTCAAATTGGTATTTCAGTTGTACTCGTGGCTAATGTGGTTATCTTTAATTAATTGTACGTATTATTCATCACAGTGCCGAAAATTATCAGGGATGATAGGAGCGATGTCGAGGTCTGTTCTCCGCCTATGTAATCTCCTGTAATTTCGCCTAATAGATTCCGAGCCAGTATCTGTTGAAGAAAATATAAAAGGTCCCTGGGGCTTGTCGATCCCTATATTTCTCTCACATGCGATAATTTGAGATAACTGTTGATTCATAGCGCACGTGTTGACCATTTTCTGGGTTAATAATTTTCAGTGTTTATTTGCTGTGACGAATTGCGGAATATTATAATACGTTTCATGAGGTTTCCTTGCCAACCGACCTGTAGATTTCTAGCCACCTTCGAGCAATCCTGTCCGATTCTCACATTATTTTATCTGAAGGGCTGGTTGGATAAATTTATATGTAGTACTTCGAATATGAATTACATCTCGGTATAAGAATTCTTATCCTGTGAAATAGGTATATTCGCGCATTCCGAGAATGAAGTTGTGTAATTATGATATGGAGCTTTCGATTATGGTTGAAAGAATGTTGTGATCGATTGTTTATCATTATTGGAACGTTTGGGAAGGTTTCTCAAATGTCTCTAGACAATTTGGAGCTTGCTAGGTAGTATTATACAGTCTGGAAAAGCCAAATGGTATGAACTCATTATCTTGGTTACTGTAGTTATTTATGGAAAATCTTGAAATACTTCCAATTTAAATTTTGAATTGTCATTAATCTTCCTAAAAATGCGAACCCTACCTTCAACCACCTTCGAAAGACAGGTACAACCCCCAGTTTTTCAAATCAAATTAGAAAAAATTTAAATCAAGCGTAATATCACATACCTAATCAAAATCTAAAATGTAGCAAAAAAATTATGAATATTAATGAAGTAGATGTTCGAAGTGTTCACCGCGAACGCCTATGCAACATCCTTACCTCAAATAAAAATTTCTTCCAACATTATTCAACATCTCAGGAGTGATCTACCTAATCGCAAGCGTTATTCGATCTTTTAGGCCGTTCAAATCAAGAGGTTCAGTTTTGTACCAAAGGCTCTTTACAAATCCCCATCAAAAAAAATTTTATGGGTTAAATCAGGGGATCGCGCTGGCCATTCCTACTTTCCTCGCCTTCCTATCCGCTGATTTGAAAATATTGCGTCGAGGTACTGCCGGACATTGCGATGGTAATGTGGTGGTGCTGCATCCTGTTGGAACCATATCTTATTCCGTGGAACTTGAGGATTTTCTTGAGCGGGATATAAATTTGCCAAAGTTGGAACAACATCATTTGAAGTATATTTAGAATCAGTGTATGGCTGACTGAATGTTGTGGAGGCATCTCTACTCGATTATGTGGATTTTCTCCACACTCAAGCATCACACTTATTTCACATTCACACACAGTGTATTAGCAGCTGCTTTTTTAATCTTGGCTTTTCCACACTGTATAATACAAACATCGGAAATTACAGATGCAGTCAAATCTTAATTTTGCAGGATCTTTCAATAAGCACGCTTGATTTTAAAATGCGGATGAAACTTATTGTGACAGATATACACTCAATTTCCCATTCATTAGGGAGTTTATTCTATGGAACTAAGTGGAATATAATGTCGTTCAAATATTCAGCTTGGCTTTGCTCATTCCGGATTTTCGATTACTTTGTTGCATACATCTTGGTACAATTACAGGATGACGTTCGATAAGTTGACTTTGAAGTTTGAGAGCGTTAATTATTCTCGGTTAATTGACTAAAAGTACGAACGTACGAAAGTATACTAAATCGCGCGATCCTGATTCACGTCAATACTACAAGAGGTAACTGTGACCTGAAATCGTCTTTGTGCTATGTGGATGTGCAGTTTGAAACGTAGCGCTGCCCTGTTGAAACCACATATTGTCAGTATCATCATCGTTCGAGCAGAACGATTGTCCCTAAAATTAACCCAGTCGCTAAACATGATTAGTATTGAAGAATTAGGTCTAACTGCTTTAGAGCCGAATAAATACACGCACTGACGTGAAGTCAGGGGCTTTTGCGCGCATGTTCTATTGTCCGTTCTCCAATTTTTTTTTCGTAATTTTTTTAAATTTTCTAGGGGTGCGATTCTTACTTAATTTTACACACGTCTTTTTTTCGATATTCTACCACTAGTTACCAAGCTTCATTTCGATCGAGCCTATATTTTTTGAGTTATCAAGGAAATAATATTCCAAGTGGGTATAACTGCGAAACTGTTGGGCCGATTATGCCCGAAACCGAACTTGACTCCCCCATTCGGATAAGCTACCTACCCTGAAAATTGCAAGTACCTATCTCGTTTCGTTCGAAAGTTATCGAGGCCATCCAGCTACTGAACTCACACAAGGCTGCTCCAGATCTCCAACAATATAGATCCGATCGTGTTCAAACTTGGCACTTAGCTGTAGAGTTAAGTTCTGGAGGCTCTCGCCTAATTCAGCGATGTCGGACGAATAGTTTATGATATATAGAATTTTACTCAATGATTATTTCAAAAATTTGCTGCGTATAAACTACGCAGGGCAAACCCTCGACTATTGATACGCGAGGTAGCGTCGATTGTTCGATTGTTCGAGGGTTTGGCGGGCGTAGTTTATACGCATCTTTGCAGAACCCAGTTTATGATGCAGTTCTGTTTTATCATATGAATCCATTGATCATTCCCAACTTTGAGAAACCAATACTTTCGATGATATTGTCAAAGTTTGAACAAGAGCGTTAAGGCTCCTGTCCACAGGGCTCACAAAACTTTCCTTTCAAAATAAGCTACCATTATTGCTTACAATCTCAAATTCAGTAGAAATGCTCTACCAAATAAATTGCCAACAAAAAAATACAAATAAGTAAAATGCAACCCAATGGGTCTATTTTTCTTGAAGCACCTATTTTCATCACCTTCCATTACCCAGTAATATATATATATATATTCTTTTGACTGAGACCTGTATATGTGTTAGCAGAGGTTGGTGTAACGGGGTACCATACAATTCGGCGTATGATACAAGAGCTTAGGGAAAAACCTCAGCAAAAAAAACCTTTCTCCCCGTGAGTGTGCTGATTTGTAACTATTGTTTACAAAATTTGCTGAAATTAAAAATATTGATGGGCATATATTTCTTCAATATGGATTCCCTCGTCAAAAAACGGATAGGTTTCTCCAAGGTACCCGAAACTCAACCTGAAAAATGAAAAGACAAGAGGAGGAAACGAACAAATTGAAAATAATACATAACCTTTCAAAAGTCTCCTCTCACAAATATACTTCTCTGTAGCCGCATGGGATCTCTTGGAGAAGAATCGCCTCCGCTAGTTTTCGAAGATATTCACTCTTGAAATCCCTTCAATATTTGAATTCAAAAATGAAAATGTTGCTCGTAAGGCCAGGAGGGTCTCTTTCAAAACCAGGTCTGACCGGTCCAAGCGGTGATTATTCAGAACTTCAGATGTTCGAAGACTGCTACAGGGCCCTTAAAAAGGGCTATCATCTCCCATAGATACATATTTCACTTTATATTGTATAAAAGAATGAAAAAATGCGCCGGACAAATTACGACTTATGTCATGATGACATACGAATGAACATGTAATGAAAGTTGGTCTTGACAAACAATAATTCAAAGACCAATAAAGAAGATGAATCCGTTGTTTTGTAATTAAATTGCGGTAGTTGTGATAAATTATATATCAGAAAAACAAGTGAACATTTTGGAAGAAAAATTGGGGACGCAATCTTAGCTATCAAAACATTCGAAACATTGATATATTCAGTTCATCATTGTCCGTTTTTAGGAGGAAATTGTATGAATATTTATGTAGGAATTATTGAATGTAACTCTGATTTTTTCGTTTTTATCTAGATTTTGTAAACATGTAATTGCTAGGATTAAGTTCACATGGGATTGTTAGGATTAGTTTCACATTATTTTTTTTTAATGTACGTATTATTTAGTGAATCCCTGTAATTGGGTTCTCCTGTTGGGATTCCTGTTTGATAAAAATAAAAAAAAATTGGTTCAAGCACTGACGTGAAGTCAGAAGCTTTTGCGCGTATGTTCTATTGTCCATGCTTCTGTATTGGACACCCTTAATCGAATTTACCATGGTTAATTATGTCGTCCATTCTCCTGTATTGGACACTCTTACTTCGAATTTACCACGGTAAATTCGAATTTCGCGTTGGCATTCTACATCTAATAACCATGTTTGAATTCAATCGGTTCAGTATTTTTCGAGTTAATGAGGAACAAAAAACCACCAAATTTCAGAAAATTTCAGATGGCTATAACTCTGAAACCGTTTGGTCGATTATGCTCATAAACAAACTCAAATGTGGCATTCATATGCACAACATAACCTGAAATTTTCAAGCCGCTATCTCTTTCCGTTCTCAGGTTATCGTGACAAAAAAAATATTTTTTAATAATTTTTTTTAAATTTTCTAGCCATACGATTCGCATAAAATTTCACGAACGTGCTTAGGTTCATATTCTACAACTACTCACCAAGTTTCAATTCGAACTTGTCCGTCGTATTGCGATGCGCCACCCACCCTGAAAATTTCAAGTCGCTAGCTCTTTTCGTTCTCAAATTATCGTGGCAACGGACGGCCGGACGGCCGGCCGGCCGGACGGACAGAATCAAATTTGACCTCGGATTCTTCATCGGGGAGTCAAACTTAATCGTTTGAGACCAATTTCGTCAAAAAATTCGAAAGTTACAGACATTTGGGCAAAACTATAACGCGATGTTCCCCAGAACATACGCGCAAAAAGACAACTAAATTTATTCTAATTATTATTCGAATCAGGACATGAGTTTAAGCCGGATTTGAGAATTCTAAACAATATGAATAATAGATATTATACTCTATCGGGTGTCCCATTTTACATATTCCGATGGATTATCTCAGCCATTTCAAAACAAGAAAACTTTGAAAATTTCATGATTTTCAATTCGTTCAAGCAACCTTCAACTGATAAAAACAAAAATTGAAAGTCACTTTCGGTTCGGCCGATATTTTACATTTGATTTGAAGGAGAAAACGTCAATTGAAATTTCAAATTGAAAGAATTGCAGTAGGCTATGATATTTTGTGTAATATTGATTTTTACTTATAATCCGTGTGTGCCGATCCATCTATCTTCAAATGGACCAATAGGATGGCCTGCAAGATCTCCAGATTTAACACCGCTAGATTTCATCCTTTGGAGATATTTGAAAGATCGGGTGTACTAGACTCCTCCTATTGATTTGGAAGATCTCAAAAACAGAATAAGAAATGCATATAGAGCTCTTTAATGCTGAGGTGTTGAGAAGGGTTACTTCGCGTGAACTAGTCCATCGAGCTGAAAGATGTGTAGAAGCAGAGGGTTAACATTTCGAACATATGCTTTAGTTATTATAGATATTTTTTGCCCCCTCTTTTGTAATTTTTTGTTTCTTTTACTATTCATTCTTTGTTTAACGTTCGGTAAAATACATAGTTGATTTCAACTTGAGGAAGGTTTTTTTTATTGATCTCGATTATTGAAGTCAAAATCAAGATTACACAGAATATCGTAGCCTACTGCAATTCTGTCAATTTGAAATATCCATTGACGTTTTCTCCATCTAATCAAAAATCAGCACTGAACCATATTTTGGCGCTCTTGTTCCTCGGAACAGAGTGCTTATCAATTTGCCCAAATGTCTATAATTTTGGAATTTTTGGATGAAAATGGTCTTAAACGATTTGGTTCGACTCACTGATCAAGAATCCATGGTCGAAATCGATTCTGAACGGAATGAGCTAGATATTTGAGATTTTCAGAGTAGGTTTGGGAGATAAATATCTCGGTTGAGTTCATTATTGGGCAAAATCGGCCGGATGGTTTCGAAGTAACGAAAAAAAAATTTTTTTTACCTACATAACAAATTTCAAATTCAATTTTTTTTTAATATGCAGTTAAATCATAAAAATCCATTGATATAATTTTCAACTCTAACAAGCTAATACCTTTGCAGAAATGATATTTCAATAATACATCGTAATTCTATGTTTTCACTGACTGTCTGTGTTCTATCTGTGTTCACTGTTCATGCATGTAATCTTATTTACCTATACCAGACATGTCAAATGTATCTCTCAATAATCTATAATAATCCAACAAACAACTTATGATTGAATGCAAAATGACCAACCATAGGATATTATAATTACCCCTACCATATATGCCCTTTGATAATAATCCATATGATGATGAGAACATATAATTTGGTGAGTTCAGAAAATCTTCAGTGGAAACACAACGGGAATATTGGATAAGTTTCAATAGATATAATATAATTTTCAGAGTAGATTTGAGGAATGAATATCTCGTATAAGTTCGTAATTTGATTTTAAATTAGTTTTCTTTATGAATCAGTTATATTGATCCATTGATATCATTTCCAACTCTGAGAAACCAATAATTTCGGAGACGAATTGTCAAAGTTTGAACAAGAGCTCCAAAGCTCCTGCCCCCAGGGCTTTCCCACATTTTTAATTTTTTACATTGGCACTGATACGCCATCGTACTTTGAGAATGCTTCATTTCTCTATTTAGGCGAAAAAATCCGACAGTTTTAGTTCCGTATAACAATTACTTGATAAAGGAACGGATTTGGAATTGAAAACATGAAATAAGAGTACGTAGGAGGCATGAAAATATCCAGCAAAACCTCTCACTATGAAATTAGTTTGTATTGAGGACCGATCGTTAAGAAGTAGACCCTTTCGGAAAAAGGGACCATAATTCATCTCCCTAATATGTCAGCTCCGGACACCACGCAGAATACTTATACCGAACCGCTTTGCTGAGCCACCTTATTAGTTTCCCTTTCGCTGAAACGCTGCCGTTCGATGAATAACAGCAAGGCAATATCTCGCGGACTTGCCGAAGAAAAGAATTGAGGCCTCCACTCGACCAAAGACCTCCCCCGGCATTACTTGACGGTTTATAAATCGCCCATGCCGGTTTCTCTTCTGATGATCCACGGTATTTACGGTCATTATGGCTGTGAAGTATGGGCCGTTTCCTGAAGATGACCGAGAAGATGCGGAAGTTTCACGTTCATGACAAACAATTTTGTTCGATTATGGTTTATGTTTTTTCGTTCTTGTGAACAACAAGGAGGTTGGCCATCTAAAGGATACCAGAAGTAGTAAAATGTTACATTTTGTATGTGAATGATTTCGAAATATGTTTAAACTAATGATTAATGTCTAAATTCACACTATCCGAAATATAATAGTATCGGATAGTGTGAAATATTTAGCGCTCTTGTTCCTCGGAACAGAGTGCTTGTCAATTCGCACAAATGTCTGTAATTTTTGAACTTTTGGCTGAAAATGGTCGATTAACACGATAAATCTTTAAAGGGATGAGCTAGACAGTTGAACTTTTCAGAGTAGGTTTAGGAGATAAATATCTCGGTTGAGTTAGTTATTGGGCGAAAACGGGAAGGTGGCTTCGGAGTAACAAAAAAAAATTACATTACAAATTTTGAATTCAATTTTTTTAATTTGCAGTTCCATCATAAGAATCCGTTGATGTCATTCTAAACTAACTGACTAATACTTTCGGAGATATGATTTTTCAAAATTTCAATAATTATTCTCAATTCTATATGATTTCATAGAATACTCTAATTATAATTTCCTGATTTATATAAATCGAACATAAGATGAGTCAAAGACCTACGTTTTGAATGAAATTTCGAAAATTCTTGAGAATTGGCGCACTGAAGTCAAATTGAAAAATTGGTTCAAGCTTTCTGGCGCTCTTGTTCAAACAGACAAATTATATCTTCGAAAGTATTGGTTTCTCAGAGTTGGGAATTATATCAATGGCTTCTTGTGAAAGAACTTCATCTTAGCAGAAATGGAATTCAAACATCATAGAACAATTTAAATTCAACAAGAGTGCCAAAAATTATCAATCCAAAACCAATAGACGAATTCTACCCAACAACGAACTCATCCGAGATATCCATTCCTCAATTATATGATGAGCGATAATATATATTCTTTCCTCAAATCCACTCCGATACTCCAATACACCAATATTCCAGTTTTGTTGTTACTGGAGATATTCTGAACACAATATTATTAACTTACCATTACCATTCCCATCATCATATGGATTGACCATCGGCATGAAAATATCAACCAACAAATAGTATGATATCATATTATAATTCTCATAATTCTACGATTGCTGAAATGAATTAGACAATGTCATGTCTCAAGAAATAACTTGACATTATACCAATTCATACATAGAATAATTATATCATTCTGTGAAAACGTAGAAATACGATTTATCATTGAAATTTTGAAAAATCATATCTCCGAAAGTATTAGCTTGTTAGAGTTAGAAATGACATCAATGGATTCTTATGGTAAAACTGCTTTTTTAATTTGAAATTTGTTATGTAAAAAAAAAAAAATTTTTTTGTTACTACAAAACCCTCTGTCCGATTTTGCCCAATAACTTAGCCAGGATATTTATCTTCCAAACCTACTCTGAAAATTTCAACTGTCTAGCTCACTCGTTTCGAGAGTTATCGTGCCTACGGCCGGCCAGAATGAATTTCGACATATATTTTTTGAGTTATCGAGGAAATAATATTTCTGGTGGGTATAACTCCGAAACCGATGGACCGATTGAGACCAAAAACGGACTTAACTCTCCAATTGGGTTGTGAAACTTACCCTGAAAATCGATGACTACCAGGTTCATTAGCAATTTCATCTCCAATTTCAACAAACAAGAAGCAACGAACTTCTACCAGGTGATTATTCAGAACTTCAGATGTTCGAAGACCGCTACAGGACCCTAATGTAGGGCTATCATCTCCCATAGATACATGCTTCACTATATATTATGAATTGACCCGAAAATTTATATATTTTGATATGTCATCATGACATTCATGATTTTGAAGGTTCTCGCAAAATTTCTGGAATGCGATGTCGGACTACTGCTTCCTGATATATTATAAACTTGTTTTCAATGTTTTTTTCTATGTTTCTAGTAAAACGATCTTCACGAAATTTCGTAAACATTTTTGCGTCGGTATTCTAGAACTAACTACCATGTTTGAATTGAATCGGCATCGTATTTTTTAGGTTATGGAAGAAATAATAACAATAATTTCAGATTGATATAACTCCAAAACCATTTGGCCGATTATGATAATTGATGAACTCAAATGTCGCATTCAGATACGCAATATATCCTCAAAACTTGCAAGTCGCTTTTTCTTTTCGTTCTCAAGGTATCGTGAGATAGATAATATTTTTTCGTAACTTTTTTAAAATTTGGGGGGTACAGTCCTCACAAAATTTTACACACGTCTTCATGTCGATAGTCTACAAGTAGTTAGCAAGCTTCAATTCGATCGATATTTTTTGAGTTATCGAGGAAATAATATTCTAGATGGGTATAACTCCGAAACCGTTGGGCCGATTATAGCCAACTGTGAAATTAACTCTCCCACTCAGGTGCGCAACCTACCCTGAAAATTAGAAGTCCCTATCTCTTTTCGTTGAAGAGTTGTCGAGGCAACGGTCACTCATCCAGATACTGAATTCACACAAGGCTGCTCGGATCTCCAACAATATAGATCCGGTCGTGTTCAAACTTGAATGTTAGTAGAAGAGTTAGGTTTTGAAGGCCCTCGCAAAATTTCAATCATGTCAGATGAATAGTTTCTGATCTAAAGAATGTTTTTCAACGATTTCCAATGATTTTTTAAAAATTTGGTAGTGATACAATCCTCACGAAATTTCGCGATAATTTTTGTGGTGGCATTTTACAACTAATAACCATGTTTGAATTGAATCGATTCAGTATTGTTTGAGTTATTGAGGAAATAAAACAAAATTTCAGATGAGTGTAACTCCGAAACCATTTGGCCGATTATGCTCATAAACAAGCTCAAATGTCAAAATCAGATGCACAACCTAACCTGAACTCGCTATCTCTTTCCGTTCTCAGGTTATCGTGACACAAGAAATATTTTTCAATAATTTTTTTTTAATTCTGTAGTGATACGATTCTCATGAAATTTCTCTAACGTACTTAGGTATATATTCTACAACTATTCATCAAATTTCAATTCAATCGGATTAATATTGGTTGAAAAAAAATATTACTCGGAAACCATTGGGCCGATTATGGCCATTAACAAACTTGTCCGTCGTATTGGGATACGCCACCTATCCTGAAAATTTCAAGTCACTAGCTTTTTCCGTTCTGAAGTTATCGTGGCAACGGCAGGCCGGACAGACAGAATCAAATGTGACCCTGAATTCTTCATGGTGGAGTCGAACCCAATCGTTTGAGTCCATTTTCGGCAAAAAATTCGAAAATTACAGACATTTGGGCAAAATGATAACGCGATGTTCCCCAGAACATACGCGCAAAAAAGGGTGAGAAGGTTGACACCTGCTCATAAAAATACTCAAAGTTATAATCTCAATACCGAACGCAAGATTTGTAATGACCGTACATCGTACAATATGCTAATGGAACAATAGCTGACGAAGATAACACGAATGAATGGGAAATCCCACACGTGTCCTCGGTGGCGGGATATAAAACGTGAATAATAACGTAAACTCAGCAAAACAATGAATGAATCGGCTCTGAATTCAAATATCTATCAAAAATACCAGAAGGAAACCGAGTACTTCCACTGCCCTGTACAAAAGGAAAACCGATAAGGTCAATTTTTAACTATAAAATTGGTTCAAGCCCTGTGGACAGGAGCTTTCTGGTGTTCTTGTTCAAACAGACAAATTATATCTCCGAAAGTATTGGTTTCTCAGAGTTGGGAATTATATCAATGGATTCCTATGATAAAAATGCATCATGAAAGAAATTAAATTTAAAAAAAGTGTTGTTAAAAAAAATGCTTCAAAAATTATTTTATAAAAAACTAGAACAAGAGGTGTACCAGAAATAATTTCTCCGAAACCATCAGGTCCATTTTTCCCAGTAACGAACTCAAGCGAGATAATTATCTCTCGAACCTACTCTAAAAATTTCAACTGCCTAGCTCATTCTGTTCGAGAGTTATTGTAGAAACGAAATTTGAAATTTGAAAAAAATTTTTTTTATACCTCATTGCAACTCCGTCAAAACAAAACTTCGCATGCATATAAAAGTCATTATTTTACAATTTGATGCTGAATTTCAGATAGACCGAGTGATCGGTTTCGGAAATACCTATTCATAAAAAATATTTTTACTAAAAAGGGCCATAACTCCGAAACCACTTGGTGGATGTTGCCCGTTAACGAAGTCGGCCGAGATATTGACGCTACAAACCTACTCTGCAAATTTCAATCCTCTAGCTCCTTTCGTTCGAGAGTAATCGTGACGACCGGCCAGCCAGGCTGGCCGGGCAGAATTGATTTCGACCACGGATTCTTGATCGGTGAGTCGAGCCAAATCGTTTAAGACCATTTTCAGCTAAAAAATCGAAAATAACAGACATTTGGGAAAATTGATAAGCACTCTGTTCCGAGGAACAAGAGCGCCAAAAACACACTATTTCAGGAGATATCGCCAACACACGCTCACTCTCGATATCTTGGCTACCTCACCATAAGGAACATGAACGTTTCAATTTTAAATGAGGACATGTTGATGCATACCATCAATGGAGTAATACAATAATTAGGAACGGCAACGCTTAATGCATAACTCATTTAATAAAAAGTTGAGACACTAAACCCGATACGATTTCGAGGCATTGAGAGAAACCGTTCAAAGGAAAGTTCCCCTTTTTAAATGAGGAACAAAAATATGCCTACGATTCGTTCATGAAGTAGTGAAACATGTAACTGGAGAATTTTTTTCCTAGGTGCTACCGGCCGCACGGTAAAAACGTACTTTATATCATAGATATTGGCAACGGTTCGATCCACAAAAATGGCTTCAAGCCCTGTGGACAGGAGCTTTCTGGCACTCTAGTTCAAGCAGACAAATTATATCTCCGAAAGTATTGGTTTCTCATAGTTGGGAATTATATCAATGTATTCTTATGATAGAATTGCATCATAAAGGAAATTCAATTCAAATAATAGTTTATTTATCAAGATTAAATGAGCAATCTGAGAATGAGAACTGCACCATGGAAGAAATCGAATTAAATATGGCCAATTTTGCCCAATAACGAACTTAACCGAGAAATTCATCTCCCCAACCTACTCTGAAAATTTCAACTACCTAGCTCATTCCGTTCGAGAGTTATTGTAGAAAAACTTTTTCTAAATTTTCAACATTTTTTTTTACAATTTGCTGTAATCTGGTCAATACAAAACTTCACATGTGTATAAAGGTCATGATTCTACAATTTGATGCTGAATTTTAGATAGATCGAGTGATCGGTTTCGGAAATATTCATAAAAAATATTTTAACTAAAATCGGCCATAACTCCGAAACCGCTTGATGGATTTCTCCCATTAACGAGCTCGTCCGATATATTTACGCTCCAAACCCACCTTGCAAATTTCAATCCGCTAACTCCTTTCGTTCGAGAGTTATGGTGCCTACGGCCGGCCGGCCGGACAGAATCGATTTCGACCTCGGATTCTTGATCAGTGAGTCGAACCAAATCGTTTAAGACCACTTTCATCGAAAAATTCGAAAATTACAGACATTTGGGCAAATTGATAAGCACTCAGTTCCGAGGAACTAGAGCGCCAACAAGTTTCGTATGACAATTGCCCAAAACAGGTTTAAAATACCTACAAATAGTAGATTTTTCATAAAACATGTATCAAAGAAGAGTAATAATGAAAAATTACCTTGTAATCGATCAAAAATTTCCTGATCTACGTTCACCAAATTTTCTCCTCTCTCGAACTGCAGAATTATGCTTTCCATATTTACATTCTATTTGCATTCTACGTCTATGGATGAAAAGCAGTCTCACTACTCTCAGATCTCTTACTTCATGTTCCGTTCCGAAATGTAAGACTTTTCTGAGAAAAACTAATTTTTGAGCAAACAACTGAGATATTTCTCACTTCGCTC
Organism: Halyzia sedecimguttata; assembly: GCA_937662695.2. Taxonomy (NCBI): domain Eukaryota; kingdom Metazoa; phylum Arthropoda; class Insecta; order Coleoptera; family Coccinellidae; genus Halyzia; species Halyzia sedecimguttata. The sequence continues at coordinate 4,608,059 of OW569416.2, read as the reverse complement.
ACAATTCTTCGATTGATTAGATAATGACATGTCTCAGGAAAATGAGTTGACATTATGACAATTCATACATAGAATAATTATATCACTCTGTGAAATACGATTTATCATTGAAATTTTGAAATATCATATCTCCGAAAGTATTAGCTTGTTAGAGTTAAAAATGATATCATTGGATTCTTATCGTAAAACTGCTTATTGAAAAAAATTTAAATTGGAATTTGTTTTGTAAAAAAAAAATTTTTTTTTGTTACTCCTAAACCATCTGTCCGATTTTGCCCAGTAACGAACTTAGCCGAGATATTTATCCCCCAAACCTACTCTGAAAATTTCAACTGTCTAGCTCATTCCGTTCGAGAGTTATCGTGCCTACGGCCGGCCGGACAGAATGAATTTCGACCACGGATTCTTGATCAGTGAGTCGAACCAAATCGTTTAAGACCTTTTTCATCGAAATATTCGAAAATTACTGACATTTGGGCAAATTGGTAAGCACTCAGTTCCGAGGAACTAGAGCGCCAAAAATAGGTTCAAGCCCTGTGGACAGGAGCTTTCTGGCGCTCTAGTTCAAACAGACAAATTATATCTCCGAAAGTATTGGTTTCTTACAGTTGGGAATTATATCAATTTATTCATATGATAGAACTGCATCATAAAGGGAATTCAATTCAAATAATAGTTTATTTATCAAGATTAAATGAGCAATATGAGAATGAGAACTGCACCATGGAAGAAATCAAATTAAGATAGCTGAAATGAATTTGGCTCTCTCTTATAGAACAGGATGATATGTACGAGTATGAACACAGATCACATAATAAAGATTAGATAGAATAATGATAACATTCTGTGAAAACATAGAAGTACGATGCATTATTGATATTTCGAAAAATCATATCTCCGAAATTATTAGCTTGTTGGAGTTGAAAATGATATCAATGGATTTTTATGGTGAAACTGCATCTTATATAAAAATTTAATTTGAAATTTGTTACTTAATAAAAAAATTTTTTTGTCGTTACTCCGAAACCATCTGGCCTATTTTGCCCAATAACGAACTTAACCGAGATATTCATCTCCCTAACCTACTCTGAAAATTTCAACTGCCTAGCTCATTCCGTTCGAGAGTTATTGTAAAAAAAAATTTTGAATTTTCAAAAAATTTTTTTTACACTTTGCGGTTACCTGGTCAATACAAAATTTCACACACGTATGAAGGTCATGATTCTACAATTTGATGCTAAATTTCAGATAGATCGAGTGATCAGTTTCGGAAATATTAATAAAAAATATATTTTACTAAAATAGGACATAACTCCGAAAACGCTCGATGGATTTTGCCCATTAACGAACTTAAGCGAGATATTTACGCTCCAAACCCACCTTGCAAATTTCAATCCTCTAACTCTTTTCGTTCGAGAGTAATCGTGCCTACGGCCGGCCGGCCGGCCGGACCGGCCGGACTGAATCGATTTCGACCTCGGATTCTTGATCAGTGAGACGAACCAAATCATTTGAGACCATTTTCAGCCACAAATTCGAAAATTACAGACATTTGGGCAAATTGATAAGCACTCAGTTCCGAGGAACTAGAGCGCCAAAAATTGAATTGCCCTTGCACTTGCTACATCAACTATCGCAGCTACGTTCTTGGAGGACAATCAAATAGTTCATTCAGCACTCAAGTTGTCCTTGAACATACAAGCTAATGAAACTCAAACTAGCAACCTTTAGAGGAATTCTACAATGGCCAAAGTGCTGCAACAAATCAAATTGATCGTTTGGGTTGAATGCACGATGGCACACAAAAAACTTTGGACGCCATAGACACTACTATTAAAATATTATAAAAAAGCACTGACGTGAAGTCAGTACTCTTTGGCGCGCGAGTTCACGTTGGTTAATTTCAATTGAATGATGAGGGTTTCAAGCTCAGTGGATAGAACGAGCTTGAGATCTACCCAGAGGGTTGCGGACACCATTTACTGTCGGGTCATAAATTAGGAGTGCTGTTTCTAAGATGGCACAAGGATAGAATAACAAAGTTGACAAAGAACACAACAGAATTTCTTTAGTCGCACAAGCTCCCTTGAGCTTCTGAGACATCCTCTTGGGGAAGACTTGGGTGGGTCAGTATAATCATAATCATGTTTATCGGACGTGCGTCAAAGCAGATTGACCCAACGTCAATGCTCTGTTAGCCTTTTTCTTTAATTATGAAATCAATCTGCAATTGGTGCGCGTACCATTTAGCCTAATAACCTACTCTGAAAATGTCAACTGCCTATCTCATTATGTTCGATAGTTATTGTGGAAACAAAATTCAAAAATTTTTCTTTTTTTTTACACTTTACGGCAATCCGATCATATACTTTGCATGTATATGAGGGCATGATTCTACAATTTGACGCAAAATTTCAGATAGATGGAGTGATCGGTTCCAGAGATATTCATAAAAATGTTTTGACTAGAAATGGCCATAACTCCAAAAACGCTTGGTGGATTTAGCCCGTTAAAGAACTCATCCGAGATATTTAATTCGAAAATTACAGACAGTTGGTCAAATTGATGAGCACTCTGTTCATAAATTGTAAGACTTTGCCAAAAAGGGGAGACTTAGATGATCTCGCCAACTATAGGCCAATTAGTCCTGTGGTATCGACTTCTGCATTTTTTAAATAAGTAAGAAATACTGCCTGGAAGACAATATGGTTTCATTCAGGGCAGAAGCACAAAGACGGCAATTTTTAAGTTTGTCCAAGAGATTATACTTTGCCTTGGAAAAGGTGAAATTCCTGTCAAAGCTGGAAAATGTGGTATAAGAGGTCACTTAAACTTTTCGAGAACTACCTCCTGAATAGAAAACAGGTTGTCGTTTTGCAAAGCGATATTGGCTTTTTCAGATCGTCTGAGAGGACCATTCTACGTGGTGTACGTCAAGGTACTTTCCTGGGGCCTATGTTATTTATCGTATATATAGACGACTAACCAGAGATATTCCAGCCAAAGCCCCATTTGCCGTAAAAATATTCAACGGATAACGCATTGTTATCGGAAGCAATGATTGAAGCTTTCCTTTATGCTGACGACTCAAATATTATTGTTAGTTTAGTGAATATTGAAGGAGTCATGATTAATTTAATTCGATCTGTGTCATGGTGTAGAATTGGTGTGCAAAAAATAACCTAGTTCAAAATTCTGATAAGACCAACTTTCTCATGTTCTCGAGTATGTCGATCAAACTTGACACCTCCCTACAGCATTTCCTTTCCTTATGGTACAGTTCCGACAAGCTACCAAACTAAACTTGTAGGAATATATTATATTGACAACCACCTGAGATGGTCTGTACATTGCGAATCACTAACAACTAAGTTAAATTCTACTATATATATGTTGAGAGCTTTGAGGAACCAAATCGATGACAACACGTTGAGGATAGTGTATTTCGCAAATTTCTAATAAGTACTATCCTACGGCATAATTTTTTTGGGGAGGAAGTCCCTCAGCTGAACAAGTATTTGTAACACAAAAATTAGCCATACGAACGATTTTCAACATGGCATTCAGAGAGTCATGTCGAGGTGTATTTAAAAAAAACAATTTCCTTACAATGCCAGGTTTGTATATATATGAAGTTTTGTAATTTTTTCACAAAAACAAACAATATTTTCTGAACTGTAAAAATGTTAATGCTACTCGAAGTGCCGAGAAAAATTAGAGATGTTGTTGACTCAAAAATTATTTTTTCGATGATAGTTGAATGTGAACCTTACACAATTCTTGAAATTAAAAATTATTGTAGTGAATTGTAAAGTTATGAGTACCTTTTGGGAGAATATTTTGTCTTGTTTTCTACCTGTTATTTTGTAGCAATTTTGAAAATGAAATTATTAAATTATGAATAAATTATGAAATAATTTATTATTATTATTCCTTCTAACTAAAAAATATGTTAGAATGATTAGCAATAGAATTGGCCAAATTTACTATTTGCTACCATAGTTGTTAACGATTTTTCATTTCTTATGAGTATATCAGTGATTTCATATGCCCCCGAAATAGAAATCTAGAGGATTCTATTCGGTAGTTGTTGAATACTAACATAAGGACGTATGTGAAATATTGTGAGGATCGCTAGGTCACTAGAAAATCATGAAAAATGATGTAGGTATCTCACGATAACTTGAGAACGTTAATAGGCCTAATCGGCCGAATGGTTTTGGAGTTCTGAATTTTTGTTGTTATTCCTCTTTATCTCAAAATATACAAATCCGATCAAATTTCAATTCGGTAATTACTACTTGTAGAATGCGGAGGCGCAAATCTTCTAGGCATTTCGTGAATAACATATCCTGAAATTACTTGAGAAGTAAGCTTTTTCGTATATTATTAGATATTTAAGGAACTTCAATTCCGATAGAATGCATATGTCAGAATTAGAAATTTTGTGATCGTAGACGAAAAATTTGTGACCGTTTCCTCAGCTTTCAAAAGATATAAAATTTCGAACCATTTTAATGAAATACTTGAGTGATGAGTTTTTTTATACTCTCGTCTCGTGTGAAGCCCTAGATCAGAGCAAATACACAAAGCCTGAACATGTTTGCAACATGTCGCAACCACTTCACTACCATGAAAGCATAAGCATTTATCTAACTGATATACGGAAAATGATTCAAGTGTCATTTGATGGATCATTATGTTGTCAATAATAAATGCAGTGAGATACTAATTCATCGTGAGCCAAATTTTCACAAGTGTTCTTCAACATCGGATTCTGGTGTCTATTGGACCAGTGTGGAATCAAATCCACCAACAAAGAGGAGTGAGGAAAGGAGTACAGGGGTGCAAGGACAACCTCCTCTTCAACAAGATCATTTGTAAGATGCGAAACATTACAAGCGTGACCTACATACATCATGGTTGGATTACGCGAAAGCATTTGACACATTGGCGCATAGCTTGATAGTACGGCTGCTAGAGATGCTCAAATTTCACCCTAACATGGTCCATGCGATGGACAACATCATGGCCTGATGGAAAACTAAGTTCGCCGTTCGATCTGAAGGTCAGACCATTTATACTGGATGGGTGAGATACAGGCGAGGCGTATTTCAAGGAGACTCGCTAAGTCCGATATTGTTCTCCATAACACTTCTACCATTAACATATGAGTTGACGGCCAGCAGAATAGGGTACAGGGCCGGGCCACCACGCAGAAGAGAACATCTGATCTCACATCTACTCTACATGGACGACTTAAAACTGTACGCTTCTTCCAAGACAGCACTATAACAACTGCTGAATATAGTTGCCGAATACACCTCAGCAATAGGCAATTCGGTTTGAACAAATGTACTGTTTTTCATCTAAACGGAGGAAGAACTGAACAAACAGGAGAAAACATCGACCTAGAAGAAGGGAATAAGGATTTGACACCTCGAAGAGGAAGAAACATACAAATTCCTTGGAATGAAACAACGAGGTGCACTGGAGACAACCCAAATCAACAATTCCTTAACAGCTAGCTACAAAAAGAAGATCCGAGATATATGGAAATCACAGCTGTCCGGGAAAAATAAAGTATCTGCTACGAACATCTTGGCAGTTCCTATAATCACCTACTCATTCGCGATAGTTAAATGGACAGTGAATGAAATCCTCGATCTAGACAGAACCACTCGTAAAGTCATGAACATGAATCGTAGCCTGCATCCTAACTGCTCGATTCAAACGATATACCTTCCACGAACGCAGGGAGGCAGAGGTTTGCAAAGTTTGGAATACCAACACCATCAACAAACGTTGGAAATGGCAATAAGCATATTGAGATGCAAAGACCCGCTTCTGAAAATGGCGGCTAATCATGAAATAAGGAACCAAGGAGCTTTCCTATTCGGGGCTGGTCAGAGTGCTCTGGAGATGCTCAGTATAACTGGCATATCCATCGATCATGAGCTAGCAGGAACACCTATCACGCCAACAGACCAAAGAAGAGTTGGCAGAGAGATAAGACAGGCACAACTGAATACACTACCCGAAGATCACATGAGTAAACACCTGCACTCTATATTTTTCAGGAGTTTGAAAGATCAGGGCCTGTCGGAAGTATTATCCTTCGGCTTTTTGAAGTCCGCTTGGCTCAAGTCGGAAACGGAGAGATTCGTTATGGCTTGTCAAGATGGTATGATGATAAATACAAGATGATATAAAAAAAATGGGTTCAAGCCCTGTGGACAGGAGCTTTCTGGCGCTCTAGTTCAAACAGACAAATTATATATCCGAAAGTATTGATTTCTCAGAGTTGGGAATTATATCAATTTATTCTTATGATAGAACTGCATCATAAAAGAAATTCAATTCAAATAATAGTTCATTTATCTAGATTAAATGAGCAATCTGAGAATGAGAACTGCACCATGGAAGAAACCAAATTAAAATAGCTGAAATGAATTTGACTCTCTCTTATAGAACAGGATGAAATGTACGAGTATGAACACAGATCATATAATAAAGCTTAGATAGAATAATTATAGCATTCAGTGAAAATATAGAAGTACGATTCATTATTGAAATTTAGAACTTCATCTTAGCAGAAATTGAATTCAAACATCATAGAAGAATTTAAATTCAACAAGAGTGCCAAAAATTATCAGCCCAAAACCAATAGACGAATTCTACCCAACAACGAACTCATCCGAGATATTCATTCCTCAATTCTATGATGAACGATAATATATATCTTTCCTCAAATCTACAATATTCCAGTTTTGTTTTTAGTGGAGATATTCTGAACTCAATATTAATAACTTACCATTACCATTTCCATCATCATATGGATTGACCATCGGCATGAAAATATCAACCAACAAAAAGTATGATATTATATTATCATTCTCATATTTATACGATTGCTCGAATGAAACAACGTCATGTCTCAGGAGAATGAGTTGACATTATAACAATTCATAGAATACCCGCATAATGAATTCTATCATTCTGTGAAAACGTAGAAATACGATTTACATTGAAATTTTAAAAAATGATATCTCCGAAAGTATTAGCTTGTTAGAGTTAAAAATGATATGAATGGATTCTTATAATAAAACTGCTTATTGAAAAAAAATTAATTTGGAATTTGTTTTGTAAAAAAGAAAATTTTTTTTTGTTACTCCGAAACCATTTGTCCGATTTTGCCCAATAACGAACTCAGCCGAGATATTTATCCCCCAAATCTACTCTGAAAATTTCATTTCTCTAGCTCATTCCGTTCGAGAGTTATTGTGCCTACGGCCGGACGGCCGGACATAATGAATTTCGACCACGGATTCTTGATCAGTGAGTCGAACCGAATCGTTTAAGACCATTTTCATCGAAAAATTCGAAAATTACAGACATTTGGGCAAATTGATAAGCACTCAGTTCCGAGGAACTAGAGCGCCAAAAACATCATGAAAGTGGACACCCCAACAACGTGCAGAGCATGCTACAGCCAATAGGAAACTATTATACACCCTCTGTCTGCTTGCAGAGTCCATGCTCCAACGGGATATGTGGAAAGACACAATGCAGCACTTCGAATTCTCTACTTCCATCTGAGAGAGGTTTATGGTATAGACAACCAACTGGTGCCACCATATGTGCCTCTGGAGATTGAAGCAGCTGTTGAAAATGACAGAGCTCGCATCTACTGGAACTATGCGATTCCAACAACTTGGCAGATCCACGCCATCAAGCCAGATATACTCTTGCTCGACAAAGAACTGAAGAAATTCTTTGTCGTCGTATTTTCCTCTCCCGCAGAAAATAATGTGGTGATGAAAGAAGAACTGAAGAGGAAAAAATACATGGATTTAATGTTCGAACTGGGGATCCTGTATCCAGGGCATAAGGTTAGAATGTTCGTACTAATCATAGGATGCCTAGGAGGAATGAGAGGGAACTACGTGACGGAATTGAATATTATCCCGGCCTGCAAATCTCTGGCCGAGGATTTAGCACACAGAATGCAGAAAGCGGTGTTGCTCGGATCCCTTCGGGTCACCCGGCCCAAATTACCAAACATATTTTTTGCAATTTTAGAAACTGAGGGAACCCATAGATCAAACTATTTGCAGTTTTGAATATTCACCTTCTTTTCCTTGTATTCCTTCATATTTGATGGGGTTGAAAATGAGACTATTTCAATACCATACCCCTCGCCATACCCTTACCACAACTATTCAGGCATTGGATTATATAAGTGAATCAAATGGATTGTAAAAAACTATGTATATATAAAAGATTTGAATATGAATGGGTCTCGGAATATAATTAGAGCCAGACATTTTCGTTAACCTGGAGTTCAACTGTGCCAAGAATATTTCTCTGTAAGAGTTATCTCAGGGACCTAATTGTCCTCGCCTATATCATCGAGTACCAAATTTAAAAGCGATGGACTTAACGATAAACAGATTCAAATTCATGATATTAGTTTCGATATTATGTATTTTTCAAATGTAACTACCTATTTCCTTCTTTTTCCACAGAAACTACGGCCATGAATCCCCAATTTCACGTGCAAATCCCTAGGACGTCTACTAATAAGTGTCATGTGGTGGTATCCATCACTCAGTTCTATGAAACAAATGTGATAGATGTAAAAAAGAAGAAACCTCTCTTTGCTATCGGATTCGCGGTCTATGAAATACCACATTCCATGCAAAGGCTAACGCCCCATTTCGTAGCCGAACAGGTAAGCATCTGCAAATAATAAGTTATTTCTTCTGAACATTCCAGATTTTCAAAAGTTGACTACAGGTGAGGGAGAGCCCTGAAAACATTCCAATACCCAATAATAGTAATCAGTAAAGGATATTTTGAGAGGTGAATTAATCACTATGGTCCTTCTGGGTTTCTCTCCCAATCTCTGAAATATTTCTATGAAATAAAAAATATATTATTTCGAAATTGTTTCTGCGCAAGAAATACTAGATATTTGTTAGAATCAGTACATAGAACAATGTTGCCTAATAAACCTTCAACGAAACAATATCAACGATGAAACAACTTTTCTGTAACATTTCGGGGACTAAATTTTGTTTGGCATTACTGACTTGGAAATTATGAGACTAGTTGCTGATTTGTGCTTCTTCTTCAAGTATCTTTATGGTCAGGTGGACTGTCCAGCTCTTTTACGTTATATTAACTTCAATTTGTCGGGGAGGATCACGAGGTGCACTCAGTACTCAGTTGTTTCGGGTAGAGTACATGGGAGTTATTATTTGTGCAAACTTCTATTTGAACCGCAGTATTAATGTTACTAATGGCCTGGCTGCTCAGCTGATTTTTTTCGAATTACATGCAGTCATTCAAATCTAAACTGTTTAGAGTGTTAAGCTGATTCCGACCTGCCACTCACTGCTTTGCAATGTTATGTATCTAACTGTTATTTCTTGTTTTTGGCAGCCTTGATTGAATTTTATTAATTATTATGTCGACTATTGATTTGTTTATTGTGAACTGGGGGTTTTCCGTTTGTTTCGTCAATGATGATGAAATAAATAAATAAATAAATAAATAAATAAATGAATGAATGAATGAATAAATAAATAAATAAATAAATGAATGAATAAATAAATAAATAAATATATGAATAAATGAATAAATAAATAAATAAATAAATAAATAAATAAATAAATAAATAAATAAATAAATAAATAAATAAATAAATGAATAAATAAATAAATAAATAAATAAATAAATAAATAAATAAATAAATAAATAAATAAATAAATAAATAAATAAATGAATAAATAAATAAATAAATAAATAAATAAATAAATTAATAGATAAATAAATATACAGGGTGAGTCTTTGACCACTGCATTTATTTTAACCAAAGATTCCTCTCATCAAATGAAACACTTTTTTCATTTAACATTTTTCCAAATTCAGCTCAGGTAAAAAGATACAGGCTGTTGAAATTTTGAAAAAAAATCAGTTTTTATTTTGTAGCTTTGACATCCTTTTTTCGAATAAAATGAATGTTGGCGTAAAGTTTCCTATAACTATGATACATATTGTCCAAATATTAGTTATTTTCTACTTCTACTGGTTTTCTAGTTATGGACTCGTGGATTCATAAAACTAAACGAAATTAGCATATAGGAAGCATATAATGTTTTTCTTGTGTCATTTCAAGAATTTTCCATCGTTTTAGAACATTATATTATTCTTCATCATTTGTCCTTAAACGCACCGTTTTCGAGATATTCTTCATTGAATGTTTTAAAATGGAAAACTCCAGAAATTTCACTACTTTTATGGATCCGTTCCTGAGCGTTGGAATCCCGAATCAAGCTGTAAACCACGTTACCATGCCTTATTCTCGTCCGCCAACAATGTCATAGATAATTTATATGCGGGAGTGTATTAGCACATTGTGAAATCTTCAAACGCTTGTAACTTTTTACCTGAGCCGAATCTGGAAAAATGGTAAATGAAAAAAGTGTTTCATTTGATGAGAGGAGTTCATCTCTAGGAGTTCACTTTGAGTTTGGTTTCTATGTGAGTTTATAGGTGTATTCCTCTACTCTTATTTGAATAAATAATAATAATAATAATAATAATAAATCTTTGGTTAAAATTAATGCAGTGGTCAAAGACTCACCCTGTATAAATAAATCAGACTCCTTCAGAAAAAATCTTCACTTATAATACCACAAGAGCTTCAAAATTATCGGGTATTTCCCGATAGGTTCGTTGCAAACAAATGAAGGAGTCAAGTTTTTCAGGTTAAAAAATCACGAGCGCGAAGCGCGAGTGATTTTTCCTGAAAAACTTGACGACTTTATTTGTTTGCAGGGAACCTTGAGGGAAATGCCAGATAATTTTGAAGCTCGTGTGGTATTCGGGGGATTATTTTTCCGTCCCAAATGTCGGCCAATAGAATTGCACCATGAGATGAAATGAACAGTTAACAAATAAGAATTTCATAATTGTACCTTCCTTATAGTCTTCTCCATCCATTTTCTTCATATTGTAAGCGTAATCTTTCATAATGTTTGCCTATTGCGCTTCACTCGTTTCAGCACTCAATGTGTATTCCCTCTCAGTACAAAAAGTAGTAAATTGGTTCCAAACTGTTTTTTTTTGCCTTCTCCGTATTAATGGGAACATTTCCTTTGACTTTTTTATCGATGGTGGACAGAGAACAAACTCCAAATCGACTCATTTTCATGCAAAATCTCCAATTTTCACAATTGAATTCAACCTGTCAGTTTGACGTGTGGTTAATTTGACTGTTTTTTATATATAGCAACTATACCAGAGAAAATAATCAAAAAATTATCAGTATAATACCATGTAGGTTGTACCACGTGACGTCAAATGGTGCAATTCTATTGGTCGATATTTGGGTCGGAAAAATAATCAGAATTATTTTTTGTTGAAAGTTATTCTGAAATTCGTCACACTGACATTCATTGAAAAAACATAGTACCTACCTACAACGTTTTCGCGTCACATAGAAATTTCCAAGTTCTAAGTCCTTCTTCGACAAATTCAACCAAATATGGTTAATTTCAATTTATCACTTTGCAAAATTGTTTTCTAAATACAAGTTAACTCCTTGAGTTTATTTTTATGCCATCAGACTCTGTCATCAAAATCTTTGTTTTACTCCAATCCATCATAATGCTATCCATTCATTTTACATACATGTTCTGCTATTTTTTTATTTTTGATGTTTCCATTCTTAAGTTGTTCCTATGTTCCAACTTTCTTAACTCTGGTGGTCTCGATGATGCTCCTGTATACGATTTACCACATATAAGGAATGTTATATGCACAGTTTTTGGATTTATGTTTTTGATTAATCGGTTTACACTTAGTTAATGAAGATCTATTTGAGTCTTGAAAACGGTTCTTATATTGAACTTTGAATCGATTGTCTTGTTTTTTTCTGAAAGGCTGCGAACATAAGACAGAGCACAGCGCTGCTAGTGTTTTTACCCAAAAGTGAATGGTGCCTCTACTATTTGACTGGGAAATGTATATTCTAGCCTCGGCGTTGGACTCGCCACCTCGGTTTCCAATTCCAACATATATAGGCTGGTAATCACATCTAAATAAGGAAGTCGGTGAATATTTCTAGAGAAATTTTACTAGCCGGGTCGAAAACAGATCTGCGAAACCAGTTTTCTTTTTTTTCCGAAAATATTATTCAATGAAGGTGTTCACAAAGTAGGTAGCGGCCACCTTTTACCATTCCCAAAAATAAACAGCCATAAATAAAAACAAGCACTGACGTGAAGTCAGAAGCTTTTGCGCGTATGTTCTATTGTCCATTCTTCTGTATTGGACACCCTTAATCGAATTTACCATGGTAAATTATGTTGTCCATTCTCCTGTATTGGACACTTAATTCGAATTTACCATGGTAAATGTCCAATACAGGAGAATGGACAACATATTTTACCATGGTAAATTCGATTAAGAGTGTCCAATACAGAAGAATGGACAATAGAACATACGCGCAAAAGCTTCTGACTTCACGTCAGTGCTTGAACCAATTTTTTTTTTTCGTGATTTTTATAAAATATTCTAGGGGTACGGTTCTTAAAATTTTTTTTTCGTCATTTTTTTCCAATTTTCTAGGGTTACGGTTCTTACAAAATTTTAAACACGTTTTTATGTTGATTTTCTACTACTAGTTACCAAGCACCAATTCGATCGAATATTTATTTTTTGAGTTATTAAGGAAATAATATTCCAGGTGGGTATAATTCGGAAACCGTTAGACCGATTATGCCCAAAAACGAACTCAACTCTCCCTTTCGGATACGCAACCTACCCTGAAAATTGCAAGTCCCTATCTCCTTTCGTTCGAAAGTTATCGAGGCAACGGCCACCAATCTACTGAACTCACACAAGAATGCTCGAATCTCCAACAATATTTAACCGATCGTATTAAAACTTGAAACTTGGCAGTAGAGTTAGGTTATGAAGGCTCTTGCAAAATTTCAGCAATTTCAAACGAATAGTTACTGATATATAGAATTTTTTTTTAATTTTCAATGATTTATTAAAAATTTTCTACGAATGCTTTCCCCACCAAATTTTGCGAACATCTTTGCGTTGGCATTCTACAACTAATAACCATGTTTGAATTCAATCGGTTCAGTATTTTTCGAGTTAATGAGGAACAAAAAACCACCAAATTTCAGATAATTTCATATGGCTATAACTCTAAAGCCGTTTGTCCGATTATGCTCATAAACAAACTGAAATGTCGCGTTCTGGTGCACATCCTAACCTGAAAACTTCAAGCCGCTATCTCATTCCGTTCTCAAGTTATCGTGACAACAAAAATATCTTTTAATAATTTTTTTTTAATTTTCTAGCCATACTATTCGCACAAAATTTCACAAACGTGCTTAGGTTCATATTCTACAACTACTCACCGAGTTTCAATTCGATCGAATGTATATTGGTTTAAAACAAAATTATTACTCGGAAACCACTGGGCCGATTATGCCCATTAACGATCTTGTCCGTCGTATTCGGATGAGCAACCTACCCTGAAAATTTCAAGTCGCTAGCTCTTTTCGTTCTCAAGTTATCGTGGCAACGGCCGGACGGCCGGACGGACATAATCAAATTTGACGTCGAATTCTTCATTGGGGAGTCGAACTTAATCGTTTGAGACCATTTTCGTCAAAAAATTCGAAAGTTACAGACATTTGGGCAAAACTATAACGCGATGTTCCCCAGAACATACGCGCAAAAATAAACAAAAACAAAATGTCCCTAAGGTGGCGTAAGGACACAGTAACCTACCCAGAAAACAACTGATTCTCCTGGCTCCCACGAGCTCTTAAGAGGGGTCTACTCGACAAACCTAGCTGTGTCAGTATAATAAAAATCATATCATCCGATAATAATTGAATTTTTGCAGCGCTTATCATCATTTACACCTTGTATATTGCAATATTGACTTGAATACAATAGGAAATACACACGCACCATTTGTTCACGTTTAACAAGTCGATTAGCTAAAAAATACAGTGAAATTTTTCGAAGCATTCACTCAAAAATGTAAACCGAACGACCAGACGCATATGCTTATCCCCACCGTGTAGGTAGGTTGCAACTAGTCAATAAATATTTCAGCTAGTTAGGAAGATTTTTTATCTCCACTTATGTGATTTTGCTCTTGACGATGAATTGTAACGGCCTGAAACATCTAGAGTAGTGACAAATAAAATCACCTAGGAATTTCAGCTGGTATCAGTTATTCACCTTTATTATCGCCATTTCAGAAAAGTATGCTAATATTACGTTTTCGAAGAAGACACATTTTTCTTGGCTCACCGTTCAATGAATTACTCATGCGCAGACTCATGAATAGCTGCTGATTTCGTGGGAACTAAATTGTCAATCGCACTCTGAGCAGCTTGATCAATATCTGGGGACGTGCATTCCATTGTACCCTCATCTCCATCATAACATTGCTTCTGTTACAGACATTGTACCCATTATAAAAGAATAGAATGAGAAATGCCAGAAACATTTATACATTTCTTCAAAAAATAATGTTTTAAAATTTCTAATGATTGATCGCTACCTTTGTTGACAGCAGTAGTAGTGCGGTAATTACAATTACTTATTGTTATCTGAACGGCAATTTTTTCAAGCCTTGGATGTGATATAAATATACAAATATACGTGTGATATATTATACAAATATTTTTTTTCTTTCACGTTTGAACTTGTTTGGAAAAAAACTTCTGCATACAGAGTGAAAGGATTTTTTGTGAAAGTAGCTTTTACTTCTTATAAAAAAATACATACTAAGTGACGTGGAAAGAAGAACACCTGGTAATAATTAATGTATTACAACAATTCTTTGTATACTTGTATCTTGGGGTTAGGTTAGTAATTGATCAAAATTTCAGAAAAGTCGAACCTTTTAAAAAATGTAAAAATTAATAAAAGCTTGGGCCTCAATTATGTGTAATGCGCTCGAGAACACATCTGGGCATACTCCTAATGAGATGAGCGATTTCCTCATTAGGTATCTATCCCAGGCTTCTTTCTCCTCGTGCCAAAGTGCCACTAGAATCTGTAGAAGATAGACCAAACTGAGTGATCATCTTCCCATAACGTGTTCAATGGGCAAAAGTTCGGGAGATCTAGGAAGACAATGCAACATTTGCGATTTGATTGTCTTCAAAATGGACCACCGTAATTCTGACGATGTGTGGTTACGCATTATTTTGTTGTAAAAGTGGTTTGGAGGGCATCCGTATACGCAGGGCGGTCATTTTAGAGTTCACTCTGGTCTCTATCATGGCACCCCGTGTGATCTTCATTGCTGAAATGTATAGACCACTGGTTATCATTCTCCATACTCTTAAAATGCAAAAACAATTGATGAATTGTTTCTGATCCAGCGATGAACAGTTACAGTACATGCTATTCAAACCATTGGTCCGCAATTCTGCGTTTTCTGACAGGCATAGTATGAAATCCACAAAACTCCGGAATTTTAATTGGTTCAATGATAAGCTGAGACAGATGAGTGATGACCTCAGTACGCTAAATGACTTTTACAACGGATTCAGAACTGATCATCTACGTAACTTGAGGAACCGTTTGAACATTAGGTATAATCTGAAATGAATGGTGCTAAGATTCAAAGTAACGACTCACTCATCTTGTTCTCCATTAATATGAAAAGTAAAAACAATGTGGAAAATAATAAATTCTAAGAGAAGTACATGTGAACACAGGATAAGTGATGGAATTGCTCCCAACAATCTCAATGAATATTTTGCCACAGTATCTCATAATATAATTAATAAAATACAAATATCTGGTGGAGATGCAGATGATCACGTTTGAAGTCTCTGACGATCATCACAGTTTCAAAAGGCTCACTTCTTTAGAGGCAAGAGATGTGATTCATTCCCTACAGAATAGTAGGTCCAGAGACTATCATGCTACTATACTTGGTCATCAATCATATAACATTTCTTATAAATTAATGTCTAGAAGGGGGAGTATTTCCACACCTCTTTTCAAGAAAGGAGATATTTGCGATGTGTCCAATTATAGGCCCATTAGTTCCAGTATTCGCTGAAATATTGCATAGAATTGTGTATAATCAAATCTTCAGTGTCTTTGAATCGCATTAACTTTTCAGCTCAAGTCAATATGGATTTCGCAAAGAAAGGAATACTCTCAACGCTGTGAATGAATTTTCTAACCATACTCCCCAGTGTTTCGAATCGGGGCACTACTCATACGCCCTTTTTGAAGAATGAACGGAGGCTTTTGACTGTTTTGATCACTCCACCCTTCTCCAAAAACTTTGCCTAAATGGATGTGATGCCAGTAGTATACATAGATCTTGTTGTATGATTTCTCAACGGTAAATAACAGGCAGTTTATTTGAATGGCTGGCAGTCAGAGCTGGCTGTTATGGCATTGGGAGTTCGGCAGGGGTCAGGACTTGGTCCTGTGTTGTTTTTAATTTTTATAAACATCCTGCCGGATTATCTATCGCATTTTATGACCATTATAACTAGTAATTGTTATCTGGCAACACCACTATTTCCATTTATGACAAAGGTCTGATTAGTGAACAGATAAAGGTCAACGAAGTACATTTAAGGGATCTATCTTGCTTCAGTTGTAATGGATCCAGCCTAAATGAGACAAAAAATGAAGAGATGGTTTTCGCTCTCCGAGAGTTCGACGATATCCGAATATCCAAGATGTAACATTTTTGGGTTTTTACCTCGAATCAAAACTGACTTGGGCTGCTCATGTTAGCCATCCTCTAGATTAGCAAAGAAGATATTCAAGCTGAGGAGTTTATCCACCTCTGCGTCTTGTATTGTACTGATAACTGCCTACCTCTCATTTATAGAATCTCACTTCCGATATGGAATTTTGCTATGAGGTGGTTCCTCTGGTGTGGAAAGAATATTTTGTCTACAGCGTTATCAGAGTTATGATAATTCTCGATAATCTTGAATACAGAGATGACTGTACAAATTCCTCCCTAGGCAAGGCATCCTCACAGTTGCTGGACTGTTTGTTCCTGCAGAGAATTGGACCCAGATAGCAGTAAACGACTATTATACAAGGAATTGGGGTAGATTGAGCAAATCACTCACACTACAATGAGTTCCACCATTTAAATTTCAGTTGCGTTTTCTCATCTGTCAAATGAATTATAATTTTTTTTACATTAAGTGTAGCTATTTACATGTAAATATTTCATACAATTTTAGTCGTTTGTTTGTCATTGTGGATATATCAGGGTCTTTAGTAACGTCTGTATATACAGTATGTATTCTTGCACGGATAATTTTTTTTTTTTGTCGCGTAAGAGGAATAACCTTTTATAGGCGCCGCAAGCGGCAGTGTGATACTCCAGATGTTATTTGGCTACTCACTAAAAAACCTCTCACTCTTCTGGGACTGTTCTTCGTCCTGCCCTTACAGCGTCCCTTAACAAAAGAGATGAGCTGCAAGTGGCCTTCATAGTTGATGGGACCTCATCACTCGTAGTGACCCGAGCAACACTGCTTTCTGCATTCTATTCGCCAAAACCTCGGCCAAGGATGTACAGGCCGGAATAATCTTCAATTCTGTCAAATAGTTCGCTCTCATTCCGCCAAGGCATCCTATGATCAGAACGACCATTTTTACTTTATACCGTGGATATAGGGTTCCCAGCTCAAACAGCAAATCCTTGTATTTCTCCCTCTTCTGTTGTTCTTTCATCACCACATTATTTTCAGCGGGGGAGGAAAATTCGACAACAAACAATTCCCTGAGGTCTTTGTCCACCAGTACTATATCTGGCTTTATGGCATGGATCTGCCGAGTTGTTGGAAAAGCATAGTTCCAGTAGATTCGAGCTCGATCATTTTCGATGACTGATTCAATTTCCAGAGGCACAAATGGTAGCACTGGCTCATTGTCTATACCATAAACTTCTCAGAAGGAAGTAGAGAATTCGAAGTGCCGCATTGTGTCTTTCTGTGTATCCTGATGGAGCGTGGACTCTGCAAGCAGACAGGATGTGCATGACAGTTTCCTGCTGACTGTGGCATGCTCTGCAAGTTGTTGGGGTGTCCACTTTCATGATGTTCTTCTTATACCATCTTGTATTTATCACTCCCTCTTGACAAGCCATAACGAATCCCTCCGTTTCCGACTTTAGACCAGCCGACTTCAAAAACGCAAAGGATAGTTCCTCCGATAGGCCCTGATCATTCAAACTCCTGAAATATATAGAGTGCAGACTTTTACTCATGTGGTCTTTGAGTAACGTCTTCAGTTGTGCCTGTCTGATCTCTCTGTCTACTCTTCTCTGGTCTGTTGGCGTGATAGGTGTTCCCACTAGCTCATAGTCGATGGATACTTCAGTAATGCTGAGTTTTTCCAAGGCTCTCCGTCCAGCTCTAAATAGGAAAGCTCCTTGGTTCCTAATTTCATGATGAGCTACCATTTTCAGAAGCGGGTCTTCACTTCTCAATATCCTTATTGCCATTTCCAACGTTTGTTGATGGTGTTGGTTTTCCAAACTCTGCAAACCTCTGCCACCCTGCGTTCATGGGAGATGTATTCTTTGTACCGAGCAGTTGGGATGAAGGCTCCGATTCATGTTCATCACTTTACGTGTGGCCCTGTCTAGTTCGAGAATCTCATTAACTGTCCAGTTGATTACTCCGAAAGAGTATGTGACTATCGGAACTGCCAAGATGTTGGTAGCTGACACCTTGTTTTTACCAGACAGCTGTGATTTCCATATATCTCGGATCTTCTTTTTGTAGCTGGCTGTTAAGGCATCCTTGATTCGAGTTGACTCCAGTGCGCCTCTTTGTTGTATTCCAAGGAATTTGTAAGTTTCCTCTTCATCGAGGTGCCGAATGATTATTCCTCCTTCCAGTTCGATGTCTTCTCCTACTTCTTCAGTTCTTCCTCTGCTCAGATGGAAAACATCACATTTTTACAAACCAAATGACATTCCTATTGCTGTGGTGTATTTCGCAACGATGTTAAGAAGTTGTTGTAGCACTGCCTTGGAGGGAGCGTACAGTTTTAAGTCGTCCATGTACAGGAGATGTGAAACCAGATGTTCTCTTCTGCCTGGTGGCCCGGCCTTGTACCCTATTCTGCTTTCCCTCAACTCCGTTGTTAATGGTAGGAGTGTTATGCAGAACAGTAACGGGCTCAGCGAGTCTCCTTGAAATACGCCTCGCCTGTATTTCACCCATCCCGTATACGTGGTTCGACCTTCCGATCAAACGGCGAACTTAGTCTTCCATAGCGCCATGATGTTTTTCATCACATGGACGATGTTAGTGTGGACTTTGAGGATCTCAAGCAGCTGTAATATCAAGCAGTGCGACGATGTGTCAAATGCTTTCGCGTAATCCAGCAAGGATGTATGTAGATCGCGCTTGTAGTGTTTTGCATCTTGACAAATGCTCTTGTCTATGAGTAGGTTGTCCTTGCACCCCTGTACTCCTTTCCGTGCCCCTCTTTGCTCGTAGATTTGGTTCCACACTGGTGCAATAACCTGCAGAATCCGGTTTTGAAGGACACTTGTGAGAATTTTATACAACGTGTTGAGACACGTGATAGGGCAGTAGTTCTTTGGCTGTCCTAGATCGCCTGATTTTGGTATCAGTACAGTTCTGCCCTCTACCAACCATGATGGAATTGGCTCAAGGTGAATTATCATCCCACTGAATAATCTGGCTACGTGTTGATGAGTAGCTGGAAAGTTCTTCCACCAGTAGTTTTGGATCCCATCCAGTCCAAGTGCCGTGAAATCATTTTTGTTCTTTAGGGCTTGCCTAACTTCTTCGGTTGTTACTTCAGTCATTTCTTCTGTCGGTTGCAGACTTTGATCGCATAATGTCTGGAATCTGTGAAGTGCTGGAGTATCCCTGGTTTCCGCTGGTCGCTCGTACAATTTCTTCCAGAACCGTTCGACTTCTTCCGGTGATGGCGGGTTTTCTGCCTCTGCTTGTTTGGGCTGAAATAGCTTTGAAGGTTCTGCGGTGAATATGTTGTTGTCCTCTATCCATTTCTGCTTCCTAATCAGCTTCTGCCTTGCTGCCGCAAGTGATCTTATTTTATCGACGGCTTTCTGCTTCAATAGGTTGATGATGGGCAAGTTAATCGTACGGTGCAACGCACGCAGCTCCCCCATCATGACCTCTATCTTCTTGCTAGGCTTCAGTTTTCCTTTCATAACATCTATGATACATTGGTACCAAGATGCTTGCTGCCTCACGATTTTTATCTTCTGATCTAGCTTCTTCATTCTTGACCTATGTTTGTCATCCCTTGTTGTTGTTCTACCTGGAGGGCACAGAAGTGAAGCAGCAGCTCTCACTGCAGCCACGACATCTTCTAGTGAGCAGTCCTCCTTTAGGTGGTCATCGATGATATCATTCATCTTGGCTAGGTCTTCAGCCTGGAGTCTCGTTTTCAACCGAGCGGTCGTTTTATTCGAATTCCTCAAATGCTTCCCTTCTGTTGATGACTGGTTCCGGGACATCTCTCACTTGTTCCGTTCTTTGCCTGTTGCATTGTGCGGGATTTTCAACTCGAAATGGGGCAGCTGTCACCTGCCCCATGTCCAGTGCTTCGACTTGCAATCCAGGGTTTGGAGGCTGAATGTTTGTGGCATCTCTCACCTGCCTCTCATCCTGTTCTTTTCTCCTTTGAGTCGTGGATTGTTGCTGTTGGTTCCGAGCATCTCTCACCTGCTCTTCAGCTTGTACCTCTAGTCTTTCTGGCTCTTGAAGCTGCTGCAAGATTCCTCTCTTCTTCAGATGGCTCACCTGATCTCGCAGGTTTTGCTGCGTCATGAAGCTGAGATCTGGATTATTTTCACACCACAGACCATGCAGTCTACCGATATATCCCCTTCTTTCTGGTCTGGATCTTCGGTATAACACAGATAGTTGTTCATGTTCCTCGGTTGTCCACTTGTGGCGTCCCCTTTGCGTGGTCTTGTTCCTGTTGCCGGGTAAAGCTTATTATTATTATTATTATTATTATTATTCATTTGATAAGAGTTAAGAAATCTATAAGCTCACAGAATAACAAAATGAAAGTTAATGCAAATGACTCAAGAAAAAAAATTGGTTCAAGCACTGACGTGAAGTCAGAAGCCTTTGCGCGTATGTTCTATTGTCCATTCTTTTGTATTGGACACCCTTAATCCAATTTACCATGGTAAATTATGTTGTCCATTCTCCTGTATTGGACACTTAATTCGAATTTACCATGGTAAATTCGAATTAACGCGCAAAAGCTTCTGACTTCACGTCAGTGCTTGAACCAATTTTTTTTTTCGTGATTTTTTTAAAATTTTCTAGGGGTACGGTTCTTAAATTTTTTTTTTTCGTCATTTTATTCAAATTTTCCAGGGGTACGGTTCTTACAAAATTTTAAACACGTCTTTATGTTGATTTTCTACTACTAGTTACCAAGCTTCAATTGGATCGAATATATTTTTTTTGAGTTATCAAGGAAATAATATTCCAGGTGGGTATAACTCGGAAACCGTTAGACCGTTTATGCCCAAAAACCAACTCAACTCTCCCTTTCGGATACGCAACCTACCCTGAAAATTGCAAGTCCCTATCTCCTTTCGTTCGAAAGTTATCGAGGCAACGGTCACCCATCTACTGAACTCACACAAGAATGCTCGAACCTTCAACAATATTTATAGACTACTGGCCCATGCTGAAAAAATTATGGGTCATTTGAACCACCAGGTGACCTATCTAGAACGATATAAGAGCATAAAATAATAAGCTGTATGTAAGCTGTCCAACTGAGTGCAGGTGAGAATTCGAAAGTACAGGTAGAGTGAGTACATTTTGGTCACATATTTTTGTACGGCATTCTTACCACCGATAGATCCATGAAAAATAATAAGAAAACGCGCAGTGCCGTACAAAAATGGTGGTCTACAAAGTCGAATTTTTTTTTTATTTTCTGACAATTACCAGGGTAAATTTGGTCATTTGATCTTGTACGGCATCTGTGTCATACTATTTCAATACTGCTTCTAATCCATTATTTCGCAACGCCGTACAAAAATCGTGCGACAAGTGGAAAAAATCAAGGGTTGTAATCCCCTCTCTTTCCGTGGTCCAGGGGGTGATTTGAAAAAGTACGGCTTCGGTTCCAAAACATTATCTAGCACTCAAAAGTACTATTAAAAATAATGCCGTCAAAAAATGATTGTTCATTCGAATGTAAATCAATAATTACCTTAATTGCATCGTATCCTTGATTTTTAGAGCTGTAAAGTCATTTGATCCTGTACGGGAACTTTTTTTTTAACATGATATTGTAAAATACAATTGTTATATAGTATCGCCGTTCAAAAAAAACCGATCTAAAAAAAATTATAGAGAAATACAAAAACTGAAATTTTGCGAATTATTGTAAAAGTTTAAATATCATAGATTAATGAAATATAGCAGTTTTCTACATTTTATCCCTTGTTTTAAATAGTATTAACATATATAAATTAGGAAAAAATGATGCCGTACATTTTTATGCACACCATATCTTTTAGGCTGATGAAAGTGACGCTACAATTTTGAGGGTACTTTATGGCCATCTGATACAGTACGGTATCAACATAATTTTGAAGAGAACAATTGATAATATGATAAAATCACTATGACGTCTAACTGAACTGAAACGGTGTGTATATTATGTCCAAGAATTGAAACTGTCAATCCCAGTATCAACAGTTTTGTATAGGTACTTTTTGGTTCAATATATACTTCAAACCTTATTGATACATACATATAATTGATTTGTTTCATTGTAATGATGTGAATAAATAAAACAATCATGTTTTAGAAAAATTCGAAATATTTAATGATAATAATAAAAAAAATGGTCATTTCATAAAAAAAAAATTCATAAATTTAATGATGATAATAAGAAATATGGTTTCCCTACATTCCCTACAAATGCTAAACGTCGTAACATAACGTCGCTCCAAAAATATGCGAGTACTTATGATACTGAAATTAGCAGAATTATTTTTGAAAAATTAAAAATAAAATTGCACATCTACATAATTCAAGTATAAATCGATAGTAAACAAACCCATATATGACATAGTTTCTAACTAGGAACCTAGAATCACGAAAAGACTGAAAATTTGTACAAATAAACTATCTAAATGCCGTATAAAATAAATTTCACCTTACATTTCGTTATATAGATTTTTTCTTTTTGATTTTTTCTATTTAATTTTTTTTTCCCTTTGAACCAACGAAAATGTACGGCATATGAAAAAATATTATCTATGCATAAAATACTTTCAAAATAAATTTAATTCATGTTGTGTCAAATCACCTGCTGGACTACGGAAAGAGAGGGGATTACAACCCTCGATTTTTTCCCCTTGTCGCATGATTTTTGTACGGCGTTGCGAAATAATGGATTAGAAGCAGTATTGAAATAGTATGACACAGATGCCGTACAAGATCAAATGACCAAATTTACCCTGGTAATTGTCAGAAAATAAAAAAAAAAATTCGACTTTGTGGACCACCATTTTTGTACGGCACTGCGCGTTTTCTTATTATTTTTCATGGATCTATCGGTGGTAAGAATGCCGTACAAAAATATGTGACCAAAATGTACTCACTCTACCTGTACTTTCGAATTCTCACCTGCACTCAGTTGGACTGCTTACAAGTGACGGCATAGTGCTGAATCTTATTATTTTATGCTCTTATATCGTTCTAGATAGGTCACCTGGTGGTTCAAATGACCCATAATTTTTTCAGCATGGGCCAGTAGCCTATTAACCGATCGTATTATAACTTGAAACTTGGCAGTAGTAGTGATATAGAGATTTGCAATTTTCAGAGTATAGTAGAGTTCACAAGGCATGAAAAGAGCTCTAAAACAGATTTTCGTGGGACCTTCATTGCTAAAATGTATAGACCACTGGGTATCATTCTCCATACCCTTACAATGTAAATTCAACTGGTCGTCAAAAAATCGTCGAGTGCAGGAAGGGGTGGGGGGAATTTTTCCAAAAATTGACAAAAAATTTTTTTCTGCTCATGGTCATCTATATACGGTGAACATCACTCACACAAACTTCTGTTGAAATATACGATTCAGAAATATTTTTTATTAATTGTCAAAAAAGTCGGATACAATGCTCTTAAATGGAATTCCTTAAGATATAAACGCTTGCCCTGAACACCCATATTAACTATTATGTTCCACTCGGTTTTACTCGAGATCTGTTAGGATTATCGAAAAAATGCTTTATATGAAAGGTCTGCTCCGAAAACCAACGATTCAGATGCTTCTTTCAAAATTACAATAGGTAGAACAGTTTCCTCACAAAATAAGAAATTGTGTTATTAACTCCCATTAACCGAAACCGAACCTGGAGACGCTAGTAAGGCGCAATTTGTAGCGTTAGTCCATGTTAGTGGCGACCTTATGGATTTGAGCTTTGATCTATGCACATAAGGTTCGTTATATCTATCCGACCAACTTTACAGTACTATTCCTGCGTGCCTTCAGAACGCATTTTGAAGATATTGTTTAAATTCCTAATTTTTTATATATATGAGAATTTTACATATAATTCATATATATTTGATTTAATTTTGTTAATTCGTTAATAAATATGCAAATATGCGAGTTCAAACTTATATTCATTACTTCATAAATCAATTTTGTGACGTAATATTAACACATTTTTGAAATCATCGTTCATTCTCATTAGTAGTAACAATATTTCCTGAATCCTAGACCAAAAATCTAGGAAAGAATTAAGAAGGTATATAGTTGGTATCTATGATATTTAGGGCCTAAAAATTTCTTACATGTCATGATTCATCTAACTCAACTATCACTATCACATGAAGAATCATCAAGGGAAGGAAGATTTGAAAAATTTGAAGTACTCGTATTTGCACATGTTTTTGGGCCATACATTTGCAGGAGCCAATACACGGAATTTGTTTTCTTTTACAGGAACACATTGATCCTGTGCAATCTGAAATGAGAATTTCCATTTCATAAAGAATCTTTACGGATCTGATATTCGAAATAATATTTACCTTTCCTACAACTGCAGTTGCTAAGGATAGATGTTTCCTTAGGTAGGATTGGCATCATCGTTAATTTTGGCAGAAGTTTTCCATTTTCTACATACCACCCACTAAATATAGGATCCGGTAAAGATGGTCATGGTACATTACTATTGATCCAAATTTTTGTTTGGTAATGGACTCGAAGGCTGTGTTGTTTCAAACTATCCAATGTTGGAGGTAATTTACTTATGGATCTTGAAGAAGCTATAATATTCCCCTGAGCCTGTTGATACATTTCACATTTTCGTTTGTCGTATACAGACAGATTACAAATTCAACAATATCATTGAATACTTTCAAACATGGCACCGGAAGTACATGATGAATTCAAAAATAGGAATTTCGTCATTAAATGTTTGATTGGGAATTTTAACCAACTTTCTGTAGATCAGGCGCTAGAGCATATCAACAAAAATTCCAAAGCTGCAGGAGGAACAGTGGGATAAACTGAAAATAGTACTATAGAATGGATGAATGGTTCTTGAGTTACAACATTATTGGTATGAAGTTAGTCACATTACGCTCACCTTTGCATCTTCATTCGGTCAAAATGTCGAAGAAGGTAAAAAAATAATGAAAATTGATGAAGATTCTGAGCAGATACTGCAGAGTGAACTTTCAAGATTTTGAGAATTTGAGAGAATAAGTATTCAATGATATTGTTGAATTTGAAATCCATCTGTATACGACAAACGAAAATGTGAAATGTATCAACAGGCTCAGGGGAATATTATAGCTTCTTCAAGATCCATAAGTAAATTACCTCCAACATTCGATAGTTTGAGACAACACAGCCTTCGAGTCCATTACCAAACAAATATTTGGATCAATAGTAATGTACCATGACCATCTTTACCGGATCCTATATTTAGTGGGTGGTATGTAGAAAATGGAAAACTTCTGCCAAAATTAACGACGATGCCAATCCTACCTAAGGAAACATCTATCCTTAGCAACTGCAGTTGTAGGAAAGGTAAATATTATTTCGAATATCAGATCCGTAAATATTCTTTATGAAATGGAAATTCTCATTTCAGATTGCACAGGATCAATGTGTTCCTGTAAAAGAAAACAAATTCCGTGTATTGGCTCCTGCAAATGTATGGCCCAAAAACATGTGCAAATACGAGTACTTCAAATTTTTCAAATCTTCCTTCCCTTGATGATTCTTCATGTGATAGTGATAGTTGAATTAGATGAATCATGACATGTAAGAAATTTTTAGGCCCTAAATATCATAGATACCAACTATATACCTTCTTAATTCTTTCCTAGATTTTTGGTCTAGGATTCAGGAAATCTTGTTACTAATAATGAGAATGAACGATGATTTCAAAAATGTGTTAATATTACGTCACAAAATTGATTTATGAAGTAATGAATATAAGTTTGAACTCGCATATTTGCATATTTATTAACGAATTAACAAAATTAAATCAAATATATATGAATTATATGGAAAATTCTCATATATATAAAAAATTAGGAATTTAAACAATATCTTCAAAATGCGTTCTGAAGGCACGCAGGAATAGTACTGTAAAGTTGGTCGGATAGATATAACGAACCTTATGTGCATAGATCAAAGCTCAAATCCATAAGGTCGCCACTAACATGGACTAACGCTACAAATTGCGCCTTACTAGCGTCTCCAGGTTCGGTTTCGGTTAATGGGAGTTAATAACACAATTTCTTATTTTGTGAGGAAACTGTTCTACCTATTGTAATTTTGAAAGAAGCATCTGAATCGTTGGTTTTCGGAGCAGACCTTTCATATAAAGCATTTTTTCGATAATCCTAACAGATCTCGAGTAAAACCGAGTGGAACATTATAGTTAATATGGGTGTTCAGGGCAAGCGTTTATATCTTAAGGAATTCCATTTAAGAGCATTGTATCCGACTTTTTTGACAATTAATAAAAAATATTTCTGAATCGTATATTTCAACAGAAGTTTGTCTGAGTGATGTTCACCGTATATAGATGAGCATGAACGGAAAAAAAATTTTTGTCAATTTTTGGAAAAATTCCCCCCACCCCTTCCTGCACACGACGATTTTTTGACGACCAGTTGAATATACATTGGGCGCGTTCCACTAAGGTCCCACAACGCTCACGCTCACGACCGCAGTTCTTCCCGTTCCACTTGCGTTTGACTAGCTCGTGGGTATTTCGATTATCCTATCAAGTGGAACGGGCTCATGGGTTTGATCGAAGTAGAGCGGTGACGTTTGAAAATCCAAGGGTTAATTTAAATTTAATGTTTCCAATTCGTCATTTTTTGTTTCAATATTAAATAGGTAATCATTATGAACTTAATTAATCAACATTTTCTATTTTTGAACAGGATAATAAAACAATAAATATAATTGATTTGATTGTTTATTTAAAAAGCATTTTATTCATACATAAAAAAAATGCAGCTCGTTTATTGCATACTGATTCTTCAGAACATTAATATATTTGGGAAATATGAAAGTTGATATACGATGAATAAACATTATAGGTATTTACCTCAGTACCTACTATAAAAGGATCAGTGGTATCTGACCGTTAGCATGATTTTTCTCAATATTATCTAATCGTTTGTTAGTTTCGCAACAGTTTCTTGATCTAGCGCAACCTTCAATACCTTCACAACATTGGCATAATCTGAAAATTTTGTTCAAGCATCACTGACGTGAAGTCAGGATTTTTTTTTTGCGCGTATGTATTGTCCATTGGCCAATGGACAATAGAACATACGCGTAAAAGCTCTGGACTTCACGTCAGTGCTTGAACCAATTTTTTTTCCGTAATTTTTTTTAAATTTTCTAGGGGTACGTTTCTTACAGAATTTTAAACACGTCTTTATATCGATATTCTACAAATTTAGTTACCTACCAAGCATCAATTCTATCGAGTCTATAATTTTTAAGTTATTTTGAGTAAAGAAGGTTATGATGAACTTCATGATGTATTTTAACAGCTAATTAAATTGGAAAATAATCAAATATCGCAAAATATTACACTCAATTCCGAGTTCTCGAGTTAATCCGATCACTTTCCAAATAGCCCTAATGTTATTGTTTTGGTCGCCATCATGAATATTCGTAAACGCTCACTTCGACCCACCACAAGACGTGGGTCTCGGATAGCTAGCCGCGGTCGAAAACAATGACGTCATCTATGACGTATTCGACATGCCCAAAAGGACGGCGATCGTCATGTGGAACGACTCTACGAACGTTTTGGACGTTGCGATCGCCTAGTGGAACACGCCCATTGTAAGGGTATGGAGAATGATACCCAGTGGCCTATACATTTTAGCAATGAAGGTCCCACGGGGTGACACGATAGAGCCCGGTTTGAACTCTACTAGTAGGTTGCGCAGCAGAATGGGAGAGTTGAGTTCTTTGTCGGGCATACTCGGCCCAACGGTTTCGGAGTTATACCCATCTGGAATATTATTTTCTCGATAATTAAAAAAATACAGATCCGATCAAATTGAAGCTTTGTAACTAGTTGTAGAAAATAGACGCAAAAACGTGTATGAAATTTTGTGAGGATCGTTTCGTACCACTAGAAAATTAAAAAAAAAATTACGAAAACATATGATGTATCTCACGATAACTTGAGAACGGAAAGAGATAGCGACTTGCAATTTTCAGGGCCGGTTGCGCATTCGAATGTGACATGAAAGTTCGTTAATCGGCGAAATTGGTTTGGAGTTATACTCAGTTGAAATTTTGATGTTATTTCCTCTATAACTCAAAATATACAAATCTGATGCAATTAAAACTCGGTGATTACTTGTAGATTGCCGACCCAGTAATTTTCGCGGAATTTCGTGAATATCGTATCCTGGAGTTACTTGAGGCGTAAGTTTTTTTTGTATTCCCAAAACATTGAATAAAAACAATTTATTTCTTCTAAATATTTTGAATCAAGTAATCATTAAAGGATACTGTGGGAGGTATACTCATTATTGAAAGGTTTTTTCTGGGTTTTCTCTCCCAAACTCTATAATATCTATAAAATAAAAATTAATTGTTTTGTGAGTTGCTTCTGCGTAAGAAACACAAGATATTTATCAGAAGCAATCAATTGAACAATGTTGTCTAACAAACAACAACGAAACAACATCAACGAAGAAACAACTATATCGTAACGTTTCGGAGTCTATATCAGACTCCTTCGTCAGACGCTCAATGAAAATCGTTAGAATTATTTTGTTGATAGTTATTTTGTGAAATTCAACAAAATAATTCTAACGATTTGCATTGAGCGTCTGACGAAGGAGTCTGATATAGACTCCGAAACGTTACGATAGATATATATATATATATTTATAGATATTTTTCAGAGTTTGGGAGAGAAAACCCAGAAAAAACCTTTCAATAATTTCGAATCAAAATACCTAATATTATCAGCCTATTCTGATTAGCAGAATTAAATCAATCGTTGATCTAGATCCACGGTCAGTTATTCTACGTAATTGATGCCACTGAAAACTTCGTTTTTAAGTGCATCGGTGCTTCACCTGAGTGCATGCCCATCTATAACGGTTGTTCCTTAATTAATTCCAAACGCACAAAGCCACTCTGCGAAATACTTTGCCATTATTTCAATAGAGATTCCATCTTAATTACCTCTAGGCTGATTATGGTCTATGTTCGACAAAGAAGGAAAAAAGTGGGTGCATCATAAATTTGAAGAAGACTCGCTATCACCTGAAATACTTATACGACGAGAGTCGTGAGTCTGCTATTTTATAAACAGATTAGTTACAATGAATCTGATCTTTTCGGAAATTCGGCATCATCTAGTGCGGGTCCATTCCTTTTTGACCGAATCATTTATTTTAGACTCTGTGATGAAGAATCCAAGATCCAACTTAATTCTTAATTGCAACTCGGTAGTAAGTTGAAAAAAATCGGAATTGAAATTCATTAAATATCTAATGATATACGAAAAAAAATTGGTTCAAGCACTGACGTGAAGTCAGAAGCTTTTGCGCGTATGTTCTATTGTCCATTCTTCTGTATTGGACACCCTTAATCGAATTTACCATGGTAAATTCGAATTAAGAGTGTCCAATACAGGAGAATGGACAACATAATTAACCATGGTAAATTCGATTGAGAGTGTCCAATACAGAAGAATGGACAATAGAACATACGCGCAAAAGCTTCTGACTTCACGTCAGTGCTTGAACCAATTTTTTTTATTTATAATATCATTTAAATTAATATTGTAGGACGTTACTTTGAAAGTTAAGCTATACTAACTTACAGTAAAAATATTATAAAGGAAAGAAGCGATTGGATAGTCAAACTATCATTTTAATAATATGATGCATTTTTATTGTTCAAATAAAGATATTTTGTCAACTTAGAAGAATTTCTTCATTCAATGGTATTTCAAAGAACTAATTACAGTTTTAAATATTTAATAAAAAAATGGGATATATTTCATATACATATATAGATCCTATCGTATTAAAACTTGTAACTTGATAGTAGAATTATGTTCTGAAGGCTCTCGAAAAATGTCAGCCATGTCGGATGAATAGTTTCTGATATCTAGAATTTTTTTCAATGATTTCTTAAAAATTTTCTAGTGATACGATCTTCACAAAATTTTGCAAGAACTTTCGCGTTGGCATTCTACAACTAATAACTAAGTTAGAGTTGGATTGGTTCTATATTTTTCGAGTTATTGCGAAAATAACAATCAAAATTCAGATGATAATAACTCCAAAACCGTTTGACCGATTATGCTCATGAATAAACTCAAATGTCGCATTCAGATGCACAATCTTGCCTGAAAATTTCAAATCGCTATCTCTTTCCTTTCTCAGGTTATCGTGACATAAAAATATTTTTTTTAATTTTCTAGCGATACGGTTCACACAAAATTCTACACACGTCTTCAAGTCGATATTCTACAACTAATTGGCAAGCTTCAATTCGATCGAGTTTATATTTTTTAAGTTATCGAGGAAATAATATTCCAGGTGGGTATAACTCGGAAACCGTTAGACCGATTATGCCCAAAAACGAACTCAACTCTCCCTTTCGGATACGCAACCTACCCTGAAAATTGCAAGTCCCTATCTCCTTTCGTTCGAAAGTTATCGAGGCAACGATCACCCATCTACTGAACTCGCACAAGAATGCTCGAATCTCCATCAATATTTAACCGATCGTATTAAAACTTGAAACTTGGCAGTAGAGTTAGGTTATGAAGGCTCTTGCAAAATTTTAGCAATTGCAAACGAATACTTACTGATATGTAGAATATTTTTTTTTATTTTCAATGATTTATTAAAAATTTTCTACAAGTGCTATCCTCACCAAATTTTTCAAACATTTTCGCGTTGGCATTCTACAACTAATAACCATGTTTGAATTCAATCGGTTCAGTACTTTTCGAGTTAATGAGAAACAAAAAAACACCAAATTTCAGAAAATTTCAGATGGCTATAACTCTAAAACCGTTTGGCCGATTATGCTCATAAACAAACTGAAATGTCGCGTTCTGGTGCACATCCTAACCTGAAAACTTCAAGCCGCTATCTCATTCCGTCCTCAAGTTATCGTGACAACAAAAATATTTTTAAATAATTTTTTTTGAATTTTCTAGCCATACGATTCGCACAAAATTTCACAAACGTACTTAGGTTCATATTCTACAACTACCCACCAAGTTTCAATTCGATCGGATTTATATTGGTTGAAAACAAAATTATTACTCGGAAACCACTAGGCCGATTATGCCCATTAACGAACTTGTCCGTCGCATTGAGATGCGCCACCCACCCTGAAAATTTTAAGTCGTTAGCTCTTTTCGTTCTCAAGTTATCGTGGCAACGGACGGCCGGACGGCCGGCCAGACAGAATCAAATTTGACCTCGAATTCTTCATTGGGGAGTCGAACTTAATCGTTTGAGACAATTTTTTTCAAAAAATTCGAAAGTTACAGACATTTGGGCAAAACTATAACGCGATGTTCCCCAGAACATACGCGCAAAAACAAATGCTGCATAAATCCTCTTGCCCCTTGCCTCTTTATTTAACTGAGAATTAGATTTGAATTCCTTTCGAAATATCGGAAAACTCGCCCAAGTCTGCTAGGATCTCCAATAATAGAAATCCGATCGTGTTCAAACTTGCAACATGGTTGTGGAGTTAGGTTTTGAGAAGGTTCTCGTAAAATTTTACCTATGTCGGACGAATACTTTCTGATATATAGAATTTTTTCAATAATTCGGATTGAATCTATATCATATTTATTGAGTTTTTGAGGAAATAACAACCAAATTTTAGAATGATATAGCTCCAAAACCGTTTGGCCGATTATGCCTCTTAACGAAATCAAATGTCGCATTAGGATGCACAGGCTACCCTAAAAATTTCAAGTCGCTGTCTTTCCGTTCACAAGTAATCTTGTGATAAATAATATTTTCTAATGATTTTTTCCATTTTCTACTGACGCAATCCTCACAAAATTTCACAAACTTTTTTGCGTCGCTACTCTACAACTATACTCACCAAGTTTCAATTCGATCGGATCTATAGTTTTTGAATTATCGAAAAAACAATATTCCAGATGGGTATAACACTGAAACCGTTTGGTCGAATATCCTCAACAATGAACATAACTGTCCTATTCGGATGCAGAACCTACCCTGGAAATTACAAGTCGCTATCTCTTTCCGTTCGAAAGTTATCTTGGCAACGGCGTCCATCCAGCTGATGAACTCACACAATGCTGCTCAGATCTCCAACAATATAGATCCGATCGTGTTAAAATTTGGAACTTGGCTGTAAAGGTTTTGAGGCCTTCAGCAAAATTTCAGTGATATCAGAGGGATAGTTTCTGAGATATACCTATAATTATTGCGCGTATGTTCTGGGGAACATCGCGTTATCATTTTGCCCAAATGTCTGTAACTTTCAAATTTTTTGACGAAAATGGTCTCAAAAATTTAGTTCGACTCCCCAATGAAGAATTCGAGGTCAAATTTGATTCTGTCCGGCCGGCCATCCAGCCGTTGCCACGATAACTTGAGAACGAAAAGAGCTAGCAACTTGAAATTTTCAGGGTGGGTGGCGGATCCCAATACGACGGAGTCGTTAATGGGCATAATCGGCCAAGTTGTTTCCGAGTAATAATTTTGTTTTCAACGAATATAAATCCGATTGAATTGAATCTTAGTGAGTAGTTGTAGAATATGAACCTAAGCACGTTCGTGAAATAATGTTTGAATCGTATGGCTAGAAAATTTTGAAAAAATTATTAAAAAATATTTTTGTTGTCACGTTAACTTGAGAACGGAAAAAGACAGCGGCTTCAAGTTTTCAGGTTAGGATGTGCACCAGAACGCGACATTTCAGTTCATTTATGAGCATAATCGGCCGAACGGTTTTAGAGTTATAACCATCTGAAATTTTCTGAAATTTGGTGGTTTTTTGTTCCTCATTAACTCGAAAAATACTGAACCGATTGAATTCAAACATGGTTATTAGTTTCAGAATGCCAACGCAAAAATGTTTGCGAAATTTGGTGAGGATAGCATTTGTAGAAAATTTTTAATAAATCATTAAAAAAAAAAATTCTATATATCAGTAACTATTCGTTTGAAATTGCTAATATTTTGCAAGAGTCTTGATAACCTAACTCTACTGCCAAGTTCCAAGTTTTAATACGATCGGTTAAATATTGTTGGAGATTGGAGCATTCTTGTGTGAGTTCAGTAGATGGGTTACCGTTGCCTCGATAACTTTCGAACGAAAGGAGATAGGGACTTGCAATTTTCAGGGTAGGTTGAGGATCCGAAAGGGAGAGTTGAGTTCGTTTTTCGGCATAATCGGTCAAACGGTTTCCGAGTTATACCCACCTGGAATATTATTTCCTTGATAACTCAAAAAATGAATATTCGATCGAATTGGTGCTTGGTAACTAGTAGTAGAAAATCAACATAAAGACGTGTTTAAAATTTTGTAAGAACCGTACCCTTGAAAATATGAAAAAAATGACGAAAAAAAAAATTTTAAGAACCGTACCCCTAGAAAATTTAAAAAAAAACACGAAAAAAAAAATTGGTTCAAGCACTGACGTGAAGTCAGAAGCTTTTGCGCGAATGTTCTATTGTCCATTCTTCTGTATTGGACACCCTTAATCGAATTTACCATGGTAAATTCGATTAAGGGTGTCTAATACAGAAGAATGGACAATAGAACATACGCGCAAAAGCTTCTGACTTCACGTCAGTGC
The DNA here is from genome assembly GCA_937662695.2 of Halyzia sedecimguttata. NCBI lineage: Eukaryota > Metazoa > Arthropoda > Insecta > Coleoptera > Coccinellidae > Halyzia > Halyzia sedecimguttata. Next base: position 4,573,618 of record OW569416.2, on the reverse strand, counting down.
TTGAACCAATTTTTTTCAATAATGTTTATAAATCTTTCTATTGATACGATCCTCACAAAATTTCGTAAAAATTACGGCGTCAGCATTCTACAAATAATAATCATGTTAAGTTTCATATTGTTTGAGTTAAGGGGGTAAATGGAAACAAAATTTTAGATAGGTATAACTTCAGAGCTGTTTGGCCGATTATGCATAATAAAGAACTGAAATGTTTCATTTGGATTCTCAACTTACCCTGAAAATTTGGCAAGTCACTATCTTTTTCCGTTTTCAAGTTATCGTGAGATGAATAATATTTTTTAATAATTTCTTTTCAATTTTCTAGTGATACGATTTTTACAAAATTGAACATACGTCTTTAATTCTGTATTCTCCAATTCTCTAAGTTTCAATTCGATTGGATTCGTGTTGATTGATAACAAAACTATTACACGGAAACCGTTGGGCCGGTTAAGCCCATTAACGAACTTATCCGTCGTATTGGTACGGCCACTTTCTCTGAAAAAATTATAATACGAAGAATATTCTGAGAGCTTGTGATCTCTGTGATAGCTTTCGAGCTATCTGTATACCATTCTGTGGTATTTTCTTTGAAAGCATTTGTCGTGAACTCTCTTTCCCGGTCTTCCTTCCTGTTCAGCAGTGTAGACAATTTACTTTCATTTCAGTATTTAATATTCTTCAGCTCGTCTTCCTTATTTTTTTTTTGTGACCAGTCAATAAATCTATTGCAGAAACCTCTAGATGTAACAAACCACTCGGTGGCAAGAGAAGTTGTTACTTTTTTCACTCTTCCTCCTGGTGATTACATAATAGTACCACAGACCAACGTTCCCAATCAGGATGGAAAATTCCTTCTCAGGATATTCACAGACGAACAAAGCAACATATGGTGAGAATCAGTTCAGATTAAATTTTCAGTGTTATATTAATTTCTCACTTACAGGGAAGTCAACGAAGACAACATGATAATTAGGAATATATCTAGTGAATTCCTCGAAGAGAACGCTTCCATGACGGTAAGGTACCATACAACAGAACATAAAATTATGGCGAATTTCATTGGCAAAACCAGTGGTGCACTGGTGCTGCACTGAGTGCAATAAATGTTGCACTGGACGTCAAAATGTGTCAAATTACTCAACGAAATTCTTCAATGGAATACGATTCATGCACTCAGTGCGCACGAGTTCTACCAATGGAATTCGCTATTAATTGCAAACGGTTTCGAGTTTTGAAAATAATCCATTGCATACGTTTGTTAATTGTGAAAAATATAGAAATATGGATACTGTGGAATGGCCCACTAAATCTTTCCATTATGAAAAATATTCAAAATAACACTAAACTTGACAGCTATGATATTATTTATTCGTATTCAAATTCAAAATTAGTAATTAAATACTTAAGTGATTTATCCGGGAAATTATCAATAATTATCGAAGAACAATTTAACAATAATAATATTAATAAATAATGGTTTAAAAAAACTAAAAAGTATAAAATAATTTTTGAGCATTTAAACAAAATGATGGACGAAAAAGGAAAGTATTATTTAGAGAAAGGCGTGGGGTGCTCTGTGCCATATTCTTTATGCCTTTTGCACGACTTCGTAATTAATATTTTATGAATCGCACACTTTTGGATTTCTTAACTATTATTTCCCTGATTGTACAGATCGAATATTCCAAAGAACGGATACTATCGAGCACCCCCCACTTTTCTCTAAATAATACTTACATTTTTCGTCCATCAATTTGTTTAATTGCTCAAAAATTATAATTACTTCTTAGTTTTTCTAACTTTTATTTATTGTCTCGTTTTTAGTTCGATTTATCGCATGCGCAGATCACACGCTAGCTCTTACTCTCTTACTCTCATGCAAAGAATCCATAACGATAATTATTAATCCAGGTGTTCCTAGTCAGGAATAATGGAATACTCTTATCAAATTATTTAAATGTTATCGGCTCCTGAAAAGTTTGCAAAGATTAAATAAAATCTGATCGTCTAAATCGCGTTCCAAGAAGTCGGTTACAAACAAACAAACAAGCAAGCAAGCAAACATACAGTAGAAGCTTATAAAAGCGTTCTAAAATGGTAAATTTTCAATTTATTCGTGAGAGAACAATTTCGTGTATATGTATTAAAAAATAGCGAAGGTGCTGGTAACATGAAATCCCTAACGGAATTTATAAATCCTGCCGAACCTAGTCAGGGTAATGGGATACTCTTATCAAATTATTGTGATGTCATCTTCTCCTGAAAAGTTCAAATAAAATCGCGGCCAAAGAAATCAGTTTCAAACAAGCAAGCAAGCAAACGTACAGGTGAAGCTTGTATAAGCGTGTTTGAAATAATTTAATGGTGGTCATTAGTGAATCCTTTTATTTTTGCAGCCTGAGGGAAAATCTGTGTTATCCAAATTCTTGATGAAATATCCTCCTGAAATCGATGCTAGTCAATTGCAAAAAATTTTGAGAACTCATTGGAAAAATTATTTGTCAGAGAAGCCAACTTTGGAACTTTGCAAGGGACTGATAATGTTGAGAGACTTTAATATAAGTGGAAGACTGAATATGCTGGACGTACCTGTTTTATTACATATGCTGCAGTTTTGGAGAGTAAGTATAAATTATTTAATTAAGTGTTTTTATTCATGAACTAAATCTATTTGGTTGATGACAAACTATTTTGATACGCTCAGATATGTCAGAGAATAGCATTTAATCGCAACATTATCGAGAAAAAAAGATATATCTTGCAGAGAAAACAATCTCACGTATAAGTAATTAATATTCTACAGTATTATCAATTACCCGAACATTTTGAATTTATATAACAGTATAATCCATAAATAATATGAATTTTCATTTCTTCCATAGCACTTTACTGAATTAATTATATAATAATCTTCACAGCTGGCTTTCCAAAAGTTTGAGAGGAATCACAACAGTGGAAAAACCTCCAGCTACAACCTTAGATCCCTTTTATGGGAAGCAGGATGTACAGTCAGTAACAAGGTACTGGAATGTTTAGTACTCCGTTTCGCAAAAAACAGAATCCTTACAACTGAGAATTATATTATGGCATTAGTTCGATTACATCTTGCCCATGGTGAGTAGAATATCAAAATATCCTGAGGTTTGATCAACGAATTTTCAACTTATGTTTTCATGGTCCGTCATAGAATTGTTCATTACAAGGCGTCTAGTTGAACTGTCGAATTGCAATAATACCTACAATTCTCGTATAATTTGTTTCTGAAATACCGTAAAGAATGGAGACCTTCGAGATTCTATATTTCTTAGATATTGAACTGAAAAACACCAGCTCATACCGCGTTACTTAACCAATATAGTTCGGCGGAAACACCGCATTTTCCAAACGTGGCCCTCTCTATCTCGAGCTCGACTCATGAGGGAACTCGAAGGAGAACGATTACTGCATGTTAGATTAAGAGTATAATATCAAAGGAAGGCTATTTTGATTTGGAAAGGCTGGATATACTATACAAACACAATTGATTGTAAGTATGATTTTCAATTGAAGAAGACACAAAATTTTGATCTTAACTATTCATTGTGCACTATGACTTACAGAGCACAACTGATTCTCTTTACGACTTACTGAGTGGTCTCCTCTGGAAACCTAGGAGTGTCTGCATAATCATATCAATCATAATATCCATTGACAGTGTCGATGAAACTCCTGTCAGTACTCAATAAAAAGTGTATAGTCTATGCAATCTCACTTAACAAACCCTGACTCCTGTTCCTATGATATTTGATCGATTCCATGGGAGTACGCATTAAGGAACTAGATTTGGAAATAATATTGACGTGAATATATTGTACTGTCGATTCTTTCAGATAATTTCGCAATGTGAATTTTTGCGGACAATATGCTCATAATGATTAATGGTAATGTGTTATAATTTTAACATTCTATATTCGCAACCTGTAATATACCCGCACAACACATTGTCGCTTTCTTTAACTTATAGGTGCAAATTATTCGAATAGAATTACGCGGAAGTTAGTTTTTTTTCGATTCTTTTTGAAATGCAATACGTCTTTTTCACTCATATCAAAATCTGACCAACCACAAGTCAAAGACAGCTCGTGTTATCGCGAAAAGACCAACTGTCTTTGAATTATGATTGGTCTTACAACTTACAACCATGGATACGGACTGTTTGACAAATGATGAAATATAAATTAGAGACGTCAACGTGATCGATTTTTTTCGTGAAATAGTCCAATGTCAGTACTCAATAAAAAGTGTATAGTCTATGCAATCTCACTTAACAAACCCTGACTCCTGTTCCTATGATATTTGATCGATTCCATGGGAGTACGCATTAAGGTACTAGATTTGGAAATAATATTGACGTGAATATATTGTACTGTCGATTCTTTCAGATAATTTCGCAATGTGAATTTTTGCGGACAATATGCTCATAATGATTAATGGAAATGTGTTTTAATTTCAACATTCTATATTCGCAACCTGTAATATACCCGCATAATACATTGTCGATTTCTTTAACTTATAGGTGCAAATTATTCAAATAGAATTACGCGGAAGTTAGTTTTTTTTCGATTCTTTTTGAAATTCAATACGTCTTTTTCACTCATATCAAAATCTGACCAACCACAAGTCAAAGACAGCTCGTGTTATCGGGAAAAGACCAACTGTCTTTGAATTATGATTGGTCTTACAACTTACAACCATGGATACGGACTGTTTGACAAATGATAAATATAAATTAGAGACGTCAACGTGATCGATTTTTTTCGTGAAATAGTCTAATGAAATATCACTCGTGACTGAATTTATCTCATCAGCCCATAGACATAAAATAATATGGACTGGTTGTGAGATAGAGACCATTGATATCAGCATTGAAAAAAGACAGAATACTTAAAGGCAAACCACAGTATAAGAATACATTCATATAATTTTGCGATTGGAAAAATCACAGAATACAAAACATTGGTTTCTTCCATCCTTTGACATTTCTTGTATACTGTATTGTTTGGTTTCGTGTATTGTGTATGTGTTTTGGTGATTTGTAGACAGAATAGTTAAAGGCAAAATATTTTCGTTCAAATCCGACACTCGATTCTGAATATTCTGATACTTATAATCTGCAAATAATTCTCATAAATTTCCTTACTGTAATTCATTCAGCTTTTTCGATACTCATTCAAAATAATCAATATTCCTCTTAAAAAAATCGGCATTTTCCAATACACCCCAATTTCCAATTTGTGTATTTTCCCTTGGTATAAAAACACCATTGTTTTTATACCGTTATTTGCCTTTCTTATTCTATCCTTTATAACATCTCTCTCTCTCTAATGTAGTCCGCAACGAACTGTGTGATAAAGTTACGTGAGTTGCTTAGAGAAAACACCACTCGTCCTTCGGACTCATGGTGTTTTCATGCAACTCAGTTTCGTTAAGAAATAAGTTGACAGACTTATCGCGAAAATGCATTCACTTGTGATATTACTAGTGAAAATACTTGTTATTTTAATAAATCCTACCTACTGTCTTATCCTTGTACTATTCATATTCCACGAAAAACAATCTTCGGCTTTATTCAAAATTTTTTCAGGAATTCAGGAATTTCTTAGGATTCCAAATAATCTATTATTATTCTGACATGAAACATGGAATTTTGCTAATCGTCACTGCTCAAATGATTAAAAATCCCTTTTATTTTTGCGCACATGTTCTGGGGAACAGCATGCTATAACTTTCAAATTTGGTATCAAACGATAACACAAAAGATAGTGATTTGCAATTTTCAGGGTAGGTTGCACCTCCAAATGCGAGTTCGTTAATTTCAATAAATCAGTCCAACGGTTTCGGAATTACACACATCTGTAGTTTTGTTGTTATTTCCTCAATAACTCAAAAAACAGATATCCAGTAAAATAGAAACTTGTTGATTAGTTTTAATGCCAACCCGCAAATTTGTACAGAATTTCGACAAAATCTGAAAAAAAATTAAATTTTTCTTCTAAAATTTTATATTCCAGAAACTATCTGTGAGATTTCGCTGAAATTGAACACAAACGTTTAAGCAGCCTCAACGCTTCCTTCATTGATACTCAACTTCATGCAGTATTTCGGGAGAGGTTTGTGAAGTATGAATAGATTTCCCACAAAAAAGAATTGGATGCCATTTCAGGCCGAAAATTCGAAAATCATAGATATTGGAGCTAATTGATATTACGCTTTTCCCCAAAACCACTCCTTCAACTACTGCGCAAAAAGATACGAAAGCAAAAACTATCCACTGAGGCAATTAGCCGAACTAATATCGGATCTCAAACATAACCTCGATATATTAGAAGAGCATATCCAAAAATTTAGGCTCGTTTAAATTGATTTAAGAAAACTCATAAAACGTCTTAACTTATCATGACGTTTCCGCGTATAATTTTCTCGATTGCCGCGGTGTGTTGCGCTACGAATTTCCTACAGAGGCAAAGAGAGTGATTACAGAATATTATTTATGCGTGATAAGACATTTGAGAAAGATTTAGCAGCCATATATGTGGAATGACAATTTATACAGTTCAGACCATGCTTATCGCACAAAGTCAATGTCGTTCAAGAAGTTTTTAGTCAAATTTATCAACGATTGTCGTCGACCAAGCATGCTCCTCAAATAATATTGTTTCGTCTGACTTCTTCGTATTCACGAACATAATTTCAGTTCATTCCATTCATACAATTGTTCATTTAATACGTATTCAAAATATTGTGACAACATATTATAGTTCATCAAAAGGTGTGGAGAAGCCAAATGGAATAAAGTCACTATCTTTGTTACTGTTCATATTTATGAAAAAACCAAAGAACAGCAAATGTAAATTGTCATTGTCTTCATAAAAATGCGAACCCTACCTTCAACCCACTTCAAAAGACAAGAACAACCCCCAATTTTTCGAATAGGAGTATGGGCTTGTGATCATCGTTTGAAAGGTTGCGTCATTGTCTATTCAGAAATGTTATCACTTTAATGTTTATTGCAAAACTCAAAATAGGAAAAAATTTAATCATCTGATTATCGAAATGTCCCTCGAATATACCCAAATCTTATTACAATAATACTAAACTTATTTGCCTTCACGATATAATAGAAAGAAAATAAAAAAATCCATAACATTAAGTCTTCCAGATGGTACAATGAACAATGAAAACTACGTAAAACAGTTTCTGTAGCAATGTGAGTTTATTTAGAACGCCTTCGCAAATTGTTTTGTGCTGATGAGTTGTAGTCTATAAAATAAATTGTCTAATTTGAGTTTGAATTTCATTACCTTCAATTTTAAATAATGGTTCTTGTTGGAGTGGTGGATAAATAATATAATCGAATAATGCTTTAAAACCAAATATAATTCCATATAACTCAATATCAACTGACAACTTCTACAACAGGTACCCAAGGAGATTAACGCATGACCGTTTTAACAGTTCGTCACATGAGGTCATACGAAAAACTAATAAAGAGAACATAGGGGGCGCCATGTCAACACTATATAGGGACCAAGATTATAGCATTTATCACAAATCAACAACACGCCTCCTTAAATCTATAATCTTGATCTTTTACAAACACAAAGCCTTTAATACATATATTAGGAAAACTAAATTAATCTTAACTCTATTCTGTTTTTCAAAAATTTGGTCTTATCTAAACTTTTAGTTAACATGTCTGCTAAGTTATATTTTGATTCAATCTTGATAATATCGATTATACCCTTTTCATAATTTTCATTTATATAATGATACTGCACTTCAATATGCTTCGAATTTTTTGTAAAATTGCCGTATTTAGCAATCGCAACTGCACCTGCATTATCTTCATATAATTTTATTGGTTGATCAAATTTTACATGAAATGATTCACTTAACAAGTTTTTAATGAAAAGAATTTCAGTCACTGCTTCTGACATAGCAATATACTCTGCAAAAGTAGAACATTTAGTAACTGTATTCTGCTTATGTGTTTTCCAAAAAATTAAGTTCCCAAATAATCTAATTACAAAGCCCGTTGTAGATTTTCTATCTACATTATCTCCTGCGTAGTCAGAATCTACCATACAATCTAATGTTTCAGTGCTTAAATTTTCATAGTACGTTAACTTTAAATCCTTAGTCTTGTATAAATATTTCAAGATTCTCAATGCATATTTATAATGCGTTCGGTTGTAACAACTCTGATATCGACTTAGGTAGTTAACACTGTATGCTATGTCTGGTCTGGTGCCTGTACTGATATACAGCAATTCACCTATTAAATTTCTATACTTTATACTATCATCTGTTTCACTTGCTTGTTCTAATTTCAAGTTTGTTTCCATCGGAGTATCATGTAACTTAGTATTTCCCAGATCATGTTTTAGAGCCAAAGATTCAATGTATTTTGTTTGACTTAAGGTCAGCCTATCTCTATCATCACTGTAATCAATATCCAAGCCAATATAACTTTTAATTTTTCCTAGATCTTTCATTGCAAATCTTTCCATTAAACTAGCTTTCACCTGATTTATTTTAATTTTATCTTTACAGCAAATTAGGAGATCATCGACAAATATTAATATATACATTGTATCTTTGCCTGAACTATTCACAAATAAACAGTAATCATAGTTACTCCTTACAAAATTCAACTTTTCAATAAATTTATTGAAACAATCATACCAAACTCTAGGGCTTTCTCTAAGACCATAGAGTGCCTTTTGCAATTTGTAGACTTTATTATCTCCAGTATCATAACCTTTTGGTTGATTTATAAACACTTCTGACTTTACATTACCATTTAAAAATGCGGTCTCAACATCCATTTGTTCTATGAATAAATTATTTTGACAACTGTATGATAATAAAATCTTCAATGTTTGCATTTTTCCTACTGGTGAATAAACATTTTCAAGGAATTCCTTTTGCTGGAATCCTCGTACAACTAATCTAGCTTTATAGACATTTTCATTTTTCTTTTTGAAGACCCACTTGACATCAATGACTTTTTATCTTTTGGCTTTTCAACAATTTGCCACGTATTATTTTTCTTTAGGCTATTCATTTCTGAGTCCATCGCTATTTGCCATTTTTTATAATCGTGGGAGTTCATCGCCTCCTCAAATGTATTTGGTACATTTGCATCAAGATAATTTACATAAATAAAATGCGATACTGGATTACCATACCTAGAAACTGGACTTCTCTTTCTTTTTGATTTTCTCTCTATTATAAGGTTATCATTGTTATCATTTGAATCATCATTTAAAACACCATTCAAATCATCATTTACAAGAGCTTCAATAGCATCATCACAATTAGAAATATTTTCCTTACTATCTACACAGTTTTCATTAGTTTCACAGTCGGTTTTGAATAATTCATTCTCTATATTTGAAATATTGCTATGATCTCTGTGCTCTTCATCATCAAGTTTTTCCAAACAAATTAATTGAGTGTTTTCTTCGACTACCTGAACATGTCTAGCATTAACTATTTTAATATTTAATAAAATTCTATAACCATTTTCATTGTAACCTACTAATACACCTAGTTGGGCTTTATCATCCCATTTACTTTTTCTCAGAACTTCTGGAACACTGACATAAACCCTACTTCCATAAATCTTTAAATGCTCCACATTTGGTTTAATACCGAAAAATATTTCGTAAGGAGTTTTATTCTCTACTGTATTAGCAATTGTTCGATTTTTTAAATACGCTGCTGTTTTTATAATCTCAGGCCAATACCTTCTGTGAATTTTAGCTTCCCTCATTAAACATCTGCCTGTGTCCATAGCAGATCTATTATATCTTTCCGCTACTCCATTTAATTCATGGACGTACGGTGGACATGGTAATAACTCTATTCCCTTCTGTCTTGTGAAATTATAAATGTCTTTATTCAAATATTCTCTACCATTGTCGCACTGTAATTTCTTCACTCTTTTGTTGAATTTATTTTCTACTAAATTGACATATTCTATGAAACACTTTGCAGTTCCAGCTTTGCTTTTAATACAATAAATTCTCGTACATTTACTATAATCATCTATAAATGTCAAAAAATATTTTTCTCCGCCATACCCAGTTGTGTTATGTGGACCATTTAAATCAGTATGAACCAATTCTAAAATTTCAGCAGTCTTAGTTCTATTATTTTCAAATGGTACATTAGTCATTTTGCTTTGTATACAATTAGAACACTTCATTTCTGCGGTTTCAATTTTATCTGGCAAACCTACAACTAATTTATTATTAATCAATTTATTCAAATATTGAAAATTTACATGCCCAAGTGCTCTATGCCATTTCTCTTTATCCGTTAATTTTGTTGTATTCAGATAGATTTCATTTTTATCAACTTTTGATACGAAACTTTTTATACAATACAGATTGTCTATTTTATTAGCAATGACTATTAATTCTCTTGACTGATTATAAATTTTTGCATTTTCATTTCTTGCAACTATTGTGCAGTTTTTGGTTATTTTTGAAAAACTCAACAAGTTTTGCTTAATGCCCTTTACAAAATAAACATTTTTTAAATCTATATGTGTTTGGTTATAATTGTTGAAGTAGATTTTGACAGTACCTACTTTTGTCGCTTTTAACATTTTACCATCTGGTAGTTTCACATCAATAGGAAATTTTAAATCTACATGATTATAGAAAAATTTATCATTTTTTATTATATGATCGGTACACCCACTATCTAGCAACCAATTAATTTCACTATTATCACCATTTTCGTTTTCACTACAACGTACCTGATTTATTTCTGGATTACATACTTGAGCTGTCCATGACTGCGATGGAAAGTTATCTTGCTGGGTGCTTGAGGATTCACCTCTGAGATGATCTTGACCTCTTCCTTGACCACGACCTCTATAACATCCACCTCGGTTGTAACCTATCTGTAGTCCTCGCTGTCCTTTATTTGTTGGGTATCTTCCTTTGTTGCTTTGTTGCTCTCGACCATATTTCTGACGATGCCAACAGTCCTTCTTGAGATGGCCGGTTTTTCCACAAATAAAACATTGTGCTTTACTTTTTGTTACGAATGTACTGATGTTCGTTTTTTTATCTATGTCACTAGTGGTCATATTTTTCTCTTTTATTTTAGACTTTACATAATCTACTGTTCTTTGTTCTTCAGGAATTACATCAATAAAATCTCCAATATAACTGTAACTTGGAGGTAGAGCTCTTAGTAAGTATCTCATCTTCTCTGGTTCATCTATTTTTCCGCCGGCTGCTTTAAAATCATTCGTTGTTTTCTCAAAATCAACAAAAAATTCTTCTATTGTATTGTAATTGTTTAGCTTAATCTCTTCAATTTTTCCTCTACATATTATTTGCATAGCCGTCGACTGTGTCAAATACATCTTGTCGAACTTTTTCATCATATCATAAGCTGTTTTACATTCACCAATATATTCCAATTGTTTATCTGAGATTGTACTCATTATTATAGTTCTCGCTTTTAAATCCATTTTAATCCAATCCGCCTCTGTATTTATATATTTGGCAGACATTCTGGCAATGGCGGGCTCGTGACATTCTTTGTATTCTAATAAAGTTACCAACCTTAATTTCCAGCTTGAATAATTTACACCATCGAAAATGGGCATCATTATATCTTCAATCCTTGCTTGTTTAGCCATTTTTCACTAATGAAAATGATAGCGACTTTATTTTGTTAATTGAGATAACTTTTTCACTGCGTAACTGCGTAATACTTTTTCAAACAGATAAGACAAATTGTAGTTACTTTTTACGTAGCGTTTCTCCGGCCTCACTGTGTTTCTTTTATTAATATCAACCACGCTCTGCTACCATGTTGGAGTGGTGGATAAATAATATAATCGAATAATGCTTTAAAACCAAATATAATTCCATATAACTCAATATCAACTGACAACTTCTACAACAGGTACCCAAGGAGATTAACGCATGACCGTTTTAACAGTTCGTCACATGAGGTCATACGAAAAACTAATAAAGAGAACATAGGCGGCGCCATGTCAACACTATATAGGGACCAAGATTATAGCATTTATCACAAATCAACAACAGTTCTATTAACGGAAATGTACAAAATAACAAAGTTATCCCCGAACGCAAAAAGAAGTAAGCCGCCTGTTTCATGAGAAATTTTCGAATTTGCAATATATATAGGGTGAATCTTTAAATTGTACATTTATTACCACCATAGATTCTTATCATCAAATGAAACTCTTGATGTTTCATTTGAAATTTAGAGAAAAAATAAGTTTTTATTTCGTAGCTCTGACATCCATTCATCGCAATTTGAATGGTGATAAATATTTAGCACTACTTCAAAATCATGCCATTCCAACCTTTTCGAATTTATATCCTGATCAAGGAAATCCTCAAGTTCCACGTAATACGATATGGTTCCAACAGGATGGAGCACCATCACATTACCAACGCAATATCCAGCTGTACCCCGACGCAATATTTCCAAATCAGTGGATAGGAAGGCGAGTACCGATCGACTGGCCTGGGCGATCCCCTGATCTTAACCCATTAGATTTCTTGTTATGGAGATATGTGAAGAGCATTGTGTATAAAACTAAACCGTTTGATTTAAATGACCTAAAAGATCGAATGACGCTTGCGAACACTCCTGAGATTTTGAGTAATGTTGAAACACATTTTTATTTGAGGTTAGGATGTTGCGAAAGCGTTTGCGGTGAACAATTACTTCATTACTATTCATAATTTTTTTGCTACATTTTGTTGTACATTTTAGTTTTTGATATTGTAGCAAATTTCGCTAATCACTTGATTTCGTTTTCTTCTAACTTGATTTTTGCAATAAATATGTAAGGTAATCTGAATAGAGAATGACGAGACCTTTCAAACGATGTATCATAAGCCAATACTCCCAATTTGAAAAATTGGGTGTTGTACCAGTCCTTCGAAGGGGATTGGATGTAGAGTTCACATTTTTACGAATGAGAATGACATTTTAAAATTAAAATTCGAGGTGTTTCGTGATTTTCCACAAATATGTACAGTAAACATGATAATGAATTTACTTCATTTGGCTTTTCCACAATGTATAAGACCGCGATAGAAAAACCTACGTATCAAACAACCCTTGGTACTGTCTATACATAAAATACCAATATTATCATTGTTCACAAATAAAGACCATTCGCATTATTTGTTTATTCCACTCACACGCGCCCTTTCTGCTGAAAATATTTCTTGCATACATATTACAACATACCTACATTTTTTCAGAACGATACCACAATATAGACACTAAGATGAAAGGAAATCCTCTGACTCTAGAGGAGGTAATTATATCCCAGTTTTCCTAGGCAGTTTAATGAATTTATGTTTTTTGTTTCAGCTGATATTAATGACTATATACTCGTAATGCGCACCATGCCGTCCAGACCCTCGATGAGTTGCGAGGCCCTGATACTAACCCACCTGGTTATGTACTTTTAAGCTACCAAAGATTCATGTTCATGATTATTTACTGTTGAATAATTCACCTTTATTATTTCCGCAAAATTTGTACATAAGGCATAAATTTTATTTATTGATTATTTAATTCAGAATATGTGCAATATATAAATTTGTTTCTAGCTTAGACATTTATGATACAAATTAAATAATTTATGGTACAAATTTATTTTTAATGTAGTCTAATGGAAAATTCAAATTAGAGGAAAAGAATAAGAGTATTTCTTTTTAACATAGTTTGAACGGAGAAGCATTTATATGTGTACAGTTCAGTATTTGCGACATTGTGTGGTGACTCCTGGCAAAACTTATCCTGGAGTAAGAATAAGGGTATATCAAGGTAGTAGCTAGAAAGAGACTGGGTTTGGGAACAGTAATAATTTTTGGCGCTCTTGTTCCTCGGAACAGAGTGCTTATCAATTTGCCCAAATGTCTGTAATTTTCGAATTTTTTGCTGAAAATGGTCTTAAATGGTTTGGTTCGACTCACTGATCAAGAATCCATTGTCAAAATCGATTCTGTCCGGCCGTCCATCCGTCCGGCCGTTAACACGATAACTCTCGAACGGAATGAGATAGACAGTTGAAATGTTCAGAGTAGGTTTAGGAGATAAATATCTCGATTAAGTTCGTTATTGGGCAAAATCAGCCAGGAGGTTTCGGACTAACAAAACAAAAATATTTTTTTTAAGAAGTAGTTCCATCATAAGAATCCATTAATGTCATTCTCAACTCTAACAAACTAATACTTTCGGAGATATGATTTTTCAGAATTTCAATAATTATTCTGAATTCTATAGAATAGGTACTCTGATTATAATTTCCTGATGTATACGAATCCAATGAGATGAGTCATAGACTTACGTTTTGAATTTTTGAAATTCTATTGTGTATTCTATTTGTGAATAGAATTCACCATGGTAAATTCGATTAAGAGTGTCCAATACAGGAGAATGGACAATAGAACATACGCGCAAAAGCTCCTGACTTCACGTCAATGCTTGAACAATTTTTTAGTGATAAAGCTTGGTTTCACTTGTCGGGTTATGTGAATTCTCAAAACTACTGTCCTTGGACATCTGAGTATCCACACAGTTTTATTGAGTCTCCATTACATTCGCAAAAAGTTGGTGTGTGGTTTGCCATTTCCCCTCCGTAGAGTATATGGCCCAGTTTTTTTCATGACATCATTAATGGTACAATTAGATGACGCAGAAATACAGTTGAGATACACAAATGTTAAAAAATATATTGGACAAAAAAACGAAAAAGAATTTATAAATTTCTTGAGAAGAATGGAGCACATTTTGAACATTTGATATGAAATCATTTCAGAATTCTCACAAACGACCAAAACTCCCAACTGGGAGTTATCTTACAGTTATTCAATGTATTCTTTGCATTTGTATTGTTTTTTACCCGCATTCGAACATTAAAATTAGTTCAACAGTATGCATTCACTCATCAGCACTTACTCCTCGAAAATTATAAATAGGCCATATTTGACTTCTATTGTCCTATTAATATATGAGTAGGTGGTTGATTATTGGCTTCAGGACTGGGCAAATAAAAAGATCAATTCCAGGAAGTCGACGTTTCGATCTTGGTTAAGATCTTTCTCAAGACAACTTGGTCAGATCAATTTTTGAGACTGAGTAGTTCTATTGATTTTGGATGTGATTTCAATAGAATTACTCAGTCTCAAAAATTGATCTGACCTAGTTGTCTTGAGAAAGCCTTAACCAAGATCGAAACGTCGACTTCCTGGAATTGATCTTTTTATTTGCCCAGTCCTGAAACCAATAATCAACCACCTACTCATTATAAATAGGATTTTAAAAATTCTTCCCTTCAAACACAAGGGAACAGATTATTCATATCTGTTCGATTGCTAATATGATATCTCTTGAACATGACTTAGGACAATAGAATACCAAGTAATGAATAATTCATTCTCGATTCCATCAGCTTGATATATTCTGAAAGAAAACCTTCCGTCCTTGATACGGAGTAAAATTCCAGTATCATTTATCATTATTTCCATCAAATTACCCTATTCTGGTCACCACAAGGTCTGTTATGAAACCCAAAGGAGTTAGGCTCAGTAATGATTATTCTATGTACCCAAAATCATGTGTAATGAACACTTAAACCCAAAAATTAATATATTTCAAAATTTAACTTTCTACAAACTTAATGCGAACTATATCAACTATTGAATCAATTTTCCGTTGAATGCTAACCATTTGAGAGGACATGATTACAAGCTCAGTAGAGAACAGTTTTTTTTCCAGAAGTAGGGAGAATTTCCTGAGCAATAGAATATTCCACTCTTGGAATATGCTACCTGAAGATGTTGTGAACGCTCCAAGTGCTAACGCCTTCAAGAACAGATATGACTCCTGGAAATGTAGTGCTTCAATGTGACAATTGTTCAGAGCTAGCTCTTAAATTTGCCAATGAATTTATGTTTTTCTAGGAATTGATTATTTATTTCATTTCTTCTTACTATACTTTGAGCTGTTACTTGTTACTTTTTTGAGTTATATAGGGTAACCTTAACTCGTATATTGTAAATAATAATAATAATAATAATAATTTGTTTTGTGTCATAAAATTTCTGGTCCAAACGGGGATGGGAGGAAACGCAATCTTCCAGTGACAATTATTTTGGAACTCATCATTGTAAACAAAGGAGAAAGTGAAGTTATGCGTATATAACGAATACCACAGAATCAAGGTATATTTTGTGATGAATTATGTGGCTGGAATTGCAAAGTTATTCAGAATGCTTATGAAGCGGCAAAATGAGAGAGTTTCAGAAGCAACTACCACAAAAAGATTTGTAGACTACGTTCTGGTTGTACTGGACCGCGTCACCCTCTGTACATTTCCTTAATTAGGTGGGGATAACCATCTGCTATAATTTCATCAAATAAATTATGAATGTTTTTTTTTTTTCATTAGGAACATTTGAAAACATACGAGTACAATTATTTCAATCTATATTTCAATCCAGATATCTCCTGGGTCTAGCCTGAAGTACGTTATTAATAATTTGAATAGTGCTTTCACAACTGGGACAACTGGATGCAATATATTTTTCAGAAATTCCAATAAGACACATTTCTCGTCAGTGAATTACAATTCGTCAAATAAACGTTTGCATATTATTCATGTTTATTGTTTATCAAACGTTAAAATAAGTAAGGTTTGCACAGCAAAAAGTAAACAAATATTTACGAAGGTTGACGGATGACTATTAAATGGTTTCTTTCTGGGTTTTCTCACCCAAACTCTGAAAAATATCTATAAAATAAAAAATGTATTATTTTGTAATTTACTTCTGCGTCAAAAACATAGATTTGTCAAAAGCAATCAATCGAACGATGTTGCCTAACAAACAATAACAAAACAACATCGACGATGAAACAATTATATCGTGACGTTTCGGACTCCTTCGTCAGACATTAAACGAAAATCTTCAGAATTACTTTTGCGCGTATGTTCTGGGGAACATCGCGTTATAGTTTTGCCCAAATGTCTGTAACTTTCGAAGTTTTTGACGAAAATGGTCTCAAACGATTTAGTTCGACTCCCCAATGAAGAATTCGAGGTCAAATTTGATTCTGTCCGTCCAGCCGTCCATCCGGCCGTCCGTCCGGCCGTCCGGCCGTTGCCACGATAACTTGAGAACGAAAAAAGCTAGCGACTTGAAATTCTCAGGGTGGATGGCGCATCCCAATACAACGGACAAGTTTGTTAATGGGCATAATCGGCCCAATGGTTTCCGAGTAATAATTTTGTTTTCCACCAATATGAATCGGATCAAATTGAAACTTGGTGAGTAGTTGTAGAATGTGAGCCTTTGCACGTTTGTGAAATTTTGTGCGAATCGTATGGCTAGAAAATTTTTAAAAAATTATTAAAAAATATTTTTGTTGTCACGATAACTTGAGAACGGAAAGAGATAGCGGCTTGAAATTTTCAGGTTAGGATGTGCATCAGAACGCGACATTTCAGTTTGTTTATGAATATAATCGGTCAAACGGTTTCAGAGTTATAGCCATCTGAAATATATATCAGTATATATCTAAATATATTGTAAATTATGTTGTCCATTCTCCTGTATTGGACACCCTTAATCGAATTTACCATGGTAAATTATGTTGTCCATTCTCCTGTATTGGACACTTAATTCGAATTTAACATGGTAAATTCGAATTAATGGCGTATTCCATTGGCAGCACCAGTGCTGCACTGAGCACGCACTGAGTGCAAAAAATGTTGCACTGGACGTCAAAATGTGTCAAAATGCTTGACGAAATTTCCCAATGGAATACGATTCATGCACTCAGTGCGCACGAGTTCTACCAATGGAATACGCTATAAGAGTGTCCAATACAGGAGAATGGACAACATAATTCACCATGGTAAATTCGATTAAGGGTGTCCAATACAGAAGGATGGACAATAGAACATACGCGCAAAAGCTTCTGAGTTCACGTCAGTGCTTGAACCAATTTTTTGTTGATTGCTATTCTGAAATTCGTTTCATTGACAACACTGACAACTTCGGTACCATTTTGCGATTACGGGGTGAGGGCTCAACTTTTGACATTGATGAAAAACCGTTTATAAATGGGTTATAAGCTTTCTGTGGTATGCCAGCGACTGCACGTTAAACTTGAACCTAACTTTTGTCATAGGTTTGTTGAAGGATCTTTCTGAAAAGAAACGCATGCTGAACAGTTATTGGATTGGACGAAATTACTGTATTGTTTGAGATTGAGTGTTGTTATTTCAATGGCGAAATAAATAATAATTGCAGTGTTGCAGTCAGTGCAGTGGATCATTCCAGAAATAGTTTGCAAAGAGAAGAAACAATTTGCTGTTTTGAATTATTTCAGATTT
The DNA here is from genome assembly GCA_937662695.2 of Halyzia sedecimguttata. Classification (NCBI taxonomy): domain Eukaryota; kingdom Metazoa; phylum Arthropoda; class Insecta; order Coleoptera; family Coccinellidae; genus Halyzia; species Halyzia sedecimguttata. The sequence continues at coordinate 4,555,155 of OW569416.2, read as the reverse complement.
TTTCTTACGACCCATGAATGGCCAATATGGCAGCATAACTGTCAGAGCACTCATCTACCCTGCTTTTTGGTAGATTGGTGTTATAGCACTATGGTGATCTCGATAGGTTCTGGAACGTTTAACAAGCTTGAAATAATTAATGAGAGTAAGTACTGGATCAGTATGAGAGTAGACTCCGGGTAAGGAAGTAAGGTGTTCGAACCTACCCCTGGACAAACTATTTATGCACATCAAGACCAGTCAACCAGAGGGACCGGATAGCTGCGACGCATCGCAGTCCGAATCTCTCCAAATCGGTTACCCTTATTAATGTATATGTAGGAAAACCTAGCAGTATCAGTTTGGAAGAATTGAGTTTCGCAACGAGCTTTCCGTCACCACTGGATGACACAGAACACTAAAAATAAGAAGGGAAAACTCCTAACTAATCATAAGCCACACCTAATACCTTTATACAGTCGCCATATTTGGTTACCATAAATTATCGAACGGCGGGAATTTTGAATTTACATACGTATTCAAGCTGCAAGTACTATTCGTGTATTGTATTCATCTTCAATGTAAATTTACTGCTTCTATTATGAATCCTGGATCCGCAACTAGAATTTTGTATGAAATACAACAATTTACATCGAAAATTAATAAATACGGTACATTAGCGATGAATAAATCATTGAAAAATATTTAGATAAATAAAAAAACAGACAAATTATATCTGGTATTGGTTTCTCAGAGTTGGGAATTATATCAATGTATTCATATGATATCACTGCATCATAAAGGAAATTCAATTCAAATAATAGTTTATTAGATAGGTAAGTAATAATAAATTACCTTGTAATCGATCAAAAATTTCCTGATCTACGTTCACCAAACTACAGAATTATGCTTTCAATATTTACATAATATTTTCAAACATTTTCGGGTGAGGTCCCCGTTGCATCGCTAAAATACGAGTATTTCAACCCCAATATTTTTGAAGTTACAATATTCCCTTCTGTCAAGTTGACATGAGAATTCATACATAGAATAATAATTATATCAATCTGTGAAATACGATTTACATTGAAATTTAAAAAAATCATATCTCCGAAAGTATTAGCTTGTTAAAATTGAAAATGAAATGAATGGATTCTTATGATAAAACTGCTTATTGAAAAAAATTTGATTTGGAATTTGTTTCGTAAAAAAAAATTTTTTTTTTGTTACTCCGAAACCATCTGTCCGATTTAGCCCAATAACGAATTTAGCCGAGATATTCATCCCCCAAACCTACTCTGAAAATTTCAACTCTCTAGCTCATTCCGTTCGAGAGTTATCGTGCTTACGGCCGGCCGGCCGGCCGGCCGGACCGGCCGGACAGAATGAATTCCGACCACGGATTCTTGATCAGTGAGTCGAACCAAATCGTTTAAGACCATTTTCATCGAAATATTCCAAAATTACAGACATTTGGGCAAATTGATAAGCACTCAGTTCCGAGGAACTAGAGCGCCAAAAAATCATGCTTCAAAATCTTTCCAACAGTATCACATAATATCGCAGTGCTCATCGTGCATGTAGCCATCTTCGCTTTAGGCAGTCCCATATTCGAAGAGTTTTCTTGAAAAAATTGGTTCAAGCCCTGTGGACAGGAGTTTCCTGGCGCTCTTGTTCAAACAGACAAATTATATCTCCGAAAGTATTGGTTTCTCAGAGTTGGGAATTATATATATTGATCAGTTCACAACGTTCTTCGACGTCTTCTGATTTCCAGCCTCCATTTGTCTCGGTCCTCCCATAGGTTATCTTCTATCCCCCTCTATCTCATGTCCTTAGTTATTCCCTCTCTCCAACTCAATCTTGGTCTTCCCCTTTTTCTTCTTCCATGTGGCATCCACTCTAGGACCTGCTTCGGCAGTCTATCCTTTCCCATTCTCTGGACATGCCCGTACCACCTCAGTTGTTTTTCTCTGGTGTCGTCAGTAATTCGATGTTCAACTTTCATTTTCTCAAGAATTCTTTCATTCCTCACTCTGTCCAATCTACTCTTACCGGCCACTCTTCTCCAATAATCCATTTCCATAGCTTCGAGTGAGCGGAGAGCCTTCTGTTTTAATGGCCATATTTCACTACCGTAAGATGATATAGTTTTGACTATGGAATCGTACACTCTGTGTTTGTTGTTTTTGGCGCTCTAGTTCCTCGGAACTGAGTGCTTATCAATTTGCCCAAATGTCTGTAATTTTCGAATTTTTCGACGAAAATGGTCTTAAGCGATTTGGTTCGACTCACTGATCAAGAATTCGTGGTCGAAATTCATACTGTCCGGCCGGTCCGGCCGTCCGGCCGGTCCGGCCGTAGGCACGATAACTCTCGAACGGAATGAGCTAGACAGTTGAAATTTTCAGAGTAGGTTTGGGGGATAAATATCTCGGCTAAGTTCGTTATTGGGCAAAATCTGACAGATGGTTTCGGAGTAACAAAAAAAAAATTTTTTTTTTACAGAACAAATTCCAAATTAAATTTTTGTCAAAAAGCAGTTTTACCATAAGAATCCATTCATATCATTTTAAACTCTAAAAAGCTAATACTTTCGGAGATATGATTTTTCAAAATTTCAATGATAGAATTATTCTGTGGCTATTCTATGAATTGTTATAATGTCAACTTTGACGTTGCCTCATTGTCATTCATTCTAGTAATGGTATCAATATGAGAATCATAATATGAGGAGCAACTTATCAAAACGCATTAAGTCCAAAAACCATTTTATTGGGAATCAACGAAAAACGATTTTTTCTTCCTCCCTGGCTTATAATTTGAGTATGTCGAGTTTGTTTGATAGAAATTTACATCTAAAGGTAATAACTAATCTCATTTAAATCAATATTGATCAGATATACACAGAAAATGTAAAAAACGTTTGGACTTAATGCGTTTTGATTCATCTGATTTTATGTAATGCGTTTTGATGTGGTTGAAATTGAAAATAATGCTGTTTGTTGCGATTTTTTATACATTTAGAGAAAACAGTCTGCACAGTAAGTGTTGGCCTGTAACTAATTAACATGAGCAAATCGATAAAACATGTTTTTGGTTATATTTTATTTCTTTTAAAAATGCAAACGTAAACATAATTCATTGCGATGCGGCTTACGTACTTTGGATTTGAATTACAGAGGGACATTATGCCATTTGGAAGATTTTGTTTACATAGGGCTATAGAGCAACAGAAAAGATTTCTGAATCCGCTTCAAACTCAATTTCGCCCAAATTGGACATAATGCGTTTTGAAAAGTTACTCCTCATATAATATCATACTTTTTGTTGGTTGATATTTTCATGCCCATGGTCAATCCATATGATGATGGGAATGGTAATGGTAAGTTAATAGCATTGTCATTCATTCCAGCAATCGTATAAATATGAGAATTATAATATAATATCATACTTTTTGTTGGTTGATATTTTCATGCCGATGGTCAATCCATATGATGATGGGAATGGTAAGTTAATAATACTGAGTTCAGAATATCTCCACTAAAAACAAAACTGGAATATTGGTGTATTGGAGTAGATTTGAGGAAAGATATATATTATCGTTCATCATAGAATTGAGGAATGAATATCTCGGATGAGTTCGCTGTTGGGTAGAATTCGTCTATTGGTTTTGGATTGATAATTTTTGGCACTCTTGTTGAATTTGAATTGTTCTATGATGTTTGAATTCAATTTCTGCTAAGATGAAGTTCTAAATTTCAATAATTAATCATACTTCTATGTTTTCACAGAATGCTATAATTATTCTATCTAAGCTTTATTATATGATCTGTGTTCGTACTCGTACTTTTTATCCTGTTCTATAAGAGAGAGTCAAATTCATTTCAGCTATTTTAATTTGGTTTCTGCCATGGTGCAGTTCTCATTCTCAGATTGCTCATTTAATCTTGATAAATAAACTATTATTTGAATTGAATTTCCTTTATGATGCAGTTCTATCATAAGAATACATTGATATAATTCCCAACTCTGAGAAACCAATACTTTCGGATACTTTCCGTGTCATGTACTCTAGATCTTCGTATTCTTGGGCCAAGACCACCTGATCATCGGCAAAACACAGAGTGTAGAGAATTGTCCCACCTAATGGTATACCCATGCCCCGACATTTTCTTTTCCATATCCTGAGAACCTGTTCTAGATAGATTTTGAACAGCGAAGGTGAAAGACAGCAGCCCTGCTTCAGCCCCTTGCTCACGCAGAATCCAGTTGAAACCATTTTTCCTCTTTTTACTTGACTTTTATTGTCTTTGTATAAATCCTTGACCGCCTTGATGAGGGTTAATATTATATTAGTTCTTTCAAGGGCTTTCCACAGTTTTTGTTGGGGTACGCTGTCATACGCTTGTTTGAGCTCCACGTAGAGTAGATGTATTTCCTGGTTTAGCGCTCTTTTCTTCTCTATTACTTGCGTAAGAGTGAACAGATGGTCGATTGTCGATCTACCGGCCCTAAAACCAGCCTGTTCTTCAGCTTCCATGTCTGAGAACTCCCCTTTGATCTTTTCCAACAAAAGTTTTCCGTACACTCTGGAAATACTACTCAGCACGGCGATGCCTCGAAAGTTATCACAGATTTCCTTATTACCCTTTTTATGGATTGTTGTTATGTAGGAGGATCTCCATTCCTCAGGGACGCTTTCTCCATTGAGACATTTTTCAAACAGGTCAGCAAGGCATTCGAACAATTTGTCCGTACCATATTTGAGTAGTTCTGGGGGTATATTACCTGGGCCCGGGGAATTTCTATTTTTCAGTCCGCGGCATATCCTCCCGACTTGCTCTTTAATGACTCTTATGGGGGATCCAGTAGTTGTAAGGTGATCATTCTCATACGGTTGGTTGTACTCTGCCCTGTCTTCCTTCAAGAGTTCTCTGAAATGTTCGTCCCACTTCTGTAAAAAAATTGGTGAGACAATGTCTCTCTTCTTGTTCTGCCGAAGAGTTCTCAATGTTCTCCAGCTCTCTGTGCTCTTTGTACCTCCTATATATGAATTGATTTTAGCATAGGTTCTTTCCCAGCTTTTGTTTTTCTTCGCTGCTATAGCTCTATGCACTTGTTTCTGGGCTGATCTGTATTCCTTTCTGCATCGTTCTGTTTTCGTACTGAGGTATATGTTTTATTTATCCTTTTTTGCTCTGATTATTTCCTCGATCTCTTCGTCCCACCAATACGGTTTCCTTCTGATCCTCATCTCTTGTTCTCCCAAAGCCTCTAACGCTGTACCTGTTAAGCATTATTTTATGTAATCATATTGTTGTTCCGTGGTCTCAAAATATTCTTGGGTGAGTTTGGCGTTTAATCTGGATTCGTATAGTTTTCTAACACTCTCTTGGTCAAAGCTCTCGAGGTTATATTTTTTGTTCTCCGTGATTTCCTGTCCGTTGTCTCCGCTACAAGTTTGTTGACTGCTTTGATTTCCGAAAGGGATAATTTTGGCTTTGACGAGGTAATGGTCGCTTCCACATGTTACTCCTCTGTAGGCTCGTACGTCCTGGACGACCATCCGTGTTTGCTGTCGTATGATCACATAATCTATGATTGATTTCAAATTTCTTGTATGTTGGACCCAGGTGAACTTGTGAATTGGGCGGTGTTGAAAGAATCCATTCAGTATTTTGAGGCTGTTATGTTCACAAATATCTATAAGTCTGCTTCCGTTGTCATTTACTGTGTCCTCTCCGAATTGACCTTTTATTTTATCCTGCTGTTTTGATCCCGTTCTGGCATTAAAATCACCCAACAGAATAACTTCTCTGGAGGTTCCTATTTTTGATATTCCATACGAGAGTTGTTCGTAGAAATCATCCTTCTCTCCTACACTGGAATCGTCGTTAACGGCATATATTCCAACAATTGTGACCTTATTCCCCAGCAGAGTTAGGTTTAGTTTGATTATGCGTTGGCTTATTGCTTCCCAGGAATTAACGTATCTCCTTAGTTCTTTTCGTTCAAGTATGGACACTCCTTGTTGAGCCCTCTTATCAGTACCCACTCCAGAGTAGAAATAATCATAAAATCCCAGATTTTCCGATCCTTGGCCCTTCTTCTTAGTTTCCGTGAGTACTACTATATCCATGCTAGAACTTTTCAATTCCTGAACAACATCATTCAGTTTGTGGGAAAGACCATGAACATTCCATGTACCGATATTCATTATCCTTTTTCGTAGCTTGAGTCGTCTTCGTATCATCCGTCCTGTCCGAGGCTTGTTGCTGGAATTTTTAACCTATATGACTTTTTCCGAGTATTGAGTGGTTGGCCCAATGCCTCAACCTCCAACCTGGAGGGTCGGGGTTTGATTTCAGAGTATCCTTCTCTTAGGCAGATTGCTGTCACTATAGCTGGAGAGTTCTGCCCAGCCTGCTTGTTGGTCCGCGGGTGGTATTTTATTTCCCACCTACCCGCCGTTCTGCACAGCAGATCGGTTAGGGCGTTCCCCTATCCGCCACCTGGGGACGCGCCCTCTAGGGGTTTCAAGCTCCCCCGAGAGGGGGAATTATATCAATGCATTATTATGATAGAACTGCATCATAAAGGAAATTCAATTCAAATAATAGTTTATTTATCAAAATTAAATGTGCAATCTGAGAATGAGATCTGCACCATGGAAGAAATCAAATTAAAATAGCTGAAATGAATTTCGGGTTTAGAAATTCGGGTTTAGACAAGGGTTAGGCACAAGAGAAGCAATAGTCGCAACACAGGTGCTTGTCCAGAACTGCTATGACCAGAGGAAGGACGTTTACCTCTGTTTCATAGATTATGAAAAGGCATTCGATCGAGTACAGCACCACAAATTAATGCAGCTCCTCAAAAGACTCGACATGGATCAGAAGGATATCCGATGCATTGAAAACCTTTACTGGAACCAAACAGCGCAAATAAAACTAGGCGACAATATCTCCGACAACATACGAATCAGGAGAGGGGTGCGACAGGGGTGCGTGTTGTCTCCGCTCCTGTTCAACTTGTACTCTGAGGCAATTTTCCGAGTAGCACTTGAAGATGTGGAAATGGGAATCAGAGTAAATGGGACATGGATTAACAATATCCGTTATGCGGACGATACCGTCCTTATCGCTGAAAATATGCACGACCTACAACAACTGGTTGATAAGATAGGAGAACAGAGCAAATCAATGGGTCTAAACATTAACACCAGGAAGACGAAATTTATGATTATTTCAAGAAACCCAAATATGCATAGAAACGCCATCATAACATTCAATGCAACGCCGTTAGAGAGGGTAGACAAATTCAAATATCTGGGTGTCTGGCTCTCTGAAGATTGGACATCAGACAGAGAAATAAAATGTCGCATTGAACAAGCCCGACAGGCATTTCTGAAGTTTCGAAGAGTTCTTGTTTGTCCTGATTTTGATCTCAACCTGCGACTGAGATTCGTGAAGTGCTACATCTGGTCGGTGCTTCTTTACGGCATGGAAGGCTGGACATTGAAGAAGGCTGCGATTAACAGGCTAGAGGCCTTCGAGATGTGGCTGTACCGCAGGGTCCTCAAGGTGCCTTGGACGGCTAGAGTGACAAATGAGGAAATTCTGAGACGCGTCGACAGACAACGTGAATTGTTTGAGACGATTAAGAAGAGAAAAACGGCGTACCTAGGACACATTATGCGAAACAACAAGTATCAATTTTTACACTTACTGATCGAAGGTAAAATTGAGGGAAGAAGAGGGATCGGAAGGAAGAAAATGTCCTGGCTGCGGAACATCAGGCAGTGGACAGGACTGCACGATATACAGTCCTTGATACATACCGCAAGAAATAGAGAAGCCATGGAAAATGTTATCGCAAACATCCATTAGTGGATATGCATTGGAAGAAGAAGAAGAAATGAATTTGACTCTCTCTTATAGAACAGGATGACTACGAGTATGAACAAAGATCATATAATAATTCATGAATAGAATAATTATAGCATTCTGTGAAAATACAGAAGTACCATTCATTATTGAAATTTCGAAAAATCATATGTCCGAAAGTATTAGCACGTTAGAGTTGAAAATGATATAAATGGATTTTTATGGTGAAACTGCATCGTAAAAAAAATGAGTTTGAAATATGTACGTTAAAAAAAATTCTTTTTTTCGTTACTCCGAAACCATCCGGCCTATTTTACCCACTAACGAACTCAACCGAGATATTTATCTCTCAAATCTACTCTACAGCCTCTCATTTTGTTCGAGAGTTATTGTAGAGACAAAATAAAAATTTTTTTTACACTTTACGGCTTCCCGATCAATACAAAACTTCGCATGCGTATAAAAGTCACTAGTCTACAATCTGATGATAAATTCAAGATAGATCGAATGATCAGTTTCGGAAATATTCATAAAAATTGTTTTTACTAAAAACGGCCATAACTCAGAAACCGCTTGGTGGATTTCGCCCGTTTACAAACTAGTCCGAGATATTTTCGCTCCAAACCAACCCTGAAAATTTCAATCCTCTAACGCCTTTTGTTCGAGAGTTATCGTGTTAACGGACGGCCGGACGGCCAGGCAGAATCGATTTCGACCACGGATTCTAGATCAGTGAGTCGAACCAAATCGTTTGAGACCATATTCAGCCAAAAATTCGAAAATTACAGACATTTGGGCAAATTGATAAGCACTTGTTCCGAGGCAGCCTCAAAACTTAGAAATGAATGTATAGAGAAATATAGGTACTCTTAATATTAGTGTTGGGTAGGACACGACTTGAAAAAGAGTTTGTAAGAGTAGCCTCTTTTTTGTCCTGAGCCAGTACAATGTCCCACTTCAAAAGAGGCGAGGCGTACTGAACCATTTAAAGTTATTATAGTACGAATTATGCGCGCCTCCTGGCGCCTCAAATGTTAGACGCGACGTGCTTTTGTCACTGCGGTATTGATGAGTAAGCTCTCTAGGAGGTTTGTCACTCGAACTTGGAATGTTGTAAGAGTGCTTAGCTTATGTAATGAGGGTTTCGGCAAGAACATATCTAACGGACAGATATTAGGAGGATGAACCACATTTGATTGTTTAGTACAATTATTATGAAATTAGGCAATTCTACTACCCTCACATCAAAGGTTCCGACACAAAATGGAATTTCTTTATCTGCCTCTGCCTCGCTCTCGCTCGACCGCGACAAATAAATTGAAGTAGTACAATTTTAAATTTCGAGGCACTCTTACATTTTGACGTCATGTCCGGGACAAATGAAGCGCCTCTTGTATGTCCTACTCAACACTACTTAATATTCAACCCAGAAGAAGATTTTTGTCCATAACAATGATCATCGAGGGTAGTTACATAGGGCGAAATTCTAGGGACAGCCTCATGTAGGAGACGTGTAGTCACTCTTGGATTATTATAATCTGAGAAATTTTCACTGCATAAACGATAATTAATAGTATTAATGTTTGGACAGATACTGTGAGCTTAGTTCCAAGCTTCCGCTCTAGCAATACCCCTTGGAAATATGAGATACTTTTCCTACTTAAAACCAGCAGGGATATGTAAGTGAAATGCACTATTACAAAATTTGAATTTGCAGGAATAGGTTTTGGACATATTAACAGGAGATACTACTGAAGTTTTTTGGCATTTTAAAAATTGAATAGAATGGGGACGATGGGAAATTTTGAGATCAAATTTAGCAGGACTCATCTAATCTCAGAGAGATGAGAGAGACATCTCAAGAAACTCGATCATTTCGGCATCCGAGGAGAGTTGCTCCAGTGGTTAGAGTTATTCCTGAATGGCCGTGAGTTTTCGGTGAGAGTTGGATCATCTCTATCTAGTCCTAGGCAAGTTATTAGTGGAGTACCACAGGGGTCCGCCATTGAGCCGCTGCCCTTTCTTATTTACGTTGCTCATCACCCGCAGGTGGTATCGTCAGCGTGTTCCGCTTACACCGATGACTTTTTGATATTCGGTAGGGCAGCTTCTCCTACAGTCCAGGATGACCTGGACCGTGTATAACGAGTGGTCTCGTGGTTGGCTCCTTCCTCTGAATATCGAGAAGTGCAAGGTACTCCATTTAGGCAAGAACAATGCGTGGTGAAGCCATTTTGTGTGTGGTGCTTTACTTCAATCAGTGGATCAGCATAGTGAGCTCAGAGTGATTATTACATCGGATTTATCTTGGTCAGCTCATACAGATGGCGTTGGGCGCCAACGCTAGCTCGAGTCGATCGTGATCAGAGTGCGATGCGCATTATTTATGGTGCTGTTCATCCCAGTTATGATGACAGTCCCAGTTGTGGCTTACAGGGCGTTACACCATTTATTTGGTTGTGATCTACAACATCTTTTCACACTTAACACTAACAATCTCCGAGGCCATAGGCTCAAGTTACATCATGAAAATTATCGGACATCTCAGAGACAACACTTCCTCAGTAATAGGATTTTCGACAGGTGGAACTTTTTGCCAAGCCATGTTGTTTCTGCTCCGACTGTGAATTCCTTCAAGAATCAGCTTGATCACTAAACTAGTAGTTTTTTTTTGGGCTGTTGTTATCATTTACATTAGATGTTAAGATGTTATATTTGTTTTTGATAGTTTATATCCTTTAGCCTCCCCTCTTCTTACCTTGTAATAATAATAAGATACATTTCTGCTTGACCTAACGGAATGTCATAAAATAGCACGAAGCCGTCCGATTGGTGAGAGCAAGCAAAAAATAGGACCACAACATTTTGGTATTTCATGTTAAACGGATCAGGGAGACTTCCAGTTTGTGAAACTGTTTTTTTGCGCGTATGTTCTGGGGAACATCGCTTTATCATTTTGCCGAAATGTCTGTAATTCTTTAATTTTCCGCCGAAAATGTTCTCAAACGATTGGGTTCGACTCCCTGATGAAGAATTTGAGGTCAAATTTGAATCTGTCCGGCCAGCCGGCTGTTGCCACGATAACTTGAAAACGGAAAGAAATTGCGGCTTGAAATTTCCAGGGTAGGTGGCGCATCGCAATACGACGGACAAGTTTGTTAATGGCCATAATCGGCCCAATGGTTTCCGAGTAATAATTTTGTCTACAACCAATACTAATCCGATCGAATTGAAACTTGGTGCGTAATTGTAGAATTTAAACCATAGAACGTTTGTGAAATTTTGTGGGAATGGTATCGCTAGAAAATGTTTAAAAAATTATTGAAAAATATTTACGTCACGAGAACCTAAGAAAGGAAAGAGATAGCGACTTGAAATTTTCAGGTTAGGTTGAGAATCTGAATGCGCCATTTGAGTTTGTTTATAGGCATAATCGGCGAACCGGTTTTGGAGTTATACCCATCTGGAATTTGCTTGTTATTTCCTCAATAACTCGAAAAATACAAAACCGATCCGATTCAAACATGGGAATTAGTTGTTAAATAGCAACGCGAAAACGCTCGCAAACTTCCGTGAGGATCGTATGACTAGAAAATGTTTACATAATCATAGAAAATTGTTGAAAAAAATTCAATATATCAGAAACTATTCGTCCGACATAGCTGAAATTTTGCGAGAGCCTTCAGAACCTAAATCTATTACAAAGTTCCAAGTTTGAATATGATCGGATCTATATTGTTGGAGATCCGAGCCGCCTTGTGTGAGTTCAGTAGCTGGATGGGTGACCGTTGCCTCGATAAATCTCGAACGAAAGGAGATAGGGACAATTTTCTGGATAGGTTGCACATCTGAATGGGAGAGATAAGTTCGCTGTTGGCCATAATCGGTCCAACGGTTTCGGAGTTATACCCTTCTGGTATATTATTTCCTCGATAACTCAAAAAATATAGAATCGATCGAATTGAAGCTTGGTAACTAGTTGTAAAATATCGACATGAAGACGTGTGTGGAATTCTGTGAGGACCGTACCACTAGATTTTTTTTTAAATTACGAAAAAATATTATGTATCTCATGATTCCTTGAGAGCGGAAAGAAATAGTGACTTGCACTTTACAGGGTAGATTGCGCATCTGAATGCGACATCTATGTTCGTTAACTATTATCATCGGCCAGATGGCTTTGGAGTTATATCAATCTGAAATTTGGTTGTTATTTTCTCAATAATTAAAAAAATAGAAATCCGATCCAGAACAAATGGTTATTAGTTGTAGTAGACCAACGCGAACATTCTTGCAAAATTTCGTGAGAATCGTAGCACCAGAAAATTTTCCAAAAATCATTGAGAAAAAATTGGTTCAAGCACTGACGTGAAGTCAGAAGCTTTTGCACGTATGTTATCTTGTCCAATCTATGGAACACTCTTAATCCAATAGAGGAGAACAGATAATAAAATTCACCATGGTAAATTCGATTAAGAGTGTCCAATACAGGAGATTGGACAAGAGAACATACGCGCAAAACTTCTGACTTCACGTCAGTGCTTGAACCATTTTTTTTAGTTTGCAATTCAATAACAAATTCGCGTCTCCAACGCCTGAGTCGGTTATTGATTTCTGGACATACTACCAAAGATTTGCGTGCATGGAAAGCATAACAATAGACCATATGTTTTGTCACGTGAAACAATTGCTAAAATTAAATGTCACATACAATCATTTCCCAAAAAGATTTCTCATTATAGTTCTAAGAAAGTTCCTTCCCTTGACGCCTATCTTCACGAAAAAATATACGGAAGAAAAAGGGAAAGATAAGTACGAATTCAACTTGAAGTTTTTCAAATAAAATTTTGATGTGAGATTCAGCAGGCCTCAGGTTGATGTTTTGTAACACATATAATTATTTGAAAATTAATTTCACTCTCATGAGGACACTCTGTTATAAAATAATTTTTTTTAAGTGCCTCTCTTAATGTCTTTAGAGCAGCACTGACCAGCTCAGTGTAATAGGTGTGAGTAAGGGTTGACTAAGAATAGATGAAAAGAAGTTATAGTGGTTTCTATTGCACTAATCATCGAACATGAAAATGCATCAAACTTATGCAGATCAGAATAAAAGTTTACATATATACCAAAACTTAATTATCAAACATATAGGTACTCAATGTCAATGAAAATTGCAGTCAAATATGAAAATGCAGAAAATCAATAATGTCAATATAGATAGATCAAATAATAGAAAGTTCATGAATTACAATACTCATCTATATAGTAGGTTTTGTCGTAGATACATCCAATTATCCTTCTTAAAATCAATTCATCAGGTTGGCCGGAAGATATATTCAGGACTGATAGTAGTCACATCCTCTATAAATTGTCTTAGATCTTCTAATCAACTTTGAAAAATCTATTGATAGCAGAACACCGAAGATTCAGAAAGGAAGCCAATGGAACTAGGTGAAGATAATAATAAAGAGCCTGAAATAATTACTATTAAATTTAGAAAAAAATACAATTAAAGTTTTACCTTGATCTTGGGCGACTCTGAGTGAAATTCAAGTATTTAATCAACGTTAGTTTATATACTTCCAAAGTATGCTCATTAATTAAAAATGGGTTCAAGCCCTGTGTACAGGAGCTTTCTGCCGCTCTAGTTCAAACAGACAAATTATATCTCCGAAAGTATTGGTTTCTCAGAGTTGAGAATTATATCAATGTATTCTTATGATAGAACTGCATCATAAAGGAAATTCAATTCAAATAATAGTTTATTTATCAAGATTAAATGAGCAATCTGAGAATGAGAACTGCACCATGGAAGAAACCAAATTAAAATAGCTGAAATGAATTTGACTCTCTCTTATAGAACAGGATGAAATGTACGAGTATGAACACAGATCATATAATAAAGCTTAGATAGAATATTTATAGCATTCTGTTAAAACATAGAAGTACGATTTATTATTGAAATTTAGAACTTCATCTTAGCAGAAATTGAATTCAAACATCATAGAAGAATTTAAATTCAACAAGAGTGCCAAAAAATTATCAATCCAAAACCAATAGACGAATTCTACCCAACAACGAACTCATCCGAGATATTCATTCCTCAATTCTATGATGAACGATAATATATATCTTTCCTCAAATCTACTCCAATACACCAATATTCCAGTTTTGTTTTTAAATAGTAGTAATATATATATATATATATATATATATTATTTTGAACTTGAGCATTACAATTTGTTTTGTATCTAACAATAAAGCATGTGTATGAAAAAAGTGTTAGCAGAGGTTAGTGTAACGGGGTACCATATAATTTGATATAATATGATACTAGAGCTTAGGGAGAAAACCTCAGCAAAAAAACTCCCCGTTAGTGTTGTGATTTATGAAAATTGAAATTGTTAACAAAATATGCTGAAATATTAAATATTGAAGGGCATCTTTTTCTTCATTCCTTCTTCCTTCAACAAGCAGAGAAGATTCTCCAAGGTACCCAAAACCCAATCTGGAAAAGGAAAAGACAAAGGGAGAAAACGAACAAATTAAAAATGGAATATTCTATATTTCATGAAATAGATTTGAAACTCGCTACCCATTCTAAAAAAGATTCAGAAACATTATGAATAGCCCTAAAACCATCTTTGAATCTATATATGCGACAATTATTAACTAAATGATCTATGGTTTCCTCTGCTTCCCCGCATTCACAACTAGGACTCTCAACTGAGTTCCACCTGAAAAGCATGCTGTTGCAACGACCATGACCGGTTCTTAGACGATTCAGAATAGACCATATTCTCCTTGGAAGATCAAACCCCGGAACTCTATTTGAAGGATCAGAAATTAGTAATAAATTAAATAAATTAGTAGTATATTCAAGAATTTGAATAATGTTCTCCCACAAGGTTCAGTTTTAGCACCTCTTCTTTTCAATTTATATATGTGTGATATTCCTGCTACTTCGTCTGAGAAATTCATATATGCTGATGACATTGCTCTTGCAGTTCGTCATTCTGATTTCCAAAGTATAGACAATAATCTATCTGCAGATTTAGATATTCTGAAAAAGTACCTATTTCAATGGCGTTTGTGTCCAAATCCGAATAAAACTGAGGATTCTTGCTTTCATTTGAACAATCACCAAAAATATAGAACATTGAGTGTAACTTTCGGTGATTCTTTCTTGAGACATAATTTTTATCCTAAATATCTAGGAGTGAAACTAGATTCATCTTTGAATTTCAAAGCTCATTTGGATGACTTGCGTCTGAAGTTGAAAACGAGAAATAATATTCTGCAGAAATTAGCTGGTACTTCATGGGGTGCTGATGCAGCTACTCTTCGAACGGCAGCCTTAGCCTTGGTTTTTTCGGCCGCTGAATATTGTTGCCCCGTCTGGTTTAATAGTGCTCATACTCAAAAAATTGATGCACAGTTGAATTCATCTATGCGAATCATCACTGGAATTATTAGATCTACACCTATTAATTGGTTGCCAGTTCTTTCAAACATTGTCCCGCCCCACATTCGCAGGCAGACTGCTGTTTCAAATTCTTGGAATAAGTTTCATTCCCACATTCTCCACATTCCGGTTGCCGTAAATTCAATATGCAATAGTTTTCGGCACAATGTGTGTAGCCGGCAAGTATGTCATAAAACAAACCATCTGATACCAATTTAAGCTTCTCTTTTCTATTTAATTTAGCAACGTAAATATGTGAGACCACATATTGCTCCTGCTTTTAGTAATATAAATAGGTTTGAATTTCCGAAAACCAGTATTGATGTTCTGGGTTTCACAAATGGGCAGGCATAACCATTACCAGGGGCCCTACGGAGGAGAGGGGGGGTTGTTGTTGCGATCTCCCCAATGATGAATGGAATTTTTGAAAATTTGAAATTTGCCACAAATTTCAAATTTTCAAAAAAAAGTTGCGAAAATTTTAAAGCTTTTGGACCCCCCCCCTCGTCGTCGTTTTTTGCGCGTATGTTCTGGGGAACATCGCGTTATAGTTTTGCCCAAATGTCTGTAATTTTCGAATTTTTTGACAAAAATGGTCTCAAACGATTAAGTTCAACTCCCCAATGAAGAATTCGAGGTCAAATTTGATTCTGTCCGGCCGGCCGTCCGGCCGGCCGTTGCCACGATAACTTGAGAACGAAAAGAACTTGAAATTTTCAGGGTAGGTGGCGCATCCCAATACGACGGACAAGTTCGTTAATGGGCATAATCGGCCCAGTGGTTACCGAGTAATAATTTTGTTATCAACCAATATAAATCCGATCGAATTGAGACTTGGTGAGTAGTTGTAGAATATGAACCTAAGCACGTTCGTGAAATTTTATGCGAATCGTATAGCTAGAAAATTTTTAAAAAATTATTAAAAATATTTTTGTTGCCACGATAACTTGAGAACGGAATGAGATAGCGGCTTGAAATTTTCAGGTTAGGATGTGCACCAAAACGCGATATTCCAGTTAGTTTATGAGCATAATTGGCCAAACTGTTTTAGAGTTATAGCCATCTGAAATTTTCTGAAATTTGGTGGTTTTTGTTCCTCATTAACTCAAAAAATACTGAACCGATTGAATTCAAACATGGTTACTAGTTGTAGAATGCCAACGCAAAAATGTTCGCAAAATTTGGTGAGGATAGCATTCGTAGAAAATTTTTAATGAATCATTGAAAAAAAAAAAAATTTCTATATATCAGTAACTGTTCGTTCGAAATTGCTGAAATTTTGCAAGAGGCTTCATAACCTAACTGTACTGCCAAGCTTCAATTTTTTATTCGATCGGTTAAATATTGTTGGAGATTCGAGCATTCTTCTGTGAGTTCAGTAGATGGGTGACCGTTGCCTCGATAACTTTCGTACGAAAGGAGATAGGGACTTGCAATTTTCAGGGTAGGTTGTGTATCCGAAAGGGAGAATTGGGTTCGTTTTTGGGCAAAATCGGTCCAACGGTTTCTGAGTTATACCCACCTGGAATATTATTTCCTCAATAACTCAAAAAATAAATATTCGATCGAATTGGTGCTTGGTAACTAGTAGTAGAAAATCAACATAAAGACGTGTTTAAAATGTTATAAGAACCGTACCCCTAGAAAATTTGGAAAAAATGACGAAAAAAAAAATTTTAAGAACCGTACCCCTAGAAAATTTAAAAAAAATCACGAAAAAAAAAATTGGTTCAAGCACTGACGTGAAGTCAGAAGCTTTTGCGCGTATGTTCTATTGTCCATTCTTCTGTATTGGACACCCTTAATCTAATTTACCATGGTAAATTATGTTGTCCATTCTCCTGTATTGGACACTTAATTCGAATTTACCATGGTAAATTCTTCTGACTTCTGACTTCACGTCAGTGCTTGAACCAATTTTTATGATTTATAATCTTTCATCATGGCCTGTTTGACTCTTCTCTTCGCCTGAGACCGCGCACTTGGGCGAAGCGTCAGGAGAAACGACTCCTACTTGCTTCGAAGATCATTCGCGCGTCAACCGTCTCGCCTCTTCTCTTCGCCTCTTATATCTTGTCTATGGTGAGCGTCTCGCCAATGAATTCAATGTAAAATTCTTGGGCGAAAAACGACACGTCTTTGAAAACTAGCGAAGGCGATTCTTCTTCAAGAGCTCGATGCGCCTACAGAGGAGTATAATTGTGAGAGGGGACTTTTGAAAGGTTATGTATTATTTTTAATGTGTTCGTTTTCCTCTTGTCTTTTCATTTTTGCGCGTATGTCCTGGGAAACATCTCGTTATCATTTTGCCCAAATGTCTGTCATTTTTAATTTTTCGTTTAATTGCCTCCTCCTAAGAAGGAGCTCTTTCAAAACCAGGTCTGACTGCTACAGGACTCTTATGTAGGGCTATGATCTGCCATAGATTTGTGATGGAAAAATCTGCCCGAAAATTGATCTTATAATTAAATATGTCATGTATTTATTTATTTATTAATAATCGGGGACTACAACAAGACGAATCCCAATTACTGTAGTCCACATAAATTACAAAAACAACAGCAAAGAAAAATATGATGAACAGCCAATACAAATTATACAGAACAACTCAAAATATTCCCAAAATTTTAAATTGTGATTCTATTCTCAAATATTACTTCTAATCAAATAAGACATCAATGCTCTCCTAAAGACACCCATTGAAATATAAAAAACATCTATATTGTTCATATGCCAGTTAAAGAACCGCATTAATCTCAAAAAAACTGAACCATAAAACAGTGACGTACGTGCGGCCGGAACGAAAAAGAGCACCCTGCGACGGATGTTGAACGCAGGAATAATGAAAGTAATGTAATTCACAAGAGACGTATTGAAATGATTATTTAGAATACGGTAGAGAAAACTGCCATCGAATAGTCGAGCGGTCGAGATCCTCCTGAAATAGTTCACAGTCCTCACGAGAACAAATTCGTCTATACAGTTTCAGATCGACGGCATATAATTCATGGAAAGTATACAAAAAACAAGACTGAATGTCATCTATATACATAGAAAAAAGGAGTGTACCCAAATGAGAGCCCTGTGGTACACCAGATGTTACCCGGCCCACTAGACGAGATGAAATCCCATTTACAACAATATCATGAAATTCATGATTTTGAAGGTTCTTGCAAAATTTCAGCGACTAACCCATCCAGCTACTTAACTCACACAAGGCTGCACGGATCGCCAACAATATGGACCCGATCGTGTTCAAACTTGGAACTTGGTAGTAGAGTTAGGTTTTGAAGGCTCTCGCAAAGTCGATGTCAGCGATGTGGGACGAATAGTTTCTGGTATATAGAATTTTTTTCAATTATTTTCAATGATTTTTTTTAAATTTTCTAGTAATATGTTCCTTTTGAAATTTTGAAAGAATTTTTGCGTTGGCATTCTACAACTTATAACCATGTTTGAATTATATTGATTTTGCATTTTTCGAGTTATTGAAGAAATAACAACCAAATTTAAGATGGGTATAACTCCGAAACCGTTTGGCCGATTATACCTATAGACAAATTCAAATGTCGCATTCAGATGCACCACCTAACCTGAAAATTTCAAGCCGCCATGTCTTTCTGTTCTCAGGTTATCGTGACAAAAATAATATTTTTTAATAATTTTTTAAAAAATTTTTAGTGATTCTCACACAATTGTGGACGTCCTTAGATTTGTATTCTACAACTACTCACTAAGTTTCAATTCGATCGAATTTGTATTGGTTCAAAACAAAATTATCACTCGGAAACCGTTGGGCCGATTATGCCCAATGGTTCTACCGAGGCAACAAAGGGATCTCCCAAAGATATCTCGGTGAGCTCTTTCCAGGATATTGTGACGCCTTTTGCGATATCGCTGAGAGGTCGCCATGAGCTCCCTATCAGGTTCCGCATTAGAAAGTTCCCAAACAGCTCACCCTGGGGGAATAGCTTGAGAGGTTCGTTGATAGAAAGCTCTCTATCAGCTCAAAATGTCCGCCACATTGGGAACTTACCAAACACCTCACCGTTGCAATCGTTTGAGAGGTTTGCTGGAATATCGCTGGGAACTCCACAAGAACTCTTTTTCTCATACAAATGTCTACCACAGGGATGAGCTCAGTAATATCTCAGAGATATTACATGGGGAAATTCCTAAACCACTCACCCTGGGGAATAGTTTGAGAGGTTCGCTGCGATATCACAGGGAAGTCACCAAGAGTACTATTTCTCCTCGAAATGTCCGCAAGAGGGGATGAGCCTAGTAATATCTGAAATACATCACATGGGGAACTTCTCAAACTGCTCATCCTAGGAAATATTTTGAGAGATTCGCTGTGATATTGCTGGGAGGTCGCCAAGAGCACTAAAATCTCAGATATATCACATGAAGAAGTTCTCAAACTGATCAACCTGGGCAGTACTCAGAGTAGATCACAGCCATAGGGATCTATAATCATGATGTTCATTGGTATAATGTATATGTACCTCAAATGTGCAGTACACGTGTGGCGCCGGATATTTCACTTCGATGCTTGGATCAAAATTCGTCCGGCGCAACGTTGCGGTTGTTCTTCCGGGTACGGTGTAGACGATTGTGCCATCTACCGGTGGAAACGAGAAGTGGCTCAGGATGGAGTAGATCCCTACAACACCTAATTTCCTATTCTTGTTCAATATGCAATGACTTGAGGTACTGGCAATATAGGAATGTTTTATTCTCGTTACATTTGTGATATCTTGAGGAACTCCGCGATGTAAATTTCCTCTTCTCGTTATAGTCATGATGACTTGATGAGCTCGCAAAGCTAATGTCTTATTCTGGTCATATATGCAATATCTTGAGGAACCCCACAATAGGAATTCCTCATTCGAGGTGCACTTGCGATATCTTGAGGATATAGATATTTCTTATTCTGTGATATGGAGCGCGCATGAGGTATGTCTTATTCTCGTTTCGTATATGATATCTTGAGCAACTCCGCAATAGGAATATCCCAAGTAGCACAATGTTATAAGCGAGCTGTAACAACACCTAACGTAGTCGTATAGACGATGTAAATCAGTTACTTTTTACATAAATACTCAATCCGCCGTATTCACAAAGCATTCAATCTCCGTTAAGTCCTTACTGGAGTCCTCAGTTAAGGATAAATAAAAATCGCAACCTCAGTTAACGTATGTAACGGTGGTGAAAAAGGCCTCTTTCAAGTTAATTTTCGCGTTAACTGAGCTTGCGATTCTTATTTATTTTTAACTGAGGACCTTAGATAGGACTTACGGAGTTTGAAAGCTTTGTGAATACGGCGGAATATCTGCTATATAACTTTGATGCGTTGATAGTAACACTACATTATTTTATAACGACATAAAACTTATACTGAAATGTTGTGATGTGGTTGTAGTATACTACAATCTATATATGCCAAAATATTAACATCATTACGACGTTTATACAACTTCTATTGCAGAATATATATATATATATATACTGGTTATTTGAATGTAATTACATCGTTATTACATCAAATATTGTGCAGATTATATATTATTATGTGTATGTTTATCTTGCCTCGATTTTTCAACGTAATAGAATTAAAATTAGATTTTAATAAAATGAATAGAAGTTGCAGGAAACAGTACAATCTTTATATAACCGTATTAAGGAGAACAAGAAATGCAATAATTAAAAAGATAGACAAGTGATTGAAATGGAAATAAGTAATATTGATAATCGGTTAAATCCTCTTGTTCAGGAAATTTTCATAAAACTCCTTCCTCACTTCACATGTGCAATTTTAATCCAATCTCTCTCGGTTACACGATGCTTCTTTCTGAACTTCTTACAATCTCCCGATGGAAAATATAAATACATCCCCTTTATTTACGAAGTTGGAACTGACGTAAAAAAATATCTCGCCATCTTCGACCGTTTTTACAATTCTGAACATTCTTCAAAACACTGTACAGTGTTTTGAAGAAATTAGTATTTGTAATAATATTAATTATCTAGTGCAGTGCTCGTAGCTTGGCTTGATTAACAGTATACCTACATTACC
This sequence comes from Halyzia sedecimguttata, assembly GCA_937662695.2. Classification (NCBI taxonomy): domain Eukaryota; kingdom Metazoa; phylum Arthropoda; class Insecta; order Coleoptera; family Coccinellidae; genus Halyzia; species Halyzia sedecimguttata. The sequence goes on along the minus strand of OW569416.2, from coordinate 4,533,740 downwards.
TACACTAATATCACATAACCTAACTCTGTTTTCTATAATTCTATCGCACCTAAGATAATAGAGTTCTCTTTCGCACCTGAGATAATAGAGCTTTTTTGCGCGTATGTTCTGGGGAACATCGCGTTATAGTTTTGCCCAAATGTGAAATTTAATTCTGTGGTGCCGTCCGGCCGTTGCCACGATAACTTGAGAACGGAAAGAGCTAGCGACTTGAAATTTTCAGGGTAGGTGGCGCATCCCAATACGACGAACGAGTTCGTTAATGGGTATAATAGGCCCAATGGTTTCCGAGTAATAATTTTGTTTTCAACCAAAATAAATCCGATCGAATTTGAACTTGGTGAATAGTTGTAGAATATTGACCTAAGCCCGTTTGTGAAATTTTGTGAGAATCGTATCGCTAGAAAATTTTTGAAAAATTATTAAAAAATATTTTTGTTGTCACGATAACTTGAGAACAGAAAAAGATAGCGGCTTGAAATTTTCAGGTTGGGTTGTGCATCTGAATGCGACATTTGAGTTTGTTAATGAGCATAATCGTCCAAACGGTTTTAGAGTTGTAGCCATCTGAAATTTTCTGAAATTTTGTTGTTTTTTGTTCCTCATTAACTCGAAGAATACAAAACCGATTGAATTCAAACATGGTTATTAGTTGTAGAATGCCAACGCGAAAATTCTTGCAGAATTTCGTGAGAATGGTATAACTAGAAAATTAAAAAAAAATAATTAAAAATTATTGAAATAAATTCCATATATCATAAACTATTCGTCCGGCATAGCTGAAATTTTGGAAGAACCTTCAGAACCTAACTCTACTGCAGAGTTCCAAGTTTGAACACGATCGGATCTATATTGTTGGAGAACCGAGCAGCCTTTTGTGAGTTCGGTTGCTGGATACGAATCGTCGTATGATATGTTGTCTATGGTCGTATTTTTGCGAGAACCTTCAAATAATAAATATGAATGTCATGATAACATATTTTTGCGCGTATGTTATGGGAAAATCGTGTTATTTCATCACAAATCTATGGGAGATGATAGCCCTACATTAGCGGTCAGACCTGGTTTTGAAAGAGATCCTCCTTAGGAGGAGGCAACTAAATATTGAAGGGATTTCTATGAACAAGAGTGAATATATTTGAGAAATAGAGAAGGCGATTCTTCTTCAAGAAATCCATGTGCCTTATGAGGAGTATATTTGCGAGAGGTGACTTTTGAATTTTGCTGAAGGCTTCTGATCTTGTAAGGTGAGAGGCTCATTTGTGGATATTAAATCTCGTGATGGGTAGAGAGGAATTTTAGGCCAGTTTTTCTATCACTAATGAGAATATATCTTTATGATTCACCTCATCACCTTTATATCTATCAATGGACAGTTATTGGTTAAGAATAAGTAATTGAATATTACTGGAATTCAATTGAATTTCATTCAATATGTTAGTAACTAAACTTATAATTTTCATTACTTTGATTATTTAAATATGACATTAATTCCAGTAATATTTTTCAACAATAATTATTATATGTATTCTTCTCCTAACGAAGAATTGAAGGTAGACAAAAATGTGTTAATTTTTTCATCATTTCTTTCTATCCTGACTTCACGAAAAATAAATTGGTTCAAGCACTGACGTGAAGTCAGGAGCTTTTGCGCGTATGTTCTATTGTCTATTCTCCTGTATTGGACAGCATTAATCGAATTCACCATGGTAAATTCGATTAAGAGTGTCTAATACAGGAGAACAGACAATAGAATTCACCATGGTAAATTCGATTAAGAGTGTTCAATACAGGAGAATGGACAATAGAACATACGCGCAAAAGCTCCTGGTTTCACGTCAGTGCTTGAACCAATTTTTATATCAATTATATTGATGAATTTGTAAATATAATAGAATCAAGCGCGCCAGAAAGAATTGTGCCATTATAATAACTGGAGAAATTTCATCTGAATATACTACTACTTCTTCAATAGCGACGATGCAAAAGATACAGGTTTTTTTGTAGAGCCCATAGATGCAGAGGTTCGAGTACCATCATGGAATTATTTCAGAAAATAAGTTGGAACCAATTATTATGTAAGTAAAAAATTGAAATATCTAAGCGTAATAGCTCATGCAAAAAACATGTCAAATTTCCAGTGATTTAAAAAGACATGAAACGTTCAAATGAGGTATTTTTGGCGCTCTAGTTCCTCGGAACTGAGTGCTTATCAATTTGCCCAAATGCCTGTAATTTTCGAATATTTCGATGAAAATGGTCTTAAACGATTTGGTTCGACTCACTGATCAAGAATCCGTGGTCGAAATTTATTCTGTCCGGCCGGCCGGCCGTCCGGCCGTAGGCACGATAACTCTTGAACGGAATGGGCTAGAGAGTTGAAATTTTCAGAGTAGGTTTGGGGGATGAATATTTCGGCTAAGTTCGTTACTGGGTAAAATCGGACAGAAGGTTTCGGAGTAATAAAAAAAAAATTTTTTTTTTACAAAACAAATTCAAAATTAATTTTTTTTAATAAGCAGTTTTATCATAAGAATCCATTCATATCATTTTTAACTCTAACAAGCTAATACTTTCGGAGATATGATTTTTCAAAATTTCAATGTAAATCGTATTTCATAGGTTGATATAATTATTCTATGTATATTCTATGTATGAATTGCCATAAAGTCAACTTGACAGAAGGGAATATTGTAACTTCAAGAATATTGGGGTTGAAATACTCGTATTTTAGCGATGCAACGGGGACCTCACCCGAAAAAGTTTGAAAATATTACGTAAATTGAAAGAATAATTCCAAAGTTCGAGAGAGGAGAAAATTTTGTGAACGTAGATCAGGAAATTTTTGATCGATTACAAGGTAATTTATTATTACTTATCTTCTTTTATACATGTTTTATGGAATACCTACTATTTGTAGGTACTTTAAACCTGTTTTGGGCAATTGTCATACGAAACTTGTTTTTTTGGCGCTCTAGTTCCTCGGAACAGATTGCTTATCAATTTGCCCAAGTGTCTGTAATTTTGGAATTTTTGGCTGAAAATGGTCTCAAATGATTTGGTTCGACTCACTGATCAAGAATCCGAGTGCGAAATCGATTCTGTCCAGCCGGCCGACCGGCCGTAGGCACGATAACTCTCGAACGAAAGGAGTTAGCGGATTGAAAATTGCAAGGTGGTTTTGGAGCGTAAATACCTCGGACAAGTTCGTTAATGGGCGTTAACCATCAAGGGGTTTCGGAGTTATGGCCAATTTTAGTAAAAATATTTTTTATGAATATTTCCGAAACCGATCACTCGATCTATCTGAAATTTAGCACCAGACTGTAGAAGACAGTAGAATCATGAACTTTATACGCATGTGCAGTTTTGTATTGACCAGATTACCGCAAAGTGTAAAAAAAAAATTTGAAAATGTGGTGCAGTTCTCATTCTGATGATTGCTCATTTAATCTTCATAAATAAACTATTATTTGAATTGAATTTCCTTTTTGATGCAGTTCTATCATATTAATTATTTATCAATATCATTTTTGAAGTTGTATAAACGTTATTATCTATGTTGTACCAACACATAATATCGGTTTAACATAAACCATTATAACCTAAAACACAACTACAATGTTTGATAATCAGTTGCTAGAGTTGCAGAGCCATGAAGGTTTTTTGCAATTTTTGACTTGAAAACTACTTCTAATAATCGCAATTTATAATTAAAATGTAATTTCAGTGTTTTTTCGAAAAAAAAAATTGTCGCCATTTGGCGACAGTGGCACAGCACATCAAATATGATAGTGGAATGCCGCTGTCGTCATATGGCGTCCAATTTATTCATCACCTATTAGTTGTACAATGAGCTAGTTACGTCATTTTATTGAAATGAAAAAAAGTAACATTCAAATTAACGTTTTATTTTATCAAACATAGAACAATGGAGTACTTTTAGGTATACATACTAAATATAAAACACTTTTCAACAGAAAGTAAAAATGAATAAATGAACATTAAGATCTTGAGGAATATGGATAACATATGAATATTATTAAAATAAAACAATTGCCAACTGAAGTTTTCGTTGTTGCTGACTGGCTGATTCATATTTTTTTATATATTCATAACATAACACATCCTCTGAATCTTTCTGCACGACATCATCATAATCCTACTCTAGATCCGATTTAGAAGGTTTATAGACGTCGTCATGGCTAAGTCCATCAAAATCTTCAAAATTACTTTCTTTCAAAATCCGTAATAACTCTTAAGCGCTCAATTTTTTCGAATAGTTACACCTTTTCGATTGCGAGGGTCCTGCGACGTCCACATCGTCCGCATTTTGCAGCATGAACCAAATACCGAGGAAAATACGTAAAAAATCTCTCGCGAGTTCGACCACAAGAGTCCTTACATTAGTTGAAACTGAAACATACTGAATCTATCCAGTACACTAAAATTCTTCAATAAAAATATCATGAATCGCCATCTGTATTCCAAATCTAAACCGCCCCGATTGCAGTGCGTGCCAGCAAAATCGCGACAACAAAAGTTTGAACCAATCATGAAAACAATGCCTGAAGGACCTACCCTGAGTGCCAAGTAACATTCGGTACCGTACTCCAGCACCACGAGAATTAAAATGCTATATATTGAAGTCGCCCTCGTGTCGCCATTTGGCGACGGTGGCACTTGGTAAACGGTTTATGCGTCGCCAAATGGCGACACCGGCAGCGAACGTGTTAACAGGTCGTTATTACAACTTTACAACAGTCGTATATGTAGTGAAATCATTATGTACTAATTTGATACTGATTCACGTAGGCTATCGGTTTTATGGATTGTTACATAGACGTCCATACGACCGATATTTATAACACTTTTGCTACTTGGGATCCTATTTTCATTGTACTCACGATGAGTTGAGCGGCTAACAATGGAGAAATCTTATTCAGGTAACATATCCAATATCCTGAGGAACTCCGCAATAAGAATTTCTTATTTTCATTGAACTTGCGATGACTTGAACAGCTCGAAATAGAAATATCTTATTCCGGTTCCATATGCGATATCTTTAGGAACTCCGCAGTAGGAATTTGTTATTCTCGTTATACGTGTGATGACTTGAGTAGCTCGCAATGGGAATGTCTTATTCTGGTTATTTGTATAATATCTTGAGGAGGTCGCAATAGGAATTTATTATTCTGGTTACATGTGTGATAATCTGTGGAACTCTACAGTAGGAATTTTTTATTCTCGATACCCTTGCAATATCTTGAGGATCTCGCAATAGGAGCTCGCAATAAATCCTCATTTTAATGTCCCAAAGATCTCTATGTGAGGTATGTGTTACCTGGATTTGAAACAGCCAAGCCATACTTTTTGACCAAGATGTGGGGTTTATAGAATTAGGGCTTGTAGAGAAAGGCCTTGTATGCAGTTAGAAGCTTTGAACCAATTTTAAACGTATTTTTTTGGGGAGATTATTATATCTGAAGTCATCTTTAGTCACCTGTCTATGTCAATAAGAGGCTTTGTAAACAAAATACTTCCACATGTATGCAACTACGATATTTCCAAAATAAGCTAGAAGTGTACGTATGCACCATAAAAGTTTTTGTAATTTACCAGGATGTTCCACACAATTTTTGAATGTTTACACGAGTGTTTACATTACAACTCAATAAATAGTTCAATACTTTGCTACAAATAACCATGTGTCATTGAAATTTCTAATATTTCGCTTGAATTTAATAACCCTTCACACTTACCCATTAACATGAGTTCAATGGACTAGACTAGACTTTGACGGGGGCTATTCGGGTAAAAATGAATAAAAAAGATAGTATTTTATTAAACATTACGACATAAATATGAATAAGGAGTACTAAAGCTAATCACAAAATGTTCTGTCTGCCCTCAGTTGATCTAGCGAAAGCATTAGCATATGGAATTTGATCCCTAACGATATATATCAAAATTAACATAGCTGCCAAGAAGGCAATTGCGAAGAATGAACCTAAAAAGTACATCATGGTTGATTTTTTTGGTTCGCAATCCGAATAATTCATAGTTTCTAAGTAATCTACAATCGTTAGCTTATGCGAACCGGCGCACAGTAAACTTCGATATCTCTCTGATGCTTTTATCTCTATCAATAACAATTTATTGGTGTACATTCTCCTCATCATTCGACAGTCGCAAGAAAACGGACTGTAGTCAATATCGAAAGCAGCGAAATTACTGAAATCCTCTAACATAGCTTGACTTAAATAGGTGAAGTGATTGGATGAAGCATAAAATTTCTCTAGTTTACTCTTGAAGAATACCCGATCATCCCATGCAAATAAAGGGTTGGACGAGATATCCAATATTTCAAGATTTTTGAGTGGTTCAAAATCCCAAGACGATATTGACTCAAGACTGTTCCTTTGTAATCCCAAACACTTCAAATTGGTGAGATGTTTGAATAAATTTTTTTCATTCGCACTTATATAACTTATGTCATTCCCTCCAACTAGTAGTGTCTCCAAATTCTCAAGACCCAAGAACGGTTCGGATGGATACTTAATATACATAATGAAGAATTTATTATCCTCCAAATTCAGATACTTCAATTTATTCAGTTGAGAAAAGGCACCTGTACTAATTTTGGCAATGATACAATGCTTGAGATTCAGTTCTCTTAAGGCAGGCATGAATTTAAAAGAGTCCTTCAACAAAAATGCCAGTCTAGTAGAGTGAAGATCAAGATATTCAACTTTGGTCACATCAAGTTCAGATTCTAAGTGGAAGAACTCCCAAGCACCTTTTTTTGTAAACTCTGATAGGTCCAGATATTTTAAATTGGGTAGTTGCTTTGGTAGCGTGAAATAAGACAAATTATGTTTTCTCAAGATGAGTTTTTCCACATTTGGAATCTTAGTATAGAAAGAATCTTGAATAAAATTGACAGAGACATTGCTCATATCTAATATTTTTATGTTCGGTAATCTATTTGGTATAGTTTTTTCTTCGAGCATTTCAAAGCGATTTCCTGATAATATTAAGGAATTTATATTCGATTCAGCAATTACTGTGGTGAGTGATTCGGGTACTGATTCATGCACATCAATGCAATTGAGATCCAAAATGGTTAAATTAATACCCGAAGACATTGTTCGTTTCAAAAGTTCAACGAGGGTATGCATAGCCAGTCTATTTCCTCCTATATGCAAATTCGATAATTTCTTCAAAGGACTCAGAGAATCACTTTCTATATTCTGGATTCCACACGAACTCAAATCAAGTTCATTGAGCTCACCGTCTTTCATAAAATCGAAGTCTTTTGATGATATGTTTACGAAATTGTGTCCAGTTATATTAAGTTTCTGAAGATTTGGAAGATTTCTTGGTTGTAAGGCTTTCGTCAAATCTCCCACCATTAGTAATCCACAATGCACTACTTTCAGTTCTTTCAGATTTACCAAACCTTGAAACGTATCAGGAAGAAAATTAATCAACATGGGGTTTGATATTATATTCAAAGTAGTCATATCAGGTAGGCTGTTGAAAACTGATTCTTGAATAAGCTGCAGTTTCAGATTTCCCTCAATAGTCAATGCCTCTAAATGGCTTAAGCTTGAGAAATCACCAGCAATTATCTCTTTTATTGATGTTGATCTCAAAATAAGTTCTGTTGTATTAATCATAATTTCTTTCGGATACTTCTGACAAGAGTTTTGTTTATTATTGTTGTTGTAACAGATACTGTATCCATCAGGCACCTCCTTGCAAATGCACCCATCTTTAGAGGCAATCAACTTTGCTGTACGTGTTCCTGCATTGTATGTTTTTGAACAGCATGATGGTTTTTCTAAGGTTTCTGATGCTTGTGATGAAAACAGATGTAGAAGAAAAACGGAGACAAGAGTTGTGATCGTTCTTCGATTTGGTATCCTGAAAAAATAAATGAGTGTTAATTTCAAGAAAATATTATATGCACTGAATTCCTATAACATCGGCAGATATCTTCCCGGTGTGACACCCCATCAGCCAAACAGAAGTATGTAGAGTTATAACCTTTGTTATACGGTAGCTGTCGAAGTTTTATGATGATCTGACGTTTGGTTTAAAAGTTACAGTGGTTTTAGTAGAACAACTTAAAAAAAAATTGCTCAAGCCCTGTGGACATGAGCTTTCTGGCGCTCTAGTTCAAACAGACAAATTATATCTCCGAAAGTATTGGTTTCTCAGAGTTGGGAATTATATCAATGTATTCTTGTGATAGAACTACATCATAAAGGAAATTCAATTCAAATAATATTTTATTTATCAAGATTTTTATTTATATATTTAGCGTATGGCGCTTTACACACTCTATACAATATATATATGGACACATATTTCTAGATACAAAAATATAAAAAATGTAAACATACGAAAAAACCAAAAAACATAAATATACGTATTCACAATAGTGAAACAAGTATACTACGTTAACAAAGTTATCAAGATTAAATGAGCAATCTGAGAGAGAACTGGAAGAAATCAAATTAAAATAGCTGAAATGAATTTGACTCTCTCTTATAGAACCGGATGACATGTAAGAGTATGAACACAGATCATATAATAAATCATAGATAGAATAATTATAGCATTCTGTGAAAACATAGAAGTATCTTCGAAAGTATTAGCTTGTTGGAGTTGAAAATGATATCAATGGATTTTTATGGTGAAACTGCATCTTAAAAATGAAATTAAATAGAAATTTTTAGGTTAAAAAATGTTTTTTTTCTTTACTCCGAAACCATCTGGCCTATTTTGCCCAATAACGAACTTAACCGAGATATTCATCTCACTAACCTACTCTGAAAATTTTAACTGCCGAGCTCATTTTGTTCGAGAGTTATTGTAGAAACAAAATTTATAAATTTTCAAATTTTTTTTTGACACTTTACGGTAACTCGATCAATACAAAACTTCACATGCGTATAAAGGTCCGATAGATCGAGTGATTGGTTTCGGAAATATTCATAAAGAATGTTTTGACTAAAAACGGTCATAACTCCGAAATGGGCGAAATCCATCAAGCGGGATTTCGTCCATTAACGAACTCGTCCAAGATATTTACGCTGCAAACCTACCATGCAAATTTCAATCCTCTAACTCCTTGCGTTCGAGAGTAATCGTGTTAGAGGACGGCCGGCCAGACAAAAATCGATTTCGACCTCGGATTCTTGATCAGTGAGTCGAGCCAAATCGTTTGAGACCATTTTCAGCCAAAAATTCGAAAATTACAGACATTTGGGCAAATTGACAAGCACTCTGTTCCGAGGAACAAGAGCGCCAAAAATAACACCTGTGTTCATAAGTCATTGATTTTTTGTGGGAAAAATGGTTCAAGCATTGACGTGAAGTCAGGAGCTTTTGCGCGTATGTTCTATTGTCCATTCTCCTGTATTGGACAATCTTAATCGAATTTACCATGGTAAATTGAACCAATTTTTTTTTTCGTAAAATTCTCTAGGGATACGGCTCTCACAAAATTTTACGCACATCTTTATGTCGCTAATTTACAACTAGTTACCAAGCTTCAATTCGATCAAGGCTATACTTTTTGAGTTATCCAGAAAATAATATTCCAGGTGGGTATAACTCCGAAACCGATGGACCGATTATGCTCAAAATCGAATATAACTCTCCCAGAGGGATGTACAACCTGCCCTGCAAATCCTTATCTCCTTTCGTTCGAAAGTAATCAAGGCAACGGTCACCCAACCAGCTACTGAATTCACACAAGGCTGCTCGGATCTCCAACAATATAGATCTGATAGTTTTTTAATTTGAAACTTGACAATAGAGTCGTTAGGTTTGTATTCTACAACTATTTGCCAAGTTTCAATTCGATTTGATCTGTATTGGTTGGGAACAAAATTATTACTATTAAACCATTGGACCGAATATGCCTATTAACGAACGTTACGTCGTATTGGAGGGTACCACCTACCCTGAAAATTTTAGGTCGATATCTTTTTCTGTTCTCAAGTTATCGAGGCAACGGACGGCCGGCCGGCCCAACAGAATGAATTTTGACGTCGAAGTCTTCATCAGGGAGTCCAACCCAATCGTTTGAGACCACTTTCGGCACAAAATTCGAGAATTACAGACATTTGGGCAAAATTATATCGCGATGTTCCCCAGAACATACGCGCAAAAAAACCGAATCGAATGCTTGGCTGGTAGGTGATATTCAGACTCTGCAACAGAAAAATCTTAACTTCTTGGCCGATTCAATGAATTTAAACGTGGTCGAATGAACAACAATGATTTGCCATGCCAGATCTTCCAAAATAGGTGGTTATACCGGAAAGGTGCTAGCGTGGTTTAACGGAACAGACCGGCAATTTAAAATATTTGTAGATTTAATTAATAGCATTCATCCAAATGTCAAATTCATAAAAGAAATGGAAAACTCGATGGAGCAATTAATTATTTGGATTTAACAATATCGCGGACAAACAATAAACATAATTTTAAATATTTAAGAAACCATTCCATACGGATACAATAAATTATTATCTATCCTCGTGTCACTCATTCGAAAATGTAATTCGCGGCATTTCATAGTATGTTATACAGGCTAATTAATATACCTTTATCCGAAGAAAACTATTGTGAAGAATTGGAAATTATCAAACAAATAGCGGTAAACAATGGATATGATACACAGTTAATCAGCAAAATGCTGAAGAAATAACAATTTAGAAAAAACATTTGTTTAGTACTAGTGGCCAGCAGTCCATACTTTGAGATTATATGAGCCAATAGATTAATTTATTGGGTTGATACATTGAATTGGTAGATATTTGAATCGGTAAATTAATTGAACCAGTAGATCAATGGAATCGGTAGTTGAGATAAACCGATAATTGCATTTTTTCAGTAGATGAAAATTTTTTCAGTAGATGAACACTTTTCCAGTAGATGGGCATTTTTCCAGTGGATCTACATGTTTCCAGTAGATCTACATTTTTCCGGTACATCTACATTTTTCAAGTAGATCTACATTTTTTTAGTAGATCAATACAATCGGTAGATCAATTGAACTGGTAGTTCAACGCCCCTAATGGGTCCTGTTGTGATCCTGAGACCCATGCACGAAAATCCCATCGAAATATGTTGAGCCGTTTATGAGTTGCTACTAACTGAATACAGTGCCACCTACTGCGATCCTATTGTGACCCTAAGACCCATTCAAACCCGCACACAATATTTCATCAGTCGAGCTATCTCTCAGTTCCTGTTGACCGACTGCAGCGCCACCTACCGGGGAATATTATGGACCTGACACCTACACAGGCACAAAGTTTAATCGAAATTGGTTTAGCCGTTTCTGAGTTCCTGTATATCGATTGGGCACCCCCTTCCTGATGCTATTTTGAACCAGAGACCCACTGAAACACACATACAAATTTTTATCGAAATCAGTCCAGCCGTTTTTGAGTTCCAATAATCTGCGCCACCTACTGCATCCTATCGTGAACCGGGGACGCACTAAATCTCATTCAAAAATAATTATCAAAATTGGTCCAGCCGTTTTCGAGTTCATATAGACCAATTGTAGTGCCACCTACCGGATCATATTGTGAACCTGGAGTCCATCGAAACGTTTTATCAAAATCAGTATAGCCCTATCTGATTTTCTGTAAATCGATTGTAGCACCACCTAGCGGACCAATTGTGAATCTTAAACTCTTTGAGATACTACGAAACACACACACAAAGTTCCATCACAATCGTTCAAGTCGTTTCGGTGTTGACATTTTCCGAAAACCAACCTTCAAGGTTCCTGCCAAATCTCCCTCTTAACATCCAAAAAAACTACACCTTTATAACGACATTTTCAAAAGGTTTCTCATTCGTCTTCCATCCAGTATTATGTAGTACCTATTGATAAACCAGCAGATCTACCTAGGAATAAATTATTGTAAAGGTTTACAAAGTAGATACTAGCAATGTAACACTCCGCCGTATTCACAAAGCATCAGGTCCTCAGTTGAAGATAAATATGAATCGCAACCTCAGTTGACGTATTTACTTCACTTCAACTGTATCGATTCAAATGTATCCTTAACTGAGGACCTCAGTTAGGACTTAACGGACATTGAATGCTATGTGAATACGACGGATTCTGCAACTTGTTTTAAATAAGTTGTTAGAAGTAAAAGAAGAAAGAAAAAGAAGCAAGAAGAAGAAAACAGAAAGTCTATGTCCAAGCCATGGAGGTATAGGGAGGTCATTACTTGTCAAGAAATACGTATGATGTATTATGAACTTATGAAGAAGTGCCTGTCTCGACGAAAAGCGTCATAATATCAAATAAATTAGTGCGAATGGTATTTAATTTTTCATTGAGTTAATATGGATTTACATGAAGTAAAATTCACAAGCATTGAATCATGACATTGATGAATTCAAACATGAAAATATACTGAAGCTAGTGAACCACATTTCGGATACTTCTCAGATTGTGCAATTATATTGATTTTTAGAAATAATTGTGCCACTAGAAAACAATTTTTCCTTCTGATTACTCAATTACTGAAAACTTACATGATGAAACCTATGGCTACAGTTCGTAGTGGGGTATAGATACAGATTCTCTTTTGTGATCAGTTGAACTATTATTTGGATTGTACCTGGTTGAGGCTGATATGGAATTTGCAACTGGAATCAATCATGAATTGTTTTGAGGTCTCTGCTAAACTTAATCTGTAAAAAAAAACAATGTGAGACTTCAAAATTTGTTTGGTGTATATTTATATCAATTGAATAATTGCCAACAAAATAATTCTGAAGATTTTGGCTTGGTGTCTGATGAAGGAGTCTGATTTAGTTTCCAAAACTTTCCAGAATAGTTGACATTTTTCAGAGTTGCTAAAATAAAATCAACGAACCATTTACTGATGAATTCACCTCCGAAAGTATCCATTAATGATTACTCAATTATTATGAATTCATTCTTATAAATTAAGACTATCAGAGCATACCGACTCGATAATGATTTGTGAAACCCTTTGTTGGGCTGACTGAGAAGTATCCCAGCTCGGCCCAAGCGGAATATTTATTGATGGTTAAAATCAATGAATATTTCACCATCTGTCTTTTTTAAGTATCCCGAGTTGAAGCCTCACATCCCGTTCCAGGTATCAATTGAAATCCAGTAGCTGAGACGGCATGAAGAAGGATATGCGGCCATCCTTTATGAAAAACTCCTTGCATTGATTTTCAAAAGCGAGAATGCTGATCTGCAGGAGTTTCTCTCTCATCCACACAGAATATATATTAATATGTGCTCCTTAAACTCATCTCTATCTCTCTATGGGACTATGCCTAGTAAACACATTTCCTTCAAGCACTGACGTGAAGTCAGGGGCTTTTGCGCGTATGTTCTATTGTCCATTCTCCTTCATTGGACACTCTTAATCGAATTTACCATAGTAAATTGAATTTGAAATTTGTAATGTACATGGAATCATTTTTTCGTTACTCTGAAACCACCTGGCCAATTTTGCCCAATTAATAACTTAACTGAGATATTCATCTCCCCAACCCTACTCTGAAAATATCAACTGTCTAGCTCATTCCGTTCGAGAGTTATCGTGTTAACAAGACGGCCGGATATAATCGCTTTTGACTATGGATTCCTTGATCAGTGAGTCGAACACAAAGTTACAGATATTTGCGCAAATTGATAAGCGCTCTGTTCTGTGGAACAAGAATTTTTGACCTAATGAAGGTTCAGCCGCTTTTCTATCTGAACGCACACGGAAAAACTGAATTGATCCTATTCCAATCTTCAGATGCCCTTTACTTCACTCCGTGATCATGCACGGTAGATTACTACAATTGCAAATCCAGCGTTGCCAGTTTCCTCGATTAATGTGACCGGCATTGAAGCAGAAATATCGAGTGGTTCGTCGCTTACGTATTGCAGGTTTCCTTCCATTCCGATGTGGCGACGCAGAAATTACAATTCTACGTAGTAATCGTCCGTGTATCATTGAAATCGTGTGAAATTTTGTGAGAATCGTGTTGTTAGACAATTTTTTAAAAAATTATTAAAAAATATCATTTACATTTCGATAACCCGAGAAAGGAAAAAGATAGCGACTTGCAATTTTTAGGGTAGGTTTCGAATCTGAATGCGACATTTGTGTTTATTAATAGGCATAATCGGCTAAACGGTTTCGGAGTTATACTAATCTGAAATTTGGTTTTTATTTCCTCAATAACTCGAAAAATACAAAACCGATTCAATTCAAACTTGCTTACTAGTAGTAAAATGCTGGCTCGAAAATTCTTGCAAAATTTTTCGAGAATCGTGTCACTAGAAAATCAAAGAAAAATAATTGAAAATCATTGAAAACATTCTATATATCCGAAACTATTCGCCCGACATCACTGAAATGAGAGAGCCTTCAAAACCTAACTCTACTACCAAATTCCAAGTTTTAACATGATCGGATGTATATTTTCGAAGATCCGAGCACCCTTGGATAAGTTCAGTAGCTGGATGGGTGACCGTTGCCTCGATAACTATCGAACGAATAGAGGAAGGGAGTTGAAATTTTCAGGCTTGGTTGCGCATATGAATGGGAGAGTTGAGTTCGCGGATGGGCATAATCGGCCCAACGGTTTCGGAGTTATAACAATCTGGAATATTATTTTCTCGATAACTCAAATAATGCAGATCCGATCGAATTGAAACTTGGTAACTAGTTGTAGAATATCGACGTGTGAGAAACTTTGTGAGAACCGTACCCGTAGAAAATTTTAAAAAAAAATTACGAAAAAAATATTGAGAAAAAAAAATTGGATCAAGCACTGACGTGAAGTCAGGAGCTTTTGCGCGTATGTTCTATTGTTCATTCTCCTGTATTGGACACACTTAATCGAATTCATCATGACTTCACGAAAAAAAATATTGTTTCAAGCACTGACTTGAAGTCAGGAGCTTTTGTGCGTATGTTCTAATGTCCATTCTCTTGTATTGGACAGTCTTAATCGAATTTACAATGGTGAATTCTATTGTCTGTTCTCCTGTATTGGACACTCTTAATCGAATTTACCATAGTAAATTGGATTAAGAATTTTTCCGAAAGACTGTGACATAAGGGATTAGATTCAACAGATTGGGTTGTTGTTCTTGTTATTTATTTTGTTGTACTTGATTAATTGGTACTTGATTAGAAGCTCTTATATGTAAATTCATGTTGTAAATATTTATAAATTGTCTCAGATATATATTTCATTCATTCCATTTACAAGAGTAGAACAAATCTGTGATAGATCAACATTGTTGCTTTAAAGGTTCACTCTTCTCCCGGTATTGGATAGGTGTCTAAAACATTGTTTGTTGTTAATGATATCACAATCAATCAATGAGGCTAAGTAAAATTCGCAATTAACAGGGTCACCAAGATATGTACATACATAGTATTATCGATGCGTGTATTGTTTTTATTAACCTGCCTGAGTTAAGATATGATAGATCATGATAAAAATATATGAAATAATTTCTACATACATTGTTTGGTCAACCTACTTCTAGAAATATCGATTTCTGTATAATGAAATGAGATTTGATGATAATAATCCTTCACTGAATAGATCTGTATTTTCTCTTCCAAACTCTGAAAAATATCCATAATCTAATTTAGAAACACAAGATATATGCCAAATATCAAGAAATTTAAGAAACGATTGAAAACTTGGATGAACAGTGGATGTAGACAATTAATACACAGATTAATAAATAATGAATGAACAAAAACAGAGGAAAAAAATGGGTTCAAGCCCTGTGGACAGGAGCTTTCTGGCGCTCTAGTTCAAACAGACAAATTATATCTCCGAAAGTATTGGTTTCTCTGAGTTGGGAATTATATCAATGTATACATATGATAGAGCTGCATCATAAAGGAAATTCAATTCAAATAATAGTTTATTTATTAAGATTAAATGAGCAATCATGAGAATGAGAACTGCACCATGGAAGAAATCGAATTGAATCTGGCCAATTTTGCCCAATAACGAACTTAACCGAGATATTCATCTCCCTAACCTACTCTGAAAATTTCAACTACCTAGCTCATTCCGTTCGAGAGTTATTGTGGAAAAACTTTTTTTAAATTTTCAAATTTTTTTTTTTACACTTTGCGGTAATCTGGTCAATACAAAACTTCACATGCGTATAAAGGTCATGATTCTACAATTTGATGCTAAATTTCAGATAGATCGAACGAACTTGTCCGAGATATTTACGCTCCAAAACCACCTTGCAATTTTCAATCCGCTAACTCCTTTCGTTCGAGAGTTATCGTGCCTACGGCCGGTCGGCCGGCCGGACTGAATCGATTTCGCACTCGGATTCTTGATCAGTGAGTCGAACCAAGTCGTTTGAGACCATTTTCAGCCAAAAATTTCAAAATTACAGACACTTGGGCAAATTGATAAGCACACTGTTCCGAGGAACTAGAGCGCCAAAAAAACAAGTTTCGTATGACAATTGCCCAAAACAGGTTTAAAGTACCTACAAATAGTAGGTATTCCATAAAACAAATATGAAAGAAGATAAGTAATAATAAAAAATTACCTTGTAATCGATCAAAAATTTCCTGATCTACGTTCACCAAACTACAGAATTATGCTTTCAATATTTACGTAATATTTCCAAACATTTTCGGGTGAGGTCCCCGTTGCATCGCTAAAATACGAGTATTTGAACCCCAATATTTTTGAAGTTACAATATTCCCTTCTATCAAGTTGACATTATGAGAATTCATACATAGAATAATAATTATATCAATCTGTGAAATACGATTTACATTGAAATTTAAAAAAATCATATCTCCGAAAGTATTAGCTTGTTAGAGTTGAAAATGATATAAATGGATTCTTATGATAAAACTGCTTATTAAAAAAAATTTGATTTGGAATTTGTTTCGTGAAAAAAAATGTTTTGTTTTGTTACTCCGAAACCATCTGTCCGATTTTGCCCAATAACGAACTTAGCCGAGATATTCATCCCCCAAACCTACTCTGAAAATTTCAACTCTTTAGCTCATTCCGTTCGAGAGTTATCGTGCTTACGGCCGGACCGGCCGGCCGGACAGAATGAATTTCGACCACGGATTCTTGATCAGTGAGTCGAACCAAATCGTTTAAGACCATTTTCATCGAAATATTCCAAAATTACAGACATTTGGGCAAATTGATAAGCACTCAGTTCCGAGGAACTAGGGCGCCAAAAAGGAAAACCTACATACATACATAGCAAAACAACGACGAAAGAAAAATACCTGATGATGACAAAAAGACTCGAATGCGACAGAAAAATGAAACTATACCCGATGATGACAGAAAAAATAACCGTCCCTTGGATATCATGCTTTATCTTTATCTTTTTGCGGAGAATATTGATATTTATGTTTTTTTATGTGTTCTTTCAACGTTCATCCTCATGGAACATTATCAAGAATTATTTTTTAATTTTAGTCACAAACAGGTTGTAATCTAATTTCACCTCTGTGATGTATTCTGTTTATTTTTCGAAATAAACTCATATTATTATTATTATTATTATTTGTCAGAAGTAATATATAGAACAATCTTGTCAAACAGTAACGAAACATACACGATATAACAACTATTTTGTAACGTTTCGGAGAATCCCATACACGCTCAATATTATTGTACGATATTTTAATTTGCGCTATTTAATTGATCGTGTTGGAGCGATATTGAAAGGTTGCGCAATAGCGCAATATATTGCACAACCATCAATATCGCCTCCATCCGATAATATTTTTCGCACGAAACAACATATTGTACAATAATATTGACCATCTAGGGGTCACCGTAAATATATTGTGCAACCCTCATTGCACAATAATATTGAGCGTGTATGGCCTGCTTCAATCAGTCCCCTTCTTCAAATTTAAAAATTGAATTTCAGAATACCATCAACAAAACAACCTGATTAGATGTATTAAAATACAAGGCCAGCCGACCAGTGAGAGCGGAAAGCTGCGAAATGGAATTTGTCTGGACCGATACCGTAGGTTACCGTTGATACGTGTTATGTAGGTTTTTCCATATTTATATACCGGTATCGAATTCGGACGAATTAGATATCTCAACTTTTCGCAGCTTTCCGCTGATCCTGATCTTGAATTCATTTCCAGCGATATTATCGATGTAGGTATCATAAAATTACCATGGCAATTTCTATAAGAGTTTCCAATACAGAAAAATGGACAATATACAACATACACGCAAAAGCTCCTGACTTCAGGTCAGTGCTTGAACCAATTATTTTTTCATAATTTTTTAAAATTTGCTAGTGATTCTCACAAAATTATACACACGTCTTTATACCGATATTCTACTAGTTACCAAGCTTCAATTCGATCAAGTCTATGTTTTTTGAGTTATCGAGGAAATAGTATTCCGGATGGGTTTAACTCCGAAACCGTTGGACCGATTATGCCCAAAAATCAACTTAGCCCTCCCATACGCATACGCAACCTACCCTGAAAATAGCATGTCCCTATCTCCTTTCGTTCGAAAGATATCAATGCAACGGTCACCCATCCAGCTACAGAACTCACACAAGGCTGCTCGGATAACCAACAATATAGATCCGATCATGTTCCAACCAATAGTTTCTGATATGTAGAATTTTTTAAAATTATTTTTCAAGATTTTTAAGTTAAACGATCCTCACGAAATTTAGCAAGAATTTTTTCGTTGGCATTCTACAACTAATAACCATGTCGAATTGGATGGGTTTTGTAGTTTTCGAGTTATTGAGGAAATAATAACCAAATTTCAGATGGGTACTCAACACGTTTCGATTCGATCAGATTTGTATTGGTTGAAAACAGAATTATTGCTCGGAAATCATTGGGCCGATTATGCGAACTTGTCAGTCGTATTGAGATGCACCATCTACCCTGAAAAGTCCTCTTTCCGTTCTCAAGTTATCGTGGCAACGGCCGGCCGGAAGCCAGTCGAAATTCGAAATTCACATACATTTGGGCAAAATGATAGCGTGACGTTCCCCAGAACACGCGCAAAAATAGCGTATGATCTACGTGTATAAAGGCGTTCCGCACCATGTAGTGCCCTCAAACTCGTTGCTTGTGTTTTAAAGGCTCTACACTGTATCATAATATACTATCGGTATCGGTACTACTGGTATCGAATTCACACGAATTAGATATAGCAACTTTTAGCAGTAATAATATATTTCATGCTTTGGAAAAATACATATTTCTTGCCCATGTCAAAAAAAAATCATCATAGTATTGAACCTCAAAGGAAAAATATAAACCATGTTAGCTAATAGACACCCATATATAGATATATATAAAAACAATGTACCTACAGTAAAATACACACATTCATAAAAAAAACTAAACTAAGCACACAACAGCAAAGAAACTGTAGTTAGGGGGACATTAATCGGAAGTCACAATGTAAAAACTCGTCGACATCATAAAAAGCACTCTTCAAAAGAAAAGACTTCATCCTCCTCTTGAACAACTCAGCAGGCAGCATCGAAATGGAGGGTGGCAACCTTTTATACAACTTCACCGAGAAATTAAAAGGGCCCTTTTGAGATTTGGCCAAACGACAGAACTCTGATCTGATTAAAAATCTACTACGAGTGGGATATTCATGATAATCTTCACACTCTCACTGCCCGGCCTAAGGAATTATCCTTATCTAGAATTCATTCCCAGCTTTATTATCAATCTATCATAAGAATTGGTTCAAGCCCTATGTCCTTCCACAAACAAGCAAGTCGATCATCACAACCGCAAACCGTTTCAGTTCAGGAACATCAGTTCCCAGTCTAGGAGTTGTACAGGTTATGTCGATTATAAATCATTAGCTATCGATGGTGTTTGCCTGAATTGTGGTCGATCAAATCACAGATCTCCTGAATGCAGATTGCATCGTGAATCGCTGAAGTGCACTTCTTGTAGGAAGATTGGTCATGTCGCCAAGGTCTGCATCACTTCGCTGCTCCAGAAATCTAAGACTCAGCATTTGACGACCGAAAATTTTTAAAGTGAGGATCCGCATTGTGACCAGGAGTTTGGCATTGTCCAGATGGAAAATATTGAGGACTTGTACGTGTTTGGGCCAAACACAGATAAGTACATTGTCGAAGTAACTCTCAATAGCAAGTCACAAAATTTTGAAGTGGACTCTGGTGCTCATTTTTCCCTGCTTTCGGAAATCGATTTAAAAAAGCTTGATCTCAATGTTCCAATTCAGACAACTTCAGTCTTACTCCGATCCTACTCAGACCACGTAATAAAGTCTTCAGGAAAAGTCAGTCTCTCAGTCGCATACGGAAATAAGTCAATCGAAGCTAATCTCTTCATACTACCAGCAGGGCATGATGCTTTGGCCGGATGTGGATTCGTGATCTAGGAAACAAACTCAACGAGATTGATAGTTGTCTTATTTTAGAAACCAACCCAGTCTATGTCAATTCTATCACGTCACTCGACATTCTTAACTCATATTCGACCATTTTTGAAGAAAGAGTCGGTTTTGTTCCTAATGTGGAAGTAAAGATTCAACTCAGAGAAGGAGGAAAGCATGTATTCATCCGAGCGCGCGATGTTCCTTTTGCATTGCGGGAAAAATTGAAAAAGAACTTAACACACTGGAGATTCAAGGAGTCATAACCCCCTGTCTCATTAAGCGATTGGGGATCTCCATTGGTTGGAATAGCAGAGCCAGATGGTGGTGTGAGGCTATGTGTTGATTACAAAAGTGGTGTCAACAAAAGACTCGTTGCTGCCAACCAATTTATATGCATAGATTAGGTTCTTCATAGTCTCACAGGGTCGAAATATTTTTGCACGTTAGACCTGCACAAAGCTTATCTCCACCTGAAGGTTGATGAAGAAGGAAGCAATATTCAGACTATTTCGACCCACAAAGGTACCTTCAAGATGAATCGTCTTAGTTTCGGAATTAAAACTGCCCCATCATAATTCAATCGTATTTTATCTCAGCTATTGAACGGACTTTCCAAGGTTGAACCTTACTTTGATGATATAATCTGCCATGGTACCACGCTGGAGGAGTGCACCCGTGATCTCATTACTTGTATGGAATATCTAAAAGCCAATGACCTACACCTAAACAGGAGCAAATGCTCTTTCTTTAAGGAAAGCGTAAACTATCTTGGTCATATGGTATCGTTCAACAAATTCCAGAAGAATCAATCGAAGGTTCAAGCCGTTTCCCAGATACCTCGCCCGAAGAACGCTGATGAACTGAGACGATTTCTCGGATTAATCACCTACTACACCAAATTCATTCCGGACTTTTCTACCAAATCCTACGTACTGCGCCGCTTGCTAAGAAAGGATGCAAATTTCCACTGGACTGCTGCAACTGAAGCCGCTTCTCTGAACCTTAAGTCAGAATTGTGACACAGTTCGTGTTCAATTCGATTCATCAAAACTTGTGATTCTCACACTGATGCAAGTCCTACCAGATTAGCCGCCATTTTAAGTCACGAAATCGATGGTCAAGAAAAACCAATCGCCTAAGCATCTCGTGCTCTGACGCAGGCGGAAATAAGATATAATCAGCTCGATAGAGAGGCTCTGGCCATCGTTTATGCAACAACACACTTCTACAATTATATTTATGGAAAGCGTTTTATTTTAGTCTCTGACAATGAACCACTGTCCCAAATATTTCACCTAGATCGAGCTCTGCCAAATATGACATCAGCAAGATTGTTGAGATATGCCGCATTTCTCAGTGGACTTGATTACACCGTTCACTGCAAGAAAGGCAAGGCTAATGAAAATGCAGATTGCCTGTCCCATGTTCCAATCTCTGTATCCACCCAGTTACTAGAGTTAACTATTGACGAAGAAGTCAACACCATGTACGCTGAAAATCAAATATCCAGTTCATCGATCACAGCAGATACCATCGCGGAAGAAACTGCCAAAGACACAGTGTTGCAGGCAATGATGCTTGAGCTGAGGAACACATCCAAGGATAGCCCAAACACAATTTCTGGTGATATTTGCTTCAGGATGGATAGGGTTGTTCTACTAAAATCTCTCCAAGCGCCAATACTTGAAGAACTTAATGCGTCACACTTGGGCATAACCAAGATGAAACAGCTAGCCAGGAGATATGTACATTGGGAAGGATTGGACAAAGACACAGAACGCCTTTTCCAGGCGTGTGAGTCCTGTGCCAAGGTTCGACACAATCCGCCAAAAGCCGCAGTACATTCGTGGGATCAGCCGAAGTAGAATTGGGAAAGGAACCACATCGATTGTGCAGGTACTTTCGAGGGCCATTTTTTTCTGATGTGTGTAGACGCTAAGTCTGAGTGAGCAGAGGTCCGTATAACTCGTGACGCACCGTCCTCTGCATCAACCATCTTTCTCCTTGAGGATATATTTTCTGTGCATGGATATCCTGCTGTTTCAGTTACAGACAACGCCACCATATTCAAAAGTGAAGAATTTTTGAGACATTGCAAGGAACGAGGAATTTTTAAAAAATTCGGTGCGCCAAATTATCCTGCCACCAACATGCTTGCAGAACGCAGCATTCAAACACTCAAGAGACGTTTAAAGACCTCTGCGGATGATCCAGCTCCTATCTCAATCAAACTGAGAATTATTTTGTTTAGATATCACGCTACGCCATTAGCCTCGGGATTATCGCCAGCGGAATTATATTTGAAACGACGGATTCGAATTCGCATTGATGCATTGCTTACAAATTCAAAGGCACGGGTTCTCAACAGCCGCAGCACCTCTCATGTTCGTTCTCTTCAAGTGGGAGATAGAGTCCAGGTGAAGATTCACCGGGAAAACCAAGACATCTGGCAGTTCCACATTGTGACCAGGAAATTGGGTCAATACCATTACATGGTTGAATTGGATTCAGGGCGCTCTCTAAAACGCCACATTAATCAAAGTCATCTCGTCCCTTGTACCAAAAAAGCAAGTGTTTTTGCAGATTCCACAGCCTCCTCCATCAAGATTTGAGTTTCCCATATCTGGTCGCCCCACTGAAATTTCAATTTCATCTATTCCTCTTCCGAATTCACCTATACAGCCAAATACAAGCAATTAGGCAAGTCCACGATCCCATCATCCACAAGATCAACCAGCTCCACCAGTATAACGTCGGACTGAGAGAGTCCGCAAGCAACCAAGCTATTTAAGTGACTATGTTTTGGGTTGAATTCACAGAGCTAAATTCAAGTGGGGGAGAATATTGTGAAGAAGCAGATAATATATACCATGAGATGTCACTTTTTGGCAATTATCAATTATTTTATGTTTTAAGTTCAGTCATTATTTACAAAGTGTGCATAATGGAGAGTTAAACGTGAACAAGAGTCATTTATTGGACACAACATCGGTATTACACAACATCAGTATTACACAACTAGTGGCTAAGTTTCAATTCGATCGGATCTGTATTGTTTGAAACCAACATTAGTACCCAGAATCCGTTAGATCGAGTATGCCCATTAATCGGATGCGCAACCGACCCTGAAAATTTCAACTTACATCTCTTTGACAAGTTTGACAATGGATTATCGCATTAAGGTAAAGCTACAACTAGTAGATGAGAGATGAAGAGACTAGTAGAAACCATGGTTTAGAGCAATCCACAGAGTGTGATTTCATCGAAATTGAATAGCTACATACCGCGGTTTCATCTGAACTATGGTCTCTACTAGTGCGTTCATCTCTCATCTTATATCTCTTTCAGTTCGAAAGTTATCTTGACAACGTTTGGTCAGACAGAAAAAAATTGACATCGAATTCTTCATCAGTGAGACCATTTCCGGCAAAAAAATCGAAAATTAAAGACATTTGACCAATATTATAGCATGCTGTTCTCCTGAACATTATTTAATCTAACCTGTTATACAGGGTGTCCCAGAAGTCGATGTCTAGCTGGAAGCGGGTGATATTACAAGTCATGAAAGTTATCAGAAAAATATAAAAAAAATAGGTGTTGTAATTTCAAAATTATTGTCATTTAAAGAAAATCGGCAAAATCTATACTTTGTGATGGTTGTTCAATTGCCATTTCTACAAATCTTAATTTTTTGCCAATTATATTTTTGTTATGTCATTCTGAATAATGCGTCTGTATATTATTGTCCAAAACTCCATGCCTTTTGCCCCCGTTTGGAGCAAAATGTTACTTTTTGCACAACAAAAATTTGAAAATTCTTATTTCGTCCAATTTCAACTGCTTGTACTGAAAAAAAATATACTACGCTAGTTCGGCAAGTAACTGTAAGAGTTGGCGCATTTGATGAGGATTCCAAAATGGTATAACAATTGCTAGTAATTCTGCAAGTTCTTAGGCTAGAATTTGTTCTGCTGAGAAATCCATTAACGAAACCATTTTTCCTAAAAACTTCAATTGATTCTGGTGTGCCCAAGCCTTTAATTCAGGCCGTTACTGCAAGATTTCTGATTGAATTACAGAGAAAGCAAATAATTCTACGATGTGTGAGCGATGCAGGTAATGACGCCAGATGAAAGTCACTACTACTACTCTGCCGTGCCAAGGAAAAACGCAGTAAGTACAAAAAAGTAAAATGGCAGTAAACACATAAACAAATTGAAAGACCATTTGAGGTCGTTCAATTCAAGATATATTCATGAAATTAAGTTCAACTGAGTATTATTGTTCCAGTTTCATGTTTTATGAGTTTTGAAACAATTCGAAGGATATTTCAAAAAAAATATCAATTACTGTGATTATAAACACGAGGTTTAGCCGTTTACATAAAATAAAACGTAGTAAGTAACTACTTACTGTATTTTAATTTATGAAAAAAATCATATCTTGATAATCATGGAACAGTATGTGTTATAAGCTCAGTTCTTATTCAGCTTTAATTGTTGAATATTCAAATTTGCCGGAGAGATGTTAAATGGACTGATGTCCTCTTTCCTTCCAAAATTAGTCTTGAATATTGCGATATATATGACCCTTCACAATGTAGGTATTAAAATTGTAATTAATAATGAAATAGAAAGAAATGACCAACGAATCACACTCACTTACCCTTGTGATTGATGGTGATGCTTCTTGAAGGGCCCTTCTTCTGGTGGTCAATGTCACTGCGAGTTGTTCCTATGCGGCTTTGGCTATTTGGTAACAGCACAAAGGTATCCAAAAGCGTTTGTAGAGTTTTTTGCGAAATCAACGAAAACTTGAAATATATGCGAAAAATGCGATAATTCAACGAGAGCGTTCGATTCATACTATCCCTACACGTGCAATTTAACTCCTTCGCACATGCGTATCTCAAAATATATAGTGAACGCAACTCGTTGGCCTGATGTACAAAAATTCACCCAATAAAGCACCAAAAACAATGAAAAGATCATATATACCAAACCCATCCGAATTGAAACAACAAAAGAAAACATTTCAATTTTACTCGAGTACGAAACATACTCCCCCTCCCAAAGGCGAATAAAATGAACCTTTGAAAGTTAGAGAGAAAAAAAAATAATTAATAGAGAAAATAAACTTATATATGTGCACGCATATACACATATCTTTTTTGCAAAAAAAAAAATGATAATCTCTTACCCAAAACACCACAAATTCCACAAAATTGCAATGAGCGAATGAACCGATTCATACCCTCGAAAAAAATTAACACATAAATTTATTTCCACAGCAATTGTTCAGCAGATATCTTATTATTCAATTGGCAAGGGACTCAACTTTCTAAGAGGCCGTTTAATAATACCAGATTTAGTTCTAACATCCGCAACCCTTGCCACCCCATCAACCCCAGGAGAAAAGGCAATAATCCGACCCATTTCCCATTTCAAAGGAGGCAAATTATCATCTTTAATTAAAACAAGCCCGCCTTCTTTAGGCATATTAGCAGTTTTCAACCATTTGCTCCTTTGCTGCAACGTATGCAAATATTCATTCTTCCATCTACGCCAGAAATGCTGATGCATTTGTTGAACTAGTTGCCATCTTTTCAAACAATTCATATTTACATTTCCATAATTATCATCTGGGACCGCACTCAAAGGTTCCAAAGTTAAGAAATGTCCCGGTGTTAAAACCGATAAATCACTAGGATCTGAGCTAATTGGAGTAAGAGGTCGTGAATTAAGCACTGCTTCAATTTGTACAAGCAGGGTATAAAACTCTTCATAACTTAAAATTTGTGCCCCCATAACTCTTTTAAGATGAGATTTACAGAGCGTACCCCAGCCTCCCATAAACCTCCCATATGTGGAGCACTACCAGGTAAGAAATGGTGGGTGATCATTTCATTTTCAGCACACTTCCGAAATAAATTATTGAGCTCTCTACTAGCCCCAATAAAATTACTACCGCGATCCGAATACAAGTGAGCGCATCTTCCTCGGCGCGATACAAATCTGCGCAGAGCAGCTATAAATGCATCGGTACTCATATCAGAAGCTAGTTCCAAATGAACTGCTTTAGTAGACATACACACAAATACACATACATATGATTTTAGTGTTTTAACACCACGGTGTTTATTCATACATATGGGAAAGGGGCCACAAAAGTCTACCCCTGCATGCAAAAATGTTTTGGCGGGAGATATTCTAAAATTAGGCAAATTTCCCATAATTGGTTGAGATAGAATAGGATTATTTTTCCAACATTTAATACATTTATTAACGACAGATCGTATAGCTCTGCGAGCCGACAAAATCCAGAACTGTTGAGCAATCAAGAACTGCAAGGTGCCTACACCTGCATGTAAATATTTTTTATGAAAAAATTCAATGGGCAATTCGACGAATCGACACTTTTGCGGAAGCAATATCGGATGCTTTTTATCGTACGATAAATTCGAATAGGTAAGCCTACCCCCTACTCTTATTACACCCTCATAATCAATAAAAGCATTCAATTTTTTAAAAGGTTTTGGAAAGATTTTATTTTCCAGTATGTCATTAAAATGAATTACTTGAGTTCGTTTGGCCATAACCACGGAAGCTCTGTTTAATTCGAAAAGCGAGAAGGACTTACCATTCTTATGGATATTGAAAGAATAAGTGAAACGCAAAATATAACATAAAACTCGTTGAATAAAAGAAAAACTCGAATGTTCTGTCAGTAAATGGTCGATAAAATTCGCTGGGCTTGGGTTTACCGATACCAACACCAACTTGCGAGCTTCTTCTTGAGTCGAGAAATTTTTTCTGTTCGAATATTCAATATTCGATTGCAAAAACCTAGGTCCCTGGAACCATAGTTCGTTAAAAACTATTTCTGATGGAAACAGACCTCGTGATGCCAAGTCTGCAGGATTTTCAGTAGATTTTACATGCGACCAGTGAGAAGAAGGAAGTCGTTCGTGTATGAAAGAAACTCTATTTCCAACAAAAGTTTGCCATCTATGAGGTGATGAGTTCAGCCACGCGAGTACAATTTCGGAGTCTGTATACGCATTGATTGAATGAAAATTTATTTTCTCCTTGAAAATTTTCAAAATCCATTCCATAACTCTAGTTAAAAGCACCGATCCACATAATTCTAAACGAGGAATAGAAATTTTTTTGGAGCAAGGAGCAACCTTCGATTTTCCACAAAGAAAAAATATTTTTATATTTTCATCATTGTCTACTATTCTACAGTAGACAACCGCACCGTAGCCGCGTTCACTAGCGTCGCAAAATCCATGCAACTCTACATGACCATTCTGGGGAATCTGTATAAGACGCAAAATTTTTATCTTCGATAATGTATTCAATTCACCTTTATACTTTTTCCAAGTACGTAGTATTTCATTGGGTGGCAACTCGTCCCATGCCAAGCCTGCCATCCACATTTTTTGAATAAGTGACTTACATAAAAAAGTTATTGGCACTAAAAACCCTAGAGGATCAAATATCCTTGCTAATTCAGATAAGATTATACGTTTTGAACAACTTCGTTCAGCTACTTCGACATTAAATTGAAAACAATCATTTTTTGGCTCCCAAATTAGTCCCAAAACCTTAACAGAAATAACGTTATCTTTATTATCCAGAGAGTGCGTATCAGAGGTAATATGATCTTTCGGTAAAGTGTTCAAAAATTCTTGATTATTACTGGACCATTTGCGCAAATGAAATCCACCTTTCAGCAAAATTTCATTCAATTCATCTTTCAATTTTAAAGCATTTTCCAACGAATTACTACCTGTACAAACGTCATCTATATACATATCCTCCAACAAAGCCTTGGAAGCTAAAGGAACATTTTGTCCTTCGTCCTTTATTAATTGGCGAATAACTCGCAATGCAAGAAACGGCGCACAATTGAAACCAAAACATAACGTTTTTATGCGCAAATCTAATATTTCATCTCGCGGGGAGAATCGAAACACTAAGCGTTGATAATCTATTTGTGCTGGGTCAACTAAAATTTGTCTATACATTTGCTTTATGTCTGCTGAGAAACAAACTGTATGTAAACGAAAGTTCAATAAAATTGTAGCGATGTCATTTTGTAACTTGGTACCTACATACAATACATCATTCAGGGACCTATTATTTGGCATTTTTGCTGAAGCATTGAAAACTATTCTCAGCTTAGTAGTAGCGTGATCAGGGCGTAAAACTGCGTGATGTGGTAAATAAAACAAACTTATATTTTTCTGAGGAGCTTCGACCACCTCCATTTGATTCAAGTCAAGATACTCTTGAATTACAGTACAGTATTGCTGGTGAAGTGCGGGTTGGCGAAGGAGACGACGTTCTAGTGATAAAAAACGTTGAAGAGCTATAGTTCGACTTTCAGGGAAACATGCATTTAATTCTTTAAATGGTAACGGAACTACATAACGTCCAGATGTAATGCGATAAAAATTGTTCTTGAAAATATCTTCACATTCACTTCTGTCGGGAACATTCACGATCGTTGGTACAGTTTCAATTTCAAAAAAGTTTCTCAAAGTACTATCCAAATTATTTTCTGACAGCGTTATATTGAAAGAATGGGTGCTTAATTGAGCAGGTTTTGTTTCGATTTTACCTAATAAAACATAACCAAAAATAGTGCGAAGGGCGTTAGGACCTCCGTCCTTGCCTACAATGAATTGATTCGCCATAAGATTGGCGAAGATATCAGCGCCGAGTAAAATATCAACCTCATTCGGAACAAAATATTGGGGATCAGCCAAATCAAGATCATGCAAATATGTCCAAGACGCGTGATCCAGCGGAGAAGCGGGAATTTTACCACATATTTTTTGAAGTATCAAAGCGTCTACAGTAAAAATTACATCTGATTTTCCTACAGGTCTGACAAAAATTTGAACAATACCTTTGTTGGGTATTTTCGTATTTCCGATACCGTTTATCACCGAGGAAGAAACTACCTTCGGAATATTCAATGCGTTGAAACATTTCTGAGAAATAATAGATATTTCGGAACCTGAATCCAACAATGCACGATATTTCTTAAGTGAACCATCATACGTTTGTATTTCTACGATTGCAGTACCCAATACAACGCGAGATCGTTGTGGAGCGCACGCGGTGAAGGAGTTCTCGAAGGATGGCATCGAAGTGGGAGAAATCCGCGAACTAGTTCCGGGTGTTATCATTTCATTCCTGTTTTGGTTGGAAATAATTAATTCATTAGCGTTCTCCGATGTCGGAAATTGTACATATTCCTTTTCAAAATGAAGCGTTGTGTGGTGTTTTTTACTACCGCATTTTCGACAGGAAGAAAGAGACTTACATTCATTTAGAATATGCATACTACTCAAACAAGCAAAGCATAAATTATGGCTTTTACAAAATGCGTATCTTTCGCGAGGAGTTTTCTTTATATATTGCGAACAAGTATAAATTGAATGATTATCTGAACAAACTAAGCACTGCGGCTTCTTAACATCTTGACGTGCCAGAAAACTATTCGACGCTTTTCCAGAGAGCATAGGCTTATTTTTTAAGACTGGTTTTTGATTACTGTTACTACCAGCGACATTACTCAAACCATTACAATGGCGCTCCAAAAAATCAAACAAAATTTTATATTCTGGAATTGATGAAGAACCGTGCTCCCTCTCAAAAGCTCGTGCAGTTTCAGGATCTAAGCGGGACAATAGCATATGAGTCAGAACAAAGTCGCAAGATATATCAACGTTCATGTTTTTTAAACTTTGCAAATTTATCGAGAATGTATCCAGTAATTTACGCAGTAAATATGGGTTTTCAGATTTCAGCGGAGCAAAATTTTCAATTGGTAACCAATATGCTCGAGCCTGAGCTCGTGGATTTGTATAGCGCTTAACTAATGTTTCATACGCTGACAGATAATTTTCAGTGGTTGCTTTCAAATGTTTTATAAGATCTAGCGGAGTACCAGTTAAAGAGGAAATCAAATAATTGAATTTTTCAACAGGTTTCAAACTCGAATTGGAATGAACTAATGCGTCGAACATATCCTTAAAGGCGGGAAATTCACGAATATCGCCAGAAAATCTATGCAAGTCAATTCGAGGTAGTTTTACATGCGGTAAATCAGAACTTGATCCATCCAGCGGTGAACCAGTTGAAGTCAAAGGTGACATTGCGTCAAATTCAAATATTTCGGCATAAATAGCTTTAATATCATAGAACATTTCTAAAAACTGACATTTAAGAGCGTCTTCTACATGCAAATCAGCATCTTTATCTGTTGATAAAAGCGAGAGAATTGCACCATGAAACTTTTGAAATTCTTCATTCAAATATTCGAGAGACGGGTACCGTACCTTAAATTTAGTGCACGATTTTGAATCTTTTTTTGCAAGAATGGCTAAATCATTGATTATTTTTATCTCATTAATACAACTCAATCTTAAAGCAATCTGCCTGCGCAACTTATCAGACATTTTAAAGTATAAATTTGGACCACTTGGTATTCAATCGAACACTAAATCTTAACAGCAATATTTATCGAAATACCCGCTTCCGATCAAGTTAACCCCAAAAACCAGTTTCAGAACAAGAACGTAAACAATGCACTGAAATGCGCAACTGATGAAATTTAAAACTACTGAGTTTAATGATAATGGCTGAACATGTGCATATGTTTATGAACGATATCATGAAATATCAATATGGCCAGTATATTTTAATGAAATTATTTCAGAAACGGTAATATAGAATTTTGAGAATTTTGTGGCAATTTTGGGTGAAATTCTGATATAAACGTATTTTTCGAATGGAAATCGAATTTAAATGTGATATGCGGTGTAGCGATGCGGAAATGTACAATTATAACAAACCTCGACAACGAGAAAAAAAAATAATTCAATTTTGAAAAAATGGGTTCAAGCCCTGTGGACAGGAGCTTTTGGGCGCATGTTCCTTGTGGCCCGTACTGACCAGTAAAGAAAAAAAGCAGTATCATGTTGAATACCTTAATATTATTGATTATTATGTATTAATCGATGAAAATACTGAGAGAGACCCAGGAAATTTGACACATTTTGTCTTATATCTCCAGAACTTGAAATCGTATAGAGCCAAAATTTTGCACAATGTTGCAAAATACTACAATTGACGTTAGTACAAGTTTTTGTTGCAATCTGATGAATAGTTCACGAAAAAAAAATTTTTTTTTCGAAAAAATTAAAAGAAATATTTTTTTAAAAATTACCAACATTTCGATCATAACAGAATTTTGCCAAAAGTTGCGCGTTTATATCCTCGAACTGACTACCAAGTTTTGATTCAACATCTTCTTTAGTTCCTGAAATATCAGGGAAATAACCTCAAAATTTTAAATGTCTATAACTCCTAAACCGTTCGGCCGATTTTGCCCGTTAACGAACTTAACCGTCGCATTTTGATCAGAAACCTACCCTGAAAGTTTGAAGTCGATAGGACCTTCGGTGCTCCTGTTATCGTGCTTACGGCCGGGAAACCGGCCGGCCGGCCGGCCGGCCGGACGGCACCCTAAAATCTGACACCGGATTCGTGATCAGGGAGTCCGAATTAGTCTATTAGCCAATTTTCAGCTCGAAATTCGAAAATTACAGACATTTGGACGAAATGATAGGACGATGTTCCCCTAGAACATGCGCCCAAAAATGAGAAATTTAGACCCAAGTCGAAAGGAAAAAGGGCTTTAATATCCGGCTCGAAGGACCATGTTATAAGCTCAGTTCTTATTCAGCTTTAATTGTTGAATATTCAAATTTGCCGGAGAGATGTTAAATGGACTGATGTCCTCTTTCCTTCCAAAATTAGTCTTGAATATTGCGATATATATGACCCTTCACAATGTAGGTATTAAAATTGTAATTAATAATGAAATAGAAAGAAATGACCAACGAATCACACTCACTTACCCTTGTGATTGATGGTGATGCTTCTTGAAGGGCCCTTCTTCTGGTGGTCAATGTCACTGCGAGTTGTTCCTATGCGGCTTTGGCTATTTGGTAACAGCACAAAGGTATCCAAAAGCGTTTGTAGAGTTTTTTGCGAAATCAACGAAAACTTGAAATATATGCGAAAAATGCGATAATTCAACGAGAGCGTTCGATTCATACTATCCCTACACGTGCAATTTAACTCCTTCGCACATGCGTATCTCAAAATATATAGTGAACGCAACTCGTTGGCCTGATGTACAAAAATTCACCCAATAAAGCACCAAAAACAATGAAAAGATCATATATACCAAACCCATCCGAATTGAAACAACAAAAGAAAACATTTCAATTTTACTCGAGTACGAAACAGTATGTGTTTTCAATAATATTTTATTCAACTTTTCTTACAATTCACAAATACGGATCACAACTGCAATGCCGCATTGGTAAATAAAAACAAACGATACGAATTATATCAATAGCAGGTAACATATAAAATAATAATGGATACGAAATATCAACTGTAAGAAAAAAAAATGAGTATTTTAAGTTGAATTAATTCTCTTTTTTGACTGGGAGGTTTTTCCAGAACTGTAAACGAGTTTTGTTCATCAATGGACACTACTTTCAATAAGGCCTGCTTTTTGGTTTTCTCGATGCCGTCTACCACACTCAGAGCAGTGGGTTCAGTACCAATCGTTTTCATTGAAGCGTTTTTGATGAAATTCAGCTCAATTTCTGTTTCGGAACTGAAATCTGTTTTGTACTTCAATGTGAACTTTCCTCGCTCTGCGCGGATCTGTACAATATCACTCAAATATGGCTTAGGATTATTGAGTTTTGTATTATTAGTCTTTGCCATGGAATTATTGTCTTTCCATTGGAAGAAATCGTTGATCTGCATGGATTTTACATCAACTTTTCCTGAATTTGATTTTGAAACTGAATCTACAAAGTCCAGGAAATCATATGTTTTATTTTTCTTTTTGCGCGTATGTTCTGGGGAACATCGCGTTATCATTTTGCCCAAATGTCTGTAACTTTCGAATTTTTCGACGAAAATGGTCTCAAACGATTTAGTTCGACTCCCCAATGAAGAATTCGAGGACAGCTTTGATTCGGTCCGGCCGGCCGTCCGTCCGTTGTGTCCGTTGTCACGATAACTTGAGAACGAAATGAGCTAGCGACTTGAAATTTTCAGGGTAGGTGGCGCATCCTAATACGACGAACAAGTTCGTTAATGGGCATAATCAGCCCAGTGGTTTCCGAGTAATAATTCTGTTTTCAACCAATATAAATACGATCAAATTGAAACTTGGTGAGCAGTTGTAGAATATGAACTTCAACACGTTTGTGAAATTTTGTGCGAATCGTATTGCTAGAAAATTATTAAAACATATTTTTGTTGTCACGATAACTTGAGAACGGAAAGAGATAGCGGCTTGAAATTTTCAGGTTAGGATGCGCATCAGAACGCGACATTTCAGTCTGTTTATGAGCATAATCGGCCAAACGGTTTTAGAGTTATAGCCATATGATATTTCGTTGTTTTTTGTTCCTCTTTCACTCGAAAAATACTAAATCGTTTGAATTCAAACATGGTTGTTAGTTGTAGAATGCCAACACAAAAATACCTGCAAAATTTCGTGAGGATGGTATTTGTAGAAAATCTTTAAAAAATCATTGAAAATTGAAAAAAAAATTTTATATATCAGTAACTTTTCGTTTGAAATTGCTGAAATTTTGCAAGAGCCTTTATAACCTAACTCTACTGCCAAGTTTTAAGTTTTAACACGATCGGTTAAATATTGTTGGAGATTCGAGCAGCCTTGTGTGAGTTCAGATTATGGGTGACCGTTGTCTCGATAACTTTCGAAAAGAGATAGGGACTTGCAATTTTCAGGGTAGGTTGCGTAGCCGAATGGGAGAGTTGAGTTCGTTTTTGGGCCTTATCGCACTAACGGTTTCTAAGTTATACCCACCTGGAGTATTATTTCCTTGATAACTCAAAAAATGAATATTCGATCGAATTAAAGCTAAGTAGCTAGTAGTAGAAAATCAACATAAAGACGTGTTTAAAATTTTGTATGAACCGTACCCCTAGAAAATTCAAAAAAAATGACGAAAAAAAAAATTTTAAGAACCGCACCCTTAGAAATTTTTAAAAAAATCACGAAAAAGAAAAATTGGTTCAAGCACTGACGTGAAGTCAGGAGCTTTTGCGCGTATGTTCTATTGTCCATTCTTTTGTATTGGACAACCTTAATCGCATTTACCATGGTAAATTATGTTGTCCATTCTCCTGTATTGGACACTAAATTCGAATTTACCATGGTAAATTCAATTAAGAGTGTCCAATACGAATTTACCATGGTAAATTCGAATTAAGAGTGTCCAATACAAGAGAATGGACAACATAATTTACCATGGTAAATTCGATTAAGGGTGTCCAATGCAGAATAATGGACAATAGAACATATGCGCAAAAGCTTTCATATTTCAACGTCAGTAGCTACATACAACTGAGCTGAGCTCAGTGAGTTGAAATAATCTGCTTGTTGATACTTGTCCGTACACCTAAGACAGTAAGTTAAAATGTAGTATCTACGATATGTAAGTTAAAATACAGTGTCTACTTTCAGATACTGCTTTCTTCCTTACACAGGTGCAGATACTATATTTTGAGGTACAAAAGGAACGATTCCCGCACATACTGTTATCATTTCCACGACGATATCTCAGTAATCATTGTATATACTGCTTTTTTTCTTGCATATTCGAATTTAGCGCGTTTGAATACATAGGTGTAGATAAAAAACTGATTTTCGACTTTTTTGCACTTACTGCGTTTTTTCTTAGGATGGCAAAGAGTAACTCTTTGCAGGTAGTCTGAATCTTTTTTTCTTCTGTTTTATGTTAATAATTGAATTTTCTAATTTTTTTAATAAACATTACAACAAAATGAATTTTAAAGAAATGTTCAAAATGTCTCCCTTCAGCTGCACTACACGTTCTACATCGTCGTAAAAAAGATAGGAGTATCAGACTGGCTAATCCTCCATTATTGACATGATTATTATGCAATTCATAAGGCCAAGGCTAATATCTACAGTGGCCCAAAAAAAAAACATTTTAAATGTAAAAAGCTTAAACTTAAGTCACTTTGTGATTAACAGTATTGATGAGAAACAAAAAAAAATTTCCAAAAAGAAACACATGATGAACGGCTTTCATTATTCTTCGCTGTAGCTCAGATACATTTTCGATAGGTCTTGAGTAAACCTAAACGGAACATAAAACTTTCTCCAAGGATCGTGGATCCTCCCGGTGTCTTCGAATCATCATTTGATAAAATCCAACTCTTGGGGGGTAACCTCGGGGTTGTGGAGTTTGTATCCTCTGAGGGCGGGTTTCTGGATTGCGAGTTAACTCAAGATTACGAATTACGCTTGTATTTAGCGATATTCATCAAGGCGTAACACTCGGGTTACCTGCAGCCTTGAGTCAACTCGCAATTGAGAAACCGGTCCTCAATGTGATAATGGTGTAACCTGTTTTTTTCAATATTCTGTGTGCAGTACTTGTGGATACCGTGGGCCTTTTTTAACTCTTTTTAACTCTCTTCATCCGTTTCAAGTAAAGAACTCAAAGTAACCACCTTTAGTGCACTAGAATCATTTAGAGTTAGTAGGAAAAATTGTTTCGTAAATGGATTTCTCAGAAAAAAATTTTGCCGAAAAACTTGCAGAATTACTAGCAATTGTTACACCATTTTGGAATCCTCATTAAATGTGCCAACTTTCACAGTTACTTGCCGAACTAACGTAGTACTTTTTTTTACAGTAAAAGTAGTTGAAATTAGACGAAATATGAGCTTTGAATATTTAGTGGATCAAAAAGTAACATTCTGCTCCAAACGGGGGCAAAAATTTTGGGTAACAATATACAGGCGCATTGTTCAGGATGACATAACAAAAATAAAATTGGCATAAAATTTAAGATTTGTAGAAATGGGAATTGAATAACCATCACAAAGTATAGATTTTGTCGATTTTCTTTAGACGCCTCTAATTTTGAAACTACCTCACCCAATTTTTTTTAAATATATTTCTGATAATTATCATGACCTCAGTGTGAATTACACAAAATAGATGGAATTAAAACATAAATATAAGCATATTTGTATGTACATTGATACGGGATGTATTCATCTATCTATGAGACTGAATAGAAAAAAAATTGGTTCAAGCCCTGTGGACAGGAGCTTTTGGGCGCATGTTCATCTTCCCGTACTGGCCAGTAAAGAAAAAAAGCAGTATCATGTTGAATACCTTAATATTATTCTGGAACACAAATTTTCCATTACAATAATCTTCATCTAGCTTCTATTTAGTATCAATTCCTGTAGAACGTGATCATAATAAGTGTTTTCCATATAATAAAATGTGTTTGAACTTGGTATGTAGGAAATCTGACATCAATTATTGGAATTAATTGATTTGACAAACAGCCGTCAAATGAGGTACTTTTCAAGTCGATCAACATCGTCCTTCTTTCGACGTCTAAACTATGACTTGATTCTTTATGTTTATGTCTTTGAATTTGTTTTCGGTGGAATTCAAAGAGTTCATAGAATAATCGATGAAAA
This sequence comes from Halyzia sedecimguttata, assembly GCA_937662695.2. Lineage (NCBI taxonomy): Eukaryota > Metazoa > Arthropoda > Insecta > Coleoptera > Coccinellidae > Halyzia > Halyzia sedecimguttata. The sequence goes on along the minus strand of OW569416.2, from coordinate 4,496,648 downwards.
TACTGAGAGAGACCCAGGAAATTTGACACATTTTGTCTTATATCTCCAGAAATTGAAATCGTATAGAGCCAAAATTTTTCACAATGTTGCAAAATACTACAATTGACGTTAGTACAAGTTTTTGTTGCAATCTGATGAATAGTTCACGAAAAAAAAATTTTTTTTTCGAAAAAATTAAAAGAAATATTTTTTTAAAAATTACCAACATTTCGATCATAACAGAATTTTGCCAAAAGTTGCGCGTTTATATCCTCGAACTGACTACCAAGTTTCGATTCAACATCTTCTTTAGTTCCTGAAATATCAGGGAAATAACCTCAAAATTTTAAATGTCTATAACTCCTAAACCGTCCGGCCGATTTTGCCCGTTAACGAACTTAACCGTCGCATTTTGATCAGAAACCTACCCTGAAAGTTTGAAGTCGATAGGACCTTCGGTGCTCCTGTTATCGTGCTTACGGCCGGGAAACCGGCCGGCCGGCCGGCCGGCCGGCCGGCCGGACGGCACCCGAAAATCTGACACCGGATTCGTGATCAGGGAGTCCGAATTAGTCTATTAGCCAATTTTCAGCTCGAAATTCGAAAATTACAGACATTTGGACGAAATGATAGGACGATGTTCCCCCAGAACATGCGCCCAAAAATGGGTTCAAGCCCTGTGGACAGGAGCTTTCTGGCGCTCTAGTTCAAACATACAGATTATATCTCCAAAAGTATTGGTTTCTCAGAGTTGAGAATTATATCAATGTATTCTTATGATAGAACTGCATCATAAAGGAAATTCAATTCAAATAATAGTTTATTTATCAAGATTAAATGAGCAATCTGAGAATAATGAGAACTGCACCATGGAAGAAACCAAATTAAAATAGCAGAAATGAATTGGACTCTCTCTTATAGGACAGGATGAAATGAACGAGTATGAACACAGATCATATAATAAAGCTTAGATAGAATATTTATAGCATTCTGTGAAAACATAGAAGTACGATTCATTATTGAAATTTAGAACGTCATCTTAGCAGAAATTGAATTCAAACATCATAGAAGAATTTAAATTCAACAAGAGTGCCAAAAATTATCAATCCAAAACCAATAGACGAATTCTACCCAACAACGTACTCATCCGAAATATTCATTCCTCAATTCTATGATGAACGATAATATATATCTTTCCTCAAATCTACTCCAATACACCAATATTCCAGTTTTGTTTTTAGTGGAGATATTCTGAACTCAATATTATTAACATACCATTACCATTCCCATCATCATATGGATTGACCTTTGGCATGAAAATATCAACCAACAAAAAGTATGATATTAAATTAGAATTCCCGTATTTATAGGATTGCTGGAATGAATGATAATGAGACAACGTCATGTCTCAGGAAATTAATTTGACATTATAACAATTCATAGAATACCCACAGAATAATTATATCATTGTGTGAAAACGTAGAAATACGATTTACATTGAAATTTTGAAAAATCATATCTCCGAAAGTATTAGCTTGATAGAGTTAAAAATAATATGAATGGATTCTAATGGTGAAACGGTTTATTGAAAAAAAATTTATTTGGAATTTGTTTCGTAAAAAAATTTTTTTTGTTACTCCAAAACCATCTGTCCGATTTTGCCCAATAACGAACTTAGCCGAGATATTTATCCCTCAAACCTACTCTGAAAATTTTAACTGTCTAGCTCTCTCTCTGTCGAGAGTTATCGTGCCTACGGCCGGACAGAATGAGTTTCGACCACGGATTCTTGATCGGTGAGTCGAACCAAATCGTTTAAGACGAGGGGCCTTTCACTGCGGAATTTTAGTGTACAAAATTGTGGAATTGTGGAGGAATTGCGTGGAATTGAACGGAATTATATGGAATTACATGGAATTGAACGGCATTATGAAGGAATTGAACGGAATTGAGCGGAATTGAACGGAATTGAATGGAATTGATTGGAATTGAACGGCATTTTATAGTGATTGAATGGAATTGAACATGCGCAAATGACTGCATTTTAAATTATCGCGTCACTTAACGGGCGTTTTGACATAACCTATAAAAGTGCAATATTGTTGTGTCTCATTGATGGTGCTTAAGAAACGGCTTTAAGGTAAGCTTTAATCAATTTATTATACATTAAGTTTCTAAGATAATTATTTCAAAGTTTTCTCCCAGAGTGGACTCATGTTTTTATAAATTAATTCATATTGTTTACTATTCTCGCACTGAGAATCATATGATTTTGGGAGTATATTTGATTTCCATCTGATAAAAGCGATGAAGGAATAAAATTGTATATTGATAAACGAAGTAACCCTCTAATCACTAATTGGTTTGAAAGAATTATAGTCTAGGAGCCCGTGACCATCAGAATTACGTTACACTATAAAGGCTGAATACTTGTTTGTTCAATCAAAAGACAGCAGGTGATAACTTGCTGATGACATTCGGCTACCTCAAACCTTGTATTACAGTGTTTTTAAGAGATAACTCCTTTCTGAGATGTAAGAAATTAAAGCTAATTTATGTAATACTTAGAATAAAGCGTGACTTATTAATATTTTCTTGGGAATAACTTAAGGAATCACGTTCTCCGTAAAGACTGGGTGGTAGGATACTCCCGCCACCAGTCAACTGTAAAGTTTTTGCGCGCATGTCTTAGGCATCAATATCGTGCTATGATTTTGCCGAAATGTCTGTAATTTTCGAATTTTTTGCCGAAATGGTCTCAAACGATCAGGTTCGACCGAGGGTTCGACACACTGATGAAGAATTTGAAGTCAAATTCATTTCGGCCTGCCGTCCGTTGCCACGATAACTTGAGAACAGAGATAGATAGCGACTCTCAATTTTTAAGGTAGGTTGCACATCCGATTGCGACGGTTTGGTAATGGGCATAATATGTCAAACGGTTTCGGAGTTATACCCCTAGGAAATTTTTGTGTTACTTCCTCTATACCTCAAAAAATACAGATCTGATCGAATTGAAACTTGGTAATTAGTTGTAGAATGCCGGCGTGCAACTTATGAAATTTCGTTCGTGAGGATCGTATCATATTATATTTCAGAAAATTATTCGTCATCTTCTGCTGAAATTCTGCACACACCTTCAAGCCCCCATTTCATAATCGAGTACTGAATTTCAGCTCTGTATTTTAGCAATTATTGTGAAAATAAAATTCTATATGGTATCTATGTCTACTAGTATTTCAAATGATGTAAATATTAGAGTAATTGTAACAACATATCGATGTTGTGCTCGCCTGCCGCGTAGGAGATCCAGGTTCGAATGCCCGTAAGTAAGTTCACTATTTTATGTATTTTAAAATTAAAATTCAATTGATGCCCGAAGCATTTTTACGCGCGTTAAGGCTAAAACGACGGTTTGAAGGTCCATGCAGTATTAAGTGAGGGTGTGGAAGACAATAGCAAAAGCTCCTTACGCTACGTCAGTGCTTTTCTCAAATTCTCACATATTAGAACAGAATGTTCGCGACTGCACCCGTGAGACTCGAGTTCAACTCTCGACCGAAGTGGGCACAGAAGTGTTAATGATTTGATGGGGTAAATGAAAAGATTTGTTTGTTATGAATTATTTAAACTCTGTTCGTTAAGAAATGAGCAATTTCTTGCTTATTCAATGCACAAAATGGTAAGATTTCTTAGTGGAAATATCCTTTAATTTTTTCCTTTATAATTATCTATATATTATTCATATCTATAGGATATGAAAAATGGACATTGAAATAACAAAAGTATTTGAAGGGCACGGCATAGATATTCGATGTAAAAGTCGGTTATTTCGCCATAACCAACTAAAACGGTAATAATATTATGAATTAGAGTAGTTTCAATCTGAAAATTGAAGACAACACTTGAAACTATCGTAATTCAAACACTTTCAATACCCTATGGCAAGGCGTTTTCAACTCTTTTGTTTTAATGGCACACATGTCGTTCATCAAAGCCTCACGGTGCACCAGCACAAAAATTGGTTCAAGCACTGAAGTGAAGTCAGGAACTTTTGCTCTCATGTTATATTGTCTTCTCACCTCTATTGGACACTCTACTGCGAATTTAGCAACGAGATATACCGTTTTCTCAGTTTTTGTAATATATAAATACATTTCATACCATTTTAATGACAGACTTCAGTAGAGAATCGTCTATGATCACAGAATTTTCAATTGTGACATATGTATTCTATTGGAAGTGAAATACGAAAGAACTTACGCCTCAAGTAACTCCAGTATACGATCTTCACCAAATTCCGCGACAATTGGAGGGGCAGCATTCCACAAGTATTCACCGAGTTTCAATTGAATCAGATTTGTATATTTCCAGTTATAGAGGAAATAAAAACAAAATTTCAGGTGAGTATAACTCCAGAACAAATTGGACGATTATGCCAATTAACGAATTACATGTCGCATTCGGATGCGCAATCTGCCATGAAAGTTGCAAGTCGATGTCTTTTTCCGTTCTTGAGTTATCGTGAGATACATAATATTAATTGGTAATGTTTTTTAAATTTTCTAGTGGCACGGTCTTCACAAAATTTCACACACGTCTTCAATACGATCATCTCTGTAGTTTTTGAGTTAAATTCTCAGATGGAGCATTAGGGAGCTCGATGCGAAATCACAGCAGTAGAACATGAGACAAATATCAAGATTCCTACTTACTTGAAAAATTTGCTGAAGGCCACAGGATATTATACAAAATTGGTTTTGATGAAACTTAGTGAAGAAGATTTCGGAAAAATGGAAAAGTTTGCTGTTACAAAATTAATCACAATGGTATCTGCAGCACAGCGAAAAGACTTCTTTGGGCCAGTTTTCCACGCGGATCCAAGTGGTTTCCAGATTTTGGATGGACATAAAATTCTGTTGCTTGAAATGAGTGAGCTTATCAAGAAGAGAAATAGAAATTCTAAGGATCAGTGGACCATGACCGAAATAGACTTTGAAAAGCATGATGAAATAGACATTTTTGAAGGGGAAACGAAGAAAGAAATAAAAAACCTACAATTATCAACTGAGAATTTTACCGAAGAAAACGCAGCCGTAAGTAGAAAATTGAGGCAAGCATTGAAATCTAAGTTTGAAAATTATTGGTTTTCTCAGCAAATTGAAGAGAAATGGAATAATGTGGCGATGAAGACGTATTTGACACCTTCGAACTCCCTTATTTGCCAGGTTACGTGTTTTTGTAATGAAACTATTAAAATTAATAAACTATCAAGGTCGTCTACGACGAAAGCAAGGTGGATATACTCCAATTACTACACTCACTTTGAGAAAAAACACACATTAAAAAAATGCCCAAAAATTAGTCCAAAGTCGAAAGTAAATCAATCAAAGATAACTCGTTTTATGCATCAATCGGACCCTAAGAAGCAAGCTCATGGTATGAAAAATCCTAATGTGAATATTTTCACAAGAGAAAAATTCGATACGACCAAAAATTCTATAGACTTTGGAAATATTTCAAGGTCAACCACTCCGTTTGTTGTAGAAGGAATAGCGTGTAGTTTGAGCTCAAATCAACATCAATCAACACAAGAATCAGGAAACTCTCAAAACCTATCTGAAAAGTCAATGAATATATTATCTTCGATAATTATACCGCCTTTTGTTTCGAACGACGAAAAAAATAGTTTGCCTGAAATTTTCGTTGAAAGTGCTGAAGATGAATATTCTTCTTTGAAGTTACCAGCGGTTGAAGAATCACTTTCAGATACGATTTTTGATACAAATTCTCCATCCAAAGAGGATTTTTCATCTGCCAGCAGTTCAAAATGGACTTCTTATAAATATTGTCGTTCTGAGAGACAAAGAAGACATTTTGAAAGAGATCAGCCCAACCAAACTCTAATTACATCTTTTTGGCGCTCTAGTTCCTCGGAACTGAGTGCTTATCAATTTGTCCAAATGTCTGTAATTTTCGAATATTTCGATGAAAATGGTCTTAAACGATTTGGTTCGACTCACTGATCAAGAATCCGTGGTCGAAATTCATTCTGTCCGGCCGGTCCGGCCGGCCGTAGGCACGATAACTCTCGAACGGAATGAGCTAGAGAGTTGAAATTTTCAGAGTAGGTTTGGGGGATAAATATCTCGGCTAAGTTCGTTATTGGGCAAAATCGGACAGATGGTTTCGGAGTAACAAAAAAAATTTGTTTTACGAAACAAATTCCAAATTAAATTTTTTTTAAAAAAAAGTTTTATCATAAGAATCCACTCATATCATTTTTAACTCTAACAAGCTAATACTTTCGGAGATATGATTTTTCAAAATTTCAATAATAAATCGTATTTCAACGTTGTCACAGAATGATATCATTCTATGTATGAATATGAATTGTCATAATGTCAAATGATGTTCCTGAGACATTATCTAATCAATCGAAGAATTGTGAGCGAAGTGAGAAAAATCTCAGTTGTTTGCTCCGAAATTAGTTTTTCTCAGAAAATTCTTACATTTCGGAACTGAACATGAAATAAGAGATCTGAGAGTAGTGAGACTGCTTTTCATCCATAGACATAGATATAACTCTCGAACGGAATGAGGTAGGTACCTAGTTGAAATTTTCAGAGTAGTTTAGGGAGATGAATATCTCGGTTAAGTTCGTTATTGGGCAAAATTGGCCAGATTTAATTTGATTTCTTCCATGGTGCTTTTCTCATTCTCATGATTGCTCATTTAATCTTGATAAACAAACTATTATTTGAATTGAATTTCCTTTAGGATGCAGTTCTATTATATGAATACATTGATATGATTCCCAACTCTGAGAAACCAATACTTTCGGAGATATAATTTGTCTGTTTGAACTAGAGCGCCAGAAAGCTCCTGTCCACAGGGCTTGAACCCATTTTTTTAGTTCCTTATCATAATGGGAAAAAAGAATTCCTTGTCGTTTGGAAGTTTATTTTTTAATTCTCTTATCTCTATCTTTTCCGTTTTAGGTATCCATGTGAACAAAGAGTTCTCGTTTATAAGTTTTAATTTTTGGCATTTTCTTCGTACCTCTATTTCTTGTTTTCGATCTCATTGTAAAACCAAAAGTTCCTTTTCGTTTATAAGTTTATAAAATTTTGTTTTATGTTCGAAAAGTTTTATACAAAATGTTATTTTTTCTTATTAAATGATGTTTTTTATGCATTTGAATTTTGATTATTGATGCTTTCAATCTAAACAAGCTTTCATTATAGTAATAGTAGCACTGTCATTTCCGGATTTTCAACTCGATAAAGTGAATTCGTAGTGAAATTTACTCAGCAGGTTTTACATATGAACAATTGGTTACCTATATCAGTGTCAAAGGCGCAGTGTTCTTTACAAAAGTGCGATGAATTGAACGGAATTATGAGGAATTGAATGGAATTGTGTGGAATTGAATGGAATTGTGTGGAATTGAATGGAATTGTGTGGAATTGAATGGAATTATGAGGAATTGAATGGAATTTTGGTGAATTGAACGGAATTGAACGGAATTATTTCAAAAAATGGAATTTTAGTGTACAAAAAAGAGCCAGTGAAAGGCCCCTCGGTTTAAGACCATTTTCATCGAAAAATTCGAAAATCCAGACATTTGGGCAAATTGATAAGCACTCAGTTCCGAGGAACTAGAGCGCCAAAAAATTGGTTCAAGCACTGACGTGAAGTCAGGAGGTTTTGCGCGTATGTTCTATTGTCCATTCTCCTGTTTTGAACACTCTTAATCGAATCTACCATGGTGAATTCTATTGTCTATTCTCCTGTATTGGACAGCCTTAATCGAATTCACCATGGTAAATTCGATTAAGAGTGTCCAATACAGAAGAACAGACAATAGAATTCACCATGGTAAATTCGATTAAGAGTGTTCAATACTGGAGAATGGACAATAGAACATACGCGCAAGAGCTCCTGACCTCACCTCAGTGCTTGAACCAAATTTTTTTCGTGAAGTCAGGAGCTTTTGCGCGTATGTTCTATTGTCAATTCTCCTGTATTGGACACTCTTTGAATTTACCATGGTGAATTCGATTAAGAGTGTCCAAGACAGGAGAATAGAAAATAGAATTCACTATGGTACATTCGATTAAAAGTGTCCAATACAGGAGAATGGACAATAGAACATACGCGCAAAAGCTCCTGACTTCACGTCACTGCTTGCACCAATTTTTTTTTCGTGAAATCAGGTTAGAAAGCAATGTGAAAAAATTAACACACAATTGTCCACCTTCAATTCTTCTTTAGGAGAAGAATACATAATTATTCTAGAAAAATATTACTGGAATTAATGTCATATTTAAATAATCAAAGTAAAGAAAATTATAAGTTTAGTTACTAACATATTAAATGAAAGTCAATTGAATTCCAGTAATATTCAATTACTCTTACTCTTAATCGAATTTACCATGGTCAATTATATTGTCTGTTCTCCTGTAGCGGACACTCTTAATCGAATTTACCATGGTAACTTCAGAGTGTCCAATCTCCTGTATTGGTAAGTAATATTCAATTACTTATTCTTAACCAATAAATGCCCATTGATAGATCTAAAGGTGTTGAGGTGAAATATAAAGATATATTCTCATTAGTGATAGAAAAACTGGCCTAAAATTCCTCTCTACCCATCAAGAGATTTAATATCGACAAATGAGCCTCTCACCTTGCAAGATCAGAAAGTGTGGTTAATTTAAAGTTGAGTTTTGACGCCTTCAGCTAAATTTCAGCGATATCATAATAAAAATAATACATAACTTTTCAAAAGTCCCCTCTCACAAATATACTCCTCTGAAGGCACATGGATCTCTTGAAGAAGAATCGCTTTCTCTATTTCTCAAAGATATTCACTCTTGTTCATAGAAATCCCTTCAATATTTAGTTGCCTCCTCCTAAGGAGGATCTCTTTCAAAACCGGGTCTGACCGCTAATGTAGGGCTATCATCTCCCATAGATTTGTGATAAAATAACACGATTTTCCCAAGAACATACGCTTAAAAATATGTCATCATTACATTCATGCTTTTGAAGGTTCTCGCAAAAATACGACGATTCGCATCCCGCTACCGAATCGTATTCAAACTTGGAACTCTGCAGTAGAGTGAGGTTCTGAAGGCTCTTCCAAAATTTCAGCGATGCCGGACGAATAGTTTATGATATATAGAATTTTTTTTTAATTATTTTCAATAATTTTTTAAAATTTTTTTAGTTATACACGTTAGCATTCTACAATTAATAACCATGTTTGAATTATATCGGTTTTGTATTTTTCGAGTTATTGAGGAAATAACAACCAAATGTCAGATGGGTATAATTCAAAAACCGTTCGGCCGATTATACCGATAGACAAATTCAAATGTCGCATTCAGATGCACAACCTAACCTGAAAATTTCAAGCCGCTATCTCCTTCCGTTCTCAGGTTATCGAGTCATAAATAATATTTTTCAATAATTTTTTCAAAATCTTCTAGTTAAACGATTCTCACAAAATTTCACAAACGTGCTTAGGTTTATATTCTACAACTACTCACCAAGTTTAAATTCGATCGGATTCATTTTGGTTGATAACAAAATTATTACTCGGAAGCCATTATGCCGATTCTACCCATTAACGAACTTGTCCGTCGTATTGGGATGCGCCACCTACTCTGGAAATTTCAAGTCGCTAGCTCTTTCCGTTCTCAAGTTATCGTGGCAACGGCCGGACGGCACCACAGAATTAAATTTCACATTTGGGCAAAATGATAACGCGATGTTCCCCAGAACATACGCGCAAATAGTTTCATCTGGTGAACAGATAGGTGCAGGACGACCTTCCGAGCTGTCGACTCCTTCGCAGTACGCTCCTCAATCTTAATTTAACTCCTTCGGAATCCAAATATTCAAAGCGAAACGTACACTTGCGAAGTGATCTAAAAGGGCGCTTCAATGTTCTCTTGCTTATCACGAAATTTCAGGAATAATAATATTTCGTCATAATCCTCAGAGAGTAAAAAGTAATTACCAAAAAGTCGATTAATGATCACTCAAAAAATGTGGAATAAGTAGGTACGGGCTCAAACTATTTCGCGGAACTTAATCAGTTTTCTTCGCGAATTTTTGACTGTTCTTAATGGCCTTAATTAGTGTGATTCTATGTCTATGTTCATTTTTAATGCGACCATCGCATTAAATCTAGCGTAGTAGAAGAGTTTGTAACAAAAGCAATTGAATAGTACGCCGTATATTGGACGTAGCAGAGCAGGGGCCCACTCGACGTAGTAACAGTGTACTCTGTCTGGACTGAGTCAGTTACTGACGTAGGCCAGATAGAGTACTCTGTTACTACGTCGCGTAGGCCTCTGCTCTACTGCGTCCAATATACGGCGTACTATTCAATTGCTTTTGACTCATAACGAGTTGAAATCACAAGAAAAAAGATATTCATTACGAACATTTAGAAAATGAGTATGATGGACAAAAAACTGTAGGTATTAAGGGATTCTGAAAATTTCTTCCGAAAATGGATTTACGTTTTCCGAAATTGATTTTTTTTCCGAAACAAATTTTACCATTTCAAAAGATAGGTTTTATTTTTTATGAAATTACTTTTACTCTTTCCGAAATTAGTCTCACTTTTTCCGAATTTGGACTTGAAAAGTTATAGATTCCATTCTCTTTAACGCCATGTTATACGGACAATGGAGAATTGGTGAATTTAGTCAGAGGATAAGGGCAATTTATATATTTAATTAATATTATGTCTCTCGCGATAACTTGAGAACGGAGAGAAATAGCCACTTGCAATTTTCAGGGTAGGCTGCGCATCCGAATGCGAAATTCATGTTCGTTAATAGTTATAACGACCAAACGGTTTTGGAGTTATACCCATCTGAAATTTCGTTATTATATCCTCAATAACTAAAAAATACGAATCTAACGTGCAAATTTTTGCGATATTTCATGACAATCGAATCACTAGAAAATTTTAAAAAAATCATTGAATAAAATTCTGTATCTCAGAAACTATACGTCCGATATAGCTGACATTTTTTAAAACCTAACTTTACAGCCAAGTTAAAAAGTTGAACACGGTCGTATCAATATTGTTGGGTATCCAAGTTGAGTTTAGTAGCTGGATGGCTTACGCATCCAAATAGGACAGTTGAGTTCGTTATAATCGGCCAAACAGTTTCGGAGTTACACCCATCTTAAATATTGTTGTTATTTCCTCAATAACTCAAAAGATACAAATCCGATCCAATTAAAATTTGATAATTACTTGTTGAATGTTGACGCGCTAATTTTCGCGAAATATCGTGAATATCGTATAACTATAAAAAACTTAAATTGGTTTTTCTTCAAAAATGTTATATTTCAGAAACTATTCGTCAGAATCTGCTGAAATTCCTCACATACCTTCAAGCGATTTGACACTCGAGTACCGAATTTCAGCTCGATCGACTGAATATGAGGAGTGAATAGACAATAGAACATGCGTGCAAATGCTCCTGACTTCTCTTCAGTGCTTTTTGTGCGCATGTTCTGGGGAACTTCGCGTTATCATTTTGCCCAAATGTCTGACAAATTTGATTCTGTCCGGCCGGCTTGCCGTTGCCACGATAACTTCAGAAAGGAACGTGATAGCGATCAATTGTCAGGGTGGGTGGTGTGTCCCAATACGACGGACATGTTCGTTAATGGTCATAATCGGCCTTATGGTTTCTGAGTAATAATTTTGTTTTCAACCAATACAAATACGATCGAATTGAAACTTGGTGAGTAGTTGTAGAATACAAACCTAAGGAGTTTTGTGAAATTTTGTGAGAATCGTATCACTAGAAAATTCTAAAAAATTATCAAAAAATATTATTTATGTCACGATAACCTGAGAATGGAGAGATATAGAGACTTGAAATTTTCAGGTAAGGTTATGCATCTGAATGTGACATTTGAATTTGTTTATAGGCAAAATCGGCCAAACGGTTTTGGGGTTATACCCATCTGAAATTAGGTTGTTATTTCCTCAATAACTCGAAAAATACAAAACCGATCCAATTCAAACGTGGTTATCAGTTGCATAATGCCAACGCGAAAATTCTTGCGAAGTGAAGATCGTATCACTAGAAAATTTTTAAAAAATCTTTGAAAATCATAGTGATACGATCTTCACTTCGCAAGAATTTTCGCGTTGGCATTATGCAACTGATAACCATGTTTGAATTGGATCGGTTTTGTATTTTTCGAGTTATTGAGGAAATAACAACCTAATTTCAGATGGGTATAACCCCATATGGAGATCCCAGCAGCCTTGTGTGATTTCAGTAGCTGGATGGGTGACCGTTGCCTCAATAACTTTCGAACGAAAGGAGATAGGCACTTGCAATTCTCAGGTTAGGTTGCGCATCCGAGAGTTTGTTTTTGGGCGGAATCGGCCCAACGGTTTCGGAGTTATACCCATCTGGAATATTATTTCCTTGATAACTCAAAAAATATAGACTCGATCGAATTGAAGCCTGGTAACTAGTTGTAGAATGTCGACATGAAGACGTGTGTAAAATTTTGTGAGAACCGTACCCCAAATTTTTTCTTTTTAATTACGAAATAAAAAAATTGGTGCTTGAAACAATTGTCAACGAGAGCGTCGAAGCTCCTACCCACAGACCTTTCCCACTTTTTTGTAATCGTCTTAACGATTGTGAGAGTTGGTTGCGTTATACGTAACATAAACTTATCTTGGATACTATGAGTCATTGAATATTGTATGCAAAGAATTATTTACATTGCCCTGACCTACCATTCTTCTGAAACTAAGAATCTATCCTTCAAGATAATTAAGTCATCTGAATAATACAAAAAAATTGTTTCAAGCCCTGTGGACAGGAGCTTTCTGGCGCTCTTGCTCAAACAGACAAATTATATCTCCGAAAGTATTGGTTTCTCAGAGTTGGGAATTATATGAATGGATTCTTATTATAGAACTGCATCATAAAGGAAATTCAATTCAAATAATAGTTTATTTATCAAGATTAAATGAGAAATCTGAGAATTAGAACTGCACCATGGAAGAAATCGAATTAAAATACCTGAAATGAATTTGACTCTCTCTTATAGAACAGGATGACATGTACGAGTATGAACACAGATCATATAATAAATCATCGATAGAATAATTATAGCATTCTGTGAAAACATAGAAGTACGATTCATAATTGAAATTTCGAAAAATCATATCTCCGAAAGTATTACCATGAACTGAAAATGATATCAATGGATTTTTATGGTGAAACAGCATCTTAAAAAAAAATTTCATTTGAAATATGTAAGTCAAAAATTGGTTCAAGCCCTGTGGACAGGAGCTTTCTGGCGCTCTTGTTCAAACAGACAAATTATATATCCGAAAGTATTGGTTTCTCAGAGTTGAGAATTATATCAATGTATTCTTATGATAGAACTGCATCATAAAGGAAATTCAATTCAAATAATAGTTTATTTATCAAGATTAAATGAGCAATCTGAGAATGAGAACTGCACCATGGAAGAAATCGAATTAAAATACCTGAAATGAATTTGACTCTCTCTTATAGAACATGATGACATGTACGAGTATGAACACAGATCATATAATAAATCATCGATAGAATAATTATAGCATTCGAGAAAACATAGAAGTACGATTCAGTATTGAAATTTCGACAAATCATATCTCCGAAAGTATTAGCTTGTTGGAGTTGAAAATGATATCAATGGATTTTTATGGTGAAACTGCATCTTGAAAAAAAGATATTTTGAAATTTGTAAGTAAAAAAAAAAATTTTTTTTCGTTACTCCGAAACCATCTGACCTATTCTGCCCAATAGCGGACTTAGCCGAGATATTTATCTCCCTAACGTACTCTGAAAATTTCAACTGCCTAGCTCATTCCGTTCGATAGTTATTGTAGAACCAAAATTTAAAAACTTTCAAAATTTTTTTTTACACTTCACGGTAACCTGATCAATACAAAACTTCACAAGCGTCTGAAGGTCATGATTCTACAATTTGATGCTAAATTCAGATAGATCGAGTGATCGGTTTCGGAAATATTCATAAAAAATGCTTTTACTAAAAACGGCCTTAACTCCGAAACCGCTTTTTGGATTTCGCCTGTTAACGAACTCGTTTGCGATATTTACGCTCCAATTCTACCCTGCAAATTTCAATCCTCTAACTTCTTTCGTTCGAGAGTTATCGTGTTAACGGACGGACGGCCGGACAGAATCGATTTCGACCACAGATTCGTGATCAGTGAGTCGAACCAAATCGTTTGATACCATTTTCAGCCAAAAATTCGAAAATTACAGACATTTGGGCAAATTGATATGCACTCTGTTCCGAGGAACAAGAGCGCCAAAAATATTTTTTTTTTCGTTACTCTGAAACCATTCGGCCTATTTTACCCACTAACAAACTCAACCGAGATATTTATCTCTCAAATCTACTCTGAAAATTTCAACTGCCTAGCTCATTCTGTTCGAGAGTTATTGTAGAAATAAAATTAAAAATTTTTTTTGACACCTTGCACTACCCGGGTAATACAAAACTTCACAGGCGTATAATGTCATTATTCTACAATCTGATGATAAATATCAGATAGATCCAGTGATCGGTTTTGGAAATATTCATACAAAATATTTTTACTAAAAACGGCCATAACTCCGAACCTGCTTGGTGGATTCCGCCCGTTAACGAACTCGTCCGAGATATTTACGCTCCAAAACTACCCTGAAAATTTCAATTCTCTAACTCCTTTCGTTCAAGAGTTGTCGTGTTAACGGTTTGCCGGACGGCCGGCTGGCCGGACACAAACGATTCCGACCACGGATTCTTGATCAGTGAGTCGAACCAAATCGTTTGAGACCATTTTCAGCCAAAAATTCGAAAATTACAGACATTCGGGCAAATTGATGAGCACTCTGTTCCGAGGAACAAGAGCGCCAAAATGAAAATTCATCGTTTTCGTCCCAAAAGCTCAATGATTGCACCATTGCACGTACTCAGAAATTCATAATAATATAATAAATTATAGCATCTGTAGTGCTATTCAACTTCAGTTATCAATTATAACAAATACAAAAGCTGCCACATAGGTTAGATCTTCAAAACAAAATATCATCAAAGGTATACAAACAAGAAAACCCACCTATTTGCTATCATGAACAACCAACAACACAATGAACAACCTATATAGCATTCACCTCCTGTACACCCGCAACGGATGGGAATTCCAATCGGCAATTCCAACACTGCTAAATGATCAAACTCGTCTGTGACGTCGTCATCGAATCATAAGATGTGAGTCAATTAAAATGGAATTTTGCTCCATATCGCATATTGTTGCTTGTGATATTGCAATAGTATCTTATAATAAGGAAATTCTACCCAGTAAAGAATACTAAGTCAAATCAACACGAACTCTTATGAACCCATAAAAACAGTGATTTTCGGTTTTCTGATTTCAGTTACGATTCCCAGTACGAATGAAAATCTAGTCTTCTTTACTATATAAAGATCAAAATGCGTGTTCAATTACTCGTCCCGCTATAGATTCTATTTTAGGAATTCAATAAATTCATTTCAAGTACCTCAAGATTTATTGAGCAAATAATGTAGTTGGCTGATACAGCCTGCTTTGATCTATCAAGAAATTCAACGAAGAGTACTTACATGTTGCAAATAACCTTTATAATCCTTGATAAACAGTAAACGAATTAAAATTCACATTGGAACTATTCCGATTTTATTGACTTTGAATCGCTCACAAGTGTAGAACTAACAGACATAATTTCGCGGTACACGGTCGAGTTCACCTCGGAGGGTCAAACGAGTTGTCTTCTATTCCGTTTTATCTTCCGTCCTGTTCCCTACCATTGTTGACCATGTTTCGACTGAAGTGAAGCCAGGTGAAAACCCATCCACATGTTCGAGAGTACCTACCTGTTAGAGGGGATCCGAGATATCTCTTGACAATCTCTTTTCTTTTGGTTGATTCATATTCAAATATTATTTTGAATTGAGAGCTCTACATTTTTGCGCGCTTGCGCACTAAAAACTTAATTTTTGTCTCAAAAAAAATAAAATTTTTCTTCAAAAAAATCATTCATCTTTAAAAATTCTATATTTCAGGAACAATATGTCAGATTCCGCTGAAATTCCGCTTGAATCTTCCAGCCGCAATTTATTTTCCCAATATTTCAAGCATGAGATCCTTTTGAATTGAAATCTTGTACTCGATTGACAAATGCCGGCATGAAGGTTCAAACAGCATTTCGTGAGGGTGTGTGAGGCGTGAATAGGAAAAGGACTTGAGCTCAATAGATCCCGACTTCAAGTCAGTACTTTTTAAGAATTTTTGAATATCAAACAATATAACATATATTTGAAAATAAAAAGGGGTTAGCAGAGGTTAGTGTAACGGGTACCACATAATTATACGTATATGATACAAGAGCTTAGGAAAAACCTCAGCAAAGGATCTCCGTGTTGAGATTTGCAAAAATTGAATTTGTTAATAAAATATCAAATATTGATTGGCATCTCTCTCTTCAATATGGATTAATTCGTCAGAAAACGGAGAGGGTCCTCCAAGGTACCCAAAACTGAACCTGAAAAGGGAATTGACAAAAGGAGGAAAATTGGTTCAAGCACTGACGTGAAGTCAGAAGCTTTTGCGCACATGCTCTATTGTCTAGTCACCTCTATTGGACACACTACTATGAATTTAGCATCGATATATACCATTTTCTCAGCTTTTATAATATTATATGAATACATTTCATACCATTTTAATGACAGACTTCAGTGAAATACGAAAAAACTTACGCCTAAAGTAAACCCCAGGATAAGATATTCACGAAATTCCGCTAAAATAAATGGGTCGCCATTCTACAAGTAATCATAGAGTTTTAATTGGATAAGATTTGTATATTTTGAATTATAGAGGAAATAGCAACAAAATTTCAGAATAAGTCCAAAACAATATTCCGTTTATGCCAATTAAAGAAATTAAATGACGCATTTGGATGCGCAACATACCCTGAAAATTGCAAGTCGCCAGCTCTTTCCGTTCTCAAGATATCGTCAAATACATAATATTTTTTGGCGTTCAATTTGCCCAAATGTCTGTATTTTTCGAATTTTTGGCTTTTAACACGATAACTCTCGAACTGAATGAGCTAGACAGTTGACATTTTCAGAGAAGGTTTAGGAGATATATATACGGTTGAGTTCATTATTGGACAAAAGTGGCCAAGTGGTTTCGGAGCAACAAAACAAAAATTTATTTTGTCATTACAAATTTTGAACTCAATTTTTTTCAAGATGCAGTTTCATCATAAGAATCCATTGATATCATTCTGAACTCTACAAACGAATACTTTTGGAGATAGGATTTTTCAAAATTTCTATAGTTATTCTCAATAATATATGATTTCATAGAATACTCTAATTATAATTTCCTGATGTATATATAAATCCAACTTGAGATGAATTATAGACCTACGATTTGAATTTTATTACGAAAATTCTTGAGAATTGACGCACCTAAGCCAAATTGAAAAAGTGGGAAAGCCCTGTGGACAGGAGCTTTGGTGCTCTTGTTCAAACTTTGATGAATCATAACTCCGAAAGTATTGATTTCTCCGATTTGGGAATGATATCAATGGATTCTCATTTGTTTTATTTTATTCCATGATGCAGTTATATCACAAGATTTCATTGAAATCATTCCCAACTCTGAGTGAACAATACGTTTGGAGACATACTATGTCAAAGTTTGAACAAGAGCGCTAAATCTCCAGTCCACAGGGCTTCCCCACATTTTTTCATTTTCTATTGGTACGGTCCTCAGAAAATTCACACTTCTTTATGTCGATATTCTACAACTAATTGGCAAGCGTCAATTCGATCAAGTCTATATTTTTTGAGTAATCGAGGAAATAATATTCCAGATTGAACTCCGAAACCGTCGGGCCGATTATGCCCAACAACGAGCTCTCCCATTAGGATGCGCAGCCTACCATGAAAATTGCAACTCCCTGCTTTCGTTCAAAAATTATCCAGGCAACGATCACCCATCCAGCTACTGAACTCACACTTGGCTGTTCGGATCTCCAACAATATAGATCCGATCATGTTCAAACTCTGAACTTGATAGTAGTAGAGTTAGGTTTTAAAGGCTCTGGCAAAATTTCCGCGATGTTAGACGAATAGTTTCTGACATATATAATATTCTTCATTGATTTTCAATGATTTTTTTGAATTTTCCAGGGATACCATCCTCGTGAAATTTCACAATAATTTTTGAGTTGGCATTCTAAAACTAATAACCATGTTGGAATTGCACGGGTTTCGTATTTTTTTGAGTTATAGAGGAAATAACAACCATATTTCAGATGAGTATAACTCTATAACCGTTTGGCCGATTATGCCTATAAACAAACCCGAATTCAGGATCCGCATGCACATCCGGGGTAGGTTTTGCATCCGAATGCAACATTTGAGTTCTTTAACAGCAAAGATCGGCCGAATTGTTTTGGAGTTATACATATCTGAAACTTTGTTGTTATTTCCTCTATAACTTAAAATATATATATCCTTTCCAATTAAAACTCGGTAATTACTTGTGGAATGCTGACGCGCAAAGTTTCTCGGAATTTCTAGAATATCGTTTCCTAAAATTACGTATTTTCAATTCCGATAGAATACATATGTCCTTCTTAAAAATTCTGTGATCTTAGACGATTTTCTCATTCCTCAAGTTTGTCATTAAAATGACATGAAATGTATTAATTTTTACAAAAGCTGAAAAAAAGGTCTATGACGATGTTAAATTCGATTAAGAGTGTCCAATAGAGGTGAATAGAAAATAGAACATGCGCTGAAAAGCTCCTGACTTCACGTCAGTGCTGGAAACAATTTTTTTAAATCCAGGTTCGGCCATCCAAGGTATTATTATTCTGAACTTCAGATGTTCGAAGACCGCTGCAGGGCCCTAATGTAGGGCCATCATCTCCCATATACAGGGTGTTAGTGAATAAGTACGACATACTTCAGGGGGTGATTCTGCATGAAAAAATTATGGCAGTTTGCTATAAAGCTTTTGTCCGCAAATGCTTCATTTTTTGAGATGCGGGGTGTAAAAGTTTTTCTTAAAAAAAAGCACTGACATGAAGTCAATAATTTTTGGCGCGAGTGTTCACGGTGGCTAATTTGAATTGAATGATGAGTACATCAAGCTCAGTGGATAAAGTGAGCCGAAGATCTACCCAAAGGAAAGTGGACACCATTCACTTCTGTTCAAAAATTAACAGTGCTGTATATAAGCTGCCTTCAGGATAGAGTAACAAAGTTGAAATAGAACACAACTGACTCTCCTTAGTCGCACAAGCTTCTAGAAGATTTGGGAGGGTCAGTATAATCCTAATCATATTTATAGCATGCGCGCCAAAGCAGATTGACCCCACGTCAATGCCTTATAACACATTTTCTTTCATTGTTGAGTAAATCTGCATTTGCCGCGTGCTATTAACATGATTAGGATTATACTGGCACTCCCAAATTTTCTAGAAGCTTGTGTGACTAAGGAGAGTCAGTTGTGTTCTTTTCCAACTTTGTTACTCTATCCTGATGGCAGCTTAGATACAGCACTGTTAATTTTTGAACAGGCAGCGAATGGTGTCTACTATCCTTTGGGTAGATCTTCGGCTCGCTCTATCCACAGAGCTTGAAGTACTCATCATTCAAATAAAATTAGCCACCGTGAACACGCGCGCCAAAGAGTACTGACTTCACGTCAGGGTTTTTTTTTAAGTTCCCTTAGCAAATATAGCTATCAATACAGTTTGGCTGTTAGCTTTACCCTAGTTCGAAAAAAATTTTGGTTATGGGACCTCCATTAGGAACGCAATTGCCTCTTCTCCAAATCCGAACGTAATTTAATATAGATCTACCAAATATAGTTATTTATATATTCGCCTCAGGGCAACCATACAGACATTTCAACTCGGAAACAACGCTATTTCCACCAAACTGACTTGTGTCCGTGCACAGAATTGACATGAATATTCTTTTAAAACCTCACAATATCAGCTCATTACTCCCAACATTACCCATACATCCCAAAAACAGTCACTGGTGCCTGCAAGTCCTCCCAAAATTACACAACTCACAAAAAACTCCGTATCTACAACACTAGTGGTTCAGGAGGTATCGCTTCTTGAATCCACGCATGTGCATACCCTCCCCAATGAAGAATTCGAGGTCAAATTTGATTCTGTCCGGCTGGCCGTCAGGCTGTTGCCACGATTACTTGAGAACGAAAAGAGCTAGTGACTTGAAATTTTCAGGGTGGGTGGCGCATCCCAATACGACGGACAAGTTCGTTAATGGGCATAACCGGCCCAGTGGTTTTCGAATAATAACTTTGTTTTCAACCAATATAAATCCAATCGAATTGAAACTTGGTCAGTAGTTGTAGAATATGAACTTAAGCACGTTTGTTTTTGTGCGATTCTTCTTCATTGGACACCTTTAATCGAATTTACTACGGTAAATTATGTTGTCCATTCTCCTGTAAGGACACTTAATTAGAGTTAACTATGGTAAATTCGAATTAAGAGTGTCCAATACAGGCGAATAGACAACATAATTTACCATGGTAAATTCGATTATGGGTGTCCAATACAGAAGAATGGACAATAGAACATACGCGCAAAAGCTTCTGACTTCACGTCAGTGCTTGAACCAATTTTTGAGGTTCATGCTGCCCTTTCTGGGCCTTTTTCATTATGCGCATGCGCAGATGAGAAGTCATTTAACTGCTGTAGTTTTCGTCAGAGAGGATTGGGGTTTTGGGATGGCGGATGCTATTCCTCCATAGAATTCAGATCCCTGATGAGGGTCTGCGCATGCGGAGATTAAAGATGCGATATCTCCCGAACCACTAGTGTTGGAGAATCGGAGTTTTTTTTAAGGTGTGTGATTTTGAGAGAGCTTTTCGCCGCGAGTAGATTGCGCATGCGCAGAAGAGAAGTGACTGTTTTTGGATTGGATGGGTTATGTTGGGAGTGCTGAGTCGATATTGTGAGGTTTTTAAAGAATATTCATGGCAATTCAGTGCAGGGACAAGTCAGTTCGGGGGATGTAGCGTTGTTTCCGAGTTGAAGTGTCCGTGCCGTGGCCCTGGGGCTAATTTTGAAATTGATGTTACCCATTACAGGCATTTTTCGTTATGCGCATGAGCAGACCATCAGCGATTTAAATGTTGGTGTTTTCGTCAGAGGGGATTGGGGTTTTGGGGTGGCGGATGCTATTCCTCCATAGAATCTCCTGGTGAGGGTCTGCGCATGCGTGGATTAAGGATGCGATATCTCCTGAACCAATAGTGTTGGAGACTAGTTTTTTGTAGGGTGTGTGATTTTGAGAGGACTTTTAGCCGAAAGTAGATTGAGCATGCGCAGAAGAGAAGTGACTCTTTTTGGGTTGTATGGGTTATGTTGGGAGTGCTGAGCCGATATTGTGAGGTTTTAAAAGAATATTCATAGCAATTCAGTGCAAGGACAAGTCAGTATGGGGGATGTGGCGTTGTTTCTGAGTTGAAGTGTCCGTACCGTGGCCCTGGTGCTAATTTTGAATTTGATGTTACCCCTTACGGGCATTTTTCGTTATGCGTATGAGCAGACCATCAGTGATTCAACTGCTGGTGTTTTCGTCAGAGAGGATTGGGGTTTTGGAGTGGTGGATGCTATTTCTCTATAGGATATCCTGGTATGGGTCTGCGCATGCGTGGATTAAAGATGCGATATCTCCTGAACCACTGGTGTTGGATAATCGGAGGTTTTTGTAAGGTGTGTGATTTTGGAAGGACTTGTAGCCGCGAGTAGATTGCGCATGCGCAGAAGAGAAGTGACTGTTTTCGGGTTGTATGGGTTATGTTGGGAGTAATGAGCCGATATGGTGAGGTCTTAAAAGAATATTCATGGCAATTCAGTGCAAGGACAAGTCAGTTTGGGGCATGTAGCGTTCCGAGTTGAAGTGTCCGTACCGTGGCCCTGGGGTGAATTTATGAATAACTATATTCGGTAGATCTATATTAATTTACGTTCGGATTTGGAGAAGAGGCAATCGAGTTCCTAAAGGAGGTCCCATAACCGCAATTTTTTTTGATCTACGGTAAAGCTAACAGCCAAACTGTATTGATAGCCATATAAGTTAAAGGAACTTGAAAAAAAAAAAGCACTTACGTGAATTCAGTACTCTTTAGCGCGCGTGTTCACGGTGGCTAATTTGAATTGAGTGAATAGTACTTCAAGTTCAGTGAATTGAGCGAGCCGGAGATCTACCCAAGGGATAGTGGACACCATTCACAGTCGGTTCAAAAATTAACAGTGCTGTACCCAAGCTTCCGCAAGGATAGAGTAGCACTGTTGAAAAAGAACACAACTGACTCTCCTTACGCGCACAAGCTTCTAGTAGATTCTGAGGGATCTTCTTGGGAAACACTTGACAGGGTCAGTATAATCATAATCATGTATATAGCACGCGCGCCAAATGCAGATTGACTTAACAATGAAAGAAAAAGTGTAAAAAATTATTGACGTGGGGTCAATCTGCTTTGGCGCGCGTGCTATATACATGATTATGATTATACTGACCCTGACAAGTGTTTCCCAAGAAGATCCCTCAGAATCTACTAGAAGCTTGTGCGACTAAGGAGAGTCAGTTGTGTTCTTTTTCAACAGTGTTACTCTATCCTTACGGAAGCTTGGATACAGCACTATTAATTTTTGAACCGACAGTGAATGGTGTCCACTATCCTTTGGGTAGATCTTCGGCTCGCTCAATTCACTGAGATTGAAGTACTCATCACTCAATTCAAATTAGCCACCGTGAACACGTGCGCCAAAGAGTACTGATTTCACGTCAGTGCTTTTTTTTAAGAAAAACTTTAACACCCCGTATCTCAGAAAAAGAAACATTTGCGGATTAAAAATACATAGCAAACTGTCATTATTTTGTCATGCAGAATAACCCCTTA
This sequence comes from Halyzia sedecimguttata, assembly GCA_937662695.2. Lineage (NCBI taxonomy): Eukaryota > Metazoa > Arthropoda > Insecta > Coleoptera > Coccinellidae > Halyzia > Halyzia sedecimguttata. Next base: position 4,473,589 of record OW569416.2, on the reverse strand, counting down.
AAGTTTGTCGCGCTTATTTACGACCACCCTGTATATGCTTTAGTTTCTATTGTAACAAGTTGGAAATGCACTGTGGCCAGGAGCTTTGGCACTCTATTCAAATTTATAGCTAGAGCAGTCACCCATCCCGGTATTGAACTCGTCTGAGGCTGCTTAGCGCCAGGAAAATAGTATTATATATTGTAGCCTCAGGCGAGTTCAATACCTGGATGGACGCTTGTTTATACAGTCGGATTCATATTCTTGGAAATATTGAAAATAAAAAATATTATTTTCAACATTTCCAAGAATATGAATCCTACTGTATAAACAAGCGTACAAATAAAATGATACACTTTTTGGCCAAGAATGGTCTCACACGATTAGTTTCGACCCAATTAACCCACTAATAACAAACGATTTTATCCACATTGCACGTAATTTTATTGACAGATCGACTTCAATTCAGTAGATATATAATTCATCAAAGTTATTATTTCATGAGTTTATTTCTTGTTTCTCTTTCTATTATTTTCTTTCCCTTCCAAAATCCTCAGACTCCTCTACGGTTTATTCTTTGCTTGTTTTTGGCGCTCTAGTTCCTCGGAACCGAGTGCTTATCATGTTGCCGAAATGTCTGTAATTTTCGAATTTTTCGATGAAAATGGTCTTAAACGGTTTGTTTCGACTCACTGATCAAGAATCCGTGGTTGAAATTCATTCTGTCCGGCCGGTCCGGCCGTCCGGCCGGCCGTAGGCACGATAACTCTCGAACGGAATGAGCTAGACAGTTGAAATTTTCAGAGTAGGTTTGAGGGATAAATATCTCGGCTAATGTCGTTATTGGGCAAAATCGGACAGATGGTTTCGGAGTAACAAAAAAAATTTTTTTTTTTACAAAACAAATTCCAAATTAAATTTTTTTTCAATAAGCAGTTTTACCATAAGAATCCATTCATATTATTTTTAACTCTAACAAAATAATACTTTCGGAGATATGATTTTTCAAAATTTCAATGTAAATCGTATTTCTACGTTTTCACAGAATTATTCTGTGGGTGTTCTATGAATTGTTATAATGTCAACTCATTTTCCTGAGACATGACGTTGTCTCATTGTCATTCATTCCAGCAATCGTATAAATATGAGAATTATATTATAATATCATACTTTTTCTTGGTTGATATTTTCATGCCGATGGTCAATCCATATGATGATGGGAATAGTAATGGTAAGTTAATAATATTGAGTTCAGAATATCTCCACTAAAAACAAAACTGGAATATTGGTGTATTGGAGTAGATTTGAGGAAAGATAAATATTATCGTTCATCATAGAATTGAGGAATGAATATCTCGGATGAGTTCGTTGTTGGGTAGAATTCGTCGATTGGTTTTGGATTGATAATTTTTGGCACTCTTGTTGAATTTAAATTCTTCTATGATGTTTGAATTAAATTTCTGCTAAGATGGAGTTCTAAATTTCAATAATGAATCATACTTCTATGTTTTCACAGAATGCTATAATTATTCTATCTAAGCTTTATCATATGATCTGTGATCATATTCGCACATTTCATCCTGTTCTATAAGAGATAGTCAAATTCATTTCAGCTATTTTAATTTGGTTTCTTTCATGGTGCAGTTCTCATTCTCAGATTGCTCATTTAATTTTGATAAATAAACTATTATTTGAATTGAATTTCCTTTATGATGCAGTTCTATAATAAGATTCCATTCATATAATTCCCAACTCTGAGAAACCAATACTTTCGGAGATATAATTTGTCTGTTTGAGCAAGAGCGCCAGAAAGCTCCTGTCCACAGGTCTTGAACCCATTTTTCAATTAATTTTTGCGCGTATATTCTGGGGAATATCATATTATCATTTTACCGAATTGTCTGTAACTTAAGAAGTTTTTGCCGAAAATGATCTCTAACGATTGGGTTCGATTATTATTATTATTATTATTATTATTAAACCAATTTACAGAGTTGAGGTACAATAACCTATAAACTCTAACTTAAAAAAATAAAATAACAAGAAAAACAACTGTGAGAAATACAAGCATGTGAACAAGCGAAGTAAAGTGAACAACAAAACCACACAATTCATACAACGGCACATAAAAGATTATGACGAGCCAGCTGATCTCCAGGTGTCAAGCCTATTCTTAAATATATTGACCGATCCAGCATCTACAACTTCGCTAGGCAGGCTGTTCCAATGGTCGAACACACGGTTGGATAGAAAGTTTTCTCTGCATCTTGTACGGAAGACCTCTCTGTTCAGCTTGTACCGATGTCCACGGAGCTGATTCGTGTTCAGTTCGTACAGGTGGGACATATCGATGCCAAATAAGCCGTGCATTGCTCGATATGTGATTATTAGGTCCCCCCTTGAACGACGATCAGCAAACGAAGGAAGACCCATGATCTGTAGCCGTTCCCGATAATCTGGGCGATTCACTCCGAAGGGAATGCGTGTGACACGACGCTGCAGGTTTTCTAATAATGAAGCGTCACCCACTAACCACGGATGCCAGACCGGTCCGGCAAATTCCAAAATTGGTCGAATATATGACTTATACACCCGGGAAATAGTCGCCGCATCACTGTCACGAAAAGCGTTTTGGACAATATGTATAAGACGCTTAGCCTTATTTGTGATATACAGTATATGTTCAGTCCACGATAGATCACCCGATATCACCACACCCAGGTCCACGTGAGATGAACATCCAGGGATTTCAATGCCCTCGGCGTGATACTTAAATTTTGGATTATTATTACCCAAATGTAGAACTCGACATTTCGAAGGGTTCAGTGGAATCAACCATTTCGCGCACCAACAAACCACCCTATCCAAGTCTTTTTGCAGAATTTCATAGTTATTAAGGGGATAATTAAAGAACTTGATATCGTCCGCAAATGAAGCACTTTCCGACTCGAATCCATCAGCTAAATCGCTCACATACACTAAAAATAACAAGGGTCCCAAAACTGAGCCCTGAGGGACACCACTGAGCACGCAGCGCGGTTCCGATCTTGCAGCACCAACCCTGACCATAAACAACCTGTCAGTGAGGAAGTTCTCAATCCAGTTCAAGAGCAATCCTCGAATGCCAAAATTCTCCAGCTTGAGTAAAAGCCTTTTTATTGGCACTCTGTCGAAGGCCCTCGAAAAATCCAGGTATATAACGTCTACAGGAAGTTTTTTATCCAGAGAATGGGTCCATTTGTCAAGGCAGCTGAGAAGACAGGTGATAATAGATCTACCTCTGATGAAACCATGCTGAGTATCAGGTATGATGTTATGATGCAGAAAGAACGTGAGCATTTTTTCATATATCAACCTTTCCAGTATCTTGCAGAGGATAGAAGTGAGGCTTATAGGTCTAAAGTTTTCCGGATTTTGTTTGTCGCCCTTTTTATGAATCGGTGAAACAAGTGCAGTTTTCCATGATAGCGGCAGCATGCCAGAGTTCAATGACATAGAAAAAATGCTTGATATGGGTAGACTAAGAGTATGAGAGCATTCTTTGAGCAATCCAGCAGAGAAACCGTCAGGGCCAGGAGATGATGAAACATTCAGTGATATTAACTTCCCTTCAACAGTCAAGGGATCAATGTCGAAGCAAGTCAGAGAAGAGCTGTTACGACGAGAAGTAGTAGAAGGTAGTGGTGTGTTTGGTTCGGACGTAAATGCCATTGAGAAGGTATTGGCCAAAATTTCAGCTGAAGACTTATGGTCGTCTGCAACCACACCATCAGTGTTCTTGACAAGAGGCAGAGAAGGGGCCGAATTGAAAATACGGCGAGTGTATTTAAAGAATTTCTTTCTGTCATTCGAGTTAGCTAGATCATTTATAAATTTGGACTTGGCTTCACGTAATCTGTTAGAAAGATTATTGGCGAATGTTCTGTGCCTCTGAAAATCACAAATTTGCCCGCTGCGAACATATCTCTGCCATAACGATCTTTTGAATTTAATCATTCCAAGCATGTGGTTGCCAATCCATGGCTTACTATTATTCACTCTAGCGGTTCGTGTGAAAGTGTGATTTTCAACAGTTTTGGTGACATACGAGTCAAACCTACTCCACATCGACTCAACTCCTCCAGTGCCAATTACGGTATCCCAGTCTGTTCCAGAGAATATCTCGTTGATACTTTGATATTGTATAACTTTGTAAATTTTCGCTTCAGAGGGCAATTTAGTAGAAAGGAAGAACTGTATTTTTGTTGACAAAACCAAATGGTCGGATTTTCCTAATGGCGGGTGGTATTCTAGTTCGGAAACTAAATTGACATCATTTGTCAGGATTAAGTCTGGGGTGGTTGGCTCTTGATGTAATCTATAACGGGTGTGTTGGTTAACTAGCTGGTGTAGATTGGAGTTGTTCAACATATCTATATATGGAACTGATGGAGAATTTGCTGAGGGCGAACGAGATATTGGCCAAGTTCTTATATCGCCAAGATTGAAGTCACCAGCAAACAAAACATGTTTATGCAGGTTAGACAAGTTTATTAGATGTTCACTTAGGTCCTTATCATATATGGAAGGTCGTGGACGATATACACAGCCAACACACAAGTTGAAGCCAGATGATTCTACTTTCAAAAAGATATTGTCTATGCCAGGAGTATTGAGTGAATGTTCTGAAATTTTAAAGGAATGGACGACAGAATGGTGGACATATATGCATACCCCAGCATACCCAGGCGTTGTTTTACTATCACCACGGTATATGGTGTAATTGGGTATATGAGCAACCCCATCAGGCTTATCGGGATGCAACCATGTTTCCGCGATCATTACAAAAGAGGGCTTGTGATAATCAACCAGTAGAAGGAGCTCATTGAACTTTGCGGATAGAGACGCTAGGTTGGAATATAATATTGGCCATACATTCAAAGGGGATGCTAGTTTTTTGGAGTTGATTTATCCGAGACTATGGTAGGAACACCCTTGACATATCTAATGGTGATATTGGCTTCTCCAGCTCGACGTCTCCTCTCAAGCTCTGTTCGAAGGTCTTGAAGCTGCTTCGTTTGTACAGGGGTTTTATCATCTGAAAGTATGTAGTTCTTGTATTTAGAATGGCTTGATAGAATCTTCTTATTGCGAAGAATACGAGTCACCGAATTTGGGTTTATAAATTCAATTTTGATTGGCCTAGGCTGTTCTGGTCTGGATGACCCCACGCGGTAGACAGCACATATATCGACTAGCATCAACTCTCTTCACAACCTCCTGCACCAGTGAATCATCAAGAGTGGGATCGGAATTTTCGGGTACATGACGAATCAGAAGGTTGTACGATCTTTTGACGCGCTGTACCACTTCTTCCGGACAGGAAGCAGAACCCGATGGGGCCAACAGACATGATTGCTCAAGAGTCTTAGATACTTCATCCAGCTGCGAGACCTTAGACTTAACATTAGATAAATCCTCATTGATGCCACCATATGCCTCCTGTAGAGCAGAGATATCAGCTTGGCAGACCTTTATAGTACTACTATGCTTATTTAACACATCATCATGGACCTTCAATGTTTCCACACATGCCGCCAGTCGCTCAGAAAGCACTGTTTGATTTGACTTAATAGCAGCTACATCATTAGCTATACTGTCGAGGATGCTCAGTTTAGCCAGAATTTGTTCTAGCTGAGATGAACTACTAGATGAGACGCCCATTGACTTAGAAGCAGCTACGGGGGTGTTGCCACCGGAATTACTTCTCAGAAGCCTCACATTGTTGATGCAGGTTTGACAGGTGAATTTTTCATTGGACTCTCCGAAGAATTTGACATCTTGGGAGGAAAGATTGACACATGAGCCGTGAAAACTATTAGAGCAGGTGGCGCAGGTGACCTTATCCCTAGAGGAAGCATTTTTCGAGCACGTATGGCAAATGGGCATTGTTGAGATTCAATTGGTTTAATTAAGAATCAGAAAGTGTATGGTATGCTTTAGTCCGCTCGATAAGAGAAGATAATCAGTCTGCACGCATACGATTGTTGTGATACTGCTGCAGATGTTGAAAATTGAGATAACTATTCTCTATATTTTGATTCAAAAATTAGAAATTGCAGCGAATTATTTATGATTTTTCCAGTGAACAAATGCAGACGAGAAAATTCTGATTAAATGTAAATACCTTGGGCAAATTTCACAAGAGAATATTCACAATAAACTAAGAATTTTGGATATAATTACGGAGCTCTCAGTTCACGTGTTTCACAGTTGTTTCGATTGGATGATGAAGAATTCGAGATCAAATTTTAATCTGTCTGGCCGGCTGGTCGTCCGTTGTCACGATAACTTGAGAACGAAAGAGATAGCGACTGGAAATTTTCAGAGTAGGTAGCGCATCCCAATACGACAGACAAGTTCGTTAATGGGTATAAACGGCGCAATAGCTTCCGAGTGATAATTTTTGTTTTCAACCAGTACAAATCCTATCAAATTGAAGTAGTGGCAGAGTACAAACCTGAACGCGTTTGTGAAATTTTTTAAGAATCATTTGACTAGGAAATTAAAAAAAAACTTTTTAAAAAATATTATTCATGTCACGATAACCTGAGAACGGAAGTAGATAGCCACTTGAAATTTTCAGGTTAGGTTGTGCATCTGAGTGCTAGATTCGAATTTGTTCATAGGCATAATCGGCAGAACGGTTTCGTAGTTATACCCATCTGAAATTTCTTTGTTATTTTCTCAATAACTCGAAGAATACAAAACCTATCCAATTCAAACATGATTATCTGTTATAGAATGCCAACACGAAAGTTTTTTCGGAATTTTGTGAGGATCGTGTGACAAGAAATTTTTTAAAAAATCATTGAAAATCTTTGAAAAAAATTCTATATATCAGAAACTATTCGTCCGACAACTCTGAAATTTGTCGAGAGCCTTCAGAACGTAACTTTACTTCCGAATTCCAGGTTTGAACACGATCGGATCTAAATTATTGGAGATCCGAGCAGCCTTGTGTGAGTTTAGTTGATGGATGGGTGACCGTTGCCTCGATAACTTTCGAACGAAAGGAGATAGGGATTTTCAGGGTAGGTTACACATCCGAATGGTAGAGTTAAGTTTGTTTTTGGGCATATTCCGTCCATCGGTTTCGGAGTTGTACCCACCTGGAATAGTATTTCCTCGATAACTCAGAAAATTTAAACTCCATCGAATTGAAGCTTGGTCCCTAATTGTAGAATATCGACATATAGACGTGTGTAAAGTTTTGTGACAACCGTACACCTAGAACATTTTTGAAGAATTACGAAAAAAATGGTTCAAGCACTGATATGAACTCAGAAGCTTTTGAGCGCATTTTCTATTGTCCATTCTCCTGTATTGGACACTGGTAATCGAATTTACCATGGTAAATTCAAGAGTGTTCAATACAGGAGGATGGACAATAGAATATGCGCACAAAAGCACCTGACTTCACGTCAGTGCTTGAACCAATTTATTTTTTCATATTGAAACTTCAAATAAACTGATGATTCATGATACTTTTGTTGGAACATCTTTTAGAAAATTTTATTTAATTATTATAATGGTTGTGATGCCTCAACTGCGGCACATCTCTACAGATCATTTATTTAATTATAGCCGCCCAGTTCTTGAATTTGCTGGCCCTGTGTAGCATCCATTGTGGTGCAGGGATAGAAATCTTTTGGAGTCAATCCACTCTTATTCCATATGGATTCGTTCACCGCAGTTACCAGGAAATGTTTTCTTTGCAATGGATTCGCGTCAAGCCCTAGGTCTTTTAGTAACCTATAGATTTGTGCCAAAACGAAAGGTAAAAAAAATCTTTAAAACCACTGAGGGGAAGTTAGAAACTTTGCGCGCATGTTTTCTTGTCTATTCATGCCTAAAACGCCCCCATGAAATACTGAATGAACTTTGAGAAAAAATAAAATACTGAACTCGCTCAGCTGAGTAGAATACCACATCAAAAATCTATTTTCACCATAATTGCCCAATTACAAATCTGATCTAGCTGAAATCAGAGACTCGTATATAAAATGGCAGCTATAAGGTTTGAGCGGAGTTTCAGCGGAATCTGACAAATAGCTTCTGAGATAAAATATTTTTGAATAATAATTTTTTTTTCTCCCGAAAGTTTTGCAGAAACTTTCGGGTCGGCATCCTACAACTACATAATTACAAAGTCTAAATTCGATCACATCTGTTTTTTTGAGTTACTGAGGAAACAATATTTCGGATGGATATAACTCCGAAAAAAATTGGCTGATTATGCCTGTTAACCAACTAAACCGGCACATTTGGATGCGCAAGTCGCTATCTCTTTTCTTTCGAAAGTTATCGCGGTATTTGATTTGACCTAAAATTCTTCATAAGTGAGTCGAACCGAACCTAATAATTGGAAACCATTTTCAGAAGAAAATCGAAAATAACGGACATTTGGACAAAATAATAAATACCTATTTAATATTGATTAAGTAAGTTTGGTACTTTTTTTGCACCTCGTTAGCAGCGCAATTATATTTTATCACAAATTCTTCATACGCACTCACGTTTCTTGTCGCGATACCTGTGCAACCTATGCTTAACATTCCATAAATATTCCTGTTAGTTTGTGAAATTTTTCTGACATTTCAATACTCTTAAAACAGATTTGAACACATTTATCTCGATATACCAATTCATATTATCATATACCTATTCAGGCAAAGGATTTCAAATCAATAATTTTAAATAACTGGCCTTTCACATTCTGAATATTTATCATTTCATTGATTAAATAAGTTTATGTTACATTATTTTCTCCCCAAGTCATATGAATTTTGGTATCATCTTTCATTGCGAATTCTGATTAGTTTGTGCCAATCCGTTTGAAAATGTCAGAAAAACTTCATACACTGATAAAAATCATATCATTTTTCTGAAACTGCATTTCCTCATTTTTGGCGCTCTTGTTTCTTGGAACAGAGTGCTTATCAATTTGCCCAAATGTCTGTATTTTCGAATTTTGGCTCAAAATGGTCTTAAACGATTTGGTTCGACTCACTGATTAAGAATCCGTGGTCGAAATCGATTCTGTCCGGCCTTTAACACGATGACTCTCGAACGAAAGGAGTAAGAGGTTTGAATTTTGCAGCATAGGCTTGGAGCGTAAATATCTCGGACGAGTTCGTTAACGGGCCAAATCCATCAAGTGGTTTCGGAGTTATGGCCGTTTCCAGTAAAAACATTTTTTACGAATATTTCCGAAACCGATCTCTCGATCTATCTGAAATTTAGCACCAAATTGTAGAATGATGAGCTTTATATGCGTGCGTTTTGTATTGATCCGGCTTCCATAAAGTGTTGCAAAAAATTTTCAAAATTTTAAAAATTTGTTCCTACAATAACTCTCGAACAGATTGAGCTAGGAAGTTGACATTTTCAGAGTAGGTTTGGGAGATAAATATCTTGGTTAAGTTCGTTATCGGGCAAAATCGGCCTGATGGTTACTAAGTAACAAAAAAAATAATTTTTTTTTACATCACAAATTTCAAATTGAATTTTTTTTAAGATGCAGTTTCACCATAAAAATCCATCGATATCATTTTCAACTCAACGGAGATATGATTTTTCGAAATTTCAATAATGAATCTTACTTCTGTGTTTTCACAGAATGCTGTACTTCATTTTTCTATCTATGAATTATTATATGATCTGTGTTCTTACATGTCATCTTATTTTCGTATAAGCGATAAAAGTCAAATTTATTTCTGGTTCGTTATTCTTGATATGAAATACCCTTCCTGTTCTATAAAACAAAGTATGATTGAATGCAAAATGACCAATGAAATAACCTCAGCTATCGTACTTTTGAGGTGATAATTTAATGCCCGTGGATAATCCATAAGAAGATGGAAATATATTTTCGTACTTCCGGGCCTAAAGTGACAACTTCACTCCCTTGTGACAGGTACTAAAGTGTCACATTTAATCCCTCCGGGATTAAATATTGACGAAACTCCCGGAACGATTAAATCACAAACAAACGAATTTAAGGGATATTTTATTGAAAAATATAATTAATTAGAATGGTAATTAACGTTAATATTCAAATTAATATTGTGACAGTTCGTCATATTGACCAGTCTTTCCTGGGTTAATGCAGCAGGTAACTGACGAGTAACAGATAGGTCCTTTTCATATTGAACTGGTGTTTGTTTCGAAGATCCTGCGGAAACAGGAAGCGAGAATGAGGACTGTGGCATAACTATAGTGGACGAATCGGCGACTTGACCAAATATTTTATCTGAAATTTTTTGTTTATTTTTAATAGACGATTCAATATATCCCTCGGCCACGTTGGAGGATTTCCATCCTCCATGTCTCTTCAGCACGTCTATTGTTGCTCCCGAATCAGCTAACAAAGACGCAGATGTGCGTCTAAAACAATGTCCCGTATAAGACGTCGCATTTTCTAATTTCAAGAAAGCTGCTATTTGCCGTGGAAATGTACCAAACATGTTTTTTCCTACTACTCGCGTAGTACATTCTTTGTTGATGTATTGAACAAAAAATTTTGAATGAGGTGTCCCTGTCTTTCGCAATGCCACATATTTTCGAAATATCGCCACAAAACTGATGGCACTGTTTTCTGAATTTTTGATCACAAAATTTCGGTCAATTTTATTTTTGGTGTTTCTAATCGCGATTAGGAAGGAATCGCCCAAATCTCTCACATCGTCGATTTCTAAATCAACCAACTCTTTTCCACGACAAGCTCCCGCAACGCCCAAAATAAGTGCAACCTACAAAAAATTGATTTCTTAAAATTTCTGAATATAAACACATTTCCAAATTTACCTTAAGCATTAAATATTTATCATCCGGAGCCTCCCGTAAGAACTGATCTACCTGCTCAGACGTGAAAATTCTTGACTTCTTTGGCTTAAATCCCTCATTTCTTCTCTTCAAAAAAGCTAATAATTTTGGAAATTTACTTATATCAATATCTTCTCTAATGTTAATATCCGATTTCAGCATTGAGTAATGTGCCCAGAGAGTTGAGGCACAAACCGCTTTTGATTTATCATTGAAGTAGACTAACAGCGCATTTTCAGTAGGTTGTCTCACATTTTTTAAGCGGCACCACTTTTTAAAAGCATCGTACTGCTGCTCGTATAATTTTCTAGATTTCGGTGGTAACAATTCTTCACCTACTTCGGCTGCTCTTTCATCAATATCAGATACACCTTCTTCACTCATGATACCAATAATTATCAATAACAATGTTTCTTTACAATGACACTAGTAATGACAATGTTTCTAAATTATAATTGTCACAACGCAATGTTACTATGGTAACTTATTTTAAAGACAGTTTATTAAATGAGTTGAAGAGAGAAAAAACTGATTGAAATTATTGAAATAATTAATAAAATCATACCGGAAGTACGAAAAGTATCGTATATACCTTGCGACTGAAGTACATTTAATCCTTCAGGTAAATTATGGCCCTCCCTGCGGTCGGGCCATAAACTTTACCTTCTGGATTAAATGTACTACTTCAGTCCCGCGGTATATAATAGACTATCTTTGTTAAGATACATAATCAAATTGGGTTCAGAATATCTCCACTAAAAACAAAACTGCAATGTTGTCTATGTTTTAATTGATATAACATAATTTTCAAAGTAGATTTGAGAAATGAATATCTCGGATAAGTTCGTTATTGGGGAGAATCGGTCCGTTTTAATTTCATTTCTTTCATGATGCAGTTCTATCGTAAGAGTCCATTTATATAATTCCCAGAGACCAATTATTTCGGAGATATGATTTGTCAAAGTTTGAACAAGAGCACCAAAGCTCCTGTCCACAGGGCTCTAACAATTTTCTTTCTAGTTAAAACATTGCTGAAAGTTGTGTCATCCTCTGTCTGAATAGTTATAGGATATAAGAATTGGTATATCATTGCCATGCGGGGTGATATATCAATCTAGCTAGTTGAAAAAATTCTATTTATTCAAGAGTATAATTTATTAATCACTGTGTATGATAGTGCCAAGCAATATTTTTAGATTTGCTGTTGAACTACTATCCTATGCTTCAGTGAAGATTTTTGATGGTGTTGACAAACAGGATGGAATAATATTAACAAAGATAGCAAATCTCCAAAAATTTTCCAACTCCGGTTCTTATCTTTCTAAGCTCAGAAATTATTATTATTGTTATTAAACCAAGTTACTTAGTTTAGGTATCTATAACCTAGAGACAAACCCTAACTTGAAAATCATCCATAAACAACTGCAAAAAATGTAACTGTAAAACAATTGTGAGGCGATTTTTCATTATAGTGCAAAGACAAAAAATAAATGAAATAATCGATAAATTCACCAAAAATAGATAAATACCCAGTACGATATGCACAAGGGAGCGAACTAAATAAAATTCACCCAGGTCTATTCGTTTTCCAGGAGTCTAGTAGGTATATTCGTGAATATGTTGACTGATTCTGCATCTGCAACTTCAGAAGGCAGGCAATTCCAATGGTCGAACACACGATTTCCTATTAAGTTTTCTCGGCACCTAGTTCGGAAAGCCTCTCTATTCAACAAGAGGTGATTTCTCCGGAGATGGTTTTTGCGCGTATGTTCTGGGGAACATAGCGTTATCATTTTGCCCAAATGTCTGTAATATTTGAATTTTTCGCCGAAAATGGTCTCAAACGATTGTGTTCGACTCCCTGATGAAGAATTCTAGGTCAATTTCGATTCGTCCATCCGGCCGGCCGGCCGGCCGTTGCCACGATAACTTCAGAACGGAAAGAGCTAGCGACTTTAAATTTTCAGGGTAGGTGGCGTATCCCAATACGACGGACAAGTTCGTTAATGGGCATAATCGGACCTATGGTTTCCGAGTAAGGATTTCATTTCAACCAATATAAATCTGATCGAATTGAAACTTGGTAAATAGTTGTAGAATGTAAACCTAAGCACGTTTGTGAAATTTGTGAGAATCGTAACGCTAGAAAATTAAAAAAAATATATTACAAAATATTATTTATGACACGATAACCTGAGAACGAAAGAGATAGTGGCTTGAAATTTTCATATTAGGTTGTGCATCTGAATGCAACATTTGAGTTTGTCTATAGGTATAATCGGCCAAACGGTTTTGGAACTATACCCATCTGAAATTTGGTTGTTATTTCCTCAATAACTCGAAAAATATGAAACCGATATAATTCAAACATGGTTATTAGTTGTAGAATGCCAGCGAGAAAATTCTTGCGGAATTTCGTGAGGATGGTCCAACTATTGAAAATAATTGAAAAAAATTCTATATATCATAAAATATTCATCCGGCATGGCTGAAATTTTGGAAGAGCCTTCAGAACCTAACTCTACGGCAGAGTTCCAAGTTTGAACACTATCAGATCCATATTGTTGGAAAACCGAGCAGCCCTTTGTGAGTTCAGTAGCTGGATGCGAATCGTCGTATTTTTGCGAGAACCTTCATAACCATGAGTGTCATGATGACATATTTTTGCGCGTATGTTCTGGGGAAAATCGTGTTATTTCATCACAAATCTATGGGAGATGATAGCCCTACATTAGCGGTCAAACCTGGTTTTGAAAGAGATCCTCCTTAGGAGGAGGCAACTAAATATTGAAGGGATTCCTATGCACAAGAGTGAATATCTTTGAGAAATAGAGAAGGCGATTCTTCTTCAAGAGATCCATGTGCCTGCAGAGGAGTATATTTGTGAGAGGGGACTTTTGAAAGGTTATGTATTATTTTTAATATGATATCGCTGAAATTTTGCTGAAGGTTTCAAATCTTCACTTTGAATTAACCACACTTTCTGATCTTGTGAGGTGAGAGGCTCATTTGTCGATATTGAATCTCGCGATGGGTAGAGAGGAATTTTAGGCCAGTTTTTCTATCACTAATGAGAATATGTCTTTATGTTTCACCTCAACACCTTTAGATCTATCAATGGGCATTTATTGGTTACGAATAAGTAATTGATTATTACTGGAATACAATTGAATTTCATTCAATATGTTAGTAACTAAACTTATAATTTTCATTACTTTGATTATTTAATATGTTCATGGAAGTAACTTTGTTTTAAAATTATTTGTGCATACAAACTTCTTGTTGCACCTGTAGATGCGTCTGTTTCGTCAGATGCGCGTATGGACCTATAATGGGCATTCTTTGGACAGATGTTAAGGAGAAAAGTGCGAGTTAAGTCAAAGTGCCTCATTTTCCCATTGTTTCTGATAGAAAATTTTCGAATCGTTGAACTGTTGTGTTTGAACTAATATTTTGGAGTTTTGTTGGTGCATGAAGATGAGGGCCCTCCAACGAAGAAAATCGATCGTCGTCAGGTAGGTGCAAAGTGGATTTTTGTATGCTACGGATGTTAATGTAAAATTTCGATACAGTTCACTTATTCTTCCACTTGCATTAACAAAATATCACATTAATTCCAGTAATATTTTTCTAGAATAATTATGTATTCTTCTCCCAAAGAAGAATTGAAGGTAGACAATGTGTTAATTTTTTCATCATTGCTTTCTATCCTGACTTCACAAAAAAAAATTGGTTCACTGACGCGAAGTCAGGAGTTTTTGCGCATATGTTCTATTGTCCATTTTCCTGTATTGCACACTCTTAATCGAATTTACCATGGTGAATTCTATGGTGTATTCTCCTGTATTAGATACTCTTAAACAAATTCACCATGGTAAATTCGATTAAGAGTGTCCAATACAGGAGAACAGACAATAGAATTCACCATGGTAAATTCGATTAAGAGTGTTCAATATAGGAGAATGGACAATAGAACATACGCGCAAAAGCTCCTGACTTCACGTCAGTGCTTTAACCAACCTTATTTAACTATTAAGTCACTCCTTAAACGACGGTCGGTAAACATTTTAATTTTGATCAATATTCTCATACAACTCCGCCTATGGCAATACCATTTTATAATTAACTCTTTCTAGTCACACGCCACTGAGCTGACCTGATAAACCGGAGGTATCCGCCTGACGTACAAGCTCTACGATCCAAACAAAGAGACACAGCGTTCACTGTCATGACTGCGCTGTCGCACTATCTGGTTTGGCTAGATGTTATGAAAATATTTCGTCCACTGTCAACTTGAAATAAGCAACGACAGTACGAAGTGCATTTATGTATACATCTTGTATTCGTTGTGTTATTCAATTAAGCATATATAATGGCTGAAAAATTCGATATGTTCACATTTTTGAGAGAATATCAAAAATTTCCATGTTTGTGGAAGAAAACCTGCGCAGATTTCAAGAACAGAGAAAAGAGAGACCTTGCGGAAGGAATTCTCTTGCCATTATCAGGACTTAGTTCAATAAAAGAACTTCGACAGAAAATCAGGAGTATCAGAGGTACCTACAATCAAGAACTGTCTAAAATAAGGAAGTCTGTGAGAAGTGCTACTGAGGACGTGTACAAACCAAAACTTATCTGGTTCGCGCTTGCTGATAGTTTTTTGAGACAGAATCTAGAAGAAAATGATTCAGATTCAAATTTGGTGAGTTCTAATAATTCTTCAAAGTAGCTAGGTATCTACATTTGAGAAGGATTTTCTATACAATTTTTTCTGATGATTCATAACACACAAACAATTCATTAACCCGAAAGGGTTCTAGTATTGGAATTAATGAACACTAAAGGTCCCCACTAAATATCGTATCGTAACATTTAACAGTTATTTCTTTGAACGAACCAGTTGAAAGTTGAAACGGTACCAATGAGTTTTAATTTGTTGGAGAATACGAATGGAAAGAGATATGCAGCTTGTGGTAGAATGGATGAATAAACTTAATGAAATATCAGTTACCCATTTCATAGTATCTTTCATAAAATACGTTCATTATATCTAATGAAAGATATTTTATCTTTGGCACATTTTGTGCCATCTCCTAAAACAATGTTTCGAGGATGAAATCCGAAAAATCACTTGCATTTATGCTGCTCTCAGTAGGACTCCTCTAAAATTACTTAAATGACTTTTTAGCATGTTTATTGAGATTGCTTCAATTCGCCTTGAAATCAGTTTTACAAGCTCGTGGACATATTTGGGACTGCTGGAGAAAACTTTCTATTATGAGTATCCCCGGAAGAAAATCTCCTAGACACAAAGATATGATGAATGAAGAAACCATATCTTAGCACCAAAACGCAAGATAACATTTTTCGGTTAACATGCTACGCTCATGAATTCCATTGATCCTCGGATGTGCGAGTATGTGTACTCAGAACCGTCTTGCTGCAACTTTCATTCCTCTAAGAATGATTTATTTTGAAGGGTGGAAGTATTGTCCATGTACGAATGTTCGTACTCATTCTTTTCAATCTTGTCTAGAGACATTCTCAATACTTTGAACACATCGCAGGGACGTTAAGAGTTTTACCCTTCAAAATACATAAATCAATTTTCGACGATGAAAGTTGAACTAATATCGACACTGTGGTGGTTTACAGTTTACGCAATTTAGGATAAATTGAGATCAATATCTGATAATATTCTGCTTGATCACACTCCTACTCAAACGAAAGTAACATTTTGCAGACAATTCACTTATTTCAAACTATGTATTAGAGTATATTCTTTTCTAAATGATTTCTTCAGAAATGGACATCGTCTGAGAATTTCAAGTCGCTATCTCTTTCCATTCTCTAGTTATCGTGGCAACGGACGGCCAGCTGGACGGACAGAATCAAATTTGAGCTCAAATTCTTCATCAGACATTCGAACCAAATCGTTTGAGACCATTTTCGGCAAAAAATTCGAAAATTACAGACATTTGGTCAAAATGATAACCATTGGCTGAATCTGAAAATTGAAGCCTACCAAATCATGTATCAGAGGCATGTAGGGCAGTATCTTTAAACTAGAAGTCTTCTATTTGCAACAACTCTGCAGATTATTCAGGTACTCTACAGTATGAATCAATACTCACAATTGTTCCAAAAAACGAGCAGAAACATTAGTTTTAGTTAAAAATTAATCTCAAAAAATGGGTTCAAGCCCTGTGGACAGGAGCTTTCTGGCGCTCTAGTTCAAACAGACAAATTATATCTCCGAAAGTATTGGTTTCTCAGAGTTGGGAATTATATCAATATATTCTTATGATAGAACTGCATCATAAGGGAAATTCAATTCAAATAATAGTTTTTTTTATCAAGATTAAATGAGCAATCTGAGAATGAGAACTGCACCATGGCAGAAACCAAATTAAAATAGCTGAAATGAATTTGACTCTCTCTTATAGAACAGGATGAAAAGTACGAGTAAGAACACAGATCATATAATAAAGCTTAGATAGAATAATTATAGCATTCTGTGAAAACATAGAAGTATGATTCATTATTGAAATTTAGAACTTCATCTTAGCAGAAATTGAATTCAAACATCATAGAAGAATTCAAATTCAACAAAAGTGCCAAAAATTATCAATCCAAAACCAATAGACGAATTCTACCCAAGAACGAACTCATCCGAGATATTCATTCCTCAATTCTATGATGAACGATAATATATATCTTTCCTCAAATCTACTCCAATACACCAATATTCCAGTTTTGTTTTTAGTGGAGATATTCTGAACTCAATATTATTAACTTACCATTCCCATCATCATACGGATTGACCATCGGCATGAAAATATCAACCAACAAAAAGTATGATATTATATGAGAAGTAACTTTTCAAAACGCATTATGTCCAATTTGGGCGAAATTGAGTTTGAAGCGGATTCAGAAATGTTTTCTGTTGCTCTATAGCCCTATGTAAACAAAATCTTCCAAATGGCATTATGTCCCTCTGTAATTCAAATCCAAAGTATGTAAGCCGCATACAATGAATTATGTTTACGTTTGCATTTTTAAAAGAAATAAAATATAACCATAAACATGTTTTATCTATTTGCTCATGTTAATTAGGTTACAGGCCAACACTTAGGCCGCTCGTACACCAGCACGACGCGACCGCAACGCTACCGCGACGATACTTTTTAACGAGGAAAATGCGTCGCGTCGCCGTATCTTTGGTGTGGGCGCTTCTATGAATTACCACGTACCGCGACTGCGAAGCGACACGAAGTCGCGGTCGCGTTGCGGTCGCGTCGTGCTGGTGTACGAGCGGCCTTACTGTGCAGACTGTTTTCTCTAAATGTATAAAAAATCGCAACAAACAGCATTATTTTCAATTTCAACCACATCAAAACGCATTATATACAATGAGATGAATCAAAACGCATTAAGTCCAAACGTTTTTTACATTTTCTGTGTATATCTGATCAATATTGATTTAAATGAGATTAGTTATTACCTTTAGATGTAAATTTCTATCAAACAAACTCGACATACTCAAATTATAAGCCAGGGAGGAAGAAAAAATCGTTTTTCGTTGATTCCCAATAAAATGGTTTTTGGACTTAATGCGTTTTGATAAGTTGCTCCTCATATTATGATTCTCATATTGATACCATTACTGGAATGAATGACAATGAGACAACGTCAAAGTTATTATTATTATTATTATTATTACATTTGTTAACAGAGTTGAGGTAAACCTATTTAACTCTAGCATAGAAATTATAATCTGTGCAACTGCAGAAGACAGGCCACAGCAAAAAATAATAAAGAAACATAAGAATTGACCCTAAGATAAATGACAGAAAAAAGAGAAAATCAAAAATTAATTTAAAATGAACAATATCGCCATAAAAGTACTAGTTTAAAGTCTATTCACATTCCACTCATCAAGTCTGTTCTTAAAGGCATTAACCGACTCCGCAGCCACAACACTCGAAGGCAAACTGTTCCAGTATCCGAACACTCGGTTACTAAGAAAGAACTCTCGGCACTTGGATCTAAAGGCCTCTCTATTCAATTTCAGATCGTGACCACGTAGTTGGTTTGAGTTCAGAGAGAGACCTTTCAGTGCGCGATAAGTCATTATCAAATCACCTCTTAGGCGACGATCAGCAAAAGAAGGTAGTTGCATGATTTGAAGGCGCTCTTTGTAATTTGGTCTATTGGTGCCAAAAGGGATTCGAGTGATGCGACGTTGGAAGTTCTCGAGTAAGGCAGCATCGCCCAACAACCATGGATGCCATACAGGGCCAGCGAATTCCAGTAGGGGCCGGATATATGATTTGTAGATCTGGGCGATGGTCCTCACACTAGTGCCCCGGAACGAGTTCAGGACCACATGAAGTACACGCTTCGCCTTGTTTATCGTATGCAGAATATGTTCCGTCCATGAGAGATCACTGGAAATGACAACACCCAAGTCAACGTGAGAAGTGCAACCCTCGATTTGTACGCCATCGATGAAGTAGCTGAGTTTTGGATTATTGCTGCCAAGATGGAGAACTTTGCACTTGGAGGCATTCAGGGGAATCAACCACTCAGAAGTCCATCCCAACACCGCATCCAAATCATTCTGTAGACTAGCATGGTCATCAAGTGGGCAGTTGAACAATTTAATGTCGTCAGCGAATGAGGCGTTTCCCGACTTAAGGCCGTATGTTAAGTCACTCACATAGGCCAGAAACAGAAGAGGTCCCAGGACCGACCCCTGCGGAACTCCACTTATAACGTTCCGTGGGTTGGATTCGGTAGAACCAATCTTAACTGCAAATGTCCTATCGGTCAGAAATGCTTTGATCCACTGAAGGAGGGGGCCACGAATTCCAAAATTATCAAGTTTATGTATCAAGCGGTTTATGGGTACTCTATCAAAGGCTCGGGAGAAATCTAAGTACACCACGTCCACAGGTAGTTTTCTGTTGACATTATAATAATTCATAGAATAGCCACAGAATAATTCTATCATTGAAATTTTGAAGAATCATATCTCCGAAAGTATTAGCTTGTTAGAGTTTAAAATGATATGAATGGATTTTTATGGTAAAACTGCTTATTGAAAAAAAATTTAATTTGGAATTTGTTCTGTCAAAAAAAAAATTTTTTTTGTTACTCCGAAACCATCTGTCAGATTTTGCCCAATAACAAACTTAGCCGAGATATTTATCCCCCAAACCTACTCTGAAAATTTCAAATGTCTAGCTCATTCCGTTCGAGAGTTATCGTGCCTACGGCCGGACGGCCGGACCGGCCGGACAGAATGAATTTCGACCACGAATTCTTGATCAGTGAGTCGAACCAAATCGTTTAAGACCATTTTCATCGAAAAATTCGTAAATTACAGACATTTGGGCAAATTGATAAGCACTCAGTTCCGAGGAACTAGAGCGCCAAAAATATACCAAATCGCACGTAACCTCTTCATAAAATTGTTTACGTCTGTGGACCAAATAATCCTTGCATTCCGGAATTGCTGGCATTACTGGCCACAGTAAGCAATATCGGAACGCTTTTCAGTGACAGTAATCTTAAATTGTTGTTAATTTTCGTAACGATCTAGCAGTATGTCTATGGCAACGAACGAAGCTTTGAACGAAGGAACAACATAACCTATTATTTTCATATTTGAAGTCCTTTTAAATGTTAGGTCTGTAATCGGTGGGTGAAACTATGGCTGAAATTAACCAAGTCTTATTGAATTCAATACTCAGGGATAGCGATTTTACCGTTTTGATGTTGATTAGTACTGAAAAACACTCATAACCTGAACTATTTGAATTTGGGGAAGGAATACTGGCAGTACAGGCACTATACGACCACTTCTGTGGCAGTAGAATCAGTGTATTTCTAGTCTCCAACAGGGTTTCAAAAAATAAAAAAAAGCACTGACGTGAAGTCAGTACTCTTTGGCGCGCGTGTTCACGGTGGCTAATTTGAATTGAATGATGAGTACTTCAAGCTCAGTGGATTGAACGAGCCGGAGATCTACCCAAGGGATAGTGGACACAATCATGTTTATAGCACGCGCGCTAGAGCAGATTGACCCCACGTCAATGCTTTTTTACACTTTATCTTTCATTGTTAAGTCAGACTGCATTTGGCGCGCATGCTATATACATGATTGTATCAACTTTCCGTTGGGTAGATCTCCGGCTCGCTCAATCCACTGAGCTTGAAGAACTCATCAATCAATTCAAATTAGCCACCGTGAACACGCGCACCAAAGAGTATTGACTTCACGTCAGTGCTTTTTTATTTTTTCAAGTTCCTTTAACACATATGGCTATCAATACAGTTTGGAGTTAGCTTTACCGTAGATCGAAAAAAATTGCGGCTGTGGGACCTTCGTTAGGAACGCAATTGCCTCTTCTCAAATCCGAACATAATTTGATATAGATCTACCGAATATAGTTATTTATGAATACGCGCCAGGGGCACGATACAGATATTTCAACTCGGAAACTGACTTGTCCGGGCACATAATTGCCAATGTTTCTCTTAAAACCTTAAAATGACGGCTCAGCACCAAATCCATTACCGCTAGACGTAAACCACTCCCGACATGAGCCTTACAATCCAAAAGTCTCATCTGCGCATACGCAATCTACTCGTGGCTTAACGTCCCCTGAAAATAACACTTCACACAAATTTCTGATTCTTCAACACCATTGGTTCAGGAGATATCACTGCTCCAATCCACGCATGCGCAGACACTTTCAAGGGGATTCTATGGAGGAATAGCATTCTGCACCTCAAATCCCCAATCCTCTCAGACGAAAACTCGAGCAGTAAATTCACTTATCGTCTGCTCATGCGCATAACGAAAAATGCCCATAAGGGGTGACATCAATTTCAAAATAAGCCCCAAGGCCACGGTATGCACACTTCAACTCGGAAACCACGCTATTTCCCCCAAACTGACTTGTGTCCGTGCACTGAATTGACATGAATATTCTTTTAAAACCTCACAATATCGGCCCATTACTCCCAACTTAACCCATGCAACCCAAAACCGTAACTTCTCTTCTGCGCGTCCTCCCGAAATCACACACCTTACAAAAAACTCCGATTCTCCAACACTAGTGGTTCAGGAGATATCGCATCTTTAATCCACGCATGCGCAGACCCTCACCAGGGGATTCTATGGAGGAATAGCATCTGCCACCCCGAAACCCCAATCCTCTCTGACGAAAACACCACCAGTTAAATCACTGATGGTCTGCACATGCGCATAACGAAAAATGCCCGTAAGGGGTAACATCGATTTCAAAATTATCCCCAGAGTCACGATACGAACACTTCAACTCGGAAACAACGCTACATCCCCCAAACTGACTAGTCCCTGCACTAAATTGCAATGAATATTTATTTGAAACCTCACAATATTGAATCAGCACTCCCGACATAACCCGCACAACCCAAATACAGTCACTTCTCTCCTGCGCATGCGCAATCTACTCGTGGCTGAAAGTCCTCTCAAAATCACACACCTTACAAAAAACTCCGATTCTCCTAAACTAGTGGTTCAGGAGATATGGCATATTGAATCCACGCATGCGTGGACCTCACCAGGGGATTCTATGGAGGAATAGCATCGGCCACCCCAAAACAGCAATCCTCTCTGACAAAAACACCAGCAGTTGAATCACTGATAGTCTGCTCATGCGCAGAACGAGAAAATGCCCGTAACGGCTAACATCAATTTCAAACTAAGCTCCACGGCGACGGTACGGACACTTCAACTCGGAAACAACGCTACATCCCTCAAACCGACTTGTCCTTCCACTGAATTGCCATGAATATTATTTTAAAACCTCACAATATCAGGTCAGCACTCCCAACATAACCCATAGAACCCAAAAACAGTCACTTCTCTTCTGCGCATGCGCAATCTACTCGCGGCTGTTAGTCCTCCCAAAATCACACACCTTACAAAAAACTCCGATTCTCCAACACTAGTGGTTCAGGAGATATCGCATCTTTAATCCACGCATGCGCAGACCCTCACCAGGGATTCTATGGAGCAATAGCATCCGCCACCCCAAAACCCCAATCCTCTCTGACGAAAACACCACCAGTTAAATCACTGATGGTCTGCTCATGCGCATAACGTAAAATGCCCGTAAGGGGTACCATCAATTTCAAAATTAGCCCCAGGGCCACGGTACGGACACTTCAACTCGGAATCAACGCTAGATCCCCCAAAATGACTTGTCCTTGCACTGAATTGCCATGAATATTCTTTTAAAACCTCACAATATCGGCTCAGCAGTCCCAAGTTAACCCATACAACCCAAAAACAGTCACTTCTCTTCTGCGGATGCGCAATCTACTCGCGGCTAAAAGTCCTCTCAAAATCCCACACCTTACAAAAAACTCCGATTCTTCAACACTAGTGGTTCGGGAGATATCGCATCTTTAATCCACGCATGCGCAGACCCTCATCAGGGGTCTGGATTCTATGGAGGAATAGCATCCGCCACCCCAAAACCCCAATCCTCTCTGACGAAAACTACAGCAGTTAAATGACTTCTCATCTGCGCATGCGCATAACGAAAAATGCCCGGAATGGGCAGAATGAACTTCAAATAAGTGTCCAATACAGGAGAATGGACGACATAATTAACCATGGTAAATTCGATTAAGGGTGTCCAATACAGAAGAATGGACAATAGAACATACGCGCAAAAGCTTCTGACTTCACGTCAGTGCTTGAACCAATTTTTTTTTCTCGATTTTTTTTTATTTTTCTGGAGGCGCGGTTCTTAAAATTTTTTTTTCGTCATTTTTTTCAAATTTTCTAGGAGTACGGTTCTTACAGAATTTTGAACACGTCTTTGTGTTGATTTTCTACTACTAGTTACCAAGCTTCAATTCAAACGAATATTTATTTTTTGAGTTATCAAGGAAACAATATTCCAGGTGGATATAACTCGGAAACTGTTAAACCGATTATGCCCAAAAACGAACTCAACTCTCCCTTTCGGATACGCAACCTACCCTGAAAATTGCAAGTCCCTATCTCCTTTGGTTCGAAAGTTATCGAGGCAACGGTCACCCATCTACTGAACTCACACAAGAATGCTCGAATCTCCAACAATATTCAACCGATCGTGTTAAAACTTGATACTTGGCAGTAAAGTTAGGTAATGAACGCTCTTGCAAAATTTCAGCAATTTCAAACGTATAGTTACTGATATATAGAATTTTTTTCAATGATTTATTAAAAATTTTCTACAAATGCTATCCTCACCAAATTTCGCAAACATTTTCGCGTTGGCATTCTACAACTAATAACCATGTTTGAATTCAATCGGTTCAGTATTTTTCGAGTTAATGAGGAACAAAAAACCACCAAATTTCAGATGGCTATAACTCTGAAACCGTTCGGTCGATTATGCTCATAAACAAACTCAAATGTGGCATTCATATGCACAACATAACCTGAAATTTTCAAGCCGCTATCTCTTTCCGTTCTCAGGTTATCGAGACAAAAAAAAAATTTTTTAATAATTTTTTTAAAATTTTCTAGCCATTCGATTCGCCCAAAATTTCACGAACGTGCTTAGGTTCATATTCTACAACTACTCACCAAGTTTCAATTCGATCGGATTTATATTGGTTGAAAACAAAATTATTACTCGGAAACCACTGGGCCGATTATGCCCATTAACGAACTTGTCCGTCGTATTGCGATGCGCCACCTACCCTGAAAATTTCAAGTCGCTAGCTCTTTTCGTTCTCAAATTATCGTGGCAACGGACGGCCGGACGGACAGAATCAAATTTGACCTCGAATTCTTCATCGGGGAGTCGAACTAAATCGTTTGAGACCAATTTCGTCAATAAATTCGAAAGTTACAGACATTTGGGCAAAACTATAACGCGATGTTCCCCAGAACATACGCGCAAAAAATAGGTTTTGGCATTTCAAGCAAAGTATTCCGCAAAATAGTAGTAATTATTTGAATTTTTCCACGTCACGAGATCTTCACGAAATTTTGCGAAAGTGTTTGCTTTGGTGAGTTTCAGTTCAATGAAATCAGTAGGTATTTTTCGAGTTATCGTAGAAACAAAATTTTAAAATTTTTGAATTTTTTCTGCCACTTAATGCCCATCCGGTCAGTACAAAACTCCGCATGCATATAAAGGTGATGATTTCACAATCTGATGCCAAATTTCAGATAGATCGAGTGATCGGTTCCGGAAATATTCATAAAAAACGTTTTTACTAAAAACGGCCTCAACTCCGAAACCGCTTGGTGGATTTCGCCCGTTAACGAACTTGTCCGAGATATTTACGCTCCGAACATGCCCTGCAAATGTCAACGCTCTAACTCGTTCCGTTCGAGAGTTATCGTGTTAACGGCCGGCCGGACCGGACTGACAGAATTGTATTTGGTCTCGAATTCTTCATCAAGGAGTCGAACCCAATCGTTTGAGACCATTTTCGCAAAAAAATTCTAAAAATACAGACATTGTGACGAAATGATAGCACGCTGTTCCTTGCGGAAATCCCGCGCAAAAAGTGGCTCGAAATCATTACCAGTGAATTTCAGTAATATCGGAACGACGTAATTTACTGCACAGTAATGTTCAGGAATATCGAAACGCAATCAATGCTGCCGCCCTCTATTAAAGGCTGATTCATATCAAGGTAGGTTTAAACCAAACGAACAAACTAACAAAGAGCAAGAGCTAGAACAAGAACATTCTTTCTTGATCTTTTAGAGTAAACGAAAGCTCGTTTTCAGCGTCTACACAAATATATAATCGAGCAAAAACGAGAACAAAGAACTAGAATTCTTGCTCAGGATAGATAGATGTTTAGATCAGCCACACGAATGCTCATTCATCTCAATTTTGTGACTGGCGGTGCTTCGTTATGTCCGACTCTAAGAGCAATATTATAATTTGCAAGTGCTGCATTTGTTATTTTGTATCAAACACGCAAAAAGAAAAGAAGGAAGATGTGTTCGTGGGCAACAAATTTAATGCAGCAAACGATACTGAATAATGTAGGTGAAATGATGACGGATATGCAAGAACAAGAAGAATGTGGTCGATTCCAAAATTTCTGTAGAATGGCGTTAGAGGATTTTGACCATTTTGGACGATCTTGTTACTGGTAACAAACTGCTTATCAATTTGCCCAAATGTCTGTAATTTTCGAATATTTGGGTGAAATGGTCTCAAACGATTTGGTTTGACTCACTGATCAAGAATCCGTGGTCGAAATCGATGATGTCCGTCCGTCCGTCCGTTAACACGATAACTCTCGAATGGAATGAGCTAGACAGTTGAAATTTACACAGTAGGTCAGATAAATATTTCGGCTAAGTTCGTTATTGGGCGAAATCGGCCTGATGGTTTCAGAGTAACGAAAAAAAAAATTTTTTTACATTAGAAATTTCGAATTCAATTTTGTTTAAGATGCAGTTTCATCATAAGAATCCTTTGATATCATTTTCAACTCTAAGAAGCTAATACTTTCGGAGATATGATTTTTCTAAATTTCAATAATACATCGTAGTTCTATGTATTTACTGTCTGTGTTCACTGTTCATAAATATAATATTATCTAGCTATTAGAGTCATGTCAATTCGTAGTTTGAAATAAGTATCCGATTCTTGAATTTGTGAATATATACAAGACTGTTTTGAAACCGAATATAATATTGACTGGTTGCATATTGAATAATTTACGTATACATTCGGGATGATGTTTCAGAATATTTAGAATTGGATCATTTTAATGATGTAGTTTATGAAGGCAATAGGAAAGAAGAACATAATGGAATCATCAAAAGAAATTACTGTTCGTTGACCACTGAGGTTAATATTACATTTTACTTCCTTAAGTAGTAAGACATGTTTCTATATACAGTAGTTTCATAATGTTGCTAGTTAATATATTTTGAACTCTTAAAATAATTTGTTAGTAAGCCTCTACCTACTCAAATATCAGGAATAAACGGACAATCTGCTATGATTGTCTCCAGCCTTGCTCTAGACATTTCGATGATACTTTCCTTAGGTATTTCGAGTTGTGAAAACTATGCACCGAGTGTAAGTTGCAACAACCCATTCCACGAGGATGAATCATTGCAGATTGCTCTTTTAATCTTGATAAATAAATTTAATGACAATTTTTGAAGCATTGTAGATTGCGCTTTTTTTTGGCGCTCTTGTTTAAATGATAATTTTTGAAACATTTTTTTTAAACGACACTACTTTTAAATTTTATTTCTTTCATGATGCAGTTCTATCATAAGAATCCATTTATATAATCCCCAACTCTGAGAAACCAATAATTTCGGAGATATAATTTTACTGTTTGAACAAGAGCGCCAAAAAGCTCCGGTCCACAGAGCTTGAACCAATTTTTTTTATTCTGCTACAGTATAGGTATTCAAGTATATTTGAAATTTCGTGGCAAGCATCGTATTTGCGGGTTGTATTTTTATATTGTTCATACGTCGGATCCCACAGGCATCTGGAATTTTGGTAGGCTCCAATCATTAGAAGACTTTTTTTCTGTAGACCAATTCATAATAGATCGGATAAAAACAAATCGCTAGAGCACCAGAACGCTTTGAAGAGATCGCTCTGGGGAGCGAGCGCTTCTGAACACGCAAGAATGCTCTATGCAATAATTGTTGACACGCTCTAGTGCCGTTTATATCAAGCGATCGAGCAAACTTAGAATATTCGACAGAATCTTTGCGAACGCAGAAAGAGCAACGAAAGAATGCTCTGCATCTGTTTACACTAAAAGAATTTGCTAGATAGGGGATAGAATGAGCATTCGCTCGTCGCAATAACGCTCTAAGCTACTGTTCACACGCTCTATTGCCGTTTATATCAAGCGATCGAGCAATCTTAGAATATTCCTTAGAATCTTTGCGAACGCAGAAAGAACAACGAAAGAATGCTCTACATCTGTTTACACTAAAATAATTTGATAGAGAGGGAATAGAATGAGCATTCGCTCGTCTGATGTAAATCGGCCTTTATACGTCCCGCTCGGCTCGGCTCAGCCACGCCGAAATATCTTTAAATTAGATTTTAATTTTTCAAGGAATTAATTAATTCAATGTGTATGTTTTCCCTTATTTTGAGAGAAAAAGTAGGGAACTAACATACAACATTTTGCCCCGGTCCGCTTCTATGTTAACGTTATTCGTGTTGACATAAGTTACACGCTACCGGAAAAATATCAGTTCGAGGTTTAAATTCGTATGAAATTAATATTTTTTCAACCAATAACTTCTACAAACGTTGAATCTTGTCAATTGAATTGATTTTTAATTTTACCCAACTTTTACTAGGGGGAAGCAGCCCTTTCAAACTTGCTATGTGTTATTTAACTCTGTTATCCCATGAAATTCAGCTCTTAAAAAAAATAAGTCATTCAAAATAGCGACATGATTTTTTTCGTATTGCAGACATTACTGGAGCATTCTTCAGAAGAAACTTCTGAGGAAGAGAAGTCTACTGTGGCAGATGAAACATCAATACAAGAACCTGCACAGTGTCGAAAAACTCAATATGTACCTCCAGTGAACAGAGTGACACAAACTCCTCGTAAAAGGCAAACCTGCCTTATCCGTCATAGACAAATCAAGAAGAGAAAAGATGTAGCTTTGATCAATGCCGTAGAAGCACTTAAACTAGCAACAGCACTTGTATCAGCACAGCCCAAAAATGAATTTGACATATTTGGAAAACACGTTGCTTCACAACTTCAGTGTCTTCAAATGGAAGAAGCGATAACACTGCAGGAAGAAATACAAAAATTGATAACTGCTACTCGTCTGCGTTGTTTGGGTAAAAGCACTCAGAAAGTATATCTTTCTAACGCAACTAATAGAATTTTCATCGGTGATGAAACATGCCAACCGACAGACCAATGCTGGTCTGAGAATCTGTCATCCCTTGGTGCAGATCTGCCACTGAATGCTATCAAGACGGAGTTGTGAAATTGATCAAAAGTTACTGAAAAGAGTATTTGAAAATCAGTCATCCATAAATCACAAATTGAAAAATAACAATGATGTGTTCAGAATGAACTGAATTAGTAGTGTGCCAGTATCAGTTTTCCGTTGCCTTGACAGAACATTCATTTTCAAAAACCTTTGTGACTTCTGTGAATCAAATCATGGCCATCTGCTACCTACATTAGTTCTATGAATTTTGTAAAACTATAGGGTTCTCTGACAATATTTAACTTGGATCAATACAGTTCGAATTAATGTCCATCGAACTGGTGCAGGCTGCACAAGTTCGACACGTTGTTGTCGGAGGACAAACGATTTCCAGCATAATCATTATTATATCAATCATTATCATTTCCATAACAAAGAATTAATCGGTCCCCCAAAAAAAAACCAACAATAGATGGTTGAGCAGCTGATATCTTTGTTGATTCAGTTATTGAAGATTAGAATAAACTTCAAAGTAGAATTAATGATTAAACAATTTGGGACGTTAGATTGTATTTTACACTACCACCAATCCATTTTGACTGTAATCGGCCCTCTTCCATTTACCCGTCCTTGTCGTCAATAGATTAATTGAATAAATATACAGGGTGACTTTTTAAGTTGTGCATTAATTTTAACCAAAGATTCCTCTCGTCAAATAAAACACTTTTTTCATTTACCATTTTTCCAAATTCGGCTCTGGTAAAGAGATACTTCGAAAAAAAATCAGTTTTTCTTGTCTATTTTTGACATGTATATTCCGATTGGAATGAATTTTGGGGTGAGGTTTTCTATAACTATGATACATAATTTCCAATTAACAGTTTTCTCCTACTTCCACTCGTTTCCTAGTTATAGACTCACGAATTCAAAAAACTATGAGAAATTAGCATAAAGAAAGCAGATTAAGTTTAGCTTAAGTTATTATAAGAATCTGCAATCATTTAAAAAAAAATAAAGTGTTTTTCATCATTTCTCCTAAAACGTACTGTTCTCAAGATATTCTTCTTTGAATGATATAAAGTCTGATGAAAAATCCAGAAATCTCTCTACATTTATAAATCCGCCCCGGGATAAGGAACCACTCAATCAAAACCAAAACCAGAGATATGATACCTCCATATCTCTGATCAGAACTGAAAGTTACAATGCCATCGTTCATAGATTATTATTTGGATTGAAAATTTCATAAAACATTTAATAGGTGTCAAAGGATTGAGTTCTATTAATAACATGTATGTAATAACTTTCGTTTGTTCGCAAGTTCTTGATTTTTTTTTTGGAAAAAAAATCATTCAATGCCTAAAGACTTATTGTTTCAAGCAAAGAAATCAAATATTTACTTAAGAATAATATGTATGTGAAATTTATATTCAAATCACGATGTACCTATCTACACAAATAAAAATATGATCGATTCTGCAGAATTGATATCACCTGATTCCATTTCAAATACCTACTTACGTCATGTTTTAGAATGTGTATAGATTATTATTTCCTAAGATTCAGATAGCTTACCTTTGATATTTAATGATTTATTTCTATAATATTCGTACGACTGGACGCCTAATAGGCCATCTCCATTGTTAGATTTTCCGCCGTATTCACAAAGCATTGTTAAGTGTTTGAATCTCCGTTAAGTCCTAACTGATGTCCTCAGTTATGGATAAATTTGAGACGCAAGCTCAGTTAACGTATTTAACGGTGGTGAAACAGGTCTGTTCCACCTCCTGTATCCCTTATTGTCCCTTATTATCCCCAATTTATCCTTAACTGAGGACCTCAGTTCTTCTTCTTCTACCGCGGTGCCGTCCCAGGCTGAACTGAGGCCTTCAGGCCCATTGTTCTCCCGCTTGCCAAACTCGTGAGACTCAGTCCAAAAAGCACGCTGACAGGAATGCCGCGAGCTTAAAAGGAGAAGTCCCTCTCACCGTAGGAATCGTAGGTGTTGGGTTGCCTAGGTGTATGACCCTCAATTCCTTAAGGTTTTTACAGTCGAACAGAATATGTTCAGCTGTTTCTTCCATGCTCTTGCACCAGTGACACAGAGCGCTATCGGCCAATCCCATCCTATTCAGATGTTTGTTGAACTAGTGACCAGTTAGTAATCCAGTCACCAGGCTCAATTCTCTTCTTTCGAGTGAAAGAAGTTTCTTTACTTCAGACTTTGACGATGGTTTCTCAATGAGAAGCCTTGACTGCCTGAGTCCTATTCCCATGTTCCATACACTGGAGAAATTCCTGTCCAAACGATTCTTGAAGAATGTTTTAACAGAGGTACGACATACTGGAAGCGAGGGCTCAGGACCTATATATGGTATCCGAGACCCCTGCTTCGCCAGCTTATCTGCCTTAACATTACCTGAAATCTCCGAGTGAGCCGGACACCAGATGAGTTTTACAACGTTACCAGCGGCCAGCCTTCGCAGAGCTTTCCTGCATTCGCCTACTAAGTAGGAGTTTATTTTCACATCAGATAGGGATTTTAACGTTCCTTGACTGTCACAGCATATATATATATATATGTACTTGCCAGAGTATCCTAATCGGATGTTTTCCAGCGCGCAGACAAGAACAGCATATAGTTCTGCCTGTATTATAGAGCAGTTCTTCCCGAGAGGGATGGACATGCTCAGTTAGGACATAACGGAGATTGAATGCTTTGTGAATACGGTGGATAATCTATTAATCTTTATAAAACTTTAAATAAGTCAAAAACAATTCAGTGAACATGGAAACGACGAATAAAATATGATAATTTAGTAGGACAGTGCAAAACACAATGTTTTGCCCTACATCAGCTGATTTCTATCATCGCATCTCACTCTTATATTGGAGTCAATGCCTCTCTCTCTAAGCTCTTCTTCAACTTATTATTAGATCATTGCATAGCCTCCTCTATCTAACAGGCCAGAAGGTTAGACGTTGCCGTTGTTACGTCGGAGTGTCGCGAAGCACGGACAAGGCACCGATTCTACAGGCATTTCACAGTTTACTATTTCATTTTGATGTGCTCTAATTATCTAAGATTCTAAGAACTGTATGGAGGAAAGCAATACAGCATTTCGTTTATTTGCGATTAGTTTCATAATGTTTCATCGCAAATAATCCAGAACTCACCACGAGGAGGTAGCTGTATTATTGAGTCCCAAAAGATTACAATCAGAATATTCGATTTTCTGAGGCATTCAAACTTAATCAAACATTCATAAATATCAAAATTAGGAGAATAATAAAAAGATATTAGCCCTTGATATCGATTATACTCTGACTGTTCATCTTAAACTTAAAATAAATTCTCAAAGACAAAAAGTCAACAGAACAAAACATTGATTATTCTCTCATGAGGCTCTAAATTTTGACATTTCTTTCTCAGATATGATATCTGACTTTCTTTAATTCCTACACTACATTTTATATCCGCTGTAATATTACTTAAATATTTCGGGTGAGGAAGAGTTAATAAATGAGAGTCTCTAATCAACCTGTAAGAACCTGGAAATTGGAAATGAATAGAAGATGCCCACAAAAACAAGTCGGTAGAATAAATGGTGAAACTGCTAATTTGAGTTGTTGACTTAAAAAAGTCATTTGAGAAGTGTCAACGTCGTCTGTATTAATGTTTTCTAGATTATTGATACAATTTTTGAGGGCATTATGAATTTTCTCAATTTCTTCCATTACTTTATCTAAAATATATTGTTCTGAACAACTGCTCGCATTAGCAGAGGAATCTGAATCTAAATCGGTCCTATTCAATTGTGAAATTGAGTTTTCGAACTTCGACCACCTATCACATATGTATCTCTCACCTAATAACCACTTAAATTTAGAAATGGTTATATTGCTTTGGTTTTTGAACACTTCAATCCTCAAATCTGCGAATACCTTAAACCCGGACGTTATTTTCGGAAACTCACCTTCGAAATTTATTTTGTAAAACATAACGAAATCATTTTCTTCAACGTTAAAAGAAAAGTTGAAAATTGCCTTGTCTTTGAAATGGGAACAAAATCGAGAAAAAGTAAGAATCTGATTTTGTGTGTCCCAGTCGGTAAAAATATTATCATGATGAAAAACTAAATTTTGCTAATTTTTGATCAGTTCTTTTGGGAGAAATTGTAGAAGACATATAACTTGGTTGATTTGGAAAAATTGAAGGGAATGCGTCATCTGTTAATTTAGGAATTTTTCTCGGGATACTAATAAATGATCCATCTGAAGTCGGTAGAGAATTTTCTTTTACAATATATGCATCTACAAAATGTCTTATGCATACTACAGAATTATTCTTAATTTTGAAACTTTTTTCCCTATGGATTGCATTGAGCCATTTTCGTCGTCTTGAAGGATCTTTTGGTAATCTAAATACCGAAAAATTTTCGGGTGTGGATTTATAATTACTATTACAACCAGGAACTGCACAAGTACGAGTCATGATGAACGCAAATCGAAGAATTCCAAATGTGTAACTAACCTTATTCTGATTATACCTCAGATATCCAAATTCCAAACATGAAACTCGTGAACACTCAACTCAATTAACATTTATTTGGTAAAACAAACACTTTTTATATTCACTTGAAGCACTAAAACAATCGAACAAACTGAAAATACCTATACCGAACTCGAACGTTTCAACACCGACACGCTTGAAAACCGAGTCCCAAACATAAACAAATGGCCAGGAACTGACACTCCGCATAGCATAACCCTCCGCTGTAGAATCGGCAACGTCGCATTGTCGACGAGTCTTCTGGCCTGTTAGATATAGGAGGCTATGATCATTGCTAT
Source organism: Halyzia sedecimguttata (assembly GCA_937662695.2). NCBI lineage: Eukaryota > Metazoa > Arthropoda > Insecta > Coleoptera > Coccinellidae > Halyzia > Halyzia sedecimguttata. The sequence goes on along the minus strand of OW569416.2, from coordinate 4,439,919 downwards.
GGAGTTCGATCATCGATTATTAGTGTTCTGTGCTGTAATTTATATTGAGGTTGGATTGGAATTGGAATTAAATTTCAAGTATCATTGAAGATATATAGGATATTTAAGGAGTTTTCTTAATAGAAGATCATGCAATTGCGTATATTATATGGTGGAAACAATTGAGGGCTGCACTTTCGCACATGGCCAGTGACCGATTTTGATGTTGCGGGTTGCCTAACACACAGCTGTCAGGGGCTAATGAACACTGAAGTGGAGTCCGGTATTCATGCAAACATACCTTAGGTATCTGGATTATATTCAACGCTCAATGGTTTTGATGTATTTGAAATTATGAAACTTGAAATTGAGTTCATTTGAAGCTTCAATTTCTACGTAATTTCAGTTCTAGAAATATGAATTATTAAATGCATATATATTATATAAACTGTTTGTTTTAATTCCAGGAACCACCGCGTTTCGGAGATATAAAATTGTGAAAAGTGAAAATTTCACTTACTGCGTCGAAAATGTAGTATCTGGTCAGTGACCGATTTTCTTCATACTTGTTTCTGATATGCATTTCGGCATAACAAATCAATTCCTGTTTGTTTTAATTTCAGGAACTTCCGCGTTTCGGAGATATAAAATTGTGAAAATTGTGAATTTCACTTACTGCGTCGAAAATTTAGTATCTGGCCAGTGACCGATTTTCTTCATACTTGTTTCTGTGATGCATTTCGGCATAACAAATCGATCCCTATTTGTTTTAATTTCAGGAATTTCCGCGTTTCGGAGATATAAAATAGTGAAAATTGAAAATTCCACTTACTGTGTCGAAAATTTAGTATCTGGCCAGTGACCGATTTTCTTCATACTTGTTTCAGAGATGCATTTTGGCATAACGAATCGATCCCTGTTTGTTTTAATTCCAGGAACCACCGCGTTCCGGAGATATAAAATTTTGAAATTTAAAATTTCACTTACTGAGTCGAGAATTTAGTATCTGGCCAGTGACCGATTTTCTTCATACTTGTTACAGAGATGCATTTTGGTATAACGAATCGATCCCTGTTTGTTTTAATTCCAGGAACTTCCGCGTTTCGGAGATATAAAATTGTGAAAATTGAACAAAATGTGAAATTTTAAATTTCAAAATTTTATATCTCCGGAACGCGGTGGTTCCTGGAATTAAAACAAACAGAGATCGATTTGTTATGCCAAAATGCATCTCGGAAACAAGTATGAAGAAAATCGGTCACTGGCCACATACTAAATTCTCGACTCAGTAAGTGAAATTTCCAATTTCAAAATTTTATATCTCCGGAACGCGGTGGTTCCTGGAATTAAAACAAATAGGGATCGATTCGTTATGCCAAAATGCATCTCTGAAACAAGTATGGAGAAAATCGGGCACTGGCCAGATACTAAATTTTCGACGCAGTTAGTGGAATTTCCAATTTTCACAATTTTATATCTCCGAAACGCGGAAGTTCCTGGAATTAAAACAAACAGGGATCGATTTGTTATGCCGAAATGCATCTCAGAAACAAGTATGAAGAAAATCGGTTACTGGCCAGATACTAAATTTTCGACACAATAAGTGTAATTTTCAATTTTCACAATTTTATATCTCCGAAACGCGGAAGTTCCTGGAATTGAAACAAACAGGGATCGATTTGTTATGCCAAAATGCATCTCTGAAACAAGTATGAAGAAAATCGGTCACTGGCCACATACAAAATTCTCGACTCAGTAGGTGAAATTTTAAATTCCAAAATTTTATATCTCCGGAACGCGGCTGTTCCTGGAATTAAAACAAATAGGGATCGATTCGTTATGCCAAAATGCATCTCTGAAACAAGTATGGAGAAAATCGGGCACTGGCCAGATACTAAATTTTCGACGCAGTTAGTGGAATTTCCAATTTTCACAATTTTATATCTCCGAAACGCGGAAGTTCCTGGAATTAAAACAAACAGGGATCGATTTGTTATGCCGAAATGCATCTCAGAAACAAGTATGAAGAAAATCGGTTACTGGCCAGATACTAAATTTTCGACACAATAAGTGTAATTTTCAATTTTCACAATTTTATATCTCCGAAACGCGGAAGTTCCTGGAATTGAAACAAACAGTGATCGATTTGTTATGCCAAAATGCATCTCTGAAACAAGTATGAAGAAAATCGGTCACTGGCCACATACAAAATTCTCGACTCAGTAGGTGAAATTTTAAATTCCAAAATTTTATATCTCCGGAACGCGGTGGTTCCTGGAATTAAAGCAAATAGGGATCGATTCGTTATGCCAAAATGCATCTCTGAAATAAGTATGAAGAAAATCGGTCACTGGCCAGATACTAAATTTTCGACGCAGTTAGTGGAATTTCCAATTTTCACAATTTTATATCTCCGAAACGCGGAAGTTCCTGGAATTAAAACAAACAGGGATCGATTTGTTATGCCGAAATGCATCTCAGAAACAAGTATGAAGAAAATCGGTTATTGGCCAGATATTAAATTTTCGACGCAATAAGTGTAATTTTCAATTTTCACAATTTTATATCTCCGAAACGCGGAAGTTCCTGGAATTAAAACAAACAGGGATCGATTTGTTATGCCAAAATGCATCTCTGAAACAAGTATGAAGAAAATCGGTCACTGGCCACATACAAAATTCTCGACTCAGTAGGTGAAATTTTAAATTCCAAAATTTTATATCTCCGGAACGCGGCTGTTCCTGGAATTAAAACAAATAGGGATCGATTCGTTATGCCAAAATGCATCTCTGAAACAAGTATGGAGAAAATCGTTCACTGGCCAGATACTAAATTTTCGACGCAGTAAGTGGAATTTTCAATTTTCACAATTTTATATCTCCGGAACGTGGAGGTTCCTGAAATTAAAACAAACAGGGATCGATTTGTTATGCCGAAATGCATCTCAGAAACAAGTATGAAGAAAATCGGTTACTGGCCAGATACTAAATTTTCGACACAATAAGTGTAATTTTCAATTTTCACAATTTTATATCTCCGAAACGCGGAAGTTCCTGGAATTAAAACAAACAGTGATCGATTTGTTATGTCGAAATGCTTCAAATGAACTCAATTTCAAGTTTCATAATTTCAAAAACATCAAAACCATTGAGCGTTGAATTTAATCCAGATATTCATATGATATATATAATCATACCATAGTCATGTTTGCATGAATACCGGACTCCAACCTTGAGATTTCATTAGCCCCTTACAGCTGTGTGTTAGGCAACACACAACATCAAAATCGGTTCACTGGCCATGTGCGAAAGTTTTACCCAATTGAGTAATGAAGTATCGAATGGATAGCATAGGTATCAAGTTGAAGTTCACTGTTTTAATATTCATGAATTGAAGACATTTTTTGCTGGAAATGTTGCATGAAGGGCCAAATCATATCCATTGAGTGAGTATATACCTTTTCTCAATCAAATTGAGTGAATTTCAAGCATCAGATGATACAGATTTGGTCAATATACAATACGAGTTCCATTTAAAGTATTCTGTGCTCAACAAGTATAGAGAAAATTCAGGGGAGTATCAGTCCACTGTAAAGACTTCAGACGCTTATAACTTTTTACCTGAGCCGAATCTGGAAAAATGGTAAATGAATAACGTGTTTTATTTGATGAGAGGAATATCTGGTTAAAATTAATGCACAACTTAAAGACTCACCCTCTATTTTGGCATTTTATTTTGGATTTTACTTAATAAATCAAATCAAATCAAATTTAATGACCAAGAACTTCAAGAATTCTCCTTTTGTTTACCAATTAAAAAAAAAATGCCTGATACTTCTCCATCATCTGAAATCTCATCGGAATGTCTGGATTTTAAAACAGATTGATAAGACAGAGAAGGAACAAAAAATCAAATTAATTGAATTGGTAGCTCCCCGAAAAATAATTTGTTCATTTCAATGTTTTGAAACAGTAGAATAGTTGGTTAAGAGGCAATTCCAAAGAATCTTCAAATTGTCAGTTTTTGAGTGGGAACGGTGCAATGGCAATATTCATTATGAATTCCTGAACACTAATAGCCCCAAAGCAAGCATTCAAATTTAAAGTTTGGTCTCTTCAACGCCAACAATCTGAGGATGTCATTGAAAGTATAAATACAGAGTGAGGCTAAAGTAAGGAACAAAATTCATAACTGCGTTATTGAATGTTTTCAAGCAAAACGCTCACAACACAGATAAACTTTAGTTTTTAATTAACTACCTTACCGCATGAAAATTTTATTTATGACGTCACTCATTTTTACCGAACGACGTCATAATTTTTGCGCGTATGTTCTGGGGAACATCGCGTTATAGTTTTGCCCAAATGTCTGTAACTTTCGAATTTTTTGAAAAAAATGGGTTCAAGCCCTGTGGACAGGAGCTTTCTGGCGCTCTAGTTCAAACAGACAAATTATATCTCCGAAAGTATTGGTTTCTCAGAGTTGGGAATTATATAAATGTATACATATGATAGAGCTGCATCATAAAGGAAATTAAATTCAAATAATAGTTTATTTATCAAGATTAAATGAGCAATCATGAGAATGAGAACTGCACCATGGCAGAAACCAAATTAAAATAGCTGAAATGAATTTGACTCTCTCTTATAGAACAGGATGAAAAGTACGAGTACGAACACAGATCATATAATAAAGCTTAGATAGAATAATTATAGCATTCTGTGAAAACATAGAAGTATGATTCATTATTGAAATTTAGAACTTCATCTTAGCAGAAATTTAATTCAAACATCATAGAAGAATTTAAATTCAACAAGAGTGCCAAAAATTATCAATCCAAAACCAATCGACGAATTCTACCCAACAACGAACTCATCCGAGATATTCATTCCTCAATTCTATGATGAACGATAATATATATCTTTCCTCAAATCTACTCCAATACACCAATATTCCAGTTTTGTTTGTAGTGGAGATATTGATACCATTACTGGAATGAATGACAATGAGACAACGTCAAAGTTGACATTATAACAATTCATAGAATAGCCACAGAATAATTCTATCATTGAAATTTTGAAAAATCATATCTCCGAAAGTATTAGCTTGTTAGAGTTTAAAATGATATGAATGGATTCTTATGGTAAAACTGCTCATTGAAAAAAATTTAATTTGGAATTCGATCTGTAAAAAAAAATTTTTTTTGTTACTCCGAAACCATCTGTCAGATTTTGCCCAATAGCGAACTTAGCCGAGATATTTATCCCCCAAACCTACTATGAAAATTTCAACTGTCTAGCTCATTCCGTTCGAGAGTTATCGTGCCTACGGCCGGACGGCCGGACAGAATGAATTTCGACCACGAATTCTTGATCAGTGAGTCGAACCAAATCGTTTAAGACCATTTTCATCGAAAAATTCGAAAATTACAGACATTTGAGCAAATTGATAAGCACTCAGTTCCGAGGAACTAGAGCGCCAAAAACGACACGTTTAACTGAAGGGGAACGAATAAAAATTTTAATCCAGGAAAATAGAATATCATCAGAAATTTGAATAATGGTTGGATATGGTGATAAGCTAGGAACACCTTAGCAAGCATGCCTATTGCAAGATCCACAGTAAGTAAATTGGTTGCTAAATTTACTGAAACAGGATCCGTCCATGATGATGTCGACCTCGGCTAAACGAAGAAACCAGATTTAATGTGTTGGTAGAAGCTGAAGAAAATCCTCACCTTTCTTCAAGGCAGCTCTTTTGTCGCGAAGTTGTTCAAGAAAGAGAACTATCAGCCTTACAAAGCTCAACTTATTTACGAATTAAACGAGGATGATCTAGACCGCCGTTTGTAGTTTTGCGAAAAACTAATGTTACGCTGCGAAGAAGACCCCAATTTTTTCGAATAATTTCATATTTTCTGACGAAGCCACTTTTTGCCTGAATGGGACATTACATTGTCACAATTGCATTGTTTTGGTCAAGAGAAAATCCTCACTGGACTCACGGCTGTCAGCTGTCGCAGTTAACGCCACGAGAAATATAATGTGCACATTGCAATAATCGGACGGCCTTTACTATGTCCTTAGTTTTTTGGCGAAAACCTTACAATAGAACGTTATTTGAACTTTTTGCGGTTTCATTTAGTACCTACCTGCTCTGGCGGCAATGTTTCAAAATCATAACGAAACAGATGTACCCCATCAGGATATTTGGTTCCAACAAGATGGGGCTCCCACTTTGGTATAAACTCCAGTAAATATCTTGACGCCACATTTCCTGGAAGGTGGATAGGACGTCGAGGCCCTATCGAGGGGCCACCGCGTTCCCCGGACTTCACAACCATATATATTTTTGTGGGGTCATTCAACATCGAAGCGAGTCAGGTAACGACGCTACCATCTCAGCTATACATGCCTTATTGTAGTTCTGAGATTTTCATGATTTTCATGATGATTTGAAAGTGACCCGAAAGTTTGTGCGGAATCTCAGGGGAATCTGACAGACATTTTCTGAACTATAATGTTTTTAAATCAACAAGTCCAGAGCGTTCCTGCCAATCGGGTCCTTCATAAATGGCTTCGTATAATTAATATACTTATGCATATATTTCACAAGTCAAATAGACCCCAGGGGATTCATTGATCTGCCGAGAAAGCAAGAGCAGACGCGTTTCTGGCTTCTTGGCATTCATCAGTACTCTGTAGCTTTCCCAACGAATTCAACTAAACTGACCCGGGTTAAGCCTCTCAGAGCCGGCTTGGTCGATCATTTTAATCGGCCACGCCACCTATGAGACGAAACACGGAAATAAGCCTCTCCCCACCAGTGAATATTTGAAGCGTGAAATCATATGCCACCATTCAATCGATATTTAATCGAGAACAAGTCCCGCAGAGCTCAGACAGTATCTTCCCAATGGCCATGAACACTGTTTAGTGTTTTGGAAAATAATAATGAAAAATGGCGATACCGTTGTTAATAACAACGGTATCGCCGTTTTTGGCGCTCTAGTTCCTCGGAACTGAGTGCTTATCAATTTGCCCAAATGTCTGTAATTTTCGAATTTTTCGATGAAAATGGTCTTAAAAGATTTGGTTCAACTTACTCATCAAGAATCCGTGGTCGAAATTCATTCTGTCCGGCCGGTTCGGACGTCCGGCACTATAACTCTCGAACGGAATGAGCTAGACAGTTGAAATTTTCAGAGTAGGTTTGAGGGTAAATATTTCGGCTAAGTTCGTTATTGATGCAGTTCTATCATAAGAATACATTGATATAATTCTCAACTCTGAGAAACCAATACTTTCGGAAATATAATTTGTCTGTTTGAACTAGAGCGCCAGAAAGCTCCTGTCCACAGGGCTTGAACCCATTTTTTCATTATTATAATGTTTTTGAGGACACATTTTTTTATTCGGCGACAATATTTCAGATGGCAATAACTCCGAAACTTTTCGACCGATTATGCCCATTAGCGAATTTATCTAGCGCATTTGGATGTACAATCTACCTTCAAAATTGCATCGCTTTATTTCCGTTCGGAAGTTATCGTGGCAACGACCGACCGGACAGAATTCAATTTGACCTCGAATTCCTTCAAATTGAGTAGAACCTAATCGTTTGAGAGTATTATCAGCAAAAATATCGTAAATTACAGACATTTGGCAACATGATAGCACGCTGTTCCGTAGAAGAAGAAAAAAAACATAATTATTATCATAGTAGACTAATTTTGTTGTCGTATAACAGTAAAATATTTAAATCATCTTCGGCCTCTCTGAATCCTTTTATCTTGCCAAAGAACAAGTCCTCTAACGAAATGCGAAATTACCCAGCCCGTGTCATGATGCAATCATTGCTCTGTATTTTTGGCGCTCTTGTTCCTCGGAACAGAGTGCTTGTCAATTTGCCCAAATGTCTGTAATTTTCGAATTTTTGGCTGATAATGGTCTTAAAAGATTTGGTTCGACTCACTCATCAAGAATCCGTGGTCGAAATTCATTCTGTCCGGCCGGTTCGGCCGTCCGGCACTATAACTCTCGAACGGAATGAGCTAGACAGTTGAAATTTTCAGAGTAGGTTTGAGGGTAAATATTTCGGCTAAGTTCGTTATTGGGCAAAATCGGACAGATGGTTTCGGAGTAACAAAAAAAAATTTTTTTTTTACAAAACAAATTCCAAATTAAATTTTTGTCAATAAGCATTTTTACCATAAGAATCCACTCATATCATTTTTAACTCTAACAAAATAATACTTTCGGAGATATGATTTTTCAAAATTTCAATGTAAATCGTATTTCTACGTTTTCACAGAATTATTCTGTGGGTGTTCTATGAATTGTTATAATCTCAACTCATTTTCCCGAGACATGACGTTGTCTCATTGTCATTCATTCCAGCAATCGTATAAATATGAGAATTATATTATAATATCATACTTTTTGTTGGTTGATATTTCCATGCCGATGGTCAATCCATATGATGATGGGAATGGTAATGGTAAGTTAATAATATTGAGTTCAGAATATCTCCACTAAAAACAAAACTGGAATATTGGTGTATTGGAGTAGATTTGAGGAAAGATATATATTATCGTTCATCATAGAATTGAGGAATGAATATCTCGGATGAGAACGTTGTTTGGTAGAATTCGACGATTGGTTTTGGATTGACAATTTTTGGCACTCTTGTTGAATTTAAATTCTTCTATGATGTTTGAATTAAATTTCTGCTAAGATGAAGATCTAAATTTCAATAATGAATCATACTTCTATGTTTTCACAGAATGCTATAATTATTCCATCTAAACTTTATTATAGGATCTGTGATCATACTCGTACATTTCATCCTGTTGTATAAGAGAGAGTCAAATTCATTTCAGCTATTTTAATTTGGTTTCTTTCATGGTGCAGTTCTCATTCTCAGAAGGCTCATTTAATCTTGATAAATAAACTATTATTTGAATTGAATTTCCTTTATGATGCAGTTCTATCATAAGAATACATTGATATAATTCTCAACTCTGAGAAACCAATACTTTCGGAAATATAATTTGTCTGTTTGAACTAGAGCGCCAGAAAGCTCCTGTCCACAGGGCTTGAACCCATTTTTTCATTATTATAATGTTTTTGAGGACACATTTTTTATTCGGCGACAATATTTCAGATGGCAATAACTCCGAAACTTTTCGACCGATTATGCCCATTAGCGAATTTATCTAGCGCATTTGGATGTACAATCTACCTTCAAAATTGCATCGCTTTATTTCCATTCGGAAGTTATCGTGGCAACGACCGACCGGACAGAATTCAATTTGACAACGAATTCCTTCAAATTGAGTAGAACCTAATCGTTTGAGAGTATTATCAGCAAAAATATCGTAAATTACAGACATTTGGCAACATGATAGCACGCTGTTCCGTAGAAGAAGAAAAAAAACATAATTATTATCATAGTAGACTAATTTTGTTGTCGTATAACAGTAAAATATTTAAATCATCTTCGGCCTCTCTGAATCCTTTCATCTTGCCAAAGAACAAGTCCTCTAACGAAATGCGAAATTACCCAGCCTGTGTCATGATGCAATCATTGCTCTGTATTTTTGGCGCTCTTGTTCATCGGAACAGAGTGCTTATCAATTTGCCCAAATTTCTGTAATTTTCGAATTTTAGGCTGAAAATGGTCTTAAACGATTTGGTTCGACTCACTGATCAATAATAGGTACGTGGTCGAAATGTATTCTGTCCGGCCGGCCGTCAACACGATAACTCTCGAACGGAATGAGCTAGACAGTTGAAATTTTCAGAATAGGTTTGGGAGATAAATAACCCGGCTGAGTTTGGTTTTCAGCAAAATCGGTCAGATGGTTTCGGAGTAACCAAAAAAAAGTTTTTTTTTACATTACAAATTTTAAAATGAGTTTCACCATAGGAATCTATTGACGTCATTTTTAACTCTAACAAGCTAATACTTTCGGAGATATGATTTTACAAAATTTCAATAATAAATCGTACTTTCTGTGTTTTCACAGAATGCGATAATTATTCTATCTATGAATTATTATAATATGATCTGTATTGATACATGTCAAATTATTTTCCTGAGACATGATATGTCAAATTTTTGATATTTAATGGCCATGGTTAATCCATATGATGAAGGGAATGGTAGTGGTAAGTTAATAATATTGAGTTCAGAATATCTCCAGTAAAAACAAAACTGAAATATTGGTTAAAGTTTCAATTGATATAATATAATTTTCAGAGTGGATTTGACGAAAAAATATATCGTTCATCATAGAATTGGGGAAAGAATATCTCGGATGAGTTGGTTGTTGGGTAGAATTGGTCTATTGGTTTTGGATTAATAATTTTTGGCACTCTTGTTGAATTTAAATTCTTGTATGATGTTTGAATTTAATTTCTGCTATTATGAAGTTATATCATAAGAATCCATTGCTATAATTCCCAACTCTTACCAATACTTTCGAAGATATAATTTGTCAAAGTTTGAACAAGAGCGCCAAAGCTCCTGTCCACAGGGCTTGAACCAATTTTGAAAGGAAATAAACAATAATTCATCCCAATCATTTACATATATTATATCTCGCTCACCGTAAAACTTTTCACAGTGCGGTCACACGGACAAAGGGTCAATTTCTCTAAGGGCTGGTTTCTCAATTGGGAGTTAACGCGAGGTGGCGGGTAACCCGAGTGTCACGCATTCATGAATATCGCTAAATATATGCATAGCTCGCAATTGAGAAACCGGCTGTAATGAAATAGTTATTTATGTACCAAGGAAGAAAAACTGTCTATTATAGTCGAGTCTGCAAATTGATATCCGACAAGACAATAGACAATTTTTCGCCGAGGAGCATATTAAATGTTTTCGTCGACTTCTACATATTTTTATGAATTCCGGACCTCTTAAATAATTTCACAATAGCAAATGTCACATACACTTATGTTTGTATTGAACCGTATCCATAGTGACCACACCACTGACAGTTATTCTAACAGACACTTCTGTTTGTATTGAACCGTATCATGCCGTATTCACAGTGACCACAGCAGACAAGAAAGTGATTTTGCGGACGAGAAAGTACTTTCTCGTCCACAAAGTACTTGCCTTCAATAATAATAATAATAATAATAACTGATCTTTATTGATAACAAGTTATCAACGGGCAATCGACCGAGGTCCTTCAGCCCAAGTTATATCAACATAATCTTGAAGCAGATTTACAAAAAAAAAAAAAAATAATCATTATTTATACAATTTTACAATATCTCAGTTTTGATAGGTGTTCAGTTTCTGGGACGTTCTACTGGATCATTGTGCATGAGAGTCTTTATATCTTCGAGTTCGTCAAGGCGGTGCTTGAATTTTGTGTTCAGTTTCTTGATTCGGTCTTCAATGGGTTCTATCATGGTTATCTGATATAGGAGATCGTTGGGAGGGTTGTACAGTCTGTTATTTGGGTGTCTCATTTTGGTAATGGCTCTTAGGGAGGTTGTCTCAGCCACCTTTAAAATTTTCTTCACGGATTCTTTGCAGTTTGCATAAAGGGGATGTCCATATTCAATTAAAGGTCTGCATATGGATTCATAGATGAGGGATGCTGTTTTCATGTTGATTCCTTCGTTCCTGTGTGTCAATTTTCTAAAGTGCTTGGCTCTGCTGATAATTTTCTTCTTTGTATTATTTGCGTGTATTTTAAGGCTTGCTTTATTATCAATTTGAATTCCCAGATATTTTATTGAAGGTGCTGGTTTGACTGATTTATTGTTTATTGAAATGGTGGGGGACCGATGATTAATTTTATGGTTGAAGATTATCAGTTGGGATTTTTCTGGGTTAATCTTCAACCTCCACTTGGAAAACCATATTGTCAATGTAGTTATGTACTCTTGTAGATTATCAATGCAGCTTTTCAATGATTTCTCATGTGATATTATTGTAGTGTCATCCGCATATTGTAGTAAGTATTGTTTTTGGTTGTGTACCGTGCCCATGTCACTACAATAGATGTTGTATATCAGGGGAGATAGAGGAGATCCTTGAGGTGTTCCTTGCATAGGGGTGAAGAAGGTGGATATTGCTTTTTATAAAGTAATCCTTTTATCCACACACTGTCAAATGCTTTATTGTTGTCAATGCAAACTACTGCTGTTCTTTTATTGTTTAATTGTGCATTTTTTGTAAGTTGGATATGAAGATAGTCAGTGGGTGAACAGAAGCCTTTTTCTTGCGGAAGCCGAACTGATAGTTTGGAATTAACTCGTGGAAATGTTCTTCAAGTTTGTTTTTTATTATTTTCTCAAACAGCTTTCCAAGTACAGGTAGCAAGGTTATGGGTCTGTAATTTTCTGTTTTTTTGTGATCCTTGTTAAGTTTTTGCTATGAGGGTGATCCTGGTGTACTGTTCTTGGTGTTATGTAGCATTTCATAGTAGGTGGCTTCTTCTATTTCGATTGATTCAGTGTTCACAGCTGGGTTGTTAAAATAATCCCTATACCAGTTCTCAACCATTGTCTCTGTTTCAACATCAAAATTCCTATCCTTGCCATATTGATATACTTGTTTGTAGTGCTCTGCAAATATTTCTGCCTTTTCGGAATCTGTCTTATATTCTTTGTTGTTTTCTATGATAGTTGGAATCTTATGGAATTTTTTGTACTTGGAAAGTTTTTTGATTTGCTGATAAAATGTTCTTCCTTTGGTTTTGCTAATTGATTTGCAAGCTTCTTTCCATCTATGGATTCTATACTGCTGGATCATTTTATGAATAGCAGAGTTATATTCATTTATTTGGGTTTTAAAATGTGGGTTGGGGGAGAGGCGATATTCTCTGTACATTTTCCGTTTGTTCTTGATCATTGAAATTATGAAGAGTGGTAATTCATGAAGGAATGGGTGATGTGTTACTGTAGGTGTATATTTCCGAATACATTCAGATAGTTTATTATTGAATGCTGTGATGTAGTTCTCGTCCATATTTGATTTTCTATGAGAGTGAATGAATTTGGTCATCTCCTCATTCACTTTATCGACCTTGCATTTGTCGAATTGTAACGTTTTTTTCTTTTGAGTCTCTTTTGGCTGTGTATTCATGTCAAATGTAATAACCATTCCTAGGTGATTGGAACCCAGGTCAGGTACAAGCTCTATATCTATGATGTTGCTTTCTAAATTTGTGGAGTATATCAACAAATCTGGGGTACTATCAGGGTTATTATCCATCAAGAATGTTGGAGGTGTTATATATTTTTTGAAGGAACCGCTCTGGAGAAATTTGTTGATTTGTCTATTTTTTGTTTGATTGGGATTGAAGTCACCAATGATTAAAGAATATTTATATAAGGCTGCTTTTGTGAATATAGTTTCGTCGATTTTTGAATGAGGGTATATATATCAAAATGATGTGCAGTTTATCATCTTTAAAAGGGATTGTGAAATGTGTTGCTTCATTGAGGTTGTTATTAAGACTGGGTGAATTGTTCTTACCCATTTTCAGGTTGGGGTGGCACTGTACAATACTCCTGCCTCGTGTATTGATAATTGTATGTCCTAGCTTATGTATAGTATCCCAATCTCTGTAGGAGATGTTGTGTACCTTTTTGATTTTGGCTTCTACGAACATGGCACATTGTATATCATTCTCTTCAATGAAGTTGTTGATCAAATATTTTTTTGGTAGATAACTATTGATATTGTTGTAGGGAATTTTAATTTTAGAGTTGAACTTGGCGGTTTATGTTGTTGTCGATAGGTTCTGTTGGTGACGGTTCATTCTGATCTTCCACATCGAACATGAGGATATATACTCGGTTACCTGAAAAAACTGCAGTTGTATCAACTTTAAATTGTGTCAGGAATCTTCTCTTTAGTTTCTGCAGTAGCTCTTCCCTGTTGATGTATTTGGGCTTGTTCAGTTTTCTTATATAGGTATTTACAATTTCGTCATGTATAGTTATAGGGGCATGTATTCTGTTATATTTCTTATGTAAGTCTTCTATTTCCCTGGTCATTTTATTAAGAAGTCTTATGGTTGCATTTGGAATACCTTCGATGGGTTTTTTGGGATGTTTTGGACATTTGCCTGACCATGCCTGGTGTTCTTCAGAACCACAGGCACTGCACTTAGGTGGTAGATTAGTTCTGCACTGTGATGTTTTGTGGGCGCCTTGGCATTTGTTGCATTTTGCTTGTTGAGTGCAGTTTTCTGTCATATGATCGAATTGTTGGCACTTGTTGCATGGATTTGGTATGGGTTCAGGAGGATGACTTGCGTAAACTAGATAGTGCCTATTTTTGAAGAACATTCCCTCATTGAGTAATCTTTCGGATGTAGTAGCTTCTCCTGTGATAATTCTTATGTAAGTTGTGGGCGTATTGTAATTCCTAGATATTATTCTTCGGCAAAATCGGTGCTTCAAATTCAATTTATTAAGGTGTTCGTTTATTTCTTCATCTTGTATAGATTTTTCGACGCCGGTTATTACCACTGAGAAAGTTTGCTGTGGTTCTGGTCTTTCCTTCCCTTGGATGTAAGGTTTTGTCTGTTTAAATTGGGTGATGATTTTCTGGGTTTTCATTTCTTCTAAAGCATTTACGATTTTTTCTTTCTCATTGTTGGATTTGATAAGATAGCCGATTTTGGTTTTTATCACAATATCTGTAGATTCTATAAATTTCTTGTTCCATTCATCTGCCATTTTGATTCTGTCTGTTATTAAGTTTTCATTTGCTGTTAGATAAAATAGTTGTTTGTATTCCGTTTTGTTTATTTCGTTCATTCTTGCAGAATAATTCCTGAAGGTAGTCTTGTTGTTGGGATTTGTTTGTGGTTGTAATTTAGTTTTGTCTTGCTGTGTATGGGTTCCTTTAGTAGTTGAAATGTTTTGTGTGGAAGAATGAGATGGGATGTCTGTTTCCATAGCGATAACGTTATCTTGGTTGTTTTTCTGTGGTTCCAGATGCGGTTGGCTAATTTCTGCCTCGGGAGTTTTGTTATCGTTGACTTTTTTGTTTTTGTTTTTAGTTATTCCTTTCTTCTTACGTTTCCTATTAGAAGGTTTCTTGAACGATGGATCGTCTGTAGATTCCTCTGAACTTTTTTCCTCGGATTTTTCATCCGAAATCGTTTTTGAGGAAAATTTCTCGAAATCTGTGGCACCGTATGAGTTTGATCGCGAAATTTTAATTTATCGCGTTTCCGAAATATCACACCGATTAAATCCACTGACATGTGCTTCCCATGAAATCACAATCGACTCTGGTTCAATAATAGTCGATTATATGGCCGCAAATTAATACGTAAAATGTCAGTTTTAACAGAGGTCGATGAAAATAGCTATTTATGTATCAAGGACGAAAAACTGTCTATTTCAACCGAGTCTGCAAATTGCTCTCCAAGGCGGAGTCGAGGATAGCAAGCAGGCGAGACAATTAACAGTTTTTCGCCGAGGTGCATATTACATTTTTCCTTCGACCTCCACATATTTTAATGGATTTCTGACCTTTAAATAATTTCACAATAGCAAATGATACATACACTTATGTTTGTATTGAACCGTATCCGTAGTGACCACAGCAGGGACAGTTATTCTTACAGACACTTATGTATGTAATGAACCGTATCATGCCGTATTCATAGTAACCACAGCCGGCAAGAAAGTAATTATGTGGACGAGAAAGTACTTTGTCGTCCGCATTCAATAATGGTCGATTTTACGGAACCAAATTAGTATGTAAAATGTCACTTTTCATAAAAGTCGCCGAAAAAAGCCTTTGTAGACGTGTAATGGACGATCTTTTTCATTATGTCTCACAAAAATGACCATACTTTCATATTGAAAATTCATTTTTTGAATTACATTGCTGCGAAACCACCTTGAAATTAATTAAATTTAACGTGAATAATTTGTATTTGTATTCGTCCATTGAACGTTGTAAAGCTTTATCTAGGATTTAACAGAACAAGTTTCCGGTGCTCTAATTTACTTCCACTGTGCAAAACGGAAAAGAGGATCGTTCGGAATCGAATAATAGATATGGAAGTTGATATTCACCTTTCGGTGAATAATAAAAAATGGGTTCAAGCCCTGTGGACAGGAGCTTTCTGACGCTCTAGTTCAAACAGACAAATTATATCTCCGAAAGTATTGGTTTCTCAGAATTGGGTAATATATCAATGTATTCATATGATTGAACTGCATCATAAAGGAAATTCAATTCAAATAATAGTTTTTTTTATCAAGATTAAATAAGCAATCATGAGAATGAGAACTGCACCATGGAAGAAATCAAATTAAATCTGACCAATTTTGCCCAATAACGAATTTAACCGAGATGTTCATCTCCCTAACTTACTCTGAAAATTTCAACTACCTAGCTCATTCCGTTCGAGAGTTAATGTAGAAAAACTTTTTTTAAGTTTTCAAAATTTTTTTTTGACACTTTGCGATAATCTGGTCGATACAAAACTTCACATGCGTATAAAGGTCATGATTCTACAATTTGATGAATAAATTTCAGATAGATCGAGTGATTGGTTTCGGAAATATTCATAAAAAATATTTTTACTAAAATCGACCATAACTCCGAAACCGCTTGATGGATTTCGCTCATTAATGAGCTCGTCCGAGATATTTACGCTCCAAACCCACCTTGCAAATTTCAATCCGCTAACTCCTTCGTTCGAGAGTTATCGTGCCTACGACCGGCCGGCCGGCCGGACAGAATCGATTTCGACCTCGGACTCTTGATCAGTGAGTCGAACGAAATCATTTGATACCATTTGCAGCCAAATATTCCAAAATTACAGACGCTTGGGCAGATTGATAAGCACTCTGTTCCGAGGAACTAGAGCGCCAAAAATACAAGTTTCGAATGACAATTGCCCAAAACAGGTTTCAAGTACCTACAAATAGTAGATATTCCATAAAACATGTAGGTATGAAAGAAGAGAAGTAATAATGAAAAATTACCTTGTAATCGATCAAAAATTTCCTGATCTACGTTCACCAAATTTATAATATTTCCTTCCGTCAGTCCCGTCATAAATTGAGACAACTGAGCATTATATGTCTATGGATGAAAAGCAGTCTCACTACTCTCATATCTCTTACTTCATGTTCCGTTCCGAAATGTAAGACTTTTCTGAGAAAAACTAATTTCGGAGCAAACAACTGAGGGTTTTCCAACTTCGCTCACAATTCTTCTATTGATTAGATAATGTCATGTCTCAGGAAAATAATTTGACATTGTGACAATTCATACATAGAATAATTATATCATTCTGTGACAATACGATTTATTATTGAAATTTTGAAAAATCATATCTTCGAAAGTATTAGCTTGCAAGAGTTAAAAATGATATCATTGGATTCTTGTGGTAAAACTACTTATTAGAAAAAAAATAATTTGGAATTTGCTTTGTAAAAAAAAAAAAATTTTTTTTTGTTACCATCTGTCCGATTTTGCCCAATAACGAACTTAACCGAGATATTTATCTCCCAAACCTACTCTGAAAATTTCAACTGTCTAGCTCATTCCGTTCGAGAGTTATCGTGCCTACGGCCGACCGGACAGAATGAATTTCGAGCACGGATGTTTTATCAGTGTGTCGAGCCAAATCGTTTAAGACCATTTTCATCGAAAAATTCGAAAATTACAGACATTTGGGCAAATTGATAAGCACTCAGTTCCGAGGAACTAGAGCGCCAAAAGGCATTTTCGCTACATCGTCTAGCTCTGCTATGCCTGTAATTGTAATTTTGTTTAATCTTATTGTTTCAAAGTTCAAAGTCCAGGATATGGGCGCATTAGATTTGCACTTCGATAAAAAGCTCAATACCATATAATTACATGAGGCATTAAAATATCACTTCACGGCTACTTTTCTGGTCAAAGTATTTTCAAGGTACCACCTTTCAGAGCTCTTCCTAGCGTCGAATTTTATAAAATTCTCCATCGCTATTTCCTCAAAACGCCCCAAAAACCAAGGGTAATTAATTTCAAGTCAGCATCTTCTAGCACCATGTGGACAACAATAAATTCTTTTTTATAAGCAAAAATAAATTTAGCCACTGTTTGGTTGTCTTTCCGTCATAATATGCTTTCCATCTAAAACACCTATACACTTTGAGTAATCCCATTTTGTACAGAAAGCTTTTTCTATATTTTCATTGCTCAGTTGTTCGTGATGGCATCACAATGCGGTGGAGTTTTTATCAAATTTCGAATGTGCCTTTATGAATTTGAGCTGAAAGCAATGAAAAATCGAGTTTAAATGCTGATGATATTGGATCAACAATATCTTACTATTTGGTACAATTGATATACTCAAATGAAATGTATACAGATTTGTAAAATAAGATTTAATAAAAATATGTACTTATTATAAAGTCAACGTTAAGTTTTGCGTGCATGTTATGGGGAACAGCGTGCTACCATTTCACCCAAATATCTGTAATATTCGATTTTGTTGCCAAAAATGGTCTAAAACGATTAGGTTCGACACACTGATGAAGAGTTCGAGGTCAAATGTGATTCCGTCCTGCCAGCTGCTGCCACGCTAACTTTGGGGCGAAAGAAATAAAGACTTCTTTTCAGCGTAGGTGGCGTTTCTAAATGTGACGGAGAAGATCGTTAATAAATTTGAAAAAAAAAATATTTAAGAATATTATTCATCTCACGATAACTTGAGAATGGTAAGAGATAGCGACTTAAAATTTTAAGGTTAGATTGCGTATCCGAATGAGTTCGTTAGTAGGCGTAATCGGTCGAACGATTTTGGAGGTATACCCATCTGAAAATGTGTTGTTATTTTCTCTATAACTCAAAATATACAAAAGTGATCCAATTAGAGCTAGGTAATTACTTCTCGAATGCCGATGCACTAATCTTCATAAAATTTCGTGAATACCGCGGTTGGTTCAGTGGGAGAGTAATTGACTTAGGAGTGGAAGCCCCAAGTTCAATTCCGAGGCTAGGAAAGAAATTTTCTAGTCACGGTAATCGCCACCAACTGGTTCTCCTTACTCGCTCAAGCTCTTCGAGATCTTAAGAGGGGTCTCCCTGTGGAAGACCTAGAAGGATCAGTATAATAATATACAATATGTTTACAATAATATACTACCGTATCACTAGAAAAACCAATCAAATAATTTCAGAAATCATGCGTCAGAATCCGCTCAAATTCCGCACATAACTTCGAGCGTTGATTGAAGTATTAGTTACTAATACTTCAATCAACGCTTCGAGCTACCATTTTACAATTGAGTACTGAAATTCATTTCGATCAAACGCATGAGGCGTGAATATACAATGGAACATGCGTGCAAAAGCTTCTTATTTCACATCAAGTGCTTTTCTCAATTTTTGCGCGTATGTTCTTGGGAACTTCGCGTTATCATTTTGCCCAAATGTCTGTTTCAACTTTCGAATTTTTTGACGAAAATGGTCTCAAACGATTTGGTTTGACTCCCCAATGAAGAATTCGAGGTCGAATTTGATTCTGTCCGGCCGGCCGTTGCCAAGAAGACTTAAGAAGGGAAAGAGCTAGCGACTTGAAATTTTCAGGGTAGGTGGCGCATCCCAATACGAAGAACAAGTTCGTTAATGGGCATAATCGGCCCATTGGTTTCCAAGTAATAATTTTGTTTTCAACCAATATAAATTCAATCGAATTGAAACTTGGTGAGTAGTTGAAGAATATAAACCTAAGCATGGTTGTGAAATGTTGTGAGAATCGTATCCCTAGAAAAATATTGAAAAATATTTTTGTTGTCACGATAACCTGAGAACGGAAAGAGATAGCGGCTTGAAGTTTTCAGGTTAGATTGTGCATCTGAATCTGACATTTGAGTTTGTTTATAAGCATAATCTGTCAAACAGTTTTAGAGTTATAGCCATCAGAAATTTGGTTGTTTTTTTCCTCATTAGCTCGAAAAATATAATACCGAGTGAATTCAAACATGGTTATTAGTTGTATAATGCCAACGCGAAAATTCTTGCATAATTTCGTGAGGATAGTATTTGAAGAAAATTCTCAAGAAATATTTGAAAATTAAAAAAAAATCTATATATCAGTAACTATTCATCTGAAATTGCTGAAATTTTGCAAGAGCCCTTAAAACCTAGCTCTACAGCCAATTTTTAAGTTTTAACACGATCGGTTAAATATTGTTGGAGATTCGAGGAGCCTTGTGTGAGTTCAGTAGATGGGTGACCATTGCCTCGATTACTTTCGAACGAAAAGAGATAGGGACTTGCAATTTTCAGGGTAGGTTGCGTATCCGAATGGGAGAGTTAAGTTCGTTTTTGGGCATAATCGGTCCTACGGTTTGCGAGTTATACCCACCTGGAATATTATTTCCTCGATAACTCAAAAAATAAAGATTCGATCGAATTGAAGCTTGGTATTTAATATTTTGTAAGAACCATACCCCTAAAAAATTCGAAAAAAATTACGAAAAAAAAATTGGTTCAAACACTGACGTGAGGTCAGGAGCTACCATTGGACACTCCGAATTTACCACGGTAAATTCGATAAAGAGTGTCCACTACAGGAGAACAGACAATAGAATTCACCATGTTAAATTCGATTAAGAGTGTCCAATACAGGAGAATGGACAATAGAACATACGCGGAAAAGCTCCTGACTTCACGTCAGTGCTTGAACCTATTTTTTTTTCGTCATTTTTATCAAATTTTCTAGGGGTACTGTTCTTACAAAAACTTATACACGTCTTTATACTGATTTTCTACTTCTAGTTACCAAGCTTCAATTCGATCGAATCTTTATTTTTTGAGTTATCGAGGAAATAATATTCCAGGTGGGTATATCTCGGAAACCATTAGAACGATTATGCCCAAAAACGAACTTAACTGTACCATTCGCGTACGCAACCTACCCTGAAAATTGCCAGTCCATATCTCCTTTCGTTCGAAAGATATCGAGGCAACGATCACCCATCTACTGAACTCACTCAAGGCTGCTCGAATCTCCAACAATATATAACTGATCGTGTTAAAATTTGAAACTTGGCAAAAGAGTTAGGTTCTGAAGGCTCTTGTAAAATTTCAGACGAATAGTAGTTACTGATATAAAGAATTTTTTATTTAATTTTCAACGATTCATTACAAATTTTCTACGAATACTATCGTCACGAAATGTTGCAAGAATTTTCGCGTTGGAATTCTACAACTAATAACCATGTTTGAATTCAATCGGTTTTGTATTTTTCGAGTATATGGGAAAAAAAAACAACCAAATTTCATATGGCTATGACTCTAAAACTGTATGGCCTATTATGCTTCTAAACAAACTCGAATGTCGCATTGAGATGCACAACCTAACCTGAAAAATTCAAGCCGCTATCTCTTTCCGTTCTCAGGTTTTTGTGACAACAGAAACTATTTCTTAAATATTTTCTAGCGATACGATTCTCACAAAATTCCATAAACGTGTTTAGGTTTATATTCTACAACTATTCACCAAGTTTAAATTCGATCGGATTTATATTGGTTGAAAACAAAATTATTACTCGGAAACCATTGGGCCGATTATGCCCATTAACGAACTTGTCCGTCGTATTGGAATGCGCCACCTACCCTGAAAATTTCAAGTCGCTAGATCTTTCCGTTCTCAAGTTATCGTGGCAACGGCCGGACGGCCGGCCATCAAATTTGAGCTCGAATTCTTCATTGGGGAGTCGAACCAAATCGTATGAGACCATTTTCGTAAAACAATTAGAAAGTTACAGTCATTTAGGCAAAATGATAACGCGATGTTCCCTAGAACATAAGCGCGAAAAGTGGGAAAGCCCTGTGGACAGGAGTTTTGGCGCTCTTGTTAAAACTTTAAAAAATCACATCTCTGAAAGTATTGGGAATTATTTCAATGGATTCTCATAATTATCTTCATCATAACAGGAATTTAATTCAAACGTCATAAAAGAATTTGAATTCAACAAGAGTGCCAAAAATTATTAATCCAAAACCAACAACCAATTCTACCCAACAACGAACTTATTCGAGATATTTATTCCTCAAATCCACTCGGAAAATTATATTAAATCAATTAAAACTTAGCCAGTATTCCAGTTTTGTTTTTACTGGAATTATTCTGAACTCAATATTGGGCATTAAAATATCACCCAAAAGGTATGATATTATATTATAATCCTCATAATTCTACTATAGCTGAAATTAATTCGACATGTCACTTCTCTTATAGGAAAGTTAAGATGTGTGAAGACAGATCATATGATAATTCATAGATAGAATAATTATAGCATTCTGTGAAAACGAATCATTATTGAAAGTGAAGTACGATCATTATTGAAATTTTGAAAAATTATATTTCTGAAAATATCAGCTTGTTAGAGTTCAAAATGATATCAGTAGATTCTTATGGTGGAATTGCATCTTGAAAACAATTTGGTTTGAAATTTGTTATGTAAAAAAAATGATTTTTTGTTACTCCGAAACTATCAGGCTGATTTTGTCCAGTAACGAACTTAGCCGATATATTTGTCTCCTGAACCTAATCTGAAAATTTGAACTGTCTAGCTCATTCCGCTCGAGAGTTATCGTGCCTATGGCCGACCGGACTGGCCAGCTGTACAGAATCAATTTCGACCATGGATTCTTGATCAGAGAGTCAGACCAAATGGTTTGACACCATTTTCATAAAAAAAATTCTAAAATTACAGACATTTGGGCAAATTGATAAGCACTCTGTTCCGAACAACAAGAACGCCAAAAAGTAATTAAGGAAAAGGCATAAGGAAACCGAAAAAAAAAAAAAATCTTTCTTCGCATCAAGTATGGTTGAAACAATAGAGAATGCGTGTAACCCAACTCTAACTGTTCCATATCACCTTTTAGGTGAGGATACCAAGCGGGATCAGCATATTCCAGGATATACTGCAACAGACAACTGGGGAACAGCCACTTCAGAAAAGACACAAAGAGAACGAGACTTCTTGCTTTCGACGTTATATTTCTTATATGTTGGGACCAACCCGACCATCTCAAATGAGAGGTGGTGGTAAGTCCTAGATCCTCATGTTAATCCGTGGTAGCAGTCGGGTGTAGAACCAGTGTACGGTTTTTTTTCCAAAGTGAAGGACAATACTTTTGTCAAGGTTGAGCTTGAGCAGCCAATCCTCTGACTAGCGCGATAAAGCATCCAAGTCTGACTGAAGCAGGGAATAATCTAATATAGGGTTGTTGTAGAGTTTAGGGTCGTCCGCAAACTGGGAACAGGATGATCTCAAATTATGAGGAAAATCAGCGTTGTATATCAAAAAAAGAAGGAGGCCGAAACTGTTTCTTGGGGCATACCATTGGTAACAAGCCTAGTTGAGGAGGAACAATTGGGTGTCCTGACTGAGAATGTTCTATTCCGCAAAAAATCCTCCATACACTGCAGTAAATCTTCTCTGATCCCAAAATGATCGAGCTCTGAGAGACGTGCCTGTGAGGCAAAAGGTCACACGCTTTTGAGAAGTCTAGGTACATAATATCAGTGGGGATGCCGCTATCAAAAGCCTTCGTCCATTAAGTTATAGTCTCCAGAAGGTTAGTGAGGACTAATCGACTAGGCAAAAATCCCTGTTGAGTATCGGGAAGAATTATATTTTCGAGCAAAAACTTTATCATCTTATTCATTATCGAACGTTCACATACCTTCGAAGTCACAGATGTTAAACTGATCGGACGATAGTTATCAGAACATAGTTTATCGCCCTTCTTAAAAACAGGAGTGACCGATGCTTGTAACCATTTAGAAGGCAATCTATGGGGTCAGGAGCACTCAGTGAAGATTATAGCTAGTGGGGCACACAAAGAGCTGCCACATTTCTGCAGAACTCCCGCATTTATGGCATCCGAATAGGGAGAAAACCTTAAGAGCATGAAGCTGATTCATCACAGCTTCTAGAGTGAAACAAATTAAAACGATCACACCCGACAACAGGTATTTGACCATTAGGCTCAGTTGCGAATGAAGCAGTGAACGATTCAGCCAACACATCAGCTGTTCACAGCTCCCATGATTAACTCCATCGGTTCCTCTAGAACTAGTGGTATAGAATATTTTGTTTTGAAAAAGGGCGAATGTACTTGCTGCCGTCTCTCCAAGGATTAACTGAATTGACCTCGACAAGCCTTGATGATCTAGTGTTGTATTTGATCGCCAACTCGATTACATGGACGAAGTCACCTCACAGATGTGAGGTGTTGATGAGATCCTCAACATTCTTACCTCTAAACCATTCCTATCAATTAACATCAGATATCAAAATGTTTAACTCTACATAATGATGATCTCGATTTGTTTCTTATTATTAACCTGGGAGTAGGTATAAAGCTGAATTTTAGTTTGAAGAGTGATCAATCTCCGATACGAGGTCAGGATCTTTGGTCAAAGCAGAGATGTAACCTGACCGGAACGATATCTTGTGGGTTTATCTATCAGCTGTGATAGACTGATATCCCGAACGAGAAGGATATAATCTCGTGAAGATACGCTGGGGGGTGGTGAAGTCGAAAGCGGCCATGATATATCAGGTAAGTTGCAGTCTCCCGCTACAAACACATTCGTCCTCCACGCAAGTTGTTTAAGATGTTCAACAGGGGCAAAATATCCAATGCACGCACGTGGGCAATAAAAACATCCAATGGCGAATGAAAAATCTTTAAATTTAATATCAGCGAATAGGTTATCAAGACCCGGAGCATTCATTCACGCTTAAAGTGGAAATGGTGGAGGTGGCCACGATATTTCTCCTGATGTACAATCTACATACATACACCACCATGCCCAATCATTGTGGTACTATCACCGCGATATAGTTTATAAAATTAGGGATGTTAACAATTGAATCAGGGATGCCCGGGTCAAGCCATGTTTCCGTTATCAGCACAAAGGCGAGATCACTTGAGTGAATGCGATTATCTCGTGGTCTTTAGATAACAACGACTGTACATTTTAATAATATACGAGTGTCAATTCGTTTAATGAGCGGGGCAGTTTTTTGACTGTGTACCAGTATCTACAGCTGCAATAACTGGTTCACCTCGAAGGTATTCAAAAGTGAGATTTGTGTCGACCATTGTAAAAGTGGTGTAACTCCATATCTTTTAAAAAAATATTTTTCTAGCTGATGATATCACATTTTGTCATATCTCTCATTAAAATAGTGAAGCAGTATTATCCTGATAATACTGCAACTATTACAGTCGCTTCACTGCTTTAATGGGAGATATGACTAAAAAATCTGATATAATGAAGCAGAAGAATATATATTTAAAAGGTATGGAGTTACACCATTTTTACAATCATCGACCCATTTCTCATCCTGGCTTTCTTCCTATCTTTCAGATCTAAGCGCAATGAATCCAAGTTCCTAGTCTGCTGCGGTTTTTTGTAATCGGACAGTAAATAGCCTTTATAGGGATTCACGACCCAGTAATTCTTCTTATTTTTCAATATAGAGCTAACGATTTCAGGTTTATACAAGGCTATTTTCAGCATTCGAGGTGTTGTTGGCCGTGCATTGCCCATCGAGTGTTTTATTAAATATTCAAATCTTTAGACATCTAAGCTGACAAAATAGCTTAGATGCCTAGTGATTTGAAGACAATCAAAAATGACCAATCAAGCATAATCACTAAGCTCAAAAAATGCAGGGAAACGCTTGAGAATCATATTCTCGACTGTCAAATAACCGCTTTTACTGATTTTGAGAAGAAAATCGTGAGTGTTCAGAATTACCAAGCTGGCCTGCAGTGAGCAGGTTGCAATGATCGATGGTGGGTAGCTCGCTGCTGGTGGAATACGACTTGACTTGTTACGCAATGATCTTTTACGGGCTTCACAATCATGACAACTCCATTTAGCGATGGATGGCTTCAAGTATTCTAAATCTTTTTCAGACAGGTTATCACAATTTAGGGGATATGTTTAGCGACATCCAGTGCATTGCGGATGATCTATAGCCTCCACAGGTTTAGCACAACAACTGCAAATAGACAACATATTCTGGAAATAAAATATACAGGGAAGGAATCCCGTGGGACTATTCAGGGGAGTTCTCACAGATCAGGTGGGCTTCGAATATAAAAACAAATCCGGATGGGAATGAGAGGACTAACGAAACAAGATATTTCTCACCCACAATCGCAGGGCAGCAATATGCGATACGCAAAACTAAAATAACGAGTCACGGACGTGGAAGTACAATATTAATACGCTCCCCTCGACCATTCGCAATTTTCACGATCGTTCGCATCTGCCATCTTTGCGAATGATATGCGGCTGTTGGTATTCTTGACCGTTCGCACAGCGTACGAACGTTCGTATATTACAGCTTACAGCGAGTGTTGTTTGGTACTCGCAGAAGGTTTGCGAAGGCTGCAACCATAGATTTGAACAAAATTGAAAGATTCTATGGCCATTTTTAAATTTGAAATCCAAAATTAAGGTAAGGTGGCTGGTGGTGAATAAACGTTTGAAGTGTTGTGTGAGAAGAATGGTGAAAATTTTCGAAATGAACGATTTGCAATATTTAGCATATTTGGAATCACTGGAGATCGCTGAATAACCGATTGAAAGAAGAAATAGTTTCAAGAATATTGATCCATTCACTGTATTGATCTTCAGTTTTTACAGATTCATGGGCTATCCAAGGACCTCTGCAGATTTTTAATACAGGCATTAAGCCCTTTTATGCGTGCCCAGAAAAGATCTACTGATCTAGATATAACCACCAGTAGAGTGAGTTGAACTAGTTTGATTTTTGCATAGTATATGTATCATTCTGAAGATTAATTTTACAGGTTTTGCTAGCCCTACATTTCTTTGCACTTGGAAGTTATCAAATGGATATTGCGACGAATTTATTCATGTCGGTGTCGCAACCTTCCGTATACAGATCTATAGATTCAGATGGATTCATTTTCCAAGAACTATTGAAGAACTCAATATAGTGTAACTTGGATATGTATTCATTTAAATTCCAAATATTTTTGTGATAACTATGATTGTTTGTCCGAATAAATAATGATACTCTTCCAAATTCTATGAAAAATTAAATATCCGGGGGTTGTTGGCTGTATAGATTGTACCTATGTTTCTATTTTTCCGAAACGGATATAATTCGATCAATGTTCAACTATTCGGTAAATACTCAATACTCCATATTTTGACTTTCATTATTATTATTTTCAGATATGTGATAGTATAAGTTGAAGATAACAAATGTGGATGCACGATACCCAGGTAGCACACATGATGTATTCATTCGGGCTAATTCCAATATTTCAAATGTAGGTACTCACAAACTTATATAACCGAGGACATAGAAATTACTATCTTTTGGGTAAAACGATATTCATTGGATTGAAATTCTTTATATTTTTAATTAATTTTTTTTTGTATAAGGTGATTCCTGATATCCTCTTAGACCATGGTTTTTGACACCACTGGATGCTGATCTTATTAGGAGTATCCCTGAATATAATATGGCTCATAAACTAGAGGTTTAATTGAGAGATGCAATTCTTAAGATAAGATTTAGGTGTCTCCTCAAGCATCGATCATTACATTACAAACCTGCTGTAGTATGAAGAATAATTAATGCCTGTGTTGTTATTCATATATGTCGAATATAATACTCCAATGCCAGAGGTGGAGGATATTGACTTAGGGATAATTTTTGGCGAAAATTATGAGTGAATCCCGATGCAGTAGAAAGTGTTAGAACAACTTGATTAATACTATTTATAGGAATAACTAGCCAGGATTACTAAGATTTCATGCATCTATAAATATTCTAATATGAATAAATCTCAAAACAATTAAATGTCTTTCTATCCCTGCCCATTGATTTTACGAAATTTTTGATGTGTGAGAGGAGATACAAATTTAATTAGTATAATAATTATGATACAATACACACAATAAGTGAAGAAGTTTTGAGGTGAGAGGACGTGTTTATACGGGCTTCGTATGTTTTTGGTTTTTTCCTGTGTTTTACGTTGTGAAATAATTCTTACGACCACTCGTTAAAACATTAGACTTTCGTTGTTGTTTTTCGGGAAGTGGCCTGCATTGATCACTGTTGTTCCGGGGGTTTATTTGTTAAATTGTCCCCAAATATCACCAATCAGTTCAGCCGAACACAGGCGCCGTGGAAACATGCCGGCTAATTGCTTATCTTGCGATTCTTCCGTGAGTAGAAATAAACCAGCTGTGCCGTGTTTTTTGTGTCACGGTGAGACGCATCTTACATGTATCGGAATATCTTCAGATGTTCTTAAGGTTTCAACCGATAATGGAGAAATTAAATGGGTATGTGCAAATTGCAGTGGCGGCGATGGCAAACCGTCTGGGAATATTTTGAATGTTGAGAAAAAGTTGGATATGATCATGGCGGAACTTTCTGCCATTGTTAGCAACAGGCAGAATTCTCTAGATCCCTCAATTTTTATGGTGAAAAGATTCACGATTGTGAATCGAAACTTAAAAGCTTCGAAAGCTTGGATAAAAAACTTGATCAGCATGATTCTGAAATAATATCTATGAAGGCTGAAACTGAGAGAATAAAGACTGAAATGAATATGCTCCAGCAGGAGCTTAAGAATAGGGATCTTGAAATAGTTGGCGTTCCCGAGGCTAGAAATGAAAACGTTTTGTCAATTGTAAGGGAGATATCAACAAAAATAAACGTTCTAAATCCAGAGACTTCTATTGAGGGCTGTTATAGGGTGCACTCAATGCCCAAAAGTGAGAAAAAGCCAAGACCGATTGTTGTGAACTTTGGAAATAAGACGAAAAGAGATGATTTTCTGAGAGCGTATAGGTGATCTGTTAGGAACCTCAGATCGAATGATGTGGGCTTTGCGAACTCGGAGCAGAAGATTTACATTAATGAGTGTCTAACAGGGTTCAATAAAAGATTGTTTTATTCTGCTAAACAATTTTCTAAAAGTCGGAATTACAAGTACTGTTGGATTCAGGAGGGTAGAGTTTTGCTGAGACAGAATGACTCTCCTAAGATAGTTCATATTGTCGCTGAAAGTGATCTGGAGAAATTGTCGAAGTAGTGCCTTAAAGAAGTCCTTAGTTAACCTTAAGTTATTTAGTTTCGGTTTAAATGGGTTATAATTTATCTTTGTGTTATCAGAAATGTAGGGGTTTGCGGACCAAGACATTGGAATTCCTTCAATCTTCCTTAAATTGTTCTTGCGAAATAATTTGTGTTACCGAATCTTGGCTCAACGATAGAATCAATGATGCTGAATTTATCTCTAATAAATACAACCTCTTCCGCAAGTACCGGGGAGACAATGTCAAAAAAACGGTGGTGGCGTTTTCATAGCAGTTGATAGGACCATTCAAGCCCAGGAGGTCTTGCTCTCCAAATCCTCCATCATAGAAGATGTGTGGCTGAAGCTGACTAATATAGCAGGAAAGAAGAATGTATTCATCGCTGTGTGCTACATTCCGCCTGATACTCGTCCCGAGGGCTACATCCATTTCTTCGACAAGGTAACTGCTTTAATTGAAAACCATTCTGATGACATTTTTGTATTGGTCGAAGATTTTAACCTTCCGTTGTGTTCGTGGAGGGAGGACTTGCTGAATGGAGAATACATATCTGATGTGGTTCAGAGTGATGCCTACAATGCTCTCAGAGACTTTTTATCTTATAATGCACTTCTTCAGTTTAACAACATTTCTAATGCAAGTAACAGAATTTTAGATCTTTGTCTGGCATCTTTCAATGATGTGTGTGTCGTTCGAAGTAGTTTACCTTTTGTGAATGAAGATAGTCATCATCCGGCGTTGGAAGTCCACATGAATATAGGTGGAGGACTTGTGTCCTCTGTGAAGTCCCGTTCAGTTCGTACCTTTTTCAAAGCAGATTATACAGCAATAAATAATTATATCTCCTCCGTTGATTGGAAGTCATTACTTGTTTACGATAACGTGAATGATAGTGTAGAGGTCTTTTATAACATACTCAATTGCGCCATACATATGTTTGAATCACGCCGTAAAATTGTAAACAATAAATTCCCATCATGGTATTCTGTGAATACGGTAAATTTGATTCGCGAAAAAAACAGATCACATAATGAGTTTAGGAAATTTAAGAATAGTTATGATTACGAAAATTTTGTAACATTGCGTAAACAATGTAAAAGCTCTATCAACAAAGATTATTCCGAACATATGTCTCAAATCGAGATTAATATTACAGGAGACTCCAAGCATTTCTGGTCATATGTTTCTGAAGTTAGGAAAAAGAATAATGTACCGGAATCTTTGATTCATGATGGCGTGACCTATGATACTGATGTGACGGTGTCGAATGCATTTATGGAATATTTTGCCGGTGTGTATGAGGATCCTAATAAGCCAATTATTTGCGGAGTCGATGAGAGTCAGTCCAGAGAGTTAGGATGTGTGTCCATAAATCAAATCGAGTTCTCTGATATTGTGAAGAAAATTGAAGGCCTCACTACCAACAGAGGTTCAGGTCCTGATCAGATTCCAGCGATTTTTATAAAATCATGTATTGACAGCTTGGTTCAACCACTACATCTAATTTTCAATCAGTCAATTAAACAAGGCCTTTTTCCTGAAAAATGGAAACTTGCAAAAATTGTCCCTGTTCATAAAGGTGGTAAAAACAATCAATTAGTAAATTATAGGCCAATCTCTATTCTAAGCCACTTTGGTAAGATACTTGAATCGATTGTTACCGATCAATTGTTTCTTTCTATTGGACCCAGAATCACTTTGAATCAGCATGGATTCTTCAGGGGCAGATCGGTTTTAACTAATTTAGCTCCTTACATGCATTTCCTTTCAGAGAGTTTCGACTTGGGTATACAGGTCGATGCTGTTTATACCGACATTGCCAAGGCGTTTGACAGGGTGCACCATGGTACTCTTGTTAGGATTCTTTCTTCCTTTGGAATGGTGGGATTTTTGTCGAAATGGCTTGAGTCTTACATATCTAATAGAAAACAATATGTTGTTGTGAACGGTGTTTCCTCGAATGTGGCAGATGTCACTTCTGGAGTACCTTAGGGCTCCCATTTGGGTCCCCTCCTTTTTGCCATGTATATTGACGATGTGTCTTCATGCTTTTTGAACACCGGTTACGAACTGTATGCGGATGATCTCAAGATTTACAAGCGCATCTAATCGCAGGGGGATTCTATTGGTTTTCAAGAGGACCTTGATCGGTTTTCCAGGTTCTGTTCTGATAGATACTTTACTTTAAATGTGGAAAAATGTAACCATATCACCTTCACGAAAAATACGAATCCAATAGATCATCCACTCTCTGTTGAGGGAAAAGCGATTGGCAAAGTGACCAGGGTCAGGGATCTCGGCATAGTATTGGGTTCGAAGTTGTCGTTTGAGGCGCATGTGGAGCAGATTGTCGCAAAGGCTTTCAGAATGCTTGGATTCATATTAAGAGTGACAAAACGGTTCCACAATGTGACTGCTTTGAAGATCCTTTATTTCAGTTTAGTGTGGAGCACTCTAGAATATGCAACACCAATCTGGTCACCATTTTATTATAAATATCTTGATAGAGTGGAGAGTGTACAAAGAAAGTTTATAAAGAACCTCAGTTATAGGTACCGTCATCCGTGTCAACTAGATTATGAAGCCAGCTTAGTGCTGCATAAGATGTCGACCCTGGAGCGGAGGAGAATGGTCTCTGATGGTATTTTTCTTTATCGAATTTTGAATAACTATTTCAATTTTCCACTCATAAATTTTATAACATTTAATATTCCAAGCTTCAACACCCGACAGAGGACGCTTTTCTCCGTTCCTAGGGCTCGAACCTCATTGTTTTACAACTCTGTTATTTTGAGGCTGATGCGCTTCTATATTTGTTACTTGAGTAGGATTGATATATTTGCTGTATCCGTGGCTAGTTTTAGGAGGAGAATTAACTCTTGTTTATTCCGCATTCCGTAAGATTTTTTGTTTTTGTTTTTCAGGTCAGTTGTTTATGATTATTTGATTTTGGAGCTGCTCGTGTATATATCGTTTGCTCACTTTCTTCTATTTGTAGAAATTTTGTTTTAATTCTGTGAACCCTTGTAATTGGGATAATTTTCCTGTAAGCGTTCCTGTTTATGAAATAAATAAATGAATAAATAAATGATGATGGCTCTAGGCCAGACGTATCAGAGGATGGATGGGAGAAAATAGATATTAGTATTTGTAAAATTATTAAATTAACTTCTTTGAAAAAACTTTCTCTTGTTCCTGCTAAATTGCTAATAATAGAAATTGTCTTTGTGCTGTAAAGTTATTTTATATGTCTCTGCTGTATATTGATAAGTGATTTTCTTGGGGAAATTTTGCCTTTGGAGCACTGTTAATGCTAGACGAAGTCGACCACCTCCACAACTACTCAGCATGTTGGTTATTTCACACCAGAGTGTTTGAGCATCCTTCATAATGAAATTGTTGGAAAATTTTCTCCATAATAACAAATTATAATCTCACAATATCAAACTAATTGCTCACAACAACGAACCAAATACAACAACCGAACTTAGCTAGCGGAACATTCAAAACTCGCGCTAAGACTGTCAACTGTTAAATTTAAGACCCTTTTGAACTACCATTCCTATTATTTTCAATGCTGCCAGGTATATTTGAAACTGCGAACGATACCGATCGCATGGGATTGCGAAGGGTTGTCAAGAATACCATTTTTCGAACGTACGCAAATCTACCATTCGCAGCCATGCGCATGCGTATAGTTGCGGATGATGTCGAGAATAGAGCCCCCAGAAGCACAACAGTTACAGAATGCAGAACAATCTGAACCGGCCGAGAAGAATGAAATAAATGATCCCTTATATTTTGGAAGTAAACATGCAAAGTTTGATGAAGACAAAATGCTCAGGTTGATTTATTGGGAAATGTTTGCATTTCTTACGTATTATACTCAGTATTGTCAAAAATCAGTAAGTTCACAAACCACTTATACTTCCTTTCCTCTATAAACTGCAAAACCTCATCAGCAGCAACAAACTGTACCACACCGTCTACATAAGTACTTGTTCAATATACGGACTTTTATGGGGGTTGGAAGGTGAAAGATACAGATTTCTCAATTTTTCTGTTGTTCGTGGGCTAATTCTAGTCGGCGTACTGATTTTCAGCTTTGTAGGACTTTGAGAAATAACCAAGAGCAGCGGGTCCCAAGCTGCGAGTAATTACCCCCAAATAGTAAACACTAAATGTTATATTTATCGTAACGCGGGGTAAACTATGTATTTTTTTTGGTGGGGGGGATGTTTATTGCTAATATCGAACCCTATTTATGGGTAATTGTCTCAAAAAGGTTGGGAACCGCTGCCCTAGAGGTTTTGATGATACGTCGCTCAGTCAGGGGTAAAATTGATGTATTTCAACGCGTGGTAAACTAAGTATTTATTTGGTGGGGGGTATGTTAATTACTCATATCTAACCCCATTTATGGGTAATTGTCTCGAGAAGGTTGGGAACCGCTGCCCTAGAGACGTATTTCAACGCGGGGTAAACTGAGTATTTTTTTGGTGAGGGGGTGTGTTAATTGCTAATATCTAACCCCATTTATGGGTAATTGTCTCGAGAAGGTTGCTCTACGCTGCCCTAGAGGTTTTGATTAGTGACCGACCGAAAGTTCGGTTTCGGTTTCGGTTTCGGCCAGTTTCGGCCAAGAAATCTAGTTTCGGCCTTAGTTTCGGTTTCGGCCCAAAATGGCCGAAACTTTCGGCCGGGCCGAAACTTGACTGTTCGTGAATTATCCTGGTCGTTTGGCGGAGTTATAAGTAGGTATACATAATTGTCGTACGAGTTATTGTAATCTATCTTTGTTAAGACTGAGAAATCATAAGAATTCACTAATGATTATTGATTAGATTACATAGGGTGATTCCAAATAAGACGTGAAACTGGGAGGAGGAGTTAGTATGACTCATTAGCTGTTGTTTAATCCATATTTATTAATAACCGAAAACCAACCGTTTTTGGAGTTCGGTTGATTTTGAAAAGATTTCTGAACTTAGTTCATATTTCATCAATTTTTTCTACGTTGAGCAAATTTGATGATAATTTTGGTTTATTTTTATCAGAAAAGGATATTATATGTACGAAAAAAGCAAAACTATGCTGTATAATAGGTTGAAAAAGAATTAGTATGATTTGAAATGTGGTATATGAAAAAATGAAAAATGAATTTTTTGTATTTGTCTGCAACTTTCGAATTTCACAATTTAGTATGCCAAAATTATTTTAAAAACTTGTCTACTTCCTTCTTCATTCTCTGAAAGATTTCGTTAGATTGCTTAACTAGTTTCGTTTCAGCAGATTTTTTATAAGCAGCCTCTTGAATGTACGGTATATAAAATAGTGAATGTGTATCAAAAGACAGCGTGAGTAAATTTCAGGCGGAAAATAAAAATTGAAGACATGAGAAAGACGGCACGTGCTTGCTTATGGAATGGTGGAACATAATTTATGAATACATTTTCTAATGAAATTTCGAGCTTAGTTGCAACCAAAAAATATTGAATTCGTTATTTTTCTCTATCTGCTTCTTACATCCTCTTTCAAATCATACTAATTCTTTTTCAATAGAACCAGAACTCAAATATCTCGGAAACTGTTGATTTTCGGTCATCAATAAAAATGGCTCAAACCACAGCAAATGATCCATACTTAAGACACCTCCTCCAAGGTTCACGTCTGATTTGGAATCACCCTGTATACTTCGACTGATTATTTTGATAACTTGGTAATACCAAAATAATAAATAAAGATCTCAAAAAAATTTACTTTTTATTTTATTCACCACTCCTCAACTGTTTTTATGTATGTGCAAATGAAATTGTAAAAAATACAGTAGATTTCAGTATGAAATATGAAGTTTCGGTTTCGGTTTCGGTTTCGGCCGAAACTGAGACCCTGGCCGAAAGTTCGGTTTCGGTTTCGGTTTCGGCTGAAATACCAGTTTTGGTCGGACACTAGTTTTGATGATACGTCGCTCAGTCAGGGGTAAAATTGATGTATTTCAACGCGTGGTAAACTAAGTATTTATTTGGTGGGGGGTATGTTAATTACTCATATCTAACCCCATTTATGGGTAATTGTCTCGAGAAGGTTGGGAACCGCTGACCTAGAGACGTATTTCAACGCGGGGTAAACTGAGTATTTTTTTGGTTGGCGGGTGTGTTAATTGCTAATATCTAACCCCATTTATGGGTAATTGTCTCGAGAAGGTTGCTCTACGCTGCCCTAGAGGTTTTGATGTTAAGTCAGTCAGTCACGGGTAAAACTGACTTATTTCAGGTATTAGTAAAAGCTCAAGTATAAAAGCTAGACAAATAGAACTTACTGTGAAGGTGGTCCCCTTTTCTTTCTTGCTCGTCTTAGCGGGGGACTGCCGTGTCCCCAGAACCAGAAACTAACATAAAAAATTACAACATTCGATTGTTTCAATTTTAATTGTATCATACATAATTATGTCATCATAAAAAACAAATGCAAATATTAGGCATATAGGAATAGAATGAAAAACATAATTATTCTTAAACTGGAAGTTTGAAATCAGTCATAAATGTGTAATTTCTATAACCTCCCTCTTCGGAGGCATCAGAAATTGTCTAAGTTTCCTCCAAAATATCACTTGCTTCTCATCATCTGGATTCCATTCCAAATAAATTCTTGTTTTCAAAATATACTTGAGAGTGGGATTTAAATGTGCTTCATCGATAGTGCCAAGTTTGATTAAAACAATACTTTCGTACACGTGATCATTTAATTCCCTCGAATACAGTCTGTGATGTTCTGCTATTTGCGTCTCCCAGTTGCACCAATACGACTTGGCATAAGAATCACTAACAATTAAAACAGTTTTTCGACTCTTCGATATATGTTCCAAAACAGATTCGGATATGAAACTACCAACTTGAAAGTCTCTTTCATAAATGCACAGCCTTAGATATGGTTCGTTATTTTCTAACATTTTAATCAATTTTATCACAAAATTTTGATCTAGATTACAATAGGATACGAATGCATCGAACTGGTACTCCGTATTTGTTTGAGCTGTATTGTCTTGTACTTTCCCTTTCCGGATTAAGTATATTCGTATCAAGAAAGTCCAGTAGCGAATATGCCATCTATAAATGTATCCTACAATTCCTAAAAGAGAAAATATCATAAAAATACTGGACAAAGTTATAACGAGCACTGAAATATCTAATTTCGGATCACAGTCTATGTTTGAGTTTGCAATCTTTTGAAGAAAACTTTGAACAGTTTCACTAGTATTTGGTCTTAAACAAAACAATTGTTGATCATTGATAAGATTGGAGAATCTTAGCAATGCGCTTTTGTTGCTGCTAGTCTTACTCTTCATAAAACAATTACAAATGAAGGAATTGAAATCGATTTGAACGTATTCAAGGTTATGAAAATCTTCAAGCATGGCATCACTCATTCGAGTAATTTTATTGTAAGAACCGTAAAATTTCCTTAAGTGAGTGTGTGGAAAAACTCTTTCGTCCCAACTTACAATGCGGTTCTGAGATATATCTAGCACTTCTAACTTCGCTAAAGAAGCAAAATCTCCACTAGATATAGTTTGCAAACTATTCTTGTTCAACCCTAGATGTTTGAGGTTATTCAGATACTTCAGCAAATGATTTGTTGGGTTTCTCAAAGTGCTTATTGAGTTTCCACCCATCATCAGTACTTCGAGATTCCCAAGACCTCTAAAAATATCAAAATTGCCTTTCGGGTGAATCCACATTTCGAAAAAGAGGTTATTTTCTAAATTCAAGAACTGTAGACTAGTCATGCCCCGAAAAGTATCGTTTTCAATTTTAAATATACTACAATTCTTCAGGTTCAGTATTCTCAGATGTGGCAGGAGCCCAAAGTCAGTTTTTGTCAAAAACAGTAACCTCGTGAATTGTAGATCGAGGTATTGCAGATTCATTCTATAAAATTCACTTCTAGACAGAGAAAATTCCCAGCCATAGGAATCGGTATTTTTTTGGAGGTCCAAATATGTTAGGTTCGATAAATATCTGGACGCTGCAAAGTATGACAATTTATTTTTAGCTAAAACAAGGGTTTTGAGGTTAGGTAGTTCTGAGAAAGCCTGATCATCAATGGAATGAGCCGACACATCTGTCAAATCCAGCATGGTCAACTTGGGCATGTAAACAGGAAATAATTTACTCTCAAGTATATCGAACTGATTTCTCTTGAGTATCAAGGATGATATATTTGTCCTCGCAATCACTTCCAAAACAGATCTAGGCATTAAACCTCTGAGTCCGGATAAATACAAATCTAATACTTTCAGATTGATCCCCATATCGACTGTTGTGTTCAGCAGATCTACCAGAGTCTTCACATCGAATCTGTTGCTGCCTAAACGAAGTATCGATAATTTTTCTAATGGTTTCAGAGCTTTGGGATGAATATGTTCTATTGCGCATGAGATCAGATTGAGTTCTACCAGACTACTGCCCTGCATAGTTTCAAAATCATATTCAGTAATATTTTGGAAGACATTTTCATTTAAATTTACTCTACTTAGATTCAGAAGAACTTTAGGATTCATTGATATAGCCAAAACTTTGATACTTTGGAACCCATTCTTGACAAGATTAAGTTCTTTCAAGTTAACAAGCCCTTGGAAATTATCCGGATGAAGGTAGGTGAGTAATGGATTCGAGATGAAACTCAAAGATGTTAAATTGATCATATTTGTAAAAATAAATGGTTGCACTCCAACGAGATCTTGATTGTTGTCTATTGTCAACATTTCCAAGTGGATCATATTGCGGAAATCCTCATAAAATAATTCTCTAATGAGTGTCGATTTGATTATGAGAGCTTTTGTAGTAATAGTCATATTTCTCGGGAATTTTATACATGGTATCAACTTGAGGTTGATGTTGAAGCAAATACTGTAAACATTCGGCGTTTCGGCACAGCTACATCCACTACTCTCATCTCTGCCAATGAATTTCAGGGGCAGCTCTCGTTCTATGGTGATTTTTCGTTTTTCCAGAACAGGTGGGC
Source organism: Halyzia sedecimguttata (assembly GCA_937662695.2). NCBI lineage: Eukaryota > Metazoa > Arthropoda > Insecta > Coleoptera > Coccinellidae > Halyzia > Halyzia sedecimguttata. The sequence goes on along the minus strand of OW569416.2, from coordinate 4,401,785 downwards.
AAAAAAGGGAAGTACATGTATCCATTGCTAATACCAGGCGAAGATACAGAAAATAGATTACATATATATGCATTATTTTCCCCTGATGACATATCTACAACAAAAGAACAGAATTATTTCAAAATTACTTTTCTAAATTTTTCGAAGTGGATATAAGGAACAATTTATACTAATAGTTCTTATACTAAGTTATTCGGTTAGAAGCAAATCTCGATATATTCAAGATACAGGAGTTATGTTTAAATAATTTCCTCATCAGTGGTTCTTTAAACAGCTGAAAATATAAATTGTAGCTTGTATCCGACCTGTTTGAGCTTGTCTTGATATTTGTAGTAGAAATTTGTAATACCATTTTATTTATTGAACCCAGTTCGATATCCGCAAAGAATAACGTATTCCATCTGAGAATAGGTGAAAATATTTAGAAAAAAATTGGTTCAAGCCCTGTGGACAGGAGCTCTCATTCAAACTTTGACAAATCATATCTCCGAAGTATTGCTTTCTCAGAGTTGGGAATGATATGAATAGATTCTTATGATAGTACTGCATCATAAAGAATATTCAATTCAAATCATATTTTATTAATCAAGATTAAATGAGCAATCTTCAATGCTTTAATACTTCAAAAATTGTCATTAAAAATAATAGAGAGATATGGCAAAGTCAATAACGTCATACGGTAATAGCGGTATACGTTATTTTGACGTTTATCGCACACGTGATCCGTTACCGTATCACGATCGGATAACGTTATGCGTTATTTGTGATTAACGTTTCTCTTATTTGGGCTTGTTTACATATACATTTCTATGATGGCGGCCGAGTGGATAACCGTTTGATTTCAGAAAAAAATAATACAATAAGTTAGTACCGTCTACCTTAGTAGAAATGGATTAAAAAATCAGAATAAATGTATCTCTGAAAGATGCCAGGCGAGTAGATAAAGGTAAAGTATAATATTGCCTATTAAGTGTATGTATTTCTGATATAACCTCTTTCTTTCAAATGTAAAATACATCAAAACCCAAAATACTTTTAACTGTTTCAGTGTTGCTGTTGCTGTGAAGCTTTTGAGAAATACTCTACAGCAGAATACAAATTCTGGCGATATAAAATCAAATGATGAAAACGTCGACAACAAAGAAAATAAAATTATGTTAACCGAGCTAATACTGTAGCACCGAAGATCTTCCATAGGTAGGTACTAGTATTTCATTTGAATATTTGCAATCATAGCCTCGTTAAAAGCTTTCATATGAATAATGGTTCTTGTTCATCTCTTACAGTTCCTCTTCATAGGTGGAGTTCATGTTGCATTTTACTTATAGAGCAAACATATCATATAAAGGACCATGAGTTCAGTAGTTGCAAAGTTTTCCTAAGATATCTGGACCTCAATGTAGCTCTAAATTGAGAAGCTCGAAAGAAACTTGAAACAGTTACAAAAGACTGGCAACGACTGAGGTAATTGGCAATATTTTTGAAGTGTTTGTGGAGCCGAAATACAAAATTGCAGATTAGGTTCTAGCTGGAAAATTCCAATACATATCTTGATGTAACAAATGCATTACATCACTAAATGGTTCCTTTCTGGGTTTTCTCTCCCAAACTTTGCAAAATATCTTTGAAATTAAACGTTTTATTATTTTGAAATTGCTTCTGCGTTATAAACACTTAATCTTTGTCTGAAACTGTATATATAACAATGTTTCCTGATAATTAATAAGGAAACAACATCAACAATAAAAAAAACTGTTCTCTAATGTTTTGGAGACTAAGTCATACTCCAAGCCAAAATCTTCTGAATTATTCGTTATTCAACCCTTTCATGGTAAATTCCAACTAAGTAATTCACAAAATTGTTTACTCTATTCAAGAAAATACCAGTTGATGTTGTTTCGTTAATGTTTATTAGGCAACATTGTTTTATATATTGCTCCTGACAAAATATGTATTTTCCAACGCAGAAGCAATTTCAAAATAATACATTTCTTATTTCATATATATTTTTCACAGTTTGGTGGAGAAAACCCAAAACCATTCCCTGATGAATTCAGCTCCCAGAGTATCCTTTTATGATTACTTAAATACATTACAGATAACGAGCAACATCTTTATTGAAAATGCAAAGAATAAATCTACAGACTTTGCATCTTCAATTGGTCTCTCCATTCAAAAGGAGATTTTAAATGCTGAGGAGTCAAGTAGTACATGTTCAAAAAGTTTGTTTATGAATTAAACATCTCATCTAAATCTAAGGAAGGAGCTATTGCGTCATTACTAGGAAAAGTATTAAGACAGAAACAGCAGCAAGAATAAAATAGGAAAAATCGACACCGACAAAGAATGTAAATGGCTAAGAAGAGGTTGGAGATTGATTGAGAATTGTAAGAATCATTTATTTATGAATTATATACAGGGTCCGACGTTGCCACACCACCACGGGCAAGGAGGTGATGGAGTACCATTAGGGTGTCACACTTCCTGCTGTTGCAGGTCTTCTGATGGAAGTTAGGAATGGTTCAAGCCAGGGGTGAGTTTCCTTATTTTGCAAATATTTTAGAGGCCAGTTTAGATAGAGAAATGAAATTGGACGGTTTGAGTAAGCAGCTCGAGTACTTTGAAATCCTGGTGAAATAAGTATTTGTAATCCCCACTAAAACAAATGGTAGGGGGAGAGGATACTTTTTAAAATAAATTATTTTTTTCCACCTACTAATAATAAATTAGATTCCAAAACTGCGATCTTTTACCTTTCTTTTTTTGTGTCGTTGACACTTGGGGCTCAAGCAGTTACAAAGATGTTATCAAATGAATGTCACCAACACACAACATTTTCTATAACGGGGTAGAGAACTATACATACTGATTGACATTTTCCAGCTTCCTATTACCATATTGAAATTTTTTCTCTTGCGAGTTTCGTTAGGATCGATAGTCTCCATATTTTCAAGTTTTAAGAAGTATGCATGGTGTTTCAAAAACGACTAGTCATCTCACAACTTGCAAATTTTCAATTTGATACCCTGTTTGTGACGAAAACTTTTTTTATTTTAAGCAGCCGTTTTTTATTTATTTTTTAGGCAAAAAGGCGCATTTTCAAGGCTTGTAAAAATAAGAAAATATGGACACAGAATATTTTTCATTTGTGGAATGAATTCAATCATCCAATAAAGTATTAGAAAAAAAAAGAAAAAAAGCAGTATCATGTTGAATACCTTAATATTATTCTGGAACACAAATTTTCCATTACAATAATCTTCATCTAGCTTCTATTTAGTATCAATTCCTGTAGAACGTGATCATAATAAGTGTTTTCCATATAATAAAATGTGTTTGAACTTGGTATGTAGGAAATCTGACATCAATCATTGGAATTAATTGATTTGACAAACAGCCGTCAAATGAGGTAAATAGATTTTTGTGACGATTTTCTGTGACCATAAAAAAAATTAAGCATTTCATTATTGCATTTCTTGAAATAGGTACCTTTTCAAGTCGATCAACATCGTCCTTCTTTCGACGTCTAAACTATGACTTGATTCTTTATGTTTATGTCTTTGAATTTGTTTTCGGTGGAATTCAAAGAGTTCATAGAATAATCGATGAAAATACTGAGAGAGACCCAGGAAATTTGACACATTTTGTCTTATATCTCCAGAAATTGAAATCGTATAGAGCCAAAATTTTGCACAATGTTGCAAAATACTATAATTGACGTTAGTACAAGTTTTTGTTGCAATCTGATGAATAGTTCACGAAAAAAAAATTTTTTTTTCGAAAAAATTAAAAGAAATATTTTTTTAAAAATTACCAACATTTCGATCATAACAGAATTTTGCCAAAAGTTGCGCGTTTATATCCTCGAACTGACTACAAAGTTTCGATTCAACATCTTCTTTAGTTCCTGAAATATCAGGGAAATAACCTCAAAATTTTAAATGTCTATAACTCCTAAACCGTCAGGCCGATTTTGCCCGTTAACGAACTTAACCGTCGCATTTTGATCAGAAACCTACCCTGAAAGTTTGAAGTCGATAGGACCTTCGGTGCTCCTGTTATCGTGCTTACGGCCGGCCGGCCGGCCGGCCGGCCGGCCGGCCGGACGGCACCCAAGAATCTGACACCGGATTCGTGATCAGGGAGTCCGAATTAGTCTATTAGCCAATTTTCAGCTCGAAATTCGAAAATTACAGACATTTGGACGAAATGATAGGACGATGTTCCCCTAGAACATGCGCCCAATAAAAAATGAGAAAGTATACAGGGTATCACATTGAAAATTTGGAAGTTGTGACTGTTGTGAGATGATTAGTCTTTTTTGGAACACCATGTATACTTCTTAATATCTTGAAAATATGGAGACTATGATCCCTAACGACACTCTCAAAGAGAAAAAATTTCAATGTGGTAATGGGAAGCTGGAAAACTCCGATCTGTATGTAGTGCTCTACCCTGCTATCGAAAATGTTGTGTGTTTGTGACATTCTTTTGATAAAATCTTTGTAACCGCTTAAGTCCCAAGTATCAACGGTACACCAAATGAAAGGTAATACATGGCAGTTTTGGAATCTAATTTAATATTAGTACGTTACTGTGGCAAAAAATCACCTCCCACCGCTCACCATCTTTTTAAGTGGGAGTTACAAAAACTTATTTCACCAGGGTTTCAAAGTACTCGAGCTGCTTACTCAAACCGTCAAATTTCATCGCTCCATCTCAACTCGTCTCTAAAATATTTGTAAAATAAGGAAACTCACCCCTGGCTTAAACCATCCCTATTTTCCATCAGAAGATCCGGAGGACAGTTGAACAACAGGAAATGTGACACCCTAATGGTGACCTATCACCTCCTTGCCCATGGCGGTGGGGTGGCCTCGGACCCTGCATATGGTTTCATAACAAATTGACTTTTGTTTTCCCACATATGAATATTATAATACTTTTACAACTAAAACAAAATGTATATACTGGCAAAATGTCGTAAGATGTTAGCCATTAGCTAGAGCAATAAATATCTTTGTTTCTCTCTATATTGTTTCATTCTCTTCTTCAAAACATAGCATGTTAAGTACTTCTGTTTAATGTGATACATTTTATTGCATATTCCGTAAAAAACCATTGGATCTAGCGATATATCCCAGTACTTTAGACGGTTCTATAGAGAGGATTGTGTGAAGTCAGGCGCTCTTTGGGGTAGACCAACCAATCAGAAGAACATTTTCCAGGACTATTTGACTTTTTTATTCCTGTGTTGTAATTTGTTGGAGTATTTCTATAAATATCTCAGTTGCCAGATACCCTTGCTTACTCAAATAGTCTCCAAACTTCTATTCTACATTTTTCTTGGCCGGGGTCCCACCAAGATGTTTTCTTGTTATCAGATTTCCTTCTTAGTGGTTTTTTTTTATTCATAAGTCAAGTTAAAAGTGTAGATTAAGTCCTCATCCTGACTCACGATGTCCTCATGAATGTTCGTCATTGAAGAAATATAACTAAATTATGCCTGTTAATCCGTTTGGTTTGTAAGACGTTATCACAACAGGCATTCCCAGAACATATGGTAGTCTAAATAAATCATTATTTTCAAGCAGGAAGTTAAATTTGCTTTCATCTGCTGAAAATTATTAGTGTCAAAAAGCTTGAATTTATTTCTACCACCATATTCATTGTATTCTCCGACAATGTTTCATAAAATTGTAGCTTCCATATCTTCAGCATTGCCACCAGCAATTACACTAATTAGAGTATCTTCAATATCTTTGTTCCATTTCGAAATCTGGACTGTGAATAGCATAGGGAAATAAAGTTTCTAAGGTGTTTCTGAATAACAATGAAAAAATGTTGGGTATTCTGTGATGAAAATTATGGTGGGTATTTGGTATAAAATCTTTTGCAAAAACTCCCTGTGTAAAAGTTACACCCCTTCGATTATTAACAAATTGAATTGTTTCTCTTTTTTATTTTCCCTGTATATTAAAAGTCTTTATGAAAGGTAGTAGATTAGAATGGGTGATCATTATCAAGTAAATATAGGAAAACTTGGTGCTTTTTGAAACTTCATTGCATTTTCTCATAAATGCTTAAGCTTTCGAAAATACTTGTTTGATAAAAAGGTTAGTAACTGAATTAGGCTTCTCAGCTATGTTTTTTTATAAGGATAATCTTTATCCATAATAAGTTGGAAGAAAAGATTTCTTAGGGGTTGACTATTTCAACCCTTTGCAAGCATACTTCAGGGTAGAAAAAATTCCAAAATGTGTAGTTTTATTAACAAATAATATTTACCAAGTTTCGTATCTTTAGCTTAATAAACAGAGAAAATAAAAAATAGATACGATTTTTTTTTTGTTAATCTTCAGAGGGGTGTTACTCTTCCGGGGGGAGGTTTTTCAAAAAATGTTATACCAAATACCCACCTTAATTTTCACCACAGAATCAACCCTTACATTTTTTCGGTGTTAATAGATACCCATAGACTCTTTAATCTTTGCCCATAGACAAGATATAACGTAAAGGACGCTATTAGCGTTAGCGCATGACGTAATTTACGAACGGATAAAGTTATGGACTTTATTTGTTACGTTATTTCTCAGTTCAGTGTTCGGTAATTTATTTTCTGTGTTGGCGGCCGAGTGGATTACAATCTTCAATCTTGATTCCAGAACAAGAGCGCCAAAAAAAATGATGTTAACAGAAATAAATCAAAATTAATATATCTCTGGAAGATACCAGGAGTGCAGAAAAAGGTAATATTATCACCTTCTCAATTTCTTCTGTTTTTAAAATAAATCTTAGTCCGTAACCTGAAATACTTCTAACTGTTTCAGATAGTGCATTTGCTGGGAAGCTTTTCAAAAATGCTCTACAGCAGAATACAAATTCTGGTTATATATTATTACCAAAACAAAGTGATGAAACGCCGACAACAAAGAAATTACGGTTACTGAAAATACAACTGATGTCAACAGAGCTTATACTGTGGCATTTGAAGAATTTGAAGGTATATAATATATACCTTCTACTACTACATGAGTTCAGTAGTAGTAAAGTTTTACCCAAAAAACTGGAATAAAGTTTCTCCTGAAATATATGATCAAGGATATATAGTATCCGGACCTCAACGAACCTCCAAATTGTGAACTTATAAAGCTATAACAGACTACGATAACAAGTCTGCCATTGACTGATGCAATTGGCAGTTTTTTTAAGTAAATAAAAATAAATTCCTTTTGTTATGACATGTGTGAAACATCATCTGAAATTTTTTGGTGTTCCATGTTTCGATGGAACGGAAACACAAAATTGTAGATGACGTTCAAGCTGGAAATCTTAACATTCACACATATATGTTAATATAACAAATACATTACAGATAATGAAGGACATTTTCTTTGCAAAGACATGCAGTAAGCCTGCAGCCGTTGCATCTACAACTGGTCCCTGTATACTAAAGGTGTCATTACTAGGAAAAATATTAAGACACAAAGAGGAGCGTGAAGAAAGCAGGAAAAATGACACCGAAAAATAATGTAAATGGCTAAGAATTGCTTGGAAGTAATCTAAATCATGAACACAAAATAATTTTTTATAAGGAATTATAAGAATAATTTATTCATGATTTTTTCTGTATGTCATGACTCAGGATTTAAATTTTATTATTTTTCAGAGATTATTACTTGTAATTTGTACGTGCAAGTGATTTAAAAATACATAATCATATTTATTTATATATTGTTTCATTTAAAAATTGAACTTTTTTCTTTCACAAATATGAATAATACTTTTGACTAAAACGAAATGTATATTATAATAGCAAAAAGACGCAAAAAATTAGCCATTTGCTAGAGTGATAAATATCTTCTCTCTCTCTCTCTATATTGTTTCATTAAATTCTTCGAAACGTAGCATGACAAGTACTTGTGTTTGAAGTGAAAACCAGTAAGTGGATATAAATTACATTGCACATTCCATAGATGCATCATGTATCGTAACCATTATATGTTTTCTATTGTCTATGCTTATCAGTTGTATGAAGTCAAGGCGCTTTGGCTATCCAATAGGATCTTGATTGATCTGCGGACCCATCCTTTCTCAAGTATTAGCTTCGCGCAATGATCAATGGCGAAAGACAGTCACGAAACTACCTAGGCTGATGGATACACCCTCAGGTATTTTGCAACCGCTGACTGCCGCTCCCACCCCTTGTTTGGTAGCGGAGAGATCTATGAACCAACGGGCCCTCAAGCGGTGGTTGTCCAGCGATAATCCAATCGTATCTGCAGGGAAACACTATACAGTAGGTCCACTCTGTGTAGGTTTTGGTTGCAGATATGTCATAGCGCATCACTTGTCATATTGAAAAATCTGTATGTCGTCATCCAGGCCATCTCCTGATCACTTGTTTAAGAGTGGCAAGGTCTAGAATGCGTTCCTGAACTCTAGTAAGAGTGGAGCGAAAGGCTCCCATTACCAGCATTCACGTAGATCCCTCAAATTTCACGAACTTATATTGACATAGCACATTTGAATTGCAATCCCACCAAGCAATACTGCCATAAGTAATTTGTGGTCGTATCATCCTATCCACATATAGCCAGTAGAGCAATTACGAAGCCAGTCCCCATCTCTATCCAAAAGTCCAATGGTATGACCATTGACAGTGCTTAGCCTTGTGAATCACCCTTTCCAGTTGTGAATTCCTGCTAAGCTTTCTATCTAGGACAAGACAAACCCAGATTTCTAGCCTCATCCACAAATTTTATGTGAATTCCATTTAGAGTGAGGAATACATATTCAGCTCCTTTTGTGAATTGAATGGTCAAGGTCTTATGCATGTTCACTTTCAACTGTTCCCCCTCACACCAGCCTTGTGCTGTTTTGCTTGTGATTTCCCGTTAACAAGTTTCCTTCTTAATGGACAGTTTTCTTCATCATACGACAAGTTAATAGTGACTTGTCCTCAGCTTGTCTCAAGATCCCCTCAGGTGAGTTCGTCACGGAAGAAATGTATCTTAATTATATATGTTACTTTGTTTCTTTTGTATGTTGTTATCACATCAGGCGTTCCCACAGCTTCATTTCCAACACCATAATCATTATATTCTCCGATAATGCTTCTTAAAAGTGTTTGCTCTAAATCGGTTTTCAGCATTGCCACCAGCAACTAAAATATCTTCAATTTCTTGTTCCATTTAGCTATCTGGACTGAGAATATTCTAAAGAAAGTCTCTAGTGAACAAAAATGGAAAATATAATAATATTCCTTTTTCATATGAGAAAGATCGAAACGAAAAACTATATAGGTTAGTTTTTAGTTTACTAATATAAATATCTATGGTTTACTTAAATAGCGTAACGTTAATTCTGATCCGTTTGCCATATCACTAAAATAAATCACAGAACGTTATTCACGTTATTGAAATAGCGCATCACCGCTATTTGATAACGTGACAGTTATACGCACTTGCCATATCTCTCTATTAAGGAAAGTATCATCGAAATGTCTAGAGCAAGGCTGGAGACAATCATAGCAGATTGTCCATTTATTCCTGATATTTGAGAAGACAGAGGCAGACGAACAAATTATTATCTTTTCATAATTTAATAGTTCATACCACTAACACATTCATGCTGTATTATGAATCTTAACTCAGGAAAAATATTTGATACACAAATATAGATCCATATTTCAGAAAATATTTGCTAACAAAATTATGAAAATACTGTATATAGAAACATGTCTCACTACTTAAGGATGTAGAAGGTAATATTTACCTCAGTGTTCAACGAACAGTAATTTCTTTCGATGATTCCATTATGTTTTTCTTTCCTATTGCCTTCATAAACTACATCATTAAAATGATCCAATTCTAAGTCTTCAGATCATTCATCCCAAATTTATACATAAATTCAATATGCAACCATTCAATATTATTTTCGGTTTCAAAACAGTCTTGTATATATTCACAAATTCAAGAATCAGCAGAAAATATTTTCAAACTACGAATTGGCATATCTCTAATAGCTAGATGACATTTATGAACAGTTAACACAGACAGTTAGGATTCGCATTCTGTGAATATATAGAACTACGATGTATTATTGAAATTTTGAAAAATCATATCTCAGAAATTATTAGCTTGTTAGAGTTGAAAATGATATCAATGGATTCTTATGATGAAACTGCATCTAAAAAAAAATTTAATTCAAAAGTTGTAATGTAAACAATTTTTTTTTTTTCCGTTACTCCGAAACCATTAGGCCTATTTTGCCCAATAACGAATTTTCAATCAAGATAATTATCTCCCACACCTACTCTGAAAATTTCAATTGTCTAGCTTATTCCGTTCTGGAGTTATCGTGTTAACGGCCGGACGGACAGAATCGATTTCGACCACGGATTCTTGATCAGTGAGTCAAACCAAATCGTTCAAGACCATTTGACCAAAAATTTGAAAATTACAGACATTTGGGCAAATTGATAAGCACTCTGTTCCGAGGAACATGAGCGCCAAAAATTTTTAACTATGGGCATATTTTGATAGGCAATGCATTCTGGATGTATTTGCCTAACTATGAGACTGAATAGAAAAAAAAATCATGTGGTAAACAGACGGTGGGTGAAGGATGACCTCTCTTCGGATACAGAACAACACCTTAGGAATAGAACTGTCTTTTCAAGGTAGGGAAAAGGGATGTTAGTTGACGAACATTATAGTTTTTAGACGAATTGTGTCATCTCACCTCCAAACGACTATCGTAAATTTTTGTAAAATATTTATGAAAGTACGTCTGTAACGTTTAAGAACAACCCGTTTTCAAAAATATGTTGAAAGTCCTGATCGATCTGCTATAACTCACCCGTCGAAAATTATTCCTCAATTCGATAACGTCAGAAATTAACCCCATGTGCACTATCCACATATCAACGCTCAACGTCAAACACTACCACTCTACCTCCAAGAAGCAGCCATATTGCGCAACACAGTTGAGATGTACTGCAGCAATTTCTCTATTTTTAAAACTATTATGGTGGGTTTCCAAAAACATAAACTGCTGTTGATCTTTAACTTGGAGCTATAGATTTCCGTTCATTTTTGACGCAACCACACATCTATTATCAGTAGATAGATGCATAGAATACATGGTGAAGACACTCTTTGACATATTTTCGGCCGATTTGCGGTCCAAATACTGTCAAAATACAAGGATTTTGTTTTACTTCAATTTTCGCCGATAGATGCCGGCAGTAGAAATTTTATGGACAAAATTACCGACATGTTAAATTAAATTAGAATCTTTGCTTATTCTAGTTTCTTGTGGAAAGTCGTATACCGTTTGATGAAATTTAGTATTTTGTTAAACGTCCTTGTTTTCCGCGCCGAAAGTAAGCCAAATGTTTGCTGTGTGAACTCTGAACGAGTATCCAGAACCATTTTAATCAAATACTATTTTCATTTCGAAAATACTTCGTTTTTATGCGAATATAGTTTTTTAACAATTGTTTATTCTTACCGGATCAGGGGCAGATTTCTAGTATCAAGATTAATTATAATATTAATAATATTGAAAGATCGCTGATACCGTTAATTGTTAATAAATCAACATAGGAGAACGCTAACACTTGTTGATTTACTATAATCTTGCCGGTTGATGAACATAAACTGTTTTAACAGTTGAAATTAAGATATAACTCTATTGATTAATAATTATCTTCATTATACAATTCAGTTATATATTGAGAAGGAATGAAATGCCATGTTATGGAAACTAACAATATTATTTGTGAACGATGAAAGGACTAGCAGAGAACAAAGTTCAGAGCAACCACACAGTGTGATTTCATCAGAGTTGAGTAGCTTTCCTAAGGCGTCATTCTTTTTGGCGCTCTTATAATATAATATTATTTGTTTCAAGGATATTGTTACACGACAAGAATGGCAACGGGCTTGTGCTAGAGGTAGGGTATTGAAAATTAGAACATTTGTTTGTTCAAAATAATTTTCTAGCGAATATATATTGAATAAAAGATTGAAACGTAGTACACTACCCTCTATTTGGTTAGTTTATCAATTTAATGAATCATTTTTCGATATTTCATCAGTATACTAATTACGTTTTTGCGCGTATGTTCTGGGGAACATCGCGTTATAGTTTTGCCCAAATGTCTGTAACTTTCGAATTTTTTGAAAAAAATGGTCTCAAACGATTAAGTTCGACTCCCCAATGAAGAATTCGAGGTCAAATTTGATTCTGTCCGGCCGGCCGTCCGGCCGGCCGTTGCCACGATAACTTGAGAACGAAAAGAGCTAGCGACTTGAAATTTTCAGGGTAGGTGGCGCATCCCAATACGACGGACAAGTTCGTTAATAGGCATAATCGGCCCAGTGGTTTCCGAGTAATAATTTTGTTTTCAACCAATATGAATCCGATCAAATTGAAACTTGGTGGGTAGTTGTAGAATATGACCCTAAGCACGTTTGTGAAATTTTGTGCGAATCGTATGGCTAGAAAATTTTAAAAAAATTATTAAAAAATATTTTTGTTGTCACGATAACTTGCGAACGGAATGAGATAGCGGCTTGAAATTTTCAGGTTAGGATGTGCACCAGAACGCGACATTTCAGTTTGTTTATGAGCATAATCGACCAAACGGTTATAGAGTTATAGCAATCTGAAATTTTCTGAAATTTGGTGGTTTTTTGTTCCTCATTAACTCGAAAAATACTGAACCGATGGAATTCAAACATTGTTATTAGTTGTAGAATGGCAACGCGAAAATGTTTGCAAAATTTGGTGAGGATAGCATTTGTAGAAAATTTTTAATAAATCATTAAAAATAAAAAAATAAAATTCTATATATCAGTAACTATTCGTTTGAAATTCATGAAATTTTGCAAGAGCCTTCATAACCTAACTCTACTGCCAAGTTTCAAGTTTTAATATGATCGGTTAAATATTGTTGGAGATTCGAGCATTCTTGTGCGAGTTCAGTAGTACCGATTTGGTGTAGCGTAAGGCTCCGAAGAAACGATCGCTCGACCCGGAGTTTTGCCGTCGAATCGAAGAAGACGAATCGATTTGTGTTTTTCCCAAATTTCGTTCTTCTAGGTTGAGCCTAAATATACTAATTCGATACAAGTTTCGGAGGTTTTGAGTCCGACGATTTTCCATTCAAAAAGTCAATCCGAGAAACGTCAGAATTAATTCGAGAGACGGGGTCGGAAATTTTCTAAAGCGAAACTGACGATTTAGGCCTTTTTGGGGCGTGAAACTTGAAGAAAATGATAGATAGCTTTTGCGCGTATGTTCTATTTTCCATTCTTCTGTATTGGACACCCTTAATCGAATTTACCATGGTAAATTATGTTGTCCATTCTCCTGTATTGGACACTTATTTTATATTTAAAACTGTAATTAGATCTTTGAAATACCATTGAATGAAGAAATTCTTGTAAGTTAACAAAATATCTTTATTTGAACAATAAAAATGCATCATTTTATTAAAATGATAGTTAGACTATCCAATTGCTTCTTTTCTTTATAATAGTTTAGCTGTAAGTCAGTATAACTTAGAAATTTTTAAGTAACGTCCTACAATATTAATTTAAATGATATTATAAATAAAAAAAAAAAATTGGTTCAAGCACTGACGTGAAGTCAGAAGCTTTTGCGCGTATGTTCTATTGTCCATTCTTCTGTATTGGACACCCTTAATCGAATTTACCATGGTTAATTAAGTTGTCCATTCTCCTGTATTGGACACTTAATTCGAATTTACCATGGTAAATTCGAATTAAGTGTCCAATACAGGAGAATGGACAACATAATTAACCATGGTAAATTCGATTAAGGGTGTCCAATACAGAAGAATGGACAATAGAACATACGCGCAAAAGCTTCTGACCTCACGTCAGTGCTTGAACCAATTTTTTAACAGAAAAACTAAACTTGTAAAAACTGTTTATTGATTACAAATCTAACACCAAAGCAGTGTTACGTCTTAAACTGCCAGACTCATAATAATCTTCCTCTCCTCTCGCTTATCCGAGGTTCCTCACCTGGAATATGCACAGCAAGCAAAGCTGGAAGGCGTAAGGAGAATAATCTGGTATTATATTACATTTTATATATATAATACATAACACCTCCATGCCTAAGAGAAAAATTATGGGGTGACACACTAATTTTTCAACTCTATATCCTTCAAAGGATCTCCAACCCTGAGTTGAGGATATTCTTTCCTTTTACTTAAACACATCTTGTATTTAACAAAAATGAAATAGATTAAGACTACAAAAATCATAAGATAAATCAAAATTGTGTACAAACTAATATTATTAAAATGAAACATAGGGTACTCTATAGAATCTAATTGAACGTTCGTTTTTTTTTTGTTCTAAAGTTGTTTCGATTTCTTTCAAATCGTTCAAATTCAAATTATCCAACTTAAGTAGAATCGATGGCACTTTATTATTCAGAGTTTGAGCAGTATTAGGAATTTCGATATTAGGGAGATTCACCATTTTCAATTTAATTTCACTTTTTCCACTATTTTTTAAAATATGCTCATTTATGCGCACCTCACAATTATTTGGTAGGAACACTAAATATTTACCGAAAATCGATTTCTTCTCATCATTGGTACCGCAAAAAGTCGTTACAGTTGTCTTGTTTACTGCGACTAACATCCAGTAATTTTCCTGAAGCTTTTGGATCTTGGTAGTTTTCAAAGAACTTGGAAACTGATTACAGTGGTTCTGCTTGTCAGGAAACATCAATAGCTCCACTTCGCAAGGATTACTTTCTCCGATCGTTGACTTCGTTTCTTCACACAAATAGCTACTTTGTTTGGCCAATTTACAGGTGTTATCGGTGAATGAATAGTAGTTTTCATTAAGGATGAGGAATTTTCTCCGTGGGACAATAATTAGAAAGGAGTTTTCATTGGATATAGGTAGTGCATAGAGCCCATAGTAATCATAACTTAGATTCTCTACTAATGGTACTTCTAAAATGAAAATGACTTTGCCCTTACTTATATATCCCCTGACTCTGATTATTGCATAGTACGAAAAAATATCATCTTTTGGGTTAAAGGGTAGCTTAACTTGGTCCAGATGTGAAGCGATTTTGTTTAATTCTAATGACAAATGTTCGTGTTCTATCAAAGTGACATGCAGAATATTTGCATGAGCAAAAGATATGGCATTTTCAGTCTCAGACAGAATATTAATAATAATATCTAATGAAACCATAAAATGATAAAAAGTTGAACTGGCTACTTCGTACTCATTCAATATAAAAATTTCGGAAGTGAGATTTTGTATTTTCTTTTCTAGTGAAAGTAATCTGTTTTCCAATATCTCTTCATTATGGTGTAACTTTACAATAGAAAGATTAAAGGTGTGTAACATTTTCTCGACAATACTAATTTGGCTGTTTCCTACTGAAACGAATTTATTTTGATATTGTTTTAAATCTTCGATAGCTTTGTCATATTTCTCCGCATCAGTTTGGTCTAAATTTCCTGTAATAAATTTCCATGCACTGCCAAGTCCGTTTATAAGACCTCTTCTACTTCTGTCGTTAGATCCTAATGAGATCTGTTCGAATTTTCTACGAGCATCCTTTATCTTATATTCCAATAAATGCTTATAGTTAAATATTTCTGATATCTTTAAAGATTCAAAAAGTAATTCTAATCGATTATAATTCCCAACTAAGTTCATATAACCCTTATGGATTATTTCTAAGTCTAATAACTTCAATTATCGTCCAATGGTCTATAATGTTTTGCGCTGAACCTAATTTTAAAGGTAATAAGCCGGGATTGTCTTTAATAAGACGAAAATTTACTCCCTCGTTTGCTGAGACGTAGATGGTTCGTAGACAGAAACAGGCGGCAATGAAGTATCTGAAACAATAGGCTGTCTTAAGTTTTTCAAATGGACTGTTCGTCCTAAATTTTTCGCACACTTATCTCCTTGTATTTTCTGAATAAGAGCTTTATTACCAGGTAGTAATTTAGCAATTTTAAATGGACCATTAAATTTTTCTCCTGTTTTCTTTCTAGCAAATTTGTAACTCGTTTCATAGATTAATTGGCCTACTTGGAAAGGATTATTGACTGCTCTGTTTTGTTTTTGAACAGTAGTTTCTTTGTTTTGAACCAGTTGCTTATTAATATTACTGTAAACTATATTTAACAATTCCTTATGTCTTTGCGAATAATCATAATACATTTGCTTGTCATATATTATGTTGAAAGGGTCTCTAAGTTTGGTATGACCGAAAGTTAATTCCAGTGGCGTGAAATTCGTAGTCGAGTGTATTGAATTATTATATCCGATTATAGCATATTTCATTAATTGATCAATAGGGTCTTTTGAATGCATTCCTAATATTCTAATGTTTTCTGCTATTGTCGAATGAAACCTTTCTACAATTCCATTAGATTCAGGGTGATTTGCAGTGATGAAGTGAATTTTTATCTTGTGAGTATCCAGCATTTCCTGGATTAAATGGCTGTAGAATTCCATACCTTGGTCGGAACATATTAATTCTGGAATTTCATAATAACAAAAATATTGTATTAGTCCATTAAATATATCTATTGCGTTCTTTGATTTGACCAACACAGCTTGTCCTAATTTAGTGAATGAATCTACTAGAGTAAGAAATTTTTGATTCTCTAGCGTATAAATATCTACATGTATTTTTTCAAAAGGCTTCCTGGGCGTGTAAGTTAACATAATTACTATATGCGGTGGATTCCTCTCGTACTTGCACTTCTTACAAGTTTCACAATTTGCTATAAATTTTGCAACGTGTTCCTGCATCAAAGGAAAGTAGTATTTTCGCTGCAATTGCTTAACCGTTTCTGATATTCCCCTGAGGTTCGTTTTTCCTTCATGATATTTCTGTATTACTTCAGTTATGAGGTTAGGTTCCTGAATAAGTTCCCTCCGTTCGCTACATGAAATAATGTCAGGCCCTTTTTTATTGAATAAATCATTTACGATATTAGAAAATGTTTTCAGAAAATTTTCGGTGGTGAAATGAAAATAGTACTTTTTATTATCAGCTGTATATTCTTTTGAAAAGTTTTTTGTTTGATCTTCGTTATTGTCTTTAATTATCTGTACATGGTATCGTGTGATTTTTCCTAAAGTTTCGACGCTTACAGGATTATTAGGATCATTGTAAACTTCATATATGAAAAATTGACGAGGTTTTGAATCTACTATTTCTGAAGATATTTTTATACCACTTGATTCTTTATTTAAGTGATCTGAAAGTAAATGTGTTGCATTTTCTTTCAGAATTTCCTCTATACTAGCTGAGGAATTAATTTCCGTCTGTAGGTCTACGTTTCCCAATTCTTCGACTTGAAGTGGATTTATAAGTATATTTTGTATTTCTTCAGTAGAATTGACAATCGTTATCATTGCTTCATTTTCTTCAATCTTCACTAAAGATTGTGGAATTTCTACTTCTGATTTTATTTGTGGATAATTTACTATTCCTTCCTGTAAATCTTTTGAGTGGATGGGTACCTTTACGATGTGTTGTCTCGTTGGTTGAAGATTGAATTGCTTTGGTTGCAAATAAATAGGAATTGTAGCATATTGAGTGATAAGAACATTTTTCTTGAGGTCAATTTGAGCACCTAGATGTTTCAGCAGATCCATTCCTATGAGACCATCATATTGCGCATTGAACTCGAAAACATGAAACTCGTAGAATTCTCTGGTGTTGAATATCGTGGGAAGAGGAATACGAGCTACTAATTTATGGAATGTCGTTTTATGTGCAGTTCTTATCTTGAATGGAGCTTCTCTAACATAATTTTGATAATATTTTTTCACTAATCTGGGACTTATTATAGTTTTTGATGAACCAGTATCTATTAGAAATTTTATATTAACTCTAGGAATTTGGATATATGGTAATTCCGACGTATTGAGATAAGTTAGATCTATCAAGTTTGGTTGTTTGAAAACTTGGTCATTCAGAAAATGTTGTTGTTGTAAATTTAAAGGGTCATAAACTATAGGTGGTTCAGTGTGTTCTTCATGATAATAATTAAATGATTCGAAAAGTTCTTCGGTTATGATATTTTGGTCTAAGAATTCATCATTACCGTAGTTATCTGGAATATAATAATTTTCTTCAGAAGTCACGTCGCCTTCTTCTATATTCTGTTGAAACAGTTCCTCCGATACGAAATTTGCTTTCTGTCGATTGTCGTGAGGTCTAAAGGTCATCCTAGTGTTACCTGAAGAGATATCCTTTGACTCTGATTTAAATGTATTACTATTATTGGTTTTATTATTTCCTCCCAATTGATTGAAAGAACGTTGTTGATAATTGCCTAACTGATTAATAGGACGTTGATTATTATTATTGAAAATTTGATTAGGGACAAATTTTCTATTTTGAGGGTAATAAGTTTGATTGCTATTAAAATTCATGTTATTTCTAAAGTTTGGAATAAAATTTGGTGGAGGTCGATAAACCGGCATTGGTTGATAAAATTGAGCCTGAGGAGCTTTATTAATCATTTTATTAGCTGGTTTGTTATATGCAGGATTACATAAGAAGTTTCTAGAATAATTGAAATTTTCTTCTTGTATTACAAAAGAGATAGCCTGTTCTATATTTTGGGGGTTTCGGAGCCTAATTGGCAAGCTATTCTGTAGACCTCTTAAAAATGCTTGTAGCGCTTGTTGTTCGTATATTTCAACCTTAATTCTGCGATTGTTTGGGTTGGGTTCAGACAATTGAACTTTATTCAATAGTAAACTTAGAAGGTCTTGTACTCTATTACCGAAAGCTATAGCACTTTCTTGTCTTTCTTGTTTAACACGTAATATATCTCCTACTAGACAATTCTCGTCTCTTTGATCTGAGAAGAATTGTAAAAGTAAAGCTTTAATTGTAGCCCAGTTATTTAAATTACCTCTGCTACCAATTAAATTCAAAGCTCTTCCTGATAATTTACCTACAATAGACCTAAGGAGAAATTCATTTAGGGGGTTTTCCAAATTTTGTCTATCTGCGAAATTATCCAAGAGATATTCACTAGCTTGAATGAAAACGGCCAGTGTAGCTGGGTTACCTTCAAATTCAGGTACACAGTCTAAATGATATTTTTGCAATTGATTGATAGCCATATCTTCTGTTATTCCTATGAAATTATCTATTTCTGCTATTTCTTCTACTCTAATATTTTCTCGTTTTAAAGGAGACCTATCTCGGATAGGGTTCATCCAAAATTAATCTTCGTTAAAAAATTATATAAACGGATATTAAATATAGATTGAATTAATCTATTTAAAAGTGAAACATAATTCTTCAATTTTTATGATTACTATGCTTTCTTTGTATTGGATAATATTAGGGATAATGGTTAAAAGGATTGAAAACTTACATCAAAGTCATCCTCTACTTTTGAAGTTCCTTTTTCTCGTTGCTTATCCTAACTTATGTTATGAGCTTCGTTGATGCTAAACTCTGCTCGCTGACTGGTCTAGTCACCTTGCTGCACTCCGTTGATTTTGAAATGAAGTATCACAGTGTCTTTTTGTTTGGATCACCCAGTGAATTCGTTGAAACGAAACACTACTTTTTCGCGTTTTCAATCGATTGAATAGTGCTGGGTATCCTACCGACTGCGCCAATTACGTTTTTTTAACAGAAAAACTAAACTTGTAAAAACTGTTTATTGATTACAAATCTAACACCAAAGCAGTGTTACGTCTTAAACTGCCAGACTCATAATAATCTTCCTCTCCTCTCGCTTATCCGAGGTTCCTCACCTGGAATATGCACAGCAAGCAAAGCTGGAAGGCGTAAGGAGAATAATCTGGTATTATATTACATTTTATATATATAATACATAACATACTTAGTTCTGAATAATAGCTATCGAATCAAATAATACCTATATTCAGCAATCTAATTGCTGAGAACATGAAAAGTTGTCAAGGGGTATTGTGTGACTGAAAAAATGCTGTATACATGAGAATGTTTTGATGAAGTTTCAAATTATACATCTAATATAATAAGTAAAATGCTCAATTTGAAAGAGCCTTACATGATAAAGGTAATTAATACATTTGAATAATAATATGATATCGAAAGATATTGTATGTAGAGGTATTACAGAAAATTCTGTATTATTCAATGTATTTCAAAATACATAAATTAAATGCTTGTACTCTGATGACGTTGGATGTGATCTTTCGTAATGGAAAAATAATGATTTCACAGATTTCTTCATTTACAGTTTCATTCAAAATGTTCCAAAGAAACTCCTTTATACTGATAAATCCCTTATTTGACCTCATTATGTCTTGGCAAGATGAAATTTCTGTTCCAAACCAATGGGGTTTACATATAATGTCCGAACAGATATCTGATTAATCAAAAAATGGATTGATTTTTCAATAAACTGCCTCATTATATTCTTTTAATTTGGATTTACGAACTAGCAACGGTCACAACGGTGAAAAGTGAACTTTGTCGCTTGTCAGTTTTCATTTATTCGTTTGTCAGAATCTTCGAAATCGACCCTAGCGGCACCATCGTTAATAAAGTGAAGTAGTACATAAAGTACGGGATTTGACAGTTCTTGGTCCGTTTTTCGGCCGAAAATTTTAGCAGGAATTAGTAGGGAGTGTCCACACCTTGTTATTCTATGCATCTTGATCAGTAGTAATAACCCAAGGACATTGATAATTGTTCGAAAAAATTTTATGACAGATTTCGAAAGCTTGTTGCTTGGAAACAGATCGACGCCGTAGGCGGAGATCTGTTGCCTACAAGCAACAAGCTTGAGAAAGTTGTCATAAAATTTTTGAGCATTTATCAATGTCCGAGGGTTATTCGGATAGAAAATTTTTTGCTAGCTTACTTGTTATATTCCACATGGTTTTGACCGTACTTTCTTTGAACTCTGTACCATCTTTTTTCCTCATGTTCACAGCCCAATCCTTTAAAATCAACGCCAATTCTTCCGCCGTCCGATTTCCATCTAATTGATACTTTCTATCGTTGCAGAAGTCCATAAATGCTTTCCATACAAATTTCTTACTGTAAACGGTGTTTTTGGGTATATTCGATTCAATAATTTCATTAATATTCTCGTCAGTATTACAACCAAATCGTGACATTTCGAAATATTAAATATTTGAAACTTCATAATCGAAATAAATCAATACCTATATGTTCATAGCAACGTGAAAACAGCCCATGGTCTGTTATCGATGTAATGTTGACATGATTGGGTGAAATTGTTCATATGATACAAAATGAGGAAATTTGATTGGTTGTTGGAACTGTCAAAAAATGTTCAACCTAATCGAAGCTTTCTGAAACATAAACTTAGTTCAATAGAAATGCGCAGTCCGTCACCTTACCTACGTCGGCATAATGTTTCCATATATATATCCGAAAACTGGGATATACACAGGGTGAGTCTTTGACCACTGCATTAATTTTAACACTCTCATCAAATGAAACACTTTTTTCATTTAACATTTTTCCAAATTCAGCTCAGGTAAAAATATACAGGCTGTTGAAATTTTGAAAAAAAATTAGTTTTTATTTTGTAGCTTTGACATCCTTTTTTCGAATGAAATAAATGTTGGCGTAAAGTTTCCTATAACTATGATACATATTTTCCAAACATTAGTTATTTTCTACTTCTACTGGTTTTCTAGTTATGGACTCGTGGATTCATAAAACTAAACGAAATTAGCATAAAGAAAGCATATAAAGCTTTTCTTGAGTCATTTCAAGAATATTTTAGAACATTATATTATTCCTCATCATTTCTCCTTAAACGCACCGTTTTCGAGATATTCTTCATTGAATATTTTAAAATGGAAAACTCCAGAAATTTCACTACTTTTATGGATCCGTCCCTGAACGTTGGAATCCCGAATCAAGCTGTAAACCACGTTACCATGAGTTATTCTCGTCCGCCAACAATGTCATAGATAATTTATATTCGGGAGTGTATTAGCATATTGTGAAATCTTTAAACGCTTGTTTCTTTTTACCTGAGCCGAATCTGGAAAAATGGTAAATAAAAAAAGTGTTTCATTTGATGAGAGGAATCTTTGGTTAAAAATAATGCAGTGGTCAAAGACTCACCCTGTTTAGAAATACTATAACAAACCACAACAAAGAAATTAGGAGGGCAATGAGAGATTTCTGGAAGAGGTTCTGCGGCTAGTCAAGTCTACCCTGGGGAGTGCCATATTTCTTATGGACTCTGGAAAAGAGACGTTACAGATCCTTGCTAGGACCCAGATTGTCGCCTACTTGATGAGCCGGAAGGCTCTACGTTCCCCAGGAGCGGCGCTGTAGGTCGTGAGAGGACGCCAAGAGAACTGCTAAACTGATCATCTACCCTGGGATCTTGAGATGGACAAAACTTTTAAGGCTCCTTGGAAGGATGTCATCTTTCCCGATCTGCTTCAGCAGGCGGAAGATGACCTTCTCCCCTACCTGATTAGGCTTTTCAGAGCCAGTGGTGCCTGGAATTTTGTCCCGACAAGCTGACGAAAGGATAGGGTTATGTACATCCTTAAAGTGGGCAAAGTCTGCTCACTTCCTAGCTCATACAGACAAACAAGTCTCACGTGTTTCATTCGGAAAACCTTCCAGAAGATACTGAATCTGGTACGCATCCCAGACTAGTGAATCAACTGACATGGAACTGAACTACTTGTTTGGAAGGCTAAAGCAATCTCTGAAACACAAGGAAAATGTATGTGTACTGACTTGGGGCAGGGGAGTACCAGACCTCATTGTGGAATGGATAAGATCCATGTTTAATAACAGACTCATCACCACATCCCTATGTGGTGATGTAGAGAGATTTGTTGCCAGAAGAGGCTGCCCACAAGGAGAAGTACTCTCCCTCTGCTATGGTCTCTACTGGTGGACGATCCACTGGCCATAATAGGGACGCTGGATATTTATGTCCTAGCGTACGCCGACGAAATAATCGTCGTGGTCATGGGCCGGGATGATTCAGTCCTAGTTGAGAGCCTCTCAGTACAATAGACCTTAAGGTCGCAGTGCAACGTTACCCCCTACAACAATAGACAATCAACCGTGGAAAAAGTGATTTAACATTTCAATTATTTACTCCCAAACTACGAAAGTTACGAAGTAAATACGAAAAATTTCCTATACTGAATTCTGTTTCGGAAAATTTTTCAAATTTGACGAACATCTGAAATGTTGTTGAAAATTTTTTGGAAGTGGTTGTTTGTTTAACCACAATGAAGATATTGTAGGGAGTTGAAAAATGGTTTCACTTGTGCTTCATATGGTATATTACAATTTTTCAAAATATGTGTTCCAGATCTCCTCACATAGGTGGTGTTAGCCTTTCTGTAACGTGAAACGCCGACTTTGCGAATTTTGATCAAGTCCCAGTTTAGTTGGATCTATCAGAGCCACAGAACTCTGACCCGGAACAAGTTTCTGTTCTTGCTTCCGACAATTTAATGATACCTTCTATGTGTTCATCTGAGTTGTCGACTTTATGTATGAGTAAAGTTTACCAACCCAATTCAGGAGTTTTTATGAGCAGAATTGCTATGTTTTGTTTTGGTAGATAATTACTTAGCGAGTCAATGTTCTGGGGAACGGCGTGCTATCATTTTGCGCAAACGCCGTTACCACGATAACTTGAGATAGTGACTTGAAATTATCAGGGTAGGTTGCGCATCCAAATGCGACAGACAAGTTCGTTAATGGGCATAATCGGCCAAACTGTTTCCGAGTGTTTCCGAGTTTGATTCCGAACAATGCTCAACCGATCGTATTGATACTAGGTAAATAGCAGTAGAATACCAATAAAAATACTGTACGAAATATCGTGTGAATTTTATTGCTATTTTCGGGAATTTTTTTTTAATTTACGGGACGTTTCGAGGGCGGTCACAGTACGAGACCAAAATTTTGGAATAGTACAAAGCGAAAACTGAAGACGAAATTTCGATATCTATTACCGTTTTCGAAGGATTCATGAAAGAAATTTTGTTCACTTCCGGAACTTGAATCGCGACAAAATCCATGGTCGAAACTTGGAGTGATATTGATATGATGGGATCCTTGCTCCAAAGTAGGACTTGATGGCGAGTTTATGTCGAAAGATCGATCCGCTCAATAAATTAGGTGGGGTTTCCGTTTCGAAATGTTTATATTCCAAATAGACGTAAGGAAAAGTAGTATTTTTCGGAAGAATTTCAATTTATTTCGACCAACCAAGAAATTCGACATCTGTCATGTTGGATTAGAATGGACGAGGCTCAAAATTTTTCACGCAAATTATGCCGATACGGACCCTTTTTCGAGCGGAAAAATAAGCAAAATGTCAAGATGAGCGATAAAAATTGTCGAATAATATGTAACATGATGATATTTTCCAGAAAGTAGAAAGTTGAAAAATTAGAATACTGAAAAAATTGGTTCCAGCACTGTAGACTGGAGCTTTGGAACTCTTGTTCAAACTTTGACAAATTATATCTTCGAAAGTATTGGTAAGAGTAGGGAATTATATCAATGGGTTCTTATGATAGAACTTCATCATAGCAGAAATTAAATTCAAACATCATAAAAGAATTTAAATTCAACAAGAGTCCCAAAAGTTATTAATCCAAAACCAATAGACCAATTCTACCCAACAATGAACTCATCCGAGATATTCTTTCCTCAATTCTATGACGAACGATATATTTTTTCCTCAAATCCACTCTGAAAATTATATTATATCAATTGTAACTTATTTAGCCAATATTTCAGTTTTGTTTATACTGGAGATATTCTGAACTCAATATTATTAACTCACCATTACCATTCCCATCATCATATGGATTAACCATGGGCATTAAATATCAAAATTTGACATATCATGTCTCAGGAAAATAAGTTGATATGTATTAACACAGATCATATTATAATAATTCATAGATAGAATATTTATCGCATTCTGTGAAAACAGTACGATTTATTATTGAAATTTTGAAAAATCATATCTCCGAAAGTATTAGCTTGTTAGAGTTAAAAATGACATAAATGGATTCCTATAGTGAAACTGCATCTTGAAAAAATGTTATTTTGAAATTTGTAATGTAAAAAATTTTTTTTTGTTACTCCAAAATCATCTGACTGATTTTGCCCAATAACGAACTTAGCCGAAATATTTATCTCCTACACCTATTCTGAAAATTTCAACTGTCTAGCTCATTCCGTTCGAGAGTTATCGTGTTAACGGCCAGCCGGACAAAATCGATTTCGACCACGTATTCTTGATCAGTGAATCGAACCAAATCGCTTAAGACCATTTTCAGCCAAAAATTCGAAAATTACAGACATTTGGGCAAATTGATAAAGACTCTGTTCCGAGGAACAAGAGTGCCAAAAAGAGGGATAGTAATACATATTGTTCATATTCACCTTTCATCGTAGATTCTACACGCAGCTATTGCAGCGCATATGTTATTTTGTTGGACTCATGAGCTTAAGGTACTGGGACAATTCCCGTAGCCATAATTATTCGTTTTGGTTTACATGCACGCTTTTTCTGGGGAACAACGTGTTACAATTTTGCCCAAATGTCTGTAACGTTCGAACTTTTTGCCGAAAATGGTCTCTAACGATTAGATTCGACTCACTGATGAAGAATTCGAGGTCAAATTTTATTCTGTCTGGCCGTTGCCACGATAACATTCGAATGGTTAGAGATATCGACTTGAAATTTTCAGGGTAGGTCGCGCCTCCAAAAACGACGGTCGAGCTTGTTAATAGGTATAATCGGTTTCCGAGTACTAGTTTTGTCTTCAACCAATATGGATCCGAACGAATTGAAACTTTGCAACTATAGTTATAGAATACGGATATAAAGACGTATGTGAAATTTTGTGCAGATCGTATCACTAAAAATTGGTTCAAGCCCTGTGGACAGGAGCTTTGGCGCTCTTGTTCAAACTTTGACAAATCATATCTCCGAAATTATTGGTCACTGGGAATTATACAAATGAACTCTTACGATTGAACTGCATTATGAAGGAAATTGAATTCAAACAGACCGATTCTCCCTAATAACGAACTTATCCGAGATATTCATTCCTCAAATCTACTCTGAAAATTATATTATGTCAATTAAAACTTAAACAATATTGCAGTTTTGTTTTTACAGGAAATATTCTGAAGCCAATTGGATTATGTATCTTACCAAAGAATAGATTTCCATCATCATATGGATTATCAACGGGCATTATATTATCATTATCATTATATGATGAAATTATATCATTCTCATAATTCTACGATAGCTGAGGTTATTTCATTGGTCATTTTGCATTCAATCATAATTTGTTTTCTAGAACAGAAGGTTTATTTAACGAGGTATTTTATGTCAAGAATAACGAACCAGAAATAATAATGATATTTTTCTCTCATGGGAAAATAAGATGACATGTAAGAACACAGATCATATAATAATTCATAGATAGAATAATCAAGTACAGAATTCTTTGAAAACATAGAAGTACGATTCATTATTGAAATTTCTAAAACTCATATCTCCGAAAGTATTAGCTTGTTGAAGTTGAAAATGATATCAGTGGATTTTTAGGGTGACTGTGCATCTTAAAAAAAAAATCAACTTGAAATTTTTAATGAAAAAAAAAATTTTTTTCGTTATTCCGAAACCATGAGATTTGGTCCAATAACAAACTTAACCTAGATATTTATCTGAGAGATAGATACTCTTAAGATTTCTACTGCTACTTCTACTACTCAGTTCAAGAGTTATTGTAGAAACAAAATTTAAAAATAAAAAAAAATTACACTTTACGGCAACCCGATCAATACAAAACTTCGCATGCATATAAAGGTCATTATTCTACAATTTAATGCAAAATTCAGATAAATCCAGTGATTGGTTTCGAAAATGTTCATAAAAACTGTTTTTACTAAAAACGGCCATAACTCCTAAACCGCTTGGTGGATTTCGCCCGTTAACGAACTTTTCCGAGATATAAACGCGCCAAACCTACCCTGCAAATCCCAATCCTCTTTTCGTTCGAGAGTTATCGTGTTAACGGTAGGACGGACGGCCAGACAGAATCGATTTCAACCACGGATTCATGATCAATGAGTCAAACCAAATCGTTTGAGACCATTTCCAGCCAAAAATAAAAGAAAATATTATTTATATCACGATAACTTGATAACGGAAAGAGATAGCGGCTTACAATTTTTAGGGTAGGTTGCGCATCTGAATGCGACATTTGAGTTCGTTAATAGGCATAATCGGCCGAACGTAGTTTTACCTATCCGAAAATTGGTTCTTATTTCCTCAATAACTCAAAAATTACGAAACATCCTATTCAAACATGGTAATTGGTTGAATGGTTGAAAGTTAGTATACCTAATGCAGACGAGCAAATTTCAGTGAGGATCGAATCACTAGGAAATTTTCGAAAAATTATTGAAAATTATTGATAAAAGTTCTCTATATCAGAAAGCATTCGCTAAACATCGCTGAAATTGTGCGAGAACCTTCTATGCTCAACAACACTGCATCTAAGTTTCAAATTTGAACATGATCTGATCTATATTAATTGTTGGAGATCCGAGCAGTCTTGGGTCAGTTCAGTAGCTGGATGGGTGACCATTTACACGGTAACTTTCGAACGGAAAAGAAAGCGACTTGAAATTTTCAGGGTAGGTTGCGCATCCGAATGGGAGAGTTATGGAGGTACGATGTTGGCCATAATCGGTTCAAAGGTTTCTGAGTTATGCCCACCTGGAATATTATTTTCTCGATAACTCAAAAACTACAGACCCGATCAAATTGAAGCTTGCTAACTAGTTGTATAATATCTATATAAAATTGGCTCAAGCATTGAGATGAAGTCAGGAGCTTTTGCGCGTATGATCTATTGTCCATTCTCCTGTATTGGACGCTCCTGACTTCACGTCAGTGCATGAACCAATTTTTTTTTTCGTAATTTTTTAAAAATTTTCTAGAGGTACGGTTCTCACGAACTTTCACACACGTCTTTATGTCGATATTCTACAACTAGTTACTAGCTTCAATTCGATCGAGTCTATCTTTTTTGAGTTATCGACGAAATAATACCCATCCAGCAACTGAACACACACAAGGCTGCTCGGATCTCTAACAATATAGATCCGATCGTGTTCAAGTTAGGTTCTGAAGACTCTCGCAAAATTTCAGCGATGACGGAGTAATAGTCTCTGATATATAGAATTCGTTTCAATGATTTTTTGAAAATCATTCTATTGCTACTATTCTCACCAAATTTTGCGAGAATTTTTGCGTTGGTTTTCTACATCTAATAGTCATGTTTGTATTGGATCAGTTTTGTATTTTTCATGTTATTGAGGAAATAACAACCGAATTTCAGATAGGTATAACTTCAAAACCGTTTGGTCGATAATGCCTATAAAAAAACTCAAATGTCAAATTTAGATGTACAACCTAACCTGAAAATTTCAAGTTGCTATCGTTTTCCGTTCTCAGGTTATCATGACCTAAATAATATATTTTTTTTTAATTTTGTATGAACGATTCTTACAAAATTTCACTAACGTCCTAAGGTTTGTATTCTACAACAACTCACCAAGTTTCATTTTAATTGGATTAATTGGTTGAAAAGAAAATTTTTACACGGAAACCGGGCCGATTATGCCCATTAACGAACTTGTCAGTCGTATTCGGATGCGCCACCTACCCTGAAAATTTTAAGTCGCTACTTCTTTCCGTTCTCAAGTTATCGTGGTAGCGGCCGGACCAGCATAATTAAATTTGACCTCGAATTCTTCATCAGGGAGTCGAACCTAATCGTAAGAGACCATTTTCGGAGAAAAAACCGAAATTTACTGACATTTCTGCAAAATGATAACGTTGTATGTTCCCCAGAATATACGCGCAACAAATTAAAAATAATATATAACCTTTCAAAAGCCCCCTCTCACAAATATACTCCTCTGTAGCCGCATGGATCTCTCCACTAGTTTTCAAGGATATTCACTCTTGTTCTTAGAAATCCCTTAAATATTTGATTTCAGAGAGGAGACTGTCATGGCTCAAAAGGCCAGGAGGGTCTATCTCAAAACCAGGTCTGGCCAATACAAACGATGATTATTCAGAACTTCAGATGTTCGAAGACCACTACAGGACCCTAATGTAGGGCTATCATCTCCCATAGATACATGCTTCACTATCTATTGTGTTATGAAAAAATCGGTCCGGAAATTTATGTCATAATTTAATATGTCATCAGGGCATTCATGGTTTTGAAGGTTCTCGCAAAACTTCAGCAATGTCAGACAAATGCTTTCTGCTTTTCAATTATTTTTCTAGTAATACGATCTTCACGAAATGTTGCAAAAATTTTTGCGCTGCCATTCTAGAACTAATTACCATGTTTGAATTTAACCGGCGTCGTATTTTTTGGGTTATAGTAGAAATAATAACCAAATTTCAGATTGATATAACTCCAAAACCATTTGGCCGATTATGCTAATTAACGAACTTAAATGTTGCATTCAGATGCGCAATCTACCATGAAAACTGCAAGTCGCTATTTCTTTCCGTTCTCAAGGTATTGTGAGATACATAATATTTTGTCGTAATTCTTAAAAAAATTTCTAGTGCTACGGTCCTCACAAAATTTTACACACGTCTTCATGTCGATATTCTACAACTAGTTAGCAAGCTTCAATGCGGTCGAGTCTATATCTTTTGAGTTATCGAGGAAATAATATTCCAGGGGGGTATAACTCCGAAACCGTTGGGCCGATTATGGCCAATGGTGGACTTAACTCTCCCATTCAGATACACAATACGCTGAAAATTTCAAGTTCCTATCTCCATTAGTAAGAAACTTATCGAAGCAACGGTCACCCATCCAGCTACTGAACTCACACAAGGCTACTCGGATCCCCAACAATATATATTTGATCGTGTTCAAACTTGGAATTTGGTAGTAGAGTCAGGTTCTGAAGGCTCTCGCAAAATTTCAGAGATGTCGGATGAATAGTTTCTGATTTATAGAATTTGTTTTGATTTTTGAAAAGTTTTCTAGTAACACGATCCTCACACAATTTTGCATGAATTTTTTAGTTGGCATTCTGCAACTAATAACCATGTGTGAATTGTATTGGTTTTGCATTGTTCGAGTTATTGAGGAAATAACTACCAAACTTCAGATCCGTTCTCAGGTTATCGCGACATAGAAAATATTCATTATCGCTTTACCTTAAAGCGATAATCCCTTTGTACTTGCATTCTTTAATATATTTTACTTAATTTTCTAGTGATTTGATTCTCACAAAATTTCACAAACGTGCTTAGGTTTATATTCTACAACTATCCACCAAGATTCAATCCGATTGGATTTGTATTTGCTGAAAACAAAATTATTACTCGGAAACTGTTGGGCCGATTATGTCAAACTTGTCAGTCGTATTGGGTTTGCGCCACCTACCCTGAAAATATCAAGTCGCTAGCTCTTTCCGTTCTCAAGTTATCGTGGCAACGGCCGACCGGCCGGACAGACAGAATCAAGTCAATCGTTTGAGACCATTTTCGGCAAAAAAATCGAAAATTACAGACATATGGGCAAATGTGAAATTTTGTGAGGACCATACCACTAGAAAATTCTAAAAAAATTACGAAAAAATATTATGTATCTCAGGATAACTTGAAAACGGAAAGAGATAGCGATTAGCAATTTTCAGGGTAGCTTGCGCATCCGAATGCGACATTTAGGTTCGTTAATCGGACACACGGTTTTGGAGTTATACTCATCTGAAATTTTGTTCTTATTTCCTCTGTAACTCGAAATATACAAATCTGATCCAATTTAAACTCGGTGATTACTTGTAGAATGCCGACCCACTAAAGTTCGCCGAATTTCGAGAATATCGAATTCTGGAGCTACTTGAGGCGTAATTTTTTTCGTATTTATATTCCATTAGAACACATATGTCAGATTTAAAAATTCTGTGATCATAGATGATTCTCTCGTTACTGAATTATGTCATTAAAAAAATGGTATGAAATGTATTCATATATTATAAAAGCCGAAAAATCGTGTCTTGCTCATTCTTCTACCCATTTTTCTAAAATTTATATATTCTCTTCGCTCTTGATAGATCTTTCAAACAAAACAAACCACAACTACCGAAATTTTGACTATCTCTAGAATAGTGTAAGATCGAGTCGAAAATTTAAAGCCATTTTCAAAGTTGATGTTGAATTTGCCACGTTGGTGAGATGGTTACCTGGAATTATTGAATGAATTGAAGCAATGCTGAAGAGAGTGGGTTACTTTCTCAGAAGATTACTTAATTGTTAATCAAAAGTGTTAATCAAAAGAAGTTGTGAGAAACACAAAGTGTTCCCCAAATATATCAAACTGAAGACGGACAACAAAAGAGGTCCATCCAGAAGAGGAGCAGAACAAGGGATGAGAAGATGGCTGAGAGAAGATGTGAAAATTCAATACAACAAGAGGGATATTTGTAATGTATACATTAAAGTCATTCATTCCGAACTTGCACATGGACTCCATTCGGTAGAATTCGATATTTTGGAGCGCGAAATTAGATTAAAAGTTAGGAGTAAGATTCATCGGAAATTTTGTAATCAAACTCGGAAGTTTAATTTACTGAAACAAAATAAACCGGAAATTAAACACGCTCAGTCCAAAATTATGAAACATAAATTTTTTGACCGATTCATAAATTTATCAAATTCGAAATTTTCCAGCGAAGAAATAGAATTGTTGAATGAAGGTTTCAAATATAATTTACGCACCCCAGTTAATAGAAAAAATTTAGAACAAAGTGCTATAGGTACAGAAATAATTCTCAATCGACAAATAACCAAAAATCAATCGATTAAATATCAAGCGGCACATTTTATTAAAAAACAGGAACTTTCTGAAAACGGCAGAATTGAAAATCGTGAAAACATTGAAATCGAAAAGCGCCGTGGATAATATTGTTTTTACAAAAGCCGATAAAGGAAATACTGTTATCGCAATAAACAAGGACGATTACATTAAAAAAACAAAATTATAAAATACTTAATAGGGATCCGACTACAAAATTTCAACGAGAATTAAAGAACAATTTGAAAGATATACATTATTTAATAGATGAAAATTCAAAATTTAAACTAATTCTGAGTAACCCGCAAGTCCCGCAATTGTACTCGTTTATCAAACTTCATAAAACGGATAGAAATATTAGACCAGTAGTTTCGTACATTTCAGCACCAACAGTTAAAACTTCGCGTTTTGTAATAAACACGATTAAAAATTATTGTAACTTCGTACCAACATTTTCGATCAAGAACTCGCTTGATCTAGTAGAAAAAATTAAAAATATTTCCCTACCGGCCAATTACTTTAGTTTCAACGATAAGATTTATACTAGCGATGAAGGATATATCATGGGGAATCCGCTCAGCCCCCTTTTGGCAGAAATATTCATGGACAATCTAGAAGCCATCGCTAAAACACATCCTATTTTCTCCAAATTCGTATATTGGTTTAGAAACGTAGATGATGTGCTCGCGTGTTTTAAAGGAACAGACCGGCAACTGATTATATTTGTAGATTTTATTAATAGCATTCATCCAAATGTCAAATTCACAATAGAAATGGAAAATAATAGTGCAATTAATTTTTTGGATTTAACAATAACGCGGAAAAACTATCAACATGATTTTTCAATATTTAGGAAACCATCCCATACGGATACAATCATTCATCGATCCTCGTGTCATCCATTCGAACATAAAGTCGCGGCATTTCATAGTATGTTACACCGGCTAATTAATATACCTTTATCCGAAGAAAATTATGGTACAGAATTAGAAATTATCGAACAAATAGCGGTGAACAATGGATATAAAACAGAGTTAATCAGAAAAATGTTGACGAAAAAAACAATTTAGAAAAACAATTAGTTTAGTATTTCCAGAAATTAAGGATAAAAATAAAATATTCAATAGCTTAACATATTTTGGTACACCGAGTCAACAACTTAAAAGGTTTCTTCAAAACCAACAGGTGAATATCTCATTCCGGACTAATAATAACCTTGCCAAACTCATAAAGAACAATAAATCGAAAAGGAATAAAGAAGATAAATCCGGTGTTTATCAATTAAATTGCGGGAGTTGTGACAAATCATATATAGGAAAAACTGGTAGAAATTTTGGCATAAGAATAAAGGAACATCATCACAGCTACAAAAACAACAAAATTAATTCATATTATTCGAATCATTTATTAGTAGAAGGACATAAGTTTAACCCGGATTTAAAAATTCTACACAATTTGAATAAAGGTGTGCAACTGAATTACTGGGAAATGGTCGAAATAAATAGTGAAAAACATACGGGTAATTTAATTAATGAACAATTAGATCTAAGTTTTTCACCGTTACTCAAACTATTCAAATAGAGAATCAATTTATAAAAGCATTAGAAATGAATTATTGTTAATTTGTACAAAGAAACCAGCAGTGAAATCTCATGTAATTAGTTTTAAATAAGTCTATTATGTAATTTGTTTTAAATAAGTTTCTCATGTAATTAGTTTTAAATGATTCTGTGTCCATGTCATCTAGGTATAGGGAGATAATAACTTGTTAAGAATTTAGTATGATGTAGTCTGATGAAGTCGCTGTATCGACGAAACGCGTCACAGTATCGAATAAATAAGTGTAAATCGTATATAATTTTTCATTGAGTCAAAAGTGCGATACAATTTTCGTTCCATATAATCAAATATCGGCCTGCCTTACAAGTGTGGGAATTTCAGATAACCAATTGTAGTTTAATAGAGTTTTAATATGACATAATTTGTATATATGTGATACTTCACATTTCCACCAATTATTTACCTCATATGTATTTCTTTGGAAGCGAAGGATCTCAAACGCTCTTTCTTGAGAACGCCCACAAAACTAAAATTGCAATGCAACACACCTTCAATATTAAATATAACTATCCTTGAAATTCTGGCACTAGAGTTGTTTATTCTTCTATTATCAATAGGTTACTTCGACATGATGATTCAGTGTATTTTTTTATTTCCATTCTTGCCGATCATCCCATGTATATTATAGGTTCATCCGAAGATTGGTTTGAAATAAATACCATAACTACCTGCAATTAAAGTAGATATTAATTACTTGGTCCTCTCAATTACTTCAAATTACAGAACTCATTAATATGAACACAGGAAGCAAACAAGACTTCTTAGATTTCTTCTATTAGAAACGGTTGGATGTGAATCTCGTATAATATAAGTAAGCTAAAACAAATTTGATTTTACGAGAATCTTTGTAAAGCTCAAATTCTTGAGGTGAGAATAAATTCATATCCGTATCTTTTCATCATTTTCTTGGATACACTCATTGGTAACTTAGCGAAAATTCGCAAAAGATAATAGTTACTCATATTGTTTGAGTGACGAAAGTAAGATCTCCGCCTTTATTGTTCTCTAGCTTAGAGTTAGACACCAGATCTCTTTCTACGAGTACGTTTGATACATTATATTATTATATTTTTTGTTACATACAGGGTGATTTCTGACCAATGGACCATCGGTCAGGGGGTAATATAGAACAATATGGGCTTATTGCTTATTGCCTTTGAGACACTTAAATAAATCAGAAAGCGAAAATGAAAAAAAACAGGACCGTACTAGAACATTCATTTTTTACATTCTGGTACCAAAAAATCACTCTATATAAAAAAATATAATTAATATAAAAAAAATTGATGTCAGTTTCGTGAATAGAAAAATAAACACTATGAAAATCAATAATCAAATCGAATGGCACAAATTTTTTGTACGGAGTAGCGTCATCTGAAAAACAAAATATCAGATCTTTTTCATTGAAAAAATGTGGGAAAGCCCTGTGGATAGGGGCTTTGGCGCTCTTGTCCATTCAAATCATATCTCCGAAAGTATCGGTTTCTCACAATTGGTAATGATATAAATGTATTCTTATGATAGAACTGCATCATAAAAAAATCAATTAAAAACGTAGATTTATGAATAATCTCAAATTTTGGATTTACATACATCAGCAAATTAGATTTAGAGCATTCTATGAAATCATAAAATTACGATTAATTATTGAAATTTCTAAATATCATATTTCCAAAAGTATTAGTTTGTTTGAGTTGTGAATGATATCAATGGATTCTTATGATAAAACTGCATCTTTTAAAAAATTGAATTTGAAATTTGTAATGTAAAAAAAATTTTTTTTTCGTTACTCCGAAAACTCCGATTTTTGCCTAATAACGAAATAAACCGAAATATTTATGTCCCAAACCTAATCTGAAAACTTCAACTGTCTAGATCATTCCGTTCAAAAATTATCGTGTTCACGGACGGCCGGCCGGACAGAATCAATTTCGACCTCAGATTCTTGATCAGTGAGTTGAAACAAAACGTTTGAAACCAATTTCAACCCAAAACTCGGAAATTACAGACGTTTGGGCAAATTGATAAGTTCTCTGCCACGAGGAACAAGAGCACCAAAAACAAGATAATACCTATAAATCTCGAAATAATCGAATGATTTCAGTGGACGCTATGATTATGAATAAGGTACAAAATAATTATTTCAAATAAAATACAGGACCGCATCTGAGCCTTTGTTCTGATGATCAGATATGAAAAACATCACTCCGTGTATGATTCCCACTTTTCACATTTACATACATATACGTGAAGAGGAGAAGAATTATGTCGAAAACAATGGATTCAATTAGCAATATTTATTTGTCGTGATGATGAAAACGTTGCGGAAAGTTTTTAATTTCAATTTTAATCAAACAATTTGTATGTGAATCAAACTTGTAACTAACAAAAAAAATGATAATTAATAATAAAATTTCATAAAAAATTCTCGAAATGGCCACCACCGATAGGCTATGCTTTCTTCGACCCTCTGATAGATTTAAAACAGATTTTCGTAAGATTTGAGGGTTATTCCGAATATCAGCATATACTCCATCAATTCTCTCTGAATTAATTGAGTTCTGGTATTTATAGATACCTGATAGACTAATGGTGGGTTTAACAAAGCTTCAATTAGCTCACTTGTGGATTTAATTCGATGGTTGTATCAAAAATGAACTGAAAATCGACATAGAATCGCACTAATTTGGCGATTAAGAGCTGTCAAAGCCCTGATCTATATCGATGGTAAATTCGATTAAGAGTGGCGAATACAGTTCAATGAAACATTATTAACATGCAAATTCATCGATTCAAGGTTACATTTTTTTTTCTTGAAAAATTTTATATTTCAAAAACCAAATTTCAGCTTGATCGATTTCTTATGATTCTTTCAATTATCAATTCCTCAGGTTTGACCCTGAAACCTCTACTGGAGTTCAAAAAATTAATTTCGAATATCATTATCGACTTACCAGTTTATTCAGAACGGATATCTTACATCCTCACCCATATTTCTTGATGACAATCCTCGTAAAGTCCGCAGAAGGAATATGTTTGCGACTATGGAACAACACTATCAGGGAGAACACATTATTGAAATGGATAGATTCAAAATATGCCACAGTAATTTCATTTGGTTTGCAACGAAAATAAGCAAATATAAATGACAACCAACGAGAAAGACTGTACACAAGGCTGTAACGTGAACAGAATTCTGTTTAGTTCTCCTTCAACGCCAGTTCGAGTACCGGTACAGGTAAATAGTAGAGGAAGGAAAACGGTATACGGCCAAGCAGTAAGGCGATGGAGAAATTGAGAATATCGGATCCTTAACAGTAATTTGTTTGATTGGGAAAGATTTGATGGTTTCAAGATATTCAGTTATTCTCAGTCACACACAAGTTATTAACATTCGAATTATACTTTCGATTTTTTTTTCATTAAACTAACCAAAAGGCTGCAAATCCCATACAGATGCAAAAAAACGAGTTTTACCTAAAAAATATTTGGGAATCGCATACCATTGCTAATAATAGCCTCTGTCGAATCAAAGAATATATAGTGGTAGAAAAATACCTAGCTAATCTCTAGTTACTGCAGCGCTTGATAATTCAATCAAATCTCCATCCGTGTATAGAATGCTAAATTATTCTGGAGGCTATCCTTTCATTACACAATAGTAAACGAATTTAACCTAACCGATATCGTACTGAAATTAGTAATATATTGAAATTCCTTTTTTAAAGCAGTGTGATGAATATTTTAAAAATCCACCCGTTTAATGCAGTTCAAGTTCAGACTATACAGGGTCATTAATTTTTAACGTCCTTTTTGCGCGTATGTTCTGGGGAACATCGCGTTATAGTTTTGCCCAAATGTCTGTAACTTTCGAGTTTTTTGACGAAAATGGTCTGAAACGATTTAGTTCGACTCCCCAATGAAGAATTCGAGTTCAAATTTGATTCTGTCCGGCCGGACGTCCGGCCGTTGCCACGATAACTTGAGGACGAAAAGAGCTAGCGACTTGAAATTTTCAGGGTGGGTGGCGCATCCCAATACGACGAACAAGTTCGTTAATGGGCATGATCGGCCCAGTGGTTTCCGAGTAATAACTTTGTTTTCAACCAATATACATCCGATCGAGTTGAAACTTGGTGAGTAGTTGTAGAATATGAACATAAGCACGTTTGTAAAATTTTGTGTGAATCGTATGGCAAGAAAATTTTGAAAAAATTATTAAAAAATATTTTTGTTGTCACGATAACTTCAGAACGGAAAAAGATAGCGGCTTGAAGTTTTCAGGTTAGGATGTGCACCAGAACGCGACATTTCAGTTTGTTTATGAGCATAATCGGCCAAACGGTTTTAGAGTTATAGCAATCTGAAATTTGGTTGTTTTTTGTTCCTCATTAACTCGAAAAATACTGAACCGATTGAATTCAAACATGTTAATTAGTTTCAGAATGCCAACGCGAAAACTCTTGCAAAATTACGTGAGGATAGTATTTGTAAAAAAATTTTAAAAAATCATTGAAAATTAAAAAAAAAATTGTATATATCAGTAACTATTCGTTTGAAATTGCTGAAATTTTGTAACAGCCTTCATAACCTAACTCTACTGCCAAGTTTCAAGTTTTAACATGATCGGTTGAATATTGTTGGAGATTCGAGCATTCTTGTGTGAGTTCAGTAGATGGGTGACCGTTGCCTCGATAACTTTCGAACTAAAGGAGATAGGGACTTGCAATTTTCAGGGTAGGTTGCGCATCTGAAAGGGAGAGTTGAGTTCGTTTTTGGGCATAATCGGTCAAACGGTTTCCGAGTTATACCCACCTGGAATATTATTTCCTTGATAACTCAAAAAATAAATATTCGATCGAATTGAAGCTTGCTAACTAGCAGTAGAATATCATCATAAAGACGTGTTTAAAATTTTGTGAGAACCGTACCCCTAGAAAATTACGAAAAAAAAATTTTAAGAACCGCACTCCTAGAAAATTTCAGAAAAATCACGAAAAAAAATTGGTTCAAGCACTGACGTGAAGTCAGAAGCTTTTGCGCGTATGTTCTATTGTCCATTCTTCTGTATTGGACACCCTTAATCAAATTTACCATGGTAAATTATGTTGTCCATTCTCCTGTATTGGACACTCTTAATTCGAACAACATAATTTACCATGGCAAATTCGATTAAGGGTGTCCAATACAGAAGAATGGACAATAGAACATACGCGCAAAAGCTTCTGACTTCACGTCAGTGCTTGAACCAATTTTTTTATCAGATTATTAAGAGTAGGATCTCAGGTATTAGGACTTTGTTTAAAGATACCTATAACCACGCCAACAACAATATAATATATTGTTATGGAATGTGATGTAAATTTGGCAGAGTGTGTATGTTATGAAAGTAGTTGAAAATATATGAAGTTATATAGAAGTTTAACTTTATTTGGGAATTGTTTTTCAATATAATTCAAGAAAATGAGCGTTAGATTCGAATCAAGAACCCTCAAATGAGTATTGAGTCTCAGTTACAAAGTTAAAAGTAATTGAAAAGAATGTCAGTAAAGAAGTACACGATAGGATTGAAAGAAATATTGGTGAAATTCGAAATGAAATACAAAAACAGAATGAACTAACAGAAAAACAAGATGAAGGGATAAGTGATCAAAATGAAAACTTGGAAATAATAACAAATAGAGGAAATTAACCATATATAGAAATTGTGAATATAGAAGAAGAGATAATAATTATGATAAGACAACAATATGAAATGATAAATAATTATTATAGAAACAAATATAATGAACAATATGGAAGAAATAATGGTTGTGAGGAAATTAATAAAA
Organism: Halyzia sedecimguttata; assembly: GCA_937662695.2. Lineage (NCBI taxonomy): Eukaryota > Metazoa > Arthropoda > Insecta > Coleoptera > Coccinellidae > Halyzia > Halyzia sedecimguttata. The sequence goes on along the minus strand of OW569416.2, from coordinate 4,362,370 downwards.
CAAGAAGAGATCGAATTTGGGAAATAATAAAAAATTGATATATAAAATGGTATGAGAAAAAAAGTTGAGAAACCAGAAAGATATTGGAAGAAGAGGCAATATGATGATATTGTACAAAAAGTTGAAAATTGGACAAGCAAGAAAAAAGATATTTGAAAAAATTAGGAAAGAAAAAAAGAAAAGTCAAGTTCAAATAATGATTTTTAGTAGATTAACTATAATTTGTTAGAGATTAAGTAATAATTTCAAATTGATTTATATTTGAAATTTAAAATATTTATAGCTCAAATTTACAATTTGATAAGGAATCATTTTAATATCGAAAAAGTTGTTATGGTATGAAATTGTTATTTTGATATATTGGATATGATATGAATGATGATTATATAATTGAAAATCCATGAAAACAAGGAGATAATTGAGAGTAGGTGAAAATATATCAAGAGTTTTTAAATATAATTCAAGAAAATGAGTGAGTAGATTTGTATCAAGAACCCCCAAATGAGTATTGAGTCTCAGTTATATAATAATTGAAATCATATAAGTGAATTCAATTATTATGTAACTGAGACACGATACTCATTTGAGTGTTCTTGATTTTGGTGATGAGTCGACAGCCGTAAATGGTATATTGCATAATCAAGAAGGGAAACTTAAAATGTAGTTGAGTTGTGTTTGTTCTGTTAGAGTAGGATAGTTTTCGATATTATTTTTATATTTGATTCATTAAGGTAACTCAGGCAAAGTCAACATGATAACCCCACAAATAGTGATAATTATACCATTGTTTGTTGATGAGTGGATTTTATTTTCGTCATAGAATTAGAGAATGAGGTTGGATTTAGCGCGTTCCATCATTCATTCCCGATATCAATGCCTGTAGTTGTTTCTGAAGATTACTTAATGTGGATAATTCTAATTGATTATGTAAACTAGGTAAATCCTGAGGCTAATTTCCACTTGTTTAGCCGTGAGAAATGAGTAAGTAACTCTCCAAGTCATTGGCGTTCCTATAGCTTGTAATACCCCGTGATTTAAATAAATAGCAATAATTTCTATTTTCATAAAAATAACCATAATTAAAGTACTGTGATTCCTATGTTCGCAATATACGCTCTGCTCGTAGGTTCTATGCTTGTATGAATTTCGATGGTCCGGATTTAAAAGGATGCCAAAACAAAAATGACGTGGTGGTTTGTAACAGGACCAATGGCCCTTGAAGATTTCTCAAGTGGCTTGGCGTCTTATTAGAACTTATAAAAGGAAGACGATGGGTTATCGAAGCTCTCTGTTCCTTTGTGTGTGCTGCAATAACGAGATCGTTCCACAATTTGAATGTTGAATTTCTCTGAAGTGTAGTTATATGGTATTGTAAGTCCACAAGTAAGTGTTCTGCATTGATAATGATTATTAACACCGCTTTTGTGTTTGTTTACCAGATCCTTATACTGCCTTGACTAAAATATGGTACTCCTTAACAATTTCATGGAGCTTATATTACTTTTCTTTCAGTGTGCAATCTTGTTCGTAAATCAGAGTTTACGTATTACAAGAACTTAATAATTATCCTATTTGTTTGATATCACTGATTTACATTATGCATTTACCTAGTGGGACCAATGCAATTCCGGTGTTTGCTATAAATATAAATATTGAATGTTAAGCTTGTTCATCGGTTTCTTTATTAGACTAAAGGTATTCGATCCACGTCCGGTATGTATGAATGTCAGTATATGTGTCCTAGGGCAACATTCTCCCCGGTGGAAATCAAAGGTCCGGGATCGGGATTACCGTATTGTTTTATTCGTGTCGTTCCGCAATGATTCACATGTTGCTATTATTAATCTTGAATATAACTACTGCACTTGATATTAATATGGCCTTTGATGGATACCGAAGAACATGTCTTAAAAGCGACCTTGGGTATCAAGATTGAATAGTCGGCCCTCGTATCCACACTGTTAGCTACCTGAGTATGAGTGTCGAAATAAAAGGAGGATGTGGGACGCTACACCTAAGCTACCGGAAACCTATGAACAACTGCAAGCTACTTATATGTGTAATTTGGATGATATCCATACACCAGAAGGTTATTGCTTCCACTATGTACCTGTTTTGATGTACCATTTCATTATTTCGTTCTACTATGTATCTATTGCTATTGACCATGCACATATTGATCTTCACGATATACCTTTGGCTACTCACCATGTACCTATAGTCATTTACTATGTACCTATTGCAATTGACCATATACCTGTGTCTATGCATTATGACTTAATTGGATCCAGCATGATACACGATATATCTATGGATAGTGACCATGTACCTATAACTGTTTACTATGTATTTATTGCAATTGACCATGTACTTGTGTCTATGCATTATAACTTAATTTCATCCAGCATCCATTTATATACTGTTGATTTTCACCAAGGTACATGTACCTGCGAATATCTATTTGAACTGATCTAGAGTGTGCAAAGAGGGGGGTTTTTCTTGTACGTTCTTTTCCCCTCTCACAGGTAATTTGCGCCGAACGTACATTAAACCCTTCAGGTTCATATTATGATTGTTTTATTTCATTCCCTCCTGACCTTCCCAACAATCTCTCTTACTCTAGGTATCTAAAAGTATTTTGGGTTGCATACACAACGTAGAGTCCTTCTTTGTTCACTAGACGATCAAAATCACACAGCCAAGGGTAAGAATCACGCCATAGCCATAGAGTCAAATAATAGAATAGCTTCACTTGAGTCACGGTTAACGTAGCATTTATGGGTGGGATCAGTACAAGCTATATCTTTAAATAAAGTCCTAATACCTGAGATGTGACACTTACTACTCAAGATATTTCCATGAAATTCATTTTCAATGTGATATCCGGGGTGCCAAGAAAATCTAAAATATTTTCTTGTTTTTGTCACTTATGGTTACACTGGAAGTAGCTCAAACGAAAATACGCCACAACTGTGATTTCGCTATTGTCTTCAACCACAATATTTCTCTGTTTTTTTGGCTGCTTTGTTATGAAAGAAACCTAAATTCTGTTCATTATTCTATTGATGGTATCCCTTTATGGTCTAGGTCGGTCAGGAAATCTCTCAATGTGGAGTCTAATTGTTCTATTCACAACTCGACTACATAAGCCAAGAATGAAAATGACATTCAGGTAGGTAATCAGGCATTTTGGCGAAAATTTAGGAAACAATGAACACAAACTAGACTGAATGAAAATTAATTTCGCTGATGTGTATTCCCAATGTTCACCATTTTCGATATTGAATTAATTGATAATAAGATAACTAAATTAGAACGGAATGCTCTATTTACCCTAGAAACGTGTTGTTTCTTGTATATCTCGGAAATGGTAAATTTGATATAGGACATCATATATTTATTTGCTTTTAGGAATAGAATCATAATTCAATAAAAAAAATATGGTTCCCACTTCAAATAAGGATTATAAGGAAGTTTTTTATGGAAACTCGAATCGAAATTAGGCATCTTGTAGTGAATACCCTGGAAAATGTTCTAGTCAAAATCAGAGGAAAAACGAACAACATGGCTTTAGTAATATTTCCTGAAAATTTCATCCTTCTTAAGTAAAAGGGCAAGTAGCTATGACCACCTACCTGTTCATCCCAAATAGAGAATATTTGTATAAAAGATCAAGTATGTTCATCATTGAATGGTTTCTTTCTGGGTTTTCTCTCCCAATCTCTGGAAAATATCTATAAAATAAAAAATTAATTATTTTGTGATTTGCTTCTGCGTAAGAAACACAAGATATTTGTCAGAAGCAATCAATTGAACAATGTTGCCTAACAAATAACATATTTTTCAGAGTTTGGGAGAGAAAACCCAGAAAGAAACCATTCAATAAGAATCCATTGCTATCATTTTCAAAATCTTTTGTAAGATGTAGTTCCATCATAAGAATCCATTGATGTTATTTTCAACTCTAACAGGCTAATACTTTCGGAGATATGATTTTTCAAAATTTCAACCATCGTCATTCGTGATTTCAGAGAATGCTGTCATCGTAAATATGAATTTGATGATCCGTGTTCATACATATCACACAGAATATACCCTAGGTAAGATATATTCTATGTGTCGTCGTTGTCATATATTAGTGTTCTGTGATTGTCATCTCATAGAGAAATAGAAGGAATTGTATCTTTTTACAGATAAAAGATTTCAAACTGAGTATGATGTCATATGTATTTCTAGTTCTATTCAAAATTCTTGATATAAAAGACCTCCTGTTCTAGAAAACAAAGTATGTTTGAAGGCTTAATGAACCATGATACAATCTCAGCTATCATGGATAGCTCTCGGATAATCCATATGCTGATAGAAATATATTATTTGTAAGTTAATAAAATTGGGTTCAGAATATCACCAGTAAAAACAAAACTGGAATGTTGACTAAGTTTCAATAATTGATATAATATAATTTTCAGAGTAGATTTAAGGAATTAATATCTCGGATAAGTTCGTTATTGGGTAGAAACGGTCTGCTAGTTTCAGATTAATGATTTTTGGGACTGTTGTTTTTTTAAATAATAATTTTTGAAGCATTAAAACATCGAAGCATTGCAGATGGCTCAATTTTTAAAAATAATAATTTTTGAAGCATTGAAGCATGGGCGATTGCTCATTTAATTTTGATAAATAACCTATTATTTGAATTTAATTTCCTTCATGATGTAGTTCCATCATAAGAATCCATTGATATCATTCCTAACTCTGAGAAACCAATACTTTCGGAGATACGATTTGTCAAAGATTGAACAACAGCGCCAAAGCTCCTGTCCACGGGGCTTTCTCAGTATTCTGCAAAATATAGTTCCAGTTAAACATTTGTTACTTCGGTAGATACTTGGAATCCTGGAGAGCTGTAATTTCGGATGTGCATTATCAATACCCCGTGTATCATTTACGTTTAATGAAATACGTCTCTAATCATACAGGGTTATTCAAAATCGGAGGCAAATACTAAAACGAACAATACCATAGCGAAGATTTTAAATGAATTAACTTAATTTGACGCAAATCCTCATGCTTTCACCAGAAGTACAGAATAAGATTTAGGCCTAACCGGAACATTCTGGATGATCTTGCTACAATTTGATCGGCGAGGTGGCGTTAGCTCCCGGCCGGCCATCTCCAAGCGCTGCTATTCCACCACGGCAAATAGCGTTCCCTACCGTTCTCTCACGTTTCCGATATTTTATTCCGATGTTTCGAATAGGTGAATAAGCTTTGTAATCAGCTGAATGCATAGGTATACCTTCCTTAGGACTAATAAATTAAACAAATTTTTTCGTTCAATTCTGAAAGCACTACAGGTACAGCTGCATGGTTCAAAATATGAAAATATTCTCGTAGCGCTCAAGTAGAAGTTTGTAATTTTAGTTTTCTGGATATCTGAATGGCCGGCCAAGAAATCTTATTAGCAGGAAACATGTGTCGATCAAATACCTAATCAAATTGATTTTTTCGTCCTATTTGGATATCCTTAAGTACCCAGCTTCAAGGATCGAAATATGAGGTTTATCTCATAGTGCTCAGATAGAAGTTGGTATTTTTTTTTTCGAAAGATTCAACTAGCTGGCCAAGAAAAATAATTAGAAGGTTACATGTATCGATCAAATACCTAATCAAATTGATTTTTTCGTTCGACTCAGATATCCTTAAGTACCCAGCTCCAAGAATCGAAATATGAGGTTTATCTCATAGTGATCAGATAGAAGTTGGTAATTTTTTTTCTGAAGATTCACCTAGCCAGCCAAGAAAAATAATTCGCAGGATACATGTGCTGATGAACTACCTAATCAAATTGATTTTTTTCGTTCCATTCAGATATCCTTAAGTACCCAGCTCCAAGAATCGAAATATGAGTTTTATCTCATAGTGCTCAGATAGAAGTTGGTAATTTTTTTTTTCTGAAGATTCAACTTGCCGGCCAAGAAAAATAATTAGTAGGATACATGTGTCGATCAAATACCTAATCAAATTGATTTTTTTCGTTCGATTCAGATATCCTTAAGTACCCAGCTCCAAGAATCGAAATATGAGGTTTATCTCATGGTGCTCAGATAGAAGTTAGTAAATTTCTTTTCTGAAGATTCAACCAAGAAAAATAATTAGCGTATATTCTTCTCTGCTAATAAACGCATCTGACTTAGGGACATATAGAAGTTAACTGATGTTTTTTCCACTTCTTTTTGCGCGTATGTTCTGGGGAACATCGCGTTATCATTTTGCCGAAAATGGTATCAAACGATTTAGTTCGACTCCCCAATGAATAATTCGAGGTCATATTTGATTCTGTCCGGCCGGCCTTCCGGCCGTCGGGCCGTTGCCACGATAACTTGAGAACGGAAAGAGCTAGCGATTTGAGATTTTCAGGGTAGCTGGCGCATCCCAATACGACGGACAACTTGGTGAGTAGTTGTAGAATATGAACCTAAGCACGTTTGTGAAATTTTGTGCGAATCGCATGGCTAGAAAATTATTAAAAAATATTTTTGTTGTCACGATAACTCGAGAACGGAATGGGATAGAGGCTTGAAATTTTCAGGTTAGGATGTGCATCAGAACGCAACATTTGGGTTCGTTTACAAGCATAATCGGCCAAACGGTTTTAGAGTTATAGCCCTCTGGAATATGGTTGTTTTTTTCTACTCATTAACTCGAAAAATACTGAACCGATTGAATTGAAACATAGTTATTAGTTGAAGAATGCCAACGCAAAAATTCTTGCAAAATTTCGTGAGGATAGTATTTTTAGAACATTTTTAAGAAATCATTGAAAATTAAAAACAAAAAATTCTATATATCAGTAACTATTCGGCTGAAATTGCTGAAATTTTGCAAAAGCCTTAAGAACCCAACTCTACTGCCAAGTTTTAAGTTTTAACACGATCGGTTAAATGTTGTTGGAGATTCGAGCAGCCTTGTGTGAGTTCAGTAGATGGGTGACCGTTGCCTCGATAACTTTCGAACAAAAGGAGACAGGGACTTGCAATTGTCAGAGTAGGTTGCGTATCCGAATGGGAGAGTTAAGTTCGTTTTTGGGCATAATCGGTTTAACGGTTCCCGAGTTATACCCACCTGGAATATTATTTCCTCGATAACTCAAAAAATAAAGATTCGATCGAATTGAAGCTTGGTAACTATTACTAAAAAATCAACATAAAGACGTGTTCAAAATTTTATAAGAACCGTACCCCTGGAAAATTTCAAAAAAATTACGAAAAAAAAAATTGGTTCAATCACTGACGTGAAGTCAGGAGCTTTGGCGCGTATGTTCTATTGTCCATTCTCCTGTATTGGACACCCTTAATCGAATTTACCAAGTTAAATTATGTTGTCCATTCTCCTGTATTGGACACTTAATTCGAATTTACCATGGTAAATTATGTTGTCCATTCTCCTGTTTTGGACACTCTTAATTCGAATTTACCATGGTAAATTCGAATTAAGTGTCCAATACAGGAGAATGGACAACATAATTTACCATGGTAAATTCGATTAAGGGTGTCCAATACAGAAGAATGGACAATAGAACATACGCGCCAAAGCTCCTGACTTCACGTCAGTGCTTGAACCAATTTTTTCATGTTGATATTAGTAGCTTTCTATTTGACGCTGTATCACTTCCAAAGTGATGCGGCATCAGTGGATCTGTGTTCTATTTGACAATCCTAGCTTTCTATTTGACGCTGTATCACTTCCAAACTGATGCGAAATCAGTTTAAACCAGAGAAATAGAGGGATTTTCGTCTATTTCTCTGGTTTGAACTGATTTCGCATCACTTTGGAAGTGATACAGCGTCAAATAGAAAGCTAGGAATGTTGTGATTTTGAACTGATGCGTATCACTTCCAACTGATGTTACTCCTGGTGGAATCAGTGTCTTTGGTCAAGTAATCCGAAAAAGTCCTTCTATTTGTCAGATTCACATCAGTTTGAAGTGAAGAAATTCGGAAATTAATCAGTCAAATAGAAAGCTATGAATGTATAAGGGAATTATTTTGAAATAGCATTGCGGGGATAGTGCGTTCATTTCAAACATCTGGGGATTGGGAACCCAAATCGCCATAAACCTCAAGCGATGAGGGGCCGAAACATATTGAAGATATTGAAGATTGAAGGAACTTGAATATATTCTACTCTTAATGATTTCAATATTTTTGTTATGAATTGAAAATACACTCAGATTATTTTTTATTACTCTGAACGAAAACATTTCATTCGTAGCAGTGCCGGCAGAATTACAATGCAAGTATAAAAGGATCATGGCGTTGTTGCCAGATTCGACAAAGAGTAAAAAAATTGCCTCCGTGACGAAAAATTCTTCAAATCGCGTATTACTTATTTTTTTCTTGTGTGTCCTTATGTAGCTCTGCCCCTGAATGTAGTAGAATCATTTCTATTTAAATAATATTAAAACGAAATTTAAAGATTGTGGGAAAGCCGTGTGGATAGGAGTTTTGGCGCTCTTGTTCAAACTTTAACAATTCATCTCCGAAATTAATGGTTTTTCAGAGTTGGAAATGATGTCAAATAGAATTGCATCATAAAAAAAATTAATTGAAATCAAATAACGAACTTATTCGATATATTAATTCCTCAAATCAACTCTGAAAATTTGATATATTATATCAACTGAAACTTAGCCAATATTCCAGTTTCGTTTTCACTGAAGATATTCTGAACCCAATTTGATAAACTTACCAAATGATATATATCCATCATCATATGGATCCGAGAGCATATAGGTTAGGGGTAGTTATGATATCCTATGATTGGTCATCTTGCATTCAATCATACTTTGTTTGTTAGAACAGAAATACATTTGACATGTCTGACAGTGAACACAGATAGAACAAAGACAGATAGAATTCGCATTCCTTGAAAACATAGATGAATTATTGAAATTTTGAAAAATCATATCTCCGAAAGTATCAGCTTTTGAGAGTTGAGATTGATATCAATGGATTCTTACGATGAAATTCGTAATTTTTAATGTAAAATGAAATCGTTACTCCGAAACCATCTGGCCGATTTTGCCCAATAACGAACCTTATATATGTCCCAAACCTACTCTGAAAATTTCAATTGTCTATCTCATTCTGTTCAAGAGTTATCGTGTTAATGGGCAGCCGGCCGTAAATCGATTTTGACCAAGGATTCTTGATCAGTGAGTCGAACACATGTATCCTGCTAATTATTCTTCTTGGCCGGCTAGTTGAATCTTTCGAAAAAAAAATTACCAACTTCTATCTGAGCACTATGATATAAGCCTCATATTTCGATTCTTGGAGCTGGGTACTTCTGGATATCTGAATCGAAGGAAAAAAATTAATTTGACTAGATATTTGATTGTCACATGTATTCTGTTAATTATTGTTCTTGGCTGGCTAGTTGAATCTTCAGAAAAAAAAATTATAAACTTTTATCTGAGCACTATGAGATAAACCTCATATTTCGTTTCTTGGAGCTGGGTACTTAAGGATATCTCAATCGAACAGAAAAATCAATTTGATTTGGTACTTGATCGGCACATGTATCCTGGAAATTACTTTTCTTGTCTGATCTACATTTGTGTATCAAATATTCTTTTTTTTTTTTTTTTTTTTTTTCATTCACTCTATTTTGGGTTCGACCTCTTTGGTCATGCGCTCAGTCACTTCGTAGATTTAATATTGCTTTATACCTCATTCATACCAGACAATCACACCTCCACCACATCCATGCCCTGAGCGGGATTCGAACCCGCGACCTCCGGCACCACAGCAGGTCTTTCTACCCACTGGACCACCGGAGCCGGCTCAAATATTCTTTCTTGTGTTAAGGTTCATAATAAACAATGAATATCTTAGTGGCAAGAACTTTCAAATTATGAAAAGAGGACTGTATTTCATTAATATGTTTTGAACTGAATAGATTCGTATAATTTTCACTATAAATCTAATCTATCAATTGCATAGAAGGGAACGCACCCTCACTCAACTGACACTCTCCATAGAACATACAGAAATTATGACAGGGAGAATCTGTGATTGTTTACAAGAAAAGGATGGCAAGCAAGCCATGCACTTGAAAACCGACGCCTCTTAAGATTGGGAGATTATAAAAGGAAAATCTTGGATGGATTGGCGCTCTTAGCTCTTCGGTTCCTGAACGTTCAACATTCAACAATTCCTTAAGTCCCAATATTATTAGTGTTCAACAAGTTACAAGTTAGTCAGATATAAGTGTTATGGACCAAAGGGGTGAGAAAAAGCCTAAAGGGTGTTTTACATTATTAGTACCTGATCATTGTGCCCTTACGACTTCGGTCCAAGTTAACTATATCCTTTTGAATGCATCTAATGGCGTACCTTATATTGTGTAATTAATCTACTGGTATTAGGATCTGAATTATTAATGAATCTCTGTATTTCCTCTTCATAATTATTGATGTGATTAATTTGATACCATCGATGTAAAGGGAAAACCCTGCCGCATTAAAGCTCACTAAGTTCATGTAGGTAAGGATTATTATGTTATTTTGATTGCTTTTTGTGTCTGAGCTTTGCGGAGATATTGTAGAGCATTTATGGTGGGTTTGATAACATATAAAAAGGTAACTTCTTAATATTGTTGGAATTGGAAACTCCGTAGCATCAGTAAGCAGGAATGTTAATACGGTAGAGTATGAATGAGTAATATGTCTTCCCAGGTGTAACGAGAGTGAACCCAGAGTTAGTTTCATAATGTCACGAACGTTTTCCTGCATTTTCATCAGCTTTGGCCACACAGATGAAGCAGGAACACGGTTTCGTTATTCAGAGCTTAGATCTCTGTGAGTTTGTTCAAATACGATGATTCCTTCTGGCGAAGCTAAACGACACCGAACACCTCTGCGGTTAGCGCATCCCCTGTACATATCCTGCGCCTCCCGATAGCTGTAGGTCAGGCACTGGCTTGAGGAAGAAAGGGTGTAGGTCAGGCACTGCTCTTTAATCACCTCCTGAGTGTATGAATAAGGTAGAAAGAGTGTAGGTCAGGCACTGCTCTTTACTCACCTCCGGGGAATGTCAATGTGGTATAAACACTAATGCTTACTGACCTCCGATGAGGTGAATATTCCATTATCGTATTACAAAGAATGTACGATCTACCAGGTGCTCTCTTTATCGTTCTCAATTATTGTAGAAATGTGAAGGTACCAGTTGGTTGATATAACTATGTCTGATCACGACGACCACACAACTGGGGGTTTTTCTAAGCGTTCTTTTCCCCCAGTTATACACAATATACGTATCTGAACGCACAACCGTTGTTTGAATCTTCCCGCCCATTTTCCTTGTTTCATTGAGTGTAACTTGGGTTGCCTACACAACGTAAGTAAGTAGTCCTACCAATTCACTAGATGATCACAATACAGCCAAGGTTAGATAAATTAGGTCATAGACTTCAATAGTAGAGGTCCCTGTGATATTGAAAGGTTATTAGAGGTATTTAAAAAGCGGAATCAGTACAGAACTAATAACATAATTTGTTCGTCAGCCTATACCTATTCAAATATCAGGAATGAATGGACAATCTGCTATGATTATCTCCAACCTTGCTCTAAACATTTCGATGATACTTTCCTTAGGTATTTCGAGTTGTGAAAACTATGCACCGAGTGTAAGTTGCAACAACCCATTACACGAGGTTAAATCATTGCAGATAGCTCATTTAATCTTGTTAAATAAACTATTATTTGAATTTAATGCAGTTATGGTGCAGTTTTATTATAATAATCCATTGATATCATTATCAACTCTGAGAAACCAATACTTTTGGAGATATGGTTCGTCAAAAATCGAACAAGAGCGCCAAAGCTCCTGCCACTGGGCTTTCCCCCTTTTCAATAAAATCTCCGTTAATAAATTCAACAATACTTTACAATCGATGCCAGTTGTTGAATTATCATAATTTACATGTTCTATGAAATTTCATGCATAGCTAATACAAAATGCAGCCCAATATATTAATTTTCATTGGCCTGAAAACTTGCTTTTAATACCAAAACCTTACAATTTAGATATAGGAACATGTTATAGCGTTTGAAAGGAAATTTAATTATCTTTCAATGCATCTTATGATATACAGGTCATTCCATTTGAAAAATCGCACTTTCGATTGTTTAAGTATGTCTAGGAATAGCCTCGGATTTCGAACAACCATATACATATATGATTAGGGACGTATGTCATTATTATTAAATGATACACGGGATATTGTTAATCCACATTCGAAACTTCTGCTTTCTAGAATTCCAAGTAACAAAGTGATGAATGTTGAATTGAAGCTGTTTTGTACAACAAAAGAAAAAAATCAATTAATTACTCAAAAACCGCTACAGATAAGAATGATAAAAATCATAATAAATTAATTAGGAAGCTACGGCGGATCGAAAAAAGCAATAATATAATAATATAAGGTTTTCCATTTGAAATATCAAAATTGTTAGTACTTTTCGATAAAAGCGGCAACACCGCACTACTGAAAGTATTCAAGATCGATGGAGCAGGGGTTCCTAGCCAAGGAACCAAATTTTCAATAAAATCGTACGTCCCGTTCTCCGTACAAGTCCAGGGTACCATCGACCTTGGCCCAATGTTGTCCCGAAAAATTTACTGTCTTTTTCCATTCATATTTGACTTTTTTTCAATTTCTTCTTCAGCACTTAACCTACATTAATATTCTTCAAGATTTCGGCGGAAACACATATTTTTTACGGGCAGCATAAAGTTGGCCCGGAAAATTCAATCACCAATTTTTCTACTCCTATGTAAGATTTTTCTATTTTTTCTTCAGCACTCACCAGCACCTAGCTAGCATGAACTTTCTTCAAGATTTCGATGAAAAATAATGGTTTTTCCGGGCTGCATATAAGTTGGCCCGGACATTTCAATCGCCAATTTTTCTACTCCTATGTAAGATTTTTCTATATTTCCTTCAGCACTCACCAGCACTTAGCTAGCATCAACTTTCTTCAAGATTTCGATGAAAAATGCTGGTTTTTCCGGGCTTCATATAAGTTGGCCCGGAAAATTGAATTTTCATTTTTTCCACTTCCTCCAGAGATTTTTCATTTTTTTTCAGCACTCTTCAGCACTTGACTAGCATCGAATATACAATTTTTTTTTTGTAAAATTGCCACAACTGCCGGGCTAACTTGATGGACCTCTCTCTGGAGATGCCCTAGAGTTGAAGAGAGTCGCCCCGAGTTAGCTCCAAGGATATACCCATAGACAAGATATACCCTATATACCCTATATATATATATAGATAGGCCACTCTAACCTTATTTCTGTTCCTTGCAACACTAGCGGTGCGGCACTGGGATTATTTGAAGCTCGAATGAGCGGGAAATTCAAATATATCTCCCATATATCCTATATTCTATTATATTGATTTCCAGAACACTGCCAAACACCAAGTTGACGATCATTCGTCAAAAACCTGGCATTTGACAATGTTTTTGGAACAATGGTTTTCGCTGTAATCGAAAGAAAACAAATGAAATCCCAAAACTCTCTTTAATAAAATTATATCAGATTCATGATTTAAGTTCAACATTTCATGTGAACTAATGTACATGTATATTAGAAAAAGAAAGAATATCGAAATTAAAAAATACATTTGGCATGAAAATAAAATTTAGTGTGCATGACATGTTTAAAAAAATAATTATATACAGCATATGAGGTAAAAACTTTCTTCAATAAAATTATCCTTATATACCTTCAAATTTGAAGGAGCAGTTAAATGAATGGCTGCCTTAATTCCAATATTCATTTACAAGGACAAAATCAAATGTGAAATATCGTACAAAAAATGGTTATCATTATGCGAGTACAACACTATGTGGAAGTATATTCTACTCCAATATACATTTAGAAGGACAGAATCAAATGAGAAATATAATACAAAAAATGGATATCATTATGCACAACATAATGTGAAAAACATTTTGTACGTGAAAATCACCCAGTGGTTTCTCTATATAGCCTATTTATAGCAGCTACATTTGCAAAACCTTGATCACAAAGAAGTGCCACGACATGAGGCCCACGATCTAACAATATCTTCAAGTAATTTGGAAAGATCATCACGTTTCATTCCACCATGATTGAAGAAATAAGCTAAAGTTGTTTGTTTCTATTTATGAATAACTCCCCTAGCCATGAAGACCATAACCTTGTCTGCAATATTAGGAGAACACTTAATCACTTTACTTGTATTCTTATTACAGTTTTTTACCGAACATCAAACAGTGATATTCGAAAAAGTTTATTTCACAACACTGAACACTCAGATTTCACCAAAACTATGTAAAATGTAAAAATAAAAACAAGCACGCCGGTAGCGGACAGCGGGACAGCTGATCACAGATCAGCTGATAAAGCATCACGTGATCCACAAATCGAGCGAAGGCAGAGACATCCTCAAATTTCTGTGGGATTATTCGAACTAAAAGAACTATTCTAAGGGACCAGACCAAGATGCATCGTATTCTATGCATCTATGACCAGACTTTAGTGAGAGAGTTTCCACCCCATGGATATACCTCGCTAAGTTTTGATGGGACGAGTAGAGAGCGAGTGGGCGTCGCCGTATGCGTAATGTTGGAACCTAGCCTTACTGCGAAAGTCACAGAAAGAATTTAGGAATTTTTATTTTTTAAATTGCGTTTTGATTCACCTACCTACCTAAGTTGATTACTGTTCTCTGTTTGTCAGATTTTAGTGTGCAATGGCTGAAAAAAGTATTGTTCTTGGTAAATGATTCCACATCGAAATTGCTCTGGAATACATCAATCCACGCTTGTGAATCCATTTGAAATACACTTAAATCGACACACTGACAAAACAAATATCTGCGGTTAAATCAAAATTAGCGAAGTTAGGTTAGTTTGTTTGACAGGAACGGTTTAAGTAGATTATAGAAGATTTGCAAGTACGCATGCTCAGGTTTGGTGCTCCCTATCGAGCTCTAACTCATCAGAATGAGAAGCTTGGAGCAAACCCGAGAGACACTACAGCGAGCTCTCGCGGTTGTTGGAACACGAAGTTGTGTACCCCAAAATCTTGTAGGAAGCTCCAATTCCTCAATGCGCATGAGTGTGATGCTCCAAACTTGTTGATGGAACAAACCTAATCTAAATCTACATCACAGAAATTTATGATAGGTTTGAATTTCAATATGAAGAGGCACATACATCTAAATAACATTACATTCGACTCAATATTCATTAATATACGAACAATTAAGGATATGCCAATATTTTGAGCTTGTTGACTGTGGCAAGGCATTATATTTCAGTATGATTATTAAGAACTGTATGAGCTCTATTTTGTTGAACAGAGGAAACAATTTTGTAAATTGCTCAGTTGGAATTCATCATATTTGGCTAAATTAGTTACATAAATACAGGAATTCCTCTGAGATGTGAAATTGTGTTCCTACGTTTTTTCAAAGACTGTGTGTGTGACAATTTCCAGAATAAATGTTCAACAACGAATAATTCTGAACATTTTCGCTGAGCGGAAGGCGTCAGATTTAGACCCTGAAACGCTACAAAAGAGTTATTTAACGTTAGTGCATGCTGTTTCTGACAATTATCTTGTATCTCTAATGCAGAAGAAAATTCATAATAATTCAAAATGTTTGTATTATAGGTATTTCATCGGAGTTAGGGAGAGAAATCCCAGAAAAAAACATTGAATGTACTTGTTTGTTCTTGAAAACTAATGATAACTTAACATCCAAACTCATCTTATAGTAGACCTTGAAGATAAATCATTTTAGAATCGTCTTAGAGGAACATGGTGGCTATACCCAGGTAACACAGACCTCGCATAGAGGTCTCTGAGAGGTTACAATGTGGATGAAAATGCGAGCTCCCAATGTGAGGTCCTAAAGATATCACATGTGTAACCAGAATAAGACATTTCCATTGCGAGCTACTAAGGATGTCACATATGTAACCAGAATAAGATATCCCCATTGCGAGATCCTAAAGATATCACACATATAACCAGAATAAGATATTCCTATTGCGAGCTCCTAAAGATATCGCAAGTATAACAAGAATAAGACATTCCCATTGCGAGCTCCTAAAGATGTCACATATGCAACCAGAATAAGACATTTCCATTGCGAGCTCCTAAAGATATCACACAGATAACCAGAATAAGATATTCCTATTGCGAGCTCCTAAAGATATCGCAAGTATAACAAGAATAAGACATTCCCATTGCGAGCTCCTAAAGATATCACACAGATAACCAGAATAAGATATTCCTATTGCGAGCTCCTAAAGATATCGCAAGTATAACAAGAATAAGACATTCCCATTGCGAGCTCCTAAATATATCACACAGATAACCAGAATAATATATTCCTATTGCGAGCTCCTAAAGATATCGCAAGTATAACAAGAATAAGATATTCCCATTGCGAGCTCCTAAATATGTCACATATGTAACCAGAATAAGACATTCCCATTGCGAGCTCCTAAAGATATCTCAAAGATAACCAGAATAAGACATTCCCATTGCGAGCTCCCAAAGATATCACGCAGATAACTAGAAAAAGACATTCCTATTGCGAGCTCCTCAAGATATCACAAGTGTAACGAGAATAACACATTCCATTGCGAGGTCCTGAAAACCTCGCAAATTCAACAAGAATAGGAAATCAGGTGGCGTGTTGTAGGGATCTACTCCATTCCTACTCTGCACTTCTCGGTTCCACCGGTAGATGGCGCAGTCGTCTACTCTGTACCCGGAAGAACAACCCAATCGCTTATAACCCGAGTGGAATATCGATCTACGCATCGAAGTGATGTATTCGGCGCCACACATGTACTGCACATTTGGAGGATATATAGATTATAGATCCATATCGCAGCCATCTTCTCTCAGTACTGCCCCGGTTGAGCAGCCTGAGAACTTCCCCATGTGATATATCTGAGATGTTACTGGGATCATCCCCTGTGGAGGACATTTGGAGGTGATAGAGAGGTCTGTGCGACCTCCCTGCGATATCGCAGTACACATCTCAGAATATTCCCCAGGGTCAGCAGTTTGAGAATTTCCCCATGCGATATCTCCGAGATGTTACTGGGCTCATCCCCTGTGGCGGACATTTGGAGGTGATAGGGAGGTCTGGGCGACCTCCCTGCGATATCGCAATAAACCTCTTGAAATATTCCCCAGGGTGAGCAGTTTGAGAACTTCCCCATGCGATATCTCTGCGATGTTACTGGGCTCATCCCCTGTGGCGGACATTTGGAGGTGACTGGGAGGTCTATGCGAGCTCCCGGCGATATCGCAATAAACCTCTCAAAATATTCCCCAGGGTGAGCAGTTTGAGAACTTCCCCATGCGATATCTCTGCGATGTTACTGGGCTCATCCCCTGTGGCGGACATTTGGAGGTGATAGGGAGGTCTATGCGAGCTCCCTGCGATATCTCAATAAACCTCTCAAAATATTCCCCAGGGTGAGCAGTTTGAGAACTTCCCCATGCGATATCTCTGCGATGTTACTGGGCTCATCCCCTGTGGCGGACATTTGGAGGTGATAGAGAGGTCTATGCGAGCTCCCTGCGATATCGCAATAAACCTCTCAAAATATTCCCCAGGGTGAGCAGTTTGAGAACTTCCCCATGCGATATCTCTGCGATGTTACTGGGCTCATCCCCTGTGGCGGACATTTGGAGGTGATAGGGAGCTCTTGGCGACCTCCCAGCGATATCGCAATAGGCGTCACAATATCCCGACAGGAGCTCGCCGGGACATCTCTGGGAGGTCCCTGTGTTACCTGGGTAACAATTATATACTGGGGTAAACTAACTTCTATTATCCATAGTGAACAAATATTTGCGGCCCATAAGGAGCAAGCTCTGATAAAATTGGAAAACTAGAAGGGAAACTAGGTGAGGACGAGTGTTCAAAGCAGAAAAATGTGGTTTCAAATATAATAAAAATGCGTAGTAGAAATATTTATATCACCATTTATTATTATAAGCGTACCAGATAGCTCAGTTGTAGAGCATCGGACCTGAACCGGAAGGTCCCGAGTTCAACCCCGGGGTAGGCAAGAAATTTCCTAGTCAGACGTTAGCGGCCACCATTCGTTCAAACAGTACTATACCTAAGTCGATAACAATATCCTTCTGGGTAAACTTTCATCCTTTAGTTTTAGTCCTGCATTTATTGGCCTGATAAGATTTTATTTGGAGGGAAGAATGAGTCATGTTTTTTGCGCGTATGTTCTGGGGAACACCGCGTTTCCATTTTGCCCAAATGTCTGTAACTTTCCAATTTTTGACGAAAATCGTCTTGAATGATTTGGTTTGACTCCCTGATGAAGAATCCGGGGTCAAATTTGATTCTGTCCGGCCAGCGGTTGCCACGATAACTTGAGAACAGAAAGAGCTAGCGAATTGAAATTTTCAGGATAGGTGGCGTATCCCAATACGATGGACGAGTTCGTTAATGGGCATAATCGACCCAATGGTTTCTGAGTAATAATTTTGTTTTCAACCAATATAATAATATTAATCGCATCAAATTGAAACTTGGTGGATAGTTGTGGAATATATAAACCTTAGCAAATTTGTGAAATTTGGTGAGAATCGTATCACAAGATAATTTCAAAAAAGTATTTAAACATACTTTTTATGTCACGATAACCTGAGAACGGAAAGAGATAGCAAATTAAAATTTTCAGGTTAGGTTGTACATCTGAATATAACATTTGAACTTGTTTATGAGCAAAATCGGCCAAACTGTTTTGGAGTTACACCCATCTGCAATTTTTTCATATTTCCTCAATAACTCGAGAAATACAGAATTGATCCAATTCAAACATGGTTATTAGTTGTAAAATGCCAGCGGAAAAATTTTTGCGAAATTTCGTGAGGATCGTATCACTAGAAATTTTTTAAAAAATCATTGAAAATCATTGAGCTAAATTCTATATATCAGAAACTAATCATCCGACATGGCTGAAATTTCGTGAAATCCTTCAAAACCTAACTCTTCTACCAAGCTCCAAGTTTGAACATGATCGGAGAATTATTGTAGGAGATCCGAGCAGCCTTGTGTGAATTCAGTAGCTGGATGGGTGACCGTTGTCTCGATAACTCTTTAACGAAAAGAGATAGGGACTTGAAATTTTCAGGGTAGGTTGCGCATCTGAATGGGAGATTTAAGTTCACTGTTGGCTATAATCGGCCGAATGGTTTCAGAGTTATGCCCATCTAGGATATTATTTGCTCGATAACTCAAAAAATATAGACTCGATCGAATTGAAGCTTGCTTACTACTTGTAGAATATCGGCCTGAGGACGTGTGTAAAATTTTGTGAGGACCGTACCACTAGCAATCTTCAAAAAAATTATGTATCTCATGATACCTTGAGAACGAAAAGAAATAGCGACTTGCAAGTTTTAAGGGTAGATTGCTTATCTGAATGCGACATTTCTGTTCGTCAATTAGCATAATCGGCCAAATGGTTTTAGAGTTATATCAATCTGAAATTTGGTTATTATATCTTCAATTACCCAAAAAATATGTTGCCGATTCAATTCAAACATGGTAATTAGTTCAAGAATGCCGACACAAAAATGTTCACAAAATTTCGTGAAGATCGTATTACTAGAAAATAAAATATACAACAAGCACTGACGTGAAGTCAGGAGCTTTTGCGAGTATGTAATAATAATAATAAAAGTGGTTTATTGTAAACATTGTTACAAATGGCCATTGACGAGGTCCTTCAGCCTGTGAGACATTTATATCTTTTTTAACAGTAATTTTGATTGAAATTATAACATTAAATATGATTGAGAAAGTTTTTGTTGCTAATTTTTGGTGTCTTCGTTGTTGATCTGTTGCAGAGTTTCCCATAGAGTCATAGCAGGGTATCTGTATTTGTTGTGATTTTCTTCTCGTTGAATGCAGAGCTGTTTTAAAATGCTGAAGTTTTTCTTATTCCTACAGAATTTCTTAGCTAGTAGTCGTAGTATTTGGTCTATCGGAACAATTTTGGTAGTTTCATATAGGAGGTTGTTGGACGGATTATACAGAGGGTTTGATGGATGCCTCAGCTTTGTGAGTTTTCTCAGTGCTGTTGTTTCTGTCACTTTTAACGTTTTTTGTACTGGATTTCTGCTGTTGAGGAATAGTATGTGTCCATATTCAACAATAGGTCTGCAGATCATTTTGTATATTTTGCTAGCAGTTTTATGGTTTATGCGCTTTTGATTGTACGTAAGTCCTCTGAATTGTGCTGCTCTAGAAACCGTGGGTTCTTTAATTAATCCTGCGTGGTGGTTACAATTAAGTTCACTGACTAGGTTGATTCCAAGATATTTGACACTATTTTTGGGTTGGATTCTTTGATTGTATAGTGTTATATTCGGAGAGGTGCCTCTTAGTCTATGATTGCAGATCAGGAAATGGCTTTTTGTTGGATTGGGACGGAGTATCCATCTATTAAACCATAGGGATGTCCTTTCTGTTAGAGCTTGTAGTTGTTCCGTAGCATCTTGTATATTGTTGGCTTGACTTATCAACACTGTATCATCGGCAAATTGCAATTTATAACATCTCCGGTTAATATATTTGGGAGCGCTGTTGAAAATATCGGCACAGTATAAGTTGTAGGGAGTAAGCGATAATGGAGAATCTTGTGGTAGCCCTCTTTCTGGTGTAAACTCATCTGATAGGTGGTCATCGATCTTTACTCTCTGAAATCTATTCTCAAGCATATTCACTACTATACGTGTGCGGTATTCAGGGGAGCCGAAGGTATAGAGTTTGTAAATCAAACCTGAATGCCATATACTTTCAAATGCGTTGTTGATGTCCAAAAAGAGTGCTGCACTTTTCCCTCCTTTTTGTCTCGTTGCTTGAGAATTGTTACTTAGGACTATCAAAGGGTGTAAGGTTGAGTGATGGTCTTTAAAGTCGAAGTGATAGTCAGGAATTTCCTTGCCCATAGTTGATTTTAATCTATCTAGAATTATTTTTTCAAAGTTTTTGCCTAAGTTGGAAAGTAGCGTGATTGGTCTGTAGTTCGATAGTTTGGTATGATCAGATTGTTTCTTAGGTATTGTGATGATAGTCCCTGTCTTCCATTCCCTTGGAAAGTAGTGATTTGAGAAGCAGTACTCGTATTTTTTGATGATGAAATCGTGTACTTCTTGGTCAAGTTTTCTCAGTATGTCTTTTGTGATATGGTCATGGCCAGGAGAGGTGTTTTTGCCCTTCTTTAAGATTTTGTAGTATGTGTCAGGATCTATAGTTTGCTCTTGTTTTACCACTTCATGGTTCTTGAAAATGTCCATCCATTGTTCTATGTTGTTGTAGTGTTCCAGTGAATATACTTGCTCAACTTCCCAATCTCGTTCCAAAAATTCTTGCCCTTTTGTCTGTTGATGCGTTCACATGCTGCAACCCATGTGTGAGCTTTGTAGTCTTGAATCATTCGCTGTATGTTTTTGTTGTATTGGTTGATATTCTTCTTCATTTAGTCATCTCCTTGTGCTATATATTCCCTGTACATTCTTCTTTTCTTTTTTATAAGTTCAATTATATATGGTGGGAGTTCTTGGGTGCAATAAGATTTGCAATATGTAGGTGAATTTTGCAATATTTCATCAGAAAATAGCTTGTTGAACTTGTTTATGCATTTTTCATTTATAGTATCTACCTGTTCTATAAAGCTCCTGAGTTGCTTGTTGACCTTTTCACATCACATTTTTTAAGATTGTATCTCGGTGGTTTCACAGTATTTCTCGGTGGTTTTTCAAGATCAAATCTGATATCTACAGCAAGATGTACTCCTCCTAGGTCCGGAATAAGATTTATAATAGGTTGCCAAATATCTCCCTTCCGCCTTTTTGTCTTTTGAATTTCGCGGCTATGTACAAAGCGCTACAGAGCTCGTAACTGGCAATCCTATACATAATTTGAAAGGTCTTGACATAACCTACAAAACGACGCTATGTATGATTAGTTTGGATATTGCGTTCAACAGTTATAGACGTGTAAACATGGAGTTCACTAACGCCGAAATTCGCGCTATTTTAAAGTTTTCCTTCGTTAAAGGCAAATCCGCTAGAGAAACGTTCCGTGAGATTAATGGTGTTTTGGGGGATGGTACTCTATCAGTTCGAACCGCGGAGGAATGGTTTCGACGATTCAGAGCCGGTGAAAACGACACCATGGATAAGCCAGCCGGCGGAAGAACTGTGACGACAAATACCCAGGTAGCACACTATATTGGCGGAGTATCGATTTTATATTGGTCCAATATAGATACATAGATTCATAGTAAAACTATATATCCCCAATATTGGCCCTATATTGGAATTTCAATATATATCCAATATTGTGACTTGTTGCTACCGCCAATATTGGCCCTATATTGGCGATAAAAAATTTGTCAATATTGTAAATGAGGACGACCTCCAATATTGGCCAAATATTGGGATTTCTATATCTGGCCAATATTATGAATTAGGGCTGCTTCCAATATTGGTCAAATATTTGTATTTCTATATTGGACCAATATTGAGAATTAGTACTGCCTCCAATATTGGACCAATATTACAGTTTCAAGATCTTGCCAATATTGGGAATTAGTGCTGCATCCAATATTGGTCAAATATTGTGATTTAGATATTGGGCCAATATTGTGAATTAGTATTGACTCAAACATTGGCCCAATATTACATTTTCAGGATCTAGCCAACATTGTGACTTCTTCCTACCGCCAATATTGGCCCCAAATTGGCAAAACTATATTGGCCAATATTGAATATGAGTACTGCCCCCAATATTACCCCAATATTGGGATTTCTATATCCGGGCAATATTATGAATTAATGCTGCATCCAATATTGGTCGAATATTGAGATTTTCATATTGGGCCAATATTGTGAATTAGTAGTGCCTCCAACATTGGCCCAATATTACAGTTTCATGATCTAGCCAATATTGTAACTTGTTGTTACCGCCAATATTGGCACCGAATTGGCTAGAATATATTGGCCAATATTGAATGTGGGGTACTGCCTCCTATATTACCCCAATATTGGGATTTCTATATCCAGCCAATATTATGAATTAATGCTGCATCCAATATTGGTCGAATTTCAAGATTTCCATATTGGGCCAATATTGTGAATTAGTATTGCCTTCAACATTGGCCCAATATTACAGTTTCATGATCTAGCCAATATTGTTACTTGTAGTTACCGCCAACATTGGCACCGAATTGGCAAAACCATATTGGCCAATATTGAATATGAGTACTACCTCCAATATTAACCCAATATTGGGATTTCTATATCTGGCCAATATTATGAATTAGGGCTGCTTCCAATATTGGTCAACTATTGGTATTTCTATATTGGACCAATATTGAGAATTAGCAGTGCCTCCAATATTAGCCCAATATTACAGTTTCAAGATCTAGCCAATATTGTGAATTAGTGCTGCATCCAATATGGGTCAAATATTGTGATTTAGCTTTTGGGCCAATATTGTGAATTAGTATTGCCTCGAACATTGGCCCAATATTACATTTTCAGGATCTAGCCAACATTGTGACTTCTTCCTACCGACAATATGGGCCCCAAATTGGCAACTATATTGGCGAATATTGAATATGAGTACTGCCCCCAATATTACCCCAATATTGGGATTTCTATATCCGGGCAACATTATGAATTAAAGCTGCATCCAATATTGGTCGAATATTGAGATTTCCATATTGGGCCAATATTGTGAATTAGTATTGCCTCCAACATTGGCCCAATATTACAGTTTCATGATCTAGCCAATAATGTAACTTGTTATTACCGCCAATATTGGCACCGAATTGGCTAAACCCTATTGGCCAATATTGAATGCGGGTACTGCCTCCAATATTACCTCAATATTGGGATTTCTATATCCAGCCAATATTAGGAATTAATGCTGCATCCAATATTGGTCGAATATTGAGATTTCCATATTGGGCCAATATTGTGAATTAGTATTGCCTCCAACATTGGCCCGATATTACAGTTTCATGATCTAGCCAATATTGTAACTTGTTGGTACCGCCAACATTGGCACCGAATTGGCAAAATCATATTGGCCAATATTGAATATGAGTACTACCTCCAATATTACCCCAATATTGTGATTTCTATATCTGGCCAATATTATGAATGCTGCTTCTAGTATTGGTCAAATATTGGTATTTCTATATTGGACCAATATTGGGAATTAGTAGTGCCTTCAATATTGGCCCAATATTACAGTTTCAAGATCTAGCCAATATTGTGAGTTAGTGCTGCATCCAATATGGGTCAAATATTGTGATTTAGATATTGGGCCAATATTGTGAATTAGTATTGCCTCGAACATTGGCCCAACATTACATTTCCAAGATCTAGCCAACATTGTGACTTCTTCCTACCGCCAATATTGGCCTCAAATTGGCAAAACTATATTGGCCAATATTGAATAGGAGTACTGCCCCCAATATTACCCCAATATTGGGGTTTCTATATCCGGGCAATATAATGAATTAAACCTGCATCCAATATTGGTCAAATATTGAGATTTCCATATTGGGCCAATATTGTGAATTAGTATTGCCTCGAACATTGGCCCAATATTACATTTTCAAGATCTAGCCAACATTGTGACTTCTTCCTACCGCCAATATTGACCCAAATTGGCATAACTATATTGGCCAATATTGAATATGAGTACTGCCCCAATATTACCCCAATATTGGGGTTTCTATATCCGGGCAATACAATGAATTAATGCTGCA
Organism: Halyzia sedecimguttata; assembly: GCA_937662695.2. Taxonomy (NCBI): domain Eukaryota; kingdom Metazoa; phylum Arthropoda; class Insecta; order Coleoptera; family Coccinellidae; genus Halyzia; species Halyzia sedecimguttata. The sequence goes on along the minus strand of OW569416.2, from coordinate 4,337,463 downwards.
TCCAATATTGGTCGAATATTGAGATTTCCATATTGGACCGATATTGTGAATTAGTATTGCCTCCAACATTGGCCCGATATTACAGTTTCATCATCTACCCAATATTGTAACTTGTTGTTACCGCCAACATTGGCACCGAATTGGCAAAACCATATTGGCAATATTGAATATGCGTACTACCTCCAATATTACCCCAATATTGGTATTTCTATATCCGGCCAATATTATGAATTAATTCTGCATCCAATATTGGTCGAATATTGAGATTTCTATATTGGGCCAATAATGTGAATAAGTATTGCCTCCAACATTGGCCCAATATTACAGTTTCATGATCTAGCCAACATTGTAACTTTTTGTTACCGCCAATATTGGCACCGAATTGGCAAATCCATATTGGCCAATATTGAATGTGGGGTACTGCCTCCAATATTACTCCAATATTGGGATTTCTATATCCAACCAATATTATGAATTAATGCTGCATTCAATATTGATCGAATATTGACATCTCCATATTGGGCCAATATTGTGAATTAGTATTGCCTCCAACATTGGCCTCATATTACAGATTCATGATCAAGCCAATATTGTAACTTGTTGTTACCGCCAACATTGGGACCGAATTGGCAAAACCATTTTGCCCAATAGTGAATATGAGTACTACCTCCAATATTACCCCAATATTGGTATTTCTATATCCGGCCAATATTATGAATTAATGGTGCATCTAATATTGGTCGAATATTGCGATTTCCATATTGGGCCAATATTGTGAATTAGTATTGCGTCCAATATTGGCCCAATATTAGAGTTTCGAGATCTAGCCAATATTGTGACTTCTTGCTACCGCCAATATTGGCCCCGAATTGGCAAAGCAATATTGGCCAATATTGAATATGAGTACTGCTTCCAATGTTTTCCCAATATTGGGATTTCTATATACGGCCAATATTATGAATAAATTCTGCATCCAATAATGGTCGAATATTGAGATTTTCATATTGGGCCAATATCGTGAATTATTATTTCCTCCAATATTGCCTCAATATTAGTGTTTCAAGATCTTGCCAATATGGTGACTTCTTAAAGAAGCCACATGGTGAAATATTGATTGATTTTAACCATCAACAAATATTCCGCTTGGTCGAGCTAGAATATTCGTTGATGTTCAAAATCAATGAATATTTCACCGTGTGTCTTCTTTAGTTATTGACAGTAAGCCACAGTTCACCTCTTTGAATTGTGACTTGTTGTTTCCGATAATATATTGGGTTGGCACGATGTTGTTAGGAAAACCGTTTGTAATAATATTATGAATTCAATCCAAGTTTATATTGGCTCCGAATTGACAAAACTATATTGTATATAAGAACCTCCTCCAATATAGGCCAAATATTGGGATATCTATATCCGGCCAATATTATGAATTAGTGCTGCATCCAATATTGGCCTAATATATTGGGATTTCTATATTGGTCCCCTATTTTGAACTAGTACGTCCTGTAGTATTAGACCAATATTGAAATTTCAAGATCTAGCCAATAATGTGCCTGTTTGTGTTTGTTCATTCTAAAAATGGCCTTAAGTGTGTTCAAGGGAAAGATACCATTAAATAACGTAGATTATGAATACGAAACAAGAAATAAAGATAGAACCTACTATACCTCAAAATGTTTTAAGCGAATAGGACAGAGATCAGCTCAATTCCTTGTTTCTAAAGTATATGCAGCGATCCCAACTCAGTTGAAAAAAATTAGAAACTATAAAAAATTTAAGAGGAAAACCAGAGAATGGCTAGTTGAGTTGAAGACAAAAGAAGCAAATGATTTAATCAATAAATTCAATGAATGAAACAAAATTTACACCAGAATATCCAATTATAATGCCAAAGTACTCGCCGATTATGACAAAACATACTCACCGATTATGACAAAATATACTCACCGACTAGAACAAAATACACACCGATTATGAGCAACGTAAAACCCGGTTTGAACTTTTGACTTAGAGCAAGGAGTGCCTTCACAGTGAAGTGAATGTTTTTCTTTTTTTTTTCAAGTTGGGAAAGATTTGTTTAAGTTTGAGATCATATATTGTAGGATTAAATTAAGTTATAATTAACAGTTACACACAGATTATACTATATTATCTGCTATGATCTCTGTAACGCAAACCATGTTTATTTCTCGCTAGATGAATAAACATTATTATTATTATTATTATTATTATTTGAGGCCGCCAATATTGGATCCATATGGACAAAACTGAATCGGCCTACATTTAATGTATATGAGTACTGCCTCCAATATCGGGATTTCAATAGCCGGTGAATTTTGCGGATTTGAGCTGCATCAAATAGTGGTTAAATATTGGGATTTATATATTGGGCTAATATTGTGAATTAGTACTGCAATCGATGTTAGGCCAATATTGAAATTTCAAATCTGAGAATTTTCTAACTTTATCGGGACAATATTGTAAATCAGTACTGCTTCCAATAATGGCCCAATATTGAGAATTTTATATTGCGAAGTAGCACTGCATCCAATGTCCAATCTTGGGATTACTATATCATATACTACTTACTTGATTTTCCAAATTAGGGAAACGACGAACAACAAATTTGGCGTCATTTATAACAGAAATTTTAACAAATGCTTATGATGCTAACAATGAGTACTATGTCAATGATACTTTTGAAATCGCAATAAGAGCTATTAACAAATTTGAACTTAACTATGAAGTTAGTTCTTCTTATTCCTACTGTAGTCAGAAAACTTCGTATTTGAGGGGAAATACTACATTCAACTATTCGGCTGCACATGGGATCAAAACTAAGTCCAATACTATCACTTTATGTAATGGATTCTCAGTTAGAAACATGCATATCAAAATTACCATTTAAGTTAACCTTCTAAAAAAAAATCGTGGATGACCTCATAAAAGCAATACCTCCAAAAGGAACTGACACAATCCTTGAAATTTCAATTAAACCTCAATAAACATATACAATTCAACATGATGATATAATATCTAATATTGGGGTGCGTTTTTGGCGTTCTTGTTCGTCGGAACAGAGTGCTTATCAATTTAATTTCCCAAATGTCTGTAATTTTCGAATTTTTGGCTGAAAATGTTCTCAAATGATTTGCTTCGACTCACTGATCAAGAATCCGTGTTCGAAATCGATTCTGTCCGGCCGTCCGTTAACACGATAACTTTCGAACGAAAAGAGTAAGAGGATTGAAATTTTCAGGGTAGGTTAGGAGCAAAAATATATCAGACGAGTTCGTTAACGGGCGAAATCCACCAAGCGGTTTCGGAGTTATGGCCGTTTTTAGTAAAAACATTTTTTATGAATATTTCCGAAACCGATAACTCGATCTATCTGAAATTTAGCATCAAATTGTAGAATAATTATCTTTATACGCATGCGAAGTTTTGTATTGAACGGCGGCCGTTAAGTGTCGAAAAAATTATTTTGAAATTTTTAAATTTTGGTTCTACAATAACTCTCGAACATAATGAGCTACGCAGTTGAAATTTTCATAGTATATTTGAGAGAAAAATATCTCGGTTGAGTTAGTGGGTAAAATATGCCAGATGATTTTGGAGTAACGAAAAAAAGAATTTTTTTAACTTACATATTTCAAATTCAATTTTTTTTCAAGGTGCAGTTTCACCATAAAAATCCATTGATATAACTTTCAACTCCAACATGCTAATACTTCCGGAGATATGATTTTTTCGAAATTTCAATAATGAATGTTTTCACAGTATGCTATAATTATTCTATCTATGAATTATTATATGATCTATGTTCATACTCGTACATGTCATCCTGTTCTATAAGAGAGTGTCAATTTCAGCTATTTTAATTTGATTTCTTCCATGGTGCAGTTCTCATTCTCAGATTGCTCATTTAATTTTGATAAATAAACTATTATTTGAATTGAAATTCCTTTATGATGCATTTATATCATAAGAATCCATTGATATCATTCCCAACTCTGAGAAAGCAATACTTTCGGAGATATAATTTGTCTGTTTGAACAAGAGCGCCAGAAAGCTCCGGTCCTCAGGGCTTGAACCAATTTTTTATTTTCATCTACCGTGACATGGTCCAAATTAATCAAAATTCCACTCCGATGAAGAAATAGATTTCAGTAAGTGAGTGCTTTAAAATGCTAATCAACAAAAAAATGCAATAAAAATAAGTCACATCTCAGGTCAAGTATAATTTGTTTTGCTTTGACAGTTCGAAACTACGAAGTACATTCTAAATCATTTAATGAATTTGATTTGCTTGTTATGATGATAACTGGGCGAACTGTAATCTCCAAAAATAGATTATAAAGAGATTTTTTAAATTTAATAATATTGCATATAATAATAGTATTATTTCGTTTTCATTCTATCAATTTTGAATTGAAACGTATATTCTAAAAATCAAAAGAGTTTAATTTTCAGTTCAGCCACTTCGGCCTGTTTATTTACATCCTCGGAAATATAGTGAGACTGGTTGACTGGTAGGATTCAAATTGCTTCAAACAGATGTGTTTGCAATAAAACCAGCGAGTATCTTAGAAAACATCTGTTGTATTGTTGCTCTTCATTCTACAGAGGGTTGTCCATTTTGAATAGTTTTTATCGATTTTTAAAGCATAACTGTAGAAAAAGGAAAGAGAATGTGCCCCAGAGCCCAGAGCAGAGGCGAGATTCTGGCGGTTTTAGTTTTAGTCATTTCATTCGTGGCGTCAGGTCGAAGTGTTTCAGAGGATATTTGTTCAGTGATTCGTTACACTGCAGGTTAGTTCATTCCTTTATTTATTACTTTTTCAATGCATATATGTATATGCATAATATGTATATATAATTCAAACTCTTTGTATATTTGTCTTGAATTTAATCATTGATGATGTTATTTAATATCATAATTTGTTTCATGTCCACTTTTTTTCAGAAAATGTATGTGATCTAGCCCTAATCATAAGCGTTTCAAAAAAAAGAATGTCTAACAGCTTAGGAATTAAATCTCCGTGGAATGGCCAGATAGGAAACAAAAGATCGGAGAATAAACCAGTCTAATTTTGGCAAGTTCGAGTAAGTGAAGTTATTGAATGACTTATTAATTATTGTATTGAGACCATTATTTGAAATTTTACATTTTGCCTATATTTCTACTGAAGTGTGGATTAATTACAAATATTTCGATAATAGGTATAGATTCATCGAAAAAAAGGTGTAGGTATACCTACTAAACTTTTGGATTGTGATGTACCTACATTGTCCAATGTGAATTGATACAGTATATTTTGTAATGAATGAAAATTACAACATTATGCTGAAATACTAATTCTAATATTATTAGCTCATAAAGATAATTCACATTTCGATTATAGAATCTGTGAGAAGGAATATTCATGACACAATCGACCTTGAAATAATGCAAATTATTGGATTTCCCTTAGCGACTGCTGGAGATAGGGATGGTGGGAGGCTAATGTAGACCAAGTAAGTTTATTGCTTCTTTTGTTTTTCTTTCCTTGCTCTAACATAATCTACTTTGCAGGTACCAGTCGAGGAAATCAAAAACGAATTAAAGAAATATTTTGTAAAATAAATGTATGGCCGAATGAAATATATATGTTTTTTGGATACTTCTTCTTAATTGTTCAATCACTATGTCGATATCTCCACTGGAATAATTGCAGCGAGTATAGTTTATACGAGAGAAACACATCTCTTCAAATAATGTGTGAGTGTACGTTCAACCTTTTATTATTGGGCCAGTATATAGAAATTATACTGGGCTATTATATGGAAATTATATTTGGCGAATATGTATGAACTATATTGAGCCGATATTAATATCTTGTATTGCAAAATGTCAACATTTTGATATTAGGCTAATATGTAGATACTATATTGGGCGAATACATAGAAACTATATTTTGCCAATATATAGAAACTATATTAGGCCGATATTGATAACCTATATTGGCGCTTCATTGTAAGATGTTAACATTATGTTATTGGTCCAATGTAGGAAAACTATACTGGGCCAATATATAATAACGATATTGGGTTGATATTCATTTCCAATATTGGTGCTTTATTCTATAATGTCAACATTTTGTTATTGGCCCAATATTGGTTATCAATATTAACCCAATATAGTTTCTATGTATTGGCCCAATATAGATTCTCTACATTGGGCCAATAACAAAGTGTTGACAAGATTCAATGAAGTACCAATATTGGATATAAATATTGGCCCAATATAGTTTTTCTACATTGGGGCAATAAAAACATGTTGACATTTTACAATGAAGCGCCAATATTGTTTATCTATATCGGCCCAAGATAGTTTATATTGGGACAATAACAACATGTTGACATTTTACAATGAACCACCAATATTGGATATCAATACTGGCCCACTATAGTTTCTATATATTGTTCCAATATAGTTTATCTACATTGGGCCAATAACAACATGTTGACATTTTACAATGAAACGCCAATAGTGTTTATCAATATCGGCCCAATATAGTTTCTCTACATTGAGCCAATAACAACATGTTGACATTTTACAATGAAGCACCAATATTGGATATCATTATTGGCCCAACATAGTTTCTCTACATTGGGCCAGTAACAAAATGTTCACATTTTACAATGAATCGCCAATATTGAATATCAATATCGGCCCAATATAGTTTCTCTACATTGGGCCAATCACAACATGTTGACATTTTACAATGAAGTACCAATATTGGATATCAATATTAGCCCAATATAGTTTCTATATATTGGCCCAATATAGTTTTTCTACATAGGGCCAATAACAACATGTTGACATTTTACAATGAAGCGCCAATATTGTATATCAATATCGGCCCAATATAGTTTCTCTACATTGGGCCAATAACAACATGTTGACATTTTACAATGAAGCACCAATATTGATTATCAATATCGGCCCAATATAGTTTCTCTACATTGGGCCAATAACAACAAGTAGACATTTTACAATGAAGTACCAATATTGGATATCAATATCGGCCCAATATAGTTTCTATGTATTGGCCCAATTTAGTTTTTCTACATTGGCCCAATAACAACATGTTGACATTTTACAATGAAGCACCAATATTGATTATCAATTTCGGCCCAATATAGTTTCTCTACATTGGGCCAATAACAACATGTTGACATTTCACAATGAAGCTCCAATATTGTATATCTATATTGGCCCAATATAGTTTCTATATATTGACCCAATATAGTTTCGCTATATTGGGCCAATAACGAAATGTTGACATTTTACAATGAAGTGCCAATATTGGATATCAATATCAGCAACATTTTGTCATTGGCCCAATGTAGAGGAACTATATTGGGCCAATACATGTAAACTATATTGGACGAATACATAATAACTATATTGGGCTGATATTGATATACAATATTGGCGTTTCAGTGTAAAATATCAACATTTTGTTATTGGCCTAATATAGATAAACTATATCTGGCCAATATATAGAAACTATATTGGGCCAATATTGATATCCAATATTGGTACTTCATAGTAAAATGTCAACATGTTGTTATTGGCCCAATGTAGAGAAACAATATCGGACCAATAAATGTACCATATTGACCCAATATTGGACCAATATCGGTGTGCTACCTGGGTACCGATCAAATCATGGAATACATCGAGTTAGACCGGCATGTGGCATCTCGTGACATCGCCCAGGAGATGGGAGTTAGTCACCAAATCATTTTAAACCATCTGCAGAAGGCTGGATACAAAAAAAGCTTGATGTTTGGGTGCCGCATGATTTGACGCAAAAAGACCTTCTGGACCGAATCAACGCCTGCGATATGCTGCTGAAACGGAACGAACTCGACCCATTCTCGAAGCGGATGGTGACTGGTGACAAAAAATGGATCACATACGACAATATCAAGCGAAAACGGTCGTGGTCGAAGGCAGGTGAATCGCCCCAAACAGTGGCCAAGCCGGGATTGACGGCCAGGAAGGTTTTGCTGTGTGTTTGGTGGGATTGGAAGGGAATCATCCACTATGAGCTGCTCCCATATGGCCAGACGCTTAATTCCACCATCTACTGCGAACAACTGGACCACTTGAAGCAAGCGATCGACCAGAAGCGTCCAGAATTGGCCAACAGAAAGGGTGTAGTGTTCCACCAGGACAACGCCAGACCACACACTTGGTTGATGACTCGTCAGAAGCTACGGGAGCTTGGATGGGAGGTTTTATCGCATCCACCATATAGCCCGGACATAGCGCCAAGTGATTACCACCTGTTCCTGTCCATGGCGAACGCCCTTGGTGGTGTAAAGTTGAACTCAAAAGAGGATAGTGAAAAGTGGCTGTCCGAGCTCTTTGCAAATAAGGAGGGGGGCTTCTACGAGGGAGGTATTATGAAGTTGCCGTCTAGATGGAACCAGATTATCGAACAAAACGGGGCATATTTGAACTAAATCCGATCACTGTAACACTTTTTATAAAGCATTGAATAAAGAGCAAAAAAGCGGAAGGGAGATATTTGACAACCTATTATTTTTGAAGTTGTGACTTATATTCTCCGTGCACAATATTATATCTGGTGTGCTATCTATGCCGTTGGCCCTTAGAAATGTGGGTGATGTATTTTTCTGTATGAATGTTGAGTTTTGTAGGAAGCTGGAAATTTGTTTTTTTTTCTGTCTGTTCATATTGAAATCACCTATAATGATGCGTATGTTCTATATTCTGGTCGCCGTTTGTCGTATATTCTGGTCGTCGAAGCGAGAGGTCGTACATGTGTGCCTAACTATTGAATTCAACAAATATGTCGAAAACTTCCTATAACTTGCGCCCCAAAGGCCCAAACCAGGGTGAGGACCTCAACTGTAGTGAGGACCCTCTATTTAGTTCGTTCCTGTCTGTTTTAAAGGATTTCATTGAAGAAAAAATCAACACAGCCACGGCTGAATTGAGATCACACATCACAATACTGGAATCGAAAATCGACGATCTGCAGGGCAAAAACGACCAACTGTTATCACTACATGTTGCCGAAGGTAAAAACAGCACGTGTCGTTCCGAAAGTGAAATTGATAAGGAAATTGATAAGGAATCATCTGTTGGCAATTCCGACTTGGATCCCATATCCACCCGAATGCTGAGTAATGCGGTGTTGCCGCCAGTACCTCGACCACCGACTTCGTCTAGAGGGAAAGAATCGAGGAAATCCAACATGGAGAGACCGGCGAAGGCTTCCGGTAATAGGAACATCATTCTTGGGAATAGTAGGGCCCAGCCGTCTGACAGCTTTTCTGCCACTCCACGAAGTATCTGGCTTTATGTCGGTAGATGCAAACCTGACACTACTGTTGGCGATGTCCGTGCCTATCTCAATGCTAGGATACAGAACCATAACTTTGATGTCGTCCAGCTCAATACCAAGGGACATAATTCCAGTTTCAGGGTGGGAGCTGATCCTTCTCTTGAGAAAGTTCTGTACGATGCAGAGTTTTGGCCATCTGGAATACTTGTCAAGAGGTACTTTTTTCCTGGACGAGGAAACGCCCAGAGGAACCACCCCGGTGCCAGTTCATCGGCTTGATTTGGGCTCTTCTGCTGAGGCGCGTTCACTCCACGCAAGTAAACCAAATTTACTAAAAATTTTACACCTCAATGCTCAATCTATATCTAATAAGTATCCATTAATTGACGTTATGTTAAAAAGTAGTGGTTACCCCGATTTTGTCTGTTTCACGGAGCATTGGATCACTGAAAAGCACGATAAAGACGTTTTTGCGCGTATGTTCTGGGGAACATCGCGTTATAGTTTTGCCCAAATGTCTGTAACTTTCGAATTTTTTGACGAAAATGGTCTCAAACGATTAAGTTCGACTCCCCAATGAAGAATTCGAGGTCAAATTTGATTCTGTCCGTCCGGCCGTTGCCACGATAACTTGAGAACGAGAAAAGCTAGCAACTTGAAATTTTCAGGGTAGGTGGCGCATCTCAATACGACGGACAAGTTCGTTAATGGGCATAATCGGCCCAGTGGTTTCCGAGTAATAATTTTGTTTTCAACCAATATAAATCCGATCGAATTGAAACTTGGTGGGTAGTTGTAGAATATGATCTTAAGCACGTTTGTGGAATTTTGTGCGAATCGTATGGCTAGAAAATTTTTAAAAAATTATTAAAAAATATTTCTGTTGTCACGATAACTTGAGAACGGAATGAGATAGCGGCTTGAAATTTTTAGGTTAGGATGAACACCAGAACGCGACATTTCAGTTTGTTTATAAGCATAATCGGCCAAACGGTTTCAGAGTTATAGCCATCTGAAATTTTCTGCAATTTCGTGGTTTTTGTTCCTCATTAACTCAAAAAGTACTGAACCGATTGAATTCAAACATGGTTATTAGTTGTAGAATGCCAACGCGGAAATGTTTGCAAAATTTGGTGAGGATAGCATTTGTAGAAAATTTTTAATAAATCATTGAAAATAAAAAAAAAATTCTATATATCAGTAACTATTCGTTTGAAATTGCTGAAATTTTGCAAGAGCCTTCATAATCTAACTCTACTGCCAAGTTTCAAGTTTTAATACGATCGGTTAAATATTGTTGGAGATTCGAGCATTCTTGTGCGAGTTCAGTAGATGGGTGACCGTTGCCTCGATAACTTTCGAACGAAAGGAGATAGGGACTTGCAATTTTCAGGGTAGGTTGCGTATCCGAAAGAGAGTGTTGAGTTCGTTTTTGGGCATAATCGGTCTAACGGTTTCCGAGTTATACCCACCTGGAATATTATTTCCTTGATAACTCAAAAAATAAATATTCGATCGAATTGGTGCTTGGTAACTAGTAGTAGAAAATCAACATAAAGACGTGTTTAAAATTTTGTAAGAATCGTATCCCTAGAAAATTTGAAAAAAATGACGAAAAAAAAAATTTCAAGAACCGTACCCCTAGAAAATTTTCAAAAAGTCACGAAAAAAAAATTGGTTCAAGCACTGACGTGAAGTCAGAAGCTTTTGCGCGTATGTTCTATTGTCCATACTTCTGTATTGGACACCCTTAATCGAATTTACCATGGTAAATTATGTTGTCCATTCTCCTGTATTGGACACTTAATTCGAATTTACCATGGTAAATTCGAATTGAGAGTGTCCAATACAGGAGAATGAACAACATAATTTACCATGGTAAATTCGATTAAGGGTGTCCAATACAGAAGTATGGACAATAGAACATACGCGCAAAAGCTTCTGACTTCACGTCAGTGCTTGAACCAATTTTTTAATTTATGTGGTTACATCCGTGTAGCTGAGTTCTGTAGAATCAATCGCATCCACGGAGGTAGTGTGGTTTTTGTCAAATCAACGATTGAAACTAAATGCTCTAGAATCTCATATTTGGAATCTCTGTGCGAGGAACTTAATTTCGAGTGCTGCGGCATCTCTCATGATCGCACGTGCATTGTTTGTATATATAGATCAGGCAAGGGCAATTTAGAGATATTCGAGAGTCGATTTACACAAATGCTTGCATTTGTTCTTGTTAATTTTGAAAATGTTTTCATTTGCGGTGACTTCAATATAGATGAACGTCTACCATGCGACGATTCAACAAGGTCTTTCTTATCTGTCTTGGAGAATTTTAATTTGCGTTCACTCGTCTCGTCCCCCACCAGAGTTTTTACCAACTGCGCCAACAGAACATCTAGAAGTAGCGTTGACTATATAATATGTGGAATTGATAAACCCCAAATAGTTGATGTTCTGAATTATCATGCTGGTTTTTCGGATCACAATGCTCTGGTTGTTACGTTCAGGGATGAAACTACGCAAACCCATCAGCACACTTTTAGGAGAGTATATCGTCGTAGGTTCTCCGATGTCGGATTTGCAGAGTTCGATTTCCTTCTGCGCAGGGATCTGGGGGCGAGCCGACAACACCGATCAGTCGAATACAGAGATAATTTCAGCCTATTTTACGATGACTTCCTTTGGTGTTTTAATGCTGCCTTTCCCAGACGAATAACAAAAGTAAGGTTTTGTCCTGCAATGGAGATCGCAATATTTCCCGATAATATAGAGCAGAAAATTCTGGAGCTCGAGCACGCCACTTGGCTGGCATCTAACCTTCCTTGTTTACAGACACGTAATGAGCGGGATCTCTTGAAATTCGAGGTGATTCTGTCTTATCGGCAGGACATATTTAATGATGAGATTGATACTAGTAGGAACAAGACGCGAACCGTGTGGCGAATTATCGATTCGGTTCGGAATAAATGTGTTTCCCGCGGTGGCATGGTATTGTACGAGGGTGGGCGGAAAATATCGGATACTGGAGAGCTGAGCAACTTCTTTGGTGTATATTTCAGTACGGCAGCCCAAGGGCTGATTGCTGGTCATTTCCCTCCAATACCTCTTCCGACTGGGTGCTCCACCACCTCCCGGAACGTTCCTAATTCTTTGTTCTTCCGTCCTGTCACTTCTGAAGAAGTTGAGCGTATAATAACAGCGTTACCAAATCGTTCATCAGCTGGCTGGGATGATATTCCAGTTAGAGTCATGAAGCAGGCTGCCCCATACATTTGCGGAATTTTGGCTGACTCAATAAATCACTCTGTCTTGAGCGGATCATTTCCCGACAGACTGAAGATCGGTCTTACAATCCCTATATTTAAAAAGGGTGATCGCGGCATGGTCGATAATTATAGACCAATTACAATTTTGAGTGTTTTTTCAAAGATTTTTGAGAGGGCCGTTTATGCACGTTTGGTTGGTTACATAGAATCTCATGATTTGTTCGCCGAATGCCAGCATGGATTTCGCACTCACCGATCTACTGCGACTGCCATCTGCAGTATCGTGCAATCCATCTCAGACAGGTTTGATGTCGGCCACTATGTCACAATGATTAGCTTCGATCTGCGTAAGGCGTTTGATTGTGTTGATCCATTTTTTTTGTCGATAAAATTGTATCACTTGGGAATTCGCGGGTGTTTGAATGATTGGCTGGTGTCCTTCCTGTGTGGTAGGAGATTTGGCGTGAGAGTTGAGGAGTCTCTTTCCGCGGAGTTTGACATTCCGTTGGGGGTGCCGCAGGGAAGTTCACTGGGACCTTTGCTCTTTCTCTTGTTCGTCAACGACTTACCTGAACACATAGTCGATGGTGAAGTATGTGTGTACGCTGATGACACCAGTGTTATTATCAGTGATCCATCCCCCGGGGTCCTGAAGGAAAGATGCGACGCCGTGCTCGAACAGTTTCTGGGGTGGTGTGATAGAAACCACCTGGTAGTAAATAATGATAAGACTGTATGTGTCGAGTTTCACAGTCCCTATAGGGAGCCTTGTCGACCTCTTCTGGTTTTCGGCGGTGTTGTCCTGGGGCTGTCGGATCGCGTTGGGCTGCTCGGCTGCATTCTCGACGAAAACTTGTGCTGGACATCCGAAATTGATAACGTTTGTGCTAGGCTGAATAAATGTTACTATACCTTATGTCATCTTCGAAGACACGCTGGCTTTCGTTGTGCGATGACTTATTATCACTCTAACGTTGCCTCAGTGCTTCGATATAGTCTTTTGGTGTGGGGGCGGGCCACGGGAGCCCTTCAAGCGTTTGTTCTGCAGAAGCGTATTATTCGCGTGCTGTTCGGTCTCGACCCACGAGTCTCTTGCAGGGGAAGCTTTCGTTCCCATGGTCTCCTTACACTTCCATGCTTGTATATTTATCATCTTATGATTTATATTCATGATAGGAAATTCGGTATTCCTAGGCTCTGTGACCACCATTCGTACAACACTCGCGGTTGTCGAAAACTTTACCACTCAGGGTTGAGGCACACATTTCATGAGAGATCGCCGCTAATATCGGGTATACACCTTTATAATGTTCTGCCAGAGTACTTGGTCGGGAAGCATCCATCGGGGTTCAAGCGTGAGCTGAGGTCGATTCTTGCCATTGGCTCTTACTTTAGCGTCAGTGAGTTCGTCTCGGCGGTGGAGTCGCGGCAATCTGTTTGTTCTGTATGTCTTTATATTGTGTTACTTAGTTGTTTACTCGATTTTTTCTCTGTATTGTAAATTTTGAATTTTTTTGACATCGCTGTAAATTCAGTGGAATAAAATTATTATATTATTATTATTATTGTCCATTCTCCTGTATTGGACACCCTTAATCGAATTTACCATGGTGAATTTTTTTGTCCGTTCTCCTGTATTGGACACTCTTAATCTTTACCATGGTGAATTCGATTAAGGATGTCCAATCAGGAGAACGGACAATAGAATTCACCATGGTAAATTCGATTATGAGTGTCCAATACAGGAGAATGCACAATATAAGATACGCGCAAACGCCTGACTTCACGTCAGTGCTTGAACGAATTTTTTTTTTCGTGAAGTCAGGATAGAATGCAATGATGAAAAAATTAACACATTGTCTACCTTCAATTCTTCTTCGGGAGAAGAACACATAATTATTCTAGAAAAATATTACTGGAATTAATGTCAGATTTAAATAAACAAAGTAAAGAAAATTATAAGTTTAGTTACTAACATATTGAATGAAATTCAATTGAATTCCAGTAATATCCAATTACTTATTCCGGGAAGGGAAAACAATTGAGTAACATTAGTATCGTGTAAATATTAATGTCAATATGTATACGATGGTAACATTACTGAAAAACAAATTGTCTACGATAAAATGTAAATTGTCTGTGGAAAAATGTCACTTGAATTGTTAACGTCTCTTTGCTGTGCATCTATAATAATCCAAATCTGAAAGCCAAAATTTCTATAAAATTAAAAAAGTGTTGTGTGTTTGTGACTCATTTATAGTCAATATGCCTCCTATAAGGGGGTGGACAAATTCAGGCAGAAGAACCCGAAATGCAACGAATTAAATTAATTATCAATCTAATCGGTCTGTCCAGGAACGTGAAGATCGCAATGAACGTGACTGAATTCGGTTAAGACAGACCCGTGAAGCGCGACATTCTATTAATAATGGTGTAATTTTGGATCGAGTTGCTTTCTGTTAAGAGATGTCAATTGATTACAGTTCCTATAACTGTGTTGCTATTGGAACTATGAACTCAATTTGTCAATACTGTAAGGCAACGAAACACAAAAATGAAGCCAATGGATTGTGTTGATTTTTATTTTTTGTCATAATGTAATGACTTATTAACTTTCTGTTTTATTTTTTATCTTACTAGCTGAACCGGCATCCCGAATAGGAGAATAAGTATTAAGTATATTAAAAAAATAAAAAATTCACCTGTACTAACAGATAAATTAAAAAAGAAATAAAGGGTTTTCCAATAAGAGGTGTTATTTTGATATTCAAAGGAAAATGCCATTTTTCAATATAAATGATTGGATGTTTATTTCATTATAAAAAAGAAGCTATGCCGTTAATAGTGTAAAATAACATCAGGCAAATGACCACCACGACCACGCTTACAGGAACATATCCTTTTAATGAAATTTTCCATAACCAAATCGCGAAGTGGCTGCCCTATGTCCTCGATAGCCTCACGAATTCCATCTTTGAGGTCTTGAATCGACGCTGGGCTATTGGCGTAGACCTTCTCTTTCACGTGGCCCCAAAGGAAGAAGTCGCAAGGTGTTAAATCACAAGATCTCGGTTGCCAATTGTGATCACCTCTTCGAGAGATAACACGGTCCGGAACTTTTCCCGCAAAAGATCAATGGTTTCGTTGCTTGTGTGGCACGTAGCGCCGTCTTGTTGAAAGTAAACGTTTTCCAGATCAATACCTTCCAATTCCGGCCATAAAAAATCATTAATCATCTCTCGATAGCGCAATCCATTCACCGTAACTGTTGCTCCAACCTCATTTTCGAAAAAGTAAGGTCCAATGACTCCGCCGGACCATAAAACGCACCAAACAGTCACACGTTGAGAATAGAGAGGCTTTTCAACAATAACTCTTGGGTTTTCCGAGCCCCAGATGCGACAATTTTGCTTGTTGACGAAGCCACCGAGGTGGAAATGGGCCTCATCACTCAAGATGATTTTTCGATGGAATTCCGGATCATTTGCATGCATTTCAACGACCCAATCAGCAAAGATACGACGCTGTTGATGATCGGCCGGCTTGAGTTTTTGTGTTAACTGAACCCAAATCTTTATGCAAAATACGGTGTAATGACGTTTGTGGAATTAGTCTAGTCAACAAGTGCTATTTGGACCAACTTTTTTCAGCAGTCTCCGAAAATTATGTATGAGGTATCATTCGATTCGGAATGGCATCTAGATGATTTTTGAAAAAAATGAAGTTCCACTTGCAAAAATTGTAAAAGTTATTAACAATTAACTAAAAAAAAAAAAGGGGTTTTAGTTTTTTGTAAATATCTCAAAAACTAATGGAGATTTTTCAAATCTGAAAAAAGATTCAAAAAGAGGAGGAAATTTCCTAAAAAAAAGTCTCGACTCCTGAAACTGTACGATAAATATTTATAATTTTTCCAGAGGGATGAAAATAAGGCCGAAAACGGGTACTCTGGATTGGAGAAGCCACGTCCACTTCGGGCACTTCAACAATAAACATTTTTTAAACATAGTAAATATGAAAAAAAATAATTGAAAAAATTCAGGCAGTAACTGAATAGATGAATGAATAATAATCCGCTTGAACAACATTTTTATAATAATTTTTCATTTAGTTATTCAACAGTTAATTAATAACTTTTTTCTGCTTGCACATTAACATTGCAAGTGTGATAATTGCTAAACTATAAGTTTTAGATTTTTTTCCTTTCTTGGAGCAATTCTTCAAAGGCTTAAGAATAGAATCCTGTTGAAAAAATTTAAAAATGTTTATTTTTCAATTTTTTATTAATAATTTTCGTTATTGCAAAATTAAAAACTTAAATTAATCATCGAACAAAATTTTTTTTTTTATATTATTAACGATCCGTTTTTATGATTTTTTTCCTTTCTTGGAGCAATTCTTCAAAGGCTTAAGAATAGAATCCTGTTGGAAAAATTTTAAAATGTTTATTTTTCAATTTTTTATTAATAATTTTCGTTATTGCAAAATTAAAAACTTAAATTAATCATCGAACAAAATTTTTTTTTTTATATTATTAACGATCCGTTTTTATGCCTATGTGACAGAAAGTAGAATAGAAAAAAAAATAAAAGGTAAAAATGTATTTGTTTATAACAAATTGTTTATTGCATAAACAATGAAAAAATGAATAAAATGAAAATTTTTTTTTATATCGAAAAGAAAAATGAATAATGATTTTTAAAAAAAAATATCGTTCCTTAATATTGATTAGAAGTGGGAGAAAATAATTGTTAATTAACAAATGCGTTTTTAAGCAATGAAAAATTTTTTTTAAGGAACAATTTTTCTTTAAAAAATCATTATTTGTATCAAAGATTGAAATTCAAAAAAAAAATTTTCAATTATCTTATAAACAACGCATTTGTTTATAATAATTTTTTAAACAATTAGAGATAAAAATTTGAAAAAATTATTTCTATGCAGTTTCTAATAACATAAAAACGGATCGTCAATAATATTAAAAAAAAAAATTTTTGTTCGATGATTATTTTAAGTTTTTAATTTTGCAACAACGAAAATTATTAATAAAAAATTGAAAAATAAACATTTTTAAATTTTCCCAACGGTATTCTAGTTTTAAGCCTTTGAAGATATTTTTTTTCATATTTACTATGTTTAAAAAATGTTTATTGTTGAAGTGCCCGAAGTGGACGTGGCTTCTCCAAGCCAGAGTACCCGTTTTCGGCCTTATTTTCATCCCTCTGGAAAAATTATAAATATTTATCGTACAGTTTCGGGAGTCGAGACTATTTTTTTAGGAAATTTCCTCCTCTTTTCGAATCTTTTTTCAGATTTGAAAAATCTTTATTAGTTTTTGAGATATTTACAAAAAACTAAAACCCCTTTTTTTTTTAGTTAATTGTTAATAACTTTTACAATTTTTGCAAGCGGAACTTCATTTTTTTCAAAAATCATCTAGATGCCATTCCGAATCGAATGACACCTCATACATAATTTTCGGAGACTGCTGAAAAAAGTTGGTAAATAGCACTTGTTGACTAGACTAAATGCCTAATTCCAAAGAACGACGAGGAATGGACAAACCTGGGTTTTCTTCAACACTTTCGGCTACAGCAGCAATATTCTCGGTTGTTCTTGAGTGACGTGCACGGGTTTTATTATTCACATAACTATTTTCTCCCAACAGCTCAAATTTTTCCACCAATTTCTTTATTGCGGTCCGACAAGGTGCTTCACGAAGACTCAAAAATGTTCGAATTTTACGAACCGTCTCTGCCAAATTTTCACCATTTTTATAGTGAATTTTAATAATTTGAATGCGTTCTTGAAGCGTGTATCGTTCCTTTTTTATTAATGGCGTAGTTTCTACTTGTCAAATGTCAAATAATGACAGCTTCAAAAGTGACATCTACCGAAATAGCGGGCTATTCAAAATAACACCTATTATTGGAAAACCCTTTATAAAGGTTTTGACAAAATGGAGCAACATCTTTTCAATAATCAAGCCGACACCTGGTCGGGGCCACAATCGCTTTTTTCAGCCAATGATTGCAGAAGTTCGAGGACTTCCTGTTAAGAGAAACAACAACGCTGAATATCAATTGTTTGATCATAGTATACCATTCGGTTACTATCACCAATCGGCCCTTTGTAAATGAGCGAAAATTATTCTCTGAAAAGAGAGTGCTTATCAATTTGCCCAAATGTCTGTAATTTTCGAAATTTTGGCTGAAAATGGTCTCAAACGATTTGGTTCGACTCACTGATCAAGAATCCGAGGTCGAAATCGATTCTGTCCGGCCGGCCGTCCGTAGGCACGATAACTCTCGAACGACAGGAGTTAGAGGATTGAAATTTGCAAGGTGGGTTTGGAGCGTAAATATCTCGGACAAGTTTGTTAACGGGCAAAATCCATCAAGCGGTTTTGGAGTTATGGCCGTTTTTAGTAATAACATTTTTTATGAATATTTCCGAAACCGATCCCTGGATCTATCTGAAATTTAGCATCAAATTGTAGAATCATGACCTTTATACGCATGTGAAGTTTTGTTTTGACCAGGTTACTGCAAAGTGTCAAAAAAAATTTTTGAAAATTAAACAAAAAATGTCTACAATAACTCTCGAACGGAATGAGCTAGGCAGTTGAAAATTTCAGAGTAGGTTAGGTAGATGAATATCTCGGTTAAGTGCGTTACTGGAGAAAATAGGTCAGATGGTTTCGGAGTAACGAAAAAAAAATTTTTTAAGTAACAAATTTCAAATTCAATTTTTATTTTAGATGCAGTTTCTCCCTAAACATCCATTGATAACATTTTCAACTCCAACAAGCTAATACTTTCGGAGATATGATTTTTAGAAATTTTAATAATGAATCGTACTTCTATGTTTTCACAGAATGCTAGAATTATTCTATCTATGCCTTATCATATGATCTGTGTTCATACTCGTGCATGTCATCCTGTTCTATAAGAGAGAGTCAAATTCATTTCAGCTATTTTAATTTGATTTCTTCCATGGTGCAGTTCTCATTCTCAGATTGCACATTTAAGCTTGATAAATAAACTATTATTTGAATTGTTTTTCCTTTATGATGCAGTTCTATCATAAGAATACATTGATATAATTCCCAACTCTGAGAAACCAATACTTTTGGAGATATAATTTGCCTGTTTGAACAAGAGCGCCAGAAAGCTCCTGTCCACAGGGCTTGAACCGATTTTTTCTTTGAAGAACATGGTTTTCGGGAGTCCCTCCTGGATCTTACGATCATTAATAATCTAAACCAAAAATACTTAGGGTTGCTAGAGGTGCCCTGCACCTCTCTCGGACCGTTTCCTACGGCCAGTGTTTGCCTTGGAGCATACCTTTTACGCACAAATCTCTACTTCCCATCTTGAATTACTTTTTTGAGCGTTTAGATTTGAGATGAAAATATAAGATGTCATTCTGGGGCCATATTTCTTTGGCATATGACACTATATTATCGGCTGTTGTTGCGCTAGCAAGTCCTCCCAACCAAATCCAATTCCTTCCTTTGGGAGCCAGCTGGATCAATGCATTTGATTCACCTGTTCCTTTGGTAAGCGACCCGCTCATTTCCTTTAACGAACCCTCTACTATAGTTGTAGCTTTCCTAAGAGGTTTTGGAGCACCAGCCTTGGACTTTTGTAGAGGCTTCGTATTACTGTGGGTTTCGTGTTTATCTGAGGCACCAACGCGAACTGATGTGGAGCTTTTCTGTCTCCCCACCTTCACAGAGACATCTTGACCTCTGTTCAAATTATACGGAATTACGATATTCTTAGTTGTATCTGATGTTGGATACTCCTCGTGTGAAGTAAGGAATCGAACTGAATCGACGTTAATTTCTTTCAAAATATGAATTTCCGTTCTAAACTTTGAAAGTTTTTCCCCCATTTCACACATGACTTGCTCCGTTCCTTTAGATACTATCTATTCGATGAAATCTGACGATTTAATCTGATCGCTATGAGCTTCAGGATCAGAAATTGACAAATCTAATAGGTTTGATTATACAACTGGAATGCAATCGTCGCAGTAGAATCGCAGATTTTTTGATTCAGTCAAAACCTTCAAAATAGGATCCCTCATCCTTAGACACTTTACATGAATGTGAAGTGAACGCCGAGGTGAACACAAATCACATTGTATGGATTTATTATTGAGGATGAATTTGTCATCGCATATCGGGCAAATTTCCTGTTGAAGCCATAATACTGTGAAATGTGCTGCCTCCTTTAGCTTTCAGATCGATTAATATCGCAAGAATATTAACCAGATGTTTGTTATATGTATTTGTATAATAGAAATCAACTCACCAACGAAGAATAAACAATAAATTGAATTCGCCTATGGTTCGTTATATTTGGTTGCGAATATTAGGAAATCCTCAGTGTAATCAACAATCGGTTCCAAACCACAAATGTTGTATGAAAAATCGTCTTCATATATGCAAAATAACTGAACTTTGAGAGAACAGTAGATGCACATCTGCACACTTCAATTGACTTCGAGACTACCTTTTGTTACTATGATTATTCAAGAATGTCCAGTCAGTTTCGTACAGATGAGCGTAGAGCGGTGGACAATTTGCCTTTTTGAAATTATAGCCTTTGATGTTTTTGTTATCGCCTACCACTGGCGTGGAAATCGGTACTTTGCTTCAATGTTTAGTGCAGGATGATATCCATCTTCCATAACAAAAGGTAATGGCATTCCAGGTTGGACAACACTAGATCAAGCAAACGGCCGTTTCCGTTCAAAATATTGTTATGCTGCTTCAGATCATAAAAGTAAAAAAAAAAATTGGTTCAAGCACCGACGTGAAGTCAGGAGCTTTTGCGCGTATGTTCTATTGTCCATACTCCTGTAATGAACACTCTTCTTAATCGAATTTACCATGATGATTTTTATTGTCTATTCTCCTGTATTGGACACTCTTCTCAATCGAATTCACCATGATGAATTCTATTGTCCATTCTCCTGTATTGGAGAATGGACAA
This sequence comes from Halyzia sedecimguttata, assembly GCA_937662695.2. Lineage (NCBI taxonomy): Eukaryota > Metazoa > Arthropoda > Insecta > Coleoptera > Coccinellidae > Halyzia > Halyzia sedecimguttata. Next base: position 4,315,824 of record OW569416.2, on the reverse strand, counting down.
TAGAATTCATCATGGTGAATTCGATTGAGAAGAGTGTCCAATACAGGAGAATAGACAATAGAATTCATCATGGTAAATTCGATTAAGAAGAGTGTTCATTACAGGAGTATGGACAATAGAACATACGCGCAAAAGCTCCTGACTTCACGTCATTGCTTGAACCAATTTTTTTTTCGATTAAAAGGGTCCAATCAGGAGAACGGACAATAGAATTCATCATGGTAAATTCGATTAAGAAGAGCAAAAGCTCCTGATTCACGTCAGTGCTTGAACCAATTTTTTTTTCGATTAAGAGTGTCCAATACAGGAGAATGGACAATAGAACATACGCGCAAAAGCTCCTGACTTCACGTCAGTGATTGAACAAATTTTTATATTAGCCATCAAACCTTTTTAATTCTTCATAATCATTACAAGAATGTCTGTCGATATGGAATATGGTAATAATTTGACATTTGAACACATCGTTTAATGCATAATCAATTTCAATACTTTTGTCACTCGTTGATGAGATGAGATATCTGAAATTATAGATAAACTCTAAATATTCCATTCAATATTGAAATATTAAAATTAAATTTCCACTTATTCATTTGTATTTCAAGATAATGAACGTTTGAAGCTAATGATTCATGTAAATTGTCTGTGAAAATTTGTTTTCATGGGTTAGGGGAAAAGAGTTATTGTGAAAATAAGATTCATTTATTTAGATACCAATCTATATATTGTTTTATACTATCTACTAAGGGCCGATTTATTCAACCTCTCCGTAAAGTATTCGTCAACTATGTGCTCGTTGAATTTACTGATCCCCTTTAAAGTGAACATTTACAGATTACTTTCCTTTCGGTAAGGCTACTTGACAGTTTACAGGTCGTAAAATATATCAGCCCTCAGTGAACAAAAAAATTTTATACCTCACTGAAGCCGTAATACAAACAAAGGAAATAATTTCGAATAAAACTCTATTAACATATTCGATTATTTACTTCAAGAGAGATCAAGAATAACATTCATTTTGAAAATTCAATACTACATCAAGCAGCATGCAATGCATTTTTTCGAGTTTGGACCACTGCTGCCCACATAATCATGGAGGATTCGTGAAACACTGCAGGGAGGATAAATACTTGTATATAGATTATTATTAAAATATGATAACTGACTTTCTCCATTTCCTTATATACTACTTCTCGTTGTAAAATATACTTGGATTTTCCTCCGCAACACTAGGATACATAATTTTCAAAGTTAGCGTTGAATTATCAAGCCATTCTATTATAATATTAGTAAAATCTGTTCTTCAAAGGTATTCATTGTTAAGCATGCTAAGCAACAAGCATTTAAGAAACATATACCTGAAGTTCCACGGGAAAACAATATACATAATATATACCTACACACATGTTATATTGCATCACCTTCTACTCCTATATTTTAAAATATTCTGCAATTAGAAAAATTAAAATATTTCGTTAAAAATGCCTATTATATAGGTACACGCTGGCATCCAAACACCCTGATGATGGATCGTAAGAGACCTATGATATCAGGAAAACAGATTTGTTTGAATAGAAACACTAGATTTTCTTCTTGGCTATTCCACTTTTGAACTTTAAAAATTTTAGTGTTCATGTCATCTTGGTTGCCTCTTATCAATATTAAATTTTCTCATGAGATATACTTAAGCTTCACAAATATTCAATCGACTAAGTTCCATATACCTTGTTTTTAAGAATTCTATCTGCAGTAACTCCAAGAGTAACTCATGCATTCTATTTGTCGAAAAGCATTAATTTTTTGCTCTACGTCAACTGGACCTTAATTCATTCCAACCTGAAAGGAAATATTATGACTTGGATTTCTCTGAGTGAAGTAATTCATTCAATTCACTTCTATTACTTACTGCTGATTTTTAGCCAGAAATCCTGAAGGATATATACCAGATATCTTCTTTCTGAACAACTTTTCCACAGTTCTCCATAATTTGGAATTTCTTTCACATACGTAAACAATATTTCTAGATTCCTCCAATCTTCAAATACAAGGTAATCTCGATTATTTTCAACGGAAGGAATACTCGTTCGTACTTCGTGGATTGAGAATATTTTGTTTACGTTTTGTATTTGTGAATTGTGTTTTGATCAGATTCAGATTCGATGTTGAGGTTAAAACGGGGCGCATGCGATGTAGGGCTATCATATCCCATAGATTTGTGATGAAATAATACGATTTTCCCATAACATACGCGTAAAAGATATGTCATCATGACATTCATATTTTTATTTTTGAAGGTTCTCGCAAAAATACGACCATAGACAACATATCATACGACGATTCACATCCGCTACCGAACTCACAAAAGGCTGCGCGTTTCTCCAACAATATAGATCCGATCGTGTTCAAACTTGGAATTCTGCAGTAGAGTTAGGTTCTGCAGGCTCACCCAAAATTTCAGCCATGCCGGACGAATAGTTTATGATATATAGAATTTTTTTCAATTATTTTTAATTATTTTTTTTTTAATTTTCTAGTTATACCATCCTCACGAAATTCTGCAAAAATTTTCGCGTCGGCATTCTACAACTAATAACCATGTTTGAATCCAATCGGTTTTGTATTCTTCGAGTTAATGAGGAACAAAAAACATCCAAATTTCAGAAAACTTCAGATGGCTATAACTCTAAAACCGTTTGGACGATTATGCTCATAAACAAACTCAAATGTCGCATTCAGATGCACAACCTAACCAGAAATTTTCAAGCCGCTGTATCTTTCCGTTCTCAGGTTATCATGACAACAAAAATATTTTTTAATAATTTTTTAATAATTTTCTAGCGATACGATTCTCACAAAATTTCATGAACGTGCTTAGGTCTATATTCTACAACTATTCACCAAGTTTAAATTCGATCGGATTTATTTTGGTTGAAAACAAAATTATTACTCGGAAACCATTGGGCCGATTATACCCATTAACGAACTTGTCCGTCGTATTGGGATGCGCCACCTTCCCTGAAAATTTAAAGTCGCTAGCTCTTTCCGTTCTCAAGTTATCGTGGCAACGGACGGCACCACAGAATTAAATTTCACATTTGGGCAAAACTATAACGCGTATGTTCCCCAGAACATACGCGCAAAAACATGCAAACTAAACAGATTCCTATTAGTTATATAATTCAGACTTCTATTGATAAATATTGGTTGGTTGAAGTCTCCCGTTATCAGAATGTTACTGCTATACATTTTCTCAAAATTTTCCAGTGTTTCTATAAGATTCTGCAAACAATTATGGTAAGTTGATCATAGATAAGTCAATTTCGCTGGTCGCACGGTCGTTTCTAACGGCTACAAGTACACCACCTCCTGTTGTTGTGTTTGTGGCTTCCACTTCCATATCACTACGAAGTATTCCATAGTTTTCATCGAATAGTTCACTGCTAAAAATATTTGGCTGGATCCAGGTTTCCGCGATCCCCTGATATTCAGATGCAATTGCTGACTGGAAGAACTCGTGGGTTTTGGTGTTGAGTACTCTAGTGTTTTGGTGGTAATAGTAGATACAATGATTTCTTCTCTGTTCGGACAATTTATCTAGTTTTTTATAATTATAGGTTTGCCGTTGATATATTTGATTTATATATTTCCCTCTCCATTGGATATCCTGAATTGTGGTTCTTCCTTCAGTTTTTTGTACTGTTGTGTTTGGAGTGGTGTTCTGTCGTTAGTGACTATTATTTTGTTGAGTTGGGCATTCGTCCCGAGGTTTCCAGTATTACTCAGGACAGCAGAATGCCGAGATTTCGTTTGGATAAGATAACTTTAATTGGCCTGGGATTCTTATTGGTCGGATTAAGTCTTCCCGCTCTGTATATTTTGAGGTTAGGGTCGATATCTGGGTTAAGCAGCCCGAGGATGGAAATACTTTTTTTTTTTGCTCGTCGGTTTGGTTATGGGTTTCTGTAATGCCGAATATTATTATATTTTTTTTCGAGTTTCTCTTTCATTCACCTCCGCATCTCATTCATAGTTGTTGTTGGAGTGGTACTCAAGGATGGAGAGGAAGTTTGTGCTACTTTAAGGGCAGCTATTTCCTTGCCCATTTCAGCTTTCTCAGTTTTCATTCTCTATAGATCCTCTTTTATTTCTTTCATGTCACCTTCCGTTTCATTTATTTATCTAATGACATGCGGAACTCCTGTGAATGCCTCCTTGCAACTTGTACAAAAGAAGAGTTGAGATCGCCGAGCAGTTTTTTTCCTTTATTGAATTAATATGATTGTATTCTCTGCAACTGTCACATAGAACCGATTCCTTTAGGTCCTTAACAAGTTTGCGGATATTACATTTCTCGACTTGCATTGTGATATCTAGAATTTTCGAAGTTGAACCTTCCAAGGTAGGACGCCACTGGAAACTTCTTATATTTCAGATGGCGGATGCACAAGGGACACCTTTTTTGCCTCTTGATGATCTTCTTTTTGGCGCTCTAGTTCCTCGGAACTGAGTGCTTATCAATTTGCCCAAATGTCTGTAATTTTCGAATATTTCGATGAAAATGGTCTTAAACGATTTGGTTCGACTCACTGATCAAGAATCCGTGGTCGAAATTCATTCTGTCCGGCCGTAGGCACGATAACTCTCGAACGGAATGAGCTAGAGAGTTGAAATTTTCAGAGTAGGTTTGGGGGATAAATATCTCGGCTAAGTTCGTTATTGGGCAAAATCGGACAGATGGTTTCGGAGTAACAAAAAAAAAATTTTTTTTTTACGAAACAAATTCCAAATAAAATTTTTTTTAATAAAAAGTTTTATCATAAGACTCCATTCATATCATTTTAAACTCTAACAAGTTAATACTTTCGGAGATATGGTTTTTCAAAATTTCAATAATAAATCGTATTTCAACGTTGTCACAGAATGATATTATTCTATGTATGAATATGAATTGTCATAATGTCAAATGATGTTCCTGAGACATTATCTAATCAATCGAAGAATTGTGAACGAAGTGAGAAAAATCTCAGTTGTTTGCTCCGAAATTAGTTTTTCTCAGAAAATTCTTACATTTCGGAACTGAACATGAAGTAAGAGATCTGAGAGTAGTGAGACTGCTTTTCATCCATAGACATAGATATAACTCTCGAACGGAATGAGGTAGGTAGTTGAAATTTTCAGAGTAGTTTAGGGAGATGAATATCTCGGTTAAGTTCGTTATTGGGCCAAATTGGCCAGATTTAATTTGATTTCTTCCATGGTGCTTTTCTCATTCTCATGATTGCTCATTTAATCTTGATAAATAAACTCTTATTTGAATTGAATTTCCTTTAGGATGCAGTTCTATTATATGAATACATTGATATAATTCCCAACTCTGAGAAACCAATACTTTCGGAGATATAATTTGTCTGTTTGAACTAGAGCGCCAGAAAGCTCCTGTCCACAGGGCTTGAACCCATTTTTTGATATGTTTTCGTAAGACATAATGTGTGTTTATCCTGTATTTGATAAGTCCAGTGGATTCAAAGTTGATTGATTTGCTGTTTACTTTCAATATCATGAACAAAATCTAATTGATCATTTTGGAGATGGCATTCTTAGGAGCACGTTGATATGACTTGCTAGCAAATGTTTGAGGTATAAACCACTTGAAAAGTCGAGCATGAACAGAGCAATCTAATAAGCTGTTTACCGCTTGACACACGCGAATAATCATGCGAGTGAAGTAAATCTTTTCGCTACTCGAAAGGCAGAGATGGCAGTGCGCTAGCTAAGTTCGTGCAGAAACTCGTCGCGGGAAGGATTGACTTACCTTATTGACTGTCTAAAGTTCACATACGTACACCAAGGCTGGAAGCGAGAACTGTCATATCATTTCACCTTGCAACACCTCGAACGACTGCTCTTCAATGGTCTCCAGGTTTCCGCATAATATGCAGGATTCCTGATGTTCTCAGGTTCAAGTTATTTTTTTTTAATGCTTGTGGCTTTTACTTGATGCAAATCCATATTAAGTCAATGAAAAATGATATACGATTTACACTTATTTATTCAATATTGTGACGCGTTTCGTCGACACAGCGACTTCATCAGACTACATCATACTAAATTCTTAACAAGTTATTATCTCCCTATACCTAGATGACATAGACAGTATGGACACAGAATCATTTAAAACTAATTACATGAGAAACTTATTTAAAACTAATTACATGAGATTTCACTGCTGGTTTCTTTGACACATTAACAATAATTCATTCCTAATGCTTTTATAAATTGATTCTCTATTTGAATAGATTGAGTAACGCTGAAAAATTTAGATCTAATTGTTCATTAACTAAATTACCCGTATGTTTTTCCCTATTTATTTCGACCATTTCCCAGTAATTGAGTTGCGCACCTTTATTCAAATTGTGTAGAATTTTGAAATCCGGGTTAAACTTATGTCCTTCTGCTGATAAATGATTCGAATAATTTGAATTAATTCAAACCCGTATGTTTTTCCTTATTTATTTCGACCATTTCCCAGTAATTGAGTTGCGCACCTTTATTCAAATTGTATAGAATTTTGAAATCCGGGTTAAACTTATGTCCTTCTGCTAATAAATTATTCGAATAATTTGAATTAATTCAAATTATTCGAATCATTTATTATCAGAAGGACATAAGTTTAACCCGGATTTCAAAATTCTACACAATTTGAATAAAGGTGCGCAACTCAATTACTGGGAAATGATCGAAATAAATAGGGAAAAACATACGGGTAATTTAGTTAATGAACAATTAGATCTAAATTTTTCACCGTTATTCAATCTATTCAAATGGAGAATCAATTTATAAAAGTATTAGGAATGAATTATTGTTAATGTGTACAAAGAAACCCGCAGTGAAATCTCATGTAATTAGTTTTAAATAAGTTTCTCATGTAATTAGTTTTAAATGATTCTGTGACCATGTCATCTAGGTATAGGGAGATAATAACTTTAGTATGATGTAGTCTGATGAAGTCGCTGTGTCGACGAAACGCGTCACAATATTGAATAAATATTATTTTTTTTTTGTTTTGGATGATGATTTTTTTTATTTGTCATTGATTATTTGTTTTTTGGCTTTGAAAATTTTATTATCTTTATCATAACAGTTAATGTAAACTCTGTAATTGGGAATTTTCCTGTTGGGTAAAAAATAATGAAATTATTATTATTATTAACAAAAGGAATGACGCTTTAGGAAAGCTAACCTACTAGTATAATTCAACGATGAAAGGACTAGCAGAGATCAAAGTTCAGAGCAATACACATAGTGTGATTTCATCAAAGTTGAATGACTACACACCGCGGTTTCATCCTTATTTGGATGAAACCGCGGTATGTAGCTATTCTACTTTGATGAAATCACACTATGTAGATTGCTCTGAACTTTGATATCTGCTAGTCCTTTTATCGTTGAGTTATTATCAAGGTAGCATAAGGACACAGTAACAAGTACCATACAGAATACAACTGATTCTTCCTCGAACAAGCTCGTTGGACTCCTAGGACCTTCTGAGGGGTTTCCTTTAAAGACCTAGCAGGGCCAGCATAATCATATAAAAAAAATGGGTTCAAACCCAGTGTACAGGAGCTTTCTGGCGCTCTAGTTCGAACAGGCAAATTCTCCGAAAGTATTGGTTTCTCAGAGTTGGGAATTATATCAATGCATTCTTATGAAAGAACTGCATCATAAAGGAAATTGAATTCAAATAATAGCTTATTTATCAAGATTAAATGAGCAATCTGAGAATGAGAACTGCACCATGGAAGAAATCAAATTAAAATAGCTGAAATGAATTTGAGTCTTTCTTATAGAACAGGATGAAATATACGAGTATGAACACAGATCATATAATGAAGCTTAGATAGAATAATTATAGCATTCTGTGAAAACTTAGAAGTACGTACGATTCATTATTGAAATTTAGAAAAATCATATCTCCGAAAGTATTAGCTTGTTGGAGTTGAAAATGATATCGATGGAATTTAATGGTGAAACTGCATTTAAAAAAAAATGGATAAGCACTCAGATCCGAGGAACTAGAGCGCCAAAATGTGTAATTCCCTTTCCAGGATTTGAGCCCGCCTTCTCTCGTTCCGAAACCCGACGGGTCAGACCAACCGTCTATCGGGCTCCTCGAACGATCTTATCGATCTCCGGTATTAGAATAAAACGTTGGTACTTACCTGGGATATATTTTCTTAATTTTCACTTTTCGACATAAAATCGTCACATGAGGGTTTATTTGACGGTTTTCTACCCTTGTCTCTCTAAGTCGATTTTGACGTTTCTCGAACCAACTATTAGCAAGGGATTAGACGATGTCATGTCTCAGGAAAATGAGTTGACATTATGACAATTCATACATAGAATAATTATACAATTCTGTGAAACCGTAGAAATACGATTTTTTATTGAAATTTTGAAAAATCATATCTCCGAAAGTATTAACTTCTTAGAGTTAAAAATAATATCGTTGGATTCTTATAATCCAACTGCTTATTGAAAAAAAATTTATTTGGAATTCGTTTTGTGAAAAAAAAATTTTTTTTTGTTACTCCGAATCCATCTGTCCGATTTTGCCCAATAACGAACTTAGCCGAGTTATTTATCTCCCAAACCTACTCTGAAAATTTCAACTGTCTAGCTCATTCCGTTCGAGAGTTATCGTGCCTACGGCCGGCCGGACGGTCGGACAGAATGATTTTCGACCACGGATTCTTGATCAGTGAGTCGAACCAAATCGTTTAAGACCATTTTCATCGAGAAATTCGAAAATTATAGACATTTGGGCAAATTGATAAGCACTCAGTTCCGAGGAACTAGAGCGACAAAAAATATTTGAAAAATAATAAACCATGTTTTTGAATGCCCCCAATAATCAGGACTTACAAGACAAAGCGATGAAGGAACAAGTAGACGGCATCTCGTCTGGTTTGGCAGTGATCATTTATATTTGAAACCATTAAAGTTTCTGAGATCGAAAGTGGATCATATTGGAAAAATTGCGCATATTCTATTGAACTGTTAAAATAAATTCAAAATAGCAACAAGCTCCGTTTATGTAGTTACGCTTAACAACGCCGCACAAGTGAATGGTTCAGAACGTCCATACACAGGTCGAGAAAGGAAATGTGCAATCCTAGGAAACCTCTCGACTCTATGATATACACAGTCACGAATAAACAAACTTACTTTATATTTTTTCTCATCATTTAGGGTTGGCTAATCAACAGTGCCGGGTCATTTCGATCAAGACACCTGTCAGCTGCTGGTCAGGAATATTCGGACGATCTTTGTGGTTCACAGGATCACCTCCTTTTGTGCATCTCCAATTAGACCTTCGTCGAGTTCGAGCTTGCTCGTGTTTTCAAGCAGATGTTTCTCAATGAGACCGTTGTTGATAATGAGAGGCAGGAAATAGTGTGGTGGTGAGTTTAAGTATTTTCCTAAGTTCGAAATGCCAAATCATGGTATTTGATTATCTTTTCGGTGTATGCTCGCTCAGCGTTGTCATCTGATGGGACGGTTATATCTACAGTCGACTCTCGATAACTTGAAACTATAGGGACCAGCAAAAAAGTTCAAATTATCGAGAGTTCAAAATAATAAGGGTTCAAATAATCAAGAGGGTGTTCTGATGAAATTCAAATAATAATAATAAGAATAAGAATATCGAATAAGAGTTCGATAAAAATTCGTGATTTATGTATTATTTCAAATATTTGTCCATCCTCCACAGCTTCAATCACACGCTTTTTGCGCGTATGTTCTGGGGAACATCGCGTTATAGTTTTGCCCAAATGTCTGTAACTTTCGAATTTTTTGATGGAAATGGTCTCAAACGATTTAGTTCGACTCCCCAATGAAGAATTCGAGATCAGATTTGATTCTGTCCGGCCGGCCGTCCGTCCGGCCGTTGCCACGATAACTTGAGAACGAAAAGAGCTAGCGACTTCAAATTTTCAGGGTGAGTGGCACATCTCGATACGACGGACAAGTTCGTTAATGGGCATAATCGGCCCGGTGGTTTCCGAGTAATAATTTTGTTTTCAACCAATATAAATCCGATCAAATTCAAACTTGGTGAGTGGTTGTAGAATATAAACCTAAGCACGTTTGTGAAATTTTGTGCGAATCGTATGGCTAGAAAATTATTAAAAAATTATTGAAAAATATTTTTGTTGTCACCGTAACTTGAGAACGCAAAGAGATGGCGGCTTGAAGTTTTCAGGTCAGGATGTGCACCAGAACGCGACATTTCAGTTTATATATGAGCATAATCAGCCAAACGGTTTTAGAGTTATAGCCATCTGAAATTTGGGTGTTTTTTGTTCCTCATTAACTCGAAAAATACTAAACCGATTGAATTCAAACATGGCAGCTAGTTGTAAAATGCCAACGCGAAAATTGTTGCAAAATTTCGTGAGGATAGTATTTGTGAAAAACTTTTAAAAAATCATTGAAAATTGAAAAAAAAAATTCTATATATCAGTAACTATTCGTTTGAAATTGCTGAAATTTTGCAAGAACCTTCATAACCTAACTCTACTGCCAAGTTTGAAGTTTTAACATGATCGGTTGAATATTGTTGGAGATTCGAGCATTCTTGTGTGAGTTCAGTAGATGGGTGACCGTTGCCTCGATAACTTTCGAACGAAAGGAGATAGGGACTTGCAATTTTCAGGGTAGGTTGCGTATCCGAAAGGGAGAGTTGAGTTCGGTTGTGGGCATAATCGGTCGAACGGTTTCCGAGGTATACCCACCTGGAATATTATTTCCTTGATAACTCAAAAAATAAATATTCGATCGAATTGAAGCTTGGTAACTATTAGTAGAAAATCAACATACGACGTGTTTAAAATTTTATAAGAACCATACCCCTAGAAAATTTGGAAAAAATTACGAAAAAAAAAATTTTAAGAACCGCACCCCTAGAAAATTTCAAAAAAATCACGAAAAAAAAAAATTGGTTGAAGCACTGACGTGAAGTCAGATGCTTTTGCGCATCAGTGCTTGAACCCATTTTTTCACTTATGGAAAGACACTTGTTCTTTCTTGAAATCATTTTAATAACACAAATCGAAAATTAACTTTTGAACTTTGAATGTAAACTGGAATGAGAATTGCAAACTGCATTTATGTGAACTAACGACAGGTCTGAGCATGATAAAAAATTCAAATTATAGAGAGCTGCGGTAGCCCACACTTCAATTTATTGAATGTTGGCGGGCAAGATACCATTTTTTCAATTTTAATTGGGGACCAATTAATATTGATTTTTTTTCAATTTATCGAGTATTTTTCAAGGGACTGGAAAAAAATTTCAAATTATCGAGAGATTCAAATTAACGAGTGTCAATTTATCGAGAGTCGACTGTATTATAATCACCTTTTCTTCTTTTTCCAGAAGTTACACAATTTCTGGCCGGTTATACGGGATTGGTCTATCCGTGATGATTGGGTGGTCCCAGTAAAGTTTTACTTCATCATTTTCCAGTATCTCCTTTGGTAAGTACTGATGATCTTCTTGTGTTCTTTTATATAAAACCATTTTTAATGGCAATGGCTTGGTGGTATGCCTTTGCCATGGCATTGTGGCGATCCGTGCATTCCCTGGGAACGAGCGTTGAATCCTTTTCGCCGATCGTGAGCACTTGCGACATTTATCAGAAGGTAGTTTTTCCTTTAGTATGGTTTTCTGGTAAGCTCTTGTGGAAACCACTTGATCCTGAATCGCCACCAGTCTGCCCTCTGTATCCGGAACAGGTAACCTGCTCTTAGGTAGTTGGCAGATCTTTCTTTATCTATTTTATCCCATTTCAGAGCGGTAGGCTACCTCCCATGGAGCGACTTGTTGTGCCATACTTCGGACAACTCACTGATGTTAGGTGGTTCCGGGAGATGATTCCTTGAGGCCAAATTCAGTGCCGTGATGTTCTTATCCTCTTTGCACAGTATTCTGAAAAATGAAAGGTATTAGATCTGAAGTATTCTCGCACATCCTTCACTACTTTGTGGTGTACGGATTCAACATTCTGTAGCCTTCTCCCTCACTCTTTCCTTGGTATGTACAACCTATTGGTGGATGCATGGGGCTGCTGCATGCAATATTTCATTAGTAACACTCTTATTTGAGTGTCTGTTGCTTTGAGGTATGTAGTAGACCATTTTACGATACCAAAGGAGTAGGAGAGGCATAGTTTTGCCCAAGTACTTATGGATGTGAAGGTCGACTTTGCATTTAGTTTACTTTGCAGGATCTTTTTAAACCTGCCCATGAATTTATTTACCTGTTGGATTTGCCAGGTATTTATATGTTCTGGCCCTAGTCTTTGGATTTTCAGTTCATCTTGCTCCAACATCGCTTCTCCACTTGTGAATCTTCCTCTCTCCATGTGTATTACGGCACACTTGTTGAGACCCATTTCCATCTTGATGATTTCAGTGCAGGATGCAACAATTTTTAGCTCTCTCAGTAGTTTTACTTCATTTGTGGCGTATAGTTTCAGATCGTCAATATACAGTTGATGGTTGATTTTAGAGTTGTTCCTTTTTTCTATTAAGTGTCCATAATTTGATTCGTTCAATAGTCTGCTTAGAAAGTTTTGCGAGACAAAACCATAGTGTACTTAACTTGTCGCCCTGAAAGAGTCCTTTTTGGCGCTCTTTTTCCTAGGAACAGAGTGCTTATCAATTTGCCCAAATGTCTGTAATTTTTGGCTGGAAATGGTCTTAAACGATTTGGTTCGACTCACTGATCAAAAATCCGTGGTCCAAATCGATTCTGTCCGGCCGTCCGTTAACACGATAACTCTCGAAAGAAAGGGGTTAGAGGATTGAAATTTGCAGGGTAGGTTTGGCGCGTAAATATCTTGGACGGTTCGTCAACGGGCAAAATCCACCAGGCGGTTTCGGAGTTATGGCCGTTTTCAATAAAAACATTTTTTATGAATATTTCTGAAAACGATCACTAGATCTATCTGTAATTTAGAGTCAAATTGTAGAATAATGACCTTTATATGCATGCGAAGTTTTATATTGATCGAGTTGCCGTAAAGTGTGGAAAAAAAATGTATTTCTTTATTTTGTTTCTACAATAACTTTCGAACAGAATGAGCTAGGCAGTTGAAATTTTCAGTGTAGGTTTGGGAGATAAATATCTCGGTTAAGTTCTTTGTTGGGTAGAATCGGCTTGATGGTTTCGGAGCAACGAAAAGGAAAATTTTGACATTGTAAATTTCAAATTAAATTTGTTTTAAGATGCAGTTTCGCCATAAAAATGCATTGATATAATTTTCAACTTTAACAAGCTAATACTTTCGGATATATGATTATTCAAAATTTCAATAATGAATCGTTCTTCTATGTTTTCACTGAATGCTTCACTTAATTATTCTATCTATGAATTATTATATGATCTGGGTCTCCAGTAAAAACAAAACTGCAATATTGTCTAAGTTTTAATTGATATCGAATAATTTTCAGGGGAGATTTGAGGAATGAATATCTCGGATGAGTTCGTTATTTGGGGAGAATCAGTCTATTTGAATTTAATTTCTTTCATGATGCAGTTCTATCGTATGTTCATTTCAGATGTGTAAATGCCCGTGTCAATGTTGACATGCAGGTTCGTTCTCCATGTTTCCTCGAGGTGCTTCAGCAGATTGACTACGTCCTCCGATACCATATAGTTTTAGGGTCTTCAATAGCCATGAATGTGGTAATGAGTCGAAGGCTTTTTGTAGTCAACCCACGCAATGGATAGGTTTCGTAGTTTCTTCTTTGCTTGCTTCGTTAATAGGTAATCTATAATTAGCAGCTCTTTGCATCCTTTCACACCTCCGTTCGTTTCTCTGGCTAGTATTTTGTGTTTGCTCACGTGTTTCCATATTTTCTGGGTTAAAATTCCAGTGAGTATTTCATGAAGTGCCCGTAGGTATGTGATTGGCCTGTAATTTGCTGAGTCTTCGCTTTTTCTCCATCCTGGACGTTGAAAACAAAACAAAATGAAGAACGTTTCTGGAAATGATCAGAATAGCCAAACTCGATAACGCCATGAACTCCAGAAAAGATATTGACAGCCGCAATAGCATATATATTCTATAGACATAGAATGTTATTTTATGTCTATGATATATTCCTACCTAATCCATTTTGACAAGAATAAAGGCACTCGCAATCATACTCAACACACCAATGCATCAGGAACCGATGATGACATGTAGTAAATGAAGTATTTTTTAGGCTAAATGACTTCTCTATGCTCTTATCATTACAATTATCTTTATGCTCTACATAAACTCCTGGGTTGCGTTCGAATATTAACTTCGTAGAGTAATATTTACCAAATTGCGTCCGAAAATGGAACAGTTGAGTAAATTTTACCCTATGACTTTCGTTCGAAAAGTCGGACTATTCATTTTACTCCTGTCAAAATTGACATAACTCATGGGACGGAAAATCTCGTATCTTTGCCTCACTGTTTTATTAATGTTCTGTGAGGTAATTTAATAGTTTTGATACTGCTCACAATTGCTGCGTTTGTTTAATCACATCAGATACATCTTGATATGTCTCCGATTTTTTGGTTACGTCTCGCAGATGTGATCATAGAATATCTTAAACAAACGCTCATGACAGTTATTAGATGTAAACAAAAACTCATATCAAAAAAATAATAATGTCTTGTGACTAGCCGGTAGTTTTCAAATGTACTTATTTATCTGGGGTTTCTTCCACTTCAACTTTGTTCTCATTCTTTTTTAATGCGAAATACATTTTCAAGAAATATTTCGTTCAAACTAGTCTTCAGAGGTTTATTTGTTAATCAACACAGAATACAAATATATTTGTTCTTATATCTTCCCTTATCAAAGTATTTATCAATACCAAAACCCAAAACGCCACTCAATTACCACAAATGAATTATTTCATATGACAACTTTGACAATTCAACTGGTTACAGCGGTTACATCTCATTTCGAATCTAGATGTGAAAAATGTAATCTGAATCTAATAACAAACGCTATTTCAGATGTAAAAGATGCGAAAAATGCGGCTAAACAAACGCTTGAAATGTAAAAGATGCATCTGATGTGGGTAAATAAACGCAGCAAATATATATTTATGATAAGAGTTACATATATGTGAAGAAAACAATAATAGTAGGTTCTTTCTTAAACCAACATAACCTATATTCCGATATTGGCACCTTCTGTCACTGTCTGAGTAAACTCCAGTGTTAGGGTTGTTATCTCATTTTGACTCAAGTTCTAAGAGTTCCGGGGTGTTGGAACCTTAGCGACTCGAGTATGAGATGAGTAAAGCGGATCACTTGATATTGAACGTTTATTCCTAATATAACAAGGTATTTAAATACACAAAAGTACAGTGACGTCAGGACTAATCGAGGCTGAATAATGAATATTCTGCAAATTCAGTAATTCCTCAACCAGTATATCATCGTTATTCTAGTTATTGACCATTGTGAAATATAACAAAGGAAATGTATGTTTGCATATAAGAACTAATAGTTATGAAATGAGGAAATGGTCTAGATAAATTCCAATGAAAAATTCTGATTGAATTGATTTGATAATTTTAGGTTTTCTAATATTTTCTGTACGTTTCGTACATATTCCCGGCCGCCTTGATGGTGTGGTTGGTTGATTATCATTCCTGTGGATTTCTGTCCGGTCTGGGGCCACTGTAGATTGGTTGCAGCTCGGCTCCTCAGGATTGGCTGTTCTATCGTTCACGTGTTGTCTATCCGAGGAGCGTCGTTGCTTCCTGTACTTGAATATGTAAACCATAATCAAAACAACGCATGTTATTGTAATGACGTTGGTGGCTGAGTTTATTGACGAGTGTGGTGATTGTGCTTCCATATATGACTCGATATTTCTTGACCTAGGTCAGTTTCGTCGATCAATAATATTTGCATTTCTCCTGATGTCTGCACTTCTTGCTCTGGGTCAATATGCTGTAATATCGTTGGATGGTTTGTCCTGGTTATATTTATTTCCATGGGATGATTCTAAGTGGCCATCACTGTCCTCACACTATATGCATTTGCTCTCAGTATACTTTGGTCCGTTTGTATAGAGCAGTGTTGGGATTTGTGGATGATTCCTGTTCCTTGAATGCTTATCTCTTCACTTTCGCCATCACACATGATGGAAATTCTAACTGGGTGGTCTGATATGTGAAGCCAAGAGTCCGGCTTATTCAGTTTCCTCCATAGTATGTTGGGCACTTTGAAACTTTTAGACGGGCATGTGCTTTGATGCGTTTGTTTAAATATCTCATCTATTATGCAGTTGGGGTGTTTATCCATACTATTGACTATGCTGGGGTTGCATAGATATGCACCATCCGCGATTTGTATTGTTTGTAACTGATCTTGCTTCGTGAGCTCGAAGTATTTCTGGGTATTGTACTCGACTCCCAGGAAGGAGGTCGATTTAACGTAGTGCCATTGACCTTGACCCAGTAGCTTATGCACTTGTTGAACTCTGTTCTCCATTTACCAGCGTCAGCATTTATCCATGCTATCAGTACTTGAGAATCTGACCAGGTAAATATTTTTGTATTGTCACCTGACTACAATCCCACGAAACCTCTCTACTCTATCATATACTTAGTCACGAATAAACAAACATAACATATACTGGGTGAGTCTTTATTGTGCATTAATGTTAACCATAGATTCTCCTCATCGAATACAACACTTTTTTTCTTTTCCATTTTTCCAAATTTGGCACAGGAAAAAATATACAGGCTGTTGAAATTTGAAAATAAAAATAGTTTTTCTTTTGTAGTTTTGACATGGTTATTCAGAATTGAATGAATTTTGGTATGAAATTTTCTATAACTATGGCACATAATTTCCAATTAACAGTTTTTCCCTACTTTTATTGGTTTCTTCGTTATAGACTCTCGAATTCTTAAAACTACAAGAAATTAGCATAATGGAAGCAGATGAAGGTAATTTTTGAGATTTTCGATCCTTTTTGAAAATAAAATTATTCTACATCATTTCTCCTTAAACGAACCGTTTTCAAGATATTCATTATTGAAGGTCATAAAATATGAAAAAAATTACAGAAATTCACCTGCTTTTTTCGATCCGAACCTGGAATACACAGATGATCTGCTCGAATAAAGGCATAGACTATAGACTGATTTATTGATTTCAAAGCTGACACTTGAGTAAATTCAATTCAATGTCGCTTGTTTCCAAATTGTTATAATTACCATCTTAAAACGGGATAAGTTGATTACAACTCTTTCAAACAGTTCGTAGTGTAGTTATCGTTTGGGAAATAGATGAATAGGCTTACTATGATATGTATTCATCTATGTATCCCCAATAGTGAATATGAAATTGTTCAATTATCTGTTATCCATGTCAACATTTATTTTCATATTGCATCGATTCTGCACAATCATTCTAAGGATTTCTCTAATATGTGGTACATAATTTCATCAACTTAATTTTCAACAGATATAACTTCACGTCACTACTATTTTATTCGAACTACATAGTTGAATCTTATAAGTTTGTAGTATATAAGTATGCATAAGGAAAACATCAATTATAAGTATAATTCCACCTATTCATCCCAATTATTCAGGAAGAGAAATTCTTAATCTGGA
The DNA here is from genome assembly GCA_937662695.2 of Halyzia sedecimguttata. NCBI lineage: Eukaryota > Metazoa > Arthropoda > Insecta > Coleoptera > Coccinellidae > Halyzia > Halyzia sedecimguttata. The sequence continues at coordinate 4,298,130 of OW569416.2, read as the reverse complement.
TTCTGGATATACGGATTCAAGTAAACAAATAAAAAAAATAATAACCGGCGTAATATTCTAAGGTTAGACCACAGAACATATAATATAACCAACGATATATTATGTGGCTAACCTAATATTATTACATTTCTGTGCCTGCTTCTTATACTGTGTCTATACGAGGCCTGTTTTGGTTCGCAGTGGGATAGGAATAGTTCCGATTTGGTTCTAAAGAGTGGGACAAACGTAGCGTGTGAAAAATTTCTCCCAGGCAGACGCCAATTACAATTACAATAAACGACTGTATGACTACTTTGAGAGGTTCTAGGACAGTCCCTATTGCCAACCAAAACAAGTCTATAGAGAACATAATAATAATCACAGATTCACAGATTGTTTTTCTCGATTCTGTAAATTCTGTAGATTAGAGTTAGAGGTTATGTTATAATAAATGTTAATGAAAGTTGGATGTTGATATTACATTCATATTCAATTTCAATTAACATATGTAAGGAATGTGAAAATAGGCGGAGAAGATAATGTGGATAATTTTATAGTGTATATTCAATGAAAATCAAGTTGGAACCAGTTTTAATATCCAGGAAGAGTTTTTGTCGAAAATGCAGCATAGAGATAATTTAAAACCATTTAAAAAGACTTCAGTGAGTAAATAAGATTTCTCAGACAATTTCTTTATTTTTCGAGCATCAGATGATGAAGCTTTTATATAATTATGCGATATTGAATTTTGAGTGTTTCTATGTTCAACACTGGAAGATAGCTCAGGGCTGGCTTTGCACATAATTAAATCTTTTAACGCTTATAACTATTAACCTGAGCCGAATCTGGAAAAATGGTAAATGAAAAACGTATTTCATTTGATGAAAGGAATATCTGATTAAATTTAATGTATAACTCAAAGACTCACTCTGTATACCTATATTCCAATACTTGTATACAGTGCCATAGAGTTTATTTAATGTAGATTATTCTTCAATAAACTCTTATTCTATTCTATTCTATTCTATCTAAAAATTAAATTGAGGATCACCTTTCTACTTCTATTCAAACATTTCGTCCAACTCACTTGAATCCTTCTACAGAATTCTATCACCATTCCTGCAGAATAAAGAGATATTTTTTACGCGAAAGTAATGAAAAATAAACAATTTGAAATTTTGTTTTTTGTAATAACGTAGGTACTTATATTTTGAAAGATTCCAGTGTTCACCACAAAAATTACAATTGACAGAATATCTGTACAATCCTACCCTCCTTTTTGGTAGAGTACGTTTGAGTGAGCTCTAGGTAAACTCGACAGGTTTCGTAACGTTTGACAAGAGTAAAATGATTGGCCAGAATAAGTTTTGGAACAGTGATATTAAACTCTGGGCATAATCTTGGGTAAGAGAGTAAGGTTTTGGAACGCAACCTGGAATATCCGAAAAGTATCATGCAAATTTTTCCCCACAACAGTCACTATTGAGTCATATTCCACCCACTCATATCAAAAACTTCACTATAGATTATGATGTGGTGAACGAATCGAAATGATACAATATAATCAAACTATTGTGTATTGAAACTTTTTACATCAAATTTTCAAAGGATATATTAATCACACTCTGGTACTCTCTATTATTTCATTCATTGGTGGAGTCAGAAACTGTTTCAACCTTTGCCAGAAGATTTGTTGTCTATGGTCATCAACATCCCACTCCAAATATATCCTAGTCTTCAAAAGATATTTCAGAGTAGGATTTAAATGTCCTTCCTTTATTTGACCCAGTTTGATCAGTACTATACTCTCATCGATACAGTCACCGCTCGGATTTTCGAAGAATAATCTATGGTGTTCAGCGATTTGAGTTTCCCAGTTGCACCAATAAGACTTAGCATAAGAATCACTCACGATAAGAACAGTTTTTCGACTGTTCGTTATATGCTCTAAAACAGACTCAGAAATAACACTTCCAACTTGGAAATCTCTCTCATACACACATAATCTCAAATAAGGTTCTTGGTTTTCCAACATCTTTACTAGTTTTATAACAAACTTCTGATCTTTGTTACAATAAGATACAAAAGCATCGAATTGGAAGTTCGTGTAACCTTTTTTGATTGTGTTACGGATCTTGCCTTTTCTGGTCAGGTATAGTCGAACCAAAAACGCCCAGTAGCGGATATGCCAACGATAAATATAACCCATGACCCCCAATATTATCATAATAAATAAAACAGTTCCTGTTGGTATGGTTATCAAGGCAATATTAAGACCAGGTTCGCAGATCAATGTGGAATTAACAAGATTATGTATGAAATTTCCGAGAGTCTCGTTGGTGTATGGACTCACACAGAAAAGTGCTTGGTCCTTGATTAATTTGGAGAACTTTCTCATTGCAGTTTTATTATTACTCATTTTATCTTTGATCGAACAATCACACACAAACGAATTGAAGTCCAACTTAATATTTTGCAACGAATCGAAATCTGCAAGCATGGCATCAGTCATGTAAGCGATTTTATTCAACGATCCACGGAACACCTTTAGTTTCACATTGGGAAAGATTCTTGCTTCCCAAGATAAAATGTGATTTTCGGAAATATCCAAAATTTCCAATTTTCTCAACGATGCAAAATCCTCTTTTGATATCGTCTGTAAGTTATTTCTGTTGAGCCCTAAGTGTTTTAAACTTTTGAGATATTTCAGCAGATACTTGGTTGGAGATCGGATATATGCTATATCATTTCCACCCAGCAGAAGTACCTCAAGATTGCCTAGACCACCAAAAATATCGAATTCATATCTAGGATTCATCCACATCTTGAAAAATCGATTGTTTTCCATATTCAAGACCTTCAGATTAATCAGCCCTTTGAAAGTATCATCTTCCACCTTTATGATGCTGCAATTCTTCAGATTCAAAATTCTTAGTTGGGGCATAAACCCAAAATCAGTCTTGGTCAAAAGAAGCAGTCTTGTGTACTTCAAGTCAAGATATTCTAATTTCATTCTGCGAAATTCGCTTTTAGTGAGAAAAAATTCCCATCCATCAGTGTCGGTATTACTTCTCAAATCTAAGTAAGTCAGATTTGGTAGATGCTTAGATGATGCGAAAAAAGAAATTCTGTTCTTGGCTAAAATAAGAGTTCTCAGATTTGGCAAGTTTATAAAAGCTTGATCGTGTACTTTTTGTGCAGAAACGTCACTCAAATCCAATATGTTCAAGTTTGGCATGTGAGTCGGAAACAGGTCAGTGTCGATCACATCGAACTGATTCCTGGACAGAATAAGGTAGCTTATGTTAGAATTTCCAATTACCTCCAGAACAGATGATGGCATAGAACCTCTGAATCCAGAAGAGTACAGGTCGAGAAGCTTCAAATCCGCTCCCATATTCAACGTAGTCACCAACAAGTTCATCAGTTCGCTTACATCAAATCTATTGTCGCCCAAACGAAGAGCTTCTAAGTTTTTTAAAGGTCCTAGAGACCTTGGATGAATGTGTTTGATTGCGCATAAAACTAAATTGAGTTCTTCCACTGTACTACCTTGCATAGGTGCAAAATCATCCTCACTAACATTTCTGAATACATTCTCGTTCAAACCCAACTTTTTGAGACTGGGTAGTATCATGGGTTTCAATGCTACTGACAACATTTTTATACTGTGGAATCCATTCTTGACCAAGTTGAGCTCCTCCAAATTCACCAATCCTTGAAAGGTATCTGGATGTAGTGTGATGAGTAGTGGATTGAATATAAAACTTAAACTTGTTAAATTCGTCATATTTTGAAATACGAATGGATCGATATATTTCAGCTTCTGGTTACTGTCTATCTTGATGTTCTCTAAATGCGCCATGTTATATAAATCACCATAAACTATTCCTGTAATGTAAGTTGATTTTAATACCAGTACATTTGTATGCAAGTTCATATTTTTTGGGAACCTTACACATGGTGTAGTTTTATCATTTGAGTTATAACATAGATTATAAGCTTTCGGTAGCTCTGTACATATGCAACCAGTGGAATTGTCTATTCCTACCAACTTGACTGGCACCTCCTTTTCTATAGTAATTTTCAGTTTCTCCAAGATAGGTGGGCAGAAATGTGATGTACAAGTTTCCATTGATGATACAATTCGAAAACTTATCAATAAAATGAAGATAGTCTGCATCCTCCTGGTCTACTGACATATCTGAAAATAATAAAGTGTAATGTAGAAGAATATCCATATTTTCTGTTCATAGAATAAAATAGAATGGAGTACCTATATTTGAAAACAATTTATTCTTCCATAAACGATTGATGCATGTCAAGTGTTAGCGAAATTTAGTCATTACAAAATAATGTCCAGTAAATCACAAACAATAAAAATCAAAAAACTCATGGAGCTGACTATGAATACTCAGGAACACAATATTTCTGGGATGTTGAGAGCCTCAAAGTACTAACATGCCAAATATAATGCATTTTTAAGTTAATACTTCTTAATTGTCATCCTCATTTATGGATAACATTTCCAATGATTCTGACAGATTATCGCACAGTTCAATATTCACAGTGCTTTTAGAGAAATTTTCGAATATATATGTTGGAAGTCTAATTAAATCAGCAGATCTAGTTCTGTCTTTAACACGATTTCATAACATTCATCTGTATGTCTGCTTGCTTGTTTGTTTGTAACCGACTTCATTGAACGCGATTTTGACCCACTTTAGATGATGAGATTTTATTTAAACTTTGCAGAGTTTTCAGGAGCCGATTACATTACAATAATTTGATAAGAGTATCCCCTTATCCTGATCAGGATTAATAAATTTCGTTACACCCTACATGAGAGTAGGAGCTAGTGCGCGATCTGCACATACGTGCGCTTTTGGATTTTCTCTTTCGTTCTGGCTATTGGCTCAGATTAACGAAGCCAGAGACCACAGAACACATATATTTACTTTATGGCCAGTCACTTTCTCAGGGTAGTAGCGTTCTCATCTTGTTTGTCCCTTACATACACGTAGGTACTGACGAGTCTTAAACACACATACTACTATTTATCATATTCATACAATATATCGGTAATCGTGATTTTCAAAAGGCCTCTTATTCATAACAAAATATTCAGGATAGATATTCCAGTTTATTTATTTTGCGAAACAATAACTTAGTCATCAGCATAGCTTTGAATTCACAGTCTATAAGAAAGAATTTAAATACGATTTTTTAATTACCACTTATTTTAATCTCACTCTTACAGATGATATAAAAAATGAGAACGGACCAATCAAATCACAGCTTTTTGACAATTCCATGCAAGTTCTGTGAACTTAACTCTTTGAGCATGCGCAATATCATTTTCCAAACAAAATAACATTAAATAAGAAATAAAGATGAGAGTTGGCCAGTTCTTTTTTTATCTCATTTGATCTCACAGAAATGTACATGTTCAACATTCTTATTTTCTTTCAATTTGTTTCTTATTTTATTGTAGCCTATTTTATTGCTATACAATCTGGAACTCTCGAACTATACACTCGTATGCAGAAGAACTGGGTTGCAACGGTGTTATGCCCCCTACATGAGAGAGGAGGAATGGATGACATTGGGCCCGTATCTCACCGTGCTGAATGCACCTGAGAAACTGTCCTCAGATTTGAATTCGAAACTTACATTTCCACCCATGCAGCCCATTGGAGCACTAGGAATATATACTCAGGACGAAATTTCCAGAGTCCGGAGGATATTACATTTTGGCATCGAGATGAAAGCAGTGACCGACGAGTGGCAGGATTGAAGACATCCGACCAAGAGTTCTCCACCATAAGTATATGTTCAACCCAAAAGAAATGGAGGAATTTACTCACAATATACGCCAAGTATGGGGATGGTTCACTGGTACCCACCAAGACGAACTAAAAATGGCTCCTACCTTTTCTCAAAGCGATTCGGTATTCTCAAACTCTCATAGTTTTGGTCTGGATAAAACTGGAGAGCCCAAATCATGATATTAAAATAAGATGTAGTTAGTAAATTCATAAAACACACTTAGTTCCCTTTATCCAACTTTTATACTTTAGTTTTTATTAATACCTGAAATACGTCGATGTTGCCACTGCCTGACTGACTTATCATTAAAACGTCTAGGTTACTTCCCGAAGTCCTTGAAACCTGAACATGTACAATTTATATATCTATTAGTTGTTCAAGTGTTAAAATGTTAAAGTTTATTTATGATCCTTTTCTTTGGAGATCTTATGGTCGTCCATATGATATCATCATAGGATATCATCACAGGTAACTGTGTCGCGGCAAATGGAAAATATGCAAGCAGTTATGAAATCAACCATGGCTGTCTGGACGATCAATGTCCTGTTTATTTGACGAACTTACAGAACATCTGGGAGAGGATAGATTATGGACAGTGAGTTTGAGTAGATTTTTGTATCTGATATTTTTGCGCGTATGTTCTGGGAAACATCGCGTTATCATTTTGCCCAAATGTCTGTAACTTTCGAATTTTTTGACGAAAATGGTCTCAAACGATTAAGTTCGACTCTCCAAAGAAGAATTCGAGGTCAAATTTGATTCTGTCCGGCCGTTGCCACGATAACTTGAGAACGAAAAGAGCTAGCGACTTTAAATTTTCAGGGTGGGTGGAGCATCCCAATACGACGGACAAGTTCGTTAATGGGCATAATCGGCCGAGTGGTTTCCGAGTAATAATTTTGTTTTCAACCAATATAAATCCGATCGAATTGAAACTTGGTGTGTAGTTGTAGAATATGAACTTTAGAACGTTCGTGACATTTTGTCCGAATCGTATGGCTAGAAAATTCTAAAAAAATTATTAAAAAATATTTTTGTTGTCACGATAACTTGAGAACGGAAAGAGTTAGCGGCTTCAAGTTTTCAGGTTAGGATGTGCACCAGAACGCGACATTTCAGTTCATTTATGAGTATAATCAGAAGAATGGTTTAAGAGTTATAGCCATCTGGAATTTTCTGAAATTTGGTGGTTTTTTGTTCCTCATTAACTCGAAAAGTACTGAACCGATTGAATTCAAACATGGTTATTAGTTGTAGAATGCCAACGCGAAAAAGTTTGCTAGATTTGGTGAGGATAGCATTCGTAGAAAATTTTTAATAAATCATTGAAAAAAAAACATTCTATATATCAGTAACTATTAGTTTGAAATTGCTGAAATTGCAAGAGGCTTCATAACCTAACTCCACTGCCAAGTTTCAAGTTTTAATACGATCGGTTAAATATTGTTGGAGTTTCGAGCATTCTTGTGTGAGTTCAGTAGATGGGTTACCGTTGCCTCGATAACTTTCGAACGAAAGGAGATAGGGACTTGCAATTTTCAGGGTAGATTGCGTATCCGAAAGGGAGAGTTGAGCTCGTTTTTGGGCATAATCGGTCTAACGGTTTCCGAGTTATACCCACCTGGAATATTATTTCCTTGATAACTCAAAAAAAAAAATATTCGATCGAATTGGTGCTTGGTAACTAGTAGTAGAAAATCAACATAAAGACGTGTTTAAAATTTTGTAAGAACCGTACCCTTAGAAAAATGAAAAAAATGACGAAAAAAAAAATTTAAGAACCGTACCCCTAGAAAATTTAAAAAAAATCTCGAAAAAAAAATTGTATTGGACGCTTAATTCGAATTTACCATGGTAAATTCGAATTAAGAGTCTCCAATACAGGAGAATGGACAACATAATTTACCATGGTAAATTCGATTAAGGGTGTCCAATACAGAAGTGTGGACAATAGAACATACGCGCAAAAGCTTCTGACTTCACGCCAGTGCTTGAACCAATTTTTGGCGCTCTAGTTCCTCGGAACTGAGTTCCTCGGAACTGAGTGCTTATCAATTTGCCCAAATGTCTGTAACTTTCGAATTTTTCGATGAAAATGGTCTTAAACGATTTGGTTCGACTCACTGATCAAGAATCCGTGGTCGAAATTCATTCTGTCCGGCCGTAGGCACGATAACTCTCGAACGGAATGAGCTAGAGAGTTGAAATTTTCAGAGTAGGTTTGGAGGATAAATATCTCGGCTGAGTTCGTTAGTGGGCAAAATCGGACAGATGGTTTCGGAGGAACAAAAAAAAAAATTTTTTTACATAACAAATTCCAAATTAATTTTTTTTTTAATAAGCAGTTTCATCATAAGAATCCATTTTATCATTTTTAACTCTAACAAGCTAATACTTTCGGAGATATGATTTTTCTCAATTTCAATGTAAATTGTATTTCACAGATTGATATAATTATTCTATGTATGAATTGGCATAATGTCAACTCATGACATGACATGACAAATCTAATCAATCGAAGAATTATGAGAATAAAGTGTATTCCGAAATGTGAGCGAAGTGAGAAAAATCTCAGTTGTTTGCTCCGAAATTAGTTTTTCTCAGAAAAGTCTTACATTTCGGAACGGAACATAAAGTAAGAGATCTGAGAGTAGTGAGACTGCTTTTCATCCATAGACGAATGCTCAGTTCTCTCAATTTATGACGGGACTGACAGAAGGGAATATTGTAACTTCAAAAATATTGGGGTTGAAATACTCGTATTTTAGCGATACAACGGGGACCTCACCCGAAAATGTTTGAAAATATTACGTAAATATTGAAAGCATATTTCTGTAGTTCGTGAGAGGAGAAAATTTGGTGAACGTAGACCAGGAAATGTTTGATCGATTACAAGGTAATTTTTTATTATTACTTATCTTCTTTCATACATGTTTTATGGAATACCTACTATTTGTAGGTACTTTAAACCTGTTTTGGGCAATTGTCATACGAAACTTGTTTTTTTGGCGCTCTAGTTCCTCGGAACAGAGTGCTTATCAATTTGCCCACGTGTCTTTAATTTTGGAATTTTTGGCTGAAAATGATCTCAAACGATTTGGTTCGACTCACTGATCAAGAATCCGAGTGCGAAATCGATTCTGTCCGGCCGGCCGACCAGCCGTAGGCACGATAACTCTCGAACGAAAAGAGTTAGCGGATTGAAAATTGCAAGGTGGTTTTGGAGCGTAAATATCTCGGACAAGTTCGTAAATGGGCAAAATCCATCAAGGGGTTTAAGAGTTATGGCCGATTTTAGTAAAAATATTTTTTATGAATATTTCCGAAAACGATCACTCGATCTAACTGAAATTTAGCATCAAATTGTAGAATCATGACCTTTATACGCATGTGAAGTTTTGTTTTGACCAGATTACCGCAAAGTGTAAAAAAAAAATTGAAAATCTGGTGCAGTTCTCATTCTCATGAAGGCTCATTTAATCTTGATAAATAAACTATTATTTGAATTAAATTTCCTTTATGATGCAGTTCTATCATATGAATACGTTGATATAATTTCCAACTCTGAGAGACCAATACCAGATATAATTTGTCTGTTTGAACTAGAGCGCCAGAAAGCTCCTGTCCACAGGGCTTGAACCCATTTTATTGTATGGTTTTGACTGAAACTCATAGAATTTTTGATTTGGATCTGTACTGTATGAGGGGTTATGATATGGTGTATAACGGGAGTAATTATAATAAAAATGATGGGGTCATTGTGTATATAAGTAAAAAGTTTCATTATGAATCATGTTTGATTTCTGTCGATGGGGTTGATGTTCTTAAGGTATCGATAAAATTACATGACATACCTATTATTACACATTACTGCAGTATATAAGTCATCCAAAATTTCAGTCCATAATTTTTTGCCTGCCTTTCATACATATTTGAGAGCTCATTGTCGAAGTGCTGATTACCATGTTGTCTTGGGCGATTTGAATGTGGATATTTTAGAAGTAAATCACATCAGTGATATGTATATGAATATATTAAATGAGGAAAATTTAAATTCAGTTTTGAATAAACCGACGAGAGCACAGGGAGCTAGTTCGAACTGCATTGACCATATTTTGGTAAAGAACTTCTTGGCGCTCTTGTTCCTCGTGCTTATGAATTTGCCCAAATGTCTGCAATTTTCGAATTTTTGGCTGAAATTGGTCTTAAACGATTTGGTTCGACTCACTGATCAAGAATCCGTGGTCGAAAGCGATTCTGTCCGGCCGTCTGTCATCCGTCCGTCCGGCCATTAACACGATAACTCTCGATCGGAATGAGCTACATTGTTGAAACTTTCAGAGTAGGTTTCAGGGATAAATATCTCGGCTAAGTTCGTTATTGAGCAAAATCGGTCTAATAGTTTCGCAGTAACGAAAAAAAATATTTTTTTTACATTACAACTTTCGAATTCATAACAATCCATTGGTATCATTTTCAACTTTAACAAGCTAATACTTTCGGAGATATGATGTTTAAAAGTTTCAATAATACATCGTAAGTTCCATGTATTCACAGAATGTGAACACAGAATCTGTCTGTGATCACTGTTCATAAATGTCATCTTTTCTAGCTATAAGACATGGTCAAATCATAGTTGATATTTTCTCTTGGAAATCAAAAAGTCGATTCTTGAATTTGTGAATATATACCAGACTGTTTTGATGTAGTTTATGGAGGCAATAGGAAAGAAGATCATAATGGAATCATCAAAATAAATTACTGTTCGTTGACCACTGAGGTTAATATTACCTTTGACTTCCTTAAGTACTGAGATATGTTCCTATATACAGTATGTTCATAATGTTGCTAGCAAAAAAATACTGAAATACGGATCTACATTTGTTTATCAACCATTTTTTCTCGAGTTCAGATTCTTAATACAGAAAAGAATGTGTTGTTGGTATGAACTATTAAATTTTAAATAATGAAAAGAGGATAGTATTTTATTAATATATTTTGAACTATTAAAATAATTTGTTCGTAATCCACTACCTACTCAAATATCAGGAATACATGTACAATCTGCTATGAATGTCTCCAGCCTTGCTCTAGACATTTCGATGATACTTTCCTTAGGTATTTCGAGTTGTGAAAACTATGCACCGAGTGTAAGTTGCAACAACCCATTCCACGAGGTTGAATCATTGCAGATTGCTCATTTAATCTTGATAAATAAATTTAATGACAATTTTTGAAGCATTAAGGCATTGAAGCATTGTAGATTGACCTTTTTTGGCGCTCTAGTTCCTCGGAACTGAGTGCTTATCAATTTGCCCGAATATCCAGTAATTTTCGAATTTTTCCATGAAAATGGTCTTTTAAACGATTTGGTTCGACTCACTGGTCAAGAATCCGTGGTCGAAATTCATTCTGTCCGACCGGCCGTAAAAAAAATTTTGAAAATTGGAAAAAAAGTTTTTCTACAATAACTCTCGAATGGAATGAGCTAGGTAGTTGAAATTTTCAGAGTAGTTTAGCGAGATGAATGTCTCGGTTAAGTTCGTTTGGGCAAAATTGGCCAGATTTAATTTGATTTCTTCCATGGTGCAGTTCTTATTCTCAGATTGCTCATTTAATCTTCATAAATAAACTATTATTTGAGTTGAATTTCCTTTATGATGCAGTTCTTTCATATGAATACATTGATATAATTCTCAATTCTGCGAAACCAATACATTCGGAGATATAATTTGTCTGTTTGAACCATATATGTATATCCCTTGTTTATGGTTTGAACTATAGCGCCAGAAAGCTCCTGCCACCGGGCTTGTTTTATAAGGAAATTTTTGAAGCATTTTTTTCAAACTATTTTTAAATTCAATTTCTTTCATGATGCATTTCTATCATAGGAATCCAGTGATATAATTCCCAACTCTGAGAAACCAATACTTTCGGAGATATAATTTGTCTGTTTGAACAAGAGCGCCAAAAAGCTCCTGTCCACAGGGCTTCAACCAATTTTTGTATTATTTTTTGTAGTACGGAAAACATCTATAACTCATCACTTTTCAATTCTGTTTCACATCAGGCAAAGTTTTATCAGGAATAGGGATGAGAAACAATTTCTCAGAGTGGATTATAACGTATTGGCTGACAAGTCTTGTAGATTCGACTGGGGACCTTACTATAAAGTTCAGGGGACGAATCTTATTGCGGAAAAACTGATTAAAATTATTCAATTCCAAGTGAAAAGCTGCCAGCAGAAGATTTTGGGCAACACTTCAGACGAAAAAACTGGATTACGAATGGACTTGTTAAATCTATACAGGAGAGAAACAGGCTATATAAAAATTGGGAGAAGGACAAACAAGAAGAAAACTGGATTATATTCAGAAATTATAGGAACGAATTAAACTGTCTCATAAGAAATGCAAAAAGTGACTACTACAGGAAGCAAATTACTGATAGCGGAAACAATGCCAACAGTTTTTGGAAGACAGTAAATCAGTTATGTTCAAAACAAATTTCAAAGGTTTCCATAGAAAATGGGTTCAAGCCCTGTGGACAGGAGCTTTCTGGCGCTCTAGTTCAAACAGACAAATTATATCTCCGAAAGTATTGGTTTCTCAGAGTTGGGAATTATATCAATGTATTCATATAATAGAACTGCATCCTAAAGGAAATTCAATTCAAATAATAGTTTATTTATCAAGATTAAATGAGCAATCATGAGAATGAGAAAAGCACCATGGAAGAAATCAAATTAAATCTGGCCAATTTTGCCCAATAACGAACTTAACCGAGATATTCATCTCCCTAAACTACTCTGAAAATTTCAACTACCTACCTCATTCCGTTCGAGAGTTATATCTATGTCTATGGATGAAAAGCAGTCTCACTACTCTCAGATCTCTTACTTCATGTTCAGTTCCGAAATGTAAGAATTTTCTGAGAAAAACTAATTTGGGAGCAAACAACTGAGATTTTTCTCACTTCGCTCACAATTCTTCGACTGATTAGATAATGTCTCAGGAACATCATTTGACATTATGACAATTCATATTCATACATAGAATAATATCATTCTGTGACAACGTTGAAATACGATTTATTATTAAAATTTTGAAAAATCATATCTCCGAAAGTATTAGCTTGTTAGAGTTGAAAATGATATGAATGGATTCTTATGATAAAACTGCTTATTAAAAAAAATTTGATTTGGAATTTGTTCCGTAAAAAAAAATTTTTTTTTTGTTACTCCGAAACCATCTGTCCGATTTTGCCCAATAACGAACTTAGCCGAGATATTCATCCCCCAAACCTACTCTGAAAATTTCAACTCTGTAGCTCATTCCGTTCGAGAGTTATCGTGCTTACGGCCGGCCGGCCGGACAGAATGAATTCTGACCACGGATTCTTGATCAGTGAGTCGAACCAAATCGTTTAAGACCATTTTCATCGAAATATTCCAAAATTACAGACATTTGGGCAAATTGATAAGCACTCAGTTCCGAGGAACTAGAGCGCCAAAAAATAGAAACGGAGGAAGGAATAGTTCGGGATCCGATGAAAATAGCTACATTTAATGAGCATTTCGTCAGCAACGGACAAAAGTTGCCAGAAAAAATTAATTGTAGTGGAAACTTTCGGAACCCTAGAAAGAAAGTCACAAAGAGCAGTTTTTACCTAACCACCAACCAATCCAGAAGAAACAAAAAATATTATAAATAACTTGAAATCAAGAAAGAGCGCTGGGATCGACGGTATTTCTGCTGAGGTTCTGAAGGCAGGAATTGAAGGGTATGCACGACCGATAACGCACCTGTATAATAAAATCTTTCAAACAGGAATATTTCCGGATATTCTTAAAACTGCTATTGTGGTACCCCTTCACAAAGGAGGAGATAGGAAGTTATGTTCCAATTATAGACCTATCTCGTTAATATCGACTATTTCCAAAGTGATAGAGAAAGTCATTAAAACTAGGCTCACATCCTACCTAGAAGGAAGTGGACTTTTGTCCAGTGGTCAGTTTGGCTTTAGAGAGGGCAGATCAACACAAAGAGCCCTGGCATGTCTGACAGTAGCCATTTATGAATCACTCAACAAGAATCATGCCTCCCTATGTATATTTCTTGATTTGGCGACCACCAAAGAATTATATAAATTGTCAGGTGTATTATATAGTCGTATATAAATTGTATTGTTGCGCAGCTCTTCTTTTCACAAAAGCTAATCTGTCAAATCGGTCAAATCAATTAGTGACCCATAATATTGATACGAGATACAGTCAGTTTGTACTTACGGTGCCAAAAATGAATAACTCAGAGATACTATGTTTATTTAGGACCGTTAATGTTCAATGAACTTCTAATAGATATAAGAAATACTGCCAGCGTGAAAATTTTCAAAAACAGAATGAGGAAATGGATATATACAGTCAACAGGCAGTTGATTAATAGAAAAAATTGCTATTTTTGCCCTCGTCGTTAGTTTTCATTGGATTTAAGTCCATTGTTTTTGAGTTAATGGAATATACAGTTTGGGAGAGGAAATTTGAATTTTTTTGGTTGTCAAACTTATCGTGTATAGTACCACAGGTGTGCCTTTGTGAGTCTTCTTTTTTGTCTGTGGTATATTTCTTATGGATCTTAATTTAACGATTGTTCACGTATTATACTTTATTGTTTTTTGTATAAACGATGTAATGCTGTTAATTTGGGAATATATATCTACTTCCTGTTTAAGGTATTTCAGATAGACTTCAAAATGAAAAAGAAGGCTAAAAGAGCATTGACGTGGGGTCAATCTGCTTTGGCGCGCGTGTTATGAACATGATTATGATTATACTAACCCTCCCAAGTCTTCCCCATGAAGATCCATCAGAAGCTCCTAGAAACTTGTATGACTAAGGAGAGTCAGTTGTGTTCTTTGTCAACTTTTTTACCCTAACCTTATGCTAGCTTAGACACAGCACTGTTAATTTATGACCCGACAGTGAATGGTGTCTACTACCCGTTGGTTAGATCTCCGGCTCGTTCTATCCGCTGAGTTTGAAACCCTCATCATTCAACTCAAATTAGCCAACGTGAACACGCGCGCCAAAGAGTACTGACTTCACGTCAGTGCTTTTTTATATTTTTTCTGTAAATTTTTCTGTTATTGGGTTTTTTACCTGCAGAAAATAAAGGGCTTATTATTACATCCGTTGAGGGATATGTGATGAATGTCCATTTCAAATCCAGAAACAACACGAAAGATACGAGTATTCTTCAAATGATTAAATTCGTGTACGAGTATTGAAGAAATTCAGAAATTAAATCATTTAAAACCAATCTCAATTTGAACATTTTCATCATTTATACTATGAGTACCCATTTTAGATCGTTCGATGGATCCTTCATGGATGTCCAGCGAAGGATTTGAAATGGTTACAAGTTATCCACAGGAATCGAGGATATGATATGATGATGGATATCCATATTATGGATGTCCATAGGATATGCCCAGTGGATATCATATGCATGTCCTCAATTGGATATCCAATGAATACCCATCAGATATTCAGTAATATTATCACAAGAGCATATACAATATTCGATTATACAGCGAGTGCAGCTCGAAAGGTGTTTCGCGAAATACGTCGAGTGAAGAGGCTTGTATAATCGAAATGTATTGTATACTATGCTCGAGTTGGTATTCGTTACTATTATAAAATGAATAACATTTTAAATTTTTGGCGCTCTAGTTCCTCGGAACTGAGTGCTTACCAATTTGCCCAAATGTCTGTAATTTTTAGATGAAAATGGTCTTAAACGATTTGGTTCGACTCACTGATCAAGAATCCGTGGTCGAAATTCATTCTGTCCGGCCGGCCGTAGGCACGATAACTCTCGAACGGAATGAGCTAGACAGTTGAAATTTTCAGAGTAGGTTTGGGGGATAAATTTCTCGGCGAAGTTCGTTATTGGGCAAAATCGGACAGATGGTTTCGGAGTAACAAAAAAAAAATTTTTTTACAAAACAAATTCCAACTTAAATTTGTTTCAATAAGCAGTTTTACCATAAGAATCCATTCATATCATTTTTAATTCTAACAAACTAATACTTTCGGAGATATGATTTTTCAAAATTTCAATGTAAATCGTATTTCTACGTTTTCACATAATGATAGAATTATTCTATGGGTATTCTATGAATTGTTATAATGTCAACTCATTTTCCTGAGACATGACGTTGTCTCATTGTCATTCATTCCAGCAAATCGTATAAATATGAGAATTATAAAATAATATCATACTTTTTGTTGGTTGATATTTTCATGCCGATGGTCAATCCATATGATGATGGGAATGCTAATGGTGAGTTAATAATATTGAGTTCAGAATATCTCCACTAAAAACAAAACTGGATTATTGGTGTATTCGAGGGTGTATTGGAGTAGATTTGAGGAAATATATATATATTATCGTTGATCATAGAATTGAGGAATGAATATCTTGGATGATTTCGTTGTTGGGTAGAATTCGTCTATTGGTATTGGATTGATAATTTTTGGCACTCTTGTTGAATGTAGATTCTTCTATGATGTTTGAATTCAATTTCTGCTAAGATGAAGTTCTAAATTTCAATAATGAATCGTACTTCTATGTTTTCACAGAATGCTATAATTATTCTATCTAAGCTTTATTATATGATCTGTGTTCATACTCGTACATTTCATCCTGTTCTATAAGAGAGAGTCAAATTCATTTCAGCTATTTTACTTTGGTGTCTTCCATGGTGCAGTTCTCGTTCTCAGATTGCTCATTTAATCTTGATAAATAAACTATTATTTGAATTGAATTTCCTTTATGATGCAGTTCTATCATAAGAATACATTGATATAATTCTCAACTCTGAGAAACCAATACTTTCGGAGATATAATTTGTCTGTTTGAACTAGAGCGCCAGAAAGCTCCTGTCCACAGGGCTTGAACCCATTTTTTTAGTAATATTGATACACAATAAGGCAGGTGGCAGGAGGCGAAACACCGAATCGATTATACCACAACGTCAGGGGTATATTCACTTATCAATACGCCGTAACTATGGGGAATTGATGGATTTTATTGGTTCAGTAGTACATGAGTTATATAATCACTGAAATATGTGCATATTAACTCCTTAGATGGATGTACCACGGGAGTCCACTGCCTATATTCACTGAAATGGATATGCTTCAGTGGATATCTTAATGGATATGCATAGTACAATCTCAACAGAATGATCATTTACGAGAGAAATAAAGTAGACCTAAAAATGGGATTTAAATCATCCTGTAGCTGAGTATGTTACTGATTATTGTATAAAATTTACATTACCCATCGCTACTCAATTCGTCATCCAAAAATGTATTGTAATAATTATCACAACAACACACAATTGATACTGAGGTATCAATATTTTCTTCATTGGAACTGTATCCACTCCCCACTATCCAAGGCTATTTGAAATTCCTTATATCACCCTAGAACATACAAGACGTAATAACATTATGAAAATAAACCGCATTACGCAATCTGCAAAAAAAATTTTCGCAGCCTACAACACATTTGTTCAATTTCTTTATTTCTAAAAATTTACCCACTGGGACCAAAGAGATGTGAGCAAATATCGAAGTAATCAGCAATAATCTCCTGTCGGAACGTTAACTTAAAGATAGAGATGTTGACTATGCTCTTCTTTGTTTTAGCGTGCATGCTCTGGGGAACAGTGTACTATCAACGAAATGTCTGAAATGTTCGATTTTTCCCGAAAATGGTCCACAACGAGTAGGTTTGACTCTATGATTCGAAGGTCAAATTTGATTCTGTCCGGCCGGCCGGCCTTTGCCCCGATAACTTGAGAACGGAAAGGGATAGCAACTTGAAAATTTCAAGGTATGTGGTACGTCCAAATACGACACACAAGTTCGTTATTGGTCATAAACAAACATCTGATCGAAATGATAGCACCCTGTTCTTGGCGGAAAAACTGCGCAAAAATGATGAACTAAAAAAGTGGGAAAGCCCTGTGAATAGGAGCTTTGGCGCTCTAGTTCAAACTAGACAGGATCGATTTTGACCACGGATTCTTGATCAGTGAGTCAAACCAAATCGTTTAAGACCATTTCCGTCAAAAAATTGGAAAATCACAGACATTTGGGCAAATTGATAAGCACTCTCTTCCGAGAAACAAGAGCACCAAAAAGAGAGAAATGAGCTTAGTGTTAAACAGAATTTAATGCCTACATTGTGAAATGCACAATACAATATTTTTCATTTCCATACATATTTGTAGACAATAAAATATACTATAATATAAATATTTATAATCAATACGTATCGGAATTTTGCAGACGGGACAATCGTATAACTAGACTGTGTTAGATTTGTCTCTCTAAAATATCTCGATTTTTACAAAAAGTGTATTCCGCAATCCTCGATTGGCCCTGCGAGCAAAATACGATTAATTATATATAATTAATCGTATTTTGCTAATTTATATTATTGTATATTTCGTTGTCTACATAAATATGTATTGAACTGAAAAGAAGTTTATTGTGCATTCCATACTACATGCACAAAATTCTGTTTAACATTTAGCTTGTTTCTCTATTTTCAGTTCAACATTTTAATATTAAGGTTTATCAGTGATATGTAATGACAGTAGGGTTTTAGTGGCGCGCTTATCAATGTGCCCAAATGTTTTAAGATGCGATGAGATGAGATATGATTATTCAAAATTTCAATAATATATCGGGGTAATACTGCACAGCGGGGCAATACTGCGCAGCGGTGCAATACTGCGCATCCATATAAACAAGCGTAAAAGCGCGAAGGATCAACCCAGGCAAGCTGAATGTGATTTCGTAGACGTGCCAATTACTTTAGGTTTTATCTCTAATCGGTGCATTCAGTGCTGCACAGTATTTCAAAGTTGGAGTTTCGTTGGTTCCTTCTAATTTTGTGATACCAGAAAATAAGAGAGGTAAGTTTCATTATTGGACAAATTTAAAATTTGTCGTGCATATGTGTAAGTGCTTAATTCAATGATTTTTGCCTACGTTCTCTTTGTAATTAATTCCAATAACAAAACATTTTTTTAGAAAGCAAAATCAGGATCGATGTGGGATAAGGCCGAACATTGTATTTGGTATTAACCATTTATAGAATATTATAATTTTTGGGTGATATACCCCTACTCCATATTACTTCGGATAATCCATATGATGAAAATATATACTGTGGTAACTCAAACAAATTGGGTTCAGAATATCTCCAGTGAAAACAAAACAGGAATATTGGCTAAGTTTCAGTTGATATAATATAATTTTCAGAGTAGATTTGAGGAATGAATATCTCGGATAAGTTCGTTATTCAATTTCAATTTAGTGTATTTTGATATTTTTATTCATTTTGTATTTTACATTAATTATGGAGTACAAACAGGTTTCCCCAAACTAGTACCCTCAGATAAACAATTCTAAATTATACATCATATGAAGAAAAAAAACAAAAAAAATACAACGAGCATGGCTATTTCATCAGTCGTCTAATATTATTCCTAAAAGAAAATACAAAAGAAGAAGAAAATACATCAATTTCAAATCTTTCATAATTTGGCAAAGAGGTGAATTTTGTGTGTAATTTCTTCGACGAAAGGGCATATCAAAAAAAATTTGATATCATGATACTCTGTCAGGCACTCCAAAACGGATCAAAGCGAGTATTTCCGAGGAGTCGTATATGGAGTTGATAATTTTATACATAAATAATAATCCAGCGATAGTTCTACAATTTTCCAAGGAAATACTGTTAAAATGGATGCCAGCACACAAGTACTCACTAGGTGTCCTGTGATATTTAAATTTTCTCGACAAATATCTCAATAAATTATTCCGAAGTTCCTCAATTCGATTAATACTGGTAATACATCCTGGCGACCACACCATCGATGCAAACTGAATCCTCCTCAAAACAAGAGAGTTTGAGACGGTTATTATTGAATTCTGGTATCTGAAATATGTACATTTCTGCTTAAGAAACCCCAATGATCTCCTACAATTATTTGAAATACGATCTATAGGAGCATTGAATAATAATTTTCTGTCGAAAAATACCCCCAAGTCCTTCATCAGATCAACAGATTCCACCTCGTAGTCACCGAGACAATAATCGAAGACAATAGGATAGGCAGAACGGGTAAAAGGAATTCTTTTTCACTTACTAATATTCAAAAATGACTGATGCAACTCGCAAAAATGGACGAATCGATCTAGGTCTCTCTGAAACAACATTGAGTCGTGTAAGCCATGAACTCGCATGAAAACTTTCAAGTCGTCTTCATAAAGAAGACATTTGGCATAATAGAAACAACTAACAATATCAGTGATATAAATTGAAAATAGTATTGACCCCAAATGAGAACCCTGAGGAACTCCAGAGGGAGAAAGAAAAATTTCCGAACGGCAACAATGAACAGTAACAAACCTAGTCCTCGGAAAGAGATAACTTTTAAACCAATTCAGTATAACGCCGCCCACCCCGATCCCAGCAAGTTTGCGAATCAATACTTGATAAGATATTTTATCGAAAGCCTTACTGAAATCGGTGTAGACTGCGTCAACTTGCGAACCAATGTCCATAATTAGTAATTAACTCAGTAGTATATAAGAAGAGGTTCGTTTAATAGAAGGACTTCGGAAGAAACCGTGCTGCTCCGGAACTATAACATTCTTGAC
Source organism: Halyzia sedecimguttata (assembly GCA_937662695.2). Taxonomy (NCBI): domain Eukaryota; kingdom Metazoa; phylum Arthropoda; class Insecta; order Coleoptera; family Coccinellidae; genus Halyzia; species Halyzia sedecimguttata. Next base: position 4,277,576 of record OW569416.2, on the reverse strand, counting down.
TAAACTAAAAAGGAAGTTATACACAATTTTTTTAAAGAGATTTAGCAAATATGTTAAGCTTACAAATAAGACGATAATTTCTAATCTCAGATTCATCACCGCTTTTGGAAATTGGTGTTACATAGGAGGTCTTCCACTTCCAGCGGCAAAAGACTGATTAACAAGCACTGACGTGAAGTAAGAAGCTTTTGCGCGTATGTTCTATTGTCCATTCTTCTGTACTGGACACCCTTAATCGAATTTATCATGGTAAATTATGTTGTCCATTCTCCTGTATTGGACACTTAATTCGAATTTACCATGGTAAATTCGAATTAAGAGTATCCAATAAAGGAGAATGGACAACATAATTTACCATGGTAAATTCGATTAAGGGTGTCCAATACAGAAGAATGGACAATAGAACATACGCGCAAAAGCTTCTGACTTCACGTCAGTGCTTGAACCAATTTTTTTTTTAATTTAGCAAGGAAATGATATTCCAGGTGGGTATAACTCGGAAACCGTTAGGCCGCTTATGCCCAAAATCGAAGTCAACTCTCCCTTTCGGATACACAACCTACCCTGAAAATTGCAAGCCCCTATCTCCTTTCGTTCGAAAGTTATCGAGGGAACGGTCACCCATCTACTGAACTCACACAAGAATGCTCGAATCTCCAACAATATTTAACCGAACGTATTAAAACTTGAAACTTGGCAGTAGAGTTAGGTTATGAAGGCTCTTGCAAAATTTCAGCAATTTCAAACGAATAGTTACTGATATATAGAATTTTTTTTTTTATTTTCAATGATTTATTAAACATTTTCTACGACTGCTATCCTCACCAAATTTTGCGAAAATCTTCGCGTTGGTATTTTTCAACTAATAACCATGTTTGAATTCAATCGGTTCAGTATTTTTCGAGTTAATGAGGAAAAAAAAACCACCAAATTTCAGAAAATTTCAGATGGCTATAACTCTAAAACCGTTCGGCCGATTATGCTCATAAACAAACTGAAATGTCGCGTTCTGGTGCACATCCTAACCTGAAAATTTCAAGCCGCTATCTCATTCCGTTCTCAAGTTATCGTGACAACAAAAATATTTTTTAATAATTTTTTTCAAATTTTCTAGCCATACGATTCGCACAAAATTTCACGAACGTGCTTAGGTTCATATTCTACAACTACACACCAAGTTTCAATTCGATCGGATTTATATTGGTTGAAAACAAAATAATTACTCGGAAACCACTGGGCCGATTATGCCCATTAACGAACTTGTCCGTGGTATTGGGATACGCCACCTACCCTGAAAATTTCAAGTCGCTAGCTCTTTTCGTTCTCAAGTTATCGTGGCAACGGCCGGACGGCCGGACGGACAGAATCAAATTTGACCTCGAATTCTTCATTGGGGAGTCGAACTTAATCGTTTGAGACCATTTTCGTCAAAAAATTCGATAGTTACAGACATTTGGGCAAAACTATAACGCGATGTTCCCCTTGAACATACGCGCAAAAAGCAAGGTCAGAGGAAGTGATAGTGAGATGAGACAACTTTTCATAAAATATGGTGAAATTCCATCGGAACCTGATCCCTTCATGGAATCTATATTCTTCATTCAATTCTTGACCTCTTTAGGGTTTGCAATATCTGTGTCTGTATGGGCAGATACAATATTTTATTGAGCATGGAATTGATTTTCCTCTCCTCTTCAGTGACGTGAACCTCCAAAGCAATTTGGGTTTACCTGGTAGTGAATTCTCCAGATTATATAAGTATTTTTGGCGCGCGTGTTCCGCAAGGAACAGCGTGCTATCATTTCGTCACAATGTCTGTATTTTTCGAATTTTTTTTCGAAAATGGTCTCAAACGATTGGGTTTGACTCCCTGATGAAGAATTCGAGGTCAAATTCAATTCTGTCTGTCCGGTCCGGCCGACCGGCCGGCCGGTCCGGCCGTTAGCACGATAACTCTCGAACGGAAAGACTTAAAGCGTTGAAATTTGCAGGGTAGTTTTGTAGCGGACAAGTTCGTTAACGGGCGAAATCCACTGAGCGGTTTCGGAGTTAAGGCCGTTTTTAATCAAAACGTTTCTTATGAATATTTCCGGAACCGATCACTCGATCTTTCTGAAATTTGGCATCAAATTGTAGAATCACGACCCTTATATGCCTGCGAAGTTTTGTTATGACCGGACGGCCCTAAAGTGGCAAAAAAAAATTTCAAAAATTTTAAAATTTTGTTTTCACGATAACTCGAGAAATACTGATCTGATTAAATTGAAACTCAGTAGTTAGAAGCAAAAGACCAATGCAAACACTTTTGCAAAATTTCGTGAGGTTCACGTGACATGAAAAAAATCAAAAAATTACTACTATTTTGCGGAATACTTTGCTTAAAATGCCGAAAACTATTTTTTTGAGGTTCATGCTGCCCTTTCCAGGCATTTTTCGTTGTGCGCATGCGCAGATGAGAAGTCATTTAACTGCTGTAGTTTTCGTAAGAGAGGATTGGGATTTTGGGGTGGCGGATGCTATTCCTCCATAGAATCCAGATCCCTGATGAGGGTCTGCGCATGCGTAGATTAAAGATGCGATATCTCCTGAACCACTAGTGTTGAAGAATCGGAGTTTTTTGTAAGGTGTGTTATTTTGAGAGGACTTTTAGCCGCGAGTAGATTGCGCATGCGCAGAAGAGAAGTGACTGTTTTTTAATTGGATGGCTTATGTTGGGAGTGCTGAGTCGATATTGTGACGTTTTAAAAGAATATTCATAGCAATTCAGTTCAAGGACAAGTCAGTTTGGGGGATGTAGCGTTGTTTCCGAGTTAAAGTGTTCGTACCGTGGCCCTGGGGCTAATTTTGAAATTGATGTTACTCCTTACAGGCATTTTACGTTATGTGCATGAGCAGACCATCAGTGATTTAACTGGTGGTGTTTTCGACAGAGAGGATTGGGGTTTTGGGGGGGCGGATGCTATTCCTCCATAGAATCCCCTATTGAAGGTCTGCGCATGCGTGGATTAAAGATGTGATATCTCCTGAACCACTAGTGTTGGAGAATCGGAGTTTTTTGTAAGGTGTGTGATTTCGAGAGGACTTTTAGCCGCAAGAAGATTGAGCATGCGCAGAAGAGAAGTGACTGTTTTTGGGTTGTATGGGTTATGTTGGGAGTGCTGAGTCGATATTGTGAGGTTTCAAAAGAATATTCATGGCAATCCAGTGCAAGGCCAAGTCAGTTTGGGGGATGTAGCGTTGTTTCCGAGTTAAAGTGTCCGTATCGTGGCCCTGGGGCTAATTTCAAAATTGATGTTACCCCTTACGGGCAGTTTCCGTTATGCGCATGAGCAGACCATCAGTGATTTAACTGCTGGTGCTTTCGTCAGAGAGAATTGGGATTTTGGGGTGGCGGATGCTATTCCTCTATAGAATCCCCTGGTGAGGGTCTGCGCATGCGTGGACTCAAGAAGCGATATCTCCTGAACCACTAGTGTTAGAGAATTGGAGTTTTTTGTGAGGTGTGTAATTTTGGGAGGACTTGCAGCCACGAGAATATTGCGCATGCGCAGACGAGAAGTGAATGGTTTTGAGTTGTTTGGGTTATGTTGGGAGTAATTAGCCGATATTGTGAGGTTTTAAATAATATTCATGTAAATTCAGTGCACAGACACAAGTCAGTTTGGGGGAAATAGCGTTGTTTCTGAGTTGAAATGTCTGTTTGGTAGCTCTGAGGCGATTTTATAAATAACTTCATTCGGTTCTATATTAAAATACGTTCGGATTTGGAGAACAAGCAATAATTGCTTTCCTAACGGAGGTCCCACAACCGCAATTTTTTTTGATCTACGGTAAAGCTAACAGCCAAACTGTATTAATAGCTATATTTGTTAAAGGAACTTGAAAAAAAAAAAAAAAAAAAGCACTGACGTGAAGTCAGTACTCTTTGGCGCGTGTGTTCACGGTGGCTAATTTGAATTGAATGATAAGTACTTCAAGCTCAGTGGATAGAGCGAGCCGAAAATCTAAGCTGCTATCAGGAAAGAGTAACAAAGTTGGAAAAAAACACAACTGACCCTCCTTAGTCGCACAAGCTCCTAGAAGATTTGGGAGGGTCAGTATAATCCTAATCATGTTTATAGCACGCGCGCAAAAGCAGAGTGACTTAACAATGAAAGAAAAAGTGTAAAGAGTCAATCTGCTTTGGCGCGCGTGCTATAAACAAGATTAGGATTATACTGACCCTCCCAAATCTTCTAGGAGCTTGTGCGACTAAGAAGGTTGTGTTCTTTTCCAACTTTGTTACTCTTTTTAAGATTACAGAGGTCCGGTACCGTGATTCCATCATGTCCCTATGCCGTATTTTTTTTAGATTTATAATGATATCATCAATCTCTGTCTCACATACCGGATCTACAACGATACTTTGCATATTGTTCATCTCCGAGAATTCTACAATGTTGCCTCTTTCCGTGATTTCCTCCTGCAATTTTTGCACGATATTTTTACCGACATTTGCAAAGTGCAAATTTAAAGTATTTGCAATTTCATCGTGTTTTGTCATGACGGAGTTATTTACGCATAATTTATCGATTGATTTGGAAAGTCGTTTATCTTTATTCAATAAGTTGTTGACAAACCTCCACTGCTTCTTTATATCACCCGATGATTGCCTCCATTCAGAATTGAAATAGTAATTTTTCAATGATTTTATTTTAATATTAACTTTATTTTTGAGGCGTTTAAATTCATTGCTGATCTCGGTATTATGTAGGTTTGATACTTTCTTCCTATATATTTTGTCGCGTTCCTTTATAAGGAGGAGAACCTCTTCATTTGCCCAATCATTACTTGAATGACATTTGTATTTTTTACTATTTTCACATTGTATCTTACATTCCTTTATCAACTGAATAACATCACTGAAGGTGTAAATGGAAGTATTTTGAAGTTTTCTTCCAAACATACCCTTGAACTTGCTATGATCTACAAATTTTTTGTTTATTATTGTTTTTGGACTGAATATTTTAACCTTTTCAAAGATATCAAACTTTAAATATTTATGATCAGATTGAGGGTGTGCTTCTACCACTATAGGACTTAGTTTACAAGAGAACTTCTCAAATAACACATGATCAATTAATGACTTGGAATTCTCTGTGACCCTTGTAGCGAAATCTGCAATTATGGTATTTGCGATATGAAAATTTTCAATTTTTAACAAGCTTAGATAATCCCTACAAATACTCGCTTCTTCATTAAAAAGATCTACATTAAAGTCACCCACATCAATATGTTTTTTTGATCTGTGTAGCAAATTTTCCATTAACGTACAAAATTCATGATAATTATAAGAAGGAGGCCTATAAACAGAACTTATCTTTAACTTATGCTCGCCTACTTCTAAAGATATCCAGCTCAATAGATCGCTAGATTTCGATTTATCCATGATTGATGACTTTATTGTCTCTTTTACAAACACTGAGCACCCACCACCTCGTTTCGAACGACAGACATGGAAGTCTTGATAGCCATTTGTTCTATAAAGTTACGATTCTGATTCATTTAACCATGTTTCGACCAATATCAGTATGTCACAGTCACAATTACCCACAAAACATTTCAATTCGTCCAGTTTATGCCTTACACTTTGTATGTTCATATAAATCACCTTCAACCTCGGAGTCACTCCCAGTTTTTTAAGTCATCCCCGCTCTCCACCACATGACTTTATCTCCATCATGCCTCTTGAGCAATGTTCTCCCATCACTAATCCAGAGGTACTTAAATCCGTTCTCCCTTTTGAAAATTTGAGCTGTCTTAATCAATTCCCGATTTATCTTCGTCATATCATGACTGATATAGATAGGTTTATTTATCTGGTATCCTAGTTTAGCTGTAGAGAGATTTTTCCTATCCTTGAAGCCAAATATATTTTTCTTGTGCACCAACTTTTTAAACATCACTTTGATTGGGGAATCCTGCCTGTTATTTCCCCTTGTCCGAAATGCTGTAAAATCACTACTTGTTAAGGCCACATTCAATTTGGTAGCAATGCTTTTGACTGTTTCTGTAGTATTTTCCCCATCATCATAGGGAATGCCATGTATTATCATGTTGTTTTCCAAATCCTTCTGATCGCGCTTGTTCAATTGCTTGCGAATCTGCTTCACCTCCTCCTGAAGTTTTTTTATTTACCTCCACTTGCTCCTTGTACTCCATAAAAAGGGTTTTATACTTCGCATCCATGTCTTCCAGCTTGGCCATAACGTCGGCCAAGGTGTATTCCTTCGAAGATTTCTGTACCATTCCTGGTAGGGCCCCCAAAGATGTCGGATTGGTCGTACAAGTTATACGGTACCAGTTCTTTTTAGACTTGCCTATTTGAATATACGTTTTTTGTGACATATTTATACATTGTCGATGAATCCATACGCGACATCCATCGCATTCAATTGCGTCTTCTCCATCCTTAACCGGATTCCGGCAAACACTGCAGAATTCGGACATATAGGCAACACTGCACAGCTGGAGCAAGTGGTTTCAATATATCAATTATAATGTTTATATTGTTATAGCAAGATTTTTACGTGAATTTAAAAGAGAAAAAACACAGCAGTCAATGACCACTTTCTTAACTCGAAATTACGACACTTTCCACTATTTTACGATAGTTAATACTATGTGAATTTCACGATTTCCCACGGATCCTAATATATCCACGTTCTCTCCACACACACAATTCTCAGTCATCTCAGTTGGGAATGATATCAATGTATTCTTATGGTAAAACATAAAGGAAATTCAATTCAAACAATAGTTCATTTATCAAGATTAAATGATAAAAAATGTTTGTGACACTTTACGGCAACCCTATCAATACAAAACTTCACACGCGTATAAAGATCATTATTCTACAATTTGATGCTAAATTTCAGATAGATCGAGTGATTGGTTTCGGAAATATTCATAAAAAATGTTTTTACTAAAAACGGCCATAACTGTGAAACCGCTTGGTGGATTTCACCCATTCACGAACTGGTCCGAGATATTTACGCTCCAAACCAACACTGCAAATTTCAATCCTCTAACTCCTTTCGTTCGAGAGTTATCGTGTTAACGGACGGATGGCCGGACGGCCGGACAAAATCGATTTCGACCACGGATTCTTGATCAGTGAGTCGAACCAAATCGTTTGAGACCATTTTTAGCCAGAAATTGAATTACAGATATTTGGGCAAATTGATAAGCACTCTGTTCCGAGGAACAAGAGCGCCAAAAATGCAAGCTTTCAATTTTTCAGGGTGATAGATTGATATTGATATGGCATACTTTCGACTACAACCCTGTATATACATATTTTCTAAAAAACTCAAGAACGGTCAACAAAATTATATAATGGTGAATCAGAGAAACGTTATTCATATTTGAATTACGAAATATGGACCAGTTTCAAACAAGGATGCGTAACGCACGGGTGTCTGTCCTATATACGGTTATTTTCCGGGAGTTTCAAATAATAACGCGATATTTTCAGTGACTATTGATGTGTTTATCCGATATATGATCGTACTATGAAAGTTTATTGGTTCGGGTTTGATAAAATCAGTGAATAGTGCGGTGCACTTCATGATAGTGAAGAATCAAGTGAAAGAAAGAAATATTCTGGTTTATTCAAGTTATATAGTGCAACAACATGTGAAAATGGTGAATACCTCCATTGCCAATCTTTGGAGTATATTTAGTGAACCAAGTGATTGTTATGTCCGATAGAAGTAGAAAACAACGTCTGGTGAGTGGAATATTGAACGAAACTTGCAGATTTATAGTGATTAGGTAAATGCCAGTGATGAATTTATAAAATGATTTGAATTTTATAGGAACGTTATGAATATGTCATCACAGGGATATCCAAGAAAAGTTAATCATTAGGCGTTTCTGAAAAACCTAATGGATTTCTAAAGTTACTAAATATTGAAATGGAATGGTAGTGGCATTAAAACTTTCTGTTTAAAATATTTTCATTGTTGTGCAACTTCCATTTATACCGGCAGTGGGTCACTTTGTAATTTCAAATGGGCACCCTATATATATATATATATATTCATGAATCAGATCGCCTAATGGATTCAACGACTATTTCCCTCGAAAACTTTTTCCATGTTATTGATAGTTTTTGAATCAATTGTGTTTTCCCAGAAAATATAAAAGGTTAAACCATCAATTTGAAGAGAATATTCTACAAAAGTATCATTCAGAAAATGTTTTATTGTATCACATTCGTATGTTAGTACAATAGTCTATACAAAACATAGTTCCTATTTCAGACAGGAACATTATACAAGGTAGTCAAAAATGATTTCTGAAAACGTCGATTTTTTAGAATTGTAACCATTTTTGCGCGTATGTTCTGGCGAACTTCATGTTATCATTTTGCCCAAATGTCTATAATTTTCGAATTGTTTGCCGAAAATGGTCTCAAACGATTGGGTTCGACTCCCTGATGAAGAATTCAAGGTCAAATTTGATTTTGTCTGGCTGGTGTCCAGCCGTTGCCAAGATAACTCGAGAACGGAAAGAGATAGCCACTTGAAATTTTCAGAGTAGGTGGCGCATCCCAATACTATGGCCAAGTTCGTTAATGGGCATGATCGATCATATGATTTCTGAGTAATAATTTTGTTGTCAACCAATACAAATCCGATCGAATTGAAGCTTGGTGAGAAGTTGTATAATACAAACTAAGGGACGTTTGTGAAATTTTGTGAAAATCGTGTCCCTAGACCAAGGGCGTAGCCAGGGGGGGGGGGTTTTGGGGGTTCAAACCCCTCCCGAAATGTTATTTTTCTCTTGAAAAAAAAATTTTTGCTGCAGAAAGTGACCCTCACAACCCCAAAACCCCCCCCGAAATTAATTCCTATTTCAAAACCCCCCCCGAAATTAAATTCTGGCTACGCCCTTGCCCTAGACAATCCAAAAAAAACATTATTCATGTCACGACAAACTGAGAATGGAGAGAGAGAGCGACTTGAAATTTTCAGGATAAGTTGTCCACCTGAATGCAACATTAGAGTTTGTTTATGCGCATAATCGTCCAAACGATTTTGGAGTTATACCCATCTGAAATTTGGTTGTTATTTCCTCAATAACTCAAAAAATACAAAACTGATCCAATTCAAACATGGTTATTAGTTGTAGAATGCCAACGCAAAAATTCTTGCTGAATTTCGTGAGGGAATCAATAGAAAATTTTTAAAAAATCATTGAAAAAAATTCTAATGTCAGAAAATATTCGTCATCACTGAAATTATGCGAGAGCCTTCAGAACCTAACTCTACTGTCAAGTTCCAAGTTTGAACACGATCGGATCTATATTGTTGGAGATCTGAGCAGCCATGTGTGAGTTCAGTAGCCTGATGGGTGACCGTTGCCTCGATAACATTTGAACAAAAGGAGATAGGGACTTGCAATTTTCAGGGTAGCTTGCACTTCCGAATAGAAGGGATAAGTTCGTTTTTGAGCATAATCGGTCCAACGGTTTCGGAGTTATAACGACCTGGAATATTATTACCTGGATAACTCAAAAAATATAGAGTGGATCAAAGTGAAGCTTGGTAACTAGTTGTAGAATATCGACATGAAGACGTGTTTAAAATTTTGTGAGAATCTTAATCCTAGAAAATTTTGATAAAATTACAAAAAAAATTGGTTCACTGACATAAAGTCAGTCATAATCGAATTTACCATGGTAAATTTAATTAAGAGTGTCCAATACATGAGAATAGACAAAAGAACATACGCGCAAAAGCTCCAGACTTCAAGTCATAGCTTGAACCAATTTTTTTTTGAAAAATTTGGAATGTACGTAAAAAAATGAAAATAAAATCGTCACACATGTTAAATGTTAAATGAATATTGCTAGTATTGAAAAAAAAAGTTCATCAAGCGAATTAGGAATTAGTTAAATTCCTAATCATGTTACAATGTAACATGTGTGACGATTTTATTATCGTTTTCTTAGTGAATTTCTGATTTATCGAAAAAAACTATGGAGGTAATCAGAAAAAAAAAATCTTAGAAAGCACTGACCGAGAAGTCAGGATCTTTTGCGTGCATGTTCCATTGTCTAGTCAAGCCTCCTTCAAAGTCGATTGAGCTGAAATTCGGCACTCGATTATAAAATGGTGGCTCTAACAAATGTGCGGAATTTCAGCGACTTCTGACGAGCAGTTCCTGAAATATAAAACATTTGAAGAAAACAAAATTTGGAACTTGGTTGTAAAGTTAGATCTCGCAAAATTTCTGCGATATGGGACGGACAGTTTCTGGCATACAGAATTTCTTTCAATGATGTTTTCAAAATTTTCTAGTGATATTATCCTAACGAAATATCGCAAAAATTTGCGCGTTGGCTAATAACCATGTTTTAATTGGTTCAGATCTGTTCATCTTGTTGATTCAGGAAATGACAACACAAGTTCAGATGGGTAATCATCCAAGCGGTTTTAGACGCTTGGCTGATTATGCCTATTGACGAACTTGAATGTCGCGTTCAGATACGCAACGTACCCTGAAAATTGCTATATCTTACCGTTGCTCGGATTTCAGTATTTTTTTAGTAACTCTTACAATATAGATCTGATCATGTTCGAATTACAAACTAGGCAATATCAGACAGACAGTTTCTGAGATTCATAATATTTTTTTAATTTTCTAGTAATAAGATCCTCACGGAATTTTGCACTTCACAAGCCTTTGTTTCGGGGTTCTTCAACTAGTTACCAAGTTTCAATAGGATCTGGTTTCGATCGGATCAGTATTGTTTGAAAACGAGACTTGTTTGGCTGATTATGCCAATAACGAACTTAACGGTCGCGTTTGGATGCGCAACCAACCCTTTAAATTTCTAGTCGATATCTTTTTCCGTTCGAAAGTTATCATGACAACGGCAAAAAGATGCGATACAATAGTACATTCAGTGAATGATACTTTTGTAGAATATTCTCTTAAAATTGATGGTCTCGCCTGTCTACATTTTTGGAAAAACGCAATTATTTCGAAAAATAACGATAACATGAAAACAATTTTCGAATGAAATAGTTGTCAAATTCATTAGGCAATAGAATTTGTGAAAAATATATAGGGTATTAACAGGGTGTCAATTTGAAAACTTGCCAGGTCAATTATGTCACGATATGATGTTTTGTTATTCAGTATTTTTTGTGAGTACCTCGATTATTCACTGGAAAACATTTTCTTTATTTCCACTGACCATTTTATCTCCTCTAGGCAAATTTATTTGACTTATTTGACTTGAAGAATCTGTTGGAATTATGATCTTCTAGAATGCAAACTTATTTTGAATGTTATTGTTTTCTGTACAACCGAAAATATTGGGTTAAGAAAATGTATAAATTATTATAGGAAATCAAAATATACAGTGTTTCCCAGCAACTCCGCACAAGAGGGGCTTTTCTTTTATATAAATATTTCCGAGTTTTATTTTTTACAAAAAGTTGGTGCGCCAAAATTGATAAAAAATGATATAAGACCCGGCCAACTGCAACTTCCGTTCTGAGCGTAAATTGCCATTATTGAACAAAAATGGCAAATATCTCGGAAAATTCGAACTTTTTGTATGAAACGCTCTCTAAGAACTTGTCTGAAATTGCACTTTGTTGGAATGTGCAAAAATTCAGGTCAGAAAACCGTGAAAAATATGTTTCCTATTTCTGCTTATGACTCTCAAAAATTGAATAATTACCGAACGGAATATATTTTGATGACTAGACAATATTAGAATGTCATAAAATATTTTTTTTTCGATATTTGTTCGAATTTTCACAAATTTGTGATCATAGAAAATAATTCACTTGCGTTGAAATTGAACGATGCATAATCATGAGAAAATTCTATTTCAATCAAAAATCTAGCTATTAATTGGCAAAATGCAGCTAGATTTGCATCGTTGGAATTCTCGGATGTGAATTGAACCTGATATTGAAATATTTTAATGGCGAAAATAAGAACAGGATCAACTTTGCACCAGAATGAAACAAATTTTTCGAACAAATGTCGAAAAATCAAGTTCAAACCAAATTTAGTAGTTACAATTATATTTATGCTGTCACTAATGTTGTGTAGTCACCGAAAAAAATCTGTTTGGTCATTAGTCAATTGTAAAAAGAATTATGAGCAAAAAAAGATGAAAATATTTTTCAAGGTTTCCCGACCTGAAATTTGAGAAATTAATCTAAATAGCAATTTCAAATAAGTTTAGTTAAAGCACTTCACAGAAAAAGTTCGATTTTTCCTAGATAATGGACGTTTTGTTGGTTTTTGTTCGAAAATGGTGATTTCCGAACCAACCGGAAGTCTCAGTTGTCCAAGTTTTATATCATTTTTGATGCAACAACTTTTTATAATTAATAATGTTCGACAATATTAATAGAAAAGAAAAGTCCCTCTTGGTGCCGAGTTGTTGGGAAGCACTGTATATAGGATAATCTTGAAATCTAAAAGCATGAAAATTCAAAATTAAGTATTATATGAGATTTGAAGGAAAATTTTTCTTGGCAACATAATACTAATCATACTCGAATTTCAAGGAGATCCCCACTCCTTCCCAAAAGTTCATTCATTCAAGGCTAAGAATAAACTGTACATACTGAAATTGAGAGTTTATTTCCATATTATCCATAATCAGATTCTTTTGAGATGAAAGCTGTTTATTATAGAGTAGATTTTTTTTGGAAGAATATTATGCATGCCACTGCATACCGCTTTCTAATATTTTCATCGGACTCCGTTCGTCGCACACAAAAATGAATGGCGATTCTATAAATAATTCTTATTTAAAGAAAAATGCAGTGGCGTGCAAAATATTTTTCCAAAAATACGTAGATCACATCCTCACCGGATGTCACAGGATGAAGAATTAAAATATCTTCTACATCAAGACATGGCCGTGGAGCTAAATACCATAAACATATACAGGCTAGTTATTCGCCTTTCATCGCCATAGCCAGTAAAAACCAATATCTTGATTTTTTCTTCTGCAGTTATATGGAGAAGAATTGTGAGGATATTCTTGAAATATGTTTGCATATACAGGGTGTTCCATTTGCGATAAATATACCCAACTCAGGCTATTCTCCTATAACATCCTATATATATTTCAATAATTCGATTACTGCAAATTACCAATGAATTTTCTTCATGAAAACATTTTGAAAATTTTCGGTATTTTTCGAGTTATTCAAAAAATACGAAATTTTCGAAGGCTCAATTAACATGGAGAAAAAAGAGAAAATATCATAGGATTATCAGATAAATAGCCATCTCCTGAATTCCGAGACTTTGTCAATTCGTTTCAAATATGTTTATTAACATCATCACATACTGGGAATTCTGAAAGGCGAATAACTAGGACTTCCCTGTATATGAAGGTATTAAAGCTATAACAGAAAAAAAAATTCCTTCAAACATTGAAAACATTTAGAACATAGGATTATGTGAACATTTCTTCTTAGAATCAACATCTTAATTCACACCTTTAAGGATCAGCCTGTTATTCTGAGACAAGCTGTGTATAAAATATATTTCCTTTTCAAGATAGTTGAAAAGTAAAATCCTCGATTGGAAATAAATATTTTTCAGTATTGATATTGCAGAATATTGTGGAGGACATTTAAGGCCAAACATTGCAAAAATCCTCTGTTAGAAAACAAGCAAATATTTTTCACTATTGACAATGCAGAATACTATAGAGGACATTTAAGGTGAAACATTGCAAATTACTCTGTTGAGTAACAAATATTTTTCAGTATTGATATTGCAAAATGTTGTGGAGGACATATAAGGTGAAACATTGCAAAATCCTCTGTTAGAAAACAAATATTTTTCAGTATTGATATTGCGAAATGTTGTGGAGGACATTTAAGGTGAAACATAGCAAAACCCTTTGTTAAGTAACAAATATTTTTCAGTATTGATATTGCAAAATATTGTGGAGGACATTTAAGGTGAAACATAGCAAAACCCTTTGTTAAGTAACAAATATTTTTCAGTATTGATATTGCAAAATATTGTGGAGGAAACGTTGCAAAATCCTTTGTTAAGAAACATATATTTTTCGGTATTGACATTGTAAAATCTTGTGGAGGCGCAAAAACAACTGTGGGTTTTTTGTAAAATATCAATCACGTACCGTATAGGTAAATACTTCGCCTGTAATTGAAATCCTTTGGAATCTTTCGCCACTTTTAAAAAGAAGTGATAATTCACCTTTCCAACATTAGCACTTTTTTTGTATAGCAAATAAACCAAAACTAGGTTAGGTAATACCTATATTTTAATGCATCAATGCTTTTTCCCGTCCTTATTGGGACTCTTCAGATAAACATCACCTCCATATTGCAATATCGTCACTGTATTATATAACTTTCAACACAAATATCGTTGAAGCTGTTATTTGAATAATTTCATAAAATCCCATTTTGACGTGTTGTAGATGAGAATGGAAAAAAAACTTAAAAACACTTCGACTTGTGTTGATGATCTAAATAAATTGTTCCACAAGTCGAAGTGTTGTTGAGACTGTTTTACTTCTATTTATACACCAACAACTAATAGTTCTCATCCTATTATGATTTAGACTTCTGAAAGCTTATAACTGAAGAGAAAATCTTGTCCAATTTATTTTCCTTGTATAATTGAAATATTGCCCAAGCCAATACCTAATCAGTAGAGTCATTGAGTATTCAAATACTTATATTCAATGGTACTCAATGGTAGAATACAATAAAATATTCGATTGGCAATAACGTTACTGTTTAAAGAATGATTTTCAGATTCATTATTTCACACTCGTATGGCTGAAAAATATTAGCTTATAAAAGGAATTCGCAGACGCGTATCCAAATGAAAATATTGCCATAGATAATTGTTTCTATTAGGTACTTACATGAAAATTTTGTCTTGGATGTGGACTCGTTGGAATTATACATATATCATCATCAGTATGTATATATTTTATACATGAAAATGAGACTCTTCAAACAGGACATAATTGATATGTGTTACTCTAATAGGCATCCGATATCTATGGGGAATATCTCATTAATAACGTAAAAAATGGCACTGCTCCAATTTATATGCGTAGTAGTCAGTCGTATGAACAAAAATCTGAAATTCATATCTATCTATGCAATAAATTATTGGATAAAAATTGACTAATCGAATTTGCATCGTGAGATTTAATGAATGATACAAGCATTCCTAGGTATGGATATCAACTCTCAAAATGAAACTCAGAGTGAATAATCGAACACTATATAAAACAAGATACATGAGCATTGAGCAACATTTTGTCTGTAATCATTTAGTAGCCTAATAATAATAATTTTTGAGAACATAAGCAGGTATAAATATATGCCGCATAAACACTATACTTCCAACATCTATATTAACGTCGAATTATGTACATCTGAAGGGATCATAATATGATGACAGAGTATATTTCATTGATGTATTGTGGACGACATTTAAGGTAAAGCATTGCAAAATCGTGTGTTAGAAAATAAATATTTTTCAGTATTGATATTGCAAAATATTGTGGAGGACATTTAAGGTCAAAAATTGCAAAATTCTCTGTTAAGAAACGAATATCTTTCAGTATTGATATTGCAAAATGTTAGGGAGAGCATTCAAGGTGAAACATTGCGAAATTCTCTGTTAGAAAACGAACGTTTTTCAGTATTGATATTGCAAAATGTTGTGTTTCAGTATTGATATTGCAAAATGTTGTGTTTCAGTATTGATATTACAAAATTTTGTGGAGAACAATTAAGGTGACACATTGCAAAATCCTCTGTTAAGTAACGAATATTTTTCATTTGACATATAGGGTCAAACATTTCAAAATCCTCTGTAATAAAAGAAATATTTTTTTGTATTTATATTGTAAAATATTGAGGAGAATATTTAAGGCAAAATATTGCAAATTCCTCTGTTAAGAAACAAATATTTCTCATTATTGATATTGCATAATGTTGTGGAGGACATTTAAGGTCAATTTCAATTTCAGTATTGAAATTGCGAAATTTTAGGTAGAGCATTCAAGGTGAAACAATGCGAAATTCTCTGTTAGAAAACGAACGTTTTTCAGTACTGATATTGCAAAATTTTGTGGAGAACATTTAAGGTGAAACATTGCAAAATCCTCTGTAGAGTAACGAATATTTTTCAGTGTAATATTGCAAAATGTTGTGGAGGTCATTTAATGACCTCCATAATGTGAAACATTGCAAATTCTTTTGTTAGGAAACAAATATTTTTCAGTATTGATATTGCAAAATTTTCTGGAGGACATTTAAGGTCAAACATTGCAAAATCCACTGTAAATTCACAAATACTTTTCAGTATCGATATTGCAAAATGTTGGTGGGATATTTAATTCGAAACATTGCCAGATCCACTGTTAAGAAACAAACATATTATTGTATTGATATTGCAAAATGTTACGGATGAGGTGAAAATTGCAACATCCTCTGAAAATACAAAAATATTTTTCAGTATTGATGTTCCAAAAGGTTGTAGAGGACATTTAAGTTGAAACATTGCAAAATCATCTGTTGTGCAAATTATCCGATAATTCAAACAGGTCATTTATCATAATAAAAACCATAGATAGAGACAATCATTATTCAGACAACTTGAACCGCATGGACCATGGTAGTTATCTTTTGGGAAATAGATGAATAGGTTAACCATGATCTATATTAATTTTTGAATTTTTCTCACTTTATCCCCAATAGTGAATATAGAATGAATTCCATCATAGTGTTAAGAAAGTTATTTATCAATTATAAGTATCACTCCACATTTTCATCGCAATTATTGTTGACTTAAATTTACGGAAGTATGTATACAATAAACATAAACGAACGCTAACCTCACCGAACGATATATTCTGTGGCTTACCTATTATTACAATTACATTTCTTTGCCTGCTTCTGTCACAGTATCAAAAATATTATTATATTATATATATATGAGATATTATATGAGATATTAACGAACTTGAATGTCGCGTTCAGATACGCAACGTACCCTGAAAATTGCTATATCTTACCGTTGCTCGGTTTTCAGTATTTTTTTAGTAACTCTTACAATATAGATCTGATCATGTTCGAATTTCAAACTAGGCAATATCAGACAGACAGTGTCTGAGATACATAATATTTTTTTAATTTTCTAGTAATAAGATCCTCACGAAATTTTGCACTTCACAAGTCTTTGTTTCGGGATTCTTCAACTAGTTACCAAGTTTCAATAGGATCTGGTTTCGATTGGATCAGTATTGTTTGAAAACGAGATTTGTACTCAGAAACCGTTTGGCTGATTATGCCAATAACGAACTTAACGGTCGCGTTTGGATGCGCAACCAACCCTGTAAATTTCTAGTCGATATCTTTTTCCGTTCGAAAGTTATCATGACAACGGCAAACAGATGCGATACAATAGTACATTCAGTGAATGATACTTTTGTAGAATATTCTCTTAAAATTGATGGTCTCACCTGTCTACATTTTTGGAAAAACGTAATTATTTCGAAAAATAACGATAACATGAAAACAATTTTCGAATGAAATAGTTGTCAAATTCATTAGGCAATAGAATTTGTGAAAAATATATAGGGTATTAACAGGGTGTCAATTTGAAAACTTGCCAGGTCAATTATGTCACGATATGATGTTTTGTTATTTAGTATTTTTTGTGAGTACCTCGATTATTCACTGGAAAACATTTTCTTTATTTCCACTGACCATTTGAACTCCTCTAGGCAAATTTATTTGACTTATTTGACTTGAAGAATCTGTTGGAATTATGATCTTCTAGAATGCAAACTTATTTTGAATGTTATTGTTTTCTGTACAACCGAAAATATTGGGTTAAGAAAATGTATAAATTATTATAGGAAATCAAAATATACAGTGTTTCCCAGCAACTCCGCACCAAGAGGGACTTTTCTTTTATATAAATATTTCCGAGTTTTATTTTTTACAAAAAGTTGGTGCGCCAAAATTGATAAAAAATGATATAAAACCCGGCCAACTGCAACTTCCGTTCTGAGCGTAAATTGCCATTATTGAACAAAAATGGCAAATATCTCGGAAAATTCGAACTTTTTGTATGAAACGCTCTCTGAGAACTTGTCTGAAATTGCACTTTGTTGGAATGTGCAAAAATTCAGGTCAGAAAACCGTGAAAAATATGTTTCCTATTTCTGCTTATGACTCTCAAAAATTGAATAATTACCGAACGGAATATATTTTGATGACTAGACAATATTAGAATGTCATAAAAAATTTTGTTTTTCGATATTTGTTCGAATTTTCACGAATTTGTGATCATAGAAAATAATTCACTTGCGTTGAAATTGAACGATGCATAATCATGAGAAAATTCTATTTCAATCAAAAATCTAGCTATAAATTGGCAAAATGCAGCTAGATTTGCATCGTTGGAATTCTCGGATGTGAATTGAACCTGATATTGAAATATTTTAATGGCGAAAATACGAACAGGATCAACTTTGCACCAGAATGAAACAAATTTTTCGAACAAATGTCGAAAAATCGAGTTCAAACCAAATTTAGTAGTTACAATTATATTTATGCTGACACTAATGTTGTGTAGTCACCGAAAAAAATCTGTATGGTAATTATTCAATTGTAAAAAGAATTATGAGCAAAAAAAGATGAAAATATTTTACAAGGTTTCCCGACCTGAAATTTGGGAAATTAATCTAAATAGCAATTTCAAATAAGTTTACTTAAAGCACTTCACAGAAAAAGTTCGATTTTTCCTAGATAATGGACGTTTTGTTCGAAAATGGTGATTTCCGAACCAACCGGAAGTCTCAGTTGCCCAAGTTTTATATCATTTTTGATGCAACAACTTTTTATAATTAATAATATTCGACAATATTAATAGAATAGAAAAGTCCCTCTTGGTGCCGAGTTGTTGGGAAGCACTGTATATATGATAATCTTGAAATCTAAAAGCATGAAAATTCAAAATTTAGTATTATATGAGATATGAAGGAAAATTTTTCTTGGCAACATAATACTAATCATACTCGAATTTCAAGGAGATCCCCACTCCTTCCCAAAAGTTCATTCATTCAAGGCTAAGAATATAACTGTACATACTGAAATTGAGAGTCTATTTCCATATTATCCATAATCAGATTCTTTTGAGATGAAAGCTGTTTATTATAGAGTAGATTTTTTTTGGAAGAATATTATGCATGCCACTGCATACCGCTATCTAATATTTTCATCGGACTCCGTTCGTCGCACACAAAAATGAATGCCGATTCTATAAATAATTCTTATTTAAAGAAAAATGCAGTGGCGTGCAAAATATTTTTCCAAAAATACGTAGATCACATCCTCACCGGAGGTCACAGGATGAAGAATTAAAATATCTTCTACATCAAGACATGGCCGTGGAGCTAAATACCATAAACATATACAGGCTAGTTATTCGCCTTTCATCGCCATAGCCAGTAAAAACCAATATCTTGATTTTTTCTTCTGCAGTCATGTGAAGAAGAATTGTGAGGATATTCTTGATATATGTTTGCATATACAGGGTGTTCCATTTGCGATAAATATACCCAACTCAGGTTTTTCTCCTATAACATCCTATATATATTTTTCAATAATTCGATTACTGCAAATTACCAATGAATTTTCTTCATGAAAACATTATGAAAATTTTCGGTATTTTTCGAGTTATTCAAAAAATACGAAAATTTCGAAGGCTCAATTAACATGGAAAAAAAAGAGAAAATATCATAGGATTATCAGATAAATAGCCATCTCCTCAATTCTGAGACTTTGTCAATTCGTTTCAAATATGTTTTTTAACATCATCACATACTGGGAATTCTGAAAGGCGAATAACTAGGACTTCCCTGTATATGAAGGTATTAAAGCTATAACAGAAAAAATAATTCCTTCAAATATTGAAAACATTTAGAACATAGGATTATGTGAACATTTCTTCTTAGAATCAACATCTTAATTCACACCTTTAAGGATCAGCCTGCTATTCTGAGACAAGCGGTGTATAAAATATATTTCCTTTTCAAGAGTTGAAAAGAAAATCCTCGATTGGAAATAAATATTTTTCAGTATTGATATTGCAAAATATTGTGGAGGACATTTAAGGCCAAACATTGCAAAAATCCTCTGTTAGAAAACAAACAAATATTTTTCAGTATTGATAATGCAGAATACTATAGAGGACATTTAAGGTGAAACATTGCATATTACTCAGTTGAGTAACAAATATTTTTCAGTATTGATATTGCAAAATGTTGTGAATGGTATTTAAGGTTGAACATTGCAAATTCCTTTGTTGAGAAATGAATATTTTTTAGTATTGATATTGCAAATGTTTTGGAGGACATTTAAGATGTAACATTGCAAAATCCTCTGTTAGGAAACTGATATTTTTCAGTATTGATATTGCAAAATGTTGTGGAGGACATATAAGGTGAAACATCGCAAAATTCTTTTTTAGAAAACAAATATTTTTCAGTATTGATATTGCGAAATGATTTGGAGGACATTTTGAGGTCAAACACTGCAAAATCCTCTGTTAGGAAACGGATAATTTTCAATATTGATATTGCAAAATGTTGTGGAGGACATTTAAGGTGAAACATAGCAAAACCCTTTGTTAAGTAACAAATATTTTTCAGTATTGATATTGCAAAATATTGTGGAGGAAACGTTGCAAAATCCTTTGTTAAGAAACAAATATTTTTCAGTATTGACATTGTAAAATCTTGTGGAGGCGCAAAAACAACTGTGGGTTTTTTGTAAAATATCAATCACGTACCGTATAGGTAAATACTTTGCCTGTAATTGAAATCCTTTGGAATCTTTCGCCACTTTTAAAAAGAAGTGATAATTCACCTTTCCAACATTAGCACTTTTTTTGTATAGCAAATAAACCAAAACTAGGTTAGGTAATACCTATATTTTAATGCATGAATGCTTTTTCCCGTCCTTATTGGGACTCTTCAGATAAACATCACCTCCATATTGCAATATCGTCACTGTATTATATAACTTTCAACACAAATATCGTTGAAGCTGTTATTTGAATAATTTCATAAAATCCCATTTTGACGTGTTGTAGATGAGAATGGAAAAAAAAACTTAAAAACACTTCGACTTGTGTTGATGATCTAAATAAATTGTTCCACAAGTCGAAGTGTTGTTGAGACTGTTTTACTTCTATTTATACACCAACAACTAATAGTTCTCATCCTATTATGATTTAGACTTCTGAAAGCTTATAAACTGAAGAGAAAATCTTGTCCAATTTATTTTCCTTGTATAATTGAAATATTGCCCAAGCCAATACCTAATCAGTAGAATCATTGAGTATTCAAATACTTATATTCAATGGTACTCAATGGTAGAATACAATATAATATTCGATTGGCAATAACGTTACTGTTTAAAGAATGATTTTCAGATTCATTATTTCACACTCGTATGGCTGAATAATATTAGCTTATAAAAGGAATTCGCAGACGCGTATCCAAATGAAAATATTGCCATAGATAATTGTTTCTATTAGGTACTTACATGAAAATTTTGTCTTGGATGTGGACTCGTTGGAATTATACATATATCATCATCAGTATGTATATATTTTATACATGAAAATGAGACTCTTCAAACAGGACATAATTGATATGTGTTACTCTAATAGGCATCCGATATCTATGGGGAATATCTCATTAATAACGTAAAAAATGGCACTGCTCCAATTTATATGCGTCAGTAGTCAGTCGTATGAACAAAAATCTGAAATTCATATCTATATCTATGCAATAAATTATTGGATAAAAATTGACTAATCGAATTTGCATCGTGAGATTTAATGAATGATACAAGCATTCCTAGGTATGGATATCAACTCTCATAATGAAACTCAGAGTGAATAATCGAACATTATATAAAACTAGATACATGAGCATTGGGCAACATTTTGTCTGTAATCATTTAGTAGCCTAATAATAATAATTTTTGAGAACATAAGCAGGTATAAATATATGCCGCATAAACACTATACTTCCAACATCTATATCAACGTCGAATTATGTACATCTGAAGGGATCATAATATGATGAGAGAGTATATTATATTTCATTGATGTATTGTGGACGACATTTAAGGTAAAGCATTGCAAAATCGTGTGTTAGAAAATAAATATTTTTCAGTATTGATATTGCAAAATATTGTGGAGGACATTCAAGGTCAAAAATTGAAAAATTCTCTGTTAAGAAACGAATATCTTTCAGTATTGATATTGCAAAATGTTAGGGAGAGCATTCAAGATGAAACATTGCGAAATTCTCTGTTACAAAACGAACGTTTTTCAGTATTGATATTGCAAAATGTTGTGTTTCAGTATTGATATTACTAAATTTTGTGGAGAACAATTAATGTGTAACATTGCAAAATCCTCTGTTAAGTAACGAATATTTTTCATTTCACATATAGGGTCAAACATTTCAAAATCCACTGTAATAAAAGAAAAATGTTTTAGTATTTATATTGCAAAATATTGAGGAGAATATTTAAGGCAAAATATTGCAAATTCCTCTGTTAAGAAACAAATATTTCTCATTATTGATATTGCATAATGTTGTGGAGGACATTTAAGGTCAATTTCAATTTCAGTATTGAAATTGCGAAATTTTAGGTAGAGCATTCAAGGTGAAACAATGCGAAATTCTCTGTTAGAAAACGAACGTTTTTCAGTACTGATATTGCAAAATTTTGTGGAGAACATTTAAGGTGAAACATTTCCAAATCCTCTGTTAAGTAACGAATATTTTTCAGTGTAATATTGCAAAATGTTGTGGAGGTCATTTAATGACCTCCATAATGTGAAACATTGCAAATTCTTTTGTTAGGAAACAAATATTTTTCAGTATTTATAATGCAAAATTTTCTGGAGGACATTTAAGGTCAAACATTGCAAAATCCACTGTAAATTCACAAATACTTTTCAGTATCGATATTGCAAAATGTTGGTGGGATATTTAATTCGAAACATTGCCAAATCCACTGTTAAGAAACAAACATATTTCAGTATTGATATTGCAAAATGTTACGGATGAGGTGAAAATTGCAACATCCTCTGTAAATACACAAATATTTCTCAGTATTGATGTTCCAAAAGGTTGTAGAGGACATTTAAGTTGAAACATTGCAAAATCCTCTGTTGTGCAAATTATCCGATAATTTAAACAGGTCATTTATCATAATAAAAACATAAGCATTTTTTAGTATTTATATTGCAAAATATTGAGGAGAATATTTAAGGCAAAATATTGCAAATTCCTCTGTTAAGAAACAAATATTTCTCATTATTGATATTGCATAATGTTGTGGAGGACATTTAAGGTCAATTTCAATTTCAGTATTGAAATTGCGAAATTTTAGGTAGAGCATTCAAGGTGAAACATTGCAAAATCCTCTGTTAAGTAACGAATATTTTTCAGTTTTTTTCAAAAATCCAGCATAAAGATTATTGGTAAATATGCAGTTTAGTCAAATGGAAATCAAAACAATGAAATGACAATTGAAGACAGTGTCATTCCGGGATTTTTGTTGCCAGATTGTGCAAATGCCTAATATAATCGCATTGAGTGGAATTTAAGTCGTGATTTGTCCGGCGCATTTTTTCATTCTTTTATACAATATAAAGTAAAATATATATCTATGGGAGATGATAGCCCTTCTTAAGGGCCCTGTAGCGGGCTTCGAACATCTGAAGTTATGAATAATCATCGCTTGGACTTGGACCGGTCAGACCTGGTTTTGAAAGAGACCCTCCTGGCCTTACGAGCAACATTTTCATTTTTGAATTCAAATATTGAAGGGATTTCAGGAGTGAATATCTTCGAAAACTAGCGGAGGCGATTCTTCTCCACGAGATCCCATTCGTCTACAGAGAAGTATTTTTGTGAGAGGAGACTTTTGAAAGGTTATGTATTATTTTTAATTTGTTCGTTTCCTCCTCTTGTCTTTTCATTTTTCAGGTTGAGTTTCGGGTACCTTGAGAAACCTATCCGTTTTTTGACGAGGGAATCCACATTGAAGAAATATATCCCCATCAATATTTTTAAATTTCAGCAAATTTTGTAAACAATAGTTACAAATCACCACACTCACGGGGAGAAAGGGTTTTTTGCTGAGGTTTTTCCCTAAGCTCTTGTATCATACGTCGAATTGTATGGTACCCCGTTACACCAACCTCTGCTAACACATATACAGCTCTCAGTCAAAAGAATATATATATATGCATAATAATAAGGTACGATGCACGTATATGAATTTTCTCTTCCTTTATTCAATTTGCGATAGAACTATGCTATTAATTTTTTTGAGTTAGTTGATATTGATTGAAAATTTCATAATTTATTTCACAACGATTCATCACAAGGATTTCCTTACTCTACTGTATAGTCTATAGGAATAACAATTATTACTAATCATTCAAGATGAACGGACTAGATTTCCCTTATAGTGTTATTTTCTTTGTATGAATATTAGTAATATTGAAATTTCTTACTCTACTGTCTTACTTATCCCATTATCATAATTTTTTGACCTATTCAGATTTCATTTAAACTCCTACGAAGAACCTAAGTCTGAAATCATATTAATATATTCTTATTTTAATTATTAATTAGAAGCTCGCTACAATTTATAAAACAGCAGACATTACAATGGTGAAGTTTGCAAAAGAATATAAATCAACTTTTTATTCTAATTACAATGACATTCTTCTGATACAGGAATAATTTCCCAATCTGTCAACAATACTCCCGAAATGACATCGTCCGCGCATGCGCACGTCGTGTTTTGATTTCCATTTGACTAAACTGCATGATTACCAGATTATTTAATATCATTTCATAAGACTTGAGTGAGTAATAGTATATTTTAAAACAAGTTGCAGAATGGGCTCCTATTAAAACACGAACACGAAATTCGAAAACGAGCGACGAAGGAGCGAGTTTTCGAACGCAGTGTTGGAATTGCCTTCTGCAACGAGTATTAGACGATATTTTCTCTATTTCAGGCAAGTTTTGTGAAATACTGTTGAAATTTAATGGTAGTTGGTGTGACTATTACGAAAGTTGACAGATTACGGATTTTGAATTTGAAACGTACGTAGGGCATAGAGATCAGATTTAAAACAGTCTCCATATAGCATGAATGATTCAAAATTAGCAAGAAGGAAATCTGTAGTACCATATTCTTTAATGAAAATAAAACTTTTCCTCAACTATTATTTCAATATATCCTAATTATATTGTATTGTCAATTGACGTGTGTTGAAATTTGATAGGATCGAATGACAGTGCTGACTACCACAAAACGAAAAATATAACTAGAAACAATGCGAGAATGAGTTCATTCCAGCACTGTTTTTAGTGCTGGAATGGACTCATTACGATACTGAAATAGAGAAATACGTTTTCTCGAACAATTTCATTGAATTTCGAGCATCAGATGATAAAGCTTTCATATCATATTGAATCCACTAAGTGTCTCTGCATTCAAAAGTTAAAGATAGCACAATGTAAAATCTTTAAAAGCTTATAACTTTTTACCTGAACCGAATCTGGGAAAATGGTAAATGAAAAAGGTCTTTCATTTGATGAGAGTTGTAATTAACTGTGAAAAAATGTACTTTCATTCGAAAACAATAGATTAGATTAGATATGTGTGTTATTGCACACCTAAATCTGTGCATCATCCACAAGCTCAAGTCTTTTAATATGAGATATGAACCTTGTGGTTGAGAGCTTGTCCAGATGCCTCATGCTCCTGATCGACGGCGAGTAAAAACGCGGTTTTTGGCTCATCGTGGTTAAGCTCGCCGGTCGATCATTGCAAAACTAATGGTAGCATTCATACAACGGTGAGCTTTATCACGACGAGCCATAAAATCGTAGTTTTACTCGTCCGTCAATCAGGGGCTTTAATCTCTGTTTATGGACTCCTAGTTCCTCAAATTCAATGCCGTCCCCGGCGGGACAATCACATAAACTTGCTCGATAGACTCGTAGTGCTTCAGGCATATTGTCCACTCAGAGTCCTCAAACCCAAACTTACTTAGATGATTTTTGGGTCACGTCACGTGTATGCCGCTATATTTAAATATATTAGGTCTGACCTGGAGAATTTGAACTATCATATCGCTTCTCCGGAAGAACAAAGACACAATTGCAAACTGTCAGAACTCAATCTTCAAGCGCGTCATTAAGGCCAAATAACCATTATTTAGCCTTAGCGACGCGATCAACTGAAATTCTGAATTTCATAAGATCTGAATTTCATAATTTCAGTTGATCGCGTCATCAAGGCCAAATAACCATTATTCAGCCTTAATTAAGCGATGAAGATTGACGATTGAGGTTCTCACAGTTTGCAGTTGTATCATTGTTCTTCCAGAGAAGCGCTATGTAACTCTTCTGTAATGATTTCTTCTCAAGAACCACAAATCATTACATTTCAAGCATGGCTTCGATAACGATGGAATGCATTGCACTGCAGAAGACCCAAACATTTGTTTATCAGGAAAGTCCTTCATTTTTATTTGATATTTTCCGTTTAAATGTTGTATTCTTCATCAGAGTATTCAATTTTCAGGTATACGTCATCCTTCTTCAACTTTTTCATTTATCTGAACTATTTATGCAGGTCTCCAGGAATTTTTGGCAATACTGAGAATAAGCGTGATTTCAATGAACTGGGAACCCACTTTTTCCATGGTTATAAATAATTATAGTTTCTAGTTATAGTAGACCGAGAGGAAAAACACCGACATAATTGAAATAGCGTATTTTTTTCTACGTTCTATTAACACTCTCAGATGTGACCTGGAGAGTTTGAGCCATCACGTGCAAATCTGCTTAAATGACTTCCCTAAAGAACCACAAATCATTCGATTACATTAATGGCTCGAATAGTTATGGAATGCATTGGATACTGCAGCGGACAGACGAATTTTTGAATCAGGTAAAAAGTACTTTAGTTTAACTTACTATTCTTCATTAAAAATGCTATCAATTTCAAATATTTATTGAACACATTCTCTGTTTAAATTTTGTATTTTTCATCAGAGTATTCAATTTTCAGGTACATCATCCTTCTTCAACTTCTTCGTTTATCTAAACTATATATGCAGATTTCCAGGAATTTTCAGCAATACTGGAAATGAGCGTAATTTCAATGAACTGGGAACCCACTTTTTCCATGGTTTTAAATAATTATAGTTTCTAGTTATAGTAGACCGAGAGGAAAAACACCGACATAATTGAAATAGCGTATTTTTTTCTACGTTGCTATTAACACTCTCAGATGTGACCTGGAGAGTTTGAGCCATCACGTGCAAATCTGCTTAAATGACTTCCCTAAAGAACCACAAATCATTCGATTTCATTAATGGCTCGAATAGTTATGGAATGCATTGGATACTGCAGCGGACTGACGAATTTTTCAATAAGGTAAAAAGTACTTTTAAGTTTTACTTAATATTCTTCATTCAAAATGTCATCAATTTCAAAGATTTATTGAACACATTTTCTGTTTAAATTTCGTATTCTGCATCAGAATATTCAATTTTCAAGTACGTCATCTTTCTTCAACTTCTTCATTTATCTAAACTCTTTACGCAGGTCTCCAGGAATTTTTGGCAATACTGGGCATGAGCGTGATTTCCATGAAACTGAATCCACTTCTTTGATGGTTATAAATAATCATGGTCTCTAGATATTGTAGACTGAGGGGAAAAACACCAACATGATGGAATTATCGTATTTTCTTTACGTCGCTCTTAAACCTCTCAGGAGTGACCTGGAGAGATTGAGCCATCATATGCAACTCTTCTGGAATGACTTCCCTGAAGAATTCAATTTCATTCATGGTTCAAAGAGTTATAAAATTGATTGAATACTGCATAGGACTAACGAATTTTTTAATCAAGTAGAAGGTACTGTATGATTTTTATATCAGTCTCCTAGAGGTTGATTCAATTTCGCTCCTAACATTTCGTCTTTTACGTCTTTGGTTTCCAAAACACTGCTTCTTTATATTTACACACTTTCCACCGTATTCACAAAGCATTCAATCTCCGTTAAATCCTAACTGAGGTCCTCAGTTTAGGATAAACAAGAATCGCAACCTCAGTTAACGTATGTAACGGTGCTGAAACAGGCCCGTTTCACGTTAATTTTCACTTAAACTGAGGTTGCGATTCTTATTTATCCTTAACTGACGACCTCAGTTAGCACTTAACGGATATTGAATGCTTTGTGAATACGGCGATTTATCTACAATACAACAAATATTTACCAATTTGACAGTATTTACTTTTGTAACTACTGAAGTTCGCCATCTATCGCAATATACTCTAAATTCGAAATTCAGAATTCTATGTTCGATAAAATCGTACAAATGTTGGAGCGTTGAGTTAAGACGCAAAAGCGGCACAGCTCGAATAGCCTGCCCATTGAAACCTCCATTAATCAAATGTTCATTTCCATGGCAGCTACTCGTCTGCATTCAAAGTAAACAAAACGCTTTTGACACGCGATTTTAAATCCTGAAATTAAATCGAGACTACCCTCTCCAATGTGCCGCTCGCGGTAACTCACTCTGGTTCACGGTAGTATATGCATTCCCATTTCATAAAGTGTCAGATTCATAAATCGCCTGCTTGCCTCGCCGCGCACTTCTTACCTCGACGCTCCACTATATTTGGTGGGTTTCATAAACCTTTGAGACCTCTAAATCGCCAAATTAGAGCGATTCTATGTCGATTTTCAGTTCATTTTTGATACAACCATCAAATTAATTGCACAATTAAGCTAATCGAAGCTTCGTGAAACCCACCATAAGTCTCTCTATCATACCTCTCATTTCCCTTGACCTTAACATTTTCAGATGTTAGGACAGATTTTTTGTTCCTCTTCAAGTCAGGCCCAAAAGACCTTCAGTCGATCGCCACCTGATATCCTTCCTTATATCCCGTCGGTTTTCTATTTTCGGCACTCTTGTTCCTTGGAACAGAGTGCTTATCAATTTGCCTAAATGTCTGTAATTTTCGAATTTGTGGTTGAAAATGGTTTTGATCGATTTGGTTTGACTCACTGATCACGAATCCGTGGTCGAAATCGATTCTGTTTGGCCGTTCGGCCCTGAACACGATCACTCTCGAACGGAATGAGCTAGACAGTTGAAAATTCCAGAGTAGGTTTGAGGAATAAATATCTCAGTCAAGTTCGTTATTGGGCAAAATCGGTCTAATAGTTTCGGAGTAACGAAAGAAAATATTCATTTTTACATTGCAACTTTTTAATTCAAATTTTTTTGAGATGCAATTTCATCATAAGAATCCATTGTTATCATTTCCAACTCTAACAAGCTGATACTTTTGGCGATATGATGTTTCAAAGTTTCAATTATACATCGTAAGTTCTATGTATTCACAGAATGTGAACACAGAATCTGTCTGTGATTACTATTCATAAATGTCATCTTTTCTAGCTAGCTAGCTAGATTAGAGATTGTCAATTCATAGTTGTTATTTTCTCTTGGAAGGCAGGTATTCGATTCTTGAATTTGTGAATATATCAAGACTGTTTTGAAGTAGTTTATGGAGGAAGAACATAATGGAATCCTCAAAAGAAATTACTGTTCGTTGACCACTGAGGTTAATATTACCTTTTACTTTCTTAATTAAGTAGTGAGACATGTTCTTATGTACAGTATTTTCATAATTTTGCTAGCAAAAAAATACTGAAATATGAATCTACATTTGTGTATCAACAATTTTTTCTTGAGTTAAGGTTCATAATACAGAAAAGAATGTGTTAGTGGTATGAACTATTAAATTTCAAATTATGAAAAGAGGATAGTATGTTATTAATATATTTTGTACTATTAAAATAATTTGCTCGCAATCCACTAGCTACTCAAATATCAGGAATAAATGGACAATCTGCTATGATTGTCTCCAGACTTGCTCTAGACATTTCGATGATACTTTCCTTAGGTATTTCGAGTTGTGACAACTTTGCACCGAGTGTAAGTTGCTACAACCCATTCCACGAGGTTGAATCATTGCAGATTGATCATTTAATCTTGATATATAAATTTAATGACAATTTTTGAAGCATTAGGCATTGAAGCATTGAATATTGCTCTTTTTGGCGCTCTAGTTCCTCGGAACTGAGTGCTTATCAATTTGCCCAAATGTCTGTAATTTTCGAATATTTCGATGAAAATGGTCTTAAACGATTGGGTCGACTCACTGATCAAGAATCCGTGGTCGGAATTTATTCTGTCCGGCCGGCTTGTCCGGCCGGCCGGCCGTAAGCACGTTAACTCTCGAACGGAATGAGCAAGAGAGTTGAAATTTTCAGAGTAGGTTTGGGGGATGAATATCTCGGCCAAGTTAGTTATTGGGCAAAATCGGACAGATGGTTTCGGAGTAACAAAAAAAAAAATTTTTTTTACGAAACAAATTCCAAATCAAATTTTTTTAATAAGCAGTTTTATCATAAGAATCCATTCATATCATTTTCAACTCTAACAAGCTAATACTTTCGGAGATATGATTTTTTAAAATTTCAATGTAAATCGTATTTCACAGATTGATATAATTATTATTCTATGTATGAATTCTCATAATGTCAACTTGACAGAAGGGAATATTGTAACTTCAAAAATATTGTGGTTGAAATACTCGTATTTTAGCGATGCAACGGGGACCTCACCCGAAAATGTTTGAAAATATTACGTAAATATTGAAAGCATAATTCTGTAGTTTGGTGAACGTAGATCAGGAAATTTTTGATCGATTACAAGGTAATTTATTATTACTTATTTAATAAACTATTATTTGAATTGAATTTCCTTTATGATGCAGTGATATCATATGAATACATTGATATAATTCCCAACTCTGAGAAACCAATACCAGATATAATTTGTCTGTTTGAACTAGAGCGCCAGAAAGCTCCTGTCCACAGGGCTTGAACCCATTTTTTCATAAGATAATTTTTGAAGCATATTTTTAAAAGACACTTTTTTAAATTTAATTTCTTTCATGATGCATCTATCATAAGAATCCATTGATATAATTCCCAACTCTGAGAAACCAATACTTTCGGAGATATAATTTGTCTGTTTGAACAAGAGCGCCAAAAAACTCCTGTCCACAGGGCTTGAATCAATTTTTTTTCCCATATTTCATTCTCCCTAGCAGCCTTTTCAGTATTTCTCCGATGCTTCAGATATAAATATTGGTTCATAGTCATTTCTCCCAATTTTTTCCTCTCTCATTTGATTCTAGAGAAGAACTATTGCTAAAGCTTTTATTCATGAGGACGTCACTGCCTGATGCTGTACTTCTGACATCTTCATTCTCAGTATCAACACTACAACTGTACCCCCCAATAAATTTAAAGGGGGAGTGCTTGAGGCTTTGAAACCTAGAACGTTGTCCATTTTCCCAAAGAACTCTGACCTTACAGCCCTCTCTCCTGAAGATTCCTTCTTTTTGGCGCTCTAGTTCCTCGGAACTGAGTGCTTATCAATTTGCCCAAAGGTCTGTAATTTTCGAATTTTTCGATGAAAATGGTCTTAAACGATTTGGTTCGACTCACTGATCAAGAATCCGTGGTGGAAATTCATTCTGTCCGGCCATCCGGCCGGCCGGCCGTAGGCACGATAACTCTCGAACGGAATGAGCTAGAGAGTTGAAATTTTCAGAGTAGGTTTGGGGGATAAATATCTCGGCTAAGTTCGTTACTGGGCAAAATCGGACAGAAGGTTTCGGAGTAATAAAAAAAAAATTTTTTTTTTATGGAACAAATTCCAAATTATTTTTTTTTTAATGAGCAGTTTTATCATAAGAATCCATTCATATCATTTTTAACTCTAACAAGCTGATACTTTCGGAGATATGATTTTTCAAAATTTTATGTAAATCGTATTTCACAGATTGATATAATTATTCTATGTATGAATTTTCATAATGTCAACTTGACAGAAGGGAGTATTGTAACTTCAAAAATATTGGGGTTGAAATACTCGTATTTTAGCGATGCAACGGGGACCTCACCCGAAAATGTTTGAAAATATTACGTAAATATTGAAAGCATAATTCTGTAGTTCGAGAGAGAAGAAAATTTGGTGAACGTAGATGAGGAAATTTTTGATCGATTACAAGGTAATTTTTTCATTATTTCTTCTCTTCTTTAATACATGTTTTATGGAATATCTACTATTTGCAGGTACTTTAAACCTGTTTTGGGCAATTGTCATACGAAACTTGTTTTTTTGGCGCTCTAGTTCTTCGGAACAGAGTGCTTATCAATTTGCCCAAGTGTCTGTAATTTTGGAAATTTTGGCTGAAAATGGTCTCAAACGATTTGGTTCGACTCACTGATCAAGAATCCGAGTGCGAAATCGATTATGTCCGGCCGGCCGACCGGCCGTAGGCACGATAACTCTCGAACGAAAGGAGTAAGCGGATTGAAAATTGCAAGGTGGTTTTGGAGCGTAAATATCTCGGACAAGTTCCTTCGATCTATCTGAAATTCAGCATCAAATTGTAGAATCATGACCTTTATACGCATGTGAAGTTTTGTATTGACCAGATTACCGCAAAGTGTAAAAAAAAATTTTGAAAATTTAAAATATGTTTTTTCACAATAACTCTCGAACGGAATGAGCTAGGTAGTTGAAATTTTCAGAGTAGATTAGGGAAATGAATATCTCGGTTGAGTTCGTTATTGGGCAAAATTGGCCAGATTTAATTCGATTTCTTCCATGGTGCAGTTCTCATTCTCATGATTGCTCATTTAATCTTGATAAATAAACTATTATTTGAATTGAATTTCCTTTATGATGCAGCTCTATCATATGTATACATTGATGTAATTCCCAACTCAGAGAAACCAATACTTTCGGAGATATAATTTGTCTGTTTGAACTAGAGCGCCAGAAAGCTCCTGTCCACAGGGCTTGAACCCATTTTTTTTATTACTTCTGTATGTATTCAGAAGATTCCTATATTTAGAATCGCACATCTCAGAAGTGAAATTATGATCACCAATAATTATATTCATTTCAGCCGCAACTTTTTGCCACAATTTTTTCTTTTTACAGCTGGGAGCCATAAAGCTGCTCTCCATTGCAAATCTTATGTCCAACAACAAAGTGATTTTCTCGTTGCTCCATTTTGAACATCCACTTTATTGTTGGCCAAACTCCAACTCGGTGCTTCTATTCCTTAATTTTCTTTGGATTCGGCAGTCGTCATTCTCTCGTAGACCTGCTTTGCTTACAAATATCTCAAATTGACATCTGAAAAGTTGAAGATTTTAATTATTTATTCATTAATAATGTAGAGGTAAAATTACCACTTCTGATTGCCTCAAACGGAGCCTCATCTATGGATACCATAAATGAGGTGTTATTATATGATAGTTCAATTTGCTTTAAACTCATCTTCTAAATTTTTATTTTCATAAAAAGGGCAAAATTCTTCAAGAAGCAAAGAAAAGAAACATATATGTTATTGTTGTTGTGAAATCCCTTCCAAAAATAATGATGTTTAGGTTAGAATCCATCCATCTAATAGGTATCATTGATCTACGAGTACGATTGAATCAATTAGTAATCGTAAATCCATCGATTGAATTCTGTTGAAAAAAAAATTGGTTCAATCCCTGTGGACAGGAGCTTTCTGGCGCTCTTCTTCAAACAGACAAATTATATCTCCAAAAGTATTGGTTTCTCAGAGTTGGGAATTATATCAATGTATTCTTATGATAGAACTGCATCATAAAGGAAATTCAATTCAAATAATAGTTTATTTATTAAGATTAAATGAGCAATCTGAGAATGAGAACTGCACTATGGAAGAAATCAAATTAAAATAGCTGAAATGAATTTGACTCTCTCTTATAGAACGGAATGACATGTACGAGTATGAACATAGACCATATAATAAAGCTTAGATAGAATAATTATAGCATTCTGTGAAAACATAGAAGTACGATTCATTTTTGAAATTTCGAAAAATCATATCTCCGAAAGTATTAGCTTGTTGGAGTTGAAAATGATATCAATGGATTTTTATGATGAAATTTCATCTTAAATAAAAATTGAATATGAAATTTGTTACTTAAAAAAAAAATTTTTTTTTCGTTACTCCGAAACCATATGGCCTATTCTGCCCAATAACGAAATTAGCCGAGACATTCATTTCCCTAATCTACTCTGAAAATTTCAACGGCCTAGCTCATTCCGTTCGAGAGTTATTGTAGACATTTTTGTTTAATTTTCAAAAATTTTTTTTGACACTTTGCGGTAACCTGGTCATAACAAAACTTCACATGCGTATAAACATCATGATTCTACAATTTGATGCTAAATTTCAGATAGATCGAGGGATCGGTTTCGGAAATGTTCATAAAAAATTGTTTTAATAAAATTGGCCATAACTCCGAAACCACTTGATGGATTTCGCCCATTAACGAACTCGTCCGAGATATTTACGCTCCAAACCCAACTTGCAAATTTCAATCTTCGTACTCCTTTCGTTCGAGAATTATCGTGCCTACGGCCGGCCGGTGGAAAGAGCGAGCCGGAGATCTACGCAAAGGATAGTGGACGCCATTCACTGTCGATTCAAAAATTATCAGTGCTGTATCTAAGCTGCCATAAGGATAGAGTAACATAGTTGAAAAAGAACACAACTGACTCTCCTTAGTCGCACAAGCTCCTAGAACATTCTGAGGGATCTCAATGGGAAATACTTGGGAGGGTCAGTATAATCATAATCATGTTTATAGCATGCGCGCCAAAGCAGATTGACTCCACGTCAATATTTTTTTACACTTTTTAAAATCAGTATCGATAAACACTTTCGACTATTTTCTCAGAACAGAAAACAGATTATATAAAGTATCATTATTACTTCACTTCCATATTCCATGAAGTTCTTTCTTTTCTATTATAACTTTTCTGGTATTTTTACTGAAGAATACAGCAAATTTATTACAAATATTCTTCGCAAGAATGTAATCAGCTATTATCGAAGTGATTATACCATAAAATTTTTCGACATTGGAAATATCGGCACAGTTGGGTAATTCGTGTGCCCAGTTAACAGCATTTAATCCAGCATTTATACGTGTGTATGGAACATTCTTGAAATCGGGAATGTAAATATTTCTACCTGCAGGAAAATGTAAATTTACCAACTAGAAGTAACCAAATTATTAGTAGGGTGATGGAGATCCTTGGTTTTAAGGTAGATAGGTGGGGGTGACTGCTTCAAAACTATATTTTTATTGCATAGAATGAAATCTACTATTCTTCCATTCAGATTACAAACATGATTGAATTGCATTAATTCACAAGTAGGCAAAGTATCAATTGTGGGTGCAAACTTGTTATCTACATCAAAAGTTTTTGAGTTAATATCATTTTCTGACTGAATCTATCAATTTACAGAGCTACAATTAAAATCACCACTTATAATAACAGGTCTATGACCGATTATCTCCATGTTCAAGGACGAACTGGAAATGAAACTCGACCGTGCCTTTTCATCATCTGGTAGAAAATAAATACAACAAAAAATGAAGTTCCGTCAATATCAATGGGTATCCAGATATCTTTCGCTTCAATGTAAAAATTTTTA
The DNA here is from genome assembly GCA_937662695.2 of Halyzia sedecimguttata. Lineage (NCBI taxonomy): Eukaryota > Metazoa > Arthropoda > Insecta > Coleoptera > Coccinellidae > Halyzia > Halyzia sedecimguttata. The sequence continues at coordinate 4,241,756 of OW569416.2, read as the reverse complement.
TTACCGTAACCTTGAAAGACTTCCGTACTGAACTAAGATCACTGTCCCCTTGAGTTTTGAGGCTACTTGAAGAACCTCTATCCCGCCGAAATACCTTGAAGTGATCGAATACACAATTTTATCATCGTTAATGCAAGTGTTCATTCATCAAAATCATTACACAAAATATTGTTCTAAACTTCCGCCAATTTACTCCTCATCCCACGAATGTTTTGATAAAAGAAACTCAAATTCATAAGTTCACTCGGGATAATTCTTAACTAATAATTTGCACTTAAATTTTAGATAAGTCTTCAAGTTGATATGTACTATCCTGGATGAATATGTTATCCTTATCAGAACTTTGCCATGCCGTATCCAACAAATTTACAATTCTTACTTTTAGCCTCTTCACGCGCAGTCTTGTAAAGTGATCTATTGAAAGAAGTTAGTTGTTCATTGATGTATACCTTGTTACCAGCATTTTCTATTCTGAAACTGGGACCAGCACCATTTGTGACCCTTTTAGCACGCACTGCCGCAAGAAAACTTTTCTATGATTTGATATGAATCTGATGACAATATTTCCAGCTTTTCGGATAATAATAATAATAATAATAATAATAATTTTATTCAATCCCTTTCGACATATACATATGTATGGGCACGTCAACGAAAAGAGGAACAGAATAATTCCTCATGTATAAACAACATAATTATAAAAATGCAGAATTATCTCACTAATCTAGAAAACAAGAAAAAACAAAAAAAAAACAGAAAAATGTTTCAAACCTGAAAATCAGTATCACATAGGTATTCTTTGACACTGTAATATGCCTTACGTACTAACATTTGTTTCAGTCTCCTCCTGAACACAGTAAGTCCAAGCTCCCTCCAAGCTGATGGTAGATGGTTATATAATCTTATACTTTGAAAATGGGGAGAAAACTCATATTTGGATGATCTGTGGACAGGAACAGACAGAATTGTTGTATTCCTAGTATTGTAACTGTGACATTCAGAAAGATGTGGAACAGTCATAATTCTTTCCTTAACATGAATCAAACATCTATAAATGAATAGTGAGGGCACTGTCATTATCTGTCTTTCACTAAAAAAACTTCTACATGAAGTACGAGTGCTCAAACCAAAAATTAAACGTAAAATTCTTTTTTGTGCTATTAAAATTCTTTCCACTGACACCGAATTACCCCACAGCAAAATATTATAATTTAGACGAGAATGAAACAATCCATAATAAACCCGATAGGAACCCGAGTAACGAAATCAACAATTTCCATCGATAACGGGACACCGAAGTATTCACCAATATTTTTAGCAGCATTAATTAGATCTTCGTTCTGCTTTTCAGGGACATCCTGTATATCCAAATAATTCAGTTTAGAAAATTGTTCCATGGATTTATGATGCAGTTCTATTATAAGAATCCATTGATATCATTCCTATTTCTGAGAAACTAATACTTTCGTAGATATGCCGTATTCACAAAGCATTCAATATCCGTTAAGTCCTAACTGAGGTCCTCGGTTAAGGATAAATAAGAATCGCAATCTCAGTTTAAGTGAAAATTAACGTGAAACAAGCCTATTTCAGCACCGTTATATTACATAAATTGAGGTCGCGATTCTTATTTATCCTTAACTGAGGACCTCAGTTAGGACTTAACGGAGATTGAATGCTTTGTGAATACGGCGGATAATTTGTCAAAGTTTGAAAAAGAGCGCCAAAGCTCCTGTCCGCAGAGCTTTCCCACATTTTCTATAATATATAAGGAGAGGTTTAACGGGTAATTCCGCAAAAGGAGCAGATTCGAATTATTCTGCTGGTACCTGCCGACACGTGTTTCTGCTATATATTACTCCGCATGATCCATATTTCTATATTTTCTATAATATTTTTATTTATGAATATTTTGAGTTTACAGCCTGAACTCTGTTACCTTTATTAATAATAATAATAATACTAATAGACCCAAAACCCGGAGGTATAAGATAGTGTTCTAACTTCATATTGCATTGATTTCATATGATTATGATATGGTTACTCGTTATACTAACACTCCTAGGTCTTTCCTAAGGAGACCCCTCATGAGCTCCTAGGAGCTAGTGTGATTTCGGAGAATCAGTTATGTTCTGTGTAGGCATTGTTAGTGTGCCCTTATCCCTCAGTACTGTTGATTTTTGACCCAACAAGGTGGCCACTACCAAACCAAGCAAATTATACCATATACCTACTCCCTGAGAAATGTGTGAGAATTTATTAGAGATGCCGACCTCTCAGATGAAAATAATCGAACTTCTCGATTATTGAAACCTTTCGAGATATCTCGAGATGTTCTGAAAAAAGCCAGCGAATTCATGCGAATGATTTTCGGTCGTCTATTATGGGCGCGTTCCACTAAGGTCCCACAATGATCACATTCACGACCTCAGAACGGCTCTACGAACGTTTTGGACGTTGCGATCGCCTAGTGGAACGTACTCCTAGAGGCACCGCAAGGGATAACGCGACACGAGTTACGGTCGGGATATCTGGTCTACGTTCTGAATGTTTTGATATTTCGAATTACTATTGACGGTATTTCAGACTCGAGGTCGAGATATGAGAGGTTAGTTTAACGATCGTCAGAATTTATGGGTGACACAAATCTGGTACATATTGTATGTGTGTGAAGCTGGCCCAGCACTTTTTGATTTCCAACAAAAAAATATTGTGCTGAATTTTGCTTTTTGTGCTGCTTTGTGCCGTTGAAATTTCCTTTCTATTTCATATGGTTCTCAAGATATTTCAAAAATCGATAAAATGGGCTAGCCCAGCACTTTTCGAAAAATTAGGTTTCAATGGCTGAAATAGATTGTGCTGTGCATATACTGAGTTGTGCCGTTCGAATTTTTCCGAAAGTCCCACTATTTTCGCAGAAAACCGATAAGTAAAAAAAAAGTTAGCCCAGCACTTTTGTTTTTTCTTCTCACAAATGAGTGAAGAAATTTGTACTACATTTGTGCTGTCTTGTGCCGTAAATATTTTCACAAAAATTTTTCGAATTTTCTGTGAAATGGCGAAAATGAAAAATGAAGTCAGCCCAGCACTTTTGAATTTTTCCATTGGAAACATGTTCAAAATATCGTGCTACACGTAGTATAAGTTGTGCCGTTGCAAGTTTCACGAATATCCTGTTAATTTTCCAAAAAATTAAGAAATAAAAAAAAAGTTAGTCAAGCACTTTCGTTTTTTTTTGACGAATTTTTTTTTACCTAATTGAACTGCATTTGTGCTGACTTGTGCTGGTCATATTTTTCAGGGAAAACTTTCAGTTTTCCCTATAAATGGAGAAGATAAGAAAATTCAGTAGATTGTTTGAAAACTTGCAATGCGTGGCAACAGTGTGCGTGAAGTTGGCCCAGCACTTTTTGATTTTCGAAAAAAAATTTCTCGTACTCAATTGTGCCGGGTTTGTGCTGCTTTGTGCCGTCAATATTTTCCTTTTATTCCATTCGGTTCTCAAGATATCTCACAAAATGTGTAGAACCGGCCAGCTTAGCACTTTTCGGAAAATTGTTGTAAAACAACTAAAATAGATTGTGCTATATATGCATTGAGTTGTGCTGGTCGAATTTTTCCGAAATTTCCTCCTATTTTCCAGAAAATTGAAATTAACAATAAAAACAATTTTGTATCAGCAATCATAATTTTTTTCTTACCAAATTAGTGAAACAAATTGTGCTGCCTTATGGCGATAGAATTAAAAAAAAAACTTCAATTTTTGGCGCTTATCAATTTGCCCAAATGTCTGTAATTTTCGAATATTTCGATGAAAATGGTCTTAAACGATTTGGTTCGACTCACTGATCAAGAATCCGTGGTCGAAATTCATTCTGTCCGGCCGGCCGGCCGGCACGATAACTCTCGAACGGAATGAGCTAGAGAGTTGAAATTTTCAGAGTAGGTTTGGGCGATGAATATCTCGGCTAAGTTCGTTACTGGGCAAAATCGGACGGAAGGTTTCGGAGTAATAAAAAAAAAATTTTTTTTTACAAAACAAATTCCAAATTAATTTTTTTTTAATAAGCAGTTTTATCATAAGAATCCATTCACACATTTTTAACTCTAACAAGCTAATACTTTCGGAGATAAGATTTTTCAAAATTTCAATGTAAATCGTATTTCACAGATTGATATAATTATTCTATGTATATTCTATGTATGAATTGCCATAAAGTCAACTTGACAGAAGGGAATATTGTAACTTCAAGAATATTGGGGTTGAAATACTCGTATTTTAGCGATGCAACGGGGACCTCACCCGAAAATGTTTGAAAATATTACGTAAATATTGAAAGCATAATTCCAAAGTTCGAGAGAGGAGAAAATTTTGTGAACGTAGATCAGGAAATTTTTGATCGATTACAAGGTAATTTATTATTTTATACATGTTTTATGGAATACCTACTATTTGTGGGTACTTTAAACCTGTTTTGGGCAATTGTCATACGAAACTTGTTTTTTTGGCGCTCTAGTTCCTCGGAACAGATTGCTTATCAATTTGCCCAAGTGTCTGTAATTTTGGAATTTTTGGCTGAAAATGGTCTCAAATGATTTGGTTCGACTCCCTGATCAACAATCCGAGTGCGAAATCAATTCTGTCCGGCCGGCCGACCGGCCGTAGGCACGATAACTCTCGAACGAAAGGAGTTAGCGGATTGAAAATTGCAAGGTGGTTTTGGAGCGTAAATATCTCGGACAAGTTCGTTAATGGGCGAAAACCATTAAGGGGTTTCGGAGTTATGGCTGATTTTAGTAAAAATATTTTTTATGAATATTTCCGAAACCGATCACTCGATCTATCTGAAATTTAGCACCAAATTGTAGAATCATGACCTTTATACGCATGTGAAGTTTTGTATTGACAAGATTACCGCAAAGTGTCAAAAAAAAAAAATTGAAAATGTGGTGCAGTTCTCATTCTCATGATTGCTCATTTAATCTTCATAAATAAACTATTATTTGAATTGAATTTCCTTTTTGATGCAGTTCTATCATATGAATACATTGATATAATTCCCAACTCTGAGAAACCAATACCAGATATAATTTGTCTGTTTGAACTAGAGCGCCAGAAAGCTCCTGTCCACAGGGCTTGAACCCATTTTTTTCTTCCAATCGTGTAAATTACGGAATTAGATAAGGGAAATCGGTAAAGGGCAACGTAGCAACAAATACTATTCTAATCGTTGAGAACTGCAACCCTCAACGCTGCGATCATAACTGTCACTACATACTCCATTCGTTCTAATTTACGACATCAACTGCTGCGGGGTTCGATAGCGCTGTTGCCAGAGTTCAACTTTCAGAGCAGAATATCCATAATATAGTTGAAAGTAGAAAGATTTCATTATTTTATTGTTTCTTGTGAATATGAAATTGACAGGTTGTACAGTGTATCCGAAATTTGATGATCACTGAGAGCATCTCGAAAATCATAAGAGTTAGAAAAAAGTTCTGAAAAATTGGTATTTCAAGTATTTCGATATGCCGGGTGTCTCAGTGTATCTGCTCCAATGGCATTTCGAAAGATAAAAATTTGAAAATTTCATGTTCTCCAATTCGTTCAAGGAACCTTCAACTGGGAAAAACAGAAATTGAAAGTCTCTTACGGTTTGACCGAAAGTGACTTTGACTTTTTTATTTCAAATAGCACTCTGTATATTTTTCACAATTTTTGATTTCTACTCAAAATTACCTTTTCAAAGATGTATCACACTTACATTGGGTTTCACATAGCTTTGACAGCTCTTAATTGCCAAATTAGTGCGATTCTATGTCGATTTTCAGTTCATTTTTGATACAACCATCGAAATAAATCCACGATTAAGCTAATCGAAGGTTCGTGAAACCCAACATTAGTATTTTATATTAGATTTCATTGAGAAAACGTCAAATTAAAAGAATCTCAATTGGCTACGATAATTTGTGTAATCTTGATTTTGACTTCCATAATAATTGATAATTTATAAACAATTATTATACAATATTTTTCTACTTTTATGCAAAAACCAAAATATGTTTCATTTAGGTGGGGCACTTAACTATAAGGAAAACATTGAAAATTCAATTGACGTTTTCTCCATCAAATCAACTGTAAAACACATAGTGTGATAAATCGTTGAAACATTAATTTTGAGTATAAATCAAAAATTGCAAAAAAACATACGGGATGCCATTTGAAATAAAAAGTCAGAGTCACTTCCGGTTAAACCGGAAGTGACCTCTGTACAGCAAAGTTGTGTTATCGGTGAATATACAGGGTGAGTCTGTGACCACTGTATTAATTTTAACCAAAGATTCCTCTCATCAAATGAAACACTTTTTTCATTTAACATTTTTCCAAATTCAGCTCAGGTAAAAAGATACAGGCTGTTGAAATTTTGAAAAAAATTCAGTTTTTATTTGGTAGCTTTGAAATCCTTTTTTCCAATAAAATGAATGTTGGCGTAAAGTATCCTATAACTATGATACATATTTTCCAAATATTAGTTATTTTCTACTTCTAGTGGTTTTCTAGTTATGGACTCGTGGGTTCATAAAACTAAACGAAATTAGCATAAAGAAAGCATATAAAGTTTTTATTGAGTCAGTTCAATAATATTCCATCGTTTTAGAACATTATATTATTCTTCATCATTTCTCCTTAAACGCACCGTTTTCGAGATATTCTTCATTGAATGTTTTAAAATGGAAAACTCCAGAAATTTCACTACTTTTATGGATCCGTCCCTGAGCGTTGGAATCCCGAATCACGCTATAAACCACGTTACCATGCCTTATTCTCGTCCGCCAACAATGTCATATATAATTTATATGCGGGAGGGTATTAGCACATTGTGAAATCTTTAAACTCTTGTAACTTTTTACCTGAGCCGAATCTGGAAAAATGGTAAATGAAAAAAGTGTTTCATTTGATGAGAGGAATCTTTGGTTAAAATTAATGCAGTGGTCAAAGACTCACCCTGTATTTCCGCTTCGGAAAAAGGAATTTAGGATAATATCATAAAATTTTCCTCAAAAATGAATGAAATGATATTGAATGATTCATCAGTGCCGCATAACTCATACTTGATTGAGTTATGGGGCAGTTGATGTCGTAAATTAGTACGAATGGAGTATGTAGTGACAGTTACGTTCAGAGCGTTGCGGGTTGCAGTTCTCAACCTTTAGAATAGTATTTGTTGCTACGTTGCCCTTTACCGATTTCCCTTTTCTAATTCCGTAATTTACACGATTCGAAGAAAAAAATTGAAGTTTTTTTTTTAATTCTATCGCCACAAGTCAGCACAATTTTTTTTCACTAATTTGGTAAGATGAAAATTATGATTGCTGATACAAAATTGTTTTAATTTCAATTTTCTGGAAAATAGGAGGAAATTTCGGAAAAGTTCGAACGGCACAACTCAATGCATATATAGCACAATCTATTTTAGTTGTTTTACAACAATTTTCCGAAAAGTGCTAAGCTGGCCGATTCTACACATTTTGTGAGATATCTTGAAAACCGAATGGAATAAAAGGAAAATGTTGACGGCACAAAGCAGCACAAACCCAGCACAATTGAGTACGAGAAATTTTTTTTCGAAAATCAAAAAGTGCTGGGCCAACTTCAAGCACACTGTTGCCACGCATTGCAAGTTTTCAAACAAGCTACTGAATTTTCTTATTTTCTCCATTTATAGGGAAAACTGAAAGTTTTTCCAGAGAAATATGACCAGCACAAGTCAGCACAAATGCAGTTCAATTAGGTAAAAAAAAATTTCGTCAAAAAAAAAAAGAAATAGCTAGGTTAACAGTTTTTTATTTCTTAATTTTTTTGGAAAATTAGCAGGACATTCGTGAAAATTTCAACGGCTCAACTTATACTACGTGTAGCACGATTTTTTGAGCTTGTTTCCAATGGAACGATTCAAAAATGCTGGGCTGACTTCATTTTTCATTTTCGCCATTTCACAGAAAATTCGAAGAATTTTTGTGAAAATATTTACGGCACAAGACAGCACAAATGTAGTACAAGTTATTTAAATCATTTGTGAGAAGAAAAAACAAAAGTGCTGGGCTAACTTTTTTTTTACTTCTCGATTTTCTGCGAAACTAGTGGAACTTTCGGAAAAATTAGAACGGCACAACTCAGTATATGCATAGCACAATCTATTTCAGCCAATGAAACCTAATTTTTCGAAAAGTGCTGGGCTAGCCCATTTTATCGATTTTTGAAAAATCTTGAGAACCAAATGAAATAGAAAGGAAATATCAACTGCACAAAGCAGCACAAACCTAGCACAATCCAGCACAATTTTTTTTTTCGAAAATCAAAAAGTGCTGGGCCAACTTCACACACATGCGTATTGTTGTCATTCTCGATTTTATTATTCTTGGGAATTTTAGGTTCATACTTTCATACTTCATTTCTTTCAGCGGTGGGATGCAAATCTATAATACTGAATACTGTCGAGACGAACTGAAGCAACCATATTGCAGATAAAGGATAGATAACGAAAACAGTTAACGTGAGAAAGAACGAGACGAGTACCGAGCGATTAATATCTCGAATGATCATTCGATTATTGAAACCTCTCGAGAACATATATATCGATTATTGAAGTCATTCGATTATGCCCAACTCTAGAATTTATAGGCAATTGGGTTTTCATTGTGGCTAGGGCCTCTCTGCTCCTTTTGAACATTTTCCTATTGTTGCAGGAAATCTAGATACAAATTTGTAGTCCAACCAAATTACAAGGAGGAAAATGATTTTTCCTACGAGCGTGCTCAAAGTAGTACTTTTCGGTTCGCATTTGGGTTGCCAAAGTAACAAGGGTGACTATTTAATGCAATGTGAGAGTCTTGCAAGTGTATAAGACTCCACTTCCCAATTATTAACCCGATTTTTGCGCGTATGTTCTGGGGAACATAGCGTTATCATTTTGCCCAAATGTCTGTAATTTTCGAATTTTTCGTCGAAAATGGTCTCAAACGATTGGGTTCAACTCCCTGTTCGAAGTCAAATTTGATTCTGTCCGTCCGGCCGGCAGTCCAACCGGCCGTCCAGCCTTTGCCACGATAACTTGAGAACGAAAAAAGCTAGCGACTTGAAATTTTCAGGGTAGGTGGCGCATCCCAATACGACGGACAAGTTCGTAAATGGGCATAATCGGCGCAATGCTTTCCGAGTAATAATTTTGTTTTCAACCAATATGAATCCGATCGAATCGAAACTTGGTGAATAGTTGTATAATATAAACTTAAGCACGTTTGTGAAATTTTGTGAGAATCGTATCACTAGAAAATTTTAAAACAATTATTAAAAAATATTGTTTATGTCTCGATAAACTGAGAACGGAAAGAGACAGCAACTTGAAATTTTCAGGTTAGGTTGTGCATCTGAATGTGATATTTGAGTTCGTTTTTAAGCATAATTGGCTTAACGGTTTTGGAGTTGTTCCCATCTGAAATTTGGTTGTTATTTCCTTATTAACTCGAAAAATACCTAACCGATCCAATTTAAATATGGTTATTAGTTGAGGAATGCTAACACGGAAATTCTAGCACAATTTTGTGAGTATCATATCACTAGAAATTTTTTTAAAAATCATTGCAAAGCTTAGAAAAAAATTCTATATATCAGAAACTATTCATCCGACATTGCAGATATTCTGCGAGAGCCTTCAGAACCTACCTGTACTACCAAGTTCTAAGTTTGAACACGATCGGATCTATATTGTTGGAGATCTAAGCAGCCTTGTGTGAGTTCAGTAGCTGGATGGGTGACCGTTGCCTCGATAACTCCCGAACGAAAGGAGATAGGGCCTTGAAATTTTCAGGATAGGTTGCGCATCTAAATGGGAGAGTTAAGTTCGCTGTTGGCCATAATCGGCCCAACAGTTTCGGAGTTATACCAATCTGGAATATTATTTCCTCGATTACTCAAAAAATATAGACCCCATCAAATTGTAGCTTGCTAACTAGATGTAGAACATCGATATAAAGACTTGTGTCTAATATTGTGAGAACCGTACCCCTAGAAATTTAAAAAAAAAGAAAAAAAAATTGATTTACCATGGTAAATTCGATTAAGAGTGTCCAATACAGGAGAACGAACAATAGAATTCACCATGGTATATTTGATTAGGAGTGTCCAATACAGGAGAATGGACAATAGAACATACACGCAAAAGCTCCTGACTTCACGTCAGTGCTTGAACCAATTTTTGTATTACAGCTTGAACAATTAGATATTCATGATTAATTCTCAAGAATAATTGTATCAATCAACAAGACTTGTAGATTTTGACACATGATTATGTCAGAATTTTTCTCAGGTTGTTTAATACCTCAAGCATTTCTCTCAGTAATCATTATTTAGCGACGATACTGCTTTATTACCGGTATGAAACGGTTATAATTTCTACATTTTAGCAAGATTGATTACAAGCGCTAACGGAAGTTCCCCTCCAAAGCAGCAATTTTGACATTTGATACCAGTATAAAAATGAATGACCGACTCCTTGAGGTGAGTTACTGGCGGTTGACATCTGTTGAAAGTTTGAAATTGCCAAAAGTATTGAAAGTTTGAAACTTTTGAAAGCAATTGAAATGGCTGTGGCAAAGGAAAGCGTGAAATTCCTTTAATACTACTACTTACTCTAAACTACGCGCGCTAAGGAGTACTGACCTCACGTCAGTGCTTTTTTATATTTTTTCGGGTCCCTTTAACAAATCTGGCTATCGATACAGTCTGGCTATTCGTTTCACCGTAGATCAATATATAAAAACTGGGTTCAAGCCCTGTGGATAGGAGCTTTCTGGCGCTCTAGTTCAAACAGACAAATTATATCTCCGAAAGTATTGGTTTCTCAGAGTTGGGAAATATATCAATGTATTCATATGATATAACTGCATCATAAAGGAAATTCAATTCAAATAATAGTTTATTTATCAAGATTAAATGAGCAATCATGAGAATGAGAACTGCACCATGGAAGAAATCAAATTAAAATAGCTGAAATGAATTTGACTCTCTCTTATAGAACAGGATGACATGTACGAGTATGAACACAGATCATATAAAAAAGCTTAGATAGAATAATTATATCATTCTGTGAAAACATAGAAGTACGATTCATTATTGAAATTTCGAAAAATCATATCTCCGAAAGTATTAGCTTGTTGGAGTTGAAAATGTTATCGATGGATTTTTATGGTGAAACTGCATCTTAAATAAAAATAAAAAAAAAAGCACTGACGTGAAGTCAGTACTCTTTGGCGCGCGTGTTCATGGCGGCCAATTTGAATTGAATGATGAGTACTTCAAGCTCAGTGGATAGAGTGAGCCGAAGATCTACCCAAAGGATAGTGGACACCATTCACTGTCGTTTCAAAAATTAACAGTGCTGTATCTAAGCTGCCATCAGGATAGAGTAATAAAGTTGGAAGAGAACACAACTGACTCTCCTTAGTCGCACAAGCTGCTAGAAGATTTGGTAGGGTCAGTATAATCCTAATCATGTTTATAGCACGCGCGCTAAAGCAGATTGACTTTTTACACTTTTTCTTTCATTGTTAATTCAATCTGCTTTTGCGCGCGTGCTATAAACATGATTAGGATTATACTGACCCTACCAAATCTTCTAGCAGCTTGTGCGACTATGGAGAGTCAGTTGTGCTCTCTTCCAACTTTATTACTCTATCCTGATGGCAGCTTAGATACAGCACTGTTAATTTTTGAAACGACAGTGAATGGTGTCCACTATCCTTTGGGTAGATCTTCGGCTCGCTCTATCCACTGAGCTTGAAGTACTCATCATTCAATTCAAATTGGCCGCCGTGAACACGCGCGCCAAAGAGTACTGACTTCCCGTCAGTGCTTTTTTTTATTTTTTCAAGTTCCTTTAACAAATATAGCCATCAATACAGTTTGACTGTTAGCTTTACCGTAGATCGAAAAAAATTGCGGTTGTGGGACCTCTGTTAGGAAAGCAATTGCCTCTTCTCCGAATCCGAACGTATTTTAATATAGATCTACCGAATACAGTTATACATAAATTCGCCTCAGGGCCACCATACAGACATTTCAACTCGGAAACAACGCTATTTACCCCAAACTGCCTTGTGTCCGTGCACTGAATTGACATGAATATTCTTTTAAAACCTCACAATATCGGCTCATTACTCCTAACATAACCCAAACAACCCAAAACCATACACTTCTCGTCTGCGCAAGCGCAATATACTCATGGCTGCAAGTCCTCCCAAAATTACAAACCTCACAAAAAACTCCGATTCTCCAACACTAGTGGTTCAGGAGATATCGCTTCTTGAATCCACGCATGCGCAGGCCCTCACCAGGAGATTCTATAGAGGAATAGCATCCGCCACCCCAAATCCCCAATCCTCTCTGACGAAAGCACCAGCAGTTAAATCACTGATGGTCTGCTCATGCGCATAACGAAAATAGGTTCAAGCACTGACGTGAAGTCAGAAGCTTTTGCGCGTATGTTTTATTGTCCATTCTTCTGTATTGGACACCCTTTATCGAATTTACCATGGTAAATTATGTTGTCCATTCTCCTGTATTGGACACTTAATTCGAATTTACCATGGTAAAATTTTTTTCAATAAGCAGTTTTACCATAAGAATCCAATGATATAATTTTTAACTCTAACAAGCTGATACCTTCGGAGATATGATTTTTCAAAATTTCAATGTTTAATCGTATTTCACAGAGTGATATAATTAATCTATGTATGAATTGTCATAATGTCAACTTATTATCCTGAGACATGACATTATCTAATCAATCGAAGAAGTATGAGAATAAAGTGTATTCCGGAATGTGAGCGAAGTGAGAAAAATCTCAGTTGTTTGCTCCGAAATTAGTTTTTCTCAGAAAAGTCTTACATTTCGGAACGGAACATGAAGTACGAGATCTGAGAGTAGTGAGACTGCTTTTCATCCATAGACATAGAATGCAAATAGAATGTAAATATTGAAAGCATAATTCTGCAGTTCGAGAGAGGAGAAAATTTGGTGAACGTAGATCAGGAAATTTTTGATCGATTACAAGGTAATTTTTCATTATTACTCTTCTTTGATACATGTTTTATGAAAAATCTACTATTTGTAGGTACTTTAAACCTGTTTTGGGCAATTGTCATACGAAACTTGTTGGCGCTCTAGTTCCTCGGAACTGAGTGCTTATCAATTTGCCCAAATGTCTGTAATTTTCGAATTTTTCGATGAAAATGGTCTTAAACGATTTGGTTCGACTCACTGATCAAGAATCCGAGGTCGAAATCGATTCTGCCCCGCCGGCCGGCCGGCCTGCCTTAGGCACGATTACTCTCGAATGAAGGGAGTTAGCGGATTGAAATTTGCAAGTTGGGTTTGGAGCGTAAATATCTCGGACGAGCTCGTTAATGGGAGAAATCCATCGAGCGGTTTCGGAGTTATGGCCGATTTTAGTAAAAATATTTCTTATGAATATTTCCGAAACCGATCACCCGATCTATCTAGAATTTAGCATCAAATTGTAGAATCATGACCTTTATACGCATGTGAAGTTTTGTATTGAACAGATTACCGCAAAGTGTAAAAAAAAATTCAAAATTTAAAAAAATTTTTTCTACAATAACTCTCGAACGGAATGAGCTAGGTAGTTGAAATTTTCAGAGTAGGTTGGGGAGATGAATATCTCGGTTGTGTTCGTTATTGGGCAAAATTGGCCAGATTTAATTCGATTTCTTCCATGGTGCAGTTCTCATTCTCAGATTGCTCATTTAATCTTGATAAATAAACTATTATTTGAATTGAATTTCCTTTATGATGCAGTTCTATCATAAGAATACATTGATATAATTCCCAACTCTGAGAAACCAATACTTTCAGAGATATAATTTGTCTGTTTGAACTAGAGCGCCAGAAAGCTCCTGTCCACTGGGCTTGAACCCATTTTTTTTACTTAATTTTTTGAATTTTTTCTACTCATGCTATCCCCACGAGTTTCGATTCAATCAGATCAGTATTTTTCGAATTATAAGGAAAACAATATTTCAATTTCAATTTCAATTTAAAAATTTTGATATTTTTTTTCTAGGTTATAGCTATCCGATCAATACAAAACTTTGCATGCATTTGAACGTCATAATTCTACAACTTGGTGCTAAATTTCAGAGAGATCGATTGATCGGTTTCGGAAATATTCTTGAAAAGTGTTTCAAATAAAAATGGCCATAACTCTCAAAGGGCTTGGTGGATTTTGCCCATTAACGAACTTGTCTGAGATATTTACGCTACAAACATGCCCTGCGAATTTCAACGCTCCAGCTCATTCCCTTCGAGAGTTATCGTGGCCCACCGGCTAAATTGAAAATAATAGAAATTGTAAAGAACATACCTAAAATATATATCTAACATTAAAAATAAATTCCAATCACAAGGTTGGCAACTCTAAAATAAATCAAACCGTGTGCTCGTCTTTCAAATAGAACAGGGAATTCCCAGTCTCTTGTTTTCTGGTCTATATGGTCTATTACTATCTAAGGAGACTTCTCATCGCCAAAGTAAGACGGTGACAGCGTCACTGTTAACATTTTACCCAAATGTCTCTAATTTTCGTTTTTGGCGCTCTAGTTCCTCGGAACTGAGTGCTTATCAATTTGCCCAAATGTCTGTAATTTTCGAATTTTTCGATGAAAATGGTCTTAAACGATTTGGTTCGACTCACTGATCAAGAATCCGTGGTCGAAATTCATTCTGTCCGGCTGGCCGGTCCGGCTGGCCGTAGGCACGATAACTCTCGAACGGAATGAGCTAGAAAGTTGAAATTTTCATAGTTGGTTTGGGGGATAAATATCTCGGCTAAGTTTGTAATTGGGCAAAATCGGACAGATGGTTTCGGAGTAACAAAAAAAAATTTTTTTTTTACGGAACAAATTCCAAATTAATTTTTTTTTAATTATGAAGTTTTATCATAAGAATCCATTCATATCATTCTTAACTCTAACAAGCTAATACTTTCGGAGATATGATTCTTCAAAATTTCAATGTAAATCGTATTTCACACATTGATATAATTATTCTATGTATGAATTGTCATATTGTCAACTTGACAGAAGGGAATATTGTAACTTCAAAAATATTGGGATTGAAATACTCGTATTTTAGCGATGCAACGGGGACCTCACCCGAGAATGTTTGAAAATATTACGTAAATATTGAAAGCATAATTCTGTAGTTCGAGAGAGGAGAAAATTTGGTGAACGTAGATCAGGAAATTTTTGATCGATTACAAGGTAATTTATTATTACTTATCTTCTTTTATACATGTTTTATGGAATACCTACTATTTGTAGGTACTTTGAACCTGTTTTGGGCAATTGTCATACGAAACTTGTTTTTTTGGCGCTCCTCGGAACAGAGTGCTTATCCATTTGCCCAAGTGTCTGTAATTTTGGAATTTTTGGCTGAAAATGGTCTCAAATGATTTGGTTCGACTCACTGATCAAGAATCCGAGTGCGAAATCGATTCTGTCCGGCCGGCCGACCGGCCGTAGGCACGATATCTCTCGAACGAAAGGAGTTAGCGGATTGAAAATTTCAAGGTGGTTTTGGAGCGTAAATATCTCGGACAAGTTCGTTAATGGGCGAAAACCATCAAGGGGTTTCGGAGTTATGGCCGATTTTAGTAAAAATATTTTTTATGAATATTTCCGAAACCAATCACTCGATCTATCTGAAATATAGCACCAAATTGTAGAATCATGACCTTTATACGCGTGTGAAGTTTTGTATTGACCAGATTACCGCAAAGTGTCAAAAAAAAAATTTGAAAATGTGGTGCAGTTCTCATTCTCATGATTGCTCATTTAATCTTGATAAATAAATTATTATTTGAATTGAATTTCATTTATGATGCAGTTCTATCATATGAATACATTGATATAATTCCCAACTCTGAGAAACCAATACAAGATATAATTTGTCTATTTGAACTAGAGCGCCAGAAAGCTCCTGTCCACAGGGCTTGAACCCATTTTTTATCCGAAAATTGTCTCAAATGTTCAGTGGTTCAACTCCCTGATGAAGAATTCGAGATCAAATTGGATATATTGAAATGTTGGAAATGCTGAGTTGGCCGACGATATAAGGGCCAGGGTTGATCCTGTGGATGCGAATGCACATGTAGTAGGCACAAGACTGATAAAGGATGGTCTAATTGTTAATTGCAGTAATGATGATTCTCGCGATAACCTTAAGCAGGTACTGGAACGTGACTTTGGAAACTCTTACAAAGTCACGGTACCAAAAAAATGTAATCCTCGCTTTATTGCTCATAGCGTTGACGCAAATTCCGCGAATAAGGCGAATATTATTGATAATATTATACAGGCTAACCAACTGTCTGGGAGTGCTCATGACTTGAAATTGGTCACTAAAATGAAGTTCAACAACTCTTTCAATATTGTGTTCGAGACAACGCCGCTTCTTTTCAAGGAAATCGTTCTTAAGGGATATTTATACATAGAATGGTCGAAATGTCATATTAAGGAACATTTCAGTCTGGTTAAATGTTTCAAGTGCTGCAAGCTGGGACATCATAGGAAGGATTGTACTAGTCGTGATGAAGTCTGCCCCAACTGTTCTGGTCCCCATGAAAAGAGATCCTGGTACACGGGAGGAACAATAAATTCAAGGCAGGTTTTTCAACGGATCACGTCGCAAATAGCTCTTAATGTTGTTATATAATGGAAAAGATTAAAGCCCTCAGGCAAAGAATTCAATATAATTAGCAACATTAAATTTGGCCATTTTAACACGCGTTCTTTGTTTACTAAATTTGATGATTTTGTTGATTGCGTTCATTCCAGTAGTCTTGATATTGTATGTTTAACTGAAACTTGTTTGGATCATAGGGTAAGTGATGATTCTTTATTTATTCCGCAATTTGAGTGTTTTCGTAGGGATCGAGGTGGTAGGGGTGGTGGTGTGGGGATATACGTCCGGACGTCTATTAGCCGCCAAATCGTTTTGGAGGATCTCCGGTGCTGTGTGGGGGTTGAGCATCTTTGGACCTTATTGGAGGTGGGTCGTACCTATATTTTGGTGGGAGTTGTATATAAGACAGAAGCCTGCAGTTTGGCTGGCTTTATAGAATACTTAGATTTAGATAACACATTTTCCCTAATTGTTCCTCAGTTTGAGCATATCATTATGGGTGATATCAACATGGATCAGTTGGTAGATTTTTCAGTAATGCAGTGCGCAAGTTCCTATGATTTTAATCAGCTAATTTCTGAGTCTACGCGTATTACTGCTACCACTCAAACCCTTTTGGATGTAATTCTTACGAATAACAATAACTTCATTGTTGATTCTGGTGCTATTGACCATCAAATATCGGACCACCGTGCTTTTTTCTGTACTGTCAACTTGGCAACTAGTCGTCCAAAGCCTAAATTAATAAAAATATAGAAATTTTAAGTGGTTTTCCACGGAGTACTTCAGTGCTGATTTAATGAATATTAATTTCAATGACATGCTGTATATGGATTCCATTGACAAAAAAGTTGAATACTTAACTGCTACTTTAAACTGTTTGTTTGACATACACGCACCCTTGTAACATCTAGATTTTCTAAGGCACCGGCACCATGGTTAACCGAAAATTTGAGATTCATGATGAAGCTCCGTGATAATGTTCTTTATGTGTATAAACGCATCAAAGCTGTTACAGACTATAATTATTATAAGGTGTTGCGGAACACAGTCACTGTTGCCATAAGAGGAGAAAAGGCAGCTTATTTGGAATATCAGTCCCAAAAAGGTTATAATAGTAGGTGCCTCTGGCGGGAAATTGATTCATTAAACATCAAAAGGAAACCTAGGATCGAAATTCCGGATAACTTAAAATTTCCCGTACAGATTAATAGTTATTTCTCTTCGGTTTATACTCCAAAAAATAGTTGTACGCAGACAACTCATTATTTTAGAACAAATAAATTGAGTCATAATTTGGAATTTTCATTTGATCTGTCTGCAGTACAGGAAATTGAAGAAATTATCTTAGATCTGAAGTCTAATGCAGTCAGCAACGAAAACATTTCAGCTGGGATGCTGCAGTGTTGCTTACCAACTATTGCCCCTTATGTAGCACATATTGTTAATTGCTGTCTAGAGGAGGGCTACTTTCCAAAGTTGTGGAAATATGCTATTGTTAGCCCCCTTCCTAAAGTTAGCAACCCTAAATGTTTTGGGGATTGCGCCCAATAAGTATACTACCTGCTATTTCTAAGATTATAGGAAAGGTGGTTTATAGGCAGATTTACAGTTATTTGGTTGAGAACGCAATCCTGCCTGATGCACAGTCTGGCTTCCGTAAGGGTTATAGTGCGACAACACTTTTACTGAATATGACGGACTACATACTGCGGTCTTTGGATGACCTGTTGTCGGCAAAGCTAGAATATTGCGGTTTCGATTCCGTGTCATGTGATTTTTTTCGTAATTATCTTAGTGAACGTTACCAGAGGGTTGTTGTCGAGGAAGACGCTTCTAACTTTTAGGCCTCTTCGGGTGTCCCTCAGGGGTCGGTCCTGGGACCTCTCCTTTATTTAATTCATGTTTTGATATTCAGAAATCTTTGAAATATGTTAATACCCAATCATTTGCTGATGATACACAAGTTTTCTATTCCTATCCGCCGCACCTGTCTGGTCTTGCTTCGGAACGTGTCAACCTTGACCTTTTGTCTCTGCACACATATTCAACTGCACACAACCTGAAACTGAATCCTGAAAAGTGTATAGCAGTGATATTTAACCCAAAATTGTTTACAAACATAACAAACGATATGCTTCTTCTTATTCAGGACAAACCTCTGAAGATAGCTCATAGCGGTAGGAACTTGGGAATGGTATTTGACTGCAGACTTCGGTTTGAGGAACACGTTGCGTTATTGATTAAGAAGTCATATCTAGCAATCAGACTCCTATATCGCAAAAGAAAGCTTCTGAGTTCCAACTAAGAAAGAAACTATGTGAATCATTGGTTCTGTCAGACTTAAATTATGGCTTAGTGGTTTATTTTCCCTGCTTATACGAAGTGACAAAGCAGCGTCTCCAAAGAATCCAAGACTACTGTTGCAGATTCGTCTATGGACTTAAAAAATATGATAGTGTGTCAAAAAAAATACATCAGCTCGGTTGGTTGCGTGTTGAAGATATGTTTAAACACCATATGGCCTCTTTAGTTTTCCGAATAGTTTCTACCTCGACCCCACCATACCTCAAAAATTAATATTTAGGGGAGATGTTCGTGGCCGTATAATAAGAAATCCGTACATAGTGGAGTTGCCTAGATATCGTCTAGCTGAGTTTAAGAAATGCTTTTCATATAATGCTGCAATAATTTATAATAGCGTCCCAAACAGTTTCAAGACACGTAGCTTATATTATTTTAAAAGACAGTATAGGTCACTGTTGCTTCAACTGGATGGTGAGAGGTTGCGGCTTGATTTGCGGAGGTTGTAGGGTTGACTGTTCTGCTTTATTTAGTTTTTCCCTTGTTTGGGAATTTTGTTGTTAACTTTGTAATAACTTGCATTTTGTTTCTTTTCCGTTTCAATGCTGCTTTGAATGTTGAGTTTTTTTTTTCGTCTAGTTTTATAGAATGGTGTAACTTTTGTATTTCGTTAAGAATTTATAAAGGAGTACTAATATTTTTACATAGGCCATTTTGGAATAAAATGTTAATTTTAGTTGGTTGAGGTTGAGTGGAATAGCATCTTGATAGACTTCGCCTCATTTTTGTGCTATAATATTGTAATATTTACAGTATAAATAAAGGCAATTTATTATTATTATTATTATTATTCGTTCCGGCCGGCCGACTGTTGGCACGATAACTTGAGAACGGAAAGGGATATCGACTTGAAATTTTCAGGGTAGGTGGCTTGCCCCAATATGTACGACGGACAAGTTCGTTAATGGGCATAATCGGCCCAATGCTTTTCGAGTAATAATTTTGTTTTCATCCAATACAGATCCGATCGAATTGATACTTTGTGTGTAGTTGTAGAATACAAACTTAAAGATGTATCCGTAATTTTGTAAGAATCGTAAACAAGTGTAAAAAGCTTAAGTCAGACCAGATAGTCTTGTCACTATGATGCCGTCAAATCTATTTAAAATAATTATGATGATATGAAAATTTTCAGCGAAAATGAGAAAGTGCTATTCTAATTATTTTTCGAGAAGAAATTTTGCAGAAATTTAATTCAGTTATTAAAAATCAAACAAGCCCTGCCGTGAAGTCAGGAGCTTTTGCGCGTATGTTCTATTGTCCCTTCTCCTGTATTGGGCACTCTTAATCGAATTTACCATGGTGAATTCTATTGTTCGTTCTCAGGAGTAAGGACAAATTGATATTCTACAACTAGTTAGCAAGCTTCAATTTAATCGAGTCTATATTTTTTGAGTTATCGAGGAAATAATATTCAAGATGGGTATAGCTTCGAAAACATTGGCCGATTATAGCCAACAGCGAACTTAAGTCTCCCATTCAGATGCGCAACCTACCCTGAAAATTGCAAGTCCCTATCTCCTTTCGTTCGAGAGTTATAGAGGCAACGGTCACCCATTCAGCTACTGAACTCACACAAGGCTGCCCGGATCTCCAACAATATAGATCCGATCGTGTTCAAACTTGGAACTAGAGTTAGGTTCTGAAGGCTCAGCTATGTCGGATGAATAGTTTCTGATTTATAGAATTTATTTCAATAATTTTCAAACAAATTTCTAGTAATACGAACCCCACGAAATTTCGCGAGACGTTTCGCCTTGGCATTCTACAACTAATAACCATGTTTGAATTGGAACGGTTTTGAATTTTTCGAGTTATTGACGCAATAACAACCGAATATCAGATGGGTATAACTCCAAAACCGTTTGATCGATTATGCCTAGAGAAAAAAACTCGAGTGTCGCATTCAGATGCACAACCTAACCTGAAAATTTCAAGTCGCTATCTCTTTCCGTTCTAAGGTTATCGTGACATAGATGATATTTTTTAATAATTTTTTTTAAATTTTCTAGCCATGCAATTGTCACAAAATTTCACAAATATCCTTAGGTTTGTATTTTTCAATCACTCACCAAGTTTCTATTCGATCAGAATAAGTAATGGTTGAAAACAAAATTATTACCAGGAAACCCTTGGGCCGATTATGCCCATTAACGAACTTGTCCGTCGTATTGGGAAGCGCCACCTATCCTGACAATTTTAAGTTGCTATCTCTTTCCGTTCTCAAGTTATCGTGGCAACAGCCGGCCGGACAGCATCAAATTTGACCTCGAATTCTTCATCACTTAGTTGAACCTGGTCATTTGAGACCATTATCAGAACATACGCGCAAAAATACAATGCCCTGATTCAGATATTTGTAAAGGCACTAAATTAATTGTGTCATTAAAATAGTTCGTGAACAACATACTACACCAATCCGATCAGAACCTAAAAAAAATTGGTTCAAGCACTGACGTGAAGTCAGGAGCTTTTGCGCGTATGTTCTATTGTCCATTCTCCTGTATTGGACACTCTTAATCGAATTCACCATGGTAAATTCGATTAAGAGTGTTCAATACAGGAGAATGGACAATTGAACATACGCGCAAAAGCTCCTGACTTCACGTCAGTGCTTGAACCAATTTTTTTTCGTGAATTCAGGAGCTTTTGCGCGTATGTTCAATTGTCCATTCTCCTGTATTGAACACTCTTAATCGAATTTACCATGGGTAATTCGATTAAGAGTGTCCAATACAGGAGAATGGACAATAGAACATACGCGCAAAAGCTCCTGACTTCACGTCAGTGCTTGAACCCATTTTTTTTTCGTGAAGTCAGGATAGAAAGCAATGATGAAAAAATTAACACATTATTGTCTACCTTCAATTCTTCTTTAGGAGAAGAATACATAATTATTCTTGAAAAATATTACTGGAATTAATGTGATATTTAAATAATCAAAGTAAAGAAAATTATAAGTTCAGTTACTAACATATTGAATGAAATTCAATTCAAAGTAATATTCAATTACTTATTCTTAACCAATAAATGTCCATTGATAGATCTAAAGGTGATGAGGTGAAACATAAAGATATATTCTCATTAGTGATAGAAAAACTGGCCTAAAATTCCTCTCTACCCATCACGAGATTTAAAATCCACAAATGAGCCTCTCACCTTACAAGATCAGAAGCCTTCAACAAAATTTCAGCGATATCATATTAAAAATAATACATAACCTTTCAAAAGTCCCCTCTCACAAATATACTCCTCTGAAGGCACATGGATCTCTTGAAGAAGAATCATCGTCTCTATTTCTCAAAGATATTCACTCTTGTTCATAGAAATCCCTTCAATATTCAGTTGCCTCCTCCTAAGGAGGATCTCTTTCAAAACCAGGTCTGACCACTAATGTAGGGCTATCATCTCCCATAGATTTGTGATGAAATAACACGATTTTCCCATAACATACGCGTAAAAGATATGTCATCATGACATTAATATTTTTATTTTTGAAGGTTCTCGCAAAAATACGACCATAGACAACATATCATACGACGATTCGCATCCGCTACCGGCGCTACGCGAAGCGGTAGCGCCGCTACCGAACTCACAAAAGGCTGCGCGGTTCTCCAACAATATAGATCCGATCGTTTTCAAACTTGGAATTCTGCAGTAGAGTTAGGTTCTGAAGGCTCTTCCAAAATTTCAGCCATGCCGGACGAATAGTTTAGAATATACAGGGTGGTCCGCGAGTAACTGTACAACGTTTAATGGTGAATAGCTGGTACCTTGGGGAGCCAGAAAACAACAATCAAATATGGGCTAAGTCTTTTCGTTTCTGAGATACAGGGTGATTTATTGATTTTGGCAAAACATTCAGATAGCTATAACTCCTGAACCGTTCTACGTATTCGCTTCAAATTTGGCACGTGTTGTCATCTCAGGCCATCAAATTGTTCACATACACCGCACCGAAATTGTACAGACCAGGACTAGGAAATTTTGATTTTTACTTCCAGGTCAAATAAAACACCCTGTACATGGAATGCCAAATTTTCGGATACACCATCGGATTCTGCATAGATTTTCCTGCCAAATTCCGTTTTCCGCGTGAACGGCACACCTCCCGTTCATTTTTTTTTCTCGAAAATAAGATCACACCTCCGAATATTAAGTGGTGTTACGGACCTGCATTTTGCAATAGGAAGCTCATGACATTAAATTCGGTTATAAAAACATTTTTTATATTGAGAATCGAACTGAACATAAATAATAAAACAAAAATTAAAGAAAAAAAAAGAAATTCAAAACACATTTGAATAACTTTCGAAGCAAAACTTTGATTAAAGTTGATTTTCAAAGATTCCCCCGTTTTCATCAATACATTTGTATGTATTGTAAATGTATTGATGAAAACGGGGGAATCTTTGAAAATCAACTTTAATCAAAGTTTTGCTTCGAAAGTTATTCAAATGTGTTTTGAATTTCTTTTTTTTTCTTTAATTTTTGTTTTATTATTTATGTTCAGTTCGATTCTCAATATAAAAAATGTTTTTATAACCGAATTTAATGTCATGAGCTTCCTATTGCAAAATGCATGTCCGTAACACCACTTAATATTCGGAGGTGTGATATTATTTTCGAGAAAAAAAAATGAACGGGAGGTGTGCCGTTCACGCGGAAAACGGAATTTGGCAGGAAAATCTATGCAGAATCCGATGGTGAATCCGAAAATTTGGCATTCCATGTACAGGGTGTTTTATTTGACCTGGAAGTAAAAATCAAAGTTTCCTAGTCCTGGTCTGTACAATTTCGGTGCGGTGTATGTGAACAATTTGATGGCCTGAGATGACAACTCGTGCCAAATTTGAAGCGAATACGTAGAACGGTTCAGGAGTTATAGCTATCTGAATGTTTTGCCAAAATCAATAAATCACCCTGTATCTCAGAAACGAAAAGACTTAGCCCATATTTGATTGTTGTTTTCTGGCTCCCCAAGGTACCAGCTATTCACCATTAAACGTTGTACAGTTACTCGCGGACCACCCTGTATAGATTTTTTTTCAATAATTTTTAATTATTTTTGTTAAATTTTCTAGTTATACCATCCTCACGAAATTCTGCAAGTATTTTCGCGTTGGCATTCTACAACTAATAACCCTGTTTGAATTCAATCGGTTTTGTATTCTTCGAGTTAATGAGGAACAAAAAACAACCAAATTTCAGAAAACTTCAGATGGCTATAACTCTTAGACCGTTTGGACGATTCTGCTCATAAACAAACTCAAATGTCACATTCAGGTGCACAACCTAACCTGAAATTTTCAAGCCGCTATCTCTTTCCATTCTCAGGTTATCGTGACGACAAAAGTATATTTTAATAATTTTTTAATAATTTTCTAGCGATACGATTCTCACGAAATTTCACAAACGTGCTCAGGTCTATATTCTACAACTATTCACCAAGTTTAAATTCGATCGGATTTATTTTGGTCGAAAACAAAATTATTACTCGGAAACCATTGTGCCGATTATACCCATTAACGAACTTGTCCGTCGTATTGGGATGCGCCACCTACCCTGAAAATTTCAAGTCGCTAGCTCTTTCCGTTCTCAAGTTATCGTGGCAACGGCCGTACGGCACCACAGAATTAAATTTCACATTTGGGCAAAACTATAACGCGATGTTCCCCAGAACATACGCGCAAAAAATAAGAAGAAAAAGCTACAAAACAGGACTGGTGTGGGAACAGACTACAGTGAAATGAACAAAAGACGCATAACTTCAAAATTTCCAGATAAGTCCACAGATAAAATGTCAGTAGGTATTGCGCTGAAAAAATTAAGAGACACTCTAAACATTAGAAGCTTATTATGGATTCAAATAAAAGAAGCCTAGTTTATGAGACATTTAGCAAAAAAATTAAATTTTCAATGGATTTGCAAGACAAGAATATGGAAAGCATAGATTTGGAAAGTGAACGTAAAATTATTGATTGTTATCCAGATGATGTGGACGAACATTTTTTGCGCGTTTGTTCTGGGGAACATCGCGTTATCATTTTGCCCAAATGTCTGTAACTTTCGAATTTTTTGACAAAAATGGTCTCCAACGATTGAGTTCGACTCGCCAATGAAGAATTCGAGGTCAAATTTGATTCTGTCCGGCCGGCTGTCCGGCCGTCCGGGGCCACGATAACTTGAGAACGAAAAGAGCTAGCGACTTGAAAGTTTCAGAATGGGTGGCGCATCCCAATACGGCCCATAATCGGCCCAGTGGTTTCCGAGTAATAATTTTGTTTTCAACAAATATAAATCCGTTCAAATTGAAACTTGGTGAGTAGTTGTAGAATATGAACCTAAGCACGTTTGTGAAATTTTGTGCGAACCGTATGGGTAGAAAATTTCAAAAAAATTATTAAAAAATATTTTTGTTGTCACGATAACTTGAGAACGGAAAGAGATAGCGGCTTCAAGTTTTCAGTTCAGGATGTGTACCACGACGCGACATTTCAGTTCATTTATGAGCATAATCGGCCAAACGGTTTTAGAGTTATAGCCATCTGAAATTTTCTGAAATTTGGTGGATTTTTGTTACTCATTAACTCGACAAATACTTAACCGATTGAATTCAAACATGGTTATTAGTTGTAGTATGCCAACGCAAAAATGTTGGCAAAATTTGGTGAGGATAGCATTTGTAGAAAATTTTTAATAAATCATAGAAAAAAAAAATTATATATATCAGTAACTATTCGTTTGAAATGGCTGAAATTTTGCAAGAGCCTTCATAACCTAACTCTTCAGCCAAGTTTCAAGTTTTAATACGATCGGTTAAATATTGTTGGAGATTCGAGCATTCTTGTGTGAGTTCAGTAGATGGGTTACCGTTGCCTCGATAACTTTCGAACGAAAGAAGATAGGGACTTGCAATTTTCAGGGTAGGTTGCGTATCCGAAAGGGAGAGTTGAGTTCGTTTTTCGGCATAACCGTTTTAACGGTTTCTGAGTTATACCCACCTGGAATATTATTTCCTTGATAACTCAAAAAATAAATATTCGATCGAATTGGTACTTGGTAACTAGTAGTAGAAAATCAACATAAAGACGTGTTTAAAATTTTGTAAGAACCGTACCCATAGAAAATTTGAAAAAAAATGACGAAAAAAAAAAATTTTTAAGAACCGTACCCCTAGAAAATTTTACAAAAATCACGAAAAAAAAAATTGGTTCAAGCTCTGACGTAAAGTCAGAGGCTTTTGCGCGTATGTTCTATTGTCCATTCTTCTGTATTGGACACCCTTAATCGAATTTACCATGCTAAAGTATGTTGTCCATTCTCCTGTGTTGGACACTTAATTCGAATTTACCATGGTAAATTCGAATTAAGAGTGTCCAATACAGGAGAATGGACAACATAATTTACCATGGTAAATTCGATTAAGGGTGTCCAATACAGAAGTATGGACAATAGAACATACGCGCAAAAGCTTCTGACTTCACGTCAGTGCTTTAACCAATTTTTTAGTGAATGAGTGTAATCAGTTGAAATCTTACTTACTACAGTCAGAGCCAGACCGCCGTATTCACAAAGCATTCGGTCTATGTTAAGTCCTAACTGAGGTCCTCAGTTAAGGATAAATAAGAAACGCAACCTCAATTAACGTACCTATGTAACGGTGCTGAAGCAGGCCTGTTTCATGTTAATTTTCACTTGAACTGAGGTTGCGATTCTTATTTATCCTTAACTGAGGACCTCAGTTAGGACTTAACGGAGATTGAATGCTTTGTGAATACGGCGGAGAGTCTTACAACTCTTGCTGTAATATTTTTATGCTAATTCATGAAAAGAAACTTGTTGATGGGAATTGTTTCCCATTTAGGATTATGCAGCACAAAAATGCCAAAAGATTATTTTATAATTTACATGCGTACACAAGTCATATTAAATAAATAAAATATTTTATTGTGTCCTATACAGTAAACCAACATCACTAAAGAATACAGTTTTTTGAGGGCCCCTAAATAGTATTAGCCCAGGGCCCCACAAATTCACGATCCGCCCCTGGTGCTAACGGCCGGACCGGACGGACAGAATTGAATTTGACCTCGGATTATTCATTAGTTAGTCGAACTGAATCGTTTGATACCATTTTCGGAAAAAAAAATTCGGAAAATACAGACATTGTGACGAAATGATAGCACGCTGTTCGTGCGCAAAAAGTAAAATAATATTACGAAGATTAACCGTTGACGTTTTAGTGACAACACTTACAACTAACATTTTGCGGTTTTGGGGTCAGGGATAAACTTTTGACATAGATGACAAACCGTTGTTAATAACCGGGTTACAAGTGGTATCGTCGCTAAAAAAAAAAGCACTGACGTGAAGTCAGTACTCTTTGGCGCGCGTGTTCTAATTTGAATTGAATGATGAGTACTTCAAGCTCAGTGGATAGAGCGAGCCGAAGATCTACCCAAAGGATAGTGGACACCATTCACTGTCGGTTCAAAAATTAACAGTGCTGTATCTAAGCTGCCATCAGGATAGAGTAACAAAGTTGGAAAAGAACACAACTGACTCTCCTTAGTCGCACAAGCTCCTAGAAGATTTGGGAGGGTCAGTATAATCCTAATCATGTTTATAGCACGCGCGCCAAAGCAGATTGACTTTTTACACTTTTTCTTTCATTGTTAAGTCAATCTGCTTTTGCGCGCGTGCTATAAATATGATTAGGATTATACTGACCCTCCCAAATCTTCTAGGAGCTTGTGCGACTAGGGAGAGTCAGTTGTGTTCTTTTCCAACTTTGTTACTCTAACCTGATGGCAGCTTAGATACAGCACTGTTAATTTTTGAACCGACAGTGAATTGTGTCCACTATCCTTTGGGTAGATCTTCGGCTCGCTCTATCCACTGAGCTTGCAGTACTCATCATTCAATTCAAACCACTTGATGGTGAAACAATTGTCGTTCATGAATATATAAGATTGTGGAAATTTGAATCATTATTTATTTTAATTTTAAATACTTATATCTATTCATTCCAGGAATTCTACTATCATTTGATGAAAAGTTTTGAAGTTTTCACAAGTCAACTGATACATGCCTAAGGTACTAACCTATTGTTAACCCCAAATGAAATAACACCACTTTGAGTGAAAATGATCGCGAATATTATACTTATTCAAATATTTGAGAAAAGGACAGACGTGAAGTCAGGAGCATTTGCACTTATGTTCCAATGTCTATTCACGCCTATTCACGCCTGATGCGAGGTCCATCAAACTGAAAATCAGTACTCGTTTGTAAAATGGTGACTTGAAGCTATATGCGGAATTTCAAAAATTCTGACACATGCTTTCTGAAATATAAAATTTTTGGAGAAATTTTTTTTCACGAAAATTAGCGTGTCGGTATTCTAGAAGTAATTACCAAGTTTTAATTGAATTGGTTCTGTATATTTTGAGTTGTAGAGGAAATAAAAACAAGATTTCAGATATGTATATTTCCAAAACTGTTTCGCCGATTATGCCTATAAACGAACTTAAATGTCGCATTCGGATGCGCAACCTGGAAATTGCCAGTCGGGATCTCTTTCCGTTCTCAAGTTATCGTGAGATACATAATATTTTTTCATAATTTTTCTGAAACCTTCTAGTGATCGATCCCCACAAAATTCTCATACCTCTTTGCGTCGGTATTCTACATCTAATTACCAAGTCCCATTCGATCGGATCTGTATTTTTTGAGTTATCGAAAAAACGATATTCCAGATGGGTATATCACTCCGAAACCCTTCGGCCGCTTATGCCCAACAACGAACTTAACTGTCCCATTCAGATGCGTAACCTACCCTGAAAATTGGAATTTGCTGTCTCTTTCCATTTGAAAGTTATCCAGCTACTGGAAAAATTTGGAAAAATTCGGAATTCGGCTGTAAAGTTAGGTTTTGAAGACACTCGCAAAATTTCAGCGATATCGGTCAGATGGTTTCTGAGAAATATATTTTCTTCAATGATTTTTTTAAAATTTTTCTTTAATACGATCCTCACGAAATTTCGCAAACATTTTCTCGTCGGTATCCTACAACTTATTACCAGGTTTGAATTTTTTGAGTTATTGAGGAAATAACAAAATTTCAGATGCTCATAACTCAAAAACCGTTTGACCGATTATTCTAATCTAACAGACTCAAATGTCGTACTCAGATGTGCACAAGCTACTCTGAAAATTGCAGGTCACTATCTCTTTTCGTTCTCAAGTTATCGTGAGATGAATAATATGTTTTCATTATGTATTCAAAATTTTCTAGTCTTACGATCCCCACAATATTTCACATAAGTCATATTTGTGTTGGTATTCTACAACCAGCTGTGAAATTTCGATTTGGTCGGATCTGTATTGATTGGAAACAAAATAAGTACTCGGAAACCGTTGGGCCGATTACTTAAATTAACGTTGTCTGTTGCATTAGGACAAGCCACCTACTCTGAAAGTCGCTATCTCTTTCCGTTCTCAAGTTATCGTGGCAACAGCCACTTTTGACCTCGGCTTCTTCATCGGTGAGTTGAACCTAATCATTTGAGACCATTTTTGGCAAAAAATTAAAAAATTACAGAAATTTAGGCAAAATTATAGCACACTGTCCCCTAGAACATGCGTGCCAAAATTATAGCACACTGTCCCCTAGAACATGCGTGCCAAAATTCAAACCTCAACACCCTGTATCTCGGAAACGAAGCGTTGACGGAAGTATATTATTTATGAGTCTTTAATTCTTGATATATCATCCACTAATCAGATAAATATAAAATTGGTTCAAGCCCTGTGGACAGGAGCTTTCTGGCGCTCTAGTTCAAACAGACAAATTATATCTCCGAAAGCATTGGTTTCTCAGAGTTGGGAATTATACCAATGTATTCTTATGATAGAACTGCATCATAAAGGAAATTTAATTCAAATAATAGTTTATTTATCAAGATAAAATGAGCAATCTGAGAATGAGAACTGCACCATCGAAGAAATCAAATTGAAATAGCTGAAATGAATTTGACTCTCTCTTATAGAACAGGATGACATGTACGAGTATGAACACAGATCATATAATAAAGCATAGATAGAATAATTATAGCATTCTGTGAAAACATAGAAGTACGATTCATTATTGAAATTTCCAAAAATCATATATCCGAAATTATTAACTTGTTGGAGTTGAAAATGATATCAATGGATTTATATGGTGAAACTGCATCTTAAATACAATTTGAATTTGAAATTTGTTACTTAAGAAAAATTTTTTTTTCGTTCCTCCGAAACCATCTGGCCTATTTTGCCCAATAACCAACTTAGCCGAGATATTCATCTCCCTAACCTACTCTGAAAATTTCAACTGCCTAGCTCATTCCGTTAAAGGGTTATTGTATAATTTTTTTTTTACACTTTGCGGAAACCTGTTCAATACAAAACTTGACATGCGTATAAATGTCATGATTCTACAGTTTGATGCTAAATTTCAGATAGATCGAGTGATCGGTTTCGAAAATATTCTTGAAAACGTTTTAACTAAAAAATGCCCGTAACTCCGAAACGGCTTGATGGATTTTGCCTATTAACGAACTTGTCCGAGATATTTAAGCTCCAAACATGCCCTGCAAATTTCAACGGTCTAACTTGCTCCGTTCGAGAGTTATCGTGCTACCTGCCGGACCAACCGGCCGGACGGACTGAATTGAATTTGACCTCGAATTCTTCATCAGGGAGTCGAACCCAATCGTTTGAGATCATTTTCATCCAAAAATTCGAAAATTACTGACATTTGGGCAAATTGATAAGCACTCTGTTCCAAGGAACAAGAGCGCCAAAAATGAACATTACTAGTATAATGTATCAGAGGTTCAAATAGACCTTGTTGTGCTAATCAATAGCCAAATCTGCTGTACAGAGATAATCTATCATCTCTAATTAGATCTGACATAATGTTGCTACATAGTTGGATAATTGGCATGTTTGTTCCTTTGAACACTGTTCAGCATACTAATTTGCCGAAACCTCTGGGATTTTCGAATATAGTTCTGAAAACGGTCTCCAAATTGTAGTTTCGACTCGCTGATGAAGAATCCGATGTCAAACTTAACTTCGTCCAGCCGTCAGTCCGGTTAAATTCGTTAATGGGTGAAATCCGCCTAGTGGAGTCGGAGTTGTAGGCTACGGGAATTGATCCCGGTATCTACTTGCTATGAATCCGACACTAAGGCTTGTTTCACATGCATACGGTTCCATTCGGTTCGTTTCGTTTTCGGTTTCAATTCGGTCGCAAGCGACTAGTGTGAAACGGTGCTTCGGTTCAGATTCGGTACCGAATAGAAACCGTACAGCACCGAATACTCCCTCGACACGAATAGATTTCAATCAGGTTTGGATTCTTGTGTAGGGAATACAGATCAACCGACGAGTTCACACAAACACGGTTTAGTTTTGGTTTTAACCATAAAGTAATAAATATTTACATATTTTGTCTGTCTCGTTCTGTGGTTTTAATCTCATATTGAGCAGATATCTTTTAATATTTCCCAAATTGTTCAAATATAGAAATATAATAATAATGTTAAATGGCGATACCGTTGTTAATAAATCAACAAGTCCAGAGCGTTCATGCCAATCGGGTCCTTCATAAATGGCTTCGTATAATTATTATTCTTATGCATATATTTCACAAGTCAAATAGACCACAGGGGGTTCATTGATTTGCCGAGAACGCAAGAGCAGACGCGTTTTTGGCTTATTGGCCTTCATCAGTACTCTGTAGCTTCTCAATGAACCCCCTGGGGTCTATTTGACTTGTGAAATATATGCATAAGTATAATAATTATACGAAGCCATTTATGAAGGACCCGATTAGCAGGAACGCTCTGGACTTGTTGATTTATAGAAATATAAACATAAAAACATATTTTCGGGATATTGTTGCTATCTCAGTATTCATAAGAAAATTATGGTTTACCTAATGTGGATCGACTGATTTCTGCTGTAAATCTGAACAAGTGCTGTGGGACACAACTTCCGAAAAATATGAAGATAAATTTTAGACACAGGAAACAAAGATGTTAGTGTCAAATTCTGAATGACTTTGATGAATCAGACGTCGCAAAAATTGGAATTATGATTGCATGAGCTTGTGTTTCGGAAGATAACATAAATCCTAATATGAACCGTTTATGTGTGAAAGGGTGCCATTCGTTTTCGGTTGAAACCGAAAACGAACCGAACCGAATGGAACCGAATGGAACTGAATGCATGTGAAACAAGCCTAATATCGTTATGCAGGCTCTATACAGATCTAAGGTTAAAGTCGGTACCTACCTACTTGTCATTACTTATCTTCGATATTATGTTTTCACAATTTTCATGAAATTATCATCATTTTACATATTATTCGACGGTTTTTATCCCCCATCTTCACTTTTTGCCATGTTTCCAGTTCGAAAACGGACCGAATCGGCATATTTCGCGATCTACGCAAGCACGTCATGTTTCTCTCAATTCTCTCAGACCCGTCAAAATTAAAAAAACTTTTGACAACTTTGTTTGTCGATTGTAAAAAAATGGACCAGTACACTTCGATCGTTGAAATATTTCGATATTTCGGCAATATTTCCACCAATATATCTCTGATCGATATCCACAAATTCACTGTAAAATAAGGTTTTGAAGGCTTCTCTTCTGCCCAAAAATGCTGATTTCTTCTGTTGGAAATTCCAGGTTGAAAAAATTTTGCCTCGTCTATCCTCATGATTTTCCGTAAGAAATCAGGATCATTTTGGAGCCTCATTTTATCTAAATCCTTCAAAAAAGGGAATTCTGCGTGCATAATATCTTCGTTGTTATTTCTGCAGCCTGGTGAATTTAAAAGGATGTAGTTTGTGGCTACAAATAATTCTCTGCATGGAATCGTGAAGAATTCCTAAATCGGCAGAAGCCGCTCTGATCTGAATTTGCGCGTTGGCATTCTAGAACTAAAAACCATGTTTGAATTGGATACGTTTTGTATTTTTCGAGTTATTGAGAAATAACAACCAAATTTCAGATTGATATAACTCCAAAACCATTTGGCTGATTATGCTAGTTAACGAACTTAACTGTCGCATTCAGTTGCGCAATCTACCCTGAAAACTGCAAGTCGCTATTTCTTTCCGTTCTCAAGGAATCAAGAGATACATAATATTTTTTCATAATTTTTTTAACAATTTCCAGTGGGGTGGTCCTCACAAAATTTTACACACGTCTTCATGTTGATATTCCACAACTAGTTACCAAGCTTCAATTCGATCGAGTCTGTATTTTTT
The DNA here is from genome assembly GCA_937662695.2 of Halyzia sedecimguttata. Taxonomy (NCBI): domain Eukaryota; kingdom Metazoa; phylum Arthropoda; class Insecta; order Coleoptera; family Coccinellidae; genus Halyzia; species Halyzia sedecimguttata. Next base: position 4,208,300 of record OW569416.2, on the reverse strand, counting down.
GAGTTATCGAGGAAATAATATTCCAGATGGGTATAAATCCAAAACCGTTGGGCCGATGATGGCCAACAGCGAACTTTACTCTCCTATTAAAATGTGCAACCTACCCTGAAAATTGCAAGTGCCTGTCTCCTTTCGTTCGAGAGATATCGAGGCAACGGCCTCGATACAGCTACTGAACTCACACAAGGCTGCTCGGGTCTCCAACAATATAGATCTGATCGTGTTAAAACTTGATAGTAGAGTTAGGTTCTGAGGACTCTCGTGAAATTTCAGCGATGTCGGATGAATAATTTCTGATATATAGAAGTTTTTTCAATGATTTTTTCAATTTTCTAATAATATGATCCTCACGAAATTTTGCAAGAATTTCCGCGTTGCCATTATACAACTAATAACCATAAGTAATCATTGAAGGATTCGGTGGGAGGTATATTCATTATTAAATAGTTTTTTTCTGGGTTTTCTCTCCCAAACTCTGAAAAATATTTATAAAAATAAAAAATTAATTATTTTTTTATTTGCTTCTGCGTAAGAAACACAAGATATTTGTCAGAAGCAATCAATTGAACAATATTGCTTAACAAATAATAACGAAACAACATTAACGAAGAAACAACTATATCTTTTCGGAGTCTGTATCAGACTCCTTCGTTAGACGCTTAACGAAAATCTTTAGAATTATTTTGTTGATAGTTATTCCGAAATTCGAGAATTATCACATTGACAATTCTCGAATTCTGGGCATTTTATAATTATTTCGGTTTATTTTAAATTACCTGAATAAATTCTGACGTTGTTGTTGTCGATGACTGCGCGATATAGCCATAGAAACACATGGATGTATGTATATGGATGGAGCCATATTAACAATAGAAAAAAAAATCGTTCACATTTCGGTTTCCGCCAGTGTACCTATACTAGTTTTCAAACAATATACTAAGTTTATCTTATTTCTACAACTTGAAGGAAAACTCATCATAAATGTAGCACCACTGTATAAAACAATTTTCAACAAAGAAACACGAAAGTGCTGGTCTAACTTCTTTCCAAAATCTTAATTATTCGTAAAAATTTCAACGGTGGAAGTTCGCAAACTTGTAGCACAATCTTTTGCATATGTTTTCATGAAGAATAAACGAAATTACTGGCCTAATTTTTCTTACAATTCCTCGACTTCCAGGAGAAATTTTGTGAAAATATCAGCGCTGAGCTAACTTTTTTCTTAATCCTTGATTTTATAGAAAATTGGAGGGGATACAAATTTTCTAGTGCGACAAAGTAGCACAAACCTTGCACAATTCAGCAAAAAAAAATTCGAAAATCGAAAAGTGCTGGGCCAACTTCACACACATCAAGAACACGATTTATTTCCAAAAAGTATAGCAGGCAGGTTCAGTCAAACAAGTGGACCATAAACACAAATCCAACTAATTCTGTCATTATTCTACATGCACCATATATCTGTGGAAATTGACAAACAAATTAGTAAAAGTGTTGTCATTAGGTCAATATTTCGTCCCGATAAAATATGAAATTTTTTTTAATGACCTAAACTCGTAGCTATCTTTCGTATTTATCGAGCCGACTTAAAAAGCAAAATCCAAATGGTTGCGTGGGGATTCGTTTCAAACAGCAAAGAACTATGATACCTTTTGCCGCTGAGGGTATAACCCATGATTCACACTGCAATTTAAACTGGAAATTTCTACCGAGTATAGAAGAATGTCTAATATATATGTGAAAGATATAATTTCGATTTCTGATTTCCATATGATGAATCATACGAATCCTACGTTTATATTTCAAAGTATGTATCCCAAATAAAATATCGATTACCATATAAATAATACGGATTTATTCACTTCGAGAATTGAAATTTAATAAATCGGAACATCTATCTTAATTGTAGGTGGTAGGTTATGCTCGATCTATTTGTTCTAGACACAATCTGCAACGATCAATAGTGCACAATTCCACTCATGATGTTCTTTCTATACCATCTGTTATTTATCACCCCTTCTTGACAAGCCATAATAAATCCTTCGGTTTCCGACTTGAGCCCTGCAGACTTAAAAAGGCGAAGGATAGTTCTTCCGACAGGCCCTGATCTTTCAAACTCCTGAAATATATGGAGTACAGGTGTTCACTCATGTGATCTATGAGTAGTGTCTTCTTCCGTCTATTGGCGTGATAGGTGTTCCTGCTAGCTCATGGTCGATGGATATGCTGAGCTTCTCCAAAGCCCTCTGACCAGCCCTAAACAGGGAAGCTTCTTGGATGAACCACCATTTTTAGAAATGGGGGTATTGACTTCTCAATATCCATATTGCCATTTCCAACGTTTGTTGATGGTGTTGGTATTCCAAAATTTGCAAACCACCACCTCCCTGCGTTCGTGGAAGATATATTCTTTGTATCGAGCATTTGGGATGCAGGATACGGTTCATGTTCACCACTTTACGAGTGGATCTGTCTATCTCGAGAATTTCATTCACTGCCCAGGTAACCACTTCGAAAGAGTAGGTGACTATTGGTACTGCCAAGATGTTCGTAGCAGAACTTTTGTTTTCCCCGGACAACTGTGTGATTTTCATATATCTCAGAGCTCTTTTTTGCGCGTATGTTCTGGGGAACATCGCGTTATCATTTTGCCCAAATGTCTGTAATTTTCGAATTTTTCGCCGAAAATGGTCTCAAACGATTGGGTTCGACTCCCTGATGAAGAATTCGAAGTCAAATTTGATTCTGTCCGTCCGGCCGGTAGTCCAGCCGGCCGTCCGGCCGTTGCCACGATAACTTGAGAACGGAAAAAGCTAGCGACTTGAAATTTTCAGAGTAGGTAGCGCATCCCAATACAACGGACAAGTTCGTTAATGGGCATAATCAATACTTTCCGAGTAATAATTTTGTTTTCAACCAATATGAATCCGATCCAATTGAAACTTGGTGAGTAGTTGTAGAATATAAACCTAAGCACGTTTGTGAAATTTTGTGCGAATCGTATCACTAGAAAATTTTAAAATAATTATTAAAAAATATTGTTTATGTCTCGATAACCTGAGAACGGAAAGAGATAGCAACTTGAAATTTTCAGGTTAGGTTGTGCATCTGAATTTGACATTTGAGTTTGTTTATGAGCATAATCGGCTAAACGGTTTTGGAGTTCTCCCCATCTGAAATTTGGTTGTTATTTCCTCAATAACTCGAAAAATACCTAACCGATCCAATGTAAATATGGTTATTAGTTGAAGAATGCCAACACGAAAATTCTTGCAAAATTTTGTGAGTATCGTATCACTAGAATGTTTATTAAAGATCATTGCAAATCTTAGAAAAAAATTCTATATATCAGAAACTATTCATCCGACTTTGCAGATATCTTGCGAGAGCCTTCAGAACCTATCTCTACTACCAAGTTCCTAGTTTGAACACGATCGGATCTATATTGTTGGAGATCTGAGCAGCCTTGTGTGAGTTCAGTAGCTGGATACGTGACCGTTGCCTCGATAACTCCCAAACAAAAGGAGATAGGGCATTGCAATTTTCAGGATAGGTTGCGCATCTAAATGGGAGAGTTAAGTTCGCTGTTGGCCAAAATCGGCCCAACGGTTTCGGAGTTATACCCATTTGGAATATTATTTCCTCGATGACTCAAAAAATATAGACCCGATCAAATTGTAGCTTGCTAACTAGTTGTAGAATATCGATATAAAGACGTGTGTAAAATTTTGTGAGAACCGTACCGCTAGAAAATTAAAAAAAAATTACGAAAAAAAAAATTGGTTTACCATGGTAAATTCGATTGAGAGTGTCCAATACAGGAGAACGGACAATAGAATTCACCATGGTAAATTCGATTGAGACTGTCTAATACAAGAGAATGGACTATAGAACATACGCGCAAAAGCTCCTGACTTCACGTCAGTGCTTGAAACAATTTTGTGGATAGATATTATGGCATCCTTTATCTGGATAGTCTCCAGTGCTCTTCTTTTTTTAATTCTGAGGAATTTGTATGTTTCGTCATCTTCGAGGTGTCGAATGAGTATCCCCCGTTTAGTGCGATGTCTTCTCCTGTTTCTTCAGTTCTTCCTCTGCTTAGATAAAAAACAGCACATTTGTCCAAACCGAATGATATTCCTATTGCTGAGGTGTATTCGGTATCGATATTCAGTAGTTGTTGAAGTGCTGCCGTAGAGGAAGCGTACATTTTTAAGTCGTCCATGTACAGGAGATGTGAGACTAGGTGTTCTCTTCTGCCTGGTGGCTTGACCCTATACCCTATTCTGCTTGCTTTCAAATCAGCTGTTAATGGCATAGGTGTTATACAGATCAGTAATGGGCTTAGTGAGTCTCCTTGAAATACGCCTCTCCTATATTTCACCCATTCCGTATAAATAGTCCGACCTTCCAAACGAATGGCGAACTTAGTTTTCCATATATTATTATTATTATGGAAATATTTTTCTCTATTTCAGTATCGTAATGAGTTCATTACAGCACTGAAAACAGTGCTGTAATGAACTCATTCCCGCATTGTTTCTAGTTATGTTTTTCGTTTTGTGGTAGTGAGCACTGACGTTTGATCCTATCAAATTTTCAACACACGTCAATTTAATATAATCTGGTTAGAGTGAAATAATTATTGAGGGGAAAAGTTTTATTTTCATTGAAACATAAGTTACTAGAGATTTCCTTCTTGCTAATTTTGAATCATTGATGCTATTAGGAAACTGTTTTGAATCTGATCTTCATGCTCTACCTACTCACGATTCAAATTCGAATTTCGTAATCTGTCAACTTTCGTAACAGTCACACAAACTGCCAAGATTCAATACAAAAGTTACTAGGATGTATAATCCGAATTATTTGTTCAATTTCAACAGTACTTCGCAAAATTTGCCTGAAATAGAGAATATATCGTCTAATACTCGTTGCAGAAAGCAGTTCCAACACTCATGAATTCGAAAACGTCGCTCGTTTTCGAATTTCGCATTCGTGTTTGAATAGTAGCCCATTCTTCAACTTGTTTTAGAATATACTATTTTCACACCGAAATATTCCAATTCCTCAAAGTATTTTTCTATATGCTCAAAATTTTACACCTTACACATTTCAACTAAGGACCAACTTATGTGGCAAAGAATTTTGGAAAACATGCTTTTTATCACACGATAAGTGTGTACCCAGTTGCATGGATATTCCTCTAGTATATTCAGGAAAAAACTCAACTAGTGGACATAGTTTGGTCTATTATTATCTTTCATATACCTTCATTTGAAATTATGCAGCAGAATAACTTTTTCTCGTCCTCACAGGAAAATATCAAAACTTCGTACAACAAATTGATGTGAGTTCAGTCTGCTTTGGCATATATGCAAAGCGGTCACCCTTCCAGGTACTGAACCCGCCCAAGAATTTCCCGAAATAATTATATTTTCCCAATAATTACAACAATATTGACCCAATCTAGTTTGAATCAAGAAATTGGCTGTAAAATAAGGTTTATGAAGGCTCTGGCGAAATTTTAGCGATATCTAAGTCTAAATTCGGTCAAATCAGTATTTTTCGAGTAATTAAGAATACAAAAAGATGACTATAACTCCGAAATCACTCAGTGGTTTTTGCCCATTAACGAATTCAACTGACGCATATGGACTGCAAACCTATCCTTCAAATATCAACTCTATTCCTCATTTCTATCGAAAGTTATCGTGCCTACGGATGGAGGACATAATGAAGTTTGCCATTTTCGGCTAATAGTTTTCACGACACTGAGTATTTCCTTGGAGTTGTTTAATTTTCGTGGAAGTTTTGAAAGCCAGTTTTATATTAACCTTTTTGAAAATATTCTGGAGTGTGTTGTTTGTTTTCGGATGGAACGTGAACGCGTGGAAACCTTTTACCGTTTTTATTTCTTTCTTTAGGGTTATGTTACTGAAGAGATTTTTATGTTTATGTTTGTTGATAATTTTTTTAACTCTCATCTGATTCGGTAGCTCCCTGGTCACATAAAACAGCCAGCTTACATTTCCTTCTTAACCGGTTATTTAACATTCCGCTAAGCAATGTAAATTAAATTTCAAGAAAGAAAGAAAAATGATTTTCCAAATTGCCGAAAGAAACGGGTATATTCATCAATCAGTTCAGAAAATTATCAACAAATATAAACATAAAAAAAACGGAAAAATGAGGACAAAAATTAGGAGTGCTAAAGAGACATGGCTGTCTGAAAAATGCACTGAAATCGAGCAATATGAGAGGAGATATGACTATCATAACATGCACAAGAAAATAAGGGAAATGACAAATAAAAGGAAAAACAACAATCTGACAACGGGCATATATGACCAGAACAAAAATTTTATCTCAGAACCAACAGAGATACTAAAAATATGGGAAAAGTACATCAAACTTCTTTTTGACTCAGACCGCCCTAATGACCCCCAATCCAGCAAACCGAGATAACTGGTCCCTCCATCCTCAAATCGGAGGTAGAAAGAGCTATAATGTCCCTCAAAAATAACAAGGCTCCAGGCCCGCATACTATCCACGGGGAAATACTAAAGATCCTGTATGAAAAATACATCCAATTTCAGAACACCCTGACCACTCTTCTGAACAGTATTTACGATAGTGGTAAGATACCGGAAAACTGGTTACAGTCAACTTTTGTGGCCATACCCAAACAGCCAAACTCCAAACATTGCGACCAACATAGACTGATAAGCCTAATTAACCAGATCACTAAAGTCTTCACCAAAATCATATACAACAGAATCTACAACAAATGTGAAGCGGAACTAGGAAGATCACAATTTGGATTCCGAAACTCTCTTGGCACAAGAGAAGCGCTATTTTGCTTCCAAGTCCTGATCCAACGGTGCAGAGATGTGAATAAGGATGTCTACATATGCTTTGTGGACTACACCAAAGCTTTTGATACCGTAAGGCACGACCAGCTAATTAAAACTCTCCAAAATGTTTGCATCGACTATAAGGACACCCGAATTATAACAAATCTGTACTGGAATCAATCAGCTAAGATAAAAATTGGCAAGTCGTACACTGAGAACATTTAAATTAGGAAAGGCGTACGACAAGGATGTATCCTGTCCCCCCCTGCTTTTTAATATCTACTCGGAGCAAATCTTCAAAAAAGCTTTAGAAGAAGAGGACGGGGGCATCAAGGTGAATGGAGAGGTGATAAATAATATAAGATACGCCGACGATACGGTTGTGCTTGCGAACAGCTTGGATGAGCTGCGACATCTCATGGAAAGGGTTCAAAGATTTAGTGAGGAGAATGGACTTAGCCTGAATATAAATAAAACTAAATGGATGCTGGTCAGCAAAATCCAGCAGCCTGCCAGACAGTTGATATTAAATAATCAGCTAATCTGTCAGGTGGATTCATATGTATATCTTGGGACACTGGCCAGCTCCAGATGGGAACAAGCAAGTGAAATACGTTCTAGAATTGAAAAAGCCAGAACAACATTTGGCAGCATGAAAAATCTATTCACGAACAGTAATATCTCCCTACCATTAAAAATAAGACTCATCAAGTGCTATGTATTTCCTGTTCTGCTTTACGGTGCGGAAGCATGGACACTAACGGAGACACTTATGAAAAGACTGGAAGCTTTTGAGATGTGGGTATACCGACGCATTCTCAAAATATCGTACTCCAAACATATCACCAACTTAGAGGTCTTGCGGCGAATGGGGAAGGAGAGGGAAATAGCACTTACTATTAAGAAAAGGAAGCATGAATATCTCGGGCGTCTGATGAGACATGAGAAATACCAACTACCTCAACTGATTGTCCAAGGGAAGATTGATAGTAAACGCGGTCCCGGAAGAAGAAGACATTCGTGGCTTCACAACTTGCGCCAATGGTTTGGAATGACATCAACCCAATTATTTAGAAATGTAGCTTACAAAATTAGAATTGCTTTGATGGTAGCCAACGTCCGTAACGGACAGGGCACGTGAAGAAGAAGAAGATAAACATAAAAATCTCTTCAGTTCAATATTCAATATTTCATATCGTGTTGTCAAGATCAGCAGCTCTTCCTATGAAGACGATCTGTTTGTTTTGCGTTAAATTGCCAGTATGGAAGAAGAAGAAGAAGATGCTAATAAAACATGCTGGGTCACGAACATGAATCAAACGAGGAAGACGTACAGTGAATTCCATCACTTGTTTTCCGGCTTCAGACAAAAGAAAAAGAAATATTTTAAATACTACAGGAATCATTTACTGCTGAATTCTACCACTGATTGACTGTAGAACACGGATCAAGAATGCAATTTTGACTCTTCTCTTCGCCTGAGACTACGCACTTGAGCGAAGCGTCAGGAGAAACGACTCTTATAGTTGCCTCGAAGATCATTCGCGCGTCAACCGACTCGCCTCTTCTCTTCACTTCGCCTAAGTGGACGGTTCTCCATTTAATTCAATGTAAACTTCTTGGGCGAAAAACGATGCGCCTCTTCCGTTCGCGACGCTTCGCTTAATTAAGCGTCTACCTTTAAGGTGCGTTTTGCTCGGGACGACCGATGCGGTAATCGTTGAACGATAATAATTCTTGGTTACCATTTTGCTAGGAACGTTCGGTCGTACCGTAGACCTGTTGATTTTTCACAGTGTTTCGTTTTGATTTCACCTCATGACGTTCAGTATTGAGGCGACGTAACCTTTTTGGCGCTCTTGTTACTGGTAAACAGAGCTGAGCCAAAGCATTGTGCTTAGTGCTTGTGAAAGTGCTTGAAGCCTTTTTGTGCTCCCAAGTACTGTGCTCCCGAGCACTTTTTAAAACCAGTGCTCAGTGCTTAGTAATTCAAGCACTTCTTGAAAAGGCTTAGTGCTTAGTAATCCCCTAAGTGCTCCCGAGCACTTCCGAGGATTACTGAGCACTAAGCCTTTCCGAAATCATGTAATAGACGCTGACGAGCTGTGGTCGGAGGAGTTTATGTGTACCAGGGCAATTGACGCATGAACGGAACTTGTAAATATTGTAATAATTATCAGTTGTTGGATATTGATTCATGGAATGGGACGTGGAATTATGAACATCACCAACTCCTGAAAATTATTCAGTATCAAAGCATTATTATGTGGATCGTCTATAAAGAAGATATAAGTAAATTATTTTCGAAAATTATCGTGTGAATTCACAGATTTATCCGGTATATTCATATTTAAATTTCCAATTCTAAATTGCTTATGAATGCCATCACAATAGAAAATAATGTTATCCGGTTTCTGCAGATTACATTTGCGATATTTTGATAAATTTAAGAAATCATTTAGGTCATGTTGATCAATTCGAATTTAATTATGTATTAATGGAAAACTGCCTCAAAAAGCACCGGATTCACGTCAGTGTTTGTTTTATTAGTAAGGTACGATGTTGTTGTCATAATTATATGTTTCGGGTATTATCCCATTCTTAAATTGAAAAATTTTACATTTTACATGTGCAGAAAAAACTGAGATGCTTATAAAATTCATATTTTCATTAATTGTATCATCATACCTGAAATGATAGAGACCTTTTCAAACTGTGTGAGAATAGAACTAATTTTGAGGTCGTTAGTTTTATATAAATTTGTTTCGCTGCACTCCATTCCTCATCCGTCAATTATGCATATGGGAAATGCAAGTTTGCTAGTTTATATATTTCTCCAACAGAATACAATTTTTTATAACAATTCGGAGTAAATATCCTCATTTCCAACAGATTTCTAAAAGTGCTTAGTGCTTAGTGCTCGAAAAATCGAATTACTTTTATAAAGTGCTTAGTAATCGCAAGCCTTTTGTGAATACGTGGTGCTTTGTGCTCGATGCTCGTGATCATTTTTATTGAGTGCTTAGTGCTTAGGGCTTGAAGCACTTTTCTTCAGTGCTCGGCACAGCTCTGCTGGTAACAGAGTGCTTTATCAATTTGCCCAAATAGTATCAAACGATTTGGTTCGACTCACTGATCAAGAATCCGTGGTCGAAATCGATTCTGTCCGTCCGTCCGTTAACACGATAACGCTCGAACGGAATGAGCCAGACAGTTGAAATTTTTGAGTAGGTTTGGGAGATAAATATTCCGGACGAGTTCGATATTGGGCAAAATCAGTCAGTTGGTTTCGGAGTAACGAAAAAAAAATTTTTTTTTACACTACAAATTTCATATTGAATTTTTTTCAAGATTCAGTTTCATCATAAGCATCTATTGATATAAGTAATCATTAAAGGATACTGAGGGAGGTATACTCATTATTGAAAGGTTTTTTCTGGGTTTTCTCTCCCAAACTCTGAAAATTATCTATAAAATAAAGATTAATTATTTTGTGATTTGCTTCTGCGTAAGAAACACAAGATATTTGTCAGGAGCAATCAATTGAACAATGTTGCCTAACAAACAACAACGAAACAACATCAACGAAGAAACAACTATATCGCAACGTTTCGTAGTCTATATCAGACTCCTCCGTCAGACGCTTAATGAAAATCATTAGAATTATTTTGTTGATAGTTATTTACCTCAATGAAAAATTACATACGATTTACACTTATTTATTCAATATTGTGACGCGCTTCGTCGACACAGCGACTTCATCAGACTACTGTGTCGACGAAACGCGTCACAATATTGAATAAATAAGTGTAAATCGTATATAATTTTTCATTGAGTTAATATGGATTTGCATCAAGTATAAGCCACAAGCATTAAATTTTTGATAGTTATTTTGTGAAATTCAAGAATTGATATTGATATTTTTCAGTGTTTGGGAGAGAAAACCCAGAAAAAAACCTTTCATCTATTGATATCTTTTTCAACTCTAACAAACTAATAGTTTCGGAGATATGATTTTTCAAAATTTTAATAATACATTGTACTTATCACACAATGCGAATTATATCTGTCTGTGTTCTATATGTGTTCACTGTGCATACATATCTTATCTACCTGTGACAGATATGTCAAATATATTGATTTCTCTTCTAACAAAGTATGATTGAATGCAAAATGAACTATTATAGGATATTATATAATTACTACTACCTTATATGCCCTTGGATAATCCATATGATGATGAAAATATATTACGAATATCTTCAGTGAAAACAAAACCGGAATATTGGCTAAGTTTCAATTGATATAATATAATTTTCAGAGGAGATTTGAGGAATGAATATCTCGGATAAATTCGTTATTTAATTATAATTTAGTTTCGTTTATGATGCAGTTCTATTATAAGAATCCATTGATATTATTCTCAACTCTGAGAAACCAATAATTGTGTGTGCATCACGGGAGCTATGAGAACGTGTCCAACCATGGCACTTGAGATCATCACAGATCTCTCACCTCTGCATCTAGTGATTGAGAGGTTAGCCCATGAGGCCACCCTCAGAATATCTAAGGAAGGTACAGGAACTGAGAGGATTAAATGTCAGAGAGCCTGGACCTCTTTGACTAATTACATCCCATCAGTGAACCTTCCTAGTGATGCAATGGTCAAAAAAGTAAGCATTGAGAAGAACTTCACCACGATGATAAGTAGAAAGGAAGAATGGGAAAGGGAGTTCACCACCCAGACTTTCAAAAAAAATACCATAAAATGGTACACAGATGGCTCAAAAACCACGACGGGAGCTGGCGCTGGGGTATATGGGACAGGCACCAAGTGCGCACTGTCGGTAGGCTCCCGTTTGAGTATCTTCCAGGCAGAATTACTCGCAATCAAAAGATGTGCAGATATTAACCTAGAAAGAAAATATCAGAAATGCGACATAGCAATCCATTCGGATAGTCAATCTGCTATCAAAGCACTGAGCTCCCATGCCATCGATTCAAAGTTGATATGGGAGTGCCGAAGAAAACTAAATGAAATTGGCAAGAATAATAAGGTCTTTTTAGTCTGGGTCCCCGGTCACTCGGGAGTCAATGGGAACGAAGAGGCCGATACACTTGCCAGAAAGGCAGCACGAACTCCTTTTATCGGCCCAGAACCTTTCTGCGGTATAGGAAAATGCACCTACAAGAAAGAGTTTCTGGAGAAGGAGGAAGCCAAAAGAGAGACACTCTGGCGGAATCTTCCAGGTTTGGTTCATTCCAAAAAGTTCCTTAGGAACTTTAAAGAAGTGAGATCCAAAAGGTATCTGGATCTCTGTAAGAATAAGTTACACCTGGTCACTGGCTTCCTCACAGGACACTGTCGCCTCAGGAAGCATTTGATGAGAATAGGTTTATCAGATACTGACGAGTGCAGATTCTGTGGGGAGGAGGAAGAAACTCCTCTTCACCTTGTTACAGAATGCCTCGCCATTGCAAGTCAGCGAAAGGAATGCTTTGGACAGGAAACTTGTAGGAGTGAAGACGTAATATCCTTGAAGCCTTCCCAGATATTGAGGTTCATTTATACTCTGGAACTGGAGGGCGAGCTGTAGATGGCGTAATGGTGAGAACAGCTCTGATGGGGGGCACAATAGATCTCAATGTCGCGGTGCAACGTAACCCCTTATCAATAATAATAAATAATAAAAAAAAACAATAATTTCGGAGATGAATCGTCAAAGTTTGTACAAGAGCGCCAAAGCTCCTGTCCACAGGGCTTTCCCACATTTTTATTGAGGAAATGGAAGACGATGAACTATTTTTGCACAGATGTGGCATCAAGGATAACAGAATTCACCCTAAGTTTATAATGAAAACTGAAGAATTTTTTCGTCTTTATCTTGAGCAGGTCGACGAATTATTGAAATTGAACAAAAAAGATATCTGCAAAGAATCGTACCCTGTGACACCCGTCAAAAAACTGGCTATTACGTTCAGATTACTTAACTACTTATCAAATACTCATCAACGACTAACAATTATATTCACCCCACCGCTGAACGGCTACCAATGGCGTACGACAATCGTTGACGTTCCAATCGATAGTCGTGCGAAGCAAAGCAGCTCCATAATTCTGGGGCCACACTAGCGCGATTCTGCGAATATTCGCGGTTCCGCTGCAAGTGTAGCCGGCTACTTCGTCGAATCACGTGTATTCTGTCGAAGACGAATATACTTCGCTGGGCTGTCGGTAAACTGGCGCGCATCAAAGGGTTTTTTTGTGATACAAATATTCGACTTGAGAGTTCAGTTCAGTAGCGCTCCAGATGTTGAGTGCCAGTTTGATTTCAGAGGAAATGTATGACGTGTAGTAGGTAATTATTCAACGTCCATTTCAATTCGCAAGAATAATCGTCACTTCACATCATCTGCAGAAGTAGACAAGAACATCGCGATGTTTTCATCGCGATAAGGCCATAAAAATCTTCGCCCGCTAGTGTGGCCCCATCATAAGAAACAAACAGCAGCAGTGGTCAACTATCATCTTTGGACTATTATAGTTCAACGATAATCGTGATGCTGGGGCCACATTAGCGCGATTCTGCGAATATTTGTGCTTTTGCGACAAGTAGTGTAGCCGGGTACTTCGTCAAATCGCGGTGTATTCTGGCGAATATACGAATATACTCCGCCGGCCTGTCGGTAAACTGGCAGGCATCAAAGGATTTTTTATGATACAATATTTGACTTCAGAGTTCAGTTCAGTAGCGCTCCAGATTTTGAGTGCAAGATTTATTTCGGAGGTAACTTACGACTTGTAGTAGATAATTATTCAACGACATATACAGTGCTCGTCAAAATTATAGAACAAATTAATTTTCTCAGAATAAAAATATTTGGCAACAAAATCCTGAAATAGCTCAATTTTTGTTCCACTTTTAGCAAATGTTTATGCATTTTTCAAAGATTTTTGTTGCACCCTGTGCCATCCCCATCAACCCTCCAAATTTTTTGATTAGGGAAAGTGGGTCATATGGTACTTTTTTGGCAAGGTCTTTGTATCTTCTTTACAGGCGTACAGAAATTTTCAAGAAAAAATTTTTGTTTTTTGAAAAATAGTTAGTTCAAAGAGGTTGATGGGAATGGCCCAGGGTGCAACAAAAATCCTTAAAAAATTACCTGTTTCAGGATTTTGTTGCCAAATATTTTTCTTCTGAGAAAATGAATTTGTTCCAAAATTTGACGCGCACTGTATAATAGAACGACCCTGCTTCCTCAATTTCAATTCGCAAGAATAATCGTTACGCAACGTTGACTGCAGATGTAGACAAGGACATCGTGATGAAAACATTGCGATGTTTTCAACGCGATAAAGCCATAAAAATCTTCGCCCGCTACAGTGTGGCCCCAATATGACAGTCGTCGCGGGCAAAACGCACCTTTAGAGCGCACCATGAATTCAAATGAATATCTCCCATCCCAAGTATCCTCTTGTTCTATAGAAATGTGAACACCGGTTGCATTGATAAACCTTCTTTGCAACATCCTAGAGGAAGGTAACGTATCTCTAATTGGGGCTATAGTAAATAATCAATCTTGAGCTTGGACGATGCAGCACGAACTGCAATCTATGATGCCCTTCTAACTGAGCTCACCAGGTCTATGCCAAGCTACAGCACCTCATCCAGTTACCTGAGTAAGACCACCCTATTATAAAATGCCGATGGCTTTATTTACAAGGGCAGATGTTAATTTATATCTATTATTATACCGTCACTACAACGTTCACTAACGAAATAATTCCAATTGTAACGTTTCTTTTTAACTCAGGCAAGGGTTTGTTTATGTTTTGTTTACGATAAGGTTGTCGTTTATGTTGACACTAAATTTGAGGTTGGGTCTCAGTGGTACCAATCGACGCACAAAGAATTATCGCAATCGAAGAGCCGAATGAGTTGGCAATATTGTTTCATTGTGACAGTCTGAAATTTTGTGAGTGCGTCGGTCAGGTGAGGTCGTCCATTTTGTGAAGATTCGACGGAGGAGCATTAGGTTAGGCGTATTTTCGGAACTTAGTAAGAATTGTTGATTTCTTCTTAGTTGGATATAGTTTCGAAAATCGAATTAAGAGTGAGGGTTACATTGGTTTGATTTGGGAAGATAACAGGTAACTTGCGCTCGTCTCGAAAGAGGATATAAAGACCTTTTTGCAAATCCAAGAGTTGACCACGTGAACGATATTGGCGACTTTGACAGGTATGTGATAGATGTTCTATTCTCGTCATTTCTAGTGGAAACAATTCAGGTTGTAATTATCTTTCTATATCCAGAATATCGCTGTGTGCTTTAAGAATTATTTGGTGGAGGCACGGCCAGGTTTGGTTTCGAAGCGAACGTGTGCAGGACAACCCCGAACATCAGGGTATGTACGAATTCTGTAACTATTGCATAACAACGAATAAATGGTCTGATTAATATTCTGATAACCGAAATTATTATGTGTTGGGAAAATTCATTTGTTTCTTATCCGAGAGAAGTCACTGATGGTTTCTTTTCTGTCATCAGGGTTTTTTATGGCAGCACGAGTTTTTGGTGCCAGCACGAGTTTTTTTTATGGCAGCACGAGTTTTTGGTGCCAGCACGAGTTTTTATGCTAGCACGATTTTTATGTCAAGAGGAATAGCACGATTTTTATGTCAGGAAGAGAAGGATTTTTATGTCAGGAAGAGTAGCACTGAGGCATTCGAGTATATACAAGGTGGTCCATAAGTAACGCTGTGAGACAGCCAACGTAGGGTTGCAGGTCACGAGTGTATATACAAGGTGGCCAGTAAGCAACGCCGTGGGACATTCAGTCGAGGGTTGCAGACTACGAGCACAGAGAGAAAGAGGACAGTATTGCGAGACCATCGACGCAATACTACGTTCAGGAATAAGGAATAGCACGCAAGTTATAGGAAACATCTTTCGAAATATATCTTATACCTACCTGCTATATGCGACTTGAACATATATTGTCATCAATTATATAAATTATTGTTGTTGTAAAGCGGAAATTGGGGAAAGATTTGTGTAAATCATACAAGATCATAGATAAGATACGTGGATGCGCCTGAGCTCAAGCGACGCGTATTTGAATCAAATAATAATATTATCTACGTACAATTTCCGCCACCCTTATTCAGGGTTTCACAGTAGTTTTACTTTATTGAGGCTAAAGACCTGGGTTGTAAGCTACTGGAATAAATTGTTTGTTTTTAGCGTGCATATTCTTTTGGTGAATTTAGGAATTATTACATTACGCTGGGGTATCTGGGAGACTTATATTTACCTGGCGCCCATTTACTAGGTTCCCTTTTTAGAAACCCACTCCCATCTCCAGTGGATCTAGACCGCGGATCCCTGAGTTCTAGTAGCTCCGAATTTAACCACTGCGACTTGGGAACAGTCGTTTGTCGTTATACAATATTTGAATACAATAAAAGGGCACTGATACCACAATAGAATCTCTTATCAGTTATTCAACTTTTCTCACCATGAACCCTTCTAGTATATTATGCCAGCAAAGAATAATCCTTTGGAATCGTCCAGTAAAAAAATGCTTTCAACTTATCACTTTTAACTGTAGGTATATATTTGAAGCAATGTACTATCAGTTCCTCCAGTCTTTTGGGTCATTTAGAAAATTGGGTACTAAATATGTTATGAGACTTATACATATGTACAGGGCGTCCCAAATTCGATGTCCAATGATGAAATCTCGGAAGCTACAAACGTTAGGACAAAACGTTCACTTTCTCGATTTTGAAGACGAATCAAATGCCGAAAACTTTATTTCTATATCGCTTATCGTTTTCGAGATGAAGGTTGATTTCGAATTTTTCCAAAAAATCAATTTGATCTATAACTTTTAAGTTTAGCGAATTTTTCGATCCTGTAAAAACAAGTTTTTGTTAATTTTTTACATTGAACATTATGCGTTTGATATAATTCATGCCTGAAGATTCGTTACGGAGATATCGGTGAATCATGTGATTTTTCGTATGGTACATCCTGTATATATTTTTATCTATTTTGATCACATTCTTAGTTCTATTTACGGATATAGGCATATAATACTTGATAATTTACTCCACCAATTTACAGGTTCAAATTATCTTCTGTTGTTTTTCGTGAATTAGATACCTACATTTTTTTGTTGATTCATAAAGAATCAATTCATAAGCCACTTAACTTTCGCACTATCTTGAAAAAAATTATAAATATTCGTAAATAGAATTAATAACGTGATCAAATTAAATGAAAATATACAGGATGTCCCATAAGAAAAATCACATGAAAAAATTATATATATATTCGTCAATAGAATTGAAAACGTGATCAAACTAAGAGAAAATATATAGGGTGTCCCATAAGAAAAATCACATGATTCACCAATATCTCCGTAACGAATCTTCATGCATGAATCGAATTAAACGCATAATAATCAGTGAAAAAATTAACAAATACTTCTTTGATAGGACATGGCACACAGACTATTCATTCGTGTTCCTCTGACATTTGCTCAAATGTCCATAATTTTCAAATTTTTGCCCGAAAATTGCCTCAAATGTTTAGTTTTGAAGAATCCAAGATCAAACTTCTCCTTCCTTCCGTCGGGCCGTAGGATGATAACTCCCGAACGGATTGAGAAAGAGAGTTGAAATTTGGAGAGTAGGTTTAGTGTCTGAATGCACTGGTTGAGTTCGTTAATGGGCAAAATCCACGAATTGATTTCGGAATTATAGCCTTCAGAAATATTTTTTCCAAATAAATCGAAAAATACTGATTAAATTGGTAGGTAGTTGAATAATACAGACACGTAGACTTGAGCAAAATTTCGCGAGGATCGTAAGACTAGAGCCTTTCAAAAAATATCGCTGATATGTAGCAAGCGTCTTCAAAACCTTATTTTGCAATCAACTTCTTGATTCAAGGTCAATCGGATCTATATTGTTCGAAATATTGGAAAAATATTTTTTTTCTAGGAAGCCCAGCTACCTTGGACGCGCTAAAGCAGACTGAACTTTCGTCAGTGCATTTCTATTTTTTTTCTTTCAAATTTAGTGCAACTACTGCCTGAATAATGTTTCAGTTTGAAGATTACAAATAAAATATAATCGTTAGTAAATACAACATTATGTGATAAGATCTTGCTGCAATCGAACTTATAAGTAATGGAAAGGGTTTTTATTTTGAAAGTTAAAATAAGACGATTCAGTTTGCGAAATGCATATTCTTTCTCTTATTGATTAAATACCCCCATAACATGTATCATGATACATAAAAAGAAGTGATGTGCTGGTAACAACATATCCTTTCAATTCAATATATTTTCTGGATGGATCAAAAGCAACCGAACGAACTCAAATTATTATAAAAATTAAACAAATTTTATAAAAAACATTTCGAGCTGTTGACTACTCTCATCGACAAGAATTCAGAAAGAGTTTTTTTTCAAAGATTCCTTCTCTCAACTCAATAAATTTTGAAGAAAAAATATGGGATAGCCCTATTGACAGGAACTTTGGCGCTATTGTTCAAACTTTGACGAAACATAATTCCGAAAGTATTGGTTTCTGAGAGTTGGGAATGATATCGATGGATTCTTATGATAGAACTGCATCAAAAAAATTGCATTCAAAACGTAGCTCTATGAACCACCTCACATGGTGGATTCACATACATCAGCAAATTATAACTAGAGCATTTTGTGATACTAATTTCGCAAATAATCACGATATTCTATTGAATTTTCGAATAATTTTGTTTGACATTTACGGATGTGATAGGAACATTTCGTAATCTTGCATAAATATAAGTGCATCATAAATATAATTGCAGAGTTAGAGGAAGAAATATTGTTTGCGGCCATACAGTCTGAACACTGAAGCCAAGCAGCGTCGGGCGCGGTTAGTATTTGGATGGGTGACCGATTGGGAGCATCGTGTGCTGTATCCTTTTTTCAATTTGGCTTATGTGCGTCAATTTTCAAGAATTTTCTTAATTAAATTTAAAAAATAGGTCTATGATTCACCTCATGTAGATACATCAGCAAATCATAATCAGAATGATTATTCTATGAATTCATAGAATTAAAAATAATTATTGATATTTTGAAAAATCATATCTCCAGAAGTATTTTTGTTAGAGTTGAGAATGATATCAATGGATTCTTATCATGAAATTGCATCTTAATAAAATTGAATTTGAAATTTGTGATGTAAAAAATTTTTATCGTTACTCCGATCTTGTCCAATAACGAACTTAACCGAGATATTCATCTCCCAAACCTATTCTGAAAATTTCAATTGTCTAGTGTCTAGTTCATTCCATGCGAGAGTTACCGTGGTTACGGCCGGTCGGACGGACGGCTAGACAGAATCGATTTTGACCACGGATTCTTGATCAGTGGGTCGAATCAAAATGATTCAGACCATTTTTAGCCAAAAATTCGAAAAATCAAACATTTGGCAAATTGATAAGCACTCTATTCCGAGGAACAAGAGCGCAAAAAATGAATGCTTTTTGTGCCGAATCTATGCAGAATCAATTGATATATTTCATCTACAACTAAATATTCATCTAAATTTCTGAGTACTGGTATAGACCAGGACCAGAACTAAAAATATTCATATACCTAAATCATACCGCAAAAGTATAGCAGGACAAGCGCATTTCAATTGGCCACAACCTTCCAAGTGAAATGAGGAAAAAGAACAATTAGAGGAGCTACAGAGAGAATTGACAGATATAAAATGGGATATCATTGGACTATGTGGAGACACGTCTACCGGGTGAAAATGCAGTTGTTCTGAAGAGTGGGCATATGCTGTATCACACAGAATATATCGTTAGGAGAAGTGAAAGCTATGGTCTAAAATTGGAAATATATTTTGGAGGTTATATAGTTTGCACCCGGCTCTCAGATGGAGCTTTGAGCATTATTCTACAGGATACAGGATCCTTATTTACCAATTCTACCATATGTCAATCATAAAATAAATAAATTTATGGTTATGATGGATGTAAAAGCATAAACGACTACTTGTTTTAGGTGAGTATTGTTCATATTTAATTGAGAATTCAATTAGCATTTATATAAAATTGTTTTCAGGAATGCGACACCTATAACACCAAAGTATTCCGGCAATTACCCTACTTACAAGAATTAATACTATGCTGGATTGAATGGAAAGCACTTTTTCATGTTTCTGAGGAATGTAAGTGGCCAAACTTGGAAACAATTTCGTTTGATTACAGAATCTGTTCTAACTTGAGATTGTTTAGGTTCACTCCGTTGAAAGTGATTTTTATAACACGAGTAAAGAAAGGTTGTTGAAAGGAGCCTGCCCATCTATGCCTCCTGTAAACCATGCTCTCACGCTAGATCATTATTATGCACAGCATAACGTTTCCCCACAAGCATTATCTGAAAGTTAAGAGAATGTTCAGAATGATCATGTCAACAGCTTAGGTTTTCATTATCATTCATATGTTAATCAAGAACACTTTCCTGATTTTGAAAGTGAGGCACCACTGCTTCAGATACAAACAATTCTGGGGATTTTGATTTTTTGACAGCTTATAATTTACCTCCAACTGGAACACATGGAAAAGAGTAGAAAGATAAGTGGAAGGAAGACATTTTAGTTATTTTTAATATATTGTTTATGGAGAAGTTTTTGTTATATTGACTGTATGCCTTGAAAATAGTTTTCCTTTTCAGAAATGAATTGTCTTACTGCTTGTTTCTTATTCAACAATTATTGTTTTATTAATAAATTCATTATCGTTATTAAAATTCTTGTCCCAAAGAAAAATATTCACAATAAGGTTTTATTTCTTCATTTACATTTGCAATTATATCTTTCGAAGAACTGTTATCTTCGACGATAATCCAATTATCGTTGAAGATAACAGTTCTTGGAATAATAAATTTGAAATTGTATAGAAACTGAAAAAGGCGCCACAGTTTGAATTTGGCGCGTCCGACGTTTAGTTCTGCACCTGGCTCCCTGGGGTCGCATTTTACGCTTCCAATCCAACTCTATGTAGCTCTCACTTCTCCTAACAATATATTCTGTGCTGACCACAAAAACCGACACCAAGGATCATATTACGGGCGTGGGGTTTATGATGAATAGACGTATAACGGACAACATTAAATACCAGTCGGATCGAGTCATATATGTCGTGATAAAATTGAACAAATGATACACTATTCAAGTCATAAATGTGTATGCACCAACTAGCACCGCAGAAGATGAAGCTGTCGAACAAGTCTATGAAGAAATCAGAGCAGTAAGACAGAGAGAAAACTCACAATTTATTTTGGTAATAGGAGATTTTAATACGAAAATAGGGAGCAGAACACAGAATGATACAGAATATATAGGAAGATATGGCTTGGGCGAGAGAAAGAGTAGAGGTGAAAATCGTAAATTTGTTGAACTCTGAAGAACAACAACAAAATAACAATCAACAAAATAATTCTGAAGATTTTTTCGTTAAGCGTCTCACGAAGGAGTCTGCTATAGACTCCGAAACGTTACGATATAGTTGTTTCTTCGTTGATGTTATTTCGTTGTTATTTGTTAGGCAACATTGTTCGATTGATTGCTTCTGACGAATATCTAGTGTTTCTTACGCAGAAGCAAATCACAAAATAATAATTTTTTTATTTTATAGATATTTTTCAGAGTTTGGGAGAGAAAACCCAGAAAGAAACCATTCAATCACTATCATTAATGTTTTCAAATGGTGCAGGATATTAATATATGCGGACGATCTAAAAATCTTTCTCGTCATCAAGTCTGGCGATGACTGCGCTGCTCTTCAAGAGGAGTTGAGGAGGTTCGAAGTATTCTATTACACTCATCAACTTTATCTTAATGTGTCAAAATGTCAAGTAGTCTCTTTTTATCGTGGGAAAACTCCTATACTTTTTCCATGTCATCTTGGCGGTTCGACTTTAGTCAGAGTCGATCAAGTCAGAGACTTGGGTATAATACTGGATCAGAAACTAACTTTCATGTCACATATTGATAGTATTGTTAACAACGCCAACAGGATGCTCGGCTCTTTATTCAGACAATGTAGAATCTTTAAAAACTTTAAATCAATCCTCAGTGTTTACAACGCCTATGTGTTCAGTAGGGTTAGTTTTGCCTCTGTAATCCGGAGTCCTCATTATAATATTTTTATTAATAGAATCGAACGAATTCAAAACGAAATGCTCAGATTTTTAAGTTTGAAATAATGTAATTTTACCGTTACTGAAAACGAGGATTCTTATTGGTTGGCACGTAAACATTTCAATCTTTTATCCCTTCGGAACAGGCGTAAAGTGAGTGATCTCCTTATGATGATAACAATTGTAAGTGGTGAGTTGCAGGTGCCAATTTTGTTCCAAGTTGCTGGCCTAAATATGCCAACATTTAATGTCAGAGCTTCCGAAACTTTTTCTATTCCTTCGAGGAGAACCAATGCTTCGAAAAATCAACCCTCAATTCAAATGCTCCGCTTCTGTATCGAACTTCAAGAAGTTAGAGACATTTTTCATGGTAATATTTTGAATTAGAAATTGCTCCTCAAAGGACATTTTCTTCTGATGTAATTTTTTTTGTTTGTTGTTCTGTATCTGACTATGGCTAATTAGTGCAACACTGTTTATTTCACTTAAAAAGTTAATCTGTGAATACTTTTTATAGGTTATCCCTGTTTGTGTTCCTTGTAAAATAATAAATAAATCAAACTATGTAACGTTAATCGTGGACCACCCTATGTATATCGTATTTTTGTGTGTTGCAAGTCCTTCTAGGATTTTTCAATCTTGTCACTTCATCAATCGTTTTTGTTAGAAATCCGTCATATTAAGAAAACAATTTATTTGTGTGAGTCATGTGGTTTCCGGAAAATCTTGTCTCCTCTGGTAGACCAGCTATGTAACTGATTATTTTGACATCTCATCATATCTGTACCTATATTAATAATAAACCTGAATCAGGCTTATTTCACATGCAGACGGCTCCATTCAGTTCGGTTCGTTTTCGGGTTCCATTCTTTCACTGGCGACAAGTGTGAAACGATGCTCCGGTTTAGATTCGGTTCCGAATAGATACCGTACAGCACCGAATATTCCCTCGAAACGAATTGGTTTCAATCAGGTCTGAATTCGTATGCACGGAACACATATTAACCGAGAGGTTCGCACAATCATGTGTCGGTTTTAACCATAAAGGATATATTAGCATATGTGTGCTGTGGTTTTAATATTTGAATTTTGAGCTTAAAATATCAAGATTTAACCTCAATCACTTCGATAAAATGTGATTCCTTATTGAGTTACAGGGTATTTCATTCCCTCAATAAATACAATTATATGACCTAAAAATGGGTTCAAGCCCTGTGGACAGGAGCTTTCTGGCGCTCTAGTTCAAACAGAAAAATTATATCTCCGAAAGAATTGGTTTCTCAGAGTTGGGAATTATATCAATGTATTCTTATGATAGAACTGCATCATAAAGGAAATTCAATTCAAATAATAGTTTATTTATCAAGACTAAATGAGCAATCTGAGAATGAGAACTGCACCATGGAAGAAATCAAATTAAAATAGCTGAACTGAATTTGACTCTCTCTTGTAGAACAGGATGAAATGTACGAGTATGAACACATATTATATAATAAAGCTTAGATAGAATAATTATAGCATTCTGTGAAAACATAGAAGTACGATTCATTATTGAAATTTAGGAAAAGCATATCTCCGAAAGTATTAGCTTGTTGGAGTTGAAAATGATATCGATGGATTTTAATGGTGAAACTGCATCTTAAATAAAAATTGAATTTGAAATTTGTAGCTTAAAAAAAAATTTTTTTTTTCGTTACTCCGAAACAATCTGGCCTATTTTGCCCAATAATGAACTTAACCGAGATATTCATCTCCCTAACCTTCTCTGAAAATATCAACTGCCTAGCTCATTCCGTTCGAGAGTTATTGTAGGAATTTTTTTTTTTTAATTTGAAAATTTTTTTTTACACTTTCCGGTAACCTCGTCAATACAAAACTTCACATGCGTATGAAGGTCATGATTCTACAATTTGATGCTAAATTTCAGATAGATCGAGTGATCGGTTTCGGAAATATTCATAAAAAATGTGTTTTACTAAAATTGGCCATAACTCCGAAACCACTTGATGGATTTTGCCCATTAACGAGCTTTTCCGAGATATTTACCAAACCCACCTTGCAAATTTCAATCCTCTAACTCCTTTCGTTCAAGAGTTATCGTGCCTACGGCCGGACCGGCAGGACAGAATCGATTTCGACCTCGGATTCTTGATCAGTGAGTCGAACCATATCGTTTGAGACCAGCCAAAAATTCGAAAATTAAAGACATTTGGGCAAATTGATAAGCACTCAGTTCCGAGGAACTAGAGCGCCAACAAGTCTAATTCCCTTTCCGGGATTTGAGCCCGCCTTCTCTCGTTCCGAAACCTCGACGGTTTAGACCGCCGGGCTATCGCTCTCCTCCTACGATCTTGTCGATCTCTGGTATTAGAATAAAACGTCGGTACTTACCTGGGATATATATTCTTAATTTTCACTTTTCGACATAAAATCGCCACATGGGGGTTTATTTGACGGTTTTTTACCCTTATGTTCGCCTTTCTTCAACTTTCAGGCCCGAAAATAATGAATATGCATCGACTCTAACTTTGACTAATATAAATATGCAATCTCTGACGAATAAAATAGATGAGTTCGTATTTTTTGCGAATGATAAAAAGATTGATGTAGCTTGTGTCACGGAGCATTGGATGTCACAGGGTGTACTAGAGAGAATAAATATGGATGATTTCAATGTGGCAAGTGCATTCTGTCGCAGAAAGTCCCAAGGAGGAGGTGCAGCAATTTTTGTCAGAGGTGGGAGATATTTCAAGGAGCTGGAAAATATAACAAAACTTTCTATTGAAAAAGAAATTGAAATAGCGGCTGTCAGATTACCTCATGTGAAAACTACCATCATATCTTTGTATAGGCGTCCAAAAGGAGATTTCTCCAATCTTTTAACAGTTCTCGAACAGATATCTGAGGAATGTCTTCTACAATGTGGAAATGACAAAATATTGATAACTGGTGATTATAACATTGACTTCAGAAAATCATCTGTAGAGAAGATGCAACTCATCGAAACTTTCAAAATGTATAATATGACGTATATATTCACAGAACCATCACGTGTCAATAAACACTCGAGTTCTTGTATAGATAACATTTTCACAAATGCATCACAGACTGATTATGTGGCTATTACATATGAACCTTTCCTGTCTGACCATAGGGCACAAATTTTGAAGCTGATCACAGATAATCCTGAAACAAAACAAATTGAATATAAAGTGAAAAGACAGATGAATATTAAAAACACTCATCGTTTCATGGAGGGTATCAAATCCATAAATTGGGAACAAATATTCAACAACGACGCCGCAACTCAGTATGGGAGTTTCCATGATGAGTTGATGAACCTGTACGAACGGTATTTTCCTGAAAAAAAATATAAAATTCGCAACACCAAAAAATACCATATTTCAAGAGATATCTCTACCCTGAAAAATAGAGTGGAGGCAGCAAAAACAATATCTGAAATACGAAAAGACGAAGCCAGTAGCGAGCTCTATAAATTACTGAAAACTTCTCTGAAGAATGAAATAGTAAATAAAGTAAAGCTGAAAAACTGCCGGAGAATAGAAAGAGTGAAAAATAAACATCAAGAAATGAGGAAATTGATACAACAGGAAGTGTGAAAAAAGGACACCAAACCAAATAATATAAATAAAGTATCTGCGGAATCTTTAAACAACCACTTCACCTCTATTGGAGAACAAATACAGAGTGTTGTGAATCCATCACCAGAAGATTCAGGAAGGTTGGTAAACAATTTGAAAACCACTTCCGTGAGTTCTATGTACCTGAAACCAGTGACGGAATGCGAGATTGAAAGATTATCATCAAGACTGAAGAGCAAGTGCACTAAAGACTTCTACGGTATGTCAGTGTCCCTTCTGAAACAAATAATACCCCATATGAAGAAACCACTCTGCAAGATTCTTAACGACTGCATGGAACAAGAGATCTTTCCGAATGAGCTTAAGGTTGGAGTTATTACACCCGTCTACAAGAAAGGGTCTGCGGATGAGCCTTCAAATTATCGTCCAATTTCTGTGTTGCCGGCGGTATCAAAGTTATTCGAGCTACTCTTGAGGGACCGATTGGTGAGTTTTCTTGACAAGTATTTGGTTTTGCATGATTCACAGCACGGGTTCAGAGAACGCAGGTCGACAAGTACGGCGATGGTTGGGATGCTTGATGCGGTGGCTGAGGCATTTAATAGGCGGGAGGATGTGGAGCTTACGTGTGTGGACCTCAGCAAAGCTTTTGACAGCGTCTGTCACGAGATTCTGCTGAGGCAGCTTTGGTATTATGGTGTGCGAGGCAAGGCGTACAACATTTTCACCTCATACCTGAAGCAAAGATATCAAGTTGTGAAATGGGACAATGATATTTCTAACATGAAAGAAATTACTACGGGAGTACCTCAAGGTTCCATTCTTGGCCCAATATTATTTATAATATATACAAACGACTTACACGTAAATCTTACATCGGATAAAGAATGCAGCTATGCTGACGATATTGCCTTCATGAATGGTTCGAAAACTAAGGACCAACTTGAGCTTAAGACAACAGCAACACTCTCAGAGGCTCGGACATGGTTCGCGTCAAATGGTCTACTGCTGAATGAAAACAAAACACAAAGATTATTATTGAGTAGTAGGGAACATAACAATGATTCACTCTCTTATCTTGGCGTAACTTTTCAATCCTCTTTAAGTTGGAACGACCATATTGAGGAGCTTTGCGGTAAACTGTCGTCTTCTATATATCTGATTAAGAGAATGAAAATGATTTCCACTGTGAAGATAGCCAAACTGACCTACTACTCTACGTTCCACTCACAGATGACTTATGGGATAATCGTATGGGGACACAGCAGCGCGACTCAAAAAATACTAATAAAGCAGAAAAAAGCAATAAGAGCTATATTTGGCATGGGCCAAAGAGAGAGTTGTCGAGAAATCTTCAGGAGAGAGGGAATACTTACGTGTATATCAGCTTTCATCCTCGCCGCTGTGAAGTACGTTCACCGGAATCGACATAAATTTCCGACCAACTCACAGGTTCACTCATACAGCACCAGGAAAAGAAACCAATTCACAGTTCCACTGGCTAGGATAAAGAGAACACAACAGGGAACCAACTATACGGCGCTTAAACTCTATAATAGACTGCCTGAAGAAGTCAAAAGCTTCAATGAATCAAAATTCAGCAAAATGGTGAAAAAACTGCTACTGGAGCGAACATTATATAGCCTGGAAGAGTTCATGTCTTGACTTATTTGTGGTGTGCCTTATGTTATTCTTTAAATGTTATTGTACTATTTTGAGTTGTTTATACATGCCTCTTTTGACAAGTCGTGTAAATTTGACGACAAAAATTTATAAGTGTATTTTTAGCGGTACTTACCCATGTATGCATTTGTAAATAAATATCTATCTATCTATCTAACTGCCTAGAACGGCCGTTTCCAGACCCCGTCTCTCTAAGTCGATTTTGACGTTTCTCGAACCAGCTATTAGCAAGGAATTAGACAATGTCATGTCTCAGGAAAATAAGTTGACATTATGACAATTCATACATAGAATAATTATATAATTCTGTGAAAACGTAGAAATACTATTTATTATTGAAATTTTGAAAAATCATGTCTCCGAAAGTATTAGCTTATTAGAGTTAAAAAAGATATCCTTGGATTCTTATGGTGAAACTGCTTATTGAAAAAAATTTGATTCGAAATTTTTTATGTAAAAAAAAAATTTTTTTTGTTACTCCGAAACCATCTGTCCGATTTTGCCCAATAACGAAATTAGCCGAGATATTTATCTCCCAAACCCACTCTGAAAATTTCAACTGTCTAGCTCATTTCGTTCGAGAGTTATCGTGCCTACAACCGGCCGGCTGGACCGGCCGGACAGAATGAGTTTCGACCACGGATTCTTGATCAGTGAGTCGAACCAAATCGTTTAAGACCATTTTCATCGAAAAATTCGAAAATTACAGACATTTGGGCAAATTGATATGCACTCAGTTCCGAGGAACTAGAGCGCCAAAAATTGGTTCAATCCCTGTGGACAGGAACTTTGGCGCTCTTGTTCTAACTTTGACAAATCATATCATCGAAAGTATTGGTAAAAGTTGGGAATTATATCAATGGATTCTTAAGATAGAACTTCATAATTGGAGAAATCAAATTCAAACATTATGAAGGAATTTAAATTCAACAAGAGTGCCAAAAATTATTAATCCAAAACCTATAGACCAATTTTACCCAATAACGAACCGAGCAACGAACTCATCCGAGATATTCGTTCCTCAATTCTATGATGAACGATATATTTTTTCCTCAAATCCACTCTGAAAATTATATTATATCAATTGAAACTTTATCCAATATTTCAGTTTTGTTTTTACTGGAGATATTCTAAACTCAATATTATTAACTTACCATTACCATCATCATATGGATTAACCATGGGCATTAAATATAAAAATTTGACATATCATTAATTTTTTTAATTAATTCATGTAAAAATATGGTTTAATTTGTAACTGAGCAAACACTGTTCTTGGGACTGTGTCCTGTTTGTGTTCCAGTGTAATAAATAAATAAATAAATAAATAAATAAATAAATAAATAAATAAATAAATAAATAAATAAATAAATAAATAAATAAATAAATAAATAAATAAATAAATAAATAAATAAATAAATAAATAAATAAATAAATAAATAAATAAATAAACAAATAAATATCATGTCTCAAGAAAATAAATTGACATGTATCAACACAGATCATATTATAATAATTCATATATAGAATAGTTATCGCATTCTGTGAAAACTTAGAAGTACGATTCATTATTGAGATTTTTAAAATCATATCTCCGAAAGTATTAGCTTGTTAGAGTTAAAAATGACATCAATGGATTCCTATGGTGAAACTGCATCTCGAGAAAAACTAATTTTGAAATTCGTAATGTAAAAAAAAATTGTTTTTTGTTACTCCGAAACCATACGACCGATTTTGCGCAATAACGAACTTAGCCGAGATATTTATCTCCCAAACCTATTCTGAAAATTTCAAGTGTCTAGCTGATTCCGTTCGAGAGTTATCGTGTTAACGGACGGACGGACAAAATCGATTTCGACCACGGATTCTTGATCAGTGAGTCGAACCAAGTCGTTTGAGACCATTTTCAGCCAAAAATTTGAAAATTACAGACATTAGGGCAAATTGATAAGTACTCTGTTACCAGTAACAAGAGGGCCAAAAACACCTTCGTAATTAATACAAAATAGTAACCAAAATAATTGTGCAGCTTTATGTTTAACTTAAAATACATATCTCGAAAAATAATGATTTTATTGATACAAAGATAGAGTATGTTATTTACATAGAAAGTATTGGAGAATCGAAGAATCGTATTAAATTGGAAATTGGAACGGGTCAATCAGTCACTTGTCCCTGTCGTGCACTCCTGGTAGTAGCGGGAACCGTTTATTTAACATAATTTAGGATGTAGAGTAGGTACCTACAATATGTAGGTACCTATTATAAGTCAGATGGTTTTAAAGTACTGGCACAAATATTATTTAAATTTTTAAATAAAACACCATGTACCCCTGTAAGGAGTCACATTTTATATGAGTGATTTAGATTATATCTTAATATTTTGAGCTAAAGATTCAGCAGGTAAAATATTTCCAGTTATTAATGAAACACCCTGTATATCTATGGAAGATGCAAGCCCTGCATTAAAGTCTAGTAGCAGTCTTCAAACATCTGAAGTCCTGAATAATCACCGCTTTGATCACTGAATCTGGTTTAAAAAAAAATTGGTTCAAGCCCTGTATGCCTCCGAAAGTATTGGTTCCTCAGAGTTGAGATATACATCAATGTTATCTTATGATAGAACTGCTTCATAAAGGAAATTCATTTCAAATAATAGTTTATTTATCAAGATTAAATGAGCAATCTGAGAATGAGAACTGCACCATGGAAGAAATCAAATTAAAAAAGCTCAAATGAATTTGACTCTCTCTTATAGAACAGGATGACATGTACGAGTATGAACACAGATCATATAATGAATCATAGAAAGAATAATTATAGCATTCTTTGAAAACATAGAAGTACGATTCATTATTGAAATTTCGAAAAATCATATCTCCGAAAGTATTAGCTTTTTGGAGTTGAGAATAATATCAATGGATTTTAATGGTGAAACTGCATCTAAAAAAAAAAATTTGTTTTGAAATTAGTAAGTTAAAAAAAATTTTTTTCGTTACTCCAAAACCATCTGGCCTATTTTGCCCAATAGCAAACTTAACTGAGATATTTATCTCCCTAACCTACTCTGAAAATGTCAACTGCCTAGCTCATTCCGTTCGAGACTTATGGTAGAAACAAAATTTTAAAATTTTCAAAATTTTGTTTTACACTTTACGGTAACCCGATCAATAGAAAACTTCACATGTGTCTAAAGGTCATGATTCTACAATTTGATGATAACTTTCAGATAGATCGAGTGATCGGTTTCGGAAATATTCATAAAAATGTTTTTCTCTATTTCAGTATCGTAATGAGTTCATTCCAGCACTAAGAACAGTGCTGGAATGAACTCATTCCCGCATTGTTTCTAGTTATATTTTTCGTTTTGTGGTAGTCAGCACTGACATTCGATCAAATCAAATTTCAACACACGTCAATTATTGTCAATATAAGATAATCTGGATAAGGTGAAATAATTGTTGAGAGGAAAGGTTTTATTTTCATCAAAAAATAAGGTACTAGAGATTTTATCCTTGCTAATTTTGAATCATGCATGATATTAGGAAACTTAAATCTGATCTCCATACTCTACGTACAACGTACAATTCCAATTCCGTGATCTGTCAACTTTCGTAACAGTCACACCAACTGTCAAGATAGGGGAAAGTAGTCCAAAATGATCCCCCTAAGAAAAAATCTTATCAGATTCGATACAATGGATGCATGAAAAGTAATAAAACACGTTTTGTTAAGAAAATGTATGTGCTGAACTATTTGTGCATCAATTTCACCATTTTCTGATAAACCAAT
Organism: Halyzia sedecimguttata; assembly: GCA_937662695.2. NCBI lineage: Eukaryota > Metazoa > Arthropoda > Insecta > Coleoptera > Coccinellidae > Halyzia > Halyzia sedecimguttata. The sequence goes on along the minus strand of OW569416.2, from coordinate 4,177,146 downwards.
ATATTTCTTGGCATTTTTAAAAAAGACGGCTATAGGATCATTTTGGACACCACTGTGTCCTAAATGATCCCACGGTGAGGGGGAAAATGATCCCGGGGATCATATAGTTTGGGGAGGAGAAAGTGCTGCCGATCTCGAATTAGATTGCCCAAAAGATTGCGTTGTTGTTTGCAGCTTTTCTATATGTGCAGCAATTACAATGTTCTGACAGTGGAGAATACTTGGTGAACTACTTCTTTCTTCAGGATCCGCATTAGGCGTTTCTCTTTGAACATGCGATGAAGATATTTCGGTATTGTGCTATGTTTCTGTTATTTCTCCCGCAATAACATTGCTATCTTGAAGAACATCTGAGTTAAAAGTATGAATCCCACATTTTGCGACTGCATATAATTATGCTAAGTGGAGACATTACAACATCAAGGGGTTGCAATTTATGTGAACAGTGGGTGGGTAGACACTAAATTGTAGTAATTCTTGAAGTCGGCCGTGTACATGGTGTTGATTGATTGAATGATTGAAATAATTCTTGGGTGAACCATGTAGATTTATATTTTTTAATTAACGATTTTTCATTATGTCACAGTTACATAGCGCTTTCGGCATGAGCCATCTTCAGTGTAGACAAGTAACAAAAAACTAAAAAACATCAAGGGAATATGACACAATACTTATACATAACAATAAACTAACTCACTCTTTGTCAAATTGAATAAACATCCATATATCAATTCTTTAAAACTTCTTAATAAATTCATTCGTAATTAATTATATATTACAATAGTTTCGTCAGGTGAACTGCTCTCAAGGTTGGAAACGAATTGACACCTTACTTTGACATTCCTCAATGTCATGCGAAAACAATGATTAAAGCATTTTTCTGCGACTAATTAAGATTTTTAATATTGTTCGAATATGTAGTATCACTACGTCATTAGTCTTCTATGAATGGGAATAAATCTGTCAAACTGAACTTGTTGGTTAAGGCAATAATTATTATTCTTCAACTCCTTCACAATTTCTAAGTCCTCATATAAATCGAGTCTCAAAAAATTTTTACTAGTGATATTATGTAGTAGTTTTGAACCTGTGTTGGGACTAAAGTTATGTTTATTAAATTTCAGATGATGACCCATTGATGATCTATCTACTTGTTTGATGTGTTCTTTGATGCGTGTATTTAGAGATCTACAAGTGCGACCTATATATGAGGCTTTACAGTCCGAACATTCTAATTTATAGACTCCACTTTTGTCCAATTTTTGAGTAGGGTCTTTTGAATTAATCAGCAAACTTCCCATTTTGGAATTATTATTATGTGAAATTCTAATATTAGGGAACTCTCTTGTTAGGATTCGATTGATACTTCTGTTAGTCCTTTCATTAACAAATGGTAATGAGATGTATTTTATTTCAGTTAAATTGCTATTTGTGCTGAGAGTTTTTGAGGCGGCTTCTTTCAGCATTTTTTGTTTTGTTTTTTCAATGATGTTTTGGATGATGTTTTCATTGTAACCGTTGTTAACAGCAATCTGTTTTAAGATATTCAATTCTTTTTTGTTATTTGTGATGGATAACGGGAGGGTCAACAACCTATACACATAGCAATTGAAAGCGGCCATCTTGTGTTGAAAAGGGCTATTTGAGGTTGAATGTATTACATGGTCGGTGTGTGTATCTTTTCTGTAAATACCGAATTCAATTTTATTATCTTTTCTACTAAGTGAAAGGTCCAAGAAATTTAACCTTCCATCCACTTCAGGCTCATTTGTGAAATTGATGTTAGGGTGAATTGCGTTCAGTAATATCGAGGTGTTTTTAATGTCATCAACTGTACCGTTAGTGAAGACTAAGCAGTCGTCAACATACCGAAACCAGTATTTGATTGACTGTATTTTCATGATATAGTTTTGTTCTATATAGTCCATATAAATGTTAGCCATTAATGGAGATAATGGATTACCCATGGCTAGGCCAATAGGCTGTTCATAGAACTTGCCATCAAAGATAAAAAAGTTTTGTGAAAGACAGAAGTTAAGAATTGTCAAGATGTTCACTATTAGGTTTTCGTCAATGTTGGATTGTCTTAATATATTACTGATTATAGGTGGCAATTCATTGGTTGGTATCGATGTGTACAGGTTTACTATATCGTATGATGACATGGTAAGGTTTCCTCGGATCAAATTATCACTGTCTAGCTGCTGTATTTTATTTACTAATTCTAGAGAATTTGAAATGCTGAATCTAGGTTCAAATTTAGTGAGGTTAAGCAATAGCTTTTGAATGAACGTGCATAAGATAGAGGCTGGTGTATTGATGAAGCTTACTATCGGTCTTATGGGTATTTCTGGTTTATGTAACTTAGGTAAGCCATACAATTTTGGAATTGATGGATTACTTGGTATCAATGATTTAGGTGCTCCAAATTCTTGAAGGAATTCGTTATGTGCTTTTATGTAGGTGTTTAGCTTTCTAATAAATTTTGAAAATGGGTTATGTTCTAGGGTGACGAAGTTATTGTTTGTTAAAAAATCTTTTACCTTTTTATCATAGTCTTCTCTGTTTAGAATTACGAGACAGTTGCCCTTATCTGCTTTTGTAATAGTTAAGTTATCGTTTTTTATTTTACGTCTTATTCTTTGAAGTGTCTTTTTATGATAAATAGTATTGTGTTTTTTATTTGATTGTTGTCCCTTTAGAGATTTTGAAAGGATGCTATAAATTCCGTTGCGTAGTTGAGACTTTTTGTCGATGTTATTTGATAGATAATCAAGTGCCACATCCACCTCTATGGCTAATTTCAAGTTATTTTCTTTCGAATCGTTCATATCTTGGATAGTGAATTTAAAACCCAATCCCAACAAGCTCAATTCTTCAAGTGTGAAATTTGTGGTTGACAGGTTCTTAACTCTGTCGTGAAATATATGATCAGAGTAATGATTGGTGGAGTTGGTCTGTACAATAACTTTTTTGCTTATTAAATTTCGTAACTTACGTTTCAACTTTGAGAACTTATTAAACCTAACTAACTTTACATCATCTATTGTATCATTGATAACGTGTTCTAATTGAATAGGATTTTCAGATTTTAGAAGTAGTTGATCATGTAAAATCTTTAGTTTACAATTAATCTGATCAAGTTTTGCATAATGTTTGGCGAGGTTCTGTCGTAGAATCTTCTTTTCCAGATTCAATCTGTCATTGATGTTAACATTTTTAGAACAATTTGACAAAGAGTGAGTTAGTTTATTGTTATGTATAAGTATTGTGTCATATTCCCTTGATGTTTTTTAGTTTTTTGTTACTTGTCTACACTGAAGATGGCTCATGCCGAAAGCGCTATGTAACTGTGACATAATGAAAAATCGTTAATTAAAAAATATAAATCTACATGGTTCACCCAAGAATTATTTCAATCATTCAATCAGACACTAAATTGTAGTGTAATGTTCCCTTGCTTTCAGTATCACATCAGAATTTTTTGTGTACGATAGATGGCCGTCTAAAATTAGAAAAGCGGGATCTTCTGCAGTAGGTTTTGCATAATTCAAGTAATGATCGAACCATTGAGGAAAACTTTCCAGTTTCATCTACCCTGATGTATTACAGATATAAGATGAACCAGGAGGTACCCGGTCCATTAATTCCATTTTCATTCTAAGTCTTTTGAAAATGAACGTTGGTGGTAATCCCTGGATCCTTCAACATGTTGGTAAAATGATCTCGCGTGATCATTTAGTACACCTTGCTAAGGATCATTTTACCCCAAATGCCTCCATTCTGGAAAAATTCGAATTATTGTTCACAAACATTCTTAACTGGAAATCAAAATATGATAAGATCAACCGCTATTAATCATTAATTTCGCGGAAGCAAACAACTAGAACATAAATATCGACATACAAAAAAAATTTCTGTTACAAATAGGCTTATTTGAGATAGAACAGGTCAATTTCAATATTTTCCCCACAAAACAACATGGAGGTATCACGACGTCATGACACTTCGACAGTCAAATGAGCGGCATAAAATATATAATTTTAGGTATTTCATTGAGTAGGGAGTAATCATTTTACCCCACGGGATCATTTTGTACTACTATCCCCTACAATACAGAAGTCACAAGGATATATAATCCTAATTTTTCATTAAATTTCAACAGTATTTTACAAAAATTGCCTGAAATAGAGAAAATATCGTCTAATACTCGTTGCAGAAGGCAATTCCAACACTCATGCGTACGAAAATTCGCTCCTTCGTCGCTCGTTTTCGAATTTCACATTCGTGTTTGAATATCAGCCCATCTGCAACTTCTTTTAGAATATACTATTACTAAAAACGGCCATAACCCTGAAACCGCTCGATGAATTTTGCTAGTTAACGAACTCGTCCGAGATATTTACGCTCCAAATCTACCCTGCAAATTTCAATCCTCTAACTCCTTTTGTTCGAGAGTTATCGTGTTAATTGACGGACGGCCGGACAGAATCGATTTCGACCACGGATTCTTGATCAGTGAGTTGAACCAAATCGATTGATACCATTTTCTGCCAAAAACTCGAAAATTACAGACATTTGGACAAATTTATAAGCACTATGTTCCGAGGAACAAGAGCGCCAAAAAACCATGCCAACTCGGCCGATGAGCCATGACATTTCCTCTTAAAATTCAAATATTGAAGGGGGTTCTAAGAATAAGAGTGATTACTGATTACCTCTGGAAAATCAATAGACTAGTCAACAAGTGCCATTTGGACCAACTTTTTTCAGCAGTCTCCAAAAATTATGTATGAGGTGCCATTCGATTCGGAATGGCATCTAGAGGATTTTTGAAAAAACTGAAGTTCCGCTTGCTAAAATTGTAAAAGTTATTAACAGATAACTAAATAAAAAAGGGGTTTTAGTTTTTTGTAAATATCTCAAAAACTAATAAAGCGTTTTCAAATCTGAAAAAAGATTCAAAAAGAGGAGGAAATTTCCTAACAAAAGTCTCGACTCCCGAAACTGTACGATCAATATTTATAATTTTTCCAGAGGAATGAAAAACGGCCGAAAACGGGTACTCTAGCTTGGAGAAGCCACGCCCACTTCGGGCACTTCAACAATAAACATTTTTTAAACATAGTGAATATGAAAGGAAAAATTGAAAAAATTCAGGCAGCAACTGAATAGATGAATGAATAATAATCCGCTTGAACAAAATTTTTATAATAATTTTTCATTTAGTTATTCAATAGTTAATTAATAACTTTTTTCAGCTTGCACATTAACATTGCAAGTGTGATATTTGCTAAACTATAAGTTTTAGATTTTTTTCCTCTCTTGGAGCAATTCTTCAAAGGCTTAAGAATAGAATCCCGTTGGGAAAATTAAAAAATGTTTATTTTTCAATTTTTTATTAATAATTTTCGTTGTTGCAAAAATAAAAAATTAAATTAATCATCGAACAAAATTTTTTTTTTTAATATTATTAACGATCCGTTTTTATGTTATTAGAATTTTTTCAAATTTTTATCTCTAATTGTTTAAAAAATTGTTATAAACAAATGCGTTGTTTATAAGATAATTGAAAATTTTTTTGTTGGAATTTCAATCTTTGATACTAAAAATGATTTTTAAAAGAAAAATTGTTCCATAAAAAAAATTTTTATTGCTTAAAAACGCATTTGTTAATTAACAATTATTTTCTGCCACTTCTAATTAATATTAAGGAACGATATTTTTTTTAAAAATCATCTTTTATTTTTCTTTTCGATATAAGAAAAAAAAATTCATATTATTTATTTTTTCATTGTTTATGCAATAAACAATTTGTTATAAACAAATAAATTTTTACCTTTTATTTTTTTTTCCATTCTACTTTCTGTCACAGAAGCAGAAATGATTTTTTTTTTTTTTATTTTTTTTTTTTTTATTTTTAAACATAAGTTAAAAAAACAAACAAAAAAATATCATTTCTGCTTTTGTGACAGAAAGTATAGAAAAAAAAATACAAGGTAAAAATTTATTTGTTTATAACAAATTGTTTATTGCATAAACAATGAAAAAATAAATAAAATGAAAATTTTTTTTATATCGAAAAGAAAAATAAATAATGACTTTAAAAAAAATATTGTTCCTTAATATTAATTAGAAGTGGGAGAAAATAATTGTTAATTAACAAATGCGTTTTTAAGCAATACAAATTTTTTTCTAAGGAACAATTTTTCTTTTAAAAATCAGTATTTGTATCAAAGACTGAAATTCAAAAAAAAAATGTTCAATTATCTTATAAACAACGCATTTGTTCATAACAATTTTTTAAACAATTAGAGATAAAAATTTAAAAAAATTATTTTTATGCAGTTTCTAATAACATAAAAACGGATCGTTTTTTTTTTTTTTTTATTATTGATAAGGGGTTACGTTGCACCGCGACCTTGAGATCTATTGTGCCCCCCATCAGAGCTGTTCTCACCATTACGCCATCTACAGCTCGCCCTCCAGTTCCAGAGTATAAATGAACCTCAATATCTGGGAAGGCTTCAAGGATATTACGTCTTCACTCCTACAAGTTTCCTGTCCAAAGCATTCCTTTCGCTGACTTGCAATGGCGAGGCATTCTGTAACAAGGTGAAGAGGAGTTTCTTCCTCCTCCCCACAGAATCTGCACTCGTCAGTATCTGATAAACCTATTCTCATCAAATGCTTCCTGAGGCGTCAGTGTCCTGTGAGGAAGCCAGTGACCAGGTGTAACTTATTCTTACAGAGATGCAGATACCTTTTGGATCTCACTTCTTCAAAGTTCCTAAGGAACCTTTTGGAATGCACCAAACCTGGAAGATTCCGCCAGAGTGTTTCTCTTTTGGTTTCCTCCTTCTCCAGAAACTCTTTCTTGTAGGGGCATTTTCCTATACCGCAGAAAGGTTCTGGGCCAATAAAAGGAGTTCGTGCTGCCTTTCTGGCAAGTGTATCGGCCTCTTCGTTCCCCTTGATTCCCGAGTGACCGGGGACCCAGACTAAAAAGACCTTATTATTCTTGCCAATTTCATTTAGTTTTCTTCGGCACTCCCATATCAACTTTGAATCGATGGCATGGGAGCTCAGTGCTTTGATAGCAGATTGACTATCCGAATGGATTGCTATGTCACATTTCTGATATTTTATTTCTAGGTTAATATCTGCACATCTTTCGATTGTGAGTAATTCTGCCTGAAAGATACTCAAACGGGAGCCTACCGACAGTGCGCACTTGGTGCCTGTCCCATATACCCCAGTGCCAGCTCCCGTCGTGGTTTTTGAGCCATCTGTGTACCATTTTATGGTATTTTCTTTGAAAGTCTGGGTGGTGAACTCCCTTTCCCATTCTTCCTTTCTACTTAGCATCGTGGTGAAGTTCTTCTCAATGCTTACTTTTTTGACCATTGCATCACTAGGAAGGTTCACTGATGGGATGTAATTAGTCAAAGAGGTCCAGGCTCTCTGACATTTAATCCTCTCAGTTCCTGTACCTTCCTTAGATATTCTGAGGATGGCCTCATGGGCTAACCTCTCAATCACTAGATGCAGAGGTGAGAGATCTGTGATGATCTCAAGTGCCCTGGTTGGACACGTTCTCATAGCTCCCGTGATGCAAAACGGATCGTTAATAATATTAAAAAAAAAATTTTTTGTTCGATGATTAATTAAAGTTTTTAATTTTGCAACAACGAAAATTATTAATAAAAAATTGAAAAATAAACATTTTTTAATTTTCGTAACAGGATTCTATTCTTAAGCCTTTAAATAATTGCTCCAAGAGAGGAAAAAAATCTAAAACTTATTGTTTAGCAATTATCACACTTGCAATGTTAATGTGCAAGCAGAAAAAAGTTATTAATTAACTATTGAATAACTAAATGAAAAAATATTATGAAAATTTTGTTCAAGCGGATTATTATTCATTCATCTATTCAGTTGCTGCCTGAATTTTTTCAATTTTTTTTTTATATTTACTATGTTTAAAAAATGTTTATTGTTGAAGTGCCCGAAGTGGGCGTGGCTTCTCCAAACCAGAGTACCCGTTTTCGGCCGTCTTTTCACCCTCTGGAAAAATTATAAATATTTATCGTACAGTTTCGGGAGTCAAGACGTTTTTTAGGAAATTTCCTCCTCTTTTTGAATCTTTTTTCAGATTTGAAAAATCTTTATTAGTTTTTGAGATATTCACAAAAAACTAAAACCCCTTTTTTTTTAGTTAATTGTTAATAACTTTTACAATTTTTGCAAGCGGAACTTCATTTTTTTCAAAAATCATCTAGATGCCATTCCGAATCGAATGACACCTCATACATAATTTTCGGAGACTGCTGAAAAAAGTTGGCCCAAATGGCACTTGTTGACTAGTCTACAACGGAGAAGATCCATACCGCTACTGAGGAAAATATTTGAGAGAAGGTTATGTATTATTGGCGCTCTAGTTCCTCGGAGGTGAGTGCTTATCAATTTGCCCAAATGTCTGTAATTTTCAAATTTTTCGATGAAAATGGTCTTAAACGATTTGGTTCGGCTCACTGATCAAGAATCCGTGGTCGAAATTCATTCTGTCCGGCCGGCCGGCCGTAGGCACGATAACTCTCGAACGGAATGAGCTACAGAGTTGAAATTTTCAGAATAGGTTTGGCAGATAATCATCTCGGCTAAGTTCGTTATTGGGCGAAATCGGACAGATGGTTTCGGAGTAACAAAAAAAAATTTTTTTTTTTACAAAACAAATTCCAAATTATATTTTTTTCAATAAGAAGTTTTATCATAAGAATCCAATAATATCACATTTAACTCTAACAAGCTAATACTTTCGGAGATATAATCGTATGAACGTATTTTTACGTTTTCACAGAATTATATAATTATTCTATGTATGAATTGACATAATGTCAACTTATTTTCCTGAGATATGACATTGTCTAATTCCTTGCTAATAGTTGGTTCGAGAAACGTCAAAATCTACTTAGAGAGACAAGGGTAAAAAACCGCCAAATAAACCCCCATGTGGCGATTTTATGTCGAAAAGTGAAAATTAAGAATATTATATCCCAGGTAAGTACCGACGTTTTATTCAAATACCGGAGATCGACAAGATCGTACGAGGAGCCCGATAGCCGGTGCATGTGTCTACGAGTACGCTGTCGGGTTTTCGGTTTCGGAACGAGAGAAGGCGGGACTTTTGGGCGCTCTAGTTCCTCGGAACTGAGTGCTTATCAATTTGCCCAAATGTCTGTAATTTTTATTTAAGATGCAGTTTCATCATTAAAATCCATCGATATCATTTTCAACTCCAACAAGCTAATACTTTCGGAAATATGATTTTTCTAAATTTCAATAATGAATCGTACGTACTTCTATGTTTTCACAGAATGCTATAATTATTCTATCTAAGCTTTATTATATGATCTGTGTTCATACTTGTACATTTCATCCTGTTCTATAAGAAGGAGTCAAATTCATTTCAGCTATTTTAATTTGTGTTCTTCCATGGTGCAATTCTCATTCTCAGATTGCTCATTTAATCTTGATGAATAAACTGTTATTTGAATTTAATTTCCTTTATGATGCAGTTCTTTCATAAGAATACATTGATTTAATTCCCAACTCTGAGAAACCAATACTTTCGGAGATATAGTTTGTCTGTTTGAACTAGAGCGCCAGAAAGCTCCTGTCCACATGGCTTGAACCAATTTTTTTAATTTGTTCGTTTTTCTCTTCTCACTGTTTACTGTTTACTGAAATCACTGATCGTACATATTTTTATTGGGATGAAGAATATATGGAGAAAATGTGACAGTTGTATGATGATATACCCTGTATACTTATATCATATTATGATTGAAGAATAAACCTGTTTTATATAAATATCATAAATTAATATTCAATGTCGACTTAATCCATTCAAATTGCGGAGTTGCCTCTGAATATTACCATATAATTGGCCTGAGGAACATGCGGATAAAAATAAAAATACATTCGATTCTTCGAGAAGACATCAAAATGAATTATTATTCTATTGGCCTTGCGAGAACATTTTTGAATTCGTACGCATATGTGACAAAACACCAGACCGAGCAGAGTATCATATACAGGGTTTGACCACTGCATTAATTTTAACCAAAGATTTCTCTCATCAAATGAAACACTTTTTTGCGCGTATGTTCTGGGGAACATCGCGTTATAGTTTTGCCCAAATGTCTGTAACTTTCGAATTTTTTGACGAAAATGGTCTCAAACGATTAAGTTCGACTCCCCAATGAAGAATTCGAGGTCAAATTTGATTCTGTCCGTCCGGCCGTCCGGCCCTTGCCACGATAACTTGAGAACGAAAAGAGCTAGCGACTTGAAATTTTCAGGGTAGGTGGCGCATCCCAATACGACGGACAAGTTCCTTAATGGGCATAATCGGCCTTGTGGTTTCCGAGTAATAATTTTGTTTTCAACCAATATAAATCCGATCGAATTGAAACTTGGTGGGTAGTTGTAGAATATGAACCTAAGCACGTTTGTGAAATTTTGTGTGAATCGTATGGCTAGAAAATTTTAAAAAAATTACTAAAAAATATTTTTATTATCACGATAACTTGAGAACGGAATGAGATAGTGGCTTGAAATTTTCAGGTTTGGATGTGCACCAGAACGCGACATTTCAATTTGTTTATGAGCATAATCGGCCTAACGGTTTTAGAGTTATAGCCCTCTGAAATTTTTTGAAATTTGGTGGTTTTTTGTTCCTCATTAACTCGAAAAATACTGATCCGATTGAATTCAAACTTGGTTATTAGTTGTAGAATGCTAACGCAAAAATGTTTGCAAAATTTGATGAGGATAGCATTCGTAGAAAATTTTTAATAAATCATTGAAAATAAAAAAAAAATCTATATATCAGTAACTATTCGTTTGAAATTGCTGAAATTTTGCAAGAGCCTTCATAACCTAACTCTACTGCCAAGTTTCAAGTTTTAATACGATCGGTTAAATATTGTTGGAGATTCGAGCATTCTTGTGCGAGTTCAGTAGATGGGTGACCGTTGCCTCGATAACTTTCGAACGAAAGCAGATATGGACTTGCAGTTTTCAGGGTAGGTTGCGTATCCGAAAGAAACAGTTGAGTTCGTTTTTGGGCATAATCGGTCTAACGGTTTCCGAGTTATACCCACCTGGAATATTATTTCCTTGATAACTCAAAAAATAAATATTGGATCGAATTGAAGCTTGGTAACTTGGTAGTAGTAGAAAATGAACATAAAGGCGTGTTTAAAATTTTGTGGGAACCATACCCCTAGAGAATTTGAAAAAAATTACGAAATGTGTGACCGTTGCCTCGATAACCTTCGAACAAAAGGAGATAGGGACTTGCAATTTTCAGGGTAGGTTGCGTATCCGAAAAGGAGCATTGATTTCGTTTTTGGGCATAATCGGTCTAACGGTTTCCGAGTTATACCCACTTGGAATATTATTTCCTCGATCGAATTGGTGCTTGGTAACAAGTAGTAGAAAATCAAAGAAAGAAGAAAAGAAAATTAAAGACGTGTATAAAATTTTGTAAGAACCGTACCCCTAGAAAATTTGAAAAAAATTACGAAAAAAAAAAATTTTAAGAACCGTACCCCTAGAAAATTTTAAAAAAATCACGAAAAAAAAATTGGTTCAAGCACTGACGTGAAGTCAGAAGCTTTTGCGCGTATGTTCTATTGTCCATTCTTCTGTATTGGACACCCTTAATCGAATTTACCATGGTAAATTATGTTGTCCATTCTCCTGTATTGGACACTTAATTCGAATTTACCATGGTAAATTCGAATTAAAAGTGTCCATTCTATTGTCCATTCTTCTGTATTGGACACCCTTAATCGAATTTACCATGGTAAATTATGTTGTCCATTCTCCTGTATTGGACACTTAATTCGAATTTACCATGGTAAATTCGAATTAAAAGTGTCCAATACAGGAGAATGGGCAACATAATTTACCATGGTAAATTCGATTAAGGGTGTCCAATACAGAAGAATGGACAATTGAACATACGCGCAAAAGCTTCTGACTTCACGTCAGTGCTTGAACCAATTTTTTCATTTACCATTTTTCCAGATTCGACTCAGGTAAAAAGTTACAAGCGTTTAAAGATTTCACAATGTGCTAATACACTCCCGCATATAAATTATCTATGACATTGTTGGCGGACGAGAATAAGGCATGGTAACGTGGTTTACAGCTTGATTCGGGATTCCAACGCACAGGGACGGATCCATAAAAGTAGTGAAATTTCTGGAGTTTTCCATTTTAAAACATTCAATGAAGAATATCTCGAAAACGGTTCGTTTAAGGAGAAATGATGAAGAATAATATAATGTTCTAAAATGATGGAATATTCTTGAAATGACTCAAGAAAAACTTTATATGCTTTCTTTATGTTAATTTCGTTTAGTTTTATGAATCCACGAGTCCATAACTAGAAAACCAGTAGAAGTAGAAAATAAGTAATAGTTGGAAAATATGTATCAGAGTTATAGGAAACTTTACGCCAACATTCATTTTATTCGAAAAAAGGATGTCAAAGCTACAAAATAAAAACTGATTTTTTTTCAAAATTTCAACAGTCTGTATCTTTTTACCTGAGCTGAATTTGGAAAAATGTTAAATGAAAAAAGTGTTTCATTTGATGACAGGAATCTTTGGTTAAAATTAATGCAGTGGTCAAAGACTCACCCTGTATATGATATTGACGTTGACGTTGAAACGTTTACAATACTTCCTCTCTCAAATCTTGAAGCAACATTACCTCATATACCGGGTGATTCATTTAACCTGGAATTTTGTTTTTACTCGAAAACTACACATCGCACAGAAAAAATTGTTGAAATAAGAGTTTAATATCTCTAAATGGTGCATCCGGTAGTACCCAATATCACCCACCTCTTGTAGGCAGGGGAGAGTAAAATATTTAATTACAACCCCTATTTTTTATGGCAAAAGCCAATTCTATGTCAAGAAATAAATATGATATGTCCATAAATTTTTGTTGATTTGTGAAAGATGGTGCAACGCAGAGAACGAAATGAAAAGCTGAAAAAACACCAAAACGCAAATGGTGTGAATTGGCAATTTCTAAGAGGTTGCCAGATTATGAGGTACGGCTGACACCCACCCCCACTCTCTTGGGATAATCCGGAAAACAAGCCCTTACCGTGGACCGTTCGGGGTGTTCCATTACCAGGAGGACCGTCATTAACTCAGCCGTACCATCATTAACCGGCAACCTGTTAAGAATTGAAAAGTACATGTTTTTTCTGTTTTTTGGCGCACTATTCAGGCGAACATAGCGCCTATGAATTCGTCCAAATGTCTGTATTTTTCGAATATTTGTCCGAGAATGGTCTCAAACTAATAGTTTCGACTCACTGATGAAGAATCCGTGGTCAAAATTGATCTGTCCGGCCGTCAACACGATTACGCTCGAACGCAATGAGTTAGAGAGTAGGTTTGGAGTCCAAATGGCCCGGCTAAGTTCGTTAATGGACGGATTCCTCGAGTGGTTTCAGCGTTATGGCCATCTGAAATTTTGTTTTCAGAAAAATAATGATCTTATCGAATCAAAGCGCGGTTGTTAGTTGAAAAACACCGACACGAAGACTTATGCAAAATTTTGTGAGGATCGCATTACTGAAAAATTTAAAAAAATATATTTAAGAAAAATCTGTTTTTCAGAAACTATCCGTCAGATATTGTTGTAATTTTGCGAGAGCCTTCAAAACCTTATTTTACAGTAAACGTCTAGATTTTAACTCGATCGGATCTTTACTGGTGAAAATATTGTCGAAATATCGAAATATTCCAACTATCGAGATGTACTGGTCTATTGGTTTTACACTCGATCATCAATATTGTCAACAGTTTTTGTGTTTTTTGATGTGACGGAGAGAATTTAATAAATTGGATCGGCCGAAGTCAAATTTGTCAAGTCGATACGTCAGTAATAACATTCGTTCAATACCTAGTAGGAATTGATATATATTGTCTACGACTATGATATGCAACTTATTTTACAGCCAAGTTCTGGATTTAAACTTGATCGAATAATATGTAATACAATTGATTCAAGCACTGACGTGAAGTCAGAAGCTTTTGCGCGTATGTTCTATTGTCCATTATTCTGTATTGGACACCCCTAATCGCATTTACCATGGTAAATTATGTTGTCCATTCTCCTGTATTGGACACTCTTAATTCGAATTTACCATGGACCGGAGCTTTCTGGCGCTCTAGTTCAAACAGACAAATTATATCTCCGAAAGTATTGGTTTCTCTGAGTTGGGAATTATATCAATGTATACATATGATAGAGCTGCATCATAAAGGAAATTCAATTCAAATAATAGTTTATTTATCAAGATTAAATGAGCAATCATGAGAATGAGAACTGCACCATGGAAGAAATCGAATTAAATCTGGCCAATTTTGCCCAATAACGAACTTAACCGAGATATTCATCTCCCTAACCTACTCTGAAAATTTCAACTACCTAGCTCATTCCGTTCGAGAGTTATTGTGGAAAAACTTTTTTTGAATTTTCAAAATTTTATTTTTACACTTTGCGGTAATCTGGTCAATACAAAACTTCACATGCGTATAAAGGTCATGATTCTACAATTTGATGCTAAATTTCAGATAGATCGAACGAACTCGTCCGAGATATTTAAGCTCCAAAACCACCATGCAATTTTCAATCCGCTAACTCCTTTCGTTCGAGAGTTATCGTGCATACGGCCGGTCGGCCGGCCGGACAGAATCGATTTCGCACTCGGATTCTTGATCAGTGAGTCGAACCAAATCGTTTGAGAACATTTTCAGCCAAAAATTCCAAATTTACAGACACTTGGGCAAATTGATAAGCACTCTGTTCCGAGGAACTAGAGCGCCAAAAAAACAAGTTTCGTATGACAATTGCCCAATACAGGTTTAAAGTACCTACAAATAGTAGGTATTCCATAAAACATGTATGAAAGAAGATGAGTAATAATATGAAAGAAGATGAGTAATAAATAAAAAATTACCTTGTAATCGATCAAAAATTTCCTGATCTACGTTCACCAAATTTTCTCCTCTCTCGAACTACAGAATTATGCTTTCAATATTTACGTAATATTTTCAAACATTTTCGGGTGAGGTCCCCGTTGCATCGCTAAAATACGAGTATTACAACCCCAATATTTTTGAAGTTACAATATTCCCTTCTGTCAAGTTGACATTATGACAATTCATACATAGAATAATTATATCAATGTGTGAAATACGATTTACATTGAAATTTTGAAGAATCATATCTCCGAAAGTATTAGCTTGTTAGAGTTAAAAATGATATGAATGGATTCTTATGATAAAACTTCTTATTAAAAAAAAATTAATTTTGAATTTGTTTCGTAAAAAAAAAATTTTTTTTTGTTACTCCGAAACCATCTGTCCGATTTTGCCCAATAACGAACTTAGCCGAGATATTTATCCCCCAAACCTACTCTGAAAATTTCAACTCTCTAGCTCATTCCGTTCGAGAGTTATCGTGCCTACGGCCGGCCGGACCGGCCGGACAGAATGAATTTCGACCACGGATTCTTGATCAGTGAGTCGAACCAAATCGTTTAATACCATTTTCATCGAAATATTCGAAAATTACAGACATTTGGGCAAATTGATAAGCACTCAGTTCCGAGGAACTAGAGCACCAAAAATGTAGAATAAAATTTTTGGATTTTTGGCTTTGTTTCCGAGATATCACACTTCAAAGTTTCTGCTTGTCATAAATTTTCAACTCTAATACATTATATAAATCCGAGTATAAATGAAATGTTCTAAAATTTTACCATCAGCATCGATACAGGCTTGGCAACGCAAAATGAGGGAATATTATGCTAATAGCATGTTTTGCGTATTTTGAGTGGATTCGATTGCATGAATAATTTTTTCCATTAATTGTAATTGATTATTGATTTCCGCTGCGTAAACAAGTTGGTTGTATTAAATACCCCATACAAAATAATCCAAAGGACTCAAGTATCATGCTAAAATTTTAGCATGAAACATTTGTGAGCTCCATTGTAGTTAGGAATTGAAAAGAAAAATTTGTAATAATTCTGATATTTTAAGAGTTGATTATTTTGTTGTCCGATACCTACTTGTCTAAATTGTGTTTGCCCGTTCGGTGGACGTTTGTTCTGTGCTTAAAACTGACAAGGTAGCACTGAATATGGCCTAGAGGCCGAAAGCGCTCTGCTTTGAATAAAGACTTTCCACAGAATACAGTTTTTCATTGGTTATTATTCATCTACTGTGCACACAGCTTCCCAATATTACCTAAAAAAAATTGTTCTTCGTATAACTTAACCGAGATCTCCTAAACGTACTCTGAAAATTTCAACTGTCTAACTCATTCCGGTCGAAAGTTATAGTGCTACGGAGGACGGCCAGACCGGCCGGCCGTACAGAATCGATTTTGAGCACAGATTCTTGACCACTGAGTCGAACCAAATCGTTCAAGACCATTTTCATCCAAAAATTGGAAAATTACAGACATTTGGGCTAATTGATAAGCACTCTGTTCCGAGGAACAAGAGCGCCAAAAACACATTTCACAGAGTGACCAGGCAGACTTGAACAGATCCCCGCTACTCATTATTTCCGGAATCCCTAAATAGGTGTTAAAAAAGTTTTTCTTTCCTGATTTGAATATAAAGAGACAGATATGAAAATAATAGTTAATTACCATACTCTGATGAAATCCTAATATAATTGACGAAACAATTGTTTGGGAATTTTCAACAAATATTAACAGAAATAACTGCTTGTTGCGTTTACTTCAATCGATATTAGAATAATTGAATTCCAAGATGGATTGATTTTTGAAGGCTTTATTCAGTTCTTTCGAAGATAAATAAAATTAAACTAAATTAATAATGAGATACAGTAAATTTACTATAAATTAATTACTTTTTTCATGGCATTTAATTCCTTCGTATATTCAGGACAATTTTTTTTTATTATAGAATGTCTTTTCTGAAAGTATTGTTGAATGTTTTGCTAATTTGTTATCCTCCTTTTATTGGGAAGGTCCTCCAAATATGAGTAGTCTTCGACATTGAATTTTGCATATCTTGTGCTTTTTTGAACACCTTATTTTCTTGTAATGAAAGGAGCTCTTTTCAAATTAATTCGTCCCAAATTGAAGACATCTACCTCTACCTATTTGCTCACTAAAAGTTAAAAAAAAATGGTTGAAGCAAAGACCCAAAGTTAGGAGCTTTTACTCTCATGTTCTATTGTCTATCTACCTCTATTGGACAATCTTAATCGAATTTACCATCGATATGACCGTCTTTTCTGCTTTATAAGATATCAATACATTATATACGCACCATTCTAATGACATATTTGAGTAATGAGAAAATCGTCTGAACTCATCGAATTTTTAATTCTAATATATGTATTCTATCGGAATCACGTCTCAAGTCATTTTACGTTACGATATACACGAAATTCTCGCAAATTTAAGTGGATCGTGATCAACCTAGTAACTTGGCTGTAGAGTTGGGTTTTGAAGCCTCTCACAAAATTTCAGCAATGTCAGACGAATACTTTCTGATATATAGATTTTTTTAATGATTTTCAATGATTATTATTATTAATTTTCTGGTATACGAACCTCACGAAATTTTGAACGACTTTCGTATTCAAGTTCTACAAATAATAACCATGTTTGAGTTGGATCGGATTCGTATTTTTTGAGTTATTAAGGAAATAAAACCAAATTTAAGATGGGTATAACTTCAAATCGTTCGGCCGATTTTGCCTATTAACAAAGTCGAATGTCTCATTTGGATGCGCAGCCTACCCTAAAAATTGCAAGTCACTATCACTTTCCGTTCTAAAGTTATCGTGGCAGCGGCCGGCCGGCCGGACAGAATCAAATTTGACCTCGAATTCTTCATCAGAGCTAAACATTCGAACATTACAGCCATTTGGGCAAAATGATAGCACGCTGTTCTCTTGAACATACGCGCAAAAAGTCTAGAAAAGAAAAGAAACTTCAGTTTCAGGAAAAGTACCTACTGATTATTTCTGTTTTGGAATTTGGAAGATGTGTAAATTTGACATGTAGCTACTCTTTTTACGCGCATGTTCTGGGGAAAATCGCGTTAATATTTTGCCCAAATGTATGTCATTTTCGAATTTTTTTAAATTCTCAGGGTAGGTGGCGCATCCGAGTGCGCATCCCAATATGACGGACAAGTTCGTTAATGGGCATAATCGGCCCAATGGTTTCCGAATAATAATTACTAGTTGTGTGAAATACCAACACAAAGACGTATGTGAAATTTTGTGAGGATCGTATGACTTAAAAATTTGAAAAACAAAATGAAAAAATATATATATCTCACGATAACTTGTGAACGGAAAGAGATAGCGACTTTTCAGGGTGCGATGAGTTCTTTGGCGGGGAATAAAACAGTGGTTGCGGAAATGTAAAATGTCGTATCATTCTTATTCATTTCTGTTCAATATTTTCTGTTTCCTCCTGTTAGAAAAATACTCACCGTTGAAAATCCTCTGTTAATCAAGATGTATATTCAAGAATAGTTATGTAGGAATAACATACACATTACACATAAGTGATTCTCCACGTTAGTAATAATTTCCTTTTTAAATTCACATTAAAATTCAAAACGAATGACTGGTATCATGCATCGATTCATATATTGAATATTTAAATGTCAACTAGGTACTTCCGAGCTGAGTTTGTAATAATAGTATCATTATGCCATTGATCTGAATCAGTAATCTGCACATATTTATCTCAATTCAGAAAATATTTTCCATCGACAATAACATCATAAATTCTTGGATGGAGTTATTATTCAGTATTATATTGGCTATCACGATCAGAAATTAATTTGTTGTGATGTATTGTTATGTTTTGGTCGAATGAAGGTTGAAATGAAAGTATAATATACATATATCTATTTCAACAGATTGCAGCTCAAATTAGTCTGCAAGCCAATTAATTTATTATCGAGTTATATTCAATCGATATGATGCATTCTTCATACTCGTACGCCCCCCACATTCAATCACTTGAAACATGTTTAGGATTCCTGTAACATCTCCGTCAACACATCCTGTGGAATATCGTTTCTCATAGAATCAAATAGTGAAATGTTTCAATTTCATAACGAAACCAAAAATACGTTTTATAATCCGCCTTAGAGGCAATAAATAAGCAGATTTTGGATTTTATGATACAGGTTTATCATAAACGTTCGCCGGTCGAACGTCTTCTGGTTCTAAGCTGGCTGCAAACGAAAAATTCAAACACAGATACATCCACCATCTAACAACGGAATAACTCCCTTTCCCCTCGTCCCTCACTCCACCTGAGAGTCAGTTGTGTTTTATTTAAGTGCTACCGACATGCCTCTAGATTAAATTCCAACCAAATGTAAATATAATGTATATATGTAGTATAAAATAATGTATTTAGATAAAACTTTGATAGTTAGGTGCTAAATGTAAAATAAAACCCTGAACACCATGTTACCTGTATATATTTCACCCTGTAAATAATATTGTGCATAGTTTAGAAAATTTCAAATATAAAAGCGAAAAGTTGTGTTTTATTTAAGTACTTTCTTTTATATATATATATATATATATATATATATATATAGATAAAATTAGACAAAAGAATGCCACATCTTTCTCAAATGCTCCTGCTGAACACTTACGCTTTTTCTTTCTGTTGTATCGATGTATGTACAACAAAAACTTATTCAGAAGTGAACTCAGCATACCGATAGGTTTTATTTATTAATTTTCCTAACAATTACATAACTAAAAATTCTTGAAAATATCAAAAAGCACTGATGCGAAGTCGGTTCTCTTTGGCGCGCTTGTTCACGTTGGCTAATTTGAATTGAATGATGGGTACTTTACGCTCAGTGGGTAGAGCGAGCCGGAGATCTAGTCAGAGTAGTGGGCACCATTCAGTGTTGGGTCAGAAATTAACAGTGCTATAACTAAGCTGGCGTGAGGATACAGTAACAAAGTCGGCAAAGAATTCAACTGACTGTCCTTAGTCTCACAAGCTCCTAGCAGCTTCCGAGGGATCTCCTTAGGGAGACTAGGAGGGTCAGTAAAATTATAATCATGTCCATAGCAAGCGCACCAAAGCCGACTGACCCCACGTCAATGCTTTTTTAGCGTTTTTTCTTTGTAATATCCCGTGATTTAAATAAATAGCAATAATTTCTATTTTTATAAAAATAACCATAATTAAAGTACTGTGGTTCTTATGTTCGCAATAAAACGCTCTGTTCATAGGTTCTATGCTTGTATGAATTTCGAGGGTCCGGATGTAAACAAATGATGTGTTGGTTTCTAACAGGACCAATGGCCTTTGAATATATCTCAAGTGTTACGCTTGGCGTCTTATTAGAACTTAAAAAAGGAAGACGATGGATTATGGAAGCTCTCTGTTCTTTTGTGTGTGCAGCAACAACGAGATCGTTCCTCAGTCCAATCCACCAAGTAAGTTTTCTGCATTGATAATCATTATTAACACTGCTTTTAGGTTTGTTTACCAGATCTTTATACTGCCGACTAAAATATGGTACTCCTTAACAATTTCATGGAGATTATATTACTTTTCATTCAGTGTGCAATCGTGTTCGTAAATCAGAGTTTATGAATTACAAGAACTGAATAATTATCCTATTTGTTTGATATCTCTGATTTAAATTATGCATTTACTTAGTGGGACCAATGCAATTCCGGTGTTTGCTATATACAGGGTGTTTCAAAAAAAGGTGACCCCCTCTCTAGGATAGGTAGAAAACTGAAAAATAATTGGGGTTTGCTCAGTAAAAAATTTTCGTAACGCCATCCGTATTCAAGATACAGGGCGTTGAAGAAAAAAAAATTATACACATTTTTTAAAATTTTGCAGAAACTACTGGCAACATTGTAATGAAATTTTATACGAATATGTTTTGGAAGCTGATACATCCAATGAATTCGTTTTTATGTCTGACTCTCCTAGAGGGCGCTAGTTACACGGTTCGTACCAAGTAGTATTAAACATAACTTTTTTATTATTAGATTTATTGAGCAAAATTTCAAGCGTACTTAAACATCATTCAATTTCACACAAAAAAGGTACTCTTGGTAAAACTCGATAATGTGTACCGTTCTCGGAGTATTTTGATTTGAAAATTCTACACGGCAATAGCATTTTCTCTGAAATTTCAGTTGCCATGGAAAACTGTCTGTCATTTAATGGTTGTGACGTTGATTCAACAATAATTACATTTCTATTGTTAAATTAGATATTGTTAATCAAAATGTATTCAAATTTTGAATACACTGACATGTTATTAACCTTAGGAGAGTGTTTAGGAAACGCTAGTGCAGCTGTTATGCGTTATTCAGAAAAGTTTCCTCGAAGAAACTTTCCAAGTAAAAATACATTTAGAGCAATTGAATGACGTTGTCGAGAAACTGGGAGTGTGAGACCTAAAAAAATAAATTCTGGTAGGCCAAGAATAACAAGAACCATTAATAAAGAAAATGTGATTTTAAATTTAGTTGATCAAAATCCAACAGTTAGCGTAAGGGATGTGGCAAGACAAACAAATACGTCTTCTTCAAGTACTTGGAGGATACTTAAAGAGCAGCAGCTACATCCTTATCATTACAGACAAGTCCAAGAGCTCTTGCCAGACGATCTACCGGTTAGAATGGATTTTTGTCGAACATTACAAGAAAGGACAGCCATCAATCCAAATTTTTTAAAATGTATTCTTTTTACGGACGAGGCCAGTTTTACGCGACAAGGTATGTTTAACTCCCATAATGCACACTACTGGAGTGATGAGAATCCACATGTCAAAAGGGTAGCACATTACCAACACTCATTTAAAGTTAATGTTTGGGCAGCAACTTTAGGCAACAAGTTAATAGGTTATCACATTCTACCTGGAAATTTAAATGGTGATATGTACCTGGACTTTTTAAGTAATCATTTATTCGAGATATTAGAAAATTTAACGGTAAACGAGCGAAGATATCTAATTTTTATGCACGATGGAGCTCCACCGCACTTTGATAGAAGGTGTCGTAATTGGTTGAGTAACCATTTTCCGAATCGATGGATTGGTAGAGGTGCAGAAGCTCCAATTCATTGGCCTCCTCGGTCATGTGATTTTAATCCCTTGGATTACACAGTTTGGTCGTATCTTAAAGAAAAAGTTTATGCTGCAGAGGTAAATTCACCTCAAGATTTGAAAGATAGAATACAACGTCACTTTAATGATCTCACAGCTGACTCCCAACCATTTAGAAGATTAATGGATTCTTTAGAAAAAAGGATAGCCTTGTGTATTCGTGAAAACGGAGGACATTTTGAACACCTACTCTAATTGAAATCATATTAATGTTATTAGCCATTTTTTGAATTTTCTGATTTTTGTGTGAAATTGAATGATGTTTAAGTCCGCTTGAAATTTTGCTCAATAAATCTAATATTAAAAAAGTTATGTTCAATACTAATATCTAATTTAACAATAGAAATGTAATTATTGTTGAATCAACGTTAAAACTATTAAATGAAAGACAGTTCTCCATGGCAACTCAAATTTCAGAGAAAATGCTATTGCCGTGTAGAATTCATCGGTTATTACTTCATAATTTTCAAATCAAAATACTCCGAAAACGGTACGCAGTATCGAGTTTTACCAAGAGCACCTTTTTTGTGTGAAATTGAATGATGTTTAAGTACGCTTGAAATTTTGCTCAATAAATCTAATAATAAAAAAGTTATGTTCCATACTACTTGGTACGAACCGTGTAACTAGCGCCCTCTAGGAGAGTCAGACATAAAAAGGAATTCATTGGATGTATCAGCTTCCAAAACATATTCGTATAAAATTTCATTACAATGTTGCCAGTAGTTTCTGCAATATTTTAAAAAATGTGTATAATTTTTTTTTTTCAACGCCCTGTATCTTGAATACGGATGGCGTTACGAAAATTTTTTACTGAGCAAACCCCAATTATTTTTCAGTTTTCTACCTATCCTAGAGAGGGGGTCACCTTTTTTTGAAACACCCTGTATATTGAATGTTAAGCTTGTTCATCGGTTTCTTTATTAGACTAAAAGTATTGGATCCACATCTGGTGTGTATGAATGTCAATATATGTGTCCTAGGGCAACATTCTCCCCGGAGAAATCAAAGGTCCGGGATCGGGTTTACCGTATTGTTTGATTCGTGTCGTTCCGCAATGATTCACATGTTGCTATTACTATTGTTGAATACCACTACTGCACTTAATATTAATATGGCCTTTGATGGATACCGAAGAACATGTCTGAAAAACGACCTTGGGTATCAAGATTGAATAGTAGGCCCTCGTATCATCCACACTGTTAGCTACCTGAGAATGAGTGTCGAAATAAAAGGAGGATGTGGGACGTTACACCTGAGCCGGAAACCTATGAACACCTGTGCAAGCTACTTATATGTGTAATTTGGGTGATATCCATACACCAGAATGTTATTGCTTCCACTATGTACCTGTTTTGATGTACCATATCATTATTTCGTTCTACTACCTATTGATATTGACCATGCACATATTGATCTTCACGATATACCTATGGCTTCTTCTTCTTCTACCGCGGTGCCGTCTCAGGCTGAACTGAGGCCTTCTGGCCCATTGTTCTCCCGCTTGACAAACTCGTGAGACTCATTCCAAAAAACACGCTGACAGGAACCTATGGCTACTCACCAAGTACCTATAGCCATTTACTATGTACCTATTGCAATTGACCATGTACCTGTTTCTATGCATGATGACTTAATTGGATCCAGAGTGGGCGGCTGCAAACAGTGTCTGCCTCCAGGTAAGGAGCGGCTGATAACCAAACTCGCCAACACGCATGGCCAGCGTGGCTCTTCAGGGCCGAATACCTTTCATGAACATGTCGAACTTTAAAACAAAAATACCCCAGGTGGGTGGCGCGCAGCGTTTTGAATCCCACACTGATTCGTCAGTCAGCCTCGCGGATTCTGGGGGAGACAAAAATTTGATTAACCATAAACCCCACCATAATATCAAGAAATTTTCCGGGAACAGAAGACTCTATATTGCCACATACAATATAAGAACACTTAGACAAGAGAACCACCTGCAGAGATTAGAAGAGGAATTACAGCACATCAAATGGGACGTCCTCGGACTGAGTGAAACCAGGCTTGAAGGTGAGGTAACCACCTCATTGAATCGGGACATTCATTGTACCAGAACAATAGTCTAACTAGACATCACGAGGGAGGAGTTGCAATATTAGTCAACAAACGTCTTAAACATCAAGTAACAAAGAGACAAGCAATATCGGACAGGGTTATTTACATACTGCTACAGATCAACAAGAGATATAGCCTACAGATAATACAGGTATATGCTCCAACAAGTTCATCGGAAGATTCAGAAGCAGAACAGGTGTACGAAGACATTACGACAACTAAAATGAGGGAAAACGCCAAATTTGTGGTGGTGATGGGTGACTTCAACGCGAAGGTTGGTCTAGAAGAAGATGATAATGAAAATATTCCAAATATAGGTCGTTTTGGCCTGGGTCAGCGAAACCCTAGAGGGGATATGTTGATTAATTACTGCAGGAGCGAGAACTTGTACTGCATGAACTCCTTCTTCAAGAAACCTTTGAAAAGAAGGTGGACCTGGAGAAGTCCAGATGGTATAACAAAAAATGGGTTCAAGCCCTGTGGACAGGAGCTTTCTGGCGCTCTATTCAAACAGACAAATTATATCTCCGAAAGTATTGGTTTCTCAGAGTTGCGAATTATATCAATGTATTCTTATGATAGAACTGCATCATAAAGGAAATGCAATTCAAATAATAGTTTATTTATCAAGATTAAATGAGCAAGCTGAGAATGAGGACTGCACCATGGAAGAAATCGAATTAAATCTGGCCAATTTTGCCCAATAACAAACTTAACCGAGATATTCATCTCCCCAACCTACTCTGAAAATTTCAACTACCTAGCTCATTCCGTTCGAGAGTTATTGTAGAAAAACTTTTTCTAAATTTTCAAATTTTTTTTTTACACTTTGCGGTAATCTGGTCAATACAAAACTTCACATGCGTATAAAGGACATGATTCTACAATTTGATGCTAAATTTTAGATAGATCGAGTGATCGGTTTCGGAAATATTCATAAAAAATATTTTTACTAAAATCGGCCATAACTCCGAAACCGCTTGATGGATTTCTCCCATTAACGAGCTCGTCCGATATATTTACGCTCCAAACCCACCTTGCAAATTTCAATCTGCTAACTCCTTTCGTTCGAGAGTTATCGTGCCTACGGCCGGCCGGCCGGTCAGAATCGATTTCGACCTCGGATTCTTGATCAGTGAGTCGAACTAAATCGTTTAAGACCATTTTCATCGAAAAACGCGAATTGGCAAATTGATAAGCACTCAGTTCCGAGGAACTAGAGCGCCAACAAGTTTCGTATGACAATTGCCCAAAACAGGTTTAAAGTACCTACAAATAGTAGATTTTTCATAAAACATGTATCAAAGAAGAGTAATAATGAAAAATTACCTTGTAATCGATCAAAAATTTCCTGATCTACGTTCATCAAATTTTCTCCTCTCTCGAACTGCAGAATTATGCTTTCAATATTTACATTCTATTTGCATTCTATGTCTATGGATGAAAAGCAGTCTCACTACTCTCAGATCTCTTACTTCATGTTCCGTTCCGAAATGTAAGACTTTTCTGAGAAAAACTAATTTCGGAGCAAACAACTGAGATTTTTTTCACTTCGCTCACATTTCGGAATACACTTTATTCTCATAATTGTTCGATTGATTAGATAATGTCATGTCTCAGGAAAATAAATTGATATTATGACAATTCATACATAGAATAATTATATCACTCTGTGAAATACGATTTATCATTGAAATTTTGAAAAATCATATCTCCGAAAGTATTAGCTTGTTAGAGTTAAAAATGATATCATTGGATTCTTATGGTAAAACTGCTTATTGAAAAAAATTTAATTTGGAATTTGTTCTGTAAAAAAAAAATTTTTTTTGTTACTCCGAAACCATCTGTCCGATTTTGCCCAGTAACGAACTTAGCCGAGATATTAATCTCTCAAACCTACTCTGAAAATTTCAACTGTCTAACTCATTCCGTTCGAGAGTTATCGTGCCTACGGCCGGCCGGGCCGGCCGGACAGAATGAATTTCGACCACGGATTCTTGATCAGTGAGTCGAACCAAATCGTTTAAGACCATTTTCATCGAAATATTTTAAAATTACAGACATTTGGGCAAATTGATAAGCACTCAGTTCCGATGAACTAGAGCGCCAAAATATGAAATAGATTTTATCCTTACTAATAGAAAAGCTATATGCGAAAATGTCAGTGTTCTGAACAATTTTGACACCGGCAGTGATCACCGCCTCGTCAGGGCTACAATAATTATAAATATCAAGATGGAAAGAAATGTACTAATAAGGAAGCAACCTATACCAACAAACGAAATTATACAAGGGAACATCGACAAATTCCAGAATATAATAAGCAGGAAACTTAAAAACAGGGAAGATCTAGAACGGATGGAGATATGTGAATTAGCAGAACATATAAAGGAGAGCATACAAGTGGCGACCAAAGAGTTGTGTTTTAGAAATAGAGAGCGGAAAATCAGAATAAGTGTAAATACCAGGAACCTTATAGAAAAGCGGAGAGATCTGAACCGAGAATCTGAAAACTACAGAGAAATAAATAAGGAGATAAACAGGAACATAAGGAAAGATCTAAGAAAACATAACACAAAACTTATTGAAGACACGATAGAGGCTAACAAATCTATGAAGGTCCTAAGATCTCAACTGGCCAGGAGAAAAACAAGGATTTCCGGGCTCAAAAGCAATCAGGGCGAATTAGTTAGCTCCCGAGAGGAAATCATAGCAGTAATCCAGAGATTTTATACGGAATTATATAGTCCAAGAGTCCAGCTTCCAGCTTACGAAAGGAAGGTCGTAAGGAATATCGGTTCGGAGGAGATACCCGAAATAGATAACGCTGAACTAACTCTCGCACTCAGCCAAATGAAAAATACCAAAAGCCCTGGCGAGGATCGGATAACTGTTGAAATGTTGAAGCAGGAGGCGAAGAACTGAGGGAGAGCTTAAGAATGTTCCTGAATAAGTGCTTGACGCAGGGAAGAATTCCTAAAACATGGGAAAACGCAGAAATGATTTTGCTCTACAAAAAGGGGGATAGAAACAACATAGAGAATTACCGGCCAATCAGCTTGCTCACTCATACACTCACTTATACAAGCTTTTCACAAAAATAATAACCAATAGACTGATGGATAAAATAGACGCTTACGAACCCCCGGAGCAGGCTGGATTCCGCAAGGGTTTCAGCACAATAGACCACCTTCATACAGTTCGAACCCTTATTGAAAAAACCGCAGAGTATAACGTACCCTTGCATTTGGCCTTCGTTGACTACCAGAAGGCGTTCGATTCTATTGAATCATGGGCGATACTCAAGGCGTTAGATGGTGCTAGAATTGACTCAAGATACTCAGCACTAATCAAACATATATACGACAATGCATACAAGCAGATCACAGTTGACGAAGATACAAAAAGGCCTAAGATCCCTATGAAGAGAGGAGTGCGCCAGGGAGATACGATCTCTCCAAAGCAGTTTACCTTGGTACTGGAGGAAATATTCAAAGGCTCGGACTGGCAAGACAAGGGAGTAAATATAGATGGAGTACGACTCAACCATTTGAGATTTGCCGATGATATTGTTCTCTTCGGTCACTCATTGGAGGAGCTCAAACATATGTCGGAAGATGCATCGGCTAGGGTGGGACTCAGAGTGAATTTGGGGAAGACGAAGGTGATCAGCCCAGATCAAACTCAGATCGAACTAGATAACCAGACAATAGAAAACGTAACAGAATATATATATCTGGGACACAAAATAAAATAAGGCAAAGAAAACCAAACAGCTGCAATTTCTCGAAGAGTGAGTCTTGGCTGGGCAGCTTTCGGAAAGCTCAGACTCATCCTCAAATCTAGAGATTTTCCCATAAACATCAAAAGAAAATGGAAATGGGCTGGCCACATCGCGAGACAGAGCACAGAAAGGTGGACGTACAGAGTCACAGCATGGCGACCAAGAGAGTATAGAAGAAGCGTTGGCAGACCACAAAAGAGATGGCGGGACGACATCCAGTCAGTTGCTGGAAAAAACTGGATGAGGGCTGCTGCGGACAGGTCGAGATGGAAAA
This sequence comes from Halyzia sedecimguttata, assembly GCA_937662695.2. Taxonomy (NCBI): domain Eukaryota; kingdom Metazoa; phylum Arthropoda; class Insecta; order Coleoptera; family Coccinellidae; genus Halyzia; species Halyzia sedecimguttata. The sequence continues at coordinate 4,148,729 of OW569416.2, read as the reverse complement.
GCATGGAAGAAAAGCAGGAGTGGATGAAGACAGGCTGAAAAGAAGAAGAAGAAGAAGAAGGATCCAGCATACATCTATACACTGTTGAATTAACCATTTTACATGATACACGGTATATCTATGGATAGTGACCATGTACCTATAACTGTTTACTATGTATTTATTGCAATTTACCATGTACCTGGGGCTATGCATTATTACCGATCTTGATCCAGCATACATCTAGATACTGTTCAATTAACCATTTTACGTGTACCAGGGAATATCTACTTGAACTGATCTAATATGTGTAAAGAGAGGGGAACTGTATTCTTTTAGGTTATATATTTTTTGTAGGTATGAATGCTGTAACACGTTATAATGTACAAATATGTATTACTTTACCCTGTAATTGGGATAATCCTGTTGGGTAAATAAAGAAAATTATTATTATTATTAATATTACGTTCTTTTCCCCTCTCTCTCAGGTAATTTGCACCGAACGTAGGTACCTACATTAAACTCTTCAAGTTTATATTATGATATTTTATTTCATTCCCTCCTGACCTTCCTAACAATCTCTCTTACTCTGGGTATCTGAAAGTATTTTGGGTTGCATATACAACGTAGAGTCCTTCTTTGTTCACTAGACGATCAAAATCACAGCAAAGGGTAAGGATCACGCCATATAGTTCAATAACAGAATAGTTTCACTGGAGTTACAGATAACGTAGCATTTTTGTAGGGGATCAGTACAACTTCTTTCTTAGTGAAGTCAATCTGCATTGGCTCACTTGCTATAGACATGATTATGATTATACTGACCCTCCTAGTTCTTCCAAAAGGAGATCCCTTAGAAGCTTCTAAGATCTTGTGCGACTAAGGAGACTCAGTTGTGTTATTTGTCGACTTTCTCAATGTATCTTTACGCCAGATTAGGCACAGAACTGTTAATTTTTGCCCCGACAGTGAATGGTGTCCGGTTCACTGCATCCACTGAGCTTGAAGCACTCATCATTCAATTCAATGTGAAATGTGGTAAAACACGTAGTGGTGTCTGCTCCGATATATCCCAGAATATTACGTTTGATAGTGGAAAATATTTTTTGAAATTTACGTCGTTCGCTGTGTGGAATTCTGCTCTGTATTGTGGGCCAATTTTTGAGTCGTGGGGACTTATTATCGATGAGAAATTGATGAAAAATCGACGGAATTCACTCGTCAAATCCAACTCCGAGTAAAAAAAGGCGATTCTGATAAGAGACACATTTGCATATGACAGGTGTTGATTGCCAACAAATAAAAAACTCGAGCCTAGAAAAAGTGGTCAACATCTATTTGATATCCAAAGCCAGTGCCGTAGACAACTAACAATTCTCAAGGGGTTTTTGATCAACTAAAATTATGTCATGTGATGTTTGCAATTCCCAGTTTAAGGAGGATGAAAAAGTTATCACCTGTGATAGTTGCCAGGTAAAAATTCATCTACACGAGAAATGCTCCGGCTTAGGATCCTCTGAAGCGAGAGCCGCAGTACTTCAGAAACGGATACTTGCTTTTTTCTGTATAGACTGTAGAACAGCATTCAAGAGAGCTCCCCTTCTTCTGAGGAAAATTGAGGAGTTGAATTCAGAAGTGATCAAGTTAAAAACGGAAATCGAAACTCTGAAGAGAGCGCCTAACAATCTAGGGGCTGAAGATTTTCTAAAGGAAATTGATGAGCGTGCTAGGAATTCAAAGAATATCATGATGTATAATATACAGGAATCCCACTCCAGATCTTTGAATGACAAAATAAGTGATGATAAAAAAATTGTTTTTGAAATACTGAACAAGTTCAATTTGACAGAGGAAAAGGTAAACAAGGTAATAAGGGTTGGACGTATACCAAGTGGAAATAAGCCAAGGCCTGTTAAAATAATTTTCAATGATTCGGAGTCTCCCAAATACGCTTTAAAGCAGAAATCAAAACTATTAGGAACTCAGTATAGAATTAGTGATGATAAGACATTACTTCAAAGGGAGCAGTTCAAAAAATTGACGGAGGAACTCAAACGTCGAAGTGATAGTGGCGAAAATAATTTAACAATCAGGTATATACGAGGTATCCCTAAAATTGTAGTGCAGGATTCAAAAAAAGACTAGCAGCCCCATTACTCGTTTATTATCAGAATGTAGGTGGAATCAATACCAAATTAAATGATGTTGTCCATAGTATAACAAGCACAAATTACGATGTGTTAATTCTGACTGAAACATGGTTGAAGCGGGAGGTTGCGGCCGGTGAATTGAACCCTAAATCTCATGAGGTTTTCCGTTGTGATCGTGATCCAACCAGCAGTGAAAAATCAAGAGGAGGAGGTGTCTTACTTGCAATCAGAAAGTCTATCAAGGCATCAAGAATTCGAATAACTCATAGTGGAGTGGAACAGGTGTTCGTCAACTGCACTTATGCAAATAACAAATATATCATTGGAGGAGTTTACATTCCTCCACTTTCCAGCCTAGAAACGTACACTGCTCACTGCGAAACAGTCGAGGACCTGATTCAAAGATTTCCAGATCATAGATTGGTGTTGTGTGGTGACTACAATATACCGGAGGCAATGTGGTTCAATGATGAAAATGGGGTCAGTGTCGACTGTCGACAGACTTCGGCTGCAAATGTGATAGCTCAGTGTTTCGGGTTTTGTCATCTTCATCAGTCAAATTCAATTGCCAATTCGAGAAATGTTTTCTTAGATTTGATTTTTTCACATGTGCCTAATCTTGATGTGACTTTAGCTTCTGATCCTGTGATTCGTGATGGTATTCATCATTACGCCCTCGAGTTTGAATTATCTTGTGTTTCTGATAACGTTGGGTTCAATGAGTACGAAGAGTTTTATTATGATTTCGGGAATGGCGATTATATAGGTCTAAATAACTACCTAGCTTCAGCTGACTGGGAGAGCATTTTTGAGAGCGATGATGTTGTTGATGTAGATGCGGTTGCGGAAAGTTTTAATGAACTCGTTCGTGTGGCAATAGATCATTTTGTTCCCCTGAGAAGGTTTAAAACATCAAATTTTCCGAAATGGTTTAGTGCAGAACTTAGAGAGTTAGTTATTAAGAAAAGGCGTGCACACAAAACATACATGGGTTCCAAAAGTGGTTATGATTATTTAGTATTTTCAAACCTTAGATCAAGCTGTAAGAAGCTCTCAAAAATTTGCTACTCCGAGTATATCAGTGGTGTCGACAGTAGTCTAATAAAGAACCCAAAATATTTCTGGAAATATATCAATGATAAAAAGTCAGCATACAGTATTCCGAGCACAATGCATTCTGGGGACCAAGTTACTGTTGAGGGTAGTCAAAATGTTGCCAATTTGTTTGCAGATTACTTCGCAACAGTATATTCTGATGATCAAGGTCCTATCACACTGGCCAGCTTCCCCTCCCCCAGCGTTGATATCCGTTGCCCATCTATTACAATAACTGATGTTTTCAATAAGATCCTTAGCATTCCAATCAAGTTGAGTAGTGGACCGGATGGAATCCCAAATATTGTTCTGAAAAATTGTATTTATGCACTGACAACTCCTTTATGTCAGCTCTATAACCTATCATTGAGATCAGGAATTGATCCAAATGTCTGGAAAAATAGTTTCATAATACCGATCTATAAGTCTGGGGAGAGAGCGGATGTCAGAAGCTATAGAAGTGTTTGCAGTCAATCATCAATTCCAAAATTGCTAGACAGCTTGGTTTGTGACCAGTTGAAGTGGTCCTGTAAAGGGTTGATTATGAATCAACAGCATGGCTTTAGTCAGGGTAAGTCAACGATTACAAATCTCCTTCAGTATGAAACAGAAATATTGACAAACTTGGAGAATCGGTTTCAGGTAGATTCAATATACACTGATTTTTCCAAGGCCTTTGACAGAATTAATCATGAGATACTAATTAGTAAACTGACTTCTCTGGGATTTGATGATCAGATACTAACTTGGATGGGACATTTTTTGACTGGCCGTAGACAAAGCGTGAAAATCGGAAATGATTTCTCATATGAAATAGATGTTCTCTCTGGGGTTCCACAGGGTTCGCACAACTCTCCCTTTCTTTTCAACCTGTTCATCAATGATATTCAGCGTTGCTTTTTGCATTCCAACTACCTCTTGTTTGCTGATGATTTGAAGCTCTTTAAAATGATTTCTTCCACCAATGATGAGCAATTATTGCAAGATGATTTGAATAACCTCAGTGATTGGTGCAACACTAATCATCTATATCTAAATACAGACAAATGTTGTTCTATCAGTTTTTTCAAGAGAAATAAAAAATTCAACACTTCCTACACGATAAATAATGAGACCCTCCCACAGGTAGCCTCTGTCAAGGACTTGGGAGTAATTTTCGACGAACAATTGAACTTTGCAGAACACATCAACCTTGTGTCAGTTAATTCGTCGAAAATGTTGGGATTCGTATTACGTAACTGCAAAGAATTTTCGGTAGATTCTATTAAATCTGTTTATACTTCGCTAGTCAGATCGAAACTCGAATATGGATCGATGATATGGTCTCCATTTTATGGGACACATGGTAGGACTTTAGAAAAGGTCCAAAATAGATTTTTGAGAGTATGTTCATTCAAAGCCAATATAACCCACCGTTGTCGGGAGTACGCAGATGTTTTGCAGCATTTACATTTGGATACTCTAGAAAAAAGAAGAATATATGGAGATATTATTTTTGTATTCAAGCTTCTGAATGGAATGGTCTGTTGTCCGGAGTTGCTCAAAAATATTAACTTAAATGTTCCCAGCAGAGTTTTGAGACATTCTTGTACATTTCATATTCCACACCACTCAACCAACTATGGTATCAATTCTCCGCTAGATAGAACATTGAAAAGAATAAATGAGTTGAATTTGAATGTATTTGGTGGATCTGTTCGGGGGCTCAAGAGTTCATTGAAGCTGGCAGTATTGTAAATGTCTGTGCATCTTGAATGTAGTGGCTCAGTGTAACTATCACTGTGATTGAAACGTTTGTATACCTACTTCAGTGTTGTTATATGTAATTCCACTTTAATAGTTTTAGTCTTAGTTTTGGTAAAATTATCAGTTTTAATATTTTTTTGTGAACATTTTCATTATTGTAATGGGGCTTTCCCGTATTTGTATAAAATAAAAAAATAAATTCAAATTAACCAACGTGAAAAAGCGCGCCAAAGAGTACTGACTTCAAGTCAGTGCTTCTTTATATATTTTCAAGTTTCTTTGACAATTCTGTCTTTAATACAGTCTGGCTATTATTTTTAACGTAGGTCAAAATGAAAAAAGAAAACTGATTGTGTTAGGTGACCCATATTAGAAACGCAATTGCTCACGCCTATTCTTCAAATCCTAATGTAATTTAATATAGATCTTCCGAATATAGTAATTTATAAATAGGCCCCAGGGTCACGGTACAGACATTTTTACTCGGAAACAACGCTATTTCCTCGAAACTGACTTGTCAGTGCACAGAATTAACATGAATTTTCTTTTGATAGCTCACAATATCGGCTCAACACCGAAGCCATGGCCACTAGACTTAAACCACTCCCCCAACATAAGCCATACAACAAAAAAAGATCCACTTCTCCTCTGCGCATGCGCAATTTACTCTTGTCTGAAAGTCGCCTCACAATCACACACTCCACACAAAACTCTGATTCTTCAACACCAGCGGTTCAGGAGATATCGCAGGTTCAATCCACGCATATGCGGACCCTTGCAAGGGGATGGAGCAATAGCATCCTGCACCTCAAAACCCCAATCTTCTCCGACGAAAACTCCAGCAGTTAAATCACTTCTTGTCTGCTCAGGAGCATAACGAAAAATGCCCGAAAGAGGTAACATGAATTTCAAAAATTGGCCCAAGAACCACTTTATGCACCCTGTACCCTCGGACACTACGCCATTTCCTCGAAACTGGATTGCACACTCACAGAATTGACGTGAGGATGTAATATGGTCATCCACTTCCTCCCCAGTCTCTCAACTTTCAGACCAATTTTCAAAAACAATTTAAAACTTCAGATCAACTACAAGACAACAGTTTTTGCCAAACCGGGTGTTCAACGTCTGGAACAGTCTGCCAGCGGATGTTGTTGTGGCCCCTTCAGTGAACGCGTTCAAGTCGAGATACGACACATGGTGTACGCGGCGGCGGTGACTGTTGTTTTGTGCGATTTACATTTGTTTTCTAATGTATTATGCTTAATTTTCTCGTTTTAGTGTACCTACTTCTTTTGATATTATTTTTTTATTTCATTTCTGGGCTTTTATAGGTTTCAAACCTCAGCCCTTATTACATGTAATAATAATAATAATAAATAATAATAAAATTCCAGACATCGTTCACCCATTTATTTAAATGCCACCGTATATGTATATAGGTTCATATTTAAATTAGTTGCCCTTGTACATATGCTAGCTATCACAATAATCAGATAAAACACGTGTATAGAAGCCGAAGTCGAATGCATACCAGGTGTGATTTACCACGTAGCAAAACAACGGAAATAATAACTTGCCCAGTTAGGAAATTATTTCTTTTTTTTCAGGCTAAAAGTGGTCTGTTCTCAATGAAATTTTGCGCACCCTAAGAAGTTATAATTGGTCACCAATATGCTAAATTTTACCTCAATCCGATATCTGGTTTCGGAATTTCAAGCAAAATATTCCACCAATAGTTGAAAATTTTTTGAATTTTTCCTAGTCATACTATTATTATTATTATTATAGGACAGTTTGGAGCTGAGGCTAAGCCTATAACTAGCTCTAAAATTTAAAAATATCAATTAGGTAATTAGTTGACAGTATAGAAAACAAAGTGAAAATAAAGCAGATATAACAAAGAAAGGAAGAGAGAACAAAAGCAACAGAAGCAAGATATAAACACGAGTGAATCACAAAACCGGCGGCACAATGGTTCGTTTCAAATAGTCATCATATTTGTTTTTGAAGGTGTTCACTGTCGATGCACCGACGATCTCTGCGGGCAAACGGTTCCAGGCATCGAAAACTCGGTTGGATAAGAAGGTCTGACGAGGAGTGGTCCTGAAGGATTCCTTTTGAAGCTTGAACTGATGTCCCCTCAAACGGTTAGTGTTACGTCTAAACAACGATGACAAGTCTGATCCAAATGTGTTATGTAGGGCTCTATAAGTGACAATCAGGTCTCCCCTCACTCGTCTATCCTTGAAGGTACTCAAGCCAAATATTCTGAGCCGTTCATCGTAGCTTGGTCGATTAAAGCCATATGGAATACGGGTTGATGATCTCTAAACTGCCTCCAACCTGTCCATATCACCCTTAAGAATAGGACACCACACTGGTCCTGCAAATTCCAGAATAGGGCGAATATATGATGTGTAGATTTTGCAGCAAACATCTGGGTCACAGTGAAAAAAAGACTTGGAAACCATAAACTTGACCCTCTTCGCCCTATCTGTTACCTTCTGAACATGTCTGGACCAGGTAAGATCATCCGATACTATCAATCCTAAATCGCTATGGTGATCGGAGGTTGTCAATGGATGTCCTCCCAACGTATACAGGTTCCTCGGATTCCCCTTCCCCATATGCAATACAACATTCTCATGAAATTTTGCAGTCGATGTTTTGCATCTAACTACTGAGTTTCAATTCAATCAGATCAAATTTCTCGAGTTACTGTGAAAACAACATTTTCAAATTTTTCAATTTTTGCGCGTATGTTCTGGGGAACATCGCGTTATAGTTTTGCCCAAATGTCTGTAACTTTCGAATTTTTTGACGAAAATGGTCTCAAACGATGAAGTTCGACTCCCCAATGAAGAATTCGAGCTCAAATTTGATTCTGTCCGTCCGGCCGTCCGGCCGTCCGTTGCCACGATAACTTGAGAACGAAAAGAGCTAGCGACTTGAAATTTTCAGGGTAGGTGGCGCATCCCAATACGACGTACAAGTTCGTTAATGGGCATAATCGGCCCAGTGGTTTCCGAGTAATAATTTTGTTTTCAACCAATATAAATCGGATCGAATTGAAGCTTGGTGGGTAGTTGTAGAATATGAACCTCAGCACGTTTGTGAAATTTTGTGCGAATCGTATAGCTAGAAAATTTTATAAAAATCATTAAAAAATATTTTTGTTGTCACGATAACTTGAGAACGGAATGAGATAGCGGCTTGAAATTTTCAGGTTAGGATGTGCACCAGAACGCGACATTTCAGTTTGTTTATGAGTATAATCGGCCAAACGGTTTCAGAGTTATAGCCATCTGAAATTTTCTGAAATTTGGTGGTTTTTTGTTCCTCATTAACTTGAAACATACTGAACCATTGAATTCAAACATGGTTATTAGTTGTAGAATGCCAACGCGAAAATGTTTGCAAAATTTGGTGAGGATAGCATTTGTAGAAATTTTTAATACATCATTGAAAATAAAAAAAGAATTCTATATATCAGTAACTATTCGTTTGAAATTCCTGAAATTTTGCAAGAGCCTTTATAACCCAACTCTACTGCCAAGTTTCAAGTTTTAATACGATCGGTTAAATATTGTTGGAGATTCGAGCATTCTTGTGCGAGTTCAGTAGATGGGTACCGTTGCCTCGATAACTTTCGAACGAAAGGAGATAGGGACTTGCAATTTTCAGGGTAGGTTGCGTATCCGAAAGAGAGAGTTGAGTTCGTTTTTGGGCATAATCGGTCTAACGGTTTCCGAGTTATACCCACATGGAATATTATTTCCTCGATAACTTAAAAAAAATTGGTTCAAGCACTGACGTGTTTTTCGATTTTATGGCCATCCGGTCAATACAAAGCTGCGTATGCATATAAAGTTCATGATTGTTCAATTCCAAAAATACAGACATCCGGGTAAAATGATAGGCACGCTGTTCCCGAACATCGCGCCAAAAAGCACTGAATGTGAAGCAGGAACCTTTGCGTGGACGAGTTGATCGAGTTGAAATTCAGTACTCGATTGTAAAATGATGGCTTGAAGGTATGTGCGGAATTTGAGCGGATTCTGTTGGATATTTTCTGAATGTTTTCAGTAATTACTGAGTTTTAATTGTATAATATTTGTATATTTTGAATTATTGAAGAACTAACATTTCCCCAATTTCCTATGGGTATAACTCCAAAACCATTTGGCCGCAAAATGATAGCACAATAAAACCAAGGGTATGGTAAGATTCAATTTTTCATTGTTTACATGATACAAAAAGTTGGGTAATTTTCCATGTTATCGCTAAAAATGAGGAAATTTAAAAATCAATTGACCTGTCTCAGCGCTTTTATTACAAGTTATTGGTTTAAAAAATATTAATTTTATGCCATACTATAGCCGAACCCTGTATATGTATCCGTAAACCTTTAATGGGGGCACAATGTTTGACTTCAAACCCTCCTAGAAGGCCGTTGTCATACTATTTTTTTCTGAATCCAGAAGGGATCGAAGGATATATGTAATATGATTTACATGTTAATCATGTGGCTGGTGTTACAAATTTCTCGTAAATTATTTGCTGATGCTGGCTAATGTTTAGCGAATGCTCAAAGGGAAGAATGGCCTGTTCCTTCCACAGGATCAATATCTAATTACTCATCGATCGAATACTGTAAATATCAGATAATTATTTCGGTAAATGTTAAGTTGTGTTGAAATTAAAAGAATTCCCCTGGTAATCATTGTTTTCAATGAGTTGAGAAACCAGAATAAGTTTCCATGGAATATGAAAATTAAGAAATATTACTCTTAGCTCAGAGGTAGAACAAGTGTTTGCACAGAGGGTGCTTGGGTTCGAATCCTGGCACAAATACTAGGATTTAACATTTGTAATGGAAAAATACTAATTTCCTTATACATATTTAAACGCTATTAATAATGTTTATATGCACAGTGCTTTTATGTATTAATATGCAATTGCAATACGAATCTCACAAAAATCGGTTATCAGGTTCACACCAGTATTTAAACAGTTTTCGTTGTCTGCGCTCTAGTTCCTCGGAACTGAGTGCTTATCAATTTGCCCAAATGTCTGTAATTTTCGAATATTTCGATGAAAATGGTCTTAAACGATTTGGTTCGACTCACTGATCAAGAATCCGTGGTCGAAATTCATTCTGTCCGACCGGTCCGGCCGGCCGGCCGTAGGCACGATAACTCTTGAACGGAATGAACTAGACAGTTGAAATTTTCAGAGTAGGTTTGGGGGATAAATATCTCAGCTAAGTTCGTTACTGGGCAAAATCGGACAGATGGCTTCGGAGTAACAAAAAAAAATTTTTTTTTTACAGAACAAATTCCAAATTAAATTTTTTTCAATAAGCAGTTTTACGATAAGAATCCAATGATATCATTTTTAACTCTAACAAGCTAATACTTTCTGAGATATGATTTTTCAAAATTTCAATGATAAATCGTATTTCACAGAGTGATATAATTATTCTATGTATGAATTGTCATAATATCAACTCATTTTCCTGAGACATGTCATTATCTAATCAATCGAAGAATTGTGAGCGAAGTGAGAAAAATCTCAGTTGTTTCCTCCGAAATTAGTTTTTCTCAGAAAAGTCTTACATTTCGGAACAGAACATGAAGTAAGAGATCTGAGAGTAGTGAGACTGCTTTTCATCCATAGACATAGAATGCAAATAGAATGTAAATATTGAAAGCATAATTCTGCAGTTCGAGAGAGGAGAAAATTTGGTGAACGTAGATCAGGAAATTTTTGATCGATTACAAGGTAATTTTTCATTATTACTCTTCTTTGATACATGTTTTATGAAATATCTACTATTTGTAGGTACTTTAAACCTGTTTTGGGCAATTATCATACGAAACTTGTTGGCGCTCTAGTTCCTCGGAAATGAGTGCTCATCAATTTGCCCAAATTTCTGTAATTTTCGAATTTTTCGATGAAAATGGTCTTAAACGATTTGGTTCGACTCACTGATCAAGAATCCGAGGTCGAAATCGATTCTGTCCGGCCGGCCGGCCGTAGGCACGATAACTCTCGAAAGAAAGGAGTTAGCGGATTGAAATTTGCAAGGTGGGTTTGGAGCGTAAATATCTCGGACGAGCTCGTTAATGGAAGAAATCCATCAAGTGGTTTCGGAGTTATGGCCGATTTTAGTAAAAATATTTTTTATGAATATTTCCGAAACCGATTACTCGATCTACCTGAAATTTAGCACCAAATTGTAGAATCATGACCTTTATACGCATGTGAAATTTTGTATTGACCAGATTACCGCAAAGCGTAAAAAAAAAATTTGAAAATTTAAAAAAAGTTTTCCTACAATAACTCTCGAACGGAATGAGCTAGGTAGTTGAAATTGTCAGAGTAGGTTGGGGAGATGAATATCTCGGTTGAGTTCGTTATTGGGCAAAATTGGGCAGATTTAATTCGATTTCTTCCATGGTGCAGTTCTCATTCTCAGATTGCTCATTTAATCTTGATAAATAAACTATTATTTGAATTGAATTTCCTTTATGATGCAGTTCTGTCATAATAATACATTGATATAATTCCCAACTCTGAGAAACCAATACTTTCGGAGATATAATTTGTCTGTTTGAACTAGAGCGCCAGAAAGCTGCTGTCCACAGGGCTTGAACCCATTTTTTGAATTACATAATTGTCCTATTCGTTTTCTAGTTACTCAAACATTATTCGACGTAAATTGTATCATTTGGTAATGAATCAGTGTGACATGATGAATAGGAAACGTAAAGATCAAGATCCCTGTATTTGAGTTTTCTGAGGTGGATCACTGCGAAATCGAATTTTTATTCATTTTTCATGAGGCAATGTATTGCATTTCGACAGAAAATTCGAAAGATTTTTGCGCGTATGTTCTGGGGAACATTGCGTTATCATTTTGCCCAAATTGCCGAAAAGGGTCTAATACGATTGGATTCGACTCCCTGATGAAGAATTCGAGGTCAAATTTGATTCTGAACGGCCGGCCGGCCATTATCAAGATAACTTGAGAACGGAAAGAGATAGCTACTTGAAATTTTCAGGGTAGGCAGCGCGTCCCGATACGACGAAAAAATCGTGTATGGGCGTAATCGGCCCAACGGTTTTCGAGTAATAATTTCGTCATCAACCAATACAGGTCTGATCGAATGGAAACTTGGTAGCTAGTTGTTGAATACTGACACAAAGACGTTTGTGAAATTATGTGAGAATTGTATCACGATAACCTGCTAACGGAAAGTGGTAGCGACTTGCAGTTTTTAGGGTAGGATGTGCATCTGAATGCGACATTCGAGTTTGTTAATAAGCATAATCGAACAAATGGTTTTGGAGTTATACCCATCTGAAATTTAGTGTGTATTTCCTCAATAACTCGAAAAAAAGGAAACCGATCCAATTCAACCATGGTTATTAGTTATAAAACGACAACGCAAAAATTCTAGCGAAATTTCGTGAGGATCGTATCACTAGACAATATAAAAAAAAAACTATATATCAGTAACTATTGATCCGACATCACTGAAATTTTGCAAGAGTCTTCTAAACCTAATACTGCCAAGTTACAAGATTCAACAAGATCGGATCTATATTGTTGGAGATCCGAGCAGCCTTGGGTGAGTTCAGTAGCTGGATGGGTGACCGTTGTCTCGATAACTTTCGGAAGAAAAGAGATAGGGATTTTCAGGGTAGGATGCGCATCCAAATGGGAGGGTTGAGTTCGTTGTTGGGCATAAGCGGCCCGACGGATTCGGAGCTATACCCATCTGGAATATTATTTCCTCGATAACTAAAAAAATACAGACCCCATCGAATAGAAGCTCGGTTACTTGTTGTAGAAAATCGACGTGTGTGACATTTTGTGAGGACCGTACCACTGGTAAATTCTAAAAAAAATACGAAAATATATTATTTATCTCAGGTAACTTGAGAACGGAAAGAGATAGGAACTTGCAATTTTCAGGGTAGATTGTGCATCCAAATGCGACATTTAAGTCCGTTAATTGGCATAATCGGCCAAATTATTATACTCATCTGAAACTTTGCTGTAATTACCTCTATAACTCAAAATATACAAATCTGATTTAATTAAAACTGGGTGATTAATTGTAGAATGCCGACCCACTAATTTTCACGAAATTTCGTATTTCAATTCCAATAGAATACATATTAATTATGTCACATTTAAAATATCTCTGATCATATACGATTCTCTAATGAATTCTGTAAATAAAACGTTATGAAATGTATCCATATAATTTATAATAGCTGAGAAAACGGTATACACATATCGATGCTAAATTCATAGTAGAGTGTCCAAGAGAGTGAGTATACCACAGAACATGCGCGCAAAAGCTCCTGACTTCACGTCAGTGCTTGAACCAATTTTTGCGCGTATGTTCTGGGGAACATCGTGTTATCATTTTGCCCAGATGTCTGTAACATTCGAATTTTTTTACGATAATGGTCTCAAACGATTCGGTTCGACTCCTCAATGAAGAATTCGAGGTCAAATTTGATTCTGTCCGGCCGGCCGTCCGGCCGTTGTCACAATAACTTGAGAACGGAAAGAGCTAGCGACTTGAAATTTGCAGGGTTGGTGGCGCATCTCAATACAACGGACAAGTTCGTTAATGGGCATAATCGGCCCAATGGTTTCCAAGTAATAATTTTGTTTTCAACCAATATAGATCCGATCGAATTTAAACTTGTTGAATAGTTGTAGCATATAAACCTAAGCACGTTTGTGAAATTTTGTGAGAATCGTATCGCTAAAAAATTATTAAAAAATATTTTTGTTCTCACGATAACCTGAGAACGGAAAGAGATAGTGGCTTGAAGATTTCAGGTTAGGCTTTGCATCTGAATGCGACATTTGAGTTTGTTTATAAGCCTAATCGGCCAAACGGTTTGAGGATTATTGCCATCTGAAATTTGATTGTTTTTTGTTCCTCATTAACTCAAAAAATACAAAACCGATTGAATTCAAACATGGTTATTAGTTGTAGAATGCCAACGCAAAAATTTTTGCAAAATTTCGTGAGGATAGTATTTGTAGAAAATTTTTAAAAAATCATTGAAAATTGAAAAAAGAATTCTATATATAAGTAACTATTCGTCTGAAATTGCTGAAATTTTGCAAGAGCTTTTAGAACCTAAATCTTCTGTCAAGTTTCAAGTTTTGACACGATCGGTTAAATATTGTTGGAAATTGGAGCAGCCTTGTGTGAGTTCTGTAAATTGGTGACCGTTGCCTCGATAACTTTCGAACGAAAGGAGAAAGGGACTTGCAATTTCCAGGGTAGGTTGCGTATCCGAATGGGAGAGTTAAGTTCAGTTTTGGGCATAATCGGTCCAACGGTTTCCGAGTTATACCCACCTGGAATATTATTTCCTTGATAACTCAAAAAATAAAGATTCGATCGAATTGAAGCTTGGTAACTATTAGTAGAAAATCAACATAAAGAAGTATTTAAAATTTTGTATGAACCTTACCCCTAGAAAATTTACCATGGTAAATTCGATTAGGGGTGTCCAATACAGAAGAATGGACAATAGAACATACGCGCAAAAGCTCCTGACTTCATGTCAGTGCTTTAACCAATATGTTTATAATTCTCAAATGCAAAAAGTCATAATCGCCATAATATCAACGTTTCGGAACGAAAATCAGACATTTTGTAAATGCATTTGGAATATCACATCGAAACATGTAGTGTGCACTGTGCATGGAAGAAAGACCCTGTAAAACTTGTTCAAAATCTAAAAGCACACTATAATTTGTGGGATTCACTTTTGCATCAGGTGGATTGAAAGAAACCGTCCAATGATATACCCAACTCTATAATTACTGATGAAATACGCATTTGTGGTTAAGGGAAAACCCAAAAGCATCAATCTGGCGGAATTCAAAAAGAAGAGTTCCATTTGATGTTTGGCGTGGAAAATATATATCAATAAATTAATACGTTCTGTGTTTTTACCACCACGTCAAAATCCCTAGAATTATCTAAGGTTCTTTGAAGACATTCTGTCTCATCTTCAAAATACAGATGCTGATTTTGGATAAATATTCTAGTATAATGCGGCAGCGGCTTAATCAAAATATTAACATTTGAATAAAGTGTATCAAAAATCCAAATCACTGTTTTCGAAGAGATGGGCCTCATCCTTGGCCAGCTCGTTCTCCTGATTTGATATGTTTGTATCATTTTTCATGGGGTTGTTTGAGAGAAAAAGTTTATAGTGTTAAAATTATTGATAGGGAACCTTTTTCCCAAAGAATATCCCTGCCGTATAAAAACCTTGAAAAGCCTCTACTTACATAACTTACTAACTATAGGGCACAGAAATAAATGCATCGGATGGACATTTGAGAAAAATAAAAATTGAGTTTAATTTAATGTGCGCATGTTCTGGGGAACAGCGTGCTATCTCAGTTTACCAAATGTCTGTAAACTTCAATTTTTTTGCCGAAAATGGTCTCAAACGATTAGGTTCAACTCAATGATGAAGAATTCGATTTCAAATTTGATTCCGCCCGGCCGGCTGTCCAGCCGTCCGGCAGTTGCCGCAATTGAGATTTTCAGGGTAGGTGGCGCATCCAAATGCGACGGACAAGTTCGTTAATGGGCATAATCGGCCCACCGGTTTCCAAGAACATATTTTGTTTTCAACCAGTACAGATCCGATCAAATTGAAACTTGGTAACTATGTAATTGTAGAATACCGACATAAAGACGCATGTGAAATTTTGCGGTTATAGTATCCCCAGAAAATTAAAAAAATTATTAAATAATATTATTTATCTCACAATAACTTGAGATTGGTGAGAATAGCGACTTGCAATTTTCAGGATAGGTTATGCATCGGACAGGTGCCAGGTGGGTATAACTATACCCATCTGGAATATTATTTTCTCGACAACTCAAAAAATACAGATCCGACCGAATTGAAACTTGGTAACTAGCTGTGAAATACCAACATAAAGACGTATGTGAAATTTAGAGAGGATCGTATGACTTAAACATTTTAAAAACATTATGTATGTCACGATAACTTAAGAACAGAAAGAGATAGCGACTCGCAATTTTCAGGGTAGGTTGAACATCTGAATGCGACATCTCATCATCATCATTGAGAAGGCGTGTCGCGTATTCATTTCCGGTCTAAATCGGTTATTCTTGTGACGTAGGTTGCCAACTGTCTCGCCATCGTTTCGGTGGGCGTCCGATGGGTGTTCGTCCGTGGAGTTCTCTGGTGTCTGAGCTCAGTCTGTTGCTGATCATGCTGATCCATTATCTTCGCCTCTTCCTTGTTCGTCTCACCACATCGTCTGCTTGACATCTCTCTCTAATGCGAATTCCCATTTGAGTTCGTTAATAGGGATAATGGACAAATGGTTAAACACATCTGAAATTTTGTTGTTATTTCTTCTATACCCAAGATATACAAATACAAATCCGATCCAATTAAAACTAGGTATCCAGAAATTACTTGAGAAGTAAGTTTTTGCGCGCGTGTTCCGCAAGGAACAGCGTGCTATCATTTTGCCACAATGTCTGTATTTTGCGAATTTTTGTTCGAAAATGGTCAAATTCGATTCTGTCCGGCCGGCCGTTAGCACGATAAATCTCGAACGAAAGTAGTTAGAGGTTTGAAATTTGCAGGGCAAGTTTGGGGCGTAAATATATCGGAAGAGTTCGTTAACGGGTGAAATCCACCGAGCGGTTTCGGAGTTATGGCCCTTTTACTTAAAACATTTTTTATGAATATTTCCGGATGCAATCACTCGATCTATCTGAAATCTGGTGTCAAATTATAGAATCTTAACCTTTTTATGCATAAGAAGTTTTGTATTGGTCGGAGTGTCCTAAAGTGCCAAAAAAAAATTCAAAAATTTTAAAATTTTGTTTTCGTCATAACTCGAAAAATACTGATCTGATTGAATTGAAACCCGGTAGCTAGACGTAAAAGACCGAAGCAAATACTTCTGTAAAACTTTGGTAGGATCACGTGACATGAAAAATTTCAAAAAATTAATACTAGTTTGCGCAATATTTTGCTTGAAATTCCGAAACCTATTTTTGGCGCTCTAGTTCCTCGGAACTGAGTGCTTATCAATTTGCCCAAATGTCAATAATTTTCGAATTTTTCGATGAATATGGTCTTAAACGATTTGGTTCGACTCACTGATCAAGAATCCGTAGTCGAAATTCATTCTGTCCGGCCGTAGGCACGATATCTCTCGAACGGAATGAGCTAAACAGTTGAAATTTTCACAGTAGGTTTGGGGGATAAATATCTCGGCTAAGTTTGTTATTGGGCAAAATCGGACAGATGGTTTCGAAGTAACAAAAAAAAATTTTTTTTTTACAAAACAAATTCAAAATTACATTTTTTTCAATAAGCAGTTTTACCATAAGAATCCAATGATATCATTTTAAACTCCAACAAGCTAATACTTTCGGAGATATAATTTTTCAAAATTTCAATAATAAATCGTATTTCAACGTTCAATTGGCCAGATTTAATTTGATTTCTTCCATGGTGCAGTTCTCATTCTCATGATTGCTCATTTAATCTTGATAAATAAACTATCATTTGAATTGAACTTCCTTTATGATGCAGTTCTATCATATGAATACATTGATATAATTCCCAACTCTGAGAAACCAATACTTTCGGAGATATAATTTGTCTGTTTGAACTAGAGCGCCAGAAAGCTCCTGTCCACAGCGCTTGAACCCATTTTTTTAAATCTCATACTGCCCCTTCCAAGCATTTTTCGTTAAGCGCATGCGTAGATGAGAAAAGATTTAACTGCTGAAGTTTTCGTCTGAGAGGATTGGGGTGGAGGATGCTATTCCTCCATAGAATCCCCTGGAGAGGGCGCATGCGTGGATTCAAGATGTGATATCTCCTGAACTACTGTTGTGTTGCTGCTTTGGTGCGCGTGCTATAAACATGATGATGATTATACTGACCCTCCCAAGTCTTCCCCATGGAGATCCCTCAGAAGCTCCTAGGAGCTTGTGTGACTAAGGAAAGTCAATTGTCTTCTTTGTCAACTTTGTTATTCTATCCTTATATAGCAGCTTAGACACAGCACTGTTAATTTATGACCCGACACCGAATGGTGTTCACTACCCTCTGGGAAGATCTCCGGCTCGTTCTATCCGCTGAGCTTGAAACCCTCATCGTTCAATTCAAATTAACCAACGTGAACACGTGCGCTAAAGATTACTTACTTCACGTCAGTGCTTTTTTATATATTAACATCCTTTACAAACTTTTACCAATAAACAACTTCAGATTCATAGAAAAATCCGGAGAACCGCTTCGAATGCAGCCAACTTGAACGTTTTTATAACGTATTGTACTAGACGTTCACTAATGATACATAGCTTTCAACGAGATATTTTTCTTTTCTCCCATTAAACACTCTTAGCAAAAGTGCTTCTATCGTAGTTCAGCCTAAGGAAGCACATCACGCAAACAGCTCCTTTGTGCGTTACAATGATACTATCAGGGGGTCTATTCTCGACCATTCGCAATTTTAACGATCGGTCGCATATGCTTTATATTTCTATAGAGATGCGAACGATCGTGCAAATTGCGAATGGTCGAGAATAGAGCCCCTGATATCTAGGGCCAAGTTCCACTAGGCGATCGCAACGTTCGTAGAGTCGTCTGCGCAGTTCTGCGAACGTGCGCGTGATCGTTGTGAGACCTTAGTGGAACGCGCCCTAGGAATATTCGTGAAGCAACTAATTTCCTCGGAGACTTGCCAAGATGTCTGTGGGTGCCAGGTTCACACCTCTCAGTAGAGTGTGAATCTTATTGCGCATATGTTCTGGGGAACATCGCGTTATAGTTTTGCCCAAATGTCTGTAACTTTCGAATTTTTTGACGAAAATGGTCTCAAACGATTTAGTTCGACTCCCCAATGAAGGATTCGAGGTCAAATTTGATTCTGTCCGTCCGGCCGTTGCCACGATAACTTGAGAACGAAAAGAGCTAGTGACTTGAAATTTTCAGGGTGGGTGGCGCATTCCAATACGACGGACAAGTTCGTTAATGGGCAAAATCGGCGCAATGGTTTCCGAGTAATGATTTTGTTTTCAACCAATATCAATCCGATCGAAACTAAACTTGGTGAGTAGTTGTAGAATATGAACCTAAGCACGTTTGTGAAATTTTGTGTGAATCGTATTGCTAGAATTAAGTATCCAATACAGGAGAATGGACAACGTAATTTACTAATGGTAAATTCGATTTAGGGTGTCCAATACAGGAGAATGGACAATAGAACATACGCGCAAAAGCTTCTGACTTCACGTCAGTGCTTGAACCAATTTTTATAATTTATCATTTGATACAGTCGTTGCTATAAATGATTCACTATCAATATCATTCTATACCTTTTCAAGTTCAATTTCCGGAAATGTAAAAGGAATTTTGCAAATAGTAAAACCAATTTCGGAAAAGGTAAAACCAATTTCGGAAAAAGTAAATTCAATTTCGGAAAGAGTAAAACCTATTTCGGATAGAGTAAATCCAATTTCGGACGAAATATTCAGAATAACTTTGTCAAATCTGTGTCCGTAAGTCTCCTTTTCGTTAATATCGTAATTAATTGACTTCTTCAGATTACGTCATACGAAATTCTTAACAATTAAAAATTCATCGACTAATTGCTACCTAGTCGGTGAGGTTTGGGCATTTAGGTCTCGTGGTTCGGTTTACATTATTGAGTAGGTATTTCGTAAATTTCGGTTTATTTTTTGGCGGAATTACTTGTTGACGAAAAATATGGATGGTGGTTCAAGCACTGACGTGAAGTCATAAGCTTTTGCGCGTATGTTCAATTGTCCATTCTTCTGTATTGGACACCCTTAATCGAATTTACCATGGTAAATTATGTTGTCCATTCTCCTGTATTGGACACTCTTAATTCGAATTTACCATGGTAAATTTGAAGAATTCAGAAGAATGGACAATTGAACATACGCGCAAAAGCTTATGACTTCACGTCAGTGCTTGAACCAATTTTTTTTTTCGTGATTTTTTTGAAATTTTCTAGGAGTGCGGTTCCTAAAATTTTTTTTTCGTCATTTTTTTCAAATTTTCTAGGGGTACGGTTCCTACAAAAATTTTAAACACGTCTTTATGATGATTTTCTACTACTAGTTACCAAGCTTCAATTCGATCGAATATTTATTTTTTGAGTTATCAAGGAAATAATATTCCAGATGGGTATAACTCGGAAACCGTTTGACCGATTATGCCCAAAAACGAACTCAACTCTCTCTTTCGGATACGCAACCTACCCTGAAAATTGCAAGTCCCTATCTCCTTTCGTTCGAAAGTCATCGAGGCAACGGTCACCCATCTACTGAACTCACACAAGAATGCTCGAATCTCCAACAATATTCAACCGATCGTATTAAAACTTGAAACTTGGCAGTAGAGTTAGGTTATGAAGGCTCTTGCAAAATTTCAGCAATTTCAAACGAATAGTTAATAATACTATCCTCACGAAATTGTGCAAGAGTTTTCGCGTTGGCATTCTACAACTAATAACCACGTTTGAATTCAATCGGTTTAGTGTTTTTCGAGTTAATGAGGAACAAAAAACAACCAAATTTCAGATGGCTATAACTCTAAAACCGTTTGGCCGATTATGCTAATAAACAAACTGAAATGTCGCGTTCTGGTGCACATCCTAACCTGAAAACTTCAAGCCGCTATCTCTTTCCGTTCTCAAGTTATCGTGACAACAAAAATATTTTTTAATAATTTTCTAGCTATACGATTCGCACAAAATTTCACAAACGTGCCCAGGTTCATATTCTACAACTACTCACCAAGTTTCAATTCGATCGGATTTATATTGGTTGAAAACAAAATTATTACTCGGAAACCACTGGGCCGATTATTCCCATTAACGAACTTGTCCGTCGTATTGGGATGCGCCACCCACCCTGAAAATTTCAAGTCGCTAGCTCTTTTCGATCTCAAGTTATCGTGGCAACGGCCGGACAGAATCAAATTTGACCTCGAATTCTTCATTGGGTAGTCGAACTGAATCGTTTGAGACCATTTTCGTCAAAAAATTCGAAAGTTACAGACATTTGGGCAAAATGATAACGCGATGTTCCCCAGAACATACGCGTAAAAATTTAAACCGAACCGCCAGACCCAAA
Source organism: Halyzia sedecimguttata (assembly GCA_937662695.2). Taxonomy (NCBI): domain Eukaryota; kingdom Metazoa; phylum Arthropoda; class Insecta; order Coleoptera; family Coccinellidae; genus Halyzia; species Halyzia sedecimguttata. Next base: position 4,127,527 of record OW569416.2, on the reverse strand, counting down.
TGCCCAACCCCAGCGAGTACGTAGATTGCAATTAGACGATAAATATTTTTCCTGCAATTTGGTCATTCTTAAAAATCTCTTATCGAACGTCTTGAAAAGTGAGAAAGAAAATATTTATTACGAGAATAACGAAAATGTGTTTTATGGTCTCAAAATTGAACTAAGTAATTCTGAATATTTTGTCCGAAATGGGATTTACTTTTTGAAATTGGTTTTACCTTTTTCGGAAGGAATTTTACTTTTCCGAAATTGGTTTTACTATTACCGAAATTGGTTTTACTTTTTCCGAAATTGAACTTGAAAAGGTATAGATCCCTGAAAAATATCAAGAGACGCCGTTACTGTGAGTTTATATCTGAAAGCATATTTCAGTTTAATCAAATCATTAAATGAATGGCTCCTTCATTTCAGAGTTGTTTGTGTTTTTTTTTAATCGACATTGTCAGGAACCCTTGGGCGTTATTCACACAAAAACTAACTTAATCCAGATTTAGTAATTTATATCAAGAGACTCACCAGTTTGCTCTGAGTCCAATTGTTTTATGAAATTCCTCTCAACGATGTTAGTTCGAATGATATAGGTACCTATATCTATACCCGTAACTCTACTAGTTCCACTTCGCTCTCAGTTCAACTAGGAGCTGGCGCTTGTTGACAAGACAATAATTATAATGAATACCACAGAGCTGGAGTCTTAAGATTCTTTGAAACTGTGTTTTCAATTAAAAAACAAGTTGGTTCGCAATACGTCGAATACGACCATCATAAATAAGGAGAATGCTTGATGGTAATGATATGTTTTAAATCACTTACCTAAGATTCACATTCACACGACTGCACGTGAGCTGCATATTTCTCTAATATACATGTCTACCATCCTCGAAAGCCCCAGTAACAATTATATCCGAATTAAACCTGCAATTGTTATCACACTGTTTATATGCATGTATAATCAGATATCCAGACAACAAATTTGCGACAACTGATTGGAAGATTGTATTCCACACGGAAAGCTTATGTAGTAGGTTCATTCAAATAATTGACCCATTAGGATCATTAGATGTTTATCAGCTTCTAGAAATATTAAAGTTTTGAAATTTATTTCACAGCCGTTTGTCGATGCGGCGTATGTTTCTAAAATACTTTAATCGAAATTCATCATCAACTTTGGAGTATTCAATGAAACTACCTATTTCTTTCACCGGCATCAGATTGCTCGCTTGATTTGGTACATTTTTGCGCGTATGTTCTGGGGAACATCGCGTTATCATTTTGCCCAAATGTCTGTAACTTTCGAATTTTTTTACGAAAATGGTCTCAAACGATTTAGTTCGACTCCCCAATGAAGAATTCGAGGTGAAATTTGATTCTGTCCGGCCGTTGCCACGATAACTTGAGAACGAAAAGAGCTAGCGACTTGAAATTTTCAGGGTAGGTGGCGCATCCCAATACGAAGGACAAGTTCGTTAATGGGCATAATCGACCCAGTGGTTTCCGAGTAATAATTTTGTTTTCAACCAATATAAATCCGATCGAATTGAAACTTGGTGAGTAGTTGTAGAATACGAACCTAAGCACGTTTGTGAAATTTTGTGCGATTCGTATGGCTAGAAAATTATTAAAAAATATTTTTGTTGTCACGATAACTTGAGAACGGAAAGAGATAGCGGCTTGAAGTTTTCAGGTTAGGATGTGCACCAGAACGCGACATTTCAGTTTGTTTATTAGCATAATCGGCCAAACGGTTTTAGAGCTAGTTATAGCCATCTGAAATTAGGTCGTTTTTTGTTCCTCATTAAGTCGAAAAATACTAAACCGATTGAATTCAAACGTGATTATTAGTTGTAGAATGCCAACGCGAAAACTCTTGCAGAATTTCGTGAGGATAGTATTTGTAGAAAATTTTTAAAAAATCATTAAATATTGAAAAAAAATTCTATATATCAGTAACTATTCGTTCGAAATTGCTGAAATTTTGCAAGAGCCTTTATAACCTAACTCTACTGCCAAGTTTCAAGTTTTAACACGATCGGTTAAATATTGTTGGAGATTCGAGCAGCCTTGTGTGAGTTCAGTAGGTGGGTGACCGTTGCCTCGATAACTCTCGAACGAAAGGAGATAGGGACTGCAATTTTCAGGATAGGTTGCGTATCTGAATGGAAGAGTTGAGGCATAATCGGTCTAACGGTTTCCGAGTTATACCCACCTGGAATATTATTTCCTTGATAACTCAAAAAATAAATATTCGATCGAAATGAAGCTTGGTAACTAGTAGTGGAAAATCAACATAAAGACGTGTTTAAAATTTTGTAAGAACCGTACCCCTAGAAAATTTGAAAAAAATGACGAAACAAAAAATTTTAAGAACCGTACCCCTAGAAAATTTTAAGAAAATCACGAAAAAAAAAATTGGTTCAAGCACTGACGTGAAGTCAGAAGCTTTTGCGCGTATGTTCAATTTTCCATTCTTCTGTATTGGACACCCTTAATCGAATTAACCATGGTAAATTATGTTGTCCATTCTCCTGTATTGTACAACCATGGTTAATTCGATTTAGGGTGTCCAATACAGAAGAATGGACAATAGAACATACGCGCAAAAGCTTCTGACTTCACGTCAGTGCTTGAACCAATTTTAATCAGTCATATTCAATTAGTTGCCATGGTTACATAGAAATATCAACTTCTATGGAAAAGTGGCTTTTGCAGCGGTCCACCAGAAAAATCATAACATTGGAAGTAATCCTAATAATTAATATAGCAAAATACCCGACAATAATAAATCAAGAATGGAGCTTGGAACTATTCGTACATGGTCACTGAATGATTTGGCTCAATTGCAACTGCTACAATAAAGTTGAAGCCTTGATATATTTCAAACTGAAATTTCTTGATTATTTTGAATAGCACCCCAATATTTAATTTAAACATGTCGAAAGAGGATCCTTCAAAACCTCATTTTACAACCGAGTTATTGTCAGAACCGAGATATTGTTGGAACTATTGGAAAAATACTGTTTTTTTCCTGGGAGCATAGTAGCCTTGGGCGAATTAAGTACCTGGATGGGTGACCACTCTGGCTATGGATTTGAACAAGCGTACCAAAGGAGACTAACGTCACGTCAGTGCTTTACCAATTTTTGGCATTCAGTAGCTGGATGGGTGACCGTCGCCTCGATAACTTTCGAACGAAAAGAAGTGAAATTTTCAGGCTTGGTTGCGCATCCGAATGGGAGAGTTAATTTCGTTGTTGGGTATAATCGGCGCAACGGTTTCGGAGTAATAAACATCCGGAATATTATTTTCTCGATAACTCATATAATACAGACCCGATCATATTGAAACTTGTTCTCAGTTGTAGAATATCGACATAAAGACGTGTGTGAAATTTTGTGAGGATTGTACCACTAGTAAATTCTAAAAAAATCATCATAAATTATTATTTACGTCACGATAACTCGAAAACATAAAGAGATAGAGATTTGCAATTTTCAGGGTAGGTTGTGCAGCCCAATACGACATTTGAATTTGTTTAGAGGCATAATCGGCCGAACGGTTTTGGAGTTATTCCTATCTGAAATTTGGTTGTTATTTCATCAATAACTGTAAAAATGGAAAACTGATCCAATTCAAACATGGTTATTAGTTGGAGAATGTCAACGCGAAAACTCTTGCGAAATTTTGTGAGGATCGTATCACTAAAATATTTTTAAAAAATCATTGAAAAAAATTCTCCATATCACAAACTATTCATCAGACATTGTGGAAATCTTGCGAGAGCCTTCAAAACCTAACTATACATCCAAGTTTTAAGTTTGTACATGATCGGATCTACATTGTTGGAGATCCGAGCATCCTTGTGTGAGTTCAGTAGCTGGATGGGTGACCGTTGCCTCGATAACTTTAGAACGAAAGGAGATAGGGACTTGCAATTTTTAGGGTAGGTTGTGCATCCCAATGGGAGGGTCAAGCTCGATTTTGGGCATAATCGGTCCATCGGTTTCGGAGTTATACCCACCTGGAATATAATATTATTATATTATTGTAATATTTACAGTATAAATAAAGGCAATTTATTATTATTATTATTATTATTATTATTATTACTTTAGAACGAAAGGAGATAGGGACTTGCAATTTTTAGGGTAGGTTGTGCATCCCAATGGGAGGGTCAAGCTCGATTTTGGGCATAATCGGTCCATCGGTTTCGGAGTTATACCCACCTGGAATATAATATTATTATATTATTGTAATATTTACAGTATAAATAAAGGCAATTTATTATTATTATTATTATTATTTCCTCGATAACTCAAAAAATATACACTCGATCGAACTGAAGCTTGGTTACTAGTTGTAGAATATCGACATAAAGACGTGTATGAAATTTTGTAAGAGCCTTACTCCTAGAAAATTAAAAAAATTACGAAAAAAAAATTGGTTCAAGCACTGAGTCAGGAGCTTTTTCGCGTATGTTCTATTGTCCATTCTCCTGTATTAGACCTCTTAATCGAATTTACCATGGTGAATTCTATTGTTCGTTCGTTCTCCTGTATTGGACACTCTTAATCGAATTTACCAATTTTTTGATTGAATGAGTTGATATTCCATATTCCAACATAATTGCATTCTTCTGCCAAGGTATGAATACAAGAACACAAGGGATTTTTCCTTCAATCAATAATATCGGAGTGTTCGTATTAAAATAATAGACTTATTACAGCAGAAAAAATTCAACTGTAGTTATGCATGGTTTCTAATCCAGGTTTGATATAATATAATGATTCTTCGAGGTACGTAGATAGTGAAATGATCAGCAATTATCCTCTTCTGCATTCCTGCTTAATTCTAATCGATTTAATCATCTGTCCAAGTTGAAATGCTCTCATTGTAATCTGTTCGATGTTTTCTGTTTTCTCTCCTTAAAGGACTGTGGACCAGTTCAAGAGAGTTATAAAATGTAATTATCTTCATAAAGCAATGATCTAAATCTTTGCTTCAAAGGAAGTTAGATGAGAATATAAAAATACACCACGAATAACTCAATAGCGCTTGTTGCAATCTAAACATTTACCTAATTACATATATTGTAACATGTTTTATGGAATGTATTTCCTAGAAGCTGTTTAATTTTTGTGCGTGTTTTGAAAGACTATTTTATGTTAACCTTTATAAAAAGTGTTTGGTGTTTATTATTTTGTTTTCGGAGGGAACATGAAATTTTGGAAATATTTTTCCGTTTTTATTTCTGTCGTAAGAGTTATATTTTTGACGAGTTGTTTATATTTATGTTTGTTGATAATATTTTCAGCAATTTGGAATATATTTTGTTTTTCTTTATTGTTTAGCGACATATTAAATACATGACTTAAACATTATAAAAAGGATAGAAATGGAATCACACATTTTCAAAGTACCTATCGAGAAATAAAGAAACCTTAGAGGTTTACTACAAGAGATGTGGTTAAATATCTCCTTTCTGCCAAGTCCTAGTTCTTTCCTCTGTTTTTGGCGATCTTGTTCCTCGGAACAGAGTGCTTATCAATTTGTCCAAATGTCCAATGTCCAAATGTAATTTTTGAATTTTGCCTGAAAATGATCTTAAACGATTTGGTTCGACTCGCTGATCTAGAATCCGTGGTCGAAATCGATTCTGTTTGGCCATCGAACCGGCCGTTAACACGATAACTATCGAACAGAATGCGCTCAACAGTTGAAATTTTCAGAGTAGGTTTGGGAGATAAATATCTCGGTTATGTTCGTTATTGGGCAAAATCGGCCGGATGGTTTCGGAGAAACGAAAAAAACAATTTTTTGTTACATTACAAATTTCGAATTAAACTTTTTTTGAGATGCAGTTTCATCATGAGCATCCACTGATGATATTTTCAACTCTAACAAGCTAATACTTTCGGAGATATGATGTTTCAAATTTTCAATAATACATCGTAGATCTATGTTTTCACAGAATGTGAATTCTATCTGTCTGTGTTCTATCTGTTTTCACTCTTCATACATGTAATCTTATCTACCTATAACAGACATGTCAAATGTTCTGTTCTAACAAAAAAAGTACGAGAGAATGCAAAATGACCAATTGTATGATATTATAATTACCCCTACCCTATATGCCCTCGAATAATCCATAAGATTCTATTATAAAAAATCCATTGATATCATTCCCAACTCTGAGAAACACTTTCGGAGATATGATTTGTCATTTCTGGCGCTCTTGATCCTCGGAACAGTTCGCTTATCAATTTGCCAAATGTCTGTAATTTTCGAATTTTTGGCTGAAAATGGTCTCAAACGTTCTGGTCGACTAACTGATCAAGAGCCTGTGGTCAAAATCGATTCTGTCCGGCGTCCGTTAACAGGATAACCCTCAAACGGAATGAGCTTGACAGTTGAACTTTCAAATTAAAATTTTTTAAGATGCAGGTTCATCATAAGAATCCATTTATGTCATCTTCAACTCTAACAAGCTAATACTTTCAGAGATATGATTTTTCAAATTTTCAATATTAAATCATAATTCGATGATTTCACAGAAGGCTGAAATCGAAAATTAACGTCGGTATTTGTATCTATGAATTTCATGATCTGTGTTCATACATGTCATCTTAACTACCGTTAAGACACATGTCATATTTATTTCTGGTTTTATTCAAAATTCGTTACTCATTATATAAAATACCTCCTGTTCTAGAAAACAGAGTGAATGCAAAATAACCAATGAAATAACCTCAGCTATCGTATAGAATTATGAGGATTATAGGATATTATAATTTTTGGCTGATAATTTAATGCACGTGGATAATCCATGTGATGATGGAAATATATATACTTTGCTAGGTTAATCAAATTGGGTTCAGAATATCTCCAGTAAAAACAAAACTGAAATATTGGCTGAGTTTCAATTGATATAATATAATTTTCAGAGTAGATTTGAAAAATGAATATGTCGGATAAGTTCATTATTGGGTAGAATCGGTCTGGTGGTTTCGGATTAATAATTTTTGGAACTCTTGCTTTTTTTTAATGACACTTTTTTGAATTCAAATTCTTTTATGATACAGTTCTATCATAAGATTCCATTGATATCATTCCCAACTCTGAGAAACCAATACTTTCGGAGATATGATTTGTCAGTTTGAACAAGGGCGCCAAAACCCCTGGCCACAGGGCTTTCCCCCTTTTATTGGTGGCACTCTTATTCCTCCACAACAGAGTGGTTAAAAATTTGCCCAAATGTCAGTAATTTTCGAGTTTTTGGCAGAAAATGGTCATAAACGATTTAGAACGACTCCCTGTTCAAGAATCCGTGGTCAAAATCGATTATGTCCGGCCGCCCGTCCATTAACACGATAACTCTCGAACAGAATGAGCTAGACAGTTGAAATAATTTTTAGAGTAGGTTTTGGGAGATATATATATATATATATATATATATATATATAAATATAATATAATATAATATAATATAATATAATAAATAGAGCGGCTCCTTCGAGGTGTATTCTTCCATCGGCGGTTGACTTATGCACCACTGACGATTCCTAATAAGGATGAAACCGCGGTATGTTGCTAGTCAGCGTTGATGGAATTACACTTTGTGGATGACTCTTGACTGCGGTCCCTGCTAGTCCTATTATTATTTATGTCTAGTGGTTAGCTTTCCATAAAAGCGAAACTCACTCATTTGCTCTATTCATTTCTGCGCATTGCGCACTAAAACCAGGGCGTTTTCACGTTCCTCGTGGCGTCTGCGAGGAATTCAAAATAGAATTCTGCAATTAGTCACGTTTGGAACAAAGAATGTACGCAGGGATCTATGTTTTGAGTTTTCCGCAACGGGAGCCTGGTTGGTTGAACGCTAGGTGTCGCTCTGTGTACTTTGTACTCAGAGGGTATACCTGGGGTTCGATAGAGCGGCTCCTTCGAGGTGTATTCTTCCATCGGCGGTTGACTTATGCACCACTGACGATTCCTAATAAGGATGAAACCGCGGTATGTTGCTAGTCAGCGTTGATGGAATTACACTTTGTGGATGACTCTTGACTGCGGTCCCTGCTAGTCCTATTATTATTTATGTCTAGTGGTTAGCTTTCCATAAAAGCGAAACTCACTCATTTGCTATATATATATATATATCGATTAAATTCGTTAGTCGGCAGGAAATAAAATATTTTTTTTTACATCACAAATTTTAAATTAAATTTTTACAAGTTGCAGTTTCATCATGAGAATCCATTGATATCTTTCTGAACTAGTACAAACTGATTCTTTCGGAGATATAATTTTCTAAATTTCAATAATTATTCTTTTATATCTATATGATTTCCTCGAATACACTAATTATAATTTGCTGATGTATGTGAATCCAACATGAGGTGAGTCATAGAGCTACGTTTTGAAATAAATTACGATAATTGACGCACAGAAGCCAATTTGAAAAATGATTGGAGCACACGGTGTTCCCAAGCGTTCACCCATCCAAGTAGCAACCACGCCAGACGCTGCTCGGCTTCAGTGTTCAAATCAAAATCAAAAACGTTTATTCAGTAAATATGATAAATTTCATGAGATTACAATCGTATTCATTTATGTGCAGACTTAAATATTGAAGTTCCTACATGATTATTAGCTACATATTACATTTTATTTGATATCAGGGATTTCAGGCAATTGAGGGAATTTTTGGGTTATTCTTGTTTGGTTTGATTTATTGGTTGATTAGGTTGGATTATACAGGAAAATAAAAGGGAAAAACCTGTTCAATTTTATTCAGGGGAAGGGGGACTATTTACAAAATTTACAATTGGCTTCAGTGTTCGGACAATATCTAGCATATTCAGTGTGGTATGACCTTAAACAATAGCTCTTCCTCTAACTCTGCAATTATATTTATGATGCAGTTCTATCATAAGAATCCATTGATATCATTCACAACTCTGAGAAATCAATACTTCAAGAGATATGATTTGTCAAAGTTTGAATATTAAGTCTAGTTCGAATTACACTTTCTGGCGCTCTTGTTCCTCGGAACTGAGTGCTTATCAATTTGCCCAAATGTCTGTAATTTTCGAATTTTTCGATGAAAATGATCTTGAACGATTTGGTTTGACTCACTGATCAAGAATCCGTGGTCGAAATCGATTCTATCCGGCCGTTAACACGATTACTCTCGAACGGAATCAGCTAGAGAGTTGAAATGTTCAGAGTAGGTTTGAGGGATAAATATCTTGGTTAAGTTCGTTATTGGGCAAAATCGGTCTTATAGTTTCGGAGTAACGAAAAAAAATATTTACATTACAACTTTTGAAATCAAATTTTTTCAAGATGCAGTTTCATCATAATAATCATTTTCAACTCTAACAAGCTAATACTTTCGGAGATATGATGTTTCAAAGTTTCAATAATACATCGGTAAGTTCTATGTATTCACAGAATGTGAACACAGAATCTGTCTGTGATCACTATTCATAAATGTGATCTTTTCTAGCTATTAGAGATTGTCAGAGTTGTTATTTTCTCTTGGAAAACGAGTATTCGACTCTTGAATTTGTGAATATATACAAGACTGTTTTGATTTAGTTTATGAAGGCAATAGGAAAGAAGAACATAATGGAATCATCAAAAGAAATTACTATTCGTTGACCACTGAGGTTAATATTACCTTTTACTTCTTAAAGTAGTGAGACATGTTTCTATATAGGTACAGTATTTTCGTAATGTTGCTAGCAAAAAAATACTGAAATATGGATCTACATTTGTGTATCAATCATTTTTTCTTGAGTTGAGGTTCATAATACAGAAAATAATGTGTTAGTGGTATGAACTATTAAAGTTTGAATTATGAAAAGAGGATATTATTTCATTAATATATTTTGAACTATTAAAATAATTTGTTCGTAATCCACTACCCACTCAAATATCAGGAATAAATGGACAATCTGCTATGATTGTCTCCAGTCTTGCTCTAGACATTTCGATGATACTTTCCTTAGTTATTTCGAGTTGTGAAAACTATGCACCGAGTGTAAGTTGCAACAACCCATTCCACGAGGTTGAATCATTGCAGATTGCTCATTTAATCTTGATAAATAAATTTAATGACAATTTTTGAAGCATTAAGGCATTGAAGCATTGTAGATTGCTCTTTTTTGGCACTCTAGTTCCTCGGAACTGAGTGCTTATCAATTTGCCCAAATGTCTGTAATTTTCGAATTTTTCGATGAAAATGGTCTTAAACGATTTGGTTCGACTCACTGATCAAGAATTCGTGGTCGAAATTCATTCTGTCCGGCCGGCCGTCCGGTCCGGCCGTAGGCACGATAACTCTCGAACGGAATGAGCTAGACAGTTGAAATTTTCAGAGTAGGTTTGGGGGATAAATATCTCGGCTAAGTTTGGTTATTGGGCAAAATCTGACAGATGGTTTCGGAGTAACAAAAAAAAAATTTTTTTTTTACAGAACAAATTCCAAATTAAATTTTTTTCAATAAGCAGTTTTACCATAAGAATCCATTCATATCATTTTAAACTCTAACAACCTAATACTTTCGGAGATATGATTTTTCAAAATTTCAATGATAGAATTATTCTGTGGCGATTCTATGAATTGTTATAATGTCAACTTTGACGTTGTCTCATTGTCATTCATTCCAGTAATGGTATCAATATGAGAATGATAATATGAGGAGCAACTTATCAAAACGCATTAAGTCCAAAAACCATTTTATTGGGAATCAACGAAAAACGATTTTTTCTTCCTCCCTGGCTTATAATTTGAGTATGTCGAGTTTGTTTGATAGAAATTTACATCTAAAGGTAATAACTAATCTCATTTAAATCAATACTGATCAGATATACACAGAAAATGTGAAAAACGTTTGGACTTAATGCGTTTTGATTCATCTCATTGTATATAATGCGTTTTGATGTGATTGAAATTGAAAATAATGCTGTTTGTTGCGATTTTTTATTCATTTAGATAAAACAGTCTGCACAGTAAGTGTTGGCCTGTAACCTAATTAACATGAGCAAATCGATAAAACATGTTTTTGCTTATATTTTATTTCTTTTAAAAATGCAAACGTAAACATAATTCATTGCGATGCGGTTTACATACTTTGGATTTGAATTACAGAGGGACATAATGCCATTTGGAAGATTTTGTTTACATAGGGCTATAGAGCAACAGAAAACATTTCTGAATCCGCTTCAAACTCAATTTCGCCCAAATTGGACATAACGCGTTTTGAAAAGTTACTCCTCATATAATATCATACTTTTTGTTGGTTGATATTTTCATGCCGATTGTCAATCCATATGATGATGGGAATGGTAATGGTAAGTTAATAACATTGTCATTCATTCCAGCAATCGTATAAATATGAGAATTATAATATAATATCATACTTTTTGTTGGTTGATATTTTCATGCCGATAGTCAATCCATATGATGATGGGAATGGTAAGTTAATAATATTGAGTTCAGAATATCTCCACTATAAAAACAAAACTGGAATATTGGTGTATTGAAGTAGATTTGAGGAAATATATATATTATCGTTCATCATAGAATTGAGGAATGAATATCTCGGATGAGTTCGTTGTTGGGTAGAATTCGTCTATTGGTTTTGGATTGATAATTTTTGGCACTCTTGTTGAATTTGAATTCTTCTATGATGTTTGAATTCAATTTCTGCTAAGATGAAGTTCTAAATTTCAATAATGAATCATACTTCTATTCTATGTTTTCACAGAATGCTATAATTATTCTATCTAAGCTGTGTTCGTACTCGTACTTTTCATCCTGTTCTATAAGAGAGAGTCAAATTCATTTCAGCTATTTTAATTTGGTTTCTGCCATGGTGCAGTTCTCATTCTCAGATTGCTCATTTAATCTTGATAACTAAACTATTATTTGAATTGAATTTCCTTTATGATGCAGTTCTATCATAAGAATACATTGATATAATTCCCAACTCTGAGAAACCAATACTTTCGGAGATATAAGTTGTCAGTTTGAACTAGAGCGCCAGAAAGCTCCTGTCCACAGGACTTGAACCATTTTTTTTATAAATAATCTATGAAGCATTTTTTTTAAACGACACTTTTTTTTAATTTTATTTCGTTTATGATGCAGTTTTATCATAAGAATCCATTGATATCATTCCCAACTCTGAGAAAGCAATACTTTCGGAGATAAATGATTTGTCAAAGAGCGCCAAAGCTCCTGTCCACAGGGCTTTTCCACTTGTTTGTCCAATAGAGACAAGGTGCATGTTGTACCCAATATGTGTGGGAATAAATTCGTTCGGAAAAATGCCTCCGGAAATAGCAGCATATTTAAAATTGGAAAATCCTGAGTAGTAAACTGGCCATTGTTTCAGAGGTTCGTCGGCTACTATGTTCGCTAATTCTGGGGAAGGCATAACCAATGTTAAGCGCCTGGTAGACTGGAAATCTACCACTGTTACCGAGAGTTACATCAACGAGTCAACTAATCAACCATTGGTTCAAGTCAGGAGCTTTTGTGCGTATGTTCTATTGTCTATACTTACCTCTATTGCACACTCGACTATGAATTTAGCGTCAATATACACCCTTTTCTCAGCTTTTATAATATAACTTCAGCATAACGAGAGAATTATCTATGATCACAGAATATTTAATTTTCACACAATATGTACCTATTCTATTAGAATTGAAATACGAAAAATCTTACGCCTCTAGTATAACTCCGGAATACGATATCAAGGGCGTAGCCAGGAGGGGGTTTTGGGGGTTCAAACCCCCCCGAAATGTTATTTTTCCCTTGAAAAAATTTTGCTGCAGAAAGTGACCCTTACACCCCCAAAACCCCCCCCGAAATTAATTCCTGGCTACGCCCTTGTACGATATTCACTATTTTCCGCGAAAATTAGCGGGCCGGCATTCTACAAGTTATCACCTAGTTTTAATTGGATCCTATTTTTATATTTTGAGTTATAGAGGAAATAACAAAATCTCAGATGAGGATAACCTGGATAACTCCAAAACCATTTGGCCGATTATGCTAATTAACGAACTTGAATGTCGCATTCGGATGTGCACCCTACCCTGAAAATTTTAAGTCATAGCGACTTACCATTTGCGGGGGAAATCTTTCCGTTCTCAAGTTATCGTGTGATAAATAATATTTTTTCGTAATTTTTGGCGCTCTAGTTCCTCGGAACTGAGTGCTTATAAATTTGCCCTTGTTATAATCGGGTGGAATTTCACGGTGAGGAAAGTATTTATAAGCTACTACAACTGCGGAACTTTTGATATTTGTTTATTCATAGAACGATATAGCATCTAGTACACTCTTACATTGCGACTGAGAACAAAAAGTCCAAGTACAGACTTGTGACTCGATCGATATAACTGGCCGTATATTGACCCACTGAGTGAACAATACACAGATGGCGTCACTTGACCAATTTTTGGGGATCAATCCAACACCCCCACTATCAACAATAATTGGTTAAACCTAATTTTTGACAAAAATAGGAATTTTTTACATTAGGAAGGCTCTTAGTTAAAATATCAGCAGTCATTTCATTAGTTGGGATATATTTTATGCTTAACAATTTTCGCTCGACGCAATCACGAATGAAATGATGCCTTACATCAATATGCTTTGACCTTCCATGATGGATAGGGTTCTGTGATAATTTCTGAGCACTTTGATTATCATTGAAAATTACTATTGGGTTTTGATAATCAGTCAACTCGGCTAGCAAATTCTTTAAATAAATAGCCTCTTTGGCAGCTTCTCCGAGAGCCATATATTCCGACTCTGTGCTTGATAGAGCCACAGTTCTTTGCTTACAGCTTTTCCAAGTTATAGCTGCACCAGCTAACAAAAAAACATAGCCTGTATAAGACCTTCTGTCTTCAGTACTATTTGCCCAATCTGCATCACAGAACACTTCCAAATCACAACCTTTTTTCATAAATTTTAATTTATAATCTTTAGTACCCTGCAGATATCTAAACAGTCTTTTAACATATTGCCAATGTTGCTCTGTATATCTATTATTATACTGACTCAAATAACTTATTGAATATAAAATGTCAGGTCTTGTTAAGACAGCAAGATACATGAGGCTTCCTGTTGCCCTTTGATATGGAATATTTACATTACAAGTATCATCAGATTTCAATTTACTCAAATCTATATTACAATCCAATGGTGTACTGATCGATTTACATTCTGACATATTGAAACGTTTCAAAAGCTTTTCAATGTAATCCTTTTGATCCAAGTAAATACACTCATTTTTATGATCTCTTGTTATTCTTACTCCTAAACAATTTTTCGCTTCTCCTAAATCCTTTACTTCAAATTTGGAACTTAATTTTTCTTTTAATATTCCAGTTTCATAATCATTATTTGAAAATATAAAAAAGTCATCTACATACAACGCGACAATAACTAATGACTTGTCTTCTCTTTTTGTAAATAAACAAGGTTCATGTTCAGATTTTTTATATCCGAGAGATAACATGAATTTATCTACTCTAGAATACCAAGCTCTACTGGCTTGTTTAAGACCATAAACTGCCCTTCTCAACCTGTACACTTTACTTTCTGAACCTTTCCTAACAAAACCATCAGGTTGTTGCATATAAACGGTTTCATTTAAATATCCGTTGAGGAACGCAGTTTTGACATCTAAATGTGTAATCTTTAAGTCACTTTTTACAGCTAAACCTATTAAAAGTCTTAACGTTGAATGTCTCACTACTGGTGAAAAAGTTTCGGTATAGTCCACATCTTTCTTCTGGGTATAACCCTTCGCCACTAGTCGCGCACGGTAATTGGCTTTGTTATTACTATCACTTTTGATTTTATAGACCCACTTGCACTTCACCACAGTACCTTCCTTGGGTAAATCTACCAATTCCCATGTTTCGTTCTTTTCGAAGGAATTAATCTCACTTAACATTGCATCCATCCACAAATGAGAATCTCCTCTGCAAACAGCCTCAGAAAAAGTTTGTGGTACATCTTCTTCAATGTTTATATTATTACTTTCGATGTTTGAACCAAAATACGTAACGAAGTCGTTGAAAGATCTGGGTTTTCTGGGACGCTGGGATCTTCTCAAATCCCCCAATGGTTCTAAATTCACCTCTTCATCAGGAACATATTCATCATCTATTTCCACTTGATCTGAGATATCTGATTCGGAATTTACCATGGTGTCTTCGGTGACATCCCCCACTGAAACCAAGTCTTCATCGGTATTTTCTTCTTCTAAAAATATCACATCATTCTCACATTTTTCATTGATGACAACATCTCTGCTTGTGATAATCTTATTGTCAGTTGGATCGTATAGTCTAAAACCCTTGATGTTTTCACTAAATCCAACTAATAACATTTTCTTTGCCTTTTTGTCCCACTTACGTCTTTTTTCTTCAGGTGTGTGAACCATTACTTCACTACCAAAAATGCGTATATGGCTTACGTCTGGTTTGCGATGATACCACATTTCAAATGGAGTTTTATTATCTAGAACTTTCGAAATGGTTCGATTTCTAAGGTACACGGCTGTGTTTACAGCTTCTGCCCAAAACTGTTTGTCAAGTTTTGCATCGAATAAAAGACATCGTCCTTTCTCTATGATAGTGCGATTCATCCTCTCACACATACCATTTTGTTGGGGACAATATGGATTAGTCTTCTGGTGCACTATTCCATTCTGAGATAAAATTTTTTCAAAATTTAAACTGCAAAATTCACCACCTCCATCAGATCTAAAGGTTTTTATTTTAGACCCTGTTTGGTTTTCCACTAAAGCTTTAAATTTTTTGAACTTTTCAATTGTCTCACTTTTGCATTTCAAAAAATAAACGAACACCATTCGTGTAAAATCATCTTCTAACAAAAGGAAATATCTTGATCCTCCTAGTGAGTATTTTTCCATAGGCCCACAGAGATCTGCATGTATTATTTCCAGCATTTCAGTTGCTCTATGTCCTTGTTTCGGGAATGCATTTTTACTTTGCTTTCCTTCACAACATGTTTGACATATTGGGTTACCTACTTTTCCTTTAACTTTTAAACCTTCTACTGCTCCTTCACTCATTAATTTCAGGGAATTATAACCAGGATGACCTAGTCTTCTGTGCCAAACATTATCTGTAGCAGCAACTCCCATTAATGCACTTTCAGGTTTCTCAAAGTTCAATTTGTAAACATTGTTTATTAATTCAGCTCTGGCAACTAACAAACCTTGGTCGTTTAATATATCACATCCATTTTCATAGAAAGATAATTGATTTCCATTTTTAATCAATTGACTCACCGACAGGAGATTTGTTGTAAGTCCTTGAACATAGTGTACATCTTTCACTTTTATATTAAACTTTTCAGACCCTACATTAGTTTTCATACTTATTTCACCTGAACAAATCACTGGAATCTTTTCTTTATTTGCCACTGTGATTTCTTTCACATTGGTAGAATAGTCAATGTTTTCTAGCCAATCTTTTCGAGCTGTCAGATGTAAACTAGCTCCTGAATCGATGTAGAAATCATCTGTGTTGAAATTTCCACTGAGAAATGTCGCACTCAACGCTTTCTCTGGTCTTTCTGAATAATTTCCTTTATAAACAGGTTTCGAATTCGTTTCGTCATTCTTATTCGGACATTTTGACATGAAGTGACCCTTTTGTTTACATCGAAAACAAACAATCTGTGACAACTGACAATGGCGTTTTCTGCTTGTTCTTACTGCTGCCCTCTGTGGTGTTCTTCTTGAAGTTACCACGACTCAGTAGAGCTCCTGCTGTTCTGTCACGGTTGGCTCCATCTACTGCCATGTCCATCAACTTCGCTTTTATTGAGTCTGTACCTATGCGGATCCCTGAGTGCTCGATAGCCATTAATAATGGTGAATACCTTTCTGGCAATCCCGCCAATAATAATGATCCAACCCATTCTTCGTCAATGCTAAATCCTGTTCTTCTAAGCTTTTGAGATACTTCAATTACTTGATTCACATATGATTCCATGGATTCACTGTTTTCCAATCTTAGATTGATTAGAATACGCAGAAGTCCGATTTTTCTCGAAAATCCGGAGTCTTCATATAAACTTCTGAGTTTTTCCCAAACTTCTTTTGCGTTGACGGCTTCCTTCACGTGAATGTAAATGGATGGATCCAAAGTCAGCACTAATTTCGCCTTAGCTTTCGCCACTATTGCTGAATCCGTTTCAGTTCCATCGATACATTTTGTGAGACCTTCCAGCACAAGAAAATTCTCGACGGCAAACGACCAGTCACTATAATTTTCTCTTCCAAGGAGTTTTGGTACACTACTCAAGTAATTGGTGGCCATTTTTTTTCGCGCGGTAGAACGAACAATGAAATTGTTTCTCGTTTCACAACACTTTCGTTACTTTTTCAACGCGAATCACGTTCTGGTCCCATAACCTGTTATAATCGGGTGGAATTTCACGGTGAGGAAAGTATTTATAAGCTACTACAACTGCGGAACTTTTGATATTTGTTTATTCATAGAACGATATAGCATCTAGTACACTCTTACATTGCGACTGAGAACAAAAAGTCCAAGTACAGACTTGTGACTCGATCGATATAACTGGCCGTATATTGACCCACTGAGTGAACAATACACAGATGGCGTCACTTGACCAATTTTTGGGGATCAATCCAACAGCCCTAATGTCTGTAATTTTCGAATTTTTCGATGAAAATGGTCTTAAACGATTTGGTTCGACTCACTGCTCAAGAATCCGTGGTCGAAAATCATTCTGTCCGGCCGGTCCGGCCGGCCGGCCGTAGGCACGATAACTCTCGAACGGAATGAGCTAGACAGTTGAAATTTTCAGAGTAGGTTTGGGAGATAAATATCTCGGCTAAGTTCGTTATTAGGCAAAATCGGACAGATGGTTTCGGAGTAACAAAAAAAAAATTTTTTTTTTAAGAAACAAATTCAAAATTAAATTTTTTTCAATAAGCAGTTTTATCATAAAAATCTAATGATATCATATTTAACTCTAACAAGCTAATACTTTCGGAGATATGATTTTTCAAAATTTCAATAATAAATCGTATTTCAACGTTGTCACACAATGATATAATTATTCTATGTATGAATTGTCATAATGTCAAATTATTTTCCTGAGACATGTCATTATCTAATCAATCGAAGAATTGTGAGCGAAGTGAGAAAAATCTCAGTTGTTCAGTTTTTCTCAGAAAAGTCTTACATTTCGGAACGGAACATGAAGTAAGAGATCTGAGAGTAGCTTTTCATCCATAGACATAGATATAACTCTCGAACGGAATGAGCTAGGTAGTTGAAATTTTCAGAGTAGGTTAGGGAGATGAATATCTCGGTTAAGTTCGTTATTGGGTAAAATTGGCCAGATTTAATTTGATTTCTTCCATGGTGCAGTTCTCATTCTCATGATTGCTCATATAATCTTGATAAATAAACTATCATTTGAATTGAACTTCCTTTATGATGCAGTTCTATCATATGAATACATTGATATAATTCCCGCAACTCTGAGAAACCAATACTTTCGGATATATAATTTGTCTGTTTGAACTAGAGCGCCAGAAAGCTCCTGTCCACAGGGCTTGAACCCATTTTTTAGAACATTCTGGTGTTACGGTCCTCACAAAATTTCACATTTCAAAATTCCAATTCGTTTGGGTCTGTATTTATTGTGTTATCGAGAAAATAATATTCCAGATGGGTATAACTGTGAAACCGTTGGGGCGAAAATGCCTATCAACGAACTCAACTCTCCCATTCTAATGTGCAATCTACCCTGAAAATTGCAAATCCCCATCTCTTTTCTATCGGAAGTTATCGATGCAACGGTCACCCATCCAGTTACTGAACTAACCCAAGGCTGCTCGGTTCTTCGGAACAATATAGATCCGATCATGTTGAAACTTGGCAGTATAATTAGGTTTTGAAGGCTCTCGCCAAATTTCAGAGATGTCGGGCGAATAGTTTATGAAATATAGAATTTTTTTCGATGATTTAAAAAAAAAATTCTTGTGATACGATCCTCACGAAATTTTGCAAGAATTTTCGCGTTGGCATTCTACAACTAAACCATGTTTCAATTATAGAACGGTTTCGAGGTATTGAGGAAATAATAACCAAATTTCAGATGGGTATAACCTCGGGTATAACTCTAAAACCGTTTGGCCGATTATGCCTATTAACAATATACTCAAAAAAACACCAAAATTCATTTCATTCTGAGTAACAAAAAGAAAACTGATAAGTTTTTAAAATTTCAACAGCCTGTATCTTTTTTCCTCTGCCGAATTTGGAAAAATGGTAGATGAAGAAAGTGTTTTATTTAATGAGAGGAATCTATGGTTAAAATTAATGTACAACTTGAAGACTCACCGACTCACCCTATATAGTATAGAGGTTTCGTGAGATTTCAGTCAGGTGAAATAAGAAAGACTCTTTTTTTTTTTTACTCGAGACCTATATTTGTCTCTTCGTCAGGAGAACTATGAATACATTAGTATTAACATAGTGCATAATTTAGGATATATATGAACTTACGAATGTGAGATTATCAGGCAAGATGTTATACATCAATATAATAATATATAATAATAGAGAAATAAATATCCAAAATAGCTTCTACAGTTGGACCATACAGGATTACGAGACTGCAATTTAGAAGTCTTATTACCTGGAATATAGGAGAGAATCGGAAAATAATGAAATTTAGTCCAAGAAGTTAAAACAGCAGTATCTCGCGAATGCGGGGCGGGACAATGTTTGAAAGAACTGGTAGCGAATGAATAGGTGTAGATCTAATAGTTCCATTGATGATCCTCATAGATGAATTCAGCTGTGCATCAAATTTTTGCGCATGAACACTCCCAGATAGCACACAACATTCTGAGAATGTGATATCTAGCTTCTGAACGTTCATACTTTATAATATTCTAATAGAACGTTCCATGCATCGTCGTAGAACATCTAGAATATTCAAGGAATGTCCTTCAGTAAACGTTCTGATCACATTTCAAAAATGATATCCATATCATATGATATGAAGAACATTACTAGAATATCCTTAGAGAATATTCATAGGAGTTGTAGTTTATTTCAGTATTTGGTAAGATCCTTGTGGAATATAATAAGAACCTCCTCAGAATGTTCTTTGATCATTGCGTCGCGTGGGATCATTTTGAGATTTATGGTTAATTTAATAGTGTAGTGTAACATGTGACTTTACTACTTCACCTCAGAGGCTTTTCGATGCTATAGAAATTTTTATATCTATTGTTCATAAGCTCGGTCAACACCTCCTACATCCTTTTAGGAGGTGTTGGCTCGGTATATTTTTACTAGTGAAAGTTAATCAGTAAAGTTCTGATTCAAATAGATGAACAGCTTTTCAAGCCGAATATTTTTCCCTAATCTTTCAACCCTGACCGATTACTTCGGGTATCAGAACACGCTCCTGGCTCTTGTTACCAGCCCAGCCTACAGATATTTATTAATTTCACAATTGGCATCCTGGAATCATCACGTGACGTGACGTGAACCAATATGGCGGTTCTTTAATCATGGTTCTTTCGTTCTTTATCTTTTTCTTTGTACATAAACATAGACAAGGGATATACAAGGATGTACATAAACAACAAATAAGTTACGTGTTGAGGTCGTTGGTTATTTTATAGTGTTCATTGACTTATTCCGGAGCTTTTCTGCTGTTTAAACTATATTGAAATGGAGAATGAATATCTGAAAAGACTATTGTTGAACAACGGAGACTTTGCTGAACGGTAGGTTCGAAAAAAAGTACCTTCATCATGTGTTTACATTTGATTTTATTACAGATATACATATAATAAAGTTGGGATTAATTAACGGCTTAGATCCTTCAACATTGAATGTTTCTGATCTGGATAGTGGATAATTCAATTGATGGTGTTCCTCCAATCACATATATGGATATTGCAACGTATTTGGATTATTATATACCACAACCTACAAGACATTCATGCATTTTTGCTAATAAAGAGTTCATATCTAATAGCACAATGCTGGGATAATTACTTTGAAAACAAACAGTTATTACTACCAAAAAATACAAATTCAATTGTTCACCTCACAGTCGCATTATTGTGATTTCGTTATATGATTTCCAAATAGTTGTTTCGAAGTACGAATCCTATAAGATCTGGAAATATGGGAAAAGAACTGCTAAGAAATTTCATTCAGAAGTTATTATGCCAGGGCTGATGGCGAAATATTTCACATCTGTAGAGGTTGCTGCAGATTATCGAGAAATGATCTTAATAATAATTATCATGAACCAACTGAAGAATCAATCAATTTTGAAGAAAAGTTTGATTTTCCTATTAAATATTACAACGTATTACAAAAATTGGAGAAATAGTAATTTAGACCTTGAGGAAATTAAAACAAAAGTGGTAAGTTACACGATTTTGATTTGTGTGATGTATCCAGATGTTAGATTCAAATAGATTTTTGTTCTCAAGAAAATTCATTGATACTACCACATTACTGGTTATCAAATTATTCAAATTTGTTCACATATAAAAATCCTCGATATTATTGTATGAAATTCTCCTGGAAATTAATAATGTATACTCCTATCTAACATATAGGATTAGATAAGTCCACAGCATACATATTATTATTTATGTTACATTTCGGTTGTTGTTTTAGGTTTACGAGTTGTCAAAAATTGGAGGCCTAAACACAAAGTGATAACAAAAGGAAAGGTTGATGACAAATGCTCTTGCTATGAACTCTAGCTGGTTAGGATTTAAGAAGAAGGATAATTTTTCGGCATTGATTTTTTCCGAAATAGTGAAAGGTAAGAATTTTCGAAGAATTTACTATGTTCTATAAGATAGATAAGATAAGAAATATATTTCTATGAAGAAGCCATGTTTGATGGAATAACTAGTCAAGATATTTTACCGAAATCGCTTTACTTGGAATTATTGCGATAACTAAAATACATTAATACTCCATATTTGAATTATCTCTCATATTTTACAGAATCTGTGATGAACATTCATCGAAAGATTACAGAGTCTGATGCGAAATTGGTAATTAAAGACTGGTTGGTTAAGGCGAAAGAGAAGGAGGAAAGTTTCAGAAATTAGACCACAAACCTATAATCTAGTGAAGGTAGGAATATTAGTTGTACTCAATATCATTCATACCATGAAGCAATATTTTTTGATTATTCTACTAGCTAAAATTTGGTTTGTTGCCTTGTATTTCATTCTGATCTGGGTTTACACTGAAAACTATTAAATTATTCAAGCTGCCTAGTAATATTTCATTTCTTCTCTTCCAGAATCTCTGATTTTGAAACCAAAAGGCTGGTTGGTAGCCAAAAATGATGGAGAAGATAATCTCGCGAATATTATTTTTTTTATAAACAAAATATTTTGTTATTATTCTTTTGAATTTATTTCAGGAAATGTCTTCCTAAAAATAAAACTGATGACTTGAATGATGTATTATTATAAAATGGATTAGTGTTGTTTGACCTCGAATAATATTATTATATTATTTGTGAAAAAACTAGGCTTATGCTCAGAATCAGCATTCTGATGATTTTTTATGGGATTACGAAAAATAAATAAGAATTTCTTAACCATTCAATGTGATGAGTCTATGAAATCTCAAAGTTTAACTAAATTTACAAAACATTTTAATTTTAAATTGAATTATAACAAAAAAGCATTCAATACCGTTAATTTATCGTTGAACACAATTTTTTTTTAGTTTTTCAGTTGGAGTTCGGTATTATTAATTCCTGCAGGGAATGCGGCAGGAATTAATAATACCAATGAATTTATAAATTCAACCAAATATTCTCGGAATTAAAGTATATTCTGGGAATATTTCTAGAATGAGTGGGAATCTCCATAGAATATTTGGAGTAATATTAATAGGAGATTTTTTGAAACGTACCTGGAATATTCCCAAGAATATGCCTGAAATATTGTCAAGAACATTCCTAGAAGGTTCTAGAATATTCGGGAGAACATTCATAGAACCTGTATAGAACCAGAGTTCCTCTCTCACTTAATAGTGCATGGAATGTTCTAAGAACGTGTGGGGTCTCTTGTGAGGATATTCTATGAATATTTGAACATTCTGGCGGTATCTTCTAAGAACATCCATATAACGTGTGTGTGCTATCTGGGAGCTGTTAAACCAGACGGGACAAAAATATTCAGCGGCAGAAAAAACCAAGGCTAAGGCTGCCGTACGGAGAGTAGCTGCATCAGCACCCGAGGAAATACCAGCTAATTTCTGCAGAATATTATTCCTTGTTTTCAGCTTCAGATGCAAGTCATCCAAATGAGTTTTAAAATTCAAAGAGGAATAAAGTTTCACTCCTAGATATTTAGGATTGAAATCATGTCTCAAGAAAGAATCACCGAAAGCTTTAATCAATGTTCTATTGTTCAAATGGAAGCAAAAAAACCTCAGTTTTATTTGGATTCGGACACAAACGCCACTCAAATAGGTAATTTTTCAGAATTTCTAAATCTGCAGGTAGATTATTTTCTATACTTTAGAAATCAGAACGAAGAAATGCAAGGCCAATGTCATCAGCATGTATGAATTTTTTGGAGGAAGTAGCAGGAATATCACAGAGATATAAATTGAAAAGGAGAGATGATAAGACTGAACCTTGTGGGAGACCATTATTCATTTTTTTCAAATTACTTTTTTTATCCGCTCGAGAGGAAAAACCTTTTATAGGCCCGCCCTGAGAGGGTCCGGTTCTCTCTGGAGTGTGAGACTCCATAGATGTTGATTGCTTACTCACTAAAACACCTCTCGCACGTTCCTTGGAGTAGTTCTTCGTCCTGCCCTTACAGCGTCCTTTAACAAAAGAGATGAGCTGCAAGCGGCCTTCATAGTTGATGGGACCTGATGACTCGAAGTGATCCAAGCAACACTGCTGTCTGCATTCTGTGCGCTAAATCCTCGGCCAGAGATGCAGGCTGGAATAATCTTCAATTCGGTCACGTAGTTCGCTCTCATTCCGCCTAGGCATCCTATTATTAGTACGACCATTCTAACCTTATGCCCTGGATGCAGGATCCCCAGTTCGAATATTAAATCTTTGCATTTTTCCCTCTTCTGTTCTTCTTTCAACACCACATTAGTTTCTTCGGGGGAGGAAAATTCGACGACAAACAATTCCTTCAGTTCTTTGTCGAGCATATCTGGCTTTATGGCGTGGATCTGCCGAGTTGTTGGAATCGCATAGTTCCAGTAGATGCGAGCTTTGTCATTTTCAACAACTGCTTCAATCTCCAGAGGCACATATGGTAGCATTGGTTGGTTGTCTATAACAGAAGCAATAACAGAACAGAATAACAGAAGCAATAACAGAAGCCACTCTAAGCCGTTACTACGGGAACTCTTTATCGTCTACATGTACCACTTCATGTATGGAAGTCTCATATTAATATGTTGTGACAGTCAAGGAACGTTAAAATCCCTATCTGATGTGAAGATAAACTCCTACTTAGTAGGCGAATGCAGGAAGGCTCTGCGAAGGCTGGGCGCTGGTAACGTTGTAAAACTCATCTGGTGTCCGGCTCACTCGGAGATTTCAGGTAATGTTAAGGCAGATAAGCTGGCGAAGCAGGGGGCTCGGATACCATATATAGGTCCTGAGCCTTCACTTCCAGTATGTCGTACCTATGTTAAAACATTCTTCAAGAATCGTTTGGACAAGAATTTCTCCAGTCTATGGAACATGGGAGTAGGACTCAGGCAGTCAAGGCTTCTCATTAAGAAACCATCGTCAAAGTCTGAAGTAAAGAAACTTCTTTCACTCGAAAGAAGAGAACTGAGCCTGGTGACTGGATTACTAACTGGTCACCAGTTCAACAAACATCTGAATAGGATGGGATTGGCCGATAGCGCTCTGTGTCGCTGGTGCAAGAGCATGGAAGAAACAGCTGAACATATTCTGTTCGACTGTAACAACCTTAAAGAATTGAGGGTCATACACCTAGGCAACCCAACACCTACGATTCCTATGGTGAGAGGGACTTCTCCTTTTAAGCTCGCGGCATTCCTGTCAGCGTGTTTTTTGGAATGAGTCTCACGAGTCTGTCAAGCGGAAGAACAATGGGCCAGAAGGCCTCAGTTCAGCCTGAGACGGCACCGCGGAAGAAGAAGAAGAAGATGGAAGTCTCAACAGTCTTCTTTCATCCAGTGTTAGAGTGTGAGGTGGCCGATGTAGTGAAAACCTTGAAAAATAATAAGAGTGCTTGGGCTGATTCAGTTTCCGCGAGAATTTTAAAGTTGATAGGCGTAGATATATGTAAACACTTTGCCCATTGTATTAATCTATCTGTGGCCTCAGGCATGTTTCCTACTCTCCTCAAAAAGTCTATAGTTGTTCCGATTTTCAAAAACAATGACGTTCATAATATTACAAATAATAGACCGATTTCTATATTGAGCCTCTTTGAGAGAGTGGTGTTTAATAGAATGATCGGCTACCTCGACAAGTATAATATACTGGATACTGCACAGCATGGTTTTAGACCTGGTCGTTCAACCCAAACAGCAGCAGTTTCTTTTGTAAATTTTGTTCATGAATGTCTCGACAATGGTCTATTTGTTGCAGGTCTATTCTTTGATCTGTCTTGAGCGTTCGATAGTTTATCCTTTCAGTTCATACTTGAAAAGTGTTACAACCTAGGATTCCGTGGGGCTGTAGCCCTAAAATACTGCGATGGATGTACGTCATGATTGTGAGACCAATAATTACCTATGGGGCAGTAGTCTGGCATGCCAAAGCAGATCAGACAACTACTAGGAAAGCGCTTGACAAAGTGCAAAGGCTAGCTTGTGTGTGCATCACGGGAGCTATGAGAACGTGTCCAACCAGGGCACTTGAGATCATCACAGATCTCTCACCTCTGCATCTAGTGATTGAGAGGTTATTAGCCCATGAGGCCACCCTCAGAATATCTAAGGAAGGTACAGGAACTGAGAGGATTAAATGTCAGAGAGCCTGGACCTCTTTGACTAATTACATCCCATCAGTGAACCTTCCTAGTGGTGCAATGGTCAAAAAAGTGAGCATTGAGAAGAACTTCACCACGATGATAAGTAGAAAGGAAGAATGGGAAAGGGAGTTCACCACCCAGACTTTCAAAGAAAATACCATAAAATGGTACACAGATGGCTCAAAAACCACGACGGGAGCTGGCGCTGGGGTATATGGGACAGGCACCAAGTGCGCACTGTCGGTAGGCTCCCGTTTGAGTATCTTCCAGGCAGAATTACTCGCAATCGAAAGATGTGCAGATATTAACCTAGAAAGAAAATATCAGAAATGCGACATAGCAATCCATTCGGATAGTCAATCTGCTATCAAAGCACTGAGCTCCCATACCATCGATTCAAAGTTGATATGGGAGTGCCGAAGAAAACTAAATGAAATTGGCAAGAATAATAAGGTCTTTTTAGTCTGGGTCCCCGGTCACTCGGGAGTCAAGGGGAACGAAGAGGCCGATACACTTGCCAGAAAGGCAGCACGAACTCCTTTTATCGGCCCAGAACCTTTCTGCGGTATAGGAAAATGCACCTACAAGAAAGAGTTTCTGGAGAAGGAGGAATCCAAAAAAGAGACACTCTGGCGGAATCTTCCAGGTTTGGTTCATTCCAAAAAGTTCCTTAGGAACTTTAAAGAAGTGAGATCCAAAAGGTATCTGGATCTCTGTAAGAATAAGTTACACCTGGTCACTGGCTTCCTCACAGGACACTGTCGCCTCAGGAAGCATTTGATGAGAATAGGTTTATCAGATACTGACGAGTGCAGATTCTGTGGGGAGGAGGAAGAAACTCCTCTTCACCTTGTTACAGAATGCCTCGCCATTGCAAGTCAGCGAAAGGAATGCTTTGGACAGGAAACTTGTAGGAGTGAAGACGTAATATCCTTGAAGCCTTTCCAGATATTGAGGTTCATTTATACTCTGGAACTGGAGGGCGAGCTGTAGATGGCGTAAATGTGAGAACAGCTCTGATGGGGGGCACAATAGATCTCAAGGTCGCGGTGCAACGTAACCCCTTATCAATAATAATAATAATAATAATAATAGGATTCCGTGGCGTATTCTTGGATTGAGGGAAGAGTCATGTCTGCCAAGATTCAATATATGTTATCAGCTGAGCATGATTCAAAATTGGGTGTACCACAGGGGTCGGTCCTCGGGCCGCTTCTGTTTTTGGTTTTTATTAATGATCTTCCCCATAACTTGAGAAGAATGCTCGTTAACATGTATACCTGCCAAAACCTGCTGGAAATTACAAAAAGGATCTTGATGGGTCTTGATTCGCAGATGATGCCTCGGTAGCTGTTGCGGCTCCTACATTTGATGAGCTTCGAACTTTGTGTGAGATGCTACTGGGGTGTTTTGTGGAGTGGTGTCACAAAAACAACCTAATGATCAACATAGAAAAAACCGAGTGCATCCGTTTCACATATGGGCAGGATGAGACTAGCCTGGTTATCCGTCACTCAGATATTACCATCCAATCTAGGGAAAGTACCAAGTTTCTGGGCATCGGTCTGGACAGCAATTTGAGATGGTGTACGCATGTCGAATTTGTGTGCAAAAAGTTGAACACCTCATATTATGCCATAAATAGGGTGAGAAATTCACTTCCCTTAGATTATCTCATTAGTAATATATTTCGTCAGACGCTTAATGAAAATCTTTAGAATTATTTTGTGGATAGTTATTTTGTGACAATTCTTATATATTATAGCTTGGTCTTTAGCCATCTATCCTATAATGTCTTGCTCTGGGGAAACTATTTGGATGCTTGTAGGGCTTTTATTTTGCAAAAAAGAATTTTGCGTATGATTTTCGGAATATCTCCATGTTCCTCATGCCGACCTGTATTTATAGCGAAGGGTATTCTCACATTGTCCTCTATTTACATTTAAGATGTGAAAGAGAATGAAGGAAGCGTGACAAGGCTATCTAGCTTTCATGGCTATAACACTAGAAGTGAAAGAACGTTAAACATCCCCAAACACAAAACAACTAAGTTTGAGAAGTCTCCTATGTACCAGTGTATCAAATTGTTTAATCACTTGCCACGTTTCATGCAGTCTCTTGAGTGTAAATCTTTCAAAGAAACTGTTAAAAGTTTATTGTTAAAAAAATGTTATTACTTCAGTGAATGATTATTATCCATGTGATGTATTTACCAATATTTGATTTTCTCTCTTTGTTTTCATCTGACTTGTCCTATACAATTATTTGTCAATGGGGACAACTGCATTGTGTCTTTCCACATTTCCTGTTGGAGCATGGACTCTGCAAGCAGACAGAATGTGCATAACAGTTTCCTGCTGGCTGTGGCATGCTCTGCACGTTGTGGGGGTGTCCACTTTCATGATGTTCTTTTTAAACCATCTGGTATTTATCTCCCCATCTTGAGAAGCCATAACGAATCCCTCCGTTTCCGACTTGAGCCCAGCGGACTTCAAAAAGGCGAAGGATAATTCTTCTGACAGGCCCTGATCTTTCAAACTCCTGAAGTATATGGAGTGCAGGTGTTTACTCATGTGATCTCCGAGTAGTGTCTTCATTTGTGACTGTCTTATCTCTCTGCCAACTCTTCTTTGGTCTGTTGGCGTGATAGGTATTCCTGCTAGCTCATGATCGATGGATATGCCAGTTATACTGAACTTTTTCAAAGCTCTCTGACCAGCCCTAAATAGGAAAGCTCCTTGGTTCCTTATTTCATGATTAGCCACCATTTTCAGAAGCGGGTCTTCGCTTCTCAATATCCTTATTGCCATTTCCAACGTTTGTTGATGGTGTTGGTATTCCAAACTTTGCAAACCTCTGCCTCCCTGCATTCGTGGAAGGTTCATCCTTTGAATATAGCAGTTAGGATGTAGGCTACGGTTCATGTTCATGACTTTACGAGTGGTTCAGTCTAGATCGAGAATTTTATTCACTGTTCAGTTAACTATCCCGAATGAGTAGGTGATTATCCGAACTGCCAAGATGTTCGTAGCAGATACTTTATTTTTCCCGGAAAGCTGTGATTTCCATATATCTCGGATCTTCTTTTTGTAGCTAGCTGTTAGGGCATCCTTGATTTGGGTTGCAGTGTCCTCCGTTGTCTCATCCCAAGGAATTTGTATGTTTCTTCCTCTTCGAGTTGTCGAATCCTTATTCCCCCTTCTAGGTCGATGTCTTCTCCTGTTTGTTCTGTTTTAAGTCGTCCATGTAGAGTATATGTGAGATCAGATGTCCTCTTCTGCCTGGTGACCCGGCCTTGTACCCTATTTTGCTTGCCCTCAACTCCGATGTTAACGGTAGGAGTGTTATGCAGAACAATAACGGGCTTAGCGAGTCATGGACGATGTTAGGGTGGACTTTGGGCATATCTAGCAGCTGAACTATCAAGCTGTTATGTATGTAGGTCGCGCTTGTAGTGTTTCGCATCTTGACAAATGCTCTTGACTTTACGAAGGTTGTCCTTGCACCCCTGTACTCCTTTCCTCGCTCGTCTTTGTTCGTGGATTTCATTCCACACTGGTTCACTGGGTTCCAGAATCCGATGTTGAAGAACACTTTTGAGAATTTTATACAACGTGTTCAGATACGTGATTGGGCGGTAGTTGCTTGGCTGTCCTAGATCACCTGATTTCGGTATCAGCACAGTTCTGCCCTCTACCAACCATGAAGGAGTTGGCTCACGGTGAATTACTATCTCACTGAATAATCTAGCTAGGTGTTGGTGGGTAGCTGGAAAGTTCTTCTACCAGTAGTTCTGACAGCCATCCAGTACAGGTGCCGTGAAATCATGCTTGTTCTTCAATTCATGTCTAATCTCTTCGGTTGTTATTTCAGTCAGCTTTACAGTCTGTTGCAGATTTTGGTCGCATAACGTCTCTGGAATCTGTGAAGTGCTGGAGTATCCTCGGTTTCCGCTGATCTTATCTTATCGACAGCTTTCTGCTTCAGTGGGTCGATGGTGGGCAAACCCATCGTACGATGCAACGGACGCAGTTCACCCATCATGACCTCTATTTTCTTGCTCTGCTTCAGTTGTCCTTTCATAACATGATACATTGGTACCAAGATGCTTGCTGCCTCACGGTTCTTATCTTCTTGTCCAGCTTATTCAATCTTGATTTGTGTGTGTCCTTCGTTGTTGTTCTTATTACTGGTGGGCACAGAAATGTAGTAGGTGTATAATTTAAACACTCTTTGGGTCAAAAATTAACAGTGCTGTGCCTCAGGTGGCGTAAGGACACAGTAACAAAGCCTACACAGAACACAACTGGTTCTCCTTACTCGGTCAAGCTCTTAGAGCTTTTGAGGGGTCTCCTTGTGGAATACCCAGGAGGATCAGTATAATAATAATATAATATAATATAATAATTATAATAATTTATTAATACAAAAATGCTTGTCACATCTTATGCTGGACTGGCATCTCCATGTAACTGACTATGCAGTTCGCACCTTTTTCATCATTCTTAATTGTTCATTGACACATGATCGCTGACAATCATGACATATACAGATGTTGTCATCCGTCATACAAATGGCACAGTTGCCACTGTTTAATCACAGATTACTCTGTGGTTTAATATTAGTCCCATATTATAAAGTAGCAGCTCTCACTGCAGCCACGACATCTTCTAGTGAACAGTCCTCCTTTAGGTGATCGTCGATTATGTTATTCATCACGGCTAGGTCTTCCGCCGGTAGTCCCGATTTCTGCCTTGTGGTTTGTGGTCTTTATGTTAGGATTCCTTACTGCAGCCTCAAATGCTTCCTTTCTATTGGCGAATAGCTCTGGAACATCTCTCACCTGTTCCGTTCTTCGCCCGTTGCAGTATGGAGCATTTTCTTCTCGGAGTGGGGCAGCTCTCACCTGCTCCATGTCCGGAGCTGTGACTTCTTCATATCGCACTCCAAGCATTCTAAGTTGAATGCTTGCGGCATCTCTCACTTGCCTCTCATCCTGTTCTTCTCTCCTTTGATTCGTCACGTGTTGCTGTAGGTTTAGAGCATCTCTCACCTGCTCTTCAGATCGTTCTCCTATCCCCTCTGACACTTGAAATTGCTGTAAGATTCCTCTCTTCTTGAGATGGCTAACCTGGTCTCGTAGGTTTTGCTGCGTCATGAAGTTGAGATCTGGGTAACTCTCCAACCACAGACCATGCAGTCTACCCATATATCCCCTTCTGTCTGGTCTCGAACTTCGGTATAACACAGACAGTTGCACATGTTTTCACGGATGTCCACTTGTGGCTTCCCCTTTGTGCGGCCTTATTAATGTTGCCGGGTCCGAATACGGGTTGCTCTTGCGAGCGCTGAGTCCCTGTGCAAACGACAACTTGTTCTCTCTCCTCCTCGATGTACTCGTCGGAAGCTGTAATTTCTTGTATGACAGGCGCCCGCCTCCTCAAATTACTACTACATATTATTATCAACAAAAACACGAAAACTTCTGTCACCATATTTTTGAGTAGAAAAACCATTTTTCCACACTTTAAATGGTTATAAAGTTTGAAAATCAAACCATCTTTCCAAACTGTGTCATATGCTGCCGACAAATCCACAAATGCTGTTCCTGTTTTCATGTTATTATTGAAACCTCTTTCGATAAGCATTAACGAGCTTCTCCGTCGTATTTGTATGTGCCACCTACCCTGAAAATTTCAAGTCGCTATCTGTTTCCGTTCTCAAGTTATCGTGGAAACGGCCTATCTGTACTTATATAATCAACCTTTATCAAGCCATCCGTATACAGCTGCCCTACAGAGTATCATCAACTTCAAAGCAGTATTAAACATTTCGAAGCAGTTGCAAAAATTTCGAAACAGTTGGAAAAATTTCGAAGCAGTTGGAAAAATTTCAAAGCAGTTGGAGAAATTTCGATAGATAATTCACCCCAGCACCCCCCAATCTTCGGTTATGTAATACTTCAATGCGCAGTTGGAAAATTTTTCGATACTTCCCCCCCCCCCCCAAAATTTGGCTTCGGCTCGTCCCTGAGTATGAGAAAAAAACCCTCAAGAGAAACCCCGAAAAAGTCCCATTTTTAGGGATAAATGTGACTTTTTTAAAAATTCAGCAATTTGTGTTATAGCCAAGTTTCGAAATATTTGAGAAATAACATTTTTCAGGATAGTCCAAGAATCAAAAAGATGCATACAAAATTTTCTAAGATCACAAATTCAGAATCTGACATAGCCCCAAACTTTGCTAAGAAAACATGACTTCCTTTGCATTGTGCAAAGCAACTGTCCATCAGTTTATTATATCAGTATTATTGTTTCGCAATTTTTAAAACAAAATTACAGCGAAAATCTAATAGTGGTTGAAAATATGCAAGATATATTGAAAATCATATTTTCTAGAGATTATTATCCAAAATGAATTGATAAGAATACTTATGTACAGTTTTTATTCATCTGTCAAAAATTAATTAGATTTAACAAATTAAAAGTATATTTTTTTCCATTTCTATATCACAATATAATTATTCGGTTCTATTTATTATCCATAAAATGTGTCCTCCTAAATGGCTCCTGTGAAACCGAAAAATCGTTGTCCAAACTTCTTCATATTCTCCCAAAACTTGTAAAAATAAACTTGAAAATACGCATCACAGTGATTAATAACACTGGACCATATTTTGTCATAATAGGTCTACAATAAAAGCCGTATTGGTAAACATGTTTCAGCTATGAAAACTATTAATCAAAATGAGAAGTATATCTACAAAAAACTTCTTGCATAGGGGAAACAAAGAATTAGATTTTTCCCAACTGAACTTTAGGTACATATGAATCAATTAAATAAAATTTCAAATTATCAATATACCATTTTTGAAAATTAATATAATAATGTTAAAAATGCAATTCAAGAAAAAAAGTGAATTTGTCTAGTTTTAGCCATAGATGACGGAATCTTTAACAAAGTTAGTTCATTTTCTATTCAGTTTCATGTTTCTTCAACATATTGATCTTTGATATATTGCTAAACTACTATATCGATGAAACTATGGTTTCCATTACAAAAAAATCGAAGTAATGGTAATACTATACAGTTTTAGTAAGAAAATTACTTGAATTTGAAGTACAAAATATAGAATACCAGACACCAACAAATAAATTCTGTATTTCAAGGACACAACATTAAAAATATTAGACTAGATCTCAGGAAATATAATTATGTTGAAACATCAAAGTATGAAGTAACTGTATTTACAATTATTTCTAATACATACAGTCCGTTTCATAAGAATATCAACAAACTTCAGGAGGATATTCTGTGCTGTCTCCAAACAAAAAGTTCCCATTAAGTATACTTGAACAGAAAAATTGTATTCCCTTTTTATTACCCCAAAACTATATTTAATTTAGAAGAATTCAAGAATGGACCGAAAAATAATAGTTTTTCATATCAACTTTTTTACATACAATCACACCTACAGTTTGTTGGTGTAATTAGAAAACTTCCTGTGTAGTGAAATGAGATGTTAATATAGAATGTCTACCTTATTCTGAGTTTGATACTTTCGACATATAGAGGCAAATAAATTTTGCCTCATATATATGTGAGAAGACAAGAATTTCAACATGAAAAATTCATTTATTCGTCATACATTCCCAATGTAAAACAATTTTGAATTAAATAATGTCTGAAAATTCACACCCTATTAACACCATTGAAATACCCATACTTAAATTCTTCATTCAACATATATAATACAAACCGAATATTTTAACACCAAAGAAAGATATATTTTCTGATTATAAATATAAAAATGCACTGATTCAACTTGGATCTATTGGGCACATTCTCATTAATTAAACCAACCTTCGTTGGAAGGTCCGGGCATGCTGCTTTGCCTGAAAACACTTCTGTTAGAGTCAACACTTCTAGGAGCAACATTCTGAGGAGGAACAAAACTGACAAATGGGGGAACAAACAACCTAGGGCTGGTTCCAAAATTTGGAGGAGGTATGGATGGATCAAATGAAGGTGGTGAAGGTAAAAGGTTACCAAGGGGATTAGGATTCACTACACTCCAGTTTTGTAGTTCAGGTAGTGAAGTATCTACACCCTGGGAATTGTTTCTGAAGTGAGCTCTTCCACGTCTTCCTTCTGGTGGATGATTAGTGCTTCCAGAGCGTTGATTCCGTAACCTTGATTCACGTAATTGTTGTCCTATGCTCTGTACTCCTGCCACTCTATCCAAATGTAGTCGATGCGTATCTGCCATTCTATGCAATCGTGTGTCCCTTACGTTTGCTCGGTTCATATCAGTTACAAATTCCCTATACCGCTCCTGACTATGCTGACGTTTTCTTTCAGTTTTTGGAATCTTACTTCTGCTTTCCTGCTCTTCGTCTGAGAAATCCTGGAACTCCGAAGGTACTTCGGCATCTCCCAACCACGCAGCATCAGATCCTCGCATCCTAAAATATTCAATGAATATTATTCCTTCGTTTCAATTCTCGACATGATTTTCCCTATTTTTAGTACTTGAAAAATTAATTCAATTCCACCAAACAGATAGGTTATTCCACCTATTGGATTGTTTTTAAGATGATGATATTTGTGGAAATTATGGGCCAATCGTTAGGTACAAAGATAGTTCCAGAAGTATCCAAACTTAAGTATTTATTTATTTTTATAGTCAAACCCTATTAATTGTGAAGTACCACAAAATATAACAACAGTTGTACAACAAGTATAGTTCATTAGTAAACTACCAGGTAAGTAATCATTAAAGGATACTGTGGAAGGTATATTCATTATTAAATGGTTTCTTTCTGGGTTTTCTCCCCCAAACTCTGAAAAATATCTATAAAATGTATTATTTTGTGATCTGCTTCTGCGTAAAAAACAGATTTGTCAGAAGCAATCAATCGAACAATGTTGCCTAACAAACAATAACGAAACAACATCAACAATGAAACAATTATATCGTAACCTTTCAGAGTCTATATCAGACTCCTTCATGAGACACTTAACGAAAATCTTCAGAATTATTTTTTGTTGATTGCTATTACGAAATTCGAGAAATTATCGCCTTGATATAGATATTATAGATATTTTTCAGAGTTTGGTTGAGAAAACCCAGAAAGAAACCATTTATTAAACTACCAGGTGTCAATCTGAAAACTTACCAAGCCAATTATGTCACGACGGGGATGTTTTGAGAGAAAATGCCAGAACAGGTCAATTTTTATTAGGAGGGGAACATATTTTGAGCACAATTATAAGCCAAAATCTTCTCAAGCCTAGGTGTAGGGGTTGTCACCCCTAAATTCTTAATAGGGAATAGAAGGTAAGCTACACCTCAATTGAAAGACAACTTGTCCCTCTACAATCTACATGAATACCACAGTTTGCAAATTTTTATTGAGTCCTTGAAGTAGTTACAGGGAGTTTATACTTAGTGTACTAATCAAATGAGATGCTCGAAATGATTTCCATTGCTAGTCAAACAATAATACAGTCTGTTCACAAATGTTTGTATGTCCCCCTCCAAATAAAAATGGACCTGTTCCTGCATTTTCTCTCAAAATATCCCTGTCGAGACATAATTGGTCTAGTAAGTTTTTAAATTGACACCCTGTATAATAACTAATGGAGCCTATTGAAGTTGTACAGGCAAACATAGAGACAATTAAAAAAAAAATCAAATGCCAAAAGTAACACTATACTAGCAGATGCATCGCAGTTAGTAACTGTACTGTACCTCTTGAGAGCTTCATAAAGAAAGCCTCATCAACAAATATCAATATTAACTAAATGGGAAGGTTTAACGGGTAATTCCGCAAGAGGACCAGAGAAAAATCATTCTGCTGATACCTGCCGACATGTATTTCTGCTAATTGGCTCTGCTCCTTTTGCGGAATTACCCGTTAAAGAAGCCAATTAGCAGAAACACGTGTCGGCAGATACCAGTAGAATGATATTTTTATCTGCTCCTTTTGCGGAATTACTTCTCCGCACTATCCATATTAATTTCTATATACCAATATTTACCAGACAATCTCACCAAACAATCCCGCCAGTCAATGGATGCCAAAAAAGATATCAAGTTCTACTTAGTTATCATTCTTAAAATTATAAAAGAACTCATCATAAAATAGCCCCTTCCATTCCAACTCTTAGCCGATTTGATGCAAGCTAGTACTGAAGAGAAGATTGATAGCCTCTATGAAACATCCATTTCTCTAACAATGGAAAACACCAAGTCCAAGAAATCATTTTTAACAATTTTGTATCATATTATGACGATAGAACCTCAAATGCCCCAATGTCTGAGCCTATGGCTTGGAAGTATGGGGCAACTCAAGTCATATCCAAGAAATATTAGTCACCCAAAAAGAAGCTGTTACAGCAATTGAAGGAGCGGATTCTAGAGCACACTGTAAACCTATATTTATGGAATATACCGGGTGGCGCAAATTAATCGATCAGGCCAAATTCCTCCGTTGGTACGCTCCGGAGAAAAAAAAAGTTCGAATAAAATATTTGTAAAATAAAGGGGGAAATACAATGATGTCCGACTTGACCTTGACCTTGGCGGTCATTCTGGGGTCAAGTTTGAAATTTCAAATGGGAACATATATTTTTGACCACAGATTCGTGACGAGCGGAAAATTTCACGTTGGAATGACCTATCGTGTGCTAAAAATTTTCCCATGTGAGAATCTTTCTGAGGCAGAAATCGCGATAATTTTTTTAGTTCGAGATCGCGAAATTTTCAAATTTTTTCTGAATCAAATATCAAGAAAGTATTCAAACCACGAAGTTGACAAAATTTTGATTGTGTACTTGGAAAAATTTCACGATTATGGACTTGAAGAGATTTTGAGTCGGTACTTAAAATAATCAAGCCCTTTTTGCGAACAGGGGGTGATGATCTGCCGGTTTGTCAAGGTCAAACGTCAAGGTCAAGTCTGACATCATCATTGGATTTCCCCCTTTATTTTACAAATATTTTATTCGAACTTTTTTTTTCTCCAGAGCGTACCAACGGAGAAATTTGGCCTGATCCATTAATTTGCGCCCCCCGGTATAATCCTGACTGCAATAATAAGACTGGTAATTCATGTTGGCAGAAATAAAGTTGAATATGAGAAGAGATCTGATTGCCATACATATAATATAAGATCAAAAGAGGATCTAAATATAATAAGAACCAGACTGAAAGCCACTGACAGAAAGTTTTAAGGACACAGGATCTACAACAAGCTTCCTCCTGTATGGAGGGACTTGAGGTTCAGGAGGTACAGGAAAATCCACCTCATAATTGAATTTGATAATTTCCACACCATATGAAATTTTCTTGTGTGTAACTGTGACATAATTGCTATGTAATTTGAATAAATATGTTATTATTATATTATAAACTAAGCGTGTTTTCATGTCCATTCCATATAAAAATCTACTTCTATTTATCTTTGACTCAAAATTGAAACCTGTGTTGTTCGAATGATTTCTGTATATCGTAGATGATTTCCGTTGTACGTCATTACATTTCAGATTTAAATTTATATAATTATTTGTGACTGATTTCGAGTGAGCTGTGTCAAACTTCCAACTAATTTACTGTTATATTTATCAATACTTTTAAAAATATGGAATTTAATTATAATATTTTGATTCTAGCTTGTTGTGGATGGCTCCCTGAATTCATTTCAACCAAAATAAACCTTAAGAAATTTGCAGAAGCATCTATAAACAGGCGAGAGATTAGCGTAATTTTTAGAGAGAGAGAATAGATTTATTGCGAGTGAGCAAATGGCTATCGACTTGCGTCTTTCTGCCAGTGTCACAGTTTTGTTTATTACATTTTTTAGGTAATTTAATATTAAAACTTTAATTGAAAAAAAAAATTATATAGGTTATTCTTGTAGGGTCTGCATGAGGGGTATGAGGGGATATCTCCTTCTGCATCTGTCTGTCTTGTCCTTGCAGAGTGACCGGTCGGAGAATTGCGATGTTGTGGGGGGTATTGAAGAATTTTTTCACCAGAGTTTGAAGCCGGCTAGATATTGGTTCCACCATAATTTTTTCGTATAGAAGGTTGTTTGGGGGGTTATGTAGTGGATTTTCTGGGTGGCGTATTTTACTCAAGGCTCTCAGACTACTGCATTCGGCCACTTCAATATTGTCCCTGTAGGTTTTCTGCATTTCGCGTATAGCAGGTGTCCATATTCAATGATAGGTCTGAGTCTGGAAGATGTTTTGTGGTTTATTCTGCGGCTTTTATATGTCAAAAATCGGAAGTGTTTGGATCTGGCAATGCATTCTCTTTTCATGTTGTTGGAGTGTAGTTTCAAGTTGAGTTTGTTATCTATGGTAATTCCAAGGTATTTAGCATTTTTATCTGCTATGTTCTGTTCTAGCATTTTTATGGTTGGTGATGAATCTGACAGTTTGTGGCCGAATATAACAAGTTTTGTTTTTTTAGGATTTGGTAGAATTCTCCATTTTTTCATCCATGTCATGGTTTTGTCACAGAGATGTAGAAGTGCTTCCATAGTATCTTCCAAATTTTTGTCATGTGCTATGATGGCGGTGTCATCTGCATATTGAAGGATGTAGCTGCTGTTAAGATCTTGAGTTGTTCTGAGATAGATGTCATGTACATATAAATGTTGTAGAGAAGTGGTGAAACTGGTGAGCCTTGTGGTACACCCTATTAAGGAGTAAAGGGTGTAAATTTTTAGATCCATAAGAAATACATGGGGAACTCAGAGGTTGGATCCATGATAGAATGAAACATTTTTGACAAATATCAGTACTCTAACACCAATCAGCTACTCACTAGAACTGTTATTCCTAATCACTTCTGTGTACAGAAAATTCCCCACATTTAACTTCACTGTCCATCAGGCCATCATTTAAGTTGCTTTCAATCAATATAACAATGTCATAACAGCAGCAACATTGTTAACAAAATTTGGGAGTTTGGTAGGTAACCAACCCACAAATTGAAAATGCAGTCAAGGAAGAAGTCACTAGTTTTTTTGTTTCGCTGCAATAACCACTGGAACTCCCCTGCAAAATCGAACTGCCAGACTAAAGTGATCTCTTGTGTGGCCTGCTGGATCTAATAAGAATTTCTCATAGTGGAAAAATCTTACCAGCCAACAGATTGCCACCATATTCCATTTTGAAACATCTTTTACAAAGTTCATAAGAGAATAAGTTCGGTGGACCTTGTTAAGCGATTGTACAAAAAGTCATCCATTTGGAATATGGATGGATCAAAATCAGACAAGAGCTGTCTACATTTGTGCTCAAGAGTGTCTAAAAAGAAACCCCAAGGGGGAGCACATCTATACACCATTCACTTTTATCAAGTCGGTTGGCCATGATTTAGATCTATCACGTTTTTGTAACTAAAACACAGGCAGGCTGGCGCAACTGTAATATCGTCGAGGTCAAAACAATTCGCCGAGACGTTGCCGATTTCTACTCTCAACATAATCATGACATTCTTCAATCTTATACAAGATATTATCACAGACCATTAACTTCGAATATAATAAAGAACTCTTCGCTTTGAAATTGAAAATGCCGAGAGTAGTTTAGAGGAGACAAGGTGCTACACAGAACCGAAATCTGCAATAGGAAAACTTTTTGACATGTTGTACTCTCGAATGAAATTACTTAGTTCTCTATCATTATATTTTTATTGAGGTATAAGAATGACTCGGGTTTCGTAGTACTACTACATTTTGAAACTGGTGTATTCCAAGTTGTGCAACAAGGTATTTAAATGTCTTCTGTAGGATTATTTCTTGAGAATTTCGAAAAGTGGGGAATTCCAGGTACGTCTGTTCGTTTAGAAGACTTCCTGCCGGGCTATTCAGGTACTTTTATTCTTTTTTTAAATGAACTATCACAAAGTAACGGACTACTATATCCATTATTTTTCAATAAAATTCCAACACTTGATTCTTGATTTCCATACAAGAAAATAACATAATTGAATCTTCCAACCAGTTTATATACGTGAAATATTTCCAGAAACATCAGAGGAAAAATTTTCTTCTACAGTCGTCAGGACTGTGGAATTATTTAATTCACAAAATATCTTCTCAAATTCATTATTTTTCCGAAGTAAATTCACATTGTGAAAATACGTAATTACTACGACTTCTATGTAGAGAGGACAACGTTGCGTAGTTATCTGACAGGAAAGCTACTATAACCTAACATGTTCAAAATATATATGGTGAAATGTGTCAAATTTTCATGGCCAACCGGGAGACTTTATAAAAGTGAATGAAGTATATATTATAACGACAGCCAGGCCACACAGAGAACCGGAATCGCCCATCCAAGGTTCCCTAGTGCATCCCTCTGGAATGCCGGAATAGCATAAACTGGCTAGAGACAATAAGGTGATTCTTCTATGGGTGCTAGGGCACTGTGTTATTGAAGGAAATGAGAAGGCTGATGAGATTTCGAAAAGGGTCTCCTGGGTAACACCGGTTGGAACAAAACCCTTCTCTGAGCTTGGAAAAGACCAGTCCAGGGTAGCATTCCAACAATGGGAGCTAAATAACAGAACAGCTCTTTGGAGAAATTCTTCAGGACTTGCACAGGCAAGAAGATTCGTGGATTCCTAACCATCCTATACCAGAAAGCTCCTGCAGCAGCCACAGGCTGAGCATTGGGTAATGGTGCGGCTCTGTTGGTACAAATACCACTTATACCGGATGGGCAAGTCAGCAGATGAAACATGCAAGCTCTGTGGACCGGAAAAGTAAACATGCCGAACAGATGCTGGACATTCTAGTAATTTTAGATATAGGACAGAGCAAAAGATCTTATCTGTAGCAGTTCCGAAGGGCTGGAACTAGTGACATGACCCTGTTCTAATAATAATAAAGTGCCCTCCTTATTTGTATTTGTTTTGTCGCATATATAGATTGAAAGATAGTTTTAGGGCTATTCATAATGTTTCTGAATCTTTTTTAGAATAGGTAGCGGATTTCAAATCTATTTAATAAAATATAGAATATCTCATTTTTAATTTGCTCGTTTTCTCCTTTTGTCTTTTCCTTTTCCAGATCGAGTTTCGGGTACCTTGGAGAAACTTCCATTTGAAGAAAGAAGCGATAGCAAAGAAAAAGATGCCCTCCAATATTTAATGTATCAGCATATTTTGTTAACAATTTCAATTTTCATAAATCAAAACACTAACGGAGAGATAGGGTTTTTTTGCTGAGGTTTTTTCCCTAAGCTCTAGTATCATATATCAAATAATATGGTACCCCATTACACTAACCTCTGCTAACACTTTTTTCATACACATGCCTTATTGTTGGATAAAAACCAATTGTAATGCTCGAGGTTCAAAAGAATATACAGTACGCGTCAAAATTATGGAACTAATAAATTTTCTCAGAAGAAAATATTTGGCAACAAAATCCTGAAACAGGTCAATTTTTGTTTCACTTTTACCAAATGTTTATGCATTTTTCAAAGATTTTTGTTGCACCCTGTGCCATCCCCATCAACCCTCCAAATTTTTTGAATAGGGAAAGTGGGTCATGTGGTACTTTTTTGGCAAGGTCTTTGTATCTTATTTACAGGCGTGCAGAAATTTTCAAGAACAAATTTTTCGTTTTTGAAAAATAGTTAGTTCAAAGAGGTTTTCAGTTTGTGCACTTTGTCACGCCTCATTTACTTTGAGACGATGATACCTGATGAAATTTGTCACCGAATGAAAGTCGACCATTATGTTATTAGTACGTTTCTACTGAAGTTGAAACTTTTCGATAAAATGTTTCAACTTCAGTAGAAACTTACTAATACGCCATAATTATTGATAATCGAAAATCAATAGTTTCCGATATATTTGAGACCTTGTGGTTTTTAAAACTAATGCTGTATTAGATGTTGAAAAAGAATTAGTGTGATTGGAAAGGGGATGTAAGAAGCAAAGAAGGAAAAATAAATAAAAATAAACCTGCCGAGAGTATTTCCTGCCAAATAGAGTGTTTCACCAATGGAATTAATTGCCTGGAGAGGTAGTCCTGTCAGGAAATGTGAATATGTTCAAGGCTAGACTGGACATGTTTTTGCGAGAATGAACTTTATATTATATTATTCAGCTACTAATATTGATTTTTCTGTATGTATATTTTTGCTAATGAGCTTTATAGAATTTTCTCTGCCCTTATCTTCTGTAATATGTAATAATAATAATAATAATAAATTATCATAAAAAATTTTTATCGCAACTTAACTCTAAATTTCATTAGAAAATGTATTCATAAATTATGTTCGCAATGACCTCCACCATTCCTTATAAAGCATGTGCCATTTTTCTAATTTCTTCAGTTGTTACTTTTCGCCTGAAATTTACTCTCGCTGCCTTTTGATCACACATTCACTAATTTTTATGACAGACATTCAAGAGGATACTTATAAAAAATCTGCTGAAACCAAACAAGTGAATGCATTCTAACAATTTATTTTTTTAGAAAATAAGGAAGGAAATTTGCAACTTTCAGAATAATTTTGGCCACGATAATTTTGTTCTGAAGAAGGCGAAGAAATCACAGATGCAGCAGTCAGTATTCTATAATGGTGTGGTGGAATATAATAAACTTGGAAGTGAATTTAAGAGGAGTCCACTGAATGGGTTTACGAAGCATGTTATAGACCTTATCAGAAGCGAACGTATTAATGTAATATGTTAAATTTTATATTCACATTTTACTTATTATATATTGTTAAAATATAGAGCGAATCGCTAAATAAATTTGTTACTACTACTACTACTTTACACCGGAGATAATGAAAGAGTCAGAAAAATGGACTGAGAGGGAATAATCAGTTTAAGAGAAGGTGAAGACCATTTAATTTAGAGGCAAGCTCATGGCAATAGGTTTAAGAGATGCATCTGGGATAGTTTCCATTGATATCTTCAGAAAAGAAAAACAAACAGCATTATGCAAACTTATTACTTTATTCCAGGACAAGAGAAAAAAGCCTGGTTCTTTATAAACAGAGTGAAGAACCATGTAACGGAAAACATCATTACAGAATACATAAGACAAAAACCTGGTTTCAAGGAAGAGATAGTGGAAGTAAAGGAACTGGAATTTGAAAGGAAAAGGGCAGACAGAAAAAGTTTTCTAGTAAAGGTGCCATTTAGCAAGAAGGATGAACTATATAAAACTGAATTCTGGCCTGAGAATGTAGGCATAAAACGTTTCAACTTCCAGGTCTATGAAAAAAACAAACCAGGTGGTAATTTTTTATAGGTAGTAAAGCAAAGGAAAATAAAATTAAACAAGTTGATATATGTGTTAATAAACCTACTAGTCAAAAATCAGCTACCTATAGTATAATACATCATAACCTACAGTCAATGGGAAACAATATAGATGTGGTACAGCATTTTCTCAACAATCATAGGGATTGTAAAATCCTTTGCGTCACTGAGCACTGGATGTCAACAATGGAACTGAGTGAAAAACTGGGTAATTTAAGATTGGTCTCAAGTATATGTCGAGAACAAGGCAGGCATGGAGGAGCTGGTATATACATCCATCCAACTATTAGAAGTAAAAGAAGAAGACAAATAGAAGAGCTATCAATAATAGGACAATTTGAATGTGCAGCAGCTGAAGGTGCTGTTGATGGAGAGAATGTTGTAGTGTTATCTGTGTACAGGCCAAGTGGTAATGATGCTATTGTGGATGTTTTTCTACAACAATTGGAGAAGGCCTTAAGTGTAGTCTTTATGGAAAACAAAACTGTGATAGTTGCAGGTGATTTTAATATTGATTTATTAGATAAAAGCAGTAAGCACAGAATTGAATTTTTGACACTGATGAGGTCATTTCAACTTAAACCTTCTATAAATGAACCAACTAGAATAACTCAGAATACAAAAACTTGTATAGACAATATATTCACTAATATACATCTGCTGAAAGCAGAAGTTCTAACAACAAATATTTCGGATCATACAGTACAGAAAATTTCAATTAAATTAAGAACATGTAATAAAAAAGAATCAGTGGTTAGGAGACAATTCAATGATACTGCGAAAGAACAATTTAAAATGTCATTGGGTGATCAGGACTGGGAACGTGTTTTTGCTGTTGATGATAGTGATGTAGATGGTCAATGGAAAATTTTTATGCAAACATTTATGCTCATTTTTGAGGAATGTTTTCCTTTAAAACGTATCATAGATAAACGTAGATCACAAAAATATTATGACACACAAGAAGTAATAGATAGTAAAAAAAAATTAGATATACTTTTAACATTAAAAACGAGGGATAAAGCTTTCAAAGATCAATATAATGAAGAAAAACAAAGATACCAAAGGTTGTTATGTAAAGCGAGGGGTAATTGTTATAATGAAAAAATCATGCAGTCTGAAAATAAAAACAGAACGATGTGGTCAATTTGTAGGGAGATAAGGGGTAATAATGGTATAGAGATAGTGGTGAAAACTTTTTTGGTTGTGACGCAATAGCAAGGGTAAATGAATATAACATGTTTCTTGTAGAGAAGATACCTAGATTACTGGGTGATCTGGTTGGTGCACCATCATCCCACAATATTCCAACCAACAGTAAAACATTTC
The DNA here is from genome assembly GCA_937662695.2 of Halyzia sedecimguttata. Lineage (NCBI taxonomy): Eukaryota > Metazoa > Arthropoda > Insecta > Coleoptera > Coccinellidae > Halyzia > Halyzia sedecimguttata. Next base: position 4,082,785 of record OW569416.2, on the reverse strand, counting down.
ATTTAGAACCAACTACGCCAGAAGAAATAGGAGAAATAATAAACAAAATTAAGAATAAATTCACAAGTGGAGAGGATGGTGTACCCTCCGGTTTGACTAGAGTCTGTGGTGACGAGATCAAACATATTCTCTCTTTTATCATTAATAACTCTTTCAAGTATGGTGTATTTCCAGATCAGTTGAAAATGTCACTCATTAGACCTATTTTTAAGAGGGGGGAAGTATCGGCTATGGAAAACTATAGACCGATCAGTTTGTTGTCGTCCTTTTCTAAAATATTTGAACAAGCTATGAGCACAAGACTATTGAACTTTATTAAAGAATGTAACATCATAAGTAATTCTCAGCATGCCTACCTGAAGGGAAAGTCCACTCAATCTGCAATATATCAGTTTACTGAAGAAATCCTTAAATTACTTGAAAAAAATGAACTAGCTCTAGGATTATTTTTGGATCAATCAAGTGCCTATGATTGTTTGGTTAGCGAGCTTCTATTGAGAAAATTAGAGTGTATGGGTATTAGAGAAAAATCAGGAAAGTGGTTTCAATCATATCTGACAAAACGACAACAGAGAGTTAGTATTTTGAAAGAAGGAAAAGAAATAAAATCAGAAGTATTAGAATCGAAGTTTGGAGTCCCCCAAGGTAGCGTGTTGGGGCCGATTCTATTTATTATTTTCATAAATGATTTGTACTCTGTAATACCTAGATTGATAACTGGTTTCTCGGATGATGCAAATGTTTTAATTAGTGCCAGTGACTCAGAACAACTAGAAATTAATGCACAAGATTCTTTTGAACAAATAAAATCTTGGTTTGCCAATAATAAACTTATCTTAAATGGAAAAAAAACAACTGCAGTAATGTTCAGTACAAATAAAGTAAGAAATGAGAAAGAATACATTAGGTTGGACAATAGCGATATAAAACTAGAAGAGTCAACAAAATTTTTAGGAATTTATATTGATCAGTTTCTGAAATGGACTAGTCACATAGAAAGTCTCTCAATGAAATTAAGTTCAATAGGGTATGGTATTAGATCTCTTAGAAACTATCTAAGTCAACGGTGTCTAAAAGTTGTATATTTTGCAAATTTTGAATCTCTATTGAGATATGGCATTATATTCTGGGGAATAAGTACGAGAGTGAGTGAGATATTTGTTATACAAAAAAGAATTGTAAGACTGATGTTTGGGTTGAAATTTTTGGAGTCATGCAGGGGAACATTCAAAAAAAATAAAATTTTAACCGTTTATGGTATTTATCTATTTGAGTGTTTGGTATTTCTCTTTAAAAACAAAAATATAATGTTACAACATACCACAGTTCATAATTACCCTACAAGAACCCTTGATATACACTATCCAAGGCACAGATTGAGTTTGAGTGAAAAACATCCGTCTTACAACTGTATCAGGATTTATAATAAATTGCCAAGTAGAATTAAAATGATAACAAGTCTTGTGTTGTTCAAAAGAAAAATGAAGGAAATATTAATTGAGTTGGAACCATACTCATTAACTGAGTATTTTGAAAATGAATTTGAGATGGCATTATAAAGAGTTTCAAATTTTTTGTTTTTTGACACTATTTCATTCTATGTTGTAACATACTCTGAAATAAAGATATTTATTATTATTATTATTATTATTATTATTACAATGTTCTGAAATCATGTAATGTAATGAAATCAAGAAAATCAATGGTTTCATTTAACAAACCAATTCACACATCTGGTTTCATAATGGAAAACACCTATGGATAGTGTGTTTGAGTGGCTTCCTCACCATTTTTCACAGATCTACGATCATCTATATATCATTTTCTGAGTTGTCAGACTATGTGCGAGATAAGACTAATCAATTGAATCACGTTATACGTTGTGACGCCTGTTACAATTTTGGAAAAGGAACATACAGTGATACATGCATTGAGAAGTCATAAGCCCACCTTCATTAAATATCTTGAATCTTGAAAACAGTCATCGAAATGTGCTCCTCTATTTATATTATAGTAATAATGTCATATTATTCCAACATTGTCAGAAAAACAAAGTGGATAGTAAATATCATGTCTAGGATGATTATATTTGGAGTAGTATTTATGTGCCAAAATTGATTCCCAGTGTTTGCCTGCCTACAGATGATAGTCACTGCATTAATACCCTATGCCATATGGTAAGAATTTTGTATTTTCAGTAATCAAAGTAGTAGAAGAGTATTGAGTTAAATCGTTTTTGTTAGATAATACAGTTATATTATATGGGTATATTGGGTAAAAGCCCAAACTCATAGCAATGATAGCCATATAATAAGTTGAAGAAGAATTATTCTCAAAAATGCAGAATGCCATTTAATATTTCATCTATTTCCAATTGAATTCCTATTGGAAATATTTTATTTCATTCACATTAAAAAGAATTTTGAAATAGAATGTTTCCTATTGATATTGATCTTGATTACAAATGTATTGCAATAATAATTCTACTAACAAACCACATTGTATCAAAAATAACTTGCTTGTACATTCAATAAAAATTCCCAAAAATAAAAATGAACAAAAACACATAGTTATTACACTTTCCTACCTCAGTCTAAAAGAAAAAAACTTCGACTTCTAAAGTTCAATTAAACCTGAATGGAAATTTTACCTGAAGAATATTAAAGTTTAGGTTTGAACACATATTTTAGGATTTAATACTTACTTCATTAATTCTTGAAGAAATACATATTTGGTATATTTGCTTTTAGGGGCACAATATACTTTTGTTCCTTTCTGAAGTTGGAGATTTTTTATTGCTTCTATAGAACTCATATGTACAATATATACAGGGGCTGAAACTGGACCCATGACATCGAAAACATAACCTAGAACCTTTTGACCTTCTTCCAAGAATAATAAGGTGTCAAGATCGTATGCTGGCATGTCAGGAAGACCAGCAATTGTGACTAGAAATAAACAAATATTCAGTAGTGCTTCCACAAGTTAAGACAGATAATTCATTTCAGTTTAATGCTTTCTTATTTTACCTATCTTTTCTATAACACATTCCAGGTTTCCCATGTGAGTAAATTCTTCCTTATTGTTCAACCCTAAGGTGGAAATGTCTGGTAATTCTCCACATAGCTTATTGACTCCTAAAACTGACAACCATGATTCTTCTTGTACTTTCCTCTTCTTCATATTCATATTTTGAACTTCTTTCAAACCAGTTCTACAATGTAAAAAATATATTAGGAGGTATGATACACATCAGCATCGTAGCTGCACATAGAAACAATTGAATACTAACTTTTCTTCATCTTCGGAGTTATACTCATCCGATTCACTTTCACTATCTAACTCAGAGTCTACAGACTCATCATCATCATCCCCTTTGCCTCGAAATTCTATTCTCTTCATTTTGACATTAGAATCATCTTCGTTGCCAGAGCTATCTGATAATTCTGAACTGAATTTTAGGAAATTTCGGAATGATACTGACATTTGATTCTGTGAGTCTTGTGATGTTCCTTGAGTTTTAGTAGGTTCTACATCAACCGATTTGTTTTGGGAGATATTTAAATCCCTCACTTTAGCTATTAAATTTTCGTCTAAACCATCATCTGCAAGCTTAGATGTTTTTTCATTTTCTATAGGAATGTCATCTTTTTCGACAGGTTCCAAGCCCACCTTGTGTGATTTTTTTGTTTTTACAGTTTCCCCAGAATGCCGTGTTTCTTTAAATGTTGGATTATCGTCGGAAATATCCATGTTGTTGAATGTGCCCTGTTGAGTTTTCGAACATTCAACGTGTGACTGTATAACAATACCGCCCTGAGCATTTTCTTCTGAAATTTCACTTGACATAGTATGACCAATGCAAAAATAATTCAACCTAGCAATATATATTGGAATTTTCCAGTTTTTCCAATACAAATTGAATTAATGTCAATAATCTTCTTATTAGAAAGACATAAGGCTATGTGTAATGTGTATATTCCGCCATTAGTCAACCATCACTAAATACCTTTCCGGCACGTGAGGTAAACATATGAACTACTCACAGACTACATATGTGATCTGTGGAACTACTCTAATATCTATGACATTTTTCGTCATGTCAATTGCTCTAGACACAGAATATTATGCTATTAAGCCACGAGTAGACGTAGACGGCTATACAATATTCACAGTAGCGTAGAGTAAAGGCTGGCTTATGCTGGCTGGTAACTTTAACTTATTCCCTAACTTAAAAATTGAAACAGATTTCTAATGCTATGGTTGATACTGAGACTGAATAATCCGTTTACTTATTATTAATAGTAATAATTAATAAGTTAACGGATTATTTAGTCGGATTATAAAGCACAACACTTGAAATACTAAAAATAAATGTCTATATATATTATATATATATGATTAAGTTAAAGTTACCAGCCAGCATAAACCAGCCTTTATAGTTGTATGGCTGGTTCTTGAAAACGAATCATAATAATGAAACGAATTTAGGAACGAAACTTCGTAATGTTGCCTAAGGCTTGTTTCACATGCATACGGTTCCATTCGGTTCGGTTCGTTTTCGGTTTCCATTCGGTCACTGGCGACAAGTGTGAAACGGTGCTTCAGTTCAGATTCGGTACCGAATAGAAACCGTACAGCACCGAATACTCACTCGACACGAATAGGTATCAACAGGTTGGATTCGTGTTTAGGGAATACAGATCAACCGTAGCGTGCACATAAACACGGTTTAAGTCGAATTTAAGCGAATAACCGGAACAGTGCGGTTAAGACCAATCCCTTGCTATATCATGACCGATCGGTTATGTTTAGCAAGAGATTGGTCTTAACCGCTCTGCTCCGGTTATTCGCTTAAATTCGACTTTAGTTTCGGTTTTAACCATAAAGTAATACATATTTACATAAGTCGAATTTAAGCGAGTAACCGGAACAGAGCGGTTACGGCCAATCCCTTGCTATTATAACCGATCGGTTATGTTTAGCAAGAGATTGGTCTTAACCGCTCTGCTCCGGTTATTCGCTTAAATTCGACTATAATGTTTTCTGTAATGCTTTGTGGTTTTAATCTCATATCGAGCAGATATCTTTCAATATTTCCGAAATAGTTCAAATATAGAAATGATAGAAATATAAACATAAATACATATCACTGGTCGGGAAAAAGACTATCATAACTCAAAAAATGCCATTTTTTAGTTTTAATGGCGTACCAACTCAAAATTGTGTGGAGTATCATGTGCAATATCAAAATAACACGTTTTGGCATTCCAGTCGCCAGAGCGCATTATTGTAAACTTTTGCAACTCCCCGTCTCTTCTCACTGTCGCCATGAAGACTATCACATTTCAGTTATCTTTAATCTGTCACCAGAAGATTATTGTTTATTTGGTTCAATACTATTACAAGTCGATTTTTTACCTCCAAAAAATGGAAGAGAAATGTTGCCAAGGCAATGAGAAATACAGGACAAATTTATGCATCACTCAAAACTATTAAAAATTCCGATGGTTCAAAGGACCAAACTTTAGCGAAGAGGGAGGCCAAAGCCATGAGATAGTCTAGTGATATTGAAAAATGCAGTTTGAAGTGAGGAAATAATATAAGAGAAATATAAGAGAAGAAAATCTCTTCAAAGAATTCTGGGTAGTGGGGGATTTGCAGAAGCGAAGGATGTTCATAGTGTCTTGTAGAAACAAGAGGAATCCAAGATATAGATAATTATGCTGCATTGCCTGCATTAGCAAACAGGACGAAAAATCGTAGTCTAAACAATGGTTTTTGGCGCTCTAGTTCCTCGGAACTGAGTGCTTATAAATTTGCCCAAATGTCTGTAATTTTCGAATATTTCGATGAAATGGTCTTAAACGATTTGTTTCGGCTCACTGATCAAGAATCCGTGGTCGAAATTCATTCTGTCCGGCCGTCCGGCCGTAGGCACGATAACTCTCGTACGGAATGAGCTAGAGAGTTGAAATTTTTAGAGTAGGTTTGGGGAATAAATATCTCGGCTAAGTTCGTTATTGGGCAAAATCGGACAGATGGTTTCGGAGTAACAAAAAAAATCGGACAGATGGTTTCGGAGTAACAAAAAAAATATCTTTTTTTTTACTAAACAAATTCCAAATTAAATTTTTTTCAATAAGCAATTTTATCATAACAATCCATTCATATCATTTTTAACTCTAACAAGCTAATACTTTCGGAGATATGATTTTTCAAAATTTCAATGTAAATCGTATTTCACAGATTGGTATAATTATTCTATGTATGAATTATCATAATGTCAACTTATGACATGACATGACATTATCTAATCAATCGAAGAATTATGAGAATAAAGTGTATTCCGAAATGTGAGCGAAGTGAGAAAAATCTCAGTTGTTTGCTCCGAAATTAGTTTTTCTCAGAAAAGTCTTACATTTCGGAACGGACCATGAAGTAAGAGATCTGAGAGTAGTGAGACTGCTTTTCATCCATAGACGAATGCTCAGTTCTCTCAATTTATGACGGGACTGACAAGGCCGTCTTGAAATATGCTGGGGCCCTTGGGCACACAATAATTTGGGGCCCTTTTGGAATGTAAAGAAAGCGAATTATATATTTTTCTACCCTGATAACTGTTGAACGGAATGAGCTAGATAGTTGAAATTTTCAAAGTTGGTTTTGGACATAAATATCTCGGTTATGTTTGTTATTGAGCAAAATCGGTGGTTTCGGATTAACGGAAAAAAAATTCTTTTAACATTACAAATTTTAAATTCAATTTTTTTAAGATGCAGTTTCATCATTCATTAGAATACACTGGTATCATTCTCAACTGTAACAAACTAATACTTTCGGAAATATGATTTTTCAATATTTATGATGCAATCAAAGTTTAAATAATTACTCGCTAGTACTTTGACAAGAGCGCCAAAGCCCTGTCCAAAGAGCTTTCCCACTTTTTGCGCGTATCTGGGGAACATCTACGTTGTCACGGTAACTTGAGAACGGAAAGAGATAGCGACTTGAAATTTTCAGGGTAGGTGGCGTAACCTAATACGACGGACAAGTTCGAATGGGTATAATATCGGACTAATTGTTTCCGAGTAATAATGTTGTTTCCAACCATTACAAATCCGATTGAATTGAAACTTGGTAAGTGGTTGTAGAATACAAACCTAAGGACGTTTGGGAAATTTTGTGAGAATCGTGTCACTAGAAAGTTTTTAAAATAATATTATTTATGTCAGGATAACCTGAGAGCGGAAAGAGATATAGCGACTTGAAATTTTCAGGTTAGGTTGAGCATTAGAATGCAACATTTGAGTTTGTTTATAGGCATAATCGGCCGAACGATTTTGGAGTTATAGTAGTTATACCCATCTGAAATTTGGTTATTATTTCCTGAATAACTCGAAAAATACGAAACCGAAACAATTCAAATACGGTTATTAGTTATAGAATGCCAACGCAAAAATTCTTGCGAAATTTCGTGAGGATCGTATCGTTAAAAAATCATTGAAAAATATATATCCGAAACTATTCGTCCGACATCGCTGAAATTTTGCGAGAGCCTTCAAAGCCTGACTCTACTGCCAAGTTCCAAGTTTGAACATGATCGGATCTATATTGTTTGAGATCCGAGTAGCCTTGTGTGAGTTCAGTAGCTGGATGGGTAACCGTTGCCTCGATAACTTTTGAACGAAATGAGATAGGGACTCGCAATTTTCTAGGTAGGTTGCGCATCCCAATGAGAGAGTTAATATCGTTTTTGAGCTTAATCAGTCCAACGATTTTGAAGTTATACCCAATTGGAATATTATTTCCTCGATAATTCAAAAAATATAGACTCGATCGAATTGAAGCTTGGTAACTAGTATTAGAATAGCGACATAAAGACGTGTGTAAAATTTTGTGAGAACCGTACCCGTTAAAAAATTACGAAAACAAAATTTGTTCTGACGTGAATTCAGGAGCTTTTGCGCGTATGTTCTATTGTCTCTTAATCGAATTTACCTGCATGTCCAATATAGGAGAATGGACCATATAAAATACGCGCAAAAGCTCCTGACTTCACGTCAGTGCTTGAACCAAGTTTTTTTTACTTATATTGAGCCAAATACAAGCCAAGTTTAGTCTTATATGACTTTTTTGTCTTAAATCGATCCTAACTAAGCTGATTAAGTCAAAATCAAGTCAACTGTTAGGGACATTTCTTACTTCAAAAAGAAAATAGGCTAAGTTTGACTTGATTTTGTCTTAATTTGGTTAAATAAACATACAATTTTGATTTAAAATTTTAAGACCAAAGTAAATTTTATTTTCGACTCGGGTGCTTACTGTTACTGTGCCCGACATAAACTTTTTTTAATAAATGTGAGAGAAATTGTCTTTCGGGGCCCCCCTAAGGATGGGGGCCTGGGCACGGGCCCCGTGTGCCCTTATGGTAAAGACGGTATTGGGGACTGACAGAAGGGAATATTGTAACTTCAAAAATATTGGGGTTGAAATACTCGTATTTTAGCGATGCAACGGGGACCTCACCCGAAAATGTTTGAAAATATTACGTAAATATTGAAAGCATAATTCTGTAGTTCGAGAGAGGAGAAAATTTGGTGAACGTAGATCAGGAAATTTTTGATCGATTACAAGGTAATTTTTTATTATTACATATCTTCTTTCATACATGTTTTATGGAATACCTACTATTTGTAGGTACTTTAAACCTTTTTTGGGCAATTGTCATACGAAACTTGTTTTTTTGGTGCTCTAGTTCCTCGGAACAGAGTGCTTATCAATTTGCACAAGTGTCTGTAATTTTGGAATTTTGGGCTGAAAATGGTCTCAAACGATTTGGTTCGACTCACTGATCAATAATCCGAGTGCGAAATCGATTCTGTCCAGCCGGCCGACCGGCCCTAGGCACGATAACTCTCGAACGAAAGGAGTTAGCGGATTGAAAATTGCAAGGTGGTTTTGGAGCGTAAATATCTCGGACAAGTTCGTTAATGGGCGAAATCCATCAAGGGGTTTCGGAGTTATGGCCGATTTTAGTAAAAATATTTTTTATGAATATTTCCGAAACCGATTACTCGATCTATCTGAAACTTAGCATCAAATTGTAGAATCATGACCTTTATACGCATGTGATTTTTTGTATTGACCAGATTACCGCAAAGTGTAAAAAAAAAAAATTTGAAAATGTGGTGCAGTTCTCATTCTCATGATTGCTCATTTAATCTTGATAAATAAACTATTATTTGAATTGAATTTCCTTTATGATGCAGTTCTATCATATGAATACATTGATATAATTCCCAACTCTGAGAAACCAATACCAGATATAATTTGTCTGTTTGAACTAGAGCGCCAGTAAGCTCCTGTCCACAGGGCTTGAACCCATTTTTATTTTAAGTTTCCTGATACAGAGAATAGAATCCATGTATGCAAACATTTGACATTGGGAATCAATTTCCAAGGGATTCAAAGCCCATTGAAAATAAGCACTCTATTCCGAGGCACAAGAGCGCAAAAACAAAGTTCGTCATTAGTTGGCATAGACATAAAATATGTCTATGGTAGTTGGTAAGAGATTAGCGCCCATTTTGGAAAATTGGTTTATTGATAATTCATTAAAACTCAACATTTTTCAGTAAACCTCTGGTTCCAAAAAGGTCATATCTCGAGAAATTGATGAAAGGTTTTGATGAATAGTATCACATCTCAAAATTGGGGGTACAAAGGGGTTAAAAAGGGGTTTACCAAGGCATAGTGTGGAGTGAACATAGCATATAGTTTCATGATGTCCTGTTGGTTATTTTATTTCAAAAAGCTACCCACTTTAAAGGTTAATTAATTAACACACTATCAAAACTTCAAACCGCTATCCTGAAAAATAACATTTTCTGAGTTATCATAGTCTTTTTCCCGACCAGCGATATGTACTGGATATTGTTTCTATCTCAGTATTCATGAGAAAATGATGGTTTACCAAATGTGGATCGACTGATTTCTGCTGTGGGACACAACTTTCGGAAAATATAAAGATAAATAAAAGACGCAGGAAGTAGAGATGTTTGTGTTCGAATTTTGAATGACTTTGATGAATCTGACGTCGGGAAAAAATTGCAATTGTGATGTCTTGATTGTGATTGAGCCTGTGTTTCGGGAGATAACATATAACCTAATAATATGAACCGTATATGTGTGAAAGGGCTTCATTCGTTTTCGGTTGAAACCGAAAACGAACCGAACCGAATGGAACCGTGTGCATGTGAAACAAGCCTAACGTGAACGTAATCCAAAGAGCTACGAACGTGGAGCCGAGGTGGAATCAACCATATTTATTCTTTTTGCGTGCATGTTCTGCGCATATACGTATTAGGTATATGGTTCTGGGGAACAGCTATCATTTTGCCCAAATATCTGTAATTTTCGATTTCTTTGCCGAAAATGGTCTCAGACTATTAGGTTGGACTTATTGATGAAGAATTCGAAGTCAAGTTTGATCCTGTCCGGCCCACCTGCCGTTGCCACGATAACTTTCGAACGGAAAGAGATAGCGACTTGACATTTTCAGCGTAGATGGGGTGTCCAAATGCGACGGACAAGTTCGTAAATGGGCATAATCGAGTACTAATTTTGGTTTCAACCTATACAGATCCGATCGAATTGAAACTTGTTAACTAGATGTAGAATACCGAAAAAAAGACGTACTTTTGTGAAATTTTGTGAGGATCGTATCACTAAAAAATTAAAAAAAAAATTATTGAAAATTATTATGTCTTTATCTCACAAAAATTTGATAACGGAAAGATATAGCGCCAAACGATTTGGAGTTATTTTCATCAGAAAATTTGTTGTTATTTCACCAATAACTCAGAAAATACGAATCCGATCCAATTCAAGCATGGTAAAATTAGTTGTAGAATGCAGACGCGTAATATTCCAGAAACTATCCGTCCTATATTGCTGAAATTTTGTAGTCCAGTTTAAATAGACATTCCAGTTTGCATTAATTCCCAACAAGCTGGATTTTTGAGCAGGCCTTGAATACGTCATTACAAATGATATGTCAAAAGTCGCCATCAATTCCGCTTGTGCGTTGTTTTTTATTCGAGGTCAAAGATCACAAATTTGCGTTTTTTGCGTATATCTCTGAAACAACGAGGGCCATCGAAAAATGGTTCAGACAAAGTTTGTAGATCGTAAAACTGTCTATAAAAAAGATCCAAACACTTGTCTTCTACAAAGCATCGCTTTCGAGATATCGTGACTTTAGACAGCAGGAAAGTTGTATTTTCGACTAAGTATATGCTTGTTTTGGTTCGCAGTAAGGACAGTCCCGAATCGGTTCTAAAGAGTGGGCCAAACGTAGCGTGTGAAAGATTTCGCCCATTCGCGCAAGTCCCATTACAATAAACGACTGTGTGACTACTTTGAACTGTTCTAGGACAGTCCGAATTGCGAACCAAAACAATCCTATAAGGATTGTTTTGGTTCGCAATTCGGACTGTCCTAGAACAGTTCAAAGTAGTCACACAGTCGTTTATTGTAATGGGACTTGCGCGAATGGGCGAAATCTTTCACACGCTACGTTTGGCCCACTCTTTAGAACCGATTCGGGACTGTCCTTACTGCGAACCAAAACAAGCATATACTTAGTCGAAAATACAACTTTCCTGCTGTCTAAAGTCACGATATCTCGAAAGCGATGCTTTGTAGAAGACAAGTGTTTGGATCTTTTTTATAGACAGTTTTACGATCTACAAAATGTACACATTTCCGCACCACCGCTAAGGTAGTGTACACGGCGCTTTTTTTTAACGTGGTTTCCCCAGTAGGAATACTCCACAATATATTTTAATCGAAGGAATGTAATGGGACACTATTATATTGATTTAAATTTAATGAAAATTTTAACAGCAAGAAAATTACATCATCATTCATCATCAAATTCTTCATAGTCACTCGTTTCTTCCTCTTCACTGTCTTCTTCCTCTTCTTGCTCGATTTGTGTAGACTGCTCCAAGAAGAGAGATATATCAGTTATATCCTCATCAATTTCGAATCAATCTTCATCTGTTGCATTTGATTCAATGTTGGTGCAAGATTGGCCTTGACAATTGGTACATACCGATGAACAATACAATCCAACTTTTTGGGCGTATGTTCTAGGGGAACATCGTCCTATCATTTCGTCCAAATGTCTGTAATTTTCGAATTTCGAGCTGAAAATTGGCTAATAGACTAATTCGGACTCCCTGATCACGAATCCGGTGTCAGATTTTAGGGTGCCGTCCGGCCGGCCGGCCGGCCGGCCGGCCGGTTTCCCGGCCGTAAGCACGATAACAGGAGCACCGAAGGTCCTATCGACTTCAAACTTTCAGGGTAGGTTTCTGATCAAAATGCGACGGTTAAGTTCGTTAACGGGCAAAATCGGCCGGACGGTTTAGGAGTTATAGACATTTAAAATTTTGAGGTTATTTCCCTGATATTTCAGGAACTAAAGAAGATGTTGAATCGAAACTTGGTAGTCAGTTCGAGGATATAAACGCGCAACTTTTGGCAAAATTCTGTTATGATCGAAATGTTGGTAATTTTAAAAAAAATATTTCTTTTAATTTTTTCGAAAAAAAAATTTTTTTTTCGTGAACTATTCATCAGATTGCAACAAAAACTTGTACTAACGTCAATTGTAGTATTTTGCAACATTGTGCAAAATTTTGGCTCTATACGATTTCAATTTCTGGAGATATAAGACAAAATGTGTCAAATTTCCTGGGTCTCTCTCAGTATTTTCATCGATTATTCTATGAACTCTTTGAATTCCACCGAAAACAAATTCAAAGATATAAACATAAAGAATCAAGTCATAGTTTAGACGTCGAAAGAAGGACGATGTTGATCGACTTGAAAAGGTACCTATTTCAAGAAATGCAATAATGAAATGCTTAATTTTTTTTATGGTCACAGAAAATCGTCACAAAAATCTATTTACCTCATTTGACGGCTGTTTGTCAAATCAATTAATTCCAATGATTGATGTCAGATTTCCTACATACCAAGTTCAAACACATTTTATTATATGGAAAACACTTATTATGATCACGTTCTACAGGAATTGATACTAAATAGAAGCTAGATGAAGATTATTGTAATGGAAAATTTGTGTTCCAGAATAATATTAAGGTATTCAACATGATACTGCTTTTTTTCTTTACTGGTCAGTACGGGCCACAAGGAACATGCGCCCAAAAGCTCCTGTCCACAGGGCTTGAACCCATTTTTTGCACTTGCAATTGTTTGTACAGCCTTTTTTGCAATTACAAAAAATTTTGCTTTTTATTCGCAAACCAAGCTTTGCTGAGGACGTCATGCTGATTGTCGATGAAGCAAATGAATGTTGAACTACCCAATTTCTCAGTTATAATGATTCTATTACCATACTTTAACTTGAGTTTTGACTTAATTGTTCTATTATCGATCGATGGTTCTTTGCAAATATCTTTCAATTCTTCTATTGAAAATTGACAATCATCATCATTTTCAATAAATGCAAATATTTCTTCCATCGCTGAAGTAATAGAATCACTTTCAGGACGGCCGATTTTACCTCCACTAATGGGTTTCAGAAACGAAGTGTAACAATCACTGTGGTACTTAGCCTCAGCAGCAACTAAGTCATATTCATACTGAATGCGGGCAACGACACTTCTTGCTAGCTCATCAGAACGAGTCTGAGCTTCCTTCAAGATGGTTTTCTTGAAGTCAAGGGTTGAAATTTGAGACATTCTTCGTCGAAGATGCTGCGCTTTTTTCAGTTCAGCCGTTTATCTGCTTCATTGCCACAGAGCAAACAGTATTTCTTGAAACAAAAAGACGATTCATTACCTCGTGCTCTAGTACGAGGATGACTAATCCCAGATGTGGTAGATATCTCCGCCTCACGCTGTCTTTTAACTGCAGCGATGCTGCACTTCCGGGTGTATGCTTTACGACACTGTTTATGTATCGTTACAGATGTTTTGTCCTTGTCCTATTGGACACTCTACTACGAATTAAGCATCGATATATTCTCAGCTTTTATTATATATGAATACATTTCATACCATTTTAATGAAATATTTCAGTAGAGAATAGTCTATGATTACAGAATTTTTAATTTTGACATTTATGTATTTATTCTATTGGAATTGAAATACGAAAACACTTACGCCTCAAGTATACTCCATTCACTTTAATAAAGTCTCCCGGTTGGCCATGATTTAGGTCTATCACGTTTTTGTAACTGAAACACAGGCAGGTCGGCACTAGTCAAGGTCAAAACAATTCGCCGAGACGTTGCCAATTTCTACTCTCAACATAATACTCGAATAATAAAGAACTCTTCGCTTTGAAATTGAAAATGCCGAAAGTACCTAGTTTTGAAGAAGCAGAGACGTGCAATACAGAACCGAAATCTGCAATAGGAAAACTTAATTCTGACATGTTGAACTCTCGAATGAAATTACTTAGTTTCCTATCATTATATTTTATTGAGGTGAGAATGACTCGGGTTTCGTAGTACTACTACATTTTGAAACTGGTGTGTTCCAAGTTGTGCAACAAGGTATTCAAATGTCTTCTTGAGGAAAGTCGGGAATTCCATAGGTACGTCTGTTCGTTTAGAAGTTTTCCTGCCGGGTTATTCAGGTACTTTTATTATTTTTTCATATGAACTATCACAAAGTAACGGCCTACTCTATCCATTATATTTCAATAAAATTCCAACACTTGATTCTTGATTTCCATACAAGAAAATAGGATAAATGAATCTTCCAACCAGTTTCTATACGCGAAATATTTCCAGTAACAACAGAGGAAAAATTTTCTTCTACAGTCACCAGGACTGTGGAATTATTGAATTCACATAATATCTTCTCAAATTCATTATTTTTCCGAAGTAAATTCACATTGTGAAAATACGTATGTAGTTACTACTTCTTAGTAGAGAGGACGACGTTGCGCAGTTATCTGACAGGAAAATGACTATAACCTAACATTTTCAAAATATACATGGTGAAATGTGTCAAATTTTCATGGCCAACCGAGAGACTTTATAAAAGTGAATGGAGTGTAACTGCAGGATACGATATTCACGAAATTCCGCGAAAATTAGTGGATCGGCATTCCACAAGTAATCACCGAGTTTTAATTGGATCAGATTTGTATATTTTGAGTTATAGAGGAAATACCAACAAAATTTCAGATGAGTATAACTCCAAAATGATCTGGCTGATTATGCCTATTAACGAACTTATCTGTTGCATTCGGATGCACAACCTACCCTGAAAATTGCAAGTCGCTATCTCTTTCCGTTCCCAAGTTATCCTGCGATACCAAATAGTTTTTCGTAATTTTTTTAAATTTTCTAGTGGTACGGACCTCACAAAATTTCACACACGTCTTTATGTTGATATTCTACAACTAGTAACCACACTTCAATTTGATCGGGTCTGTGTTTTTGGAGTTATCGAGAAAATAATATTCCAGATGGGTATAACTCCGAAACCGTTGGCCGATTATGCCCAACGATGAACTTAACTCTACCATTAGGATGCGCATCCTACCCTTCCTATCTCTTTTCATTCGATTAGTTACCGAGATAAAATCGATCACCCATCCAGCTATTGAACTGCTCGGATCTCCAACAATATAGATCCGAACGTATTCAAACTTGAAATTTGGCAGTAGCGTTGGATTTTTAAGCCTCTCGCAAAATTTCAGCGGTGCCGGACGAATAGTTTCTGATATATAGATTTTTTTTAAATGATTTTTTAAAAATTTTCTAGTGATACAATCCTCAGGAAATTTTGCAAAAATTTTGAAGTCGGCATTCGACAACTAATAACCATATTTGAATTGGATCGGTTTCGCATTGCAGGTCGCTATCTCTTTGCGTTCTCATCAGGTTATCGTGACATATAATATTTTTTAATAATTTCTTTAAAATTTTCTAGTGATACGATTCTCACAAAATTTCACGAAACTTCTTTAAGTTTGTATTTTACAACTACTCACCAAGTTTCAATTCGATCACATTTTTATTAGTTGAAAACAAAATGATTACTCAGAAACAAAGGGGCTGATTATACCCATTAACTAAGTTGGCCGCCGTATTGGGACGCGCCAACTACACATAAAATTTCAAGTCGCTATCTCTTTCCGTTCTCAAGTTATCGTGGCAACGGCCGGCCGGACAGCCGACGTCAAATTTGATCTCGAATTCTTCATCAGGGAGTCGAACCCAATTGTTCGAAACCATTTTCGGCAAAAAATTCTAAAATTACAGACATATTTGGCCGAAATGATAACGCGGTGTTCCCCATTACATGCGCGCAAAAATTATGAACAAATATTATGTACCTCATTATAACTTGAGAACGTAAGCAAATTACGAAAAAATATTTTGTATCTCTTGGGGACGGAAAGAGCAAAGTTCTGGGTAGGTTTTGCGCATCCGAATGCGACATTCAAGTTCGTTAATAATCTGCCATAATCTGCCAAACAGTTTTGGTGTTTTGAAATCTTGATGTAATTTCCTCTATAACTCAAAATATACAAATCCGATCCAATTAAAACTCTGTAATTAGTTATAGAATGCCGTGGCTCTGATTTTCGCGAAATTTCATGAAAATCGTATCGCTAGAAAAAAAAATTTTTTTACAAAAATTTTATATTTCAGAATGCGTCAGAATCAGTTGAGATTACGTATATAATTTTGACCCACCATTTTACAATTAAGTACCGAATTTCAGCCCGATTGATATGAGGCCTGAAACGACAATGGAACCTGCGGGTTAAAGCTCCTGAGTTCAGTGGGTGCTTTATTCACATTTTTAATTTTTTTATTTTAAAAATCTTACTCCATTTTTAGCGCACTTGTTCACCTGAACAGATTGCCTAACAATTTGCCCAAGTGTCGAATTTTTGGCCGAGAATAGTATCAACTCAAATGATTTGTTTCGACTTACTGATGAAGAATCCGAGGTGAAACTTGATTATGCCCGGCCGTAACTCAAAAAATACAGATCCGGTCGATTTCAAACTTGGTAGAGCTAGTTGAATGATACCGACTCAAAGACCTATGTGAAATATGAAAAAATTCTAAAAAAAATATGAAACAATATTATGTATCTCAATATAAATTCAGAATATAAACAGATAGCGACTTGCAATTTTCAGGGTAGGTTGCGCATTCGAATGCGACATTCAAGTTCGTAAATAGGTATAATCGGCCAAACGGTTTCGCCAATATACCCATCTGAAATTTTGTTGTTATTTCCTCTATAAGTGAGAAAATACGAATCCGATCCAATTAAAATTTGAGAATTACGTATAGAATGCCAACGCGCTGATTTTCGCGAAATTATGTGAGGACATCTTTTAAACAGTGTCGAGTATATCGACAACAGAAAATGAGAACTTGAACTTACAGTCCTAGTAACAGTTAATAGGTTGAATATAGCTACTCTATGATCTCCTATTTTAAAAAAATCGTGTAGATGTTATTATTGTTATTTCTGTTTTTGGCACTCTTGTTCCTCGGAACAGTCGAGTGCTCATCAATTTGCCCAAATGTCTGTGATTTTCGAATTTTTGGCTGAAAATGGTCTTAAACGATTTGGTTGGACTCATGGTCAAAATTGATTCTGTCCGGCTGTCCGTCCGTTAACACGATAACTCTCGAACGGAATGAGCTAGACAGTTGAAATTTTCAGAGTAGGTTTGGGAGATAAATATCTCGGTTAAGTTTGATATTGTTTCACTGTCCCTATCTCTAGCGATTTTCGAGAAGTAATTGATTTACTTCCTTTTTTGTGCAAAACATAGCTTCAATTCAGCATTCATTATTTTGTTACTTTGTCATTTAAGCGTAATGGCATACGTTCGTAATTATACATCAGGGTTGTTCAAAATCCGAGGCTTTTCCGAGACATATACTTAATCGATAAAAAGTGCCTTTTTTCAAATGGATTGACCTGTATATCATAAGATGTATTGAAAGATAATTAAATTTCCTTTCAAATGATATAACATGATCCTATACCTAAATTGTAAGGTTTCTAAAAGCAAGTTTTCATGACAATGGAATATTGAGCAACATTTTGTATGAGCTATTCATAAAATATAATAGAACATTCAGATAATTTAACAATTGACAGTGATTGTAAACTATAGTTGAATTTATAAACGGAGATTTTTCCGAAAAATCATTCAAATGGAAGATAATCATTACCTATACAAATGAGGTCTTGATGAAATTGTTTATTCTTCACGGTCAATGCGGTCAAATTGTAGCAAGATCATGCAGAATGTTCATGTTATATCATTTGGTTGTTTCTCTTTCAATACATATTTATGATACACAGGTCATTCCATTTGAAGAAACGCACTTTTATCGTTTTAGTATTTATCGGAAAAGCCTCGGATTTTGAGCAACCCATGTATGATTAGAGACGTATTTCATTAAACGTAAATGATACGCGGGATAATGTTAATCCATAACCGAAATTTCAGCTCTCTAGAATTCCAACCGAGTAATGAATGTTTAATTGAAATTATATTTTGCACACAAAAAGAAGTAAATCAATCAATTACTCGAAAACTACTAGAGATAGGGATGAGTTAGTTGATACAGAACTACAGGAGGCTACGGCGATTCGAAAAACCTAATTTTCAATAAAATCGTACGTCCCGTTTTCCGTAAAAGTCCAGGGTAACATCGACTGTGGCCCACCATGTATATAGAATAAATATTTGGTTAATTTTGATCAGGCAAATACTATTATATGTATGATTTTTTCAGCGTTTTTCGGAAATGATACCACAAAATTTGTTCCATATTTAACTGATTCCATAATTCGATTAATCACGAAACGATTGAAGAGCTTTGTTCTGACCCTGTATCGATTCATTTTCAATAAAATAGAGTCGTAAATTTTAACATTATCATAAATATGCCGCAGCTATATTAAGTATACGATGGACTAGTTTCGTTTTCACTGTGTGCAGTACCATCAGTGTGTTAACGGTTATTGTGAATATCGTTTTGATCCGAATGTATATCGCAGGAATGACAAATACGAATCGGATATTAGTGCGAGACTTCCGTTCGCAAGTTTCCAGAATACCACCGCGATAGTACCCTGCCTAATCCATCAGTGTTAAAAGCTAGTAGATGAAGATATCTGACGATCGATTAGGTTGGTGTTTTTGGATTGCTTAGACAAAGTGCTGTTTTGTGTTGTAGACGACTTATTTGGCAAAGATGAGCTCTTACTCTGAAAGTGGTGAGTCAATTATTCGAAATTTCACTCCATAACAATTAGCTAGATCGGTAATTGAAATAATTATTGCTCCTCTGAACTTGTGAATATCCGGAAAGGACTGTAACGTATCAGAACGTTACACAATTGTTGAGGGTTAAGGGTATAAACCCCAAACTGCATGCATTTCTCAAACTTCGAAAATAGACATCGGCGGGTAGGAGGATATTCCTCAATATTTATTATTTCAAGAATAAGAACCTGACACCAATCACAAATTGTTAATTTTGTAATAACAAAATAGCTTAACAAATTCTTTTTTCAATCACACCGCTCAATGTGCAATCGAATGACCTTTCATTCGAAATATCACAATCCATATATTCGTATTTGAAAAAACAGTAGGGGGGTGTGGAGCGTAAAGGGTGAGAGATTTCAAATTCAAAAAACCATACGGAGACCTACTTTCGAAATTGCAAATCCATGAATTCATGAATTTCCCTCGATAATAATCGGTAAAAGAATAATGGTCTGATTGCAGTACCCTCCAATGAAAAATTGTAAATTATTTCCTGATTTTTTAATAAAAAAAAACGGTACAACCAATTCTACTTTTAGCCACATCGCTGAATAGGTAATCAAATTACCTTTCATTCGATGTATCACAATTCATATATTCCTCTTTGAAAAAATAAAGTAGAGGGGTGTAGGGGGTGAGAAAAATTAAATTCAAAAAAGCATACGATAAATTGCTTTTGAAATTAAAAATCGACGGGTGCAAGGATTTTCCTTAATAATTCTTCGTACAAGAATTATTGACGAGTTATTTTACTTTTTTGGTAGGCTGTATATACCATTACACTGCAAGAATTCAATACCATTTAGAACAGTTGCGAAACGACTACTTCACTAAGTTCTGGAAACTACTATTATGATCGGTTGTGAAACTATTACTTCCGTTGTCGATACATTACCTACTATTTCCTTTAGTTGTCGTACCAACTAAGTAGTCACTTCTTCTTGGCTGTATATTTTCATATATTCAGAAGGGTGATTTTAGATTGTATGAATATAACATTGGTATAATTACTTCGTGCTTGTTATCATAGTATCGGTAACAAGAAAATACAGTTTGTTCCTTGTTTAAAGTGCGTTCGAATCTTTCACCACTTCCTCATCTCCGTAATTGTCATTTAATTGAAAATAAAAATTTGCGCCCTAATCAACGAGATTACTACTGGGTGCTTAAAGTGACACTCTTTTTTAGGGGTCACCAAGTTCTTGAAAATTTCAAGATCTTGTCTTGATTTCAAGACAAGAGAAGAAGTTCTGTCAATACCAAAATTTCTTGTCAAGAAATCTTTAAATATCTTGACTAACACGCTAAAACGTATTTATTTGTGAAAAAGATAACATATTTTGATTTATTGAACACATTTTTTGCTAGAACGATTCAGAAAAATGTAAATAAAAATGGGTTCAAGCCCTGTGGACAGGAGCTTTCTGGCGCTCTAGTTCAAACAGACAAATTATATCTCCGAAAGTATTGGTTTCTCTGAGTTGGGAATTATATCAATGTATACATATGATAGAGCTGCATCATAAAAGAAATTCAATTCAAATAATAGTTTATTTATCAAGATTAAATGAGCAATCATGAGAATGAGAACTGCACCACATTTTCAAATTTTTTTTTGACACTTTGCGGTAATCTGGTCAATACAAAACTTCACATGCGTATAAAGGTCATGATTCTACAATTTGGTGCTAAATTTCAGATAGATCGAGTGATCGGTTTCGGAAATATTCTTAAAAAATATTTTTACTAAAATCGGCCATAACTCCGAAACCCCTTGATGGTTTTC
Organism: Halyzia sedecimguttata; assembly: GCA_937662695.2. Lineage (NCBI taxonomy): Eukaryota > Metazoa > Arthropoda > Insecta > Coleoptera > Coccinellidae > Halyzia > Halyzia sedecimguttata. The sequence goes on along the minus strand of OW569416.2, from coordinate 4,061,625 downwards.
GCCCATTAACGAACTTGTCCGAGATATTTACGCTCCAAAACCACCTTGCAATTTTCAATCCGCTAACTCCTTTCGTTCGAGAGTTATCGTGCCTACGGCCAGTCGGCCGGCCGGACAGAATCGATTTCGCACTCGGATTCTTGATCAGTGAGTCGAACCAAATCATTTGAGACCATTTTCAGCCAAAAATTCCAAAATTACGGACACTTGGGCAAATTGATAAGCACTCTGTTCCGAGGAGCTAGAGCGCCAAAAAAACAAGTTTCGTATGACAATTGCCCAAAACAGGTTTAAAGTACCTACAAATAGTAGGTATTCCATAAAACATGTATAAAAGAAGATAAGTAATAATAAATTACCTTGTAATCGATCAAAAATTTCCTGATCTACGTTCACCAAACTTTCTCCTCTCTCGAACTACAGAATTATGCTTACAATATTTACGTAATATTTTCAAACATTTTCGGGTGAGGTCCCCGTTGCATCGATAAAATACGAGTATTTCAACCCCAATATTCTTGAAGTTACAATATTCCCTTCTGTCAAGTTGACTTTATGACAATTCATACATAGAATATACATAGAATAATTATATCAATCTGTGAAATACGATTTACATTGAAATTTTGAAAAATCATATCTCCGAAAGTATTAGCTTGTTAGAGTTAAAAATGATATAAATGGATTCTTATGATAAAACTGCTTATTAAAAAAAAATTAATTTGGAATTTGTTTTGTAAAAAAAAAAAATTTTTTTTATTACTCCGAAACCTTTTGTCCGATTTTGCCCAGTAACGAATTTAGCCGAGATATTCATCCCCCAAACCTACTCTGAAAATTTCAACTCTCTAGCTCATTCCGTTAGAGAGTTATCGTGCCTACGGCCGGCCGGCCGGCCGGACAGAATGAATTTCGACCACGGATTCTTGATCAGTGAGTCGAACCAAATCGTTTAAGACCATTTTCATCGAAATATTCGAAAATTACAGACATTTGGGCAAATTGATAAGCACTCAGTTCCGAGGAACTAGAGCGCCAATGATTAAGAAATATTAAGTATCGCACGATAACTTGAGAACGGTCAGGAATAGCGACGTGCAATTTTCAGGGTAGGTTGCGCATCCGAATGCGACATTTGAGTTATTTATTAGGTATAATGGGCCAAACGGTATTGGAGTTCATCCATCTAAAATTCGTGGTTATTTCCTCAATACTTAATTGCAAAATTACGAATCCGATCCAATTCGAGCATGGTGATTACGTGTAGAGTGCAGAAACTATCAGTCCGTTATCGCTTAAATTTTGCGAGAGCCTTCAGAACCTTACTTTACACCCAAGTTCCAAATTTGAACATGATCGGATCTATATTCTTAGAGATCCGATCAGCCTTGGGGAGTTCAGTAGCTGGATGGGTGATTATTGCCACGACAACTTTCGAAGGGAAAGACTTGCAATATTCAGTTACAGTTAAGTTCGTTGTTGGACATTATCAGCCAAACGGTTTCGGAGACATGCCCAACTTAAATTTTGTTTTATTTCCTCAGTAACTGACCTTATATAAATCCGATCCATTTCAAACTTGGTATTTACTTTTAGAATGGCGACGCGCTAATTTTCGCCCAATTTTGTGAATATCGTATCACTAGAAAAAAATTAAAAATACAAAAATTATATAGTTCGGAAACTGTACGTCAGAATCCGCTGACATAGCGCATATACCTTCTAACCACCATTTTCAAATTGAGTACCGAATTTCAGCTCGATAATCTTCGTTTAGTCGTTAAAATAGACGATGGAACATGCACGCAAAAGCTCCTGATCTCACGTCATTGCTTTCTAAGAATTGTTTTTTTGTGTTTTTTTCAAATTACCGCAAGATATCTGCTAACTATTAGTTTAATTGAAGATATGATAATATGAATAATTCATCCGATATCATCGCTATTTTTTGTAGCAATATAATAATTATTATGTTCAGAGCGTAATTAGCATCATGCTTGTATTCTCACACTGAACACCGCAGACTTCCATAACAGAGTGATAAATTTCGCCACAAAATAGGTTTCTCCAGGACATGGTCGAATTAGAATGATAAACTTCATTCTACTGGAGTAAGTAGTTAGTTAATCCCCAACTGCATTGAGGTGAATGTGAAACTTTTCAGTTGATCGAGTTCAAATTGGATAAGTGGGTTATATTTCGATAATTCATTTGGACATTGGATCACAGATATTCTTCTTTAGGATTGAAAACTTTCCGAATTAGGCTAAGCGGTAAGAGCTGCTGATATTTATTGGTACCCTTGTACCTATTCGATTTTAAATTATGTTTTTACGTGCTAAATATCGGTGTTAGAGAGGACGCTAAGCGACGTTTTTGTCGACATTCTTGTTTGGTGAAGTATTCAACACATACACACTTAATTGAACATTAATTATGGTGATCATTGCGTCGTCTACTACTACCATTTGAATAAATTATAGAAGAACGAAAGCAGTATCGTCTTACGATGCATTCCGTTCGATTTTATTTGTGCCGATATCAAAGTGCATTGGACGAGGAACTGAAGAATTCAGGGAGAATCCATAGAGAAAGTCTCTGTTGTCTGGTCCAATCTTACCTGGGTCTAGATAATACAAATTTTCTAGCTTGGCGGGTAGTAAGGACACAGCTACATAGTCGAAATACAACTGACATAACTAACTCGTACAAGCTTTTGAAATATCTTCTATAAGCTCTTCTTATAAGATCTAGGAATGACAGGATGATTATCAATATAATCAAGATATGCAAGATAATCATTATTAACCTTAAAAAGTATATAGAAATACAAAAATTCGCACATGATATTTTCATACTTATTTTGTGCGATGTTAATTATTCGGACCTTCTATTGGGCGCTTCCTTAACGACTCTCGATATTCTTACTCAAGGGGTACTATGAAGGAACTATGAAGGTACCCGGTAAAAGAATGGGGATTCCAATCTATACTAATATAGTAAGTAAATCTGAATGTGTGCTTGTTCGTTAGAATCTCCATCCTAAATCTTTCAACCTCTTGAATATTTTACGCGCATGTTTGTGTCATTTTGCCCAAATGTCTGTAATTTTGGAATTTTTGCCGAAAATGGTCTTAAACGATTAGGTTCGACTTGATAATGAAGAATCAGAGGTCCAATTCGATTTTGTTCAGCCGGCCGTTGCCATGATAACTTTCGAACGAAGAGAGATAGTGGCATGACCTTGGACATGTATTCAATCAATTCATTAGTTCATGATACAGATAGTAAATCAGGTGAAATACCGAATTTATAATGATGCTTTTTTATGATGGGGTGCCAAGAAATTCTTTGCTTCAGGCGCTAAAACTGACCGTGCTGGCCTTGAATTTGTCTTTTGCACTTTTTGGCGCTGTTGTTCCTCGGAACAGAGTAGTTATGTATTTACCCAAATGTCTGTAATTTTAGAATTGTTGGCTGAAAATGGTCTTAAACGATTTGGTTCGACTCACTGATCAGGAATCCGTGTTCGAAATCGATTCTGTCCGGCCGTTAACACGATAACTCTCGAACGAAAGGAGTTAGAGGATTGAAATTTGCAGGGTAGGTTTGAAGCATAAATATCTCGGACAAGTTCGTTAACGGGCGAAATCCACCAAGTGGTTTCAGAGTTATTGCCTTTTTCAGTAAGAACATTTTTTATGAATTTTTCCGAAACGGATAATTCGATTCAAAATTTAAAATTTAGTATCAAATTGTGGAATCATGACCTTTATATGTATGCATTTTGTATTCATCGGGTTGTCGTAAAGTGTGAAAAAAAAATTAAAATTTTTAAATTCTGTTTCTGCAATAACTTTCAAACAGAATGAGCTAGGCAGTTGAGTAGCTGAGTTCGTTATTGAGCAAAATTGGTTTCGTAGTAACGAAAAAAATATTTTTTTTTTACATTGCATTTTTCAAATTCAATTTTTTTTGAGATGCAATGTCACCATAAAAATCTATTGATGTTATTTTCAACTCTAACTAGCTAATACTTTCTCAGATATGATTTTTCGAAATTTCAATAATGAATCGTACTTCAATGTTTTCACAGAATACTGTACTTAATTATTTTATCTATAAATTATTATATGATCTGTGTTCTTACATGTCATCTTATTTTCCTATCAGATATAAATGTCAAAATTGTTTCTGGTTTGTTATTCTCGATATAAAATTTACCTCCTGTTCTAGAAAACAAAGTATGAATAAATACAAAATGACCAATGAAATAACCTCAGCTATCGTAGAATTATGAGGATGATATGATATTATACCTTTAATATGATAATATAATGCCCCTGGATAATCCATATGATGATGGAAGTATATTATTTGGTAAGATATATAATCAAATTGGGTTCGGAATATCTCCGGCAAAAACAAAACTGCAATATTATCCAAGTTTTAATTGATATAATATAATTTAATTAATTGAATTAATGAATATCTCGAACAAGTTCGTTATTGGGCAGAATCGGTCTGTTTGAATTTAAGTTCTTTCATGATGCAGTTCTATCATAAGAAACCATTTATATCATTCCCAGAGACCAATAATTTCGGAGATATGATTGATCAAAGTTTGAACAAGACCGCCAAAGCTACTGTCCACAGGGCTTGAACCAATTTTTGTGATCATATTCAGGGGAATAGCGTTATCATTTGGCCCAAATGTCCGTAATTTTTGAATTTTTCGACTCACTGATGAAGTACTCGAGGTCAAATTTGATTTTCTCTGGTCGGCCGTTGCCATGATAACTTTCGAACGGATAGAGATAGGAACTTGAAATTTTAAGGGTTAGATGGTACATCCGAAAATGACGGTTAAGTTCGTTAATGGGCATCCAGCTGGTTTTGCAGTTATAACCAATAAAGACATTATTATTATTATTCACCACTGAGTAATATTTTATTTCTTTGAATATTTGATACACGTGTAAACGCTGAAATGAACACTATAAAAGTAACTACACTCTTGCCACTACAGTTTTTGTCGTCTGACATATGTTTCCATCTTCAAAGACGAAGCGTTACTAAAGCATGCAATCAATTTCTACATTCCAGTACGGGTTGACATTAGGTATACCCTTAGTCATAATCCAATTAGTGCGAATAATGGGTTGTTGATAGGGGTTAGGTCATTATTGAGTAAAAAATCGTTTCTCTTATACATTTCGATACCTTCAATTGTTCCCAGGTACGCTTTATTGGAATATTTCATATGTACCCGATTTTAACATGTCCGGAGTTTTATCGAATGTATTTCCTAAAAGTTGTTAAATTTTCGTGGAAGTTTTGAAAGCCAACTTTATATTAACATTTTTGAAAATATTCTGGAGTTTGTTGTTTGTTTTTGGATGGAACGTGAAAGCGTGGAAACGTTTTACCGTTTTTATTCCTTTCGTTAGGGTTGTGTTACTGAAGAGATTATTATGTTTATGTTTTTTGATAATTTTCTGAACTAATTGATGACTATACCCGTTTCTTTCAGCAATTTGGAAAATAATTTTTCTTTCTTTCTTGCAATTCACATTGCTTAGCGGAATATTAAATAACTGGTTAATGAGGAAATGTAAGCTGGCTGTTTTATGTGGCCAGGGAGCTACCGAATCAGACGAAATGTAAATGTATGTTTTCTGAACCTACTAATTCTGATATTTACATTTCGTCTGATTCGGTAGCTCCCTGGCCACATAAAACAGCCAGCTTATATTTCCTCGTTAACCGGATATTTAACATTCCGCTAAGCAAGTTAATTTCAAGAAAGAAAGAAAAATGATTTTCCAAATTGCCGAAAGAAACGGATATAGTCATCAATTAATTCAGAAAATTATCAAAAAACATAAACATAATAATCTCTTCAGTAACACAACCCTAACGAAAGGAATAAAAAAGGTTTCAACGCGTTCACGTTCCATCCGAAAACATACTACAAACTCCAGAATATTTTCAAAAAGGTTGATATAAAACTCCCAGGTAACACAGGGACCTCCCAGAGATGTCTCGGCGAGCTCCTGCCGGGATATTGTGACGCCTATTGCGATATCGCTGGGAGGTCGCCAAGAGCTCCCTATCACCTCCAAATGTCCGCCACAGGGGATGAGCCCAGTAACATCTCTGAGATATCGCATAGGGAAATTATCAAACTGCTCACCCTGGGGAATATTTTGGGAGGTTTATTGCGATATCGCAGAGAGGTCGCCCAGACCTCCCTATCACCTCCAAATGTCCGCCACAGGGGATGAGCCCAGTAACATCTCAGAGATATCACATGGGGAAGCTCAAAACTGCTCACCCTGGGGAATAACTTGAGAGTTTTACTGCGATATCGCAGGGAGATCGCCCAGACCTCCCTATCACCTCCAAATGTCCGCCACAGGGGATGAGCCCAGTAACATCTCAGAGATATCACATGGGGAAGTTCTCAAACTGCTCACCCTGGGGAATATTTCAAGAGGTTTATTGCGCTATCGCAGGGAGGTCGCCCAGACCTCCCTATCACCTCCAAATGTCCGCCACAGGGGATGAGCCCAGTAACATCTCGGAGATATCGCATGGGGAAGTTCTCAAACTGCTCACCCTGGGGAATATTTTGAGATGTGTACTGCGATATCGCAGGGAGGTCGCCCAGACCTCTCTATCACCTCCAAATTTCCTACACAGGGGATGATCCCAGTAACATCTCAGATATATCACATGGGGAAGTTCTCAGGCTGCTCAACCGGGGCAGTACTGAGAGAAGATGGCTGCGATATGGATCTATAATCTATATATCCTCCAAATGTGCAGTACATGTGTGGCGCCGAATACATCACTTCGATGCGTAGATCGATATTCCACTCGGGTTATAAGCGATGGGGTTGTTCTTCCGGGTACAGAGTAGATGACTGCGCCATCTACCGGTGGAAACGAGAAGTGCAGAGTAGGGATGGAGTAGATCCCTACAACACGCCACCTGATTTCCTATTCTTGTTGAATTTGCGAGGTTTTCAGGACCTCGCAATGGAATGTGTTATTCTCGTTACACTTGTGATATCTTGAGGAGCTCGCAATAGGAATGTCTTTTTCTAGTTATCTGCGTGATATCTTTAGGAGCTCGCAATGGGAATGTCTTATTCTGGTTATCTTTGGGATATCTTTAGGAGCTCGCAATAGGATTATCTTATTCTTGTTATCTGTATGATATCTTTAGGAGCTCGCAATAGTAATATCTTATTCTGGTTACATATGTGATATCTTGAGGATCTCCTCAATAGGAATATCTTATTCTTGTAATACTTGCGATGACTTAAGGAGCTCGCAATAGGAATGTCTTATTCTGGTTATCTGTGGGATATCTTTAGGAGCTCGCAATAGGAATATCTTATTCTTGTTATCTGTGGGATATCTTTAGGAGCTCGTAATAGGAATATCTTATTCTGGTTACATATGTGATATCTTGAGGATCTCGCCACAGGAATGTCATATTCTGGTTATCTGTGGGATATCTTTAGGAGCTCGCAATAAGAATATCTTATTCTTGTTATCTGTGTGATATCTTTAGGAGCTCGCAATAGGAATATCTTATTCTGATTATCTGTGTGAAATCTTTAGGAGCTCGCAATGGGAATGTCTTATTCTGGTAACATATGTGATATCTTGAGGATCTCGCAACAGGATGTCTTAGTCTGGTTATCTGTGGGATATCTTTAGGTGCTCGCAATAGGAATATCTTATTCTGGTTATCTGTGTGATATCTTGAGGATCTCACATTGGGAGCTCGCATTTTCATCCACATTGTAACCTCTCAGAGACCTCTATGCGAGGTCTGTGTTACCTGAGCTGGCTTTCAAAACTTCCACAAAAATCAAACAACCTCTAGGAAATACATTCGATAAAACTCTGGACATGTTAAAATGGGGTATATATGAAATTAAATGTTTAAATTGCAACAATTGCTACGTTGGGCAAACAACCAGAAACATTCCCACTCGGTATAAAGAGCACACGGGACGCATTCGGAACAACAACGTCGATAAATCTGCGGTTGCGAATCACGTTTTAACTACTGGCCACTCAATTTAAGAAAATTCTGTCAAATTGTTGCAAAATTCCGATAAAGCGTACCTAGGAACAATTGAAGGTATCGAAATGTATGAGAGAAAGCATTTTTTACTCAATAATGACCTAACCCCTATTAACAACCCATTATTCTCAATAATTGGTTTAAGACTAAGGGTATAATGTTACAACCCAGAGTTGGAATGTAGTAAAACATGAAGTGTCGGGGCCGGGACAGATATGGGTCTTCGCTATGGATGACCCATCTGTTTCGGCTCTGAGGGCTCTCGGAATGAGAACCTACTTCGGATTCCGTAGGGTAACCCTCCGTATCAGACAAGCAACCGCACCTCTTGTGGCTTCCGCCCCCTCTGGCGGTGGAGCGGATGGCGGGAGTGGGAAACCACACAGTCTGCCTCGTGCTTCATCGTCAGGGGGTGATGATGGGGCTGCTGGGGTCGGGACCAAAGGGGGGACCCAGTAGGTCCCCCGGAATGGGTGCTGGCCCATCTGGGTCTGGTGGTGGAGGCAGGGTGCCTCTACCCCCGGCACCGACTAAGCCAGGGACCAAAGACGCTGGCAAGGCTAAACGACGTGCCAGCGACAAAAACCACTGGGAAGGGAAAACAACCTGACAGTGGAAGACCGGCAAAAAGGATTTACAGGAAAAGGCTACCCCTCCCCCTGGGCAGTCAAAATGATGCCCTCAGGGGTGAAGTGCATTTGAGCAAACTTGCAACACACCAAGGCAGGATCATACCTCCTTGGTAAGTGTATCCATAGTGGAGGACTGGATATAGCCTTCATTCAGGAACCATGGCCGGTAGGCACAAGCGTTTGTGGGCTTAGTAACCTGCCAGGCAAGATAATTTACAAATGCTCTGGGGTCGAACCCAGAGCATGTATATTTATCAACAACAGTATTGGAAAATTCATCCTGACTAAATTCTGCACAAGGGACGTCATTACAGTCCTTGTGATTGTTCCGGTGGACTGTGGCAGACTAGAGATAGTGGTCTGCTCAGCCTACTTTCCGGGGGATTCGATAGAATGTCCACCTGTAGGGGTCCACCGGCGAGGATGGTATGTTTCCTGCTCTGCTTCAGCAGGGGGAAGATGACCTCCTTCCGTACTTAATCAGACTCTTTAGAGCCAGTGTTGCCTGGACCTTTGTCTCGACAAGCTGGCGTAAGGTTAGGGTTGTTTACAACCCTAAAGTGTGCAAAGGATGCTCACAATCTAACTCATACAGACCGATAAGCCTATAACGTCTTTCGTTCTGAAAACCTACGCTACGTAAGGGGCAGTGTACCATCACTGAATCCTCTGAATGAGCACCAGTTCGCCTTCCAGAGTGGTAAATCAACTAACCTGGCCCTAAACAACTTGGTGGGAAGGCTGAGGCAATCTCTGGACCACAAGGAGACTACTCTAGTGGCCTTCCTGGACATCGAGGGTGCTTTTAGTGCTTTTAATGGCGCGGGCCAGGGGAGTATCAGACCTCATTGTGGAAAGAGGTGGGGACTGGCTCCGAAACTGCCCCACTGGCTGTACGTGATGGTGGTGAGACCACAAATCACCTACGGCAGCATTGCTTGGTGGTAGTGTACTGTAAAGGTGCAGTCTCAGCTGAACCTTGCGAAAATCCAGGGATCTGGGTGCTTGATGGTGACAGGGGCTTTTCGCTTCACCCCCACCGCAGCCTACTGGACCTCGCCCCTCTTCACCTGGTGATCAGGAGCGTGGCCCGGATGGCGACATACAGACTTCTGCATATGGCTCACAATGAGCCAGATGCGATCCGCTACGTGCCTAGTTCTGTGCAGGTTGAATTGGAGGCCAACGAAATAATGGGCATGCGATCGGACGTATCCAAAACCAGAACCTACACAGAGTGGCCCTACCGAGTCGTCTTTCCCAGCAGAGACGACTGGGCCGTCTCTGAGACCCTACTGCTTGAGGGTCCCTGCTGGTTCACAGATGGCTCCGCTACCACCCAAGGGGTGGGAGCGGGAGTCAGCGATTGCAGAATTGCTTAGGGTGAATCCATTAGCCTGGTTAGTTTTGCGACTGTCTTTCAAGCAGAAATTCTCACCATTGAGCACTGTGTGAAGCTCATACTTGAGAAATGTTGGGCTCATGGATCAATCAAGATCCTATCGGATAGCCAAGCTGCCTTGAAGGCCTTGACTTCATAGAATTGCAAATTCCTGCTCGTGCAGGAATGTTGTAGGTCCGGGCCAATCGGGCATAAAGGGTAAAGAGATGGCGGACTCATTGGCGGCACGGGGGGCTTCCATGGGGCTCATTGGACCTGAACTGTCCTGTGGTATCTCACTCAGAGCAGCGGCGAAATAAAACAACAGATGGGTGGACCAAAAGGTCCAAGAAATCTGGAGCAGCATACCTGGACACAGACATGCTCGCTCAACAAGTGGTATACACGGGCCATTGTGGCCTCAGGAAACACCTCAATACGGTGGGGTTGACTGAGGACTTTACCTGGAGGACGAGGAGTCTATCGAACACATCATGTGTGACTGCTGGGGACAGGATCAGATTGGAGGAATTAGGAGTCCACAAACTGACACTGAGGGAACTGGACAAGTTCTCACCCACCAGAATCATATCCCTCATCAAGAGACTTGAGCTTGTGGGTGAAGTATAGATTATAGACTATAGACTAGGTGTGCCACAATAGATCGATTGGTCGCAGTAGAGGGGCGGGTTTCGTCTGTCCAGCACAACCCATATAATAATAATAATAAGGGTATAATGTCAACCCGTACTGGAATGTAGATATCGATTGCATGCTTTAGTAACGCTTCGTCTTTGAAGATGGAAACTTTGTTTTCGAAACATATGTCAGACGACGCAAACTGTAGTGGACAAGAGTGTAGTTACTTTTATAGTGTTCATAATAAGTCCACAGTGAACTCAAAATAGAATATACGCTAAAAAGAAGGCTTGAAGGTTCATTCTTCTATACGATCGTATCTTTTGCACTATCTATAGTGTTCCAAAACTTGAACCTTTTTGTGTTCATGTTCTAGGAACCAGCGTTCTTTCATTATGCCCAAATGTCTGTAATTTTCAAATTTTTGGACGATAATGGTCTCGAATGATTAGGTTCGACTCACTGATGAATAATTCGTGGTCAAATTCAATTCTGACAGCCGGCCGTTGGTTGCTACGAGAACTTTCGAAACGGAATGAGATAGTGACTTGCAATTTTCAGGGTAGGATACGCATCTGAATGTGGCGGTAGAGTACGTTAAAGGACACAATTTTTAAAATGGTTTTGGAGTAATATTCATCTGAAATGTTATTGTTATTTTCACAATAACTCAAAAAATACATATCCATTCGAATTAAAACTTGGCAATTAGTTGTAGAATGCTAAATATCAAACTTTTGAAAATTTTCGCGAGTATAGTATCACTGGAAACTAAAATATAAATATTTCATGAAAAAAAAATAAAATTTTTCTTCAAAAATTATACAGGGGGACCACGGTCGATGATATCCTGGACTTATACCGAGAACAGGCCGTACGATTTTATTGAAAATTTGGTTTATTGGGTAGGAACCACTGCTCTTCCGATTTTTAAGATTTTTAGCACTGATGTGGTATTGCCGCTTATATCAAAAAGTACTAACCACTTTGATATTTCAGATGGAATACCCTATATATTATTGCTCTTTCGATTCGCTGTAGCTAATTGAGTACTTAATTGATTTACTTCTTTTTTTGTGCTTGAATTCAATATTCATTACTTCGTTACTTGGAACCCTTGAAAGCTGAAATTTCGGTTATGGATTACCAATATCCCGTGTATTATTTACGTATAATGATATACGTCCCTGATCATATCAGAGATTTTCAAAATCCGAGACTTTTCCGAGACATACTTAAACGATAAAATGTGCGTTTTTTCAAATGGAATGACCTGTATATCATAAGATGTATTGAAGGTTTTTGAATTAAAAGCAAGTTTTCATACCAATGAGAATATTGAGGTAGACTTTGTATTAGGTATCCATGAAATATCATAGAACATGTAAATTATGATAATTTAACAATCGATTGTGAAGGATTGTTTAATTTATTAACGCAGGTTTTATTGAAAAACGATTCAAATGGAAGTTTTGATGATTAATTATACAAATGAAGTTTTGATGAAATTGTACATTCCTCACGGATATTGGGATAAAATTGTAACAAGAATGCAGAATGTTTAACCCTGAATAAAAGTTCTGGTTAGGCCTAAATCTTATTCTGCACTTCAGGCCAAAGCATGAGGATTTATATTAAAATATCTCAATACATTGAAAATGTTATCTTCTTTTGAAGTTATAAGCTTCGGTATTGCTCATCCCGCTTTAAGTTGTGATCCATAAAGGATGCGATTATTCTGCATTGACACAAATTTTCTATTGTTCATTGGTTCTAATCTAAGTTAGGATCTTATTAAACATTCTGCAGGTTCTTGCTAAAATTTGATCACATTAGCCGTGAACAATTCCATCAAAACTTAATTTGTATAATTATTGCCTTTCATTTAAATCGTTGAATCGATGCCAATTGTCAAATCATGATAATTTACCAACATGTTCCATGACGTTCCATAGATACCTAATACAAAAGGTAGGTATCTCAATATTTCCATTGGCATGAAAACTAGCTTTTAATTCGAAAACCTTACAATTTAGTTATAGGAACATGTTATATCGTTTGAAAGGAAATTTAATTATCTTTCAATGCAACTTATGATATACTGGTCATTCCATTTGAAAAAAACTCTCCTTTTATCGTTTTATAATTAAACTTATTTAATTATTATTTTAATTATCTTTCAATGCAACTTATGATATACTGGTCATTCCATTTGAAAAAAACGCTCCTTTTATTGTTTTATAATTTAACTTAAGATATACTGGTCATTCCATTTGAAAAAAACGCTCCTTTTATCGTTTTATAATTTAACTTATGATATACCTACTGGTCATTCCATTTGAAAAAAACGCTCCTTTTATCGTTTTATAATTTTACTTATGATATACTGGTCATTCCATTTGAAAAAACGCTCCTTTTATCGTTTTATAATTTCTCGAAACAGCCTCGGATTTTGAACAAACCTGTAGGATTAGGGACGTATTTCATTATACGTAAATAATACACGGGATACTGGTAATCCATCCAATTTCAGCTTTCTAGGATTTCAAGTACCGAAGTCATGAATGTTTAATTGAAGCTATGTTTTGCACAAAAAAGAAGTAAATCAATCAATTACTCGAAAACTAATAAAGATAGGAATGAGGAAGTTTATATAGCATATATAGCATGCACCACCTACCCTGAAATTTTCAAGTTGCTATCTCTTCCGTTCGGAAGTTATCTTAGCAAAGGCCGGACAGACACAAATTTGACCGCGAATTCTTCATCAGTGAGTTGGATCTAATCGTTTCATACCATTTTCGGCTAATAATTCGAAAATTACAGACATTTGGGCAAAATGATAGCTCGCTGTTCCCCGAAACAATTTTTCTCCATATTTTTTCCATATTTTATAGTTGATGATTTCTCTTGGCTCATTACTCGGTATTTTTGATACAATGATGAAATAGAACGAATAAATTGGTGAAAAAATTTGGTCGAACTAGTGAACAACTGGTATCATGGTTCCAGGGTAAATCTTGGTGTCAAATTGTTCATAATTACTTGTGTTTCGACTTATACTTGAGATTTTCAATATTCAACACACATGGCGATGTTATCTTATCAAAACAACATTTTCCCTAGTTCGGCCCTGATTTTTTTAAATTCAGAATACGTCCCATGAGTGAATCATATTATCCAAATTTGAGCTCATCTGATTAAACCATAAAGAAAATATTTGAGTTTGAGTTTAATGTTTTCCCACATTTCGATAAATCAGGCTATCTATCCCAAAATTCCCAATGGGAAGACATAGGGCTCTAACATGAATGATATTTAGACTCACCTACATGCCCTCTAACCTCATACTAACTTTTTCCCTCTCATCGTGGAACACCCTGTATAACACTAATAAAAGAATATAACGTGCGTTCAAAAAAATTCGTGGTCAAGTAGGCTATGGAATTTTAAAACTTGTCTGAACTAAGTTCAGACGCAGAATATTGATGTTCAAAATTTCATAGCCTACTTGACCACAAATTTTTCTGAACGCACGTTAGCTACTGTAATCAGTATAGGTAAGAGTTCAATTTTTTTTTTGGCGAATAAGCCCATCAAAAGGTGAGCTAATGTATTCATTGCTTTTCATTGTTTTCATAAGAAAAACAACTCTTTGGTTAATATTTCATCAAAGATTCTAGAATATCATTTAGCAACATTTACTTACATATTATACGGTACTTTAAAAAAAAAATTGGTTCAAGCACTGACGTGAAGTCAGAAGCATTTGCGCGTATGTTCTATTGTCCATTCTTCTGTATTGGACACCCTTAATCGAATTTACCATGGTAAATTATGTTGTCCATTCTCCCGTATTGGACACTTAATTCGAATTTACCATGGTAAATGTGACTTCACGTCAGTGCTTGAACCAATTTTTTTTTTCGTGATTTTTTTTGAAATTTTCTAGGGGTACGGTTATTAACATTTTTTTGTTCGTCATTTTTTTCGAATTTTCTAGGGGTACGGTTCTTACAAAATTTTGAACACGTCTTTATGTTGATTTTCTACTACTAGTTACCAAGCTTCAAGTCGATCGAAGATTTAGTTTTTGAGTTATCAAGGAAATAATATTCCAGGTGGGTATAACTCGGAAACCGTTAGACCGAGAATGTCCAAAAACGAACTCAACTCTCCCTTTCCGATACGCAACCTACCCTGAAAATTGCAAGTCCCTATCTCCTTTCGTTCGAAAGTTATCGAGGCAACGGTCACCCATCTACTGAATTCACACAAGAATGCTCCAATCTCCAACAATATTCAACCGATCGTATTAAAACTTGAAACTTAGCGGTAGAGTTAGGTTATGAAGGCTCTTGCAAAATTTCATCAATTTCTAGCGGTAAGTTACTGATATATAGAATTTTTTATTTTATTTTCAATGATTTATTAAAAATTTTCTACAAATGCTATCCTCACCAAATTTTGCAAACATTTCCGCGTTGACATTCTACAACTAATAACCATGTTTGAATTCAATCGGTTCAGTACTTTTCGAGTTAATGAGGAACAAAAACCACGAAATTTCAGAAAATTTCAGATGGCTATAACTCTAAAACCGTTTGGCCGATTATGCTCATAAACAAACTGAAATGTCGCGTTCTGGTGCTCATCCTAACCTGAAAATTTCAAGCCGCTATCTCATTCCGTTATCAAGTTATCGTGACAACAAAAATATTTCTTAATAATTTTTTTAAAAATTTCTAGCCATATGATTCGCACAAAATTTCTCAAACGTGCTTAGGCTCATATTCTACAACTACTCACCAAGTTTCAATTCGATCGGATTTATATTGGTTTAAAACAAAATTATTACTCGGAAACCGCTGGGCTGATTATGCCCATTAACGAACTTGTCCGTCGTATTGGGATGCGCCACTTACCCTGAAAATTTCAAGTCACTAGCTCTTTTCGTTCTCAAGTTATCGTGGCAACGGCCGGACGGCCGGACGGCCGGCCAGACAGAATCAAATTTGACCTCGAATTCTTCATTGGGGAGTCGAACTTAATCGTTTGAGACCATTTTTTTCAAAAAATTCGAAAGTTGTAGACATTTGGGCAAAACTATAACGCGATGTTCCCCAGAACATACGCGCAAAAATAGTTACTTCAAAAATTTTCTCTTGGAGATTCGAACAGGTTCACACATTTGTATCTTAATATCTTTGTACATGTAGGTATCATATTATATCCTTTTATGGGGACCACTTTGCGTAAAAACTGATCCCGCGCTTTCAAATCATTATACCACTCTTCACACACTTTTTTGAAAGTGCCTGTTGGAGGAGACTCGTCTTGAGGTCTTTTGACGTTGATGGTTGGACTAAATCCACTTCAGTTTCGATAATTTGTGGATTAATATCGGCCGCCGAGATACTTTTACTTGGATGAACTTTCAGATGTTTGATCTTTTATGTTTGTTTTTGTAGCTGCGTTGGTCAGTCGATGTGACACGAGGTGGCACAAATTCCCCCCATGCTTTTGCACTGATAACTCTTAACTTAAACCGTATTATATATTCACCAAATCTGTATCATCTGATGCTTGAGATTCAATGAATTGTTTCGAGAAAACTCATTAACTCACTCAATTATTATGATTTCGCACTTGCTGCGGCGTTTACCACAAACATTTTTCATTTTTCTTGAATATGAAAACACTGAAATTTAGCTTGATACCTATTCAATTCATTCATTATCCAATTGTTTCCACTATAATGAAATTGTGAAATTTTCCCTACCTTGGTATCCCTTGAGAATAATGCCGAAAAATTGTGTCAAGTGCAGTATGCCATTTTCTGCAGGTACTTTGCCTGTCTCCTGCCATATATGCAGGGGAATGTTTCACCCTTCCTGTGTTGATATCACGAGCAAAGAGTTGGAGTATTTGAGCGAGACCAATGCCAAATGGAAGTGCCCTTCTTGCACCAACTCCGACCGCTTACTTCGTAGCGGCTCCACCAGCACCGTGACCCGATCAACCTCCCCTTCACTATCACAAGGTTCGAGTATGAATGAAGCCATTACACTGAGGCATTTCAATGAGCTCATGGAACAAATGCGAGCTATGACAGCGGGTCTGGAGAGAGTCGGGAGAAGAGTGGACGATCTCTTCTCTAAACTGGACTTGTGTTCTACCACTCTGAGTGAACATTCCAATACCCTGGCAGTTCACGAAACGTCTATTCACGCATGCAAGTCCGACATAACTTCTCTTCAAAACGCTCATACATCTCTCTCTCATAACTTAACATCTATTGTCGACAAAATAGCCTGTGTTGAGTCGAAACTACCTACCACCCAACGAGACGCTCCTACTGGTGTCTTGCCGGATATCATGGAGAGAGTGAGGAAGTCTTTCAATGTGATCATCACCAACCTTCCTGAGAGTGACGATAATAGCGACGTGTCTGTTGTGGGGGAGATTGTTGATTTTATTTCCTCCAGTTCCAGTAAACACTTGACTAATGCTGTGAGAATCCAGTCCAAGGATAAAACAAGGCCACGCTGGACCAGGCTTACCTTTTCTAACCCTGAGGTAGTTTCGAGTATATTAAGGAACAGGTCATCCCTTAGAGGCAATCCAAAATTTCGTAACATCAAGATCCAGGATGACAAGACCAGGGGTCAAATTTCTGAACTTAACTCACTTCGAGACGAGCTTAAGAGAAGGCAGGCTCTGGGGGAAAGCGACATCACCATTAAGTATGCTAAAGGGGTGCCATCTATTGTACCAATGCTGCCTAGAAAGGAAAATACTGTTTCAAAAAACTAGTGTACCTGAATACCTGGCCTGTTGTATACACAAATATACAATCTCTTTCTTCAAAATTTCCTGAACTTCTTTCATTTGTTCAATTACACAAACCTTATATGCTATTTATTTCTGAATCCTGGTTGCAACCTAACGTACCTAACTCTATCTTTGATATTTCGGGCTACACTCTCTTCCGAGATGACAACCTTAATTGCCTGGGTTATCGAGGTGTTTGCATTTACATTAGTTCCCACATATCTTCAGCCTTTGATGTCGAACTGATGCATCGTGATTGGGCAGGGATTGATAACCTGTTTCTGAAAATCACACGACCTTGCTTCTCTCTATTGGTCGGCTGTATTTATAGACCTCGTCCTAGTTCTGCTGATCGAGATTGCGCCGACTTTATACAGCAGTCCTCCCTGGAGTATGGCAACATGTTGATCACAGGAGACTTTAACTGCCCGGACATTAGTTGGCCTTTGACTTATTTGCCCTCAGTCAACTCACCATCTCTTCCATACGCTGAAATAGTTACCAACTCAGCAGTTCAGCAGTTAGTGGACCAACCCACCAGATATCGCCCGGGACAGAATCCATCCACGCTTGATCTCTTCTTCACATCCGATGCAAACATCCTATCGGAGATTAATTATCTGCCACCTTTCGGGAAATCTGACCACTCGACATTATCAACTGAAATTCAACTCCATATTCCTTTCCCCCAGCGCAACCAATCCAAAACCATTAGAACAGTTAATTACAATGGTGTTTCTGCGGCTCTATCTTCGATGAACTGGAATTTACTCCTTGCAGACCGGGGGGTAGAAATTATGTGGTCAACCTTCCTATCTACTCTTGAGGATATCATGGCTTCTAACACGCTCATAAAACACTTAAAATATAACCCTAAAAAGCCATGGATTGATGATCGTGTTTTAAATTTGATAAGACGAAAGAAAGCTCTATGGCAAAAGTACCTGAGGACAAGAGCCAGTTCAGACTACAACAACCACCGTAGCTTTTCTAATTATGTCAGTAAAGAAATCCAGTTAGCCAAGGCAGCATTCGAGAACAAATTAGTTTCCTCCAATAACTCAAAAAGGATATTTAAGTATGTGCGATCTTTTCTCAATTCCAAAGTTGGGAATCCAATAGTGAGGAGGCCCGATGGGATTATGTGTGAGGGAGCGGCGGAGTCAGCAAGCCTGCTTGCTGAGGTCTTTTCTTCGACGTTCACTTCGGAACCTCTGGGACCGGTTCCATCATGTCCTGCGATGCGGTCTGGTCCGGAAATTTCAGATATTTCCATCAATGAGAGCATGGTTGAGGGATACCTTTTGAAGTTGAAACTGGATACTTCTCCGGGTCGTGATGGCATCACTTCACGTTTGCTCAAAACTTGCGCCAAGGCAATGGCAATACCCTTAACTATTATCTTCTCCAAGTCATTTTACCATTCTTGTCTTCCATCAGATTGGTTATCTGCCACTGTTACTCCGGTTTTTAAAAAAGGTGATAAATTGTCACCCACAAACTATCGTCCTATTAGCCTGGTGTCCTCAGTTGCGAAGGTTCTGGAGCGAATCGTGTGTGATCAACTAATGGAATTCTCGATGAGGCAGTCTATTATACCGCCAGAACAGCACGGCTTCATTCCCGGTCGCTCTACTACCACAAATCTCTTGACCTGTTTGTCTGATTGGACTAGATCTTATGACCGCGGCATTCCGGTGGACGTAATATACCTGGACTTCTCTAAAGCCTTCGATCGGGTTCCACACAGGCGACTCATCTCCAAGCTCGAACATTGTGGCGTCAGAGGGAAGCTTCTGGATTGGATCTCGGCCTTCCTATCTGGTAGATCCTTTCGCGTGAGAGTGGGTGATACCCTTTCTTCTTCCGATGTGCTAGTTGTGTCGGGCGTACCACAGGGGTCAGTTTTGGGACCAATTCTCTTTTTGCTGTATACAGCTGATTTGCCACGCATGCTGAGATCTTCTTGTCTACTTTTCGCAGACGATACCAAGCTATATAATTATCCTCTTTCCAACTATGTCACTCTCCAGGAGGACTTGAACGCGTTAAAGAGCTGGTGTTCCACTTGGCTGTTGCCCTTAAACATCGAGAAGTGTTCAGTACTGCACATTGGAAAGAACAACCCTTTTCATGAATACAAAATAGACGGTAAAACTCTGCGGTCAGTTACTCATTATTGCGACCTTGGATTAACTGTTTCTAGTAATTTATCTTGGTCTCAGCATGTCTCCCAAACTGCCAGCCGAGCCAAGCAGGTTGCTTTTCTCCTGCTAAAATCCTTCCATGGCTGTAGTGCCAGGACATTCAGCCAACTCTACAAGTACCATGTGCGCCCCATTATGGAGTACGCGGGTCCTGCTTGGTGGCCTTCCTCCCAAGCGGATGTAGTTCTTTTGGAGTCGGTCCAACGATGGGTGACGCGCTTTCCTTACGGCTTTGTACGACCTTCATACGAGGAGAGGTTACAAATTTTCAGTTTGCCCTACTTTGAGGATAGGAGAACTAGAGGTGATATGATATTTACCTTCAGTGCCCTTCACGGCCGTTTTGGTGAGGATGTGCGTCGCCAATACTGTTTGAATACCAATCACTTGAGAGGTCACTCGCTCAAACTTGGAAGAGAGAATTTTCGGACATCCCAGAGGCAACAATTCATCACCAATAGGGTGTTCCATCTCTGGAACAGGTTACCTGACGACCTGGTAAATGCATCTTCCACCAATGCTTTCAAGAACGGATACGACCGCTGGATCACACATCGTTGAAAATTATCCTTCTTTTATGTACTATATTGTAATTTTTAAGCTAAAACGTATATTTTGTTTGAATGTCATTTTTTAGTTTGAGTTTATAGGTTTGTATACCTCTACTCTTATTGTGGTTATAATAATAATAATAATAATAATAATACAGGGTCTATATAATTGATTGTAATATCGCAGTTGGCTTTCTTTATGCGGATTTCTCATAGTTTTTCGAACTGGTGAATCTATTAATAGAAAACCATTGGAAATAGGAATAAACTATTAATTAGAGAACATGTAACATAGTAAAGTTATAGAAAGCTTCACTCTAAAATTTATTTCATTCGGAATAACCATGTCAAAGCTACAATAAAGGAAAAACTGATTACTACAAATGTTACTGCACTCTTCTCCACTAGAGTTTTTGTCGTCTGACATATGTTTCAAAAACAAAGTTTCCATCTTCAAAGACGAAGCGTTACTAAAGCATGTAATCAATTTCTACATTCCAGTACGGATTGACATTATACCCTTAGTCATAAACCAATTTGTGAGAATAATGGGTTGTTAATAGGGGTTAGGTCATTATTGAGTAAAATATCCCTTGTCTTATACATTTCGATACCTTCAAGTGTTCCTAAGTAGGTTTTATTGGAATTTTTCAACAATTTGACGGAATTTTCTGAGATTGAGTGGCCAGTCGTCAAAACGTGATTTGCAATCGCAGATTTATCGACGTTGTTGTTTCGAATGCGTCCCGTGTGCTCTTTATACCGTATGAGAATGTTTCCGGTTGTTTGCCCGACGTAGCAATTGTTGCAATCTAAACATTTAATTTCATATATACCCGATTTTAACATGTCCAGAGTTTTATCGAATGTATTTCCTAGAGGTTGTTTAATTTTCGTGGAAGTTTTGAAAGCCAGTTTTACCTTTTCGAAAATATTCTGGAGTTTGTTGTTTGTTTTCGGAAGGAACGTGAACGCGTGGAAACCTTTTACCGTTTTTATTCATTTCGTTAGGGTTATGTTACTGAAGAGATTATTATGTTATGTTTATGTTTGTTGATAATTTTTTTAACTAATTGATGACTATATCCGTTTCTTTCGGCAATTTGGAAAATCATTTTTCTTTCTTTCTTGCAATTCACATTGCTTAGCGGAATATTAAATAACTGGTTAATGAGGAAATGTAAGCTGTGTGTATCTCTGGATACTTTTAAATCTAAGTCTTTGAAGATGGAAACTTTGTTTCTAAAACATATGTCAGACGACAAAACTGTAGTGGCAAGAGTGTAGTTACTTTGGTAGTGTTCATAATAAGTCCACAGTGAACTCAAAATAGAATAGAAAAACTGATTATTTTTTCAAATTTCAACAGCCTGTATCTCTTCACCTGAGCCGAATTTATGAACATGGTTAAGGAAAAAAGTGTCTGATTTGGTGGGAGGAATCTATGTTTAAAATTAATGTACAATTTGTAGGCTCATCCTGTATATACATAAATAAAGAAACGAAGTAGTGTATAAGATATTAAAAGATTCAATGACAAAGTACTTATATGCAGCAATGTGAGTAATTCACTTACCTACATCTGCTCATCACAAGCAACCGATGCAATCATTGTACAGTTCACTTACTTTATTCAAATTTATGTCATACCAAACTACTTACTATGTATGGAGTGGAAAAAACTACATTGTTGAATTATTCACTAAAATAAATATGATATAAAATTTTCTCTAGATTTCCTCCATAAACAGCTGAATGTAAGGATATATTATGGCTGCATCTTCATCAATTAAATGTTTCCTCTAATTTCATGTGGATCTGCTGTAGTTTGTAAACAAATGAAAACCTTTTATATTGAAAATATACGTAAATTTTCCGACTTCTAATACATTTCTATACTATTGGAAATATTCGCTCAGACTGATGAAAACACTATTTGCATTATAAATCATCATTTTTACTTGAATAAAATATCGAAACTACATAAACATCCTTGAGTTTACAATGACTGAACCTACTCCTGAAAGTTCCGTGAAACTAATGTTTATAGAAGGCGCAACCTACCTTGAATCGCCAATATGATATATTATTATAGTGTACATATAAATATACATTATAAACATAAATAGAAAGCACATATCTACGGAATTTGTTGTTATCTCGGTTTAGCAAAAGGGAATCGACTGATTTCTGCAGTACATCTAAATTCTAAACCAGTACTGTAGGGCAAAAAACTGTAATTCCGATTAAGCCTGTGTTTCGGAAGAAAACCTAAAACCTAACATGAACCGTGTGATTAACGTGTATTCGTGAAAGGATTTCATTCGTTTTCGGTCGAAACCGAATGCAGAGTCCAATGAACGCGGGAAACCATTCTGGCACATTTTTAGTTCGTACAGCACAAAGTCACCCCGGCCTATGGTACTATTATCACTAAGCTAAGTCACATGGACAAACTTTCCCATTTTTGCAGAAGTGGTACAACCTGGTATCCACTCGACGTTGAGCTTCGGTACACTTGTATATTTTGATGATTTATTAGATGTGATCATGATAATTAAGCCCTAATAATCACTTCAATAATACTCATTCTCGAGTTTCGATTTGAATCCGACCCTGTATTTCCTTCCATCCCATTCTAAGGATTACCCGATTCCATAATACTGTTCGGTAAATTCTCAATGCATCGGCCTACTCAAACCAATAAATACACATTTTTATTCGTCACTCGAGATCAAAATGATATCATTGGGGATTAATTATTATCTGCAACTTGTATTGAAACAGATTTTCTCGGAATATACAAAGGCTGACCACGAAACCTATACTGGCAAGGATAAGAAACGATGATGATTTATGATTCAACTCGATTATGGGATTAATTTAATATCATTGGATAAATATTGATCTATCAGATTGAGGGATCGGTAATGAAGGACCCGTAAGTCTGAATTGAAATACCAGTGACACATACATACATAGATTTCGGCAAATAACTATGTAGTTGAAACGGTTACACAAATTCAGGAGAATTCATTGAAATTCTGTTTTATATGGCCTCCTGATTCTGGAAATCTTCAGGATTTATTCGAGAACTTAAAGTATGTAAAGTTAGTAAAAATTAAAGAATACCTTGGGAGGTGCATTCATCACTCATTGGTTTTTTCTGAGTTTTCTCTCCTTAACTCTGAAAAAATAATGGAATGAAAGAATTCTTCCATTTTTGCGCGTATGTTCTGGGGAACATCGCGTTATAGTTTTGCCCAAATGTCTTTAACTTTCGAATTTTTTGACGAAAATGGTCTCAAACGATTTAGTTCGACTCCCCAATGAAGAATTCGAGGTCAAATTTGATTCTGTCCGGCCGGCCGTCGGGCCGTCCGGCCATTGCCACGATAACTTGAGAACGAAAGGAGCTAGCGACTTGAAATTTTCAGGGTGGGTGGTGCATCCCAATACGACAGACAAGTTAGTTAATGGGCATAATCGGCCCAGTGGTTTCCGAGTAATAATTTTGTTTTCAACCAATATGAATCCGATCGAATTGAAACTTGGTGAGTGGTTGTAGAATATGAACTTAAGCACGTTCGTGAAATTTTGTGCGAATCGTATGGCTAGAAAATTTTAAAAAAATTATTGAAAAATATTTTTGTTGTCACGATAACTTGAGAACGGAAAGAGATAGCGGCTTGAAGTTTTCAGGTTAGGATGTGCACCAGAACGCGACATTTCAGTTTGTTTATGAGCATATTCGGCCAAATCGTTTTAGAGTTATAGCCATCTGAAATTTGGTTGTTTTTTGTTCCTCATTAACTCAAAAAATACTAAACCGATTGAATTCAAACATAGTAATTAGTTGTAGAATGCCAACGCAAAAATTCTTGCAAAATTTCGTGAGGATAGTATCTGTAAAAAATTTTAAAAAAATCATTGAATATTGAAAAAAAAATTCTATATATCAGTAACTATTCGTTTGAAATTGCTGAAATTTTGCAAGAGCCTTCATAGTCTAACTCTACTGCCAAGTTTCATTGTTGGAGATTCGAGCATTCTTGTGTGAGTTCAGTAGATGGGTGACCGTTGTCTCGATAACTTTCGAACGAAAGGAGACAGGGACTTGCAATTTTCAGGGTAGGTTGCGCATCCGAAATGGAGAGTTGAGTTTGTTTTTGGGCATAATCGGTCAAACGGTTTCCGAGTTATACCCACCTGGAATATTATTTCCTTGATAACTCAAAAACTAAATCTTCGATCGACTTGAAGCTTGGTAACTAGTAGTAGAAATTCATCATAAAGACGTGTATAAAATTTTGTAAGAACCGTACCCCTAGAAAATTTGAAAAAAATGACGAAAAAAAAAATTTTAACAACCGCACCCCTAGAAAATTTAAAAAAAATCACGAAAAAAAAAATTGGTTCAAGCACTGACGTGAAGTCAGAAGCTTTTGCGCGTATGTTCTATTGTCCATTCTTCTGTATTGGACACCCTTAATCGAATTTACCATGGTGAATTATGTTGTCCATTCTCCTATATTGGACACTTAATTCGAATTTACCATGGTAAATTCGAATTAAGAATTTTATGCCGAAAATGGTCTCCATCGATTTAGTTCGATTCACTGATGAAGAATTCGAGGTGGAAATCGATTTCTGTCCGGTCGGCCGTTACCACGATAAGTTTCGAACGGAAAGAGATAGTGACTTCCAGGATAGATTGCGCATCCAAATGCGACGGAAAAGTACGTTAATGGGCATAATCGGCCAAATGGTTATCGATTAAAAATTTGGTTTTCAAACAATACGGATCCGATGGAATTGAAACTTGGTAACTCTTTGTGGACTACCGACGCGCAAATTTTTGCGAAATTTCGTGAGGATCATTTCACTAGCAAATTTCAGTCCGATATTGCGAGAAGCCTTCAAATCCTAACTCTAAAGCCCAGTTTCAAATTTGAACACGATCAGATCTATATAGCAGGTATTATTGAAACATGCTGGAAACCAAGCAGTGTTTGGCGAAGCTCAGTATCTGGATGGGTGATCATGATAACTTCTTAACGGGGAGAGATAGCGACTTGCAATTTTCAGGGTAGTTTGCGCATCCGAATGCGTCATCTGAGTTCGTTAATACCTATACATAATCGGCCAAACGGTTTTGGAGTTATACTCATCTGGAACTTTGTTGTTATTTCCTCAATAACTAAAAAAATACAGATTCGATCCAATTCAAACATAGTTATTACTTCTAGAATGCCAAATTTTTGTGAAATTTCGTGAGGATCGTATCACTAAAAATTAAAAAAAAAATCATTGAAACAAACGCTGTATCTCATAAACTATCCGTTCGATATCACTGAAGTTTGGCGAGAGCCTTCAAAACCTAACTTTACAGTCCAGTTCTAAATTTG
Organism: Halyzia sedecimguttata; assembly: GCA_937662695.2. Taxonomy (NCBI): domain Eukaryota; kingdom Metazoa; phylum Arthropoda; class Insecta; order Coleoptera; family Coccinellidae; genus Halyzia; species Halyzia sedecimguttata. The sequence continues at coordinate 4,035,866 of OW569416.2, read as the reverse complement.
AACACGATCGGGAAATTTTCCTTATGGAGTTTATAATTGTGGCCTATAAGGTTATTGTTGTTTAGCCTGAAAACGGTTGAAGTGTCTATCCCATACAAAAGATTTTTCACAGCTCTGTTTGCGATTATCAGGTCCCCTCTCTCACGCCTTTTTTCGAAAGTGCTCAAACCAAAGATCTGCAACCTACTAAAATAATTTGGACGAGATAGGTCATAAGGTTTACGAGTAGCTCATAGTTGGATGGACTCCAGCTTTTCATCGTCTCCACTCAAATTGGGATACCATACAGGTCCCGCGAACTTCATGATTGGCCTGATGAAGGTACAATATATTTTGCTGCACACCTGAGGATCACATCCGTAAAAACCCCTGGAACTGAGGAAAGTGATTTGCTGTGCCTTGGAAGTAATATGCTGAATATGTTTACTCCAACTGAGATCTCGGGAAACGATCACTCCAAGGTCGTTATGCTCATCCGCTGTTCTCAAATGATAAACATGCTGGGGGCTGTTCTTACCAACATGGAGCACCATACAAAATGTTTAACTTTTGAAAGGAGTCTTCGATGAAGCTTCCAATCAAATACCTTGGAAAAATTCAGATAATCAACCGGTTCTCCCCTGTCCACAGCCTAAGTACAGTCGTTGATACATTTTAGAAGATTGGTTAACACTGACGTGCCAGGAAGTAAACCCTGCTGACAATCTGAAAGAATACTGTTTTCCAGCAAAAAAAACAAGCATTTGGTCTACAATAATTCTTTCACAAATCTTAGACGAAATACAAGTCAAACTGATAGGGCGGTAGTACATACTGAAAGATAGTCTCCTTTTTAAAAAATAGGCGTTACTGAAGCTTTCAGGCATGCGCCAGGAAGGTAATGAGACTGGAAGGATTCCTCAAAAATCATCAATAGAGGAAAAGATAGACGGGCTGCGCAAAACTTCAACAACCTATTGGAGAGGCCGTCAGGTCCAGGAGCTGAACCAATCTGTAGAAGATCCAGTTGTTTCCTCATTACATTCGGCGAAAATTGAATGTCACTCAAGTACAGCATCGATCTACATATCTCTTTTGATGCAAGGTATTGGCCCAATCGGTTCGGCAGTGTAAGTGTAAGGAGCAAAATACTCGGCGAACACTTCCACAGCAGTACGTTCGTCCGGACAGATAGATCCAGAAGCTTATCGAAAGCACGGTTGAGAAACCTTAGCATCAAGGAAAGTCTGCATGTATCTGAAGAACTTATTTTTATCCTTTGAAGGGGCAAATCTAAACTCGTAGTCCTTCCTGGCCTTGTCAATACACGAGGGTGAAAGATTGGAATATTTACGATGAGCACTATAGTCCGTTGGATAGCGTGTTCTCAAGAATCCCTGCCATAAGCTCCTCTTCTGACGAATCATAACAGTAATGTCACCATCAATCCAAGGTTTCCCCGGAATGGAGTTGACCTCCCTATTTGAAACCACGGCACTATTCAAGATCTCTATAAATGTATTCCACATTTCCTCTATTTAAAGATGGTTAAACTGATCCGCCCACGCAACACCAGTAGATCCTCGTTAAGTTTCTCATAACTGATAACCTTAATTGTCTTCTTCAATAATTTATGTGGGGAACTGTTGAAAAACTGGATAACTATATATTATGACTTGAGAGTAACGTGATCGGATTTCCCGAATAGGGGAACGAAATCAATTTCAGAAAACAGGTCGCAATCACCATGGTAAATTCGAATTAAGTGTCCAATACGGGAGAATGGACAACATAATTTACCATGGTAAATTCGATTAAGGGTGTCCAATACAGAAGAATGGACAATAGAACATACGCACAAAAGCTTCTGACTTCACGTCAGTGCTTGAACCAATTTTTTTTTTCGTGATTTTTTTTGAAATTTTCTAGGGGTACGGTTATTCAAATTTTTTTTATCGTCATTTTTTTCGAATTTTATAGTGGTACGGTTCTTACAAAATTTTGAACACGTCTTTATGTTAATTTTCTACTACTAGTTACCAAGCTTCAATTCGATCGAATATTTATTTTTTCAGTTATCAAGAAAATAATATTCCATGTGGGTATAACTCGGAAACCGTTAGACCGATTATGACCAAAAACGAACTCAACTCTCCCTTCCGGATACGCAACCTACCATGAAAATTGCAAGTCCCTATCTCCTTTCGTTCGAAAGTTATCGAGGCAACGGTCACCCATCTACTGAATTCACACAAGAATGCTCCAATCTCCAACAATATTAAACCGATCGTATTAAAACTTGAAACTTAGCGGTAGAGTTAGGTTATGAAGGCTCTTGCAAAATTTCATCAATTTCTAACGATTAGTTACTGATATATAGAATTTTTTTTTTTATTTTCAATGATTTATTAAAAATTTTCTACAAATGCTATCCTCACCAAATTTTGCAAACATTTCCGCGTTGGCATTCTACAACTAATAACCATGTTTGAATTCAATCGGTTCAGTACTTTTCGAGTTAATGAAGAACAAAAACCACGAAATTTCAGAAAATTTCAGATGGCTATAACTCTAAAAACGTTTGGCCGATTATACTCATAAACAAACTGAAATGTCGCGTTCTGGTGCTCATCCTGACCTGAAAATTTCAAGCCGCTATCTCATCCCGTTCTCAAGTTATCGTGACAACAAAAATATTTTTTGATAATTTTTTAAAAATTTTCTAGCCATATGATTCGCACAAATTTCACAAACGTGCTTAGGTTCATATTCTACAACTACTCACCAAGTTTCAATTCGATCGAATTTATATTGGTTCAAAACAAAATTATTACTCGGAAACCGCTGGGCTGATTATGCCCATTAACGAACTTGTCCGTCGTATTGGGATGCGCCACCTACCCTGAAAATTTCAAGTCGCTAGCTCTTTTCGTTCTCAAGTAATCGTGGCAACGGCCGGACGGCCGGCCGGACAGAATCAAATTTGACCTCGAATTCTTCATTGGGGAGTCGAACCTAATCGTTTGAGACCATTTTTTTCAAAAAATACGAAAGTTACAGACATTTGGGCAAAACTATAACGCGATGTTCCCCAGAACATACGCGCAAAAAGTAGCCTATCACAAGCTAGTAAAGTTAATTGTAGTAAGTATTTCATTTTTATTCAGAATAACTGACTTTATTGACTTGATCCAAGTAGCTTGATAGAAAATCCAGCTAAAAACCAGAACTAAAAATGCTATTCGGTGTAAGTAACGTCTGAACGTACCCCGATCATAATGTTTTCATATCGCAAGTATTTTTGTTACTGCTGTTAGTAAGAATCTCTGTCTGTTAGAAGTAACTTTTTCACTTAGATCAAATAAAAAGTTTGTGTTGGCAATAACATATTTTGTTTACGTTAAAGAGACACTCTTACTTAGCGAAAGTACACATTGTCCAAAATTTAGAGGTTAGTCAAACCTTTCAGTTTTTTAGTACAATGTTCATATATAAATGCATATTGAATGGTTTATTTCTGGGTTTTCCCTCCCAAACTCTGAAAAATATCTGTTAAATGAAAATGTATTATTTTGTGAATTGCTTCTGCGTAATAAAGTCAAGATATTTGTCAGAAGCAATAAATCGAACAATGTTGCCTAACAAACAATAACGAGCAACATCAACGTTGAAACAACTAAATTTCGTAACGTTTCGGAGTCTAAATCAGACTCCTTCGTCAGACACTTAAAGAAACCTTCAGAATTATTTTTTGTTGATGTAGCTATTCTGAAATTCGAGACGCAGAAGTCTGATTTAGACTTCAAAACGTTACGAAATTGGCTTGGACAATTCTCGAATTTCAGAATAGCTACATGAACAAAAAATAATTCTGAAGGTTTTCGTTAAGTATGTCTGACGAAAGAGTATGATTTAGCCTCCGAAACGTTACGAAATTTAGTTGTTTCATCGTTGATGTTGTGTCGTTATTGTCGTTATTGTTCGATTTATTGCTTCTGACAAATATCTTGTGTTTATTACGCAGAAGCAATTCACAAAATAATACATTTTTATTTCACAGATATTTTTTAGAGTTTGGGAGAGAAATCCCAGTAAGAAACCATTTAATTTGCATATATATTTGAACATTTTACTAAAACACTGAAAGGTTTGACTTACCTACCTCTAAATTTTCCACGTAATATTCGAACCCCCATTGCTGGAAGATATCTTCGTAATCCATTTTAGGAAAATACAATAAACATGAACAAGTAAAAGTGCAGAAATTTAACACTAAACGTATAAATATAACCGCAGACTCTGTTCGAAAGAATATCTCGATTAACTCTCGTAATCAGTGAAACACAACTCGACGATACCGGAAGGATGCGAATTTAATCATTCTTTATAGATGATGATTCCTTTGACCTTTACGCTCTGAATTCTGACCAGATGAAACATCTAACGGCTATCTTCAAAGGATCAACGAGATCGGGTGCTCTTCGGCTCAAATCGGTTACCTTATGAATATTTTTTACACTTATTATAATAAACACACGTACCTTCCCCAAGTCGATGTTTGAATATGTCAAATAACTTTGTTATTCGCAGCTAATGAAAATGCGTAAGCGAAAAAGTAACTTGTGATAAGTGAATTGAAAGCTTGGCTTGTAAACGCAGCTTATTTATCATTAGCAAACAAAATTTAAATAACAGCGCTATTCGCATTCAATAACTTTTTAAGTGGTATTAAGAAAAATGGGTTCAAGCCCTGTGGACAGGAGCTTTCTGGCGCTCTAGTTCAAACGGACAAATTATATCTCCGAAAGTATTGGTTTCTCAGAGTTGAGAATTATATCAATGTATTCTTATGATAGAACTGCATCATAAAGGAAATTCAATTCAAATAATAGTTTATTTATCAAGATTAAATGAGCAATCTGAGAACTGCACCATGGAAGAAACCAAATTAAAATAGCTGAAATGAATTTGACTCTTTCTTATAGAACAGGATGAAATGTACGAGTATGAACACAGATCATATAATAAAGCTTAGATAGAATAATTATAGCATTCTGTGAAAACAGAAGTACGATTCATTATTGAAATTTAGAACTTCATCTTAGCAGAAATTGAATTCAAACATCATAGAAGAATTTAAATTCAACAAGAGTGCCAAAAATTATCAATCCAAAACCAATAGTCGAATTCTACCCAACAACGAACTCATCCGAGATATTCATTCCTCAATTCCAGTTTTGTTTTTAGTGGAGATATTCTGAACTCAATATTATTAACTTACCATTACCATTCCCATCATCATATGGATTGACCATCGGCATGAAAATATCAACCAACAAAAGTATGATAATATTCTAATTCTCATATTGATACCATTACTGGAATGAATTACAATGAGACAACGTCAAAGTTGACATTATAACAATTCATAGAATAGCCACAGAATAATTCTATCATTGAAATTTTGAAAAATCATATCTCCGAAAGTATTAGTTTGCTAGAGTTAAAAATGATATGAATGGATTTTTATGGTAAAACTGCTTATTGAAAAAAATTTAATTTGGAATTTGTTCTGTAAAAAAAAAAATTTTTTTTGTTACTCCGAAACCATCTGTACGATTTTGCCCAATAACGAACTTAGCCGAGATATTTATCCCTCAAACATACTCTGAAAATTTCAACTGTCTAGCTCATTCCGTTCGAGAGTTATCGTGCCTACGGCCGGACCGGCCGGACAGAATGAATTTCGACCACGGATTCTTGATCAGTGAATCGAACCAAATCGTTTAAGACCATTTTCATCGAAAAATTCGAAAATTACAGACATTTGGGCAAATTGATAAGCACTCAGTTCCGAGGAACTAGAGCGCCAAAAACAGATACTTCTAACAATTGTCAATTTTTAGGTGAACGTGTCTGTTAACGATAAATATATGAGTATCTGCAGCAAATAGATGTTCGCTTATCGCTGATAAAAATTTATTCATCTCAAGTAAAACGTAGTCAAGTGAAAAAAGTTACTTGTAACTTTTTTCTCAGTGTGGATGGACGCGTCAATCTTCTCCGCCATTTTGAGAGCCTTTGCGCGCCCCTTGAACAATCCTCTATAACCCCATTACCCTTATTCTCTATTATAAGAGATATTTTCATGGGAGCCTGCGTGACCACGACGCATATGGAAGGTACACCCGATAGATACTCTAAATACGTTGTGAGAGAAGATCTCAGAGTGCCTGTTATTCCAGGCTTTCATTTGACATTTTGTTAAGATGGTTCGGTTACATGTCTTATCCTTAGAAGCAGTGCATAATGACAAGTTTGAAGCCTCATCTATTGCCCAGTATTCTACGAGAGGAACAAAAAATTACATTGACCATTTGTTTTTCCATAGTAATTTGAGGTCCAATATCACACCGAGGTATCGACACCAAGGTATCGAACCTGCTCGAATAAGGTGAGCCCTACTTCAAACAAACTAGGAAGTTTGATGTCACATGGTTACCTTCTAATGGAGAAGAGAACCTCTCCGTTTTTCCCGTATTGACTGAGTGGTCGTAGGATGGGTTACTGCAAGGTTCTACTAAGACAACACACTACTTTCGTGTCCCCCTCGAACTTTCAATCAATCAGATATATACAGGGTGTTTCAATAAATGTCTGAAAAATTTAAGGAGGTATTCCTTGTTTAAAATAGAGGGTAGTTTGTTATATAAATGTTCGGTTGAAATTCAAACGTTAGGGAGATATTGCTGCTCAAAGATGGCGGAAAAATGTTTTTATTTTGTATCTTAAAAACGAAAAGCGATAGAATGATGATGTGATTGTTAAGTTTAATTTAAAATGAGTACAAAATAAAACTGCGGTTGACAGCAGCCAACTAGATTCTGTTTATAAAATTAATTGCCCTTTCACGACAATGATTTACATTTGATTTTTTTATTTCAAAACGGTACATTTCAAGACAAAATTCAAGAGATGAAATAGCTTCTAACTAAATCAGACTATCCGGATTTAATTCTATGCAAGTCGTTGGGTAAGTTTTTCTTTAAATTTAGTTAACAAAAATGATAGGAGTACCTTGTCTACTTCAACCCCCTCCACTCATTCTAAAAACATGAAAAAAATGGGTTCAAGCCCTGTGGACAGGAGCTTTCTGGCGCTCTAGTTCAAACAGACAAATTATATCTCCGAAAGTATTGGTTTCTCAGAGTTGCGAATTATATCAATGGATTCATATGATATAACCGCATCATAAAGGAAATTCAATTCAAATAATAGTTTATTTATCAAGATTAAATGAGCAATCATGAGAATGAGAACTGCACCATGGAAGAAATCAAATTAAATCTGGCCAATTTTGCCCAATAACGAACTTAACCGAGATATTCATCTCCCTAAACTACTCTGAAAATTTCAACTACCTACCTCATTCCGTTCGAGAGTTATATCTATGTCTATGGATGAAAAGCAGTCTCACTACTCTCAGATCTCTTACTAACTTCATGTTCCGTTCCGAAATGTAAGACTTTTCTGAGAAAAACTAATTTCGGAGCAAACAACTGAGATTTTCTCACTTCGCTCACAATTCTTCGATTGATTAGATAATGTAATGTCACAGGAACATAAGTTGACATTAGGACAATTCATACATAGAATTATATCATTCTGTGACAACGTTGAAAGTTGAAATACGATTTATTATTGAAATTTTGAAAAATCATATCTCCGAAAGTATTAGCTTGTTAGAGTTAAAAATGATATGAATGGATTTTCATGATAAAACTGCTTATTAAAAAAAAATAAATTTGTAAAAAAAATTTTTTTTTTACTCCGAAATCATCTGTCCGATTCTGCCCACTAACGAACTTGGCCGAAATATTTATCCCCCAAACCTACTATAAAAATTTCAACTCTCTAGCTCATTCCGTTCGAGAGTTATCGTTCCTACGGCCGGCTGGCCGGACAGAATGAATTTCGACCACGGATTCTTGATCAGTGAGTCGAACTAAATCGTTTAAGACCATTTTCATCGAAAAACTTGAAAATTACAGACATTTGGGCAAATTGATAAGCACTCAGTTCCGAGGAACTAGAGCGCCAAAAAGAAAGTGTGTTTTCATAATAGTAATACTTCTATAAAATATCATCATTTTATTTTCATTTTAAAGATACAAAATAAAAACGTGATTTTTCCGCCATCTTTGAACCGCGATATCTCCCTAACGTTTGACTTTTGACCCAACATTTATGTAACAAACTACCCTGATAGGGAACAGGGAATCACCCCCTAAAATTTTTCGGACTTGTTTTGAAACACCCTGTATATATGAGCTTGAGTTTAGCTGGGGGAGTTCTCAAGCCCAAGATCACATATCCCTGAAGGAAGTTCAGTGCTCCTAATCCAGGATTAGTTTCAGAGCAGCTTGGATTTTTCTATAAACTCCATGAGTCTGTTAATCAAATTCTCTTGCGGAAATGAATCATCTTCGTGATGAAAGCCATCTAAGGGTTCATTATTTGAGCACGTTTTCATGTTGATTTTCTACTACTACTTACCAAGCTTCAATTCGATCGAATCTTTATTTTTTGAGTTATCGAGGAAATAATATTCCAGGTGGGTATAACTCGGAAACCGTTAGACCGATTATGCCCAAAAACGAACTTAACTCTCCCATTAAAATACGCAACCTACCCTGAAAATTGCAAGTCCCTATCTCCTTTCGTTCGAAAGTTATCGAGGCAACGGTCACCCATCTACTGAACTCGCACAAGGCTGCTCGAATCTCCAACAATATTTAACCGATCGTGTTAAAACTTGAAACTTGGCAGTGTAGTTAGGTTTTAAAGGCTCTTGCAAAATTTCAGCAATTTCAGACGAATAGTTACTGATATATAGAATTTAATTTTTCAATTTTCAATGATTTTTTAAAAATTTTCTACAAATACTATCCTCACGAAATTTTTCAAGAATTTTCGCGTTGGCATTCTTCAACTAATAACCATGTTTGAATTCAATCGATTTTGTGATCGTTTCTGTTCATGCGCACACAGAAAGTGATATAACTGCTGGAGTCTTTGTCTGAGGGGATTGGGGTTTGAAGTTGCTAGCTGCCAAAAGATCCGCTGGTGCTGGAGAATCGGAGTTTGGCTTGAGGTGTGTGATTCTGAGAGGACTTTCGCCCACTAGTAGACTGCGGATGTTTTCCGGTTGTATGGGTTAGTACGTCTAGCGGTCGTGGGTCTAGTGTTGGTATTGATTTACATTCGGAATTTACGACAAGGCGTTCAACATGAAGAAATTGTAAGTAACGTTGTGATCAGTTTCGTCCGGCGTAGTTCTGACATTATCGTAAAGCTTTGGCTATCTATTCCTACTGAATGAGAAGAATGCGTATATACAGGGGCAATCGGATGAGTGTGAGTACAGGGGCGATTGGATGAGTGAACGAACTAATGGTGTATAGAATTTTAAAAAGTTTATTTGAAAGATTATTGACTGGGTAAGGCATGCAATATAAACTGGAAATCTTATTGCCAGTCCATGGTGATTTTGCATGAGACATTTTAATGAAAATTGAGTGATTTTTGAGGTGAACTGTGTACACCATGGCCCTAGGACTAAACTTGATATGAATGCTGGTCCTTTCAGGCACTTTCGTTCTGCTCCTGCGCAAATTCAAATTGTGATACGTCATGAAGCGTGGGAGTAAGAGGGTGTTGGTTCCTTGGGTCGTAGAACCGGTGGTAGGTCATTCTGACGAAAGTATTGTTGCTCTTGCACAGGACGAAAATTTTGGGATACCGAACGGAATCAGATTTTATGCATTATCGGGGTGATTGGTTGATTCAATGTACAAGAGTAATGAATGTAGGACCATTGACTTCATCATGAAAAAATTGACTAACGTGAGGTCAGTCTGCTTCAGCGCGCTTGCAAAACACATTATTACGATTATGATTATACCCTCCTAGGGTTCCCCAAAAAAAACCTCAGAAGCTCTCAGGAGCTTGTGCGATTTAGGAGAATCAGTGTGTTCTGTATACACTTTGTTATAGTGCCCTTACGCCACCTTAAACACATCACTGTTCATTTTTTTTAACCTTCAGTGACCTCTGGTTCAGAGTCAAACGTTATATCCATCGAGCCAGAGGCACTCATCATTCAATACAAATTCGTCAAAGTGAACAAGCGCGCCACAAAATACAGACTTCCTTTCAGTGCTATTTTATATTTCTATTCCAAGTTATATCAGTTTATCCCTAGTCAATCAGGAAGTAAAGACCAAATGTACGGCGAACGGATGATTTTTAAGTTTTGCCCCAAAATGGTCTTAAACATATAGTTCGGACTCACTGATGAAGAATCTGAGATCAAAATCAATTATGTCCTTCGGCCGTCGAAATCTAAGGACCATAATAACTCTCGAACGAAACGAGTTAAAATATTGCAATTCGCCGGGTAGGTTTGGAGTTCAAATGGACTAGTAAAGTTTGTTAATACCCTATGTCCCAAAAAACTTGAAAAATTCTAATCTGATCGGATTGAAACACGGTAGTTAGCTGAAATATACTGATACAAAGACATGTGCAAGATTACGCGAGAATCGTATAACTAGAGAATAAAACAAAAAAGTTTGAAATAAATCTGAATCTCAGAAACTATCCACCGGACATCGCTGAAATTTTGCAAGAACTTAAACATCCTTATTTAAAGACCATGTTCTAGATTCAAACTTGTTCGAATCCATAATGTTGCAAATATAGGAAAAATAAATTTTTTTCCCTTAAGCCAAGCTACTTTAGGCAAGTTGACTGCGTAATTTGAATCATATACCTACTGTAAAAATTCCAAAAGAGGTTACCTACATTCCATTGCAAGATTTCAAAGGTTTATTATTTGAGAAATCAATAAACTTAGTCAATAATAATTGTTGTGGCACTCATTAATTCCAAGCAGAATGCATTAAAAGTAGCAGAAACGAGTTTGACAAAACTACATTAGATCACCCAATTTTTGGCGCTCTAGTTCCTCGGAACTGAGTGCTTATCAATTTGCCCAAATGTAATTTTCGAATATTTCGATGAAAATGGTCTTAAACGATTTGGTTCGACTCACTGATCAAGAATCCGTGGTCGAAATTCATTCTCTCCGGCCTGTCCGGCCGGCCGTAGGCACGATAACTCTCGAACGGAATGAGCTAGAGAATTGAAATTTTCAGAGTAGGTTTGGGGGATAAATATCTCGGCTAACTTTGTTATTGGGCAAAATCCGACAGATGGTTTCGGAGTAACAAAAAAAAATTTTGTTTTTACGAAACAAATTCCAAATTAAATTTTTTTTAATAGGAAGTTTTATCATAAGAATCTATTCATATCATTTTTAACTCTATCAAGCTAATACTTTCGGAGATATGATTCTTCAAAATTTCAATGTAAATCGTATTTCACACATTGATATAATTATTCTATGTATGAATTGTCATAATGTCAACTTGACAGAAGGGAATATTGTAACTTCAAAAATATTGGGGTTGAAATACTCGTATTTTAGCGATGCAACGGGGACCTCACCCGAAAATGTTTGAAAATATTACGTAAATATTGAAAGCATAATTCTGTAGTTCGAGAGAGGAGAAAATTTGGTGAACGTAGATCAGGAAATTTTTGATCGATTACAAGGTAATTTTTTATTTATTACTCATCTTCTTTCATATTATTACTCATCTTCTATAATACATGTTTTATGGAATACCTACTATTTGTAGGTACTTTAAACCTGTTTTGGGCAATTGTCATACGAAACTTGTTTTTTTGGCGCTCTAGTTCCTCGGAACAGAGTGCTTATCAATTTGCCCAAGTGTCTGTAATTTTGGAATTTTTGGCTGAAAATGGTCTCAAACGATTTGGTTCGACTCACTGATCAAGAATCCGAGTGCGAAATCGATTCTGTCCGGCCGGCTGACCGGCCGTAGGCACGATAACTCTCGAACCAAAGGAGTTAGCGGATTGAAAATTGCAAGGTGGTTTTTAGCGTAAATATCTCGGACAAGTTCGTTCGATCTATCTGAAATTTAGCATCAAATTGTAGAATCATGACCTTTATACGCATGTGAAGTTTTGTATTGACCAGATTACCGCAAAGTGTAAAAAAAAAATTTTGAAAATTTAAAAAAAGTTTTTCAACAATAACTCTCGAACGGAATGAGCTAGGTAGTTGAAATTTTCAGAGTAGGTTAGGGAGATGAATATCTCGGCTAAGTTCGTTATTGGGCAAAATTGGCCACATTTAATTCGATTTCTTCCATGGTGCAGTTCTCATTCTCATGATTGCTCATTTAATCTTGATAAATGAACTATTATTTGAATTGAATTTCCTTTATGATGCAGCTCTATCATATGTATACATTGATATAATTTCCAACTCAGAGAAACCAATACTTTCGGAGATATAATTTGTCTGTTTGAACTAGAGCGCCAGAAAGCTCCTGTCCACAGGGCTTGAACCCATTTTTTCAACTAGGTACGATTCATTTATGTATTTTACGATATCTGAATTATCGTCTAATCGGATTATACTCATATATGGAATGTTTATCCAACAATCTAGCATTCCATTGAAACTATCTTTCATTAAGTAGTTTCCATATTCACTTGGATGTAATGAATATTGAATGATTAAGTCTATACAAATAAGGCCTCTGGAGCCTTGTCAACAATGGAAACTTCACTCGCAACATCATTTTTCAAATTGAACAAAGGATGCAACCACGCACAAATGCTAATAGTATTATGTTGCCTCCAATCCACATGGAAATAACCGTGAAATCTATTAGTTGGCAGTCACTCGTAAATTTCGGTCCAATCACTCACAATTGAAGTTTATCTTCTGCTACTGCTAGTATTGAAATGCGGTTTTCCTCGACACGACATAACATAAAATAGGCAATAAACCGCAGCAAACATCATCGATACGAACAGATTTCATCTATAAAGTTGTTTTTGATGCCGGCTCTAAATGAAGGAAACGTGTTGGGAATTCGAATTTTGTGTAAACTAATCTAAATAGCTAGCCTTCTAATTTTAATAACGCAACAGTCATATTAGTGCTGTTTAGTGGCCGGTTAGATGAAAATATGCAATGAGATGGTGTGCTATTGGTTCCTCTACGAGCATCAGTGTTTGTTCTTGAATGGTTCTGTGCTAAAGACTTATTATTTTTTTATTTGATTGTGATTGTGATGTGTGTGTGATTCTAATCAAAATGTTGAGAACGACGAGAAAATCTGCCAAGAAATTGCCGCCTTTACGGATCGGTAAGTATGAGAAACCATCAAAGCATCTATATCACATCAATACCTTCTACAATTATTTGTGTAGAATCACTATGTTGAATTATTACTGTTCGGAAGAACAGAACACTTGACTTGAATGAACGGTTCCTAGTTGACGGTCCATCTATACCTTTTCAAGTTCAATTTCGAGAAAGTGAAAGCAATTTCGGAAATAGTATAAGTAAAACCAATTTCGGAAAAAGTAAATCAAATTTCGGACTAAATATTGAGTAATCATGAAAGGATACTGTGGGAGGTATACTCATTATTCAACGGTTTCTTTCTGGGTTTTCTCTCCCAAACTCTGAAAAATATCTATAAAATAAAAATTAATTATTTTGTGATTTGCTTCTGCGTAAGGAACACAGGATATTTGTCAGAAGCAATCAATTGAACAATGTTGCCTAACAAACAACATCGAAACAACATCAACGAAGAAACAACTATATCGTAACGTTTCGGAGTCTATATCAGACTCCTTCTTCAGACGCTCAATGAAAATCGAGAGAATTATTTTGTAGATAGTTATTTGGTGAAATTCAAGAATTGTCACATTGACAGTATTTGAAAATCATAGCTAACATAGTTTTACTTCGCATAGAAATTTCCAAGTTCCAACTCCTTTTTCAATAAATTTAGCCAAATATGGTCAATACCAATTCAGCAATTTGCAAAATTGCATTCTCTGTTCAATAAAATACAAGTTGACTCCTTAAGTTTCCTTTTCATAAAATCAGGTTCTGTCATTAGAATCTTTGTATTACTCCAATCCATCATGTGATCTCCTTGGAGATCAGAGTTTGGGAGAGAAAACCCAGAAAAAAACCGTTGAACAAAATATTGAGATTTACTCAGTATAATTTTTTCTCTATCAGACTCTTTTCCGTTATATTCGAAATAAATACCTATCTTATTTCTTACAATTTCAACTTGTTCGTTAGTGATTTAAGTATTACTCAACTCCAGGAAATATATTTATCGACCTATACTCCATTCACTTTTATAAAGTCTCCCGGTTGGCCATAAAAGTTTGACACATTTCACCGTGTATATTTTGAAAATATAAGGTTATAGTCATTTTCCTGTCAGATAACTACGCAACGTTGTCCTCTCTACATATAGGTCGTAGTAATTACGTATTTACTTCGGAAAAATAATGAATTTGACAAGATATTATGTGAATTCAACAATTCCAAAGACCTGTCGACTGTTGAAGAACATTTTTCCTCTGTTGTTGCTGGAAATATTTCAAGTATATAAACTGGTTGGAAGATTCAGTTATGCTATTTTTTTGTACGGAAATCAAGAATCAAGTGTTGAAATTTCAATGAAAAATAATTGAGAGAATAGTTACATTGTGATAGTTCACTTGCAAAAAAGAATAAAAGTACCTGAATAACCCGGCAGGAAAACTTCAAAACGAACAGACGTATCTATGGAATTCGCCACTCTTCGAAATTCTCAAAAGCCTACAGAAGACATTTAAATACCTTGTTGCACAACTTTAAGTACAGCAGTTTCAAAATGTAGTATTACTACGAAACCCGAGTCACTGTTAAACCTTAATAAAATATAGCGATAGGATGAAAACTAAGTAATTTCATTCGAGAGTTCAACGTGTCCTGAGACAGAATGAAGTTTTCCTTCTACGGATTTCAGTTCTATATAGCAGTTCCTGGTACTTTGTATCTGCTTCTTTAAAACTGCTTTCGGCATTTTCAATTTCAAAGCGTAGAGTTCTTTATTATTCGAAGATAATGGTCTGTGATAATATCTTGTCTAAGATAGAGCATTATAATAATAATAATAATAATAATAATAGCTTTATTGTCCAACAGTTTTACCCATTTACAGGACAATGCAAATATAAAATACAAAAAAAATACAAAAGAAAGTATAGAAATAAAAAGAACAAAAAATTTTATACGATCTACGATAAATCCCCTGAAAAATTGTGAATTGCCGACTTGACTAAATTTCCCCTTGATGAGGAAAATATATCTTGGCCAACACAAAATGAGTTGAAGTTCTCACACATTTTTGTAATAGGCGCCTTTTGCAGAATGTTCGTTCGAGCTCTACCTGGCTTGAAAACCAAAACAGTTCTTGAGTTGAAAGTTGGAACGTTAAAGTTAACTTTCGACAATATTTCCGAACAATCAACATTATAATGTACCACATTGAAAAGGAATGATAAAGAAGCAAGTACCCTTCTCATCTCTAAGCTCAAATATCCAGTCCGCTCACACAAGATTGCACCGTCACATCCTTGGGGTGGATACACTACATCAGTCTTAAACAGAAGGAACTTCATGAATCTTCTTTGAACACATTCAAGTTTTTTCTTATGGCATTCGTATATAGGACTCCATACCACACTTGCATATTCTAATTTCGATCGAATAACTGCATTATACAAGATTTTCAGACAGTTGATCTCGGTGAAATCTCTACAATTCCTAACCATGAATCCATATACCCTAGCAGCGTCCAAAACTATTTGTGAAATGTGCTCAACAAACGACAGCTCCGTATCGAACAAAACGCCCAAATCCCTGAGAACAGTATGCCTTTCAAGTCTCATACCATCACATTCATAATCGTAGGAAAATATTTCAGATCTTCTCAAGAAAGTCATAATCTTGCATTTGTCAATGTTCAATTTCAATCTGCTCACACCAACTCAACACCAAGATTAACTGGACCTGAAGGTTGACGCAATCGACGAAGTTCCTTATGATAGCAAACAGTTTTAAGTCGTCAGCAAAACAAAGCCTTCCGCAAAGAATCAACTCCAGTAGATCATTAATGAACAAAATAAATAAAAGCGGCCCAAGATTTGATCCCTGCGGTATACCGGAAGATGGAAAGTAACTAACAGAACTATATCCATTATAGCTGACAAAATGATCACGTTGGGACAGATATGAATCCAACCGTCTAATTGCTCCTTCGTCCAATCCGTAATTGCTTAACTTGTGCAGCAAAACATCATGCTGAACTCTGTCGAATGCTTTAGCAAAATCAGTATAGATAACGTCAACCTGACCATTTTCATCCAATAATTCTGAAACAAACTGTGTGAAGGTGACTAGATTTGTAACCGTTGATCTCTTACGAACAAAACCATGTTGAAAGGGTGATATGAAAGACTGCAATGAAATAAGAATTCTATTATATAACACAATCTCGAAAACCTTAGAAAAATTGCTCAAAATGGAGATGGGCCTGTAATTTTCCACCATAGATTTGGATCCAGAATTGAAAACAGGACATACTTTAGTTTTTTTTCCAATGATCAGGAAACTTTCCAGTTGATACGGATAATTCGAATATGAACTTAAGTGGCTTGATCATATATTCGGCACAATTCTTACTAAGAAACGCAGGAACTCCATCCACACCAGAAGTCATCTTATTCCTCAAACCGTTAATGGCACTATAGATCTCATCATCCTCAATGTTCCCGAAAGAGGTTATGGGGAGGTTTTTAACAGAAACTCCAGCTGGATTAAAGGGCTCACCAAGACTGGCATAAACAGTCTTGAAGAAGTTTGAGAAACCATCAACAATCTTCTGCGGGTCGTTGAGATCCATGCTACCAAAGCTCATTTGACCTGGAATTCTAGAAACTCGTGCCTTAGAGTGAACAAAAGACCAAAATATTTTATCATCAGTATATATCATCGACTGAACATTCTGCAAGTAACTCTCATACGAGGTTCTAATCTGTTGCTTTATTAATTTTCTTAATCTACGAAACTCAACAATGTCCGATTCTCTACGAAACTTTTTACACCTTGTTCTTAATTTAGCCTTTGTTTTGACATTTCTTATTATATCTGAATCAAACCAAGGTGGATATTTATGACTAAAACTTCTATATGTCAGCACGTGCTTATCAAGTAATTCATGAAATTTCATATAAAATTGTTCAACAGCTAAGTTAACATCTATGCAATTATCCAGAAATGACCAATCCATAGATGACAAATCAGAATACAACAACTGATAGTTACCTTTGTTGAAGTTATATATCTTTTTTGAATTATTAGGTACAAACTCTTTGACTTTGGTAAAAATATTTGGTAAAACAATATTCAAGGCAGGATGATGTACATCCTCTTGTACAAAAGGCAAATCTTCATGACAAACAATACAATCTGAACGAGCAAACACAAGATCAAGTGTCCTATAGTTCGCATTATCAACAGTTATGTTGACAGTAGAAATTGGCAACGTCTCACAGAATTGTTTTGATATTGACGATATTTCAGAAGTGCCAACCTGCCTCAGTTTTAGTTACAAAACCGTGATGAACCTAAATCATGGCCTTTATAAAAGTGAATGTAGTATACCTACAACATTGTAATATAAAGGTTTTTACAGAAAAGTTTCCTCCTTGAATGCTTAACTTGATTTTTAAAATGATTTGAATTCTTTTCTGAAGCTAAAGATGGGGCGTTGTAAAAGTTTCATTATCATGGGATGATATGATTATGATTATACTGACACTCCTTAAGATCTCGTGTCAGTTAGAAGAATAAGTTGTGTTCTCTGCATTCCACTATGTCTTTACGCCACGTTAGGCAAATCACTGTTAAATTTTGACCCAACAGTGAACGGTTGAACGATGGGCGCTACCGTCTGAGTAGGAAATGTCTTTCCTATCCTCAGGCTTGAACTAGGTTTCTCCGTTTCCTAGTCCAACATATACAGGCTGGTAATCACATATAAATGATGGAAAGAATTATAGTTCTGAACGTGCCGATCCTAAGGAAGTCGGTGAATATTATTCGACAAATTTCACTAGCTGTTCCTTTATTGTTCAAATTAAGGTTCGTTTTGAGTCTCACTGATAGCTACTTATGTAATATATTTAAAAGAACTTAATTCGTGAATTCCTCTGTTTAACAATATTTTTGGAAGAAAGTGACTCATACGGATTTCGCAGATTTGCTTTCGATCTACCTAGTGAAAATTGTCGAGAAATAATCAGACTCCCTTAAAACATCCATTTACGAGTGATTACAAGCCTGCATACATTGAACAATGAAACGGTCCCGAGTTCAATCCCAAGGTTATGAGAGAAATTCCCTATACTCATACGGTAGCGACCACAAATCGCTGTAACAGCGCTGTGCCTAAGGTGGCCCAAGGACACACTAACAAAAACTGGTTCAAGCAATGACGTGAAGTCAGTAGCTTTTGAGCGCATGTTCTATTGTCTATTCATCTTTACTGGACACTCTTAATTGAATTTAACATCGATACATACTGTTTTCTCAGCTTGTATAAGATATGAATACGTTTCATACCATTTTTGTGACAGACTTGAGTAATGAGAGACATATAATTATGTATACTATTGGAATTGAAATTCGTTGAATATCTAATAATATACGAAATAACTTACGCCTCAAGTAACTTCAGATTACGTTATTCATGAAATTGCGCGTAAATTAGTGGGTCAGCATTCCACAAGTAATTACCGAGTTTTAATTCGATAAGATTTGTTCATTTTGAGTTATAGAGGAAATAACAACAAAATTTCAGATGAGTATAACTCCAAAACCGTTTGGCCGATTATGCCAAATAATGAACTTAAATGTCGCATTCGGATGTGTAACCTACCCTGTAAATTGACAGTCGTTATCTCTTTGTGTTCTCAAGTTATCGTGAGATACATAATATTTATCATATTTTTTTTTTATTTTCTAGTGGTACAGTTCTCACAAAATGTCACACACGTCTTTATGTCGACATTCTACAACTAGTTACCCAGTTTCGATTCAATCGGGCCTGCATTTTTTGAGTTTCAGACAAAATATTGAGATTTACTCAGTACAATTTTTTTCGTTATGTTCGGATTAAATATCTTATTTCTTATTATTTCAACTTGTTCGTTAAGTGATTCAAGTATTACTCAACTCCAGGAAATATATTTATCGACCTATACTCCATTCACTTTTATAAAGTCTCCCGGTTGGCCATGAAAGTTTGCATTATTTCACCGTGTATATTTTGAAAATATTAGGTTATAGTAATTTTCCTGTCAAATAACTACGCAACGTTGTCCTCTCTATATAGAGGTCGTAGTAATTACGTATTTTTCACAATGTGAATTTACTTCGGAAAAATAATGAATTTGGGAAGATATTATGTGAATTCAACTCATGTGTAACCTACCCTGTAAATTGCAAGTATTGTATTGTATTGAATATTATTATACTGATCCTCCTAGGTCGTTATCTCTTTGCGTTCTCAAGTTATCGTGAGATACATAATATTTTTCATAATTTTTTTCTTATTTTCTAGTGGTACAGTTCTCAAAAAATTCCACACACGATTTTATGTCGACATTCTACAACTAGTTGCCAAGTTTCAATTCGATCGCGTCTGCATTTTTTGAGTTATCTGGAAAATAATATTCCAGATTCCGAAACTGTCGGGCCGATTATACCCAACAACAAACTTAATCTTCCCATTCGGGTGCGCAACCTTCCCTGACAATTACAAGTTCTCTTCCTCTTTCCGTTCGAAAGTTATCGAGGCAACGGTCAGCCACTCAACTACTGAACTTGCTCAAGACTGCTCCTATTTCCAAAAATATAGGTCCGATCGTGTTCAAACTTAAAACTTGGCTGTAGAGTTAAGTTTTGAAGCCTCTCGCAAAATTTCAGCGGTATCAGATGAATGGTTTCTGTTATATGTAATTTTTCTCAACGATTTTTTAAATATTTTATAGTGATATGATCCTCACGACATTCTGCAAGAATTTTCGTGTCGCTATTTTAGAACTATTTACCATGTTTGAATTGGATCGGACAAGTATTCTTCGAGTTATTGAGGAAATAACAACCAAATTTCAGATGGGTATTACTCCAAAATCGATCAGCTGATTATCCATATTAACAAAATCAAATGTAGCATTTAGATGCGCAATCTACCCCAAAAATTTCATGTCGCTATCTCTTTCCGTTCTCAGGTTATCGTGATATAAGTAATATTATTTAATAACTTTTTTAGTGATACGATTCCCACAAAATTTCACAAACTTCTTTTTGTCTTCTACAACTAGCTATCAAGTTTTAATTCTATTGGAACCTTATTGGTTGATGACAAAATTATTACTCGGAAACCGTTGAGCCGATTATGCCCGTTAACGAACTCACATACCCTGAAAATTCTAAGTCGCTATCTCTTTCAGTTCTCAAGCTATCGTGGCAACAGCTGGCCGGCCGGACAGAATCAAATTTGCCTCAAATTCTTCATCAGTGTGCCGAATCTAATCGTTTGAGAACATTTTCGGCATAAAATTCGAAAGTAACAGACATTTTAGCAAAATCATAGCGCGCTATTCCCCAGAACATGCGCGCAAAATATAATGAAATTTCCGAAACACTGACTCAAAACTGCAAACCGAACCACCCGAGAAAAATGCCCAAACCACTCCGAGTATAGGTAGGTTGCAATTTGTCGATAAATATTTGTCCTGGAGATTAGACGTACCTACTTAAATCTCTTAACGTAGGAGTTGAAATAATAAGAAAGAAGATTGATCACGAACATAGGGAAAATGAATTGTACGGAGTAAATCTGAATATTTGGAAATTTGTCTTACCTTTTCCGGAATCTCTTTTACTGTTTCCGTAATTGGTTTTACTTTTTACGTAATTGGTTCTACTTTTTCCGAAATTCGTTTACCTTTATCCGAAATTGGTTTTACTCTTTCTAAAATTGGTCTTACTTTTTCCGAAATTGAACTTGAAAAGGTATAAACTACACTTTTGCTCGCTCGTACCAGTGCATAATCATTTTACCCAAATCTCTGCTAGTTTTGAATTTTGGACCGAAAAAGTTCTCCATTTTGTGACGACCTTTTCTGGGGCTTGCTGTAACCTTCCTTTCCACAATTTGCTTGGGCGCCAGTTGCAATTGATTTTGCAAGGTTGCAACTCCTTGGTAAAATTGGTCACTTATTTTAGTATCTGGGTAACCTTTATACAGTGGAGAAGGATTCGATTTAATCTAAGGTGGTAGCAATTAATGGATCTTGGTCTCTTCCAGTGAACAGACTGACACTGCAGGATGGCAGCAGTAAAATACACAGGGATTATTCACAGTTTTATTTACAATATTTATATACAGTATCAATAGTGGTCTACAGTGACAGAGTAATCAGGTAAGAGTAGAAATACAGGTAAACAATGTAAAACAGTATAAGGTGTAACTAACTTCAGCCGGGTGCACAGTGACATAATGTCCACCCTGTATATATCAAAAGATGAAATGTCCAGTAGCGAAATGAATAAAGCAACTGGACACTACTAGTGAATGCGGGGTGAAAGCGGGTGTGAGGAAATGGAGCGGGTATTATCGGATTATGAGAGCATACACAGTGATTACCAGTGAATGAAAATAAGACTGAGAGTATTGGCACGTGTATACGTATCCACACTGTAATTCCGATCAGAACTAACGACACCAATATGGCTACACTAGGATAAGGGTCCGTTAATCGGGAGTGTCTCAGCAACGAAGTCAGGTAGCAACCAATCGGTATCCGAAGGGCGCTCTCCCTAATTCAATCCACTGGAAGACACTCGGACTCGCACTCAATTCCGTCTCAAACACTTACAAAGCGAGGCCGCCAATGGATGCGAGTAGTTGATGACAGAAATACGAACGACGAATCCGGCGGCGACGGTATACTTCAGCCACAAAGTCAGGTAGGATCCAATCGAGAATGCTCGCCCCGACTCAGCTCGCTGAAGAGTACTCTGGCTTGCAACTAACTCTGTCTCAAACGCTCACAAAGTGAGGCCGCTCGATGTGAGCAGTCAAGAACAGAAATATAATTGCACCCCGATGGATGCTGTGCGGTGTATGTTTTACGGCGATTCAAAATCAAATATGAATAACTACGGAGTCTGATCAGAAAATACGCAATATGTGGCACCGGTCAGTTGGACACGGCCAACTTACTTACTTGGATTTGCACCAATTCACTGATTCTAACTTTCGGAGTCTTTTCTCATAAACAGAACTTAATACAAAAGGAAAACTTCTTTAAAAGGAATAAACTTAAAATGTACGATCTAAACTCAAAACTTAAAATCAAAATTCGGAACAATTCGGAAGAATTAAGAGCACCTCTGAAAACTATTTGCAGAATGCAAGAATAATCGGAGAATATCGGAAGAAATATCTAAACTATTCGGAGAATCACGCAAGAATTTTGAAAAGTGATGCACGCAGCCAATTTATAGACTTCCCGAAAAAGGAAGTCACGTGTCGGCATTTTCGGGAAATTTTGGATGGAGACCACTCATTTGTCGATCACCAATTTCCGGTTAACCTTCTAGAACATTCGAGATCAAATATGGTGGAAAATCACGCTGTCGTTTTTTATGTTGTTCAAACGACTGAAAATCACAACAACATGTGGAAAAAACTTGCGGAGAGAGAGAGACAAGGGCCCGCGTATCTCGTTTTATCCACATAGGCTCGGTTTCTTAAATGATCTCGAACATTCTGAATGAAATTGAGATAAAATAAATAATTTAATTTCTCCGGGAATTTTCGTTCCGAAAATCGACTGTGCATCTTTTAACAAAATGTTGGATTAACCCGTGGTCTCGACTGGTCTGAATTATAATTATTCCGGTGCATGGTAATGAATAATTGAAATTCAAATTTGAACTTATAGTAACGAAAACTTCTTACGAATTTAGCAACGATACCATGATGAAAGAATCTTTGTAATAATGCAATGTAATTCTGCCGGTGCTACGTCTCATGAAATTTCTTCCCAAGTTTATTACTGTATTGCAGTTTATTACTGTATTGCCATTATCGTTTGAAGATTGATATAATTATAACAATTTTGATTCCAGGTATTAGAAATGAACCCAGAATCCCTATTGCTACATCAAAATAAATCCTTTTTACATTATCAACATGAAAGAAGAAGTAGAAGAAATATAACAATCTGCGAACTTCGTGTACCAACCTTAGTTCAGATACGATTTTTAGGAAAAAAATATACGAGTTTCATTTCAAGCTTAAGCTGCAAGAATAGGTACACATTTTTTAGGTTTAATTCATAGTTGAGATTCGTGGTGCCTAGACCTGGCGGGTTAAATTGGGGGCGCTAAATGACCATTTGTACGTGCGTATGCAAATCGATTAGAAAGGGTTCCAAGAAAAGTGAGATAACTCATTCCTCATATCATCAAAGAATTAGGGCTGGTCTTCACCTCAGTGTCGACCTCAGATTTTATTCAAGTTATAATATATTGAAAAAGACTTGCTACCTAAAGTCGAGAAGGAAACCGCTGACAAAATGTTGTACACCAGAATTCCAATTCAAGCGGAATTCCACTGGAATTCTATAAGAATTCTTTAGGAATTCAATAAGAATTCAATAGGAATTCTATTGGAATTCCATTGGAATTCTTTTGCAATCTAAGGAAAACAAACGGAATTACACAAAAACCCATTACTCTAGACTGACTGATGAACATTTGACACAATTGATTTCGAAAGGATCGAATAACTTAAAATATTTTTTTTATTTTCAAGAATTCACATTGAGTGTCCTTGAAATTTTACATGTAGGTGTGAAATTATAGATACCCCTGTAATACCTTCAGAATGTCGTAGGGATGAGATCTTCAAACGCAAAAAATTCCATTAGAATAGTAAATTCCAGGTTATTTTCCTCCTTTCTTTGGCAATGCTTGTTTAATGTCTTGATATTTGGTATTTAATCAGGCAACGGGTATTAAATGGAAAAAAATAAAAAAAGCACTGACGTCTATTTAGTCTGCTTCAGCGTACTTGTTCACATTCTACTCGAATGAAGTGGTTAGAACGTTTCACAATCCCGGAGTTGGATAACAAATTTTCTATTCACCGCAATCGCCACCATTCACTGTTGGGTCGAAAATTAACAGTGCTGTTCCTAAGGTGACGCAAGGACATAGTAAAGAAGCCTACACAAAACACAACTGATTCTCCTAACTCGTTCAAACTCTTGAGGATTCTCCTTGGGAAGACCTAGGATGATCAGTATAATAGTATCAATAGCAATTGTGATCTGCATGGATGTATTAAAATATATTAAATCATACAAATGAGAGAATTATCAATTTACTATCCAACATAGAGACAACCGCAAACAGAATGAAAATTTCACGAGAATATCTATTGAAAGCTCTTTAGTGGATCTTTATCGGAGATGAAATATTTAAAACTCCAGAAATTGAAAAATATTGTAACAATACTCACCGTATTCAATAATAGGTAAATTTGTCTGTTTATTACCAAGTATATAAGATTAGGAACGGCATAGGGAAAAGCATGCACTTCTGACTGCTAAAATCCGGTTAAAATCAACTTCATATTTGGAGATGCTTACATGATTGTCCGATAGGTGTCGCACTATAACATCAGTAGGAATTCCTTATAATTCAATAGGAATTCTACTTTCTTGTACACCAGAACTCCAAGGGGTTTACCCCTCGCCTAATGTAACCCTAACCTATCCTGTTGGTTCTATATGCCTAATATTTTATTTATTGGTAGCGCACTGGACAGATGCTCTACTACTCGAACGGTCGATTGCCTGCTATCAACGTATATATATTTCAATATACGAATTTTCAATATACTATGTATATTCTAAGTGACATTTGACATAAGTGTAACATTTCAATCTTTTAGTTTTAACATTACAGAGCGATTTTCTGTTGCCCAGAGCAAAATCAAAAACTAACTCCAATTTCCTGGTATCCTAAAGTTAATCAATTATAGTCTCATATCCGGACAACATTTGGTACTTGAAATTGGCCCATTTGTAGATCACATACATATAAATTACTTCTTCAAATTAATAACTATGTGAAATATTGACCTCAATACTGCAGCTAACGAAACTACTATTTTAAATTACATTTACAAACCATTCATAAATTATTTACACTTTGATATAATATGTCTTGTTCTTTATTTTTGCAAACAGCGTAATGCTGAGTGAACTTAAAATTTATAATGAACTTCAAAGTGACATTTCCAGGTCTCTGTGATCTGAGAAAGGTCCATGCTCTTTCAAACTGGTAATAACTGGATCGGCGCATCCGCCATTTCGTAATCAAAATCAAATATTTTACAACCTGATTGCGGTGCCTTCTACTGGATCCGATTGCGAATCTAAACCATTCAGGGACTCACTCAAATACACACAAAATTGCATCAAATCGGTCACGTCATTTAGGAGGACTTCAGTTTGACATACACTTATAGAAGAATTATACGTATTAAGAAAAAACATAAAATGGGGTGAATTGTAGCCAATTGTCAATACCTAATATATACAGGGTGAAATATTCATTGATTCCATCAACAAATATTCCCCGTGAGCCGGGCTGGTCACTTCATCGAACAGTGGTCCCCCAAAGAGGAAAGCGATATTCAGGGGCAGATACGAACCGTTTTCATGGTTATAACCAATCGTCAGCGTAACTTGGCCACACTGAAATAACATAATTAAAAAAAAAATAATCAACGCTACACAATAGCCAAGATTTTTATAACGGAACATTAAGGGCACAATTTTCTACAAGAAAAAGGTGCATCAAAATTTCGGGGGCCCAATCTTCCTTTCCTTCAAAACTACCTGCCTGATAAAGGCCAAGTTTTCCTCCGCCCAATAGGCCTTGTATTAAAAAATTTATTACCTATACTTACTTCAGTGGCGCCATAAAACATGCTAGAGAAGAAATGAGAAATCGAATGAAAAGCATCGGAAAATGTTTCAATTTAATATTCTAGCGATATGTTGAAAGATAATATTATATCTATTTGGAGATATCAAGATATTTCACACTGAAATATCTCCACCTTAAAAATTTATTGTCAGAATTCCAGATGAGCTCCATCATTCAGTGACCATGCAAAACAAAGGGCAATTCGTCCGTTATTGTTAGGTTATGATTTTTCTGGCGGGCCACTGCGAGTAGCCATTTTTTCATCATAATTGTTATCTCCGTAATTATACCAACTACGTAAGTATGACGAGGATGAAGAATGTGGCAAATATAGCAAGCAATCCCTGATACGTTTACAGGGAACATTGAAACACTTGACGAAAATGAAAACATAATTTTATTTCGAGAAGACCCTTTTGGGTTACAAACGGTAATTTTACAAATCCTTACTGACCACCCTTCTCGGGTGCTCCTCTCTTTATACTACCTGCTAAACGGCTTCATGGACCTGCGCCTGCTGAGGTTTCTACCCGGCGGGGGGAAAGTTATTCTCCTGGATTTCGATACCGGAAATTTTTTTGTAACTAGAGAAAGTTGATACTGGGAATTAGAAAGTTGAGGATTGAATCAAATGGGCCATTCTTACAAATGTGCAGATATCTCTAGTCTGAGTGATGCGATGACAAATTCCGTTCGACTCAGGTACCATGTTGAATCGCTCACAACAGTTCTATTTAGAATTAAACAGTTGATGACCACTAAAAATTTATGAATCATTATTCCTTACAAAATTTTCGAATGTATTGTTATGAAAATTTGGTAAAAATCTCTAATATTCCATCCAATAATTATCAAATTACTATTCTTCACTCATTTGGGTTCAGGAAACAAAACCAATACTTTTTCTTGAATTATATTTAAGAAACTTCTAACATAAACTGACACTTCTAATCTCCACTCATCTATTTTCAAACTACCTCCAATTGTCTCCATGTTTCCATGGATCTTCAAAAATTCTATACCACACACCCTACAAACTTAACATTGTATTCCAACATATCAAAATAAAAATTACCTATGTATTATTTTTAATTTGTTCGTTTTTCTCCTCTTTTTGACAAAGGAATCCATATTGAAGAAATAAATGGCTATCAATATTTTTAAATTCCAGCAAATTTTGTAAACAATAGTTCCTTCAATATGGAGTAATTCAATCTCATGGCACAACTACAGATTCCGAGAAAAACAAATTGAGTACGGGTACTCGGAACGTACATTTTTTGACTTGACCCTTCCCTCATAAGCTCTAGAGAGCTTGAGCGAGTAAGGAGAATCAGTTGTGTTCTGTGTAGGCTTTGTTACTGTGTCCTTACGCCGCCTTAGGCTCATCACTATTGATTTTTGACCCAACAGTGAATGGTGGCGATAACCATGACTAGAAAATGTCTTTCCTAGCCTCGGAATTGAACTTGGAGCTCCTAAGTCAAACGCTTTACCACTGAGCCAACTGCACTGAATAATATAATGAAAGAATTCCCATATCCAAGGACGGACTCTTATTTCAGATTGTTCATTTAAAATAGGTCATAGAACGAAACAAATCGTCCTGTATATGAAAGTATTTCGTATGGGCACACCAATTTCCATGGTAATAAAATGAATTTGGAAAATCATTGCATATTGATCTGAACTCACCCACTTTTATTAACAAATACATTTTTCATTTGGGGGCAGAATACGATCAATTACATTTTGATTTATTTTCATCATCATTTGCAATAAATTTGGTACACAAGGTCTATACTGAAAGTTTTAATTAAAATAATTAAATTTTTGGTGGGTCCATTGCATCAAAATTGATCGAATCAATATTCTGTTGATTGAAGAAGAAGTGTTCAGTTGCATAATGATAAATTAAGTGAAACGCAAGAAACTAGGAAACAGATTCACCAAAAATGCTCGATATGTCCTCCCTCCTCCTGAAAACATTTTTGAGCTCGGACATAAATACCATTAGTAGAATTTCTTATAATTTCTGGGTTGTTCCTAATCTTATCACAAGCTGCTTCAATTCCTCTTTGAAGATGTTTCCTGGAATTGATCTGAAACAAAAACTAACTGTCGCATGTATAAGAAATAGTCTAGGGGTGACAGGTCCGAAGATCTTGCAGGCCATCCATCAATAGTCCTCCCTCGACCAATAACAAGACCATCATAGCGATTTTTTGTTCTATGGGCTATATGAAAAAAATGTTTTTCATTTGATGTCAGGAATCTGTATGGAGTGAATATGAATGACAATATTCACTTCAATATACAATTAAAGCCGCTTATGGCCCGAACAATATTTCGTTTACATTTTCTAGATTGGCAGCATCATAAGTCATCATATCTATAACAATTTGCATTACAGTGTTTTTTTATCGATAAATATTTTTTTTCGGCAACCGTCCGGGAAGTGCCCACTTCCCGGACGCTTTTTCTTTGAGAAAGAAGCATTTCCCGGCCTAGTCCGGGAAGTACGTACTTCCCGGACTAGGCCGGAAGAATCACGTCGTTTTGGTCATTGTAAATATGAAAATCTTGGTAGGTAAATTTTTGATAAATGAAGTTACCATAGCACTGAGAAAACGGCTGACAGTTCATATAAAATTAGTTAACATATAAAAATGAAATGTGTCGTCTCATTGATTTGTTATTCTACACGGTTGCCGAAAAAATATTGTACGCAACACGCCCGAAAAAGGTTTTTTTGGACTCATAGATTTTATCTATTCGTCCAAAAAAACCCTATTTTCCGGACTTGTTACGTAAATTACTATTTTCAAATGTTCAGGTCATAGGTTTAATCCACCCGGATGAGAAGTTCGGATTTTCGATGTTCCAATTATTTATATTTCGAATCGCAAGATGTTACAGGTAGTGAAATTTAAATAATATAGGAACTGATTTCTTTTCGGTTTTAAAGTAGTTCACATCCTGCACACTTAAATCATTTCCGATCACGAGTTCAATTCTGTTGCATAAAAGAAGTACCTACCTAGGGAAAATGTCAGAAATTGAATGGATGCAGATATACACTATAGAGGATGGAACTAATTTGCACCTTTTCGAGTTTAAACATTTGATTAGTACCAACGAATACTCCTTGCTAATTGTTCACATTATTCGCAAATGTAATATTTGAAATGAAATGCAGCAATCTAAATATTAAAAAAAATTGGTTCAAGCCCTGTGGACAGGAGCTTTCTGGCGCTCTAGTTCAAACAGACAAATTATATCTCCGAAAGTATTGGTTTCTCAGAGTTGAGAATTATATCAATGTATTCTTATGATAGAACTGCAACATAAAGGAAATTCAATTCAAATAAAAGTTTATTTATCAAGATTAAATGAGCAATCTGAGAATGAGAACTGCACCATGGAAGAAATCAAATTAAAATAGCTGAAATGAATTTGACTCTCTCTTATAGGACAGGATGAAATGTACGAGTATGAACACAGATCATATAATAAAGCTTAGATAGAATTATTATAGCATTCTGTGAAAACATAGAAGTACGTACGATTTATCATTGAAATTTAGAAAAATCATATTTCCGAAAGTATTAGCTTGTTGGAGTTGAAAATGATATCCATGAATTTCAATGATGAAACTGCATCTTAAATAAATATTACAGACTTTTGGGCAAATTGATAAGCACTCAGTTCCTAGGAACTGGAGCGCCAAAAAGTCCCGCCTTCTCTCGTTCGAAACCGAAAACCCGACAGCGTAGACACACCGGCTATCGGGCTCCTCGTACGATCTTGTCGATCTCCGTTATTAGAATAAAACGTCGGTACTTACCTGAGATATATATTCTTAATTTTCACTTTTCGACATAAAATCGCCACATGGGGCTTTATTTGACGGTGTTCTACCCTTGTCTCTCTAAGTCGATTTTGACGTTTCTCGAAACAACTATTAGCAAGGAATAAGACAATATCATATCTCAGGAAAATAAGTTGACATTATGACAATTCATACATAGAATAGAATATAATTCTGTGAAAACGTAAAAATACGATTTTTTATTGAAATTTTGAAAAATCATATCTCCGAAAGTATTAGCTTGTTAGAGTTAAAAACGATATCATTGTATTCTTATGATAAAACTGCTCATTGAAAAAAAATTAATTTGGAATTTGTTCTGTAAAAAAATTTTTTTTTTGTTACTCCGAAATCATCTGTCCAATTTTGCCCAATAACAAACTTATCCTAGATATTTATCTGCCACACTTATTCTGAAAATTTCAACTCTCTAGCTCATTCCGTTCGAGAGACAGAATGAATTTCGACCACGGATTCTTGATCAGTGAGTCGAACCAAATCGTTTAAGACCATTTTCATCGAAAAATTCGAAAATTACAGACATTTGGGCAAATTGATAAGCACTCAGTTCCGAGGAACTAGAGCGCCAAAAATCAATGCCACTTTTCGTTGTAATTTTATAACTCAAGAACGGGCTCACCTATCCAAACCTAATTTTTAGGCTTTGTTCGGACTATTTAGTAGATGGTTTATGTGGAGTTGCATAAAATTGGTCGAGCGATTCTTCATTTATCAAAGGAAACTTTTCGAAAATGTTACTATAAATGTGATGTTTCTTGGATGTTATGAGGGGTGTTTGGGGGAAATTTCGAAGGGAATCATCGAGGAAAAATACGGAAGTTTCGTAGATTTTCGCGTTTTCGGAGAGAAAAGATGGGGGTGTATTTTAAAAAATATCGCGAAAAGGCGAAAAAACGTCGATTTTGGCAAAAGGAGCAAAATTGTGGAAAGGAACTCGGAGGAAAGGTGGCGTTCGGAACGACGGTATTTGCGGGAACGCGAAGACGAGATTCGAAATTAGTCCGTAACGGAGCCTTTTTTTCGATCCTCTCTTTCGTTTCCCCGGAAGAACGATAGGAAAATGTGACTTTTCGCGAAAATCGACAAAATTCTGACGTTTCACGTATTTCTGTGGCGAATTTTAACGCAGTTCCTTAAAGGTTGACATTTTCGGTCTGAACGAGAGACGAGAAATCTCGTATTTGAATTACGAACGGAATTACTCGAAAATCTTGGAATCGTCTAGAAAAACTGCGAGAAATATGAACTAGTAACCGATTTCGATCGATCGCTTGACAGGATTGACGATATTCTGAAAATCGAAAGACGGAAATCATCCGAGTAAAAATCTTTATTTTATACATAATCGGAGTTGATTCACGTAGGCAACGTGGCCAAGTGACCTGTGGCGTTGGATTGGGAATTTATAGCTCCCGAGACTCGCGGGGCGGCGGGATCGAATCTCGGAGCGTCCGAAATAGCTGAAATGAAAAACTTAAAGGAGCGTTAGTCTTGTAAACGAATCTTGGGATTTGGATCTTTACGTTAAGTTACAAAATCTATAATGAATATCCATTCGATGGGACGGATTTTTGTAATAAAATTATTCAAAATATTCCAAAATAAAGCAGTAAATTAACGGTCGAAATTGAAAAACCCCCAGCCGTTTTTTCATGCTCAAATTTGAAAAACAAAAAATATTCTTTGTCCGAATGATATGGATTGAGTGTTAAAATAGCTAGCAATTAGTAAAATATTTGTTTGTTTGAATAAATGAATTTGATGTTCCAATTACATTTTTTTATTATTTCACTTTATACGTAGCGAAGCACTTACCGGGCTGCTAGTAATTAATAATGACGACGTACTTATTTTCAATTTCCCATATCAGATTGATTACGAACATTCCATTGTTCTGCCTACTTGCAGCATAAAACTGTAATAATTCAAATACCTCGCTTATTTTATTGAGATTCTTAGGATTGGTAGTATGGTCCTTTCATGAATTATTCTATAAAATTTATGTTTTGAGTTATTTCCCATCAGAACTAATCGTGTGGTAATATAATAAATTCGAAGGTCTGTTTGTTTGTTGGCAAACTGTTCACGGGCAACCTCATTACTGGACATTATCAGGGTTAATTGCACAAGTGCATCAAAATTTTATATGACTGTGTTGTCTAAAAAGTTGGAGAAGCATTGACGTGAGGTCTGTTTGCTTTGGCATGCTTGTTCAAATTCATAGCCAGAGGGATCACCCATCCAAGTGCTGAACTGGCCCAAGGGCGCTTGGTTTCCAGGAAAAACTTATATTTTAACAATATTTCCAAAACTTTAAATCTAGATCTTGGCTGTGAAATACGGTTTTTACGTCTCAGCCAAAATTTGAGCGACATCTTAACTGTGACATAACTAAAAAAATTGGTTCAAGCACTGACGTGAAATTAGGAGCTTTTTTGCGCCTGTTCTATTGTCTATTAACCTCTGTTGGACACTCTTAATCGAATTTACCATCGATATATACGTTTTTATTGGCTTTTAGAAGATTTGAATACATTTTCATGCCATTTTAATGACAAATTTGAGTAATGAGGGAATCGTCTAAGATCACAGAATTTTTAATTCTGACATATGTATTCTATCGGAATTGAAATTCGCTAAATATCTAATAATCATTCCACAAGTAATTACCGAGTTTTAATTGTATCGGATTTGTATATTTTGAGCTATAGAGCAAATAACAACAAATTTTCAGACGAGTATAACTCCAAAACCGTTTGGCCTATTATGCCTATTAGGGAACCTACCCTGAAAATTGCAAGTCCCTATCTATTTCCGTTCGAAGGTTATCGTGGCAACGGTCTTCCATCCACCTATTGAATTCACTCATCTTGATCTGCTTGAATATCCAACAATATAGATCCAATCGTGTTCAAACTTGGAAGTTGGCTTTAGAGTGAGGTTTCGCAAAATATCAGCGATGTCGGATGAACATTTTCTGGTACATAGAATTTTTTTCAATGATTTTCAATGAATTTCCCAAAATGATCTATTAGTACGATCCCCACAAAATTTTTCAATGTTGGTGTCGCGTAGGCATTCTACAATTAATTACTATGTTCGAATTGAATCAAGTTCGTATTTTTTGAGTTATTGACGAAATAACAACCAAAAATCAGATGGGTATAAGTCCAAAAGCGTTTGGCCGATTATTATGTCTATTAACAAACTCGAATGTCGCATTCGGATGCGCAACCTACTCTAAAAATTGCAAGTCACTATCTCTTTCCGTTCTCAAGTTATCGTGAGATCAATAATATTATTTAATAATTTTGTTCGAATTCTCTAGTGATACGATTCTCCCAAAATTTCAGAAACGTCGTTGTGTTAGGATTCTACAACTAGTTACCAAGTTTCAATTTGATCGTATCTATATTGGTTGAATACGAAATTAGTACCTACTCGAATACTGTTGGTCCCATTATGTCCATTAACGAACCTGTCCGTTGTATTTGGACGCGCCACCTGAAAATTTCAAAGTCTATCTCTTTCCGTTCGAAAGTTATTGTGGCGACGGCTGGCTGGACAGAATTAAATTTGATCTAGAATTCTTCTCCAGTGAGTGAAACCTAATCGTTTGAGACTATTTTTGGCAAAAAATTCGAACATTACAGATATTTGGACAAAATGATAACGCAATGTTTCTCAAAACATACGCAAATAAAGAAGAGCAATTTTAATGAAATTATCTATTAGCAATGAAGTCAATCTTCTTTTCTCCTGATTTTGTTCTAGCTTTCTTACACAATTGCATATTCCACCTCAGAAAGGGTACTCCTCTTCATGTCTTTCTCCTCATTAGAACTTTGTGAGGGAGAGGTTGCGAACGTCTGGTACCTACCACCGTCGAAAACAATATTTTATGTGTTGCACTAATTTAATTCAATTTGTCTCTCCTAACAGGCGTGGATACGTTATTATATATTATATTTTCCTCTAAAGGGTTTTCCTAGGAATGGCATTCATTTTTGAAGTGTCGTTCAAGAATCGTTTCTGAGGGCTTTTTCATACTCAATTGACATTTTTCGGAGCAATTTGGAAAAGTAGTTTTGTCCAACGTCTGAAAATGAAACGGAAGTTTATTTGGTCTTCTATAACGAACTGCTTCGTAGAGATGGCCTACTAGGCAAACAAAACCCACCTCTCATTTTCAATTTTTTTCATAGATTACAATTATGTAATGAGCATTACTCTCACCTAATATAATGGAAACAGCAGTGAATTTCACCGGATACGTCCACAGTTAAATGTTCTTTGATACCAAGGGAGAATTGTATATGGACTTGATAACGTTTTTGAGTTTTGAGCTCTCTAATATCACTTCAACGTGAACGAAAACATACTGGCCTTGCTCGTACGTTTGCGTTTATTGCCGAAGAGGACAGGTATAGCACCACCGAATGACGCGTTATTGTGTCTTTGTTCAATGGTCATCTCTCCTTCGAATTAAATTATGTATTAATTAGTGTCCGACCGAAACTGGTATTTCAGCCGAAACCGAAACCGAAACCGAACATTCGGCCAGGGTCTCAGTTTCGGCCGAAATCGAAACCGAAACCGAAACTTTATATTTCATACTGAAATCTACTGTATTTTTTACAATTTTATTCGCATATACATAAAAATAGTTAAGGAGTGTTAAATAAAATAAAAAGACATTTTTTTTGAGATCTTTATTTATTATTTTGGTATTACCGAGTTATCAAAATAATCAGTCGAAGTATACAGGGTGATTCCAAATCAGACGTGAACCTTAGAGGAGGTGTTAGTATGGATCATTTGCTGTGGTTTGAGCCATTTTTATTGATGACCAAAAATCAACGGTTTCCGAGATATTTGAGTACTGGTTCTGTTGAAAAAGAATTAGTATGATTTGAAAGGGGATATAAGAAGCAAATAGAGGAAAATAACGAATTCAATATTTTTTTTTGCAACTAAGCTCGAAATTACATTAGAAAATGTATTCATAAATTATGTTCCACCATTCCATAGGCTAGCACGTGCCGTCTTTCTGATGTCTTCAGTTGTTATTTTCCGCCTGAAATTTACTCACGCTGTCATTTGATACACATTCACTATTGCCGGACATTCAAAAGGTTGCTTATAAAAAATCTGCTGAAACGAAACTAGTTAAGCAATCTAACGAAATCTTTTAGAGAATAAAGAAGGAATTTGGCAAGTTTTTAAAATAATTTTGGCATACAAAATAGTGAAATTAGAATGTTGCAGACAAATTGATATTAGAAATAGATTTTTCATTTATTCATATACCACATTTCAAATCATACTAATACTTTTTCAACCTCTTATACAGCATAGTTTTGCTTTTTTCGTACATATCATATTCTTTTCTGATGAAAATAAACCAAAATTATCACCGAATTTGGTCAACGTAGAAAAAATTTACGAAATATGTACTACAAGCTGACCCAGTGAACTCTGTTCCGCCTTAGAGGCAATAAATAAGCAGATTTTAGATTTTATTATACACGTTTGTCATAAAATATAGATAGTTTATATATATAATCATATATTTCTGCTTAACTGCGTCCAATTAATCATATATCAATTTTCCACATTCGAAGATAATTGACGCCGCTTCTGAGGTCGCATAAGGTCCCTATTCAAATACATTATGAGAATCTATCTGAGGTACCTATTAAGTAAATGTTTTGTTTGTGTTACAAATCACTTCAATCGCGTACAATTGTGCAATTAGAAAAAAAACACCCTGTACAGTAATGATTTATTTTCAATGATGTATCCCTCTAAAGTTTATTTTTTAACACATGTGAATGAAATTGTACGATTGTGGCATGAAAAACAGCAAGTTGCAATTGACGTTAAAAGAAGAACACCCTGTATGGAGATTTCGGACGAATACATTATGAGAATCCATCCAAGGTACCTATTTAGTTAATGCTTTGTTTGTGACACAAATCACTTCAATCACGTACAATTGTGCCATGAGAAAAAGGACACCCTGTATAGTAATGCTTTATTTTCAATGGTGTATGCCTCGAAAGTTTATTTTTAAACACACATGACTAAAATTGTACGATTATGGCAGGAAAAAAGCAAGTTTTAATTGACGTTAAAAGAAAAACACCCTGTATAACACAAAAAAGTATCCTATGTCCATCTCCTGGTTCTAAGCTACTTCCCCACCAATTTTGAGCCAAATCGGTATAGCCGTTCTTGAGTTATAAGTGGAGTAACTAACACGACTTTCTTTTATAAATATAGATAAGTTCAGAAATCTTTTGAAAATCACCCGAACTCCAAAAACCGTTGATTTTCGGTTACAAATAAATATGGATTAAATAACAGCTAATGTGTCATACTCCAAGTTTCACGTCTTATTTGGAATCACCCTATGTAATCTAATTAATAATCAATAAAGTGAATTCTCAGTCTTAACAAAGATAGATCACAATAACTCGTACGACAATTACGTATACCTACTTATAACTCCTGTCCAAACGACCAGGATAATTTACGAACATTCTAGTTTCGGCCTGGCCGAAAGTTTCGGCCATTTTGGGCCGAATCCGAAACTAAGGCCGAAACTTTAGTTCTTGGCCGAAACTGGCCAAAACCGAAACCGAAACCGAACTTTCGGTCGGTCACTAGTATTAATGGAAAACTGCCCCACTTTGTTGTCATATATGATTCGGGTTTTATCCCATTTTGAAATTGGGAAATATCTTTTGCATGCAGAAAAAACTAAGACGCTTATGGAACTCATATTTCCATTCATTGTATCCTCATTTCCTCATAAATAATAAAGACGTTTTCAAACTTTACTTATCCGTCAATAACATAATATATATGAGGAATGCAAGTTTTTCATGTTTACATGTTTCTCCAATTTTTAGAACAATTCGGAGTAAATATCCTCATTTCCAACAGTTTTCTAAGCGTGCTTTGTGCTTAGTGATAGAAAAATCGAATTAGCTACTTAAGTGCTTACTATTCGCGAGCCTTTTATGAAAACGCGGTACTTAGTGCTAGAGGCTCGGGAGCATTTTTATCGAGTGCTTAGGGCTAAAACCGCTTTTCTTCAGTGCTCGGCAATGCTCTGGCCTACTAGTATTGATACTGAAACTCACAAATAATATTTTAGACCACTGGATGTCTTGCGTGTGTTCTGTATTAGGGGTTGTGGGACACGTACCCATCAAGAAGTTTGTGATTATTTCAATGTAAAATATCCCAATGCTGAACTGACACTGTTAGTAAGATAATCAGGAAGCATGAGGAGTTCGGATGCGTGAAGGATCATACAAAAAGTGGCTACCGGCAATTCCAGAGAAGGTAGAATTAAACATTTTATTAGAATTGGCTGAAAATCCTCATTTGTCTTCGAGAACTATAGAGGCAAATAACAATATGTCCCAAATATCGGGTTTGAATGAACAAGAATGCCTCAAATGACACCCATTCAAGATTAATTTAGTGCATGAACTGAATGGAGATTTTGACCGCAGAACTCAGTTTTGCGAACAAAAGATGGACATCATTGAAGGACCGTTTATAGGTCCGAAATATGCGGATTTATTACGGAATATCCTGATTCTGGCGTTAGCGGTTCTTTTTCAGTACGATGTAGATCCAGAGCTCCCAAATGAAACGATATGGTTTCAACAGGATGGAATTCCACCCCATTATTTTCAAGAAGAACGTGATTACCTGCTGACTTTTTTTATGAGGTTAGGTATGTCAAAAGCAAAGTATACCTCAATCGGCCATACATCGAGGAGTTGAAACAAAGGATTCGGGACGAAATAAGAGCAATAGATTCTGAAACCCTGCAAAATGTTTGTTCCGAGTTTCAAGCTCGATGGGCGTACTGTCAAGAAATGAATGTTCATTAATTTGTACACTTACTCATCGTCTACGATGCAATTTTTCGACAATTGCATTCCCGTTATGAGTAGTTTTTGACTGCTTTACCCTCATGAGTCATTACTGTCCTCAAAATGCCCAAATGTCGAAAAATATCAATTCAAATTAAATTAATTTCAATTCGTTGTGCGCAGTATGTTTAAGCTCCGAATTCTTATCGCCAATCTCGAACGATTCCTTTCTGATGCAACGTTAGTTCCAGCGCGCTGCAAAAGATGGCTCTGAGATATCCATACCGATTCGGATTGGCGATTTCGGATTGTTATTAGGGCACAAGGGCCAAGGCACAATATTCCATAGTCGGTAAGTCGGTATGAATTTACTCCGTTGGGGTATCTAACCTTTTAGATAACAATAATATCGTGAGAGTGTAGGAATGTGGTTTTTGTAACATATCAAGATATTGGAGTGAAGGTGTATTTGAAAGTGCCGCTTGGAGAGTATTCTCGAATGTATATCCTTCCACCAATTGTCCACAAATAAATGACTATCTACAATGAATACATAAACAAATATTGAACGTTACTGTAGTCTTATTTTTGTCCCATTTAAGTCTACAAACTACAAGCAACGCATGCGTTATGTTTTCACACGTGAGGAACAAGGATGAACCTAGGTATAACAGCGGGTAGCGCATTGACAATCTTCAAACGAAATGCGTATGTTTTGTTTTGTTTTTCCTATACGGTTGGTGTTCAATTGAAAATCTACCTCTCAGATTGATTAAATTCGTATCTTATCGGATAGTTATAGTGGATGTGCACTCTATTGGTGGGAATGGAATTCTAATCATCTGAAGTCTTCAGCATATCAAGGTAGAATAGAACGATGTTTTGTTCCGGAAATTTTTAGGTTAGGTGCACTCTGCTGATCAGATGTTATGTTTTCAATCGTTAAGAGACTCTTGTTTGTAGCATAATGTGACTTAACGCGTTTTAGTCAGCTGTTGCTTGCATAAGAATCAGATTATGTAAATTTGGACATATTCTATGGATATTTCAGGTCATCCTTCAAGGCGAATAAATACAAATAGATAAGAATTGGGATATCAATGGCACTCCATATAAATCAGAATAATTTTTACGGTTATCTGTATAGAATAAATAGAACCGATAGACGTGAAATCAAATTAAATGATATTTCATAATGTGGTTTAACTTTAACTTCCATTGAGTTGTATTCACTGATTGAACTAATCACATGAAAATCATGAGTGGATTATCCCGTGAGAGATAGGATTTACAAATGCTTAGGATTCGTTGATTGAGAAGCACATGTAAAACTAATGCATTAAATTGCATGATTTATTTTTGGATTAATAGACTTTTATCTGCTTGGAACAATGGAAAGGTATGTTGTTGGACAATAATCATTCGAGAGACCTATCGAAAATTATTATTTGGATGTTCTTCCAATGGAAAATAAAGAAATCGCTATAAATCTTACACAAAGGTTCATCTCGTCAATATCGTCATAACCTTTTCTGATTTCCACTAATATTTTTACAAAAACTCCAGATGAAAAAACGCCGAGTGTTGTGATTTGTAAATATTAAATTTGTTTACAAAATTACCTGAAATTAGAAAAATTGATGTGCATTTCTTTCTTGAATATGGATTCCTTCGTCAAGGAACGGAGAGGTTTCTCCAAAGTACCAGAAACTCCTGAAAAATGAAAAGACAACGGAAAAAAACGAACAAATTAAAAATAATACGCAACCTTTCAAAAGTCCCCTGTTACAAATATACTCCTCTGTAGCAGCATGGATCTCTTGAAGAAGAATCACCTCCGCTACTTTTCAAAGGTATTCACTCTCAGAAATACCCTCAATGTTTGAATATAAAAAGGTAAATGTCGTTGCTCATAAAGCCTGGAGAGTTTCTTTCAAATCCAGGTTTGACGAATCCAACCGATGATTATTAAGAACTTCAAATGTTCTAAGACCGCTACAGGACCCTTATGTAGGGCTATAATCTTCCATATATATGCTTTCCTTTCTATTGTATCAATGATTGGAAAAATGAGTTGGAAAAATGAACGTTTTAATTCAATAATTAATTATAATGATAATGATAATAGTAAGTATTCATTTCCATCAGGTATTGAAACCCAATTGCAGGAAAATACATATTAAGAAACATAGATTGTGATTCAGAAGAATCAATTAAATCAAAAATAAATGTAATCGTTAGAAAATGTACATGCTTTCATATGCAGCTGACACAAACAGCGAAATTGAAGAATTTAATATAAAATTCGAGCAAACTAAATATTACCTATCGAGTAAACAGATATGATTATTGATTGATATACAAATACCTATACAGGTATGATTGAGGGAATCAACATTCAAGTCCCATAGTTCCGATATTCCATTAATTAAGTAATCATTAAAGGATACTGTGGGAGGTATACTCATTATTGAAATTTTTTTTTCTGGGTTTTCTCTCCCAAACTCTGAAAAATATCTATAAAATATAAATTAATTATTTTGTGATTTGCTTCTGCGTAAGAAACACAAGATATTTGTCAGAAGCAATCAATTGAACAATGTTGCCTAACAAACAACAACGAAACAACATCAACGAAGAAACAACTATATCGTAACCTTTCGGAGTCTATATCAGACTCCTTCGTCAGACTTTTAATGAAAATCTTTAGAATTATTTTGTTGATAGTTATTTTGTGAAATTCAAGAATTGTCACACAAACGTTACGATATAGATAGTTATTTCTTCGTTGATGTTGTTTCGTTGTTGTTT
Organism: Halyzia sedecimguttata; assembly: GCA_937662695.2. Lineage (NCBI taxonomy): Eukaryota > Metazoa > Arthropoda > Insecta > Coleoptera > Coccinellidae > Halyzia > Halyzia sedecimguttata. The sequence continues at coordinate 3,995,182 of OW569416.2, read as the reverse complement.
GTTAGGCAACATTTTTCAATTGATTGCTTCTGACAAATAACTTGGGTTTCTTACGCAGAAGCAAAATCACAAAATAATTAATTTTTATTTTATAGATATTTTTCAGAGTTTGGGAGAGAAAACCCAGAAAAAACCTTTCAATTCCATTAATTATTAATTATTTGTAACAATAACAAATATTTCCTCGTGATCCGGGCTGGCTACCTCATCGCCAAAGAGGAAAGTGTCCTTCAGGGCAAATACGTACCGGTTTCATGGTTGTTACAAATCATCAGCGTAACTTAGCTTTTGGTTGACTAACGAAAGAGCTCTAGGAAACTTAAACCTTTTGGTAACAAAGTACTGGAACGAAAATTATACCAACCTCACCTAGGAAGATCCTTACGAACTCCAACCCTCTGTAATGCGAAAACCTTGAGCGATGTTCAGTGACGATCATTTTTTTGTGGCAAGAGGGAACCAGAGACTGCAATGCAGACTACCTATGATGCGGTGGCTATCCTGAGGGAATATTTATTGATGTTTAAAATCGAATAATATTTCGCCGTGTGCCTTTTAGTCTTAATGCATGCAATACTCGCCTATAATGCCTATGTAGTCCCCAAGCTCCTTGAACCACATCTACAGAGCAGCAGATTATGATCAGAACCACGAGGTGGATAAAATCTATCTTCTCTAAGCCAAAGCCTTTTTGACAATCTTCTATGGAGATCGTCACGATGGTTTATATGACCCCAATGGCTGCGTTCAGCGGAAAGAGCAGTTGCAAAGCTGCTCACTGAGCGCTCACAGATCCTAAAGTGATCTGAGAGCGGTTTTCTGAACGGTTTGAAGTTAAAACGGTGCGAGTGTGACATTTACATAACCTAATTCTATTGTGTTCTCCTTAAATGTTTACATTTTCAAAAAAATCTAACCCCTAAAACTATTGTTTGACAGTTTTCACAACGTGTTTTGCTTAGTGAGCGAAATTAAATGTCGCTCACAAAAATGGCGTCCGCTCACTAAACACGTTGAGCAGGCGCTCACTGAGCAGGATCGTTCAGCGAAAATTCTTCCAACTGTTTTACAACTGTTGTGTCCGCTGAACGCAGTCAATGAATCGAACGCCCAATGAGGCACCCATATTCGAGTTTGGGTAGTTCTCACGAAATGTTCCACTTTGGTGTTCATGACAGTTTTCTGCTACATAAATCTGGTTTAATCGTTTAATTCTCTATATTATATCCTTTTGAAATGTAACAATCACTATGAAGAATAAAAAATTGCAAAATTTCAAAAATTTTAATTTTCAACGCTAGTTTTCTTTCCAGAAGAATTGAAAAACTCACCTCCGTGACTGTTCCTCTTAGTTATCGCATTGTCCTAAACTTAAAATTATAGCATTAATGGAATTCTGGCACAGCGTATTTCTAGTTCATTATCCACAATTAACTAAATAATGTTGACATGATAAAATCTCAATAAAAAAATTATCGGTGTTCGAATTATACTTATATTAGTCGATGTTCCTGCATTATCTATCACCTCCGTGAAGCGACATTGTAATTTGACTCTTTAATCGCAAGATGACGGTATCGTCATCGTGGACCGCCTGGAAAATCGGTTGATGCGCAGGTAATACTGACCACTTGAGATTTGAACTTCAAAGTGTAACTTATTGGTTAAATTCTTACCCAAGTGATAAAGACGTGTATGGGACATATGGGATTCTCACCTCCGTGAAGATGAATTGTAAGGTATGAGATTATTTTATTCAATTATTTGTTATCTGAATATACTTAATTACCTAAGTTATTTAATGAGTTAAAATATTGTTTTGAAGCCTTTTTCTTAAAATGAGATATTCTATAAAAAAGTAAAATTTCTCACCTCCGTGAATCTCACCTCCGTGAATATAGTAATTCACGGAGGTGAGGTACTCTTCACGGATGTGATAATAATATTCTGTTCCTCCTTTCAGGACATGAATTCTAACATTTAAAAAAAAAATAAGAAAAAAGTAACTGCATCTCATGAAGAACAGAAGAAAAAACAACGAAAATCTATGAGAAGACTTCATGAAGCCCGAAAAAATGATCCTGAATTATACGAAGAAGAAAAACGTAACGAACGAGGGCTATTATAAAAGAAAAAAGGAAGGAAAAATTAAAAATATTCTGGATATGTCCGAAAGAGAAAAATTGGTTCAAGCACTGACGTGAAGTCAGGAGCTTTTGCGCGTATGTTCTATTGTCCATCCTCCTGTATTGGACACTCTTAATCGAATTTACCATGGTGAATTCTATTGTTCGTTCTCCTGTATTGGACACTCTCTTAATCGAATTTACCATGGTGAATTCTATTGTCTGTTCTCCTGTATGAGACACTCTTAATCGAATTTACCATGGTGAATTCGATTAAGGCTGTCCAATACAGGAGAATAGACAATAGAATTCACCATGGTAAATTCGATTAAAAGTGTCCAATACAGGAGAATGGACAATAGAACATACGCGCAAAAGCTTCACGTCAGTGCTTGAACCAATTTTTTTATATTAAGGATATATGAATTTTTTTTTCATTTAAAATTTAACATTATTTCATTTCCGTGAATTTTGTCTCACATCCGTGAATGCCGGTTTCATGAAAATCTCATTATTTCACAAAATACCAACGAAAGTGTGTAACCTTAGGCATAAGATTAATAAGAATCAATTTCTGGTTTAGGATATCTAAAAATAAATTCGATTATTGTTAATTTATTTTTTTTTAAACTAAAATGCGAAAGAGGAACATTTGGTGGGAATTACCCGTTTGCTTGTTATCAGGCTATCGAAGAGGCGAATTGAGGTCAGGGAGTGTGCAAACAGTTTTCCATTGAGTTCAATAAAGCCGTAGAGCCGACATCCCTCATTTCATCTAGAATAGTGTGATACGTGATAGCTGAATATCACGTATTCTATAATTGAACATATACTGTTTTCTGGTGTACCTTACAATTCTACATTTCTGGACAGTTAAATGAAGAAAGTAACCATTACGCCACTCACTGATAACATTGATGGATTTGTGCAACACCCGACAATCATCCAGCGCCGAAATACTCCAATAAATCTTCAGATAGTCTGCATATGCCATAATTATTATTAATTGCAATATAAATCTCAATATATAAAATTCTACTGTAATTGCGTATGTCGATGAACTCCACCTAAACGACGTGACCTACTTTCTGTGTGTTTTTGAGTGGGTCTCTGGATGGTTTAGAGTCGCAATCGGATTCTACTAGGATGAACCGCCATCAGGTTATAAAATAATTTCTCCAAACCCTTTGGCATCCACCATTATATCAGGGAAAGATCTATACCATAAGGCCTTATTTGTGGTGGAACTATTTATTGATGACTACAAAGATTTTTGTCTGCTCGACTAGTTTCGGCGGTACAAACACGCCATACTCAAGAGTTGAGTAACAAGACAACTGCAAAGGAAAAAAAAAACAAATAGTTAATTTCAAAAGATTTAAAAAAGTTAAAAAATAAATAAGGAAAAGAATAAATTAAAAACTCACAATGCAGTAGTCCTGCACAGTTCCAAAATTGGGCAGAACAATCGACGAGGAAACATTTAATATATAAAACGTCACAATTTAAAATAGAATATAGTCGATAAAAACGAGATGTCAAATTTAAAAACAAAACACACAAATTAGTAGTGCGCAGGTGAACACATTGAACCAAAGAATTCATGAGACATGACAGAATGGTCAAGGTCGAAGACGACTCTCCGTACAGTGGCGGCGCGGCAGAAAGGATATGCACAAGTGAAACAAACAACGTTAAACTAAAATGCAGTGAGAAAGGATTAAAAAAAGGGATTACAAAATGATCATAAAATAATAAAAAAAGATGATTGAAAAATGATTAAAAAACGATTAAAAAACTCATCAGGTCCACTAAGTTGATGTCGTGTCATCTGATGCTGGTGTTTTCAATAGTATGTCGAACAAACGTGGAAAATTATGTGTTGACAAGGCGTTGAGTGTCTGCAATGACTCGTCGTTAATATGGCAAAATATCCATATTTCCTCCATTACAGACTGCCTTAAACTGAAGCTCGATGGATGCAGGACCTCGACATCGGTGTTAGAATCGAAGCTGTGTTTGGAGAATCTCAGGTGTCTACCGAACACCGATTTTTCACAATTCTCTTTTTTCTGACTGCGAAGATGTTCAGTGATACGCTGTTGAAGAGTCCGTCCTGTCCTACCGATGTACACTATATTGCACCCAGCATCACCACAGTTCAATCTATACACACCACTTTTTTGCAACTTTGGTATATGATCTTTTTTGTGGGCAAGAATGTTGTACAAAGTATTGGAAGACTTGTAAGCTGGCTTGATGTTATGGGTATGGAACACATAACCGACCTTGGTGGATATTTGGCCTATATATGACAATCTCATATATTTCAGATCCTGAGTTGTCGGTAGCAATGATGAGGCATCTTTGTTGAGACGCTTCATCTCCTCCCTTCTCACCAGGAACTCTACACAACGAAGGTCGTATCCATTCCTTACAGCAAGATGCCTTATGATGTTGAGCTCAGACTGGAGATCATAATCCGAAAGAGGAACACTAAATACTCTATGCACTAAGAATCTTAGTCCAGACAGACGCTGGCTCAAATGATGTGATGATGAAAAATGAATAAGGTGGTTTGTCTGGGTCGATTTTCTATAAATACTGAAAGCAATCATGTTATTTTTACGGTTCAATAAAAGATCTAAAAAAGGAATTGTACAATCTTTTTCTACTTCCATGGTGAAATTCACGTAAAGATGAAGATTATTTTTATCCAGTCCAAAAAGCTGGTCAGTTCGTTGAGATCTCCGGTCCAACAAATTATTATATCATCTACATGTCTGTACCAAAACAATATATTATCCTTGAAAGCATTACCCACATTAAATACCAACTTTCTTTCGAAAAAAGACATGAACATCTCGGCAAAACAAGGAGAGAGAGGATTTCCTATGCCGACACCAACGCGCATCGCATAAAAAATATCCTCGAATGTAAAATAATTCTGTCCAGGCACAATTTCACCAGATTGAAAGCACTTTCGGAAAGTTCATTACTCAAGGACGATGTGTACAATATGTGCTTGAACAAATTCAAGGTCTGAGCAACTGGTACGTTCGTGAACAGGTTAGAAACATCGAAGGAAACCAATATAGCATCATTTGGAATTAAAACATTCGCCAACTTCGATATCAAATCATTAGTGTTCAAAATGCTGTATGGTGAACGAAATTGCAAATTACCCTGGATGAAGTTGCTCAGCCATTGTGCTAAATTGTAGGCTAGCGTTCCACAAAATGATACGACTGGTCTGATGCATAGATTTGGCTTATGGATTTTTGGTAGCCCATATGGTCTTGGAGGGTGATGGTTCATTGGGATAAACTTTCGGTAGTTGTCGCACAATTTGGGGCCATAGATCTTAATGGCGCTATTGAACGACTTCTGATACTCACTCAAGGGGTTCTTATCAAGTTTAACGAAACCATTTTCAACTATAAAGTCCATTACACATTTCACATAATCCCTCCTCGGCATAACAACCATACAATTTCCTTTGTTAGCCTTTGAGACGAACAGATCATTCAAAGAAATCTTCCTCTTTATAGACTCTATGGAGGCTCCGTAATGGTTGACATGGAAAAAAACTAGTCGAGCAGACAAAAATCATTGTAGTCATCAATAAATAGTTCCACCAGAAATAAGGCCTTATGGTATATATCTTTCCCAGGTTATGAAATATTTGTTTTTAATACGAAATGGCGGATGCGCTAATCCACTTATGAACAGTTAGAACTTGTTGACACGTTAACATTCGTTAATAATTTCAAGTTCAGTCAGTATTACGCTGTTTGTAGAAATGAATTTTAAGACGTATCATGTTCAAATGTAAATAATGTGTGAGGGGCTTTGAACTGTAATTAAAAATTATATTGTGGGATTCGTTAGCGTTCGTTCTTATTGAATTTTTCACATAGTTATTTACTTAAAGTAGTTACTCATCTGTACACTCGTCTGTACGTGACCTACAACCACATTATCCCCATCAATCACACGAAAATACAAGCTCTTCTACCAAATGAGCCAATTTCAAGCACCAAATATCACCCGGACATGATACTAGAATGAATCAGCTTAGGATAGGAGTCAGTTTTTGATTTTGCTCACTTGCTCGTATTGAAAAAAATGTTTGCTGATCCCGGTGATAGCAGGCAACTATTTAAGGAAATGAAAAAGGGATTCGAGATTTTCAAAATAAATTTGCAGGCAAACTCATATCAGGGATTGATTTTTTCTCTTCGTATACCTACCACCTTTCAAATCATATAAAATCTTTTTCAACATCTAATACAGCATAGTTTTGCATTTTTGATACATATCATATTCTTTTCTGATGAGAATATGTATCCCCAAAATTTTACTCAAATTTTGTCAACGCAGATTGACGAAAAATGAATAAGGTGAGAAATCTAAGGATCATGTCTGATTTGGAATTACCCTGTATATTCTACATAATATACCATAAGAACTAAATAATCATTACAGAATACTGTGGAAGGTACATTCATTATCGAGTTCATTATTAAATGGTTTCTTTTTGGGTTTTCTCCTCCAAGCTCTGAAAAATATCTGTTGAATAAAAATTTATTATTTTGTAAATTGCTTCTGCGTAAGAAACACAAGATATTTGTCAGGAGCAATAAATCGAACAATATCGCCTTACAAACAATAACGACACAACAACGATGAAACAACTAAATTTCGTAAAGTTTCGGAGTCTAAATCAGACTCCTTCGTCAGACACCAAACGAAAATCTTTATTTATGCATATTATTTTTTTGCGGTGATAGCTATTCTGAAATACCAAAATTGTCACCCAGAAAGGACACTCAACGGAAATCTTCATAATTCTTTTTTGTTGATTAATTTGTTAATATTTCGAAAACCAATAGATACTCGTCGAAAATTATATGTGGAATTCTACTTTTTGCGCGTACGTTCTGGGGAACATCGCGTTATAGTTTTGCCCAAATGTCTGTAACTTTCGAATTTTTTGACGAAATTGGTCTCAAACGATCAAGTTTGACTCCCCGATGAAGAATCCGAGGTCAAATTTGATTCTGTCCGTCCGGCCGTCCGGCCGGCCGTTGCCACGATAATTTGAGAACGAAAAGAGCTAGCGACTTGAAATTTTCAGGGTGGGTGGCGCATTGCAATACGACAGACAAGTTCGTTAATGGGCATAATCGGCCCAGTGGTTTCCGAGTAATAATTTTGTTTTCAACCAAAATAAATCCGATCGAATTGAAACTTGGTGAGTAGTTGTAGAATATGAACCTAAGCACGTTTGTGAAATTTTGGGCGAATCGTATGCCTAAAATATTTTAAAAAAATTATTAAAAAATATTTTTTTTGTCACGATAACCTGAGAACGGAAAGAGATAGCGGCTTGAAAATTTCAGGTTATGTTGTGCATATGAATGCCACATTTGAGTTTGTTTATGAGCATAATCGACCAAACGGTTTCAGAGTTATAGCCATCTGAAATTTTCTGAAATTTGGTGGTTTTTTGTTCCTCATTAACTCGAAAAATACTGAACCGATAGAATTCAAACATGGTTATTAGATGTAGAATGCCAACGCGAAAATGTTTGCGAAATTTGGTGAGGATAACATCTGTAGAAAATTTTTAATAAATCATTGAAAATAAAAAAAAAAAATTCTATATATCAGTAACTATAAGTTTGAAATTGCTGAAATTTTGCAAGAGCGTTCATTACCTAACTCTACTGCCAAGTTTCAAGTTTTAATACGATCGGTTGAACATTGTTGGAGATTCGAGCATTCTTGTGTGAGTTCAGTAGATGGGTGACCGTGGCCTCGATAACTTTCGAAGCAAAGGAGATAGGGACTTGCAATTTTCAGGGTAGGTTGCGTATCCGAAAGGGAGAGTTGAGTTCGTTTTTGGGCATAATCGGTTCAACGGTTTCCGAGTTATATCCACCTGGAATATTGTTTCCTTGATAACTCAAAAAATAAATATTCGATTGAATTGAAGCTTGGTAACTAGTGTTTAAAATTCTGTAAGAACCGTACTCCTAGAAAATTTGAAAAAAATGTCGAAAAAAAAAATTTTAAGAACCACGCCTCCACAAAATTAAAAAAAAATCACGAAAAAAAATTTGTTCAAGCACTGACGTGAAGTCAGAACACTCTTAATTCAAATTTACCATGGTAAATTCGAATTAAGTGTCCAATACAGGAGAATGGACGACATAATTAACCATGGTAAATTCGATTAAGGTTGTCCAATACAGAAGAATGGACAATAGAACATACGCGCAAAAGCTTCTGACTTCACGTCAGTGCTTGAACCAATTTTTTTGTTCCATTCCATTCGGATTCGTTAGAATTCCTATAGAATTCCATGAATTCCAATAGAATTCCATTGAATTCAATGGAATTCCGAAGAGTTCAAGGGAATTCCGGTTGAATTGGAATTCTGGTCTACGAATTATTGTCAGACCCCCCTCGATAAGTAATAAATTTACCCTGCGGGGATTCAAACCAGGATCTCCTGCACTGCAGGCGAGGATGCTAACCTCTCGAATATACCTAGGTGTTGTTACTATTCTGAGATTTACATGATTTGATATTTTGGAAGAAGTACCTCTTATAAAAAGGTTTCTTTCTGGGTCTTCTCTCTCAAACTCTGAAAAATCCAGATATAGGCTTTTGAAATTGCAGCTTTTTTTTGTGTACCTTTGACTAGATAACGAGAAATTTGACTAATTTATATCTGATTTGAGCAACAACATATCGCACAATGAAAAGGCATCAAGATTGAAATATAAGACTTGTGTCAATTTATTTCACTTATATGTAGGTTTAATTGCATTGCAATAACGAAAATCCGTTTACTGGACCTCGAAACCCCCTTAATAGTAAAAATGCTAATATTTAGGCATGACAACGTTTGTTGCGAGTCGTTAGATTATGAAAAGATTGGTGTATGGTTTCTGAGTCAAGAGGGTAATAAATAAATAATCAAACCGTCTCTACTACCTTTACTAGCTTTGGCGCTCTTGTTCAAACTTTGAGAAATCATACCTCCGAAAGTATTGGTTTCTCAAAGTTGGGAATGATATCAATGGATTCTTATGATAGAACTGCATCATATAAGAAAATAAATTAAAAAAATCATAAAATTTCGATTAATTATTGAAATTTTGAAAAATCATATCTCCCAAAGAAAATCAATTCAAAAAATCATAAAATTACGATTAATTATTGGAATTTTGAAAAATCATATCTCGTATATCGTATGTAAAAAAAAATTGTTCTTTCGTTACTGCGAAACCACCCATTTTGCCCAATAAGGAATTGATCCGAGATATTTATATCTTAAACCTACTCTGAAAATTTCTACCGTTTAGCTCATTCAGAATGGACGGACGGCCGGATAGAAGAGGTTGAGTCTGAATATCAAAAATGGGTTCACGCCCTGTGGACAGGAGCTTTCTGGCGCTCTAGTTCAAACAGACAAATTATATCTCCGAAAGTATTGGTTTCTCAGAGTTGGGAATTATATCAATGTATTCTTATGATAGAACTGCATCATAAAGGAAATTCAATTCAAATAATAGTTCATTTATCAAGATTAAATGAGCAATCTGAGAATGTGAACTGCAAGATGGAAGAAATCGAATTAAATCTGGCCAATTTTGCCCAATAACGAAACTAACCGAGATATTCATCTCCCTAACCTACTCTGAAAATTTCAACTACCTAGCTCATTCCGTTCGAGAGTTATTGTAGAAAAACTTTTTTTAAATTTTCAAAATTTTTTTTGACACAGGGATCAATGAAAAACACACTTCCTTAAAAAATATTCTATTGGCTATCGATTTCGGCCATAAGCCATCATCAGGCCTGCTGAAAATTATGCAAAAATGAACATTCACATCTAAAATACAAATAAACAATAAACATATATTATTCGCTATAATTATCTCCAATCATTGTCGAAAGGTTGGAGATGTGTTTTTTAAAGAAGTGTGTTTTTCATTGATCCCTGTTAACATTCACACACTTATGGAGGAATTCACAACCAAAATTTTTTTGACACTTTGCGGTAATCTGGTCAATACAAAACCTCACATGCGTATAAAGGTCATGATTCTACAATTTGATGCTAAATTTTAGATAGATCGAGTGATCGGTTTCGGAAATATTCATAAAAAATATTTTTACTAAAATCGACCATAACTCCGAAACCGCTTGATGGATTTCTCCCATTAACGAGCTCTTCCGAGATATTTACGCTCCAAACTCACCTTGCAAATTTCAATCCGCCAACTCCTTTCGTTCGAGAGTTATCGTGCCTACGGCCGGCCGGCCGGACAGAATCGATTTAGACCTCGGATTCTTGATCAGTGAGTCGAACCAAATCGTTTTAGACCATTTTCATCGAAAATTACAGACATTTGGGCAAATTGATAAGTACTCAGTTCCGAGGAACTAGAGCGCCAACAAGTTTCGTATGACAATTGCCCAAAACAGGTTTAAAGTACCTACAAATAGTAGATATTTCATAAAACATGTATGAAAGAAGAGTAATAATGAAAAATTGCCTTGTAATCGATCAAAAATTTTCTGATCTACGTTCAGCAAATTTTCTCCTCTCTCGAACTACAGAATTATGCTTTCAATATCTACATTCTATTTGCATTCTATGTCTATGGATGAAAAGCAGTCTCACTACTCAAAGATCTCTTAGTTCATGTTCCGTTCCGAAATGTAAGACTTTTCTGAGAAAAACTAATTTCGGAGCAAACAACTGATATTTTTCTCACTTCGCTCACATTTCGGAATACACTTTATTCTCATAATTCTTCGATTGATTAGATAATGTCATGTCTCAGGAAAATAAGTTGACATTATGACAATTCATACATAGAATAATTATATCATTCTGTGAAAACGTAGAAATACGATTTATTATTGAAATTTTGAAAAATCATATCTCCGAAAGTATGAGCTTGTTAGAGTTGAAAATGATATCATTGGATTCTTATGGTAAAACTGCTTATTGAAAAAATTCAATTTGGAATTTGTTCTGTAAAAAAAAAATTTTTTTGTTACTCCGAAACCATTTGTCTGATTTTGCCAGTAATGAACTTAGCCGAGATTTGTATCTCCCAAAACTACTCTGAAAATTTCAACTGTCTAGCTCATTCCGTTCGAGAATTATCGTGCCTACGGCCGGCCGGCCGGCCGGACCGGCCGGACAGAATTAATTTCGACCACGGATTATTGATCAGTGAGTTGAACCAAATCGTTTAAAACCATTTTCATCGAAACATTCGAAAATTACAGACATTTGGGCAAATTGATAAGCACTCAGTTCCGAGGAACTAGAGAGCCAAAAACATGTTTTCTCAGTTGGAATTTACATAATTCCACAACTATTTCCGGTGATTTCCTATGAATTACCGATGACTTCCCATGAATTCCCATGAATTCCCAATGAATTCCCATGATTTCCCATGAATTCCCAATGACTTCCCACAACAATGTACACATATTTCCCAGGAAATTAACCCCTCGGGGGAAGGATAATTCCCATCATTCCTCTGGATAAATGACCGTCTGAAGAAGCCAATTTCATTTTGTTTACACCACTGCTCATCTCTCGATAATTCCAGATGTTCTCAATAGACAAGCAGGAGAAGCTAACGGGGTGGAAGGAACCCATCATTCTCCCAAAACATCCCCAACAAAATTCATTTTAACCTCCTAACTCCCATCAATTCCGACCAGGATGTGAGCGATATCCGACAGATATCAGGAGCAGAAATCTACGACAAAAAAACGAACTATAAATAGAAATGGGGTAAACTTGCCCCGTTACATTACAGCTCCCGAAATAGACTCATCTTCGGGGTCAAAGTTCGAAGTCCTACTTCGGTGAGATGAACGGGGAGAGGCAGTTGAGTCGGGTGGATTTGGCAGGGGTGAATCACCTGCTTTATGTTTGTGTTAACGTAAATGGAAGAAAAGCTTGCTGGTTGGGGTACTGCAGAGTACACGTGGGTTTTTGTTGACGTTTGGTCGTGTTTTTGAAAGAGAGTGCTTGTTGAATATGTATCAATCTTAGATATTCAGTCGGTGGTATTTTTGAAGAAAACAATTCTTTGGAAGAAAATTTGTTTTTCTGATTTCCGAACTAATGCAGTTCGTTTGCTATACATCAACTTTCAAACGAAATTTCAGTACTGTTTCCAAGGCACTCCAAGTGTGAAAATACTATGTTTCCTTCAATTCTCCATATATTATCGGGGACTGTTCCAATCGTCCGATATTTAGCTAAGAAGTGCCCATTGCAACGCTCGTATAACAACGATAAAATATGCATCCCAACAAAACCAACAACATGGTCTTTCAGCAGCAAAATTTAGAATCTAGCCTGCAAATCAACCAACTCTTGATATGTTTTTCTCTTACCTATAAGAAGTGCCTGAGCTTAAAATCGGCCTGGCTATGTATTTTTAAGGGGTCGATTTTGGGATTTTTCGGGAAATCGGCAAGGGAGAACTACCCCTTAGACGGCTTGCAATTCGACCAGCTCTTGACAGGTTTTTCTCTTTTATAGGAAGTACCTGTGCCAAATATCAGTCTGGCCAACTCTTGATATGTTTTTCTCTTACCTATAAGAAGTGCCTGTGCTCATTATCAGCCTGGCTAAATATTTTTAAGGGGTCGATTTTGGGATTTTTCGGAAAATATACAAGGAAGAACTACCCCTCAGACGGTTTGCAAACAACCAGCTCTGGACAGGTTTTTCTTTTACCTATAGGAAGTGCCTGTGTCAAATATCAGCCTGGCTAAATATTTTTAAGGGGTCCAGTTTGGGATTTTTCGGGAAATCGACAAGAGAGAAGTAACCCTTAGACGGCTTGCAAATCAACCAGCTCTTGACAGGTTTTTCTCTTCCCTATCAGAAGTGCTTGTACCAAATATCAGCCGGGCTAAACATTTTGAAGTGCATTCATGAGAATATGTAATTCTATGTATACTGGTGTCATGATCATAGGTATATATTAGTATAACGTCGTGTAATTTGGAGTCCATATTTTATGCTGTGAGTGATTCATTGTGTTGAATAAAAAGTACCCATCAATAAATTCATTGTCATCAATAATGCAAACGAAAACGAATTATTTATTTATTTGGAATTATTACCGACGCCACTGGTCATTTGGCTGCTGAGAAGAATTTGGCGGCTAGAAAATGGCTGCTAGATTCAAACCGGTAAATTTAAGCTGCTGAAATTGTAATATTCAACCCAAGTTCCGTAAGTTGACTGCCTGTCCAGGGAGAACTATGTTTGCGCGTATGTTCTGGGGAACATCGCGTTATAGTTTTGCCCAAATGTCTGTAACTTTCGAATTTTTTGACGAAAATGGTCTCAAACGATTTAGTTCGACTCCCCAATGAAGAATTCGACGTCAAATTTGATTCTGTCCGTCCGGCCGTCCAGCCGTTGCCACGATAACTTGAGATAGAAAAGAGCTAGCGACTTGAAATTTTCAGGGTGGGTGGCGCATCCCAATACGACCGACAAGTTCGTTAATGGGCATAATCGGCCTTGTGGTTTCCGAGTAATAATTTTGTTTTCAACCAATATAAATTCGATCGAATTGAAACTTGGTGAGTAGTTGTAGAATATGAACCTAAGCACGTTTGTGAAATTTTGTGCGAATCGTATGGCTAGAAAATTTTAAAAAAATTATTAAAAAATATTTTTGTTGTCACGATAACTTGAGAACAGAAAGAGATAGCGGCTTGAAGTTTTCAGGTTAGGATGTGCACCAGAACGCGACATTTCAGTTTGTTTATGAGCATAATCGACCAAACGGTTTTAGAGTTATAGCCATCTGAAACTTGGTTGTTTTTTGTTGCTCATTAACTCGAAAAATACTAAACCGATTGAATTCAAACATGGTAATTAGTTGTAGAATGCCAACGCGAAAATTCTTGAAAAATTTCGTGAGGATGGTAAAAATAATTGGTCAAACTGTTTCCGAGTTATACCCACCTGGAATATTATTTCCTTGATAACTCAAAAAATAAATATTCGATCGAATTGAAGCTTGGTAACTAGTAGTTGAAAATCATCATGAGCACGTGTTTAAAATTTTGTAAGAACCGTACCTCTAGAAAATTTGAAAAAAATGACGAAAAAAAAAATTTTAAGAACCGCACCGCTAGAAAATTTCAAAAAAATCACGAAAAAAAAATTGGTTCAAGCACTGAAGTGAAGTCAGAAGCTTTTGCGCGTATGTTCTAGTGTCCATTCTTCTGTATTGGTCACCCTTAATCGAATTTCCCATGGTAAATTATGTTGTCCATTCTCCTGTATTGGACACTTAATTCGAATTTACCATGGTAAATTCGAGTTAAGAGTGTCCAATATTGGTTCGAATTTACCATGGTAAATTCGAATTAAGAGTGTCCAATACAGGAGAATGGACAACATAATTTACCATGGGAAATTCGATTAAAGGTGACCAATACAGAAGAATGGACACTAGAACATACGCGCAAAAGCTTCTGACTCCACGTCAGTGCTGGAACCAATTTTAGATCCTATTACGGGTACAAATAATTTTTCAGAAATAATTGATGCTTGTTCTTACTTGGGCCTGTTGCAGTTCAACAGTGTGCTTAACAAAAATTGGTTCAAGCACTGACGTAAAGTCAGAAGCTTTTGCGCGTATGTTCTATTGTCCATTCTTCTGTATTGGGCACCCATAATCGAATTTACCATGGTAAATTATGTTGTCCATTCTCCTGTATTGGTCACTCTTAATTCGAATTTACCATGGTAAATTCGAATTAAGTGTCCAATACAGGAGAATGGACAACATAATTTATTGGGCACCCTTAATCGAATTTACCATGGTAAATTATGTTGTCCATTCTCCTGTATTGGACACTCTTAATTCGAATTTACCATGGTAAATTCGAATTACTCACACAAGAGTTAGGTTATGAAGGCTTTTGCAAAATTTCAGCAATTTCAAACGAATAGTTACTGATATATAGAATTTTTTTTTTATTTTCAATGATTTATTAAAAATTTTCTACAAATGCTATCCTCACCAAATTTTGCAAACATTTTCGCGTTGGCATTCTACAACTAATAACCATGTTTGAATTCAATCGGTTCAGTATTTTTCGAGTTAATGAGGAACAAAAAACCCCCAAATTTCAGAAAATTTCAGATGGCTATAACTCTAAAACCGTTCAGCCGATTATGCTCATAAACAAACTGAAATGTCGCGTTCTGGTGCACATCCTAACCTGAAAACTTCAAGCCGCTATCTCATTCCGTTCTCAAGTTATCGTGACAACAAAAATATCTTTTAATAATTTTTTTTTTATTTTCTAGCCATACGATTCGCACAAAATTTCACAAACGTTCTTATGTTCATATTCTACAACTACTCACCCGTTTCAATTCGATCGGATTCATATTGGTTGAAAACAAAATTATTACTCAGAAACCACTTGGCCGATTATGCCCATTAACGAACTTGTCCGTCGTATTGGGATGCGCAACCTACCCTGAAAATTTCAAGTTGCTAGCTCTTTTCGTTCTCAAGTTATCGTGGCAACGGCCGGACGGCCGGACGGCCGGACGGACAGAATCAAATTTGACGTCGAATTCTTCATTGGGGAGTCGAACTTAATCGTTTGAGACCATTTTCGTCAAAAAATTCGAAAGTTACAGACATTTGGGCAAAACTATAACGCGATGTTCCCCAGAACATACGCGCAAAAATGGGTTCAAGCCCTGTGGACAGGAGCTTTCTGGCGCTCTAGTTCAAACAGACAAATTATATCTCCGAAAGTATTGGTTTCTCTGAGTTGGGAATTATATCAATGTATACATATGATAGAGCTGCATCATAAAGGAAATTCAATTCAAATAATAGTTTATTTATCAAGATTAAATGAGCAATCATGAGAATGAGAACTGCACCATGGAAGAAATCGAATTAAATCTGGCCAATATGGCTCAATAACGAACTTAACCGAGATATTCATCTCCCTAACCTACTCTGAAAATTTCAACTACCTAGCTCATTCCGTTCGAGAGTTATTGTGGAAAAACTTTTTTTAAATTTTCAAATTTTTTTTTTACACTTTGCGGTAATCTGGTCAATACAAAACTTCACATGCGTATAAAGGTCATGATTCTACAATTTGATGCTAAATTTCAGATAGATCGAACGAACTTGTCCGAGATATTTACGCTCCAAAACCACCTTGCAATTTTCAATCCGCTAACTCCTTTCGTTCGAGAGTTATCGTGCCTACGGCCGGTCGGCCGGCAGGACAGAATCGATTTCGCACTCGGATTCTTGATCGGTGAGTCGAACCAAATCGTTTGAGACCATTTTCAGCCAAAAATTTCAAAATTACAGACACTTGGGCAAATTGATAAGCGAGGAACTAGAGCGCCAAAAAAACAAGTTTCGTATGACAATTGCCCAAAACAGGTTTAAAGTACCTACAAATAGTAGGTATTCCATAAAACAAATATGAAAGAAGATAAGTAATAATAAAAAATTACCTTGTAATCGATCGAGTTATCGAGGAAATAATATTCCTGGTGGGTATAACTCCGAAACCGTTGAACCGATTATGCCCAAAAATGAACTCAACTCTCCCATTAGGATACACAACCTACCCTGAAAATTGCAAGTCCCTATCTCTTTTCGTTCGAAAGTTATCGAGGCAACGCTCACCCATCCATCTACTGAAATCACACAAGGCTATTCGGATCTCCAACAATATGGATTCGATCGTGTTAAAACTTGGAACTTGGCAGTCGAGTTAGGTTCTAAAGGCTCTCGAAAAATTTCAGCGATGTCGGATGAATATTTTCTGATATATAATATTTTTTTCAATTATTTTTTAGAAATTTTCTAATGAACGATCCCCGTGAAATTTCATAATAATTTTCGCGTTGGCATTCTGTCCGCCGTATTCACAAAGCATTCAATCTCCGTTTAGTCCTAACTGAGGTCCTCAGTTAAGAATAAATAAGAATCGCAACCTCAGTTAACGTATATAACGGTGGTGAAACAGGCCTGTTTCACGTTAATTTTCAAGTTAACTGAGTATGCGATTCTTATTTACCCTTAACTGAGGACCTCAGTTAGGACTTAACGGAGATTCAATGCTTTGTGAATACGGCGGTATAAATAATAACCATGTTTGAATTCAATCGGTTCTGTATTTTTCGAGTTTTGAAGGCTCTCGCGAAATTTCAGCGATTTTGGACGGACAGTTTCTGAGTTAGAGACTTTTTTCAATGATTTTTGAAAAATTTTCTAAAATTTTCTAGTGATACGATCCTCACGAAAATTTCCACTTATTTGCGCGTCAGCATTCTACAACAAACTACCATCTTTGAATTTGATAGGATTAGTATTGTTTGTGTTATTGAGGAAAGAACAACAAAATTTCAGATAGGTATTACTTCGAAACCGTGTGGCCGATTATGCCTATTAACAACCACAAATGTCGCATTTGGATGCGCCACTTACCTTTAAGTTGCAGGTTGCTATCTCGCCCCCTTGTCAAGTTATCGTGATATAAGTAGTATCTTTTACTTTTTGGCGCTCTAGTTCCTCGGAAAGAGTGCTTATCAATTTGCCCAAATGTCTGTAATTTTCGAATATTTCGATGAAAATGGTCTTAAACGATTTGGTTCGACTCACTGATCAAGAATCCGTGGTCAAAACTCATTCTGTCCGGCCGGCCGTAGGCACGATAACTCTCGAACGCAATGAGCTAGACAGTTGAAATTTTCAGAGTAGGTTTGGGAGATAAATATCTCGGCTAAGTTCGTTATTGGGCAAAATCGGACAGATGGTTTCGGAGTAACAAAAAAAAAATTTTTTTTTACAAGGCAAATTCAAAATTAAATGTTTTTCAATATGCTGTTTACCATAAGAATCCAATGATATCATTTTTAACTCTAACAAGCTAATACTTTCGGAGATATGATTTTTCAAAATTTCAATAATAAATCGTATTTCAACGTTGTCACAGAATGATATTATTCTATGTATGAATTGTCATAATGTCAAATGATGTTCCTGAGACATGACATTATCTAATCAATCGAAGAATTGTGAGCGAAGTGAGAAAAATCTCAGTTGTTTGCTCCGAAATTAGGTTTTCTCAGAAAATTCTTACATTTCGGAACGGAACTGAGAGACTGAGACTGAGACTGCTTTTCATCCATAGACATAGATATAACTCTCGAACGGAATGAGGTAGGTAGTTGAAATTTTCAGAGTAGTTTAGGGAGATGAATATCTCGGTTAATTTCGTTATTGGGCAAAATTGGCCAGATTTAATTTGATTTCTTCCATGGTGCAGTTCTCATTCTCATGATTGCTCATTTAATCTTGATAAATAAACTATTATTTAAATTGAATTTCCTGTATGATGCAGTTCTATCATATGAATACATTGATATAATTCCCAACTCTGAGAAACCAATACTTCCGGAGATATAATTTGTCTGTTTGAACTAGAGCGCCAGAAAGAATGGGCTTGAACCCATTTTTTTTTTAATATTCTGTTGATACGATCAAGTTTCAATTTGATCGGATCGATATTGGTTGAAAACAAAATATCGAAAACCGGTTGAGCCGATTATGCACGTTAATGAACTTTAGAAAAGTACAGATATTTGGGCGAAATGATAGCACGCTGTTTACCAGAACATGCACGCAAAAAATCAAAGACCAGAAAGAAACACTAAAACTTTCACAGACAGGTTTATTACTTTCACGAAAAGTGGATACGTTCTATTTATCTCTTGTCTCCAGTATTTTTTCGCTCTCAATCAACCACTTTCTTGCGGATGTTGGGTATGTATATGAACTACTGAATATGTAACTCTTCTGATGTTCACGTATTCTTTTTCCTAATGATCTACCAGTTTTACCATCATGAATATATTTTTAGCGCTCTTGTTCCTCGGAACAGAGTTCTTATCAATTTGCCCAAATGTCTGTAATTTTCGAATTTTTGGTTGAAAATGGTCTTAAACGATTTGGTTCGACTCACTGATCAAGAATCCGTGGTCGAAATCGATTTTGACCGGCCGGTCTGGCCAGCCGGCCGGTCTGGCCGGCCCTCCTTTAACACGATAACTCTTGAACGAAAGGAGTTAGAGAATTGAAATTTGCAGTGTAGGTTTGGAGCGTAAATATCTCAGATGAGATTGTATTGATCAGGTTGCCGTAAAGTGTAAAAAAAAAATTTAAATTTTTAAATTTTGTTTCTACAATAACTCTCGAACAGATAGAGCTAGGCAGTTGAAATTTTCAGAGTAGGTTTGGGTGATAAATATCTCGGTTAAGTTAGTTGTTGGGTATAATCGGCATGAATGTTTCGGAGTAACGAAAACAAATTTTTTTTCACATTACAAATTTCAAATTAAATTTGTTTTAAAGAGCAGTTTCATCATAAGAATTCATTGTTATCATTTTCAACTCTAACAAGCTAATACTTTCAGAGATATGATTTTTCAAAATTCCAATAATACATCGTAGTTCTATGTATTCACAGAATGTGAACACAGAATCTGTCTGTGTTCAAATGTTCCTATATACAGTATTTGCATAATGTTGCTGGCAAAAAAATGCTGAAATATGTATCTACATTTGTGTATGAGACATTTTTTCTTGAGTTAAGGTCCATAATACAGAAAAGAATGTGTAAGTAGTATGAACTATTAAATTATGAAAAGAGGATAGTATTTTATCAATTTATTTTGAACTATTAAAATAGTTTGTTCGTCAGCCTCTACCTACTGAAATATCAGGAATAGATATGCAATCTGCTATGATTGTCTCCAGCCTCGCTTTAGACATTTCGACGATATTTTTCTTAGGTATTTAGAGTTGCACCGAGATGCACCGAGTGTAAGTTGCAACAACACATTCCACGCCGAGGTTGAATCATTGCAGATTGTTCTTTTTTTAAATGATAATTTTTGAATTATTTTTTTTAAACGACACTTCTTTAATTTTAATTTCTTTTAAGATGCAATTCTATCATAAGAATCCATTGATATAATTCCCAGCTCTGAGAAAATAATACTTTCGGAGATATAATTTGTCTGTTTGAACAAGAGCGCCAAAAGGCTCCTGTCCACAAGGCTTGAACCAATTTTTTTAAATTATCTATATTATTGGTCAAACCAGTACATCAGATATTAAGTCGTATGTGTAAAACCGGCCAACCAAGTAACTACACTCTGCTACACTGATACTGAAACAATGTAACTATTGTTCATCAGGAATTATTATGACGTAATGTAATTTTTTCAATCTCAAGAAATCCTGGTTTACGGTAAATATCGGTTGAATCTTATGATACCAAATTTTTAAAATTTCTGAACATCAAGAGCACATTACTGCTGAGGTGATTTCATTTGTTCTCAGAAAAATTAAAGTGAATTATTATGAGCTTTGTGTAGTACTATAGATATTGATTAATCTCAGCTCAAATCAGGGATGAGTTGGTGAACGAATTGAATCTACGTCAAGTAATATTGTTTGCACCGCCATAAATTCATTAACGCTATCATAAAACTTGAAAACAATAAAAAATAAATCAATATATTTTCCAAGTAATTTTCCATGCGCTAAAAGGGTGAATGAATGAAAATATTGACTCACTTTATATTCATTCCACCCACAGAGTATTACGAGTCATGAGATTGATAAGATATGTCAATTAATAATGATAAACATTACAATATGGTGTGCGACTGTTTATACCTTCCAAATAATGTAGAATACTGAAATTATCCGTAATGTGGTCCATTATTTTCAGAATGCAATGTACTGCAGCGGCTTATTCAACTAGTAATCCTGAACAATACTGATCCAAATAAGCCCTGACGTTGCAAATAAGGTAGAGCGGATTTATTGTCAGTTCGCCCAAAATTCCTTCTGACATTAATTCGTCGGCATGACTGACTTTCTTAATATTTGGTACTGATCCACATTCTGTAAATTTCTCTCTAGTACTAATAGCTTATTTGGAGATTGAAAATTCCAGCAGTTTCTATTGTGATGATGTCCCTCTTTCACAGGGAATAATTATGTTTCAATGTGAACAAATCTTTTCAGTGGTTGACAAATGCTATGAGTTGAGAATTGAGATGAACCAATTTTAGATGTGAAATAAAAAAAATTGTATTTATTGTTTTTTTCTTGAAAACGAATCATGATTTAACATGATCTTCACGCATTCAGAGTCAATATTAAACGAGGTTTCAAACGATTTATCAGACACCCTATATAGTGCCGTTTGAAATTCCAAAGCTGATACGTCGATATATGAAGGGGTGGCACCTACCAATGTAATTATGTAAACGGTTGTCCTCCTCAAATTAAAGACGACGGTTTTTTCGAACGTCTTCAAATAGTCATCAGACTAAAATATTTCTCGTAAAAACTTTTCTTAAAAAACTTACCCTTTTTTGTGACCTGGTTTTATTGCTCTTTCTGACAATTTGATAGATAGGTTATCTACGTAATTTTCTTAAATCTGGTTTTATACTGTTGAAAAGTTCGAAATGATGCCTAGAGGAACCTGCGGGAGATTAAAAAATCTTAAAAATGCCTGAAACTGCGGAGCAAACTTATGTGTGTATCCAGAGTTACTCCAAGAAAATGGAAGTTTATACCATCAATTTTAGTTTCACTAGATTCACTTTTAGTAATTCACAGAAATATGTTCAAGCAATCCATGCTCACTAATTATCAAGACATTACGATATATCGCTTTTCCGGAAGAACCATGACAAAACTGCAAACTGTCAGAACCTCAATCGTCTATCCTCAATCGCGTCGTTGAGGCCACATAGCCTTAATGAAGCGATCAACTGAACTTCTGAATTTCATACTTTCAGTCACCAAGGTCAAATAACCATTATTTAGTATTAATGACGCGATTGACGATTGAGGTTTTGAAAGTTTGCAGTTGTGTCATTGTTCTTCCGGAGAAGGATATGTCCGGACCTCTTTTTCAGCAATACTCACCTTGAATATTTTGGTTGGGCCCATTGGCCTAATATTGCTTCAACCTCAAAATCAGAGAGATTTTATTACATTTATAATTTTCCCAATATTACCAAGAATATAAATCCGACTCTAAAAACAAAAGTCCAAAAAAAACTAATCATTTTTTTGTCCGAGAATCGAATAGTTTCGATCCAAATACATACATTCACTGTTGGTTCAAACATAAATAGGACAGTGTCTGTGGTGGCGTAAGGACCCATTCTAATACATACCTTTCCTGTTGGGTCGAAAATTAACACTGTTCTGGCAATAAATAAGTATACTTTGGGAGTTACATTCAATATTAAATGGTTCCTTTATGTGTTTACTCTCCCAAACACTGGAAAATATCTATAAAATAAAAAAATATTATTTTGTGAATTGCTTCTGAGTTAGAAACAGAAGAAATCAGAATCCTTCGTCAGACAGCAAACGAAAATCTTTATTTATTTATTTATATTATTATTTTTTGGTGATAGCTATTCTGAAATTCCAAATTTGTTACCCAGAAAGGAACCATTTAATAATATTATGCAGGATGTTTGGTTTACCGATACCTACATTTTCGAAAGGGGGTGGAAGAGATAATTTTGATCGTATAAAATATAATAGAATGAAATATAATATTATGCAAAGCGTTACACAAGTTGTTTTCTTTCATATTTAGAACCCATCACATATTGGATATGACTAAAATATGAAAATAACTCTACTGCTCCCAGCATGTAGACTTAATTTCATTATGGATTTCCTTGTATTTATACTGTATTCTGTATTACTATTATCTGGTTCACAGATGAATTAATCGAAGTTTACTTTCGGAAATCTCTCAGAGGACACTCTCTACTGGAACACATTTGAACATATTTTTCAGGAAAAATCTATCGCCATAATTATTTGTAAGATATTTCGCAAAAATCTTATAGGTCTAAAGTTAATCAATAAATGTTTGCAAATAATTTATTCCGAATTATTTTCCTTCAGAATTCCCACCAGAAAATATTTCCAATAAAATTTCATCCACCATAAATTTTTGGGAATACGTTTTCAAAATATGAGTATTGGATGGCACATTTGAGTGGAAATTATGGAAGTGATGTAACATATCACGAGTATGCAATGTATCGTTCCAAACCAGTATTTTCCAATATTATAATACCACTTGAGATGGTAAAAATTCTCGATTGTAATATGAAAGCTTGTTGCTTGGAAATTCCGCGGATGACATTTTTATTAAAAATCACGAGCGAGGTGAGTGAATTTGGAAGAAATATAATCAGCAAAATTTCCGAAAAGAATAATCTTGAATATTTATTTATTGCACATTTAGGTTGCAAAGAGTACAATGACCAGCAAAGCAACCACACAATACAAAAGTTGATAAGTCAATTATTCACTCAAAACAGTAGGTAATGTCAATAGAATGAGTGGAAGAGATTCTCATCGGAGAGTGCTCTCCCGTACTAGTTCTGCAAAGAGGAATGTTAAAAATAAAAAAAGCACTGAAGTGAAGTCAGTACTCTTTGGCGCGCGTGTTCACGGTGGCTAATTTGAATTGAATGATGAATACTTCAAGCTCAGTGGATAGAGCGAGCCAGAGATCTACCCAAAGGATAGTGGACACCATTCACTGTTGGTTCAAAAACTAACAGTGCTGTATCTAAGCTGCCATAAGGATAGAGTACCAAAGTTGAAAAAGAACACAACTGACTCGCCTTAGTCGCACAAGTTCCTAGAAGATTCTGAGGGATGGATTTCCTTGGGAAAGACTTGGAAGAGTCAGTATAATCATAATCATGTTTATAGCACGCGCGCCGAAGCAGATTGACCCCACGTCAATGCTTTCTTATACTTTTTCTTTCATTGTTAAGTCAATCTGCATTTGGCGCGCGTGCTATAAACATGATTATGATTATACTGACTCTCCCAAGTCTTTCCCAAGGAGATTCCTCAGAATCTTCTAGGAGCTTGTGCGACTAAGGAGAGTCAGTTGTGTTCTTTTTTAACTTTGTTACTCAATCCTTATGGCAGCTTAGATACAGCACTGTTAATTTTTGAACCGACAGTGAATGGTGTCCACTATCCTTTGGGTAGATCTCCGGCTCGCTCTATCCACTGAGGTTGAAGTATTCATCATTCAATTCAAATTAGCAACCGTGAACACGCGCGCCAAAGAGTACTGACTTCACGTCAGTGCTTTTTTTATTTTTTCAAGTTCCTTTAACAAATAAGGCTATTAATACAGTTTTACTGTTAGCTTTACCGTAGATCGAAAAAAATTGCTGTTATGGGACCTCCGTTAGGAACGCAATTGCCTCTTCTCCAAATCTGAACGTGATTTAATATAGATCTACCGAATATAGTTATTTACAAATTCACCCCAGGGCCACGATACAGACATTTCAACTCTGAAACAACGCTATTTCCCCGAAACTGACTTGTCCGTGCACAGAAATGCCATGAAATTTCTCTTAAAACCTTAAAATGACGGCTCAGCTCCAAATCCATCACCGCTAGGCTCAAACCACTCCCAACATGAGCCACAAAATCCAAACGTCTCCTCTGCGCATACGCAATCTACTCTTGGCTCAAAGTCTCTTGAAAATAACACTTCACACAAAATGATGATTCTTCAACACAATTGGTTCAGGAGATATCACTGCTCCAATCCACGCATGCGCAGACACTTCCAAGCGGATCCTATGGAGGAATAGCATCCAGCACCTGAAAACTCCAATCCTCTCAGACGAAAACTCCAGCAGTTAAATCACTTCTTGTCTGCTCATACGTGAAACGAAATATCTCCGGAAGGGGCTACATGAATCTCGAATTAGGAACGCAATTTCTTCGCCTATTCTCCAAATCCGAAAGTAATTTAAAATTAATCATCCAAATATAGTTATTTATAAATTGGCCCCAGGGCCACGACACAGACATATAAACTCGAAAACAACGCTATTTCCTCTAAACTGACTTGTTCGTTCAAATAATTGTCTTGAATTTTCTTTTAAAACCTCACAATATTGGTTCAGCACAAAATCCATGACCTGCTAGACGTAAACCGCACCCAACATAAGCCCTACAACCCAAAAAGAGCCACGTCACCTCTGCGCATGCACAATCTACTCGTGTCTGAAAGTCCTCTCAACATCACACACCGCGCACAAAACTCTGATTCCTCAAAATTGGCTCAGGAGAGATCGTACTTTCAATCCACGCATGCGTGGATACTCCCAAGGGGATTCTGTTAAATAATAGCATCCTGCACCTCCAATCCCCAATCCTCTCAGACGAAAACTCCAGCACTTAATTCACTTATCGTCTGCTCAAACGCATAACGAAAAATGCCCGTAAGGGGTAACATCAATTTCAAAATTAGCCCCAGGGCCACGGTACGCACACTTCAACTCGGATACAAGGCTATTTCCCCCAAACTTACTTGTGTCCGTGCACTGAATTGACATGAATATTCTTCTAAAACCTACCAATATCGGCTCAGTACTCTCAACATAACCCATACAACCCAAAAACAGTCACTTCTGCGCATGCGCAATCTACTCGCGGCTGTCCTCCCAAAATCACACACCTTACAAAAAACTCCGATTCTCCAACACTATTGGTTCAGGAGATATTTCATCTTTAATCCACGCATGCGCAGACCCTCACCAGGGGATTCTATGGAGTAATAGCATCTGCCACCCCAAAACCCCAATCCTCTTTGACGAAAACTACAGCAGTTAAATGACTTCTCATCTGCGCATGCGCGTAACGACAAATGCCCGGAAAGGGCAGCATGAACCTCAAAAAAATAGGTTTCGGCATTTTAAGCAAAGTATTCCACAAAATAGTAGTAATTTTTTGATTTTTGTCATGTCACATGATCTTCACGAAATTGTGCAAAAGTGTTTGCTTTGGTAGTTTGCATCTAACTACTGAGTTTCTATTCAATCAGATCAGTATTTTTCGAGGTATCGTGGAAACAAAATTTTAAAATTTTTGAAAAAAAAGGTTTGTCACTTTATGGCCATCCGGTCAGTCACAAAAACTCCGATTCTTCAACACTAGTGGTTCAGGAGATACCGCATCTTGAATCCACGCATGCACAGACCCGTACCGGGGGATTCTATGGAGAAATAGCATCCTCCACCCCAAAACGCCAATCTTCTCAGAAGAAGACTCGAGCAGTTAAACTATTTCTCGTCTGCTTATGTGAATAACAAAAAATGCCCAAAAGCGGCAGTTACACACCCAGTCGTTCATCGTTCAGACAAATTTTGAAAACCAATTCAAAATTCCACACATCGTTTACGCATTAATTCATATGCCATGCTAGTAAGTGGTCGATCGACTTGATTCAGATAAACCCGCAAAAACACGTCGAATGAAATCTGATCACCAGATGTTACAGATATTCCATGTAGGAATTCGAAATGAAATAATTTGTAAAGTTTGGGAGTTCAAAATTACTAATTTTTTTTAGGCTCCTAGTGGTCTGTTCGCAGTGAAATTTTGCACACCCCAAGAGGTCATAATTCGTCATCGAAGTGCCAAAACTAGACTCAATCCGATATTTTGTTTCGGAATTTCAAGCAAAATATTCCGCTAATAGTAAAAAATTTTTGTAATTTTTTCTACTTATGCTATCCCCACGAAATTCTGCACAAGTGTTTTCATTGGTACTTCGTATCTAACTACTGAGCTTCAATTCAATCGGATCAGTATTTTTCGAGTTATAGTGAAAACAAAATTTCAATTTAATTTTCAAATATTTTACATTTTTGTTTCTAGTTTACAGCCATCCAATCAACACAAAACTTCGCAGGCATATAAGGGTCATGATTCTACAATTTGATGCTAAATTTCAGATAGATCGAACGAACTTGTCCGAGATATTTACGCTCCAACCATGCCCTGCAAATTTCAACGCTCTAACTCGTTCCGTCCGAGTCGAAGCCAATCGTTTGTGACCATTTTCGTAAAAAAATCGAAAAATACAGACATTGTGACGAAATGATAGCACTCTGTTCCTTGCGGACCACGCGCGCAAAAAGGGTTTCATTGCGGAGACTGCGACTAAGTACTCTGAATCAAAGTCTATAGAGAGTAAGTAGGTTAACGATGGTTAACAATTTTATGAAGAGTAAAAAGATCCATTACGGATCTGTTATCTTCAAGTGCCAGGATTTTCAATTTCGATCTTAAAGGATTGTAATCTCTATTTTTGGTGCCCTCGTTCCTCGGGACAGAGTGCTTATCAATTTGCCCAAATGTCGTTAATTTTCGAATTTTTGGCTGAAAATGGTCCTAAACGATTTGGTTCGACTCACTGATCAAGAATCCGTGGTCGAAATCAATTCTGTTCGGCCGTTAACACAATATCTCTCGAACGAAAGGAGTTAGAGTATTGAAATTTGCAGGGTAGGTTTGGGGCGTAAATATCTCGGACTCCTAATGGGCAAAATCCATCAAGCCGTTTCGGAGTTACGGCCATTTTTAGTTAAAACGTTTTTCAAGAATATTTCCGAAACCGATCACTCGATCTATCTGAAACTCAGCATCAGATTGTAGAATAATGACCTTTATATGCATGCGAAGTTTAGTATTGATCAGATTACCGTAAAGTGCCAAAAAAAAAATTAAAAATTTTGTTCCCACAATAACTCTCGAACAGAATGAGCTAGGCAGTTGAAATTTTCAAAGTAGGTTTGGGAGATTAATATCTTGGCTAAGTTCGTTACTGGGCAAAATCGGCCACATGGTTTCAGAGTAACGAATAAAAAAAGTCTCACCAAAATAATCCATTAATATCATTTCCAACTCTAACAAGCTAATATTTTCCGCGGTATGAATTTTCGAAATTTCAATAATGAATCTTACTTCTACGTTTTCACAGAATGCTGTACTTAATTTTTTATCTATGAAGTATTATATGATCTGTGCTCTTACATGTCATCTTATTTTTCTATGAGAGACAAATGTCAAAATTATTTCTGGTTCGTTATTCTTCATATGAAATAAACCTCCTGTTCTATAAAACAAAGTATGATTTAATGCAAAATGACCAATGAACTAATCTCAGCTATCGTGGAATTATGAGGATGATATGATATTATACCTTTAAAGTGATCATATAATGCCCGTGGATAATCCATATGATAATGGAAATATATTCTATGATAAGATACATAATCAAATTGGGTTCAGAATATCTGCAGTAAAAACCCTACTGCAATATTGTCTAAGATTTAATTGATATAATATAATTTTCACAGTAGATTTGAGGAATGAATATCTCGAATAAGTTCGTAATTAGGGAGAATCGGTCTGTTTGAATTTATTTTCTGTCATGATGCAGTTCTATCGTAAGAATCTATTTATATCATTCCCAGAGACCAATAATTTCGGAGATATGATTCGTCAAAGTTTGAACAAGAGCGGCAAAGCTCCTGTCCACAGAGCTTGAACCAATTATTTCAATTTGCATTTGTACTATCATGGCAAGAAATTTAAGAAATTTGTTCTGTACCCTTTGAATTCTTTTATTATGGGATATCATATTGTGGAGTCCAGATTACTGAGGCAAAGGACAGTTTACTATGGCCAAAAGAAAAGTATAAAGAATTGAGCACTATTTGCTGAATTAATTGTCTTGTCTATGTGCGTTCTGAATGACCACTTCTCGTCGAGTGTCACACCCAAATCAACCAACTCACTTGCGTATCTAACAGCCTCATTGTTAATTTCATAGGTATAATGATTTTTTTTTACCTTTTTAGTGAATGAGATCGCAAAACACTTTGGAGGATTAAGAATCAAATAATTACATTCACAATATTCAGTTAAACTCCGCAAATCATCCTTTAATCTGAAGCAGTCCTCTCTGGTTTCGATGTTTCTGTATATTTTCGCTGCTAGTGTAGCCGGGTACTTCATCGAATCGCGGTGTATTCTGGCGAAGACTGATATACTTCGCCGGGCTGTCGGTAAACTGCCGCGAATCGAAGGGTTTTTGCGCGCGTGTTCCGCAAGGAACAGCGTGCTATCATTTCGTCACAATGTCTGTATTTTTCGAATTTTTGTACGAAAATGGTCTCAAACGATTGGATTCGACTCCCTAATGAAGAATTCGAGGTCAAATTCAATTGTGTACCTCCGTCCGGCCGGTCCGGTCCGGCCGTTAGCACGATAACTCTCGAACGGAACGGGTTAGAGCGTTGAAATTCGCAGGGCATGGTTGCAGTGTAAATATCTCGGACAAGTTCGTTAATGGGCAAAATCCATCCAGCAGTTTTGGAGTTACGCCCATTTTTAGTTTAAACGTTTTTCAAGAATATTTCCGAAACCAATCACTCGATCTATCTGAAATTCAGCATCAAATTGTAGAATCATGACCTTCATATGCCTGCGAAGTTTTGTATTGATCAGAGGGCTCTAAACTAAAAAAAAAAAGTTAAATATTTGGAAATTAAATTGAAATTTTGTTTTCAGTATAACTCGAAAAATACTCATCCGATTGAATTGAAGCTCAGTAGTTAGATGCGAAGTACTAATGGAAACACTTGTGCAAAATTTCGTGGGGATAGCATTAGTAGAAAAAATTTAAAAAAATTGTAACTATTAGCGGAATATTTTGCTTGAAATTCCGAAACAAAATATCGGAATGAGTTCAGTTTTGGCACTTCGGTAACGAATTATGAACTCTTGGGGTGTGAAAATTTCACTGAGAACAGACCACTAGGAGCCTAAAAAAAAAGCACTGACGTGAAGTCAGTACTCTTTGGCGCGCGTGTTCACGGTGGCTAATTTGAATTGAATGATGAGTACTTCAAACTCAGTGGATAGAGCGAGCCGAAGATCTACCCAAAGGATAGTGGACACCATTCACTGTCGGTTCAAAAATTAACAGTGCTGTATCTAAGCTGCCATCAGGATAGAGTAACAAAGTTGGAAAAGAACACAAGTGACTCTCCTTAGTCGCACAAGCTCCTAGAAGATTTGGGAGGGTCAGTATAATCCTAATCATGTTTATAGCACGCGCGCCAAAGCAGATTGACTTTTTACACTTTTTCTTTCATTGTTAAGTCAATCTGCTTTTGCGCGCGTGCTATAAACATGATTAGGATTATACTGACCCTCCCAAATCTTCTTGGAGTTTGTGCGACTAAGGAGAGTCACTTGTGTTCTTTTCCAACTTTGTTACTCTATCCTGATGGCAGCTCAGATACAGCACTGTTAATTTTTGAACCAACAGTGAATGGTGTCCACTATCCTTTGGGTAGATCTTCGGCTCGCTCTATCCACTGAGCTTGAAGTACTCATCATTCAATTCAAATTAGCCACCGTGAACACGTGCGCCAAAGAGTATTGACTTCACGTCAGTGCTTTTTTTTATGATATAATATTAGACTTCAGAGTTCAGTTCAGTCACGCTCCAGATTTTGAGTGCAAGTTAGATTTCAGAGGAAACTTACGAATCGTAGTAGATAATAATTATTCAGCGACATATAATGGAATGCCACTGCTTCCTCTATTTCAATTCCCAAGAATATTCGTCACGCCACGTTGAATGCAGATGTAGACAAGAACATCGCGATGAAAACATCGCGATGTTTTCATCGTGATAAAGCCATAAAAATAATGGCAGCATAATAGCTTTTCATAGTTAATTTTGTCGAAAGCCTTGCTGAAATCGGTATTCACTGCATCCACCTGACCCCCAGCGTCCATATTCTCAACTATGTATTCTGAGAATGAAAGTAAATTTGTATCCAATGAGCGCCCCGGAAAAAGGCCATGCTGCTCCCATATTATGAGATTTTTCATGACAGGTAGAATGCGGTTATAAACGATCTTCTCAAATAGCTTGCCAAAGATGCACAGCTTACTGATAGGCATATAATTCCGAACTTCGTTCCTTACGCCACCCTTGTGAATAGGAGAAATCTCAGTGGTTTCCCATTTTTGCGCGTATTTTCTGGGGAACATCGCGTTATCATTTTGCCCAAATGTCTGTAATTTTCGAATTTTTAACCGAAAGAGGTCTCAAACGATTGGGTACGACTCCCTGATTAAGAATTCGAGGCCAAATTTGATTCTGTACAGTCGGCCGTCCGACCGTTGCCACGATAACTTGAGAACGGAAAGAGATAGCGTCTTGAAATTTTCAGGCTTGGTGGCGTATCGCAATACGACGGACAAGTTCGTTAATGGGCATAATCGGCCCAATGGTTTTCCAGTAATAATTTTGATTTCAACCAATACAAATCCGATCGAATTGAATCTTGTAGAATATAAGCCTAAGGACGTTAGTCAAATTTTCACTAGAAAATTTTGGAAAAATTATTAAAAAATATACGACAACCTGAGAAGGGAAAGATATAGCGAAATTTTCAGGTTAGGTTATGCATCTGAATCGGACATTTAAGTTTGTTCATAGGCATAATCGGTCAAACGGTTTTGGAGTTATACCCATCTGAAATTTGGTTGTTATTTCCTCAATAACTCGAAGAATACTTGTCCTATCCAATTCAAAGATGGTAGTAGAAAGTATGTAGAATGCTGACGCGCAAATTCATGAGGATCGTATCACTAGAAGTTTAAAGAAATTATTGAAAATCATTGGAAAAAGTCTATATCTCAGAAACTATCCGTCCAAAATCGCTCAAATTTCACAACAGGCTTCAAAACTTAATTTTACAGCCAATTCCCATTTGAAAACGATCGGATTCATACTGTTGGAGATAAGAACAGCCTTGGGTGTGTTCATTAGCTAGATGGATGACCGTTGCGAGGATACCTTTCGAACGGAAAGAGATAGCAATTTGCAACTTTCAGTTCTAAATTTTTGTTGTTTCTTCCTCTATAACTCAAAATATACAAATCCGATCCAATTAATACTGGGTATTGAGGTGGTACGGACTGTGATATAAGGTATTCGTGGGTAACCCGTGTATGCCCGATTCTGAGTCTCCTGATGAAAACTGTGGTTCGTCTGTTTTTCATTGAAATTAATTTGAGTGGTTTTATATTATGATGGATCTCATGCAATTTTGAAGTGTTGTGATCCCATTCATGCTGCCATCTCTTTCTAATTTCAACCTTGAGGAACTGTTGAAGGTCATTGTGTATGATGATGTTGGATATGGTGGTTTGGTTCGAGGAAGTGTTTTTGGCCGCCTCGTCGGCCAGCTCTTTTCCCGTAATTCCCACGTGTGGGGGATCCAGATCACCGTCAGCTGATGATCTGTGCTGATAAGATGTTGGCTGCGATGTTGAATTTCATGAACTAGTGAATTCTTCGTATATCGGTCTTTGATCAGTTGCACAGAGGACGCAGAGTCGGTCCATGCAGCAACTTTGAGATGGCTGGTATCTATAAAGCTCAATGCCTTGAGAATAGCATATAGTTCACCGGTCAGGGCACTGGAAACATGTGGGAGTTTGAACTGTTGCAGTATTCAGGTTAAGGTTGTCACAGAACTGAAGTGATCTATCTCCTCCTTCGAGGTTTCAGTAGAAAGAACCTCAACATAAGAGCCTTCGTTGTTTTTTGCAGGAATTTTGGTTGGATGTAGTTTCTTGCTTACAATTCCTGGAAAATGAGGTATCTACTACTGATAACTGCCCCTTTAAATTAAAAAAGTTGAGGTTACTTCCGGTTAAACTGGAAGTACAGTAGTAATATTACATAAAAAATATGGCATCACATCAGTTATGCGTCATTGTATTAGCCTGAGAAGTTCCATTATCATGATCCTTTTCAACAAGTCCAGAGCGTTCCTGCCAATCGGGTCCTTCATAAATGGCTTCGTATACTTAATATACTTATGCATATATTTCACAAGTCAAATAGTCCCCAGGGGGTTCATCGATTTGCCGAGAAAGCAAGAGCAGGCGCGTTTCTGGCTTCTTGTACTTCATCAGTACTCTGTAGCTTCTCAACAAATTCAACTAAACTGACCCGGGTTAAGCCTCTCAGAGCCGGCTTGGTCGATCATTTTAATCGCCCACGCCACCTATGAGACGAAACACGGAAATCAGCCTTTCCCCACCAGTGAATATTTGAAGCGTGAAATCATATGCCACCATTCACTCGATATTAATCGAGAACGAGTCCCGCAGAGCTCAGACAGTATCTTCCCAATGGCCATGAACGCTGTTTAGCGTTTTTAAAAAAAATAATAATTTATTAACAACGGTGTCGCCATTTTTCATCATTATTATGATCCTTTTCGTTTTAAAGATATTTACAAGGTTCTATACTTCATCCCAACCCTGCATATGGATTATATTTGTGCCTGCGTTTGTAATAAGAACAGATATTTCTAGTTCTCGGAAATCGAAGAATTCAATTCGTTTTCAAATAAGATTCCAACAGATTGTTCAGATTGTCCTCGTTTGGCGGAAAAAAATGTTCCACAAAGAATCCTTTTCCTCGGCCAACATCCGAATTGTGTTCTCACCTTTATTGAAACTCATCGATGCATCTCATATCAGAGCAGGAATTGTGTCGAAACTATCAAAGCGAACCGGACCCCATCCGACAAACATCTCAATGCGGGGAGTCCCTTTGAAGGGCTCTCGTATTTCATGAGTCCCCATTGCCATTGCCGTTCTTAGACACGCCAAGAGCGTAGTGCCATCATCTGCGATATCACTTTCTCATAAATGTCGTCGCTTCCACTCGACATCTGAAGGGATGCTGTTGACCTTGGAACTGATCCAGAACTTCCGAATTACGAACTTCAAGGTTGGGGTGATGAGGGTTTAATCTGAGAGCGGGGGATAAGTTGGGTGGAATCCCTGCTGGAACGAGATATTGGATACTTGAGGGAAAGAGGAGTTTTCACTTCAACCATTCCAGAAACATCATTATGAACCTCAGAAAGATTTCTTTACGTTTATGATTTCCAAACAACAAACCTGCAAATTTTGCATTGAACGTTTTATACAATGAAATGAAAAGCACTGTGGATTTGACACAAAGGGTTCTCATTTTTGGCTCCCTCTTCAGGTGAACAGAGTGCCTATCAATTCGTCCAAATGTCTGTAATTTTTGGATTTTTGGCCGAGGAACGATTTCGATTCACTGATGAAGAATCCGAGGTCAAAATTGATTCTCTCCGGCCGTCAGCACGATTACGCTTGAACGCAATTAATTAGAGAGTTTAAATTTTCAGAGTAGGTTTGGAGTTCAAATGCGCATCAGGAAGTTCCTTAATTGGAAAAATCCCCCGAGTGGTTTCAGAGTTATAGCCATCCAAATACACGAAAAATACAGATCTGATCGAATTAAAGTGCGGTAGTTACCGCATTGAAGACTTATGCAAAATTATGTGGGAATCGCACTACTGGAAAATTAAAAAAAAATATTTAAAAAAATTCCGTATCCGAGAAACTATCCTTCAGATATCGTTGAAATTCTGTGAGAGAGTTTAACGGGTAATTCAGCAAAAGGGGGACTGCTCCTTTTGTGCAAGAGCTATACAGGGTGAGTCTTTGACCACTGCATTTATTTTAACCCTAGATTCCTCTCATCAAATGAAACACTTTTTTCATTTAACATTTTTCCAAATTCAGCTCAGGTAAAAATATACAGGCTGTTGAAATTTTGAAAAAAAAATCAGTTTTTATTTTGTAGCTTTGACATCCTTTTTTTCGAATAAAATGAATGTTGGCGTAAAGTTTCCTATAACTATGATACATATTTTCCGAATATTGCTTACTTATATTCATGTGATCTACAACCACATTATTATACTCAAAACTAATCACAGAAAAAATGCAGGCTCTTCTGCCAAATGAGTAAATTTCAATCACCAAATATCGCCCGGAAGAGACACTATATGATTGATCAGCTAAGGATACCAAGAAATTTGAGTCAGATTTGATGTTGCTTTTATGAGAATTTCCACTTAGAATATAGTACATATATCCAAAATTCGAATATGAATAAAAAAATATGGGAAAGCCCTGTGCACAGGAGCTTTGGGGCTCTTGTTCAAACTTTGACAAATTATATATCCAGAAGTATTGGTTTCTCGAAGTTGGGAATGATATCAATAAAATCTTATGATACAACTGCATCATAAAACTAGGATAGAACTGCATCATAAAATAAAATAAATTAAATAAGAATCCACTCATATCAT
Source organism: Halyzia sedecimguttata (assembly GCA_937662695.2). Lineage (NCBI taxonomy): Eukaryota > Metazoa > Arthropoda > Insecta > Coleoptera > Coccinellidae > Halyzia > Halyzia sedecimguttata. The sequence goes on along the minus strand of OW569416.2, from coordinate 3,959,791 downwards.
TCCCAACTCGGAGAAACAAATACCTTCGGAGTTGTCAAAGTTTGGACAAGAGGGCCAAAGCTGTTCACAGGGCTTTTCCACTTTATCAATTTTGCTTCTGTACGTCAATTCTCCAGAATGTTCGTAATGGAATTCTAAACGTAGGTCTACGACTCGTCTCATGTTGGATGTATATGTATATACATCAGGAAATTATAATCAGAGTATTCTATGAAATAATATCGAATTGAGAATAATTATTGAAATTAAAAAACAATCATATCTCCGGAAGTATAACTTCATTAGTGTTCAGAATAACATCAATGGATTCTTATGCTGAAACTGCATTTTGAAAAAAATCAATTTTAAAATTTTGTTATGTGAAAAAAAAATCTTTTCTGTTACTCCGAAACCACCTGGCCGATTTTTCCCAATATCGATCTTAACCGAGATAGTCATCTCCTAAACCTACTCTGAAAATTTAAACTGTCTATCCCAATCCGTTCGAGAGTTATCGTGTTAACGGCCGGATGGCCGGACAGAATCGATTTTGACCATGTACTCTTGATCAGTGAGTTGAACCGAATAGTTGAACACTATTTTCAGCCAAAAATTCGAAAATTACAGACTTTTGAGCAAACTGATAAACACTCTATTCCGAGGAAAAACAGCACCTAAAATGAATCGCTTTTATTTCAATACTAGCTGACCCAGCGAACTCTGTTCCGCCTTAGAGGCAATAAATAAGCAGATTTTAGATTTTATTATACACGTTTGTCATAAAATATAGATATTTTATATTCACCGTTTCTATACAATCCCTTTATGTCTCAATAATTGAACGTTAATTGGATGTAGTTGAACATAAAGGATCCAACCCACAAAACGTTGTTTAGGAATTTCAATTTGAAGTATATGAGTAAATACACTATATTTTTATCTAATTTTATTGGTACAATATATCCAACCCTCAAGAGACGGTTCAACCATTTATTATTAGCCAAAGTATATATTGCATAGAAGTCATACAAATACCTTTAATGTTTTACACAAATAAAAATCCAAGTTAGCTCATATGTGACATAGCATTATAGCAAATATATTCAAATTGGGCAGGGATTTCATTAGGACGTTTGCTGCAAATGGTCAAAGAGTTGATTTTACAACCGATCATATATAATCATATATTTCTGCTTAACTGCGTCCAATTAATCATATATCAATTTGCAACATTCGAAGATAATCGACGCCGCTTCTGCGGTCGCATAAGGTCCCTATTCAAATACATTATGAGAATCTATCTGAGGTACCTATTAAGTTAATGTTTTGTTTGTGGTACAAATCACTTCAATCGCGTACAATTGTGCAATTAGAAAAAAAACACCCTGTACAGTAATGATTTATTTTCAATTATGTATCCTTCTAAAGCTTATTTTTTAACACAATTGAATGAGATTGTACGATTGTGGCATGGAAAACAGCAAGTTGCAATTGACGTTAAAAGAAGAACACCCTGTATGGAGATTTCGGACGAATACATTATGAGAATCCATCCAAGGTACCTATTTAGTTAATGCTTTGTTTGTGACACAAATCACTTCAATCACGTACAATTGTGCCATGAGAAAAAGGACACCCTGTATAGTAATGCTTTATTTTCAATGGTGTATGCCTCGAAAGTTTATTTTTAAACACACATGACTAAAATTGTACGATTATGGCAGGAAAAACAGCAAGTTTTAATCTATATATTTATAAAAGAAAGTCGTGTTAGTTACACCACTTATAACTCAAGAATGGCTATACCGATTTGGCTCAAAATTGGTGGAGAGGTAGCTTAGAACCAAGAGACGGACATAGGATACTTTCTTGTGTTATACAGGGTGTTTTTCTTTTAACGTCAATTAAAACTTGCTGTTTTTCCTGCCATAATCGTACAATTTTAGTCATGTGTGTTTTAAAAATAAACTTTCGAGGCATACACCATTGAGAATAAAGCATTACTATACAGGGTGTCCTTTTTCTCATGGCACAATTGTACGTGATTGAAGTGATTTGTGTCACAAACGAAGCATTAACTAAATAGGTACCTTGGATGGATTCTCATAATGTATTCGTCCGAAATCTCCATACAGGGTGTTCTTCTTTTAACGTCAATTGCAACTTGCTGTTTTCCATGCCACAATCGTACAATCTCATTCATTTGTGTTAAAAAATAAACTTTAGAGGGATACATCATTGAAAATAAATCATTACTGTACAGGGTGTTTTTTTTTCTAATTGCACAATTGTACGCGTTTGAAGTGATTTGTACCACAAACAAAACATTAACTTAATAGGTACCTCAGATAGATTCTCATAATGTATTTGAATAGGGACCTTATGCGACCGCAGAAGCGGCGTCGATTATCTTCGAATGTTGCAAATTGATATATGATTAATTGGACGCAGTTAAGCAGAAATATATGATTATATATGATCGGTTGTAAAATCAACTCTTTGATCATTTGCAGCAAACGTCCTTATGAAATCCCTGCCCAATTTGAATATATTTGCTATAATGCTATGTCACATATGAGCTAACTTGGATTTTTATTTGTGTAAAACATCAAAGTAATTTGTATGACTTCTATGCAATATATACTTTGGCTAATAATAAATGGTTGAACCGTCTCTTGAGGGTTGGATATATTGTACCAATAAAATTAGATAAAAATTTAGTGTATTTACTCATATACTTCAAATTGAAATTCCTAAACAACGATTTGTGGGTTGGATCCTTTATGTTTAACTACATCTAATTAACGTTCAATTATTGAGACATAAAGGGATTGTATAGAAACGGTGAATATAAAATATCTATATTTTATGACAAACGTGTATAATAAAATCTAAAATCTGCTTATTTATTGCCTCTAAGGCGGAACAGAGTTCGCTGGGTCAGCTAGTTGACGTTAAAAGAAAAACACCCTGTATAACACAAAAAAGTATCCTATGTCCCTCTCCTGGTTCTAAGCTACCTCCCCACCAATTTTGAGCCAAATCGGTATAGCCGTTCTTGAGTTATAAGTGGTGTAACTAACATGACTTTCTTTTATAAATATATAGATATCTCCTTGATCCAACTATTTCTACGTCACTGATGAATCTCCTGTAAGAATATTGCAGTCGATTTAGAATGCAGAGATTCAGCTCAGTCTGCACCCAATTTTGTCGTCATGGACTACCGAGAGAAATATTCGGCGCGCGATCAGTAAAGAAAATCTGCAGATAACAGCTAAACCTTCACAGGCCCGAGAACGCTTCGGAAATAGCTCTGACTTGTTCCTAAATGGAGCTGGATAGTGCCTCAATTTTTAAAATGTCGAGACGTCTGGATGCTCTCACCGGGTTCGAAAATAAATCCCCGAAGAGGGCGTTTACCTCGCGGTGTTACTCTGTCACAAGAGTTACGCTGATTTAGTGCCGTGCGGTCGGATTAATCGATCAAAGAGGAGTTCGTTTCTAATTAACTATTGGATCGGGGGAAGATTTGTCGGGACACGAGAAAGTATCTGGGAAATTTCCATTCAAACTGATTACGATATCACCTTGTAAAGTAATATTGAAAATTGGTTCAAGCACTGACATGAAGTCAGGAGCTTTTGCGCGTATGTTCTATTGTCCATTTTCCTGTATTGGACACTTTTAATCGAATTTACCATGGTGAATTCTACTGTCTATTCTCCTGTATTGGACAGCCTTAATCGAATTCAACATGGTAAATTCGATTAAAAGTGTCCAATACAGAAGAATGGACAATAGAACATACGCGCAAAAGCTCCTGACTTCAAGTCAGTGCTTGAACCAATTTTCAATATTACTTTACAAGGTGATATCGTAATCAGTTTGAATGGAAATTTCCCAGATACTTTCTCGTGTCCCGACAAATCTTCCCCCGATCCAATAGTTAATTAGAAACGAACTCCTCCTTGAACGATTAATCCGACCGCACGGCACTAAATCAGCGTAACTCTCACGTCAGTGCTTGAACCAATTTTTTTTTCGTGAAGTCAGGATAGAAAGCAATGATGAAAAAATTAAGACATTATTGTCTACCTTCAATTCTTCTTTAGGAGAAGAATACATAATTATTCTTGAAAAATATTACTGGAATTAATATCATATTTAAATAATCAAAGTAAAGAAAATTATAAGGTTAGTTACTAACATATTGAATGAAATTCAATTGAATTCCAGTAATATTCAATTACTTATTCTTAACCAATAAATGTCCACTGATAGATCTAAAGGTGATGAGGTGAAACATAAAGATATATTCTCATTAGTGATAGAAAAACTGACCTAAAATTCCTATCTACCCATCACGAGAGTTAATATCCACAAATGAGCATCTCACCTTACAAGATCATAAAGTGTGGTTAATTTAAAGTTAAGTTTTGAAGCCTTCAGCTAAATTTCAGCGATATCATATTAAAAATGATACATAACCTTCCAAAAGTCCCCTCTCACAAATATACTCCTCTGAAGGCACATGGATCTCTTGAAGAAGAATCGCCTTCTCTATTTCTCAAAGATACTCACTCTTGTTCATAGAAATCCCTTCAATATTTAGTTGCCTCCTCCTAAGGAGGATCTCTTTCAAAACCAAGTCTGACCGGAAATGTAGGGCTATCATCTCCCATAGATTTGTGATGAAATAACACGATTTTCACAAGAACATACGCGCAAAAATGTGTCATCATGACATTCATATTTTTGAAGGTTCTCGCAAAAATACGACCATATACAACATATCTTACGACGATTCGCATCCAGCTACCGAACTCACAAAAGGCTGCTCGGTTTACCAACAATATGGATCCGATCGTGTTCAAACTTGGAACTCTGCAGTAGAGTGAGGTTCTGAAGGCTCTTCCAACATTTCAGCCATGCCGCACCAATAGTTTATGATATATAGATTTTTTTTTTCAATAATTTTTTTTGAAATTTGCTAGTTATACCATCCTCACGAAATTCTGCAAGAAGTTTCGCGTTGGCATTCTACAACTAATAACTATGTTCGAATTCAATCAGTTTTGTATTTTTCGAGTTAATGAGGAACAAAAAACAACCAAATTGCAGATGGCTATAACTCTAGAACCGTTTGGCCGATTATGGTTTTAAACGAAATCAAATGTCGCATTCAGATGCACAACCTAACCTGAAAATTTCAAGCCGCTATCTCCTTCCGTTCTCAGGTTATCGTCTCATAAATAATATTTTTTAATAATTTTTTTAAAATTTTCTAGTGACACGATTCTCACAAAATTTCACTAACGTGCTTAGGTTTATATTCTACAACTATTCAACAAGTTTAAATTCGATCGGATTTATTTTGGTTGAAAACTAAATTATTACTCGGAAACCATTGGGCTGATTATACCCATTAACGAACTTGTCCGTCGTATTGGGATGCGCCACCTCACCTGAAACTTTCAAGTCGCTAGCTCTTTCCGTTCTCACGTTATCGTGGCAACGGCCGGACGGCACCACAGAATTAAATTTCACATTTGGGCAAAATGATAACGCGATGTTCCCCAGAACATACGCGCAAAAATGGCTGTAACCGTTGTTAATAAATCCACAAAATCGGAGCGCTCTGCCAATAGGATTTCTATACTTATGCATAGAGTTGACAGTACGATTTAACACACATGATGTTTCATTGATTGGGCTCTAGCAAAAACGCGTTTCAGATTTCTCATTCTTCCTCCGTGTTCTGTAGCTCCCGAAAAATGCAGGCAAAACATAAACATATTTTGTTTTCACTATTACAATTTTTAACTGAAATTCCATTAACTATATATACAGGTAGTGAAACTAACATAGACGCCGAATATCCATCTAGGGGACGGACGGGAAATAAAAAGCTTGAGGACAGGTATAAATATTCACTCATACAACAAACTTATGAAATGAGATCCCAAGACAACAAACAGGATGTAACGCTCCCTTTTCGGAATAATAATCAAAGACAAATAATCGAATTACTTCAGTCAAACTCAAAACATAAGAAAAAGAAAGAGTGCTAGAATGACCTCGGTTCGCTATCAGCAGAGATGGCGTGGGTTTGATAAGATGGAATTGAAAGGGGCGCCAACGTATTTGTTCTAGCTACTCTAACTATAAACTAAATAGGTAAAAAAAAGAAGGAAAAAAATAATAATAATTATCAACCTGTGTCAGCCAAAACACGTAAATGCCTAGCAAGTTACTAATAAAAAAAAGGGTAACCAAAACTCACTGAGAATAATGATCTGAAGAAAAGTAATATATAAAGGAAAAAAAAAATATATCAATATACTTCGACGTCAAATTCTATTAATCCTTCAATTCAATAACAAGAACGGTTCATGAGAACTTTTAAAATTTACAACTAAATTCACCCTATGCTTGATCAAGCCCAGGTTAACACACTCTGTATATAAAAGTAATATATTCAAAATTCCAATTTAAAGGATTAAATAATTGTATTCTTTCAACAATAAGAAAATTATGTTATTACCAATTATTTTGGATATTCAATTCAAATAGAAAAATAAACAATTCAGTATAATAATTTGATTGAAAATTAAATGAATCTTTTAGCGCAGCCGCTGTGATGTCGACGACTATGTCGAGAAGGACAAAATGGAGTCTCTAATGTCGATGTTAAAAGAAGGTTTCCTACATACCAAAAATCAGGAAACCAAATGAAAATTCCAAGGTTTTCAACCCTGTCACCAGTCTTATATTTTATCCCAGATCTTAAAAGAATCCAGCACGACCTCAATGATCCCTCCGTGGTGTAATATGACGTGAAAGTTGAACCTGGTTTTCTCGTTCGGGATAATATATGGGTATTTCCTCGAAGTATCAAAACTGTGTTTCCAATTATCTTCAATGATGGAAATGTCGACGAAAAGTCGAACTAAGGAAATAACGAAAAAAATAGGAAAAATAAAGGCCCTGAAAATCGAAAGGGGAAATTAAAATTCATTTAAGGCAGACAGAAAATGACACTTACTGAAGTTGTTGGGCGGCCTTGTGATTGAATGCTCTCAATAACTTGCTAATTAATCCCCAAAAGGGTAATAAATATACGCTGCTCCTACTACCAAATCAGCAATATATTCAGGATAATATAATGAATATTTTTGATCCACACTAATATGGAATTTTCGACGGAAAATTAATCAAATATAACACTATCAAACAAGCTACTTGAGTTTTCATTCGTGAATTTCGGAATGAAGAAATAATTTGCGATTCTTACCAACACATGGAACATATATGTTTTTAGTTTTAAATAATCGCTGATCCGCATACGTTGAAAATATTGTAGGCAAACCCACATTACATACTTCAATCCTGTATTAAGTGTTGCAGCCCTTTTCAGGAGATTTCAAAACGTTATAAGGATGCAGAAGAAGAACTTATCCGAAGAGTCCAGCAATCAATATGTGGGCTATACTAGCATTTACGTACACTGCGGAAATCCTGTCATGATCAAAAAGGGGTCTGGAAAGAATATATAGGAAAATTAGAACAACTTTTTTCCAAAGCAATTTACTCCACCCAAACACAGCCGTGGAAATAATATACTTACCTGGAAAAGAGGGCTAACAAATCTGGAAGCCTTCCAGGAAATAACAAACAATATCAGCGATTATTTTTCGCTTCTTACCATCAAACTTACAACAGTGCTAAAATACACCCCCGGAAGAACCTGAAACAGAGAACACCTTGGAAAAATTGAAACAAAGCTGGAAAACTGAGGTACTACACGGCAGATTATATGCCAGTTTCAACAAGAAGAAGTGCATATATCTGAATCACACACTTGACGCAAGGTTGCTTATATCCACGAACTTAATGGCCATACAGGATCAAGTGGTGCCAACCAGGACATACATTAAATTCATTATGAAACAACAAATAGAAACAACTAAGTGCAATAACGCTGAAGAGACAATTCAACATCTTTTATCAGGATGCTCACAAATTGCTGGAACCAAATACCTGTCTCGTATAGCAATATGGGAAAGGTGTGTTACCAGCTGATATGTCTCTGAGGAGAGCTACTTCAATACTTCACTCCGCACTACTTATATGAGCCGCAACGCTAAAGTCTACTGGGACCTAACTGTAGTTACCGACAGGGGAGTGGAGCATAACCGGCCTGACATGGTCCTGTGTGATAAAAATAAAAATTGGTTCCAGCACTGACGTGAAGTCAGAAGCTTTTGCGCGTATGTTCTATTGTCCAATCTTCTGTATTGGACACCCTTAATCGAATTTACCATGGTAAATTATGTTGTCCATTCTCCTGTATTGGACACTCCTAATTCGATTTTACCATGGTAAATTCGAATTAACCATGGTAAATTCGAATTAAGTGTCCAATACAGGAGAATGGACAACATAATTTACCATGGTAAATTCGATTAAGGGTGTCCAATACAGAAGAATGGACAATAGAACATACGCGCAAAAGCTTCTGACTTCACGTCAGTGCTTGAACCAATTTTCTTTTTCGTGATTTTTTGGAAATTTTTTAGGGGTGCGGTTCTTAAATTTTTTTTTTCGTAATTTTTTTCAAATTTTCTAGAGGTACGGTTCTTACAAAATTTTAAACACGTCTTTATGTTGATTTTCTACTACTAGTTACCAAGCTTCAATTCAATCGAATATTTATTTTTTGAGTTATCAAGGAAATAATGTGCCAGGTGGATATAACTCGGAAACCGTTGAACCGATTATGCCCAAAAACGAACTCAACTCTCCCTTTCGGATACGCAACCTACCCTGAAAATTGCAAGTCCCTATCTCCTTTCGTTCAAAAGTTGTTGAGGCAACGGTCACCCATCTACTGAACTAACACAAGAATGCTCGAATCTCCAACAATATTTAACCGATCGTATTAAAACTTGAAACTTGGCTGTAGAGTTAGGTTATGAACGCTCTTGCGAATAGTTACTGATATATAGAATTTTTTTTTATTTTCAATGATTTATTAAAAAATTTCTACAAATTCTATCCTCAACAAATTTTGCAAACATTTTCGCGTTGGCATTCTACAATAACCATTCGAATTTACATTGGTAAATTCGAATTAAGAGTGTCCAATACAGGAGAATGGACAACATAATTTACCATGGTAAATTCGATTAAGGGTGTCCAATACAGAAGAATGGACAATAGAATATACGCGCAAAAGCTTCTGACTTCACGTCAGTACTTGAACCAATTTTTATCGCTTCCCTTCAGAATACAAGTATCTTTCTGGTCCTGTCGTGTATGGCGATATCTTAAATCCGATATCACGCCAGTATGAACCGCGCCTTAGAGTTGGGAATGATTTCAATGGATGCTTATGATAGAACTGCATCATAAATGAGAGTTTAGACGTTGTTCTTCAGGTATCACCAATTTTGCCCACCCTGTAAAACGTTAGAACTATAATATTTTAAGATTAAATTTCTTATATTGGATCGCCAATCACATAATTACTTTTTGCAGGACAATGTATGTACAGTGATGAAGTTCAATTTAATAGAGATGGTGTGTTTATTTTACTCACAATTCACACATATGGGATTTTTTGAAATATTATTATTATTAAATATTCCATAAATATTAATAAATCCATTCATTTCTAGGAAAATAACAAAACGAATAGTTTAGATGATTTTAAATGACTGTATAATATATCATAACAATTTTCCGAAGGTAACGTCCGCAGAAAGTCCATGGGATCATAGACATTCTATTTGTCTCCGTTCGTTATTCGCATGCGGCATTGTCGAACTGTGTCCCAGGCATTGGTATATTATTCAATCGATGAGTATGGATTATCTATATCCGGTGAAAACAAATTGATAAGCATTCTGTTCCGAGGAACAAGAACGCCTAAAATTAAATTCAAAACGTAGGTCTATGACTCACCTCATATGTTGGATTTACATACATCAGCAGATTATAATTATAGCATTCTATGAAATCATGAAATTATGATTAATTAAAGAAATTTTGAAAAATCATATCTCCGAAAGTATTGGTTTCTTAGAGTTAGAATGATATCAATGGATTCTAATGATAAAACTGCACCTTAAAAAAAAGAGAGTTATCCTGTTAACGGAGGACCGAACAAAACGAACCCAAAGGATGTTGATGGGATAATATATCTCTAATTTTGATATTGATGTTTTCAGTCGTGGTAGTCCCGAGATGTTTTGTCCTTTTATTATTTGAGTTTTAATTATCTCTTGAATAGTTTTCGCGTTTCGGATTAATGAAATGGATTTTCGTGGATCTGGGATTGTTTAAAATTTTTCTGAGGAATTTATTTTTAATTGTCTGTATCTTTTTGAAATTTTTATTTGAGGCAATCCCTATAATAATATAAAAACACTGGTCTGATTCCTTGATTGTAAATTCTGAGTTTCAATTTTTGACCCAACCTACAATGTTTGTTCAGTAATGGGCAAATGTTACGTTGGATTATGTACACATTTACTAATAAATCGTTAATGTGGGAATTGTAGTTCAGTTTTGCGCATATGTTCTGGGGAACATCGCGTTATCATTTTGCCCAAATGTCTATAATTTTAAATTTTTTGACGAAAATGGCCTCAAACGATTAGGTTCGACTCCCTGATGAAGAGTTCGAGCTCAAATTTGATTATGTCCGGCCGATCTGCCGTTGTCGTGATAACTTGAGAACGGAAGGAGATAGCGACTTAAAAGTTTCAGGGTAGGTGGAGGGTCCCAATACGACGGACAAGTTCGTTAATGGGCATAATCAGCTCAATGGATTCCTAGTAATAATTTTGTTTTCAACCAATACAGATCCGATCGAATTGAAACTTGGTGAGTAGTTCTAGAATACAGACCTAAAGACGTATTTTCAATTTTGTAAGCATCGTATCTCTAGAAAATTCTCCAAAAATTTTTAAAAGTATTATTCACCTCACGATAACTTTAGAAGGGAAAGAGATAGCGACTTGCAATTTTCAGGGTACGTTGAACATCCGAATGCAATCATTCGGTTCGTTAATAGGTATAATCTTCCAAATAGTTCTGGAGTTATACCTATCTTGTTTTTATTTCCTTCTTAACTGAAAAATTATGAAACCAATCCAATTCAAACATGCTTATTAATTGTAGAATGCCGACGCGCAAATTGTTCGAAATTTCGTGAGGATCATTTCACTAAACAATTTCGGAAAAATCATCGAAAATCTTTAAGAAAAATTGTATATCTCAGAAACTATCCGTTTGATATCACTGAAATTTTTCTTAAGGCTTCAAAACCTTACTTTACAGTCAAATTCCAAATTTGAACACGATCGGATTTATATTATTTGAGATATGACCAGAATTGAGTGAGTTCAGTAGCTGGATGGGTGACCGTTGCTGCGATAACTTTTGAACGGAAAAAGATAGCGACTTGTTTTCAGGGTAGGTTGCGCATCCTAATGGGATAGTTATGTTCATTGATGGGTATAATCGGCCAAACAGTCTCAGTGTTATACCCATCTGGAATATTGTTTTCTTGATAACTCATAAAATGAAGATCCAATCGAATTCAAACTTGGTAAGTAGTTGTTGAATACCGACGCAAAGAAGTTTGTGAAATTCTGTGAGAATTAAAAATGGAAAAAAAATATTATTCATCTCAAAATATACAATGCCACTTTAATTCAAACATGGTAATTAGTTCTAGAATGTCATCGCAAAAATGTTGGCAAAATTCGTAAAGATCGTATCACTAGAAAATAAAAAACAAATCATTAAAAATCATTGATAAAAATTCTATATATCAGGAAGTATTCGTCCGACATCACTGAAATTTTGCGAGAACCTTCAAAACCTAACTCTATCTCCAAGTTGCATGTTTGAACACAAACGGATCTCTATTGTTGGATATCTGAGCAGACTTGGGCGATATTTTAAAAAGAATAAATACGGAATGAAGAGGATTTATGCAGTATTTTTTTCTGTATATTATCAGATATTTAATGAATTTCAATTCCGATAGAATACACATGTCAGAATTAAAAATTCTTGATTCTCTCATTTCTCAAGTCCTTAAAATGGTACGAAATGTATTAATATCTTATAAAAGCTGATAAAACGGTCTATATCGATGGTGAATTCGACTAAGAGTGTCTAATAGAGGTGAACGGACAATATAAAATGCTTGCAAAAGCTCCTGTCTTCACGTCAGTACTTGCACCAAATTTCTATCAAGAGTGATGCCCAGATATTTGACTAAGGGCCGGTTTCTCAATTGCGAGTTAACCCGAGGTTGCGGGTAACCCGAGTGTTGCGCATTCATGAATATCGCTAAGTACATGCGTCAACTCGCAACCTCGAGTTAACTCGCAATTGAGAAACCGGCCCTTAGGGTCGGTTTCTCAATTGCGAGTTAACTCGAGGTTGCGAGTTGCGCATGTATTTAGCGATATTTATGAACGCGTATCACTCGGGTTACCCGCAACCTCGAGTTAACTCGCAATTGAGAAACGGGCCCTTAGTTCTGTTGTTTTATGGTTTGGCCCTTGAACGCAAGGTTTTGTGTTGATCTGTGATTTGTCTTGTGTATAAACTGCACCAGGGTAGTTTTTCTAGCGTTAATTTTGATTTTCGATCTGTGGTAGTACCTTTCGAGTTCCTTAATGTGCTCTTATATGTATTTGTCTGCTTAATTTGGATGGAGGAAGTCTGCTATTACCGCGGTGTCGTCGGCGAATACTTTGAGTTTTGTCTGATTTTGGAATTTCGTTTATGTTATAGTTGAAGAGAGTTGGGGAGATGAGACCACCTTGCGTCACCGTGCCCAGGTTGGGGATTTTTCAACGCTGGTTCGGAATGTTCGTTCCGTGATATAGAATTGAATGATTTTGATAATGTGTAATGGGAATTGGGTTTGTAGGTGCTTGAATATCAGGCCCTCGTGCCACACAGAGTTAAAGGCCTTCCCGATGTGATCTTTAATTTCGATTGAGATTATTTTCTCGAGAGCTTTTACTTTAATGGTTTAATGCTGAGGGCATATTTTAAGTTCTCTTTTGGTCTTTGGGAAGGATAGCACAATGGCATTTTTCCAAGCGGTTGGAAAGTATGATAATTCTAGGCAGCTGTTGAAGGTGTATTTGGGTTGGACAATAGCTTTTCGTGGGAGTATTTTAGGGTGCGGTTTTCTAATTTTGTCTATTCCTGCAGCCTTCTTCTTTTCTGAGGGATTTGATGCTCCATTTAATTTCCCCAGGAGTTGTGAGGTACTCGGTAGGTATTTCCTGATTTTGGCTTATTAGTGTTTCGATAGCTGGATAAATTCAAATAAACTGCGACCAGTTTCACTTTCGTACAGCCGACGCTATAAGTTATACGTTAAGGTTCACGCCACCTGTGTAGACAACAAAGAACTGAGCTTCCCCCGCTGAAATTCGACTTATGCAAAATGTCGTAAGGATCGTATCACCAGAAAATAAAAAAATATATTTCAGAAACTCTCCGGTGATATCGTGAGAGCCTTAAAAACATAATTGTTCAGCCATGTTTTAAATTTGAATACGATCGGATCTACATTATGTGACATATTGAAAAGTTATTGCCGTGCTGCGTTGGACGAGTTCAGTATCTGGATGACCTGTACCACGATATCTGTCGAACGGAGAGAGATAGCGACTTGCAATTTTCAGCGTAGGTTGTGCTTCTTAGTGCGACAGCTATGTTTATTGTCATTGTCATTATCGGCCAAACGATTTCGGAGCTACAGCCATCTGAAATTTTGTTGGTATTTCCTCAATAACTCAAAAAATCCAGATCCGATTAAACTCAAACTTGGTTAATTCTTGTAGAATGCCGACGCACTAATTTTTGAGAAATTTCGTGAGGGTTGTATTACTAAAAATTGGTTCAAGCCCTGTGGACAGGAGCTTTCTGGCGCTCTAGTTCAAACAGACAAATTATATCTCCGAAAGTATTGGTTTCTCAGAGTTGAGAATTATATCAATTTATTCTTATGATAGAACTGCATCATCAAGGAAATTCAATTCAAATAATAGTTCATTTATCTAGATTAAATGAGCAATCTGAGAATGAGAACTGCACCATGGAAGAAACCAAATTAAAATAGCTGAAATGAATTTGACTCTCTCATATAAAACAGGATGAAATGTACGAGTACACAGATCATATAATAAAGCTTAGATAGAATAATTATAGCATTCAGTGAAAACATAGAAGTTCGATTCATTATTGAAATTTAGAACTTCATCTTAGCAGAAATTGAATTCAAACATCAGAGAAGAATTTAAATTCAATAAGAGTGCCAAAAATTATCAATCCAAAACCAATAGACGAATTCTACCCAACAACGAACTCATCCGAGATATTCATTCCTCAATTCTATGATGAACGATAATATATATCTTTCCTCAAATCTACTCCAATACACCAATATTCCAGTTTTGTTTTTAGTGGAGATATTCTGAACTCAATATTATTAACTTACCATTACCATTCCCATCATCATATGGATTGACCATCGGCATGAAAATATCAACCAACAAAAAGTATGATATTATATCATTCTCATATTTATACGATTGCTCGAATGAAACAACCTCATGTCTCAAGAGAATAAGTTGACATTATAACAATTCATAGAATACCCACATAATAATTCTATTTATCTGTGAAAACGTAGAAATACGATTTACTTTGAAATTTTGAAAAATCATATCTCCGAAAGTATTAGCTTGTTAGAGTTAAAAATGATATGAATGGATTCTTATGATAAAACTGCTTATTGAAAAAAATTTAATTTGGAATTTGTTTTGTAAAAAAAAAATTTTTTTTTTGTTACTCCGAAACCATTTTTCCGATTTTGCCCAATAAGGAACTTATCTGAGATATTTATCCCCCAAACCCACTCTGAAAATTTCAACTCTCTAGCTCATTCCGTTCGAGAGTTATCGTGCCTACGGCCGGCCGGCCGGACGGCCGGATAGAATGAATTTAGACCACGGATTCTTGGTCAGTGAGTCGAACCAAATCGTTTAAGACCATTTTCATCGAAATATTCGAAAATTACAGACATTTGGGCAAATTGATAAGCACTCAGTTCCGAGGAACTAGAGCGCCAAAAACAATAAAAATATTCCTAAAAAAAAAATAGAAATATTTCTTCAAGAATTTTATATTCCAGAATGTAATTATCCTTCAAGCCGCCATTTTACATTCTAGTATCGGACTTCAGCTCGATCAGCTTGTATTTCAGTAATAATTGTGAAAATAAAATTCGAACTGGTATTACTGCTTCTGAAATTTCAAATCATGTAATATTAAAATTGTAGCAACCCTCCGATGGCTGAGATGTCTTCACGACAGTGCTATCCTCGATTTTGCTTACTTTGGACTATGGCTTTTTCAGGGAAAACCTTGACACAACGAGAAACACATCCTAACCTAACTGACCACAGCTCAAACTGATCTATGGGGTAGCCCCGCTACCCCGATGAAAGACTTGATATATATATATATATATATATATATATATATATATATATATATATATATATATATATATATATATATATATATATATATATATATTCTTTTGAACTTGTGCATTACAATTTGTTTTTTATCCAACAATAAAGCATGTGTATGAAAAAAGTGTTAGCAGAGGTTAGTGTAACGGGGTACCATATCATTTGATATATGATACTAGAGCTTAGGGAAAAAACCTCAGCAAAAAAACCCTATCTCCCCGTTAGTGTTGTGATTTAGGAACATTGAAATTGTTAACAAAATATGCTGAAATATTAAATATTGAAGGGCATATTTTTCTTTATTATCGCTTCTTCCTTCAACAAGCAGAGAAGATTCTCCAAGGTACCCGAAACCCAATCTGGAAAAGGAAAAGACTAAGGGAGAAAACGAACAAATTAAAAATGGAATATTCTATATTTCATTAAATAGATTTGAAACTCGCTACCCATTCTAAAAAAGATTCAGAAACATTATGAATAGCCCTAAAACCATCTTTGAATCTATATATGCGACAATTATTAACTAAATGATCTATGGTTTCCTCTGCTTCCCCGCATTCACAACTAGGACTCTCAACTGAATTCCACCTGAAAAGCATGCTGTTGCAATGACCATGACCGGTTCTTAGACGATTCAGAATAGACCATATGCTCCTTGGAAGATCAAACCCCGGAACTCTATTTGAAGGATCAGAAATTAAACCCTTGTTGAATAAATTGCAAGAAATCCATTCAGACCGCCAAACTTCCTTGTCACTTTTATTCGAATTAAGAAAACAGTTGGACCATAAAGGGTTTCGTGACTTCAATCTGGGAATCTTATTGCCTGGAATGTAGGAGATAATCGGAAATGAATTCGGAAAAGAATGAAATTTATTCCAAGAATTTGAAACAGCAGTCTGCCTGCGACTGTGGGGCGGGACAATGTTTGAAAGAACTGGCAACCAATGAATAGGTGTAGATCTAATAGTTCCAGTGATGATTCGCATAGATGAATTCAACTGTGCATCAATTTTTTGAGTATGAGCACTACTAAACCAGACAGGGCAACAATATTCAGCGGCAGAAAAAACCAAGGCTAAGGCTGCCGTTCGAAGAGTAGCTGCATCAGCACCCCATGAAGTACCAGCTAATTTCTGCAGAATATTATTTCTCGTTTTCAACTTCAGACGCAAGTCATCCAAATGAGCTTTGAAATTCAAAGATGAATCTAGTTTCACTCCTAGATATTTAGGATAAAAATTATGTCTCAAGAAAGAATCACCGAAAGTTACACTCAATGTTCTATATTTTATGACCCGGGATAGCGCCAATGGTCAAATGGAAAATTATACTGAATAGTGACTATTGAGAAGAAAGATTTTCTGCAAAACGAAATGCTTCAATTTCGTTTATTTTTGACTAATTATAATGTAGATATTTATGAATCGCCAATTTTCAGGATGAAAAATATGAATTTTTGCATCGAATCAGTAATATGGAATGAAAAATATCATGAATCGTAATCATAATTCCTGTAGAAGTTGTTGGTACTTAAATTCGACCAAAGAAAACGTCGATGTTACTTCTTTACTATGACGCACTGTTTGATAATAAATAAATTACGTCAAAGTGACGTCGATTTTCATTCAAAGACGTAACTAACCAAATTCGACCGATAAAAGGCGTCAAAATGACGTCACCCTGTTACTTGGATATGACAAATCGGTGAATTATCAATAAGGAAGAGAACGGCCTGGTGATATTTTAGTCAGTGGTAGACAACTAACGTCAGATAAACCACAGAACAGATCATCATCTCGGCTCAGTCGATGCTTCGCACTTATTAGAAGAATCAGCATATTCAACGATTAACGAGTGGCGTAGTTATGCGTACTTCATGTGTAACTTTGAACCATCACAACTTAATTTTAAATAAAATGGGTTCCAGCCCTGTGGACAGGAACTTTCTGGCGCTCTAGTTCAAACAGACAAATTATATCTCCGAAAGTATATTGGTTTCTCAGAGTTAGGAATTATATCAATGTATTCTTATAATAGAACTGCATCATAAAGGAGATTCAATTCAAATAATAGTTTAGTTATCAAGATTAAATGAGCAATCTGAGAATGAGAACTGCACCATGGAAGAAATCAAATTAAAATAGCTGACTAAATTTGACTCTCTCTTATAGAACAGGATGAAATGTACGAGTTTGAACACAGATCATATAATAAAGCTTACATAGAATAATTATAGCATTCTGTGAAAACATGGAAGTACGATTCATTATTGAAATTTAGAAAAATCATATCTCCGAAAGTAAAAGCTTGTTGGAGTTGAAAATGATATCGATGAATTTTAATGGTGAAACTGCATCTTAAATAAAAATTGAATTTGAAATTTGTTGCTTAAACAAAAAATTTTTTTTTTCGTTACTCCGAAACCATCTGGCCTATTTTGCCCAATAACGAACTTAACCGAGATATTCATCTCCCTAACCTACTCTGAAAATTTCAACTGCCTAGCTCATTCCTTTCGAGAGATATTGTAGAAATTTTTTTTTGACACTTTGCGGTAACCTGGTCAATATAAAACTTCACATGCGTATAAAGATCATGATTCTACAATTTGATGCTAAATTTCAGATAGATCGAGTGATCAGTTTCGGAAATATTCATATAAAATGTGTTTTACTAAAATCGGCCATAACTCCGAAACCGAGCGATGGATTTCGCCCATTAACGAACTTAACCGAGATATTTACGCTCCAAACCCACCTTGCAAATTTCAATCCTCTAACTCCTTTAGTTCGAGAGTTATCGTGCCTACGGCTGGCCGGACCGGCCAGAATCGATTTCGACCTCGGATTGTTGATCAGTGAGTCGAACCAAATCGTTTGAGACCATTTTCAGCCAGAAATTCGAAAATTACAGACATTTGGGCAAATTGATAAGCACTCAGTTCCGAGGAACTAGAGCGCCAAAAAGTAGCATAGATCTTGATAACGATTCAACATATTTTAATTGTCCCAGTCACAACAATTGCTTTTCAGGTCAAAATTTTTGCGTATTCTCCGAAAATTATGATTGAGATGTCATTCGATTCGGAATGGCATGTAGATAGTTTTTGAGAAAAAGTTAAGGCCGCTTGCAAAAATTGCAATTGTTATAAACAATTAAGTCAAAAAAAAGAAGGAGGTTTAGGTTTTCGCCAATATCACAAAAATTATTTGAGATAGGTAATTCAAATCTGAAAAAAGATTCAAATAGAGGGGGAAATTTCTTAAAAAAAGTCCCAACTCCCGGAACTCTAGGACCAATATTTATATTTTCCTAGAGGGTTAAAAATACACCCGAAAACGGGTACTCCAGCTTGCGCAAGCCACGCCGCCTTCGAAATTTATAAAATTCAGGCGCCTGCAGGATATATCAATGAACAATAATCCGTGGTCCGAAAATGTCTATCGCGACTTTTCAATCAATTATCCATTAGTTAATTAAGAATTTTTTGCTTCTTGAACATTAACATTTCAAGTACGTTAATTGTTGATCTTATAATCTGAGGATTTTTCCTTTCGTGGTGCTATTTTTCGAAGGTATTGGAATAGCCACAGTCCAAAGTAAGCAAAATCGAGGATAGCACTGTCGTGAAGACATCTCGGCCATCGAAGGGTTGCTACAATTTTAATATTATATGATTTGAAATTTCAGAAGCAGTAATACCAGTTCGAAATAGGCAATAGCAATAGGAGACAATAATTATTAAAAATCATTTTTGAGTAGTTTCTGATCACAAGAAAAAGGATTCATAGTAATATTATAAATTGAAGCTTTATAATTTTTCACTTAAATAAATTGTTCAGAACAAAACGAAAATTAACAATTTTTGAAATTTTCCGATGGGAATCTATTCTAAGACCATTACAAAATAGCACCACGAAAGGAAAAAGTTCTCAGATTATTAGATTAACAATTAACGCACTTGCAATGTTAATGTTCAAGCTACAAAAATGTTTTAATTAACTAATGGATAACTAATTGAAAAATCGCGATAAGCATTTTTGGATCACGGATTATTGTTCATTGATACATCCTGCAGGCGCCTGAATTTTTTCAATTTTTTTTATTTTCATATTCAATAAGTTTAAATAATATTTACTCATCAAAGGTACGAAGGGGGCGAGGCTTGCGCAAGCTGGAGTACCCGTTTTCGGGTGTATTTTTAACCCTCTGGGAAAATTATAAATATTGGACCTTCAGTTCTGGCAGTTGGGACCTTTTTGAGAAATTTCATCCTCTATTCGAATCTTTTTTCAGATTTAAAATGTCTCAAATGATTTTTGAGATATTGGCGAAAACCTAAACCTCCTTTTTTTCACTTAATTGTTTATAACTATTGCACTTTTTGCGAGCGGCCTTAGCATTTTCTCAAAAACTATCTAAATGCCATTCCGAATCGAATGACACCTCAATCATAATTTTCGGAGAATACGCAAAAATGTTTACCTAAAAAGCCCTTGTTGACTAGACTATACATCAATAACAGTTCTTAATATTCACATGTCACAGTACAGTAAAATCGCCACATTTTCCTCATAACTCACCGCCGACCTGAATTCTCAATATTCCATGCATGCAATTCTTCGTGCCCCTCGTTTTTTTCGCGGTCGTCTTCGGCATTTCATCAAAGCGTGCTACGGTGAACTTGGGAGCCGATTCCGCCGATGCCCCAAGGGCCTTCCACTCTCGATATGTACGAGGTTCGTGTTCAAACGTTCAAACACATTGAGGTTTGGTGGTGTTCCGGAGATAGATCTTTTGAGCTTCAGTAATCCAGTGGGTAATTTGTTACTTGGATGGCTTCTTATCTTACCGTTATTAGTTGTAGTGTTCTGGAAGTAATACAGTCTGATGTTGAGTAATGGGATTTGTTCCATGGGCTTTATTCCGTTCAGACATTTGGCTGCAGGCTATATGAAATATTGGACTATTTATTATTTTTGAAATATACTCCACTTGAAGTTTTAGTTTTTGCACTATTGGCGGAAAGAATCGCTTCTTACCAAAATGAGTTATCAAAATAAATCATTTTTGCACGTATGTTCTGGGGAACATCGCGTTATAGTTTTGCCCAAATGTCTGTAACTTTCGAAATTTTTGACCAAAATGGTCTCAAACGATTTAGTTCGACTCCCCAATGAAGAATTCGAGGTCAAATTTGATTCTGTCCGGCCGTTGCCACGATAACTTGAGAACGAAAAGATCTAGCAACTTGAAATTTTCTGCGTGGGTGGCGCATCCCAATACGACGGACAAGTTCGTTAATGGGCATAATCGGACCAGTGGTTTCCGACTAATAATTTTGTTTTCAACCAATATAAATCCGATCGAATTGAAACTTGGTGAGTAGTTGTAGAATATGAACCTAAGCACGTTTGTGAAATTTTGTGCGAATCGTATGGCTAGAAAATTTTTAAAAAATTATTAAAATATATTTTTGTTGTCACGATAACTTGAGAACGGAAAGAGATAGTGGCTTGAAATTTTCAGGTTAGGATGTGCAGGTGCACCAGAACGCGACATATTAGTTTGTTCATGAGCATAATCAGCCAAACTGTTTTAGAGTTATAGCCATCTGAAATTTGGTTGTTTTTTGTTTCTCATTAACTCGAAAAATACTGAACCGTTTGAATTCAAACGTGGTAATTAGTTGTAGAATGCCAACGCGAAAATTCTTGCACAATTTCGTGAGGATAGTATTCGTAAAAAATTTGTAAAAAAACATTGAAAATTGAAAAAAAAAATTCTATATATCAGTATCTATCCGTTTGAAATTGCTGAAATTTTGCAAAATCCTTCATAACCTGACTCTACTGTCAAGTTTCAAGTTTTAACATGATCGGTTGAATATTGTTGGAGATTCGAGCATTCTTGTGTGAGTTCAGTAGATGGGTGACCGTTGCCTCGATAACTTTCGAACGAAAGGAGAAAGGGACTTGCAATTTCCAGGGTAGGTTGCGCATCCGAATGGAAGAGTTAAGTTCAGTTATACCCACCTGGAATATTATTTCCTTGATAACTCAAAAAATAAATATTCGATCGAATTTAAGCTTGGTAACTAGTAGTAGAAAATCATCATAAAGACGTGTTTAAAATTTTGTAAGAACCGTACCCCTAGAAAATTTGAAAAAAATGAGGAAAAAAAAAATTTTAAGAACCGCACCCCTAGAAAATTTCAAAAAAATCACAAAAAAAAAATTGGTTCAAGCACTGACGTGAAGTCAGAAGCTTTTGCGCGTATGTTCTATTGTCCATTCTTCTGTATTGGACACCCTTAATCGAATTTACCATGGTAAATTATGTTGTCCATTCTACTGTATTTGACACTTAATTCGAATTTACCATGGTAAATTCTAATTAAGAGTGTCCAATACAGGAGAATGGACAACATAATTTACCATGGTAAATTCGATTAAGGGTGTCCAATACAGAAGAATGGATGTTCTATAACATACGCGCAAAAGCTTCTGACTACACGTCAGTGCTTGAACCAATTTTATTTTTCTAGTGTGATATGAAATAGCTTCTTTTGTGGTATGTTTTGCCCTGCGGCATCAGCCAGGAAGCTCAAATTGATTCCCGAAAAAAACATCCAAATAGCTAGAAAGCATTGTTCTAATTACAATGGTTTATAGGCAGAGATATGACATTTTTGGCGCTCTAGTTATTCGGAACAGAGTGCTTATCAATTTGCCCAAATGTTTTAATTTTCGAATTTTGGGCTGAAAATGCTCTTGAACAATTCGGTTCGACTCACTGATCAACAATCCGTGGTCCAAATCCATTCTGTCCGGCCGGCCGTAACCACGATTAATCTCGAACAGAACGAGCTAGCTAGACAGTTGAAATTTTCAGAATATGTTTGGGAGATAAATATCTCGGTTAAGTTCGTCATTCGTCAAAATCGGCTTAGGGGTTTCGGAGTAAAGAAAAAAATATTTTTTTTACATTACATATTTCAAATTAAATTTTTCTCAAGACGAAATTTCATGATAAGAATACATTCTCAAACTATAACAAACTAATACTTTTGATTTGATTTTTCAAAATTTCAATGATTATTCTTGATTCTATGAAATAGAAAACTCTAATTATGTTTGCTGATGTATGTAAATCCAACATGAGGTGAGTCATAGACCAACGTTTTGAATTTAATTAGGAAAATTGTTGAAAATTGACGCACAGAAGCCAAATTGAAAAAATGTTACAGCATGCAGTGTTCGCAAGTGGTCACCCACCCAAATACTAACCGCGCCCAATGCTTCTTGACTTCAGTGTTCGGACGATATCTAGCATATTCAGCATGGTATGGCCACGAACAATATTTCTTCCTCTGCAATTATATATACGATGCAGTTCTATTTATGCAAGATTGCGAAATGATCCTATCTGACCCGAAAATGTCAAACAATAATTTTGTTTCTATAATTCAAAAGCATATCGTAATTAATTCGGAAATCAGTATCCCACAATTTAATATTAACTTCTAGGATATGTAGATGCATCTTAAGATTATTAAGATATATATCATGATATGGTTTTGACAGTCCTGTGCTAATTTTATATGAATCAAGAATCCTTGGTCAAAATCGGTTCTGTCCGATCGTCCGTTAACAGGATAACTCTCGAACGGAATTAACTAGACAGTGGAAATTTTCAGAGTAGGTTTGGGTTAAGTTCGTTACTGGGCAAAATCAGTGGTTTCGGATAACAAAAAGGAAAAAAAATACTTTACAAACTTCAAATTCTATTTTTTTAGGATGCAGTTTTATCATAAGAATCCATTTATTTCGTTCTCAGCTCACAAACTAATACTTTCGGTGATATCGTTTTTCAAAATTTCAATAATTATTGGTAATTTCATGATATCTTCAATTGAATTTCTCTCATGATGTAGTTCTATCATAAGAATTCATCGATATCATTCCCAACTCTTAGAATCCAATACTTTCGGAGATATGATTGGTCAAAATTTTAACAAGAGGACCAAAGATCCTGTCCACAGGTCTTTCCTACATTTTTATTAAAGTACTGCATACTATGAGAGAAAAAATAAGATTAAATACTTTTTTGGAAGAGCAATTTGATTATTATATATTATCTTGTATTTGCAAATTAAAAATAATTTTTGATGAATTATTTATTCAGGCTGAACATTTGGTTATCCATAACTCCAGAACCGCCAAACAAATTCTTAAAAAATTTGGCAGATACTATCATTTCAGGCCATCAAGGTTATAAATGAAGGTAATGCAGTATGTGCTTCCCAATCCACAATTAATGATACTCCAGGGTGGACATTGGTAGAATCAAAAAGAAGAAATAAGGAAAATAAGGCCAATCGTTCTTTGACTATTCGAGGACAAAAAAAGAGCAGCAAACCAATAATTGGTTCCTCAGAATCGACTGCACTTCTAAGTAGTGTCCGACCGAAACTGGTTTTTCAGCCGAAACCGAAACCGAAACCGAACTTTCGGCCAGGGTCTCAGTTTCGGCCAAAACCGAAACTATTTATTTCATACTGAAATCTACTGTATTTTTTACAATTTTATTTGCATATACATAAAAACAGTTAAGCAGTGTTAAATAAAATAAAGAGACAACTTTTTTGATATCCTTATTCATTATTTTGGTATTACCAACTTATAAAAATAATTAGTCGAAGTATACAGAGTAATTCCAAATCAGACACGTCAACCTTGGAGGAGGTGTTAGTATGGATAATTTGCTGTGGTTTGAGCCATTTTTATTGATGACCAAAAATCAACAGTTTCCGAGATATTTGAGTTCTGGTTCTGATGAAAAAGAATTAGTATGATTTGAAAGGGGATGAAAGAAGCAAATAGAGAAAAATAACGAATTCAATATTTTTTTGTTGCAATGAGCTCGAAATTTTATTAGAAAATGTATGCATAAATTATGTACCACCATTCCATATAGGCAGCACATTATTGAAAGGTTTTTTTCTGGGTTTTCTCTCCCAAATATCTATAAAATATAAATTAATTATTTTGTGATTTGCTTCTGCGTAAGAAACACAATATATTTGTCAGAAGCAATCAATTGAACAATGTTGCCTAACAAACAACAACGAAACAACATCAACGAAGAAACAACTATATCGTAACGTTTCGGAGTCTATATCAGACTCCTTCGTCAGAGGCTTAATGAAAATCTGTAGAATTTTTTTGTTGATAGTTATTGTGAAAATCTTGACTTATTGTGACAATTCTTGAAATTCACAATAACTATCAACAAAATAATTCTAAAGATTTTCATTAAGCGTCTGACGAAGGAGTCTGATATAGACTCCGAAACGTTACGATATAGTTGTTTCTTCGTTGATGTTGTTTCGTTGTTGTTTGTTAGGCAACATTGTTCAATTGATTGCTTCTGACAAATATCTTGTGTTTCTTACGCAGAAGCAAATCACAAAATAATCAATTTTTATTTTATAGATATTTTTCAGAGTTTGGGAGAAAAAACCCAGAAAAAAACCTTTCAATAATGAGTATACCTCCCACAGTATCCTTTAATGATTACTTAAGGCAAGCACATGCCGTCTTTCTGATATATTCAGTTGTTATTTTCCACCTGAAATTGACTCACGCTGTCTTTTGATACAGATTCACTATTTTATATGCCGGACATTCAAAAGGTTGCTTATAAAAAATCTGCTGAAACGAAACTAGTTATGCAATCTAACGAAATCTTTTATAGAATGAAGAAGGAATTTGGCAAGTTTTTAAAATAATTTTGGCATACAAAATTGTGAAATTCGAAAGTTGCAGACAAATTGATATTAGAAATTGATTTTTCATTTATTCATATACCACATTTCAAATCATACTAA
This sequence comes from Halyzia sedecimguttata, assembly GCA_937662695.2. Lineage (NCBI taxonomy): Eukaryota > Metazoa > Arthropoda > Insecta > Coleoptera > Coccinellidae > Halyzia > Halyzia sedecimguttata. Next base: position 3,934,330 of record OW569416.2, on the reverse strand, counting down.
TTCTTTTTCAACCTCTTATACAGCATAGTTTGGTTTTTTTCGTACATATCATATCCTTTTCTGATGAAAATAAACCAAAATTATCATCAAATTTGGTCAACGTAGAAAAAATTGACGAAATATGAACTAAGTTCAGAAATCTTTTAAAAATCACCCGAACTCCAAAAACTGTTGATTTTCGGTTATTAATAAATATGGATTAAACAACAGCTAATGAGACATACTGGCTCCTCCTCCAAGTTTCACGTCTTATTTGGAATCACCCTATGTAATCTATATAATAATCATTAAAGTAAATTCTCATGAATTCTCAGTCTTAACAAAGATAGATTAAAATAACTTGTACGACAATTATGTATACCTACTTTTACCTCCTGGCCAAAGGACCAGGATAATTCACGAACAGTCAAGTTTCGGCCCGGCCGAAAGTTTCGGCCATTTTTGGCCGAAACCGAAACTAAGGCCGAAACTAGATTTCTTGGCCGAAACTGGCCGAAACCGAAACCGAAACCGAACTTTCGGTCGGTCACTACTTCTCAGTGCACCTAAAAAAATCTTATCTTATGTGCATGTCTCAAGACTGAGCCCGTCAACTTCAACTGAAGATATCTGCAAATTCCTTGACCAGTTCGTCACTGATCTAAAGTGTGAAGCTTTGAATTCAAAGCAACCAGATATCTATGCTTCTTTCAAACTTACTTTTCCCACTCAATATCTGGCAAAAATTATGGACCCTACGCTCTGGCCGCAAGGAGTAACTGTTAATAAGTTTTTTCTGAGACGTCGTCGGGAGCAGGGCACAATTTAGTAAATTCCACCAGTTCCTGTCGAATCACGGATAATAATCATCAAACTTCTAAATTGAAAATAATGCAATTGAATGTCCAAAGTCTTGCAAATAAGTTACTGAATTTGGAATTATTACTTGATACAATGAAGCCAGACCTTGTGAGTGTGGCCGAACATTGGTGTCTGAAAGAGAATATTGAACTTATGATGATTCCAGGTTATATGCTGGTCTCATATTTTTGCCGTTCTTCACATAGGGGTGGTGGTACTACCATATATGCTAGAGATTCCATTCAGGCATCTGGAATTTGTGTTTCTCATCTTTCGGAAGAGATGAATTGTGAGGTCTGTGCAGTGAAGGTATCAAGTGGAGACTTGAAGGTGTGTGTTATTAGTGTCTACAGATCACCTAAGGTCGATATCAAAGTGTTATTTGAGAGACTTACCAACGTGGTTCAAGAGTGCGCAGATCAGTCCAAATCACTATTTGTGTGCGGAGATATGAATGTGGGTGTCAATGACTCAAAAAGTAGCTCTCTATTCGGCGACTTCAGGCGGTGCTTCAATTTGGGTATAACATCATTCGAACCAACACGAATATTCGCTGATATTTCTGGTAGAACTTCCTCTTCTCTACTAGATTATATTTTGACAGATGTAGATTTAACGTTATGTAAGACAGATGTTTTCGAGGCTCACCTTGCTGATCATAGGATAATTTCATTAGTCTACTCCTATACGATGGAACATGTTGCATCTTGCAATACTGTTAACAAGGTGTGCTATGTGAGAGAAATTACACAAAATAATTTAGATAAACTCAATAATCAAATTAAAAATATAAGCTTCACGAATATTTATGTAAATTCTAACGTGGATTATTGCTTTGATGAATTTGTGAGCATCATTAAAGATGCCTTTGCTGATTGTTGCCCTTTCAAGAGAGTTGTCAAAAAAAATGTTTTAAAGCCTTGGTTAACCCCAGCGATAAAACTGGCTAGCCTTCATTTGAAGGATATTTATTGGCTTCATTCAAACGTCAAAACTGTGGAATCCTTGAAAATGTATAAGACCGCTAAATCTGATTACAATCAATTGCTGCAAACTACTAAAAGAAGGTATTACGTAAACTTGATGAAAAACTCTTGTCAAAAAAATAAAACCACTTGGAACCTAGTATCTAAGGAAATCGGTAATAAAAATAAAAAACAGAGAAGAATAAATTTGATTTTGAATGGAAATTCATGTACAAATCCTGTAAAGTTAGCTAACTCATTTGGTGGTTACTTTTCAACTGTTACATCTGAGATGCTCGCAAGACATTTCAGCAATACTTTATCAATTTCGTGTACAATATCGAAGATGCTAGATTCAAGTTTCTATTTCTATCCTGTTACAAAATATGAGGTAGCTGATAACATCAAATTGTTGAAAAATAAAAATTCACAGGTATTGATTGTATATCTTCGAGAACTCTAAAGGCGGTCGCCGATTCTATATCCGAACAATTCGCGTACCTGCTGAATCTTTCAATTTCTTCTGGAAGATTTCCGTCAGTTTTGTAGGAATGTATAGTTTGCCCAATCTTAAGAAGGGAGATCCACACAGTATTTCAAACTATCGTCCTATATCCCTTCTGAGTTGTTTCTCTAAGATTTTTGAGAGGATAGTTTTGAATAGAATGCTGAGTTTCTTAAGTAGATTTAATGTGATTACTAGTTCCCAGCATGGCTTCAGGCCTGGCCATTCTACTGAGACTGCTGCAGTTTCATTTGTACAGACTGTTTATGAGAGACTGGACGACGGATTCTTCGTGGCTGGTCTGTTTTTCGATCTCTCAAGGGCTTTCGATTCCTTGAGGTTTGGCTTCATGCTGAGCAAGTTTTACAATCTTGGATTTAGGGGTATATTTCTTGATTGGTTGGAGAGTTATTTAACGGAACGCAGTGTGATGGTTAGAGTCGATGGTGCCGACTCCGAGAGATAAATGCTTGACATGGGAGTTCCCCAGGGCTCTGTTATAGGTCCCCTGTTGTTTATATTGTTTATAAATGACTTGCCTGAACACATCGTCGCACTTGTAATTGCGCTTTTTGCAGACGATTAATCCTTTTTGATTGCGGCAAGGAGCATTGAGGAGCTAGCAGCTGGAGTTTTACTGGATATGTTTGTTTCTTGGTGCAGCAGAAATGGTCTGGTAGTAAATGTTGATAAGACTGTGTGTTTACACTTTAGTCTGAAGAATATGGGCAGAGATCAGGTGCTGACATTTAAGAATCTATCTCTTTCCCCAAATGAGTCTACCAAAATTCTCGGTATACAGATAGACAAATTTTTACGTTGGAATGAACATGTAGATAAATTATGTAAAAAATTAAATACTGCCTACTACGCTCTTGGCAAAATACAAACCTATTTCCTCTCCAATCCCTCCTGGATGTGTATTATTGTCTTGCCTACCCACATTTGTCATACAATATTTTGATTTGGGGTAGTGCATCTGACTTGGATAGAGTTCTTGTGTGCCAGAAGAGGATACTGAGGACTATCCTTAGAATACCTCCACAGGTCTCCTGTCGACCTCATTTCATAGCACATAACATCATGACAGATGCATGGTTGTACATATACAGATGCCTCCTTTATGTTAAGTCCAACGAAGGATCTTTCACGAAGCTGTCAAGTAGTCATCAATATTCGACAAGGAAAGGGGATGTACTGCTTATACCCAAGCATAGAACATCAAGGTTTGAACGCTCACCGCTATACCAGAGCATACGAATATACAATCACTTACCAACAACAAACATTTTAAAATAATTCAATTCAAGAAAACCATTAAGAAATTGCTGTTGTGTAAAGGCTACTATTCAGTAACTGAATATTTATGTGATTGTTCATTATAACCTTGGTCTTGTGACCACTAATTGTACTAATTTGTTTTCTATTTTCATTGTTGTAATTTGACTTGTCCTATACTATATTGTCTAACAGGATCAATAAAGATTATTATTATTATTTTTTTTTGTCGCGTAAGAGGGAGCGTACAGTTTTAAGTCGTCCATGTACAGGAGATGTGAAACCAGATGTTCTCTTCTGCCTGGTGGCCCGGCCTTGTACCATATTCTGCTTTCCCTCAACTCCGTTGTTAATGGTAGGAGTGTTATGCAGAACAGTAACGGGCTTAGCGAGTCTCCTTGAAATACGCCTCGCCTGTATTTCACCCATCCCGTATACGTGGTTCGACCTTCCGATCGAACGGCGAACTTAGTCTTCCATAGCGCCATGATGTTTTTCATCACATGGACGATGTTTGTGTGGACTTTGAGCATCTCAAGCAGCTGTAATATCAAGCTGTGCGACGATGTGTCAAATGCTTTCGCGTAATCCAGCCAGGATGTATGTAGATCGCGCTTGTAGTGTTTTGCATCTTGACAAATGCTCTTGTCAATGAGTAGGTTGTCCTTGCACCCCTGTACTCCTTTCCGTGCCCCTCTTTGCTCGTAGATTTGGTTCCACACTGGTGCAATAACCTCCAGAATGCGGTTTTGAAGGACACTTGTGAGAATTTTATACAACGTGTTGAGACACGTGATAGGGCGGTAGTTCTTTGGCTGTCCTAGATCGCCTGATTTTGGTATCAGTACAGTTCTGCCCTCTACCAACCATGATGGAATTGGCTCAATGTGAATTATTATCCCACTGAATAATCTGGCTACGTGTTGATGAGTAGCTGGAAAGTTCTTCCACCAGTCGTTTTGGATCCCATCCAGTCCAGGTGCCGTGAAATCATTTTTGTTCTTTAGGGCTTGTCTAACTTCTTCGGTTGTTACTTCAGTCATTTCTTCTGTCGGTTGCAGACTTTGATCGCATAATGTCTGGAATCTGTGCTGGAGTATCCCTGGTTTCCGCTGGTCGCTCGTACTCTTCCAGAACCGTTCGACTTCTTCCGGTGATGGCGGGTTTTCTGCCTCTGCTTGTTTGGGCTGAAATAGCTTTGAAGGTTCTGCGGTGAATATGTTGTTGTCCTCTATCCATTTCTGCTTCCTAATCAGCTTCTGCCTTGCTGCCGCAAGTGATCTTATTTTATCGACAGCTTTCTGCTTCAATAGGTTGATGATGGGCAAGTTAATCGTACGGTGTAACGCACGCAGCTCCCCCATCATGACCTCTATCTTCTTGCTAGGCTTCAGTTTTCCTTTCATAACATCTATGATACATTGGTACCAAGATGCTTGCTGCCTCACGTTTTTTATCTTCTGATCTAGCTTCTTCATTCTAGAACTATGTTTGTTATCCCTTGTTGTTGTTCTACCTGGAGGGCACAGAAGTGAAGCAGCAGCTCTCACTGCAGCCACGACATCTTCTAGTGAGCAGTCCTCCTTTAGGTGGTCATCGATGATATTATTCATCTTGGCTAGGTCTTCAGCCTGGAGTCTCCTTTTCAACCGAGCGGTCGTTTTATTCGGATTCCTTACTGCTGCCTCAAATTCTTCCCTTCTGTTGATGACTGGTTCCGGGACATCTCTCACGTGTTCCGTTCTTTGCCTGTTGCATTGTGCGGGATTTTCAACTCGAAATGGGGCAGCTGTCACCTGCCCCACGTCCAGTTCTTCGACTTGCAATCCAGGGTTTGGAGGCTGAATGTTTGTGGCATCTCTCACCTGCCTCTCATCCTGTTCTTCTCTCCTTTGAATCGTGGATTGTTGCTGTTGGTTCCGAGCATCTCTCACCTGCTCTTCAGCTTGTTCCTCTAGTCCTTCTGGCTCTTGAAGCTGCTGCAAGATTCCTCTCTTCTTCAGATGGCTCACCTGGTCTCGCAGGTTTTGCTGCGTCATGAAGCTGAGGTCTGGATTATTTTCACACCACAGAACATGCAGTCTACCCATATATCCCCTTCTTTCTGGTCTGGATCTTCGGTATAACACAGATAGTTGTTCATGTTGCTCGGGTGTCCACTTGTGGCGTCCCCATGGCGTGGTCTTGTTCCTGTTGCCGGGTCCGATTACGGGTTGCTCTTGCGAGCGCAGATTCCCTATGCGACCGGCAACTTCTCTCTCCTCCTCGATGTCCTCGTCGGAAGCTGTAGTTTCTTGTATGACAGGGGCCCGCCTCCTCAGCATCCTGCCGTTGGTGGTTCGCATACTGTCACGCCTAGCACCAACCCCAGACGTGCCCTGGTGATCCCCAGGCTGCAGCTGTTTTCCGAGGCTTCTTGGTTGGGTACTCATCATTGGTTGAGATAAACCGGGGTTCGCGGGCTTGTCACACCCGTATGCTACTAAGTAGTACCCCCGTGCGATTTGCGTTTTATACCTACTGCCAGGTAGCTAAGGCGCCTCGGGTTTGCTAAGCCCGTACTCTGAGACACATCCCAGAGCCCCTGAGGGGCTTATTATTATTATTTTTTTTTTTTTGTCACGTAAGAGGAAAAACCTTTTCTAGGTGCCGCAAGCGGCAGTGTGTGACTCCAGATGTTATTTGGTTACTCACTAAAAAACCTCTCACTCTTCTTGGACTGTTCTTCGTCCTGCCCTTACAGCGTCCCTTAACAAAAGAGATGAGCTGCAAGTGGCCTTCATAGTTGATGGGACCTCATCACTCGTAGTGACCCGAGCAACACTGCTTTCTGCATTCTGTTCGCCAAAACCTCGGCCAAGGATGTACAGGCCGGAATAATCTTCAATTCTGTCACATAGTTCGCTCTCATTCCGCCAAGGCATCCTATGATCAGAACGACCATTTTTACTTTATACCCTGGATATAGGGTTCCCAGCTCAAACAGCAAATCCTTGTATTTCTCCCTCTTCTGTTGTTCTTTCATCACCACATTATTTTCAGCGGGGGAGGAAAATTCGACAACAAACAATTCCCTGAGATCTTTGTCCACCAGTACTATATCTGGCTTTATGGCATGGATCTGCCGAGTTGTTGGAAAAGCATAGTTCCAGTAGATTCGAGCTCTATCATTTTCGATGACTGATTCAATTTCCAGAGGCACAAATGTTAGCACTGGCTCCTTGTCTATACCATAAACTTCTCTCAGAATCCGAAGTGCCGCATTGTGACTTTCTGTGTATCCTGATGGAGCGTGGACTCTGCAAGCAGACAGGATGTGCATGACAGTTTCCTGCTGACTGTGGCATGCTCTGCAAGTTGTTGGGGTGTCCACTTTCATGATGTTCTTCTTATACCATCTTGTATTTATCACTCCATCTTGACAAGCCATAACGAATCCCTCCGTTTCCGACTTTAGACCAGTCGACTTCAAAAACGCAAAGAATAGTTCCTCTGATAGGCCCTGATCTTTCAAACTCCTGAAATATATAGAGTGCAGACTTTTACTCATGTGGTCTTCGAGTAACGTCTTCAGTTGTGCCTGTCTGATCTCTCTGCCTACTCTTCTCTGGTCTGTTGGCGTGATAGGTGTTCCCACTAGCTCATAGTCGATGGATACTCCAGTTATGCTGAGTTTTTCCAAGGCTCTCCGTCCTGCTCTAAATAGGAAAGCTCCTTGGTTCCTGATTTCATGATGAGCTACCATTTTGAGAAGCGGGTCTTCACTTCTCAATATCCGTATTGCCATTTCCAACGTTTGTTGATGGTGTTGGTATTCCAAACTCTGCAAACCTCTGCCACCCTGCGTTCGTGGGAGATATATTCTTTGAACCGAGCAGTTGGGATGCAGGCTCCGATTCATGTTCATCACTTTACGTGTGGCCCTGTCTAGTTCGAGGATCTCATTAACTGTCCAGTTGATTATTCCGAAAGAGTATGTGACTATCGGAACTGCCAAGATGTTCGTAGCTGACACCTTGTTTTTACCAGACAGCTGTGATTTCCATATATCGGATCTTCTTTTTGTAGCTGGCTGTTAAAGCATCCTTGATTCGAGTTGTCTCCAGTGCGCCGCTTTGTTTCATTCCAAGGAATTTGTAATTTTCCTCTTCATCGAGGTGCCGAATGATTATTCCTCCTTCCAGTTCGATGTCTTCTCCTACTTCTTCAGTTCTTCCTCTGCTCAGATGGAAAACAGCACATTTTTCCAAACCGAATTTTTCCAATTCCTATTGCTGTGGTGTATTCCGCAACGATGTTAAGAAGTTGTTGTAGCGCTGCCTTGGAGGGAGCATACAGTTTTAAGTCGTCCATGTACAGGAGATGTGAAACCAGATGTTCTCTTCTGCCTGGTGGCCCGGCCTTGTACCCTATTCTGCTTTCCCTCAACTCCGTTGTTAATGGTGGGAGTGTTATGCAGAACAGTAACGGGCTTAGCGAGACTCCTTGAAATACGCCTCGCCTGTATTTCACCCATCCCGTATACGTGGTTCGACCTTCCGATCGAACGGCGAACTTAGTCTTCCATAGCGCCATGATGTTTTTCATCACATGGACGATATTAGTGTGGACTTTGAGCATCTCAAGCAGCTGAATATCAAGCTGTGCGACGATGTGTCAAATGCTTTCGCGTAATCCAGCCAGGATGTATGTAGATCGCGCTTGTAGTGTTTTGCATCTTGACAAATGCTCTTGTCTATGAGTAGGTTGTTCTTGCACCCCTGTACTCCTTTCCGTGCTCCTCTTTGCTCGTAGATTTGGTTCCACACTGGTGCACTAACCTCCAGAATCCGGTTTTGAAGGACACTTGTGCGTATTTTATACAGCGTATTGAGACACGTGATAGGGCGATAGTTCTTTGGCTGTCCTAGATCGCCTGATTTTGGTATCAGTACAGTTCTGCCTTCTACCAACCATGATGGAATTGCCTCACGGTGAATTATTATCCCACTGAATAATCTGGCTACGTGTTGATGAGTAGCTGGAAAGTTCTTCCACCAGTAGTTCTGGATCCCATCCAGTCCAGGTGCCGTGAAATCATTTTTGTTCTTTAGGGCTTGTCTGACTTCTTCGGTTGTTACTTCAGTCATTTCTTCTGTCGGTTGCAGACTTTGATCGCATAATATCTCGAATCTGTGAAGTGCTGGAGTATCCCTGGTTTCCGCTGGTCGCTCGTACAATTTCTTCCAGAACCGTTCGACTTCTTCTGGCGATGGCGAGTTTTCTGCCTCTATTTGTTTAGGCTGAAATAGCTTTGAGGGTTCTGCGGTGAATGTGTTGTTGTTCTCTATCCATTTCTGCTTCCTGATCAGCTTCCTCCTGTGACATATCAACAATACATATATTGTTGTTCTATGTTCGAGTATCTATGGTTCGACATTGGCATGTCTGCATTGTCAATTGTCAACGTCAGTCATATTAAGATACTTCCTAGATACAACGTGTGTATGCTTTAAGAGAAATACAACATAAAACATAATCAGTGTTTAATTCCAACATCAATATAAAAATAAGACATAAAACGATACATGGTGTCAGGTTATGCGATTTGGGATCAAAACAGAATAATATTTTGGTCAAAACGTGAATTTTGAACCCTTTTAAAATGGAGACACTCAGTGGAAGTTTTAAACCACCGAGAAGCCTAATATTCGACAAGAATATCCATAAAAACTTTGAAATATTCTTAAGAAGTTTGGACATATACCTAAGTGCAACAGGTCTAGTTGAGAAGGACGAAAAAACGAAAATAGCAATATTCCTTAACCTAGCTGGTGAAGAAGCACAGGTAAAATTTCAAACAGTCGATTTAACTGAGCTTAAACGACAGAAATATGAAGAGGTCGTCAATGCCTTCAAAGAATACTGCAGGCCACTCAGAAATGAAACCTTTGATCGATACAAATTTTTCACTTGTATGCAACAAGAAGGAGAAAGTTTCGACAACTTCATCACCGGAGTAAAAATTTTGGCGTCAACATGCAATTTTGGTAACCTAGAAAAATCGCTGATAAGAGACAAGATTGTAAGTGGGATACTGGATCTATCCATACAAGAAAGGTTACTGCAGCAATCGAAACTAACATTGGAGAAAGCTGAAGAAATATGCAGAAGTTCGGAGATAAGTAAGAGACAAGTGAAGGAGTTGAAGAATGATAAGGAAGTGGACTTGGTACAAAGAAAAAACAGAAGTGACAGGTCAAAAAGTGCGCAGGTTAGTAATAAATTTAGACATAATAATGTTAATAAAAATAATTATGACTGTTTGAAATTTGGTCGTAATCATGGTCCTAAAAATTGTCCTGCTTTTGGAAAAATATGCCAATATTGCTCGAAACCTAATCACTTTTCAATAGGTTGTAAATATAAGACAAACAATGGGAAGTTCAACCAGCCTTCCAAATCAGGATATACTCCTCAATTTAAGAGAAGAGTACATGAAGTAAATAATGGTTCTAACAATAATAATACTGATATAAGTGATGAAGATTCACCTTTTATTGATAGTATAGCGATCTCTATTGATGATGTGGAAGAAAATAATAATGAAAGTAAGGCTGTTTGGAGAGTCTCTGTAATAATTAATAGTCAAACTGTAAATTTTAAGTTGGATACTGGTGCTGATTGCAATTGTATGTCTATCAGTACTTATGAAAAACTAGGATTGAAAAGAGAAAATGTTGTTGATACAGGTGTTTCTATAATTACATATAGTAAAGTAAGAGTAAAGTGCTTAGGTTATGCTATTATACAATGTAATGTAAAAGGGGCTTGGTACAATGTCAAAATATATTTGGTAGAAACAAAAAATATTCCCATTCTAGGGCTGAATGCATGCATTAAAATGAATTTAATAAAACGAATTGAAACGTTGCAAAGTTTTAGTGATAAAGATAGTTTTATAAATAATAATTTAGAATTATTCGAGGGCACAGGCAAGATACCTTTTCAATATAAAATTATGTTAAAACAAAATGCTGAACCTCATGTTAGTGGTTGCAGAAGAATTCCTGAAACTGTTAAAAACAAACTAAAATATACTTTAGATGACTTAGTGAAACGAGACATAATAGTGAAAGTAGAAGAGCCAACAGAGTGGGTAAACAACATAGTAATAGTGGAGAAACCAAATGGCTCCTTGCGAATTTGTTTAGATCCGTTACATTTAAATAAAAATATAATTCCTGATCAATTTCCAATTCCAACATTAGAAGACTTAGCATTCAAATTGAAAGATAAAACAATATTTACAGTAATTGACTTAAAAGAAGGGTTTTATCAAATACCTTTAGAAAAAGAAAGTATGAAGTATACATGTTTTTTGACACCTTTTGGTAAGTTTTGTTTTCGAAGACTTCCATTTGGTCTCAAAGTAAGTCCTGAAGTATTTCAGAGAACAATAGAAAAAATATTTGGAGATCTTAATGTAGGCATATATTTTGATGATCTAATAATAGGAGGCGCTACTATTGAAGAGCATGATTCAGTTTTGACTGAAGTGATAAAACGTGCAAAAAAGTATGGTATCAAATTTAATATGAGTAAAGTAGGTACAATTTAAAGTACATGAAGTGAAATATCTAGGACAAATATTCTCTTCTACAGGTATATCTCCTGATAGTAATTATATACAAGCTGTGATAAATATACAAACACCAAATGATAAAAAACAACTTCTTCGCATAATTGGTATGCTCAATTACCTAACAAAGTATATTCCTAATTTGTCAAATTTTTTATCTTCTCTTAGAGAACTTATAAAGAAAAATATGCCTTTTGCTTGGAATGATAATCATACAAAAATTTTGAATAATATTAAAAAGTATATTACACAAATGCCACAGTTGCAGATATTTGATCCAAAGCATCAAATAGTAGTACAGACTGATGCAAGTAAAAATGGACTTGGTGGGTGTCTACTTCAAAGAGGAAAACCAGTAGCTTTTTGTTCAAGAGCAATGACAGAGGCTGAAACCCGTTATCCACAAATTGACAAGGAGTTATTGGCTATTTGTTTTTCTCTTGAAAAATTTCACAACTTTGTGTATGGACGAAAAATATTAGTTAATACTGATCATAGGCCGTTGGTGTCAATCTGTAAATAAGATTTTTATAAAGTGACTGGTCGACTACAAAGACTTAAGTTGAGACTTTTGAAGTATAATTTTGATGTTGAGTATTTGCCGGGAAGGTATATGTATATTGCAGATTTGTTATCAAGAAGTTTCCTTAAAGAAAATACTGAAAGTACCAGTCGATTGGATACCAATTTTACTGTCCATAGTGTGGATATAGAACTTTCTATTTCTGATGTCACACAAACAAGATTAAAGAATGCTACACGAAATGATTCTGCATTAAAACAGATAATCTCATTTTGTAATAATGGTTCGCCGCTAAAATCAGAACTTCCTATTAACTCTGAATTACTAACATTTTATAAGATACAAGATTCATTACATTCAAGAAATGATCTAATTTTCTTGGATCATAAACTAGTAGTGCCTACTTCTTTGAGATATGTAATGTTGGAGAAACTACATACTGCACATTTAGGTATTGAAAAAACTAAAAGAAGAGCTAGAAAAATTTTCTATTGGCCTAAAATGTCTACAGACATACAAAGGTTTATTTCTAAGTGCTCTGTTTGTCTTAAATATTCTCGTAACAATATTAAAGAACCAATGATACCTCATGATAGACCTAATTTACCCTTTAATAAAATTGCTTCTGACATTTTCACATATGGAGGGTCTGATTATTTGGTTGTGGTAGATTATTTCAGCAACTGGATTGAACTGAATCCCTTGAAATATAAAAGTGCACAAGAAGTTATTAAACATTTTAAACGAATTTTCTCAACATTTGGAATTCCTAGAGAAGTTATTGCAGATAATGTTCCCTACAACAGTTTAGAATTCAAAAAATTTTCAAGAAAATGGGATTTTACTTTGATAACGTCTAGTCCACGGTATCCGAAATCAAATGGACTAGCAGAACGTGCAGTTGGTATTTGTAAAGATATGTTGAAGAAGTGCTCTGAAAGTGACACTGATGTTTATTTAGCTCTCTTGGAGTACAGGACAACTCCTTTGTCAGGTTTGAATTTATCTCCAACAGAGTTATTAAACAACAGATTATTGCGTACAACCTTGCCTGTGACATCGAATATATTGTCTGAAAATCCTAAAGTTAACATAAGAAATATTGTCAATTATAGAAAAAGAAATTGTAAAAATTACAACACAAGTGCTAGAACCAGAAGAGAGTTCAGGATAGGTGAGAGCATTATTTTCAAAAAAGAACAGTGTAGATATTGGCAACAAGGGGAGGTAGTTGAGAAAAGTAGTACTCCTAGGTCATATCTGGTGAGGGATGAATTTGGCAGAATTTTTAGGAGAAATTCTTCCTTTATTAAAACATGTCCAAATTCTACTCTGCCTCTGAGATCAGAAGTTGAAAATGACGATACCATTGAACCCAGCCCTAATGAAAACTCCTTTTTTAAGTCTAATGATTATTCTAGTTCTGAGAGTAATGAGAATACTCCTCATAATGATTTTAATGGTGCTAATGGTAATGGTCAAATGACCAGCAGTAATTTATGTTCATCCTATTCTGGTCAACAAACATTCTTTAAACAATTTTCAAATGTATCTGGTAAAGGTAGTGTTGTTACAAGATATGGTAGAGTTGTAAACAAACCTGTTAGGTATACAGATCAATTGTAATTTCTTTTTATTAGTTTGTAAGATGCTAGATGTTACTCTCTTTAGTTGGAAAAGGGAGAGATGTGACATATCAACAATACATATATTGTTGTTCTATGTTCGAGTATCTATGGTTCGACATTGGCATGTCTGCATTGTCAATTGTCAACGTCAGTCATATTAAGATACTTCCTAGATACAACGTGTGTATGCTTTAAGAGAAATACAACATAAAACATAATCAGTGTTTAATTCCAACATCAATATAAAAATAAGACATAAAACGATACACCTCCTCGCTGCCGCTAGTGATCTTATCTTATCGACAGCTTTCTGCTTCAGTAGATTGATGATGGGCAAGCTAATCGTACGGTGCAACGCACGTAGCTCCCCCATCATGACCTCTATCTTCTTGCTAGGCTTCAGTTGTCCTTTCATAACATCTATGATACATTGGTACCAAGATGCTTGCTGCCTCACGATCTTCATCTTCTTATCTAGCTTCTTCATTCTTGACCTATGTTTGTCATCCCTTGTTGTTGTTCTACCTGGAGGGCATAGAATTGAAGTAGCAGCTCTCACTGCAGCCACGACATCTTCTAGTGAGCAGTCCTCCTTTAGGTGATCGTTGATGATATTATTCATCATGGCAAGGTCTTCAGCCTGGAGTCTCGTTTTCAACCGTGCAGTCGTTTTGTTCGGATCCCCTACTGCAGCCTCGAATGCTTCCTTTCTGTTGATGACTGGTTCCGGAACATCTCTCACTTGTTCCGTTCTTCCCCTGTTGAACTGTGCAGGGTGTTCCACTCGGAATGGGGCAGCTGTCACCTGCTCCATGTCCAGTGCTTCGACTTGCGATCCAGGCATTGGAGGTTGGATGTTTGCGGCATCTCTCACCTGCCTCCCATCCTGTTCTTCTCTCCTTTGAATCGTGGATTGCTGCTGTTGGTTCCGAGCATCTCTCACCTGCTCTTCAGCTTGTTCTTCTGTTCCTTCTGGCTCTTGAAGCTGCTGCAAGATTCCTCTCTTCTTCAGATGGCTCACCTGGTCTCGCAGGTTTTGCTGAGTCATAAAGCTAAGATCTGGATTATTTTCACACCACAGAGCATGCAGTCTACCCATATATCCCCTTCTTTCTGGTCTGGATCTTCGGTATAAAACAGACAGTTTTCCATGTTGCTCGGGTGTCCACTTGTGGCGTCCCCTTTGCGTGGTCTTGTTCCTGTTGCCGGGTCCGACTACGGGTTGCTCTTGCGAGCGCAGATTCCCTATGCGACCGGCAACTTCTCTCTCCTCCTCGATGTCCTCGTCGGAAGCTGTAGTTTCTTGTATGACAGGGGCCCGCCTCCTCAGCATCCTGCCGTTGGTGGTTCGCATGCTGTCACGCCTAGCACCAACCCCAGACGTGCCCTGGTGATCCCCAGGCAGCAGCTGTTTTCCGAGGCCTCTTAGTTGGTTACTCATCATTGGTTGAGATACAACCGGGGTTCGCGGGCTTGTCACACCCGTATGCTACTAAGTAGTACCCCCGTGCGTTTTTGCGTTTTATACCTACTGCCAGGTAGCTAAGGTACCTCGGGTTTGCTAAGCCCGTACTCTGAGACACATCCCAGAGCCCCTGAGGGGTTATTATTATTATTATTATTATTATCAAAACTTTCATATAAACCATACCGAAAAAGTACAGACTAGGACTTAGTAATTTTGGTTGTCAGTCTAATAAAACATCCTGTATATGAAATATAATTTCGTCGCTAATGTCATCCGATTCTGCATAGATTTCTCCTTCGAATACAGTTCTCGCTAGAACCGTTCATCTCAATCTTCCAATTTTTTTAAAGAACATATATATGCTCGAGTGCAGTTTGGACGATTTCAAATGTTTTTAATATAAAAATGCAATAACAGCATTCAGAGATGAGATCTTCCTGAAACTGAACGTATTGATTAAATGTAATGGAAAAGGGCAAAATTATTTGAGAGTTTACGGTGTGCACACTCACTCTGTTTTTAATTGAGTATTCACTAGATGTTAATTTAAAAGATGATATGAGAATTTTTTGAACCAAGATATTTTCTGGATAAAAACCTACTGAACAAACTCAAATTATTAAAAAAAAATAAACAAAGGATAAACTATAAACAACACACAAAAAAAATTACGAAAATATGGCCTCGTCTTAAGGAGAATTTAATTGTAATTGATATGAGGTGCAACGAGACCTCTCTTCTCTATGTTTAATATAGAGGGGGTGGCTACCCCTCTGGAAGTATGGCCGTATTAGGATGCTTCGCACCAAAATTGACGGTTTTCAGCGATTTCCTTTAATCACATTTTCACGTAATATTAGATACATCATTTTCGTTGGGACATCCACCTACTCTACAAGTGCATGTCACTGAACTCCTCCTTAACGACGTGCACGATCTTGACGAAATTTCGGGTTTGTGTTTGAGTTTTAATTTTGTTTTAATTGGATCGGATTTGTATATTCTGAGTTATAGGGGAAATAACCACAAAATTTCGGATGTGTTTAACTCCAAAACCGTTTGGCCGATTAAGTCTATTAACACCCTTAAGTTTCGCATTCGGATGCACAATCTACCTTGAAAATTGCAAGTCACTATCTCTTTAAATTCTCAAGTTATCGTGAGATACATAATAGTACTTTATAATTTTCCATATCCTATAACTAGCTACCAAGTTTAAATTCGATCGGATCTGTATTGATTGAAGACAAAATTAGAACTCGGAAACCGTTAGGTCGATTATACCCATTGACGAACTTGTCCGTCGTATTTGGGCGCGCCAACTACCTTGAAAATCTGTATGCGTTCGATAAAAATCCTGACAACGGCCAGCCGAACAGAATCAAATTTGGCCTCGTATTCTTCATCAGTGAGTAGAACCTAATCGTTTGAGACCATTTTCGAAAAAAAATCAGACGTCACAGATATTTGCGCGAAATGATAGCACGCTGTTCCACAGAACATGCGCGCAAAAATTATAAATTCAGGAATAATTCACCGTTGAAAACTTTTGAGGAATTCATGGATAATTATAGACCTTCTGAGAATAGTTCATAGTTTTGTTGGCGTGTACAATACATGGCACTGATGTCAAATTCTGTAGGCATCATATACTTGCGTCCTACTTAGGCGTTGTTTTGACATTTCAATCTCTGTTCGCTGTATTTAGATTTTCCATGTATCACGATTACGGTTATATTGGGGTAGATATTATTCAGCGACAAATTTCGCATTGTGGTAAAAACAAAACAAACTTTATTTCTTTTATTACTCAGACCCAACATTTAATACAATATTTTTTTAAATTAATATCGATTTGAATATCACTGAAATTACGAAGTAAAAATTCTGTTTTTACTTTGTTTGCTATTATTTAACCAAGAAAAAAATATTGTTCATTTGAATCGTATGATATTGGTGAGGAATCACATTCTTCTTCTATTAGCAGTCCATCTTTGGCGTACTTACACTGAGAGAAATGGTAGGGTTAATAATTAATAAATCTTTATTTGGGACAGTTTTATTTGTCATAAATAAATTTTATTAATTATTAATAAATATTATTAATAGTTAGAACAACTTGATATAAACCTTATTTCTCATAAATATTCCATTTATTTGGGCAAGATTTATTAATAATCAAACTGGTTTATTATCAGTAAATAAATGTAATCCAGAAATGTCATGTTCAAAAATATTATTAACTATAAACAAATGATTCATTTCCACCAAACAAATCTTATTTGAAGTAAAAACTGCCCTTATTACTATCAAACAAACATTTATTGAATTATGATTCAAGCAAGATATATATATATATATATATATATATATATATATATATATATATATATATATATATATATATATATATATATATATATATATATATATATATATATATATATATATATATATATATATATATATATGAGAAGTTTCAAGTCATTTATATCCTCGTTACTCTCAATTTCTGAATGATCTTCATCGCCAATGTCGCTTATAAGATGACGGCAAACCTGGGGTCCCTTGAAGGTTTTCATTAAGCATGAAGGATGGAACTTCACCTTGCATTTAATACAATTTAAGTATTCCACCACTTTCTTGTTACAATATCCGCAAATAACACTTGATCTTGTATTAATTTTCACATTTTTATCGGAGCTCTCCGACTCATCGACTTCACTTGACGCCATTACGATGAACGACTTAGAAGTGCCCTCATTGATGTTTGCATCCAAAATTAAATTTCGGAGATATTCCCACTCTGTTAAAAAAATGACAAATGAGACTACCACAATCATTGTTAATATTTCCCCCGTTTTTAACCAGATGGAGGAACCTCCTAATTTCCTTATATCTGGTCGTTTATAAACAATAACACTGCAAGAATTCCTAGAAGAATTCACTACAACTACTTCCCTAATTTCTCCAAACTATTAAAATTTTGATCGGTCGTGAAACTTCTAGTTCCTTTAGTTCTCGCTCCAACTATATAGTCACTTCTTCCTTCTATAAATTTTCATATAGAAGGAAGATTTTATATTGTATAAATATTGCATTTGTATAAGTCCTTCATGTTTGTTATCAAAATATCGGTAACAAGAAAATACATTTCGTTGTTCTGATTGAAGTGCGTTCGAATCTTCCACCACTTCCTATCTCCGTAATTGTTATCTGATTGCAAGTAACAATTTATGCCGTAATAAACGAGATTACTGCTGGGTGCAGTTAAGTATACCCTCTTTTCATCGATTGTTTACTCACAACGATAAATCAACGAGAATTAATAATTTTCACCCGTTTCTCGAAGCAAAAACAACAAAAACTCATCCTTCTGATAAAACAATCAGGGTACGGAACATTTGGTACTTCGAAACAACATATTCCTGATAAAAGAATCAGGATTCAACATTTGGTCCTTCAAGAAAACAGTATCCTGATTAAAGAATCAGAAGTCAACATTTGGTCCTTCGAGCTGGATTATCCTGATCAGGATCCAACAAACAGAATCATAATTTGAAAAAAAAAGGGATGCCATCGGAAATAATGAAGTTTGAAATGAAAACTCGAATCGGTATTTGTCATGTTTTTGTGAATATCCTGTAGAATTTCTTTTTCATCGAAATCAGTGTGGAAAACTCACAACAAGGCTTCAATGATAGTTCTTGAAAATTTCATCCTTCTAACGTTGAAGGGCAAGTAGCTATCATCATCTTTCTGATCATCCTGAATAGAGAATATTTGTCTGAAAGTACAAATAACTCTGGAAAGCTTAGGAATATTAGTGGAGTCATATGTTATTTATAATATATATAAACAGCATAAGTAAGTGCAGTAAGTGTAGGTTCTTTTTGTTCGCTGATGATCTGCATGAGAGTTAAATCTCTTCGGGACTGCTTGATTTTGCAGAGTGAATTGGATAATCTTGTTGTTTTTTGTAGAAAGAATGGCCTATACTTGAATTTCTCAAAATTTAATGTAATTTCTTTCACTCGCAATAAAAATCCAATAGTATTCTCTTATAAATTAGATGAAACTCTATTGCCAGTAGTGGAGAAAGTGAAGGATCTTGGCGTCGTATTTGATCGAAAGCTTCTGTTCGATGCTCATATAGATTTTGTTGTTGAATCATGTAATAGACTAACTGGTTTTTTATTGAGGGAATGCCGTCAATTCAGAGACATAAATACTCTTACCACTCTGTACCTACTATTCACTCATTTCTAGTAAAATAAAGTATGCCTCAATTATCTGGAACCCAAATTACAAGGTGTATATATCACGTTTAGAAAGAGTCCAAAACAGATTCCTCAAATTCTTGAGTCATAAAATAGATTTCCGATTAAGTCCTGGAAATACCGAGAACTATTTTATTCGACTAAAGTTTTTTAGCTGGCTCAGTCTGGAAAATCAAAGGAGAATCAACGATATTATGTTTTTGTTTAGATTATTTAGCGGTATAATTGAATCTGCCGAAGTTCTTAGTAAGGTCTCACTGCATGTGCCTGCCAGGTCCCTCAGACAACATTATTCGTTTCACATACCATCGGTAAATACGAATAGATCCTTAAATTCACCTCTATGTAGAATTCTCCGATTAAATAATGAATTATCGAATGAAATCGACATTTTCCATCACAGTAAGAATGTACTCAAAAATAAATTAAGGCGTTTGTTTTTGGAATGAGGAGAGGTTATTATGTTTATGTTAAGTATAATCCTGTTTTATATATTGAAAAAAGAAAAACATTATTATTATTACTTTTTTTTCTTGTTTTTGTTGTCACAAATGTAGCTTCTAGTTAAATTGATTTTTCTTTTGTGAATACTGTTTTTGGGTGTTTCCATACACCTGTTTGTATTCCTTCTTGTAAATAAATAAATAAATAAAATTACGATCAACGTTAGAAAATGGGAAATCCAAACTTCCGGACAAAAACATGAAAATATTTTCGATTTTCTCGGCATACGGGATTACTTACTGAAAATGGAATTTCATGAAAATATCTTGAGTGGTATAATTTTGGGTGAGGTTAAGAAGCTATAAACCCTGTATGGTTTATCAGAAATTCGAATATCGCAAAACTAGCTATTAGTAGACAAGCCTACGTTCGAGCAGGACAACGTCTGTCAGGTCCTCTAGTGTAGTTATAAATGCTTCAAATTTCCCATTTTAAACCCTCGATCTCAGCAGATTTGAACTATTATTCCGTATTCACTGCAAATAAACAAGTCTCAGTATCGAATGGTGCCTGCATTGAATTGACGCTTCTAAATTCGCCACCGTGCGATCGACGCTTTTGAATTATCAATCCTCCTGGGAAATATGCAGTGAAATATTTCTAGTGATTTAACGTTGTTGTGGAATTTCTCCAGGGTACGTGCAAGAGGTGAATTATGGAATAAGGACAACTCGTATTTTAAGGAGTTTCCCTATTTCAGTGCAAACAAAGATTGCGAGTCATAAATAGCCTGTCTCCAAATGAAGATGAAATGCGTAATATCAAGGAGGACGGAAACGTGGATTTTCTGAGAGGATCTGTATTAGAGTGTGTTTTCGTTGTAAAGCTGTGGCGAATGAAATACTGGATTCATTTTCAGACCTTATTTTCGTCTTGTCTAAGCAAGATGAGAAGTTATTGCGCGTATATTCAGGGGAACATCGCGTTATCATTTTGCCCAAATGTCTGTAATTTTCGAATTTTTCGCCGAAAATGTTCTCAAACGATTGGGTTCGACACTCTGATGAAGAATTCGAGGTCAAATTTGATTCTGTCCGGTCTCGATAACTTGAGAACGGAAAGAGACAGCGACTTGCAATTTTCAGGGTAGGTGGCGCATCCCAATACGACGGACAAGTGCGTTAATGGGCATAATCGGTCCGATGGTTTCCGAGTAATAATTTTGTTTTCCACCAATATAAATCCGATCGAATTGAAACTTGGTAAATAGTTGTAGGATATAAACCTAAGCACGTTTGTGAAATTTTGTGAGAATCGTAACACTAGAAAGTTTAAAAAAAATTATTAAGAAATATTATTTATGTCACGATAACCAGAGGACGGAAAGTGATAGCGACTTAAAATATTCAGGTTGGGTTATGCATCTGAATGCGACATTTGAGTTTGTTTATATGCATAATCGGCAACACGGTTCTGGAGTTATACCCATCTGAAATTTGGTAATTTCCTCAATAACTCGAAAAATACGAAACCGATCTAATTCAAACATGTTGATCAATTGTAGGATGCCAACGTGAAAGTTCTTGTGAAATTTCGTGAGGTTCGTATCACCAGAGAATTAAAAAAAATCATTGAAAAAAAATTCTATATATCAGAAAGTATTCCACCGACATCGCTGAAATTTTGCGAGAGCCTTCAGAAACTAACTCTACTACCAAGTTCCAAGTTTGAACATGATCGGATCTATATTGTTGGAGATCCGAGCAGCCTTGTGTGAGTTCAGTAGCTGGATAAGTGACCGTTGCCTCGATAACTCTGAAATAAAGGAGATAGGGTAGGTTGCGCATCTGAATGCGAGAGTTAGGTTCGCTGTTGGCCATAATCGGCCCAACGGTTTCGGAGTTATACCCATCTGGAATACTATTTCCTCGATAACCCAAAAAATATAGACCTGATCGAATTTAAACTTGCTAACCATACCAAATTTTTAAAAAATTTGGAAAAGATATTATGTATCTCACGATACCTTGACAACGGAACGAAATAGCGACTGCATAATCTGCCAAATGGTATTGGAGTTATATCAATCTGAAATTTGGTTACTATTTCTTCAATAACCCAAAAATTACGATGCTGATTCAATTCAAACATGGTTATCAGTTCTAAAATTCCAACCCAAAAATTTTTACAAAATGACCTGAGGATCGTATTACTAGAAAATTTTAAAAAAATTATCGCAAAAAAATTATATCACAATTTTTATGTCCGGCAGGATGGGTTGCTTCGATAACTTTAGAACGAAAGGAAATAGTTACTTGCAATTTTCAGGGTAGGATGCACATTCCAATGGCAGAGTTAAGTTCGTTTTTGGGCATAATCGGTCCATCGGTTTCGGAGTTATACCCACCTGGAATATTTTTGCCTTGATAACTCAAAAATATAGACTCGATCAAATTGAAACTTGGTAACTAGTTGTAGCATATCGACATAAAGGCATGTGTAAAATTTTTTGAGGACCGTACCCCTAAAAAATTTTAAAAATATTACGTTCAAGCACTGACGTGAAGTCAGGAGATTTTGCGCGTATGTTCTATTGACCATTCTCCTGTATTGGACACTCTTAATTCGAATTTACTATGGCAAATTCGAATTAACCATGGTAAATTCGAATTAACCATGGTAAATTCATATTAAAAGTGTCCACTGCTGGAGAATGGACAATATAATTTACAATGGTAAATTCGATCAAGAGTGTCCAATACAGGAGAATGGACAATAGAACATACGCGCAAAAGCTCCTGACTTTACGTCAGTGCTTGTTTATATTATTATTTGTTTGTTTCGATCCAAGAATCGATACTTTATCTCGTGTCTCTAGCTAGCTATAAAGCTGAGACCAATTAATCGCTGTCACTCTTTTCATACAGTGCGCGTAAAAATTATGGAACAAATTCATTTTCCCAGAAGAAAAATATTTGGCAACAAAATCCTGAAACAGTTCAATTTTTGTTTCACTTTTACCAAATTTCTATGCATTTTTGAAGGATTTTTGTTGCACCTTGTGCCATCCCCATCAACCCTCTAAATTTTTTGAATAGGGAAAGTGGGTCATGTGGTACTTTTTTGGGAAGGTCTTTGTATCTTCTTCACAGGCGTGCAGAAATTTTCAAGAAACAAAATTTCATTTTTGAAAAATAGTTCAAAAAAGTTTTCAGTATGTGCACTTTGTCATGGCTCATTTACTTTGAGACGATGGTACCTGAAGAAATTTGTCACCGAATGAAAGTTGACCATTACAGTTTTGTTCATGCACATTCAACCCCTTTCGACCCCCTCACTCCCCCTCCCCATTTTTTTCTCCATTAAAGGATTCGTACGGCCGGCCGTCCGTCCGTTAACACGATAACTCTCGAACGAAAGGAGTTAAAGAATTTAAATTTGCAAGATAGGTTTGGAGCGTAAATATCTCGGACAAGTTCGTTAACGGGCGAAATCCATCAAGCGGTTTCGGAGTTATGGCCGTTTTTAGTAAAAACATTTTTTATGAATATCCTCGATCTATCTGCAATTAAGCACCAAATTGAAGGATAATGACCTGCATATGAATGCGAATATTTGTAAAATTTTGAAAATTTTCAAATTTTTTTTCTACAATTACTCTCGAACATAATGAACTAGGCAGTTGAAATTTTCAAAGTAGATTTGGGAGATAAATATATTGTTATTGGGCGAAATTGGCCAATCTATTTCGGAGTAAAGAATTTTTTTTACATTACATATTTCAAATTCAATTTCTTTTTAGATATAGTTTTAATATAAACATCCATTGATATCATTGGTAACTCTAACAAGCTAATACTTTCGGAGATATGAATTTTCAAAATTTCAATAATAATTCGTACTTCCACAGAATACTGCACTGAATTATTCTATCTATGAATTATTATATGATATGTGTTCTTACATGTCATCTTATTTTCCTATGAGAGATAAATGGCAAAAATATTTCTGGTTCGTTATTCTTGATATAAAATACACCTCTCCTTTTCTAGAAAACAAAGTATGATTGAATGCAAAATGATCAGTGAAATAACCTCAGCTATCGTACAATTATGAGGATGATATGATCTTATACTATTAAGGTGATAAAAGAATGCCCGTGGATAATCCATATGATGATGAAGATATATTCTTTGGTAAGATACATGATCAAATTGGTTTCAGAATATCTCCAGTAAAAACAAATCTGCAATATTGTCTAAGTTTTAGTTGATATAATATAATTTGTCTTCGATCGTGGGGAAACACACTATTTTGACCTGTTTTCTATGCGCAAAGCTCAACATTCCAGAATAGTGGGCAGTTGCTAAGCCGCACTGCTGCAACGTGCGGTAATGTTACAAATGGATTATTACAATGAAATGAAACAAAGTATGGTTTTAATTTTTAAGTAATTTCCATGGTTACCACTTCTATATTTCAATATGAACATAGAGAAACCTATTTAAACTTACTTGATTACATCTTGAATGTAATATTTTTTAATTAATTTTTTGAATGTAAATCAACGATCGAAGAAAAAATAGTATGTATAATTAGTGGGAAAAGCATATTCCCAAACTCCTATGTTACCAGACTCGTCGCTACGCTCCTCGTCTGGTAATTATCACAGTCGTTTAGGAATATTATGCTTTTCCCACTAATTATACAATATTCTATTTGAGAGTAGATTTGAGGAATGAATATCTCGAATAAGTTCGTTATTGAGGGGAATCGATCTGTTTGAATTTAATTTATTTCATGGTGCAGTTCTATCGTAAGAATCCATTTATATCATTCCAAGAGACCAATAATAGATATGATTTGTCAAAGTTTGAACAAGAGCGCCAAAGCTCCTGTCCACAGGGCTTGAACCAATTTTTAAATTATGAATAGGGAATGTACGTGGTGCCATTCCTCATTCGGACGCTTATTGCAACACCTAATCAATTGTGTACGGTGTTTCATGATTGGATTAAATTTGTTGGAAATACAATATGTTTAACGGACTCTCTGGGCTATGCCACTCTCATAGAGTGGATATTTTAGAATTTATTGCAACTCTAACCGAGGCCTTCTCGAACTAGCTTTTTCAGCATTCTTCTGAAATTCGCGACGCGTGAGATATGTACGTGTTCATAATCTACTTAGAGTGCATAGCCAATATGCTAAACACGCTGTATTTTCGTCAAACTTAATCAAAATATGTAAACAGTACAGAATTAATTATAGGTGTTACAATCCGTTATGATGTGTTCTGAACTCACTGTTCATAATTTCTGAAGGGTACCCACCGCTCTGATGGGGTGGATATTTCAGAAATTATTTCACCCCTAAGAGATGTCTTCTCGAATCGAAAATTGAGCTATTTCAACATTCTTCTGAAATTCACGTCGCCTACGATTTGTTCGTGTTTATTACTAAGTTAGAGCGCATAGCCCTAAAATCGCCCTAACATCCTACAACGGACTGTATTTTGAACAAATTTGTTCCAATCAAGAAACAACGTATATAATTTATTAGGTGTTGTAATAAGCTTTCGAAAGAGGTATGGCATCACCTACATTCCCTGTTCATAATTTTAAGAGGGTAGCCACCACTCTTCAGGGGTTGATATTTGGAAGGAAATTTCTATTCTGGAAGATGTCAATGGGACAATCGGTATAGAACAATGATGCAGAAGCATGTTCAAAATAACAAAGTTTTCAATTTAATTTACCTGCATCACTTGTCACCGTCATTTCCGATGCGCTTGTCAACCGCACCTGCTACCCTTACTTCTTTTCCTTCCTCGAAAGGTGCCCCTTTGTCGCATGTCTTTCATTAAGTGTCGAACCTGTTTTCAGGTGACAGGGTCTCCTGTTCAGTTTCCTTTTCTCGCCTCTGAACTCGTGTCTAGGGGAGAAAGGATTCAAAGATCCCGAATAGTCCCGACAGATTTACTTCCCGGTTATCTCAGATCCTACTTCCCTGTATCTGATACTCCGTTAATGTTGTATATTAAATATCGGTTCTGGTGGGAAATTACATCATATTTCTTAATAATTAAATCCTATTGAAAACTCGATTTGATTTCTTTGTTATCGCTACCAACTTAGATAACCCTGAATCATGTCTCGGGTTAGTGGCTATCTAGGTGGGTTTGCTATTTTTCCATAAATAAAAGAATACCAGGATGAACTCCTCTGGGAGAAACCCAGTTACAAAATAACCTGGCTGTTAATCACACCAACTCTCTGCTAAAATACTTTCTCTGTACGAAGTTATGTTCAGGGTTGATTTATCGATTGTTCTCCAAAACTCAAGCATGCTTCGCAGGTGGACAAACTAACTTCACATTTCAGAAAAGGAGTCTCCAATCGGACTTAGATCTCCAGAGGAGCAATAAAAATAGCCATTATAACAATTTCAATTCACCGACAAACCATCCATTTAGAAATCATAATAAATTCATGAGCTCTCTAGGCAAAACTAAATTCTCATAACCCGCACAATTAGCTGGAACTACAACCATGGAGAGAAAATGTTTCGTACGAACCGTCGAAAAATTATTTTTATTGAGTTTGAAAGAGAGTGAATGTACATAGCTGCATCGCACCTACCAAAAACCTTCTGGATCAAAAAAAAGAGACCTTTTGGGCTTGTTGACAATGGATAATATGTGCTGCGACCAGGTCAAATTGTCTGTTTCAACGAGGTCACGGTGGATAGTTGAGAGGAAATTCATTGTCCACACAGATTGCACAGCAGACGGTGATTGTTGGTACTCATCATACTGCACATAAATCTTTTCGAAATCAAAAACATTTCAATTAGATCAATTTTCAGAAAGAAAATATAATGAACGAGAAAAAAATCGTGAAGTGTCGGAAAAACTGTGTGATTCTTCGAAATCCGGTGTTGCAAGTCAGCAAAATTAACTAATTAACCAGGGAACTTCAATTACCGAACAACAGAAAAATTATGAAGTCTGTACCTTTCTCCCTCCAACCCCAACAAAGAAGGTTGCAAATCTGTATATGAAACTAGGGCACATCCCGAAGTCCTAAAAAGCTCACACTTGGAACGCAGGCAAGGATAAGCATGCATACAACAAATTTGAGAAATCTGTAATTCTTACTCTGTAACCCCCCATAAAGGGGGTTACAGTTCTGTACATAACATTTCGTATAAACAGCTAGATTACTATATAAATGACGAAGAAGTGAGTGGGATATGGGCTTTGGAGAATGAACTGCTGGTGTGAAAGAAATACCTATTTTAACTGACTATGCTGGCCTTGCTCTACAAGCCCTAATTCTACAAAACCTACATCTAGGACTAAAAGTATAGCTTGGCTGTTACTTACAACTATTCCAAAAGCCGTATCTACGCACTTATTCAAATGGAAAAAGGTTGAGAGAAAATCAGTTTTCATCTGCACATTATATATTATACAACTATAGATGAGATTATAACTTTTGAGTCATAACCTTGCTTTGGCAAGATTTATCAAGATCTGCAGAATGGAAACACTAAACTCAAAGTATGTTCTCAATTTCTGTGAACTCTATATGGGACAATATAAAGAATATATAGCTACTCACATTAGGCATAGAGTTTGCGTCATCCTAAACTATTAAATGGTTTATTTCTGGGTTTTCTGCTCCAAACTCTGAAAAATATCTATTAAATAGAAATTTATAATTTTATGAGTTGCTTCTGCGTAAGAAACACAAGATATTTGTCAGAAGCAATAAATCGAACAATGTTGCCTAACAAACAACATCAACGATGAAACAACTATTTCGTAACGTTTGGAGTCAGATTTAGACGAAAATCTTCAGAATTATTTTTTTTTGATAAAGTTATTCTTAAATACCAGAATAAGAAATCATTTAATAGTGAATATACCTCCCACAGTATCCCTTAATAATTATTTATCCTAAACTATGTTCGATATACGAAATATAATAGATTGTGAGTTCGAGTTAAGCTGGAATATTATGGTTTTTGGTCGCAGTCACTTAAGTCACACTCAGTAAAGCCACACTTACATGAAACACACGTATTTAAGTCAAATTTACTTAAGTCACGCCTTCTCAAGTCACACTAACTAAGGCCACACTTACATAAAACACACGTACTGAAGTCTCACTTAATTTATTACTAAGTAGAGCCTATTTTAGGACCAACATGTAGGGGTTGTAGAGTTAGGACTTCTTCAAAATTACATTTTACGGAGTACTTCCATCACTATAATATTCACGATTATCTCAAGTAACAAGGGAATAATAATTTAATGATTACTTAATAATAATTTAAAACCAACAAAGTTTGAAATATTTCATGGGCCATATATGTTATCTTTTGCGGAGCACTGGTTGGGAACTCACTGCTCTCATTGCTCTCACTGCTCTGCATTCATAAGTTCCACACAAATTGCACAAATTCATACAAAAATTAAATTCCAACACCTCCTTCATCAATTTCATAGCCACAAAACCTTCTCATCATTCATCGCAAAACAAACACCAATCAATTTCCGATTTACTGAACCCAATTATTTGAATTACCCCTGAAATTTGTTGGCTCCATAGAAAACGAAATATTTTGTTTTAAAACTGTTTTAACTAAAAGACATTTTACGAACTACTTCCTTCCCCTCTTATTATTCACGAATATCTTTATTATCCCATGTCGATACGCAGCAATCCGCCCGCTTTACTACATCGGCGCATTCACCGGTACATTGCCTATGTAACAAGAGAATAATAATTTGAAACGAACAGAATTTTGAAATCATTATCGAGCCATATTTTATCTCTTGCGGACCACTGGCTGGTAACCCACTGTTCTAGACACTCATAAGTTCTACACAAAATGCAGGCCTGCTCAAAAAAATTCAATTACAACACCTCCGTGAATTGCATAGCCTAGAGCGAAACCTTCTCATCATTCATCGCAAAAAAATTCAATAGAAACCTTCCCAGCGCCGCCGTAGATCATTAAATGGTAGTCACTTTAATTAGAATTAATCACCTATTAATCTTCCGTAATTAAGCCAATATTAAATCCCCAGACAAGTCCTGATTGTTAACCGGCTCGCATTACATTCATAATTACTGGCGTCCAACGTGATTACACGTAATTCAAGCTGTACTTATTTGTTTTCCGTCACAGGGCCAAGGGTAGCAATATGCTTTGATTTCACGCCGCGTAAGTTAAATTTTGACAGAACGGATTTCGAACAGATTCGTATTCTGCGAAAGTTATGCCATTCCGCTGAAATCCCATCTAAATGGTTAATTTGCAATTCGATCTCAGTTGATCAAATCATTGTTGCTTGGTAACGGGATGATAATTGATAATACCCTGGATAATACCCTGATGGTAATTGAGCAAACCATCGCATTACCCTATCGTAGCTGAATAGTATACGGTGTGGATCGACTCATAATAGGTGAAAACTCGATTGAAAAATTGGTTCAAGCTCTGTGGACAGGAGCTTTTTGGCGCTCTTGTTCAAACAGACAAATTATATCTCCGAAAGTATTGGTTTCTCAGAGTTGGGAATTATATCAATGGATTCTTATGATATAACTGCATCATGAAAGAAATTAAATTTAAAATAAACTTTGACAAATCATATCTTCGAAAGTATTGGTAATAGTTGACTCAGATTATTAAAAAATTGAAAAATAAAAAAACTGTGGATATCTACGGAATGAATGTAGCGTTGCTGAAGAAAATCTCCCCAAAAATCTCGAAATTTATGTGTGATATGTTCAATCAATGCCTTGAACAGGGAAGTTTTCCTGAAGGACTCAAGTCCGCTAGAGTAGTTCCCGTCTATAAAAATGGCACTGAAGATGAATGCAATAGTTATAGACCGATATCTATCCTGTCCACCTTATCTAAGATACTAGAGGAAATATTGAAAATAAGATAGTTGGATTTTCTCGGGAGGACTAGGGTGCTCCGTGATAGCCAGCATGGTTTTAGAGCTGGAAAATCAACTATGACAGCACTGATTGCGATAATGGACAATATTATTGAAGCCATGGATGGGGCAAGATTCATTGAGATACTGGCGTGTGACCTGTCGAAAGCCTTTGATAGTGTCGAAAGAAATATACTACTTCAAAAAATGGCTATTTATGGAATTAGAGGGAAAGCGTTGGCCATTTTTGAATCATACCTAAAAAACAGAACACAAGTTGTCTCGTGGAACAACAAGGTGTCAGAGGCAAGGGTTCCTGAGTCTGGAGTGCCTCAAGGATCAATTTTGGGTCCCTTGTTGTTTTTGATATACCTGAACGATTTACCCCTGAACGTGCCATGCTCCCTGGCCGCAATGTACGCAGATGATGTGAGCTTCGTAAACAACTCATTGAAGAAAGCAGACCTGGAAACCAGAGGTGCCGAGACCTTGGCTATGCTGAAAAATGGTTCAGTAGCAATGGATTGAGGCTCAACATGGACAAGTCTCACCGTATGATGATGGCAGGTAATGAGGATTTTCAGTCAGTCAAATTGCTGGGTGTGACTATAGATAACTGACTCACCTGGAACACTTATACAACATCACTTAAGAGAAAGCTTTTGACGGCAATATTCACTATACGTAGGATGAGGGAGGTGGCAGGGTCAGACACATCCGTATTGACTTATTATGCCAATTTTCACCAGGTTGCCACCTACGGTATAATACTATGGGGGCATAGTTCCGGAGCGATAAATGTCCTCCTTAAACAAAAAGAAGCAGTAAGAGCCGTGTATGGAGTCCCAAGAACGACATCGTGCAGAGGGTTATTCAGATCATTAGGTATACTCACGGTTACATCAGTATACAGGGTCTTTCACGAGGAACCTCACCCATATTTATACGGGAAACTACTGAACGTATTTTCATGAAATTCAGCACTTATAAGTTCTTCACGATGCTGATGAAATCTAAAATATTTTCAAGGCATGAGCACCTCCGGTTTTTCCAGAAATGACGTCAACTTCCGTTTTTCAAATTAGAACACCATTTTTTCATTGCAGAAATAGATTCCTTAGAAAATTTCAAGTTATTTTGATGTAAAATTTTTCAGTTTTGGTTGGAAAATTCTCTCTGAGCGGGAAAATTCGAAAAAAAAATCGAAAATAGAGCTCCGCTGAAACAAGAATAACTTCGAGGTTTTTGGATGGAAAATTTTCATTTTTGGGATTTTTCAAGATGTAAGATTGATGTATCCACTTTAAAAATCGAAATCGCGATTCATGATACAGGGGGTGAAAAAATCGCTTTCAAAGTTAGGGATGACAAAATCGTGAAAAATCAATTTTTTCAAATCAGAACCCCATTTTTTTATGGCAGATATTGAATCTACGTTAAAAAATAATATGAGTGTATGCATCACACCCTTGCCCTAAAGTGGATATTTTCTGAGTTATTCACAAAAAACTGTTTTTCGTCTTGAATTTTCAGCTAATTCTTTTCCCTTCACGCCAAAAACCTATGGCGATGGCGAATTTTGATTCGAATTTGTATCGGAAACCTCTTTATTTCAACTAATCGGCCATCGGTTTTCTCTCCAGTGATAAATAAATAATTCCTTATGAACCATATGCAAAAACTTACCATGTTTTACATTCTTTTTTTTTAATGATAGATATCATTAATTACATCTGCCAAATTCCTCTTTATTCAGTAGCATTTTGTGTTTACTATTAATTTGGTGATAATTCGTATTAAGTTATAAAATCGATCACTATGCCTAATTTTACCAATGAAGATTATTTAAATCTCATTATACTTCATGGAGAATGTAATAAAGTTGTAGATAGAACGATTCGACTGTTCATTGAGAGGTTTCCTGACCGACCCAGACCAACGAGAGATACCATTAACAGAACCATGACAAACTTGAGAAATGTCGGATCTTTCGTTAAGAAAACTATACACAGAGAAAAAAGTGTAGTAGAAGATGAGAACAACGAAATTACAGTTCTTGCATATTTTCGTGTGAATCCTCAAAATTCTCTCAAAGATGCCGAGATTGATCTGGGATTATCTCAATCGAGTGTTTGGAGAATATTAAAAAAATATAAAATGCACCCATATAAATTCAATAGGGTACAGCATTTGAAGGAAACTGATTTCGTCAGGAGAACAGAGATTTGCGAAGCTATGATGATTCGATTTCAAGAGAATGAAAACTTTTTGGACTGTATAATTTGGACAGATGAATCTAAATTCACAAAGAATGGTTCTTTCAATAGGCATAACAGTCATTATTGGGATGAAGAGAACAACCACCACTTCAGACAATGGAACTTTCAAGAGACCTGGAGTTTCAATGTTTTTTGCGCCATCAAAAATAATGCAATTCTCGATGTTCACATTTATGATGGGACTTTAACTGGTAAGATAGAACACTCACATGTTTGCATTATTTAAAGAATGTTCTCCCTTAGGAGATAGATATTCTGACATATTGACTCAAATAATTGAGCCGCTAGTACAGAACCATAATGACTTATGGTATCAACAAGATGGCGCGCCTCCACACAATTCACTCAATGTGTCAAATATCCTCTACAGGCTATTTGAAGATCGATGGTTGGCGAACAATGGTCCACATCTTTGGCCACCACGTTCTCCCGATTTAACTCCTTTAGACTATTATGTTTGGGGTAGGATAAAAAATATTGTCTACTCAACTCCCCTGACTGATAAAGAGGACTGCATAGAACGAGTCAGAAATGCGTTCAGGTTTGTTTAGATTTTTAGATTCATAGTTTTGAAACTCAATTTGGTTTTTAAACACTTTTGCAGATCTCTTCCTCCCGATGAAATAAGAAGAGCAACGCACGAAGCATTCCTGAGACGTATAAATAAATGTCTAGAAATTAACGGTCAAAACTTTGAGCATCTTCTCTAACTGCGAGAGTTTGCCATGGTTCTCCTAATAGTAACTTGAAGTCGGTTTCAAGAAGGGGTGAAAAATCTACAGCATGGTTCAAATAACAGTTCCTGAAAATTTCATATTTTTGGCGTGAAGGGAAAAGGAATAGCTGAAAATTCAAGACGAAAAACAGTTATTTGTGAATAGCTCAGAAAATATCCATTTTAGGGCAAGGGTGTGATGCATACACTCACATTATTTTTTAACGTAGATTCAATATCTGCCATAAAAAAATGGGGTTCTAATTTGAAAAAATTGATTTTTCACGATTTTGTCATCCCTAACTTTGAAAGCGATTTTTTCACCCCCTGTATCATGAATCGCGATTTCGATTTTTAAAGTGGATACATCAATCTTACATCTTGAAAAATCCCAAAAATGAAAATTTTCCATCCAAAAACCTCGAAGTTATTCTTGTTTCAGCGGAGCTCTATTTTCGATTTTTTTTTCGAATTTTCCCGCTCAGAGAGAATTTTCCAACCAAAACTGAAAAATGTTACATCAAAATAACTTGAAATTTTCTAAGGAATCTATTTCTGCAATAAAAAAATGGTGTTCTAATTTGAAAAACGGAAGTTGACGTCATTTCCGGAAAAACCGGAGGTGCTCATGCCTTGAAAATATTTTAGATTTCATCAGCATCGTGAAATACTCATAAGTGCTGAATTTCATGAAAATACGTTCAGTAGTTTCCCGTATAAATATGGGTGAGGTTCCTCGTGAAAGACCCTGTATATACTTACCTGTATACTATATGTTTACGATAATAGAGATCAGTTCAGACAAAACAATGATCATCATCACTATAATACACGGCACAGAAATGAACTTAGCATTGAGCTTCATCGATTCAAGAAAACTCAAACTGGTACGAACCATTTTGGAATAACATTTTTTAATAGACTTCCCACAAAAATACAGATGCTACCACGCCATAAGTTGTTGAAAAAAATTAAGGACTCCTTAATCCGGAATACTATTTACGAGATGGAAGAGTTCTGGGATATCGATTTTGATGAATAAGATCTGTACGTTTGTCAATATGTTTAGGTAAATTTGTCTCTTATTTATATATTTTGCTGATATTTATGTCTATTTGTGAATATGTTTTGATTTCTATTGTATTTTTTAACTGATTATTTTGGACCTGCCATGTAAATTATTTTTGATGGTAAATAAAGATGAGATGAGATGAGTTGGGAATTATATCAATGGATTCTTATGATTGAACTTCATAATAGCAGAAATTAAATCCAAACATCATAAAAGAATTCAAATTCAACAAGAGTGCCAAAAATTATTAATCCAAAACCAATAGACCAATTCTACCCAACAACGAACTCATCCGAGATATTCGTTACTCAATTCTTTGATGAACGATATATTTTTTCCTCAAATCCACTCTGAAAGTTATATTATATCAATTGAAACTTTAGCCAATATTTCAGTTATGTTTTTACTGGAGATATTCTGAACTCAATATTATTAACTTACCATTACCATTTCCATCATCATATGGATCAACCTTGGGCATTATATATCAAAATTTGACATATCATGTCTCAAGAAAATAAGTTGACATGTATCAACACAAATCATATTATAATAATTCATAGATAGAATAATTATTGCATTCTGTGCAGACACAGAAGTACGATTTATTATTGAAATTTTGAAAAATCATCTCCGAAAATATTAGCTTGTTAGAGTTAAAAATGACCTTAATGGATTCCTATTGTGAAACTGCATCTTGAGTATTTTGAAATGTAAAAAAATTTTGTTTTTTTACTCCGAAACCATCTGACCGATTATACCCAATAACGAACTAACCAAATCGTTTAAGACCATTTTCAGCCAAAAATTCGAAAATTACGGGCATTTGGTCAAATTGATAAGCTCTCTATTCCGAGGAACAAGAGCGCCAAAATTGGAAAGGCAGTGATATGAAGTCAGTCTGCCTAGGTGCGCTTCATATCCGGAGTGGTCATCCATCCAGGAACTGAACTCGTCCAAGGCTGGATGGCAGAAAACAAATATTTTTTTTCCAATGTTAATCAATATACAATATCTTTAAGTTGTACATTAATTTAAATCATATATGCCTCACATCAAATGAAACAATATATTCCTTTACCATTTTTCCAAATCCAGCTCAGGTAAAAAGATACAGGCTGTTGAAATTCAAAAATACATCAGTTTTCATTTCGTAGTTTTGACATGGTTTTTCTGAATGAAATGAATATTGGTGTGTGGTTTCTTATACCTATGACACATATTTTCCAATTGCCATATTCGTCCTACCACTACTGGTTTCCTAGTTATAGACTCTCGGATTCATAAAACGAAAAGAAATTAGCATAAGGAAAGCAGATGGAGTTGATCTTCTGTCATAGGTATCCAGACTACTCTATCATTTTAGAAAATTAGATTATTCTTCTTCATTTCTCCTTAAACGCACAGTTTCCGAGATATTTTTCATTGAAGGCTTTGAAATCTGAGATTACAGAAATTTCACTACTTTTATGAATCCGCCTCTGAGCTTTGGATCATTGAATCAAGCTCTAAGCCAGGTTACCTTAAATGTTTGTCGTTTACCATCAAAGTCATAGATAATTTATATACAGAATTGTATTAGCATATTGTGATATATTTAAAGTAAAGCTCTTTCTGATGGACCAACCTAGGCAAGGACTATCTGGCCTTTTCAAATTCAATTGAATATATTTTATGGTGTTTGTCGACGTGTTTTGAACTTGCCCTCCGAAAAAGCTTGAAAAAAAAACTTTGTTGGAAAAATACATATATCCAAAAAAAAAATTGAATGAAACAAAGATTGTTGTTTATTGCATATGGTGCCTTTATTATTTCATTATTTTGTTTTGATTAAGCAGTTGGAATTCAATTTAATTTCGGTGGTTCACCCCACGGACAGGCTAAGCCTTTGTGGGAATCACTATTATTTGTAGATCTGTATACCTGTATAATATCTGCAAATAAATTATTATTATTATTATTATTATTATAACTTTTTACCTGAGCCGAATCTAGAAAAATGGTAAATGTAAAAAGTGTTTTATTTGATGAGAAGAATCTATGGTTAAAATTAATGTACAACTTAAACACTCATCCTGTATAGATCTGATCGTGTTCAAATCTGGAACTTGGCTGAGAAATGAGGTTGTGAAGACTCTTGCAAAAATTTCAGTGATATCTGATGGTTAGTTTAGGGGATACAGAATTTTTTTGATGATTTTTCAAAAAATGTGTATGCATTCGATCCTCGCATAATGTTGCATAAGTATTCGGTTCAGTATTTCTCAACTAACTACGAAGATTCAATTCAATCAGATATTATTATTTATTTTTCCATTCATTGGGAAAACAAAATTTCAGATGGCTATAACTTCGAAACCACTCGGTGGATTTAACCCATTAACGAACTCAAGTGAGATATTGATGCTCAGAACCTACTTTGCAAATTCCAACTCCCTTACTCCGTTGTAGTCAAACTGCGGCCCTCGCGTCGTAGCAAACAATTTTAGTAGACAACAACAATATCGAAATATGATAATTGAAATTGAGTATTCAACAACAAGAAACACTTCATATTAGTGTTTGTCTGGGTTTTCTCTCCCAAACTCTGGAAAACTATCTATAAAATAAAATAATTGTTTTGAAATTGCTTCTGCGTCAGAAATTGAAATATACGTTAGATACTTTTTAGAAGTAATTCATGGAACAATGTTGCCTAACAAACAGTACGAAATATCACCATCTATAAAATATGAGACAATAAGCGAAAATATACAGAATTATTTGTTGCTGAAGACTTAGTTTTTAGGAATAATGTTTCATTTCACCCGTTATGAACCGTTGATGTTTTTTCGGTTTTGTTTGTCAGGCGATTGGTCCATAAAATGC
Source organism: Halyzia sedecimguttata (assembly GCA_937662695.2). Lineage (NCBI taxonomy): Eukaryota > Metazoa > Arthropoda > Insecta > Coleoptera > Coccinellidae > Halyzia > Halyzia sedecimguttata. The sequence continues at coordinate 3,897,883 of OW569416.2, read as the reverse complement.
TTCTGACAAGTATTTAGTGTCAAAGTGTGATTTCTGTCGCTGCGAAGTAATATCGAATGAATTGGAAAATTCTTTTATTTTATGGTTATTCTTTCAGAGTCTGAGAAAGAAAACCTGAAAAAATTCTTAAAAAGCACTGTTTGAAGTCAGGAGCTATAGTGCGTAAGTTCTTGGAAAAATATTGGGAAAATAAAATTTGACCTTAAGGTTTGTGCGAAATCTGACGGAATCAAATCAACGGAATCTGACAAATAGTTTCTGAAATATAAACTGAAGGATAAATTTTCTCTTCCAAGAAATTTTTTTTTCGTGATAAAATCTTCACGCGTTGGCATTCTACAGCTAATTACTAAGTTTCAATTCAATCGGACCTGTATCTTTCAAGTTATTGAAGGAATAACAACAACATTTCAGATTAGGATAAATCCGAAACCATGTGGCCAATAATTATGCCCATTAACATACTCGCAAGTCGCTATCTCTATTCGTTTGAAAGTTATCGTTGCAATGGCTGGCCGGACAGAACTGAATTTGGTCATGAATTCATCATCAGCGAATCGAACTTAAAGGTTCGACACCGTTAACGGAAAAAATCCGAAAATTACAGACATTTGGACAAAAAGTTCAACTTTTGGTACACTATAGATAGTGCAAAAAGTAGTGACATTTTGAACGATCATATACAATGAACCCTCAAGACGTACTTTAAGCGTTCATAAGTAAAAAAATTGGTTCAAGCCCTGTAGATAGGAGCTTTTTGGCGCTCTTGTTCAATCTGACAAATTATATCTCCGAAAGTATTGGTTTCTTGGTGTCGGGAATTATAACAATGGATTCTTATGATAGAACTTCATCATGGAAGAAATTGAATTTGAAAAAAGTTGTCGTTTAAAAACAAATGTTTCAAAAATTATCATTTGAACTAGGGCGCCAAAAAAAGAGCAATCTACAATGCCCCAAAAATTGTCATTAAATTTATTTATCAAGATTAAATTAGCAATCTGCAATGATTCATACGTGGAATGGGTTGTTGCAACTTACACTCGGTGCATAGTTTTCACAACTCGAAATACCTAAGGAAAGTATCATCGAAATGTCTAGATTAAAACTGGAGACAATCATAGCAGATTGTCCATTTGTTCCTGATATTTGAGTAGGTAGAGGCTTACGAACAAAATATTTTAATAATTCAAAATATATTAACTAGCAACATAATAAAAATACTGTATATAGGAACATGTCTTACTACTTAAGGAAGTAAAATGTAATATTAACATCAGTGGTCAACGAACAGTATCTAATTTGTTTTGATGATTTCATTATGTTCCTCTTTCCTATTGCCTACATAAACTACATCATTAAAATGATCCATTTATTATAAATCTTCTGAAACATCATCCCGAATTCATACGTAAAGTATTCAATATGCAACCATTATTATTTTTGGTTTCAAAACAGTCTGGTATATATTCACAAATTCAAGAATCGGGTACTTGTTTTTCAAACTACGAATTGACATGAGTCTAATAGCTAGATAAGATGACATTTATGAACAGTGAACACAGATAGTGAATACATAGAACTACGATGTATTATTAAAATTCTGAAAAATCATATCTCCGAAAGTATTAGCTTGTTAGAGTTGAAAATGATATCATTGGATTCTTATGATGAAATTGCATCTTAAGAAAAATTGTATTCAAAAGTTATAATGTAAAAAAAATGTTTATCGTTACTCCGAAACCATCAGGCCGACTTTTCCCAATAACGAGTTTAACCGAGATATGTATCTCTCGAAGCTACTCTAAAGATTTCAATTGTCTAGCTCATTCCGTTCGAGAGTTATCGTGTTAACGGCCGAACGGACGGCCGGACGGACGGCCGGACAGAATTGATTTTGACCATGGATTCTTAATCAGTGAGTCGAACCAAATCGTTTAAGTCAATTTTCAGCCAAAAATTCGAAAATTATCTCGCGCGGCAGGCGAGCAAACTAATCTCGTAGCTGTCGCAGTGTTCTGCTTATTCTGTAAAACTTTTTTCTACTTCTGATTTAATTTTGATTTCTTCCACTACAAATCATTATATTTTAACTGGTTCTGGACCCTGGGCCTGACTAAGATATTGAAGTGAACATTACGAAAATCCAGGTAGGACATACAGTTATTTGAAGAATCAAATTTGTAAAATTAGAATATTTAACCATAATTATAAGATTTTTCAAATGAGTTGCTCGAACTCACCTATGAAGAGAAGAAGCAGATACCAGTTCATAATTTTATTTTCACAATAATTGTTAAACTACAAAGCCGATCGGGCTGAAATCCGGTGCTAGATTGTAAAATGGCAACTTGAAGGTTTGTGCGGAACTTCAGTGCAATCTGATAGATAGCTTTCGAAATCTGTAATCATTAAAGAGGATACTTTAGGAGGTATATTCATTATTGAATGGATTTTTTGAGTAGAAAACCTAGAAAGGAACCATTTAGTAATTTTTTTTTCTGTACCTATCAGTAGTGGATTTACAGAGTTGCCACCCGTAAGCTATTCAACACAACACAAATATTTCAATTTCCCTCCAATTTTAGAAATTCGTATTTTGTGTGTGTGTGTAATATTTTTTTCAATATGTCGAAAAAAATTTATGAACTAAATTTGCCTCTATGCCGCCCCTTGAATTTTGCCGCCCCAGGCTCCAACCTACTGAGCCTGCTGATAAATCCACCACTGGTCCCTGTCGTTCGGATAACCGCGAAATTCGGCACAGTTTTGGAGGTCATTATGTTACATCTTAACAACAAATTTCAACTACATCAGATAATTTTTTCTGTTTATACGATGAAAATACTATTTTATAATTATTCAGATGCTTTCTCTGTTGGTATTGATGTATACATGTTCAGGTGGTAATTCTACAACTTGGTGCTGAATTTCAGTTTTTTCGTAAGTTCAAATTTAAAATGCTCATAATTCGGAAACCACTATGTGGATTTGGCCCACGAACTCAAATGAAATGTTCATGTGATCAACCTACCCTGCAAATTTCAACTATCCAACTCATTTCGTTCGAGAGTTATCGTGCTTACCTACGGACGGACCGAATTGGGTTCGACTCCGGATTATACATGAGCGAGTCGGATTATACATGAGTGAGACTATTTTGGGCCAATAGTTCTAAAAATACAGACAATTGGGCAAAACGATAGGCGATCCGCTCCGAGTAACGAGCACGTCAAATTGTATTCACGTTGATCAGAAGTTACTAAACCGTTTCACTATATGGAAATTTTTGAGATCTCCTGTGAAGCGAAGTCTAAAATATTTATATTAATATGATTTACATACCGACACTCCTTGATCTTCTGAAGAGAGCTGGATGAGTTAGAAATGTTATTCATTATTCTCATCATCAATTATCATCTCAATAACTAGGTTTTCAATAAATTACTCTGTTGCTCGCGCTCCCAGTAGGGGGGTCTCATATTTTATGTATTTATAGAATTTAGAGCCGAAATTCAGTGATTACATTAGTAATATTGAACAATCAAACAACAGAAAATCTTGTAATAATATTCATTAATAAGATTCCACTCACAACTCAGTTGGGATTTAGGCGGGACATGCATAACATCAATAGTCGCTCCAAAGGAAGACTCACAATAACATTTTTTAGAGTTGTTCAAGCGATCATTTTCATACAACATTGGGAAACGTTCAAATGAATTTCTCATTGACTATACGAACGTCAGTAAGAGGATTGCCATTGCATTGGGTTTGGTCGTGTGTGTTTGAGCTAAAGGCTAGCTAAATCGCAGGCCTACAGGAAAGAACGAGTGGAGTTTTGGCTAAGGTTGAAAATGACAGTGATCAATCTGGACTGGACTCGTCTGAGATCTTGGAGAGAGTGCGCAGATCACACAACTTGATCCTCAGGAATTTGCCGGAGACAGCCGATGACCCCTCAGATGGTGTCGTAGCTCACAATATTGTAGGCCATATTTATCCTCCTGGTGCACAACATATTATTTCGCAAAACAGAATTGGAAAGAGGAAGGGGGAGAAACCGCGACCTTTGTTAATTAAATTCTCGAACACTGTTACTGCCCGGACGATATTGAGAAACAAGAAGCTCATCTCAACTTCAGCTGTTTTCAGCGGAGTTACTATATCTGATGATGATACTCCTTATCAGATCTCCTATTTGCAGAGGGCAAGAGAAGACTTGAATGCTCGTCAATCTCGTGGAGAAACGAATCTTACTATAAAATATGTGAGAGGCATTCCAACTGTTATCGATGTGGGAGATTTTTCGCAGCGAAAAAACTAAGCTGTTTATTTCATGACTGGACCATCATGTACACAAATGCGAGGTCTATCAAGAAAATGCTGGATGAATTGTGCGCAACTGTTTCCCTTCTGAAACCTGAGATTACTTGCATTGCTGAAACTTGGCTACATGATGGTATTCCAGATTGCTGCTTCAAAATTCCAGGGTTCGAACTATATTGTCGTGATGGTGACATCAACGTTGGTTTTGATGCAGTTTGTATATATCTCTCACATGAGATAGTGAGATCATTCAAGGTTCAAGCCCATGTTCATGACTTACCCGGTATAGATAATCTGTTTCTTCGGCTGACTACCGATAATTATTCTGCATTAATTGGTTGCATATATCGCCCCCATGCTTCCACTTCAGATTCCCTTCTTTGTGACCTCATGATCTCTCTTTCGCTTGCTAATCGGAACCTCATAATAACTGGAGACTTCAATTACTCAGACATCGTGTGGACCAATGGTCCGGCTTCGCCGTCGTCATCCAGCTCCCTGTCTGCATCATTTCTCACGGCCCTTGAGGAGGCCGGTCTAGTTCAGCTCATTGATCGCCCAACACACTATTGTCACGGACAAGACCCCTCCACCTTGGACTTAGTGATAACCAATGATAAGGACCTTGTCTGCGGTGTACAGTGTCATCAGCCGATCGGGCGTTCTGACCATTCTGTTGTATCCATTTTCCTATGTCCCGAGATTAAAATCAATCTTAAAAACTCACACAAAGATTGACTTCGACCAGCTGAGGAATAGTTTATCTGGCATAAATTGGGATGAGGCTCTTAGTCGTGAGGATGTCGACGCTAAGTGGGACTCATTGTACAATCTACTCTCCAATGAAATAAAATCTTGTTCGCATACAAGGACCACTAGAGTGAATCCATCCAAACCTTGGATAAATGAACATATTCTGAGTGTTATCCGTATGAAAAGAAATCTTTGGCAGCGATACCTACAACATAGAACTAGGGAAGATTACAACAATCATCGCCGATGCTCCAACCGTTTGTCTGCTCTCCTCGGTGATACCAGGAGAAGTTATGAGGATCGGATTGCCTCCTCGAGGAACCGTAAAAATTTTTTCAAACATGTTCGCTCGATGCTTAATTCAAAGGTCACTATTCCTTCGTTGCGTAGGACACCTGATGATGTTTGTCGAGATGACGATGAAACAACTGCTGTATTTGCTAAGTGCTTTGCTGAGGCATTCACTCTGGAACCTCCTGGGGTTATGCCGGAGGTTGGAGCCGCTCGGTCTGCTACTTCTTTGGACTGCGTCGAGGTGACTGAGGAGGAGGTTGGAAGATTGTTGAGTCAGCTTGATCCCTCTAGTGCCCCTGGACCCGATGATCTTCCCGCATTGTTTTAAAATCTTGCGCCGATCAGATTTCCAAGCCTCTGACTGAGATCATCCATTCCTCTTTTACTGCGGCTCGGGTGCCGAAGGCATGGCGTTTGGCGAGAATAACGCCTATCTTCAAGTCGGGAGACAGACACTCAGCATCCAACTATAGGCCTATCAGTCTGACTTCCATTGTGACGAAAATTGCTGAAAAGGTCATCCGCTCGCGCATGCTACCTTTACCTTTCTTGATCTCCAACAAAACGTTACCCGACTGTCAACACGGTTTTGTTCCGGGCCGCTCGGTGATAACGTGCCTGCTTGAGTCCCTGAATGCATGGACTAAATCTCTCGATTCGAATAACCCTGTTGATGTGGTATATTTGGATTTCTCAAGAGCGTTCGATCGCGTTCCCTTGAGGAGACTTCTTCACAAGCTGGAACATTTCGGCATTGGGGGGGAGTTACTCCGTTGGATCGAATCATTTCTGAGTGAACGCTGGTTTGCGGTTAGGGTTGGTGCATCACTGTCCCAGCACGAGCCTGTAACGAGTGGTGTCCCTCAGGGCTCTGTTCCCGGGCCACTGCTTTTTCTGATATACGTGGCTGATCTCCCTCTGGCTGTTTCGTCTTCTTGTTCCTCTTACGCTGATGACTTTAGGATATTTGCCGAGGCGCGTTCTTCTACGATTCAGATGGATCTGAATCGTATATCTGAGTGGTGTCGTGAGTGGCTTCTTCCCCTGAATGTTGGAAAGTGCAAGGTGCTTTATTTGGGAAGAAACAATCCACGGCGATGCTATTACATCGATGATGTTCCTCTTCAAGCTGTCGAGCAGCACAGCGACCTCGGAGTAATTGTGTCGTCGGATTTATCTTGGTCTGCTCACACAGATGGGGTTGTCGCGAGGGCTAGGAGAGTGCTATACTTGATCCGGAAGGCATTTCCTCGGTGTTCGGTAGGTTCGGCAAAGATACTATACAACAACTATGTGCGACCTATCCTGGAGTACGCCGGTACTGTCTGGGCGCCCACATTAGTGCGTGATCGTGAACGTCTCGAACGAGTCCAGCGTAGTGCAACGCGAGTGCCGTTTGGTGTTGTTCGGCCTACTTATCAGGAAAGATTACGCCTCTTCGGTCTCCGTACCTTTATGGAACGTCGCGAGCGTGGCGACCTGATAATTACATATAGAGCGCTGAATGGATTGTTCGGTTGTGACCTCCAGCACCTTCATACTCTTAATACCAACAACCTTAGAGGTCATCAGCTGAAACTTTATCACGAAAAGTATCACACGATTCACAGACAGCATTTTCTGACCAACAGGATATTCGACAGATGGATCTCCCTACCAGGCTACATTGCTTGCGCTCCTAGTCTGAATGCTTTCAAGAACCGTCTGGATGCACTTAACTGCTAATTCTGTTTTTTCTTTTTTTGTGACTTCAGATCTTATTGCGTCCATTTGATATATTTCTTTTTCGTTTGTTGTATTTCATGAGAGTCTGTAGGTGTAAACCTCCTCTCTTTTCTTTTTTGGCGCTCTAGTTCCTCGGAACTGAGTGCCTATCAATTTGCCCAAATGTCTGTAATTTTCGAATATTTCGATGAAAATGGTCTTAAACGATTTGGTTCGACTCACTGATCAAGAATCCGTGGTCGAAATTCATTCTGTCCGGCCGGCCGTAGGCATGATAACTCTCGAACGGAATGAGCTAGAGAGTTGAAATTTTCAGAGTAGGTTTGGGGGATAAATATCTCGGCTTAGTTCGTTATTGGGCAAAATCGGACAGATGGTTTCGGAGTAACAAAAAAAAAAAATTTTTTTACGAAACAAATTCCAAATTAATTTTTTTTTAATAAGAAGTTTTATCTTAAGAATCCATTCATATCGTTTTTAACTCTAACAAGCTAATACTTTCGGAGATATGATTCTTCAAAATTTCAATGTAAATCGTCTTTCACACATTGATATAATTATTCTATGTATGAATTGTCATAATGTCAACTTGACAGAAGGGAATATTGTAACTTCAAAAATATTGGGGTTGAAATACTCGTATTTTAGCGATGCAACGGGGACCTCACCCGAAAATGTTTGAAAATATTACGTAAATATTGAAAGCATAATTCTGTAGTTCGAGAGAGGAGAAAATTTGGTGAACGTAGATCAGGAAATTTTTGATCGATTACAAGGTAATTTTTTATATATTACTCATCTTCTTTCATATTAATACTCATCTTCTTTCATACATGTTTTATGGAATACCTACTATTTGTAGGTACTTTAAACCTGTTTTGGGCAATTGTCATACGAAACTTGTTTTTTTGGCGCTCTAGTTCCTCGGAACAGAGTGCTTATCAATTTGCCCAAGTGTCTGTAATTTTGGAATTTTTGGCTGAAAATGGTCTCAAACGATTTGGTTCGACTCACTGATCAAGAATCCGAGTGCGAAATCGATTCTGTCCGGCCGGCCGACCGGCCGTAGGCTCGATAACTCTCGAACGAAAGGAGTTAGCGGATTGAAAATTGCAAGGTGGTTTTGGAGCGTAAATATCTCGGACAAGTTCGTTCGATCTATCTGAAATTTAGCATCAAATTGTAGAATCATGACCTTTATACGCATGTGAAGTTTTGTATTGACCAGATTACCGCAAAGTGTAAAAAAAAATTTTGAAAATTTAAAAAAAGTTTTTCCACAATAACTCTCGAACGGGATGAGCTAGGTAGTTGAAATTTTCAGAGTAGGTTAGGGAGATGAATATCTCGGTTAAGTTCGTTATTGGGCAAAATTGGCCAGATTTAATTCGATTTCTTCCATGGTGCAGTTCTCATTCTCATGATTGCTCATTTAATCTTGATAAATAAACTATTATTTGAATTGAATTTCCTTTATGATGCAGCTCTATCATATGTATACATTGATATAGTTCCCAACTCAGAGAAACCAATACTTTCGGAGATATAATTTGTCTGTTTGAACTAGAGCGCCAGAAAGCTCCTGTCCACAGGGCTTGAACCCATTTTTTAATAATAATAATAATAATAAATGTTATTGGTACTTCTTTTTCAGTTTGGGTATATCCTTATTTTTCGTCAATTACTTTCATATTAATTTTCGAGAATTTTATTTTTGAATTCGATACGCCCACTATAAATATTTAAATGGGGGCTTAAAAGTTTTTGTTTATTGAATAGAAGTACTTTATAATTAGTATTTAACATACTATAGAACTCTTTCACCCAGAAGGAATGATTTCCTCAACCAGATTTTTTGGCAATATTTGAAACATGCCATGGTAACGATATGAACGTTTCATATTTGAAATATGTATATTTACGATAATAAAATTGTATTATCTTAGTCTTTTGTGGAGAACCTTAATAGCTGACTAGTAACATTAAGTATTCAAATACTGGAATTGTATTTTAGTACTCATATACACAGTTGAATATTTGTGGCTTCCACTTTATCCAACTCCATATCAACTAAAATGGAATGCTATTTGAGTTCACCTAAGTATTTGAATACGGAGTAGGTATCTGAATAAATAATCAATGCTCAATACTAGTACAGATATTTCTAGTAATTCCGCCTGCGTCTACTAGTGAATAGCGCTTCAAACTAGACTAGACTATTGTCGTCAAAATTATCACCTTGTTTGCGACTTTGACAGGGATAGAATTGTTGCCTATTCAGGGGTTGGATCACGATTTTGGTAACCGTGATCAATATACTGTAATGACGATAATGCGTGTGAGTCGTGTGTGGACATAAGAAGGTAAAGTCACCACGATAACTTGAGAACGGAAAGATAGAGCGACTTGAAATTTTCAGGGTAGGTGGCGGTGCGTTCAAATGCGACGTACAATTTCGTTAATGGGCATAATCAACCCAACGGTTTCAGATCCGATCAAATTGAGACATGGTAACTAGTTGTAGAATATTAACATAAAGACGTGCTTCTGCTAGTTGGCTTCTTCAGGACAGAGCAACCAAGAAACCAAGGAAAAAAAGGGAAAATATGTGTCACCACAACAGGAGCGAGCAGGCAATTTGTGACTTCAACTCTACGACCTCCAATTCGGAGGTCCAATTTTCAGGGCAGGTTGCGCATTTGAATGCGGTATTTGAGATCGTTAATAGGCATAATCGGCCAAATGGTTTTGGAATTATACATATCTGAAATTTTGTTGTTATTCCCTCTATAATTCAAAATATACAAATCCGATCCTATTAAAGCTGGGTAATTACTTGTAGAATGCCGTGGCGCTAATTTTCGAGAAATTCGGTGAATGTCATATCCTGAAATTAATTAAGACGTAAGTTCTTTCGTACATTATGGAATATTTAAGCAATTCCGATTCCGTTAGAATACAGAGTCGGAATTAAAAGTTCTGTGATCGTAGACAATTCTCTCATTACTTAAGTCTGTCATAAAAATGGATCGAAATGTATTCATATCTTACAAAAGCCGAGAAAACGGTCCATATCGATGGTAAATTCGATTAAGAGTGTTCAGTAGAGGTGAATAGGCAATAGAACATGCACGACAAAGCTCCTGACTCCACGTGAATGCTTGAACCAATTTTTGCGCGTATGTTCTATGGAACATCGCGCTAGAAAGCCACTTGAAATTGTCAGGGTAGGTGGCGCATCCCAATATGACGGACAAGTTCGTTAACGGGCATAATCCGAGGTTTCCGAGTAATAATTTTGTTTTCCGTCGACCTCCCAACATATATATATATTCTTTTGAACTTGAGCATTACAATTTGTTTTGTATCTAACAATAAAGCATGTGTATGAAAGAAGTGTTAGCAGAGGTTAGTGTAACGGGGTACCATATTATTTGATATAATATGATACTAGAGCTTAGGGAAAAAACCTCAGCAAAAAAACCCTATCTCCCCGTTAGTGTTGTGATTTATGAAAATTGATTTTGTTAACAAAATAATAAAAAAAAGCTCTGTTTAACGTTCACAAAATCATGCATTAATGACCCATTTTAATGCACGATTTCTTTCTATTTTAATGCATGATTGTCATGGGCAACCGAACATAGAGTATTCAGAAGTAATATGAGTAACGTTACAACTCGACTGATATTTCATTTTTATGTATGAGGCCTGTGACTCTCACTCTTCAATCACAGAATAGTCGCGTATTTATCTCTGGTTCCATTGTTATTCCACAGAGAAAAGAAATAATGAAACAAATCCAAACATAATCGATCTGTCAAATTACGAGTAATATAGCTGCTTTCAATCTTAATCTTAATCTAATATCGCCAGTTACTTTAATTACAATTAGTAACGAAGTCAAAATCCCCTTAACTCCCCGGGACGTTGCAGAAATGGCTAAAGCAGCAACTTTGACCCTGCTACCTGAAAAAAGCCGACATTTGTATGACAAAACCTACGCAGAATTCATGTCATGGTGCGAGGAGAAGAACGTTTTCAATTATTCTGAAACAGTTTTGTTGGCATACTTTAAGAGTGTTGCAGAAAAGGGATACTTAGCAAGTTTATGGCCAAAGTATTCAATGCTGAAAGCAACATTGAACGTTAAAAGGAATATTGATATAAGCAGATATCACAAACTGGTGATGTTCATTAAGGGTCAAAAAGTGGGTTATATTCCTAAGAAATCGAAAGTTCTCGAGAAAGATCATGTAAAAGAGTTTATAGCAAATGCTCCAGACAGTATTTTCTTGATGTCAAAGGTAAAAATGAAACTCAATTAATAGTAATTTACGTAACAAGTCCGGAAAATAGGGTTTTTTTGGACGAATAGACAAAATTCTAGGACGAGCGTAGGCGAGTCCTAGATGTCTATGAGTCCAAAAAAACCTTTTTCGGGCGTGTTGCGTACAATATTTTTTCGGCAACCGTGTAGAATAACAAATCAATGAGACGACACACTTCTTTTTTATATATTTTGATTCTTATTCAAATTAAACAGAACAGAAAATATCACATGTGCAAATTGTTGACAACTAATTTTATATGAACTGTCAGCCGTTTTCTCAGTGCTATGGTAACTTCATTTATTAAAAATATACCTACCAAGATTTTCATATTTACAATGACCAAATCGACGTGATTCTTCCGGCCTAGTCCGGGAAGTACGTACTTCCCGGACTAGGCCGGGAAATGCTTCTTTCTCAAAGAAAAAGCGTCCGGGAAGTGGGCACTTCCCGGACGGTTGCCGAAAAATTAATTTTCTAAATTTTTCTTATTGTCACGTGGATATGAAATATGTAACTTTAAATTTTTTATTTGAAGGTCGCTTTGATATTTGGTGTTGAGAAAAGCTGAGCTGTATAGCTGTATAGCTGAGCTATAAGTTGGAACCATAAATATAAATATGTCAAAGTGAGCGTCGAGATTTTCATTGTCAAGTTTTATATTGTGGGAAATAAAATTTATTTGAATAAATAATTTATTTCTAATTCATAATGAGGTCGACGGAAAAATCTTGTAATCAACTCGTTTATTAATCTAGCGATTAATGGTCTCGAACATTAACACGCTCGCTCCGCTCACGTGTTAAAATATCTCGACCATTAATCGCTATCATTAATAAACTAGTTGATTAAATAGCTATTTCAACCAATATAAATCTGATCGAAATGAAACTTGGTGAGTAGTTTTATAATACAAACCTTAGAAAGTTTATGAAATTTTGTGAGAATTGTATTAGTAGAAAATTTTCAAAAAATTATTAAAATATATTATTTATGTTACGATAACCTATAAATTCTATATCGCTGAAATTTTGCGAGAGCCTTCACAACCTAATTTTACTGCCAAGTTCCAAGTTTGAACAAGATCTGATCTATACTGTTGGAGATCCGAGCAGCCTTGTGTGAGTTCAGTAGCTGAAGGGGTGACCGTTGCCTCGATAACTTTCGAACGAAATTAAATAGCGACTTGCAATTTTCAGGGTAGGTTGCGCATCAGAATGTGAGAGATAAGTTCGATTTTGGGTATAAACGGTCCAACGGTTCCAGAGATACCCACCGGGAATATTATTTCCTCGATAACTCAACAAATATAGACTCGATCGAATTGAAGCAGGGTATCAAGCTGTAGAATATTGACATGAAGACATGTGTGAATTTTTTTCAGAACGGTTTCTACTTTAGAAGATTTTTGAAAAACTACGAAAAAAACAAACTGGTTCAAGCACTGACGTGAAGTCAGGAGCTTTTGCGCGTATGTTCTATTGTCCATTCGAATTTACCATGGTAAATGTAAATGTAAATGTAACGCGTAATGCAAGGCGTAATGTAAGGCGAATTCGCCTTGTGATCGGACTATGAGCGTTTCATATAACGCTCGTAGTACCGCATCGCACAGGTAGCTTATGCTTCCTTCGTGCCGATGCCATAGTTTACCTCTGAATTGGAGGTCCTAGAGATGAAGGCAAAAATTGGTTGCTCGCTCCTGTTGTGGTGCCACCTGTTTTCAGTTATCTTTCCACCTTTTTTTGGTTTCTTGGTTGCCCTGTCCTGAAGAAGCCAACTAGCAGATACACGTGTACCAGCAGAATTATTTTCTCTGCTCCTTTTGCGGAACCTTCTCTTAGTTCTCCGGAACTCATTGCTTTAGCTATTCCCTCCTGCCAGGTCTTCTTCGGTCTTCCACATTTTCTGCGCCCTTGAGGTATCCATTCCATAACTTTTTTCGGCAGTCTTGCGTTGTCCATTCTTTGAACGTGCCTGTATACCAGATAAGTTGTCTTATTTCTATTTCGGTTGTTAGGGGTGACCTATTCTACTTTTATTGTTCAAATATGATTTGCCCCTGTGGTTGGCCTCATTTTTGTTGACATTATTGGTCAATGGTACTGCTGTTGCTATTTTTTCCATGAGGAACTTCAGAAAGCCAGCGAATGTAGTCAATTGTTGTCGTTCGAGTAATCTGACGGTGAACGTTGATAAGACTGTTTGCGATCATTTATCTTTGAAAAATAATTGGATAAGTACTTTGAGTGTAAACTTTGGAGATAAAATCATATTCTAAATTCCTTGGTACATGGACAGAAATTTAAGATTCACGACTCACATTTTATGTGAGCTCATTTGTTGAAATCAGTTGAGTCTATAATATGTTACCTTCTAGCTGTGTGATTCACTTATATTATAGTGTAGTATATAGCCACCTCTCTTACAACATTTTGCTCTGAGGAAGCTGCCCTAAGTTTCCAGAGCATTTATAGCACATAAACGAATTTTACGTGTAATATTCAACCTTAGTCCGTTGGCGTCGTGTCTACCAATTTTATTGAGAACAAAATCTTAACATCACCGAAGTGCCACAAGCAGATATCGACCATCTTATGTTGTCGATGTGTACAGGAGTGTACTCAGCTACGGAAGCGCCAAATACAATATTCATTTTATTGCGGATTTTACATATTGACATAATTTTTTGCGAATGTTATCGTTTCATCTTTGATGTAAGAGTACTACATTGCCAAAAAATTAATTTGAAGAAAATTTTCCTTCTGGGTGTAACATTTCTAATGTCACTGAGTATAGTGTCTGAATTTCCATAAATGATATACACAGGGAATCGGGTTCGAGCACAATAATCAACTTGATAGATTTTTGGAATTTTAAATTTTAATTTTGTTATTGTGTTTTGAGCATAATTGGAATCAGGTCAATTTATAATGATATATAATATTGAATTTGAATTTTATTTGCATCATAAGGTATTCTTGTTATTGAACCTGATTCCTTGTTTATCATTAATCGAAATTCAGGTTCTTCAGAGATTATAGGTACAGTTAAATTTGACGTGTTACACCCAGAATGAAGAATTTCTTCAAATATTCTTGCCAATGTTAAGGTGAAGTGATATTTTGAACGCAGGAAGACAGATATAGAGCCTGTGCAAATATTATAACGAGAAGTAAAGTCTAACTTCTCGTTATTCGGGACATACAATATTTGCACAGACTGCTATGTTAGGGTGAAGTGATATGTAGAACGTAGGAAGACAGATATCAAAAAGTGGACATACAATATCTGTGCTTCAAACCATCGATGTATACCTCGTTCTCAGCAACTTGAACTTCGCGGATTAACTGTATAAGAGTATGCGGAAGATGATGCACAGTAGATAGTCTGCTTCACACCAAGTTGCAAAATTCTGCTTCACGACAATTACAGGTGTATAGGATAGGTTAATAATCGTGTACTTAGTAACTAAGGAATAACGTAAAAACATATTGATGATATGATATTTACAACCATTTACCCTCATTTTCCTTAGCGTGTAGCAGACATTTAAAAATGTATATGCAAGGTGATGTTTAGATTTTATTCTCAATAAGAATTGGAAAACAAGATGCCAACGGACTAAGGTCCTATTCTAGACTCAACTGATTTCAACAAATGAGTTGTTCAATGTTTTACATAAAAATTCAATGTGAGTTGGCATCTTGAATTTCTCTCCACATTTGTATATTCCAAGAAATTCAGAATATGAAGTTATGATAGTGTTATCCCCAAAGTTCACACTCAAAGTACTAACCCCATTATTTTTCAAAGAGAAAAGATTGCAGTCTTTTGAACGTTCACCATCAGATTATTTGAACGACAGCAATTAACGATTTATTTGGCAAAACATTTGCAGGCTTTTCGATGTTCATCACGACTCCGGGCAGAAATAACTACAGAGATATAATGGGCCAATAATATAAATAAAAATGTGAAAAAGCCCCGTGGATAGGAGCTTTGGCGCCCTTGTTCAAACTTTGACAAATCGTATCTCCGAAAGTATTGGTTTCTCAGAGTTGGGAATGATATCAATGGATTCTACCCTGAGGCTGAGGCTTTTCATTGGTCATTTTGCATTCAATCATACATTGTTTTCTAGAACAGGAGGTATTTCATATAATGAGTAGGTAACGAATTTTGAATAGAACCAGAAATTAATATGACATGTATAAACATAGATCATGAAATTCATAGATACAAATACGGTCGTTAATTTTCAATTACAGCATTCTGTGAAATCACAGAAATAATATTTATTGTTGACATTCTGAAAAATCATTTCTCCTATATTAGCTAAATAGAGTTGAAAAAAATATCAATGTACAGGGTGGGCAAAATTCGTTGTCTACTGAGGGGATCTCGAGAACTAGAGCAGCTAGAAGAAAATGGAGAACACATTCTCTAGCTCTTTTTTCCTGAATAATCCAAATCTGAAAACAGATCCGACCTATCATTCATAGATTTTGAGTTATGAGCGAAAATTCAGAAATTGTCATTTTGAATAATGCTGAATAACTCGCTCGTTTGAACTCCTATTGGAAATCTGTTGTTACATTCTACAGGCACTTTTTTAAGAGTAATTCAAATATAATATAATTGATTTTTTTTTATCCAGCTGTTTTCGAGAATTGAGACGGATTTTTGATTTCTCAAATGTAAACTATTGTCGAAAGTTATTTTATCTTGCTGCAAATTTTTTGCTGATTTCGAAAATGTATCATATGTCACAATTCAAATTAATATCACCTGAGAAAAAAATTATAATACTTTTCCTGCTTTTCGATACACTGTTGAATTATAAGCAGGCTGGCGTTGCCATGGAGACCGTTGAATACGCATTCTCTTTCGTGAACTCTATGCTTCGATGATTGAAATCAACGATTGCTGAAATAATATTTTCACAAAATTAAGATGATGAAAAAATATAATTATCAACGGTAGTGTTTGATAACAAACCATGAACAGTTAAGAAGAAGAACGGAAAACGCATTGAGGGAAGTCACCAGAATTCATATCGGCAACGCCATACGTAGTGTTAGATCGAGATGTATGGCGTGCTTATCCAACAATGGTTTACAATTTGAGCACTACCGTTGATAATTATATGTTTTCATCATCTTAATTTTGTGAAAATATTATTTCAGCAATCGATGATTTCAATCATCGAAGCATAGAGTTCACGAAAGAGAATGCATATTCAACGGTCTCCATGGCAACGCCAGCCTGCTTATAATTCAACAGTGAATCGAAAAGCAGGAAAAGTATTATAGTTTTTTTTCTCAGGTGATATTAATGTGAATTGTGACATATAATACATTTTCGAAATCAGCAAAAAATTCACAGCAAGATAAAATAACTTTCGACAATAGTTTACATTTGAGAAATCGAAAATCCGTCTCATTTCTCGAAAACAGCTGGATAAAAAAAATCAATTATATTATATTTGAATTACTCTTAAAAAAGTGCCTGTAGAATGTACCAACAGATTTCCAATAGCAGTTCAACGAGCGAGTTATTCAGCATTATTGAATATGACAATTTCTGAATTTTCGCTCATAACTAAAAATCTATGAATGATAGGTCGGATCTGTTTTCAGATTTGGATTATTCAGGAAAAAAGAGCTAGACAATGTGTTCTCCATTTTCTTCTAGCTGCTCTAGTTCTCGAGATTCCCTCAGTAGACAACGAATTTTGCCCACCCTGTACAGCATCTTAAAACAAATTAATTTGAAATTTATAATGTAAAAAAATATTCTTTTCGTTAGTCCGAAAATATCAGGTCCATTTTTCCCAATAACGAACTTAACCTACATATTTATCTGCTGAATCTACTCTGCAAATTTCAACTGTCTTGCTCATTCCGTTCGGAAGTTATTGTGTTAACGGCAAGCCGGCCGGACATAATCGATTTTGACAACGGATTCTTGACCAGTGAGTCGAGCCCAATCGTTTGAGACCAATTTCTTTTAAAAAATCGAGAACTACAGACATTTGGGCAAATTGATAAGCACTCTGTACCAGGAACAAGAGCGCCAAGAGGTGGGACAGTTCTGGGGACAGGTGGTTTGGTGAACTTATCAAACTACTAGCGGGTAATTATTCAAACGTTGACAAATCATTTCTCCGAAATTATTGGTTTCTCAGAGTGGAGAATGATATCTATTTATTTATTTATTTAACTATAAACGGTCTTACATTTTACAAAATATTATCAATCAAAATATACATATATAAAAATTAACAGAAATTCTATGAAAAAAAAATAAACAAGCAAGAATGAAGCCTTAAACACCAAAAATGCTAACTAATGAAACACTCCAAAAAAACGCTTCAGTTGACAAATTGTAACATGAAACAAATCTATATCCACCGAACCAGCAGCACGTTGCTCTATCAACAGGGTTGTTCATTAAATAATTTGTTCTACTGAATTTAATTCTGAACAAATCCCAGGCTCTCAAGTTCCTCTGAGGAACATTAATTCCAACATTATGCAGAAGATAAGGAGAATCGATGAAATTATGTATAATTTTTCAAATCAGCATAATGCCCAAATTACGACGCCTGGTTGCGAGAAGAGTGAGCGATAAATTATCACGAATGATTTCATAATTATTGGATTCGCGAGGTGAACCCCATTTATATGCTATCCACCTCAAAAATTTATTTTGTACCCTTTCAATGGTTTGAATATGAACTCTATAAAAAGGTGTCCACACTACGCATGAATATTCCAGGATGCTTCTTACATGGCCAAAGTACATTATTTTTTATTCTAGAAACTCCAAAATGTTTCATATTTCTCTTGAGAAAACCGAGCATTCTGAGAGCCCTCGCAGAAACATTTTCTATATGGTGAATAAAGTTCAAATGTACGTCCAGCAGGATTCCGAGATCATTCACTACGTTAACCGCTTTTAAACGGGATCCATTTACTGAATAATCGAAAAATACTGGTGAGTTGTTTCTATAAAATCTCATAGTTTGACATTTATCAACATTGAGTTCCATGTCATTTTTGGCGCTCTAGTTCCTCGGAACAGAGTGCTTATCAATTTGCCAAATGTCTGTAATTTTCGAATTTTTGGCTGAAAATAGTCTCAAACAATTTGGTTCGACTCACTGATCAAGAATCCGTGGTCAAAATCGATTCTGTCCAGCCGGTCCGGCCGGTCTGGCCAGTCCGGCCGGCCGGCCGTAGGCACGATTACTCTCGAATGAAAGGAGCTACATGATTGAAATTTGCAAAGTGGGTTTGGAGCGTAAATATCTCGGACGAGTTCGTTAATGGGCGAAATCCATCAAGTGGTTTTGGAGTTATGGCTGATTTTAGTAAAAACATTTTTTATGTATATTTCCGAAACTGACCACTCGATCTACTGAAATTTAGCATCAAATTGTAGAAACATGAGCTTTATACGCACTTACCTTCTTCAAGCCGCCATTTTACAATCGAGTACTGAATTTCAGCTCGATGAACTTTGTATGAAGCGTGAATAGACAATAACATGGTCATAAAAGGTCCCATTCCTTCTCAGTTTCATGCATTCTCTCGTAGGGCTGAAAATTGGTAGTAGAAATTAAACAATCTAAATGTAAATCAACAAGTCCAGAGCGTTCCTGCCAATAGGGCCTACATATAGCTTCGTATAATTAATATACTTATGTATATATTTCACAAGTCAAATAAACCTCAGGGGATTTTATTGATTTGCCGAGAAGCAAGAGCAGACGCGTTTCTCGCTTATTGGCCTTCATCAGTACTCTGTAGCTTCCCAACAAATTCAACTAAACTGACCAGTGTTAAGCCTCTCATAGCCGGCTTGAGCGGTTATATTTAAATGCCCACGTCACCAATGAGACAAAACAAGAAGTTCAGCCTTTTCCCGCCAGTGAAAATTTGAAGCGTGAAATCATATGCCACCATTTGCTCGATTTTAATCGAGGAACGACTCCCGCAGAGCTCAGACAGTATCTTCCAATGGCCATGAACGCGGTTTAGCGTTTCCAAAAATAATAATGAAGAATGGCGATACCGTTGTTAATCAATTAATAAGTCCAGAGCGTTCCTGCCTACACAATGGCCATTATGTAGACCCTATTGGCAGGAACGCTCAGGACTTGTTGATTTATTAACAACGGTATGGCCATATTTTGGCGCTCTTATTCCTCGGAACAGAGTGCTCATCAATTTGCCCAAATGCCTGTAATTTTCGAATTTCTGGATGAAAATAGTTTTAAACGATTTGGTTTGACTCACCGATCAAGAATCTGTGATCGAAATCATTCCGGTCCGGCCGGCCGTAGGCACGATAACTCTCGAACGAAAGGAGTTAGAGGATTTCAATTTGCAGGGTAGGTTTGGAGCGTAAATACCTCAACGAGTTCGCTAACGAGCGAAATCCACCAAGCGGTTTTGGCAAAAAACTACAGCTGGCCGTAGGCATAATAACTCTCGAACGGATTGAACTACACAGTTGAAATTTTCCGAGTAGGTTTGAGAAATGAATATCTCGGTTAAGTTCGTTATCGGGCTATTTTTATCATAGAAATCTATTGATATCATTTTCAACTCTAACAAGCTAATACTTTCGGAGATATGATTATTTTAGCTCCTGCATGATACTCAAAGCATCGATACGAATTTCCATGAGTTGCAAAATGGGAGTGTTACACATTCAGCGGCATGATACAAAGAAATGTATCTACTTGTAAGTATCATGATACAGCGGTATAAACTTGCACAATACTCAGTACTTCGCTACATCAGTAAAGCTGCGTATAAACTATGCGCGGCAAACTATCGAACACTGATACGCGAGACGGCCTCGGCCTCGCGCGTATCAGACGGGTATACCTCTTGGGGCAACCCCGTGTACAATACATAGCGTTAGGCTGAATCAAGAGGCAATGTTCAAGGTTTGCCGCACGTAGTTTATATGCACCTTTATTTGAAGTTCATGCTACCTCTTCCTGGCCTTTTTGGCGCTCTTGTTCCTCGGAATAGAGTGCTTATCAATTTGCCCAAATGTCTGTAATTTTTGAATTGTTGGAAGAAAATGGTCTTCAACGATTTGGTTTGACTCACTGATCAAGAATCCCTGGTCGAAATCAATTCTGGCCGGACGTAGGCACGATAACTTTCGAACGGAATGAGATAAATATCTCGGTTAAATTCGTTATTGGGCTAAATCTGCCCGATGGTTTCCACGAGGTTTAATCATTGCAAATTGCTCATTTAATCTTGATTAATAAACTTTTTTTGAATTTAATTTCTTCTATGGTGTAGTTCTATCATAAGAATCCATTGATATAATTCCCAACTCTGAGAAACCAATACTTCCGGAGATATGGTTTGTCAAAAACTGAACAAGAGCGCCAAAGCTCCAGCCACAGGGCTTTACCCCTTTTTGGCGCTCTAGTTTCTCGGAACTGAGTGCTTATCAATTTGCCCAAATGTCTGTCATTTTCGAATTTTTCGGTGAAAATGGTCTTAAACGATTTAGTTCGACTCACTGATGAAGAATCCGTGGTCGAAATTCATTCTGTCCGGCCGTAGGCACGATAACTCTCGAACGGAATGAGCTAGAGAGTTGAAATTTTCAGAGTAGGTTTGGGGGATAAATATCTCAGCTAAGTTCGTTATTGGGCAAAATCAGACAAATGGTTTCGGAGTAACAAAAAAATTTTTTTTTTGTTACATAACAAATTCGAAATTAATTTTTTTAATAAGCAATTTTATCATAAAAATCCATTCATATCATTTTTAACTCTAACAAGCTAATACTTTCGGAGATATGATTTTTCAAAATTTCAATGTAAATCGTATTTCACAGATTGTGGAGGAGGGTGACGGGAAGACAGCAATAGACTGTATTTTGTTATATATTTTATTATATTGTAACTTTATCCCGTAAATATATATATATAATTATTCTATGTATGAATTGTCATAATGTCAACTTATGACATGACATGACCTGACATTATCTGATCAATCGAAGAATTATGAGAATAAAGTGTATTCCGAAATGTGAGCGAAGTGAGAAAAATCTCAGTTGCTCCGAAATTAGTTTTTCTCAGAAAAGTCTACATTTCGGAACGGAACATGAAGTAAGAGATCTGAGAGTAGTGAGACTGCTTTTCATCCATAGACGAATGCTCAGTTCTCTCAATTTATGACGGGACTGACAGAAGGGAATATTGTAACTTCAAAAATATTGGGGTTGAAATACTCGTATTTTAGCGATGCAACAGGGACCTCACCCGAAAATGTTTGAAAATATTACGTAAATATTGAAAGCATAATTCTGTAGTTCGAGAGAGGAGAAAATTTGGTGAACGTAGATCAGGAAATTCTTGATCGATTACAAGGTAATTTTTTATTATTACTTATCTTATTTCATACATGTTTTATGGAATACCTACTATTTGTAGGTACTTTAAACCTGTTTTGGGCAATTGTCATACGAAACTTGTTTTTTTGGCGCTCTAGTTCCTCGGAACAGAGTGCTTATCAATCTGCCCAAGTGTCTGTAATTTTGGAATTTTTGGCTGAATATGGTCTCAAACGATTTGGTTCGACTCACTGATCAAGAATCCGAGTGCGAAATCGATTCTGTCCGGCCGGCCGACCGGCCGTAGGCACGATAACTCTCGAACGAAAGAAGTTAGCGGATTGAAAATTGGTGGTTTTGGAGCGTAAATATCTCGGACAAGTTCGTTAATGGGCGAAATCCATCAAGGGGTTTCGGAGTAATGGCCGATTTTAGGAAAAATTTTTTTATGAATATTTCCGAAACCGATCACTCGATCTATCTGAAATTTAGCAACAAATTGTAGAATCATGACCTTTATACGCATGTGAAGTTTTGTATTGACCAGATTCCTGCAAAGTGTCAAAAAAAAAATTTGAAAATGTGGTGCAATTCTCATTCTCATGATTGCTCATTCAATCTTGATAAATAAACTATTATTTGAATTTCTTTTATGATGCAGTTCTATCATATGAATACATTGATATAATTCCCAATTCTGAGAAACCAATACTTTCGGAGATATAATTTGTCTGTTTGAACTAGAGCGGCAGAAAGCTCCTGTCCACAGGGCTTGAGCCCAATTTTCATTAATAAATCTAATTGTGTCAAAATCTTACAGTTGAAATTAAATTAAGCGCGCAATATTTATTAATTCCACATCCTAAATCCAATATTTTTCACTGCAATAAGTTTTATGGTGAGTAGTTGCTATGATACCGAGAAGGATATGATAAATTGGGAAGATTAGGACATGCAAGCGAACTTTTAAGAAAATTGGTATATTCTAAACAAGGATTCATATAACTTTTATGAAATATACATCGGTTTTTTCCAATTTATAAGGTACGGAATTTCACGTGGTTAAAGCAATGCATTCACTTCATTAGTTACGCAGTCGAACAATAGGTCTTGCGATCGGTAATCCCCAAGCATTTCCGCTGTTCGTCATCTCAACATTGCCGCAAACAATCGCAATATCCTCCTTCCTAAACAATACTTCCACCATACGCAACGTTGTTCCTTATTGAAAAATAGAATGACGAGTGTCACGTTCATTGACACAACCTGTCCTCATTCTTCATTCGTATAACATATCGTAAGTCACATCTGCCAAATTAGTTTACGTAGAGAAAATTTCCTGCGTAATATCATCGTCCTTGCGAGCTCCTTGTGTGAACATTCGGTGTACTACGGTAAAACCGAGGGGAAACGATCTTTCTATAAAATTGTGTACGTGGAGCAACTAACAATGGACGTAAATTTGAAACGAGCTGCGGGTTGACTTCAGTCTAGGCAACCACGCAACCGAAATGAATTTTCGGGGTGTGGGTTCAAATAAAAGAAAAATTATTAAATAATTCCTTTCTGGGTATTCTCTCCCAAACTCTGAACAATATCTATAAAATAAAAAAAAAAATGGTTCAAGCACTGACGTGAAGTCAGAAGCTTTTGCGCGTATGTTCTATTGTCCATTCTTCTGTATTGGACACCCTTAATCGAATTTACCATAGTAAATTATGTTGTCCATTCTATTGTATTGGACACTCTTAATTCGAATTTACCATGGTAAATTCGAATTAAGTGTCCAATACAACAGGAGAATGGACAACATAATTTACTATGGTAAATTTGATTAAGGGTGTCCAATACAGAAGAATGGACAATAGAACATACGCGCAAAAGCTTCTGACTTCACGTCAGTGCTTGAACCAATTTTTTTTTTCGTGATTTCTTTTAAATTTTCTAGGGGTGCGGTTCTTAAAATTTTTTTTTTATCATTTTTTTTTAATTTTCTAGGGGTACGGTTCTTACAAAATTTTAAACACGACTTTATGTTGATTTTTTACTACTAGTTACCAAGCTTCAATTCGATCGAATATTTATTTTTTGAGTTATCAAGGAAATACTATTCCAGGTGGATATTACTCGGAAACCGTTTGACCGATTATGCCCAAAAACGAACTCAACTCTCCCTTTCGGATACGCAACCTACCCTGAAAATTACAAGTCCCTATCTCCTTTCGTTCGAAAGTTAGCGAGGCAACGGTCACCCATCTACTGAACTAACACAAGAATGCTCGAATCTCCAATAATATTTAACCGATCGTATTAAAACTTGAAACTTGGCAGTAGAGTTAGGTTATGAACGCTCTGGCAAAATTTCAGAAATTTCAAACGAATAGTTACTGATATATAGAATTTTTTTTTAATTTTCAATGATTTATTAAAAATTTTCTACAAATGCTATCCTCACCAAATTTTGCAAACATTTTCGTGTTGGCATTCTACAACTAATAACCATGTTTGAATTCAATCGGTTCAGTACTTTTCGAGTTAATGAGGAACAAAAAACCACCAAATTTCAGAAATTTTCAGATGGCTATAACTCTAAAAGTGTTTGGCCGATTATGCTCATAAACAAACTCAAATGTCGCATTCAGATGCACAACCTAACCTGAAATTTTCAAGCCGCTATCTCTTTCCGTTCTCAGGTTATCGTGACAACAATGATATTTTTTAATAATTTTTTAATAATTTTCTAGCAATAGGATTCTCACAAAATTCCACAAACGTGCTCAGGTTTATATTCTACAACTATTCACCAAGTTTCAATTTGATGAGATCTATATTGGTTGAAAACAAAATTATTACTCGGTAACCACTGGGCCGATTATGCCCATCAACGAACTTGTCCGTCGTATTGACATGCGCCACCTACCCTGAAAATTTCAAGTCGCTAGCTCTTTTCGTTCTCAAGTTATCGTGGCCGGCCGGACAGAATCAAATTTGACCTCGAATTCTTCATTGGGGAGTCGAACCAAATCGTTTGAGACCATTTTCGTAAAAAAATTCGAAAGTTACAGACATTTGGGCAAAATGATAACGCGATGTTCCCCAGAAAATACGCGCAAAAAAATCATTAAATACAGGATATTTGTCAGAAGCAATCTATCGCACAATGTTGCCTAATAAATAACATCAACGATAAAACAACTATTTCGTAGCGTCTCGTAGTATATATCAGACTCCTTAGTCAGAGCCTAAACGAAGATCTGCAGAATGATTTCTTGTATGATAGTTATTCTGAATCATAGTAACATAGTTTCAATTTGCAAAGAAATTTCCAAGTTTCAACTCCTTTTTCAACAAAATTCCTCTAAATATAGCCAATTCCAATTGAGCAAAATGCAAAATTGCATTCTCTATTTAATAAAATACAAGTCGACTCCTAAAGTTTCCTTTTGAAGTAGTCAGACTCTGTCATCAGAATCTTTGTCCCTCCAATCTATAATGTGATCTCGATGGATTGTACATACCTACATGTTCTGCTATTCTTGATTTATGTATCCACCGTATTCACAAAGCATTCAATCTTCGTTAGGTCCTAACCTAACCTAACCTAACCTAACTGAGGTCCTCAGTTAAGGATAAATTTGAATCGGAACCTCAGTTAACGTATTTAACGGTGGAGAAACAGGCCTGTTTCACGTTAATTTTCACGTTAAATGAGGTTTGCGATTCAAATTTATCCTTAACTGAGGACCTCAGTCAGGACTTAACGGAGATTGAATGCTCTGTGAATACTGCGGTATGTCTCTATTTCTTAAGTTGTTCTTATGTCACAATCGTGGTCAACGGTGTAAGAATTCAGAAGGCAAGAGGAAACCACTGAATTAAAGATCCCTTGTGGATATCCTTAGTGATAATCATCACACCATTACATTACAATGGCTTTGTTCAATTCGAAATGTTCCGGAGTTATAACTCCTCCAATCGGATCTCCGGGGAGGAGAGCATTGAATAAAGTTGAGTACAGAACTGTGACACATAGAAACGATAGAATTGCTACATGGAACGTTAGAAGTCTTTATGCACCTGGAAAAGTGGATAACGTCTTTTTAGAAATGACGAGACTCAATATCAACATACTTGGCTTGAGCGATTTTCAATGGAACGGGTCAGGGAAGCATATCACCAAGAATGGCATAATGTACTATTCAGGGAATGATGATGCCTCTCACCGATATGGAGTAGGAATAATTGTCGACAAGAGAGTGCAACATACGGTGTTCAGTTTCGTCCCATTCTCAGACCGCATAGTTCTACTGAAACTGACCTCAAAAATAAGGTTCCAGTAAATGTTATCCAAGTATATGCACCTACAGCAGATAAGGACGAGGATGAAATAGAGTCGTTTTACCAAGATCTAGCTAAAGTGATCAAACCTATCAAGAAACACGAAGTCCTCATTATAATGGGGGATCTAAATGCGAAGGTTGGCCAAGGTGAAGTGACTAATACTACCGGCAAGTTCGGACTAGGTCTTCGTAATGAGCGAGGAGACAGATTGATCGAGTTCTGTCAAAGGGAGTATATGATAATAACCAACACCCTCTATCAGCTTCCTCCACGTCGGCTTTATACTTGGAAAGCACCATCAGACGGAAAATCAGGTATAATTAGAAACCAGATCGACTACATTATGATCCGTAGAAGCTTCAGAAATACTATCAAGTCAGTAAAAACATATCCAGGAGCTGACATAACATCCGATCATAATCCGGTGGTAGCTGCAATTCATGTAAAACTGAAAAAACTCGTTCGGAAAACAACTAAGGAACGTATAGACCCTAGAAGACTGAAGGACAACGTAGTGTACAAAAAGGTTGAGAAGAACATAAACGAATAATTAAACGAACTAAGACATAACGATAACAATAATATCACCATAGACCAACAATGGCAAAACATAAAACAAGTACTGAAGGATGTAGGAAATGCCGATTTGAAATCCATAAAAGGAAAGAACAAAGAATGGATGACACAGGAGATACTGGACCTGATGGTGATACGAGGCCAATATAAGAGCAAGGATGTGCAAATCTATAAGACCATAATCAATGAGATCAGAAGTAAAATAAGACAAGCCAAGGAAAAATGGCTACTTGATGAATGTCGAGAGGTTGAAGTCTATCAAGACAGATACGATTTTTTCAATATGCACAAGAAGGTAAAAGAAATGACTGGGAGAATAAAGAGACGACAACCAGATGTGTTGGTAAACAAGAACGGCGACTTGATTGTAGAACCGATAGACAAACTGGCAAGGTGGAGCGAATGTATACAAGAACTTTTTAACGATAATCGGATAGAACTGGAAATCCCAGACATGGAGTATACTGGCCCAGAAATATTAAGAGAGGAACTCGAACAAGCAATTAAAAACTGTAAATCCGGAAAGGCAGCAGGACCTGACGAAGTGCCTGCTGAACTACTAAAACTCATAGGGGAAGACTCCATAGATATTCTATTGAAACTATTTAACAACATTTATGAGACGAGCAGAATTCCTAGCGATTGGCTAGCCTCAACATTCGTAACCTTGCCAAAGAAAAATAAAGCCAGAGAATGTTCGGACCACAGAATCATTGCCCTAATGAGCCACACCTTGAAAATATTTTTAAAGATCATACATAACCGAATTTATAAGGATTTAGAACAAGACATCAGTGACACTCAAATGGGTTTTAGGAAGGGCGTGGGAACAAGAGAAGCGCTTTTCGGACTAAACGTACTTAGACAAAGATGCCTAGATATGAATCATGATATGTACATCTGCTTTATCGACTTTCAAAAGGCATTTGATAGAGTCCAGCACACAAAACTCCTAGAGATACTAAAAAGAAAAAACATCGATAGTAAGAATGTAAGAATAATATCCGATCTCTATATCAAACAGCACGAGTCAAAGTCGGAGAAGATATGAGTGAGGAGATTAAGATATGTCGAGGTGTTAGACAGGGTTGTGTATTGTCGCCTCTCTTATTCAATGTATATAGTGAGGGCATCTTTGAAGAGGCGCTGTCAGAAGAAACCGGTGGTATCGTCATAAACGGGGAAAGACTTAACAACTTGCGATACGCAGATGATACCGTTATCTTCGCCGACAGTCTGGAAGACCGACAACATCTGGTTGAGGTAACAAACATTGCCTGCAAAAGATATGGCCTGGATATGAACCTAAAAAATAAATCAAAGTCATGACAACTCCAAAAAACCCAAGCACAAATCACAATAGACCGTCTATAAATATTAATAACAACAAACTGGAATGGGTATCCTCCTACAAATATCTTGGCACATGGGTAACTGAAACAGCAGAACATACAAAAGAAATCAAGTGTCGAATTGAAGTAGCTCGCAGTGCTTTCATAAAAATGAATAAAATACTTTGCAGCCGAGATAATCATTAGAACTGAGAACCAGAATACTACAATGCTATATATTCTCCATTTTATTGTATGGAATAGAGGCTTGGACACTCAAGTCAGAAAACAACAAGAACATAGAAGCATTTGAAATGTGGTGCTATAGGAGGATGCTGAGAATACCGTGGGTTGACAAGGTTTCAAATGAGGAAGTACTACGGCGAATGAATAAAGCCAAAGAAATCAGTAACACCATAAAAGGGAGAAAATTAGAATATCTAGGACATGTTCTGAGAGGAGATAGATATAACATCTTTAAGCTAATTCTTCAAGGCAAAATAAAAGGCAAGAGAACGATTGGCAGAAGAAGAATCTCTTGGCTACGCAACTTGAGGGAGTGGTTTGGTTGCACGTCCGCAGAACTCTTCAGACGCGCGATTGATAAGGTCCGAGTAGTGGTGATGATTTCCTATCTCCAATAGGAGCGGAATTTCAAGAAGATGTTCCGACTTTCTTACTTCCAGTGGTCTCGATGTTCCTCCTGTATAGGATTGACCACAAATATAAGGAATATGATATACACAGTTTTTCACCGAGGTGGCGTTAGCACCCGGCAGGCCCACTCCAAGCACTGCTATTCCACCACGGTCAATAGCGTTCCCTAGCGTTTTCTCACGCTTCTCATATTTTATTCCGATGTTCCGAATAGGCGATATACCAAAGGACTGATAAATCAAACAATTTTTGCGCGAATGTTCCGCAAGGAACAGCGTGCTATCATTTCGTCACAATGTCTGTATTTTTCGAATTTTTTTTCGAAAATGGTCTCAAACGATTGGGTTCGACTCCCTGATGAAGAATTCGAGGTCAAATTCAATTCTGTCCGTCCGGTCCGGCCGGCCGGCCGGCCGGTCCGGCCGTTAGCACGATAACTCTCGAACGGAACGACTTAGAGCGTTGAAATTTGCAGAGTAGTTTCGTAGCGAAATCGACCGAGCGGTTTCGGAGTTAAGGCCGTTTTTAGTAAAAACGTTTTTTATGAATATTTCCGGAACTGATCACTCGATCTTTTTGAAATTTGGCATCAGATTGTAGAATCATGACCTTTATATGCCTGTGAAGTTTTGTGTTGAACGGACGGCCCTAAATGGGCAAAAAAAAATTTTGAAAATTTGAAAATTTTGTTTTCACCATAACTCGAAAAATACTGATCTGATTAAATTGAAACTCAGTAGTTAGATGCAAAAGACCAGAGCAAACACTTTTGCAAAATTTCGTGAAGATCACGTGACATGAAAAAAATATAAAAATTACTACTATTTTGCGGAATACTTTGCTTTTAATGCCGAAACATATGTTTTTGAGGTTCATGCTGCCCTTTCCTGGCATTTTCCGTATTGCGCATGAGCAGATGAGAGGATTGGGGTTTTGGGTTGGCGGATGCTATTCCGCTATAGAATCCCCTGGTGAGGGTCTGCGCATGCGTAGATTAAAGATGCGATATCTTCCGAACAACTAGTGTTGGAGAATCGGAGTTTTTTGTAAGGTGTGTTATTTTGAAAAAGACTTTTAGCCGCCAGTAGATTGCGCATGCGCAGAAGAGAAGTGACTGTTTTTGGGTTGGATGTGTTATGTTGGGAGTGCTGAGTCGATATTATGAGGTATTAAAAGAATATTCATAGCAATTCAGTGCAAGGATAAGTCAGTTTGGGGCATGTAGCGTTGTTTCCGAGGTAAAGTGTCCGTACCGTGGCCCTGGGGCTAATTTTGAAATTGATGTTACCCCTTACGGGCATTTTTCGTTATGCGCATGAGCAGACCATCAGTGATTTTACTGGTGGTGTTTTCGTCAGAGAGGATTAGGGTTTTGGGGTGGCGAACGCTATTCCTATATAGAATCCCCTGTTGAGGGTCTGCGCATGCGTGGATTAAATATGTGATATCTCCTGAACCACTAGTGTTGGAGAATCGGAGTTTTTTGTAATGTGTGTTATTTTGAGAGGACTTTTAGCCGCGAGTAGATTGCGCAAGCGCAGAAGAGAAGTGACTGTTTTTGGGTTGGATGTGTTATGTTGGGAGTGCTGAGTCGATATTATGAGGTTTTAAAAGAATATTCATAGCAATTCAGTGCAAGGATAAGTCAGTTTGGGGCATGTAGCGTTGTTTCCGAGGTAAAGTGTCCGTACCGTGGCCCTGGGGCTAATTTTGAAATTGATATTACCCCTTACGGGCATTTTTCGTTATGCGCATGAGCAGACCATCAGTGATTTAACTGGTGGTGTTTTCGTCAGAGAGGATTAGGGTTTTGGGGTGGCGAACGCTATTCCTATATAGAATCCCCTGTTGAGGGTCTGCGCATGCGTGGATTAAAGATGTGATATCTCCTGAACCACTAGTGTTGGAGAATCGGAGTTTTTTGTAAGGTGTGTTATTTTGAGAGGACTTTTAGCCGCGAGTAGATTGCGCATGCGCTGAAGAGAAGTGACTGTTTTTGGGTTGGATGGGTTATGTTGGGAGTGCTGAGTCGATATTAAGAGGTTTTAAAAGAATATTCATAGCAATTCAGTGCAAGGACAAGTCAGTTTGGGGGATGTAGCGTTGTTTCCGAGTTAAATTGTCCGTACCGTGGCCCTGGGGCTAATTTTAAAATTGATGTCACCCCTTACAGGCATTTTTCGTTATGCGCATGAGCAGACCATCAGTGATTTAACTGGTGGTGTTTTCGTCAGAGAGGATTAGGGTTTTGGGGTGACGGATGCTATTCCTCTATAGAATCCCCTGTTGAGGGTCTGCGCATGCGTGGATTAAAGATGTGATATCTCCTGAACCACTAGTGTTGGAGAATCAGAGTTTTTTGTAAGGTGTGGTATTTTGAGAGGAATTTTAGCCGTGATTAGATTGCGCATGCGCAGCAGAGAAGTGACTGTTTTTGGGTTGGATGGGTTATGTTGGGAGTGCTGAGTCGATAGTATGAGGTTTTAAAAGAATATTCATAGCAATTCAGTGCAAGGACAAGTCAGTTTGGGGGATGTAGCGTTGTTTCAGAGTTAAACTGTCCGTACCGTGGCCCTGGGGCTAATTTCGAAATTGATGTAACTCTTTACGGGCCTTTTTCGTTATGCGCATGAGCAGACCATCAGTGATTTAACTGCTGATGCTTTCGTCAGAGAGGATTGGGGTTTTGGGTTGGCGGATGCTATTCCGCTATAGAATCCCCTGGTGAGGGTCTGCGCTTGCGTGGATTCAAGAAGCGATATCTCCTGAACCACTAGTGTTGGAGAATCGGAGTTTTTTGTGAGGTGTGTAATTTTGGGAGGACTTGCAGCCACGAGTATACTGCGCTTGCGCAGACGAGAAGTGAATGGTTTTGGGTTGTTTGGGTTATGTTGGGAGTAATGAGCCGATATTGTGAGGTTTTAAAAGAATATTCATGTCAATTCAGTGCACGGACACAAGTCAGTTTGGGGGAAATAGCGTTGTTTCCGAGTTGAAATGTCTGTATGGTGGCCCTGAGGCGAATTTATAAATAACTATATTCGGTAGATCTATATTAAAATACGTTCAGATTTGGAGATGATGCAATTGCGTCCCTAACGGAGGACCCACAACCGCATTTTTTTCCGATCTACGGTAAAGCTAACAGCCAAACTGTATTGATAGCTATATTTGTTAAAGGAACTTGAAAAAAAAAAAAAAAAAAGCACTGACGTGAAGTCAGTACTCTTTGGCGCGCGTGTTCACGGTGGCTAATTTGAATTGAATGATGAGTACTTCAAGCTCAGTGGATAGAGCGAGCCGAAGATCTACCCAAAGGATAGTGGACACCATTCACTGTCGGTTCAAAAATTAACAGTGCTGTATCTAAGCTGCTATCAGGATAGAGTAACAAAGTTGGAAAAGAACACAAGTGACTCTCCTTAGTCGCACAAGCTCCTAGAAGATTTGGGAGGGTCAGTATAATCCTAATCATGTTTATAGCACGCGCGCAAAAGCAGATTGACTTAACAATGAAAGAAAAAGTGTAAAAAGTCAATCTGCTTTGGCGCGCGTGCTATAAACATGATTAGGATTATACTGACCCTCCCAAATCTTCTAGGAGCTTGTGCGACTAAGGAGAGTCACTTGTGTTCTTTTCCAACTTTGATACTCTATCCTGATGGCAGCTTAGATACAGCACTGTTAATTTTTGAACCGACAGTGAATGGTGTCCACTATCCTTTGGGTAGATCTTCGGCTCGCTCTATCCACTGAGCTTGAAGTACTCATCATTCAATTCAAATTAGCCACCGTGAACACGCGCGCCAAAGAGTACTGACTTCACGTCTGTGCTTTTTTTTTTTCATCAAATTCTGAAAGCACTACAGGTACAGCTGCATGGTTTGAAATATGAAATTATTCTCTTAGCGCTCAGATAGAGAGAGTTTGTAATTTTCGTTTTCTGGATATCTGAATGGCCGGCCAAGAAAGGTTATTAGCAGGAAACATGTTTCGATCAAATACCTAATCAAATTGATTTTTTCGTTCGATTCAGATATCCCTAAGTACCCAGCTGCAAGGATCGAAATATGAGGTTTATCTCATATTCCTGAGATAGAAGTTGGCAATTTTTTTTTCTGAAGATTCAACTAGCCGGCCAAGAAAAATAATTAGCAGGATACATGTGTCGATCAAATACCTAATCATATTGCTTTTTTCGAACATTTCGACTGTCGAGCTCATTCCGTTTAAGATTTATCGTGTTAATGGGTGGCCGGCCGGACAGAATCGATTTTGACCAGGGATTCTTGATCAGTGAGTCGAACCAAATCGTTTGAGACCATTTTCAGCCATAAATTCGAAAATTACAGACATTTGGGCAAATTGATAACGTGATGTTCTACAGAACATACTCGCAAAAATGTGTGAAAAGTATACAAGAGCATGCAGGAAGTTCCAGAGAATTGAATAACACTACTGAAAATAGTATGCCCCATTTGAAAAATAAAAGTCACCCTCTATTCCTATTTTGTGCGACACCAACATT
Source organism: Halyzia sedecimguttata (assembly GCA_937662695.2). Lineage (NCBI taxonomy): Eukaryota > Metazoa > Arthropoda > Insecta > Coleoptera > Coccinellidae > Halyzia > Halyzia sedecimguttata. The sequence continues at coordinate 3,864,635 of OW569416.2, read as the reverse complement.
ACATACATCCGTCTGAGCGCACTTAATTAATTATTGTGATACGCTAATAACCTCTTACAACGTAAAATAAAATACATACACCTGATAGTAATGTAAAATTCGGTATTCAGTGTTTTGAACAAAAGGAAGCATTTGGCTGTGCACCAAGTGAATAACCGCATATTTATACTCATGGAGCTGGGCCCGCGGAGCACTCATTATAAAGAAAAAGTTGATTTGATTAGTTATCGATTGAATTCTGCGGATCATTTTGCTTCGCCAGCTATACAAATCTTCAGAAAAAAAATTACAAACTTCTATCTGCGAGCTGAAAGATAAACCTCATATTTCGATCCTTGGAGCTGGGTACTTGAGCATATCAGAATCGAACGAAAAAATCAATTTGATTAGGTATTCAATCGATACTTGTATCCTGCTAATTATTTTTCTTGGCCGGCTAGTTGAATCTTCAAAAAAAAATTACCTACTATCTGAGCACTATGAGACAAACTTCAAATTTCGATTCTTGGAACTGGGTACTTAAGGATATCTGAATCGAATGAATAAATCTATTTGATTAGGTACTCGATCGACACAAGTATCCTGCTAATAATTATTTTTATTGGCCGGCTAGTTGAATCTTCAAAAAAAAAAATTACCGATTTCTATCTGAGCACTATGAGATGAACCTTATATTTCGATTCTTGGAGCTGGGTACTTAATGATATCTGAATCGAACGAAAAAATCAATTTGATTAGGTAGTTGATCGATACATGTATCCTGCTAATTATTTTTATTGGCCGGCTAGTTGAATCTTCAGAAAAAAAAACTACCTTCTATCTGAGCACTATGATATAAACCCGAGTATAAACCTCATGAACGATTAAAGTAAACACTTTATTTCCGCTTGAATTTGTTTATTTTCACTAAAATTGTTTCGTTAATTACATCTTGACTTCTTCAGGTGAGTATGTTAAGTAACTAATTCTTGAACATCGTTTTCCTTAAATACAAAATATGCATAAAAAGGTTCATGACATTTGGACCATTTTTGTGGGTGTTCCAGAATTTTATTGAAAAAGGTTAAGCAAGGGAGATCTGGAATTCTCACAAAAATGGTCCAAATTTCATGAACCTTTTTCATGTTATATATTATATTGTATATTATTATACTGATCCTCCTAGGATCTTCCCCAAGGAGACCCCTCATAAGCTCTCGAAGAGCTTGAGCGAGTAAGGAGAACCAGTTGTGTTCTGTGGAGGCTTTGTTACTGTGTCCTTACGCCACCTTAGGCACAGCACTGTTAATTTTTGACCCAACAGTGAAAGGTGGCGATTACCTTGACTCGAAAATTTCTTTCCTAGCCTAGGGATTGAACTTGGGGCTTCCGCTCCCAAGTCAAACGCTCTACCCCTGAGCCAACCGCACTCATTATATATATATATATATATATATATATATATATATATATATATATATATATATATATATATATATATATATATATATATATATATATATATATATATATTGAAACCTTGGAAAGAATTTTCTTTCCGTTTTTGGGTACTCGGCAAATTTGGGGGGGCAGTTATATAGAACAGTGACTATTCATTAGTAAATTCACTGTTCTATATAACTGCTCCCCCAAATTTGCCGAGTACCCAAAAACGGAAAGAAAATTCTTTCCAAGGTTTCAATATTTATCAATACGGCAACACTCCTTATAGAAATATAATATATATATATATATATATATATATATATATATTTAAATGGAAAAGTATAACGGGTGATTCCGCAAAAGAAGCAGAGAAAATAATTCTGCTGGTACCTGCCGACACGTGTTTCTGCTAGTTGGCTTCTTCAGGACAGGGCAACCAAGAAACCAAAAAAAGGTGAAATGATAACTGAAAACAGGTGGCATCACATCAGGAGCGAGCAACCAATTTGTGCCTTCAGCTCTAGGACCTCCAATTCGGAGGTAAACTATGGCATCGGCACGAAGGAAGCATAAGCTACCTGTGCGATGCGACCTCAACCCGAGGATATGTATTAAAGAAAATAGGTTAATGCGGATAAGTATATTTAAATGGAAAAGTATAACGGGTGATTCCGCAAAAGAAGCAGAGAAAATAATTCTGCTGGTACCTGCCGACACGTGTTTCTGCTAGTTGGCTTCTTCAGGACAGGGCAACCAAGAAACCAAAAAAAGGTGAAATGATAACTGAAAACAGGTGGCATCACATCAGGAGCGAGCAACCAATTTGTGCCTTCAGCTCTAGGACCTCCAATTCGGAGGTAAACTATGGCATCGGCACGAAGGAAGCATAAGCGGAATCACCCGTTATACTTTTCCATTTAAATATACTTATCCGCATTAACCTATTTTCTTTAATACATATCCTCGGGTTGAGGTCGCATCGCACAGGTAGCTTATGCTTCCTTCGTGCCGATGCCATAGTTTACCTCCGAATTGGAGGTCCTAGAGCTTCTACAGAAAAAAAAAATACCAACTTCTACCTGAGCACTATGATAAACCCCACAATTCGATTCTTGGAGCTGGGTACTTAAGGATATCTGAATCAAACGAAAAAATCAACTTGATTAGGTATTTGATTGACACATGTATCCTGCTAATATTTTTTCTTGGCCGGCTAGTTGAAACTTCAGAAAAAAAATTACCAACTTCTAACTGAGCACTATGAGATAAACCTCACATTTCGATTCTTGGAGCTGGGTACTTAAGGATATTTGATTCGAACGAAAAAATCAATTTGATTAGGTATTTTAATGAAACATGGTTCCTGCTAATAACATTTCTTGGCCGGCCATTCAGATATCCAGAAAACTGAAATTACAAACTTCTATCTGAGCGCTACGAGAATAATTTCATATTTCGAGCCTCGCAGCTGTATCTGTAGTGCTTTCAGAATTGAACGAAGCAGTTTGTTTAATTGATTAGTCCTTAAGTATATTCGCCTATTCAGAACATCGGAATAAAATATCAGAAACGTGAGAGAACGCTTGGGAACGCTATTGACCGTGGTGGAATAGCAGCGCTTGGAGTTGACCGGCCGGGAGCTAACGCCAAATCGCTCAGTTTTTCGATTTAGTTTTCCATTAATAGGTTTTGGTTTTGTTAATAAAGACCTAAGTTCATATTGTTCCTTGAAAACGGTTCTTATATTGAACTTAGAACCGTTTCTCCTAATTTTTTCCGACAGTCCACGTACATAAGGGATCACATTCAACAGATTGGGTTGTTTTTCTTGTTGATCATTCTGTTGCACTCTATTATTAGTTATTTTATTAGAAGCTCTTCTATCTAAATTCATGATTGATGTATTTATGAATTGCCTCGGATATCCATTATCTTCAAGAATTTTTTTCATGAAAACAATTTCATTATTTCGTGGCCTTTTAGAAAAAATCAGGAGAATCAATTCTAAGTTCAATATAAGGAGCGTTTTTAAGACACAAAATGATCTTATGTCTTTATTGACAAAAACAAAACCCATTGATGAAAAACAAAAATAAAAAAACTGTGTTTATAATATTCCTTGTATTTGTGAATTGTGTATTGTGTGAATATACCTCTCCAATGATTAGGTATCTAAAATAAATATTAAACAATAACTTTTGCACGTAATAGTGTCATGGAAATAAAATGAGTATCAATTTTGATTTAGTTATAGATTTATCTTTAAAAAACAAATAAATATTACAATATTAAATTTAAACGTCTTGGAGACAGTTCACTCAAGACATCATCCACTGAACTGAATCTTTGAGGGCGGCCATTACGTATCATGACGCTACATTATAAGAAACATATATTTGTTTTTCTCAGCAAAGGAGCTCGCTGGTAAAACTCGAATATTTGTCCGTAGGTAACTGGGTTTTATTTTACCATGTGGGTTCCAATCCCTGAAAATAATACTTTCAAAGAAGACAACTTCGCTTTGTCTTCGAGATTGCAATTTCTTGTAAAACTCTTCAGTGATTTATTGCCTATTTCCTGTAAAAGACATCAGACCAAACTTTCAAATGCCTTCAGCAACTGAAGTGACATTATCACTGTCTCAAGACATTGCCCATTACTGGTATTCGTTTTCTCTAGAGGCTATTGGAACCACTAAAACTGCATAAATTGTTCAGATGTGCTGACCGCTTTTATGCAGAAATCAAGTAAAGTCAGCTCAGAAGAATGTGTCAAATTCTAGATTTCGAATGCCTGATACTAAACACCCTACAAGTACCCTCATTGATGCTTGCATCCGAAGTTTCGGATTTATTGCCACTGTATTCAAAAACGACAAATGAGAGTACTGTTGTAATATATCAGGGCAGTTTTAAGATCGAAACCCCCCGTTTTTACCCAGATGAAGGAACCTCCTATTTTACTTCTATTTGGTCGTTTATTTTCATTTACACTGTAAGAATTCACTTATACTACTTCCTTTAATTCAACAAATAATATTTTTATCGGGCGCGAAATTAATACCTCTTTAGTTCTTGTACCAACTATGTAGTCACTTCTTCCTTGCTTTACATTTTCATATTTTATATTTTGCATTTGTATAATTGCTTCGTGCTTGTTATCAAAATATCGGTAACAAGACAATACTGTTTATTATTTGTTAAACGTGCGTTCGAATCTTCCACCACTTCCTATCTTCGTAATTGTTATCTTATCGCAAGATAACAATTTACGCCGTTATCAACGAGAATTACTGCTGGGTAACTCGAAGCTAAGTATACCCTCTTCATCGGTTCTGCATTCACAACGATATTAATCAACGAGATTTAATTATCTTCACCCGTTTTTTCTCAAAGTAGAAACAACAAAAACCTGGTAAAAGAATCAGGATTCAATATTTGGTCCTTCGAACTGGATATTATCCTAATGAAACAATCAGGATTCAAAACGATCCTAGGGTGAAATACATCTGAGCGCAGTTTGTAGAACTCATCGGATACATTGAATCTTAGATTTTAAATACACTTGAGCCATGACAGTGTGAACAAGCATGCAAGCATGTGTAGAATTTATGGACATTTCAATAGAAAAACACATATTTGATTCTAGGCCTTAATATCATTCAAAAGAGACGAGGATCCGTCCTAACAAATTAGTCATGCTTTCTAAAACGTCCTATCAATGATTATACTTAACAAAGTTATAGGTTTTATCCTCAGGATACACGAATCCATTGATACGAGATGATATTCCTCTTGAACCTAATTATCGTATGATATGCTCGTTTTTGCCTTAACCTACATAATTTGTACTTTTATTGTGACATTTCGGGTAAAAATATGATCGGTATGTGAGTATACTATGGTATTTTCACAGTTTGTACCTCAGTACCCATCGTTGAATTGCTCCTGGCAACCAATCTCCTCTTATTTAAATCCTAAATGCTATTGTTGATATTTTACAAGAATAGATAATCACATTTTATCAGTGGACTGTTGTGACATTGCAGGAATGACGATGACGTACAAGAAGATGCCATTATGCAGGTCGTCAAAGGCTTAAGGAAATTTCCACATTTTCTAACCCTTACGGCTGAAAATGGAGGATTTACTGCATTTCCATTAGCTTACATAATGAAAGAATAGGAAACAAACCTCTACTTATCAAGTATAAATTGGAAAAGCGAATAATAAGTCAAAGGAATATTACGAGGGCAAAAAAAAGTAGATGCTCGTAAATTTAATACCTCAGCCAGAGAAGCGTACAAGCTTCCCCAATAACTCTCAAAAACTCAGCGTTGCAATTTTTGCGGAGCTAATGTGCATCACTCAAGTTGCAAGATTAACGTTCGCTATATAGAGTGCATCGAGCCAACGTGGTTGTCCCGAAGTTGAATAATTATTATCGCGTTAGTGCCCATTTATTTCAGGAACCGACAAAATGTTTCAACGTCCAGCCAATGAAATATACAGGGTGTCTCACGGTCGATGGTAGGTTAGAATTATATGGAGAACTAATGATGGGATCGATCTGAAAATTTGGTTGGTAACAAAATGAAGTAGTCTCTATCTATCAAAAATATTTGCCGCTTCTACTGGAAAGTCGTAACAACTGTGTTATTTTAAATGGACGTCTCTGTATATTTTATATTTCTTGCTTAATTTGAGTAACTTTTTCTTCATACATTCCTATACCTGTCACAAACGGTTCTCGAGTCATTAATAAATTTCCATCGTTTTGAGACAAAACACAATCATCATTTTTGGCGCTCTTGTTCCTCGGAACAGAGTGCTTATCAATTTGCCCAAATGTCTGCAATTTTCGAATTTTTGACAGAAAATGGTCTCAAACGATCTGGATCAAGAATCCTTCGTCGAAATCGATTCTGTCCGGCCGTCAGTTAACACGATTACTCTCGAACGAAAGGAGTTAGAAGATTGAAATTTGCAGGGTGGATTTGGAGCGTAAATATCTAGGACGAGTTCGTTATCGAGTTTCTAATCGCAATTAGGAAGGAATCGCCCAAATCTCTCACATCGTCGATTTCTAAATCAACCAACTCTTTTCCACGACAAGCTCCCGCAACGCCCAAAATAAGTGCAACCTACAAAAAAATTGATTTCTTAAAATTTCTGAATACAAACACATTTCCAAATTTACCTTGCATTAAATATTTATCATCCGGAGCCTCCCGTAAGAACTGATCTACCTGCTCTGACGTGAGAATTCTTGACTTCTTTGGCTTAAATCCCTCATTTCTTCTCTTCAAAAAAGCTAATAATTTTGGAAATTTACTTATATCAATATCTTCTCTAATGTTAATAACCGATTTCAGCATTGAGTAATGTGCCCAGAGAGTTGAGGCACAAACCGCTTTTGATTTATCATTGAAGTAGACTAACAGCGCATTTTCAGTAGGTTGTCTCACATTCTTTAAGCGGCACCACTTTTTAAAAGCATCGTACTGCTGCTCGTATAGTTTTCTAGATTTCGGTGGTAACAATTCTTCACCTACTTCGGCTGCTCTTTTTCAATATCAGATACACCTTCTTCACTCATGATACCAATAATTATCAATAACAATGTTTCTTTACAATGACACTAGTAATGACAATGTTTCTAAATTATAATTGTCACAACGCAATGTTACTACGGTAACTTATTTTAAAGACAGTTTATTAAATGAGTTGAAGAGAGAAAAACCTGATTGAAATTATTGAAATAATTAATAAAATCATACCGGAAGTACGAAAAGTATCGTATATACCTTGCGACTGAAGTACATTTAATCCTTCAGGTAAATTATGGCCCTCCCTGCGGTCGGGCCATAAACTTTACCTTCAGGATTAAATGTACTACTTCAGTCCCGCGGTATATAATATACTATTTCGTACTTCCGGGCCTAAAGTGGCAACTTCACTCCCTTGTGACAGGTACTAAAGTGTCACATTTAATCCCTCCGGGATTAAATATTGACGAAACTCCGGGAACGATTAAATCACAAACAAACGAATTTAAGGGATATTTTATTGAAAAATATAATTAATTAGAATGGTAATTAACGTTAATATTCAAATTAATATTGTGACAGTTCGTCATATTGACCAGTCTTTCCTGGGTTAATGCAGCAGGTAACTGACGAGTAACAGATAGGTCCTTTTCATATTGAACTGGTGTTTGTTTCGAAGATCCTGCGGAAACAGGAAGCGAGAATGAGGACTGTGGCATAACTATAGAGGACGAATCGGCGACTAGACCAAATATTTTATCTGAAATTTTTTCTTTATTTTTAATAGACGATTCAATATTTCCCGCGGCCTCGTTGGAGGATTTCCATCCTCCATGTCTCTTCAGCACGTCTATTGTTGCTCCCGAATCAGCTAACAAAGACGCAGATGTGCGTCTAAAACAATGTCCCGTATAAGACGTCGCATTTTCTAATTTCAAGAAAGCTGCTATTTGCCGTGGAAATGTACCAAACATGTTTTTTCCTACTACTCGCGTAGTACATTCTTTGTTGATGTATTGAACAAAAAATTTTGAATGAGGTGTCCCTGTCTTTCGCAATGCCACATATTTTCGAAATATCGCCACAAAACTGATGGCACTGTTTTCTGAATTTTTGATCACAAAATTTCGGTCAATTTTATTTTTCGTGTTTCTAATCGCAATTAGGAAGGAATCGCCCAAATCTCTCACATCGTCGATTTCTAAATCAACCAACTCTTTTCCACGACAAGCTCCCGCAACGCCCAAAATAAGTGCAACCTACAAAAAAATTGATTTCTTAAAATTTCTGAATATAAACACATTTCCAAATTTACCTTAAGCATTAAATATTTATCATCCGGAGCCTCCCGTAAGAACTGATCTACCTGCTCAGACGTGAGAATTCTTGACTTCTTTGGCTTAAATCCCTCATTTCTTCTCTTCAAAAAAGCTAATAATTTTGGAAATTTACTTATATCAATATCTTCTCTAATGTTAATAACCGATTTCAGCATTGAGTAATGACCGGCGTGAAGTTGGCAGCCACTTATTAGCGCGATAGCTGTCGTTTCACCAGTGGCGTCGGTGTAAATACATTATATGGCGTAACTTCCTTTTGAAAGATGGCTGGTATTTAAAATTTGCAGGAAATGTTTATTGTGGACCAATGAAATAGTTGTATTAATCGTATCCACTTCAGATGGGTCTAAGGGGTGGAAATTGAAACCGCCCCCTGAATAGATATTTACATACTTTCATAACTCGTTGAGAAAAATATCCTCTACAGATGAAAATCACATAGAACGTTTATTTTGGACCAATGAAGAATTCATATAAATTTTATTGACTTCGGATGGGTCCGTGGGGTGGAAATGATAACCACCCCCTACTTTTCATATACCTTAATAACACATTGAAAAAAATATCCTCTACAAATGAAACTTACAGAAAATGTTTAATGTGAACTCAAGAACAATACTTATTAATTTTATCGCCTTCGAGGGGGTCTGAGGGGTGGAAATGGGAACCGCCCCCCAATTGATGTCTACCTCCATAACACGTCGAAAAAAATGGCCTCTACAGAAGAAATTCACAGGAAACGTTTATTGTGATCTCATGAACAATACTTATTAATTTTATCACCTTCGGAGGGGTCCGAGGGGTGGAAATGGTAACCGCCCCCCAATTGATGTCTACCTTCATAACACGTCGAAAAAAATGGCCTCTACAGATGAAACTCACAGGAAATGTTTATTGTGAACTCACGAACAATACTTATTAATTTTATCGCCTTCGGGGGGGTCTGAGGGGTGGAAATTGGAACCGCCCCCCAATTTATGTCTACCTTCATAACACGTCGAAAAGAATGGCCTCTACAGATGAAATTCACAGGAAACGTTCATTGTGATCTCATGAACAATACTTATTAATTTTATCGCCTTCGGAGGGGTCCGAGGGTTGGAAATGGTAACCGCCCCCCAATTGATGTCTACCTTCATAACACGTCGAAAAAAATGGCCTCTACAGATGAAATTCACAGGAAACGTTTATTGTGAACTCATGAACAATACTTATTAATTTTATCGCCTTCGGAGGGGTCCGAGGGGTGGAAATGGTAACCGCCCGCAATTGATGTCTACCTTCATAACACGTCGCAAAAAATGGCCTCTACAGATGAAACTCACAGGAAATGTTTATTGTGAACTCACGAACAATACTTATTAATTTTATCGCCTTCGGGGGGGTCTAAGGGGTGGAAATGGGAACCGCCCCCCAATTGATGCCTACCTCCATAACACGTCGAAAAAAATGGCCTCTACAGATGAAATTCACAGGAAACGTTTATTGTGGTTTCATGAACAATAATTATTAATTTTATCGCCTTCGGAAGGGTCTGAGGGGTGGAAATGGTAACCGCCCCCCAATTGATGTCTACCTTCATAACACGTCGAAAAAAATGGCCTCTACAGATGAAACTCACAGGAAATGTTTATTGTGAACTCACGAACAATACTTATTAATTTTATCGCCTTCGGGGGGGTCTGAGGGGTGGAAATGGTAACCGCCCCCCAATTGATGTCTACCTTCATAACACGTCGAAAAAAATAGCCTCTACAGATGAAACTCACAGGAAATGTTTATTGTGAACTCACGAACAATACTTATTAATTTTATCGCCTTCGGGGGGTCTGAGGGGTGGAAATTGGAACCGCCCCCCAATTTATGTCTACCTTCATAACACGTCGAAAAGAATGGCCTCTACAGATGAAATTCACAGGAAACGTTCATTGTGATGTCATGAACAATACTTATTAATTTTATCGCCTTCGGAGGGGTCCGAGGGGTGGAAATGGTAACCGCCCCCCAATTGATGTCTACCTTCATAACACGTCGAAAAAAATGGCCTCTACAGATGAAATTCACAGGAAACGTTTATTGTGAACTCATGAACAATACTTATTAATTTTATCGCCTTCGGAGGGGTCCGAGGGGTGGAAATGGTAACCGCCCGCAATTGATGTCTACCTTCATAACACGTCGCAAAAAATGGCCTCTACAGATGAAACTCACAGGAAATGTTTATTGTGAACTCACGAACAATACTTATTAATTTTATCGCCTTCGGGGGGGTCTAAGGGGTGGAAATGGGAACCGCCCCCCAATTGATGCCTACCTCCATAACACGTCGAAAAAAATGGCCTCTACAGATGAAATTCACAGGAAACGTTTATTGTGGTTTCATGAACAATAATTATTAATTTTATCGCCTTCGGAAGGGTCTGAGGGGTGGAAATGGTAACCGCCCCCCAATTGATGTCTACCTTCATAACACGTCGAAAAAAATGGCCTCTACAGATGAAACTCACAGGAAATGTTTATTGTGAACTCACGAACAATACTTATTAATTTTATCGCCTTCGGGGGGGTCTGAGGGGTGGAAATGGTAACCGCCCCCCAATTGATGTCTACCTTCATAACACGTCGAAAAAAATGGCCTCTACAGATGAAACTCACAGGAAATGTTTATTGTGAACTCACGAACAATACTTATTAATTTTATCGCCTTCGGGGGGTCTGAGGGGTGGAAATTGGAACCGCCCCCCAATTTATGTCTACCTTCATAACACGTCGAAAAGAATGGCCTCTACAGATGAAATTCACAGGAAACGTTCATTGTGATCTCATGAACAATACTTATTAATTTTATCGCCTTCGGAGGGGTCCGAGGGGTGGAAATGGTAATAAGTGTAAATCGTATATAATTTTTCATTGAGATAAATAAATAATTCCTTATGAACCATATGCAAAAACTTACCATGTTTTACATTCTTTTTTTTAATGATAGATATCATTAATTACATCTGCCAAATTCCTCTTTATTCAGTAGCATTTTGTGTTTACTATTAATTTGGTGATAATTCGTATTAAGTTATAAAATCGATCACTATGCCTAATTTTACCAATGAAGATATTTAAATCTCATTCTACTTCATGGAGAATGTAATAAAGTTGTAGATAGAACGATTCGACTGTTCATTCAGAGGTTTCCTGACCGACCCAGACCAACGAGAGATACCATTAACAGAACCATGACAAACTTGAGAAATGTCGGATCTTTCGTTAAGAAAACTATACACAGAGAAAAAAGTGTACTAGAAGATGAGAACAACGAAATTACAGTTCTTGCATATTTTCGTGTGAATCCTCAAAATTCTCTCAAAGATGCCGAGATTGATCTGGGATTATCTCAATCGAGTGTTTGGAGAATATTAAAAAAACATAAAATGCACCCATATAAATTCAATAGGGTACAGCATTTGAAGGAAACTGATTTCGTCAGGAGAGGAGAGTTTTGCGAAGCTATGATGATTCGATTTCAAGAGAATGAAAACTTTTTGGACTGTATAATTTGGACAGATGAATCTAAATTCACAAAGAATGGTTCTTTCAATAGGCATAACAGTCATTATTGGGATGAAGAGAACAACCACCGCTTCAGACAATGGAACTTTCAAGAGACCTGGAGTTTCAATGTTTTTTGCGCCATCAAAAATAATGCAATTCTCGATGTTCACATTTATGATGGGACTTTAACTGGTAAGATAGAACACTACACATGTTTGCATTATATAAAGAATGTTCTCCCTTAGGAGATAGATATTCTGACATATTGACTCAAATAATTGAGCCGCTAGTACAGAACCATAATGACTTATGGTATCAACAAGATGGCGCGCCTCCACACAATTCACTCAATGTGTCAAATATCCTCTACAGGCTATTTGAAGATCGATGGTTGGCGAACAATGGTCCACATCTTTGGCCACCACGTTCTCCCGATTTAACTCCTTTAGACTATTATGTTTGGGGTAGGATAAAAAATATTCATTATTATTAAAAAATATTGTCTACTCAACTCCCCTGACTGATAAAGAGGACTGCATAGAACGAGTCAGAAATGCGTTCAGGTTTGTTTGGATTTTTAGCTTCATAGTTTTGAAACTCAATTTGGTTTTTAAACACTTTTGCAGATCTCTTCCTCCCGATGAAATAAGAAGAGCAACGCACGAAGCATTCCTGAGACGTATAAATAAATGTCTAGAAATTAACGGTCAAAACTTTGAGCATCTTCTCTAGTTATAACTGCGAGAGTTTGCCATGGTTCTCCTAATAGTAACTTGAAGTCGGTTTCAAGAAGGGGTGAAAAATCTACAGCATGGTTCAAATAACAGTTCCTGAAAATTTCATCTTTTTGGCGTGAAGGGAAAAGAAATAGCTGAAAATTCAAGACGAAAAACAGTTTTTTGTGAATAACTCAAAAATATCCATTTTAGGGCAAGGGTGTGATGCATACACTCACATTATTTTTTAACGTAGATTCAATATCTGCCATAAAAAAATGGGGTTCTAATTTGAAAAAATTGATTTTTCACGATTTTGTCATCCCTAATTTTGAAAGCGATTTTTTCACCCCCTGTATCATGAATCGCGATTTCGATTTTCAAAGTGGATACATCAATCTTATATCTTGAAAAATCCCAAAAATGAAAATTTTCCATCCAAAAACCTCGAATTTATTCTTGTTTCAGCGGAGCTCTATTTTCGATTTTTTTTTCGAATTTTCCCGCTCAGAGAGAATTTTCCAACCAAAACTGAAAAATGTTACATCAAAATAACTTGAAATTTTCTAAGGAATCTATTTCTGGAATAAAAAAATGGTGTTCTAATTTGAAAAACGGAAGTTTCATTTCCGGAAAAACCGGAGGTGCTCATGCCTTGAAAATATTTTAGATTTCATCAGCATCGTGAAATACTTATGAGTGCTGAATTTCATGAAAATACGTTCAGTAGTTTCCCGTATAAATATGGGTGAGGTTCCCCGTGAAAGACCCTGTATAGTATGTAATGCTTCCATCCGGGATACACAAGTCGATTTAGGAGTGTCACGCCCTTCTATTCAGAGGATTTTATCGGCGCACAAAATGCATCCTTATAAATTTTGTACGGCTCTATTACTTAAGCCTGAGGATAGAGCAAGAAGGATTCAATACTGTCGTTTAGTCAAAATTCGAAAATTATCTGGACTGATAAAGCGAAATTTACATGGGAATGTATTTTCAATAGCAGAAAAGCTCATTTTTGGTCTAGTGAAAATCCTAGAGTTACTAGAGCCACCAATGTAGGTATCAGTTGGACAGAGCACCGGCTCATTGCATCCACGAGTTATCTCAAAAGCTTTTCAAGATTTTTCACGACCGTTCGTTCAGAAGGTATGCGGTAAAATAAAAGAAAAAGTGACACCAGTGATACCAGTCACTACCAAGGAGTAGTTACGTCGACGGGTAGAAAGACATATTCGGGAATTGGATCCCGAGGGAGCTACTATGAGTAAGTACTACCCATGCAGTAAATCGGAGGATTTAGAAGTGTTTGTACGCCAACGCCAACGGTGGCCATTTCAAACATGTGCAGAGTGTACGTTGATATTTTGTTTATATCATTTCTGTTCTTTCGATATATCTGTATTATACTTCTACTTTTCGACCATTTTAGGCAATTGAGGGTATGTTTCGTTAAATTTACTGCACCTTCTGGCTATAATTTTCTCACGTTGTCCAGACGGAATAAATAATTTCATCAAAACTTTGAATATGTATTACACACATTTTAAGTCTTAATTTAGTCGAACAACAATACGACAAAATGATTTATTTCACTTGCTACTATTAGTTTTCGTTGCCATGGAAATAAAGGCTATTAATCATTCACTACCTACGATCAAATTCCTTTTTGGCGCTCTAGTTCCTCGGAACTGAGTGCTTATCAATTTGCCCAAATGTCTGTAATTTTCGAATTTTTCGATGAAAATGGTCTTAAACGATTTGGTTCGACTCACTGATCAAGAATCCGTGGTCGAAATACATTCTGTCGGGCCGGTCCGGCCGTCCGGCCGTAGGCACGATAACTCTCGAACGGAATGAGCTAGAGATTTGAAATTTTCTGAGTAGGTTTGAGGGATAAATATCTCGGCTGTGTTCGTTATTGGGCAAAATCGGACAGATGGTTTCGGAGTAACAAAAAAAAAAAATTTTTTCTACAAAACAAATTCCAAATTAAAAAATTTTTTTCAATAAGCAGTTTTACCATAAGAATCCATTCATATCATTTTTAACTCTAACAAATTAATACTTTCGGAGATATGATTTTTCAAAATTTCAATGTAAATCGTATTTCTACGTTTTCACAGAATTATTCTGTGGGTGTTCTATGAATTGTTATAATGTCAACTCATTTTCCTGAGACATGACGTTGTCTCATTGTCATTCATTCCAGCAATCGTATAAATATGAGAATTATATTATAATATCATACTTTTTGTTGGTTGATATTTTCATGTCGATGGTCAATCCATATAATGATGGGAATGGTAATGGTAAGTTGATAACATTGTCATTCATTCCAGCAATCGTATAAATATGAGAATTATAATATAATATCATACTTTTTGTTGGTTGATATTTTCATGCCGATGGTCAATCCATATGATGATGGGAATGTTAATGGTAAGTTAATAATATTGAGTTCAGAATATCTCCACTGAAAACAAAACTGGAATATTGGTGTATTGGAGTAGATTTGAGGAAAGATATATATATTATCGTTCATCATAGAATTGAGGAATGAATATCTCGGATGAGTTCGTTGTTGGGAAGAATTCGTCGATTGGTTTTGGATTGATAATTTTTGGTACTCTTGTTGAATTTAAATTCTTCTATGATGTATGAATTGAATTTCTGCTAAGATGAAGTTCTAAATTACAATAATGAATCATACTTCTATGTTTTCACAGAATGCTATAATTATTCTATCTAAGCTTTATTATATGATCTGTGATCATACTCGTACATTTCATCCTGTTCTATAAGAGAGAGTCAAATTCATTTCAGCTATTTTAATTTGGTTTCTTTCATGGTGCAGTTCTCATTCTCAGATTGCTCATTTAATATTGATAAATAAACTATTATTTGAATTGAATTTCCTTTATGATGCAGTTCTATCATAAGAATACATTGATATAATTCTCAACTCTGAGAAACCAATACTTTCGGAGATATAATTTGTATGTTTGAACTAGAGCGCCAGAAAGCCCCTGTCCACAGGGCTTGAACCCATTTTATTTTTGAGAAAAATGGGCAAATTCCACGGAGTGGTTTCTGAGTTATCGCCATCTTAAGTTCAAGTGAATAATCCGAAAATACTCATTCAACCGTACTGAAATCTAGTAGCAGGTTAAGAACTATGACCTTTATAATAACGCAAATTTTTGTATTAATCAGAAATCTTTGTTTTCCTGATATCTCGAAATGTACTGATTTGACCGAATTGAGACTCGGTAAATAGTTGAAAAACACCGACACTAAGATTTGCCCAAAATTTCATCGCAAAACTAGAAAACATGTTCAACTGAATCGTATATTGTTTGACAAATCGAATAATACACAATATACAGCTTTATCGTATGATCTAGGGTGTCGATGTAAAACCGTGGTGATACAAAACAACCATTCTCAACTATCAGCAAAGACATACAACCACGTTTTGCGCGAGTTACTGAAAATCATCATGGAAGATTTTTATATTCCTGCTAATAGTGTCCAGTGTCACTCCAAATGCCAATATTTAAAAAAAAATCAAAATTCTAGAAATAGGATCCTCACGAAATTTCGCATAAGCGTTTGTGTCGACATTCTACAACTAGTTACGAAGTTTCAATTAGATTTGATATCAATATCGGACGGATAGTTTCTGGGATACAGAATGTT
This sequence comes from Halyzia sedecimguttata, assembly GCA_937662695.2. Lineage (NCBI taxonomy): Eukaryota > Metazoa > Arthropoda > Insecta > Coleoptera > Coccinellidae > Halyzia > Halyzia sedecimguttata. Next base: position 3,848,358 of record OW569416.2, on the reverse strand, counting down.
TTCAATAATTTCTTTAAATTTTCTAGTGACACGTGTAACGTTAACTTTTACCCACGGGGTATTTGAGCATGAGACTCTAATACTATTTCTCATGGGAGGTTTGATTACCACAGCAACAAAATTCCTAGCCAGGTTTTCAACAATATATTATAGAAAGAACAAGGTGTACAAATCTTAATTTACAGTTCCAATCACAATCTCTCAAATTACACAAACTTATAACTACTTATCTTAAAAGAAAGGTTCAAATCGTGGTTCCACTTCCAATGCAATATCTTGTTTTCTGTGGTGTCAGATGTTCTCGGTAACGGAATATACCCTCAAGTCAGCTTCGAATGTACATCAGGCATGCTTCCAGCTCTCTACCATAAGTTAACTTCCAAGCAAATGTAGGTACAGGCAAACGTAACGGCCAAAAATTTCTTCAGCTTCAGCCAATGATTGTATTTCAGTTCAAGTCAAGCTTCAGCAAATGATTGTATTTTGGTGCAAACAATGTGGTCCCAACCAAGGAACTATATGAAATTAACGTAAATGAAAATGTGCACAAAAATTCAACAGAACTCCTTCTCGCTTCACAAGAAAAAAAATTAGGCATTTACATTATGTCGATAGTCATTAGTGAACCTGAGAAGGAGTTCTGCCATGGGGAAATGAAAAGTGAAAAACAGAACGTGTGCTGTAAAACAAAATGAAGGCAAGCAATGCAACAATTCAGAACCAGCAAACTACCCCTTTAAATTCCCAGAGAAATCTCTACTTAAATTAAAGGAATTATGAGACTTACCGAGAATAATAGTTATTTTTGTATCTAGTGCGCGAAATGCTACTTTGGTGATCGAGAACTGATTTTTTTTAACGAGGCGCAGCCGAGTTAAAAAAATAGTCGAGATCACCAAAGTATTTCGCGCATGAGATGCAAACAAAATTTTTTCTACAAACGCCAAAAATATTGTTCTAAAATAAGTAACATGCATAGCTTAATATGAAAAATAGTATTGAACTGGCTTAAAATGTTTTTCCAAATCAAGTAAATACTGTAACTATGAAAATAAAATGGCATTTGTTTGTTTGATTGAGGAACATAAAGGTTAAAATATAAAAACTCCATATAGTTTACATGCAGTGTGCGAAGTAAGTACTTCGCACACTACTTCGCGCACGGTGTCATGGTAACGAAGGAAAATGAAAAAAAGGGTCACTTTGCATATTGTTTTCAATGCGCGAACCTTGTCATTTTTTGACGTTTGTAGAAAAATATTATTTATCTCGCAAACTAAAACTTAGAAACTCCACAGGGAATATTCGATGAATTCAGATAAAAATTCTTCACGATATACGAAAGACGATTTCTCCTTCAGAGAAAAGCCGGAAAAGGAAAGTCAAATCAATTTTCTTACATCACCCAGATACCAAGATCATAGAAGAGAAATAACCTGACATAAGTTGACAGTCCGTCAATGTGCATTCCATGATTACCAGGGGCGTTTCAAAAGGAAATGAATAGCATAGGCGTGCAAGACGTTGCACACGATCCTCACGAAATTCCTCAAAAATTTGCCCTTCGGCATTCTAAAACTAATTGCCATGTTTGAATCGGATCAAATTCGTATTTTCTGAGTTATTAAGGAAATAACAACAAAATTTCAGATGGGTGAAACTCCAAAACGGTTTGTCCTATTATGCCTATTAACGAATTTAAGTATTGCATTCGGATGGGCAACCTATCCAGAAAATTGCAAGTCGTTTTCATTCATCTTTCTCAAGTTATCGTGAGATACATAATATTTTCTAATATGGGCACTGGTCGTCGAGACCAATCTAATGGGTGGAATATGTAATTCTTATATCTTTGATCTCGAAAAATATAATGTCTTTCGTCGAGATAGAGGGGTAATATCTTGTGCCGATAATAAGAAATCCGGGGGTGGCGTGTTGATCGCTGTGAAGAACTTCATTAAAGCGGAACTTAATCAGCGGTTTCATAGTGATGCCGAGGATATATGGTTCACTATCAATAACAAAGACTCTAACAGTAGAATCCATATTTGCTGTGTTTACCTACTCCCGCGAAACAATCGTGCGGTAGAATATTTCACCAGAAAACGTGGATGTGCTGTCGGGCGATAGGATCATAATCTATGGTGACTTCAACTTTCCCCATTTAGTATGGACTTCAAGTAAGTGTGTAAACTTTTTGGTGCCTACGAATTTTGATAATATCAATGCCTCTTTAATTGATCATCTCTCTTTCGCTGAGTTTTTCCAACATAGTAATGTCAAGAATTGTGATAATAGAACCCTTGATTTGGTTTTCAGTAAGGGAGTTCAACTAACAAACCTGAATGCATGTGATCTTTATTTGGTAAGGCCTGATTCATATCACCCTCCGACCGAGTTCTGTGTTGGGTTCCCACTGGTTGACACATTGCGTAACTCTAACTTGAGTTTTCACAATTGATTGGAATGAATATCTTGCTGATGTCGACTGGTGTAAGGTTCTCGAATGCGGGTGTGTGAATCAGAGCATAGAAACATTCTATAAAGCAGAATGGAGTGAACTTGTTCATTCCCAGGGTAGTCATGAAAAATACTCATTTTCCATGTTATTTCTCAAAGAAAACAATACTCTTAGTCAAACAAAAAAATAAAATTCAAAAGATTCGGACATAGCAGTTATTATGAAAGATTTAGGATTTTGAGAAGAACATGTAAAATACTCACCAGAGCAGATTATGATGATTATATTGGAACTGTTCAAGGGAATGTTGAGACTTGCCCAAAAAATATCTGGAAATATGTGAGAAATTGTAATAGGGAAGCTAACGTACCAGATAAAATGTATTATGATAGCGGCGAGGAAATAAGCAACTTATTTGCCAATTTTTTTTTCTGACGCTAATGCTCTGGGTTCGATTTGTGTTACCTCTGATATGGTTCTAGCTAAAATACAATCCCTTGATGCCAGTGTAGGAGCAGGCACTGATGGATATCCATCATATTTCGTTAAGAACTGTTACCTGGGTCTGAGCTGTCCTCTCTAAATTCTGTAAAACAAATTCATTCAGTCTAGCACTTTTCCATATTCATTGGAAACTTCCCTTCTAGTGCCAATTTACAAGGGTACTGGACGTAGAGACTTTGTCAGAAACTATCGAGGGGGATGTAAATTGTCGATTTTTGCTAAAGTTTTCGAGAAAATCGTCCTTGATGTATTGAAGCATCACTTGAAACCAATAATTATGCAAGAACAGCATGGATTTTTTCCGAAACGATCCGTGGAAACCAATTTAGTATTTTACACAGAATTTATAACGAGGGCTTCAAATAACCGATCTCAGGTTGATTGTGTCTACACATATTCCAGTAAGGCATTCGACAGGGTCGACCACAATCTTTTGATTCACAAACTTTCCGATGTAGGCATTCAAGGTGATCTGTTGAGATGGTTTGCATCATATTTGTACAATAAGACCCAACTTGTTTTTGTGAACGGTTAAAAATCCTCCACATTTGTCCACATTGTCCACATTGTGCCGCAGGGATCACATTTTGGGCCTCTGCTCTTTCTCATATTTTTGAACGACTTAAAGCATATTTTCAAACATTGTCGCATACTCTTATATGCAGATGATGTTAAAATTTTCAAACAAATATTAATGTTAGAGACTGTGTGAGGATGCAGATGGACCTGTTTCGTTCTCAGAGTATTGTTATCGCAACAAATTGGAGTTGAACGTAGAGAAGTGCATGTTTATATCGTTCACACGGAATACCTCGAGCATTGGGTTTCAGTATTGCTTGAATAATGTGAGTATTCGTAGGGTAGACAGTGTCAGGGACTTAGGAGTGATTTTTGACGCGAAGCTCTACTTTTGCCTTCATTTGGATCACCTCATCTCGTCGTGCAGTCGATCTCTAGGTTTCTTGTGTATTATATCTATAAACTTCGATGATGACGACGCTATAAAGTCATTATATTACGCTTTCATCCATAGTAAGCTAAACTTTGCCAGTAGTGTTTGGAACCCAATGTAGAACGTCCATAAATTAAGAGTCAAGGGGCTCCAGAATAAGTTTGTAAGGTTCCTACATTTTAAAGTGTCAAAAGTTTACGTAACTCTTGGCACAAGTAGAGTACGCTCCCAGCATAATATCGAACTTCTTGAACATCGGAGAATAAAAAAGTGGGTTCAAGCCCTGTGGACAGGAGCTTTCTGGCGCTCTAGTTCAAACAGACAAATTATATCTCCGAAAGTATTGGTTTCTCAGAGTTGGGAATTATATCAATGTATTCATATGATAGAACTGCAACATGAAGAAAATTCAATTCAAATAATAGTTTATTTATCAAGATTAAATGAGCAATCTGAGAATGAGAACTGCACCATGGAAGAAACCAAATTAAAATAGCTGAAATGAATTTGACTCTCTCTTATAGAACAGGATGAAATGTACGAGTATGAACACAGATCATATAACAAAGCTTAGATAAAATATTTATAGCATTCTGTGAAAACATAGAAGTACGATTCATTATTGAAATTTAGAACTTCATCTTAGCAGAATTTGAATTCAAACATCATAGAAGAATTTAAATTCAACAAGAGTGCCAAAAATTATCAATCCAAAACCAATAGACGAATTCTACCCAACAACGAACTGATCCGAGATATTCATTCCTCAATTCTATGATGAACGATAATATATATCTTTCCTCAAATCTACTCCAATACACCAATATTCCAGTTTTGTTTTTAGTGGAGATATTCTGAACTTAATATTATTAACTTACCATTACCATTCCCATCATCATATGGATTGACCATCGGCATGAAAATATCAACCAACAAAAAGTATGATATTATATTATAATTCTCATATTTATAGGATTGCTGGAATGAATGACAATGAGATAAATTCATGTCTCAGGAAAATAAGTTGACATTATAACAATTCATAGAATACCCACAGAATAATTCTATCATTCTGTGAAAACGTAGTAATACGATTTACATTTAAATTTTGAAAAATCATATCTCCGAAAGTATTAGTTTGTTAGAGTTAAAAATAATATGAATGGATTCTTATGGTAAAACTGCTTTCTGAAAAAAATTTACTTTGGAATTTGTTTTGTTAAAAAAATTTTTTTTTTTGTTACTCCGAAACCATCTGTCCGATTTTGCCCAATAACAAACTTAGCTGATATATTTATCCCCCCAACCTACTCTGAAAATTTCAACTGTCTAGCTCATTCCGTTCGACCGGCCGGACAGAATGAATTTCGACCACGGATTCTTGATCAGTGAGTCGAACCAAATCGTTTGAGACCATTTTCATCGAAAAATTCGAAAATTACAGACATTTGGGCAAATTCATAGGCCCTCAGTTCCGAGGAACTAGAGCGCCAAAAATGATCTCATTTTTGCATATACAATAGTGAGGGGTTACTTTGATTCCCCGGAGCTGCATGAAATGATTTCGTTCCTTGTCCCCTCCAGGACAACTCGTAGTAGAACCTTATTATTGTCGAAGAGTACTTCCAGCACCAATCTCGGTAAGAATTCACCGGTTCGTAGGATGTGCGAATCGTTCAATAAGTATTGTGGGGGGTCGACATCTTCATCGTCAACGTACCTTTATCTAATCTATCAAGAATATTTTTCAGTTGTGTTGAATGTATAAAAGAGGTAAAGGATTATTATTTTTTGTTATTGCAGTAGATCTATCAAATTGGGCTTGTTCATTGTTCACCAGTTACCTGTTTTTCAATCCAACTAATGTTAATGTATATGTGGGTCTTAAATGGTAATTTTTCCTGCTTGTATCCCTATTTCTGAATAAATAAATAAGTATTTTTTCACAAATTTTCGAGTGTACAATCCTTTCACATTTTTTGTTGGTATTTTACAAATAGTTACCAAGTTTCAATTTGATCGGATCTGTATTGTTTGAGAAAAATTAGCTGCTTACTCGACAAGCGTTTGGCCGTTTATGCCCATTAACGAACTAAGCCGTCATATTCGGATGCGCCACCTTCCCAGAAAATTTTAAGTCGCTAGCTCTTTCCCTTCGAAAGTTATCGTGACAACGGCCGGTTAGGCAGAATCAGATTTTACCTCAAATTCTTCATTATTGAGTAGAACCTGATCGTTTGAGACCATTTTCGGCAAAAAATTTGAAAATTACAGACATTTGGGTAAAATGATAACGCGATGTTCTCCAGCATGTGCGCTAAAAAAGTAGATAGTGTTCCACTCTCTTTGGCACGTGTTCTGATAAGTAAATTTACCCGGAGCATGCGGTATCTTCTCGAATGAATACCGTCGGCAGATGGGAAACGATAGAGTAAGATGTACGATCCTGATGATATCTTGAAATTTTCCACAGGTCAAGGCAATAATACTTCTGTTATTCTGATTCGATTAAAAAAAGATTGATTGAGGCGAATGAATCATGAATAAGAATTACGAATTGAGTTGATGGATCTGAATCAGCGCTGAACTTGCAACTTGGAGAGATTCGGATTGCTTATTAGCTGCAATTGAGAAAAATTGATGTTGACTGTGCAATCTGAGGCCATTTCGACTGGATGAATTGATTGGATCCCTGAACGAAATATACGATTGAAGAATATATCTCTTACACAAACAATTTTATAACCAATAAAACTGCGTGATTTGCTAAACATTGCCAAGAAGAAGATTCCCAATAAATATACAGGGTGGAAAGCCGAAAAGAGCGACGCTCCAGTGAAGCAACGAAGTTAAACTCACGCGTTGGGAGAAAAAAAAATTGGTTCAAGCACTGACGTGAAGTTAGAAGCTTTTGCGCTCATGTTCTATTGACCTTTCTCCTGTATTGGACACTCTTAATCGAATTTACCATGGTAAATTCAGGAGAAATAAATACAGGAAAATGGACTATAGAACATACGAGCAAAAGCTTCTGACTTCACGTCAGTGCTGGAACCAATTTTTTCTTTCAATTATTTGAATTAGACCAGTTATGTATTTTTAGAGCTATTGAGGAAATAACAACCAAATTTCAGATAGGTATAACTTCAAAACCGTTTAGCCGATTATGCCTAACAACAAATTCAAATGTCGCATTCGGCTGCGCAACCTACCCTGGAAATTGCAAATCGCTATTTCTTTCTGTTCTCAGGCTATCGTGACGTAAATAATGTTTTTTAATATATTTTTGCGCGTATGTTCTGGGGAACATCGCGTTATTGTTTTGCCCAAATGTCTGTAACTTTCGAATTTTTTGACGAAAATGGTCTCAAACGTTTTAGTTCGACTCCCCAATGAAGAATTCGAGGTCAAATTTGATTCTGTCCGTCCGGCCGTTGCCACGATAACTTGAGAAAAGAGCTTTCGACTTGAAATTTTCAGGGTGGGTGGCGCATCCCAATCTGACGGACAAGTTCGTTAATGGGCATAATCGGCCCAGGGGTTTCCGAGTAATAATTTTGTTTTCAACCAATATAAATCCGATCGAATTGAAACTTGGTGAGTAGTTGTAGAATATGAACCTAAACACTCTTAATTCGAATTTACCATGGTAAATTCTAATTAAGTGTCCAATACAGGAGAATGGACAACATAATTTACCATGGTAAATTCGATTAAGGGTGTCCAATACAGAAGAATGGACAATAGAACATACGCGCAAAAGCTTCTGACTTCACGTCAGTGCTTGTTTAATTTTTTAAAATTACAAGTGATACAATCCACACAAAATTTTACACACATCTGTATGTCAATATTCTACAACTAGATACCAAGTTTCAATTCGATCGGGTCCTCGTTATCTGAGTTATCGAGAAAATAATATTCCAGATGGTTATAACTCCGAAACCGTTGGGCCGATTATGCCCAACAACGAACTCAATTCTTCCATGCAGATGCGCAATCAAGCCTGAAAATCTCACCTGTTGCTTTCACCTTTTGATTTGAAAGTTATCGAGGCAACGGTCACGTATCAAGCTTTAAATGGTTTCATTCTGGGTTGTCTCTCCCAAACTCTGAAAAATATCTATAAAATAAAAAATTAATTATTTTGTGATTTGCTTCTGGGTAAGAAACACAAGATATTTGTCAGAAGCAATCAATCGAACAATGATGCCTGTGAAATAACAACGAAATAACATTAACGAAGATATATCGTAACGTTTCGGAGTCTATATCAGACTCCTTCATCAGACGCTTAACGAAAATCTTTAGAATTATTTTGTTGAAAGTTATTCTGAAATTCGAGAATTGTCACATTGGCAGTATTTGAAAATCATAGCTAACATAGTTTTACTTTGCATAGAAATTTCCAAGTCCCAAATCCTTTTTCAATAATTTCAGCCAAATATGGTCAATACCAATTGAGCAATTTGCAAAATTGCATTCTCTGTTTAATAAAATACAAGTTGACTCCTTAAGTTTCCTTTTAATATAATCAGGTTCTGCCATTAGAATCTTTGTATTACTCCAATCCATCATGTGATCTCCTTGGATTGTACATACATGTTCTGCTATTTTTGATTTCTGTAGGTCTCTATTTCTCAAGTTATTCTTATGCTCTGACTTTCTTACTTCTAGTGGTCTTGATGTTTCTGCTGTGTATGATTTACCACAAATACAAGGAATATTATATACAAAAACAATATATATTAATATTATACGAAAAACAGAAAACTCTGTATTCCTTCTAATTGTGGTAAATTATACACAGGAGAAACATCAAGACCACTAGAAGTAAGAAAGTCAGAGCATAAGAATAACTTGAGAAATAGAGACATACAGAAATAAATAATTTGAATTGAATGATGAGTACTTCAAGCTCAGTGGATAGAGCGAGCCAAAGATCTACCCAAAGGATAGTGGACACCATTCACTGTCGGTTCAAAAATTAACAGTGCTGTATCTAAGCTGCCATCAGGATAGAGTAACAAAGTTGGAAAAGAACACAAGTGACTCTCCTTAGTCGCACAAGCTCCTAGAAGATTTGGGAGGGTCAGTATAATCCTAATCATGTTTATAGTATGCGCGCCAAAGCAGATTGACTTTTTACACTTTTTCTTTCATTGTTAAGTCAATCTGCTTTTGCGCGCGTGCTATAAACATGATTAGGATTATACTGACCCTCCCAAATCTTCTAGGAGCTTGTGCGACTAAGGAGAGTCACCGGTGTTCTTTTCCAACTTTGTTACTCTATCCTGATGGCAGCTTAGATACAGCACTGTTAATTTTTGAACCGACAGTGAATGGTGTCCACTATCCTTTGGGTAGATCTTCGGCTCGCTCTATCCACTGAGCTTGAAGTACTCATCATTCAATTCAAATTAGCCACCGTGAACACGCGCGCCAAAGAGTACTGACTTCACGTCAGTGCTTTTTTTTTTTTTTCAAGTTCCTTTAACAAATATAACTATCAATACAGTTTGGCTGTTAGCTTTACCGTAGATCGGAAAAAAATGCGGTTGTGGGTCCTCCGTTAGGGACGCAATTGCATCTTCTCCAAATCCGAACGTATTTTAATATAGATCTACCGAATATAGTTATTTATAAATTAGCCTCAGGGCCACCATACAGACATTTCAAATCGGAAACAACGCTATTTCCCCCAAACTGACTTGTGTCCGTGCACTGAATTGACATGAATATTCTTTTAAAACCTCACAATATCGGCTCATTACTCCCAACATAACCCAAACAACCCAAAATCATTCACTTCTCGTCTGCGCAAGCGCAGTATACTCGTGGCTGCAAGTCCTCCCAAAATTACACACCTCACAAAAAACTCCGATTCTCCAACACTAGTGGTTCAGGAGATATCGCTTCTTGAATCCACTCATGCGCAGACCCTCACCAGGGGATTCTATAGCGGAATAGCATCCGCCACCCCAAAACCCCAATCCTCTCTGACGAAAGCACCAGCAGTTAAATCACTGATGGTCTGCTCATGCGCATAACGAAAAATGCCCGTAAGGAGTTACATCAATTTCGAAATTATCCCCAGGGCCACAGTACGGACACTTTAACTCTGAAACAACGCTACATCCCCCAAACTGACTTGTATTGCACTGAATTGCTATGAAGATTCTTTTAAAACCTCATCTTATCGACTCAGCACTCCCAACATAACCCATCCAACCCAAAAACAATCACTTCTCTTCTGCGCATGCGCAATCTACTGCGGCTAAAAGTCTTCTCAAAATAACACACCTCACAAAAAACTCCGATTCTCCAACACTAGTGGTTCAGGAGATATCACATCTTCAGTCCACGCATGCGCAGACCCTCAACAAGGGATTCTATAGAGGAATAGCATCCGCCACCCCAAAACCCTAATCCTCTCTGACGAAAACACCACCAGTTAAATCACTGATGGTCTGCTCATGCGCATAACGAAAAATGCCTGTAAGGGGTAACATCAATTTCAAAATTAGCCCCAGAGCCACGGTACGGACACTTTAACTCGGAAACAACGCTACATCTCCCAAACTGACTTGTTCTTGCACTGAATTGCTATGAATATTCTTTTAAAACCTCATAATATCACGCAGCACTCCCAACATAACCCATCCAACCCAAAAACAGTCACTTCTCTTCTGCGCATGCGCAATCTACTCGCGGCTAAAAGTCCTCTCAAAATAACACACCTTACAAAAAACTCCGATTCTCCAACACTAGTGGTTCAGGAGATATCACATATTTAATCCACGCATGCGAAGACCCTCAACAGGAGATTCTATGGAGGAATAGCATCTGCCACCCCAAAACCCTAATCCTCTCTGACGAATACACCACCAGTTAAATCACTGATGGTCTGCTCATACGCATAACGAAAAATGCCTGTAAGCGGTAACATCAATTTCAAAATTAGCCCCAGGGCCACGGTACGGACACTTTAACTCGGAAACAATGCTACATCCCCCAAACTGACTTGTCCTTACACTGAATTGCTATGAATATTCTTTTAAAACCTCATAATATCGACTCAGCACTCCCAACATAACCCATCCAACCCAAAAACAGTCACTTCTCTTCTGCGCATGCGCAATCTACTCGCGGCTAAAAGTCCTCTCAAAATAACACACCTTACAAAAAACTCCGATTCTCCAACACTAGTGGTTCAGGAGATATCACATCTTTAATCCACGCATGCGCAGACCCTCAACAGGGGATTCTATAGAGGAATAGCATCCGCCACCCCAAAACCCTAATCCTCTCTGACGAAAACACCACCAGTTAAATCACTGATGGTCTGCTCATGCGCATAACGAAAAATGCCTGTAAGGGGTAACATCAATTTCAAAATTAGCACCAGGGCCACGGTACGGACACTTCAACTCGGAAACAACGCTACATCCCCCAAACTGACTTGTCCTTGCACTGAATTGCTATGAATATTCTTTTAAAACCTAATAATATCGACTCAGCACTCCCAACATAACCCATCCAACCCAAAAACAGTAACTTCTCTTCTGCGCATGCGCAATCTACTGGCGGCTAAAAGTCCTCTCAAAATAACACACCTTACAAAAAACTCCGATTCTCCAACACTAGTGGTTCGGAAGATATCACATCTTTAATCTACGCATGCGCAGACCCTCATCAGGGATCTGAATTCTATGGAGGAATAGCATCCGCCACCCCAAAACCCCAATCCTCTCTGACGAAAACTACAGCAGTTAAAGGAATTCTCATCTGCGCATGCGCAATACGGAAAATGCCCGGAAAGGGGAGCATGAACCTCAAAAACATATGTTTCGGCATTAAAAGCAGAGTATTCCGCGAAATAGTAGTAATTTTTTTATTTTTTTTATGTCACGTGATCTCCACGAAATTTTGCAAAAGTGTTTGCTTTGGTCTTTTGCATCTAACTACTGAGTTTCAATTTAATCAGATCAGTATTTTTCGAGTTATCGTGAAAACAAAATTTTCAAATTTTCAAAATTTTTTTTTGTCACTTTAGGGCCGTCCGTTCAACACAAAACTTCGCAGGCATATAAAGGTCATGATTCTACAATCTGACGCCAAATTTCAAAAATATCGAGTGATCGGTTCCGGAAATATTCATAAAAAACCTTTTTACTAAAAACGGCCTTAACTCCGAAACCGCTCGGTGGATTTCGCCCGTTAACGAACTTGTCCGAGATATTTACGCTACGAAACTACCCTGCAAATTTCAACGCTCTAAGTCGTTCCGTTCGAGAGTTATCGTGCTAACGGCCGGACCGGCCGACCGGCCGGACCGGACGGACAGAATTGAATTTGACCTCGAATTCTTCATCAGGGAGTCGAACCAATCGTTTGAGACCATTTTCGAAAAAAAATTCGAAAAATGATAGCACGCTGTTCCTTGCGGAACACGCGCGCAAAAACAGCAGAACATGTATGTACAATCCAAGAAGATCACATGATGGTCTGGAGTAATACAAAGATTATAATGACAGAACCTGATTATATTAACAGGAAACTTAAGTAGTCAACTTGTATTTTATTGAACAGAGAATGCAATTTTGCAAATTGCTCAATTGGTATTGACCATATTTGGCTGAATTTATTGAAAAAGGTGTTGGAACTTGGAAATTTCTATGCAAAGTAAAACTATGTTACCTATGATTTTCAAATACTGTCAATGTGACAATTCTTGAATTTCAGAATAACTATCAACAAAATAATTCTAAAGATTTTCGTTAAGCGTCTGACGATGGTGTCTGATATAGACTCCGAAACGTTCCGATATAGTTGTTTCTTCGTTGATGTTGTTTCGTTTTTATTTCTTAGGCAACATTGTTTGATTGATTGCTTCTGACAAATATCTTGTGTTTCTTACGCTCAAGCAAATCAAAAAATAATTAATTTTTTATTTCATAGATATTTTTCAGAGTTTGGGAGAGAAAACCCAGAAAGAAACCATTTAATGAAGAATATACCTCCTACAGTATCCTCTGATGATTACGTATCCAGGTACTGAACTTATCCAAGGCTGCTCGGATCTTCAAAAATATACATCCGATCGTGTTCAAACTTGGCCGTAGAGTTAGGTTTTAAAGGCTTTCGCAAAATTTTGTCGGGCGAATAGTTTCTGATATATAGAGTTTTTTTCAATGATTTTCAATTACATTTTTGAAATTTTCTAGTGATACGATTCTCACGAAATTTTGCAAGAACTTTCGATCCGGCATTTTAAAACTAGTAACCAAGTTTGAATTCGAACGTTTCTGTATTTTTCGAGTTTTTTGAGGAAATAAAAACCGAATTTCAGATGGATATAACTCCTAAACCGTTGAGTCCATTATTCCTATTAACAAACACAAATGTTGCGTTTAGATGCAAAACCTACCCTAAGAACTGCAATTCGCTATCTCTTTCCGTTCTCAGATTATCGTGACTTGAATAATATTTTTTAGTAATTTTTCTGAATTTTCTAGAGACACGATTCTCACAAACTCATAACCAAACTCATAAACGTCGTATTGGTATTCTAAAACTTGTTAGCAAGTTTCAATTCGATCGGATTGGTTGATGACAAAATTATTACTCGCCAACTGTGGGGCCGATTATGCCCATTAACAAACTTGTCCGTCACCTACCCTGAAAATTTCAAGTCGCTATCTCTTTCCGTTCTCAAGTTATCGTGGCAACGGCCGGCCGGTCGGACAAAATCAAATTTGACATCGAAATCTTTATCAGTGAGTTGAAACTAGTCGTTTGAGACCATTATCAGCAAAAAATTCGAAAATTACAGCTATTTGGACGTAATGATAACGCGATGTTCCCCAGAACTTACGCATAAAAATAAATACAGTACGTACGTTTTCCTCCACAATTGTGTTCCTTACAGTCGCTTTGCTCCACTGTAATCGCTCTGCTCGTCCTTTTACTTTGTAAGTACACTAATGCCCTCTAGCTCCGTTTTCTATATATGCCTGATTTTTACGCGCAGGTTCTGGGGAACAGCGTGCTATCATTTTGATGAAGAATGAGGGGTTAAATTTGATTCTGTCCGGCCGGCCGGCCATTGCCACGACAACTTGAGAACGGAAAGAGATAGTGATCGTTAATGGGCATAATCAATAATCAGCCCAATGATTTTCGATTAATAATTTTGCTTTCAACCGATACAGATTTGATCGAATTGACACATGGTAACTAGTTGTATAGAATACTGAGATAAAGATGTATGTAAAATTTTGTGAGAATTGTATCCCCAAAAAATTTAAAAAAATATTATTTATCTCACGATAACTTGAGTACGGAAAGAGATAGCCACTTGCAATTTTTAGGGCATAATCGGCCAAAAGATCTTGAAAATTTTGTTGTTATTTCCTCAATAGCTCAAAAAATTGGAGACCGATCCAATTTGAACATGGCAAACAGAAAATCAAATTTTAAAAATATCACAAAAAAAAATTATTATTTTGAGAAAATATTCGCTCAACATCGCTGCGTGAGTCTTCAAAACCTAAATTTACAGCCAAGTTCCAAATTTTAATATGATCAGATCTAAATTGTTATAAATCCAAGCAGTCTTGTGTTAGTTCAGTAGCTGGATGGGTGACCGATGCCACGATAACTTGAGAACGGAAAGAGATAACGGATTGCAATTTTCAGGGTAGGTTGCGCATCCAAGTGGAACAGATAAGTTCGTTGTTGGGCATAATCAGTCCAATGGAATATTATTTTCTCGATAACTGAAGAAATACAGATCTGATCGAATTGGAACTAGGTAACAAGTTGTGGAATACTGAATTTAAGACGCATGTAAAAATTTTCTGAGGATCGTATCACTAGAAAACTTCAAAAAAAATTTGAAAAAATATGATGTATCCCACGATAACTTGAGAACGGAAAGAGATAGCGACTTACAAGTTTCAGGGTAGGCTGTGCATCCGAACGCGACATTTGAGTTCGTTAATAGACGTAATCGGCCAAATGGTTTTGGAGTTATACTCATGTGAATTTTTTTTCTATTTCCTCTATGACTCAAAGTATACAAATCGGATCCAATTAACTCTCGGTAGGTAATTAATTACTTGTAGAATTCCGACGTTCAAATTTTTTCGGGATTTCGTGAATATCGTATCCTGAAATTATTTGAGAAGTAATTATTTTCGTATATTATTGGATATTTAAATGGACCCTTATTAAAATTTGTATTATGTTAGGAATGTCAAAAATTGATTAGATACATGCATATGCGTATGTTTAGCAAAATAGTTTCGTCACAGGAAAATCATCTCTATTTGAGAATAAATCCGATTTCTTCAAGTTTCATTCATGTGCAATATCATCTTCTAGGATATACTGGGTGTCTGAAGCTATACGGCATAAGTAACACAACGTTTTAAGAATAGTTGCAGAGGCACAAGGTGCGGCATTTTTCCATAATAGCAAAAAAAAATTGGTTCACGCCCTGTGGACAGGAGCTTTGGCGCTCTTGTTCAAACTTTGACAAATCATATCTCCGCAATAATTGGTCTCCGGGAATGATATAAATGGATAGAACTGCATCATGAAAGAAAATAAATTCAAACAGACCGATTCTCCCCAATAACGAACTTATCCGAGGTATTCATTCCTCAAATCCACTCTGAAAATTAAACTATATCAATTAAAACCTACACAACATTGCAGTTTTTTTTTACTGGAGATACTGAGATACTGAACCCAATTTGATTATGTATTTCACCAAAGAATATATTTCCATCATCATATGAAATATCCACGGGCGTTATATCATCACCTCAAAAGTACGACAGCTGAGGTTATTTCATTGGTCATTTTGCATTCAATCATACTTTGTTTTATAGAACAAGAAGGGTATATTATATGAAGAATAACGAACCAGAAATGATTTTGACATTTATCTCTCATAGGAAAATAAGATGACATGTAAGAACACAGATCATTTAGATCATATAATAATTCATAGATAGAAAAATAAAGTACAGCATTCTGTGAAAAGATAGAAGTACGATTCATTATTGAAATTTAGAAAAATCATAACTCCGAAAGTATTAGCTTATTAGAGTTGAAAATGATATCAATGGATTTTTATGGTAAAAATAGCCCGATAACGAACTTAACCGAGATATTCATTTCTCAAACCTACTCGGAAAATTTCAACTTTTCGAGAGTAATTATGCCTACGGCCACCCTTAAAAAAAAATTATATTTGAAATTTTTTATGTAAAAAAGAATTTGATTTTCGTTACTCTGAAATCAGGCCGATTCTGCCCAGTAACGAACTCAACCAAGATATTTATCCCCCAAACCTACTCTGGAAATTTCAACTGCCTAGCTCATTATGTTGGAGAATTATTGTAGAAACAAAATCTGAAAATTTTCAAGATTTTTGTTGAAACTTTACGGCAACCCGATCAACACAAAACTTCGCATGCATATAAAGATCATTATTCTACAATTTGATGCGAAATTTCAGATAGATCGAGTGATCGGTTTGGGAAATATTCATAAAAAATGATTTTGCTAAAAATGGCCATAACTCCGAAACCGCTCAATAGATTTTGCCCGTTAACGAACACGTCCGAGATATTTACGCTCCAGACCTACCCTGCAAATTTCAATTCTCTAGCTCCTTTCGGTTTATCGTGTTAATGGCAGGCCGGAGAGAATCGATTTCGCCACGGATTCTTGATCAGTGAGTCGAGCCAAATCGTTTGAGACCATTTTCAGCCAAAAATGTGAAAATTACAGACATTTGGGCAAATCGATAAGCACTCTGTACCTACCCATTAAAAAGAGAACCAAAAACAATGTTCAAATGAAATAATCATTTTATTTTTCTGTCCCTTAGTTATCCTCTCAGCACTAAATTTCCTTGCAGCCAAACTGCGCCGATGACAGGTTATACATTTTTTCGGAAAAGTAGGGAGTGATGCAAGCTCGGAATGAGATCAGTAATTAAGCTGTGTCATCAAAGATCTGATTTTTTTCTGGCGAAGTGACGAAGAGAACGCCAATGTAGCGAGCTTTTCTCTCATAATAATCATTTATGTTCATACTTTCATTTTCATCCACGGTATAAACTGACTTCTTCGTGGATTGTCCTCATACTGATACTTTTTATGTATAACGAAATTTTAAAGCTAATCTTGTGAATAGTTTCGAAATGTAAATATTTTCCAAACCAGTTTATCTATGCATCTGTTGAAACAATATTCACGGAATTCTGCAGATTGTTTTTACAAAATACATTTTGGCTTCGCCTAAAAATTGTTTAAAATAGATTTTGTATCCCAGAAACTATCCGTCATATATCGCTGAAATTAAGCAATAGACTTCAAAACCTCAGTGTTTAGCCAATTTCTTGATTTAATCTCTTTCCTGGAAGCCAAGAAGCATGGGGTGAATTCAGTACCTGGATGGGTGACCGCTCTGGTTATGAATTCCAACAAGCGCGCCAAAGTCCCTGACCTACCGTCAATGCGTTTTCGATTTTTTAAGGCTATGTTTCAAATTTGCAGGTTTGATTTTGGGCGTGAATTGGTAGGTGAGGTTCGTGAATGGATAGGTATGATCCGCCAATTGGTCCGAATTTATATTCATTCGATTTTCTGTTTTCCCAATATTTTGGTAATTAAATGCTATACATTTCGAATACATATCCGTAAGATGAGATAGACTGATAAGATTTTTCTATTACAAAATTTTTCCTTTCTGGGTTTTCTCTCGCCATGCATAGAACAATGTTGCCTAACAAACAATAACGAAACCACATCAACGATAAAACAACTATTTTGTTCTATTACTACATGCTTCCTTTCTGGGTTTCCTCCTGCAATGAATAACACAATGTTACCTAACTAACAATAACGAAACAAAATCAACGACAGAGCAACTATTTCGTAACGTTTTGGAGACTAGATCAGACTAGTTGGTCAGACACCAAGCGAAAATATTCAGAATATTTTTTTTTCAGTTATTCTGAAATTCTACAATATTTGTTTTAAGAAATCATTAAAGGATACTGTGGGAGGTATACTCATTATTAAAAGGTTTCTTTCTGGGTTTTCTCTTCCAAACTCTAAAAAATATCTATTAAATAAGTTAATTATTTTGTGAATTGCTTCTGCGTAAGAAACACAAGATATTTGTCAGAAGCAATCAATTGAACAATGTTGCGTAACAAACAACAACGAAACAACATCAACGAAGAAACAACTATATCGTAACGTTTCGGAGGCTATATCAGACTCCTTCCTCAGACGCTTAAGGAAAATCTTTAGAATTATTTTGTTGATAGTTATGGTGAAATTCGAGAATTGTAACATTGACAGTATTTGAAAATCATAGCTAACATAGTTTTACTTTGCATAGAGATTTCCAAGTTCCAACTCCTTTTTCAATAAATTCAGTCAAATATGGTCAATACCAATTGAGCAATTTGCAAAATTGCATTCTCTGTTCAATAAAATACAAGTTGGCTCCTTTAAGTTTCCTTTTAAAATAATCAGTTTCTGTCACTAAAACCATTAGATTATATAAAAAAAAGGACTGACGTGAAGTCAGTACTCTTTGGCGCGCGTGTTCACGGTGGATAATTTGAATTAAATGATGAGTACTTCAAGCTCAGTGGATAGAGCGAGCCGAAGATCTACCCAAAGGATAGTGGACACCATTCACTGTCGGTTCAAAAATTAACAGTGCTGTACCTAAGCTGCCATCAGGATAGAGTAACAAAGTTGGAAAAGAACGCAACTGACTCTCCTTAGTCGCACAAGCTCCTAGAAGATTTGGGAGCGTCAGTATAATCCTAATCATGTTTATAGCACGCGCGCCAAAGCAGATTGACTTTTTACGCCTTTTCTTTCATTGTTAAGTAAATCTGCTTTTGCGCGCGTGCTATTAACATGATTAGGATTATACTGACCCTCCCAAATCTTCTAGGAGCTTGTGCGACTAAGGAGAGTCAGTTGTGTTCTTTTCCAACTTTGTTACTCTATCCTGATGGCAGCTTAGGTACAGCACTATTAATTTTTGAACCGACAGTGAATGGTGTTCACTATCATTTGGGTAGATCTTCGGTTCGCTCTATCCACTGAGCCTGAAGTACTCATCATTCAATTCAAATTAGCCACCATGAACACGCGCGCCAAAGAGTACTGACTTCAAGTCAGTGTTTTTTTTTTTAAGTTCCTTTAACAAATATAGCTATCAATACAGTTTGGCGGTTAGCTTTACCATAGATCGAAAAAAATTGCGGTTGTGGGACCTCCGTTAGGAACGCAATTGCCTCTTCTCCAAATCCGAACGTATTTTAATATAGATCTACCGAATATAGTTGTTTATAAATTCACCTCAGGGCTACCATACAGACATTTCAACTCGGAAACAACGCTATTTCCCCCAAACTGACTTGTGTCAGTGCACTGAATTGACATGAATATTCTTTTAAATCCTCACAATATCGGCTCATTACTCCCAATATAACCCAAAATACCCAAAACCATTCACTTCTCGTCTGCGCATGCGCAATATACTCGTGGCTGCAAGTCCTCCCAAAATTACACACCTCACAAAACTCCGATTCTCCAACACTAGTGGTTCAGAAGATATCGCTTCTTGAATCCACGCATGCGCAGACCCTCACCAGGGGATTCTATAGAGGAATAGCATCCACCACCCCAAAACCCCAATCTTTTCTGACGAAAGCACCAGCATGATGACTCATGGGCTGCTCATGCGCATAACGAAAAATGCCCGTAAGGGGTAACATAAATTTCGAAATTAGCCCCAGGGCCACGGTACGGACACTTTAACTCGGAAACAATGCTACATCCCCAAAACTGATTTGACCTTGCACTGAATTGCCATGAATATTCTTTTAAAACATCACAATATCGGCTCAGCACTCCCAACATAACCGATACAACCCAAAAACAGTCACTTCTCATCTGCGCATGCGCAATCTACTTGTGGCTGCAAGTCCTCCCAAAATCACACACCTTACAAAAAACTCCGATTATCCAACACCAGTGGTTCAGGAGATATCGCATCTTTAA
This sequence comes from Halyzia sedecimguttata, assembly GCA_937662695.2. NCBI lineage: Eukaryota > Metazoa > Arthropoda > Insecta > Coleoptera > Coccinellidae > Halyzia > Halyzia sedecimguttata. The sequence goes on along the minus strand of OW569416.2, from coordinate 3,828,326 downwards.
TCCACGCATGCGCAGACCCTTACCAGGGGATTCTATGGAGGAATAACATCCGCCACCCCAAAACCCCAATCCTCTCTGACGAAAACACCAGCAGTTAAATCACTGATGGTCTGCTCATGCGCATAACGGAAAATGCCCGTAAGGGGTAACATCAAATTCAAAATTAGCCCCATGTCCACGGTACGGACACTTCAACTCGGAAACAAAGCTACATCCCCCAAACTGACTTGTCCTTGCACTAAATAGCCATGAATATTCTTTTGAAACCTCACAATATTGGTTCAGCACTCCCAACATAACCCATACAACCCAAAAACAGTCACTTCTCTTCTGCGCATGCGCAATCTACTTGCGGCTTAAAGTCCTCCCAAAATTACACACCTCACAAAAAACTCCAATTCTCCAACACTAGTGGTTCAGGAGATATCACATCTTTAATCCACGCATGCGCAGACCCTCAAAAGGGGATTCTATGGAGGAATAGCATCCGCCACCCCAAAACCCCAATCCTCTTTGACGAAAACACCACCTGTTAAATCACTGATGGTCTGCTCATGCGCATAACGAAAAAATGCCTCTAAGGGGTAACATCTATTTCAAAATTAGCCCCAGGGCCACGGTACGGACACTTTAACTCGGAAACAACGCTACATCCCCCAAACTGACTTGTCCTTGCACTGAATTGCTATGAATATTCTTTTAAAACCTCGCAATATCGACTCAGCACTCCCAACATAACCCATCCAACCCAAAAACAGTAATTTCTCTTCTGCGCATGCGCAATCTACTCGCGTCTAAAAGTCCTCTCAAAATAACACACCTTACAAAAAACTCCGATTCTCCAACACTAGTGGTTCGTGAGATATCGCATCTTCAATCTACGTATGCGCAGACTCTCATCAGGAATCTGGATTCTATGGAGGAATATCATCCGCCACCCTAAAACCCCAATCCTCTCTGACAAAAACTACAGCAGTTAAATGACTTCTCATCTGCGCATGCGCACAACGAAAAATGCCCGGAAAGGCAGCATGAACCTCAAAAAAATAGGTTTCGGCATTTTAAGCAAAGTATTCCGCAAAATAGTAGTAATTTTTTAATTTTTTTCATGTCACGTGATCTTCACGAAATTTTGAAAAAAGTTTTTGCATTGGTCTTTTGCATCTAACTACTGAGTTTCAATTCAATCAGATCAGTATTTTTCGAGTTATCGTGAAAACAAAATTTTAAAATTTTTGAATTTTTTTTTGCCACTTTAGGGCCGTCCGGTCAAAACAAAACTTCGCAGGCATATGAAGGTCATGATTCTACAATTTGATGCCCAATTTCAGAAAGATCGAGTGATCGATTCCGGAAATATTCATAAAAAACGTTTTGACTAGAAACGGCCTTAACTCCGAAACCGCTCGGTGGATTTCGCCCGTTAACGAATTTGTCTGAGATATTTACGCTATAAAACTACCCTGCAAATTTCAACCCTCTAAGTCGTTCCGTTCGAGAGTTATCGTGCTAACGGCCGGCCGGCCGGACCGGACGGACAGAATTGAATTTGACCTCGAATTCTTCATCAGGGAGTCGAACCCAATCGTTTGAGACCATTTTCGAAAAAAAAATCGAAAAATACAGACATTGTGACGAAATGATAGCACGCTGTTCCTTGCGGAACACGCGCGCAAAAAGGAGTTGGAACTTGGAAATTTCTATGCAAAGTAGAACTTTGTTAGCTATGATCTTAAATACTGTCAATGTGACAATTCTCGAATCTCAAAATAACTATCAACAAAATAATTCTAAAGATTTTCGTTAAGCGACTGACGAAGGAGTCTGATATAGACTTCGAAACGTTACGATATTGTTGTTTCGTCGTTGATGTTGTTTCCTTGTTGTTTGTTATGCAACTTTGCTTGATTGATTGCTTCTGACAAATATCTTGTGTTTCTTGTGCACAAGCAAATCACACAACAATTTATTTTTATTTTAGGGATATTTTTCAGAGTTTGGGTGAGAAAACCCAGAATGAAACCTTTTAATAATAGCTGTTTTATCGTTGATGTTGTTTCTATTCGTTATTGTTTGTTAGGCAACATTGTTCTATACATTACTTCTGCCAAATACTTTGTGTTTCCAATGCAGAAGCAATTTACAAAATAATCAATACATATACTAAAGTGAAGACTTGGACCATCGAAGTAGATCAAGGGAAACTTTTCGAGAAGGTCGTTGTAAACGTGGTGTTTTTTTGGTGGTTAGGAGGGGGATTGGGGGGGAATCTTGAGGGGGTTTAGCGAGAGAAAACACGGAAGTTTCGTAGAGTTTCGCGTTTTTGGTTCGAAAAGGTGAGGGTGTATTTTAAAACAATTCACGAAAAGGCGAAAAAACGCCAATTTTGGCAAATGGTGCAAAATGAAGGAAACGAGATCGAACGAACGGCGACGTTAGAAACGACGAGTCCGCGGGAAAGCGAAGAAGAGATTCGAAATTACCGGATAGGCTATATTTGCTTTCGATCTTTTCTTTCGTTTTCCCGGAAGAACGATAAGAAAATGTGACTTTTTGCGAAAATCGAAAACATTCTGACGTTTCACGTATTTCTGTGCTGAATTTTAGCGCGGCTCCTGCAAGGTCGACTCTTTCGGTCCGAACGAGCGGCGCGAAATGTCAAATCGAATTTGAATTTCGAACGGAATTAGTCGAAAATCTCGAAATCGTCAAGAAAAATTGCGAGAAATATGAACGAGTCGCCAATTTCGAGCGATCGCTTGACAGAATTGACGATATTCTGGAAATCGAAGGAAGGAAATCATCCCAGTGCTATAAAACCTTCATATATAGCATAATTCCTACTTTTATCTAAAGCGAAACGATTTCGATGAAACTTTGTGTGTGTATCTGAGAGTAGGTTTCAATCCACAATATTCCCCGGTAGGTGGCACTATAAAGGAGCATACTCCAGTAAACGTATCTTGGGATTAGGATATTTTCGTTAAGTTACTAAATCTATAATGAATATCCGTTCGATCGGACGGATTTTTGCATTAAAATTACTCAAAATATTCAAATATTAAGCAGAAAATTAACTATACAGGGTGTTTCAAGTAAAATGTCACCCCTAGAGATGTATCGTAAAGAGAATACTCAACACTGTAAAACCGCTACGAAAAGATAACCGCTGCTATACGGGGAGTTTAAAAAAAAATGTCAACTCCGAAACGACTTGACCGATTTTGATGAAACTTTGTTTGTGTGTTTCGGTGTGTCCTTGCTTCACAATAGCATCCGGTAGGTGGCGCTGATAATGCTCTATAGGAACTCAGAAATGGCTCGACCGATTTTGATAGAACATTTTGTGCGTGTTTGAGTATGTCTCAGGGTCACAATAAGTAACCGGTAGGTGGCGCTGTATCCGGTTTATAGAAACTCAAGAACGGCTGAACTGATTTCGATGAAACTTAGTATGTGTATCTGAGTATGTGTTAGGTCCGCAATATACCCCGGTAGGTGGCGCTGCTTTCGGTCTGTAGAAACTCAGAAATGCCTCGACCGATTTTGATGAAACATTGTGTACGTGTTTGAGTGGCTCTCAGTTTCACAATAGAAACCCGTTAGGGGGCGCTGCATTCGGTTTATAACAACTCAAGAATGACTGGACCGATTTCGATGAAACTTTGTGTGTGTGTATCTGACTAAGTTCCAGATCCACAATATTCCCCGGTAGGTGGCACTATAATCGGTTTACAGGAACTCAAAAATGGCTATACCGATTTTGATGAATCTTTGTGATTGTGTTTCGGAAGGCCTCAGGTTCACAATACGATTCGGTAGGAAGCGCTATATTCGGTTTTTAGCAACTCAAAAACTCCTGACATATTTCAATGGGACTTTCGTGTGATGAATGATTCTCAGAATCACAACAGGACCCGTTAGATGGCATTGAACTACAGGTTCAATTGATCTACCGATTCAATTTATCTGCCGATTATATTGATCTACCAAAAAAATGTTGATCTACTGGAAAAATGCAGATCTACCGGAAAAATGTAGATCTACCGAAAAAATGTAGATCTACCGGAAAAATATAGATCTACCGGAAAAATGTAGATCTACCAGAAAAATGTGGATCTATTGCTAGGTAGATCTGCTGGCTCATCTGAATCCCAAAATATGGACTGCTGGCTACTAGTCACTATTACTAAAATGAAGATGGGTTTCATAGAAAAGGAACAAAAAAACTTTTTTGAAAATGTTACTATAAACGTGACGATTTTTTGGACGTTAGGAGGGGGGTTAGGGGGAAATTTCCAGAGGTTTTATCGAGGAAAAAGACGGAAGTTTCGTAGGGTTTCGCGTTTTCGGAGCGAAAAGAACGGGGTGTATTTTTAAAAAAATCGCAAAAACGCCGATTTTGGCAAAAGGTGCAAAATTGTGTGGAGGCATCCGGAGAAACGGTGGCGTTCGGAACGAAGGTATTTGCGGGAACGCGAAGACGAGATTCGAAATTAGTCCGTAACACGGCCCTATTTTCGATTCTCTCTATCGTTTTCCCGGAAGAACGATAGGAAAATGTGACCTTTTCGCGAAAATCGACAAAATTCTGACGTTTCACGTATTTCTGTGGCGAATTTCAACGCGGCTCCTTCGAGGTCGACGTTTTCGGTCCGAACGAGCCACGATAAATGTCAAATCGAATTTGAATTTCGAACGGAATCACTCGAAAATCTTGGAATCGAATAGAAAAACCGTGAGAAATACGAACGAGTAACCGATTTCGATCGATCGCTTGACAGGATTGACGATATTCTGAAAAACGAAAGACGGAAATCGTCCCAGTACTATAATATGTTTATCTGCCAGAATATCGAATATGATTCAAGAAGCTGGCATGGCCGAGCGGTCTAAGGAGTCGGTAAATAGATTTCTAGCTCCCGAGCCTCGCGGAGCGGCGGGATCGAATCTCCGAGCGTCCGAAATAGCTTTTTCTTAGTATTCTTTCATTTTTACCCAAAGAGGAGCGTACTCCAGTAAACGTATCTTGGGATTTGGATATTTTCGGTAAGTTACGAAATCTATAATGAATATCCGTTCGATCGGACGGATTTTTGCATTAAAATTACTCAAAATATTCAAACATTAAGCAGAAAATTAACTATACAGGGTGTTTCAAGTAAAATGTCACCCCTACAGATCTATCGTAAAGAGAATTCTCAACACTGTAAAGCCGTTACGAAATGATAACCGCTGCTATACGGGGTGTTTTTAAAAAAATGTCAACTCCGAAACCTCTGTATTCGGTTTATAGAAACTCACGAACGGCTGAACCGATTTCGATGAAACTTTGTGTGTGTATCTGAGTATGTGTCAGGTCCGCAATATATCCCGGTAGGTGGCGCTGCTATCGGTCTGCAGAAACTCAGAAATGCCTCGACCGATTTTGATGAAACATTGTGTACGTGTTTGAGTGGCTCTCAGTGTCACAATAGAAACCCGTTAGGTGGTGCTGCATTCGGTTTATAAGAACTCAAGAACGACTGGACCGATTTCGATGAAACTTTGTGCGTGTATCTGACAAAGTTCCAGATCCACAATATTCCCCGGTAGGTGATACTATAATCGGTTTACAGGAACTCAAAAATGGCTATACCGTTTTTGATGAATCTTTGTGATTGTATTTCGGAAGGCACAAAGGTTCACAATACGATTCTGTATGTAACGCTATATTCGGTTTTTAGCAACTCAAAAACTCCTGACATATTTCGATGGTACTTTCGGGTATGAATGATTCTCAGAATCACAACAGGACCCGTTAGATGGCATTGAACTACCGGTTCAATTGATCTACCGATTCAATTTATCTACCGATTATATTGATCTACCAAAAAAATTTAGATCTACTGGAAAAATGCAGAACTACCGGAAAAAAGTAGATCTACCGGAAAAAAGTAGATCTACCGGAAAAATGTAGATCTACCGAAAAAATGTAGATCTACTGGAAAAATGTAGATCTACCGAAAAAATGTAGATCTACCGGAAAAATGCAGATCTACCGGAAAAATGTAGATCTACCGTAAAAATGTAGACCTCCCAGAAAAATGTGGATCTATTGCTAGGTAGATCTGCTGGCTCATCTGAATCCCAAAATATGGACTGCTGGCCACTAGTATTTTTTCTATTTTAAAGATATTTTTTAGAGCTATATAAAACTCAGAAAGGAACCATTTAGTAATGAATATACCTCCGAAAGTATCTTTTATTACTTAAGATTTTTCTAGGCTTGATAGGCAAAATGTGGAAGAAGTCAAAAGCGAAATTCAACACTCTATTTCATTTCACCCCAAACTTTCAAAAATGTCTACTTATCCTTAAGGGTTTCCAAAAAATATTGATTTTTGGTGAACCAGAATAAACCTACCACCTTGTGTTCCCTCGAATAAGCAAAATGTGACTCGTAAAATTCGTCGGTATCAAGTTCTGCATTCAATCAGTTGTTGTATGCCAAACAAAAAGATCCATTATAATGAATGGGTATGAGGGTCAAATTATTCTCTCTGATGCGAGGTCGATGTACCCGTTGTTTGGGTATGGTAATCTTCAAGATTAGTAATCGATTAAGCTAGGGAATTACACAATTGAAACTTCTTCCTCGTGCTTTTTACCGTTCTTTAGTTGAATGATTACAACGATTTCCTATCAGAGCGAAGGAAGTGAAATTTTACTACAATGATTACTTCGTCAATTTGACCACAGGCGTTCATGATTCCAAAATGCTGGTCCTAGATCGAAAAAGTTGTTCGATTTCCATGTAAATCGCTAGTCAGGGATTTTTGAGGTAGCTGAATGGGAATATTATATTAAATAAAAAATTGGTTCAAGCATTGACGTGAAGTCAGAAGCTTTTGCGCGTATGTTCTATTGTCCATTCTTCTGTATTGGACACCCTTAATCGAATTTACCATGGTTAATTATGTCGTCCATTCTCCTGTATTGGACACTTAATTCGAATTTACCGTGGTAAATTCGAAGTAAGAGTGTCCAATACAGGAGAATGGACGACATAATTAACCATGGTAAATTCGATTAAGGGTGTCCAATACAGAAGAATGGACAATAGAACATACGCGCAAAAGCTTCTGACTGCACGTCAGTGCTTGAACCAATTTTTTTTCTTCTCTCTCAATGAACTTTGATACGTTGCATATCTTGTTACTAATTGTTTTCGATGCAGCAATGAATACACCACCGGCCGTTCGTCTTTGATTACAATCTATTCTGGAGATTTCTCGTAAATTCGGAGGTAGATTATATACATCAGTAGGAAGTGTCCAAGTTTCAACCAGGAGAAGTAAATCAGCCGTTGCGAAAAATGGATCACTTAGTAAATCGAGAATATGTTTATGTAAACTTTGTACATTATGATACATAATTCTTTCTCCCGACGTGTGTCGAAAACATTCAAATCTAGTATTTAATTTTGCAGTTGTTTCTAATCTTTGAATTTCGTCGAAAATTGCACGATCGTCATTTAATTTATTGAATTCTCTTTTTGGAGGTACAAATTTACCATGAATTAATAAGCCTTCTGCTTTTGTTGCTCGACTACAAGCCACATACAGTGCAGCTCTAGAAAGACCTCTAGGTCCAATCGTGACAATAACATTTTCATAAGTGCTGCCTTGACTTTTATGAATAGTTATACCTTCTGCCACAATTAGTGGAAATTGACGTCTATATAATTGCAAACTAGAATTTTTATTCGTTGTAACTACTTTCTTTATGGTGTCAATCGGTGTCAAGTTTGACATCAAATTACGATTCTCAATCAGTTGTTTTTGAACATTGCGAACCTCACGTCCGATGCGACTTTCGTCAAATTCAATCCATACTCGCATTGGTATCTTTGTTCCTGTTTTTGGATTTGTACCATAATCAATTATTCTTAGAATACCTGTAGCACCGTTCACTAAACCATCACTTGTATTAACGTTGTTAGTCATCATGTAACGAGCGCCTAGTTTTAATGTTAACCGTGAACACAGACCATAAGTATCTGATGTTTTTTTCTCGCTTACGGAATTTTTTAAATGATTTTTGGCAGCTTCAGTACCGCTTCCATAAACGACATCGAATGCGTTCGAAATAGCACATTCGGAATTCATCTTAGAAAGTCTGAAATCGTTGAAATTGTTGACTTCATTGTTAGAGTAAAATAGGTAGACTGTTTTGTCTTTATGCGGGGGTAAAACAGAAACTATCCTACTTTCAAAAAGTGTTACATCTTTTGGGGTCATCGTACACGATGCCATATTATTTAGGGCTTGAGCAAAGACTAAATCATTTTTTTGACGCATAATTTCTGTCATTTGGAACATTTTGAACATGTCCCATAAATGAGTTCCTTGAAAAATTGCGTAAGGATTTTTCATTGTCCTTTTATTTTCTTTAAAAATTTTACAATCGCCTACTGGAGATAATTGCCTCAAATCTCCGACAAGTAACAGCGAAATTCCACCGAAATTTTCTTTACTTGCAAAAATTTGTTGTAGACGAGAACTTATTTGTGTCAACATTCTTGCTCCAACCATTGAAATTTCGTCTATGATTAATAATTTAAGATCAGAATATTTAAGGCTTAAAGTATGTAATGTTTCGCTATTGAGTAAACTCATATCGTAGCTTGCTTGATTGACAGGCAAACTTAGTGCTTGATGTAATGTAACGCCATTTATATTAAACGCGGCTTTTCCAGTTGGAGCACAAATCAGTACTTTGATTTTTGATGGATCACAGCCGACATACTGATTGAAGTATTTCGTTAACGTTTGATAAACGACTTTTATTAAGAGACTCTTTCCAGTCCCAGCCCCCCCACCAATAAAATTATAGAGTGGAGTAGAAAAGTTATCACTAAAATGAGATTTTATATGCATTAAATATTGTCGCTGTCTATCGTTTAGGGATCGGCATAATAGATTATATTCATCAGAGGACAGTTCGTTAGGAAGAAGAAACGTTTGTGCCCCTTCATCATTAGACCGTACCGGTTTTCCTCCGCCCTGTGCTATTATGTCAATATCAGGTTGATCTAAGGCATACGCTGCAAATTCTTCGTCAATGTTACCTGCAAGCGCATTGTTATCCTCTTCTGTTTCATCGAGATTTTTTTCAGCCTGATTCAATAAATTTTCAATGTAATTATCATCGGAAAAACAATTAAATTTTTTTTTCTCATTTTCAATTTGTTCACGATTATTTTTATAAATTTCTTGACAGTTCACATTGATTAATTCTTTCTCTTCGTCTCGCCATGGTAGAAACAACATGACTTGTTCTCTAAAGTAGTTGGCTACATCTTTGTGAACATCGAATCGTCTATAACGCAAGATGCAAGATTTTCGACGAATTCTGTAACTTTTACGATTACCTTGTTGAATCTCGACAACTTCGTCGTCTTCCGCATTATGTTCGCTATTTTCTTCATCGTCAACATGTAAATGGCGATTTTCGAGTATAATATTACTGGCAAAAGAAGCTAAAGAGTAACTTTCAAGTACCAAAGGACGTTTTACATATTTGTTGATAACGTTTGTAACAAAAATGTCATTCGAGTCAGGTTCTAATTTTTGGAGTTCTTTTTCCGATTTCAACATTTTTACCCTTTCTTCCGGTAAAGATGTATTTACGAAAATATGGGACCTACTACTCTTTGAAAGTGGCATTCCTAGTACATGATATGCTGCTTCTTGGGCAGAAATTTCGGAAGCATTTACAAATTTATTACCGATAGCTCGAAGTTTTTCTTTTAAAGTTAAATTACCCAAAGTAAGTTCTTTTTCCATGTCATTCAATAGTTTTGACATGCCTCGATTAGACTTATTGATATAATTAATTATATACTGAACCAAACTATATGGATCCAAAATGTATTGAAGGTCCATATTTGCCCTATGTGTAGACAAAATTTTGATATTGAATCCATTTATCATACAATCTAAAGGCCTTCGTTTCAGGAAGATGGTATTACGTTTAATTCCAGCACGAATGGCCATAATATAATCTTCATATGAAATATTCAATTTGTTTAAAAATTGATCAAACGTCAAATCATTTTTGGTTTGAACAGATTCAGCTAATAAGTCAGAAATTTTTTGTCGAATATCTGAAAATTTTTTCGATTCATCTTTAGTTATATTTTGCAAACAATATAAGATAACGGTTTGTTTCATTGGAGGATATGGAATATTGAACCTGCATTTTTTATTTCGCCGTTTATCAATATGACATGTTGCGGTATGGTGATGAGTTTGAAGATAAATTAAGTGTGAAACTAATTCACTTTTACCATCGCATGTAATAAATTTATCAATAAAATCGATTAAGTTTGAGTGATTCTCATGTTCTTCGTGGAATTGTGGCGCATTTTCCAACCACAATAGTCCATGAATATGGGGCGAACCCCGCTGTTGGAATTCAACGCGTTGATAAAAATCTATAACATTATAATTTTGGAATGGTCCTGATTTTGTTTTCCAAGTTTTAAAGAGGCATCGTGTTCTGTAATCGAAATATCTTGCACATGTAATGGGATCTGTTCTTATTAAACGTGCTTTTTCGGAATAATCCGCATTCAATGCTTCATCTTCGGTGACCATTCTATCATCAATTATTTTAAATAACATTTTTAAAAGTTCTCCCCATTTAGACTCAGCGGCCGACAAGGTAAAGAAGAACGTTGGAATACCAAGTTGACGAATCATAGCTAATAATTTTTTCTTTTCTTTTTCCCAGAACGCAGGCGAGCTTCGGACACCTTGTAATATTCGATATCCGTCGTTATGTAAAACTAAGCTGTTTATGAAATTTTTATCAAGCATTTGGGCCGCGCAATAATTACCTGTTCCTTGCTTTCGTTTACGTAAACAGACAGAAATAGCGTTCGAAATTTTCGTTATTTCTTGTTTTTTGTAAGTATACAATAGATGACATACTACGGCTGCTCTTCGATCGAAGCGTCTCATTTCTGACTTTAATATATTATTATATGTTAAATAAACTGTTGGGTTTCTAGGACGACCGCAATAAATCGTTGGAAAAGACATTTCTTCCGCCTTAGTATCTAAAAGAAGACCTATTGGCCGTTGCCCTTCTGCTGGCGCTAAAGCCAAATTTTCAACTTCATTTTCATCTTGAATAAGAGTTTCTTGACCGCCTGGATTTAACGGTTCAGAATCCGCATTTTCATCTAAATCTTCTAAAGAGTTGAATTTATTTTGATCGTTACAATCTGTATTAGGTGGAAAATTATTATCTGGAAGAGGAGAAGATAAATCATTTCTATCAACAACAAATTCTTCTGTTTCAGACAAATGTCCTTTATTTTGCCGTAACGTAATTCCTTCGCTAATATATAACGGTGTAGTAACCAGATACTCGCAAGCTTGTCTTACCCTATTCGGCCGAATGGTTTCAATAATATAATGATGTTTATATGACAGTTTACGTTTCAATTTTACTTGTATTGTTAATGTATTGTCAAATGTACGTGGCAAAACTGAAACAGTTGAATCTATTGAAACTGGTACATTAACTACATTACCTCGCAAACTACATTGACGTTCAAAGCCTAAACTTCTGATCTGCATAAAAGGCAAACGAATGGCACATAATCTTTCTTCTAATACAGTTAACTTTTTCAAAACTTCTGGAATTTCTGGGAAATCCAGACCGTTATGCAGACAAAGTTTAGGAATTTGCAATTTTTTGACGTACCTATAACAAGTACTACAAAAAGATTCTAAGTTTTTGAATTTGTCTAATTTGCGTAAGTAATAAACTTGACTCATGAACTCATTAGAGATTTTATCAGATTGCAAAGTTTTTGGTTTTAAGTGTCTAATAGAACTAACAAACCATAAACCTCCACAACATACACATACCTCTGTTGGTCCTAGTTTAACTTCTGCATTAAATTGTCTTGAAATTTTTTCCCAGTCTGTTAAATTTGTATTTGAAATAATATCTATTTGACTTAATCTTGCTATTTGATGTGCTTCCTGATCTTTAACTCTTTCTAGTTCACGAAATTCGGGATTTCTTCGTAATTGTTTTACAATTTCTTTTTTCTTTGCTCTTTCAAGTTCAGCCGTTTCTCCTTTGAACTTTTTATTATTATAATTTTTTTGATTTTCCAATTCTCGAAAACTATTACTGGAACGAATTTCATCTATTTTACGTTTCTTACGTTCATTCTCATTTAATAGAAATTCATCATTACCACTACGTTCAGTCTTAAGCTGATTTTTTCTTTTGAGATTTTCTTTCATACGAACCTCATCGTTTTGACGTTCAGTCTTATGTCTTCGTTTTCTTTCTAGATTTTCTGCATTTCGAAACTCGTCAATTTGACGTTTAGTTCTTTGATTTTCTCTACGTACGAAGTTTTCTTTACTTCGTACCTCAACATTCAGACGTTCAGTCTTATGTCTTTGTTTTCGTTCTAGATTTTCTTCGTTTCGAAGCTCGACAATCTGACGTTCAGTCTTATGTTTTTTTTTCCGTTCTAGATTTTCTTCGTTTCGGAGCTCGTCAATTTGACGTTTAGTCCTTTGATTTTCCCTACGTACGACGTTTTCCTTGCTTCGTACCTCAACATTCTGACGTTCAATCTTATGTCTTTGTTTTCGTTCTAGATTTTCTTCGTTTCGGAGCTCGTCAATTTGACGTTTAGCCTTTTGATTTTCTCCACGTACGACGTTTTCCAGACTTCGAAATTCGACATCATTAATACGTTTTTGATAGATTTCATTATTCTTTTGTCTTGACCTTTGTGATGCAGATTTCCTTTTCAGCTTAGGCATCTTCTATCAAATTTTAATCTCTGAAAAAAATTGGAATATTTCACAGTAGTTAAAATTTGTTGATATTAAAGTTACTTGAACATTTATTCGAAATGCACATATTAAGATGAATCAAGACTTATTTTGGAAAAAATTTTTACAAATATGTACTATATTTTATTAAATACCTTTTCTTGTAGATTAGTTTGTATTCGATGCTGTTCGTTAAAGAATAATTGAATAGTAGTTTCTAATGTAGGCTAGTTATTTATTACCTAAATTTGCTCTTGTGAGTGTGTATTCAAATATCGATCAATGTTTTTATCGCATTTCTGACATCATACATCTAACATCAAACCCACAGAATATACCTTAGGGTATATTCTGTGATCTAACCCATTAATGTCGATCAGAGAATTTAAGCTGTAGAATATTCTGTATGTACGATTGTAGTGGTGCGTTTTTTTTTCAATTGAAATAATCGATCAATCGTAAATGAATCGGTCAGTTTTTAACATAGACATAAAATAACATTCTATTATTATTCTATTGTTATTCTATGTCTATGGTTTTTAACAAGTGAAAATCAATGAATTTCATGAAGGAAGGAATTTAAGCGAATAACCGGAACAGATTGGTTAAGACCAATCTCTTGTTATACATAACCGATTGATTTTGATAACCACTCTGTTTCATTTTCAACAGAATTTAATCGATATATTAAAGTCAACCTTAAGCCGGCCTTACACGAGCGGAATTTCTCTACGAATTCATAAGGATTCTTTATTAGGATTCCTGTGTTATTAGGATAGCTTCATTAGCTATAGGTAATATTGAATCTATTTCCTTAGTTTTCTTAAAAGAGATTCAAAATTAGCCTCATCAATAAGCAAGCAGTTGTAGTCTTAAGTGACTGTTTCTCAATTGCGAGTTAACTCGAGGTTGCGAGTTGACGCATGTATTTAGCGATATTCATGAATGCGTAACACTCGGGTTACCCGCAACCTCGGGTTAACTCGCAATTGAGAAACCGGCCCTAAGAGATTTGGTTTACAATTTACAATCTATTACTTACTTGCAATGAAATACACTTAACACTAACTATAATTTTATCTTATTCACTTTTATAAAGTTATGACACAATATTTTAATAATCTGATACAGGAATTTAAGAATTCCAGAAACAACTGGTTCCTCAAAACCTTCTTTGATTATATTAGATATTTATGTGAACAAGATGCAGTGAAAACATATTTTGTTTCTATGATTTGAACCACAGAACACTAATTATACATTATTAGAGGCGCGTTCCACTACGGTCCCACCCACAACGATCGCGCACGACCACAGAACTACTGCCGTAGTAAAGGTAAACAACAAACGTTAACAGCTTCTGTTTGAAATGAAATCTCAGCTTTTAAGTATTGTGAATAACTACTTTGTTTTTTAAATTGAGTTATTTTAAAAGTATCCGTCCAATGATTATTGAGTATAATATTTGGTATCCATCCTTACAAAAGAAATGGCAAAATTTTGAGGTTTCCCTTGCCGATATATTGGGATATATCGATAATAGAAGTCGACCACTCAAGGAAGGTGAAGCAGTTTTCAAGGCAGAACACGTTTTATTATGTGATATAGAGAAATAATTCACAAATATAAAAAGCTTCTGTATGCAGACATCTAGCCTGACTTCTCCACCAATGGAAAAATTCATTTGTCTCAACGAAAATGTTAATAATTAGAAGTACACCTACCTATTTTATTCTGTTTGTTTTTTAAATTGAGTTATTTTAAAAGTATCCGTCCAATGATTATTGAGTATAATATTTGGTATCCATCCTTACAAAAGAAATGGCAAAATTTGGAGGTTTCCCTTGCCGATATATTGGGATATATCGATAATAGAAGTCGACTACTCAAGGAAGGTGAAGCAGTTTTCAAGGCAGAACACGTTTTATTATGTGATATAGAGAAATAATTCACAAATATAAAAAGCTTCTGTATGCAGACATCTAGCCTGACTTCTCCACCAATGGAAAAATAAATTCGTCTCAACGAAAATGTTAATAATTAGAAGTATACCTACCTATTTTATTCTGTAAAGTCTATAATTCATGAAACCTTGTTGAAGTATATTGTTTTTTTATTTATAATATCATTTAAATTAATATTGTAGGACGTTACTTTGAAAGTTAAGCTATACTGACTTACAGTAAAAATATTATAAAGGAAAGAAGCGATTGGATAGTCAAACCATAATTTTAATAAAATGATGCATTTTTTATTGTTCAAATAAAGATATTTTGTCAACTTACAAGAATTTCTTCATAAAATGGTATTTCAAAGAACTAATTACAGTTTTAAATATTTAATAAATATTGTCCATTCTTCTGTATTGGACACCCTTAATCGAATTTACCATGGTAAATTCGATTAAGTGTCCAATACAGAAGAATGGACAATAGAACATACGCGCAAAAGCTTCTGACTTCACGTCAGTGCTTGAACCAATTTTTTTCAAATCAAATCCAAAAGCTCTCAGAAAATCACCCGTTATTACATAAAGATATATTCTCATTAGTGATAGAAAAACTGGCCTAGAATTCCTTTCTACCCATCACGAGATTTAATATCCACAAATGAGCCTCTCACCTTACAAGATTAGAAGCCTTCTGCAAAATTCAAAGGTCCCCTCTCGCAAATATACTCCTCTGAAGGCACATGGATCTCTTGAAGAAGAATCGCCTCTCTATTCCTCAAAGATATTCACTCTTGTTCATAGAAATCCCTTCAATATTTAGTTGCCTCCTCCTAAGGAGGATCTCTTTCAAAACCAGGTCTGACCACTAATGAAGGGCTATCATCTAATCTCCTATAGATTTGTGATGAAATAACACGATTTTACCATGAATATATATGTATAATAATATGTCATCATGACATTCATATTTTATTTTTGGAGGTTCTCGCAAAAATACGACCATAGACAACATATCATACGACGAATCGCATCCACCTACCGAACTCACAAAAGGCTGCTCGGTTCTCCAACAATATAGATCCGATCGTGTTCAAACTTGGAATTCTGCAGTAGAGTTAGGTTCTGCAGGCTCTCCCAAAATTTCAGCCATGCCGGACGAATAGTTTATGATATATAGAATTTTTTTCAATTATTTTTAATTATTTTTTTTTGAATTTTCTAGTTATACCATCCTCACGAAATTCTGCAAAAATTTTCGCGTTGGCATTCTACAACTAATAACCATGTTTGAATCCAATCGGTTTTGTATTCTTCGAGTTAACGAGGAACAAAAAACATCCAAATTTCAGAAAATTTCAGATGGCTATAACTCTAAAACCGTTTGGACGATTATGCTCATAAGCATACTCAAATGTCGCATTCAGATGCACAACCTAACCTGAAATTTTCAAGCCGCTATCTCTTTCCGTTCTCAGTTTATCGTGACAACAAAAATATTTTTTAATAATTTCTTAATAATTTTCTAGCGATTCGATGCTCACAAAATTTCAGAAACGTGCTTAGGTCTATATTCTACAACTATTCACCATGTTTGAATCCAATCGGTTTTGTATTCTTCGAGTTAATGAGGAACAAAAAACATCCAAATTTCAGAAAATTTCAGATGGCTATAACTCTAAAACCGTTTGGACGATTATGCTCATAAACAAACTCAAATGTCGCATTCAGATGCACAACCTAACCTGAAATTTTTAAGCCGCTATCTCTTTCCGTTCTCAGGTTATCGTGACAACAAAATTATTTTTTAATAATTTTTTAATAATTTTCTAGCGATACGATTCTCACAAAATTTCATAAACGTGCTTAGGTCTATATTCTACAACTATTCACCAAGTTTAAAATTCGATCGGATTTATTTTGGTTGAAAACAAAATTATTACTCGGAAACCATTGGGCCGATTATACCCATTAACGAACTTGTCCGTCGTATTGGGATGCGCCACCTACCCTGAAAATTTCAAGTCGCTAGCTCTTTCCGTTCTCAAGTTATCGTGGCAACGGACGGCCGGACGGCCGGCCGGACGGCACCACAGAATTAAATTTCACATTTGGGCAAAACTATAACGCGTATGTTCCCCAGAACATATTTCAAGTTACTTTGACGATTCTGTTCATTGCTATAGTCTGTTCTACGCCTATTAGTTTTATTGTAGGTCAAAATAAAGGAAAACATTGCAGTTATGGGACCCCCATTAGAATCGCTACTGCTTACGCCTAGTCTTCAAATCCCAATGTAATTCAATACATATATTCCAGGTACAGTTATTTATAAATTCGTTCCAAAAAATGGGGACACTAAAGACTCATATGTTGGTTCAGCACCAGATCCCATTGATCACTTAACGGAACTCACTTGAATTCCAACACGAACTACTACATAAACAGCAAGCTTACTTATGCACAATGCACATGCCCAGTTCACTCGCCAGCGATAGTGCAAAGTGAATTCCAAATTCGGTACGAACACTCCAACTCGGAAACAACGATATTTCTGACTCGTACGAGCACAGAATTGCCATGAATTACCTTTAAAAACTTCACAATATCAGCACTATTATCGCTAGACGTAAACCAATCCCAACCTAACCCATACAACCCAAAAGCAACCACTTCTAATGTACGCATGCGCATTCCACTCGTGGCTGAAAGTCCTCTCAAAATCACACACCTCGCACGTTAAGGAGATTCTGTTGCTAGAAACTCGTGAATCGGGTTGGTAAACTTTACTTAAGCATAGAATTCACAACTGGAATTAACATACAGAGGTATCATTGAATTGTTCTTCTCAATTATTCGTTTAATGGTTACAGATAATTCAGCTGGACATTCCATGTTTTCAGATGATTTTTGTCTTAAAGTATTAGTTGTAGCTCTTTGTTTAACGTTGAAATGGCAAAGATAAATACGCTTAAAGATATTTCTTGGAGCCATGGGAGCAGGTGGAAATGTTCTATGTCCAATATAACTGTTTCTTAAACTGTATGCTCTACTTATTGACTTGGGAGGGGAAGCCCCAAGTTCAATCCGAAGGCTAGGAAAGGTTCTAGTCACGGCAATCGCCACCATTCACTGTTGGGTCAAAAATTAACAGTGCTGTGCCTAAGGTGGCGTAAGGACACAGTAACAAAGCCTACACAGAACACAACTGGTTCTCCTCACTCGCTCAAGCTCTTCGAGAGCTTATGAGGGGTCTCCTTTGGGAAGACCTAGGAGGATCAGTATAATAATATACAATATTCAGCTAGATTTAAATCTAAAAAAATGAGTTACTTCTTCAATCATTATAAATAGAATAGAAATTATATTTATATAGAGTATGTCAGCACTAGGTCCGAGTATGTAATACTAGATCGGATTATGTATGTCATATCATATAGCAAATAGCTCGAAGTGGAAGCAGCCCTTCTCTTAACAGAAAAAAGCGTATGGAGAGACAGCCACTTACACAACACATAAATCACCACAAATCGCTACAAATATGATGCAAGTATTGTTTTTGTAACTTCGTTTTTGGAGGTGAATTTTTTAATAATCAACAAAATGCTCTAAGGTGTTGAAAACATGATCATTTTCTCAACCAAATATTCTTAGTTCAATTTGTTATTACATAAACTGCATAGTTCATTTGTAGTGAAACGCTTACAAATACTTTGAAGCATGTGCTATGGCTTCTTAAATAACCAAAAAAACTCCAAGAAGCAAACATAAATCTCACCTCTACTTCTTACTGAGTTTTCAATTGTAATTAAAAAAATTTTTAAAAAACCAAGCTAACAACACACAACTGCACATGTAAAAATTGAGATTATGTTTAAAAAATTGGTTCAAGCACTGACGTGAAGTCAGAAGCTTTTGCGCGTATGTTCTATTGTCCATTATTCTGTATTGGACACCCTTAATCGAATTTACCATGGTAAATTATGTTGTCCATTCTCCTGTATTGGACACTTAATTCGAATTTACCATGGTAAATTCCAATTAAGGGTGTCCAATACAGAAGAATGGACAATACAACATACGCGCAAAAGCTTCTGACTCCACGTCAGTGCTTGAACCTATTTTTTTTTTCGTGATTTTTTTTAAATTTTCTAGGGGTACGGTTCCAAAATTTTTTTTTTCGTCATTTTTTTTCAAATTTTCTAGGGGTACGGTTCTAACAAAATTTTAAACACGTCTTCATGTTGATTTTCTACTACTAGTAACCAAGCACCAATTCGATCGAATATTTATTTTTTGAGTTATCAAGGAAATAATATTCCAGGTGGGTATAACTCGGAAACCGTTAGACCGATTTTGCGCAAAAACGAACTCAACTCTCCCTTTCGGATACGCAACCTACCCTGAAAATTGCAAGTCCCTATCTCCTTTCGTTCGAAAGTTATCGAGGCAACGGGAACCCATCTACTGAACTCACACAAGAATGCTCGAATCGCCAACAATATTGAACCGATCGTATTAAAACTTGAAACTTGGCAGTAGAGTTAGGTTATGAAGGCTCTTGCAAAATTTCAGCAATTTCAAACGAATAGTTACTGATACATAGAATTTTTTTTTTCAATGATTTATTAACAATTTTCTACAAATGCTATCCTCACCAAATTTTGCGAGCATTTTCGCGTTGGCATTATACAACTAATTACCATGTTTGAATTCAATCGGTACAGTATTTTTCGAGTTAATGAGGAACAAAAATCCACCAAATTCCAGAAAATTTCAGATGGCTATAACTCTAAGACCGTTTGGCCGATTATGCTCATGAATAAACTGAAATGTCGCGTTCTGGTGCACATCCTAACCTGTAAACTTGGAGACGCTATCTCTTTCCGTTCTCAAGTTATCGTGACAACAAAAATATTTTTTAATAATTTTTGTTAAATTTTCTAGCCGTACGATTCAGACAAAATTTCACGAACGTGCTAAGGTTCATATGCTACAACTACTCACCAAGTTTCAATTCGATCGGATTTATATTGGTTGAAAACAAAATTATTACTCGGAAACCATTCGGCCGATTATGCCCATCAACGAACTTGTCCGTCGTATTGGGATGCGCCACCCACCCTGAAAATTTCAAGTCGATAGCTCTTTTCGTTCTCAAGTTATCGTGGCAACGGCCGGACGGACGGCCGAACGGCCGGCCGGACAGAATGAAATTTGACCTCGAATTCTTCATTGGGGAGTTGAACTTAATCGTTTGAGAACATTTTCGTCAAAAAATTCGAAAGTTACAGACATTTGGGCAAAATGATAACGCGATGTTCCCCAGAACATACGCGCAAAAATGGTGTTTATTAAGGCGGATGCTGTCGCAAGTAGATACAATTTACAATATCGCATAATGTTTCTTTATGTTGCACTCGCTTCATCGAAGAAAGTGCTCCCGCGAGCATAAATTACAATACCTACTATTCGCGGACCCGATAAATTCCGAGTGGATAATCTGGGTACAACATACAAATATGCGTCCCGGAGGCATATTGGCATTGTTTACCATGCTGCCACTCAAACATGTTGTTGCAACGCGGTAAAGAATGACTTAACCAATGCTCTTTCTACCCAGACATATCTTACCACGACTCAACACAGGCAGGTGTTCAGACGTTGTAACTATTGTAAAGGGTCCGCCATCTAACGTTTTTTTTTTCAACTAGTGCTTATTTCGTGAATGGTAACACTTAGCTCATGTCTGATTTGACAGATAATTAGTTTATCCTTCCGCTGAACGAATATGGTTGTGTATACGCTTGAACAACGCTGGGAAATATTGCGACATTACTTTGAAAATCATGGTAATGTTGCAGAATGTGTGCGAAAATTGCGTACGGATTTTGGAAGAAGAGAAGCACCGGCAGCTCCGTATGTTCGTTATCTTGTGAAAAAAGTGAAAGAAACTGGCATCCTCATCGATAAACCAAAGCGTGAAAAGCCAAAAACAGTGCTCACACCCGAGAATATTGCTGCTGTGACAGAAAGTGTGCGTGAAGCGCCATCAACATCAATTCACCGTCGTCCTCAACAATTGAACATTTCGAAGACATCATTGAGACGAATTTTGCATAAAGACCTTGGTATGACGCCATACAAAGTCCAATTGGTTCAGGAGTTGCCCTGTTTTTGAAGATTGCATTATCAGCCGCAGTGCGATGTCGTTTGGCCACCTCGGAGCTGCGATTTGACACCGTTGGACTATTATTTGTGGGGTGCCGTCAAAGATAAGTGTTACGTCAACAAGCCAGAGACAATTGACGTTTTAAAGAGCAATATTCGTGAAGCCATTGGTGAAATACAGCTGCACACAATCGATAATGTGCTTAAAAATTGAACCGATCGTGTAGGCTACTGCATGGCCAGCCGAGGCAGCCATTTGAATGAAATTATTTTCCATTATTAACCGGAAGGATTGTACTTTCAAATAAAAAAAGAAATTTGAGAAAATATTCAGTAGCTTTTTGCGCGCGTGTTCCGCAAGGAACAGCGTGCTATCATTTCGTCACAATGTCTGTATTTTTCGAATTTTTTTTCGAAAATGGTCTCAAACGATTGGGTTCGACTCCCTGATGAAGAATTCGAGGTCAAATTCAATTCTGTCCGTCCGGTCCGGCCGTTAGCACGATAACTCTCGAACGGAATGACTTAGAGCGTTGAAATTCGCAGAGTAGTTTCGTAGCGTAAATATCTCGAACAAGTTCGTTAACGGGCGAAATCGATTGAGCGGTTTCGGAGTTAAGGCCGTTTTTAGTAAAAACGTTTTTTATGAATATTTCCGGCACCGATCACTCGATCTTTTTGAAATTTGGCATCAGATTGTAGAACCATTACATTTATATGCCTGCGAAGTTTTGTGTTGAACGGACGGCCCTAAAGTGGCAAAAAAAAATTTTGAAAATTTGAAAATATTGTTTTCACGATAACTCGAAAAATACTGATCTGATTAAATTGAAACTCAGTAGTTAGATGCAAAAGACCAAAGCAAAAACTTTTGCAAAATTTCGTGGTGATCACGTGACATGAAAAAAATAAAAAAATTACTACTATTTTGCGGAATACTTTGCTTTTAATGCCGAAACATATGTTTTTGAGGTTCATGCTGCCCTTCCGGGCATTTTCCGTTTGCGCATGCGCAGATGAGAAGTCCTTTAACTGCTGTAGTTTTCGTCAGAGAGGATTGGGGTTTTGGGGTGGCGGATGCTATTCCTCCATAGAATTCAGATCCCTGATGAGGGTCTGCGCATGCGTAGATTAAGGATGCGATATCTTCCGAACCACTAGTTTTGGAGAATCGGAGTTTTTTGTAAGGTGTGTTATTTTGAGAGGACTTTTAGCCGCCAGTAGATTGCGCATGCGCAGAAGAGAAGTGACTGTTTTTGGGTTGGATGGGTTATGTTGAGAGTGCTGAGTCGATATTATGAGGTTTTAAAAGAATATTCATAGCAATTCAGTGCAAGGACAAGTCAGTTTGGGGGATATAGCGTTGTTTCCGAGGTAAAGTGTCTGTACCGTGGCCCTGGGGCTAATTTTGAAATTGATGTTACCGCTTACCGGCATTTTTCGTTATGCGCATGAGCAGACCATCAGTGATTTAACTGGTGGTGTTTTCGTCAGAGAGGATTAGGGTTTTGGGGTGGCGGATGCTATTCCTCTATAGAATCCCCTGTTGAGGGTCTGCGCATCCGTGGATTAAAGATGTGATATCTCCTGAACCACTAGTGTTGGAGAATCGGAGTTTTTTCTAAGGTGTGTTATTTTGAGAGGACTTTTAGCCGCGAGTAGATTGCGCATGCGCAGAAGAAAAGTGACTGTTTTCGGGTTGGATGGGTTATGTTGGGAGTGCTGAGTCGATATTATGAGGTTTTAAAAGAATATTCATAGCAATTCAGTGCAAGGACAAGTCAGTTTGGGGGATGTAGCGTTGTTTCCGAGTTAAAGTGTCCGTACCGTGGCCCTGGGGCTAATTTCGAAATTGATGTAACCCCTTACGGGCATTTTTCGTTATGCGCATGAGCAGACCATTAGTGATTTTACTGCTGGTGCTTTCGTGAGAGAGGATTGGGGTTTTGAGGTGGCGGATGCTATTCCGCTATAGAATCCCCTGGTGAGGGTCTGCGCATGCGTGGATTCAAGAAGCGATATCTCCTGAACCAGTAGTGTTGGAGAATCGGAGTTTTTTTGTGAGGTGTGTAATTTTGGGAGGACTTGCAGCCACGAGTATACTGCGCTTGCGCAGACGAGAAGTGAATGGTTTTTGGTTGTTTGGGTTATGTTGGGAGTAATGAGCCGATATTGTGAGGTTTTAAAAGAATATTCATGTCAATTCAGTGCACGGACACAAGTCATTTTGGGGGAAATAGCGTTGTTTCCGATTTGAAATGTCTGTATGGTGGCCCTGAGGCGAATTTATAAATAAATATATTCGGTAGATCTATATTAAAATACGTTCGGATTTGGAGAAGATGCGATTGCGTCCCTAACGGAGGACCCACAAGCACATTTTTTTCCGATCTACGGTGAAGCTAACAGCCAAACTGTATTGATAGCTATATTTGTTAAAGGAACTTGAAAAAAAAAAAGCACTGACGTGAAGTCAGTACTCTTTGGCGCGCGTGTTCACGGTGGCTAATTTGAATTGAATGATGAGTACTTCAAGCTCAGTGGATAGAGCGAGCCGAAGATCTACCCAAAGGATAGTGCACACCATTCACTATCGGTTCAAAAATTAACAGTGCTGTATCTAAGCTGCCATCAGGATAGAGTAACAAAGTTGTAAAAGAACACAAGTGACTCTCCTTAGTCGCACAAGCTCCTAGAAGATTTGGGAGGGTCAGTATAATCCTAATCATGTTTATAGCACGCGCGCAAAAGCAGATTGACTTAACAATGAAAGAAAAAGTGTAAAAAGTCAATCTGCTTTGGCGCGTGTGCTATAAACATGATTAGGATTATACTGACCCTCCCAAATCTTCTAGGAGCTTGTGCGACTAAGGACAGTCACTTGTGTTCTTTTACAACTTTGTTACTCTATCCTGATGGCAGCTTAGATACAGCACTGTTAATTTTTGAACCGATAGTGAATGGTGTGCACTATCCTTTGGGTAGATCTTCGGCTCGCTCTATCCACTGAGCTTGAAGTACTCATCATTCAATTCAAATTAGCCACCGTGAACACGCGCGCCAAAGAGTACTGACTTCACGTCAGTGCTTTTTTTTTTGAGGTTGTCAGTTCGCAAGACCGCTAGACAGGCATAGACGTTACGAAGGTTAGGAATAAAATGTCTGTCGGAAACAATTTTGTTATCACTAAAGAAATTAAGTGGCGAAGGTGTTGTGTGCAACTATATACTTTTAAAAATGAAAGATTTTTTACTGCTCTTGTTGGAGCAAAGAGTGGCTGTTCTGATGAGAGAGATGCGCAGTTTTATAATGGATGGTGCGAAAAATGGATACAGAGGTTCAGCTAGGAAACTTCTACAAATTGGATTGTACGATATACGTATCCAAACATACAAAAGTATCATTTCAAAAAAGTTTTTAAATGTCAGCATAATAGCTTCGACAAATTGAAGGAAATTCAAAAAAATTAACCACTATACCATTAAGAATGATCCTTTATTAAGAGAAAAACTGGATGTATATATACAAGTATATCGAATGAAAAGTATTTACCCTGTGTGACTTATGAAAGAATAACAGTATTTGATATTCAGGGTTTAATATTATTCAAAATATAATTGTAATTGACGACGTTTAATTCAATTATGACGAGACTGTAGTGTTAGACCGAGAAACAAATAAGAAATCTAGAGAATTTCTCGAAATGATTCGCATAAAACAAAATGAAAAATCCATTAATGACAGATCAGACATTAAATACCTTCCTACTCCACTGTTTTGAACAGTCTCAAATAAGCCGACCAACGAAAACAAACAAGAAGAAGAAATCATTATTGACGTGACAACTCTAGAAACATTTAAAATCATAACCCCAATGACATCCAACAAATAAGTTGGGAAATAACTTAAAATAAATTATTTCG
This sequence comes from Halyzia sedecimguttata, assembly GCA_937662695.2. Lineage (NCBI taxonomy): Eukaryota > Metazoa > Arthropoda > Insecta > Coleoptera > Coccinellidae > Halyzia > Halyzia sedecimguttata. The sequence goes on along the minus strand of OW569416.2, from coordinate 3,803,424 downwards.
AAGGTAATAAAAAAATTAGATCTCTATCCAACAAAGTGTTTAGAATTTTAGAATACTTATAAATTGGTTGTTTGTTCTTATTGGTTTTTACATTGTGTTTATTGTTTTTCACAGGCTAGAAAAAGGGCACTGCCTGAAACGTCGTCAATTACAATTATATTTTGAATAATATTAAACCCTGAATATCAAATAATGTTATTCTTTTATACAAGTATAAGTACTTTCTTTAGGTTATGCTAAAATGTATAATAGTTATTTATGTATCAAGGACGAGGAACTGTCTATTATTGTCGTGCCTGCAAATTGCTATCCGAGGCAGTGCCGAGTATGGCAAGCAGGCGAGACAATAGACAGTTTTTCGCCGAGGTGCATATTACATTTTTTCGTCGACATCTACATACTTTTATGAATTCCGGACCACTTAGATCATTTCACAGTAAAAATTACAGTTATTCTCACATACACTTATGTTTGTATTGAACCGTATAATGCTGTATACATAGTAACCGCAGCGACTGACAGTTATTCCTACAGGCACTTATGTTTATATTGAACCGTATCATGCCGTATTCATAGTGAACACAGCGGACGAGAAAGTAAATTCAGATGAAGAATATTTGCAGCTGTAACAGAACATTTTGAACGCATTCATAAAATAGCATCCAAATATGAATCGGTTGATATGGTTAATGCCGTGAAAAAATTTAATAAAACTTCAAACAAAATTATGACATCCTCTGACTTATTTAATTTTATTCATGTATCAAAAAATTTCTCACTAAAAAAGAACATTTCTGTTCAGCCAACATCAGTGAGCCGATGAAAAATTAGACGTGATTTTTCATGCGGCGCAAAACGTATTCAAGCTGGTAGGCCATCCAAGAAAGAAATGCCAAACAATCCTAACGGCAAAGATCTTTAGAGGAAAATTATGTAGTGGTTTGATAAACTATTTTTGGCGATAGTATATTATTGTTATTTTCATGAACGCGAACTGCAAAATTGCAAAAGTAAGCAAATTAGAACGTGCTTGGGAATGCAACGCGGTAAACAATGTATCGAGATTGGCAGTGTATCAATAATACACTACTACCTGCCTGTGCTGGAGTCGTGGTAAGATATGTCTGGGTAGACAGAGCATTGGTTCAGTCATTCTTTACTGCGTTGCAACAGCATGTATGCGTTGCAGTTGCTTTTTTCGATTTTTTTCATTTCTATTGAAATAATAATTCCGAAGAAACGGTTATCGAACGAATTTGAGTTGATTTCTTCTTTAAAATTATATTATATTATATTATAAGGTATTAAATTTACTGCTATATATATATTTTTTGGGAATTCTCAGAGTTTCTCGTGGCGCAACCGTACGATTGGACTGATTTATTTCATAGAAATTACTCACGGAATATACTATTGAAAATAAACAACTGCTATACAGTCGGATTTATATTCTTGGAATATCATTTTTCCAGGAGCTAAAAGCTTTCGGCAAGTTCAGTTGCTGGATGGGTGACCACTCTGGCTATAAATTTGAACAAGCGCGTCAAAACTCCTGACTACAGTGCTTTTGTTATTTGTTCTAGAAATTCCTGTATCTCGATAACGCATGTGAAATACAATTTTCACATGATTTTTTTTACTAGAATAGGCGGTACCTCTCGAAGCTTGTCGATGTACTTATGACACCATGTATATGAAAATTGGTTCAAGCACTGACGTGAAGTCAGAAGCTTTTGCGCGTATGTTCTATTATCCATCCTTCTGTATTGGACACCCAATCTAATTTACCATGATAAAATATATTGTGCATTCTCCTGTATTGGACACTTAATTCGAATTAAGAGTGTCCAATACAGGAGAATGTACAACATAATTTACCATGGTAAATTCGATTAAGGGTGTCCAATACAGAAGAATGGACAATAGAACATACGCGCAAAAGCTTCTGACTTCACGTCAGTGCTTGAACAAATTTTTTTTTCGTGATTTTTTTGAAATTTTCTCGGGGTGCGGTTCTTGGAATTTTTTTTTTTCATTTTTTTCAAATTTTCTAGTGGTACGGTTCTTACAAAATTTTAAACACGTCTTTATGATGATTTTCTACTACTAGTTACCAAGCTTCAATTCGATCGAATATATATTTTTTGAATTATCAAGGAAATAATATTCCAGTTGGGGATAACTCGGAAACCGTTTGACCGATTATGCCCAAAAACGAACTCAACTCTCCCTTTCGGATACACAACCTACCCTGAAAATTGCAAGTCCCTATCCCCTTTCGTTCGAAAGTTATCGAGGCAACGGTCACCCATCTACTGAACTCACACAAGAATGCTCGAATCTCCAACAATATTCAACCGATCGTGTTGAAACTTGAAACTTGGCAGTAGAGTTAGGTTATGAAGGCTCTTGCAAAATTTCAGCAATTTCAAACCAATAGTTACTGATATATGGAATTTTTTTTTCAATTTTCAAAAATTTTTTTAAAATTTTTTACAAATACTATCCTCACGAAATTCTGCAAGAATTTTCGCGTTGGCATTCTACAACTAATAACCATGTTTGAATTAAATCGGTTCAGTATTTTTTGAGTTAAGGAGGAACAAAAAACAACCGAATTTCAGATGGCTATAACTCTAAAACCTTTTGGCCGATTATGCTCATAAACAAACTGAAATGTCGCGTTCTGGTGCACATCCTAACCTGAAAACTTCAAGCCGCTATCTCTTTCCGTTCTCAAGTTATCGTGACAACAAAAATATTTTTCAATAATTTTTTTTTAATTTTCTAGCCATACGATTCGCACAAAATTCCACAAACGTGCTTAGATTAATATTCTACAACTACTCACCAAGTTTCAATTTGATCGGATTCATATTGGTTGAAAACGAAATTATTACTCGGAAACCACTGGGCCGATTATGCCCATTAACGAACTTGTTTGTCGTATTGGGATACGCCACCCACCCTGAAAATTTCAAGTCGCTAGCTCTTTTCGTTCGCAAGTTATCGTGGCACCGGCCGGACGGCCGGCCGGACAGAATCAAATTTGACCTCGAATTTTTCATTGGGGAGTGGAACTAAATCGTTTGAGACCATTTTCGTGAAAGAATTCGAAAGTTACAGACATTTGAGCAAAACAATAACGTGATGTTCCCCAGAACATACGCGCAAAAATGTTGAGCGGATAGGATTTTTGGATATGTTCTGACGAAACCGTTTCAATCAAATTCCTCATCCGTACACCAATCTCTCCAAAGTAGGCACTTGCATTTCCGTCTATCCTTTCCTTATTCCACTGTTTCATTCAAGTTTGCTGGGAGCTAGGCGCATCCGTGTATAACTCAAGAACGGCTGATTGCGGCCGTCGCGGTTAAGATCTGTGGATTGAGCTTAATGAGGTAAATATTTGCCTCAAGGAATAATACATCAGATCTAATTTCCAAATAATTGTTTGCTTACAGTTTCCGTCCCTTGTTTACATCTCTTAGTTTCGCTCATTATTCGTTAACTCAGATCCATTAGCTTATTTCACTGGAAGCAAGCTTATAAAATATATTTCACCTTCGATTAACAGATTCTATGATTCGAAATCTGAAGGTGATGTTGATCTATACTTTATGATTATTATGCTGCATTTGTATAAATAGTGTCAAAGAGCCAAATGGAATAAATTCACTATTCAAATTTCAAATTTTCATTCTTCATCGTAAAAATGAGAACCCTACCTTCAACCCCCTTCAAAAGACAGGTACAACCTCCTATTTTTCAAAAAGGAAGTATGGGCTTGTGATACATCGTTTTAAAGGTCGCGTCATTCTCTATTCAGAAATGTTATCACTTCATGTTTATTGCAAAACTGAAAATAGAAAAAAAATCATGTGCCTACCGAAATTCATTATAATATTTCCTCGAATATTCCCAAATCTTATTACAATAATACTAAACTTGTTTGCCTTCAAGATATGAAAGAAAATGAAAAGAAAAATCATAACATTGTGTTCTCAAGATGATACCAAGAAAACTACGTAAAACACTTGTTTTGTGCTGTAGTTTATACAGGGCGAGTCTTTGGCCACTGCATTAATTTCAACCAAAGATTCCTCTCATCAAATGAAACACTTTTTTCATTTAACATTTTTCCAGATTCAGCTCAGGTAAAAAGATACAGGCTGTTGAAATTTTGAAAAAAAATCATTTTTATTTTGTAGCTTAGACATCCTTTTTTCGAATAAAATGAATGTTGGCGTAAAGTTTCCTATAACTATGATACGTATTTTCCAAATATTAGTTATTTTCTACTTCTACTGGTTTTCTAGTTATGGACTCGTGGATTCATAAAACTAAACGAAATTAGCATAAAGAAAGCATATAAAGTTTTTCTTGAGCCATTTCAAGAATATTCCCTCGTTTTAGAACATTATGTTATTCTTCATCATTTTTCCTTAAACGCACCGTTTTCGAGATATTCTTCATTGAATGTTTTAAAATGGAAAATTCCAGAAATTTTACTACTTTTATGGATCCGTCCCTAAGCGTTGGAATCCCGAATCAAGCTGTAAACCACGTTACCATGCCTTATTCTCGTCCGCCAACAATGTCATAGATAATTTATATGCGGGAGTGTATTAGCACATTGTGAAATCTTTAAACGCTTGTAACTTTTTACCTGAGCCGAATCTGGAAAAATGGTGAATGAAAAAATTGGTTCAAGCCCTGTGGACAGGAGCTATTGGGCGCATGCTCATCTTCCTTGTGGCCCGTACTGACCAGTAAAGAAAATAAAGAAACCAGTAAAGAAAAAAAGCAGTATCATGTTGAATACCTTAATATTATTGATTATTATATAATAATCGATGAAAATACTGAGAGAGACCCAGGAAATTTGACACATTTTATCTTATATCTCCAGAAATTGAAATCGTATAGAGCCAAAATTTTGCACAATGTTGCAAAATACTACAATTGACGTTAGTACAAGTTTTTGTTGCAATCTGATGAATAGTTCACGAAAAAAAATTTTTGTTTTCGAAAAAATTAAAAGAAATATTTTTTTAAAAATTACCAACATTTCGATCATAACCGGAAGGCCGGCCGGCCGGCCGGCCGTAGGCACGATAACAGGAGCACCGAAGGTCCTATCGACTTCACACTTTCAGGGTAGGTTTCTGATCAAAATGCGACGGTTAAGTTCGTTAACGGGCAAAATCGGCCGGACGGTTTAGAAGTTATAGATATTTCAAATTTTGAGGTTATTTCCCTGATATTTCAGGAACTAAAGAAGATGTTGAATCGAAACTTGGTAGTCAGTTCGAGGATATAAACGCGCAACTTTTGGCAAAATTCTGTTATGATCGAAATGTTGGTAATTTTTAAAAAAATATTTCTTTTAATTTTTTCGAAAAAAAAAATTTTTTTTCGTGAACTATTCATCAGATTGCAACAAAAACTTGTACTAACGTCAATTGTAGTATTTTGCAACATTGTGCAAAATTTTGGCTCTATACGATTTCAATTTCTGGAGATATAAGACAAAATGTGTCAAATTTCCTGGGTCTCTCTCAGTATTTTCATCGATTATTATATAATAATCAATAATATTAAGGTATTCAACATGATACTGCTTTTTTTCTTTACTGGTTTCTTTATTTTCTTTACTGGTCAGTACGGGCCACAAGGAAGATGAACTTGCGCCCAATAGCTCCTGTCCACAGGGCTTGAACCAATTTTTTCATTCACCATTTTTCCAGATTCGGCTCAGGTAAAAAGTTACAAGCGTTTAAAGATTTCACAATGTGCTAATACACTCCCGCATATAAATTATCTATGACATTGTTGGCGGACGAGAATAAGGCATGGTAACGTGGTTTACAGCTTGATTCGGGATTCCAACGCTTAGGGACGGATCCATAAAAGTAGTAAAATTTCTGGAATTTTCCATTTTAAAACATTCAATGAAGAATATCTCGAAAACGGTGCGTTTAAGGAAAAATGATGAAGAATAACATAATGTTCTAAAACGAGGGAATATTCTTGAAATGGCTCAAGAAAAACTTTATATGCTTTCTTTATGCTAATTTCGTTTAGTTTTATGAATCCACGAGTCCATAACTAAAAAACCAGTAGAAGTAGAAAATAACTAATATTTGGAAAATACGTATCATAGTTATAGGAAACTTTACGCCAACATTCATTTTATTCGAAAAAAGGATGTCTAAGCTACAAAATAAAAATGATTTTTTTTCAAAATTTCAACAGCCTGTATCTTTTTACCTGAGCTGAATCTGGAAAAATGTTAAATGAAAAAAGTGTTTCATTTGATGAGAGGAATCTTTGGTTGAAATTAATGCAGTGGCCAAAGACTCACCCTGTATAAACTACAGCACAAAACAAGTGTTTTACGTAGTTTTCTTGGTATCATCTTGAGAACACAATGTTATGATTTTTCTTTTCATTTTCTTTCATATCTTGAAGGCAAACAAGTTTAGTATTATTGTAATAAGATTTGGGAATATTCGAGGAAATATTATAATGAATTTCGGTAGGCACATGATTTTTTTTCTATTTTCAGTTTTGCAATAAACATGAAAGTGATAACATTTCTGAATAGAGAATGACGCGACCTTTAAAACGATGTATCACAAGCCCATACTTCCTTTTTGAAAAATAGGAGGTTGTACCTGTCTTTTGAAGGGGGTTGAAGGTAGGGTTCTCATTTTTACGATGAAGAATGAAAATTTGAAATTTGAATAGTGAATTTATTCCATTTGGCTCTTTGACACTATTTATACAAATGCAGCATAATAATCATAAAGTATAGATCAACATCACCTTCAGATTTCGAATCATAGAATCTGTTAATCGAAGGTGAAATATATTTTATAAGCTTGCTTCCAGTGAAATAAGCTAATGGATCTGAGTTAACGAATAATGAGCGAAACTAAGAGATGTAAACAAGGGACGGAAACTGTAAGCAAACAATTATTTGGAAATTAGATCTGATGTATTATTCCTTGAGGCAAATATTTACCTCATTAAGCTCAATCCACAGATCTTAACCGCGACGGCCGCAATCAGCCGTTCTTGAGTTATACACGGATGCGCCTAGCTCCCAGCAAACTTGAATGAAACAGTGGAATAAGGAAAGGATAGACGGAAATGCAAGTGCCTACTTTGGAGAGATTGGTGTACGGATGAGGAATTTGATTGAAACGGTTTCGTCAGAACATATCCAAAAATCCTATCCGCTCAACATTTTTGCGCGTATGTTCTGGGGAACATCACGTTATTGTTTTGCTCAAATGTCTGTAACTTTCGAATATTTTCACGAAAATGGTCTCAAACGATTTAGTTCCACTCCCCAATGAAAAATTCGAGGTCAAATTTGATTCTGTCCGGCCGGCCGTCCGGCCGGTGCCACGATAACTTGCGAACGAAAAGAGCTAGCGACTTGAAATTTTCAGGGTGGGTGGCGTATCCCAATACGACAAACAATTTCGTTAATGGGCATAATCGGCCCAGTGGTTTCCGAGTAATAATTTCGTTTTCAACCAATATGAATCCGATCAAATTGAAACTTGGTGAGTAGTTGTAGAATATTAATCTAAGCACGTTTGTGGAATTTTGTGCGAATCGTATAGCTAGAAAATTAAAAAAAAATGATTGAAAAATATTTTTGTTGTCACGATAACTTGAGAACGGAAAGAGATAGCGGCTTGAAGTTTTCAGGTTAGGATGTGCACCAGAACGCGACATTTCAGTTTGTTTATGAGCATAATCGGCCAAATGGTTTTAGAGTTATAGCCATCTGAAATTCGGTTGTTTTTTGTTCCTCCTTAACTCAAAAAATACTGAACCGATTTAATTCAAACATGGTTATTAGTTGTAGAATGCCAACGCGAAAATTCTTGCAGAATTTCGTGAGGATAGTATTTGTAAAAAATTTTAAAAAAATTTTTGAAAATTGAAAAAAAAAGTCCATATATCAGTAACTATTCGTTTGAAATTGCTGAAATTTTGCAAGAGCCTTCATAACCTAACTCTACTGCCAAGTTTCAAGTTTCAACACGATCGGTTGAATATTGTTGGAGATTCGAGCATTCTTGTGTGAGTTCAGTAGATGGGTGACCGTTGTCTCGATAACTTTCGAACGAAAGGGGATAGGGACTTGCAATTTTCAGGGTAGGTTGTGTATCCGAAAGGGAGAGTTGAGTTCGTTTTTGGGCATAATCGGTCAAACGGTTTCCGAGTTATCCCCAACTGGAATATTATTATAAAAATTTTTTTTTTCGAAAAAATTAAAAGAAATATTTTTTTAAAAATTACCAACATTTCGATCATAACAGAATTTTGCCAAAAGTTGCGCGTTTATATCCTCGAACTGACTACCAAGTTTCGATTCAACATCTTCTTTAGTTCCTGAAATATCAGGGAAATAACCTCAAAATTTGAAATATCTATAACTTCTAAACCGTCCGGCCGATTTTGCCCGTTAACGAACTTAACCGTCGCATTTTGATCAGAAACCTACCCTGAAAGTTTGAAGTCGATAGGACCTTCGGTGCTCCTGTTATCGTGCCTACGGCCGGAAAACCGGCCGGCCAGCCTGCCGGACGGCACCCAAAAATCTGACACCGGATTCGTGATCAGGGAGTCCGAATTAGTCTATTAGCCAATTTTCAGCTCGAAATTCGAAAATTACAGACATTTAGACGAAATGATAGGACGATGTTCCCCTAGAACATGCGCCCAAAAAGTGTTTCATTTGATGAGAGGAATCTTTGGTTAAAATTAATGCAGTGGTCAAAGACTCACCATGTATATTCTCTAATTAGTAATTTGTGTTTGAAATCCATTAACTTCAATTTTGAATAATGGTCCGATTAACGGAAATGCACAAAATAACAATTTTACAAATGATTGGTTACGGAGATAACACAAAAAGAAGTAAATCGCTTGTTTCATGAGAAATTTCCGAATTTGTCGCCACCCAAGGGACAATAAGTAAAATAGGGAGGAAGTTTCGCGAGTCCAGGCATGTAAGGCAGATTATAAAAGCAGCTCCTAATACACTTTGTGGGGATGTGAAATTAAATGTGATGCTTGACATCAAGAAAATCCACATAAATCGAGTAGAGATGACTCCACAACATTCAATGTCAGCCATACGTTGAATCTAAACATATTAAAATAAAATAAAATGTATCCCTATAAAACGATACCTACCCAGGAGCTCTTGGAAGACGATTTTGATAGGAGAACCTATTTTTGTGAATAAATGTACATGTTGGACAACAATATTATCCAATTAGTAGGTGTTTTGTTTTCCGATGAGTGTACTTTTTCTCTCAACGGCCATGCTATTCGTCAAAATTGCCGCTAATGGTTTACCGAAAATTCTCACCGGATGAGAGAGATACGCAACTCCCTCAAAAGGTTAATGTTTGGTCCGGAAATGTTCGAAACCATATCATAGGCACCTTTTTCTTTGAGAGCCATATGAATAGCAATAATTATTTAGCACTACTTCAAAATAATGTCGTTCCAACTGAGGCAAATTTATATCCTGATCAAGAAAATCATCAAGTTTGACCACAGAATACGATATGGTTCCAACAGGATGGTGCACCACCACATTACCAACGCAATGTCTGACCGTACCTCGACGCAATATTTCCAAATCGGTGCATAGGAAGGCGAGGAACGATCGAATGGCCATGGCGAACCCCTGATCTTAACCAATTAGATTTCTTTTTAAAGGGGATATATTATGAAGAGCATTGAGTAGAAAACTAAACCCCTTGATTTGAATGACCTAAGAGATTGAATAACGCTTGCGATTAGGTCGATCACTCCTGAGATGTTGAATAATGTTGGAAGAAATTTTTATTTGAGATTAGGATGTTGCCAAGGCATTCGCGGTGAACACTTTGAACGTTTAAATTACATTTCGGTTTTTTATATTGTACCAAATTTCGCTTATCACTTGATTTTTGTAATAGACATGTAAGTGATAATATTTCTGAAGAGACAATGACGCAAGCTTTCTCAAATGATGCAGCAAAAGCCCATACTTCCTAATTGAAAAATTGGGGCTCGTACCTGTCTTTCGAACGAGGTTGAAGGTAGGGTCCGCGTTGTTACGGAAAATAATGACAATTTAAAATTTTATCTTGACGTGTTTCGGGATTTTCTATAAATATGTACAGTAACAAAGATAATGAATTTATTCCAGTTGGCTTCTCCACACTGTATATGAAATTTAGAGATTGAATATCTGAATAAGATATTTATGTTTGTCGAATAAGATTGTTTTCGGGAATTCTTCACATTCGATCCATGAATTTAAGATTTCAATGTTCAATTAAACTGAGTATGCAAATATATGCCTTCTTCTTCTTCAAGTAACATCTTCGTTCCAAAGGTCGGTAATCATCAAGGTTATCAAAATCCTGCATACGGCAGATCTTGAGGTCTCTGCTACAAAATGCTCCTTTCATCTTCATGAAGGTAGATCTTGCCTGTTCTCTTCTTACTTTGATGTTCTGCGAGCAGTCATTATTCTGATTCATTGTAGTGCCCAGGTATTTATACAGGGTCTTTATGACTAATAGTCAGTTCGCAGTAGGCTAAGATTTTTGATCTCTTCTCACTTCTTGTGTTCTGTTTATATCATAGAATTTTTAAGCTGGCAGCCAATATTGAATTATTGTAAATTCTTAAGATTCTTCTTAAAATTCGTGAAAATTCAGTTTCCAAATTATTCAAATCTGCATTGACTCATGATTCAGAACAAAACATATTTAAGTATTGTGATATCATATTACCGCAATGGTACATTAGTCAATGGTGAGTGGATTTTAACTGTAAAGGCCTATAAAAATGAATATCTTGCGAAATATCCTGATGTTCAAAGATCAGAATCTTCTCTGAAAGCCCACATCAGAGAGAAAATTTCACAAAGGAAAGTTGACAGAATATTTCACGTTTCTCAAGGAGTTGCTGAAGGACTGAGAACACGAATTGAATAAAATCCTCAGATGTCCGTGAATAAATTATCTTTACAGTCTGGTGCCCCCTTGAGTACTTGACGCAAAGTATAAAAAAAAATGAATTTGTACCTACCCTTACAAATAACGATGGTACAGTAACTTCTACCAATGGATATTCCACGTCGCCTAGAGTACTGCTATTAGTTCATAAGTGATCTTAACGTAGACATATCACTGAACTTTTTTTTTTTTTAGTGATGAAGCTTGGTGTCACTTTTCGGGTTATGTGACTTTTCATAACTACAGATTTTGGACATCTGAGAATCTCCACACTACCATTATATTCGCAAAAATTTGGTGTATGGTTAGCAGCTTCTCGTAGTAGAATATATGGAGCAGTTTTCTTTCGTGATACTATTTGTTACGTCCCATGACTTCACATTTTGGGACGCGCAGAATTGTTTCTCTAAACAAAGGAGCTCGCGTGAATATTTTTCTATTGGGTTAACTGGGTTTTAGTTTACCATGTGTGGTCTCACCTTTGAAAATAATCATTTACGAAAAATTACGATAACTGCGATTAGAATAGCTTGTAAAGCTTCGACCTTTTCTACAGAGATGTATGGCCTATTTCCTGTGAAAGAATGCTTAAATGCATTCAACAACCAACACATTGCCAGAGCTGTTAGCCATTTTGTCTAGACTATTTGAAAACCCCTAGTGTGTGAAAACTTATCTATCATCTTTCGTTGATAGATTATATACAGAAAACGAGTGAAGTTTGGTCCAGATAGTGGAAGAAATTCGAGATTTCCAATTCCTAAGATTAAACAACCTAGAAAAGTTTACTGATTGGTGCTGGAATCGGGAATCGTGTAGACATTCCCACTATTTTTCGTACACGACAAATGAGAGTATTGTTATCACATACGATAGGGCGTTTTTACGATTTAAACCCCAATCATTGTTAATATTAATCCCGTTTCTACCCAGATGAAGGAACCTCCTATTTTCTTTCTATCTGGGCTTTTATATACATTCTACGCTGAAATAATTCACTACTACTACAAATACCACTGTAACTACTGCATCTCTTAGTGCAAGAGACATTACTATTCTTGATCTGTCGCGAAACAATACCATTGCCTTGTCTCCGTAGCAGCTTAGCACTCACTTCTTCCTTATTGCTATACATTTTCTTCTGTCTCATGACGTCACACCACTAATGGTGAAAGGCTGGAGCCATTCATAAACCAACTAGATGACGAAGAAATATAGTTGGGATGTTTTCAACAAGATGGGGCAACTGCACACATTTTGTAAATATAAGTTATCTGCAGGAGTTCTATGACAACTGCATAATCAGTCGAGAACTCCTGCCTTCCTTTCCAACACGCTCTCCAGATTTGACTCCCCTGGACTGTAATATCTTTGCATATCTGAAAGATGAGGTTTTCAAAAGACAATACGATAATATGGAAGACCTCCAATCATCAATAATAATGTGTTACCAAAATATTGGCCCACAAATGTTCAAAAAATATATTTGACAACAAACGAAAAAGAAATTTTAAATGACTTGAGAATAATGGAGGACAGTTCAAACATTTGATATGAATCAATTGTTAGAATTCTCACAAATGGCCAAACTCCCAGACTTGGAGTTATCTTACAGTTATTCAATGTATTCTGTAAATTTGTATTGATTTATTACTAGCATTCGAACATTAAAATTAGTTCAACAGTATCAGTATGCATTCAGTTATCAGAACTTACATCTCAAAAATTCTAAATAGGGTTTCAAAATTTCTTCAAGTCAAACACAAGGCAACAGGTTATTCATATCTGTTCATATCTGCTCTCAATAGCTAATACGATATATCTTTAAAATGAGTTAGGAGAATAGAATCCCAACTAATGAATAATTCACTCTCGATTCCATCAGCTTGATATTTCCTGAAAAAACCCTTACAACGGAGTAAAATTACAGTATCATTTATCGTTCTTTCAATCAAATTACCCTACTCTGGTCATCACAAGGTCTGTTGTAAACCCAAAGAAGCAGTTAGGCTCAGCAATTATGCTGTGTACCCAAAATCACGTGTAATAAAAACTTAAATCCAAAAATTCATTCATTTGAAAATTTCAGTTACTACAAATTTAATGTGATCTATTAAAACTATTAATCCATTTATTTTGTATAATAAGAATGTTTGGTCCAAGCTAGAACGGGAGGAAAAGTAATCTCCCAGTGACAATCATTTTATCATTGCCAATATAAACAAAGGAGAAGGTGAGGTTATGCGTACATATATTATGAATTATGTGGCTGGAATTGCAAATGTGAACAGCATGCATATGAGGCGGAAAAATGAGAGGGTTTCAGAACCACAACTATGATGTTACAATCATTTATGAAGACCCTGTATTTCTGTATCTTTTCAATTGTTTCATTTCTCAGAACAAGATTTACATTCAAGGCATTCAAAGTCAGTCCGCGTTCCTCACTATCACCGGCTAGCTTCTCCAAAATATACTCTAGATCATTCAATCAGGTTGCTATTATGATTGTGTCATCAGAATATCTTATATTGTTTATCTTGGCGAAAAATCACATCTTTGGCATAATCATAAGTTTTATTTTGTTCTAGGTAGATTGTTGATTTTATACTTTAATCACTGCATTTTTGTTGAAGTAAAGACTCGAGAATCTGATGTCCCTGTTGTTCAAGTTTTCCTCTTTGAGGATGGTCATGACCCCTTCGTGTCACAGTTTGTCGAAGGCCTTGATATAGTCTATGAAACACACGTACAGTGGTCAGTTCATAACCGTTCATAACCGAAGAAAATCGGCTCCTGGGTATGTCCATAGCCATAGATGATTGTACTAGGGAATATACAATGCTGTGGTTTCCTGTTGCCTTCTGCATCCCTGGTCGTTGACTCCACTGTTGAATTCATACGTTTTAGAATAACAATAAAATAAGCCATCTAAAAAATAATACTGTTATTATAATAACAGAAAATATGTTTTTTCCGGAAACTTTATAAACCAATGATATCAAAGCAAAAGTTTTATTCATTGCTATGCATTTCATTGACTACTCATATTATTTTGAGCCACTCAAAAATATGAAGACGATGTATTCATTAAAGTGGATTTGAAAACTATAGATTTGCATCGAAAAGTATTCTTTGAGGGTTTATTTGCGTAGTTATTCGAATACATATGTTGTAATTTTATAAGAATAGTTCTATTTGAAATTTTGATGTCTTGATATGGGTTTCGATTTATATCAGTATTATCGAGGTAGATGGCGCATGAGTCACATTAGTTCATATTCGAAAGCTTGCGCTCAAATCTGAGGAGAATCTGAGGAGAACAGTTATAAGTTCGAACTTACTGTTGAATTAATATTTTTGAAAAATATATCAATTTGTGTTCAATTTCAATTGGGTACGTACATTATAATGCATCAGTTAATTAGGTTAAATTAATTATTGTGACACAAACATTAACTGATTTACAATCAAATCTTAGAAAAGGGTATGCCACGGTACCTACTTACGTACATTAAATTGAAAAATTGCCAGTTTTGTTTCTACTGCTTTTATTGTATAAAAAAAAAATTAATAATCTACATGAGGGTGGTATTGATATGAAAAATCGAATAATAGATAGATATTGTATGGCCAGTTAAGAGCAAACAGTTTAGGACAAATTGCAAAAGCGCTGTGGCCAGGAGCTTTGGCGCACTTGTTCAAATTTATAGCCAGAGGAGTCACCCATCCTGGTATTGAAGTCGCTGTTGTTGGTGTCGAAAATAAAGGGTGCTTTATTTGGTGTAAGGACACAAATCAGTTCAATCCTGCAACTGTGCCACAAGCAGAAATGACATTTTAATTATATCATCATAAGAATTTATTCGACTTCATATCAAATATCAAAAATTGTGAACAACTTTGTTGGTCGAGTGTAATATAGTGGACCATTACAATCCAACCGCTGTGATATTTCGATATTTTGCCAATAACTCCAACAATATGGATGCGTTCGAGTTTGAACCTAGATAGTTGCTGTAAAATTAGGATATGAAGGCTCTTGTAGAATTACAGCTATATCGAACGTATGGTTTTTGAGATGTAAAATTTTTGAAATAATTTTTTCAAGAAAGCAAAATTCTCTGAAACCATTCGGTGGATTTTGCCCATTGACGTACTCAGCGAGCGCATTTGGACAACAAACCTACTCTGAAAATTTCAACTACCTATTTAACTTATTGCGTCCGAGTTTGACCTCGGATTTTCATCAGAAAGTCGAAACTAATCGTTTTGAACACTCTCGGTCAAAAATTTGAAAATTAAAAACATTTGGACGAATTGATTGGCACTCTGTTGACCTTAATAGCACGCCAAAAAACACGTTAGAATGGCATCACTCATATGCAGACCTAATGAGGATGACCTGAAATTGTATACATTGCAAATTTTCTTCTGATGATTCAAATCCCAATTGAAATAGTAATTTCTGCGACTTTCTGATATTATCCATTTAAAAAGAAATATTCATGTTGTACCTTTCTCTACAAAGCGAACAACATAATTGGTTTTTTGGAGGCTGGGTTGGAAGCAAGGAATGAATGCTACGGAATTCATAATTTATGGTTCGCTGCAACAATACCGGTTACAAATTCTTTTTCCTAGCTCACAGTATGAAAAATGACTTGGCGGCTCTTCAATTTTATTCGACTTTACAGAGCAATTTCGTTGGCGTCTCCTTCTTGTCTGGGATTATCCCATCCTCGGTGAGAATCCTCAGCTTTGAAACGGTATGTGTTTGCATTGAGGATTTAAGTGTGGACAAATCGTTCTAGATGTGACCTGCTTTTCCGTTCCGTGTTGAAATAACGATCGAATGTTTTTCGAATGCAATCTAAAATTTTCCTTCCATGCTTCCGTGCCGATTTCTTGTTATCATAAAATTGTTAATTTGTTCAGGTCCTCGATTTCAAAATTTAGTTGTATCATTAACTCAACTAATGAAACTTTGGAATCTTATTTGAACGAAAACATTCTTCTAACCACTACTAAAATTTTTTTGATAGTGCTTGTTCGAAAATAGTGCTGATAAAGTTTGCGTATTCCCCGAACTATAAAATTTCCAGAATATATCACAGATTGATGCAGATATATTCCTTTCAAATAGAATTTTATGTCTCTGTCAAAGTGATGTATGTCTATGGATATTATTCATCTTAGGGCCGATATATTCACCTATCTGTAAACTTTCAAGTAGCTTTACCGAAAGGAAAGTATTCTATAATTGTTTATTCATCTCTCTTTTATACGAAGTGATCTGCAAATATGTAGAACATCTGTAAAGTATGAATAGATATTATTACTTAAAAGGATGTCCGTAAATTTAACGAGCACGTAGTTAACGAATACTTTACGGAGAGGTTGAATAAATCAGCCCTTTATAATCATATAAAATTACCTTGTGTATGTGTTTGGACGACGTGAACGATTTTGATCAAATTGTGTGTTTGTATTTGAGAGGTCACTGGATGGCTTAGATTCACAATCAGACCCATTTGGATACGCCGCAATCAGGTTATGAATATTTGATTTCTTTATTAGCACGAAATGGCGGATGCACCGACCCAGTTACTACCTGTTTGAAAGAACATCGACACTTCTCAGGTCTCAGATACATGGAGATGCCACTTTGACTATCGTTATTAATTTTAAGATCAGTCAGTATTACACTTCTCGTGAAAATAGAATTCAAGACATATTACATTGAAGTGCAATGAATGTGTGAAGAGTTTGAACACATTGTCATCAACTTAAAGAATACTTAAATTATGTGTTCATTTACTCACTACCAATCACATGAAAAATACAGGCTTTTCTGCCATATGAGCTAATTTCAAGCAACAAATATCGTCCGGACATGACACTTGAATTTATCAGCTTAGGATACCAAGAAATCGGAGTCAGTTTTTGATTTCGCTTTTGGCATCAGCAAATCGCACAATGACAATGTCGAAACGAAAATATTGAAACTTCACTCTTATGTGAAATGTCCTTTAGAATATACATGGGCCATGGTCGATGGTGGAGAACGGGACGTACGATTTTATTGAAAATTTGGTTCCTTGGTTAGGAACCACTGCTCCATCGATCTAGAATATTTTCAGCGCTGCGGTGTTGCCGTTTATATAAAAAATTACTAACAAAATTATGATATAATAAATGGGTTCAAGCCCTGTGGACAGGAGCTTTCTGGCACTCTAGTTCAAACAGACAAATTATATCTCCGAAAGTATATTGGTTTCTCAGAGTTGGGAATTATATCAATGTATTCCTATAATAGAACTGCATCATAAAGGAAATTCAATTCAAATAAGAGTTTATTTATCAAGCGAGAGAAGATAAACACACTGGTTTTTAAACATAACTTTAATCAGCTATCGTATTTTGCCGAAATCGATAGCCGATTAAAGTTATGTTTAAAAACCAGTGTGTTTATCTTCTCTCGCTATAATCTACACACTGATGGAGAAATACATCAATTTATTTATCAAGATTAAATGAGCAATCTGAGAATGAGAACTGCACCATGGAAGAAATCAAATTTAAATAGCTGAACTGAATTTGACTCTCTCTTCTAGAACAGGATGAAATGTACGAGTATGAACACAGATCATATAATAAAGCTTAGATAGAATAATTATAGCATTCTGTGAAAACATAGAAGTACGATTCATTATTGAAATTTAGAAAAATCATATCTCCGAAAGTATTAGCTTGTTGGAGTTGTAAATGATATCGATGAATTTTAATGGTGAAACTGCATCTTAAATAAAAATTGAATTTGAAATTTGTTGCTTAAAAAAAAATTTTTTTTTTCGTTACTCCGAAACCATCTGGCCTATTTTGCCCAATAACGAACCTAACCGAGATATTCATCTCCCTAAACTACTCTGAAAATTTCAACTGCCTAGCTCATTCCTTTCGAGAGTTATTGTAGAAATTTTTTTTTTCATTTTGAAATTTTTTTTTTCACTTTGTGGTAACCTGGTCAATACAAAACTTCACATGCGTATAAAGGTCATGATTCTACAATTTGATGCTGAATTTCAGATAGATCGAGTGATCAGTTTCGGAAATATTCATATAAAATATGTTTTACTAAAACCGGCCATAACTCCGAAACCGAGCGATAGATTTCGCCCATTAACGAACTTAACGGAGATATTTACGCTCCAAACCCACGTTGCAAATTTCAATCCTCTAACTCCTTTCGTGTAGAGTTATCGTGCCTACGGCCGGTCGGACCGGCCGACCGGACCGGCCAGAATCGATTTCGACCTCAGATTCTTGATCAGTGAGTCGAACCAAAT
Organism: Halyzia sedecimguttata; assembly: GCA_937662695.2. Taxonomy (NCBI): domain Eukaryota; kingdom Metazoa; phylum Arthropoda; class Insecta; order Coleoptera; family Coccinellidae; genus Halyzia; species Halyzia sedecimguttata. The sequence continues at coordinate 3,785,024 of OW569416.2, read as the reverse complement.
CGTTTGAGACCATTTTCAGCCAAAAATTCGAAAATTACAGACATTTGGGCAAATTGATAAGCACTCAGTTCCGAGGAACTAGAGCGCCAAAAATGGAAAACCCTGTATGTTATTGCTTTTTTTCGATTCGACGTAGCCTCCTTATTATTTCTGTATCAACTTCCTCCTCCCTATCTCTGGCAATTTTCGAGAATTGATTGATTCACTTATTTTTGCGCGCGTGTTCCGCAAGGAACAGCGTGCTATCATTTCGTCACAATGTCTGTATTTTTCGAATTTTTTTTCGAAAATGGTCTCAAACGATTGGGTTCGACTCCCTGATGAAGAATTTGAGGTCAAATTCAATTCTGTCCGTCCAGTCCGGCCGGCCGGTCCGGCCGTTAGCACGATAACTCTCGAACGGAACGACTCAAAAAGTTGAAATTTGCAGGGTAGTTTCGTAGCGTAAATATCTCGGACAAGTTCGTTAACGGGCGAAATCGATCGAGTGGTTTCGGAGTTAAGGCCGTTTATAGTAAAAACGTTTTTTATGAATATTTCCGGAACCGATCACTCGATCTTTTTGAAATTTGGCATCAGATTGTAGAATCATGACCTTTATATGCCAGCGAAGTTTTGTGTTGAACGGACGGCCCTAAAGTGGCAAAAAAACTTTTGAAAATTTGAAAATTTTATTTTCACGATAACTCGAAAAATACTGTTCTGAATAAATTGAAACTCAGTAGTTAGATGCAAAAGACCAAAGCAAACACTTTTGCAAAATTTCGTGAAGATCACGTGACATGAAAAAAATAAAAAAATTACTACTATTTTGCTGAATACTTTGCTTTAAATGCCAAAACATATGTTTTTGAGGTTCATGCTGCCCTTTCCGGGCATTTTCCGTATTGCGCATGCGCAGATGAGAAGTCCTTTAACTGCTGTAGTTTTCGTCAGAGAGGATTGGGGTTTTGGGGTGGCGGATGCTATTCCTCCATAGAATTCAGATCACTGATGAGGGTCTGCGCATGCGTAGATTAAAGATGCGATATCTTCCGAAACACTAGTGTTGGAGAATCGGAGTTTTTTGTAAGGTGTGTTATTTTGAGAGCACTTTTAGCCGCCAGTAGATTGCGCATGCGCAGAAGAGAAGTGACTGTTTTTGGGTTGGATGGGTTATGTTGGGAGTGCTGAGTCGATATTATGAGGTTTTAAAATAATATTCATAGCAATTCAGTGCAAGGACAAGTCAGTTTGGGGGATGTAGCGTTGTTTCCGAGTTAAAGTGTCCGTACCGTGGCCCTGGGGCTAATTTTGAAATTGATGTTACCCCTTACAGGCATTTTTCGTTATGCGCATGAGCAGACCATCAGTGATTTAACTGGTGGTGTTTTCGTCAGAGAGGATTAGGGTTTTGGGGTGGCGGATGCTATTCCTCTATAGAATCCCCTGTTGAGGGTCTGCGCATGCGTGGATTAAAGATGTGATATCTCCTGAACCACTAGTGTTGGAGAATTGGAGTTTTTTGTAAGGTGTGTTATTTTGAGAGGACTTTTAGCCGCGAGTAGATTGCGCATGCGCAGAAGAGAAGTGACTGTTTTTGGGTTGGATGGGTTATGTTGGGAGTGCTGAGTTGATATTATGAGGTTTTAAAAGAATATTCATAGCAATTCAGTGCAAGGACAAGTCAGTTTGGGGGGTGTAGCGTTGTTTCAGAGTTAAAGTGTCCGTACCGTCGCCCTGGGGCTAATTTCGAAATTGATGTAACCCCTTACGGGCATTTTTCGTTATGCGCATGAGCAGACCATCAGTGATTTAACTGCTGGTGCTTTCGTCAGAGAGGATTGGGGTTTTGGGGTGGCGGATGCTATTCCGCTATAGAATGCCCTGGTGAGGGTCTGCGCATGCGTGGATTCAAGAAGCGATATCTCCTGAACCTCTAGTGTTGGAGAATCGGAGTTTTTTGTGAGGTGTGTAATTTTGGGAGGACTTGCAGCCACGAGTATACTGCACTTGCGCAGACGAGAAGTGAATGGTTTTGGGTTGTTTGGGTTATGTTGGGAGTAATGAGCCGATATTGTGAGGTTTCAAAAGAATATTCATGTCAATTCAGTGCACGGGCACAAGTCAGTTTGGGGGAAATAGCGTTGTTACCGATTTGAAATGTCTGTATGGTGGCCCTGAGGCGAATTTATAAATAACAATATTCGGTAGATCTATATTAAAATACGTTTTGATTTGGAGAAGATGCAATTGCGTCCCTAACGGAGGACCCACAACCGCATTTTTTCGATCTACGGTAAAGCTAACAGCCAAACTGTATTGATAGCTATATTTGTTAAAGGAACTTGAAAAAAAAAGGCACTGACGTGATGTCAGTACTCTTTGTCGCGCGTGTTCACGGTGGATAATTTGAATTGAATGATGAGTACTTCAAGCTCAGTGGATAGAGCGAGCCGAAGATCTACCCAAAGGATAGTGGACACCATTCACTGTCGGTTCAAAAATTAACAGTGCTGTATCTAAGCTGCCATCAGGATAGAGTAACAAAGTTGGAAAAGAACACAAGTGACTCTCCTTAGTCGCACAAGCTCCTAGAAGATTTTGGAGGGTCAGTATAATCCTAATCATATTTATAGCACGCGCGCAAAAGCAGATTGACTTAACAATGAAAGAAAAAGTGTAAAAAGTCAATCTGCTTTGGCGCGCGTGCTATAAACATGATTAGGATTATACTGACCCTCCCAAATCTTCAAGGAGCTTGTGCGACTAAGGAGAGTCACTTGTGTTCTTTTCCAACTTTGTTACTCTATCCTGATGGCAGCTTAGATACAGCACTGTTAACTTTTGAACCGACAGTGAATGGTGTCCACTATCCTTTGGGTAGATCTTCGGCTCGCTCTATCCACTGAGCTTGAAGTACTCATCATTCAATTCAAATTAGCCACCGTGAACACGCGCGCCAAAGAGTACTGACTTCACGTCAGTGCTTTTTTTTTTGTTTAAAATATAGTTTGAATTAAACATTCATTACTTCGGTACTCGGAATCCTAAAGACCTGCAATTTCAGGTATGGATTTCCAATATCGCGTTCATGATTTAAGTTTAATTAAATGCGTCTCTAATCATACAGGGTTGCTCAAAATCCGAGGATTTTCTGAGAAATACTCAAACGATAAAAAGTGCGTTTTTTCAAATGAAATGACCTCTGTAACATAAATATGTATTGAAATAGGCCTAACCAGAACATTCTGCATGATCTTGCTACAAGTTGATCTCATTGACCGTGAAGGATAAACAATTTCTTCAATATTTCATTTGTATAATTATTGCCTTCCATTTGAATGATTTTTCAATGATTTCCCCGTTAATAAATTCAACAATACTAAATTATCATAATTTACTTGTTCTATGACATTTCATCATGTATAGCTAATACAATATGTAGCTCAATATTCCCATTGGCATGAAAACTTTCATTCAATTCGAAAAACTTAGAATTTAGGTATAAGAAAATGTCATATCGTTTGATAGGAAATTTAATTCTCTTTCAATATATCTTATGATATACAGGTCATTTCATTTGAAAAAACACACTTTTTATCGTTTAAGAATGTCTCGGAAAAGCCTCGGATTTTGAACAACTCTGTATGATTAGGGACGTACGCAAAACGTAGCGTATGCAAAACGTAGCGCTACGTTTTGCACAACCTTTTACCTGCGCAGTTCCGACACGTTGCAGGTAAAACGTTGGGTGTAGACAGCAAAATTGCGCAGTTTTGAAAACGTCGCTAAGACGTTGCAGTTGCAGTGAAAACTGAGCTAGACAGCATAGATATTCGTGATCTGCGCAGATTTGTCGCTGCATGTGGACGGTATCTATGGTAACAGCTTGCCAAAATTGACAAGAGTAGTACCTCCTCCATGATGATATCGCTAAAACGGTGCGAAATATAAAAATATTTCTGCATCGTGTGGACGCACTAAAAATTGCTACGTTTTCATTCCGTCTTAAGACTGCGCAGCTGAAAGGTTGTGCAAAACGTAGCGTATGGGCCGGCCTTTTATACGTAAATGATACACGGGATATTGGTAATCCATATCCGAAATTTCGGCTTTCTAGAAATCCAAGAAACGAAGTAATGAATGTTGAATTGAAGCTATGTTTCCAACAAAAAAAAAAAAGCACTGACGTGAAGTCAGTACTCTTTGGCGCGCGTGTTCACGGTGGCTAATTTGAATTGAATGATGAGTACTTCAAGCTCAGTGGATAGAGCGAGCCGAAGATCTACCCAAAGGATAGTGGACACCATTCACTGTCGGTTCAAAAATTAACAGTGCTGTATCTAAGCTGCCATCAGGATAGAGTAACAAAGTTGGAAAAGAACACAAGTGACTCTCCTTAGTCGCACAAGCTCCTAGAAGATTTTGGAGGGTCAGTATAATCCTAATCATGTTTATAGCACGCGCGCCAAAGCAGATTGACTTTTTACACTTTTTCTTTCATTGTTAAGTCAATCTGCTTTTGCGCGCGTGCTATAAACATGATTAGGATTATACTGACCCTCCCAAACCTTCTAGGAGCTTGTGCGACTAAGGAGAGTCACTTGTGTTCTTTTCCAACTTTGTTACTCTATCCTGATGGCAGCTTAGATACAGCACTGTTAATTTTTGAGCCGACAGTGAATGGTGTCCACTATCCTTTGGGTAGATCTTCGGCTCGCTCTATCCACTGAGCTTGAAGTACTCATCATTCAATTCAAATTAGCCACCGTGAACACGCGCGCCAAAGAGTACTGACTTCACGTCAGTGCTTTTTTTTTCAAGTTCCTTTAACAAATATAGCTATCTATACAGTTTGTCTGTTAGCTTTACCGTAGAGCGGAAAAAATGCGGTTGTGCAGCAAACTGACTTGTGTCCGTGCACTGAATTGACATGAATATTCTTTTAAAACCTCACAATATCGGCTCATTGCTCCCAACATAACCCAAACAACCCAAAACCACTCACTTCTCGTCTGCGCAAGCGCAGTATACTCGTGGCTGCAAGTCCTCCCAAAATTACACACCTCACAAAAAACTCCGATTCTCCAACACTAGTGGTTCAGGAGATATCGCTTCTTGAATCCACGCATGCGCAGACCCTCACCAGGGGATTCTATAGCGGAATAGCATCCGCCACCCCAAAACCCCAATGCTCTCTGACGAAAGCACCAGCAGTTAAATCACTGATGGTCTGCTCATGCGCATAACGAAAAATGCCCGTAAGGGGTTACATATTTCGAAATTAGCCCCAGGGCCACGGTACGGACACTTTTACTCTGAAACAGCGCTACATCCCCCAAACTGACTTGTCCTTGCCCTGAATTGCTATGAATATTCTTTTAAAACCTCATAATATCGACTCAGCACTCCCAACATAACCCATCCAACCCAAAAACAGTCACTTCTCTTCTGCGCATGCGCAATCTACTCGCGGTTAAAAGTCCTCTCAAAATAACACACCTTACAAAAAACTCCGATTCTCCAACACTAGTGGTTCAGGAGATATCACATCTTTAATCCACGCATGCGCAGACCCTCACCAGGGGATTCTATAGCGGAATAGCATCCGCCACCCCAAAACCCCAATGCTCTCTGACGAAAGCACCAGCAGTTAAATCACTGATGGTCTGCTCATGCGCATAACGAAAAATGCCCGTAAGGGGTTACATATTTCGAAATTAGCCCCAGGGCCACGGTACGGACACTTTAACTCGGAAACAACGCTACATCCCCCAAACTGACTTGTCCTTGCACTGAATTGCTATGAATATTCTTTTAAAACCACATAATTTCGACTCAGCACTCCCAACATAACCCATCCAACCCAAAAACAGTCACTTCTCTTCTGCGCATGCGCAATCTACTGGCGGCTAAAAGTCCTCTCAAAATAACACACCTCACAAAAAACTCCGATTCTCCAACACTAGTGGTTCGGAAGATATCGCATCTTTAATCTACGCATGCGCAGACCCTCATCAGGGATGTGAATTCTATGGAGGAATAGCATCCGCCACCCCAAAACCCCAATCCTCTCTGACGAAAACTACAGCAGTTAAAGGACTTCTCATCTGCGCATGCGCAATACGGAAAATGCTCGGAAAGGGCAGCATGAACCTCAAAAACATATGTTTCGGCATTAAAAGCAAAGTATTCCGCAAAATAGTAGTAATTTTTTTATTTTTTTCATGTCACGTGATCTTCACGAAATTTTGCAAAAGTGTTTGCTTTGGTCTTTTGCATCTAACTACTGAGTTTCAATTTAATCAGATCAGTATTTTTCGAGTCATCGTGAAAACAAAATTTTCAAATTTTCAAAAATTTTTTTTGCCACTTTAGGGCCGTCTGTTCAACACAAAACTTCGCAGGCATATAAAGGTCACGATTCTACAATCTGATGCCAAATTTCAAAAAGATCGAGTGATCGGTTCCGGAAATATTCATAAAAAACGTTTTTACTAAAAACGGCCTTAACTCCGAAACCGCTCGGTCGATTTCGCCCGTTAACGAACTTGTCCGAGATATTTACGCTACAAAACTACCCTGCAAATTTCAACGCTCCATGTCATTCCGTTCGAGAGTTATCGTGCTAACGGCCGGCCGGCCGGACCAGACGGACAGAATTGAATTTGAACTCGAATTCTTCATCAGGGAGTCGAACCCAATCGTTTGAGACCATTTTCGAAAAAAAATTCGAAAAATACAGACATTGTGACGAAATGATAGCACGCTGTTCCTTGCGGAACACGCGCGCAAAAATTAAGTAAATAAATTAATTAGTCGAAAACAGCTAAGGATAGGGATGATGAAGTTGATACTGATTCAATCAGGAAGCTACGGTTCCATTGAAAATATTAAGTTGTTAGTACTTTTTAATATAAGTGGCAACACCGCTGCGCCAAAAAATTCTAGATCGATGGAGCAGTGGTTCCTAGCCAAGTAACAAAATTTTCAATTATATCGTAAGACTCTGTATGTGTATAGTATATTCGAATATTGAAAAAAACGTTTGCTGATCCCGCTTATAGCAGGCAATCCAACGTTCGAGCAGGACAGCGTCTGTCCTATTCGCTAGTTACATATTATATGAATTTCGTGTTTATCACTAGAAATACAAATCTTTAATCGTTTACCATGGTGAATTCGATTAAGAGTGTCCAATGCAGGATAATGGACAATTGAACTTACGCGCAAAAGCTCCTGACTTCACGTCAATTTCTTTTTTTAAATTTTTTTGAAATTTTCTAGGGGTACAAATAGTTACCAAGATTCAATTCGGTCGAGTCTATATTTTTTGAGTTATCGAGGAAATAACATTCCAGGTGGGTATAACTCTGAAACCGTTGGACCGATTATGCCCGTGAATGAACTTAACTCTCCCATTCGGAAACGCAACATACCCTGAAAATTGAGAGTCCCTATCTCCTTTCGTTCGAAAGATATCCAGGCAACGGCAACGCATCCATCTTCTGAAATCACCCATGGCTGCTCGCAAATCCACCAATATATTCAAACTTGGAACTTGGCAGTACAGTTAGGTTATGAAGACTCTCGCAAAATTTCAGCGATGTCGGACGAGTAATTTACTGATATATACAATTTTTTCCAATAATTTTCAATGATTTTTTATAAATTTTCTAGTAGTAGGATCCTCTCGAAATTTTGCAAGAATTTGCGCGTTGGTATTCTACAACTAATAGCCATGTTTGAATTTAATCGGTTTTGTATTTTTCGAAATAACAAATTTCAACCAAATTTCAGATGGGTATAACTCTAAAGCCGATTATGCCTATAAACAAACTCAAATGTCGTATCAGATGCTCAACATAACCTGAAAATTACAAGTCGCAAGTCGTTCTCAGGTTATAGTGACCAAAAATATATTTTTTTAAATTTTCTAGTGATACGATTTTCACAAAATTTCACAAACGTGATTAGGTTTATAAACCTAGCTATCTCCAACTATTCACCAAGTTTCAATTTGATCGGATGAGTATTGGTTGAAAACAAAATTATTACTCGGAAACCATTGGCCGATTATGCCCATTAACGAACTTGTCCGTTGTATTGGGATGCGCCACCTACCTTGACAATTTCAAGTCGCTAGCTCTTTCCGTTCTCAAGTTATCGTGGCAACGGCCAGCTGGTCGACCAGAATCAAATTTGAGCTCAAATTCTTCATCAGGGAGTCGAACCCAATCGTTTGAGACAATTTTCTGCAAAAAATTCGAAAATACAGACATTTGGGCAGAATGATAACGAGATGTTCTCCAGAACATACGCGCAAAAACATCGTATTGAGTTGGTTGAGGGTCATAATTGGGCTCGGAATTATATTCGAATAGTTTGGATATTCGACTATTCTAAATTCGAATACTTATAATTTAAATATGCTGGTCCCTATTTAGAACTATTTTATTGATAAATTCAAGTAATATATAAAATTTCTATAAAAGATAAACAACTCGCGAGAAAATCTTAATGATGGAATACTTCTTGTAAAATTATAACAAATGATGAGTATTAACTGAGTTTATTGAATACAGTTTAGCATTAACTAAATCAACAATCGTAATCCGTCCTCAAATAATTACGGAAATCATCACCTTTTAATTATTTACGTATAGCATCATGTGACTGAAGCTTTTTCGTTTTACTAGCAATTTTTTGCCCACATTCTTCTCTTTTATCCTTTCTCGCTCAAGTTGTTGTGTACGGATCATCCGATCAGATTGGATAGTGTGTAGGTGCTTTAAACAACTGGTGCCGATTGCCTTTGCCGACAAGCTTCAAGCAATCTGTTGCCGCCTATTTAATAATATGGAATGATTTGTAAGGCTTGCCAGCAACGATCGGCGCCGGCTAACAGAAGGCTGGTTTCCTGCTTCATGTATTTCAATATTCGAGGTGAATTGAAAAGGCAATTTGAATTACATACAATTTAGTTTCATTTTTGCGCGTATGTTCTGGGGAACATCACGTTATCAATTTGCCCAAATGTCTGTAACTTTCGAATTTTTTGACGAAAATGGTCTCAAACGATTTGGTTCGACTCCCCAATGAAGAATTTGAGGTCAAATTTGATTCTGTCTGGCCGGACGTCCGTTGCCACGATAACTTGAGAACGGAAAAAGCTAGCGAAATTATGTTGTCCATTCTCCTGTATTGGACACTCTTAATTCGAATTTACCATGGTAAATTCGAATTAAGGTAAATTCGATAAAGAGTGTCCTATACAGAAGAATGGAAAATAGAACATACGCGCAAAAGCTTCTGTCTTCACGTCAGTGCTTGAACCAATTTTTTTTTCCATGATTTTTTTGAAATTTTCTAGGGGTACGGTTCTTAATTTTTTTTTATCGTTACACGTAATAAATTCAAAGAATTTAGATAGATTCGGTCACTGCGGCAAGTGTAGCAGTCACTATCGGCTACATCTGATGTGCTTGAGTCGCTATATCTTATAATTCAATAAATGGAATTATTATTAGGCACTGAATTTACAGCTAAGGAACTTTTGAATTAATCTGTATTGAACTCACGTCTTCAATGTTGAATAAGAAATCAGTTCCTCAAATTTAGAGTGATTAAATAGTTTTGATAATATTACATAATATCGTTCAAAACGTGCTCATTTTAGAATAGTGGAAATGCCCATTGATAATTTAATAGGATAATCACTCCTTCCTCAAAAAATAAGAAATAATCTTCTGAAAGTTCAGTATACTGAGTAATAACTGATTAATCATTAAAGGATGCTTTGGTAGGTGCATTCATCATTCAATGGCTTGCTTCTGGGTTTTCTTTCCAAAAGGCTGAAAAATATTAGATATTTGTCAAAAGCAATACAACAAACAGTAATGTAACAACACAAACGATGGAACATCTTTTCTTTAACGTTTCAGAGCCTAAATCAGACTCCTTCATCAGACCCTAAGCGGATAATCTTCAGAATTATTTGTTTTCGAAATTGTTGAATGAATTCGTGACATTTTTTTTATTTCATGGATAGGTATCTAGAAAAAAACATTATAATAACTAGTTGTTCAAAAATGTCAGCAATGATTGTTTTAGGAAAATTACAATGAGCAACTCTTCGTATACACAATTCATGAAAAAATAGGCCGTACAATTTATAGGTATCTATAATTTTCAATACCTATCGATTCATTCTAATGGACGCATACAATCATACAGAGCACACTGAATTCTGAAGAAATGCCCCAGGAAATCTTCCACATTTCTGAATAATAAATGTTTAGTACGTTTGAGTACGAATGTGATTTCTATTATTTTTTGCAGATCGAGACATATCCAGCAAGCTGGCGCTCCCAATAGGCAACGCTTCTCCCCCTGTTCTTTGGGGACCCCGTCGAAAAACAGGTGAGTTTTTTCCGAAAACGAATTCTTGAGTAACCTTTCATATTTTTAGTTGTATTATGATATACATGGAGCATATCTGTGAAACGGCTATAAAAATGTCAAATTCTCCATTTCGTTTCACAATGTTTCGAGCTATGAAGGAATTTTGGTTCATCATCAGAAATATATTATTATAATCATCTTCTCCACCGAGCTTCATACGATTCGAGTCATAACCTTCAAAAGCTGTGTAAAGATTGGAGGTAATTCTCGAGGTAATTGGTTTATTTTGATGAGAAAATAGTACACATTGGTGTGAAATTTGCCTAAATCTTCAGAACTTTGGAGTTTTAGCCTTTTCATTTGAAGCCATTGAATTTCATTCGGAGACAGTCTAGTTCCATGCTTGAGACAAAATAAAATTTGATTCATTACTTACGAAATTCTTACTGATCGGAAATTATTCAGTTCAAATTTTTAGATTGAGATTAACGACAATAATTCATATTTCTTGATTCATCTAGATTTTAGACTATAGGGTGAATACTCGATATTTTTGGAGTGGGTATTTTGTATTTATAGTGTGTATATTTATCAAATAAAATCAATAACATGTCTCAACAATGAAGGGTTGCTGCCCCAGTTTCTATAAGTATAGATGTGCTTGAGGAATCTATGTTTCAGCACGATCATGAATTCGATTAGTTTCTTGTTTTGAGACGTGCCATGAATAAACCTCATGGTGTATGCACCGAAAAAATCTGAAAAATATATCGTTTAAACATAAAAATTGCGAAAAAGAAAAGAAAATAAGAATGATAAACCTATTTTTAATGATAAACTATTTGAGGCTAGTACTAAAGATGATCGTACCATCTAGCTAGTGTTAATTCAAGTTATGATATTCACTAAAAATAAAAAATTCTTTGTGTTCAAAACTACATATATTGAAAATTATTTATTATGGTTATATTTGTATTCTGTGGTTACGACTTACGAGGTTAGCGGCCCGCTGCCGTTCGTTTATATTTATTGTTTTGTTTACATCATTCCGTAGATTCAGGTTAGGAATTTCTGGACGATGATAATTGGGATGAATATGTGGAAGGATACTTATAATTGATATTTAACATTTTTAACACTATGAAGAAATTTGTTTTATATTCACAATTGGGGATAAATAGACAGAAATTAAAATATTAATACAGATCATGGTAGGCCTATTCATTTATTTCCCAAAAGATAAGTTACCCTGCGATTCAAATTGTTTGAATAATGATTGCCTTAGTCTTTGGTTTTTATTATGATTGAATGGTAATGCATAAACGTATTATTTGAGTTATACTAGCTATACCACTTTCTATAATTGTCAGCTTTGAGATCAATACTCAGTCTATGTCTTTATTCGAGCACAGATCATCTGTTATCATATTCCAGGTCTGGGTTGATAAAAGCAGTCAAATTTCTGGAATGTTTATCATATTTTATGACACTCAATAGAGAACATCTCGAAAACCGTACGTTTTAGGAGAATTGAAAACACTAATTTCATTTTATAAAATGATTGAGTATTCTTAAAATAACTAGAGATAAACTTCATCTGCTGTCATTATGGTAATTTCTGATAGTTTTATGAATTCGCGTGTCTATTATAACAAGGAAACAAGTAGAAGTAGAAAAAAACTGCCAATTGGAGATTAGGTGTTATAGTTATGGAAAACTTCAACCCAAAATTGATTGCATTCCGAGTAACCATGTCAAAGCTACAGAGGGAAAACTGATAATTTTTTCAAATTTCAACAGCCTGTATCTTTTTTCCTGTGTCAAATTTTGAAAAATGGTGAATGAAAAAAAAAGCCCTGACGTGAAGTCAGTACTCTTTGGCGCGCGTGTTCACGGTGGCAAATTTGAATTGAATAATGAGTACTTCAAGCTCAGTGGATAGAGCGAGCCGAAGATCTACCCAAAGGATAGTGGACACCATTCACTGTCGGTTCAAAAATTAACAGTGCTGTATCTAAGCTGCCATCAGGATAGAGTAACAAAGTTGGAAAAGAACACAACTGACTCTCCTTAGTCGCACAAGCTCCTAGAAGATTTGGGAGGGTCAGTATAATCCTAATCATGTTTATAGCACGCGCGCCAAAGCAGATTGACTTTTTACACTTTTTCTTTCATTGTTGAGTGAATCTGCTTTTGGGCGCGTGCTATAAACATGATTAGGATTATACTGACCCTCCCAAATCTTCTAGGAGCTTGTGCGACTAAGGAGAGTCAGTTGTGTTCTTTTCCAACTTTGTTACTCTATCTTGATGGCAGCTTAGATACAGCACTGTTAATTTTTGAACCGACAGTGAATAGTGTCAACTATCCTTTGGGTAGATCTTCGGCTCGCTCTATCCACTGAGCTTGAAGTACTCATCATTCAATTCAAATAAGCCACCGTGAACACGCGCGCCAAAGAGTACTGACTTCACGTCAGTGTTTTTTTTTTCAAGTTTCTTTAACAAATATAGATATCAATACAGTTTGGCTGTTAGCTTTACAGTAGATCGAAAAATATTACAGTTGTGGGACCTCCGTTAGGAACGCAATTGCCTCTTCTCCAAATCCGAACGTATTTTAATATAGATCTACCGAATATAGTTATTTATAAATTCGCCTCAGGGCTACCATACAGACGTTTCAACTCGGAAACAACGCTGTTTCCCCCAAACTGACTTGTGTCCGTGCACTGAATTGACATGAATATTCTTTTAAAACCTCACAGTATCGGCTCATTACTCCGAACATAACCCAAACAACCCAAAAACAGTCACTTCTCTTCTGCGCATGCGCAATCTACTTGCGGCTGCAAGTCCTCCCGAAATCACACACCTTAAAAAAAACTCCGATTCTCCAACACTAGTGGTCCAGGAGATATTGCATCTTTAATCCACGCATGCGCAGACCCCCACCATTGGATTCTATGGAGGAATAGCATCCGCCACCCCGAAATCCCAATCCTCTCTGACGAAAACACCAGCAGTTAAATCACTGATGGTCTGCTCATGCGCATAACGAAAAATGCCCGTAAGGGGTAACATCGATTTCAAAATAAGCCCCAGGGCCACGGTACGAACACTTCAATTTGGAAACAACGCTACATCCCCCAAACTGAATTGTCCGTGCACTGAATTGCCGTGAATATTCTTTTAAAACCTCACAATATTGGCTCAGCGCTAACGACATAACCCATACAACCCAAAAACGGTCACTTCTCTTCTGCGCATGCGCAATCTACTTGCGGCTGAAAGTCCTCCCAAAATCACACGCCTTACAAAAAACTCCGATTATCCAACACCAGTGGTTCAGGAGATATCGCATCTTTGATCCACGCATGTGCAGACCCTTACCAGTGGATTCTATGAAGGAATAACATCCGCCACCCCAAAACCCCAATCCTCTCTGACGAAAACACCAGCAGTTAAATCACTGATCACTTATGCTCATGCGCATAACGAAAAATGCCCGTAAGGGGTAACATCAATTTCAAAATTAGCCCCAGGGCCACGGTACGGACACTTCAACTCGGAAACAACGCTACATCCCCCAAACTGACTTGTCCTTGCACTGAATTGCCATGAATATTCTTTTGAAACCAAGCAATATCGGCTCAGCACTCCCAACGTTACCCATACAACCCAAAAACAGTCACTTCTCTTCTGCGCATGCGCAATCTACTTGTGGCTAAAAGTCCTCTCAAAATCACACACCTTACAAAAAACTCCGATTCTCCAACACTAGTGGTTCAGGAGATATCACATCTTTAATCCACGCATGCGCAGACCCTCAACAGGGATTTTATGGAGGAATAGCATCCGCCACCCCAAAACCCCAATCCTCTCTGACGAAAACACCACCAGTTAAATCAGTGATGGTCTGCTCATGCGCATAACGAAAAATGCCTGTAAGGTGTAACATCAATTTCAAAATTAGACCCAGGGCCACGGTACGAACACTTCAACTCGGAAACAACGCTACATCCCCCAAACTGACTTGTCCTTGCACTGAATTGCTATGAATATTCTTTTAAAACCTCACAATATCGACTCAGCACTCCCAACATAACCCATCCAATTAAAAAACTGTCACTTCTCTTCTCCGCATGCGCAATCTACTCGCAGCTAAAAGTCCTCTCAAAATAACACACCTTACAAAAAACTCCGATTCTCCAACACTAGTGGTTCGGGAGATATCGCATCTTTAATCTACGCATGCGCAGACCCTCATCAGGGATCTGGATTCTATGGAGGAATAGCATCCGCCACCCCAAAACCCCAATGCTCTCTGACGAAAACTACAGCAGTTAAATGACTTCTCATCTGTGCATGCGCACAACGGAAAATGCTCGGAAAGGGCAGCATGAACCTCAAAAAATAGGTTTCGGCATTATAAGCAAAGTATTCCGCAAAATAGTAGTAATTTTTTGATTTCTTTCATGTCACGTGATCTTCACGAAATTTTGCAAAAGTGTTTGCATTGGTCTTGTGCATCTAACTACTGAGTTTCAATTTAATCAGATCAGTATTTTTCGAGTTATCGTGAAAACAAAATTTCAAAATTTTTGAATTTTTTTTTCTTTAGCGCCTTCCGGTCATTACAAAACTTCGCAGGCATATAAAGGTCATGATTCTTCAATTTGATGCCAAATTTCAGAAAGATCGAGTGATCGGTTCCGGAAATATTCATAAAAAACGTTTTGACTAAAAACGGCCTCAACTCCGAAACCGTTCGGTGGATTTCGCCCGTGAACGAACTTTTCCGAGATATTTACGCTACAAAACTACCCTGCAAATTTCAACGCTCTAGGTCGTTCCGTTCGAGAGTTATCGTGCTAACGGCCGGCCGGCCGGACCGGACGGACAGAATTGAATTTGACCTCGAATTCTTCATCAGGAAGTCGAACCCAATCGTTTGAGACCATTTTCGAAAAAAAATTCGAAAAAATACAGACATTTTGACGAAATGATAGCACGCTGTTCCCTGCGGAACACGCGCGCAAAAATGGGTTCAAGCCCTGTGGACAGGAGCTCAGGAGCTTTCTGGTGCTCTAGTTCAACCAGACAAATTATATCTCCGAAAGTATTGGTTTCTCAGAGTTGGGAATTACATCAATGTATTCTTATGATAGAACTGCTTCATAAAGGAAATTCAATTCAAATAATAGTTTATTTATCAAGATTAAATGAGCAATCTCAGAATGGAAGAAATCAAATTAAAATAGCTGAAATGAATCTGACTCTCTCTTATAGAACAGGATGACATGTACGAGTATGAACACAGATCATATAATAAAGCTTAGATAGAATAATTATAACATTCTGTGAAAACATAGAAGTACGATTCATTATTGAAATTTCGAAAAATCATATCTCCGAAAGTATTAGCTTGTTGGAGTTGCAAATGATATCAATGGATTTTTATGGCGAAACTGCATCTTAAACGAAAATTGAATTTGAAATATGTTAGTTAAAAAAAAATTTTGTTTTCGTTACTCTGAAATCATCTGGCATATTTTGCCCAATAACAAACTCGACCGAGATATTCATCTCCCTAACCTACTCTGGAAATGTCAACTGCCTAGCTCATTCCGTTCGAGAGTTATTGTAGAAAAAAAAATAATTTTTTTATTTTCAAAATTTGTTTTTTACACTTTGCGGTAACCTGGTCAATACAAAACTCCACATGCGTATAGAGGTCATAATTCTACAATTTGATGCTAAATTTCAGATAGATCAAGTGATCGGTTTCGGAAATATTCATAAAAAATATTTTTACTAAAATTGGCCATAACTCCGAAACCGCTTCATGGATCTCGCCCATTGACGAACTCGTCCGAGATATCTACGCTCCAAACCCAGCTTGCTAATTTCAATCCGCTAACTCCTTTCGTTCGTGAGTTATCGTGCCTACGGCCGGCCGGCCAGCTGGACCGGCCGAACCGGCCGGACAGAATCGATTTCGACCTCGGATTCTTGATCAGTGAGTGGAACCAAATCGTTTGAGATCATTTTCAGCCAAAAATTCGAAAATTACACATTTGAACAAATTGATGAGCACTCAGTTCCCAGGAACTATAGAGCGCCAAAAAGTGTTTTATTGGATGAGAGAAATATATGGTTGAAATTAATGTACAACTTAAAGACTCACCCTGTATACAGGGTGGTCTAGATCGCAACCAAGAACTCAAACCACGTCAAAAACAAAGCCCTAAGTTGTCATATAAACATATGTCGAGAAATGCTTCCTCTTTGAGATACAAGTTGTTAAAATTATTAGAAAAAAAAACCTTTTCTTCTTACTTCGAACATCTTCTTCAAATTCGTATTTGTGTGTGGCTATTAACGCTTATTTTTGGCGCTCTAGTTCCTCGGAACTGAGTGCTTATCAATTTGCCCAAATGTCTGTAATTTTCGAATATTTCGATGAAAATGGTCTTAAACGATTTGGTTCGACTCACTGATCAAGAATCCGTGGTCGAAATTCATTCTGTCCGGCCGTAGGCACGATAACTCTCGAACGGAATGGGCTAGAGAGTTGAAATTTTCAGAGTAGGTTTGGGGGATGAATATCTCGGCTAAGTTCGTTACTGGGTAAAATCGGACAGAAGGTTTCGGAGTAATAAAAAAAAATTTTTTTTTACAAAACAAATTCAAAATTAATTTTTTTATAATAAGCACTTTTATCATAAGAATCCATTCATATCATTTTCAACTCTAACAAGCTAATACTTTCGGAGATATGATTTTTCAAAATTTCAATGTAAATCGTATTTCACAGGTTGATATAATTATTCTATGTATATTCTATGTATGAATTGCCATAAAGTCAACTTGACAGAAGGGAATATTGTAACTTCAAGAATATTGGGGTTGAAATACTCGTATTTTAGCGATGCAACGGGGACCTCACCCGAAAATGTTTGAAAATATTACGTAAATTGAAAGAATAATTCCAAAGTTCGAGAGAGGAGAAAATTTTGTGAACGTAGATCAGGAAATTTTTGATCGATTACAAGGTAATTTATTATTTTATACATGTTTTATGGAATACCTACTATTTGTAGGTACTTTAAACCTGTTTTGGGCAATTGTCATACGAAACTTGTTTTTTTGGCGCTCTAGTTCCTCGGAACAGATTGCTTATCAATTTGCCCAAGTGTCTGTAAT
This sequence comes from Halyzia sedecimguttata, assembly GCA_937662695.2. Lineage (NCBI taxonomy): Eukaryota > Metazoa > Arthropoda > Insecta > Coleoptera > Coccinellidae > Halyzia > Halyzia sedecimguttata. Next base: position 3,767,430 of record OW569416.2, on the reverse strand, counting down.
TTTGGAATTTTTGGCTGAAAATGGTCTCAAATGATTTGGTTCGACTCACTGATCAAGAATCCGAGTGCGAAATCGATTCTGTCCGGCCGGCCGACCGGCCGTAGGCACGATAACTCTCGAACGAAAGGAGTTAGCGGATTGAAAATTGCAAGGTGGTTTTGGAGCGTAAATATCTCGGACAAGTTCGTTAGTGGGCGTTAACCATCAAGGGGTTTCGGAGTTATGGCCGATTTTAGTAAAAATATTTTTTATGAATATTTCCGAAACCGATCACTCGATCTATCTGAAATTTAGCACCAGACTGTAGAAGACAGTAGAATCATGACCTTTATACGCATGTGCAGTTTTGTATTGACTAGATTACCGCAAAGTGTAAAAAAAGAAATTTGAAAATGTGGTGCGGTTTCTGGCTTTTGTTTTTAATGTAACAAGAGTTGAGAAACCAGTTTCACATCTGTAAGTTGTGGCAAATGGAATCAACATTTTTAAAGCTCTGTCAGCTATAATGGGATATTCTGCAGCTGCTTTTCGCCAAAATGTGCTGAGTTTATCATTTTGAAAATCAACTTTCAATGAGTTATTCTCACGCAGCCCGATAAACTCTACTTTCGCTGACAGATCTTCGTCCTTGAAAATATCGACGCAAGTAGAAAATGGTCTTAAAATCCAGGAGTAGGACTCACGACTGTCCATGTTCGGAAAATATTGCTGTGAGTCTATCACGGCAGTTAAATGCTGAACCACGGAATTTTCAAACGTGATTTTGTCTTGTTTATTATTTACTAATTGCTCACTTAGTTGTGTAAACATTGACACATCATTAGCTTGAACTCTGCGTTGGTAAAGTTCCAATTTGCGCAAAAAACTTGCAATTTTATCCTGCAACGTCAAAATATTCGTTTCATTTCCTTGCAGTGAAATATTCAGACTATTTATTTCCAAAAAAAAATCAGCAAGGTACGCCATTTTTAGAACAAATATTTGCTCTTTAATTTTTGCATAATATTCTTTTTCTTTTTGTGTTCTCTGATTTTCAAAAAACAATACAATTTCTTCTCGTAATTCGTAAACCCTACTTAGAACTTTGCCTCTTGATAACCAACGTACCTCTGTATGGTACAAAAGAGCATTAAATGTAGCACCAACTTCATCGCACAAAACTTTGAATAATCTTGAGTTAGTAGCGCTCTCGGTAGCGCTGCCTCGAATATGATTAACAATTTTTACTATGTCACTCAACGTGTTTAGCAAATCTGGTGGAAGCGTTTTCACAGCCAAAGCGTAACGGTTTATCAAGCAATGATAGCCGAAAACTTGAGGAGCAACTTGTTTCACGAGTGCCTGAAAACCAGAACGGATGCCCATCATGGAAGGCGCCCCGTCTGTACAAGTACCAACCAGCTTTAACCAGTCCAGGCCATTTTCCTCAATAAACTCTTTTAGCGTTTGAAATACGTCTTCGCCGCGAGTAGTAGTGGGCAAAGACTTGCAGAACAAATATTCCTCCTTTACATCATCATCTTTAATGTATCGTGTAAACATCAATAATTGTGAACACGAAGCAACATCTGTGGACTCGTGCAACTGCAGCGCAAACATAGGACTTTCCTTTATTTCAGAAATAACGGTTGCTAGAATATCGGCACTCATTTCACATATGCGACTTTGAATAGTAGTGTTTGAGAGTGAGATTTGTTTAATCTTAGCTACATGTTGCTCACCAATAACAAGTGTTACTGCATCTAACAAGCAAGGTTTGATGAGGTCCTCTCCTATAGTGTGTGGTTTTTTATTACGTGCGATGCGATAAGCAATTTTGTATGAAGCTTGAAGGCATGATTCATTTGCTTTCTGTATATTGCCTGTAGAATCCATGCGCGAAGACTTCAGAATCTTCTCCTTTTTCTTAAAAAAATCTATATTTTTATCTGCGAACTCCTTGTGAACTTTAGCAAAATGTTCTTTTAATTTGCTCGGTATCATGCTTTCTGGATTAAGCACTTTATTAAATAAAACACACTGAGGCTTTCCTATATTTTGTCTACGATGCTTGTGAAACCCCATTGTAGAAATGCTTCTTTATAAGTGCGCTTTTTGCCAGATGAAGTAGAAGCCTTGTCAAAAACACCTGTAGGTACCTAAAACAAAAGTCAACTAATACATACCTACGTAAACAAATCACTCATGACAATATTAACGTGACGATATTAACAAACACTGCTTACCTTTGAATTTAATTAAACAATTCAAAAATACGATTTCTGCAATGCGCGGCGGATCAAATGAAATGCGTGTTCTTCCTATGCTTAGGTAAACAAAATGAACATCGCCGCTTGTCCAGCCCGCCGCTAGTCATGACGAAGCCGTCCCGTGTTACCCCCCTAGAATCTCCGTTTTACCCCTGCGGGGGTAATTACCCCCAGGTTAGGAACCGCTGGTCTAGACAGTGTGGAGGTGCAATAATCTGCATCGCAACAGACATTTTGCAAAACGATAAGCTAGATTCATACGAGAAGGACACTTCAGGCCAGAGGTAGTTCATGAATTTCATGAATCTTCAAAGAAGCCACCGCAACCTGCGATATCGTATGTTTGAAGGTAGAATTAAGTCACTGTGGGCACGCTATCATCAGTATAAGATCGAGAGGAATATTTCTGCTACTCGCAGGGTATGTATATTCACACTGTTTCAGTGCATAGCTCTGGTCCTGCTAGACTCGCAGTGATTGGGGGTTCAACTCTGTCATCCTCACTCCTCAATCATCGGAGGCAAATCTACCAAGGAAATTGTAACCTTCTCATCAATGTTGTCCTCAGAAGACCGAAGAATTGACAGTCACGCCAATAAGACGCATGGAATCCTTTGACTGAATTGTCCGATCCTCCACCACAAAGTCAGAAATGGTTTTGAAGTTAAAAAGTTGTTGTTTGGCCCTTTGAAGCATTAAGTTGCTCCAGATTCCGTTGCTCCTATTAGTTGACCTTTTTGAAATTTTCATTCAAAGAATCAATTTGCTGGCATCAAGTTATGTGATGGATGAATGATGATTTCAATGTGCTGTCATCCGCGATGCTCATGATGTGGTTCTTTTCAATTATAAAGATTATTCGATACCAACTTTTTGAATCTATTATTCCCCATCATAAACAGATAACGAACCAAATCTGGTAACAAATTTGAGCCCGCCGAACAAGGATTTTTTCGCTTTTTGGCGCTCTTTTTCCTCGCAACAGAGTGCTTATCAATTTGCCCAAATGTCTGTAATTTTCGAATTTTTGGATGAAAATGATCTTGAAGGATTTGGTTCGACTCACTGATCATGAATTCGTGGTCAAGATCGATTCTGTCCCTCTGTTAACACGATAACTCTCGAACGGAATGAGCTAGACAGTTGAAATTCTCAGAGTAGGTATAGGGGTTATGTTCGTTATTGGGCGAAATCGGACAGATGATTTCGGAGTAACAAAAAAAAAATGTTTTCCATTTCCATACAAATTTCGAACTCAATTTTTTCAAGATGCAGAGTCACTACAAAAATCCACTGATATAATTTTCAACTTAAACAAACTGATAGTGTCCGAGATATGATTTTTCAAAATTTCAATAATACATCTTACTTCTATGTTTTCACAGAATGCTTTAATTATTTTATCTATGAAATATCGTATGATCTGTGTTCACACATGTCATCTTGGATTCGCGTCCAACTTTTACGTATGAGTTGGACAACATACCAATATGAAGTTTGCCACATTAAAGAGAACTACTCATCTGCCAAATATTATCTTACGTTACGCGTCATTTGTGAGTGCCTGTTTCAGCGGCAGTTGGCTGCTTCCTAATAATTCAGATCAAATGTATAAAGGTGGTTTTGAGGGGTACTTTGAACCGTTCAATGTTACCCGCAATTTGAATTTGGTACATCGGGTTACTTTGAATTGTCATTTTGAGGTGGAGAATGCCACGAAAATCAGAAAAAGCGACGCGTGGTGTCAGAAAATATGGTACAAAAAGTGGGAAAGCCCTGTGGACAGGAGCTTTGGCGCTATTGTTCAAATTTTTACAAATTATATCTCCGAAAGTATTGGTTTCTCAGAGTTGGGACTGATCTCATTGGATTCTTATTATTGAACTGCATCATAAAATAAAATAAATTAAATAAGAATCCATTGATAACAGTCCCAACTCTGAGAAACCAATATGTACTTTCGAAGTTATTTTTCAATAGTCATATTTTGGAGCTCTTGTTTTAATTTAGTCCTTTTTATGGTGCAGTTCTATTATAAGAACCAGTTAATCACGACACGAATACTTTTGGAGATATGATTTGTCAAAGTTTGAACAAGAGCGCCAAAGATCCTGTCCACAGGGCTTTCCCACTTTTTTGTTTATCTAATCAAATGGGATGATCTGTAACATCAGTATCAGATATTTCACTTTAAAACTGCAGACCAGTAATATGGTAATGGCCATACTGATAATTTTTCTGGAGAAAACATGAAGTTCCGTTCAGAAAACTGTTGGACACAAATTTCTGTTCAACGGTAAATATATTCCTGTTATATTGGGATGGATGGAGTTCCGCAGTTTTTTGGAACGGTGATTCATACATAGTAAAGTGGAATATCGATCCAAATTCCCTTCATGGAATAATTTTATTCGTTCTTTTAAAAGGTGATATGAGTATCTGCCTTAGATACGTGTTCGGAATATCTGGTATGAAAATGCTTCAATGAATTTGAATTCTTACCGAGATTTTTAGTTGAATTATATAGACCGCCGTTTGACCTGAAACTACAATAATTATCAACAAGTCCAGAGCGTTCCTGCCAATCGGGTCCTTCATAAGTGGCTTCGTATAATTAATATAGGTACTTAAATGCATATATTTCACAAGTCAAATAGACCCCAGGGGGTTCATTGATTTGCCGAGAAAGCAAGAGCAGACGCGTTTCTGGCATAAGTTTCTTGCATAAGTATATTTATTATACGAAGCCATTTATGAAGGACCCGATTGGCAGGAACGCTCTGGACTTGTTGATTTATTAACAACAGTATCGCCATTTTTGGCGCTCTAGTTCCTCGGAACTGAGTGCTTATCAATTTGCCCAAATGTCTGTAATTTTCGAATATTTCGATGAAAATGGTCTTTAACGATTTGGTTCGACTCACTGATCAAGAATCCGTGGTCAAAATTCATTCTGTCCGGCCGGCCGGTCCGGCCGGCCGTAGGCACGATAACTCTCGAACGGAATGAGCTAGAGAGTTGAAATTTTCAGAGTAGGTGTGGGGGATAAATATCTCGGCTAAGTTCGTTATTGGGCAAAATCGGACAGATGGTTTCGGAGTAACAAAAAAAATTTTTTTTTTTCGAAACAAATTCCAAATTAATTTTTTTTTAATAAGAAGTTTTATCATAAGAATCCATTCATATCATTTTTAACTCTAAGAACTAATACTTTCGGAGATATGATTCTTCAAAATTTCAATGTAAATCGTATTTCACACATTGATATAATTATTCTATGTATGAATTGTCATAATGTCAACTTGACAGAAGGGAATATTGTAACTTCAAAAATATTGGGGTTGAAATACTCGTATTTTAACGATGCAACGGGGACCTCACCCGAAAATGTTTGAAAATATTACGTAAATATTGAAAGCATAATTCTGTAGTTCGAGAGAGGAGAAAATTTGGTGAACGTAGATCAGGAAATTTTTGATCGATTACAAGGTAATTTTTTATTTATTACTCATCTTCTTTCATACATGTTTTATGGAATACCTACTATTTGTAGGTACTTTAAACCTGTTTTGGGCAATTGTCATACGAAACTTGTTTTTTTGGCGCTCTAGTTCCTCGGAACAGAGTGCTTATCAATTTACACAAGTGTCTGTAATTTTGGAATTTTTGGCTGAAAATGGTCTCAAACGATTTGGTACGACTCACTGATCAAGAATCCGAGTGCGAAATCGATTCTGTCCGGCCGGCCGACCGGCCGTAGGCACGATAACTCTCGAACGAAAGGAGTTAGCGGATTGAAAATTGCAAGGTGGTTTTGGAGCGTAAATATCTCGGACAAGTTCGTTCGATCTATCTGAAATTTAGCATCAAATTGTAGAATCATGACCTTTATACGCATGTGAAGTTTTGTATTGACCAGATTACCGCAAAGTGTAAAAAAAAAATTTTGAAAATTTAAAAAAAGTTTTTCCACAATAACTCTCGAACGGAATGAGCTAGGTAGTTGAAATTTTCAGAGTAGGTTAGGGAGATGAATATCTCGGTTAAGTTCGTTATTGGGCAAAATTGGCCAGATTTAATTCGATTTCTTCCATGGTGCAGTTCTCATTCTCATGATTGCTCATTTAATCTTGATAAATAAACTATTATTTGAATTGAATTTCCTTTATGATGCAGCTCTATCATATGTATACATTGATATAATTCCCAACTCAGAGAAACCAATACTTTCGGAGATATAATTTGTCTGTTTGAAGTAGAGCGCCAGAAAGCTCCTGTCCACAGGGCTTGAACCCATTTTTCATTATTATTTTTGAAAACGCTAAACAGCGTTCATGACTATTGGGAAGATACTGTCTGAGCTCTGCGGGACTCGTTTCTCGATTAATATAGAGTGAATGGTGGCATATGATTTCACGCTTCAAATATTCACTGGTGGGGAGGCTGATTTCCGTGTTTTGTGTCATAGGTGGCGTGGGCGATTAGGTACGATCGACCAAGCCAGCTCTGATAGGCTTAACGCGGGTCAGTTTAGTTGAATTTGTTGAGAAACTACAGAGTACTGATGAAGGCCAAGAAGCCAGAAACGCGCCTGCTCTTGCTTTCTCGGCAAATCAATGAACCCCCTGGGGTCTATTTGACTTGCGAAATATATGCATAAGCATATTAATTTTACGAAGCCATTTATGAAGGACCCGATTGGCAGGAACGCTCTGGACTTGTTGATTTATTAACAACGGTATCACCATTTTTCATTATTACTATAATTATATTTCATCGTTGGTAAAATACTATACAGAGCATTTTCTCGGTACATTTCAGGACCTCAGATAGTGACTCCTCACATAATTTTGGAAAAGTACCGTTTCATTGAACTTCTATTTTGAAGGTCTACCTAATGACCGGTGTGAAAAGAGCCGATAAATAAGGCAGATGCAATCTCCGGAAACAAACGAACAACGGAGCTGGTGGCGCACCGCTTTATTCGGTGTTAATCATATAAAACCAATATATTTTGGAAGGAATTGAAGAAAATCGAAGTTCTGCGATGATATAAAGACTCAGCAACTTGAACTAATGATTTCTTTGAGAGATTAAATGAATTCAGAACTTATTTTGTTGTGTATTGTTGAGTATTGATGGATTTATCAAAGCTAGCATGAAAGTTATGTTGGTTTAGGAAAGATGTTCATTTTGGCGATTCCGTTTTTTACTGAAAAGATGACCGACTTCAAAGATAATTCTGGGGTTGAATTTTCAACTCCTAACTTTTTCACAAACAGATTTTGCTAAAATCTTCAATATGACTATATCATTATTCAGTGATATCATGATGTATTTCTGATGGGATCCTGCGATTGAAATTTCAACTCCTAACTCTCAACCCAAGTTTTTTCCTAGAACGAGCGGTTTTTTCAGATTTTGAGAACATTTTCACTAAGACGATACTATTGTTTACTGATGAAATGGTCGACTAAGGATCCCATCTGAAGGCGTTAAGATATTCTAAAAATTTGTCGATGAAACCTTTTCTAGGAAAAACGAGGTTTGAAATTTAAAGCCCAGGATCCCATCCGAAAAAAATTAGGTTTTTGAAATGAGGGTTGAAATTCCAACCCCAAGATCACATCCGAAGCCAACCATTTTTGCGCGTATGTTCTGGGGAACATCGCGTTATCATTTTGCCCAAATGTCTGTAATTTTCGAATTTTTCGCCGAAAATGGTCTCAAACGATTGGGTTCGACTCCCTGATCAAGAATTCGAGGTCAAATTTGATTCTGCTGGCCGTTGCCACGATAACTTGAGAACGGAAAGAGATAGCGAGTTGAAATTTTCAGAGTAGGTGGCGCATCCCAATAGGACGGACAAGTTCTTTAATGGGCATAATCGGCCCAATGGTTTCCGAGTAATAATTTTGTCTACAACCAATACTAATCCGTTCGAATTGAAACTTGGTGAGTAGTTGTAGAATATAAACCTAAGGGCGTTCGTGAAATTTTGTGAACATCGTATCTCTACAAATTTTTTTAAAAATTATTAAAAAATAATATTTACGTCACGACAACCTAAGAACGGAAAGAGATAGCGATTTGAAATTTCCAGGTAAGGTTGAAATCTTTATGCGCCATTTGAGTTTGTTTACAGGCATAATCGGCAAAACGGTTTTGGAGTTATACCCATCTGAAATTTGGTTCTTATTTCCTCAATAACTCGAAAAATACAAAACCGATCCAATTCAAACATGCTTATTAGTTGTAGAATGGCAACGCAAAAATTCTGGCAAAATTTTGTGAGGATCGTATAACTAGAAAATTTAAAAAAAAATCATAGGAAATTATTGAAACAAATTCTATATATCAGAAACTGTTAGTCTGATATAGCTGAAATTTTGCGAGAGCCTTCAGAACCTAACTTTTCCACCAAGTTTCGGAGTTATACCCAACAGGCATATCATTTCCTCGATAACTAACAAAATATAGACTCGATCGAATTGAAGCTTGGTAAGTAGTTGTAGAAAATCGACATGAAGACGTGTGTAAAATTTTGTGAGGACCGTAACGGACCGAAAATTTTTAAAAAATTACGAAAAAATATTATGTATCTCAAGATTCCTTGAGAATGGAATTAAATAGCGACTTGCAGTTTTCAGGGTAGATTACGCATCTGAATACGACATTTAAGTTTGTCAACTAGCATAATAGGTCAAATGGTTTTGGAGTTATATCAATCTGGAATTTTGTTGTTATTTCCTCAATAACTCAAAAAATATGAATCCGATCCAATTCAAATATGGTTGTTAGTTGTAGAATGCCAACGCGAAAATTATTGCAAAATTTCGTGAGTATCGTAGTACTAGAAAATTAAAAAAAAATAATTGAAAAAAAATTGGTTCAAGCACTGACGTGAAGTCAGGAGCTTTTGCTATTGTATTGTATATTGTATTGGATACTCTTAATCGAATTTACCATGGTGAATTCTATTGTCTGTTCTCCTGTATTGGACACTCTTAATCCAATAAAGGAGAATGGACAAGAGAACATAGGCGCAAAAGCTTCTGACTTCACGTCAGTGCTTGAACCATTTTTTGTTCAGTGAATAACGGTATCGTCATAATGAAGATGGTCTCAGAATCTGTCGATGAAAAAACCGCCCCTTCTTGGAAAAAACGTGGTTTAAGAGTTAAGGTTTGAAATGTCAACCCTAGGATCCCATCCGAAGTTATCCATTTCTTCAGTTAATAAAGATATCGTCATTGTGAAGATATTCTCAAAATCTGTTGATGAAAAAACTTTTCCTTACAGGAAGCTACGAGGTTTTTGAGTGAAGGGTTGAAATTTCAATCCCAGGATCTCATCCAAATACGTCATCTTTGTCAGTAAACAACGATATCGTTTTAGTGAAGACATTCTCGAAATCTGTTAATGAAACGAGGATAAAACAAGGTTTGGTAATTAAGGGCTGATTTTTCAAGCCTATATAGGATCCTATCTGAAGTCGACCATTTTTTCAGTGAATAACGATATCGTCGTAATGGAGATGTTATCTAAAACTGTTGATGAAAAACGTGGTACTTCTAGGAAAAAACTTGGTTTGAAACTTAGGGATTGAAATTTCACATCTAGGATCCCATCTGAAGTTGACAAGTTTTTCAGTAGATGACGATACATAGTGAAGTTATTCTCAAAATCGGTTGATGAAAAAACTTTTCCTTCTAGGAAAAAACGAGGTTTTTGAGTTAAGGGTTGAAATTTCAATTCCAGGATCCCATCCGAAGTTGAGATTGAATCTGCTACCTTTACCCGCTCTTTTCACACCGGCTACCTAATGGACGTACCTATGACTTCGAATACTCACAAAGTTAGTAGGTAATTGAGAGCTATGTTGAAAAAATACATAATCAAACATTGAGATTCAGGTTATGTCATTTATGGATTTTCAAATAAAAGTTAGGTGAGCGGTCAAGAAGTACCTACATTAGTTCCATCGAAAAATATGTGCCAACGGTACGCCGTATAATTTTTTTTCCAAACGTATGGTAAAAATGGCATATTGATTGACAGGATGACAGGAAAATTCACTGCAGCAGTTTTACTTTTCCTTTTCTCTCCGCCGCAGAACCTCAATTTATATCCGTCAACATTATTTTTAGCGCTCTTGTTCCTCGCAACAGAGTGCAGAGTGAGCAATTTGCCCAAATATCTGTAATTTTTGAATTTTTGGCTGAAAATGGTCTCAAACGATTTGGATCGACTCACTGATCAAGAATCCGTAGTCGAAATCAATTCTGTCCGGCCGGTCCAGCCGTAGACACGATAACTCTCGAACGGAATGAGCTAGACAGTTGAAATTTTCAGAGTAGGTTTGGGAGATAAATATCTCGGTTAAGTTCGTTATCGGGTAAAATCGGTCAGATGGTTTCGGAGTAACGAACAAAAATATTTTTTTTACATTACAAATTTCAAGTTCAATTTTTTTTAAGATGCAATTTCATCATAAGAATCCATTGATATCATTTTCAACTCTAACAAGCTAATACTTTCGGAGATATGATTTTTCAAAATTTCAACCTTAAATCGTTATTCTGTGATTTCACAGAATGCTGTCATTGTAAATATGAATTTCATCCGGGGTCATACATATCACACAGAATATACCACAGGTAAGATATATTCTATGTGTCGTTATTGTCATATATTAGTGTTCTGTGATTGTCATCTCATAGAGAAATAGAAGGTATTGTCTCTGTCTACAGATAAGAGATTTCAGACTGAGTATAATCTCATGTTTATTTCTAGTTCTATTCAAAATGTTTGATAAAAATTGGTTCAAGCCCTGTGGACAGGAGCTTTTTGGCGCTCTTGTTCAAATAGGTAAATTATATCTCCGAACGTATTGGTTTCTCAGAGTTGGGTATTATATCAATGGATTCCTATGATAAAAATGCATCATGAAAGAAATTAAATTTAAAGAAAGTGTCATTTAAAAAAAATGCTTCAAAAATTATCTTATCGAAAATGGGTTCAAGCCCTGTGGACATGAGCTTTCTGGCGCTCTAGTTTAAACAGACAAATTATATCTCCCAAAGTATTGGTTTCTCAGAGTTGGGAATTATATCAATGTATTCTTATGATAGAACTGCATCATAAAGGAAATTCAATTCAAATAATAGTTTATTAATCAAGATTAAATGAGCAATCTGAGAATGAGAACTGCACCATGGAAGAAACCAAATTAAAATAGCTGAAATGAATTTGACTCTCTCTTATAGAACAGGATGAAATGTACGAGTATGAACACAGATCATATAATAAAGCCTAGATAGAATAATTATAGCATTCTGTGAAAACATAGAAGTACGATTCATTATTGAAATTTAGAACTTCATCTTAGCAGAAATTGAATTCAAACATCATAGAAGAATTTAAATTCAACAAGAGAGCCAAAAAATATCAATCCAAAACCAATAGACGAATTCTACCCAACAACGAACTCATCCGAGATATTCATTCCTCAATTCTATGATGAACGATAATATATATCTTTCCTCAAATCTACTCCAATACACCAATATTCCAGTTTTGTTTCTAGTGGAGATATTCTGAACTTAATATTATTAACTTACCATTACCATTCCCATCATCATATGGATTGACCATCGACATGAAAATATCAACCAACAAAAAGTATGATATTATATTATAATTCTCATATTTATACGTATGCTGGAATGAATGACAATGTTATTAACTTACCATTACCATTCCCATCATCATATGGATTGACCATCGACATGAAAATATCAACCAACAAAAAGTATGATATTATATTATAATTCTCATATTTATACGTATGCTGGAATGAATGACAATGTTATTAACTTACCATTACCATTCCCATCATCATATGGATTGACCATCGGCATGAAAATATCGACCAACAAAAAGTATGATAATATTATAATTCTCATATTGATACCATTACTGGAATGAATGACAATGAGACAACGTCAAAGTTGACGTTATAACAATTCATAGAATAGCCACAGAATAATTCTATCATTGAAATTTTGAAAAATCATATCTCCGAAAGTATTAGTTTGTTAGAGTTAAAAATGATATGAATGGATTCTTATGGTAAAACTCCTTATTGAAAAAAAATTTAATTTGGAATTTGTTCTGTAAAAAAAAATTTTTTTTTTGTTACTCCGAAACCATCTGTCCGATTTTGCCCAATAACGAACTTAGCCGAGATATTTATCCCCCAAACCAACTCTGAAAATTTCAACTGTGTAGCTCATTCCGTTCGAGAGTTATCGTGGCTAGGGCCGGACGGCCGGACCGGCCGGACAGAATGAATTTCGACCACGGATTCTTGATCAGTGAGTCGAACCAAATCGTTTAAGACCATTTTCATCGAAAAATTCGAAAATTACAGACATTTGGGCAAATTGATAAGCACTCAGTTCCGAGGAACTAGAGCGCCAAAAAACATATTTGATAAACAATACCATTCAAGAGTAGGTTGAAGAAATGCCTGCCTCTAGTCCTATTATTCTTTTTTGCAAAATAAGCACGTCATTAACAGAAGTGGCGCTTCGCAACAAACATATACAATTATTGGGTTCCATGCCGGGGTGAAATTCAGTTCTGTCCGTCCTTCCGTAAGCACGATAAATCTCAAACGAAATAAATTAGAGAGTTGGAACTTTCAGGGTACGTTTGGGGCATCAAAATATGGTTTCATGGGCAAATTCCTCCGAGTGTTTTCGGATTTATAGATACCTGAAATGTTGTTTACCCAATTAGTGGAAAAATACTGATCTAATCGAATTGAGACTCGGTATTATGCCCAACAATGAACTTAACTCTCCCATTCGGATGCGCAACCTACCCTGAAATCTGAAAGTTCCTATCTCCTTCCGTTATCGAGGAAACCGTCCAGCTACTGAACTCACACAAGGCTGCTCGGATCTCCAACAATATAGATCAGATCGTGTTCAAACTTGCAACTTGGCAGAATAGATAGGTTTTGAAGGCTCTCACAAAGTTTCAGCGATTGCGGACGAATAATTCCTGATATATAGAATATTTTTTGAGGATATTTTAAAAATTATTCAGTTATACGATCCTCACGTAATTTTCGCGTTGGCATTCTACAACTAATACCTAACCATGTTTCAATTTGATCGGTTCCAAATTTTTCCAGTGATTGAGGGAATAACAGCCAAATTTCAGATGGGTATAACTCCAAAACTATTTGGCCGATAAACAGTTATCATGACATAAATAATATTTTTTACGCGTATGTTCTGGGGAACATCGCGTTATCATTTTGCCCAAATGTCTGTTATTTTCGAATTTTTGGACGAGAATGGTCTCAAACGACTAGGTTCTACTCACTGATGAAGAATTTGAGGTCAAATTTGATTCTGTCCGGCCAGACGGTCGTCCGTTGCCACGATAACTTGAGAACGGAATGAGATAGAGACTTGATATTTTCAGGGTAGGTGGCGTATCCCAATACGACGGACAAGTTCGTTAATGGGCATAATCGCCCCAATGGTTTTCGAGTAATAATTTTATTTTCAACCAATATAAATCCGATCGAATTGAAACTTGGTGAATAGTTGTAGAATATGAACTTAAGCATGTTTGTGAAATTTTGTGAGAATCACATCTCTCGAAAATTTCAAAAAGATAATTAAAAAACGTGATTGTACAACTACTAACCTAGTTTCAATTTGATCGGATTTTTATAGGTTAAAAACAAAAGTATTACTCAGGAACTATGCAGTAGTTGCAGTAGTTCCATTAAGGAACTTGTCCGTCGTATTGGGACGCGCCACCTACCCTTAAAATTGCACGTCGCAATCTCTTTTTGTTCCTAAATTATCGTGGCAACGGCAGGATATAGAATCAAATATAACCTCGAATTCTTCATCAGGGAGTCGATCACAATCGTTTGAGACCATTTTCTGCCAAAAACTCGAAAATTACAGTATTTGGGCAAAATGATTACGCGATGTCCCTCAGAACATGCGCTTAAAACGCACAAAAAAAAATCGTTATCTCAGATATTTTGCGCCTGATATGCATGAAATTTTGCAAGATCCATCAATTCCTTATTTTACAGCCAAGTTCCAAATTAAAAACTGATTGATCGGATATATATTGTTGGAAATAAGGTGGAAGTATATCGAAGACGATCTTGGAAGTACGATAATTCATTCAAGTACAAGCCTGGTTCCAGGATCGCTATATCAGGCGCTATGATTAAGCCGTCTGCTTAACGTTCAGGCGGTAACGGTTTGGATCACAGAATATATCGTTAGGAGAAGTGAAAGATATGGTCTAAAATTGGAAGTATATTTTTGACGTTATATAGTTCGCACCCGGCTCTTAGATAGAGTTTCGAGCATTATTCTACAGGATACAGGATCCTTATTTACCAATTTTACCATATGTCAAATAAAGTAAATAAATAAATGTATGGTTGTGATGGTTGTAAAATGTAAAAGCATAAACGAATACTTGTTTTAGGTGAGTATTATTCATATATAATTAAGAATTCAATTAAAATTTATATGAAATTGTTTTCAGTAATGCGACAACTATAAGGACCATCTAAGACTTACATGGACAGGATAGATCGATCAAAGGAGAAGAGCTAAGTATGCTCGCTACATATAAAATCTCATTAACAATATGCTTGTTGGGACACCAAAGTATTCTTGCAATTACCCTACTTACAAGAATCAATACTATGCTGGATTGAGTGGAATGCACTTCTTCAAGTTTCCGACGAATGTAAGTGACCAAACTTGGAAACAATTTTGTTTGATTCCAGAATCCATAAACTGTTTCATCTTGAGATTGTTGAAGATCACTGTGTTGAAAGTGATTTTCAAAACACAAGTAAAGTAAAGCAAAGTTGTTAAAAGGAGCTTGCCCATCAATGCCTCCTGTAAATCATGCTTTCACTCTAGATCATTATTATTATGCACAGCACAACTTTTCCCCAAAAGCATGTTCTGAAGGACAAGAATATGTTCAGAATGATCATGTCAACATCTTATTTTTCATGATCATTCTTATGTTAATCAAGAAGAACACTTTCCTGATTTTGGAATTCCTGATGTAGAGGCACCATGCGCCTCCACTGCTTCAGATAAAAACAATTCTGGTGATTTCAATTTTTTGAGAGATTATGATTTACCTCCAACTGGAAGACATGGAAAAGATTAGAAGGAATGGAAGGAAGACATTTGAGTTATTTTTTATATATTGTTTATAGAAAAGTTTTTGTTATATTGATGTATGACCTTCTTGAAAATATTTTTCCTTTTCAGAAATAAACTGTTTTACTGCTTGTTTCT
This sequence comes from Halyzia sedecimguttata, assembly GCA_937662695.2. Taxonomy (NCBI): domain Eukaryota; kingdom Metazoa; phylum Arthropoda; class Insecta; order Coleoptera; family Coccinellidae; genus Halyzia; species Halyzia sedecimguttata. Next base: position 3,751,805 of record OW569416.2, on the reverse strand, counting down.
TATTCAACAATTATTGTTTTATTAATAAATTAATTATAATTGATAAAATTATTTTCCCAAAAAACAATTCAGAATAAGATTTTATTTCTTCATTTACTTTTGCAATTATTTCTTTCGAATAACTGTTATCTTCAACGATAATCCAATTATCGTTGAAGATAACATTTCTTGGAATAATAAATTTGTAATTGTAGTGAAACTGAAAAAGGCGCTACAGTTTAAATTTGGCGCGTCTGACGTTTAGTTCTGCACCCGGCTTTTTACGCTTTTTACGCTTCCAATCCAACTCTTTGTAGCTCTCACTTCTCCTAACGATATGTTCTGTGGTTTGGATTTCCGCAGCGAAGGTGTCTTTTCAGGTTTTTTTTTTATTTTGACCTACGGAATGAACTAAGAGGCGTGGACTAGATTGTCGTAATAAACAGAATTGTCAAAAATTTAGAAATCCACTGACGTGAGACTAGTTTGCTTTTGCGTGCTGCTTATGAAATCATTCAATTCAGATTGACCAACATGAGCAATTTCCTAGTACGGCTACTAATCTGGTAATTTGATGTTATGGGAATAAACCCACTGCCAAATTTAATTCCAGGCTTGAATTTCCCATCGGAACTCTAAGTTGTAGTGCCCACCCAACTGGACGGAATACAGTCTAGACAGTTGGGAATAACTGACGGAAATACGGATTAGCAAACTCGAGATGGTGCAACATAAAAACGAATTAATTGAGCAATTCCTCAAGCCCGCAATGTAGTAAAAGGATCCTACACGTCTTGAACTTCTATAACGCTCGTCATCCCATTGTCCTTCGCTAGTGGTCAATTGAAAGATTCCGCCTTTAATTGCATATCTGAGTAATTACTGTTCCGTTTTACTACTTTACCTACTCATTTCCTGTCGCGTTGGTTCAGTACGTTACATCATGTGCAGCTTGATGCGCTCATCCCGATTGCCAAGGTTGATGGAATCGAAATATGTTTCATGTATTTGTTAGATCTATTCCCGCACATTGTTCAAATTCAATTTTGTACAGGTTGTCCGGAGAAGGATACGGAGCAGCTGTATATCGATAACGGTAGGACCTAGAGGTTTCGAAAAGATACATTGTCTAATGTTCATATGTCAATATTTTGCGAACTATTCAACAGATTCGAATGTTTCTGGACACATTTGAAAGAGCATTCTATGTTCTTCTGGAGCTTTTTTTTGGGTGCTCATATTCAAACAAAGTAACTAGAGGGCGTTAACTGCAGCAATCACATATTTCTATCATGTTTGGGAAAAAACTAAATGTGAAGGTATTATTTGCCTGACATGTCCTCAATGAGCTAGAAATAGTCAAAATTTTGGTGGAAACCGCACCACGATATCTCTATCCATTTTCGAGTTATAGGAGAAAAAGTAGAATATTCGAATATCTCATTCTGATGGATTTACCTCATTATATACTATATTATTACACAGCCATGACTACTAAATTGAATGAATCATTTTCTTAAATAATATTGACATATTGACATATGAACATTAAACAATGTATTGACCCCCCCTCCCTTATTAAGGCATATTTGAAAAAATTTCAAGAAATAAAATGATACGTTATTATACGAGCCCTCTATTTTTAAAGTTAAAGGTTAACGCTCAATTTTTCGAGATACAACGAATTCAATGGTTTTCCACATCAGTTACGCACCCTAGCGGTCTACTAACGAAAATATATTTCCAGGTCTTTCTTTTGTCAACTTTACTGATTAGATTTTTTTCCCGAAATCTCTATACTCCATTCATTTTTATAAAGTCTCCCGTTTGGCCATGAAATTTTGACACATTTCACCGTGTATATTTTGAAAATATTAGGTTATGCTCATTTTCCTGTCAGATAACTACGCAACGTTGTCCTCTCTACATAGAAATCTTCGTATTTACGTATTTTTTACAATATGAATTTTCTTGGTAAAAAAAATAAATTTGAGAAGATATAAAGTTCAACAATTCCAAAGCCCTGGTTACTGTTACTATGGAAAATATATAATACATAAACTGGGTGGGAGATACAGTTATGCTATTTTCTTCTACGGAAATCAAGAATCAAGTGTTGAAATTTTTATGAAAAATAATGGATACAGTAGTCCGTTACTTTGAGATAGTTCATTTTTTGAAAAAAAGAATGAAAGTACCTGAATAGCCGGCAGGAAAACTCCTAGACAAGCAGACGTATCTATGGAATTCCCCACTTTTCTAAATTCTCAAGAAATAAGCCTACAGGAGACATTTAAATATCTTGTTGCACAACTTGAAATACACCAGTTTAAAAATGTAGTTGTCACTGTTAAACCTTCATAAAATATAGTGATAGGATAGGAAACTAAGTAATTTCATTCGAGAGTTCAACATGTCCTAAGACAGAATGAAGTTTTCCCATTGCAGATTTCAGTTCTGTATCTACTTCGTCAATTCTCCTTTCGGCATTTTCAATTTCAAAGCCAATAGTTCTTTATTATTCGAAAATAATGATCTGTGATAATATCTTGTCTAAACTGGAAAATTATGTTGATTGTTGAGAGTAGAAATTGGCAACGTCTCGGCGGATTGTTTTGACATTGACGATATTCAGTAGTGCCAACCTGCCTTTGTTTTAGCTACAAAAACGCGGTAGACCTAAATCATGGCCAACCGGGAGACTTTATAAAAGTGAATGGAGTATAGGTCCTACTGTTATCGAGATACAGCCACTCCGTATCCTTATCCGGACACCCTGTACAATGTGTCTAATGTGCACATATGAAGTGGGGAAATTAGGGAATTTTTAAAAAGTACTGACGTGAAGTCTGGAGCATGTTCCATTGTCGATTCATGCTGAAATTCGGTACTCGATTGTAAAATATTGGCTTGACGGTATGTACGGAATTTCAGCGGATCCTGACGAATACTTTCTGAAATATTCGCGAATGTTATTGTTTCGGCATTCTACAAGTAATAACCTTGTTTTGGTTGGACTTGATTTGTATATTTTGAGTTATTGAGGAAGTATCAACACAAGATGGGTAAAACTCCGAAACCGTTTGACTTATTATGCCCAACAATGAACTTAACTGTCCCATTTGGATGCGCAAACCACCCTGAAAATTGCAAGACGCTCTCTTTTTCCGTTCGAATGTTATCGTGGTAACGGTCACCAATCCAGCCACTGAACTCACCCAAAGCTGCTTTTACATCCAACAATATATATCTGATCGTGTTCAAATTTGGGTTACGAAGGCTCACGCGAAATTTCAGCGATATCGGACGCATAGTTTCTGAGATACAGAATTTTTTCAAGGATTTTTTAAAATTTCCTAGTGATAAGATCCTCACGAAATTTCGCAAAATATTTGTACGTCCGCATTCTACAACTAATTACCATGTTTGAATTCGATCAATTTGGTATTTTTGGAGTTGAGAATATAACAACATTTCAGATTTGTATAACTCCAAAGCCGTATTGATTATGCCCAACAATGAACTCAACTGTTCCACTCGGAAGCGCAGCCTACCCTAAAAATTGCAGGTAGCTATCTCTTTCCTTCCTCAAGTTATCGTGAGATATATAATATGTTTTAATAATTTTTTTTTTATTTTCTGGTGATACGATCCTCACAAAATCTTATATATGTCTTTGTGTCGTTATTCTTGGTAAATAGTTACCAAGTTTCAACTTGATCGGAACTGTATTGTTTGAAAACAAAATTACTACTCGGAAACCCTTGGGCCGATTATGCCTGTTATCGAACTTTACCGTCGCATTCGGATGCGCAACCTTCCCTGAAATGTTCAAGTCGCCATCTCTTTTCTTTCAAATGTGAGTCCCACAAGGTAGCGGACTATGTCCCATTTTGTACCTCATTTTTACTGCAGACATCCCACAAACCAACGACACCTTGCTTGCTACATTTGCAGATGATACAGCTATAATGTCAACAAACGCTGATCCAACAGAAGCATCGCACAAGCTCCAATTACACCTGGACTTGCTACAAAAGTGGTTTGTGAAGTGGAAGATCAAGGTCAACAATAGCAAATCCGCACACATCAGCTTCACTCTGAAAAAGAGCACTTGCCCCCGAGTCTGTTTCAACCAAGCCCCAATTCCTGTGAAAACAGAAGTCAAGTACCTTGGACTCCACCTGGATGATAAATTAACATGGAAAAGACATATTAAGGCCAAAAGAAGACTGCTAGACCTCAAAGTTAAAAAAATGTATTGGCTTCTGAAGAGAAAATCTCAACTATCCTTCGAAACAACATTTTAATTTACAAGTGTATATTGAGACCAATATGGACATATGGGATCGAGCTATGGGGATGCAGTAAGCCAACAAATACAAAAATCCTCCAAACATTTCAATCCAAGACCCTGAGAATGATGTCTGATGCCCCATGGTATGTGTCAAACAAAACTCTGCACAACGATCTAAACGTACCCTACGTAACAGAGGTAATAAAACATTTCCCTACAAAATACGAGACACGCACTAACGATCACGAAAACCCACTCATCAATGAATTATTGCACACCAACTATCCAAGACGACTCAAGAGAACCTGGCCAGAAGATCTGAGTAGATGAAACGCAGTAATCCGTCGCTGGACGGTACCTGTCTCAAGTCTTTTACTTACATTAAATTTACTTATTACTTATTGAGTAGATTGTAATTTGCATTGAATGAATAAATAAAAAAAAAATAAATGTTATTGTGGCAATGGCCGGCCGACCGAACAGAATTGAATTCTTCATCAGTGAGTCGAACCTAATCGCTTGAAACCATTTTCGGCCAGAAATTCGAAAATTACAGACATTTGGCCTAAAACATAGCTGTTTCCCAGAACATGCGTGCAAAAATTAAAGAAAAAGTACCCCACTAAACATAAAAACATAACTTAAACGTAAATGTAATGTCACATTGTGACCTTGTGATGTTGTATAGAGAGATGCTTGATGTTGCAGCTACGTAGTACACATAGCAGTTTGTGCCTCTTTTTAATATTACAATGCAACGTTTAATGATAAATATTACATAAACGTAACATCGTTACATATATTTAATGTTGCTTGAAATATTTATGCAACATTTGTATGATGTATCTAATTTTACATAACTATAATGTAACTTTGTTACATATATTTAATGTTACTCAGAACATTTATATAATGTTCCTTACCCTTTTATAGTCAAATTTAAGCAAGTAACCAAAACAGAGTGTCAAGACCAATCCCTTCCTATCATAACCAATTGGTTATGATTGAAAAGAATTGGTCTTGACACTCTGTTTTGGTTACTCGCTTAAATTCGACTATAAAAGGGTAACGAAAAAATTATCAAGCAAATTGAATGATGGATGAACAAAAGTTGAGTTTAGTGGGAGAATCATATTTAATCAAAACTTCCATCTGCATAAAATATATAATACAACTTAAAAAATTGACCAAATTTCCATAAAAAAATATATCATAAAGTCTTAGAAAATAATAAATACTCTATAAAACAATATAAACAAATTCATCACTAAATATCTCAATATCTTTGGTATCTATTGCAGTCTTCAGTATCGTTCCACTTAAACCTCAGTTACTACTTTTTCCTTGTCAGCCTCTGTTAAGCGAATATCATCCACTCCACAATAATGAGTTGAAACTCCTTATCAGATTCTGAAAATTAAGTCACCACTGAAAACACAAATTAATCTTGATTATATATTGGCAAAAATATGTGTAGTATGACTGTTGGAAATAAGATCACTTATAATTCATGTTAACGAAAGGTAAAGCGAAAAGAAACTAATAGTAGATAAAAAATTAAACGAAGAACTAAATATTTAATTTTTTTATTACTATGATAAGGCATAGCTCTTAGCAGATTAGTTAGCACTGTTAAAACTTGAGTTAACAGAGCACTTTATGCAACCAGATCCTAAAGGTTGAAGAAAACGATCACTGAGAAGTACTTACGTTTAAGTATTTTCATTATTTCCAAACCTGACATTTTGAAATACGGTATTTTCCAGTCCAGGAACAATGCTGGGCAAGCTCATCTTGGATTATCTGTTGGACGCACATCCTTATCGAATTTTTGTAATCTGAGTAACAGTTTATTCATCTATAATAATAGACATGTGTAAAAATCCATATTATTATTAAACTTTCTGACTTAATGTCTGCATTGAAAAAACCCTTTGGACGTGAATAGTAGAATACAATTACCAGTGGAGATGAACATTGAGATTTAAAACTTCAAGTCATTTCTGATGAACTCGAGATCTATTATTTCTATAAAAAATTGATAACAGAGTAATGGAATTGAGAAGGACCAGGGATACACTGTTAGACTACTGGCCCATGCTGAAAAAATTATGGGTCATTTGAACCACCAGGTGACCTATCTAGAACGATATAAGAGCATAAAATAATAAGATTCAGCACTATGCCGTCACTTGTAAGCTGTCCAACTGAGTGCAGGTGAGAATTCGAAAGTACAGGTAGAGTGGGTACATTTTGGTCACATATTTTTGTACCGCATTCTTACCACCGATAGATCCATGAAAAATAATAAGAAAACGCGCAGTGCCGTACAAAAATGGTGGTCCACAAAGTCGATTTTTTTTTTATTTTCTGACAATTACCAGGGTAAATTTGGTCATTTGATCTTGTGTGGCATCTGTGTCATACTATTTCAATACTGCTTCTAATCCATTATTCCGCAACGCCGTACAAAAATCGTGCGACAAGTGGAAAAAATCAAGGGTTGTAATCCCCTCTCTTTCCGTGGTCCTGGGGGTGATTTGAAAAAGTATGGCTTCGGTTCCAAAACATTATCTAGCACTCAAAAGTACTATTAAAAATAATGCCGTCAAAAAATGATTGTTCATTTGAATGTAAATCAATAATTACCTTAATTGCATCGTATCCTTGATTTTTAGAGCTGTAAAGTCATTTGATCCTGTACGGGAACTTTTTTTTTAACATGATATTGTAAAATACAATTGTTATATAGTATTGCCGTTCAAAAAAAACCGTTCTAAAAAAAATTATAGAGAAATACAAAAACTGAAATTTTGCGAATTATTGTAAAAGTTTAAATATCATAGATTAATGAAATATAGCAGTTTTCTACATTTTATCCCTTCTTTTAAATAGTATTAACATATATAAATTAGGAAAAAATGATGCCGTACATTTTTATGCACACCATATCTTTTAGGCTGATGAAAGTGACGCTACAATTTTGAGGGTACTTTATGGCCATCTGATACAGTACGGTATCAACATAATTTTGAAGAGAACAATTGATAATATGATAAAATCACTATGACGTCTAACTGAACTGAAACGGTGTGTATATTATGTCCAAGAATTGAAACTGTCAATCCCAGTATCAACAGTTTTGTATACTTTTTGGTTCAATATATACTTCAAACCTTATTGATACATACATATAATTGATTTGTTTCATTGTAATGATGTGAATAAATAAAACAATCATGTTTTAGAAAAATTCGAAATATTTAATGATAATAATAAAAAAAAATGGTCATTTCATAAAAAAAAAAATTCATAAATTTAATGATGATAATAAGAAATATGGTTTCCCTACATTCCCTACAAATGCTAAACGTCGTAACAGAACGTCACTCCAAAAATGTGCGAGTACTTATGATACTGAAATTAGCAGAATTATTTTTGAAAAATTAAAAATAAAATTGCACATCTACATAATAGACTAGTCAACAAGTGCTATTTGGACCAACTTTTTTCAGCAGTCTCCGAAAATTATGTATGAGGTGTCATTCGATTCGGAATGGCATCTAGATGATTAGATGATTTTTGAAAAAAATGAAGTTCCGCTTGCAAAAATTGTAAAAGTTATTAACAATTAACTAAAAAAAAGGGGTTTTAGTTTTTTGTAAATATCTCAAAAACTAAGAAAGATTTTTCAAATCTGAAAAAAGATTCAAAAAGAGGAGGAAATTTCCTAAAAACAGGTTTGACTCCCGAAACTGTACGATAAATATTTATAATTTTTCCAGAGGGATGATAATACTGCCGAAAACGGGTACTCTGGCTTGGAGAAGCCACGTCCACTTCGGGCACTTCAACAATAAACATTTTTTAAACATGGTAAATATGAAAAAAAAAAATTGAAAAATTCAGGCAGCAACTGAATAGATGAATGAATAATAATCCGCTTGAACAAAATTTTTATAATAATTTTTCATTTAGTTATTCAATAGTTAATTAATAAGTTTTTTCTGCTTGCACATTAACATTGCAAGTGTGATAATTGCTAAACTATAAGTTTTGGATTTTTTTCCTCTCTTGGAGCAATTCTGAGAGACTGAAAATTTGTACAAATAAACTATCTAAATGCCGTATAAAATAAATTTCACCTTACATTTCGTTATATAGATTTTTTCTTTTTGATTCTTTCTATTTAATTTTTTTTTCCCTTTGAACCAACGAAAATGTACGGCATATGAAAAAATATTATCTATGCACAAAATACTTTCAAAATAAATTTATTTCATGTTGTGTCAAATCACCTGCTGGACTACGGAAAGAGAGGGGATTACAACCCTCGATTTTTTCCCCTTGTCGCATGATTTTTGTACGGCGTTGCGGAATAATGGATTAGAAGCAGTATTGAAATAGTACGACACAGATGCCGTACAAGATCAAATGACCAAATTTACCCTGGTAATTGTCAGAAAATAAAAAAAAAATTCGACTTTGTGGACCACCATTTTTGTACGGCACTGCGCGTTTTCTTATTATTTTTCATGGATCTATCGGTGGTAAGAATGCCGTTCAAAAATATGTGACCAAAATGTACCCACTCTACCTGTACTTTCGAATTCTCACCTGCACTCAGTTGGACAGCTTACAAGTGACGGCATAGTGCTGAATCTTATTATTTTATGCTCTTATATCGTTCTAGATAGGTCACCTGGTGGTTCAAATGACCCATAATTTTTTCAGCATGGGCCAGTAGTCTATGTAGTTCATAGGTACTTTTCGGTTTACTTACTAATTGAGCAGCAACATTTTTGTTGGTTTTCAGAAGGTCTTCTAGATTCAGTAAGCTTTCCATCGTTCCATCCATGATTTCCAAAGACTTTTCCTTATGTATCTTTAATAATATTCTAGCATCTGAACATAGATTTCCCAAATTCAATCAAATTGAAAATTTTCAACAATTTTGAAAAAGCAATTTGGGAAATTCAGTTTTCTATTGACCATGTTCTTAGATGAGTTGAAAAAACCCAACTTGAGGGAATCATCTGAAGGTATTGCAGTAGTTTTCATAGAATTACTTATCTCCTGTTGATCGATGGTAGGCTCCATATTATACGACAGCATTATACAATGTTTATGGATTATTGAGAGCAAATAATTATGTTGGTTCTGTACAAGGTAATGATGATATACCTAGTGCTTTCAGTATGTTTATCATGATTGACCTCTTTATTAATCAATCTTTTGAGGTAGCGGGGAAAATTATTATTCATCTTGAGCTTCTTTTCCTGAAAAATTATCATGCATTAATAGTGTGCATGACTTAAGAATGAAAAAACATTCAGTCGAATACTTTATAGTTAGATATTAATCAGTTATTCAACAGTTGTTGATTAAAATAAAAATTTGAAACAGCAATGAACCAAATTTGAGCACATTAAATAGGGTTATATCTCATTATATTCGGAAATTGTATAATAAATAAAAATACTTTCAGACATGAAAGAAATATTTGATGCCTGTTGGGCCGACTTTATAGTGAAGCCGAATCTCTCAAAAGTATGGATATAAGAACAAAGCAAATAAGACTCACCTGCTTATATCTCCTTTCACACGTTATTTTACTTTTATTCATACTTCCAGCAGGGGAGAAAAACTCAATAATATGATGGAACAACGACGACTAACGAACAAGAATAATTGAAATAATGGAACTATGAATCACAATACACTAAACAAGTTTACTTTTGGATCTCAGGGATGATCTCTGCTCCTTGCTTCACATTTCGACATTTATGATATGTTGTTATATGGTTATGTTGAAATATTAAATTAATGACATGGTTATTATCCGAAAAATACATTTACCAAACGTTTCAAGATAATATTAATTCCAAGTCTACTGTACACATCTGAGTAATGTTTTGAGGTAGTTAAACAAAAACGTTTGACAGATAACATAACCAATATGTAGGAGACACATCTGGGAAACATAAAATCAACATTTTATATATCATCTAAAGAATATTATTGATTATGTTATTTGGATGTGGCATGAACATGTGAATGAAAACGTTGGTTTGGTTACTTGATGACAACATTAATGCAATGTTAGTTTGCCAATATCACAAAAATGATCTAATGAATATTGGTGATTATGTTATTTAGATGTGACATAAACATTGGGATGAAAACGTTGCTTTGGAAACTTCATGACAACATTAATGCAATGTTAGTTTGCTAATATTACAAAAGTTATCTCTGAACAATATAACATAACATTATTGTTATGTATCATGTTTAGTGGGACTGATGTCAAGTCAGTCTACTTTAGTGCGCTTGTTCAAATTCATAGCCAGAGTGGTCACCCATCCGGGTAATGAACTCACTCAAGGCTGCAAATTTTTGTTAAATTAAAACCAAAACCTACTCAATGTTATATACCTTGTATATCTCAACTACCAGGGTACTGAATATCAATTCCAGAATTATCCTTATTCTATTCGATTCTTTTGTTCAACATACTTCTTTTTATGTATTGAAGTAATTGATAAAGATAATCATTATTTTGTGGTTATTAAAATCAGTTAGTAATGGGTAAATTCCTTATGAAATATGTATAATTTTTATTCTCACTCCACGTATACCCACCTCTTCTTAGATAATTAGATCTGATTATTAACATGACACATGACCGACCCCATATGCTAGAATTATGAAAATAGAATAGGTATGTGTAATTAATATAATACTCACAATTTTGTTGTTTCAACCTATTTAATATCTGCTTTTCAGAGCAATATACTACACTTTTATATGAACTTGTTTTTCTTCGATTCCCTTTTAGACCAGGCTCTAAGCCTTTAAAAATGGTAAAAAGTGAAATAAAATTATAGTAGAATGAAACCCATTGCAAAATGAAGAGAATATAGCAGCAATGATAAGAAAAATAATTTACGGGCGATCTGAGTTAGGGAAGGGGAAGGGGGTGAGTTTTCAAGGGTAAAAAACGGTTCATCTCGAGGTTGTAGGTAATAAGATGATCTACAATTTTTGTATTCACACTTTTTTCACATAACCTCAAAGTTTATGTGAAAAATTCAAATAACCACTTTTTTAGTTTTTAATTTTTATCTTTAACGAAATTTTCTTTTTTTCACCAATTTTGGTAGAAACTTACCTCTTTATGTCCCAAATACACTGTAATTTTTTGGATTTAAAATATATTTTTTTCACCTTAATTTGACTTAATATTGAAATAGCAGCCTAATTTTCCTTCAAAAATTCTCACGTTAAAAAATCTGCTTTTTTTAAAAAGTAGATGGGCTTTTTGTTCGAAACTCTACTTTCTGATGGTCTCAAAAAAATATACATTAATATGGTAAATTTTCTCGAAATTGCTAAGAAAGTTAATATTTAATAAGTCTACAATATTTTGGGAAAATTTAGAATCAATCATCCTTGGAATCTTCTCTGAATTATATGCGTAGATGCCTATTTGTTGCTATTTTATGATACCTGAGTGACCTACGAAAAATTTGAGCCCATCAAAACGTATTTCGTAGAGAAGTGGAGAAGGAACTAGGAGGGTCTTGGTCTTATTGCCCGTTATTTTGTAGAATTTTCACCATAGTAATGTATATTTTTTCTTAGACCATCAGACCACCTACTTTTTTAAAAAAGCAGACATTTTGACGTGAGAATTTTTGATTGAAAATTAGGCTGCTTTTTCGATATTAAGTCAAATTAAGGTCAACAAAAATATTTTAAATCTAAAAAATTACAATCTATTTGGTATATAAAGAGGTAAGTTTCCACCAAATTTGGTGAAAAAAAAATTTTTTTGTAAAAGACAAAAATTAAAAACCAAGAACGTGGTAATTTGAATTTTTCACATAAATTTTGAGTTTATGTGAAAAAAGTGTGAATACAAAAGTTGTAGATCTTTTCATTACCTACAACTTTGCCGTTCTACTTTTTTCCATAGGACTTGTAGTTTTGCCGAAAATCGAGATAAACCGGTTTTTACCCTTAAAACCTCACCCGCTTCCCCTTCCCGACCTCAGATTGCCCGTAAATTATTTTTCCTATCATTTTTGTTATATTCTCTTCCTATTACAATGGGTTTCATTCTACTATAATTTTTTTCGGTTTCAAAAATTATCGACCCTGGTCTATTTGTGGAATGGGAATATCTGTGAAAAACCCTAGGAATTTATTAATTAAAATTGAAATTGAGGAATGAAGGATAGCTTCTATTGTCATAGAATTTACAAAACTTGACGTATGTATTATTTAGATATATTAATAATAATTATCAATGTTTCGACGTCTTTTGTGGGCTGCACTATTTTGGTCGTTTCTCTAAATACAAAAATATAAAAAAGCACTGATGTGAGGTCAGTACTCTTTGGCGTGCGTGTTCACGTTGGCTAATTTGAAACCCATCTGCAATTTTGTTTTTATTTCCTTAATAATTCGAAAAATAGTAGAATGCAGATGCGCAAATTTTTGAGAAAATTTGTGAGGATCGTATCACTAGAAAATTCAAAAGAATTCTGTATCTCAGAAATTATCCGTCCGATATCGATAACCGATCGAATTGAAACTTGGTAGGTAGTTGCAGAATGCCGACAGAAATACAAATGCGAAATTTTTCGAATAGTATCAACTTGAAGAGAATTATTAAAAATTGGTTCAAGCACTGACGTGAAGTCAGGAGCTTTTGCGCGTATGTTCTATTGTCCATTCTCCTGTATTGGACACTCTTAATCGAATTCACCATGGTAAATTCGATTAAGAGTGTTCAATACAGGAGAATGGACAATTGAACATACGCGCAAAAGCTCCTGACTTCACGTCAGTGCTTGAACCAATTTTTTTTTCGTGAAGTCAGGATAGAAAGCAATGATGAAAAAATTAACACATTATTGTCTACCTTCAATTCTTCTTTAGGAGAAGAATACATAATTATTATTGAAAAATATGGCTGGAATTAATGTCATATTTAAATAATCAAAGTAAAGAAAATTCTAAGTTTAGTTACTAACATATTGAATGAAATTCAATTCAAAGTAATATTCAATTACTTATTCTTAACCAATAAATGTCCATTGATAGATCTAAAGGTGATGAGGTGAAACATAAAGATATATTCTCATTAGTGATAGAAAAACTGGCCTAAAATTCCTCTCTACCCATCACGAGATTTAATATCCACAAATGAGCCTCTCACCTTACAAGATCAGAAGCCTTCAACAAAATTTCAGCGATATCATATTAAAAAGATTCTGTCCGTCCGGCCGTCCGGCCGTTGCCACGATAACTTGAGAACGAGAAGAGCTAGCAACTTGAAATTTTCAGGGTAGGTGGCGCATCTCAATACGACGGACAAGTTCGTTAATGGGCATAATCGGCCCAGTGGTTTCCGAGTAATAATTTTGTTTTCATGCAATATAAATCCGATCGAATTGAAACTTGGTGGGTAGTTGTAGAATATGATCTTAAGCACGTTTGTGGAATTTTGTGCGAATCGTATGGCTAGAAAATTTTTAAAAAATTATTAAAAAATATTTTTGTTGTCACGATAACTTGAGAACGGAATGAGATAGCGGCTTGAAATTTTCAGGTTAGGATGAACACCAGAACGCGACATTTCAGTTTGTTTATGAGCATAATCGGCCAAACGGTTTCAGAGTTATAGCCATCTGAAATTTTCTGAAGTTTCGTGGTTTTTGTTCCTCATTAACTCAAAAAGTACGGAACCGATTGAATTCAAACATGGTTATTAGTTGTAGAATGCCAACGCGGAAATGTTTGCTAAATTTGGTGAGGATAGCATTTGTAGAAAATTTTTAATAAATCATTGAAAATAAAAAAAAAAAATTCTATATATCAGTAACTATTCGTTTGAAATTGCTGAAATTTTGCAAGAGCCTTTATAACCTAACTCTACTGCCAAGTTTCAAGTTCTGGGGAACATCGCGTTATAGTTTTGCCCAAATGTCTGTAACTTTCGAATTTTTTGAAAAAAATGATCTCAAACGATTAAGTTCGACTCCCCAATGAAGAATTCGAGGTCAAATTTCATTCTGTCCGGCCTGCCGTCCGGCCGTCCGGCCGTTGCCACGATAACTTGAGAACGAAAAGAGCTAGCGACTTGAAATTTTCAGGGTAGGTGGCGCATCCCAATACGACGGACAAGTTCGTTAATGGGCATAATCGGCCCAGCGGTTTCCGAGTAATAATTTTGTTTTGAACCAATATAAATCCGATCGAATTGAAACTTGGTGAGTAGTTGTAGAATATGAGCCTAAGCACGTTCGTGAAATTTTGTGCGAATCATATGGCTAGAAAATTTTAAAAAAATTATTAAAAAATATTTTTGTTGTCACGATAACTTGATAACGGAATGAGATAGCGGCTTGAAATTCTCAGGTTAGGATGAGCACCAGAACGCGACATTTCAGTTTGTTTATGAGCATAAGCGGCCAAACGGATTTAGAGTTATAGCCATCTGAAATTTTCGGAAATTTCGTGGTTTTTGTTCCTCATTAACTCAAAAAGTACTGAACCGATTGAATTCAAACATGGTTATTAGTTGTAGAATGCCAACGCGAAAATGTTTGCAAAATTTGGTGAGGAAAGCATTTGTAGAAAATTTTTAATAAATCATTGAAAACAAAAAAAAAATTCTATATATCAGTAACTAATCGTTAGAAATTGATGAAATTTTGCAAGAGCCTTCATAACCTAACTCTGCCGCTAAGTTTCAAGTTTTAATACGATCGGTTTAATATTGTTGGAGATTGGAGCATTCTTGTGTGAATTCAGTAGATGGGTGACCGTTGCCTCGATAACTTTCGAACGAAAGGAGATAGGGACTTGCAATTTTCAGGGTAGGTTGCGTATCCGAAAGGGAGAGTTGAGTTCGTTTTTGGGCATAATCGGTCTAACGGTTTCCAAGTTATACCCACCTGGAATATTATTTCCTTGATAACTCGAAAAAAAAAAAATTGGTTCAAGCACTGACGTGAACTCAGAAGCTTTTGCGCGTATGTTCTATTGTCCATTCTTCTGTATTGGACACCCTTAATCGAATTTACCATGGTAAATTATGTTGTCCATTCTCCTGTATTGGACCCTCTTAATTAAGTGTCCAATACAGGAGAATGGACAACATAATTTACCATGGTAAATTCGATTAAGGGTGTCCAATACAGAAGAATGGACAATAGAACATACGCGCAAAAGCTTCTGACTTCACGTCAGTGCTTGAACCAATTTTTTTTTTCGTGATTTTGTTGAAATTTTCTAGGGGTACGGTTATTAAAATTTTTTTTTTCGTCATTTTTTTCGAATTTTCTAGTGGTACGGTTCTTACAAAATTTTGAACACGTCTTTATGTTGATTTTCTACTACTAGTTACCAAGCTTCAATTCGATCGAATATTTATTTTTTCAGTTATCAAGAAAATAATATTCCAGGTGGGTATAACTCGGAAACCGTTAGACCGATTATGCCCAAAAACGAACTCAACTCTCTCTTTCGGATACGCAACCTACGCTGAAAATTGCAAGTCCCTATCTCCTTTCGTTCGAAAGTTATCGAGGCAACGGTCACCCATCTACTGAATTCACACAAGAATGCTCCAATCTCCAACAATATTTAACCGATCGTATTAAAACTTGAAACTTAGCGGTAGAGTTAGGTTATGAAGGCTCTTGCAAAATTTCATCAATTTCTAACGATTAGTTACTGATATATAGAATTTTTTTTTTTTTTCAATGATTTATTAAACATTTTCTACAGATGCTATCCTCACCAAATTTTGCAACCATTTCCGCGTTGGATTTCTACAACTAATAACCATGTTTGAATTCAATCGGTTCAGTACTTTTCGAGTTAATGAGGAACAAAAACCATGAAATTTCAGAAAATTTCAGATGGCTATAACTCTAAAACCGTTTGGCTGATTATGCTCATAAACAAACTGAAATGTCGCGTTCTGGTGCTCATCCTAACCTGAAAATTTCATGCCGCGATCTCATTCCGTTCTCAAGTTATCGTGACCACAAAAATATTTTTTAATAATTTTTTTAAAATTTTCTAGCCATATGATTCACACAAAATTTCACAAACGTGCTTAGTTTCATATTCTACAATTACTCACCAAGTTTCAATTCGATCGGATTTATATTGGTTTAAAACGAAATTATTACTCGGAAACCGCTGAACCGATTATGCCCATTAACGAACTTGTCCGTCGTATTGGGATGCGCCACCTACCCTGAAAATTTCAAGTCGCTAGCTCTTTTCGTTCTCAAGTTATCGTGGCAACGGCCGGACGGCCGGACGGCTGGCCGGACAGAATCAAATTTGACCTCGAATTCTTCATTGGGGAGTGGAACTTAATCGTTTGAGACCATTTTTTTAAAAAAATTCGAAAGTTACAGACATTTGGGCAAAACTATAACGCGATGTTCCCCAGAACATACGCGCAATAATACATAACCTTTCAAAAGTCCCCTCTCACAAATATACTCCTCTGAAGGCACATGGATCTCTTGAAGAAGAATCGTCTTCTCTATTTCTCAAAGATATTCACTCTTGTTCATAGAAATCACTTCAATATTTAGTTGCCTCCTCCTAAGGAGGATCTCTTTCAAAACCAGGTCTGACCACTAATGTAGGGCTATCATCTCCCATAGATTTGTGATGAAATAACACGATTTTCCCATAACATACGCGTAAAAGATATGTCATCATGACATTCATATTTTTAATTTTGAAGGTTCTCGCAAAAATACGACCATAGACAACATATCATACGACGATTCGCATCCGCTACCGGCGCTACCGCTTTGCTACCGAACTCACAAAAGGCTGCGCGGTTCTCCAACAATATAGAGCCGATCGTGTTCAAACTTGGAATTCTGCAGTAGAGTTAGGTTCTGAAGGCTCTTCCAAAATTTCCCCATGCCGGACGAATAGTTTATGATATATAGATTTTTTTTCAATAATTTTTAATTTTTTTTTTTAATTTTCTAGTAATACCATCCTCACGAAATTCTGCAAGAATTTTCGCGTTGGCATTCTACAACTAATAACCATGTTTGAATTCAATCGGTTTTGTATTCTTCGAGTTAATGAGGAACAAAAAACAACCAAATTTCAGATATTTTCAGATGGCTATAACTCTAAAACCGTTTGGACGATTATGCTCATAAACAAACTCAAATGTCGCATTCAGGTGCACAACCTAACCTGAAATTTTCAGGCCGCTATCTCTTTCCATTCTCAGGTTATCGTGACAACAAAAGTATTTTTTAATAATTTTTTAATAATTTTCTAGCGATATGATTCTCACAAAATTTCACAAACGTGCTCAGGTCTATATTCTACAACTATTCACCAAGTTTAAATTCGATCGGTATTATTTTGGTCGAAAACAAAATTATTACGCAGAAACCATTGGGCCGATTATACCCATTAACGAACTTGTCTGTCGTATTGGGATGCGCCACCTACCCTGAAAATTTCAAGTCGCTAGCTCTTTCCGTTCTCAAGTTATCGTGGCAACGGACGGCACCACAGAATTAAATTTCACATGTGGGCAAAACTATAACGCGATGTTCCCCAAAAACTGTTCTGTATCTCAGAAACTATCCGTCCGATGTTGCTGGAATTTTATTGGAATTATACATGCAAATACAACCATTATGAAGAATGAAGCTGTGACTAATACTTTCAGGTTACCAGAAGAAATCTGTTGAGGAAAATTTCTCAAAAAATACTGTGACGGCATTCTACAAGTATTAACTATGTTTGAATTGGATCGGATCTGAATTTTTTCCTTTATTGAAAAAATAACAACAACATTTCAGATGGGTATTATTCCGGAACCGTTTGGCCGATTATGCCCTTTAACGAACATAACTATCGGATTCGGCTGCGCAGCCTAACCTGAGAATAACAAGTCGCTATCTATCCGATCGGGTTTAAATTAAAAACTTGGCTGTAAAATAGGAAAATTACAATGTTCCTACAAACACACTGAAATCATTACACTAATCTTATCGTGAACAACCTTTTCATATTTTCTGTATATACTCTCGTGGTTTTATTTGATTTGTTTTTTTTTCAGAATCGAGAAAACTCTATACTCATCTGTGTATTCAACATATCACTGTCTGTTTATTCAACGAAAGAGTTAAAGTAGGATAATTTTGAAAATCCGTCCCCATGACGCGAAATGCGAATATTCCATGCGATTTGATTTATATACCTATAAATATTTTGCATCCTGAAAGGAGCTCCATGTGCCATGACCCAATGGCATACACGTGTGCATCTCATGATAGCATACATAGATGTAAATATACTAAAAGCACCGTCGAACACGTTACCTCCATGTCTTCTCTTTATTTATTCAGGAATCTGAGCTTATTCCCTAGAACTTCATCACACTGAAATTCGATGCACGTTTTTGAGGAAATACACCTAGATTCTGTTTATGTGAATTCGGAAATCGGGGTTTATAATATTATAATATATGTTATTATATTTATTCCGTTTCCAATATGTTTCGGATCATTGTGAAAACTCAATATCATATATGCGTGTTCGAATATTTTGCCGAAAATTGTCTCACACGATTAGGTTCCACTCACTGATAAAGAATTTGAGGTCAAATTTCATTATGTCTGCCCAGCCGTTGCCACGATAACTTTCGAATGGAAAGAGATAGCGACTTGTAATTTTTCAGAGTAGGTGGCACACCCAGATACGAAGAACAAGTTCGTTAATGGGCATATTCAACCAACGGTTTCCGAGTACTAATTTAGTTTGGATCTCTATTGGTTTCAACCAGTACATCCGATCGAATTGAAACTTGGTAACTAGCAGTAGAATATCTCCACTAAAACGTATGTGAAATACTACTACTATACTTCTATATACTATATCACAGAAACCATACGTCCGATATCACCCTTGGGTGAAATCAATAGCTGGATGGGTGTCTGTTGCCACGATAACTTTCGAACTGAAAGAGATAGTGACCTGCAATTTTCAGGGTCGGTTGCGCATCCGAATGAGACAATTAGGTTCAATGTTGGGCATAATCGGTCAAACGGTTTCGAAGTTATATCCATCGGGTATTGTTTCTTCGATAACTCAAAAAATACTGATCCGATCGAGTGGAAACTTGGTAAATAGTTGCAGATTACCAACGCAAATACCTATACTCCATTAACTTTTATAAAGTCTCCCGGTTGGCCTGGTTAGTCTATCACGTTTCTGTAACTAAAACAAAGGCTGGTTGGCACTTCTGAAATATCGTCAATGTCAAAACAATTCTCTGAGACGTTGACAATTTCTACTCTAAACAATCAACATAATGATCCTTCTTAGGGCCGGTTTCTCAATTGCGAGTTAACCCGAGTGTTGAGCATTCATGAATATCGCTAAATACATGCGTCAACTCGCAACCTCGAGTTAACTCGCAATTGAGAAACCGGCCCTTAGACAAGATATTATCACAGATTATTATCTTCGAATAATAAGGAACTTTTCGCTTTGAAAGTGAAAATACCGAAAGCAGTTTTGAAGAAGAGGAAGACAAAGTATGACGAGAAGTGATATACAGAACTGAAATCTGCAATAAGAAAACTTCATTCTGTCTTAGGACATGTTGAACTCTCCAATGAAATTACTTAGTTTCCTATCCTATCACTATATTTTATTAGGGTTTAACAGTGACTCGGGTTTAGTAGTACTGCTACATATGATAGTGGTGTATTTCAAGTTGTGCAACAAGGTATTTAAATATCTTAGGTAGGTATATTTCTTGACAATTTAGGAAAGTGGAGAATTCCATAGGTACGTCCGTTCGTTTAAAAGTTTTCCTGCTGGGTTACTGTATCCATTATTTTTCATTAAAATTTCAACACTTGATTCTTGATTTCCGCACAAGAAAATAGCATAACTGAATCTCCCAATCAGTTTATATACGTGAAATATTTCCATACTAACAACAAATGAGAAATTTTCTTCAACAGTCGCCAGGTCTTTGGAATTGTTAAATTCATTAATATCTTCTCAAATTCATTATCTTTCCCAAGAAAATTCACATTGTGCAAAATACGTAATTACTATACGACTTCTATGTAGAGAGAACAACGTTGCGTAGTTATCTGACAGGAAAATGAGCATAACCTAACATTTTCGAAATATACACTGTGAAATGTGCCAAAATTTCATGAAAAACCGGGGTTATATCACGATAACTTGAGAACGGAAAGAGCGACTTGCAATATTCAGGGTAGGCTGCGCATCCAAATCCAATATTGAAGTTCATTATAAGGCATAATCGGCTGAACGGTTTTGGAATTATACTTATCTGAAATTTTGTTGTTATTTTCACTCAAAATAAACCTACAAATCCGATCCAACTAAATCTCGGTAATTACTGGTAGAATGTCAACGCGCTAAATTTCGCGAAATTTCGTAATTATCGTGTCACTAGAAAAAAATATTTTTTTATTTCTATGCGTCAGAATCATCTGAAATTTTGCACATAACTTCGAGCCGAGCTTCGAGCTACCATTTTACAATTGAGTACCTACCGAATTTCAGCACGATCAACTTCGTATGAGGCGTGAATAGACAATGCAAATTGTGCATTTTTTTGTTGTTGAAGGGTTGAATAGTAGATAATTATTTTTCTGGTCGTCACTGATGTACATAAGATATAAACCGGGTAGCTACTATGCAAACATTATTCCGGTACTATCCTGCTATGCTAGGTAAGGGCCGTAAGATTAATGGTAATTTAAACTTTATATTCGGTAAACGCAGATCAAGGTTGATCTATGGTTTAAACCTGTTTGTTAACTTTAAATACAGAAGATCGAATAGTCAACGATTACTGTTTGCGGTTGGTAGTATCAATGTACATTTGAACTAACCTAATCGTATTTAATTCTCACCTGGTTATTTTTTTATACTTTGGATACTTCTTCTAAAATAATACTGAATTTCTCGAGTAGAGAAATTCAGCTTTAGTACGAAAATATGCGGATGTTTTGGAAGCAGAAATACTGATCATGCCAGCAACCAAATGGAGGAAGAAAGTGGACGAAACTCGGACTTTCAATGATTCTGTGGGAATTTACAGTAAATTGTCAGTCAAGAAGAAAGAATTCGCTAAGTAAAGGTTGAGGGATTTCATAGAAATAAAAAAAGCACTGACGTGAAGTCAGTACTCTTTGGCGCGCGTGTTCACGGTGGCTAATTTGAATTGAATGATGAGTACTTCAAGCTCAGTGGATAGAGCGAGCCGAAGATCTATCCAAAGGATAGTGGACACCCTTCACTGTCGGTTCAAAAATGAACAGTGCTGTATCTAAGCTGCCATCAGGATAGAGTAACAAAGTTGGAAAAGAACACAAGTGACTCTCCTTAGTCGCACAAGCTCCTAGAATATTTGGGAGGGTACGTATAATCCTAATCATGTTTATAGCACGCGCGCCAAAGCAGATTGACTTTTCACACTTTTTCTTTCATTGTTAAGTCAATCTGCTTTTGCGCGCGTTCTATAAACATGATTAGGATTATACTGACCCTCCCAAATCTTCTAGGAGCTTGTGCGACTAAGGAGAGTCACTTGTGTTCTTTTCCAACTTTGTTACTCTATCCTGATGGCAGCCTAGATACAGCACTGTTAATTTTTGAACCGACAGTGAATGATGTCCACTATCCTTTGGGTAGATCTTCGTCTCGCTCTATCCACTGAGCTTGAAGTACTCATCATTCAATTCAAATTAGCCACCGTGAACACGCGCGCCAAAGAGTACTGACTTCACGTCAGTGCTTTTTTTTTTCAAGTTCCTTTAACAAATATAGCTATCAATACAGTTTGGCTGTTAGCTTTACCGTAGATCGGAAAAAAATGCGGTTGTGGCTCCTCCGTTAGGGACGCAATTGCATCTTCCCCAAATCCGAAATTATTTTAATATAGATCTACCGAATATAGTTATTTATAAATTCGCCTCAGGCCACCATACAGACATTTAAAATCAGAAACAACGCTATTTCCCCCAAACTGACTTGTGTCCGTGCACTGAATTGACATGAATATTCTTTTAAAACCTCACAATATCGGCTCATTACTCCCAACATAACCCAAACAACCCAAAACCATTCACTTCTCGTCTGCGCAAGCGCAGTATACTCGTGGCTAAAAGTCCTCCCAAAATTACACACCTCACAAAAAACTCCGATTCTCCAACACTAGTGGTTCAGGAGATATCGCTTCTAGAATCCACGCATGCGCAGATCCTCACCAGGGGATTCTATAGCGGAATAGCACCGCCACCTCAAAACCCCAATCCTCTCTGACGAAAGCACCAGCAGTTAAATCACTGATGGTCTGCTCATGCGCATAACGAATTGTGCCCGTAAGGAGTTACATCAATTTCAAAATTAGCCCCAGGTCCACGGTATGGACACTTTAACTCTGAAACAACGCTACATCCCCCAAACTGACTTGTCCTTGCACTGAATTGCTATGAATATTCTTTTAGAACCTCATAATATCGACTCAGCACTCCCAACATAACCCATCCAACCCAAAAACAGTCACTTCTCTTCTGCGCATGCGCAATCTACTCGCGGCTAAAAGTCCTCTCAAAATAACACACCTTACAAAAAACTCCGATTCTCCAACCCTAGTGGTTCAGGAGATATCACATCTCTAATCCACGCATGCGCAGACCCTCAATAGGGGATTCTATAGAGGAATAGCATCCGCCACCCCAAAACTCTAATCCTCTCTGACGAAAACAACACCAGTTAAATCACTGATGGTCTGCTCATGCGCATAACGAAAAATGCCTGTAGGGGTAACATCAATTTCAAAATTAGCCCCAGGGCCACGGTACGGACACTTTTACTCGGAAACAACGCTACATCCCCCAAACTGACTTGTCCTTACACTGAATGCTATGAATATTCTTTTAAAACCTCATAATATCGACTCAGCCCTCCCAACATAACCCATCCAACCCAAAAACAGTAACTTTCCTTCTGCGCATGCGCAATCTACTCGCGGCTGAAAGTCCTCTCAAAATAACACACCTTACAAAAAACTCCGATTCTCCAACGCTAGTGGTTCGGGTGATATCGCATCTTTAATCTACGCATGCGCAGACCCTCATCAGGGATCTGGATTCTATGGAGGAATAGCATCCGCCACCCCAAAACCCCAATCCTCTCTGACGAAAACTACAGCAGTTAAATGACTTCTCATCTGCGCATGCGCACAACGAAAAATGCCCGGAAAAGGCAGCATGAACCTCAAAAAAATAGGTTTCGGCATTTAAAGCAAAGTATTCCGCAAAATAGTAGTAATTTTTTGATTTTTTTCATGTCACTTGATCTTCACGAAATTTTTCAAAATTGTTTGCTTTGGTCTTTTGCATCTAACTACTGAGTTTCAATTTAATCAGATCAGTATTTTTCGAGTTATCGTGAAAACAAAATTTTCAAATTTTCACAAAATTTTTTTGCCACTTTTGGGCCGTCCCTTCAACACAAAACTTCGCAGGCATATAAAGGTCATGATTCTACAATCTGATGCCAAATTTCAAAAAGATCGAGTGATCGGTTCCGGAAATATTCATAAAAAACGTTTTTACTAAAAATGGCCTTAACTCCGAAACCGCTCGGTCGATTTCGCCTGTTAACGAACTTGTCGGAGATATTTACGTTAAGAAACTACCCTGCAAATTTCAACGCTCTAAGTCGTTCCGTTCGAGAGTTATCGTGCTAACGGCCGGACCGGCCGGCCGGCCGGACCGGACGGACAGAATTGAATTTGACCTCGAATTCTTCATCAGGGAGTCGAACCCAATCGTTTGAGACCATTTTCGAAAAAAAATTCGAAAAATACAGACATTGTGACGAAATGATAGCACGTTATTCCTTGCGGAACACGCGCGCAAAAAGGAGAAAATGAAAAATCCAAATATATTTCACAATTTGTTGAAACCTTCTAAGAATGTTTCTGTATGAAAGAAATATCAATTAGAGAGCATTGTAATGGATACTCTGGGCTCTTATTCCACACTAATTATCTGTGAATTTTATATCAAGAAATAAATTCTTGTTGATATATTAATTACTATTCTTCATTTATATACATAGTTCTACTGCTTTGTAGTCTGATAAATATCTTCTTAAACTCAATTAACTAAAGTAACAGTTGTCAAGCATTCGCCTTCTCATATTTCCATCATAGCATTTCAAGCAGCATTCGTAATCAATCCGCTCAAATCATTTAATTTTTCCACACAGGAATCATTAGTTGCAATTCCATACCCGTTTCTTATGCATTGTGCGATATTGCCCAAACCATACCTTGTCTTGTAGTAGCTCTATATTAATTTTAATTCCTGTATCATCCCAATGATTAACTCGTTTTTCATCTCATACGCTATGTTATAAAATCTATTTAAATCCTTCAGTAAGTATAAATTTCGGTATCGGAATCCGAATAACCCTCATCAAAATTCATATTCACTTCGAAACAATTCAAAATAACCACGATGACAATTCAACCTTTGGAATTTTCTAGGGTTATGGTTCTTACAAAATTTTAAACACGTCTTTACGTCGACATTCTACAACTAGTTACCAAGCTTCAATTCGATCGAGTCCATTTTTTTGAGTTATAAAGGAAATAATATTCCAGGTGGGTATCACTCCGGAACCGTTGGACTGATTATGCCCGCAAACGAACTTAAAATTCGGATACGCAACATACCTTGAAAATTGCAAGTCCCTATCTCATTTCTTTCGAAAGTTATCGAGGAAACGGTCTCCCATCCATCTACTGAACTCACACAAGGCTGTCCGAATCTCCAACAGCATATATCCAATCGTGTTCAAACTTAGAACTTAGTAGGCGAGTTAGGTTCTGAAGGCTCTCGCAAAATTTCATCGATGTCGGACGAATAGTTACTAATATATAGATAATAATTTTTTTTTTCAATGATTTTTTAAAAACTTTCTAGTAATGCAATCCTTACGAAATTTTACAACAATTTTCGCGTTGGTATTCCGTAACTATTAATCGATTATGACGGTTAAGTTCGTTAATGGACATAGTGGGTGAGTTCAGTAGCTGGATGTGTGATCGTCAAAATAAATTTCGAATGGAAAGAGATAGCGACTTGACATTTTTTGGGTAGGTTGCGCATACAAATGGGACAGTTGAGGTAATTGTTGGGCATAATCGGCCAAACGGATTCGAAGTTATACCCATCTGAAATATTGTTCCTCAGGAACTCATAAAATACAGATCCGATCGAATTGATACTCAATAAGTAATTAGTTGTAGAAGGCCGATGCGCAAAGTTTTGCAAACCTTCAAGCCACCATTTCACGCTCGAGTACTGGATTTCAGCTCGGCTTCCTATTGAAAAAATTTATGTGAAAATAAAATTTCGAAATGGTATCTGCTTTTTCTGAAATTCCGAATCATGTAAATCTCAGAATTGTAACAACACTTCGATGGTTGAGATGTTAGCTTGCTTGCCAGAAGCGCAGGATATTCGGGTTCGAATCTCCGAGTAAGTTCACTATTTTATTTATTTTAAAATTTGTATTCGCAGTAGATGTCCAATGCAGTGTTTCACGTATTGACGCTAAAAAGACGGCTTGAAGGTTCATACAGTAATTCGTGAAGGTGTCTAATGCATGAATAATGACAAACACATTGATCCTGTCCTCTGGAGAACAATGTTGTAGTATGTTTATGTTGGTTCAATATTTCTGCAATAAAATATCTGCGTCATTGAAATAAATCTCGAATGTTCAATCTAATTGACTGGTAAGTGTCATTAATGAAAACATTGGTTCAAGCACTGACGTGAAGTCAGGAGCTTTTGCGCCCATGATCAATTGTCTATTCACGCCTCATACCTACGCTATCGATCGAGCTGAAATTCGGTAGGTACTTGACTGTAAAATGGTGGCTCGAAGTTATGTGCGGAATTTCAGCTGACAAAATTACTGTTACTAATCTTTCATCGGACACTCTTAATCGAAATAATCATCGATCTGGACCGTTTTCGCAGCTTTTATAAGATATGAATACATTTCGTACCATTCTAATGACATTAGTATTATTATATTATTTCCGTAATGTATTCTATTGGAATTGACATTCGTTAAATATCTAATAATATACGAAAAGACTACGTAATTTCAGGATACGATATTCACGAACTTCCGCGAAAATTAGTGCCTTGGCATTCTACAGGGTGTCCCAGAAGTCGACGTCAAGCCGGAAGCGGGTGATATCACAAGTCATGATAGTTATCAGAAAAATATTGAAAAAAAACTAGGTGTTGTAATTTCAAACTAATAGGCATTTAAAGAAAATCGACAAAATCTATACTATGTGATGGTTATTGAATTCTCATTTCTACAAATCTTAATTTTTTGTCAATTTTATTTTTGTTTTGTCATTCTGAACAATGCGTCTGTATATTATTGCCCAAAACTTCATAACTTTTGCTCTCGTTTAGAGCAAAATGTTACTTTTTGCACCACTAAATATTCAAAGCTCATATTTCATCTAATTTCAACTGCCTGTTCTGAAAAAAAAATGTACTACGCTAGTTCGGCAAGTAACTGTAAAAGTTGGCGCAATTAATGAGGATTCCAAAATGGTATAACAATTGGTAGTAATTCTGCAATTTTTTCGGCTAGAATTTTTTCTGCTGAGAAATCCATTTACCAACCAATTTTTTCTAAAAACTTCAATTGATTCTGGTGTACCCAAGCCTTTAATTCACGCCATTACTGTAATATTTATGGTTTAATCAAAGAGAAAGCTAATAATTTTACTATTTGTGAGCGATGCAGGTAATGACGCCAGATAAAAATCGCTCTTCTACTGTTTCCAGGTAGTCTGAATCTTTTTGGCGCTCTAGTTCCTCGGTGCTGAGTGCTTATCAATTTGCCCAAATGTCTGTAATTTTCGAATTTTTCGATGAAAATGGTCTTAATCGATTTGGTTCGACTCACTGATCAAGAATCCGTGGTCGAAATTCATTCTGTCCGGCCGGCCGCCCGGCCGGTCTGGCCGGCTGGCCGTAGGCACAATAACTCTCGAACGGAATGAGCTAGACAGTTGAAATTTTCAGAGTAGGTTTGGGAGATAAATATCTCGGCTAAGTTCGTTATTGGGCAAAAACGGACAGATGGTTTAGGAGTAACAAAAAAAAAAATTTTTTCACAAAACAAATTCCAAATTAAATTTTTTTCAATAAACAGTTTTACCATAAGAATCCAATGATATCATTTTGAACTCTAACAAACTAATACTTTCGGAGATATGATTTTTCAAAATTTCAATAATAAATCGAATTTCTACGTTTTCACAGAATGATATGATTATTGTATGTATGAATTGTCATAATGTCAACTTATTTTCCTGAGACATGACATTATCTAATCAATCGAAGAATTATGAGAATAAAGTGTATTCCGAAATGTGAGCGAAGTGAGAAAAATCTCAGTTGTTTGCTCCGAAATTAGTTTTTCTCAGAAAAGTCTTACATTTCGGAACGGAACATGAAGTAAGAGGTCTGAGATTAGTGAGACTGCTTTTTATCCATAGACATAGAATGCTCAGTTCTCTGAATTTATGACGGGACTGACGGAAGGGAATATTATAGCTTCAAAAATATTGGGGTTGAAATACTCGTATTTTAGCGATGCAACGGGGACCTCACCCAAAAATGTTTGAAAATATTACGTAAATATTGAAAGCATAATTCTGTAGTTCGAGACAGGAGAAAATTTGGTGAACGAAGATCAGGAAATTTTTGATCGATTACAAGGTAATTTTTTCATTATTACTTCTCTTCTTTCATAGATGTTTCATGGAATATCTACTATTTGTAGGTACTTTAAACCTGTTTTGGGCAATTGTCATACGAAACTTGTTTTTTTGGCGCTCTAGTTCCTCGGAACAGAGTGCTTATCAATTTGCCAAATGTCTGTAATTTTGGAATTTTTGGCTGAAAATGGTCTCAAACGATTTGGTTCGACTCAGTGATCAAGAATCCGAGGTCGAAATCGATTCTGTCCGGCCGGCTGGCCGGCCGTAGGCACGATAACTCTCGAACGAAAGGAGTAAGCGGATAGAAATTTGCAAGGTGGGTTTGGAGCGTGAATATCTCGGACGAGCTCGTTAATGGGCGGAATCCATCAAGCGGTTTCGGATTTATGGCCGATTTTAGTAAAAACATTATTTACGAATATTTCCGAAACCGATCACTCGATCTATCTGAAATTTAGCATCGAATTGTAGAATCATGACCTTTATACGCATGTGAAGTTTCGTATTGACCAGATTACCGCAAAGTGTAAAAAAAAAATTAAAAAATTTGAAAAAAAGTTTTTCTACAATAACTCTCGAACGGAATGAGCTAGGTAGTTGAAATATTCAGAGTAGGTTAGGGAGATAAATATCTCGGTCAATTTCGTTATTGGGCAAAATTGGCCAGATTTAATTTGATTTCTTCCATGGTGCAGTTCTCATTTTCAGATTGCTCATTTAATCTTGATAAATAAACTATTATTTGAATTGAATTTCCTTTATGATGCAGTTCTATCATAAGAATACATTGGTATAATTCCCAACTCTGAGAAACCAATACTTTCGGAGATATAATTTGTCTGTTTGAACTAGAGCGCCAGAAAGCTCCTGTCCACAGGGCTTGAACCCATTTTTTTTTCTGTTCTATATTCATTATTGAATTTCCTGATTCAGAAAACTTTTTTAATAAACATTACAACAACATTAATATTAAATAAATGTTCAAACTGTCTTACTTCAGCCGCAATACACTTTCGACATCGTCGAAAGAAAGATCGGACTATCAGACTGGCTAATCCTCCGCTATTGACATGATTATTATTCAATTCATAAGAGCCAAGGCTAATACCTATAGGGGCTCAAAAAAATATACATTTTAAATGCAAAAAGCTTAGAATTAAGTCACTTTGTGATTAACAGTATTGATGAGAAACAAATAATTGAAACAAGAAAAAAAAATAGCCAAAAAGGAACACATTACGGCTTTCATCATTCTCCGCCGTAGCTCAGATACATTTTCGATAGGTCTTGAGTAAACCTAATCGGACCGTAAAACTTTCTCCCAGAATCGTTGATCCTGCCGGTGTCTTCGAATCATCATTTGATAGAATCCAACTCTTGGGAGGTAATCTCGGGGTTGTAGAGTTTGTACCCTCTGAGGACGGGTTTCTCAATTGCGAGTTAACTCAAGGTTACGAGTTACGCATGTATTTATTCATGAACGCGTAACACTTGGGTTACCTGCAACCTTGATTTAACTCACAATTGAGAAACGGGCCCTCAATGTGATAAGGGTGTAATCTGTTTTTTTTTTTCAATATTCTGTGTGCAGTACCTACTTGTGGATACCGTGGTCTTTTTTTAACTCTCTTCATCTGTTTCAAATAAAGAACTCAAAGTAACCACCTTTAGTGCACTTGAATCATTTAGAGTTAGTAGGAAAAATTGTTTCGTAAATGGATTTCTCAGCAGAAAAAATTCTAGCCAAAAAATTTGCAGAATTACTAGCAATTGTTATAACATAACATTTTGGAATCCTCATTAAACTTTCACAGTTACTCGCCGAACTAGCGTATTAGATTTTTTGGCGCTCTAGTTCCTCGGAACTGAGTGCTTATCAATTTGCCCAAATGTCTGTCATTTTCGAATTTTTCGATTTAAATGGTCTTAAACGATTTGGTTCGACTCACTGATCAAGAATCCGTGGTCGAAATTCATTCTGTCTGGCCGCCCGGCCGGCCGTAGGCACGATAACTCTCGAACGGAATGAGCTAGACAGTTGAAATTTTCAGAGTAGGTTTGGGAGATAAATATCTCGGCTGAGTTCGTTACTGGGCAAAATCGGACAGATGGTTTCGGAGTAACAAAAAAAATTTTTTTTTACAGAACAAATTCCAAATTAAATTTTGTTCAATAAGCAGTTTTACCATAAGAATCCAATGATATCATTTTTAACTGTAACAAGCTAATACTTACGGAGATATGATTTTTTAAATTTCAATAATGAATCGTATTTCACAGAATGATATAATTATTCATAATGTCATAATGTCATAATGTCATAATGTCATAATGTCATAATGTCAACTTATTTTCCTGAGACATGACATTATCTAATCAATCGAAGAATTATGAGAATAAAGGGTATTCCGAAATGTGAGCGAAGTGAGAAAAATCTCAGTTGTTTGCTCCGAAATTAGTTTTTCTCAGAAAAGTCTTACATTTCGGAACGGAACATGAAGTAAGAGATCTGAGAGAAGTGAGACTGCTTTTCATCCATAGACATAGAATGCAAATAGAATGTAAATATTGAAAGCATAATTCTGTAGTTCGAGAGAGCAGAAAATTTGGTGAACGTAGATCAGGAAATTTTTGATCGATTACAAGGTAAATTTTCATTATTACTCTTCTTTCATACATGTTTTATGAAATATCTACTATTTGTAGGTACTTTAAACCTGTTTTGGGCAATTGTCATACGAAACTTGTTGGCGCTCTAGTTCCTCGGAACTGAGTGCTTATCAAACTGCCAAAATGTCTGTAATTTTCGAATTTTTCGATGATAATGGTCTTAAACGATTTGGTTCGACTCACTGATCATGAATCCGAGGTCGAAATCGATTCTGTCCGGCTCGAACGAAAGGAGTTAGCGGATTGAAATTTGCAAGGTGGGTTTGGAGCGTAAATATCTCGGACGAGCTCGTTAATGGGCGAAATCCATCAAGTGGTTTCGAGTTACGGCCGATTTTAGTAAAAATATTTTTTATGAATATTTCCGAAACCGATCACTCGATCTATCTAAAATTTAGCATCAAATTGTAGAATCATGACCTTTATACGCATGTGAAGTTTTGTATTGACCAGATTACCGCAAAGTGTAAAAAAAAATTTTGAAAATTAAAAAAAAGTTTTTCTACAATAACTCTCGAACGGAGCTAATTCGATTTCTTCCATGGTGCAGTTCTCATTCTCAGATTGCTCATTTAATCTTGATAAATTAACTATTATTTGAATTGAATTTCCTTTATGATGCAGTTCTATCATAAGAATACATTGATATAATTCCCAACTCTGAGAAACCAATACTTTCGGAGATATAATTTGTCTGTTTGAACTAGAGTGCCAGAAAGCTCCTGTTCACAGGGCTTGAATCCATTTTTCAGTACAGGCAGTTGAAATTGGACGAAATATGAGCTTTGAATATTCAGTGGGGTAAAAAGTAACACTTTGTTCCAAACGGGGGCAAAAGTCATTAAGTTTTATTCAATAATATACAGACGCGTTATACAGGATGACATAACAAAAATAAAATTGCCAAAAATTTAAGTATTATTTATATTAAATTTGGAGAAATGGGAATTTTATTACCGCCACGAAATACAGATTTTGTCGATTTTCTTTAAATGCCTATAATCTTGAAATTACATCACGTAATTTTTTTTTATGTTTTTCTGATAATTATCATGACTTGTAATATCACCCGCTTCCGGCTTGACGTCGACTTCTGGGACACCCTGTATGAAATTAAGCGAGTTTTGATTAGATCGGATTTGTATATTTTGAGTTGAAGAGGAAACAACAACAAAATTTCAGATGTGTATAACTCCAACACCATTAGGACGATTATGCCTATTAACGAACTTAAATGACGCATTCGGATACGCAACTTACCCAGAAAATTGCAAGTCCTCTTTGCGTTTTCAAGTTATCGTGAGATACATAATATTTGTTCTCAATTTTTTTTAACTCTTTGGTGATACGATCCGCACAAAATTTCAAATATATCTTTATGTCGGTATTCTACAAATAGTTACCAAGTTTCGATCGGATCTGTGTTTTTTGAATTATCGAGAAAATATTAATCCAGATGGGTATAACTCCGAAACCATTGGGCCGATTATACCCCAACAACGATCATAAAGGTCCCATTCCGATGCGCAACCTACCCAGAGAATTGTGACTTGCTATGTCTTTTCGTTAGAAAAGTATCGTGGTAAATGGTAACCCATCATGTAAAGTTGGGTTTAGAAGGCTTCCGCAATATTTCAGTGATAACTTAGAACATTTTTCACTGATTTTCAATAATTTCTAGTGATACGAAGCTTACGAAATTTCGCAGAAATTTGTGCGTCAGCATTCTCCAAATAATTACCATGTTTGAATTGGACAGGATTAGTATTTCTTGAGTTATTGAGGAAATAACAACAAAATTTCAGATAGGTATAACTTGGAAACCGTTTGGCCGATTATACCTACCTATTGAAAAACTCAAATGTCGTATTCGGATGCGCAACCTATCCTAAATATCACTATCTCTTTCCGTTCTGAATCACTATCTCTTTCCCGCCGGTGGACAGAATCAGAAATTTGGACAAAATGATTGCACGCTTTGACCTATAAACATTCGCGCAGAAATAAATCGGTGTGATTATTCGAGAATTGCCCGGCGAATTTCGCTAGGATTTGGTATGATGGCAAAACGATCGACCTCTATAATTTAACTCGCAGATCGCGATTACTCAAACATGCCAGGCGCCAGTCATATGTTCGATGTTCGACAGGGGGGAAGCCTGATACTCCTGACAGGCCGACCAAGTTTCCGTGGGGCGCTTCCGGTCGGGATGACGCCACATGTTTCCTAATAGAAAATATGCATCACGGATAACCGGTGCGAGGCGTTCGTTCATTCAGAACTCCATTCATAAAGTTGCCTCTTCCCACGCGGCGATTCTCACACGTCTACACATTAGAACTTACAGATGGATTTGTGCTCACTCACGATCCCAGTGATGGATTCAGAATAGTTTACAATATACCTCAATTCAATGTTGCCACTACAAATTTCGGATCCAAAGCTTATGACATTTTGTAAGCCTTTATTAATTGATATGATTCGAAGTCAAAACGGGCAAAATTTTCTATTTTAAGGATTTCTGAAGGTTCCCAAATATACAGGGTATTCGGCAGAACGTTGAACATATGAAAATGGTGGAGAGTTGGGGTCATCTGCTACTTACTCAGCCCTATTTTATTTTTTTCTTTCGTCTAGTTTCAGCACTTTCTTAACTTTAAAGTGTAATTTTTATTAAAAATGGATAATAATATGGGCAATATTTTTTCAATGTTGGTAGATTCTTATAAAATTATTGCTTCATACAGATGTTAGCTAGAAAAAAATTATGAGTCCTCAAACTTACAGAAAGAAGTAAAAAATACTTAAATCTTAACTTGAACTTGCATTAAAAAATAAACAGAAAATTATTGAGGAGTTCCAATTCTAGCAAAATATCCCCAGTGTGTGACCTTTCTAATAGTATGTAGTTTGCTTTTATAAAATGAGGGAAGCCCTGTGGACAGGAGCTTTGGCGTTCTTGTTCAAACTTTGACAAATCATATCTCCAAAATTGGTTTCTCAGAGTTGGGAACTATATCAATAGATTCTTATGATAGAACTGCATCATAAAATAAAATAAACTAAATAAGAATCTATTGGTATGATTTCCAATAGAGATGTGCCGGATCATTGAATGTATGAATCCGCGGATGCGGATACGGATACGGAACACCGGTTTCTAGATCCGCGAATACGAATACGGATACGGATCTAGACTCTCTTACGCATTCGATCTCTGTTTTTAAAGTTTAATTTACCATTGCTCAATTTCGATTACGGTTTATAATATTTTTGAGTTGCTGTAGTTATGTGTGATATTTTGTCCATATAACGATAACTTACTATGGAGATTGAATGCTGTTAAGTTAGAGAATTTGATTTTTGTTATTATTCAAAATATCAGAGATAGCTTTGAGTTTTGATCTAAGGAAGACTTCTAAGTAGTCATATTCTCATGACTACCAGAGAAGGTAGAAATATTGTTTATTTATTTGATTTTTACAATTCAAATGTGCAAAATATAAGTAAGTATTCTTTGAAAATAAAACATATTTTGAATAGTTTTCGTTGCTAGATATTCACCCTCACTCACAATTTCGAAAGTCTAATAACATATAAAACTTAATCAGATCCGTTCGAGATCCGCCAAAAAAATGGCGGATACCGATCTTTGTTTTGCTTCGGATATCCGCGAATACGGATATAATACGGATATCCGGAACATCACTCAATTCCAACTCTGAAAAACCAATACTTTCGGAGTTATGATTCGCCAAAGTTTGAACAAGAGCGCCGAAGCTCCTTCGGGGCTTCAGGGCTTTCACACTTTTTCAATCTGGCGTATGTGCGTCGTCTTCAAGAATCTTCGTATTTAAATTCGAAACGTAGGTCTATAATCATCTCATGTTGGATTTACGTACATCAGCAGATTATATTTAAAGTGTTCTATGAAATCATATAGAATTATTCAGAATAATGATTGAAAAATCATATCTCTGAAAGTACTAGTTTGTTGGAGTTGAGAAGGATATCAATGGATTCTGATGATAAAACTGCATCTTAAAACAAATCGAATTCAAAATTTGTGATTTTGCCCAATAACGAATCTAACCGAGATATTTATCTCCCAAACCTACTCGAAAATTTCAACTGTCTAGCTCATTCCGTGCGAGAGTTATCGTGTTAACGGCCGGACGGAAGGCCGAACAGAATCGATTATGGCCATGGGTTCTTGATCAGTGAGTCGAACCAAATCGTTTAAGACCTGTAACGTGCCAATCGTCCACTTATAGACGATTGTCGAGCATGATAATCTACTTTTAATTTTCTAGGGGTGGTAGGCTAAACTGGCTTAATTCGGCAACAAAACTCCCTCCCAGGTTTTCACAATATATATATTAAAATTGAAAAATTACAATAGGTCGACCCTTTTTCACTCTACACAGTCCTATACTACTTAACTTAATAGAAAACAACGTCGTGGCCTCCTCGGAGTTCGATACTATGATCCTGATCTTGATGTTCCAATTTCAAAGAAACCACTTCTAGATGGTCTTCCAATTCGAAGTAAAGTGTCTTCTGGTTATTTTCCCATCCAAAGGAAGTAGGTACTACGTTGATTCCCACAATTTCAAGTGTAGTTGGTATATCTGGATGATTCCTCGGTACAAATTCAATTCCAGCCAAGGTATAACTTGTATCAAGTCAAGGTACAATTTCAATATCAGCCAAAGTATAACTTCTGTCCAAGCCAAGGTATGATTACCATCCAAGCCAAGGTACAATTTCTATCCAAGCCGAGGTGCGAGAATTTCAGCACAATTCTCACCGATAATTCAACTCGTAAATCTAACGATATACAAATGCTGTTATATTGAAATCTTCAGGAACACAAGAAGAACCTCAGCATTTCCATGAAACATGAAGATGCAGACGCTCTGGTTTTACGCGCAGGCTCCCGGTAGTGTTTGACGCGTTATAATTCACGCCACTATCAAAACAGAGGCGGATCGTCCACTTGATTTATCCATAGACGTGCTATATCGTTGCAGACCATTTTAAGCTAAAAATTCGAAAATTACAGACATTTGGGCAAATTGATAAGCATCTCTGTTCTAAGGAACAAGGGGACAAAAAACAAACATTCAAGAGTTATTTCATAATTTTATCAAGTAGTAAATTTCCGACGAAAATCTTTACCTTTACGGAAAGTGAAATGTTTTGCGAAGTTTAATACTGTATGGTGAAAATTAAATGATGGATTGAAATTATGTAAGTTCTGGAATTAAGTATACAAAGAAAATAGCTGTACCAGTTAGGTGCGTTAATGAGACAATATTTTTAATAATTTATTTAATTAATAATTTCTACCTGCTTTGTGTAACCATCCCAAGGGTATAGTGAATGTCATTTTGCACCACTTCTAGTGGCAAGCCGTAGATCATTTGATTTTTACCAACCTTTCAGTATTAAATTCCGCAAAACATTTCACTTTCCGTAAAGGTAGAGTTTCGTCGAAAATCTCCTACTTGATAAAATTATTAAATAACTCTTAAAGGTTTTTTTATAGATGCAAATTACGTACCATTAGAAAGGTTACACAACAGGGATGTTTTGCTAGAATTGGAACTCTTCAATCAATATTCGTTTTTTTTTAATGCGAGTTGAAGTAAAGATTTAAGTGCTGTCTACATCTTTCTGATTAAAAAAAAAAATATTGCCTGTTTTGTCCATCTGTAATAATTACACTTCAAAGTAAAGTGTTGAAACTGATAGAAAGCAAAAAAAAATAATATTTTTTAAATATCCAGAGAGGACCAGAGCTAAATAAATTAGTCAACAAGTCCAGAGCGTTCCTGCCAATAGGGTCCTTCATAATGGCTTCGTATAATTAATATACTTATGCATATATTTCACAAGCCAAATAGACCCCAGGGGGTTCATTGATTTGACGAGAAAGCAAGAGCAGACGCGTTTCTGGCTTCTTGGCCTTCATCAGTACTCTGTAGCTTCTCAACAAATTCAACTAAACTGACCCGGGTTAAGCCTCTCAGAGCCGGCTTGGTCGATCATACCTAATCGCCTACACCACCTATGAGCAGGCCCGCCGCTAGCTGTTTCATCGCCCGCGTGCAATACCAATTATGCCGCCCTACGACTACTTACTCTGAGTATCGTCAAAAAAGGATAATTAATGTTTTTTCATTATGGTGGAAAAAAAGAATAACAACTTTACGAAGATCAAGAATCCGTGGTCAAAATAGATTCTGTCATCATATCTACCGATAAGAGACATGTCATATTTATTTCTGGTTCTATTCAAAATCGTTGTTCATCATGATATAAAATATCTCCTGTTGTAAAAAATTATGTATGATTGAATGCGAAATGACAAATGAAATAACCTCAGCTAGTTTCGGATTAATAATTTTTAGCACCCTTGTTTTTTTTAAATTACACTTTTTTATGCGCATTTTCTGAGGAACATCGCGTTATCATTTTGCCCAAATGTCTGTAATGTTCGAATTTTTTGCCAAAAATGGTCTCATACGATTAAGTTCGACTCACTGGTGAAGAATTGTAGGTCAAATTTGATTCTGTCCGGCCAGCTGGCTGGCCGCCCGGCCTTCCGTTGCCACGATAACTTGAGAACGGAAAAAGAAAGCGACTTGTAATTTTCAGGGTAGGTGGCGCGTCCAGATACGACGGACAAGTTCGTTTATGGGCATAATCGGTCCAATGGTTTCCAAGTGATAATTTTGGCATCAACCAATACGATTGGGAAATTTTCTGAGAATCGTAACACTAGAAATTTTTTTAGAAATTATTAAAAAATATTATTTATGTCACGATAACCTGAGAACGGAAAAAGATAGTGACTAATAGCAATTTTTAGGGTAGGTTGAGCATCTGAAGGAGACATTTGAGTTTGTCAGCGACGGGCCGAAGCCAAATTTTTGGGGGGGAAAAGCATTGAAAATTTTACAACTGCGCACGAAGGATTCCAAAAAAAAATCCAATTCGGTACACAGATCATATACTAATTTATAGATGGAATAATTAAGTACAGCATTCTGTGGAAACCTTAGACTTAATAAGGTCTAAGTTGGAAACATAGAAGTAGGTACGATTTATTATTGAAATTTTGAAAAATCATATCTCCGAAAGTATTAGCTTGTTAGAGTTGAAAATTATATCTTTGCATTCTTATGGCGAAATTGTATTTGAAAAAAATATGAATTTGTAATGTAAAAAATTTTTTTTTTTCGTTACTCCGATACAATTACGCCGATTTTGTCCAATAACGAACTTAACCGAGATTACTCTGAAAATTTCAACTATTTAGCTCATTCCGTTCGAGAGTTATCGTCTTAACAGAGGGCCGGCTGGACCTCTGTAATTCGAAAATTACAGACATTTGGTCAAATTGCTAAGCACTCTGTTCCGAGGAACAAGAGCGCCTAAAAAGGAGCAAACTGCGTACTCACATATTTACGTTGCTAAATTTAATAGAAATGAAAGCTTTTTAAAATGCCGCCCGACAGTTACAAACAGCTCAAATTGGTACCAGGAAATATTCCAACTCCATTGAAGTTTTTCAACTGCTTCGAAATTTTTTCCAACTCCTTCGAAATTTTTCCAACTGTGTTGAAAATTTGCCAACTCCGTTCAACATTGGGGGAATCATCAACCCCCGTGGGCACCTAACTTACGCCTGCTAACTGAGAGTAAAGCTCAGAGGGGATTCCCCTAACTTCGCCAGTCCTGCTTTTCATATACATAATGACTTTTAGATTTGCATCTTAGTTTTAACGGATTCCAATAGGTGGCGGTGTTAACGTGATTCGGTCGGTTTTTTTCCATGCGATGACATTTCTTATACTCAAGGTGGGGTGGGTATATTATGACAATGACTTGAATTACGTGATGAGTCGCTCGATTTGCCGGCCCCCTGGACGTGCGCCCGCGTGCGGTGCACGCTCTGCACGCCCGCCTACGGCGGGCCTGCCTATGAGACAAGATACTGGGAAGATACTGTGTCTGAGCTCCGCGGGACTCGTTTCTCGATTAATATCGAGCGAATGGTGGCATATGATTTCACGCTTCAAATATTCACTGGTGGGGAAAGGCTGATTTCCGTGTTTTGTCTCATAGGTGGCCTAGGCGATTAGGTATGATCGACCAAGCCGGCTCTGAGAGGCTTAACCTGGGTCAGTTTAGTTGAATTTGTTGAGAAGCTACAGAGTACTGATGAAGGCCAAGAAGCCAGAAACGCGTCTGCTCTTGCTTTCTCGGCAAATCAATGAACCCCCTGGGGTCTATTTGATTTGTGAAATATATGCATAAGTATATTAATTATGCGAAGCCATTTATGAAGGACCCGATTGGCAGGAACACTCTGGACTTGTTGATTTATTAACAACGGTATCGCCATTTTCCATTATTATTAATAAATTAGGTCTGAGTGGGTAGGAGATGACCACACCTATCCACCATTTTCGTATGTTCAACGTTCTGCCAAACACCCTGTATACTGGGTTGCCCATCACAAACGCGGAGCTCGTTTTGAAGGAGTGAATGAAAATATTTTGAGAATTTTATTTTTGTGATATGTGTAGGGTATTCAAAGGCCCAAGTTAAAATTATTTTCATATATACAGGGTGTTCTAATACAAAGATTTAGACCAAAGTTAATTTTTTTAAATGTAACACTCTGTATTTGACCTCAAAAATGGAATAACCAGCCCAAATTATGATGGGTTTTTTCAGATCACTTTATACCTTAGATCCTTAGAAGCACCATTTACGAGAAAATGGCGAAAAATTGAGAATATGGAGTTTTCTTAAAAGCAATTATTGAAGATACCAGTTACGCTAGCAATACATACAGTACTTTATCGAGTAGACATATTGGCTACTCCAATACAGAAAAAAAATTACTCTGGAATATACAGAGTGATCATAATTAATTTTCAAACATCATTTACAAATAATGGTCGAAAAGTGCTGAAAAAGTAATCAGATTTAGGTGTAGGAAAACCCTATGAAGATCGTTTCGAAATTAACTTTTATGTTCAACGAGATATAGAAATACCGGGTGTGCCATTTGAAATGTGAAAGTTTTTGACCATTATTTGTAGTTGATGTTTGAAAATTAATTATGATCACTCTGTATTTTCCAGAGTTAATTTTTTTTCTGTATAGGATTAGCCAATATGTCTACTCGAACAAATACTGCATCCATCGCTGGCGTAACCGGTTTCTTCATTAATTGCTGTTTACAAAATTGGTTCAAGCAATGACGTAAAGTCAGGAGCTTTTGCGCGTATATTCTATTGTCCATTCTCATATATTGGACACTCTTAATCGAACTTACCAAGGTGAATTCTATTGTCCGTTCTCCTGTATTGGACACTCTTAATCGATTTTACCATGGTAAATTTGATTAAGGAGAATGGACAATAGACCATATGCGAAAAAGCTCCTGACTTTACGTCATTGCTTGAACCAATTTTTTTTTGCGTAATTTTGAAAAACTTTCTAGGGGTACGGTTCTCACAAAAATTTACACACTCCTTTATGTCGATATTCTACAACTAGTTACCAAGCTTCAATACGATCGAGTCTATATTTCTTGAGTTATCGAGGGAATAATATTCCAGGTGGGTATAACTCCGAAACCGATGGACCGATTATGCCCAAAAACGAACTTATCTCTCCCATTGGGATGTGCAACCTACCCTGAAAATTGACAGTCCCTATCTCCTTTCGTTCGAAAGTTATCAAGCAAACGGTCACCCATCCAGCTACTGAATTCACACAAGGCTGCTCGGATCTCCAACAATATAGATACGATCGTGTTCAAACTTGGAACTTGGCAGTAGAGTTAGGTTCTGAAGGCTCTCGCAAAATTTCAGCGATCTCGGGGGAATAGTTTCTGATATACAGTATGGTGCAAATGAAAGGAATAAATTCGTTATTTCGTAAACCGACTACTTTAAAGAAAAATCCTGAAACCCGTCGATTTTTATTTTTAAACGGGCTATTCGTAAGGATACCTTTTTATTTTTGACGTTATCTATGTGAGCGTGATGACGTCATCGCTAAAATTTTCAGATGGAAAGGTGGGTGTTGTAATACATTATTTGAAAGGTCTTTTAAATACCTATTCAGCCATATCAATAATGTACAAAAATTGATTTTTGTATTTGTTTAAAAAATTAATAAAATTTTATTATTATTATTTAATATGACGTCAAAAATAAAATGACGTCAAAAATGAAATGGTTTCCTTACGAATAGCCTGTTTAAGAATAAAAATCGACGGGTTTCGAGATTTTTCCTTAAAGTCGCCGGTTTACGAAATAACGAATTTATTCCTTTCAATTGCACCATACTGTATAGACGAGTTATACGATCCTCATGAAATTTTGCAAGAATTTTTGGGTTGGCATTCTTCAACTGACAACCATGTTTGAATTGGATCGGTTTTAAGTTTTTTCGAGTTATTGAGGAAATAAGAACCAAATTTCAGATGGATAAAACTCCAAAACCTTT
Organism: Halyzia sedecimguttata; assembly: GCA_937662695.2. Taxonomy (NCBI): domain Eukaryota; kingdom Metazoa; phylum Arthropoda; class Insecta; order Coleoptera; family Coccinellidae; genus Halyzia; species Halyzia sedecimguttata. The sequence continues at coordinate 3,710,411 of OW569416.2, read as the reverse complement.
TGGCCGATTATACCTAAAGAAACTCAAATATCCCATTCAGGTTCACAACCTTACCCGGATATTTAAAGTCGCTATCTCTTTCCGTTCTCAGGTTATGGTGACATAAATAATACTTTTTGATATTTTTTGGGCGCATGTTCTAGGGGAACATCGTCCTATCATTTCGTCCAAATGTCTGTAATTTTCGAATTTCGAGCTGAAAATTGGCTAATAGACTAATTCGGACTCCCTGATCACGAATCCGGTGTCAGATTTTAGGGTGCCGTATGGCCGGCCGGCCGGCCGGCCGTAGGCACGATAACAGGAGCACCAAAAGTCCTATCGACTTCAAACTTTCAGGCTAGGTTTCTGATCAAAATGCGACGGTTAAGTTCGTTAACGGGCAAAATCGGCCGGACGGTTTAGGAGTTATAGACATTTAAAATTTTGAGGTTATTTCCCTGATATTTCAGGAACTAAAGAAGATGTTGAATCGAAACTTGGTAGTCAGTTCGAGGATATAAACGCGCAACTTTTGGCAAAATTCTGTTATGATCGAAATGTTGGTAATTTTTAAAAAAATATTTCTTTTAATTTTTTCGAAAAAAAAATTTTTTTTTCGTGAACTATTCATCAGATTGCAACAAAAACTTGTACTAACGTCAATTGTAGTATTTTGCAACATTGTGCAAAATTTTGGCTCTATACGATTTCAATTTCTGGAGATATAAGACAAAATGTGTCAAATTTCCTGGGTCTCTCTCAGTATTTTCATCGATTATTCTATGAACTCTTTGAATTCCACCGAAAACAAATTCAAAGACATAAACATAAAGAATCAAGTCATAGTTTAGACGTCGAAAGAAGGACGATGTTGATCGACTTGAAAAGGTACCTATTTCAAGAAATGCAATAATGAAATGCTTAATTTATGGATATAATATTATCTAAGTATTGTTGGGATCGGGCAGTTGGAAAATTTTTTAATAAAAAAATTTGTACCGACGTTAAATCAAGCATTCTACACGAGTGTGCAAAATTTCAGTTCGATACGATCTCAATTCCAGAAGATATTGCTTAAAATTCACATTCCAGCGTGTTTTGACGTTCTATGGTCACAGAAAATCGTCACAAAAATCTATTTACCTCATTTGACGGCTGTTTGTCAAATCAATTAATTCCAATAATTGATGTCAGATTTCCTACATACCAAGTTCAAACACATTTTATTATATGGAAAACACTTATTATGATCACGTTCTACAGGAATTGATACTAAATAGAAGCTAGATGAAGATTATTGTAATGGAAAATTTGTGTTCCAGAATAATATTAAGGTATTCAACATGATACTGCTTTTTTTCTTTACTGGTCAGTACGGGCCACAAGGAAGATGAACATGCGCCCAAAAGCTCCTGTCCACAGGGCTTGAACCAATTTTTTTTAAATTTTCTAGTAATCGGATTCACACAAAATTTGACAAGCGTACTTAGTTTTGCATTCTACAACTACTCACCAAGTTTCAATTCAATCGGACTTGTATTGGTTGAATACAAAATTATTACTCGGAAACCGTTGGGCCGATTATGCCCATTAACGAACTTGTTCGTCGTATAGGGATGCGCCACCTTCCCTGCAAAGTCGCTATCTCTTTCCGTTCTTAAGTTATCGTGGCAACAGACGGCCGGCCGGACAGAATTAAATTTGACCTCGAATTCTTGATCAAGCAGTCGAACCCAATCTTTTGAAACCATTTTTGGCGAAAAATTGGAAAATTACAGACATTTGGGCATTTGATAACCCCATATTTTCTCCATTTTCCACCCATTTTCTCGTAAATGGTACTTCTAAGGTATAAAGTGATTTGAAGAAACTCATCATAATTTGAGCTGGTCATTCCATTTTCGAGGTCAAATACAGGGTGTTACATTTAAAACAATGTAACTTTGGTCTATATCTTTGTTTTCGAACAACCTGTATATGTGGAAATAATTCTAAGTTGTGATTTTGAACACCCAACACATATCACATAAAAAAATTCTCAAAATATCTTCAGTCGGTAATAGAGGACCAAATGAGCAGTCAGAAATGGGCACTCATCAAATTCAAACTTATGCCTTCTCCTTTTTGAGATACAAGGTGTTTACTGAAAAACACAGAATTTTCAAACACATATATGTTGAGAACTGTTGATTTGATTTTGATATTAATTTGCAAGCTTATTGTCTTTGAGACACTTAAAAGAACTCGAAAGCGAAAATGAAAGCTGAAACAGGACCATCCTAGAATATTATTTTTTACGTCCGGGTACCAAAACATTACTCTGTACATGAACAAAATATTTATCTTGTCAGTTTCGTGTATAAGAAAAAAACGGACAATTTTTTATGGGTTCATTTGAAAAGTTTAGTCATCAGAAAATTATTAATACCAGAGCTCAATTATCAGAGAATTGATGGAGGATGGATGGCTGATATTCGGGATAATACTCAAATCTTATGAAAATCCGTTTCAAATCTATGAAATTTCATTAGTAATTATCATTTTTTTTTGTTAGAAATTCAATTGAAATACAAATTATTTGATTAAAATTATACGTATAAATCCTTTAGAAAAATCGAGATGAATTTACTGAAATGTTTTCGTCATCACGAAGAAAAAAATTGCTAATTCAATACATTGTTTTGGGCAGCATTCTTTAATGATAAATCCGTTGGACCGAAAATTTCGGGGTATTAACTGAGTGCTATGCCGTTGTAACAAATATACAATATATTGTTCAAGGCCGCTTACGACTATTTAGAAATATGCATCATTGATCAAGAAATTAGATCGTGAAAATACTTAAGATTTTTTTGGAGGTTACAACTTTACAGGAAATTTAAGTGGAAACACGAACATACCAGTTACTATAAATAATAACGTTTGAAATAGCTAAAAATGGTATATAAACAGACATTGATGTAGTATCTCTCCATATGCCTTATTTCCAACTAGCTGATCCAGCGAACTTCGTACCGGCCCAGAATCAATGTATGTTGTGTTAACTTATTAACCATATTAGCTGAATAGAATTCAGTTTTCTATAAAGATGTAATGAATACTGAAAATGAATTATGTTCAATAAATGTATAAAAGTGGGAAAGCCCTGTGGACAGGAGCTTTGGCGCTCTTGTACAATCTTTGACAAATCATATCTCCGAAAGTATTGGATTCTCAGAGTTGTGAATGATATCAATAGATTATTATGATAGAACTACACCATAAAAGAAATTAAAATCCTTTTGCATCTTATCTTTATATGACAGTCCAATTTTAGCTATAAGTATTTCAAAACTATCAGGCGTAATTCTGAAAAATTGAGTGGATGTAATTGCCAGTTTAATTTATGAAACAAATCTAATGTAAGCAGTCCTAGAGAACTCAAATCAGAATACTTATGTAGGAAATCTTAAATAGTGTTACTAAGGAATAACTACTTGTTCTTTAGTTGGAAATCCTGTTCTAAATCTTCCATGATTTGAAAATGACCCGTAAATTATGCTCGACTTCCTTGCATTATTCATTTTCGTCATTTTCACTAACCAAAAAACTCTGCCTATGAACTTAGCGAATCCAAATTTCAAATTGTTTACATGCTTACATCAACCAAACTCTCCAGAAATACACTTTCAGTTTTGTTTGACATCAATGACGTTTATCTTTCAAACAGGACCAAATGAGAGCTACCGCAAAAAGATAGAACACATACAGATATCATTCGCACTCTGTGAAAACATATATAGAAGTTCGATGTATCATTGAAATTTTTAAATATTATATCTCCGAAAGTATTAGCTTGTTGGAGTTGAGTATGATATCAATGGAGTCTTATGACGAAACTGCATCTCAAAAAAAATGGAATTCGAAATTTGTAATTGAAAAAAAAAAAGTTTTTTGTCACTCTGAAACCATGCGGCCTATTTTGCCCAATAACGAACTTAGCTGAGATATTTATGTCCCAAACCTACTCTGGAAATTTCAGCTGTCTAGCTCATTCCGGTTGAGCGTTATCGTGTTAATGGCCGGCCGGTCGGACGGACGGGCAGAAGGCCGGACGGATGGCCGGACATAATTGATTTCGACCACGGATTCTTAATCAGTGAGTTGAACCAAATCGTTTAGGACCATTTTCAGCCAAAAATTCGAGAATTACAGACATTTGGGCAAATTGATAAGAACTCTGTTCCAAGGAACAAGGGCGCCAAAAATCGAAATGAGAAGTATTTTAATTTCATTGAAATTAACGTAATGCAAGTGTCAGCAAGGCTTTGGTCGAATTTATGTGAATCGAAAAGATTCGCATAGCTTTGTAGCACTTATTTGTGTTAAACTATTTACAGTCCCACTTGGGCACTACCGTGGCGCCTGAGGTCTAATCGCATTAAGGCTTTGTAGTCGAAGATTAGATCTTATGGCTCGTGGAATAAAATGTAAATAACACTGGAAATTTTGTCACACATTTCAGAAGTACATAATGAATCAATTATTGTTGCCAGGGACGGGCCGAAGCCAAATTTTTTTGGAGGGGGGAGGGGGGAAAGCGTTGAAAATTTTCCAACTGTGCATGAAGTATTACATATAAAAATTAAGCTGACTGGGGGAAGGGGCGTTCAAGTGCTTTGAAATTCTTCCAACTGCTCTGAAAATTTGCCAACTCCGTTCAACATGGGGGAGAACCCTTTGAAAATCACGATGAAAAGCAGAGTTCCATAGAATTGAAAATCAAACATTCTGTCCAGAATCACGAACTGAATTAGTTTCAATGTCAAACGACATAACCTTTCACTATGTGCACTTCATCAAACCGAACCAGCATACACCATGTTCGTATTTGTTGGTGTTTCGTTTCTGTAATGTATCAGCAGAGATGTTGATACTCGAGTTTTATAACAAGTATCAAGTCTATCTCCCCATTTCTCTTGAATTCGCGAAAAACAGATTGCAGAAGTTGTGTTAGGACAGTCATCCAGTTAGGGCTTCATGCGAGAGCGAGATTTTTCTCGTCTCGTCTCGTTCTCGTCTTGTAAAAGCGAGACGAGACGAGACGAGACATTTTCAAAAATATTATAGGCGATACGAGACCACATACAGCGCAACAGGAGAGTCCAGTTTTTGATCTCGTTAAATTTTTTGAATGAAGTTTTATATACGACTCGACTTTTTTCAATAACCACAGAAAGCAATTGAATATGAAGAGTTTCCACTATAATTACCAATATATTTTGCCTATATTATGCATCGATCAATCTAGAAATACACGATTCTTTAGAAGATTATTAATTCGTTATGACCTTGCGATGATTGAGATTATTTTTCAAGACAAAATAGAAAAATAAACGGATAAAAACGGATGCCATTTTGAATTCAATACTTAAAGGACGAGTTTTATTGCCCGTAAATCTCAATGCTTTGAAAATTTCGTCTCTATCTGAACATCTGGAGGAATGTATTCTCTTGTGGTCATATAGTAGTGAAGATGTGAACAATTATTGTATGCATCTGTGGAACTACGTATAATAAAACTGGTAAAGAAATGAAGCTATTCAATGTTTCGAAAAGTGTTATAAAGAATACGCCAAGAACACCCTCAATTATCTACCCACTGGGAAGGTATTCTTTGAAAACTATACCAAATTGTTCAATTCAATTAAAAAATGTATCGACATCGATAGCCTATTCAAAGCATCAACAAAACTTTTGAAATATTGGAAAGCTGAGTTTGAAGAATATTTGCTGTTAGAAAGAGCTAAATAGGAATCAAAATATTTTACAGTAGTGGAGAGTGATGAAAAAGTTCTTCGTACACTTTCCAAGATGGCCGATGATTCATTAATGGCTACATCCGTACCTGTTGAAAGATTATTTTCCACAGCAGGTATGATGATGGCAAAAACACGTACATCATTGAAAAATGATGTGATGCAAGCGCGATTATGTTTGAATTCTTGGTCATCGAGTAACTTAAAAGTTGAAATTATCAGTGTTTAAAATTAAAAATTATATGTAGGTACATGTACAAATATTATTGTATAAGACCATAATAAATATAGCTTTACAAAATTATTCATTATTGTATACCATTTCATTTATATTTTTGCGCGTATGTTCTGGGGAACATCGCGTTATAGTTTTGCCCAAATGTGTGTAACTTTCGATTTTTTTGACGAAATTGGTCTCAAACGATCAAGTTTAACTCCCCGATGAAGAATCCGAGGTCAAATTTGATTCTGTCCGTCCGGCCGGCCGGCCGTCCGGCTGTCCGGCCGTACGGCCGTCCGTTGCCACGATAATTTGAGAACGAAAAGAGCTAGCGACTTGAAATTTTCAGGGTGGGTGGCGCATCGCAATACGACGGACAAGCTCGTTAATGGGCATAATCGGCCCAGTGGTTTCCGAGTAATAATTTTGTTTTCAACCAATATAAATCCGATCGAATTGAAACTTGGTGAGTAGTTGTAAAACATGAACCTAAGCACGTTTGTGAAATTTTGGGCGAATCGTATGGCTAGAAAATTTTAAAAAAATTATTAAAAAATATTTTTTTTGTCACGATAACCTGAGAACGGAAAGAGATAGCGGCTTGAAAATTTCAGGTTATGTTGTGCATATGAATGCCACATTTGAGTTTGTTTATGAGCATAATCGACCAAACGGTTTCAGAGTTATAGCCATCTGAAATTTTCTGAAATTTGGTGGTTTTTTGTTCCTCATTAACTCGAAAAATACTGAACCGATTGAATTCAAACATGGTTATTAGATGTAGAATGCCAACGCGAAAATGTTTGCGAAATTTGGTGAGGATAGCATCTGTAGAAAATTTTTAATAAATCATTGAAAATAAAAAAAAAAATTCTATATATCAGTAACTATACGTTTGAAATTGCTGAAATTTTGCGAGAGCGTTCATTACCTAACTCTACTGCCAAGTTTCAAGTTTTAATACGATCGGTTGAATATTGTTGGAGATTCGAGCATTCTTGTGTGAGTTCAGTAGATGGGTGACCGTTGCCTCGATAACTTTCGAACCAAAGGAGATAGGGACTTGCAATTTTCAGGGTAGGTTGCGTATCCGAAAGGGAGAGTTGAGTTCGTTTTTGGGCATAATCGGTTTAACGGTTTCCGAGTTATATCCACCTGGAATATTGTTTCCTTGATAACTCAAAAAATAAATATTCGATTGAATTGAAGCTTGGTAACTAGTTGTAGAAAATCAACACAAAGACGTGTTTAAAATTCTGTAAGAACCGTACTCCTAGAAAATTTGAAAAAAATGACGAAAAAAAAAATTTTAAGAATCGCGCCTCCAGAAAATTAAAAAAAAATCACGAAAAAAAAATTGGTTCAAGCACTGACGTGAAGTAAGAAGCTTTTGCGCGTATGTTCTATTGTCCATGCTTCTGTATTGAACACCCTTAATCGAATTTACCATGGTTAATTATGTTGTCCATTCTCCTGTATTGGACACTTAATTCGAATTTACCGTGGTAAATTCGAAGTAAGAGTGTCCAATACAGGAGAATGGACGACATAATTAACCATGGTAAATTCGATTAAGGGTGTCCAATACAGAAGCATGGACAATAGAACATACGCGCAAAAGCTTCTGACTTCACGTCAGTGCTTGAACCAATTTTTCTTAAATATGAATATTCATAATAGAGTTTAGGATAATGTCCTCCATTTGTTTCACAGCAAATTACAAAGTTTCTTGATGTGTTGTTCTTATTGTCAGGGCTTTTGACTACCATCAAAATCGCTTTATCTTCAATGTAATCAATCTTTATCTCGCTAATTTCATTGTTCCTGCAAGCACCGGCCGACCCAACAATGGTGCCAACTCGATTTCAGCTTAAAATGTTGGCTTACATTCAACTTTCTTTTCACTTTGAGTACACTTTTCAAAATGGAATACTTGCTCCATAAATCATTTGGCTGAGAGTTCTTTCGTAAATCAACAAAATAAACTATCAATACCTTTTATCATCTTTCGGTTTTAAGCAGAAAATTTTTCAGCCCACCAGGAATAACAATTGTCTGGACAATATCTTCACGAATTTTGACGCCCGGGGTGAGCACGTGAATGTTTTACCGACGGCGTTCTCGGATCATGATGCACAAATCTTTAGTGCGATAATTCCTAATAAATCTAAAACCTATAGGTAGTATAGGTATAGAAGATGCCGGCCGCTTACTAGTGAGGGTTTTATGGACATGCATAGTGCTCTCCAACGGAGGGATTGTGATTTTGTTGATGACGATGCCTCAGATCTTGAATTGCGTTTTAAATTATTTCAACAGAATATTGTTGATGATTTTCTGGTATCATTTCCCGAAAAGAAATCGAGACTGCAGGGTCCACATGCCGATAATGGCTGGTTTACTCATGACATCAGACGCATGAGGGAAGATTTACTACTTGTGGACTCGATGTATCGGTTTTATGCATCATCCGAATTACGTGCACGGCGGAACGAACTACGTCGGAAATATAAGAAAGCAATAAAGAATGCAAAATAATATTATTTTAATAACAAGATTGAATCCTCAGACAATAAGTCAAAAGCAGCCTGGCGTATAATAAGTGGTCACATAAGGGTCAGTTGTGCCCAAGAATCAGCCACCATTGGTGCAGATAGTTTCGGTGTGCATTTTTCAACTGTTGCACAGAATGCCCTGAGAAGTCTGCCCCAACTCAACATGTCTTTCCAGCAGACTTTTCTAAAACAAATTCCAACGGGAAAATCATTCAGCTTTCAGGAAGTTGGGCATAACGTTGTGAGAGATATAGTACGTAACATGAAAAATAGCAATTCAACCGCTTATTATGGTCTTTCAATTAAGGTAATTAAAAGAGGTATAAACTCTATCATTTCCTCACTTACAAAGTTGATAAACAGATGTTTGAGAGCTGGTAAGTTTCCTAAGTGCTTGAAGATCTCTAAGGTGATCCCTGTCTTCAAGAAGGGTGACAGGGATGATGTTAACAACTACCGTCCGATTTCTCTCGTTCCTGTTTTCTCGAAAATATTGGAGAAAGTAATGTACTTGCAAATGGTCGTTTTTCTTGAAAGCAGTAATTTGCTAACAGACCGCCAGTTTGGCTTTCGTGAGAATAGGAACGCAGTTGAGGCGATCATCGATTTTGTCAACTCTGCTCTCGAAAGTTTCGAGAGTAAATTCAACCACTTGGCAACATTTGTCGATCTGACGAAGGCCTTCGATTGTGTGCCTCATGACAAGCTACTCTGGAAGCTGAAAAGGTATGGATTCGATGTGACGGCGATATGTATGGTGGGTTCTTTCTTGGACGAGAGGTACCAAGTTGTCAGTTCGGGCGGATCACGCTCAAGCATGAGCCCCATTACCATGGGAGTGGCTCAGGGATCAATCTTGGGACCAGTTTTGTTCCTGATTTTTATTAATGATTTGCCAGAATATATGCCAGAAATTGAATCCACCTTGTTTGTTCACGATACAACTGTCGCAATTAGGGCCTCGAATGCGCAGACATTGTTTGAGCAGGCGCGTAAAGCGCGTCTGAAACTCATCGAATGGTTCACTGCAAACAGTCTGAGTGTGAATGAGGGTAAGACACATAATATGATTATGACTCTGAGACCACTGGATGGTGGGTACGACACGGTTGGTTCAGTCAAGTTCCTCGGTGTTCGTTCGTGTGGACGCTGCACTCACATGGAGTTCACACATTGACAACCTCCTAGCCAGGCTCAGCCGAACTATTTTTGCCCTGAGAACGTTGTCCTTTTCCCTAACATCAGATGTGTTGCTTTCTGTGTATTTTGCCCTGATTGAATCTCATTTGAGATATGGTATTTTGCTGTGGGGGGCAGCGCGGACTGTGAGGCCGTTTTTAGACTGCAGAGGCGGGCGATAAGGATCTTGGGGGGTCTGAGCTATCGTGACTGCTGTAGAAATACCTTCAGAGCTTTGGGTATTCTTACATTCCCATCGCTATTCATTTTGGAGAATTTGATTTATGTACATAAAAATAAGCACAAATATCAGTTACAATCAGACATGCATGGATATAGTACACGGAACAAGTCACTCATTAGGAAGGACTTCCTCAGACTGAAAAAATCCCAACAGGCCCCTGGATTCTGTGCGGTGTCTCTTTACAATAAACTTACTGGTGGGCTGAAGAATATGACAATGAATAAGTTCAAAACGAGAATAAGAATGATGTTGGCAGTTGAGGCATTTTATTCAATTGACGAATTTTACAATTTGGCTCTAGATGAGATTGATTTTATGTGATCCTTGTCTGGAGCTGTTATTTTAGCAATTTATTTATTTCCTAGTTTTCGAAATATCTTTTAATGACCTGTGAAATCAATGTTTTATTGGCACTCTAGTTCCTCGGAACTGAGTGCTTATCAATTTGTCCAAATGTCTGTAATTTTGGAATATTTCGATGAAAATGGTCTTAAACGATTCGGTTCGACTCGGCTGAGTTCGTTATTGGACAAAATCGGACAGATGGTTTCGGAGTAACAAAAAAAAATTTACGGAACAAATTCCAAATCAAATTTTTTTTAATAAGCAGTTTTATCATAAGAATCCATTCATATCATTTTCAACTCTAACAAGCTAATACTTTCGGAGATATGATTTTTTAAAATTTCAATGTAAATCGTATGTCACAGATTGATATAATTATTATTCTATGTATGAATTCTCATAATGTCAACTTGACAGAAGGGAATATTGTAACTTCAAAAATATTAGGGTTGAAATACTCGTATTTTAGCGATGCAACGGGGTCCTCACCCGAAAATGTTTGAAAATATTACGTAAATATTGAAAGCATAATTCTGTAGTTTGGTGAACGTAGATCAGGAAATTTTTGATCGATTACAAGGTAATTTTTGGCGCTCTAGTTATTACTTATCTTCTTTCATATTTGTTTTATGGAATACCTACTATTTGTAGGTACTTTAAACCTGTTTTGGGCAATTGTCATACGAAACTTTTTGGGCGCATGTTCTAGGGGAACATCGTCCTATCATTTCGTCCAAATGTCTGTAATTTTCGAATTTCGAGCTGAAAATTGGCTAATAGACTAATTCGGACTCCCTGATCACGAATCCGGTGTCAGATTTTTGGGTGCCGTCCGGCCGTCCGGCCGGCAGGCCGGCCGGCCGTACTTCCGGCCGTAGTTACGATAACAGGAGCACCGAAGGTCCTATCGACTTCAAACTTTCAGGGTAGGTTTCTGATCAAAATGCGACGGTTGAGTTCGTTAACGGGCAAAATCGGCCGGACGGTTTAGGAGTTATAGACATTTAAAATTTTGAGGTTATTTCCCTGATATTTCAGGAACTAAAGAAGATGTTGAATCGAAACTTGGTAGTCAGTTCGAGGATATAAACGCGCAACTTTTGGCAAAATTCTGTTATGATCGAAATGTTGGTAATTTTTAAAAAAATATTTCTTTTAATTTTTTCGAAAAAAAAATTTTTTTTTCGTGAACTATTCATCAGATTGCAACAAAAACTTGTACTAACGTCAATTGTAGTATTTTGCATCATTGTGCAAAATTTTGGCTCTATACGATTTCAATTTCTGGAGATATAAGACAAAATGTGTCAAATTTCCTGGGTCTCTCTCAGTATTTTCATCGATTATTCTATGAACTCTTTGAATTCCACCGAAAACAAATTCAAAGACATAAACATAAAGAATCAAGTCATAGTTTAGACGTCGAAAGAAGGACGATGTTGATCGACTTGAAAAGGTACCTATTTCAAGAAATGCAATAATGAAATGCTTAATTTATGGATATAATATTATCTAAGTATTGTTGGGATCGGGCAGTTGGAAAATTTTTTAATAAAAAAATTTGTACTGACGTTAAATCAAGCATTCTACACGAGTGTGCAAAATTTCAGTTCGATACGATCTCAATTCCAGAAGATATTGCTTAAAATTCACATTCCAGCGTGTTTTGACGTTCTATGGTCACAGAAAATCGTCACAAAAATCTATTTACCTCATTTGACGGCTGTTTGTCAAATCAATTAATTCCAATAATTGATGTCAGATTTCCTACATACCAAGTTCAAACACATTTTAGTATATGGAAAACACTTATTATGATCACGTTCTACAGGAATTGATACTAAATAGAAGCTAGATGAAGATTATTGTAATGGCAAATTTGAGTTCCAGAATAATATTAAGGTATTCAACATGATACTGCTTTTTTTCTTTACTGGTCAGTACGGGCCACAAGGAAGATGAACATGCGCCCAATAGCTCCTGTCCACAGGGCTTGAACCAATTTTTTTTTTTTGGCGCTCTAGTTCTTCGGAACAGTGTGCTTATCAATTTGCCCAAGTGTCTGTAATTTTGAAATTTTTGGCTGAAAATGGTCTCAAACGATTTGGTTCAACTCACTGATCAAGAATCCGAGTGCGAAATCGATTCTGTCCGGCCGGCTGACCGGCCGTAGGCACGATAACTCTCGAACGAAAGGAGTTAGCGGATTGAAAATTGCAAGGTGGTTTTGGAGCGTAAATATCTCGGACAAGTTCGTTCGATCTATCTGAAATTTAGCATCAAATTGTAGAATCATGACCTTTATACGCATGTGAAGTTTTGTATTGACCAGATTACCGCAAAGTGTAAAAAAAAAATTTGAAAATTTAAAAAAAGTTTTTCCACAATAACTCTCGAACGGAATGAGCTAGGTAGTTGAAATTTTCAGAGTAGGTTAGGGAGATGAATATCTCGGTTAAGTTCGTTATTGGGCAAAATTGGCCAGATTTAATTTGATTTCTTCCATGGTGCAGTTCTCATTCTCATGATTGCTCATTTAATCTTGATAAATAAACTATTATTTGAATTGAATTTCCTTTATGATGCAGCTCTATCATATGTATACATTGATATAATTCCCAACTCAGAGAAACCAATACTTTCGGAGATATAATTTGACTGTTTGAACTAGAGCGCCAGAAAGCTCCTGTCCACAGGGCTTGAACCCATTTTTTTGTAATGATCACCAATAAATATCTCTCTCTCTCTCTCTCTCTCTCTCCTCCTTGAGACTAGTTTTCTTCCCCTTCTGTGGCACTGGTATTCGAAATGTTGATATCGTTTTTCATACTTTTAATGAGATTCAGCGGGAAATAATTTCAAACTTACATATTTTGTGGCCTCTAGAACTGAATCTGCGAATCGATGGAAAAGCTGATATAGAAATCATATAGAAACTAAGGAAACTTCTGAAAGCATTTGTCAAAGTCGATAGGTATTGTTGCCTGATAATATTATAATCATTTACCATTACAGGTACTGAACTTGCCCAAAGCTGCATAGCTGCAAGGAAAGAAAATATTCCCAATATTTCCAATAATATAAATCCGACTTTAAAAATAATTGTTAAAAAAAAAACTGGTACATTTTTGGCCGTGAATGGTCTCGAACGATTACTTTCAACTTGAATACATACAAATCACTGTTGGATCGAAAATAAACAGTGCTAACAGGGTGATTCACGAAACCGTTCAGATTTCAGATTTCACACGAATTTTCTGTGAATAATATGTAAGTTACACATTTAAACAATGTAGAATTCAATAGGTAATCGAACTATCAATGAAAAAAAAAGCACTGACGTGAAGTCAGTGCTCTTTGGCGCAGTTGTTCACGGTGGCTAATTTGAATTGAATGATGAGTACTTCAAGCTCAGTGGATAGAGCGAGCCGAAGATCTACCCAAAGGATAGTGGACACCATTCACTGTCGGTTCAAAAATTAACAGTGCTGTATCTAAGCTGCCATCAGGATAGAGTAACAAAGTTGGAAAAGAACACAACTGACTCTCCTTAGTCGCACAAGCTCCTAGAAGATTCTGGCGGATCTCCTTGGGAAAGACTTGGGAGGGTCAGTATGATCATAATCATGTTTATAGCACGCGCGCCAAAGCAGATTGACCCCACGTCAATGCTTTTTTACACTTTTTCTTTTATTGTTAAGTCAATCTGCATTTGGCGCGCTTGCTAAAAACATGATTATGATCATACTGACCCTCCCAAGTCTTTCCCAAGGAGATCCCTCAGAATCTTCTAGGAGCTTGTGCGACTGAGGAGAGTCAGTTGTGTTTTTTTTTAAACTTTGTAACTCTATCCTTATGGCAGCTTGGATACAGCACTGTTAATCTTTGAATCGACACTGGATGGTGTCCACTATCCTTTGGGTAGATCTTCGGCTCGCTCTATCCACTGAGCTTGAAGTACTCATCATTCAATTCAAATTAGCCACCGCGAACCCGCGTGCCAAAGAGTACTGACTTCACGTCAGTGCCTTTTTTTTTCAAGTTTTTGGCTCTCTAGTTCCTCGGAACTGAGTGCTTATCAATTTGCCCAAATGTCTGTAATTTTCGAATTTTTCGATGATAATGGTCTTAAATGATTTGGTTCGACTCACTGATCAAGAATCCGTGGTCGAAATTCATTCTGTCTGGCCGGCCGGCCGTAGGCACGATAACTCTCGAACGGAATGAGCTAGACAGTTGAAATTTTCAGAGTAGGTTTGAGAGATAAATATCTCGGCTGAGTTTGTTATTGGGCAAAATCGGACAGATGGTTTCGGAGTAACAAAAAAAAAAATTTTTTTTACAAGGCAAATTCCAAATTAAATTTTTTTCAATAAGCTGTTTTACCATAAGAATCCAATGATATCATTTTTAACTCTAACAAGCTAATACTTTCGGAGATATGATTTTTAAAATTTCAATAATAAATCGTATTTCAACGTTGTCACAGAATGATATTATTCTATGTATGAATTGTCATAATGTCAAATGATGTTCCTGAGACATGACATTATCTAATCAATCGAAGAATTGTGAGTGAAGTGAGAAAAATCTCCGTTGTTTGCTCCGAAATTAGCTTTTCTCAGAAAATTCTTACATTTCGGAACGGAACATGAAGTAAGAGATCTGAGAGTAGTGAGACTGCTTTTCATCCATAGACATAGATATAACTCTCGAACGGAATGAGGTAGGTAGTTGAAATTTTCAGAGTAGTTTAGGGAGATGAATATCTCGGTTAAGTTCGTTATTGGGCAAAATTGGCCAGATTTAATTTGATTTCTTCCATGGTGCAGTTCTCATTCTCATGATTGCTCATTTAATCTTGATAAATAAACTATTATTTAAATTGAATTTCCTTTATGATGCAGTTCTATCATATGAATACATTGATATAATTCCCAACTCTGAGAAACCAATACTTTCGGAGATATAATTTGTCTGTTTGAACTAGAGCGCCAGAAAGCTCCTGTCCACAGGGCTTGAACCCATTTTTTTTTAACAAATATGGCTATCAGTACAGTGTGGCTGTTAGCTTTACGGCAGATCGAAAAAAATTGCGTTTATGTGACCTCCGTTAGGAACGCAATTGCCTCTTCTCCAAATCCGGACGTATTTTAATATAGATCTAACGAATATAGTTATTTATATATTCGCCTCGGGGCCACGATACAGACATTTCAACTCGGAAACAACGCTATTTCCCCCAAACTGACTTGTGTCCGTGCACTGAATTGACATGAATATTCTTTTAAAACCTCACAATATCGGCTCATTACTCCCAACATAATCCATACAACCCAAAAACAGTCGCTTCTCTTCTGTGCATGCGCAATCTACACGCTACTGCAAGTCCTTCCAAAATCACACACCCCACAAAAACTCCGGTTCTCCAACACTACTGGTTCAGGTGATATCGCATCTTGAATCCACGCATGCGCAAACCCTCACCAGGGGATTCTATGGAGGAATAGCATCCGCTACCCCAAAACCCCAATCCTCTTTGACGAAAACCAGCAGTTAAATCACTGATGGTCTGCTCATGCACATAAGAAAATATTTCCATATCCAACGAATCTCGTCCTTGTATTCAACTCAGGAAATAGGGATCTTGGCTGCAGGACTGCTACTAGAGTGAATAATACACTTCTTCCAAACTGTCGACGTTTCGATCCTATTTGGGATCTTCTTCAGAACTGTAAAAGTATTTATTGAGAATTTTTGGACAAATGAACAATCTGGTTACAACAATATAAAAAACAGTACACAAAATCATCAGAAACAAAAGAAAAGGGTCTTACAGAATTATACTCTACTTTTATATACAATCATCAACAATAGTAAAACACAAGAAATGACTAGGATTCAGGTCGAATTTGGTTGTTTTCTTTTTTATTATATATTATATTATGATTATTATTATTTAATAATTTTTTTTTGTATTTCATTAATGAATTAAATCATACTTTTTCCTCCAGGGTACAAATCAATATCTACACTCACCAATTAAGTCATATGTATTACGATGTGATTAAAGTTGTTGAAATTCATTAGAACTATGTTGAGGTATTCTATTTCATAAACAATCTTATTATTGCGTGTTACGTTTCGCGACAAAAACTAACACGCAATAATAAGATTGTTTATGAAATAGAATACCTCAACATAGTTCTAATGAATTTCAACAACTTTAATCACATCGTAATACATATGACTTAATTGGTGAGTGTAGATATTGATTTGTACCCTGGAGGAAAAAGTATGATTTAGTTCATAAATGAAATACAAAAAAAATTAATAAATAATACTAATCATAATATAATATATAATAAAAAAGAAAACAACCAAATTCGACCTGAATCCTAGTCATTTCTTGTGTTTAACTATTGTTGATGATTGTATATAAAAGTAGAGTATAAGTCTGTAAGACCCTTTTCTTTTGTTTCTGATGATTTTGTGTACTGTTTATTGTATTGTTGTAACCAGATTGTTCATTTGTACAAAAATTCTCAATGAATACTTTTACAGTCCTGAAGAAGATCCCAAATAGGAACGAAACTTCGACAGTTTGAAAGAAGTGTATTATTCACCCTAGTAGCAGTCCTGCAGCCAAGATCCCTATTTCCTGATAAGAAAAAATGCCCGTAAGGGGTAACATCGATTTCAAAATTAGCCCCAGGGCCACAGTACGGACACTTCAACTCGGAAACAACGCTACATCCCCCAAACTGACATGTCCGTGCACTAAATTGCCATGAATATTCTTTTGAAACATCACAATATTGGCTCAGCAGTCCTGACATAACCCGTACAACCCAAAAACAGTCACTTCTCTTCTGCGCATTCGCAATCTACTCACGGCTGAAAGTCCTCTCAAAATCGCACACCTTACAAAAACTCCGATTCTCCATAACTAGTGGTTCAGGAGATATCGCATCTTGAATCCACGCATGCGCGGACCTCACCAGGGGATTCTATGGAGGAATAGCATCGGCCACCCCAAAACCCCAATCCTCTTTGACGAAAACACCAGCAGTTGAATCACTGATGGTCTGCTCATGCGCATAACGAAAAATGCCCGCTAGGTTTAACATCAATTTCAAAATTAGCCCCAGGGCCAGGGTACGGACACTTCAACTCGAAAACAACGCTACATCCCTCAAACTGACTTGTCCTAGCACTGAACTGCAATTAATATCCTTTTAAAATCTCACAATATCGGCTCAGCACTCCCAACATAACCCAAAAACAGTCACTTCTCTTCTGCGCATGCGCAATCTACTTGCGGCTGCAAGTCCTTCCAAAATCACACACCTTTCAAAAAACTCCAATTCTCCAACACTAGTGGTTCGGGAGATATCGCATCTTGAATCCACGCATGCGCAGACACTCACTAGGGGGATTTTATGGAGGAATAGCATCCGCCACCCCAAAACCCCAATCCGCTCTGACGAAAACACCAGCAGTTAAATCACTGATTGTCTGCTCATGCGCATAACGAAAAATGCTCGTAAGGGGTAACATCGATTTGAAAATTAGCCACAGGGCCACGGTATGGACACTTCAACTCGGAAGCAACGCTACATCCTCCACACTGACTTGTCCGTGCACTAAATTGCCATGAATATTCTTTTATAACCTCAATATTGTCTCAGCACTCCTGACATAACCCGTACAACCCAAAAACAGTCACTTCTTTCTGCGCATATCAAATCTACTCGTGGCTGAAAGTCCTCTCAAATTCACACACCTTACAAAAAACTCCGATTCTCCAACACTAGTGGTTCAGGAGATATCGCATCTTGAATCCACGCATTCGCAGACCTCACCAGGGGATTCTATGGATGAATAGCATCGGCCACCCCAAAACCCCAATCATCTTTGACGAAAACACCAGCAGTTGAATCACTGATGGTTTGCTCATGCGCATAATGAAAAATGCCCGTGAGGGTTATCGTCAATTCCAAATTAGCCCCAGGGCCACGGTACGGACACTTCAACTCGGAAACAACGCTACATCCCCCAAACTGACATGTCCTTGCACTGAATTGCCATGAATATTCTTTTAGAACCTCACAATATCGGCTCAGCACTCCCAATATATCCCATTCAACCCAAAAACAGTCACTTCTCTTCTGCGCATGCGCAATCTACTCGCTGCTAAAAGTCCTCTCAAAATCACACACCTTACAAAAGCTCCGATTCTCCAACGCTAGTGGTTCGAGAGATATCGCATTTTTAATCCACTCATGCGCAGACCTTCATCAGGGGTCTGGATTCTATGGAGGAATAGCATCCGCCACCCCAAAACCCCAATCGTCTCTGACGAAAACTAACAGCAGTTAAATGACTTCTCATCTGCGCATGCGCATAACGAAAAATGCCCGGAAGGGCTGCATGAACTTCAAAAAAATAGGTTTCAGCATTTCAAGCAAAGTATTCCGCAAACCAGTGGTAATTTTTTCATGTCATGTGATTCAAAAATTTTGCGAAAATATTTGCTTTGGTCTTTTGCATCTAACTACTGAGTTTCAATTCAATCAGATCAGTATTTTTCGAGTTATCGTGGAAACAAAATTTTTGAAATTGTTTTTGCCACTTTATGGCCATCCGGTCAGCACGAAACTTCGCACTCATATAAAGGTCATGATTCTATAATTTGATGCCAAATTTCAGATAGATCGAATGATCGGTTCCGGAAATATTCATAAAAAACATTTTTACTAAAAACGGCCTTAACTCCGAAACTGCTTGGTGGATTTCGCCCGTTAACAAACTTGTCCGAGATATTTACGCTACAAAACTACCCTGCAAATTTCAACCCTCTAACTCGTTCCGTTTGATAGTTATCATGCTAACGGCTGGCCGGACCGGACGGACAGAATTGAATTTGACCTCGAATTCTTCATCAGGGAGTCGAACCCAATCGTTTGAGACTATTTTGGAAAAAAAAATCGAAAAATACAGACATTGTGACAAAATGATTGCACGCTGTTCCTTGCGGAACACGCGCGCAAAAATGGCCTTAACTCCGAAACCGCTTGATGGATTCCGCCCGTTAACGAACTTGTCCGAGATATTTACGCTACAAATCTACCCTGCAAATTTGGACTCTCTAACTCGTTCCGTTCGAGAGTTATCGTGCTAACAGCCTGCCGGACCAGCCGGCCGGCCGGACACTGTGACGAAATGATAGCACGCTGTTCATTGCGGAACACACGCGCAAAAACTGGAATTTACCTTTGAAAAACGAAAGTTGGTATCATTTCCGGTGAAACCGAAGGAATCTGAAATTTTTTTAGAATTCATCTCACCTAACAAAGCTCAACTATAAAATTTCAAGTGTTTACCTGGAGTCTTTCTTTGAAATATTCTAATGAACGTTCTTCGTGAATCACTCTATATATTCGGTGGCCTGAGGTCCCATTCATATGGATACCTTCACTGTTGGTTCGGAAATGAACATTGCTGTGTATGTCGTGACGTACGGATTCTTTTCAAATTTTACCATTCACTGTTAGGTAAAAAATAAAAAGAGCTGTGTTTGTGGTGACGTAGGACCCATTCGAATACAACATTTATTTTTGAATCGAAAATAAGCAGTGCTTTGTTTGTTGTGGTGTAAAGACACAAATGAGTTCAATCATACAATTGTGCCATGAGAAAAAATTGGTTCAAGCACTGACGTGAAGTCAGAAGCTTTTGCGCGTATGTTCTATTGTCCATTCTTCTGTATTGGACACCCTTAATCGAATTTAACATGGTATATTATGTTGTCCCTTCTCCTATATTGGACACTCTTAATTCGAATTTACCATGGTAAATTCGATTAAGGGTTTACAATACAGAAGAATGGACAATAGAACATACGCGCAAAAGCTTCTGACTTCACGTCAGTGCTTGAACCAATTTTTTTTTGTGATTTTTTTGAAAATTTCTAGGGGTACGGTTCTTACAATATCTTAAACACGTCTTTATGTTGATTTTCTACTACTAGTTACCAAGCTTCAATTCGATCGAATATTTATTTTTTGAGTTATCAAGGAAATAATATTCCAGGTGGGTATAACTCGGAAACCGTTATATCGATTATGCCCAAAATCGAACTCAACTCTCCCTTTCGGATGCGTAACCTACCCTGAAAATTGCAAGTCCCTATCTCCTTTCGTTCGAAAGTTATCGAGGCAACGGTCACTCATCTACTGAACTCACACAAGAATGCTCGAATCTCCAACAATATTTAACCGATCGTATTAAAACTTGAAACTTGGCAGTAGAGTTAGGTTATGAAGGCTCTTGCAAAATTTCAGCAATTTCAAACGATCAGTTACTGATATATAGAAATTTTTTTTTTATTTTCAATGATTTATTAAAAATTTTCTGCAAATGCTATCCTCACTAAATTTTGCAAACATTTCCGCGTTGGCATTCTACAACTAATAACCATGTTTGAATTCAATCGGTTCAGTATTTTTTGAGTTAATGAGGAACAAAAAACCACCAAATTTCAGAAAATTTCAGATGGCTATAACTCTAAAACCGTTCGGCCGATTTTGCTCATAATCAAACCGAAATGTCGCGTTCTGGTGCACATCCTAACCTGAAAATTTCAAGCCGCTATCTCATTCCGTTCTCAAGTTATCGTGACAACAAAAATATTTTTTAATAATTTTTTTAAAATTTTCTAGCCATAAGATTCGCAAAAAATTCCACAAACTTGCTTAGGTTCATATTCTACAACTACACACCAAGTTTCAATTCGATCGGATTTATATTGGTTGAAAACAAAATTATTACTCGGAAACCACTAGGCCGATTATGCCCATTAACGAACTTGTGCGTCGTATTGGGATGCGCCACCTACCCTGAAATTTTCAAGTCGCTAGCTCTTTTTGTTCTCAAGTTATCGTGCCAACGGCCGGACGGACAGAATCAAATTTGACCTCGAATTCTTCATTGGGGAGTCGAACTCAATCGTTTGAGAACATTTTCTTCAAAAAATTTGAAAGTTACAGACATTTGGGCAAAATTATAACGCGATGTTCCCCAGAACATACGCGCCAAAAACACCTTGTACAGCAGTAGCTTATTTTCAATAGCGTATTCCGAGAGTAATTTCTATGAAAAAAATCAGTCCAATCATACGGTTGTACCATGAGAAACTATGAATGATCACTTTTCACGAAATTTTAAGAAAAAATTAACCTAAATTCTCTCTATAACGCTTTCCTCAGGGTTATTTCGATAGAAATGAAAATAACTGTGACCGGGGCTGGTACTGTCTTTTCGACTGGATATGGAACCGTTTGGATGAAGGTCTTAGAAACTCGTGGATATATTAACAACATCTTTGCAAATAAGCTTAAAATATTATGATAGCGCTCATAGACTGTATGGTTTGCCCAAGTTAAATGAATCCAGACCAATCGGAGCATTGGAGGGAGATGGAGCAGACGTGGAGGGCCGTTAAGCGATTGGATATTTCCCATTTGTATACGGACTTACGGAAAATCTCACAAAACCCATATGACATAATGAACTGGGAATCCAACATAGATTCATTGACTGACATTACATCTTGTGTGAGCATTATTACTGTACACTTACTCCAACTTAGGCAAAACACTATAATTTTTGGACCCCACTAGTCAGACGGTACTATTCAATACCTGGTCAGAAATTAACAATGTTGTGCCTAAGGCGGCGTAAAGACCCAGTAACAAAGCCTACAAAGAACAAAACTGGTGCTGCTAGGATGCATATTATGAGGGGTCTCTTCGGAAGATCTAGCAGTATCAGTATAATCATATTTCCTTCAATCTAGTATGTGAATGGTGGCCGCTATTGTCTGACTAGTAACTAGGAAATCTATTTCCAAGCTCGGGATTGAACTCGGGATAGTACGGTTCCAGTGCAACGCTCTACCTTTAAGAATTATGCGGAAATAAAAAGGTAGAAAGCCCTGTGGCAAAAGCTTTGGCGGTCTTGTTCAATTTTTGACAAACCATATCTCCGAAAGTATTGTTTTCTCAGAGTTGGGAATTATTTATTTACTTATTTACTCATATGGCATACATGCAATAATACAACAATAATACAATACAATACACAAACAAACAAAGGTAAAATATTAAATATTAATATCTAAGTTCTCGATCCAGTCAAGCGCAAATTCATTAGCCTTCATGAAATCACTCCAACTCCCCTGAAATGGACGCAGAGGGCACTCCTCTCTAATGTGTTTGATGGTTTGGCGGGGGGCTCCGCAGTCACAGCTTGGAGAGTCAGCTAAACCCCATTTGTGGAGAGAGTCAGCGCATCGGCCATATCCGGAACGAATTCTATTCAGCTTGACCCATTTCTGTCTGTCGAGATTGGTACCTGTGGTATCGCAGTCATGCCCCTCAAACCACCCTCGAGCTTCGGGATCCTCAATACGTTGACAGCTTTGTATCCATTGGTCTTTTCTTCTAATATTGTTGTTTTCCAGTTGTTCGGCTTTCCATATGGGAGGTTTTCTCGAGCGAAGACGATTCCTCCGCAGAGTAGGTATGTCGTCGTGTAGAGGGAGCCCTAGATTCTCCTGAAGCTTTCGGAATTCCTTGAGTAGAGCTTCAGTTCGGCGGATTTCAGGTGGATACGTATTACTCAACAGAGGAAGCCAGTACGTGGGTGTCGATCGCACTGCTCCACTAATTAATCACATGGTATGGTTTAGTTGGACGTCAATCAAAATGGTGTGACAGCTGTTTAGCCATACTGGGGCACAGTATTCTGCTGTTGAGTAGACAATGGATTCTTATAATATAACTGCACCATGAAACAAATTAAATTCAAATCAAAGTTTATTTATCAAGATTAAATGAGCGATCTGCAATGATTCAACCTTGTAGAATGGGTTGTTGCAACTTACACTCGGTGCATAGTTTTCACAACTCTAAATACCTAAGGAAAGTTGGATCGAAATGTCTAGAGCAAGGCTGTAGACAATCATAGCAGATTTTACATTTATTCCTGATATTTGAATAGGTATAGGCTAACGAACAAATGATTTCAATATCTAGTTCAAAATATATTAATAAAATACAATCCTCTTTTCATAATTCAATAGTTCATACCACTAACACATTCATTCTATATTATTAACCTTAACTTAAGAAAGAATATTTGAAACACAAATTTAGACCAATATTTTAGCATTTTTTTTTCAACATTATGAGAATACTGTTCATTATATAGGAACATGTCTCACTACTGAAGGAAGTAAAAGGTAATAAAAACCTTGGTGGTCAACGAACAGTAATTTCTTTTGATTCCATTATGTTGTTCTTTCCTATTGCCTTCATAAACTACATCATTAAAATGATCCAATTCTAAATCTTATGAAATATCATCCCCAATATTTGCACATAAACTATTCCATATGCAACAAGTCAATATTATTTTTAGTATCAAAACAGTCTTGTAAATATTCACAAATTCAATATTTGTTTTCCAATACAAAGTATTTATATTAAATAAATATGACGTCTCGTATAGGTAGATAAGATGACATGAATGAATAGAGAACAAAGATAGAACACATACAGATAGAATTCGCATTCTGCGAAAATATGAGTATAGAAGTAGGTACGATGTATTATTGAAATTTTGAAAAATCACTGAAAGTATTAGCTTGTTGGAGTAGAAAATGACATCAATGAGTTCTTATAATGGAACTACATCTTAAAAAAAATTGAATTTGAAATTTCAGCTGGACCGGCTGTACAGAATTCCTCGGATTCTTGATCGGTGATTCTTATCAAACCGTTTAAGACCTTTTTCATCCAAAAATTTGAAAATTACAGACATCACAAAAAATAATGTCTATTAATCGTACAGAAGACCGATTCTCGATATTATTCATTCAAGAAATCGCCACTGCATTAATCGTTTCTGTGTTTTGGCGAGCTTGATCTCCAGAACGAAGTCTATCATTTCGCCAAAATGTCTGTTATTTTCGAATTTTTGTCCCAAAGTGGTCTTAAACGTTTAGTTCGACTGATGAAGAATCCGAGGTTAAACTCAATTCTGTACATCCGACTGTAGGCACTATAACTTTCGAAAGAAATGAGCTAGAGAGTTTAAATTTGCAGAGTAGCTTCGGAGTCCAAATGGGTTGGTTGAGTTCGTCAATGGGTAGAATGAGTGGTTTCGCAGTTTTAGCTATCTGAAGTTTGTTTTCCAAATAACTCAGTAAATACAGCTCTGATCGATTCGAAACTCGATAGTTAGTAGGAAAATACCGATACAAAGTCCTACGCAGAATTTAATGAGGATCGTATTCCTACAAAATCATGAAAACATTATTGAAAAAAATTCTGTATCTCAGAAACTATCCGTCAGTTATCGCTGAAATTTTGCGAGAGCCTTCCAAACCCTATTTAAACCCAAGCTCTGAATTTAAACTCGACCAAATCGGTATGGTTGGAAATAATTGGAAAATTTTATTTTTTTTTCTGGATGCCATCCAGATTGCTGCTTTGGAGAATTTAGTTCTTGAATGAAGAAGGTGAGTCTTTAAGTTGTGCATTAATTTCAACCATAGATTCCTCCCATCAAATAAAACACTTTTTTCATTTACCATTTATCCAAATTTGGCACAGGAAAAAAGAAACAGGCTGTTGAAATTTGAAAAAAAATATCAGTTTTCCTTTTGTAGGTTTGACATGGTTACTCGGAATGAAATGAATTTTGGTGGGAAGTTTTCCATTACTATAACACATAATGTCCAATTAACAGTTTTTTCCTACTTCTACTGGTTTCCTCGTTATAGATTCTCGAATTAATAAAACTTTGAGAAACTACCATAATGAAAGCAGATGAAGATTATCTCGAGTAATTTGAAGAATACTCAATCATTTTCGAAAATTAAATTACTCTTCTTCAATTCTCCTAAAACGTACAGTTTTCGAGATATTGAATATTGAATGACATAAAATATGATAAAAATTACAGAAATTTAACTGTTTTTATCAACCCGGACCTGCAATAGAATGACAGATGATCTGTGCTCGAATAAAGACATAGACTGAGTATTGATCTCAAAGCTGACAAAGAGATATAGCTAGTATAACCTCTATATCTCACATAATATGTTTATACATTACCATTCAATCATAATGAAAACCATAAACAAAAGCCAAAAATTATTCAAACAATTTGAATCGCAGGGTAACTTATCTTTTGGGAAATAAATGAATACGCTTAACATGATCTGTATTAACCTTTGAATTTATCTCTTTTTATCCCCAATAGTGAATATAAAACGAACTTTTCATAGTGTTAAAAACGTTTAATATCAATTATAAGCATTATTCCACATATCCATCCCAATTATCATCGACGAGAAATTGTTAATCTGAATTTACAGTACATCTGATAAATAAATACGCTAAAATGTTAGGTTAGGACCGAACGATATATTCTGTGGCTAACCTAATGTATTACATTTCTGTGCCTGCTTCTATCATAGTATAAAAAATATTATTATACTTTGTGTATATGAGGTTGTTAC
Organism: Halyzia sedecimguttata; assembly: GCA_937662695.2. Taxonomy (NCBI): domain Eukaryota; kingdom Metazoa; phylum Arthropoda; class Insecta; order Coleoptera; family Coccinellidae; genus Halyzia; species Halyzia sedecimguttata. The sequence continues at coordinate 3,684,496 of OW569416.2, read as the reverse complement.
TTGTCTAATTGTTTCCAGAATTCTACGGTTTTCATCAAGGTTTTCTTATCTAAGAAACTCGGGTTTTGATATACTTAGTTATCTGTGGAAATAATCGAAAAGCTTTATGAAACCCGTATGAAGTCCGTTAACCGAGAAATCAGTTAATCGTGAACTGAACGTATCTTCGTGAAACGCATGTCCAGATTCTATGATATCTATAGGCCATAGACTGATAGAGGTTAGGTTATAATAATTGTTCATAAATTGGTTGAATTATTTATAATATAAAGTAATTTATATGATGCAAATTAAAATATTTAATGAATAGGCAATGAAGATAATGTAAATATTCAATGAAAACTAAGTTGGGTCAGTATTTTAATATTTAGGAAGAATTTCTTTAAAAAATGCAGCATGAAGATTATTTAAAACCATTTCATTAGTCTTGGGTGAGTAAATAAGTTATCTCAAACAATTTCATTGAATATCGAGCAGCAGATAATAAAGCTTTCATACAATTATGCGAAATTGAATCCCAGTGCTTCTGTGCTCAACAGTTAAAGGCCGTTCAGGAATGGATTAGTACAATGTAAAATCTTTAATCGCTTATAACTTTTTACCTGAGCCGAATCTGGAAAAATGGTAAATGAAAAAGGTGTTCCATTTGATGAGATGAATACAGGGTTAAAATGAATGTACAACTTAAAGACTCACCCTGTATGTGACCGCTCTGACTACGAATTTGAACAAGAGCTCCAAAGCATACTGTCCTCATGTCAGTGCCTCCAATTTTTTTACCAAACCAATGCCGACTGAACGGTTGACTAGTTGACTTCGATCCATCCCTGTCCCATTGAATTTATTATCTAGGTCTTTCGATGCATTTCATCTCGTTAGATCGTAGGTGTGAGTAGATATATGCGGCGACCCACTACGACTACAGGATAAAGCTATTTTATTTAACCAGTCCATTTTTTTGGAACGGCGACGGCGAGATATTATATTACCATTTCTTCGTTTTCATTACAGTCGTTATATTTTACGACGGTCTCCTCTCATACAAACTTTCAGTAGTGTTATAGGGGTTTCAACTACGAATTTCACGGATGGGTAGAAAGGGATAGGTTGAAATTGGTAAATTCCCAACACAATTCCTATTTGAAGATTTAATATGATATACTAACTGACAAAGAAACTGCAACACTCAGAAGTAGCTGTTTAAATTTTAAATTTTTTTCGGTAAAACATAGATAGTATAGCAAGGAGTAAATGATTAAAATTTGAAGAAAAAAAATCGTGAAAGTTTTTTCATGTAAACATCTTTTGTTACTTACATATTGTAGTCATTTTTTGCAAATTGATCAAATTTTACAACAAACCAGCTGTTCAAGGAGATCCAAAGTCGCTGTTTAGTTGTTGTTAAAATGCCTAGAGCACGTGTACGCGGAATTTATCGCCAGCTAAGTGAATTTAAAACAGGCGAATTATTGGTCTACGGGAGGCGGGTTGTCATTTCGAGAAATCGCTAACCGTACGAACGGAAATCCAACTACTGTTATGAGATGTTGCCAATCGTGGTTTGATAATGCCCAAAATTGAAGAAGAGTAGGCACCGGACGTCGAAGGGGCACAAATGAATGTTCAAGATCGACGTCTAGGACTTATGGCTATTAGAGACCGATTTGTGACAACTCGATCTTTGGCTGATGAGTGGTTAGGAGAACAAGGCCATCCTGTAACTGTCCGAACGGTTTACCGCCGGATAAGGTCTTTTGGACTGCAGCATTATCGACCCCATCTTGTGTTACCTCTGACGGTTGAGCATCGCTGGCAACGATTACAGTGGTCCAGAGAACGTCAACATTGGAATGTGGAATGGCATCAGGTCGTCTTTTTTGATGAATCTCGATTCTCCTTGGGTGCACATGGTGGCCGAAGAAGGGTTAGACGACGTCGGGGAGAAAGACGTGAACCTCAGTTTGATATTGAGCGTCATGTACACCGGACAGTAGGCGTTATGGTATGGGGTGCTATTGCACTTGCAAGTAGTTCACCTTTGCTGCGTTACCTTCAAGAAATAGTGGAGCCATATATTCTCCCTTACGTTAACTGGCTCGAGAATGCAATATTTCAGCAAGATAATGCTCGACCTCATGTTGCCAGAGTTAATTTAAACTTTTTTGACGCGACTCAGGTGTATCTTTTGTCATGGCCACCCAGATCCCCCGATCTTTCGCCCATAGACCATGTATGGGAAATTATGGGTAGAAGGCTTGGAAATTTACCCTAGCCCACACGGCTCTGGTACATGAACTAGAGGAAGCTTGAGATAGTATCCCTCAGGAAGAAATAGACCATCTTATTGCATCAATGCCAAGACGTGTTGGGGATTGTATAGATAATCGCGGTGGACAAACACATTATTAACAAATTCATTAAACAAAATTGTAAACCCTTCGTTATTTTTCTTCAAATTTCTATCATGTATTCCTTAATATTATATATGTTTTACCAAAAAAAAAATTAAAATTTAAACAGCTCCTTCTGGCTGTTGCATTTTCTTTGTCAGTATATATCCAGAGTGCGATTTCGAAATGTCAACAGACAAGATGAAACCTGATGAATCGTTTCCACTTTTGCGCACTCGTTCCACAGCGCTATCATTTCGTCAAAGTAGTCCGGTCGATAAGTATCTCAATATATAAAAATCTACTGTAAGTTCTGAGTGTGTCCTCCTAAACGACTTGGCCGAGTTTTTTGAAATTTTGTGTTTGTTCTTTTGAGTGGGTCCCTGGATGGTTTAGAGCAGAGCCGGTTTAAGGTGCTTTCGGGCCCTGGGCGCCGAAGATCTCCCTCTTGGCACTGACGGATCGCTTGGATTCGCTTACAAATCATCAAAAATAGCCCCTCTAGGCCTCGGACCCTTGGGCGCCCGCCCCAAGCGCCCAGTGGATAAACCGGCACTATTTTTGCGCGTATGTTCTGGGGAACATCGCGTTATAGTTTTGCCCAAATGTCTGTAACTTTCGAATTTTTTGACGAAAATGGTCTCAAACGATTAAGTTCGACTCCCCAATGAAGAATTCGAGGTCAAATTTGATTCTGTCCGTCCGGCCGTCCGGCCGTTGTCACGATAACTTGAGAACGAAAAGAACTAGCGACTTGAAATTTTCAGGGTAGGTGGCGCATCTCAATACGACGGACAAGTTCGTTAATGGGCATAATCGGCCCAGTGGTTTCCGAGTAATTATTTTATTTTCAACCAATATGAATCCGATCGAATTGAAACTTGGTGGGTAGTTGTAGAATATGAACCTAAGCACGTTTGTGAAATTTTGTGCGAATCGTATAGCTAGAAAATTTTAAAAAAATTATTAAAAATTATTTTTGTTGTCACGATAACTTGAGAACGGAATGAGATAGCGGCTTGAAGTTTTTAGGTTAGGATGTGCACCAGAACGCGACATCTCAGTTTGTTTATGAGCATAATCGGCCGAACGGTTTTAGAGTTATAGCCATCTGAAATTTTCTGAAATTTGGTGGTTTTTTTTCCTCATTAACTCGAAAAATACTGAACCGATTGAATTCAAACATGGTTATTAGTTGTAGAATGCCAACGCGAAAATGTTTGCAAAATTTGGTGAGGATAGCATTTGCAGAAAATTTTTAATAAATCATTGAAAATAAAATAAAAAAATTTTATATATCAGTAACTAATCGTTTGAATTTGCTGAAATTTTGCAACAGCCTTTATTACCTAACTCTATTGCCATGTTTCAAGTTTTAATACGATCGGTTAAATATTGTTGGAGATTCGAGCATTCTTGTGTGAGTTCAGTAGATGGGTGACCGTTGCCTCGATAACTTTCGAACGAAAGGAGATAGGCACTTGCAATTTTCAGGGTAGGTTGCGTATCCGAAAGGGAGAGTTGAGTTCGTTTTTGGGCATAATCGGTCTAACGGTTTCCGAGTTATATCCACCTGGAATATTATTTCCTTGATAACTCAAAAAATAAATATTCGAACGAATTGAAGCTTGGTAACTAGTAGTATAAAATCAACATAAAGACGTGTTTAAAATTTTGTAAGAACCGTACCCCTTGAAAATTTGAAAAAAATGACGAAAAAAAAAATTTTAAGAACCGCACCCCTAGAAAATTTTAAAAAAATCACGAAAAAAAAATTGGTTCAAGCACTGACGTGAAGTCAGAAGCTTTTGCGCGTATGTTCTATTGTCCATTCTTCTGTATTGGACACCCTTAATCGAATTTACCATGGTAAATTATGTTGTCCATTCTCCTGCATTGGACACTCTTAATTCGAATTTACCATGGTAAATTCGAATTAAGAGTGTCCAATGCAGGAGAATGGACAACATAATTTACCATGGTAAATTCGATTAAGGGTGTCCAATACAGAAGAATGGACAATAGAACATACGCGCAAAAGCTTCTGACTTCACGTCAGTGCTTGAACCAATTTTTTTTAATAATGTTGTCAAAATTTCACACGAAATCTCGCATGAGATTTAATTTAATTGTTTGAATAGAATTTCATGCAGCACATGTATTTATGTCATAATGATATTAGTGGCTATACCTTGCGATACCACAAACCTTTGTACTAAATCAGTATGTGAATAAATTTGACGCAGTTTCATCAATCATATGAAAATCTGGTAATTCTTTCGAACTTTCTCAACATTCCACCCCAGATTATACCTATTCAATTTTGATATCTTCCAACAGTTCATATGAAGCAAGCAAAAGGTAGGTCGAATGCCTATATATAATTTGCTTAGGATATTGTCATGTTAATTAACTGTGGGGTTCTGCGGGTTGAATAACTGTACACTGACCGACAGATTTTATGTCGAATTGTTATCACTGGTTGAATACAATGAACTGTAGATTTAAGGTTGGAACGATAGACGATGACTAAATTTTATGACTTATATTTCACAACTCACAACTTTACTCGTAGACGTCTTGGTTTGAACCGGATGACTTTCATTTCTTACCCTCCTAAGTAGGGACCGTTTGACAAAACATTGAAACTACCTGTTATTAGTGTGGCAAATAAAACGTTTTTGAAGTGACAGGTTTTTCCGAATCGATGAGTGTCATGTGACCAAGTTCGATGTATTCTTCCATAAATAGTGAATATTGCCCTTTTATTTCCGGCTGTTTTTCTAATTTGCGTTCCAAAGCGTGAAATCTGTGAACAGCTTGTTCTCTATTATTAACTAAACAAATTGATTTTTCCCGAAGTGGAAGTTTGACAACGAATCTTCCTTCTTTAATCCTTGATACGTTATCCAAAAAATGATTTTCACACGCTAATTCTTCCTTCGAGTACTTCGCATATTTTTCGCTGATCTCTTCAATGAACCAGAATCTTTCTAACTGTTTTTGCAGGGCTGTCGTTCGACTCAACCTACAGTAAACTCTTGATTGAGTTGAGTATGCGTTCTGTATTTGTCCTGAAACGATCCAACCTAGTTTTGAATTTTGTAAGATCAAATTTTGACCCTTGACCGAAATTTGACCTTCTAGTAAAAGCTGGTAGAATATCCCATCACCCAAGAAAATATCGATTTCACCGGGTTCATTGAAATCAGAATCAGCAAAAGTTAAATTACTAGGAAGATTCAAAAGAGAGGTATCGAATCGAAACTGTGCAACATTTCCGGTTATCTGATCAATCACGAGAAATTGAATTTCGGTTTGGAAGCTTGCATTCACAGATTTCAACCTTGTTCTTGTAGTATTCGAAATATTTGTAGACGCAGCGTTTATACCTGTTACAGGAACGTTTACCCTATTATAGTGTAACTTTAGTAGTTTTTTACAAAGTTGTGTTGTTATAAATGATGAGTGACTACTGACTACCGTTATCGAGAATGGCTCTACAGTTTTGGAAATGGTTTTCGCTGTCGACTACATATAATATGGCGGTAGAAAGTAGTACGAGATTTTGATTTTTTTTGTGATTGTTTGCATGTAGATTACTTATTGTATGTAATGTCGAATTACTGTTTGCGTTCGCATGTTCGGTTTCAAAAGTTAATCGGAGATTCTCCGCAATTGTTGTGTCTGAATGTGCATGCCGTTCTTGATGGAGCAAGGTATTGTGTTTCTTGTTACATGTTCTGCAGTGCGTAGAAGAACATCCTTGAACGGAATGTCCCATTATACGACAGTTCACGCACGCTTTGAGACGTTTGATTTCGTTGAATCTAGCCACCGTCGCGAGTTTTTTAAAATCGAGAGATCGGTATATATAGTGTTCTCCTTTACAGAAGATACATTTTGCTGTAACCTTGTTAGTTGACAAATGAACTTGCGATGACTTTAATTCTCTTTTGTGATAGTGATTATTTGAATTCGTCGTCAGACCGCATTTATTATCTATCGATTCCAAAAGATGACATCTGTCTGTTAGAAAATTGATAAAATCTTGGATTGACGGTGAATCATTGTTCCTTGTTAGGGTTTCCCATTCCCGTTTGGATCCAAACCAAAAAAAATGCAAAAAAACCATATTCTAACTCAGATTTCAATGTTTCCTCTTGTATAATAATAATAATAACTTTATTCATCCTTTATGAAATTTAACAATGTATAGGATAAGTCCAACAAAAAAAAATAGAGAAACATTCTGAGAGTTAGATAAAAATAGTAGGTATATTAACAAAACAAAATCAAATGTTCTTATCGGCAAGGTAATCTTCTATGCTATAATAGCATTTATTCATCAATAGAGCCTTCACTGCACCCTTGAACTGTCTGGCTCTATAATCTATGTATTTATTTTCAAGCAATTTCAAAGGAATGCTTTTTTTCATTTCATAGGGTTGATAGTTAAATTCTACTTATTCTTTATGGAAAAGGTCGTTTTCTCATTGTTGGTGTCACAAGAATGTCATAATTATTTCTGGTATTGTATGTGTGTAAGACCCTGTATAATTTTAATTACTTCTAATAAATGATCAGAATAAGGCCGAGTTTTAATTTTTTACACTACGATAGTATTGAAATATACAGATTGTCTAACACTGAATAATGATGTTGTCTTTAACATAATGCTGGTAAATCTGTTACATTTCAAAATGATTTTGAATGGTCGGTTTTGTTGTTTTTGCAAGTTATTCATTTCTACATTATTTAAGAGTCGTTAGTAAAATTGATGATGTTTCTACTTCACAGAATAGTTATTTATGTACCAAGGACGAAAAACTGTCTATTATAGTCGAGTATGCCAAAATTGCTATCCAAAGCGCAGCCGAGGATAGCAAGCTGGCGAGACAATAGGCAGTTTTTCACCGAGGTGCATATTCCATTTTTTCGTCGACCTTTACTTTTTTTTTGTATGAATTTTGGACCTCTTAAATAATTTCACAATAGCAAATTACAGATACAAAGCAAATGACACATATACTCTTATGTTTGTATTGAACAGTATTATGCTGTATCCATAGTGACACTGACAGTTATTCTTGTAGACACTTATGTTTGTATTGAGCCGTATCATGACGTATTCTTAGTGACCACAGCGGACGAGAAAGTAATTTGGCAGAAGAAAAAGTAATTGATTCCATTCCAGTAGATCACTAACTCCCATCCGAGTTGGTATAATATTATTGTTTCGATTCTCTCGCCTTCCCCAACCACGTCGTAAGCAGTTTCTCGTCTGCGACTCGACCTACTCTCATGCTAGCAGCTCGCTGCAACCTGGCGAAGTAAGTGGAATAACTGTCATGCGAGTACACATGCACAGTGGCCGTGCACTGTCAGGTCCGCAGCTCGCACTGTGTAACCAGGTCATAAGGGTTAAAATACAAGGGAAGCAGGTTAATTAGCGCCGGCTCTAGTCGTCGGAACTTAGTGCATACAATAGGTAGTAGTACACAATAAAAGCCGGTTTTCACCTAGTTTTGAAGCAACATCCATACTTCAAAGATGTCTGGTTCACTGATGCTAGCCACCTCATCGCTCAGTGTCCCCACATCAATCAGATAAGGGTGCAGGTATTGGGGTATATATGCTGGAACTGAGGATCTCTGTGCCCATAGGACAAGTGCCCTCTATCTTACAGATGGAGATACTAGCTCTCTACATTTGTGTTATATTATATCGGACAGCCAGGCCACACTGAGATACCTAGAATCATTCATTCAGAGGTCTGTACTGTACTGGGAATGTCGGAATACCATAAAGCAACTAGCTAGAGACAATATGTTGACTTTTCTATGCGTGTCAGGGCACTGTGACATTGGAGGAAATCAGAAGCGGTGCGCCTTACTACAAGGAAGACTCATTGCACAAACGCTCTACTGCATCGAACTTTACTGCAACGACGAAGCAATCCATCGAAAAACTGCCCACTTTAGAAAGTGGGTGGCAATAACTAGAGTTAGTGTTCGTGCTTCCTCCTGATTGGCCGAACGTGAAAACCCCTTTATCGATCGTCTTCGTCGCTAGTTTCGCTAGATGAGAGGTAATATGTTTCATTGAGTGTACGTCAACCGACCGTAATCTGTCTAACCTAAAATTTGAATTAATTGAAGGATGAATATGTTCGGCAATTTCGCTCAATTGTATTCGTAATATATTTCTAACTTCGTATTAAAGGGTTATATCTTTATACAAATTTCTTTATTACGAATAAGAAGTAATACAGAAACCAATCAAACGTAAATGAAGTGTTTGAAATCAATATTAAAGTCAGTGGTATAACAAAATGTCCTGCTCTTTTAATTGATGAACGTTTCAACTTTGCTTCGATAGATATAATAAAATGATATTTAGATGTGGTCAGATTAAAAGTGATAAATAATACAGCAGCATTTCATTTAGATTTCAATTTTATTTCAAATAAGGATCTGATACTCAAGTAGAGTACATTCTATCATGTTAGTTCTATAATAGATAATATTGTTAAAATGAATTAAATCGTTTTCCTTTGAAGGATAGACTTACTATGTTTACTGCCTCTGATGTTTACAGAAAAAGCAGTCAATTAAATAAGATATCATAGAAAATCGGTTTACAGTAAACATTTTAAATACGGTGTTTTTTTCTCCCATTGTTATACTAATTTATCATCGTTCCAATTCAACAAATACATAATACAACTTCTATAATGGATAATATTGTGTGAATCAATGAAATAGTTTTTTTCAGTTCCAAGTCCTGGTAATTTTTCCCCTAGAGGATAGACATACTGTGTTTACTGCCTCTGATGTTAACCATGGACAGTCGATGTACAGTATATGCTTTAAGTACAATTATTTTTCTGCTCCGATTGTTATACTAGTTTATCACTGTTCCAACTCAACAAAAAAATGCCTTCGTCTTGATTGACTAGTAAGTAGATAGTGCAGAAGCAATTTTACCTGGTGCTGTTTTCTTCTTGACAAATTTAATATTGAGATTTCAATCATGTGTAAGTTCTATATTGGATAATATTGTGTGAATCAATTTCTTTCTTTCTTCAGTTCCAAGTCCTGCAGTAATTTTCGTCTGGAGGATAGAAATACTGTGTTTACTGACGTTAACAGATAATGCAGTCGGTTGAATAAAAGACCATGGACAATCACTGTAGAGTAAATTTAAATTTTAAATAATATGTTCTTCTTTTCCCATTGTTATACCATTTTATCTTTTATAATACTTCCAATTGAGCGAAATTGCCGAACATATTCATCCTTCAATTAATTCAAATTTTAGGTTAGACAGATTACGGTCTGTTGACGTACACTCAATGAAACAAATTACCTCTCATCGAGCGAAACTAGCGACGAAGACGATCGATAAAGGGGTTTTCACGTTCGGCCAATCAGCGGAAAGCACGAACTCTAACTCTAGTTAGTGCCGCCCACTTCCTAAAGTGGGCGGTTTTTCGATGGATTGCTTCGTTGATGCAGTAAAGTTCGATGCAGTAGAGCGTCTGTGCATTAGGTTTTCGATGTGGTGCACCCTACTCATCAGAAGGCTGACGAAACTATAAAGAGGGTCTCTGGAGTATCATCTGCTAGACCAGAACCCTTCTGTGGGCTTGGAAAATACCATTACAGTGCAGCGATCCAGCAATGGGAGCTAAATAATAGAACAGCTCTTTGAAGAAATACTCCAGGACTTTTATGGATTTGTCACCATCCTATGCCAGAAAGCTCTTGCAGCTGCCAGGAGTCGGCAGTGGGACTGCTGACAGGGCACTTTCTATACAAATACCACTTGTAACGCATGGGAAATTCAGCAGACGAAACATGAAGGCTCTGTTGATCGGAAAAGGAAACTGCCGAATTCCCCAGGCTGACCAGCCTGAGAATTTTACATATAGGTGAGCCAGTTCTAAATCCTCACGACATGATGGCCAAGGCTCCTAAGGACGTCATCAGATATCTTAACACCATTGACATTCTCATTAGGATTTAATGAGTAGGGTAATAGAAAAAATAATCTTATGGGTCGCAGTTCTGGAGGGCTAGACCAAGCCACACGACTCCGTTCTGATAAATAATAAAAGGGTTTAAGTGTCCTAGAGCTTCTTCTTTTATCTTTCAGTTATGCTGACGATTGCTAACAACCAAACAACCAGTACGTATCTGGCTGAATGACACTTTCCTCTTTGGGGGAGTGATGAGGTGGCTATCCCGGATCACGATTTAATATTTGTTGATGGTTCAAATAGTCGAATATTTCACCTTGTGTCTCTCTTAGTTATAAGCAATTAGCTACAGTGGCCTTCTTCTATGATCATAAGAGGCATTCCTCTACCACAGTACAACTAAAATAATTATTTATTTCAGTTGTACTCTGCTCCTTTTACAACCATTATGGCCGCTTTTCGTTGTTTATTCAATAGTTCCCAAGTCCGCGTTCAATCTATCATGAACAAAAGACGAAATGCAGCCTTCCTCCATTAGCAGTATCGACACGGAAGTTGACTCGACTTCCGTTACTGTCTGAGCGTTGACGCCATCTGTTTACTTTTAATGTTTCTCTTTCGTCCTCTTGGGGCGGTTCAGAGTTTCCTTTTACATTCATTAAGCCTAATGGACAAACAAGCTAAATGCGACTAATTATTGATGCGAAACGAGCTTAATATGATGTGGCTACCGATTTAATTGTACCGTGGACGCCGTCGTCCTGATTCTGGTCTTTACTACACTACACATTCCATATGACCCGAAGAAAAGATAAGCTCGGCAGTTCTCATTTCCACTATGGGAAATACTGAACGTAGAATTACATTTTGCATGAGGTTAAATGAGCAACTCTGAGAAATTTACTGGACCCATAAAACCATCATTTATCATACATGTCACTGAATTTGCGAGAATAATCATCAGGGCTCGTTGGAACCTGCCTTCGTCAGTGAAATTCCAGAGAAAATGAAATTTCTGCGAAATAATTTTACGAGACGACGAGATTTGTTCGGATGAGGAGAAATTAGAATCAGTCATATTATAAAAGTTGAGCTTACTTTTCTTACTCACATTATAAGTTTTTTCGATTCCATAATATATACAGTGCTTCCCAACAACTCCGCACTTAGAGGGACTTTTCTTTTCTATTAATATTTCCGAATTTTATTAATCACAAAAAGTTGGTGCATCAAAAATGATATAAAATTCGACCAGCTGAGAATTCCACCATTTTCGAACAAAAATGCCCATTATCTCGGAAAATTCGAACTTTTTTGCGTATGTTCTGGGGAACATCGCGTTATCATTTTGCCCAAATGTCTGTAACTTTCGAATTTTTGACGAAAATGGTTTCAAACGATTTAGTTCAACTACCCAATGAAGAATTCGATGTCAAATTTGATTCTGTCCGGCCGGCCGTTCGGTCGTCCGGCCTTTGCCACGATAACTTGAGAACGAAAAAAGCTAGCGACTTGAAATTTTCAGGTGGCGCATCCCAATACGACAGACAAGTTCGTTAATGTGCATAATCGGCCCAGTGGTTTCCGAATAATAATTTTGTTTTCAACCAATATGAATCCGATCTAATTGAAACTTGGTGAGTAGTTGAAGAACCTAAGCACGTTTGTGAAATTTTGTACGAATCGTATGGCTAGAAAATTATTAAAAAATGATTGAAAAATATTTTTGTTGTCACGATAACTTGAGAACGGAAAAAGATAGCGGCTTGAAGTTTTCAGGTTAGGATCTGCATCAGAACGCGACATTTCAGTTTGCTTATGAGCATAATCGGCCAAACGGTTTTAGAGCTATAGCCATCTTAAATTTGGTTGTTTTTTATTCCTCATTAACTCGAAAAATACTGAACCGATTGAATTCAAACATGGTTGTTAGTTGTAGAATGCCAACGCGAAAATACTTGCCAAATATTGTGAGGATAGTATTTGTTGAAAATTTTTGAAAAATAATTGAAAATTGAAAAAATTCTTTATATCAGTAACTATTCGTTTGAAATTGCTGAAATTTTGCAAGAGCCTTTATAACCTAACTCTACTGCCAAGTTTCAAGTTTTAACACGATCGGTTAAATATTGTTGGAGATTCGAGCAGCCTTGTGTGAGTGCAGTAGATGGGTGACCGTTGCCTCGATAACTTTCGAACTAAAGGAGATAGGGACTTGAAATTTTCCGGGTAGGTTGCGAAGCCGAATGGGAGAGCTGAGTTCGTTTGTGGGCATAATCGGACTAATGGTTTCCGAGTTATACCCACCTGGAATATTATTTCCTTGATAACTCAAAAAATAAATATTCGATCGAATTGAAGCTTGGTGACTAGTAATAGAAAATCAACATAAAAACATGTTTAAAATTTTGTAAGAACCGTACCCCTAGAAAATTTGAAAAAAATGACGAAAAAAAAGTTTTAAGAACCGTACCCCTAGAAAATTCCAAAAAAAATCAAGAAAAAAAAATTGGTTCAAGCACTGACGTGAAGTCAGAAGCTTTTGCGCGTATGTTCTATTGTCCATTCTCCTGTATTGGACACTTAATTCGAATTTACCATGGTAAATTCGTTTAAGGGTGTCCAATACAGAAGAATAGACAATAGAACATACGCGCAAAAGCTTCTGACTTCACGTCAGTGCTTGAACCAATTTTTTCTATGAAGCGCTGTAAACTTGTTTGAAATTACAATGTAGATTCATGTGCCAAATTTCAGGTCGGAATACCATGAAAAATATTTTTTCTTTTTTTGCCCATAATTCTTTTGAAAATTGAATAATTACCTAACGAATTTTTTTTTGGTGACTAGACGACATTAGTGTCAGCATTAATATGATTGTAACTAGTGAATTTTGTTTCAACTTGATGTTTCGACATTTGATCAAAATTTCCCTGAAAAGTGGTTTCATTCTGGTGGGAAGTTGCTCCTATTCGTATTTTCGCCATTAAAATCTTTCAATTTCACATTCAATTGACTTCTGAGAATACCAAGAATGCAAATCTTGCTGCAAATTGCCAATTTATGGCTATTGAAATAGAATTTTGTCAAGAATATCCATCGTTCAAGTTCAACGCCAGTTAATTATTCTCTATGATCACAGATTTTCGAAAATTCGAACATAATATGTCGAAAAACTATCTTCAAACAAAATTATCTATACTCTTCATGATGACCATAATATTGTCTAGTCACCAAAAAAATATCCGTTCGGTAATTACTCAATTTTTAAAACGGTTATAACCTAAAAAAGGAAACATATTTTTCACGGTTTTCCGATCTGAGTTTTCGCACATTCATCGAAATTGTAATTTCGAACAAGTTTACTTAGAGCATTTTTGTAGGACGAAAACGAACAAATTAAAAATAATACTCATCAACCTTTCAAAAGTCCTTCTCAGAAATATAGTCCTCTGCAGCCAAATGGATATTTTGAAGAAGAATCACATCAACCAATTTTCGAAGGCAATAAACTCTTGTTCCTATAAATCCCTACAATATTTGAATTTGAAAAGTAAATGGCATTGCTCATAAGGCTAGGAGGGTTTTTCTTAAACTTGGTTTAGCCAATTCAAGCGATGATTATTTAGACCTTCAGATATTCGAAGACACTATAGCACCCTTATGTAGGTCTACCATCTCCAATAAATATATGCTTTACTTTATATTTTACAACAGAATGAAAATACAAGCTGCAAAATCTACGTTATAATTTAATATATTTACGTTATAATCTAATATGTTTTTAAAAGAAATCTGACTATACTTTGGTCTTCATTGTTCATATCGCATTGATAAAAAAGTTTCAGGAATAGTACAATAACTTCAAAATCAATTGCAATGGGACTGTTATTTAAAAAGTAATGTGTCAAAATATCATGACAATCAGACCATGCGTTCTCAAGTTATACCTGTTTGTATTAAGCAACTTTGAACAGAAAGAGCTAGCGACTTGAAATTTTCAGGATAGGTGGCGCATCTCAATTCGACGGACAAGTTCGTTAATGGGCATAATCGGCACGGTGGTTTCCGAGTAATAATTTTGTTTTCAAACTATATAGATCTGATCGAATTGAAACTTGGTGAATACTTGTAGAATATAAACCTAAGCACGTTTGTGAAATTTTGTGAGAATCGTATCGCTAGAAAAATTATTAAAAAATATTTTTGTTATCACGATAACCTGAGAACGGAAAGAGATAGCGGCTTGGAAATTTCAGGTTAGGTTATGCATCTAAATGCGACATTTGAGTTTGTTTATGAGCATAATCGGCCAAACGGTTTTAGAGTTATAGCCATCTGAAATTTTCTGAAATTTGCTGGTTTTTTGTTCCTCATTAACTCGAAAAATACTGAACCGATTGAATTCAAACATGGTTATTAGTTGCAGAATGCCAACGCGAAAATGATCACAAAATTTGGTGAGGATAATTACCAATGAAAATCTGTATTCTGTGCAAAGTCTTTATTCAGAGCAGAGCGCTTTCGGCCTCTAGGCCATCTTCAGTGCTACCTGAAAAGCGAAGCACAACCTCAGTCAACGAATCGAGATACAAACCAGAATACAAAATGTAACATAAACAATAAAGTTGAATTCTTACAAGGACCTACAAAATAATTTATTTAACGTCAACTTAGAGGTTATGCTCACCTTGTCAGTCTTAAACACAGAACAAACGTCCATCGAACAGGGCAAAACACAATCCAGACAAGTAGGTATCGAACAACAAAACTTAAAATATCAGAATTATTATAATTTTAATCTTTCTTATCAATTCTTAACTATAATGGAGCTCACAAATATCTCATGCTAAATGGCGTCACGATGAAGTTTGCATTGACCGGATGTCGGTCCGGGGTATCCTAAATTTTGACATCGCAGCAGTACGAGGCGGGAAATTCAATTCAAAATTGAGAGAGAAAGTATTTGTGCTAAATTTATTTATTTAATGTTCTATTTTAGCTAATTACACCCAACTGAACACTACTGCAGACGTCTGTGTATAGGATTGTAGGTTCTGTTCAAGTTAACCTGTGTGTTGAGGCACAATGCATTAGATTTAAGCTCTTTTTGTATTTCAATGTCTTCCAAGAAGTCTAGGCGATTGAAGTTTTTTGATGAAATGTTATGGAGTAATTTGGTATTCTCGTGAGGACTGAAGTTATGTTTGGAGGACTTTATGTGCTCTCCAAAGGCTGAGTTAGGTCTATTCAAGTGCTCATTTATCCTAGTTCTTAGTGCTCTACAAGTGCGTCCAATATATGTACTCTGACATGAATCGCAGCTAAGTTTATATACGCCACTCCTGTCAAGAACTGGGATTGTGTCTTTTGAATTCACTAGAGATGCCCTCAAACTGTTTTTAGTCTTGTATGAAACTTTCAAATTCATAATATGTTTCCGAAGGCAACCATCTATCAATCTGTTCGTTCGGGTATCCAGGAAAGGTACTGATACATATTTCTCGATAGGGGTTGTGGAAGACGCGAATGTTTCTTGTTTAAGCCTTTTATATTTAGCCTTGCGGATTAGTGTATCCACAATGTTAGGACTGTAACCATTGTTGTATGCTATCTGTTTTAAGATGTTCACTTCTCTAGCGTAGTTTTCCTCCGATAGTGGCATATTGAGCAGTCTACCCACATAACAACGAAAGGCCGCCATTTTATGTTGTTGAGGATGGACTGAATTGGCCGATATAGCGTGATCAGTCTGTGTCGGCTTTCTATAAATCGAGAACTCCAATCCTGTATTTAACTTTTTTATGGTGACGTCTAAAAAATTTATTGCCAAGTCTTTTTCAACTTCCAGAGTTAATTTGATGTTTGGGTGGATTCCATTCAATTTATCCAACAGCATTTTTGCACCCTCATTTCTGCAACTTAGGATGCAAAGACAATCATCAACATACCTATACCAGCACGAAATTTCCGGATTATCCGCAGATATAATGTAAGTTTTCTCAAGGTGATCCATAAAAACCTCCGCCAAAAATGGTGACAGGCAACTCCCCATAGCCAGTCCATCCTGCTGCTCATAATATCTGCCATCAAACAAGAAGTAGTTCTGTGAGAGGCAAAGATTGAGCAATGACAAAAGGTCAACAATACTATCCTCCTGCAAGTTTTTTGACCTCAATAAATCTCCCAAGATATCGACTGCCTCAGATCTCGGCACCGTGGTAAAGAGATTAGTAACATCAAAGGAGACCAGCAGATAGTTGGGCGGTAAATTGATTTCACTCAACCTATTAATTAAATCCAGCGAGTTGTTTAATCCATATTTAGGCTTGAAAGCTGTGACATCCTTTATGACCCTGCATATGAATGAAGAAAGGATAGAAACGGGAGTATTCGAAAAACTCACCACCGGTCTCATAGGATGATCAATCTTGTGAAGTTTTGGCAAACCATAAAGTCTTGGGACTGTTGGGTTACTAGAGATGATAATCCTTGGGGCGTGATACTCCTCCATCAAACTACTAAACTGCTTAATCAACCTATTAATTTTGTTTATAAAGGTGTTATTAGGGTTTCGAGATAGAGATTTAAAGTTGTTATCACGTAAAAAAGTTTCGACTTTAGAAATGTAGTCTGTTCTATTCATTATCACAAGGCAATTGCCCTTGTCCGCTTTCGTAAGAATAAGATTCTCTTTCTGAATCTTTAGTTTAATGTTTTTGAGAATTTTACTTGGAGTTGAGGAGATGAGAAAGTTGTGCTTGTGAATATTTTCAATCTTATTGTAGAGGACATTGTGTAAGTCATTGCGCAGAGATTTCTTAACACTGTAATCATTTGAAACCTGTTCGACAATGACATCCATCTCAACTGCATATTCTAAAACATCGCTTTTGGAAATGGGTGCCCCAATACAGTGCTTAAGGCCCAGTTTCAACAAATCAAGTTCGCTATCATCAAACAAAGTGTCCGACAAGTTTTTTATCCTATCATGGAATTTAAAATCCGAATATTTACCACAATTGGTCGAGAGTCTATGTCTGTCTGAATAGTTCCTCTGAAAAACAAGTCTTTCTAATTTTGATTTTAACCTATTGAACTTCAGACTCTTGTTAAGTGTTACGTCATCTGCAACATCATTTAGGAGCTCCCTCAACTGTTCATCGTTGAAGGTTACAGATAGACTATCATACAAGTTCTTGAGTCTACAATTCAAATAATCTAACTTAGCATAGTGCTTGCATATTTCTGATTTTATCAATTTAAGTTCTAAGAGAGATTTCTGCTTGAAAGGAACATTTCTAGATATCTTCACAACGGCAAACTTGGGGGTGACCTTTTCTCTCAAACAGTTGTTCAAAAACCATATGTCCACGTGACGAGTCCCCCTCCTCAAAGACGTCCTCCTGTACGTTCCAGCCAAATCTGCCATACTGCAGTGAGTAAGTAATATTGGGGAGCTGTGTGCACAGTAGATGAATAATTACCAATGAAAATCTGTATTCTGTGCAAAGTCTTTATTCAGAGCAGAGCGCTTTCGGCCTCTAGGCCATCTTCAGTGCTACCTGAAAAGCGAAGCACAACCTCAGTCAACGAATCGAGATACAAACCAGAATACAAAATGTAACATAAACAATAAAGTTGAATTCTTACAAGGACCTACAAAATAATTTATTTAACGTCAACTTAGAGGTTATGCTCACCTTGTCAGTCTTAAACACAGAACAAACGTCCATCGAACAGGGCAAAACACAATCCAGACAAGTAGGTATCGAACAACAAAACTTAAAATATCAGAATTATTATAATTTTAATCTTTCTTATCAATTCTTAACTATAATGGAGCTCACAAATATCTCATCGTGACGCCATTTAGCATGAGATATTTGTGAGCTCCATTATAGTTAAGAATTGATAAGAAAGATTAAAATTATAATAATTCTGATATTTTAAGTTTTGTTGTTCGATACCTACTTGTCTGGATTGTGTTTTGCCCTGTTCGATGGACGTTTGTTCTGTGTTTAAGACTGACAAGGTGAGCATAACCTCTAAGTTGACGTTAAATAAATTATTTTGTAGGTCCTTGTAAGAATTCAACTTTATTGTTTATGTTACATTTTGTATTCTGGTTTGTATCTCGATTCGTTGACTGAGGTTGTGCTTCGCTTTTCAGGTAGCACTGAAGATGGCCTAGAGGCCGAAAGCGCTCTGCTCTGAATAAAGACTTTGCACAGAATACAGATTTTCATTGGTAATTATTCATCTACTGTGCACACAGCTCCCCAATATTACTTACTCACTGCAGTATGGCAGATTTGGCTGGAACGTACAGGAGGACGTCTTTGAGGAGGGGGACTCGTCACGTGGACATATGGTTTTTGAACAACTGTTTGAGAGAAAAGGTCACCCCCAAGTTTGCCGTTGTGAAGATATCTAGAAATGTTCCTTTCAAGCAGAAATCTCTCTTAGAACTTAAATTGATAAAATCAGAAATATGCAAGCACTATGCTAAGTTAGATTATTTGAATTGTAGACTCAAGAACTTGTATGATAGTCTATCTGTAACCTTCAACGATGAACAGTTGAGGGAGCTCCTAAATGATGTTGCAGATGACGTAACACTTAACAAGAGTCTGAAGTTCAATAGGTTAAAATCAAAATTAGAAAGACTTGTTTTTCAGAGGAACTATTCAGACAGACATAGACTCTCGACCAATTGTGGTAAATATTCGGATTTTAAATTCCATGATAGGATAAAAAACTTGTCGGACACTTTGTTTGATGATAGTGAACTTGATTTGTTGAAACTGGGCCTTAAGCACTGTATTGGGGCACCCATTTCCAAAAGCGATGTTTTAGAATATGCAGTTGAGATGGATGTCATTGTCGAACAGGTTTCAAATGATTACAGTGTTAAGAAATCTCTGCGCAATGACTTACACAATGTCCTCTACAATAAGATTGAAAATATTCACAAGCACAACTTTCTCATCTCCTCAACTCCAAGTAAAATTCTCAAAAACATTAAACTAAAGATTCAGAAAGAGAATCTTATTCTTACGAAAGCGGACAAGGGCAATTGCCTTGTGATAATGAATAGAACAGACTACATTTCTAAAGTCGAAACTTTTTTACGTGATAACAACTTTAAATCTCTATCTCGAAACCCTAATAACACCTTTATAAACAAAATTAATAGGTTGATTAAGCAGTTTAGTAGTTTGATGGAGGAGTATCACGCCCCAAGGATTATCATCTCTAGTAACCCAACAGTCCCAAGACTTTATGGTTTGCCAAAACTTCACAAGATTGATCATCCTATGAGACCGGTGGTGAGTTTTTCGAATACTCCCGTTTCTATCCTTTCTTCATTCATATGCAGGGTCATAAAGGATGTCACAGCTTTCAAGCCTAAATATGGATTAAACAACTCGCTGGATTTAATTAATAGGTTGAGTGAAATCAATTTACCGCCCAACTATCTGCTGGTCTCCTTTGATGTTACTAATCTCTTTACCACGGTGCCGAGATCTGAGGCAGTCGATATCTTGGGAGATTTATTGAGGTCAAAAAACTTGCAGGAGGATAGTATTGTTGACCTTTTGTCATTGCTCAATCTTTGCCTCTCACAGAACTACTTCTTGTTTGATGGCAGATATTATGAGCAGCAGGATGGACTGGCTATGGGGAGTTGCCTGTCACCATTTTTGGCGGAGGTTTTTATGGATCACCTTGAGAAAACTTACATTATATCTGCGGATAATCCGGAAATTTCGTGCTGGTATAGGTATGTTGATGATTGTCTTTGCATCCTAAGTTGCAGAAATGAGGGTGCAAAAATGCTGTTGGATAAATTGAATGGAATCCACCCAAACATCAAATTAACTCTGGAAGTTGAAAAAGACTTGGCAATAAATTTTTTAGACGTCACCATAAAAAAGTTAAATACAGGATTGGAGTTCTCGATTTATAGAAAGCCGACACAGACTGATCACGCTATATCGGCCAATTCAGTCCATCCTCAACAACATAAAATGGCGGCCTTTCGTTGTTATGTGGGTAGACTGCTCAATATGCCACTATCGGAGGAAAACTACGCTAGAGAAGTGAACATCTTAAAACAGATAGCATACAACAATGGTTACAGTCCTAACATTGTGGATACACTAATCCGCAAGGCTAAATATAAAAGGCTTAAACAAGAAACATTCGCGTCTTCCACAACCCCTATCGAGAAATATGTATCAGTACCTTTCCTGGATACCCGAACGAACAGATTGATAGATGGTTGCCTTCGGAAACATATTATGAATTTGAAAGTTTCATACAAGACTAAAAACAGTTTGAGGGCATCTCTAGTGAATTCAAAAGACACAATCCCAGTTCTTGACAGGAGTGGCGTATATAAACTTAGCTGCGATTCATGTCAGAGTACATATATTGGACGCACTTGTAGAGCACTAAGAACTAGGATAAATGAGCACTTGAATAGACCTAACTCAGCCTTTGGAGAGCACATAAAGTCCTCCAAACATAACTTCAGTCCTCACGAGAATACCAAATTACTCCATAACATTTCATCAAAAAACTTCAATCGCCTAGACTTCTTGGAAGACATTGAAATACAAAAAGAGCTTAAATCTAATGCATTGTGCCTCAACACACAGGTTAACTTGAACAGAACCTACAATCCTATACACAGACGTCTGCAGTAGTGTTCAGTTGGGTGTAATTAGCTAAAATAGAACATTAAATAAATAAATTTAGCACAAATACTTTCTCTCTCAATTTTGAATTGAATTTCCCGCCTCGTACTGCTGCGATGTCAAAATTTAGGATACCCCGGACCGACATCCGGTCAATGCAAACTTCATCGTGACGCCATTTAGCATGAGATATTTGTGAGCTCCATTATAGTTAAGAATTGATAAGAAAGATTAAAATTATAATAATTCTGATATTTTAAGTTTTGTTGTTCGATACCTACTTGTCTGGATTGTGTTTTGCCCTGTTCGATGGACGTTTGTTCTGTGTTTAAGACTGACAAGGTGAGCATAACCTCTAAGTTGACGTTAAATAAATTATTTTGTAGGTCCTTGTAAGAATTCAACTTTATTGTTTATGTTACATTTTGTATTCTGGTTTGTATCTCGATTCGTTGACTGAGGTTGTGCTTCGCTTTTCAGGTAGCACTGAAGATGGCCTAGAGGCCGAAAGCGCTCTGCTCTGAATAAAGACTTTGCACAGAATACAGATTTTCATTGGTAATTATTCATCTACTGTGCACACAGCTCCCCAATATTACTTTGGTGAGGATAGCATTTGTGGAAAATTTTTAATGAATCATTGAAAATAAAAAAAAAATTCTATATATCAGTAACTATTCGTTTAAAATTGCTAAAATTTTGCAGGAGCGTTCATAACCTAACTCTACTGCCAAGTTTCAAGTTTTAATACGATCGGTTAAATATTGTTGGAGATTCGAGCATTCTTGTGTTAGTTCAGTAGATGGGTGACCGTTGCCTCGATAACTTTCGAACGAAAGGAGATAGGGACTTGCAATTTTCAGGGTAGTTGCGTATCCGAAAGGGAGAGTTGAGTTCGTTTTTGGGCATAATCGGTCTAACGGTTTCCGAGTTATATCCACCTGGAATATTATTTCCTTGATAACTCAAAAATAAATATTCGATTGAATTGAAGCTTGGTAACTAGTAGTAGAAAATCAACATAAGGACGTGTTTAAAATTTTGTAAGAACCGTACCCCTAGAAAACGAAAAAATGACGAAAAAACAAATTTTAAGAACCACACCCCTAGAAAATTAAAAAAAAAAAACACGAAAAAAAAAATTGTTTCAAGCACTGACGTGAAGTCAGAAGCTTTTGCGCGTATGTTCTATTGTCCATTCTTCTGTATTGGACACCCTTAATCGAATTTACCATGGTAAATTATGTTGCCATTCTCCTGTATTGGACACTTAATTCGAATTTACCATGGTAAATTCGAATTAGGAGTGTCCAATACAGGAAAATAAAGGAGAATGGACAACATAATTTACCATGGTAAATTCGATTAAGGGTGTCCAATACAGAATAATGGACAATAGAACATACTCGCAAAAGCTTCTGACTTCACGTCAGTGCTTGTTTACATTACAATTTGGGTATGAAGAAGCTCAACGCAAAGTGGGTGCCAGTTTGTTAACAAATGATCAAAAAAATTAACGAATCGACGATTCGGAGCACCTGTTTATCTTTAATAGGGATATGTGGCGATTTACTATGTACCTATTATATTGCAATTGACCATGAACCTGTTTCTATGTATTATGATACAGTCTAACTGTCTAGCGTGTTGGAATTAATTTTCTCTATTTCAGTATCGTAATGAGTCCATTCCAGCACTAAATATAGTGCTGGAATGAACTCATTCCCGCATTGTTTCTAGTTATATTTTTCGTTTTGTGGTTGTCAGCACTGACCTTTTGATCCTATCAAATTTCAACACACGTCAATTGTCAATATAATATAATCTGGATGTAGTGAAATAATTGTTGAGAGGAAAAGTTTTATTTTCATTAAAAAATAAGGTACTAGATATTTCCTTCTTGCTAATTTTTAACCATTCCTGTTATTAGGAAACTGTTTTAAATCTGATATCCACGCCCTGCGTACGATTCAAACTCCGTAATCTGTCAACTTTCGCAACAGTCACACCAACTGCCAAGATACAATACAAAAGCCACTAAGATGTATAGTCCGAATTTTTCATTGAATATCAACAGTATTTTACAAAACTTGACTGAAGTAGAGAAAATATCGTCTAATACTCGTTGCAGAAGGCTATTCCAACACTCATGCCTTCGAAAACTCGCTCCTTCGTCGCTCGTTTTCGAATTTGCATTCGTGTTTTAATAGGAGCCCATTCTGCAACTTGTTTTAGAATATACTATTCTCTATTTCAGTATAGTAATGAGTTCATTCCAGCACTAAAACAGTGCTGGAATGAACTCATTCCCGCATTGCTTCTAGTTATATTTTTCCTTTTGTGGTAGTCCGCACTGACATTCGATCCTATCAAATTACAACACACGTCAGTTGACAATACAATATAATCTGGATATAGTGAAACAATTGTTGAGGAAAAGCTTTATTTTGATTTAAAAAATATGGTACTAGACATTTCCATCTTGCTAATTTTGAATCATTCATGCTATTAGGAAACTGTTTTAAATCTGATCTCCATGTCCTACGTACGTTTCAAATGCAAATTCCGTAATCTGTCAACTTTCGTATCAGTCACACCAACTACCAAGATACAATACAAAAGTCACTAGGATGTATAATCCGAATTTTTCATTAAATTTCAACAGTATTTTACAAAACTTAACTGAAATAGATAAAATAACGTCTAATAATCGTTGCAGAAGGCAATTCCAACACTCATGCTTTCGAAAACTAGCTCCTTCGTAGCTCGTTTTCGAATTTCGCATTCGTGTTTTAATAGGAGCCCATTCTGCAACTTGTTTTTAGAATATACTATTATCATATGGTCACTCTTTATATCTTATAGGGGTTTTGCGATATTGAGACTTCTTGCATACTCACATTGGTAGGTGGGATTCATAGACAAGATATACTATAGATGGGCCACTCTAACCTTATTTCTGTTCCTCGCAACACTAGCGGTGCGGCACTGGGATTATTTGAAGCTTGAATGAGCGGGAAATTCAAATATATCTCCCATATATCCTATATTCTATTATATTGTTTTCCAGAACACTGCCAAACACCAAGTTGACGATAATTCGTCAAAAACCTGGCATTTGACAAGGTTTTTGGAACAATGATTTTCGCTGTAATCGAAATAAAACAAATGAAATCCCAAAACTCTCTTTAATAAAATTATATCAGATTCATGAATTTAAGTTCAACATTTCATGTGAACTAATGTTCATGTATATTAGAAAAAGAAAGAATATCAAAATTAAAAAATAAATTTGGCATGAAAATAAAATTTAGTGTTACATCTTCAAAAAAATAATTATACAGCATATGCAGTAAAAACTATCTTCAATAAAATTATCTTTATATACCTTCAAATTTGAAGGAGCAGTTGAATGAATGGGTGCCTTAATTTCAATATTCATTTACAAGGACAAAATCCAATGTGAAATATCGTACAAAACATGGATATCATTATGCGAGTACAACACAATGTGGAAGTATATTCTACTCCAATATACATTTAGAAGGACAGAATCAAATGAGAAATATAATACAAAAAAATGGATATCATTATGCACAACATAATGTGAAAAACATTTTGTACTTGAAAATCACCCAGTGGTTTCTCTTTATAGGTAGCCTATTTATAGCAGCTACATTCCCAAAACCTTGGTCACAAACAATAAGTACCACGACATGAGTCCCATGATCTAACAATATCTTCAAGTAATTTCGAAAGATCATCACGTTTCATTCCACCATGATTGAAGAAATAAGCTAGGGTTGTTTGTTTGTATTTATGAAAAAGTCCCCTAGCCATGAAGACCATAACCTTGTCTGCAATATTAGGAGAACACTTAATCACTTTACTTGTTTTCTTAAAGTTTTTTACCGAACATCAAACAGTGATATTCGGAAAAGTTTATTTTACAACACACAAATTTCACCAAAACTATGTAAAATGTAAAAGTAAATACAAGCAAGCCGGAAGCAAACAGCTGATAAAGCATCACGTGGTATCATCACGTCATCCACAAATCGCGAAGGCAGAGACATCCTCAAATTTTTGTGGGATTATTCGAACTAATCGAACTATTCTACGGACCAGACTTTAGTGAGAGAGTTTCCACCCCATGGTGGGATTCCAGTTGCCAGTACAGTTCAGCTTATAAGATCCTAACATCGCCTCGGTATTAGGGTATATGGTCTGAAACTGAGAGTATATGTGCCCCTGGGACTTATAGGCAGAGACACTAGCTGTCTCCATTTATGCACAAGAGTTTCTGAAAAAGAACCTCAAGGGGCGCTATATTATAACAGACGGCCAGGCCACACTGAAAGCCTTGTAATCACCCATGCAAGGATCCCTACTATCCTGGGAATGCCGGAATACCATAAAGCAACTGGCTAGAGGCAGTAAGGCGACTCTTCTATGGGTGCCCCGGCACTGTGGTATCGAAGGAAATGATAAGGTCGATGAACTGGCGAAAAGAGCCTCCAGGGTTACACCTTCCGGATCAAAACCCTTCTGTGGGCTTAGAAAAGAGCACTACAGGACAGCAGTCCAACAATGTGAGCTTTAAAATAGAGTAGTTCTTTAGAGAAAAAAGTACTCCAGGAGTTGCAGAGACAAAAATATTCATGGATTTCTCACCATCTCATACCAGGAAACTCCTGCAGTTGCCACTTGCTGAGCTTCGGGTAATGGCGGGACTGCTAACTGGGCACTGTTGTTACAAATATCAATTGTACTGCATGGGCAAGTCAGCAGACGAAACATGCAGGCTCTGTGGATCGGATAAGGATACTGCCGAACAGACGGCCGCGTTCTGATAATCTAAACATATAAAAGAATGTCGTGTTAGTTACACTATTTATAACTCGAGAACGGCTGTACCAATTTGGCTGAAAATTGGAGGGGAGGTAGCTTGGAGTCAGGAGACGGACAAAGGATACTTTTTTGTCCGAGATCTTCATACAGGGTGTTTTTCTTCAAACGTCAATTACAATCTGCTGTTTTTCCTGCCATAATCGTACAATTTTAGTCATGTGTGTTAAAAACTAAACTATCGAGGCAAACATCATTGAAAATAAACCATTATTATACAGGGTGTTCTTTTTCTCATGACACAATTGTACGTGATTGGAGTGAGATTAACTAAATAGGTATCTTGGATGGATTCTCATAATGTATTTGTCCGAAATCTTCAGACAGGGTGTTTTTTCTTTTAACGTCAATTGCAACTTGCTGTTTTCCATGCCACAACCGAATATTTTCAATCATTTGCGTTCAACAATAATATTTATAGGGATACGTCATTGAAAATAAATCATTACAATACAGGGTGTTCTTTTTCTCATTGCTCAATTGTACGTGATTGAAGTGATTTTTGTCACAAACAAAGCATTAACTAAATAGGTACCTTGGATGGACCCTCATAATGTATTTTTCAAAATCTTCATACAGGTTGTTTTTATTTTAACGTCCATTACTATACAGGATGTTATTTTCTCTCGGCACATTGATTGAAGTGATTTGTGCGACAAATAAAGCATTGACTTAATAGGTACCTCAGACAGATTCTCATAATGTATTTGAATAGGGACCTTACCCGACCGTAGACACGGCATCGATTATCTTCGGATGTTTCAAATTGATATATGATTAATTGGACGCAGTTGAGCAGAAAACGTCCAACCAACAAATTGCCAAAAATTAGTTTTATATACGATCGGTTGTAAAATCAACTTTTTGACCATTTGCAGAAAACGTCGTAATGAAATCCCTGCTCTGTTCGAATTTATTCGCTATAAGGCTATGTCAAATATGAGCTAACTTGGATTTTTATTTGTGTAAAACATTAAAGTAATTTGAATGACTTCTATGAAAAATATACTTTGGCTAATTATAAATGGTTGAACAGTCTCTAAAGGGTTGAATATATTGTACCAATGAAATTAGATAGAAAATGGGTTCAAGCCCTGTGGACAGGAGCTTTCTGGCGCTCTAGTTCAAACAGACAAATTATATCTCTGAAAGTATTGATTTCTCTGAGTTGGGAATTATATCAATGTATACATATGATAGAGCTGCATCATAAAGGAAATTCAATTCAAATAATAGTTCATTTATCAAGATTAAATGAGCAATCATGAGAATGAGAACTGCACCATGGAAGAAATCGAATTAAATCTGGCCAATTTTGTCCAAAAACGAACTTAACCGAGATATTCATCTCCCTAACCTACTCTGAAAATTTCAACTACCTAGCTCATTCCGTTCGAGAGTTATTGTGGAAAAACTTTTTTTTAATTTTCAAATTTTTTTTTTACACTTTGTGGTAATCTGGTCAATACAAAACTTCACATGCGTATAAAGGTCATGATTCTACAATTTGATGCTAAATTTCAGATAGATCGAACGAACTTGTCCGAGATATTTAAGCCCAAAACCACCTTGCAATTTTCAATCCGCTAACTCCTTTCGTTCGAGAGTTATCGTGCCTACGGCCGGTCGGCCGGCCGGACAGAATCGATTTCGCACTCGGATTCTTGATCAGTGAGTCGAACCAAATCGTTTGAGACCATTTTCAGCCAAAAATTCCAAAATTACAGACACTTGGGCAAATTGATAAGCACACTGTTCCGAGGAACTAGAGCGCCAAAAAAATAAGTTTCGTATGACAATTGCCCAAAACAGGTTTAAAGTACCTACAAATAGTAGGTATTCCATAAAACAAAAATGAAAGAAGATAAGTTATAATAAAAAATTACCTTGTAATCGATCAAAAATTTCCTGATCTACGTTCACCAAACTACAGAATTATGCTTTCAATATTTACGTAATATTTTCAAACATTTTCGGGTGAGGTCCCCGTTGCATCGCTAAAATAGAAGTATTTCAACCCCAATATTTTTGAAGTTACAATATTCCCTTCTGTCAAGTTGACATTATGAGAATTCATACATAGAATAATAATTATATCAATCTGTGAAATACGATTTACATTGAAATTTTAAAAAATCATATCTCCGAAAGTATTAGCTTGTTAGAGTTGAAAATGATATGAATGGATTCTTATGATAAAACTGCTTATTAAAAAAAATTGATTTGGAATTTGTTTCGTAAAAAAAAATTTTTTTTTTGTTACTCCGAAACCATCTGTCCGATTTTGCCCAATAACGAACTTAGCTGAGATATTCATCCCCCAAACCTACTCTGAAAATTTCAACTCTCTAGCTCATTCCGTTCGAGAGTTATCGTGCTTACGGCACGAACCAAATCGTTTGAGACCATTTTCATCGAAATATTCCAAAATTACAGACATTTGGGCAAATTGATAAGCACTCAGTTCCGAGAAACTAGAGCGCCAAAAATAGTGTACATACTCATATACTTCAAAATGAAATTCCTCAAAACTACGATTCATGTGTTGTATTATTTCTGATTAACTACGTCCAATTAATGTTCTATTATTGAGACAAAAAGGGATTGTATTGTGACGATGACTCAATATACATCATCTATATTTTATGACAAGCTTGTATAATAAAATCTAAAATCTGCTTATTTATTGCCTCTAAGGCGGAACAGAGTTTGCCGGGTCAGCTAGCAATATTAATATATGTTTTTTTGTTACTTACATATTGTAGTCATTTCTTGCAAATTTTTTAAATTTTACAACAAACCAGCTGTTCGGGGAGATCCAAAGTCGATGCTTAGTTGTTGTTAACATGCCTAGAGCATGTGTACGCGGAATTCATCTTCAGCTAAGTGAATTTGAAAGAGGTCGAATTATTGGTCTACGGGAGGCGGGCTTGTCATTTCGAGAAATCGCTAACCGTACGAACAGGAATTCAACCACTGTTATGAGATGTTGTGAAGCGTGGTTTGATAATGCCCAAAATTGAAGAAGAGTAGGCACCGGACATCGAAGGGACACAAATGAAGTTCAAGATCGACGTCTGAGACTTATGGCTATTAGAGACCGATTAGCGACAACTCGATCTTTGGCTGATGACTGGTTAGGAGAACAAGGCCAACCTGTAACAGTCCGAACGGTTTACCGCCGGGTCAGGTCTTTTGGACTGCAGCATTATCGACCCAATCTTGTGTTACCTCTGACGGTTGAGCATCGCCGGCAATGATTACAGTGGTGAGGAGAACATCAACATTGGAATGTAGAATGGCATCAGGTCGTCTTTTCTGAGGAATCACGATTCTCCTTGGGTGCACATGATGGCCGAAGAAGGGTTAGACGACGTCGGTTAGAAAGAGGTGAACCTCAGTTTTGTATTGAGCGTCATGTACACCGGACAGTAGGTGTTACGGTATGGGGTGCTATTGCGCATGCAAGTAGGTCACCTTTAGTCTTTATTCGAGATAACATGACAGCGCTGCGTTACCTTCATAAAATAGTGGAGCCATATGTTCTCCCTTACCTCCCTTACGAGAATCCAATAATTCGGCAAGATAATGCTCGACCTCATGTTGCCAGAGTTAGTTTAAACTTTTTTGAAGTGACTCATGTGAATCCTTTGCCATGACCGCCCAGATCCCCATAGAGCATGTTTGGGACATCATGGGTAGAAGGCTTGGAAATTTACCCCAGCTTCCACGGACTTTGGCGGCTCTGATACATGAACTATAGGTAGCTTGGGATGGTATCCCTCAAGAAGAAATAGACCATCTTATTGCATCAATGCCAAGACGTGTTGGGGAGTGTATAGATAATCGCGGTGGACAAGCACATTATTAACAAATTTATTAACAAAAATTGTAAACCCATCGTTTTTTTCCTCAAATTTCAATAATTTACTCCTTGCTATACTATCTATGTTTTACAAAAAAAAAAACAAATTTAACAGCTCCATCTGGGCGTTGCAGTTTCTTTGTCGGTCAGTATATAAATATCTAGAGGAGGTGGATCCAATATCCGTTTAATTTTTTATTGTCTCCTGGCAATACTCTTTTATGATTTTTCACGCTTTGTTCCTAGGGACAGAGTGCATATCAATTTGCCCAAATGTCTGTAATTTTCGAATTGGCAGAAAATGGTTTTGGTTCGTCAACTGATGAAGAACCTGTGGTCAAAATCGATTTTGTATTTCTGAACAGTTTGGTAGATGTAAGCGAGTAAACAATTTGAAAATTGGATTCGCTAGGTTCATAGGCAGAGTTTGTTGGTTAGTGAGTCGAAAATGAATAGTTCAAGGAAGTCGAGCATAATTTACTAGTCATTATCTAATTATGGAAGACTAAGAACGGGATTTCCAACTAATGTATATGTAATTATTTTCATTAGTAACACTATTTAAAAAAAATACACAAACCTCTAATTCAACTAAGACCAATAGTTAGTTCTATTGGATCTTCATGTCAAAATTTAGCGAAATATTTACTTCAATTTTTAAACCCATTAACAGGAAAGAAAGAAAGTTTTTTGAAAAACAGCAACCACTATATTGATAAACTACAAAATTCATATTTGAACCAAAATGACATTCTAGTAAGTTTTGAAGTTGTCAGTTTGTTCCCCAATGTTCCTGTCGATATGTCGCTTCAAATAGTTCAAACGAAATTAGAAAATGATGACTCGGTGATTAACGATTCTAAATTTAATGCTAATGATATTATGGAAATGCTAGATGTATGTTTGAATACCACTTATTTCCAACTAGGAGATGTTTTTTATCGACAAAATTTTGGAATGGCAATGGGTTCGCCTTTATCACCTGTCATGAGTAATATATTCATGGAAAATTTTTAAGAAAAATTTGTGGATACATATTCGTTGAAACCAAAAGCTTGGTGGCGATATGTTGACGATATATTTTTCGATTTCATAAATTCAAAGGAACCTACAATAAAATTCACTTTAGAATTAGAGAAAAATAATCAGCTTTCTTTTCTAGATGTTTCGATAATTAAGTATCCGAACCATTTCGAAACGAGTGTCTTCAGGAAGCAGACACATACAAATAAGTATTTAAATTTCTATTCAAACCATCAACTTAGTGTAAAAAGAGGTGTTATTAAAACACTATACGATAGAGCTAACCTTATTTGGTCTACTCTTGAAATTCGAAATAAAGAAATTGATTTCATCAAAAAATTTCTTGAAGATAATGGATATCCTAGACAATTCATAAATACATCAATCATGAACTTAGATAGAAGAGCAAACAATCAAGTACAATAGAATAATCAACAGATTAATCAACAAGAACAGCAACCCAATACGCTGAATGTGATCCTTTATGTTCGTGGCCTTTCTCAAAAAATCAGAAGAATCGGTTCTAAGTTCAATATAAGAACCGCCTTCACACACATAAAATGATCTCAGGTCTTTATTAACGAAGACAAAACGCATTAATGAAAAACAAAAATCAAAAACTGTGTATATAATATTCCTTGTATTTGTGGTAAATCATACACAGGAGAAACATCAAGACCACTAGAAGTAAGAAAGTCAGAGCATAAGAATAACTTGAGAAATGGAGACAGAAATCAAAAATAGCAGAACATGTATGTACAATCCAGGGAGATCACATGATGGATTGGAGTGATACAAGGATTCTGATGACAGAAACTGATTATTTTAAAAGGAAACTTAAGGAATCAACTTGTATTTTATTGAACAGAGAATGAAATTTTTTCAAATTGCTCAATTGGTATTGACCATATTTGGCTGAATTTATTGAAAAAGGAGGTGGAACTTGGACATTTCTACACAAAGTAAAACTATGTTAGCTATGATTTTCAAATACTGTCATGTGACAATTCTCGAATCTCAGAATAACAATCAACAAAATACTTCTCAAGATTTTTTCATTAAGCGTCTGAAGAAGGAGTCTGATATAGACTCCGAAACGTTACGATATAGTTGTTTCTTCGTTGATGATGTTTCGTTGTTATTTGTTAAGCAACAATAGTTCAATTGATTGCTTCTGACAAATATCTCATGTTTCTTACGCAGAAGCAAATCACAAAATAATTAATTTTTTATTTTATACATATTTTTCAGAGTTTGGGAAAGAAAACCCAGAAAGAAACCATTCAATAATGAATATACCTCCCACAGTATCCTTCAATGAATACTTATAAGTATTCTGGTGTGGGTTCTCTCTGGACTGATTGCATTAGATTTGTTTCATAAATAAAACTGGCTATTTGATTTACTCAAATTTTCAGTATGACATAAGATAGTTTTGAAACACTTGTAGCCAACAATGGACCGTGATATAAAGATATGAAGCAAAGGGAATTTCTTTTATGATGTAGTTCTATCATAATAATCCATTGATATCATTCCTAACTCTGAGAATCCAATACTTTGGGAAATATGATGTACCAAAATTTGAACAAGAGCGCCAAAGCTCTCGCGCACAGGACTTTCTCACTTTTTGGCGCTCTAGTTCCTCGGAACTGAGTGCTTATCAATTTGCCCAAATGTCTGTAATTTTGGAATATTTCGATGAAAATGGTCTTAAACGATTTGGTTCGACTCACTGATCAAGAATCCGCGGTCGGAATTCATTCTGTCCGGCCGGTCCGGCCGGCCGGCCGTCCGTAAGCATGATAACTCTCGAACGGAATGAGCTAGAGAGTTGAAATTTTCAGAGTAGGTTTGGGGGATGAATATCTCGGCTAAGTTCGTTATTGGGCAAAATCGGACAGATGGTTTCGGAGTAACAAAAAAAAAATTTTTTTTTACGAAACAAATTCCAAATCAATTTTTTTTTAATAAGCAGTTTTATCATAAGAATCCATTCATATCATTTTCAACTCTAACAAGCTAATACTTTCGGAGATATGATTTTTTTTAAATTTCAATGTACATCGTATTTCACAGATTGATATAATTATTATTCTATGTATGAATTCTCATAATGTCAACTTGACAGAAGGGAATATTGTAACTTCAAAAATATTGGGGTTGAAATACTCGCATTTTAGCGATGCAACGGGGACCTCACCCGAAAATGTTTGAAAATATTACGTAATTATTGAAAGCATAATTCTGTAGTTTGGTGAACGTAGATCAGGAAATTTTTGATCGATTACAAGGTAATTTATTATTACTTATCTAATAAACTATTATTTGAATTGAATTTCCTTTATGATGCAGTGATATCATATGAATACATTGATATAATTCCCAACTCTGAGAAACCAATACCAGATATAATTTGTCTGTTTGAACTAGAGCGCCAGAAAGCTCCTGTCCACAGGGCTTGAACCCATTTTTTAATTTAATTTTCGTGAGATTTATGCATTATATTTAGCGAGCTCGTTAGTTTAATTCTTAATAAATTTATCTCATCTTTAAAATCATTCACTACCGAAAATTATGGATATTAGAGATCTGTAGTATCAAGATATCAATTAACAAGTACTTATCAAGTCCATTGAACATTGAGAAACCGTCCGATTTTGATACGAATCTATTGATTTTTAATCCAATATAGATATATCGATATGAGGACTGAGATAATATCCATAGTAAATCAAATTCACAGCAACGCATAAATCGTTTACTTAGGTAAGAAAAACTTTAATTTCTCTTACGAAAAGTTTACTGTGTTTTTGGATATATGTTCCTAATGATTCCTGTTTATCTTATTGCGGATGAGTTTATTGGACCATTCGTCGGATATCGAAACTGTGATAGAATTGCTTTTTCTTGCTTTGAGTCCTCTCCAGTCATTTTAACGGAGCATTTTTTTTATTTTGATGGTAATCCTCATTTATACTTTAAGAAAATAATTATCAAAAAAACCTGAAACCAATATATTTATAGAAAAATTTTTAAAAATTGTATTTTTCATTTTATTTTCTCAGCGTCTTCACCTTGTTACATTATTATAGAAAAATATACATACTTTTTTTTTTAACCACTGCAACTACCTTAGATTTATGTGTTAGTGTTATGTTCATTACAAAATCGATATATATACCTACCCCTTCGGATTCCTGCTTTTCTTCTCACGAAACTTGAATTTTCTTATATTCTTTCAAGACTAATCCCTTGGCGTAATCTTTCTGTACCTACAGCTTAAACAGTTTTTGTCGAAACTAACTTTTTGTCGTGCCACGTCGACACGAATCTGCCATATGAACACAAATTTCTTTTTTCAATAATTATTGAATTCAATATTCATGATTTGATAAATGAGCATCATCTGCAAAAAAAAAAGTTTATTGAAAAAATTTATGATAATTGAGAAATTGCTCATTATGGTGATTTTTTGCGACAAGGATAAATTTGAAGCTCAAGAACAAAAAAAAAATCTAAGTGGTTGGAAAAATTGTTTTCATCGCAAGTTTCTAATGGCGTCTTATAGGGGATGTCTTGCAGATTTCAAAACTCTACTTTCATTTCCTAAACGATAATAAATTTCTGACTTCTTGATTATCCAAGCCCAAAAATTCTGGGTTGCTTTGATTGGTGATAACACCACGACAAATCATCCAATGGTGGATCTTTGAAAACACAAATTTTTGAGCTCTTAGTTTTTTTTCAAGACAAGTAAAAATTGGGGAATTTTTTATTTCTGTAGTTTTTTTAGGATTACTGCGGAACCGTACATGATAAGAAATTTTTAAAGCCAGATCTGAAAATTGCTTACTTGGAAATACATTTGTTTTATTTTTTTTGCTGTATGATCATTTCCTGTCACTGGAGGGAAATGATCATACACAAAAAAAAAATTAAAGAACTGTATCTCCAAGTGTGCAGTTTTCAGATCTGCCTATCAAAATTTCTGTTAAAAATCAACCATAAATTTGAATTTTCGTCATATCCTAATTTACTTTGAAGTCTTGATACACAGAAACAAGTAAGCATATCTTCAAGCTGAATAAGTTGATATGATCGTTTGAAATCCAAATGTGAAACGATATTGAAATTTTTGATGGATAGAGCAAGAAAGGCAAATACGAAACGAACCGTCGATGAAGGGCTGCGTTGTAAGAACGTTGGCTTTTTGAACTCATAGCAAGAAGTGTAATCATCCTTTCCGTGATCTAACCTCTAAAATCAACAGAAAATGTTTGTCCAAGCTTTCGTGTTCGAATGCCCACTATTATTACAAAGTATAATAATAACCCCTTTGTATCCTAATGGTTTTCAGCTTGATCAAAGGTGACCTGTTTTAATTAAGGGAGTATTTCGACTAATAATACCCCTGCAGTTGAACGGGTACCTTGAGAGGTTGCAAATCGGAAAAAATCCGTTTAATAAATTATTATGTGAGTTCATTCAACATCACCTCCAAATATTCTGCTCAGGACAACTTCAATTGAATCATGAAACGGAGGTTATTTAAATTTCCGAGTTTTCCAGGTGAGTTTTCCTCTCAAAAATTTCAAACTCACCGCAGGCTGGAGATCTTTTTATTTGTAAATGTGGAATATCTGAAAGTGGAAAAGTTTTAACATCTTCAATTTAAAACTCAATACTTCTTATAGCATGAAGCTTCTTCAGTATTAAAGGTGGAAATATATATTATTTTTTTTTTATATCACGGAGAACAAAGGAGTTCAATTAGGATGATTTTCATTTCTACAGAACGTGGTAACTGATTTCCGTGGAGAATAGAAATGAGTATGGAAGGCTCCTTCCAAAATTATTCAACCTTCTTTGCTGTTCAGGACTGACGAGTCATTACATTGAATATTTGAGAATCAGTGATATATTTTCTCAGTTTTTTTGTCTAATTCATGAAGAAACAAAAGTAGCCTCAAGCTCAGTCCTAGTCGGATGGTGGACGTGAAGGGATATGGTCTTTATAAATGATTGTAACATCGTAGTTGCTTATGAAACCCTCTCATTTTGCCGGTTCATATGCATGTTAGTCACATTTGCAATTCCAGCCACATAATTCATTATATAGGTACATATAACCTAACTTTCTCCTTTGTTTACATTGGCAATCATAAATTATGAGTTTCAACATGATTGTCACTGGGAGATAACTTTCCCACCCGTCCTTGTTTGGACAAAAATGTTTATTATACAAAATAAATTGATTTAATTGTTGATATAGTTCGCATTTAGTTAGTAGAAAGTGAAATTTTCAAATAAATGAATTTCTGGATTTAAGTTTTAATTACACGTGAGAATTGCTGAGCGTAACTCCTTCTATGGCTTTCAAAAGACCTTTTGATGAACAGAGTAGTGTAATTTTATAGAAAGAATGATGAATGATATTTCAGAAAATATCAAGCTGATAGAATCGAGAGTGAATTATTCATTAGTTGTTATTCTATTCACCTAAGTAATGTTAAAGAGATATCATATTAGCTATTGAACAGTTATGAATGATCCTTTGTTTCACCATAAAAATCCCTTGATGTAATTTTCAACTCTAACAAGCTAATACTTTCGGAGATATGAATTTTCAAAATTTCAATAATAAATCGTACTTCTTTGTTATCACAGAATGCTACATATAATGATTCTATATATATGAATTATTATATGATCTGTGTTCATACTCGTACATTATTATTACAAAAGAAAAGAGAAAAGGTGAAGCTTTTTCTCTCTTTAGAAAAAAAAAATACAAAAATACAAAAAAAAATAATACACTCTAGCTAAACCTAAACCCAAACCAAGTTGTCACAGTGCGTCCAGCCTATTTTTGAAAGTGTTTGTTGTGGGAGCCATCACAACCTCCTCCGGTAGAGCGTTCCACCTCCTAAATACTCGATTAGATATGAAGTTGAATCTACAGGTCATATGTGCGCGCTCTCCACGGAGTTTATATGGATGAACCCGAAGTCTCTCATGAAGGTTCAGAGGAAAAAGGTGCTTAATAACATTGAGATGTTCCCAACTAAGTGCATTAAAGACGGTGATTAGATCGCCTCTGATTCTTCGCTCCTTGAGACTTGGCAAACGCATGATTCGCAGTCGCTCTTCGTAAGAAGGTCTAGTTCTCCCGTACGGTATTCTTGTAAAGCGCCGTTGTACATTTTCAATTAATTGTTCATCCCGCACTAATGACGTGCACCACACTGGATTTGCGAATTCCAGAATCGGTCGAACGTAAGTTTTAAAGAGTCGAGCGATGTCGTTTTTATCTGCGAAACGAA
The DNA here is from genome assembly GCA_937662695.2 of Halyzia sedecimguttata. Taxonomy (NCBI): domain Eukaryota; kingdom Metazoa; phylum Arthropoda; class Insecta; order Coleoptera; family Coccinellidae; genus Halyzia; species Halyzia sedecimguttata. The sequence continues at coordinate 3,647,294 of OW569416.2, read as the reverse complement.
ACACCCGCCCGATCATAAACGAGATTTTATTGGCCTTTTAAACTTGCGTCATAATGTGTTGAGACCAGGACAGATCCTGTGTCATCTCAACCCCGAGATCGACGTGAGAGTTCGTAGATTCCAATCGTATTCCATCAACTTCATATCGAAGACCGCGATTACCCTTCCCCACAACACACTTAGACAGATTCAAAGGGAGCAGCCACGCCTGGGTCCAAGCGAAGACACGGTTTAAGTCCTCTTGTAAAAGGACATGGTTTGATGGATCGTTATAAATCTTAATGTTGTCAGAGTACGCACCAGAACTAGATTTCAGACAAAGAAGAAGATCAGCCGTGTACAAATTGAAAAGATAGGGACCCAAAATGGATCCCTGGGGTACTCCGCTTAAAACAGGAAATTCATGGCTTAGCGTATCTTCGATTTTCACGACATAGTACCTATCATTCAGAAATGATGACATCCAAATCAATAGATTATCCCTTATGCCAAGGTGCTCTAGTTTCTGAATTAGTCTACGAGTTGGTACTCTGTCAAATGCCTTACTGAAATCTAGATATATTATATCCATACATTTTTTCATATTCAGTTGCTGCGACCATTCATTTACCGAACACAGAAGGTTTGTGACCACCGATCTTCCCTTAGTAAAACCATGCTGCTGTTGGGGGACAATCTTCTCCACCTCCAAGAACACCCTCAAGCCATCCACAATAATTGATTCCATCATCTTGACTACAATGGAGGTTAGACTAATCGGACGATAGTTCTGCGCTTCTAGTTTGTCTCCCGTTTTAAAGATAGGCTTTACCACTGCTTTCTTGCAGACATTAGGTAGTTGTCCTATGCGAAAAGATTCTGTCATAAGCAGCGACAAAGGTTTGCTTAGTTGTGCGGAGCATGCCTTCAGAAGAGAAGGCGATATTCCATCTGGCCCAGGGAACTTATTTATATCTAAACTAGACAGTTTTTTGTAAACTATCTCCTCGCTATAGCAGATATCTCTAATTCCATTTAATGTCCTAGGTAGATTTATTGATGGTATTTGATCTCTAGGTTCCTGGGAGTATGATTCTTGACATGAGTTTGCAAAGACTTCGGCAGCCTCTTGAGAAGTTTTGCACACGTCACCTGTTTCATTATGTACTTGAGGAATCACCACTTTGGTATTTAAAGCTGATCTTAAATATTTATAAAAACTTTTGGATTTTTTGACATCAAGATGTTTGTCTCAAATTGTCTTCTCTTCGTTTTAATGTGATCTATTAGCGTGTTCGACAGGTTCCGATGACTTTGATAGTCTTCTTCATTTCTGGACCTCATGTATCTCTGCCATAAAGACTTCTTTCTACGTATGAGTCTCCAGGTCTCCTGATCAATCCACGGCTTTGAAGGGCAATATTTATATGTTTTCATGGTTGTATTATTGTTGATTATTACATTTAAGGTTTTACAGAAATATTGCCAACTATCGTCAATATGACCATGTAACATGATATTAATCCAGTCCAGCTGTGATAAAACGTGCTTGACTTTCTCAAAGTCTGTTGATCGTTTATATTTAGTCGTGGATTTAGTTTGAGTATGAAGGTGTAGCTGCATGTCCAATCTCAAAACAACATGATCTGAACGGCCAACCGGGGAAAGATACTCCACGTGAGCCACCAAGTCACGGTCCGAAGCCAAGGCAAGGTCAAGAAAAGATGGAAGTTGCCCCGAACGGTATCGGGTGTTTTTCGAAATGTACTGCTGTAGGTGAGAATCAATAATAAAAGAAATAAAGTTCTTAGATGCTACAGTATGTGCTATTTTATTGGACCAAGAGATATCCGGATAATTGAAATCGCCAGTAATTAATAAGTTTTTATAGGATTCAGATAAATCTCGCAGAGCTGCTATAAGATAGTTGTTATTTTTGGCGCTCTAGTTCCTCGGAACTGAGTGCTTATCAATTTACCCAAATGTCTGTAATTTTGGAATATTTCGATGAAAATGGTCTTAAACGATTTGGTTCGACTCACTGATCAAGAATCCGTGGTCGAAATTCATTCTGTCCGGCCGGCCGATCCGGTCGGCCGTAAGCACGATAACTCTCGAACGGAATGAGCTAGAGAGTTGAAATTTTCAGAGTAGGTTTGGGGGATGAATATCTCGGCTAAGTTCGTTATTGGGCAAAATCGGACAGATGGTTTCGGAGTAACAAAAAAAAAATTTTTTTTACGAAACAAATTCCAACTCAAATTTTTTTTTAATAAGCAGTTTTATCATAAGAATCCATTCATATCAATTTCAACTCTAACGAGCTAATATTTTCGGAGATATGATTTTTTAAAATTTCAATGTAAATCGTATTTCACAGATTGATATAATTATTATTCTATGTTTGAATTCTCATAATTTCAACTTGACAGAAGGGAATATTGTAACTTCAAAAATATTGGGGTTGAAATACTCGTATTTTAGCGATGCAACGGGGACCTCACCCGAAAATGTTAGAAAATATTACGTAAATATTGAAAGCATAATTCTGTAGTTTGGTGAACATAGATCAGTTCAGGAAATTTTTGAACGATTACAAGGTAATTTTAAATTATTACTTATCTTCTTTCATATTTGTTTTATGGAATACCTACTATTTGTAGGTACTTTAAACCTGTTTTGGGCAATTGTCATACGAAACTTGTTTTTTTGGCGCTCTAGTTCCTCGGAACAGTGTGCTTATCAATTTGCCCAAGTGTCTGTAATTTTGAAATTTTTGGCTGAAAATGGTCTCAAACGATTTGGTTCGACTCACTGATCAAGAATCCGAGTGCGAAATCGATTCTGTCCGGCCGGCCGACCGGCCGTAGGGACGATAACTCTCGAACGAAAGGAGTTAGCGGATTGAAAATTGCAAGGTGGTTTTGGAGCGTAAATATCTCGGACAAGTTCGTTCGATCTATCTGAAATTTAACATCAAATTGTAGAATAATGACCTTTATACGCATGTGAAGTTTTGTATTGACCAGATTACCGCAAAGTGTAAAAAAAAAATTTGAAAATTTAAAAAAAGTTTTTCCACAATAACTCTCGAACGGAATGAGCTAGGTAGTTGAAATTTTCAGAGTAGGTTAGGGAGATGAATATCTCGGTTAAGTTCGTTATTGGGCAAAATTGGCCAGATTTAATTCGATTTCTTCCATGGTGCAGTTCTCATTCTCATGATTGCTCATTTAATCTTGATAAATAAACTATTATTTGAATTGAATTTCCTTTATGATGCAGCTCTATCATATGTATACATTGATATAATTCCCAACTCAGAGAAACCAATACTTTCGGAGATATAATTTGTCTGTTTGAACTAGAGCGCCATAAAGCTCCTGTCCACAGGGCTTGAACCCATTTTTTAATTTAGTCCTAGGCTCGCGATAAAAGCAACCTAGCACCATACTTATATCACCCCTTCCGACTTCCAAAAATACGTTCTCGTTCTCTGGGATATGGATATTTAATTAAGAAATTTTCACATCGGAGAAAAAATCATCGGACGTGTAAGTACATACACCCCCTCTGGAGCGCGCTACACGGTCACCTCTGAATATTGTATGATTTGGTATTTGAATTGCTTGGTCCGGTGTAGTAGAATTTAGTTTGGATTCGGTTAACATAATGCAGGCTGGTTTCTCGGCGAGAATTACATGTCATCTTGTTTTTCTATAAGAGACAGTCAAATTAATTTCAGCTATCGTAAAATTATGAGGATTATAATATGATACTATACTTTTGGTGATATTTCAATGCCCGTGGATAATCCATATGATGATGGAAATATAAACTTTGTTAAGTTTATCAGAATGGGTTCAGAATAGCTACAGTGAAAACAAAACTCAAATACTGGCTAAGTTTCAATTGATATAATATAATATATATATTGGATTTGAGGAATTAATATCTCGGGTAAGTTCGAGGTTTTTGACGCTCTTGTTTGAATTTATTATTTCTTTCATGATGCAGTAGTATCATATTCGAATTTAATTTCCTTCATGATGCAGTTCTATCACAAGAATCCATTGATATCATTCCCAACTCTGAGAAACCAATACTTTCCGAGATATGATTTGTCAAAGATTTAACAAGCGCGTCAAAGCTCCTGCCACAGGGCTTGCCTTCGTTTTCTATGTAGCATAGTCGGCGCAGGGAATTCTGAAATTTCATTATAGTGATCAGGATTCTCTATGTTATTCTCCAGCTTAGAAAAGAGTGGCCTTCATTATGCAGTTCTATCACAAGAATCCATTGATATCATTCCCAACTCTGAGAAACCAATACTTTCCGAGATATGATTTGTCAAAGATTTAACAAGTGCGTCAAAGCTCCTGCCATAGGGCTTGCCCTCTTTTTCCATGTAGCATAGTCGGCGCAGGGAATTCTGAAATTTCATTATAGTGATCATGATTCTCTATGATATTCTCCAGCTTAGAAAAGAGTGGCCTTCATTATGCAGTTCTATCACAAGAATCAATTGATATCATTCCCAACTCTGAGAAACCAATACTTTCCGAGATATGATTTGTCAAAGATTTAACAAGTGCGTCAAAGCTCCTGCCATAGGGCTTGCCCTCTTTTTTTATGTAGCATAGTCGGCGCAGGGAATTCTGAAATTTCATTATAGTGATCATGATTCTCTATGTTATTCTCCAGCTTAGAAAAGAGTGGCCTACCAGTTTTTCAATTTTAAAAAACAAGTTTTGTGTTATATAACACTGTTTTCATCTAGTTGGCTATATTGGAGGACAATTTTGGTATGAGCTGAGAAATGAGTGACCTACCGCTTTTTCAATTTTGAAAAACAAGTTTTGTATTAATTAACACTTCTGTCATCGAGTTGGCTATATTGGAGGAATATTTTGGTATGAAAGGAAACCTAAAAGAAGAGCAATTCTCCTGTGGTTGGGTCAATTAACACTAGATAGCAGATGGGCGATTGCACTGATGAATTTATTAACTAACTAGCTGGCCCAGCGAACTTCGCACCGCCTAACTCAATAAAAAAAATGGGTTCAAGCCCTGTGGACAGGAGCTTTCTGGCGCTCTAGTTCAAACAGACAAATTATATCTCCGAAAGTATTGGTTTCTCAAAATTGAGAATTATATCAATGTAATCATATGATAGAACTGCCTCATAAAGGAAATTCAATTCAAATAATAGTTTATTTATCAAGATTAAATGAGCAATCTGAGAATGAGAACTGCACCATGGAAGAAATCAAATTAAATATGGCCAATTTTGCCCAATAACGAACTTAGCCGAGATATTCATCTCCCTAACCTACTCTGAAAATTTCAACTACCTAGCTCATTCCGTTCGAGAGTTATTGTAGAAAAACTTTTTTTGAATTTTCAAAATTTTTTTTTACACTTTGCGGTAATCTGGTCAATATAAAATTACTCTGAAAATTTTAACTACCTAGCTCATTACGTTCGAGAGTTATTGTAGGAAAACTTTTTTTAAATTTTCAAAATTTCTTTTTTACACTTTGCGGTAATCTGGTCAATACAAAACTTCACATGCGTATAAAGGTCATGATTCTACAATTTGATGCTAAATTTCAGATAGATCGATTGATCGGTGTCGGAAATATTCATGAAAAATATTTTTACGAAAATCGGCCATAACTCCGAAACCGCATGAAGGATTTCGCCCATTAACGAACTCGTCCGAGATATTTACGCTCCAAACTCACTTTGCAAATTTCAATCCGCTAATTCCTTTCGTTTGAGAGTTAATGTGCCTACGGCTGGCCGGCCGGCCGGACAGAATTTATTGCGACCTCGGATTCTTGATCAGTGAGTCGAACCAAATCGTTTGAGACCATTTTCAGCCAAAAATTCCAAAATTATAGACATTTGGGCAAATTTCGGCACTCTATTCCGAGGAACTAGAGCGCCAAAAAAACAAGTTTCGTATGACAATTGCCAAAAATAGGTTTAGAGTACCTACAAATAGTAGATATTCCATAAAACATATATGGAAGAAGAGAAGTAATAATTAAAAATTACCTTGTAATCGATCAAAAATTTCCTGATCTACGTTCACCAAATTTCTCCTCTCTCGAACTACAGAATTATGCTTTCAATATTTACGTAATATTTTCAAACATTTTTGGGTGAGGTCCCCGTTGCATCGATAAAATACGAGTTTTTTAACCCCAATATTTTTGAAGTTATAATATTCCCTTCCGTCAGTCCCGTCATAAATTGAGAGAACTGAGCATTCTATGTCTATGGATGAAAAGCAGTCTCACTACTCTCAGATCTCTTACTTCATGTTCTGTTCCGAAATGTAAGATTTTTCTGAGAAAAACTAATTTCGGAGCAAAAAACTGAGATTTTTCTGACTTCGCTCACATTCCGGAACACATTTTATTCTCATAATTCTTCGATTGATTAGATAATGTCATGTCTCAGGAAAATAAGTTGACATTATGACAATTCATACATAGAATAATTATATCATTCTGTGAAAACGTAGAAATACGATTTATTATTGAAATTTTGAAAAATCATATCTCCGAAAGTATTAGCTTGTTAGAGTTGAAAATGATATCCTTGGATTCTTATGGTGAAACTGCTTATTGAAAAAAATTTTATTTGGAATTTGTTTCGTAAAAAAATTTTTTTTATGTTACTCCGAAACCATTTGTCCGATTTTGCCCAATAGTGAACTCAGCCGAGATATTTATCTCCCAAACCTACTCTGAAAATTTCAACTGTGTAGCTCATTCCGTTCGAGATTTATCGTGCCTAAGGCCGGTCGGCTGGTCCAGCCGGACAGAATGAATTTTGACCACAGATTCTTGATCAGTGAGTTGAACCAAATCGTTTAAGACCATTTTCATCGAAAAATTCGAAAATTACAGACATTTGGGCAAATTAATAAGCACTCAGTTCCGAGGAACTAGAGCACCAAAAATGCTCGGTATGAATGAAGTGTTATTATTATTTTCGATTAATTGCACATGATGCTGCATACTTACACAACAGAGTTTTCCAGAAATACTGGCTATTTATAAAGTTTCAATTTGATATTGACCGACACACAGAGTTATGATACAGTGCACCGTATTCACAAAGCATTTAATCTCCATTAAGTCCTAACTGAGGTCCTCAGTTAAGGATAAATTTGAATCGCAACCTCATTTAACATGAAAATTAACGTGAAACAGGCCTGTTTCACCACCGTTGAATAAGTTAACACAGGTTGCGATTCATATTTATCCTTAACTGAGGACTTCAGTTAGGACTTGAAGATTGAATGATATGTGAATACGGCGACGTATCTTAATCAATTTAAAGCTTTCTGATAAACTATATATTTTGTTTTGTTTTGTGGTTCGTAAATAAACAAAGACGGTTTTCTGACGGGCGAGCATGCGACGTATAATTGTCCATGCGCCATATCCATACATCAAAGAAAAAACAAAATAGTTACATTATGAGAATCCATCCAAGGTACCTACTTAGTTAATGCTTCGCTTGTAGCACTAATCACTTCAATTGTGCCGTGATATAAAGAACACCCTGTATAGTAATGGTTAATTTTCAATGAAGTATGCCTCGAAAGTATATTTTTTAACACAATTGAATGAAATTGTACGATTGGCGTCAAAAACAGCAAGTTGCAATTGACGTCAAAAGAAAAACACCCTGTATGAAAATTTCAGTCAAATACATTGTTGGATCCTGATTGGTTTATCAGGATGTTATGGCTCGAAGGATCAAATGTTGAGTCCTGATTCTTTTATCAGGATACAATCTTATTTCGAAGGACCAGAATTATACTCCTTGATTTTTTTATCAGGGGGATGAGTAGAGGGGTTTGCTTAACTTTAAGCACCCAGTAGTAATCTCGTTGAATACGGCGTAAGTTGTTACTTGCAATAAGATAACAATTACGAGGATAGGAAGTGGTGAAAGATTCGAACGCACTTTAAACAACAACAAAACTGTATTTTCTTGTTACCCATAATGTGATAACAAGAATGAAGTAATTGTACAATGCAATATTGATACAATTCAAAATCCTCCTTCTACAGTGCGTTTCAAAAAGTAAGCAGCAAGAGGAAATTTTCTCACCAGTATAGTTTTTGGCGCTCTAGTTCCTCGGAACTGAGTGCTTATCAATTTGCCCAAATGTCGAATTTTTCGATGAAAATGGTCTTAAACGATTTGGTTCGACTCACTGATCAAGAATCCGTGGTGGAAATTTATTCTGTCCGGCCGTCCGAACGGCCGGTCCGGCCGAAGGCACGATAACTCTCGAACGGAATGAGCTAGAGAGTTGAAATTTTCAGAGTAGGTTTGGGGGATAAATATCTCGGATAAGTTCGTTACTGGGCAAAATCGGACAGAAGGTTTTTTTTTTACAAAACTAATTCCAAATTAAATTTTTTTAATAAGCAGTTTTATCATAAGAATCCATTCATATCATTTTTAACTCTAACAAGCTAATACTTTCGGAGATATGATTTTTCAAAATTTCAATGTAAATCCTATTTCACAGATTGATATAATTATTCTATGTATGAATTTCATAATGTCAACTTGACAGAAGGGAATATTGTAACTTCAAAAATATTGGGGTTGAAATACTCGTATTTTAGCGATGCAACGGGGACATCACCCGAAAATGTTTGAAAATATTACGTAAATATTGAAAGCATAATTCTGTAGTTCGAGAGAGGAGAAAATTTGGTGAACGTAGATGAGGAAATTTTTGATCGATTACAAGGTAATTTTTTCATTATTTCTTCTCTTCTTTAATAGATGATTTATGGAATATCTACTTTTTGTAGGTACTTTAAACCTGTTTTGGGCAATTGTCATACGAAACTTGTTTTTTTGGCGCTCTAGTTCCTCGGAACAGAGTGCTTATCAATTTGCCCAAGTGTCTGTAATTTTGGAATTTTTGGCTGACAATGGTCTCAAACGATTTGGTTCGACTCACTGATCAAGAATCCGAGTGCGAAATCGATTCTGTCCGGCCGGCCGACCGGGCGTAGGCACGATAACTCTCGAACGAAAGGAGTAAGCGGATTGAAAATTGCAAGGTGGTTCTGGAGCGTAAATATCTCGGACAAGTTCCTTTGATCTATCTGAAATTTAGCATCAAATTGTAGAATCATGACCTTTATACGCATGTGAAGTTATGTATTGACCAGATTACCGCAAAGTGTAAAAAAACAATTTTTGAAAATTTAAAAAAAGTTTTTCCACAATAACTCTCGAACGGAATGAGCTAGGTAGTTGAAATTTTCAGAGTAGGTTAGGGAGATGAATATCTCGGTTAAGTTCGTTATTGGGCAAAATTGGCCAGATTTAATTTGATTTCTTCCATGGTGCAGTTCTCATTCTCATGATTGCTCATTTAATCTTGATAAATAAACTATTATTTGAATTGAATTTCCTTTATGATGCAGCTCTATCATATGTATACATTGATATAATTCCCAACTCTGAGAAACCAATACTTTCGGAGATATAATTTGTCTGTTTGAACTAGAGCGCCAGAAAGCTCCTGTCCACAGGGCTTGAACCCATTTTATTATTCTATTTAATTACCTTCTTCACTTGTTGGCGGTATCGGCTCTACAGGGTGTTTGGTAATTTGACGTGATCCTTCAAGGGGGATATACTAGACGTCATTTGCAACGAATTGAGTCGAGTGAACCATGTTCCGATATCTATGGCTGCGAAGATATGGCGATTTTTAAAATTTCGGAATTTTCTGCTTTGTTGTCGAAAATAATTGATTTTGTAAAACCTACTTGACTCTAAATATTCAATGAATATGTTTCGAGAAGCTGCAGAGGTGGTTATCATTTCATACGAAAAAGTATTTACTAAAAATTGGTTTAAGCCCTGTGGACAGGAGCTTTGGCGCTCTAGTTCAAACTTTGACAAGATTTGTTATTTTTCAAGATTAATGAGCAATCTGAGAATGAGAACTGCACCAAGGAAGAAATCAAATTGAAATAGCTGAAATGAATTTGACTCTCTCTTATAGAACAGGATCTTATAGAACGAGTATGAACACCGCAGTTGTGCAGTGATATAAAGAACACCTTGTGTAGTAATGGTTTATTTTCAATGATGTATGCCTCGAAAGTATATTTTTTAACACAATTGAATGGAATTGTACGATTGGCGTGAAAAACAGCAAGTTGCAATTGATGTTAAAAGAAAAACACCCTGTGTGAAAATTTCCGACAAATACATTATGAGAATCCATCCAAGGTGCCTATATAGTTAATGCTTTGTTTTTGGCATAAACCACTCCAATCGCGTACAATTGTGCCGTGAGAAAAATAATACCCTGTATAATAATGTTTTATTTTCAATGATGTATGCCTCAAAAGTATATTTTTTAACTCAATTGAATGAAATTATACGATTGGCGTGAAGAACAGCAAGTTGCAATTGATTTTGAAAGAAAAACTCTCTGTGTGAAAATTTCGGACAAATACTTTATGAGAATTAATCCAAGGTAGTTATTTAGTTAATGCTTTGTTTGTGGCACAGATCACTTCAATCGCGTACAATTATGCCGTGAGAAAAAGAACACCCTAGATAGTAATGGTTCATTTTCAATGATGGATGCCTCGAAAGTATAATTTTTAACACAATTGAATGAAACTGTACAATAGGCGCATAAAAACAGTAAGTTGCAATTGACGTTAAAAGGAAAACATCCTGTATGAAATTGTCTTACAAATACGATTTTAAAAGAAAAACATCCTGTAGAAAAATTTCAGACAAATACATTATGATAATCCATCCAAGGTACCTACCTATCTATTTAGTTAATGCTTTGTTTGTGGCACAAATCACTTCAATCGCGTCAATTGTGCCTTGAGAAAAGAACACTCTGTATAGTAATGGTTTATTTTCAATGATTTATGCCTCGAAAGTATATTGTTTAACACAATTGAGTGAAATTGTACGACTATGGCGCGAAAAAGAGCAAGTTGCCATTGACGTTAAAAGAAAAACATCCTGCTGACATTTTTATATGTATCTACCTATTGAACCTTCCCTGGACTTCCAAAAATAATTCAAGACCTAAATTAGCCCAATCGGTGCAGCCGTTCCCGAGTTTTAGCGAGTCTAACGAACAGCAATTCATTTTTATAAATATAGAAGATAAGGGGGGTAACTGTTTAGATTCAAAAGGTATTTTATTTTATTGAAATTTTCGATATGGAACTCAGTGCTGCTTAGATTGACAGCACTGTTTAATAAATTTTTACTACTGAAATTTTTTGTAAGTTTTGCTCGTGTTGGATCCGAAATTCATACATTCTCCTGAGCTGGTAGGTTTCATGTGACACTGCGTGCACAATGTTCCATTGTTATCTCTGCGCACTTAACATCTAAGAATGATTATTCGGAATTTTTTTCATAGTTAACTGTAGGCGAGGATGAAATGTTTTTTTAAGGTGATCGGCACTGTCAGATGGAATTATTAGGTTTGTTCCATCAACATTTTTGGAGCAACCCCTGGAGATGCCCTAGAGTTGCAGAGAGTCGCCCCGGGTTAGCTCCAAGGTTATAGCTCGCAAAGTTTTGTTGGAACGGGTAGAGAGCGAGTGGGCGTCGCCGTTTGCGTAATATATAATCGTAATAATAATAATAATAATAATATATATATAATCGTTGGTGCATCGACAGTGAACACGTTCAAAAACAAATATGACGACTATTTGAAACGAACCATTGTGCCGCCGGTTTTGTGATTCACTCGTGTTTATATATTGCTTCTGTTGCTGTTGTTCTCTCTTCCTTTCTTTGTTATATCTGCTGTATTTTCACTTTGTTTTCTATACTGTCAACTAATTACCTAATTGATATTTTTAAATTTTGGAGCTAGTTATAGGCTTTGCCTCAGCTCCAAACTGTTCTATAATAATAATAATAATAATAATAATATGGGTAACCTAACCTCACTATTCAGTTAAGATATTTGAATTTTGAAATTGTTTTACCTACCTTCCAGAAGGTGCATGTCCATACCGACTCGACGTTGGCGAAAGCGTCGAATTCAGTCACGTGGTACCTGATTGTCAAATTTGAGTGTGCAACAGGATTGCATTAATCCACGCTTGTGAATCCATTTCAAATACACCTAAATCGACACACTGAACTGACAACACAAATATCTGCGGATAAATCAAAATTCAGAAGTAGCGAAGTTAGGTTAGTTTGTTTGTTGTGACAGGAACAGTTTAAGCAGGTTATAGATGAATTGCAAGTACGCATATGCGGGTTTGGTGCTCCCTATCGTGCTCTAACCCATCAGAAAGGAGAAACTTGGAGCAAACCCGAGAGACGCTTCAGCGAGCTCTCGCGGTTGTTGGAACACGAAGTTCTGTACTCCAAAATCGTGTAGGAACGCGACTTCGATCTCCAAGTTCTCAATGCGCATGAGTGAGATGCTCCGAGCTGCTCCAAACTGGTTGATGGAACAAACCTATTAATAGATATTCCGCCGTATTCACAAAGCATTCGATCTCCGTGAAGCCTAACTGAGGTCCCCAGTTAAGGATAAATTGGGGATAATAAAGGACAATAAGGGATAAAGGTGGTAAAACAGGCCTGTTTCACCACTGTTAAATACTTTAACTGAGGTTGCGACTCAAATTTATCCTTAACTGAGGACCTCAGTTAGGAATTAACGGAGATTCAAACACTTAACAATGCTTTGTGAATACGGCGGATTATATTATATTGTCGTATAATTTGATATCATCACTATATTTGTAGGGATGGGCAGCTGGGTTGTCCATGGCGGAACCATTTTATTGTTCATAAAATTCACACTTAAACCTAGAATAGCTCGAATTGAAAATTAAATTGATTGTTCTAAGAAATAGCTGTTTATCGGTCAATCTTTTAGTACGCGGAATTGTAATGCCATTATCTATTTATGATGAAATACATCAGTTCCTTAGGACTATAAGATAGTTTCACTTGATGTGGTATCATTGTTCACGAACACCCCTGAGGAAATTATTAATTTCATCATAAATAGAAAATGGCATTACCTTCTCACACACGAAGAGATTGATCAACTTGTTATTCCTTAGAAGAATTAATTTTTAATTCGATCTATTTTCGGTATAATGGTGAATTCTATGATGGGATGGTTCCGCCATGGGTCCAATCATGCTCATCCGTAATGAATATAGTGATGACTGAACTCATACTTGAATGCTTAAAAGAACTCAACTTCGTAGAAACCTTCATCAAATTATACGTTGATGATACTTTCTTAATGATTCCATCTGACAGTGTCGATCACTTTCAAAAAACGGTTAATGAATTGCATCTTCGCATGCAGTTAACCATGGAACGGGAAACAAATTCTGAATTATCATTCTTAGATGTTAAAGTGCGCAGGGAAAATAATGGAACATTGAGCACACAGTGGTACAGGATATATCTACTATCTCAGGGAAATTGAAATTTTTCAGATCCTACACGAGCGAAACTTCAGTTATAAAAAATTTGTTGAAAAAAGCTGTCAATCTAAGCAGCACTGAGTCCCATATAGAAAATTTCAATAATATAAAATGCTTCTTAAAGCTGAACAATTATCCCACTCATTTAGTTAACAATATCATCATTGAGTACAAGCCCCCATTTGCTATTGATATTAAATTGACCCAACCCTAGGAGAATCGCTCTTATTTCCCCTCACACTAAAATTGTTCTTCAATATAGCCAACTGGATACAAAACTTATTATTATTATTATAAATGAATAAAAGTTAAGAACTTAGTCCTATTCAGCCCAGAAAAAAAAATTATACAAAGTATACTCGAGTGCGAACACATCAATCAATTGGTACAAGGCAAAACAAAAAGAAAAAAAAAATTGAAACGTTAATTAAGCACATCGTTCTCTTTACAATTCAAAAACTGGTATGTCACTCTTTTCTAAGCAGAATTATAAAATAGAGAATCATGATAGATCTAATTTAATCTATTAAATTACCTGCGCCAACTGTGAAAAATACTACATAGGACTAACAACACTTTTCGTCTGCTCATGCGCATAATGAAAAATGCCTGAAAAGGGTAGCGTGAATTTCAAAATTGGCCGAAGATCCACGTTATGGACAGTCCACCTCAGAAACTACACTTTTTCCTCGAAACTGGCTGGCGCACACACACACAATTGAAATGAGATGGTGTTGTGGCCTTCCAAACCTTCCGCAGACACTCAACTTTCAGATAAATTCTGAAAATAATTTTAATTCAAGCGCCACCGTATTTTCATTAAACAGTCCGAAAAAGACGGAAATGTGAAATTTCTGCAAAAGCATCCTGATGTGCGTGCCTATACAGGGTGAGTCTTTGACCACTGCATTAATTTTAACCAAAGATTCCTCTCATCAAATGAAACACTTTTTTCATTTACCATTTTTCCAGATTTGGCTCAGGTAAAAAGTTACAAGCTTTTAAAGATTTCACAATGTGCTAATACACTCCCGCATATAAATTATCTATGACATTGTTGGCGGACGAGAATAAGGCATGGTAACGTGGTTTACAGCTTGATTCGGGATTCCAACGCTCAGGGACGGATCCACAAAAGTAGTGAAATTTCTGGAGTTTTCCATTTTAAAACATTCAATGAAGAATATCTCGAAAACGGTGTGTTTGAGGAGAAATGATGAAGAATAATATAATGTTCTAAAACGATGGAATATTCTTGAAATTACTCAAGAAAAACTTTATATGCTTTCTTTATGCTAATTTCGTTTAGTTTTATGAATCCACGAGTCCATAACTAGAAAACCAGTAGAAGTAGAAAATAACTAATATTTGGAAAATATGTATCATAGTTATAGGAAACTTTACGCCAACATTCATTTTATTCGAAAAAAGGATGTCAAAGCTACAAAATAAAAACTGATTTTTTTTCAAAATTTCAACAGCCTGTATCTTTTTACCTGAGCTGAATTTGGAAAAATGTTAAATGAAAAAAGTGTTTTATTTGATGAGAGGAATCTTTGGTTAAAATGAATGCAGTGGTCAAAGACTCACCCTGTATATGCAAAACTTGCAAAGGATAATTCCACGCATTCACGATTTCTTATGAACATTAAAAGTTAAATAAAATTCCACATACCGTTCATCCACTTTTTGAATTGCTTCAGTAGTTACACTTATTCGAAATTTCAAGCAAAATATTCCGCAAAATAGTTGAACTTCTTTTGTACTTTTTCTAGTCATTCGATTGTCTCGAAATTTTGCAGGAGTCTAAATATTCTAATTCTATTAATTATTTTTGTCCCAATACTAAAATGATCCCAATACTAAAATGAAGATGGGTTTCATAGAAAAGGAACAAAAAAACTTTTTTGAAAATGTTACTATAAACGTGACGTTTTTTTGGACGTTAGGAGGGGGGTTAGGGGGAAATTTCCAAGGGGTTTATCGAGGAAAAAGACGGAAGTTTCGTAGGGTTTCGCGTTTTCGGACCGAAATGACGGGGGTGTATTTTAAAAAAAATCGCAAAAACGCCGATTTTGGCAAAAGGTGCAAAATGAAGGAAACGAGATCGGAGGACGGGTGGCGTTCGGAACGACGGTATTTGCGGGAACGCGAAGACGAGATTCGAAATTAGTCCGTAACACGGCCCTTTTTTCGATCCTCTCTTTCGTTTTCCCGGAAGAACGATAGGAAAATGTGACTTTTTCGCGAAAATCGACAAAATTCTGACGTTTCACGTATTTCTGTGACGAATTTTAACGCGGCTCCTTCCAGTTCGACGTTTTCGGACCGAACGAACCATAGACAAAGTAACTTACATAGACTGCCAACGCACGTACTAACGCCTTGTTCCGCCATCACAGCGGCACCAAGCGCTTGGCGTCACTAACTAAATCCTCATTTGGCGGGAAAGCGGACAATTCAAATTACTCTAAAGAAGATTTATTTTATTTCCTAGCTAATTCCAGCCGCAATAGAAGAGGTTGAATGATGCCGGATTTTTGAGGCATCATTTACTCAACTTCTATTGTGGCTGGAATTATATTAATGCTTGTGTTGGAATAAAAAGGTTTTTTCGAACTTAAATAATATATTAAAATAAACAAAAATGGTACAATTCGCCTCAAAAATATTCAAGAACAAAATAATTTACTTTTTACAAAATGAAATATACCTTAAAAATAATGCAAATGAGGAATCAGGAAAAAAATTGCACTCATAGGATTTTTCTATTAGTCTCTAATCTCCTCCTTCTACTCTCGAAGATTGCTTTTGCAGCCATCTTTATCGGATCAGAGCCCATATATGGTCTCCTATCTTTTCCAGTCATATATTTGTTAACATTTTTGCACCATGCATGAACAAGAGTTTTGATTGAAAATTTTAGTATATTTTCAATTACTTCATGGCCATGCATGGTGCAATTTAAAAAATCAAATGGGATTTCGTACAATTTTTTAACCAAATTATCAGAAAATGAGTAACTATCAGAATAGTTTTTTAAAAAATCTTCGATCTCCCTGAAAACATGATTAAAGTAACAAGCGAAACCATCACTTGGATATTTCAGCCTTCTCTCCCAACCATTCTTGTTCTCCCTATATTTAATGAGCAGATTATTCCCTGATTCCTCATTTGCAAATAACGAATCTGTACATGTTTTACATTTTAAGGTCATCCTGATTTTTTTAAGGATGAACCCTGCCACATAATTGTTGGATAAATTGATCAACTCAATTTCTAACAATTGAGAAGATATCGTACCTTCATAAATATTTTTGGTATTTGAAAGGGAAGGGTCTTCAGTACGATCAAAGGAAGCATTAGAATGAGGCCCCTGCATACTCTTCATGTCCACAAATAGGAAATTTAATTGGTCATTTTCGCAATTGAAGGCTCGATTGTAAAATGACATTGAGCAATTTATTAGAAGCGTTTTAAATATATGTTTAAATGAAAGTGCAGTGGGGTTATTGTAATTAACCCCATGGCTCCTGACTTGACCAAAAAAATTTTCTAATGGGTCCTGATTAAAATGCCGCCCTAGTATATATCTGAAGCCTTCCCCTTTCAAATATCTCCAAATATTTATGAAATTTTTTAGGGTGAATACCCAATTTTTTAGACTGGGGGGTTTCCTTCGGTCAAAATTTCTTGTGCGTGAAAAGGTCATCGACTCCAATTGTTCAACTGCTTCTTCTGACCAAAATGAAAGATGGGGACTGCTGTCCGATATTCCACATCTTAGGTGCTTCCCACGAGTGGCTTTTTCAGAGCTGCCATTCACTGAATCGAATAATTTGTCGAAGAAAAGCAACAACTGAGCAGTATCAGCAGCCCCATTTCCCATGGCATTCATAGTATCTGGAAAAGAAAACAAAAATTTATTACTATCAATGCAAGAAATACGTGAGAAACGTTTAGTTGTTTTTTTAAAAAATCATATTCACCTATTTTGCTGACCAAATTCAATGTTGATGCCATTTTATGGCTAAATATTTGGGCAGCATATTTCACTTTCATTTTGCTTGATCCTTTGGGTTTTATATGGTCTTCGGTCAAGTTGGGCAGGACCTGAAGACCTCCAATACCGCCAGGAGCATTATCAAGTTCATAAAGCCTAATGATATGCTCCCATTTGGCCACTTTCCCTCCATCAAACTCGATGTCCTTAGAAAAAAAATTATTTCTGATTCCCTTCAATAAATGAGGAGGATCATATAATGGAAAAATGTTGAAATTTTCAATTTCAAAATACCCCTCTCCAATATGTATAGAATTGGACCCTTTAAGTAACTCGTTAATTACTCTTGTGTTGGTTGCTGCCTGTTCACAAATTGTTGTAACTGGTTTAAAACCTATCTCTAACAATTTGTTTAGGATTTGTCTGACCAAATTTTTCAATTCCACCATTTTCACCCCTCCCTTGGATGTGAAATGGTAGGAAATTGGCTGTTTGAATCGTTTTAAAATTCCTCTGATCATGAAGACCAGGGCATGATCAGCAATTTCTTTCGATTTCTGCCCATTGCCTATTTCTTTGAAACCACATATTGACCCCTTGCTTTCCTCAAAATCCAGATGTGGGAGTAGGGCAATTTCATCCCACATCAAAATGATGAATTTCTCCTTGGAACCCCAATCAGCAATAATATTTTTTAAAACATTAAAAATATTTTCATTTATACCAGGTTCACAATTGATTCCTTTCAGGAAATTATTTAGAGTTGATCTGCTCGGTAGAGAGAATATTTTTGACAGAAATCTATATGCCTTTGGACTTTTCTTGGAAAGCATAAGGGCCAATATCTTTTCTTCAGAATTGAATCGATGCTGTTTGCCTGACTTACCAGCTTCTCTCAACTGACATTTGATAAATGTGGCAGCAAGAGGATTCAGTAAGGAAAGTTTATTTTCCAGGGAAAGTTTTTCAGCGTAAAGGTTAGCAAGATGTATCCTTTCTTTGAAATTATTTTTGATCCTTTTGGTCCTATTCATCTGTCGACTTAAGTTCTTCACATCTGAATATAATTTTTTTTCTCTAGGAGTCATGTTTGATAGTTTGGAAAGGCCATATTTCCTTATTGCATATTTGGATCTTTTACATGATGAATAATCTGTGAAAGAATGATACATTATTTATTGTTCCACATGTACCATGCATCTATGATGATTGAGATTGATTCACTCAAAAAATAGCTCTTTATGAGATCCCCTTACTAATCTGTGATTTGGGGATACTCGATACATAAAAGAAAACCGCATTGTACAATAGTTGGGTGTTCTACATAATAAATGTTTCTGATATATTGGTAGTAAACTAGCTAATTTAAAAGATTGGTTAGTATTTTACAATTACAACTTACTTGTTGATAGAGCAATAACCTACAACAAATTAGATTGAATTAGTATCATCAACATACAACAAAAAACTAAATATCACTAATTGAATGGAGAACTAGGCAGAGTCAATTTTGACACGAAATATTTAAAGCTTCATAAGGGACTGAGATATGATATATAGTTTTACAACCATATCCAGCATTTTCAATTGTAGTAATAGCATTTCAAATTTAATAAGTTTACGTAAATAGACTTTGGCTAGTGCCACATTCAATGATCAATATCATTACTCACTGTGTTCTGAAAGTATATGCGCATGGGATTCTTCAAAATTTGGAAAATTTGAGTAGTTTGCTTCTGACTGTTCTACTTCAAAGTCTGGAAAATTTGAGTAGTTTGCTTCTGACTGTTCTTCTTCAAAGTCTGGAAAATTTGAGGAGTTTGCTTCTGACTGTTCTTGTTCGAAGTCTGGTTGCATTGGTTGGTTTGCTTCTGCTTGTTCTAAAACTAGATGGGAGTACTTTAGTAAACTCTTATTTCAAATGAATGAAGAAAGTTGTGTTAGTGAAAATATGGATAATCATATTGAAAAAGCTCAAACCTGTTTCATTGGTCTCATTTCTGATGAAGAGAGTTGGTACTGCATCAACCTGCAGCCTTTTGGTTCCAGCATTGGTATATTTTTGATCAAAATGACAGTGGCATATTCTTTTTTGTTTGTAAACTTCTTCTGAGGGCAAGTCTTTCAGTTTTTGACTTTGCAATATATCTAGCCACAATTGAAATCTAGCCATGTCAGTTTTAAAATTGGGAAAACGATGCCTCGGAAGACTGTTGATTTTGCAACCAGGAACTGCACATTTAGTCATACCACCCATGCTTAATAATTTATACGAAGCAGTTCTGCGAAAAAATATTACTTAATTCCAATCCTGCTAAACTTCCAGAATAAAGTAGTTATCAGGAACGGTTGACTTTCAACATGGCACTGCTAATTTCTTCACTGGGAACAGCTAACTACAAGAGACAACTTGTTGCTGTAACTGCACAATTTGGAAAGAAATTTCTCATCCCACGCGGAGCGGAGGTTATGTTTATCTTTGACAGCGACAAAATGCTACAGCGGTTGACGGCGTGAACTAAAAAGTCGGAACAAGCAAATTGAATGGAGTTGGCGGTCTATGAGATATTTTGTCTATGGAACGAACCACGATAAATGTCAAATCGAATTTGAATTTCGAACGGAATCACTCGAAAATCTTAGAATCGAATAGAAAAACCGTGAGAAATATGAACGAGTAACCGATTTCGATCGATCGCTTGACAGGATTGACGATATTGTGAAAATCATAAGACGGAAATCGTCCCAGTACTATAAAATGTTTATGTGCCAGATAATCGGAACCGATTCACGAAGCTGGCATGGCCGAGCGGGCTAAGGCTTGGATTCCTACCTCCCGAGCCTCGCGGAGCGGCGGGATCGAATCTCCGAGCGTCCGAAACTCCGAAATAGCTTATTCTTGGTTTTTTTTTCATTTTTACCCATTGAAAAACTTAAAAGAGCATACTCCAGTAAACGTATCTTGGGATTTGGATCTTTTCGTTAAGTTACGAAATCTATAATGAATATTCGTTCTATCGGTCGGATTTTTGCATTAAAATTACTCAAAATATTCAAATATTAAGCAGAAAATTAACTATACAGGGTGTTTCAAGTAAAATGTCATCCCTAGAGATGTATCGTAAAGAGAATTCTCAATACTGTAAAACTGCTACGAAAAGATAACCGCTGCTATACGGGGTGTTAAAAAAAAAGTCAACTCCGAAACGCCTTGACCGATTTTGATGAAACTTTGTGTGTGTGTTTCGGTGTGTCCTTGCTTCACAATAGCATCCGGTAGGTGGCGCTGATAATGCTCTATAGGAACTCAGAAATGGCTCGACCGATTTTGATAGAACATTGTGTGCGTGTTTGAGTGTGTCTCAGGGTCACAATAGGTAACCGGTAGGTGGCGCTGTATTCGGTTTATAGAAACTCAAGAACGGCTGAACCGATTTCGATGAAACTTTGTGTGTGTATCCGAGTATGTGTCAGGTCCGCAATATACCCCGGTAGGTGGCGCTGCTATCGGTCTGTAAAAACTCAGAAATGCCTCGACCGATTTTGATGAAACATTGTGTATGTGTTTGAGTAGCTCTAAGGGTCACAATAGAAACCCGTTAGGTGGCACTGCATTCGGTTTATAACAACTCAAGAATGACTGGACTGATTTCGATGAAACTTTGTGTGTGTATCTGAGTAGGTTTCAGATCCACAATATTCCCCGGTAGGTGGTGGTACTACGATCGGTTTACAGGAACTCAAAAATGGCTATACCGATTTTGATGAATCTTTGTGATTGTGTTTTGGAAGGCCTTAGAATCACAATACGATTCGGTAGGAAGCGCTATATTCGGTTTTCAGCAACTCAAAAACTCCTGACATATTTCGATGGGACTTTCGTGTGTGACTGATTCTCAGAATCACAACAGGACCCGTTAGATTGCATTGAACTACGGGTTCAATTGACCTACCTATTATATTGATCTACCAAAAAAATGTTGATCTACTGGAAAAATGCAGATCTACCGGACAAATGTAGATCTACCGGAAAAATGTAGATCTACCGGAAAATGTAGATCTACCATAAAAATGTAGATCTACCAGAAAAATGTGGATCTGTTGCTAGGTAGATCTGCTGGCTCATCTGAATCCCAAAATATGGACTGCTGGCTACTAGTGTAGGTACTAATCGAATCAATACGAAATTTTGCATTGGTACATATAAATGTCGTAATTCCACTATGTGGTGCTAAATTTCAGACGGATCGAAAGAATAATTTCGGAAATATTCAGAAAATGAGCATAAGCTCAAAATAGTCATAACTCTGAAACCACTAGGCGGATTTTGCCCATTAACGAAACTATCTGAGATATTTACGCTCCTAACCTATCCTGGCGAAACAAGCGTGCAGAAAGGTGGAATAATATCTCTGAACTCAATATCATCAATTCGACTAAGGAATCTTCATTCTTTTCCACATAAAGAAGGATTTCCCGAGCTCCTGATAGAATTAAAATGAATGAATAAATGAGAACAAACGTAGGATTATGCGTATGTTCTCAGATCCACATCGCTTTTCTGAAGGCTTCGATATGCATTTCCTCCTATTGATTTATTTTTTAATTGGATGTACTACTCACCTCCCTTAACGTCGCAGAAGCAGTCACATTTAGATAAAAGCCTTCAAAGCTCACCCTACGTTCTGAGGGGTCGGGAGATTGTTAACGTGCTCCTCTTTGTCGTTACCTTGAAATTGTTTTAGGCAAATTGAAAACCTGAACGGCGCATCATGCAACAAACCGTTTGCAGTATAAAAACAATACATTTAGGATCGATTTTACGTTCAGGGTTTTTCCAGTGTTTTCACCTACTACTGGATATATTTTCTCGAATGAGAATCCTGACGATCCTGTTGACAATGAAATATCTCAATTTTTCGTTATGGGTGAGATGCAATTCTCTTCATAATATGAACATATTTTCATATGTGATTATCCCAAAAAAAAATTCTCAAAAACCACAGGTGTGATATCTATTCACGTCTCATACAAAGTTGATCGGGCTGAAATTCTGTACTCGATTGTAAAATGGTGCCTCTAAGGTATGTGCGGAATTTGTTCGCATTCTGACGCATAGTTTTCGACGTATAAAATTGTTGATAAATGATGATTTAATTTTTTTTTGCTATACCATATTCACGAAAGTTCGCAAAAATTAGCGCGTTGGCATTGTTCAAGTAATTGTCAAGTTTCAATGGGATCGGATTTACGAGGTATGTAAATAAAGTAGTGAGGATGGCAACGTCGCTTTCGATCCGGCATCACTGGAGATGAGAGGCTTGGAGTAGCGTCAGGTGCACATGTGATACAACGCCAGTATGAGTTTGAACTCGCTGGAGTCATTTGTTTCTGCGTAGTGTTAGTTCTCGTGAAACAATTTTTTCTTGTCCGTTATAAAAATGAGTGGCATCAATTTTGAGCAACGGTGTACTATCAAGTTTTGCTTCAAACTTGGACACAATGCAACAAAAACATTTGAAAAACTTCGGTAGGCCTATGAAGAAACTGTGTTGTCAAAGGCCCAGGTTTCATCAGTTTAAGGCATTTTTAGACCGAAGAGAGTCGATTCAAGATGAAGGTGAATGCGCCATGTCACATGGCAATCTGAATAAACGCGTTTTTGACCAGTAAAAACATTCCTCTAGCTCCTCAGCCTCTATATTCACCAGACCTGAGCCCTTGTGACTTTTTCCTCTTCGCGAGATTGGAAAATCACCTCAAGGGAACTCATTTTGGGGCACTTGAAAACATCCAAACAGCTGTAACCGACCAGCTGAAGGCTGTGTGGCTTCCCAAGGGAACTATTTTGAATGAGACAAAATTGCATTGTAATTATATTTGAATAAAAAGTTAAAAAAAATCAGCCTTATTACTTCATTTACACACCTCGTATATATTTTGAGTTATTGAAGAAATAATAACAAAATTCAAGATGGGTATAGATTCGAAACGGTTTGGCCGGTTATGCTCATTAACGAACTTAACTCTCCCATTCGGATGCGCAACATAACCTGAAAATTGCTGAAAGTCGCTGTTTCTTTCCGTTCGAAAGTTATCGTGACAGCGGTCACCCATCCAGCTACTGGACTCACCCAAGGCTGCTTGGATCTTCAACAAAATATATCCGACCGTGTTCAAATTTGGAACTTGGCTGTAAAGTTAGGTTTTCAATGTTGGAAGAACATTGAAAACCTAAATTTCTGAGATGATTTTATTTTAATTTAAAGTCATACGATCCTCACGAAATTTCGCAAAATATTGCGGGTCAGTCTTCTACAACTAATTACAATGTTTGAATTGGATCGGATAATAATAATAATAATAATGGTCTTTATTGATACAAATCACTACAATGAATGATTATATATCATAGGGCGAGATTTAGCTCACACAATCTTGGCTAATATGAACATGGTGAATACTGTGAGATACCAAATCATGTGTCTATTCTTCCATCTAACCCTCTAGAATTAATTTAATTATGAAAATAGAACAAACATAATCGAAAGTAAAAAACAGCCAATCCAATACTACCGCATAAGAAGATAAAAAAAAATGGGTTCAAGCCCTGTGGACAGGAGCTTTCTAGCGCTCTAGTTCAAACAGACAAATTATATCTCCAAAAGTATTGGTTTCTCAGAGTTGGGAATTATATCAATGTATTCATATGATAGAACTGCATCCTAAAGGAAATTCAATTCAAATAATAGTTTATTTATCAAGATTAAATGAGCAATCATGAGAATGAGAACTGCACCATGGAAGAAATCAAATTAAATCAGGCCAATTTTGCCCAATAACGAACTTAACCGAGATATTTATCTCCCTAAACTACTCTGAAAATTTCAACTACCTACCTCATTCCGTTCGAGAGTTATATCTATGTCTATGGATGAAAAGCAGTCTCACTACTCACAGATCTCTTACTTCATGTTCAGTTCCGAAATGTAAGAATTTTCTGAGAAAAACTAATTTCGGAACAAACAACTGAGATTTTTCTCACTTCGCTCACAATTCTTCTCAGGAACATCATTTGACATTATGAAAATTCATAGAATAATATCATTCTGTGACAACGTTGAAATACGATTTATTATTGAAATTTTTAAAAATCATATCTCCGAAAGTATTAGCTTGTTAGATTTAAAAATGATATGAATGGATTCTTATGATAAAACTTCTTATTAAAAAAAATTTAATTTGGAATTTGTTTCGTAAAAAAAAAATTTTTTTTTTGTTACTCCGAAACCATCTGTCCGATTTTGCCCAATAACGAACTTAGCCGAGATATTTATCCCCCAAACCTACTCTGAAAATTTCAACTCTCTAGCTCATTCCGTTCGAGAGTTATCGTGCCTACGGCCGGCCGGACCGGCCGGACAGAATGAATTTCGACCACGGATTCTTGATCAGTGAGTCGAACCAAATCGTTTAAGACCATTTTCATCGAAATATTCGAAAATTACAGACATTTGGGCAAATTGATAAGCACTCAGTTCCGAGGAACTAGAACGCCAAAAATCATTCCGAGCACTTGAACTCTCCACTGCAGATAGCTCGCACAGAACCCTTAACTCGGTCATTTTTGGTCGGTCATTTTTGAGTTATTGAGGAAATAACAACAAAATTTCAGGTGGGTATAACTCCAAAATCGTTTGGCTGATTATGCCTATAAATGAACTTGGATGTCGCATTCGGATATGCAACCAACATTGAAAATTGCAGGCTAGTATCTTATTCCGTGCGCACGTTATCGAGTTTTAACCCGTAAACGGTACCGTGGGGTCTGTCATACACCCATCAGCGTATCAACCTGCATGTACATCTCACCTTTTTGAGTAGAGCGTTGCCGCTAAATGTACCTTCAAATTGATCGTATTTCAGTCGGTCCTGAGAATATCAGCCCGTGCACCACTTTCCTGACGAAGTTATTTCACACTGAAGTCTGACAGACCACTTCGTACCGTTTACGTGTTTGTATTGAGAATCACCATAAATCATGGATTCTCAGCATGGACCCTCTAAACGTGTACGAATAGGAGAACCGGGCTATGAAAAATGTTTAATCACATGGTCTAATAAAATAAGCAGTGATATGAGTGATATTGATGATTGCGATAGTTGAGAGTACCCATTCAAGTGATTCAGAACTTGGGATTGAAGAGAATAACTCAAATTGTACTAATGAGGTCCACCAAGTGGACAATATTACTAGTGAACAAGAAGAATGTGGCATAGTCATCAAAAACCCAGTACTTAGGTCTCATATGTCAAAATCAAGTATGTTTGTTATGTACTTTTGAACTATTTAAGGGATGGAAATATGGTCTGAATTGAACGTCGTTATTTTTTCTTAAAACTTCAAAAATAGTCCAATCTTTTTGGCGCTCTAGTTCCTCGGAACTGAGTGCTTATCAATTTGCCCAAATGTCTGTAATTTTCGAATTTTTCGATGAAAATGGTCTTAAACCATTTGGTTCGACTCACTGATCAAGAATCCGTGGTCGAAATTCATTCTGTCTGGCCGGCCGGCCGTAGGCACGATAACTCTCGAACGGAATGAGCTAGAGAGTTGAAATTTTCAGAGTAGGTTTGGGGGATAAATATCTCGGCTAAGTTCGTTATTGGGCAAAATCAGACAGATGATTTCGGAGTAAAAAAAAAATTTTTTTTACAGAACAAATTCCAAATAAAATTTTTTCAATAAGCAGTTTTATCATAAGAATCCATTCATATCATTATTAACTCTAACAAGCTAATACTTTCGGAGATATGATTTTTCAAAATTTCAATAATAAATCGTATTTCAACGTTGTCACAGAATGATATAATTCTATGTATGAATTGTCCTAATGTCAACTTATGTTCCTGTGACATTACATTATCTAATCAATCGAAGAATTGTGAGCGAAGTGAGAAAAATCTCAGTTGTTTGCTCCGAAATTAGTTTTTCTCAGAAAAGTCTTATATTTCGGAACGGAACATGAAGCTAGTAAAAGATCTGAGAGTAGTGAGACTGCTTTTCATCCATAGACATAGATATAACTCTCGAACGGAATGAGGTAGGTAGTTGAAATTTTCAGAGTAGATTAGGGAGATGAATATCTCGGTTAAGTTCGTTATTGGGCAAAATTGGCCAGATTTAATTTGATTTCTTCCATGGTGCAGTTCTCATTCTCATGATTGCTCATTTAATCTTGTAAATAAACTATTATTTGAATTGAATTTCCTTTATGATGCGGTTATATCATATGAATCCATTGATATAATTCCCAACTCTCCTGATATGATTGTCCAATCTTTTTGGCGCTCTAGTTCCTCGGAACTGAGTGCTTATCAATTTGCCCAAATGTCTGTAATTTTCGAATTTTTCGATGAAAATTGTCTTAAACGATTTGGTTCGACTCACTGATCAAGAATCCGTGGTCGAAATTCATTCTGTCCGGCCGGCTCGATAACTCTCGAACGGAGTGAGTTAGACAGTTGAAATTTTCAGAGTAGGTTTGGGAGATAAATATCTCGGCTAATGTCGTTATTGGGCAAAATCGGACAGATGGTTTCGGAGTAACAAAAAAAAAATTTTTTTTTACAAAACAAATTCCAAATTAAATTTTTTTCAATAAGAAGTTTTATCATAAGAATCCAATTATTTCATTTTTAACTCTAACAAGATAATACTTTCGGAGATATGATTTTTCAAAATTTCAATAATAAATCGTATTTCTACATTTTCACAGAATTATATAATTATTCTATGTATGAATTGTCATAATGTCAACTTATTTTCCTGAGACATAACATTGTCTAATTCCTTGCTAATAGTTGGTTCGAGAAACGTCATAATCGACTTAGAGAGACAAGGGTAAAAAACCTTCAAATAAACCCCCATGTGGCGATTTTATGTCGAAAAGTGAAAATTTAGAATATATATCCCAGGTAAGTACCGACGTTTTATTGTAATACCGGAGATCAACAAGATCGTACGAGGAGCCCGATAGCCGGTTGGTCTAGGAGTCTAGGCCCTAGGCCGTCGGGTTTTCGGTTTCGGAACGAGAGAAGGCGGCTCAAATCCCGGAAAGGGAATTACACTTTTTGGCGCTCTAGTTCCTCGGAACTGAGTGCTTATCAATTTGCCCAAATGTCTGTTATTTTTATTTAAGATGCAGTTTCGCCATTAAAATCCATCGATATCATTTTTAACTCCAACAAGCTAATACTTTCGGAGATATGATGTTTCTAAATTTCAATAATGAATCGTACGTACTTCTATGTTTTCACAGAATGCTATAATTATTCTATCTGAGCTTTATTATATGATCTGTGTTCATTCTCGTACATTTCATCCTGTTCTATAAGAAAGAGTCAAATTCATTTCAGCTATTTCAATTTGATTTCTTCCATGGTGCAGTTCTCATTCTCAGATTGCTCATTTAATCTTGATAAATAAACTATTATTTGAATTTAATTTCCTTTATGATGCAGTTCTTTCATAAGAATACATTGATTTGATTCCCTACTCTGAGAAACCAATACTTTCGGAGATATAATTTGTCCGTTTGAACTAGAGCGCCAGAAAGCTCCTTTCCACAGGGCTTGAACCCATTTTTGCGCGTATGTTCTGGGGAACATCGCGTTATCATTTTGCCCAAATGTCTGAAACTTTCGAATTTTTTGACGAAAATGGTCTCAAACGATTAAGTTCGACTTCCCAATGAAGAATTCGAGGTCAAATTTGATTCTGTCCGGCCGGCCGTCCGGCCGTTGCCATGATAACTAGAGAACGAAAAGAGCTAGCGACTTAAAATTTTCAGGGTGGTTAGCGCATCCCAATACGACAGACAAGTTCGTTAATGGGCATAATCGGCCCAGTGGTTTCCGAGTAATAATTTTGTTTTCAACCAATATAAATCTGATCGAATTGAAACTTGGTGAGTAGTTGTGGAATATGAACCTTAGCACGTTTGTGAAATTTTGTGCGAATTATATGGCTAGAAAATTATTAAAAAATTATTAAAAAATATTTTTGTTGTCACGATAACTTGAGAACGTAAAGAGATAGCGGCTTCAGGTTTTCAGGTTAGGATGTGCACCAGAATGCGACATTTCATTTTGTTTATGAGCATAATCGGCCGAACGGTTTCAGAGTTATAGCCATCCGAAATTTTCTGAAATTTGGTGGTTTTTTGTTCCTCATTAACTCGAAAAATACTGAACCAATTGAATTTAAACATGGTTATTAGTTGTAGGATGCCAACGCCGAAATGTTTGCTAAAGGCCCTAGTGGTATAAGCATAGTGATTTTGCCCCTGAAAGATATCGGCACGATACTGGGAGGAGTTTTAGGTACTTATGAGATAATAAGATCCTGAAAGTTTCAGATCTTCAAATCAAGTAGCCTTTGAGAAAAAGCAAAATATGTACTATTCAGAAAAAACGACTTTTCTCAGAAACGCGTGAACCGATTTATCTGAATTTTGGATATGTTTTAGGGGCTAGTAGTACCTTCCAGAAAAAAAATTGAGAGTTCAATCGGTTAATAAGAACCCTACAAAATATGGGATTTTTATCTTTATCTTAATATTTAACTATAAACGGAGCTTGGTACAATTACGAAACATTTTTTTTTTGATTCCTCATTCATTTTTCTATAGACTCATGAACTTCTAGGATCTTAAAAATTTGTACGCCATATTGCAAAAAAATAAAAACCACTGTGTATGCAAATATTCACTTCATTTTTGTGCTCTAAGCTTATGTCTTGATTTTGTAATTTCCAATAGTCGTTTCTTAATTCAGTAGTACATATTTGAGAATCGATGAGTATTAGCTAAAATATAATGAACAAGTATATAAAAATAGACTTAGATTTTATTCCGTCTCTTATAAATAAATAACATAAAATAATTAAGAAATCAATGTTTTCAGAAAGTTAACAATTACAGTCAGTCTTCATCACTATTATCATCAATTACAGGTGAAACGTTGTCATTTTCAAATAATTTACTAAGTATTTCAGCAGGCCTAAGAATTTTGCTCAAATATCTTCCGTGCGACAGATAATAAACAATAGCAGCAATGTGAGAGCAGCATCCAATTGTTCTCAGACCGTTTGCACACTCACAACTATGTCTCAGTATGCTTTTGGGACCAATAGCATTTTTTTTATATTCAATGAAACATCTGTAAACTTTCTTATTTATATGACGGGATCGAACTTGGGTTTTCAGTATGTTTGACTGGTCTTTGACGTACTGAATAGTTATATTATTAGTATCATCAATCATTGCTGCCAAATAGGATACAGCCTGCTTCAATTGGTAAGAACCAGTGAAAAAAATTCGCAGATCTTTTTCGGTCATTTCCGGAAAATCTTCAAGAACTTCCGAAGAAATTGTTCGAAACGGCAGTTTTTTACGTTGCCAGCCATTTCGTTGAACTTCGTCCGCCAATATATTTTCTACATTTTCTAGTGATTTCATTGTTTCAACAACTTCATCCAAACACTCCGAGTCAGAAGTAAGACGTTTACTGTACATATTATGTAGAAAAGAAGCAATTTTGAAAAAACTTCCAATTCTAGGAAGCATTTTGTTGTCAATTCTTTGATCTAGTAAATGATACTTTTGTTTCAACATCCCATGAGTAGCCTCTACTGGCCAACGAATTTTAGTGACACATCTTGAAGCATTAGACTCAGCTGTTGTTAATTGATTTCGTTTCCCCTTAAGTGCTGGCATCAATACTCTGTAACTTTTACTTTCCAAATATTCCTTAACATCACGGAATCCACGATCAACCACAAATGCATCACCAGGTTCTAATAAATGACTTATACCATCAGGATTGTCTACAATATTCCGCATTATAGTTGCATCATTCTGGTTAGCATAATACGGTCCCAACATATCAACTATGTATCCATCAGTTGTGCAAATCGTAAATGGCTTACACAGTGGTACTTTTTTTTGACCAGAATACGACTTTCTCTGATACTCATTGTTAGAACTTTTCTCATGGCGAGCATAGGTACCGTCACAAATTAAAATAAGTTTATCATTAAGATTATCATGGAGTTTTTTAGCAACCGCCGATGTATGATTTTGAATAAGGTAATTCCTGGATACTGCATTCAAACCAAAGCGCGAAGGTAAAATGTCTTTTTCAAAAGAATGGATAACTTGCTCACAATATTTGGATACTAACTGTTCTTCGTCAATTTCTAGAATCGTGGATATCAACTTATTGGAATTACCTGTACGAAGTTTGACTAAAAACACTATTAGTGCTTGAGTGATACTTCGAGTGTCAGTATTTCTCATTGACACTAACCATTCCCGTAACTGAATCACATTTTCCCATTCTAGACCAGTTAAAACGCGAAGTTTCTCATTCGACACACGATAATTATCCATTTTATCAAGTAATGTTGAATCACATTCAACACCACAATTCTCCATCATATCACTTAATTCTACTGATGAGATTCTGGTCCAGTTAGAATAAACTCTTATGAGATCAAGAGCTTCACCATAGAACTGTTTATTTATCAAATGGTTCTGGCAGCATCGATTGCCGTCTGGTATAAAGACTCGTCGTTTGATAAATGACTGTATCCGGGCTTTTTGGGGAATAAGAGTTATATTAATAGTATTGTTACAAAGACAACAGTATCTATGGGTAGAAATGGTTCTTTTAATTGGAACCTCAATATACTCTGTAATGTTATCAGTCGAAGTGATGTCAGCTCTGAAAGAAGGATCATCTGTACTTGACTGAGACAGCGTCACATTTGACAAACTAGACTCCGTTCGCTCTATAATTTGACTAACAATTGATTCAGATTCATCTCCAGAGCTACTTGGAACTGGCTCAATTTTTCTTTTCTTATACAACTCTATACGACATCTGCCACACACAATATCACCAGTGAAGAAATCGATATCAAATACTCTAGAAAACTCGTCCACGTCTTGTTCTGTTGATAAGGTTTTAGAAGCACCAGCAACTTGTTTTACTCGTTTTGAGCAAATGCAACATTTCTCATTAATTGTTTTATTCGAAGACATTTTATTTATTCAATAAATGACACACTCTGAGACCATAAACTTCTGTGTCACCCGTTGCGTGTACGGCCAAATTGACAAGTGAGCGCGTCAGTCGCGTGGCTCTTCCTTGAAGTAAGAGGACTGAGTCAGTAATGTTATAACAGATACGCAGCAATTTATACGAATTCTCGAAAAAGTATCGCAAAATAAATAATGATTGATCATGATAATGAATAAAGATTACGTTACGAGGTGTATTGATATATTTTTGATAAAATTCGTGAAGATGCATTGGTATTAAAATACTAAAATATCGACTAACGCATAGAAAATAATGTTTTTTCTAAGCATAGATGATTATTTCAAATGAGATAAGAAAGCATACATAAGCAGTAAAATCAAGACATAAGCTTAGAGCACAAAAATGAAGTGAATATTTGCATACACAGTGGTTTTTATTTTTTTGCAATATGGCGTACAAATTTTTAAGATCCTAGAAGTTCATGAGTCTATAGAAAAATGAATGAGGAATCCAAAAAAAAATGTTTCGTAATTGTACCAAGCTCCGTTTATAGTTAAATATTAAGATAAAGATAAAAATCCCATATTTTGTAAGGTTCTTATTAACCGATTGAACTCTCAATTTTTTTTCTGAAAGGTACTACTAGCCCCTAAAACATATCCAAAATTCAGATAAATCGGTTCACGCGTTTCTGAGAAAAGTCGTTTTTTCTGAATAGTCCATATTTTGCTTTTTCTCAAAGGCTACTTGATTTGAAGATCTGAAACTTTCAGGATCTTATTATCTCGTAAGTACCTAAAACTCCTCCCAGTATCGTGCCGATATCTTTCAGGGGCAAAATCACTACGCTTATACCCCTAGGGCCTTTGGTGAGGATAGCATTCGTAGAAAATTTTTAATAAATCATTGAAAATAATTAAAAAATATTCTATATATCAGTAACTGATCGTTTGAAATTGCTGAAATTTTGCAAGAGCCTTCATAACCTAACTCTACTGTCAAGTTTCAAGTTTTAATACGATCGGTTAAATATTGTTGGAGATTCGAGCATTCTTGTGTGAGTTCAGTTGATGGGTGACCGTTGCCTCGATAACTTTCGAACGAAAGGAGATAGGGACTTGCAATTTTCAGGGTAGGTTGAGTTTCCGAAAGGGAGAGTTGAGTTCGTTTTTGGGCATAATCGGTCAAACGGTTCCCGAGTTATACCCACTGAGAAAATAAATATTCGATCGAATTGAAGCTTGGTAACTACTAGTAGAAAATCAGCATAAAGACGTGTTTAAAGTTTTGTAAGAACCGTATCCCTAGAAAATTTGAGAAAAATGACGAAAAAAAAAATTTGAGAACCGTACCCCTACAAAATTTCAAAAAAATCACGAAAAAAAAATTGGTTCAAGCACTGACGTAAAGTCAGAAGCTTTTGCGCGTATGTTCTATTGTCCATTCTTCTGTATTGGACACCCTTAATCGAATTTACCATGGTAAATTATGTTGTCCATTCTCCTGTATTGGACACTTAATTCGAATTTACCATGGTTAGTTCAATTAAGGATGTCCAATATAGGAGAATGGACAACATAATTTACCATGGTAAATTCGATTAAGGGTGGACACTTAATTCGAATGTACCATGGTAAATTCGATTAAGGATGTCCAATATAGGAGAATGGACAACATAATTTACCATGGTAAATTCGATTAAGGGTGTCCAATACAGAAGAATGGACAATAGAACATACGTGCAAAAGCTTCTGAATTCACGTCAGTGCTTGAACCAATTTTTTATGTTTAATCTTTCTAATACTACAAAAATATGATCAGCCTCCATTCTATTCGAAAACATTTCAGACTAATTGAAAAAATCTCTTAGAAATGAGTAGTGTCTCTCAGACGACTCGGTACCGTTAATTTCCCAGAAGTTTCCATAAAATCATCGACTATTTCTGATTCTCCTAATTTCTGGATCCCAAAATCGAGAGGAAATGTCTGTATTTGATAAAATTTATTATAATCAATGACTAAAACTTTAGAACACCCTGTATGCGTAAAAAAATTATCACTTGAAATTTTTTCATTGTGCTACATTTGAAAACAAATTAAAGTGAGGAAAAATTCCCATTCCGAAACTGCATTATATTATTTTAAAGGGAAATAACGATGCAACAAATTCTATAAAGTTAAACGAAAAGAATTAGACACAAAAAAAATGTAACATAACAACATAACTTATTAGAGTTGCCCAAAAGAGCGGAGAAATGATCATGCTCAAGCTAAGAAGACGCGGATAAAGAATATTATATTTGTTTGATATTCTGCTATACTCAACCTGAAACTGAGGGTGAAACTGAGCCAGATGGGTTACATTAATTGCACTTATTGAGGTCATGTAATTTGTTTTAAATTACAACCCCGAATATTTTCGATGGGCTAATCTTCGGTCGCACACATTAAGGGTAGATAGAAGACCTCGGGGTGCTCCTAAATAGCCTTTATTTTACGGGTCTATCGTTCTTCAAAACCAATATACAGGGTTATTGATTCATTTTCCTCGTTTTTTCGAATCATCATAACTTATGAAACAGCCTTTACATTTTTGTAATATTTGGCTCCTTTGTCCACTGTAGTGTCGATTAACATAATAAAAAAATTCTTATTCCAGGAACTGCTTGAAAAAAAATAATAAATATGTTTCGAGTAGACGCAACACACTGTTTATTAATATTGTAAAATTGTATTTACAAATTTTAGAAGAATAAGTAAGACTAAATGTATTTGATGTTTCCGCATACAAATTTTGTACTTATCAACTTGAGTCAAATCCAGATATATCGATAATTAGGTAGCGCAAAATAAAAAAAAATGTTTTTCCCAAATTGAACGTTTCCGGCTTTAATCCATAAAATCATCAACTATTTCTTATTATCCCAATCTCTGGATTCCAACCTTATTGAAAATCGAGAGGACATGTCCGTATTTGGGACAAATTATTATTATCATTAACTAACTGCCAAACACCCTGTATGTGTAAAAAAAATATCATATCATTTGTCTATTGCCCTACATTTAAAAATAAATAAAAATGAGAAAAAAGAAACTTCCGAAAAAAGCATAAATTAAATTCAAACAAAACTAACGTTACAACAAATCTACATTTCAAAGGTTGAGTATAGCAGAATATCAAACAAATATAATTTTCTTTATCCGCGTCTTCTTAGCTAGAGCATGATCATTTCTCCGCTCTTTTGAGCAACTGTAATAAGTTATGTTGTTATGTTCCATTTTTTTTGTGTCTAATTCTTTTCGTTTAACTTTATAGAATTTGTTGCATCGTTATTGCACTTTAAAATAACATAATGCAGTTTCGGAATGGGAATTTTTCCTCACTTTAATATGTTTTCAAATGTAGCACAATGAAAAAATTTTAAGTGATAATTTTTTTACGCATACAGGGTGTTCTAAAGTTTTAGTCATTGATTATAATAAATTTTATCAAATACAGACATTTCCTCTCGATTTTGGGATACAGAAATTAGGAGAATGAGAAATAGTCGATGATTTTATGGAAACTTCTGGGAAATTAACGGTACCGAGTCGTCTGAGAGACACTACTCATTTCTAAGAGATTTTTTCAATTTTTCTGAAATGTTTTCAAATATAATGGAGGCTGATCAAATTTTTGTAGTATTAGAAAGATTAAACATAAAAAATTGGTTCAAGCACTGACGTGAAGTCAGAAGCTTTACGCGTATGTTCTATTGTCCATTCTTCTGTATTGGACACCCTTAATCGAATTTACCATGATAAATTATGTTGTCCATTCTCCTGTATTGGACACTCTTAATTCGAATTTACCATGGTAAATTCGAATTAAGTGACATTCTTAATTCGAATTTACCATGGTAAATTCGAATTAAGTGTCCAATACAGGAGAATGGACAACATAATTTAACATTGGTGTCCAATACAGAAGAATGCACAATAGAACAAACGCGCAAAAACTTCTGACTTCACGTCAGTGCGTGAACCAATATTTTTTTCGTGATTTTTTTGAAATTTTCTTGGTGTACGGTTCTCAAATTTTTTTTTTCGTCATTTTTTTCAAATTTTCTAGGAATACGGTTCTTACAAAATTTTAAACACGTCTTTATGTTGATTTTCTACTACTAGTTACCAAGCTTCAATTCGATCGAATATTTATTTTCTCAGTTATCAAGGAAATAATATTCCAGGTGGGTATAACTCGGAAACCGTTAGACCGATTATGCCCAAATACGAACTCTACTCAACCTACCCTGAAAATTGCAAGTCCCTATCTCCTTTCATTCGAAAGTTATCGAGGCAACGGTCATCAATCTACTGAACTCACACAAGAATACTCGAATCTCCAACAATATTTAACCGATCGTATTAAAACTTGAAACTTGGCAGTAGAGTTAGGTTATGAAGGCTCTTGCAAAATTTCAGCAATTTCAAACGATTAGTTACTGATATATAGAATTTTTTTTTCAATGATTTATAAAAAATATTCTACAAATGCTATCCTCACCAAATTTTGCAAACATTTCCGCGTTGGCATTCTACAACTAATAAACATGTTTGAATTCAATCGGTTTAGTATTTTTCAAGTTAATGAGGAACAAAAAACCACCAAATTTCAGAAAATTTCAGATGGCTATAACTCTAAAACCGTTCGGCCGATTATGCTCATAAACAAACTGAAATGTTGCGTTATGGTGCACATCCTAACCTGAAAACTTGAAGCCGCTATCTTTTTCCGTTCTCAAGTTATCGTGACAACAAAAATAATCTTTAATAATGTTTTAATAAATTTCTAGCCATACGATTCGCACACAATTTCACAAACGTGCTAAGGTTCATATTCTACAACTACTCACCAAATTTCAATTCGATCGGATTTATATTGGTTGAAAACAAAATTATTACTCGGAAACCACCGGGCCGATTATGCCCATTAACGAACTTGTCCGTCGTATTGGGATGCGCCAACCACCCTGAAAATTTCAAGTAGCTAGCTCTTTTCGTTCTCAAGTTATCGTGGCAACGGCCGGACGGCTGGCCGGACAGAATCAAATTTGACCTCCAATTCTTCATTGGGGAGTCAAACTTAATCGTTTGAGACCATTTTCGTAAAAAAATTCGAAAGTTACAGACATTTGGGCAAAATGATAACGCGATGTTCCCCAGAACATACGCGCAAAAAGACGGTCGACAATACATATTGGCGCTCGTTTCAAATAACTTCACACGTGATTTGTGGCAGTATTTCAATCAGCCTATATATTGTTGAAAAATATTTTTTCTACAAGCGTGCGCGTTCAACCCTTTTTCCGCACACATTTCGAATCGTAAAGAGTCACATTTCCAAACAGTGCGGAAAAAACGCCTGCTAATCCATTTCCGCACTGTTAACAGTGCGGAAATGGATTAGCAGGCGTTTTTTCCGCACACTTTTTATATAGAATATACTGAATTATGTAATATTTCTATGCATCGAACGCTTACGACGAGGTTACTATGGAAACAACATGTGAATTGACAATTGTCATTAATTTATTTGAAAATAGCAAATTGATTTCAATCCGTACGTAATATTTTCGGTAAGAATGTATATATCTGATGATGACCTGCCCTCGGACATATTAGAAGCATCTTATGAAGCCAATTTGAAGTTGCTTCCACCCAAATCAATCGAAAAATATGAGAAGCGCTATTCTCAATTCATTGCCTGGTGTGATTCCAAGAAAGTAAAACCCAGGAAGGAGGAAGTCTTTTTGGCTTATTTTTTGGAAATTTCGAAAATTTTTAAACCGAACACATTATGGTCCGTATATTCTATGATAAAGAGTGTTTGTAAATTGAAGCAAGGTTTGGATATTGGAAAATTCCATAAAATAACTGCCTTCATTAAAAGACAAAATGTTGGTTTTCGTCCGAAGAAAGCCAAAATTTTTAATGAAGAGGACATATCCAAATTTATGAGTGAGGCACCTGATGAAATTTACCTAATGATCAAGGTGGTAACGATTTTTGGATTGGCTGGTGCTTGCAGACGGGAAGAATTAACAAAAATAACTATCGACGATATAGATGATAAAGGAAACATGATTATTGTCAACATTAAGGACTCCAAAAATTATTCATCGAGATCATTCGTTATCTCCCAAGACACCAACGACGGACATTTTTTAAATATATATCGAAAATATGCCAACTTACGTCCGAAGGAAATAGACCATCGCCGATTTTTCTTAAGGTACAATAAAGGAAAATGTACAATGCAACCTATAGGAATAAATACGATAGGAAGAATACCTTCCGAAATAGCCGGATTTTTACGATTACAAAATCCAGATTTATACACAGGTCACAGTTTTAGGCGCTCTTCTGCTACATTCCTAGCTAACCGTGGAGAGGGAATCACCAATATAAAACGATTAGGAGGGTGGAAGTCAACTTCTGTTGCTGAGGGTTATTTGGAAGAATCAGTAAACAAGAAAAAAGAAATGTCTAGCAAAATTCTTAATTTGAATGCTCCTTCAACTTCAACCTGTTATTCAGAATTATCTTCTTCGACGGAGCAGCTGACTTCGACCAACATGATGGCTACCAAAATTCTGAATTTGAATGCTCCTTCCCATGTTCCTTCCACTTCAACCGGTAATTCAGAATTATCTCCTTCCACTGAGCAGCTGACTTCGACCAACATGATGGCTTCTGCTATAAACTTGCATAATGCGACCAACTGCACGTTTACAATAAATATAACTAATAACTAAATATTAGATACTAATATGTATATATTATACATAGCTATTCTTAATTTCCTTATTGCAGTTTATTTTTGTTTGCTGTTAGTTATCCTCGTTTTATTTCCAATTAATATTATTAATAATAAAGAATAAATGAATATTCCAGTTCATAGATATAAATATTTCATATGCCTCTATGGACCGAACGACAACGATGACATTGATGACAGTATAGGTATGATGGTAACGACATGCAAGGATTACGCTTGTCATTCATGTGTAGGTATTATGAATTAATAATATCAAATTTGTTCTGTGTGTTGAACTCAAATCGATCTCATACCTATAATAAAAGTGCTTGTAGAAAAAACATTGTTCCTAACTCGAGCGAAAAGTGTCTTTCCCGCACTCAACTGCTTATCCGAACTCCGCTTCGCGTCGTTCGGCTAACGGCCGTTTCGTGCGGGAAAGTATCACTTTCCGCACTTGTTAGGAAAATAACTATTTCATGTTTGAAACAAACAATTTAGTAAATAATAATCTACAGAGTTTATATTCGAACGCAACCCAGGATCGACTACCTGCACTCGCGATGATGTCCATAACAAAGGATTTGTTAGTCGCAATTAGCGAGAAGAGTAGGTACTAAATTTTATGAAGACATCAACGATAATTTCGCGGCTTCGAAGGATAGACGGATAAATTATTTATAACAAGTTGGAGATTTAGCGTGCTTGTTCAAATTTATAGACAGAGTGGTCACCCACCCAGATACTGAACTCGCCCAAGGCTGCTTATCTGTAGAAAAAAAAATATTCCCAATGTTTTCAAGAATATAAATCTGACTATAAAAACAAGCGTCTAATAATAACTGGTCCACTTTTTGGCCGAGAAGTGTTTCAAACGAATATAGTTTGGACTCAAATAGATACATTCACTGTTGGGTCGAAAATATATAGTCTGCGGTGGCGTACGGTACCATTCGAATACATACTTTCGATGGTGTTTCGAATGTGAACAGTGCTGTATTTGTGGTGGCGTAAGGACACATTCGAATAAATACATTTACCGTTGGATCGAAAATAAACAGTGCTTTGTTTCTGGCGGCATAAGGACACAAATCAGTTCAATCGTACAATTGTGCCCTGAGATAAAAAAAATGGGTTCAAGCCCTGTGGACAGGAGCTTTCTGGCGCTCTAGTTCAAACAGACAAATTATATCTCCGAAAGTATTGGTTTCTCAGAGTTGGGAATTATATCAATGTATTAATATGATAGAACTGCATCATAAAGGAAATTCAATTCAAATAATATTTTATTTATCAAGATTAAATGAGTAATCATGAGAATGAGAACTGCACCATGGAAGAAATCAAATTAAATCTGGCCAATTTTGCCCAATAACGAACTTAACCGAGATATTCATCTCCCTAACCTACTCTGAAATTTTCAACTACCTCATTCCGTTCGAGAGTTATATCTATGTCTATGGATGAAAAGCAGTCTCACTACTGTCAGATCTCTTACTAACTTCATGTTCCGTTCCGAAATGTAAGACTTTTCTGAGAAAAACTAATTTCAGAGCAAACAACTGAGATTTTTCTCACTTCGCTCACAATTCTTCGATTGATTAGATAATGTCATTTCTCAGGAAAATAAGTTGACATTATGATAATTCATACATAGAATAATTATATCATTCTGTGATAACGTTGAAATACGATTTATTTTTGAAATTTTGAAAAATCATATCTGCGAAAGTATTAGCTTCTTAGAGTTAGAAATGATATCATTGGATTCTTATGGTAAAACTGCTTATTGAAAAAAAATTAATTTGGAATTTGCTTTGTAAAAAAAAAATTTTTTTTTATTACTCCGAAACCATCTATCCGATTTTGCCCAATAACGAACTTAGCCGAGATATTTATCTCCCAAACCTACTCTGAAAATTTCAACTGTCTAGCTCATTCCGTTCGAGAGTTATCGTGCCTACGGCCAGCCGGACCGGCCGGACAGAATGAATTTCGACCACGGATTCTTGATCAGTGAGTCGAACCAAATCGTTTAAGACCATTTTCATCGAAAAATTCGAAAATTACAGTCATTTGGGCAAATTGATAAGCACTCAGTTCCGAGGAACTAGAGCGCCAAAATACCTGTTTAGCGGTCGTTTATTTTCAATAGTTTATTCCGAGAATTATTCCTATGACACAAATCAGTCGAATCATATGGTTAAGCCATGAGGAATTATTAATTGACATTTTAGAAGAAACTCCTGTACAGCAGCAATTGTTTTGTAATATCTCATAATATACGAAAATACTCACGTTTCACGTAATTTTATGAAAATTTAGACTTTTCTCCTTTTCTCAAAGTCATTATTTCGATAGAATTGGAAACAGAATGAAACAGATCAGTTTCGGCGACAGGAATCTATCCCGGTACCAACGATCTATAAGAGCACGTAGCTCAGATATTAGGCCTGTACAGAACTACGGTGAAAGCTGGAACTGGAACCAATGTTATTACTGACCTTTGATATCTTGTTTTCAAATAAAAAATTTCAGAAAAATATCGTCATGTTACATATTATTCGATCAAGTTTAAATCCAGAACTTTATATTATATATAATATATAAGGTTATATTATATATAATATATATAAGGTTTTGAAGGATGTCACAGAATTTCAACGACAGCTAGTTTCTGGGATACAGAATTTATTTAAATTATTTCTTTTTAATTTTCCAGTCATGCGATACTCACAAAATGTCTGTCTTCGTATCGGAATTTTTCTACTAAATACCTTCCTTCAATTCGATCAACTGACTATTTGGAATTGCAGATGGACTTAGCCGGCCCACTTATTCTCCAAACCTACTAGGAAAATTTCAACTCTCTAACTCATTGCGTTCGAGCGTAATCGTGCTGACAGACGGACAGCCGGCCGGACAGAATCAATTTCGATTTTTAAATGGTTTCTTTATGGGTTTTCTCTCCCAAACTCTGGAAAATATCTATTAAATAAAAATGTATTATTTTGTGAATGGCCTCTGCGTAAGAAACACCATATTGGGTCAATAAATGGCATTAAATCGAACAATGTTGTCTTAAGCCTAGTCCACACCAGTAGACCATGTTGCGCGATTTGTCTATAGACCGTCTAGAGACGGTTTCGAGACACGGTCTATAGACTGTCTAGAGACGCCGTTCATTATTGTCTTGTCTAGTCTCCACACTACAATGTAAATATTTCAGTCTCATGTTCACAGTCCGCCATGCAGGACTTTGTTTTGTGTGGAATGAGTTCCTGCTTAGTGGTAATTATAAGTGAAAGAACACGCCGCTTTTTTTTTCACCCGGTTTTTGTAATGAGGACTAGTAACATCCCACAAACAATAATATACGTGATAATCTTCAATTAGACTCAAAACTTTTTCATTAAGCCACATGTTTCAAAGTAACTAAAACGCTTTTGAAAAACTGAATAAACAGCCGAACCACACCACTCGGTAGCTGGAAACAGTGGAAACAGAGTGAAGATGTCTCGTCTCTAGACGCTGAGTACGTCCACACTGTCAAAATGTTGGGCAATATGTCTAACGTTGCATTAAGTCTCCCATTCCAATCGGGAGACCTTAGACCTGCGATTTTTGGTCTCGCAACAAGCTCGTAGACGGAGATCGGTCTATAGACCAGTCTACGTAGACAACCTGAGACACGTCTCAGAGACCAAAATCGCGCAACATGTCTACTGGTGTGGACTAGGCTTACAAACAATAACTAAACAACATCAACGATGAAACAACTATTTCGTAACGTAACTGTATCCTTTAATGATTTTGTAAAACAAAGGTTTGGGCCTTTTTAAAACTTGACCATTTTCGAATTTCAGAATAGCTATATCAACAAAGAATAATTCTGAATATTTTCGTTAATGTCTGAAGAAGGCATCTGATTTAGACTCCGAAGTTACGAAATAGTTGCTTCATCGTTGATGATATTTCGTTATTGTTTGTAAGGCAACATTGTTCGATTTATTGCTTCTGACAACTATATTGTGTTTTTTACGCAGAAGCAATTCACAAAATATCAACTTTTTGATTGGTAAATATTTTTCAGAGTTTGGGAGAGAAAACCCAGAAAGAAACCATTTAATAATATTTACCTCCCACAATATCCTTTAATGATTATTTAGAATCAATTTTGACCCAGGATTATTCGTCAGTGAGTCGAAACTAATCGTTTCAGACCATTCTCGGCCCCAAATACGAAA
This sequence comes from Halyzia sedecimguttata, assembly GCA_937662695.2. NCBI lineage: Eukaryota > Metazoa > Arthropoda > Insecta > Coleoptera > Coccinellidae > Halyzia > Halyzia sedecimguttata. The sequence continues at coordinate 3,604,634 of OW569416.2, read as the reverse complement.
AATACAGATATTTCGGTGAATTGAACGGCAATCTGTTCAGGTGAACAGCGCGCCAAAGAATATATTTTTGGCGCTTTTTTTCTCATACCATACAAAATTATCTAAAGAAGTTAAATGATAAATTTATTTTGTTCGAATACCAAAACTGTATGATAAGACTATGACTATGTGCAGATCAGCTATACACTGAGAGAAATGTTAGGGTTAATAATTAATAATTCTTTATTTGGGATAGATTTATTCATTATTAATGAATTTTATTAATTATTAATAAATGTTATTAATAGTTAGATCCACTTGATTTTAAGCTTATTCCTCAGAAATATATTATTTATTTAGGCAATATTTATTAATTATTAGAAAGGTTTATTAATAGAAAATAAATCTAATACAGAAAAGTCATGTTCGAAAATATTATTAACTATAACAAAATGATTTATTTCCACCAAACAAATATTATTTCAAGTTAATTGCATTATTTCTGTCAAACAAATATTTGTTGAATCATCATTTAATCAACATTTATTTATGAATAATAAATCTTGATTAGACCTGAATAAGTGTTTATTTACGCTCGGATCTTTATGTTCCCGACCCCACCCCATCATAGCGAATTGCGACTCTGAAAATCTTCTAATTCTAATTCAGTCTTTTCCTTTTCTTCAGTCAGTTAGGATATGGTTAGGATAGTGTATTTGTGAGTTACTACGAACTAAAAGTTTTGTGATAAGTGTGTGAACAGAATGTCCGATTTCCAGGAGTTTTTGTGCGAAAATGGTTTGAGCCATTTGAGAAGTATATTCGAGTTGGTTGAAAATCAATGGAGTACTCTATAAGAAAGGAGTGGTATGTCAATACGGTGGAAATAATTTTGGAGAACCAGTGTTTTGTGTTATAGAATCTATTGAATATAACAATAAGAATTATCGTTTAAATTGCAAAGAAATTATGTGTTTCGGTTTTGATAAACATTTTCAGGCCTATCAGGTGAATTGTATTTCTTCCCATACTTTGAAAGTTAATGTCCTCGAAGACTTTTGGCCTTTTCTAACACATATCCACAATTCAGCTAATGGAAATAAATATATTTCATGTATGAATCAGGAAGTTTAAATCAACCTATTGATTGAGTTCGCTTTATGTACCCAATTGTTCCTGAAGTTTAGGTGTGCCAATGCCAAGTGTAATTTTTGATTTAGTCTATGTGAGAGCGAATTTCTTGAACCTAGTCATAATTCGACCAAATTGTTAATTTATTTGCATTTAAATGTTTCTGACAATTTTATTATTTCTTGCTTCACATAAATGAGTTGAGTTCATAAGAATTTAATAATTAAGAAAAATTATGTTCCATTATATGATACTAAAATATTGATGAATGTATAGTTAGACTCGAATTATGTTTTTACTTTTTTTGATTTTTTGAAAGTTGAATGTTGAACCTGTTATTTTTTTCTCATTATTTAATAAATATTACGTTTTGTTGCGTTGAATGCTTGTAAAGACTAGACTGATTTTATATTTTGCAAGAGTTCAATGTTGAGCCTGTTTATTTTCTAATTATTCAATAAATATTACGTTTTGTTGTTGAATGCATATTAAGACTAGACTGATTTTATATTTTGTAAGAGTTGAATGTTGGACATCCTAAGTATATTTTCTCATTATTTACTGAATAATACATTTTGTTGTTGAATGTATACTAAGACTAGACTGATTTTTTTTATAAGTTTAATGTTGAACCTATGTTATGTTTTCTCATTATAGAATAAATATTACGTTTTGTGTATTTCCTTTATTTTATTTTTCATGCACCACCCCTATATATTGTTGATTGACTCAATAATACATACCTAACTTAATCAAGTTCCATTCCAATGAAACATACAAAATCTAATGTGATGGATTTTAATTATTCATTCCCCTCAGTTTTCATTCACTTCAGTTTTCATTTAATTAATCATATTTATTGGAAAATATAATTTTTTTTCGAAAAAAAAACCTCAATTTACTGTGAAAAACTTGTTATTTACGAAAGTAAAAAATTATTCTATAATAAATTTTTATTTATTTACATGAAAATTAATCTACTAAATATAAATTTATATTTGTTTGGTATAAACTATTGACTTTCATAGAATGAACATTGTTTTATCTCATGAATAATATATATTTATTAATAAGAATTCGTTATTTAATAAAAATATATCTTTTATCCTTCAATAAATTCATTATTTCTTATGAATATATAATTTCTTATAATAAATTTCCTATATTTATGAGAAATATTCTTTTCTGAAATATAAATATATCTTTATTCATTATAAACTAATGATATTCATTCAAAACAAATATTTAATTCTCATAAATAACATTTATTTATTATTAATAAATCGTAATTGAATGATAATATAATTTTGTATCTATTAATAAACCTTTTCATCTATTAATAAATCGTATATTAATTATTAATATATATATTAATTTTTCACCAATATATATTTATTTTTGAAACTCAAACAAATCCATTATTTGGGACAAATAAATATTTATTACGCCATATATGAATAAGGGGTTTATTTAATATGAATAAACTTTATTATTTATAAATAAACTGTTCTCTCAGTGTAGTGTTGGTGTTATGTGTTACGAATCAGTAGAATCTATTTATTAATTCAATGAACAAGCGCACTGAAGCGCTTGATAGAACTTCGGTGATTTTTTTATTTTTCGCTGAATTCGGACAATGGATAAAAAATCGATTAATGAGCTGGTTTTATTAGTAAATTGCATAGATGAAGATCACGATCCTATTACCACTGGCGCCGTGCTTTTTATACCATACATTGTTAATGATATTCCGCATTATTCTTAAGCCCGCAGGTTGTTTTGAACATGCCGGATAAGTTAGACGGTAATTAACGCTTGATTGATCGCTGTACGCAAAATATTCAGTTCGGTTTCGTTTCAATCAGACTTAGAGTTCGCCTGGAGAAATGTAGCTGCTATGAAGTAGATAGAACTCTCGTGCATCGGTATCGCCAAGGTAAAATACTGGAATTATTATTTTAGCGGTGTGGGTTTTCGCTTTCCTTTTTATATGTAGGAATGTCGGTTTGCCAGTAGATCGATTTTATGCAATTTCCGGTGGAAGCCCGCTGTATTGGCGCCATTCGATATTTTCACAATGGTCGTTTTGATCAATTTATTAGTAGGGGATAATTAAAAGGCCTTTTCTTCGATGGAGCGCCATATTACTCGAGCATCGGCTCTTAATTATGGTTTGCCATCTCATTTTCATTTGTTTTATTTGGTTCCTCATTTACATCCTACTAATATCATTAGTCCGAATGTGAGTTTGTTTCTTCGTTTCTATAGCCAACATTTCTATGGCTAAACTACTCAAAAAATCAACTTAAAGTTCCCTACCTACTTGAATGCTATTTTTCATCCCAATCGTACATCTCAGGGGGAGAAGGAGGAGGGACTGAATAGTCAAAAGTTTGGTAGAACTGATTCAAGTTTTCCTGAGATCTCAGAAACTATAGCAAATATTTTCGATAACGATTTGACGTTTAGTCAAATATTGTCATTAAATATTTGTAACGATCTAATGAAGAATATTACCACGAACTTCTGAATATCAAAAACTAGATATTTGAATGAAAAATTAAACAGAGTGCCCGAAAGAAGAGGATGGACCTAATTTTACGTGAATTTTGAAATGTTAAAACGTCTGCTATACCTACTCCTATCAAAAATTATAAGTCAACATAAAACGACATTAACGATATTAAAGTCAATATAAGACGACGAAAAACTGTAGTGGACAAGAGTGTAGTTACTTTTATAGTGTTCATAATGAGTATGGTATGAGTAAAATCGTCAACTCATAGTACCAATGAAATTGCAAAAATTTGACCTCGTAAAGAGAATTAAATTCTCATTAATACGAGGTGCAACTTGACCCCTCTTTCCAATGATGAGATGGTGGCTACCCCCTGCAGGTATGGCCGTTTTAGGGTTGCGTTTGTCCCCACTATACTTACCCCTTTGCACCAAAGTTGACGTGTCTCGATAATTTCCTTAAATTGCGATAGTTTTCTCGTAATATAATGTGAGATGCTTAATGTTCGTTGGGGTACCCTTTTTGGCGCTCTAGTTCCTCGGAACTGAGTGCTTATCAATTTGCCCAAATGTCTGTAATTTTCGAATTTTTCGATGAAAATGGTCTTAAACGATTTGGTTCGACTCACTGATCAAGAATCCGTGGTCGAAATTCATTCTGTCCGGCCGGCACGATAACTCTCGAACGGAATGAGTTAGACAGTTGAAATTTTCAGAGTAGGTTTGGGAGATAAATATCTCGGCTAAGGTCGTTATTGGGCGAAATCGGACAGATGGTTTCGGAGTAACAAAAAAAAAAAATTTTACAAAACAAATTCCAAATTAATTTTTTTCAATAAGAAGTTTTATCATAAGAATCCAATTATTTCATTTTTAACTCTAACAAGCTGATACTTTCGGAGATATGATTTTTCAAAATTTCAATAATAAATCGTATTTCTACGTTTTCACAGAATTATATAATTATTCTATGTATGAATTGTCATAATGTCAACTTATTTTCCTGAGACATAACATTGTCTAATTCCTTGCTAATAGTTGGTTCGAGAAACGTCATAATCGACTTAGAGAGACAAGGGTAAAAAACCTTCAAATAAACCCCCATGTGGCGATTTTATGTCGAAAAGTGAAAATTTAGAATATACATCCCAGGTAAGTACCGACGTTTTATTGTAATACCGGAGATCATACGAGGAGTCCGATAGCCGGTTGGTCTAGGAGTCTAGGCCCTAGGCCGTCGGGTTTTCGGTTTCGGAACGAGAGAAGGCGGCTCAAATCCCGGAAAGGGAATTACAATTTTTGGCGCTCTAGTTCCTCGGAACTGAGTGCTTACCAATTTGCCGAAATGTCTGTTATTTTTATTTAAGATGCAGTTTCGCCATTAAAATCCATCGATATCATTTTCAACTCCAACAAGCTAATACTTTCGGAGATATGATTTTTCAAAATTTCAATAGTAAAACGTATTTCTACGTTGTCACAGAATGATATAATTATTCTATGTATGTATTGTCATAATGTCAACTTATTTTCCTGAGACATGACATTCTCTAATCAATCGAAGAATTGTGAGCGAAGTGAGAAAAATCTCAGTTGTTTGCTCCGAAATTAGTTTTTGGCGCTCTAGTTCCTCGGAACTGAGTGCTTATCAATTAGCCCAAATGTCTGTAATTTTCGAATTTATCGATGAAACTGGTCTTAAACGATTTGGTTCGACTCACTGATCAAGAATCCGTGGTCGAAAATCATTCTGTCCGGCCGTAGGCACGATACCTCTCGAACGGAATGAGCTAGACAGTTGAAATTTTCAGAGTAGCTTTGGGAGATAAATATCTCGTTCTCAGAAAGTCTTACATTTCGGAACGGAACATGAAGTGAGAGATCTGAGAGTAGTGATACTGCTTTTCATCCATAGACATAGAATCCTCAGTTCTCTCAATTTACGACGGGACTGACGGAAGGGAATATTATAACTTCAAAAATATTGGGGTTGAAATACTCGTATTTTAGCGATGCAAGGGGGATCTCACCCAAAAATGTTTGAAAATATTACGTAAATATTGAAAGCATAATTCTATAGTTCGAGAGAGCGAGAAAATTTGGGGAACATAGATCAGGAAATTTTTGATCGATTACAAGGTAATTTTGGCGCTCTAGTTCCTCGGAACTGAGTGCTTATCAATTTGCCCAAATGTCTGTAATTTTCGAATATTTCGATGAAAATGGTCTTAAACGATTTGGTTCGACTCACTGATCAAGAATCCGTGGTCGAAATTAATTCCGGCCGGCCGTAGGCACGATAACTCTCGAACGGAATGAGCTAGAGAGTTGAAATTTTCAGAGTAGGTTTGAAGGATGAATATCTCGGCTAAGTTTGTTACTGGGTAAAATCGGACAGAAGGTTTCGGAGTAATAAAAAAAAAATTTTTTTTTTTACAAAACAAATTCCAAATTAAATTTTTTTTAATAAGCAATTTTATCATAAGAATCCATTCATATCATTTTCAACTCAAACAAGCTAATACTTTCGGAGATATGATTTTTCAAAATTTCAATGTAAATCGTATTTCACAGATTGATATAATTATTCTATGTATATTCTATGTATGAATTGTCATAAAGTCAACTCTTGACAGAAGGGAATATTGTAACTTCAAGAATATTGGGGTTGAAATACTCGTATTTTAGCGATGCAACGGGGACCTCACCCGAAAATGTTTGAAAATATTACGTAAATATTGAAAGCATAATTCTGAAATTCGAGAGAGGAGAAAATTTGGTGAACGTAGATCAGGAAATTTTTGATCGATTACAAGGTAATTTATTATTACTTATCTTCTTTTATACATGTTTTATGGAATACCTACTATTTGTAGGTACTTTAAACCTGTTTTGGGCAATTGTCATACGAAACTTGTTTTTTTGGCGCTCTAGTTCCTCGGAACAGAGTGCTTATCAATTTGCCCAAGTGTCTGTAATTTTGGAATTTTTGGCTGAAAATGGTCTCAAATGATTTGGTTCGACTCACTGATCAAGAATCCGAGTGCGAAATCGATTCTGTCCGGCCAGCCGATCGGCCGTAGGCACGATAACTCTCGAACGAAAGGAGTTAGCGAATTGAAAATTGCAAGGTGGTTTTGGAGCGTAAATATCTCGGACAAGTTCGTTAATGGGCGAAAACCATCAAGGGGTTTCGGAGTTATCGCCGATTTTAGTAAAAATATTTTTTATTAATATTTCCGAAACCGATCACTCGATCTATCTGAAATTTAGCACCAAATTGTAGAATCATGACCTTTATATGCATGTGAAGTTTTGTATTGACCAGATCACCGCAAAGTGTCAAAAAAAAATTTGAAAATGTGGTGCAGTTCTCATCCTCATGATTGCTCATTTAATCTTGATAAATAAACTATTATTTGAATTGAATTTCCTTTATGATGCAGTTCTATCATATGAATACATTGATATAATTCCCAACTCTGAGAAACCAATACCAGATATAATTTGTCTGTTTGAACTAGAGCGCCAGAAAGCTCCTGTCCAAAGGCTTGAACCCATTTTCATTATTACTTCATTTCTTTCATACATGTTTTATGGAATATCTACTATTTGTTGGTACTTTAAACCTGTTTTGGGCAATTGTCATACGAAACTTGTTTTTTTGGCGCTCTAGTTCCTCGGAACAGAGTGCTTATCAATTTGCCCAAGTGTCTGTAATTTTAAAATTTTTGGCTGAAAATGATCTCAAACGATTTGGTTCGACTCACTGATCAAGAATCCGAGGTCGAAATCGCTTCTGTCCGGCCGGCCGGCCGTAGGCACGATAACTCTCGAACGAAAGGAGTTAGCGGATAGAAATTTGCAAGGTATGGGTTTGGAGCGTAAATATCTCGGACGAGCTCGTTAAAGGGCGAAATCCATCAAGGGGTTTCGGAGTTATGGCCGATTTTAGTAAAAATATTTTTTATGAATATTTCCGAAACCGATCACTCGATCTTTCTGAAATTTAGCACCAAATTGTAGAATCATGACCTTTATACGCATGTGAAGTTTTGTATTGACCAGATTACCGCAAAGTGTAAAAAAAAAATTTTGAATATTTAAAAAAAGTTTTTCTACAATAACTCTCGAACGGAATGAGCTAGGTAGTTGAAATTTTCAGAGTAGGTTAGGGAGATGAACATCTCGGTTAAGTTCGTTATTGGGCAAAATTGGCCACATTTAATTTGATTTCTTTCATGGTGCAGTTCTCATTCTCATGATTACTCATTTATTCTTGATAAATAAACTATCATTTGAATTGAACTTTCTTTATGATGCAGTTCTATCATATGAATACATTGATATAATTCCCAACTCTGAGAAACCAATACTTTCGGAGATATAATTTGTCTGTTTGAACTAGAGCGCCAGAAAGCTCCTGTCTACAGGGCTTGAACTTATTTTTATGATTTACACATATATATCTAATATTGTGACGCGTTTCGTCGACGCAGCGACTTCTTCAGACTGCATCATGATGTAGTTTGATGAATATAATTTTTTATTGGAGTTAATATAGTAGTTAAAGCCACAAGCATTCAACAAACTGGATAGTTCTATAGGATAGCTTCAAATTAGGCTCATTTTCAGCCTGATCGAACTCCACGGAGGAGTGGTGGATGTGTTGAGTATCAAATGTTTTCTTTTAATATTTATCATTATCTACGTTTGTAGATACTGTTCTATGGGTAGTTTAATGAGTTCCTCGGATTAATTTTAATTGCAAAAAAAGATTTTTTAACTTTAATTTTTTGCGCGAATGTTCTAGGAAACAGCGTGCTATCATTTTTCCCAACTGTCAGTAATTTGCGCATCTGAATGCAACATTTGAGTTTGTTAATAGGCATATTCGGCCTAATGGTTTTAGAGCTATACCTATCTGAAATTTTGTTCTGTTTTACTCAATAACTCAGAAAATACAAAACCTATCAAGTTCAAACATGGCAATTACTTGTAGAATGCCAACGCCGAAATTTTTGCGAAATTTCGCGAGGATCCTATAACTATTTTTTTTAAAATATCATTGAAAATCATTAAAAAAAATCTATATATCAGAAACTATTCATTCGATATCGCTGAAGGCGAGGGCCTTCAAAAACTAACTTTACAGCCAGGTTTTATCAAATATGAACTCAATTGGATCTATATTGTTGGAGATATGATACGATAACTCTCGAATGGAAAGAGATAGTTACTTGCAATTTTCATGGTGTGTTGCGCATTAATTTCACTATAACTCAAAAAATACACATGAATACCGACATTAAGACGTATGTGAAATTTTGTGAGAATCATATCAATAGAAAAATTAAGAAAAATATTATGTATCTCACGATAACTTGAGAACCGAAAAGATAGCGACTTGCAATTTTCAGGGTAGGTGGCACAACTGAAAGCCACATTTTGGTTCGTTAATAGGTATAATCCGTCAAATGCTTTAGTAGCGAGTTTAGGAGTTATACACATTTGAATTTTTGTTGTTATATCCTCTATAACTCGAAATATACAAATCCGATCCAATTAAGACTCTGTAATTATTCGTAGAATGTCGTCGCGCAAATTTTCTCGGAATTTTGTCAATATGGTATCCTGAAATTACTTGAGGAGTAAACGATCAAGATGGGCCTCCTGATATATAATATATTACTTTCTAGTGAATGTTTCATTATGTACCTCCCAAATTGTTGAATTCAATTAAACACACGCCTTCGCCATTTTGTAGCGTCTGATATTTTGTGCACGTAGAAAAGAACACTTAAGAATGAATACTACCATAATTAGTTCGAAAGAATCGTAAGAACACGATTCAATGAATTGAAAAGTGATTTCTTGAATATAATTTTGATTTATTCATTAGATATCATTATGTTTAATCAAAGACCGTTAATTAGGGAATTATGCGTATTTTAACAGTTTGTTGTTTCTTGGTAGAATTTCTTGTAAACATAAAACATAGGAGAATATGGTATTACAAAATAGTGGGATATATTGATCCATGAATTAATGAGCTGGCAAAAATCCTGATTTCAAGTGAGTGCACATATTTTTAATTCGTAGAATGCATTTTCGAAGCCGTTACGCAAAAGGAATCAAAACACTTCTTTTCTCACATGCAATGGAATGTCGTGAACAGAGAGCCAGACGTGCATCATGAACCACTCCGATCTTCAAATTTACCATTTGATCACTGACGAGTGACCAGTGAAGTGATAGTGATCGTACCTCGTATACCTGCAGTGGGAGTCAGCAATCTAACTTAAAGTGTGGGCAAAACATGTAGATTGTTTCTGGTTGTGATGTTCTTCGCGTATGTCTAACATAATATATTGCATAAAGAAACTGCCGAAAAATATTTCACTCAAAGGAAAGATACACTAATCATAATGCAAGATAATATAATACAAATTCGTTCGAAAAACGCTCAAGTCAAACATTCCAAAAAATATAGACTGCTGTTTCCTGATTGTTTCATCAGGATATTATGGATCGAATGTTGAGTCCTGATTATTTTATCAGGATAATGTTAATTTGAAGGATGAGAATTGTACACCCTGAAAAAGTGATGTCTCCTGCACTAAGATAAGTAGTAGTAGTAAATTATTTAAGTCTAAAATGTATATAAAAGACCAGATAGAAGAAAAATAGGAGGTTCCTTCATATGAGAAAATTCGGGGTATCGCAATGATTGGGGTTTCGATCTTAAAACCGATATGTTACAACAATACTCTCAATTGTCGTTTATGAAATAAAGTGGGGTTATCTCCGAAATTTCAGATGCAAGCACCAATGTGTGAACTTGTAGGATGTTTAATCTTAGGCAGTTGAAATCTGGAATTTATCCCACTCATTCTTTCACAGGAAATAGGCAATACATCGCTCTTCAAAGGTACAACCTTAACAAGAAATTCTACTCGCAGTTATCTTTCAGTAAAAGTATTATTTTCAAGAGTGAGACCCCACACGGCAAATTAAAACCCAGTTATCTCTAGGAACAAACATTCACGTTTCACAATCGAGCTCCTTTGTTGAGAAAACCAAATCTACTTTTCTCAAAAACTGACGTCAGGAGTCGCAACATATACGTTAAATTATGGTTCAATAAACCTTAAACGCTCAAAATGCACTGATGTGAAGTCAAGGGCTTTTGTGCGCATGTTCTTTTGTCTATTCACGCCTCACCCTCACGAAATACTACAAAAAGCTTTAAGTCGTCTTGTTTCAACCAAGAACTATAGATTTCAATTATATTGGATCTGTATTTTTGGAAATATTCGAAGAATAAAATTGGTCTTGAGGGTTTATGCGGAATTTCAGCTGCATCTGATAAACAGTTTCTGAAATATATAATTTTTAAAGACAAATTTTAATTGTTTTTGTAGAAATATCTTTATTTCTTTTCTTTTGACCAGATGCTCATGAAATTTCCTATATATTTGTGACTTAGCATTCTTCAACAAATTGCCGAGTTTCAATTCAATCAAAGCTGTATTTTTTGAATTATTGAGGAAATTACAACAAAAATTCAGATGAGTGAAACTCCAAAACTGTTTGGCTGATTATGCCCATTAACGAAATTAAGTGCCACATTCGGATGCGCAACCTGCCCTGAGAATTCAAGTCGCTATCTCTATCCGTTCGGAAGATATCGTGGTAATGTTCACCCATCCACATGCCGAACTCCCCCAACGCTGCGTGGTTTCAAGTATTTCTTCAATAACTCCAACAATATACTAGATCCGATCGTGTTAAAATTTGCACTGGCGTTAGAATAGGGTTTTGAAGGATCTTAGCGATATCGGACAGACAGTTTCTGAGATACAAAAAAAATGTTTTCAATGATACGATCAGTGATATGATCCTCACAAAAGTTCCTTGTGAAGGCATTGGACAATTAGAGATACCAAGTTTCAAATCGATCGGATACGTATCGTTTGAGATATTCGGAAAACAAAATTTCAACTCCGAAACTGTGCAATTGCCCATTAATGAACCTAACCGACTAAACGCTTGAAACATTTTATACCTAATCCGAATCTGGAAAAATGCTAAAAAACTGTTTTATTTGTGGAGAGTAATATATGGTTAAGATTAGTGTACAACTTAAAGACTTATCCTGTATATGAATTGAATGAAAATCAAAACAGTAAACTGCATTGAAATTCTTGATGAAAAAAATCTATAATTGAACAGCAACGCATCACTGAAAAGAATCTGCACTGACTACCTAGAATCATGAATACACACAGTATTCTTTATGTGTTAATTGCGAAATCTCAAATTACACATAATTGTCCTATATGCCCGCAAACTGAATCTGATTTATATGATCGTGAATTAACGTTTAATAAAATGTAACAGAGTTAATGTCAATTACCATTGTTGCAGCTAATGACAAACAACTTGTATGTTATGGCCTGTGGGACGTTACCGAATAATTGAATTCAATAAATACATAAATTTCAATTGTAGTATAAGAAGGCCGAGTTAAATCATTTTGTCCGAAGTACATCATTATAAGGAGATGTTTGTGACAAAATTTATAGTTCAAACAATTCGCTATCTTGAATCTGGCTAAAGAGCTTTCTCACCTCTGCTTATCCCTTTCAACAGTAAATCTATAGAAGTTAGGTAAATAATCAGTGATATGGAAATCGGAACACCATCAGGAGCATTGAACTTGGAAGAACCGTAAACTATACTGAATGAAATTGATTGAAACTTCATTAAACTAATTCAAAAAGTACTGTGCCCAGGAGCTTGTTCAAATTTATAGCCAGATCAGTCGCCCATCCAGGTACTGAACTCACCCAAGACTGCTTAGCTGCAGGATAAAAAATAATATTTTCCCTATATTTCCGAGAATATTAATGCGAGTATAAATCTATAGCAGTTCAATATATTTTTACGGCTCTTGCAAAATGTCAGCGATATCTGACGAATAGTTTCTGAGATACAGAATTGTTTTTAATAATCTTTACAAAATCTCCTAGCCATACTTTCTATTAGTTTATTATTAAAAATATATCAAATATCGGCTCCGAGTCGACACCATACGTCTTCTCTACTCTCTGTATCCATAGATACCCCCTTACGTTATTATCAACATCTTGTTCCATATCACTGAATCATAGATCAGATGAACTCAATCATAGATATCCAGTGACCCGCGTATGATGCTACCCGAGACGACAGACTGTCAATGATGCTAATACACTACACAATCCTCTAAAATTTTTGCATAAGATTTAATTTAATTTCTTGAATAGAATTTCATGCCGAACATGTATCTAATTTTCGTGGTGTGACGAAAGAGTCGGATATAGTCTCCGAAACGATACGAAATAGTTGTTTTATCGTTGATATTGTTTCGTTATTGTTTGTTAGGCAATATTGTTCGATATATTCTTCTGACAAATATCTTGTGTTTCTGATATTTTTCAGAGTTTGGGAGAGAATACCCAGAAAGGAACCATTTGATAACGGATCTATGTCATATTTATACTAGCTGCTCTACTTTGCGATACCCTAAACCTTTGTAGTAAGTCACTAATGTGAATAATGTTCACATAGTTTCGTCAAGAATATGAGAAACTGGTAAATTTTTGAAACTTTCTCAAATATTTCCAAAGTCTTTGGCAAAGCTTTGCAATATAAAACAAATTGGCCAATTACAATCTCAAATATTTCTTGACGCATTCACTGTACGCGAATCCTGAGTAAAGCTGCTATGGAGCAACTATGTATTGAATAGAACTCAGTACTGTAATCTTCCAATTAACCTGTAGATTTGTCGAGGTTGTGGACTGTGGAAATATTCGTTTGAGTCTTTTCTTGGATCAGTCAAGGGCATTCGACTCTTTCAACCTTAAACTTCTGAAAGAAGCTTAATCACTATGCTTTAGAGATAAGCAAGTGAACCTCATCAGAAAATATCTGAATAGACGTAGGAGAAAGGTGGTAATCCCAACTCAGGAAGGAATCGACATGAAAAATGAGAGACTGGTTATTCTGGGTGTCATTCAAGGCGTTATAATAGGCCCACTACTCTTCCTCGTTTATTCAAACTACTTACCAGACGAACTTGAGGAAAATCCACACATATATTATGTAGTAGTCGATACCTCAATCTACGCAGACGATACCAATTTTGTCAGAAAGCAACCTAGAGGAATCATTCAGCATCAAAAGCTGCGATTATACTGAATTGTTGGTGCTTCAAAAATCAGCTTTTTGCGCGTATGTTCTGGGGAACATCGCGTTATAGTTTTGCCCAAATGTGAAATTTAATTATGTGGTGCCGTACGGCCGTCCGGCCGTTGCCACGATAACTTGAGAACGGAAAGAGCTAGCGACTTGAAATTTTCAGGGTAGGTGGCGCATCCCAATACGACGGACAAGTTCGTTAATGGGTATAATCAGCCCAATGGTTTCCGAGTAATAATTTTGTTTTCAACCAAAATAAATCCGATCGAATTTAAACTTGTTGAATAGTTGTAGAATATAGACCTAAGCACGTTTGTGAAATTTTGTGAGAATCGTACGCTAGAAAATTATTAAAAAATTATTAAAAAATATTTTTGTTGTCACGATAACCTGAGAACGGAAGGAGATAGCGGCTTGAAAATTTCAGGTTCGGTTGTGCACCTGAATGCGACATTTGAGTTTGTTTATGAGCATAATCGTCCAAACGGTTTTAGAGTTATAGCCATCTGAAATTTTATGAAATTTGGTAGTTTTTTGTTCCTCATTAACTCGAAGAATACAAAACCGATTGAATTCAAACATTGTTATTAGTTGAAGAATGCCAACGCGAAAATTCTTGCAGAATTTCGTGAGGATGGTATAACTAGAAAATTAAAAAAAAAATAGTTGAAAATTATTGAAAACAAATCTATATATCATAAACTATTCGTCCGGCATGGCTGAAATTTTGGAACAGCCTTCAGAACCTAACTCTACTGCAGAATTCCAAGTTTGAACATGATCGGATCTATATTGTTGGAGAACCGGGCAGCCTTTTGTGAGTTCGGTAGCGTAGTGGTAGCCAAGTGTAGCGGATGGGAATCGTCGTATGATAATATGTAGTCTATGGTCGTATTTTTGCGAGAACCTTCAAAAATAAAATAAAATAATGAATGTCATGATGACATATTTTCGGTCGTATATTATGGGAAAATCGTCTTATTTCATCACAAATCTATGGGAGATGATAGCCCTACATTAGTGGTCAGACCTGGTTTTGAAAGAGATCCTCCTTAGGAGGAGGCAACTAAATATTGAAGGGATCTCTATGAACAAGAGTGAATATCTTTGAGAAATAGAGAAGGCGATTCTTCTTCAAGAGATCCATGTGCCTTCAGAGGAGTATATTTGTGAGAGGGGACTTTTGAAAGGTTATGTATTATTTTTAATATGATATCGCTGAAATTTTGCTGAAGGCTTCTGATCTTGTAAGGTGAGAGGCTCATTTGTGGATATTAAATCTTGTGATGGGTAGAGAGGAATTTTAGGCCATGTAGGCCACTAAGGCCCACTTGCACGAATGCGGGTTATCTAATTAAATCCGGATTAACTCTAAACCTAGGGTTAAATTGATAATAGGTCTTGCACCTTCAAGAGTTAGAGCCTAACCCTGGGTTAAAACTATAAAAATTTAACCCGGCAAAATAGCAGGGTTAAATGGCTAAGTCCGGGTTAGTCATGTAAAAATTGACATTTCTAATTTAAATAGTTTCGATTTGTGATGAATTTCTGGTAAATAATAAATATTAGCAGTGATCGGTAACTTGCTTGTGTGGTATTTTTGAGAATGATTCATGATTAATGGATATACTACAAACTACATTCTGATCTACGTATGCGCCCCGTTTTAACCTCAACATCGAATCTGAATCTGATCAAAACACAAATACCATGGGGTGGAAACTCTCTCACTAAAGTCTGGTCCCTTAGAATAGTTCGATTAGTTCGAATAATCCCACACAAAATATTCTCAATCCACGGCGAAGTACGAACGAGTATTCCTTCCGTTGAAAATAATCGAGATTACCTTGTATTTGAAGATTGGAGGAATCTAGAAATATTGTTTACGTATGTGAAAGAAATTCCAAATTATGGAGAACTGTGGAAAAGTTGTTCAGAAAGATGATATCTGGTATATGTCCTTCAGGATTTCTGGCTAAAAATCAGCAGTAAGTAATAGAAGTGAATTGAATGAATTACTTTACTCAGAGAAATCCAAGTCTTAATATTTCCTTTCAGGTTGGAATGAATTAAGGTCCAGTTGACGTAGAGCAAAAAAGTAATGCTTTTCGACAAATAGAATGCATGAGTTACTCTTGGAGTTACTGCAGATAGAATTCTTAAAAACAAGGTATATGGAACTTAGTCGATTGAATATTTGTGAAGATTAAGTATATCTCATGAGAAAATTTAATATTGATAAGAGGCAACCAAGATGACATGAACACTAAAATTTTTAAAGTTCAAGAGTGGAATAGCCAAGAAGAAAATCTAGTGTTTCTATTCAAACAAATTGGTGGTGGTTCTCATATCGTTGAAATGACAAAGGGACGTATCTGCAATAAGCAAGTTTCAAGATATTCTCGTTTTGAAATTCGAGAGTGAACGATAAATCAGGGAGTGAACGAAATAAACCGTAATTGCTCGATTCAAGGTGCATTTAAATATGTTCCGCAATCTACTAAGGAAGTGGTTGTTATGAGTAGGCTATGACTAGTGTTGTGAGTGTGGAAAATGTCTTAAATACTCCTCTGATAAATACTGAAAAATGTCCGAAAATTATCATTACTTCTAAAAACAGTCGACATTTTGAGTTTTTTAGTATTTATCGACATTATCGAAAATGTCTGGATAAATATCATAAATTTCTTTTCTACTTGAAAATTGTTTGGCAATTTTCATTTTTGTCCGATATTTATTCTTCTTTTCTACTTGGATCGAAGATGCTTAACGATCTGAGATGCCAATTATACAAACATTTTTCAAGAAGTTTATTTTTGCGCGTATGTTCTGGGGAACATCGCGTTATAGTTTTGCCCAAATGTCTGTAACTTGCGAATTTTTTGAAAAAAATGGTCTCAAACGATTGAGTTCGACTCTTCAATGAAGAATTCGAGGTCAAATTTGATTCTGTCCGGCCGGCCGTCCGGCCGTCCGGCCATCCGGCCGTCCGGCCGTTGCCACGATAACTTGAGAACGAAAAGAGCTAGCGACTTGAAATTTTCAGGGTAGGTGGCGCATCCCAATACGACGGACAAGTTCGTTAATGGGCATAATCGGCCCAGCGGTTTCCGAGTAATAATTTTGTTTTAAACCAATATAAATCCGATCGAATTGAAACTTGGTGAATAGTGGTAGAATATGAATCTAAGCACGTTTGTGAAATTTTGTGCGCATCATATGGCTAGAAAATTTTAAAAAAATTATTAAAAAATATTTTTGTTGTCACGATAACTTGAGAACGGAATGAGATAGCGGCTTGAAATTTTCAGGTTAGGATGAGCACCGGAACGCGACATTTCAGTTTGTTTATGAGCATAATCGGCCGAATGGTTTTAGAGTTATAGCCATCTGAAATTTTCTGAAATTTCGTGGTTTTTGTTCCTCATTAACTCGAAAAGTACTGAACCGATTGAATTCAAACATGGTTGTCAGTTGTAGAATGCCAACGCGGAAATGTTTGCTAAATTTGGTGAGGATAGCATTTGTAGGAAATTTTTAATAAATCATTGAAAATAAAAAAAAAAATTATATATATCAGTAACTAATCGTTAGAAATTGATGAAATTTTGCAAGAGCCTTGATAACCTAACTCTACCGCTAAGTTTCAAGTTTTAATACGATCGGTTTAATATTGTTGCAGATTGGAGCATTCTTGTGTGAATTCAGTAGATGGGTGACCGTTGCCTCGATAACTTTCGAACGAAAGGAGATAGGGACTTGCAATTTTCAGGGTAGGTTGCGTATCCGAATGGGAGAGTTGAGTTCGTTTTTGGGCATAATCGGTCTAACGGTTTCCGAGTTATACCCACCTGGAATATTATTTTTTGATAACTGAAAAAATAAATATTCGATCGAATTGAAGCTTGGTAACTAGTAGTAGAAAATCAACATAAAGACGTGTTCAAAATTTTGTAAGAACCGTACCACTAGAAAATTCGAAAAAAATGACGAAAAAAAAAATTTTAATAACCGTACCCCTAGAAAATTTCAAAAAAAATCACGAAAAAAAAAATTGGTTCAAGCACTGACGTGAAGTCAGAAGCTTTTGCGCGTATGTTCTATTGTCCATTCTTCTGTATTGGACACCCTTAATCGAATTTACCATGGTAAATTATGTTGTCCATTCTCCTGTATTGGACACTCTTAATTCGAATTTACCATGGTAAATTCGAATTAAGTGTCCAATACAGGAGAATGGACCACATAATTTACCATGGTAAATTCGATTAAGGGTGTCCAATACAGAAGAATGGACAATAGAACATACGCGCAAAAGCTTCTGACTTCACGTCAGTGCTTGAACCAATTTTTTTGGCGCTCTAGTTCCTCGGAACTGAGTGCTTATCAATTTGCCCAAATGTCTGTAATTTTCGAATATTTCGATGAAAATGGTCTTAAACGATTTGGTTCGACTCACTGATCAAGAATCCGTGGTCGAAATTCATTCTGTCCGGCCGGTCCGGCCGGCCGGCCGGCCGGCCGGCCGGCCGGCCGTAGGCACGATAACTCTCGAACGGAATGAGCTAGAGAGTTGAAATTTTCAGAGTAGGTTTGGGGGATGAATATCTCGGCTAAGTTCGTTATTGGGCAAAATCGGACAAATGGTTTCGGAGTAACAAAAAAAAATTTTTTTTTTACGAAACAAATTCCAAATTAAATTTTTTTTAATAAAAAGTTTTTTCATGAGAATCCAATCATATCATTTTTAACTCTAACAAGCTAATACTTTCGGAGATATGATTTTTCAAAATTTCAATAATAAATCGTATTTCAACGTTGTCACAGAATAATATTATTCTATGTATGAATATGAATTGTCATAATGTCAAATGATGTTCCTGAGACTAATAAATCATAGTATATCTTGTCTATGCTAATCAATCGAAGAATTGTGAGCGAAGTGAGAAAAATCTCAGATATGATTTTTCAAAATTTCAATAATAAATCGTATTTCAACGTTGTCACAGAATGATATTATTCTATGTATGAATATGAATTGTCATAATGTCAAATGATGTTCCATGTTCCTGAGACTAATCAATCGAAGAATTGTGAGCGAAGTGAGTTAAATCTCAGTTGTTTGCTCCGATATTAGTTTTTCTCAGAAAATTCTTACATTTCGGAACTGAACATGAAGTAAGAGATCTGAGAGTAGTGAGACTGCTTTTCATCCATAGACATAGATATAACTCTCGAACGGATAATGAGGTAGGTAGTTGAAATTTTCAGAGTAGTTTAGGGAGATGAATATCTCGGTTAAGTTCGTTATTGGGCAAAATTGGCCAGATTTAATTTGATTTCTTCCATGGTGCTTTTCTCATTCTCATGATTGCTCATTTAATCTTGATAAATAAACTATTATTTGAATTGAATTTCCTTTAGGATGCAGTTCTATTATATGAATACATTGATATAATTCCCAACTCTGAGAAACCAATACTTTCGGAGATATAATTTGTCTGTTTGAACTAGTTTAAATATGGAATTGTTGTAAAAATGATCGATTCGGTAGTTTAACCCAATTGATATAAGATTTTAATAATTCCTTATTTCAGGGGTAATGAATATACCTCTCAAAGTATCATTTAATGATTATCTATCTATATCTCTCACATTTTAGAATGTGTTAAGACTATTATTTCTGAAGGCTCACATAGTCACCTTTGAAATGTAATGTTTTTATTGCGCGTATGTTCTGGGGAACATCGCGTTATCATTTCGCCAAATGTCTATAACTTTCGAATTTTTTGACGAAAGTGGTCTCAAACGATTTAGTTCGACTCCCCAATGAAGAATTCGAGGTGAAATTTGATTCTGTCTGGCCGGCCGTCCGGCCGTATGGCCGTCCGGCCGTTGCCACGATAACTTGAGAACGGAAAGAGCTAGCAACTTGAAATTTTCAGAGTGGGTGGCGGAACCTAATACGACGGACAAGTTCGTTAATGGGCATAATCGGCCCAGTGGTTTCCGAGTAATAATTTTGTTTTTAACCAATATGAATCCGATCAAATCGAAACTTGGTGAGTTGTCGTAGATTATGAACCTTAGCACGTTTGTGAAATTTTGTGCGAATCGTATGGCTAGAAAATTTAAAAAAAAATATTAAAAAATATTTTTCTTGTCACGATAACTTGAGAACAGAAAGAGATAGCGGCTTGAGGTTTTCAGGTTAGGATGTGCACCATGATGCGACATTTCTGTTTGTTTATGAGCATAATCGGCCAAACGGTTTTAGAGTTAGCCATCTGAAATTTGGTTGTTTTTTGTTCCTCATTAACTCGAAAAATACTAAACCGATTGAATTCAAACATAGTAATTAGTTGTAGAATGCCAACGCGAAAATTCTTGCAAAATTTCGTGGGGATAGGATTCGTAAATTATTTTTAAAAAATCATTGAAAATTGAAAAAAAAATTCTATACATCAGTAACTATTCGTTTGAAATTGGTGAAATTTTGCAAGAGCCTTCATAACATTACTCTACTGCCAAGCTTTAAGTATTAACACGATCGGTTGAATATTGTTGGAGATTCGAGCATTCTTGTGTGAGTTCAGTAGATGGGTGACCGTTGCCTCGATAACTTTCGAACGAAAGGAGATAGAGACTTGCAATTTTCAGAGTAGGTTGCGTATCCGAGAGGGAGAGTTGAGTTCGTTTTTAGGCAAAATTGGTGAAACGGTTACTGAGTTATACCCTCCTGGAATATTATTTCCTTGATAACTCAAAAAATAAATATTCGACTGCATTGAAGCTTGGTAACTAGTTGTAGAAAATCATCATAAAGACGTGTTTAAAATTTTGTAAGAACCGTACCCCTAGAAAATTTGAAAAAAATTACGAAAAAAAATATTTTAAGAACCGCACCCCTAGAAAATTTCAAAAAAATCACACAAAAAAAGCACAATTCGAATTTACCATGGTAAATTCGAATTTATCATGGTAAATTCGAATTAAGAGTGTCCAATACAGGAGAATCGACAACATAATTTACCATGGTAAATTCGATTAAGGGTGTCCAATACAGAAGAATGGACAATAGAACATACGCGCAAAAGCTTCTGACTTCACGTCAGTGCTTGAACCAATTTTTTATATATATTCGTACAACCGTAGGCCAAACAGGACATCACCGTTTTTATAGGTATATACCGCTGTATTCAAAAAGCATTCAATCTCCGTTAAGTCTCGACTGAGGTTCTCAGTTAAGGACAATTAAGAATCGCAACCTCAGTTAACGTGAAAATTAACGTGTAACAGGCCTGTTTCACCACCGCTACATACGTCAACTGAGGTTGCGATTCTTATTTATCCTTAACTGAGGACCTCAGTTAGGACTTAACGGAGATTGAATGCTTTGTGAATACGGCGGATAATCTATTAATCTGTATATAAGATTGAATAAGACGAGGATAATCAAAGGAAAATAGAAAAACCGAATAAAAATTGTAATCTAGTAATACTTAACATTTAAAAACAGAATGTTTTGCCCTACATCAGCTGATTTCGATCATTGCATCTCAATCTTATCTTGGAATCGATGCCTTTTTCCCTCTCTAGGCTCTATCTATTATATGAATATAAGATCATTGATTCGACCAACGGTCGATTTCCTCTTCAGACCTTGGGTCCCCATGTTCTTAGTTGAATGTTCAATGGATTTGCATGTCTTTTCGAATGCATATTTCAAACAATTACCATAATTTGACCATTTAAAATTTTGTTTTCTTGATACAATGGATATCTAATCACCATAAATTCAAGTAGTGCAGGAGTTAGGAATCAGTGAAATATATTGATCATTAAATAACGACAAACAGAAGTTGACCGATTACCCTTACTGAACATCTTCAAGTAATCTGGAAATATCAGCAGCAAACCCCAATTCCTTTTAATTTCCTTAGAATGTCTTGTTTCCTTCAATCTGTACATCCACTAAATGAGCGCGTTAGTCAGTCAGTCGGTACTTTCTTAATGTATTTCTTAGTCATCTTATCCTTGGAATAACATTACTAATAATCTTATAGAAAACTAAGTGCATGCAATTTCATTAGATTAACTTTTCTTCAAGTTTCCTCATTTAATTTGTGCCCCTTCTTTTTTTTCGCTTGTACCACCAGGAACAGCGCCCTATCATATTGCCCAAATTAATGTATTTTTGGAGTTTTCGGTTAGTATCAACCTATTGGGTTCGGCTCACTCATCAATAATCTGAGGTCAAATCCAATTATGTCCGTCCAGCCGGCCGTAAGCACGAAAACTCTCGAACGAAATGAGTAAGGGAGTAGACATTTGCAGGGTAGGTTTGTGACATAACTACTGAAATTCAGTACTAGGCTGTAGAATTACGATTTGAATATGTCTGCTAGACTATACTATATATATACTATATATATTATATACATATAACTAGGAGTAGAAAAAAATCCAAAATTACAAAATTTGGTTTACCTAATTACTGATCTGATCGAAATCAAAGTTGATAGTGAGTTGAAGTAGCACGAAAAATACCAACACGAAGACAAAATTTCGTGAGGAACTTATGACTTGAAAAAAGGGTCAACAGTTTTGCTGAATATTCTTCTTGGAATTCCGAAACCACATAATTGGATTGAGTCTAATTTTGGCATTTAGGTAGCCAAAGACGACCTCTTGGAGCTTGCAAAATTACATGGACAACAGCTCCCTAGGAGCTTCAAAAAAAGATTCCAATGTAAAATTCCAAATACTGTTCAAATTATTAACGATTGGTTTTCAATGTCATGAATCATGTAAGCATCTGTTTATCGCAAACATTTGGGCATTCTTCGCTCTGCGCATGAGCAGACGGGAAACGTTTGAACTCTAGGAGGCTACTCTGGGAGGAGTAGAGTCCGGCTACAGAAATATGTTACAAAGCTTCAGCATGCACGGATGAAAGGGTCGATATCTCCCGAACCGTTATTGTTACAGAATTGTGGTTTTGGTTGGAAGGCAGCATGAAGAGAACACTTTTGGAGATGAGTAGACTGCATTTGGTAGATGGTTGAAATATGCTGATACAAAAACTTTTCTGAAATTTGTGTGGATTGTGAACTAGGAAATTTAAAAAAATCTCAATAACACATATCGCACAATTTCCACAAGATACTTCAAAACGATTTCTAACTGCCAAGTTCTAGATTTGAACTCGATCGGATCTAGATTGGACACATTCAAAATCAAAATATACACACCATAGTCTTATCAAATATTGCTGGAGATCTTTAAGTCAGTGACAAGTGTTAACCATAGCCAAGTCCATTTCAAAAGAAGAAATTCAAATCAGCAAGTTTTTACCGAAAAGTCTTAAAATGACAAGAAACCATTTTTTAGTTCTTTTTAAATATTAAGAAATATACATAATTAGGCATATTACCATTTTAATACTGAAAATTATAGCTTTTAAAAAAAGTCTTAAAGTCCCCAATTTAAGGAGTTAGTACCTTTTCATTGAAACCAAATACAGCTCCGATCGAATTGAAACTGGGTCTTTGAAAAAGCATAGAAACTTTTCTTCAAAAATTTCAAGCCGCATTTTATTTACCCAATATTTCCACAAATACAGTTCTGATCGAATTGAAATCTAGTACTGGGTTAAAAAAAGACGACTTGAAGGTTCATGCAGTATTTCATTAGGGCATGTGAGGCGAAGACTAGACAGAAGAATATTCGCGCTTCACGTTAGTGCTTTTTAAAAAAAAAATAAAATAGCTTCATAATATTAAAACCCAAATTGTGGTATTTTCTATTGTTTCGCTCTCTAGTTCCTTGGAACAGAGTGCTTATCAATTTGTTCAAATGTCTGTAATTTTCGAATTTTTGGATGAAAATGGTCTTAAACGATTTGGTTGGACTCATTGATCAAGAATCCGTGGTCGGAATCGATTCTGTCTAGCCAGTCCGGCCGTAGACACGATAACTCTCGAACGGAATGAGCTAGACAATCGAAATTTTCGGAGTAGATTTGGGAGATAAATATATCGGTTAAGGTTGTTACTGGGCCTGATGGTTTCGAAGTAACGAAAAACATATTTTATTTTTACATTACAACTTTTGAATTATATTTTTTGGGGATGCATTTTCATCATAAGAATCCATTGATATCATTTTCAACTCTAACAAGTTAATACTTTCGGAGATATGGTTTGTCAAAATTACAAAATTAAAGCGGAACTCAATGAATTCACAGAACGCTGTATCGAACATTAACATCCGTGTCTATGAATGTCATCTGTATTCATACATTTCATCATTGTCATCTCATCTACAAATAAGAGATATTATTATGTCAAACAAAGTATGATTGAATGCCAAATGACCAATGGAATAACCTCAGCTATCGTAGATAGCTCTTGTATAATCCATAATTATGATGATGATAATGATGGAAATATATACTTGGTGAGTTAAACAAATTGGATTCACATTTTCTCGAATAAAATGAAAACTTGAATATTGGCTGAATTTCTATTCATGTAATATATTTTTCATAGTAGATTCGTGGAATGAATATCTCGGATAAGTTCGAAATTCGGTGGAATTGGTCTGTTGGTTTTGGATTAATAATTTGTTGCACTCTTGTTGACTTTAAATTCCTTTATGATCTTTGATTTTAATTTCTTTTATGATGAAGTTCTATCAATAGAATCCATTGATATCATTCCCAACTCTGAGAAACCAATATTTTCTGAGATATGAATTGTCAAAGTTTGAACAAGAGCGCCAAAGCTCCTGTGGACAGGAGCTTTCCCACTTTTCTTACTTGTTTTGTGTCGATTTCCCTAATCACTAGTGGAGATCGGGATTCGTTGATGACTTTAAGGTAAGCGGAGATAACAGGAATTATTGACACAAAATCCCGCGTACTTTAAAATTCTGAAGTAAATGGCTGTTTTTCTTACTGGTAGTATATTTTCTCTCTCTATAACCACATAATAATCGTATTTTGAACTATAAATGGAGTTAGCAGGTTAACACTTTTCAATGACGATAACCTCCTTTATCCCCCCTGGATCCGCCTCTGTAATCAACCTCGTTAACTTGAAGAACTGGAGCGAAATATTAATTGTTATTCGGGGTATATAATTCCTTGAATCACAACGAACTTAATTCAATTCTAAAAACATTAATATGCCTTCAGAGATTACTGTGATAATTGGTGAATATTCCGATGAATGATTGGATTGAACATTCTTCCGCAATGAATAGTGTCGATTTAATAAATCTGAGTTAGGTACCAATCAAACAGCAATAAATTATTTTAATTTCAATTATGAAGTTTGGGATTATTGATCAATTATTCAACGAGATTTGCCGTATTTTAAAGTCTTATATCAAAACTATACAGATCGAATGAAATAGGTATACTTCATACTCAGGCATGGTATATCAAATGGAATCGAACAGGAAATTATTGTTGTCGAACACTCTAAAATAATAGAATGATGATCACATTGAACTACAGGGTTCAACAATTGAAGAAGATATTATAAATTTTCCCAAATTGCTTTTTTGATTAATTCACGAAATTCGTTTTTGGCGAGCCAAACAGCCTACTTTCTGTATTTTTCGAACACTACTTATTCATAGTACGTAGGTACTTGGATCGATTCCCGTAGCCGAAATTGATCTTTTTCATTTTTTTTCCAATTCTATTGAAATATCTTTGAGAAAAGGGATAGGGCCGGGATTAAGTCCATATTATCATAAAATTACGTGAAACGTGATTATTTTCGTATATTATTAGATATTACAAAAATTTCTGCTATACAGGGCTATAAAATGTCAATTCATTGTTTCTCATGGCACAACCCTACATACGATTCGACTGATTTGTGTCATAGGAGGAATAATTCCCAGAATAACATACCAAATTAACTACTGCTATAGAGGTGGTTTTTATCTTATGGCACAATTGTACGATTAAAATGATTTGTGTCCTCACGCCACCACAAACGGAGCACTGTTTATTTTCGATCCAACAGTAAATGTATTCGAGTGGGTCCTTACGTCACCACAAACACAGAACTTTCTATTTCCGACCCAACAATCAAATTTATTTGAGTGGGTCCTTATGCCACCACAAATACAGTACTGTTTACTCTCGTTTGAATGTATTCTCGGCCAAAAAGTGTACCAGTTCTTTTTGGATGTATGTTTTTATAGTCGGATTTATATTCTTGGAACCCGTCTTAGGCGAGTTCAGTAGCTGGATGGGTGACCACTCTGGCTATGAATTGGAACAGCGTGCCAAAGCTCCTGGCCACAATGAGTCCTCAACTTGTTATCTATCTTTAAAACAAATGTATAGCGTCACATAACCCTCAATATCTGTACAACGAATGAACCGAATCTCATAAAATTTTTACAGATATCTTTTGAAGTTATATGTAGTATAAAGTGAGAAATCGAAACCAATTAACTACTAAACAAGTATCTTCGAAATCAACATTTGCATTTATTTTTCCATTCAGCATTTGGGATATTTGAGGGTTTGTGGAAGCAGTATGCGTTGATCAACCAGTTTTAGGCGCTCTTGTTCCTCGGAACAGAGTGTTTATCAATTTGCTCAAATGTCTGTAATTTTCGATTTTTTTTTATGAAAATGGTCTTGAACGAGTTGGTTCGACTCACAGATCATGAATCCGTGGTCAAAATCGATTCTGTCCGGCCAACCCTCCGTTAACACGATAACTCTCGAACAGAATGAGCTAGGCAGTTGAAATTTTGAGAGTAGGTTTAGGAGATAAATATCTCGGTTATGTTCGTTATTGGGCAGAATCGGCATGATAGTTTCGGAGTAACGAGAAAAAAATTTTTGTACATCACAAATTTCAATTTCAATTTTTTTGAGATGCAGTTTCATCATAAGAATCCATCGATATCATTTTCAACTCCAACAAGCTGATACTTCCGGATTTATGATTTTTCAAATTTTCAAACATAAATCGTACTTCTATGTTTTCACAGAATGCTGTACTCATAGAAATCTATACTACGTTAGTATATAGTTTATTGGCTGTACTTAATTACTCTATATATGAATTATTATATGATCTGTGTTCATTCATGTCATCTTATTTTGCTTTAAGTGACATTTCAAAGATATTTCTGGCTCGTTATTCTTGATATAAAATACCCCTCCTGTTAGAGAAAAAAGTATGATTGAATGCAAAATGACCAATGAAATATCCTCAGCTATCGTAGAATTAAGTGGATGATATGATATTATACTTTTAAGATGATAATATAATGCCCGTAGATAATCCATATGATGAAGGAAATATATAATTTGTTAGGTAAGTTGGGTTCAGAATATTTCCAGTATGAACAAAACTGAAATATTGGCTAAGTTTCAATTTATGTGATATAATGTTCATAGTAGATTTGAGGAATTCATATCTCGGATAAGTTCGTTATTGGGTAAAATTGGTCTGTTGGTTTTGGATAAATGATTTTTGGCACTCTTGTTGAGTTTAAATTCTTTTATGATGTTTGAATTTAATCTATTTTATGAATCAGTTCTATTATAAGAAACCATTGATATCATTCCTAACTCTGAGCAACCAATACTTTCGGATATATGATTTGCAAAGATTGAACAAGAGCGCCAAACCTGCTGTCCACAGGGCTTGACTCAATTTTTCATAATCAAATGTTGAATTAGATTCGAATCATATTTCTCTTGTCTACATTTTCAAATTCCCACTAAAGTGATACGGAACACATTGTCTGTAAAACTATTTAGGAAACTCAAATAATAAACAATTATTAGATAAATTCCTATGAATCAGCCCACCTCCACCAATCGATTCAGCCAGAGCGTTCGCTCGAGTTCAAACTGTACGGAGAAACAGTAAATCGTTCAATCAGTTTTTATCGCGATTGATCTGTCTAGACGATCTCTAGTAATTGTATGTTTCCACGACGAATTCTTAATATGCATAAGTATTTCGGGTGTGTCTAATATTTCGTTGTATAAATCATTCCTGATGACGCACTTATGAGATCATCACGTCGACGTTGTTCTAAAAAAATGTGGAAAATGATTATCGATTTTGTAATTCTGAGATTGGTAATCCAATTTTTAGAATCTTCATTCACCGACCCAACATCAAATAACATTTTTTCCAGTTGAGTAATACATTGAAATACTCCGGGAAATCCCATGATGCAAGTCAGCTTATAACTATCGAACTGGAATGTGGAATTGCCATTATGAGTTTGTGGAAAACTGAGCTGGATATATTTAAGTTTGCTGCTGTGAAGATGGCTTAAGTTCGTTTTTATATAACACACCAAAAGATTCAACCAATGGCTATGAAGTTACAGTGTAATGTAATAATGGACACACAATTTCAACCAGTGTGTCCATTGTTAATTTCGGTTCATCACGAAGTTCCTATCTGAAACAAATTTCAAATTGAATTATTGTTTAAATGAAGTTTCATCATAAGAATCCATTGATATCATTTTCAACTCTAACAAGCTAATACTTTTGGAGATATGATCTTTCAAAATTTCAATAATAAATCTTAATTCTAATGTATTCGCAGAATGCTGTGATCGAAAATTAACGGCCGTATTTCTATCAATGAATTTCATGATCTGTGTTCATACATGTCATCTTATATACAGGTATGATTGAATGCAAAATGACCAATGAAACAACCTCATCTATCGTAGAATTATGACGACTATAGGAATTTATAATTTTTGGGTGATAATATAATGTCCTTGGATAATCCATATGATGATGGAAATATATACTTGAGTGAGTTAATCAAATTGGATTCAGAATATTTTCAGTAAAAACAAAACTGGAATATTGGCTAAGTTTCAAATGATATAATATATTTATAATGTACAAGTCAACAGAAAACATACCATTATTCAACAAATTTTATTCTTAGGCGATCGATTTCGGATTTATTATTTTTCCATCAGGCCAGCTGAAAGTCTACAACGTTAAATTCAAGCTCTCTTTATATCACAACGTAAATAATTCTCGAAAATGGATTTTTTACAGTTAAGGGTAAGCAACTTGTAACTAACTGTCATATCGAAGTTAAATTGAACCTAATCGTATATCATCATCTATTTTATTTTATCTTACTTGTCTGATTATCTGGTTTTTTTTTTTTTCTTTAAGTAAATTGCCTGATATTATAAGATTTCTCATTTCTTGATCGTGGTAGCGTAGTGTCAATTTTTGGAATATACAGGAAACAGCCATTGATACTTAGTTTATAATGGCAAATTCAGGTACATATATGATCTGTGGGCGGAAAATTTAAAATTTAGTTTGTTTACTTATCTATGAGTTTAAAAATGTTTGTTCCATTAAATTCTAGGTTATCAATAAAAATGTTGCAAGTTGCATACTCTCAACCTTAAAAAATCCATTCTTAAAAATTATTCACGTTGAGATATAAAGAGAACTTGTATTTATCGTTCTATACTTTCAGCTGGCCAGATCGAAAAATAATGAATCTGAAATCTATCGCCTAAGAATAATGTTGTTGAATAATAGTGTGTTTCCTGTTGACTTCTGCTTTATTAATCATAGAACATTATAGATGAGAAGAAGAGATTATATCTTAAGTAAAAATGATATAATATAATTTTCTGAGTAGATTTGAGGAATGATTATCTCGGATAATGCTATACCTTCGACATAACCTGAGTTAGCTATAGCCACAGATGTGTGAAAATCTTGGAAGTCATATTTTTTGTTGTAATATAGTTCCACTTGATCATCAGTTGACACAAACTTATGGCCAGTCATAGTATTATATGCTACAAAAATCGTGT
This sequence comes from Halyzia sedecimguttata, assembly GCA_937662695.2. Lineage (NCBI taxonomy): Eukaryota > Metazoa > Arthropoda > Insecta > Coleoptera > Coccinellidae > Halyzia > Halyzia sedecimguttata. Next base: position 3,574,886 of record OW569416.2, on the reverse strand, counting down.
TAAATAGTTCGCATCGAGACAGCATAATAACTTTTTGGAGACCAGCAAAACATGTTAACGATGATTGCTTCAATGAAAAATCTTCGTCAAAACGTCTTCGTCTTAAACGATCTAGTTTCGATTCTGTCCGTCCGACCGGCAGCACGATTAAGGCCGGTTCCTCAATTGCGAGTTATCTCGAGTTTGCGAGTTGCGGATGTATTTAGTGATATGCATGAACGCGTAACACTCGGGTTACCCACAACCTCGAGTTAACTCGCAATTGAGAAACCGGCCCTTAGATAGTTGTAAAAATCAGGGTAAGTTTTGAGTCCAAATGCACCGGCTATGTTCGTTAATGGGCAAAATCCTCCGAGTGGTTTCAGAATTACAGCCGTTTATAATTATGTTTTCACAATAATTCAAAAAATTTTAATCTAATCGAATCCAAGCACGTTAATTAGTTGAAAAATAGTGACACGAAGACTTATGCAAAATTGTGTGAGGATCACATGGTTGCAAAGTTAAAAAAAAATATGAACAAAAATTCTGTATCTCAGAAACTATCCGTAAGAAATCGTTGAAATTCTACGAGGGCCTTCAAAACCTTATTATACATACATTAAAGTTCTAGATTTGAACGCGATTGGATCGGTATTGATGAATATATTGCCGAAATTTCGAAATATTCCTAAGATCGGGGTGAACTAGTCCACTGGTTTTACTCTCAACCAAACAAATTGTCAACAGTTTTTGATTTTTGAAAGAATATAAGTAATCATGAAGTCTCAAACGTGCATAGATCATTATTCTTTGTGGTCTGTGATGTCATTCATATTTCATATCTCTTATGTTCGAGTTCATGTCATTATCCGACATGACAGGTTCACAGACAAACCAGTTTGAAAATAATGAGATATATAACAAAACTTGGTAATAGGATTCAGGAAGCAGTTTCGCAAGTTACAAACAAAGATTGGGAAATGGTTAGATATCCAAATATTTTTTTTCCCATGCGAAGGAAGAAATATATATTTTTAATAATGAATATACCCCTCAAAGTATCCTTCAATGATAGACCACAGTGATTCCGTTTACTCGGAGAAGGAAACTTCCAGCTGTGAGATCCCTCTTTTTGAACGCCGATATTATAGAATGGAAGTCTGAAGTTAAATAACTAGGAGTAACACTAGATAGTAAACTTATGTGGAATAAGTTCATGTTGGAATCACTGCTAATAAAGCAATAAAGGCTTAAATGGAGTGCAGAAATCTAGCCGGTAAGACTTGGGATTGCAACCCCACGGTTAGTCCCCCCCCACTGTAGTCTGGTATACATAAGTTAGAATAATATATTATATATTCATTTATTTAGCAAATGCTATTATAAACATTTCATAATAAGAAAGAAAAATACAGAGACTGGCTTGTGTGTGTCACTGGAACTATGGCAACCTGACCTACCAGGGCACTTGAGATTATCACAAATCCCACACCCCTTCACCTTGAGATTGACAAAATGGCCCATGAAGCCAGAATTATTAAAAAATGGGTTCAAGCCCTGTGGACAGGAGCTTTCTGGCACTCTAGTCCAAACAGACAAATTATATCTCCAAAAGTATTGGTTTCTCAGAGTTGGGAATTATATCAATGTATTCTTATGATAGAACTGCATCATAAAGGAAATTCAATTCAAATAATAGTTTATTTATCAAGATTAAATGAGCAATCTGAGATTGAGAACTGCACCATGGAAGAAACCAAATTAAAATAGCTGGAATGAATTTGACTCTCTCTTATAGAACAGGATGAAATGTACGAGTATGAACACAGATCATATAATAAAGCTTAGATAGAATATTTATAGCATTCTGTGAAAACATAGAAGTACGATTCATTATTGAAATTTAGAACTTCATCTTGGCAGAAATTGAATTCAAACATCATAGAAGAATTTAAATTCAACAAGAGTGCCAAAAATTATCAATCCAAAACCAATAGACGAATTCTACCCAACAACGAACTCATCCGAGATATTCATTCCTCAATTCTATGATGAACGATAATATAAATCTTTCCTCAAATCTACTCCAATACACCAATATTCCAGTTTTGTTTTTAGTGGAGATATTCTGAACTCAATATTATTAACTTACCATTACCATTCCCATCATCATATGGATTGACCATCGCCATGAAAATATCAACCAACAAAAAGTATGATATTAAATTAGAATTCTCATATTTATAGGATTGCTGGAATGAATGACAATGAGACAACGTCATGTCTCAGGAAAATAATTTGACATTATAACAATTCATAAAATACCCACAGAATAATTCTATCATTGTGTGAAAACGTAGAAATACGATTTTCATTGAAATTTTGAAAAATCATATCTCCGAAAGTATTAGCTTGTTAGAGTTAAAAATAATATGAATGTAATATGATTCTTATGGTAAAACTGCTTATGGAAAAAAATTTAATTTGGAATTTGTTTTGGAAAAAAAAATTTTTTTTTGTTACTCCGAAACCATCTGTCCGATTTTGCCCAATAACGAACTTAGCCGAGATATTTATCCATCAAACCTACTCTGAAAATTTCAACTGTCTAGCTCATTCCGTTCGAGAGTTATCGTGCCTACGGCCGGACGGCCGGACCGGCCGGACAGAATGAATTTCGACCACGGATTCTTAATCAGTGAGTCGAACCAAATCGTTTAAGACCATTTTCTTCGAAAAATTCGATAATTACAGACATTTGGGCAAATTGATAAGCACTCAGTTCCGAGGAACTAGAGCGCCAAAAATTATTAAAAATAAGAAAGTATGGTCCTCTCTTACCAGGTACATTTCATCAGAGAATCCACCACCCAAGTTCTCAAAAAAAATGCTATTTAATGGTACACAGATGGTTCAAAATCCAATATAAGATCTATAGCTGGAGTATATGGGGCAGGCACCAAATTTTCGCTATCGCTAGGCTCATTTCCGAGCGTCTTTCAAACAGAAATACTAGCAATCGAAAGAAGCGTGGAAATGGACCTAGAAAGAAACTATCAGAGGTGTGATATAGCAATCCATTATGACAGTAAAGCTGCTATTAAAGCTCTGAGCTCCCATGTTATCTAGGGTAAGCTAATAAGGGAGTTCCGAAGAAAACTCAATGAAGTAGGCGAGAACAACAGAGTCTCATTGGTCTGGGTTCCTGGTCAACTAGAAGGCAAGCTGAAGATGGTGATGACATCCCTGATGGAGGGGGGACGCACAATAGACCTTAAGGTTGCAGTGCAACGTTACTCCCTACAACAAAAGATAGATAGATAGTTTATTCAATTCAAAGTACAGAGATCTGTGCCGGAAAAATTGTCAACAATAGTTACATTAAAGAAAACATATCCTTTAAGCTTTACAAAATTCAAAATATTCTTGTACATTATAAGGCTCACATTTTACTATGAAAGAATTAATTCTCCGATGTAGTAATCGTTGGGACTTTTCCCAATGCATTAATTAGCTTCATGCACATATAGATAGCATTATTCTGTGGCACAGTTAACGTCAATATTGACGATATTTATGCACTTGAATGGACCACCACTAACACGGCACAATATGGTTTCGACCCAACAGTTAAATTATGTATTTGAATAGAGACCATACGCCACCATTGTTCCTTTTCGAACCAAGAGTGGATTAATGTATTCGAATGGGAACTTATGCCACCGCAAACACAGTACTGTTCATTTTCGAACCAACAGTGAATGTATTTATGTGTGTTGAAACTAATCGTTTGATACTATTCTTGGCCAAAAAGTTTACCTTTTTTATTTTGGACGCTTGTTTTTACTGTCGGATTTTAATTCTTGGAAATATTATTTTTTTTCCTGGAGCAAAGCAGCTTTGGGCAAGTTCAGTACCTGGATAGGTGACCGCTCTGGCTATAAATTTGAACAGTGAATTTACTACTAGTGTATGTATTATTCATTCTGAATTATTATGTCTTATACAGGGTGTTGTTTCTTTCATACTAGTGACTCGTGGGTAATTATTACTATCGAAAGTAGTCTCCTTCGATCCACTTCGCATTCGGCATCAGTACTTCTGTTTCTGTGGTTCCAGGAACCAGTCTCAACAATAATTGCAACATGAACCGCTGCAATGGGTCGGTCATCGAGTTCACCTGACGTCACTGCTATGTGTTAATGTTGCAAAATTCTCAAGCTGTATTGCGTAGCGACGACTGTCGTATTGAATGAGATCTGCCGCCGTCATTTCAGCAGTTCGTTAGCCGTCAATTACAAATGGAAATTTCCTTTACACCTCAGCCTTCTTCGACCTGCAGAAGCGGCATTTCATCGCCTTGTCTGAAATTCGACATGTTGTTTCGTGTATTATTCACAGCGTAGCTGAGAGTTCAAATTTCATCTTCGGTCGTCTGGGACTGCAAATTTAAAGCTCTTTGCATGCGTTAACTGTACGATTAGACGCTGTAATCCGTCCGTGTTGATCATAACAAAGTTTAATGAAATATTTTGATGGGAATCGATCGCCAGATGGTGTTTCCAGTACGGCTGTAAAACGAGTATCAAGATTTAATACCTTCTTGTGCACGTTTCCATGTCAGACCAATGCACCCACGCTGAGTACTACGTAATTTCTTTCGCGTTGTTGAGACAACTCTTCGAATATCCATAAGAGAATGCCTGAAGCAAGAATGCTTCAGTGTTTTGCACCGCTCAGATATAATTTGAATTGTTTTTATTGGATTTTTTATAGGATGGAAGTTCGAGGATTCAGATGCAAAAACGAGAAATTGTGGTTCTCTATTAATCTTTAACGGTGGCGGCTGGTGTTAATTTTTCTCAGCGGGGTGCTGATTCAAGAATACAAAATTTACCTATGTATATATTTTAAAGTTAATTACCAATGCCTAGATCTTGAAATGTAACTCAATCCTTTTGTGTTTGTCACAGATGAACTTCTCGATCACCTTTTCGTTGAAGTCAGGAATGTCTTCAACTAATTTTTTTTCGATGGACAACATTGCGAGTCCTTTTTCCAGCATTGTATTCCTTAGAAACGTCTTGATGAACTTGAGAAACATCTTGCAGTTTCTGCGGTTGGCAGTGGCATGGATATTAAAATAACCATAACTTTACATATTTCAAAAAACGTTGAATCCAAACCATACGGTACTATATTAAATTTAAAGTAAGTAAACAACCGGTCTCGTTCTCATTTTCTTCTTTCTTGCGCATTAATCGAGTCTTTCGACTCATTATGGCCACGTAGTGCATTTGCCACACAACTTCTATAATTTTTAGCGCTCTTGTTCCTCGGAAAAGAGTGCTTATCAATTTGTCCAAATGTCTGTAATTTTTGAATTTTTGGCTGAAAATGGTCTGAAACAATTTGGTTCGACTCACTGATCAAGAATCCAGGGTTGAAATCGATTCTGTCTGACCGTCCGGCCGTTAACACGATAACTCTCGAACGAGTTCGTTAACAGGCCAAATCCACCAAGCGGTTTCGGAGTTATGGCCGATTTTAGTAAATAGTTTTTTATGAATATTTCCGAAACCGATCACTCGATCTATCTAAAATTTAGCATCAAATTGTAGAATAATGACCTTGATATGCATGTGAAGTTTTTTATTGATCGGGTTGCCATAAAATGTCAAAAAAAAATTTTAAAAATTTTTTAATATTGTTTCTACAATAGATCTCGAACAGAATGAGCCAGGCAGTTGAAATTTGCAGAGTGGGTTTGGGAGATAAGTATCTTGGTTAAGTTTTTATCGGGCAAAATCAACCAGGTGGTTTCAGAGTAACGAAAACAAACATTTTTTTACATTACAAATGTCAAATTCAATTTATTTTCAGATGCAATTTCATCATTAAATCCATTGATATCATTTTCAACTCTAACAAGCTAATACTCACGGAGACATGATTTTTCATTAGAGTTAATATGTATTTGCATCAAGTAAAAAACAATCATGGATGGGAGGTATATTCATTACTAAATGTTTCCTTTTTGGGTTTTCTCTCCAAACTCTGAAAAATATCTATAAAAAAAAAATAATAATTTTGTGAATTGCTTCTGCGTTAGAAACACAAGATATTCGCCAGAAGCAATCTATCGAACAATCTTGGCTTACAAACAATATCGAGAAAGCATCAATGATTAAACAACTATTTCGTAACGTTTCGGAGTCCATATCATATTCCTTCGTCAGACACTAAACGAAAATCTTCTGAATTATTTTTTGTACGATAGTTATTGTGAAATTCAAAAATTGTCACATTGACAGTCAGCGAAGATCATAGTAACATAGTTTCACTTTGCATAGGTTTCCAATTTCAAACTCCTTTTCCAACAAATTCAACCAAATATGGTCAATTCCAATTGAGCAATTTGCAAAATTGCTCTCTCTATTCAACAAAATACAAGTCGACTCCTTGAGTCTCCTTTTGATGTTATCAAACTCTGTCATCAGAATCTCTGTTTTACTCCAAACCATCATGTGATCTCCGTGAATTGTACAACACGAAAACAAAATCCATTAATGAAAAACAAAAATCGAAAAACTGTGTATATAATATTCCTTGTATTTGGGGTAAATCGTATACAGGAGACATCAAGACCACTAGAAGTAAGAAAGTCGGAACATAAGAACACCTCAAGAAATAGACACACATAAATCAAAATTGGTTCAAGCACTGACGTGAAGTCGAGAATGTAATGAACTGATTATGAAGTTTATTGAAATGCCTTGAAGCACCTTATTTTTACGCAAATATTTTGGGGAACATCGCGATATCATTTTGCCCAAATGTTACTAATGTTCGAATTTTTTGCCGAAAATGGTCCCAACGATTAGGTCTGATGAAGAATTTGAGGTCAAACTTGAGAACAGAATGACGTGAAGTCAGAAGCTTTTGCGTGTATGTTCTCTTGTCCAATCTCCTGTATTGGACACCCTTAATCGAATTTACCATGGTGAATTCTATTGTCTGTTCTCCTGTGTTGGGCAATCTTAATCTAATTTACCATGCTAAATTCGATTAAGAGTGTCCAATAGAGGAGAACAGACAAATATGGTCAATTTGAACTGAGCAATTTACAAAAATTGTTTCTCTATTCAAAATGTGTTCGTTTATGTCATATTTAGTTTTTCTAGGTTTATAAGTATTTATATATATATATATATATATATATATATATATAAGTGGAAAGGTTTAACGGGTAATTCCGCGAAAGGAGCAGATTAAAAATAATTCTGCAGGTACCAGCAGAATTATTTTTAATCTGCTCCTTTCGCGGAATTACCCGTTAAACCTTTCCACTTATATATATTACTCCGCATTATCCATATCTCTATGTTTTATATATATATATATATATATATATATATATGTAAGTATATGACCAATGCAATTTACAAATCTGTACCAAAAGCATGAAATAAATATTATTATTGAACTTATCAAACGATTAGTATCGACAGGTAAATTCAACAGTACGGAGATATTCAAATGACTGCTCAAGAAAAATTAATATTTTTATAAGACCTAATGAAATTTACCGTTTCGAAAATTAACACGTTCTTGTTTTGTTTCAGGTGAGTTCGCTCTAGAGGATGATTGATTTAATCACAACAAAGGATTAGGTAACAACTAGTGGCCAGCAGTCCATATTTTGGGATTCAGATGAGCCAGCAGATCTACCTAGCCATAGATTCACATTTTTCTGGTAGATCTACAGTTTTACGGTAGATCTACATTTTTCCGGTATATCTATATTTTTCCAGTAGGTCTACATTTTTCCGGTAGATCTACATTTTTCCGGTAGATCTACATTTTTTCGGTAGATCTACATTTTTTCGGTAGATCTGCATTATCCAGTAGATCTACATTTTTTTGGTAGATCAATATAATCGGTATATAAATTGAATCGGTAGATTAATTAAACCGGTAGTTCAATGCCATCTAACGGGTCCTGTTGTGATTCTGAGAATCATTCACACACGAAAGTCCCATCGAAATATGTCAGGAGTTTTAGAGTTACTAAAAACCGAATATAGCGTTACCTACCGAATCGTATTGTGAACCTAAGGCCTTCCGCAACACAATCACAAAGATTCGTCAAAATCGGTATAGCCATTTTTGAGTTCCTGTAAACCGATTATAGTGCCACCTACCGGGGAATATTGTGGATCTGGAACTTACTCAGATACACACACAAAGTTTCATCGAAATAGGTCCAGTCATTCTTGAGTTGTTATAAACCGAATGCAGCGCCACCTAACGGGTTGCTATTGTGACACTGAGAGCCACCCAAACACGTACACAATGGTCGCATTCAGCGGAAGAAGCGCATAGCCACTTTTCGCTACGGCTACCTAGCACAAATCAAATGCGCTACATAAATGGAGCCGCTCCACAACGTGTTGAGTTCGTAGCGCATGTGCCACCGAACGTTTTGGTAACGGTTGCGCAACTGTTTCGTCCGCTGAATGCGACCATTTTTTCATCAAAATCGGTCAAGGTATTTCAGAGTTTCTACAGACCGATAGCAGCGCCACCTACCGGGGTATATTGCGGACCTGACACATACTCAGGTACACACACAAAGTTTCATCGAAATCAGTTCAGCCGTTCTTGAGTTTCTATAAACCGAATACAGCGCCACCTACCGGTTACCTATTGTGACCCTGAGACACACTCAAGCAGGCACACATTGTTCTATCAAAATCGGTCGAGGCATTTCTGAGTTCATATAGAGCATTATCAGCGCCACCTACCGGATGCTATTGTGAAGCAAGGACACACCGAAACACACACACAAAGTTTCATCAAAATCGGTCAAGGCGTTTCGTAGTTGACATTTTTTTTAACCACCCCAGATAGCAGCGGTTATCTTTTCGTAGCGGTTTTACAGTGTTGACAATTCTCTTTACGATAGATCTCTAGGTGTGACATTTCACTCGAAACACACTGTATAGTTAATTTTCTGCTTAATGTTTGAATATTTTGAGTAATTTTAATGCAAAAATCCGTCCGATCGAACGGATATTCATTATAGAATTCGTAACTTAACGAAAAAATCCAAATCCCGAGATACGTTTACTGGAGTAGGCTCCTTTAAGTTTTTCATTGGGTAAAAATGAAAAAAAAAACTAAGAAAAAGCTATCTCGGACGCTCCGAGATTCGATCCCGCCGCTCCGCGAGGCTCGGGAGCTATACATCCAAATTCCAACGCCTTAGTCCACACGGCCGTACCAGCTTCGTGAGTCGGTTCCGATTATCTAGCATATAAAGATATGATAGTACTGGGACGATTTCCGTCTTTCGATTTTCACAATATCGTCAATCCTGTCAAGCGATCGATTGAAATCGGTTACTGGTTCATATTTCTCGCGGTTTTGCTAGACGATTCCAAGATTTTCGAGTGATTCCGTTCGAAATTCAAATTCGATTTGACATTTATCGTGGCTCGTTCGGACCGAAAACGAAGACCTTGAAGGAGCCGCGTTAAAATTCGCCACAGATATACGTGAAACGTCAGAATTTTGTCGATTTTCGCGAAAAGTCACATTTTCCTATCGTTCTTCCGGGAAAACGAAAGAGAGGATCGAAAAAAGGGCCATGTTACGGACTAATTTCGAATCTCGTCTTCGCGTTCCCGCAAATACCGTCGTTCCGAACGCCACCGTTTCTCCGGATGCCTCTATACAATTTTGCACCTTTTGCCCAAATCGGCGTTTTTGCGATTTTTTTTTAAATACACCCCCGTCTTTTCGGTCCGAAAACGCGAAACCCTACGAAACTTCCTTATTTTTCCTCGATAATCCCCTTGGAAATTTCCCCCTAACCCCCCTCCTAACATCCAAAAAAACGTCACGTTTATAGTAACATTTTCAAAATGTTTTTTTTGTTCCTTTTCTATGAAACACATCATCATTTTAGTATTGGGACTAGTGGCCAGCAGTCTTTTATCTGGGACTCAGATGAGCCAGTAGTTTTAATTAAATGGGTGTACATTTATTAAACCGGTATATCCATTGTGTCGCGAGAAAAAGAACATCCTGTATAGTAATGGTTTACTTTCAACCGAGGGGCAAACCACCTTGGAATTATGGTGTACAAACTGAGAAACCAATAATTTCGGAGATATAATTTGTCTGTTTGAACAAGAGTGCCAAAAAGCTCCTGTCCACAAGGTTTGAACCAATTTTTTTATATATACAGTGAGCATCAAAATTATGGAACCAATTCATTTTCAGAAGAAAAAAATTTGGCAACAAAATCCTGAAACAGGTCAATTTTTGTTTCACTTTTACCAAATCCTTATGCATTTTTGAAGGTTTTTTGTTACACCCTGTGCCATCCCCATCAACCCTCTAAATTTTTTGAATAGGGAAAGTGGGTCATGTGGTACTTTTTTGGCGAGATCTTTGTATCTTCTTTACAGGCGTGCAGAAATTTTCAAGAAAAAAATTTCTTTCTTGAAAAATAGTTAGTTCAAAGAGGTTTTCAGTATGTGCACTTTGTCACGCCCCCCTATTTTTTCTCCATTAAAGGGTTCGTAGGGGTTGAAAGTTGTGCATGAACAAAACTGTAATGGTCGACTTTCATTCGGTGACAAATTTCATCAGGTTCCATCGCATCGTCTCAAAGTAAATGGGACATGACAAAGTGCACATAATGAAAACCTCATTGAATTAACTATTTTTCAAAGAAGAAAATTTTTTTCTTGAAAATTTCTGCACGCCTGTAAAGAAGATACAAAGACCTTGCCAAAATAGTACCACATGACCCACTTTACCTGTTCTAAAAATTTAGAGGGTTGATGGGGATGGCACAGGGTGCAACAAAAATCCTTCAAAAATGCATAACAATTTGGTAAAAGTGAAACAAAAATTGACCTGTTTCAGGATTTTGTTGCCAAATATTTTTTTTCTGAAAACATGAATTTGTTCCATAATTTTTACGCGCACTGTATAGATAAATACTTTTCGTCCCATTTTATTGACATACTTCAGTAATGAGAGAATTGTCTAAGATCACAAAGTGTTCAATTCTGACATGTATTCTATCGGAACTGAAATTAAATAATTTTGACATATGTATTCTATTGGAATTGAAATACGAAAAAACTTATGCCTCAAGTAATTCCAGGATACGATATTTACGAAATTCTGCGAAAATTAGTGGGTCGGCATTCTACAAGTAATCACCGAGTTTTGATTTGATCAGATCAGTATATTTTGAGTTATAGAGGAAATAACAGAATTTCGGATGAGTATAACTCCAAAACAATTTGACCGATTATGCCAATTCAAGAACATAAATATTGTATTCGGATGAGTAACCTACCCTGAAAATTGTCCTTATCTATTTGCGTTCTCAAGTTATAGTGAGATACATAATATTTTTTTAAAATTTTCTAGGAACACGCCCAACTAACAACTTTATATTTTATAATAGTTGTGGAAACGTTTTCAACCAAAATCTTATAAAACATTCTTAGTCGCTGAATTGTTTTCAATACGTTTATACAACAGATATAAACCCAGAATTGGCACAAATTATAAAATAATTTTGTCATTCGAAACATTTCATAAAGCTCTTCATAAACATTACAAAGCTATTTCATAAACATTCTGGCGCCATCTAAAAAACTGTTCTGTAATAGCTTTATAAGGTTTTTCATATGAGCGTTCTGAAACAAAAATGTTACATAGAATGATATCTATAAAATTAATCGATTTTATGTTGGCAAATGACAATCCTGAATTATAACAACACAGCGAAAATATAGATGTCATGTGTCATTATGGTTTACAGGAAGCCATGTTATTTATATATACTTCTACTCTTACAGACACATGTTTGGATACACACAACGAAATTCTCAATGCAAATGAAATTTCTTCGTGAAATGTAGCACTAAAATGACATATTTTAAACGCGCCCCCTTTTTTCGAATGTTTCACACCAAAAAATGGAACAAAACAAAAATGTGGCTTGTCAGTCTAATGATCCTTTGTACGAAAATGTATTCCAATTTGTTCTACAGATTATTTTTGATTCATTTCATGCTCTGAATGGTTGAAATATCTACACATTGGCGATTTTTAGTGTGTTTAAAACAATCCGCACTCACAAATGTCGCCATGTTTAATGACGTTCTCTTATAAAATGATTTTGCATCAGTTTCAAGCATTTCGTTGTAATTTAGCTACTTAACAACTACTATAAAACATGTTATTATGTTCTACCGCGTGATAGTCAACATAACCTGCAAAATCAGTGAAACAGTTAACGTTTTCCTGTGGAATATCTGATAAATACATATTTTTGCAAGGATATTCAAAAGGAGAAATGACAGTTAATCTGATGAAGGTATCTTATTAATAAGTCGATATCTTGAACACAAACATGATTGTGGTGATAATTTTGCACCTACAGAAAATTGTCTTCAGCAGTAGCATTATGCTTCCTGAACCTCATGCATAGGTAAGAAATTTGTGCTTTTAGCTAGAAAACTAATATGCATTTGCTTCATGGTAATCATAACTTTTTTAGAAACGTTCAAGATTAGGGTTGCCAACCGTCCTTTATTTCAAATGAAAGTCCTTTATTTTGAAAATATGTCTTTTGTCCTTTTGAAAGGTGTCAAAGGATGGCAAATGTCCTTTGAAATCATTGGAAGATATGAATAAAAACAATATTGTAATAACCCCAAAAAAACTTTCAGTGTGGGAACAGAATGATCAGCTGCTTTTAGATGATATTGTCATGGAAATTGAATACTATAAAATAGTTATGAAGTGGTTACCGAAACGACAATTTACTTCTGGAAGCAAAATTGTAACTAAAAGCACTTCTATATAACTGTTTCATGAGGTTATACAGAACATCTTTGAAATGGTTCTTTAATATATTTGAAATAAAATTATAAATATCCCCAGAATTAATAAAGAAACCATTAAAAAGCAATTCAGTTTTATAAGCAGAATTGTTGTATTAGTTAGTTATAAACCTCTTAACAAATGGTTAGGTAACAGTTTTATAACATATTTTATAATTCTGCTGTATAGACGTTTTCACGATAAATTTATAAAGTATTTCGATTATCCATAACAGAACGATGTTTATGTAGCTTTAATAAAATGAATTGATATTTTGGAAGCACTAATATGATACTTATGAAATATATTAGTCGCGAATCATTGGAGTTATAAGACAACTTTGTTGGTTGGGCGATTCTTACAAATTTCACAATCGTCTTAAAGTTTGTGTTCTACAACTACTCACCAAGTTTTAATCGGCTTTGTATTGGTTGAAAACATAATTATTACTCGGAAACCATTATGCCCATTTACGAACTTGTCAGTCGTATTGGGACGCGCCACATACCCTGAAAATTTATCGCTATCTCTTTCTGTTCTCAAGTTATTGTGGCAACGGCCGGATAGCCGGACAGAATTAAATTAGACCTCGAATTCTTCATTAGAGAGTCGAACTCAATCGTTTGAGACCATTTTCAGCAAGAAATTCGAAAATTACGGACATTTGGGCAAAATGATAACGCGATGTTCCCCAGAACATGCGCACAAAAACTAAAACAGTTATGAATTTTGTTCCTTCCTTTATCCACACTCTATAGATCCGACCGTGTTCAAATTTAGAGCTCGGATGTTAAATTAGGTTTTCAAGGCTTTCGCGAGATTTCCGCGATATCGGACTTGAAAGCATCTTTCGATGTTTGGGATATAAAGATTCTTGGTATCACTTTTATCTCGATATTCTTTCTGGTAATATTTTACCTTTATATAAACTCTTCGGTGTATCGCTTCCTCCTCTCGGGCTATTAGTCCGTTTTGTGAGACCATTTCCTCAATGATTGCACTTCACACATCTAATTAGACCAGTGGTTCCCTAAGTATGGGTCGCGACCCTCTGGGGGTCACGGGTGAATGTTGAGTGGGCCCTGAGATAACACGTCAGATCGGCAATAAGTCGTGGAACAGCGGAGGAAATCTTTAGTACAATTGGTTCCTATATGAAAGAAAAAGGTTTACCATGGAAGAACTGTGTCGGTATATGCACTGACGGTGCAAGGGCTATGTGCGGAAAAAATAGCAGTGTCGTCACAAGAGTCCTTGAACCAAGCAATTATGCTATGTGGACACACTGCAGCCTTCATAGAGAAGCACTGGTTTCAAAAGCATTATCTGACGATTTCAAAGCAGTACTAAATACAGGTGTAAAATTGTGAATTTTATTAAAACTAAACCCTTAGAAGCATGTTTATTTCAAAGCCTATGTGATAAAATGGGAAGTCTTCATACATCTCTTCTTCATACGGAGGTGCGTTGGCTATCAAGGGGGAAAGTATTAATACGATTGGTTGAATTACGCAATGAAGTAACAATTTACGTGGAAGGAAAAACAGAATATACCGAATCTCTACTGGACGAAGAATCCATTCTCAAGCTCACATATTTGGCGGATATTTTTTCTGAGTTAAACGAACTCAATTTGTATTTTCAAGGATCAAACGAACCAGACATTTTTGCAGTTCACGATAATATTCGGGCGTTCATGAAGAAGCTAATGTTGTGGAAGAGTCGTATTATGGATGGCAACCATGATTGTTTTGAAAAATTCGAAACTTTTATCAACACCAAGTGCCGCCCAAAACGATTGTTCTGTCTTCAATTTCCACTCATTTGTCATTGTTAAAGAATAACTTTGAAGCCTATTTTGGAGAAGAAATGAAGAAGCTTGACACCTTGAATTGGATTTGTAACCCATTTCAAGATAACTTACCAAGAAATATGTCAACAAAATCAAGTAAAGAACTCATAGATTTATCAGAAGATACGTCACTGAAAAAAAATTTCAATTGCAAGCATTTACTGAAATTCTGGAACTTAGTTGCTGACAACTATCTTTGCCTGTTCGATGAAACTATAAAAGGCCTCCTCCCCTTCAGTACCTCATATCTATGTGAGGCCTGATTTTCGGCTATGATCAGCATTAAAACTAAATACCGAAATAAATTGAATATTTCAAACTCACTGCGACTAAAATTAACAAGGATTTATATCGATGCTAAAGCTGTAATGGTAAAAAATAGGAAACCCTTCCTATTGAAAAAATATGCTTTGCATGTATGTATTTTAGTATTAAAAATTTTATTCTGATGTTTTTCTTAATTGAACTTCATCCATCATTGGTGCTGCTTTTCATTATGAGCTAACTAAGGTTGCTGAATTATAATTTGAATGTTGAATGTGATGATAACAAATTAATGCCAAATGAACAAAAGGTAGGTATTTTGTTGAATCAATCTCACAGACGGGAGGCTTTGCGTCCGTCTTCATTTTTTTTTCTCTGAATATAGAGACTAGGGAATTCCAGTGGTACCAATATTATTGATACTTCGTTTTCAAGACGGCAAAAATGCAAAATAGTGGGTCCCGATTTTTCCTGTTTTTGTTAAGTGGGTCGGAGCCCAATCAAGTTTGGGAACCACTGAATTACACTATTTAATTGCTCGATGAAGTGACAATAATCAGTCCGTGAATTACTACATTCTTCACGCATACCTCTTACCTTACCGAAAATATGGCAAAATTTTCGAAACTCGACGACAACTCAAACCTCCAATTACTCACATTCCGAACGTTGCGCATCTATAATTTCGATAACAATGCAAAAATGTAATTTGCGTCAGAAATATGAACTGCAAGCGAGGACTGCGAAATTGGCGTCTATTTTGCAACATAATCAGAGTTAACCGCATAATTGTTTTTCTCACGGTAATGTAATGGTCACGAAAGTCTAGAATCATTCGACGGGAACAATGGGAGATATTTGTTGAACATTTACAACGGAACCGTGTAAGCGATGCTTCATAAAACTTGACCGTATAATAGGATATCATTACACAGATGCGGTGACTGCTTTCTAGGTGGTATCGTTTTCAAAATATCCTGCACACCGGATACTATTAGTGAAGAAGCTGGATATGAATTGCTACTACATAAAGTTGTTTGAGTAAATTTTCAAGTTTTCAAAACAATATTATATACCTATACAGGCTGTCCCATTAACCGACGTCAACCAGGCGCATGGTGATAGGTTAGTTCATGTCTGACCAGAATATGGAAATTTGACTTCGGTAAAAGCGTCTTAGTTTTCGAGATATACAGGGTGTTTAAGAATAAAGTACCGTGAATTGGGGATTGTATTGATCTGGACGAGAAACTAAGAAAAGCAAAATAACATTTGTCGGTAAACCTTCCCGTTAACATCCTACAGTGTGATGAAATAAATGTGTTAAATACTTTTTTTTCAAATATTTTCACTTAGGTTAGAGATATTAACTTCAAAATCGGCATGTATTAGTTTTTGCGCGTATGTTCTGGGGAACATCGCGTTATAGTTTTGCCCAAATGTCTGTAACTTTCGAATTTTTTGACGAAATTGGTCTCAAACGATTCAGTTCGACTCCCCATTGAAGAATTCGAGGTCAAATTTGATTCTGTCCGTCCTGCCGTCCGTTGCCACGATAATTTGAGAACGAAAAGAGCTAGCGACTTGAAATTTTCAGGGTGGATGGAGCATCGCAATACGATGGACAAGTTCGTTAATGGGCATAATCGGCCCAGTGGTTTCCGAGTAATAATTTTGTTTTCAACCAATATAAATCCGATCGAATTGAAACTTGGTGAGTCGTTGTAGAATATGAACTTTAGCACGTTTGTGAAATTTTGGGCGAATCGTATGGCTAGAAAATTTTAAAAAAATTATTAAAAAATATTTTTGTTGTCACGATAACCTGAGAACGGAAAGAGATAGCGGCTTGAAAATTTCAGGTTAGGTTGTGCATCTGAATGCGACATTTGAGTTCGTTTTCGAGCATAATCGGCCAAACGGTTTTAGAGTTATAGCCATCTGAAATTTTCTGAAATTTGGTGGTTTTTTGTTCCTGATTAACCCGAAAAATACTGAACCGATTGAATTCAAACTTGATTATTAGTTGTAGAATGCCAACGCGAAAACGTTTGTAAAATTTGGAGAGGATAGCATTTGTAGAAAATTTTTAATAAATCATTGAAAAAATAAAAAAAATTCTATATATATCAGTAACTATTCGTTTGAAATTGCTGAAATTTAGCAAGAGCGTTCATAACCTAACTCAACTGCCAAGTTTTAAGTTTTAACACGATCGGTTGAATATTGTTGGAGATTCGAGCATTCTTGTGTGAGTTCAGTAGATGGGTGACCGTTGCCTCGATAACTTTCGAACGAAAGAAGATAGGGACATGCAATTTTCAGGGTAGGTTGCGTATCCGAAAGGGAGAGTTGAGTTCGTTTTTGGGCATAATCGGTTTAACAGTTTCCGAGTTATATCCACCTGGAATATTATTTCCTTGATAACTCAAAAAATAAATATTCGATCGAATTGAAGCTTGGTAACAAGTAGTAGAAAATCAGCATAAAGACGTGTTCAAAATTTTAGAGAACCGTACCCCTAAAAAATTTGAAAAAAATTACGAAAAAAAAAATTTTAAGAACCGCACCCCTAGAAAATTTCAAAAAAATCACGAAAAAAAAATTGGGTCAAGCACTGACGTGAAGTCAGAAGCTTTTGCGCGTATGTGCTATGGTCCATTCTTCTGTATTGGACACCCTTAATCGAATTTACCATGGTTAATTATGTAGTCCATTCTCCTGTATTGGACACTTAATTCGAATTTACCATGGTAAATTCGAATTAAGAGTGTCCAATACAGGAGAATGGACAACATAATTAACCATGGTAAATTCGATTAAGGGTGACGAATACAGAAGAAAGGACCATAGAACATACGCGCAAAAGCTTCTGACTTCAGGTCAGTGCTTGACGCAATTTTTATCAGTAGGAATCAGCACATGTCATTTCGACAAATTTGGAATATCCAGTGACGTATTACAGCGGGATTATCAAATCATTTTGATCTATATTTTCTGCGCATCCTGTATACTCATAATTAAACCCCATGCGGTTTTCCATCGACAAGGTACTCTTAGTTCATGGCTCTAGAGCATTCCTTTTTTGAGATTTTTCAAATTTAATCCTACAAGTTCATGACCGCAAATGAGAATTTAAATGAATATCAAAAATGGAAAATTTTATTTCTCAGAAAATAATATAATATCAGATTCAAATGAAAGACTGTTAGTATTAAACAAATACAATGCCAAGAAATGTGAAATGTGTACATTAACTTAAAACTAAATATTGAAATTCCGTAATTGAATAGGTACACCAATTAAATTAGACCGAAAATTGAAAATGAATTGAACCTGATAATGAACTGCTACAAAGAGCATAAGAGAAATTAATTTAGGTCAAAGACATTATTTAAGTAACGGTTCGAAGTGACGTCCTCCAACTTGAATACATTTTTGGGCACGTTTCCTGATCGGTTTAGTAGTTTTTTGTAGAGTAAACCATTGGACAAATACCTAAAAGCATTTACCATCCACTCTATTAACTGTTGCAATGTTTTAATAAGATCAGAATAAACTTTTTGCTTTAAAATATCCCATAACCCATAGTCCATCGGATTTGATTTGGGTGACCGTGGTGGCCACTTAATCGGAGCGTCTACTCCACGGCCTATCCACCTGCCAGTACAATTAGTATTTAACGGCACCTTTGCTGTTAGTGAAAAATGAGGTGGTGCTCCGTCATTCATGAACCACATGTTCATTCTTCGACGACAAGGAACATCTTCACATAATTCTATCAAATGTTCTCTTAAGAAAGCTGTGTATCGCTCTCCAGTTAAGGTTTCTTCAATAATAAAAGGTCCTAGTAACTGATTCTGTTTTACACCAGCTCACACATATATTTTAAATTTGTTCTGAAAACTTTTGGTTCCCATGAAATGTGGGTTTCAATCTGACCAGACATGCTCACAATGTGCGTTGAATCAGCCATTTCTGGTAAAGGTTGCCTCATCAGTAAGAGGCATTTTCCTAACAGTCATTATATATTCTAATTTGTCTCAGCAGCCGTTGACATGACTCAACTCAGAGTTCATAATCTGTTTCTAAAACATCCTGAACTTGTTGCTAAATTTCGAAAAGGTAGTATTATGAATAGTAATTGTAATGACGTTAAATGTTTATGGAAAAATGATTCCTTTTAACTCACACCATTTCGTGTGAATCTGATATCAGTTTTTATTGTGTAAATTGACAAATTTTCTCAGCTTATAAATAACCGAAAAAAAGCACTGACTCTAGGTCAGTACTCTTTGGTGAGCGTGTTTACGTTGGCTAATTTGAATTGAATTATGAGTGTTTAAAGCGCAGTGGATAGAACGAGCCGGAGATCTACCCAGAGGGGAGTGGACACCATTCGCTGTCAGGTCGTAAATTAAGAATGCTTTGTCTGAGCTGGCATGAGGATAGAGTAACAAAGTTGACAAAGAACACAACTGACTTTCCTCAGTCGCACAAGTATCTAAGAGCTTGTGAGGTATCTCCTTGGGGAAGACCTGGGAGTGTAATTATTATCGTAATCATGTTTATAGCACGCGCGACAAAGCAGATTGATTCCACGTCAATGCTCTTTTAGACTTTTTCTTCCGTTATGAAGTCAATCTGCAATTGGCGCGCATTCTATAAACATAATTATGATTATACTGACTCTCCCAAGTCTTCCCCAAGGAGTTACCTCAGAAGCATCTAGGAGCTTGTGCGACTAAGGAAAGTCAGTTATGTTCTTTGTAAACTTTGTTACTATACCCTTATGCCAGCTTAGACAAAGCACTCTTAATTTATGACCCGACAGTAAATGGTGTCTACTGCCCTCTGGATAGATCTCCAGCTCGTTCTATCCACTAAGCTTGAAACACTCATAATTCAATTCAAATTAGCCAACGTGAACACGCGCGAAAGAGTACTGACCTCATGTCAGGGTTTTGTTAGTCTCTTAGTGTCTCTTTAACGAATCTGGCTATCGATACAGTCTGGCTATTAGTTTTACCGTAGATCAAAATGAAACAAATGTAGTTATGGTACCCCCTTTGTCACCTATCCAAAACCAACATATTACATTTTGGTAAGACATCGTAGTTTCAGTCTATTGTAGGTGATAAATACGTTTTGTTTTGTTGATGCATACCTTTTTGCGCGTATGTTCTGGGGAACATCGCGTTATCATTTTGCCCAAATGTCTGCAACTTTCGAATTTTTTTACGAAAATGGTCTCAAACGATTGAGTTCGACTCCCCAATGAACAATTCGAGGTCAAATTTGATTCTGTCCACGATAACTTGAGAACGAAAAGAGCTACCGACTTGAAAATTTCAGGGTGGGTGGCGCATCCCAATACGACGGACAAGTTCGTTAATGGGCATAATCGGCCAAGTGGTTTCCGAGTAATAATTTTGTTTTCAACCAATATGAATCCGATCGAATTGAAACTGGGTGAGTAGTTGTAGAGTATGAACCTAAGCAAGTTCGTGAAATTTTGTCCGAATCGTATGGATAGAAAATTAAAAAAAAATTATTGAAAAATATTTTCGTTGTCACGATAACTTGAGAACGGAAAAAGATAGCGGCTTCAAGTTTTCAGGTTAGGATGTGCACCAGAACGCGACATTTCAGTTTATTTATTAGCATAATCGGCCGAACGGTTTTAGAGTTATAGCCATCTGAAATTTTCGGAAATTTGATGGTTTTTTGTTCCTCATTAACTCGGAAAATACTGAACCGATTGAATGCAAACATGGTTATTAGTTGTAGAATTCCAACGCGAAAAAGTTTGCAAAATTTGCTGAGGATAGCATTCGTAGAAAATTTTTAATAAATCATTGATAAAAAAAAATTCTATATATCAGTAACTATTCGTTTGAAATTGCTGAAATTTTGATGAAGAGTCTTCATAACCTAACTTTACTGCCAAGTTTCAAGTTTTAATACGACCGGTTAAATATTGTTGGAGATTCGAGCATTCTTGTGTGAGTTCAGTAGATGGGTTACCGTTGCCTCGATAACTTTCGAACGAAAGGAGATAGGGACTTGCAATTTTCAGGGTAAGTTGCGTATCCGAAAGGGAGAGTTGAGTTCGTTTTTGGGCATAATCGGTCTAACGGTTTCCGAGTTATACCCACCTGGAATATTATTTCCTTGATAACTCAAAAAATAAATATTCGATCGAATTGGTGCTTGGTAACTAGTAGTAGAAAATCAACATAAAGACGTATTTGAAATTTTGTAAGAACTGAACCCCTGGAAAATCTGAAAAAAATGACGAAAAAAAAATTTCAAGAACCGTACCCCTAGAAAATTTAAAAAAAATTACGAAAAATAAATTGCTTTTGTGCGTATGTTCTATTGTCCATTCTTCAGTATTGGACATCCTTAATCGAATTTACCATGGTAAATTATGTTGTCCATTGGATTGTTACTATCGATTCAACAGAACTTTACGGATGACACCCTCTATCTAAATGAAAAGTAAAATTGAAAGATCCAAATTCTTTAGAAAGTTACCTTAGCTTTCGTTTAATCGGAGTATCATTTATTTCCTTTCTTTGTGATCATAAACAATATGTCAATTGTTTTCAGTGTAGGAGTATAATCCAAAATTTTAAAAGTTCCTATTTAAAAAAAAATTTGTTGAAGCAGTGACGTGAAGTCAGAAGCTTTTGCGCGTATGTTCCATTGTCCATACTTCTGTATTGGACACCCTTAATCGAATTTACTATGGTAAATTATGTTGTCCATTCTCCTGTATTGGACACTTAATTCGAATTTACCATGGTAAATTCGATTAAGGGTGTCCAATACAGAAGAATGGACAATAGAACATACGCGCAAAAGCTTCTGACTTCACGTCAGTGCTTCAACCAATTTTTTCTTTAAATAGGAACTTTTAAAATTTTGGATTATACTCCTACACTGAAAACAATTGACATATTGTTTATGATCACAAAGAAAGGAAATAAATAATACTCCGATTAAACGAAAGCTAAGGTAACTTTCTGAAGAATTTGGATTTTTCAATTTTACTTTTCATTTAGATAGAGGGTGTCATCCGTAAAGTTCTGTTGAATCGATAGTAACAATCCAATATATCATAATACCGTAAACTGTATGTCTTAGAAACGTGTTACGTGTCAATTGTCCACGTATGGACGATTATCGAGCATGATAATCTATTTTTTTGAAATTTTTCAGGGGTATCTACGGTTCTTACAAAATTTTACACGTCTTTATGTCGATATTCTACGACTAGTCACCAAGCTTCTATTTGTTCGAGTCTATATTTTTGGAGTAATCAAGGAAATAATATTCCAGGTGGGTGTAACTCCGAAACCGTTGGACCGATTATGCCCAAAATCGGTCCAACACACCCATTCGGATGCGCGACCTACCCTGAAAATTGCAAGTCCCTGTCTACTTTCGTTCGAAAGTTATCAAAGCAATGGTCACCCATCCAGCTATTGAACTCACACAAGGCTGCTCAGATCTCCAATAATATATATGTCGGAGGAATAGTTTCTGATATATAGAATTTTTTCAATTATTTTTTGAAAATGTTTTAGTGATACGATCCCATGAAATTTCGCAAGAATTTTCACGTTGGCAGTCTACAACTAATAGCCATGTTTGAATTGGATCGGTGTTGTATTTTTAGAGTTATTGTGGCAATAACAACCAAATTTCAGATACGTATAACTCCAAAACCGTTTAGCTGGTTATGCCTATAAACAAACTCCAATGTCATATTCGGCTGCGCGAACTACCCTGAAAATTGTATATCACTTTCTCTTTCTGTTCTGAAGTTATCGTGAGATATACAATATTTTCAGGTAATTTTTTAAAATTTTATTAGTAGTACAATCCTTACAATATTTCGCACGTGTCTTTATGTCGACATTCTACAACTATATACCAAATTTCACTTCGATTGGGTCTTTATTATTTGAGTTATCGCCAATTGTGCCGTGAGAAAAGGAACACCTTTTATAGTAATGGTTTATTCTCAATGATGTATGCCTCGAAGGTTTATTTTTTAACACAAATAGTAGGGGAACCCAAGCGGGGATTTTGGGATTTACTGAAGCGCGGCAGATTAATATATGGGGGGATACCTTGTACCTGGTTAAGTTTTTCCACCAAATATGAGCCATATATATATGGCCGCCCGTCAACGATAAAGCATCAGATTAGTAAAAAAAAGTTGATTATCGGAAATTCTCGAGCGCGTCAGATTAAGGTAGGGCGAGTTAGTTACATGCTAAAAAGTGTATATTCCATTAATCTGACAATTTGAGAGTGACGTAAGGAAGGGGGAGGGTTACAAAGTTGTAAAAAAAAACGACATCTTGACATTCTCGAGCGTGGTAAAAATTTTTTTTATTTTGAAGGGAATAATGCAAGAATTACGAAAAATATATAATCTGACGATTTTCACAAGCCGAAGTAATAAAAATTAATTGACAAAGTTGAATGCGTGCAGCTATGCCATGCCTATATTCCCCTCTCCGTGTTTCTATTCTCCTCTCACCCTTTCTCTATCTATTGCTCTCTCACTCCGTCCCACTCCGGAAGAGGATTCTACTGATGAAGATGATTAAAAAAAATACCCTTAAAAATTAAATTTTGTATAATTATTATTTTTATAAATATTCTCCTCAAAACAACATAAGCTTTTTCATTTGCACGCTATTTCCTGAGCTTTTCGATTAATAAAGTGCAATGAATTAAAAAAATTAAAAAAAAAAAAAATTTATTGTCAGATTTAGCGAATCCCTCCAGACAATCGTCAGATTAGGAGACAGCACGTCTAGGCCATATTGATGAACCATATATATCTTAATCTGACGCGCATGAGTATTTCTAAATGGCAATTTTTTTTGCATATTCTAATAATGGCCACGAGTTTGCGTTACATCCCAATCGTCAGATTATTATACAAGAGCATCTTTTAAGGTTCACTTAATACCCCCTTAGAAAATCTAACGAGTTCGATAAAACAAATCTTTTTTTTCATTTTCAACCCTTACGTATGATCACATCCATCATGGAAACGATCAGATTAACATCTATACATTTTTTAAAATACGTAGGACACAGATGCTATCAATATCTGACGCGCTCGAGTATGTCCACGTAACGGTTTTTTTTACATTTTTGAAAATTTATATCCGCTCACCCCACCGATGAACGGGTATATATTATATAACATTTTTTTCTTCTTATCATCTAAGCTTGACAACCCAATAGCTCTCTATGACGCTCGAGTAAATCCCGAATTAGCTACGTGGGCTCCCCTACTAAAATGAATGAAATTGTGCGATTATGGCGTTGAAAACAGAAAGTTGCAATTCACGTTAAAAGAAAAACACCCTGGATGAAGATTTTGGACAAATACATTATGAGAATCCATCCAAGGTACCTATTTAGGTAATGCTTTGTTTGTGGCACAAATCACTTCAACCGCAGACAATTGTACCGTGAGAAAAAGAAAACCCAGTATAGTAATGGTTTATTTTCAATGATGTATGCCTCGAAAGTATATTTTTAACACAAATGAATGAAATTGTACGATTATGGCGTGAGAAATAGCAAGATGCAATTGACATTAAAAGAAAAACACCCTGAATGAAGATTTCGGACAAATACATTATGAAAATCCATCCAAGGTACCTATTTAGTTAATGCTTTGTTTGTGGTACAATTCACTTCAATCGCGTACAATTGTGCTTTGAGAAAAATAACACCCTGTATTGGAGGGTTTTTTTCATATGCTGTACACCTCGAAAGTATACAGGGTGAGCCTTTAAGTTGTGCATTAATTTTAACCATAGATTCTTCTCATCAATACTTTTTTCAATAACCATTTTTACAAATTCGGCACAGGAAAACAGATACAGGCTGTTGAAATTTGAAAGAAAAATAGTTTTTGTTCAATCCTTGCTTCTTGATATGTGCGCATATTGGTTTCATTTATGTTTTTTGTCCTGGCATATGAAATGGATTCAGATCTTGTATATGAGAGAGTACATATGTTAGGTATTATAGATTGCTGGGTTTCTGACGAAAATAAATAAGTAAAAGTAATTGTGGAGTTCACAAATTATTGCGATCCTGCCAAATTAAACAGTTTTTCTTTTGTAGTTTTGACATGGTTATTCAGAATTGAATGAATTTTGGTATGAAGTTTTCTATAACTATGGCACATAATCTCCAATTAAAAGTTTTTCCCTACTTCTACTGGTTTCCTCGTTATAGACACGTAAATTCCTAAAACTACGAGAAATTTGAATAATGGAAGCAGATGAAGATAATTTTGAGTCATTTTTGAAATGCTCGATCCTTTTTGAAAATAAAATTATTCCACATCATTTCCACTAAAACGAACCGTTTTCAAGATATTCGTTATTGAATGTCATAAAATATGAAAAAATTACAGAAATATACCTGCTTTTATCGATCCGAACCTGGAATACACAGATGATCTGCTCGAATAAAGGCATAGACTATAGATTATTGGTTTCAAAGATTACAGTATTGGAAATTCAATTCAATGTCGCTTGTGTCCAAATTGTTATAATTACCATCTTAAAACGGGATAAGTTAATTACAACTCATTCAAACAGTTCGTAGTGTAGTTATCTTTTGGGAAATAGATGAATAGGCTTACCATGATATGTATTCATCTATGATCATCCCAATAGTGAATATGAAACTGTTCAATTATCTGTTATCCATGTCAACATTTATTTTCATACTGCATCGATTCTGCACAATCATTCTAAGGATTTCTCTAATATATGGAACATAATTTCATCAACTTAATTTTCAACAGATATAACTTCACGTCACTACTATTTTATTCGAACTACATAGTTGAATCTTATAAGTTTGTAGTATATCAGTATGCATAAGGGAAATATCAATCATAAGTATCATTCCACCTATTCATCCCAATTATTCATGAAAAGTAATTCTTAATCTGGAATCTGGATTCTGGATACGGATTCAAGTAAACAAATAAATAAATAATCACCGGCGTAATATTCTAAGGTTAGACCACATAACATATAACATAAACAACGATGTATTATGTGGCTAACCTAATATTAATACATTTCTGTGCCTGCTTCTTATACTGTGTCTATACGAGGCCTGTTTTGGTTCGCAGTAAGAACAGTTCCGAATCGGTTCTAAAGAGTGGGACAACGTAGCGTGTGAAAGATTTCGCCCAGGCAGGATGCCAGTTACAATTACAATAAACGACTGTGTGACTACTTTGAACGGTTCAAGGACCGTCCCTATTGCCAACCAAAACAAGTCTATAGAGAACATAATAATAATCACAGAATCACAGATTGTTTTTTTCGATTCTGTAAATTCTGTAGATTAGAGTTAGAGGTTATATTATAATAAATGTTGATAAAAGTTGGATATTGATATTATATTCATATTCAATTTCAATTAACATATGTAAGGAATGTGAAATTAGGAGGAGAAGATAATGAGGATAATGTTATAGTGGATATTCAATGAAAATCAAGTTGGAGTCAGTTTTAATATCCAGGAAGAGTTTTTGTCGCTGCAGCATAAAGATAATTTAGAACCATTTTAGAAGACTTCAGTGAGTAAATAAGATTTCACAGACAATTTCGTTGAATTTCGAGCATCAGATGATGAAGCTTTCATATAATTATGCGATATTGAATTTTAAGTGTTTCTATGTTCAACACTTGAACATAGTTCAGGGCTGGTTTTGCACATAATAGAATCTTTAAAAGCTTATAACTTTTTACCTGAGCCGAATCTGGAGAAATGGTATATGAAAAAAGTGTTTTATTTGATGAGAGGAATATCTGGTTAAAATTAATGTACAACTTAAAGACTCACCCTGTATTATTTAAAGCGAATAAATTAAATTGTACGGTTATGGCGTGAAAAACAGCAAGTTGCCATTGACGTTAAAAGGAAAACACCTTGTATTGGAGGGGTTTTTCAAATGCTGTTTACCTCGAAAGTATATCTTTTAAAATGAATAAATGAAATTGTACGATTGTGGCGTTAAAAATAGCAAGTTGCCATTGACGTTAAAAGAAAAACACCCTGTATGAAGATTTCGGACAAATATATTTTGGGAATCCATCCAAGGTAACTATTTAGTTAATGTTTTATTTGTGGCACAAATCACTTCAACCGCGGACAATTGTGCGGTGAGAAAAAAAACACCCAGTAAAGTAATGGTTCATTTTCAACGATGAAGGTCTCAAAAGTATATTTTTAACACAAATGAATGAAATTGTGACTCAAATGTGATAATATTATCAGGAAATATAGTTCACCATATTAATGTCAAATATAGTTCCTTCACGACTACGTCATTAACCATAACAACGAGTTCTATTGTATTTCATAATAACCCGGCTGTAGACAAATCCATCTAATTAAGTTTCATAGCAAATATTTCATCCGATCTTGAGTTATAAATGGTGTAACCAACGCAACTTTATCTTATACATCTCAGAAATACCTTCAATATTTGAATTCAAAAAATTGGTTCAAGCCCTGTGGACAGGAGCTTTCTGGCGCTCTAGTTCAAACAGACAAATTATATCTCCAAAAGTATTGGTTTCTCAGAGTTTAGAATTATATCAATGTATTCTTATGATAGAACTGCATCATAAAGGAAATCCAATTCAAATAATAGTTTATTTATCAAGATTAAATGAGCAATCTGAGAATGAGAACTGCACCATGGAAGAAACCAAATTAAAATAGCTGAAATGAATTTGACTCTCTCTTATAGAACAGGATTAAATGTACAAGTATGAACACAGATCATATAATAAAGCTTAGAGATAGAATATTTATAGCATTCTGTGAAAACATAGAAGTACGATTCATTATTGAAATTTAGAACTTCATCTTAACAGAAATTGAATTCAAACATCATAGAAGAATTTAAATTCAACAAGAGTGCCAAAAATTATCAATCCAAAACCAATAGACGAATTCTACCCAACAACGAACTCATCCGAGATATTCATTCCTCAATTCTATGATGAACGATAATATATATCTTCCCTAAAATCTACTCCAATACACCAATATTCCAGTTTTGTTTTTAGTGGAGATATTCTGAACTCAATATTATTGACTTACCATTACCATTCCCATCATCATATGGATTGACCATCGACATGAAAATATCAACCAACAAAAAGTATGATATTAAATTAGAATTATTATATTTATAAGATTGCTGGAATGAATGACAATGAGACAACGTCATGTCTCACGAAATAATTTGACATTATAACAATTCATAGAATACCCACAGAATAATTCTATTATTGTGTGAAAACGTAGAAATACGATTTACATTGAAATTTTGAAAAATCATATCTCCGAAAGTATTAGCTTGTTGGAGTTAAAAATAATATGAATGTATTCTTATGGTAAAACTGCTTATTGAAAAAAATTAAATTTGGAATTTGTTTTGTAAAAAATAATTTTTTTTTTGTTACTCCGAAACCATCTGTCCGATTTTGCCCAATAACGAACTTAGCCGAGATATTGATCCCCCAAACCTACTCTAAAAATTTCAACTGTCTAGCTCATTCCGTTCGAGAGTTATCGTGCCTAAAGCCGGCCGGACAGAATGAATTTCGACTACGGATTCTTGATCAGGGAGTCGAACCAAATCGTTTAAGACCATTTCCATCGAAAAATTCGAAAATTACAGACATTTGGGCAAATTGATAAGCACTCAGTTCCGAGGAACTAGAGCGCCAAAAAGGGAAACGTCATTGCTCATAAGACCAGTGGCTCTATTCTGAACTTCACTCGTTTTCGATCACTTGTAACGAAAACGAACGGTGGTAATTGCGAACGATAGTTTATATTGCTATTCTCATGTGCCCTTCGCAATGACCGATGACTGAAACGAATTCGTGTCGTCTGAAGACTTGGCAACATAGTAACATTTGAGATTTGAATGTGTTATGTATATGTTATTGGCGCGCTTCTTCATAAATCAAAACGATATTTTATTGTTTGTTGAACTTGAGTGATTTATTTGGTTTTTTCTGTTTGCTTCGATAAGAAAAAAGTAATTATAAATTTCCTAAAATGTAAGTCTCAGTTATTAAGCGGGAAATTTACTACAGAATTTTCTTCGGAATGCCTATGAAAGAGGAACTGAGTACAATGTTAAATAGTATTCCTGGACCAAAAAAAGAATGGAAAACTTGGAGAAAGTTTTGCAATATAATATTGAAAGATTTTACAAGGATTAAGGGTTATTTCACCTCTTCAGACAGGTCTTGGGTCAAGAACAAAATCTAGAGAGATTGTATATGGAATACTTTTTTTTTCTGAAAGTTTTATTCCACTGAAATTGTCGAATCATTTTCGGTTTATTGTTGTGATATATTTTTTTAGAATGAAATACATTTTTTTCAAATAGAAATCAATATCTATTTATTTATAGCGTGTCTTTTACAATTATACGAAAAGCTAAACATATAATTATATTCCTCTGAATTCTTCATGAAATCAGCTCTGGTTTTTGTTGCCTACTAGCCACTTCCTGATCAATTCCTTCACATTCCAGTGAATTAACTGATTAGTTAAATAATGAAAATATTGGATTTATTTTACCAATATTTTTGGGGGAAAAATTACAATGTATGCGTCCTTAGAGTGTATAAGTGATACGGTCACAAAAATTTATGGATGTTCTGCAACACTTGCCAAATAAACAATTCTAATTAATAATGATTAATTATTTCACTGAAGCTACAGCTGTTTTTCGTTAATTTTTCTATTCCAAACTGGATATTTGTTATATAGACATTATTTTTTGTTTACTGTGATATATTCTCTAGTATTGGTTATTGAATACTTTTATTTCTGATCCCTTTATTCTACGTAGACACAGTGAAATATTTTTTTTGTTGTTAGATGTTGTGAGATTATTCAGAACTTCATATTGAATACTTTTTTTTTAAGTTGTATTCTACTAAGGCATTGTTGAATGATGTTTTGTTTATGGTTGTGATTTATTTTTTAGAATTAAATACATTGTTTTGGAAGAGAAATCTATATCTATTTATTCATAGTGTATCTTTTAAAATTCAACGAAAAGCTAAACGTATAATTGTAGTCCTCTGAATTCTTTCTGAAATCAGCTCTGGATTTTGTTGCCCCCCAGCCACTTCTTCATCAATTCCTCTACCTTCCGGTTACATTTCTGGAATGAACTAATTGATTAATTAAATAACGAAAATGTTGGATGATTTTACCCATGTCCACTTCGTTTTCATTGTCATCTATTTCGCCATCGTTTCGTTCAATGCAGAACTACAGCAACCTACCAGGTATATCCTTTTCGATTAACTTAAGTGTGTTTTGGGTAATTTGAATCTTCGATTTTAGGTGGAAATATTGCATTGTGTGCAACCTATGCAACCTATTACACCAGGGAAGTCGAATTTTCATTGAATATAAAAATATTAATAAACTTAAATAATTTTGCAATATTCTAAAATATCAATACCTACCTTTGCCTTTACCTATACTATTCAATTCCGCCAATGTTTGTGGGAATCTAACAAATCTATTCAATATTTCTGGTTTATTTAAAACATCGACAATTTGCAATATGATAATATTTTGCACCGTAAAAATACCAACTTATTTACCAACAACAGATTTGAGGTTGCAAAATGTGTAGAGGCTTGCATAATCAACTGAATGCGAGTGGAATTCTTCCGAAAACGAGTGCTAAATAGCACTCGTTTATAATTTCGAGCGCTCGTGTCACCAAATCATATCATCTGTCAGTTGAGAATAGCAAAACGAGTGAACGTTCGTGATGATTACGAAAACGAATGATAATCGTTCGCAATGTCGACCTCAGAATAGGGCCCCTGGACGGTTATTTTCGAAGTAATACGGCCGAAATACACAGGTGAGCCTCCCCTGACACAACTTGATCCATCCCCAAAGAGTCCGGATGGAGCTTGTACGACGATTGGTGGTGTTACCGTGGTGTTTTTTGTGAATTAATCCTTGAATTTTTTTGTTTATCTGTATTCAGATAAACTACCGAAGAGGAAATAGGTTTATACTTGAAACACCATTCAACGAAAACAGTTGTGCATTTTCTTCTTAACTCGACAAGCTAACAAAGATTTGCATTCATTACGGAATGCCTCGCCATCTCAAACCATCACAAGGAATGCTTTGGGGAAGAAATCTGGAGGAGCGAAGACGTAGCCTCCTTGAAGCCATCCCAGTACTGGAGTTCATCAGAACTTTGGAACTGGAAGGCGAACTCTAGATGGTGATGACATCGACAGCTCTGACGGGAGGGCACAATAGAGCTTAAGGTCGCAGTGCTTCGTTACCCCCTACAACAATATACAATATATTACATGAATAAACGTATCGATATCGAAGTGTGCAGATGTGTATCTACTGTTCTCTCAAAGTTTAGTTATTTTGCATATATAAAGACGATTTTTCATTCGAAATTTGTGGTGTTTGGAACCGATTGTTGATTACACCAAGGATTCCTAATTTTCGCAATCAAATATAACGAACCATAGGCGAATTTAATTTATTGTTTATTCTTCGTTGGTGAGTTGATTTCCATTATACAAATTCAGATAACAAACATCTGGTTATTATTCTTGCGATACTAATCGATCTGAAAACTAAAGGAGACCACACATTCCACAATATTATGGCTTCAACAGGAAACTGCCCGATATGTGATGACAACTTCATCGTCAATAACAAATACATACAATGTGATCTGTGTTCACTCCACATTCATGTACAGTGTCTACGGATGAGGGATCCTATTTTGAAGGCTTTGACTGAATCAAAAAATCTGCGATTCTACTGCGACGATTGCATTCCAGTTGTAGACTCAAAGCTAACAAATTTGTCAATTTCTGATCCTGGAGCTCATAGTGATCAGATTAAATCGTCGGATTTCATCGAACAGATAGTATCTAAAACAACGGAGCAAGTCATGCGTGAAATGGGGGAAAAACTTTCTAAGTTTAGAACGCAAGTTGCAACGGAAATTCATATTTTGAAGGAAAGTAACGTCGATTTAGTTCGACTCCTTACCTCGCACGAGGAGTATCCGACATCAGATACAACTAAGGAAATCGTAATTCCGTATAATTTGAATAGAGATCAAGATGCCTATGTGAAGGTGGGGAGACAGAACAGCTCCAAATCAGTTCGCATTGGTGTCTCAAATAAAGGAAATATCCACAGCAATACGAAGCCTCTACAAAAGTCAAAGGATGGTGCTCCAAAACCTCTTAGGAATTGAGCGGGTCGCTTACCAAAGGAACAGGTGAATCAAATGCATTGATCCAGCTGGCTCCCAAAGGAAGAAATTGGATTTGGTTGGGAGGACTTGCTAGCACAACAACAGCCGATAATATAGTGTCATATGCCAAGGAAATATGGCCCCAGAACGACAT
Organism: Halyzia sedecimguttata; assembly: GCA_937662695.2. Taxonomy (NCBI): domain Eukaryota; kingdom Metazoa; phylum Arthropoda; class Insecta; order Coleoptera; family Coccinellidae; genus Halyzia; species Halyzia sedecimguttata. The sequence goes on along the minus strand of OW569416.2, from coordinate 3,542,330 downwards.
CCTATGTTTTGACCTCAAATCAAAACGCTCCAAAAAGTCATTCAAGATGGGAAGTAGAGATTTGTGCCTAGAAGATCTGCTCCAGGCCAAGCACTGGCCGGAGGGAACGCTTCTGAGACCATTTCGGACCGAAAGAAGGGAATTTTCCTCCTAGACTTCGGGTTCATTCTGGCCATCCGGATAAATTTAAGTTCAATTGCTATTATCAAAATGTGAGAGGTTTGCGGACAAAACTTGTTGAACTTGCGAATTCAATCTTAGTTGTAAATTTTGATAAAATTTTACTTACAGAAACTTGGTTGACTTCTGATTTTAAAAATGCTGAACTAGGTCTCAATAATTATTGTATATATAGGAAAGATAGAGATTCAACTAACAGTGATAGGCAAAGAGGTGGAGGAGTTTTAATAGCGATTAAAAAATGTTTATCATCTCGTCAATTATTTACTGGTTTCTCCAACATTGAACAATTGTTTGTCACAGTTAGCGTGGGATCAAAAACCTTGTTGTTTTCAAACGTCTATATACCACCGAACGGCACAGCACTACAGTATGAGACTCTCTGTGATGATCTTGAGAATATAATGGATCAGTATTCTTTCGCAGAATTAATCTGTTGCGGAGATTATAATCTACCTGGAGTGAGTTGGGGAGTCGAGGCATCATTAAACATGGGTAAGGGTAAAGGCTCTAATAATCATTCTATCGTTGCTGCCACAATGTCAACATTTTGTTTGGATCAGCTGAGTCGGGTAAGAAATTGTAATGACGTCACGTTGGATCTTATATTCGCTCACCCTTCCAAAGTCAAAGTCGAATCGGCTGATGAGTTTCTTTTGACGTGTGATTCACATCATCCAGCTTTATATTTCTCCGTTTTTAGTGAAGTGATTCCAGATCTTGAACAATCAATTTATTCTTTCTATGACTTCAAAAATGCTGACTATGACGGTCTAATACAATATCTGGGTAGTATCGGCTGGTCACCTCTACTGGGTGGCAAAGAAGTTGAAAGCTGCACCAATTTTCTTTATGAGGTTCTTTTGAATGGAATAAAGTTATATGTTCCCGAAAAGATTAGAAAAAAAAAAAATTGGTTCAAGCACTGACGTGAAGTCAGAAGCTTTTGCGCGTATGTTCTATTGTCCATACTTCTGTATTGGACACCCTTAATCGAATTTACCATGGTAAATTATGTTGTCCATTCTCCTGTATTAGACACTCTCAATTCGAATTTACCATGGTAAATTCGAATTGAGAATGGACAACATAATTTACCATGGTAAATTCGATTAAGGGTGTCCAATACAGAAGTATGGACAATAGAACATACGCGCAAAAGCTTCTGACTTCACGTCAGTGCTTGAACCAATTTTTTTTTTCGTGATATTTTAAAAATTTTCTAGGGGTACGGTTCTTGAAATTTTTTTTTTCGTCATTTTTTTCAAATTTTCTAGGGGTACGATTCTTACCAAATTTTACACACGTCTTTATGTTGATTTTCTACTGCTAGTTACCAAGCACCAATTCGATCAAATATTTATTTTTTGAGTTATCAAGGAAATAATATTCCAGGTGGGTATAACTCGGAAACCGTTACACCGATTATGCCCAAAAACGAACTCAACACTCTCTTTCGGATACGCAACCTACCCTGAAAATTACAAGTCCCTATCTCCTTTCGTTCGAAAGTTATCGAGGCAACGGTCACCCATCTACTGAACTCGCACAAGAATGCTCGAATCTCTAACAATATTTAACCGATCGTATTAAAACTTGAAACTTGTTAGTAGAGTTAGGTTATGAAGGCTCTTGCAAAATTTCAGCAATTTCAAACGAATAGTTACTGATATATAGAATTTTTTTTTTTATTTTCAATGATTTATTAAAAATTTTCTACAAATGGTATCCTCACCAAATTTTGCAAACATTTTTGCGTTGGCATTCTACAACTAATAACCATGTTTGAATTCAATCGGTTCAGTATTTTCCGAGTTAATGAGGAACAAAAAACCACCAAATTTCAGAAAATTTCAGATGGCTATAACTCTAAAACCGTTTGGCCGATTATGCTCATAAACAAACTGAGATGTCACGTTCTGGTGCACATCCTAACCTGAAAATTTCAAGCCGCTACCTCATTCCGTTCTCAAGTTATCGTGACAACAAAAATATATTTTAATAATTTTTTTAAAATTTTCTAGCCATACGATTCACACAAAATTTCACGAACGTGCTAAGGATCATATTCTACAACTACCCACCAAGTTTCAATTCGATCGGATTTATATTGGTTGAAAACAAAATTATTACTCGGAAACCACTGGGCCGATTATGCCCATTAACGAACTTGTCCGTCGTATTGAGATGCGCCACCTACCCTGAAAATTTCAAGTCGCTAGCTCTTCTCGTTCTCAAGTTATCGTGGCAACGGCCGGACGGCCGGACGGACAGAATCAAATTTGACCTCGAATTCTTCATTGGGGAGTCGAACTTAATCGTTTGAGACCATTTTCGTCAAAAAATTCGAAAGTTACAGACATTTGGGCAAAACTATAACGCGATGTTCCCCAGAACATACGCGCAAAAATACAATTTTCCATGTTGGTTTTAAAACGAGTTAAAGATAATGATATCCGAGAAAAAACAAGTTCATAAAAGGTATAAACAGGGTGGTGATGCTGGAGACTATTTGTCGTTCAAAAAGCTCCGAGATAGGTGCAGGGCGGAAACTGACTCATGCTACAGAAAATACATAGAATCAGTTGAAGCCGAAATCTCTAGCAACCCTAAGTATTTTTGGAAGTTTATTAATGATCGCAAGACCCAGAAGGGACTCCCGAAAACCATGTTCTTCCAAGAGAAAACTGCGAGTAATAACATCACTACTGCAGAGCTTTTCAGAGAATATTTTTCAGGCATTTACAAAAGGCCGATTGTAGATAGTGACCGAATGGTATACTATGATCAAACAATTGATATTCGGCGTTGTTGTTTCTCTGAACAAGAAGTCCTTGAACTTCTGCAATCATTGCCTGAAAAAAGCGATTGTGGACCCGACAAGGTGTCGGCTTTATTATTGAAAAGATGTTGCTCAATTTTGTCGAAACCCTTATGTTTCCTGTTTAATTTATCGGTTAGTAGGTACAGGTAAATACCCAAATCGTTGGAAATCCAGCTATATCACTAAATACCTACTACTTTAAATTTACCTACAGGTAAATACCCAAATCGTTGGAAATCCAGCTATATCACTCCAATATTCAAATCGGGTGACGTAAGTGATATCATGAACTATAGGCCAGTGACAAAGAGCTCTTATATCCCAAAAATTCTCGATACGATCATTACGAATAAGATAACACCCATTCTCAGAAAATTTTTTATCAACGAGCAACACGGATTTATTGCTGGTAGATCAGTATCAACGAATCTATTATGTTATATAGATATAATTATGTCTGCAATGGAAGGTAAATTACAGATTGATGCGAATTACACTGACTTTGCAAAGGCCTTTGATAGGGTTCCTCACTGGCTACTGATCATCAAGCTCAGGGCATTGGTCATTGGATCACCTCTGCTGGATTGGATCTGTGATCGTCTGAAAGGAGGAGTACAATACGTTCAAATTTCGGACGTTTGTTCTGAGGGTATTGATGTCACTTCGGGAGTCCCACAGGGTTCACCGATATCACCGCTTTTATTTTTGTGTTTCATTAATGACATCACTGCTGTCATAAGATTCAGTTCATTTCTACTGTTCGCGGATGATCTGAAGGTGTTTCGTGTTGTCAAATCCTTGCAGGATTGTCTGTTATTACAGAGGGATCTTGACAACATTGTTGAATGGTGTTCTAAAAATGACATGGAACTCAATGTTGATAAATGTCAAACTATGAGATTTTATAGAAACAACTCACCAGTATTTTTCGATTATTCAGTGAATGGATCCCGTTTAAAAGCGGTTAACGTGGTAAGAGATCTCGGAATCCTGCTGGACGTAAATTTGAGCTTTATTCACCATATCGAAAATGTGTCGGCTAGGGCTCTCAGAATGCTCGGTTTTCTCAAGAGAAATATGAAACATTTTGGAGTTCCTACAATAAAAATTATGTACTTTGCCCATGTAAGAAGTATCCTGGAATATTCCTGCGTAGTGTGGACACCTTTTTATAGAGTTCATATTCAAACCATTGAAAGGGTACAAAATAAATTTTTGAGGTGGATAGCATATAAGTGGGGTTTACCTCGCGAATCTATTAATTATGAAATCATTCGTGATAATTTGTCGATCACTCTTCTCGAAACCAGGCGTCGTAATTTCGGCATTATGCTGATTTATAAAATTATACATAATTTCATCGATTGTCCTTATCTTCTGCATACTGTTGGAATTAATGTTCCTCAGAGGAACTTGAGAGTCTGGGATTTGTTCAGAATTAAGTTCAGTAGAACAAATTATTTAATGAACAACCCTCTTGATTGAGCATTACGTGCTGCTGGTTCGGTGGATATAGATTTATTTCATGTTACAATTTTTCAACTGAAGCGTTTCTTTGGAGTATTTCATTAGTTAGCATTTTTGGTGTTTAGGGCTCCATTTTTGCTTTTTTTGCTTGTTTATTTTTTTTTTCATGGAATTTCTGTTAATTTTAATACATGTATATTTTGATTGATAATATTTGTAAAATGGCAAGACCGTTTATAGTTAAATAAATAAATAAATAAATAAATGAATAATAATAATATATACGAAGAGCTATAAATCCATACTACAAGGCAAAAAGTGGGAAAGCCCTGTGGACAGGAGCTTTGGCGGTCTTGTTCAAACTTTGACAAATCATATCTCCGAAAGTATTGGTTTCTCAGAGTTGGGAATTATGTCAATGGAATCTTCTGATACAACTTCATCATGAAAGAAATTAAATTAAGAACAATTCGTTCAAGCACTCACGTGAAGTCATTTGCTTTGGCGAGCATGTTCTATTGTCCATTCCAGGAGAATAGACCGGTCCAGGAGGTCTATACCGATGGCAAATTCGATTAAGAGTGTCCAATAGAAGTGAATGGACAATAGAACATGCTCGCAAAAGCTCCTGACTTTCCGTCAGTACTTGAACCAATTTTTTTTTTTAGTTGTCGGGGAAATAATATTCCAGGTGGGTATAACTCCGAAACCATTGTGCCGATTTTGCCGAACAGCAGACTTAACTCTCTCATTCGGATGAGCAATGTACCCTGAAAATTGCAAGTCGCTATCTCTCTCTGGTCGAAAGTTATCGTGGCAACGGTCACTTGTCCAGCTACTGAACTCACTCAAAGCTGCTCGGATCTCATACAATATAGATCCGATTGTGTTCAAATGTCGGACGAATATTTTCTGATATATGGAATTATTTCAATGATTATCATTGATTTTTGGCGCTCTTGTTCCTCGGAACAGAGTACTTATCAATTTGCCCAAATGTCTGTAATTTTAGAATTTTTGGCTGAAAATGGTCTTGAACGATTTGGTTCGACTCTCTGATCAAAAATCCGTGGTCGGAATCGATTCTGTCCGGCCATCCGGCTGGCTGTTTACACGATAACTCTCGAACGGAATGAGCTAGACAGTTGAGATTTTCAGAGTAGGTTTGATTAATATATTTTGAACTATTAAAATAATTTGTTCGTAATCCATTACCACATTACCTACTCAAATATCAGGAATAAATGGAAAATCTGCTATGATTGTGTGCAGCCCTACTCTAGACATTTCGATAATACTTTCCTGCACCGAGTGTAAGTTGCAACAACCCATTCCACGATGTTGAATCATTGCAGATTGCTCATTTAATCTTGATAAATAAATTTAATGACATTTTTGAAGCATTAAAGCATTGAAGCATTGTAGATTGCTCTTTTTTCAAATAATTTTTGAAGCATTGTTTTTGAACGACACTTTTTTAAATCTAATTTCTTTCATGATGCAGTTCTATCATAGGAATCCATTGAGATATCGGAGATATAATCTGTCTGTTTGAACAAGAGCGCCAAAAAGCTCCTGTCCACAGGGCTTGAACCAATTTTTTAAATTTAATTTCTTTCATGATGCAGTTCTATCATAGGAATCCATTGATGTAATTCCCAACTCTGAAAAACAAACACTTTCGGAGATATAATTTGTCTGTTTGAACAAGAGTGCCAAAAAGCTCCTGTCACAGGGCTTGAACCAACTTTTTTTTAAATTTTCTAGTAATGTCACCCTCACGAAATTTTGCAAGAATGTTTGCGTCGGCATTTCACAACTCATAACCATGTTTGAATTGGATCGGTTTCGTATTTTTCGAGTTATTGAGGAAATAACAACCAAATTCAGATGGGTATTTAACTCCAAAACACTTTTGCTGATTATGCCTATTTACAAACTCAAATATCGCATTCAGATGCACAATCTAACCAAGTTCAAGTCCCTATTTCTTTCTGTTCTCAGTTTATCGTGACATAAATAATTAATAATGATTTCAAAATTTTCTAGAGTTACGATTCTCACAAAATTTTACATAGGGCTTATCAATTTATCCAAATGTCTGTAATTTGAAAATTTTCGGATGAAAATGGTCTTAAGCGATTTCGTTCAACTCACTGATCAAGAATCCGTAATCAAAATCTATTCTGTCTGGTCGTCAGGCCGGTCCTCCGTTAACACGATAACTCTCGAACGGAATGAGCTAGACTGCTGAAATTTCCAGAGTAAGTTTGGGAGATAAATATCTCGGTTATGTTCGTTATTTGGCAAAATCGGCCTAATAATTTTGGAGTAACGAAAAAAAGTTTTTTTACATTACAAATTTCAAATTTAAGATTTTTTTAAGATGTAGTTTCACCATAAAAATCCATTGATATCATTTTCAACTGTAAGAAGTAAATACTTTCGGAGGTATGATGAAATAATAAATCTTATTTCTATGTTTTCACAGAATGCTGTACTTAATTATTCTATCTATGAATTATTATAAGATCTGTGTTCGCACTTGTCATCTTACTTTCTTATGAGAGACATGTCAAATTTATTTCTGGTTCGTTATTCTATATAGAATACCACTCCTATTCTAGAAAACAAAGTATGATTGAACGCAAAATGACCAATGAAATAACCGCAGCTTTCGTAGACCTATGATATATGATACTATACTTTTAAGTTGTAATATAATGCCCGTGCATAGTCCAGATGATGATGGAAATCTATACTTCGGTGAGTTAAGCAAATTGGGTTCAGAATATCTCCAGTAAAAACAAAACTGGAATGGATATAATATAATTTTCAGAGTAGATTTGAGGAATCAATATCTCGGATAAGTTACTGGGTAGAATCGTCTGGTGGTTTCGGATTAATATTCTTTGGCACTCTTGTTTTTTCTTTAAATACACTTTTTTTGAATTCAATTTCTTTTAAGGTGCAGTTGTATCATAAGAATTCATTTATATCATTCCCAACTCTGGGTAACCAATACTTTCGGAGATATAATTCGTCAAAGTTTGAACAAGAGCGCCAAAGCTCCTGTCCACAGGGCTTTCTCACATTTTCTATTGAAAAGTCAATAAATTTTGCATATGCTGGTTCACTCTGTCATGGAAGTGCATTCAAGATCTCAGATGCAATGCAGCGGATTATATCTATAAATTGTGTTGAGTTGTATTTCACCCGAAGATTATATTGCCCAAGATATTGATAGAACAAAGATGTTTGTTATTGACGGGACTTTACAAAGCCATTAAATTTATCAAATTGTATCGTTAGTCAGCACCAACAGCCCAGAACAGAAGGAGTCACTATTAAGTTGTCCCATTTTAAATGTCATGTATGCAACCGTCATCTGATAGTTTGATTTGAAATAGCTCTTGCAGTGAATAGTTTGCTTAAAGAAGCTATTAATATCTGATGCTATGTATTTTCTGTTTCTTCTTGCCGTGAGTATTATTAAACGTTGTTGAGCTTAACTTGTAGATCTTTCTTGTCCTCCCCCATGTATGGCAGCCGATCCATTCTCTAAATAGAGTACAAGCTGGGCTCACAACACTTCTTGATAAATTAACCTGCATAGCGAAGCGAATTACACTGTTTCTGATAGTCGTAAAGGCATAATGTTACTGAAAGTGAACTTTATTTTCCATAACACCAGTGAAGAGGTCAATAAAACGTTGTCGTTTTCAACCACCTTCATACATATACCGCCGTATTCACAAAGCATTCGATATCCGTTAAGTCCTAACTGAGGTCCTCAATGTCCTCAACGTGAAAACTAACTTGAAATAGGCCTGTTTCATCACCGCTAAATACGTTAACTGCGGTTACGATTCATATTTATCCTTAATTGAGGACCTCAGTTAGGACTTAACGGAGATTGAATGCTTTGTGAATACGGCTGATAGTATTAGAAAATTATTCAGTTATTCAGTGACCCAAAGGTGTCAAGATGAACATACTAAAATTCCTCGAGGGTGGGACACGAGCCGGCGGGGGATTCCGGGGAAAAGGTCTCTTTTTGGCGCTCTTGTTCCTCGGAACAGAGTAATTATCAATTTGCCCAAATGTTTGTAATTTTCGAATTTTTGTCTATTTTGACTATCGGTTTAATAGTTTCGGAGTAATGAAAAAAAAATTTTTACATTACAACTTTTGAATTAAAATTATTTCAATATGCAGTTTCATTATAAGAATTCATTGTTATCATTTTCAACTCTAGCAAGCTCATACTTTCCGAGATATGATGTTTCAAAGTTTTAATAATACATCGTAAGTTCTATGTATTCACAAAATGTGAACACAGAATCTGTCTGTGTTCACTGTTCATGAATGTCTACTTTTGAAAATACTTTCTCTTCGAAAATAAGTATCCGATTCTTGAATTTGTGAATATATACAAGACTGTTTTGAAACCGAAAATAATATTGACTGATTACATATTGAATAATTTATGTATAAATATTGGGGATGATGTTTCAGAAGATTTAGAATTGGATCATTTTAATGATGTAGTTTATGGAGGCAATAGGAAAGAAGAACATAATGGAATCATCAAAAGAAATTACTGTTCGTTGGCCACTGAGGTTAATATTACCTTTTACTGCCTTAAGTAGTGAGACATGTTCCTATATACATTATTTCCATAATATTGCTAGCAAAAAAATACTGAAATATGGACCTACATTTGTGTAACAAACATTTTTTCTTGAGTTAAGGTTCATAATACAGAAAAAAATATACCTACTCAAATATCAGGAATGAATGGACAATCTGCTAAGATTGCCTCTTGCCTTTCTCTAGACAGTTCGAGTTAAGATGTCGAACGGAACAGACGTGTATGTGAATGCTCTATGTAAAAAGTGCAGAGCAAAGGTTATTAATGGGTTGAAATGCAAAAAATGTAACTCTGTGTTTCATCCAAGTTGTGCAGCTAAGTACAAAGGTCTTAAACAAACTGAAGACAAAAAATGTGTTATATGCTGTGATGACAAAGTTGATGCCAAAATGGATGTGGTAGTACTAAGTGAACCTGATTGTGACAAGGAATTATATGAGGCGCTAGAAGATCCTGATAGAAAGTTGGATGCAGCTCTAGTGAGTTATTTGATGAAACAAAAGGATATAATCATCACCGAATTGAGAGATAAAATCAAATTATTGAATATTCATATTGACCTTCTAAATAAATTAAACACCTCGAATATAAATAAAGATAAGGAATCATATAAAGATGTATCGACAAGAAATGAGGCTTTTTCTGGTAATTCAGATGATGAACAAACGAGACGAGGAAATCCAGCTGCTGACCCACAAAAAGCAGGGAATTCCAAAACAAATGGTGAACATACAAGTGTTGTGGTTCATTCGCAACCAGCTGGGATTCCCAAAATAAACAGACATCATATGACAGCAGCACGACTTGAAATAAATAACTCGCAGAAAAGCAACGAAATCATTAATTTGGCTAATATAATATCTCCAAATGAAGACAACGATAATTGGCAAACCGTAAAATATAAACAGAAGCCGCTAAGAAGAAAAAGGATTGTTGGATGTAATGTGGAATCTTCTGTGAAAGGAGTACCTAAATATGTGACTTTGCATGTGTCAAGAGTGGAGCATTCTACTACTGCCGATGATTTGGCCAATTTGTTGACTCCCGCTTTTCCTGAAGTGAAATGTGAATTGATGACATCAAAGTATCCGAGTGTTTACTCATCATTTAAGGTAACGATTGACGACAAAAACTTTCGCAAGGCTATGGACCCCAGACTGTGGCCTTGTGGTGCTTGTGTCAGCAAGTTTTTTTGGATGAGGAATCAGTCAACCCCTGTAAAGGACTGATGTTCACTCCTCAGTTAATGTTATTGAACGCACTAAGTCTCAACGCCGATACAATTAACATTTTGGAAGTCGATATTGGGGACACTGACCTTCAGTTCCTATGTTTTACTGAAACTCATTGTAACAGTGATTCTATACTTTACAGGAACATCAATGGATTCCATTTATCTGCCCATTATTGTAGAAAAAAATTTGAAAAGGGTGGTGTTGCCATGTATTCTAAACTCGGTTTGAAATGCAAAGAACTTGATCTAAAAGAATTCTGTGTAGATAAGGATTTTGAGATTTGTGGGTTATCTTATAAAACGGGCGAGAGTGTTAGCATTGTCTTAACTTGTTATCGCTCTCCTAGCGGGAATATGAACACTTTTTATGATAATATCCTGAAAGTGCTAGAACTGGAATATAAACCAAATTATTACATAACTATGGTGGGGGACTTGAACATAGACTCGTCTGCCAATTCGGCAGACTTGTATAGTTTTAACAGGCTCTGTAACATTATGGGTAGTTTTAATATGACTTCCGTTGTTGGGTGGCCAACAAGAGTGACTTATCATTCAGCCACCACAATCGATCATATATTTACTAATTTTAGCGACTCTGTTGTCTGCGTCGTTGATAATTTATTGTCTGATCACCGAACTGTACTGTTTGAGATTCCTGAGCGAACTGATGTGAGAGTTGGTTGGTCTCATATGAGAAGAAACTTTAATGATCGAGCGATTCATTGTTTCAAAACAGCACTTCTACAGGAAAATTGGTCTAAACTCTATGATATGTCTGACATTAACAAGGCTTTCGATTTGTTTCGGGAAGTATTCGTCTTTTATTTTGAAATATACTTTCCTTTAAGAAAATGCTACAGTATGAAAAAGAGCAGTCAAAGATGGGTCACAGATGATGTCAAATTATCTAGTGTCAAATTGAAGGATTTGCATTACCTACAATCAGAGTACCCTGAATTACGTAACACATATAAGGCTGCAAAGAAAAAACATGAAAAATTAGTAAAAACTTCCAAAAAAATGTACTACCAAAATACTATAGCTAATTCAGTAAACGTTAACAAAACAGCCTGGAACGTTATCTCGGAATTGAGTAACAGAAGGGTTAGGTCACACAATAATATTGAAATCATGAAAGATGGAGTAATATATGAAAATGCTCGTGAAGTGTCAAATTTGTTCAACAATCATTTTATAATTGCTCCGAAGGAAATAATTAACAAGATTGATCAAAGTAAAATAAAAAAAATGAAAAATCCAAAAATTGAAATGAATAACTTTTCTATTTTTCTCAGCCCCTTTGCTGCTATAGAACTGGAAACGTTACTGAGAACTAAACTAAAAAATAAACATTCGGCGGGAAATGATGACATACCATCATTTCTACTGAAAAAATGTCTGAATAGTATAATTGAACCCGTTACATTCTTGGTGAATTTGTCTTTTTCAACAGGCAAATTTCCGGATACCCTTAAAACAGGTAAAATTATTCCCCTCCATAAAAAGGGTCCTGCCAACTTGATCGATAATTATCGACCAATAACAATTACGCCAAGTTTCTCAAATATCTTTGAATATTCATTTTTGGATCGATCGCCTCTTAAATTTCTTGAAAAAATTCGATATTTTGAGCAAAAATCAGCATGGGTTCAGAGTCGGTCATTCCACAAATACGGCTGCAACTTCGTTCTTCGGGAAGATAGTGGAGTTTCTTGAAGCAGGTGAGTGCCCTGCGGGGATATTTTGTGACCTCAGCAGGGCGTTCGACTGTGTTGATCACCAGATTATGTCAACGGAGTTGTATAGCTACGGAGTTAGGGGTCCAGCTTGGATTTCTTCCTTCCTGTTCAACCGACTGCAATACGTGAGCTTGCCAGAACTCGTTTCTGGAACAGTCCCGCAGGGATCAATACTGGTCCAATTCTATTTCTGTTGTACACCAACGATCTTGGTGACCACTTGACACAGACTCATATAACAATGTTTGCTGATGATACCTCCTTAATAGCTTCGGATAAGGACGAAATAAAAACACAACGGAAAAGTGAACAACTCTTGAACTCCATAAACAACTGGTGCAGCTTGAATTTTTTATACCTGAATGCCTCTAAAACGCAAATAGTTAATTTCCATAATTGGCAAAAAAATTGTCTACCAATATCAATCTGCGTTAATGACGTATCAATTAACAACACAAATGTGACCAAATCCATGGGTCTGGTGATTGATGAAAATGTCAACTGGAAGAGTCATTGCATATGCCTGAACAAGAGGTTGAATTCTTTATGTTATTTGTTCAGGGGTCTCAGACAAGTCTTGGAGGAGCCCTAACTATTGGCCTTGTACCACTCTCAGGTAGCGTCCCGAATTAGGTATGGTTTATGTTTGTGGGGTAACTCCACTTCTGTTAATGACGTGTTTATTTTGCAAAAAAGGATAATGAGAGTAGTGGCAGGCGTTTCTTCATCCTACTCCTGTAGGGGATTGTTTGTCAAATTTAATGTAATGAAACTTTTTTCTATGTATATTTATGAAATGTGTACTTTTGTGTTCATGAACAAAACTAAGTTCACTCAGAATAAGGACTTGCATAATGTGAATACTCGACAGAGGAATAATTTCCACATTCCTTTTTATAAATATAAAATTTCGCAAAACTCACTTGCATATTTAGGTTTGACTATATATAACAGACTGCCACTTGAAATACAAAATTCTAATGAAAATAGAAAGTTTTGCACAGCGCTGAAAAAGTTCCTGATTAAAAATTGTTTTTATTCTTTGGACGAATATTTTAACAGGTGATGTCTTAACATTTGTGTCCGTGTTGTTCTGTTCCGATTTGCTTTCTTTCTTTGTGGCTATTCCTATACATATGTAATTGTGTCTTACTGGAAAATAAATTATTATTATATATTATATTATTATTATTATGAACTTTTCTTAGGTATTTCGAGTTGAGAAAACTATGCACTGAGTGTAAATTGCAACAACCCGTTCCACGAGGTTGAATCATTGCAAATTGCTCATTTAATCTTGATAAATAAATTTAATGACAATTTTTGAAGCATTAAAGCATTGAAACATTGTAGATTGCTCCTTATTTTTGAAAGATAATTTTTGAAGCATTTTTTTAAACGACACTTTGTTTAAAAGTTAATTTCTTTCATGATGCAGTTCTATCATAGGAATCCATTGATATAATTCCCAACTCTGAGAAACCAATACTTTCGGAGGTATAATTTTTCTTGTTGAACAAGAGCACCAAAAAGCTCCTGTCCACAGGGCTTGAACCAATTTTTTTTTTAATTTTCTAGTAATGTCACCCTCACGAAATTTTGCAAGAATTTTTGCGTCGGCATTTGACAACTCATAACCATGTTTGAATTGGATCGGTTTCGTATTTTTCGAGTTATTGAGGAATTAACAACCAAATTCAGATGGGTATAACTCCAAAACCCTTTTGCTGATTATGCCTATTTACAAACTCAAATATCGCATTCAGATTCACAATCTAACCAAGTTCAAGTCCCTATTTCTTTCTGTTCCCAGTTTATCGCTCCTGTCCACAGGGCTTGAACCAATTTTTTCTGTTTTTTTATTGTAAAGGGTGTCCCAGCAAGAACTTTAATTTCGAATTGCGCGCCATTTTTGACTATCAATTGTTGGGTCAGCCATATTTGTTGTTTGTTTAATTAAAACATAGTCATTTACGAAAATAGTCTGTTATAGCTTGGAAGAACGTTTGCTAATAGTGAAACCCCATAATAGAAATGACGAAGGTGCCATCGTGACTGTCGACGGTCATAGTTACCGGGCCATATTGACAGACTCTTTTTGGCAAGAATTAGACGGAATGGACTTAAATGAGATGTGGTTTCAACAGGATGGCGCTAGCTGTCACACTGCAAGGAAACAATGACTTTGTTACAAACCAAGTTTTCAGGTCGAGTAATTTCTCATTTCGGAGACCACTAAGAAGTTGAGATTTAGCTTATTTGGAATATTTTCTCTGGGGTTTCTTGGAAAGTAGGGTCTATGCGAACCATCCTGAGACAACTAAGGAACTCAAAGAAGAAATTGCATGTCAAATTCGTCAAACACAGCAGCCCTTACTGCAAAATGAGCAGCAAAATTTCAACAAAAGAGTGCTTACCTGCCAACAGAGCAACGGTGGCCATTTAACCGATATTTTGTTTCATGTGTAAATCACTACCTCCATACATATGTAGAAAAAAATGGTCATAAAATATTAAATAAATATAAATTTTTTAATTTTTAAAATTCAAGTTCTTGCTGAGACACCTGCTTTTCATAATATTTCTTCAGTTACTGGCACATTATTTATCTACATTGAAGTTCCTATAAATTATGTCGAAAAATTTTTACTGTAGGATCAATTTTTTAATAAATACATTAGGTTAGATGTAAAAAAGCTTATAATTCGCGACCAAATCAACATCCGAACAAAAAATGGGGGCGTCGAAATCGTTGGCTGATATAAACTTAAATCTCACAATGAAAGTCACTGTTCGACAACAGCATTTTCTGTCAAATACAAAAATCAAATCCCAAATTACACAACTTATTCCAGAAAAATGTGGGAAAGCCCTGTGGACATGAGCTTTGGCGCTCTTGTTCAAACTCTGACAATTCATCTCCGAAATGATTGGTTTCTCAATGTTGGGAATGATATCAATGGATTCTTATAATAGAACTGCATCATAAACGAAACTAAATTGAAATTAAATAACGAACTTATCCGAAAAATTCATTCCTCAAATCTCCTCTGAAAATTATGTTATATGAATTGAAACTTAGCCAATATTCCGTTGTTTTCACTGAAGATATTTCGAATATATTTTCATCATCATATGGATTATCAAAGGGCATATAGGGTAGGAGTAATTATAATATCCTATAATTGTTCATTTTGCATTCAATCATACTTTGTGCGAACAGAAATAAATATATTTGACATATCTGTCATAGGTATATAAGATTATAATGTATGAACAGCGAACACAGGGCCCCTATTCACGAAATGTTGATAGAGATCAGTGTTGCCAACCCCAAGAAACTAAAAAACAACAGCTCACCAATAAAAAAAACAGGAGAAAACAGTAGTTTAAGAAGAAAAAGGCTGATTTCATACTTTCTTCCTATAATTAAAACAACTACCTACTCTTATTAGTTACCAGAACTCACATACATTGTTCTATTATAGCATTGATCACAACGTAATAATAAACAAAAATTAAAGTTAAATTATTTTTCACTCTTATCTTCAATTGTCTGATCTTCTGTATTTTCAGAAACAATTTTAAAATCATACATATTTTTGTTAAATTTTCATTTCATTTCATTCTCTTTTTAATGTGCCAGGCAACTTAGGCCATCTACACAGTTCTATAATATTTCTTTCACGAAGACTATTTGTTTCAAGACATATACACCCAAACACCACATCCATGTCCTAAGCGGGATTCGAACCCGCGACCATCGGCACCAACGTGAGATCTTCTCCCACTAAGCCACCTAGGCCGACTTTATTAAATTTCTTCGTGTGCCTTTCTGTGGCTTCAAATAAGTAGCAATCGGTTGTTTCGGATTTAGTGTGGGTAGATACTGCCATCTGATATCATTGTGTTTTATTACATAGTGGTTATCAAAAAATATTTCCATGGTGTAATCGGTAGCGCTGAACGCCAATCGAAAAACAGTAAAAATCAGGAATGAAACAGAAAACAGGGGCATACATGTGAAAACAACAAATATACTGTTTAAACAGTAGGGACTGATAGAGATCTCTCCTACGAGATTTATCACGTGATCCACGTGTCAGTGACTCTGCGCAAACTCCGTTTGTGAATTGTTGGTTGAAATGTGTTTCTCTACTACCAAATAGTGAGGGAGAAGTGAGTTGAGATTTCTTGTAGGAGTTCTGGCATGAGAATACTCATCTCTACGAATGTCAAGTATACGGGGCCTGATAGAACACAGACATATAGAATTCGCATTCTGTGATAACATAGAACTACGATGAAATTTTGAAAAATCATATCTCCGAAAGTATTAGCTTGTTAGAGTTGAAAATGAAATCAATGGATTCTTATGATGAAACTGCGTCTGAGTTTGAAATTTTTAATGCAAAAAAGATACTTTTTTTCGTTACTACGCTTTTTGCCCAATAACGAACCTAGCCGAGATATTTATCTCCCAAAGCTAATCTAAAAATTTCAACTGTCCAGCTCATTACGTTCGAGAGTTCTCGTGTTATCGGACGGACGGACGGACATAATCAATTTCGACCACGGATTCTTGATCAGTGAGTCAAACCAAATCGTTTGAGACCATTTTCAGCCAAAAATTTGAAAATTACAGACTTTCGGGCAAATTGATGAGCATTCTGTTACCAGTAACAAGAGCGCCAAAAATGCCCTCTGCATAAATAGAAACACTAATAGCTGCAAGTGAAACATGGAAACTTAGAGCCAATTAATACCTCTGATCCTGCTGCTCCTGACGTGTTGCCAAGTTCCATTTTCTGTCGGTGCAAAAATGGTTGTACTGGAAAATGCAGTTGCCGAATAGCAACAACGGATTCTGACGAATAGTTTCTGAAATATAAAATTTTTGGATAAAAAAATATTTTTTGCTAGTATTAGGATATTCACGAAATTTTTGCAAAAATTAGCGCGTCAGTATTCTACAAGTAATTGCCAAGTTTAAGTTGGATCGAATTTGTATATTCTGCGTTAATGAGGAAATAAAAACAAAATTTAAGATGGGTATAACTCCAAAACGGTTTGGCCAATTATGCCCATTACCGAACTGTCCCATTCAGATGCGCAACCTACCATGAAGATCTCAAGTCGCTGTCCCTTTCCCATCGAAAGTTATCGTGGCAACGGTTGTCCAGCTACTGAACTCACCCAAGGCTGCACGGATCTCCAACGATATAGATCCGAACGTAGTGAAATTTGAAACTTGAATGTATAGTTTTGGTCTTGAAGGCTCTCGCAAAATTTCAGCTATATCGGACATTAGTTTCTGAGATACAGAATTTTTGTTTTTGTCTATGATTTTTTTTCATTTCTAGATATACGATCCTCAAGATTTTTCGCAAAAATTTGCGCGTTGGCATATTACCATGTTTCAATTTGATCGGATCTGTATTTTATGAGTGATTGAGAAAATGACACAAATTTTCAGATTGGTAAAACTCCAAAACCGTTTGGCCGATTATTCCTATAACAAACTTAAATGTCACATTCGAGTGCACAACGTATCCTGAAAATTGCAAGTCACTATCCGTTCGGAAATTATCATGGTAACGGTCACCCATCCAGATACTGAACTCGCCCAACGCTGCTCAGTTTCCAGTATTCAACAACTCTTACAATATAAATGTTAAAATTTGTAACTTGTATTTAGAATTGGGATTTGAAGGATCTCGCAATATCGCTGAGATACATCAAATTTTTAAAATTTTCTAATGATACGAATTTTCGCAAAAATATTTATGTCAGCATTCAATACATATTTTAGGATATGATATGAATATATCAACTTCAATTGTTATACTGTGTAGGTTGGAGTGCCCTCAGAAGGGAAACCTCCAGAAACGATTCAAATTATCTCCATTGTTTGTATTTTATATCATCTATAAAATTATGTTTCTACTTCAACTTCTCAATTAACTGTTTCACCAGGAAACTACTTAACACAAAAAGCCGCAATAAAGCGGGTATGATCCAGCAGGAGATCTCATATAAATCTTGACTTCCATTCAAGTGCATATCGCAATAAACTTTACTCGGAAATATTTCATAAAAGAGTCTCCACCAAACCATAACTTCAATAAAGATAATTCGTCATGAAATTTCCTCCCAATCGGAAATTACGAATAATAATCTCAGATGTTATTGGTTATAGGTACTATCGGATTCATTGTATTCGTGCTCTTCTCAAAGATAATCCCAACGTTTCCTATCGAACCAATTTCATGTCATAAAAACGTTCGTAAAACAGATTCGAACTATCGGAGCATGAATCTGTTTTGGTGGTTACATTTTCTAGAATAATTTTTTGGCACTCTTGTTTCTCGGAACAGAGTGCTTATCAATTTGCCCTAATGACTGTAATTTTCGAATTTTTTGATGAAAATGGTCTTGAACGATTTGGTTTGACTCACTGATCAAGAATCCGTGGTCAAAATCGATTCTGTCCGGCTGGCCATCCGTTAACACGATAACTCTCGAAAGGATTGAGCTAGGCAGTTGAAATTTTCAGAGTAGGTTTAGGAGCTAAATATCTCGGTTCAATTCGTTATTGGGCATGATGGCTTCGGAGTAACGAAAAAAAAATTTTTTTTTAATTTACAAATTTCAAATTCAATTTTTTTTTAAGGTGCAGTTTCATCATAAGAATCCATCGATATCATTTTCAACTGTAACAAGCTCATAATTTCGGAGATATGATTGATCAAAATTTCAAACATAAATCGTACTTCTATGTTTTCACAGAATGCTGTACTCATAGAACTCTATACTACGTTAGTATAGAGTTCATTGGCTGTACTTAATTATTATAATTATTGTTTGATCTGTGTTCATTCATGTCATCTTATTTTGCTTTAAGTGACAGTTCAAATTTCTTTCTGGTTCGTTATTCTTGATATAAAATACCCCTCCTGTTATAGAGAAGAAAGTATGAATGAATGCAAAATAAGCAATGAAGTAACCTCAGCTATCGTAGAATTAAGGGGATGATAATTATGTTATACTTTTAAGATGATAATACAATGCCCGTGGATAATTCATATGATGATGGAGATATATACTTTGGTAGGTGAATTGGGTTAAGAATATTTCCAGTATGAACTGAATGAATTTCCAGTATGAACTGAAACTGGAATATTGGCTAAGTTTTAATTGTGTAATATAATTTTCATAGTAGATTTGGGGAACGAATATCTCTGATAAGTTCGTTATTGGGTCTGTTGGTTTTGAATTAATGAACTCTGGCTCTCTTGTTGACTTTAGATTCTTTTATGATGTTTGAATTTAATTTATTTTATGACGAAGTTCTATCATGAGAAACCATTGATATCAATCCTAACTCCTAACCTTCCGACCATTAGTACCCCACGCTCTGTGTTGAGCCTAGAGAATGTTGAGTTCAGTATGGACGAGTTGTTATCACTGTTGCGGCAACTCGATCCATCGACTGCTCCTGGTCTGGATGATATCACTTCGGAGGTGCTCAAGCGTTGTGCGGACTTGGTTGTTCCTCCTTTGATGAAAGTGATCAAACTTTCGTTGAGAAGATCTGGGGTTCCCAAACTCTGGAGGATGGCCAATGTTACGCCGATTTTTAAGAGTGGTGATAAAACCTCAGCTACCAACTACCGACCCATAAGTCTTCTGCCGATTGTCTCCAAGATTGTTGAGAAGATCGTAGCCCAGAGGATGATCTCCTTATTTTCCAGTAATGGGACCATACCGGATGAGCAGCATGGCTTCCTAAAGGGTAGATCAGTAATTACTTGCCTGCTACAGTGCGTAAATGATTGGACTAAGCGTGTTGATTCGAGAATACCAGTGGATGTTGTTTTTCTGGATTTTTCCAGGGCCTTCGATCGGGTTCCCATGAGGTGTTTGCTTCATAAGCTTGAACATGTAGGTATTCGGGGAGACCTGTTGCGGTGGATACAGTCATTCTGCTGTAGTCGTCAGTTTCGTGTTAGAGTTGGTGACTCTCTGTCTCCTTTGGTAACTGCGACTAGTGGTGTTCCCCAGGGATCAGTGCTGGGACCTCTGTTGTTTCTCGTCTATATCGCCGACCTTCCATCAGCCCTGAAGAGTTCATGTTCGTGCTACGCCGATGACATTAAATTTTACTCTGACGCATTGAACTTTCGTCAGCTGCAGGGTGATCTTGGAAGGGTACTCGAGTGGTCGCGAAAATGGCTGATTCCATTGAACATTAAAAAGTGTAAAGTGCTTCACCTTGGCAGAAATAATCCCCTGCATCGATATTTTTTGGACAGCGACGAAATAGAATCGGTCAAGCAGCACCATGATCTCGGTGTTACTGTGTCTCATGATCTTACCTGGTCGGCTCATATACAAAAAGTGTGCGCACGTGCGAATAAAATCCTATACCTCATTAGAAGGTCATTCCCACGTTGCTCAGTTAAAACGTACAGACTGCTCTACACGACATATGTTCAACCTATTTTGGAGTACGCTGGCCCGGTTTGGTATCCTTCCTTGGTCAGAGATCGTCGGCTTTTAGAGAGCATTCAGCGAAGGGCCACCAGGATTCCTTTTGGTTACTTGCGTCCGTCGTATGAGAATAGGCTTTGTTTGTTCAACCTCACTAAATTCACGGATCGCCGAGAACGTGTGGACTTAATTATTACGTATCGAGTGATGCATGGCATTCTTGGCAGTGATCTGAGTGACATTTTCACTCGCAACACAAATAGTCTGCGTGGCCATCCTTACAGACTGAAACGTGAGGTGTTTCATTTCACTCCCAGACAAGATTTTCTGGGATATCGGAGGTTCGCCAGCTGGAACTCCCTTCCAGCCGAGGTGGTCTGCTCTCCCACGGTGAACACATTCAAAAATCGGCTGGATGGGTTTCGTCGCGTGTGATTTGTGTTTGGATGGTTTTTTGGTCGAAGAACTTTTATTTCCTTCATTTTTTTTGGACAATTTATATTTATTTTAAATGGATGAATTTATGTTATTTTGTTCTGCTTTGCTTTCAACTTCACTTATGTTTTTATTTCACATATGTGCTCAGAATTTGTAGATGATAGCATTTGAAAGTTTATAGGCCTATGGTCTCCTTTCTTATACTTCAAATAATAATAATAATAATAATAATAACTCTGAAAACCAATACTTTCGGAGATATGATTTGTCAAAGTTTGAATCAGAGCGCCAAAGCTCCTGTCCACAGGGCTTTCATACTTTTTTTTTGTATATTGCGGTGAAAACGTTCTAGCAACACTACCTCAATTTATCACAGTGTGTATAGGCTTGAAGTATGTTGAATTTAAATATAGAATGAAAATTCTATGTCCGCTGTCCTCCGAAAGTTAGGAGTTTAAAGTTGCGTATGTACTACGCGCGGCAAATCCTCGAACATTGGCTCGCGGGGCGGCCTCGCGCTATGTAGACGGGGTTGCCGCCCGAGGCAGCATTGCGAGCCAACGTTCGAGGGTTTACCGCGCGTAGCTTATACGCAGCTTTACGCCTTAGCTCTACGTATGAGGAATTTATGGAAGTAATAAAAATCGAGTATTAACCTGCAATTATCTTTCGAGGATTTTGGTCCGATTGAAGGGATTGTAGAGGGGAAAAAATTAAGTGTAAAATTATTCAAAAATGAAAATGATCATTCGAAAGACATGAAACTGTAAATATTAATCACTTTAATCATGCTGAACTCTATTAGCAAGCGGTTAGCGCCTCGGAGTTGAAATATGCTGATTGCGGATTCTCATTCGGATTTGTCAGTTTCGTTCGATAATCTTATCAATTTGCCCCAATGTCTTTAATTTTCGAATATTTTGACAAATATGTTAAACTTAAACGATTTGGTTCGACTCACTGATATCAAGAATTCGTGGTCAAAATTGATTCTGTCCGGCCGGTCTAGGGCTTCACACGAGACGAGAGTAGGCGAGAGTATAAAAAATCTCGTCTCGCTCTCGCCAATTCCCAAAAAATTAAGTCTCGTTCTCGTCTCGTTATCAGTTGTCTGGTCTCGTCTCGCTTAATTCTGAATAACGATAATAAATATTATAATCTATAAACGAAATTGTTTACAATAATGAATAGTTTTGTAGAGCTATATTTATTTCGCTCTTATATAAACATATTTGTACATGTATATATTATTTTTAATTTTGTACACTGATAATTTCAACTTTTAAATTACTCGATGAACAAGAATACAAACATAATCACGCTTAAGTAGTCATTAAAGTATACTGTTCAATTGATTGCTTCTGACAAATATCTTGTGTTTCTAACGCAGAAGCAAATCACAAAATAATTAATTTTTATTTTATAGATGTTTTTCAGATTTTGGCAGAGAAAACCCAGAAAGAAACCTTTTAATAATCACGCTTGCATCACTTGCATAATTTTTCAATGATGTACATGTTTTTGCCATGATCATACCTGCTGTGGAAAATTATCTTTCAACAGGTACGGATGTAGCCATTAATAAATCGTCGGCCATCTTGGAAAGTGTAGAAAGAACTTTTTCATCACTCTCCACCACTGTAGACTATTTTTATTCCTATTTGATCTTTCTAACAGCAAATATTTTTCAAACTCAGTTTTCCAATATTTCGAAAGTTTTGTTGATGTTTTAAATAGGCTAGCGATATCGATACATTTTTTAATAGAATTGAACAATTTGGTATAGTTTTTAAAGAATACCTTTCCAGTGGGTAGATCATTGAAGGTGTTTTTGGCGTATTCCTCATAACACTTTTCGAAACATTTAATAGCTTCATTTCTTTACCAGTTTTATTATATGCACTTCCACAGATGTATACAATAATTATTGTTCACATCTTCACTACAAGGAGCACAAAAGAGAATGAATTTCTCCAGATGTTCAGATAGAGACGAAATTTTCAAAGCATTGGGATTTAGGGGCAATAAAAGTTGTCCGTTAAGAATTGAATTCATAATGGCATCCGTTCTTATGGTAGTGAATTCTATTTTTTCTTGAAAAATATCTGAATTATCGCAAGGTCATAACGAATTAATAATCTCCTAAAAAATCGTGTATTTCTATTACGATCATGCATAATATGGACAAAATATATTGGTAATTATAGTGGAAACTCTTCATATTCAATTGTTCTCTATGGGTGTTGAAAAAAGTCGAGTCGTATATAAAACTTCATACAAAAAATTTAACGAGACTCTCGTGTTGCCCTGTATGTGGTCTCGGTATCGCCTATAATATTTTTGAAAACGTCTCGTCGCGTCTCGCTTTTACGAGACGAGAACGAGACGAGACGAGAAAAATCTCGCTCTCGCGTGAAGCCCTAGGCCGGTCCAGCCGTAGACACGATAAGTCTCGAACGGAATGACCTAGATAGTTGAAATTTTCAGAGTAGGTTTGGGAGATGAATATCTCGGTTAAATTCGTTATTAGGCAAAATCGACCAGATGGTATCGGAGTAACGAAAAAAAAAAAAATTTTTTACATTACAACTTTCGAATTAAGAGTTTAGATGCAGTTTCTTCATAAGGATCCATTGATATCAGTTTTAACTCTAACAAATTAATATTTTCGGAGATATGATTTTCAAAATTTCGATATTAAATCGTGAATACATATGTCAGAATTAAAAATTCTGTGATCTTAGACGGTTCTCCCATTACTCTAGTCTGTCATTAAAAAGGTACGAAATGAATTCAAACCTCATAAAAGCTAAGAAACGGTCTATACCGATGGTAAATTCGATTAAGAGTGTCCAATAGAAGTGAATAGACAATAGAACATGCGCGCAAAAGCTACCGACTTCACGTCAATGCTTGAATCACTTTTTGTATGTTTCAACACGCAAATTTTCATAGTGAAAATATATTACACTATTTGACTGAAATACGCAATTATTTTAGTTTCATGTTTTCATGTATTTCTGTAGGTAGGGGAAAACCGGGAGACTTGCTCAGGTGGGAGAGTTGAACCACCTATCAAAACTCAATTTAAATTTCGCGCTAATGAAACGTCAAGACGGTCATTGGTACAGCACGGGACGCCAATAACCAGCAAGCTGTCATTTTGTACAATGGCCAGTTTGTTTGGCTCTCAGGTTCGAAAAAGTGTATTTGTTACAGCGGAGTAAATTTTATTGATTTATGTTATTTTGAGATTGCGACCGTATTTATAGAGGTACGTATTGTGTGTTATTACTATTGTACTGCCTGATTATTGTAATTTGAGATGTGCTAAGTACTTTTTCGCTAAGATTTATCGTTTTTTCTGTGAGTAAAATGTAATGTCAAAGTAGTACATGCGGGAGACTTGCACCATGGCGAGTGCGGGAGATATGCTCAGTGGTTCATGTCTCCCTCTATATTGTTTGTATGATGATATTTGCAGTTTCATTTAATATATATTGAAATTGGCTGGAAGACTTCGGTCGCATGCTAATATAGTTAATTCTCTCTCTCTCTATATTGAAATTAAATTTTTTTTACTAAATTTAAAAACAATTCGGAAAACTTAACACGCAAGTTCTATATGCATTTTACTTGTTTTTTTCAATGTTCAATCTTATTTTCCCTCACAGGTTAATTGCATGAAAAATGTCTTTTCGACACAAGCCTTTTGAAGCAACACGCAAAAGATAAAAGCATACTGTCACAGAATTGGAAAAAGCTATATATGTGAGATAAAAGAGGATGCATCTTTAAGAAAATCATCTATTAATTATGGAATAGATAAAAAGAAGTAAACTAAGAATTTGAAGGAAAAATAGTCAGTATAAAGAGTCACAAATATTTACTGTTTCTGAAGAAAAACTCCTGGTACGAACTATCTTGCAGTAAAATGCATTACGGTCCAATGTTACGAGGAATGATTTAATAAAAGACCAAAAGATGAATATTAAGAATAGAGTTTTTAGAATAGCGATAGTGAATCAGAAAATAAAAATAATACTAATAAAACTAATAAGAACGTTCAAGAAGGCACTGATAAGAAAGGAAAGAAAATAATAAAAACAAAACAAAATGCTAAACTGAAAGATGACAAAAAAAATATCGTTCCAGTAAAAACTAAAGGAAAGAAAACATTGAAAACTAGACAAGGTTCAAACAGAAATCCCAGAGAAAGAAATCTAGAAAAGGAAAAAAAGATTAAAATGTCAATGATGATAGTGAAACCGAGTGTAAAGACGAAGATGTTTTGCATACGCTGAAATGTTTAATTTTGTTAATAAAATGTTTAATGATTATGTTGATTTTGGAATATTCAAGAATATGTTGAGTTTTGTTTTTTTTTTATAAGAACTGTGTTTCTTCATCATTCAATTTAATTTTGTGATGTTTTGTTTAATATATCAGTGATTTAAGCTGGAAACTGTTTTTATTTTTCCCTTTAAAAAGCAATGTTCAACTCTCCCCAAACTGCGGTTCGAGTGTCCCTACGGCTGGGGAGAGTTGACTCATATCCCATTTTTCATTCAAATAGATATAACATATTTTAGTACAATAATATCGAAAAAGTAATTATGCATAAGTGAGCCTAAATTAATAAGATACTTTATTTTATAATAATTGAGTCACTAAGACTCATTCATAAGAAAATACGTTACTTTGAACAAAAAGCGGTTCAACTCTCCCGGACTTCCCCTACTCTTTCCAATTCGAATTTGGTTCATTATTTCCTGATTAACCTTTTGATGCCGTACAACGGAAATATTCGGGTTAATATTTCGAATATTAACCCAACATGACTACGATGTTTTCATACCGTTCTATTGACAGATTGGTTGAGAAATCGGGGTTGAGTTAAATTAATTTTTTACAATATGAAATGAGTCTAAATTGCTTGGAAATTTCTTGAGAGCATAAGTTCGATGTCCGCCACTGACTTTTCAGATAGTTATCATCGCTCAGTCAGTCCGTTGGCGCCATATAAAACTGACCTTGCCAGAGGCGACACCCATAGACCGTGTAATGTATAATATGTCCGCGTCACAGACCGCATGAATATATCGCTTACATATAATTATCACACCTGAACTGATAAATGTCAGCGTTTACAAAAAAAAATTGTCCTGGTTGCCGACTGATACAACTTGTTCGCATGATTAAAAAATGTAGTTCGATTGTGGACTGGCGGTGGACCTCCTCATGCTGCTGGCCTGCAGTGTTGTTTCGTACTATTTGGCAACATGTCTCCCAATGAGGTTCGTTATAGATAAACTAGTGGAAAATTCCTATACACTTGGAACAATCCTTATGTAACTATAGGATTTTAGTCGTGATTCATGAAAACATTAATGACTTAAAAAATGGTTTTCAAGAATTATTCAGTGACATTCGAAGATAATTTGAAAGTGACATTTGGAAAAAATATGAAAGCATTTACTTGGCGTGAGGAGCTTATACAGGGTGTAGAACGTTGAACATACGAAAATGGTGGATAGGTGGGGTCATCTGCTAAGTAGCAGACTGCTTCTTACTCAGCCCTAATTTAATTGGCTCTGACCCCCTGGATATTTAAAAAAAAAATTGTTTCTTTCTTCTAGTTACACCACTCTCTTAATTTTAAAGTGTAATTTATATTAAAAATGGGTAAAACAGGCAATATGTTTGCTTTTTTCCATCTTTAATGTTGGCAGATTCCGTAAGAAATTTTCGACGAAACTCTACCTTTAGATACGGAAAGTGAAATGTTTTGCGAAATATAATACTGCAAGGTTGGTAAAAATTGAATGATCGATTGAAATTATGTGAGTTCTTGAATTAAGTACAAATAAAATAGCTGTATAAGTTAAGTGCGTTAATGAAACAGTCAAATAATTTTAAATAATTTATTTAAATTATAATTTCTACCTGCTTTGTATAACCATCCCAAGGGAATAGTGAATATCAAATATTGCATCCATGGGTACACAGACTGTGCCTAAATATACCTACTTACATGTGTCTAGACTACATCCCGACACTACTTCTGAAGAACTGCGAAATGTCATGGCAGTTCATTTTCCTGATGCAGAGGTTGAGAAGCTTAATTCGAAACACCCTGAGATTTATACATCCATGAAGGTTACGATAAAACAGGAAGATTTTAAGAAGGAATGGAGAAGGGACCTGTGGTCTAATGGTGCTCTCATCTCTAAATATTTTTTAGGAAAAAAGAAGGTGTCCCAAACATCATAGAGACATCTCAAACAAATAACCTAAATGCACCTACAACTGCTGGTGTCAGTAACATAGTTGCTGATAATACTTGGAAACGACCACAGTTTCATGTGTACTACCAAAATGTAAGGGGTCTCAGGACCAAAACCGAGGCACTATTTATATAGTAATGTTCTTGTTGAAGACTATATATGACATCTTTGCCCTGGTTGAGACATGGCTCACCGATGGAATAAATGATGGAGAACTTTTTGACAGTCGTTATTCAATAGTTGTGATATAAAATCGGACAAAACCAGAGGTGGTGGAGTCTTACTAGCTCTGAAAAAGGAAA
Organism: Halyzia sedecimguttata; assembly: GCA_937662695.2. Classification (NCBI taxonomy): domain Eukaryota; kingdom Metazoa; phylum Arthropoda; class Insecta; order Coleoptera; family Coccinellidae; genus Halyzia; species Halyzia sedecimguttata. The sequence continues at coordinate 3,514,709 of OW569416.2, read as the reverse complement.
TACCATATACAACCATAGCGTATGGAAGTTCAGACATAGAGTGTGTCATTGTTGGGGTTGGTGGTAGGAAATCACAGGTATACTTTTCAGTTTTATACTTTCCTTCTAATACGCATGTTGGCGTTTATGAGAATTTTTGTGAATTCTTTGAGAGCCTTTTTTGTTAAAAGATGCAAAACTAATATTATTGGGTGACTTTAACTTACCACATTTATATAATGATCTTAGTGATAAGAATTTATGCATTCACCATCTAATAAGTTTGCATGATATGAAACAATATAATAACATAAAAAAATTCTATGGGTCGATATTTAGACCTGGTACTTTCAAGCATTCCATTTTCTAGTGTTCACATGTGCTAGTTTCAATTATTAATGAGGGTATGTATCATCCTGCATTGGACATTTTTGTTGACGTTGGTATGAAAAATCACAAATCATATTATGCAACGGGATATAAATACAATTTTTCCAACGGTAACTACTTGCTACTGTATCAGTTACTGCGACAATGCGATTCGACAGCTGTGTTCATGGAAAGGGATGTAAATAATTGTCTGGGAGCATTCTATTAGATATAATATGAATGCTTTACATTAGGCGATATTGATGCAACGCAATAGCAATGCAACGCATTGCATTGCATGAATATGATTATTCCATACTACAATTTAAGTGCAATACTATTTTCAAGGACTTGTAGGATCAACTTGAAGAAAACTAAAAACACTTTTGCATTTATAATTTTATCACAGCTTTTATAGTGCGACGACATTACTTGCCATTATGAGATCAGAGAAAATTTCAATTATTATAACTGTGTTTTATGTAAGAAAAAAATATGTCAACAAATAAAAGGTAGGCTGAGGTGGTTCATTCGATTAATAGAAGCTATGGATAATTGGGCATTCCGCGAGCTTTTATTGAATAGGATTATCTAAAAAGTTATCGAAGTTTTGGGCAATATCAGTCAGTGCTCTCGAACGTGCTATTTTATTATGATAATCATCAGACTTGATAGAATATAAGCGAGCATGCTTTTCATACAATAGTATTAAGCTTGTACTGTTTATCTATACCTTCATGCTTAATTCATTGAGTGATAAAAAGAAATTCCAACCATATAAAATTGATGAAAATAGATAGAGCTTTCGAATGATAGGTTAAGTCAAACACCTAGTGAATTTTATCATATCATATTCATGTTGGCTCCCATTAAAGTCACTAAATCCCAACCAGAATTGCCAAATAATTGCATGAAAAAAAACCCCTGCTTTAATTTTAAAAGTTCCATCAGCTGATCAGAAAAGTGCCGTCACGCATGCGCCATTGGTTCATTTCACATTGCATTGCTCTTGCATTGCACCAATATTGCATAGTGTAAAGCGGCTTTTAGACTTGTCTATTCCAAAATATAGGTGCAAAAAACCGGGCAAAAAAAATTTCCAGTGTGGTTTACACCTGACTTGATTTCCAAAATAAAAAGGAAAAACAGGTTGCATACGATAAAGAGAAAAAATCCATCATCGCGTAATATAGAAGAATTTAAAAACCAAGGAGGGATATTCCAGTTCAGACTAAGCTGGAATATAACATTCACAATCAAAATCTGGACGAAAACTTAAAAGCTGATCCCCACAGCTTCTGGAGTTGGGTTCGTAATAAAACTGGACGGAGTGGTATACCATCGGTAATGACTGATGGCGATGAAAGTGTTCACAATTGCTAATGCTTTCGAGAGCTACTTCAATTCGGTATATGAGGTGATGACCTTCTTCTGGGTCTGAGTGATCAGTGGGGGAACTTCGAATAAAGCAATTAAACCCAAAAAAAGGTGCGGGATCTGATGACATTCCCTCGTATATATTTAAGGGATGTGCAGAGATTTTTGCCAAACCCTTGATGTACACTTTTAACGTGTCCATAAGGACCATTACTTTTCCTGATAAGCTAAAAGAAGCAATTATTATTCCGATACATAAGAGTGGTGGCAAAAACAATTTGAATAATTATCGCCCAATGAGCATACTCAATAGTATTGCTACAACTTTTGAGCGTATAATTTTTTACTGTATGCAGACACGAGTCAGTAATAAATTAAATAAATATCAACACGGATTTGTCAATAATAAATCCACGCACATGAAAAACATAGAAAACCAATAGGCTCGTCAACCTATTGGTTTTCTTGGAGTTTGCCCACAAAGCCATTGTTCAAAAGGCTCAACTAGATGTGGTGTACACTGACGGGCCTTCGACAAGGTAGCGCACTTCATCCTGGTGAATGGGTTGAAAGGTTTTGGTTTTTCTAGGGCAGCTGCTGAATTTTTGGAATCGTATTTGGTCAAACGCAGTCAGGTGGTTTGAGTATCGGATTCCCAGTCCGGACCAATAAGTTCCTACGTCTGGATTGCCCCAAGGGAGCATTCTGGGACCGCTGCTATTTAATATATTTATAAATGATTTAACAGGTTGTTTGGTCTCCTCCTGCGGACTGCTATACGCAGATGACTTTAAGCTGTTTAAGATTGTGCGCAGTGACCTGGATTGTGTTGATTTGCAGGCTGATCTAAACTCTGTCATTGCTTGGTTTTGCATGAATAAGATGTCCATCAAGCTGAAGAAATGCTCGGTAGTGTCGTATACGACTAAGAGGGACCCCTTTGTTTGGGAATATTTTATTGGAGATTTTGCTCTGGAGTGGAAGGGTAGTACGACCGACTTGGGGCTCCACTTTCAATCTGATACGAGATTTAACAGTAATATTTATAACATTGTTAACAATGCATATAAGCTGTTAGGTTTTGCGATGAGGCACAGTAGAGTTTTACAGATATCAACTACAATAAAGCTTTATTACACACTTGTGAGACCACATTTAGAATATATATCAGTCTTGTGGACTCTTAAGACTGCTACTCTCATTAATGATATTGAGAAAGTTCCGTTATTTATTTATCAAGCAGTACCATTTCAATCCTCTCATGGTCTCTTATAGGCCAATGTTGGGCATGTTCCAAGTGCAGACTTTAAAAATGAGACGCTAAATCCAATCGGTGCTCTTTAATACAATGTGATTAATAACATAAAATATAGGGATTGCGACTTCATAAACGCAATAGGCTTTAGAGTACCGGATGTGAGACTGCCCTGTCCTGAAGAAGCCAACTAGCAGAAACACGTGTCGGCAGGTACCAGCAGAATGATTTTCTCTGCTCCTTTTGCGGAATTACCCGTTATACTTCTCCATTTTAATAAACTTATCCGCTAAATTTAATATTTTCTATGTTAACTCCCTCTGTAATTCTTCTTTAAATAATATGCTATCTTTGTGCAATCAGACTCTCAGTGAGTTTCAAGATTTAAATATGTTTGATATTGATCTTAAAAATGTGAAGCATTTCTTTTTTGATGTGTTTAATAATGAAAATCTGTAATATATTGTGTGTATTTTATATTCTACCAAATTTTACTGTGACTAACAGATTTTTCTTGCTGTAATGGTAATCGTAAATTGTAATTGTAGATTTTGATCCTAATCTTATTTAGAATTACTTGTACTACAATACAGGTGTGATGTGATGTTCAATAAATAAATAAATAAATAAATTTGCACCTCTGATACTGGCCAGTCGTAGATCATTTAATTTTTACTAACCTTGCAGTATTACATTTCGCAAAACATTTCACTTTCCGTAATGGTAGAATTTCATGAAAATTTCCTACTTGATAAAATTATGAAATAAATCTTAAAGGTTTTTTTTATGGAAGCAAATTACATACTATTAGAAAGGTTGCACACCAGTGATGTTTTGCGAGAATTGGAACTCCTCAATCAATTTTTGTGTTTTTTTTATGCTTTTTATGCTTTTTAAGTTGAAGTTATGATTTAAGTATTTACTACATCTTTCTGTAAGTTTGAGGACTCATAACTTTTTGCCTAGCTAACATCTGAATAAAGCAATAATTTATAAGAATCGGCCAACATTCAAGATAAAAAAAAAAAAATATTGCCTGTTTTACCCATTTGTAATAAAAATTACACTTTGAAGTTAAGCAAGTGGTGAAACTTGAAGAAAGTAAAAAATAATTTTTTCAAATATCCAGGTGGCCAGGACCAAATAAATAAGGGCTGAGTGAGTAGCAAATTACCCCACCTATCCACCATTTTCGAATGTTCATCGTTCTGCCAAACAACCTGTTCACTTAGTTGTATAAAGCACTAATGTACACTTCGGTTGTATTTATTTTATTGGAAATACATTATTATTATTATTATTTCACAAATTATTAACACCATACACTACGGAAAAGTATCATTATCAGAGATCCGCTATATCAAGATAACAAAATTTATAATGAGCATACTCAGAAAATCTTTTAAATAAACAATTTTATTGGTCATATTATGTATAATTTTTCTATTAACTTTCAATCCAGTGTATTCATATACATGTTAATTAGTTTTTCAGAGGCCGGTTGGTGATAATAATACATGCAGAGCAAATTCAACTGCAAGAGGCAAATGCTATGTCGCGTTCACTGTATAGTATAGCAATATGTGAAATACTTGTAGAATGGCGAATCAACTCCTTCAGAATGCAAATAAGAGAATACTTTTGTTTCTTCTTGCAACATCTGGAAGCATCTTCATGAATTCGGTTTACTCACTTGCGAACATATTGATAGTGGAACATGAAACATCTTCACTGGCGAGTGACGAGTCCAGATATAGACTTTTTAGGACAGTATTCGAGTACGGGTCTGAACATAACCACTGGTCCAATTGTTCCCAGAAATCGTCGCACAGTTCGAGAAGTTTTACATGTCGAGGAATGTTTTATAATATATTTAATATTTCATAAATGAGAAACGAAAATTAAACGAATAACTAACTCTATTTTGTAAACTATGATATATTGATAGCATACAGAGCATATAATATCAGGTGTCTTCATTTCTATCAATAATCGGCTTATTACAAAAACTGAAAGTTATTAGTACTTTTACAAGTCAAAAACCTGTCTGGGTTTCATGAGTCGAGTACTTCTTGTGGTCGGTCTTGTTATCGGATCTCTTAGTGAAAGAGTTCTTATATCATTAGGATCCGTTTCCCCATCTACATTACAATTATCATTTATGTCAGACAAAAAAGGAAGTAGAGTTCTTTTAATCTTGGCTCCTTCATTACTACTTTTTTCAAATGTTTAATATTTCTTCCTACTATTGCCAACTCTTCCTCCTCTTTTATCCAATACGAAATAGGGTCACCACATTTCTGTTTAAAAACCTCCCTTTTCCAGTATTTATCACCCACACAAAATTCAATTTCTTTCTTCCCCACAAATTTCTTCTTTGAATTCATTGACTCTTTCAGTACTAGCAAATTCTATATATTTCTTTCAACCTTAGCCTTTAATAATTCAAAATTTGTCGGAACTAAAATCTGACTCTTCTACTATTTGAGATTTGTAAGAGATAGATATGCAGTTAATATTGACAGAGAAGTCAATACCTTTACCTCTAGAAATAGAACAAATTTTTCAGCCATGATATTGATTTTAAGACAGTGTGGAGTGGGTACTTGTTATTAACGTAATGTCCTTATTTTTCAAATAACTAAGACACTGCAGAATTTAACCGACTATTATCAGCAACAATATTCTCTGGATACCCAAATCTTGTGAAAACTTCTTGAAAAACATGATCTTTCAGATGTAAAATCCCCAACGAGTTGGAAAAATAATCAGGTTCTACACTTCATAATAATAATGAAAAATGGCAATACCGTTGTTAATAAATCAACAAGTCCAGAGCGTTCCTGCCAATCGGGTCCTTCATAAATGGCTTCGTATAATAAATATACTTATGCATATATTTCACAAGTCAAATAGACCCCAGGGGGTTCATTGAGTTGCCGAGAAAGCAATAGCACGCTTCAAATATTCACTGGTGGGGAAAGGCTGATTTCCGTGTTTTGTCTCATAGGTGGCGTGGGCGATTAGGTACGATCGACCAAGCCGGCTCTGAGAGGCTTAACCCGGATCAGTTTAGTTGAATTTGTTGAGAAGCTACAGATACTGATGAAGGCCAAGAAGCCAGAAACGCGTCTGCTCTTGCTTTCTCGGCAAATCAATGAATCCCCTGGGGTCTATTTGACTTGTGAAATATATGCATAAGTGTATTTTTTATACGAAGCCATTTATGAAGGACCCGATTGGCAGGAACGCTCTGGACTTGTCGATTCTACACTTCATTACAACATCCCTTGAAAGTCCAGGCCAATAAAACAGCTGTCTTGCTTTGCTAATGCATTAACAAATACCCGCATGGTCACGATAAATTGAACTTGAAATATATGTTTGCGGTGATATCATCTTATTTTCAGAATGTCCTGATTCCAAATAGATTTCATTTTTACGCGCATGTTCTAGGGAACATCAAGCTATCATTTTGCCCAAATGTATGTAATTTTCGAATTTTTTGCCGAAAATGGTCTCAAACGATTAGGATCAACTCACTGATGAAGAATTTGAGGTCAAATTTGATTCTGTCTGGCTATCCGGTCAGCCGTAGCTACGATAACTTGAGAACGAAAAAACGAAATTTTCAGGGTAGGTGGCACGTCCAAATAAGACGGACAAGTTCGTTAATGGACATAATCGGCCCAAATGTTTCCGACTAATAATGCTGTAATCAACCAATATACCTCCGATCGAATTAAAACTTAGTAGCTAGTTGTAGAATTCTGACACAAAGACGTTTGTAAAATTTTGTGAGAGTGCTATCACTAGGAAATTCTAAAAAAATTAAAAAAAAATATTATTTATGTCACGATAACATGAGAACGGAAAAATATAGTGACTTACAATTTTTAGGGAAGGTTGCGAATCTGAATGTGATATTTGAGTTTGTTAATAAGCATAATCGGCCGAACAGTTTTGCAGTTATACCCATTTGAAATTTGGTTGTTATTTCTTCAATAACTCGAAAAATACGAATCCGATCCAATTCAAACAAGGTAAGTAGTTGTGCACGAAAATTCTTGTGAAATATCGTATCACTAGAAAATTAAAAAACAATCATTGAAAAACATTCTATACATCAGAAACTATTCGTCCGACATCGCTGAAATTTTGCAGCCTTGGGTGAGTTCAGTAGCTGGATGGGTGACCGTTGCTTCGATAACTTTCCTGGCAACTTCGATAACTCTTCCTGGCAACCTGCTTATTTCTAATTTCTTTTATTACTCGAGCATCAGGACATGCGAAATTCCAATCATCATCAGGGAACGTTTCGTCGCCATAATTTTTGCATAACAATGGAATGATGGCAAAAATAGTTTCATTGACCAGACCCAATGAGTCATAGCTATGCCAGAAATCTAGCAACACACCTTGGCGGCCTTCGGTTTATTACAAAATACATTTCTGTAGAAAACATGTAACACTGAAATAAATTGTAAATAAAGAGACAGAAAGAATGCAATAATCCAACACCTACTTTGGGATGACAAAACTGACATACCAAATTGATTTGATTCATTTCTCAATTCATTCGGTCCATACCTATGCTGGACAGGCCAATCAGCCTCAAAATATACATTCTTTTAGGAAAAAGGCAGCACTGAAATGAATTATAAATAAAGAGAAAGAAAGAATGTAGTAGTCCAACACCTACTTTGGGATGACAAAACTGATACCAAATTGATTGAATTTAGTGCCCTATTTATTTGGTCCACACATATGCGAACATCTTCAGAATTATTTTGTTGTTGTCAGAATAACTATCAACAAAATAATTATGAAGATTTTCGTTGTGTGTCTGACGAAGGAGTCTGAAATAGACTCCAAAAAGTTACGATATAGTTGTTTCTTCGTTGATGTTGTTTCGTTGTTGTTTGTTAGGCAACATTGTTCGATCGATTGCTTCTGACAAATATTTTGTGTTTCTTACACCGAAGCAAATCACAAAATAATTAATTATTATTTTATAGATATTTTTCAGAGTTTGGGAAAGAAAACCCAGAAAGAAACCTTTCAATAATGAGTATACCTCCCACAGTATCCTTTAATGATTAATTAAGTTTGTAACGTTAAGTTTTACCCAAGGGGCATTTGAGCATGAGATTCTAATACTAATTTCTCAAGGGAGGTTTGATTACCCCAGCAACAAGATTCCTAGTCAGGTTTTTAACAATATATTGTAGAAAGAACAAGGTGTACAATTCTCAATTTACAGTTCCAATAAAATTACAATCTCTCAAATTACACAAACTTATAACTACTTATCTTAAAAGAAATGTTCTTATCGTGGTTCCACTTCCAATGCAATATGTTTCTGTGGTGTCAGATGATCCTTTCGATAACGGAATATGCCCCCCAGTCAGCCTCGAATTGTACTTGAGGTGTGCTTTCAGCTCCTCCACCATAAGTTAACTTTCAAGCAAAATTACTACAGCTTCCAGCTCCTGATTGTACTCCAGTTCAAGTCAAGCTTCAGCCTATGATTGTGTCTCGGTGCAGGCCAAGCTTCAGCAAATGATTCTATTTCGAGTGCAGACAACGTGGACCCAACCAAGGAGTGTAATCTAACTCGTGTGGTCCCAACCAAGGAGTGTCGTGAATATGGTCCCAACCAAGGAGTGTAACAAATATGGTCCCAACCAAGGAGTGTCGTGAATATGGTCCCAACCAAGGAGCTATATGGAATTAAAGTCAATGAAAATGTGCACAAAAATTCAACAGAACTCCTTCTCGCTTCTCAAAAAAAAAAATTAGGCATTTACATTATGTAGATAATCATTAGTGAACCTGAGAAGGAATTCTGCCCTGGGGAAATGAAAAGTGAAAAACAGAACATGTGCTGTAAAACAAAATGAAGGCAAGCAATGCAACAATTCAGAACCAGCATAATATTCACTCAAAATCCAAATATCTACTTAAATTGAAGGAATTATGAGACTTACCGAGAATAAATATTATTTATCTCGCAAACTAAAACTTAGAAATTCCACTGGGGATACTCGATTAATTCAGATCAAAATTATCTCAACGATTTTTGAAAGAAGATTTCTCCTTCAGAGAAAGGCCGGAAAAGAACGTCAATCCGCTTCCTTACATCACGCAGACACAAAGATCATAGAAGAGAAGTAACCTGACATAAGGTGACAGTCCGTCAACGTGCATTCTATGATTACCAGTGGCGTTTCATAAGGAGATGAATAGCAGGCGTGCAATACGTTGCAAGTTTCTCTCAAATGATATTTTATTCTTAATAGGACTTCATAGTCCTGATTCCGTAATGAAAGGAGATTTTTATGAAAATCGGATTATTCTACAATACTTGCTATAAGGTTGCCAGTATGAATATTAGTAATTAACGCATCCATAATAAAACTTTGTGCTCTACTCAACGCTAATTCGATTAGATAATGAGAATGGAAGGCCATATCTATCCAATGAGGTACTGTTGAAATTTTTTCATTGTATCCATATTTGATGTGCTTAAAGTTTACCAAGAACAAGGTTCAATTATATGGATCCCAATTAACAACGAATGAATGAGAGAATTAGATGAGAAAATTGATTTTCATCGATTCCGAAAATATCGCCTCGCTCTTGGTTTTGATCCGTTGCTAATAATTATTGAAATCATAAGAATTGTTTCTCATTCATTGGTCGTAAGTAGATAAACAATCCATTGAAAGGCATACAAATGAGGGCAGGACGGAAGCTTGATATTCAAATCGCGAGATTTGGAACAGCAAGTCCTCCAATCCTCTAATCCAAGATTCATTCGATCGGTCGATACTGTTCCCGATATCAGGGAAATGAAACTCCAGACGTCCAACGGTCACCTGCTGAGCTAGACGAATCAATCATCCTCGTGGGCGCTGCTCGAAGGACATCTCTTCAACGTCCAGACCCAGCACCACAATCGATTATCATGATCTGTGTTGCTGCTAAAAATATTCAATTTATATGTCCTGTGGTCTGACAAGGCTTTTTTACTAGATATGGTATCAACAACAATTAAAACGAACATAATATGTGGGCATTGCAATATCGACATGCCATTAGACCAAAACGATTTCAGCAACGTGTCAACGTATGGGGTATGATTTTAAAAAATGGGTTCAAGCCCTGTGGACAGGAGCTTTCTGGCGCTCTAGTTCAAACAGACAAATTATATCTCCGAAAGTATTGGTTTCTCAGAGTTGGGAATTATAACAATGGATTCATATGATAGAACTGCATCATAAAGGAAATTCAATTCAAATAATAGTTTATTTATCAAGATTAAATGAGCAATCATGAGAATGAGAACTGCACCATGGAAGAAATCAAATTAAATCTGGCCAATTTTGCCCAATAACGAACTTAGCCGAGATATTCATCTCCCTAACCTACTCTGAAAATTTCAACTACCTACCTCATTCCGTTCGAGAGTTATATCTATGTCTATGGATGAAAAGCAGTCTCACTACTCTCAGATCTCTTACTTCATGTTCCGTTCCGAAATGTAAGACTTTTCTGAGAAAAACTAATTTCGGAGCAAACACATGAGATTTTTCTCACTTCGCTCACAATTCTTCGATTGATTAGATAATGTCATGTCTCAGGAAAATAAGTTGACATTATGACAATTCATACATAGAATAATTATTTCATTCTGTGACAACGTTGAAATACGATTTATAATTGAAATTTTGAAAAATCATATCTCCGGAAGTAATAGCTTGTTATAGTTAAAAATAATATCATTGGATTCTTATGGTAAAACTGCTAATTGAAAAAAATTCAATTTGGAATTTACTTTGTAAAAAAAAAAATTTTTTTTTGTTACTCCGAAACCATTTGTCTGATTTTGCCCAATAACAAACTCAGCCGAGATATTTATCTCCCAAACCTACTCTGAAAATTTCAACTTTCTAGCTCATTTCGTTCGAGAGTTATCGTGCCTACGGCCGGCCGGACAGAATGAATTTCGACCACGGATTCTTGATCACTGAGTCGAACCAAATCGTTTAAGACCATTTTCATCGAAAATTTCAGCCAAAAATTCGAAAATTACAGACATTTGGGCAAATTGATAAGCACTCAGTTCCGAGGAACTAGAGCGCTAAAAATGATTTGATGCTAGAACATGTTGTAAATGATCGTTCGAATGCAGATTTGTATAGAATATTTTTGGTACACAACCTTTTAGAGTTAATTGATGACGTAGAACTCAACATTATTGAAAAATGTGGTATCAGCACGATGGTGCACCACCACATAGAGGCAAACAAGCAGTTGCTTGGTTAAATCAATAATTTCCGAATACATGTAGGTATAGGTCAAGTGGGACATTTCGAACAATTTATATTATCTTAAGATTTGTTATTTCCATTCACCATAACTTTTATAGTCCATTGTTCAAGAAGGTTGATACAATAGTGTAATGACAACTTAATCGATATATTTTTTCGAATGCTTGTATCTTCTACACGAAAACAGATCGGACATATTCATAGGAGAAATAGTTGGTTCAAGCACTGACGGGAAGTCTGTGGCTTTTGCGCGAATGTTCATTGTCCATTCTCCTGTATTGGACACTCTTAATCGAATCTACCATGGTAAATTCGGCCGGACAGAATCAAATTTGACCTCGAGTTCTTCATCAGTGAGTTGAACTTAGTCATTTGAGATCATTCTCGGCTAAAATTTCGAAAATTACACACATTTGGGCAAAACGATAACGCGATGTTCCCCAGAACATACGCACAAAAATGTTCAGACAGCACAACTATCATCTGTCAAATTTTGTCATAGGGCGTATAGAACGTAATTGTTATAGATACCCGAAAAAATCAGATTATGTTGCACCCGCTCAACTTCAACAAAATGGGATACTTAAATATGAACTAGTTTATAGATTTTTGGCGCTCTAGTTCCTCGGAACTGAGTGCTTATCAATTTGCCCAAATGTCTGTAATTTTCGAATTTTTCGATGAAAATGGTCTTAAACGATTTGGTTCGACTCACTGATCAAGAATACGTAGTCGAAATTCATTCTGTCCGGCCGTCCGGCCGTCCGGCCGGCCGTAGGCACGATAACTCTCGAACGGAATGAGCTAGACAGTTGAAATTTTCAGGGTTGGTTTGGGGGATAAATATCTCGGCTAAGTTCGTTATTGGGCAAAATCGGACAGATGGTTTCGGAGTAACAAAAAAAAAATTATTTTTTACAAAATAAATTGCAAATTTAATTTGTTTCAATAAGCAGTTTTACCATAAGAATCTATTCATATTATTTTTAACTCTAACAAGCTAATACTTTCGGAGATATGATTTTTAAAAATTTCAATGTTAATCGTATTTCTACGTTTTCACACAATGATAGAATTATTCTGTGGGTATTCTATGAGTTGTTATAATGTCAAATTATTTCGTGAGACATGACGTTGTCTCATTGTCATTCATTCCAGCAATGCTATAAATATAATAATTCTAATTTAATATCATACTTTTTGTTGGTTGATATTTTCATGCCGATGGTCAATCCATATGATGATGGGAATGGTAATGGTAAGTTAATAATATTGAGTTCAGAATATCTCCGCTAAAAACAAAACTGGAATATTGGTGTATTGGAGTAGATTTTAGGAAAGATATATATTATCGTTCATCATAGAATTGAGGAATGAATATCTCGGAAGAGTTCGTTGTTGGGTAGAATTCGTCTATTGGTTTTGGATTGATAATTTTTGGCACTCTTGTTGAATTTAAATTCTTCTATGATGTTTGAATTCAATTTCTGCTAAGATGAAGTTCTAAATTTCAATAATGAATCGTACTTCTATGTTTTCACAGAATGCTATAAATATTCTATCTAAGCTTTATTATATGATCTGTGTTCATACTCGTACATTTCATCCTGTTCTATAAGAGAGAGTCAAATTCATTTCAGCTATTTTAATTTGGTTTCTTCCATGGTGCAGTTCTCATTCTCAGATTGCTCATTTAATCTTGATAAATAAACTATTATTTGAATTGAATTTCCTTTATGATGCAGTTCTATCATAAGAATACATTGATATAATTCTCAACTCTGAGAAACCAATACTTTTGGAGATATAATTTGTCTGTTTGAACTAGAGCTCCTGTCCACAGGGCTTGAACCAATTTCTTTATGTAAACATTAAAGGATACTATGGGAGGTATTTTCATTATTAAATCGTTTATTTCTGTATTTTCTCTCCCAAATCCTGAAAAATATCTATAAAATTTAATATTTTGTGATTTGCTTCTGCGAAAAAAACCCCGATTTACCAGAAGCAATCAATCGAACAATGTTGCCTAACAAACAGTAACGAAACAGCATGAACGATGAAACAACTATATCGTAACGTTTCGGAGTTTATATCAGATTCCTTCGTCATACACTTAACGACAATCTTCAGACTTATTTTTTGTTGATTGCTATTCAGCGTTTGGGAGAGAAAACCCAGAATGAAATCATTTAATATTTTTTTGGCGCTCTAGTTCCTCGGAACTGAGTGCTTATCAATTTGCCTAAATGTCTGTAATTTTCGAATTTTTCGATGAAAATGGTCTTAAACGATTTGGTTCGACTCACTGATCAAGAATCCGTGGACGAAATTCATTCTGTCCGGCCGTCCGGCCGGCCGGTCCGGCCGTAGGCACGATAACTCTCGAACAGAATGAGCTAGACAGTTGAAATTTTCAGAGTATGTTTGAGGGATAAATATCTCGGCTAAGTTCGTTATTGGGCAAAATCGGACAGATGGTTTCGGAGTAACAAAAAAAAATTTTTTTTTTTTTACAGAACAAATTCCAAATTAAATTTTTTTCAATAAGCAGCTTTACCATAAGAATCCATTCATATCATTTTTAACTCTAACAAACTAATACTTTCGGAGATATGATTTTTCAAAATTTCAATGATAGAATTATTCTGTGGGTATTCTATGAATTGTTATAATGTCAACTTTGACGTTGTCTCATTGTAATTCATTCCAGTAATGGTATCAATATGAGAATATGAATATTATCATACTTTTGTTGGTTGATATTTTCATGCCGATGGTCAATCCATATGATGATGGGAATGGTAATGGTAAGTTAATAATATTGAGTTCAGAATATCTCCACTAAAAACAAAACTGGAATTGAGGAATGAATATCTCGGATGAGTTCGTTGTTGGGTAGAATTCGTCTATTGGTTTTGGATTGATAATTTTTGGCACTCTTGTTGAATTTAAATTCTTCTATGATGTTTGAATTCAATTTCTGCTAAGATGAAGTTCTAAATTTCAATAATGAATCGTACTTATGTTTTCACAGAATGCTATAATTATTCTATCTAAGCTTTATTATATGATCTGTGTTCATACTCGTACATTTCATCCTGTTCTATAAGAGAGAGTCTAATTCATTTCAGCTATTTTAATTTGGTTTCTTCCATGGTGCAGTTCTCAGATTGCTCAGATTTAATCTTGATAAATAAACTATTATTTGAATTGAATTTCCTTATGATGCAGTTCTATCATAAGAATACATTGATATAATTCTCAACTCTGAGAAACCAATACTTTCGCAGATATAATTTGTCTGTTTGAACTAGTTTCCTTTAACATTTTTCCACATTCAGCTCGGGTAAAAACATACAGGCTGTTGAAATTTTGAAAAAAAATCAGTTTTTATTTTGTAGCTTTGACATCCCTTTTTCGAATAAAATGAATGTTGGCGTAAAGTTTCCTATAACTATGATACATATTTTCCAAATATTTGTCTACTGGTTTTCTAGTTATGGACTCGTGGATTCATAAAACTAAACGAAATTAGCATAAAGAAAGCATATAAAGTTTTTCTTGAGTCATTTCAAGAATATTCCATCGTTTTAGAACATTATATTATTCTTCATCATTTCTCCTCAAACGCACCGCTTTCGAGATATTCTTCATTGAATGTTTTAAAATGGAAAACTCCAGGAATTTCACTACTTTTATGGATCCGTCCCTGAGCGTTGGAATCCCGAATCAAGCTGTAAACCACGTTACCATGCCTTTTTCTCGTCCGCCAACAATGTCATAGATAATTTATATGCGGGAGTGTATTAGCACATTGTGAAATCTTTAAACGCTTGTAACTTTTTACCTGAGCCGAATCTGGAAAAATGGTAAATGAAAAAAGTGTTTCATTTGATGAGAGGAATCTTTGGTTAAAATTAATGCAGTGGTCAAAGACTCACCCTGTATACATATATAGTATAATTTCAATATCTAAAAATTTATTATAGGTAGTTTTAGTATCCAAGTGAATTTAAATCACTGCCTTTCCACAATTTCTAAACCCCCTATAATTTTACTTCTGAATTAGAGACGCACTTTAATGATGTAAATCAAAAACGATGCTTTTGATATTCTTAGTGATATAATGAGTGAATATTTTATAGAATACATTGTTTCATTCTAATAATTATATGGATTTCAATTTTCTTTCTTGTTAGACATACTTTTTTTATTGTTCATGTCTAGAACCTGATCACAAAATTCGTAAAAATAACGGAGGGTATCAAATAAACCCCGATCGTAGTTTAATTAATTCGATATAATTTTTTTCTCAAGAAATTCTTAGAGAAATATATTTTTTATTCGAGCAGTTGACAGTATAGACAATATACAATATTGAACTTTTTTTAATTCATTATTTTAGCAAGAAAAAAATTAGATTCAATACTGAAACTAAATACTTAACTAATCACTACTACTACGACTACTTACTAGTTGAATTAAAATGTGTTCCTAGTGTCATCATTTTACCAAGAAATTTAAATTGGCACTATCAAAAAATTCGGCTGGTTTCATTCGATAGTAACTCAAATAAATTTCTTGAAAATAGAAAGATATTTCTTCTATGATTTTAAGGAATTTTGTCTGTAGAGGTATATCAATCACGTCGCAAAGAACATAAATAACGACGTGAATGATATATATATATATATACATACATTTTGGAAAAATAAGTATGTATCACCCAAGATGGGAAAACTAGCAAAACCAGAACTGACGTCAACCTCAGTGAGTTTTAAATTTTCTTGCTTACCTACTTATTTTATCAATTTCCTTGATATAAATGAGACATTTCTGACCTATGGAGAAACTTGTTCAGAGTTACGGAATTTTTAGACCAGGAATTTGAATTTTACACAAATCGAGTATCCCACTAATAAATTATACGTAATCGATTATCGGTCTATTCGAATGAAATATCTAACGATTATTCGACTACTTATATTTCGAAAATTCTGAACCTTATTACTTGTACGTTTGACTGCAGTGGGACGGGTGATTTTTACCTGTATATAGTTTCCGTCTTTAGTCACAAGATGGCTTCGTACGTTAGAAATGCAACTATTATTCTTAATTTTTCTTTTTTCACTTGTTAAACTTATTATCTTCGGATAAATATTTTGATAAGATTCTAAATTTTTATTTTGTTATTAGAAAAGCTAGAAAGGACATAGAAATTCAATGATTTTAACTTTAGCTTCCTTTTAAATTTGTTCAAACGATAATACTGACTACAACCGAGCGGTTTGTGGTTAAGGGCAGCTCTTCAACATTGCATCTTCACTCTGATCTCTCCTCAGTTGCGAATAAATCTTTCGCCTTTTACTAAAGATTTCCGTGGGGAGGGATAACTCTAATGAGTCTATAACCAATTTTTGGTGGCTGATCGGTTACGATCAGCCTATATATTAATGAAATACAGTAAATTTTACGTCCTGAGTGGCTGCTTTGTGGACACTAAATGCATACATATCTTATCATTTTATCTGCTGGGTGTGTCCAAATAGATGGAATGGTTTTAAGGTAGTAATACTTCTACTTAGACGAAATTTAAGGGAGAACTTTCATTTAATTTTTTTCGTCCCCCTATATGTAATGTCATATAAAATTGGGAAAAACCTCAAGACATTATAAATAATTGAATATTGAAAATATTTGTTATTGAGACTCAATCTGATACCAAGCTTCTTAATATTAGTTAATATGAATAATTTTCTTCCAAAGTACAGATTTGTTGTTGAATATTATTCTAACATTTGTCAAAATGTAATACAAATTCACTTTACAGACTGATTTTCAAGTTCTAATACTACTAATTTGGCCAAATATGGTCAAATACAATTGAGCAATTTGCAAATAAATTTTACCTATTCTTCAAAATAAAAGTCGACTGATAAAATTTTCTTTTAATGTCAGGATTTGTCATCAGAATCTTTGTTTTACTCAAATCTATAATTTAATCTCTATTGATTTTACATACATATTCTGCCATTTTTGATATTTTCGAGACCAATAGAGTTAAGATAGTTGGAACATTAGAACAATTTAAGGAATAGAGACATTCTTAAGTCAAAAATAGAGATCAAGTACGTACCAAAGTATCGATTTAACATCAAATTTTATCCGTACTTATAACGCCAGAATGATGCAGCCCAAAGACGTCACTTCCAGACGTGCCAAATACGTCATTTTCAAACGTACCTTGTACGTCATAATTACATATTCAGGATAAGAAAGAGACTTAAATATGACGTAGCTATAACGTCAGACATATTATTAATTTCAGGGTGGATCAGGGTTGCCTTCCGTCCTGATTATTTCGGTACAGTCCCCTCCCAAAGCCCTAGTGTCCCGATTTTCATTAGTATGGCCACGTTAATGTTTCTTCAATGGTAAAATCCTAAAAATTGTTATAAAAGACACATAGTTTTAGCTTCAAAACGTTTTAAAAACAAAAGTTGACTATAATATGTCATCATCATCATCATCATGCAGAATATCATACAACAAACAAATAAAATTTCTCCAGAAGTTGTGGCTACTCAAATTCGACCAAAGAAAACGTCGATGGTACGTCATGAATATGACCTACTGTTTGGACATAAATACAGGGTGGTAAATATCGATGCTTAATTCAATTAAGAGTGTCCAATAGAGGTGAGTAGACAGTATTACATGCGCGCAAAATCTCCTGACTTCGCGTTAGTGCTTGAACCACTTTTCGGCGCTCTTGTTCCCCGGAACAGAGTGCTTATCAATTTGCCCAAATGTCTGTAATTCTCGAATTTTTGGCTGAAAATGGTATCGAACGTTTTGGTTCGACTCACTGATCAAGAATCCATGGTCGAAATCGATTCTGTCCGGCGGGCCGTCCGTCCGGCCGTTAACACAATAACTCCCGAACGGAATGAGCTAGAAAGTTGAAATTTTCAGAGTAGATTTGAGGGATAAATATCTCGGTTAAGTTCGTTATTAGGCAAAATCGGTCTAATAGTTTCGGAGTATAGAAACTTTTGAATTCAATTTTTTTTAAAATGCAATTTATTCATAAGAATTCATTGTTATCATTTTAAACTCTATCAAGCTATTACTTTCGGAGATATGATGTTTCAAAGTTTCATTAATACATCGTAAGTTCTATGTATTCACAGAATGTGAACACAGAATCCGTCTGTGATCACTATTCATAAATGTCATCTTTCCTAGCTATTAGAGATTGTCAATTTGTAGTGGTTATTTTCTCTTGGAAAGCAAGTATTCGATTCTTGAATTTGTGAATATGTACAAGACTTTTTTGATGTAGTTTATGGAGGCAATAGGAAAGAAGAACATAATGGAATCATCAATAGAAATTACTGTTCGTTGACCACTGAGGTTAATATTACCTTCTACTTCATTAAGTTGTGTGACATGTTCCTACATACAGTATTTTCATAATGTTGCTAGCAAAAAATACTGAAATATGGATTTACATTTGAGTACAAATAATTTTTTCTTGAGTTAAGGTTCATAATACAGAAAAGAATGTGTAATTGGTATAAACCATTAAATTTTAAATTATGAAAAGAGGATAGTATTTTATTAATATATTTTGAACTATCAAAACAATTTGATCGTAATCCACTACCTACTCAAATATCAGGAATAAATGGGCAATCTGCTATGATTGTCTCCAGCCTTGCTCTAAACATTTCGATGATACTTTCCTTAGGTATTTCGAGTTGTGAAAACTATGCACCGAGTCTAAGTTGCAACAACCCATTCCACGAGGTTGAATCATTGCAGATTGCTCATTTAATCTTGATAAATAAATTTTTGAAGCATTAAGGCATTGATGCATTGTAGATTGCTTTATTTGTTTATAAGATAATTTTTGAAGCATTTTTTTTAACGACACTTTAACAATTTAATTTACTTCATGATGCATTTCTATTATAGGAATCCATTGATATAATTGCCAACTCTGAGAAACCAATACTGTCGGTGATATAATTTGTCTGTTTGAACAAGAGCGCCAAAAAGCTCCTGTCGACAAGGCTTGAACCAATTTTTTATTACTAGTTTTATCGAATATTCTGAAGCCAATAAATGTTCGAACAAAGTGTGAATCCCTACGAAAAATTTACTGCTTATTATGTTTTCGATAATTTTTTCATTCAACTAACATATTCTATACTTGAACAATTCGGGAAATATTGAAAGATATCTGCTCGATTTGAGGTTAAAACCACAGAACGAGACAGAAAACATATGTAAATATTTATTACTTTATGGTTAAATCGGAAACTAAACCGTATTTGTGTGAACGCCCCGGTTGATCTGTATTCCCTACACACGAATCCAAACCTGATAGAAACCTATTCGTGTCGAGGGAGTATTCGGTGCTGTACGGTTTCTATTCAGTACCGAATCTAAACCGGAGCACTGTTTCACACTTGTCGCCAGCGACCGAATTGAAACCGAAAACGAAACGAACCGAATGGAACCGTATGCATGTGAAACAAGCCTAAGGAGAGTCAATTGTGTTCTGCGTCGACTTTACTACTGTATCTTTACGCCAACCTATATATATATATATATTCTTTTGACTGAGAGTTTTATATGTGTTAGCAGAGGTTGGTGTAACGGGGTACCATACAATTCTGCGTATGATACAAGAGCTTAGGGAAAAACCTCAGCAAAAAACCCTGTCTCCCCGTGAGTGTTGTGATTTGTAACTATTGTTCACAAAATTTACTGAAATTTAGAAATATTGATAGACATTTATTTCTTCAATATGGACTCCTTCATCAAAAAACGGAGAGGTTTCTCCAAGGTACCCGAAACTCAACCTGAAAAATGAAAAGACAAGAGGAGAAGAACGAACAAACTACAAATAATACATAACCTTTCAAAAGTCTCCTGTCACAAATATACTCTTCTGTTAGCGCATGGGATCTCTAGGAGAAGAATAGCCTCCGCTAGTTCTTAAAGATATTGATCTTAGAAATCCCTTCAATATTTGAACTCAAAAAGGAAATTGTTGCTCGTAAGG
Organism: Halyzia sedecimguttata; assembly: GCA_937662695.2. Lineage (NCBI taxonomy): Eukaryota > Metazoa > Arthropoda > Insecta > Coleoptera > Coccinellidae > Halyzia > Halyzia sedecimguttata. The sequence continues at coordinate 3,494,314 of OW569416.2, read as the reverse complement.
CCAGGAGGGTCTCTTTCAAAACCAGGTCTGACCAGTCCAAGTGATGATGGCCATACACGCTACGGTACACCGGAGAGGTCTACCTGCGCAGGTTGACCGGAACGTCTGTGGGAATGGACTTGCGTAGTTTTTCGTACCTGCGCAGGCGACCGGCGCAAGATCGAAAATCGATTATTTCGAGCTACACCGTACGGTATACCTTTGCGTATATGCCTGTACTCCAGTCGCCTGCGCAGTTTGCGTCAGTTGTTTTCTAGAGTTAGTCTTGGACGGTTGTCCCGTTGCTCTGATTGTATTGACACTTCCAAATTAAATTAAGACCCAATAATGCCATCGCGTCATCGTTGTCAATCGACGCCATCGCAAAAAGAACTGAAGACTTCACCCGAACGTCCCCATACACGTTGGTTGACCTGCGCAGGCAAACCTGTACAGGTAACCTGTGCGGTATACCGCAGCGTATATGGCTTACATTAGGCACAGCAATGTTAATTTTTGACCCGACAGAAATGGTGTCCACTACCGTTCGGTCATTCATATTTCATATGTTATATTACTTAAGCATGATGTCTCAATTCAACTGATACCATAATTTACCTATGAGATGGATATACTCCAGGCATCTTTATTGAACCTTCAGTTTTTTATCCTTTAGCTGAAATCTTTTGTTCTCAAAACATAAGAAAAATAGACTTAACTGTTATGAAATGAAAAAATATCGATTGGCTTAGTGGGAGAGTATTTGACTTGGGAGCGGAAGCCCCAAGTTCAATTCCGAGGCTAGGAAATAAATTTTCTAGTAATCGCCACCATTCACTGTTGGGTCAAAAATTAACAGCGCTGTGCCTGAGGTGGCGTAAGGACACAATAACAAAGCCTACACAGAACACAACAGGCTCTCCTTATTAGCTCAAGCTCCTCGAGAGCTTATGAGGGGTCTCCTTCGGGAAATCCTGGGAGGATCAGTATAATAATATACAATAATATTTACCTCTAAAAATTTTTCAGTTTCAGATATAAGATTCTTTCACATAATCGTTATATTTTCTAATCCTGCGAACATCACAAATCATTTCTAATTATTCTGTTTGAAACCAATTTATCATGACGTCACATTTCAAGAAACTTATATTTGGTTTCTTCTCAACAAAGGACCACCGGGGTTTTTAGTTGCCATGTGGGGTCTAACCCTTGACAATAATACTTTTACAGAAGACAACTTCTATGAGATTGGAATTTCTTGGAAAAGGTCACCTATTATGGAGCGATTTTAGGCCACACACCTGTAAAATACCTATTTGTTAAGAAATGTATCAGGTCTTAAGACATTGACCTTCATGCTATCCATTTTCACTGTTAAATTAATTTAAAGACAGCTCAGATGAGTGGGACTTGAGCACTTGAGAAAGTGCAGAGATGGGCAGCAAGGATACCATATGGTCGCTCTAGACCCACCTATGAAGAGCGTCTGAAACTACTTCATCTACCAACATTTGCAGAGCGGCGCTTGAGAGGAGATCTAATAATTACATATTGAGCCACACACCAAGAAGTGCTCTACGGACTGGATCATATTAACACCTTTTTTCTCAATAAAAATCATCTACGTGGTCATGATTTCAAGCTTGTGAAGCAAAACTTCAGATCAACTACAAGACAACAGTTTTTGCCAAACCGGGTGTTCAACGTCTGAAACAATCTGCCAGCGGATGTTGTTGGGGCCCCTTCCGTGAACGCGTTCAAGTCGAGATACGACACATGGTGTACGCGGCGGCGGTGACTGTGTTGTTTTGTGCGATTTACATTTATGTTTTCTAATGTATTATGCTTAATTTTCTCGTTTTAGTGTACTTCTTTTGAAATTATTTTTTTTTTAATTTCATTTCTGGGTTTTTATAGGTTTCAAACCTCAGCTCTTATTACATGTAATACTAATAATAATAATAATAATAATAGAAGTGCCCTCATTGGTGCTTGCATCCGAAATTTGAGATTTATTCCCACTCTATTAAAAAACGACAAATGAGAGTATAGTTGTAACATATCAGGGCAGTTTAAGATCGAACCCCAATCAATGTTAATATTTCCCCCGTCTTTACACAGATGAAGAAACCCTCTATTTTCCTTCTTTCTTCCTTTATATACAATAACACTGCAAGAATTCACCACTACCTATTTTGATCGGTTGCGAAACTAGTACTTCCTTTAGTTCTCGAAAAAATACTATTTCCTTTAGTTGTCGTACCAACAGGGTAGTCACTTCTTGTTTGCTATACATTTTCATATGGAAGGAAGGTTTTAGACTGTATAAATAGTGCATTTGTATACTTACTTCATGCTCGTTATTAATGTATTGGTAACAAGAAAATACATTTTGTACCACTTCATCTTCGTAATTGTGATCTAATTGCAAATAACTTTTTAAGCCTTAAACAACGAGATTACTGCTGGATGCTCAATGTTAAGTATACCCTCTTTTCATCGGTTGTGCATTCACAACGATATTAATCAACGAGATTTAATAATCTTCACCCGTTGTTTCCCAAAGTAGAAATAACAAAAACAACATTATCCTGATAAAAGAATCAGGATTCATCATCAACGTTCGTAACTTTCATGGTTAGCGAAATTATTTGTTTCTCCAATTTGGGTATACACCAAATTGTCATATATAACACATTTGAACTCATTATGAGATCAAATACGTAGTGCGAAGAATTTCTTCGAAAGACTAAATAAATCATAATATTCGTCTAAAAATATAGACATCTTCAGACCATTGCACTTGGTAGCCATCAAAATTGATGGAGTAACTTAATAATGATTACGGAGGATTTGTTTTCAAATACCATAGCTAATTCATTTTATTTTTTCAGGTCAGTGAACCCTTCAGTTTCATGTGCCATGTGGTACACAATGGCAGTTGAGTAAGTACCTATACGGATCTTTATTCTAATGTGCCCACAATGCTCCTGAAATCAGAACAAAAATACTGGAGTATTGTGGTTAAGTATTTTCATGATTTGGGTATGTTCTTACAATTTCATCCGCACCTCGTACGTTGAGATGAGACTGCATACATAACAACCTGCTCCTCAGACGGGACCTTCAAAACGACAAAGGCGATCGTTTCAAGACAATCGTCTCTCGCCCGTTCAGACTTGTAGATTCTTGTTGAATTACTGCTTATTGTTTGTTCATTCAGGATTGCTGACTGAGCGTGAGCCAAGGTCATATTTATTTGTTTTAGACTTTTCAGTATACGTTAATTTATGTGGGATAATTTATGGCGACTGGCATACTACGTTTCATTCATATTTTTGCATTGTAATCTTGAAGAATTATTAGGTGATGATTGATCCTCACCCGTAGTTGCGAAATAGCTTAGATTCATATCTGGTACATGGATTTGTACACCGATGGAAAATGGTGAAAGGAAGGCATTTATGTTATACATTTATGCAAGAGAAATGAAGATTTTACGAGATTTTTGATTCGCAAGTATATGGAAGATTTACATTTGGTTTTATTGGTGGTAATTATGTATTGTCGTTCGGCGGAATGATTATTTCTTACTGCGTACTTGCAGAATTCTAAATTGAAACCAATAGGGTTCATTGTTCATGGATATATAGTATATAGGTACAGAGATGACTTTCCACGTTCATAAATATTATTATGTGGTAGTTTCATTGTTTCTATACAAATCCCGTGCGTTAAAACAAGACATTTTATCAAATTCAAAAAAACATATACATATTGTATCCTAAACTATATATAGTGTATTTATTTTGTAAAGATGTCATAATGTATGTTTCTCTATTTCAGTATCGTAATGAGTCATTCCCGCATTGTTTCTAGTTATATTTTTGTGTGGTAGTCAGCACTGACATTCGATCCTATCAAATTTCAACACACGTCAATTGACAATACAATATATTCTGGATATAGTGAAACAATTGTTGAGGAAAAGCTTTATTTTCATTGAAAAATATGTTACTAGAGATTTCCTTCTTGCTAATTTTGAATCATTCATGCTATTAGGAAACTGTTTTAAATCTGATCTCCATGCCCTACGTACGTTTCAAATTCAAATTCCGTAATCTGTCAACTTTCGTAACAGTCACACCAACTACCAAGATACAATACAAAAGTCACTAGGATGTATAATCCGAATTTTTCATTAAATTTCAACAGTATTTTACAAAACTTGTCTGAAATAGAGAAAATATCGTCTAATACTCGTTGCAGAAGGCAATTCCAATACTCATGCATTCGTGTTTTAATAGGAGCCCATTCTGCAACTTGTTTTAGAATATACTATTATATATTTTTACTTCCAGATTTAACAAAGGGCACTGCTCGAAACGTCATTGTTTATATCATAAAATGACTGTGATCTATTGATCACAATAAACCGTCTGATTATTCAAGTTATTTTAATCCCTAAAAATCAAATAGTTACAGTTGAAATAAATAGAAGTAGTATATTTCCTACGAATTCAACAATACCGATTTCGACTGACGTTATTATTAAGGGTACAGCTAGTAGGTAGAAGTGAAATATATTTGGGTTACAAATTTTGGGAGTAAAATGATTAAGATATAATTGGATATTCGGTACCGTCAAATGGGGTGAAATTGATTTTATGGGGGCACTTTGATAAAGAGTAATATTTCTTTGAATTAATTTGAATTTTCTGCAATTATAAGCCGACAACATCCGCGCGATCATGAGTCGAAAGATTGAAGTGCCGCCATTATTGTTCCGTGCCAGTATAGAGGAAAGTAGTTGTTCTTATGTTTTTGGCGCTCTTGTTCCTCGGAACAGAGTGCATATCAATTTGCCAAAATATCTGTAATTTTCGAATTTCAGGCTGAGAATGGTCTCAAACGATTTGGTTCGACTCACTGATCAAGAATCCGTCGTCGAAATCGATTCTGTCCGGCCGGCCGTCCGTTAACACGATAACTCTCGAACGATAGGATTTTCAGGGTAGGTTTTGGGCGTAAATATCTCGGACGAGTTTGTTAACGGGTGAAATCCACCAAGCGGTTTCGGAGTTATGGCCGTTTTTAGTAAAAACATTTTTTATGAATATTCCCGAAACCGATCACTCGATCTATCTGAAATTTATCATCAGATTGTAGAATAATGACTTTTATACGCATGCGAAGTTTTGTATTGATCGGGTAGCCGTAAAGTGTCAAAAAAAATTTTTTTTTATTTTCAAATTTTGTTTTTACAATAACTCTCGAACATAATGAGCTAGGCAGTTGAAATTTTCACAGTATAGTTGAGATAAATATCTCGGTTGAGTTCGTTAGAGGGTAAAATAGGCCGGATGGTTTCAGAGTAACTTACATATTTCAAATAAAATTTTTTTTTAAGATTTACTTTGACCATAGAAATCCATTGATATAATTTTCAACTATAACATGCTAATACTTTCGGAGATATGATTTTTCGAAATTTCAATAATGAATCGTAGTTCTATGTTTTCACAGATAGCTATAATTATTCTATCTATGAATTATTATATAATCTCGTACATGTCATCCTGTTCTATAAGAGAGAGTCAAATTCATTTCAGCTATTAAAATTTGATTTCTTCCATGGTGCAGTCCTCATTCTTAGATTGCTCATTTAATTTTGATAAATGAACTATTATTTGAATTGAATTTCCTTTATGATGCAGTTATATCATGAGAATCCATTGATGTAATTCCCAACTCTGAGAAACCAATACTTTCGGAGATATAATTTGTCTGTTTGAACAAGAGCGCCAGAAAGCTCCTGTCCACAGGGCTTGAACCAATTCTAATATATTCTATCAGTATACGTGATATTAACGGTAAGTGCCACTGTTCAAAATTATGAAGTATTTCATGAGCATTTCAATTTTTGTTTACAATATCCGTTATTTACGATGGAGTGATTTCTACATAACCACAGCAAATTTGAAATTCGAAAAAAAATACGTTCGGTTGAAACTAATTAAGGGATACATCATGTGGGGTCACTTTGATAACACTTTTGGGGTCAGATTGATAGTTACCAAAGTCACCGCATAGTTTGAAAACAATAACATTTTTGCTATTTTCCATTGTTTGTTGGTATAGATAGACCAACGAATTTTTTAAATTTCAGGTCTGTTCCATTCGAAAGGTTGAAGTTACGCCATTATTATGTCGACATTCAAAATTGTTCAGTAAGATACGTTTACGGTGAGCTTGAAGGACATCATAGCCATTTTAGAACCTCCAGCAGGAACAATATCGTAAGAAATCAGATCAACTTTATCTTAATGAAGCGACGATACCGTAATTGTAATAAGTCCACGAAAAAACATATCCCGGAGCGGACGTGCATTCCGATCATAACCTGCTGTGTTCAACACTAAACGTCAAACTCAGAAAGAAGAAACAACCGATGAAAACCTCAAGAATACAACAACATATACTGAAGGACCCTGAAACCATTGAAGAACTAACCCGTGTAATAAATGAGAATATTCACGGAACCATGTCATTTCCCCTTAGTAACAAAAATGTCGAGAAAATTGGCGAAATATAAAAACTTCGATTAGAAATGAAAAAGTTCAACAGCTGATAAAACCAAAAGTGAGGAAGGTAAAGAAATGATGGATGACACAGGATATATTGAGTCTCATGGAGGAGAGATGTCAATACAAAAATAACAATCAAAGTGAATACCAGAGAATACATCGAATAATACGCAAAAAAATTAAGGAAGCAAAGGAAACATGGCTCAGGGAGTCCTGCAAACAAATCTTCAGGGCAAACACGATGACTTTAACTTACACAAAAAGTTAAAGGAACATTCTGGCATATACAAAAGGAAAACCACGACAGTGCTCCATATCGAGAGTGGAATGGCACTGTTAACAAAGAAAGATCAGAGTAATGAGTGGCTACGGTATATCCAGCAACTGTTCGAGGACGAGACCCGAGAAACGCCAGAGCGCGTACTTACTGGTTTTATGACAGAGCACGGACCAAACATTCTCAAGTCTGAAGTTCAAAAGGCAATCAACCAATCAAAGTCAAGAAAAACTCCAGGACCAGACGAGGTTCCCATAGAACTGATTAAACTACTGGACGACGAAAGCATATCTGTCCTAACAGCATTCTTCAACCAGGTTTACCAAACTGGGGAACTTCCCAGCGACTGGCGGAAATCGATCTTCGTCACCCTGCCCAAAACCAACAGGGCTAATAGGTATAATGACTTCCGGTTGATTAGCCTGATGATTCACACTCTGAAAATACTGTTAAAAATACTCCTCAACAGAATATATACCAAATGTGAACACAATATTAGCAAGGAACAATTCGGATTCCGTAGCGGACTGGGCACACGCGAAGCCCTTTTCTGCATGCGGACAATATTACAAAAGAGCTGTGAGTTCGAAAGAACGTATACATATGCTTTATAGACTTCGAGAAAGCATTCGACCGGGTCAAACACACAAATCTGTTCCGTTGTCTGAGATCATATAACGTGGACTTTTTTGATATGCGCCTTTTGGTGAACTTATATCATAGTCAAACAGCTATGGTTAGACTAGGCGACAGCGTTACAGATGAAATACCAATAAAAAGCGGCGTCCGACAAGGATGCGTCCTGTCGCCCCTGCTCTTCAACCTCTACTCAGAGAACATATTTCAGGAGGCTTTGTATGGCAGGACAGAGGGAGTAAAGATAGGTGGTGAAATTATAAACAACGTGAGATAAGCAGATGATACTGCCATCATTGCGGAAACCATGGAGGACTTGCAGATACTGCTGGATAGGGTTCATGAGGCTGGTCGAAGATGGGGCATAAATATAAATATCAAGAAGACGAAATGGATGATCGTAGGCAAAATAAACATAGAACCAATCCCGATTACAATCAACGGACACAATATTGAGCTGGTGCCACATTTCAAATATTTGGGGAGCTGGTTAAGCAATGAAATAACATGCGATGAAGAGGTGAAAGCCAGGATTGTAATGGCACGTGCGACATTTGGCTTGTGGAAACCAACTCTCACTGACAGAAACCTCACAGTTCAGACGCGGCTAAGAACACTCCGCTGTTACGTATGGAGCATTCTCTTGTACGGATGTGAAACATGGACGCTTAAAGTTGACGCCATGAATAAAATAGAAGCGTTTGAGATGTTGTGCTACCGGAGAATCCTCAAAATCCCTTGGACTGCACATACTACTAATGAAGAGGTACTTATACAGCTAAATAAGAACTGAGAACTTCTGAACACCATAAAAATAAGAAAGGTCAGTTATTTCGGCCACATTATACGGGCCCAAAATATCACATCCCTCGCCTGATTATACAGGGAAAAGTTGAGGGCAAGAGGTGGATAGGTCGCAAGAAGATTTCATGGTTGCGGAACATTAGAAATTGGACTGGAATGGGAGTGGAACAGCTTTTCCGAGCGGCGAAAGATAGAGACCAGTTCAATCAAGTTGTCATGGAGATAGCCCACGCCTGAAGACAGGCATGGCACCGAAAGAAGAAGAAGAAGCAGGTGCATTTAAGTTGAGTTTCAACATGTCATTTTATCTTGTAACCAAAGAAAATGCCAAATTTGAGTTTTGTTATTTTTATAGGACACATAGTTCAATTTTCATATCAACAGAATTTTCATATCAACTGAATTTTCATTTTCAATTTTGCGAAGAAAGTTCATTGGAATCCAATTCTTATGACAAAGGATAGTATGGGTGACTTTGATAATCTATGTAAACTTATGGATTATTATCAAAGGAACTCCAAGTACCTACATATAACATTGCCAACTTCCAAAATTGAACACGATCGGATCTATATTGTTGGAGATCCGAGCAGCCTTGTGTGAGTTCTGTAGATGGATGGGTGACCGTTTCCTTGATCATTTTCGAAAGAAAGGAGATATGGACTTGCAATTTCCAGGGTAGGTTGCGTATCCGAATGGGAGAGTTACGTTCGTTTTTGGGCATAATCGGCTTGGTATCTAGTTGTAGAATATTTTCGAAAGAACCGTACCCCTAGAAAATTTCAAAAAAATTACGAAAAAAAAAATTGGTTCAAGCAATGACGTGAAGTTAGGGCATTTTGTCCATTCTCCTATATTGAGGGCCCAATACAGGAGAATGGAGAATAGAACATACGCGCAAAAGCTCCTGACTTCTCGTTAGTGCTTGATCCAATTTTCAAATCTATAAGATAACTAATCAGTAAATCAACAAGTCCAGAGCGTTCTGTCAATAGGGTCTCGAAATGGGTTCCTTTAATTATTATTATACTTATGCATTGAGTTCACAAATCAAATTATCCCCAGGGGATTTCATTGATTTATCGAGAAGCAGGCATAGATGAGAAGATCGAGATCGAGATCGAGGCGAAGAAGCCAGAAACTGGCTTCTTCGCCTCAATCTGTTGTTCTCGACAAATTCAATTGAACTGAGCCGTCGTCTTAAGCCTCCCATAGGCTTCCTGAGTGGATAAATGAAAACGCCCACGCCACCCGTAAGACAAAACAAGGAACTCAGTATTCCCCCCCAGGCGCAAATTTGAACCGTGAAAACATATGCCCCCATTTGAACGATATTAATCGAGAAATGACTCCCACAGAATAGAGTTCTGTCAATATCATCCTATAGGAAGATGGTCATGAACATTGTTTACCGTTTTCAAAATAATTTTGGACAGCAGGCCGATACCGTTTTTAATAAATCAACAACTCCAGAGCCTTCTGGATAGAGTCCGCAGGTCGAATTAATCATTGGGCATTTCATTGATTTGCCGAGAAGCAAGAAATTATGCGTTTCTGACTTCTTGGCCTCCATCAGTGCACATGTTGGAGAGTCTCGGCAGTAATTTTGCAGCAGGCCTCTGTAATGTCTTGTCACAGTTCGATAATTTTCTCTGATGGCTCCTGGTAGACGAAGAATCACAAGTGTCCCCACAGGAAAATAATCGAGTGGAGAAAAATCGATGCGATTTGCCAATCCATTGGTTAGGGTAGTGAGCATCTAACCATTCCTGAATAGGAAGAACGTAGTGGGGAGAAGCACCATCCTGTTGAAAATAAATCAGATTTCCCTCTTCATAGATACTTGATTTTCAATTTATTCCACAATCAAGGATTGTATGTCTTCTATCTAAAATTTTTAGGTAAATAGCACCATTCAAATGACCTTCAAAATATACGGAGCCGATAATTTCATTACCGTATATTGTAGCCCAAACGTTTATCTTTTTAGGGTACTGCGTATGTCCTCGGAAAACATGCGGATATTCCTCGCTCCAGTTACGACAATTCTGTTTGTTCACATTGCCATTCGAAAACAAGTGGGAAAACTCTGTGTATAGGGGCTTCGGCGTGCTGTTTAAATTTATAGCCAGAGCAGTCACCCATCCAGGTTCTGAAGTCGCCTAAAGATGTTTAGCTCCTGAAAAAAATATAATATCTTCGAAATATTTTCAGTAATATAGATTCGATCAAGTTTAAATCTTGAACTGTATTGTAAAATAAGCTGAAGCGGGCATTTCTATCTTCAATGTCGATTATTTCTTCAAATGGGAAACAATGAGTTGACAATTCACAAAAAACATTCTGTATAGCAGTAATTTTCACATCTAATAATATACGGAAATACTCACGTTTCACGTAACTTTAGAAAAAATCAACTCAAATTCGTTTGATAACTGTTTCCTCGGAGTTATCATTTCAATAGAAATGAAAACAAACATTCAGTAGAGAACAGAAAAATTCACTTAAGGATCTGTGATCTGCAATTATCTGTTCCAATTCATCAAATGACGTCCAATATACCATGTTTTATTCTCTTTGACCAATGAATGGTTTCAAATATCGATATAAATGCATCTAAATAACTGTTTCTCAACATCCTCTGAAACTGACGAGGATTCTCTCGTATTGAAAAATTATCGAAGAATATAGATATGAATAAGCAATATTAGTTTGATTTCAGTACTTATCGAATTTATAAATTTCTTCGGGAATGAAATTGTTCCGGATAATTGGCAATATATTTTATGTTGTTCACCCGATTTTTAAGTGAATTTTGACGTGCTGTTGACGCATCGACTTGTCAAATAGTCGGTTGGCCGCTTGGAAGCACGGAATTAAATTTGAACAGAGACAGACTTCAAATGTTGTCTGTGACATAATGATTTATGAAATTTACTCCAGGCATGACATTTGGACGAATTGATAGAGACTGTTTAGGTGAACATTGTCATTATCATGGGGTGGAAACTCTCTCACTAAAGTCTGGGCAGAGTAATATAGTTCGCGAGGTGCCCGTGAAATTTTGTAGATGTCTCTTCCTCCGCGTTTTGTGGGTCACGTGATGGTTTAACAGCTGTTCGCTGCCGACTTGTTTCAATTCATTTTCAATTTGGAGATTGCTTGCATAGACAAGAGATATTGCTTGTTGTTGAAATTATAAAGTGTTCTGTTTTGCGTAGTTTTGGTTTTGTTTTTAAAGATGGTTAGCTGTATAGTGAAAGACAGGAAAGACTGTTTGAACAGGAGTAGGTTGCACAGGCTTCCTAAAGATGATGAGGTAAGTTCGTTTTTATGTATTTTTAATACTTTATTGCGTACTGAATAAAAACTGTTTCAAACGACTCAAGGACTTACAAGACACTTTGAATGTGTTTCATCAAAAAGATAGTTACCAAAGGGCCAGAAAATACCCACTAAAAGCACTTATACAAACACTAACAGAACAAAATACGAATAGAAAATGGAACATCCATATTTAATCTCTTTTGTTTCCTTGCATATGATTGTTTAAGGCTGAAGGATCTTATTTGTATACATGTATGAGCAATGAAGTACTTAATTGTGATTAATTTATTGATACTTTGATATATCCAAAAAACTTTTATGTCATCATTTTCAGGTTTGGAAAATATGGCTGGAAAGAATAGGACGCCTTGATGCTGACTAGGGCTGCAATTTTAGTGTACGGACATCATCGAATTTGTTCCAGTCATTTTGATCCATCCAACATTGTAATAAATATTAAGAAGCAATTCATTGTACGACCTGTTGCCTTTCCTACTCGAGGCTTGACGAAGGATGTTGGAGTACAAGGTAAATGAATTTTTTCCATTTTATTGTTCATATCTTGAATGATTATAGTTGCAGGAGCTTGCACACTACCTCATTAGAATGTGTAGATTCAAAAACTTGTTTTCTCGACCTATCTGAAATACTTACTAACCATGCTTTCTTGTAAAATTAAAGCAATTCATTGATATTTGAATTTCTTTTAACAGATCCAGATTATATTATCGGAAATGGTTCCACACCAGTGCAAGCAGGACCTTCATGTTCATGTAAGATTTCCATTTATTGATACTATTTCATTTAAAGTTATAAATTTCAATGTGATATGTTAATATTATGCATGATATAAAATGCTTGATGATTTTTCTTATTTGAATATCTATTCCTAGATGTCCAAGATGTGCTTGAGGTAGAATATGAGTCTGAAGTTGAACCTGTAATTCCTGCTACCCCAAATAACTTATTTTATTTACTAATCTTGAATGATTTTTGATTATATAAAATTGAATTGTTATAATTTTCTCTTCAGGAAAAACCAGAAGGACACGATTCTCTAAGGTATCGCCAGACGCTAGGGAATACTACAAAATTGCCACTGATCTGCACGTAAAGTGGGAAGGATTGCTGAAAAGAATAAAGGCCTGAAATTTGTAGTGAAAGAGCTACAGAATGCTTGCCATTCTCATGAACCGCTCAGCCACTCGATGAACACACCAACCTTTAATTTTCTCTTGTCTCAAATAAGGTGTAAAAACCTGAAACCCAGAGGAAGGTGCTGTACTTTAGATGAGAAAATTCTTTTTTTGACATCATTTAAAAATAGCCCTAAGGGATACAAACTACTCAGCAACATTTTTGCGGTTCCATCCAGCAAAACTTTGTCAAAATTATTGCATTCAGTAAATTTCAGTACAGGTATCAATTCTAATATTATGGATTCAATACATAATATTAGAATTGATTCAATATCTATATCTACTATATTTCATATTTGATTTTTTCCCAGAGGCTATGGAAATGTATAAATTTGTGACTGCATTTTCATGTACGAAATGTTTTCCACATTATCCATTTTTCATATTATAATTCACATTTGGTTTTGTCCTTCTAAATGTATATTGGAAATATTGTGATAATTCATTAGCTCCTTCATATTCAAGATAATGGATTATTTTAATGTATAATATATTTCCACATTTCGTTGTACTTGCGTAATGATATCCATTTTTGGTGCTCTTGTTTATACTTTATTTCACATTTGATTTTGTCCTTGTAAATGCATACTAAAAATTTTGCAATCATTTATTTGATAGCTCTTTCATATTCAAAGCTATAGATTAGAGAAGATTTCATGAAGAGAATATCTTCCACATTGCGTTGTACATAATATACTTACTGCTATCCATTTTTTATATTATATTTCACATTTAATTTTCTCTTTTCTTCTAAATGATTCGAGATGTATTTTTAATTTTTATATATATTATTTAATAATTCTTCTAATAATTAGTTCGCATCAAATGAACAACTTCAATTCATGAATCTGAATAAATACTTTTATTAAAAGTTTTGGGATTTCATTTATTTCCTTTCCATTAGAACTAAAACCATGGTTCCAAAAACATTGTCAAAAGCCAGGTGTTAGACGAATTATCGTCTATTTGGTGTTTGGCAGTGTTTTGGAACAATATGTCAAAATAGAATATAGGATATTATAATGCGAAGTACATTTGAATTTCCCGCTCGGATGTATTTCTTGAGGTGCCCGCGACGTACCGCTAGTGTTCCACGAACCAAAATAAGGCGAGAGTGGCCCATCTATATATATCTCTTGTCTATGGTCATTATTTCACAGACGCCGATCTCAATCGTCGTATTGGTTTCTTAGAGTTGGGAATGATATCAATGGATTCTTATGATAGAACTGCATCATGAAAGAATTTGAACTCAAATAGTAATTAAATTCAAGTGTCATTTAAAAAGAGTGCCAAAAATTATCCGAGTCCGCAACCACCAGATCGAATCTATCCAATTTGATTAACTTACCAAAGTATATATTTCCATCATTATATGGATTATCCAAGGCATTATATTATCACCAAAATACAATAGCTGGGGTTATTTCATTGGTCATTTTGAATTCGATCATACTTTCTTTTCTAGAACAGGAGGGCTATTTTATATCAAGAGTAAAACAATTTTTTTTTTCCTTACTTTGATCACGCTGACCATCACGCTGATTTTGCCCAATAACGAATTCAATCGAGATATTTATCTCCCAAACCTATTCTGAAAATTTCAACTGCCTAGCTGAATCCGTTCGAGAGTTATCATGTTTACGGCCAACTGGACCGAATCAGTGAGTAGAACCAAATCGTATAAGACCATTTTCATCCAAAACTTGATCAGTGAGTCGAACCAAAACGTTTTTGTCATTTTTCAGGCAAAAATTCGAAAATTCTAGACATTTTGGCAAATTGATAAGTACTCAAAAATGTACCTAATAACTGTTTAAAGCATAATGAAAGACATTCTGAACAATTCTTGTAGAATTCACTCTGACTACAGATTGCCGACGAATAAAGTGGTGATTGATGATGCATTTCAAATTTCATGAAATAACCAACAATTACAATATTTATCTCAGCTTTGCCTTTTACGATTGTCAAGTATTCTTAACGATTCACCATTGTCCCTGCTCTATACTATTGAAATATTGTTAATTTTTTTTCACACCTTTTATATACCGGGTGGTCCACCACAGACGCGGATCTCTTTTTGATGGAGTAAATGAAGATATCTTGAGAATATTTTTTTGTGATGTATGTAGGGTGTTGAAAACCATAATTTAAAATTATTTTTATATACAGGCTGAGTCTTTGACCACTGCATTAATTTTAACCAAAGATTCCTCTCATCAAATGAAACACCTTTTTCATTTACCATTTTTCCAGATTCGGCTCAGGTAAAAAGTTACAAGCGTTTAAAGATTTCACAATCTGCTAATACACTCCCGCATATAAATTATCTATGAGATTGTTGGCGGACGAGAATAAGGCATGGTAACGTGGTTTACACCTTGATTCGGGATTCCAACGCTCAGGGACGGATCCATAAAGTAGTGAAATTTCTGGAGTTTTCGATTTTAAAACATTCAATGAAGAATATCTCGAAAACGGTGCGTTTAAGGAGAAATTATGAAGAATAATATAATGTTCTGAAACGATGGAATATTCTTGAAATGACTCAAGAAAAACTTTATATGCTTTCTTTATGCTAATTTCGTTTAGTTTTATGAATCCACGAGCCCATAACTAGAAAACCAGTAGAAGTAGAAAATAACTAATATTTGGAAAATATGTATCATAGTTATAGGAAACTTTACGCCAACATTCATTTTATTCGAAAAAAGGATGTCAAAGCTACAAAATAAAAACTGTTTTTTTTTCAAAATTTCAACAGCCTGTATCTTTTTACCTGAGCTGAATTTGGAAAAATGTTAAATGAAAAAAGTGTTTCATTTGATGAGAGGAATCTTTGGTTAAAATTAATGCAGTGGTCAAAGACTCACCCTGTATACAGGGTTTCCGAAAACAAAGATATAGACCAAAGTCCCATTTTTTTAATTGTGACACCCTGTATTTGACTTCAAAAATGGAATGGCAAGCTCAAATTATGAGAGTTTTTTCAGATCACTTCATACCTTAAAAGTATCATTTACGCCAAAATGCCGAAAACTTGAAAATGTGGAGCTTTTTGAATAGCAATTAATGAAGAAACTAGTTACGCCAGCGATAGAGACAGTATTTTTTGAGTAGACATATTAGCAACTCCTATACAGAGGAAAAAAATTAACCCTGAAATGTACACAGTGATCATAATTATTTTCCAAACATCAACTACCAATAATTGTCAAAAACTTTCTTATTTCAAATGGCACACCTGGTATTTCTATATCTCGTTGAACGTAAAAATGAAATTTGAAACTATCTTCACAAGGTTTTTCTACGCCTAAAACTGATAGTTTTCTCACCAATTTTCGACCATTATTTGTAGTTGATGTTTGGAAATTAATTATGATCACTCTGTATAATCCAAAGTTATTCGTATAGGAGTTGCTAAAATGTCTACTGAAAAAAATACTGTCTGTATCGCTGGCATAACTGGTTTCTTCATTAATTGCTGTTTAAAAAATGGGTTCAAGCCCTGTGGACAGGAGCTTTCTGGCGCTCTAGTTCAAACAGACAAATTATATCTCCGAAAGTATTGGTTTCTCAGAGTTGGGAATTATATCAATGTATTCATATGATAGAACTGCATCATAAAGGAAGTTCAATTCAAATGATAGTTTATGTATCAAGATTAAATGAGCAATCATGAGAATGAGAACTGCACCATGGAAGAAATCAAATTAAATCTGGCCAATTTTGCCCTATAACGAACTTAACCGAGATATTCATCTCCCGAACCTACTCTGAAAATTTCAACTAAAAAGCTCATTCCGTTCGAGAGTTATATCTATGTCTATGGATGAAAAGCAGTCTCACTACTCTCAGATCTCTTACTTCATGTTCCGTTCCGAAATGTAAGACTTTTCTGAGAAAAACTAATTTCGGAGCAAACAATTTTTCTCACCTCGCTCACAATTCTTGGATTGATTAGATAATGACATGTCTCAGGAAATAAGTTGACATTATGACAATTCATACATACAATAATTATATCATTCTGTGAAAACGTTGAAATACGATTTATTATTGAAATTTTGAAAAATCATATCTCCGAAAGTATTAGCTTGTTAGAGTTAAAAATGATATCATTGGATTCTTATGGTAAACTGCTTATTGAAAAAAATTTCATTTTGAATTTGTTTTGTAAAAAAAATTTTTTTTTTGTTACTCCGAAACCATCTCCGAAACTTAGCCGAGATATTTAACTCCCAAACCTACTCTGAAAATTTCAACTGTCTAGCTCATTCCGTTCGAAAGTTATCGTGCCTACGGCCGGCCGGAACGGCCGGACAGAATGATTTCGACCACGGATTCTTGATCAGTGAGTCGAACCAAATCGTTTAAGACCATTTTCATCGAAAAATTCGAAAATTACCTACATTTGGGCAAATTGATAAGCACTCAGTTCCGAGGAACTAGAGCGCCAAAAACCCCATATTTTCAATATTTCGCCATTTTCTCGTAAATGGTACTTCTAAGGTATGAAGTGATCTGAAGAAACTCATCATAATTTGAGTTTGCCATTCCATTTTTGGGGTCAAATACAGGGATAATAAAAATGTAACTTTGGTCTATATCTTTGTTTTCGAACACGCTGTATATATGAAAAAAATTTTAAATTGTGCTTTCAACACCCTACACACATCACAAAAAAATATTCTCAAAATATCTTCATTTACTCCCTCAAAACGAGATCCGCGTCTATGGTGGACCACCCGGTATAAGATATGCCAATGGCAAGTTCTTGAAAACCCACCCTGTATGTTTTTAATGCCCTAAGGAAAGACGAGTTCTATTCCGAAAGCTAGGTGTTTCAACCAATAAAGTGTGTTAATAGTGTCTTACTTTGATGGCTATCCCGATTCATCTGCTCCCTAGTATACTGGTTAATAGGCGTCCGAGCATTGAAGTCATATTCTACCCCAGGTAACTATGCCATTTATTGCGGATACCTATCTCGCCTTTCCCAGAATCACGGGATCGTCTTCCTGAATTAGCAGTCAGGACCCTTCTCATGAAGTTCAGAAACAGACCAGATGGAGAAGCGCGTTAGGTTTCTCTCCCATACACCCTAACTGAATAATTTGCCTCGTCTAAGATCCGTTTCGACGTCCTTATCGTGGAATTTGAGCGCGCCGTGATGGATGATGACGGCGTCTCCCTACAGTTCAAGGATATTTTTGAATTATTATTTGTAAATAAACAACCTTGGGGATCCAGTTATTAAAACCATTTCAGCCACCTCAGAAAATTTAATTTCTGGGTTTTGATGTATTAAAAATTCGAGCATCCAATAAATAAAGCTGCAAGATTCACAGGTTTATTATTCACCCCCAAAAAATATACGAACAACTTCTGTTTGTGTACATAATTCGTAAATAACATGCCAAAAGTTCCGAAAATGTAGTGCACCCGAATGGTGATTCGAATCGTAGAACGTTTTCTCACGAATTAGATATACAGGGTCATTCTTTCTTCACCACACCCAAAATTATATGAAGAACTATTGAAGATATTCTCAGGAAATTTATAAAAAGTGTGTTACCAAGGACATCCGAAGAATATAAAATATTTTCATGTTTTTCTCATTGTTATACCGGAAGTGGCTATACACTTCGTTTTTGGCGCTGTTGTTCCTCGGAACAGAGTGCTTATCAATTTGCCCAAATGTCTGTAATTTTCGAATTTTTGCCTGAAAATGGTCATAAACGTTTTGGTTCGACTCACTGATCAAGAGTCCGTTTTCAAAATCGATTCTTTCCGGCTGGCCGTCCAGTCGTAACCACGATTACTCTCGAACGGAATGAGCTAGACAGTTGGAATTTTCAGAGTAGCTTTGGGAGATAAATATCTCGGTTGTTTCCATAATTGGGCAAAATCGGCCTGGCAGTTTGGAAGTAATGAAAAAAACATGTTATTTACATTAAAGATTTCAAATTCAATTTT
Organism: Halyzia sedecimguttata; assembly: GCA_937662695.2. Taxonomy (NCBI): domain Eukaryota; kingdom Metazoa; phylum Arthropoda; class Insecta; order Coleoptera; family Coccinellidae; genus Halyzia; species Halyzia sedecimguttata. The sequence goes on along the minus strand of OW569416.2, from coordinate 3,475,520 downwards.
TATACAATGTAGTTTTATCTTAAGAATCCAGTGATATCGTTCTCAACCCTAACAAACTAATATTTTCGGAGATTCTTCAAAATTTCAATAATTAATCATAATTATATGATTTCATAGAATGCTGTATGACGGAGGTTACACGGTCAATCTGGTTCAGTTTGTCATCAATCTTGGATTAATGTCAGATTGACTGGAAAAGGGTTGTATACACGTAGACTGCTGGCGTGATGGTCCGGATTGATGGCAAGATTGATGTCAGATTGATATCAGATTGACAGTGTAACCTCCGGCTAATTTTAATTTGCTGATGTATGTAAATCCAACATATGAGGTGGGTCATAGACCTATATTTTGAATTTAATTCCTTTTATGATGCAGTTCTATGATAAGAATCCATTGATATCATATATCATTGATATATGTCATGATGACAGATTAAATTATAACGTAAATTTTCCGGCCCATTTTTTCATTATTTTATACAATACAAAACAAAACATTCATCTATGGAAGATGATAGTTAGACCCTACATTAGGGTCCTGTAGAGGTCTTCGAACATCTGAAGTTCTGAATAATCATCGCTTGGATTGGCCAGAACTGGTTTTGAAAGAGACCCTCCTGGCTTTACCATCAGCATTTTCCTTTTTGAATTCAAATATTGAAAGGATTTTAAAGAACAAGAGTGAATATCTTTAAAAACTAGCGGAGGCGATTCTTCTTCAAGAGATCCCATGTGACTACAGGGAAGTATAATTATTGTGAGAGGGGACTTGTAGTAGGGGAGCCCACGTAGCTAATTCGGAATTTACTCGAGCGTCATGGAGAGCTATTGGGTTGTCAAGCTTAGATGATAAGAAGAAAAAAATGTTATATAATATATACCCGTTCATCGGTGGGTTGAGCGGATATAAATTTTCAAAAATGTAAAAAAAAACCGTTACGTGGACATACTCAAGCGCGTCAGATATTGATAGCATCTGTGTCCTACGTATTTTAAAAAATGTATAGATGTTAATCTGACCGTTTCCATGATGGAGGTGATCATACGTAAGGGTTGAAAATGAAAAAAAATTTTTTTTATCGAACTCGTTAGATTTCCTAAGGGGGTGTTAAGTGAACCTTAAAAGATGCTCTTGTATAATAATCTGACGATTGGGATGTAACGCAAACTCGTGGTCATTATTAGAATATGCAAAAAAAATCGCCATTTAGAAATACTCAAGCGCGTCAGATTAAGATATATATGGTTCATCAATATGGCCTAGACGTGCTATCTCCTAATCTGACGATTGTCTGGAGGGATTCGCTAAATCTGACAATAAATTTTTTTTTTTTTTAATTTTTTTAAATCATTGCACTTAATTAATCGAAAAGCTCAGGAAATAGCGTGCAAATGAAAAAGCTTATGTTGTTTTGAGGAGAATATTTATAAAAATAATAATTATACAAAATTTAATTTTTAAGGGTATTTTTTTTAATCATCTTCATCAGTAGAATCCTCTTCCGGAGTGGGACGGAGTGAGAGAGCAATAGATAGAGAAAGAGTGAGAGGAGAATAGAAACACGGACAGGGAAATATAGGCATGGCATAGCTGCACGCATTCAACTTTATCAATTAATTTTTATTACTTCGGCTTGTGAAAATCGTCAGATTATATATTTTTCGTAATTCTTGCATTATTCCCTTCAAAATAAAAAAAAAAAAATTACCACGCTCGAGAATGTCAAGATGTCGTTTTTTTTTACAACTTTGTAACCCTCCCCCTTCTTTACGTCTCTCTCAAATTGTAAGATTAATGGAATATACACTTTTTAGCATGTAACTAACTCGCCCTACCTTAATCTGACGCGCTCGAGAATTTCCGATGATCAACTTTTTTTTACTAATCTGATGCTTTATCCTTGACGGGCGGCCCTATATATATGGCTCATATTTGGTGGAAAAACTTAACCAGGTACAAGGTATCCCCCGATATATTAATCTGCCGCGCTTCAGTAAATCCCAAAATCCCCGCTTGGGCTCCCCTACTATTGTGAAAGGTTATGTATTATTGCGCGTATGTTCTGGGGAACATCGCGTTATAGTTTTGCTCAAATGTCTGTAACTTTCGAATTTTTTGACGGAATTGGTCTCAAATGATTCAGTTCGCCTCCCCAATGAAGAATTCGAGGTCAAATTTGATTCTGTCCGTCCGGCCGTCCGGCCGTCCGTTGCCACGATAATTTGAAAACGAAAAGAGCTAGCGACTTGAAATTTTCAGGGTGGATGGCGCATCGCAATACGACGGACAAGTTCGTTAATGGGCATAATCGGCCCAGTGGTTTCCGAGTAATAATTTTGTTTTCAACCAATATAGATCCCATCGAATTGAAACTTGGTGAGTAGTTGTAGAATATGAACCAAACACGTTTGTGACATTTTGGGCGAATCGTATGGCTAGAAAATTAAAAAAAAATTATCAAAAAATATTTTTGTTGTCACGATAACCTGAGAACGGAAAGAGATAGCGGCTTGAAAATTTCAGGTTAGGTTGTGCATTTGAGTTTGTTTATGAGCATAATCGGCCAAACGGTTTTAGAGTTATAGCCATCTGAAATTTTCTGAAATTTGGTGGTTTTTTGTTCCTCATTAACTCAAAAAATACTGAACCGATTGGATTCAAACTTGGTCATTAGTTGTAGAATGCCAACGCGAAAATGTTTGCAAAATTTGGTGAGGATAGCATTTGCAGAAAATTTTTAATAAATCATGGAAAAAAATAAAAAATTCTATATATCAGTAACTAATCGTTGAATTTTTGCAGTGTCCTTCATAACCTAACTCTACTGCCAAGTTTCAAGTTTTAATACGATCGTTTAACTATTGTTGGAGATTCGAGCATTCTTGTGTGAGTTCAGTAGATGGGTGACCGTTGCCTCGATAACTTTCGAACGAAAGGAGATAGGGACTTGCAATTTTCAGGGTAGGTTGCGTATCCGAAAGGGAGAGTTGAGTTCGATTTTGGGCATAATCGGTCAAACGGTTTCCGAGTTATACCCACCTGGAATATTATTTCCTTGATAACTCAAAAAATAAATATTCGATCGAATTGAAGCTTGGTAACTAGTAGTAGAAAATGAACATAATGACGTGTTTAAAATTTTGTAAGAACCGTACCCCTAGAAAATTTGGAAAAAATGACGAAAAAAAAAATTTTAAGAAAATTTCAAAAAAATACGAAAAAAAAAATTGGTTCAAGCACTGACGTGAAGTCAGAAGCTTTTGCGCGTATGTTCTATTGTCCATTCTTCTGTATTGGACACCCTTAATCGAATTTACTATGGTAAATTATGTTGTCCATTCTCCTGTATTGGACACTCTTAATTCGAATTTACCATGGTAAATTCGAATTAAGGAGAATACAGGAGAATGGACAACATAATTTACCATAGTAAATTCGATTAAGGGTGTCCAATACAGAAGAATGGACAATAGAACATACGCGCAAAAGCTTCTGACTTCACGTCAGTGCTTGAACCAATTTTTTTTTTTTTAGTTTGTTCGTTTGTCTCCACTTGTCTTTTTATGTTTCAGGTTGAGTTTCGGGATCTTTGGAAAAAACCTCTCCTAAAAGAAATGCCCATCAATATTTTTAAATTTCAGCAAATTTTGTGAACAATAGTTACGAATCAAAACACTCACGGAGAGACTGGGTTTTTTTAATGAGGTTTATCCCTAAGCTACGACCAATTGTATAGTACCCCGTTTCACCAACCTCTGCTAACACATATAACGCTCTGAATCGTGATATTGATATCATTCCCAACTCTAAGAAACCAATACTTTCGGAGATATGATTTGTCAAAGTTTGGAGAAGAGCGCCAAAGCTCCTGTCCACAGGGCTTTTCCACATTTTTTCAAATGGCATGTTCAATAACCGACCACATATTTGTATTCCCCATCGAGTTTCGATGTGACTTTGATCATATGACTTCACTGATATTCCGAAACTTTCCAGAGTTATTCAAGCTTTTAGACAACTATTCTCTTTTCGGGATGATCAGAAAAATGGTGATAGGTACTTACCCTTCAAGGTAAGAAATTTTCAGGCTCTATAACTGAAGCGTTTCTGTACGTTTCTCACACTGATTTCGACGAAAAAATCTACAGAGTATTCGCAAAAACATGCAGAATTTCGATTCGAGTTTTCATCAACAACTTGCGTATTTCAAATGGGAACTCATCGAAGTATGAATATATTCCTATCAACCATATGTTTCTAAGGTAAGTACTGCATTCGATTCTCATTATTTATCTTTTTACCAAATAATTCCATATTGATGGAAATGGTGAACATTACGAATTCACATCAGTGAAATCAACTCTCATTCAGCCTCATTCGTGTTCACTGTTTACTAAAGTTTTGACAAAATGACTGATTTCACGAATAAATACTTGAATCTCATTCTTATTCATGGTGATTTTAATCGAGTAGTGAACAAAAGAATTAGATTCTAACATTGAGAAATTTGCTGACTGACCTAGACCATCGAGTGATAGCATCAATAGAAAAAATGGGTTCAAGCCCTGTGGACAGGAGCCTTCTGGCGCTCTAGTTCAAACGGACAAATTATATCTCCGAAAGTATTGGTTTCTCAGAGTTCGGAATTATATCAATGTATTCTTAAGATAGAACTGCATCATAAAAGAAATTCAATTCAAATAATAGTTTATTTATCTAGATTAAATGAGCAATCTGAGAATGAGAACTGCACCATGGAAGAAATCACATTAAAATAGCTGAAATGAATTTGACTCTCTCTTATAGAACAGGATGACATGTACGAGTATGAACACAGATCATATAATAAAGCTTAGATAGAATAATGATTACATTCTGTGAATACATAGAAGTACGATTCATTATTGAAATTTCGAAAAATCATATCTCCGAAAGTATTAGCTTGTTGGAGTTGAAAATGATATCAATGGATTTTTATGGTGAAACTGCATCTTAAATAAAAATTGAATTTGAAATTTGTTGCTTAAGAAATTTTTTTTCATTACTCCGAAACCATCTATCCTATTTTGCCCAATAACGAACTTAACCGAGATATTCATCTCCCTAACCTACTCTGAAAATTTCAACTGCCTAGCTCATTCCGTTCGAGAGTTATTGTACAAAAAAAAATTTTGAATTCTCAAAAAATTTTTTTTTAAATTTGCGGTAACCTGGTCAATACAAAACTTCACATGCGTATGAAGGTCATGATTCTACAATTTGATGATAAATTTCAGATAGATCGAGTGATCAGTTTCGGAAATATTCATAAGAAATGTTTTTACTAAAATTGGCCATAACTCCGAAACCGCTCGTTGGATTTTGCCCATTAACAAACTTAACCGAGATATTTACGCTCCAAACCCACCATGCAAATTTCAATCCTCTAGCTCCTTTCTTTCGAGAGGAATCGTGCCTACGGCCGGCCGGACCAGCCGGACAGATCGGTTTCGACCTCGGATTCTTGATCAACCAAATCGTTTGAGACCATTTTCAGCCAAAAATTCGAATATTACAGACATTTCGGCAAATTGATAAGCACTCTGTTCCGAGGAACTAGAGCGCCAAAAATGAACAACATGAAGAATTTAGGTTCCCCTCAGAAAACAATGGAATGTTGTGGATGAAGAAAATAACAAAATCACAGATTTAGCATATTTTCGTGAGAACCCGCAAAATTCTATAAATGGCGCTGAAAGAGATCTAGGATTATATCGATCTAGCGTTATGACAATTTTTAAAGAATATAAGATGCATCCTCACAAATATAATTGAGGACCACTTTCGAAGGAAATTAATTTTTGATGGATACAGTTTCAATGTTTTCGAGTAATCAAAAAACACGCAATTCTTGATGTTTATATTTACGATGGAGCGGAGAACAAATTTCAGAACTTATGGTTCCAACAAGATAGTGCACCTGCACATAACTCAGTTAATGTGTAATGTAATGTGTCTGATATCTTGTATAGAAATTACGGTGATTCTCTGGCTACCACGTTCACCTGATCTAACGCCCTTATACAGGGTGTAACTGAATAAGTGTAAAATATTTAAGGGGGTGATGCCTCATCGAAAAAAAGATAGGATCTTTCATATAAAGAAACTTCATTGGAGCATCCCTTGTTAAGATACAGCCCCTTAAAGGGGGTAAAAAAATTTTGTTTAATAATTTTTTTCACAAGCACTGAAAAAGTCAAAATTTACCTGATATTTTCTAATACCAAAAAGACACTTAGCCAGTAATTTATTTGGTTTTTCCCTTGTTTGTAAGGGGTGGAAAACGCAACCCCTAAAATTTATTTCCAATGTAACTTTTTGTCTTATTATTTGTTCACCATTTTAAATTTATTTCCGATAACCTGTTTCATTCTAAACAAAAAATGTTTCCTGAATTTTTTGCCCAAAATAAACCAGATCGCAGCAAAACATTATATTACGATAAACTACAGAGATACATCGTCATAAATGCGATCTGGATTTATTGTTATTTTGTAGTTACTATCTGCATTAAATGATTGAAGAGGAATAAACAAAACTAATTTATTAATAACACTCATAGTAATTACTCACAGTAATTAATAACAATCATAGTAATTAATAATAATCATATTAAATATTTTCGTTTAGAATGAAACAGGTTATCGGAAATGAATTTTAAAATGGTAAACAGATAATAAGACAAAAAGTTACATTGGAAATGAATTTTAGGGGTTGCGTTTTCCACCCCTTATAACCATGGGAAAAATCAAATAAATTACTGGCTAAGTGTCTTTTTGGTATTAGAAAATATCAGGTTAATTTCAATATTGTGACTTTTTTAGTGCTTGTGAAAAAAATTATTGAACAAATTTTCTGTACCCCCTTTAAGGGGCTGTATCTTAACAAGGGATGCTCCAATGAAGTTTCTCTATATGAAGGATCCTATCTTTTTTTCGATGAGGAATCACCCCCTTAAATATTTTACTGTATATTACTATGTCTGGGGAAGGATACAAAATATGGAATATGTAACTCCTCATATTGATAAAGAGGACCTCATACAACGCGTCAGAAATGAGTTAGAGTTTAGGTGAGTTTTTAATTATAAATCACTTTTTTATGCATTCATTCACTAATTAAAACAACTGGAGATCTCCTGGTGAGATTAGGACAGTAACGCAAAAAGCATTCTTGAGTCGCGTCTCCAAATCAGGGATGTTGCGGATGCCGATTTTTTCACATCCGCGGATGCGAATGCGGATGCGGAGTTTTGAAAGCTCACATCCGCGGATGCGGATGCGGATGTTTACGATATTATGTAAATAAAGTCTATTAATGAAGAATTAAAACAATGATAACTTAATTATTAACATTTTATGGTAATCAAATCAAACATAAGTACATATCTATTTTTACGCGTATGTTCTGGGGAACAGCGCGTTATCATTTTGCCCAAATGTTTGTAATTTTAGAATTTCGCCAAAAATGGTCTCTAACGATTGAGTTTGACTCCCTGATCAAGAATTCTAGGTCAAATCTGATTCTGTCCGGCCGGCCGTTGCCACGATAACTTGAGAACGGAAAAAGATAGCGACTTGAAATTTTCAGGGTAGGTGGCGCATTCCAATAGGACGGACAAGTTCGTTAATGGGTATAATCGGCCCAACGGTTTCCGATTAATAATTTTGTCTATAACCAATACTAATCCGATCGAATTGAAACTTGGTGAGTAGTTGTAGAATAAAAACCAATGACGTTTCTGAAATTTTGTGAACATCTTATTGCTAGAAAATTTTAAAAAAATTATTAAAAAATATTATTTACGTCACGATAACCTAAGAACGGAAAGAGTTATCGACTTGAAATTTTCAAGTAGGGTTGAGAAACTCAATGCACCATTTGAGTTCGTTTATAGACATAATCGGCAAAACAGGTTTGGAGTTTTAATCATCTGAAATTGGGTTGTTATTTCCTCAATAACTCGAATAATACAAAACTGATCCAATTCAAACATGGTTATTAGTTGTAGAATGGCAATTCTTGCAAAATTTTGTGAGGATCGTATAACTAGAAAATTTTTGAAAAATCATAGAAAATTATTCAAAAAAATTCTATATATCAGAAACTATTCGTTCGATATCGCTGAAAGACGAGAGCCATCAGAACCTAACTCTACTACCAAGTTCCAAGTTTGAACATGATCGGATTTATATTGTTGGAGATCCGAGCAGCCTTGTGTGAGTTCAGTAGCTGGATAGGTGAGCGTTGCCTCGACAACTCTCGAACGAAAGGAGATAGGGACTTGCAATTTTCAGGATAGGTTGCACATCTGAGTGGAAGACTTAAGTTCGCTGTTGGCCATAATCGTATACCCATCTGGAATATTATTTTCTCGATAACTCAAAAAATATAGACTCGATCGAATTGAAGCTTGGTAACTCGTTGTAGAATATCGACATGAAGACGTGTGTCAAATTTTGTGGGGACCGTACCACTAGAAAATTTTTTAAAAATTACGAAAAAATATTATTTTTCTCATGATTCCTTGAGAACGAAAAGAAATAGCGACTTGGAGTTTTCAGGGTAGATTACGCATCTGAATACGACATTTAGGTTCGTTAACTCGCATAATCGGCCAAAGTGTTTTGGAGTTATATCAATCTGAAATTTGGTTGTTATTTCCTCAATAACTCAAAAAATACTAATGATATCCAATTCAAATATGGATTTAGTTGTAGAATGCCAACGCGAAAATTCTTGCGAAATTTTGTGAGGATCAGAGCACTAGAAAATTTGTGAAGAATGATTGAAAATAAAATTGGTTCAAGCACTGACGTGAAGTCAGAAGCTTTAGCGCGTATGTTCTCTTGTCTATTCTCCTTTATTAGACACTCTTAATCGAATTTACCATGGTGAATTCTATTGTCTATTCTCCTGTATTGGACACTCCGAATTTACCATGTTAAATTCGATTAAGAGTGTCCAATAAAGGAGAATGGACAAGAGAACATACGCGCAAAAGCTTCACGTCAGTGCTTGAACCAATTTTATATTAAAGACCTACTGGTTCTTATAATAGTAAGTGAAATTGAAAATAGGAGCATTATACTTAATAAACAGTAGGACCCGCCCGAATTCTTTCTTGTCACTAGCGCTACTTGCATGATATTCGCATCCGCATGAACATCCGCATTGATTAATGCGGATGCGGATGCAGATGCAGATGTCCAAATCTATGCGGAAGTTCCGCATTTGCGGATGCGGATGCGAATATTCGCAACATCCCTGCAGTCCAAATTCCCTGTAATGATCGGTCAGAACTTTGAGCATCTCCTTTAGATCAATTTTTGAGCGTATGATCTTGGGAACATCGCGTTATCAGTTTGCCCAAATGTCTGTAATTTTCGAATTTTTCGCCGAAAATGATCTCAAACGATTGGGTTCGACTCCATGATGAATAATTCGATGTCAAATTTGATTTTCTCCGGCCGGCTGTTGCCACGATAACTTGTGAACGGAAATAGATTTTCAGGGTAGGTGGCGCATTTTCAGAGTTAATGGTCCTACTCGACCCAATAGTTTCCAAGTAATAATTTTGTTATTCGACCAATACTAATAGGTAGCACATCTGAATGGGAGAGTTGAGTTCGCTGCCAAAAATATAGACTCGATCGAATTGAAGCTTGGTAACTAGTTGTAGAATATCGACATGAAGACGTGTGTAAAATTTTATGAGGACAGTACCACTAGAAAATTTTAAAAAATCACTAAACCTTTTATGTATCTCATGATTCCTTGAGAACGGAAAGAAATAGCCACTGTAGATTGCGCATCTGAATGCGACATTTAAATTCGTTAATTAGCATAATCGGCTAAATGGTTTTGGAGTTATATCAATCTGAAATTTGGTTGTTATTTCCTCAATAACTCGAAAAATACATAACCGATCCAATTCAAACATTGTTATTAGTTGTAGAATGCCAACGCTGAAATTCTTGCGAAATTTTGTGAGGAACGTAGCAATAGAAAATTTTAAAATATCATTGTAAAAAATGTTATATACCACAAAGCAGATTTTGCGAAAACCTTCAAAAGCATGAATGTCATGATGACATACCAAATTATAACATAGATTTTCGGGACGATTCACAATAGAAAGTGAAGCATGTATCTATGGGAGATGATAGCCCTACATTAGGGTCCTGTAAAGGTCTTCGAACATTCGAAGTTCGGAATAATCATCGTTTGGATTGGCCAGACCTGGTTTTGAAAGAGACTCTCCTGGCCTCGAGCAACGACATTTTCCTTTTTGAAATCAAATATTGAAGGGATTTCCAAGAACAAGAGTGAATATATTTTAGCGGAGTCGATTCTTCTCCAAGAGATCTATGCAGCTACAGAGGGGTATATTTGTGAGGGACTTTTGAAAGGTAATGTATTTTTTTATCAAAATCTACTGCCAAGTTCCAAAAACACGTTCGAATCTATATTGTTGGAGATCCGAGCAGCCTTGTGTGAGTTCAGTAGCTGTATTGGTGACCGTTGCCTCGATAACTTTCAAACGAAAGGAGAAAGGGACTTGCAATTTTCAGGGTAGATTGCAGCACATCCCAATAGGACAGTTAAGTTCGTTTTTGGGCATAATCGTTCCATCGGTTTCGGAGTTATACTCACCTGGAATATTATTTCCTCGATAACTCAAAAAATATAGACTCGATGGAATTGAAGCTTGGTAACTAGTTGTAGAATATCGACATAAAGACATGTGTGAAATTTTGTGAGAACCGTACCCCTAGAAAATTTTCAAGCAAAAAAAAATTGGTTCAAGCACTGGCGTGAAGTCAGGAGCTTTTGCGCGTTTGTTCTATTGCCCAATACGTGGACAATAGAACATACGCGCTAAAGCTCCTCACTGCACGTCAGTGCTTGAACCAATTTTTCTATTTTTCCTTAGATCTCATTCACACTCAATGCAATAATTTTTGTCTATGACACAAAGCAACACACTGTAATTTTCGAGTATTTGGCGATTAGTTTCGACTCACTGATGAAGAATCCAAGGTCAAACTTGATTCTGTAGGCCAGTAGTTAGTTAAAAATATCGACACAAAGATTTAGAACGTCCGCACACCGAATCGACGCGATTCCAATCTTCTGAGTCCATGTCCTACACTCGGTTTCCATAGGAATCATGCACGTTTATAGTTACAATTACAATTCCTGCTTTGCCAGTCTCCACGATTCACGCGACAGGAATGAAAGCAGAATGATCGGTCATGGAAACCGAGTGTAGGAAGGTGACTTAGGATATTGGAATCGATTCAATTTGACCGTGTGTGAAAAGTTCTTGATTGAAGTCGATAGAATCTATATTGTAGAAGATATAGGGGAAATATGAAAAAATCAGCAAAAAAAAAAGAACTAGTTTTATTTGGACGCTTGTTTTTACAGTCGGATTTATATTCTTGGAAATATTGGGAATATTTTTTTTTCTGGAGCTAAGCAGCTTTGGGCGAGTTCAGTACCTGAATGGGAGACCTATCTGACTATAAATCTGAACTAGCACGCCAAAGCTCTGGCCACAGTTGCTTTTCCAACTTGCTCGATTAGTCATTTTAAGCACCATGAAATTTTGGCGATATATAATTTTTACACCATTAAAAGGACCGGAGTGAACGTCCGACCGTATGACAGTGGTGGGTGGAATCGTAGGAGGATACAGATCTTGTAAAAAAAATAGATTCAAGCCCTGTGGAAAGTAGCTTTTTGGCGCTCTTGTTCAAACAGACAAATTATATCTCCGAAAGTATTGGTTTCTCAGAGTTGGAAAATATATCAATGGATTCCTATGATAGAACTACATCATGAAAGAAATTAAATTTTAAAAAAGTGTCGTTTAAAAAAAAGCTTAAAAAATTATCATTTAAAGTAAAAAAGCAATCTACAATGCTTTAATGCTTCAAAAATTATCATTAACTTTATTTACATAGATTAAATGAGCAATCTGCAATGATTCAACCTCGGGGAATGGGTTGCTGCAACTTAAACTCGGTGCATAGTTTTTTCAACTCGAAATACCTAAGGAAAGTATCATCGAAATGTCTAGAGCAAGGCTGGAGACAATCATAGCAGATTTTCCATTTATTCCTGATATTTGAGTAGGTAGAGGATTACGAACAAATCATTTTAACAGTTCAAAATATATTAATAAAATAATATCCTCTTTTCATAATTTAAAATTGAATAGTTCATACCACTAACACATTATTTTCTGTATTATGAACCCAAACTTGAGAAAAAATATTTGATACACAAATGTAGATCCATATTTCAGTATTTTTTTGCTAGCAACATTATGAAAATACTGTATATAGGAGCACGTCTCACTACTTAAGGAACTAAAAGGAAATATTAACGTCATTGGTCAACGAACAGATATTTCTTTTGGTGATTCCATTATGTTCTTCTTTCTTATTGCCTTTAACTACATCATTCAAATGATCCAATTCTAAATCTTCTGAAACGTCATCCCCAATATTTATACATAAATTATTGAATATGTAATCAGTCAATATTATTTTCGGTTTCGCAACAGTCTTGTATATATTCACAAATTCAAGAACCGGATACTTGTTTCCCAAGTTTCCCATTTTCAAACTACGAATTGACAATCTCTGATAGCTAGAAAAGATGACATTTATGAACAGTGAACACAGACAGATTCTGTGTTCTCATTCTGTGAATACATAGAACTTACGATGTACTATTGATATCCGAAATATCATATCTCCGAAAGTATGAGCTTTTTAGAGTTTAAAATGATTACAATGGATTCTTATGATGAAACTGCATCTTAAAAAAATTTGAATTCAAAAGTTGTAATGTAAAAAAAATATTTTTTTTCATTATTAGAGTGATTTTGCTCAATAACGAACTTAACGGAGATATTTATTCCTCAAACCTACTCTGAAAATTTCATTTGTCTAGCTCATTCCGTTTAGAGTTATCGTGTTAACGACCGGCCAGCCGGACGGCCGGACAGAATCGATTTTGACCATAAATTCTTGATCAGTGAGTCAAACCAAATCGTTCAAGACCTTTTTCAGCCAAAAATTCGAAAATTACAAATATTTGGGCAAATTAATAAGCACTCTGTTGCGAGGAACAAGAGCGAAAAAAAGTTTTCCGATATGTGATACTAAGCAACTCGAAAATTAAGTTTCAGTAAGCAGGCTAAAATTGCCTGCAATGATTATTTGTAGTTTGTATTGCATGAAAATAATCGTTAAAATCCTGCAGACTAACGTCAGTTGAACTTCCGATGTGTGGCGTAGCCTCAGAGTTCAATAAGCGAGCGTAATCTTCTGCGGTCAAAATGACGAATTTCCCGTCACTATCTGAATACTGTCATTACTGTCTAAGGTTAATATTTACATCATTTAGATTTTGAACTATTATCTGAAGGAATTCCAGCCGAATATGAATTATATTCATTAGAAGCAACGAAAGATGAGAAAACGTTTATTTTTTAAAATGTGCCACTATTATTAATTTATTTTTCTATTAAAGATAATTATTATTTGAGGAAATGAAAAACTAATAATCCGATGAGAATTATTCATTTTGGAGCTCTTATCCCTCGGAACAGAGTGTTTATCAATTTACCCAAATGTCTGTAACTTTTAAATTTTTGGCTGAAAATGGTCTTTTAAACGATTTGGTTCGACTCACTGATCTAGAATCCGTGGTCTATATCGATTCTGTCCGACCGTCCGTTAACACGATAACTCGAATGGAAAGAGCTAGACAGTTGAAATTTTCAGAGCAGGTTTGGGAGATAAATATCTCGGTTAAGTTCGTTAATAGCAAATAGCAAAATCGGCCGGATGGTTTCGGATTAACTATAAAAAAAATTTTTTCACATTACAAATTTCGAATTCAATTTTTTTTAAGATGCAGTTTCATCATAAGAATCTATTTATATCGTTTCCAACTCAAACAAGCTTACACTTCCGGAGATATAATTTTTCAAAATTTCAATAATACATCGTACTTCTATGTTTTCACAGAATGTGAATTAAATCTGTCCGTATTCTATCTGTGTTCACTGTTCATACATGTAATCTTAGCCACCTATAACAGACATGTCAAATGTATTTCTGTTCTAACAAACAAAGTATCATTGAATGCAAAATTACCAATTATAGGATATTATAATAACCCCTACGCTATATGTTCAAATGATGGTGGAAATATATAATTTGGTACCTAAGTTTATCAAATTGGGTTCAGAATATCTTCAGTGGAAACAAAACTGGAATATTGGCTAAGTTTCAATTGATATAATATAATTTAGTATTTTTTTTATAGATTTGAGGAATGAAGTTTCTTTTATGACGCAGTGTTATTATAAGAATCCATCGATATCATTCCCAACTCTGAGAAACCAATAATTTCGAAGATGAATTGTCAAAGTTTGAACAAGAGCGCAAAGCTCCTGTCCACAGGGATTTCCCACTTTTTTATATTTGTCCGGTCACAATAGATATTTCTGACATTTTGCTAGAATCGTGTCGTGTCGTGTAGAAAATTAAAAAGAAATTATTGCGCGTATGTTCTGGGGAACATCGCGTTATCATTTCGCCAAATGTCTGTAACTTTCGAATTTTCTGACGAAAATGGTCTCAAACGATTTGGTTCGACACCCCAATGAAGAATTCGAGGTCAATTTTGATTCTGTCCGGACGGCCGGCCGGCCGTTGCCACGAGAGTCAATTTCCCCTCTGTTTTCGTGCGGGGATCTTTGCATTGCTTCGTCAATTCACTATTAATAATTTAACAATAAATATAAACGGTGATCCACGCGTGGGTTATTCCCATGCATAATATATCACGGAAATCGTTGCAACGCGGTCAGCGTAGCCAGAGCGTCCGGCTGCAGGTTCATCCGGTTCTGTATATTTCGGTTGTTTATTTTCCTCCATATATTTGGTTATCTGAACAGCGGGCGGTGGTGCATTTTCCAACATCTGTGGGAAAATACGACCTTATTTCACAATGCGGGTTTTCGCGGATCACCGAGGAAAGACCAACCGAGCAGGAGGCTTTCCATCTGGCTGGAAATTAGGGAGAAGTTTTCCGCAATGGCTTGATTCTGGGATAATACTGCGGCGTGATTCGCGATGTGGCCTCAAATGCGCGTCAAATGGAGTAGATATTTTCAAGTTGGTTTATCTATCCGGCCTGCATATTATGTAACTGTAATATTCATCATATGCAATTTTATGTACAAAAATGTATTATCATATTGAGAATATATAAACGTGCTGATTATCTGTAGCTACTTGCGATGAGTATAATAATGACTATTTACGAGTATGTGGAAAGTGCACTATATGCTTAACTTACGTGGCTACAGCGTTCGGACTGAATATAATTTGCGTACGTACAGGGGCGATCGGATGAGTGTAAAAATAGGTGTGATTGGATTGGCGGACTAACGGATGTAGAAATTTCCAAAACTCTGTTTGAAAGATGAATGACTGGGAAAGGTATGTAAAACGCAGCCAGTAGAAACTGGAAGGCCTTATTGCCACATAGAGGCAATTATGTGTAGGCATGAATTGATTTGGTGTAAATTGTTTGTTTTTTGAGTTGTCCACATCGTGAACGTATGGCAAAACATTTTAGATGAACGCTGCATATTCCGGGCATTTTTAGTTCTGCGAATTCAATAGTATTTATAAACTGAAAGGTTGGAAAACAACTGACATAAGGTCAGTTTGCTTTGACGTGCTTTTTAAAATTCATAACCAGAGTGGTCACCTATCCAGGTAATGAACTCACTCATGCTGCTTGGCTTTCATAAAAATGAACAATATATTCCAATTTTTCCAACAATACAGATCCGTTCGAGTTAAATATAGAACTCGGCTTTGAAATAAGGTTTTGAAGGCACTACAAAATTTAAACGATATCTGACGGATAGTTTCGGAGGTACAGATTTTGTTCAATTATCTTTCTGTAATACGACTTTCACAAAAATTTTCGTAGGATTGAATTTAATTGTTTGAGAAGAATTTCATGCAAAACATGTATCCAGGTCTAAATGGTATTGGTTGGTTTACTTGCGGTACCCCTAAACCTTTATTTTAAGTAACTATGTGGATGATTCTGACTTAGTTTCATGGAGCACATGAGAAGCTGGTAAATTTTTTGAACTTTCTTTGCATTTCACCCCAAATAATAATCAGTTGGTATATTTTCCAACAGTTAATAAAATACAAGAAAAATAGTGGTGGTGGGAATGCCTGTTGATAATTTTCTTAGGTTAATGTCATTTGCAATATCTTTGAAACTTAATGATATGCTAGCAGATTCAGTTTCAAGCTCTGCAAAACGCTGCTACAAGAAATAAATGTATGTCACAAGTACAGCTGTTGAAGTAGATTATCCATCAAAATCACTCTCTTGTGTTTGCTCAGGTAAAACTCTGTAAATAAAAATTACCTTAGGTGCACACAAACCTTTCAACTGATTACATCTGGAACCACAGATTCGTAGGTAACATTGCATGCAGCAACTGTTCTCTTTGTTTCTCAGGTGTGCAGATTAACATACTAAAATTCCTGGAGGGTGGGACAAGAGCCCGCGGCGTGGGAGGGGGGGGGGAAATGTCTCTTTTTTCAGTTTTTTGCGTGTATATTGAAAACTATTAATATTAATAATATATCTGTAGTTACTACTATATTATTTATCTTCAGTAAATTTCCTATAAATTATGTCTGAATATCACACGGGAATGCCTACTTATTAATTAAATAGCGTTTCACCTTCATCATCTTTATCATCAACATCGATCGGGCCTCCTTTAGTAAAAGCTCCTAGGTAGCCACTACAGATAAGACTGCACCTCATGCACTCTTTTCGGTAACTGCATTTTCCAGTAGAACTATTTTCACATCGGCAGAAAATTGCGGCAGGAGGAAATATTTCTTTTTCCGGGGGAGTTAGAGCCATTAGAAGGACTAGAAGAACAACTTCTTCTCCAATAACAGCGACCGCAACATTGTCTGCAGCTTTATCAATTGCAGTGCGTATATATTTGTACAGTCAGCATAACTTGCAGCTATTCGTGTTTCTATTTCTGCAGCGTGCATTTCTTCTGACAGAAGTTGAATGATTTGGGATTTGTTTTTTGTATTTGACAGAAAATGCTCTTGTTGAACAGTGACTTTCATTGTGAGATTAAAGTCTATATCAACAGACGATTTCGCCACCCTCCTTTTTTGTTCAAATGTTGATTTTGTCGTCAATAAGCTTCGTTACTTTTGACTCGTATTTATTGAATTATTGATCTTACAGTAAACATGTATGTATGTATTTAGACATAATTTATAGGAAATTCAGTGTTGATAAATTATGTAGAAGTAACTAAAGATATATTATTTGATACTAATTTTCAATATACAAGCTAAAAATTCAAAAAAGAGACCTTACCCTTCCTCCCTTACCGCCGGTTCGTGTCCCACCCTCGAGGAATTTTAATATGCTCATCTGGACACCTTAAGGAATAACTGTACCAACTTTCAAAAACTACGCGAATTATTTGGTCTGATCGACAATTTTACAGCTAATTTTCTTATAATAATGAATTTTGTTAATAAAAATTCAAATGGATACATAGGTCAAACTTATCGAATTCCATGGCCATAGAAGATATCAATAAGACAATGATTATTTCTTCATTTTAATTCTAACTAATTAGTTTGATTCTAATTAATTAATTCTTTCGATTTCATGAAGATATTCATTCTACACGAATGGAGTCAAAGGAAGACAAGTCCATGTGAAAGTGTTGTATTTTGCTTAGAAAAATCGATATTGAATGTGTTGAAATATTATGAATTGTGAGTATTATATTAATTACACATTACACTATTTGAAGATTTCCATCTTATTTTCACTGTCCTGTTTACAATTATCTATGAAAGTAAAAATTATACATATTTCGTAAAGAATCTACCTATCGATCCCTATTGTGTAATGCAAAAGCTTGCGAGCCATTGAACTTGAAAGAAAAAAAATTACCCATTCCTGGCTGTGATTAATGCCCAACAACGATTAGCTTTATCCATTACTTCAATAGATACAAAAACAAAATAGTGAAGGGAATGTGGAACAAAAGAATCTAATAGAATGAGGTTCATTCAATAACATTGAGTAGGCATTGCCCTTAGTTTAACAAAAAGAAAAATGTTGAGTTCAGTACCTGGATGGGTGCCTGCCATGGCTATGATTTTGAACAAGCGCACCAAAGCACACTCACCTCATGTCAGTGCTTTTCCAACACTTTTACCTCGGAACAGAGTGCTTACCAATTTGCCCAAATATTGAAATCTTCAGAGTAGGTTTGGGAGATACATATTTCGGTTAGGTTCGTTATTGGGCAGAATCGGCCGGGTGATTTCGGAGTAACGAAAAACATTTTTTTTACATTACTAATTTTAAATTTTATTTTTTTAAGATGCAGGTTTATCATAAAAATCCATTGATATCTTTCTCAAATCTAACAAACTAATACTTTCGGAGATATAATTTTTCAAAATTTCAATGATTATGCCTAATTCTATGATTTCATAGAATACTCTAATTATAATTTGCTGATGTATGTAAATGCCACATGGGGTGAGTCATAGACCTACGTTTTGAATTGAATTGCAAAAATTCTTGAAAATTTACACACTCAATCCAAATTAAAAAAGATTATAGCACGCGGTGTTCCCAAGCGGTCACCCACCCAAGTAGTTGCTTGGCTTCAGTGTTCGGACGGTATGTAGCATATTCAGTGTGGTATGGTCGCAAACAATATTTCTTCCTCTATCTCCGAAATTATATTTATGATGCAGTTCTATCACAAGAATCCATTGATATAATCCCCAACTCTGAGAAATCAATACTTTTGAAGACTTACTCGCTAGTTTAAATGACACTTTTTTTATTTCATATTCCACGATTTTTAGATGAACATAAATTTCAACTCGGGACATCCAGTATTTTAACTCTGACAACTCTGTGAGTCTATTTCTGAATCCCACAGTGTAATTGCAAAGTTGTGCAACGCAATGAAACTAATGCAGATTGTCGCCGTTCCACAAGAGAACTTCCACAAACGAAGGCATATTACGTGTACAGTTAAATTCAAAAATCCACCGAGTAATAACTGGATTTTGTCACACAAGCCCCCAGTGTTTTATTAAATGATCCGGCAATATTAATGTCGTTGCAGGCCGCCAGATTCAATTTGGTTGATGAAAACCCACAATAAACCACATACGAACTGGCCACTAGAACGGGATTGTGATCAATTATTTTCATCATTTTTCATTATGCTACCGGCACGGCCAGAATATCAGATAGATTTAGAGCTTGGACGTTGTGTTGATCGAGAAAAATATTCAAATATTTGAATTCGAAATTGACCCGTTTTTAATTACATTTCAGTTTTGCGACTGTTTCAGTTTATATTTGTCCGACGTTTTCTAACTGAATTCGGTAGTAGTTTTCATTGGTTTATTATTTTTGGCGAGCTTTTTTCCTAAACAGATTACCTAGCAATTGGTCCAAATGTCCGTAATTTTCGAATTTTTAGCCAAAAATGGTCTCGAAGGATTAGTTTCGACTGAGTGATGAAGAATCCAGATATCGCTGAAAGATCCTTCAAAACCAAATTTTACTGTACAAAAATAACTACACTCTTGTGCACTACAGTTTTTGTCGTTTGACATAGGGCTCGGAAACAAAGTTTCAATCTTCAACGACAAAGCGTTACTAAAGCATGCTATCAATTTCTACTCTCAAGTAGGGGTTGACATATACCCTTAGTCAAAAACCGATTACGGAATTTCTCCACAATTCGGCGGAATTTTCTGAAATTCAGTGGTCTGTTGTTAATACGAGATTTGCAACAGAAGATTTATCGATGTTGTTGTACCTTATGTGTCCCATATACCTAATAGACATCTAATACGTATATGATGTGTCCCCGTATGATCTTTATATGTGAGAATATTTCTGGTTGCTTGCCCGACGTAATACTTGTTGCAATCTTAACATGTCCGGAGTTTTATCGAATGTATTTCCTAGAAGTTCTTTAATTTTCGTGGAAGTTTTGAGAGTCAGTTTTATATTAACCTTTTTAAAAATATTCTGGTATTTGTTGTTTGTATTCGGATATACTTGAAAGCGTGGAAATCCTTTACCGTTTTTGCGCGTATGTTCTGGGGAACATCGCGTTATAGTTTTGCCCAAATGTCTGTAACTTTCGAATTTTTTGACGAAAATGGTCTCAAACGATTAAGTTCGACTCCCCAATGAAGAATTCGAGGTCAAATTTGATTCTGTCCGTCCGGCCGTCCGGCCGTTGCCACGATAACTTGAGAACGAGAAGAGCTAGCAACTTGAAATTTTCAGGGTAGGTGGCGCATCTCAATACGACGGACAAGTTCGTTAATGGGCATAATCGGCCCAGTGGTTTCCGAGTAATAATTTTGTTTTCAACCAATATAAATCCGATCGAATTGAAACTTGGTGGGTAGTTGTAGAATATGATCTTAAGCACGTTTGTGGTATTTTGTGCGAATCGTATGGCTAGAAAATTTTTAAAAAATTATTAAAAAATATTTTTGTTGTCACGATAACTTGAGAACGGAATGAGATAGCGGCTTGAAATTTTCAGGTTAGGATGAACACCAGAACGCGACATTTCAGTTTGTATATGAGCATAATCGGCCAAACGGTTTCAGAGTTATAGCCATCTGAAATTTTCTGAAATTTCGTGGTTTTTGTTCCTCATTAACTCAAAAAATACTGAACCGATTGAATTCAAACATGGTTATTAGTTGTAGAATGCCAACGCGGAAATGTTTGTAAAATTTGGTGAGGATAGCATTTGTAGAAAATTTTTAATAAATCATTGAAAATAAAAAAAAAATTCTATATATCAGTAACTATTCGTTTGAAATTGCTGAAATTTTGCAAGAGCCTTCATAACCTAACTCTACTGCCAAGTTTCAAGTTTTAATACGATCGGTTAAATATTGTTGGAGATTCGAGCATTCTTGTGCGAGTTCAGTAGATGGGTGACCGTTGCCTCGATAACTTTCGAACGAAAGGAGATAGGGACTTGCAATTTTCAGGGTAGGTTGCGTATCCGAAAGAGAGTGTTGAGTTCGTTTTTGGGCATAATCGGTCTAACGGTTTCCGAGTTATACCCACCTGGAATATTATTTCCTTGATAACTCAAAAAATAAATATTCGATCGAATTGGTGCTTGGTAACTAGTAGTAGAAAATCAACATAAAGACGTGTTTAAAATTTTGTAAGAATCGTATCCCTAGAAAATTTGAAAAAAATGACGAAAAAAAAAATTTCAAGAACCGTACCCCTAGAAAATTTTTAAAAAGTCACGAAAAAAAAATTGGTTCAAGCACTGACGTGAAGTCAGAAGCTTTTGCGCGTATGTTCTATTGTCCATACTTCTGTATTGGACACCCTTAATCGAATTTACCATGGTAAATTATGTTGTCCATTCTCCTGTATTGGACACTTAATTCGAATTGAGAGTGTCCAATACAGGAGAATGGACAACATAATTTACCATGGTAAATTCAATTAAGGGTGTCCAATACAGAAGTATGGACAATAGAACATACGCGCAAAAGCTTCTGACTTCACGTCAGTGCTTGAACCAATTTTTATTTCCTTCGTTAGGGTATTTTTATCTCTATGTTTGTTGATTAACGAAAGATATAACGAAAGAAATAAAAACGGTAATAGGTTTCCACGCTTTCACCATCCATCCGAAAATAAACAACAAAATCCAGAATATTTTTAAAAAGGTTAATATAAAACTGGTTTTCAAAACTTCCCCCAAAATTAAACAACTTCTAGGAAATACATTCGATAATACTCCGGACATGTTAAAGTCGGGTATATATGAAATTAAATGTTTAGATTGCAATAATTGCTACGTCGGTCAAACAACCAGAAACATTCTCACACCGTATAAAAAGCATACGGGACAACAAAATCGATAAATCTGCAATTTCAGTAAAAGTCCGTTAAATTGATGAAAAATTCCTATAAATATCTCGGTTAAGTTCGTTGATGGGAGAAATCCTCCAAGCGGTTTCGGAGTCATGGCCATTTTTATGAGCTTGTTCCGCCAGCAACAACGTGATATAATTTTGCCAAGATGTCTCTATTTTTCGAATTTTTTTTCCGAAAATGGTCTCAAACGATTGGGTTGGGTTCACTGGTGATTAATCCGGTGTCAAATTCAATTCCGCCTGTCATTAAGCACGATAACTCTCGAAGGTAATGAGCTAAGCATATAAAATCTGCAGGGTTGTTTTAAAATAACTCGAAACATACGGATCTGATTGAATCGAAACTAAGTAGTTAAATGCAAAATACCGACTCAAATACTTTTACTATTTTGTGGAATATTTTCCTTGAAATTCTTAAACAAATTTCGAAATTCATGCTGCCCCTTTCAGGCATTTTTCGTTATGCGCATGCGCAGATGTCATTTAACTGCTGCTTAATGTTGGAATTGGTTCAGAACTATCGATGCTGAGCCGATATTATGAGGTTTTAAAAGAAAATTCATGGCAATTATGTTCACAGACAAGCCTGTTTGAGGGAAATAGTGTTGTTTCCGAGTTGAAGTGTCCGTACCGTGGTCCTTGGGCCAACTTTGAAATCCACTATGCACTATCGTTGACGAGTGAACTGCGCATGTTCATGAGTGAGTTGGCTGTTCATGGTATTGTGTATGCCAGAATGCAAGTGAATTCCATGAGTGATCATGGAGGACTGGAGCTTAACCACATATGAGTCTTCTGTGTCCTCTTCTTTTTGGGACAAATTTATGAATAACTATATTTGGGTGATCTATATCAAATTACATTCGGATTTGAAGAATATACGTAGATAATAATCAATTGCGTTCCTAACAGGGGGTCCCTTTACCGCAATATTTTTTTTTATTTCGACCTAAGGTGATACTAAGTGCGTTGACCAGACTGTAATAATGAAAAAGATTGTCAAAGTAACCTATAAAAATATTAAAAAGCACTGACGTGAAGTCAGTACTCTTTGGCTCGCTTGTCTACTTTGACAAATATGAATTGAATTATGATTGCTTGAAGCTTAGTGGATAGAGCGATCCGGAGATCTAGTCAGACGGTAGAGGTCACCATTCACTCTCGGATTAGAAATTAGCAGTACTGTGCCTGGTGTAATGATACAGTAACAAAGTCGACACAGATAAACACTGACTCTCCTTAGTCGCACAAGCTCATAGGAGCTTCTGAGTGATCTCCTTAGGGAAGACCTAGGGTGGTCAGTATAATCATAATCATGTGATTAGCAAGAGCGCCAAGGCAGATTGACTTCACTATGAAAGAAATAAAAACGCTTAAAAGCATTGACGTGAGACTGCTTTGTCGAGCTTGCTAATGACATGATTATGATTATACTGAGCCTCCTAGGTCTTTCCTAAGGAGGTCACTCAGAAGCTCCTCGCAGCTTGTGCGTCTAAGGTGAGTCAGTTGTATTCGGTGTCGAGTTAGTTTCTGTATCCTTACGCCAGCTTAGGAACAGCACCGTTAATTTTTAACCCGGCCGTGAATGGTGGCCAATACCGTAAGATTAGATCTCTGGTCGCTCTATCTACCAATCTTGGTGCTCTCATAATTCAATTAAAATTTGTCAACGTGAACAAGCGCGCCAAAGAGTACTGACTTCACGTCATAGTCTTTTTATATTTTTCAATATTTGCTTGTGGTTCTGATTATTTTGAGAGTTTTTGTTCAAACCCACATCCATATTCCAAGAAGAAATCCGTAACAATGAAATTAAAATGACTTCGGAATAAAATGAAGATTCACTGTTGTAAAATTGATTCATTTCAGAAAAAACAGTTGGAGAGAATTCGAGAACTCAATGTGTTGGCTGAAATTTTTTTGGCCATAAAGTTTGTTTAAAAAACCTAGTAGATTAAGGAAAGGTTGTTTTATTTTAACTTCAATATTCCACCTAAATGACGCACCTTAACATTATAACTGAAATGGAAGTCGCTCACACTTCATCATCTTGTTGAAATTTAATTAATAAAAAACTTCTCTGTTGATTAAATGATCGTTGAATATTTTCTCGATCTGTCAAAGTCACGATAAATTGAAGCACTTTGAAATGAGTTAATTCCCTGGATAGAAAAGATAGGATCAACTCCTTTTTGGCGCTCTAGTTCCTCGGAACTCAGTGCTTATCAATTTGCCCAAATGTCTATAATTTTCGAATTTTTCGATGAAAATGTTCTTAAACGATTTGGTTGGATTCACTGATCAAGAATCCGTGGTCGAAATTCATTATGTCCGGCCGGTCCGGCCGGCTGGCCGGCCGTAGGCACGATAACTCTCGAACGGAATGAGCTAGACAGTTGAAATTTTCAAAGTAGGTTTGGGAGATAACGATCTCGGCTAAGTTTGTTATTGGGCAAAATCGGACAGATGGTTTCGGAATAACAAAAAAAATTTTTTCCTTACAAAACAAATTCCAAATTAAATTTTTTTCAATAAGCAGTTTTACCATAAGAATTCAATGATATAATTTTTAACTCTAACAAGCTAATACTTTCGGAGATATGATTTTTCAAAATTTCAATAATAAATCGTATTTCTACGTTTCCACACAATGATATAATTATTCTATGTATGAATTGTCATAATGTCAACTTATTTTCCTGAGACATGACATTATCTAATCAATCGAAGAATTATGAGAATAAAGTGTATTCCGAAATGTGAGCAAAGTGAGAAAAATCTCAGTTGTTTGCTCCGAAATTAGTTTCTGCGCGTATGTTCTGGGAAACATCGCGTTATCATTTTGCCCAAATGTCTGTAACTTTCGAATTTTTTTACAAAAATGGTCTCTAACAATTTGGTTCAACTCCCCAATGAAGAATTCGAGGTCAAATTTCATTCTGTCCGGCCGTTGCCACGACAACTTGAGAACGGAGAAAGCTAGCAACTTGAAATTTTCAGGGTAGGTGGCGCATCTCAATACGACGGACAAGTTCGTTAATGGGCATAATCGGCCCAGTGGTTTCCGAGCAATAATTTTGTTTTCAACCAATATAGATCCGATCGAATTGGAACTTGGTGAATAGTTGTAGAATATGAACCTAAGCACGCTTGTGAAATTTTGTGAGAATCGTATCGCTAGAAAATTATTAAAAAATTATTAAAAAATATTTTTGTTGTCACGATAACCTGAGAACGAAAAGAGATAGCGGCTTGAAAATTTCAGGTTAGGTTGTGCATCTGAATGTGACATTTGAGTTCGTTTATGAGCATAATCGGCCAAACGGTTTTCGAGTTACAGCCATCTGAAATTTTCTGAAATTTGGTGGTTTTTTGTTCCTCATTAACTCGAAAAATACTGAACCGATTGAATTAAAACATGGGTATTAGTTGTAGAATGGCAACGCAAAAATTTTAGCAAAATTTGGTGAGGATAGCATTAGTAGAAAATTTTTAATAAATCATTGAAAATAAAAAAAAAATCTATATATCAGTAACTATTCGTTTGAAATTGCTGAAATTTTGCAAGAGCCTTCATAGCCTATCTCTAGTTTTAATACGTTTTAATACGATCGGTTAAATATTGTTGGAGATTCGAGCATTCTTGTGTTAGTTCAGTAGATGGGTGACCGTTGCATCGATAACTTTCGAACGAAAGGAGATAGGCACTTGCAATTTTCAGGGTAAGTTGCGTATCTGAAAGGGAGAGTTGAGTTCGTTTTTGGGCATAATCGGTCTAACGGTTTCCGAGTTATACCCACCTGGAATATTATTTCCTTGGTAACTCGAAAAATAAATATTCGATCGAATTGAAGCTTGGTAACTAGTAGAAAAAATCAACATAAAGACGTGTTTAAAATTTTTTAAGAATCGTACCCCTAGAAAGTTTGAAAAATGACGAAAAAAAAAAAATTTAAGAACTGTACCCCTATAAAATTTTAAAAAAATCACGAAAAAAAAAAAATTGGTTCAAGCACTGACGTGAAGTCAGAAGCTTTTGCGCGTATGTTCTATTGTCCATTCTTCAGTATTGGACACCCTTAATCAAATTTACCATGGTAAATTATGTTGTCCATTCTCCTGTATTGGACACTCTTAATTCGAATTTACCATGGTAAATTTGAATTAAGTGTCCAATATAGAAGAATGGACAACGTAATTTACCATGGTAAACTCGAATTAAGTTTCCAATACAGGAGAATTGACAACATAATTTACCATGGTAAATTCGATTAAGGGTGTCCAATACTGAAGAATGGACAATAGAACATACGCGCAAAAGCTTCTGACTTCACGTCAGTGCTTGAACCAATTTTTCTCAGAAAAGTCTTACATTTCGGAAAGAAACATGAAGTAAGAGATCTGAGAGAAGTGTGACTGCTTTTAATCCATAGACATAGAATGCTCAGTTCTCTCTCTTTATGACGGGACTGACGGAAGGGAATATTATAACTTCAAAAATATTGGGGTTGAAATACTCGTATTTTGGCGATGCCATAAATGTTTGAAAATATTACGTAATAATTGAAAGCATAATTCTGTAGTTCGAGAGAGGAGAAAATTCGGTGAACGTAGATCAGGAAATTTTTGATCGATTACAAGGTAATTTTTCATTATTACTTCTCTTCTTTCATACATGTTTTATGGAATATCTACTATTTGTAGGTACTTTAAACCTGTTTTGGGCAATTGTCATACGAAACTTGTTTTTTTGGCGCTCTAGTTCCTTGGAACAGAGTGCTCATCAATTTGCCCAAATGTCTGTAATTTTGGAATTTTTGGCTGAAAATGGTCTCAAACGATTTGGATCAAGAATCCGAGGTCGAAATCGATTCTGTCTGGCCGGCCGGCCGGCCGTAGGCACGTTAACTCTGGAACGAAAAGAGTTAGAGGATTGAAATTTGCAAGGTGGGTTTGGAGCGTAAATATCTCGAACGAGTTCGTTAATGGGCGAAAACCATAAAGCGGTTTCAAAGTTATGGCCGATTTTAGTAGAAACATTTTTTATGAATATTTCCAAAACCGATCACTCGATCTATCTGAAATTTAGCATCAAATTGTAGAATCATGACCTTTATACGCATGTGAAGTTTTGTATTGACCAGATTACCGCAAAGTGCCAAAAAAAAATTTGAAAATTTAAAGAAAAATTTTCTACAATAACTCTCGAACGGAATGATCTAGGTAGGTAGTTGAAATTTTCAGAGTAGGTTAGGGAGATAAATGTCTCGGTTAAGTTTGTTATTGGGCAAAATTGGCCCGATTTAATTTGATTTCTTCCATGGTGCAGTTCTCATTCTCAGATTGCTCATTTAATCTTGATAAATAAACTATTAGTTGGATTTAATTTATTTTACGATGCAAATCTATCATATGAATACATTGATATAATTCCCAACTCTGAGAAACTAATACTTTCGGAGTTATGGCCGATTTTAGTAAAAATATTTTTTATGAATATTTCCGAAACCGATCACTCGATCTATCTGAAATTTAGCATCAAATTGTGGAATCATACCCTTTATACGCGTGTGAAGTTTTGTATCGTTCAGGTTACCACAAAGTGTCAAAAAAAAATTGAAAATTTAAAAAAGTTTTCCTACAATATCTCTCGAACGGAATAAGCTAGGTTGTTTAAATTTTCAGAGTAGGTTAGGGAGATGAATATATCGGTTGAGTTCGTTATTGGGCAAAATTGGCCAGATTTAATTTGATTTCTTCCATGGTGCAGATCTCATTCTCTGATTGCTCATTTAATCTTGATAAATAAACTATTATTTGAATTGAATTTCCTTTATGATGCAGTTCTATCATATGAATACATTGAAATAATTCCCAACTCAGAGAAACCAATACTTTCGGAGATATAATTTGTCAGTTTGAACTAGAGCGCCAGATAGCTCCTGTCCACAGGGCTTGAACCCATTTTTAATTAAATTAGTTACTGGTACAAGGTCCTTCGGAACTTTGACGCTGAACTGTAGTTAATGCAATGATAAAAGTTTCATTGGAGTCTGGATGGAATTCAAAATTTCTATGCCAGTTGTGCGGGACTCTGCGCTATCTGAATATGATATTATATACAGTGCTTCCGAACAACTCCGCACTCAGAAGGACTTTTCTTTCCTATGAATATTTCCGAATTTTATTTCTCATAAAAAGTTGATGCATCAAAAATGATAAATAATGATATAAAACTCGGCCAACTGTGACTTCTGGTTCAATCGAATATCGGCATTTCTGTAAAAAGAGTACTGACGTGAAGTCTGTACTCTCTGGCGCGCGTGTTCACGTTGGCTAATTTGAATTGAATGATGGGGGTTTCAAGCTCAGTGGATAGAACGAGCCAAAGATCTACCCAGAGGGATGTGACCACCATTTACTGTCGGGACATAAATTAAGAGTGCTGTGTCTGAGATGGCACAAGGAAAGAGTAACAAAGTTGAAAAAGAAAACAACTGACTCCTTAGTTGCACTAGCTCCCATGAGCTTCAGAGGTATCTTCTTGGGGGAGACTTGGGAGGGTCAGTATAATCATAATCATGTTTATAGCACGCGCGTCAGAGCAGATTGACCCCACGTCAATGCTCTTTTAGTCTTTTTCTTTCATTATGAAGTCAATCCGCAATTGGCTCGCGTGCTATAAACATGATTACGATTATACTGACCCTCCCAAGTCTCCCCCAAGAAGATACCTCAGAAGCTCATGGGACCTTGTGCGACTAAGGAAAGTCAGTTGTATTATTTGTCAACTTTGTTACTCTATCCTTATGCCATCGTAGACACAGCACTCTTAATGTATGACCCGACAGTAAATGGTGTCCACTACCCTCTGGGTAGATCTCTGGCTCCTTCTATCCACTGAGCTTGAAACCCTCATCATTCAGTTCAAATTAGCCAACGTGAACATGCGCGCTAAAGAGTACTGACTTCACGTCAGTGCATTTTATATTTTTTTCAAGTTCCTTCAACAAATTCTGGATATCGATACCCTCTGGCTATTCGTTTTACCGTAGATCCAAATAATAAAAATATGGTTATGGGAAACCCGTTGGGAACGCAATTGCTTACGCCTATTCTTCCAAACCAAATGTAATTTAATTCAGATCTTTCCAAGTATAATATACAGACAATTCTACTCGAAACAACCATATTCCCTCGAAAATGACTTGTCTGTACACAGAATTGCCATGCAATTTCTCTTAAAACCTCACAATATCGACTAAGCTCTAAATCCATGACCACTAGACGCAAATCAATCTCAACATTAGCCACACATCCCAAAAAGAACCACTTCACCTCTGCTCATGCGCAATCTACTCGTGGCTGAAAGTTCAGTAGAGATCTCAGCTACAATCCGCGCATTCGCGGAAACTGCCGAAGAAATTCTATTGATTTATAGCACTCTGCACCTCCAAACCCCAATCCTCTCAGACGAAAACTCTAGCATGGTGTGCTCATTTGCATAACGTAAATGCTCGTAAGGAGTAACATGAATTCCAAAATTAGCCCCTGGGCCACGGTACGGACACTCCAACTCGGAAACAACGCTATTTCCCCCAAACTGACTTGTCCGTGCATATAATTGCC
Source organism: Halyzia sedecimguttata (assembly GCA_937662695.2). NCBI lineage: Eukaryota > Metazoa > Arthropoda > Insecta > Coleoptera > Coccinellidae > Halyzia > Halyzia sedecimguttata. The sequence goes on along the minus strand of OW569416.2, from coordinate 3,445,758 downwards.
ATGAATATTCTTTAAAATCTTCACAATATCGGCCCCGCACTTGACCCATGACCGATAGTCCTAAGCCATAACCACTCCAAAGATAACCCATACAACCCAAAAACAGTCACTTCTCCTCTGCCCATGCACAATCCACTCGCAGCTGAAAGTCCCCTCAAAAGCACACACCTCACAAAAAACTCCGATTCTCCAGCACTAGTGGTTCAGGAGATATCGCATATTGGATCCACGCATGTGCAAACCCGCAATTTGAACAATTTTTTTTTCTAGTTTATAGATATCCGATCAATACAAAACTTCGCAGGATTATAAAGGTTATGATTCTACAATGTAATGCTATATTTCAGATAGATTGAGTGATCGGTTTCGGAAATATTCTTGAAAAACGTTTTAACTAAAAATGGCCACAACTCAGATACAACTAGGTGGATTTTGCCCATTAACGAACTTGGCCAAGATATTCACGCTCCAAACCCACCTTGCAAATTTCAATCCTCTAACTCCTTCCATTCGAGAGTTATACTGCTAACGGCCGGCCGGACTAGACGTACAGAATTTGAATTGACCTCAGATTATTCACCAGTGAGTAGAACTCAATCGTTTGCGACCATTTTCGCAAAAAAAACGAAAAATACAGACATTGTGGCAAAATCATAGCACGCTGCTCCTTGCGAAACACGCGCGCAAAAAAGGAGAGTTATTTTAGGAAACGTCCGAAGTAAACTTGTTTGAAATGACATTTATAGGTAAATGTGCAATTATTATTCATGCTGGAAAACCATGAAAAATATTTTTTCTTTTTTCACTGATAACTTTTTTAAAAATTGATTAATAACCTGAAGGATTTTTTTTGGGGACTAGACAATATGAGTTTCTGCATGAATATGACTGTAACTAGAAAATTTTTTTGAACGTGGTTTCGACATTTGTTTGAATTTTTCCATCAAAAACTCGTTTCAATCTGGTGCAAAGTTGTTCCTATTCGTATTATCGCCATTGAAATATTTCAATTTCACATTCAATTCACATATGGAATCCCAATAATGCAAATTTGGCTGCGAAATGCCAATTCATTGCTGGACTTTTGGTTGAAATAGAATTTTGTCATGAATATCCAACGGTATTAGCTCGATCTCATTAATTCAATTCAATTTTCAATAATCACTGATTTGTGTAAATTGGAACAAATGTCGAAGACTAAGTTCAAACTAAATTTTCTAGGTACAATCATATTCAAGCTGACACTAGATACTATTGTCTAGTCACGAAAATAATTCCGTTGGGTAATTATTCAATTTTTAAAAGAGTTATAAGCATTGTTTTCCGACCTGAATTCTTGCGCACTGATCTAAATTGTAATTTAAAAAAATTGGTTCAAACCCTGTGGACAGGAGCTTCGGCGCTCTTGTTCAAACTTTGAAAAATCATATCTCCGAAATTATTGGTCTCTGGGAATGATATAAATGGATTCTTACGATAGAACTGCATCATGAAAGAAATTGAATTCAAACAGAACGATTTTCCCCAATAACGTACTCATCCAAGATATTCATTCCTCAAATCTACACTGAAAATTATATTATATCAATTAAAACTTAGACAATATTGCAGTTTTGTTTTTACTGGAGATATTCTGAACCCAATTTGATTATGTATATTACCAAAGAATAGATTTCCATCATCATATTATCCACGGGCATTATATCACCTTAAAAGTATAATATATTATCATCCATATAATTCTAAGATAGCTGAGGTTATTTAATTGGTCATTTTGCATTCAATCATAAATTGTTCTCTAGAACAGAAGGTGTATTTTATATCAAGAATTACGAATCAGAAATAATTTTGACATTTATCTCTCATGAAAAAATAAGATGACATGTAAGAACACAATTCATATAATAATTCATTCAGCATTCTGTGAAAACATAGAAGTAAGATTCTCTATTGAAATTTCGAAAAATAATATTTCCGATAGTATTAGCTTGTTAGAGTTGAAAATGATATCAATGGATTTTTATGGTAAAACTGCATCTTCAAAACAATTGAATTTGAAATTTGTAATGTAAAAATAATTTTTTTTTTGTAACTCCGAAACCATAAGGCCGATTTCGTCCAAGAACTCAACCAAGATATTTATCTACCAAAAGTACTCTGAAAATTTCGACTGCCTAGCTCATTATGTTCGAGAGTTATTGTAGAAACAAAATTATAAAATTTTAAAAATTTTTTTGACACTTTACGGCATCTCGATCACTACAAAACTTTGCATGCATATAGAGGTCATTATTATACAGGTTTCGGAAATATTCATAAAAATAATTTTTACTAAAAACGGCCATAACTCCGAAACCGCTTGATGGATTTCGCCCTTTAACCTATCCTGATAATTTCAATCCGGTAACTCCTTCCGTTCGAGAGTTATCGTGTTAACGGCCGGACGGTCAGACAGAATCGATTTCAACCCTGGATTCTTGATCAGTGAGTCGAACCAAATCGTTTAAGACCATTTTCAGCCAAAAATTCGAAAATTACAGACATTTGGGCAAATTGACAAGCACTCCGTTCCGAGGAACAAGAGCGCCAAAGAGGTTAATTAGTGCGTTTCATACAAAAAAAAAATTGGTTCAAGCCCTGTGGACAGGAGCTTTTTGGTGCTCTAGTTCAAACAGACAAATTATATATCCGAAATTATTGGTTTCTCAGATTTGGGAATTATATCAATGGATTCTTATGATAGAAATGCATCATGAAAGAAATTAAATTTAAAAAAATTGTCGTTAAAAAAAAATGCTTCAAAAATTATCTTATAAAAGAGGGCAATCTACAATGCGTCAATGCTTCAAAAATTGTCATTAAATTCATTTATCAAGATTAAATGAGCAATCTGCAATGATTCAACCTCGTGGAATGGGTTGTTGCAACTTACACTCGGTGCATAGTTTTCGCAACTCGAAATACCTAAGGAAAGTATCCTCGAAATGTCTAGAGCAAGACTGGAGACAATCATAGCAGATTGTCCATTTATTCCTGATATTTGGGTAGGTAGTGGATAACGAACACATTATTTTAACAGTTCAAAATATATTAATAAAATACTATCCTCTTTTCATAATTTAAAATTCAATAGTCCATACCACTACACATTCTTTTCTTTATTATTCACCTTAACTCAAGAAAAAATGATTCATACACAAATGTAGATCCATATTTCAGTATTTTTTTGTTAGCAACATTATGAAAATACTGTATATAGGAACATGTCTCACTACTTAAGGAAGTAAAAGGTAATATTAACCTCAGTGGTCAACGAACAGTAATTTCTTTTGATGATTCCATTATGTTCTTCTTTCCTATTGCCTCCATAAACTACATTAAAACAGTCTTCTAGATATTCACAAATTCAAGAATCGAATACTTGCTTTCCAAGAGAAAATAACAACTATGAATTGACAATCTCTAATAGCTAGAAAAGATGACATTTACGTAAAGTGATCACAGACAGATTCTGTGTTCGCCTTCTGTGAATACATAGAACTTACGATGTATTATTGAAACTTTGAAACATCATGTTTCCGAAAGTATAAGCTTGTTAAAGTTGAGAATGATAACAATGTATTCTTATGATGAAACTGCATCTTAAAAAAATTTGAATTCAAAAGTTGTAATGTAAAAAAAAATATTTTTTTTCGTTACTCCGAAACTGTTTGTCCAATTTTGCCCAATAACGAACTTAACCGTGATATTTATCCCTCAAACCTACTCTGAATATTTCAACTGTCTAGCTCATTCCGTTCGAGAGTTATCGTGTTAATGGCCGGACGGCCAGCTGGACAGAATCAATTTCGACCACGGATTCCTGATCAGTGAGTCAAACCAAATCGTTCAAGACCATTTTCATCCAAAAATTCGAAAATTACAGACACTTCGGCAAATTGATAAGCACTCTGTTCCGAGGAACAAGAGCGCCAAAAATCAAATTTTCCGTGATAATCGAAATTTTAGTTCAAAAAAATTGGTTCAAGCCCTGTGGACAGGAGCTTTCTGGCGCTCTAGTTCAAACAGACAAATTATATCTCCGAAATTATTGGTTTGTCAGAGTTGGGAATTATATCAATGTATTCTTATGGTAGAACTGCATCATAAAGGATATTCAATTCAAATAATAGTTTATTTATCAAGATTAAATGAGCAATCTGAGAATGAGAAGTGCACCATGGAAGAAATCAAATTAAAATAGCTTAAATGAATTTGACTCCTTCCTATAGAACAGGATGAAATGAGTATGAACACAGATCATATAATAAAGCTTAGTAGAATTATTATAGCATTCTGTGAAAACATAGGGGGTTTATTTGACGGTTTTTTACCCTTGTCTCTCTAAGTCGATTTTGACGTTTCTCGAACCAACTATTAGCAAGGAATTAGACAATGTCATATCTCAGGAAAATAAGTTGACAGTATGACAATTCATACATAGAATAATTATATAATTCTGTGAAAAAGTAAAAATACGATTTTTTATTGAAATTTTGAAAAATCATATCTCCGAAAGTATTAGCTTGTTAGAGTTAAAAATTATATCATTGGATTCTTATGATAAAACTGCTTATTGAAAAAAATTTTATTTGGAATTTGATTTGTAAAAAATATTTTTTTTTTGTTACTCTGAAACCATCTGTCCAATTTTGCCCAATAACGAACTCAGCCGAGATATTTATCTGCCAAACCTATTCTGAAAATTTCAACTCCCTAGCTCATTCCGTTCGAGAGTTATCGAGCCTACGGCCGGCCGGACGGCCGGACCAGCCGTACAGAATGAATTTCGACCACGGATTCTTGTTCAGTGAGCCGAACCAAATCGTTTAAGACCATTTTCATCAAAAAATTCGAAAATTGACACTTGGGCAAATTGATATAAGCACTCAGTTCCGAGGAACTAGAGCGCCAAAATGGTGATTTCCGCTCAAACCCGAAGTCGCATTTGGTCGAGTTTTATGTCATTTTTATCATTCTTGAAGCACCATCTTTTCGTGAACAATAAAATTCCGAAATATTAATATGAAAGGAGAGTATCTCTTGTGCCACACTGTAGATATGCCGAGGGATTTTATATGTAGTTCGATTTGTAGGTAAAAGATGGGATTGGAACAAATTGGACAAGCCCGGATGTCAGGTCACTATGCTTTGGTGGCCTTGTTCGAATTCATAGCCATCAGAGGTACTGAACTAGCTCAATGCTGGTTGGCTTGTAGGATATTTTCTATCAATATAAATCCGATCGATTTTAAATCTAGAACTTGGCTGTTGGCTGTAATGAACGGTTCTAAAGGCTCTTGCAAAATTTCAGCGATTTCTGGCGGGTACTTTCCGAAGAGTCTTCATGTCGGAATGTTTCAACTAACTGCCGTGTTTCAATTCGATCAGATCAGTAGTTTTCGAATTTTTGGTAAACAAAATTTCAGGTGGCTATAACTCCGGAACCAGTTGGCGGATTTCAAACATTAACGAATTTAACCGAGATATCTATTCCCCAAACCTACCCTAAAATTTCAACACTCTTACTCATTCCATTCGGGATTTACCGTGGTATCGCCGGCCGGCTGGATTTAAGTTTGACTTCGGACCCTTCATCAACAAGCGCACCAAAATACAATGGTTCATCATTGTCTAAATTTTATTATCGCCGATTCAAATTTTTTATGTGTGATAATAGCATATTCTACGAATAGAAGGCACTCAGTGTTAATATTTTTAACGGAAAGTACAAGAATGGGCCTACTGTACGAGAATTGGACGCTACTGCAATCACAGAAAATATAGAAATAGAATAAGATGATTTAGGGTATTTGGACTTAAATTTTAAATTAATAATCAACCTCAACATGGCCAACGTTTTGGAAGGAAATGTGATCCTTCTTCTATAGCTAAAAAGTTATTAGAGAATGTAACAATAATAAAATATATAAATTACAAAAATATAAAAAAATTGGGTCCAAATCTGTCTCATACATACCTAGTTAAGTTAATTAAGATCCAGTCAAAATAATATAAATCATAATCACATAAATATAACTGAAATGAAGGAAAGCCAAAGCATGGCGACAGTTTTCTAAATCATCGAATATATAACTGAAAGTAAAGCAAGTTTAAAGCAGAATTTCCACCGTCTCATTTAGATAAACATAAAATAATATGTAAAGAAATAATTCAATAATATCCAATGCGCCATGGAACAATCTGAAGTCAACGCGATCGGAATTCACATTCAAAACTATCAAACATGGTGGCATCTGACAACAACAAAACAAACCAAATAAAGATCAAAAATAGTAAACTATATAAATTATATTATAGGAAATGACAACAATAATTAAAATCAAATATGGTGAATAAAAGAAGTGTTTTGTTTGATGAGGGCAATCTGTGGTCAAAATTAATGTATAACTCAAAGACCGACCTTGTATATCTGCCGAACCACGATGAATATTCACGAGCCACCACTGGTCCATGCCGGTGTTACTTTTCTCTGACTCGACCTGATTAATTTGTTTTAGTTTATTTGGTAGAGGAGGTTGAGGATGTACAACTTTTCACTAACTTTATTCTAACACTATATTCCTTCAGGCATCCTTCACACTAAACGAATCATAATAATCAATCCGAATTATGGCGAATCTGATTCGCCAAGACGCTCCAACTACGCAACCCTTCCGAATGCACATAGACTCAGTTCCCGCCTTCACACCAGCCGAATCCGGTCCAATCCGCCCCTATTGAAGGGGACTGGTGATTCGGCATGTCCGAATTTTCTTCCATCCGTCTTGACTACAAATTCGACTGAGGCAAACAGCCACTTCTCCTCTGCGCATGCGCGATCCCCTCATCTCAGATAAAAACTCCAACATTAAATCACATTCCAAACAGCCACTTCTCCTCTGCGCATGCGCGATCCCCTCATCTCAGATAAACACTCCAACATTAAATCACATTCCGCCTACTTCGCAAGCGCATAACGAAATTGGCCAGTGGTAATTTCAAAATTGGTCCAAGGGCTACGCTATGGACACCCCACCTCGGACACTACGCTATTTCCTCGAAACTGGCTTGCACAGTGACTGTATTGATACGAGATGGTAATATAGCATTCAGTCCCTCCACAGTCGCCCAACTTGCAGACAAATCTTGAGGAAAAAAATTAAATTCTAAACATTGTACATCTTCTTATTTAATTGCATCCGTACTTACACGTTCATATTTAAATTATTTGTACAAATGCTAGCGATCGCAATAATTAGATAAAACACGTGTAGGAACTGAATTGGAAGTTGCACACCCCAAGAAGTTATTACTATTCACCTAGATGCCAAAATTGGTTCGATATTTTGGTTCGGAACTTCAAGCAAAATATTCCGTCATATCAATAGCTGCACATTTTGGATACTTTTTCAGTCATGTGATCCTCAAGAAATTTTGCACAAGTGTTTGCGTCAGTTCTCTATTGTATCTAACGAGAGAGAGGTTCGGAAAAGGGCCGTTTCACGGACCAATTTCGAATCTCGTTTTCGCGTTCCCGCAAATACCGTCCTTCCGAACGCCACCGTTCCTCCGGATGCCTCTACACAATTGTGCTAATTTTGCCAAAATCGGCGTTTTTTCGCCTTTTCGCGATTTTTAATCAAAATACACCCCCGTCCTTTCGCCGCGAAAACGCGAAACTTTACGAAACTTCCGTATTTCTCCTCGATAAACCCCTTCGAAATTTCGCCCAAACCCCCCTCCTAACTTTGAAAAACTTTTTTTTATCCCCTTCTATGAATTACATCTTCATTTTAGTATGGGGACAACCGAGTTTCAATCCAATCAGATCAGTATTTTCCTAGTCATTCCAAAAGAAAATTTTCAATTTTTAAATTTTTTTTTCCAGTTTATAGCTATCCTATAAATTCTTATTGCATGCATATAAATGTCCTGATTCTACAATTGACGCTACATTGAACATATCGAGAGAGTAGCTTTTGAAAATATTCGGAAAAAATTATTTAACTTAAAAGGGCCATAACTCCGAAACCGCTTGGTGACATATCGAGTGAGTAGTTTTTGGAAATATTCAGAAAAAATTGGTTCAAGCACTGTGGACAGGAGCTTTCTGGCGCTCTTGTTCAAAGAGACAAATTATATCTCCGAAAGTGTTGGTTTCTCAGAGTTAGGAATTATATCAATGGATTCTTATGAAAGAACTTCATCTTAGCATAATTTGAATTCAAATATCATAGAAGAATTTAAATTCAACAAGAGTGCCAAAACTGATCAATCCAAAACCAATAGACAAATTCTACCGAACAACGAACTCATCCGAGATATTCATTCCTCAATTCTATGATGAACGATAATATATATTATTCCTCAACTCCACTCCAATACTCCAATATACCAATATTCCAGTTTTGTTTTTACTGGAGATATTCTGAACACAATATTACTAACTTACCATTACCATTCCCATCATCATACGGATTGACCATCGGCATGAAAATATCAACCAACAAAAAAAAAGCACTGACGTGAAGTCAGTACTCTTTGGCGCGTGTGTTCACGGTGGGGCTAATTTGAATTGAATGATGAGTACTTCAAGCTCAGTGGATAGAGCGAGCCCGAGATCTACCCAAAGGATAGTGGACACCATTCACTGTCGGTTCAAAAATTAACAGTGCTGTATCTAAGCTGCCATAAGAATAGAGTAACAAAGTTGAAAAAGAACACAACTGACTCTCCTTAGTCGCACAAGCTCCTAGAAGATTCTGAGAGATCTCCTTGGGAAAGACTTGGGAGGGTCAGTATAATCATCATGCACTTTCTGCAGCAAAAAAAAATTGTTTTAAGAGAAAAGTAACATTTCGGGGAGGTTTGAACCCCCCCCCCCCCCCCCTCCCGGCTACGCCCTTGCTATAAATACATTTTAGCTGTTAGTTTTACCGTAGATCGAAAAAAATTGCTGTTATGGGACCTGCGTTAGGAACGCAATTGCCTCTTCTCCAAATCTGAACGTAATTTGACATAGATCTACTGAATATAGTTATTTATAAACTCGCCCCAGGGCTACGATGCAGACATTTCAACTCGGAAACAACGCAATTTCCCCGAAACTGACTTGTCCGTGCACAGAATAGCCATGGAATTTCTCTTAAAACCTTAAAATGACGGCTCAGCACCAAATCCATCACCGCTAGACTCAAACCACTCCCAACATGAGCCATACAATCCAAATGTCTCCTCTGCGCATACGCAATCTACTCGTGGCTTAAAGTCCCCTGAAAATAACACTTCACACAAAATTATGATTCTTCAATAGCATTGGTTCAAGAGATATCACTGCTCCAAACCACGCATGCGCAGACACTTCCAAGGGGATTCTATGGAGGAATATCATCCAGCACCTGAAAACTCCAATCATCTCAGACGAAAACTCCAGCAGTTAAATCACTTCTTGTCTGCTCATGAGTGAAACGAAATATTTCCGAAAGGGGCTACATGAATTTCTAAATACGAACGCAATTTCTTCGCCTATTCTCCAAATCCGAAATAAATTTAAAATTGATCTTCCAAATTAAGTTATTTATAAATTGGCCCCAGGGCCACGACACAGACACATCAACTCGAAAAGAACGTTATTTCCCCGAAACTGACTGGTTCGTTCATAGAATTGTATTGAAATTTCTTTTAAAACCTGACAATATTGATTGGCTCAGCACAAAATCCATCACCACTAGACGTAAACCGCACCCAACATAAGCCCTACAAGCCAAGAGGAGCGACGTCACCTCCGCGCATGCGCAATCTACTCTTGTCTGAATATCCTCTCAAAATCACACACCGCACACAAAACTCTGATTCTTCAAAATCATTGGTTCAGGAGAGATCGCACCTTCAATCCACGCATGCGCGGATACTCCCAAGGGATTCTGTTAGATAAAAGCATCCTGCACCTAAAATTCCCAATCCTCTCATATGTATACTCCAGCAGTTAATTCACTTATCGTCTGCTCATGCGCATAACGAAAAATGCCCGTTAGGGGTAACATCAATTTCAAAATTAGCCCCAGGGCCACGGTCGCACACTTCAACTCTGAAACAACGCTATTTCCCTCAAACTGACTTGTGTCCGTGCACTGAATTGACATGAATATTCTTTTTAAACACTCACAATATCGGCTCAGTACTCCCAACATAACCCATACAACCCAAAAACAGTCACTTCTCTTCTGAGCATGCGCAACCTACTCGCGACTGACAGTCCTCCCAAAATCACACACCTTATTAAAAACTCCGATTCTCCAACACTAGTGATTCAGGAGATGTCGCATCTTTAATCCACGCATGAGCAGACCCTCGCCAGGGGATTCTATGGAGGAATAGCATCTGCCACTCCAAAACACCAATCCTCTCTGACGAAAACAGCAGCAGTTGAATCACTGATGGTATGCTCATGCGCATAACGAAAAATGCCCGGAAAGGGCAGCATGAACTTCAAAAAAATAGGTTTAGGAATTTGAAGCAAAATATTTCACAAAATAGTATTAATTTTTTGAATTTTTTCGTGTCACGTGATCTTCACGAAAATTTGCAAAAGTGTTTGCTTTGGTCTTTTGCATCTAACTACTGAGTTTCTATTCAATCAGATTAGTATTTTTCGAGTTATCGTGGAAACAAAATTTTAAAAATTTTGAAACATTTTTTTGTCACTTTATGGCCATCCGGTCGGTCACAAAAAACTCCGACTCTCCAACACCAGTGGTTCAGGAGATATCGCATCTTGAATCCACGCATGCGCAGACCCGCACCGGGGGATTCTATGGAAGAATAGCATCCTCCACCCCAAAACCCCAATCTTCTCAGAAGAAAACTCGAGCAGTTGAATTATTTCTCGTCTACTTATCCGAATAACAAAAAATGCCCAAAAGGGGCAGTTACACACAAAGTCGTTCACCGTTCAGACAAATTTTGAAAAACCACTTTAAAATTCCACACATCGTTTACACATTAATTCATTTGCCATGCTAGTAAGTGGTCCATATTTTAATCAGTTGCCCTCGTACATATCGACTTGATTCAGATAAACGCGCAAAAAATACTTCGGAACGAAATCTGATTACCAGATACTACGGATATTCCATGTAGGAATTCGAAATGAAATAATTTGTCGAGTTTGGGAGTTAAAAATTATTAATTTTTTTCTTAGGCTCCTAATGGTCTGTTCTCAGTGAAATTTTGCAAACCCCAAGAGGTCAGAATTCGTCACCGAAGTTAACATTTTTTTATTTTTTTCCACTCATGCTATTCCCACGAAATTTTGCACAAGTGTTTCCATTGGTACTTCATATCTAACTACTCAGCTTCAATTCAATCGGATCAGTATTATTCGAGTTTTACTGAAAACAAAATTTCAATTTAATTTTCAAATATTTGACTTTTTTTTTCTAGTTTAGAGCCATCCGATCAATACAAAACTTCGCAGGCATATAAAGGTCATGGTTCTACAAAATGATGCTGAATTTCAGATAGATCGAGTGATCGGTTTCGGAAATATTCTTGAAAAACGTTTTAACTAAAAAAAAAGCACTGACGTGAAGTCAGTACTCTTTGGCGCGCGTGTTCATGGTGGCTAATTTGAATTGAATGAGGAGTACTTCAAGCTCAGTGGATAGAGCGAGCCGAAGATCTACCCAAAGGATAGTGGACACCATTCACTGTCGTTTCAAAAATTAACAGTGCTGTATCTAAGCTTCCGTAAGGATAGAGCAACACTGTTGAAAAATCCATAACTGACTCTTCTTAGTCGCACAAGCTTCTAGAAGATTTTGAGGGATCTCCCTGGAAAGACTTGGCAGGGTCAGTATAATCATAATCATGTATATAGAACGCCCGCCAAAGCAGATTGACCCCACGTCAATGCTTTTTTGCACTTTTTCATAAATTGTTAAGTCAATCTGCATTTGGCGTGCGTTCTATATACATGATTATGATTATACTGACCCTGCCAAGTCTTTCCAAGGAGATCCCTCAGAATCTTCTAGAAGCTTGTGCGACTAAGAAGAGGCAGTTGTGTTCTTTTTCAACACTGTTGCTCTATCCTTACGGAAGCTTAGATACAGCACTGTTAATTTTTGAATCGACAGTGAATGGTGTCCACTATCCTTTGGGTAGATCTCCGGCTCGCTCAATTCACTGAGCTCGAAGTACCCATCACTCAATTCAAATTAGCCACCGTGAACACGCGCGCCGAAAAGTACTGACTTCACGTCAGTGCTTTTTTTCCAGTTCCTTTAACATATATGGCTATCAATATAGTTTGGCTGTTAGCTTTACCGTAGATCGAAAAAAATTGCGGTTATGGGACTTCCTTTAGGAACGCAATTGCCCCTTCTCCAAATCCGAACGTAATTTAATATGGATCTACCGAATATACTTATTTATAAATTCACCCCAGGAGCACGATACATTAATTTCAACTCGTAAAGAACGCTATTTCCCCCAAACTGACTTATGTCCGTTCAATGAATTGACATGAATATTCTTTTGAAACCTCACAATATCGGCTCATTACTCCCAACATAACCCATACAACCCAAAAACAAAAACTTCTATTCTGTGCATGCGCAATCTAATACCGGCTGCAAGTCCTCTCAAAACCACACACCTTACAAAACACTCCGATTCTCCATCACTAGTGGTTCAGGAGATATCACATCTTGAATCCTCGCATGCGCAGACCCTCACTAGGGGATTCTATGGAGGAATAGCATCTGCCACCCCAAAACCCCAATCCTCTCTGACGAAAACACCACCAGTTAAATCACTGATGGTCTGCTCATGCGCATAGCGAAAAATGCCTGTAAGGTGTAACATCCATTTCCAAATTATCCCCAGGGCCACGGTTCATACACTTCCACTCGAAAACAACGCTACATCCCCTATACTGACTTGTCCTTGCACTGAATTGCCATGAATATTCTTTTAAAACCTCACAATATCGACTCAGCACTCCCAACATAACCCATCCAACCCAAAAACAGTCACTTATCTTCTGCGCATTAGCAATTTACTCGTGGCTAAATGTCCTCTCAAAATCACACACCTTACAAAAAACTCCGATTCTCCAACACTAGTGGTTCGGGAGATATCGCATCTTTAATCCACGCATGCGCAGACCCTCATCAGGGATCTGGATTCTATGGAGGAATTGCATCCGCCACCCAAAACCCCAATCCTCTCTAACGAAAACTACAGCAGTTGAATGAGTTCGCATCTGCGCATGCGCATAACGAAAAATGCCCGGAAAGGGCAGCATGAACCTCAAAAACATAGGTTTCGGCATTAAAAGCAAAGTATTCCGCAAAATAGTAGTAATTTTTTGATTTTTTTCATGTCACGTGATCTTCACGAAATTTTGCAAAAGTGTTTGCTTTGGTCTTTTGCATCTAACTACTGGGTTTCAATTTAATCAGATCAGTATTTTCTCGAGTTATCGTGAAAACAATATTTTAAATTTTTGAAATTTTTTTTTGCCACTTTAGGGCCGTCCGTTCAACACAGGACTTCGCAGGCATATAAAGGTCATGCTTCTACAATTTGATGCCAAATTTCAGAAAGATCGAGTGATCGGTTCCGGAAATATTCATAAAAAACGTTTTTACTAAAAACGGCCTTAACTCCGAATTCGCTCGGTCGATTTCGCCCGTTAACAAACTTGTCCGAGATATTGACTGTACGAAACTACCCTGCAAATTTCAACGCTCTAAGTCATTCCGTTCGAGAGGTATCGTGGTAAAGACCAGCCGGCCAGCCGGCCGGACCAGACGGACAGAATTGAATTTGACCTCGAATTCTTCATTAAGGAGTCAAAACCAATCGTTTGAGACCATTTTCGAAAAAAAATTCGAAAAATACAGACATTGTGACGTAATGATAGCACGCTGTTCCTTGCGGAACACGCGCGCAAAAATGGCCGTAACTCCGAAACGGCTGGATGGATTTTGCCCTTTAATGAACTTGTCCGTATATTTACGCTCCGACCATGCCCTGCAAATTTCAACGCTCTAACTCGTTCCGTTCGAGAGTTATCGTGCTAACGGCCGGACCGGCCGCACGGACAGAATTGAATTTGACCTCGAATTCTTCATCAGGGAGTCGAACCCAATCGTTTGAGACCATTTTCGTAAAAAAAATTCGAAAAATACAGACATTGTGACGAAATGATAGCACGCTGTTCCTTGCGGAACACGCGCGCAAAAAGTATGATATCATATTATAATTCTCATAGTTCTACTATTGTTGAAATGAATTAGACAATGTCATGTCTCAGGAAAATAAGTTGACATTATAACAATTCATACATAGAATAATTATATCATTCTGTGAAAACGTAGAAACAAGATTTATTATTGAAAGTTTAAAAAATCATATCTCCGAAATTATTAGCTTTTTATAGTTGAAAATGATATCAATGGATTTTTATGGTAAAACAGCATATTGAAAAAAATTTAATTTGGAATTTGTTATGTAAAAAAAAATTGTTCTTTTGATACTCTGAATCCATCCGTCCGATTTTACCTAATAACAAACTTAGCCGAGATATTTATCTTCCAAACCTACTCTGAAAATTTCAACTGTCTAGCTCATTCCGTTCGAGAGTTATCGTGCCTGCGGCCGGACGGAATGAATGTCGACCACGGATTCTTGATCAGTGAGTCGAACCAAATCGTTTAAGACCATTTTCATTGAAAAATTCGAAAATTACAGACATTTGGGCAAATTGATAAGCACTCTGTTCCGAGGAACAAGGGCGCCAAAAATACTTGTCTACTCACCTCTATTGGAAACTCAACTACGAATTTAGCATCGTTGTATGCCGTTATCCCAGCTTTTATTGGCGCTCTAGTTCTTCGGAACTGAGTGCTTATCAATTTGCCCAAATGTCTGTAATTTTCGAATTTTTCGATGAAAATGGTCTTAAACGATTTGGTTCGACTCACTGATCAAGAATCGGTGGTCGAAATTCATTCTGTCCGGCCGGTCCGGCCGTCCGGCCGTAGGCACGATAACTCTCGAACGGAATGAGCTAGACAGTTGAAATTTTCAGAGTAGGATTGGGAGATAAATATCTCGGCTAAGTTTGTTATTGGGCAAAATCGGACAGATGGTTTCGGAGTTACAAAAAAAAAAATTTTTTTTACGAAACACATTCCAAATAAAATTTTTTTCAATAAGCAGTTTCACCATAAGAATCCAATGATATCACTTTCAACACTAACAAGCTAATATTTTCGGAGATATGTTTTTTAAAAATTTCAATAATAAGTCGTATTTCAACGTTGTCACAGAATGATATAATTATTCTATGTATGAATTTTCATAATGTCAACTTTTTTTCCTGAGACATGACATTATCTAATCAATCGAAGAATTGTGAGCGAAGTGAGAAAAATCTCAGTTGTTTGCTCCGAAATTAGTTTTTCTCAGAAAAGTCTTACATTTCGGAACGGAACATGAAGTAAGAGATCTGAGAGTAGTGAGACTGCTTTTCATCCATAGACATAGATATAACTCTCGAACGGAATGAGCTAGGTAGTTGAAATTTTCAGAGTAGGTTAGGGAGATGAATATCTCGGTTAAGTTCGTTATTGGGCAAAATTGGCCAGATTTAATTTGATTTCTTCCATGGTGCAGTTCTCATTCTCATGATTGCTCATTTAATCTTGATAAATAAACTATTATTTGAATTGAGTTTCCTTTATGATGTAGTTCTATCATATGAATACATTGATATAATTCCCAACTCTGAGAAACCAATACTTTCGGAGATATAATTTGTCTGTTTGAACAAGAGCGCCAGAAAGCTCCTGTCCACAGGGCTTGAACCAATTTTAATATATGAATACATTTCATGCCAATGACAGGCTTCAGTGACGTCTATGATCACAGAATTTTTAATTATATTGCAATCGAAATACGAAACTACTTACGTTACAAGTAACTCCAGGATTCCGCGGAAATTAGTGGGTCGGCATTCTACAAGGAATCACAGAGTTTTAATTCGATCAGATTTATATATTTTGAGTTATGGAGGAAATATCAACAACATTTCAGATGAGTATAACTTCTAGAGAGTTTGGCCGATTATGCCATTTAAGGAACTGAAATGTCGCATTGGGATGCGCAACCTACCCTGAAAATTGCAAGTCACTGACTCTTTCCGTTCTCTGGGTATCATGAGATGCATAATATTTTTTCGTAATTTTTTTTTTTATATTCTAGGGGTACGGCCCTTACAAAATTTCTCACACATCCTTATGTAGATATTCTACAACCAGTGACCAAGCTCCAATTCGATCGAGTCTATATTTTTTAAGTTATCGAGGAAATAATATTCCAGGTAGCTATAACTCTGAAACCATGGGGCCGCCGATTATGCCCAACAACGAATTTAACTCTCCCAGGACCTACCCTGAAAAATCCCTATCTACTTCGTTCGAAAGTTATCGAGGCAACGGTCATCCATCCAGCTACTGAACTCACACAAGGCTGCTCGGATCTCCATCCCAGCAGCCTTGTACTAATTTTGAACTCCTCAAGGTGTTTAATACTTGAGTACAAATTGATCTATCACTTTTTCTTCATGATTTTCCTATAATCTCCGAAATATTGATCGCAGAATATTGCTCTGGAATTTCTTGAATTTGCGTACTCAAAAATTATCTGCTGTTATATGATCTCCATTGACTGATATATTTCAGATGCCCTATACAGGGTCTTTCACGAGGAACCTCACCCATATTTATACGGGAAACTACTGAACGTATTTTCATGAAATTCAGCACTTATAAGTATTTCACGATGCTGATGATATCTAAAATATTTTCAAGGCAGAAAATTGAAATCGCGATTCATGATACAGGGGGTGAAAAAATCGCTTTCAAACTTAAGGATGACAAAATCGTGAAAAATCAATTTTTTCAAATCAGAACCCCATTTTTTTATGGCAGATATTGAATCTACGTTAAAAAATAATGTGAGTGTATGCATCACACCCTTGCCCTAAAATGGATATTTTCTGAGTTATTCACAAAAAACTGTTTTTCGTCTTGAATTTTCAGCTATTTCTTTTCCCTTCACGCCAAAAAGATGAAATTTTCAGGAACTGTTATTTGAACCATGCTGTAGATTTTTCACCCCTTCTTGAAACCGACTTCAAGTTACTATTAGGAGAACCATGGCAAACTCTCGCAGTTATAACTAGAGAAGATGCTCAAAGTTTTGACCGTTAATTTCTAGACATTTATTTATACGTCTCAGGAATGCTTCGTGCGTTGCTCTTCTTATTTCATCGGGAGGAAGAGATCTGCAAAAGTGTTTAAAAACCAAATTGAGTTTCAAAACTATGAATCTAAAAATCTAAACAAACCTGAACGCATTTCTGACTCGTTCTATGCAGTCCTCTTGTCCTCTTTATCAGTCAGGGGAGTTGAGTAGACAATATTTTTTATCCTACCCCAAACATAATAGTCTAAAGGAGTTAAATCGGGAGAACGAGGTGGCCAAAGATGTGGACCATTGTTCGCCAACCATCGATCTTCAAATAGCCTGTAGAGGATATTTGACACATTGAGTGAATTGTGTGGAGGCGCGCCATCTTGTTGATACCATAAGTCATTATGGTTCAGTACTAGCGGCTCAATTATTTGAGTCAATATGTCAGAATATCTATCTCCTAAGGGAGAACATTCTTTAAATAAGGCAAACATGTGTAGTGTTCTATCTTACCAGTTAAAGTCCCATCATAAATGTGAACATCGAGAATTGCATTATTTTTGATGGCGCAAAAAACATTGAAACTCCAGGTCTCTTGAAAGTTCCATTGTCTGAAGTGGTGGTTGTTCTCTTCATCCCAATAATGACTGTTACGCCTATTGAAAGAACCATTCTTTGTGAATTTAGATTCATCTGTCCAAATTATACAGTCCAAAAAGTCTTGAAATCGAATCATCATAGCTTCGCAAAACTCTGTTCTCCTGACGAAATCAGTTTCCTTCAAATGCTGTACCCTATTGAATTTATATGGGTGCATTTTATGTTTTTTTAATATTCTCCAAACACTCGATTGAGATAATCCCAGATCAATCTCGGCATCTTTGAGAGAATTTTGAGGATTCACACGAAAATATGCAAGAACTGTAATTTCGTTGTTCTCATCTTCTACTACACTTTTTTCTCTGTGTATAGTTTTCTTAACGAAAGATCCGACATTTCTCAAGTTTGTCATGGTTCTGTTAATGGTATCTCTCGTTGGTCTGGGTCGGTCAGGAAACTTCTCAATGAACAGTCGAATCGTTCTATCTACAACTTTATTACATTCTCCATGAAGTAGTATGAGATTTAAATAATCTTCATTGGTAAAATTAGGCATAGTGATCGATTTTATAACTTAATACGAATTATCACCAAATTAATAGTAAACACAAAATGCTACTGAATGAAGAGGAATTTGGCAGATGTAATTAATGATATCTATCATTAAAAAAAAAGAATGTATAACATGGTAAGTTTTTGCATATGGTTCATAAGGAATTATTTATTTATCACTGGAGAGAAAACCGATGGCCGATTAGTTGAAATAAAGAGGTTTCCGATACAAATTCGAATCAAAATTCGCCATCTATTTAGGAACAACCTGTAACTTTTTTCTCTTGCATATTAGGGTAGTAAAATCTAAAACATGGTTTAAGTAACAGCTCCTGAAAATTTCATCTATTTGGCGTGAAGGGAAAAGAAATAGCTGAAAATTCAAGACGAAAAACAGTTTTTTGTGAATAACTCAGAAAATATCCACTTTAGGGCAAGGGTGTGATGCATACACTCACATTATTTTTATACGTAGATTCAATATCTGCCATAAAAAAATGGGGTTTTAATTTGAAAAAATTGATTTTTCACGATTTTGTCATCCCTAACTTTGAAAGCGATTTTTTCTCCCCCTGTATCATGAATCGCGATGTCGATTTTCAAAGTGGATACATCAATCTTACATCTTGAAAAATCCCAAAAATGAAAATTTTCCATCCAAAAACCTCGAAGTTATTCTTGTTTCAGCGGAGCTCTATTTTCGATTTTTTTTTCGAATTTTCCCGCTCAGAGAGAATTTTCCAACCAAAACTGAAAAATTTTACATCAAAATAACTTGAAATTTTCTAAGGAATCTATTTCTGCAATGAAAAAATGGTGTTCTAATTTGAAAAACGGAAGTTGACGTCATTTCCGGAAAAACCGGAGGTGCTCATGCCTTGAAAATATTTTAGATTTCATCAGCATCGTGAAGTACATATAAGTGCTGAATTTCATGAAAATACGTTTAGTATTTTCCCGTATAAATATGGGTGAGGTTCCTCGTGAAAGACCCTGTATAGAACAGGGGATGTGGCTTGGGTTCAGCCCTTCATAACTGCAACGATACGATATTTTGTCTTAGGCCCTATATAAACCCAATATACAAAGAATATTGGCGAGAACAATCTGGGGACACGGCAGTGCCCCGCCATGAGGAGCTGGAAATAGCAGGGCACTACCTACCTTTTCTCGAAGCGTTTTGTGATATTTTCAAAGAGGATTACACTAGGTAGCCAAAATCCTCAGGATAAGATCTAGTTAGTTAATTCATGAAACACACTAAGTTACATTGGTCTAACTTTTATACTTTTGCTTTTATTAAATAAATAAAAAAATAAAAATAAAAAATCAAAGCTGAAATACGTCGAGTTTGTTACTGCCTGACTGACTGACTTATCATCAAAACCTCTAGGGTACTCCCCGAAGTTCCAAAAAGATGGAATTTGATATACAGACTAGAATCAGCGCGCAAACAACAGAAAATTTAAGAATTCTGTAAAATTTATCTTCCAATTCACATAAATGGAGGTACAGGTCTGTATAATTATCTTATACACTACAGTACTTTCCAAAGTCCGAGACATCTTACATAATAATAACAGAAAAATTAAGAAATCTGGAACTTTCGCTATCCAACCCCTTAAATAGGGGAGTAGATCTGTGTATTAGACTAGGGTACTTCCCAAAGTCATAGAAAGCTGAGATTTGGTATGTAGGCTAGTATTAGTGAACAAACAACCGAAATTTTAAGAAATAAGTAAATTCACCCTCCAATCTCCATAAAGGGGGTTTGCAAATCTGCATATAGAACGTACTTCCCGAAGTCCTGGAAAGCTGAGATTTCGTATGTAGGTATTGATTTGTCGAAAGCTAGCATTCCAGAAATGCGTGATTGTTCCAAAAATTAATTTAACGGAGTTATATATGCAAGTGGTTTTCACTAATTAGCAAGTTTGTCCTATGAATGGGGGTACGTGAAAGGTTCGTGAAAATGTCAACAGCTATGTTTATTGAACTCGATATTGAACACGGGGAAATGAATAAATTTTCACTCTTAATTCACTTATTACACTATGCCTTTTTCGTGCCTATTTGTCAGCCTGACCTACTGCGCCTGAACTTTCAAAGAAATACGCAGGCGCCCGGGAGTATTTCTTCGATATTTTCAGGATTGAAAATAACTAGAACTAGTTCTATTTTTCCCCCTGAATCGTGGAGATTTCAAGCCTTTTTGTCGAAATGTCATGTCTACCAAGACAATATTCATCTGTTTGACTTGACGTCTTAACATAACCTAGTTTATTCTGTCCTTTGAATCGCAGGATACGTAAATTCAATATTATGTTTATTGCTGTGAGTACTTGAAGAAACTATACTTACGAAGACCAAAGACTCTCTAATGGTTATATTTGACACCCTGTAATTATACCATAGTGATATGAAGCTTTAACTAGTAGCCTCTACTATCGCAAAGTAATTATTAATTTCCTTTTTGGAGAAATGCTTTCTCGAATTACAGTGTATTTTTGCGCTTATGTTCTGGGGAACATCGCGTTATCATTTTGCCCAAATGTCTGTAACTTTAGAATTTTTTTACGAAAATGGTCTCAAACGATTTAGTTCGACTCCCCAATGAAGAATTCGAGGTCAAATTTGATTCTGTCCGGCCGGCCGGCCGGACGTCCGGCAGTTGCCACGATAACTTGAGAACGGAAAGAGCTAGCGACTTGAAATTTTCAGGGTAGGGGGCATATCTCAATACGACGGACAAGTTCGTTTGGGCATAATCGACCCAGTGGTTTCCGAGTAATAATTTTGTTTTCAACCAATATAGATCTGATCGAATTGAAACTTGGTGAATAATAGTGGTAGAATATAAACCTAAGCACGTGAAATTTTGTATGAATCGTATCGCTAGAAAATTATTAAAAAATGTTTTTGTTGTCACGATAACCTGAAAACGGAAAGAGATAGCGGCTTGAAAATTTCAGGTTAGGTTGTGCATCTGAATGCGACATTCGAGTTTGTTTATGAGCATAATCGGCCAAACGGTTTTAGAGTTATAGACATCTGAAATTTTCTGAAATTTGGTTTTTTGTACCTCATTAACTTGAGGAATACTGAACCGATTGAATTCAAACATGGTTATTAGTTGTAGAATGCCAACGCAAAAATGTTTCCAAAAGTTGGTGAGGATAGCATTTGTAGAAAATTTTTAATAAATCATTGAAAATAAAAAAAAAATTCTATATATCAGTAACTATTCGTTTGAAATTGCTGAAATTTTGCAAGAGCGTTCATAACCTAACTCTACTGCCGAATTTCAAGTTTTAATACGATCGGTTAAATATTGTTGGAGATTCGAGCATTCTTGTGTTAGTTCAGTAGATGGGTGACCGTTGCCTCGATAACTTTCGAACGAAAGGAGATAGGGACTTGCAATTTTCAGGGTAGGTTGCGTATCCAAAAGGGAGAGTTGAGTTCGTTTTTGGTCATAATCGGTTTAACGGTTTCCGAGTTATATCCACCTGGAATATTATTTCCTTGATAACTCAAAAAATAAATATTCGATTGAATTGAAGCTTGGTAACTAGTAGTAGAAAATCAACATAAAGACGTGTTTAAAATATTATGAAAACCGTACCCCTAGAAAATTTGAAAAAAATGACGAAAAAAAAATTTTAAGAACCTCACCCCTAGAAAATTTAAAAGAAATCTGTATGTGAATGTGCACTCTATGTAGTAGCATATTGAACGTGTTTGCCTCGTTTAAGTTAGTTGTTAGGGAACCGTTCTCGACAAACCTTCTAAGGCCCAATTTTATTAAACCTATAAGAAAAGTATTTGCCGTTATTTTACATAGCTTTTATCAATAGTATACTATTGATAAAATGCTTATCCTAGCCTATAGGCTAGGATAAGCATACGAACAACAAAAAAATTTAGAAATCTGAAGTTTTCACCATCTGCCCCTCCTGCATAAAGTGGGGTGTAGTTAAGTTTCGTTGTGAAATCTAGTTTAGTCTATAAGAAAATGAGAGGCCTACGAAGAAAGAATTACTGGTGTGCAAGAAATACCTATTTTTCCCGACTATACTAGAGTATAAGGAAAGCATACATATAAAGTAGGTGAAGAAAAAATGTGGAAAAGCTCTGTGTACAGGGCCTTTGGCACTCTTGTCGAACTACTAGCGAGTAATTATTCAAAATTTGACAAATCATATCTCCGAAAGTATTGGTTTCACAGAGTTGGTAATGATATCAATGGATTTTAATGATAGAACTGCATCATTGGTAATAATAATAATAATAAACTTTATTTAGCTGAATCAGCTATAACAAACAAATAAATCCATAATACAATTTTTCTTTAAACAAAAAAGATTCAAGTTTCAACCTAAAAATACACTCTTCTCTTGAATTGCCCTATAGTAGAAGTTTTTATATTTTCTGGCAAGCTCCTTAACCCTTCTATGAACAGGGTTTTCTCCAGTGCTGAGGTGCTGAACTTTTCAATCTGATAATCATCCTTCGTTCTCAAATCATAAGTCATATCATAAGTTCTATCATAAGAATCCATTGATATCATTGGTAATGATATCAATGAATTCTTATGAAAGAACTGCATCATACAAAAATTAATTAAAAACGTAGGTATATGACTCATCTCATATGTAGGATATGAAATCATAAAATTATGATTAAGTATTGAAATTTCGAAGAACCATATCTCCCAAAGTATTAGTTTCTTAGAGTTGAGAATGATATCAATGGATTCTTATAATGAAATTGCATCTTAAAAAAAATTAACATGAAATTTGTAATGTAAAACAAGAGTGCCAAACAGATTTTTTTCGTTACTCCGAAGTCCGAAACCACTTGGCCGATTTTGTCTAATAACGAACTTAACCGAGATATTTATGTCCGAAACTTACTCTGAAAATTTCAATTGTCTAGCTTATTCCGTTCGAGAGCTATCTAGTTAAGGTACGGTCCGACGGACAGAATCGATTTTGACCACGGATTCTTAATCAGTGAGTCGAACCAAAATGTTTAAGAGCATTTTTAGCCAAAAATTCGAAAATAACAGACATTTGGGCAAAATGATAAGCACTGTGCTCCGAGGAACAAGACAGCCAAAAAGAAATAGCTGATGATAGGCTTCTTACAAATAGCAATAATATCCCTAAAAAAATATTTCATGTAAAATTGGTTGCCGAGACTCGCAAGAGGCTTTCAGAAGTTATCAGATCTCATAAATAGCCAAGTTTCTAACTGTACAAGGCATTTCTCTTCAAGCCCTAATTCTACAGAATCTATCTTATACATATAGTCAAAAATTGGTTCAAGCACTGACGTGAAGTCAGAAGCTTTTGCGCGTATGTTCTCTAGTCCACTCTCCTTTATTGGACACTCTTAATGGAATTTACCATGGTGAATTCTATTGTATGTTCTCCTGTATTGGACACTCCGAATCTACCATGGTAACTTCGATTAAGAGTGTCCAATGCAGGAAAACAGACAGTAGAATTCACCATGGTAAATTCCATTAAGAGTGTCCAATAAAGGAGAATGGACCAGAGAACATACGCGCAAAAGCTTCTGACTTCACGTCAGTGCTTGAATCAATTTTTTTTTAAATGATTTTTATTTAATTTTCTAGTGCTACGATCCTCACGAAATTTTGCAAGAATTTTCGCGTTGGCATTCTACAATTAATAACCATATTGGAATTGGATCGGATTTGTATTTTTTGAGTTATTGAGGAAATAACCAAATTTCAGATTGATATAACTCCAAAACCACTTGGAAAACTGAAAACTGCAAGTAGCTATTTCTTTCCGTTCTCAAGGAATCATGAGATAAATAATATTTTTTTGTAATTTTTTTGAAATTTACTAGTGGTATGGTCCTCACAATATTTTACACACGTCTTCATGTCAATATTTTCTCCTTTCGTTCGAGAGTTGTTGAGGCAACGCTCACCCATCCAGCTACTGAACTCACACAAGGCTGCTCGGATCTCCAACAATATAGATCCGATTATGTTCAAACTTGGAACTTTATAGTAGAGTTAGATTTTGAAGGCTCTCGCGAAATTTCAGCGATATCAGACGAATAGTTTCTGATATATAAAAATGTTTTCAATAATTTTCTATGATTTTTGAAAAATTTTTTACTCATACGATCCTCACAAAATTTTGCAAGAATGTACTCGTTGTCATTCTACAACTAATAACCATGTTTGAATTGGATCGGTTCTGTATTTTTCGAGTTATTGAGAAAAAAACAACCAAATTTCAGATGGGTATAACTCCAAAACCGTTTTGTCGATTATACCTATAAACAAACTCAAATGACGCATTCAGATTCGCAATCTTACCTGAAAATTTCAAGTTGCTATCTCTTTTCGTTCTTAGGTTATCGTGACGTTAATTAGATTTTTCAATAATTTTTTAAAAATTTTCTAGCGGTACGATGTTCACAAAATTTCACAAACGTCTTTATGTTTATATTCTACAACTACTCACCAAGACTCAATTCGATCGGATTAATATTGGTTGTAGACAAAATTATTACTCGGAAACCATTGGACCGATTATACCCATTAACGAACTTGTCCTTCGTATTGAGATGTGCCACCTACCCTGGTAATTTTAAGTCGCTATCTCATTCCGTTCTCAAGTTATCGTGGCATAGGCCGGCCGGACGGTCGGCCGGACAGAATCAAATTTGACCTCGAATTCTTGATCAGGAAGTCGAACCTAATGGGTTGAGACCATTTTCGGCGAAAAATTCGAAAATTACAGACATTTGGGAAAAATGATAACGTGATGTTCCCCAGAACATACGCGCAAAAAAGTATAGCTTCACAGGCGTCGCACGAGACCCCACTGTACTTCTTAGAAATTTAGTGATGCCTTCGTGGTTCCTAATTGTGTGTGATGAAACAGTTTTATCAAACAGCCAAGCCATACATTTTGACCAAGATGTATGTGTTGTAGAATTAGGGATTGTAGTTGAAGGCCTTGTACAGTTAGGAGCTTGGCTATAATATATGAGATCTTTTTGGCGCTCTTGTTCCTCGGAACACAGTGCTTATCAATTTGCCCAAATGTTTGTAAGTCTCGAATTTTTGGCTGTAAACGGTCTCAAACGTGTTGGTTTGACTAACTGATCTAGAACCTGTGGTCAAAATCGATTATGTCCTGCCGTCCGTTCGTTAGATGATAACTCTCGAACGGAACGAGCTACACAGTTGAAATTTTCTTGGCAGGTTTGGGAGATTAATATCTCGGTTTATTTCGTTATTGGTTTCGGAGTCACGAAAAAAAAATATTGTTTTACATTACAAATTTCAAATTAAATATTTAAGATCCAGTTTCATCATAAGAATCCATTGATATCATTCTCAACTCTAAGAAACTAATACTTTCGGATATATGATTTTTCAAAATTTCAATAATTAATCGTAATTTTATGATTTCATAGAATGTTCTAATTATAATTTGCTGATGTATGTAAATCCAACATTGAGGTGAGTCATAGACCTACGCTTTGAATTTCATTTTTTATGATTCTGTCATAAGAATCCATTGATATCATTCGCAACTCTGAGAAACCAATACATTCGGAGATATGATTTGTCAAAGTTTGAACAAGAGCACCAAAGGTCCTGTCCACAGAGTTTTCCCACTTTTTTTAAGAGTGAAAGCTTCTTGTGAGTCTTGGCATATTAATTCTACATGAAATGTTTTTGGTGAGAAATATTTATTCAGAATGTGAAATACAATTTTAAAATTTGAATAATACTTCATGATATTCAGTTATCAACAAGCAAAAAAATTATATGCTGCTCTAAAAAAGTTAAGAAAGTTCAGAAATTTTTAAACTGTTCCGGATGTTTCCATTTTTGGCGTTTTGTTCCTCGGAACAGAGTGCTTATCAATTTGCCCAAATGTCTGTAAGTTTCGAATTTTTGGCTGAAAATGGTCTTAAACGTTTTTTTTTTCGACTGGTTGATCGATTCTGTCCGGCCGGCCGTCCGTCCGTTAACACGATAACTCTCGAACGGAATGAGCTAGACAGTTGAAATTTTCAGAGTAGGTTTGGGAGATAGATATCTCGGTTAAGTTCGTTATTGGGCAAAATCGGCCCTTTCGGAGTAAGGAAAACTCTTTTTTTTTACATAACAAATTACAAGTTAATTTCTTTTAAGATGCAGTTTCATCATAAGAATCGATTAATATCATTCTCAACACTAACAAACAAATACCCGTAGATATGATTTTTTGAAATTTCAATTACTATTCGTAATTTTATGATTTCATAGAATGCTCTATTTTTAATTGTATGTAATGTAATCTATGTAAATCCAACATATGAGGTGAGTCATAGACCTACGTTATGATGCAATTCTATCATAAGAATCCATTGATGCCATTCCCAACTCTTACCGTGGGTATCACAACGCGTTGACAGCTCTTAATTGCCAAATCTGTGTGATTGTATGTCAATTTCCAGTTAATTTCTGATGCAATCCACAGTTAAGCTTCGTGAAACCCACCATGAGAAACCAATTCTTTTGGAGATACGATTTGTCAATGTTTGAATAATTACTAGTTTTTCCACCAATTTTTCGAATATGAGAAATCTAAATGTTTACTCACTTATCTAACTCATTCTTTTGCCCATTTCTTTTTAGTTTCACAGTTTCAGGTGAAAATTTATTTTCAGTATTTGCAGTGCAAAATCTGTTCACTCAAAGAATTTAAAAAATAAAGTTCAGTAAAAAGTATGTCCTCTCCGAACATCAACCACAGCCTGAAAACGCCTTTACATACTTTCGAGCACATTGTTGAAGCCTTGAGCAATTTATCTCCCGAGTTGCGTTAAAGCCGTCTGAGTTATAGTTGAAGTGTATGTGGATGTGGATGATGAAAATCCAAAGCTCTTTGTAGCATTGTAGCTGATCCCAAGCGTGTTTAATAGGATTGCGGTCTGGCAACTGATGGGGCAGGGCCAAATGTAAAATACTATGGATTTCCAGAGCTTCATCGACAATTCTCGCATGCATCTCGGCGAATTATCGTCCAATAATAAGAAAATTGGCAGCTTGCAACAAAGAAATAATGTTGTCAATGACTTGCGCTATGTAAATCTGCGCATTCATGGTAGCATCAAGCACCAACAATTCTCTATGTCCATTGAAACAGTAACTGTACCACCTCTGAACGTCTGAACTTCCTAAACCGATCTGCGATTTCTGGACGCCAGAGGATTGGTCCATACTTGAACACACCGAACTATCGAAAACCGTCCATATCTCTTTCATTGGCTCAGTACAATCGAAGTCGCATATGATTTTGAGTTAGTAGAATCCTTCGCAATAGTCGCCAGGAATGTACATTAACATCAGTAGCGTTCAAAAGGCGCTGTTGCATGATTCGACAAGTACGCAAAGGCTATCTACGGGTAGACACAGTCAGAAACCGATCTTGTGCCGGAGTGGTAGATCTTGGGCGTCCACTTCTCGGTCTTTCGGTGACGTTTCCAGTTTCTCGGGAAACTACGCTTTCTTGAAAGTTATTCGCAACATCTCTCTGATTACGTCCCGCCTCGATCATAACAATAGCCCTATTTGCTTTATCTGTACTATGTTTACGTCTAGTTATTATTGCAGAACAAATTTTCAGATTTTGAATCAATGTTGATTGTAAGAACGTAAAACAATAGCTGCTCTAAAATTCGCAGAAACGCAAACGACAAGAACTGAAACTGAAAAAGTTATCAAACGGGGAGCAAAAAAATGGGTTCAAGCCCTGTGGACAGGAGCTTTCTGGCGCTCTAGTTCAAACAGACAAATTATATCTCCGAAAGTATTGGTTTCTCAGAGTTGAAAATTATATTAATTTATTCTTATGATAGAACTGCATCATAAAGGAAATTCAATTCAAATAATAGTTCATTTATCTAGATTAAATGAGCAATTTGAGAATGAGAACTGCACCATGGAAGAAAACAAATTAAAATAGCTGAAATGAATTTGACTCTCTCTTATACAGGATGAAATGTACGAGTATGAATACAGATCATATAATAAAGCTTAGATAGAATAATTATAGCATTCAGTGAAAACATAGAAGTACGATTCATTATTGAAATTTAGAACTTCATCTTAGCAGAAATTGAATTCAAACATCATAGAAGAATTTAAATTCAACAAGAGTGCCGAAAATTATCAATCCAAAACCAATAGACGAATTCTACCCAACAACGAACTCATCCGAGATATTCATTCCTCAATTCTATGATGAACGATAATATATATCTTTCCTCAAATCTACTCCAATACACCAATATTCCAGTTTTGTTTTTAGTGGAGATATTCTGAACTCAATATTATTAACTTACCATTACCATTCCCATCATCATATGGATTGACCATCGGCATGAAAATATCAACCAACAAAAAGTATGATATTATATTATCATTCTCATATTTATACGATTTCTGGAATGAAACAACGTCATTTCTCAGGAGAATAAGTTGACATTATAACAATTCATAGAATACCCACATAATAATTCTATCATTCTGTGAAAACGTAGAAATACGATTTACATTGAAATTTTGAAAAATCTCATATCTCCGAAAGTATTAGCTTGTTAGAGTTAAAAATGATATGAATGGATTCAAATGATAAAACTGCTTATTAAAAAAAAATTAATTTGGAATTTCTTTTGTTGAAAAATTTTTTTTTTTTTGTTATTCCGAAACCATCTGTCCGATTTTGCCCAATAACGAACTTAGATATTTATCCCCCAAACCTACTCTGAAAATTTCAACTCTCTAGCTCATTCCGTTCGAGAGTTATCGTGCCTAAGGCCGGCCGGCCGGACCGGCCAGCCGAACCGGCTGGACGGCCGGTCAGAATGGATTTCGACCACGGAATCTTGATCAGTGAGTCGAACCAAATCGTTTAAGACCATTTTCATCGAAAAATTCGAAAATTACAGACATTTGGGCAAATTGATAAGCACTCAGTTCCGAGGAACTAGAGCGCCAAAAACCATTCAGATATAAGAGAGTAAACATTTAATTTCTCATAAATAAATATTTGGTGGACAAGAATCGGCAACTTTTGAAATGGTCACAAAATTTCTGAACTTCTCTAACTTTTGTGGAGCAGTATATTTATTGGTATATGCGTCACCAGGATACAGGTATGCTAAATGACAATTCCATGGAAATATCACATTCAAACAAGAATTCTCCAACAGGATTTATGTCACAGCAGCTTGTTAATTCTTCATAAAAATCCGTCTGCAGCCCTGCAGAATTTACTGAACAGAACGTCGGAAGTGCATTAGCAAGAGAGCAAGTAACAAGCTCTCTATCGTTTCGTAGAAAACTCACTTTAAATTTGAAACACGCGCCTCATATCTGATCACTGAATAAACCCGCATTTCTTGTTTCCAGTTCAAATCTGAAGATCAACACCCGACTCAATAATCGTAAATCCGTCCTGACTTGACGTTGGTTTGAGCTCGCGAGGAAGCAGGCGCCAACATCAGTCCCTTATCTCACATGTTTTCATAATAACTCCCACGTTTTTCCGAGCGAACGATTTGCAAAATGCACTGCTGGCCGATCTCGCTGCCAGATAAATGCAGGGTTTCCTTGGAGCAGATACGAAAGTTCAAACGTTACGTACCGCCAGACTGAGGCCGTCCAAATCCTGCGATATACATCATGCTGTACATTGTTGTCGGTTCAACTCGACAATAGTCCAATTCAACAGAAGGTTTACTATGCTAGAAGTAGATAATATAAAAGTTGCTACTCCGATGAATATTTGAGTCAGGTTAATCATTAAAGGATACTTTGGCAGGTGCATCCATTATTCAATGTTTTTGGCGCTCTAGTTCCTCGGAACTGAGTGCTTATCAATTTGCCCAAATGTCTGCAATTTTCGAATTTTTCGTGAAAATGGTCTTAAACGATTTGGTTCGACTCACTGATCAAGAATCCGCTGTCGAAATTCATTCTGTCCGGCCGGCCGGACGTAGGCACGATAACTCTCGAACGGAATGAGCAAGACAGTTGAAATTTTCAGAGTAGGTTTGGGAGCTAAATATCTCGGCTAAGTTCGTTATTGGGCAAAATCGGACAGATGGTTTCGGAGTAACAAAAAAAAATTTTTTTTTTACAAGGCAAATTCCAAATTAAATTTCAATAAGCTGTTTTACCATAAGAATCCAATGATATAATTTTTAACTCTAACAAGCTTATACTTTCGGAGATATGATTTTTCAAAATTTCAATAATAAATCGTATTTCAACGTTGTCACAGAATGATATTATTCTATGTATGAATTGTCATAATGTCAAATGATGTTCCTGAGACATGAAATTATCTAATCAATCGAAGAATTGTGAGCGAAGTGAGAAAAATCTCAGTTGTTTGCTCCGAAATTAGGTTTTCTCAGAAAATTCTTACATTTCGGAACGGAACATGAAGTAAGAGATCTGAGAGTAGTGAGACTGCTTTTCATCCATAGACATAGATATAACTCTCGAACGGAATGAGGTAGGTAGTTGAAATTTTCAGAGTAGTTTAGGGAGATGAATATCTCGGTTAAGTTCGTTATTGGGCAAAATTGGCAAGATTTAATTTGATTTCTTCCATGGTGCAGTTCTCATTCTCATGATTGCTCATTTAATCTTCATAAATAAACTATTATTTGAATTGAATTTCCTTTAGGATGCAGTTCTATCATATGAATACATTGATATAATTCCCAACTCTGAGAAAACAATACTTTCGGAGATATAATTTGTCTGTTTGAACTAGAGCGCCAGAAAGCTCCTGTCCACAGGGCTTGAACCCATTTTTTTGGGTTTCTACTAATTATAATATGAAAGAATTTTTCAATTCTTTCGAAACTGAATATTTCATTTATTTTATAGTTATTTTTCAGTGTTTGGTAGAGAAAATCCGGAAGAAACCATTAAATGTTGAGGCAGGTCATTTCTGCACGCATATTCTAGGAAACAACATGCAACAATTATGTACATTGATGAAGAATTTGAGGTCAAAATCGATTCTGTAATCGGCCAAATGGTTTTGGAGTTATGCCCATCTGATATTTTGTTGTTATTTCCCCAATAACTTTGAAAATAGAGATTCGATTCAACTTGGTAATTAGTTGTAGATTGCTGACGCACAAATTTTGTGGGGATCGTGTCATTAGAAAATTTTTAAATTATCATTGAAAAAATTCTGTATCTCAAAAAATATCGGGCCGATATCGTGGGAGCCTTCAGAACCTAATTTTACAGCTAAGTTTCAAATTTGAACACGATCGGATTTATATTGTTGGAGATATTGAAAAAATATCGGAAGCTGAGCAGCCTTGGGTGAAATCAATAGCTGGATGGGTGATTGTTGCTACGATAACAATCGAACGGAAAGAGATAGCGACTTGAAATTTTCAGTTGCAGAGGTTGCGCATCAGAAGGCGACAGACACATCTGAAATGTTATTATTTCACAAATAACACGAAAATACAAATCCATTCCAATTAGAACTGGTATTTAGTTGTAGAATGTCAGCGCACTAATTTTTACGGATTTTCGTGAATTTCGTATCGCTAAAAAAAATTTTTCGTAAAGAATGTTAGGTATATTTCAGAAACTATACGTCAGAAACCGCTAAAATTCCGCACGTACCTTCGAGCCAACATTTTACTGAATTCACGTCAGGGCTATGTGAGAACTGTTTTATTAGATATTGAGTTCTCGCTAATCACTTGGGCAAACATTTTGGAAAATAAAAAAATATAATTTAAAATTGAATAATGAACTTATCCGAGATATTCATTCCTCAAATGTATTCTGAAAATTATATTATATCAATTGTAACTTACCAAAGAATATATTTCCATCATCATATGGATTATCCAAGGGCATAAGCATATAGGGTATATTACCCAAAAAATATTATATCTCATAATGGGTCATATTGTATTCAATCATACTTTGTTTTCTAGAACAGGAATAAATTTGACATGTCTCTTATAGGTAGATAAGATGACATGTATGAACAGTGATCACAGATAGAAAATAGACAAATAGAAGTTGCATTCTGTGAAAACAGAGAAACGATGTATCATTTAAATTTCGGAAAATTATATCTCCGAAAGTATTAGCTTGTTATAGTTGAAAATTATATGAATGGATTATAAAAGTGAAAATGCATTTAAAAAAAATTGAATTTAAATTTGTAATGTAAAAAAAATATTATTTTTTTCATGCTCCGAAACTATCAGGCCGATTTTGCCCAATAATGATCTTAACCGAGATATTTATGTCCCAAAACTGCTTCAAACATTTTAATTGTCTAGCTCATTCCGTCCAAGACTTATCGTGTTAACGGCCAGACCGGCCGGACAGAATCGATTCTGACCACGAATTCCTGATCAGATCGTTTAGAACCTTTTTTCAAAAGTTTCTTATCATACGAGCCGGACGAAAATTTGCATAACATTTCGTGCCCGTATTTTTCAACTAACAACAGAATTTCAATTCGATTAGATCAGTATTTTTCGTGTTCAAGTTCTTGAATGTGCAAAATTCGCCCAATGGTTTCGGAGTTATAGCCATTTGGTCAATTGGACAATTGGTAATCAGGTGTAGAGTAACGATTTTAAGGTTCATGCGAAATTTCATGAGAATTATAACACTAGAAGCGAAAACGTAATTTTTCAAGAAATCCAGATTTACCTGAAATTCTGTATAATTATAATCAAAGGTCAACGATCTGATAGATGATTTATCCGAAATATCGATCATATAGCTATTCAAGGTGAAACGAAATGGAAGAGTTTCTCATTAAATATCGAAATATAAATTTCTTATTTAAATGTAATAATTACAATTTTCTGTAGGGAAACTATGTAAATTACTTTTAGATTTCTATAGTTCAGGATCTTCAAGTCATATTGCGCGCGTGCTTCGCAAGAAACAGCGTACTATAATCTTGCCACACTGTCTGTACTTTCAGAATTTTATGCCGAAAATGGTTTCGAACGATTCGGTTCGACTCACTGATCAATACTCCTAGGTCAAATCCAATTCTGTCCGCCTGACCGGCCAGCCAGTCCGGCCGTTGGCACGATAACTCTCGAACGGAAGGAGTTAAAGGATTAAAAATTGCAGGGTAGTTTTGGAACGGACATAATATCTCGGACAAGTTCGTTAACGCTTGAAATTCACCAAGTGGTTTCAGAATTTCCGAAACCGATCACTCGAACTATCTGAAATTTAGCATCAAATTGTAGAATCATGACTTTTATATGCGTGCGAAGTTTTGTATTGATAGGATGGCTACAAACTAAAAAAAAAATTGAAAATTTTTAAAATTTTCTTTTCAAAATAACTCGAAAATTACTGATCCGATTGAATTGAAACTCGGTAGTTAGATGCAAAGTACTGACGCAGACACTTTGCATTTTTACAAATATTCAAAAAATGTTTAACTATTAGGTATGATGACCTCTTGCGGAGTGCAAATTTTCATTGAAAACAGAACACTAGGAGCCTAAAAAATTTTTTTATAATTTTGAACTTCAAACAGGGGCAAATTATCTCAGTTGTTTTCCAACGTGGAAAATTACAACTGGTAAACATTCGACGTGTTTTATCGGATTATTGCGATATGTATGAGGGCAACTGATTAAAATATGGACGAGTAACTACCTTGGCAATTGAATTAGTGGATGAAGCCAGTTACGAGGAAACAGCGTTTTGTCCGAGGTGTAGCTTTCATGACATAATCCTTGGGGCCAATATTGAAATTCATGCTGCCTCTTTCGAGCATTTTTCGTTATTCGCATGAGCAGACGAGAAATGCTTTAATTGCTGGAGAGGAGAGCCAGTTGTGTTCTTTCTCGACTTTGTTACTCTATCCTTACGCCAGCCTTGACACAGCACTGTTAATTTTAAACCCGACATTGGCTGATTTGACTTGAATGATGAGTGTTTCAAGCTCAGTGGATAGAGCGAGCCAGAGATTTACTCAGAGGGTAGTGGATCCCTCTGAGTAATTCATTCAATTCAAATCAGCCAACGTGAGCACGCGCACCAAAAAGTACTGACTTCACGTCAGTACAAGAATTCAAAACAGCAGTCTGCCTGCGAATGTGGGACGGGACAATGTAAACAATAAATAGGTGTAGATCTGATAATTTCATTGATGATCCTCATTGATGAATTCAGCTGTGCATAATTTTTTTGAGAATGAAAAGTGTTAAACCAGACGGGGCAACAATATTCAGCTGCAAAAAACCAAGGCTGCAATACGTAGTATATATCTGCATCAGCGCCCATGAAATACCAGCAAATTTCCGCAGAATATTATTCCTTGTTTCCTACTTCAGGCGTAAAACCCTTTGATAACCACTTGTGCATTAGCTACACATCATTCGCTATGCTGTTTATTCAACCACCGTAATCCCAAAATTTGCAAAACCCCTTTTTGAATGAATCACAGTTCGTCACTTAAAGATGACCACAGTCAACATTCACAGTAAGAAAAATATGTTTGCTTGCCAAGCATGCAACGTAGGCAATGGCAAAAGTCGCATAAGTCTTCACTATTGACTAGCTGCGGATACCCAGAGCGATCAAATGTGTATTTTTATCTTTGGCAGACTTAACAAATTTGCTGGGGAGTTATGACTCAAGACTGAGCGTGGGATTCCTGCCACCACGTGCTGAATTTTTGAAAATGCGACTGTCGAATTAAACCGATCACAAAATTGGGATCCCTGAGGCTTCGGCGTTGAATATGTTCGCCGTTGATTATGCGTTTTCTCGAATAGTTTTCTCAAATATCACGTCATTCGTGAAATTAATTATATGATATGTATATTTTATGTACATAAATTTATCCTAAACTGCTCATTGGAGGGCAAAGCTCAGCGAATTGCCAGCTTTACTGGAAGCATGTCGCGAAACGAAGTCAGATTAAATCGAAGTGATTATAGTGTTATGCTCCTCGTCATGAATTTGAATGTTCTTTCATATATCTTGTGCTGTTATACAGGGTGTATATTAATAGTTTGCAAAAACTATGTGGTGTGATGTAAAATAATTGTTCACATTTTTATTTCAACTTGTTAACTGTTCTTATAACTTCTTATAGTAACGTATCTCTTATCACAAATATCTATCCTTGCAGATTTTCAGATTTTGGGTTTGAATGTGTTTTTTGGCGCTCTTGTTCCTCGGAACAGAGTGCTTATCAATTTGCCCAAATGTCTGTGATTTTCGAATATTTTTATGAAAATGGTCTTGAATGATTTGGTTTGACTCACTGATCAACAATCCGTGGTTCAAGATTCTGTCCGTCCGGCCCTCCGTTAACACGATAACTCTCGAACGGAGTGAGCTAGGCAGTTGAAATTTTCAGAGTGGGTTTATGAGATGAATATCTCGGTTCGTTATTGGGCAGAATCAGCATGATGATTAAGGAGTTACGAAAAAATACATTTTTCGGCGCTCTAGTGGTCGAAAATGGTCTAAAACGATTTGGTTCGACTCACTGATCAAGAATCCGTGGTCGAACTTAATTCTGTCCGGCCGGCTGGCCGGCCGTAGGCACGATAACTCTCGACCGGAATGAGCTAGACAGTTGAAATATTCAGAATAGTTTTGGGGGATAAATATCTCGGCTGAGTTCGTTACTGGGCAAAATAGGACAGATGGTTTCGGAGTAACAAATTTTTTTTTTACAAAACAAATTCCAAATTAAATTTTTTCAATAAGCAGTTTTACGATAAGAATCCAATGATATCATTTTTAACTCTAACAAGCTAATATTTTCGGAGATATGATTTTTCAAAATTTCAATGATAAATCATATTTCACAGAGTGATATAATTATTCTATGTATGAATTGTCATAATGTCAACTCATTTTCCTGAGACATGTCATTATCTAATCAATCGAAGAATTGTGAGCGAAGTGAGAAAAATCTCAGTTGTTTGCTCCGAAATTAGTTTTTCTCAGAAAAGTCTTATATTTCGGAACGGAACATGAAGTAAGAGATCTGAGAGTAGTGAGACTGCTTTTCATCCATAGACATAGAATGCAAATAGAATGTAAATATTGAAAGCATAATTCTGCAGTTCGAGAGAGGAGAAAATTTTGTGATCGTAGATCAGAAAATTTTTGATCGATTACAAGGTAATTTTTCATTATTACTCTTCTTTGATACATCTTTTATGGAAAATCTATTGTTTGTAGGTACTTTAAACCTGTTTTGGGCAATTGTCATACGAAACTTGTTGGCGCTCTAGTTTCTCGGAACTGAGTGCTTATCAATTTGCCCAAATGTCTGTAATTTTCGAATTTTTCGATGAAAATGGTCTTAAACGATTTGATTCGACTCACTGATCAAGAATCCGAGGTTGAAATCGATTCTGTCCGGCCGGCCGGCCGGCCATAGGCACGATAACTCTCGAACGAAAGGAGTTAGCGATTTCGGAGTTATGGCCGATTTTAGTAAGAATATTTCTTATGAATATTTCTGAAACCGATTACTCGATCTATCTAAAATTTAGCATCAAACTGTAGAATCATGACCTTTATACGCATGTGAAGTTTTATATTGACCAGATTACCGCAAAGTGTAAAAAAAAATTTTGAAAATTTAAAAAATGTTTTTCTACAATGACTCTCGAACGGAATGAGCTAGGTACTTGAAATTTTCAGAGTAGGTTGGGGAGATGAATATCTCGGTTGAGTTCGTTATTGGGCAAAATTGGCCAGATTTAATTCGATTTCTTCCATGGTGCATTTCTCATTCTCAGAATGCTCATTTAATCTTGATAAATAAACTATTATTTGAATTGAATTTCCTTTATGATGCAATTCTATCATAAGAATACATTGATATAATTCCCAACTCTGAGAAACCAATACTTTTGGAGATATAATTTGTCTGTTTGAACTAGAGCGCCAGAAAGCTCCTGTCCACAGGGCTTGAACCCATTTTTTAGGATATTTCTGGAAATTCGATGGATTCAAATAAATTTAATATGTTCTAACATTCACGTGCTTACTGTAATTCATTATCATAAATATGTAGAAGTATTGC
Organism: Halyzia sedecimguttata; assembly: GCA_937662695.2. Taxonomy (NCBI): domain Eukaryota; kingdom Metazoa; phylum Arthropoda; class Insecta; order Coleoptera; family Coccinellidae; genus Halyzia; species Halyzia sedecimguttata. The sequence goes on along the minus strand of OW569416.2, from coordinate 3,408,148 downwards.
GACAACAAGCTTTATATATTCAGCTTAAGGAAAGTCAAATATTGCATGAATATTGAAACGAATCCTGTAAAAATTTGCAAAATATTTTCGCTATGGAATTACCAAATATACGAGAAAATAATAAGTCATATATAAAACGTAATACATCTAACAGTTGAAACAACCCATGCGGTTTATATTGACAGCGGTAATCTGCTATCAGTGATTGTAATCGGCTAAACCGGCTTATCACCCGCATAATCAATATCAAGAATTGGTACCCAGATTTCATTGAGGAAATTAAAAGTGATAGAGAGTGGGTTTGAAAAAATTAAGTAGCGACTGTGTAACAGATAGAGATAAGCTACATACAGATATGGTGGTAGCACTCCATTCGCGGTGAAATATCGAGGATTATACAGTGACGTTCTCTCACCACTATCACAACTTCCTTTAATTCATTCCACTGATGGTGAATCAATGTTTCTGAGCAATTCTTCCTGGTATTTCCTAGAAATTTGTCAAGTATCGAATGAAACTAGGAAAACAAGGCAACATGGTTTTCAATCATTGTATTATATTACCAGAATACTTCGTGTTGCTTTTCCATAGACTATAGAGCTGCGTAGCATGAATATTTTTAATTTTATTAATCTATAATGTGTCTGATACGAACAAAGATCTTAAGCAAGTTGTGATGAAAAATTTCAGTAGTGCGCCTTGAGCTCGCAGAGACTTTCAATGTGACTGATGAAATCATTCGGTTGCAGCTTTATCACCTACCAAAGCCAAGTCAAGTCTCACAGGAGTAGAAGAAAAATTCTTAAAAAGTACAGAAATAAAGACAGGAGCATTTTCACGCCTGTTTTATTGTCTATTCACGCCTCAGGAACCGTAACGAAATACTGCATGAGCATGAACCTTCAAGCCGTCTTTATAGCGGTTCGTGAACTTATTATACCCAGCAGGGATTCTCGAATCTCCTGCACGGCAGGCGAGCACGCTAATATCTATATCGAAAATTACAGACATTTGGGCAAAATGATAGGACACTGTTCCCTAGAAAATGTGCAAAAAAATAACAAATTCAGCGTTCTTAACATTTTTATTATTCAACAAACTGTTCGAACAATGATAATGAAAATTTTCTTGATGGGAAGTTAACCTTCGACGAAAAGTAGATACTTAAGGGCAGGTTGTAACTCAGTTGGTTGACTATTTGGTTAGGTCACCTGAAGTTCACCAACCATGGAAGTTTAAATCATTTTGTGTTGTAACATAGAAAATCAAGAAAATGTTAAATAAACCACCGATTTATAGTATTAATGTTGGATACATTGAGGTGTATTCTCGACAACGTGCGTTTCAGTCAACAGCCATCAATTCAATTTGGCTTTCATTAAATAGATTTGCAGCTGGTAGTTGAGGATTACTTAACGGTGTAATCAAATACGATTTTAGAGCATATCCACTGTCAATAACTATTAAAGCATAACCAAAATCACCATTTTCAAGTCTAGCCCTCAATCGTGAGTTATTAAATATTGTTGAGTCATGGACTGATCCTGGCCACCTACTTATTATATCCTGAATGGATAAATCAACTTTGCACAGAGCTTGCACATAGAAGGAAAAATAACCTTTCCTACTCCTGAATATCTCTGCATTGTTTTCTCCTGGATATTGTATTTTCACATGAGTACAGTCTAAGGCACCTATATATCTAGGAAATCGGCTAATATTGTAAAATTCGTTCTGGACCTTATTAATTTCTTCCTGTGATTCTGGCATTTTAACAAACTGTGGACGAAGGCTTGCTATACTCCTGAGAACTTTATTTATCATTCTACTTGCCATCGACTTGTCAATGCCTGAAAGAGAATACACAAAATTTGTGTTTAATACTAACAAAACATAAGAGCTTTACGTTTATCATATTACCTGTAAAATCTCCAACTGCTTGTAATGTTGATCCTTTGGCTAGATACCTCAATGTTAGCAATACTTTTTCTTCGTTTGTTACTGTATTAACTCTAAAAAATGTCTTTGATATAATGATGTTATGGTAAATTACAATAACTTTTACATATGATATTATTTATTAATATTTACTTACTCGTATTTAATACATGATATGGCTTATCCTATCTCTTCAATTATTAATTGCACTGTTTCTTTAGATAACCTAAATCTAGCTCTTAATTCCTGCACATTCCATTTCAAAAAATGGTCATGTCTCATTCATTCAGCCCTTGGAAACAGTTTTAATTCAACCAGTTCTAAAAAGTCTTCGTCGTCCGTTAAGTTTAATTCACGCAGAGTTCTCCTTTGGATATCCATTCTATCAACTTTTTTCTTTCTTTATTCACAAATTCCCAATTCTGGACCACACACCTATTTTCTTCAGAGATATTTCCAGTTTTTCCACATTATGTATATAGGTTGTATTATCAAAAATATGCAATTTTTTACATGTATTCTATGCATATTGCTCTTAACCGCAGTTTAAACTCAGAAATCGGATGGTAAATAAATATAGTAGTTAACCACTGGTTAACTTCAAAAACGTCAGGGTATCAACGTCTTAACCAACGGTATCCGATGGTTAAGGAAAACCAGATTTTAACCAACTGAGTTACAACCCGCCCTAAAGCCTTGTTCACATTGGGCTAGTAATTTAGTCGAGTAGCGAGTAATTTAGTAACTAAACGTGTGTGAACACCAGAAATTTAGGAGAGTAGATTAGTCAGTAATTTAGTCGAGTCAATCCATTTTATTCTATTTTCATCGGGCGAGTCGAGTACCCCACCACGCGTCACTGAACACTGGCTCACCGACTAAACGTGTGCGAACCTGAAGTTTTAGTCGAGCTCATTAGTCCATTTGTTGATTGCTGCAAGAATGTCGTTTCGGTGGAGTGAAGATACAACTATAAAATTCGTTTCAAAGTATATAGAACATGAATGCTTGAGGAACATAAAGTCTTCACATTATAAAAAAAGCAGATGAAATAGGCTACATATTTGGATTTGGATTTGGTCTAAATATATGTGTGAGTGTCCTTGAACTGCATCCAGTAGCAAGAAAGTAGAGAACTGCTTGTAATTTTGTAATTGCCGGGATCGCATCCCTTAATTGTGTATCTTTACGCTGAATCTGAGACTGTATTTTCATTAACAGAAAATTTACACAACTTTGAGACATTCTCAAACTATAAAAGTATTCTTTGGGATCTTCTATTGCTAATTCTTTCAGAAGACAATTGTTAGCTCCTAGTTTAATCCTTCTATTTATCCATTTTCGCACCCATAACCTCTGATTATTTAGCACAAAAATTTCTTCCCCAACCTCTTCTAGAGTAGCACCCACGATAAGCTTAATAAGCTTATTTACTTTACTGCGGCTGCTCATTTCGTGAACTTTACTCGCCCCTCGACTCGACCAAGTGTGAACGATTTTTGGAGAGTAGCGAGTATTTTATCTACTAAATTGCCCGCTACTCGACTAAACTACTAGCCCAATGTGAACAAGGCTTAACTCAAATTCTATGCGTTAGTAAATATTTTATCGGCTACACACTCTCCTTGCACTTACACAAGATTCTATGGTGTGTTGTGAGACAGCAACCGGAATAGCCCGCAATGGGTTTTTGAAGAGTCTTCTTTAGTCTTCCGACCCTGATGAAATATTATCAAGATGGGTACAAAACGTGATCACATCCTCCATATCCTCCTGATATTTTACCAGGATATCGCCACTTCTTCTTATTTTTGCGCGCTTGTTCCAGCAGGAAAAAAATTCTTCAAAATTTGTCTGAAAGTTGAACGAATGGAGGAAGCGTGGAGGGCACAACCAGCAGAGACTGGAAGGCCATATTACTATCTCATGGCCATTCGGCGAGTCAGTTTCGAGAAAATAGCGTTGTTTCCAAGGTGACGGGTCCATAACGTGGCCCTTGGGCCAATTATAAAATTCACGCTGCCCATTCGGATATTTTTTTTTTCTGCGCATGAGCAGAGGAAAAGTGAAACTGCTGGAGTTTTCATCTGACAGGGGCTCTGGGGTTGTATGATTTTATCCCCCCATAGAATCCCTTCAGAGGGCCCGTGCATGCTTGGATTGATTGAAGCTGCGATATCTCCCTGAACAGACGGTGCTGGAAAATCCTAGTTTAGTGTGAGGTTTGTGCTTCTGAGAGGACTTCCAGCAACTATTGGATTGCGAATGCGCAGTGGAGAAATGCCTGTGGTGCTAGATGTTTGAAGAAAAGTGAAAAATAATTTCTGAATAAAAAATCTAAAAAGCACTGACACGAAGACCGTCCGCTTTGGACCGCTTGTTTATGACATTATTCAATTCAGATTGGTCAACGTGAACAACTAAAATCACTTCAGAGCTTCTTCAATCTTCAACGACAAATCGGTGCAGATGGAACTTGAGTTGATGTCGTGAATGCTATACTTAAATTTTTTGCTTCAAATCCAAGTTCTACAAATACGGCATTACAAAATTGGGGATACGTTGACAGAAGTTCATTCAGTGTTATGTTTATCACTTAGATGAAAGTGTATCATTGTTGCGAGCTTGTTTCGCTAGGAACAGCGTGCTACCATTCTGCCCAGATATCAGTATTTTTGGATTTTTTTGCTAAAAATTACATCAAACGATTGAATTTGACTCACACATGAATAATCCGGGTTCAAATCCAATTCTGTCCGTCCATTCATCTGGCTGTTAGCACGATAACTCTCGAACGAAATGAGGAAAAGTTGAAATTTGTAGTGTAGTTTTGGAGCGTAAATATGTCGGACAAGTTCGTAAATGGACGAAATCCACCGATCGGTTTCGGCGTTATGGCCATTTTTGGCGCTCTTGTTCCTCGGAACAGAGTGCTTATCAATTTGCCCAAATGTCTGTAGTTTTGGAATTTTTGGCTGAAAATGGTCTTAAACGATTTGGTTCTACTCACTGATCACGAATCCATAGTCAAAATTGATTCTGTCCGGCCGGCCGTCCGTCCGATAACACGATAACTCTCGAACGGAATGAGCTAGACAGTTGAAATTTGGAGAGTACGTTTAGGAGATAAATATGTCGGATAAGTTCGTTATTCGGCAAAATCGCCCACGGTGTTTCAAAATAATAAAAAAAATTTTTTTTACTTAAAAAATTTTGAATTAAATTTTTTTTAAATGCAGTTCCATCATAAGAATCCATTGATGTCATTCTCAACTCAAACAAACTAATACTTTTGGAGATATGATTTTTCAAAATTTCAATATTCATTCTCAATTCTATAAAATGATTTCATAGAATACTCTATTTATAATCTCCTGATGTATATAAATCCCACGTGAGATGAGTCATAGACCTACGCTTTGAATTTAATTACGAAAATTCTTGAGAATCGACGCAGAGAAGACAAATTGAACAAGCACTGACGTAAAGTCAGGAGCTCTGGCGCGTATGTTCTATTGTCCATTCTCCTGTTTTGGACACTCTTAAACGAATTTACCATGGCGAATTCTATTGTCCATTCTCCTTTATTGGACACTCTTAATCGAATTAACCATGGTGAATTCTATGTCTGTTATCCAGTATTGGACACTCCGAATTTACCATGGTAAATTCGATTAAGAGAGTCCAATACAGGAGAACAGACAATAGAATTCACCATGGTAAATTCGATTAAGAGTATCCATTACAGTAGAATGGACAAGAGAACACACGCGCAAAAGCTTCTGACTTCACGTCAGTGATTGAACCAATTTTTTTTTCTATGGTTTTTTAAAAGTTTTCTAGTGCTACGATCCTCAAGAAATTTTGCAAGAACTTTCGCGTTGGCATTCTTCAACTGAAAACCATATTTGATTTGGTTCGGTTTGTAATGTTTTCAGTTATTGAGGAAATAACCAAATTTTAGATTGATATAACTCCAAAACCATTTGGCTTATTATGCTAGTTAACGAACTTAAATGTCGTATTCAGATGCGTAATCTACCCTGAAAACTGCAAGTCGCTATTTCTTTCCGTTCTCAAGGAATCATGAGATGCATAATATTTTTTAGTAATTTTTTTAAAATTTTCTAGTGGTATGTTCCTCACTAAATTTTACACACGTCTTCATGTCGATATTCTACAACTAGTTACCAAGCTTCAATTCGATCGAGTCTATACTTTTTAAGTTATCGAGGAAATAATATTCCTGTTGGGTATGACTTCGAAACCATTGGGCCGATTATAGCCAACGGCGAACTTAACTCTCTCATTCAGATGTTCAACCTATCTTCAAAATTGCCTATTCCCTATCTCCTTTCGTTTAAGAGTTGTCGAGGCAACGATCGCCCATCCAGCTACTGAACTCACACAAGGCTGCTCGGATCTCCAACCGTTATAGATCCGATCATGGTCAAACTTGGAACTTGGTAGTAGAGTTAGGTTCTGAGGGCTCTGGCAAAATTTCAGCGATGTCGAACCAATAGTTTTTGATGTAGAGAAGATTTTTCAATAACATTCTATTATTTTTTAAATATTTTCTAGTGATACGATCCTCACGAAATTCTGCACGAATATTTGCGTTGCAATTTTACAACTAACCAAGCTTGAATTGGAACTGTTTTGTATTTTTCGTGTTATTGAGGAATTTAGAACCAAATTTCAGATGGGTTAACTCCAAAACCGTTTTACCGATTATGGGAATAGACAAACTCAAATGGCGCATTCAGATTATCAACCAAACCTGAAAATTTCAAGTCCCTATCTCTTTCCGGTCTTAGGTTATCGTGACGTAAATAATATTTTTCAACAATTTTTTTAAAATTTTCTAGCGATATGCTTCTCACAATATTTCACAAACGTCCTTAGGTTTATATTCTACAACTACTCACCAAGTTTCAATTGGATCCGATTAGTATTGGTTGTAGACAAAATGATTACTCGGAAACCATTGGGCCGATTATGCCCATTAACAAACTTGTCCGTCGTATTGGGATGCACCACCTACCCTGAAAACTTCAAGTTGATATCTATTTCCTTTCTCAAGTGATCGTGGCAACGGCCGGCCGGACAGAATCAAATTTGACCTCGAATTCTTAGTCAGGGAGTCGAACCCTGTCGTTTGAGACCATTTTCGGCGAAAAATTCGAAAATTACAGACATTTGGGCAAAACGCGATGTTCCCCAGAACATACGCGCAAAAAGTGGGAAAGCCCTGCGGACAGGAGCTTTGGCGCTCCGAAAGTATTGGTTTCTCCGAGTTGGGAACAATATCAATAGATTTTTATTTTATTTTATGATGATGTTCTATCATTAGATTCCATTGATATAATTCCCAACTCCGAGAAACGAATAATTTCGGAGATATAATTTTTCAAAGTTCTGAACAAGAGCGCCAAAACTCCCATCCACAGGGCTTGAATCATTTTTTATGAATATTCTCGAAACAGATCACTTGATCTATATGAAATTTAGAGTCAAATTGTAGATTCATGACCTTTATATGCATGCTAAGTTTTATATTTTTCGGATAGCTATAAACTGGAAAAAAATATTTCAAAAATTTGATTATTTTGTATACACAGTAACTTGGAAAATACTTAGCTGATTCAATTGAACCTCGGTAGTTAGATGCAAAATACCAACGCAAACACTTGTGCAAAGTTTCTTGAGGATAGCATAACTAGAAAAAAATCGAAAAATGTTCAACTATTTGCGGTATATTTTGCTTGAAATTCCGAAACCAAATATCTGATTGAGATTAGTTTTGGCATTTCAATGACCATTAATGACCTATTGTTGTGTGCAAACTTTCACTGAGAACAGACCACCAGGAGCCTAAATTACTTCAGTAGTTTTCCTACGTGGAAAATCACATCTGGTATACATTCGACTCCGGTTCCTAGCATATGTACAAGGGCAACTAATTTAAATATGGACTTGTATATACGGTGGCAATTGAATGAACAGGTTAAAGATGTGTGGAATTTTGAATTATATTTAAAACATCTTCTGAAAGCTGACTGACTGGACAGGAACTCAAGGGGCCATATTACCACCTCATGTCAATTTTGTGAGTGTGCAAGCCAGTTTCGAGGAAATAGCGAGAGTGGAGTGTCCACAACATGGTCCTTGGGCCAATTTTTGAAATTCTTGTGACCACGTTCGGGAATTTTTTGTTTTGCGCATGAGCAGACGAGAATTGATTCAACTGCTGGAGTTTTCGTCTGAGACGATTGGGATTTTGAGGTGCAGGATGCTATTCCTCCATAGAATACCCTTGGGAGAGGGGTCCTGAGTAGATTGAAGCTGCGATATCTCCTGAACCAGTGGTGTTGAGGAATCAAAGTTTTGTTTGAGGTGTGTGATTTTGAGAGGACTTTGAGCCATGAGTAGATTGTGCGTGCGCCGAGGAGAAATGGCTCCTTTTGGCATGTATGGCCCATGTTGGGATTACGTCTAGTTGTCGTGTATTTGGTGCTGAACCGATATTGTGAGGATTTAAAAGAAAATTCATGGCAATTTTGCGGACGAACGAGTCAGTTTCTAGGAAATAGCGTTGTTTCCGACTTGAAATGTCTATACCGTGGCCCTGGGGCCAATTTATAAATAACTATATTTGGAATATCTATATTATTTCACATTCAGATTTGAAGAATAGGCATATGCAATTGCGTTCCTAACGGGTTTACCCTAACCGCAATCTTTTTGGCGCTCTAGTTCCTCGGAACTGAGTGCTTATCAATTTGCCCAATTGTCTGTAATTTTCGAATTTTTCGATGAAAATGATCTTAAACGATTTGGTTCGACTCACTGATCAAGAATCCGTGGTCGAAATTCATTCTGTCCGGCCGGCCGGCCGGCCGTAAGCACGATAACTCTCGAACGGAATAAGCTAGAGAGTTGAAATTTCCAGAGTGGGTTTGGGGGATAAATATCTCGACAAATTATTGGGCAAAATCGGACAGATGGTTTCGGAGTAACAAAAAAAAATTTTTTTTTTACATAACAAATTCGAAATTAAATTTTCTTTAATAAGTAGTTTTATCATAAGAATCCATTCATATCATTTTTAACTCTAATGAGCTAATACTTACGGAGATATGATTTTTCAAAATTTCAATGTAAATCGTATTTCACAGATTGATATAATTATTCTATGTATGAATTGTCATAATGTCAACTTATGACATGACATGACATTATCTAATCAATCGAAGAATTATGAGAATAAAGTGTATTCCGAAATGTGAGCGAAGTGAGAAAAATCTCAGTTGTTTGCTCCGAAATTAGTTTTTCTCAGAAAAGTCTTACATTTCGGAACGGAACATGAGGTAAGAGATCTGAGAGTAGTGAGACTGCTTTTCATCCATAGACGAATGCTCAGTTCTCTCAATTTATGACGGGACAGAAGGGAATATTGTAACTTCAAAAATATTGGGGTTGAATTACTCGTATTTTAGCGATGCAACGGGGACCTCACCCGAAAATGTTTGAAAATATTACGTAAATATTGAAAGCATAATTCTGTAGTTCGAGAGAGGATAAAATTTGGTGAACGTAGATCAGGAAATTTTTGATCGATTACAAGGTAATTTTTTATTATTACTACTACTTATATTATATATACATACGTGTTTTATGGAATACCTACTATTTGTAGGTACTTTAAACCTGTTTTGGGCAATTGTCATACGAAACTTGTTTTTTTGGCGCTCTAGTTCCTCGGAACAGAGTGCTTATCAATTTGCCCAAGTGTCTGTAATTTTGGAATTTTTGGCTGAAAATGGTCTCAAACTATTTGGTTCGACTCACTGATCAAGAATCCAAGTGCGAAATCGATTCTGTCCGACCGGCCGACCGGCCGTAGGCACGATAACTCTCGAACGAAAGGAGTTAGCGGATTGAAAATTGCAAGGTGGTTTTGGAGCGTAAATATCTCGGACAAGTTCGTTAATGGGCGAAATCCATCAAGGGGTTTCGGAGTTATGGCCGATTTTAATAAAAATATTTTTTATGAATATTTCCGAAACCGATCACTCGATCTATCTGAAATTTAGCATCAAATTGTAGAATCATGACCTTTATACGCATGTGAAGTTTTGTATTGACCAGATTCCCGCAAAGTGTCAAAAAAAAATTTGAAAATGTGATGCAGTTCTCATTCTCATGATTGCTCATTTAATCTTGATAAATAAACTATTATTTGAATTGAATTTCCTTTATGATGCAGTTCTATCATATGAATACATTGATATAATTCCCAACTCTGAGAAACCAATACCAGATATAATTTGGCTGTTTGAACTAGAGCGCCAGAAAGCTCCTGTCCACAGGTCTTGAACCCATTTTTTTTAAGTTTTTTTTTTCATATTTAATAAGTTTAAATAATATTTATTCAAGAAAGGTCCGAAGGGGGCGAGGCTCACGCAAGCCGGAGTACCCGTTTTCGGGAGTATTTTCAACCCACTGGGAAAATTATAAATATTGGTCCAAGTTCCAGAAGTTGGGCCTTTTTTAGGAAATTTCATTCTCTTATAGAATCTTTTTGAGCGTATGTTCTGGGGAACATCGCGTTATAGTTTTACCCAAATGTCTGTAACTTTCGAATTTTTTGGGAAAAATGGTCTCAAACGATTAAGTTCGACTCCCCAATGAAGAATTCGAGGTCAAATTTGATTCTGTCCGGCCGGCCAGCCGTCCGGCCGTTGCCACGATAACTTGAGAACGAAAAGAGCTAGCGACTTGAAATTTTCAGGGTAGGTGACGCATCCTAATACGACGGACAAGTTCGTTAATGGGCATAATCGGCCCAGCTGTTTCCGAGTAATAATTTTGTTTTCAACCAATATAAATCCGATCGAATCGAAACTTGGTGAGTAGTTGTAGAATAGAAACCTAAGCACGTTTGTGAAATTTTGTGTGAATCGTATGGCCAAAAAATTTTAAAAAATTATTAAAATATATTTTTGTTGTCACGATAACTTGAGAACGGAATGAGATAGCGGCTTGAAACTTTCAGGTTAGGATGCGCACCAGAACGCGACATTTCAGTTTGTTTATGAGCATAATCGGCTGAAGGGTTTTGAGTGATAGCCATCTGAAATTTTCTGAAATTTGGTGGTTTTTTGTTCCTCATTAACTCAAAAATTACTGAACCGATTAAATTCAAACATGGTTATTAGTTGTAGAATGCCAACGCGAAAATGTTTGCAAAATTTGGTGAGGATAGCATTTGTAGAAAATTTTTAATAAATCATTGAAAATAAAAAAAAAATTCTATATATCAGTAACTATTCGTTTCAAATTGCTGAAATTTTGCAAGAGCCTTCATAATCTAACTCTACTGCCAAGTTTCAAGTTTCAATGCGATCGGTTAAATATTGTTGGAGATTCGAGCATTCTTGTGTGAGTTCAGTAGATGGGTGACCGTTGCCTCGATAACTTTCGAAGGAAAGCAGATAGGGACTTGCAATTTTCAGGGTAGGTTGCGTATCCGAAAGGGAGAGTTGAGTTCGTTTTTGGGCATAATCGGTCTAACGGTTTCCGAGTTATATCCACCTGGAATATTATTTCCTTGATAACTCAAAAAATAAATATTCGATCGAATTGAAGCTTGGTAACTAGTAGTAGAAAATCAACCTAAAGACGTGTTTAAAATTTTGTAAGAACCGTACCCCTAGAAAATTTGAAAAAAATGATGAAAAAAAAATTTTAAGAACCGTACCCCTTGAAAATTTAAAAAAAAATCACGAAAAAAAAAATTGGTTCAAGCACTGACGTGAAGTCAGAAGCTTTTGCGCGTATTCTATTGTCCATTCTTCTGTATTGGACACTTAATTCGAATTTACCATGGTAAATTCGAATTAAGAGTGTCCAATACAGGAGAATGGACAACATAATTTACCATGGTAAATTCGATTAAGGGTGTCCAATACAGAAGAATGGACAATAGAACATACGCGCAAAAGCTTCTGACTTCACGTCAGTGCTTGAACCAATTTTTTTCGAATTTGAATCACCTCAAATAGTTTTCGAGATATTGGCGAAAAAGCAACCTTTTTCCTTTTTTTTTTTCACTTAATTGTTTATAACTATTGCAATTTTTGCGAGCGGCCTTAGCATTTTCCCAAAAACTATGTACATGCCATTCCGAATCGAATGACATCATAATTTTCGGAGAATATTTAATAATCTTGACCTAAAAAGCACTTGTTGACTAAACTATAAGATCTCCCCAGGTAGCACACCGATATTGGTCCAATATTGGGCCAATATGGTACATTTATTGGTCCGATATTGTTTCTCTACATTGGGCCAATAACAACATGTTGACATTTTACAATGAAGTACCAATATTGGATATCAATATTGGTCCAATATAGTTTCTATATATTGGCCCAATATAGTTCCCCTACATTGGGCCAATGACAAAATGTTGCTGATATTGATATCCAATATTGGCACTTCATTGTAAAATGTCAACATTTCGTTATTGGCCCAATATAGCGAAACTATATTGGTTCAATATATAAAAACTATATTGGGCCAATATAGTTATACAATATTGGTGCTTCATTGTAAAATGTCAACATGTTGTTATTGGCCCAATGTAGAGAAACTATATTGGGCCGATATTGATAATCAATATTGGTGCTTCATTGTAAAATGTCAACATGTTGTTATTGGGCCAATACATAGAAACTATATTGGGCCGATATTGATATCCAATATTGGTACTTCATTGTAAAATGTCAACATGTTGTTATTGGCCCAATGTAGAGAAACTATATTGGGCCGATATTGATAATCAATATTGGTGCTTCATTGTAAAATGTCAACATGTTGTTATTGGCCCAATGTAGAGAAACTATATTGGGCCGATATTGATAATCAATATTGGTTCTTCATTGTAAAATGTCAACATGTTGTTATTGGGCCAATGTAGAAAAACTATATTGGGCCAATACATAGAAACTATATTGGGCCGATATTGATATCCAATATTGGTACTTCATTGTAAAATGTCAACATGTTGTTATTGGCCCAATGTAGAGAAACTATATTGGGCCGATATTGATAATCAATATTGGTGCTTCATTGTAAAATGTCAACATGTTGTTATTGGCCCAATGTAGAGAAACTATATTGGGCCGATATTGTTAATCAATATTGGTGCTTCATTGTAAAATGTCAACATGTTGTTATTGGGCCAATGTAAGAAAAACTATATTGGGCCAATACACAGAAACTATATTGGGCCGATATTGATATCCAATATTGGTACTTCATTGTAAAATGTCAACATGTTGTTATTGGCCCAATGTAGAGAAACTATATTGGGCCGATATTGATAATCAATATTGGTGCTTCATTGTAAAATGTCAACATGTTGTTATTGGCCCAATGTAGAGAAACTATATTGGGCCGATATTGATAATCAATATTGGTGCTTCATTGTAAAATGTCAACATGTTGTTATTGGGCCAATGTAGAAAAACTATAGTGGGCCGATATTGATAGCCAATATTGGTACTTCATTGTGAAATGTCAACATGTTGTTATTGGCCCAATATAGAGAAACTATAATGGGCCGATATTGATAATCAATATTGGTGCTTCATTGTAAAATGTCAACAAGTTGTTATTGGGCCAATGTAGAAAAACTATATTGGGCCAATATATAGAAACAATACTGGGCCAATATTGATATTCAATATTGGTACTTCATTGTAAAATGTCAACATGTTGTTATTGGCCCAATATAGAAAAACTATATTGGACCGATATTGATATCCAATATTGGTGCTTCATTGTAAAATGTCAACATTATGTTATTGGGCCAATGTAGAAAAACTATATTGGGCCAATACATAGAAACTATATTGGGCCGCTATTGGTAACCAATATTGGTGCTTCATTGTAAAATGTCAACATTTTGTTATTGGCCCAATGTAGAGAAACTATATCGGGCCAATATATAGAAACAATACTGGGCCAATATTGATATTCAATATTGGTACTTCATTGTAAAATGTCAACATGTTGTTATTGGCCCAATGTAGAAAAGCTATATTGGACCATGTAGAAAAACTATATTGGACCGATATTGATATCCAATATTGGTGCTTCATTGTAACTTCATTGTAAAATGTCAACATTTTGTTATCGCCCCAATGTAGAGAAACTATATTGGGCTATTATATAGAAACTATATTAGGCTGATATTGATATCCAATATTGGGCCAATAACAAAATGTTGACATTTTACAATGAAGCACCAATATTGGTTATCAATATCGACCCAATATATTTTCTATGTATTGGCCCAATATAGTATCTCTACATTGGACCGATAACAAAATGTTGAGATTTTGCAGTGAAACACAAATATTGGTTATCGATATCGGCCCAATATAGTTTCTATGTATTGACCCAATATAGTTTCTCTACATTGGGTCTATAAAAAAATGTTGACATTTGACAATGGAGTACCTACCAATATTGGATATCAATATCAGCCCAATATAGTTTTTATATATTGTCCAAATATAGTTTCTATGTATTGGACCAATATGGTTCCAACATATTGGCCCAATAACAAAATGTTGACATTTTATAATATTGCAAATATCGGCCAAATATAGTGTCTATACAGGGTGTTTTCAAAGGTAAGTCTTTTTTTCAACAGAAGGTAGGACTCATCAAAATAAATTATTTCACCATTTGCTAATTTGTTTGCGACCTTGGGATTAGGTGTATACAATGGTTAAAAGCGTGGGGACAGAGCCTTACACGGAAATTCGGGGGTGGATAGCAGCCCTATCATGCATATTTTTGATTTTTGGAGAAATGATTTATTTTGCTGCGTTCTATTAAAAATAAAATACTCACCTTTGAATACACCCTGTCAAGGGCGTAGCCAAGGAGGAGGTTTTGGGGGTTCACACCCCCCCTCCCGCCGAAATGTTATTTTTCTCTTAAAAAATTTTTTGCTGCAGGAAGTGACCCTTATACCCCCCCCCCTCCCGAAATTAATTCCTATTTCAAAACCCCCCCGAAATTAATTCCTGGCTACGCCCTTACACC
Organism: Halyzia sedecimguttata; assembly: GCA_937662695.2. Classification (NCBI taxonomy): domain Eukaryota; kingdom Metazoa; phylum Arthropoda; class Insecta; order Coleoptera; family Coccinellidae; genus Halyzia; species Halyzia sedecimguttata. The sequence continues at coordinate 3,393,085 of OW569416.2, read as the reverse complement.
CTGTATATATTGGCCAAATATAGGTTCTATCTACTTTCCAATATTCTATACACTGGCCCAATAATAAAAGGTTAAACACTTACACATTATTTGAACAGATGTGTTTCTCTCATATAAACTATACTCTATCGGACGTCTGCAATGGTTCCAGTGGAGAGTTGGACATATTGATTGAAGAATAAAGATGTATTCAAAAAAACATATATTTCTTTTTACCAACGGTAGGGTACATATATTGTGACATAATTTTTTTTCTTCGCTCAATATTTCCTCGAATGGTATCTGCAAAGTAGATTATGTTAAAGTGAGGAAACGAAACCAAAAAAAGTAGTAAACTTACCTGGTCTACTCAGCCTCCCACCATCCCGATCTCCGGCAGTCGATAGGGCAAATCCTACTATTTGTGTGATTTTCAAATCGGTCACGTTTGGATGATTCCTCCTAACACTTACTATAATAAAAATGTAATTATCATTATGAGCTAGTAATATGAGAATAGATATTTCAGCATAATGATGAATTTTTACCCATCACAAAATATACCTTTCTGGGGAACAGCCCAAATGTCTGAAATGTTCCAATTTTTTGACGAAAATGGTCTCAAACGATTAGGTTCGACTCACTGATGGAGAATCCGAGATCAAATGTTATTCTGTCCGGCCGTTGCCACTATAAGTTTCGAACGGAAACAGATAGGGACTTGAAATGTTCGACTAGGTGGCGCGTCCGAATGCGACGGACAAGTTCGCTTATGGGCATAATCGGCCAAAGGTTTCCGAGCACTAATTTTGTTTTTAACTAATACAGATCTGATCGAATTAAAACTTGGTAACTAGTTGTAGAATACCGACACAAATACGGATGTGGAATATTATGAGGATCGTATCACTTGAAAATAAAAAAAAATTATTGAAAAATATTATTTATCACACTATAACTTGAGAACGGAAAGAGATAGCGACTTGCAATTTTCAAGGTAGGTTGCGGACCCAGAAGCAGCATTTGATTTTGTTAATAGGCATAATCAGCCGAACGGTTTCAGAGTTATACATATCTGAATTTTTGTTGTCATTTACTCAATAACTCAAAAAACACGAAACAAACGATTCAAACAATTCAATGAATTTCATGAAGATCGTATCACTGGAAAATTTTGAATAAATCTTTGAAAACATTCTAGAACTTAGAAATTATGCCTCCGATATAGCTGAAATTTTGAGAGAGCTTTCAAAATCTAACTTTATAGCCAAGTTGCAAATTTGAACACGATCGGATCTATATTCTTGGAGATTCAAGCAATAGCTGAATAGTTGACCGTTTCCACGATAACTTTTGAACCTTCTAGAATTGTCATTGATTGATTATTGAAGGCAGGAATCAACTTTGGCTGACAGTGTGTGGCTTCCCTATCGTTCAATTCACCTTGACTTTCTGTTACCCAATACTTACATGAAAGTTTTGAAAGTAACCCCATTAGTCAGTCCCTAGGCCTGGAAGTAAAAGGGTTTAAGTGCATCTTTTGAATTTCTGAGATAAATGACTTCAAAGTTAACCTCAATTTCAAAATTCCTAGAATTAGTTCAGAAAATATTTCAGGCTTATATCAGACTGTCCAATAATGTAGAATAAAACCATTATCAGTGATTATTTCCTTCAGATGTAATATTCTGCACTCAGATCATTTGGACTTGAAATCTTTTACTTCCAGGCTCCTCAATTATAATATTTATTATAATAGTTCCTTATACTACAGGATATGTAATTATCATTCACCAATCGAGGACGAGTTCGAGAGTATAATATATTAGATTATTACCACTGCTTATTTCGAAATGTATTAATAAAACCGGATTGATTTGATTTGATTTGACGCATAAAGCACTTTAATTCATAACTTCAAGCTCCAAGGAAGTTTTCAAGTTACTTACATCTCTAGTGATGTAAGTAATTCATTTCCATCTCGTCATCATTAGCGACCGATACAATCGTTGTTAATTTCACCTACATCGTTCAAATCGATATCATAACGAACTACTTATTTATTACTATGTAAGTATGTGGGTAGTGGAAAATTTGTATTTATATATCAAATAGACAATATTCTTACCTCACAATGCTTGGTATACCTTCAAAGCAGAAACAAATTGTGTTTGTCTTCTTCCCCGAGCTGAGTACTGTAAGCTCAGTTCCCTACCCATCAGCTTTTTCATAATGAGTAGAACATTCTTTTTTCGGAGTAACACCACCCAATCTGTATAGAATATTTACCTGGAATCCAAAATTAATAATTAATTGGGTGATTTGTGAGTAGAAACGATTAATGAGTGGAAAATGTATATTACCAAATCTTGGAAATCTTCACCACTTTCCAATTTGGACTCCAATTCTGCCTGATTATTCAGTGGTAATTTTAATCGTATAATGGTACTTAGCATATTTACATTACTCGATGGCTCGACTAATTCATTTAAGATTATTTTAGATTCCTGCATGTCCCTCTGCATTTCTGAAATGTCATATTTTATTCCGAGAAGCGTTTTATCGATCTTAGTCAATTCTTCCAGTACAGGATCAGGGTTGCCTAAGGAAAAATGCATATGAAATTGATTGCTTCAATAAAAAACTGCAGATTTGCTCACCAATACTTCTACTTGATGTCCTTACATAAAAGCAATGCTTCTAAAAATTATAGGGAATATTAATTAACTGAATGACAGAAGACAATATTTAGCTTACCCCTGGACATAGTTGCCCTGACTTTTCTTAGTGAGACCTACTCCTCTCTCTTTCTTTTCGGTGTTGTGTCAAGAACCGTAGCTACCTCCATAACATCATCAGACGATACGTTAGACGTATACGTATATTTTTCCTCCAACTTCCGTGCCTTTGAAATATTATGCACTGTGGACTTACATGTAGCAGCCTATTACTCAAAATCTACACTGGTTTAAGGGGACTCGCAATTGTTCCTCAATTTTTTTATTTGGGCGGCCGACATCTTCTTCTGCCATAAATAGGCATTCTTCTCCTCATCAACGGGCCACGAGGACGGCACGTACACGCAGGAATTATACCTAGCGAAAATAACTTTATTCCAGCTAGGCATGATGGTTTTGCTGAAATAGTAGGATTAATATATAATGACAGTGATCGAATCATGATCAAATGGAAGCTTATATTGAGGAAAATATGAAATATTTTCACGATAATCAATAGTTCACCAATATATTTGACTTGAAAATACTTTCTATTACAAACGGCAAGAAATATGTTGAAAACTTTGAATATGGACCTCCACCCAACATAACTATCCTAACCTAAGTATAAGTAATGAAGCCTCGTGCAATCGGCCCACAACATAACTCTAAATCGGACATGTAATGACGTACAACAGATATCATCTAACATATGAATCTTTCCAATATCACTGGTTCTAATTTTGATTCAACGATATGTAGAAGTAGATTTTATATGTGTAATGGACATAAAAACACGAACTTATGATTAAGATATCCAATATTTGATGTCTCTGTACTAACGTTCATTTTTAAATTGAGTTGTTTATTCTCAAAGCTGAACCTCCCGCCATGTTGAAAAATTTTAATATGGATCTCCCGCCAAAATAATGATTCTGACCTAACTTATGTAAACAGAAACATGGATGAATTCTTGGATCTAACTAATGTGATGTTATTGAAAAAAGGCTTTGAAAATTCACCATAATCACCATTCGATGACTAGTAGTGTAAATATGTTAAAAATATAAGATGGGCATTTAAGATGAGAAAATAACTGATGGATAGTCGGGAACGAATTGCATGATAATAACATAAATGATCATTTCATGTTTTTCATTCAAAGGAGACTAGTGCAATTGAATGGGTTAAACCTAAAAATATAAGTGAATTTTAATTCCAACAGCTGTGGCGAATAGGGACATAACAAATACATGTGAATATAACAGAACAAAATACTTACTTAATTATTCCTAGCTTTCTATTTGACTGATTACATCAGTTGGAAGTGATGCGCATCAGTTCAAACCAGAGAAATAGAGGGAAATTCCGGCTATTTCTGTGGTTCAAACTGATTTCGCATCAGTTTGGAAGTGATACAGCGTCAAATAGAAAGTCTCTATTGTAGAAAAACAAGTAATAACCAGAATAACGAAACTTCACAGCGTAAGCACAACGAGACAGCGAGGCGGAGGCACTCAATAACTAAGGTTAGCGACTAATAAGATAAGGCCTGCAGCCTGCAGTGGAACCACAAGCGCTCGACTCAGTGTTGCCAGACGGCTGAAGCCATTTATCTGTAGTTGATTAGCAGAAATCTGTATAAAATCTGTATGATCATAGAAACTTAATTTTTTTGTAGATTTGACATCTTTATCTGTGGTTTAATTTATCAATTCTTTCAAGTGCTTAGGAAATCTTTAGTTTTATTTCAATTTTCATGACGTCAGCACCTTCAACATTTTTTCATATTCCTATAAATGCAATGCCAACAGCCAATAGGTATGGCGTATGGCTAAGTGCAGAATCAAATGAAATACATATTTGTAATTAATGGAGATCATGATCATTAAATAACATTGTTCTCTCATGAGCATGAAAATTGTCTCTACTTTTTTTGGAAAACAAGTATGTATGTGGTTAGGTACAGAAACTAAATTCATTTACTTAGGATAAAATAATTATAAAATCCCCGACCTATTCTGAACTCTATGTTAACCACCAAAGCGCCAAATATCGATATTCTTTATATTTTCTACCGTGTTCAATTTTATAATTCATAATTTATTAAACCAAATCATTATAAAGTATAAAATGATATTTCTTATCAATATGATTGAATTCTGTATAAAAATCTGTATTCGGAGGCAATCTGCGTATCACACATCGAAAATCTGTATAAATACGGAGAAATCTGTATATCTGGCAACATTGGCTCGACTCGACAGTAAACCCTCCTCCCCGTTTACCCCTAGCCTGTATTGAAGTAGAGGGTTCAAAAATTGGTACCACATGTGGCCGACTTCCACTCTATCGATATTTTCGACTCGAAACTTATCGGGAATAATTATTTTGCCGATACGCCTTGTCGTGTTCGAATATTAGTAATCCTAGCTTTCTATTTGACTGATAACATCAGTTGGAAGTGATGAGCATCAGTTCAAACACTTCAAACCAGAGAAATAGAGGGAAATTCCGGCTATTTCTCTGGTTCAAACTTATTTCGCATCAGTTTGGAAGTGATACATCGTCAAATAGAAAGTCTCTATTATAGTCTAGTCAACAAGTGCTTTTTAGGTCAAAATTGTTGCGTATTCTCCGAAAATTATGATTGAGGTGTCATTCGATTAGGAATCGCATGAAGAGAGTTTTTGAGAAAATGCTAAGGCCTCTCGCAAAAATTGCAATAGTTATAAACAATTAAGTGAAAAAAAAAAGGAAGTTTAGGTTATCGCCAATATCTCAAAATCTTTTTGGGATAGTTCAAATTTGAAAAAATATTCAAATAGAGGAGGAAACTTCCTGCAAAAAGTCCCAACTGCCGGAACTGTAGGACCAATATTTATACTTTTCCTAGAGGGTAGAAAATACGCCCGAAAACTGGTAATCCGGCTTGCGCAAGCCTCGCCCCCTTCGTACCTTTGATGAATAAATATTATTTAAACTTATTAAATACGAAGATTAAAAAATTCAGGCTCCTGCAGAATAGATCAATGAACAATAATCCGCAGTCCAAAAATGTTTATCGCGATTTTTCGATTAGTTATCCATTAGTTAATTATCAATTATTTTGTAGCACGAACATTAATATTCTAAGTACGATAATTGTTAAACTATTAATCTGAGAATTTTTTCCTTTCGTGGAGCTATTTTTCAACGGTTAGAATAGACTCATATTGGAAAATTTAAAAAAAATAATTTTCGTTTTGTTATGAACAATTTACTCAAGTGAAAAATTATAGACCTTCAATTTATAATAATACCATTGATCCGTTTTCTTATGATAAGAAACTTCTTAAAAAAGATTTTAATAATTATTATCTACTATTGTTTAAAAAATTGTTATGAACCAATGCGCTTTTTATGAGATAATTTTCTTTTCAAAACATAAGTGAAGCTTTAAATTGTTAATAACAAAACGAAAATTAACAATTCTTCAAATTTTCTAACGGGAATCTATTCCAAGAAATAGATCCACGAAAGGAAAAAAATCTCAGATAAACAGTTCAACAATTATCGAACTTGCAAAGTTAATGTTCGCGCTACAAAAAATTGTTAATTAACTAACGGATAACTAATTGAAAAATCGCGATAAACATTTTTGGACCACGGATTATTGTTTATTGATCTATCCTGCATGATCATCCAAATCAAATGGATTATATTTATTTCTCAGCATTATCCTTTCAAAATCGAACTCCCTCAATTTCTTCCGTCTGCGTTGTCTGCTGATCAAAATATTCACAGGAAGCATAATGAGATGCAATTACAATTGAATTCCATAACGAATTTCACAAACATCTTTTTGTCAGTATTCTACAACTAGCTATCAAGATTCAATTCGATCGGGTTTGTATTAGTAGAAAACAAAATTATTACTAAGAAACCATTGTGCCGATTATGCCCATTAACGAACTTGTCGGTCGCATTGGGATACGCCACCTACCCTGAAAATTTCTAGTCACTATCTCTTTCCGTTCTCAAGTTATCGTGGCAACGGCCGGCCGGACAGAATCAAATTTGACCCCGTATTCTTTATCATCATCAGTGAGACCCAATCCCCCACACGACCTCGAATTCTTCATCAGGGAGTCGAACCCAATCGTTTGAGACCATTTTCGGCAAAAAGTTCGAAAATTACAAACATTTGGGCAAAATGATAACGCGATGTTCCCCAGAACGGCAATAGGCTCAAAAAGAATGAAGAAACTGCATGTTATGGGGAACATCGCCTTATCCTTTTGCCAAATGTCTGTAATGTTCGAATTTTTTGCCGAAAATGGTCTCAAACGATTGGGTTCGACTTCCTGATGAAGAATTCGAGGTCGTTTGGGGGATTGGGTCTCACTGATGAAGATAAAGAATTCGGGCCTCGGGGTCAAATTTGATTCGGTCCGGCCAGCCGTTGCCACGATAACTGTACAATATAGCGAAATTTTCAGGGTATGTGGCGCTTCCAAATACGGTGAACAAGTTCGTTAATGTGCATAATCGGCCACCGGTTTTAGAGTGATCATTTTTTCAGGAACCAATACAGATCCGATGGAATTCAATCTTGGTAGGCAGTTATAGAATACTAACGCAAAGAAACTAGTGAAATTTTGTAAGAATCGTATCACTAGAAAATTTTACAAAAAATATTATTTGTCAGGATAACCTGAGAACGGAAAGAGATAGCGACTTGCAACTTTCAGGGTAGGTTTAGTATATAGATGGGACCTTTCGAATGAAAATAATCGAATCTTTCGATTATTGAAACCTCTCCAGATATCTGTAGATGTTCTGAAAAAAGCGAGCGAATTCATCTGAATGATTTTCGGTCGTCTATTATGTGGCACCGAGAGAGATAACGCAACTCTATTTACGAGAATGTCGAGATATTTCGTCTACGTTTTGAATCTTTTGATATTCCGAGATGTCATGAGAAGTTCGTTTAACGATCGATAGAATATATGGGTGACATCTGGTGCGTTTTGTTGTCATTCACGCATTTATTATTCGGAATTTTTGGTTCATACATTCATACTTCATTTCGAACAGCTGGAAATAAATATGGTATCGAGCCCGGCATTTTCTTTCAGCGGTGGGATGCAATCAAATAATACTGAATACTGTCGAAACGAGCTGAAGCAACCATATTGGAGATTAGGCTTAACGGAAACAACTGACACGAAAAGGAGCGAGACTAGCCCCGAGCATATCATATCTCGAGTGATATTCAATTATTGAAACCTATCGAGAACTTATACATAGGTATATCGATTATTGAAATCATGCGATCATGCCCAACTCCAAGTACCTGAATACGTCATTTAAGTTTGTTAATAGTCAGAATCGGCAAAACGCTTTTGGAGTTGAATGAAATTTGGTTGTTATTTACTCAATAACTCGAAAAATATGAAACCGATCGAATTCAGACATGGTTTTTGGTTGAAGAATATCGAAGCGAATATTCTTGCGAAATTTCGTGAGGATCGTATAAAGAATATTTTCAAAAATTAATGAAAATCGTTGTATAAGAAATTATACGTTCCGATATCGCTGAAATTCTGCGGGAGCCTTTAAAACCTAACTCTACTGCCAAGTTCAAAGTTTGAACATTATCGGATCTATATTATTGGAGATCCGGACAGCCTTGTGTGAGTTCAGTAGCCGAATGGGTGCCTGTTGCCTCGATAACTTTCGAACGAAACGAGATAGGGACTTGAAATATTCAGGGTAGGTTGCGCATCCGAATGGGAAGTGCGTTGTTGGGTGTATAGGTACTCGGCCAATCGGTTTCGGAGTTCTCGATAACTCAAAAAATACAGACCCGATCGAATTGAAACTTGGTATCTAATTGTAGAATATCGACATGTAGACATGTGTGAAATTTTGTGATAATCGTACCACTAGAAAATTTTGAAAATATTACGAAAAAGTATCATGTATCTCTCGATAACTTGAGAACGGAAAAAAATAACGACTTGCAATTTTCAGGGTACGTTGCGCATCCAAATGCGAAATTTAATTTCATTAATTGGCATAATTGGCCAAATGGCTTTGGAATGATACTCATCTGAAAGTTTGTTGTTATTTCCGCTATAACTCAAAATATACAAATCTGATACTCGGTGATTACTTGTAGAACGCCGAACCACTAATTTTCGTCAAATTTCGGGAACATCGTATTCTGGAGTTACCTGGGGCGTAAGTTTTTTCAATTTCAATAGAATACATATGAAAAAACTAAAAACTGATGTGATCATAGAGTCTCTCGTTACTGAGGTGTATGTCATTAAAATTATATTAAACGTGTATATTCCGAAATTTGAGCGAAGTGAGAAACATTTCGGAAGCTTGTTCCGAAATTTTTTTCTCTCGCCAATTTCTTTATTTCGGTACAGAACAGGAATCAAGAGATCTGAGAGAACTTATTTTCTGTACCGAAATATAAAAACCTTCTGGGAAATTGCTGAGATGAACCAATTTCGGAACAAATTTCTGTGATTTTTCTCACTTCGCTCACATTTCAGAATATACATTATATGAATTCATATAATATTATGAAAGCTAGGAAAACGGTTTATATGGATGCTACATTCGATAAAGAGTGTCCAATAGAGGTGAGTAGACAATAGAACATGCTCGCAAAAGCTCCTGACTTGACGTCAGTGCTTGAACCAATTTTTTAGATCGAAATTTCTCAGCTTTCGGTCCATATTCATCTGATTGATGAGTGAATTTCGAATTGATTTTAAGGAGGCAGTGTTGCCATATTGAAATTTCTGAGAGCAGGAGTGCCGGGCAATAAAAAACAGGAGATTTTTCAATAAACGATTTTGTTCATAAACTACAAAAGATTGAGTTAATTTAATATATACATATACATACATATAATTTACAATAAAATATACGACATTGTTTATTTGATTCTTCCTCTGAATCGGTCAATTCAGATTTGTTTGTATACATCTGTGAGTTATGTAGGTGAAAGTGTGATTCATCAGGGTTAAAGGAATTGCATATTTATTCTTTTGAACTCTAATGAGCTTCGCTATGAAGTAACCCTACAATACCAGCCGTAGATAGCTTATTACGCTGATCCGATCCGATCCTAAAAATGTATTAGAATATGGTTTAAATAACACCCCCATAAATACTGCCTATTCAAGTTACCGTTAGCCGACGTAAGTAATAAATAAATATTGTGGAATTCTGCTACCTTCTGAAAGCAAAGGTTCCGACGCAAAATGAATCTTCTTTATCTGTTTATGTTTATACTATTCTGACAATAGAAATAATCAGCTTAAAACGGCATCAACTGTTTTCAAAAGTAAATTCTTGGAAAAAATTGGAAAGGATTTTTGGACGAAAAAGTAGACTTATGTTATGTTCCATTCCGTGTATTTCTCATCTCGGGTGTAATTATGCCCAATAAACTATATTCAAACTATATTATTTGCCACAAATTCTAGCAATATGAAAAATGTCTGAATTTTTTGACGTAAATGGTCTCAAACGATTTGGTTCGACTCCCCAATGAAGAATTCGAGGTCAAATTTGATTCTGTCCGGTCGTTGACACTATAACTTGAGAACGGAGAGAGCTAGCTACTTAAAATTTTCAGGGTAGGTGGTGCATCCAATACGACGGACAAGTTCGTTAATGGGCATGCATAATCGGCCGGATGGTTTCCAAGCAATAATTTTGTTTCCAACCAATATAAATCCGATCGAATTGAAACTTGGTGAATAGTTATAGAATATAAACCTAACCAAGTATGTGAAATTTTGTGAGAATCGTATTGCTAGAAAATTATTAAAAAATTATTAAAAAAATATTTTTGTTGTCACGATAACCTGAGAACGGAAAAAGATAGCGGCTTCAAGTTTTCAGGTTAGGTTGTGCATCTGAATGCGACATTTGAGTTTGTTTATACCCGAAAAATACAACACCGATTGAATTCAAACATGGTTATTAGTTGTAGAATGCCAACGCGTAAATTCTTGCAAAATTTCGTGAGGATAGTATTTGTCGAAAATTTTAAAGAATTCATTGAAAATTAAAAAAAAATCATCAGTAACTATTCGTCTGAAATTGCTGAAATTTTACAAGAGCTTTCAGAACCTAACTCTACTGCCAAGTTAGAAGTTTTAACACGAATATTGTTGGAAATTCGAGCAGCCTTGTGTGAGTTCAGTATGGGGGTCCTTTGCCTCGATAATTTATCTCTTAATCGAATTTACCAAGGTAAATTCGATAAAGAGTGTCCAATACATGAATTTACCATAGTAAATTCGATTAAGAGTGTCCAATACAGAAGAACAGACAATAGAATTCACCATGGTAAATTCGATTAAGAGTGTCCAAAACAGGACAATGGACAACAGAACACGCGCAAAAGCTCCTGAGTTCACGTCAGTGCTTAAGCCAATTTTTTTTCGTGAAGTCAGGAGCTTTTGCGCGTATGTTCTATTGTCTATTCTGACCGCTCTTAATCAATTATACCATGATTCATTCTATTGTCCGGTCTTCTGAATTGGACACTCTTAATCGAATTTACCATAGAATTCACCTTGCTAAATTCGATTAACCATCATTTAACAAATATTCTAGCTCGGCCAAGCGGAATATTTGTTGTCGGTTAAAATCAATGAATACTTCACCGTCTGTCTTCTTCAAGAAGTCACAATATTGGCAAGATCTCAAAACTCTGAAATTGAGCCAATATTGGAGGCAATAATGATTACCAATATTAGCCCAATATTGAAATATCAATATTCGACCAATATTGGATGCAGCATTTATTCATAATATTAGCCGGATATAGAAATCCCAATATTGGGGTAATATTGGAGACATTACTCCACATTAAATATTGGCCAACATAGTTTTGCCAATTCGGGGCCAATATTGGCGATAGGAAAAAGTCCGAATATTGGCTAGATCTTGATATTGTAATATTGGGCCAATGTTGGAGGCAATACTAATTCACGATATTGGCCCAATATGGAAATCTCAATACTCGACCAATATTCGATACAGAATTAATTCATAATATTGGCCGGATATAGAAATCCCAATATTGGGGTAATATTGGGGCAGTACTCATATTCAATATGGACCAATATAGTTTTGCCAATTCGGGGCCAATATTGGCGGTAGGACGAAGTCACAATATTGGCTAGATCTTGAAACTGTAATATTGGGCCAATATTGGAGGCAATACTAATTCACAATATCGGCCCAATATGTAAATCACAATATTCGACCAATATTGGATGCAGCATTAATTCATAATATTGGCCGGATATAGAAATCCCTATATTGGGGTAATATTGGAGGCAGTATCCACATTCAATATTGGCCAATATAGTTATGCCAATTCGGTGCCAATATTGGCGGTAACGACAAGTTACAATATTGGCTAGATCATGAAACTGTAATATTGGACCAATGTTGGAGGCAATTCTAATTCACATTATTGGCCCAATACGGAAATCTCAATATTCGACCAATATTGGATCCAGTATTAATTCATAATATTGGCCGGATATAGAAATCCCAATATTGGGGTAATATTGGAGGCAGTACCCATATTCAATATTGGCCAATATAGTTTCGCCAATTCGGTGCCAATATTGGTGGTAATAACAAGTTACAATATTGGCTAGATCATGAAACTGTAATATTGGGCCAATGTTGAAGGCAATACTAATTCACAATATTGGCCCAATATGGAAATCTCATAATTCGACCAATATTGGATGCAGTATTAATTCATAATATTGGCCGGATATCGAAATCCCAATATTGGGGTAATATTGGTGGCAGTACCCATATTCAATATTGGCCAATATAGTTTCGCCAATTCGGTGCCAATATTGGCTGTAATAACAGGTTACAATATTGGCTAGATCATGAAACTATAATATTGGGCGGATATAGAAATCCCAATATTGGGTTAATATTGGAGGCAGTGCCCACATTTAATATTGGCCAATATAGTTTTGCCAATTCGGTGCCAATATTGGCGGTAACAACAAGTTACAATATTGGCTACATCTTGAAACTCCAATATTGGGCCAATATTGGAGGCAATTCTAATTCACAATATTGGCCCAATATGAACATTGTAATATTTGACCAATATTGGATGCAGCATTAATTCATAATATTGGCCAGATGTAGAAATCCCAATATTGGAGTAATATTGGAGGCAGTACTCACATTCAATATTGGCCAATATAGTTTTGCCAATTCGATGTCAATGTTGGCAGTAACAACAAGTTACAATATTAGCTAGATCATGGAACTGTAATATTGGGCCAATATTGGAGGCAATACTTATTCACAATATTGGCCCAATATGGAAATCTCAATATTCGACCAATATTGGATGCAGCATTAATTCATAATATTGGCCAGATATAGAAATCCCAATATTGGGGTAGTATTGGTGGCAGTACCCATATTCAATATTGGCCAATATAGTTTCGCCAATTCGCTGCCAATATTGGCAGTAATAACAAGTTACAATATTGGCTAGATCATGAAACTGGATGCAGCATTAATTCATAATATTGGCCGGATATAGAAATCCCAATATTGGGGTAATATTGGGGGCAGTACTCATTATCAATACTGGCCAATATAGTTTTGCCAATTCGGGGCCAATATTGGCGGTAGGAAGAAGTCACAATATTGGTTAGATCTTGAAACTTCAATATTGGGCCAATGTTGGAGGCAATACTAATTCACAATATTGGCCCAATGTGTAAATCACAATATTTGACCAATATTGGATGCAGCACTAAATCACAATATTGGCTAGATCTTGAAACTGTAATATAGGGCCAATATTGTAGGCACTACTAATTCTCAAAATTGGCCCAATATAGAAATAACAATATTTGACCAATATTGGATGCAGCACTAAATCACAATATTGGCTAGATCTTGAAACTGTAATATAGGGCCAATATTGTAGGCACTACTAATTCTCAATATTGGCCTAATATAGAAATACCAATATTTGACCAATATTGGATGCAGCATTAATTCATAATATTGGCCAGATGTAGAAATCCCAATATTGGGGTAATATTGGAGGCAGTACTCACATTGAATATTGGCCAATATAGTTTTGCCAATTCGATGCCAATGTTGGCGGTAACAATAAGTTACAATATTGGCTAGATCATGGAACTGTAATATTGGGCCAATGTTGGAGGCAATACTTATCCACAATATTGGCCCAATATGAACATTGTAATATTTGACCAATATTGGATGCAGCATTAATTCATAATATTGGCCAGATGTAGAAATCCCAATATTGGGGTAATATTGGAGGCAGTACTCACATTCAATATTGGCCAATATAGTTTTGCCAATTCGATGCCAATGTTGGCGGTAACAACAAGTTACAATATTGGCTAGATCATGGAACTGTAATATTGGGCCAATATTGGAGGCAATACTTATTCACAATATTGGTCCAATATGGAAACCTCAATATTCGACCAATATTGGATGCAGCATTAATTCATATTATTGGCCAGATATAGAAATCCCAATATTGGGGTAGTATTGGTGGCAGTACCCATATTCAATATTGGCCAATATAGTTTCGCCAATTCACTGCCAATATTGGCGGTAATAACAAGTTACAATATTGGCTAGATCATGAAACTGTAATATTGGGCCAATATTGGAGGCAATACTAATTCACAATATCGGCCCAATATGGAAATCTCAATATTCGACCAATATTGGATGCAGCATTAATTCATAATATTGCCCGGATATAGAAATCCCAATATTGGGGTAATATTGGGGGCAGTACTCATTATCAATACTGGCCAATATAGTTTTGCCAATTCGGGGCCAATATTGGCGGTAGGAAGAAGTCACAATATTGGTTAGATCTTGAAACTTCAATATTGGGCCAATGTTGGAGGCAATACTAATTCACAATATTGGCCCAATATGTAAATCACAATATTTGACCAATATTGGATGCAGCACTAAATCACAATATTGGCTAGATCTTGAAACTGTAATATAGGGCCAATATTGTAGGCACTACTAATTCTCAATATTGGCCCAATATAGAAATACCAGTATTTGACCAATATTGGATGCAGCACTGAATCACAATATTGGCTAGATCTTGAAACTGTAATATAGGGCCAATATTGTAGGCACTACTAATTCTCAATATTGGCCCAATATAGAAATACCAATATTTGACCAATATTGGATGCAGCATTAATTCATAATATTGGCCAGATGTAGAAATCCCAATATTGGGGTAATATTGGAGGCAGTACTCACATTGAATATTGGCCAATATAGTTTTGCCAATTCGATGCCAATGTTGGCGGTAACAATAAGTTACAATATTGGCTAGATCATGGAACTGTAATATTGGGCCAATGTTGGAGGCAATACTTATTTACAATATTGGCCCAATATGGAAATCTCAATATTCGACCAATATTGGATGCAGCATTAATTCATAATATTGGCCAGATATAGAAATCCCAATATTGGGGTAATATTGGTGGCAGTACCCATATTCAATATTGGCCAATATAGTTTCGCCAATTCGCTGCCAATATTGGCGGTAATAACAAGTTACAATATTGGCTAGATCATGAAACTGTAATATTGGGCCAATGTTGGAGGCAATACTAATTCACAATATTGGCCCAATATGGAAATCTCAATATTGGACCAATATTGGATGCAGCATTAATTTTAATATTGGCCGGATATAGAAATCCCAATATTGGGCTAATATTGGGTGCAGTACTCATTATCAATACTGGCCAATATAGTTTAGCCAATTCGGGGCCAATATTGGCGGTAGGAAGAAGTCACAATATTGGTTAGATCTTGAAACTTCAATATTGGGCCAATGTTGGAGGTAATACTAATTCACAATATTGGCCCAATATGTAAATCACAATATTTTACCAATATTGGATGCAGCACTAAATCACAATATTGGCTAGATCTTGAAACTGTAATATAGGGCCAATATTGTAGGCACTACTAATTCTCAATATTGGCCCAATATAGAAATTCCAATATTTGACCAATATTGAAAGCAGCCCTAATTCATAATATTGGCCAGATATAGAAATCCCAATATTGGGCCAATATTGGAGGTCGTCCTCATTTACAATATTGACAAATAGAGTTTTGCCAATATAGGGCCAATATTGGCGGTAGCAACAAGTCACAATATTGGATATATATTGAAATTCCAATATAGGGCCAATATTGGGGATATATAGATTTACTATGAATCTATGTATCTATATTGGGCCAATATAGAATCGTTACTCCGCCAATATAGTGTGCTACCTGGGTCATAGCAATTTTTGTGAAAATATACGTCAGATTTGGCGTTATGGGCTGGGTTCGAAGCTTGGAATCGAAGCTATTTATATCCCTCACTTCGTGAGTTCCAGTTCGAGGAAGCCACCTGCGTCACCTGGAAGGATCCACGAAGAATTACTTCAAAGTTACTGTGGAACTTTTGAGCTAAGTGGTACCCTTTGTAATCAAAGGAATTTATTAATTCAAACCTTCAAAAACCACTTGTACTGGTATTTACCTAATATCCCAGGAAGCCTGATTGTGTTCGTTGTTTCTTGGCTAGTCGGGCAGACATTTAAAAGGGCGGGACGTTACAAGGTTACACAACTGATTCCTCCTAAATCGGTCAAGCACTTAAGAGTTTATGATGGGTTTCTTTGGCGAAGACTTAGGAGGGTCAGTATAATGATATCAATAATCGGATCTTTATTTTTTGAGTTCTAGTTTGGGAATAAACATATAAATTTCAGATGGGTGAACTCTGAAACCCTTTGTCCGATTATGCTCATTAACGAACTCAACCGTCGCATTCGGATGCGCACCCTTCCCTGAAAATTGCAAGTCGCTATCTCTTTCCTTTCGAAAGTCATCGTAGCAGCGGAAGGCTAGCGTTTGGACAAAATGATAACAGACGTTTCCCTAGAACATGCACGCAAATACTTACCAATATGCAATAACCAGAAAAAGAATCTACAGAAGCTGTGGGCTAGAAAATCCGAGAAATCCAATGAGCACACCTTGTCTGAAAAGTAAAAAAAAATTATGAATATAGCAGATCAAATAAGTCTAACCATAATAATCAATCATAAGATAACATTCACTAGAAAAAAAACACAAAAAATAACAACTTCAGATTCACAGATCGTGAGTTCCAGAAAGCTTCGATTAACTTAATAATTGTGGATTTAATTCGATGGTTGCTTCAAACACTGGGACACTGATTTGGCAAGTAAGAGCTAAAAATCTATATGGAACCCACCGTAACAGCCTTCTAAAAAACATAGAATCCTAGTTTCACTTCACACAGGAATTTCCTAGTTTTAACTCTTTCTTCAAAACATGAAGCAACTTGAAAAAAAAGCACTGACGTGAAGTCAGTACTCTTTGGCGCGCGTGTTCACGGTGGCTGATTTGAATTGAATTATGAGTACTTCAAGCTCAGTGGATAGAGCGAGCCGAAGATCTACCCAAAGGATAGTGGACACCATTCACTGTTGGTTCAAAAATTAACAGTGCTGCATCTAAGCTACCATCAGGATAGAGTAACAAAGTTGGAAAAGAACACAACTGACACTCCTTAGTCGCACAAGCTCCTAGAAGATTTGGGAGGGTCAGTATAATCCTAATCATGTTTATAGCACGCGCGCCAAAGCAGATTGACTTTTTACACTTTTTCTTTCATTGTTAAGTCACTCTGCTTTTGCGCGCGTGCTATAAACATGATTAGGATTATACTGACCCTCCCAAATCTTCTAGGAGCTTGTGCGACTAAGGAGGGTCAGTTGTGTTCTTTTCCAACTTTGTTACTCTATCCTGATGGCAGCTTAGATACAGCACTGTTAATTTTTGAACCAACAGTGAATGGTGTCCACTATCCTTTGGGTAGATCTTCGGCTCACTCTATCCACTGAGCTTGAAGTACTCATCATTTAATTCAAATTAGCCACCGTGAACACGCGCGGCAAGGAGTACTGACTTCACGTCAGTGCTTTTTTTTTTCAAGTTCCTTTAACAAATATAGCTATCAATACAGCTGTTAGCTTTACCGTAGATCAAAAAATATTGCAGTTGTGGGTCCTCCATTAGAAAAGCAATTGCCTATTCTCCAAATCACAACGTATTTTAGTATAGATCTACCGAATATAGTTATTTATAAATTCGCCTCAGGGCTACCATACAGACATTTCAACTCGGAAACAACGCTATTTCCCCAAACTGACTTGTGTCCGTGCACTGAATTGACATGAATATTCTTTTAAAACCTCACAATATCGGCTCATTACTCCCAACATAACCCAAACAACCCAAAACCATTCACTTCTCGTCTGCGAATGCGCAATATACTCGTGGCTGCAAGTCCTCCCAAAATTACACACCTCACAAAAACTCCAATTCTCCAACACTAGTGGTTCAGGAGATATCGCTTCTTGAATCCACGCATGCGCAGACCCTCACCAGGGATCTGGATTCTATGGAGGAATAGCATCCGCTACCCCAAAATCCCAATCCACTCTGACGAAAGCACCAGCAGTTAAACCACTGATGGTCTGCTCATGCGCATAACGAAAAATGCCCGTAAGGTGTAACATCAATTTCCAAGTTAGCCCCAGGGCCACGGTACGGACACTTTAACACGGAAACAACGCTACATCCCCCAAACTGACTTGTCCTTGCACTGAATTGCCATGAATATTCTTTTGAAACCTCACAATATCGGCTCAGCACTCCCAACATAACCCATACAATCCAAAAACAGTCAGTTTTCTTCTGCGCATGCGCAATCTACTGGCGGCTAAAAGTCCTCACGAAATCACACACCTTACAAAAAACTCCGATTCTCCAACACTAGTGGTTCAGGAGATAACACATCTTTAATCCACGCATGCGCAGACCCTCAACAGGGGATTCTATGGAGGAATAGCATCCGCCACCCCAAAACCCCAATCCTTTCTGACGAAAACACCACCAATTAAATCACTGATGGTCTGCTCATGCGCATAACGAAAAATGCTTGTAAGGGGTAACATCAATTTCAAAATTAGCCCCAGGGCCACGGTACGAACACTTCAACTCGGAAACAACGCTACATCCCCTAAACTGACTTGTCCTTGAACTGAACTGCTATGAATATTCTTTTAAAACCTCACAATATCGACTCAGCACTCCCAACATAACCCATCCAATTAAAAAACAGTCACTTCTCTTCTGCGCATGCGCAATCTACTCGCGGCTAAAAGTACTCTCAAAATAACACACCTTACAAAAAACTCCGATTCTCCAACACTAGTGGTTAGGTAGATATCGCATCTTTAATCCACGCATGCGCAGACCCTCATGAGGGATCTGGATTCTATGGAGGAATAGCATACGCCTCCCCAAAACCCCAATCATCTCTGACGAAAACTACAGCAGTTAAATGACTTCCCATCTTTGCATGCGCACAACGAAACATGCCCGGAAAAGGCAGCATGAACCTCAAAAAAATAGGTTTCGGCATTTTAAGCAAAGTATTCCGCAAAATAGTAGTAATTTTTTGATTTTTTTCATGTCACGTGATCTTCACGAAATTTTGCAAAAGTGTTTGCATTGGTCTTTTGCATCTAACTACTGAGTTTCAAT
Organism: Halyzia sedecimguttata; assembly: GCA_937662695.2. Taxonomy (NCBI): domain Eukaryota; kingdom Metazoa; phylum Arthropoda; class Insecta; order Coleoptera; family Coccinellidae; genus Halyzia; species Halyzia sedecimguttata. The sequence continues at coordinate 3,373,637 of OW569416.2, read as the reverse complement.
TTAATCGATCAGTATTTTTCGAGTTATCGTGAAAACAAAATTTTAAAATTTTTGAAATTTTTTTTGCCACTTTAGGGCCGTCCGGTCATAACAAAACTTCGCAGGCATATAAAGGTCATGATTCTACAATTTGATGCCAAATTTCAGAAAGATCGAGTGATCGGTTCCGGAAATATTCATAAAAAACGTTTTGACAAAAAACGTTTTGACTAAAAACGGCCTTAACTCCGAAACCGCTCAGTGGATTTCGCCCGTTAACGAACTTGTCCGAGATATATACGCTACAAAACTACCCTGCAAATTTCAACGCTCTAAGTCATTCCGTTCGAGAGTATTTATATACAGGGTGAGTCTTTGACCACTGCATTAATTTTAACCAAAGATTCCTCTCATCAAATAAAACAGTTTTTTCATTCACCATTTTTCCAGATTCAGCTCAGGTAAAAAGATACAGGCTGTTGAAATTTCGAAAAAAAAGTTTTTATTTTGTAGCTTTGACATCCTTTTTTCGAATAAAATGAATGTTGATGTAAAATTTCCTATAACTATGAGACATATTTTCCAAATATTAGTTATTTTCTAATTCTACTGGTTTTCTAATTATGGACTCGTGGATTCATAAAACTAAACGAAATTAGCATAAAGAAAGCAGATAAAGTTTTTCTTGGGTAATTTCAAGAATATTCCATCGTTTCAGAACATTATATATTATTTTTCATCATTCCTCCTTAAACGCACCGTTTTCGAGATATTCTTCATTGAATGTTTTAAAATGGAAAACTCCAGAAATTTCACAACTTTTATGGATCCGTCCCTGAGCGTTGGAATCCCGAATCAAGCTGTAAAACACGTTACCATGCCTTTTTCCCGTACGCCAACAATGCCATAGATAATTTATATGCAGGAGTGTATTAGCACATTGTGAAATCTTCAAACGCTTGTAACTTTTTACCTGAGCCGAATCTGGAAAAATGGTGAATGAAAAAACTGTTTTATGTGATGAGAGGAATCTTTGGTTAAAATTAATGCAGTGGTCAAAGACTTACACAGTATTTATGTAATTATATGACCAGTGAAATTTACAAATCTGTACCAAAAGCATGAAATAAATATTATTATTCAACTTATCAAACGATAAGTATCGACAAGTAATTTCAACAGTACGGAGATATTCAAATGACTGCTCAAGAATGATTAATATTTTTTAAAATCTAATGAAATTTACCGTTTCGAAAATTAACACGTTCTTGTTTTGTTTCAGGTGAGTCAGCTCCAGAGAATGATTGATATTAATCACAGCAAAGGATTAGGTAACAATTATAGTATATCCTTCATGTATGGTCAACTGTTGCTGTATATAAATGCAGCACAACAGTCGGTCTCAAAATTTACCCATATTTATCTAAACCTCAGACAAAAATTTCCAATTGAAAATGAATCTATAACCTAAAAATCACTCTAAAACAGCAAAAAATACACCAGCCAGCCTGGAATTATTAGGTTATTATGTATCTCTCTGAATCAATAGGGTAATGAAGTGCAATGAAATTTTAAATTTTCAATAATTTTCACTGATTACAATACAAACAAACTAGGAAGTTACTGAATGGATCACCGCTTTAAAATCCTCCTCGGTAAAATAATTGATTTGTGATTCGAGACTTATTAGGGGTCAATTCTCCGAAACTTCAAGTACAGGAAAGTGATACTGCCAGTAATCCAATCATTATCTTCTATATCTCTCAGTATTCTTCTCAATTACTAGAGGAATCAAACACAAGTCTTCGAATATTCAAGGTAATTCTATCGTCAGCCAGAAACAAAATTGGTGGTTTTCTGCCGCTTTCGTCCGAAAATCGGAACTAGAATTGTCAAATCCTGTTCTACTTCACTCTGCAAACGAAGATGGCGTTAGAGTCGATTTGGCAGATTCTGAGAAGCGACAAAGTTTAGTCTCATTCCACTGTTACCAGTATGAAATTGAAATTATAAGAATGCAATTATTAAAAAAATTGGTTCAAGCCCTGTGGACAGGAGCTTTTTGGTGCTCTTGTTCAAACAGACAAATTATATCTCCGAAAGTATTGGTTTCTCAGAGTTGGGGATTATATCAATGGATTCTTATGATAGAACTGCATCATAAAAGGAATTAATTTAAAAAAAAAGTGTCGTTCAAAAAGGAATGTTTCAAAAATTATCATTTAAGCAAGAGCACCAAAAAAAAAGAGCAATCTACAATGCTTAAAAAATTGTCATTAAATTAATTGTCAAGATTAAATGAGCAATCTGCAATGATTCAACCTCGTGGTATGGGTTGTTGCAACTTACACTCGGTGCATAGTTTTCACAACTCGAAATACCTAGGGAAAGTATCATCGAAATGTCTAGAGCAAGGCTGGAGAAAATCATAGCAGATTGTCCATTTATTCCTGATATTTGAGTAGGTAGAGGCTGACGAACAAATTATTTTAATATTTCAAAATATATTAACTAGCAACATTATGAAAATACTGTATATAGGAACATGTCTTACTACTTAAGGAAATAAAATGTAGTATTAACCTCAGGGGTCAACGAACAGTAATTTGTTTTGATGATACCATTATGTTCTTCTTTCCTATTGTCTTCATAAACTACATCAATAAAATGATCCAATTCTAAACCTTCTGAAACATCATCCCGAATTTATACGTAAACTAGCTGGCCCGGCAGACTTCGTACTGCCTCCTCAACACCTGCCCAACGCCAACGCCAACGCCAACTCCAAATCCAAATCCAACTCTAACTCCAACTCCATCTCCAACTACGACTCCGACTCCTACTCCGACTCCGACTCCGACTACGACTCCGACTCCGACTCCGACTCCGACTCCGACGACTCCGACTCCGACTCCGACGACTCCGAATCCGACTCCGACTCCGACTCCGACTCCGACTCCGACTCCGACTCCGACTCCGACACCGACTCCGACACCGACTCCATTTCCACCTCCATCTCCATTTCCACCTCCATCTACATTTCCACCTCCATCTCCACCTCCAACTCCAATCCAACTACAACTACTACAACTCCAACTACAACGCCAACTCCATAACCAATGCCAACCACAATACCTACTCCAACTTCAACTCCAACCCCAACGCCAACTTCAACGCCAACTCAAACTCCAACGCCAAAAACATTTTCCAGTAGACCAAATTGTAAATCTAAACCATTCTCGAATCTCCACGAACACACACAAAAAATTTCATCAAAATCGGTCCAGTCGTTTAGGAGGAGTTCAGTCACATACACACGCACACAAGAAATATATATATTAAGATTATTCAATATACAACCAGTCAATATTATTTTCAGTTTCAAAACAGCCTTTATGTATTCACAAATTCAAGATTCGGATACTTGTTTTTCAAACAACAAATTGACATGACTCTTATAGCTAGATAAGATGACATTTATGAACAGTGAACATAGACAGTGAATATACATATAGAACTACGATGTATTATCGAAATTTTGAGAAATCATATCTCCGAAAGTATTAGCTTGTTAGAGTTGAAGATGATATCATTGGATTGACTTGCTTATTTCGAGTTATCGTGTTAATGGACGGACGACCGGACAGAATCGATTTTGACCATGGATTCTTGATCAGTTAGTCGAACTGAATCGTTTGAGACCATTTTCAGCCGAAAATTCGAATATTACAGACATTTGGCAAATTGATAAGCACTCTGTTCCAAGGAACACGAGCGCCAAAAAGCCCTACGTGAAGTCAGGACGTTTTGCGCGCATGTTCAGTTGTCTATTCACGCCTCATTTAAACTCCGAAATTGTTTTACAGATTATACCCACTATCTAATTCAACTGACTTGGTTGAATGTAGTATTTTGAATATAAATAAATAATAAATCAATAGAAGCATTTATGTTTTTGGCGCTCTTGTTCCTCGGAATAGAGTGCTTATCAATTTGACCAAATATCTGTAATTTTCGAATTTTCGGCTGAAAATGGTCTTAAACAATTTGGTTCGACTCACTGATCAAGAATCCATGGTCGGAATCGATTCTGTCCGGCCGTCCGGTCGTTTATACGATAACTCTCGAACGAAAGGAGTTAGAGGATTGAAATTTGCAGGGTAGTTTTGGAGCGTAAGTATCTCAGACAAGATAGTTAACGGGCGAAATCCACCTATCGGTTTCGGAGGTATGGCTGTTTTTAGTAAAAACCATTTTTGGCGCTCTAGTTCCTCGGAACTGTGTGCTTATCAATTTGCCCAAAAGTCTGTAATTTTCGAATTTTTCGATGAAAATGGTCTTACACGATTTGGTTCGACTCACTGATCAATAATCCGTGGTCGAAATTCATTCTGTCCGGCCGTCCGGCCGATCCGGCCGGCCGTAGGCACGATAACTCTCGAAAGGAATGAGATAGACAGTTGAAATTTTCAGACTAGGTTTGGGAGATAAATATCTCGGCTAAGTTCGTTATTGGGAAAAATCGGACAGATGGTTTCGAGGTAACAAAAAAAAAAATTTTTTTTGCAAAGCAAATTCCAAATTGAATTTTTTCAATAAGCAATTTTACCATAAGAATCCAATGATATCATTTTTAACTCTAACAAGCTAATACTTTCGGAGATATGATTTTTCAAAATTTCAATAATAAATCGTATTCCAACGTTGTCACAGAATGATATAATTATTCTATGTTTGAATTGTCATAATGCCAACTTATTTTCCTGAGACATGACATTATCTAATCAATCGAAGAATTGTGAGCGAAGTGAGAAAAATCTCAGTTGTTTGCTCCGAAATTAGTTTTTCTCAGAAAAAGACTTACATTTCGGAACGGAACATGAAGTGAGAGATCTGAGAGCAGTGAGACTGCTTTTCATCCATAGACATAGATATAACTCTCGAACGGAATGAGGTAGGTAGTTGAAATTTTCAGAGTAGGCTAGGGAGATGAATATCTCGGTTAAGTTCGTTATTGGGCAAAATTGGCCCGATTTAATTTGATATCTTCCATGGTGCAGTTCTCATTCTCATGATTGCTCATTTAATATTGATAAATAAACTATTATTTGAATTGAATTTCCTTTATGATGCAGTTCTATCATATGAATACATTGATATAATTCCCAACTCTGAGAAACCAATACTTTCGGAGATATAATTTGTCTGTTTGAACTAGAGCGCCAGAAAGCTCCTGTCCACAGGGCTCGAACCCATTTTTTTATTTTGACCTACTTTAAAACTATTAGCCAGACTGTATTAATAGACAGAATGGTCAAAGATACTTGAAAACATACAAAGAAGCACTCTTTGACGCGCTTGTTCACGTTGGCTAATTTGAATTTGATGATGTGTGCTACAATCTCAGTGGACAGAGCGAGCCGGAAATCTAGTCAGAGGATAGTAGAACCCAGTTGCTGTCGGGTCAGAAATTAACAGTGCTGTGCCTAAGCTGGAGTAAGGATACAGTAACAAAGTCGACAAAGAACACAACTGATTCTTCTTAGTCGCATAATATCCTAAGTGTTTCTGAGAAATCACCGTCGGTAAGACCTAGGAGGGTCAGTATAATCATAATCATGTCTATATCAAGCGCACCAATGCAGATTGGCATCACTATGAAAGAAGTAAAAACGCTTAAAAAGCATTGACGTAGGGTCAATCGGCTTTGGCGCACGTGCTATAGACATGATTATAATTATACTGACCTTCCTAGGTCTACCCCACGGAGACCCCTCAGAAGCTTCTAGGAGCTTGTGACTAAGGAGAGTCAGATGTGTTCTTTGTCGACTTTGTCATTATATCCTCACGCCAGCTTAGGCACAGCACTGTTAATTTTTGATCCGACAGTGAATGGTCACTATCCTTTGGGTAGATCTTCGGCTCGCTTTATCAACTGAGTTTGAAGCTCTCATCATTCAATTCAAATTAGCCAACGTGAACAAGAACGCCAAAGAGTTTTGACTTCGCTGCTTTTTTATTTAATTTTCAACAACATTATGAAGCAGACAAGCAGATGAAACTTGAGTTTTTGTGGTGAATGCTATATAGGTCAATTTTTTGCCTCAAAATACATAAGTTTTGCAAAAGCGGCTTTACCAATTCGAGGACACGTTGACGAAAGGTCGTCCAGTGTTGTTCACTTGGATCATTTTTGGCGCGCTGTTCTATGAACACAGTGCCTATCAATTCGTCAAAATATCTATAATTTTCGAATATTTGAGCGGAAAAGGTCCTAAACGATTAGTTTCGACTCCCTGATCAAGAATCTGAGGTCAGAATTGATTGTGTTCGGCCGGCCATCAGCACGATTACGCTCGAACACAATGAGTTATAGAGTTGAAATTTTCAGGGTAAGTCCAAATGCGCCGGCCTGAGTTTGTTAATGGGCAAATTCCATCGAATGGTTTCAGAATTATAGCTATTTGAAATTTTGTTTTTCCAATAACTCGAAAAATACTAATCTGTTCGAATCAAAGCACGGTAATTAGTTGAAAAATACCGACTCGAAGACTTATGCAAAATTTTGTTAGCATCGTAAGGATACAAAAATTTCAAAAAATATAAAAAAAAAATTTGTATCTCAGAAACTATCCGTCAGATATCGTTGAAATTCTACGAGAGCCTTCAGAACATCATTATACAGCAAAGTTTTGAATTTGAGCTCAATCGGATCTATATTGGTGAACATACTGCCGAAATTGTGAAATATTCCAAAGATCGGAACATACTGGTCCACTGATTGACAGTCAACCAAACAAATTGTAACAGTTTCTGATTTTTGAAAGAATTTAAATATTAATACATAGATCATTATTCTTAGTGTTCTGTGATGTAATTCATATACCTCTATGTTCGAGTTCAAGTCATTGTCTTACATGACAGATCGACATATGGCAGATTAAACAGTATAAGAATAACAAAGCTTGGTGAGAATGTTCATAAGAATCAGGAACTAGTTTCGCAAGTTACAAGCAAAGATTGGAAAATGGTTATATATCCAAAAACATCTTTCTCGTGCTAAACACTGTGTCCTTACGCCACCACAAACAAAGCACTGTTCATTTTCGACCCAAGAGTAAATGCATGTACTCTAACGGGTGCTTACGCCAGCACAAACAATGCACTGTTTGTTTTCGACCCAACAGTTGATTCATTTATTTCAATAGATACCATACGCCACCACGAACACAGCACTGTTCATTTACGAACCAATAGCGAATATATGTTTGTATGTGAGTTGAAAATGATCGTTTGATACTATTCTCGGCCAAAAAGTGTACCAGTTTTGGACGTTTGTTTTTACTGTCGGAATTAAATTCCTGGATTTTTTTTCCTGGAGCAAAGCAGCTTAGGGCGAGTTCAGTACCTGGAGGGGTGACAGCCTATAGATTTGGACAGAACGCCAAAGCTCCTGCCCACAGGGGTTTCCCCTTTTTTCAATGAATATTCATATTTCACATAAGTATTTGTTTTACTGAATATAATACATAGATAACCTCTAGACATTTTCCATTAAAGTTCAATTCTCTAATATAAATAGATATTCAAACTACTAGTGACTACGTAGCAAACTCAGCACAAAATTAGCAACAAACTTTCCTCTGACCGCGTTTCATCAACCGCGTCCCACCGCCAGGGAGGTATAGGATGTATAAATTACACTCCCATAGGAGGAGGATTCGAACAGTTCGGTTGAAATTGTGACTTCTGACGGAAAAAAACTTTATTCATTTTGTCTAGGGACGTTCTTGTATCAATAGTGACTATTTCGGGACTGAATTCAATTGGTGAATAGGATTTTCGATGACAAACTGAAGTCCCCCAGGGGGTTTCTTCAATTTCCCCTGATGTATTAGAGAATGGAGTGTATCGTAGATTGTTACCTTGTTGTTTGAAATATCGTTGGAAATTCTAGCCGAGAGATGAACTTACTGTCCAGCTACCCTCATTGATCATATTATATTCCTTAGAAGTGTTTGCGCGCTTGTTTCACCAGGAACAGCGTGCTATCATTTTGCACAAAGTCCGTAATTTTTGGACGAAAAGGGTCTCAAACTCATGAATTCTCCGGGGTCCAATTCAATTATGTCTGTCCGGCTGGCTGGTCGTCTGACCACCCGGCCGTAAGCACGTGTTAGAGACTTGAAATTTACAGGGTTGGTTTGGCGCATACATATCTCGGTTGAGTTCGAAAATGGTTGAACTCCATTGAGCGGTTTCGAAGTTATGGGCATTTTTAGTCGGAAAATCTTTTCACTATATTCCCGAAACATCCCATTCGATTTATATCAAAATTTGCACCACTTTGTAAAATTATGATCTTAATATACAGGGTGTCCGGAAATGATGAGCAGAAAATTCAGGGGTGATTTCTAGACCTAAAATAAATGGTACCTCTTCCTATAATATTTTGTCGAAAATTAATTATTAACGAAGTTACAGGGTATTAAAGTTAAATTTTATTCACAGTGTTTTTGCTCTACTTTTCGCCACGTTGATATTATTTCGACGGAATTTCGTATTTGTGGCTTTTACAGGATGAGCAAAACGAATTTGCAAACCATTGTAGAGTTCGCCACATACGAGCCTATACTTTTGTTTGAATGGTCCCAACTTTTTTGTGCTACACAGTATGCAAATTTTTACCAAATATTTTCATTCTCCAGACTTTTACTGCACAGAAAAGGTATACCTCTTTTGTTTCCATACATTTTAATTTATTTTCAACCTTAAACATGGCAATACACACATAATAATAATTATACATAACAATAAATCAGTCATTCAGATCAAAGGTTCAAAGTGACGTCCTTCCTCTTCTATGCATAAACTAATCCTTCTTAGAAAGTTCCGACGGTCTCTATGGAATATTCCTTCCTTTTGCCTTATTACCTCACAATTAGCAAAACGAAAACGGTTAGATTTATTGAAACAAAAGAATACCTTTTTTGTGTAAAAATGTATAGAAAATGAAAATATTTGGTAGAAATTCGCATACAGTGTAGCACAAAAAAGTTGGGACCATTCAAACAAAAGTATAGGCTCGTATGTGGCGCCCTCTACAATGAGAAAAAATGGTTTGCAAATTCGTTTTGCTCATCCCGTAAAACCCACAAATACGAAATTCCGTAGAAATATTATCAACATGGCAAAACGAAGAGCAAAAAAACTGTGAATAAATTTTTACTTTAACACCCTGTAACTTCGTAAATAATCAATTTTCGAAAAAAATTTATAGGAAGAAATAACATTTATTTAGTTTTTGCTCATCATTTCCGGACACCCTGTATGTGCTGAGTTTTGTATCGATCGGATGTCTCCGAACAGATTTTTTTTTTTCGAAAATTGAATTTTTTTCCCGAATAAATCAAGAAATACTCATCGAATCCAATTGAAACTTGGTAGTTAGTTGCAAAATATCGATGCAAAGACTTATGCAAAATTTCGGTAGAAATATCCGCTGTTTTAGGTAGGTATTCAAAGAAAATCCGTACCGTTATGGACAATTCCGTCCGGTCTAGTTCGGATATTACTGTCAAGCTTTGGCTACTTTTTCGGATTGAATGGAATTTAGTGGAATTTGCGTGTATCTTAATTGAACGTCTACACTGCGACCCTGGACCAGATTTGGTATGTCACGTACCGTAGGGGCCGGACAGTCGCGGTTTCTTGGGTCGTAAAGCCCATAGAAGGTCCTTTTGACAGAAGGTTTTTTGCGCTTGCACAGAAGGGAAATTTTGTGTTATCAAACGGAATGAGATTTGGTGCATGATAGGTGTGCTTCGTGGAGTGAGTGTACAAGTCGTATACAGTGTGGAGAAGCCAAATGCAATAATAGTTATTTATTATACAAGGGAAAAAAGTATTAGATTTTAGCTCGAGGTTATGTTGTCTCCCGACGCGAAGCGGAGGGAGGCAAAAAACCGAGAGCTGAAATCTAATATTTTTCCCGTGTATAATACACTATTTTTTTCTGTGACAAGAAAAACGACGATTTAATAGTGAAAGAATATACTATTACAATATACTAAAGTCAGAATGTTATCGATATGAAATTTGAATTTTTAAACTAGTAAGCTATTAGACCTGCGTTGCTAAGGAAAACTTCAGTGTAATCAAATATCTGTCAATTTAATTTTGTGATTTGATTCAATAATTGCGAACTCAGTAATTGCTTAGTAGTTATTTTGAATACTATGAAGTTAAAAATGCTTGATTCTGAGTTTTCTCTGACTCCACCGGAGTTGATAGAAGCAGCGCAAGTAGCGTCACGAAAATTATTGCCAGCTAAATCGCGGAAAATTTACGAAACGTATTCAAGATTTATGGAATGGAAAATGAAAAAGACATGCAGTTCTTTCTCGGAGACAGTGTTATTGGCTTATTTTTCGGAACTGGCACAACATCAAAAGCCATCAACAGTGTGGTCGAATTATTCAATGATTAAAAGTATGTTACGATCCAATCATAATGTAGACATTTCAAAATATTTCAAACTAATTACATTTCTGAAACAAAATGGGAAAGGTTACACGCCCAAGAAAGCTGCGATTTTTACGAGTACACAAATTAGTGATTTTTTAAATAATGCACCCGATGAAGTTTATTTAATGGCCAAGGTTGTTGTTGTATTGGGGATTGCAGGAGCTTGTCGAATTTGTGAAATCAGCCAGGTAACATTAGATGATATTGAAGATTCGGGAAAGTTATTGATTGTGAAACTGAAGCAAACAAAGAATGATGTAAACAGGAGATTTGTAGTTACTGAAGAATTTATTAAATATTACCGAATGTACAAAGCTCTTCGTCCAGCAGCAGCAAAAGATCGCCGCCTGTTTTATGCATATCGCAATGGAAAATGTATCAATCAGGTTGTGGGTAAAAATCAGTTTTATAAGGTACCTGAAACAGTAGCTAATTTTCTTCAACTTGAAAATGCTAACTCATATACAGGTCATTCATTTCGAAGATCGTCTGCTACACTTTTAGTTGAATCTGGGGGAGACTTGATGACACTAAAGAAACAAGGCGGTTGGAAGTCATCAACGGTCGCTGAAGGGTATGTTGATGAATCGGTGGCACACTGAACAGAAATTTCTAATAAAGTGTTCAGAACGTGTGGTAGTTCTGAAATAACACCCGATTTGCGACCAGGTACATCAACAGCAGTTGTGTCCATGTCAGAGAATATTATTTCAACACAAGAAAATTCGTCTGTTGTCTCGAATAGTTCAGGGAACATGTCATTCACGCAATGCACATTTAATAATTGAACTTTTGATATAAAGGAAATGTAACTTATATTCAATAAAATATTCTAAAATCAAATATCTTCCATTATCTATATGTATATATATCCGGGAAAAAAGTATTCACTTTTTTCCCGTGGAAAAAAGTAATTTCGTGAAAAGTTATATTTTGTTAGCTGTCAACAGAGATGAAATGTCAAATTTTTTTCCCGTCACAGAAAAAATTCATTATTTGGTTGCTGTAGGTACATATTTATTGAAAACCCGAACCACGTCATATTAAAATTTTAAATTGTCATTCTTCTCCGTAAAAATGAGAACCCTATAACTTCAACCCTCTTCGAAAGACAGGTGTAACCCCCAATTTTTGAAATAGTACGTATAGGCTTGTTGTACATCGTTTGAAAGGTCTTGTCATTCTCTATTCAGAAATATTAACACCTTCATGTCTATTATAAAAATCAAATTAGAAAAAAATGAAATCAATTGATTAGCATAATTTGGTATAATATCAATAACTGAAGTGTAATACCAAATGTAGCAATAAAATTATGAATGTTAATGTTGGGTCAAAAATTAACAGTGCTGTGCCTGAGGTAGCGTAAGGACACAGTAACAAAGCCTACACAGAACACAACTGGTTCTCCTTACTTGCTCAAGCTCTTCGAGAGCTTATGAGGGGTCTCCTTCGGGGAGGCCTTGGAGGATCAGTATAATAATATACAATATATACAACAATGAGCCTTATCAACATCGTAACCTCAAATAAAAAAAATTTCCAATCTGATTACAAGCGTTATTCAATATATTAAGTAATTCAAGTCAAGGGGTTTAGTTTTGTACACAATGCTCTTCACATATCCCCATAAAAAGAAATCTAACGGATTAAGATCAGGAAATCGCACTGGCCATTCGATCATTCCCCCCTTCCTATCCACCGATTTGGAAATATTGCGTGGAAATACTGCCGGACATTGCATTGGTAGTGTGGTGTTGCTCCATCTTGTTGGAACCATATCGTATTCCGTGGACCTTGAGAATTTCCTTGTTCAGGATATAAATTTGCCAGAATTGGAAGGACATCGTTTTGAAGTAGTGCTAAATATTTATCGCCATTCAAATTGCCCTCAATGAAAAAGAGGCCTATGGTATTGTTTCGAACATTTCCAGTTCATATATTAACCTCTTGAGGGAATTGCGTGTGTTCCTTTCTCATCCAGTGAGCATTTTCGGAAGAACAGTAGCGACAATTTAGACGACTAGCATGGCCGTTCGAAAAAAAATTGCACTCATCAGAAAACAAAACATCTACTAATGTATGGCTGACATTGAATGTTGTGGAGGCATCTCTACTCGATTTATGTGGATTTTCTTCAGTCAAGAATCACATCTAATTTCACATCCTCACACGGTGTATTAGCAGCTGCTTATTTAATATGCCTTACATGCCCAAACTCGCGAAACTGCTTCTCTATTTTACATAATATTGTCCCTTGGGTTATAGACGGCAAATTCGGAAATTTCTCATGAAACAAGCGATATTCGGCGGAATATTATAATAAATTTCGGTAAACCCATTGATTTTATTTTTTTCTATTTTTTGCAATAAACATGAAAGTGATAACATTTCTGAATATAGAATGACGCGACCTTTCAAACGATGTAATCACAATCCCATAGGTACTCCTTTTTAAAAAACTGACAGCTGTTTTTCTAAGGGGGGGTTGAAGGTAGAGTTCGCATTTTTATGAAGAAGAATGACAATTTAAAATTTGAATTTGACGTGTTTCGGGATTTGCCATGAAAATGTACAGTAACCAAAGTAATGAATTTATTATTATTTAGCTTTTCCACACTGTATATGAACGTAAGGTCTGATTTTCAGTTGTTTATCATTGATGTTTCTATTAGTGTGTTGGTTTGTAAATGTTGACAGCAACTGAAAATTATATTTGAATATGCATTTCGTGATTGTAAAGTCATATATATAGAATAGGTATTTTGAGAGAAAGCGTCAAAATGATTTACGATCAGTAGTCGACGATTTCGATGAAAAAGTGATTGTTGAAGAGGGATCAAAATAGTGAAATTAGATAATGAGGAGAAAAGAATGTGTATATTTCGATGCCCAAATACCTCAAATTTCGCCTAAAATTTGCAGTCGTTTCTTACTGTCTAAAACACCTTGACTCAGCATGATGTAGACGAAATATCAAAAACACTAACGTGCAGTCAGCACTCTTTACTCAAATTAGATAATTCGGAACCGGAGATCCCGGCTTCGTAGCTAGGAAAGACTGTGGAGGCCACCACTCACTGTCGGATAAAAAATTTACATTGCTGTGCCCAAGGTGGTTTAGTACACAGGTAAAAGGCCTACAATAACACAAATGATTCTCCTAACTCGCACAAGCATCCTGGGACTTCTGAGGGGTCTCTTGGAGGAAGACCTAAGAGGGTCAGTATAATATCATATTTCATGTCATACAAGCGAGGCAAACTGGATTGACTTCCCTAAGAATAAGTTGGAAAATCATTGACCTTAGGTCTGTCTGCATCGATGCGCTTGGTAGGTATATATATATATATCCGGGTTCATAGCGTCCTACGCCTTCCGGTTCCCAATCTCCAGCCCTTCTTATCTTCCCAGTCTCCTGGTTTCAGGTTTCGTTCTGACATAGCTGTCTTTATACCGTCAAACCATGTTCTCTTAGGTCTTCCTCTCTTCCTTCTTTCTGGTGGTGTCCATCTAAGCAACATTTTTGGCAGACGTTCGTTGCTCATTCTTTCTACATGCCCGTACCAAACAAGTTGTCGCCGCTGGATCTCATCGATAATTGTTTTCTCAGCTCGCATAATGTCCCTGATCCGATCGTTCCTTATTTTCTCTATTCTGGATCTTCCTGCATCGTCGCCAGAAGTCCATCTCAAGTGCCAAAAGTCGACGCTCCATACCTCTAGTCAACTGCCACGTTTCACACCCATAAAGCACTATGCTTTTAAAGATGGAGTTGTATATCAGATGTTTTTTCCCAAGCGAGATATTCTTAGACCACAGTATTGAGTTCAGACATCCAATGACTCTTCTACCTTTCAGTATTCTCTGCTCGATTTCAGCTTCTGTTCGGCCGGTGTTATCTATTTGCGTTCCCAGGTAGGTATATTTATTGCATGTTCCTATATCCACGTTGCCCTCCAGGTGTAAACCATCCGCTTCCTGTCCTATGCATAAATATTTTGTTTTTGATTTATTGACTGGCAGTCCCCACCTCTCGTACTCGGCCAAGAGCCTTGTTGTCATAAACTCCAAATCTTCTTTGTCTTGGGCTACTACCACTTGATCATCTGCAAAATGGAGAGTGTACAAAGTTTTCTCGTCGTTAAGTTGTATTCCCATTCCACTGCCAGATCTTCTCCATTTTCGAAGTGCTTCGCTCAGATATATTTTGAATAGCGTTGTAGACAAACAGCATCCCTGTCGTAAGCCTTTTGAAACCACAAAGCTTTCGGACATGCACATACCCAGTTTTACTCTGGATGTTGCCTGATTATAAAGCTGCTTAATCGCTAGGATGATTGTATTATTTATTGAAGACATTTCTAAAACTTGCCAGAGCTTTTGGATCGGTACATTGTCATAGGCTTTTGTAAGATCGACAAAAAGCAGGTGAACCTCCCTGTTTGTAGCTACTTTCTTTTCGTTCAGATGGAATAAACTAAATATATGATCTACACAGGATCGTCCTATGCGAAATCCTGCCTGCTCTTCTATTTCATGTGCCGCATATTCCTGTTCGACTAAAGCCCGAAGTATTCGTCCATATAATTTACTCATAGTACTCGTGACAGAGATGCATCTATAGTTGGAGCAATCATCCTTTCTTCCCTTTTTATGAATTGGGGTTATCCATGCTTCCTTCCATGTGGGTGGGATCGGCTCACCATTAACATATCTGGTCATCAGCTCCTTCAGGTACCTTATCAACTTATTTGTGCCATTCTTCAAGAGTTCTGCCGGCAACCCCTCTGGTCCTGGTGCTTTTTTGTTTTTCATGGATTTCACTGCTTTCGTTATTGTACATTCATCGATGTTGATGGCTTCTCCTTGCACAGTGCAACGTGTAGGTGAGTTGGCAAGATATGGCAGTCTGTCTTCCCTTAGCTCCTGGGCGTAATGTTCTTTCCATTTATCCATTTGTATTGGTTGGATATTCATTTTGTTGCATGTCTCCTTTCTTAGTGACCGAATCAGGTTCCACGCCTCTGATGATCTTGTACCACCCATGTAACAGTCCAGCTCTCTACATTTCCTCTCCCATGTCAAGTCTTTGTTCTTTGTTATTTGGTCCTTATACCTGTTTTGTTCTCTTCTGTATCTAATGTAGTCACCGGTGTCTTTTGTATTCAACCATTTATGGTAAGCTCTCTGTTTACTGCATTTCCGTTCTTCCAATTCTTTGTTCCAGGTTAAATTGTGGTTTTTCGTGTGGGAATGGTTTTCAGTTCCGAGAGCCTCATAGGCCGCTGTGTGTAGGGACTCCATTACATGTTTATAGAGATGGGTTGCTTCCATAGTTAGATATTGATCGCTCAGTTTTTGATCAAGCCGGTTCTGAAATAGGGTTCGAATGCTGGGTTCATACAGACTATCAAGGTTATATCGTTGTTGTTTCATTTTGATTTCTGGTGTTGTATCCTTTGTTGTATGTCTATCCATGTTATATGGGATACCAATTTTTGAAAGGAGTAAAAAGTGGTCAGAGCCACACTCGATACCCCTATATACTCTTGTGTCTCTTGCGTGCCATTTGGTGTCTTGTTTAAGAATGATATAATCAATTATAGACCTAAGGCCCCTTGTGTCCTGGTGCCATGTGTATTTATGGATGTTTTTATGGTTATAAAATCCATTTAATATCTTCATTTTATGTTGTTCGCATGTCTCTAAAAGTCTCTGTCCACTATCATTGCTTGACTCCTCTCCATACATTCCCACTATTTTACTTCCGTTCATCCTTCCTACTCTAGCATTTAGATCTCCCAACATCACTATTTCTCTTTGATTTCCGAGGGCTGTAAGAGTGTCATTCAATGTTACGTAGAAGTCATCTTTTTCTGCTTGTCTTGAGTCATCAGTTGGGCCGTACACACCAACAATAGTTGTTCTATGTCCTTTAATCGTTACATTTACAGACAATATTCTTTCGTTTATTGTGTTCCAGTTATGAATTTTCCCCTTGTTTTTCTTGTTTATTAGAACAGACACTCCTTTGCTGGCTCTTTCACTTTTGAGAACTCCACTGTAAATATGGACATAATTTGAAAGGTGTTCGATTCCATTGCCCTTTTTCTTTGTTTCGGTAAGTACCGCTATGTCGACTTTCATGTGTTCTAGTCCCTTAACTACATCTTCCAACTTTTTGTTTATTCCTTGTATATTCCAGGTTCCTATAATCGTGTCCTTATTTCGCTGCCGAGGTCGTATCCGTTTATATCCATCTTCATTCCGAGGCTGTTCATTGGGTTTTTTAGCATTTGTTTCTTTTTACTTGTAATGAGGAGCCAGCCCATTGCCAAAACCCCCTACTTGGAGGACCAGGAATTTTTATTTAAGGTTATCTTCCTTTAGCCTTTGATAAGCCAACATCCGTCCTACAAGGCAGCAGGTTTGCCGTACCCTGGCTTGGGACCCTTACAGGGTGCTATCATCCGGGTCAGATGAACCCTGGTTTTTTAACGAGGTTATTACTCCTCCCCTTCACCCTTTTTCAACCTGGCTTAGGACAGGCTTAGGCGGGTTTGCTTGGTAGGTACATGATTATTATTATTTATATTTTATTTATAAAAATAAAAAAAATAAAAATAATAGTAGGTACATGATTATTATTATTTTTGGCGCTCTAGTTCCTCGGAACTGGGTGCTTATCAATTTACCCAAATGTCTGTAATTTTCAAATTTTTCGATGAAAATGGTCTTAAACGATTTGGTTCGACTCACTGATCAAGAATCCAAGGTCGAAATTCATTCTGTCCGGCCGGCCGTAGGCACGATAACTCTCGAACGGAATGAGCTAGACAGTGGAAATTTTCAGAGTAGGTTTGGGAGATAAATATCTCGGCTAAGTTCGTTACTGGGCAAAATCGGACAGATGGTTTCGGAGTAACAAAAAAAAAATTTTTTTTTACCAAACAAATTCCTAATTAAATTTTTTTCAATAGGCAGTTTTATCATAAGAATCCAATGATATCATTTTAAACTCTAACAAGCTAATACTTTCGGAGATATGATTTTTCAAAATTTCAATAATAAATCGTATTTTCACGTTTTCACAGAATTATATAATAATTCTATGTATGAATTGTCATATTGTCAACTTATTTTCCTGAGACATGACATTATTTAGTTCCTTGCTAATAGTTGGTTCGAGAAACGTCAAAATCGACTTAGAGAGACAAGAGTAAAAAACCGTCAAATAAACCCCCATGTGGCGATTTTATGTCGAAAAGTGAAAATTAAAAATATATATCCCAGGTAAGTACCGACGTTTGTTTCTAATATCGGAGATCAATAAGATCGTAAGCGAGCTCAAATCCCAGAAAGGGAATTACACTTTTTGGCGCTCTAGTTCCTCGGAACTGAGTGCTTATCAATTTTCCCAAATGTCTGTCATTTTTGGCGCTCTAGTTCCTCGGAACTGAGTGCTTATCAATTTGCCCACATGTCTGTAATTTATGAATTTTTCGATGAAAATGGTCTTAAACGATTTGGTTCGACTCACTGATCAAGAATCCGTGGTGGAAATTCATTCTGTCCGGCCGTAGGCACGATAACTCTCGAACGGAATGAGCTAGAGAGTTGAAATTTTCAGAGTAGGTTTGGGGGATGAATATCTCGGCTAAGTTCGTTACTGAGCAAAATCGGACAGAAGATTTCGGAGTAATAAAAACAAAATTTTTTTTTCACGAAACAAATTCCAAATTAAATTTTTTTTAATAAGCAGTTTTATCATAAGAATCCACTCATATTATTTTAAACTCTAACAAGCTAATACTTTCGGAGATACGATTTTTCAAAATTTCAATGTAAATCGTATTTCACAGATTGATATAATTATTCTATGTATGAATTCTCATAATGTCAACTTGACAGAAGGGAATATTGTAACTTCAAAAATATTGGGGTTGAAATACTCGTATTTTAGCGATGCAACGGGGACCTCACCCGAAAATGTTTGAAAATATTACGTAAATATTGAAAGCATAATTCTGTAGTTCGAGAGAGGAGAAAATTTGGTGAACGTAGATCAGGAAATTTTTGATCGATTACAAGGTAATTTTTTATTTATTACTCATCTTCTTTCATATTATTACTCATCTTCTTTCATACATGTTTTATGGAATACGTACTATTTGTAGGTACTTTAAACCTGTTTTGGGCAATTGTCATACGAAACTTGTTTTTTTGGCGCTCTAGTCCTCGGAACAGAGTGCTTATCAATTTGCCCAAGTGTCTGTAATTTTGGAATTTTTGGCTGAAAATGGTCTCAAACGATTTGGTTCGACTCACTGATCAAGAATCCGAGTGCGAAATCGATTCTGCCCGGCCGGCCGACCGGCCGTAGGCACGATAACTCTCGAACGAAAGGAGTTAGCGGATTGAAAATTGCAAGGTGGTTTTGGAGCGTAAATATCTCGGACAAGTTCGTTCGATCTATCTGAAATTTAGCATCAAATTGTAGAATCATGACCTTTATACGCATGTGAAGTTTTGTATTGACTAGATTACCGCAAAAAGTAAAAAAAAAAATTTGAAAATTTAAAAAAAGTTTTTCCACAATAACTCTCGAACGGAATGAGCTAGGTAGTTGAAATTTTCAGAGTAGGTTAGGGAGATGAATATCTCGGTTAAGTTCGTTATTGGGCAAAATTGGCCAGATTTAATTCGATTTCTTCCATGGTGCAGTTCTCATTCTCATGATTGCTCATCTAATCTTGATAAATAAACTATTATTTGAATTGAATATTCTTTATGATGCAGCTCTAACATATGTATACATTGATATAATTCCCAACTCAGAGAAACCAATACTTTCGGAGATATAATTTGTCTGTTTGAACTAGAGCGCCAGAAAGCTCCTGTCCACAGGGCTTGAACCCATTTTTATTTAAGATGCAGTTTCGCCATTAAAATCCATCGATATCATTTTCAACTCCAACAAGCTAATACTTTCGAAGATATGATTTTTCTAAATTCCAATAATGAATCGTACGTACTTCTATGTTTTCACAGAATGCTATAATTATTCTATCTAAGCTTTATTATATGATCTGTGTTCCTACTCGTACATTTCATCCTGTTCTATAAGAAAGAGTCAAATTCATTTCAGCTATTTTAATTTGATTTCTTCCATGGTGCAGTTCTCATTCTCAGATTGCTCATTTAATCTTGATACTATTACTACTTATTATTTGAATTTAATTTCCTTTATGATGCAGTTCTTTCATAACAATACATTGATTTAATTCCCAACTCTGAGAAACCAATACTTTCGGAGATATAATTTGTCTGTTTGAACTAGAGCGCCAGAAAGCTCCTGTCCACAGGGCTTGAACCCATTTTTTATTATACATATGATTATACTGACCCTCTTTGGTCTTTCGCAATTAGAACCCTCAGAAGCTCCTAGGAGCATGTTCGAGATAGGAGAATCATTTGTGTTATTTTAGGCTTTGTTACTGTATCCTCACGCCTCGCTTTTATCCACTGAGCTGGAAGCACTCATCATTCAATTCAAATTAGCCAACGTAAACAAGCGCACCAAAGAGTTCTGACTTCACGTCACTGCTTTGGCACAGCAATGTTAATTTTGTATCCGACAGTGAGTGGTGGCCTCTACCGTCTTTCCTAGCTACGAAGCCAGGACCACAAAATTGTTCTCTCACGAATTATTTGAAAATTTACCTTTTTAATAAGCTTTTATTAGCTTCGCCTGCATGTTTGCTTGCTTGCTTGCTTGTTTGTTCGTTTTTAATTAACTTCTTTGAACGCGATTTTCACCCACTTTAGACGATCATATTTTATTTAAACTTTGATGACTTTTCAAGAACCGATGACATTACAATAATATGATAAGAGTATCCCATTATTCTGACTAGGATCGCAGGATTGATACATTTCGATAGGGATCCTCTTACTGACAGTAAGAGAGCAAGACCTAGCATGCGATAAATCGAACTAAAAACGAGAGAAGAAATAATGCATATTTAAAAAAAACTTAAAAAACACGCTTGAATGATAAAATCGAACTAAAAAGTATAAAATAATTTTTCAGCATCTAAACAAAATTGTGGACAAAACATTTAAGTATTTAGAGAAAACCGTGGTGTGCGCAATATATCAGTTCTTGAAAATATTCGATCGGTACAATTGGTGAAAAAATATTTAAGAACTCAACCCAAATTTGTGCTATTCATAAAATATTTAAAAAAAGGCGTACGGGGGCATAAAAAGAATGGCACAGAGCAACCCACGCTTTTCTCTGAATAATACTCACATTTTTGGGCGCATGTTCTAGGGGAACATCGTCCTATCATTTCGTCCAAATGTCTGTAATTTTCGAATTTCGAGCTGAAAATTGGCTAATAGACTAATTCGGACTCCCTGATCACGAATCCGGTGTCAGATTTTTGGGTGCCGTACGGCCGGCCGGCCGGCCGGCCGTACTTCCGGCCGTAGGCACGATAACAGGAGCACCGAAGGTCCTATCGACTTCAAACTTTCAGGGTAGGTTCCTGATCAAAATGCGACGGTTAAGTTCGTTAACGGGCAAAATCGGCCGGATGGTTTAGGAGTTATAGACATTTAAAATTTTGAGGTTATTTCCCTGATATTTCAGGAACTAAAGAAGATGTTGAATCGAAACTTGGTAGTCAGTTCGAGGATATAAACGCGCAACTTTTGGCAAAATTCTGTTATGATCGAAATGTTGGTAATTTTTAAAAAAATATTTCTTTTAATTTTTTCGAAAAAAAAATTTTTTTTTCGTGAACTATTCATCAGATTGCAACAAAAACTTGTACTAACGTCAATTGTAGTATTTTGCAACATTGTGCAAAATTTTGGCTCTATACGATTTCAATTTCTGGAGATATAAGACAAAATGTGTCAAATTTCCTGGGTCTCTCTCAGTATTTTCATCGATTATTCTATGAACTCTTTGAATTCCACCGAAAACAAATTCAAAGACATAAACATAAAGAATCAAGTCATAGTTTAGACGTCGAAAGAAGGACGATGTTGATCGACTTGAAAAGGTACCTATTTCAAGAAATGCAATAATGAAATGCTTAATTTATGGATATAATATTATCTAAGTATTGTTGGGATCGGGCAGTTGGAAAATTTTTTAATAAAAAAATTTGTACCGACGTTAAATCAAGCATTCTACACGAGTGTGCAAAATTTCAGTTCGATACGATCTCAATTCCAGAAGATATTGCTTAAAATTCACATTCCAGCGTGTTTTGACGTTCTATGGTCACAGAAATTCGTCACAAAAATATATTTACCTCATTTGACGGCTGTTTGTCAAATCAATTAATTCCAATAATTGATGTCAGATTTCCTACATACCAAGTTCAAACACATTTTATTATATGGAAAACACTTATTATGATCACGTTCTACAGGAATTGATACTAAATAGAAGCTAGATGAAGATTATTGTAATGGAAAATTTGTGTTACAGAATAATATTAAGGTATTCAACATGATACTGCTTTTTTTCTTTACTGGTCAGTACGGGCCACAAGGAAGATGAACATGCGCCCAAAAGCTCCTGTCCACAGGGCTTGAACCAATTTTTCGTCCATCGTTTTGTTTAAATGCTCAGAAATTATTTGATACCTTTAAGCTCAATTATTCATTAAAGCGTGTTTTTTCATTTTTTTTAACTACTATTTTTAGCGCTCTAGTTCCTCGGAACTAAGTGCTTATCAATTTGCCCAAATGTCTGTTATTTTAGAATTTTTCTATGAAAATGGTCTTAAACGATTTGGTTCGACTCACTGATCAAGAATCCGTGGTCGTAATTCATTCTGTCCGGCTGGTCCGGCCGGCCGGCCGTAGGCACGATAACTCTCGAACGGAATGAGCTAGACAGTTGAAATTTTCAGAGTAGGTTTGGGAGATAAATATATCGGCTAAGTTCGTTATTGGGCAAGATAGAACAGATGGTTTCGGAGTAACAAAAAAAAAAATTTTACATTACAAATTCCAAATTAATCCAATGATATAATTTTTAACTCTAACAAGCTAATACTAATAATAATAAGATAATAAATCGTATTTCTACGTTTTCACAGAATGATATAATTATTCTATGTATGAATTGTCATAATGTCAACTTATTTTCCTGAGACATGAAATTGTCTAGTTCCTTTCAGCAATAGAAAAATTTTGAGAATAAAGCGTATTCCGAAATGTGAGCAAGGAGAAAAATCTCAGTTGTTTGTTCCGAAATTAGTTTTTCTCAGAAAAGTATTGCATTTCGGAAAGGAACATGATGTAAGAGATCTGAGAGAAGTGAGACTGCTTTTCATCCTGCTCAGTTCTCTCACTTAATGACGGGACTGACGGAAGGGAATATATTATTTAAATTTTATTATTTAAAATTATTTAAAATATTATTCTGGTGTTGAAATACTCGTATTTTGGCGATGCAACGGGGACCTCACCCAAAAATGTTTGAAAATATTACGTTAATATTGAAAGCATAATTCTGTAGTTCGAGAGAGGAGAAAATTTGGTGAACGTAGATCAGGAAATTTTTGATCGATTACAAGGTAATTTTTCATTATTACTTCTCTTCTTTCATACATATTATATGGAATATCTACTATTTGTAGGTACTTTAAACCTGTCTTGGGCAATTGTCATACGAAACGTTTCTTTGGCGCTCTAGTTCCTCGGAACAGAGTGCTTATCAATTTGCCCAAATGTCCGTAATTTCTGATTTTTGGCTGAAAATGGTCTCAAACGGAATTGTAGAATCATGACCTTTATACGTATGTGAAGTAGTGACCAGGTTACCGCAAAGTGTCAAAAAAAATTTTGAAAATTTCAAAAAATTTTTTTTACAATAACTCTCGAACGGAATGAGCTAGGTAGTTGTAATTTTCAGAGTAGGTTAGGGAGATGAATATCTCGGTTAAGTTCGTTATTGGGCAAAATAGGCCAGATGGTTTCGGAGTAACGAAAAAAAAAAAATTTTTATGAGGAACAAATTTAAAACTCAATTTCTAACTAAGATGCAGTTTCACCATAAAAATCCATTGATATAATTTTTAACTCCAAAAAACTAATACTTTCGGAGATATGATTTTTCGAAATTTCAATAATGAATCGTACCTACTTCTATATTTTCACAGAATGCTATAATTATTCTATCTAAGCTTTATTTTATGCTCTTTATTCATACTCGTACATGTCATCTTGTTCTATAAGAGAGAGTCAGATTCATTTCAGCTATTTGAATTTGATTTCCTCCATAGCAGTTCTCATTTAATCTTGATAAATAAACTCATTTGAATTGAATTTCCTTTATGATGCAGTTCTGTCATAAGAATACATTGATTTAATTCCCAACTCTGATAAACCAATACTTTCGGAGATATAATTTGTCTGTTTGAACTAGAGCGCCAGAAAGCTCTTGTCCACAGGGCTTGAACCAATTTTATATTAAGTACTAGCTGACCCAGCGAACTCTGTTCCGCCTTAGAGGCAATAAATAAGCAGATTTTAGATTTTATTATACACGTTTGTCATAAAATATAGATAGTTTATATTCACCGTTTCTATACAATCCCTTTATGTCTCAATAATTGAACGTTAATTGGATGTAGTTAAGCATAAAGGATCCAAACCACAAATCGTTGTTTAGGAATTTCAATTTGAAGTATATGAGTAAATACACTATATTTGTATCTAATTTTATTGGTACAATATATCCAACCCTCATGAGACGGTTCAACCATTTATTATTAGCCAAAGTATATATTGCATAGTAGTCATACAAATTACTTTAATGTTTTACACAAATAAAAATCCAAGTTAGCTCATATGTGACATAGCATTATAGCAAATATATTCAAATTGGGCAGGCATTTCATTAGGACGTTTGCTGCAAATGGTCAAAGAGTTGATTCTACAACCGATCATATATAATCATATATTTCTGCTTAACTGCGTCCAATTAATCATATGTCAATTTGCAACATTCGAAGATAATCGACGCCGCTTCTGCGGTCGCATAAGGTCCCTATTCAAATACATTATGAGAATCTATCTGAGGTACCTATTAAGTTAATGTTTTGTTTGTGGTACAAATCACTTCAATCGCGTACAATTGTGCAATTAGAAAAAAAACACCCTGTACAGTAATGATTTATTTTCAATGATGTATCCCTCTAAAGTTTATTTTTCAACACAAATGAATGAAATTGTACAATTGTGGCATGGAAAACAGCAATTTGCAATTGACGTTAAAAGAAAAACACCCTGTATGGAGATTTCGGACGAATACATTATGAGAATCCATCCAAGGTACCTATTTAGTTAATGCTTTGTTTGTGACACAAATCACTTCAATCACGTACAATTGTGCCATGAGAAAAAGGACACCCTGTATAGTAACGCTTTATTTTCAATGGTGTATGCCTCGAAAGTTTATTTTCAAAACACACATGACTAAAATTGTACGATTATGGCAGGAAAAACAGCAAGTTTTAATTGACGTTAAAAGAAAAACACCCTGTATAACACAAAAAAGTATCCTATGTCCGTCTCCTGGTTCTAAGCTACCTCCCCACCAATTTTGAGCCAAATCGGTATAGCCGTTCTTGAGTTATAAGTGGAGTAACTAACACGACTTTCTTTTATATAAATAGATTACGACACTATAATATGATATGATACCATTATATAAACTACACGAGAAACTACACTCCTGTCTGACATATTATGTTTCGGAAGCGATGTTTCCATCTTCTGAGAAGAAGCGTAACTATAGCATTACATTTATTACTCTACTCAAGTATGAGCTAACACTGTCCTTAGTCATAAACCGATTAATGAGAACAATGAGTTGTTAATATGATTTATGACGATGAGTTTCAAGGTAAGTACAATATATTGGAAATTTTCAAGAACTTAACGGAATTTTAGGAAATTGAGTGACCGGTTGTTAAAACATGATTTGCAACAGAAAATTTATCAATGTTGTTGTTTCGTATATATCCCATATTCTCTTCATAACTTCATAACTTGTTGGAATGTTTCTGGTTGTTTGCCCCACGTAAAAATTGTTGCAATCTAAACATTCAATGTACTATTCCTTTCGTTTCCCTATAAATAGCGAAAGAAATGGAATCGGAAATATGTTTCCGAGCTCTCACGTTCCATCTGAAAGCAAGTAATAAACTACAGAATAATTCTTAAGAAGGTTAACACAACAATTAAACAACCTCTAGAAAACACATACGATAGAACTCCGGACATGTAGAAATCGGGCATATATGAAATTAAATGTTTGAATTGCGACAAGTGCTACCTCGGGCAGACAACCGGGAACATGCTCACAAGTTAGAAAGAGCATTTGGAACACATTCGAAACAACAACATCGATAAAGGTAGGGACAAACAGAGCCCACGTACGCAAGGTATGTAACGCATGATGACGTCTAGACTCTTGAATTTACATTAAAACAGATGACCTAGAATAGTATATTCTAAACCAAGTTGCAGAATGGGCTCCTATTAAAACACGAATGCGAAAGAGTGTTGGAATTGCCTTCTGCAACGAGTATTAGACGATTTTTTCTCTATTTCAGGCAAGTTTTGTATAATACTGTTGAAATTTAATGAAAAGCTCGGATTATATATCCTAGTGACTTTTGTATTGTATCTTGGTAGTTGGTGTGACTGTTACGAAAGTTGACAGATTACGGAATTTGAATTTGAAACATACGTAAGACATGCAGATCAGATTTAAAACAGTTTCCTAATAGCATGAATGATTCAAAATTAGCAATAAGGAAATCTCTAGTACCATATTTTTTAATGAAAATAAAGCTTTTCCTCAACAATTATTTCACTATATCCAGATTATATTGTATTGTCAATTGACGTGTGTTGAAATTTGATTGGATCGAATGTCAGTGCTGACTACCACAAAACGAAAAATATAACTAAAAACAATGCGGGAATGAGTTCATTCCAGCACTGTTTTCAGTGCTGGAATGGACTCATTACGATACTGAAATATAGAAACATACTTATCATACGCAACGCATCATCTGTCTGAATGCAAATACGTCATAATGCGTTGCATACGTGGCGTAGGCGGGCTCAGTTTGCCCTTACCTTAAATCTGTTGTTGTAAATTATGTTTTAACAGTCAATTACTCAATTTCAGAAACTTCCGTAAAATTGTTGAAAAATTCCAATTGATTGTACCTGGATACTCTTGAGAAGATGGTCTGCTCAATAATCATCTAACACCTATTACACCTCATTGTTCTCGATAATCGGTTTATGACTAAGGGTAATGCAGGCCCATACTTGAGGAAAGTAGTATATTGCATGCTTTTATAACGCTTCGTCTCAGAAAATGGGAACATTGTTTCCGAAACATATGTCAGATGACAAAATTTGTAGTGCAGTGTTATAATCACTCCACAAACTCAGAATAATATGAATATGCAGCGCGATTAGTTCACACCTAGAGCTAAGGACTCAAGAGGCTTATGTCCCAAGTTCAATCTGGAGGCTGGGAAAGAAATTTTCAAGTCACGGTAATCGCCATCATTCACTGTTGGGTCAAATAAAATTATCAGTGCTGTGCCCAAGGTGGCGTGAGGACACAGTATCAAAGCCTAAAAAGAATACAACTGATTATTCTTACTCGCTCAAGCTCGAGAGCTTATATGAAGGGTCTCCTTGGCAAAGGCCTAGAGGGATCAATATAATAATAATAATGATATGCTATGATATGATTATACTGACGGAGTATCAGTATAATCATAAAATGGACACATTGAGGAAATTATGAATAAAAAATATATAAAATTAGGTACAACAAATTTAGTGATTATTTCCCTTAGACAATTTCATCTGAAATTATCCGCTCTGGAAAATGATGGGTTGAAATGATAAAAAGTAATATTTTTGCAGTTCCAAAATCGCTTTTTTATTACGCGCCGGTTGGGCGACGGAAAAATCCGTCTAATGGTTTCAGAGTTCTAGTCATCTGAAATTTTGTTTTCCTACTAATCCGAATATTGGTTCAAGCACTGACATGAAATCAGAAGCTTTTGCGAGTATGTTCTATTGTCCATTCTCCTGTATTGGACACTCTTAATCGAATCTACCATGGTAAATTATATTGTCCATTCTTCTGTATCGGACACCCTTAATTCGAATTTACCATGGTTAATTCGAATTAAGTGGCAGATTCTGACAATCGAAAAAATTTAGTATCTTTTCACTGTCACTGTTACTAGTTCCAAAATAGAAATTAAAAGAATATTATCATAATCAAAGATTATAGAGTAGTTATATATTTTTAAAAATAAATCAGTGGTTCTATTCTCCAGCTTAACTGATTTATTTTTGGTGCTCTTGTTCCTCGGAACACAGTGCTTATCAATTGTGCCCAAATATTTGTAATTTTCGAATTTTGACCGGCCTGCCGTTAAAACGATAACTCTCGAACGGAACTCTCGACAATTGAAATTTTCAGAGTAAGTTTTGGGGATAAATATCTCGGTTAAGTTCATTATTTCGCAAAATCGGCTTAATGGTTTCGGAGTGCAGAAAGAAAAATGTTTCATTACAAATTTCAAATTCAATTGTTTTTAAGATGCAGTTTCACCATAAGGATCCATTGATATTATTTTCAACTCTAAAAAACTAATAAATTCGGAGATACGATTTTCCAAAATTCCAACAGAACGGCCGCAATACTAGCGCATGCATAATACTCACTGCGTCGCTACGAAGTGCAGAAAGGGAGTGTTACTTGGCATCAGTTATAGAACCTAGTTTATGATGCAGTTCTATCATAAGAATCCATTGATATTATTCCCCACTCTGAGAAACCAATATACCAATACTTTCGGAGATATGATTTGTCAAAGTTTGAATAATTATTCACTATCACTAGTAGTTTGATAAGAGCGCCAAAGCTCCTGTCTGTAGGGCATTCCCTCTTTTTTTCATGTTTACTTCAACAAAGTGAGCACTAACAGCATTTCGACTGAAAATATATTGACGTATTTTAATGAATTGTAACAGATATGTTCAAGTTTGAGAGCAATATTAATGGTGAATGCAGAATGGGTTCTATCACAGGATTCGTCCAAGCTGAAATAGATTCTCGATATTTACTTCCTGAAAATTGAATTTATAGCCAGACAGAGACGAAGAGATGGTTTGTATTGCGATTCATTCTCGGAATCATTTTAACCATCATGTTCGAACGATTTGATTGGAATATGCAATAGGAGTTAAGATGAAAAAGTTCCTGTAACATTATCACAGTATGTTTTTAAAACATTCTATTTTGTAGCATCGTTACGTCTTTTTCTTTGCTACATGCACCATTACCTCCGAACCTTGGTTCCAGATGTGAAATCAGTTAAAAGGGT
Organism: Halyzia sedecimguttata; assembly: GCA_937662695.2. Classification (NCBI taxonomy): domain Eukaryota; kingdom Metazoa; phylum Arthropoda; class Insecta; order Coleoptera; family Coccinellidae; genus Halyzia; species Halyzia sedecimguttata. The sequence goes on along the minus strand of OW569416.2, from coordinate 3,344,661 downwards.
TGTTTGCTCCTGAGGTAATATTCTTATAGTAATAATTTCCACCTAAAAATTATAAAAACTCAATCAAATCATATGAAGGGTGGTCCAGATCTTAATCAAAAAATTTTAACCACGTATTCTACGTCAAAAATAAGCCCTAGTTTGACATATTAACATATATCGAGAAATGCTTCCTCTTTGAGATACAGGGTGTTGAAATTTTTAGAAAAAAAAATATTTTTTTCCTTTTACTCCAAACATCTTCTTCAAATTCGTATTTGAGTGAGGCTGTTCACGCTTATTTTTTTGTAATTACACCTTTCGTTTACAAAGATATTCTTATTATTATTATGTACCATATCAAATTTTAGCGATTTCCTCATGCATGATGTTTATTTTTTTTATTCGGAAACGGTGCCTCGTAGGTTAAAAAGTCAAAAAGAGAATGAATTTGATTCAAATTAAATAAGGATTTCAAGAATAATTGTTATTCTTGGAAAAATCAGTGGCGTAACCTATTTTTGTTTAAAAATATTCAGTCTCGATGCAGTACGGACGCCATTGGTGAAATAAATAAAAATTATCTTATTCAAAAAGTGCTCCTTGATCCTTCAAACCTATGTCCCAAATTTCATAGAAATATTTCAAGAAGTGTAAAAGTTATTAATAAAAAACATGTTGTCTATAATTTGAACACCCTGTACCTCAGAGAGGAAGCATTTCTCGGCATAAGTTTACATGATAACCTAGAGCTTATTTTTGACTTAGAATACGTGGTTAAAATTTCTAGGCTAAGATCTGGACCACCCTGTCGTATTTCCACCACCTCTTTTTTCCTTGCTTCAAATGAATTGTTGGGATATATGCCAATTAATTATTATTTGGGGAGGAAGGTTCAGAGAGTTCAAAATGGACCAACCTCTCTTGCTTGATTAAACTACGTCAAAATTGTACAATTATAGTGACTTAGAACAAATGTTTGGGGTAAAACAAGGAACAACTAATATCTTGGATGCATGTTCTACATGAAATTCTCTTCAAACATTTAAATTAAAACTTTTGCGAAATTCTATGACGATTATATGTGAATAAAATGTTGAATAGATTATTAAAAAAAATCTGTATGTCAGAAACTATCTGTCAGATTTCGATGAAATTTTGCGAGAGCCTTCAAAACACTTTTTTACCGCCAACATCTAGATTTCAACTCAATGGGACTTATATATTGTCGGCGACACCGCAAAACCAAGTAACTGCAAAAACCAACCTTTTCAGAAGGCACTAAAAACTTCATAATTTTGGATCGATGAATTAGTTTAAATTCAAAATAAATACAAACCACTTGATACTGATTATCTCAGGGTCTGTTTACACTTTGAAAAGAATTTGCACACCTGTCCTTACAAATACAATTAAATAATTACCGCCCAAATCTCATTTTTGAATTTTTCTCAGTTAGGTACTTGGTTTTGCGGTTTCGCTGACGATATTTTTCCTGCAAACCAAGTAGCCTTGGGAGAGTTGATTACCTGGATGGGTGACCGCTCTGGCCATAAATTTGAATAAGGGCGCCAGACCAACCTCTTGTCGGAACTTTTCCGACTTGTTCTACAAGGTCCCATGTCATCAACCCTTCCTTAGAAAACGCAGGATTATCTGAAATTACATTTTATAGATATTCGGTTTATAAACGTTCTAAGTTGGCTAGAAAGTTTCGATGGCACTGTAGCTAGGGTGAATATAAATATCACTTGTTTTTATTTATGTTTGTTATTGGCATCCGCAATTTTTGGCGCTCTAGTTCCTCGGAACTGAGTGCTTATCAATTTGCCCAAATGTCTGTAATTTTCGAATTTTTCGATGAAAATGGTCTTAAACGATTTGGTTCGACTCACTGATCAAGAATCCGTGGTCGAAATTCATTCTGTCCGGCCGGTCCGGCCGGCCAGACGGCCGTAGGCACGATAACTCTCGAACGGAATGAGCTAGACAGTTGAAATTTTCAGAGTAGGTTTGGGAGATAAATATCTCGGCTAAATTCGTTATTGGGCAAAATCGGACAGATGGTTTCGGAGTAACAAAGAAAATTTTTTTTTTACGAAACAATTTCCAAATTGAATTTTTTTCAATAAGCAGTTTTACCATAAGAATCCAATGATATCATTAATTTTTAACTCTAACAAGCTAATACTTTCGGAGATATGATTTTTCAAAATTTCAATAATAAATCGTATTTCAACGTTGTCACAGAATGATATAATTATTCTATGTATGAATTGTTATAATGTCGCTCCGAATTTAGTTTTTCTCAGAAAAGTCTTACATTTCGGAACGGAACATGAAGTAAGAGATCTGAGAGTAGTGAGACTGCTTTTCATCCATACACATAGATATAACTCTCGAACGGAATGAGGTAGGTAGTTGAAATTTTCAGAGTAGGTTAGGGAGACGAATATCTCGGTTAAGTTTGTTATTGGGCAAAATTGTCCAGATTTAATTTGATTTCTTCGATGGTGCAGTTCTCATTCTCATGATTGCTCATTTAATCTTGATAAATAAACTATTATTTGAATTGAATTCCCTTTATGATGCAGTTCTATCATATGAATACATTGATATAATTCCCAACTCTAAGAAACCAATACTTTTGGAGATATAATTTGTCTGTTTGTACTAGAGCGCCAGAAAGCTCCTGTCCACAGGGCTTGAACCCATTTATTGTTCATAAAAATGGATCCGTTATTGCCACGGGGATGAAATCATTTCGAGAACTTGTCACCAATAATGAAAATTATCCAAATATACCGACAATGTCAACACCTCTGAAGATTCCGGCTCAAGTTTTTCGACGATAGAAAGAATTTCGAGAAACACAATGATGAATAAGGTTAGGTAAAAATCGCCCCCGCACAACTCTCTTCATGCATATTCAGAAACTGGATACACTTTATCTCTCCAGTTAAGTTTCAAATAATAATTTATTTTAGTGTGGTTCTCTCAAAATCTCTCAAAACTACTCTCTACAAAATTTTCATTGTATGTATAACTCTCCAAACAATATCAATGAACTGTGTATGTGATATCTCACAATAAATCATTAAATCTGAATCATAAATTTCCCACTTCATTCTTCAATGTCAAACAAATCATAATATTGTCCTATTATCAGATTGTTTTCGAGTATTGATAACTGGATTAAATCCTTTTAAATTTAAATGAACGGAAGAAAATGAAAATTGTTCTGATAATGTTTGAAAATGCGATGACAGGTATTGCGCGTATGTTCTGGGGAACATCGCGTTATCATTTCGCCAAAATGTCTGTAACTTTCGTATTTTTTGACGAAAATGGTCTCAAACTTTTAAGTTCGACTCCCCAATGAAGAATTCGAGGTCAAATTTGATTCTGTCCAGCCGGCCGTCCGGCCGTTGCCACGATAACTTGAGAACGAAAAGAGCTAGCGACTTGAAATTTTCAGGGTGGGTGGCGCATCCCAATACGACGGACAAGTTCGTTAATGGGCATAATCGGCCCAATGGTTTCCGAGTAATAATTTTGTTTTCAACCAATATGAATCCGATCGAATTGAAACTTGGTGAGTAGTTGTATAATATGAACCTAAGCACGTTTGAGAAATTTTGTGCGAATCGTATGGCTAGAAAATTTTTAAAAAATTATTAAAAAATATTTTTATAGTTTTACAGTTTGTTTATGAGCATAATCAGCCAAACGGTTTTAGAGTTATAGCCATCTGAAATTTTCTGAAATTTGGTGGTTTTTTGTTCCTCATTAACTCGAAAAATACTGAACCGATTGAATTCAAACATGGTTATTAGATGTAGAATGCCAACGCGAAAATGCTTACAAAATTTGGTGAGGATAGCATTTGTAGAAAATTTTTAATAAATCATTGAAAATAAAAAAAAAATTCTATATATCAGTAACTATTCGTTTGAAATTGCTTAAATTTTGCAAGAGCCTTCATAACCTAACTCTACTGCCAAGTTTCAAATTTTAATACGATCGGTTAAATATTGTTGGAGATTCGAGCATTCTTGTGTGAGTTCAGTAGATGGGTGACCGTTGCCTCGATAACTTTCGAACGAAAGGAGATAGGGACTTGCAATTTTCAGGGTAGGTTGCGTATCCGAAAAGGATAGTTGAGTCCGTTTTTGGGCATAATCGGTCAACCGGTTTCCGAGTTATACCCACCTGGAATATTATTTCCTTAATAACTCAAAAAATAATTATTCGATCGAAATGGTGCTTGGTAACTATATAGTAGTAGAAAATCAACATAAAGACGTGTTTAAAATTTTGTAAGAACCGTACCCCTAGAAAATATGAAAAAAATGACGAAAAAAAAAATTTTAAGAACCGTACCCCTAGAAAATTTTTAAAAAATCACGAAAAAAAAAATTGGTTCAAGCACTGACGTGAAGTCAGAAGCTTTTGTGCTTCACGTCAGTGCTTGAACCAATTTTTTTATCTTTTGTAATGGCTGAGATAATCCATTGGAACATGTGTACTCTGACACCTGGTATAAGGCGAGTTTTCTGTAGCAACACTGGCCGTTTCTCGCATCCTAATCGCCACTGTTTCCTGTCCAGCCATTCATTTATCTTTGTAGATATAAGTTTAGATTTAAAATCTAGATATTCAATAAGTATTGAGCGGAATTGTAGAATGTAAGAACTATTGTAAGAGCTTTAAAAAGAAATATTACCCGATTCCCAATTTCATTTGACAATTTTGGTATGATTTTTACGCTCGCTTAGGGGACGAAGAGACGGTTTTCAGCCTTTTCCTACAATGTTTACGCAGTTGCCGAAAATTTCTCTGTTTCGGTTTCAGGTGATCAAAATACAGGTTGGCCAACCTGTATTTTCATCATTATATTCTATCTCATGAATTATAGTTAACATTATGGAAAACATTCCGCCATATTCACAAAGCATTCAATCTCCGTTAAGTCCTAACTGAGGTCCTCAGGTAAGGATAAATTGGGGATTATAAGGGACAATAAGGAATAAAGGTGGTAAAACAGGCCTGTTTCACCACCGTTAAATACGTTAACTGAAGTTGCGTTTAAAATTTATCCTTAACTGAGGACCTCAGTTAGGACTTAACGGAGATTCAAACACATAACAATGCTTTGTGAATACGGCGGATTATTGGATTGAACATAACGACTTTAATATATTCTGACTTTCGCTTCAGTTCGTCAACTGGAAAACAGGATATATTTTTATTGTGTTCATACTCCCAATTATGACCCATTAAAAAATTGGTTCAGGCCCTGTGGACAGGAGCTTTGAAGCTCTTGTTCTAACTTTGACAAATCATATCTTCGTAAGTATTGGTAAGAGTTGGGAATTATATCAATGGATTCTTATGATACAACTTCATAATAGCAGAATTTAAATTCAAACATCATAAAATAATTCAAATTCAAAAAGAGTGCCAAAAATTATTAATCCAAAACCAATACCTAGAGCAATTCTACCCAACAACGAACTCATCCGAGATATTCGTTCCTCAATCCTATGATGAACGATATATTTTTTCCTCAAATCCACTCTGAAAATTATATCATATCAATTGAAACTTTGGCCAATATTTCAGTTTTGTTTTTACTGGAGATATTCTGAACTCAATATTATTAACTTACCATTACCATTTCCATCATCATGTGGATCAACCATTGGCATTAAATATCAAAATTTGACATATCATGTCTCAGAGAATTAAGTTGACATGTGTCAACACAGATCATATTATAATAATTCATAGATAGAATAATTATCGCATTCTGTAAAAACACAGAAGTACGATTTATTATTGAAAATTTGAAAAATCATATCTCCGAAAGCATTAGCTTCTTAGAGTTAAAAATGACATCAATGGATTCCTCCTTCTGAAATTTGTAATTTAAAACAATTTTTTTTTGTTACTCCGAAACCATCTGACCGATTTTACCCAATAACGAACTTAGCCGAGATATTCATGTCCCAAAACTATTCTGAAAATTTCAACTATCTAGCTCATTCCGTTCGAGAGTTATCGTGTTAACGGCCGGCCGGACATAATCGATTTCGACCACGTTTTCTTGACCAGTGAGTCGAACCAAATCGTTTAAGACCATTTTCAGCCAAAAATTCGAAAATTACAGACATTTGGGCAAATTGATAAGCACTCTGTTCCGAAGAACAAGAGCGCCAAAAAGGAGCCAGCAAAATCTTTCTGTAAAGGGACGAAATTAAAAATTTGAGAAGTTGTTGACGCGTTGGAGTTTGGTATTCGATTTTATTCCTCGTCGCCATAATTGATTTGAACTAGATGGAACTTGTTCGAGATACTGAGAAGCTGAAATTTCAACCAGTGGCAGACTTTGCTCATTTGCGAACTTCATAATCTAGCTTAACTAACTTATTTTGTTCAAAAGGTATCGTGTAGCATGGGCAAACAGAATTAAATTTTAGCGATAATTCTTTTCCAGAAAGTCTAATTGTATTTTTATTTCCGCCAAAAATATTCCAATAGTCAGATATTTAGATGAAATGATACGAGAATGCAAAAAGAGATGGTATCAATATGAAAACAATAAGGATTTATATTTCAATAAGAAACATAGCTAAACTAACGGAGAAAGCACTATAAAATATTAGAACAGATAAACAGGGTGTGTCTAAATTGATTCGAAATTTTTTAAGAGGAGTCTTTCATATAGTTTTGTGTTCTAAGCGCCGTCCCCTCCAAGTTATTGACCTTTGAAATTGGGGAAAACCACTGGACTTTGAACTTCCAACAATAAAAATATGTCATCATTAAGACTTTATTTGTCACCAACCTCCTAGACATTAATTAATATGAATACATATGACAGCATCCTTCTTAATTTTTTCAACAAATTAAAATGTCTGTGAATTTATATGATGAAAGTCTAAGTAATTTTTTTTCTGTAGTCAAACTAACAATTTCAGTAAAAGAGGTAATGATACAAAAAATGTGCATAATGAATTTGTCTTCTTGAATCAATTTTTTTATTTGAAAAATGTTTCGTATCTGAAAGTTCTCATTCAAACTGCACTAAGAAACTAGTGAATACATTCTTACCAAAACTTTTTTAGGTCATAATGAAGGAATGAATTTGGCAAGTTTTTAAAATAATTTTGTCATAAATCAATTGTGTAAGTTTGAAAGTTGAAGACAAATTTATAATATAAATTAATTTATCTTTTCCACATATACCAGCTCTCAAATCATACTAATTCTTTTTCAACATCTAATACAGCACAGTTTTTCTTTTTTTGGCGCTCTAGTTCCTCGGAACAGAGTGCTTATCAATTTGCCCAAATGTCGGTAATTTTCGAATGTTTGCCTGAAAATGGTCTCAAACGATTTGGTTCGACTCACTGATCAAGAATCCGAGGTCGAAATCAATTCTGTCTGGCCGGTCCGGCCGGCCGGTTAGCCGTAGGCACGATAACTCTCGAACGAAAGCAGTTAGAGGATTGAAATTTACAAAGTGAGTTTGGAGCGTAAATATCTCGGACAAGTTCGTTAATGGGCAAAATCCTTCAAGCGGTTTCGGAGTTATGGCCGATTTTAGTAAAAATATTTTTAACGCAATGAAAAATTATATACAATTTACACTTATTTATTCAATATTGTGACGCGTTTCGTCGACACAGCGACTTCATCAGACAACATCATACAGTATGCTGTAGTCTGATGAAGTCGATGAAGACGCTTTGTCGACGAAACGCGTCACAATATTGAATAAATAAGTGTAAATCGTATATAATTTTTCATTGAGTTAATATGGATTTGCATCAAGTAAAAGCCACAAGCCTTATTAAAAAATAATTTTTATGAATATTCCCGAAACCGATAACTTGATCTATCTGAAATTTAGCTTCAAATTGTAGAATCATGACCTTTATACGCATGTGAAGTTTTGTATTGACCAGGTTACCGCAAAGTGTCAATGAAAATTAAAAAAAAAAATTTCTACAATATCTCTCGAACGGAATAGGCTAGGCAGTTGAAATTTTCAGAGTAGGTTAGGGAGATGAATATCTCGGTTAAGTTCGTTATTGGGCAAAATAGGCCAAATGGTTTCGGAGTAACGAAAAAATTTTTTTTTTATGTAACAAATTTCAAATCAATTTTCATTTAAGATGCAGCTTCACCATAAAAATCCATTGATGTCATTTTTAACTCCAACAAGCTAATACTTTCGGAGATATGATTTTTTCGAAATATCAATAATGAATCGTACTTCTATGTTTTCACAGAATGCTATAATTATTCTATCTAAGCTTTATTATATGCTCTGTGTTCATACTCGTACATGTGATCCTGTTTGATAAGAGAGAGTCAAATTCATTTCAGCTATTTTAATTTGATTTCTTCCATGGTGCAGTTATCATTCTCAGATTGCTCATTTATTATACATACCATATATTGTTCTGACGAAAATAAACCAAAATTGTAGTCAAATTTGATCAACGTAGAAAAAAATTACGAAAATTGGTGAGAAATCTGTTTAAAATCACCAGATCTCAAATAACTCGGAACCTGTTGATTTTCGGTTATCAATAAATATGGCTCAAATGAGTCACATTAACACCTCCTCCAAGGTTCACGTCTCAATTTAGAATCGGAAAGAGTGTCCCTCTTTTAAATTATCCTAAAATGTTGACGCAGTTCCTGGAAGTGGCTCAGTTTCGTTGTCAGTTGGCCAGCCTGTATAAAAAGTATTTGTCTGTAACCTGCATATGAATTTTGTCGCAATTAAATTTATTGAACTGATGGTTCTTCATAATTTTCCTAAATCAATTATTCGAACACTCATTTTGTTGAATTTAATTATAAACATTACTCAAAACAATAATCCGTATAGCAAATTTTAAGATACCTGTTTCATCCAATTTTGATACTATAACGGAGTAAATTAATGTTTACTTCGCAGAAACCGAAGATGATATTAATATTGTGTAAAATTTATAGCTATATGTATATCGCTTAATTGGATACCGACTACCGAGTTTCCAGGAATCGAACAGCGAAAAAGGTTTTATATTCCCCCTGAAACTTTGACAGTTCACGTTTCGAAGTATGTAGCATTTCAATATGGAATATAAAAATTGGTTCAAGCACTGACGTGAAGTCAGGAGATTTTGCGCGTATGTTCTATTGTCCATTCTCCTGTATTGGACACTTTTAATCGAATTTACCATGGTAAATTCGTAGTCCAATAAAGGAGAATGGACAATAGAACATACGCGCAAAAGCTCCTGACTTCACGTCAGTGCTTGAACCAATTTTTTTTCGTGAATTCGGGAGCTTTTGCGCGTATGTTCTATTGCCCATTCTCCTCTATTGAACACTCTTAATCGAATTTACCATGGTGAATTCTATTGTCTGTTCTCCTGTATTAGACACTCTTAATCGAATTTATCATGGTGAATTCGATTAAGGCTGTCCAATACAGGAGAATAGACAATAGAATTCACCTTGGTGAATTCGATTAAAAGTGTCCAATACAGGAGAATGGACAATAGAACATACGCGCAAAAGCTCCTGACTGCACGTCAGTGCTTGAACCAATTTTTTTTTCGTGAAGTCAGGATAGAAAGCAATGATGAAAAAATTAACACATTTTTGTCTACCTTCAATTCTTCTGTAGGAGAAGAATACATAATTATTCTTGAAAAATATTACTGGAATTAATGTCATATTTAAATAATCAAAGTATAGAAAATTATAAGTTTAGTTACTAACATATTGAATGAAGTTCAATTGAATTCCAGTAATATTCAATTACTTTTTCTTAACCAATAAATGTCCATATATAGATCTAAAGGTGATGAGGTGAAACATAAAGATATATTCTCATTAGTGATAGAAAAACTGGCCTAAAATTCCTCTCTACCCATCACGAGATTTAATATCCACAAATGAGCTTCTCACCTTACAAGATCAGAAGCCTTCCGCAAAATTCAAAAGTCCCCTCTCGCAAATATACTCCTCTGAAGGCACATGGATCTCTTGAAGAAGAATCGCCTTCTCTATTTCTCAAAGATATTCACTTTTGTTCATAGAAATCTCTTCAATATTTTGTTGCCTCCTCCTAAGGAGGATCTCTTTCAAAACCAGGTCTGACCGCTACAGGACTCTATGTAGGGCTATCATCTCCCATAGATTTGTGATGAAATAACACGATTTTCCCATAACATACGCGCAAAAATATGTCATCATGACATTCATATTTATTATTTGAAGGTTCTCGCAAAAATACGGCCACAGACAACACATCATATGACGATTCGCATCCAGCTACCGAACTCACAAAAGGCTGCCCGGTTCTCCAACAATATGGATCTGATCGTGTTCAAGCTTGGAACTCTGTAGTAGAGTTAGGTTCTGAAAGCTCTTCCAAAATTTCAGCCATGCCGGACGAATAGTTTATGATATATGGAATTTCTTTCAATTATTTTTAATTATTTTTTTTTAATTTTCTAGTCATACCATCCTCACGAAATTCAGCAATAATTTTCGCGTTGTCATTCTACAACTAATAACCATGTTTGAATTCAATCGGTTTTGTATTCTTCGAGTTAATGAGGAACAAAAACAACCAAATTTCAGAAAATTTCAGATGGCTATAATTCTAAAACCGTTTGGACGATTATGCTCATAAACAAACTCAAATGTGGCATTCAGATGCACAACCTAGCCTGAAATTTTCAAGCCGCTATCTCTTTCCGTTCTCAGGTTATCGTGACAACAAAAATATTTTTTAATAATTTTTTAATAATTTTCTAGCGATAAGATTCTCACCAAATTTCACAATCGTGCTTAGGTCTAGATTCTACAACTATTCACCAAGTTTAAATTCGATCGGTTTTATTTTGGTTGAAATCAAAATTATACTCGGAAACCATTGGGCCGATTATACCCATTAACGAACTTGTCCGTCGTATTGGGATGCGCCACCTACCCTGAAAATTTCAAGTTGCTAGCTCTTTCCGTTCTCAAGTTATCGTGGCAACGGACGGCCGGACGGCCGGCACCACAGAATTAAATTTCACATTTGGGCAAAACTATAACGCGATGTTCCCCAGAACATACGCACAAAAATTGGTTCAAGCCATGTGGACAACAGCTTTGGCGGTCTCGTTCAAACTTTGACATATCATCAGCCGTATTCACAAATCATTCAATCTCCAATAAGTCCTAACTGAGGGCCTCAGTTAAGGATATATATGAATCGCAACCTCAGTTAACGTATTCAACGGTGGTGAAATAGGCCTGTTTCACGTTAATTTCCACGTTAACTGAAGTTGCTATTTAAATGTATCCTTAACTGAGGACATCAGTTAGGACTTTACGGAGATTGAATGCTTTGTGAATACGGCGGTTTATCTCCGAAATAATTGGTTCCTCATGTATTCTTATGATAGAACTCCTCAACCATGAAAGTAATCAAATTTAAAAAGCTAAAATAAATATGACTCTCTCTTATAGAACAGGATGACATGTATGTAGATAGAATAATTACAGCATTCTGTGAAAACATAGAAGTACGATTCTTTATTGAAATTTCGAAAAATCATATCTCCAAAGTTATTAGCTTGCTAGAGTTGAAAATTATATCAATGGATTTTTATTGTGAAACTGCATATTGATTGATTGCTCCAAACCTACCCTGCAAATTTCAATCCTCTAGCTCCTTTCGTTCGAGATTTATCGTGTTAACGGCCGGCCGGACGAACGGCCGGCCGGATAGAATCGAATTCGTACACGGATTCTTGATCAGTGAGTCAAACAAAATCGTTCAAGAGCATTTTCAGCCAGAAATTTGAAAATTACAGACATTTGAGCAAATTGATAAGCAATCTGTTCCGAAGAGCAAGAGCGCCAAAGATTCGTCCACCGTAGGATCTAGCTTTTTCCCCTAAAAAATTGATGGGTGCCAAAACTGATCCTATTTTGATCAGTTTTGGCATTATGTTTCGCAGGCCCTGGGGCTTGAAAAATATATTACTTTTGTTATGCTGGTTCCAAAAAAGGTTTATAACAATGCCAGTACTTTAAGAGTGATAGGGATGAGAATACTATACAGTCACGACACGATCAAAGTGGAATGTTTATACAGTCACGATGAAAGTGGAATGTTTTCATTTGAAATTGGTTTACTTCAGGGGGTAAAAATAGGAAGTGGAAATTCTAGGATTAGCCTTTTACCACCATCAATCAACGATTGGACATATAATTCGGGATATTAGCCATACCAAATCCCAAGTTTTTATTAAAACCATTACCATTAATATAGTGGTTGAGGAAATATGAATAATATAATATGTTTCCATATCCAACTGGTATTTTGGAAATCGAATTAATCCGAATGAAAACATCAAATTGCAATTCTCAATTTTTGCAACTTCCCAATTCAGTTCATTAGGGAGTAATTGTGCCTACGGCTAGACGGATGTACTTAAGGGGTTAGGTGTAGTCAGAGACAATTTTAAATAATTTTGTTTGCCAGTAAATTACGTTATTTTATAAAAGTAAAACTATAGTATCAGTATCGACTTGATAAAACAGAAATTTCAGAAAAAAAATCTTAATAATTTTAAATATAATGGCTGTTTGTGTTGATCCAGTTCCAACCGAAGCTGCTTGCGGTGACAATCACTTATCCTTGCAGAGTCATCTGAAATCAATCGGACAAAAAAAAATAGTTTTATTAATAGACAATCTAGTATCCTTAGAGATTCATCAAAAATCAATCGGACAAAAAAAAATTGTGTTATTAATAGACAATCTAGTGCCTGATCGAAGCTTTTTTTTTCTCTTCGAAATTAACAAAATGGCAGACTCGGGAAAATTTTTTCTATATTTTCGGGAAAACCAACAGTTAATTGCTTATAAAAATCGAAATTAAAAGAAGAGAAAATCCTTTGATCAGGCACTAACGCATTTGAAGTTTTACACTCAATTTACGTATTATTTAATTACTTACATAGTCATATATTCCTGGGCCATATAATAGTTCTTCAGCAGTTGTGGTAGCTTCCAAAATATCTATTTGATGTTGTCTACGTAGAATTGTACCTTCTGGAGTGTTGTCGTTAGCACGCTAGCTAGCTGCTGTTAGCTATACCTGCTCTCGCCGAGAGCCCTTTGCTAATTATCGAATAACTCGAAAAGTATTTGTTGGATTTACTTCAAATTGTCAGAGAATATTTCTGAGATACCTATTATGCTTAGGGAAAATGCAAAAAACCATTTTTTGAAAAAGGCTGACTACACCTTACCCCATAATTAAATTTGACCTCGGATTCTTCATCAGTGAGTCGAAACTAAATATTGACAAAATTGTTAGGCACTCTGTTCAGGAGAACTAGCGTGCCAAAAGGTAGGTTTGTATTGAGAAGTTGAATTATATAACAGTGCTTAAGTTATATCACATGAAACAACAAATACTGTGAGCGCCAAGAGAATGGAGTAATAGATTTATTTTCTCCCTTGAATAGCGAAAAATGATTTGATATGTCAAATGAATCTATTTTTCAAAGAACATTTTCCAGCAATTCTTATTGTTCTACCATTTCCCGTTACCAAGAAGTGACGTGATCGATATTTTTTCCTATTGCTAGGCTTTATTTTTGTTCTTGTCATGAATAGATCATAAAATTCTAAATTCACTAATGCACGTATAACGCCATTTGGGTCACTACTTTCAAGATATAATTTTTTTAAATTTGAGAAACATGTGAAAATTTTGAAATGAAGTCTTCAATAAACACATTTTTTTGCAAAAATGATATTTGAAGGTGTCATAACTCACAAAAGTTATCAAGATAAGTGTACGCCAATCGAGATTGAAACTAGGAACACACATTTTTGAAGAGTTTCAGGCTGTATTGGTCTTATTTCGAATCTTCTGTTTCAACCGAATCCTCTGTTTCAACTCCTTGATGTTATTTGACCGATTAATGTAAACTTTGCTTTTAATATAACCCCATAAGGAAAAGTCTAACGGTGTCAGATCTGGAGACCGAGCCGGCCATTCAATAAAATCTCGCCGACCGATCTACCTGTTCGGAAACACTTCCTTCAGAAAATCACGTACGTCTTGAAAATTATGGGGTGGAGCTCCATCCTGTTGGAACCATAGCGGTTCATTTGGGAGATCCGAAGATCTGCATCGTTCGGAAAAAGTTCCGTTAACGCCGGAATCAGGTCATCGCGTAATAAATCCAAATATTTGGACCTGTTAACGGTCGTTCAATATAACTCTGTTCCTAACAGTTCCAGCCCATACATTCTCTTTTTCAGGAAATTGTGTATGTGCCTCCATCGTCCAGTTTCAATTGTGATCTGACCAATAGCGGCAGTATTGTCTATTGTATAAATTTTATTTAATTAAATAAAAATTGCTTCGGCACTATGAATAAAATTCGAGCTGGAAACCCCCTATCGGCATTGCAAAGGTCCTTCGTTTGTTCGGGAAACTCTACGGCCCAAATCACCTCTGTTCAGTTCGTGCACTAAATTAATCTTGAATAGGTAATTTATGGTATTTTAATTCTCAAAACTGATTTTTGCGATATATCATTATTTGCCGCTATGGTTGTCGAAGATAAATGGGGATTTTCCTCCAACTTTAATAAAATGTTCAAGTCTACCTCCTCTGGAATTGCTGGTCAACCACATTTTGGATGAACCTTCACCTACCGAACTTATCATACTTCCTGATTATTTTACTAACAGCCCACCGAGTTATAGGTCATCATTGAGATATTTTTCATTGAAATTATCACACACTTCTTGATGGGTACGTGTTCTAACCCCTAATAATCAGAGTTTCTATTCTGTCTGATGCCGAAAAACGCTGAACCATTTTATGTTTAGTTTTTGACAGTAGACGAATAAAAAATAACAAACTAATTCGAATTAAGTTTAGATATGACTACCAGTTCCAAAGCTTTGCAATATTCACTAGGCGAGTTGGTACTAGAAGAACACACAAGAAATGAGTTTCGGTATCAACACTGGTATCGTGTTTGTAATAAAGAGTGTTTATTTGATGAAGAATTAATCGAGGACGCAATTTATAGATTTGTACATGTTTTTCAAAATAAATATAATAAATAAATAATTAATATTTCGAGAATTATTGAGCCACATGGCTTCACATGTGCATTACTGAATTGAAAGAAAAATTACAATCACGAAAAAATTTTCTTTGAAAAATGAATGACCTACTTTGACATATCAAACCATTTTTCGATACTTCTCTGAAAGGGGAGAAAACAAATCCATTATTGCATACTTTTGACGTTCACTGTTTATAGAAGGACACATTAAATTTTGCAATTCATTTTAAACTCAGTGAAGAAAATTAGAGTACTGCTAATACAATGAATCCAAATGGAGTTCGTGCAATAACAACAGCTTGGTAACTTCGTTACATACTGTCTACTAGGTAATCTGGTGTAATATTGCTTCACAACCGTAGCTAAAGTTCCGTGAGATCATTCATCATCTTAGGAGCAGGTCGGTGACAATCTAACCTCCTTTGGCGAATAACGCATGCATGCTACATGGCATTTAAATCAGGCGATTTTTGTGGTTAGTGATGGATGTGTAATTCATTATTACTGCCTGGCATTGATGACCAAGGTGACCTGGTGTGGTCTGGCATCATCACCCAAGAATTGTAATTTTCCATCGATAGCACTATGAAAATTCTCCATTTGATAATATGATAAGTAATCATTAAAGGATACTGTGGGAGGTATATTCATCATTGAATGGTTTCTTTGTGGGTATTTTCTCCCAAACTCTGAAAAATATCTATAAAATAAAAAATTAATTATATTGTTATTTGCTTCTGCGTAAGAAACACAAGATATTTGTCAGAAGCAATCAATCGAACAATGTTGCTAACAAATAACAACGAAAAAACATCAACGAAGAAACAACTATATCGTAACGTTTCGGAGTCTATATCAGACTCCTTCGTCAGACGCTTAACGAAAAAATGTTCAGAATTATTTTGTTGATTGTTATTCTGAGATTCGAGAATTGTCACATTGACAGTATTTGAAAACATAGTTTTACTTTGTGTAGAAATGTCCAAGTTATACCTCCTTTTTCAATAAATTCAGCCAAATATGGTCAATACCAAGTTTTTTTACTTTGTGTAGAAATTTCCAAATTCCACGTCGTTTTTCAATCAATTCAGCCCAATATATCAATACCATATTTAACTGAATTTATTGAAAAAGGTTGTGGAACTTGGAAATTTCTACACAAAGTAAAACTATGTTAGCTATGATTTTCAAATACTGTCAATGTGACAATTCTCGAATCTCAGAATAACAATTTACAAAATAATTCTGAAGATTTTTTCGTTAAGCGTCTGACGAAGGAGTCTGATATAGACTCCGAAACGTTAGTTGTTTCTTCGTTGATGTTGTTTCGTTGTTATATGTTAGGCAACATTGTTCGATTGATTGCATCTGGCAAATTTCTTGTGTTTCTTACGCAGAAGCAAATCACAAAATAATTATTTTTTTGCGCGTATGTTCTGGGGAACATCGCGTTATCATTTTGCCCAAATGTCTGTAACTTTCGAATTTTTTGACGAAAATGGTCTCAAACGATTAAGTTCGACTCCCCAATGAAGAATTCGAGGTCAAATTTGATTCTGTCCGGCCGGCCGTTGCCACGATAACTTGAGAACTAAAAGAGCTAGCTACTTGAAATTTTCAGGGTGGGTGGCGCATCCCAATACAACGGACAAGTTCGTTAATTGGCATAATCGCATAATTGAAACTTGGTGAGTAGTTGAAGAATATGAACCTAAGCACGTTCGTGAAATTTCGTCCGAATCGTATGACCAGAAAATTTTAAAAAAATTATTAAATAAGATTTTTGTTGTCACGATAACTTGAGAACGGAGAGAGATAGCGGCTTCAAGTTTTCAGGTTAGGATGTGCACCAGAACGCGACATTTCAGTTCATTTATGAGCATCATCGGCCAAACGGTTTTAGAGTTATAGCCATCTGAAATTTTCTAAAATTTGGCGGTTTTTTGTTCCTCATTAACTCGAAAAATACTGAACCGATTGAATTCAAACATGGTTATTAGTTGAAGAATGCCAACGCGAAAATGTTTGCAAAATTTGGTGAGGATAGCATTTGTAAAAAATTTTTAATAAATCATTGAAAAAAAAAATCTATATATCAGTAACTATTCGTTTGAAATTGCTGAAATTTTGCAAGAGCCTTCATAACCTAACTCTACTGCCAAGTTTCAAGTTTCAATACTATCGGTTAAATATTGTTGGAAATTCGAGCATTCTTGTGTGAGTTCAGTAGATGGGTTACCGTTGCCTCGATAACTTTTGAACGAAAGAAGATAGGGACTTGCAATTTTCAGGGTAGGTTGCGTATCCGAAAGGGAGAGTTGAGTTTGTTTTTGGGCATAATCGGTCTAACGGTTTCCGAGTTATACCCACCTGGAATATTATTTCCTTGATAACTCAAAAAATAATTATTCGATCGAATTGGTGCTTGGTAACTAGTAGTAGAAAATCAACATAAAGACGTGTTTAAAATTTTGTAAGAACCGTACCCCTAGAAAATTTAAAAAAAATGACAAAAAAAAATTTCAAGTACCGTACCCCTAGAAAATTTTAAAAAAATCACGAAAAATAATATTGGTTCAAGCACTGACGTGAAGTCAGTAGCTTTTGCGCGTATGTTCTATTGTCCATACTTCTGTATTGGACACCCTTAATCAAATTTACCATGGTAGATTATGTTGTCCATTCTCCTGTATTGGACACTTAATTCGAATTTACCATGGTAAATTCGAATTAAGAGTGTCCAATACAGGAGAATGGACAACATTATTTACCATGGTAAATTCGATTAAGGGTGTCCAATACAGAAGTATGGACAATAGAACATACGCGCAAAAGCTTCTGACTTCACGTCAGTGCTTGAACCAATTTTTTTTATTTTATAGATATTTTTCAGAGTTTGGCATAGAAAACCCAGAAAGTAACCATTCAATGATAATATATCGATAACCTATTCAACAATAACAATAATCCTATTCAAATATTTATTTTTATTTTTTTTATAAATTCGTTATTTAAACCATACAATAATAACCCATAAGAAAGAAGTTATTATGTGCTTATTGCAGTACCTGTTCCTTAGCGCCTATGCGGTAACACCGCTAGTCACATAACAGCAGGTCGAGCACCATGACTAGGCAACTACCGTAAAGTCGAACAGACTGCTTAATTCTAAAAGAATGTCCCTACACGGCTGATTCCAGCACAATCCGACAACACAGCTGGCAGTCAGTAAAAGAGTTAGCAATAATGTTGAAATGAATGGACAGCTGGACTCTGGAGGATGAGATTCAGTTTCTACGGAACGAGGGAACCAGAAGCAGAAATTTCTTCGAATCGCTTGTGTTGATTCGAATACGGAGTATTCGTTTGACGTTGCCGAGTACGAAACATGTCAACGGCAAACTTGGAAGAGTGAGTCGAAATTCCGAAACGAACATATTAGAATATCGCGATAAATGAGCATGGGATTTAAAATTCAATAAAACCTTTCGCTAAAAAATTTCCAAAAAATGTATACTCAGCGGTGCAGAAATCGCATCTAACGCAATACTCCCAGCTACCCATTTTCGACCAGACTAGGTACAAACGATTACAACGTGGAGAAAATAATTAGATATTCAAATAATCTTTATTGTTTATGGGTTTGTTGCCCCCTCTCTATTGGTCAAAAACTCCCTTACACTTCGTTGTATTCATTCTGGCAGAAGCTACAGATCTTGCATCGTGTGTGCAACGAGCTTCTCCACAGAGACTTATTTTTCGATCTGGCGAAAGCGCTCTACTCGTTGATTTTTTCTTTCAAATTCAGTAAATACTATTACCTATATTTCAGGGGAATTTTCCTAGACTGGCTACTCGGATGACTATGAACTTGATGTTGGAGTTCTGCAAGGTTCAGTACTTGGACCGCTTCTATTTCTACTGTTCGTGAATGATTCACCGAGTGATTCACCCATACATATTATAGCCGCTACAATTTCTCTATCAGCTGATTACTCCTCATTTTTGGCACTCTTGTTCCTCGGAATAGAGTGCTTATCAATTTTACCAAATGTCTGTAATTTTCGAATTTTTGGCTGAATATGGTCTTCAATGATTTGGTTTGACTCACTGATCAAGAATCCGTGGTAGAAATCGATTCTGTCCGTCAGAATTTCCGACCGGCTGTTAACACAATAACTCTCGAACGGAATGAGCAAGACAGTTGTAATTTTTAAAGTAGGTTTGAGGGATCAATATCTCGCTTAAGTTCGTTATTGGGCAAAATCGGTCTAATAGTTTCTGAGTACCTATAGTAAATTTTTTTTTTACATTACAACTTTTGAATTCGATTTTTTCAAGATGCAGTTTCATCATGAGAATCCATTGTTATCATTTTCAACTCTAACAAGCTACTTAATACTTTCGGAGATATGATGTTTCAAAGTTTCAATAATAAATCGTAAGTTCTATGTATTCACAGAGTGTGAACACAGAATCTGTGTTCACTATTCATAAATGTCATCTTTTCTAGCTATTAGAGATTGTCAATTCGTAGCTTGAAAATATTTTCTCTTGGAAAGCAAGTATTCGATTCTTGAATTTATGAATATATACAAGACTAGTTTGATGTAGTTTATGGAGGCAATATGAAAGAAGAACATAATGGAACCAAAAGAAATTACTGTTCGTTGACCACTGAGGTTAATATTACCTTTTACTTTCTTAAGTAGTGGCAGTGAGACATGTTCCTATATATAGTATTTTCATAATGTTGCTAGCAAAAAAATACTGAAATATGGATCTACATTTGTGTATCAAACATTATTTCTTGAGGTAAGGTAATATAATATATAACACAGAAAAGAATGTGTTAGTGGTATGAACTATTAAATTTTAAATTATTCAAAGAGGATAGTATTTTATTAATATTTTTTGAAATATCAAAATAATTTGTTCGTAATCCACTACCTACTCAAATAGTTATCAGGAATAAATGGACAATCTGCTATGATTGACTCCAGCCTTGCTCTAGACATTTCGATGATACTTTCCTTAGGTATTTCGAGTTGTGATAACTATGCACCGAGTGCAACTTGCAACAACCCATTGTTGAGGTTGAATCATTGCAGATTGCTCATCTAATCTTTATAGATAAAGGGCATAGCCGGTTAAATATGGGAAATCTGCCCCCATGGCTTTTTTGACTTACACTCAGGGGATCGATTTGGCATCGAATAAAAATAATTCACCTCAATTTTTAGCCCTTCAACTCAAATGGCTTTCGAGATTTTCGAAAAAACCTGTTTTTTAGATTTTGATTTTATTTGTATAGTAAAATTCGGAATTAATCAATGGTGATTTTTTTTCTTATTCATAGGAGTCTAAAATATAAAAAAAAAAAGCACTGACGTGTAGCCAGTACTCTTTGGCGCGCGTGTTCACGGTGGCTAATTTGAATTGAATGATGAGTACTTCAAGCTCAGTAGATAGAGCGAGCCGAAGATCTACCCAAAGGACAGTGGACACCATTCACTGTCGGTTCAAAAATTAACAGTGCTGTATCTAAGCTGCCATCAGGATAGATTAACAAAGTTGGAAAAGAACACAAGTGACTCTCCTTAGTCGCACAAGCTTCTAGAAGATTTGGGAGGGTCAGTATAATCCTAATCATGTTAATCGCACGCGCGCCAAAGCAGATTGACTTTTTACACTTTTTCTTTCATTGTTAAGTCAATCTGCTTTTGCGCGCGTGCGATTAACATGATTAGGATTATACTGACCCTCCCAAATCTTCTAGGAGCTTGTGCGACTAAGGAGAGTCACTTGTGTTCTTTTCCAACTTTGTTAATCTATCCTGATGGCAGCTTAGATACAGCACTGTTAATTTTTGAACCGACAGTGAATGGTGTCCACTATCCTTTGGGTAGATCTTCGGCTCGCTCTATCTACTGAGCTTGAAGTACTCATCATTCAATTCAAATTAGCCACCGTGAACACGCGCGCCAAAGAGTACTGGCTACACGTTAGTGCTTTTTTTTTTTTTTCAAGTTCCTTTAACAAATATAGCTATAAATACAGTTTGGCTGTTAGCTTTACCGTAGATCGAAAAAAAATGCGGTTGTGGGACCTCCGTTTGGAACGCAATTGCCTCTTCTCCAAATCCGAACGTATTTTAATATAGATCTACCGAATATAGTTATTTATAAATTCGCCTCAGGGCCACCATACAGACATTTCAACTCGGAAACAACGCCATTTCCCCCAAACTGACTTGTGTCCGTGCACTGAATTGACATGAATATTCTTTTAAAACCTCACAATATCGGCTCATTGCTTCCAACATAACCCAAACAACCCAAAACCATTCACTTCTCATCTGCGCAAGCGCAATATACTCGTGCCTGCAAGTCCTCCCAAAATTACACACCTCACAAAAAACTCCGATTCTCCAACACTAGTGGTTCAGGAGATATCACTTCTTGAATCCACGCATGCGCAGACCCTCACCAGGGGATTCTATAGAGGAATAGCATCCGCCACCCCAAAATCCCAATCCTCTCTGACGAAAGCACCAGCAGTTAAATCACTGATGGTCTGCTCATGCGCATAACGAAAAATGCCCGTAAGGGGTAACATCAATTTCGAAATTAGCCCCAGGGCCACGATACGGACACTTTAACTCGGAAACAACGCTACATCCCCCAATCTGACTTGTCCTTGCACTGAATTGCCATGAATATTCTTTTAAAACCTCACAATATCGGGTCAGCACTCCCAACATAACCCATGCAATCCAAAAACAGTCACTTCTCTTCTGCGCATGCGCAATCTACTTGCGGCTGGAAGTCCTCCCAAAATCACACACCTTACAGAAAACTCCGATTCTCCAACACTAGTGGTACAGGAGATATCGCCTCTTGAATCCACGCATGCGCAGACCCTCACCAGGGGATTCTGTAGAGGAATAGCATCCGCCACCCCAAAACCCCAATCCTCTCTGACGAAAACTTCAGCAGTTAAATCACTGATGGTCTGCTCATGCGCATAACGAAAAATGCCCGTAAGGGGTAACATCAATTTCAAAATTGGCCCCAGGGCCACGGTATGCACACTTCAACTCGGAAACAACGGTATTTCCCCCAAACTGACTAGTGTCCGAGCACTGAATTGCTATGAATATTCTTTTAAAACCTCACAATATCGACTCAGCACTCTCAACATAACCCATCCAACCCAAAAACAGTCACTTCTCTTCTGCGCATGCGCAATCTACTCGCGGCTAAAAGTCCTTTCAAAATAACACACCTTACAAAAAACTCCGATTCTCCAACACTAGTGGTTCGGAAGATATCGCATCTTTAATCTACGCATGCGCAGACCCTCATCAGGGATCTGGATTCTATGGAGGAATAGCATCCGCCACCCCAAAACCCCAATCCTCTCCGACGAAAACTACAGCAGTTAAATGACTTCTCATCTGCGCATGCGCACAACGAAAAATGTCCGGAAAGGGCAGCATGAACCTCCAAAAAATAGGTTTCGGCATTTTAAGCAAATTATTTCGCAAAATAGTAGTAATTTTTTTAATTTTTTCATGTCACGTGATCTTCACGAAATTTTGCAAAAGTGTTTGCATTGGTCTTTTGCATCTAACTACTGAGTTTCAATTTAATCAGATTAGTATTTTTCGAGTTATCCTGAAAACAAAATTTTAAAAATTTTGAAAATTTTTTTTGCTACTTTAGGGCCGTCCGATCAAAACAAAACTTCGCAGGCATATAAAGGTCATGATTCTACAATTTGCTGCCAAATTTCAGAAAGATCGAGTGATTGGTTCCGGAAATATTCATTAAAAACGTTTTGACTAAAAACGGCCTTAACTCCGAAACCGCTCGGTGGATTTCGCCCGTTAACGAACTTGTCCGAGATATTTACGCTACCAAACTACCCTGCAAATTTCAACGCTCTAAGTCGTTCCGTTCGAGAGTTATCGTGCTAACGGCCGGCCGGACCGGACGGACAGAATTGAATTTGACCTCGAATTCTTCATCAGGAAGTCGAACCTAATCGTTTGAGACCATTTTCGAAAAAAAATTCGAAAAATACAGACATTGTGACGAAATGATAGCACGCTGTTCCTTGCGGAACACGCGCGCAAAAACATGATCATGGTTCCTTAACGAAAAGCCGATTTTTAACGAAGGAAATAAAATTAAAATTTTCTTTTTGCGCGCGTGTTCCGCAAGGAACAGCGTGCTATCATTTCGTCACAATGTCTGTATTTTTCGAATTTTTTTTCGAAAATGGTCTCAAACGATTGGGTTCGACTCCCTGATGAAGAATTCGAGGTCAAATTCAATTCTGTCCGGCCGGCTGGTCCGGCCGGCCGGTCCGGCCGTTAGCACGATAACTCTCGAACGGAACGACTTACAGCGTTGAAATTTGCAGGGTAGTTTCGTAGCGTAAATATCTCGGACAAGTTCGTTAACGGGCAAAATCGACCGAGCGGTTTCGGAGTTAAGGCCGTTTTTAATAAAAACGTTTTTTATGAATATTTCCGGAACCGATCACTCGATCTTTTTGAAATTTGGCATCAGATTGTAGAATCATGAGCTTTATATGCCTGCAAAGTTTTGTGTTGAACGGACGGCCCTAAAGTGGCAAAAAAAAAATTTGAAAATTTGAAAATTTTATTTTCACGATAACTCGAGAAATACTGATCTGATTAAATTGAAACTCAGTAGTTAGATGCAAAAGACCAAAGCAAACACTTTTGCAAAATTTCGTGAAGATCACGTGACATGAAAAAAATAAAAAAATTACTACTATTTTGCGGAATACTTTGCTTTTAATGCCGAAACATATGTTATTGAGGTTCATGCTGCCCTTTCCGGGCATTTTCCGTATTGCGCATGCGCAGATGAGAAGTCCTTTAACTGCTGTAGTTTTCGTCAGAGAGGATTGGGGTTTTGGGGTGGCGGATGCTATTCCTCCATAGACTTCAGATCCCTGATGAGGGTCTGCGCATGCGTAGATTAAAGATGCGATATCTTCCGAACCACTAGTGTTGGAGAATCGGAGGTTTTTGTAAGGTGTGTTATTTTGAGAGGACTTTTAGCCGCCAGTAAATTGCGCATGCGCAGAAGAGAAGTGACTGTTTTTGGGTTGGATGGGTTATGTTGGGAGTGCTGAGTCGATATTATGAGGTTTTAAAAGAATATTCATAGCAGTTCAGTGCAAGGACAAGTCAGTTTGGGGGATGTAGCGTTGTTTCCGAGTTAAAGTGTCCGTACTGTGGCCCTGGGGCTAATTTTGAAATTGATGTTACCCCTTACAGGCATTTTTCGTTATGCGCATGAGCAGACCATCAGTGATTTAACTGGTGGTGTTTTCGTCAGAGAGGATTAGGGTTTTGGGGTGGCGGATGCTATTCCTCTATAGAATCCCTTGTTGAGGGTCTGCGCATGCGTGGATTAAAGATGTGATATCTCCTGAACCACTAGTGTTGGAGAATCGGAGTTTTTTGTAAGGTGTGTTATTTTGAGAGGACTTTTAGCCGCGAGTAGATTGCGCATGCGCAGAAGAGAAGTGACTGTTTTTGGGTTGGATGGGTTATGTTGGGAGTGCTGAGTCGATATTATGAGGTTTTAAAAGAATATTCATAGCAATTCAGTGCAAGGACAAGTCAGTTTGGGGGATGTAGCGTTGTTGCCGAGTTAAAGTGTCCGTACCGTGGCCCTGGGGCTAATTTTGAAATTGATGTTACCCCTTACAGGCATTTTTCGTTATGCGCATGAGCAGACCATCAGTAATTTAACTAGTGGTGATATCGTCAGAGAGGAGTAGGGTTTTGGGGTGGCGGATGCTATTCCTCTATAGAATCCCCTGTTGAGGGTCTGCGCATGCGTGGATTAAAGATGTGATATCTCCGGAACCACTAGTGTTGGAGAATCGGAGTTTTTTGTAAGGTGTGTTATTTTGAGAGGACTTTTAGCCGTGAGTAGATTGCGCATGCGCAGAAGAGAAGTGACTGTTTTTGGGTTGGATGGGTTATGTTGGGAGTGCTGAGTCGATATTATGAGGTTTTAAAAGAATATTCATAGCAATTCAGTGCAAGGAAAAGTTAGTTTGGGGGATGTAGCGTTGTTTCAGAGTTAAAGTGTCCGTACCGTGGCCCTGGGGCTAATATCGAAATGGATGTAACGCCTTACGGGCATTTTTCGTTATGCGCATGAGCAGACCATCAGTGATTTAACTGCTGGTGCTTTCGTCAGAGAGGATTGGGGTTTTGGGGTGGCGGATGCTTTTCCGCTATAGAATCCCCTGGTGAGGGTCTGCGCATGCGTGGATTCAAAAAGCGATATCTCCTGAACCACTAGTGTTGGAGAATCGGAGTTTTTCATGAGGTGTGTAATTTTGGGAGGACTTGCAGCCACGAGTATACTGCGCTTGCGCAGACGAGAAGTGAATGGTTTTGGGTTGTTTGGGTTATGTTGGGAGTAAAGAGCCGATATTGTGAGGTTTTAAAAGAATATTCATGTCAATTCAGTGCACGGACACAAGTCAGTTTGGGGGAAATAGCGTTGTTTCCGATTTGAAATGTCTGTATGGTGGCCCTGAAGCGAATTTATAAATAACTATATTCGGTAGATCTATATTAAAATGCGTTCGGATTTGGAGAAGATGCAATTGCGTCCCTAACGGAGGACCCACAACCGAATTTTTTTCTGATCTACGGTAAAGCTAACAGCCAAACTGTATTGATAGCTATATTTGTTAAAGGAACTTGAAAAAAAAAAAAAAAGCACTGACGTGAAGTCAGTACTCTTTGGCGCGCGTGTTCACGGTGGCTAATTTGAATTGAATGATTCAAAAATTAACAGTGCTGTATCTAAGCTGCCATCAGGATAGAGTAACAAAGTTGGAAAAGAACACAAGTGACTCTCCTTAGTCGCACAAGCTCCTAGAAGATTTGGGAGGGTCAGTATAATCCTAATCATGTTTATAGCACGCGCGCAAAAGCAGATTGACTTAACAATGAAAGAAAAAGTGTAAAAAGTCAATCTGCTTTGGCGCGCGTGCTATAAACATGATTAGGATTATACTGACCCTCCCAAATCTTCTAGGAGCTTGTGCGACTAAGGAGAGTCACTTGTGTTCTTTTCCAACTTTGTTACTCTATCCTGATGGCAGCTTAGATACAGCACTGTTAATTTTTGAATCATTCAATTCAAATTAGCCACCGTGAACACGCGCGCCAAAGAGTACTGACTTCACGTCAGTGCTTTTTTTTTTTTTTTTAGCCTTTTTGAAATATGTCAATCACCAAAACTCGTCAGAACATGTCTTTTATGCTCCTCTAGACTCAGGAATTTTTTTGGATTTTTTGAAGTGGTAGAACAATTTCAAAAAAATTAAAAACTCATTTTTTTCCTAAAATCCTGCGATTTAACACACGTTCATTTGAAACAATACGTAGGAAAAATTTTTCATGAAAAATATCTTCAAAGACAAACATAAAAAATTAGGAATCTAAAGTAAGTAAAAGGGCTAATGATTCGAAAGACACTTGGAGACGATTTTTATATTTTTTTATACAATCGGAAATCATTTTTGATACATAATAAAAATATATAATATATAAAAATAACAATAATTATAATCGAAACAATTACTAGATTAGTCTTCATCACTGTCTTCATTCATTACGACGCTAATGTAATTGTGTGAATTATGAGTAAAGAAAAAATTTTTGCTTGTTTTTTCAAAAAAAAATGTGTTAATTCGCACGATTTCAGGAAAAAAATTAGTTTTTAATTTTTTTGGAATTGTTCCACCACTTCAAAAAATCCAAAAAAATTCCTGAGTCTATAGGAGCATAAAAGACATGTTCTGACGAGATTTGGTGATTGACATATTTCAAAAAGGCTAAAAAAAAAAAGATTTTAATTTTCTTTCCTTCGTTAATAATCGGCTTTTCGTTAAGGAACCATGATCATATGTTTTTTTTATATTTTAGACTCCTAAGAATAAGGAAAAAAATCACCATTGATTAGTTCCGAATTTTACTATAAAAATAAAATTAAAATCTAAAAAACAGTTTTTTTTGAAAATCTCGAAAGCCGTTTGAGTTGAAGGGCTAAAAATTGAGGTGAATTATTTTTATTCGATGCCAAATCGATCCCCTGAGTGTAAGTCAAAAAAACCATGGGGGCAGATATCCCATATTTATCCGGCTATGCCCTTTAATGACAATTTTTGATGCATTAAAGCATTGCAGATTGCTCTTTTTTTTGGCGCTCTAGTTCCTCGGAACTGAGTGCTTATCAATTTGCCCAAATGTCTGTAATTTCGAATTTTTCGATGAAAATGGTCTTAAACGATTTGGTTCGACTCACTGATCAAGAATCCGTGGTCGAAATTCATTCTGTCCGGACGTCCGGCCGGTCCGGCCGGCCGTAGGCACGATAACTCTCGAACGGAATGACCTAGACAGTTGAAATTTTTAGAGTAGGTTTGGGAGATAAATACCTCGGCTAAGTTCGTTATTGGGCAAAATCGGACAGATGGTTTCGGAGTAACAAAAAAAATTTTTTTTTTACAAAGCAAATTCCAAATTAAATTTTTTTCAATAAGCAGTTTTACCATAAGAATCCAATGATATCATTTTTAACTCTAACAAGCTAATACTTTCGGAGATATGATTTTTCAAAATTTCAATAATAAATCGTATTTCAACGTTGTCACAGAATGATATAATTATTCTATGTATGAATTGTCATAATGTCAACTTATTTTCCTGAGACATGACATAATCCAATCAATCGAAGAATTGTGAGCGAAGTGAGAAAAATCTCAGTTGTTTGCTCCGAAATTAGTTTTACTCTGAAAAGTCTTACATTTCGGAACGAAACATGAAGTAAGAGATCTAAGAGTAGTGAGACTGCTTTTCATCCATAGACATAGATATAACTCTCGAACGGAATGAGGTAGGTAGTTGAAATTTTCAGAGTAGGTTAGGGAGATGAATATCTCGGTTAAGTTCGTTATTGGGCAAAATTGGCCAGATTTAATTTGATTTCTTCCATGGTGCAGTTCTCATTCTCATGATTGCTCATTTAATCTTGATAAATAAACTATTATTTGAATTGAATTTCCTTTATGATGCAGTTCTATCATAAGAATACATTGATATAATTCCCAGCTCTGAGAAACCAATACTTTCGGAGATATAATTTGTCTGTTTGAACTAGAGCGCCAGAAAGCTCCTGTCCACAGGGCTTGAACCCATTTTTGGCGCTCTAGTTCCTCGGAACTGAGTGCTTATCAATTTGCCCAAATGTCTGTAATTTTCGAATATTTCGATGAAAATGGTCTTAAACGATTTGGTTCGACTCACTGATCAAGAATCCGTGGTCGAAATTCATTCTGTCCGGCAGTCCGGCCGGCCGGCCGTAGGCACGATAACTCTCGAACGGAATGAGCTAGACAGTTGAAATTTTCAGAGTAGGTTTGGGAGATAAATATCTCGGCTAAGTTCGTTACTGGGCAAAATCGGACAGATGGTTTCGGAGTAACAAAAAAAAATTTTTTTTTTACAGAACAAATTCCAAATTAATTTTTTTTCAATAAGCAGTTTTACCATAAGAATCCAATGGTATCAATTTTAACTCTAACAAGCTAATACTTTCGGAGATATGATTTTTCAAAATTTCAATGATAAATCGTATTTCACAGAGTGATATAATTAATCTAGATATAGATCTAGATCAGGAAATTTTTGATCGATTACAAGGTAATTTTTCATTATTACTCTTTTTTGATACATGTTTTATGAAAAATCTACTATTTGTAGGTACTTTAAACCTGTTTTGGGCAATTGTCATACGAAACTTGTTGGCGCTCTAGTTCCTCGGAACTGAGTGCTTATCAATTTGTCCAAATGTCTGTAATTTTCGAATTTTTCGATGAAAATGGTCTTAAACGATTTGGTTCGACTCACTGATCAAGAATCCGAGGTCGAAATCGATTCTGTCCGGCCGGCCGTAGGCACGATAACTCTCGAACGAAAGGAGTTGGCGGATTGAAATTTGCAAGGTGGGTTTGGAGCGTAAATATCTCGGGCGAGCTCGTTAATGGGAGAAATCCATCAAGCGGTTTCGGAGTTATGGCCGATTTTAGTAAAAATATTTTGTATGAATATTTCCGAAACCGATCACTCGATCTATCTAAAATTTAGCATCAATATGTAGAATCATGACCTTCATACGCAAGTGAAGTTTTGTATTGACCAGATTACCGCAAAGTGCAAAAAAAAATTTCAAAATTTAAAAAAAGTTTTTCTACAATAACTCTCGAACGGAATGAGCTAGGTAGTTGAAATTTTCAGAGTAGGTTGGGGAGATGAATAATACGGTTAAGTTCGTTATTGAGCAAAATTGGCCAGATTTAAACGATTTCTTCCATGGTGCAGTTCTCATTCTCATGATTGCTCATTTAATCTTGATAAATAAACTATTATTTGAAATGAATTTCCTTTATGATGCAGTTATATCATAAGAATACATTGATATAATTCCCAACTCTGAGAAACCAATACTTTCGGAGATATAATTTGTCTGTTTGAACTAGAGCGCCAGAAAGCTCCTGTCCACAGGGCTTCAACCCATTTTTTAAAGATAATTTTTGAAGCATGTTTTTAAACGACACTTTTTTTTAATTTAATTCCTTCGTGATGCAGTTCTATAATAAGAATACATTGATATAATTCCCAACTCTGAGAAACCAATACTTTCGGAGATATAATTTGTCTGTTTGAACAAGAGCGCCAAAAAGCTCCTGTCCACAGGGCTTGAACCAATTTTTATTGTAGCAAAGAATTTCGAAGAGTTGAAACAGGTGACCCCATTCATTACTGAAATGTTCACCTGCTGGTGTAATAAGAATGGGCTTGTTGTCAATATAGAAAAAACTATTTTCATCCGATGCCACAGAGGATGTTCAAACTGCTGAATAATTGGAGGAATATGGGTTTCTACCGTTTTCAGCCTTTTAGGTAACCTCAGTTGAAGTGAGTTTTATATTATTATTATTAGGACTGCTCACGCCAACATTTTGTAGAGTGAAATAAAAGAAATTATGTTTCTAAGAACTCATCAACAGATTTATAAGAAAGTCGGTACATACAGTCGTGTCCGCTTTAATCGAGATCGATGGTATAATAAACTGTTCGTTATATAAGAATTTCGCACAACTCGGGTTTTACGAAGGTTCAGAATTTTTTGTCAACAGAATTTTTGTGTGATCAATTTTTGTAAATGAAACACATTTCATCAGGGTTCAACTAGAATGAGGTAAAAAATATGGGAAATCTTTGTGGACAGGGGCTTTGGAGCTTTTGTCAGACTTCTAGCGAGTAATTCAAACTTTAATATACATACATATATGCTCTTTGTTATAACTGAAAAATTATTTTCTTTATATCTACCGTCACAGATTGTTATCCAATAATTTTTTTCTGACTTCGTTTTAATGCTGTATTTTAATGTTAGATAATGTAATTTTATTTGATGAGGTACGACTGTTTTTGTGTCCAGTACTTTTGATCGTCATAATAAATTTTGTTTCAGCCTTGAAAAAGAAACGAATGGTTCCGAAACGTCGCGGCAAAGTCATAATTGATTAGTTTCATTCTGTCCAACTCCCTGTGAAATATACTAATTTAGTTGAACATGGACGTGAACACTGCAGAGTTTTAATACATAATATCTCCGAAAGTATTGGTTTTTCAGAATTGTGAATGATATCAATGGATTCTTATGATAGAACCGCGGAAATTTATAATGTAATTTTTTCTTCTACTCCGAAACCATCTGGCCGATTGTGCCCAATAACGAGCTTAACCGAGATATTTATCTCCAAAACCTACTCCGAAATTTTCAACTACCTAGCTCATACCGTTCGAGAGTTATCGTGCTAACTGCCGGACCGATGAGTCGAACCAAAACGTTTGAGCCCATGTTCAGCCAAAATTTGAAAATTACAGACATTTGGGCAAATTGATAAGCCCTCTGTTCCGCGGAACAAGAGCACCAAAAAACTTAACAACTGAATATTTACTCTGAAAAATAAATATATGAAACACATAACTAAATTCGAAAATTACATGACATTAATATATTCAATGTTCATCCTAAGAATAATTTGTTTGATTCTCTCATTCATCAATGATGGATCTATTTTTGTTTGCGGACTACAATATTTTTTCTTGTCTCATATTCGAACTCACTCAGCTCCAAGTAGGTGAGTAGTGTTATGATATGAATAATCTAAAACAATTTTTAAACGCTAGCATCGAATATAATAGTTTAAGAGTACGAAATTTTTTTGAAAATATAATATAAAAATTTTAATTTAATTGAGACTGATGCATAATAATTTTAAACTTAGATATCATTATGAATCATTTGGAATAAAGTTTTGGACATGTCAAATAAATCATGAATTCCCATCAAATATTATATATTTTGAGCTATTGGGAAAATTTTGAATAAGAATATAATATTATACTTCAAGAATTGATTAATAATTGATTTTGAAATATAAATTCAGAATTTGTCATTTATCGAAAGATAATTCTTTACATATCATTGTTAAACGAAAAGCTAAGATTGATCATGGTGGAAGAATGTATTCTTACACCATGGAATTGATATGATTATTGTGATTTATTTAGGAATAGTCAATTATTAATTATGTAATTATGTAACACTTCTCGTAACAAATTTATAGCTGGTAGTTAGAATATAAGTTTAATGTGTTGGAAAGGAACTATTATAATCTATAAATATTCCATTAGAAACTAATATAAGAATTTAAATCAACTTGAAGAATATTTTCTTACGAAAAGTTTGTATTCATTTCACATTCACCAGGATAAAAATTTTAGGAATAGTAAATACTTTTATCAGAATGGAAAGAAGTGGTGGAGTTGCAGTTATGAGGAATGATGGTAATGAATGAGATATGGAAATTTCAAAAGAATGGTTTCAAGTATTTCAAGAGATATTATCAAAAGTTTAGTAAGAAGAGCCTACACAAAAACAAAATTCATTAATTGTAATGTTTTAGGTCTGTAAGATATGATATATATCATACACCGAATTAGATAATAGGCTTATCAAAATGTTTCATACAAATCAAACGAACTTATTTGAAATATAACTAGTGTAACGTCCCATGACGTCACATTTTGGGAAACGCAGATTTGTTTTTCTCAACAGAGGAGCTCCCATGTAAACCGTGAATATTTGTCTATTGGGTTAACTGGGTTTTAGTTTACCATGTGTGGTCTCACCCTGGAAAATAATACTTTTGCGGGAAGATAACTGCGAGTAGAATTCCTTGTTAAGTTTCGACCTTTGTTGGGCGATTTATTGCCTATTTCCTGGAGTGGTCACACAATGCCCAGTGCTGGTATTCTTCTTATCAAGACGCTTTCGAAACCCCTAATCCCCTATATTTATCTATCATCTTTAGTTGATAGATTATATGCAGAAAGCAAGTTAGGTTTCCAGATAGTGGGAGAAATTCGAGATTTCGAATGGTGCATTTAGTATGCATTCCTACTCTTTTTCGTAAACGACAAATGAGAGTATTGCTCTAACATATCAGGAGCGGTTTTAAGATCGAAACCCTAATCAATGTTAATATTACCCCCGTTTTTTATCCAGATAGCGGTACCTCCTATTTTCCTTCTTCTATCTGGTCTTTTATATACAATTACGCTGTAAGAATTCATTACTATTCTTGATCTGTCGCGAAACAATACCATGCCTTGTTGTCGTAGCAACTAAGTAGACACTTCTTTCTTGCTATACATTTTCATATAGACTTTAAATTGTATAAATATAACATTTGTATAATTACTTCGAGCTTGTTATCACATTATCGGTAACAAGAAAATACAGTTTGTTGTTGTATTAAAAGTGCGTTCGAATATTTCACCACTTCCTATCCTCGTAATTGTTATCTTATTGCAAGTAACAACTTACGCCGTAACCAACGATATTACTACTGGGTGCTTAAAGTTAAGTATACCCCTATACTAGGGTGTCCCTTATATGTTAAAAAAATTTTTTTTTTTAGTTTTCGAAACGCATACCCTCTTATTATTGCGCGTATGTTCTGGGGAACATCGCGTTATAGTTTTGCCCAAATGTCTGTAACTTTCGAATTTTTTGACGAAATTGGTCTCAAACGATCAAGTTTGACTCCCCGATGAAGAATCCGAGGTCAAATTTGATTCTGTCCGTCCGGCCGTCCGGCCGTCCGTTGCCACGATAATTTGAGAACGAAAAGAGCTAGCGACTTGAAATTTTCAGGGTGGGTGGCGCATCGCAATACGACGGACAAGTTCGTTAATGGGCATAATCGGCCCAGTGGTTTCCGAGTAATAATTTTGTTTTCAACCAATATAAATCCGATCGAATTGAAACTTGGTGAGTAGTTGTAGAATACGAACCTAAGCACGTTTGTGAAATTTTGGGCGAATCGTATGGCTAGAAAATTTTAAAAAAATTATTAAAAAATATTTTTTTTGTCACGATAACCTGAGAACGGAAAGAGATAGCGGCTTGAAAATTTCAGGTTATGTTGTGCATATGAATGCCACATTTGAGTTTGTTTATGAGCATAATCGACCAAACAGTTTCAGAGTTATAGCCATCTGAAATTTTCTGAAATTTGGTGGTATTTTGTTCCTCATTTACTCGAAAAATACAGAACCGATTGAATTCAAACATGGTTATTAGATGTAGAATGCCAACGCGAAAATGTTTGCGAAATTTGGTGAGGATAGCATCTGTAGAAAATTTTTAATAAATCATTGAAAATAAAAAAAAAAATTCTATATATCAGTAACTATACGTTTGAAATTGCTGAAATTTTGCAAGAGCGTTCATTACCTAACTCTACTGCCAAGTTTCAAGTTTTAATACGATCGGTTGAATATTGTTGGAGATTCGAGCATTCTTGTGTGAGTTCAGTAGATGGGTGACCGTTGCCTCGATAACTTTCGAACCAAAGGAGATAGGGACTTGCAATTTTCAGGGTAAGTTGCGTATCCGAAAGGGAGAGTTGAGTTCGTTTTTGGGCATAATCGGTTTAACGGTTTCCGAGTTATATTCACCTGGAATATTGTTTCCTTGATAACTCAAAAAATAAATATTCGATTTAATTGAAGCTTGGTAACTAGTAGTAGAAAATCAACACAAAGACGTGTTTAAAATTCTGTAAGAACCGTACTCCTAGAAAATTTGAAAAAAATGACGAAAAAAAAAATTTTAGGAACCGCGTCTCCAGAAAATTTAAAAAAAATCACGAAAAAAAAAATTGGTTCAAGCATTGACGTGAAGTCAGAAGCTTTTGCGCGTATGTTCTATTGTCCATTCTTCTGTATTGGACACCCTTAATCGAATTTACCATGGTTAATTATGTCGTCCATTCTCCTGTATTGGACACTTAATTCGAATTTACCGTGGTAAATTCGAAGTAAGAGTGTCCAATACAGGAGAATGGACAACATAATTTACCATGGTAAATTCGATTAAGGGTGTCCAATACAGAAGAATGGACAATAGAACATACGCGCAAAAGCTTCTGACTTCACGTCAATGCTTGAACCAATTTTATTTATTAGTCTATTAGTTACCCAAGTACAGAATTTCAACCTCCTACGTTGATTTTATCCCGTGCCGACTTAGCTTTAAAGTTTTCGAAAATAGCTGTTAAACCCATTTCCTAACTCTGCCCGTAGACCATCACTTAAATACATTCTATTAGATAAATTATGATCAAAATACAAATTTATATGATAAACTTTCTGCATCTAATAAAAATAGTACAATATATCTAACTATTAATTCAGATATTTCCATTTTACTGTTCTTCATCTGCAGTAATCAAACAATCAACCTCCAGCATTAATTAAGCATCTCGTTCAGCTGTGTCATTAACTGTTTTTAATCTAAAAATTTTCTTTTTTGCTTCAATATACATATTCCTACTTCGCAGAGTTTTCATTCCACAATAACACATTCTCTTGCAGGAAACTACTGTCAAGTTTCAGTCAGGGGAATAAATCTTTGCTTGTCACTGATACGAACTCAATCAAAGATTTCCCTGAAAAAAGTTAAACTACTTGGAGGAGTTTTAATGAAAGAGTGAGTTTCAATGAACTGATTAAACTACTTTTTAACAAACGTAAAGAGAACCAGACATTTCTTCCCTGGATGGTCTATATCTCTTTTCAGAAGCTTCAAAGCCTTTGCTGTATATTTTCTACAATGTTCGTTTTCGTCCGCTCATCAACCTTATCATCAGAATTCAAATAACGACTATTTCCTCTGATAAGTACTACAAGTGTTGACAGAACTCGTTTAGAGTCGCTTTAAAAATTAATTTATCAACCCTTACATAATCTTCTAAGGTTTGTATAAAACAACAATGTTGTAAGGTGCTTTTCTGCCAAACTGCATACCAGCTAGGGCTTCTCATAAACTGCCACAATAAAAAAACACAAATCACATAGAGCTTGTTCCTTATTGGCACCCATTTCATGAGATTGCAACAAACAGCTTTTTTAAGTGTGTTATGATGCATGGCGCCAGAATGTCTGATTTTTAGTTCATTATCATTATCTTTATCCAGAAAAGGAACAGCAAGCTCGATTGATTTACGATAAGGATCTTATATTATCGATTTTGTCAGTTCATTGTTGAAAAACGTCATCAATTTATTTGTTCCACAGAGGTGTTGTTAAACAAAATCGGTACATGGTTTGATGGCACTAGGATTAATATCCATCCAGTTGTCTCTAAACTTTTTGAACAGCGTAATATCAGGACTACTAGTAACTAGCTGGATCTTGGATCAAACGCAGTTTTGAGAACCCGGCCTTTAAGTGCATTTATTACAGCTTTCGCTTGATGCTTAGTGGACATCTGTCTAAAGTTGCAACTAATTTTGAGGTCACAAAACCTTTTCTTCCCCTTCTTGTCAACTTACATATTGAGATGTGGCAGCCTGAGGTTCTTCCAGACTTTCTTCAGAGATTGTAGATTGTTCCTCTATTTCTCCATGTGTTTCAAAGCTGTGTGAAGAATCAATAATCTCTCGGAAATCATTTGCCTTCATTTCTTTTTCTCTTCTGCCAGTTTACTCAGCGCTGCCCTTTGTTCAATTTCAGCTAACTTTTTGTCAACACATGCTAAGTATCCTGGACGTCCTGACTCGCTTTGTTTTCGCAAGAATGTCTTATCTTCTGCAATTTTAATTCTTTTGAGAGTATCAGCATGTGAGATATCCAATAAATTATCTACATAACTCTAATTGAAAGTTTTTATTGTGGTGCCTATAAACATTCTGAATCTTCTTACTATCCTTTTGAAGCTCACGCCAGACTTGATAGCTTTTTAACATCATTACGAACAGCTTTGGTAGGTATTCTAGCCTTTTCACAGAAAATAATACACTCCAGAAGATTTGCACTGTCATTAGCAGTCAACTTAGCTTCGCGTATATTGAAAAATAAATACATAAGAAATTAACGAATAGACGGTAATTTTGCACCTGTTATTAGGCGACTTATTTCACCAATTAAACATTTTTTTTTGTTTCTTAATTCCACTGACATCCTCAAAAATCAAAATAATACCGAATCGTTACTCGACAAGCCGAAATAAACTGATAATAACAGAAGGCATGCGCCGCTTCTGTGACTGAAGACTGAACTTGTATGAACGAAAAATCATGTATCTCCGAAAGTATAAGCTTGTTATAGTTAAAAATGACATCAATGGATTCCTATGGTGAAACTGCATCCTGAGAAAGACTTATTTTGACATTTGTAATGTGAAACAATTTTTTTGTTGTGACTCCGAAACCATCTGACCAATTTTGCCCAATAACGAACTTAACCGAGATATTTATGTCCCAAACCTACTCTGAAAATTTCAATTATCTAGCCCATTCCGTTCGAGAGTTATCGTGTTAACGGCCGGACGGATGGACGGACGGACGGCCGGACAGAATCGATTCCGATTCATGATCAGTGAGTCGAACCAAATCGTTTAGGGCCATTTTCAGCCAAAAATTCGAAAATTCCAGAAATTGGGGAAAATTGATAAGCACTCTGTTCCGAGAAGCAAGAGCGCCAAAAACGATTGTATAAACCAATACTGACTATAAATACGTTCAACAAGTCCACAGTGTTCTGCCAATAGGATCTCGAAATGGGTTCGTATACAGGGTGAGGCTTAAAGTTGTACATAAATTTTAACCATAGATTCCTCTCATCAAATAAAACACTTTTCTTATTCACCATTTTTTCAAATTCGGCACAGGTAAAAAGTTATAAGCGTATGTCCTAACTGTCCTGCAAATATATGATCTATGACTTTAATGGTACGATAAGGTGGTTTATTGCTTGATTCGGGATTCCAACGCTCAGGGGCGGATCTATAAAGATAGTGAAATTTCTGGAGTTTCCCATTTTATGACATTAAATGAAGAATATCTAGGAAAAATGATGAAGAATAATTTAATGTTCTAAAATGATTGAATATTCTTGAAATGACTAAAGAAAAACTTTTTCTGCTTTTTTTATGCCAATTTCGTTTACTTTTATGAATCCACGAGTCTATAAATAGAAAACCAGTAGAAGTAGGAAAAAACTAATATTTGGAGAATAAGTATCATAGTCATAGAAAACTTCACACTAAAATTTATTTTATTCTGAATAACCATGTCAAAAGTACAAAAGAAAAACTGACTTTTTTCTGCAATTTCAACTACCTGTATCTTTCCACCTGAGCTGAATTTTTAACAATAGTAAATGAAAAAAACCCAGCACCTCGTGAAGTCAGTACTCTTTGGCGTGCGTGTTCACGGTGGCTACTTTGAATTCAATGATGAGTACTACCTTTTGGGTAGATCTTCGGCTCGCTCTATCCACTGAGCTTGAAGTACTCATCATTCAATTGAAATTAGCCACCGTGAACACGCGCGCCAAAGAGTACTGACTTCACGTCAGTGCTTTTTTTCTTTTCAAGTTCCCTTAACAAATATATTTGTTAAAGGAACTAGCGAATTTATAATATGGTAAATATGTATAACATATATGTTATAATATATACTTTGCGAATTTATAAATAACTATATTCGGTAAATCTATATTGAAATGCGTTCGGATTTGGAGAAGAGGCAATTGCGTTCCTAACGGAGGTCCCATAACCGCAATTTTTTTCGATCTACGGTAAAGCTAACAGCCAAACTGTATCGATAGCTATATATAGCTATCGATACAGTTTGGCTGTTAGCTTTACCGTTGATCGAAAAAATAAGGAATGAGACCTCCGTTAGGAACGCAATTGCCTCTTCTCCAAATCCGATAGCATTTCAATATAGATCTACCGAATATAGTTATTTATAAATTCGCCTCAGGACCATACAGACATTTCAACTCGGAAACAACGCTATTTTCCCCAAACTGACTTGTGTCCGTGCACTGAATTGATATGAATATTCTTTTAAAACCTCACAATATCGACTCATTACTCCCAACATAACCCAGAAACAGTCACTTCTCGTCTGCGCATGCGCAATATACTCGTGGCTGCATGTCCTCCCGAAATTACACACCTCACCAAAAACTGCGATTCTCCAACAGTAGTGGTTCAGGAGATATCGCATCTTGTATCCACGAATGCGCAGTCCCTCACCAGGAGATTCTATGGAGGAATATTATCCACCACCCCAAAACCCCAATCCTCTTTGAAGAAAACACCAGCAGTTAAATCACTGATGGTCTGCTCATGCTACAACTACTCACCAAGTTTCAATTCGATCGGATTCATATTGGTCGAAAACAAAATTGTTACTCGGAAACCACTGAGCCGATTATGCCCATTAACGAACTTGTCCGTCATATTGGGATGCGCCACCAACCCTGAAAATTTCAAGTTGCTAGCTCTTTTCGTTCTCAAGTTATCG
Organism: Halyzia sedecimguttata; assembly: GCA_937662695.2. NCBI lineage: Eukaryota > Metazoa > Arthropoda > Insecta > Coleoptera > Coccinellidae > Halyzia > Halyzia sedecimguttata. The sequence continues at coordinate 3,305,476 of OW569416.2, read as the reverse complement.
TGGCAACGGCCAGACGGCCGGACGGCTGGCCGGACAGAATCAAATTTGACCTCGAATTCTTCATTGAGGAGTCGAACTAAATCGTTTGAGACCATTTTCTCGTCTGCGCATGCGCAATATACTCGTGGCTTCAAGTCCTCACGAAATTACACACCTCACCAAAAACTGCGATTCTCCAACAGTAGTGGTTCAGGAGATATCGCATCTTGAATCCACGCATGCGCAGAACCTCACCAGGGGATTCTATGGGGGATTATTATCCACCACCCCAAAACCCCAATCCTCTTTGAAGAAAACACCAGCAGTTAAATCACTGATGGTCTGCTCATGCGCATAACGAAAAAGGGGTAACATCAATTTCAAAATTAGCCCCAGGGCCACAATATGGACACTTCAACTCGGAAACAACGCTACATCCCCCAAACTGACTCATCCGTACACTAAATTGCCATGAATATCCTTTTAAAACCTCACAATATTGGCTCAGCTCTCCCGACATAACCCGAACAACCCAAAAACAGTCACTTTTCTTCTGCGCATGCGCAATCTACTTGCGGCTAAAAGTCCTCTCAAAATCACACACCTTACAAAAAACTCCGATTCTACAACAGTAGTGGTTCAGGAGATATCGTATCTTGAATCCACGCATGCGCAGAACCTCACCAGGGGATTCTATAGAGTAATAGCACCCGCCACCCCAAAACCCCAAATCCTCTCTGACGAAAACACCAGCAGTTAAATCACTGATGGTCTTCTCATGCGCATAACGAAAAATGCCCGTAAGGGGTAACAACAATTTCAAAATTAGCCCCAGGTCCACGGTATGCACACTTCAACTCGGAAACCACGCTATTTCCCCCAAACTGACTTGTGTCCGTGCACTGAATTGACATGAATATTCTTTTAAAACCTCACAATATCGGCTCATTACTCCCAACATAACTCATTCGACCCAAAAACAGTCACATCTCTTCTGCACATGCGCAATCTACTCGCGGCTGCAAGTCCTCTCAAAATCACACACCTTACAAAAAACTCCGATTCTCCAACACTAGTGGTTCAGGAGATATTGCATCTTGAATCCATGCATGCGCAGACCCTCACCAGGGGATTCTATGGAGGAATAGCATCCGCCACCCCAAAACCCCAATCCTCTCTGACGAAAACTACAGCATTTAAATGACTTCTCATCTGCGCATGCGCATAACGAAAAATGCTCGGAAAGGGCAGCATGAACCCCAAAAACATAGGTTTCGGCATTAAAAGCAATGTATTCCGCAAAATAGTAGTAATTTTTTGATTTATTTCATGTCACGTGATCTTCACGAAATTTGGAAAAAGTGTTTGTTTTGGTGTTTTGCCTCTAACTACTGAGTTTCAATTTAATCAGATCAGTATTTTTCGAGTTATCGTGAAAACTAAATTTTAAAATTTTTGAAATTTTTTTTTGCCTTTTTTGGGCCGTCTGTTCAACACAAAACTTCGCAGGCATATAAAGGTCATGATTCTACAATTTGATGTCAAATTTCAGAAAGATCGAGTAATCGGTTCCGGAAATATTCATAAAAACGTTTTTGCTAAAAACGGTCTTAACTCCGAAATCGCTCAGTCGATTTCGTCCGTTAACGAAACTGTCCTAGATATTTACGCTACGAAACCACCCTGCAACTTTGAACGCTCAAAGTCGTTCCGTTCAAGAGTTATCGTGCTAACGGCCGGCCGGCCGGCCGGACCGGACGGACGGAATTGAATTTGACCTCGAATTATTCATCAAGGAGTCGAACCCAATCGTTTGAGACCATTTTCGAAAAAAAAATCGAAAAATACAAACATTGTGACGAAATGATAGCACGCTGTTCCTTGCGGAACACGCGCCCCAAAAGTGTTCCATTTGTTGACAAGAATCTATGGTTAAAATTAATGTACAACTTAAAGACTCACCCTTCATATACTTATGCTTATGATAGAGTTCACAGATCAATTTAACCCCAGGGGATTTCTTTGATTTGCCGAGAAGCAAGAGCAGACGCGTTTCTGGTTTATTGGCCTTCGTCAGTGCTCTGTAGCTCTTAACAAATTTAACTAAACTGAAATTTAGTATAATTAGATATGTCACACAGGGCATGGCATTATTATCGCCTATTTACTTAAAAATTATTAGTTTGTTAGAGTTGAGAATGAGATCAATGGATTTTTATGATTATACTACATCTTAAACAAAATTAAATTGAAATTTGTAATGTAAAAAAAAATTTTTTTTTGTTACTCCAAAATTTTTCCGCCAATTTTTCCCACTAACGAACTTATCCGAGATGTTTTTCAACTGTCTAGCTCATTCTGTTCTAGAGTTATCGTGTTAACGGACGGACGGCCGGACAGAATCGATTTCAACTACGGATCTTTGATCAGTGGGTCGAACCAAACCGCTCAAGACGATTTTCAGCCAAAAAATTTTAAATTACAGATATTTGGGCAAATTGATAAGCACTCTGTTCCGAGGAACAAGATCACCAAAAGAGTTTAGAAGACTTCAAATCTGACCGCCAGAAATGTCGACAGACGATATTAAAACACCATAGAGCACACATTGTGTCCGTACAATAATTTAATTTACAACCTACGATTTCTACCTGAAATAAAACAACAAAAAAAGCACTGACGGGAAGTCAGTACTCTTTGGCGCGCGTGTTCACGGTGGCTAATTTGAATTGAATGATGAGTATTTCAAGCTCAGTGGATAGAGCGAGCCGACTCTCCTTAGTCGCACAAGCTCCTAGAAGATTTGGGAGGGTCAGTATAAACCCAATCATGTTTATAGCACGCGCCAAAGCAGATTGACTTTTTACACTTTTTCTTTCATTGTTAAGTCAATCTGCTTTTGCGCGCGTGCTATAAACATGATTGGGATTATACTGACCCTCCCAAATCTTCTAGGAGCTTGTGCGACTAAGGAGAGTCGGCTCGCTCTATCCACTGAGCTTGAAATACTCATCATTCAATTCAAATTAGCCACCGTGAACACGCGCGCCAAAGAGTACTGACTTCCCGTCAGTGCTTTTTTTTGTTTTTTCAAGTTCCTTTAACAAATATAGCTATCAATACAGTTTGGCTGTTAGCTTTACCGTAGATCGGAAAAAAATGCGGTTGTGGGTCCTCCGTTAGGGACGCAATTGCATCTTATCCAAATCCGAACGTATTTTAATATAGATCTACCGAATATAGCTATTTATAAATTCGCCTCAGGGCCACCATACAGACATTTCAAATCGGAAACAACGCTATTTCCCCCAAACTGACTTGTGTCCGTGCACTGAATTGACATGAATATTCTTTTAAGAACTCACAATATCGGCTCATTACTCCCAACATAACCCAAACAACCCAAAACCATTCACTTCTCGTCTGCGCAAGCGCAGTATACTCGTGGCTGCAAGTCCTCCCAAAATTACACACCTCACAAAAAACACCGATTCTCCAACACTAGTGGTTCAGGAGATATCGCTTCTTGAATCCACGCATGCGCAGACCCTCACCAGGGGATTCTATAGCGGAATAGCATCCGCCACCCCAAAACCCCAATCCTCTCTGACGAAAGCACCAGCAGTTAAATCACTGATGGTCTGCTCATGCGCATAACGAAAAATGCCCGTAAGGGGTTACATCAATTTCGAAATTAGCCCCAGGGCCACGGTACGGACACTACAACTCTGAAACAACGCTACATCCCCCAAACTGACTTGTCCTTGCACTGAATTGCTATGAATATTCTTTTAAAACCTCATAATATCGACACAGCACTCCCAACATAACCCATCCAACCCAAAAACAGTCAATTCTCTTCTGCGCATGCGCAATCTACTCGCGGCTAAAAGTCCTCTCGAAATAACACACCTTACAAAAAACTCCGATTCTCCAACACTAGTGGTTCAGGAGATATCACATCTTTAATCCACGCATGCGCAGACCCTCAACAGGGGATTCTATAGAGGAATAGCATCCGCCACCCCAAAACCCTAATCCTCTCTGACGAAAACACCTCCAGTTAAATCACTGATGGTCTGCTCATGCGCATAACGAAAAATGCCTGTAAGGGGTAACTTCAATTTCAAAATTAGCCCCAGGGCCACGGTACGGACACTTTAACTCGGAAACAACGCTACATTCCCCAAACTGACTTGTCCTTGCACTGAATTGCTATGAATATTCTTTTAAAACCTCATAATATCGACTCAGCACTCCCAACATAACCCATCCAACCCAAAAACAGTCACTTCTCTTCTGCGCATGCGCAATCTACTGGCGGCTAGAAGTCCTCTCAAAATAACACACCTTACAAAAAATTCCGATTCTCCAACACAAGTGGTTCGGAAGATATCGCATCTTTAATCTACGCATGCGCAGACCCTCATCAGGGATCTGAATTCTATGGAGGAATAGCATCCGCCACCCCAAAATCCCAATCCTCTCTGACGAAAACTACAGCAGTTATAGGACTTCTCATCTGCGCATGCGCAATACGGAAAATGCCCGGAAAGGGCAGCATGAACCTCAAAAACATATGTTTCGGCATTAAAAGCAAAGTATTCCGCAAAATAGTAGTAATTTTTTTATTTTTTTCATGTCACGTGATCTTCACGAAATTTTGCAAAAGTGTTTGCTTTGGTCTTTTGCACCTGACTACTGAGTTTCAATTTAATCAGATCAGTATTTTTCGAGTTATCGTGAAAACAAAATTTTCAAATTTTCAAAAATTTTTTTTGCCACTTTAGGGCCGTCCGTTTAACACAAAACTTCGCAGGCATATAAAGGTCATGATTCTACAATCTGATGCCAAATTTCAAAAATATCGAGTGATCGGTTCCGGAAATATTCATAAAAAACGTTTTTACTAAAAACGGCCTTAACTCCGAAACCGCTCGGTCGATTTCGCCCGTTAACGAACTTGTCCGAGATATTTACGCTACGAAACTACCCTGCAAATTTCAACGCTCTAAGTCGTTCCGTTCGAGAGTTATCGTGCTAACGGTCGGCTGGCCGGACCGGACGGACAGAATTGAATTTGACCTCGAATTCTTCATCAGGGAGTCGAACCCAATCGTTTGAGACCATTTTCGAAAAAAAAATTCGAAAAATACAGACATTGTGACGAAATGATAGCACGCTGTTCTTTGCGGAACACGCGCGCAAAAATTAAGGAAATAGATCTAGTAGAAGAGTGATATGTACCTTTTGACTGGCCTATTAAAGGAATGGAAAATTAAATTGAAGTCTAAAAATTGGTTCAAGAACTGACGTGAAGTCAGAAGCTTTTGCGCGTATGTTCTATTGTCCATTCTCCTGTATTGGACACTTAATTCGAATTTACCATGGTCAATTCGAATTAAGTGTCCAATACAGGAGAATGAACAACATAATTTACCATGGTAAATTCGATTAAGGGTGTCCAATACAGAAGAATGGACAATAGAACATACGCGCAAAAGCTTCTGACTTCACGTCAGTGCTTGAAACAATTTTTTTTTACGTAATTTTTTTGAAATATTCTAGGGGTGCGGTTCTTAAAATTTTTTTTTCGTCATTTTTTTCAAATTTTCTAGTGGTACGGTTCTTACAAAATTTTAAACACGTCTTTATGATGATTTTCTACTACTAGTTACCAAGCTTCAATTCGATCGAATATTTATTTTTTGACTTATCAAGGAAATAATATTCCAGGTGGGATAACTCGGAAACCGTAAGACCGATTATGCCCAAAGACGGACTCATATCTCCCTTTCGGATACGGAACCTACCCTGAAAATTGCAAGTCCCTATCTCCTTTCGTTCGAAAGTTATCGAGGCAACGTTCACCCATCTACTGAACTCACAGAAAAATGCTCGAATTTCCAACAATATTCAACCGATCGTGTTAAAACTTGAAACTTGGCAGTAGAGTTAGGCTATGAATGCTCTTGCAAAATTTCTGCAATTTTAAACGAATAGTTACTGATATAGAATTTTTTTGTCAATTTTCAATGATTTTTTAAAAATTTTTCACAAATACTTTCCTCACGAAATTTTGCAAGAATTTTCGCCTTAGCATTCTACAACTAATTGCCGTGTTTGAATTCAATCGGTTTAGTATTTTTCGAGTTAATGAGGAACAAAAAAGAACCAAATTTCAGATGGCTATAACTCTAAAACCGTTTGGCCGATTATGCTCATAAACAAACTGAAATGTCGCGTTTTGGTACACATCCTAACCTGAAAACTTCAAGCCGCTATTTTTTTTCCGTTCTCAAGTTATCGTGACAACAAAAATATTTTTTAATAATTTTTTTAAAATTTTCTAGCCGTACGATTCGCACAAACGTGCTTAAGTTCATATTCTACAACTACTCACCAAGTTTCAATTCGATCGGATTCATATTGGTCGAAAACAAAATTGTTACTCAGAAACCACTGAGCTGATTATGCCCATTAAGGAACTTGTCCGTCGTATTGGGATGCGCCACTCACCCTGAAAATTTCAAATTGCTAGCTCTTCTCGTTCTCAAGTTATCGTGGCAACGGCCGGACGGCTGGACGGCCGGCCGGACAGAATCAAATTTGACCTCGAATTCTTCATTGGGGAGTCGAACTAAATCGTTTGAGACCATTTTCGTCAAAAAATTCGAAAGTTACAGACATTTGGGCAAAATTATAACGCGATGTTCCCCAGAACATACGCGCAAAAAGTTATTAGTTAAATTTAGTTGAGTCATATAATTCTATCAAATTCAAGTTTTCTTCTTGTTTTTGAATCGTTTATTTAACATTTCTTAATTTCTGTCAATATATTGAAAGAATTTCTAATTGGAATCCTCTCTAAATTTAGTCTGAATTAAATTCCTAATATTTAAATCTAATTCGTTGGAAGGCGGCGCAGTTATTTCGATTAGGAATGGTATGAAATTAAGTGCATAATTTAATGAGAAAATTTTTAATTCATCACACCATAACAATAGATATCATCCTCATTGTATGAAACATTTGGGATGCAGATGGATATTGACGTATTTCAACGTTATCTTCATCTGATAGTTCGTTCTAGTTGATTTGCGTTTTATCATTATTTGATATCACATGGAGTGCGATTTGATGATCTGTTAGATATTTATTATTCACAAATTTCCAAACATTCATCCACAGTTTCATAGCCTTTAAATTCTTTGGTGTTAATATGACGGTGGATTTTGTTTTTGTATGCCCAATCTGATAAACTGGGCGAATCCTCTTTGTTTCCATGTTTGGAATTCTATTCATTATCATTTTGTCGTAATCATTGTGCCAAAAGTAAAATAATCTCGTCACTTGTTTTATATTGAATAGCAGGATGAAAGCCTGCAGGTTTATGCAATTGATTATGGATTTGAAGGAAAAAGTTTCCTCTCCCTATTTGACGCAAATTAGTATCTAGAAGGAAAAATTTGAATTCTTCGCCATTGTCTAAGTGGGATATAAATTTACTCAAAAACAATTTTTTGTATTGATTTTTCTGCCAAGCTAAAATCCCTTCAAGTAATCATTAAAGGATACTGTGGGAGGTATACTCATTATTCAAAGGTTTTTCTGTGGGTTTTCTCTCCCAAACTCTGAAAAATATCTATAAAATAAAAATTAATTATTTTGTGATTTGCTTCTGCGTAAGAAACACAAGATATTTGTCAGAAGCAATCCACAGAAGCAATCCACAGAGTGTGTATGATTTCATCAAAGTTGAATAGCTACATACCGCGGTTTCATCCTTATAGATATTTTTCAGAGTTTGGGAGAGAAAACCCAGAAAAAAACCTTTGAATATAATCCCTTCGTCAATAAGTTGTGGAATTTCGAATGAATTTAGAGGCAGAATGATTTATTTTATGGACTTCAGATTCTCAACACGTGGAGAAGAATATTTGTCGACGAGGATGATTCTATTTCTATTTGTTCTCTGTAACTCAAAATACCATTTTCTGGCTCCACTTTTGAAAATGTGATCCATCCGTTTGTCGGATGTGACTTCCCATTCGATGTGTGCATGGTTAATTGGTTCTTCGACAGACATGTGAGCGCAAACTAACACTTTAATTCTGACATTATTTTTCTTTCTTCCGTAGCATTTCTCTTTTGAAACTTAATAGTATGATATGGCATAAGCTTGAAAAAGTTCCAGTGTCATCAGCATGTCATGATCAGAACAATTATTTCTAATACTGGGACAAATATTATTGAACCAACCTTCTTCACTTTCAATTGAAGCACTTCTAGCGATCTATCCAGCTCTCAGAACTGGATACGTCTTCATTCTCATGACACAATGATAATATCGCTTAAATTCTGCAAGTTATAGATATGAACTCTATGGGACCTATATTCCTGGAAATATTGGGAAAAAAGTTTTTTTCATGGAAGCCAAGCCTGAGCGAACTCAGTAGAGTTTTTTTTTCGAAATTCTGCGGCGCTAATGGCAGTTAACTTTTTGTGTGACAACCTGATCAAATGCTTCGAATTTTAATGTAATATTTGGAGGAAAAAAAAGTGGGAAGGCCCTGTGGACAGGAGCTTTGGCACTGTTCAAACTTTGAAAAATCATATCTCCGAAAGTATTGGTTTGTCAGAGTTGGGACTGATATTCATTAATTCTTATGATAGAATTTTATCATAAAATAAATTAAATTCAAACATCATAAAAGAATTCAACAGGTGTGCGAAACATTATTAATTCAAAACCATAAGACTAATTCTATCCAATAACAAACTTATCTGAGATATTCATTCCTCAAATCTACTATGAAAATTATATTATATCAATTGACACTTAGCCAATATTTCAGTTATGTTTTACTTGTAGATATTCTGAACATAATTTGATTAACTTGCCAAAGTAGATATTTCCATCATCATCATCATATGTATTATCAAGGGCGTAGCCAGGAATTAATTTCGGGGGGGGGGGGGGGGTTTGGGGGTATAAGGGTCACTTTCTGCAGCAAAAAATTTTTTTTAAGAGAAAAAATAACATTTGGGGGGTGGGGGGGTTTGGGGGTTCAAACCCCCCCCCCCCCCCCCCTGGCTACGCCTTGTGGATTATCATCATCATATGGATATCATCGTCATATGGATTATCATCATCATATGGATATCATCGTCATATGGATTATCATCGTCATATGGATTAACATCATCATATGGATTATCCAAGACCTATCTACGATAGCTGAGGTTATTCCATTGGTCATTTTGCATTCAATCATACTTTTTTTTGATATGTCTCTTATCTGTAGATGAGATGACAATGATGGAATGTGCGAGCATATATGAAACTCATAGATGCTGACGTTAGTTTTCGATACAGCATTCGATAACTTCTACATACCAATTTTGAATAAAATCAGACCATGACCACAAATAACACTCGTCCTCCATTTCAGAACCACCATCTTGCATTTGAACTTTTTGACAAAATATCCTAATCTCCAACCCCGAAAACCCCTCCATACCAATTTTGAATCGAATCGGACCATGATCACAAAAGTCATCGGCCGTCTGCGAGCCGTCATCTCGAATTTATGAATTCTGTATCAAGAATCGATTGCCGACTCCTTCATCAGAATAAGATGAGCATATACCATATACCATATATCATATACCATATACCATATACCATATACCATATACCATATACCATATACCATATACCATATACCATATACCATATACCATATACCGCAAATACATAAACACAACATACAAATCCAGACTGCTAAAAACATAAACCTTCCATTAGGCTTAGCCGTAGTCGGGCACGAAAAAATAATAAAATGATCACATTATCTATACGTTTTGTGATATGTACATATCGTACATACGTACCTTCGATTCCAGTTATCCAGCCAACCCGAATATTTTTCATCGAGAAAAAAAGTTTTTGAAACAATAAAGTAAACCAAACGAAAACTGAATTGATTTAACTGCTTCATACGGGTACGCTATGAAACGTGTGGTTGAAATCACACGTAGATAGGAGATTTGAAACTTTTATTCAGAATGTGTTGCCAAATATTCCGTTCGAGGTACCGAGGTATTCAATTACACATAAATAATAATTTTCACTCTTGGCGCCAAATTATGAGTAAACTCTTTAGAATATTGCCCTGCCGACAGATGATCAGCTGATATTAATTTTTCATCAAGCAATGTTTCTTTGAAAGATGTGGCCAGATCGTTAAGTGGGACAAACATTTTAAATGTAAGAATACCGATAAGCGGAAAGAGCCCATGCATATCAGGTTAAAAATACATATTATCTGGAAATATAATTAAGGATTTTATTCAGTTTTAATTAATTATTTTTATTAACTACCATATACTGAATAATCACATTAGAAATATATTCTTCATTGTCTATCTATATTATGATCTTCCAGCATATTTTTCGTGATCCTTTATACAAAACATAATTCCAAAAAAAATATTGAACCTCCAGAGCTTGTTTGCAATAATGTATTGAGATTTGTATTCACGATTTTCAATAATTATGTTTTATATTTGTTGTAAGTTGTAAGTTTAAAGAAAAAGACAACATTGACCAATGACTGCTGAATAAAAATTAATGTCTTAATGTCCAAGTTGGAGTTGGCAATATACAAAAAGGAGGTTTCAAAAAAGAAATGATTATTGAAGGTCATGAAGCATTTACTTTAAGTGGAGCATGCAATCAAAATGGCCAATGCATATTGGAATTAGGGAAAGAAAAAAAGTGTTTTAGCTGGGGACACTTAATTATTTAAAAATTTTTCTTTTATTAAAAAACATTTTGTCCAGTAATACATGATTTTGTTGTATTTTTGTTGCTTTATAAATCATCGCCTAATTAACGTTACATGTGGGGCATCATGTTATCTAATGAGTACCGTTAGTTGTTTACATATTCTTCAATTATTTTGTGCTATGCAGATCTCATAAACGATTATGCTAAACTAAATGAATTTCTTATTGAATGTAATCAAATAATATTTTAATTAATTATTTACTGTAATGCCATGTTTTGTACAACTTAACAATAGTACTAAATGTCTTGACATTTAACAATGCATTGAAAATGTGCACATAATTGTAATGATAATATGCATATTTTGTTAACAATTTCAATTTTCATAAATCACAACACTAACGGGGAGATAGGGTTTTTTTGCTGAGGTTTTTTCCCTAAGCTCTAGTATCATATATCAAATTATATGGTACCCCGTTACACTAACCTCTGCTAACACTTTTTTCATACACATGCTTTATTGTTAGATGAAAAATTAATTGTAATGCTCAAGTTCAAAAGAATATATATATATATATATATATATATATTACAATTACAATATCATGGCTACGATAAACAGTGGGGAAGCCCCTGTGGACATGAGCATACGTGCTCTTGTTAAACTACTCCTTTCAGTAGCTCTAGAAAGTGTTTAAATGGTCAAAAAGTTAAGTGTCGGATATGCTCATAGGTGAGGCAATGAAATTGTTTTATTTTTTACATAAGTTATGAATAAATATTGGAACTATTCTTCAAACAATTATTGTCTCACCAAATTGCGATTCTGATGGAGTGGAATATATTGATTGAAGTTTTCCAACTCAGAATACAGATACATTTTCATCAGGTATATATATATCGGGTTCTTCTTCCCTCATATTTTTTACTGCGATATTTTGTAGAACTGCAGTTGTTACGATAACTGCTATGGTAGTATCTTTCTTTAACCGAAGTGTGAGTTGCAGTATGGGATAATATCTTCTTTTCCATACAGCGTACTTCCTTTCTAAAACATTCCTGGATCTTATTTGAGATTCATTATAGAGTCTCTGGGGTTGATTTTTTGGTTTTACGCAGAAATCATCATATATTCGGACAATGTATATATATATATATTATATATATATATTATATATATATATATTATATATATATATATATATATATATATATATATATATTTAATGCAATGATAAGAGTCTATATTTTAAATATTTGTGAATTTCTTAAGGGTTATTGACTCAATTCAGGAGAATAATGGTTTTAACTATTTATTCTTCGCCAAGCTTTCGCATTAGTTTAATGTTTCTTCAGGGCTTCTACAAAATCATGGTTTAATAATAAAAAAGTATATTATCTGATGATATATTTTGTCTATTTTCTTTATGTGTATTTGATGTTTCTTCTGCTGCATAAAGTAGCTTGTTTATCATTCCAGGTGGATAGCCGTTTTGTCTTAGAATATCTATTAGTTTTTTATACATTCTTGTTTGAAAGAGTCATGGCATATTTTATTTATTCTATTCCTCATTTGTTTAATTATGTTAATTTTTACATGAGATGAGAGATGAGAGCTGTGATTTGAATTGAAGTGAATGATCTTATTGGAATGTGTATCTTTCCTATACCACTTTAATTTTACCCTGTTGTTTTGTCTTATTACTTTGGTATCCAAGAATGGTACTGCTTGTTCATCATCTTCTACTTCAAGGGTGAACTGAATACTTCTGGTGTGGGAGTTGAAACATTCTAGTGTGGCTTCAATATATAAATCTGGAACCATCATGAGGATATCATCTACAAATTTCTTCAGGATTAATACTCTGTATGGCAACTTAATCTATATTCCTAAAACTTATTCTTATTCCGAGTACCCAAAGAATAAGAAAAGTATCCTTTTTAATTTTGGCGCTCTTCTTCCTCGGAACAGAATGCTTATCTATTTGCCCAATTTTCTGTAGTTTTCGACTCACTGATCAGAAATCCGTGGTCAAAATCGATTCTGTCCGGCCGGCCGTTATCACGATAACTCTCGAACGGACTGAGCTAGACAGTTGAATTTTTCAGAGTAGATTTGGGATATAAATATCTCGGTTGAGTTGGTTATTGGACAAAATCGGTGCCTGGTGATTTTGGAGTAAAGGTATACATTTTTTTTACAAATTTCGAATATTTCTCAAGATGCAGTTAAAAATCCATTGATATCATTCTCAACTCTAACAAATTAATACTTTCGGAGATATGATTTTTCATAAGATTTCATAGTAGAATGCTCTAATTAAAATTTGCTGATGTATGTAAATCCAACATATGAGGTAAGTAATTACTCACTAGTGGTTGACAAGAGCGCCAAAGTCCCTGTCCACAGAGCTTTCCCACTTGTTTAGCTTATTTCTCCCTAATAGAAATATAATTATTATATAATTTTTTTCGATCAATCTCAAGGAAATATTATTGAATAAATATTACACAATAATGAAGAACTTTCGTTTCTGCGAAATGCTTCAATAGCCGGACGTAGGACGTAGAACTGATACTTTTGTTAGCAGGTGTTTGAATCCCAATATGAGTGCAGTTAATAGCATCTATTTTCTATTACATTAGGAAATCTTACAATTTCATGAAGGTCCTTTTCGGTTTGGTAGATCTCATCATCAGTCTCTGGCCTTTTTAAGTAAATAATAATAACAATGCAATGCCCTGTGTGACATATCTAATTATACTAAATTTCAGTTTAGTTGAATTTGTTAAGAGCTACAGAGCACCGATGAAGGCCAATAAACCGGAAACGCGTCTGCTCTTGCTTCTCGGCAAATCAGAGAAATCCCCTGGGGTTAATTTGATATGTGAACTCTATGCATAAGCATAAGTATATACAGGGTGAGTCTTGAAGTTGTACATTAATTTTAACCATAGATACTTGTCAACGAATGAAACAATTTTTTCATTTACTATTTTTACAAATTCGGCTCAGGTAAAAAGATACAGGCTGTTGAAATTGCAGAAAAAAAATCAGTTTTTCTTTTGTAGCTTTGAAATGGTTTTTCAGAATAGAATGAATTGTAGTGTGAAGTTTTCTATGACTATGATACATATTCTCCAAATATTAGTTTTTTCCTACTTCTACTGGTTTTCATACAGTCGTGGATTCATAAAAGTAAACGAAATTAGCATAAAGAAAGCAGATAAAGTTTTTCTTTCGTGATTTCAAGAATATGCAATCATTTCAGAACATTAAATTATTCTTCATCATCTTTCCTTGAACGCACCGTTTTCTAGATATTCTTGAATGTTATTAAATATTATAAAATGGGAAACTCCAGAAATTTCACTACCTTTATAGATCCGCCCCTGAGCGTTGGAATCCCGAATCAAGCTATAAACCACCTTAACGTACCCGTAATGTCATAGATCATTTATATGCAGGAAAGTTAGCACATTGTGAAATCTTTAAACGCTTACAACTTTTTACCTGAGCCGAATTTGAAAAAATGGTAAATAAGAAAAGTGTTTTATTTGATGAGAGGAATCTATGGTTAAAATGAATGTACAACTTTAAGACTCACCCTGTATACGAACCCATTTCGAGATCGTATTGGCAGAACGCTGTGGACTTGTTGAACTTATTTATAGTCAGTATTGGTTTATACAATCGTTTTTTGTCTCCTGTTTACTTGATTTTGGAAATAACATATCACAATGATATTGCTATCGTTGAGACAACAACGGTATTGCTATCGGTGTGATATTTTATTTTTGTTGTGAGATATTTTATGTTCAGGATTTTGCGTGCTATAATTTTTACCAGAAGTATTTTTGGAATTCTTTGCCGCTAAAGACTGGGTTCATCTCACTGATGAATAATCCGGGGCCAAATCCAATTCTGTAGGTCCTTAAGCACGATAACTCTCGAAAGAAATGAGTTAGATCTTGATCAGAAAATTATCGGGTATGTAGTCACAATTCAATAGAGTATGTTGAATGTATGAATTTTTATGAGATCTTTGGTCCGTTAATGAATTTTGTAGTTTCCCTGAAGAAGAGTTTAAACAAATTCGAAAGCTTGGAATAATTTAATAAAGAGTTTTTAATCATCTATTGAATCAACATTTGGTCGATATTTCTACCATTTATGAATGAGTTAGAGTTAGAGAGTTAAAATTTGCAGGGTATGTTTGGGGCGTAATCTGTTTGGGCGAAATCTATCGAGTAGTTTAGGAGTTATGGCCATATTCAATTAAAGCATTTTTATGAATATTTACGAAACTAATTACGCGATCTATCTGAAATTTGGCATCAGATTGTAGAATCATGACCTTTATATGTATGTGAAGTTTTGTATTGATCGGATGGCTACAAACTGGAAAAAAATTTGAAAATTTGCTTGAAATGAAAAGTATCCGCATGTGTTCCACCATTTTGCGGAATATTTTGCTTTAAATTCCGAAACAAAATATCGGATTGAGTCTGATTTAAGCATTTAGGTGACCAATAATGACATATTGGACTGTGCATAACATTATTGAAAACATACCACTAGGACCCTCAAAGAATTGATAGGCACTCTATTCAGGTGAACAGCGCGAAAAAAGGTGACTAATTTAAATATGGAATTGTATGTACGGTGGCAATTGAATAAGTATGAGGGAATTTTAAATTTGTCTGATCGATGAGTGACTGGAGAGGGAATGGAAGGTAATATCACCACCTCATGTCAATTATGTGTGTGCACAATACAGTTTCGTGGAAATAGCGTAGTTTCCGAGGTGGAGTGTCCATAACGTAGCCCTTCGGCTGATTATGCAATTCATGTTGCCCCTTGGGCATTTTACGTCATGGTCAAGAGCAGACGAATATTGATTTAACTGCAGGAGTTTTCGCTTGAGAAAAGTGGGATTTTGAGGTGGAGTATGCTATTAAATCAAAGAATTCCCTAGAAAGGTTCTTCGCATGCGTGGATTGAAGCTGAGATATCTCCTGAACCACTCTTGTTAGAGAATCGGGAGTTTTGCGTGAGGTGTGTGATTTTGAGAGGCCTTTTAGCCACGACTGGACTGCGCATGCGCTGATGAGAAGTGGCTGTGCATGCGCATAAATAAACTGGCTCTTTATAGTGTTGTTTGTGTTGGAATGCAATCTAATTCCGCTGAGTGATTGGGGTGCTGGTGCTGAGCCAACATATGAGTCATTTGTGTCCTCTCTTTTTAAGACGAATTTATAAATAACAATATTAGAGAGATCTTCATTAAATCACATTCGTATTTCAAGAATAGGCGTAAGCTATTGTGTTCCTAACGGACCTACAGTAAAACTAATTGGCGTAATCCAGACTGTATTGATGAACGGAATTGTCGAAGAAACTTGAGAAAAAAAGACCGACGTGAAGTCAGTACTCTTTGGTGCGCTTGTTCACGTTGACATATTTGAATTGAATTGCTTCAAGTGCTTCAAGCTTAGTGGAGAGCGCGAGCCGGAAATCTAGTCAGACGCTAGTGACCATCATTCACTGTCGGATCAAAAATTTACAGTGCCATGTCTAAGTTGACGTAAGATTACAGTAACAAAGTTGACACAGAACACAACCGACTTTCCTTAGTCGCACAAGCTCCTAGGAGCTTCAGGGGGATCTCCTTGGGGAAGACCTAGGAGGGTCATTATAATCATAGTCATTAGCAAGCGCGCCAACGCAGATTGATTTTACTATGAAAGAAGTAAAAACGCTAAAAAAGCACTGATGTGTGGTCAATCTGCTTTCGTTCGCTTGTTAATTACATTATTATGATTATATTTCCCCCAGGAGAGACCCCTTAGAAGCTCGTAGGAGCGTGTGTCACTAAGAAGAGTCACCTTGCGTTCCGAAATTGCTGGCATTACTGGCCGCAGTAAATAATTTCGGAACGCTCTTAAGTAAGAGTAAGCATCGCCAGTGAATTTCAGTAATATCTGACGTTTCAATTTACTATTCAGGAATATCAGAACACGGCATCAGTTGTGTTCTGTGTCGATTTTGTTACGGTGTTACGCCTGCTTAGGCACAGGCTGTTAATGTTTGACCCGACAGTGAACGATGGCCACTACCGTCTAGCACGCTGTATCCACTGAGCTTGCAGCAATCATAATTAAAATTTTTCAACGTGAACAAGCGCGCCAAAGAGTACTGACTTCACGTTAGTACTTTATCATATTTTTATTTGCGCGTATGTTCTGGGGAACATCGCGTTATAGTTTTGCCCAAATGTCTGTAACTTTCGAATTTTTTGACGAAAATGGTCTCAAACGATTAAGTTCGACTCCCCAATGAAGAATTCGAGGTCAAATTTGATTCTGTCCATCCGGCCGTCCGGCCGTTGCCACGATAACTTGAGAACGAAAAGAGCTAGCGACTTGAAATTTTCAGGGTAGGTGGCGCATCCCAATACGACGGACAAGTTCGTTAATGGGCATAATCGGCCCAGTGGTTTCCGAGTAATAATTTTGTTTTCAACCAATATAAATTCGATCGAACTGAAACTTGGTGGGTAGTTGTAGAATATGAACCTAAGCACGTTCGTGGCATTTTGTGCGAATCGTATGGCTAGAAAATTTTAAAAAAATTATTAAAAAATATTTTTGTTGTCACGATAACTTGAGAACGGAATGAGATAGCGGCTTGAAATTTTCAGGTTAGGATGTGCACCAGAACGCGACATTTCAGTTTGTTTATGAGCATAATCGGCCAAACGGTTTTTGAGTTATAGCCATCTGAAACTTTCTGAAATTTGGTGGTTTTTTGTTCCTCATTAACTCGAAAAATACTGAACCGATTGAATTCAAACATAGTTACTAGTTGTAGAATGCCAACGCAAAAATGTTTGCAAAATTTGGTGAGGATAGCATTTGTAGAAAATTTTTAATAAATCATTGAAAATAAAAAAAAAATCTATATATCAGTAACTATTCGTTTGAAATTGCTGAAATTTTGCAAGAGCCTCCATAACCTAACTCTACTGCCAAGTTTCAAGTTTTAATACGATCGGTTAAATATTGTTGGAGATTCGAGCATTCTTGTGTGAGTTCAGTAGATGGGTGACCGTTGCCTCGATAACTTTCGATTGAAAGGAGATAGGGACTTGCAATTTTCAGGGTAGGTTGCTTATCCGAAAGGGAGAGTTGAGTTCGTTTTTGGGCATAATCGGTCTAACGGTTTCCGAGTTATACCAACCTGGAATATTATTTCCTTGATGACTCAAAAAATAAATATTCGATCGAATTGAAGCTTGGTAACTAGTAGTAGAAAATCAACATAAAGACGTTTTTAAAATTTTTTTAACTTTCAATGGACCAACAGTACATTTTGAACATTTCGCAGGAGGTTAACTTCCGCAGCTGGGTTTGTATCGTGTAAACACAGCTTTTCTCGAGAAAACCGAAACCTATTATGTTCCATTGAGAGGTTCATTCGCTTCCGATCATCCGCATTCCTACTACGTCTCGCGGCATACGGCAACCGCGCACTTGTGCGCGCTTTATGCCATCCGAACGAAAAGCGGGGCAGATCAGTTGTTTCAAAACCGTTGTGTTGGATGGTACGCGTTCGGTATCGTCGTTGACAGCGGACTATTAAGTGTATGTTCGATAAGTTTATTTTATCCGTTTACTGTTTCACCCGGTTAGATTTATCGCATTTATGTCCCAGTGGCAAGTTTTGGGAGTTCAACATGTGATTACGTTTGTTTAAGCGCTCCGTCCTTCAGTTTTTCTATTTTGTGTTGAGTTTTTAAGTTCACTGACTGTCCGAAGGATTTGTTTTCTTGTTTTTATGGTTTGTATATTGTACATCTCCGTATTGCTAAGGATGACGGGAAATGCTTACAATTTACTGGTACCAACCTCACTGGAATCTCAGATGTTTGAAGAAATGTTGCAATTTGAAATAACTCTTTTTGTATTAATTCGAGACCTTGGCATTTGAATTTCTTAATTCAGCTCTGTTCATCTGTGTGTTGATGAAAAAGGTGATATCACAACAAAAAAGTCGAAATATTATAATGTATGATTCCAATAAAATTCTATACTTTCTCTTTTTATTGTTGATATCGACCTGGTATATGCTTGTATTGTTTCTAAACAATGAAGAAATCGAAAAATTTTAGGATTCGTCGGAATACGTGCCTAGTAACATGTCGTCACTCCGACAGGATGTTTTGGACTCTAATTCATATTTCGCAAACTTTATTCCTGTGAATATCATCGCGATAGATACTCGCCAACTATCTCCAGGAATAAATAGGCTAACGGCCAACGTACTAGTGAGATACACGGGAAATGACGAAATTGTTGAATGCTCGATTTCGGTTAAAATTTTTTGGTGGTTAAAGCTCGTTTGAAGCTACGTATTGGTTTCTATCGTGCACTAAGACACAATGTTTTCATTCACACGATGTGGCACGTGATGTAGGATTTCAAAGTTGATGTATTTCTTCATCAATATGTTGCATCACTTGTCGTGCTTCTAAAACAATCAGCAATTAACGAACTAGAACTGAGAGATTGCCGACAAATGAAAGATTGTTAAAAAAACAAGTTGGAAAAGCACTGTGGCCAGGTACTTTGGCGCGCTTGTTCAAATTTATAGTCAGAGCGGTCAGCAACCAGGTAATGAACTAGCCCAAAGGTGCTTATCTCCACGATAATAATTATATTCCCAATATTTCCAAGAATATAAATCCGACTTTAAAAAATGATCAAACTATTAGTTTCGACTCAGATACATACCACTCACTGTTGTGTCGAAAATAAAAAGTGCTGTGTTTGTGGTGGCGTAAGGACCCATTCGAATACATCTCGGAATACATACATTTACTTTTGAGTCGAAAATAAATAGTGCTTTGTTTGTGGTGACGTAGTGTGTAGCAGTGGTCTCATTTTCAATAAATGATTCCGAGAATTACTCCTAGGATACAAATCAGTCGAATCGTACGATTGTGCCATGAGGACCTATGAATTGACATTTTATCAAAAATATAGGAGTATTTTTTAAATATAGGAGTATTTTTTAAATATAGGAGTATTTTTTAAATATCTGATAATATACGAAAATACTCACGTTTCGTGTCATTTCATGAAAATATCCACCAGTGGTCCAGTACATCTCGATTGTTGGAATATTTGGATATTTCGAAATTATGTTCACCAATATAGATCCTACCGAGTTCAAATCTAGAATTTTACTATAAAATATGGGTTTGAGGACACTCACAGAATTTCAACGATATCTGACTGAATATTTCAGAGATACATACCTATTCTTTCAAATATTTTTTTTAATTTTCAGTCCTCGTGTCGGTATTTTTCAACTAACTACCGCGCTGTAATTCGATCAGATCAGTATTTTTCGAGTTATTGGGAAAACAAAATTCCAGATTGCTATAACTCTGAGACCACTCGGTCGATTTTGCCCATTAACGACGCATTTGGACTCCAAACTAACTATCTATAACTCATTGCGTTCGAGCATAATCTTGCTGGCGGCCGGCTGGACAGAATCCATTTAGATCTCTGATTCTTCAGTGCGTCGAAACTAATCTTAAGACTATTCTTGGCCGAATATTTGAAAATTAATGATATTTGGAAGAATTGATAGGCGCTCTGTTCGCCTGAACAGCACGCAAAAAACTGCAAGTTCCTCTTATATATCTGACGTTCACATTATATAGAATGGCGTTGTTAGCTATGCTAGCATGTATTCCTGTACAGATACCCTTGGTGTCAAATCGAAGATGAAAAATGTGTAAAACAATAAAAATTCAAAAAAAGAAAACATGGCTTTGTTTCAATAAAATTGAAAGTAATAAATAATCAGATTTGAATATAACATTATAAAGTTAGTTCATAATTTCATAAATTATGCATTCATCATTTGATTTATGGTGAAAGCTGGGTATGGCAAAAATAGAATGACAAAAATCCCTGAGAAATACCTATCTCCGGTTTAAAAGTGAATGAAGTGGCACAGAAAAACATAGGGAGGAACCAAGCAGGAATACTCGACAAATATTGGAAAGGGGGATGAGCGCTGGTAGCAGGATGATAGTAATTTGAGGTGGGAACCGAAAGGCCTCTGATTAAATCCTGATTAAATCCTGCCAGATAGCAGATCATTTTTCACCAGATGCTATCGTCCCTGATACACGGATCAAAAAATGAAGGCTGTACCTACATAAGATAGCGTAAAGACGAAGAAACGAAGCAAAACCTAACATCACTGATCCTTTGAATTCCCACAAGCTTCTGAAAAGCTATTGAAGGGTCCTCTTTGTAGATCTAGTGGGTTTGGCAATGCTCAATATCAATATGTCGTCAGTTTGGCCATGTAGACAGGAACATTGTGTGGATATGGTTCACTACGTCGGAAGCATTCGCCCCAGGAATCTCATGTGGATTGGAGAAATACTGAGTAGGGACTAACTTAATACAAAATAAATCGTAGAGCATGTATGGAAGGGTGCTGAAAGTTGAAGAAATAAGAAACCATGGCAAGATCGTAGTAAATGGAAATCCCCCCCTGTCTAACCACCAAGGAGAAAGAGAAGAAAACAAAATATATTGTCCATAACTTTAACAGCTGATGCAACTTTGAAATTACATCTTCAATTCTTATATCTTGCGTTGCCTTGTGTTCTATTGGTTATCTGCCAAGATTCTCAGACCTCGTTTGGATCATGATTGACCGCAAGCGATTTTTCAGTATTTTACTTAGACTCATCTGGACGGAGGAGCAACTGATATGGAAATTGTTATGAATAACCATAGTTTGGCATTGAAAATCAGCTGAGATTCTGTGGAATCCCCTTCCACGATGAATTTCAGAGTCTAGTGAAGCTTTAGCAGAACCTTGGCCGCTTCAGAATGTATTCCATACCTCAGTATATATACGAGTTTTGCTCCTGACACCTCGTATCGTAAAAGTAAACGGATTAATTTTGCTAAAGTAAATTTAAAATCTTCAGTGTGTTCTAAATAATTGTATTCATTTATAGAATCTCGACCAATGAAGCAGAATCGCGATGAAACTCTGAGTTCAATACTGAAACGTTTAAGATATTTCGACAAATCCTTTCTTACTTCGAGTTTTAGTATGATATTCGGGTTTGGGTTGTCTATGGACTGGTTATAGACACTACACGAGTAAATATTGAAAAGCTGTGTGCACAGTAGGTGTATGAATAATTGCCAAGAATTTGTATTCTGTGCAAAATGTATATGTAATTACAGCAGAGCGCTTTCGGCCTCTAATAAGAGAGTTTAGGATTTTGTGATAGTTCGTTAGTTCATTGTTTAAGATCAGATACTCACTGCATCGTATTTTGTCCCGTTCAATATATGTTTATCCTGTGCACAAACGTCGGCACAAACTGTTTACACTCTTATTTAAATTCAGGTAGCACTGAAGATGGCCTAGAGGCCGAAAGTGCTCTGCTCTAATTAAATATATTTTGCACAGAATACAAAGCCTTGGCAATTATTTATTTACTACACTAGTGACTACACTTCTTGTCCACAATAGATGTTCCCATCTTCTGAGATGAAACGTTACAGTAACGTTTCATCTCATCAACATTTGTAGTGGACAAGAGTGTAATTACTTATGTCGTGCTCCAGTATGATTCCTGCATCGGTGGCCAAATCACCGCCCATTACTATGCTAACTTAGTACTAAATTCATAGACCCGCCCAAAAATAAATATCAAATTTCATATAATAATGGTTATGAATCATTTTCGAGTAATTACCGAAATCAATTGTAAATGAAAATATAGAAATTCATTCATTATAGCATATATTACAGGGTGTTTGGCAGAACGTTGAACATACGAAAATGGTGGATAGGTGGGGTCATTTGCTACTTTGCTACTGGATATTTAGACAAACATTTTTTTTTGCTTGCTTCGATCCAAAAAGAAAACAAAAATATTGCCTGTTTTAGCCATTTTTAATAAAAATTAAACTTGAAAGTTAAGAAAGTGGTGAAACTAGAAGAAAGCAAAAAATTTGTTTTTAAATATCCAGTGGATAGCCAGGGCCAAATAAATTAGGGCTCAGTGAGTAGCAGATGACTCCACCTATCCACCATTTTCGTATGTTCAACGTTCTGCCAAACACACTGTATATTATGTATATATCTTTTTCTTGGGATTTCCCTCGGAGCGCGACGAGTCGAGACAAATTCTCGACAATTAATTCAACGGGTTTCATTGATTTTCTCGCAAATGGCTCTGCTAAATTTATATAAAGGTGCAATATTATACGATCGGTGTAAGCGAGTAGTTAAACAGCGGTTGTAATACTTCGAAAAATCTTTCTTCATAATTAATTTAAGTATGCTTTAGAATTCATCGAATCAAGCTCCAATAGATAATTGTAAAAAAACTAATGAATATAACCGCAAAATCGCATTTTCTGGCTCATAGAAACATTCATATTCGCGGTAGGAAAACCAATATGGAAAAATTGAAGTCATTACTGAATACATTATTTATTAAGTATTCTCCAATTTCTCAAGAGAAGACATTAAAATTATACAAATATCTTATTGAAAACCTTTTATTATTTCTCATACAATTATTTGATCCAGTTTTGACGTATTAATCATAATGAGTTTCCTGGAATTATCTCGTAAGAGAAATATAAATGATACCAAGAGCAATAAAGCATAAAAATCAAAATTGAACAAGATTAAAGGATTCCTTCCCTCCGAGAACTAACATACGAAATGAATCATCAGATCATTGCGATATATATTTATCATATGATGTGATTTTGATTCATAAGAACACTTATTCATCGTATACTTCCTGCATAGAATGGGTAAGTTTCCTGTTTTCTTTTTACTTTCCGGGTAGAAAAATGCACTTAACCTCCACAGGAAGTAAAGTGAAGTGATTCTGGAACACCAGATGAGCACTAACTTTCGAATTTTTGTGTATCTTTTCGAATGTTTGTATTTTGCGACCGTTGGACCGAAAATGTTCCCAAACCTACTGACGCAATAGTATTATTAGATGTAGCATCGAATCTACATAAATTTGCCTAATTATACTTTGTTCTTTTCCGTAATGTGTTCCTCGGAACAGAGTGCTTATCAATGTCTGTAATTTTCGAATTTTTTTGCTGAAAATGGTCTTAAACGTTTTGGTTTGACCCACTGATCAAGAATCCGTGGTCAAAATCGATTATGTTCGGCCATCCAGCCGTGACCACGATAACTCTCGAACGGGATGAGCTGGGAAGTTGAAATTATCTCGGTTATGTTCGTTATTCGGCAAAATCTGATGATTTCGGAGTAACGAAATAAAAATTTTCTTCACATTACCTACAAATTTCAAATTCAATTTTTTTAAGATGCAGTTTCATCATAAGAATCCATTGATATATCATTCTCAACTCTAACAAATTCATACTTTGGGAGATATCATTTTTCAAAATTTCAATAATTAATCGTAATTTTATGATTTTTTGAATTTATTTTTCTGATGATGCAGTTCTATCATAAGAATCCATTGATATCATTCCCAACTCTGAGGAACTAATACTTTCGGAGATAGGATTTGTCAAATTTTGAACAAGAGCGCCAAAGCTCCTGTCCTCAGGGCCTTCCCACATTTTTTATTACGTCATCATTCAGGCAACTTGAAGCCTGGATTGTTCTATGGAATCTCAAAACGCGGATTCGTATGTCGTTTGTACGATTTTTCCTGGTTTCGTCCTAGACTAACGGTGGGTTTCACGAAGCTTTGACAGCTCTTAATTGCCGAATTAGTGCGATTCTATGTCGATTTTCAGTTCATTTTTGATACTACCATCGAATTAAATCCACAATTAAGCTGATCGAAGCTTCGTGAAACCCAATGTAAGACGTTCTGCCATTTTTCTCTAGTCCATTATTGCTACTTCAAACGTAAACTTCATAGATCCTTTTTGTTTTCTCTGGAAAGCTCTGGATCTAGTGCCTACCAAACAATTCTCTGCCGCGAAGTTGTTTCTTACCCAACGACTTTCAAAGACACTAGAAAAATATTCATTTATCATTATAATAAACAATATGTAAATTGAACGTGCAGTTAGTACAATAATATATATAACTTCATAACATTCCGGTTGAAAGTTTTGCTACTTTGAACTGATTCATCATTAGACTGTAACCCATAAATCGTTTAGAAGACACATAAAATCTGCAGCAAGGCGGGGGTCTGGCGCACGTCCTTTAGTCTTGATATCGGACGGAAAAATATACTCAACAAGAACAAGGGAACACTATTATCAATAGCCTAGCCAACGGCTTTCTGTTGCAGCACAGAATGGACCATTCGTTTTAACTTGACGCGTGACTTTCAACAATGGCTGAAAATGGGTATGGAAGCGGAAAAAAAAAATATATATATATACAGGGTGAGTCTTTAAGTAGTACATTAATTTTAACCGTAGATTCTTATCGTCAAAAGAAACACTTTTTTCATTCAACATTTTTCAAAATTCGGCTCAGGTAAAAAGATACAGGCTGTTGAAATTTCGAAAAAAAATCAGATTTTATTTTGTAGCTTTGACATCCTTTTTTCGAATAAAATGAATATTGGTGTAGAGTTTCCTATAACTATGATACATATTTTCCAAATATTAGTTATTTTCTACTTCTACTGGTTTTCTAATTATGGACTCGTGGATTCATAAAACTAAACGAAATTAGCATAAAGAAAGCATATAAAGTTTTTCTTGGGTAATTTCAAGAATATTCCATCGTTTTAGAACATTATATTATTCTTCATCATTTCTCCTTAAACGCACCGTTTTCGAGATATTCTTCATTGAATGTTTTAAAATGGAAAACTCCAGAAATTTCACTACTTTTATGGATCCGTCCCTGAGCGTTGGAATCCCGAATCAAGCTGTAAACCACGTTACCATGCCTTTTTCTCGTCCGCCAACAACGTCATAGATAATTTATATGCAGGAGTGTATTAGCACATTGTGAAATCTTTAAACGCTTGTAACTTTTAACCTGAGCCGAATCTGGAAAAATGGTGAATGAAAAAACTGTTTTATTTGATGAGAGGAATCTTTGGTTAAAATTAATGCAGTGGTCAAAGACTCACCCTGTATATACAGTAGAGCATCGAATATCTACACTAATTGGTGATATGGTTGTTCGGAAACTGGATATTTCGTATACCTAACCGAACTGTATTGGTTCGCATATATGTACATATTTATGTATACATGTGAATGAACAACATATTTCTATCATGACGAATCAAACAAAACTTTCCGCACGTGTTCTTTTGTCTATTCACGTCTCATATACCCTCACGAAATACTGCATAAAGTTGAGTATACGCGAAAACGCATTGGGCATCAACTGAATTCAAATGTTAAAATAGAATATTTCCAAAAATACAAAGACTATTGAGCTGAAATCTGGTAGCCGATTGTCAAATGTTATCTCGAAGCCGAATTTCAGTGAAATCTGATAGATAGTTTCTTAAATATAATTTTTCAAAAGAAAAATTTGTATTTTTTTTTCTACTAGATAATGTTTTGAAGAAATGAATATATGGGTTAAGATGTTTTAATTTGTTTGCAATAAAAACGGCGCCCCATACGAAAAATGTCAGATAATTTGTTATCAAATTTTATTATTTTAGTCCTTCTGGCCGTCCGCGTTCACTATAATCTTCAAAAGAGGTCTGGAGGATTGCCTACTGGCTCTGGAAATATGATCATTCAGATTATATTTTCTCAATATACTTTTATAAATGAAGGAATGCGGTTAGGGTACCCCCGTCATGAGCAAAGTTTCTTACGCCTTCTCTTCAAATCGAAATGTTATTCAAAATAGATATTTCAAATCGTTTTTTCACTATAGCCACTCGGAAATTGCACAAGTCTGACTAAATATATGGATTGGAAACTACTTATACGTCCACTCTTAACCGAAAGACCGAAAAACTGCAAGAGTGGTAACGTTTTCCTTCATCCGCTTATCCATACACTCATCCAATCGCCCTCTATATGCCTCTACCTCGACGAATTGATCTATCGTTGTCAGCAATCCAGCGAAACAACAAATGATGTGCACGTCGTTAATCCACGATCATCCACGAATCGCGAAGGCAGAGACCTATAACAGGTATGATTTGGACCTTCATACGACCTCAATTTACGTACGATTTCTGTCTAGCCTCCGAAACAGCCGTTAAGGAACTACGTTCCGAATATACATTTCCAACCATGTTCAAATCGAGACGTTAGATGTAGATCTCGAAAAAAAAAATCCCAGGAAACATTCTCCCTGGAGTTATCACCCGCAAGGACACATACTATAACTTTCAAAATTGTATAATACCTACGGTTTCATCGAACAGTAGATATTCTGTTCTCATTTCGGAACCAATTTTCTCTGAAAGGCGTGAAAGCAAATCAATTAGTTCCTCCAATTCATGGAATTTCCATCACTTTCGTAATCTGTTGTTGTTCTGGTATTCCCCGAAATGGTTATGATAATGCTGGCCATCGAATGTACATGATTATTCATCCTATACTCGGTATCACTTCTCATAAGTAACTCATCGTAGTCGAAAGTTTCCAATGTAGAAATGAATAATAATTTTCTGAATGGAACACTTGTCGGGCTCGTTATCCAATCAACCTCCTCCAGAGACGCATAGGGCATAAAACATCATTATTTCATTAGTATCGTTTGATCTTCGTACCAGGTATAACAAACAATATGTTCAGGAAAAATTTCCAATTCAATTCTTTGAGATTCCACATTTCCCAATTATTGGTATTGTTTGCTTATGCGAAACAATTCCGTTGCCAACACTGATTAGTTGGAATCAGGTGGTTGCTTCAGGAGCCAATCGAATTTAATATAAAGGAAGACGTAGACGAAATGATCTCGATCTTCAAACCGGAATTTCGGAGGTTTTCTGCAACTAGCATCGAAGGTACGGTAGAGCGGTGTGGCTTTGCCAACGGAGGTGACTCTGCCAAACTGCCTAATATTTTAAGTTTCATTTTATTTTTGTGAAGTTGGCTATATGTCACCGACAGCACGAATGGGAACTGTTAACCACGGTATATCTTCACCGGTTGCAGTTTTTAACGTGTTTATAAATGCGAAATACTAAGGGTTGTGTAGAAAATATGACATGCGGTACATCAAAATACATTTAGCAGCTTACTTTACATGTATTTAGGGTCACGTAAACATAAACTTAAGCCATTTGGTTGAGAGGATTTCTATATTTCTGTAAATTTTTCTGTTGTTGTACTTTTGCGGGGGACTTTGCCACATACCAAAATTTATTTTAATTAATTTTTAGACACAACTATGGGTCGTCGATACAAAAAGAATTTGGGTGACAGTATAGATTAGAGTACTCTAATTTATGGGTGCGAAGAAATATCGTAAATATACAGAGGAAACACTAAACCGATAGTAGCGTTCCCTGCTAAGAAAATTGTTAAACATTATGTTGGACACGATATAGAAACAGATGATGATGGGTTTGTAGTAAAATATTCGAGGAAACAGAAAAATGGATTTGTCTATCCCAATGTTGAGGAGACATCATACGTCAAGAAAATAGATGTTGTTACAACATTGGAAAAACCAACGTCTTCCAGGGGACATTATTATTTCCATAGAGACTTAACGTCGTATAATATAAATTAGCTTGCGTTTTTCGGATGCGTTTGCAAATGTTTCTAGTTTAAATGATTTCACATAGCCGTTTTTAAGTTTATATATTGTTTATTTACAAAGAGACGAATTGTTTGTTTTGTAAAGAAAAATAGATTAAATTTTCCTATAATTTGTTGTTTTATTCGCCTCTAATAGCAACCTTATCTATAATATATTTTTAAATAATTCTTTTTTGTGGCAAACACTTCATAAAATTGCCTACAAACGGATTTTAAAGGCATTGGCATACTCGCACCGATGTGCGGGAGCCAAAATTTTAAAAATAAAAAAAAATGTTGCGCACTTTTTCCTATGTTTCTAACAGCAGCAGTAGATAGCTAAAATCTGGAAATTATACATAGTTTACAAAGGACAGATTTCACCTAAAAATAAAAAAGTTACAACAATAAAACTATGGAAAGTAGTGCAAAGTCACACCGCTCTACGGTATATACTTAACTTCAATTCACTGCGTAATAATAATTGTTCCGTAGACGAAGCAGCACGAAAAACCAAATTCTAACAAATCTTCGATGTCGCAAGAACCATATTCACTTAATTCATTAAGAAGATTATAGGTAAATTATATCAATTTGTTAAGAACATCCTAAAAAATTTCAATATCACTATTGGCAGAAAAAAATAGGCTTTCCTGGAAACTATGGACTATGGTTTTGAGTGTGTATCTCAGTAAAATATAAAGTTTTCAGGTTGCAGTGATCATGATATCCAAGCATCACCTGTCAAATTAGTTGAAAATTGTTCAGAAGTGTACAACCATGGTTATATCATACCACGTTGTAACTGAATAATAGTAAGCTCCTAATCAATGCCTCGTTCAGGAAACGTTTCGCGCATCATGCTGGAACCAGCGAAAAGAATGGAAAATAAAACTAGAGAAAGGAGATGGGACCTCTCAAGTCAAAATAATCGAACATTTCGACTATTGAGAAAAAAATATGGAGCATTTTGCTCATTATTACCTGTCACTGATTTGGCCTGAGACATTTTTCGTAGAGACCCAAAAACTTAAGGATTGTACAAATCTTAACTCATTTTCCTCCATCAGTTTCGGAAAATAGGCTTGTATGAAGTGTTCGTTCATTTTTTGACGTAGAATATACCTCATGTGCTCTTGATCCCTTTAAGTCGAACAAAGGATATTACGTTTGCGTCATAACCTGTCTGCAGATAAAGTAAATTTTTTGTTACGAAAACAATTCGTTATCGCGAACCCATTCTTGAAAATAGTTTTCAGGTGATAGAATGGAAAATTTTGCGATAATACGATATCGATAGAGTGGCAATCTTCAATGCGTTAACGAGTAATTTTTTGTGAGGATATTAGAATTCTGTTTATTCGCTCGCAATATGGGGAAAAATAGTATGAGGAAATTTCGGGAAAAGGGAGATAAAATATGTGAAATATACGTAATCATGTGTATTTACACATAAACATTATATTTCTGTTCGATTATCGAACTCAGATTTCAGCAATTATTATTGTATGAATCACAGTTCTATAGAAACAAAAAACATTTCAGGGATATGTAGGTGTTCACTCTGTGAAATAAAAATGGGTTCAAGCCCTGTTGACAGGAGCTTTCTGGCACTCTAGTTCAAACAGACAAAATATATCTCAGAAAGTATTGGTTTCTCAGAGTTGGGAATTATATCAATGTATTCTTATGATAGAACTGCATCATAAAGGAAATTCAATTCAAATAATAGTTTATTTATCAAGATTAAATGAGCAATCTGAGAATGAGAACTGCACCATGGAAGAAATCAAATTAAAATAGCTGAACTGAATTTGACTCTCTCTTATAGAACAGGATGAAATGTACGAGTATGAACCCAGATCATATAATAAAGCTTAGATAGAATAATTATAGCATTCTGTGAAAACATAGAAGTACGATTCATTATTGAAATTTAGAAAAATCATATCTCCGAAAGTATTAGCTTGTTGGAGTTGAAAATGATATCGATGGATTTTAATGGTGAAACTGCATCTTAAATAACAAGATCAAATGAGCAATCTGAGAATGAGAACTGCACCATGGAAGAAACCAAATTAAAATAGCTGAAATGAATTTGACTCTCTCTTATAGAACAGGATGAAATGTACGAGTATGAACACAGATCATATAATAAAGCTTAGATAGAATAATTATAGCATTCTGGGAAAACATAGAAGTACGATTCATTATTGAAATTTAGAACTTCATCTTAGCAGAAATTGAATTCAAACATCATAGAAGAATTTAAATTCAACAAGAGTGCCAAAAATTATTAATCCAAAACCAATAGACGAATTCTACCCAACAACGAACTCATCCGAGATATTCATTCCTCAATTCCAGTTTTGTTTTTAGTGGAGATATTCTGAACTCAATATTATTAACTTACCATTACCATTCCCATCATCATATGGATTGACCATCGGCATGAAAATATCAACCAACAAAAAGTATGATAATATTATAAATCTCATATTGATACCATTACTGGAATGAATGACAATGAGACAACGTCAAAGTTGACGTTATAACAACACAGATTAACCAGATACGCCACTCCCGGTATTTATGAATGAACTGAGCTGACGCGTAATGTTGACCATGGAATTCTCGGCACCCCCAAATAGTTCCTAGCTCCTAACTATTTGGGGGTGCCAATAAAATCGCAGATATATGATCACGTGACCTATCGGCCAATCGCAACTATGGTAGAGGCAGAACGACGTTCATTCATAAATTTATAACAACAAACGGAAAGGTTAGCTAAAATACTCAGCTTATGCACGAAAATTTGTGACTCAAGTGGGATTAATTTAATCAATTTTATAAAGTGTAATGAAGACGTTTAAGATGCAGTTTGTGGCGTATGTGCAAGAAATAAAAGGAATATGATTATTTGTGAAGTTGAGGTTAAAGTGTTAAAGTTTGTTTAAAGAGCGAGAACGCAGTTCATTTCTTTCTGTCATTCTACTACGTCTTCATGGGTAGTGAATCTGAAGGTCAAACCTACGTGCTTCCCGCCAAATGTCGATTGCACTATCTGGTAATCTGTGATAACAATTCATAGAATAGCCACAGAATAATTCTATCATTGAAATTTTGAAAAATCATATCTCCGAAAGTATTAGTTTGTTAGAGTTAAAAATGATATGAATGGATTCTTATGGTAAAACTCCTTATTGAAAAAAAATTTAATTTGGAATTTGTTCTGTAAAAAAAAAATTTTGCCCAATAACGAACTTAGCCGAGATATTTATCCCCCAAACCTACTCTGAAAATTTCAACTGTCTAGCTCATTCCGTTCGAGAGTTATCGTGCCTACGGCCGGACGGCCGGACCGGCCGGACAGAATGAATTTCGACCACGGATTCTTGATCAGTGAGTCGAACCAAATCGTTTAAGACCATTTTCATCGAAAAATTCGAAAATTACAGACATTTGGGCAAATTGATAAGCACTCAGTTCCGAGGAACTAGAGCGCCAAAAAATAAAATTTTTTCAGTTTTTCAATTTTGGTTTATTATTTCCTCCAATATGCCGCCAAAACATTCTTTATTCCCTGACATTTTGATAATTCATGCCGTACCTCCAAGACTTTCTTTCTGAACTATGGAAAAGGAATTCTTTTACTTGCTTAGGAGTAAGTTATACAATGGAATAATCTCGTAAACTATATACCGCACGATAAAGCATCAAATGGCGGAAAGAAACAGTCGACCTCATCGCGCAACCGCCAGTGATGACTTGTCGATCGAGTGCAGTACACTAATTATTACTGTACTGCAGTTATTAGTGTACTGTAATTATTGCCAAACTGTAATTATTGCCAAACTGCAATTATTAGTGTACTGCAGTCAACAAGTGCTTTTCGGGTAAAAATTTTTGCGTATTCTCCGAAAATTATGATTGAGGTGTCATTCGATTCAGAATGGCATTTAGATAGTTTTAGAGAAAATACTAAGGCCG
Source organism: Halyzia sedecimguttata (assembly GCA_937662695.2). Classification (NCBI taxonomy): domain Eukaryota; kingdom Metazoa; phylum Arthropoda; class Insecta; order Coleoptera; family Coccinellidae; genus Halyzia; species Halyzia sedecimguttata. The sequence goes on along the minus strand of OW569416.2, from coordinate 3,272,949 downwards.
CTCGCAAAAATTGTAACAATTAAGTGAAAAAAAAGAAGAGGCATTGGGTTTTCGCCAATATCTCGAAAACTATCTGAGGTAATTCAAATTTGAAAAAAGATACAAGAAGAGATGGAAATTTCCTAGAAAAAAGTCTCAACTCCCGCAACTAGGACCAATATTTATAATTTTCCCAGAGGGTTGAAAATATTCCCGAAAACGGTTACTCCGGTTGCTCCTCCCTCCTTTCGGACCTTTTATGAATAAATATTATTTAAACTCATTAAATATGAAAATAAAAATTTTTAAAAATTCAGGTGTCTTCAGGATAGGTCAATGAACAGTAATCCGTGGTACAAAAATGTTTATCTCGACTTTTCTATTAGTTATCCATTAGTTAATTAACAATTTTTCGTAGCACGAACATCAACATTGAAAGTGCGATAATTGTTGAACTATTAATCTGAGAATTTTTTCCTTTCGTGGAGCTATTTTTCGAAGGTCTTGGAATAGATTCTTGTTCGAAACATTGAAAAATTGGTAATTATTGTTTTGTTATTAATAATTTACTTAATTGAAAAATGTTAATGCTTCAATTATGTTTCAAAACAAAATTTTAAATTATCTTATAAACAATGCATTGGTTTATAACAATCTTTTAAACAATAGGAGATTATAATTATTAAAAATCATTTATGAGTAGTTTCTGATCATAAGAAAACGGCTCAATAGTAATATTATAAATTGAAGCTTCATAATTTTTCAATCAAGTAAATTGTTCATAACAAAACGAAAATTATTAATTTTAAAAATTTTTCAAAAGGAATCTATTCTAAGACCTTTGAACAATAGCTCCACGAAAAGAAAAAATTCTCTGATCAATAGTTCAACAATTAGCGTACTTGCAATGTTAATGTTCGTGCTAGAAAAAAAAGTATGGTGTGGGAGTCGTTTCTCGATTAATATCGTGCGATTCGTGCGAATGGGGCCATATGTTTGCACGGTTCAAGTGTTCACCGGGGGGGAAGGCTGAAATCTTTGTTTTGTCCCGTATAGCTGGCGTTTACGTTTATATACATCCGCTCAGGCCGTGTATGGGACGCTTAACACGGCAGAATTTCTAACTGCTGAATATGCCCCATCTGTTCTCATCTTACCTCACATATGGGGTACGTTGAGCATCTCAGACTTTCTTCACTCAAACCGCCGTAGCTCTCAAATTTCAAATTGTTAGAAGGAAAATGCTATGGAACAACTATCCGTCCGATATCGCTAGTCTCCAGCCAAGTTCCAAATTTGAACACGATCGGATCAATAATGGTGGAGATATTGAAAACATATCGGAAGTCTTGGGTGAGTTCAGTAGCTGCATGGGTGACGTTGCCACGAAAACTTTCAAATAAATAATAAATTATATATATAAAAATATTGACTTGCAATTTTCGGGGCAGGTTTTGCATTCGATTGCGACAGTTAGGTTCTTCTATGGGGATTATCGGCCAAATGGTTTCGGAGTCATATACCCATTTGAATTTTGTTGGTATTTCCTCAGTTACTCAAAATATACAATTCCGATCCAATTTAACCTTGATAATTACTTGTACAATGCCGATGCGCTTATTTTCAGGTAATTTCGTGAGGATTGTATTTCTAGAAAAAAAAAATTGTTAATAATGAAAAATGGCGATACCGTTGTTAATAAATCAACAAGTCCAGAGCGTTCCTGCCAATCGGGTCCTTCATGAATGGCTCTGTTTAATAAATATACTCATGCATATATTTCACAAGTCAAATAGACCCCAGGGGGTTCATCGATCTGCCGAGAAAGCAAGAGCAGACGCGTTTCTGGCTTCTTGGCCTTCATCAGTACTCTGTATCTCGAGTTTAATTGAATTTGTTGGGAAAGCTACAGAGTAGGTACTGATGAAGGCCAAGAAGCCAGAAAGCAAGAGCAGACGCGTTTCTGGCTTCTTGGCCTTCATCAGTACTCTGTAGCTCGAGTTTAGTTGAATTTGTTGGGAAAGCTACAGAGTACTGATGAAGGCCAAGAAGCCAGAAACGCGTCTGCTCTTGCTTTCTCGGCAGATCGATGAACCCTCTGGGGTCTATTTGACTTGTGAAATATATGCATAAGTATATTTATTATACGAAGCCATTTATGAAGAACCCGGTTGGCAGGAACGCTCTGGACTTGTTGATTTATTAACAACGGTATCGCCATTTTTCATTATTATTTTTGAAAACGCTAAACAGCGTTCATGGCCATTGGGAAGATACTGTCTGAGCTCTGCGGGACTCGTTCTCGATTAATATCGAGTGAATGGTGGCATATGATTTCACGCTTTAAATATTCACTGGTGGGGAGAGGCTGATTTCCGTGTTTCGTCTCATAGGTGGCGTGGGCGATTAAAAAGATCGACCAAGCCGGCTCTGAGAGGCTTAACCCGGGTCAGTTTAGTTGAATTTGTTGGGAAAGCGACAGAGTACTGATGAAGGCCAAGAAGCCAGAAACGCGTCTGCTCTTGCTTTCTCGGCTGATCGATGAACCCCCTGGGGTCTATTTGACTTGTGAAATATATGCATAAGTATATTTATTATACGAAGCCATTTATGAAGAACCCGGTTGGCAGGAACGCTCTGGACTTGTTGATTTATTAACAACGGTATCGCCATTTTTCATTATTATTTTTGAAAACGCTAAACAGCGTTCATGGCCATTGGGAAGATACTGTCTGAGCTCTGCGGGACTCGTTCTCGATTAATATCGAGTGAATGGTGGCATATGATTTCACGCTTTAAATATTCACTGGTGGGGAGAGGCTGATTTCCGTGTTTCGTCTCATAGGTGGCGTGGGCGATTAAAAAGATCGACCAAGCCGGCTCTGAGAGGCTTAACCCGGGTCAGTTTAGTTGAATTTGTTGGGAAAGCGACAGAGTACTGATGAAGGCCAAGAAGCCAGAAACGCGTCTGCTCTTGCTTTCTCGGCAGATCGATGAACCCCCTGGGGTCTATTTGACTTGTAAAATATATGCATAAGTATATTTATTATACGAAGCCATTTATGAAGGACCCGATTGGCAGGAACGCTCTGGACTTGTTGAAAAAATTTGTTCTCCTAAAAAATTTTATATTCCAAAAACTATGTGTCACAATCCGCTTAAATTCCGCACATACTTTCGAGCCACCATTTTACAATAGAGTACCGAATTTCAGGTCGATCGCCGTTAAATGAGGTGTGAATTGACAATGGAACATGCGTATATACACACAAACTCTTGACTTTGCGTCAGTACTTTTTAAGAATGTCTTTATTTCACCCCCTTTTGAACTAACTCTGACATTTATTTCATCCAACAATCTTATATTTTATTATTTGAGAGCAGTCTGTGTTCTCTATCTACTTTATATTTATATTCCATCAAAAATATTCGAAATACAAGAATTTCATCTTGATTTATTGACTCATGAATAAGATCGTTGAGTCCATACTCTTTGGAAAATTCTTCCAATTCTTCCTTTACTGGAAGTAAAGATATCAACCTCTTATCAACCATTGTTTCATTATCTTAAACATGATACTTTATCTGTGCGGAAACTCAGATATGAGTTTCGCGATTATTCAAAGATAACAATATTATCAAAAACTCAAACCTGCGAAATTGATATGTCTCAATATCAGCAGTTGTAAATTTCAACTGCTGATATTGAGACATATCCAACTTCTTTCCACCTTAAGTAAGATTAAATGATACTTTGAACTTTTGAGCATGAGTAACATCAAATGTAACTTAAGTTGGAAAAAAGTTTCCATGATATTCAATAGTTCAGTCGCAATGTGCAATGAATTCGAATCTGCAAAATATCTCACATTTCACCACTTTTATAATTCGCGAACCATTTAGCAGAGAATATCATCGACTTGAAAAATTCAAGATGTAGAGAAAAAAGATTGATATGGATTCCGAATCCCATGTATAGGTGATCGGGACATTTTTTGTTTATTTTCACAACAAATTTTTCACTGATCCGTTAGGGAAATGATCCTTGGGTAATATCGGCAATGTTTTTTCACTAGGGCTTATGTGTTTATCTCCAATACTTCAATATTATCAATTGTGCCAAAGTTTCAATCGATATTGAACAACTATTATCATCAATAATTTTCCTTTATTGAGTATTTTGAAGAAATCTACTTCATTGTTTCTATTTCACACCTTGTGCCCCCCTCTCTCATTATCCATTTTGTTGAAATTGAAATTTGCCTAGGTGGTCATGATACAAAGCTCATATCCACTAATTATTGAAAATGTAAAACGGGAATAATGCCAAGCTGATCCACGAGACCACACAATACCATCTGATAGGACCACAGCTGGCGCAATTTGCCTAAAGCATGCGCTGGCTGCGCCAATTAATGTATCTGCTTAATCAGAATATACCCTTACACAAATATGCTTGGAACCCAATTCCATTTCCAAGTTGGCTTGTTCCAGAATAGTATTTTCTGTTTACTCAGATATAAATGATTTATATTCGGAGTACAATGGCTCCAGTCGACGGACTTCAAATTCTCATAGGAGATTTATTGGCTTTGAGGTGATGAAAAATTGATACAAATATAGTGGAGCATTCAACTATCAGTTATAGCTGCTAAACTGTCATATATGTCGAAAATTATAAATATCATTAGTCACATGATGTGAGGTTATTTTTAATAAAATGGAAATAACCCTATATGGAAAAGCCAGTAATCCTCCAAATTATTGTGAATCATCGTAGTGGGGAAACTATAAGCAGATATCTAAGTTTAGAGGGAGCTTGGTTGGTTGAACGCCAGGTGTCACTTATATTCACTTAGTACTCAGACGTGGTAGCTGGCTTCCAATAAAGGCCTCTTCATCTTCGTGTTGTTGTAGTTGTGTTCATGATCATTGAGTTATACGTTGCACAGATGAGTCCAAACTGATCTGCTGCTGCTCAACTTCGATAGCGATACAGGATACACTCTGTGGTTTACTCTTAGCATGGATCTCTGCAAGTTCTTATTCTAGCATGAAATTGAACATCTGTAAATGAAAGAGCCCGTTCAATTCTTAACTGCTGTAGGCATGGTTGAATACCATTGAGTATAAACTGAAAATTGGAACAAAATTGTACACGTACGTAGAATACACATATGTTGTATGCATCTTGTGGAAGCTTCAAGCTTATAGTAATAGTAAATTGAATACATAGCAATGGTTGGTTTGTGCCTTATATACACTCAGAATAATTGAAAGAAAAAAGGAAGTTCGTACTCACTGGATTTTTTATTTTTACAATCTACTCAACTAGTTTCGCCTGCTAGGCATCATAAGGAGCTCTAGAAGATTATTTTACAGTATTAATAAAATTCTTACAATGAAAACACAAAATTATGCTTACTTGTCAATAAAAGTAATCTACACTGAACATTTACTTGGAAAACTGAAATTCACAAACAATAAGACGACTGAAAACTTTTGGAATTTTTGATTGTCAAATTTAGGGTTATGTTCTCAAAAACACTGTCAACCACAGAAAAACAAACACTGTGTTTTTCTGTGGTTGACAGTGTTTTTGAGAACATAACCCTAAATTTGACAATCAAAAATTCCAAAAGTTTTCAGTCGTCTTATTGTTTGTGAATTTCAGTTTTCCAAGTAAATGTTCAGTGTAGATTACTTTTATTGACAAGTAAGCATAATTTTGTGTTTTCATTGTAAGAATTTTATTAATACTGTAAAATAATCTTCTAGAGCTCCTGATGATGCCTAGCAGGCGAAACGAGTTGAGTAGATTGTAAAAATAAAAAATCCAGTGAGTACGAACTTCCTTTTTTCTTTCAATTAAAATGATCCTGGATAATGGCTATGTTTGTGATCAAATTTTACACTCAGAATAATTGATCAAATTTAACTTTCGTTATAACAGCTGGAGAGCTACTTCCAGGGTTGATAACTTATATCAATCTATGATCCCAGATGTATTATCTTTCTATTTTTCATTCGAAATTAGCGGTACTAATCAACCGCAACCCGATGATTTATTGTATCCCTCTTACTTACGTTTACTTTGGTGTATATCGAGCGGCAGCTCCATTCGCTAAGAGGGTTTTAGGAAGTATTTATCACTATGCTTTATTATGTCATGGCCCAAGCACGTCTCCCTTTGGCTGCCAAAGGTGAAACATTTTCTTACTATAGGTGCAAGCGGAGTTTTTCCTCCTCTCCACATAATCTACATTCGCTATATTCTGCTAAAACAAATCTCACATTCTTTCTGAGATGACATTGCCCTGTTAGGAAGCCCGTGAGAAGATGTAGCATAATGAAATCTCAATTTCTGGATGTAAAATTTCGTACTCCAACTGAAAGGTTTCACTGCAGAGTGCTTATCTGTCGGTTACCTCTTTCACCCCGAACTGAAATTGCATAAGTCACACAGAGGTTCTGATTCTCCAAAGGGAATTCGAGTTAATATCCTGTTGGTTAATGAGGATAAGTAATAAAAACATACTATAAAAATGTACTCTATTGGCTATCAATTTGGGCGTTACGCCATCACCAGGCCAGCTGAAAATATACAAATACAAAATACAATAGTAATCAAATTTATAATGTTAATATGCTATCGCAAACACATCACATACAAAATTAAAATCTATTTTATGTCGAAAACGCATACGGCGGAACGATCGTTCCGCCGTATGCTACTGCCGCAAATCATTTTCGTTTCCATCCTAAGCTGGCTGACATACGTTTGAAGAAAAATTCGTTTATTTTTAAGTTCTTCAAGTCGGATTGATATAATATAATTATTGTGGATTCACCTTTTTAGAAATCACTATCAAGAGATTGTTTATTCGATGTTTTTTGGACTTTTATACTACAGAGACGGCGAGCATACCACTAACCTAAAATTGTTTTCAAAGAATTTGTGTTTTGGACATAAAATAGATTTTAATTTTGTATGTGATGTGTTTGCGATAGCATATTAACCTTATACATTTGATTACTATTGTATTTTGTATTTGTTATATTTTCAGCTGGCCTGGTGATGGCGTAACGCCGAAATCGATAGCCAATAGAGTACATTTTTATAGTGTGTTTTTATTACTTATCCTCATTAACCATGAAAACAAACACAATAATGGAGAGATTCATCGCTAATATTAATATCCTGCCTTGTGTGGTAGCTTCTTCGTTTATCATAATTCCCGAGTTTCCAGGAATCTTTGATGGAGGTCTGTTCGAGATGAAATTGTGCTTATCTCTCAATTGTTGTATTTACGCCCAAAAGATGTACGAACCCATCGACTATGAATATTTCGTTCGACGTCCCATTACTCCAGCTCGTGTCGATGAGGTGATTTTCGAGCCATCTGTACACCATTTTGTGGTATTTCCTGCGGAATCATGAGTTGTTGACTCCTTTCCTTAGTCTTTCTCACTGCTACTCATTCTGGTAATTTACCTTTCAAATCATAATATCTTGCCAGATGTATCCATCATATGTTCTGTTGCATCTTCGTTCTACCATTTCCTTAAACACTGAAGGACAGAGGAGATTGGTTGAATCAATAGCTCAGTGTCCTCGTTCTTTCCAAATATTCCAAAGTACCTGATTAATCTCTCGATTCAGTTTAGTATGTTCTCAATTGAATTCCTCCCTCAGAAAACTGTGCTCTGATATTATTATATTCGTCCAGTCATAGATGCTCCAAGTGTAGTTAAAGTAGTATCCCAATAGCAGAACATAATATCGGGGACAGAGAAGATTCTTGCAACCAATCAGTGCATCATAGCTACTCTAATGAATCGATGCACGGGGCCATTGGGCATTGGAAGAGTGCCAGTATTTCTTTTTAGGAGCGCGACTATAGAGAGCCATTCATGAATATTTCTCTTTGCCCAACTTTTTCAATCTCCTGTAATAAATATCTTACGACAATTCGAATGGCGAATACTGCAAATAGTTTCATACATACTTCGGAGAAATGGTAATGTTTCGTTCACATGTTTATTTTCTGTTTGAATTCTACGATTCCGCAGAATTGAAACATAAACGGTAAAACTGTCCGATCGAAAGAATGATCAACATTGAAATGTGATAAAAGAAACGGTTTTTGAGAATCTCATGGAATGATTGGTCAGGACGGGAAACATTTCATCTGGCAATGCATGAAAGTTAGGTGAGTCACCCATACAATCTTCCCACTTGAGATATGAATCTTCCACGAAAATAATCTGAATGGGAAGGATGAAAGTATTCGTAGATTTTCAGCCGGATTTGATTTGATCCTGAATCAATCCTCCGAATTCAATTACATATTGTATTTGAGTCGTCATTAGTTGAAATCTACAGCTGATGCCAGTCATCATGGGATTTTTCTAGTCACAGTTCATGTTTTCAAGAAATGATTTGGATGATCAAACTGTCACTTTAAAATGATCTCACATGATATTGTTAGAAAAAATTATTCATATTAACTAAACAGGAGAATGGAATCTACATCAGTTATTGTGATTTGTTTTGAGTTTACAAGGCAACACTATACAGAATGATTTTTCATTAGTGGTTAATGAATGCAAGTTTATTTGAAAACACGTATAACGAACGCAATATACTACATCCGTGGACAAAATTCATATTGAACCAAGTTTGTCACGTACAATATAAATTAACGATTCCAATGTTTATGCAAAAATATATGGTTCGTTCAAAAGTCCAATTCACATTTTCACGCCTCACATAAAATTGTATTGATCACCTGTTTACAAGCTCTCTTGACCCAGCAAGCAGATGACCGATTTATAGTGTTGGAAGTCGCGTGTTCGAACCTCAAAGGGGTCAATTTTTTTTCATCGTTCGCCTGTTCATAGCATACATATTTGAGTAAGATGGCAATGTTATCACTGCTTCTATAGGTAATAGAGTATAAGATACAGGATATGAATAAATCTGTTTTATGATGGAGACTTTTCAGCTGCTGAAATAATACAGGCCGAATTGATGGCTATTCAAGAATATGAAAGCTATTTTCTATCAGTATATCCAAAAATTTCCTTTGAGATATCTACAACTCCAATAACGTCGAAAGAACCACTGGTGGGAGCATCAACATCTGGAAAAGAATCATCACAAAATTAAACCAAGGGTTGAACGTTTTATCAAATTGCCTGCCAGAATATCACCCATCAGCTCATATCAAGGCAAAGTCGAAATAAGGATTATTCTACTATTTTGACCTCTATACCTATCAAAGAAAAGAAAAAGGAGAACTAACATGAAAAGGGAAAACAGAAAGGCACAGGAAAGGTAAAATAAGCAAAGAGTACAAAGGAGTCTTAAAAGGTCTTCAAGGAAAGCGTTTAAGGAAGACAATCACTCTTCTATGACCGATGCAGATAATGACTCTGCGTCGATGGTGATGATGAGGAGGACCCAGAAAACCATTGTCTTATACACGGAGGTTTTACCCTGGTACAGGTTCACTTCCTGTTGGCCTTGGGCAGAATTGCTATGTTATGTTCATAATTTGATTCTCATTTATAAAAGTTCTTAAACGATCGCCATTTACTCTCTACCTCTGTTACAGTTACATATATAGTAAATAAGTTTTCAATTCAGCTAAGTTGCCAGATATCAACGTAGATCTTGTTAGATTGATATTTCTTAAGGTTGATTATTTTCTGTGGCTATGTTAACTATTCACAATGCCGAGTATTTTCATTTTATCCGTATATTACGAACAATTTTTCCCATTCTCGGAATAATCTTATCGAAAATCACAAAATTGGTTTAGAAATCTAGTGCTTTTATAATTATTGTATGTTGAAGGTGTAAAACTGAAATTAATACGCCTAACTTATCGTCCCTCGAACTTTATAGGAAACTTGAATTCTTACAATAAAGGGATATTTCCTCGGGCTTACCACACCTAACCACAAACAACTACACAAATTCCATCGCCGAGCAATTAGAACTATGACGTCAAAGTTAACCAAACTACCATACCAGAGTATAGTAAGCTGCGTAGGTTTGTGTAGGTATGTCTTGTCTATTTTACGTCATTGCGCATATACCACAAATGTTATCATAACGTCATCAGGTTCACTTACTACGCCGTTGTGGTTAGCTCGAGGAAATATCCCTTAAGTGAAACCATTGTTTTCCGTTTTCAGTTCGATTTCAGTTTTATCTGGAAGATACCGCTTGAAACCGTGTTCAACATCTCGAGGAATAGGTCTCTTGCATGCATTTTTTGGCGCTCTAGTTCCTCGGAACTGAGTGCTTATCAATTTGCCCAAATGTCTGTAATTTTCGATGAAAATGGTCTTAAACGATTTGGTTCGACTCACTGATCAAGAATCCGTGGTGGAAATTCATTCTGTCCGGCCGCCCGGCCGGCCGGTCCGGCCGGCCGGCCGTAGGCACGATAACTCTCGAACGGAATGAGCTAGAGAGTTGAAATTTGCAGAGTAGGTTTGGGGGATAAATATCTCGGCTAAGTTCGTTACTGGGCAAAATCGGACAGAAGGTTTCGGAGTAATAAAAAAAAATTTTTTTTTTACAAAACAAATTCCAAATTAAATTTTTTTTAATAAGCAGTTTTATCATAAGAATCCATTCATACCATTTATAACTCTAACAAGCTAATACTTTCGGAGATATGATTTTTCAAAATTTCAATGTAAATCGTATTTCACAGATTGATATAATTATTCTATTCTATGTATGAATTTTCATAATGTCAACTTGACAGAAGGGAATATTGTAACTTCAAAAATATTGGGGTTGAAATACTCGTATTTTAGCGATGCAACGGGGACCTCACCCGAAAATGTTTGAAATTATTACGTAAATATTGAAAGCATAATTCTTTAGTTCGAGAGAGGAGAAAATTTGGTGAACGTAGATGAGGAAATTTTTGATCGATTACAATGTAATTTTTTCATTATTTCTTCTCTTCTTTAATACATGTTTTATGGAATATCTACTATTTGTAGGTGGTTTAAACCTGTTTTGGGCAATTGTCATACGAAACTTGTTTTTTTGGCGCTATAGTTCCTCGGAACAGAGTGCTTATCAATTTGCCCAAGTGTCTGTAATTTTGGAATTTTTGGCTGAAAATGGTCTCAAACGATTTGGTTCGACTCACTGATCAAGAACCCGAGTGCGAAATCGATTCTGTCCGGCCGGCCGACCGGCCGTAGGCACGATAACTCTCGAACGAAAGGAGTAAGCGGATTGAAAATTGCAAGGTGGTTTTGGAGCGTAAATATCTCGGACAAGTTCCTTCGATCTATCTGAAATTTAGCATCAAATTGTAGAATCATGACCTTTATACGCATGTGAAGTTTTGTATTGACCAGATAACCGCAAAGTGTAAAAAAAAAATTTGAAAATTTAAAATATGTTTTTCCACAATAACTCTCGAACGGAATGAGCTAGGTAGTTGAAATTTTCAGAGTAGGTTAGGGGGATGAATATCTTGGTTAAGTTCGTTATTGGGCAAAATTGGCCAGATTTAATTCGATTTCTTCCATGGTGCAGTTCTCATTCTCATGATTGCTCATTTAATCTTGATAAATAAACTATTATTTGAATTGAATTTCCTTTATGATGCAGCTCTATAATATGTATACATTGATATAATTCCCAACTCAGAGAAACCAATACTTTCGGAGATATAATTTGTCTGTTTGAACTAGAGCGCCAGAAAGCTCCTGTCCACAGGGCTTGAACCGAGGCTTGAACCCATTTTTAATATCGGAATCGATTATTATATCCATAAGAATAATAAAAAAGTTACAAAAATTACAATTTTCAACGAGAAAACGATCATTCAAATTTGGTTGCACAAAACAGCTGTTCAAACGATCAAAACTTGGCACCCGTGAGGTCACCCGTCTTATCTACTCTCTTTCTCTTCTCCGTGTCCATTTCACTCTTAGTTTCGCTGTAACAAGCAGATGGACTCGCTGAGGGTAGATTTTGATTACGTGTCTTTCTTCTCGTGTCCGTTCCACTCTTTGTTTCGCTGTAAAAAGCAGATGGTCTCCCGAGGATAGATTTTTTTTACGTCAGCTGTCATAGCAACGATTGTACCTATCAGAAGCGTTTCTGCACCTCATCTGAATTTGCTTCCTGATATTCCAATTTTCAATACCAAAATATTCAAATTTTATAAATTTTGAAAGTGGCCGAAGGCATACATGATGATATTGAAGTAGATTCAGAAAAACATTTACATATGGTATTTCGTGTTACATGCAAGAGACCTATTGAAACGTCACATTCGTATGGGATATCAAAATGTAGAATCAACATTTTGATATCCCATCTTCATTATCAGAGTGTATCAAAAATATCTATCGCAAAATATTGTAAGAGTTGATTTTTTTCTTGGTGATATATATATTTATATATATTCTTTGAACTTTGAGCATTCCATTCTTTCATCTAACAATAAAGCATGTGTATGAAAAAACTGTTAGCAGAAGTTAGTGTTACGGGGTACCATACAAATCGACGATGATAAAAGAGCTTAGTAAAAAACCTCAGCAAAAAATCCTGCCTCCCCGTTAGTGTTGTGATTTATGATAATTGAAATTGTTAACAAAAAATGCTGATAATGATAACAAATAATCAAGAAGAGGCATTGAATTAGCGCTAGCGATCTACCAAATTTTATTGGTCGGGTGTTGTGTATATGTAAATGCTCGCATTTGAGGTAATTTAACTTCATTGTACGATTGTTGGGCATCGCGTTGTATTTAAGGGGCCGAATTATTCCATTCAAAATTATGGATACTCATAACATTGTCAACCATTTCACTAGGTACGCGGAGTACTGTGCACTCAGTCACTATCTTCTCATAACTAGAGCAGTAACCGGTTAACCCGATAGTAACTAGTGATGTATTCATTATTTCATTATGAAACTCATATCAATTACTTGAATTGTGTTCGATTATATCTTCGTTATCTTGAAGCTGTTATCACAAGTTTACTCCAGTCTAAGAAACAACACGTTACTTTGTACTCCTGCTAGCTATAGAGCTGAGACAATGTATAACGCGCCACTCTCTTTATGAAGATATTACAAAGAGAAGTAAAAATCTCAGGTGGGGATTGAACAAAAAGAAAAACGAAAGGATCATTAACGATACGTACCTAATTCTCAGCAGACAGAAGAAAATAGAATACATACAAGAATAAAGACAGTGATAGGTTGAAACGAAACTAAGCAAAGTAGTATAATTCATATATAATAATCGTTCCAAAAATGTAACCGCCAATACCTACTATTCGATAAGTCAGGAGAACAATGGCAAAATCAAAATAAAATGGGTTCGAGCCCTGTGGACAGGAGCTTTCTGGCGCTCTAGTTCAAACAGACAAATTATATCTCCGAGAAAGTATTGGTTTCTCAGAATTGGGAATTAAATCAATGTATTCTTATGAAAGAACTGCATCATAAAGGAAATTAAATTCAAATAATAGTTTATTTATCAAGATTAAATGAGCAATCTGAGAATGAGAACTGCACCATGGAAGAAATCAAATTAAAATAGCTGAAATGAATTTGACTCTTTCTTATAGAACAGTATGAAATGTACTAGTATGAACACAGATCATACAATAAAGCTTAGATATAATAATTATAGCATTCTGTGAAAACATAGAAGTACGTACGATTCATTATTGAAATTTAGAAAAAACATATCTCCGAAAGTATTAGCTTGTTGGAGTTGAAAATTATATCGATGGATTTTAATGGAGAAACTGCATCTTAAATAAAAATTACAGACATTTGGACAAATTGATAAGCACTCAGTTCCGAGGAACTAGAGCGCCAAAATGTAATTCCCCTTCCGGGATTTGAGCCTGCCTTCTCTCGTTCCGAAACCGAAAACCCGACGGCGTAGACCAACCGGCTATCGGGCTCCTCGTACGATCTTGTCGATCTCCGGTATTAGAATAAAACGTCGGTAATTACCTGGGATTTATATTCTTAATATTCACTTTTCGACATAAAATCGCCACATGGGTGTTTATTTGACGGTTTTTCACCCTTGTCTCTCTAAGTCGATTTTGACGTTTCTCGAACCAACTATTAGCAAGGAATTAGACAATGTCATGTCTCAGGAAAATAAGTTAACATTATGACAATTCATACATAGAATAATTATATAATTCTGTGAAAACGTAAAAATATGACTTATTATTGAAATTTTGAAAAATCATATCTCCGAAAGTATTAGCTTGTTAGAGTTAAAAATTATATCATTGGGTTCTTATGATAAAACTGCTTATTGAAAAAAAATTAATTTGGAATTTGTTTTGTAAAAAAAATTTTTTTTTGTTACTCCGAAACCATTCGTCCCATTTTGCCCAATAACGAACTTAGCCGAGATATTTATCTCCCAAACCTTCTCTGAAAATTTCAACTGTCTAGCTCATTCCGTTCGAGAGTTATCGTGTCTACGGCTGGCCGGACCGGCCGGAATATTCATAAAAAATATTTTTACTAAAATCGGCCATAACTCCGAAACCGCTTGATGGATTTCTCCCATTAACGAGCTCGTCCGAGATATTTACGCTCCAAACCCACCTTGCAAATTTCATTCACTAACTCCTTTCGTTGAGAGTTATCGTGCCTATGGCCGGCCGGCCGTCTGGCCGGACAGAATCGATTTTGACCTCGGATTCTTGATCAGTGAGTCGAACCAAATCGTTTAAGATCATTTTCATCGAAAAATTCGAAAATTACAGACATTTGGGCAAATTGATAAGCACTCAGTTCCGAGGAACTAGAGCGCCCAAAACAAGGCCTTGTGGGTGCAGTGAAGCTTTCAAAACTAATACACTAATTATTTATACTATATACAATACCAGACGGCCCAACTATTAAACAAAGGTACTGTAATAACCCCGAGAATAACCCTGATAACCCAGGGGGTGGTTCACAATATGTGTCGATAACACTATTCGAAAGATTGTGCACAAATTCGCGTAAATCAGATCTGAATTGCACATTCATATAGTTACAAAAAAATTGGTTCCGGCCCTGTGGACAGGAGCTTTGGCGCTCTTGATCAAACTTTGCCAAATCATATCTCCGAAATCGTTGGCCTCTGGGAATGACATAAATGGATTCATTCGATAGAACTGCATCATGAAAGAAATTAAATTCAAATTGACCGATTCTCCCCAATAACGAACTTATGCGAGATATTAATTCCTCAAATATACTCTGAAAATTATATTATATCAATTAAAACTTAGACAATATTGCAGTTTTGTTTGTAATGAAGATATTCTGAACCCAATTTGATTCTGTATCTTACCAAAGAATATATTTCCAGAATTATATGGATTATCCACGGGCATTATAATATTATTTTATATTATTACCCCAAAAGTATAATATTAGAACATCCTCATAATTCTACGATAGCTGAGGTTATTTCATTGGTCATTTTGCATTCAATAATACTTTGTGTTCTAGAACAGGAGGTGTATTTTATATCAGGAATAACGAACAAGGAAAAAATAAAATGACATGATAGAACACACATCATATAATAATTCATAGATAGAATAATTAAGTAGGTACAGCATTCTGTGAAAAATAAACGAAGCATGATTCTTTATTGAAATTTCGAAAAGTCATATCTCCGAAAGTATTAGCTTGTTTGAGTTGGAAATGATATCAGTGGATTTTTATGGTGAAACTGCATCTTAAAAAAATTGAATTTGAAATTTATAATGTAAAAAAAAATTTTTTTTTCGTTACTCCGAAACCATCTGGCCTATCTTGCCTAATAGCAAACTTCACCGAGGTATTTATCTCCCAAACCTACTCTGAAAATTTTAACTGCCTAGCTCATTTCGTTCGAGAGTTATTGTAGAAACAAAATTTAAATATAAAAAAAAAATGTTTTACACTTTACGGCAACCCGATGAATACAAAACTTCGCATGCATATAAAGGTCATTATTCTACAACTTGATGCTGAATTTCAGACAGATCGAGTGATCGGTTTAGGAAAAATATTCATACTAAATGTTTTTACTAAAAACGGCCATAACTCCGAAACCGCTTGGTGGATTTCACCTGTTAACGAACTTGTCCGAGATATTAACGCTCCAAACCTATCCTGCAAATTTCAATCCTCTAACTCCTTTCGTTCGAGGTCATCGTGTTAACGGTCGGCTGGCTGGACGGCCGGACATAATCGATTTCGACCACGGATTCTTGATCAGTGAGTCGAACCAAATCGTTTAAGACCATTTTTAGCCAAAAATTCGATAATTACAGACATTTGGTCAAATTGATAAGCACTCTGTTCCGAGGAACAAGAGCGCAAAAAATATCTGAGAATGACCGCAGGCTCTGCGGTACGATGGTGCGAGCAAAGAAAAGGGCTGAACTAACCTATCCTAGGATCTTGCTCGGTTTCCTGCCTATGACTAACTCTAGCTGTCTTTGCAGTACTCTCTCCAGTATGTTATTTTTGTGGTTGTTTAACGAATGTTCTCCCCAAAACTTGTAGCTGCTGTGTAGGTGGAATGGTCCCTATTTATATATGATGGTGACATGAAGTAATCGTCACGTGAACGGGATGACAACTTCACGGACAGCCTAACTTCCCACCAGACCAAACAGACATGAATCCCCAGATGGAAAATCAGAATGAAATGGCCACAGTTCTCTACACCAAGCTAAATCCACATTATGTGTATCATCAACTGGAAGTACCAAACAACCACCCGATGATCGACAAAATAATCCAGTGAATTCGCTCGTTGACTTTGATAACTGGTTCGGATCCATTACTGAGACTATATATAATATTTACAGAAATCCTTCAGATAACGTGGCTATCTTCGAAGGACGAACTATCAGGAAAAACGAAGTGTCGTAATGTCTGCGAGATGGAGAGAACGACTTGAGATGCAACCGAATGCTGCAATGGTTTCTCCACAACGGTCGTCTCATGTATGAAATACATCGAAATTATTGTGGAAATTTCACAATGCGGCACTGTTATATGTGCGAGATTTTGTGAAATAGTTCATTTTGGGATACACCTTAAAAAAAGAATCACATTGAAAAAACCCTGTCTATCTTTTTTGCGCGTATGTTCTGGGGAACATCGCATTATAGTTTTGCCCAAATGTCTGTAACTTTCGAATTTTTTGACGAAAATGGAGTAGTAATACTACAGGGTTTCCCGACCAAACAATAGAAATCATGACGTCACATTTTGGGTGACCGCTTTGTAGGAATTAATGAAAAAGTTCTCGGAAATGACTGGATTCGAACCCGGAATATTTTACTATGAGACCGGTGTGTTAACCGATCGGCCACAACCACTAACCTTAAGAGGTACCTTTTTGGTCCCACATCAATCGCAGGTATATCCCTTTGCATTGTGCGTCTCAGGGGGGCCTTTTTCAGGTAATTAATATGGGGGGATTGGAATTATTCTATCAGTCATATGAAGTTTGATGCATGAGGATCCTTTTTTCGAATTGGGGAGGCATTTATCGTTTATATGAAATGGAATACCTGGGATTATCGGGATAGAATAATTTCTTTTCAGCAGACCCATTACGAAATAAAGAATTTTGTGTATCTTTTTTATTTTCAAGGGTGACAGTTATCATAAAAATATTTTTGGACTAATATGATGGATAGTAATTGATACACGACGTTATGGAACCGTCTTTGGAACTACATATAGAGATCGAGCAGGTAGCGCCTTTTCAGAGGAACATTCAAGAACTAATTAGCATGTTTGAATAGACATTGTGGGTGGGGTCGAGTATTTTCATTGTGAAATGCCTGTTATCGGAATCATTCAATAACATATTCATATATACTAGTTATGATTGAATGCAAATTGACCAATGAAATAACGTAATCAGCTATGATTATATAATTTTCAGTATATTTGAGTATATTTGAGAAATTAATATCGTGAATAAGTTCGACATTATTGGGTAAAATCAAAAACAATTTTAAAGGCATTAAGTATTTTTGGGCGCATGTTCTAGGGGAACATCGTCCTATCATTTCGTCCAAATGTCTGTAATTTTCGAATTTCGAGCTGAAAATTGGCTAATAGACTAATTCGGACTCCCTGATCACGAATCCGGTGTCAGATTGGGAGCTAGTTTGGAAGAATTAGCGTCGACATTAATTCTTGACAATTTTCAAAATTTAAAAAAAGAATTTGCAAGTTTTTGTGATGACGACTTTGAACTCCTAACAAGGAAGGGTATTTTTTTTTTGTTATGATTACATGACGGACTGGGACAAGTTGAATGAAACAACACTACCATCAATAGACAAATTTTATAATAAATTGAACGATGCGCACATTGACGTGAAAAGATATCGTCATGCTCAAAACGTTTGGCAAAAATTCGGTATAAAATCATTGGGTGAATACAGTGACCTATACATGAAAACAGATAGACTTTTGCTCGCTGACGTGATGGAAAATTTTAGGCAAACAGCATTAATGACATACAAACTTGACCCAGCATGGCATTATACTATGCCTGGGTACAGCTGGGACTGTATGTTAAATTATACTAAATGTAAACTGCAATTACTTAAAGATATCGATATGATCATGTTCGTGGAAAAGGGTATACGAGGGGATATGAGCTGCTGCATGAACAGATTGTCTGAAGCCAATAATCCCCAGATGCCTAATTATGACGTCTCAAAGCCCGAGTATAGATGCATAGAATACATGGTGAAGACACTCTTTGACATATTTTCGGTCGATTTGCGGTCCAAATACTATCAAAATACAAGGATTTTGTTTTACTTAAATTTTCGCCGATAGATGCCGGCAGTAGAAATTTTATGGACAAAATTACCGACATGTCAAATTAAATTTGAATCTTTGCTCATTCCAGTTTCTTGTGGAAAGTCGTTTGCCGCGCCGAAAGTAAGTCAAATGTTTGCTGTGTGAACTCTGAACGAGTATCCAGAACCATTTTAATCAAATACTATTTTCATTTCGAAAATACTTCGTTTTTATGCGAATATATTTTTTTAACAATTGTATATTCTTACCGGATCAGGGGCAGATTTCTAGTATCAAGATAGTTATTAATTTTAATATTAATAATATTGAAAGATCGCTGATACCGTTAATTGTTAATAAATCAACATAGGAGAACGTAAGACTTAGCCCACTTATGTTATGAAAACTAACAATATTATTTGTGAACGATGAAAGGACTATCAGAGAACAAAGTTCAGAGCAACCACACAGTGTGATTTCATCAATTTGAATAGCTTTCCTAAGGCGTCATTCTTTTTGGCGCTCTTATACTATAATATTATTTGTTTCAAGGATATTGTTAAACGACAAGAATGGCAACTGGCTTGTGCTAGAGGTAGGGTATCGAAAATTAGAACATTTGTTTGTTCAAAATATTTTTCTAGCGAATATATGTATATTGAATAAAAGATTGAAACGTACTACCCTCTATTTGGTTAGTTTATCAATTTAATGAATCATTTTTCGATATTTCATCAGTATATACTTATTTCTGAATAATAGCTATCGAATTAAATATCTATATTCAGCAATCTAATTGCTGAGAACATGAAAAGTTGTCAAGGGGTATTGGGTGACTGAAAAAATGCTGTATACATGAGAATGTTTTGATGAAATTTCAAATTATACATATAATATAATAAGTAAAATGCTCAATTTAAAAGAGTCTTACATGATAAAGGAATTACTACATTTGAATAATAATATGATATCGAAAGATATTGTATGTAGAGGTATTACAGAAAATTCTGCATCATTCAATGTATTTCAAAATACATAAATTAAATGCTTGTACTCTAATGACGTTGGATGTGATCTTTCGTAATGGAAAAATAATGATTTCACAGATTTCTTCATTTACAGTTCCATTCAAAATGTTCCAAAGAAACTCCTTTACTGATAAATCCTTTGAATAAAAAATCCATTATTTGACCTCATTATGTCTTGGCAAGATGAAATTTCTGTTCCAAACCAATGTGGTATACATATTATCTCCGAACAGATATCTGATTAATCAAAAAATGGATTGATTTTTCAATAAACTGCTTCATTATATTCTTTTAATTTGAATTTACGAACTAGCAACGGTGAAAAGTGAACTTTGCCGCTTGCCAGTTTTCATTTATTCGCTTGTCAGAATCTTCGAAATCGACCCTAGCGGCACCATCGTTAATAAAGTGAAGTAGTACATAAAGTACGTGATTTGACAGTTCTTGGTCCGTTTTTCGGCCGAAAATTTTATCAGGAATTAGTAGGGAGTGTCCACACCTTGTTATTCTATGCATCTTGGCCCGAGTCATATCTGCTTTATCTTGATGTTAATAATTTGTATGGCTGGGCAATGAGTCAATATTTACCATTTGGGGGTTTTGAATGGGTAGACATATCTGTAGATGTGAGCATCATGCCTGACGATTCTCCTGAAGGATATATTCTTCAAGTAGACCTGGAATATCCTCACCACCTACATGATCTGCATAAAGACCTCCCGCTGTGTCCGGAGCACAGCATCCCCCCGGGCTCAAAGTTTTCCAAATTACTCTGCACACTCTCTGATAAGAAAGACTATATAATTCATTATCGGAATTTGAAAACTGTTTTAGAATTAGGTTTGAAAGTAACACAGATTAAACAAGTTTTGAAATTTAAGCAGTCTCCCTGGCTAAAACCCTATATTGACCTTAACACGGAATTGCGAGCAAAAGCAACAACAACATTCGGAAAAAATCAATTTAAATTTGCAAATAATTCAATTTTTGGTAAAACGATGGAAAATATTAGATTGCACAGAGTTGTACGCCTGGTATCCAAATATGAAACCAGGTACGGGGCAAAGCATTGGATTAGTTCGCCAAGATTCCATAGTCGTACAATTTTCGGTGAAGATTTGATGGCAATCGAACTTAATAAGAATGAGCTCTTATTTAACAAACCACTTTACATAGGTCAGGCATAGTATGCATTACCACTACTTTTTAGCAATCGGCAAATGAGAGTATTGTTGAAACATATCTGGGGCGGTTTTAAGATCGAAACACCCAATAATTGTTAATATTTCCCCTTTTTTACCCAGATGAAGGAACCTCCTATATTTCCTTCTATCTGGGCTTTGATATACATTTTGAGACTGAAACAACTCACTACTACAAATACCATTGTAACTATTACATCTCTTAGTGCAAGAGACATAACTATTCTTGATCTGTCGCGAAACAATAACATTGTCTTGTCTTCGTTGGCAACTTAGTAGTCACTTCTGCCCTTTTCCTATAGAAGGGAGATTTTATATTGTATCAATAGTGCATTGTACAATAATTCGTGCTTGTTATCGAAGTAACGGTAACAACAAAATACAGTTAATTGTTTATTAAAAGTGCGTTCGAATATTTCACCACTTCCCATCCTCGTAATTGTTACTTTATTACAAGTAACAACTTACGCAGTAATCAATGAGATTACTACTGGGTGCTTAATGTTAAGTATACCCCCCCTTCAAGCATCACCCTGATAAAACAATCAGGGTGTATAATTCTGGTCCTTCGAAAATAATTATATCCTGATAAAAGCATCAGGACTCACATATTGTCCTTCGAAACCATAACAGTCCTGATAAACTAATCAGGATACAACAAGAGTATTTTTAGCAATTCTTGAAAATTGTATGTACAGGATGTTTTACAAGATGTGGAATACAGAAAATAATTTTCTCAGTCTAGACCAGCGCTATCAACAAGTCATTATGAGTAAATATTAGGCATAGGCCTATACTCATTCCCTGAAATTGTCATCAAGATCCATGCAGGCTTTCAAGGATTATGCCGAATGAAAAATTTTTGATGAAATACATCCGGTATCTCTTAAACGAATATAGTTAGGACACATTGCGAACACTGATTTAGACTCACCAAAATGTCCTGCACCTGTACTGAAAGCCTGCACAATCATTCGTGAAACACCCTGTATATATCGAATACCACACCTATAATGGACGATTACGTTGGAGGACTGATAGTTAATTTAACGACAAATTTGATAATGTCCATCCGTGGGACCGTTTGTACGCACTGTAACTTTAGAAATTACTTAGTTACTAACTGCATAGCTGGGCATGATGCACCCAGTAGGTCTCAAAATAAAATCCTTCAAATTTTAATTATATAATGGAATATTTTACGAAAAACGAATTGAACCAAGTTTGAAGCCGCTTTAACTTTATGCCGAATTTCCTCCATATCAACCGAAGAAGCTTAGATAAGCTTATTTTAACAAATTTTCTCTTTAAAGGGTTCTGTTAAAGTGCGTTACGCTGACATAGCTGCCAAACCAGACTTTTTAGAAATTTCCTTTGAAAGCATTTAAAAAATCACTCATTTGTTGAATAATTTTATTTGGGAACACCCTGTATATTAGAAAATAATTTCCTGAGATACAGAATTGAAACTACAAAGGGCGTGCTTTCAAACGAAATTTCTAAAAGGTCGGGTTTGGCAGCTATGGAAGCGTAACGCACTATTGCAGGACCCTGTATACCTCGAGAACAACTCTCCATGTGCATCTTGGAATTTGTATACAAGGTGTTAAAAACAACTGTAAAAGAGCTCAAATACGTCTAGTTTGTTATATAAAACTTTTTCGAATTCACACCCTAGCTGAGTTATAAACCCTTGAAAGGATGAATTGATTTTTCAGTTTTCAATTTTAATGTACCGACCCAAAATATTCAGACACATTCATTTTAAAAAGTATTAATATACGATACGTGGTATTAGTACCACTAATTTTTAAACCCGCTACTATATTTACTTGGGGTTGAAACAAACAGGCCCTTCTATAAATTATTCCATAACTTCTCAGACATTCGTGAAATTAGAAAAGTGAATATATTTTCCGAAAGAAAATGCAATTATGGAAATGTTTTGTCTCTCGTATTTAATTCGTAACTTCAGTAGTTTCGGAGGCAATTATTGAAATGTAAGATCAATTTTTCTACGGTTGATACCAGGATCCCGAGATATCTGTAACTTTTAACAACTTACCCCCCTTAACGGGGTGTGCAAGTCGGAATATTAAACTCATGAAACTGGGGAAGTTTCCGAAGATCCAGAAACATTTAATCTTGTAGGTAAAGTAAAATTAGCGAACAAACAAGATAAAAATTATTAAAACTTTGTGTGGGTCTGTGTAGGAAACTAGGATAGAATCCTAGAAAGCTGAGATTTGGTACCTAGGCTAGAACAAGCATACAAACAACAACAAAAAATGAGAAATTTATAATTTTCTCCCTCTATTCCCTTATTAAGGTGAGTGTAGTTTTGTATATAATTTTTATTAAATTCAATTACATTTGATGTAAATCCGGATGCAAAGATTCACAAGAAGCTTTTACAGTTAAAAAGCTATCAGATCACATAAATATGGAAGCCTCTAGCTATACAAGCAGTTTTTCTAGAAGGTCGAAAAATATGGCTAGGCTAATTCATAGAACTATTGCATGACACACCTTTCTAACAGTGAAAGCTTCTTGTGAGACTTGGCAACCATCAGTTTTACATAAAATATTTTTGGTGCTAAAAGTATATCTGTAAGATAGTAAGTTTTCGAAAATATAATTTTTTGATGTACAATCATTTTCATTGAAATTCAATTGATACTTAAGGACTCAAAATGAGATAGCAGTTCACAAATGACTTATTAATTTTTTCACAGGAAGGATAATGAAAAAATATACTAATAGATGTATAAACATATTTCAACTGTATCCGCTTTGTATCCGCTTTGTGTGAGCTTTGTATCCGCTTTGAATCCGCTTTGTGTGAGCTTTGTATCCGCTTTGAATCCGCTTTGTATCAGCTTTGTATGAGCTTTGTATGAGCTTTGTATGAGCTTTGCATGAGCTTTGTATGAGCTTTGTATGCGCTTTGTATGAGCTTTGTATCCGCTTTGTATGCGCTTTGTATGAGCTTTGAATCCGCTCTGTATCAGTTTTGCATGAGCTTTGTATGAGCTTTGTATCCGCTTTGAATCCGCTTTGAATCCGCTTTGTATCAGCTTCGTATGAGCTTTGTATGAGCTTTGTATGAGCTTTGTATGAGCTTTGTATGAGCTTTGTATGCGCTTTGTATGAGCTTTGTATCCGCTTTGTATGCGCTTTGTATGAGCTTTGAATCCGCTTTGTATCAGTTTTGTATGAGCTTTGTATGAGCTTTGTATCCGCTTTGTATGAGCTTTGTATGCGCTTTGTATGAGCTTTGTATCCGCTTTGTATGAGCTTTGTATCCGCTTTGTATGAGCTTTGTATTCCTCTCATCCGTTGTAAGTTTACTTTTGTAAGGCGAATTCTCCGTTTGGGCGGCAGACGAGCGTTACATGCAATGCTCGTAGACCCGTCCACACGGACATTTCGCCTTACATTACGCGTTACATTACACTCGTCTGGACCCAGCATTAGAATGAGTTATCGGACAAGCTTGAGCCCAATTCAGAATCACGTTCCTCTTCATCTTAAAACATAATAATGTCACACCTGGAAATAAACTTGCCATCCCTAATATATTTTTGTGTGTAGTGCTAAGAATGCCTGCTTGATCTGAGATGTTGGTTTGACATGCGTTGTCAAATTTTTGGATATTCGAAGTTCGAAATTGTTTCAATTAATTCAGTTGCTTTATTTATAGAAATTAAGAAAGAATTTACAAAATATTTGATGTGAGAGACTGGTTGACCAGAAGTTTGCTTAGTAGGTATATAGTTATTTTTGTCATGACTACAATTAACAGTGCTGTGCCTAAGCTACCTGAAGGATACAGCAACTATTTTGGCGCGCCAAAACAGTTGATGTATCCTTCAGGTAGCTTAGGCACAGCACTGTTAATTGTAGTCATGACAAAAATAACTATATACCTACTAAGCAAACTTCTGGTCAACCAGTCTCTCACATCAAATATTTTGTAAATTCTTTCTTAATTTCTATAAATAAAGCAACTGAATTAATTGAAACAATTTCGAACTTCGAATATCCAAAAATTTGACAACGCATGTCAAACCAACATCTCAGATCAAGCAGGCATTCTTAGCACTACACACAAAAATATATTAGGGATGGCAAGTTTATTTCCAGGTGTGACATTATTATGTTTTAAGATGAAGAGGAACGTGATTCTGAATTGGGCTCAAGCTTGTCCGATAACTCATTCTAATGCTGGGTCCAGACGAGTGTAATGTAACGCGTAATGTAAGGCGAAATGTCCGTGTGGACGGGTCTACGAGCATTGCATGTAACGCTCGTCTGCCGCCCAAACGGAGAATTCGCCTTACAAAAGTAAACTTACAACGGATGAGAGGAATACAAAGCTCATACAAAGCGGATACAAAGCTCATACAAAGCGGATACAAAGCTCATACAAAGCGCATACAAAGCTCATACAAAGCGGATACAAAGCTCATACAAAGCTCATACAAAACTGATACAAAGCGGATTCAAAGCTCATACAAAGCGCATACAAAGCGGATACAAAGCTCATACAAAGCGCATACAAAGCTCATACAAAGCTCATACAAAGCTCATACAAAGCTCATACAAAGCTCATACGAAGCTGATACAAAGCGGATTCAAAGCGGATTCAAAGCGGATACAAAGCTCATACAAAGCTCATGCAAAACTGATACAGAGCGGATTCAAAGCTCATACAAAGCGCATACAAAGCGGATACAAAGCTCATACAAAGCGCATACAAAGCTCATACAAAGCTCATGCAAAGCTCATACAAAGCTCATACAAAGCTCATACAAAGCTGATACAAAGCGGATTCAAAGCGGATACAAAGCTCACACAAAGCGGATTCAAAGCGGATACAAAGCTCACACAAAGCGGATACAAAGCGGATACAGTTGAAATATGTTTATACATCTATTAGTATATTTTTTCATTATCCTTCCTGTGAAAAAATTAATAAGTCATTTGTGAACTGCTATCTCATTTTGAGTCCTTAAGTATCAATTGAATTTCAATGAAAATGATTGTACATCAAAAAATTATATTTTCGAAAACTTACTATCTTACAGATATACTTTTAGCACCAAAAATATTTTATGTAAAACTGATGGTTGCCAAGTCTCACAAGAAGCTTTCACTGTTAGAAAGGTGTGTCATGCAATAGTTCTATGAATTAGCCTAGCCATATTTTTCGA
The DNA here is from genome assembly GCA_937662695.2 of Halyzia sedecimguttata. Taxonomy (NCBI): domain Eukaryota; kingdom Metazoa; phylum Arthropoda; class Insecta; order Coleoptera; family Coccinellidae; genus Halyzia; species Halyzia sedecimguttata. The sequence continues at coordinate 3,246,664 of OW569416.2, read as the reverse complement.
CCTTCTAGAAAAACTGCTTGTATAGCTAGAGGCTTCCATATTTATGTGATCTGATAGCTTTTTAACTGTAAAAGCTTCTTGTGAATCTTTGCATCCGGATTTACATCAAATGTAATTGAATTTAATAAAAATTATATACAAAACTACACTCACCTTAATAAGGGAATAGAGGGAGAAAATTATAAATTTCTCATTTTTTGTTGTTGTTTGTATGCTTGTTCTAGCCTAGGTACCAAATCTCAGCTTTCTAGGATTCTATCCTAGTTTCCTACACAGACCCACACAAAGTTTTAATAATTTTTATCTTGTTTGTTCGCTAATTTTACTTTACCTACAAGATTAAATGTTTCTGGATCTTCGGAAACTTCCCCAGTTTCATGAGTTTAATATTCCGACTTGCACACCCCGTTAAGGGGGGTAAGTTGTTAAAAGTTACAGATATCTCGGGATCCTGGTATCAACCGTAGAAAAATTGATCTTACATTTCAATAATTGCCTCCGAAACTACTGAAGTTACGAATTAAATACGAGAGACAAAACATTTCCATAATTGCATTTTCTTTCGGAAAATATATTCACTTTTCTAATTTCACGAATGTCTGAGAAGTTATGGAATAATTTATAGAAGGGCCTGTTTGTTTCAACCCCAAGTAAATATAGTAGCGGGTTTAAAAATTAGTGGTACTAATACCACGTATCGTATATTAATACTTTTTAAAATGAATGTGTCTGAATATTTTGGGTCGGTACATTAAAATTGAAAACTGAAAAATCAATTCATCCTTTCAAGGGTTTATAACTCAGCTAGGGTGTGAATTCGAAAAAGTTTTATATAACAAACTAGACGTATTTGAGCTCTTTTACAGTTGTTTTTAACACCTTGTATACAAATTCCAAGATGCACATGGAGAGTTGTTCTCGAGGTATACAGGGTCCTGCAATAGTGCGTTACGCTTCCATAGCTGCCAAACCCGACCTTTTAGAAATTTCGTTTGAAAGCACGCCCTTTGTAGTTTCAATTCTGTATCTCAGGAAATTATTTTCTAATATACAGGGTGTTCCCAAATAAAATTATTCAACAAATGAGTGATTTTTTAAATGCTTTCAAAGGAAATTTCTAAAAAGTCTGGTTTGGCAGCTATGGCAGCGTAACGCACTTTAACAGAACCCTTTAAAGAGAAAATTTGTTAAAATAAGCTTATCTATGCTTCTTTGGTTGATATGGAGGAAATTCGGCATAAAGTTAAAGCGGCTTCAAACTTGGTTCAATTCGTTTTTCGTAAAATATTCTATTATATAATTAAAATTTGAAGGATTTTATTTTGAGACCTACTGGGTGCATCATGCCCAGCTATGCAGTTAGTAACTAAGTAATTTCTAAAGTTACAGTGCGTACAAACGGTCCCACGGATGGACATTATCAAATTTGTCGTTAAATTAACTATCAGTCCTCCAACGTAATCGTCCATTATAGGTGTGGTATTCGATATATACAGGGTGTTTCACGAATGATTGTGCAGGCTTTCAGTACAGGTGCAGGACATTTTGGTGAGTCTAAATCAGTGTTCGCAATGTGTCCTAACTATATTCGTTTAAGAGATACCGGATGTATTTCATCAAAAATTTTTCATTCGGCATAATCCTTGAAAGCCTGCATGGATCTTGATGACAATTTCAGGGAATGAGTATAGGCCTATGCCTAATATTTACTCATAATGACTTGTTGATAGCGCTGGTCTAGACTGAGAAAATTATTTTCTGTATTCCACATCTTGTAAAACATCCTGTACATACAATTTTCAAGAATTGCTAAAAATACTCTTGTTGTATCCTGATTAGTTTATCAGGACTGTTATGGTTTCGAAGGACAATATGTGAGTCCTGATGCTTTTATCAGGATATAATTATTTTCGAAGGACCAGAATTATACACCCTGATTGTTTTATCAGGGTGATGCTTGAAGGGGGGGTATACTTAACATTAAGCACCCAGTAGTAATCTCATTGATTACTGCGTAAGTTGTTACTTGTAATAAAGTAACAATTACGAGGATGGGAAGTGGTGAAATATTCGAACGCACTTTTAATAAACAATTAACTGTATTTTGTTGTTACCGTTACTTCGATAACAAGCACGAATTATTGTACAATGCACTATTGATACAATATAAAATCTCCCTTCTATAGGAAAAGGGCAGAAGTGACTACTAAGTTGCCAACGAAGACAAGACAATGTTATTGTTTCGCGACAGATCAAGAATAGTTATGTCTCTTGCACTAAGAGATGTAATAGTTACAATGGTATTTGTAGTAGTGAGTTGTTTCAGTCTCAAAATGTATATCAAAGCCCAGATAGAAGGAAATATAGGAGGTTCCTTCATCTGGGTAAAAAAGGGGAAATATTAACAATTATTGGGTGTTTCGATCTTAAAACCGCCCCAGATATGTTTCAACAATACTCTCATTTGCCGATTGCTAAAAAGTAGTGGTAATGCATACTATGCCTGACCTATGTAAAGTGGTTTGTTAAATAAGAGCTCATTCTTATTAAGTTCGATTGCCATCAAATCTTCACCGAAAATTGTACGACTATGGAATCTTGGCGAACTAATCCAATGCTTTGCCCCGTACCTGGTTTCATATTTGGATACCAGGCGTACAACTCTGTGCAATCTAATATTTTCCATCGTTTTACCAAAAATTGAATTATTTGCAAATTTAAATTGATTTTTTCCGAATGTTGTTGTTGCTTTTGCTCGCAATTCCGTGTTAAGGTCAATATAGGGTTTTAGCCAGGGAGACTGCTTAAATTTCAAAACTTGTTTAATCTGTGTTACTTTCAAACCTAATTCTAAAACAGTTTTCAAATTCCGATAATGAATTATATAGTCTTTCTTATCAGAGAGTGTGCAGAGTAATTTGGAAAACTTTGAGCCCGGGGGGATGCTGTGCTCCGGACACAGCGGGAGGTCTTTATGCAGATCATGTAGGTGGTGAGGATATTCCAGGTCTACTTGAAGAATATATCCTTCAGGAGAATCGTCAGGCATGATGCTCACATCTACAGATATGTCTACCCATTCAAAACCCCCAAATGGTAAATATTGACTCATTGCCCAGCCATACAAATTATTAACATCAAGATAAAGCAGATATGACTCGGGCCAAGATGCATAGAATAACAAGGTGTGGACACTCCCTACTAATTCCTGATAAAATTTTCGGCCGAAAAACGGACCAAGAACTGTCAAATCACGTACTTTATGTACTACTTCACTTTATTAACGATGGTGCCGCTAGGGTCGATTTCGAAGATTCTGACAAGCGAATAAATGAAAACTGGCAAGCGGCAAAGTTCACTTTTCACCGTTGCTAGTTCGTAAATTCAAATTAAAAGAATATAATGAAGCAGTTTATTGAAAAATCAATCCATTTTTTGATTAATCAGATATCTGTTCGGAGATAATATGTATACCACATTGGTTTGGAACAGAAATTTCATCTTGCCAAGACATAATGAGGTCAAATAATGGATTTTTTATTCAAAGGATTTATCAGTAAAGGAGTTTCTTTGGAACATTTTGAATGGAACTGTAAATGAAGAAATCTGTGAAATCATTATTTTTCCATTACGAAAGATCACATCCAACGTCATTAGAGTACAAGCATTTAATTTATGTATTTTGAAATACATTGAATGATGCAGAATTTTCTGTAATACCTCTACATACAATATCTTTCGATATCATATTATTATTCAAATGTAGTAATTCCTTTATCATGTAAGACTCTTTTAAATTGAGCATTTTACTTATTATATTATATGTATAATTTGAAATTTCATCAAAACATTCTCATGTATACAGCATTTTTTCAGTCACCCAATACCCCTTGACAACTTTTCATGTTCTCAGCAATTAGATTGCTGAATATAGATATTTAATTCGATAGCTATTATTCAGAAATAAGTATATACTGATGAAATATCGAAAAATGATTCATTAAATTGATAAACTAACCAAATAGAGGGTAGTACGTTTCAATCTTTTATTCAATATACATATATTCGCTAGAAAAATATTTTGAACAAACAAATGTTCTAATTTTCGATACCCTACCTCTAGCACAAGCCAGTTGCCATTCTTGTCGTTTAACAATATCCTTGAAACAAATAATATTATAGTATAAGAGCGCCAAAAAGAATGACGCCTTAGGAAAGCTATTCAAATTGATGAAATCACACTGTGTGGTTGCTCTGAACTTTGTTCTCTGATAGTCCTTTCATCGTTCACAAATAATATTGTTAGTTTTCATAACATAAGTGGGCTAAGTCTTACGTTCTCCTATGTTGATTTATTAACAATTAACGGTATCAGCGATCTTTCAATATTATTAATATTAAAATTAATAACTATCTTGATACTAGAAATCTGCCCCTGATCCGGTAAGAATATACAATTGTTAAAAAAATATATTCGCATAAAAACGAAGTATTTTCGAAATGAAAATAGTATTTGATTAAAATGGTTCTGGATACTCGTTCAGAGTTCACACAGCAAACATTTGACTTACTTTCGGCGCGGCAAACGACTTTCCACAAGAAACTGGAATGAGCAAAGATTCAAATTTAATTTGACATGTCGGTAATTTTGTCCATAAAATTTCTACTGCCGGCATCTATCGGCGAAAATTTAAGTAAAACAAAATCCTTGTATTTTGATAGTATTTGGACCGCAAATCGACCGAAAATATGTCAAAGAGTGTCTTCACCATGTATTCTATGCATCTATACTCGGGCTTTGAGACGTCATAATTAGGCATCTGGGGATTATTGGCTTCAGACAATCTGTTCATGCAGCAGCTCATATCCCCTCGTATACCCTTTTCCACGAACATGATCATATCGATATCTTTAAGTAATTGCAGTTTACATTTAGTATAATTTAACATACAGTCCCAGCTGTACCCAGGCATAGTATAATGCCATGCTGGGTCAAGTTTGTATGTCATTAATGCTGTTTGCCTAAAATTTTCCATCACGTCAGCGAGCAAAAGTCTATCTGTTTTCATGTATAGGTCACTGTATTCACCCAATGATTTTATACCGAATTTTTGCCAAACGTTTTGAGCATGACGATATCTTTTCACGTCAATGTGCGCATCGTTCAATTTATTATAAAATTTGTCTATTGATGGTAGTGTTGTTTCATTCAACTTGTCCCAGTCCGTCATGTAATCATAACAAAAAAAAAATACCCTTCCTTGTTAGGAGTTCAAAGTCGTCATCACAAAAACTTGCAAATTCTTTTTTTAAATTTTGAAAATTGTCAAGAATTAATGTCGACGCTAATTCTTCCAAACTAGCTCCCAATCTGACACCGGATTCGTGATCAGGGAGTCCGAATTAGTCTATTAGCCAATTTTCAGCTCGAAATTCGAAAATTACAGACATTTGGACGAAATGATAGGACGATGTTCCCCTAGAACATGCGCCCAAAAATACTTAATGCCTTTAAAATTGTTTTTGATTTTACCCAATAATGTCGAACTTATTCACGATATTAATTTCTCAAATATACTCAAATATACTGAAAATTATATAATCATAGCTGATTACGTTATTTCATTGGTCAATTTGCATTCAATCATAACTAGTATATATGAATATGTTATTGAATGATTCCGATAACAGGCATTTCACAATGAAAATACTCGACCCCACCCACAATGTCTATTCAAACATGCTAATTAGTTCTTGAATGTTCCTCTGAAAAGGCGCTACCTGCTCGATCTCTATATGTAGTTCCAAAGACGGTTCCATAACGTCGTGTATCAATTACTATCCATCATATTAGTCCAAAAATATTTTTATGATAACTGTCACCCTTGAAAATAAAAAAGATACACAAAATTCTTTATTTCGTAATGGGTCTGCTGAAAAGAAATTATTCTATCCCGATAATCCCAGGTATTCCATTTCATATAAACGATAAATGCCTCCCCAATTCGAAAAAAGGATCCTCATGCATCAAACTTCATATGACTGATAGAATAATTCCAATCCCCCCATATTAATTACCTGAAAAAGGCCCCCCTGAGACGCACAATGCAAAGGGATATACCTGCGATTGATGTGGGACCAAAAAGGTACCTCTTAAGGTTAGTGGTTGTGGCCGATCGGTTAACACACCGGTCTCATAGTAAAATATTCCGGGTTCGAATCCAGTCATTTCCGAGAACTTTTTCATTAATTCCTACAAAGCGGTCACCCAAAATGTGACGTCATGATTTCTATTGTTTGGTCGGGAAACCCTGTAGTATTACTACTAAATGGTCTCAAACGATTAAGTTCGACTCCCCAATGAAGAATTCGAGGTCAAATTTGATTCTGTCCGGCCGGCCGTCCGTCCGTCCGGCCGTTGCCACGATAACTGGAGAACGAAAGGAGCTAGCGACTTAAAATTTTCAGGGTAGGTGGCGCATCCCAATACGACGGTCAAGTTCGTTAATGGGCATAATCGGCCCAGTGGTTTCCGAGTAATAATTTTGTTTTCAACTTATATAAATCCGATCGAATTGAAACTTGGTGAGTAGTTGTAAAATGTGAACCTAAGCACGTTTGTGAAATTTTGGGCGAATCGTATGGCTAGAAAATTTTTAAAAAATTATTAAAAAATATTTTTGTTGTCACGATAACCTGAGAACGGAAAGAGATAGTGGCTTGAAAATTTCAGGTTAGGTTGTGCATCTGAATGCGACATTTGAGTTTGTTTATGAGCATAATCGGCCAAACGGTTTAAGAGTTATAGCCATCTGAAATTTCGTTGTTTTTTGTTCCTCTTTAACTCGAAAAATACTAAACCGATTGAATTAAAACATGGTAATTAGTTGTAGAATGCTAACGTGAAAATTCTTGCAAAATTTCGTGAGGATAGTATTTGTGAAAAATTTTAAAAAAATCATGGAAAATTGAAAAAAAAATTCTATATGTCAGTAACTATTCGTTTGAAATTGCTGAAATTTTGCAAGAGCGTTCATAACCTAACTCTACTGCCAAGTTTCAAGATTTAACACGATCGGTTGAATATTGTTGGAGATTCCAGCATTCTTGTGTGAGTTCAGTAGATGGGTGACCGTTGCCTCGATAACTTTCGAACGAAAGGAGATAGGGACTTGCAATTTTCAGGGTAGGTTGCGTATCCGAAAGGGAGAGTTGAGTTGTTTTTGGGCATAATCGGTTTAACGGTTTCCGAGTTATATCCACCTGGAATATTATTTCCTTGATAACTCAAAAAATAAATATTCGATTGAATTGAAGCTTGGTAACTAGTAGTAGAAAAGCAACATAAGGACGTGTTTAAAATTTTGTAAGAACCGTACCCCAAGAAAATTTGAAAAAAATGACGAAAAAAAAATTTTAAGAACCGTACCCCTAGAAATTTAAAAAAAATCACGAAAAAAAATGGATTAAGCACTGACGTGAAGTCAGAAGCTTTTGCGCGTAAGTTCTATTGTCCATTCTTCTGTATTGGACACCCTTAATCGAATTTACCATGGTAAATTATGTTGTCAATTCGAATAATTCGAATTTACCATGGTAAATTCGAATTAAGAGTGTCCAATACAGGAGAATGGACAACATAATTTACCATGGTAAATTCGATTAAGGGTGTCCAATACAGAAGAATGGACCATAGAACATACGCGCAAAAGCTTCTGACTTCACGTCAGTGCTTGTTTTTGTTAAATCATTTAGACCTCAAATGGCTACACAGTTCAGCAATCAAGAGGCGTATAGTTGTTAAAAGTCACCTCTCACATTCCCGCTTCCTGTACCTCGCTCGTAGTCGTCATAAACTGTCCCTCTGAAACAATCAAAAGTTCCATAGAACTCAATAAATCTACAACATTGCAACTAAAAAGGAATAGTTTTTGTAGATGAGATTTTCTAACCAATCAACATTCTCTGTATTTTTATTAGCAAATATCGAATTCGCCCGGTTGTTTGTACGGCATTCGTCTGGAGAAATATTCCAACTATTCCATATACGAATCGGAATTTTCCTCATCGTATGACGGTGAAATGACTCTAGCAGTCATAAAAATACGTGACTGCTCCTCAAGAAAATATTCTCATACCGATGATATGAAATTCTGCATGCATCTTATTTGTTTGTGTCTGCTCTGTGAGATTTCCCGCTGAACCTATTACGAAATCGAAGGTTTCGATACTTGAAGATACCGCTTTATATATACGAGGAGAAGATCGAAGATGCTTCATATCATGTAAACATTCTTATCTCCTCAATTGTCCCGCTAACTTTCGTTCTGTTATCTGCGTATGTTTTTTTTCGATTGGTGTTTATGGAAACTGATTCTGAAATATAGAAGAGGGCGTGCTCTGCAGTTGCTTTTTTAGCGTGGTTGTTCCCCTCAACCTACCTAGTTTAGTTTCGACTCACTGATGAAGAATCCAAGGTCAAACTCAAATCTTAAATGCATCATGAAAACATATCTAATTTCGACCAATTGTTTACCAATAGCTCTACCAATGGCACCTTTTAATGATAAGGCTTATATTTTACTTCATTCTGAAGTGATTTGTGAAGAAATATTCACATAGAATGAGCTGAACTGAGTCTTAACCTCGGTCTGAACCTCGCGCAGCCACCAAATGCATAACCGCGAAATAATAATAGATTTTTTTTTGTGTAGGTTTGGCTGACATAAAATGGGATGTAATTGTATACGTCTTGAAAGACGCATAATTCCAAAAAGGAATCGAAAATAAAATATTTCCTTTTGTCTTCTCCGAAACTATCATGATAGACAGTAGTCGAACAAAATAATATATTATTTTATGTGGAGAAGTATTCCTTCAGGCAAGCCATAAAAATTACTTCTCTTCCGAATGATATGCTATTATTTCAAACGTTTCGAAATCGAAATTATTTATTAAATACGTAATAATCTTGATATTCAGCTCTGGGTTTGCTTTACATTTACACTCAATATAATAAACTGATTAAAGAAAATTGGTTCAAGCCCTGTGGACAGGAGCTTTCTGGCACTCTTACTCGAACAGGCAAATTATATCTCCGAAAGTATTGGTTTCTGGGGGTTGAGAATTATAACAATGCATTCTTATGATAGAACTACATCATGAAGGAAATTCAATTCAAATAATAGTTTATTTATCAAGATCAAATAAGCAATCTGAGAATGAGAACTGCACCACGGAAGAAATCAAATTAAAATAGCTGAAATGAATTTGACTCTCGCTCTTATAGACCAGGATGACATGTACGAGTATGAACACATATCATATAATAAATCATAGATAGAATAATTATAGCATTCTGTGAAAACATAAAAGTACGATACATTATGGAAATTTCGAAAAATCATATCTCCGAAAGTATTAGCTTGTTAGAGTAGAAAATGATATCAATTGATTTTTATGGTGAAACTGCATCTTAAAAAAAAATTATTTTGAAATTTTTATGTTAAAAAAAATATATTTTTTCGATACTACGGAACCATCTGGCCTATTTTGCCCAATAGCGAACCTAACCGAGAGAGAGATATATCTCCCTAACCTACTCTGAAAATTTCAACTGCCTAGCTCATTCCGTTCGAGAATTATTGTAGAAACAAAATTGAAAAATTTTCAAATTTTTTTTTTTACACTTTACGGTAACCAGATGAATAAAAATCTTCACATGATTCTAAAGGTCATGATTCTACAATTTGATGCTAAATTTCAGATATATCGAGTGATCGGTTTCGGAAATATTCATAAAAAATATTTTTACTAAAAACGGCCATAACTCCGAAACCGCTTCATGGATTTCGCCCGTTAACGAACTCGTCCGAGATATTTACGCTCCAAAACTATCCTGTAAATTTCAATTCTCTAAATCCTTTCGTTCGAGAGTTATCGTATTAACGGACGGACGGCCGGACAGAATCGATTTCGACCACGGATTCTTGATCAATAAGTCGAACCAAATCGTTTGAGACTATTTTCAGCCAAAAATTTGAAAATTACAGACATTTGGGCAAATTGATAAGCACTCTGTTCCGAAGAACAAGAGCGCCAAAAATATGGTCAGTTACGGGTGTTATGGAAAAAATAAATTTTGACAGATATAAATTGAGGCTTTGGCCAATGAAGGTGGGTAAATAATTTGTTGTTTCCATAGCAACACTTTTCCTTCCGGCGGGGAAAAAAAGTAAACTAAAACTGCCGCTGGTAGAAAAGTTGAACTTTCCTGTCATACTGTCGATAAAAATATGATATTGTTGCTGGACGTTTGAAAAATAAAAGTATCCCCATCGGAAATGTTCATAGTTTGCTTTTTGAAGTATGTGGATTTTAATATTGGAACCGCTAAAAAATCATGAATCTCGATAAAAAAAAATTGATAATAAATGTATAATTTATATAAACATCGGACATTGATAATAATGATCGCATATTGCCGAGAAAATGGAATCGGTCACTCTAAGGGGTAGAAAATTCAGAAAAATTTAATTCTAACCGTGCTACATTGAAATTTGAAGTGAAGATCAATTTCTTATCGCAGGGTACTACAGTCAGTGGTAACGACTGTGGTAATATATTTCATTATGAATTTATATTCTATTACATATAAAACATATCTCTTTCTCGAATTAATTTCCTATGGGGGCTGAATTGAAAAGTTGCAATCCAATAGGAGGGGTTAATTTATGAAAAAGTGTACACATGATTTTTGTGACTTCTTAGTTTTACCATGACTTTCCAATAACCTATGGTTTTCAGTTATTTTCCGTGATTTCAGGTGATTTCCCACGATTTGCGGTGATTTTCCATGATTTTCGATTAGTTCCTGCTAATCGCTCTAACTATGTTAAATTCCGGATCTACGCCATGCTTGCTGATCTGAGTTCTATTGAAATCGAGGAACCTTACAAATAGATTTTTTTTTCAATATTTTTGAAAAAAATTATTTCATATGAACTTCACACCATATGTGCGTCTCAGAGATTTCCCCTCATTCCTCAATAGCGATTTCCGTATAATTTCTTATGATTTCCGGTGGTTTCCCAATGGTTTGTCATGATTTCATATTATCTAGTGATTTCCGGTTATTTCCGGTTATTTCCCATGATTTCTGAATGATTTCCCACACAAATGAACACATATTCCACATGAAATGCCCCTCGCTCCAGTATCATTGGGAAAATATATTTACTGATTCTTAAAATCGAATAGAATAATTTGAACATTTGTTGTAGGGGTTCGTGTGAAATATCTATCGATATTGAAAGCTTCATTTCTTGAGGAATAATATATTCACTGTAATTCCTGAACGAGATGGAATTTTTGCAAGCACAATTTCGAGTCGCCTTATCAAGGAATATTCTTCGAAAATAAGAAACTTTTTCTTCCCGTAGACAACGAATTCGTTGGGCTTATATTGAAAAGAAGCCAGTGACCTCAAAATGGCGTTGAAAAACTGATTCAGTTTCACCTCGCAGTTGACCGTAAGTTTTTACCGAATCTAACAACTGGAACATTTAATTTGATTCTTTTTTCCGGAGGGTTATATTATTTCCTTAGTCAAATGTCGCAGCTGTTAACATTCAATCAAGCTGTTCTGAATCTGTTGATGTTGATTTTGGTTGAGAATCCTCTCCAATTGATTCTCCGAATCCACTGAATATTTTTTCAAAATATTTGAGTTGAAAGTGATTGTATGCAGCGAAAAATGTATAACCAATCTGAAATGTTTGTAGTTATCAAATGAAAAACCCTATGCCTTAGGCCCTGCTCTCGAACTATTAGATAGAAATTAATTTGTTTCCTCTGCGTATGTGTGTATATTTTGAATTCGTCGCATTTTCATAAAAATTATTGCGATATCGATCGAAATCATAAAAGGAATATATCCTTATCGAATCTATAACAATTATTTTATAAGTAATCTCAATTTCATTGTTTACATACAGCAGCCTCTTCTATATAGAAAATGATCTGTTTATACTAGGTGCTAGGATACAATAAATACTACGATACGCGTCATAATGATACAATAAGTAATCGATATGCGCCATAGGCTCGGTGATAGGTCACATATACACATATTCCAGAAGAAAGATGAAAAAATATTAAAAGTACTAAAATAATATTTCACGGATTTGTAGCACCGTACACTACTGCAATGTGTGGTTTAAAATATTAAGCATTTGAATATCTACGTAAATCGAGACATAAATTCATTGAATATTCAAAAATCCTTACTTTTATTTGTAAAAGCAATATAATTTGTAACTAGCTTAATGAATATGTCAATGTAACATCGTCAATTGGTGTTTTCCAGATACCCCAAATTCATAGGAACGAATGAATTGTTTAATAAGATATCATAATTGAGTTGAAGAGTTTCCAGAAAAATGCATTTCCTAATATCATACTAAAGCTTTATAGCTAATTTTCCGAATAACTACGACTGTCGTTGTCCTTTAGGTACCTATGCACAAAACTTCAGCGATTTTTGTCCAATCTGTGATTTTGGAAATTTTAAAAATCAGCCCTGAATGATGGATATTCTTTATCCATCAAGTACCCAAAACCAGTATCTCAAAAATATTATTCCAGGCTGATATTTGACACTGATAGGAAAGAGAAAAACATATCAAAATTTGATTGATGGACGGCCTGCAAATCAATCAACGCTTGATATGTTTTTCTCTTTCCTATCAGAAGTGCTCCAAATATCAGCCTGCTCCAAATATCAGCCTGCTCCAAATATTTTTACGCGCTTGTTCCGTCAGGCGTGCCATTATTTTGCCCAAATGTCTGTATTTTCTTAATTTTTTGCCGAAAATTGTATAAAACGATTGGGTTCGACTCACTGGTGAATAATCCGGGGTCAAATCCAAATCTGTCCGTCCGGGCGTAAGCACGATAATTCTCGAATTAAGTGAGTTAGAGAGTTGGAATTTGCAAGGTAGGTTTGGAGCGTAAAAATTCGTTAATGGGCGAAATCCACCAAGCGGTTTCGGAGTTGACCAATTCTAATGAAAGCATTTTTATGAATATTTACGAAACTATATGCATGCGAAGTTTTGTGTTTATAGAATGCCAACAAACGGGAAAAAAAATTTTAAAAATTTGAAAATGTTGTTTTCACAATATCTAATAGATTTGATTTAATTCAGAATAGTTAGTTACACGCATAAGACCGACACACAAATACTTGTGCGAAATTTTGTGAGGATCGCATGACTAGAAAAATATCAAAAAATATTCAATTGTTTCGCGCACTATTTTGCTTGAAATTCCGAAGTGGGTGCACGGTGTGTCGAGTTTTACTTTGTTTTTCAAAATTCTTCTGAAAGTTGAGTGAATGGGGAGGAACTGGAAGGCCATATTACCACTTCATGTCAATTCTGTGAGTGTGCAAGCTAGATTCGAGGAAATAGCGGTGTGTTCTAGGTGAAGTGTTCTTAACATTGTATTCGCGTTTTGCGCATGAGAAGACGAGAAGTGATTTAACTGTTGGAGGTTTCGTCTAGGAGGATTGGGATTTTGGGGTAGAGGATGATTTTGAGAGGGCTTTCAGCCACGAGTGGATAGCGCATGAGCGGAGGATAAGGGACTGTTTTTGGGTTGTATGGGTTATGTTGGGAATGGTTTACCTCTAGCGGTCATGGTTCTGGTGCTGAGCCGATATAGTGATATTCAGATGTTGAAGCTATTTATGGTTTCGTTGCACTTGTTTAGGTAATATTCTGCAGATTTAGTCTAAAATATACTGTCGAAATTCGGTATATGGTGTGTTCGAATTTTCAAAGATGCAGTATTTTAAAGAATTATAACACTCGTTTGGGAACGGGATCAAATTTCGAAATATTTATTATGATTCGAATGTTTTGAACGAATAATATTATCAAAGCCAATCATATGAAGTGGAAATAGATCTAAAAATCGAATACTCATGTCAGCTACTCGCTGAGCGGAGATAAGTTGGAGTGGATTAGGGAAAAAAATAATCTGTATTCTTATGGAATGATAAATTAGAAATTTTCTTATTATATTATGCATGAACTAAATTTCATACCATTCCTAATCTAAATAAATATGCCGGCTTTCATTAAATTTAATTTAAACATTTTGAATTTGATTGTGAAGAAGAGACAAGAAGAAAACTTGAATTTAATTAAATTTTATGACTCAACTAACCTTAACCTGCTATAATTGTCCTTGCAAACATGGATAGATATGGATATGAAGAAGTTCAACAGAAAAGTGTTTATTTCATTTGAAATCTGTAGTCGCCTGGATAATTTGGATGTACTTTCTTCTAATAACTTCCTTGAACTTCAATTTCATTTTCCATTCCTTGAGTAGGCCTGTCAAAAGGTAACTATCACTCTTCCACTAAATCTGTTTCTTTAGAATGTTTAGTTTTATTTCAGTTGAAGTCGAAGAAAGGAAATAAAATTATTGTACTGAGACGATGTATACTCTACGGTGTTTTAATATCGACTCTCGACTTTTTTGGGTTTTAAGTCACCTCTGTTTTTCTTCTAGAATCAGAGTATCCTGGAAACTTTCGATATTTTTTTTCAAATTTATGTTTTCATGGAAATTTGCATTAATTCAGTATTTTCCATACTATTTATCTTTCTAATAAATTCGTCTGATTTTTATTAAATATTTTGATATGCGTTTCATATAATTCGGTGTATGATAAATAACAAAATCTTATATAAAACACTACGATTGTTCAATTTTGTTTTTGTAAAGGCTCTTCTTAGTTAACTTTTAATAATATCTCTCGAAATACTTGCTCTATCAATACCTGAAATCATAATTCTAAATTTTCCATATCTCATTCATTACCAAACATGTTTGGTTTTCAATAATTCTTCATAACTGCTCATCCAACACTTGTTTCCAATCTAATCAAAGATTCACTATTCTAAAAAGTTTTATTATGATAAATGTAATCCACACTATAAACTATGCCTGAGCAAGCATTCTTCAAATTGATCTTAATTCTCATATCAGTTTCTAAATTAATATTTTCAGATTATAATTATTATGTTCCTTTCCCAATACATGAAACTGCTATCCTAACTAATAGCTATCAATTCCTTCAGAGAACTGTTACTTAATTTAGAATTCAGTATTCCATAATAAATAACAGTGTCTTTAACAATCCTAGCTTTCTGTGTAACAATGATACGGTAGAAATTATCTTTCGATAACTGAATTTATATTTCTGTATGAATTTCTGACTAATTCTGAAAGTTTTAACTGGAGAAATATGATTAATACTTCGAATGACATCAAATTATATTTGTTTGAAATTTTTCCAATAGCTGCTAAATTCTAATATTATACTCCATTCACTTTTATAAAGTCTCCCGGTTGGCCATGATTTAGGTCTATCATGTTTTTCTAACTAAAACACAGGCAGGTTGGCACTGCTGAAATGTCGTCAAGGTCAAAACAATTCGCCAAGACGTTGCCAATTTCTACTCTCAACATAATCATAACATAATCTTCAATCTTAGACAAGATATTAACACAGACCATAATCTTCGTACTATACAGAACTGAAATCCGCAATAGAAAAACTTCATTCTGACATGTTGAACCCTCGAATAAAATGACTTAGTTTCCTATCATCATATTTTATTGAGGTATAAGAATGACCCGGGATTCGTAGTACTACTACATTTTGAAGCTGGTGTGTATTTCAGGTTGAGCAACAAGGTATTCATTTAGAAGTTTTCCTGTCGGGTTATTCAGGTACTTTCATGAACTTTCACAAAGTAACGGACCACTCTATCCATTATTTTTCAATAAAATTCCAACAATTGATTCTTGATTTCCATACAACTAAATAGCATAATTGAATATTCCAACCAGTTTATATAGACGTGAATTATTTCTAGTAACAACAGAGGAAACATTTCCTTGTACTGTCGCCAGGACTGTGGTAATATTGAATTCACATAATATCTTCTCGAATTCATTATTTTTCCGAAGTGAATTCATATTGTGAAAATACGTAATTACTACGACTTCTTTGTAGAGAGGACAACGCTCGGGACAACGTTGCGTAGTTATCTGACAGGAAAATGACTATAACCTAACATTTTCAAGATATACATGGTGAAATATGTCATATTTTCATGGCCAACCGGGAAACTTTATAAAAGTAATTGGAGTATAGATGACAATTCCCAAACTCTATCACTGATTATATCTAGGATTTAGATTATTATGCGTCACTCTCAATTACATTCCAATTTGTATATTATATTTCCATACATTGTCCATGTTCTTAAAAGATTATATCTGATCAATAATATTTTGTCGATCCTAACGTTTAAAAATTGTTTCAGATTATCCATAATATATCGTAACAGTATATATGTTCACCCGGATCTATTACAGCTTTTTACGAAATTTATTATTGTTATTCATATCTTTCATCAACATATCGATATCCATACTGGGATGAAAATGTGTGGCATTAAGAAAACAACCTCCTGAATCTCCATCCGCTGTATCTACTCTCACTTCGCCTCAGTCAAAAAACGGCTCCTAATAGATTTGTATTTTATCGCTATATTTGCCGGTCCTCAATGAGGAACAATTCAAACTGTTTCCATTTTGTTGAATACGTGTACTCCTGCAAGCCAACACATGCACGACGGCACTGACTGGTCAAATCAGCTAGACTAATCAAGGGCATCATTACATTTTCCAATTTCATATTGAACTCATTCATTTCAACAGTTAATCAATCATTCGTTATGAGATGGATAATTAGGATTTTGTTATTGGATTGACGAATTAATATGCGGGTCTGAAATTTATCAAACTTCTAGTTCCATCAAAACAACTACGACCGGAGCAAAAAATGATTGATTGGCAAGAATCACATCACTAAATATTTATCAGTTTCTCAACCAGAATGCTACATTTTATGCTCGAGGTTCGTTATTTTTGTGTGCACTTATGTATCCATTCTTCCACCACCACTTTTTCACTTTCTTTTTTTTTCGGTCACATGTTATATGTCACAGCGTGCTAGAATTTTTCTCAATTGCCTGTAATTTCGATTTTTTTTGCCAAAAATGGTCTCAAACGAT
Source organism: Halyzia sedecimguttata (assembly GCA_937662695.2). Taxonomy (NCBI): domain Eukaryota; kingdom Metazoa; phylum Arthropoda; class Insecta; order Coleoptera; family Coccinellidae; genus Halyzia; species Halyzia sedecimguttata. Next base: position 3,229,502 of record OW569416.2, on the reverse strand, counting down.
CAGGTTCCAGTGACTGACAAAGTATTCGAGGTCAAATTTGATTCTGTCCGGCTTGCCGTTCGTCCGACTTGAAATTTTCAGGTTAAGTTGCGCATCCGAGTGCGACGGTTGAGTTCGTTAATGGGCAGAATCAGCCAAAACGATTCCGGTGTTATACCATCTCACTTACTCAGAAAAGACATATTGAATTGGAACTTGGTAATAAGTTGTAGATTGCCGATGCGCAAATATCTGAAAAATTTCATGAGGGTCGCTAGAAAGCACAAACCTTCGAGCCGCCATTTTATAATAGATTACCTACCGGATTTCGTCTCGATCAGTTTTGTATTTTAGCAATTATTGTGAAAATAAAATTTCGAACTTGTATCTACTTCCTCCGAAATTTCAAATCATGTAAATCTCAGAATAGTTACAACTCCTCGGTTGCCGAGAAGATATCTAACTCTTCTGTCACGCAAGAGATCCGGTTTAGAATTCCCGCAAAAGGTGACTTCACGTCACTGATTTCACTGTCTTCACGTCAGCGCTTTTACCTATTTTTACACTTCATTACCTAAAAAGAAAGTATTTTAAAGTAACAAACAACTGCATTATGATGCAGAATGAAAAACTTGAGAATTATGGTAATACAAAATAGTAATTTCCTTTCCGCCTTAATTTAGGAGAGAAAGTTCTCATTTGGGCGAACCATGGAGTACTGTGGCGGTTTGAATTTTTTGTGGTTTCCTTTGTAAGCCTACTGTGTACTTATCACAAAAAATTTCGTTTCATTATAGATTTTTTTGAGCCATGCCAAATTTCGATTTACTTTAACTTCACCCTTAATGCATCTTTGTTCATTGTGGTCATAGCAGATTCGGTACTTGCAAAATATGGAAACATAATTGCTATTAGGTAGGGGATGTTGAATATACCTATACATGTAGTAGTGTAATACGTGTTATGGAAGATAACATACCCATGTGACTAAAATCGCTCGAGATGAAGCTGTTTACTGAATTAACCTAATCCTGAATAACTTTTTGAACCAAGTATCTCAATTGAACTCAATTATTACTTATCTTAAAAAAATGTTTAAAACGTTGAAACAAAGAAAAAATTCACAATCCCTTCCTTCAGTAAAACGTCAGAAGAACGAAGTCCACGTTTGGGCTTGTTCTTCGAGAGAACGGAAGGTAAAATCCAGTATAACCATTATCTATATTGACAAATAATATTCTAGTACCCTGAGATCATAATTCGATCACGAGTTCTTTTAAAACCGTAAGTTGTTCTATAAACCAGCATATCTTCATACAATACTAAATCTTGAATATAAAAGGGGAAACTTAGATAAGGACATACTATACTAACAATGTCATCATAGTGATCTTTACACTTAGATCCGTCGTGGGAACACGAGGAAAAATGTGCTTTAGATATTTTCTTTCCCTCTCTCTATCTCTCTCTCTCTCTCGCTCTCTCTCTCTCTCTCTCTCTCTCTCTCTCTCTCTCTCGCTCTCTCTCGCTCTCTCTCCACACTAGCATAGGTCATTCTCCCTGATCTGTATCCTAAATAAATGAACGGAAGAACAGAAATTGACGAAATTGTTAGCTGCTAACTTTTGTGAGGATGCCGATCAACCGATAGAAATCATGAACTTCGCCAAAATTTTTTAGATTGAGTCATGACCGAGTAGAGATGACCCCTATGAAGGGATGTTTGTTCCCACTCAACGTTCTACTTCTCTCATATTTTGCGCTCAAATAAAGGCCAAAATTATTTTATGTCTGATGCTTTAATGAGGAATATATGTAACATTTTGCTGTCTACTAAGGCTAAACGTTTGGCGCAATCGTTGTCACTGATGTTGGTGTGTTTAGGGTCCCAGAGAATGTTTTGGACTGAGACAGAAGAAAATCTTTAATTCGAATGGAGAGGGTAGTAAAGTCATTTTGGGATTTTTTCAAGGTGCTCTTGGAATCATAAATGATGAGGACCTTTTTGTCAGTTAGCTCTGCAAGTCTAGGTAGTGCCTTATCAATCACAAGGAGTTCCACAGAATAAATAGAGAAGCAACCAGCTAACTTACCGCTAGGTAACATTACTGGGACCGTACACTCCGATGCATACAAGATCCCGACATTTGGAAACATCAGTGAAGTCCCGAAAGTAATGAGGAAACTTCTCGTTACAACAATCAGCAAATACGTGAGAGTTTTCCAAATCTGATTTGCGCAGGTTCGGAAAATAGTAGTCAATATCAAAGTAATGGACTGACAAGGGGTACTGGAAGCAAGAAAGGTGGGAAGACGAGAGAAAGGAGACCAAACTCGTAATAAATATCGCGGTTTTCTATACTGAATCCAAAACTTTTCATCACAATGCAATAATGAAGGTGAAAAAAGAATACTACTTGAGGTAATCTTAATATTATCTATGAATTACAAAAGCTCATTGCGCATAAACTTTGGGATTTTCTGGCCGAGGATTCCTTTGGGTTCTGGTGCCGAATTTAAATTTAACTTTATGCTCCGTTTCGATATACATTTCATTTTAGAATTTAGGTTTTGGTATAAAGATATTGATCTGCTATCATTACTTCTCGAGTTAAGACGAAAATATGAATACAGACATTAGGATGGAAAGACACAAATTGAGAGAATCGTCATATTTCGAATAGGAGATGATAAACCACTATGAAAAGTTTGTAGCGTCATTTACATGCGATTTATAATTTCCAAATACCTCAAAAACATTTCAGGAGTTACACAAATGTTTTACCCCTACAAATCCATTAGTTTATTTATCGAGAATATAATAAATCAAACGGTTTATCTCCTATCTATCATTGAATCGAAATTTGAAAGGAATTACGGGTGAGCGGCACCAAATTGGATGTTTCTACTTCGCATCACAGTGGTTTTTTTTTGTGTGGAATTCCAACTGGATTTTACTGCTGTAGATTCTCGGAAGTTCTATGCAAATCTGAAGGTCGTTCGTAAATACTCGATTGGAATAGTGTTGCGTTGGTCAAGACATAGGAATCTTATTTGTGCGCCTTCTTATCACATGTCATTCATCGAATAGTAATTCAATGAATTTATCGTGAATAATATGCTTATTAGTTCAATTCTCAAGAAGATCGCACTTGTTCGTGAATTGTATAGGTGCAGTGTGTCGAATAAGGTATGATACTATTGATGGATTCAGATTTCTGTTATAGTCATCTGAAATTTTGTTTCCCTATTAACTCAACAAACAAAGCATATCCACAATACTGCACACATTTATACAAGGTGATTCGCGAAGACCGTTTGTTAGAATATTTCGAAGAAAGACTCAAGATAAACAATTGAAATTTTATAGTTATATTTTGTTAGAAGAGATGAATTCTTGGAAAAAATTTCAGATTCGTTCGACTTTCGTTTCACCGGAAATGATATCAACTTTCGTTTGTTAAATGTGATACCCAGTTTTTTCATTGATAATCGGATTACCCATTGAATTCTACATTGTTTTATTCTGCCACTTACATATTATTCTCAGAAAATTCGTGTGAAATCTGAAAAAACCCTTAAAATTTTCTTAAATAGGGTTCATTCCAATGTAAATAACTTGTACATTTTGCATGAAAATGCCTAATTTTCTAGGTTCTATCAGAAGACATACCAATGCTTCTCTTTCATTAATCAAAAATTCAATTGAACATATAGGGTGTTTCTATTTCAATGTCAAAGTCAGTCGTGACAAAAACCTCATAACTATTTTTTTTCAAATGAGAACCCATTTTTTTATTGCTCAGCTGGAATCTACGTTAAAAAAAAGTGTATTTTTTAAAATACGTACTACTGATTCACGTACCAAATATCTCGGGAAATAAGCAATCTATAGCTTGTTCTCATTTGAAAAAATTGAGTTTTGAGGTTTTGGTCATGACTAACTTTGACATTGAAATAGTAACACCCTATATCTTCAATTGAATTTTTAATTGAAGAAGTCATGCAAAAGTCTACAAGTTATTGACATTGGAATGAAGCTCTATTTGAGAACATTTGAAGGGTTTTTTCAGATTTCACACGAATTTTCAGAGAATTATATGTATGTAAGTGACGCATTTAAACTATGTAGAATGCAATGGGTGAACTTATTATCAATGAAGAAACTTAAGTTGGTATCATTTCCGGTGACACCGGAAGTCGAACGAATCTGAAATTTTTTCCAAGAATTCATCTCTCCTAACAAAGCTTGGCTATAAAATTTCAAGTGTTTATCTCGAGTCCTTCTTTGAAATATTTTAACGAATGTTCTTCGTTAATCACCCTGTATACCGTAAGCGTCAAAAGTATGAAATAGTGGATTTAATTCCTCCCCTTTCAGGAATATAGACATTTATTAAATTTTCTCCCGTAATTCTCATTTTTCTACCATTTCCGGTTAGCAAGCAGTGACGTCATCGATATTTTATTCTAATTGCAAGCCCCAATTTGTTTTCTTGTCATGGGTAGATCATAAAATTCTGAATTCAGTAATGCACATGTAACGCGGGGTCAATAACTCTCGAGATATTAATTTTTTTAATTTGAAAAACATATAAAAATGTTTAAATTGAGTATTGATTCTGAGGAATATAACATCTGGTTTATCTTCCGTTTATCTGTCCAATTCAAAAGAATTCGGTAGATAAACTGAAGATAAACTCCATTCAAATGTGTCAGAAACCGGCCCTTAGACCATCTGGATGTCTTATGTTTTCTCCTAGTACCTACTTGCCTCCAGTGAATATTGAAAATCGTTGGAATTTCGACAGATAACAATTTATCGCAAAAATTGTTTTTGCGAAAATTAAAATGCCATAAACGACACCCATTCAAGATTAATTTAGTGCACTAACTCAATGGAGATGGTTTTGACCGCTGAACTCAGTTTTGCGAACAAACGATGGATCCTTGCAATGCCGATGAGGGCACTGCAATGCCAACTCGAATTTCATTCACGAAGCAACATTTCATTCAAATGCAACTGTCAACAGACAAAACTGTCGCTATTGGTCAGATCACAATCTGAACTGGATGATGGAGACACATACAAAATTTCCCGAAAATGTTAATATAAGGGCTGCAACTGTTAGGAAGGGGCTAATAAGAGGGTCTTTATTGAAGCACGTTAACACGTCCGAAATAATTGGATTTTTTACGGGATGACCAGATTCCGGAGTTCGCGGTTCTTTTTCCGGACGATGCAGATCCAGATCTCACAAATAATACGCTATGGTTTCAACTTTCAACAGGTTGCGGGAACGAATTAAGAGCAATACTGAAACTCTCCAAAATGTTGGTTCCGAGTTTCAAGCTCGATTGGCGTACTGTCAATATTATGGCATCTTCATGTATTGTTATTGCAATAAAAATGTGTTTATTTGGTCAGTTGTTGTTCAATGTTTTTCAAATTCAAAAAAATAATATCTCGAGAATTATTGACCAAAGGCGTAACTTGTGCTTCACTGAATTACGGGAAAATATAATTAAATATAATAAATAATAAATATAAATTAATAATTTTTATATATTCCTGCGGAAGGGTAGAAACTAAATCCATTATTCCATTCTATTGACGATCAGTGCATACTATCTCATACACTAAATACTATAAGAACTATCATGGAGAACCTGTTGCCCTTTCAATTGAAATTCCATCGGGAATTACAGAATATTCTACCAGCAAGGGACTCAAAAGGAAAATGACTCGTGTATCAAAAATTCAACAATTCCATTCAACCTTATTCATTCGAATCCTTCTCCAACCAAATCTCAAACTTTTAAACTTTCCGCGAACACCTGGAAAGTTAACTGAGTTTCAGAAGTTGGGGTGCGAAACTTACTACAAAGGATCGGGTGTGAGCCAGGACCTATCTTTTGTGGCGTAGGGCGAGCAGAGGCGTGCGGTAATGTTTTTTGTAGTAAATTAATTCTGGAATAAGGAAGGACGCTTTCATGTAAAGTAATGTGATGATAGGTGTCCTTCCCGGAATAGTTGGATGCAGCAATTCTCGGTGGCACTTCATTTGGTGTTTTCAAGTGGGTTAGTTTCTCTATTAGGCAAACGCTCAAAAGCTCCTGACTTCACGTCAGTGTTTGAACCAATTTATTTTGTTCGTAATAGGTTCAAGCACTTACGTTAAGGCAGGAGCTTTTGCGCGTACGTTCTATTGTCCATTCTCCTGCATTGGACACCCTTAATCGAATTTACCATGGTGCAAAAGCTCCTGACTTGACGTCAGTGCTTGAACCATGGTAAATTCGATTGAAAGTGTCCAATACAGTAGAACATACGCTCAAAAGCTCCTGACTTCACGTCAGTGCTCAAACCAATTTTTTTTTTCGTAATTTGTTTCAAATTTTCTAGCTACAATTCTTACCCATAAAAATGGGTTCAAGCCCTGTGGACAGGAGCATTCTGGCGCTCTAGTTCAAACAGACAAATTATATCTCCGAAAGTATTGGTTTGTCAGAGTTGGGAATTATATCAATGTATTCATATGATAGAACTGCATCCTGAAAGAAATTCAATTCAAATAATAGTTTATTTATCAAGATTAAATGAGCAATCATGAGAATGAGAACTGCACCATGGAAGAAATCAAATTAAATCTGGCCAATTTTGCCCAATAACGAACTTAACCGAGATATTCATCTCCCTAAACAACTCTGAAAATTTCAACTACGTACCTCATTCCGTTCGAGAGTTATATCTATGTCTATGGATGAATAGCAGTCTCACTACTCTCAGATCTCTTACTTCATGTTCCGTTCCGAAATGTAAGAATTTTCTGAGAAAACCTAATTTCGGAGCAAACAACTGAGATTTTTCTCACTTCGCTCACAATTCTTCTATTGATTAGATAATGTCATGTCTCAGGAACATCATTTGACATTATGACAATTCATACATAGAATAATATCATTCTGTGACAACGTTGAAATACGATTTATTATTGAAATTTTGAAAAATCATATCTCCGAGAGTAGTAGCTTGTTAGAGTTAAAAATGATATCATTGGATTCTTATGGTCAAACAGCTTATTGAAAAAAAATTAATTTGGAATTTGCCTTGTAAAAAAAAATTTTTTTTTCGTTACTCCGAAACCATCTGTCCGATTTTGCCCAATAACGAACTTAGCCGAGATATTTATCTCCCAAACCTACTCTGAAAATTTCAACTGTCTAGCTCATTCCGTTCGAGAGTTATCGTGCCTACGGCCGGTCGGACTGGCCGGACGGCCGGACAGAATGAGTTTCGACCACGGATTCTTGATCAGTGAGTCGAACCAAATCGTTTAAGACCATTTTCATCGAAAAATTCGAAAATTACAGACATATGGGCAAATTGATAAGCACTCAGTTCCGAGCGCCAAAAATTTGCAATGTTGTGCCACGTGCATGGAATATCCGGAGAATTCAGGAATACAAAATGTTTGTGAACATTTTCTAGAAGTTCGAAGGTAAGGTATTTATGTGAACAACTGAACAATCTATTATGCCAATATACTTGACCGGAATCCGCTTATTTTCCAGAATCTGACAACTCATAATTAGGTCATGTTATTTAGACCCGATGTAAGTATCGAAATAGGAATTAATAGGTAAATTGAGACGAAAAATATACTCATTGTCTCCTCTTAAATCTAATGGGGTGCGGGTTTCTATGAAAAAGGTATTATGAATTTTCAGTTTTATTTTGAATATTATCTTGATGGCACAATAAAATGTCTCAAAAGATACAAAAGACGACCTTGTAATTATTCCGGGAACTGGACGCAATGCCCTATTCCCGGAATAATTACAAGGTCGTCTCTTGGGAAAATATTCACCGAAATCGGTATACTTCCGAGCAAATTTGTTGTTTGGGCAACAGCCTCTGCTCTTATTATTATCGCTATGAACTTGTTAATAACACGATTAATTGTCAGCCTTCATTCTACAATTCACGCAGATAAGAGGTCGATAAAATTATGTGAGTAGAGTGGCGCCAACAAATATAATATCTCATCGCAGCAAAAATTTGGGAATTTTCGTTAGACTTAGGATTTACATAATACAAGATAATAATAAAATGAACTGGAAATGAGCTACGTCAGCGGAATTCCTATTCATTATGGTATTTGTTCAATGTGGATTTTTTTTCCAGATTGAATGATTACTAGAATACCGTAATGCTGAGAAACCGACGCATCATTCCTAACATTCCCAGGCATATTGTATGCCATATTCTGGCAAACAATATAAACGATATCCTTAATTCACTTTACCACGTCATCACGTCATTATAAAGACAAATACTCCTTGAAAAATGGGTTCAAGCCCTGTGGACAGGAGCTTTCTGGCGCTCTAGTTCAAACAGACAAATTATATCTCCGAAAGTATTGGTTTCTCTGAGTTGGGAATTATATCAATGTATACATATGATAGAGCTGCATCATAAAGGAAATTCAATTCAAATAATAGTTTATTTATCAAGATTAAATGAGCAATCACGAGAATGAGAACTGCACCATGGAAGAAATCGAATTAAATCTGGCCAAGTTTGCCCAATAACGAACTTAACCGAGATATTCATCTACCTGACCTACTCTGAAAATTTCAACTACCTAGCTCATTCCGTTCGAGAGTTATTGTGGAAAAACTTTTTTTAAATTTTCAAAATTTTTTTTTTACACTTTGCGGTAATCTGGTCAATACAAAACTTCACATGCGTATAAAGGTCATGATTCTACAATTTGATGCTAAATTTCAGATAGATCGAACGAACTTGTCCGAGATATTTACGCTCCAAAACCACCTTGCAATTTTCAATCCGCTAACTCCTTTCGTTCGAGAGTTATCGTGCCTACGGCCGGTCGGCCGGCCGGACAGAATCGATTTCGCACTCGGATTCTTGATTTGTGAGTCGAACCAAATCGTTTGAGACCATTTTCAACCAAAAATTCCAAAATTACAGACACTTGGGCAAATTGATAAGCACTCTGTTCCGAGGAACTAGAGCGCCAAAAAAACAAGTTTCGTACCTACGAATAGTAGGTTTTCCATAAAACATGTATGAAAGAAGATGAGTAATAATATGAAAGAAGATGAGTAATAAATAAAAAATTACCTTGTAATCGATCAAAAATTTCCTGATCTACGTTCACCAAATTTTCTCCTCTCTCGAACTACAGAATTATGCTTTCAATATTTACGTAATATTTTCAAACATTTTCGGGTGAGGTCCCCGTTGCATCGCTAAAATACGAGTATTTCAACCCCAATATTTTTGAAGTACAATATTCCCTTCTGTCAAGTTGACATTATGACAATTCATACATAGAATAATTATTTCAATGTGTGAAATACGATTTACATTGAAATTTTGAAGAATCATATCTCCGAAAGTATTAGCTTGTTAGAGTTAAAAATGATATGAATGGATTCTTATGATAAAACTTCTTATTAAAAAAAATTCAATTTGGAGTTTGTTTCGTAAAAAAAATTTTTTTTTTTGTTACTCCGAAACCATATGTCCGATTTTGCCCAATAACGAACTTAGCCGAGATATTTATCCCCCAAACCTACTCTGAAAATTTCAACTCTCTAGCTCATTCCGTTCGAGAGTTATCGTGCCTACGGCCGGCCGGCCGGCCGGACCGGCCGGACAGAATGAATTTCGACCACGGATTCTTGATCAGTGAGTCGAACCAAATCGTTTAAGACCATTTTCATCGAAATATTCGAAAATTACAGACATTTGGGCAAATTGATAAGCACTCAGTTCCGAGGAACTAGAGCGCCAAAAATTGGGAATTCTTCTCCTGGGACGGTAGTTCTGGCGACATCTTGTAGTGAAGTGTCGAACACTTAAAGCTGTCTCATCCTTTCTTCTCGATCGATCGGAATCGATGGATTCTCCCATTTTGGTTATCTAAGCTCTATGGTTCAGTTTCGACATCATGGGTTATTCGAGTCAGTCTCGAGGCGGTAAAAGGCCTAGATCAAATCGTTCCATTATATTCATCGCATAGCGAATTTTGGGTAATATTGTCAAATTAGAGTATGAGATATCTGTAATTTTGTAAGTTAATTATCGTTCCAGAATTTCTCCCTCGCTCTCAAGAGGATTTTTATTGGGTGACGAGAATTTTCACTTAAGTCTGACAGTGGTAGTCTACGTGTTTTACTGGGTAGGACCCCGAGTAATGTAGTATAATTCAGCCTCTTTTAGGAGGGTGACCCATCTACCTATATATTGACGAAGAAGTAGAGGACGGAGTTCCGGAAGAAAATGTTGCCCCTGCTAGAGCTCTTGAAGTAGAGCCTACGTGTATTTATGAACAATCGGATCGTGTACAGTTGTAAGACTTTACTGCGTGGGAGTCCCCCTATGAGACTATTAAACGTTAGCCACATAGTATCTTTTGGCTACTGAGAACTTTACGATGCAAATTGTATCCCTTCCAATCGCTGTTGTGTATACTAGGATACTTATAGATGATTTACTGTATTGGAATCATTGTAATTTGCTTCGGACCTGACATAAGTTGTCTTTCGAGAAATAACTGCCTCGGATTAATACTCTTGGACGGTCTTCTTTTGTTCTGACTAAGAATTGTGTGGATTATAATAATTTATCTGTTTTTTTGGCGCTATAGTTCCTCGGAACTGAGTGCTTATCAATTTGGCCAAATGTCTGTAATTCTCGAATTTTTCGATGAATAGGTCTTAAACGATTTGGTTCGACTCACTGATCAAGAATCCGTGGTCGAAATTCATTCTGTCCGGCCGGTCCGGATGGCCGGCCGTAGGCACGATAACTCTCGAACGGAATGAGCTTCTTCTTCTTCTCGTCCCTTATGCGACACCGCACGTAGGGGGCCCTTTCCGCTATTGAACGACAAGTGTATTGTTCTCTGCTTGACGAAATATCGATTCCGCATTCGATATTCCACACCATTCTCTTATATTACGGAGCCAGGAGTGTTGTTTACGACCTGGGCCGCGTCTTCCTTCAATTCTGCCCTGGATAATGAGTTTTGGTATAAAATATCTGCTACCTCTAAGTATATGGCCCAGGTAAGACGTTTTTCGTTGTTTTTACGATATTCAGGAGTTCTCTCTCTACCCCAGCTCTCTGCAAGACATCATCATTCGACACATGCTCTGTCCAGGAGATCCGGAGCATTCTTCGTAGTGTCCACATTTCGAATGCTTCTATTCGTTTCAGTGTTCTGAGCTTGAGTGACCATGTCTCTACTCCGTACAACAAGATGGGCCATATATAGCACTTGATTACTCGCAGTCGAAGGCAAACCGGTAGTGTTCTCTGGAGGAGTATATTTTTCATTTTCAGATATGTGGTTTTTGCAATTCCAATTCGTATTTTTACCTCCTCATCACAATCCCATTTCTCATTGAGGTTAGCTCCCAGGTATTTAAACTTGGATACTCTTTCAATTGCTTCACCGTTGATTATAAGGTTAACGTTATTAAATTCTTGTCTACTGATGATCATCATTTTAGTTTTTGTAGTGTTGATACTCAGTCCAAACCTTTCGCCTACCTCGGTGACTCTGTTTAGTATGTCCTGTAGTTCCTCTAGATTATTAGCGAGGATTGCAGTATCATCTGCATATCGAATATTATTAATTAGCTTGCCATTGATTTTTATTCCAGCAACCACGCCCTCCATAGCTATTTGAAAGATCTTCTCCACGTAGATGTTAAAAAGCATGGGGGACAACACGCATCCCTGTCGGACTCCTTTTGTGATGTTAAATTCCTGTGTCAGGAGACCTCTTCTGATTCGGATTTCAGCAGACTGTCCCCAATAGAGCTGCCTTATAATTCTAACGTCCTTATCGTCAATTCCTATTTCTCGAAGTCTATCGATCAGCAAGTCATGTTTTACATTGTCAAAGGCTTTTTGATAGTCAATGAAACATATAAACACGTCCTGGCGTTGGTCATAGCATTTCTGTACTAATAGCTTCATCGAGAATAGAGCCTCTCTAGTACCGAGTCCTTTTATAAAGCCAAACTGCGTATATCCTAGAATGAATTATGCGTAGAAATGCCTTCAGTGCGTGACTCATTAGGCTTATGAGTCTATAGTCCTCGCAGTTCTTCGGGTTTGTTTTTTTAGGTATTGTGACAAAAGTGGATTTAAGCCAGTCTTTAGGTATTTGTCCGGTGTTATATATCTGATTGAAAAGGTACGTTAGCTGCTTCACATTGGTGCGTTTTAGGACTTCGGCATATATGTTGTCAGGTCCAGGACTTTTGCCGTTTTTTGTGGAGTTGATTGCCCTGATGACCTCCGATTCTAATATCTCCGGACCGCTTAGTTGCTGTTGATGGTTATACGCTTCTTCTGTTCGGGCGTCATCAAAAAGAGTCTCGCCATAACTTTTCCAAATCTCTTGTAGCTTATCCTTATCCAGAACAAGCTTTCCGTTTTCATCTTTAACGGAGGGTATTTGCAATTGTTTATAATATCCTGTAATTTGTTTGACCTTTTTGTGGAAGTTAAATGTATCATGTAGATTAAGTAATCTTTCCGCTTCCTCACATTCCTCACTAATCCATGCTTCTTTGGCTTTTCTAATTTTGGTTTTAATGATTTTATCGATGTATTTGTATTTTGTTTGATCGTTTTTAGCGAGACGGCGTTCTTCCATTTTGTCTAGGATTTCTTCGGTCATCCAGGGTTTGATTTTTGGCCTTGCCGTATGACCCAGAATCTTTTGAGTGGCCATTTGTATATTCGACTCTAGTTTATGCCAGATGGTATCAGGATATGTCTCTTGCTCAGGGTGGTTTTTTTCGCAGAGCGTTTGGATTTCTTTCTGCATTGATTGCTGGATGTGAGGTTGTTTCAGACTTTCGATGTTAGGCTTGCGTGGAGTGGGTTTCCCTGTTATCAACTTACAACGAAGCAACAAATCGGCTATAACCGGGTTATGATCTGACCCAATGTCTGCTCCTGGGTATGCTGCAACGCGTGTAATGCTATTTTTAAACCTCTGATTTATTAGGCAGTAGTCAATCTGGTTTCGTACAAGATTCTGTGGTCCGTCTGCAGGTGACTTCCAGGTGTATAGTCGTCTGGGATGTAATTTGTAGTGGGTATTTTTGATGATATAATTTTCTGTCTGGCAGAACTGTATCAGCATTTCACCGCGTTCATTTCTGTCTCCTAGACCAAAAGGTCCCACTGTCGGTTCAATAATGCCTCTTCCCACTTTAGCGTTAAAGTCGCCATTTATCATGATAATATCTTTGGACTTAAGAGACTTGATCACCTCGCGGATTTGTTCATAAAACTGTTCAGCTTCGTCGTCCGGACTATCCGCTGTGGGTGCGTATACCTGGATCAGATTAATATTAACTGGTCTGGCCTGCAATTGCAAAAGCATAATTCTGTCTGAGTATGCCACGACGTTAGCCACGTGTTTGCTCATCCGATCGCTCAAAACAAAGCCCACTCCATTCCGGTGCTGACGGTCATTATTTCCAGAGTAGTAGAAGGTTGTTCCATCTTTCTGACACATGCCGTTGCTTGGCCATCTTGTTTCACTTATTCCGAGGATATCCACATTCATTCTTCTCATTTCCTTGATGGCATTATCAAGTTTGCCTGATGCATAGAGGGTTCGTGTATTCCAGGTTCCTATTCGTAGTTTCGTCTTCATCATGTCAAGCCGGGGGATTCTTAGCACCCTCTGGTGATTTAACACCTGCCCGGGACTGAGGGCCGAGTTTCTATGGTTTCCTGTCATGATGAAAATTTGGTGGACAAGGGTTGTCCTGGGAAAATTAACTGCCAGGTAGTTTCCCGTTGCTTTCCTGACATTATTTTCAGCCGCCTCTAACATGAGGAAACAGTCGCTGTTTGCTGCCGCCCATTCTGGATCAGACGCAGCTTCTTCACCATATCTGGTTATCCTCACTTGGTTTAGCCTGTAGGTCAGTACAGTTTACCAGGGTATGGCGCTTGGAGCCAGCAAGTGAGAATTGGTTGCCTCGTGAGGACCAGTTTTCCGAAACCTCCGCCAGTCTATGACTCTTGGAGTGACCGTCCGAAAATAAAGGTGCTACCTCTACGACGCAAACCCTATACTATATGAGCTAGACAGTTGAAATTTTCAGAGTAGGTTTGGGAGATAAATATCTCGGCTAAGTTCGTTATTGGGCAAAATCGGACAGATGGTTTCGGAGTAACAAAAAAAATATTTTTTTTTACAGAACAAATTCCAAATTAAATTTTTTTCAATAAGCAGTTTTACCATAAGAATCCAATGATATGATTTTTCAAAATGTCAATAATAAATCGTATTTCTACGTTGTCACAGAATTATATAATTATTCTATGTATGAATTGTCATTATGGCAACTTATTTTCCTGAGACATGACATTATCTAATCAATCGAAGAATTGTGAGCGAGTGAGAAAAATCTCAGTTGTTTGCTCCGAAATTAGTTTTTCTCAGAAAAGTCTTACATTTCGGAACGGAACATTAAGTAATAGATCTGAGAGTAGTGAGACTGCTTTTCATCCATAGACATAGAATGCTCAGTTCTCTCAGTTTATGACGGGACTGACGGAAGGGAATATTATAACTTCAAAAATATTGGGGTTGAAATACTCGTATTTTAGCGATGCAACCTCACCCAAAAATGTTTGAAAATATTACGTAAATATTGAAAGCATAATTCTGTAGTTCGAGACAGGAGAAAATTTGGTGAACGTAGATCAGGAAATTTTTGATCGATTACAAGGTAATTTTTCATTATTACTTCTCTTCTTTCATACATGTTTTATGGAATATCTACTATTTGTAGGTACTTTAAACCTGTTTTGGGCAATTGTCATACGAAACTTGTTTTTTTGGCGCTCTAGTTCCTCGGAACAGAGTGCTTATTAATTTGCCCAAGTGTCTGTAATTTTGGAATTTTTGGCTGAAAATGGTCTCAAACGATTTGGTTCGACTCACTGATCAAGAATCCGAGGTCGAAATCGATTCTGTCTGGCCGGCCGTAGGCACGATAACTCTCGAACGAAAGGAGTTAGCGGATTGAAATTTGCAAGGTGGGTTTTGGAGCGTAAATATCTCAGACGAGCTCGTTAATGGGCGAAATCCATCAAGCGGTTTCGGAGTTATGGCCGATTTTATTAAAAATATTTTTTATGAATATTTCCGAAACCGATCACTCAATCTATCTGAAATTTAGCATCAAATTGTAGAATCATGACCTATATACACATGTGAAGTTTTGTATTGACCAGATTACCGCATAGTATCAACAAAAATTTTTGAAATTTAAAAAAGTTTTTTTACAATAACTCTCGAACGGAATGAGCTAGGTAGTTGAAATTTTCAGAGTAGGTTAGGGAGAAGAATATCGCGGTTTAGTTCGTTATTGGGCAAAATTGGCCAGATATAATTTGATTTCTTCCTTGGTGCAGTTCTCATTCTCATGATTGCTCATTTAATCTTGATAAATAAACTAATAATTGGATTGAATTTCCTTTATGATGCAGTTCTATCATATGAATACATTGATATAATTCCCAACTCTGATAAACCAATACTTTCGGAGATATAATTTGTCTGTTTGAACTAGAGCGCCAGAAAGCTCCTGTCCACAGGGCTTGAACCCGTTTTTTTAGCTTACTCTAATCAGATCTATCCGGAAGTTGAATGTCAATATCCTTGTTCACGCTGATTTGTTATTCTGAAATATATCCTGGCAAATTAGAGGAACATCCCAATCATTAGTAGGACTAATTGTCCCAGACGGATTATCATCTACTTTGCAATATCGTTATCTCCCACATGAATGAGTTCGAAAAGTAATAGAACGAAACTGGATTGACCAATGATTTGGTTATTCCGCTAATTCATCTAGTTTTGTAATTTGGGAATTATGATAAGTACGAGGAAATTGATAAAATCACTTTAACCGAATATTATTTGGTTTATATTGCTAGTTCTTAACCTTCATCTAATTTCTCAAAACCTGGAAAAAAGGAAAAAGATAATATGTATATGGTGACTCGTAGTGAGAATTGTCATTGTAAAAATAGCTTCTCGAATTAAAAATGATCAAAATGACTAATTTATTTTTCTGGTCAGATGGTAGTGGCCACCATTACCTATTGGGTCAAAAATTAACAGTGCTGTGCTTTAGGTGACGTAAGGATACATTAACAGAGTTTACACAGAAAAGAACTGATTGTCCTAAATCGCACAATGGCTTAAGGGCTTATTCTTCCGTGGAGGAAATATTTGGGAATTCCTAAGATGAATGATATGCAAATAGAAAAATATTCTCGAATTTAAAAATATGACAATGACTTGTCTTTCTACTTAGATGGTATAGCGGCTACCATTCACTATTGAATCGAAAATTGAACAGAGATGTGCATGTGACGTAGGGAAATTTAAAAAAAGCATAAACAGAAGACTCGCGCAAGATCTTGAGATCCTATGAGATGTTTATTAAGAGTATGATTATTATTGAAAACTTTGATAACTTTTAATCAACTTGTTTTTTGAGGTCAACTTGGAATTATCTATAGATAATTACATTAGCAATTACGTGAGCTTTCATATAACTTTAATATAATCACCACAAATGACAAATATTCCTTTGCAGTTAATATCTCATATTCATATAAAGGCATACATTTACATAGGAAATGTAAATGATTGAGGAACTTAATATTCAGAAAATCCTACGTACTCCATATTATTGACCCGAGAAGCGTCGAACAATAGCCATCTCAACTTATCCGACCGTTCGCACTTTACCTATTGTCGTATCGAAAATAAAAATTGTTTGAGTATTACTACTAGTAATTGCATATACTTATTGAATAATAATAGTAATAGCTCGTCTGTAATCGTAAATATTTTACGACTTCGACATTGGACGTAAAATTATATTTCCAAACGCCATTAAAAAGACTTCGACTTTTGTTTGCTTCAAGGAGAATGGCAAAGGCTTCTTCGATAGTTATTCGGCGAAGGTTGTTGTACTTGCTAGCTTATTGTGCTTCAGGATACGTGACATAGCACGGAATAAACAGAGATATGTTATATGTATTTGATTTAGGTTAATCCTAGTGAAAATGTTTTCCCGTCTCAGTAGCATACAGATATTTTCCACGCTTGTTTAAATGAAACGCTATAGAATACGTGGCGTGCAGAAATATCTAAGATCCTTTCTCCCAAAGTTTTTGTTTTTAATGAATACCTTCTGCATGGAACAATTGAGTAGAATAAAATGTGGCAGTCAGCTAACGCTAATTAAATGACACTTTTTGCAGTATTTTCAATTCTCAAATTTCATCCTAAGGGGTTAAAAAATCAACCCCTAATATATTTTACATTAGAATTTCCTGATGCTTCAATATTTTCCAAATAAAAAAAAATGATTCGAGAGGATAAATTCAAAATTCAACTTTTTTGTACTAAGATTTTTTCTCCTAGAATTGTTAGTTTGTTTACAAAAACATATAATATGATATTATAGTTTGTTGATCAAATTAAGTAGGCTGCTGTCGAATGTATTTATATCAACTAATAACAAGTCAAATAAAGTCTTAATGACAAACATTTTTTCAAATTGTTATGATGTCCAGAGGGTTTCCTTAATTTCAAAGACAATAACTTCTAGGGGTAGATGATTAGAACAAAATCTTATATGATAATGAAAATTGGCTGATAACATTATTAATAAATCGACAAGTTCAGATGGTTGTTCTGCCAATAGAGGCTCAGAAGCGGTTGGTATAATTTTTATACTTATGCATAGAGCTGACCGTATATGGGAGCAAACGAGGACTCTATGCATAAGTATAAAAATTATATGAACCCATTTCAAGATCCGATTGGCAGAACGTTCTGTATTTGTGGACTTCTAGGTATGGTGAAAATTAATCGAAACGGAATGTTTGCGTACTGGAATAATAATCTATATATTTTCATCAAAAGCCTAAGTTCTTTGAATGTTCGAAAACCAATTTGGAATTGTATTTTGCTAATATAACGGATCCCTTATACCCATAACATCCATTAGGGTACGATAATACATATTTAATACACCTTGTTAGATGTTGCAAATTGGTGAATGCGCTATAATATACCGATACCTTTTCTCGGTATAACACGATTATACCGTATTTATATTTCCAAGGTGATGACAGCAATGATATTACTGTCGATCATTAATGGTGCCTATGGAAACTATGAATGATGGTATAAATACTTCGAATTCTGTGTAGGATCACCGTGTTGACGGAGATAAAGCATGAATATCTGTTAATGCTGCTATCAATTATATACTGGGTTGCCCACCAAAGACGCGGAGCTCGTTTTGAGGTAAATGAAGATATTTTGTGAATTTTTTTTTTGATGTATGTAGCGTGTTCAAAAGCACAATTTAAAATTATTTTCATATATACAGGCTGTACGAAAACAAAGATAGGTATAGACCAAAGTTACATTTTTTTAAATGTAACAGACTGTATTTGACCTGAAAAATGGAATGGCTAGCTCAAATTATGATGAGTTTCTTCATATTTATTTATACCTTAAAAGCACCATTTACGAGAAAATGGCGAAAATATGGAGTGTTTTAAATATCAATTAATGAAGAAACCAGTTACGCCAGCAATATAGACAGTATTTTTCGAGTAGACATATTAGCTACTCCTATACAGAAAAAAATTAACTCTGGAATATATAGAGTGATAATAATTCATTTTAGAACTTCAACTACAAATAATGATCGAAAATTGCTGAGAAACTATCAGGTTTGGGCGTGGGAAAACCTTATGAAGATAGCTTCGAAATTAATTTTTACACGTTCAACGAGATATAGAAATATTGTAATAAGAAAGTTTTTGATCATTATTTGAAGTTGATGTTTGAAAATTACTTATGATCACTCTGTTTATTCCAGAGGTAATTTTATTTTTCTGTATAGGACTAACCAATATGTCTACTCGAAAAAATAATGTCTGTATCGCCGGCGTAACCAGTTTCTTCATTAATTGCTATTTTGAAACACCCCATATTTTCAATTTTTCGCCATTTTCTCATAAATGGTGCTTCTAAGGTATAAAGTGATCTGAAGAAACTCATCATAATTTGAGCTTGCCATTCCATTTTTGAGGTCAAATATAGGGTGTTACATTTAAAAAAAATTAACTTTGACCTATATCTTTGTTTAAGAACACCCTGTATATTGGAAAATAATTTTAAATTGTGCTTTTGAACACCCTACAGAAATCACAAAAAAATATTCTCAAAATATCTCCATTTATACTCCCTCAAAACCAAGCCCAAAACGAGCTTCGCGCATGTGGTGGGCCACCCGGTATAATGTACGGTACACAAATACGTGTACCGAAATTAGTAACTGTTCAGTCTCGCCATAACATAAGGGGTTGGGTGAGACTTCAAGTTAAATTAAAAGTGACGTAATTTATACACATGAAACTATTTCTGAAGTGTGGAAACCCACAAGTCCATTATATCATATAGCTTTTTTCCAACAACTCACTTTGCACCGTTCAATGTAGCGTACAAGGGATGGTTTGAATCGTGATTTTGCGCACGTCAGTGTTATGTTGGTACGGTACGAAGGACTAGTTCATTATTATTTGATGTTGTTAGACCTCTTTTCTGGATCTAATTGATTATCAAGCATATCTTAATCCATAATAATAATTTTTATCCTAAATATCAAGGAGAGTCTTCTTTGAATTTCAAAGCCCATTTGGATGACTTGCGTCTGAAGTTGAAAACAAGAAATAATATTCTGCAGAAATTAGCTGGTACTTCATGGGGTGCTGATGCAGCTACTCTTCGAATGACAGCCTTAGCCTTGGTTTTCTCTGCCGCTGAATATTGTTGCCCCGTCTGGTTTAATAGTGCTCATACACAAAAAATTGATGCACAGATGAATTCATCTATGAGGATCATCACTGGAACTATTAGATCTACACCTATTCATTGGTTGCCAGTTCTTTCAAACATTGTCCCGCCCACATTCGCAGGCAGACTGCTGTTTCAAATTCTTGGAAAACATTTCATTCTTTTCCGAATTCATTTCCGATTCTCTCCTACATTCCAGAGGATGAGATTCCCAGATATATATATATATACATATACAGGGTGAGTCTTGAAGTTGCACAATTATTTTAATCATAGATTCCCCCATCAAATAAAACAGTTTTTTCATTTACCATTTTTCCAGATTCGGCCCTGGTAAGAAGTTACAAGCGTTTAAAGATTGCAAAACGTGTTAATATACTCCTGCATATAAATTATCCATGACATTATTGGTGGACGAGGAGAAAAAGATACGACAACGTGGTTTACAACTTGATTTGGGATTCCAACGCTCAGGGGTGGATCCATAAAAGTGGTGAAATTTCTGGAGTTTCCCATTTTTGAATATTTGATGAAAAATATCTCGAAAACCGTCAGTTTGAGGAGAAATAGAAATGAAGGAGAATAATTTAATGTTCTAAAACGATCGAATATTCTTGAAATAATTGAATAAAGACTTTATCTGATTTCTTTATGCTAATTTCGTTTAGTTTTATGAATCAACGAGTCTATAACTAGAAAAACAGTAGAAGTAGGAAAAAAATGATATTTGGAAAATATGTATCATAGTTATAGGAAACTTCACACCAACATTCATTTTATTCGAAATAAGGATACCAAAGCCGCAAAATGTAAACTGATTTTTTTTCGAAATTTCAACAGCCTGTATCTTTTTACCTGAGCCGAATTTGGAAAAATGGCAAATGAAAAAAGTAGTTCATTTGACGATAAGAATCTACGGTTGAAATTAATGTACAACAAGACTCACACTGTATATATATTTTGTCCTGAAAGAACATATCGTTCACATTTCTCCGCCAGATTATTTCCCAGATGGGAATTTAGGAACAATATACCAGGATGAACCGATCCTGGGTATCCTATACATAAATTCCGAATTTCGAAAGTAAATAATCATTTTCAGTAATGAATCAACATCATCAAATCAGCAAATAACCAAACCACCAGTAAACACAAAACTATCAAATCAGAGAGAACTTTCAGAAGCGCAAAACGGTTCAAAACCAGTCCAGACGATCTGTAACTTCGAACAAGCATCGATTTGAGCGTATACTATACAATTGTACGATCTACAAGCTTGTTGGAACGCAACACCTGAACAGAAAATGGTACAAAAAGTCCTTTGTAACGCCTTTACTCCACTGCACATATGGTAGACTGTTCACTGAGCAGTTTCAGCCACTGTAGGAACAAAGCTAATATTGAAACGCCAGTTATGGTTAACAATTTTTGCACAATGAAATCCAGGAGCTGTTCATGCTGACGATTAGAAAAATATTTGTCTAACTATAGGGAGGAGATGGAAACGCCATCAGTCGAATAACGAAGGAAAGGCCAGCGATATGAACCAACTTACCTCGTGCATGTGTATTCAATGATTGTGCTGTGAATTTCCCCACAAAAGCTCAATATTTCCCTCCTAGAATGTATTAAATTATTACCACTTTAAGAGCCATAATGCATAAACAAATATGCCAAATTGTTCATTCAGGCGTACTACGACTTCATTATGTACAGGGTGCTTCACTTATCTTGGTAACTCCAAGTTTCTTAGAAACGGCCGAATATATTTTAATTCTGTAAACGCCGTTTTGTACAAGTCATCATTAACTTGAGATGCGTGTAGAAGTCGGCGAAAAAAATAAGGATGGCTGGCGTTGCGACGCCGTCAAATTTGTTTTTCCCAGGAACATACCTTTTCTATTATTCCATTCGAAAGATGATTCAATTCTAAATTTTATTTCAAAATACCGTTTTTCCCATTTCAAACCTTTAGCGATCTACAGGGTGTTATATGTTAATTCTATTCCAATTTTGCGCGTATGTTCTGGGGAACATCGCGTTATCATTTTGCAAAAATGCATGTAACTTTCGATTTTTTTTGCCGTAAATAGTCTCAAATGATTGGGTTTGACTCCCCGATGAAGAATTCGAGGTAAAATTTGATTCTGTCCGGCCAGCCGGTCTTTGCCACGATAACTTGAGAACGGAAAGAGCTAGCTGAAATTTTCAGGGTAGGTGGCACATCCCAATACGACGGACAAGTTCGTTAATGGGCATAATCGGGCCAATAGTTTCCGAGTAATAATTTTGTTTTCTACCAATACACATCCGGTCGAATTGATACTTGGTGATTAGTTGTAGAATACAATCCTAAGGACGTTTGTGAAATTTGCCATTTTCGGCAAAAAATTCGAAAATTACAGACATTTAGGTAAAATGATAACGCGATGTTCCTCAGAACACCGCGCAAAAATGGAATAGAATTAACATAAAACGCCCTGTAGACCGCTAACGGTTTGAAATGGGAAAAAATGACATTTGGAAATAAAATTTAGAATTGAATCATCTTTCGAATGGCATAATAAAAAAGGTATGTCCCCGGAAAAAAAAAATTAACGGCGCCGCGACGCTAGCCATCTTTATTTTCTACACCAACTTCTACACGCATCCCAAGTCAACGTTGACGTGTACAAAACGGCGTTTACAGAATTAAAATATATTCGGCCGTTTCGGAGAAATTTTGGGTTACCAAGATAAGTGAATCACCCTGTACATCGCTATAGAGGTTGTGAGGTGAAGGTGTAATCGAGGGTAAAATGTAAAGTTATTTTGCTTTTAATGGATTATTATCAACCTAAAGAAGTTATAGTCTGTAGTATTTATTATGTAACATTTTATCATTATTTCAATAATACAAAATCAGTTAATGGCCTCCTATCACCTATTGACGTACATTCGGGAACTTTTGAATATCCTGATCAAACCCTCATAACACTTTCAGTTCCACTGTAACGGATAGAGAGAATGATCAAAAAAATTAATCACCTAACGGTGAAAAGATACCATTCCTTGACGGAATATTTTATGTATGTGTTTAAGTAATCATTAAAGGATACTTTGGGAGGTACACTCATTATTAAAAGGTTAATTTCTGGGTTTTCTCTTCGAAACTCAGAAAAATATCTATAAAATAAAAAATATATAGGTACCTATATAAAATATTATTTTGTGAATTCTTCTGCATTAGGTATTTATCAGAAACAATGTTGCCTATTAAACAATGACGGAACAACATCAACGATAAAACCATTTTAATCAAATACTAATTTCATTTCGAAAATCCTTCGTTTTTATGCGAATATAGTTTTTTTTAACAATTGTTTATTCTTACCGGATCAGGGGCAGACTTCTTGTATCAAGATATGAATTAATATTAATATTAATATTAATAATATTGGAAGATCGCTGATACCGTTAATTGTTAATAAATCAACATAGGACAACGATAAGACTTTTTGATTTTCTATAATCTTGCCGCTTGATGAACATAAACTGTTTTAACAGTTGAAACATTAAGGTATAACTCTATTAATTAATAATTATATTCATTATACAATTCAGTTATATATTGAGAAGGAATGAAATGACATGTTATGAAAACTAATAATATTATTTGTCAACGATGAAAGGACTAGCAGAGAACAAAGTTCAAAGCAACCACACAGTGTGATTTCGTCAAAGTTGAGTAGCTTTCCTAAAGCGTCATTCTTTTTGGCGCTCTTATACTATAATATTATTTGTTTCGAGGATATTGTTGCTCGACAAGAATGGCAACTGGCTTGTGGTAGAGGTAGGGTATTGAAAATTAGAACATTTGTTTGTTCAAAATATTTTTCTAGTGAATATATATTGATTAAAAGATTGAAACGTAGTACACTACCCTATATTTGGTTAGTTTATCGATTTAATTAATCATTTTTCGATATTTCATCAGTATACTTAGTTCTGAATAATAGCTATCGAATAAAATTCATTTTGCAATCTAATCGCTGAAAACCTAAAAAGTTGTCAAGGGGTGACTGAAAAAATGCTGTATACATGTGAATATTTTGATGAAGTTACAAATCATACATCGAAAATAATAAATAAAATGCTCAATTTAAATGAGCCTCACATGATATAAAGGTAATTAGTACATTTGAATAATAATATGATATCAAAAGATATTATGTAGAGGTGTAGAGGTATTATAGAAAATTCTGTATTATCCCATGTATGTATTTCAAAATACATAAATTGAATGCTTATATTCTAATGACATTGGATGTGATCTTTTGTAATGGAAAAATAATGATTTCACAGATTTCTTCATTTACAGTTCCATTCAAAATGTTCCAATGAAACTCCTCTACTGCTAAATCCCTTATTTGAACTCATTATTTCTTGGCAAGATGAAATTCCTGTTCCAATCAAATGGGGTTTACATATAATGTCCGAACAGATGTCTGATTAATCAAAAAGTGAATTAATTTTACAATAAACTGCTTCATTATATTCTTTTAATTTGGATTTACGAACAAGCAACGGTGGAAAGTGAATTTTATCGCTTCTCAGTTTTCATTTATTCGCTTGTCAGAATCTTCGAAATCGACTCTAGCGGCACCATCGTTAATAAAGTGAAGTAGTACATAAAGTACGTGATTTGACAGTTCTAGGTCCATTTTTCGGCCGAAAATTTTAACAGGAATTAGCAGGGAGTGTCGACACCTTGTTATTCTATGCATCTTGGTTAAAATTAATGTACACCTTGAAGACTGACCCTGTATTTTCAGACATCATAGTTTCAGTCTATTGTATGTGACAAAAACTTATTTTGCTTTTTGTTGACTATCTCTGCTTGAAATTTTGGATTATACCCCTATATTGATAACAATTGACAATTGACTGATTATGTATGTTATTATCTCGTTGTGCAGTGTAAATCCCTCTATTTTTGTCTACACCCCCTTATTTCTCCTATATTATATCCGTTTGCTTCATATATCGTGAACTACGGGCGGTATAATGTTTTAGAAAAAATTAAATTCATTATATGTGAGAACTGTTGTAGCAATTTTTCGAGTTCATGAATGTTTGGGAAGAATCTTTGAATCTCTATATCATTGTGAATCCTCCTATAAGGGCCTAGTTATAATGTGTGAGTTGTACATGATTATGGTACGATGTTTCATGAATTTCTAGTCAATAGTTTTGGAGATATGTCTTAGAACTGTGGATTTTGGTTTATCATTTTATATTAAGAATTTCTAGAGCCGTGCATCAAATAAAAGTTACACGAAAAATACTTATCGTTGAAAAGTTGTATATTCTGTGAAGGCAATCCTTGCAAAAGCCATCTGCAGAGATGACCACTCAGACTGACTCATTCACTTCGTTGCCTGTCTGTATGAAAAATAGTGAAAGTAACTCTTGAATATTTTATCTCTATATCATTTTGTGTTCTTAGGATTCTCCTTTGACCAGACTCCTGTTTCGGATACGAGATATACATATATCCAACTACTGGTTCTATTAATTCATTCATGTCCATTAATTAATGTCCACTCTAAAGGTCAACAAAACGCATATCATTTGAAAGTAACATAAAAATTGATTCATACTGACCTTAGTCAACGTATGTTCTGTGCAGAGTTTCAATCAGCAGTTTTTTATAAGGACTCGTCTGAAATTTTGCATGTATAGTTCGATTTATGCTTGGACATGCAGTATTTTATAGAATTTATTTTTGATTAATTCATATTCCATTCGATGTGGAAGGTGCTGATGATTTTATGAACCATTGAATTAGAATGGAATATATTGTTGATACATGCAAAGAAGGATCACACAAAGGTTTTGTCTTTTATTTCCAGAGTATTCCGATCTCTCCATTTGTGTTGATATGTCCATATTTTTCAAAATTTTCACCATCGGTTTCTTCATTTCATTAATTATTCATCATTTATTTCATAAATCGCAAACTATGGATCGTAGCACATTGCGGTATAGATTTCTACGTTAATTATGACAGTCAACATAAATGCAATTTTGAATTTCATTTCAATGCGTTGACAATTTACGAGGACTTGCTTTTCAGCCCTGAGTGTCGAACGATCCTGATGCAATACTCAGATGATCCAGGGAAATACTGGAAAGTTCAGAGGGTGGGAGGGTGTTACTTACAAACATTTCTTCTCTGTACAATTCCAGAGATTTATTGATAAAATTATGAACCAGAATCGAATAAATGAGAACTATAGTGTAATTACTACTTAATATGCTATAGTTAGACTTGTTTATTCACGTAAAAATGTGTCGCCTCTGAAAATGTTACATTTCGGCTGGGTCCGATACTGGTCCAATGTATTCGATATCATACTTTTGCATTACCAAACATAAATGAGGGTAGGTTACTCCATTGATAGTAAATTATGTACAGAACCTGAATTCTATAATTTACTTCGCAATGTTCAATTACAAAGTCGTAAATTTAAATTAAATCAAATTTACAATGTTATATTTCAGAAACTACATGTCAGATTCCGCTGAAATTCTGCACAAACATTGAAGCCACCATTTTACAATCGAGTACCGGATCGATCGGCTTTGTATTTTAGCAATTATGTGAAAATAAATGTGGAAATAAATTTTCGAACTGGTATCTGCTTCTACAATTTCAAATAATGTAAATCGCAGAACTGCAATAATTCCTGTACAGACGAGCTGGTTGTCGTGGTTGCCTACCACGCAGGAGATCTGGGTTCAAATCACCGCTGAGTAAGATCACTATTTTATTTATTCTAGAAGGGGGAATAAGCATTCGACAACTCGAAGTGGAAGAAACATACAAATTCCTCGGGATGAAACAACGAGGTGCACTGGAGACAACCCAAATCAAGGATGCCTTAACAGCTAGCTACAAACAGAAGATCCGAGATATATGGAAATCACAGCTGTCCGGGAAAAATAAAGTATCTGCTACCAATAGCTTGGCAGTTCCGATAATCACCTACTCATTCGGGATAGTTAAATGGTCAGTAAATTAAATTCTCGACCTAGACAGAACCACTCGTAAAGTCATGAACATGAATTGTATAGCCTGCATCCTAACTGCTCGATTTAAAGGATATTCCTGCCACGAACAGAGGGTGGCAGAGGTGTGCAAAGTTTGGAATACCAACACCATCAACAAACGTTGGAAATGGCAATAGGGATATTGAGACGCGAAGAACCGCTTCTGAAAATGGTGGCTCAGCATGATATCAGGAACCAAGGAGCTGTCCTATTTAGGGCTGGTCAGAGAGCTTTGGAGAAGCTCAGTATAACCGGTATATCCATCGATCATGAGCTAGCAGGAACACCTATCTCGCCAACAGACCAAAGTAGAGTTGGGAGAGAGATAAGGCAGGCACAACTGAAGAAACTATTCGAAGATCACATGAGTAAACACATGCACTTCATATACTTCGGGAGTTTGAAAGGGGGATGTCGGAAGAACTATACTTCGCCTTTTTGAAGTCCGCTGGGCTCAAGTCGGAAACGGGGTGATTTGTTATGGCTTGTCAAGATGGGGTTATAAATATCAGATGGTATAAAAAGGACATCATGAAAGTGGACACCCCCATAACGTGCAGAGCATGCCACAGCCAGCAAGAAACTATTATGCACATTCTGTCTACTTGCTACTCCGAATTCTCTACTTCCATCTGGAAGAGGTTTATGGTATTGACAACGAACCAGTGCTACCATATGTGCCTCTGGAGATTGAAGCAGTTGTTGAAAATGACAGAGCTAGCGTCTACTGGAACTATGCGATTCCAACAACTCGGCAGATCCACGCCATAAAGCCAGATATACTCCTACTGGACACAGAACTCGAGGAATTGTTTGTCATCGAATTTGTCTCCCCCGCTGAAAACAATGTGGTGATGAAAGAAGAACAGAAGAGGGAAAAATACAAGTATTTGATGTTCGAAATGGGAGTCCCGTACCCAAGGCATAAAGTAAGGATGGTTCTTCAAATCATAGGATGCCTAGGCGGAGTGAGAGGGAACTACGTGTCCGAATTGAAGATTATTTCGGCATGCAAATCTCTGGCCGAGGATTTAGCGCACAGACTGCAGAAAGCGCTATTGTTTGGATCACTTCGAGTCATCAGGTCCCATCAACTATGAAGGCCGCTAGCAGCCTCATCTCTTTTGTTAGGGGACGCTGTATGGGGAGGACGAAGAACTACTCCAAGGAATGTGCGAGAGGTTTTTTAGTGAGTAACCAATCAACTTATGGAGTCTCACACTCCTGAGAGAAGTGGACCCTCTCAGGGCGGGCCTATAAAAGTTTTTTCCTCTCAAGCAAAAAAAAACAAAAAAAAACAATATCACCCCATCACAAGATAGGATTTTCGAGGGCAGGGTGCTTTTCAACTTCATTTCTAATTCAATGACCCCAAGCCCACGCTTTTATATTTATGAATCAATTGATCCTTTCGATTTTAACTGAATGTTGATCGATTGTACTCGTATATCAAATATAAGTCGATATAGTGACGTGAAATACCTTGATATTGGAATAGCAAGTAAAATCCTAAAATAAGATTTCAAAACAACGTTGATATCAATGAATAAAATCGATCGTTACTTACAATATGCTCTACCTCAACATTCCTATCTATTTTCTAACCGGAAATGGCTGTAAATATTTTCATTTTCACTGGAATAATTCCAATGTCAATGTCGATCATGAGTTTGAGGCCATCTACGTAATATCACATAAAAACAGGAAATCGCATTCACACGGCTTAAATTCATCATTAGAACACATTGAGAATTTCTGTAATCACATTATGAATATATACAGGGTGATTCCAAATTAGACTGGACCTTGGAGGAGGTGTTAGTATGGAACATTTGCTGTCGTTTGAGCTATATTTATTGATAACCGAAAATCAGCAGTTTCCGAGATATTTGAGTTCTCGTGATTTTCAAAAGATTTCTCACCTTCGTTCATTTTTCGTCAATTTTTTCTACGTTGACCAAATTTGAATATAATTTTGGTTCATTTTGATCAGAAAAGGGTATGATATGTATGAATAAAGCAAAACCATTGCTGTATTAGATGTTGAAAAAGAATTAGTATGAAACTTGATTAGAAAATGTGTTCCGCCAGAAACTTACTCTTGCTGCCTTTTGATTAGACATTCACTATTTTTTATGCCGGGCATTCAAAATATTGCTTTTTTTCATATATATCATATCCTTTTCTGATAATAATAGACCATAATAATTTTATTCAAATTTAGTGAACGTAGAAAAAACTGAAGAAAATGAAAGAAATCTTAGGAAAATCACCAGAACTCAAATATCTCGGAAATAGTTAATTTACGGTTATTAATAAATATGGCTCAAATAACAGCATATGAGTCATACTAACACCTCCTCCAAGGTTCACATCTAATTTGGTATCAACCTGTATATTCAGGATATATATTGGAATTATGTCGAACAGGTCTTAGTCTGCTCAATATGTGGAGGGATGAAGCACTATTTCCATATTGAAGTAAATATTGTGTCACAAAATACATACAGTTTTGGAAATAAAACCGCGGAATCACAACGAGTTAGAGCCAGAGGTACTCTCACAAATCACAGACTTCAGCAGATAATCATAATAGATACCTACCCAAATACGTGATTGGACCACTGAAGATTTCTCCTTTTTGTGTGCATGTTCTAGGAGAAAGTGTACTATTATTTTTCCCAAAAGTCTATAATTTTCGATTTTTTGTCCGAAAATGGTATCAAACGATTAGGTTCGACACACTGATGAAGAATCCGAGGTAACATTCTATTCTGTTGCGTCGACCGTTGCCACGGTAACTTTCGAACGGAAGGAGATAGCCAATTTCCAGGGTAGTTTCCGGCTGCAAATGCGACGGCGCTGAAGTCCGTTGATGGGCATAATCGGCCAAGCGATTTTGGAGTTATACCCATCTGTAGTTTTGTTGTTATTTCCTCAATAACTCAACAACTGAAATTCATATCCCATCGAACTGAAAATTATATTATATAATTAGTTGTAGAACGCCAATCCGCAGATTTGTACAAAACTTCGCGAGGCTCAGTTAACTAAAAAAAAAATTAAATAAAAAAATTTTAATTATTTTTCGAAAATTGAATATTTCAGATTCCTCTGAAATTCCACACAAACCTTCAAGCAGCCATTTTCGAATTATTACTGGATTTCAGCTAGATTGGCTCTGTATTTTTGGAATTATATCATTTTAAAATCTGAATTCGGTTGAAGCTCAATGCAATTTTTCACGTGTTAAAGCTTGCTTTATTCATACTCAACAATAGAATAGACGATATAACATGCGAAAACTCCTGACTACAGGTCAGTGCTTTTGAAGAATTAGCTATTGAATTCTACTCCGAAACGTTACGTTTGAAAAATCTTGTGCATGTTAGAATTGTATGTACCTCGACCACTAATTTTTATTATTGGGAAATAAAAAAGTGACCTTTTTAAAAAAATGAGTGCATTCATGATAATGGAAGGAAACCGAACATGATATAATATATTAGAGTAGTTTTGTTCACTGTAATTAACTTGGTTAACTTCATCTAAATGTTGAATCTGGAATATACGGACGGTTCTCATATAAACAGCGCAGTTTGTTCCCCATCATATTTTTCCATCGGGAACCTCAGTCTATATATATCTTCTCGTTTTTTTTTAGTGCGTACGTTGTTCATATTATTTACTTTTCCGCAATTTGTGTCTGCTTAGGCGCCTAGCGTCAAGCTCCGTTTGATCTGCTAATGGTTTACTCAAAAGCGCTACAATGTTTTCCTTATTTCCTGGCAGCTCTTGCGAGATGTTTTGCCGAAAAATGCGCTCCAGATATTATATGATGTCCTTGAAAATTCTTTTAATTAGTATGTAATGTATTTCCTGGAAGATCAATTCAATACATGATCTCAAACGGTTGGGCCTGACTCACTGATGAATAATTCGGGGTCAAATCAAATTCTGTCCGTCCGTAAGCAGAATATCAAGGAAATGAGTTAGAGACTTGAAATTTGCAGGGTAGTTTTGGGTCATAATTATCTGTGCTTCGTAAATAGCCCCAATCTGACGAGTGTTTTCGGAGATATAGCGACCTGAATTTTGTTGTTCCAATACCTGGAAAAATACTGGACACTAGGACGTTTGTAACATTTCGTGAGGATCATATGACTAGAAAAAATAAGTTCAAGCACTGACGTGAAGTCAGGAGCTTTTGCGCGTATGTACTATTGTCCATTCCCCATTACAGGAGAATGGACAATATAATTTACCATGTTAAATTCGACTCGAAACGTCCAATACAGGAGAATGGACAATATAACATACGCGCAAAAGCTCCTGACTTCACGTCAGTGCTTGAACTTATTTTTTCTAATCATATGATCCTCACGAAATTTTACAAACGTCCTAGTGTCGAGTATTTTTCCAGGTATTGGAACAACAAAATTTAGGTCGCTATATCTCCGAAAACACTCGTCAGATTTGGGCTACTTACGAAGCACAGATAATTATGACCCAAAACTACCCTGCAAATTTCAAGTCTCTAACTCATTTTCTTGATAGACTTCACGTGAGTGCTTGGGTACGGTTTTTATAATATTTTAAACACGTCTTTATGTCGATATTCTACAACTATTTACGAAGCTTCAATTCGATCGAATCTATATTTTTTGAGTTATCAAGGAAATAATATTCCAGGTGGGTATAACTCGGAAACCGTTGGACCGATTTTGCTATTAATCAAACTTTACTCTTCCATTCGGATACGCAACATACCCTGATTATTGCAAGTCCCTATCTCCTTTCGTTCGAAAGTTATCTAGGCAACGGTCACCCATCCATCTTCTAAACTCACAAAAGTCTGCTCGAATCTCCAAGGATATATATCCGATCGTGCTCAAACTTGGAACTTGGCAGTAGATTTAGGTTCTGAAGGCTCTCGCAAAATCAGCGATGTCGGACGAATAGTTACTGATATACCTTTAGAATTTTTTTCAATAATTTTCAGTGATTTTTATAAAAATTTCTAGTGATACTATACTCGCGAAATCTTGCAAGAAGTTTCGCGTTGGCATTATACAACTAATCGGTTTTGTATTTTTCGAGTTATTGAGGAAATAACAACCAAATTTCAGATGGTTTTAACTCCGAAACCGTTTAGCCGATTATGCCTATAAAAACTCAAATGTCGCATTCAGATGCACAACTTAACCTGAAAACTTCAAGTCGCTATCTCTTTCCGTCAGGTTATCGTGACATAAACAATATTTTTTTTATATATTTTTTTTAAATTTTTTTGTGATGCGAGTGACACAAAATTTTACAAACGTGCTTAGGTTTATATTCTACAACTATTCACCAAGTTTCAATTAGATCGGATTTATATTGATTGAAAATAAAATTACTCAGAAACCATTGGTCGATTATGCCCATAAACGTACTTGTCCGTCGTATTGGGATGCGCCACCAACCCTGAAAATTTCGTTATCTCATTTCGTTCTCGAGTTATCGTGGCAACAGACGGACGGCTGGCCAGCCGGACAGAATCAAATTTGTCCTCGAATTCTTCATCAGCTAGTCGAACTCAATCGTTTGAGACCATGTTCGGCAGAAAATTAGAAAATTGCAGATATTAGAGCAAAATGATAACGCGATGTTCCCCAAAACATACGCGCAAAAAAGGATGCGAGAATTACCAGGAACGATGCCAAGTGCCTCCAATATTCGATATTTTTGGCCGAAAATGGTCTGGAACGTTTAGTTTCGACTCTCTAATGAAGAATCCGGGGTCAAACTTAATTATGTCCTTCTGGTCGGCCGGAAGTTACCACGATAACTTTTAAACGAAATGAGTTAGAGAGTTGCCATTTGCAGGGCTGCATCTAATAAAATTGGTTAAGTAAAAGTTTATTTTATATTTTTACAATTTTCAATATTACTCAATATTTTGCCCCCCTCCTTCATTCTTTGGGGCGGTTGCGCAGCCTAGAAACTAGGACCTAGAAAATAAGCATGTCATCAAATAACATTACTACATTAAGCACACATCCAATTGCGTAGCAGTTTTGTTTGAATGGAAAATGAAAAATCGGAATTGGGAACAATATCTCAAAGATTTGAAAAATTATTTAACAAGTATGTTAATTATTTTGATCCAATAAAAATATTTCATCAAAATTATGAATCAATCAATCAATTTTTTTTTTCGTGATTTTTTTTAAATTTTCTAGGGGTGCGCTTCTTAAAATTTCTTTTTTCGTCATGTTTTTCAAATTTTTTAGGGGTACGGTTCTTACAAAATTTTAAACACGTCTTTATGATGAATTTCTACTACTAGTTACCAAGCTTCAATTCGATCGAAGATTTATTTTTTGAGTTATCAAGGAAATAATATTCCAGGTGGGTATAACTCGGAAACCGTTTGACCGATTATGCCCAAAGACGAACTCAACTCTCCGTTTCGGATACGCAACCTACCCTGAAAATTGCAAGTCCCTGTCTCCTTTCGTTCGAAAGTTATCGAGACAACGGTCACCCATCTACTGAACTCACACAAGAATGCACGAATCTCCAACAATATTCAACCGATCATGTTAAAACTTGAAATTTGGCAATAGAGTTAGGTTATGAAGGCACTTGCAAAATTTCAGCAATTTCAAACGAATAGTTACTGATATATAGAATTTTTTTTTTCAATTTTCAATGATTTTATTAAAATTTTTTACAAATACTATCCTCACGAAATTTTGCAAGAATTTTCGTGTTGGCATTCTACAACTAATTACTATGTTTGAATTCAATCGGTTTAGTATTTTTTGAGTTAATGAGGAACAAAAAACAACCAAATTTCAGATGGCTATAACTCTAAAACGATTTGGCCGATTATGCTCATAAACGAACTGAAATGTCGCGTTCTGGTGCACATCCTAACCTGAAAACTTCAAGCCGCTATCTCTTTCCGTTCTCAAGTTATCGTGACAACAACATTAGTTTTCAATCATTTTTTTTTAATTTTCTAGCCATACGATTCGCACAAAATTTCACGAACGTGCTTAGGTTCATATTCTACAACTACTCTCCAAGTTTCAATTCGATCGGATTTATATTGGTTGAAAACAAAATTATTACTCGAAAACCACTGGGCCGATTATGCCCATTAATGAACTTGTCCGTCGTATTGGGATGCGCCACCCACCCTGAAAATTTCAAGTCGCTAGCTCTTTTCGTTCTCAAGTTATCGTGGCAACGGCCGGACGGCCGGCCGGACAGAATCAAATTTGACCTCGAATTCTTCATTGGGGAGTCGAACTAAATCGTTTGAGATCATTTTCGTCGAAAAATTCGAAAGTTACAGACATTTGGGGAAAACTATAACGCGATGTTCCCCAGAACATACGCGCAAAAATTTATCTTTTGACCTAATTGGAGCTCAATTACTGGTCACAATACAATAATTAATAAGTCATTCAAAAACCTCAGTCAAACTTGCCCCAATTAGATTGGTATTGAATTCTCAGGCACATTCACTTTCTGTTCACCATAAAATTATGGTTTTTCTACATTAGTGCTTAATAGAATAATGGATATTCGTTGAGCCTATCTGCACAACAAAGAGCTACTATATACAGGTGTTACTTGAGATACGATTACAATCCGCCTAATTAGCATTCCAAGAGGCAAATCAAATTCAATCGATGATTTACTCATTTTCGAACTGTCAAAACAGTTCAAATTACACTAGACATGAGATTTGACTTTTTGGCGCTCTAGTTCCTCGGAACTGAGTGCTTATCAATTTGCCCAAATGTCTGTAATTTTGGAATATTTCGATGAAAATGGTCTTAAACGATTTGGTTCGACTCACTGATCAAGAATCCGTGGTCGAAATTCATTCTGTCCGGCCGGCCGTAAGCACGATAACTCTCGAACGGAATGAGCTAGAGAGTTGAAATTTTCAGAGTAGGTTTGGGGGATGAATATCTCGGCTAAGTTCGTTATTGGGCAAAATCGGACAGATGGTTTCGGAGTAACAAAAAAAAAAAATTTTTTTTACGAAACAAATTCCAAATCAAATTTTTTTTAATAAGCAGTTTTATCATAAGAATCCATTCATATCATTTTCAACTCTAACAAGCTAATACTTTCGGAGATATGATTTTTTTAAATTTCAATGTAAATCGTATTTCACAGATTGATATAATTATTATTCTATGTATGATTTCTCATAATGTCAACTTGACAGAAGGGAATATCGTAACTTCAAAAATATTGGGGTTGAAATACTCGTATTTTAGCGATGCAACGGGGACCTCACCCGAAAATGTTTGAAAATATTACGTAAATATTGAAAGCATAATTCTGTAGTTATGTGAACGTAGATCAGGAAATTTTTGATCGATTACAAAGTAATTTTTTATTATTACTTATCTTCTTTCATATTTGTTTTATGGAATACCTACTATTTGTAGGTACTTTAAACCTGTTTTGGGCAATTGTCATACGAAACTTGTTTTTTTGGTGCTCTAGTTCCTCGGAACAGTGTGCTTATCAATTTGCCCAAGTGTCTGTAATTTTGAAATTTTTGGCTGAAAATGGTCTCAAACGATTTGGTTCGACTCACTGATCAAGAATCCGAGTGCGAAGTCGATTCTGTCCGGCCGGCCGACCGGCCGTAGGCACGATAACTCTCGAACGAAAGGAGTTAGCGGATTGAAAATTGCAAGGTGGTTTTGGAGCGTAAATAACTCGGACAAGTTCGTTCGATCTATCTGAAATTTAGCATCAAATTGTAGAATCATGACCTTTATACGCATGTGAAGTTTTGTATTGACCAGATTACCGCAAAGTGTAAAAAAAAAAATTGAAAATTTAAAAAAAGTTTTTCCACAATAACTCTCGAACGGAATGAGCTAGGTAGTTGAAATTTTCAGAGTAGGTTAGGGAGATGAATATCTCGGTTAAGTTCGTTATTGGGCAAAATTGGCCAGATTTAATTCGATTTCTTCCATGGTGCAGTTCTCATTCTCATGATTGCTCATTTAATCTTGATAAATAAACTATTATTTGAATTGAATTTCCTTTATGATGCAGCTCTATCATATGTATACATTGATATAATTCCCAACTCAGAGAAACCAATACTTTCGGAGATATAATTTGTCTGTTTGAACTAGAGCGCCAGAAAGCTCCTGTCCACAGGGCTTGAACCCATTTTGTTATTTGATTTTTTCGTTGATCAGCATTTCAGAGCACTTATTTATATCACCTTCTTCATCGAAATGTCTTACCTTCATCGGATTGACCAGTGGTTCTCTGATGAATCATGACGTCACAATTGAATTGGGACATTTGTTGGATTATTACGTACATTGTAGAACAGTTGGTTCGACACAATGGATATCTCGGTATTAAAATGGGAGCCCCTAGAAAATCTTTATTTTTCCACTCTTCTTCTGAAATAGCTTTCCCCAAAATCCACAAAATTTTTTCATCGGTAGTAAAAAGGCTGGAGACAAATTACGATCATCCATCTCTACTGGAAATAAGGAAACCCCACTGCAAAGCTCATCGAAAAGTGTATTTCCTCTTTCTTTTGTAAAAACGTTCATTAGCCATCTCGAATGATGAATGTGAGATGGCTTTTCTTTCAAGGTTGAACGTCGGATAGACCTGGTTCTATAAATCACATAGTAGACGTCTGGGTAGATTAAATATACTCGTTCATTTCTGATGAAGATTATTTTGGTTAATCTTTTCTGGATTCGTCTCATCGTTATTCTTTAGGGTTTACATACTTAATTTTATTGAAGCAGTTTTATTGACGCTATATTATATGGTTGACGACGGAACGTCATATCGTTGTTCTACAATACTGATATCCACATTGACTAGAAACTATACAAGGCAGGTATAAATTTAAACTATGGAACAAGAGATGCAAAAACTTTCATCATAACGAAAACATGAATCTGAAATAAGGAACTTAAAACATTTTCATAAAATTATTCCCTCCGCATTAGTTATACAGGGTGAGTCTTTGACCACTGCATTAATTTTAACCAAATATTCCTCTCATGAAATGAAACACTATTTTCATTTAACATTTTTCCAAATTCAGCTCAGGTAAAAAGATACAGGCTGTTGAAATTTTGAAAAAAAATCAGTTTTTATTTTGTAGCTTTGACATCCCTTTTTCGGATAAAATGAATGTTGGCGTAAAGTTTCCTATAACTATGATACATAGTTTCCAAATATTAGTTATTCTCTACTTCTACTGGTTTTCTAGTTATGGACTCGTGGATTCATAAAACTAAACGAAATTAGCATAAAGAAAGCATATACAGTTTTTCTTGAGTGATTTCAAGAATATTCCATCGTTTTAGAACATTATATTATTCTTCATCATTTCTCCTTAAACGCACTGTTTTCGAGATATTCTTCATTGAAAAATGATCATTAAAATGAAAACTCCAGAAATTTCACTACTTTTATGGATCCGTCCCTGAGCGTTGGAATCCCGAATCAAGCTGTAAACTACGTTACCATGCCATATTCTCGTCCACCAACAATGTCATAGATAATTTATATGCGGGAGTGTATTAGCACATTGTGACATCTTTAAACGCTTGTAACTTTTTACCTGAGCCGAATCTGGAAAAATGGTAAATGAAAAAAGTGTTTCATTTGATGAGAGGAATCTTTGGTTAAAATTAATGCAGTGGTCAAAGACTCACCCTGTATATGTATGTATATTCTTTTGATTGAGAGCTTTAGATGTGTAATTGCCATTCCGAGGTAGGGTTTTGAGTTTTTGTTTGCTTCCAATATTCGTACAATATATGGTAAACTTTTTTGGGTCTGCAGAAATGACCAACCATATTGATATATCTTTAATAATTGAAATTATGAAAAAATCTTTCGCTGAATTTACTGAATACTTAATGGACTCCTTTCAGACTAAGCAATTGCTGCAAGAGGTATGCGTGAATATTATACGCCGAATTCCACGTCGATCAAATGCTTTACTATAAGTATATCGAATTCAAAAACCTAACAAAAAATGGTTTACATTATTTTCGCTATCCATAACTTTGACCATAATTTTCCAAATGCGCTTCTAACGCTTCGGAATTTGATTTTCAAACTTATGCACTTAAAAATGTCAATTTCGGGAAGAGTTACAAAAATTCTCTTCAAAAATATCTCAGAAAATTTAAAAAAATATCAGTATCATCTGAGGATGTTTTTCGCTGTTATCCGTAATATTTCGATGCTGACTCCCCATATAATGAAACTATATATTATTCATCACATCTAAAAATTTGTAATATTTCAAAAGGAAATACTGCATATTAATTACGCATATTAAAAGTTCTCAAATCTCTGAATGAGATTAATTTACTTTTTCCGAGTACCTTCAAGGTGTATGGATCAATAAACTCAAGCTGATATTATCTGACTGAATTTAAGAAGGCCTTGGACAAAATATGTCATAGGATGCTTCGGAATTCTGAGGTGAACATTTTCGGTGATCTATGGATATGGATCTCCTCTTATATAATTAGAAGGTCTCAATTTGTAACGCTACCCATGGTTCACACCTGGAGCCACTGTTTTTCATTATATATTTAAACGATATAGGAAAACGTTTTGAATATTGTGTTTTTTTATTGTATGCTGACGATCTTAAATTTTACACAGCAGGTGAAGAAGTGGGAGACTGTGTCTTGACTCAGCCGGAGATCAATAGATTGTTAAATTATGCTGCAGAAAATAGTCTTTCCTCAACAAATTACTCACAAAATTAATGTTAAGCCTAGTCCACACCAGTAGACCATGTTGCGCGATTTGTCTATAGACCGTCTAGAGACGGTTTCGAGACACGGTCTATAGACTGTCTAGAGACACCGTTCATTGTCTTGTCTGGTGTCCACTCTACAATGTAAATATTTCAGTCTCATGTTCACAGTCCGCCATAGAGGACTTTGTTTTGTGTGGAATGAGTTCCTGCTTAGTGGTAATTATAAGTGAAAGAACACGAAAACGTAAACGTTGGTGGACGCGCGAAGTACTTTCAGAAGGGCCTAGATTCGGTAATGCTCTCTATTAAGTAAATTAAGATTGGAAGACGCCATGGGTTTTCGGAATTTTACCCGGCTGACGACTATTGATTTTGAAGACTTGCTTCTGATGGTTGGAAGAATAATAATGAAGCAAGATACAAAGTTTAAGGAAACCATCCCAGCTTCTCTTCGACTGGCAGTCAAACGCTTTTGAAAAACTGAATAAACAGCCGAACCACACCACTCGGTAGCTGGAAACAGAGTGAAGATGTCTCGTCTCTAGACGCTGAGTACGTCCACACTGTCAAAATGTTGGGCAATATGTTTAACGTTGCATTAAGTCTCCCATTCCAATCGGGAGACCTTAGACCTGCGATTTTTGGTCTCGCAACAAGCCCGTAGACGGAGATCGGTCTATAGACCTGTCTACGTAGACAACCTGAGACACGTCTCAGAGACCAAAATCGCGCAACATGTCTACTAGTGTGGACTAGGCTTTAGAATATACATATCGTAGACCATCAATACACCATGGCGTATTATTATCTTCTACAAGCAGGCCATATTCGGGCATCCGCACACGGGCATACCAAGTCAACTTGATTCCAATATTCGATGTCCCTTTTCTACACTTGGTTTGCAGGGGAACCATATATGGACAATAAGTATAATTGAAATTGCAGCATCGCCACGATCGGAATGGAAGCTAAATCTCCATCACTTTAGCGACATTCGAACTTCTCCATCATTCTTCCATTCCGGCCGCGTGAATTGTAGAGACTAGCAACGCTGAAAATACAATTGTAGTAATCGACGTGCATGATTCCCATGGAAGCCGTGTGTAGGACAGGGACTCAGGATATTGGAATCGCGGAGATTCGGTATGTTCGTTTGGAGATTCGGTATGTCCGTGTGCGGACGCTCTTAGCAGTTACGTTTGACGGAAAACTTTTATTCGAACAACATGTCAAAAACCTTTTAGAGGATGTCAATAGGTTGGTCCGGAATGTCCTTCGGCACTACAGGACTTTTATAGATATAATAAAACATTATTGGTATTGTATTTTTTTTTATAAATTTGGTATCCTCAATATGTATAGAGAGAAGTAAGTGGATACAAAATAAGTTTCTCAGATTTCTGGACTTCAAGAATAATATCATCTACAATAACCATGAGTACCCACATATCGCAGATAAATTTGGCATAATGGATCTGAAAAATTGTCGACACAAGGGTTCACTCCGTATGCCCGATATTCTGTAGTTAATTCCATTCATAGTCCTTGATATTAGGTCGCGTAATACAGATACATTTTATGCTCCTTTACGGACGACGAACAGTGTACATAATGCTCCCATTTTTAGGATGATAACTTCATTTAACAACCTTTGTTCTGACCTGGATTTTTTTCTCTCATAAAAATTAACTATGTATCCAGCTGTATTGTTGTTTTTTTCTTTTTAAAGATTTTAAAATCGATATATTTGCAGTTTCGAAGAGGTGATACAGTTTTTATTCCATGTGAATTATTAAATAAATGAAATAAAATTTTCAAGTGCCAGTGGATTGTAAGCATTTCTTGATTATTGGAGCTGAACTGATAACGAAAATTAACAGTCCAAATATTTCATTCATTAGGCGACATCATACTGAGTTGAACAATTTATTTCATCAGGTAATGACTGTTACGTCTAGACAATGCTCCAGATAAAATAATTACCGTTCAGCTCCGGTGATTCCAAAACTCGACCACAATTGAATCACTGACTTGTCATTTTTTTCCCAGATTTTCCGCTTTTATTGGAAAGCAAGTGCCAGACAGATATGATAGAGAATAGAACAGTGTACCGCGACCTATCAGTGACATTTTTTACGAAGACGGAGAATATCTACTTCTGCTATAAGGAGCTACGTTGGCAGAAAGGAAGTTAATCGGGTCTTAAACGCTTCCCTGGAGAACTCCGGTCCGACAGATTCATTTCATGGATAATCAACACCCTGTGTATTAGTACGAGTGATCTTAAGGCCCAAAAACGGCTTCTACAAAAGGTGCCCAGCGCAAAATCAGAAAGAGATACCAGATACTGAAGATTCCTAGTCACAAAATCAAGTCACATTGGGCTTGGACGACCGAAATCACATTCGAACCGAAACCTTCGATAATCGGAAAGATTTCAGACGTAGCAGTGACCATAAAACAGTGGTGGCGCGATGTGGGGCTGTGCCCCGGGCCGGCCCCCACTTCGGTAGGCCTCCCAGCGTCGCGCCGAAATCGCAAGGGGGGGGCTTTGCGACACATGGGCACGTCCTTTAGTATGTGCAAACTGAATAACTGCAAAATCAAGAGAAGTAAGTATATTTTGGTGATGGTTGTTTTTTTTTTTCATTTCAGTTACTGAAAAGTTTTTATGAGTGAATAATGAGTTGAAAATTCGGTTAACAAATATATTAAAGAAACAATGCGTTCTTGACATTTCATCTTAGGTGTTCTTGATATCGTTTATAAGAGTGACACTCTTAAATACGTGACACTTCCAAATACCTCAAAATAAAATAAATATTATTTTATCCCCCGGAGGGGACTGAGAACAACAATAACAATATGTGTTTTCGAACTAATTGAAGGAGGGCGAAGATCACAAAACAACTTCACCCAGATTGCCTCAATCCTCAATAACTCAAAAAATTTAGATCCGAAAGAATTCAATCTTGATAGTTACTTGTAGAATGCTTACGCCTTAATTATTGCGAAATTTTGTCAGTATCGTTTCACTAGAAAAGGAAAATAATTTTTTTTTTTTTTTAATTCAAAATTGTTCTCCAATAACTATATATTTCAGAAAATATCTGTCAGATTCCGCTGAAATTCTGCACATACCTCCAATCCGCATTTTATTCTCCCAATATTTCCAAAAATACGGAAACAATCATTTTTCATTTCACTCATCATGATAATTCTAGAAGGATGTTCCATGATATATGCGCAGTAATTCAGGATGTGATAGCTGACCCTCTAAAATGCACCATTTTCGAGATACAGGGTATTGAAATTGAAAAAAAAATTCTTTTTTTGCCAATATCCCCGGAACCGTTTATCCTACAGAAAACAGCTTCCTAAGCATTTCTTACTCATAACAATCTATGTTTTCTGCGGAAAAGTTTTTTTTTAAGTTATAATTGGTGGAGGTTTTGAAGGGGTTGTGAGTGTTTTTCTCCCCAAATTCTTAATCCACTGGAAAAAAGAACGGTTTTGAGATGCGCATTTGAACTTGGGGAAATTGCAACTTCCATAAGACGCCCTTTATCAGCAGTATTCTTTTTAAAACTTCCATTTTCCCATAGTCTTTGGTGAATGCGCTGAAACAAGTTATGGTGTGATACTTGGCAATCAGGATGTCTTTCTTGATACAACCGCCTTGCGAATTACCGCTCGCCATTCTACTTGAAAACTATTTTTCACGAAAACCTTAGACTTTAGAGCTTATGACCAGGAGTACCTTCATTGTGTAGAAAACATTGGTGGTTTAAATGGGGAAGAAAACACCCACAACCCCTTCAAAACCTTCATATCACCAATTATAACTTTAAAAAACATTCCACACAAAACATAGCCAATTATGGGTAGGAAATACTTACACTTTTATGTAGGATAAACGGTTCAGGAGATATACACAAAAAAGTGTTTTTTTTCAATTTCAACACCCTGTATCTCGAAAATGTTGCATTCTAGGGGGTAAGTTAATAGAAACCTTTTTTCATTTTTTTGGACGGGCTACAACAACCTGAAATCCTGCGCATATATTATGAAACACCGGGTATATTGAATTTTTTTGCGCGTTTGTTCTGGGGAACATCGCGTTATCATTTTGCCCAAACGTCTGTAACTTTCGAATTTTTTGACGAAAATGGTCTCAAACGATTTAGTTCGACTCCCCAATGAAGAATTCTAGGTCAAATTTGATTCTGTCCGGCCGTTGCCACGATAACTTGAGAACGAAAAGAGCTAGCGACTTGAAATTTTCAGGGTAGGTGGCGCATCCCAATACGACGGACAAGTTCGTTAATGGGCATAATCGGCCCAGTGGTTTCCGAGTAATATTATTGTTTTCAACCAATATAAATCCGATCGAATTGACAGTTGGTGAGTAGTTGTAGAATATGAACCTAAGCACGTTTGTGAAATTTTGTGGCTAGAAAATTATTAAAAAATATTTTTGCTGTCACGATAACTTGAGAACGGAAAGAGATAGTGGCTTGAATTTTTCAGGTTAGGAAGTGCATCAGAACGCGACATTTCAGTTTGAGCATAATCGGCCAAACGGTTTTAGAGTTGTAGCCATCTGAAATTTGGTTGTTTTTTGTTCCTCATTAACTCGGA
Organism: Halyzia sedecimguttata; assembly: GCA_937662695.2. Lineage (NCBI taxonomy): Eukaryota > Metazoa > Arthropoda > Insecta > Coleoptera > Coccinellidae > Halyzia > Halyzia sedecimguttata. Next base: position 3,186,017 of record OW569416.2, on the reverse strand, counting down.
AAATACTAAACCGATTGAATTCAAACATGGTTATTAGTTGTAGAATGCCGACGCGAAAATACTTGCGAAATTTCGTGAGGATAGTATTTGTAGAAAATTTTTAAAAAATCATTGAAATAGTTACATCAGTAACTATTCGTTTGAAATTGCTGAAATTTTGCCAGAGCCTTTTATAACCTAACTCTACTACCAAGTTTCAAGTTTTAACACGATCGGTTAAATATTGTTGGAGGTTTGAGCAGCCTTGTGTGAGTCCAGTAGATGGGTGACCGTTGCCTCGATAACTTCCGAAGGAAAGGAGATAGGGACTTGCAATTTTCAGGGTAGGTAGCGTATCCGAATGGGAGAGTTGTGTTCGTTTTTGGGCATAATCAGTCTAACGGTTTCCTAATTATACCCATCTGGAATATTATTTCCTTGATAATTCAAAAAATAAAGATTCGATCGAATTGAAGCTTGGTAACTAGTAGTAGAAAATCAACACAAAGACGTGTTTCAAATTTTGTAAGAACTGTACCCCTAGAAAATTTGAAAAAAATGACGAAAAAAAAAATTTTAAAAACCGTACCCCTAGAAAATTTAAAAAAAATCAAGAAAAAAAAATTGGTTCAAGCACTGACGTGAAGTCAGAAGCTTTTGCGCGTATGTTCTATTGTACATTCTTCTGGATTGGACACCCTTAATCGAATTTACCATGGTAAATTATGTTGCCCATTCTCCAGTATTGGACACTTAATTAATTTACCGTGGTAAATTCGGATTAAGAGTGTCCAATACAGGATTGTCAGTGCTTGAACCAATTTTTTTTCTTGATTTTTTTTAATATTCATTTTTCGAATTCATTGAATCATACGCACACGACTGGGGAAATTCAATAAATCTACCTACGTTGCAATTGTGCTAATAACTTCACACCTTATTCTTCTATTATAAGAATATGTATTTGGGAGTTAAGAGGTTATTTCATTGAACCGGACAACTCACATATCCCATTCTGCAACAATGGCCTCGGATTTGCTTTGTAATATCACCTCCTACAACCTGGAAAACCCAAATTTCACTTATTACCATCCACATGAAAATTAGCATAACAACTAACAGAACCTATCGTAAAATTTGGGAATGGCTAGGTCTCGTGAAAAATACTGAAGTATGGAAATGAGAAAGAATTATATATCCTAACTATCACCCTAACTTTCTGGTTAAAGATGTAGCGTCATATGTGATATACAGGGTGGGACACGGTCGATGGTACCCTGGATTTTTACGGAGAACGAGAAGTACGATTTTATTGAAAATTTGGTTCCTTGGCTAGGAACTACTTCTCCATCGATCTAGAATATTAAGCGCTGCGGTGTTGCCGCTTATATCAAAAAGTACTGATAACTTTCATATTTCAAATGGAATACCCTATATATTGTTGCTCTTATCCATCCGCCGTAGGCAATTGATTAATTCAGTATCATCCCTATCTCAAGCAGTTCTCGAGTAATCAATTGATTTACTTTCTTTTGGTGCAAAACAGCTTCAATGCAACATTCATTACCTACTTTGTTACTTGGAATCCTAGAAAACCGAAATTTTGGGTTTGGATTAACAATATCCCGTGTATCATTTCCGTATAATGCCATACGTCCTAATCATAGAGGGTTGATTCAAATCCGATGTTTTCCGAGACATATACTTAAACGATAAAAAGTGTTTTTTTTTTTTAATGGAATGACCTATATACCTATATCATGAGATGTATTGAAAGAAAATTAAATTTCTCTTCAAACGATATACCTAAATTGTACCGTTTTCGAATTAAAAGCAAGTTTTCATTCCAATGGGAATATTGAGCTACATTTCGTATTAGCTATACATGAAATGTCATAGAACATGTAAATTATGATAATATAACAATTGGCATCGACTGTAAAGAATTGTTGAATTCATTAACGGAGATTTTATTGTAAAATCATTCAAATGGCAATGATTATACAAATGAAGTTTTGACTAAATTGTTTATTCTCCACGGTCAATGCGATCAGATTGTAGCAAGACCATGCAGAATGTTCTGGTAACGCCTAAATCTTATTCTGCACCTCTGGTGAACGCAAGAGGGTTTGCGAGTAAGTTAATCCATTTAACATGTTATCTTCTTTTGAAGTTATAAGCTTCGGCATCGTCCGTCCCACTTTAAGTTTTGATCCATAAAGGATGTAATTATTCTGCAATGGCACAAATTTTCTCTTGTTCATTGGTTCTCAATTTAGGATACATCTCATTAAACATTTGGCATGTTCTTACTACAATTTGATCGCATTGACCGTGAAGAATAAATAATTTCACCTTTGTATTTGTATAATTGCCTTCCATTTGAATCGTTTCGATGTCGATTGTCAATCATGATAATTTAAATGTTCTATGATATTTCATCGATACCTAATACAAAATGTACCATAATATTCCCATTGGCATGAAAACTTGCTTTTAATTTGAAAACCTTACAATATAGGTACAGGAACATCTTATATAGTTTGATGGATTCTCTTTCAATACATCTTTATGATATACAGGTCATTCCATTTGAAAAAACGCATTTTATATCGTTTTGGTATTTCTTGGAAAAGCCTCGGATTTTGAACAACCCTATATGATTAGGGACGTATTTCATTAAAGGTAAATGATACAAGGGATATTGGTAATTCATACCCAAAATTTCAGCTGTCTAGGATTCCAAGTAACACAATAATGAATGTTTAATTGAAAATATATTTTGCACAAGAACAAGAGGTAACTCAATCAATTATTCGAAAATTGCTACAGATGGGATGAGGAAGTTGATACAGAAATAATCAGGAGGGTACGGCGAATCAAAATTGTTAGTACTTTTCGATAAAAGCGGCAACACCGCAGCGCTGATAATATTCTGGATCGATGGAGCAGTGGTTCTTAGCCAAGGAAACAAATTTTCAATAAAATCGTACGTCCCGTTCTCCGTGAAAGTACAGGGTACCATCGACCTTGGCCCACCCTGTATAGATATTCTGAAGCAAATATTCCTTACTTACCGGATGATATTGTCCTTTTTCATGTTGTTGTGGTGGAACGAGGGATATCTTTTATTAAGGGACCTGGACGGTAGTGCAATAGTATGAGAAAAAAAATAGGTTCAAGCCCTGTGGACAGGAGCTTTCTGCCGCTCTAGTTCAAACAGACAAATTATATCTCTGAAAGTATTGGTTTCTCAGAGTTGGGAATTATATCAATGTATTCTTATGATAGAACTGCATCATAAAGGAAATTCAATTCAAATAATAGTTTATTTATCAAGATTAAATGAGCAATAATGAGAATGAGAACTGCACCATGGAAGAAATCAAATTAAATCTGGCCAATTTTGCCCAATAACGAACTTAACCGAGATATTCATCTCCCAAACCTACTCTGAAAATTTCATCTACCTAGCTCATTCCGTTCGAGAGTTATTGTAGAAAAACTTTTTTAAATTTTCAAAATTTTTTTTTACACTTTGCGGTAATCTGGTCAATACAATACCTCACATGCTTATAAAGGTCATGATTCTACAATTTGATGCTAAATTTCAGATAGATGGAGTGATCAGTTTCGGAAATATTCATAAAAATATTTTTACTAAAATCGGCCATAACTCCGAAACCGCTTGATGGATTTCGCCCATTAACGAGCTCGTCCGAGATATTTACACTCCAAACCCACCTTTCAAATTTCAATCCACTAACTCCTTTCGTTCGAGAGTTATCGTGCCTACGGCCGGTCGGACATAATCGATTTCGACCTCGGATTCTTGATCAGTGAGTCGAACCAAATCGTTTAAGACCATTTTCATCGAAAAATTCGAAAATTACAGACATTTGGGCAAATTGATAAGCCTCCGTTCCGAGGAACTAGAGCGCCAACAAGTTTCGTATGACAATTGCCAAAAACAGGTACCTACAAATAGTAGATATTCCATAAAACATGTATGAAAGAAGAGTAATAATGAAAAATTACCTTGTAATCGATCGAAAATTTCCTGATCTACGTTCACCAAATTTTCTCCTCTCTCGAACTACAGAATTATGCTTTCAATATTTACGTAATATTTTCAAACATTTTTGGGTGAGGACCCGTTGCATCGCGAAAATACGAGTATTTCAACCCCAATATTTTTGAAGTTATAATATTCCCTTCAGTCAGTCCCGTCATAAATTGAGAGAACTGCATTCTATGTCTATGGATGAAAAGCAGTCTCACTACTCTCAGATCTCTTACTTCATGTTCCGTTCCGAAAGGTAAGACTTTTCTGAGAAAAACTAATTTCGGAGCAAACAACTGAGATTTTTCTCACTTCGCTCACATTTCGGAATACACTTTATTCTCATAATTCTTCGATTGATTAGATAATGTCATGTCTCAGGAAAATAAGTTGACATTATGACAATTCATACATAGAATAATTATATGATTCTGTGAAATACGATTTATTATTGAAATTTAGAAAAATCATATCTCCGAAAGTATTAGCTTGTTAGAGTTATAAATGATATCATTGGATTCTTATGGTAAAACTGCTTATTGAAAAAAATTTAATTTGGAATTTGTTTTGTAAAAAAATAATTTTTTTTTGTTACTCCGAAACCATCTGTCCGATTTTGCCCAATAACGAACTTAGCCGAGATATTTATCTCCCAAACCTACTCTGAAAATTTCAACTGTCTAGCTCATTCCGTTCGAGAGTTATCGTGCCTACGGCCGGCCGGACCTGCCGGACGGTCGGACAGAATGAATTTTGACCACGGATTCTTGATCAGTGAGTCGAACCAAATCGTTTAAGACCATTTTCATCGAAAAATTCGAAAATTACATTTGGGCAAATTGATAAGCAAGCAGTTCCGAAGAACTAGAGCGCCAATTACGGCTGTATTAAGGCTCAGTATAATTTACGGTGAAATGTCTATTTCCTGGCCAGCCTGCTGCCGAATCCCCTAATCTATGAGGGATATAGAACACATGCGTTAGAGATCCAGTTCTTTGGATTCTTTATATTAGTTTTGAATTGAATTACCCCCATTAACACTTCATTCCTTTCCTTATCAAAATTGAATGTCAATTTTACCAATACCATTGGCGTCATATTTTCGAACTATAAATTGGGGTAGTAGGAACAGTTCAACAATAATCATTATCCTCTTCGTCAGTCTGCACTTCAGCGTAACAACTCGTTCTCATGGGTGTAAAGTGGAGAGCGATGTTTGCAGAAAATAATCATTTCCTATTCCAACGGCAAACTGTTATTACGTCATCACTCGGATCGATAAACGTTATTTTTAGATTAATTTCTGCTTGTGAAATTCAGTTCCTCATAAACAGATGTGACGTACAGAAACAGGAAATATCCTCTGCAAATGAGTGATTCCTGTTTGAGACGTAGATAGTCAACCGTAGCGATGGCCTTAATTCAATATGTTTCATTATTTGGATTATTTCGCTTCTGGTTATATCAAATGCAAATTACCGCAATTGGCCCAATAGCAACGAGGAGTTGAAACAGAGGATTCGGGACGAAATAAAAAAAAATGGGTTCAAGCCCTGTGGACAGGAGCTTTCTGGCGCTCTAGTTCAAACAGACAAATTATATCTGGTATTGGTTTCTCAGAGTTGTGAATTATATCAATGTATTCATATGATATCACTGCATCATAAAGGAAATTCAATTCAAATAATGGTTTATTAGATAAGTAATAATAAATTACCTTGTAATCGATCAAAAATTTCCTGATCTACGTTCACCAAACTACAGAATTATGCTTTCAATATTTACGTAATATTTTCAAACATTTTCGGTTGAGGTCCCCGTTGCATCGCTAAAATACGAGTATTTCAACCCCAATATTTTTGAAGTTACAATATTCCCTTCTGTCAAGTTGACATTATGAGAATTCATAGATAGAATAATAACTAGTGGGCCCGCAGATCTACCTAGCCAGTAGACCTACATTTTTCCGGTAGATCTACATTTTTCCGGCAGATCTACATTTTTCCGGTAGATTTACATTTTTCCGATAGATCTACATTTTCCGGTAGATCTACATTTTTCCGAGACTTCCTCAGACACACACACACAGAAAGTTTCAACGAAATCGGTCCGGTCGTTCTCGAGAGTCTATAAACCGAACACAGTGCTATCTACCGAGTTCCTATTGTGACTCTGAGGCCCATTCAAATACGCACACAAAGTTTAATCGAAATCGTTCGAGCCGTTTCCTATAGATCGATCGGGGCGCCCCTACAGGATGCTATTGTGAATCAGAGATACGCCGAAAGAAAATCACAGAGTTTCATCAAAATCGATCCGCCTGTTTCCGAGTTCCTATACATCGATTTTAGCGCCCCCTACAGGGTCCAATTGTGAATCTGAGCCGCCTTGGGTTCCACTGAAATACATACACGTAAAGTTTCGGAGTTGACATATTTCTTAAGACACCCTGTATAGCAGCGGTTATCATTTCGCAACGGTTTTACAAAGTTGAGAATTCTCCTCGCGATAGAAATCTCGAAGTGACATTTTACTTAAAACGCTTGCATTTGAAAATAATCGATGCCGCGAGGAAATGAACACCCTGTATAGTAATGGTTTATTTCCAACGATGTATGCCTCGAAAGTATATTTTCCAACACGAAAAAATGAAAGGGTATGTTCATAGCGTTAAAAACAGCAATCTGCAATTGACATTAAAAGAAAAACACCCTGTATAGAGATTTCCGAAAAATACATTATAAGAATCCATCCAAGGTTCCTATTTAGATAACGGTTTGTTTGTGGCACGAATCAATTCAATCGTGGCAAATTGTGCCGTGAAAAAAAGAACACCCCGTATAGTAATGGTTTATTTTCAGCGATATATGCTCAGAAAAAAAAAAGGAAAACACCCTTACTTAAAGTCGGCAGATATACCGTTATTCGAAGTTAATATTGCGATAAAAATTGAAAAAAAAACACGAAAAAGTATAATTCCCTTGATGGGCTTCGAACCCGCCTTCCCTCGTCCGAAACCGAGATATCCACTATCTATACATCTACACTATCGGACTCCTCGAAGGATCCTCTCGATCTCCGGTATTAGAATAAAACGTCGGTACTAACCGCGGATAGATATTCTTAATTTTCACTTTTCGACATAAAATCGCCACATGGAGGTTTATTTGACCGTTTTTTACCCTTATCTTCGCTTCTCGTCAACGTTCAGTCCCGAAAACTGCCTAGAACGGCCATTTCGTTGCGAAAAATTTCCCGCACCCCGTCTAACGGATTCATTTTGACGTTTCTCAGACAGACTTTTAGCAAGGAAAATTCCCGAGGTCGGAACTTCGAGAACTTGTATCGATTTAGTTGACATTATGAGAATTCATACATAGAATAATAATTATATCAATCTGTGAAATACGATCTACATTGAAATTTTAAAAAATCATATCTCCGAAAGTATTAGCTTGTTAGAGTTGAAAATGATATGAATGGATTCTTATGATAAAACTGCTTATTAAAAAAAATTTGATTTGGAATTTGTTTCGTAAAAAAATTTTTTTTTTTTTGTTACTCCGAAACCGTCTGTCCGATTTTGCCCAATAACGAACTTAGCCGAGATATTCATCCCCCAAACCTACTCTGAAAATTTCAACTCTCTAGCTCATTCCGTTCGAGAGCTATCGTGCCTACGGCCGGCCGGACCGGCCGGACAGAATAAATTCCGACCACGGATTCTTGATCAGTGAGTCGAACCAAATCGTTTAAGACCATTTTCATCGAAATATTCCAAAATTACAGACATTTGGGCAAATTGATAAGCACTCAGTTCCGAGGAACTAGAGCGCCAACAAAACGGCCTTAATCTCCCCAAAATGTTTGTTCCGAGTTCCAAGATGTGAACGGCCATCCATTTAAACACTTACTTTGTTGTGTTTATTTGGTGTAGACTCAATTTCAAATCATTCACATTCTTTTCAAATATAGAAAATCAATATCTCGAGAATTATTCACCCAAATAGCCGATGCATGTACATTACAGAATTCATAATTGTATGATATATCTATAGCTAGAAGAAAAATATGGGCTTGTAAAAAAATTGATGATGTCACTGCTTGGTAACGGCAAATGGTAGGACAATAAGAATTGCAGGAAAATGTTCCTTAAAAAATACATTAATTCGATGTTTGAAACCATTTTTAGCTAATCCTGAAAGGAGAGAATTAAATCCATTATTCCATACTTTTGACGCCCACTATGTAGGGTATCAATGAGTTACTGTTTTACCGTAGGACCAACGCTTACATGTATTAGGCGACGATAACGTGTATTATGTATAACATTCAAAATATGATCAGACTATATCAACATAGTCGAAATACTCGAAATTATGGTTAACAAACAAGATCGTCGGATATCTCGTAATTACTGAATTTGGAATTTTGCTTATAAAATGGTTAAAATTTTAAAATTGAGGTATTATTTGAACTCGCCGTTAAATTCTGTAAAACTTTTGTCGAGTTTTTTCATAAAACCAGTTACGCTATGTTAAAATCGGGGTGTTCAGATTTTGTCATAATTTTTAAGCAGTGGACTGTTTCAGAGGATTGAGTTAGAAAAATTGTTAAAACCAATTTATTTACATATACACATTGTTAAAACAAAAATGAGAGACATGAGAATACATATAAGTTCAAATGGTGAGGAAATAATCACCAAAAAAACACAACGTTTACAGTGATGGAGAGCAATGAAATAGTATTAAAATATGAGACGGGCGATTCCACCAGAAAAACAGAAGGTTTACAATGATGATCTAATTGAAAATGTAATTGCTTGAGAGTACTAATAAAAAGAAAATATATGCATGCATGTATGGAGAGTAGACTAGCGCGGTGCACCAACAGTGAGCTTTCATGAAACTGAAAATAAGAGTTGAACTTGAAATTGAATTGATGATTTAATTTCAGAATAGCAGTTACATACAAAAGCCTGGATCTGTTGAGTGCACGTCGCCATTTTATACAAGTCTTAAACTGATAAGAGATGAAACTGAATTTGAACGTTGACACTAATTTTCAGAACAACATTCTAGTAAAATTAAATGAATGAGCACAGAGGAAATACTGAGATAATTATCAAATTATAAATAAGATCTTAAGTAACGGTAATGAGATGATCGAACTTGTGAGAAAAACTAAAATGGCGAATGTCCAGTGCAACCGGTAGTGAAAACGAACTAGTTAATATTCATATAAAAACTGTTGAAAAAAGCAGACATTGTGATATTTTATATCGAAAAACCATTGACTATTATATCTAGACAATAAAAGAGTTGACTTAATTTTACAGCTGATGCTATTTAATACGAGTTGATATACTTTGAGAAGATCCATAATTTCATCGTATTATAGAAAATCATGTTGTATGTACAACATCCAATTTAGAGAAATCATTATGAGATATCAGAATTAGTTCATACAGATGTGGATGAATGAAAGACCGATTTCAACCTTCAGCATTTCATTCGGAAAACGTGCACTTCTGAATTACAATTCACGTATTGCGAATTTTGAGAACAATTAAATTAACATTGAGAGCTGTAAATTACCTGTGGTTTCAGGACACTGATTGCACTAGATTAAAAAAATTATGAGATACCTAATGAGCTTTGAGAGAATGAATGTAAAACTTGTATAAACGCAAGAGAGAAGGCATTGAGGTTATTCGTAAAAAATCAAAATCACAAGTCAAGTTTTCGTAATTGACCGGGGGTTGAATTAAAATTCACCTCGGCGCAGGTTTCTTGAAAAATGCATACCTGTTCGAGATTAAACAGTTGAAGGCGCTAAATTCAAAAATAGTATAGAGCGGAAATACAGTGTGCAGACTTGTTTACTTGTAGAAGTACCCCTATGTAGGTTGAATTCAGGAATTCTATGTAGCTTGAAATTGGGGGGATGCTCAATTTTAAACAGCTACAAACGACTAAAAGTCGTTGAATGGTACATTTTAGCCAAAATGGAGAAACTTGTCGTTCTTTATCCGTCGATTATTACCTTGTAACTGGTGAAATCAATACTGTTTAATTTAATTTTGTAAGGTTTTCAAAAAGATTTGTCGTTTAGGAGTTATAGACGAAAAACTGAAGAAAATCCTAAGGATTCAATATTATTGGCCCCGAAAGTTAAGCTCACCCTGTAATGTGCTCTGACACAAATCCATAGATGCAGTTACTCCGTTGAAGTAATAAAATTGTATCGGGAAGTATGGATAGTGCGGAGAAGTATATTTAAATGAGAAGATTTAGTGGATAATTCCATAAGAGGAGCAGAGCAGAGAATTAACCATTCAAAAATCTTCCTATTTAAATATACTTCTCCATACACTATGCATATTTTTTCTCTTGACATTCCATTTTTGAACTTCCCGAATTATTTCATAGAGTTAAATCAGACTCTTTTGTTTTCGAATTAGTTTATGTTTGTTAAATATCCTTTCAACGACAATGAATAAAAATTTGATATTTGGTGAACATGTGTAACCTGATATATCCTCTAAGAATATTCATAAAAATATTAGGATGTTCATTTAAAAAAAAGTATAAATTACCTCATATCTCAAATTTGGGACACGCTGAATAACATTTCCTAACACCCAAAAGAGCGCAATTTAACATACAAATCAAACATTGGTTCAAGCACTGACATGAAGTCAGAAGCTTTTGCGCGTATGTTCTATTGTTCATTCTCCTGTATTGGACACTCTTAACCGAATTTACCATGGTAAATTCGATTATGAGTGTCCAATACAGGAGAATGGACAAAAGAACATACGCTTCCTGACTTCACAGTGCTTGAACCAATTTATTTCTTTTCGTAATTTTTTTGAAAATTTTCTAGTGTTACGGTTCTTATAGAATTTTAAACACGTCTTTATGTTGATATTTTTCAACTAGCTACCAAGCTTCAATTCGATCGAGTCTATATTTTTTGAGTTATCGAGGAAATAATATTCCAGGTGGGTATAACTCTGAGACCGTTGGACTGATCATTCCCGTAAACGATCTTAACTCTCCCATTCGGATACTCAACATACCCTGAAAATTGCAAGTCCTTATCTCCTTTCGTTCGAAAGTTATCTATGCAACGGTCACCCATCCATCTACTGAACTCACACAAGGCTGCTCGAATCTCCAACAATATATATCCGATCATGTTCAAACTTGGAACTTGGCAGTAGAGTGAGGTTCGGAAGGCTCTCGCAAAATTTCAGCGTTGTCGGACGAGCAGTCGATGATATATATAATTTTTTTTCAATAATTTTCAAGGATTAAAAAAAAAAAATCAGTACTACGATCCTCCCGAATTTTTGCAAGAAGTTTCGCGTTGGCATCATACAACTAATAATCATGTTTGAATTTAATCGGTGTAGTATTTTTCGAGTTATTGTGGAAATAACAACCAAATTTCAGATGGGTATAACCCCAAAACCGTTTGGCCGATTATGCCTATAAGCAAACTGAATTGTTGCATTCAGATGCACAACCTAACCTGAAAATATCACGTTGCTATCTCTTTCCGTTCTCAGGTTATCGTGACATAAAAGAATTTTTTAATATTTTTTTTTTATTTTCTAGTAATACGTTTCTCACAAAATTTAACAAACGTGCTTAGGTTTATATTCTACAACTATTCACCAAGTTTCAATTCCATCGGATCTATATTGTATGAAAATGAAATTATTACTCGGAAACCAATGGGCCGATTATGCCCATCATTAAAGAACTTGTCCGTCGTATTGGGATGCGCCACCTACCTTGAAAATTTCAAGTCGCTATCTCATTCCGTTCTCAAGTTATCGTAGCAACGGACGGCCGGCTGATCAGAATCAAATTTGTCCTCAATTCTTCCTCAGGTAGTCGAACTCAATAGTTTGATACCCTTTTCGGCACAAAAATGGAAATTACAGACATTTGGCAAAATGATAACGCGATTTTCCGCAAAAACTGTCTTTGATTTACTGAATTTAAGCTAGTTAGAGACGCGCACTGTAAAATCAGCTTCATATGCTGATATGTCTTTCCTTTCTAACAACTACAGAAAATGGATAAAATACAAAAATAGATACAGAGCGGCATTAAAATATACTAACCGCAATAAATTTTACCGATATCAGTCTCCAAACGGCTTAGTACCGTTCGGCTCAAAATTTCATTCATAGCCAGCCGACGTGGACAGATTGCTCGGTCATACGGAATGAAGGTTATTGAATTTCCTCTCCGCCCACTCAATCATATCGTCGTGTTTTCCTTTCCTGAGAGCTAATATTTTTCCGTGCGATACTCGGATGGATTCTACCTCTAATGCCAATCATCTTCTGGCGTGTCTCTTTGGAAGGAAGATTAATGCCAGGACGCCTTACAAGACGTTGCAATGTGGATGTGGGACTGGGAATTATGGCGGGAACCGAAATTATCAAAAATTTTAATGCACTCAAGCGGAGAGCTTTGGCGTGCTCGTTTCATTCAATTTAATGATTTACATATTTCACTTATTTCTAACACTTATAACACTACTGAAATTTAAAGTTAGGGTAAATGTGGGATAGTTGCCCACCTTTTTGCGCGTATGTTCTGGGGAACATCGCATTATCATTTTGCCCAAATGTCTGTAATTTTCGAATTTTTCGACGAAAATGGTCTCAAACGATTGGTTTCGACTACCTGATGAAGAATTCGAGGTCAAATTTGATTATATCCGTTGCCACGATAACTTGAAAACGGAAAGAGCTAGCGACTTGAAATTTTCAGGGTAGGTGGCCATCCCAATACGACAGACAAGTTCGTTAATGGGCCTAATCGGTTTCCCAGTAATGATTTTGTTTTCAACCAATATAAATCCGATCGAATTGAAACTTGGTGAATAGTTGTAGAATATAAATCTAAGCTCGTTTGTAAAATTTTGTGAGAATCGTACCTCTAGAAAATTCAAAAAAATATTAAAAAATATTTTTATGTCACGATAACCTGAGAACGGAAAGAGACTTTTTCAGGTTAGGTTGCGCATCTGAATGCGACATTTGAGTTTGTTTGTAAGCACAATCGGCCAAAAGGTTTTGGAGTTATACCCATCTGAAATTTGGTTGTTATTTCCTCAATAACTTGAAAAATTCAAAACTGATCCAATTTAAATATGGTTATTAGTTGAAGAATGCCAACGCGAAAATTCTTGCGAAATTTTGTGAGGATTGTATCACTAGAAATTAATTTAAAAATCATTGAAAAAAATTCTATATATCCGAAACTATTCATACGACATGGCTGAAATTTTGCGAGAGCCTTCAGAACCTATCTCTACTACCAATGTCCAAGGTTGAACACGATCGGATCTATATTTTTGGAGATCTGAGCAGCCTTGTGTGAGTTCAGTAGCTGGATGGGTAACCGTTGCCTCTATAATTCCCGAACGAAAGGAGATAGGCACTTGCAATTTTCAGGGTATATTGCGCATCTAAATGGGAGAGTTAAGTTCGCTGTTGGCCATAAACGGCCCAACTGTTTCGGATCGAATTGGAGCTTGCTAACTAGTTGTAGAATATCGACATAAAGACGAGTGTACAATTTTTTGAGAACCGTAACCCTAGAAAATTTTAAAAAAGTTAAGAAAAAAAATTGGTTCAAGCACTGATGTGAAGTCAGGAGCTTTTGCGCGTATGTTCTATTGTCCATTCTCCTGTATTGGACACACTGAATCGAATTTACCATGGTGGATTCTATTATCCTTTCTCCTGTATTGGACGCTCTTAATCGAATTTACCATGGTAAATTCGATTAAGAGAGTCTCCAATACAGGAGAACGGACAATAGAATTCACCATGGTAAATTCGATTGAGTGTGTCCAGCAATAGAACATACGCGCAAAAGCTCCTGACTTCACGTCAGTGCTTGAACCAATTTTTAAATGGGCGATTAAAATAGAGATGCTAACCATTTAATATCGCATTCTTTAGTGTTAGTTTGTATGCTCATCAATGAACAAAATATTCAGGATAGTTTATCTAATATTATTTGTTTTATTTCTTTAGAGATAAAAAAAAATTAAAGAGTTCTATAGACGGAAATAGATGCTTACTGTATGTACTTTATTTGACTTGTGGGACAGTTGCCCTAAGGAGAAAATGGAATAATATTCCGATTTTATTTTTTATTAGTATAAATTATCATTAATTCTTATCCTATCTAACTTATTATGTTAATGATTTTTCACTTTTAACGCATTGTATTTTTTTACATAATATTATTTTCTCTAGGTAACTTAGTTTTGAACAGAACATATTTTTTATTTTTAGAAAATATCTCAACTTTAATTGACGTTAGCTAGATGGCACAATAAAATTTGGTACAAATCACAAATACTTCTTGGCGCTCTTGTTCCTTGGAACAGAGTGCTTATCAATTTGCCCATGTTTTTGTAATTTTCGAATTTTTGGCTGAAAAGGGTCTCAAACGTTTTGCTTCGACTCACTGATCAAGAATCCATGGTCAAAATCGATTCTGTCCGGCCCGTCCGTTAAAACGATAAATCTCGATAGGAATGATCTAGACATTTGAAATTTTCAGGGTAGGATTGGGAGATAACTATCTCGGTTAAGTTTGATAAATGCAAATTAAATGTTGATGCAGTTCCATCATGAGAATCCATTGATATCATTCTCAACTCTAGCAAACCATTACTTTCGGAGCTATTACTTTTCAAAATTTCAATAATTATTCGTAATTTTATGACTTCATAGAATGCTCTAATTCTAATTTGCTAATGTATGTAAATCCAACATATGAGGTGACTCATACATCTACGTTTTGAATTTAATTTTTTATGATGCAGTTCTATCATTGTTATCATTCCCAACTCTGAGAAGCCAATACTTTCAGAGATTTGTCAAAGTTTGTATAATTACTCGCTAGTATATAGTTTGACAAGCGCGCCAAAGCCACTGTCCACAGGGCTTTGCCACATTTATCATTAAAAATATTTTTTTTTTATTTTTTTCAAATTTTCTATTCAATAGCAACGAATATATGGTTTACTCAGTTATCATTATTTAGTTTCGCAGTTTTCAGAATAAACTTATTTTCTGGTATTATTAAGACGCTCTATAGCTGATTTTTAGGATAATTAATTCAATTGTTTGAGAATCTTTTGAAATACATTTCAATGAATTTTCTGCATGTTCACATATAATTGGATCACATGCATTATCCATGAAGAATAAATAATTCCATCAAAACTTTAATTGATAGTTATTACCATAATGGGCATATGTTTTAGTATATTGATGCGCTTATTGACGAGTTTTCAAAACGAAATTAAGCATGAAATTTCATATATGTATATTTACTGAAAATTAAATATTGTAGAATAATTGTATAATATTTTTATAGTAACTTTTATTTACAAATCCTGATAATTGATGCGATTTGGGACCAAAACATATGGGAGCTAGCAACGGAAATATAAATACTTGAAATTTATGAAGCATGTTCATTGGATTCGTAGTATTATTTCTGTTGGATGATAAATGAACAATTCAAAGAGAAAATATCCTGCATTTACTTTTCAGTATAAATTGGCTTCTTCAAGGTATTCGAACTTTGTCAACTCCACCTACATAACAGCAATTCCTTCATATATACTTGAAGATGCCTACCGGAAGTTCTCATGAAATTATCAAGATTCCTTTCAAAGTGATCCCTGCAACTTCAAACTTAACCTTATTCTCTGTGGGTCCATTACAAACTTTCAAAACTGCTAATTAAGGTTGTACGATATTGCTTTGATCTTCACTCTGTACTTCACTGAACTTTTTGGTCCAGTTCAAGTGTTGTTCGTGTAATACCATAAAACATCAAAGCAATATATCATATCATTAACTATAATGACATGATAGTATGGATCCTCCCGAAACTCTTGGAATCAAATTATGAATGAATCATACAGTGAATCTCAAAAGTATGGAATACTGGATTTATTTTCTCCCCTTTCGGGAATAGCGAAATAGTATATTACGCACCGAGGGAGAAAAGTAGGACATTCACGCCCGCGAATGATTGTCACCCGAGCCGAAGGCGAGGGATGTCCTACTTTTCTCCCTAGGTGCGTATACAATTTTTTTCTTCTCCGTCTAATTCACTTTCATCAGAGTTAATCAAATACATTTTTGCGCGTATGTTCTGGGGAACATCGCGTTATAGTTTTGCCCAAATGTCTGTAACTTTCGAATTTTTTGACGAAAATGGTCTCAAACGATTTAGTTCGACTCCCCAATGAAGAATTCGAGGTCAAATTTGATTCTGTCCGGCCGGCCGTCCGGCCGTTGCCACGATAACTTGAGAACGAAAAGAGCTAGCGACTTGAAATTTTCAGGGTGGGTGGCGCATCCCAATACGACGGACAGGTTCGTTAATGGGCATAATCGGCCCAGTGGTTTCCGAGTAATAATTTTGCTTTCAACCAATATGAATCCGATCAAATTGAAACTTGGTGAGTAGTTGTAGAATATGAACCTAAGCACGTTTGTGAAATTTTATGCGAATCGTATGGCTAGAAAATTTTAAAAAATTTCTTAAAAAATATTTTTGTTTTCACGATAACTTGAGAACGAAAAGAGCTAGGGACTTGTAATTTTCAGGGTGGGTGGCGCATCCCAATACGGCGGACAGGTTCGTTAATGGGCATAATCGGCCCAGTGGTTTCCGAGTAATCATTTTGTTTTCAACCAATATGAATCCGATCAAATTGAAACTTGGTGAGTAGTTGTAGAATATGAACCTAAGCACGTTTGTGAAATTTTATGCGAATCGTATGGCTAGAAAATGTTAAAAAAATTCTCAACAAATATTTTTGTTTTCACGATAACTTGAGAACGGAAAGAGATAGCGGCCTGAAGTTTTCAGGTTAGGATGTGCGCCAGAACGCGACAATTCAGTTTGTTTATGAGCATAATCGGCCAAACGGTTTTAGAGTTATAGCCATCTGAAATTTTCTGAAATTTGGTGGTTTTTTGTTCCTCATTAACTTGAAAAATACTGAACCGATTGAATTCAAACATGGATATTAGTTGTAGAATGCCAACGCGAAAGTGTTTGCAAAATTTGGTGAGGATAGCATTTGTAGAAAATTTTTAATGAATCATTGATAATAAAAAAAAATTCTATATATCAGTAACTATTCGTTTGAAATTGCTGAAATTTTGCAAGAGCCTTCATAACCTAACTCTACTGCCAAGTTTCAAGTTTTAATACGATCGGTTAAATATTGTTGGAGATTCGAGCATTCTTGTGTGAGTTCAGTAGATGGGTGACCGTTGCCTCGATAACTTTCGAACGAAAGCAGATAGGGACATGCAATTTTCAGGGTAGGTTGCGTATCTGAAAGGGAGAGTTGAGTTCGTTTTTGGGCATAATCGGTCTAACGGTTTCCGAGTTATACCTACCTGGAATATTATTTACTTGATAACTCAAAAAATAAATATTCGATCGAATTGAAGCTTGGTAACTAGTAGTAGAAAAACAACATAAAGACGTGTTTAAAATTTTGTAAGAACCGTACCCCTAGAAAATTTGAAAAAAATTATGAAAAAAAAAAATTTAAGAACCGCACCCCTAGAAAATTTCAAAAAAATCACGAAAAAAAAATTGGTTCAAGCACTGACGTGAAGTCAGAAGCTTTTGCGCGTATGTTCTATTGTCCATTCTTCTGTATTGGACACCCTTAATCGAATTTACCATGGTAAATTATGTTGTTCATTCTCCTGTATTGGACACTTAATTCGAATTTACCATGGTAAACCCACATTAGAGGATAGGCGCAAGAATGAATATTGAACCAAAGAAATTAGGGTACTTTCCGAAGTCCTAGAAATTTGGATTTATGTATGTAGGCTAGAAGTAGCGACCAAACAGAACAATTAAGAAATCTGTATCTTTCACCCATCAACATCCATAAAAGGTATCTGTGTATAAAACTAGGTATTTCACTGAGGGCCAGTTTCTGAGGCATATAACATGTGATTATTCTTCCGTTTATCTGTGCAATTCAATATAGAATTCAGTAGATAAACTGAAGGTAAACACCATTCAAATGCGTCAGAAACCAGCCTTAATTCCTTGAGAGCTGAGCTTTGGTATGCAGGCTAGGATACGCATACCGCTACTAAGTACAACAACAAAATTAATTGAAAAACCTGAAATTTTCACCCTCTACATAAAGGCGGGTGCAATTCTGTACATAACATTCCTTATATACAGGTACTTTCTTTCGTTATGAAACCTAGATCAGTGTGTAAATAAATAAATAAATAAATGACGAAATAATGAATGGGCTATTAAGAAAGAACTTCTGGTCTTCAAGAAATGCCTTTTTGGCCATACCTTTTCACCAAGATATAGGGTTTGTAGAACAAGTGCTTGTAAAGAAAGACTTTTACAATTAGGGGCTTGACTATTTCTTAGATCTGACTACTTTTTTTGAGTCAACCAATTTTAAATTAATTGTTTTTGATGGGATATAAAGTATCATGTACACAGTGAAATCCATTTTCTCACACTCTGCTGTGTCTCTTCGGGATCTCATAAATGAGAGGTTGAAATAACATATATTTCCCCTATTCTATCGGAAATATGAAACAAAATTCCCATGTTTACGACTCGATCGACATTCAGACAACAAATACAATCATGAACTAGCGTCCCCTAAAATCATCCCGACCATGACACACGCCCACAAATAGCTCGAATCGTCGGGCATAAACTACTAGCTTTCCTTGAAAATGTACATTTATAATTTGAAGGTTTCCTCGCATCTGGGGATCTATATCCTTCTTGTCGATATCGCACTGAATGAATGTTGAGGGAATTCTGGGGTTGGGGAATTAGAAGACAAATGTTCCAAGAATAGGGTGTAACAAATTGCAGCCTACTTTATTTTGATGGGATTCGAAATGTAGTACGTCCATTTGTGACTTAGGTTGTCCCTGAAGATGTGTGCTGTAACAGTATGTGATGTGGGTGTGTATAAAGCCTTATTCGATCTAGATTGAGTATTCAGGTGAAACTATGTTGACTGCATTCTTATTGACGTCATGATAATTTGGTGAATAAGGTTAAACATTTTCGTGTGTTTAGCTGTGTTCAATAATTGTATGCCATATTAGAAGAAACTCCAGTGAATGAACTAAGTAATTAGAATATTTCTAAGTGAATTTTTTTCAACAACTGTACGACTTCATTATACACATTTATGCTAACTCCAGACCAAAAGCAATTCCTTGACATTTTTTCATAAAACTATAGGTACCAATTCCTCTTTTCTTGATCCACACTAACCATTTTGGTCACTCTTTCCACAACTGACATAATATTCCTTCTTTTATTTCCACATGTGATTGTTACTCGGCAATTATTTCTTTCATTATATTCGCCGTTGAGATCATATTCTTAAGGCTATTGTTTTATGTACAATCAGAATCATAATGATCAAACAATCTCTGAAATACTTGGTCGGAGGCAGGGATTATTTGGTCTAGTTTCGTACTGTCCTGCGCTCCTGATATTTCTCCCTATTTTGTCGTTGTCATTTTTGTTATTGGTTTGGTTATTCATTGATTTCATGCTGTTGATTTATGAAAATGATTACTTATCTTCGAAAACACAAATTTACAAAGTTTTTACTATCACAATAATTACAAATATTCTCTTTACTGCAGTTCCGAACTTTCGTTCATTGTCAGGCAGTCTACAGAGTTTGAAAACTGAATAAAAATCACTCTTCAATGAAACTGTACTTCAATGCCACCTAGCCTCATATTGTGAGAATAATTGTTATACTTTTTATTGAGTTTTCGAACTATCTGATTAAAAGTTCGAAACTGCAGTATAAAGAATATTCGAATCGCAATTCGAAACTTAAAGCTGTTTACAAAAGTATATGCAATTGAATATTGTTTTGGAATATTGAAAAAAAAATTGTTTCAAGCACTGACGTTCAGTTGTCTATTCACCTATATTGGACACTCTTCCTCGAATTTACCATCGCTATACAGGGTGATTTAAAACTCGAGGCGAAAAATTAGAGAACGTATATAGGTGGATGTTCTTGATAAAAAAATGTAAAATAACATTTTTGTATTTTTGGTTTTGTTCCCAAGATATCAGACACCAAAGTTTCTGCATATCATCAATTTTCAACTTTAATACATAATATAAAAATACAATTATAATTAAATCACATGTTCAAAAATACCGCCATTAGCATCGATTCAGTCTTGGCAACGCAAAATGAGGAAATTGCCTATTTTCTATGGTTTCGACTGCATTAATAATTCGTTCCATTAATTTTTCTTGGTTATACAAAATAATCCAAAGGATTCAAGTCAGGTGATCTCGCAGGCCATAGCACCTGACCAAGCCGACCAATCCATCTCCTATTAAAATTTGGTTTAAACAGGTGACTACATTTCATACAACATGCTATGGTCCTCCGTCGTGCTGATACCACATACGATTGTATACCAAATCCACAGGAAAATCTTCTATTAAATTTGCGAGATCGTTTTCTAAAAATTTCAGGTATGCATTTGCATTCGTTTGAATGCTGACTTTTAATAGGAGATGGATTGGTCGGCGTGGTCAGGTGCTATGGCCTACGAGATCACCTGACTTGAATCCTTTGGATTATTTCGTATGGGAGCATTTAAAACAACTTTCTTATGCAGTGCAAATTAATAATCAAGAATAATGAATTGATGGAACGAATTATTAATGCAGTCGAACACACTCAAAATAGACAAATCCTGCAATTAGTATACGATTCCTTCATTTTGCGTTGCCAAATACTGTATCGATGCTAATGGAGGTGTTTTTGAACATTTGATTTAGTTATTGTTGTATTTTTATATCATGAATTAAAATTGAAAATTGATGACATGCAGAAACTTTGCAGTCCAGTATCTCGGAAATAAAGCCCAAAATCCAAAAAATTTATTTCACATTTTGTATCTAGAATATCACCTTCTATACGTTCCTTAATTTTTTTGCCTCGAGTTTTGAATCATCCTGTATACCGTTTTCTCAGCTTTTTCAAGATATACATACCGACCTTGAAAATTGCAAGTCGCTATCTACTTCCGTTCTCAAGTTATCGTGATATACATAATATTTTTTTATAATTCTTTTTACATTTTCTGGTGGTACGATCCTCACAAGACGTCTTCGGGTCGATATTCTACAACTAGCTACCAAGTTTCAATTCGATCGGATCTGTATTTTTTTGAGTTGTAGAGAAAATAATATTCCAAATGGGTATAACTCTGAAACCTTTGGGCCGATTTTGCCCAACAACGAACTAAACTCTCCCATTCAGATGCGCAACCTTCCCTAAAAATTGCAAGTCCCTATATCATTCTTGTCGAAAGTTATCGTGGCAACGGTCACCCATCTAGCTACTGAACTCACCCAAGGCTGCTCGGATCTCGAACAATACAGAACCGATCGTGTTCAAACTTGGAACTTGGCTGTAGTGTTAGGTTTCAAAGACTCTCGCAAAATTTCAGCGTTTTCGGACGAATAGTTTCTGATATATAGAATTCCAATGATTTTTTAACCATTTTCTAGTGGTATGATCTTCACGAAATTTTGCAAAAACTTTTGCGTCGGCATTCTACAACTAATTGGCATGTTTGAATTGGATCGGATTCGTAGTTTTTGAGTTATTTAAGAAATAACAATCAAATTCCAGATGGATATAACTCCAAAACCGTTTGGCCGACTATGCCTATTAACAAAATCAAATGTTGCATTCTAATGCAAATCTCTATCTCTTTCTGTTCTCAAGTTATCTTGATATAAATAATATTTTATAATATATTTTTTTCAATTTTCTAGCCATATGATTCCCACAAAATTTCACAAACGTCTTTGCGTCAGTATTCTACAACTAGATACAAAGTCTCAATTCGATTGGATCTGTATTGTTTGAAGAAAAAATTAGTACTCAGAAACTGTTGGCCTGGTTATGCGTATTAACAAACTTGTCCATCGTATATGGACGCGCCACTTACCCTGAAAATTTCAAGTCGCTATCTCTTTCCGTTCGAAAGTTATCGTGGCTACGGCCGGCCGGACAAAATCAAACTTGACCTCAAATTCTTCATCAGTGTATCGAAGCTAATCGTTAGAGACCATTTTCGGCAAAAAAATTTAAAATTACTGACATTTATGGCAAAATGATAGCAGGCTGTTCCCTAGAACATGCGTGCAGAAAACACAGACCAAAAAGTAAGTGAAACACTCCTCATATACTGCAAAGGACAGAAGTCGACAAACAATGAATCACCTTCACGTCTGGTCGAGCGTCTGCTCGTCTAAAATTATTTAGTTTATTATAAAAGCACATGGTTGAGTGAATTTGAAATTAAATCTTCCTCTGAAGTTTTCAATAAATAACACACATCAGTGAAACTGTTTATCTACCTTCGAAAAAGCCAGGGCGAGTCGCAACCACCGTACGTTTATTTCAGAATTTATGATCAAGGAGTAAAGTAAACTGATGTTCATCTGATGTAGAAATATTATTTTGATATCTCAATTGAATCATGGAGCATTCTATAAAAAAATGGGTTCAAGCCCTGTGGACAGGAGCTTTCTGGCGCTCTAGTTCAAACAGACAAATTATATCTGGTATTGGTTTCTCAGAGTTGGGAATTATATCAATGTATTCATATGATAGAACTGCATCATAAAGGAAATTCAATTCAAATAATACTTTATTTATCAAGATTAAATGAGCAATCATGAGAATGAGAACTGCACCACATTTTCAAATTTTTTTTTTGACACTTTGCGGTAAACTGGTCAATACAAAACTTGACATGCGTATAAAGGTCATGGTTCTACAATTTAGTGCTAAATTTCAGATAGATCGAGTGATCGGTTTCGGAAATATTCATAAAAAATATTTTTACTAAAATCGTCCATAACTCCGAAACCCCTTGATGGTTTTCGCCCATTAAAGAACTTGTCCGAGATATTTACGCTCCAAAACCACCTTGCAATTTTCAATCCGCTAACTCCTTTCGTTCGAGAGTTATCGTGCCTACGGCCGGTCGGCCGGCCGGACAGAATCGATTTCGCACTCGGATTCTTGATCAGTGGGTCGAACCAAATCATTTGAGGCCATTTTCAGCCAAAAATTCCAAAATTACAGACACTTGGGAAAATTGATAAGCACTCTGTTCCGAGGAACTAGAGCGCCAAAAAAACAAGTTTCGTATGACAATTGCCCAAAACAGGTTTAAAGTACCTACAAATAGTAGGTATTCCATAAAACATGTATAAAAGAAGATAAATAATAATAAATTACCTTGTAATCGATCAAAAATTTCCTGATCTACGTTCACAAAATTTTCTCCTCTCTCGAACTACAGAATTATGCTTTCAATATTTACGTAATATTTTCAAACATTTTCGGGTGAGGTCCCCGTTGCATAGCTAAAATACGAGTATTTCAACCCCAATATTCTTGAAGTCACAATATTCCCTTCTGTCAAGTTGACTTTATGACAATTCATACATAGTACATTCTATGTATATACATAGAATAATTATATCAATCTGTGAAATACGATTTACATTGAAATTTTGAAAAATCATATCTCCGAAAGTATTAGCTTGTTAGAGTTAAAAATGATATGAATGGATTCTTATGATAAAACTGCTTATTAAAAAAAAATTAATTTGGAATTTGTTTTGTGAAGAAAAAAATTTTTTTTTATTACTCCGAAACCTTCTGTCCGATTTTGCCCAGTAACGAACTTAGCCGAGATATTCATCCCCCAAACCTACTCTGAAAATTTCAACTCTCTAGCTCATTCCGTTCGAGAGTTATCGTGCCTACGGCCGGCCGGACCGGCCGGACAGAATGAATTTCGACCACGGATTCTTGATCACTGAGTCGAACCAAATCGTTTAAGACCATTTTCATCGAAATATTAGAAAATTACAGACATTTGGGCAAATTGATAAGCACTCAGTTCCGAGGAACTAGAGCGCCAAAAATCAAATAAGTGCTCTGAAATAGACATCGTCTTTCTATCTATTTTTCAAGTATCAAATGTACATATATTCCATACCAAATTACATTTGATAATAGTTATAGAAAATAATCGATTTCTTTTACCTACCGAACGAGTTCTTGATACAATTATTTGATGCAATATTTTCGTAGAAATATGTGTTAAAACAATAAATTTACGTACATATGTATACAATGAGCGCTCACAGTGAAAAAACATATTGTTGAACACAATAATTTAAGTTCAATTTACTTCGATAGCTTGTTGTAGCATAGGCTCATAATTTCTAAGAAATCATAGTCACATCCGAAATCATGATTCCTATAATTCTTCTTTAACTTTAACATCCACATCGAAATAATCGAGATGATAATTCCAGATCTTTACCATCCCACATTTCTGTTCCATAGATCCTCATGTTCTTCTTTAAATCCAAACTGGGTATTCTCATAAGAAGTATATCCTGCAAAAAATCATCGATATGAACCGTATCAAAAGAGCCTTTTAATGTGGTATATCGCATTTTTTTGGAATTGACAGCAACGGTTGTTGGAATGTTGAAACCGTCGACATCTAGAGATCTTTCAAGATCTCCTTGTGAACTAGCTTCACACCACAACCAACCCCATTTATAATCTTTGTATTTGTCGTAAACATCTTGTAGAATTTTCAAGAAGTTCATTCTGCATTTAGCTCGACAGTCGAGGATATGTGGAAGAAAGGTAATGATACATAGAGGTTTTTCCAAGCATTTTTCATATCTATCGTGGCTGATGAGTTCATTGATAGAGCCCTCTTCTTCATATTCGTTCATTTTGTTGTTAATCCATTCTACTATGAAGTCAGGATTCAGGTGAAAGTTGTAATGTAGGTAAAATGTAGATTCTTGAACCAACAGAATTCCTGTAGGATATCCAGCAACGTCATATTCTTTAGCCAATTCTTTATTCTGCGAAACGTCCACTGAACCGAAGTTAACATTTTTCTTCATAATTTGTGCTGCGTCATACCAAATTGGTATCATTTGTTTGCTCTCTGATACCGTCGGAGAATAAAAAAGCACCATCCAGGGTTTATCGTCCTTCATTATGTTTTCATCGAAGTTCGCGTCGTTGAGTTGGATGACATTTTTGAAGAAATATTGGAAACCTACCTCCTGAGCTGCATCTAAGTTTGCTAAAACTTGATTCATAACCAAACTAACAATATGTTTGGCTGTGATAGGACCGGAGAATTGTTGCAGTTGTCCTTTCTGTACGATGTAGAATGAGTTCGGTTTCTTGATTCCCAATTCGTTAGCTAGGTCCTTTTCTTTATCGATTTGAAGACAGACGAATTTAGTTATCTCCTTCAGCTCTTCTGCAGCCTTCTTGAACCTATCAGCTTCGTCTTTGCACGCTTGAGATAAGGGAGAGTACGCATGGAGAATAATTGGTTTAGACTCGGATTCAACGTAATCTTCGTAGTTATCCGCGTTCACTCGCAAAATAATTTCGCTTTCCCTGTACAAACACAAACATTGTCCGACAAATAACAAAAAGAGAAAATACATCGCAACCAATTTCGATTGTGTTCTACACTGACATGCCGTCAGAAAGAAACGAACAAAGCGTTCTGTGATCCTATTGTGAACTGATATCAGTTGCAGGCTCACCTATATCGAAATTTCGTCCGACTACAATCGGGTTCGTTACGTCATGGCGATAAAAGTTTATGGTAGCAATGGATATTCCATCTGTTCATTAAAATTTTATATCGATGAAAAATAGACGTGGGTGGTCTTTAGTTTGATAAGAGTGACTTCATCTGTACTCTAATAAGGAAAGGTTAAATTTGTTCCCATTGTTTGGCACTTTGTAGCAATGCCTTGTTTTCACTCCTTCTGTGGTGTTGTGCGAAAGAAGAGGTTATCTGACTTGTCTTGGCCTTGTCCACTACCGAATGTGAGTACATCAATATATTAAATTTTTCGAATTTGAACCTGAAGGAATATTCAATTCATTTCATTGTTCGAGTTAGGCGTAACTAAGTAATTCGGTTTCAAAATATTTTTTAATCTGAATAATGCAATAACAATTATCGTGATAAAAATAAATGCTGCGATAGAAAACACGAGGAACAATTATTTTACAAATGTGTTTACTTTTCTGGTATAAGAACTTTTTTTTCCATATGTATGTTCTTGTGGGGTTGGAACTGCCTGAAATACCTACTAATTTTATTGTACTTAAGTTATAATATTTCAGCTAATTCTGGCGATAAGTTTCCGAAATATTGGATATTTCTTGAGAATTTTTTTAAATTGCGACTCAACGATTCTTGTGAAATGTTGCACGAACCTTGAAATCGTTATATTACGCTTAAATTCCAAATTGTAAATCGATCTGATCTGTAGTTTTGAAAATATTGGGAAAATAAAAATTTAGGTGGTTATAACTTTGGAATTCTTGAGCGAATAATTCTGCGTATTCACGAACTCGACCGGTGCATTTTATCACCTACTTTTCGATACAGAACGTTACACTCCTAAACCATCGTTTTTCAGAAAGTACAGGGGATATAGCCTCAGGGGTAGGAATTTAACCTTTTGTGCGAAGTGGAAGCCTGTAATATTCAATTCCCTATGACAACTACCTACTTTCTTCGATCAGGAACTTTCTGTCCTTCGCGAGGGTCAATTTCGAACACCAATGATAAAGTAATGCCTAAATAATAAATATTCCAAACCATGAAAATCCTTCGACAAATTATATCTCCACAAAGACACCGTCCAAAGAGACGCTGAAAGGCTCTCAAACATACGCCTTTTGGCGAGTGAGAAATTCGGGAACGTAAATCAACTAACTATCAACTAACAAGTCGCCATTCGACGTTCGACTGCCTGATTTCCGCCCGATCGGCTTTGTATTTTGGGAATTATACCGAATTATACTTAAGTAATTAAATCCGCAAATCTTGCTAATTATTCTTGGGACGTCATAAGAAATTAATATTTGTTGATTTCACATCCGAAGAAGAATTCTTCAATCATCTGAAATCTATTGTGAACTAGCTGACCCAGCGAACTCTGTTCCGCCTTAGAGGCAATAAATAGGCAGATTTTAGATTTTATTATACACGTTTGTCATAAAATAAGATAGTTTATATTCACCGTTTCTATACAATCCCTTTATGTCTCAATAATTGAACGTACAATTGTGCAATTAGAAAAAAAACACCCTGCAGAGTAATGATTTATTTTCAATGATGTATCCCTCTAAAGTTTATTTTTTAACACAAATGAATGAAATTTTACGATTGTGGCATGGAAAACAGCAAGTTGCAATTGACGTTAAAAGAAGAACACCATATATGGAGATTTCGGACGAATACATTATGAGAATCCATCCAAGGTACCTATTTAGTTAATGCTTTGTTTGTGACACAAATCACTTCAATCACGTACAATTGTGCCATGAGAAAAAGGACACCCTGTATAGTAATGCTTTATTTTCAATGGTGTATGCCTCGAAAGTTTATTTTTAAACACACATGACTAAAATTGTACGATTATGACAGGAAAAACAGCAAGTTTCAATTGGCGTTAAAAGAAAAACACCCTGTATAACACAAAAAAAGTATCCTATGTCCGTCTCCTGGTTCTAAGCTACCTCCCCACCAATTTTGAGCCAAATCGGTATAGCCGTTCTTGAGTTATAAGTGAAGTAACTAACACGACTTTCTTTTATAAATATAGATGTATTAACTCAAATACCACTAAAAACGCAATACAGACTACATCTAAAACAACGTGTCCTGTGAAAATGAAATCGAGTTAACTGGCTCATTAAATAAATGAATAATTTTAAGTGTATTATTCTATGCGCCTGTCAAATCGATTTCATTTTATTATTTTCACAGGTATCTTTGTTTTGGATGAGGTCTGTATTGCGATTTTAGAGGGTTGGAGAATTATTCTTTGGATGTGATATCGAAGAATTTAATTTCTTATGATGTTCCAAGAATAATTGGCGGGATATTAGCTCTTTGCGCATTAAACTTCTCAAGTGTAATTCGGTTTGCACCAAGATTGTGAGGTTTTCACTATAGAAATCATAATTTATGAGGAACATAAAATTAATATACCTAAGCTTTATTTGAATTGTGATAACGTCTCTTTCATTGGAATTACATTCAGAATAACTTTTCAAATTTCCGTAAAGCCCAAAGCTCCCTCTAGCGTGCTGTCATCAAAATATTAATATAAAATTTTTTTTTGGAATTTCACTATGAAATTCGGCAGATTGGTATAAAATGAAATCCTGAGCAACATTCCGTTCAGAAACTTTTTGATATTGTTCTGCTTTCTACGACTTTTGGTCATTTTTCTAAAAAAATGTTAATTTTGACAAGTTTTCAGAATAACACCATCAATGACACATATGTCAAAAATCATCGTTTCTTGAGCACCAACTTTTACGAACCCAAATTTCAAGAAACTATAGAGGCGAATTAATTTGTTGTTTGTGTTAAAGATATTTGATCATTCTTTTCATGTTCATTTTGGATAATTATTGTCATCTATTACTGACGAAATCATATTTTCAACCTATAATAATTTTTATGAGTGTGTGTAATCTTTCTAACATTTCAATACTCTCGAAACAGATTTGGACAAGGTAATCTTAATTCTTAAAGGAAATTGATACCAAGATTCATGTGAATTGAGAAGAAAAAAAATGCAACATAAATATTCAATTATCGAATTGTAACCCTGTGTTTAAATATGTATATAGGATATGGTATATCATTGTTGTAGAGAGTGGAATATATTAATATGGCTAGTTGAAAAAAGGAAGGGAAAATATTTCATCCAACAATTAAAATGTATGAATTACCAGATCTGGTAGTGCCAAGCAATATTTCCTCAATTTTACATGGATCTTGGTATCACTTTTCATTGGAAATTATGATTAACTTGTCCAAATCTGGTTTGGGAGTATTGAAATGTCACATCAAATTTCACACAGTATTTAATGAAAATTATAAATTAGTCAAAAATTTTCTATAGAAAATGACGAAAGTTATCTACAAAGTACAGCCTTGATTAAAATGAACGAAAAATTTAAACACAAGCGAAATTAAATGAGCAATAAAAATTCTGTCATCCTGAATAGGATATAAGAATTGGTATAGCACCGCTATACAGGGTGAAATATCAATCTAGCTATATAGCTATAGCTATAGTTAGTTAGTTGAAACAATGGACTCACATCGATTTATTGAACAAAAAAATGTATCTATTAATCGTCCTCTATGATAGTACCAAAGCCACATTTTTGGATTATTTGGTTGAATCACTCTTCTATGCTCATAAAGATGGCAGATATGTTCACGTACAGGGTGAACAAAGATAGCAAATGTGCAAAATTATCATACTCCGGTCCTGATTTTTTTAATTTCAGAAACAGTTAATAAGAGTGGTCGAAAATAGTGACATAACTGCAGACTTTGAAATCTGTCAGTTGATTGATTCGCAATTTTCTGGACTTTGAAATTTCCCTCAACATCCGAAAACCATCTTGTGTATCTACAGCCAAGGATCTCTGGCGATTAAGACGATCGTTTTATGTATTCCGTTTGTCGCATCCATCCCGGGATTCCTGTAGACTCCACCCAATAGTATGAAAAGCCTCGACGTAGAACGTCAGAGCTAGACAACCGGATAGCAATTCGGAACACGGCATGAAATTACGACGAGGAAATGAAATTTTCAATATGACCCGAAGTTCCATTTTATAGTCCCTTTTATTACGCTGTGAGAGGTCCTTTAGTCTTTACTGGACCGCATGGAATACTAGTTTTAAGAGCCCGCAGACCAAGAATTAGATTTAGTGGTCCTCTGCTCTCACATTGAGTTTCCCCTCATCAAAAGGTGCAAGACTTTTATCGGTGCCGAAACGAACGACAGCTGTAGCTGAAGTTTCTGTATAATTTCATCGTGTCTGCTCCAGTTATATAAAGACATCAGACGGGTGAGTGGGATATTCTGTACAAAACCAGCGGGTATATTGGGATGTCAAGCAGCATTATGTAAATGAACATCGTTAAGTAAAGACTTCTATTTGAAATTCAAGAGAGAAGAAACCAAGTTCACGTTATAGCTTGATAATCCCAGTACCTCTTCCAACTTTATCGAAAGTAATAAGCAACAGAATAATTTTTGAGAACTTTCACATAGATCTATCTCCCTTCGATATGATATTCCTCAGAAACTTATATCTATATGACTAACAAGCTAGATTTATATCAACTACTTAATATTTGATCATTCAAACCAGAAATAAGAGAAACATGTTCTTTAATAAACAAATATAATCCATATATAATATTTGATAATTCATTTTTGTCGCGCATATTCATTGGAGCAGATCACCAACTAATTTACCCATATGTCTGTAATTTCCGAATTTTTTGCCGAAAATGTTCTCAAACACTTAGTTCTGACTAACTTATAAAGAATCTTAGGTCGAACTCGACTCTACCCAGCCGACCGTTTGCACGATTACACTCAAACGAAATCAGTTTAATGGGCAAAATCGGCGTAGTGGTTTCGGAGTTATACCATCCAAATTTTTGTTTTCCAAATGACTCGAAGAATACTGATCTGATCGAATTGAAACTCGGCAGTTAGTTGAAAAATAGGAAGCAATAATTCGTGAGGTACGTATATCTAGTAAATTTAAAACAAATATTCAAACAAATTTTGTCTCTCAGAATCTCAGAAACTGTCCGTCAGATATTGCTGAAATTTAGCCTTATTCCAAAGCCAAGCCCTAGATTTAACTCGATCGGATCTATGTTGTTAAAGATTTTTGTAAAATATATAAAAATTATAACCAATGGACTGGACATGCGAACGCAATTAAATTAACTTGTTAATATAGACAATATCAGACATGCGTTCCCAGGTATCAAAATTTATACTATAAAGACATATTATTTTCTTTCACCAAATCAATCGGGTAATTTTATCATTTCATGTTGCTGTGGTGATGAAGTTATCATCACAATAATATAACAACAAAGATAATTAATTATTAACGCACAAACCTTTGCTTGCGCATTCGCCATTTTGTCGTTCCATATAATCATACCTATTCTGTTTGCGTATTACTATAAACATTGATATTCAAGTCATATTGCTATCCACCTAATTTTTAACAATATGGCTATGGTATTAAGTATCCTTTTCGGACTGTTATATAGCAATATCGGTTATCCATTTTCTCCCAGCAATATTGCTATCAAGTAGGTCAAAATTCATTGATTTTAGAGCTGACAACACTGTATTTTAAGACTTATGTGGAATAGAAGAATTTAACCTTAATTGATAAACATTTCGTCCGTATTTCGGTGGTTATTCGTTATTTCTAACGAAATATATAAAATATCACGAAGGCGAAAAACTAACTGTTCGTTATGAAACTAACAAGATGGAGTTATTGTACAATTTTCAGGAAATACACCAAATATTGATAACCGCTACTATGACCGAAAAGTTGAAGACTTGCAAACTTAAAAAAATATTGAATTTTAATTTTTTCCTGCCGTCAGTAAGACTTCGAATGCACACTTCTAAGTGAAATGGAACAGTATGGCCAAGTTCCACTAGGCGATCGCAACGTTCGTAGAGTCGTCTGCGCAGTTCTGCGAACGTGCGCGTGATCGTTGTGAGACCTTAGTGGAACGCGCCCTATGTCTCCTAGTTTTCTCCTGAACAAATTCCCTCAGTTCTCCAATTAAATCAAAAGAAGTCATCTCTGTATTAAGGCGGAATTAATAGTTTATTTAATATTTTTCATCCAGTCAGTCAGTCTTCGAATGTATATCTCTTAACTTAAAAGAAGCAGTATATCTCCTAGTTTGCTCATGAACAAATAAATAAATGAATAAAACTCCCTCAACTCTTCAATTAAATCAAAAGCATCAATCTTATTATCAAGTCTGAATAGTTTGTGAACTTTTCTGTTTACAACTAGAAGGGATTGTTAGTGTCAAAACTAAGACTTATAGAAAGTTCCTTAAATTTCACTTAATTTTCACTTAAATTTTTTTTTTCACTTAATTTTTGTAAGGTAAAGGTATACCTTTACCTAACAAATATAAACGATTATGTATACCTATATATTAAAGGACCTACCTATTTTCAATATTTTCGAATTCTTGAAAGAAAAAATGGCTCACTGCCATATTCCAAATCTTGTTATCCTCTTAGCAAGTACTATTATAAGGTTGCTGGGAAAGCAATGTGGATAGCAATATGTTTCTAAAAATGACAGATCATAGTGCTCAAAATCGATGATTAGAATAGCAATATTTCGAATCTTGCTGTGGAAGCAATATCTTTCTCTTAGCAATATTGTTATGCGCAAACAGAATAGGTCTGATTGTATATTGTTCTCTTCGCAAATTATAGAGACACGCATTCGTGGAAAATTTTCTATCATTTTGAAGCTCTCGTGGTATTCCATATAATTTTTTCCAGTCATTTTCAACTAAATTACTGTTAGCATGACTTATTTTTGTGCGCATGTTCTATATGGTAGGTTGCGCATCCGAATGCGACGGTTGATTTCGTTAATGGGCATAATCGTCCAAACGGAAATTTTGTTTTCAAACAATATAGATCCGATCGAATTGAAAATTGATGACTAGTTGTAGAATACCGACACAAAGACTTAGTGGGCATCGTATCACTAGAAAATTTTAGAATAATTATTAAAAAATATTCTATATCTCCGAAACTATCTGTCCGATATCGCTGAAATTTTGCGAGAGCCTTAAAAACCTAATTCTACAGCCAAGTTTAAATTTGAACTTGATCTGATCTATATTGTTGGAGTTATTGAAAAAATACCGGAAACCGGGTTCAGTATCTGGTTGGGTAACCGTTACCACGATAACCTTTGAACGGAAAGAGATAGTGACTTGCAATTTTCAGGATATGTTGCACATCCTAAAGCGAATTTTGTTGTTATTTCCACAATATCTCGAAATATGATAATCCGATCCAATTCAAACTGGGTAAAAACTTGTAGAATTCGATCTCATCACTAAAAAATAATGTTCAAATTTTCAACTTTCAAATTTTTTCATCAAAATTTTTTATTTCAGCAACTACATATTTGTTAGATTCCGCTGAAATTCTGCACAAACCTTCAACCCCAATATCATTTTCAGATTATTGTCACAAATACAGATTGGATCGAATTGATATATATAGTATTATTATAATATATATAGGTTCTCGGCTGAAACAAATGGCTTGAATTTATTCCGAATTTGTGCATTTTCATTCGTGAAATAATCCCCAAAATCCCCCTTCCGCTTCGAAATTATAAATTATTTTTCACTCATGTGCTTTTTTTGCGTATTTCACTCATCCTTCAGACTCTTGGAGGAAACACTCAGTCGTGGAAAATTATAGATATTTTTGAAGTTCGTATAATCCCCGAAAATCTGAAAAATTTTCAGCCCCTCTTCTCAATACCATGTCTATTACTATACAATAATCGTATACACATGAATCCATCTTTCTCCTTTATCCCGGGATCCTGGATACCAATTGGGTTGAAAATAAGCAATTTGAGATAAATATTTTTCGAAAACCAATCAAGCTCAAAATATGATATCCACTATGAACATTCGCCCTGCTAATTCGTGATTTTACTTACTCAACACTTTCGAGCAGTTATCCATTGTATCATTACGCCAACTTGACTATAATAAGAACAGAATTTCGAATTATCCCAAACTTCGAGTTGGAATGAAAACATTCGTAAGGTAATTCAGTTTCAACTCTTGTTGGAATGAGTAAATCGAATCAATTAGCAGCGGGGCTTAGAGGAAGTTTCCTTAAAGTAAAATCGGAAACTTTTTAATTCACATTGAAATTTGTTTTTAATAGGTTTGGATTCATTAGCTTATTTATATTTTAATACGGTGCCACGCTATGAGTCGTTAAAATTAATTTCTATAATCAACCTTTTATTACGTTTCATTGAAATTTGTTCTATGAGAAATATTCTTGTGAAAAACGTGCAAAACTGATTGAAGTCAGTTGGGAATTTTATCCGTTATTATTTATCAACCATCAAAATAAATAAACAATGACCATTATAATACAGACTTATAATGATTTTCCTCAAATATACATTTAGAACGAAATCAATTATAGACAATTCGCTTTTCATGAAATATACAAGGTGTCTCGGTTTTTGTTAAAATGTTTCGTTCATTTGATTCATCTTTTTACATTGTAGATAATTGTCGTCATTTGTTAATGAGGAAATAAAATATTCTGCAAATTTTTATTTTTATTAGCTTGTAAAATTTTTCTATTCTCTCAATGCGGATTGAGATCAAGTTAATCTAAGATATACCAATACTCATGTCCTATGATACCTGGCACGACACTGAACCCAATCGGGCCTTCACATGACCTATCGACAAGAAATCTTGGATCAAGACTCAAGATCTGCCAGCGAAATATATTTTAATACACTTTTATGTCTTTATATCATGTGCAGCCATACGATAAATAAATAATAAACAAGTGCGTAAGAAAGTGATCAGGACGAGTTCATAGAACTTGGTACATGAATAAATATGCCATTTTGATTTGGTATATCATTAAATAGTTTCTTTGTGGGTTTTCTCTCCCAAACTCTGAAAAATATCTTTTTTTCAAGTTGTTGTTGTTTGCTTCTGCGTAATAAACACAAGATATTTGTCAGAAGCAAATAATCGAACAATGTTGCCTAACAAATAATAACGAAACAACATCAACGAAGAAACAACCATATCGTAACGTTTCGGAGTCAGACTCCTTCGTCAGACGCTCAATGAAAATCTTCAGGATTATTTGGTTGATAGTTATTCTGAAATTCGAGAATTGTCACATTGCCAGTATTTGGAAATCATAGCTAACATAGTTTTACTTTGCATGGAAATTTCCAAGCTCCAACTCCTTTTTCAATAAATTCAGCCAAATATGGTCTCTATCATGTTCTGACATACCTGTTTTCATTTTCCTAGATGTATAACGTAATTTGGGTATTTTGGTTTGATTGAAGAATTTTTGGAAGTCTTAACAAATTACTGAAACACGGCCATCAGTATTCGGATTGATAAATATGAATCTTTCGGTTCGGAGTTATAAAGCCAGTTGAATGAATATCAACATCGTTATGGAAACATCATAGAGTCACATTAAATTATGTATTTCATTGATTTTGAGATTTTTCCTGAATTAACATAAAATGAAATGGGCACCTGCCATCTTTATTCATTTGCTCCGGAATTATATATGAGACGAACTTCAATAGAATTTTAATCCCATTAGATATGCATCCAACTTACTTATTCGTAATGTTTCTTGCTGAAATGAAAGCTCGAGTTCCATATCATATTTCTCATACGTCTAATTGGCTTGGCAACATTTGCATGTCATACTGACATCTACTGCAGAACTAGAACTATACAGCTCTTATCATTTGCATATTCATATTCGAGTAAATTTAACATAAGTTACGAGGCTACGAAAGATGGATACTGTGTTGGGGAATTGAGAAGAAACTGAATAGTGTGAGATGTGAATTTAATCGTATTTTGGGAAACTCAAATCTAATTTCACATCCTCGCAAAGTGTATTAGCAGCTGCTTTTTTAATCTGTTTTATATGCCCAAACTCGCGAAACTGCTCTACTATTTTACTTATTGTTCCTTGGGTTATAGGCGGAATTTTTTCGTGAAACAAGCGACTTACTTCTTTTTGTGTTCAGGTGTTATCTACGTAACCAATCATTTGTAAATTTGTTAATTTGTGCATTTCCGTTAATCTAACACTCATTCAAAATTGAAGTTAATGAAATTCAAACACAAATTAAACAATTATTTATAAACTTCAACACATCAGCACAAAACAATATGCGAAGGCGTTCTATATAAAGAAACTAACATTGCCACAGAAAGTGTTTTACGTAGTTTTCATGGTACCATCTGGAAAATACAATGATATGTTTTTTTTTCCTTTTCACATCTTGAAGGCAAATAAGTTTCGTGTTATTGTAATAAGATTTGGGAATATTCGAGGGAATATTATAATGAATTCCGGTAATCACATGATTTTATTTTTTTTGCGCGTATGTTCTGGGGAACATCGCGTTATAGTTTTGCCCAAATGTCTGTAACTTTCGAATTTTTTGACGAAAATGGTCTCAAACGATTAAGTTCGACTCCCCAATGAAGAATTCGAGGTCAAATTTGATTCTGTCCGTCCGGCCGTCCGGCCGTTGCCACGATTACTTGAGAACGAGAAGAGCTAGCAACTTGAAATTTTCAGGGTAGGTGGCGCATCTCAATACGACGGACAAGTTCGTTAATGGGCATAATCGGCCCAGTGGTTTCCGAGTAATAATTTTGTTTTCAACCAATATAAATCCGATCGAATTGAAACTTGGTGGGTAGTTGTAGAATATGATCTTAAGCACGTTTGTGGAATTTTGTGCGAATCGTATGGCTAGAAAATTTTTAAAAAATTATTAAAAAATATTTTTGTTGTCACGATAACTTGAGAACGGAATGAGATAGCGGCTTGAAATTTTCAGGTTAGGATGAAAACCAGAACGCGACATTTCAGTTTGTTTATGAGCATAATCGGCCAAACGGTTTCAGAGTTATAGCCATCTGAAATTTTCTGAAATTTCGTGGTTTTTGTTCCTCATTAACTCAAAAAGTACTGAACCGATTGAATTCAAACATGGTTATTAGTTGTAGAATGCCAACGCGGAAATGTTTGCAAAATTTGGTGAGGATAGCATTTGTAGAAAATTTTTAATAAATCATTGAAAATAAAAAAAAAATTCTATATATCAGTAACTATTCGTTTGAAATTGCTGAAATTTTGCAGGAGCCTTCATAACCTAACTCTACTGCCAAGTTTCAAGTTTTAATACGATCGGTTAAATATTGTTGGAGATTCGAGCATTCTTGTGCGAGTTCAGTAGATGGGTGACCGTTGCCTCGATAACTTTCGAACGAAAGGAGATAGGGACTTGCAATTTTCAGGGTAGGTTGCGTATCCGAAAGAGAGTGTTGAGTTCGTTTTTGGGCATAATCGGTCTAACGGTTTCCGAGTTATACCCACCTGGAATATTATTTCCTTGATAACTCAAAAAATAAATATTCGATCGAATTGGTGCTTGGTAACTAGTAGTAGAAAATCAACATAAAGACGTGTTTAAAATTTTGTAAGAATCGTATCCCTAGAAAATTTGAAAAAAATGACGAAAAAAAAATTTCAAGAACCAATTTTTTTTTCGTGACTTTTTAAAAATTTTCTAGGGGTACGGTTCTTGAAATTTTTTTTTCGTCATTTTTTTCAAATTTTCTAGGGATACGATTCTTACAAAATTTTAAACACGTCTTTATGTTGATTTTCTATCAAGGAAACAATATTCCAGGTGAATATAACTCGGAAACCGTTAAACCGATTATGCCCAAAAACGAACTCAACACTCTCTTTTTTATTTTGAGTTTTGCAATACACACGAAAGTGATAACATTTCTGAAAAGAGAATGGTGCGACCTTTCAAACGATGTATCACAATCCCATACATACTTCCTATTTGAAGAATTGGGAGTTGTACCTGTCTTTCGAAGGGGGTTGAAAGTAGCGTTTGCATCTTTACGGAGAAGAATAAAATGAAACTGTGCAGCTTTATTTTAAATTCTATAAATTTATTGAACGAAGAATTCGTGGGAGATTGTGTCCAAAATTGAAAAAGCAGCACTTAAATGAGGTGAGTATGCTTTGGCGTGCTTGTTCAACTTCATGGCCAAAGAGGACATACAATGAGAAATGGATTTATGAATTCAATATTCGATGAAGAATTGATATTTTTATCAATAACATATCAAATAATCACGTTTCGTTATGGACGCCGGAATTTCAGGATAATATTGACCAAAATTTAGTCAATATCCCATGACGGTAATTCTGTGTCACTTATATTGCCCTACTGGAATGAATCTGGTACACATTTTTTGATATAATACTTCAATATTTCCAACAATACAAATCCGATCTAGTTTCAATCTAGAACTTGGCTGTAAAATGTAGCTTCTCGCAAAATTTCAGTGATATCCTACATATACTTTGTGAGATACATATTTTTTTGCGCTCTTGTTACTCGGAGCAGAGTGCTTATCAAATGGCCAAATGTCTGTAATTTTGTGAATTTTTCGGATGAAAATGGTCTTAAACGATTTGGTTCGACTCACTGATCAAGAATCCGTGTTCAGAATCGATTCTGCCCGGCTGCAGACACGATAACTCTCGAACGCAATGAGCTAATCAGTTGAATTTTCAGAGTTGTTTGGGGAGATAAATATCTCGATTGAGTTCATTATTGGGCGAACTCGACCTGATGGTTTCGGAGTAACGAAAAAAAAATTTTTTTTTTACATTACGACTTTTGAATTAAATTCTTTTAAGATGCAGTTTCATCATAGGAATTCATTGATGTCATTTTCAACTCTAACAAATCAATATTTTCGGAGATATGATTTTTTTAAATTTCAATATTAAATCGTAACTCTATGATTCCACATAACACATCGAAAATTAACGTCCATATCTATGAATGTGATTCATCATCATGAATGTCATCATGTATACTCCATTGACTTTTATAAAGTCTTCCGTGGTTGGCCATGATTTAGGTCTATCACGTTTTTGTAACTCAAACAGAGGCAGGTTGGCACTGCTGAAATATCGTCAAGGTCAAACAAATTCGCCGAGACGTTGCCAATTTCTACTCTCAACATAATCTTCAATCTTAGACAAGATATTATCACAGATCATTATCTTCGACTCAATGAAAAATGATATACGATTTACCCTTATTTATTCAATATTGTGACGCGTTTCGTCGACACAGCGACTTCATCAGACTACATCATACTAAATTCTTAACAAGTTATTATCTCCCTATACCTAGATGACATGGACACAGAATCATTTAAAACTAATTACATGAGAAACTTATTTAAAACAAACTACATAATAGACTTATTTAAAACTAATTACATGAGATTTCACTGCTGGTTTCTTTGTACACATTAACAATAATTCATTCCTAATGCTTTTATAAATTGATTATCTATTTGAAAATATTGAGTAACGGTGAAACATTTAGATCTAATTGTTCATTAACTAAATTACCCGTATGTTTTTCCCTATTTATTTCGACTATTTCCCAGTAATTGAGTTGCGCACCTTTATTCAAATTGTGTAGAATTTTGAAATCCGGGTTAAACTTATGTCCTTCTGCTAATAAATGATTCGAATCATTTATTAGCAGAAGGACATAAGGTACGTATGTTTGTTTAGAAGTTTTCCTACCGGGTTATTCAGGTACCTTTATTCTTTTTTCAAATGAACTATCACAAAGTAACGGACTACTGTATTCATTATTTTTGGCGCTCTTGTTCCTAGGAACAGAGTGCTTATCATTCTGCCCAAATATCTGTAATTTTCGAATTTTTGGCTGAAAATGGTCTTGAACGATTTGGTTTGACTCACTGATCAAGAATCCGTGGTCAAAATCGATTCTGTTCGGCCGGCCGTCCGTCCGGCCGTTAACACGATAACTCTCGAACGGAATGAGCTAGACAGTTGAAATTTTCAGAGTAGGTTTCAGGGATAAATATCTCGGTTAAGTTCGTTATTGGGCAAAATCGGTCTAATAGTTTCGGAGTAACGAAAAACAATATTTTTTTTACATTACAACTTTTGAATTCAAAATTTTTTTAAGATGCAGTTTCATCATAAGAATCCATAGTTATCATTTTCAACTCTAAAAAGCTAACACTTTCGGAGATATGATGTTTCAAAGTTTCAATAATACATCGTAAGTTCTATGTATTCACATCAGAATATGAACACATAATCTGTCTGTGATCAGTATTCATAAAGGTCATCTTTTCTAGCTATAAGAGATTGTCATATCATAGTTGTTATTTTCTCTTGGAAAGCAAAAATTCGATTCTTGAATTTGTTAATATATACAAGACTGTTTTGATTTAGCTTATGGAGGCAATAGGAAAGAAGATCATAATGGAATCATCAAAAGAAATTACTGTTCGTTGACCACTGAGGTTAATATTACCTTTTACTTTCTTAAGTAGTGGTAGTGAGACATGTTCCTATATACAGTATTTTCATAATGTTGCTAGCAAAAAAATACTGAAATATGGATCTACATTTGTGTATCAATCATTTTTTGGCGCTGTAGTTCCTCGGAACTGAGTGCTTATCAATTTGCCCAAATGTCTGTAATTTTCGAATTTTTCGATGAAAATGGTCTTAAACGATTTGGTTCGACTCACTGATCAAGAATCCGTGGTCGAAAATCATTCTGTCCGGCCGGACCGGTTTTTACAAAACAAATTCAAAATAAAATATTTTTCAATAAGCAGTTTTACCATAAGAATCCAATGATATCCTTTTTAACTCTAACAAGCTAATACTTTCGGAGATATGATTTTTCAAAATTTCAATAATAAATCGTATTTCAACGTTGTCACACAATGATATAATTATCATCCGGTCCGGTATGAATTGTCATAATGTCAAATTATTTTCCTGAGACATGTCATTATCTAATCAATCGAAGAATTGTGAGCGAAGTGAGAAAAATCTCAGTTGTTTGCTCCGAAATTAGTTTTTCTCAGAAAAGTCTTACATTTCGGAACGGAACATGAAGTAAGAGATCTGAGAGTAGTGAGACTGCTTTTCATCCATAGACATAGATATAACTCTCGAACGGAATGAGGTAGGTAGTTGAAATTTTCAGAGTAGGTTAGGGAGATGAATATCTCGGTTAAGTTCGTTATTGGGCAAAATTGGCCAGATTTAATTTGATTTCTTCCATGGTGCAGTTCTCCTTCTCATGATTGCTCATTTAATCTTGATAAATAAACTATCATTTGTATTGAACTTCCTTTTTGATGCAGTTATATCATATGAATACATTGATATAATTCCCAACTCTGAGAAACCAATACTTTCGGAGATATAATTTTCCTGTTTGAACTAGAGCGCCAGAAAGCTCCTGTCCACAGGGCTTGAACCCATTGATCTTGAGTTAAGGTTCATAATACAGAAAAGAATGTGTTAGTGGTATGAATTATTAAATTTTAAATTTGAAAAGAGGATAGTATTCTATTAATATATTTTGAACTATTGAAATAATTTGTTCGAAATCCACTACCTACTCAAATTTCAGGAATAAATGGACAATCTGCTATGATTGTCTCCAGCCTTGCTCTAGACATTTCGATGATACTTTCCTTAGGTATTTCGATTTGTGAAAACTATGCACCGAGTGTAAGTTGCAACAACCCATTCCACGAGGTTGAATCATTGCAGATTGCTCATTTAATCTTGATAAATAAATTTGATGACAAAGCATTAAGGCATTGAAGCATTTTAGATTGCTTTTTTTTATAAGATCATTTTTCAAGTATTTTTTTTAAACGACACTTTTTTTAAATTTTATTTCGTTCATGATGCATTTCTTTCATAGGAATCCATTGATATAATTCCCAACTCTGAGAAACCAATACTTTCGGAGATAAAATTGTCTGTTTGAACAAGAGCGCCAAAAAGCTCCTGTCCACAGGGCTTGAACCAATTTTCAATAAAATTCCAACACTTGTTTCTTGATTTCTATTCAAGAAAATAGCATAATTGAATCTTCCAACGAGTTTATATAAGTGAAATAACATTACCAACAGAGGAAAAATGTTCTTCCTTAGTCGCCAGGACTGTGAAATTATTGAATTCACATAATATCTTCTCAAATTCATTATTTTCCGAAGTAAATTGACATTGTGGAAAATACCTAATTACTACAACCGCTATGTAGAGAGGACAACGTTGCGTATTTATCTGACAGGAAGATGACATTTTCAAAATATACAATGTGTATGAGATGTGTCAAACTTTCATGGCCATCCGGGAGACTTTATAAAAGTGAATGGAGTAAATGTTATGCACAGTGCAAAACTGGAATCAGCCCAGAATAGGTGAACGAGGGGTTGTTCTACGATCAAGTGTTCAATGGCAATTCATAAATGTTGGTAATGAAAGATAACTTTTGTGTAAAACTTGTAGCGGTGTTAAAACACAGTCTGAATCATGCATCTGTATACCTACAATATGTGAAGTTCGAGTGTGAAGGGTATTTAGTTTAGTTTTGTGTGTGATCGTCATTGCTTCGGCGGATTTTCTTGATCATTGTTTTGTTTCATCTTTAAAAAGTTATTCAAACAACGATATTATTCAATAAAAGTTTAAGATCTCGTTGAATAATGTCTAATGGCTTTATATTATTTTCAGGCTTACACCTTCGCAGTAGTGGCGACGACTGTCGGATGCCAGCAGAGGGGGCTGGCCCCACCTCGGACTCGTTGCGAGATAGGCACCAGAAGTATTCTCAGCGCCTGCTTGAAACCGCCGGAAATGGCTACGATCCAGAATTCGCGCGCATGGAATCATGGCTAGATGAGCATCCAGATTTTGTGCAGGACTATTTTCTGAGGTGAGTTTTAATTTTCTGAAGCCCCATAAATTGTACGTACCCAGACGCCAACCTGAATCGCACATACACTGGCAGATGGGTCAGGGTCTTCTGCTAAGGGACTTCTTCTGATTAGCGAGCCGCCGCATCATTTATTCGTTTCAATAGACCACATTTGTTAGGTTAGGTGGTAATTGCGCGCGTGTTCCGCAAGGAACAGCGTGCTATCATTTCGTCACAATGTCTGTATTTTTCGAATTTTTATTCGAAAATGGTCTCAAACGATTGGGTTCGACTCCCTGATGAAGAATTCGAGGTCAAATTCAATTCTGTCCGTCCGGTCCGGCCGGCCGGCCGGTCCGGCCGTTAGCACGATGACTCTCGAACGGAACGACTTAGAGCGTTGAAATTTGCAGGGTAGTTTCGTAGCGTAAATATCTCGGACAAGTTCGTTAACGGGCGAAATCGACCGAGCGGTTTCGGAGTTAAGGCCGTTTTTAGTAAAAACGTTTTTTATGAATATTTCCGGGACCGATCACTCGATCTTTTTGAAATTTGGCATCAGATTGTAGAATCATGACCTTTATATGCCTGCGAAGTTTTGTGTTGATCGAACGGCCCTAAAGTGGCAAAAAAAAATTTTGAAAATTTGAAAATTTTGTTTTCACGATAACTCGAAAAATACTGATCTGATTAAATTGAAACTCAGTAGTTAGATGCAAAAGACCAAAGCAAACACTCGATATTATGAGGTTTTAAAAGAATATTCATAGCAATTCAGTGCAAGGACAAGTCAGTTTGGGGGATGTAGCGTTG
This sequence comes from Halyzia sedecimguttata, assembly GCA_937662695.2. NCBI lineage: Eukaryota > Metazoa > Arthropoda > Insecta > Coleoptera > Coccinellidae > Halyzia > Halyzia sedecimguttata. The sequence goes on along the minus strand of OW569416.2, from coordinate 3,142,411 downwards.
TTTCCGAGTTAAAGTGTCCGTACCGTGGCCTTGGGGCTAATTTTGAAATTGATGTTACCGCTTACAGGCATTTTTCGTTATGCGCATGAGCAGACCATCAGTGATTTAACTGGTGGTGTGTTCGTCAGAGAGGATTACGGTTATGGGGTGGCGGATGCTATTCCTCCATAGAATCCCCTGTTGAGGGTCTGCGCATGCGTGGATTAAAGATGTGATATCTCCTGAACCACTAGTGCTGGAGAATCGAAGTTTTTTGTAAGGTGTGTTATTTTGAGAGGACTTTTAGCCGCCAGTAGAATGCGCATGCGCAGAAGAGAAGTGACTGTTTTTGGGTTGGATGGGTTATGTTGGGAGTGCTGAGTCGATATTATGAGGTTTTAAAAGAATATTCATAGCAATTTAGTGCAAGGACAAGTCAGTTTGGGGGATGTAGCGTTGTTTACGAGTTAATGTGTCCGTACCGTGGCCCTGGGGCTAATTTTGAAATTTATGTTACCCCTTACAGGCATTTTTCGTTATGCGCATGAGCAGACCATCAGTGATTTAACTGCTGGTGTTTTCGTCAGAGAGGATTAGGGTTTTGGGGTGGCGGATGCTATTCCTCTATAGAATCCCCTGTTGAGTGTCTGCGCATGCGTGGATTAAAGATGTGATATCTCCTGAACCACTAGTGTTGGAGAATCGGAGTGTTTTGTAAGGTGTGTTATTTTGAGAGGACTTTTAGCCGCGAGTAGATTGCGCATGCGCAGAAGAGAAGTGACTGTTTTTGGGTTGGATGGGTTATGTTGGGAGTGCTGAGTCGATATTATGAGGTTTTAAAAGAATATTCAAAGCAATTCAGTGCAAGGACAAGTCAGATTGGGGGATGTAGCGTTGTTTCAGAGTTAAAGTGTCCGTACCGTGGCCCTGGGGCTAATTACGAAATTGATGTTACCCCTTACGGGCATTTTTCGTTATGCGCATGAGCAGTCCATCAGTGATTTAACTGCTGGTGCTTTCGTCAGAGAGGATTGGGGTTTTGGGGTGGCGGATGCTATTCCGTTATAGAATCCCCTGGTGAGGGTCTGCGCATGCGTGGATTCAAGAAGCGATATCTCCTGAACCACTAGTGTTGGAGAATCGGAGTTTTTTGTGAGGTGTGTAATTTTGGGAGGACTTGCAGCCACGAGTATACTGCGCTTGCGCAGACGAGAAGTGAGTCAGTTTGGGGGAAATAGCGTTGTTTCCGATTTGAAATGTCTGTATGGTGGCCCTGAGGCGAATTGATAAATAACTATATTCGGTAGATCTATATTAAAATACGTTCGGATTTGGAGAAGATGCAATTGCGTCCCTAACGGAGGACCCACAACCGCATTTTTTTCCGATCTACGGTAAAGCTAACAGCCAAACTGTATTGATAGCTATATTTGTTAAAGGAACTTGAAAAAAAAAAAAGCACTGACGTGAAGTCAGTACTCTTTAGCGCGCGTGTTCACGGTGGCTAATTTGAATTGAATGATGAGTACTTCAAGCTCAGTGGATAGAGCGAGCCGAAGATCTACCCAAAGGATAGTGGACACCATTCACTGTCGGTTCAAAAATTAACAGTGCTGTATCTAAGCTGCCATCAGGATAGAGTAACAAAGTTGGAAAAGAACACAAGTGACTCTCCTTAGTCGCACAAGCTCCTTGAAGATTTGGGAGGGTCAGTATAATCCTAATCATGTTTATAGCACGCGCGCAAAAGCAGATTGACTTAACAATGAAAGAAAAAGTGTAAAAAGTCAATCTGCTTTGGCGCGCGTGCTATAAACATGATTAGGATTATACTGACCCTCCCAAATCTTCTAGGAGCTTGTGCGACTAAGGAGAGTCACTTGTGTTCTTTTCCAACTTTGTATCTCAGTACCCGAGATTTATACACAGAACTGCAACTCCATTTATGAGGGTTCGAGGGTGGAAGTTACAGATTTCTTAATTTTTCTTTTTTTTTTGTTCGTTAATTCTAGTCTGCCGGCCAAATTTTAGATTTCTAGGACTTCGCAAAGTACCATAGTTTTATTAGTTTATTATTATAATGTTTACCGGGATAGGTGTGAAGTGTGACCCAAAATTTTGTTGGGATGCCATTTTTATTCTGCATCAACAGAACATATCCAGATGCAACTCGCATAAATTGATATCAGAGGTTTCAAAAGATATTTATTCTATTCTTTAGTCAATAGGTCACAGTTTCATAAAAAAATTGGGGCAAGTATAAATGCGGTGTTTAAAATATAGAAGTAGCATGGGAATTCGGTTGGGGCGAGTGTAAATTGATGAACAACTTAAACATTAACAGAATATTCAATTGAAAAAGATACATGCAGTATACACTTGGCCCAAATCTTAGCCCGATGTACCTTACACACTTGAAATTCCCCTTAATAGGGGTTGGCGGGATGAAGTTACAGATTTCTCAATTTTTTCTTTTGTGACTGGTGTCAGGTAGGTGTTAATGAAAGCTAATATAGCTAATAAGCTCTCTAATTTTATCCAGACCGAAAACCCAACAGAATGGCAAACATGGCAAAGTAATAAACAACAACAGAAACATCTTCCGCCTCTAACTGGGGTATTAACGACACCATATCGCTATCACTTTTACACCCCAATTTTCCACAAAAACGAACATAACTTTCAACCTTCAACAATCCCGGTCGTATAAATCTGATATATTCATAGACACGGGAATTGTGTTCCGAAATTCAGTTCAGCGAGAACGTACAGATCGTAACAGATCGTACATAATTTCTAACGAGCCCTGCCATGTTTATGGAACGAGATAAACACCATGCTCTCTACATTTTTATCATGGTGAGATATGGCGTTGCCTCGGTTGTCAGATCGCGTCCCTCTTCTCCGTTGTTCGAAACACCAGCTGATTTTCGAAATGACGATGATTTATCGGCGATGCGAGACTCCCTTGACGCGTGTTAAAATAGCATTGGCATAATCGCATGCTATGCTATTCCATATTTTGTTGCGTTTGTCAGCCGTGAACATGCTCCTGTTCTATTTGGATCGGGGTTGTAATTTGGTTTGTTTTTGGGTAGTTCTATTGTACTGTGCATCTGTTTTAGGTCCCAAAAATTTTTAGAAAGCACTGACGTGTTGTCAGAATTTCAGCGAATTCTGAAGAATACTTTGTGAAATATAACATTTTGTGGAGAATTATTTTTTTTATAAATTCTGTTCGGATATTCATGAAATTCCACGAAAACTAGCGCGTTGATATTAAACATGTACTCACTAAGTTTAATCAGATCGGATTTGTATATTTTAAGTTATTGAGGAAATAACAACAAAATTTAAGATGGGTATAACTCTGAAACCGTTTGGCCGATTATGGCAACTTAAATGCCAAATTCGGATGCGCAATCTACCCTGGAAATTGCAAGTCGCTATCTCTTTCCGTTCTTGAATATCGACGAAAAGACGTATGTGAAATTGTGTGGCGATCGTATCAATAGAAAATTTTAAAAATGTTATTAAAACACTGTATCTCATTGAGTAAGTTCCACTAGGCGATCGCAACGTTCGCAGAGTTGTCTGCGCAGTTCTGCGGTCGTGAGCGTGATCGTTGTGGGACCTTAGTGGAACGCGCCACGCGCCCATTATAACTTGAGGACGGAAAGAGTTAACGACTTGCAAATTTTAGGTTAGTTTGCGCGTCCGAATGCGACATTTAAGTTCGATAATAGTCATAATAGGCCAAACGGGTTTGGAGTTATACCCATCTGAAATTTTGTTGTTATTTCCTCTATAACTCAAAATATACAAATCCAATCCAATTAAATCTCCTGGCTTCACGTAAGTGCCTTTCGCAATATTTTATTCTGGCAATCCTATAAACAACGTTTTCATGAAATTTGGCTGTTTATATTTCAGAAACCGAGCTCACGGTACTATTTAAACTCACACATTTTTCTATCGATCCATCTCACTACAACATAATGAAATTTTTTCGTGCGGGTTTTCTTGAATACAGATTCCTTAAATCTTGTATACTCCGTATACAGTTGAAAAATCTAAAACTACAGGCATTTGGCTGAAATTGTATCGCTCTGCTACGAGCACGTAAAAACAATTCCAAAGACAGTATTCAGTCAACACCTTGGCACATAATCATTCGAATTCAGTCAATTTCAGTAATCTTGAAATATTAGTACGAATTTCTAGGGTATATTTAGCCATTAAACCCAATTATAGTAATCCTCACGATTTAATTAATAGAAGCAACTTCATTATATCCCTAACAAACTAAAGTTACGACATCTGAAGTTACTTTAGGGATTAATAAATTTTTCAACTATTCTCCCTTACCGAATCCAGAATGATTCATTCTTCCCCGTAATCGCGGTTAGTTAACTAACGACCTTCTTCCTAGTCATTAATTTTCATTGAAATCATTAAAATGTCTTCATGCTCGTTTTCGATGCTTCGAGCTCCAACAAAATTGATCGCCCAATATTCTCAGACATGAAATGTAGGCCCGTGAAATTCTATATTCGGAATCATCTTGGATTAATTGCACACCGCAGACCACCAGTCCAAAACAGAAGGCATTTATGAAATGAAGCTGGAGGCTGCTGGCTGACGATATATCGAAGTGGGAGTTTGACGAAGGACACTTCTAAAGGGAGGGAATAAGGAGATATTCCTCATCTCAATTATTTACTAACCCGTAGCTTTGCCTGCTTATTTATTTATCATCAATAAAATACGTTGAAGGAAGAAACCATTTTATGAATGTTCCATGGTGTCATGTGTCATCCAATATCACGTGCAGAAATGCAATTTCAGAATGGCATTTTTGGCGCTCTTTTTCATCGGAACAGAGTGCTTATCAATTTTCCCAAATGTCTGTAATTGTCGAATTTTTAGATGAAAATGGTCTTAAACGATTTCGTTCGACTCACTGATCAATAATTCTTGGTCAAAATCGATTCTGTCCGGCCGATCTGGCCGTTAACACGATAACTCTCGAACGGAATGAGCTAGACAGTTGAAATTCTCTTAGTGAGTTTGCTACATAAATATCTCGGTTATGTTCGTAATAAGGCAAAACCTTTGGTTCCGGAGTAACGAACATTACAAATTTCAAATTCAATATTTGTCAAAATGCAGTTCCACCATAAGAATCCATTGATATCAATTTCAACTATAATAAGCTAATACTTTGGGATTTCAATAACACATCGTACTTCTATGTTTTCACTCAATGCGAATTATATCTGTCTGTATTCTATCTGTGTTCACTTGTAATACATGTCAAATTTATTTCTGTTCTAGTTTGTTTATAATTCGTACTTTGAAAATATTTTGTGATGGAAAACAAGGTTCCGATTCTTGAATTTGTGAATATATACAAGACTGTTATGATAGCAGAAATAATATTGACTGGTTGCATATTGAATAATTTATTTACAAATATTGGGGATGATATAGAAATATGGATCATGCGGAGTAATATATATATGTGGAAAGGTTTAACGGGAAATTCCGTAAAAGGAGCAAATTAAAAATAATTCTGCTGGTACCTGCCGACACGTGTTTCTGCTAGTTCGCTTCTTCAGGACAGGGCAACCAAGAAACCAAGGAAAAGATGGAAATCGAAGTGAAAATAGGTGACACCACACCAGGAGCGAGCAACCAATTATGCCTTCAGCTCTAGGACCTCCATTTCGGAGGTAAACTATGGCATCGGCACGGAGGAAGCATAAGCTACCCGTGCGATGCGACCTCAACTCCTTTTGAGGAATTACCCGTTAAACCTTTCCACATATATATATTACTCCGCATGATCCATATTTCTATGTTTCATATCCTCGGGTTGAGGTCGCATCGCACGGGTAGCTTTTGCTTCCTCCGTGCCGATGCCATAGTTTATCTCCGAAATGGAGGTCCTAGAGCTGAAGGCACAATTGGTTGCTCGCTCCTGGTGTGGTGTCACCAATTTTCACTTCGATTTCCATCTTTTCCTTGGTTTCTTGGTTGCCCTGTCCTGAAGAAGCCAACTAGCAGAAACACGTGTCGGCAGGTACCAGCAGAATTATTTTTAATCTGCTCCTTTTGCGGAATTACCCGTTAAACCTTTCCACATTGGGGATGATGTTTCAGAAGATTTAGATCATTTTAATGATGTAGTTTATGAAGGCAATAGGAAAGAACAACATAGTGGAATCATCAAAATTACTGTTCGTTGAACACCGTGGTTAATATTATCTTTTGCTTCCTTAATTATTGAGACATGTTCCTATATACAGTATCTTCATAATGTTGCTAGCAAAAGAATGCTGAAATATTAATCTACATTTGTGTATCAAATCTTTTTTCTTGAGTTAAGGTTCATAATACAAAATTGATGTGTTAGAGGTATGAACTATTAAATTAATTATGAAAAGAGGATTGTATTTTGTTAATATACTTTGTCGTATTATGAGATAAGTTTTCTCATAAAGAAAAACAAAAATATAAAATACATATGTAATCTTTCAAACAAATGAAATGAACCATTAAAATAATTTGTTCGTCACCCTATACCTATTCAAATATCAGGAATAAATGGGCAGTCTGCTATGATTGTGTCTCGCCTTGCTCTAGACAAGTTGTGAAAACTATGCACCGAGTGTAAGTTGCAACAACCCATTTCACGAGGTTAAATCATTGCAGATTGCTCATTTAATCTTGGTAAATGAACTATTGTTTGAATTTAATTTCTTTTATGATGCACTTCTATCATAAGAATCCAATGATATCATTCCCAACTCTGAGAAACCAATACTTTCGGAGATGTGACTCGTCAAAGTTTGAGCAAGAGCGCCAAAGCTCCTGTCCACAAGGCTTTCGCAGTTTTTTCACATTTTCAGCATTTTTTTTCCTGACTGATCATCATTGTTTCGGATATTTTGTATCTCTTTGCGAGCATGTTCTAGGGAACAGCGTGCTATCATTTTGCCCAAATATCTGTTTTCGAATTTTCTGCCGAAAATGGTCTCAAACGATTAAGTTCGACTCACTGATGATGAATTCGAGGTCAATTTGTTTCTGTCCGGCTGGCCGTTGCCACGATTACTTTCGAACGGAAAGAGATAACTACTTGAAATTTTTGGGGTAGGTTGCGTATCCAAATGCGACGGTTGAGTTCGTTAATGGGCATAATCGGAAGAACGCTTTTGGAGTTGTACCCAATAATTTGTTGGTATCAATAAGTAGAAAAATACGAATTCCATCCCATTCAAACATGGTAATTAGTTGTAGAATACCGCCACGCAGCGCAAATTTTTGCAGAATTTTGTGAACGCATCACTATAAAATAAAAAAAAAATTGGTTCAAGCACTGACGTGAAGTCATGAACTTTTACGCGCATGTTCCATTGTCTATTCACGCCTCATACGAACTCGATGGAGCATAGTTTCAGTAATATAAAATTTTTCAGCTGAAGAAAATTTTAATTTAACCTTCAACCGACAAAATTACTGTTAATAATTTTTTTTCACCTCTATTGGGCACTCTTAATCGAATTTACCACCGATATAAATCCTCTTCTCATCTTCTATAACAGTGTTTTTCAATATTTTTGATTTCGCGACCCCCCTTACAGGTTGAAATATTTTGGCGACCCCCATGTGTGATAGAAAGCCAAAGAAATGATTTAATTAAAAGACTACATACGCTAGGACGTTAGGTAACGAAAATCCTATTTTGCTAGCAGCACTTGATATTGTTGAAATTATGGTCAGTAAGCAGGAGGCAAACAAATTAAAAAACATACCACTTTCTGACAATACAATATTTCACGCAGAATAAACGATATGGCCAAGGATATTCGAGAAAAGTAGTCGAAAAATTAAAGAACAGCCAACATTTTGCTTTGCAGTTTGATGAATCTACAGATATTTCCGACTGTGCACAGTTTGTAGTATTTGTACGCTTTGAAGCAGAATGACAGTATCACGGAATAGTTCTTATTTTGCAAAGCACCTGCAAATACTACTGGCCGGTGTTTGTACGATATGTTTTTTGAAAGCACTTGCGACTGATATTGATTGGAAAAAATGTATCGCTATTTGTAGCGTTGGCGCTAAATCTATGACTGGTAAAATTAAAATCGATAATGCCAGACGTATCCTGGACAAACCGTTTACTTCATCGACAGGCTCTAGCTGCTAAGGTAGTACCTTCAGATTTAAATTATGTGCTCAAGGAAGTAATACAAATTGAGAATTCTATAAAATCATTGAAAATAAAAAAAAAAAATTCTATATATCAGTAACTAATCGTTAGAAATTGATGAAATTTTGCAAGAGCCTTCATAACCTAACTCTACCGTGTTACAAGTGTACAAGTGTTAATACGATCGGTTTAATATTGTTGGAGATTGGAGCATTCTTGTGTGAATTCAGTAGATGGGTGACCGTTGCCTCGATTTCTTTCGATCGAAAGGAGATAGGGACTAGCAATTTTCAGGGTAGGTTGCGTATCCGAAAGAGAGAGTTGAGTTCGTTTTTGGGCATAATCGGTCTAACGGTTTCCGAGTTATACCCACCTGGAATATTATTTTCTTGATAACTGAAAAAATAAATATTCGATCGAATTGAAGCTTGGTAACTAGTAGTAGAAAATCAACATAAAGACGTGTTCAAAATTTTGTACCCGTACCACTAGAAAATTCGAAAAAAATGACGAAAAAAAAATTTTAATAACCGTACCCCTAGAAAATTTCAAAAAAAATCACGAAAAAAAATTGGTTCAAGCACTGACGTGAAGTCAGAAGCTTTTGCGCGTATGTTCTTCTGACTTCACGTCAGTGCTTGAACCAATTTTTCTGACATTATTTGGCTCTAAATTGGCATTTTTGGCAGATCTTTTCTTGGACAAATCAATAGATATGGCTGATGTCAACACGAAAATGAAAGAATGTCTGCTAGACTTAGCTGCTGATGGCATGCTTAAAAAGGAATTTTATTCGCAAAGTGTCAACGCGTTTTGGATGAAAAGAAAACACGAATATCCAGAGCTGGCAAGGGAAGCTCTCAAATTATTAGTGCCTTTCGCCACTTCATACTTGTGTGAACTGACATTTTCTTCAATGGTAGACATTAAAACTAAAAAGGGAAATAGTCAATTAAAAAAAAATTGATTATTAACGTTTCAAAAATAGCAACAAAATTTGATAAACTTTTGAAAAATAAACAAGCACATCCTTTTAACTAAAATTGTGTTTTTGTTGTGTAAGAACCTCGAAATTTTCAGCCGGCGACCCTCCGAGCAAGGCTTCGCCACCCACAGGTTGAAAAACACTGTTTTATAAGATGTGAATACATTCCGGACCACGTCAATGACAGGCTTGAATAAAGAGAAAATCGTCTGTGATCACAGAATTATTAATTCTGACATATGTATTCTATCGAAATTGAAGTTCTTTAAATATCTAATAATATACGAAAAAACTTAATTCTCACGTAATTTCAGGACACGATATTCACGAAATTTCGAGAAAATGTGTGCGTCGGGCTTCCACTAGTAATTACCGAGTTTTAATTGGAACGGATTCGTATATTTTAAGTAGTATAGGAAATAACAACAAAAATTCAGATGGGTATAACTCCAAAATCAGTTGGCCGATTATGTTCATTAACGAACTCGAATATCGCATTCGGATGCGTAACCTATACCGTGAAAATTACATATCGTTCCATTCTCAAGTCATCGTGAGATAAATAATATTTTAAAATTTTTTTCCTTGCTCACAAAATTTCACTTACGTCTTTATGTCAGTATTGTACAACTAGTAAACATTCTTGGTCCAAACTGGCACGGGAAAAAAAATCTCTCAGTGACAATCGTTTTGGAACTCATCATTTCCAATGTAAACGAGGGTTGTGCGTATATTATGAATTATGTGGCTGGAACTACAAATGTAAACAGTACCGAACATCATGCATATGAAGCGACAAAATGAAAGGGTTTCAGAACCAACTACGATATTACAATCATTTATGAAGACCCTGTATTTCAACTCCTTGGTTATTTCGGTGTGGTATAACCCGGTTGAAGGGCACTCTTACAAAGCATCTCCAAAATTCAGTTTATATACATATACTTTCAAGATTATCTGAATTACCAAACTTGGCAATATGCCACTGATTCTTCCTCCTTTCTGTATTCATAGTTATTTGGCAAAGGGGGTTAGTTAGATGAACGAGTTCTTCCTTGATGTCAGCATAAAACGGAATGAAGAACAATTACTTTTAGGTTATTATCGAGGTTGACCTTTGACTGCACGCTCTCGCAACAGAATAAAATTGCGAATGATTCCTGATTCTAGATAACAAACAAGGAAGTAACAGGATCACTTTTCGTCGCAATGGTACACTGCATTGCATTAAGATTGAACGAGTTGTCGTAAAGCACGACGCAAGTGAATATAAAGACCTTATTGTGTTACTCCTTTGTGCAGCAACATCTCATCAAACTATGTAATCTCCGTAGATGAGATAATTATGCAAGAGTATTATGGTCGTGATAAAGTGAGCTCTGAAATATTATTCAAGGTCGCCTGATTGGATTTCAGATACTCGAGTTGGGTTCTAGCAAAGCCTTATTTATTCGGAACAAAAGGGATGATGATAATCGCTTTCCATGGCGGCAGACTGCACTCATTAATCTCCATGGCTGAAGGCGCGTAAGAAGTTTCCTGGTACATCAAGCGGCAAGCTAGTTCGCGCTGAAAATTAAAGTATAATGTCCTTCATTCGGGAGTGTGTCGCATATTTTGTGAATATAGTTTCCACGAGAACAAGGAACATATGACTTCCACAATATCGATTTTATTCCATGAGAATTTAAGCTTCAGTGTAATGAGGAAGCTTAATTATCGAAATTATTGCCTCTATGACCGAAACTTAGTTATGAACTTTTCAGGGACGTCTCAAATATCCTCAAGTGAAAGTGTTCTTAAGGCCTAGGGATTGTAGAATTTAAAAACATGAGCACGAGGTCTGTATTGTTCTTAGATTAGTCGAGAAATGGATGGTTTTCGTATAGTAGGCGTGCTCGGGTATGGAGTATGGACCCATCCTTTGGTGCCCAGAAATCACAGATCGGTTCAGGAAGTTCATCCTTTCAGAGGTGGTATAGTGCTTGGGGGGGGGGAAGCATTTGTTTCAATGAACGTACAGAATTGTTGGTGTTGGTGATGCTACCATGAATGCGCGGATATGCATAGAGCAAGTCATTGACAATATTATTCCTTTGTTTCATGCTGCTAATGAGCCATATTTCTTATTTTTGGACTATAATGCGCCACCCCGTCGTGCGAGAATTATTGTCTATGAAGCTCTGGAAATCCATGGTATTCCATATTTGACCCAGGCTCCTCGGTCGCCATACCTCAATCCCATTGAACACGCTTGGGATCAGCTACAAAGAGCGTTGGATTCTCATCATCGACCTCCAAAACACTTCAAGAACTCAGACGGCTTTTACCACAACTCTGGAGAGAAATTGATGAAGGCTACTTCAACAATCGAACGAAAGTATGCAAAGGCGTTGTCACGTAGTTGATGTTCAAGGAGGCCATACCCTTTACTGAACTTTTTTGAATTTGTTTAGTGTACTGATTTTGCACTATGAATACTGAAAATGAATTTTCACCTGAAACTATCAATATTATAAGGAAATAGGCAAAATAATGAGTTAGATAAGTGAGTAAACCTTTTTTCCGTATTTCAAGTATCACAGCATCTAGAAATAACACCTTTAGCAATTATTACTTGTGAAATTCATACTCAAATATGAAGCTCTATAGCAGGATTTGAAACAACCCTTACATCCGAAGTAATAAGTAGGCTCTTTATCGACAAAAGTACGGCAGGCCTTATAACATAATGCCTACTTATATTGAGAAAGGGATCAACTCATCATTTTTTGAGTTATGTGAGAATGTGTTATATTGAGAATGTCAACTTCCATATACATATATTCATAGTTTTATTCATCAAAGTTGATAAGTTCTTGAAGAAGGACCGATTTCCATATTTACACCATATTCCCTAATTCACAAAATTCTAAGCACCTAATATTTTTGTTAAATCTTTAGAAGTCGCTGGGTTTTTGTATTGTATCATGATTTCTCCCCGATACTTTGCCTGAAAATTCCCGATTGTAGTTATTGTTTTGTTCGTAGAATTCAATATATGTAGTTCACTACTTCGAAATACCTTAATTTATGGTTATTAGAAATCTGCTATGTCGAGCAAACATAATTTCAAATTGACAAATTGAAAATATATAATTTTGGTAATATCTAGAAAATTAAATTTTCGAATTGACATAGGTATCTCCGAAACCACGTGGCGGATTTGCATCATACGCGAGATCGACCAGCGTATTAAGATCTCGAAACTACCATGCAAATGTCAACCCTCTAAGTTCCTTTCTTAGCATGTTTTCATGTTAACGGGTGAATAGAATTTAATTTGACTACGAAAGTCTAATTAGAGGGTCAAATAGAATCGTTTGATACCATTTTTGAATCAAAATTTGAAAATAAATTACAGATACAAGCACGCTAAAAACAGTCCGCGTCCCATACATTTGGACATTTACTCCTGAATTCATTAAAGATAGTACAAGAATCTATTAATACCGATTACGATTTCGATCGATATATTTTAAGAAGTGAAAATTGGGTGCAGACATTTGTGAAAAATAGAGACGAAATGTTCGGAACTCGGAGTGTATATCAGTTTTATCATACTGAATCCAAAACATTTATTCCAATCCTCTCTTCAACTAGTAGTTCCAGTGATATTTGAAAAGGTGAAGAACGGACCCTCAAAATGCAGGTGAAACACCCTAATATTCAGTATATAAGATGGGCTAGCGCAACTGGATATCAATGTGCTGGATGTGGATCCAACCTAAAAAAAAAAGGCGATGTTGCTTGATATAATGTTCAGAAACGATATTAAAGATTCTGATGTTTCATGTGCTCTCACTACATATTTAATTCAAGGAAACTCTAATTGCCGTTCCAAACAAACTCACAACTTTGATTTAATTTGATTTCTAACAACAATCATAGAAATTTTTAGAATACTTACACATATTCTAGAAAGTATACATTGTAAGTCGGTATCGCTCTAAAAATAACTGTTTCCTACCACAATAAGTTAACCGTAGTATTTATTAGGTAAATGGTTTCTTTCTGGGTTTCTCTCCCAAGCTCTGAAAAATATATATAAAATAAAAACTTTATTATTTCGTGATTTGCTTCTGCGTAAAAAAACATTTTATAATGAATATATACCTCCCACAGTATCCTTCAATGATAACTTACCGTAGTTTTTCTTTTGAATTAATCTTAAGATCAATTTGATACTCGTGATTTCGTAGGTGTTTGTTGCTTGTTGGTATTCGAATAAACAACCGAAGAGAAAACAGGGTTATACTTTAAACAATATTTTTAACGGCAAGAGAGTATTAATGTATTTTTTCTTGTTTACCATAATTAGTTAAGGAGTGATTAGCAGTTGACCATTACAAGAATAATAATAATTTTATAAAGAGTTACTCACATTATCAAGATAATGGGGCATTTCATACAATTTTGGGTAGAAGAGGAAAAAAATCTCTTATGCTTGGATTCATGTATCCATGTATAGTGTGGAAACCTATAACGAAAGAAGCTGATTATGCGGCCTTTCAGATCGCATGATAATCCTATTGGGGGATTTAAATTATTTCCTAGTCAGTACTTTTCCCAGTAGTATGAATCATTATATTGTCGAAAAGGCTTCGTATTAGAATTTCTCGAAAAAATGATAACCTTCGCATCGAGCTTAAATTCGTCGTGAATATCGTCTGTAATCTCTGTCTGCCTGAAATCATTTTTCTTCTACTACTGAGTATTCATTCGGTAGGTGCTTAAAATCCTGTTAATCAGTTGGTGAATTGTCAATTGATAATAGTCAGAAAATGGAGTTAAGAGCCATGGAAGATCCTCCTCCTTTTTCTTTTGGGGGCATTTCCTCTGGAAACATTTGGATATTTTTGTCGGTAACATCCCATGCTTCAGTGGTGCACTGAAGTATGGACTTTTAATCAAATAAAAATATTTTATCAAAATCATGAATCAATAGGTCAGCATGAGTTTTCGCAGCCTCAAATTTGTAGAGGATAACTGAGTTTCGATACTGGCGCCATTTATGGACGGGAAGCTTTTGCCCGGTATCTCGTATCGATCGAGATTCGATAATGGAGCGAACGTTGTTTATCTCCCAAATGACACATTCAGGGTCTTATGTCAGAGTTAATAACGTCTCAATCATTCTGTTGAACTAACTGCTGCACCACCCTTTCTTGTATGGATTGAGGTTGAAATATAATATATCGTCTAATCGACGGTTTTTAATCAACTTAATCCAAGTCAGGATGAAAACTAGTTTGTATCTGGGGGATCTTCGATTTTGTTGAGATCTGATCAGTACATGAAAGTGGATTTACTTGGCGTAATGAGGAAACACTGGTCATACAATAATCAATAAATCATTCAAAAACTTCACTTATTCGAACATGCCCCAAGTATTGGTATTCTCCGATCTTATATTTCCTCTATGGCCTTTCCACGAGCATTCAATGCCCCAATTGTTAGAACATGTTTTCTTAATATACGCCAATGATGCTCATTAGGGCCAGATCACATACATTTTCTGGAAAATATCGAACATAAAATAAATTATAAGATTAAATAATATCGTCAATGGGGCTTAAATAATGCAATAACAAGTCAAACAGACAAAGACTTAAAATTACAAGAAAGAAACTATTAATCCAAATAGTAATAAACAGAGCAATGACCTAACCTGTGATATAATGGATTTGTGATAAAATATCACTCGGAAGGAAAACACCTTCGATCGAACGCCAAAAATGAAGTGACCAAAACCAGAATATCGCTTCTCGGCATATTCCCTTTAGGATACCTGGTTTTTCTACAGTAATGCTTTCTTCACATAACCTCAATTTATGTGAAAAATTCAAATAACCAAGTTTTTGGTTTTTTATTATCTTTCACAAGGATTTTTTTTTCACGAAATTTGGCGGAAATTTCACTTTTTTGTTCTAAACAGACTGTAATTTTTTTTTATCTTTTATATTAATTTTTTCGCGTTATTTTGACTTAATATCAAAAAAGCAGCCTAACTTCCAATCGAAAGTTCTGACTTCAAAATATCTGATTTATTAAAAGATTCGCTTTTTGTTCGTTCAAATTCTCTACTTTCGGATGGTGTAAAAAATTATACATCCCTATGGTAAAATGTCTCGCTCTCACTTTAATAAGTCTAAATTATCTACAATATTTTGAGCATGTTGTAGTATCATCTCTAAATTATATGCGTAGATGTCTATTTATTGCTATTTTAAGAATTTTAAGAAAATTTTTGCCCATCAAAAGGTATTTCATTGAGATATTTTGACGTGAGAATTATCGATTGAAAATTAGGCTGCTTTTTCGATATTAGGTCAAAATAAGGTGAAAAAATTAATATTTCGAATCAATTACGTCGAGACATAAAAAGGTAAGTATCCATTAAATTTCGTGAAAATTTTTTTTTCTAAAAGATAAAAATAAAAAACCAAAAACTTGGATATTTGAATTTTTCACATAAATCTTGAGGATAAGTGAAAAAAGTGTCAATGCAAGAGTTGTAGATCTTTTTATTACCTACAACTTTGCTCTTGAACTTTTTTCCATAGGACTTTAGTTTTGCCGGAAATCGAGATAAACAGTTTTTTGCGCGTATGTTCTGGGGAACATCGCGTTATCATTTTGCCCAAATGTCTGTAACTTTCGAATTTTTTTACGAAAATGGTCTCAAACGATTTGGTTCGACTGCCCAATGAAGAATTCGAGGTCAAATTTGATTCTGTCCGGCCGGCCGTCCGGCCGTTGCCACGATAACTTGAGAACGGAAAGAGCTAGCGACTTGAAATTTTCAGGGTAGGTGGCGCATCTCAATACGACGGACAAGTTCGTTAATGGGCATAATCGGCCCAGTGGTTTCCGAGTAATAATTTTGTTTTCAACCAATATCGATCTGATCGAATTGAAACTTGGTGAACAGTTGTAGAATATAAACCTAAGCACGTTTGTAAATTTTGTGAGAATCGTATCGCTAGAAAATTATTAAAAAATTATTAGAAAATATTTTTGTTGTCTTGATAACCTGAGAACGGAAAGAGATAGCGGCTTGAAAATTTCAGGTTAGGTTTTGCATCTGAATGCAACATTTGAGTTTGTTTATGAGCATAATCGGCCAAACGGTTTTAGAGTTATAGCCATCAGAAAGTTTCTGAAATTTGGTGGTATTTTGTTCCTCATTAACTCGAAAAATACTGAACCGATTGAATTCAAACATGGTTATTAGTTGTAAAATGCCAACGCGAAAATGTTTGCAAAATTTGGTGAGGATAGCATTTGTAGAAAATTTTTATAAATCATTGAAAATAAAAAAAAAATTCTATATATCAGTAACTATTCGTTTGAAATTGCTGAAACTTTGCAAGAGCGTTCATAACCTAACTCTACTGCCAAGTTTCAAGTTTTAATACGATCGGTTAAATATTGTTGGAGATTCGAGCATTCTTGTGTTAGTTCAGTAGATGGGTGATCGTTGCCTCGATAACTTTCGAACGAAAGGAGATTGGTACTTGCAATTTTCAGGGTAGGTTGCATATCCGAAAGGGAGAGTTGAGTTCGTTTTTGGGCATAATCGGTCTAACGGTTTCCGAGTTATATCCACCTGGAATATTATTTCCTTGATAACTCGAAAAACAATTGGTTTTATCCTACTATTTATTATTTTTTCACTTTTTACCATTTCCAAAGGGTTTCATCCAGGTTTCAGCACTGGTCTACTATATGGATTTGCATCAAAATGTAACGTTTCCAACTACAGGTCCAGAGAAAAGATGAATAAAACCTGTATATATTTGCATGAATCCTCGAAATTAATATTTAATATTCCAGTACTGGAAAACTATCATAACTTTCCGATTATTTCCTTCCAAATATCACCCTACACCTTTAAATCTGCCGCATCGAATTATTTCTCGAATTCTTCATTGCAGGAAAGCCACGAGACAAGTCGTGGACACGTGGTTGTTGTCCCACGCTACCCCCACACCCTCCAGCGTAGAACTGTCCTCCCCGACGCATAATCAGTCCAGAGGTGGTTCAGGAGCCACCACCCCGGTGAGGAAGATTTCTGCCCACGAGTTCGAGCGTGTTGGTCTTCTCAAACCGATTATCAGTACCGTTGATGGACAGCCGACCTTCTTGACCGGATCAGGTGACGTACAAAATAATGGGGGGGCGGCTGGCAGTCCCACCCCCGTGCGGAGACAGAGGAGGTCACGGCACGAACTCAGGCAGCTGGATGAGAAGGAGTTAATTTTTGAGTTGGTGAGTAAATTTTCATGAATTATAATCTATAAAATATACAGCTTGCCAAAAAGTAACATAACTCGTCAATAATTCTTTTACGAAGAATTATTAAGGAAAATCCTCGCACCCGTCGATTTTATCGTATGCTTTGTTGAATTTGATATTTCTCATCCCCTACGCCCCGCACCCCTCTACTTTATTTTTTCAAATGGGAATATATGGATTGTGATACATCAAATGAAAGGTAATTTGTTAAATTAAAACATTTGAAAATAATAATCAACTGGGTATGGTTACTCGCTCTTTGAAATCTACGAGTTTCCTATTCAAGGATGGAAAATAATTTTCATGTATTAAATGTTCGAATTGAGCACTGTTGACTGCTTGAAATAATTCAACGCAGCAATAGGTATTCTTCCGACTTCTCCCAAAATTTTTAGTCATAGGTCTTCCAAATTATCTGGCCGATTTTGGTAAATAGTACTCTTCAAATGGCCCCACAGAAAATTGTCAAGAGGGTTCAAATCAGGAGATCGGGATGGCCATTCAACTGATCCTCTACTACCAATCCATTTCTCAGGAAATGTGCAATCAATATACCTCCTCACTTCAATTCCATAATGCGGAGGCGCACCATCTTCTCGGAACCAAATATTGTCAGCTACTTGTCGACTATTCACACCGGGAAATAGATCAATGACTGCAGGTAATATATGATTCCTCTGTAACTCTAGATAAGAGTCACTAATCAAATTTCCTTCTATAAAAAAAGGTCCAATAATATGATGGCCAATTCTGCCCAGCCACACATGTAATGGTGGGTGTGAACTGTCTGCACCCAATGAGGATTTGCTGTGGACCAGAAGCGACAATTATGTCGATGGGCAGACCCATTCTAGTAAAACGTAGCTTCATCCGTAAAAAGAATTCCCGATGTAAAGGTATCATCCTCATTACATCTCTCCTGCATTACTTCACAAAACTGCTCTCGTCGGTCGAAATCGTCATCAGATAATTCGTGTGTGCTTTGAATCCTGTATGGGTGAAACATAGTTTTTCTAAGATTACCACTTACCTACTGCTTACTCACATCGGATTCATCGGCCAGTTTTCGTGTCTTATATGGAATGTAATATATCGAGGCCTTATCGCCTCATGTCGAAGTTGAGGGTCTACCAGATTTTGGAGAGTTTTTAACATTTCCAGTTTGTTCCAAAAATTTAACCACCCGACAAACAGTAGTTTTACTTAAAGGATTTCAGTCTTGATAACGCTCATTAAAAATTTCGCACACTTGTTCATAGGTCCGCTTGTAATCTCCATGTCCCAGAGATATCAAGATTTCTATTCGCTGTTTTTCACCCAATTCATTCATATCGAATGGAAAGTTCTTGGGAAATATGATATTATTCGCCTTAGAGAGATCAGTTAGCAACTCAAACGAGACCATACATTTTGTCATCTTTAGTTAATCTGCTAGATTGACGAAAGTATATTTTTTCAACAAAAATTGAAGTTTTTCTTGGCCTCGACCTCACTTTGTTTCGAGAACACCTTCATGTGTGTGGAAGCGACACCAAGGATGGCGGTGTTGCTTCCACAGACATGAAGGTGTTCTCGAAACAAAGTGAGGAGAAACGTCAGTTTTTGTTGAAAAAATATGACCTCCTCACTTTGTTTCGAGAACACCTTCATGTGTGTGGAAGCGACACCACCATCCTTATCTGTTTATTGTTTTATTTGAGATATAATACATTAATTCGCATCTGTTTTTCAACTTGTGTATAATTTTTTCTTTTCATCATAACATTTTTAATGCAAGAATTTTAAGGTAAAATTTTATTTTCGTTGGCATGACTGAATTGCTCATCGAATGACCTTTGATGCGATATATCAGAAGCAATATTTTTTCAATAGAAAAAGATTGTTGAGGGTTAAGGGTATAAACCCCCAACTTCAAAACTTTATGCATTCCTCACTCAAACTTCGAAAATAGAAATCGGCGGGTAGGAGGATATTTCTCACTATTTATTATTTCAAGAATAAGAACCTGACACCAATCACAAATTGTAATTTTGTGATAAAAATATAGCTTAACAAATTATTTTTTCACACCGCTCAATGTGCAATCGAATGTCCTTTCATTTGATATATCGCAATCCATAATTTCCTATTTGAAAAAAAGAATAGAGAGGTGTGGAGCGGAAAGGGTGAGAGATTTCAAATTCAAAAAATCATAGGGAGACCTGCTTTCGAAATTACAAATCCATGGATTCATAGATAGATAATAAATAGTAATTGAAAATAATGGTCTGATTGCAGTAATCTCCAATAACAAATTGTAAATTATTTCCTAATTTTTGAATGAAAAACGGCACAACCAATTCTACTTTTAGCCACATTGCTGAATAGCTAACCAACTTACGTTTCATTTGATGTATCGCAATTCAGATATTCCCATTTGAAAAAATTAAAGTAGTGCGGTGCGGGGCGTAGGGGGTGGGAAATATCAAATTCAAAAAAGCGCCGGATAAATTGCTTTTGAAATTAAAAATCGAAGTGTGCGAGGATTTACCTTAATAATTCTTCGTACAAGAATTATTGACGAGTTACGATACTTTTTTGGCAAGCTGTATGGAATTTCTTGAATGTGCATCGAAGTCAATATCATTCCGTTTTCACTGTTCTGATTCATAATAGTCCCGATGTTTCTATATGCAAATATTCAAGCATAAGAACTGTCGCTATGAACGGCTTCAGCTACAATATCTCCAAAACAGATCTACTCCACAGTTGAAGCACATCCTGTATATGTATTATTGCTTTTGTGACGCGAACGTTTCCTAGTATCACTTCACATTATGAACGTATAACTTAAAATTCATCCGGTCTGTTGTTATCGTTGAAAAAACTTTTCCATGGCCACAGTTACTACATTATGAATGACCATCATTCATGTCAGTCTGTTATCAGGCAAAGTCAGCGGATGCAGTTCAGTTTCATTATGTCGACCGATTACCACATCCCTGCGCTTCATCTGCAGAGTGTACGTGTACTTGTGTATTATTTACTGAAATGTAAACATACATTTTTTCTTTTCTAAGATATCGCGACCGATTTCCCTTATCGGCGTATGTGTACATTCAATAATATATAATAAAGTGGGTACTAATTGTACCATTCATAAATACGATAAAGTGTTACGCTTCTGTTTGTCCTACGGTAAATAGCGTGTAGCGGAAACCACAGCCTCCCCAATTTCAATATGTCTTCGAACTTTCGTGCAATCTATTAGATCTGCGGAATTTCAGTTCCTTCTCCTTTGTTTTTCCAGCATTGTATGCCGCAAAATATTATACCGGGTGAACGTACCCTTTGACGTCCTGGAGGAAAAAACCGCTTTATATGTCCATACGAGAGAAAAAGGCTTCGAAATAGCAGCAATTGCGGTAAACCAGTAACACTATGAGCGTCCGCATACGGATATACGGATGCGATTCCAATCTCCTGAGTTCCTTTCCTACACACATTCCATGAGGACCATGGACGGACAATTACTACAATTCAAATTTCAGCCTCGCTAACATCGTAATGGAAGCTAAAAAAAATTTGTTCAAGCACTGACGTGAAGTCAGGAGCTTTTGCGCGTATATTCTATTGTCCATTCTCCTGTATTGGACACCCTTAATCAAATTTATCATGGTTAATTCGATTAAGGGTGTCCAATACAGGAGAATGGACAATAGAACACACGCGCAAAAGCTCCTGACTTCACGTCAGTGCTAGAAACAATTTTTTTTCCGTAATTTTTTTTTAATTTTCTAGGGGTACGGTTCTTACGAAATTTTTTTTCGTCTTTTTTAAAATTTTCTAGGGGTACGCTTCTTACAAAATTTAAAACACGTCTTTATGTTGATTTCCTACTACTAATAACCAAGCTTCAATTCGATCGAATCTTAATTTTTTGAGTTATCTAGGAAATAATATTCCAGGAGGGTATAACTCGGAAACCGTTGGACCGATTGTGCCCAAAAACGAACTCAACTCTCCCATTCGGACGCTCAGCCTACCCTGAAAATTGCAAGTCCTTATCTCCTTTCGTTCGAAAGTTATCAAGGCAACGGTCATCCATCTACTGAACTCACAGAAGGCTGCTCGAATCTCCAACAATTTAACGGATCATGTTGAAACTTGAAACTTGGGAGTAGTTAGGTTCTAAAGGCTCTTGCAAAATTTCAGCAATTTCAGACGAAAGTTACTGATATATAGAATTTTTTTTTTCCAATTTTCAATGATTTCTTAAAAATTTTCTACAAATGCTATCCTCACGAACTTTCGCAAGAATTTTCGCGTTGGCATTCTACAACTAATAACCATGTTTAAATTCAATCGGTTTTCTATTTTTCGAGTTAATGAGGAACAAAAAACTACCAAATTTCAGACGGCTATAACTCTGAAACCGTTTGGCGATTATGCTTATAAACAAACTCAAATGTCGCATTCAGATGCACAACCTAACCTGAAAACTTCAAGCCGCTATCTCTTTCCGTTCTCAGGTTATCGTGACAACAAAAATATTTTTTAATAATTTTTTTAAAATTTTCTAGCCTCACGATTCGCCCAAAATTTCACAAACGTGCTTAGGTTCATATTCTACAACTACTCACCGACGATTCTAGCGATAAAATTCTATATATCATAAATTATTCGTCCGGCATGGCTGAAATTTTGGAAGAACCTTCAGAACCTAATTCTACTGCAGAGTTCCAAGTTTGAACACGATCGGATCTATATTGTTGGAGAACCGAGCAGCTTTGTGAGTTCGGTAGCTGGATGCGAATCGTCGTATGATATGTTGTCTATGGTCGTATTTTTGCGAGAACCTTCAAAAACATGAATGTCATGATGACATATGTTTGCGCGTATGTTCTTGGGAAAATCGTGTTATTTCATCACAAATCTATGGGAGATGATAGCCCTACATTAGCGGTCACCTGCGGACCTGGTTTTGAAAGAGATCCTCCTTAGGAGGAGGCAACTAAATATTGAAGGGATTTCTATGAACAAGAGTGAATATCTTTGAGAAATAGAGAAGGCGATTCTTCTTCAAGACATCCATGTGCCTTCAGAGGAGTATATTTGTGAGAGGGGACTTTTGAAAGGATATGTATTATATTTAATATGATATCGCTGAAATTTTGGTGAAGGCTTCAAAACTTAACTTTAAATTAACCACACTTTCTGATCTTGTAAGTTGAGAGGCTCATTTGTGGATATTAAATCTCGTGATAGATAGAGAGCAATTTTAGGCCAGTTTTTCTATCACTAATGAGAATAAATCTTCATGTTTCACCTCATCACCTTTAGATCTATGAACGGACATTTATTGGTTAAGAATAAGTAATTGAATATTACTGGAATTCAATTGAATTTCATTAAAAATGTTAGTAATAAAACTTATAATTTTCTTTACTTTGATTGTTTAAATATGACATTAATTCCAGTAATATTTTTCAAGAATAATTATGTATTCTTCTCCTAAAGAAGAATTGAAGGTAGACAAATAATGTGTTAATTTTGTCATCATTGCTTTCTATCCTGACTTCACGAAAAAAAAAATTGGTTCAAGCACTGACGTGAAGTCAGGAGCTTTTGCGCGTATGTTCTATTGTCCATTCTCCTATATTGAACACTCTTAATCGAATTTACCATGGTGAATTCTATTGTCTATTCTCCTGTATAGGACAACCTTAATCGAATTAACCATGGTAAATTCGATTAAGAGTGTTCAATACAGGAGAATGGACAATAGAACATACGCGCAAAAGCTCCTGACTTCACGTCAGTGCTTGAACCATTTTTTTTTTCGTGAAGTCAAGATAGAAAGCAATGATGAAAAAATTAACACATTATTGTCTACCTTCGATTCTTCTTTAGGAGAAGAATACATAATTATTCTTAAAAAATATTACTGGAATTAATGTCATATTTAAATAATCAAAGTAAAGAAAATTATAAGTTTATTTACTAACATATTGGATGAAATTCAATTGAATTCCAGTAATATTCAATTATTTATTCTTAACCAATAAATGTCCATTGATAGATCTAAAGGTGATGAGGTGAAACATAAAGATATATTGTCATTAGTGATAGAAAAGCTGGCCTAAAATTCCTCTCTACCCATCACGAGATTTAATATCTACAAATGAGCCTCTCACCTTACAAGATCAGAAAGTGTGGTTAATTTAAAGTTAAGTTTTGAAGCCTTCAGCAAAACTTCAGCGATATCATATTAAAAATAATACATAACCTTTCAAAAGTCCCCTCTCACAAATATACTCCTCTGAAGGCACATGGATCTCTTGAAGAAGAAGCGCCTGCTCTATTTCTCAAAGATATTCACTCTTGTTCATAGAAATCCCTTCAATATTTAGTTGCCTCCTCCTAAGGAGGATCTCTTTCAAAACCAGGTCTGACCGCTAATGTAGGGATATCATCTCCCATAGATTTGTGATGAAATTACACGATTTTCCCCAGAACATACGCGCTGAAATATGTCATCATGACATTCATATTTTTGAAGGTTCTCGCTAAAATACGACCATAGACAACATATCAAACGACGATTCGCATCCAGCTACCGAACTCACAAAAGGCTGCTCGGTTCTCCAACAATATGGATCTGATCGTGTTCAAACTTGGAACTCTGCAGTAGAGTTAGGTTCTGAAGGCTCATCCAAAATTTCAGCCATGACAGACGAATAGTTTATGATATATAGAATTTTTTTTCAATTATTCTCAATAATTTTTTTTTAATTTTCTAGTTATACCATCCTCACGAAATTCTTCAAGAATTTTCTCGTTGGCATTCTACAACTAATAACCATGTTTGAATTCAATCGGTTTTGTATTTTTAAAGTTAATGAGGAACAAAAAACAACCAAATTTCAGATGGCTATATCTCTAAAACCGTTTGGCCAATTATGCTTATAAACTAAGTCAAATGTCGCATTTAGATGAACAACCTAACCTGAAAAGTTCAAGCCGCTATCTCCTTCCGTTCTCAGGTTATCGTGTCATAAATAATATTTTTTAATAATTTTTTTGAAATTTTCTATTGACATGATTCTCACAAAATTTCACGAACGTGCTTAGGTTTATATTCTACAACCATTCACCAAGTTTAAATCCGATCGGATTTATTTTGGTTGAAAACAAAATTATTACTCGCAAACCATTGGGCCGATTATACCCATTAACGAACTCGTCGTATTGGGATGCGCCACCTACCCTGAAAATTTCAAGTCGCTAGCTCTTTCCGTTCTCAAGTTATCGTGGCAACGGCCGGACGGCACCACAGAATTAAATTTCACATTTGGGCAAAATGATAATGCGATGTTCCCCAGAACATACGCGCAAAAACGAACGTACTAGAAATTTCGCGACCGGCCGCACTGCACGCTTAGCATAGCTAGTCACTTAGCGTGTATCGATGTAAACAAGCGTGTTGGTTTTTTGACACTAGACTCGAGGCATTTTAGATGTCAAAAATGGATGACATATTAATTGGATCAGTTTTCAAAAGGCAACCTCTGAGGAATCCAGCTAACGAACTCCATAAAAATGTAGTGGCATTAACGAAACTACGGAAAGAGGTAGCACTCAAAGTAGAAAAAGATTTTATGTACCAAAAAGTGAATGAATATTATGGCGTAAGATTATGTTTTCAGACAATGTGTTATTCTGCCAGGTGTTAGGTAATTACTGTGAAGAAAAGAAAACTCGAAGAGCCGACAACGTCGCCGAGCAGCGCATGCTAGTCTGTTCGATAAAACATATTGAGAATTAATACATTATAATTTTCATTCATTCCACATAGAGTAACTGTTACGAATAAATCCATGCAATCGAATGAAATCATTTTTAACCCTTTTCAACTAATTATACCACAATAAATACAGTCTACTAAAATAATCAAATTTCCAACACCAGGTCATCGATCCAATTCCGTTGAAATAATTCAACAAAATGTCTCTAGTTTGTAATTAGCTGTAGTGAGGAGAGGATCAAATGTTTCTTTGGTTATACGCAAATATTCTTGAAATGTTTCGTCAAAATTAAGTAATTGTTTATACAGACAGAACATTAAATTGCCCATGATTTGAGCGTGACTTATTTATGTCATGAAAAATCAACAAGTCCAGAGAGTTCCTGCTAATCGGGTCCTTCATAAATGGCTTCGTATAATAAATATACTTATGCATATATTTCACAAATCAAATAGACCCCAGGGGTTCATTGATCTGCCGAGAAAGCAAGAGCAGACGCGTTTCTGGCTTCTTGGCCTTCATCAGTACCCTGTAGCTTTCCCAACAAATTCAACTAAACTGACCCGGGTTAAGCCTCTCAGAGCCGGCTTGGTCGATCATTTTAATCGCCCACGCCACCTATGAGACGAAACACGGAAATCAGCCTCTCCCCACCAGTGAATATTTGAAGCGTGAAATCATATGCCACCATTCACTCGACATTAATCGAGAACGGGTCCCACAGAGCTCAGACAGTATCTTCTCAATGGCCATGAACGCTGTTTAGCGTTTTCAAAAATAATAATGAAATAATTGGTTCAAGCACTGACGTGAAGTCAGAAGCTTTTGCGCGTATGCTCTATTGTCCATTCTTCTGTATTGGACACCCTTAATCGAATTTACCATGGTAAATTATGTTGTCCATTCTCCTGTATTGGACACTCTTAATTCGAATTTACCATGGTAAATTCGAATTTAGTGTGCTTCTGACAAATATCTTGTGTTTCTTGCGCAGAAGCAAATCTCAAAATAATTAATTTTTATTTTATAGATATTTTTCAGAGTTTGGGAGAGAAAACCCAAAAAAAAACCTTTCAATAATTATAAATTTTTACTTGAGCCGAATCTGGAAAAATGGTAAATAAAAAAAAATGTTTCTTTTGATGAGAGGAATCTTTGGCTAAAATTAATGTACAACTTAAAGACTTAATCAATATTATTTATTCGTATATCTGAAGCTTTGATTATTCTTTTCGAATATACGCTTACATCAATTGTTCAGTAGCATTGCATATTTCCCTCAATATATGGAAAATCATCAAACTTTTTCAAAGCCAAACAAGTAACATTGAAAAAAATCTACATCCCCTTTCTAACAGAATTACCCTCTAATTGAAGTGGTATACCGGATATCCGCATGAAGATAAGCCGAGAAAATGGGAAAGAAAAAATCAATGGAAAAACATCAAAGAGCCGTATCAGAAAAATCTCATTATTTAGACCTCGGTCTCGTGATCGCGTTTTCCACAGAGAAATACTCGAGACGTTTAATTGCGTGCGCTGCAATTATTATGGCGAAGGCGCGTTTGTAGCAGTTGACGCCGCCTGAGATCCGAGAGGTCGGGCTAAGTGGCTGGAAACGGAATTGGATGGTTTTTACCGCGAAAAATCGCCCTTTGTTATACTCTAGTGACGCCACCCCTGACATACGAATACTTTAAGATTCTTTTGCGATAAAATACCTGTCACTGAAAATCACGAGTATTTCGCAGCCTTTTCCCTAATTCTTCGCTAAGCTCTCGAAAGGAATATCGAGGGAACGGAAATCTGTGCGTTTTTCATGGGTTCAAGGTTCCGCGGATCATCGTTTACTCACTTATCTAACTCATTCTTTTGCCCATTTCTTTATAAGTTTCACAGTTTCAGGTGAAAATTCAATATATTATTTGTAGTACAAAAATCAGAGTGCTCAAAATATTGAAAACATAAAGTTCAGTAGAGAGTATGGCCTCATCGGACATCAACCACAGCCTGATAGGGCCTTTGCATACTTTCGATCTGATTGTTGAAGTTGAAGCCTTGATCAATTTCTCTCCAGAGTTGCGGTAAAAGCCGTCTGAGTTCTTGAAGTGTATGTGGAGGTGGTTGATGAGAACCCAAAACTCATTTTAACTGATCCCAGATTCCACTAATGTGGAATACCGTGGATTTCCAGAGCTTCATCGACAATTCTCGCCCGATGGGCTGACACATTATAGTCCAAAGATAGCAGCATGAAATAAAACAATTCTGTACGTCCATTAAAACAAATGCCTCACCAAACAGTAACTGTACCACCTCTGAACGGATGAACTTCCTGAACCGATCTGCGATTTCTGAGCACCAGAGGATGGATGCATACCCGAACAGGCCGACTATCCGAAGACCGTCCTAATCTCGACTCATCTGTGAATAATACGGACCTCCATTGATCGTTCCAATTCACGTGCTCACTGGCCCATTCCAATCGATGTCGCAATTGATTTTGAGATGGTTCAATCCTTCGCAAAAGTAGTCGAGAATGTAGATTAACGTCTCGAAGTCTTCGACGAAATGTTACAATCGAAACCAAAATACCAGTAACGTTCAAGACACTACGCTTTCACTAACTACGTCCCGCCTCGATAATTCCAATAGCCATATTGGCTTCATCCGCACTAAGTTAAGGATAGGCATTATTTCAAATCAAATTTTCGAATTTTGAATCAAAGTTGATTGTAAGAACGTAAAGCAACTGATCCAAAATTCTCAAAAACACAAACGACAAGAACATGCCTGAAACAGAATAAGTTATTAAACTGGGAGCAAAAAAACATTCAGATATTAGAGAGTATACATTTGATTTGTCATAAATGAACATTTGGTGGACAGGAAATGGCCACTTTTGAAACGGTCACAAAATTTCGGAACTTCCTTATCTTTAGTGGAGCAGTATACAACACGCAGTAGTGCTTTCTGTTGAAAATTAGCATGGCGAACATATTCAAGGTACAAATCATGAATTCAAAAATATTCCTCTTTTATTAGCTTCGTGGTATCAAAATTGGAAATATTAAGTAAATTAATTTATTCATAACTTATAATTATTAAATGGTCTCTTTCTGGGTTTTCTCTCCCAGACTCTGAAAAATATATATTGTATAAAAATTTACTATTTTATGAATTTGGATCACTACCACATCATGGAGACGTCCGTGCCAGAAAAAATCTGTGGCAGCGTTATCTGAGACCTAGAACGCAGGAAAGTTATAACTTATAACACTCACCGCCAGTTCTCCAACTTTGTCAGTATGAGTCTCAGGCACGCTAAGATAAATTACGAGAATCGATTGGTCTCCTCAAAAAATCGAAAGAATTTTTTTAAACTTGTGCGTTCTGTGCTCGGTTCGAGGGTGTCCATTCCTGTTTTGCGGAAATCGCCTGTTTCTGTCTGCTGCAGTGATAATGAGACGGCAACTACTTTTGCTAAGAGCTTTGCTGGGGCATTCACTTTTGGGCCACCCGGTGACGTACCGGTTGTTGGAGTTCGGCGATCTGCGTCCTTCCTGAACTCTGTTGAGGTGACTGAGGAGGAAGTGAAGGAATTATTATCCAAGCTCGATTCTTCTAGTGCTCCTGGGCCGGACAATCTACCTGCTGGTGTACTAAAATCATGTGCCACTTATATCTCTTCCCCTTACAAAGATCATCCTTTCTTCTTTGAGTTTTGCCCAGGTAGG
Organism: Halyzia sedecimguttata; assembly: GCA_937662695.2. Taxonomy (NCBI): domain Eukaryota; kingdom Metazoa; phylum Arthropoda; class Insecta; order Coleoptera; family Coccinellidae; genus Halyzia; species Halyzia sedecimguttata. The sequence goes on along the minus strand of OW569416.2, from coordinate 3,113,362 downwards.
TACCGAAGGAATGGCGAATGGCAAGGATTACACCTATTTTCAATTCAGGGGACAGACATTCTGCTTCTAACTATCTCCCTATCAGCTTGACATCCATTGTTGCAAAGGTTGCCGAAAGAATCATCTGCTCACGCATGGTTCCTTTTTATTATCTAACAAAACTATTCCCGATTTTAAGCACTGTTTTGTTCCTGGTCGCTCAGTGATGACGTGCTTGCTTCAGTCTTTGAATTCATGGACTTGAGTCCCTTGATTCTAACTCCCCGGTAGATATACCGCCGTATTCCCAAAGCATTCAATCTCCGTTAAGTCCTAACTGGGGTCCTCAGTTAAGGATAAATATGAATCGCAACCTCAGTTAACTTGAAAATTAACGTGAAACAGGCCTGTTTCACCACCGTTAAATACGTTAACTGAGGTTGCGATTCATATTTATCCTTAACTGAGGACCTCAGTTAGGACTTAACGGAGATTGAATGCTTTGTGAATACGGCGGATTGTCGATTTAGATTTCTCTGAAGCATTTGATCGCGTGCCCATAAATAGACTTCTCAAGAAACTCGATCATTTCGGCATATGTGGAGAGTTGTTCCAGTGGATAAAGTCATTCCTGAGTGACCGTGAGTTTTCAGTGAGAGTTGGAACATCTCTATCTAGTCCTAGGTGAGTTATAAGTGACGTGCCACAGGGTTCCGTCCTTGGGCCGCTGCTCTTTCTTGTCTACGTTGCTGATCTTCCGCGGGTGGTATCGTTCGCATGGTCCGCTTACGCTGATGACTCCAAAATATTTGGTGGGGCAGCTCCTTGTACAGTTCAGGATGACCTGGACCGTGTGTTTGAGTGGTGTCGTGGTTGGCTCCTTCCGCTGAATATCGAGAAATGCAAGGTACCCCATTTGGGCAACAACAATCCGTAGCGGAGCTATTTTGTGTATGGTGCCCCACTTCAATCAGTGGATCAGCATAGTGACATAGGAGTGATTGTTACATCGGATTTATCTTGGTCAGCTCATATAGATGGTGTCGGGGTGAGGGCTCGTAAGATGACGTATTTGATCAGCAGGGCATTTCCGCGGTGCTCGGTAGCGACGGCGAAGACGCTTTTTACCGCTTATGTGCGACCCATCATGGAGTTCGCCGGTCCTGCTTTGGCGCCAACGCCAGCTGGTGATCGTGATCGACTCGAGCTTATTCAGCGTTACGCGACGCGTATTCCTTATGGTACTGTTCGTCCCAGTTATGATGACAGGTTGCGGCTTTTCGGTCTTCAACCTTTTTCTCAGTGCCGTGAGCGTGGCGACCTTATCGTGGCTTACAGGGCGTTACACCGTTTGTTTGGTTGTGATCTTCAACATCATTTCACACCTAACACTAACAACCTCCGAGGCCATCGGCTCAAGTTGAAAAAACATGAAAATTATCGGACAACTCAGAGACAACACTTCCTCAGTAATAGGATTTTCGACAGGTGGAACTCTTTACCAAGCAATGTTGTTTGTGCCCCGAGTGTGAATTCCTTCAAGAATCACCTTGATGCACTAAACTAGTGGTTATTTTTTTACTGTGATATCATGATCATCAAATATTTCATAACCCTTCGGAGACTATATCCTGCTCCTTCGTCAGACACCAAACTTAAGTCTTCAGAATTATTTTTTGTTGATATAGCTTTCTGAAATTCGAGAATTGTCACTTTGACAGTATTTGAAAATCATAGTAACATAGTTATACTTAGCATAGAAATTTCCAAGTTCCAACTGCTTTTTTAATAAATTCAGCTAAATATGGTCAATTCCAATTGAGTAGTTTGCAAAATTGCATTCTCGGTTCAACAAAATACAAGTTGACTAGGAACTTAAGTTTCTTTTTAACGTAATCAGATTTTGCCATCAGAATCTTTGTATTACTCCAAGTCATCATGTGATCTCCTTGGATTGTACATACATGTTCTGCTATTTTGATTTTTGTATATCTCTATTTTCTGAAGTTCATTTTCCATGAATATTTACAGTAACCAAGATAATGAATTTATTCCATTTGGCTTTTCCACACTGTCGGCGAATAGTTCAATATGGGACTTTGATGTCTAGAATGTCATCTGGCACCACTGTCATTTTATTCTTCAGTATCTTAGACGCTTAAATAATTCTTCTTGATGTATCAATGCACCTTCATTCCACTGAAGGCCAACTAAATCGAAAAAAATTGATTTATTTACCATTCAACTGAGACTAACCATAAAGTTGCGCATTTAATTGAAGACGTAAATCAGACTCTTGGCGCCATTCATATAACCCTTCATCAAACTGTTATGTCATTTATTTAATTCTAAAGAATTAGTTATATTGCACACTAACCGCCAGAGTATTCTTTTGATTAATTGATTTTCTGAGAACTTGATTCACTGCATGATCAAAGTCAATTATAAATTCTATACCTCCTTATATTAATGATCACAGGTATCTACTTAACTTAATTATTGATTGATTATTACACATTAATACATGTTTAAGCCGCTGGGGCATTTGTCCCCGTTGAACTCAAAGCATATTATTCCTCTATATAATATAGACCCATTACATTCATGTAATCCAAAGTTTTTGATTATCGTTCGAAAACATAAATCAATTCGAGTTTTACACCACTGGTGCTGTTTATGCATTCATGGTCAAATAAAATCAGGGGAGTGCCTAACGGTAATCTTCTGCGATTTGACCAAAGCGTTTGATCGCGTAGTTCACCCCATTCTGCTTAATAAGCTATTATAGGTAATCTGCAGTGGTAGATTGCCAACTTTCTGTAGAAAAGGTAACAACTTGTCAAGATACATTATCCGGACAGTTAGCTACTTGGTGCAGTGGATTATGGGGTACTGGATGATGATGTTGGTGTACCACAGGGCCCAGTTTTGGAGTTTGTCCAATTCCATATCTCTATTGATGATATTGACAAAGAATTGGGCAACAATGCGTGTGAAACAGTTGCCATCTCGTCGCCATAAAATAAAAAATGAAAATTCACGAAATAGTAGCTAATCGTCAAAAAAAGTTGTTTACTCTCAAAACTGAAGAATATATTCGATCCAGTTGAAGTTGAACAGAGACATCAAAATAATTACGATATTGTCCCTGCTAAAACTTGAATTAGCTATTTTACTATACCTACAGATTACATTATGATGTTTCAGTATCATAATATACTGAAACTCGATATTCGAAGGAGACCACTTCTTTGCTCGAGTTTCTGCTGGTTAGGAAAATCAATTGTATTATGTATAGGTTCTGTTTCTGCGTCGATACGTCACCTTAGGCACAGCACTATTAATTTTTGATCCAAGAGCAATTTGTACGGCATAGTGACAAGCACCAGTATGACGTACGTGGCCGAAGCAGTTTAATACAACCATTCTTCAAATCTAGTATAGGTAGTAGTCCACCAATCTATTCAAAAACACTCTCCATATTTAGATCAAGATTTAGTCAAACCTAGTAGAGGAGTGTTATTATAGACGAGTGTGAAACTAGCAAAGGTTTCCAGCAATGCACATTTAGAGCTCTACAGTATGCAACGTAACTGGAGATCCCAGGAAGATAATAAATCTCATTGAATGATACAGGTTCGAATATGGGTTGGGAGCAGAGGAATTAACAGATCATGATCAATCTCTAATTTATGATAATGATAATCATTCGTTATCGATTAAAGTACATTAACGTATTTTATAAAAGTCCTCAAAACTGAAATAGGCATTGTCACATATCAAAACGGGGTTTCTGTGATATTAATGATACGAGCAATGTATTGTTATTAATTAAATCGATTGTCAGGACGTATGGGGGTAGTAGGTTACTCTTAAAATTCCTACTAGTGAATATTATTAAGTTCTACAAATACTGAAAAAGACGTTTTCAGCAATTGAGGCGTGGATTTTTGTATTATGTATGATACCAAGAACGTATTATAATAAATAGAATCCATTTTCTGCACGTCAGAGGGGTATCAAGGTAACTTTAAAAATTCCTTCTAGTGATGAATATTATGAAGTTCTACGAATACTTAAAAAGACGTTGTCGACAATTGAAGCGTGGAATTTTGTGTTAACTATAATACCAACAACGTATTGCAGTCAATGGATCCGTTATCGATTCGTATAGGGCGTACAAGTAATCATTGAAAATTTGTACTAGCGAATATTATGAACTTCTTGAAATACTAAAAAATCGGTTCAAGCACCACAGCTTCTGACACGTCAGTGCTTGAACCAATTTTTTTCTCCTAATTTTGAAAAAAATGTCTACTGCTACGGTCCTCACAAAGTTTTACATCTTCATGTCGATATTCTTCAACTAGTTAGCAAGCTTCAATACGAAATAATATTCCAGATGGGTATAACTCTGAAACCGTTGGGCCGATCATGGCCAACAGCGAACTTAACTCTCCCATTCAGATGCGCAACTTACCCTGAAAATTGCATGTCCCTATCTCCTTTCGTTCTAGAGTTATCGAGGCAACGGTCACCCATCCAGCTACTGAACTCACATAAGGCTGCTCGGATCTCCAAAAAATATAGATCCGATCGTGTTCAAACTTGGAAATTGGTAGTAGAGTTAGGTTCTGAAGGCTGTCGCAAAATTTCAGCCATGTCGGATGAATAGTTTCTGATATATATAATTTTTTTCAATGATTTTTCAAAAATTTTCTAGAGATAGAACGAAATTTTGCAATAAGTTTCACGTAGGCATTCTACAACTAATGACCATGTTTGAATTGGATCGGTTTTGAAATCTTGACATACATAATATTTTTTAATAATTTTTTTTTAATTTTCTAGCAATGCGATTCTCATAAAATTTTACAAACGTCCTTAGGTTTGTAGTCTACAACTACTGACCAAGTTTCAATTTAATCAGATTAGTAATGGTTGAAAACAAAATTATTACTCGGAAACTGTTGGGCCGATTATACCCATTAACAAACTTGTACGTCGTATTGGGACACGCCACCTACCCTGAAAATTTCAAGTCGCTATCTATTTCAGTTCTCAAGTTATCGTGGCAAGGACGGGTGGCCGGACGGAATCAAATCTGTCCTGGAGTTCTTCATCACCATTCTCGGCAAAAAATTCGAAAATCACAGACATTTGGGCCAAATGATAACGCGATGTTCCCCAGAACATACGCGCAAGAAGACGTTGTCAACCATTGAGGCAGAGATTTTTGTGTTATATATGATACCAAGAACGTATTATAGTAAATGGAATCTGTAGTCGGGTCATAGGGTGGGTACAAGGTAACTTTGAAAATTTCTACTAGTAGTAAATATTATGAAGTTGTAGAAATACTGAAAAAGTCGACAGACCACCTACCCCCTGGTCTGTTGAATTGCATTTCGGTTGGTTCACTAAAAGCCCCTGTAAGAAGAAAATGCTTCCTAGTCATCTTTGAATTATTGCTATGTTGAATTTGAAAGCACGTCCCCATGATTGCTTTTGAGATTTTCATATTATTCTTATAAACTTAGTTCCCATGAATGACAAATTAAACTATATCAAGACATGTTACTCAGCAATTTCCGGGAGTTTGTATTAGGCATAGAAAAATTCATGTCATCAGCATAGTTCGTCAGATAGCATCAGCACATCTCTTCATCGAGTATTTTTTTCGTGTCTTTAATGTAAATGATAAAATTTGTCTTGAGTTCGAACCGAATGAAACTGAATTGTAACCCGACTCCAATATCGTGACAATTCCAACGAAGGAATTGGAAATGGAAATGATTCCCACTGACCAAACGATTTGACGGGAATTGAAATTACACGTCGAAGACTCTCCTCCTGAAATGTCTAGCAGTATCCCCTTTTTTGTTAGGTGTGGGAATCTTGGTTTAGCTGTGCCTTCAGTCCGTCCTCCATAAAGGCGCCGCTAAGCCGCTGTCTTGATTGCTCTCGAAACGACAAGCGGCTCGTATTGCAAGAAAGTGTTGGGCAGTGGCGTGAAACTCATCTGATACCTTGGATACCTATATTTTAATCTTTTAGTCTTTTAATTATCACAATCACATCAATCAATAAAAAATCCATTCGAGGGCCGGGACATGTATAAAAAATGGGTTCAAGCCATGTGGACAGGAGCTTTCTGGCGCTCTAGTTCAAACAGACAAATTATATCTCCGAAAGTATTGGTTTCTCAGAGTTGGGAATTATATCAATGTATACATATGATAGAGCTGCATCATAAAGGAAATTCAATTCAAATAATAGTTTATTTATCAAGATTAAATGAGCAATCATGAGAATGAGAACTGCACCATGGAAGAAATCGAATTAAATCTGGCCAATTTTGCCCAATAACGAACTTAACGGAGATATTCATCTCCCTAACTTACTCTGAAAATTTCAACTACCTAGCTCAATCCGTTCGAGAGTTATTGTGGAAATTAAATTTTCAAATTTTTATTTTACACTTTGCGGTAATCTGGTCAATTCAAAACTTCACATGCGTATAAAGGTCATGATTCTACAATTTGATGCTAAATTTCAGATAGATTGAACGAACTTGTCCGAGATACTTACGCTCCAAAACCACCTTGCAATTTTCAATCCGCTAACTCCTTTAGTTCGAGAGTTATCGTGCCTACGGCCGGTCGGCCGGCCGGACAGAATCGATTTCGCACTCGGATTCTTGATCAGTGAGTCGAACCAAATCGTTTGAGACCATTTTCAGCCAAAAATTTCAAAATTACAGACACTTGGGCAAATTGATAAGCACACTGTTCCGAGGAAATCATGTATGAAAGAAGATAAGTAATAATATAATACTTCATGTTCCGTTCCGAAATGTAAGAATTTTCTGAGAAAACTTAATTTCGGAACAAACAACTGAGATTTTTCTCACTTCACTCACAATTCTTCGATTGATTAGATAATGTCATGCCTCAGGAACATCATTTGACATTATGACAATTCATACATAGAATAATGTCATTCTGTGACAACGTTGAAATACGATTTATTATTGAAATTTTGAAAAATCATATCTCCGAAAGTATTAGCTTGTTAGAGTTAAAAATGTTATGAATGGATTCTTATGATAAAACTGCTCATTAAAAAATATTTAATTTGGAATTTGTTTTGTAAAAAAAAAAATTTTTTTTGTTACTCCGAAACCATCTGTCCGATTTTGGCAAATAACGAACTTAGACGAGATATTTTTCCCCAAACCAACTCTGAAAATTTCAACTCTCTAGCTCATTCCGTTCGAGAGTTATCGTGCCTATGGCCGGCCGGACAGAATGAATTTCGACCACGGATTCTTGATCAGTGAGTCGAACCAAATCGTTTAAGACCATTTTCATCGAAATATTCGAAAATTATAGACATTTGGGCAAATTGATAAGCACTCAGTTCCGAGGAACTAGAGCGCCAAAAATTGGATCAAGACCTGTGGACAGGAGCTTTCTGGCGCTCTTGTTCAAACAGACTAATTATATCTACGAAAGTATTGGTTTCTCAGAGTTGGGAATTATATCAATGGATTCTTATGATATAACTGCATCATAAAGGAAATTCAATTCAAATAATAGTTTATTCATCAAAATTAAATGAACAATCTAAGAATGAGGACTGCACCATGGAAGAATCAAATTAAAATAGCTGAAATGAATTTGACTCTCTCTCTTATAGAACAGTATGACATGTACGAGTATGAACATAGATCATATAATAATTCATTGATAGAATAATTATAGCATTCTGTGAAAACTTAGAAAATACGATTTGTTATAGAAATTTCGAAAAGTATTAGCATGTTGGAGTTGAAAATGATATCAATGGATTTTTATGGTGGAAGTGCATCTTGAAAAAAAATCGAATTTGAAATATGTAAGTTGAAAAAATTTCTTTTTTTCGTTACTCCGAAACCATCCGTCCTATTTTACCCACTAACGACCTCAACTGAGATATTCATCTCCAAAATCTACTCTGAATATTTCAACTGCCTAGCTCATTCTGTTTGAGAGTTATTGTAGAAACAAAATTGAAAAATTAAAAAAAAAATTGACACTTTACGGCTACCAGATCAATACAAAACGCATGCATATAAAGGTCATTATTCTACAATCTGGTGGAAATTTCAGATAGATCAAGTGATCGGTTTCGGAAATATTCATAAAAAATATTTTTATTAAAAACGGCCATAACTCCGAAACCGCTCGGTGGATTTCGCCCGTTAACGAACTCGTCCGAGATATTTACGCTCCAAACCTACTCTGAAAATTTCAATCCTCTAAATCCTTTCGTTCGAGAGTTATCGTTTTAACGGACGGCCGGCCGGACAGAATCGATTTCGACCACGGATTCTAGATTCGAACCAAATCGTTTGAGACCATTTTCAGCCAAAAATTCGAAAATTAGAGACATTTGGGCAAATTGATGAGCACTATGTTCTGAGGAACAAGAGCGCCAAAAATAATCTTTAAAAGCACTGTCGTGATGTCTGGAGCTTCTGCGCGTATGTTCCAAAGACTATTCACGCCTCATACAAAATCCAACAAGCTGAAATTCAGTACTTGATTGTGAAATGTCGGCTCTATAAGGTATATGCGAAATGTGAGCGGATTCCGACGGATAGTTTCTGCAATATAAACTTTTTTCAAATTTTTGTTCCACGGAACAGAGCACTTATCAATTTGCCCAAATGTCTGTAATTTACGAATTTTTGGCTGAAAATGGTCTCAAACGATTAAGTTCTACTCACTGATCAAGAATCCGTGGTCGAAATCGATTCGGTCCGGCCGTCCGTTAACACAATAACTCTCGAACGAAAGGAGTTAGAGGATTGAAATTGCAGGGTAGGTTTGGAGCTTAAATATCTCGTACGAGTTCGCTAAGGGGCGAAATCCACCAAGTGGTTTCGGAATTATGGCCGTTATTAGTAAAAACATTTTTTATGAATATTTCCGAAACTGATCGCTCGATCTATCTGAAATTTAGCATCAAATTGTAGAATATTGACCTTTATACGTGTAAGAAGTTTTGTATTGATCGGGTTGACGTAAAGTGTTATTAAATTTTTAAATTTTGTTTCTACAATTACTCTCGAACGGAATGAGCTAGGCAGTTGAAATTTTCAGAGTATGTTAGGGAGATGAATATCTCGGTTAAGTTCGTTATTGAGCAAAATAGGCCAGATGGTTTCGGAGTAACGAAAAAAATTATTTTTTTAACATTATAAATTTCAAATTCAATTTTTTTTCAAGATGCAGTTTCACCATAAAAATCCATTGATATCATTTTCAACTCTAACAAGAGGATAATTTCGGAGATATGATTTTTCGAAATTTCGATAATGAATCGTACTTCTATGTTTTCACAGAATGCTATAATTATTCTATCTATGAATTATTATATGATCTGTGTTCATACTCGTTCATGTCATCCTGTTCTATAAGAGAGAGTCAAATTCATTTCAGCTTTTTTAATTTGATTTCTTTCATGGTGCAGTTCTATCATAAGAATACATTGATATAATTCCCAACTCTCAGAAACCAATACTTTCGGAGATATGATGTGTCAAAGTTTGAACAAGAGCGCCAAACCTCCTGTCCACAGGGCTTGAACCATTTTTTTTCTACTGATACGATTTTCACGAAATTTCGCAAAAATTAGCGCGTCGGTATTCTGTAGGTAATTACCAAGTTTTAATTGGATCGGATTTGTATATTTTGAGTTATTGAGGAAATAGCAACAACATATAAGATGGGTGTAACACCGAAACCGTTTGGCCAATTATGTCCATTAATGAACTTAACTGTCCCATTCGGATGCGCAACCGGTCGGACAGAATCGAATTTGACCTTGGATTGTTCATCAGTGAATTGAACCTAATCGTTTGAGACCATTTTCGGCAAAAAAATGAGAATAACAGATATTTGTGCCAAAAAAAAACTCCGACATCTATTGACCGATTATGCCCAACAAATAACGCAACTGTCCCATTCGCATGCGCATTCTACCCTGTAAATTACAAGTCGCTGTCACTTTCCGTTCGAAAGTTATCGTTGCAAGGGTCACCCATCCAGCTGCTGAACTCACCCAAGGCTGCTCGTTTCTCCAATAATATTGATATCCAATCGTATTCAAATTTGGAAATTGACTGTAGAGTTGGGGTTTTAAGGTTCTCTCGAAATTTCAGCGATATCGGGCGGATAGTTTGTGTGATAAGGAATGATTTTCAAATATTATTTAAAAATTTTCTGTTGATACGATCCTCAAATTTCGTAAAAATTTGCGCGTCGGCACTCTATAATCCCTGTCGACGAACTTGATTTTTCATACGTCTTTGCGTTGGAATTTTACAACTATGTACTCAATTTCAATTCGTTCGGATCTGTATATTCTGAGCGAGGGGTTAATTTCAAGGAAACAAAGTGTACACATGACTTCCCACTTCGAAATTTCTTATGAATTCCCATGAATTCCCAATTAATTCCCATGAATTCCCAATGAATTCCCAGGAATTCCCCTGAATTCCCATGAATTTTCGTAATTAAATTCAAAACGAAGGTCTATGACTCATCTCATGTTGGATTTATACAACATTAGAAAATTATAATTAGAGTATTCTATGAAATCATATAGAATTGAGAATAATTATTGATATTTTGAAATATCAGATCTCCGAAAGTATTTGTTTGTTAGAGTTGAGAATGACATCAATGAATTCTGACGGTAAGACTGCATCTTAAAAGAATTGAATTCAAAATTTGTAATGTAAAAAAAAGTTATTTTTTATTTTACTCCGAAACCGATTTTGCCCAATCACGAACTCAACCAAAATATTTATCTCCTAAACCTACTCTGAAAATTTCAACTGTCTAGCTTATTCGGATTCTTGATCAGAGAGTAGAACCAAATCGTTTAAGACCATTTTCAGCGAAAATTTCAGACATTTGGGCAAATTGAAAAGCACTCCCCGAGGAACAAGAGCGCCAAAAACATGTTTTCTCAGTTGGAATTTACATAATTTCACAACTTTTTTCGTTGATTTCCTATGAATTCCCATGACTTCCCATGAATTCCCAATGAATTCCTTTGAATTCCCGTGATTTCCCATGAATTCCCAATGACTTCCCACAACGGTGTACACATATTTCTCAGGAAATTAACCCCTCGATTCTGAGTTATCGAGAAAACAATATTCAGATGGGTATAACTCCGAAACCTATCCTGAAAATTGCTCTTCCCTTCTGAATGTTATCGTGGCAATAGTCATCCATTCAGCTAGTGAACTTACTCGAGGCTTCTCGGATCTCCAATAATATTGGTCCTATCGTATCCAAATTTGGAAATTGACCGTAAAGTTAGGTTATAAGAATAATTCAGAATGTCAATTGTTTATAATTGAATATTATCATCAATTTCAATATCTCTTTCAGCAGAACCTAAGATAATCCTTGATAAAGAATTATTACGGTACCTAACAACTTGGATACTTGGATAGCTTAAGAACGATATGAAGCTAACAACGTGTGCAGGTACTCCGAGGGTTTGTGATCTCAAAGAATATAATTATTGATCATATATACCACAGATATAACAAACAAACATTTTAGAAAATTATATTGATACCTTGGAGACGCCGAGTGTGCCTAGTCCTTTATTGAAATGTGCGAGTGATGCTCCGTGTAAAAGAGTTCATTATATTTAGACAAATTCGGAAGGATATTTTTGTCTTAATTTGACAAACATTGGCTACTTTCAACCTCCTTGAGAACATAGAATTCCAATAATTGGATCATTTGAGAAGCTGCATTGTTGTGGACAATCGGGTATGGTTATCGTGGTGCAATTTAGAATTGGAATAGCTGTAAAATCGTCAGACGTTCTGCTATGTAGGGAACTTGTTTCTCGGCGTTCGAAGAATTCTACCATTGGCGTAGGGAAAGTACAAGTATCTCTGATAATTTTCATTTCTCAACCGCCAGGAATTACTGCATGATGTTTTAAAAATTGGTTCAAGCACTGGCGTGAAGTCAGAAGCTTTTGCGCGTATGTTCTATTTTCCATTCTTCTGTATTGGACACCCTTAATCGAATTTACCATGGTAAATTATGTTGTCCATTCTCCTGTATTGGACACTCTTTTAATTCGAATTTACCATGGGAAATTAAATAATATAATAAAGGGTGTCCAATACAGAATAATGGACAATAAAACATACGCGCAAAGGCTTCTGACTTCACGTCAGTGCTTGAACCAATTTTTTTTTTCGTGATTTTTTTGAAATTTTGTAGGGGTGCGGTTCTTGAAAATTTTTTTTTCGTCATTTTTTTCAAATTTTCCAGGTGTACGGTTCTTACAAAATTTTAAACACGTCTTTATGATGATTTTCTACTACTAGTTACCAAGCTTCAATTCGATCGAATATTTATTTTTTGAGTTATCAAGGAAATAATATTCCAGGTGGGTATAACTCGGAAACCGTTTGACCGATTATGCCCAAAAACGAACCCAACTCTCCCTTTCGGATACGCAACCTACCCTGGAAATTGCAAGTCCTTATTTCCTTTCGTTCGAAAGTTATCGAGGTAACGGTCACCCATCTACTGAACTCACACAAGAATGCTCGAATCTCCAACAATATTCAACCGATCGTGTTAAAACTTGAAACTTGGCAGTAGAGTTAGGTTATGAAGGCTCTTGCAAAATTTCAGCAATTTCAAACGAATAGTTACTGATATATAGAATTTTTTTTTTCAATTTTCAATGATTATTTAAAAATTATTTACAAATACTATCCTCACGAAATTTTGCAGGAATTTTTGCGTTGGCATTCTACAACTAATTACCATGTTTTAATTCAATCGGTTTAGTATTTTTCGAGTTAATGAGGAACAAAAAACAACGAAATTTCAGATGGCTAGAACTCTAAACCGTTTGGCCGATTATGCTCATAAACGAACTGAAATGTCGCGTTTTGGTGCACATCCTAACCTGATAACTTCAAGCCGCTATCTCTTTCCGTTCTCAAGTTATCATAACAAAAATATTTCTTAATAATTTTTTGAAAATTTTCTAGCCATACGATTCGCACAAAATATCACAAACGTGCTTAAGTTCATATTCTACAACTACTCACCAAGTTTCAATTCGATCGGATTTATTTTGGTTGAAAACAAAATTATTACTCGGAAACCACTGGGCTGATTATGCCCATTAACGAACTTGTCCGTCGTATTGGGATGCGCCACCCACCCTGAAAATTTTAATACGACTAATACGACTGACAAGTACGTTCATGGGCATAATCGGTCCAACGGTTTACGAGTAATAATTTTGTTTTCAACCAATACAGATCCGATCGAATTGAGACTTGATGAGTAGTTGTAGAATTCAGGCTTAAAGACGTATGTACAATTTTGTGAGAATCGTATCACTAGAAATTAAAAAAAAAAATAATTGCTAAATATCATTCATCTCACGATAACTTGAATACGCAGAGAGATAGTGACTTACATTTTCCAGGGTAAGCTGAGCATCCGAATGCAACAGTTGAGTTCGTTGATAGGCATAATCGGCCAAATAGTTGTGGAGTTATACCTATCCTTCTCAACTCAAAAAATATGGAACCAATCCAATTCAAACATGGTAATTAGTTGTAGAATGCCGACGCGCAAATTTTTCCGAAATTTCGTGAGGATAGATCACAAGACAATTTTCAAGAAATCATTGAAAATCTTCGAAAAAACTTCTTAACTCAGAAACTATCAGTCTGATATCGCGTGAATTTTGCGGCTTCAAAGACTAAGCTTACATCCAAGTTCCAATCCTGAGTTCAGTAGCTGGATGGGTGACCTTTACCACGATCACATTCGAACGGAACGAGATAGCGACTTGCAATTATCAGGGTAGGTTGCGCATCCGAAAGGAATAGTTATGTTCATCGTTGGGTATAATCGGCCGAACGGTTTCTGAGGTATACCCATCTGGAATATTGTTTTCTCGATATCTCAGAAAATACAGATTCGATCGAATTGAATCTTGTTAAGTAGTTGAAGAATACCGATGCAAAGAAGTTTGTGAGGATCGTATTACTTGAAAATTCAGAAAAAATTATTAAAAAATGGGTTCAAGCCCTGTGGACAGGAGCTTTCTGGCGCTCTAGTTCAAACAGACAAATTATATCTGGTATTTGTTTCTCAGAGTTGGGAATTATATCAATATATTCATATGATAGAACTGCATCATAAAGGAAATTCAATTCAAATAATAGTTTATTTATCAAGATTAAATGAGCAATCATGAGAATGAGAACTGCACCACATTTTCAAATTTTTTTTTTTTACACTTTGCGGTAATCTGGTCAATACAAAACTTCACATGCGTATAAAGGTCATGATTCTACAATTTGATGCTAAATTTCAGATAGATCGAGTGATCGGTTTCGGAAATATTCATAAAAAATATTTTTACTAAAATCGGCCATAACTCCGAAACCCCTTGATGGATTTCGCCCATTAACGAACTTGTCCGTGATATTTACGCTCCAAAACCACCTTGCAATTTTCAATCCGCTAACTCCTTTCGTTCGAGAGTTATCGTGCTTACGGCCGGTCGGCTGGCCGGACAGAATCGATTTCGCACTCGGATTCTTGATCAGTGAGTCGAACCAAATCGTTTGAGACCATTTTCAGCCAAAAATTCCAAAATTACAGACACTTGGGCAAATTGATAAGCACTCTGTTCCGAGGAACTAGAGCGCCAAAAAAACAAGTTTCTTATGACAATTGCCCAAAACAGGTTTAAAGTATCTACAAATAGTAGGTATTCCATAAAACATGTATGAAAGAAGATAAGTAATAATAAAAAATTACCTTGTAATCGATCAAAAATTTCCTGATCTACGTTCACCAAATTTTCTCCTCTCTCGAACTACAGAATTATGCTTTCAATATTTACGTAATATTTTCAAACATTTTCGGGTGAGATCCCCGTTGCATCGCTAAAATACGAGTATTTCAACCCCTATATTTTTGAAGTTACAACATTCCCTTCTGTCAGTCCCGTCATAAATTGAGAGAACTGAGCATTCGTCTATGGATGAAAAGCAGTCTCACATTTCGGAATACACTTTATTTTCATAATTCTTCGATTGATTAGATAATGTCATGTCATGTCATAAGTTGACATTATGACAATTCGTACATAGAATAATTATATCAATCTGTGAAATACGATTTACATTGAAATTTTGAAAAATCATATCTCCGAAAGTATTAGCTTGTTAGAGTTAAAAATTATATGAATGGATTCTTATGATAAAACTGCTTATTAAAAAAAAATTAATTTGGAATTTGTTATGTAAAAAAAAAATTTTTTTTTTTTACTCCGAAACCATCTGTCCGATTTTGCCCAATAACGAACTTAGCCGAGATATTTATCTCCCAAACCTACTCTGAAAATTTCAACTCTCTAGCTCATTCCGTTCGAGAGTTATCGTGCCTACGGCCGGCCGGACAGAATGAATTTCGACCACGGATTCTTGATCAGTTAGTCGAACCAAATCGTTTAAGACCATTTTCATCGAAAAATTCGAAAATTACAGACATTTGGGCAAATTGATAAGCACTCAGTTCCGAGGAACTAGAGTGCCAAAAATAATGTTTATCTCACGATTTCTTAAGAACGGAAAGACATACCGACTTGCAATTTTTAGTATAGGTTGTGCATCCTAATGCGACATTTGAGTTCGTTAAAAGTCGTAATCGGCTGAACGGTTTTGGAGTTATACCAATCTGCAATTTGGTTATTTTCTCAACAACTTAAAAAATACGATGCCGATTCAATTCGATTAAGAGTGTCCAATAGAGGTGAATGGACAATAGAACATGCGCGCAAAAGCTCCCGACTTCACGTCAGCGCTCGAACCGATTTTTCACTGAGCTACAGCCCGTCAGAAAGCATATGCAACAAAATTTAACAGTAGATTCTCGAGGAAAATGTAGAGGACCCCAATTTTTTATTTTTTTGAAACAGGCCACCATTTCGGAGTTACAGACCTCTGAATTTGGCCCCCCCAGAAACGTTTCATGTCAATATCTCAGAACATTGTTGCATATTACATACCAAATTTTATACACGAGGGTTCTGAAATATGATAAATCTAACAATGTTACCTTTTTTGGCATGGTTTCCCCTGAAGACACTTTTCGTTGGGCCCTCTTGTCTTTGGAGTCGGAAAACTTTGTTAGCGTATTTTTATTTCTCCAAATTTATTATTTCATAGGAAAGCCCAGGTTTTTGTAAATTTTTTGTCTGTTGCATGGTTTTCGTAAAATGAGTCGTTTTCGATTAAAACGGCATAATGTAATCATGCATATCGGGATTTGTGTTATCTCCTGATATTATATGATTATTATGTGTTAGATTAGAATCCTCAGACTTCCATATCCTCCTGAAGTGGTGTTCTTGATACTAGGTTAACGCCTAATTGAAAATGAACATAAAATTCAATAAATTGCAAGTTGTTTTTGTAAAGCTTGTATTAGATTTAAACAAATAAATTAATGCCGTTTTACTCTAAAATTAGTCATTTTACGAAAAAAATGTTAGAGAAATAAAAATACGCTAACAATGTTTTCGGGCTCCAAAAATAAGGGGGCCCAAGGAAAAGTATCTTAAGGGGGCACCATGCCAAAATAGGTAACATTATCAGATTTATCATATTTCAGAACCCCCGTGTTTAAATTATGTTATGTAATTTGCAACAATATTCTGAGATATTGACATAAAACTATTCTGGGATGCCAAACTCAGAGGTCTGTAACTCATGGGTCCTCCTTCATTACATTCGACAACTCACATATGCATGTGAACTTCCGTCGTAGAATAATCATTTTTGACGAATATCAACGCCAATTATGAAATGCATGCTGTAAAATAATGGAATTAGCGTTTTATTGTAGTGCTTGGTTGTGAAAGGAATATCTTGATAATTCTGTTTCTTCTGTGAACGACTGCACTTTACTACAGTATTTTTCCCTGCAAAACTCGAAGGGGAAGATTCCCAGTGTCGAGTATTTCCTCCAGAAATTACGAAATTCCGTATTAATTTTCTGGTGTTAACCTTAATTTGAAATGAAACTACACGTATGAAAGCCTAAATATCCTTCCTCCATCCAGTTTCTACAGAAAAACTCGTTAGAAATTGGGATCTAACAATCCTTTCAGTCGCATATTTATGGCGCTGAAAAGTTATTAAAGTCCTCTTGTGGTGGTTACTCGCGGAATTGCTTTTTCAAGTGCAACGTGCGGAGTTAACGAGAAAACTACAGTAATCTTGTTAGTTTTACACCTTCGGAATGAAAGTTTTCGAACGGGAATATATTTCGATAGCTGGAAGTTAATGGATTACATGCCAGAAATATGCGAAACTAATGAAATTTCAGGTCCTGAAACCATTATTTCAATATTATTACCTATTTACAAAATATATCTAGGCGGTGAATTGAATTGATATACAGGGTGTCCCAAGTTCGAGTGCCTATTAGACGTTTCTGGAGTACTGTACATATTTGAAATCTGAAAATTGGGATTATGATATTGCTTGAAAGTCTCTAAAGAGCTCAAATATTTTCGAAGCCCAAGCACTTCCGGTTATACAGGGAATGAAAACGAATTTGATGAAAAAAAATATTTCCAAGTTTTGCATTCCTGGTGTGATCAAGTATTCAATGCTGAATATATTTCTGTCAAAACCATTGTATTCATTCAAATAGTTTTCAAAGTATCGAAAAAAAAAAATCGGAAAAAAAGCCAAATATGTTTAGTCAGTATTATGACCGGTGTGAAATGAGCGCTAAAGATAGCGGATGAAATCTCCGGCAACACCCGAACGGCGCACCGGTCGATTCAGTCATAATCATATAGAAGTTCTGCGATAATATAAATACACAACAACTTGAACTGATGGTTTCTTCGAGAGATGAAATTAATTTAGAACTTATTTTGTGAATCCGATCAAGCTATTGTTGAATATTGATGGATTTATCAATGCTGGGGCATGAATGTTATTTTGGCATGGAAAGATTTTGGCAAGATAATTATAATGGAGATTTGGTTCTTCACTGAAAAAAGTATCCGCATTGGATGAGACCCTGGGGTTGATATTTCAACCCTTTACACAAAAAGCAGGTTTTTCATCCTTTTTTCCCAGAAGGAAACGTTTTTTCATCAACAGATTTTGAGAACATCTTGACTACGAAGATGCCGATGTTACGTGAAAAAATGGTGCACTTCGGATGGGACCTTGGGGTTGAAATTTCAACCCTTAACACAAAATCTCGGTATTTCCCGTTTTTTTTCATAGAAGGAAAAGTTTTTTCATCAACAGATTCTGAGAACATCTTGACTACGACGATACCGATATTCAGTAAAAAAAAGGTCCACATCGGATGGGGCTTTGTGGTTGAAATTTCCACCCTTAACACAAAAAACTCGGTTTTTCATCGTTTTTTTCATAGAAGGAAAAGTTTTTTCATCAACAGATTTTGAGAACATCTTGACTACGACGATACCGATATTACGTAAAAAAATTGTGCACTTCGGATGGGGATCTGGGGTTTCAACCCTTAACACAAAAAACTTGGTTTTTCGTCCTTTTTTCTCAGAAGAAAAAGTGTTTTCATCAACAGATTTTGAGTACATCTTAACAATGACGATATCGATATTCACTAAAAAAATGGTCCACTTCGGAAGGGGCCCTTGGGTTGAAATTTCAACCCTTAACTCAAAAACCTCGGTTTTTTGTCGTTTTTTCCCAGAAGGAAGAGTTTTTTCATCAACAGATTTTGAGAACATCTTGACTACGACGATACCGATATTACGTAAAAAAATGGTCCTCTTCGGATGGGACCTTGGGGTTGAAATTTCAACCCTTAACACAAAATCTCGGTTTTTCCCGTTTTTTTTCATAGAAGGAAAAGTTTTTTCATCAACAGATTTTGAGAACATCTTGACTACGACGATACCGATATTACGTAAAAAAATTGTGCACTCCGGATGGGGCCCTGGGGTTTCAACCCTTAACACAAAAAACTTGGTTTTTCGTCCTTTTTTCCCAGAAGAAAAAGTTTTTTCATCAACAGATTTTGAGTACATCTTAACAATGATGATATCGATATTCACTAAAAAAATGGTCCACTTCGGAAGGGGCTCTGGGGTTGAAATTTCAACCCTCAACTCAAAAAACTCGGTTTTTCGTCGTTTGTTTCCCAGAAGGAAGAGTTTCTTCATCAACAGATTTTGAGAACATCTTGACTACGACGATACCGATATTTAGTGAAAAAATGGTCCACTTCGGATGGGGTCCTGGGGTTGAAATTTCAACCCTTAACTCAAAAAACTTGGTTTTTCGTCGTTTTTTCCCAGAAGGACAAGTTTTTTCACCAACAGATTTGGAGACCATCTTGACTACGACGATACCGATATTTAGTAAACAAATGGTCCACTTCGGATGGGGCCCTGGGGTCGAAATTTCAATCCATAAGTCAAAAAACTCGGTTTTTCGTCGTTTTTTCCCAGAAGGAAAAGTTTTTTCATCAACAGAATTTGAGTACATCTTAACTATGACGATATCGATATACAGTAAAAAAGTGGTTCACTTCGGATGGGGTTCTGTGGTTGAAATTTCAACCCTTAACACAAAATCTCGGTTTTTCGTCGTTTTTTCCCAGAAGGAAAAGTTCTTTCATCAAAAGAATTTGAGAACATCTTGACTACGACGATACCGATGTTCAGTAAAAAAACGGTCCACTTCGGATGGGGCCCTGGGGTTGAAATTTCAACCCTTAACTCAAAAAACTCGGTTTTTCGTCGTTCTTTCCCAGAAGGAAAAGTTTTTTCACCAACAGATTTTGAGAACATCTTAACAATGACGATATCGATATTCAGTAAAAAAATTGTTCACTTCGGATGGGGCCCTGGGGTTGAAATTTCAACCCTTAATACAAAAAGCTCGGTTTTTCGTCCTTTTTCCCTGAAGGAAAAGTTTTCCTTCAGGGTTCTGGTTCTTTTTGCTGCGCTGATCTTCGAATGGAACGGAAGCCTTGAAGGTCATGTGGAAGAGACTCAGGTCAAATGGTAAAAATGTCGCGATTAGTCCATAGGAATAGCGGGTGTAGGATTTCCTAGGTATAACGTCCGTAGTTCGGTTAGGTTGCTGCAGTTAAACAGCATATTTAGCATATTTCCGGCAGTTTCATCTGTGTTCCTGCACCATCGATACAATAAACAGCCAGTTATCTCCATTCTCTTTAAATATTTTTTAAACAGGTGGCATGTTAAAGCACCAGTCACCAGACTCAGTTGGTTCCTCTGCTGAGTTGATCGATTATTGACATCAGTCTTTAACGAAGGACCGTCTATGAAGAGTCTTGACTTCCTGAGGTCGTCCCCCGTGCTCCATTCAAAGGAAACTTTCTTATAGATCCAATTCTCAAAAGAAACTTTGAGAGATGTACTACAGAATAGTAGTGACGGTACCGGCCCGGTAATCATTGATCTTGCCTCTCTGTGAGTCAATGTATCCGCTTGAATGTTATCAGAAATTTCTATGTGCGCCGGACACCAGATATCCTTATGATCATTATCAGAGACCAGCACGCGCATAGCTTCCCTTTATTCTTCGACTAGATAGAAGATAGGATCTTGACACCAGAAAGAGAGTTTAGTGTTCCTTAGCTTTCTTTACATGTAGATGTATTTGCCATATTATCTTCTACGAATATTCTCCAGCGTGCAGACTAGACCTTCATATAGTTCTGCCTGCAATATAGAATAGTACTTACCAAGAGGAATGGGCAGATTGGTGCGAGGACCCACAAGGACAACGTTGAACCAGTTTGGACCCTCTGTATGGTGTATACCCTTGACTTCGATCAGGAACAACTATCCTGCTGGGTTCGACAAAGCAGAAGTGGTTGACCGCACGATCGCCTCTACGGAGGAGGGACGCGTCAATATCTTCCACCATTTTGTGAGTACTTGCGTGCCACCTGAATAATCCAGCATCAAGCCACGCGTTGATTGGCGACAGTAAAGTGTGCACATTGTTTCATAATGTAGAACTGCGTAGCATTGAACAATTGTGCGCACAAGGATTATCTGATATTCTGAGTGGCGAAACTCTGCGTGGGGTGCCAACGTGTTACAGTGACTCTGGCACCTGATATATAGGTATCGAATATTCCAGTTAAATCGTGCAGAAAATGCATGTTTTCAACCCCCGCTAAAATTACAGCAGTTTCGAAGAAAGTCACATCCAACCAGCAGAGGGAAAATCACGAGATCTGGTGCAAAAATCGCTTACAACCCTGATATGATCCTTCGAGCTTTTCGTTCTGATTGATTCATTTGTGAAATGAAAATTGGAGGCGGAAATGTATAAAAATGAACGTCAACGTGTTGGCATAAAATTCGTAATAGATGTCTTGCTGTTATGCTCAGTTATTCCTGTGTAATAAAAATGTGATTGCTGCAGTGTAAATAATTTTGTTTTTCGTCATCCAATATTCCTGAGTGGCAATACGCAAGACTTACAAACTGTCCTGGAATAGCATTTTTCATTCGATTTTCATTTATTCTTACCTAAATAAATAATTGGAGTGTGCAGTGAAAATATGTTTATAATCCCTTGGGAAATTTCGAATTTCACTACTCTGATCCTCCAAACTTTTCATAGAGGTTTTTGAAATCTCAAAGACTTATCTATGATTTTATATGAAATTCCGTAGGTGTATAAATGTTGGAATGCTTGATCTAAAATTTCACAATTTTCTTCTAGGTTAAAGATATCTGCAATGAGCTCGAAGTCCGTTCCCTGTGCCATAAGATCCTACAGAACGTGTCAATGCTGCTGCACGCCGATCGTGGATCGCTATTTCTAGTCCAAGGAGAAAGAGGTAGAGGGTGCACTCCTCTTCCTCCCGGTGGTAAACTCCGGGGTCGTTGTCTAGTCTCGAAATTGTTCGACGTGTGCTCGAAGAGCACGCTCACGGAAATGGAGAAGAAAGATGAAATCAGGATACCATGGGGTACTGGCATCGTGGGATATGTGGCGGAAAGTGGGGAGCCAGTCAATATACCCGACGCTTATCAGGTGAGAATCAACTGTAGTAACATTTAAAGAAGTTGGGCGTTACAATAATTGTTTTTAACAATATCAACTTACTTTGTCAGGTTTATTGCTTACTTGGTAATTTTTCCACTTTGCGTCTACCTTTTTTGGCCAACAATAGTCTATGCCGATAATTGTCTGTGAACGAAAGAACCGAAATTAGTCAGCTATTTCACTAAAATGTTAACCAATCATAAGACAAACGCGTGAATAAATAGAAAATCGTGAGCTCGTGAGCGAAAGTCACAATACACATAGAGTCTGTAGATTAGTGATATCGCCGATCACGTTAAAACAGTTTCACTTAGGTATATAAGTTATCTTAAAATAGCAATAGATATGCATCTACGCATATAATTTGGAGAATATTATGTATTATTAATTTGAAGGGGCTAGGAGGGTCTGGGCCTTACTATCTGTTATTTCGTAGCAGTTTCTGAGAAAATTTACCATAGTCATGTATATTATTTTACACCATCGAGATTTCATGGATCAAAAAGCCCACCGACTTTTTGAAAAAGCAAATATTTTGACGTGAGAATTTTCGATTGAAAATTAGGCTGCTTTTTCGATATTGAGTCAAAATAAGTTGAAAAAATGAGATTTTGAAATCAAAAAAATTACAGTGTGTTTGGAACACCCTCAAAAACTCACCCCCTTCCACTTTTTTCCTTTCATTTTTGTTATATATTCTTCTCCTTATTCAATGGGTTACATCCTTCTATTTTTTTTTGTTTCGAGAATTATCAACCCTGGTCTATGTGTCAATTTTCTCTGATTCCTCATAAAACTCAAAGTTATTTGTTCTTCCTTTCTTAAGATCTCTCTGAAAATTCGGCACCCGCATACCAAAAAACTGGTGCCATAACATTACCCGCCCTTGCCTGCTTTGAAGCTGATTCATCCTTTGATTCCATATTGTTCGGACTGTTCATTCATCTCAGGCATGGAGCTTTAAACCCATAGTGTCATCAGTTATGAATCCCTCCATTGAAATAGCTTCACTACTCATGTTCATGTCAGTAATCGTGACACATATATCTGGCGTACAGCATTCTCATGTCCCAATTTTTAGTCTTTAGGCGATGTAAAGCACCTTTTCAAATTCCTACGTTGTCTTCTAACTTAAGTACTTTCTGTCATTGGGATCCAATAACGTTTTGTGCATTATTTCTAGCGTAGTAATTTCATTAGGTGGATCGCTTAATACTTATCTCGGCAGCTCGTACGGCCTGGTTCAAGCTCTACTACCCAATATTTTACTGTTGTAAACAGAAACTCTTTAGCCCTTCAAATGAGAGTATTGTATCACATAACAATAACCTATTTTTTCCCTGCCTACTCGATCGAATTTCAATAAACTTGAAATGCTCTTCATTAAAACGGGTTCTAAGAAGTGAGAAGTAGGTACTTATTTATTCTAAAACCGTTCTCAATTTCAACGCAATAATTTATGATCAATTGTTCGCGAGTTAAACAGAACTGGTGGTGCAGGGAGAGAATAAGTTGATGTAGGTGAAGAACGATTATTGGGAGGATATATTCTTATGCAGAAATTATGGACATTCATGTAAAATTTGCAGTACGTTTTGGAAACTATTGGAAAAGGAAATTTCAAAGATCCAATATGTATTTTTGAACGTTGAGTAAGATGTCAAATTGAAGTGAAAATGAGGTAGAATCTATCAGCTTGCATTTATTCATAATAGGTGAAAGCAATTTAGTTTAAAATTTTTTGAAGGAATTCTTAACTTCATGGGCAGTCGGATTTTATCAAAATTTATCAAATAAGAAGAATAATTAAGTATGGTGAAATGAAAGTTGGGAGAGCACTGACCTCAGTCTGCCAGAGCGGTCACCCATCCAGGAACTGCTCAGAACAAAACACATTTATTGTGATGTCCTATTACCGCAATGGTACATTAATCAATGGTGAATGGATTCACTCTGTAGAGGCCTGTAAAATTGAATATCTGGCGAAATATCCTGATGTTCGGATTTTAGAATCTTCTCTGAAAGTCCACATCAGAGGTGTTATAAACAGATTCATGTAAACTGGAAATGTTAACAAGGGAAAATCGACAGGAAGGCCTCAAGTTTCTCAAGAAGTTGTTGAAGAACTGATGTTGAACAAAATCCTCAAATGCCCTGAATAAATTATCTCTACAGTCTAGTGCCCCCTTAAGTACTGCCCACAAACTATTGAAAACAAAAACTGAATTTATACCATTACAAAATAACGATGGTTCCGCAACTCCTAGCAATAGATATTCCACGTCGCCTGCTATCTGAGTTCTCAAAACTACAGATTCTGGACATCTGAGAATCCCCACAGTTTTATTGAGACTCCATTACATTCTCAAATAGTTGGTGTGTGGTTAGCAGTTTATAGTCGTAGAATATATGGCCCAGTTCTCTTTCATGATACCATTAATGTTGAAAGGTACAAAATAATAATGCTGGAGCCATTCATATACTAACTAGATGACGAAGAAATACAGTTGGGATATTTTCAACAAGAAGGAGCAACTGCCCACACTACTTCGAGGACTCCCGCCTTTCTTTCAAACACGCCCTCCAGACTCGACTCCCCTAGAGTTTAGCATCTTTGAATATCTGTAAGGTGAGGTTTGCAAAAGACAATACGATAATATTGGGGACTCCAATCATCAATAAAAATGTGCTGCCAAAATATTGGCCCACAAATGTTAAATAATATATAAACCAAAAAGAATTCACAAATGCCTTGATAATAATGGAGCACATCTTGAACATTTGATGTGAATTCATTGTTAGAACTCCAACAAATGGCAAACTCTCAAACTGGGAGTTATCTTAAAGTTATTCAATGTATTCTGTCCATATATATTGATTTATTACCTGCATTCGAACATAAAAATTAGTTCAACAATATGCATTCAGTAATCAATACTTACATCTCAAAAATTCTAAATAGGATTTCAAAAATTCTTCCATTCCATTATTCGTATCTGTTCAATAGCTAATATGATATCTCTTGAAAATGACTTACGAGAATACAATCCCAACTAATGAATAATTCATCTCGATTCCATCAACTTCTGAAAGAAAACTCCTTGAAACGAAGTAAAATGTCAGTATCATTTATCATTATTTCAATCAAATTTCCCTACTCTGGTCTGTTATAAACCCAGAGCAATTATGCTATGCACCCAAAATCACGTGTAATAAAAACTTAAATCCAAAAATTCATTTATTTGGAAATATCACTTTCTATACAAACTTAATGCGAACTATATCAACTATTAAATCAATATATTTTGTATAATAAACATTTTTGATCCAAACTAGGACGGGAGGAAAGGTAATCTCCGAATGGCAATCATTTTGGAACTCATCAGAATGAATTTCGACCACGGATTCTTGATCAGTGAGTCGAACCAAATCGTTCAAGACCATTTTCATCGAAATATTCGAAAATTACAGACATTTGGGCAAATTGATAAGCACTCAGTTCCGAGGAACTAGAGCGCCAAAAAGTTCATTGTCACTTCAACTACAAGTTAAAATTTGATGTTGGATTCAGTTTTAGAAGTTTGAAGACTCAGATAATTGGATTCCATTGTTTCATCTAAATTTCATGTTTGCTTATTTGAAGAACATTTCTAATTAAATTCCTTGACTAATCTCAAAGTAAATTCAGATAAATGAAATAAAATCAATTCCAGAAATATTGATTCAAAAGTATTCTTCGATTCACGCGAAAATGTCATAATAACTCGTATTAATTTTTGGGGTCATCTCATTTTCCTGTCGGGTTTATTTCAAGATTTAATTTTATATCTAACTGCTATTCCCAGGAAATATGCTGCACAACACTCAAAAATGAGATAAATGAAAACTTCTCATCTCAGAGAAATGTCCAGCATTAATTCCAATTAACCCATTAAAACCATTGACGTATTTAAAATCAATTCATGGCTGAATTGTAAACGTCGCTGTTCCATATGACGGGCTTTAATATCGAACTGATAGCGTCGCCTCATTGTCCCTTCACGTTAGATTAGTTCCCGAAGACTGATGTGATTTTGATTCCACAGTACATGATCCATATTCAGATATATCGATTTGAGTAGAACACTTTATTACCTCTAGTATATGTTGAAAATTTCACAATAATTGTTTCGTCAATTACACAAATCAGGCGAGTATGGTAATTAACAATTATTTTCATATCGGTCTTTTCACGCGAATGTTTTAGGGAACATAGTGCTACCATTTTGCAAAAATATCTGTTATTTTATATTTTGTTACGTGAGTATTTTCGTATATTATTAGATATTAAAAACCTTACTGTTATACAGAGTTTTTGATAAAATGTCAATTCATAGATCCTCATGCACAACCTCATGTATAGGGCCTCATGGCACAATCGTACGATTCGACTCATTTGTATCATAGGAATAATTCTCGGAATAAATTATTGAAAATAAAACCACTGCTATACATTACGCCGCCACAAACAAAGCACTGTTTATTTTGGACCTAAAAGTAAATGTATGTATTCGAATGAGTTCTTACGCCACCACGAACACAGCACTGTTCGAGTTTTTCTGGTCATTCGGAAATTCTATTTTTTATTGTATCTATTTATTTCTAGTTCTTCTTGAAGGTTTAATCTTTTGGATTTGTCTCGTGTATATTGTAATATGAAATCGAGAGGAACAATTCACGGCTATGCTATTATAGGCGCAACCTACCACCACGCCCATGGCATAGCAACTTATGCTAGATCAGACATAGAGAACGTCCAGCTAATCTTTTATATTTTTGTATCTAGAAATATGTGTCCATATATATTGTATAGAGTGTGTAAAGCTCCATACGCTAAATA
The DNA here is from genome assembly GCA_937662695.2 of Halyzia sedecimguttata. Taxonomy (NCBI): domain Eukaryota; kingdom Metazoa; phylum Arthropoda; class Insecta; order Coleoptera; family Coccinellidae; genus Halyzia; species Halyzia sedecimguttata. Next base: position 3,086,318 of record OW569416.2, on the reverse strand, counting down.
AATAAATAAATATACTAAAATTATGGTCGAAATCTTGTCCTGTCTCTAGAAGTTGTTTTGGCATTATGTGGAATTCTATTTGTTGTTAATATAGGAATTCTAGTGTTCTTTTATCCTAGTTTCGAAAGCTGTACCCATTCGGCCAACATATGCATCAGAAGATGTACCACAGGTTAACTTATATACCCCTGATTTCTTTTCCTTAGGGATGATTTCTTTATTATTTTTTATTGATTTTTCTAATACTCATATATCAAATATTAATATCATTATTTTGCATCTATCGGTTGAATTTTAGGGTATATTAATGATAGTGATTGCTTGAGTATTTCATTTAAAATGTTCTCCATTATTGTCGGATTGTAACCACTATAGATCAAGTATTTGTTTGATTATATTGAACTATGTTTCAAAATTCATGGATTTGTTGAGCAGCTAAACAACATGCTATTGCATGCTGCTATCTGTCTGCGATAAATCGAAACATCTTTCTATGGCTATTGACAATTTTTATATTTTTAAGTTTATCTATTCAATTAATACTGTCATTCTGTTCTTTTTTGCGCGCATGTTCTGTGGAACAGTGTATGACTAAGTGTATAATGTCAACAACCCATACTTGAGTGTAGCAATTGATAGCATGCTTTAGTAACGCTTCTACTCTGAAGATGGGAACACCGTTTCCGAAACATATGTCAGACGACAATATTTGTAGGGGACAATAGTGTAGTTACTTTTGTAGGGTTCATTATCAGCCCTCAGTGAACTCAAACTAGAATATATGCAATGATGATATATACAGTGTATGGATAAAGTAAGGAACAAAACGCATAACTGCATTATTCAATGTTTTCAAGCAATGCTCGGACAGGCCAATTTTAGATTTTCATTAATCACTTAAGTCATAAAAATTTTACTTATGACGTCATTAGTTTTTACGGAATTACTATTTTGTTCCTATTTGTTTTTTAAATGATCAACCCAAATTTTTGCTGCTTTATCAGTCGTAGATGACAATTTTTTCAGAAAATTTACTCTAAGAAATAAAAATTAAACTTTCATGGAAGAAAATCTTTATTCGACCCACAAAACAAACGAAATTCAGTGCAAATGTTCAAATTGCTCTCCGTCAACCATTCGGAACTAGCCAATATGAGTGTAAACACTTTGTTTGATTGTATCGGTCTTTACTTGACGGAAATTCGTTATGAACGATTGAAGTAAACACTTTGAAACAATTTAAGCGGAAATAAAGTGTTTCCTTTAATCGTTTGAACACTTTGTAACAAAAACAAAATGTTTCTTGCATTAATAATCGTTATGACATCTGTGCCACATTTGGCCTTACAAAGTTCTTCAAAACTAATTGTACGCAGCGATGAAGACCTCATTTATTCAATAATATCGTATTTTCTGACGAAGCCACTTTTTGCATAAATGGGACATTACATCGTCAAAATTGCAGGTATTGGTCAAGAGAAAATATTCACTGGACTCATGACTGTCACAGTCAACGCCGTGATAAATTGAATATTCACATTACAATTATCGGACGGTGTTTAATAGGGCCTTCCTTTTTTGGCGAAAACAGCAGGACGTTATTTGAACTTTTTGTAGTTGCATTTAAATATCCCCAAATGAAGGCGAAGCAGATGTATCCCATCAGGATATTTGTTTGCAACAAGATGGGGCTCCCGAGGGGGTTCCTGTTGACTTTGGAATAAACGTCGGTCAATATCTTGACGCTACATGTCCTGCAAGGTGGATAGGGCGGCGAGGACCTATTGAGTGGCCACCGCGTTCCCCAGACTTGCCCGCCATAGATCCATGAAAGTTTCATTTTTATTTTTTAAAGTAAATGTATTATTTTCTCGAAAAACTTGTTATCTACGTCGCAAAAATATTTGAGGTATTCATTTAAAAATTGATGACATCATAATAAAAATTTGTATGTCATAAAGTGGTTAATTAGAACTGAAATTGACCTGTCCGAGCTTTTAGCTTCAAATCATTCAATAACGCAGTTATGAATCTTGTTCTATACTTTATCCACAAGCTGTATTGACACTAATTCTGAACATTCTACCTTGAACCCACCCGGGAGAAATTCCCGAGCATAGAAATACGTATGTCTTTGTTGAATTCATACAATATTTCGGGTTCAATCCGCTCACTGACAACAATGTAGTATTATTTTATATCTTGTCGTTCGTCAGATTGCCACAATTTCAGATGTAAATTGCATAAGGCCAATTTGCTGCGCTCGAGGTCGTTAAGTGGGGCATGGGGCAGTAAAATCGATTCGTTCTGTTTGTGTTTTCATATTGCTCAATTTCGGGAAAGCAAGTGGGTGATATTATAATTGTTCATTCAGAAGAAATGTACTGTAGGATTCATTAGTTGTAGCTTCAAAGTCACAAAATCTGCTCTTGTATTTGCCTTTTTCCGTTGGTAGTAATATCCCACTAGATTGTTTAAGTTTTGGCGTAACCCGCGAGTCATCATGTCAACTAATTTTTGGGGGTTGACTGAATCGAATGAATTGTATTCGAATTTTAATAACGATCGAATGGTGAGGATCTGGAACCGAGAACAAAGATTCTGAAACCGGGTCCAGGCTGAACATCGCTCAAGTTTTCCGCATCACAGAGGGTTGCAGTTCATAAGGATTTTCCAACGTGGCGCAGGTTAAATTTTCTTTTCAGTAGTTCGCAACAATGGGGCTTAAGTTTCCTAGAGCACTTTTGTTTGTCATTCAGCAGCTAAGTTGATGATTGGTAACAACCATGAAAGCGGTACGTATCTGCCCTGAATGACACTTTCCTCTTTGGGGGAACACTGAGCGATGAGGTGGATAGTCCGGATCTGGAGGAAATGGTTAAAATCGACGAAAATTTTACGTTATATATTCTTTTGACTGAGAGCAGTATATGTGTTTGCAGAGGTTGGTGTAACGGGGTACCATACAATTCGACGTATGATACAAGAGCTTAGGGAAAAACCTCAGCAAAAAACCCTTTCTCCCCGTGAGTGTGGTGATTTGTAACTATTGCTTACAAAATTTGCTGAAATTTAAAAATATTGATGGGTATATATTTCTTCAATGTGGATTCCCTTGTCAAAAAACGGATAGGTTTCTCCAAGGTACCCGAAACTCAACCTGTAAAATTAAAAAACAAGAGGAGGAAACGAACAAATTAAAAATAATACATAACCTTTCAAAAGTACTTCTCTGTAGGCGAATGGGATCTCGTGGAGAAGAATCGCCTCCACTAGTTTTCGAAGATATTCACTCCTGAAATCCCTTCAATATTTGAATTCAAAAATGAAAATGTTGCTCGTAAGGCCAGGAGGGTCTCTTTCAAAACCAGGTCTGACCGGTCCAAGTCCAAGTATGATTATTCGGAACTTCAGATGTTCGAAGCCCGCTACAGGGCCCTTAAGAAGGGCTATCATCTCCCATAGATATATATTTTACTTTATATTGTATAAAAGAATGAAAAAATGCGCCGGACAAATTACGACTCATATATTACTTACGTTATACAATAGTCGTAGAAAAAGGTTATCTTTTGATAATGTTTTTCATGGAGCCTGCTTCTATTGAATAAAATTACTCCGGTTCCCTACCAGGAAACGCTAATTGAAGAAAGGATGTTTTGAAAACGCAAATTTTCTTCCAAAAATATATGTACCTATATTGAGCGGATAATATTTTGTTTCTATTGTTGGCGAGAAGGTAAATCAACGGCTTCTCTCCAATTTTGCTGCATCACTAAAGAACGTGTGGCATTTTTCTCGAAAATATTAAAGGGTATATTGCCACGGACGCTTTTGGTATAAGAATCAAAAAATATATAAACATTAGTTTAGTTATTTTCAATGGTACCTTCAAGCATTTAGCGATCAATAAGTACATATAATTGTCCTGAAATTTTAAATTGCGGGCATTTTTTGTAGCGAACATTGAGCATTAATTCATTCCACTATCGTGGGCGCATAGAAATTGAGAACATATATTAAAAAAATCGTGAAAATTTTGCGGATTCATTCTCGCAGCGCAAATGGAGCTGAGTGGTTAAAATGGCTATTCGAACTATTAGCATTCGCATAGACTATGGCGTCGGAAACGATTCGCTTTAATCTGGCTAGAAAAACGGTGCAAAGAACCCCACACGAAAATATATGGAGAATTGGCTCTCGGTCGAATGGATGTAATTTTATTATGTTGTAGTGGGATGGGCGTTAGAGAAATATGCTAGTTTGAATGGTTTCGCATGCTTAGCTTCTGAGATTTATATAAGCGCCAAAAGTTCATAAAAACGTCCCCAATATTGCATTTGTCGAAACAAGAAAAAGTTAGCATGTAGAGGTATTGATCGGAACCGATTTACATATGTGTATGCGGAGGCATAGTCAAAAAGATCTTTTTTCGGGATTTTTGTTCAAACCTCATAGTTTCAGTTCATTGTAGGCGACAAAAACCTATTTTGTTTCTTAATAACTCTCTCTTTTTGAATTATGATTTTTGGGCGCATGTTCTAGGGGAACATCGTCCTATCATTTCGTCCAAATGTCTGTAATTTTCGAATTTTGAGCTGAAAATTGGCTAATAGACTAATTCGGACTCCCTGATCACGAATCCGGTGTCAGATTCTTGGGTGCCGTCCGGCCGGCCGGCCGGCAGGCCGGCCGGTTTCCCGGCCGTAAGCACGATAACAGGAGCACCGAAGGTCCTATCGACTTCAAACTTTCAGGGTAGGTATCTGATCAAAATGCGACGGTTAAGTTCGTTAACGGGCAAAATCGGCCGGACGGTTTAGGAGTTATAGACATTTAGAATTTTGAGGTTATTTCCCTGATATTTCAGGAACTAAAGAAGATGTTGAATCAAAACTTGGTAGTCAGTTCGAGGATATAAACGCGCAACTTTTGGCAAAATTCTGTTATGATCGAAATGTTGGTAATTTTTAAAAAAATATTTCTTTTAATTTTTTCGAAAAAAAAATTTTTTTTTCGTGAACTATTCATCAGATTGCAACAAAAACTTGTACTAACGTCAATTGTAGTATTTTGCAACATTGTGCAAAATTTTGGCTCTATACGATTTCAAGTTCTGGAGATATAAGACAAAATGTGTCAAATTTCCTGGGTCTCTCTCAGTATTTTCATCGATTATTATATAATAATCTCAATAATATTAAGGTATTCAACATGATACTGCTTTTTTTCTTTACTGGTCAGTACGGGCCACAAGGAAGATGAACATGCGCCCAATAGCTCCTGTCCACAGGGCTTGTTTAAAGTTACACCCCTATATTGTATATAATTGACACCTTGTTTTTAATCGCAAGGACGGGAATTCATTCATAATATTAATTGAACAAAAGCTGAGGTAACCATCAGGTTACTACATTTCATTTAGATACAGGGTGCATTACTTTTTTTTCAGATCATTAACAATGATTTTATGGAATATCTCTAAAATTTTACTTACACTATTTTGAAAATGTTGTCGTTTCTAACATATGCATTTTTGCGCGTATGTTCTGGGGAACATCGCGTTATAGTTTTGCCCAAATGTCTGTAACTTTCGAATTTATTTACGAAAATGGTCTCAAACGATTAAGATCGACTCCCCAATGAAGAATTCGAGGTCAAATTTGATTCTGTCCGGCCGGCCGTCCGACCGTTGCCACGATAACTTGAGAACGAAAAGAGCTAGCGACTTGAAATTTTCAGGGTGGCTGGCGTATCCCAATACGACGGACAAGTTCGTTAATGGGCATAATCGGCGCAGTGGTTTCCGAGTAATAATTTAGTTTTCCACCAATATAAATCGGATCGAATTGAAACTTGGTGAGTAGTTGTAGAATGGGAACCTTTGCACGTTTGTGCAATTTTGTGCGAATCGTATGGCTAGAAAATTTTAAAAAAATTATTAAAAAATATTTTTGTTGTCACGATAACTTGGGAACGGAAAGAGATAGCGGCTTGAAATTTTCAGGTTAGGATGTGCATCAGAACCCGACATTTCAGTTTGTTTATGAACATAATCGGCCAAATGGTTTTAGAGTTATAGCCATCTGAAATTTGGTTGTTTTTTGTTCCTCATTAACTCGAAAAAGACTAAACCGATTGAATTCAAACATGGTAATTAGTCGTAGAATGCAAACGCGAAAATTCTTGCAAAATTTCGTCCGGCTAGTATTTGCGAAAAATTTTGAAAAAATCATTGAAAATTGAAAAAAAAATTCTATATATCAGTAACTATTCGTTTGAAATTGCTGAAATTTTGCAAGAGCCTTCATAACCTAACTGTACTGCCAAGTTTCAAGTTTTAACATGATCGGTTGAATATTGTTGGAGATTCGAGCATCCTTGTGTGAGTTCAGTAGATGGGTGACCGTTGCCTCGATAACTTTCGAACGAAAGGAGATAGGGACTTGCAATTTTCAGGGTAGGTTGCGTATCCGAGAGGGAGAGTTGAGTTCGTTTTTGGGCATAATCGGTCAAAAGGTTTCCGAGTTATACCCACCTGGAATATTATTTCCTTGATAACTCAAAAAAATAAATATTCGATCGAATTGAAGCTTGGTAACTAGTAGTAGAAAATCATCAAGAAGACGTGTTTAAAATTCTGTAAGAACCGTACCCCTAGAAAATTTGAAAAAAAATGACGAAAAAAAAATTTTAAGAACCGCACCCCTAGAAAATTTCAAAAAAATCACGAAAAAAAAAATTGGTTCAAGCACTGACGTGAAGGTAGACGCTTTTGCGCGTCTTTTGGGTGTCCAATACAGAAGGATGGACAATAGAACATACGCGCAAAAGCGTCTGACTTCACGTCAGTGCTTGAACCAATTTTGATATTACGATTATATGTGGTAAATACTTTCGATTCAACATACCTCTACAGAACCTTTCACCGCACTCATATCCATTATGAAACTTCTCGAAATCAATTATGAACCTATTTCATACTATAAATAACACAAACCACAATCAACAACAATATGGATAAAGGTACTTTGGGAGTTGCATTCATCATTCAATTGAAGTCGGAACACGAGAACAACTTAAGGAAAGGATACATACATAAATCAAAAATAGCAGCACATGTATGTACAATCAATGGACAAAAAAAATGGAAAAAAATTAGTTCAAGCCCTGTGGACAGGAGCTTTGGCGCTTTTGTTCAAACTTTGACAAATCATATCTCTGAAATTATTGGTCTCTAGGAATGATATAAATGGATTCTTACGATAAAACTGCATCATGAAGGAAACTAAATTCAAACAGACCGATTCTCCCCAATAACGAACTCATCCGAGATATTTATTCCTCAAATCTACTCTTAAAATTATATTATATCAATTAAAACTTGGAGAATATTGCAGTTTTGTTTTTACTGGAGATATTTTGAACCAATTTGATCATGTATCTTACCATAGAATATATTTCCATCATCATATGAATTATCCAAGGGCATTATATTATCACCTTAAAAGAATAATATCATATCATTCTCATAATTCTACGATAGCTGAGGTTATTTCATTGGTCATTTTGCATTCAATAATACTTTGTGTTCTAGAACAGAAGGTGTATTTTATATCAATAATAACGAACCAGAAATAATTTTGGCATTTATCTCTCTTAGCAAAATAAGATGACATGTGAGAACACAGATCATATAATAATTCATAGATAGAATACTTAAGTACAGCAATCTGTGAAAACATAGAAGTACGATTCATTATTGAAATGTCGAAAAATCATATCTCCGAAAGTATCAGCTTTTTAGAGTTGAAAATGATATCAATGGATTTTTATGGTGAAACTGCAATTTTGCCAATAACGAACTTAACCAAGATATTTATCTACTAAACCTACTTTAAAAATTTCAACTGCCTAGCCCATTCTGTTCGAGAGTTATTGTAAAAACAAAATTTTTAAATATCAAAACATTTTTTTTTAACTTTATAGCAACTTTATTAACGAATTGATCCGAGATATTTACGCTCCAAACCTGCCCTGCAAATTTCAATTCTCTAGCTCCTTTCGTTCGAGAGTTATCGTGTTAACGGCCGGCCGGACAGAATCGATTTCGACCACGGATTTTTGATCAGTGAGTCGAACCAAATCGTTTAAGACCATTTTCAGTAAAAAATTCGAGAATTACAGACATTTGGGCAAATTGATAAGCACTCTGTTCCGATGAACAAGAGCGCCAAAAACATTAGAAACTGTATAGTCTCAAAAATCAAATTATAAATAACGACTTATAACATAAAAATGTAATTAATATCAAGATAATAACGTAAACTTGAAATCTCAGAAACGCAACATACAAAGTTGACAAAACTTTTATATAGGATACTCAACATTTTCAAAAAAACTGTTTATAGCATTAGGTCCAAATTAACGAAACAGTTGATGAGATATGAAAATGTAAATCACCCTGTATTTAAATGTAATAATAAAAGTAACATTGAACAACTGAATTCATCAGAAAGATACAATCTGACAATTGTTTTCGATATTAGTGATATATTGTCCAAAATTTCATAAATTTATTATTTCAAAAGGGAGTCATCAAGAAACAAAATACGTTTTTGCCCCTAAAATAGACTGAAACTATTATTTCTTATCAAAAAATGACTTGTTGGTTTTGGAATAATGTTGGAAAAAAAATCCTCAAAACGATGTTTGATTATGACCCATATATACCCTAATTTAGTATAATTAATAAGAATATAATTGTTTATGAGTTCCGATCAATACATTTTCATGCTTACTTCGTCTTATTTCGACTAATGATATAGTTTTTCTTATCAACTTTTCCCCAATACTTTAAGGATTTTGGCCACTTATATCTCAGAAACTAAGCATTTGAAACCATTTAAACACAAACATTTTTCTATCGATCCATACCACTACAACATAATTGAATTTCTGCCAATTCGACTATTTCACGATTTCATGAGATTTCGAATGATACTAGATTTAGAGGTACCCTATATCTTTCCAAATACGGTTCAAAAATATCACCCGTTATGGTAAAAATCCATAGAGATACGATTATATATTTTATGAAAATCCATTGGTAATATCTTGTATACTTCACTCCTACATGTTATCTAGACACTTGAAATTGATTTAATCATTGAAATTGATCGTGTTTTTGTTTTGAGTGATTGAACTTGTGAAAATTTGATAAAATATATAATAATTTCATAGCAAATTAAAATTCCACACATTACTCAACTCCTTACAATTAGATGAATGTGTACTGATATGAGTATATCAGCCTTCATACAATCATTCTGAAAGTTCGATCTGATATATATACCTAGTCGAAATCTCTTACAAACAAGGAAATTCACGTCGTCATCATAACATACTCTGCATCCTAAAATATCAAGAAGTGTATCTCAATTGGAGATGGGACCTCTCGAGTGAAAATACTCGAACCTTTCGATTATTGAAAATTATCGAGATATGCGAGCGAATTCATTCGAATTATTTTTTGTCGTCTACGTGGCACCGAGATGAGATAACGCTAATCGAGTTGAGAGAATGCCGAGATATCTCGTATCTCGTTCAAGAGTCGATAGAATGTATGGCTGGTATCTCGTGCTAGTGAAAGATTTTATTGCATTGCGAATTGCGATAATAATTATTTCATTATGTAGCCGGATTTCAAATTGCTGGAAATTAATATGATCACAAAATAGCATAGTCTTGAGACTTAATAAAATTAATACTGTGGTATGGAGCCGAGGCAAATCCATTGGAGATAAGGGATAACGGAAGCCGCTGATGCGATGAAGACTGAGACGAGCACCGATCGCTTGATGTCTCGATGGATCATTCGATTATTGAAACCTCTCGAGAATTATTGAAATCATTCGATTATGCTCAACAATAATCTCAACTAACAATATCAAAGTCTGTTGAGATGAAACTAAAGTAAAATATGTATTTACATCAGCTTGATCGTGTCCTGCTGGAAAAATGATCAGCATTCGATTTCAGATAACCTCAGCTTAAAAAATCTGAGGTGTGTTTGAACTCACTTCCAGCTAAAATCGATAAGGATATCGGTGTGTAGGTTAATCGAAGTCATATATCTCCCTTGAGACCTGGTTTTTTCTGTTTCAGGCCTTACGTTCTTACGTAAGACGTGAACATATCCGGTTATGTCCGCGGGGTATAACCCAGAAATGGAAAAACGAAGTTCACGTTACCCAAAAAAACGAACGGAAATTCGATAAAAGAGACGTAGCTGGCAACCATATTCCATTAACGTAACAGGTGGATGTTAAACCAACCGTGTGGTTTATTGTAACTCATTTTTATTATGACGTTGTTCACATGACGTAAGAAGTAGGCTACGGATAATACAATCATCAGTCAGGTCTTCATGGAAACGCTACAAATTTTACAGTAAAACCACAAGATGCCTGGTCAGAACAATTTCTTCACGGAATTCAAATTCGTTATGCAAATCCTGGCAAGCTTGTGCTCTTGATTGCGATGCGGCTCATTTGAGTGCACTGCGTAGATGACAGAAGTGCAAATTGCGTATAGACAAACGATACACATCATTTATTCATAACTAAATGTTTCCTCTCTCAAACTCTTCGAAATATATATGAAATAAAACAAATAATTTTTTTTAAATTACTTCCGCGTTAAAAACACTAGATTTTTAAATATTTAGAACAATGCGATAAAGTCACCTCCCAAAGTATCCCTTAAATATTTACTTTCCATTTATTCAATTCGGTGCAAAAAATTAAATCGATTAGTTCAGCTGTCCAGTGGGAGCGGTAGCTGTGAAAATTGTCGGAAGTTATATTTTTCCAAATCTGAAACAGGTTTGTTTATGGATAGGAAAAACTACCGGTATATTTATGTTTGGGAAAAACTACCGCTAGGTATAGGTTTGGAGGAATGTAAATTAAGAAAACCTGCAAATATTTTAGTTATTCCTCATTGAACTCTTCCAATCATGTCTCGAGGTTGACAAGTTCAAAGGTCTGTAAAATAGTTAGGATCCTTAGCGAAGAGCGATAAATAACTTTTCAAAGCCAACTGCGATGTTACAATCATTTATACCCTGTATTTTTCTACATCAACTACACAATATAGAATATCGCAGGAAAAAAATTGATGTGACATATCTAATATATTTCCAAACTGTGATTATTAGTTTCCGAAAAATGTTGAGCACAAGGATGCATTATAGAAAAATAGGCAGGTACTCTTTGCGTGTACGTTCTAAGGAAACAGCGTTGTTACAGACATTTTGACAAAATGTCTGTAATTTTCGAAATTTGCGAAAATGGTCTCAAACGCTTAGGCCGACTCACTGATGAAGAATTCGAGGTCAAATTCGATTCTGCCCGGCCGTCCGTTGTCACCATAACTTTCGAACGGAAACAGATAACGATTTGAGATTTTCAGGATAGGTTGCGCATCTGAATATGAGGGTGAAGTTCGTTAATGGGCATAATCGACCAAACAGTAAATAAGCTATCGAATTGAAACTTGATAACTAACACAAAAACATAATATGTTATGTGTAAACACAAGAAATACACGTTCACCACATCGTTTGGTGTTCACCACATCGTTTGGTGTCCACCTAACTGTTTTGGTTTCAGTTTCAGTTTTCAGATCGATAGCGTTGCGTAGTATGGCATTTCAAACAAAAATTATCTGCGGAGTGGAAGATTTAGGTTTTGATGTATTGGTAGCTGTAACAGATAACCATAGTGTTAACAGAAAAGCAATATCTGCTTTTGCTTAACCCCTTCAATTTACCAGTGAGTATAAACATCATTAAAAGGTTTCTTTCTGGGGTTTCTCTCCCAAACTCTGTAAAATATCTATAAAACCCAGAAAGAAACCTTTTAATTAGTATACTTCCCACAGTATCCTTTAATGATTACTTAGTATAAACATCCTTCTGATTATCTTTTTTATGATGTCGACTAAGTTCAACTTTTGAAAAATATAACTGGATTAATGAAGAACCTTATCAGTTTCAGATTTTAAAAATCCAAAAATTCAAAGAACAGTCAATTTTAAAATATTGCGAGTTCTACATGAAAAGAGGAAAATCAACTTCTGAAATATATTTTACCAAGGAAGATTTAAAATGATCCAATAGACGACCTATTTGGAAAATGTAGGTGTGCTATTAAATAAAATCATCGCATTATTGGTTCGCATTTATAATTCAGCAATTTGTTCGAATTTGAGAATATAATTCAACTTTTAAATTCACCGCCTTATCTCCATCCACGTTGGCGGTCATATTGGTTTTGATGACTAGCCTTCAGTGTAGGAGGTGTTAGATGAAGAGATCATCCTTATTCGCATATTTTATTAAATCAAAGAAGTAGCACTATCAAACTGTCTAATTTACGTCAAAACTCATAATTTAATATGAAGTATAAGATTAGAAACACCATATTTCCAAACTGAAAAATGAATCGTAAAAGACCCAATAGAAATCTCTCTTCAGGTTTTACCCCATTGGCTTCTTCAACCATCTCAAGAAGCAGTCTACGGTTGGATCATCCTTTCTATACGTTCAATTCCAGTAGACGACATAATACTAACAAAAAGTTGGACGATACTCACAACGAGTACCTACAGGCGCTAGCCAAGAAACGCATTATTTCTACAACTATTCGTAATTATGAAATGTTGTTGAGACAGCAGATAAATTACCAGATCCAAGCCATCACTAAAATGAGGAAAGAATGTGATAAGAAAAAAATAGTTCTTGAAAATATAAATGAACGCAACGAATTATTGAAAATTTTACGAAGGCTTGAAGAACACCTAAAGCATTCCGAAGGATTAAACAAATGCGCAAGTCTCGATGAGTTGACAAGCTTGTCCGATATTCTTGAAATGACATTCAGCGAGTTGAAGTTGGTGGGTGTTAAACATCTTTCAAACATAGAAGAATGGTTTGCTTTGGTGAGAGTGATGAATGAATGCTGCAAGTTCCTCCAGAATTTCTTCAATTCTCACGAAGGTATTAAGGAATTTAAAATAATTGATGAGATAACTATGAGGTTCAGAGAGACGTTGGAATTACAAATGAATATCCAAGAGCAAATTGAAATATCTTCATCGATCAGCAAAAAGATATCTGTGGAATACCTTGAGAAAATGAAAAATTTATTTGATGTATTAGGAACGGCATTTATCTGATTTTTAACAATTTTAGTTGAATACTAAAACCGCATTTTTTATACAAATAATTATTAACGTTATGATTCTTAGAAATATTTTTAATCATTTGAAAAAAAATTGTCTCTCTTTCTGTTGTTCTTGTTCCTCGGAACAGATAACTTATTTTGGCCAAAGGTCAATTTTCGAATTTTTGGCTGGAAATGGTCTCAAACGTTTTGGTTCGACTCACTGATCAAGAATCCGTTGTCAAAACCGGTGATGTCCGGCCGGCCGTCAGCACGATAACTCTCGAAAGGAATGAGCCAGACATTACAAATTTTAAATTCAATTTATTTTAAGATGCAATTTCATCATATGAATCCATCGATATCATTCCCAACTCTGAGAAACCAATACTTTCGGAGATATGATTAGTCAAAGTTTGAATAATTAGTCGCTAGTAGTTAGACAAGAGCTCTAAAGCCCCTGTCCAACGAGCTTTCCTACATTTTTTGTATTCACGGTGTGATATGTTGTGGGGTATGAACCCCACTTCAAGCTATGAAGAAAATTATAACCTTATACGTTTACAAAACCTACATTTTTTCTTTACAAACACAAAACTCTAGTTCAATTTTTTTTAAGATGTAGTTTCATCATAAGAATCCACTGAAATCATTCTCAACTCTCAAACTGATACTTTCGGAGATATGATTTTTCAAGATTTCGATAATTATTTTATGATTTCATAGAATTCTCTCATTATAATTTGCTGATGTATGTAAATCCAACATATGGGGTGGGTCATGGACATTTTTATGGTGCAGTTCTATCATAAGAATCCATTGATATCATTCCAATTATTACGGTGGGTTTAACAAAGCTTTGATAGCTCTTAATTGCCAAATCAGTGTGATTCTATTTCAATTTCCAGTTCATTTTTGGTGCTCTTGTTTCTCGGAACAGAGTGCTCATCAATTTGCCCAAATATCTGTAATTTTGGAATTTTTGGCTGAAAATGGTCTTGAACGATTTGGTTCGACTCACTGATCAAGAATCCATGGTCAAAATTGATTAACACGATAACTCTCGAACGGAATGAGCTAGACAGTTGAAATTTTCAGAGTACGTTTAGAAGATAAATATCTCAGTTAAGTTCGTTATTGGGCAAAATCGTCCAGGTGGTTTCGGAGTCACAAAAAAAAATTTACATTACAAATTTTGAATACAATTTTTGCAGATGCAGTTTCATCATAAGAATCTATTGATTTCATTTTCAACTCTATCAAACTAATACTTTCGGAGATATGATTTTTCAAAATTTCAATAATTATTCTCAATTTCATATGATTTCATAGAATACTCTAATTATAATTTCCTGGTGTATATAAATCCAACATGAGATGAGTCATAGACCTTTGGGAATGATATCAATGGATTCTTGTTTAATTTATTTTATTTCATGATGCAGTTCTGTCATAAGATTCCATTGATATCATGTCCAACTCTGAGAACCCAATACTTCTGGAGATATACTTTGTCACAGTTTGAACAAGAGCGCCGAAGCTGCTGTCCACAGGGCTTGAACCAATTTTGCTCTAACAACCGAATTGAATTGACAATTAAGCTAATCGGTGCTTCGTGAAATCTACTATGAGAAACCAATACTTTCGTAGATATGATTTGTCAAAGTTTGAATAATTACTCGCTAGTATAGTTTGACAAGAGCGCCAAAGCCCCTTTCCACAGAGTTTTCCCACTTTTTGGCGCTCTAGTTCCTCGGAACTGAGTGCTTATCAATTTGCCCAAATGTCTGTAATTTTCGAATATTTCGATGAAAATGGTCTTAAACGATTTGGTTCGACTCACTGATCAAGAATACGTGGTCGAAA
This sequence comes from Halyzia sedecimguttata, assembly GCA_937662695.2. Classification (NCBI taxonomy): domain Eukaryota; kingdom Metazoa; phylum Arthropoda; class Insecta; order Coleoptera; family Coccinellidae; genus Halyzia; species Halyzia sedecimguttata. The sequence goes on along the minus strand of OW569416.2, from coordinate 3,071,223 downwards.
TTCATTCTGTCCGGCCGGTCCGGCCGGCCGTAGGCACGATAACTCTCGAACGGAATGAGCTAGAGAGTTGAAATTTTCAGAGTAGGTTTGGGGGATAAATATCTCGGCTAAGTTCGTTATTGGGCAAAATCGGACAAACGGTTTCGGAGTAACAAAAAAAAAATTTTTTTTTTACGAAACAAATTCCAAATTAAATTTTTTTTAATAAGAAGTTTTATCATGAGAATCCAATCATATCATTTTTAACTCTAACAAGCTAATACTTTCGGAGATATGATTTTTCAAAATTTCAATAATAAATCGTATTTCAACGTTGTCACAGAATAATATTATTCTATGTATGAATATGAATTGTCATAATGTCAAATGATGTTCCTGAGACTAATCAATCGAAGAATTGTGAGCGAAGTGAGAAAAATCTCAGATATGATTTTTCAAAATTTCAATAATAAATCGTATTTCAACGTTGTCACCATAGATTAAAGACCTTTAATCTATGGTTGTCACAGAATGATATTATTCTATGTATGAATATGAATTGTCATAATGTCAAATGATGTTCCTGAAGTAATCAATCGAAGAATTGTGAGCGAAGTGAGTTAAATCTCAGTTGTTTGCTCCGATATTAGTTTTTCTCAGAAAATTCTTACATTTCGGAACTGAACATGAAGTAAGAGATCTGAGAGTAGTGAGACTGCTTTTCATCCATAGACATAGATATAACTCTCGAACGGAATGAGGTAGGTACTTGAAATTTTCAGAGTAGTTTAGGGAGATGAATATCTCGGTTATGTTCGTTATTGGGCAAAATTGGCCAGATTTAATTTGATTTCTTCCATGGTGCTTTTCTCATTCTCATGATTGCTCATTTAATCTTGATAAATAAACTATTATCTGAATTGAATTTCCTTTAGGATGCAGTTCTATTATATGAATACATTGATATAATTCCCAACTCTGAGAAACCAATACTTTCGGAGATATAATTTGTCTGTTTGAACTAGAGCGCCAGAAAGCTCCTGTCCACAGGGCTTGTTATTATTATTATTAGATATATGTTTAATTATGAATACAAACTATATAGTAGTGAGATCAGCGTTGATGTCTGATATGGAAATCATATTTATCGTATAATTATAAGGGGGAAAACTGAAAAATATTACGCCATCAGCGTAAAAGGTAGCTATGATAACAACCGTGTGGTCTACAGACTCACACTTTTATTATTACGATATTTACTACACAGCCGCCCTTTTAAAGATAGAAATATCGTTAAGTCGTGCCTGGCCACAATAACATACCGACAATTAAGCCGATATTTGTAGAAATATAATTTATCGATCACGTTTCAGCGATACACGGTAACGACTATATTACAAAATTCCACCTCCTTGTATGGTTGACATTACATAACTAATTGACGGCGCGAGAATATTTATTGGGTACTCAAGAACGTTTGTCAGTGGTATTGAATTCTTGCTCATTGTGTTCGAAACTAATCGGGATTCCATATATTTTCAATGGATACGACGAAAAATGTACGCATCTGAGTTGTATTCTGACCATCCTACTATAGACCAGAGCCTTCAAAAATGGCAAAAAGTGAGAAAAAAATGGGTTCAAGCCCTGTGGACAGGAGCTTTCTGGCGCTCTAGTTCAAACAGACAAATTATATCTCCGAAAGTATTGGTTTCTCTGAGTTGAGAATTATATCAATGTATTCTTATGATAGAACTGCATCATAAAGGAAATTCAATTCAAATAATAGTTTATTTATCAAGATTAAATGAGCAATCTGAGAATGAGAACTGCACCATGGAAGAAACCAAATTAAAATAGCTGAAATGAATTTGACCCTCTCTTATAGAACAGGATGAAATGTACGAGTATGAACACAGATCATATAATAAAGCTTAGATAGAATCATTATAGCAGTCTGTGAAAACATAGAAGTACGATTCATTATTGAAATTTAGAACTCCATCTTAGCAGAAATTGAATTCAAACAACATAGAAGAATTTAAATTCAACAAGAGTGCCAAAAATTATCATTCCAAAACCAATAGACGAATTCTACCCAACAACGAACTCATCCGAGATATTCATTCCTCAATTCCAGTTTTGTTTTTAGTGGAGATATTCTGAACTCAATATTATTAACTTACCATTACCATTCCCATCATCATATGGGTTGACCATCGGCATGAAAATATCAACCAACAAAAACTATGATATTATATTATAATTCTCATATTTATACGATTGCTGGAATGAATGACAATGTTATTAACTTACCATTACCATTCCCATCATCATATGGATTGACCATCGGCATGAAAATATCAACCAACCAAAAGTATGATGATATTATAATTCTCATATTGATACCATTACTGGAATGAATGACAATGAGACAACGTCAAAGTTGACGTTATAACAATTCATAGAATAGCGACAGAATAATTCTATCATTGAAATTTTGAAAAATCATATCTCCGAAAGTATTAGTTTGTTAGAGTTAAAAATGATATGAATGGATTCTTATGGTAAAACTCCTTTTTGTTCTGTAAAAAAAAAATTTTTTTTTTGTTACTCCGAAACCATCTGTCTGATTTTGCCCAATAACGAACTTAGCCGAGATATTTATCCCTCAAACCTACTCTGAAAATTTCAACTGTCTAGCTCATTCCGTTCGAGAGTTATCGTGCCTACGGCCGGACCGGCCGGACAGAATGAATTTCGACCACGGATTCTTGATCAGTGAGTCGAACCAAATCGTTTAAGACCATTTTCATCGAAAAATTCGAAAATTACAGACATTTGGGCAAATTGATAAGCACTCAGTTCCGAGGAACTAGAGCGCCAAAAATATAGAAGAATGAAACCCATTGGAAAAGGAAGGTAATATAACAAAAATGACAGGAAAAATAATTTATGGGCGATCTGAGTTCCGGATGGAGAAAGGGGTGAGTTTTTAAGGGTAAAAAACGGTTTATCACGATTGCCGGCAGAACTAAAAGTCCTATGGAAAAAATTAAATTAAATTGCAAAGTTGTAGGTAATAAAAATATCTGCAACTTTTGTATTTACACTTTTTTCACATAACCTCAAAATGTATGTGAAAAATTTTAATAACCACGTTTTGGTTTCTTTTACAAAAAAAAATTTTTTTCACCAAATTTGCTAAAAACTTACCTTTTTATGTCCCAAATACACTGTTGTTTTTTTATTTCAATTTTTTTCTCACCTTAATTTGACTCAATATCGAAGAAGCAGCCTAATTTTCATTCAAACATTCTCACGTCAAATCATCTGCTTTTTTAAAAAAGTTGGTGGTCTTTTTGTTAGTTGAAATCTCTTCTTTCTCATGGTAAAAAAAAAATATACATTATTATGGTAAATTTTCTTAAAACTATTGTAGATGACTTATTAAATATTAACTTTCTTAGCATTTTTTGAGAAAATTTACCAAAGTACGGTATATTTTTTTTTAGACCTTCAGGAAGAAGAGATTTGAATGGACAAAGACCCCACCTACTTTTTTTATAAAAGCAGATATTTTGACGTGAGAATTTTTGATTGAAAATCAGGCTGCTTTTTCGATATTAAGTCAAATTAAGGTGACAAAAAAAATATTTTAAATCCAAAAAATTACATTGTATTTGGGACATAAAAAGGTAAGGTTTTACCAAATTTGGTGAAATTTTTTTTTTTTTGTGAAAGATAAAAAACGTGGTTATTTAAATTTTCCACACAAATTTTGAGGTTATGTGAGAAAAGTGTAATTACAAAAGTTGTAGATATTTTTATTACCTACAACTTTTCCATTTAACTTTTTGCCATAGGAGTTGTAGTTTTGCCGGAAATCGAGGTAAACCGATTTTACCCTTAAAAACTCACCACCTTCCCCTTCCCGACCACAGATCGCCCCTAAATTATTTTTCCTATCATTTTTGTTATATTCTCTTCCTTTCACAACGGGTTTCAGTCTACTATAATTTTTTTCGCTTTCAAAAATTATCGACCCTGGTCTACTAGTTCTTGAATTTGACGAAACCAAGGTATACCTATCGTTCGGTAGATCAGAATTATGCTTGTTCTTTCAGTTCATCCTGCATTCGAAGTAATTTTGAATCGAAACCTGAGACTGACATAAATGGTTGTTAGGAGTTCCATCGACCAAAATTCTGAGACTGTAATCTTATACTGAATTATCCAAATACAGGTAACATAACAAGAATTAACATGGCCCATTACTACCCAAGAAAGCTAAATTATGTTCCAATACAAGTTAATCCTATTAACTAATTAATTATTATTAACTCCAACGTTTAAAAATCGAATATACAATCAATATTGCACATTTTTACAGGGTTTTCTTGTATAGATCATAGAAAAATGCATAGAATACCTGTTGTGTACAATAATTATTATTTATATAATGATATATAATCGAAATTTTGGTAATTGACTTTATAAGGGCAGGAGGTGTAAGGGTCGCTTTCTGTAGCAAAAAAAAAAATTTAAGAAGAAAATAACATTTTCCCCTTGGCTACGCCCTTGTTTATATTGCTCTCAGTGGATAAAACCTCAAAAGCTGGCGTTGAAGTCGTCAAACTGTTTGGCGGAAACAACCGAACTTTATGACCAGTGGCGTGCAAATGGTGGTAACTCTGAAACCGATTAGACAAATCTTGAAGGAGTCTTTTGAACACAATTTGAATTAGCTATTCAATTTAAGTGAAACTATTTCTTGGACACTCAATTGAATATTTGGAGATAATTAACTGAGTATAGTCTTACGATTAGTTTAACTTAGGTTGTCTGAGATTTTTCCTTTCACAAAATAAATAATCACAACTATTAATCGTTATATATTGAAACAACTATTATCATCTGAAAATCTTTTATTCAATTGATAAAAATATATGTTAGATGTAGGAAAAACGTAATTAATGTCAATTTAAGCATCGGAATATTTTTATAAATAGACCTTAGTTACTTACTCACATGTTATATTGGAAACTTATCACCTGAAAATATATACTTGAAAAACAAATACGTTGACTTAAAATGTCTGATTGTGAACGGTAATTTGATATGAGAACAAGGAGATATCAACTCTCATCTTTCTATACTTAAGAAACAAGGAGTTTCTACTGGATAATGGAAGAACATCAGTGAAATGAATTTAATATTTTCATAGATAGAACCTAAGTACCTATTCACATTATATTGGAAATAAAAATGGCGAACAAGCTCTAAGTAGGAATGGAAAACGGCGGTTGTATTAAAACATACAATAGAAGCATTTATCCTATGGATGTATACGAAGACAAGTTGCAAAAGTACTGGGGCCAGGAGCTTTGGCGCGCTGTTCAAATGTATAGCCAGAGTGGTTACCCATCCGGGTACTGAACTCCTCAAAGCTGCTTAGCTCCAGGAAAAAATATAATATTTCCAATAATATAAATCCGACTGTAAACACAGGCGTTAAAAAAAACAGGTAGCAACACTTTTTGGCCGAGAGTGGTCTCAAACGATTAGTTTTGTCTCAAATACATCACTGTTGGTTCGAAAATAAACAGTGCTTTGTTTGTCGCGGTGTAAAGACACGAATCAGTTCAATCGTACAATTGTGCCATGAGATAATAAAACACCCGTATAGCAGTGGATTATATTGAAGAGTTTATCCCGAGAATTATTCCTATGTCGAATCGTACGGTTGTAAAGCAGTAAATTGTTTAATATCTGATAATATACGAAAATGCTCACGTTATTGCGCGTATGTTCTGGGGAACATCGCGTTATAGTTTTGCCCAATTGTCTGTAACTTTCGAATCTTTTGACGAAAATGGTCTCAAACGATTTAGTTCGACTCTCCAATGAAGAATTCGAGGTCAAATTCAATTCTGTCCGGCCGGCCGTCCGGCCGTTGCCACGATAGCTTGAGAACGAAAAAAACTAGCGACTTGATATTTTCAGGGTGGGTGGCGCATCCCAATACGACGGACAAGTTCGTTAATGGGCATAATCGGCGTAGTAGTTTCCGAGTAATAATTTTGTTTTCAACCAATATAAATCCGATCGAATTGAAACTTGGTGAGTAGTTGTAGAATATGAACCTAAGCACGTTCGTGAAATTTTGTGCGAATCGTATGGCTAGAAAATTTTAAAAAAATTATTAAAAAATATTTTTGTTGTCACGATAACTTGACAACGGAAAGAGATAGCGGCTTGAAGTTTTCAGGTTAGGATGTGCACCAGAACGCGACATTTCGGTTTGTTTATGAGCATAATCGGCCAAACGGTTTTAGAGTTATAGCTATCTGAAATTTGGTTGTTTTTTGTTCCTCATTAACTCGAAAAATACTAAACCGATTGAATTCAAACATGGTTATTAATTGTAGAATGCCAACGCGAAAATTCTTGCAAAATTTCGTGAGGATAGTATTTGTAAAAAATTTTAAAAAAATCATTGAAAATTGAAAAAAAAAATTCTATATATCAGTAACTATTCGTTTGAAATTGCTGAAATTTTGCAAGAGCCTTCATAACCTAACTCCACTGCCAAGTTTCAAGTTTTAACACGATCGGTTGAATATTGTTGGAGATTCGAGCATTCTTGTGTGAGTTCAGTAGATGGGTGACCGTTGCCTCGATAACTTTCGAACGAAAGGAGATAGGGACTTGCAATTTTCAGGGTAGGTTGCGTATCCGAAAGGGAGAGTTTATTTCGATTTTGGGCATAATCGGTCAAACAATTTCCGAGTTATACCCACCTGGAATATTATTTCGTTGATAACTCAAAAAATAAATATTCGATCGAATTGAAGCTTGTTAACTAGTAGTAGAAAATCATCATAAAGACGTGTTTAAAATTTTGTAAGAACCGTACCCCTAGAAAGAAAATTTGAAAAAAGTGACGAAAAAAAAATTTAAGAACCGCACACCTAGAAAATTTCAAAAAAATCACGAAAAAAAAATTGGTTCAAGCACTGACGTGAAGTCAGAAGCTTTTGCGCGTATGTTCTATTGTCCATTCTTCTGTATTGGATACCCTTAATCGAATTTACCGTGGTAAATTCGAATAAGGGTGTCCAATACAGAAGAATGGACAATAAAACATACGCTTAATCGAATTTACCATGGTAAATTCGAATAAGGGTGTCCAATACAGAAGAATGGACAATAGAACATACGCACAAAAGCTTCTGACTTCACGTCAGTGCTTGAACCAATTTTTTCATGAAAATAACGACTTAATTCCGTACATGACCCTTTTCTCAGAGTTATTATTTCGATAGAATTGGAAGAAAAAAATGAAAAAGATCAATCATTTCGACTAGGTACGGGAATCGGTCCCGATACCTACGTGTTAAGACTCTCTTTGTCTAATAAAGAGAAGCAGTAAAGAATTATGTTGAATTTCGTAACGTAAAATAAGGTACATTATCATAGACAAGCTAAACCAATTCTCACTAGAAATTGAACGAATGTTATTACTGACGAACCGACTTGTCAAATTTGCCTTCGGCCGATCTATGCACATGATAATTCATTAAATTGTCTCCAGGTTCTTCAAAAATCAAAAACTGATGACACTTCGTTGGTCGAGTGTAAATCCATTGGACCAGTACATATCGACCGTTGGAATATTTCGATATTTCGGCAATATCTTCACTAATATAGATCCGATCAAGTTCAAATCTAGAACTTTAGTGTAAAGTTAGGTTTTGAAGGCTCTCACAGAATTTCGACGATATCTGACGGATAGTTTCTGAGATTCAGAATTGTTTAAACATTTTCCAGTCATGCGTTCCTCACAAAATTTTACATAAGTGTTCGTGTCGGTATTTCTTAACTAACAACCGCGCTTGCATTCGATCAGATCAGTATTTTTCGAGTTAATGGGAAAAGAAAATTTCAGATGGTGTAACTCTGAAACCAATCGGTTAATTTTCCCATTAACGAACTTTGCCGGCGCATTTGCACTCCAAAACTACTCTGAAAATTCCAACTCTCTAAGACGGAGGTTACACGGTCAATTTGGTATCAGTCTCGCATCGCATCAATCATGGATTGATGTCAGATTGACGGAAATTGGTTCTATATGCGTATATTGATGGACTCATGATCTGGATTGATGGTAATACTGATATTAGATTGATGCGAGAATGATACCAGACTGACCGTTTAACCTCCATCTAACTCATTGCGTTCGAGCGTAATCCGGCCGGACAGAATCAGATTTGACCCTGACTCTTCATCAGTGCGTCGAAACTAATCGTTTCAGACCACTCTCGGCCAAAAATTCGAAAAATACAGACATTTAGATGAATTGATAGGCTGCTCACTTGAACAGCACTTGAACTTGAACGAAATAATCAAACTATTGAAAGCTAGAATATCGTTGAATATGCTTTTGTCGGCATCTGTCCGAGGAAAATATTAGCATCGGCCAGTTCGAATATCTCTGCGCGGATTTCGATGAAAAACAAAAAATCTAGCGAGTGTCCATAACAATATATTTAAGACTATAGTATTACTTACCTATACATAAGTATATATTATGATCTACGCCAGGTATTTTCTTATTCGATGATATTCGTCAATTTCTACAAATCGAAAAATTGCTGATTCTCGATTTCTGTATAAGGAATGATGTAACTAAGTATATTATTTCTATATGCACAGGTATTCAATCCTTTTCGTTTTAATTGCTATCTGTTCAAATTAATTCATTGACGAAAACTGTTCAGTCACATATTGTTTATTATACCCTTTTGTATGTCATTAGTTATGTGTGAAGCATACCTAAACATACGGCCAGTTTCAAACAAATGTTTGTCATTCACTCTTCAAAATCCTATAAAGAAAAAAAAATGGTTCAATCACTGACGTGAAGTCAGGAGCTTATATATTCTCCTCTTAATCGAATTTACCATGGTAAATTATATTGTCCGTTCTCCTGTATTGAGCTCTCTCAATCGAATTTACTATGGTAAATTCGATTAAAAGTGTCCATTACAGGAGAATGGGCAATAGAACATACGCTTAAAAGCTGCTAACTTTACGTCAGTGCTTGAACCATTTTTTTTTCTGAATTTTTAAAAATTTTCTATGTGTGCGGTTCTCACAAAATTTCACACGCCTCTATGTCGATATTCTATTGGTAAAATGTTACCAAGCTTCAATTCGATCAAGTCTATATTTTTTGAGTTATCGAGAAAATAAGATTCCAGATGGGTATAACTCCGAAACCGATGGACCGATTAAGCCCAAAAACGAACTTAACTCTCCCATTAGGATGTGCAACCTACCTGAAAATTACAAGTCCCTTTCTCGTTTCGTTCGAAAGTTATCGAGGCAACGGTCACCCATCCAGCTACTGAACTCACACAGGGCTGCTCGGATCTCCAACAATGTAGATCCAATCGTGTTCAAACTTGGAACTTGGTACTAGGGTTAGGTTCTGAAGGCTCCCGCAAAATTTCAGCGATGTCGGATGAATAGTCTCTGATATATAGAATTTTTTTCAATGATTTTCTATGATTTTTTAAAAATTTTGTAGTGATACGATCTCCACGAAATTTTGCAAGAATTTTCGCGTTGCCAATCTACAACTAATAACCATGTTTGAATTGGATCGATTTTGTACTTTTCGAGTTATTGAGGAAATAACAACCAAATTTCAGATGGGTATAACTCCAAAACCGTTTTGCCGATTATGCCTATAAAGAATCTCAAATGGCGCATTCAGATTCTCAACCTAACCTGAAAATTAGAAGTCGCTATCTCTTTCCATTCGTAGGTTATCGTGACGTAAATAATATTTTTTAATAATCTTTTAAAAATTTTCTAGCAATACGATTCTCACAAAATTTCACAAACGTTCTTTTGTTTATAATCTACAACTACTCACCAAGCTCCAATTCGATCGGATTAGTATTGGTTGTACATAAAATTATTACTCGGAAACCATTGGGCCGATTATGCCCATTAACGAACTTGTCCGTCGTATTGAGATGCGCCACCTACCCTGAAAATTTCAAGTCGCTATCTCTTTCCGTTCTCAAGTTATCGTGGCAACGGCTGGTCGGACCGAATCAAATTTACAGACATTTGATCGAAATTATAACGCGATGTTCCCCAGAACATACGCGCAAAAATATTATAAAGAGCTAGACTTTGTTGTAATTTTGTTTGTTTGTTAGAAAAAATCTCAGGGTTTGCAGGAGCAATTCTAATACTACTCTCCTTAATCTACGTCATATACCTGAGGGACAGGCTGTAGTTTAGTGAAATTGTATATTCTAAAACAAGTTGCAGAATGGGCCCCAATTCAAACACGAATGCAAAATTCGAAAACTAGCGACGAAGGAGGGAGTTTTCGAACGCATGAGTATTGGAATTGCCTTCTGCAACGAGTATTAGACGATATTTTCTCTATTTCAGGCAACTTTTGTAAAATACTGTTGAAATTTGATGAAAAATTCGGATTATACATCCTAGTAACTTTTGTATTGTATCTTGGCAGTTGGTGTGACTGTTATAAAAGTTGACAGATTACGGAATTTGAATTTGAATCGTACGTAGGGCATGGAGAATGGAGATCAGCTTTAGAACAGTTTCCTAATAGCATGAATTATTCAAAATTAGCAAGAAGGAAATATCTAGCACCTTATTTTTTAATGAAAACTTTTCCTCTCAACAATTATTTCACTATATCCATATTATATTATATTGATGATTGACGTCTGTTGAAATTTGATATAGGATCGAATGTCAGTGCTGACTACCACAAAACGGAAAATATAACTAGAAACAATGCGGGAATGAGTTCATTCCAGCACTGCTTTTAGTGCTGGAATTGACTCATTACGATACTGAAATAGAGAAATATATTTTTCGTTCGGAGTTACAACCTTTGTGAAATAAGCGTTATATCATCTTTCTAGTTTCATAGAAGTACGTCGATAAGTTTCAGAGAATATTGTTTCTATTTAAACCCCTAATTCGCAGCAATTAAAAGCAGTAGAACCGGCTCAGAATTATGGTGAATTATAAACTCCAGAATTCGGATTGAAAGCATTATCTAACTTTCCTAAGTTGATCATTCTTTTATACCTACTTAGCTGTTGGAAAGTAAAATCCTAAAACTTTCATCGAGTCTCAGAAAACAAACCATTTACGATTCCATTTTCGTACACAACCATCAATCAAAATATTGTTAAATATGGCAATTACCTGATTCGCTTCACAACAGCTGTCATCACTTGATCCTATTGAAAGTCTGAATGAAACCAATAATGAAATTTTAGATGACTGTGTTCAATATTCTAATTAGACCTGTTCGTACGATAATAATCGGATTGCTACATATCAATTATCCTTGGTGAACTCGTGGTGAAAATAAAAACTTTCGCTAGTTGGGATCCATATCAGAGGCGTCTCATCAAGCATCGAGACGAATACGACTCGATATTCTTAGGAGGTTCAAGCCATGGATCGATATATTTCTGATCTACTACTTCCATTTCATATTATATTAATAATCGAATCAACTCTTTCAAAAGACGAAATATTCGTCGATTAACCATCTAGCCCAGACAAATCAGTACTTTAGCCCCTTAAAATTGCTACAGAGCTGGAAATTGTTTTAACCCCTTATGGTGGTCCTGAATAATGAGTATCTGAGTTTGCGACGGTTTCTAGCTTGCGCTTCCAATTTGAGACCCTAAAAACCACGTAATTTTTGCACTTTTCGCTCATAACTCGAAAAGTACGCATCCTGCAGAATTTTTCCTAATTTTTTTTTAAGGCTATTACATTTAGAGTCTAATGGCGTTCAAAACATTGAAATTGGTTTAGCAGTTCAGCCGCAATATCCCGTCAAAGATGAGCAATTTTTACGAACTTAGCTCAAAAGTTGTCAACCCTCAACTCCTTTTAGGTCGAAAAGGACTTCACCGATTATAAAATGTTATACGGCTAAACTTCAGAGCTGAGACATTTTTTTTTCATGAAATATTACATTTAGTCAACTTGTATAACAATTTAAACTCAAGAAATCATTATATCAAGCTCTGATTTCGAGGTAACCATCAATCATTAATAACTTATCAGACGATCCCAGAAAATAGAACAGGGAAGAAAAATGCGAGAGTTGCTCATTATATCAAAGTACCTATATATTTATAACTAATAAAATAAAGTCTTTACAATTCATAATTAACAGGGAGTTATTTCCATGGGTCATACAAGCATGAGAGGATTGTAGCAGGCGTCTTCTTCTTTTGGCGAGTACCTCGACTCAGTAGATCCTGTAGTTAGAACAAAAGTTTTATATTATACTGATTATCAGGAATTGTTATATGAATTCTTAATTGCAATGATTTACCATATGATGTTCTAGCGGGATCCTTATTCTGTATCCAGATCATCTCCGACTTCGGAAGTACTTGGGAGTTCAGACGAGTCCATAACTATGTCATGCTGCTCACGGACTTTTTGTCAGGAGCAAGCATTTTTGCACCCTGTTTTGCAGGCGCAGGAAATTTAGTTTAATAATGCATCGGGTGCTGGAGGCCGAGTGGTTTGGACAAGCTTCAAACCATGTGGAGCGGGTATCCATCCCCATTGCTCTGCATTCATCTCTCGGTCCCTCCACATCTGCACCTACAAAAAAGCCCCAAAGGAATGTTGGTAAACGGCCAGTTCTGTAGGGGGCAACGACATTAAGTTGAAAGTGTTTTTACAGAGGGCCCTCTGGTAGAGTTCAAATCTCAGTTGGTTGAGAGACTGCCCTCTGTTGCACTGAGTAAACTGCTGCAGTGAATCAGCACCCTGGTCAGGAGAAGCTTTATGGTCGAGGAAAATTGGGATAATACTCAGGAATTTTTGGCAAGAGTTTTGTAGAATTTGACCTTGTCTTGACTCAAAAACGAAGAGGCTGTGTCACAACCGCTGAAGGCATGGAGAAGGAAGATGTCGTTTTACATCTAAGGATAGCTTGCTGTTGCTAGGACTATTATAGATCACGATCTGTTGATTGCCCTTTCCGCTTTTCATTAGGAATATGTTGTCATTTTTTGTATTCCTTCCAAAAAGAGCCAGGTGTTCAGGCGTCGACTCCCCTTTGGTTGGAAGGAATGCGAAAAATGAGAGGCCCCTACTTCCTAAGAAAATCTTTGGGTGTTTCTTCCAACCAATTCTACAGTGATTAGACACATTTCCTTTTTATAGCATAGTAACAAACTTAATTATGCGACACGTAGTGATCAACTAAGAATTATGAATACCTACATGAAGTTTGTTCTCAATTAGTTAAAATTACTTGAGTTTATTGCGTTCACTTTTGCTTGAAAAAACGGCAAAAAGTTTGAATTTTTGAGTTCAGACGAAATTTCCTGCGTTGGACTGCCTTAGCGGAAATTTGGCCCTACGGACTCTTTCGGCTTAACATTCATATCTCACCACTGGAGTGAGCGAATTTAACACGATCGTTACCAACATCAATCCAAAGGGTCTTCTGCAGGCCCAATACATTTTTTAATTGTTTATACATTTCTGTATCGATTTAAATAAAAATAGTAATGGGATAAGTCTAATTCAAGTTTTTTTCAAAAAAAAAGCTATAAAAAAACGCATACGTGGCGTCCGAGGCTCTACTCGACCGGTAGTTTGATAGCAACGCATTATATTCACACTTGGCATAGACGCATATGTGGCGTCCTCGGCTCTGCGCATGAGTAGCTTGAGGACGCCACATATGCGTCCTTGGTAACGAACGTGTTAAAATATAAAAAAAAATTGGTTCAAGCACTGACGTGAAGTCAGAAGCTTTTGCGCGTATGTTCAATTGTCCATTCTTCTGTATTGGACACCCTTAATCGAATTTACCATGGTAAATTATGTTGTCCATTCTCCTGTATTGGACACTCTTAATTCGAATTTACCATGGTAAATTTACCATGGTAAATTCGATTAAGGATGTCCAATACAGAAGAATGGACAATAGAACATTTTTTTTTCGTGATTTTTTTTAAATTTTCTAGGGGTACGGTTCTTAAAAAATTTTTTTTCCTCATTTTTTTCAAATTTTCTAGGGGTGCGGTTCTTACAAAATTTTAAACACGTCTTTATGTTGATTTTCTACTACTAGTTACCAAGCTTAAATTCGCTCGAATATTTATTTTTTGAGTTATCAAGGAAATAATATTCCAGGTGGGTATAACTCGGAAACCGTTAGACCGATTATGCCCGAAAACGAACTCAACTCTCCCTTTCGGATACGCAACCTACCCTGAAAATTGCAAGGCCCTATCTGCTTTCGTTCGAAAGTTATCGAGGCAACGGTCACCCATCTACTGAACTCACACAAGAATGCTCGAATCTCCAACAATATTTAACCGATCGTATTAAAACTTGAAACTTAGCAGAAGAGTTAGGTTATGAAGACTCTTGTAAAATTTCAGCAATTTCAAACGAATAGTTACTGATCTATAGAATTATTTTTTTTTTTATTTTCAATGATTTATTAAAAATTTTCTACAAATGCTATCCGCACCAAATTTTGCAAACATTTTCGCGTTGGCAGTCTACAACTAATTACCATGTTTGAATTCAATCGGTTCAGTATTTTTCGAGTTAATGAGGAACAAAAAACCACCAAATTCCAGAAAATTTCAGATGGCTATAACTCTAAAACCGTTTGGCCGATTATGCTCATAAACAAACTGAAATGTCTCGTTCTGGTGCACATCCTCACCTGAAAACTTCAAGCCGCGATGTTCCCCAGAACATACGCGCAAAAAGCATCTGATTTACAATTGAATGTCGTACAAGTTTAGCCCTATGATATTTTGCAATCGGTGCAGTGTTTTTTGACCTAAAAGCGTTAGAATTTGGGAGTTATCAACTTTTAAGCTGAGCTTGTGAAATTTGGTCTTCTGGTCGGGTGATTCTGGCTGAACTGCTGAACCGATTTCGATGTTTCTAATATTAGACACTAAATTTTATTTTATTCAAAAATGAAGAAAATTTAATTTTCTATAGTTTTCGTACTTCTCGAGTTATACATGAAATACTGAAAAAAGTGCTTAAATTTCTCAGTTTTTGGGCTCTAAAATCTGAAGCACGGCCTAGAAACCGTCGCAAACTCAGATACTTGTTATTCAGGACCCCCAAAAGGAGTTAAAATGATGTCCAGCTCTGGAGCAATCATTAGGGGCTAGAACCCATTTTAGCACTAACTCTCCTGGGCTAATCAACAATAACTCTATCGTGGTCCGAAAAAGCCACGTCATCGCTCAACGTCCCCCAAAAAGGAAAGAGCCGTTTAGGGCAGATATGTGCCGGTAAAATTCTATATATCAGAAACTATTCATCCGACATCGCTGAAATTTTGCGAGAGCCTTCAAAACCTAACTCTACTGCCAAGTTACAAGTTTGAACACGATCGGATCTATAATGTTGGAGTTCCGAGCAACCTTGTGTGAGTTCAGTGGCTGGATGGGTGACCTCGATAACTTTCGAACGAAAAGAGATAGGGACTTGAAATGTTCAGGATATGTTGAGCATCCGAAAGGAGTGTTAGGTTTGTTGGGCATAATAGGCCAAACGGTTTCGGAGTTATACCCGTCTGGATTATTATTTTCTCGATAACTCAAAAAATACTGATCCGATCGAATGGAAGCTTGGTATCTAACTGATTAAAAGCTGAGAAAACGGTATATATCGATGCTACATTCGATAAAGAGTGTCCAATAGAGGTGAGTAGACAATAGTAAAAGCTCCCGACTTCGCATCAGTGCTTGAACCAACTTTTTCTTCATGGAATTGCTCTCTTTTCATTGGTAACAAACTGAAATAGAATAATAACTATAAAAAATATTAATTGATCAGGAGTAAACTTTTGTATTTACACATTATATCCAATTGCAACAGACTTTACTGATGGATATACAATGACAAAATGACAAATGAATGATATCAATTATTTCGCTAACTTGGTGGCTTCTTCAGATACATTAAATTTCGAATATCTGTAATATCAGTTTGAACATCATCGCTCTTTATAACTTCTTGGATGATTTAGAAACTGAAAAGAAGTGTTCAATTGCTTTTATCTGCCAATAGAGTGAAATAATAATTCCAACCTTTGGGGAAAAACTATGATGATACTGTCAAGATTCGATTGATATTTTTCGCGATACCTGCTCCTTTTGGTGATAACTGATATTTCCTTTGAACACTCATGGAAACTCCCTCCGCCACTGGTACTTATGTACCACGTAGTTGCCTGTCAGTTGTCCGCGAGCTTATCGGATATATAGACAATATAATTGATAGATTATCTGTTTTGGCGCCTTTTAAATGAAATTAATTATGGAATAAGGTGCATTCAGTTATCGTTTAACCACACGTTATTGACAATCATGAGAACCGACTTTTTTTTCTGAATCATTGCATTCCCTACTAGAGCTTGGAAACACTAGTTGGTTGTTGTAATATCCTTCATGCCATTTGAAACAGTTTGCGCAAAACAAACTACATACATGTCAATACAACGGAAGCATAGAATTCCTTGATATAAAATGCATAATATATGAACACATGTTTACATTCTAAATTCAGTAATAAGTGAGGCATATAATACGGTCCATGAAGATTAAATGTTTCCTGAAAGATCTTCATAATTGCAGCGTTAGGAATCTTTATATTTTAATAGGTGGACAAAATACAATCAGTGTAGTTTAACCTTCGTATTAACTCTGTCCTCCCTATAGTCTCCGGGAAATAATGAAAATAGAAAGCAATAAGTGATCGAAAACATACACCTTAGTTGGACTGTGAAGAAAATATGAAGGGTATGATGGTCCTTCAGAAGCTCCTAGCAGCTTTTGCTACTAAGGAGAGTCAGTCGATACATAACAATGTATCGACTTTGTTACTGTATCCTTACGACAGCTTAGGCACAGCACTGGTTATTCACCCGACAGTAAATGATTGCCACTAACATCTGTCTAGATCTCCGGCTCGCTCTATCCACTAAGCTTGATGAAGCACTTATAAAACAATTCAAATTTGTTAACGTGAACAAGCGCGCTAAAGAGTGCTGACTTCACGTCAGTGGACAACACCTGGAATCGTAATTTGTTTCAATTGCCCTTGTAACTGGACGATTTCCAATATAAAGTTATTTCATTCTCAATAATATTTTTTAGTCCTGAACTTTCTGAAAACTTTGGAACAGAAAAAAAAAATTTCATTTAAATGGAGACTTGTTTCTGAATATTCTGATACTTATGATATGGAAATTTGGCACATAAAGTTTCTCACTTTGCGTTACTCATCTCGTTCAAAATAGTCTATATTTTTCTTAAATAATGTATCAATACATTTGATATGAAGATGGTTATCTTAATGACAGACTTCAGTAATGAGATAAACGTCTATGATCACAGAATTTTTAAGTCTGACATAATATGTAGGTATTCTATTGGAATTGGACTACTTGAAAACACGCCTCAAGTAACTCCATGATACGACATTCCGCAAAAATTACTGGGTCGGTATTCTACAAGTAATCACCGAGTTTCAATTGGATCACAATTGTATATTTTGAGTTATATAGGAAATAAAACAAATTTCAGATGAGTATAACTCCGAAACCAGTTGACCGATTATGCCTATTAACAAACTCAAATGTCGCATTCAGAAGCATAACCTACCCTAAAAATTGCAAGTCGCTCTCTCTTTCCGTTCTCAGGTTATCGTGAAATAAATAATATTTTTAAAATTTTTTGGTGATACGATTCTCACAAAATTTCACAAACGTCTTTGTGTCAGTATTCTACAACTAGCTACCAAGTTTCAATTCGATCGGATCTGTATTAGTTGATGACTAAATTATTACTCGGAAACCGATTATGCCCATTAACGTCCGTAGTATTTGGATGCGTCACCTGCCCTGAAAATTTCAAGTCGCTCTCTTTTTGCGCGCGTGTTCCGCAAGGAACAGCGTGCTATCATTTCGTCACAATGTCTGTATTTTTCGAATTTTTTTTCGAAAATGGTCTCAAACGATTGGGTTCGACTCCCTGATGAAGAATTCGAGGTCAAATTCAATTCTGTCCGTCCGGTCCGGCCGGCCGTTAGCACGATAACTCTCGAACGGAACGACTTAGAGCGTTGAAATTTGCAGGGTAGTTTTGTAGCGTAAATATCTCGGACAAGTTCGTTAACGGGCGAAATCCACCGAGCGGTTTCGGAGTTAAGGCCGTTTTTAGTCAAAATGTTTTTTATGAATATTTCCGAAACCGATCACTCGATCTTTCTGAAATTTGGCATCAAATTGTAGAATCATGAACTTTATATGCCTGCGAAGTTTTGTTATGACCGGACGGCCCTAAAGTGGCAAAAAAAATTTAAAAAATTTTAAAATTTTGTTTTCACGATAACTCGAAAAATACTGATCTGATTGAATTGAAACTCAGTAGTTAGATGCAAAAGACCAATGCAAACACTTTTTCAATATTTCGTGAAGATCACGTGACATGAAAAAAATCAAAAAATTACTACTATTTTGCGGAATACTTTGCTTAAAATGCCGAAACCTATTTTTTTGAGGTTCATGCTTCCTTTTCCGGGCATTGTTCGTTGTGCGCATGCGCAGATGAGAAGTCATTTAACTGCTGTAGTTTTCGTCAGAGAGGATTGGGGTTTTGGGGTGGCGGATGCTATTCCTCCATAGAATCCAGATCCCTGATGAGGGTCTGCGCATGCGTAGATTAAAGATGCGATATCTCCCGAACCACTAGTGTTGGAGAATCGGAGTTTTTTGTAAGGTGTATTATTTTGAGAGGACTTTTAGCCGCGAGTAGATTGCGCATGCGCAGAAGAGAAGTGACTGTTTTTTGATTGGATTGTTTATGTTGGCAGTGCTGAGTCGATATTGTGAGGTTTCAAAAGAATATTCATAGCAATTCAGTTCAAGGACAAGTCAGTTTGGGGGATGTAGCGTTGTTTTCGAGTTAAAGTGTTCGTACCGTGGCCCTGGGGCTAATTTTGAAATTGATGTTACCCCTTACAGGCATTTTTCGTTATGCGCATGAGCAGACCATCGGTGATTTAACTGGTGGTGTTTTCGTCACAGAGGATTGGGGTTTTGGGGTGGCGGATGCTATTCCTCCATAGAATCCCCTATTGAGGGTCTGCGCATGCTTGGATTAAAGATGTGCTATCTCCTGAACCACTAGTGTTAGAGAAGCGGAGTTTTTTGTAAGGTGTGTGATTTTGAGAGGACTTTTAGCCGCAAGTAGATTGCGCATGCGCAGAAGAGAAGTGACTGTTTTCGGGTTGTATGGGTTATGTTGGGAGTGCTGAGCCGATATTGTGAGGTTTCAAAAGAATATTCATGGCAATTCAGTGCAAGGACAAGTCAGTTTGGGGGATGTAGTGTTGTTTCCGAGTTAAAGTGTCCATACCGTGGCCCTGGGGCTAATTTCGAAATTGATGTACCCCTTACGGGCATTTTTCGTTATGCGCATGAGCAGACCATCAGTGATTTAACTGCTGGTGCTTTCGTCAGAGAGGATTGGGATTTTGGGGTGGCGGATGCTATTCCTCTATAGAATCCCCTGGTGAGGGTCTGCGCATGCGTGGATTCAAGAAGCGATATTTCCTGAACCACTAGTGTTGGAGAAAAGTACTGACGTGAAGTCAGTACTCTTTGGCGCGCGTTTTCACGGTGGCTAATTTGAATTGAATGATGAGTACTTCAAGCTCAGAGGATAGAGCGAGCCGAAGATCTACCCAAAGGATAGTGGACACCATTCACTGTCGGGTCAAAAGTTAACAGTGCTGTATCTAAGCTGCCATCAGGATAGAGTAACAAAGTTGGAAAAGAACACAACTGACTCTCCTTAGTCGGACAAGCTTCTAGAAGATTTGGGAGGGTCAGTATAATCCTAATCATGTTTATAGCACGCGCGCAAAAGCAGAGTGATTTAACAATGAAAGGAAAAGTGTAAAAAGTCAATCTGCTTTGGCGTGCGTGCTATAAACATGATTAGGATTATACTGACCCTCCCAAATCTTCTAGAAGCTTGTGCGACTAAGGAGAGTCAGTTGTATTCTTTTCCAACTTTGTTACTCCTATCCTGATGGCAGCTTAGATACAGCACTGTTAATTTTTGAACCGACAGTGAATGGTGTCCACTATCCTTTGGGTAGATCTTCGGCTTGCTCTATCCACTGAGCTTGAAGTACTCATCATTCAATTCAAATTAGCCACCGTGAACACGCGCGCCAAAGAGTACTGACTTCACGTCAGTGCTTCTTTTTTTCCATTCTCAAGTTATCGTGACAACGGCCGGATAGAATCAAATATGACCTCGAATTCTTCATCAGTGAGTCAAACCTAATCGTTTGAGACCATTACCAGCAAAAAAATCGAAAATTACAGACATTTGGGCAATGTGATAACGCGATGTTCCCCAGGTCATACGCGCAAAAAATAAAAAACGGGGTTTTTCAATGTATCGCAATAGCCATTATTCTATCCTTCATAACATCTCCCTATCCTATGGAGTCCGC
This sequence comes from Halyzia sedecimguttata, assembly GCA_937662695.2. Classification (NCBI taxonomy): domain Eukaryota; kingdom Metazoa; phylum Arthropoda; class Insecta; order Coleoptera; family Coccinellidae; genus Halyzia; species Halyzia sedecimguttata. The sequence continues at coordinate 3,050,619 of OW569416.2, read as the reverse complement.
AACGAACTGTGTGATAAAGCCACGTGACGGTCAGCATGTCTATGGTGGAAAGCGACTGCTATGACTAGATAAAATATCAAATTCAAAATTCTGAATTCAGTCGGCGAAAATCCTGGGTTACACATTTCCCTCCACTCCGCACACACACATGATTAAGAATCAGAAATTGTCTTTGGTATATTCAGTGAAGATTTCGTTCCTGATTCCATTATCTATCGTTCTGCCACTTGAAATTCCGGTCGCAACTTTTTTCTCGGAGCTTTGCGAGAATACAAATACTCCTCTGCTCCCAATTTTATTGGGAACATGTTGTAGGGTATGAGTGGTGTGATTGTGTGTGTGTGATTGGCCCAACAGAGAAACAAGGGTTTCGATTAATGGGACGCAAATCTGGAGCCACCTTTGTTTCGGTAATCGAATTGGGATTCGGGTACGCTGATTGGTAATCGAATTTTACATGTCCTGATTGACGTGATAAAGGTCGAATGCTTTTGAGTACATCACAGCAATCGGAAAATTGTGTTGTATTGTATGGTGCTCCGATTGTGAATTGAATTCTTATTTATTCGATCCCGACTTTTGAAGTTTTTAGGAACTGTATTAAATAAACAATTCGATCGCATAGTTATTCATCAAAACTTGCGTGGGAAAAGGATTTAATGTCATCGAGAGTACTGACAAAAGTTCATCAAAATTACCGATAATTTTGCACGACGGTCTAAAAACTGTTCATCTTTATATTTTGGAGAAAGTCCTTTGACAAATGATAAAATGAATTAATGCAGCTGGGATGCAAAATTATCCAGAGGGGCGAGTGTGAGTGGGTAGTTTTGGAGTCGAAATGCGCCGGCTTAGTTCGTTAATGTTTAAAAACCACTCAGGGTATTATCCATCTAAAATTTTGAATGGCTCTGTACTGCGCATTGAGTATTAACCTGAGCGTTTTCGCTCCCGAGTGGTCAACTGCATGAGACTCCAACCGGAGTACTTGCTGATTACCACAATGACAAAGGGGAAAAGAATATACGTAGAGATCTATAGTTTTGGGTAGCCACAGCGAGGAGCTTGCTTGATAGAATTCCAGGTGTCACTTTTGCCTACTTTCTACTCACAAGTGATTGCTGGTTTTTAATAAACCGGTTATACCACGAAGCAACCGGTTTATTAAAAACCAGCAATCACTTGTGAGTAGAAAGTAGACAGAAGTGACACCTGGATTTCAATGAACCAAGCTCCGCGCTGTGGCTATCCAAAACTATAGATCTCTACGTATATTATTTGCCCCTGTGTGGTACCTAATTAGCAAGTACTCCGGTTGGAGTCTCATGCAGTTGACAACTGGGGAGCGATTAAGAGTGTTCAATACAGGAGAATGGACAATAGAACATACGCGCAGAAGCTCCTGACTTCACGTCAAGGCTTGAACCGGTCTTTTTTTCGTCATTTCTTAAAAATTTTCTAGTGGTACGGTCCTCACCAAATTGTACACACGTCTTCATGTCGATATTCTCCAACTTGTTACCAAGCTTCAATTCGATCTAGTCTATTTTTTTTTTTTTTTTGAGTTATCGAGGAAAGAATATTTCAGGTTGGCATAACTCCGAAACCGTTAGACCGATTATGCTCAAAAACGATCGTGTTCAAACTTGGAACTTGGTAGAAGAGTTAGGTTCTAAATGCTCTCGCAAAATTTCAGTGATGTCGGACGAATACTTTCTGATATATAGAATTTGTTTCCATGATTTTCAATGATTTTTTAAAAATTTTCTAGTGATACGATCCTCACAAAATTTTGCAAGAATTTTGCGTTAATATTCTACAACTAATAACCATGTTTGAATTAGATCGGTTGTGAATTTTCCGAGTTATTGATAAATTACAACCAAATTTCAGATGGGGATAACTCCAAAACCGTTTGGCCGATTGTGCCTATAAACAAACTATAATATCGCATTCAGATGCACAATCTAACCTGGAAATTTCAAGTCATTTAATCTTTCCGTCCTCAGGGTATCGTGACATAAATAATATTTTTTTATAATTTTTTTAAATTTTTCTAGCGATAAGATTCTCACAAAATTTCACGAACATCCTTAGGTTTGTATTCTACAACTATTCACCAAGTTTCGATTCGATCATATTAGTAATGGTTGAAAACAAAATTATTACTCGGAAACCGCTGGGCCGATTATGCCCATTAACGAACTTATCCGTCATATTAGAATGCGCGAATGAAGTCATTGTCAAGCTATCGTGGCAACGACTGGCCGGCCGGACAGAATCAAATTTGGCCTCAAGTTCTTCATCGGTGAGTTGAACCTAGTCGTTTGAGACCATTCTCGGCAAAAAATTCGAAAGTTACAGACATTTGGGCAAAATGATAATGCGATGTTCCCCAGAACATACGCGCAATAAAATATACTGAAAAAATATTTGTATCTCAGAAACTATCCGACAGATATCGTTGAAATTGTGCGAGAGCCTTCAAAACCTTATTTTACGGAAAAATACGGAAAAGTTCTAGATTTGAACTCGATCAGATATGTATTGGTGAAGGTATTGGGGAAATATAGAAATATTCCAACGATCGAGATATACTAGTCGACTGCTTTTACACTCAACCAGCGAAGTTGTCAACAGTTTTTGTTTTTTGACGTGATGGAGAGTCAAATTTGACAAGTCGATACTTCAGTAATAAAGTTCTCGATTTAATCTTGATCGAACAATATGTAACATGAAAAAATCTTTCAGAAATTAGAAATCTACAAGGTATCTAAGGTCGGTAATAAAATAATTTCAAGGTAGGTACGGAATTCACATAAATATTTCAGTACTTCTGTGGCCCAGATAAGGATTCTCGGTTTGATTGCCGCCGTGGGGCAAACCACCCATAAACATGTGTACACCATAATTCCACCTTGTGAAATAATTCCATTGAATTCCATGGAATTCCAAGTACTTCCACGGAATTCCAAGTAATTCCACGGAATACCATGGAATTTCACGGAATCCCAAGTAATTCCACGGAATTCCTAGTCATTTGAGTAGTTCATCTATTTCGATTAACTTCTCTACTAGACATATGTATAAGCTATTTTGACAGGATCTATGGCGACAAAGTCGAAATCCACTATGCCGGTTAATTTTTTTTGCAATATTTGAAACAATAATGTTGATGCTATGCTTGATATCAAGGCTGCATCAACAATTTCCATATATTCCTTATATTAGCAACATTCTTTCTCTCCTGTTTGGTTGTAGCAAAATAACTGCATTGAATAAATGAAGCATGTTTTTTCCGTATTTCATTGATTAGAAGAACTTCACACCAGTTGGAGTGGAGTTACAAACACATCAATAATATATCAAATTCTCATTATTTTTTGCGCGTATGTTCTGGGAACATCGCGTAATCATTTCGCGCAAGTGTCTGTAATTCTTGCAGTTAATGATCTCAAACGACTGAATCCGACTTCCTGATGAAGAATCCGATGCAAAATTTGATTCTGTCCGACCGGCCGGCTGGCCGTTCCAACTATAATTTTCGAACGGAAGGAGGTAGCGACATGAAATTTTCAGGGTAAGTTGCAAATCCGAATACGACGAACAAGTTCCTTAACGGGTATAATCGGCCGTACGGTTTCGGTGTTATACTAATCTGAAATTTTGTTTTTCCAATTACTCCAAAGTTCAGGTCCAATCGAATTGAAACTAGTTGTAGAATGCCGAGACGAACACTCATGCGAAATTTGGTGACAATCGTATAACTGGAAAATAAAAAATATATAATAAACAGCCTGTATCTCGGAAACTATTCGTCCAATGTGGCTGAAATTTACCAAGAGCATTCAGAACCTTATTCTCAAGCCAAGTTTCAACACGATCGGCTCTACATTGTTGGAGATATTAGCAAATATTGGAAATGCCGCAGCGTCTGGATGGATGATCGTTACCACAATAACTTCCGAACAGAAAGAGATAGGTACTTGCGATTTTCAGGGAAGGTTCCGCATCGGATTATGACAGTTGATCTCGTTAATCGGCTCAGCGGTTTCGGAGATATGCCCGTATGAATTTATTTTGCCATTTCCTCAATAACTCAAAAAAACCGAATCCGATCCAATTCAAACTTGGTAGCAAATTGTAGAATGCCAAATTTTTCAAAAATTATTCAAAAACATCACATCTTTAATTTTGTTTTTCCAATGACTCGAACAATACAGATCCATTCGAATTGAAATTAAATAGCTAGCTGACGAATAGCTTAAAAATCTGTGCGAAGTTAAGTGAGGATTTTTTTGCTAGAAATAAAATAAAAAATCATTTAAATTTTTTTTTAAAGGATAGTTTCTGAGATCCAGATATTTTTTCAATAATTTTCCGAATAAGTCTTCGTGTCAAAATTTACATTACTACCGAGTTTCAATTCGACCTGTATTTTTCGAGTTATTGGGAAAATAATATTTCATATCGCTATAACTCCGACACCATTCGGTGAATTTTGCCTATTAAGGAACTGAACTGCTGCATTCAAATTCCAAACCTACCCAGCAAATTTCAAGTCTCTACGTCGTTTCCTTCGCTATCGTGCATACGGACGGTCGGCCCGACGGACGGCATTGAATTTGAGCACGGAAATTGCATCAGTGTGCAAAATCCCTGGCAAACCCTTCGATTGAGGCTTTTTCTGGTCAAAATACCGAAAATACAGACATCGCTCGTATAAGTAGGACGAAAAAACGTGTTAAGGAATTCCACTCGGAATTCCATAGAATTCCACGGAATTTCATAGAATCCCAAGGAATTCCACGGAATTCCACGTACTTCCATAGATTTTCACGGAATTCCACGGAATTCCAATGGAATTCCACGGAATTCCTCCAACTTGTACACCATAATCCCAAGGTGGTTTGCCCCTCGATTGCCGCAGACAAAATTATTAATCTTTTTGATTTTCGTTTCCAATTCTATCGGAATTCTAACTTTGTGCAAAGGGTTATGGGCGGAATTAAGACCATGTTTTCATAAAATTACGTGGCTATATTGAAAAAACTACAGGGCTGTTCACCTGAACTGCGCGCCAAAAATTAATTATTAACATACACGAACTGATGCGCAAATGCTAATTGGCACACACGGTCCAATTCAAGATTCGTATTATATTGCAAAATACTATTTCCACCTGCTCAGAAATAAACACGAAAACCCAGAATGCTTCTCATACTGGTCTGAAAATTTCAGGGTAGTGTTGAAACTTCGATCACTACTCAATTAGAAGGCTTCGTGATTCGAATGAACAAACCAAAGTTGACACCAAAGTTTCTGAACGAGAATATGGACCGACAGTTCCTCTGTGAGAAACAAAAAGTTCTAGACACTTATCGCTTTTCCTAGCATTATGTCTCCAGGTCATACATACGAAGTTTCGTCGCAACAGAAGCTCTGAAATTAGTTTCCCAAGTTTATGAATAAATTGCGATCGAAATCTGCCAACACGCCTACGTTTTACAGTTCCATTTTCAGTCAGGATTCGCCGAAAACTTGCTGCCAGGTTAACGCGCCGCGATCTGAAGTAAGTTTGAATTATTTCTTGATAACAGTCTACGCGTGTGGTTCGTTATTCATTGTATCAGTTGATTTCCTCGACTTTCATGCATCTTGATTTGAATATAACTCTCGAAACCCTCGCTTCTCTGAGGTGTCACATATTTGTTCAATATTCCTCATTTTGTGAACGTACATAATTCGAAGTTTCGAAATTTTCTTCAATATCAGTGCACGAATATTTATACAGAGAGTCTTTTTGCGTGCATGTTCTGGAGATAAGCGTGCTATCGTTTTTCCCAAATGTCTGTAATTTTCGAATTTTTTGCCTGACTCGATGAAGAATTCGAGATAAAATTCTATTCTGTCCAGCCGTCCGTTGCCACGATAACTTTCGAACAGAAAGGGATAGCCACTTGAAATTTTCAGGGTTTATGAATTGTTTTCCCGATAACTCGAACAATACAGATCGGATCAATTGAAACTTGGGAACTAGTTGTAGAATACCGACACAAATAGTTAAATGCGAAATTTCAGGGACCGTATATTTTCAATAAATCATGAAAAAGTATTCTGTATCTCAGAAGTTTTTAACGATCGGATCTATATTGTTGCAGATATTGAAACAATATTGGAAATCGAGCAGCTTTGAGTGAGTTCAGTATCTGGATGGATGACCGCTACCACGATAACTTTCGAATTGAAAAATAGGAACTTCCAGGGTAGTTAAATTCATTGATAGACATAATCGGCCAAACAGTTTTGGAGTTTTACCAACCTGAAATGTTGCTGTTCTTTCCTCATAGATCGAAAAATACATCTGTTCCAATTTAAACTTGGTATTTAATTGTAGAATGCAAACTTGTGAATATTTCCGATATTTCGCGAGGATCGTATCACTGGAAAATTCATAAAAAATCATAGAATAAAATTCTGAATCTCAGAAATTATCCATCCGATATCGTTGAAATTTTGCGAGAGCCTTCAAAACTCTACTTTACAGCCAAGTTCTAAATCTGAACATTATCGGATCTATATTCATGCCGATATTGAATAAAATATTGGAAGTCGAGCGGCCTTGGGCGAAGTTCAGCTTGATGGATGACCGTTGCCACGAAAACATTGGAACGGAAAGAGATAGCTACTTGCAATTTTCAGGGTAGGTTGCGCATCCGAATGCGACAGTTTAGTTCGTCCATGGGCATCATTGGCCGAACGGTTACGGAGTTATGGTTATCCCCATTTTATTGTGTTTTCCTCAAAAAATAAAAAAATACAAATATGATCCAATTTAAACTTGTTGATTACTTGTAGAATGCCGATCCATTAATTTTTACGAATATTCGTGTCGTAGTAGGATGCGCAACTTACCCTGAAAATTGTAAGTCGCTATATCTTCCTGATCGGAAGTTATCGTGGTAACGGTCACCCATCCGTCGACCTAAATTCAGTAGATATACCTTTCATCGAAGCAATTATTTCGATAGAAATAAAAAAAAATTAAAAAGGGCATATCCAGCTCCGGCAATCGATCCCGTTACCTTTATAGCTTATTGGTATCCCATTCTAACGACCGAGCTATAATCACTGTGTACAGATTTACGGTGATCGCCAGAACATGAACGAATATTATTACTGACTTTTGATACTTCGTTTCCAAATTTCCAATTTCAGGAAAATATCATCATGTTATACAGTGCGCTTCAAAATTATGGAACATATTCATTTTCTCAGAACAAAAATATTTGGCAACAAAATCCTGAAACAGGTCAATTTTTGTTTCACCTTTACCAAATTTTTATGCATTTTTGAAGGATTTTTGTTGCACCCTGTGCCATCCCCATCAACCCTCTAAATTTTTTGTATAGGGAAAGTGAGTCCTGTGGTACATTGCCTAACGCTGAACTCGCCCAACGCTGCTCGGTTTCCAGTATTTCTTCAATAACTCCTACAATATAGATCTGATCGAGCAAACGCTCCAGACTTCACGTCAGTTCTTTTCAAAATTTGTAATTCTTCGAACAAGTATACTGAAAGTATTCTAGGATTAAGCTCCTAATTCACTTAAAGCATAAATGACTACAAGCAAGTTGTATGCAAACTAGTGTTCCGAGACAAATCAGCAAACAAGCGCAAATTTTGTAATTCCATTATCACTCAGGTTCAGGACTTTCTGAATCTGTTCGACGAAACTTAAGAATTCAATGAGGGCAGACATTTTCCGGGTTCGATTAGATTGTGACCGTTTAATGGAAATATATCAACACGTGCTGTCGGAATAATGAAAGGAACGACGGAACGCTGGAGAACTGGATATCGGAATTAAAACATCCTTTAGGATTCCCGATTACTCGGAGACACTGGAAGTAGAACGTTCCTCGAATACCGAATCATTTGAGTCACCAAATTTAAATTCGGCAAGAAAGCGAACTCTTATGCAAAGAGAAAAAATTTGTATTTCATGAATAATGAATATCAATTTTTGAATATTTTTGCTCGCATGTTCCAGGTAACTATGAGCTATATCATTTTGCGCAAATGCCGGCCGTTGCCACGATAACTCTCGAACGGAAAGAGATAGCGACCTTAAATTTCCAGGGTAGTTTTCGCATCGAAATGTGACGGACAACTTCGTTAATGGGCGTAATCGGCCTAACGGTTTCCGAGTACAAAGTTTGTTTTTGAACAATACAGAGCCGTTCGAATTGAAACTTAGTAGTAGTTAGTTTTAAAATGCCAACAAAACTATTTGTGCGGAATTTCGTGCGTATCGTATCTTTAGAAAATTTGAAAAAAATTATTGAATATGCGTGTAAAAATATTATCTCAGAAACTATCCGTCTGATATAGCATTGAAAAAAGTTTGCGAAAATTTGTGTGAATGAGGGGACGTCTCAAGGGAAAAATAGGGTATTTTAAGGTTACAGGAGAAAGGCGATTGTTGATATTGCTGATAAGGTTATAGTGGCGATAATTCTCGAATTTCAGAATAGCTATATCAACAAAAAATAATACTGAAGATTTTAGTTAAGTGTCTGACGAAGGAGTCTGATTTAGACTCCGAAACATTACGAAATTTAGTTGTTTCATTGTTTATGTTGTATCGTTATTGTTTGTTAGCCAACATTGTTCGATTTATTGCTTCTGACAAATATCTTGTGTTTCTTACGCACAAGCAAGAGTTTGAGAGAGAAAACCCAGAAAAAAAACCATTTAATAATATAGTGGCGATCTTTGGAAAAATTCCATATAATTATGCCTATAAACAAACTCAAATGTCGCATTGAGATTCACAACCTAACCTGAAAATTTCAAGTCGCTATCCTTTTTCGTTCTTAGGTTATCGGGACATAAATAAAATTTTTCAATGATTTTTTTTTTTTGATTTTCTAGCAATAAGATTCTCACAAACGTCCTTAGGTTTGTATTTTACAACTAGTCACCTAGTTTCAATTCGATTGGATTCGTATTGGCTGAAAACAAAATTATTACTCGGAAACCTTTGGGCCGATTATGCGCATTAACGAACTTGTCCGTCATATTGGGTCACCTACCCTGAGAATTTCAAGTCGCTATCGCTTTTCGTTCGCGAGTTATCTTAGCAATGATACAGAATCAAATTTGACCTCGAATTTTTCATCAGGTAGTGGAACCCAATCGTTTTAGACCATTTTCGGCAAAAAATTTGAAAATTACAGACATTTTTGCAAGATGATAACGCGATGTTCCGCAGAACATACGCGCAAAAAGGCTTAACTATCCCGAACAAATGAGGAAAATATGACTGAAGTCAAGTTAAAACAGAATTTAACTATAACAAGGCAGCGATAATGTGGTGTGTTAGAAGATATAACACCCTAGCTGTAGAATTTCAAGCTAGCCAAGAGACATTTACACTATCCCAATTTTGACCAAGTTTGACCATGTTCATAATTACATGGAGTACTCAATGTATGATACCTTTCATAGCGTCCGTGATCGACTCCCTTTTTTTGGCGCTCTTGTTCCTCGGAACAGAATGCTTATCAATTTGCCCAAATGTCTGTAATTTTCGAATTTTTGGCTGAAAATGGTATCAAACGATTTGGTTCGACTAACTGATCAAGAATCCGTGGTCGAAATCGATTCTGTCCGGCCGTCCGGCCGACCACCGGATAACACGATAACTCTCGAACGAAAGGAGTTAGAGGATTGAAATTTGCAGGGTAGGTTTGGAGCGTAAATATCTCGGAAGAGTTCGTTAACGGGCGAAATCGATCAAACGTTTTCGGAGTTATGGCCGTTTTTAGTAAAAACATTTTTTATGAATATTTCCGAAATCGATCAGTCGATCTATCTGAAATTTAGCATCAAATTGTAGAATCATGACCTTTAGACGCATGTGGAGTTTTGAATTGATCAGGTTACCGTAAAGTGTCGAAAAATTTTTTTTAAAATTTTCAAATTTTGTTTCTACAATAACTCTCGAACGGAATGAGCTAGGCAGTTGAAATTTTCAGAGTAGGTTAAGTAGATAAATATCTCTGTTAAGTTCGCTATTGGGCACAATAGGCCAGATGGTTTTGGAGTAACGATGTTTTTTTAGCTTACAAATTTCAAAATATATTTTTTCTAAGATGCAGATTCACCATAAAAATCCATTGATATCATTTTCAACTCTAACAAGCTAATACTTTCGGAGATAAGATTTTTCGACATTTCAATAATGAATCGTACTTCTATGTTTTCACAGAATGCTATAATTATTTATCTATGATTTATTATATGATCTGTGTTCATACTCGTACATGTCATCCTGTTCTATAAGAGAGAGTAAAATTCATTTCAGCTATTTTAATTTGATTTTTTCCATGGTGCAGTTCTCATTCTCAGATTGCTCATTTAATCTTGATAAATAAACTATCATTTGAATTGAATTTCCTTTATGATACAGTTCTATCAGCAGAATACATTGATATAATTCTCAACTCTGAGAAACCAATACTTTCGGAGATATAATTTGTCTGTTTGAACTAGAGCGCCAGAAAGCTCCTGTCCACAGGGCTTGAACCAATTTTGTTTTGTATTCACTTTATGATATGTTGTGGGATATGAACCCCTCTTCCAGCTATGAAGAAATTTATAACCTTATACGTTTACAATACCTACAAAATCAGTGCTGCGGAACCCCACATCTTCATGAGAATCAGCTTCCACTTGATGGAAAATTCCCACAAAATCGTAATTCATCACATCCTTACATTTAGGCTGTTCAAGTTGGTAATTGTTTATCCGCCGACATTGATGGAGGGTGCTTGCTAGAAATAATCGAAGCCATCAGACCTCCTGCTGAGAAATCGCCCCTTCAACTTGGCAAATTGGCCAATATCGAATTTCTCAGCATGGCGTGGAATTTTCCGACATAAGAGACCATGTACCATATTATGTTAACAGTGGGGAAGCATGGTTCATTCGATTAAATACCAATTACAATTATATGAACATCGTCATGCAGAGTAGAACATCGATTTACGTAGTATACACCTGGGGTGTCTTGTGCTGATTTCTTGCGATAACATCTGCAGATATGTGGAGGGAAAAGTTATTTTCGAATTTAGATGTATGAGTGTTTATGTAAAATGTCGGGGAGTGAATCAATAGTAGCATAAAAATACTGATTTTGAAATGTATTGATATATCACAAGAATAATTCGTTAGATTCATCTAAAAATTTGTATATGCATAATATAAGATGATTGCTCATTTAATCTTGATGATGTCATGATGACATCGTAAATTTTTCCGGCTCATTTTTCCATTATTTTATACGATACAAAGTAAAATATCTATCTATGGGAGATGATAGCCCTAAATAAGGGCCCTGTAGCGGTCTTCGAACATCTGAAGTTCTGAATAATCATCGCTTGGACTGTCAGACCTGGTTTCGAAAGAGACCCTCCTGGCCTTACGAGCAACATTTTCCTTTTCGAATTCAAATATTGAAGGGATTTCTGAACAAGAAGGAATATTTTTGAAAACTAGCGGAGGTGATTCTTCTCCAAGAGAACCCATGCGCCTACAGAGAATTATATTTGTGAGAGGAGACTTTTGAAAGGTTATGTAGTATTTATAATTTGTTCGTTCTTCTCCTCTTGTCTTTTCATTTTTCAGGAGTTTCGGGTACCTTGGAGAAACCTCTCCGTTTTTTGACGAAGGAGTCCATATTGAAGAAATAAATGCCTATCAATATTTTCAAATTGCAGTAAATTTTGTGAACAATAGTTACAAATCACGACACTCACGGGGAGACAGGGTTTTTTTGCTGAGGTTTTTCCCTAAGCTCTTGTATCATACGTCGAATTGTATGGTACCCCGTTACACCAACCTCTGCTAACACATATACAGCTCTCAGTCAAAAGAATATATATATATATAAGACAAGTATCAATCCGCTCTCTGGATTCCACCTTCAGAGAATATAACGATTTTCTGGATTCAACATAGGTCATCATAGGACATATCAATGTTACCTGAGTAATACATTTATTCGCTTCTATGAATTTGAATTGCCATTATCGTGGCACTATGGGATATGACGTTTACTTAACAAATTCATCAAATTGTTATTATTGAAAAATGGCTGATACTTTTGTTAATAAATCAACAATCAGGTTCAGAGCGTTCTGCCAATCGGGTCTAGAAATGGGTTCGTAGAATTTTTATACTTACGCATATAGTTCTAAAATCAAATTAACACACAGAAGATTTGATTGATTTGCCCAGAGCAAGAACAGGCGCGTTTCAGAATTCTTGGTCTTCATCGGTAGCTCTCTAACCCTCCCATAGCCGACCTGACGCCTTTCCCCAGGAGGGTGAAGGTAGTTCCTTGTTTTGTCCCATAGGTGGCAGGATCGTTTATGAATAATGTTTCAGGTGTTTCAGGTCGGCTCAGTTATGTTGAATATGTTGAGAGCTACATAACGCTGAGAGTGCCTGTTATGCTTTAATTGGCTATCCTTTGGCAATGCTGATTTTTTTCTATAATTTTCTCTACTGTACACAAAACAAGACCTTCTAAAATAACAATACAATACAAGTAAATACCAAATTTTAATTAGATCGGATTTGTATATTTCGAGTTATTGAGGAAATAACATAAAAAATTAAGATGGGTATAACTCCGAAACCGTTTGGCCGATTATGCCCAACAACGAAATTAACTCTTCCATTAGGATGCGCAACCTACCCTGAATTTTGCAAGTTCCCATCTCTTTTGTTCGAAAGTTGTCGTGGCAACGGTCACCCATCTAGCTAATAAACTCAACCAAGGCAGCTCGGATCTCCAACAATATAAAGGGTTTTCCAATAAGACGTGTTATTTTGAATAGCCCGCTATTTGGGTAGATATCACTTTTGAAGCTGTCATTTTTTGACATTTGACAAGTAGAAACTACGCCATTAATAAAAAATGGAACGATACATGCTTCAAGAATGCATTGAAATTATTAAAATTCACTATAAAAATGGTGAAAATTTGGCAGAGACGATTCGTAAAACTCGAACATTTTTGGGTCGTCGTGAAGCACCTTGTCGGGCCGCAATAAAGAAATTGGAGGAAAAATTCGAGCTGTTGGAACAAGTTAGTTATGTGAAGAATAAAACCCGTGCGCGTCGCTCAAGAACAGCCGAGAATATTGCTGCTGTAGCCGAAAGTGTTGAAGAAAACCCAGGTTTGTCCATTCCTCGTAGTTCTTTGGAATGAGGCATTCTACAAACGTCATTACACCGTATTTTGCATAAAGATTTGGGTCTTAAGGCTTATGAAGTTCAATTAACACAAGAACTCAAGCCGCCGATCATCAACAACGTCGTGTCTCTGCTGATTGGGTCATTGAAATGCATGAAAATGATCCGGAATTCCATCGAAAAATCATATTGAGTGATGAGGCCCATTTCCACCTCTTTGGCTTCGTCAACAAGCAAAATTGTCTCATCTGGGGCTCGGAAAATCCAAGAGTTATTGTTGAAAAGCCTCTCTATCCTCAACAAGTGACTGTTTGGTGCGGTTTATGGTCCGGTGCGGTTTATGGTCCGGCGCAGTCATTGGACTTTACTTTTTAGAAAATGAGACTGGAGCAACAGTTACGGTGAATGGATTGCGCTATCGAGAGATGATTAATGATTTTTATGGCCGGAATTGGATGGTATTGATCTGGACAACGTTTACTTTCAACAAGAAGGCGCTACGTGCCACACAAGCAACGAAACCATTGATCTTTTGCGGGAAAAGTTTCCGGATCGTGTTATCTCTCGAAGAGGTGACCGCAATTGGCCACCTTGTGATTTGGATCTTGTGATTTAACACCTTGCGACTTCTTCCTTTGGGGCCACGTGAAAGAGAAGGTCTACGCCAATAGCCCAGCTTCGATTCAAGACCTCAAGGATGGAATTCGTGAGGCTATCGAGGACATAGGGCAGCCACTTTGCAATTTAGTTATGGAAAATTTCATTAAAAGGATATGGTCCTGTAAGCGTGGACGTGGTGGTCATTTGCCTGATGTTATTTTCCACTATTAACGGCATAGCTTCTTCTTTATAATGAAATGAACATCCGATCCCTTATATTGAAAAATGGCATTTTTCTTTGAATATCAAAATAACACCTCTTATTGGAAAACCCTTTAGATCCGATCGTGTTAAAATTTGGAACTTGATTAATTGGTTAGGTCTTGAAGGCTCTCGCAAAAAATTCAGCGATATTAGATGAATATTTTCTGAGATACAGATTTTTTTCAATGTTTTTTGCACGTATGTTCTGGGGAACATCGCGTTATCATTTTGCCCAAATGTCCGTATTTTCGATTTTTTTGCCGAAAATGGTCTCAAACGATTGGGTACGACTCCCTGATGAAGAATTCGAGGTCAAATTTGTTTCTGCCCGTCCGGCCGTTGCCACGATAACTTGAGAATAGAAAGAGATGGCGACTTGAAATTTTCAGGGTGGGTGGCGCGTCCCAATTCGACGGACAAATTCGTTAATGGGCATAATCGACCCAAATTATTAATTTTGTTTTTAACCAATACAAATCCGATCGAATTGAAACTTGTTGAGTAGTTGTAGAATACAAACCTAAGGACGTTTGTGAGAATCGTATCACTAGAAAATTTCAAAGAAATTATTAAAAAATATTATTTATTTCACAATAAAGTGAGAACGGAAAAAGATAGTGCATTGAATGGATTTTATGGTTAGGCTGTGCATCTGAATGCGACATTTGGGTTTGTTTATAGGCATAATCGGCCAAACGGTTTTGGAGTTACACCCATCTGAAATTTGGTTGTTTTTTCGTCAATAACTCGAAAAATGCAAATCCGATCCAATTCAAACATTGCGGTTATTGGTTGTAAAAGGCCAACGTGAAAATTCTTGCGAAATTTCGTGAGGATCGTATAACTAAATTTTTTTTAAAAAATCATTGAAAACCATTTAAATTCTATATCAGAAACTATTCGTCCGACATGGCTGAAATTTTGCGAGAGCCTTCAGAACCTAACTCTACTGTCAAGTTCCAAGTTTGAACACGATCGGATCCATATTCTTGGAGATCCGAGCAGCCTTGTGTGAGTTCAGTAGCTGGATGGATGACCGTTGCTTCATTAACTTTCGAATGAAAGTAGATAGGGACCTGCAATTTTCAGGGTAGGTTGCGCATCCGAATGGGAGAGTTGCTTAGTTTTTGGGCATATTCGATCCAACGGTTTCGGAGTTATACCCACCTGGAATATTATTTCAAAAAATATGGTTTCGATCGAATTGAAGCGTGTAAAATTTTGTGAGAACCTTACCCTTGAACATTTTTAAAAATTACCATGGTAAATTCTATTGAGAGTGTCCAATACAGGAGAATGGACAATAGAACATACGCGCAAAAGCTCTCGACTTTACGTCAGTCGAGAGCTTTTGCGCGTATGTTTCTACTGATACGATCCTCACGAAATTTCGCAAAAATGACCATGTTTGAATTGTATCGGATTTGTATTTTTTGAGTTATTGAGGAAATAACAACAATTTTTCAGATCAGTATCACCAAAACCGTTTGGTCGATTATGCCTAGTAATGAACCTAAATGTCGCATTCGGGATAGCAACCTTCTCTGAAAATTGCGAGTCACTATCTCTTTCCGTTCTCGTGTTATCATGAGATACATATTAGATATTTTTCAATAATTTTTTATTTAATTTCTAGTGATGCGATCTTCACGAAATTAGCACTTCTTCGTGTCGGTATTCTACTATAAGTTACCAAGTTTCAATTCGATTGGACCTGTATTGTTTGAAAACAAATTCAGTACTTGGAAACAGTTAGGCCGATTATGCTCATTAACGTACTTAACCGTCTCATTCGGATGCGCTACTACCCTGAAAATGTCAAGTCGGTATCTCTTCAGATTCAAATTTGGTCCCGAATTCTTCATCAGTGAGTCGAAAATAATCGTGTGATACCATTTTCGGCAAAAAAATCGAAAATTACAGACATTTGGGCAATCTGTTCCCCAGAACATGCGCGCAATAAAACTTCTCGAGAACCAATCAGCATGTTGCCCTAAATTCCGAAATATGTTTTGATGATCAACTCTTAATGCGAAAAAATTTATAGATGTTGATGAAGAAGGTAAAGACAAACGTTGTCAATATAATGAATCGAATGAAGATAATGAGTGAAATGATGAAAAGATTTTAGTAAAAAGTGAAATATAAAAATTCAAGGTTAAGAATTTTAATGCTCATTTTGATTAACCTGAAGTACCTACTCATATTCATCAGTGAATACGTCATATTATTCTCGGTACTGCAGAATTATCAATAATAGGAAGTAGATATTGAATATCTTGTGCTTCTGAACATAAACTCCTTTTGTTGGAATTATGATAATAAGATGTATATACATTTAACTAATGTAGATATGAGTGGCTCAAACGATCACTCAACCAACATCTAGGGATTTTTTTTGCCTGGGCCACAACAAGTAAAAAAAAATTCTTAAACCAGTTTCCACTAATCTTATGACATTTGAGTGAATATTGGACAGCCTCGAGAAAAATCAATCCATGGTGTTATTAGTTATACAGAAACTTTTGACTATAGTAAGATGCTTTCAATGGATTTGGGACCTACCCAAATTTAATGATCATTTGTGTTTTAATCTTCTTCATCATTCAAACGTCAGTACTCTGAAGACTACCAGAATACACATAATCATCATTGAGTATTGTATCTTATTAGAAAGAACCCCTCTTGAACACTGCAAAATTGGCGAAGTTCATGAATTCCTCATTTGTAGGCTGAAAGAAATCATGATGGATGCATTCAACTTTATGAATGGGTCCGTAAATTGGAAAACTTTAACAACAATTTCTTGGCTGAAGTTCTTCCCCCTTTTCGAGCCTCAATATACCCAATTACTTGATGAGATTATCCATCTTCCCTCCATCCACTGTTGGAGAACGTTCTTTCTACAAGAGTTTTTGATAAAATTGCAAACGATATTGCTTATCCGATAACAATGTCTAATTTATGAGTCGGCATCCTGAAAATAGCTGGACAATTCTGAAAATCTGTCTTCTCCGGTTCTGTAAAGTAAAACTTCCTATTTGCTGTTGGAAATGTCCTTATCAACTCTTTTACCGGTATTTTATATTGTCTTGGAATCTACAAACGAGGGCTGGGAGGTTTTATGACCATCATTTTATACATGTAGCTTTCGTTAGTCTTTCGATGGTGGATAAATAGTTTGGTGGCTCATAAACATTGTTTTTTGACGAGTATGTTCCATTCAAGTAAATCATTATGTTTTCCAGTGTTATGGCATATCTGAACTAGCCATATCAACTGTCATTCAATAAATCTGATCTTAGACTATGGAAGAGAGAGGACGGATAACATATTCCCTGACAATGAAACCAAATGGGCACCACATGACCACAGAACCAGGCTCCTTTTTCCTGATATTGCTTTTGCAGCCGTAAACTGCACATCCTACCATTATGTGAAACGCAGTTTTATGACAAAACAGTCCAGAAGCGCTCAGATAAACACAAGAATCACACGTCCACCACATGGTTTGGTGTCCACCAAACTGTCAAAGTTTTGGTTACAGATCGATAGCGTTGCGTAGTACGGCATGCGGTATCCCCTCTCTTCCCTAATCAAAGTACCTGATCGACCAAATTGTTTCCAATCAAGTGGTGAAGTTGCAAGGATAGTTAATGATGTAAAAAATACTAAATATTTAATTCCACCAATTATTAAAGCTTTTAGAGCTTCAGATTGAACGTTAAATAAATTTCACTAATTTGGAATTGAAATTCAAACTTCCTCAATTTTGCTTAAACAAGAGGGATGTAATTATTACGAACAAGGTCTACAAACCGTTCAACTTGACTTCGGAGTATCACCCGTTGACGCCTTTTTTTATATAACACGGAAATTGTTTTGTGAAGAAGTATTGTCAGAATTGAATAATAATTTTTTTTTACTATCGTTTTGGAAGTATTCAGTGGCGGCTGGTGATAATTTCGTTCAGGAGGGCGCTGATTCGAGAATACAAAAACATTATATATATTTCAAAAGATAACTACTAAATGGCTACATCTTAAAATTAAACTCAATCCTTTTGTTTTCGTCGCAGATGAACTTCATGATCACCTTTTCATTGAAGACAAGAATGTCGAACTAAATTTTGTTCGATGGACAACATTGCGAGCGCCGTCAGTCTTTCTGTCGACATTCTATTCCTTAGAAGCGTCTTGATCAATTTTGAAGTAGAGACATCTTTCTTAACCAAAACTTTACATATTTCACAAAATGTCGAATCCAAACCATACGACTCTATATTAAATTTAAAGTACGTAAGCAACCGGTCACGTTCTCGTTTTCTCGTGTTATTAATCTAGTATTCCGACTCGTTATGACCACGTGCAAGATTGCATTTGCCACACAACTTCAGACTATCGATAATTTTTGACAGGACGTAACGGTTTTTTGATACCATTTTGTTGTGCTTACGAATATTTTCGACATATGCACTACTTATACCAGAAGCGATATTAGTTGTGGCCAATAGCTGGAAGCTTACAATCTTGTTCATATGTTTGGCCGATTTTCCTTGTTTTTTTTATCTTTTTACCCAGATGTTTAAAATCACGTAAATCTTCTTTTGTCCGGTTATCGTCTCCACCAAACATTAAGCAAACAAAACAAAAAAACGCATGGTTTTCTTCATATCCGCACAACCATTTGCGTCAAACTAAAATTTAATTATGTTAGATCACACACCCTCAGTGTCAGTCCTTAAATCCTCATCGAAACTTTATAACACAAAACTGCCTTATCGTCAATTACGATAGAACGTAGAAAAAATATTGTTTCTCTATTTCTGTATCGTAATGAGTCCATTCCAGCACCAAAAACAGTGCTGGAATGAACTCATTCCCGCATTGTTTCTAGTTATATTTTTCGTTTTGTGGTAGTCAGCACTGACATTCGATCCTATAAAATTTCAACACACGTCAACTGACAATACAATATAATCTGGATATAGTGAAATAATTGTTGAGGAAAAGTTTTATTTTCATTAAAAAATATGGTACTAGAGATTTCCTTCTTGCTAATTTTGAATCATTCATGCTATTAGGAAACTGTTTTAAATCTGATTTCCATGCCCTTCGTATGTTTCAAATTAAAATTCCGTAATCTGTCAACTTTCGTAATAGTCACACCAGCTACCAAGATACAATACAAAAGTCATTAGGATGTAAAATCCGAATTTTTCATTAAATTTCAAGAATATTTTACAAAACTTGCCTGAAATAGAGAAAATATCGTCTAATACTCGTTGCAGAAGGCAATTCCAACACTCATGCGTTCGAAAACTCGCACCTTCGTCGCTCGTTTTCGAATTTCGCATTCGTGTTTTAATAGGAGCCCATTCTGCAACTTGTTTTAGAATATACTATTCCAACTCATGCGGAAAGCACCTTTTCCCTATTTATGAGGAAAGTTACTATTTTATCAAGCAATTCACTCATTTCTTGCGTATTCCTTTAATTTTCAGGGCTTCCACCACCAACGTTATGATGTTTATATTACTTTTAATTATCAAATGCTATTTCGTCTTATTAATTTCGAGAGCTTCTATAGATCGCTGAAACCCATGTTAACCTCTTTAATTTTCGATAATCCAATACATTGGAGGAATCTGAAAACACATTATATATTTCAAAGAAGAACAGTATTGAAGGAAGTAAATACAATTCATCCTTGCCTTAAATTTGTTTCATTATTTTCTCATGGCTACAAAATTGACTTGAACAACTACTACTGTGAACAAAAAACATCTTACCTGCCATCCAGCTGTAACAAGTATACTGTAGCGTACCATACTGCAGAAAAAGATCCTATATCTGAATGTGATGATGCTAATTTAAAATGGAATGGGAACTTTGGATCTTGATTGAAAGCCATTTGCCGTATGCTATGGTGAGTTGGGTTAGGGCTGTGAGAACACACATTACTTGAGATACTGTAGAAGAGGTTTTTGAGGATGATTCATTCCAGATATCTGAGACCTTTCAGATAGTTTTTTTGCCCCAAGGTTGTACGATTATATTCCCTCGGGAAATTCTGAAATAATGGAAATATCCAAACTGCGTGAATCACAGAGAAATATGATGTGAGAAACACTAAATAGTCTGTGATCTACTGCACAGTACTGTTAATTTTTTACCCAACTCAATTTGTGATTTTGTCCTTCTCTACCGACGCATATATACGTATCCTTTTCGTAAGTTATCGATTTTTGCATTTTTTCCGCGTATGTTCTGTCTGTAATTTTCGAATTTTCCGCCGAAAATGGTCTCAAACGATTGGATTCGACTCCCTGATCAAAAATTCGAGGTCAAATTTCATTCTGTCCGGCCGGCCGTACCTGGCCACGATAACTTTAGACCGAAAAGAGATAACGACTTGAAATTTTCAGGGAAGGTGGCGCATCCCAATACGACGGACAAATTCGTTAAACGGCATAATCGGCCCAACGGTTTCCGAGTAATAATTTTGTTTTCAACCAATACAAGTTCGATCGAATTGAAACTTGGTGAGTCGTTGTAGAATGCAAAACTTAGCACGCTTGTGAAATTTTGTGAGAATCGTATCACTAGAATATTTAAAAAAAAATTATCAAAAAATATTATTAATGTCACCTTAACCTGAGAACGGAAAGAGATAGCGACTTGAAATTTTCGGGTTAGGTTGTGCATCTGAATGGGACATTTGGGTTTTATTGGTATAATCCGCCAAACGGTTTTGAAATTTGGTTTTTGTTTCCTCAATAACTCAAAAAATATAAAATCGATCCAATTCGAACATGGTTGTCAGTTGTAGAATGCCAACGCCAAAATTCTTGCAAAATTTCATGAGGATCGTATAACTCGAAAAAAAAATCATTGAAAATCATTGAAATTCTATATATCACAATTCGTCCGACATCGCTGAAATTTTGCGAGAGCCAAAACCTAACTCTACTGCCAAGTTCCAAGTTTGAACACGATTGGATCTATATTGTTGTAGATCCGAGCAACCTTGTGTGAGTTCAGTAGCTGGATGGGTTAACGTTGCCTCGATAGTTTTCGAGCGAAAGGAGACAGGGACTTGCAATTTTCAGGCTGAGTTGCACATCCCAATGAGAGAGATAAGTTCATATTTGGGCATAATCGGTCCATCGGTTTCAGAGTTATACCCACCTGGAATATTATTTCCTCGATAATTCATAAAATATTGACTTGATCGAATTGAAGCTTGGTAACTAATTGTAGATTATCGACATAAAGGAGTGTGTAAAAGTTTGTGAGAACCGTACCCCTAGAAATTTTTTCAAAATTACGAAAAAAAAAATTTTTCAATATTACGAAAATAAAAATTGGTTCGAGCACTGACGTGAAGTCAGGAGCTTTTGCGCATATGTGCTATTATCCATTCTCCTGTATTGGACAGTCTTAATCGAATTTATCATGGTGAATTCTATTGTCCGTTCTTCCTGTATTTGACACTCTTAATCGAATTTACCATGGTACATTCGAATAAGAGTGTCCAATACAGGAGAACGGACAATAGAATTTTCCATGCTAAATTCGATTAAGACTGTCCAATACAAGATAATGGACAATAGAACATAAGCGCAAAAGCTCCTGACTTCACGTCAGTGCTTGATTGAACCAATTTTTGATGAACGTCTTTATTCTCGAAGCAAAAATAAGGAGCTGGCCGAAGGTACGACCTCGCAAATAAAATGAGGGGTATCTTTTACACTTATACCTATTTGCATATAAACAAATTTCGCTCGTGATGATCAATATTTATCTTCTACAAATGGTTCATTCTATATAAACTGATGGAAAAGTAGAGGAAGTGCTTCTATCTACATTGAAAGAACTTCTCAATGCAACATCAAATGAAGTTAACAAACTAATCTTTGGTTTTGTTTCAGGACGAAAGGTTCAACCATGATATCGACGCTTTAACCGGTTACAGGACCAAAACCTTGTTATGTATGCCCATAAAGGATACAAATGGGGATGTTATTGGAGTGGCACAAGTGAGTACAATACACAATACTTGCGTTGGTTTGAAACCCAACTGAATGCGTATAAATAAAGTTTACTACAGTTTTTCGCATTTAGTGATGACATATCGAGTTGATCAATCTGAAATCATTTGCTGACATAGTTTCCGGGATAGGCGAGTAACAAGTTTAAATATTTTTCCAATAATAAATCATATAGTGGACAGAATTTCGTAATGATCTACGTATTCGTTGAACTGTGCTGAATCGCATGATAGTCCGGGAGCCAGGTGAAAATTTGGTTGATCATTTCCTCTCGAGAGATAATTGGTGAAACATATCAGAGTATAGTAACATAGAGTCGCGTTAACGTCACCTGCGGTTCCGTTGGGGGGATGAGCGGCGGCAGCCTCCCACGCACGAAGAAAATAAAAATAAATTCAGTCATTTACTCCCAGCTAAAAATTCGTCAAATTGTAGCTAACCCTATATCTCGAATTAAAAAAACAATCAGCTGGCTATAAAATAGTGGATTGTACGTCAGCTGATGCCTAGAACATGAAAGAAAAATCACAAAAAGGCGTTACGTTAGACATTTTGACAGATTTTTAATGTGTGCTATAATAGTGACTACGTTTGCTCGTCTATTCTAGACCAGGGCCGTAGTACCCCGATCATGCGTACAACTTCCCCCTCTCCAAGCGTACCTTATTATTATCTATGTAATGCTACCGTGTGTTGCCAGGGACGGGCCTATGGGTGGGTGGTATGAGGGGAGACGACCTCCCCAATGTTGAATGGAATTGGCAAATTTTCAAATCAGTTGAAAAACTTTTAAAGGAGTTGCAAAAATTTCATCATTGGATAATTAATTCATTTTTGGCTCTCTAGTTCCTCGGAACAGAGTGCTTATCAATTTGCCCAAATGTCTGTAATTTCGAACTTTTGACTGAAAATTTTTTCAAACGATTTGGTTCGACTCACTGATCAAGAATCCGAGGTCGGAATCAATTCTGTCCGGCCGATCCGGCCGGACGTAGGCACGATAACTCTCGAACGAAAAGATTTGGAGGATTGAAATTTGCAAGGTGGGTTTGGAGTGTAAATATCTCGGACAAGTTCGTTAATGGGCAAAATCCATCGAGCGGTATCGGAGTTATGGCCGATTTTAGTAAAAATATTTTTTATGAATATTTCCGAAACTGATCACTCGATCTATCTGAAATTTAGCATCAAATTGTAGAATCATGACTTTTATACGCATGTGAAATTTCGTATTGACCAGGTTACCGCAAAATGTAAAAAAAAAATTTTGAAATAAAAAAAAACAATATCTCTCGAACGGAATGAGCTAGGCACTTGAAATTTTCAGAGTTGGTTAGGGAGATGAATATCTCGGTTAAGTTCGTTATTGGGCAAAATAACCCAGATGGTTTCGGAAAAACGAAAAAAAAAATTGTTTTAAGTAACAAATTTCAAATTCAATTTTCATTCAAGATGCAGTTTCACCATAAAAATCCATTGATGTAATTTTCAACTCCAACAAACTAATACTTTCGGAGATATGATTTTTCGAAATTTCAATAATGAACCGTACTTCTATGTTTTCACAGAATGCTATAATTATTCTATCTAAGCTTTATTATATGCTCTGTGTTCATACTCGTACATGTCATCCTGTTCTATAAGAGAGAGTCAAATTCATTTAAGCTATTTTAATTTGATTTCTTCCATGGTGGAGTTCTCATTCTCCGATTGCTCATTTAATCTTGATAAATAAACTATTATTTGAATTGAATTTCCTTTATGATGCAGTTCTATCATAAGAATACATTGATATAATTCTCAACTCTGAGAAACCAAAACTTTAGGAGATATAATTTGTCTGTTTGAACTAGAGCGCCAGAAAGCTCCTGTCCACAGGGCTTGTACCAATTTTTCTTTGTAATACTTTACAATACTGCTGTGATAAATAAAAAAAATCAGCTAGCATTAAGTCGAGGGAAGCCTGGTCAGCTGATGCAGCTGAATAGGCAATATATGCTTTCCCCTAACTCTTACGTAATAACTTTCAAATTATCAGCTGACGGTTTTTCCACCGAGATACAGCCAGCTGACTCATATATTTATCCATAGTTGCATATAAGCTATCATCAGGTTAATTTTTATTTGAGAGGAAATCACTGAAAGTAAAATTTTTTCTTTCATGTTCTAGGCATCAGCTGACGTACAATCCACTATGTTATAGCCAGCTGATTGTTTTTTTCTTCGAGATATAGGGTTAGCTACAATTTGACGAATTTTTAGCTGGGAGGAAATGACTGAATGTATTTTTATTTTCTTCGTGCGTGGGAGGCTGCCGCTGCTCATTCCCCCAACGGAGCCGCAGCTGACTTTCACGAGGCTTTATGTTGCTATTTTCTGATGAATTCTACTAATACCGCTTGAGAGGAACTTGGTCATGAATATATGTTACTGGCTCCCGTACTATGAGTAAAACTGCATAGAAAATTCAAAAGAACAATCTTTTTTACACGAAACACACATAATTGTTTAATTTTCATATCTTGATCAGTTTTCAAGATATTCGCATTCGAAAGTTTCAATGCTGTTCGTCATTGTTGAGCTTCAAATTATGATGTTCAGGTAAATAATAAAAAGAACTAATGATTACTCACTCAATCGTACTTGATCAGTAGAGGAG
The DNA here is from genome assembly GCA_937662695.2 of Halyzia sedecimguttata. Classification (NCBI taxonomy): domain Eukaryota; kingdom Metazoa; phylum Arthropoda; class Insecta; order Coleoptera; family Coccinellidae; genus Halyzia; species Halyzia sedecimguttata. Next base: position 3,025,774 of record OW569416.2, on the reverse strand, counting down.
TAATAACAATAACATGCATATGAAAATATAATGTCGAAGAAAATTGTCTCTACTTTAAGACCTAAGAGCTGGTGTCAATATGTTGACTAACTTCGCAGGAAACTCTCGACTTCCATGTATTCGATAAGGAGGATAATAATGATATCTAACAGTGAGATCGCTGAACAAACATACTACTCAACCTCATGCCCCGTATACTCGACTTTCGTAGATATGTGTATTCGCGTGCAAGAACTCCTACAATAAATCTCATCTCACTTCACGCTCACTTACACTATTTAGTAGCAGAGAAACACATTTCAACCGACAATTCTAATTCGGAGTTTGCGCAGAGGCACTGTCACGTGAATCACGTGATAAATGTCGCAGGAGAGATACCTATCAACATTTCGTGAATACCCCTGGGAATATAGTAGCGCGACACAAAAGGTTCTCCTAAAACAAAAAAGAGCTACGTTTTGCACAACGTTTTACCTGCGCAGTTCAACACGATGCAGGTAAAACGTTGCGTGTAGACAGCAAAAGTGCGCAGTTTTGAAAACGTCGCGGAGACGTTGCAGTTGTAGCGAAAACTGAGCTAGAAAGCATAGATATCCGTGATCTGCGCGAATTTGTCGCTGCATGTAGACGGTAACTGTGATATGGTAACAGATGCCAAAAGAGTAGTACCTCCTCTGACGATATCGCTAAAACTGTGCGAAATATACAGATATCTCTGCATCGTGTGGACGCACTAATAATGGCTGCGTTTTCATTCCGTCTTGAGACTTGAGACTGCGCAGACAAAAGGTTGTGCAAAACGTAGCGTTTGGACCGGCCTTAAGGACTATATACGAAATGAAGCAGTCGGAGAGTTGTCGGGACTTATTTAATAGAAAAGGAGTATTCACCTGCATATTTCAAATTTTATATCTAAATCAGATCAAATTAAGCAAAATAAAAAACTAATCTCAGTGAAAACAATCTATAACCAAGAAAAGTTTCTAACTTAGTCTGTGTAAAGTGTAAAATTTGATATCGTATATACATACATACTTCATTTTCATTTGTTTATCAAAATTTTTTCGACGGGCCATGCAAAATTTCATTGACGACAAATATTTGTTATGTACAAGTTAATTATTTGTGATATTTTTCCTACATAGTCACCTATATAAATGAATAAATTTCAAAAAAATGGATTGAAACTTGTAAGGCAAATATCTCGAACACGGATCAAGATATCAAAATTATAGAAGTGTATTTTTCATGAACAAAAGTCGGAAAGCCCTGTGGACAGCAGCTTTGGCCTTCTGGTTCAAACTTTCACTAATCATATCTTCGAAAGTATCGGTAAGAGTTGGGAATTATATCAATGGATTCTTATGATAGAACTTCATAATAGCATAATTTAAATTCAAACGCCATAAAAAAAAAATTAAATTCAACAAGAGTGCCAAAATTTATAAATCTGATACCACCAGACCGATTCTACCCAATAACGAACTTATATCCAAGATATTCATTCCTCAAATCTACTATGAAAATTATATTATGTCAATTGAAACTTTGCCAATATTCCAGTTTTATTTTTACTGGAGATATTCTGAACCCAATGGAGTAACATACCAATGTTTATTATCCATCATATGGATTATCATCGACATATGGATTATCCAAGAGCTATCTATGACAGCTGAGGTTATTGGTCATTTTGCATTCAATCATACTTTGTTTGACATGTATCTATCTGTAGATAAAATGACAATGATGACATGAAATTCATAGATATAGACGTTAATTTTCGATACAGCATTCTGTTCAATCATAGAGTTACCATATAATATTGAAATTTCGAAATATCATTTTTAGTATTAATTTGTTAGAGTTGAAAATGATATCATTGGATTCTTATGATGAAACTGCATCTTGAAAAAATGAATTTGAAATTTATTTTGTTTCGTTACGCGGAAACCATCCGGCCGATTTTGCCCAATAACGGAGTTAACTGAGATATTTATGTTTCAAATCTACTCTGGTAATTTCAACTGTATAGCTCATTCCGTTCGAGAGTTATCGTTTCAACACAGATCCGATTTTGACCATGGATTCTTGATCAGTGAGTCGAACCAAATCGCTGAAGACCATTTTCATCCAAAAATTCTAAAATCACAGAAATTTGGGCAAATTGATAAGCACTCTGTTCCGAGGAACAAGAGCGCTGAGCGCCAAAAATAGTTCCTATATCAAATTTTTTAGTCGGTTTACGTGCTTCGATTAATCATTGAGCGGAGTGTAACTATTGCTCTCTAAAAGCAACAGTAAAATTGATGACGAATGCCTACTCATCATGCTGAAACACAATACAAATTTTCACATTGATTCTATTAAAAGTTGATTAATTAGTGGGAAATTTGATTATATAAATGATTACCTGTAACGCGTGAGCAACTGTTGGGAGGAGGATGAAACTCCTGATCACCTGACAACGGAATGCCTCGCCATCTCAAACCAACGCAAGGAATGCTTCGGGCAAGAAATCTGCAGGAGCGAAGACCTAGCCTCCTTGAAGTCATCCCAGATACTGGAGTTCATCAGAACTCTGGAACTGGAAGGCGAGCTGTAGATGGTAATGACATCGACAGCTTTGAAGGGGGGACACAATAGACCTTAAGGTCGCAGTGCAACGATTACCCCCTACAACAATATACAATATGCAAATATACAACTCTTGGACAAACAACATTTGTATGAGGCATGTTGTGCCGAATCCTCATATTTCAGTATTATTCTCAACTGCAAGATATCCAATTCTTAACGACACACCCTGCATATCCCGAAAGATTAGAGATATTACATTCATCATCGCTGTCAAAATATACTGATGGTACTTTTGAATTACTTGAGAGGTTAGGTGTACTCAGCTTTTTCAGAAAATGTTTTTTTTTGCATTTTCTTGAAGCATAATATCTCAGAAATATTCTTTGAAAACCTGAAGTAAATCCCCCGAATACTTTTCGAGTTATTCGATAATTAGCAAAGGGCTCTCGGGCGCTGTGGGCGAGAGCAGGTAGCTAGTAGCTAGCGTGCTAACGACAACACTCCAGAAGATATAATGCAACGTAAACAATATCAATTAGATATTTTGGAAGCTGCCACAACGGCTGAAAAACTATTATATGGTCCAGGAATAGATGACTCTGTAACTAATTAAATAATACGTAAATTGAGTGTTAAACTTCAAATGCGTTTTTCTCAAAAGCTTGTTCTTTGAACTGGTGACCACTGTAGCTCGAAAACCGCTCGGTAGATTTTAATGAAATTTATACAGCTTTTCGAAAACCTGAAAAACTAGTGCCTGATCGAAGGATTTCCTTTTTGGCGCTCTAGTTCCTCGGAACTGAGTGCTTATCAATTTGCCCAAATGTCTGTAATTTTCGAATTTTTCGATGAAAATGGTCTTAAACGATTTGGTTCGACTCACTGATCAAGAATCCGTGGTCGAAATTCATTCTGTCCGGCCGGTCCGGCCGTCCGGCTGGCCGTAGGCACGATAACTCTCGAACGGAATGAGCTAGAGAGTTGAAATTTTCAGAGTAGGTTTTGGAGATAAATATCTCGGCTAAGTTCGTTATTGGGCAAAATCGGACAGATGGTTTCGGAGTAAAAAAAAAATTTTTTTTTACATAACAAATTCCAAATTAAATTTTTTTCAATAAGCAGTTTCACCATAAGAATCCAATGATATCATTTTTAACTCTAAGAAGCTAATACTTTCGGAGATATGATTTTTCAAAATTTCAATAAAAAATCGTATTTCTACGTTTTCACAGAATTATATAATTATTCTATGTATGAATTGTCATGTCAACTTATTTTCCTGAGACATGACATTGTCTAATTCCTTGCTAATAGTTGGTTCGAGAAACGTCAAAATCAACTTAGAGAGACAAGGGTAAAAAACCGTCAAATAAACCCCCATGTGGCGATTTTATGTCGAAAAGTGAAAATTAAGAATATATAACCCAGGTAAGTACCGACGTTTTATTCTAATACCGGAGATTGACAAGATCGTACCAGGAGCCCGATAGCCGTTTCGTCTAGTCAGTCGGGTTTTCGGTTTCGGAACGAGAGAAGGCGAACTCAAATCCCGGAAAGGGAATTACACTTTTTGGCTCTCTAGTTCCTCGGAACTGAGTGCTTATCAATTTGCCCAAATGTCTGTAATTTTTATTTAAGATACAGTTTCACCATTAGAATCATCGATATCATTTTCAACTCCAACAAGCTAATACTTTCGGAGATATGATTTTTCTAAATTTCAATAATGAATCGTACGTACTTCTATGTTTTCAAAGAATGCTATAATTATTCTAAGCTTTATTATATGATCTGTGTTCATACTCGTACATTCCATCCTGTTTTATAAGAAAGAGTCGAATTCATTTCAGCTATTTTAATTTGATTTCTTCCATGGTGCAGTTCTCATTCTCATATTGCTCATTTAAAATTGATAAATAAACTATTATTTGAATTTAATTTCCTTTATGATGCAGTTCTTTCATAAGAATACATTGATTTCATTCCCAACTCTGAGAAACCAATACTTTCGGAGATATAATTTGTCTGTTTGAACTAGAGCGCCAGAAAGCTCCTGTCCACAGGGCTTGAACCCATTTTTCATTTTAATTTCGATTTTTTGTAAACAATTAACTGTTGATTTTTTCCCGAAAATATAGAAAAAAAAATTCTGAGGCTGCCATTTTGTTGATTCAAAAGAAAAAAGCTTCGATCAGGCACTAGATTATCTATTAATAGAACTAATTTTTTTGTCCGATTGATTTTTGATGAATCTCCGAGGATAAGTGATGGTCCGCAAGGAAATTTGGTTGGAACTGGATCAACACAAACAGCCATTACTTTTAGAATCATAATTTTTTTTTTAATGTCTGTCAAATCAAGCCGAAACCTGATTTAATGATGTTATATTTATACCTTTATAAAATAAAATAATTTACTGTCAAAAAAAAAATTATTTAAAATTTTCATGTGTCTGACTTAACCTAACCCCTTAATCAAAATTTTCATAAAGTTCCCCTCATATTAGCTGAAGACTCCAAGGTTAACTCCAATGAAAACTTTCAAGCACTCTTTTTGCATCATTTATAATTCATTAATTTATATTTAATTGTCAATAAATCAAAATATTTACCCGAAATATTAAATGAAACACTTCTATTTGATTCGATACAGTTTTTGGCGGTCTTGTTCCTCGGAACAGAGTGCTTATCAATTTGCCATATCTGTAATTTTCGAATTTTTGAAAATGGCCTCAAACGTTTTGGTTCGACTCATTGATCAAGAATCCGTGGTCAAAATCCATTATGTACGGCCAGCTATCCGTAACTACGATAACTCTCGAACGGAATGAGCCAGACAGTTGAAATTTTCATAGTATGTTCGGCAGATAATATCTCGGTTAAGTTCGTTATTGGGCGAAATCGGTGGTTTCAGAGTAACGAAAAATAAAATTGTTTGCACATTACAAATTTTAAATTAAGTTTTTTAAATATATAATATCCATCATAAGAATCCATTGATATCATTCTCAACTCTAACAAACTAATACTTCCGCAGATATGATTCTTCAAAATTTCAATAATTATTCTTGATTCTATGATTTCATGGAATACTCTAATTATTATTTGCTGATGTATGTAATTCCATTACGAGGTGACTCATAGATCTTCGTTTTGAATTTAATAGCGAAAATTCTTGAAAATTGACGCACACCAGCCAAATTTTAAAAAGATTACAGCGGTGTTCCCAAGCAGTCACCCATCTAAGTACTAACTGCGCTCGACGCTGCTTGGCTTCAGTGTTCGGGCGGTATTAGCATATTCAGTGTGGTATGGCCACAAACAATATTTCTTCCTCTAACTCTTCAATTATATTTTTGATCCAGTTCTATCATAAGAATCCATTAATATCACTCCCAACACTGAGAAACCAATACTTCCGTAGATATGATTTGTGAATGTTTGAACAAGAGCGCTAAAGCTCCTATCCAAAGGGCATTTCCACATTTTTCATTGAACAAATTATATAAAATCCAAAATAAAATGAACAGATTTTATTGCGAATTACATTCGGAATTGAAGAAAAGGCATACGGAACTTAACTCCTGACGGGGATCAGCCGACTACACTGTTTTATTTCAGTTTTCTGTGTAAAACCTGCCATTTCCCATTTCTGAATACGCCCCTCGACAACATGGCTCGGCTGCAAGTATTAACGGTCCATGTTGCTAATATGGATTTGTGTCCGCTGGTGCAATATTCGATTTATACTGGATGAATGCTGTTATGTTCGATGTAGTTCACTGGGTTGATCAACTGACAAGATGATACTGCGTCAAAATATGTTCGAGTTTATCCGGTAACCTTATCGTACCAACTGTAGTACTTTGCGACGATGTATCCATTTCTTCGATGATGCCTTATTTTAAAGTATTTTGGTTCACTAGGTATATCGAATCTTAGGAATAGTACTTTATTCAGTAACTAGCTGACCCAGCGAACTCTGTTCCGCCTTACAGGCAATAAATAAGCAGATTTTAGATTTTATTATACACGTTTGTCATAAAATATAGATAGTTTATATTCACCGTTTCTATACAATCCCTTTATGTCTCAATAATTGAACGTACAATTGTGCAATTAGAAAAAAAACACCCTGTACAGTAATTATTTATTTTCAATGATGTATCCCTCTAAAGTTTATTTTTTAACACAAATTAATGAAATTGTACGATTGAGGCATGGAAAACAGCATGTTGCAATTGACGTTAAAAGAAGAACACCCTGTATGGAGATTTCGGACGAATACATTATGAGAATCCATCCAAGGTACCTATTTAGTTAATGCTTTGTTTGTGACACAAATCACTTCAATCACGTACAATTGTGCCATGAGAAAAAGGACACCCTGTATAGTAATGCTTTATTTTCAATGGTGTATGCCTCGAAAGTTTATTTTAAAACACACATGACTAAAATTGTACGATTATGGCAGGAAAAACAGCAAGTTTTAATTGACGTTAAAAGAAAAACACCCTGTATAACACAAAAAAGTATCCTATGTCCGCCGTCACCTGGTTCTAAGCTACCTCCCCATCAATTTTGAGCCAAATCGGTATAGCCGTTCTTGAGTTATAAGTGAAGTAACTAACACGACTTTCTTTTATAAATATAGATATTGAATTACATGTTCTAAATGTATTGACTTCAATGGATTAGTTGTTCATGAGTTATAAAACATTGATTGTGGAAATAGGAATAAAAGATGTCGATGAAGATAAATGGAATTTTCAAGCTTTGATGAAAACCATCCATCTGAAATTTAGTTTTCCTAATAACTGAATAAATTCGAATTAAGAGTGTCCAATAAAGGAGAATGGACAACATAATTTACCATGGTAAATTCGATTAAGGGTGTCCAATACAGAAGAATGGACAATAGAACATACGCGCAAAAGCTTCTGACTTCACGTCAGTGCTTGAACCAATTTTTTTTTTAGTTATCAAGGAAATAATATTCCAGGTGGGTATAACTCGGAAACCGTTAGGCCGATTATGCCCAAAATCGAACTCAACTCTCCCTTTCGGATACGCAACCTACCCTGAAAATTGCAAGTCCCTATCTCCTTTCGTTCGAAAGTTATCGAGGCAACGGTCACCCATCTACTGAACTCACACAAGAAGCTCGAATCTTCAACAATATTTAACCGATCGTATTAAAACTTGAAACTTGGCAGTAGAGTTAGGTTATGAAGTCTCTTGCAAAATTTCAGCAATTTCAAACGATTAGTTACTGATATATAGAATTTTATTTTTATTTTCAATGATTTATTAAAAATTTTCTACAAATGCTATCCTCACCAAATTTTGCAAACATTTCCGCGTTGGCATTCTACAACTAATAACCATGTTTGAATTCAATCAGTTCAGCATTTTTCGAGTTAATGAGGTACAAAAAACCACCAAATTTCAGAAAATTTCAGATGGCTATAACTTTAAAACCGTTTGGCCGATTATGCTCATAATCAAACTGAAATTTCGCGTTCTAGTGCACATCCTAACCGGAAAACTTGAAGCCGCTATCTCTTTGCGTTCTCAAGTTATCGTGACAACAAAAATATTTTTTAATAATTTTTTTGAAATTTTCTAGCCATACGATTCACACAAAATTTCACAAACGTGCTTAGGTTCATATTCTACAACTACTCACCAAGTTTCAATTCGATCGGATTTATATTGGTTGAAAACAAAATTATTACTCGGAAACCACTGGGCCGATTATGCCCATTAACGAACTTGTCCGTCGTATTGGGATGACCACCCACCCTGAAAATTTCAAGTCGCTAGCTCTTTTCGTTCTCAAGTTATCGTGGCAACGGCCGGACGGCCGGCCGGACAGAATCAAATTTGACATCGAATTCTTCATTGGGGAGCCGAACTTAATCGTTTGAGACCATTTTCGTCAAAAAATTCGAAAGTTACAGACATTTGGGCAAAATGATAACGCGATGTTCCCCAGAACATACGCGCAAAAAATACTGATCTGATCGAATTGTCACTCGGTAGTAAGTTCAAAAATACTGCCAGGGAGAGGACTCCGAAACTTTTCGTCAGATATCAATAAAATATTACAAGACCTTCAAAACCCTAGTTTACGGCCTCTATAGATTTAAACTTGATCGGATGTATATTATTATGAATATCGGAAAAATATATCGATGACGATTTCGGAGATACAATAATTCGTTCAGGTACAGCCTGCCCCCAGCATTACTACATCAGTTTGATCGCGCTATGACGGCTTTCGACCGTCAGAAAAACTGAGAGGCGTAGACCAGACTGACGTAGAAATCAGAATTGAAAAAAATCGAAAAGCACTGACGAGAGGTCATTCTGCTTTTGCGCGCTTCTAACATCATTCAATTCAGAACGGTCAACGTGAATAAGCACGCTAAAGCAGACTGACCTCGCGTCAGAGCATTTTCAATGCTTTTGTCCAGTGAACTTGGATATTATGTGCCATACCTAGTATGTTTATCTGTGATACCTTATCCGGGTTGAGTCTTCAACTTATACATTAATTTTAACCATACATTCCTATTATCGAATGAAACACTTTTTGGCGCTCTTGTTACTCGGAACAGAGAGTTTATCAATCTGCCCAAATGTAGGTAATTTTCGAATTTTTGGCTGAAAATGGTATCAAACGATTTGGTTCTACTCACTGATCAAGAATCCGAGGTCGAAATCGAATCTGTCCGGCCGGCCGTCCGTCCGTTAACACGATAACTCGCGAACGAAAGGAGTTAGAGGATTGAAATTTGCAGGGTAGGTTTGGAGCATAAATATCTCGGACGAGTTTGTTAATGGGCGAAATCCATCTAGCGGTTTCGGAATCATGGCCGTTTTTAGCAAAAACATTTCTTATGAATATTTCCGAAACCGATTACTCGATACATTTGCATCAAATTGTAGAATCATGATCTTTAGACGCATGTGAAGTTTTGTATTGATCGGGTTGCCGTAAAGTGTAAATAAAAAATTTTGAAAATTTTTATATTTTGTTTCTACAATAACTCTCGAACGGAATAAGCTAGGCAGTTGAAAATTTCAGAGTAGGTTAGGAAGGTAAATATCTCGGTTAAGTTCGCTACTGGGCGAAATAGGCCAAATGGTTTGGGATTAACGAAAACAAAATTTTTTTTAACTTACAAATTTCGAAATAAATATTTTTTGAGATGCAGTTTCACCATAAAAATCCATTGATATAATTTTCAACTACAACAAGTTAATACTTTCGGAGATATGATTTTTCGAAATTTCAATAATGAATCCTACTTATATGTTTTCACAGAATGCTATAATTATTCTCTCTATGATTTATTATATGATTATTATCATACTCGTACATGTCATCATGTTCTATAAGAGAGAGTCAAATTCATTTCAGGTATTTTAATTTGATTTCTTCCGTGGTGCAGTTCTCATTCTCAGATTGCTCATTTAATCTTGATAAATAAACTATTATTTGAATTGAATTTCCTTTATGATGCAGTTCTATTATAAGAATACATTGATATAATTCTCAACTCTGAGAAACCAATACTTTCGGAGATATAATTTGTCTGTTTGAACAAGAGCGACAGAAAGCTCCTGTCCACAGAACTTGAACCAATTTTCAATTTCCATTTTGCCAGATGGGGCTCAGGTAAAACGTTATAAGCTTTCAAAGATTTCTCAATGTGCTACTACACTCCTCCACTTTGTTTTCCCGTTTAACATAGAAAAATTTTGCCGAAATCTTTATTTCAGAACAGCAAATAAACTTCAACTGATGCTTGAAATTCAATGGAATTGTTTGGGAAAACTTATTTACTCACTAAATTATTATAATGCCGGATTTGTTTAACAAAAATATTTCTCTATTATAACACTTTAATTTAATTTTTATTCAATATCTATGAATTGTTTCCACTAATAGTGCAGATATGCATTACCATAATGATTGTTGTAGGTAACGTTCATAGAAACTCTGTGTGGTCCAAATTCTGTGGGATCATAGACTTTATGTCTATGCCTCCGATCGCCGTTGTCATTGTCAAACTGTGTACCTACCATACTTTGGTATATTATGGCAATCGAGGGGAATGAATTATATAGATCTTGTGAAAGAAAAGCAAGTGCGGCAACATAGATTATACATTTATTCAAGGTCTATCCTAGGTCAGGAGTGGATCAACCGAAATAAGGCAAATTCTCGAATTTTTATCGTTTTGGGAGAAATGATTAATAATAATTTGATTTTCTAAAATTATTGAAGATTCTTATGAATCCGTGAGTCTATGGCTGTGAAACCAGTGGAAGTAGGAAAAAAATGTTATCTGGAGAATATACAGGGTGTCCCAAATGTTATCTGGAGAATATACATGGTGTCCCAAGTTCGAGTGCATATTAGACGTTTCTGGAGAACTGGCCATATTCGAAATCTGAAAATTGGGACTATTATATTGATGATACAGGGAGTGAAAATAAATTTGATGAAAACAAATTTTTTCATTTTTTGCATTCCTAGTATGATCAAGTATGAAAATAAATTTGATAAAAAAAAAAGGTTTTCAAGATTTGCATTCCTGGTATTCAAGTATTCAATGCTGAATACATTTCTGTTAAAACCCTTGTATTCATTCGAATAGTTTTCAAAATATCGAAAAAAAAAACCGGAAAAAAAGTAAATTATGTTTAGTCAGTATTATGTTCATTTTTGCGCGTATGTTCTGGGGAACATCGCGTTATAGTTTTGCCCAAATGTCTGTAACTTTCGAATTTTTTGAAAAAAATGGTCTCAAACGATTAAGTTCGACTCCCCAATGAAGAATTCGAGGTCAAATTTGATTCTGTCCGGCCGGCCGTCCGGCCGGCCGTTGCCACGATAACTTGAGAACGAAAAGAGCTAGCGACTTGAAATTTTCAGGGTAGGTGGCGCATCCCAATACGACGGACAAGTTCGTTAATGGGCATAATCGGCCCAGTGGTTTCCGAGTAATAATTTTGTAATCAACCAATATGAATCCGATCAAATTGAAACTTGGTGGGTAGTTGTAGAATATGATCTTAAGCACGTTTGTGAAATTTTGTGCGAATCGTATGGCTAGAAAATTTTAAAAAAATTATTAAAAAATATTTTTGTTGTCACGATAACTTGCGAACGGAATGAGATAGCGGCTTGAAATTTTCAGGTTAGGATGTACACCAGAACGCGACATTTCAGTTTGTTTATGAGCATAATCGACCAAACGGTTATAGAGTTATAGCAATCTGAAATTTTCTGAAATTTGGTGGTTTTTTGTTCCTCATTAACTCGAAAAATACTGAACCGATGGAATTCAAACATTGTTATTAGTTGTAGAATGGCAACGCGAAAATGTTTTCAAAATTTGGTGAGGATAGCATTTGTAGAAAATTTTTAATAAATCATTAAAAATAAAAAAAATAAATTCTATATATCAGTAACTATTCGTTTGAAATTCATGAAATTTTGCAAGAGCCTTCATAACCTACCTCTACTGCCAAGTTTCAAGTTTTAATATGATCGGTTAAATATTGTTGGAGATTCGAGCATTCTTGTGCGAGTTCAGTAGTACCGATTTGGTGTAGCGTAAGGCTCCGAAGAAACGATCGCTCGACCCGGACTTTTGCCGTCGAGTCGAAGAAGACGAATCGATTTGTGTTTTTCCCAAATTTCGTTCTTCTAGGTTGAGCCTAAATATACTAATTCGATACAAGTTTCGGAGGTTTTGAGTCCGACGATTTTCCATTCAAAAAGTCAATCCGAGAAACGTCAGAATTAATTCGAGAGACGGGGTCGGAAATTTTCGAAAGCGAAACTGACGATTTAGGCCTTTTTGGGGCGTGAAACTTGAAGAAAATGATAGATAGCTTTTGCGCGTATGTTCTATTTTCCATTCTTCTGTATTGGACACCCTTAATCGAATTTACCATGGTAAATTATGTTGTCCATTCTCCTGTATTGGACACTTATTTTATATTTAAAACTGTAATTAGATCTTTGAAATACCATTGAATGAAGAAATTCTTGTAAGTTAACAAAATATCTTTATTTGAACAATAAAAATGCATCATTTTATTAAAATGATAGTTAGACTATCCAATTGCTTCTTTTCTTTATAATATTTTAGCTGTAAGTCAGTATAGCTTAGAAATTTTAAAGTAACGTCCTACAATATTAATTTAAATGATATTATAAATAAAATAAAAAATTGGTTCAAGCACTGACGTGAAGTCAGAAGCTTTTGCGCGTATGTTCTATTGTCCATTCTTCTGTATTGTCCAATACAGAAGAATGGACAATAGAACATACGCGCAAAAGCTTCTGACTTCACGTCAGTGCTTGAACCAATTTTTCTTATTTCAAACATCCTGAGCGTGAACTGTTTTTACTACATCGAAGAGGAATAATGTGGAAAGTTCATGCATCTTTTGAATTTCAGATATATCATCACAGGGCGTTTCAAATTTTGTATCGAAAATTGTGATCAAAAATTGGCCATAACTTCTGTTTTTCAAATTAGAACCCTATTTTTGGCGCTCTAGTTCCTCGGAACTGAGTGCTTATCAATTTGCCCAAATGTCTGTAATTTTGGAATATTTCGATGAAAATGGTCTTAAACGATTTGGTTCGACTCACTGATCAAGAATCCGTGGTCGGAATTCATTCTGTCCGGCCGGTCCGGCCGGCCGGCCGGCCGTAAGCACGATAACTCTCGAACGGAATGAGCTAGAGAGTTGAAATTTTCAGAGTAGGTTTGGGGGATGAATATCTTGGCTAAGTTAGTTATTGGGCAAAATCGGACAGATGGTTTCGGAGTAACAAAAAAAAAATTTTTTTTTACGAAACAAATTCCCAATCAATTTTTTTTTAATAAGCAGTTTTATCATAAGAATCCATTCATATCATTTTCAACTCTAACAAGCTAATACTTTCGGAGATATGATTTTTTAAAATTTCAATGTAAATCGTATTTCACAGATTGATATAATTATTATTCTATGTATGAATTCTCATAATGTCAACTTGACAGAAGGGAATATTGTAACTTCAAAAATATTGGGGTTGAAATACTCGTATTTTAGCGATGCAACGGGGACTTCACCCGAAAATGTTTGAAAATATTACGTAAATATTGAAAGCATAATTCTGTAGTTTGGTGAACGTAGATCAGGAAATTTTTGATCGATTACAAGGTAATTTTTTATTATTACTTATATTCTTTCATATTTGTTTTATGGAATACCTACTATTTGTAGGTACTTTAAACCTGTTTTGGGCAATTGTCATACGAAACTTGTTTTTTTGGCGCTCTAGTTCCTCGGAACAGTGTTCTTATCAATTTTCTGTATATGAGTAGCTTATATGTCTATTCAAAAAAATACTGTCTGTATCGCGGGCGTAACTGGTTTCTTCATTAATTCCTATTTAAAAAACTCCATATTTTCAATTTTTCGTCATTTTCTCGTAAATAGTTCTTCTAAGGTATAAAGTGATCTGAAAAAACTCATCATAATTTGAGCTTGCCATTTCATTTTTGAGGTCAAATACAGGGTGTTACATTTAAAAAGATGTAACTTTGGTCTATATCTTTGTTTTCGAACACCCTGTATATATGAAAGTAATTCTAAATTGTGCTCTTGGTGCATTTTCCTTGGTACTCTTTTTGAAGGATCAGAAATTAAATCTTTGTTGAATAAATCCCAAGAAATCCATTCAGACCGCCAAACTTTCTTGTCGCTTTTATTTGAATTGAGAAAACAGTTGGGCCATACAGGATTACGTGATTACAATCTAGAAATCTTATCGCCTGGAATATAGGAGAGAATCGGAAAAGAATTCGGGAAAGAATGAAATTTATTCCAAGAATTTACAACAGCAGTCTGCCTGCGAATGCGGGGCGGACAATGTTTGAAAGAACTGGCAGCCAATATGTGGAGAATATGTGTCGTAGTTATAAAAAAAAATCAATTCATTTTAAATAACCATGTCAAAGATACAAGATAAAACTGATATCATTCCGCAATTTCAACAGCCTATATCCTTTCACCAGACCCAAATCTGGAAAAATGGTAAATATAAAAATTCTTGAGTTGAGTATAAGTGTTAGCAAGTGAAAAAATGCATTGGGCCTCAACTGAATAATTCGAAATTTAAAATGAGATAATTCCAAAAATATGAAGCTGATCGGGCTGTTCAATGGCGGCTCGAAGATTTTTGCGGAGTTTGACAGAGATAGTTTCTGAATTATAAAATATTTGAAGAAACATTTTTATTTTTTTTTATTAAAATGTTTTGTTATAGATTACAGATGCTCACTTAATTTTGCATATATTTGGAAGTTGGCATTCTACAACTAATTATCAAGTTTTAATCTGAACGGATGTATTTTTTGAGTTATTAAGGAATTATAAAAAACCAAAACTACAGTTGGGTATAACTCCGACACCCATTGGCAGATTATGCCCATTAACGAACTTAAGCATCATTCGGAGGCTCAACCGACTCTGAAAATTGCAAGTGGCTATATCTTTCCGTTCGAAAGTTATCGTACCAACGGACGCATGACCGGCCGGACAGAAGTTAATTCGAATATTACAAACATTTGGATAAAATGATAGCACGCTGTTCCCTAGAACATGCGAACTATAAGTGTTCTAGTTGGTGAGAGTAACCGGTTGAAATTAATGCACAACTTAAATACTCGCACTGTATGGAAATTACTACCCATGACTCGAGCATCTCTGTCAATCTCTCTCTAACCCACTGACATTGAGGTAGTCTAAACTCCAACTCTGAACCGTAGTTGGTGCTATAGTATATTAATTCTTGAATAGAATATTTCTCAATTTTTCGAACCCTTTACAAACGTCGCAATCAATGAAAAGCTTAAAGTTATAAGACAATTGATTTAGAAGATTTACCGATCTACTACTATAACGTACTAAAGGATCGCAACCAAGCCAACGATATTACACGATATGCAGGACCTACAGTGACTAGATAAAACAGTTTATCTAGT
Organism: Halyzia sedecimguttata; assembly: GCA_937662695.2. NCBI lineage: Eukaryota > Metazoa > Arthropoda > Insecta > Coleoptera > Coccinellidae > Halyzia > Halyzia sedecimguttata. Next base: position 3,010,128 of record OW569416.2, on the reverse strand, counting down.
CACTGGACAACAGGGCCCTACAACATTCATAAGAGGCTATTTCTATGCATTAGTGGAGGAGATGAAGGCATTCATAACCGGTAAAACATAATTTCGCAAGCTTAGAGAAGTAATCCTCGGAAAAGAGCAGTTATATTACGCACTAAGACCCGAGGAATTCACGCTTTCATTAGGCAGCAAATGGAAAACATTAAGCATTCCCTAGGTACGAAATGCGTTCCGCCTTCAGTTGACGATGAATAATAAAATGGCTCCTCGGACCTTGAGAGTTCTTCATGTGAAATGAAAAGAGATATGAGTAATGGAGGGAAACGAGGTCTTTTATTTTTCCATTTGTCGCCTGTGAGCTTGAGCGATTCATCTGGAACGGAGAGATGTTGTTCGGGAAAAAAATTATCATCGAGAGATAGAAATTTCATATCAAAAGAATATATGTTCATTTTATGGCATCCTTGGTATCCGCAAATGGTTCGTCTGAGAGAACTGATGAATTATCATCTTCCAGAGGAAATAATTATAATTCGTTCAGAACAATTTTTTTGGAATCGGGGCTTCTATTTTCTACATTACGATTGTTCCAACTATTTTTTGTCGCCTGTGTGAGAGGAAAACCTTTTTATATGCTAACCCTGAGAGGGTCCGCAATCTCAGAAATGTCAGACTCCATTCCGCCTAGATATACTATGATTAGTACGACCATCCTAACTAATAGGCTCCCCAGTTCGAACTCTAAATCCTTGAATTTTTCCATCATCTGTTCTTCTGCCATCACCACATTATTTTCGTCAGAGGAGGATAATTCGACAACAAACAATTCCTTGAACTCTTTTTGCAGCAGGACTATGGCTTTATGGCGTTGAAATAACATATGTAGTTCCAGTTGATGTGAGCTCTATAATTTTCAATAACTGCCATTTTCAGGTATATATGACAGCGCTGGTTCGTTGTCAATACTATAAATTACTTTAAGATGGAAGTAGAGAACTCGGAGTTGGGATACCACGGCGGTGGCATTATTATTATTATGATTATTCGAACAAGGTCGTGAAACTTTGTCCAGCCCTTCAGAAATCCGACCGATACGATCATTTGTTCTAGTACCCTACGCTACGTATTCAATCCTAAGGACATTGACAATGGTGTTAATATGCCTGATGATGTCCTTAGGAGCCTTGGCGATCAGGTCGTGAGGATTTAGAACTGGCTCATCTATATGTTGAATTCGTAGGCTGGCCAACTCTGGGCTTTAGCAAACTATGTAGTAGTTTACTCTTCTGGATCATCGGAATTCATTAAAGCCTACAAAAACACGTGGCACACAATCCCTCTAAAATTGAAGAAACTTTCCCCTGATTGGTTCAGAACAACTTCAATATTAAATTCACATATACCAGGAAAATTAGTACGAATCGAAATAATCAAATACAAAATTACAAAGGAAACTACATTATTTTCTAACAAAAATGGTATGCAAAACTATATTTACTGATTTCAATCTGAAAGCATTACCTAAGTTAATTTACCAAAACCAATTTCCACATGAGAAAAACATATTTAAATATTACTCACCATCAACTTGACGTATATCCTCACAAATAATCACACAATGTGTTAAGAGATATTCAGACGACCAGTTATTTCATCTCAACTATTGAGAACAAAGCAATCTTACGAGGAGCTTTAGAAGAAGTGCCTCACACGAGAGCTTTGACCGTAAAGAAGTAATAATTCCCCGAGACCAGGCAATACCCGTATAACCACAGAAAATTCTGGTCGCACAGAATTGAAACGATAAATTCACGGTTTTGAACAAAATTATACTGAAATGATTTCTATGACATATTGAAATATTAAATGTCGATAATCAATACGGATTTATATTACAAACCATTTCTAATTTAGACTGAAAATAAATTAATATTAATAACCTGAACAAACTATCAGATGGCAAATAAAACAAAACACACTCGTGTTTCATGGGTTGCGCACTAGTAAGAAGGAGTATGATGAACCACGAAGCTAATAAAGAAGAGATAAGGAAGATCAGCAAAATTTCAGCGATATATTATAAATAATACATAACCTTTCAGAAGTCCCCTCTCACAAATATACTCCTCTGAAGGCACATGGATCTCTTGAAGAAGAATCGCCTTCTCTATTTCTCAAAGATATTCACTCTTGTTCATAGAAATTCCTTCAATATTTAGTTGCCTCCTCCTAAGGAGTATCCTCTTCAAAACCAGGTCTGACCGCTAATGTAGGGATATCATCTCCCATAGATTTGTGATGAAATAACACGATTTTCCCAAGAACATACGCGCTAAAATATGTCATCATGACATTCATATTTTTGTAGGTTCTCGCAAAAATACGACGATTCGCATCCAGCTACCGAACTCACAAAATGCTGCTCGTTTCTCCAACAATATGGATCCGATCGTGTTCCAACTTAGAACTGTGCAGTAGAGTTAGGTTCTGAAGGCTCTTCCAAAATTTCAGCCATGCCGGACGAATAGTTTATAATATATAGAACTTCTTTCAATTATTTTCAATATTTTTTTTGAAATTTTCTAGTTATACCATCCTCGCGAAATTCCGCAAGAATTTTAGCGTTGGCATTGTACAACTAATAATCATGTTTGAATTATATCGGTTTCGTATTTTTCGAGTTATTGAGGAAATAACAACCAAATTTCAGATGGGTATAATTCCAAAACCGTTCGGCCGATTATACCTATAGACAAATTCAGATGTCGCATTCAGATGCACAACCTAACCTGAAAATTTCAAGCCGCTATCTCCTTTCGTTCTCAGGTTATCCTGTCATAAATAATATTTTTTGATTATTTTTTTAGAATTTTCTAGTGACACGATTTTCACAAAATTTCACAAACGTGCTTAGGTCTATATTCTACAACTATTCACCAAGTTTAAATTCGATCGGATTTATTTTGGTTGAAAACAAAATTATTACTCGGAAACCATTGGGCCGATTATAACCATTAACGAACTTGTCCGTCGTATTGGGATGAGCCACCTACCCTGAAACTTTCAAGTCACTAGCTCTTTCCGTTCTCAAGTTATCGTGGCAACGGCCGGACTGCACCACAGAATTAAATTTCACATTTGGGCAAAATGATTACGCGATGTTCCCCAGAACATACGCGCAAAAATGTGCGCGCCCTGCAGGCGTGGGATTCGGCGTTCTTGTCAAACTACTAGCAATTAATTATTCAAACTTTGTCAAATCATATCTCCGAAACTATTGTTTTCTCAGAGTTGGGAATGAATTCTTATGATAGAACTGCATCATATAAATCTAAATTCAAAAAGTAGGTATACTACGCACTTCATTTTTTAGATTTACATACATCAGCAAATTATAATTAGAGCATTCTATGGAATTATAGAATTATGTTTAATTATTGAAATTTTGAAAAATCATATCTCCGAAGGTATTAGTTTGGTACAGTTGAAAATATCAATGAATTCTTATGATGAAACTGCATCTTAAAAAAAAATTAATTTGAGTAATGTAAAAAGAGATTTTTTTCGTTGCTCACAAACCACGATCTTGCCCAATACCGAACTTAACCGAGATATTTATCTCAAAAACCTACTCTGAAAATTTCAACTGTCTAGCTCATTCCGTTCGAGAGTTATCGTGCCTACGGCCGGCCGGACCGGCCGGACAGAATGAATTTCGACCACGGATTCTTGATCAGTGAGTCGAACCAAATCGTTTAAGACCATTTTCATCGAAAAATTCGAAAATTACAGACATTTGGGCAAATTGATAAGCACTCTGTACCAAGGAACAAGAGCGCCAAAAAGTAATTTCAACATTTGGGTCAAAAATTAACAGTGCTGTGCCTAAGGTGGCGTAAGGACACAGTAACAAAGCCTACACAGAACACAACTGGTTCTCCTTACTTGGTCAAGCTCTTAGAGCTTAGAGGGGTCTCCTTGTGGAAGACCCAGGAGGATCAGTATAATAATAATAATATAATAATAATAATATAATATTTACGATATCTCGAGAGCAAATCACTGGGTGTATCTGGAACATTTTAATATTTTATATACTTACAAATTATCCATCAAGTCAACTATATAGGATTTTTACCTAAAGAGGAAAGAAGCTTTTTCTTCAAAACTTTTGCCACAATTTCCGCCACAAGTTACATTTCGACCGTAATTATTAAATATTGAGTTTGTCGAGAGTGGTACAAAATGCTCGTTAAAACCTTTAATCCGATACATGCTTCAAAAATCCGAAAACCAAAAAAATTCGAAAATCAACAGCAATTTAAGTTCTTTGAATCCCACCATTTTTGGCGCTCTTGTTCCTCGGAACAGAGTGCTTATCAATTTGCCCAAATGTCTGTCATTTTCGAATTTTTCAATGAAAATGGTCTTAAACGATTTGGTTCGACTCACTGATCAAAAAACCGTGATCGAAATCGATTCTGTCCGGCCGTCCGTCCATTAACACGATAACTCTCGAACGAAAGGAGTTAGAGGAATGAAATTTGCAGGGTAGGTTTGGAGCGTTAATATCTCGGACGAATTCGTTAACCAGCAAAATCCATCGAGTGGTTTCAGGGTTACGGCCGTTTTCAGTAAAAATATTTTTTATGAATATTTCCGAAACCGATCACTCGATCTATCTGAAATTTAGCATCAAACTGAAGAATCATAACCTTTAGACGCATGTGAAGTTTTGTATTGATCGGGTTACCGTAAAGTATAAAAAAAAAATTGAAAATTTTTAAATTTTGTTTCTACATAAACTCTCGAACGGAATGAGCTAGGCAGTTGAAATTTTCAGAGTAGGTTAGAGAGATAAATATCTCGGTTAAGTTCGCTATTGGGAAAATAGGACAGATGGTTTCGGAGTAAAGAAAAAAAATTTTTTTTTACTTACAAATTTCAAAATAAATTTTTTTTTAAGATTCAGTTCCACCCTAAAAATCCATTGATATCATTTTCAACTCCAACAAGCTAATACTTTCGGAGATATGATTTTTGCGCGTATGTTCTGGGGAACATCGCTTTATAGTTTTGCCCAAATGTCTGTAACTTTCGAATTTTTTGAAAAAAATGGTCTCAAACGATTAAGTTCGACTCCCCAATGAAGAATTCGAGGTCAAATTTGATTCTGTCCGGCCGGCCGTTGCCACGATAACTTGAGAACGAAAAGAGCTGGCGACTTGAAATTTTCAGGGTAGGTGGCGCATCCCAATACGACGGACAAGTTCGTTAATGGGCATAATCGGCCCAGTGGTTTCCTAGTAATAATTTTGTAATCAACCAATATGAATCCGATCAAATTGGTGTAGCGTAAGGCTCCGAAGAAACGATCGCTCGACCCGGACTTTTGCCGTCGAGTCGAAGAAGACGAATCGATTTGTGTTTTTCCCAAATTTCGTTCTTCTAGGTTGAGCCTAAATATACTAATTCGATACAAGTTTCGGAGGTTTTGAGTCCGACGATTTTCCATTCAAAAAGTCAATCCGAGAAACGTCAGAATTAATTCGAGAGACGGGGTCGGAAATTTTCGAAAGCGAAACTGACGATTTAGGCCTTTTTGGGGCGTGAAACTTGAAGAAAATGATAGATAGCTTTTGCGCGTATGTTCTATTTTCCATTCTTCTGTATTGGACACCCTTAATCGAATTTACCATGGTAAATTATGTTGTCCATTCTCCTGTATTGGACACTTATTTTATATTTAAAACTGTAATTAGATCTTTGAAATACCATTGAATGAAGAAATTCTTGTAAGTTAACAAAATATCTATTTGATATAATATTTGAACAATAAAAATGCATCATTTTATTAAAATGATAGTTAGACTATCCAATTGCTTCTTTTCTTTATAATATTTTAGCTGTAAGTCAGTATAGCTTAGAAATTTTAAAGTAACGTCCTACAATATTAATTTAAATGATATTATAAATAAAAAAAAAATTGGTTCAAGCACTGACGTGAAGTCAGAAGCTTTTGCGCGTATGTTCTATTGTCCATTCTTCTGTATTGGACACCCTTAATCGAATTAAGGGTGTCCAATACAGAAGAATGGACAATAGAACATACGCGCAAAAGCTTCTGACTTCACGTCAGTGCTTGAACCAATTTTCGAAATTTCAATAGTGAATCGTACTTTGTTTGTTGATTTCACAGAATGCTATAATTATTCTATCTATGATTTATTATATGATATATGTTCGTACTCGTTCATGTCATCCTGTTCTATATATTGTCTATAATTTGTCTGTTTGAACAAGAGCGCCAGAAAGCTCCTGTCCACAGGGCTTGAACCAATTATTTATGCAGTAATAATCAACATCAAATCGGTTAATTTCGTTCATCGTTTACCCATTAATTACAGACCTAAAATTTCAATGGACTTCAATATGAAAAGAATAGGTTATGTTTTTCCTTCACCATTGTTACTGCTCGAACTTTCCGAAAATCAACAACAGTTTAAGATTACTATCACACTGAAATGAGTTCCGATATTGCTCACTGTGGCCAGTAATGCCAGTAATTTACAAGGTTTGTAGTGGAACATTTTACTACATGCACTACAATCAGACTATAGACGCGGCGCGCATATAATAATATTTCTTCAATACAGCCCCAACACCATGCCCATGACCATAACTTTCAATTGCTTTATTTGATTTCAGATCCCTATACTTCTGAATAACACACTTCGTATATGGTAATTGTTTTATAATTCATGTGTTCGTCTTCTCATGATAAAGAATAAATAATTAATTGATATTTATTGCGAAGTCGTACATCTCTTCAATTAATGGACATTTATGTGATCACATTAGCATTGATATTGATGAAACAGTAGAATCCTTAATGAATCTTTATTACTTAATACCAGATTTTCATCTGATGAAATCGTGGTACTGGATTTGATTAATAACATACTTAGCGAATGATTTGTTGGGTAAATGTTGAAGATCATTTCTGTCCTTCCTAACATTATGCCGACTCTATAGTTCATTAAATTTCAATTTTTCCCGAATGTCCATAATTTTCGAGGGTTTTGCCGGAAAGGTTTGACTCACTGATGAAACGATACGAGTTCAAATTCAATTATGTCCGGCCGTCCGTTTTCACGATAATTTTCGGACGGAAAGTGATATAGACTTACAATTTTCAGGTTGGGTTGCTCATTCGCATGCGACGGCTGAGTTCGTTAATGGACAGGGTCGACCAAACGGTTTCGGAGTTATACCCATCTGACCTATTGTTTTCTCAATACCTAACTCAAAAAAAAATATAAAAAATGGGTTCAAGCCCTGTGGACAGGAGCTTTCTGGCGCTCTAGTTCAAACAGACAAATTATATCTGGTATTGGTTTCTCAAAGTTGGGAATTATATCAATGTATTCATATGATAGAACTGCATCAAAAAGGAAATTCAATTCAAATAATAGTTTATTTATGAAGATTAAATGAGCAATCATGAGAATGAGAACTGCACCACATTTTCAAATTTTTTTTTTGACACTTTGCGGTAATCCGGTCAATACAAAACTTCACATGCGTATAAAGGTCATGATTCTACAATTTGGTGCTAAATTTCAGATAGATCGAGTGATCTGTTTCGGAAATATTCATAAAAAATATTTTTACTAAAATCGGCCATAACTCCGAAACCCCTTGATGGTTTTCGCCCATTAACGAACTTGTCCGAGATATTTACGCTCCAAAACCACCTTGCAATTTTCAATCCGCTAACTCCTTTCGTTCGAGAGTTATCGTGCCTACGGCCGGTCGACCGGCCGGACAGAATCGATTTCGCACTCGGATTCTTGATCAGTGAGTCGAACCAAATCATTTGAGACCATTTTCAGCCAAAAATTCCAAAATTACAGACACTTGGGCAAATTGATAAGCAATCTGTTCCGAGGAACTAGAGCGCCAAAAAAACAAGTTTCGTATGACAATTGCCCAAAACAGGTTTAAAGTACCTACAAATAGTAGGTATTCCATAAAACATGTATAAAATAATAAATTACCTTGTAATCGATCAAAAATTTCCTGATCTACGTTCACAAAATTTTCTACTCTCTCGAACTTTGGAATTATGCTTTCAATATTTACGTAATATTTTCAAACATTTTCAGGTGAGGTCCCCGTTGCATCGCTAAAATACGAGTATTTCAACCCCAATATTCTTGAAGTTACAATATTCCCTTCTGTCAAGTTGACTTTATGGCAATTCATACATAGAATATACATAGAATAATTATATCAATCTGTGAAATACGATTTACATTGAAATTTTGAAAAATCATATCTCCGAAAGTATTAGCTTGTTAGAGTTAAAAATGATATGAATGGATTCTTATGATAAAACTGCTTATTAAAAAAAAATTAATTTGGAATTTGTTTTGTAAAAAAAAAAAATTTTTTTTTTATTACTCCGAAACCTTCTGTCCGATTTTGCCCAGTAACGAACTTAGCCGAGATATTCATCCCCCAAACCTACTCTGAAAATTTCAACTCTCTAGCTCATTCCGTTCGAGAGTTATCGGGCCTACGGCCGGACGGCCGACCGGCCGGACAGAATGAATTTCGACCACGAATTCTTGATCAGTGAGTCGAACCAAATCGTTTAAGACCATTTTCATCGAAATATTCGAAAATTACAGACATTTGGGCAAATTGATAAGCACTCAGTTCCGAGGAACTAGAGCGCCAAAAAGCACTGACGTGAAGTCAGAGCTCTTTGACGCGCGTGTTTTCGTTGGCTAATTTGAATTGATGAGTACTTCAATCTCAGTGGATAGAGCGAGCCGAAGATCTATCCAAAGGATAGTGGACACCATTCACTGTCGGTTCAAAAATTAAGAGTGCTGTATCTAAGCTGCCATAAGGATAGAGTAACAAAGTTGAAAAAGAACACAACTGAATCTCCTTAGTCGCACAAGCTCCTAAGAGATTCTGAGGGATCTCCTTGGGGAATACTTGGTAGGGTCAGCATAATCATAATCATGTTTATAGCAGGCGTGCCAAAGCAGATTGACCCCACGTTAATGCTTTCTTACACTTTTTCTTTCATTGTTAAGTCAATCTGCATTTGGCGCGCGTGCTATAAACATTATTATGATTATACTGACCCTCCTAAGTATTTCCCAAGGAGATCCCTCAGAATCTCTTAGGAGCTTGTGCGACTAAGGAGAGTCAGTTGTGTTCTTTTTCAACTTTGAAAAGCTCTATCCTTATGGCAGCTTAGATACAGCACTGTTAATTTTTGAACCGACAGTGAATGGTGTCCACTATCCTTTGGGTAGATCTTCGGCTCGCTCTAGCCACTGAGATTGAAGTACTCATCATTCAATCCAACGAGAACACTCTTGCCAAAGAGTACTGACTTCACGTCAGTGCTTTTTTATATTTTTTCAAGTTCCTTTGTCAAATATGGCTATCAATACAGTTTGGATGTTAGCTTAACCGTAGATCGAAATAAGAAAAATTGTGATTATTGGACCTCCGTTAGGAATTTAAATAGATCATCAGAATATATTATCTATAAATTGGCCCCAGGGCCACGACCATACATTTCAACTCGAAAACAACGCTATTTCCTCGGAACTGACTTGTTCGTTCACATAATTGCCTTGAATTTTCTTTTAAAGCCTCACAATATCGGCTCAGCAGAAAATTCATGACCGCTAGACTTAAACCGCACCCAACATAAGTCATACAATCCAAAAAGAGCCACGTCACTTCTGCGCATGCGCAATCTACTCGGGTCTGAAAGTCCTCTCAAAATCACACACCTCACACAAAACCATTGGTTCAGTCCACTTCAATCCACGCATGCGTGGATACTCCCAAGGGGATTCTGTATAGTAATAGCATCCTGCACCTCTAATCTCCAATCCTCTCAGACGATAACTCCAGCAGTTAATTCACTTATCGTCTGCTCATGCGCATATCGAAAAATGCCCGTAAGGGGTAACATCAATTTCAAAATTAGCCCCAGGGTCACGATAAGCACACTCGCAAACAACGCTATTTCCCCCAAACTGACCGTGTCCGTGCACTGAATTGAAATGAATATTCTTTTAAAATCTGACAATATCGGCTCAGCACTCCCAACATAACCCATACAACACAAAAATAGTCACTTCTCTTCTGCACATGCGCAATCTACTCGCGGATGAAAGTCCTCTCAAAATCACACGCCTTACAAAAAACTCCGATTCTCCAACACTAGTGGTTCAGGAGATATCGCATCTTTAATCCACGCATGCGCAGACCCTCACCAGGGGATTCTATGGAGTAATAGCATCTGCCACCCCAAAACCCCAATCCTCTCTGACGAAAACTACAGCAGTTAAATGACACCAGTGGTTCGAACCAAATCGTTTAAGACCATTTTCAGCCTATAATTCGAAAATTACGAACATTTGGACAAATCGATAGCATTCTGTTCCGAGGAGCAAGGTCGAAAAGGTAGCCAACACTCTTCAGGGGTTGTTGATATTGGGAAGGAAAATTTAACTCTGGAAGATGTCCTCCTCGAAGTAGAAAAAAATTATTTTTTTGATAAATTCGATAGTTCTCGAGATTTTCCGATTAGGCACTCGTTTAAAATGGGACACCCTGTATATATAGCTGTTTTGCCATAAGAAAAATTGTGTGGATTTTAGGGGATGTAGAAATTTTGTTCGTTAGGTGGAGCACCAAGATTATTTTCTAGAAATTACTCAACCAAAAAGAGTATGCCGAAAAAGAAATATATTGGATACCTACATATCAAGTGTATGAAAACAGTATTTCATCGTTATTATATTGTTAGATTATACCATTTTCGCCAGATTCCTACTTACGGTCCGTAACAATCACCAACTTCTTGGAATATAAAAAGATTGAACGATATCATATCCAGTCCAATGCATATTTCATATTCTCGCTCCAACACGTTTTATCCACCTCGAGACCGATGTAAGTTTCCTTGGGAAAAATTCTTGGCTGAAATGGTTCTTTTATACTTTTGGTTCTTCGTTTAAACTAAGCAACTGCCATTATAATAGGCGCAATAGCCGAAGCGTTTCTGACTATTTAATATCAACTTCTCTTCATATTGTAGGATAAAAATTAATTTCGTTAGTTGTGTCCAAGTACAAGTTTAGTTTTCATCTGAGTTTTCTAATTGAAATGTTAACTGGTAATTTAATATTATACGAGGGTAGTCCCAGAACTAACAAAGTAATTACATATACAGTGCTTCCCAACAACTCCGCACCAAGAGGGACTTTTCTTTTCTATTAATATTTCCGAATTTTATTAATTATGAAAAGTTGGTGCATCCAAACTGATAAAAAATGATGTAAAACTCGGTCAACTGAGACTTCCGGTTTGAGAGAAAATCGCCATTTTCAAACAAAAATATCCATTATCCCAGAAAATTCGATTTTTTCTGTGAAACGCTATAAGTAAACTTGTTTGAAAATACAATTTAGGTTCATTTGCCAAATTTCAGGACGGACAAGCATGAAAAATATTTTTTCCTTTTTTGCTCATAACTCTGTTGAAAATTTAATATTTACCAAACTAGACTAGTATATTTTGTTTGAACTTGATTTTTCGACAATTGTTCGAAATTCCCCTCAAAAGCCGTTTCATTATGGTGCAAAGTTGCTCCTATTCGTATTTTCGCCATTAATATATTTCGATATCACGTTCAATTCACATCCGAGAATCCCGAGAATGCCTATGTTGCTGCAAATTGCCAATTTATAGCTAGATTTTTGATTGAAATAAAATTTTGTCATGAATATCCATCGTACAATTACAACGCCAGTGAATTATTCTCTATGATCACAGATTTATGAGAATTTGAACAAATGTCGAAACACTAAATTGAAACATTTTTTTTAATGCCATTCTAATATTGTCTAGTCACCAAAATAAATTCCGTTCTGTAATTATTCGATTTTTAAAAGAGACATGAGCAAAAAAAGGAAAAATAGTTTCATGGTTTTCCGACCTGAATTTTTGAATATGCATGTATAATTTCAAACAAATTTACTTTGAGCATTTCATACAAAAAGTTCGAGATATTCAAAATTTTTAAGTAATCATTGAAGGATACTGTGGGAGGTATACTCATTATTGTGACAATTCTTGAATTTCACAAAATAACTATCAACAAAATATTTCTAACGATTTTCATTGAGCGTCTGACGAAGGAGTCTGATATAGACTCCGAAACGTTACGATATGGTTGTTTCTTTGTTGATGTTGTTTCGTTGTTGTTGTTAGGCAACATTGTTCAATTGATTACTTCTGACAAATATCCTGTGTTTCTTACGCAGAAGCAAATCACAAAATAATTAATTTTTATTTTATAGATATTTTTCAGAGTTTGGGAGAGAAAACCCAAAAAAAACCTTTCAATATTCAAAATTTTTGTTTACAAATGGCTATTTCCGCTCACACCGGAAGTCGCAGTTGGTCGAGTTGTATATAATTTTTTATCAATTTTGGTGCACCAACTTTTTGTAAAAAATAAAATTCAGAAATATTAATATTAATGAAAAGTTCCTCTTGGTGCGGAGTTGCTGGGAAACATTATTATTATTATTATTAAACCAATTTACAGAGTTGAGGTACAATAACCTATAAACTCTAACTTAAAAAAATAAAATAACAAGAAAAACAACTGTGAGAAATACAAGCATGTGAACAAGCGAAGTAAAGTGAACAACAAAACCACACAATTCATACAACGCCACATAAAAGATTATGACGAGCCAGCTGATCTCCAGGTGTCAAGCCTATTCTTAAATATATTGACCGATCCAGCATCTACAACTTCGCTAGGCAGGCTGTTCCAATGGTCGAACACACGGTTGGATAGAAAGTTTTCTCTGCATCTTGTACGGAAGACCTCTCTGTTCAGCTTGTACCGATGTCCACGGAGCTGATTCGTGTTCAGTTCGTACAGGTGGGACATATCGATGCCAAATAAGCCGTGCATTGCTCGATATGTGATTATTAGGTCCCCCCTTGAACGACGATCAGCAAACGAAGGAAGACCCATGATCTGTAGCCGTTCCCGATAATCTGGGCGATTCACTCCGAAGGGAATGCGTGTGACACGACGCTGCAGGTTTTCTAATAATGAAGCGTCACCCACTAACCACGGATGCCAGACCGGTCCGGCAAATTCCAAAATTGGTCGAATATATGACTTATACACCCGGGAAATAGTCGCCGCATCACTGTCACGAAAAGCGTTTTGGACAATATGTATAAGACGCTTAGCCTTATTTGTGATATACAGTATATGTTCAGTCCACGATAGATCACCCGATATCACCACACCCAGGTCCACGTGAGATGAACATCCAGGGATTTCAATGCCCTCGGCGTGATACTTAAATTTTGGATTATTATTACCCATTGTATATTATATATATATTATCATTGTATATATTTATATATTCTTTTGATTGAGAGCTTTATATGTGTTAGTAGAAGTTGGTGTAACAGGGTACACTACGACGTATGATGCAAGAGCTTAGGGAATAACCTCGGAAAAAAGCCCTGTATCACCGTGAGTGTTATGATTTGTAACTATTGTTCACAAAATTTGCTGAAATTTAAAATATTGACAGGATTTCTTTCTTCAATATGGATTCCTTCGTCAAAAAACGCAGAGGTTTCTCGAAGGTACCCGAAACTCGACCTGAAAAATGAAAAGACCAGAGGATAAAGACGAACAAATAAAAATAATACCTAACCTTTCAAGAGACGCCTCTCACAAATATACTTCTCTGTAGGCGCATGGGATCTCTTGAAAAAGAATCGTCGCCGTAAGTTTTCAAAGATTCACTGTTGGTCTTAGAAATCCCTTCAATATTTGAATTCAAAAAGGAAAATTTCGTTGCTCGTAAGGCCAGGAGGGTCTCTTTCAAAATCAGGTCTGGCCAATCCAAGCGATGATTATTCATAACTTCAGATGTTCGAAGACCCCCATAGATACATGTTTTACTTTGTATTGTATAAAAGAATGGAAAAATGAGCCGGAAAATGTACGGTATAATTTAATATGTCATCATGACATAAGTAATTACATAAGATCATGGAATAATATCTTTATTTCAATAGTTTATCCTTTCACCTTTAAACACTTTTTCCAGCGATGTATGATAGCCTACTGCGTTTATAGTGAGAATCTTCCAGTTTTCCAAAATAATTAACCCCATTGTTGGCAACTCTCACTTCCGATCCATCTTTTTCGAATTTATGGTTATTACTTTCATTAAACGATCATCACACACCATTTCATGTTTTGATTTTTTTCTAGCGTAATTATTTTATTCTGTCTAGGACTGCGATTTATGTCGTGACAGCTCTTATGGCCTCGTTTGAACTCTGCACTCAATATTGTATCCTTGTAGGTGGAAGCTTATTCATAGAATCTAGCTCCGCTCTGCTATTGTTTCACATATCGATATCCAATTTTCTTTTAACATTTAACTGGGAACGGTCACTATATCCATAGTGACCGTTCCCAGCAGTCATCCGACTGCTTATCAATACTGAACCACGTAGCATCATCAACTTCAAATTAAAGTTAAACGACCGTTTTCGTTATAACACGTCAGGCACTTCAATGTCATTCAATGATGAACATGAATAATGAATGAAATGAATATATAAACAAGTTGGAAAAGCTCTGTGGCCAGGGGCTGTGGCGCGCTGTTCAAATTTATAAACAGAGTAATCAGCCATCCAGGTACTGAACTCGTCCAAAACTGCTTAGCTCCAGGGAAAAAAAATAATATTCCCAATATTTCCAAGAATATAAATCCGACTGTAAAAACAAGCGTCCAAATAAAACTGGTACACATTTTGGCCGAGAATGGTCTCAAACGATTAGTTTCGAGTCGAATACATACTGTCACTGTTGGGTCAAAAATAAAAAGTTCTGTGTTTGGGGGGGCTTGAGGACCCATTCGAATACATACATTTAGTTTTGGGTCGAAAATAAACAGTGCTTTATTTGTGACGGCGTTATGTATAGCAGTGGTTTTATTTTCAATAATTTATTCCGAGAATTATTCCTATGATACAAATCAGTCGAATCGTACGGTTGTGCCATGAGGACCTATGAATTGACATTTTATCAAGTAAGCCTTGTATTGATATGTAATATAATAACGAAAATACTCACGTAATTTTATGAAAATATCGTGGAAAATATTGACTTATTTCCGTCCATAATCCTTTTCACAAAGTTAGAATTCCGATAGAATTGGAAACAAAAATTAAAAAGATAAATCATTGCGACTACGGGAATCGATAGATACTTGTCAAGAAGACGTGTACCTATTGTCAAGAAGACGAATGCCCATCACTGGACCACAGAAGCACTAAAAAATTAATTTGAATTCCGTATCTTGAACGTATGTTATTACTGACCTTTGATACCTTGTTTTCAAATTTCTAATTTCAGCAAGGACATATAATCATGTTACATGTTATTGGATCAAGTTTTAATCGAGAACATGGCTGTAAAATAAGGTATTGAACGAATGTGTTATACTGACGTATCGACTTCTCAAATTTGACTTCGGCCAATCTAATTCATTGAATTCTCTCCATCACTTCAAATATCAGAAACTGTTGACTGGATGAGTGTAAAACCAGTGTACCATCTCGATCGTTGGAATATTTCGATATTTCGGTAATATCTTCACCAATATAGATCCAATCGAGTTCAAATCTAGAACTTTACTGTAAAATAAGGTTTTGATGGCTCTTGCATTGCTTTGAACGATATCTGACGGATAATTGCTGAGATAGATATTATTATTATTATTATTTATTTCCAAAAATTCCTATACATGAAATTCATATAAGGACCTATAGGAGGCATAAATGCCCGTACATAGGTTGGCCCTATAATCTAAAAACAAAAACAACCAATATAAAAAAGAAAACATAACTTACAATATACAGGCACACCTGCCCAGATTCAAAACATAATACAATTCCATAATTAAAAAAACACTAGGAAACCGTATGCAAAAATGGTGGTTCAAACATTCTTATAACCAAAATTACAACTTAAATTTAACAATAATGGTATAATACACGCAACCAAAATTAACCCATAAATTCATAACTTAGTCAATACTCACATTTTTAATAAACATTCTCAAATTTCTGACAAGAACTTTTTTACTTACACTTAAAGTCCTTAGATTCACTGGCAATTCGTTAAAATACTTATATGCATAATATTTGTAGCTTCTTTGACCGATTTTTAATAATTTTTTTGGTAGGCTTATATTTCTGAATCTAGTCTTATTTGAATTATCTAAATAACAATTTTTTAGTTCATCATACATGAAGACAATGGCCTTCAGTGTAAAAAAGTTTCGTAAATTAAGTGGTCTACTAGGATCATCATCATTAACTCCAATGACTTGTAGTATTTTATTTTGTAGTCTATTTAACGGTTTGAATGAAAATGAAATGATATTTTTTAAAATATTTTTCATTTAAATTTTCAGTCATGCGATCCTCACAAAATTTTGCATAAGTCTTCGTTGCGGTATTTTTCGAGTAACTACTGATTTGAATTCGATCACAGTATTCTTCGAGTTATTGGAAAAACAAAATTTCAGATGGCTATGACTCTGGATTTTGCCACGAACTTAGCTGGCGCATTTGGACTCCAAACCTACTCTCTAACTCATTTCATTTGAGTGCAATAATGTAATTTCCGAAGTGTATAACTCCAACTTATGCGTCACCTACCCTGGATATTGCAAGTCGCTAAATCTTTCCGTTCTCAAGTTATCGTGAGATACATAATATGTTTTCATATTTTTTTTTAAAGTTTCTAGTTATACGAACCTCACAAAATTGCACATAAGTCTTTATGTCGGTATTCCACAACTAGTTACCACGTTTCAATTCGATCGGATATGAATTTTTTGAGTTATCGAGAAGATAATATTCCACATGGGTATAACTCCGGAACCGTTGGGCCAAGTATGCTCAACGTACCATGAAAATTTCAATTCGCTATCTCTTTCCGTTCAAAAGTTATCGTGGCAGCAGTCACCCATCCAGCTACTGACCTCATCCAAGGCTTCTCGAATCTACATCAATCCGATCCGATCCCATCCGATCGTCTTCAAATTTTGAACTTGGCTGTAAAGTTAGGTTTTAAAGGCTCCCGCAAATTTCAGTGATTTCGGCCGAATAGTTTCTGATATATGGAATTGTCATCGATGATTTTTTTTTAAATTTCTAGTGATACAATCCTCACGAAATTCCTCAAAGGTTTGGGCGTTGGTATTCTACAACTAATTACCATGTTTGAATTGGATCGGATAGATATTTTTTGAGTTATTGAGGAAATATCAACAAAATTTCAGAAAGATATAACTCCAAAACCTTTTGGCCGATTATGCTCATTAATGATCTCAAATGTCGCATTCGGATACGTAACCTACCCTAAAAATTGCAAATCGCTATCTAATTTGTATTCGGAAACCGTTGGGGTGATTATGCCCATCAACGAACTCGTCCGTCGCATTTGGATGCGCCACATACCCTGAAAATTCCAAGTCGCTATATCTTTATGTTCTCAAGTTATCGTGGCAACGGCTGGCCGGCCCGCCGGACAGAATCAAATTTGACCTCGAATTCTTCATCATTGAGTCGAACATAATCGTTTGAGACCATTTTGGGCAAAAAATTTTAACATTGCAGACATTTGGACAAAATGATAGCACGCTTTTCCTCAGGACATGCGCGCAAAATATTTAAAGAAAAACATTTCATGCAAAAAACACACAGAGTGAACCTAAACGTCTTAGACATGCTTATTAGTATTCATTGACATGTGTGTTTTCTCTGCGCACACTTAGAGAAAAAAAGTATTCATTTTTCAAAAGGAATAGAAATCTATCACTTATCAGATGAAGGGGAAATCAATACTTCCTTCTTCTTCATAGGTATAAACCTGTGCATTCAAGCGTTGTAAAGCCGCACAATCTCTGTATATTGATTATTGATGATAGAGATCAAGAGGATCATTATTCATTATGCAGGAAGGAAAGAGGAAGACAATGGAATGGATAATATATGATTTACGATACCATTAATTGGATTTAATATATCGATTTACAACCGAAATGCCCACGCTGAACGCTCCCTCGGGTCGGTATTGAAGTGCAATATAATGAGTATTTATCTACGTAATCGACACACCCTCCAACATCACATTTTTCATAAAAAAATTCGATGAAAGCACATGAATATTCAAGCCGTATTTCAGCGGAATCCGACGGATAGTTTCTTAAATGAAAAATTTTCGAAGAAACTTTTCTATTTTTTTGCGCGTATGTTCTGGGGAACATCGCGTTATAGTTTTGCCCAAATGTCTGTAACTTTCGAATTTTTTGACGAAAATGGTCTCAAACGATTAAGTTCGACTCCCCAATGAAGAATTCGAGGTCAAATTTGATTATGTCCGGCCGTTGCCACGATAACTTGAGAACGAAAAGAGCTAGCGACTTGAAATTTTCAGGGTAGGTGGCGCATCCCAATACGACGGACAAGTTCGTTA
Organism: Halyzia sedecimguttata; assembly: GCA_937662695.2. NCBI lineage: Eukaryota > Metazoa > Arthropoda > Insecta > Coleoptera > Coccinellidae > Halyzia > Halyzia sedecimguttata. The sequence goes on along the minus strand of OW569416.2, from coordinate 2,991,488 downwards.
ATGGGCATAATCGGCCCAGTGGTTTCCGAGTAATAATTTTTTTTCTATTGATATCATCCTCACGAAATTTTTCAAAAATTTGCGCGTCAGCTGCTAATCACCAAGGTTCAATACGAACAGTTTTTGAGTTATAGAGGAAACAATATTTCAGATGGTTATAACTCCAAAATCGTTCGGCTGATTATTCCCATTGACGAACTTAACCGTCGCATTCGAATGTGGAACCTACCCTGAAAATTGCAAGTTTATATCTCTTTCCGTTCGAAAGTTATCGAGGCTGCGGTCGGCCGGCCGGACACATTTGAATTTGACCTCGAGTTCTTCATCAGTGAGTCGAAGCTATTATTCATTTAACACCATTTTCGGCAGAACATTCGAAAATCACAGACATTTGGGCAAAATGATAGCATGCTGTTCCCTAGAACATGCGCGCAATAATTCATAAAAGCACTGACGTTTTATCAGAAGCCTTTACGTAATTGTTATTAATATTTTTTTTTATTTTTTAAGCTTTGTGTAGGCATTTAGGTTCTGTAACGTTTATCAGACTGCTTCATCAGACACCGCTGAGTTGCGGACAGAAAACCCAGAAAAAACCATTGAATTTTTATCGAAGGTTGTATTTTGCACGCATGTGCTAGAGAACAGCGTGCAATCAACTTGCCCAAATATCTGTTATTTCGGAGTTTTACATCGAAAATGTTCTCAAATGATTATGTTCGAATGACTAATGAAGAATTCGAAGTCAAATTCAATTCTGTCTGGCCGGCAGTTCGTTGCCACGATAACTCTTGAACGGAAAGAGTTACTAACTCAAATTTTCATTATATGTTGCACATACCAATGCGATGGGTGAGTTCGTCACTGGGCAAAATCGACCAAACGGTTTCCGAGTAATACCCATCTGAAATTTCGTTACTATTTGCTCAATAACTCAGAGAATACGAACTTAACGGAATTTAAACATGGCACCTAGTCATGTAATGTCAACGCACAAATGTTTGCAAAATCGTGAGGATCGTATCACAAAAAAAAAAAAATTTTCTACAGAAATAAATCAAAATTTTTCTCCTCTTTGTTCATCGTTCACGTCCATATTTGGACTTTGTGATATCCATAATCAAATAATTTAAAAACTTTGCCGACATTTCGAAGATATTACCTCCGTTTTCAATGTTTTTTAAATTTGATCGACAACTGCTATTTATCATAGGTTTTATTTGATTTTGTTGAAATATTGTTGGTGAACATCAACAATATTTCCACCTATGATAAATACCAGTTGTCGATCAAATTTATAAAACTAGCTTTGAAAAAGGAGTGGTTGTCTCCGAAACTTCGGCAGAGGTTTTAAATGATTTGATTATAAATATCTCCAAATTCTCATTTTACTTACTTTACTTACTAATAATATAATACTATCCTCACTTTTGATTGCAAACACTAGTTAACTGTAAGCATTCTTTCATTACTTTCGTTTGCGGTTGTTTGCTTCCAGACAGTAAACTCTTAAGTCCATTTGTCATTACTGACACGAACTGTACCAAACGACAGCTAACAGCTAACGCAACAGCAACCAGTTAGTTGAACGAAAGTAAGGTTTATGACTTTTCGATAAATAATTCGTCTCAGAAACAGCTCTCTTAGAAATGACAATTGTATTCGTTGTCAAGTCAAATCCAACAGAGAAAGGAAACTAGCATCTTCTAAAATAGGAAAAACGAACACATTTTGTTGTAGGCATGATTTCAATTCATTGGGTTCGTAGCAAACCTTATGAAATATGCATTACCTGGCTCGAGACTACTGATGTATTAAGTAATCATCACTAAATGGTACCTTTCTGGATTTTCGCTCACAAAGCTTTTAGTGCTTATGTATTATTGGAAGTAGTATTTTCCTCATATTCCGTAGAAGGTGACTTTCCACTCGCTGAGGTTCAGACACGCTGTACATCTGAGATCGATGATGTTATCGTTAAATTATATTTTTTGGTCGTGATGGCGGCACTAGCTACATAGCTGTAATCATTGAAGTAATTAATTGGCTTGATTTGTCTGTTCTTTGAAGACCTCTAATCTGCCTGTCTCTGCTGCTCCAGTCTTCTGAAGTGGTGATGAAATGTACTCCAACAACTCTCATCCCATTGGTACACTATCGAGCATATCGCAGGTATTGTAAAGAATATATTACGATTATGTTGTTCTGTGAGCAGCATGGATCCAACGATGGGTGATCTACGTTGACCTACCTCATTCTTTACCTCAACGTAGACAAAGGCATTGGACTTGAGTGTTCTGGAGGATGATATACCTGGAGCTGCTGAAAGCTCTTGGTGATTTGCCACGTCGAAGTATTTTACATAAGTCACACCATTCGAGGCTCATGAGGCACGATGTCGATATGGTGGCCTTTCTATACTTCTCTTCCATTGATAAAACTGTTATTTCTGGTTTACTTCAGGGCTCAATTACGTTATTGCTGTACACCTCTGATAATCCTGTTTACTCTTATCAATTTTCTACATCGGTAGAGGTAACCCACGTAACGGTAGAAAAATCTGAATCATCGTTTCTAGTCTATGCAGTCTTTGGCTAACAGTAACCCAATATCTTCGCAGTTCCGACCACGTCTTCAAAATTGACGCTTAGGCGAGGAAGACTTATGCCATCTAGAAATCCTCCGACGTACCCACAATCTGGTGACTTCACACGACAACTAGTTGTCATCAAATTCGTCTCAAATAATTTTTTCATAAGGTGTTCTAAATATAATGGCGAATAAAGAAGACGCACGGTGAAATATTCATTGATTTTAACCATCAGCAAATATTCCGCGTGAGCCGAGCTAGGTACCGCATCGCTCAGTGTACCTCCAGAAAGGAAAGCGTCATTCAAGGGCAGAGACGAACCGCGGTTTCATGGTTGTTACCAACAATCATCGTGACTAAGCATCCCGAATGAACAACCGAAGGAGTTCTAGGAAGCTTAATTCCATCAGTTGCGAACTGGTAGGGAGATAATGTCACCAGCGGCACCGATGGAAATCCTCACGAACTCCGACCCTCTGCGATGAAGAAACCTTGAGCGATATTCAGCGATGTTCATTATTTTGCCTTAAGAGGATCAGATACTGCAAGGCCGTCAACCTATATAAGACCTTTATGGATTGAAAACGCGCGGTTTAGTGTGGTTAAATAAACCACCAACCAGTGAGCATTCCATGAGGTGAACTGTGGCTAATTTCCAATAGGTAGACGGTGAAATATTCATTGAATTAACCATCAATAAATATTCCGCGTGAGCCGAGCTAGGTCAACCCATCGCTCAGTGTTCCTGCAAAGAGGAAAGCGTCATTCAAGGGCAGACACGAACCGCGGTTTCATTGTTGTTCTTCATCGCAGAGGCTCGCACAGTTCACCTCATTGAATGTAATGGTGAATGCTATTTTCTGTTCATTAATTGGTGAATATTGTTGAGTTCGAGCATCGCTCAATTGAATTTTGTATTGAAAATTTGTTCGCAATAATATTTGATTGCTACTGGTAGATCCTTTTGAAATATTACATGAACAATCGTTATTTTACATTGATTTACTTGATTGTGTTAGGTAACTGGATTAGTTTACCGTGGTATTTTCTTTGTCAATTAATCCCGAGATTAATTATGGGAATCCTTCAGCTAGCATTCATAATATTTCGAGTGAAACCTTATACTTATAGAGTAGGAGCATATCCTCTACAAAAAAGTATTTGGTTATTCATAAACGTTTCCTTTTACTTTAAATAAAAAGCATATCCTTCAATAATTTTGAGTGTGGTCAGTAGCAGACTCACCGCCGTATTCACAAAGCATTCAATCTCCGTTAAGTCCTAACTGAGGACCTCAGTTAAGGGTAAATAAGAATCGCAACCTCAGTTAACGTGAAAATTAACTTGAAACAGGCCTGTTTCACCACCGTTAAATACGTTAACTGAGGTTGCGATTCTTATTTATCCTTAACTGATGACCTCAGTTAGGACTTAACGGAGATCGAATGCTTTGTGAATACGGCGGTCTAGGTCGTGTAGTAACATGTTTATATAACGCAGTTTTATAAACAAGGGTAGTGTAGTACATATGTAGTTCAGATAGAATCTTATTACATATTTTGATCTGGAATTCGTTGTATTACAAGGTAATGTTTTTCCGGACTATAGGACGTCTTGGGCTCTATAGTATTAGTACTCTATATTCCGACAAATTCGATAGTCCGAGACTGCCTTTCAAATCGTTTGTCGGACTACCGGGGGTCCAGTGTACAATTAATAAACAAACCATAGTGAACAGGTTGGAACCTGCCGCAGCACATACAAGCCAACATCACTTTACTTATTCTTGTAGGATATGCTTGCAAGTATAAGGTGATCATTATGAATACGAAAAAAGGAAATGCTTTTACTCTTACCTTTTTCTTCAACTGAAAACCTTATACTTTCATCTTATTCTTACAAGGATATCCTTCAGTTTTATGAATACGGCTCAATGACTGGAATCACAACTTTTGACATGATCGATTTGGAAACCGTAGACTGATCTGATCTGATACAACAAAAACCGTAAGAAAATAGGTTTATACTGGAAACACTATTTAACGAAAACAGTAATATATTGTCTTGTTAACTCGACTAGCTAACAACAGATCTGCATGAATATTAATCATTACGAAGAACTAAAATTTCGTAGAGTAAGGCAAAAATGGGGCGTAACATACGATCTTTGGGTTGAAGAGGTATAAACCGTTCGTATCATTGGATTGCATGGATCCTGTGTTTGTTAGGTGAACATAATTGGTGGCTCCAACAATATTCAGCCATCATGTACATCCCATCTACATTGATACCGTGCCTCCATCACCTTCAAAACGTGCTCATCACTGACTGCCAGCCAGATGGCAAAGTTGCTTCAATATGTCATCACAAGTCCTTTTCTCCTTGGATGGATTCAAAACCGTGGGATGGATATATGTATAATAGAACTAAGATGTTCATTATCGACGAGGCGCAACACAACTGTATTTCTCGAAGTAAATAAAGATTCAGATGCAAATCTCTGGACCTAATGAATGTTTATATTTTCACAATTATTATTGTAATCAGTAGGTCTAAGCTGATCCTTCGACTCAAAATACGAGACATTACGAACGAATTATTGCTCCCTGGTATGGAATGTCAAAAATACAAAAATCATTCTTTGATTCGTAGAATAATAACTAAAACTGACGACATGGCAATAATGTGAACAATGTGACTACTACAACTGGAACAGGATTTTAATCGGTGCAGTATTCAGCTAACTACAAATTATTCATTTATTGTGATAGCATGTTGACATAGAATTACATACCTTATATTAGTTACATTGCACCAAGTGTCACATTCAAGGTAGGTGGACGTGTTTCACCATATTTCATTAATGCCAAGATAAACGTTCAAGCCGACCGAACAGATTGAGTAATGTATTAATAAATTATTCTAATTCAAAGCCTGGCTTACCTGCCATGATAGATGTATATGGAACTACAGGAAGGGAGGAGGATATGTAATGATTCAGGGGGATGTCAAGAGAGCCAACTAGAAAATTGGTTGTACTGGTTTCGAGAGTTTAAAATTCAGACTTAAGCCCGATTTATAAACTCTGTCGTTCCATGCAGTTCAGTTCCGCGCAGATGAGTTCAACATGAACCAACGTATTCAAACGGAGTCATTTATAAACTTTTGTCGTGCTGTTGGTCGCCGTTGGGCATTTTCCGGTTCTGTTCAAAATATGCTCATGTTTTATATTCGTCGTTCAGTTACGTTCGCTGCTCGGCTGTGGACCGATACTGATCTTGTATTTTGTCACGTGAGTAAGCGCTGTGATGACAAGAATCAGCTGATTATGATTTATGTTGCTGCCCTCATTGAAATCATCCAGAAAGGTTAGGTGCACTGACATGTCGGGAACGACGCCGAACTGCGAACTCTGGGTTTATATAAATTGACCCTCGACAAATGAACAAACTGCACCCATCGGCGAACTGATATGCACTGCACTGAACGACAGAGTTTATAAATCAGGCTCTAATATGCAACCGCAGTAGCTTGAACTACATTTTTACCATACCGTTTACTAGTCAGACCTTCATACAAACGATAATGCAGTTGCAGACTGCTAGAGCTGCTTACCAGTACTTGATAAATTTGCAACTTATTGTACTGAACTAAGCGAGAATTCCGGAGTCGAACCCTTTCGAAGGTCTATAAAATAAAATGGTAAAAACTTTACAACTACCATAAATTGTCATACCCGTCCAATGAGAGCATTAACCGCATACGCGCATGAGTGAGCTTTTAATAGGTACATGGTCTAAGATCCGAAGAGAGGTCGTCTTGCACCCATCTGTTTACCAGATACATTTTTATTCAGTGTACTTGTATAACAGGTGATATTAATTTACTTACCTGCTATATAAGGAAACCATAGAAAATGTTGTTGAAATTAAAACATAATTTCCATGAACATATTTTTATAGGCAATAATTCTGTATTCGTCTATCTATGAGACTGAAAAAAGAGTTGCATTTGGTAAACCGACGGGTGCAGAATGACCTCCCTTCGGATGTACTGTCGAGACTTCGATCGCCAGGAAACTTTCTAGAATACAGGCATGCAGTGCATGTATATCTGTACCCGCCTACCCTCACAAAGCAGTTTCTGGTGCAAAAGACTTCAACCGATTTGGATCTGTCGCGCATAGACTTTCACTTAAGTTAACAATTAAGTTAATGACAAACTGAGCCCAGTTATACAACGCATTATTACGTCTAAACTCTGGAATTTGCATTAAAACTGATGATGCGTTGGATATGATATGTATGTTTCTAAGTCAGCTGAAAATTCAAGTGTGTAGACGTCATAATGCGTTCCATACGTCCACATACCACGTACGTGGTCTCAGTTTTTCTTTACCTTCATCCTCGTGAAATAGCTCCGTGTGAATGACCAGTCATTGCTTCAATGAACTGAGTCAAGCTTTGGTAGGTTAATTACTTAACTTAAATGTTAACCACTTGGAAAAGCACTGGAGTCAGGAGCTTTGGTGCGCTTGTTCGACCAGTCACCCGTCTAAGTATTGAACTAGACCAAGGCTGCTTGACATCCAGAAAACAAAAGATTTCCAAATATTTCCAAGCATATAGATCCGATCGAGTTCAGATATATAACTTCGCTGTAGAATAAGGTTTTGAAGGCTCACCCATATCTGACGAATAGTTTTTGCGCGTATGTTCTGGGGACCATCGCGTTATAGTTTTGCCCAAATGTATAATTTGATTCTGTGGTGCCGTCCGGCCGTTGCCACGATAACTTGAGAACGGAAAGAGCTAGCGACTTGAAATTTAAAGGGTAGGTGGCGCATCCCAATACGACGGACAAGTTCGTTAATGGGTATAATCGGCCCAATGGTTTCCGAGTAATAATTTTGTTTTCAACCAAAATAAATCCGATCGGATTGCTGAATAGTTGAAGATTATAAACCTAAGCACGTTTGTGAAATTTTGTGAGAATCGTGTCACTAGAAAATTTTGAAAAAATTATTAAAAAATATTATTTATGACACGATAACCTGAGAACGGAAGGAGATAGCGGCTTGAAATTTTCAGGTTAGGTTGTGCATCTGAATGCGACATTTGGGTTCGTTTATAAGCATAATCGGCCAAACGTTTTAGAGTTATAGCCATCTGAAATTTTCTCAAATTTGGTTGTTTTTTGTTCCTCATTAACTCGAAGAATACAAAACCGATTGAATTCAAACAAGGTTATTAGTTGTAGAATTCCAACGCGAAAATTCTTGCTGAATTTCGTGAGGAGGGTATAACTAGAAAATTAAAAAAAAAATAATTGAAAAAAAATTCTATATATCATAAACTATTCGTCCGGCATGGCTGAAATTTTGGAAGAACCTTCAGAACCTAATTCTACTGCAGAGTTCCAAGTTTGAACACGATCGGATCTATATTGTTGGAGAACCGAGCAGCTTTGTGAGTTCGGTAGCTGGATGCGAATCGTCGTATGATATGTTGTCTATGATCGTATTTTTGCGAGAACCTTCAAAATATGAATGTCATGATGACATATTTTTGCGCGTATGTTATGGGAAAATCGTGTTATTTCATCACAAATCTATGGGAGATGATAGCCCTACATTAGCGGTCAAACCTGGTTTTGAAAGAGATCCTCCTTAGGAGGAGGCAACCAAATATTGAAGGGATTTCTATGAACAAGAGTGAATATCTTTGAGAAATAGAGAAGGCGATTCTTCTTCAAGAGATCCATGTGCCTTCAGAGGAGTATATTTGCGACAGGGGACTTTTGAAAGGTTATGTATTATTTTTAATATGATATTGCTGAAATTTTGCTGAAGGCTTCTGATCTTGTAAGGCGAGAGGCTTATTTGTGGATATTAAATCTCTTGATGGGTAGAGAGGAATTTTAGGCCAGTTTTTCTATCACTAATGAGGATATATCTTTATGTTTCACCCCATCACCTTTAGATCTATCAATGGACATTTATTGGTTAAGAATAAGTAATTGAATATTACTGGGATTCAATTGAATTTCATTCAATATGTTAGTAACTAAACTTATAATTTTCTTTACTTTGATTATTTAAATATGACATTAATTCCAGTAATATTTTTCAAGAATAATTATGTATTCTTCTCCTAAAGAAGAATTGAAGGTAGACAATAATGTGTTAATTCTTTCATCATTGCTTTCTATCCTGACTTCACGAAAAAAAATTGGTTCAAGCACTGACGTGAAGTCAGGAGCTTTTGCGCTTATGTTCTATTGTCCATTCTCGTGTCTTGAACACTCTTAATCGAATTTACCATGGTGAATTCGATTAAGGCTGTCCAATACAGGAGAATAGACAATAGAATTCACATTGGTAAATTCGATTAAGGGTGTCCAATAAAGAAGAATGGACAATAGAACATACGCGCAAAAGCTCCTGACTTCACGTCAGTGCTTGTTTATGGATAACAGCGTGTAGTCATTTTGCCCAAATGTGTGTAACTTTGGAATTTTTTGCTGAGAACGGTCTCAAACGATTAGGTTCGACGCGCTAATGAATAATTCTAGGTCAAATTTGATTATGTCTGGCCGGTGGTTGCCATAATAACTTGAGAACGGAAAGAGATAGCGATTTGAAATGTTCAGGGTAGGTGGCGTGTCCAAAGTCGACGGGCAAGTTCGTTAATGGGCATAAGCGATCTAACGGTTTCCGAGTACAAATTTTGTTTTCAATCAATACAGATCCGATCAAACTGAAACTTGGTAACTGGTTGTAGAATACCGACACAAAGACGTATGTGAAATTTTGTGAAAATCGTATGAATAGAAAATAAAAAAAAGTTTTAAATACCTATATATTATATACACATCGGCAACATTAGTGTAACGGACAAAATCTAAACGAATTTTGTAGTTCATTTTCTATGAAACCGATTCTATGGCCGATTTTTGCCATTTTCGTTCTCAATTATAGCTTGATTCCATGCGAACATAACTGTTCTCAGTTACTACGTTTTTTGTTATACGCAGGGGTGAACAAAAAGAATGAAATCTAAGCTTTTATTCAGAACACCCTGTGGAGTAAATCGTTGACAGACGAGAATGTTTCGGAAAACTTATCTCATCTTTTCTGAATTTTTCCCTTTTTTCATTCATTGCGATATCTTTGAGAGAAATTACAGCACATGAATTGGAATAATGACAATTGGGCAAAGGTTCTGTTCACAGATGAGAGTCGGTTTTGCGTTAATTCATTTCATTAAAAAGAGAGACTATGAAGAGGAGAACATCGCCTACAATTCAACTTCACTCCCATTGTCTCTTTTGGTGGAGATTCAGTGATGGTCTGGGTCTCTGGGTGGGATTTGTTTGGGGGCGACGAACAGATTTAGTGGTGATCGAGGGTGCGTTAAATGTACATGGATACATTGAAATTATTCTACAGGAGATTGTCTTAACATTGTCTCCTTTCATCGGAGAAGATTTTTTGCTCGTGCACGATAATGCTCGCCCTCACGTGGCCCGTTGTGTAAACGACTTTCTGAATTACGTTGACATTAATGCAATGGATTGGCCAACATGTTCTCCAGACCTTAATTCAATTGAGTATGTTTGGGACGTATTAGGTAGAAGGCTAAGGAACAGAGTCCGTGCAGTGAAAATTAAGGAGCAATTGGCATATGCCCTAATAGAGATTAGCGATTAACTTCCTCAACAGATTATCGATAATGTTATTCTGAGCATGGGAAGACGGTTGATTGCGGTCATTAGAGTACGTGGAGGACATAAGATATTGAGCAGAATGAAAATTGTATTACCTCTCGATTATTGTTTTTGCGTATGAATGAAATGTTGTTGAACGAGAAATTAATGTTTTGAATCGCAAAGCTCTTAACGTTTTGTTTCAATTGATACTGAAACCGTTTAAAGTGCTGTAAGTTCTCACCTAATTAAAATATCGCAACGAATAAAAACAGAAAATGATCAGAAAAGATGGGGCAACATCTAAGTGTTCGTAAACATTATCGTCTGTCAAAGATTCACTCCACAGGGTGTTCTGAAGATTACCTTACTTTTCAATCTTTTTGTTCACTGTTGTATATAACAAAAATTGGTTCAAGCACTGACGTGAAGTCAGGAGCTTTTGCGCGTATGTTCTATTGTTCATTCTCCTGTATTGGACAGTCTTAATCGAATTTACCATGGTGAATTCTATTGTCCGTTCTCCTGTATTGGACAATTTCTTGAACGAATTTACCATGGTAAATTCTAATTAAGAGTGTCCAATACAGGAGAATGGACAACATAAATTACCATGGTAAATTCGATTAAGGGTGTCCAATACAGGAGAATGGACAATAGAACATACGCGCCAAAGCTCCTGACTTCACGTCAGTGCTTGAACCAATTTTTATATGTTTGAGTATAACAACCCAGGCAATGGATCTCTGAAATCTAAACAATCCTGCAACTTTGCCGTCAGCATTTAAATCAACGATATTGATTCTTGTCATATTTCGAATATTCCTTAAAATTAATTCAACTGAAAATTTCATGGAATAATCTAATAATTTCAATAAAATTGATATTTCTTTCAGGTCATAAATAAATTAGGGGACCAACCATTCACAAAGTTCGATGAAGAGGTATTTTCTAGTTATCTACAGTTTTGCGGAATAGGATTAAGGAACGCGCATTTATACGAGAAATCGCAGCTCGAAATCAAGAGGAACCAAGTCTTATTGGACCTGGCACGTATGATCTTCGAGGAACAAAGTACTATTGAACATGTAGTGTTCAGGATACTAACGCACACGCAAAGTCTTATTCAATGCCAAAGAGTACAGGTGAGTTGACTTTTAAGTACATTAACATGCGATAAGAACGTTATGTTTGACAATCTGATAGATATGTGTATGTATGTAAAAAATGTGTTAGTGTGCGATGCCTTATATACTCGTACACTGCTCAACAATTGACGTGGAATCTAGTTGCCATTTTCTAGCAGCCAAATTCTTTCTAGCAGCCCAATGACCAGTGGCGTCGGTAATAATTCCAAATAAATAAATAATTCGTTTTCGTTAGGACTACCCTTTAGACGGCTTTTAAATCAACCAGCTCTTGACAGGTTTCGGTCTTACCTATAGGAAGTGCCTGTGCCAAATATCAGTTTGGCTAAATATTTTCAAGGGGTCCATATTGGGATTCTTCGGGAAATCGACAAGGGAGAACTACCCTTTAGACGGCTTGCAAATCAACCAGCTCTTGTCAGGTTTCGGTCTTACCTATAGGAAGTGCCTGTGCCAAATATCAGCCTGGCTAAGTTTTTTTAAGGGGTCCATTTTGGGATTTTTCGGGAAATCGACTATGGATAGCTACCCCTCAGACGGCTTGCAAATCAACCAGCTCTTGAAAGGTTTATCTCTTACCTATAGGTAGTGCCTGTGCCAACTATCAGCCTGGCTTAATATTTTTGAAGTGCATTCATGAGAATATTTACTTACTTACTTTGTATAATGGTTTCATTATCATACGTATATATTAGTATAATGTCGTGTAATTTGGAGTCCATATGCTGTGAGTGGTCCATTGTGTTGAATAAAAAAATGGTTCAAGCCCTGTGGACAGGAGCTTTCTGGCGCTCTAGTTCAAACAGATAAATTATATCTCCGAAAGTGTTGGTTTCTCAGAGTTGGGAATTAAATCAATGTATTCTTATGATAGAACTGCATCATAAAGGAAATTCAATTCAAATAATAGTTTATTTATCAATATTAAATGAGCAATCTGAGAATGAGAACTGCACCATGGAAGAAATCGAATTAAAATAGATGAAATGAATTTGACCGTCTCTTATAGAACAGGATGACATGTACGAGTATGAACACAGATCATATAATAAAGCTTGGAGAGAATAATTATAACATTCTGTGAAAACATAGAAGTACAATACATTATTGAAATTTCGAAAAATCATATCTTCGAAAGTATTAGCTTGTTGGAGTTGAAAATGATATCAATGGATTTTTATGGTGAAACTGCATCTTAAATAGAAATTGAATTTGAAATTTGTTTAAAAATAAAATTTGTGTTTTCGCTACTCCGAATCCATAGGCCTATTTTGCCCAGTAACGAACTTAACCGAGATATTCATCTCCCTAACCTACTCTGAAAATTTCAACTGCCTAGCTCATTGCGTTCGAGAGTTATTGTAGAAAATTTTTTTTTAATTTTAAAAAAAAATTTTTGACACTTTGCGGTAACCTGGTCAATACAAAATACACATGAGTATAGAGGTCATGATTCTACAATTTGATGCTAAATTTCAGATAGATCAAGTGATCGGTTTCGGAAATATTCATAAAAAATATTTTTACTAAAATCGGCCATAACTCCGAAACCGCTTTATGGATTTCGCCCATTAACTTGTCCGAGATATTTACGCTCCAAACCCACCTTGCAAATTTCAATCCTCTAACTCCTTTCGTTCGAGAGTTATCGTGCAACGGCCGGCCGGACAGAATCGATTTCGACCTTGGATTCTTGATCAGTGAGTAGAACCAAATCGTTTGAGACCATTTTCGCCAAAAATTCGAAAACTACAGACATTTGGGCAAATTGATAAGCACTCTGTTACGAGGAACTAGAGCACCAAAAAGTACCCATCAATCATTCATTGCATATCCCTACGAAAACGAATTATTTATTTATTTGGAATTATTAATGTCGCCACTGTTCATTTGGCTGCTAGAAAATGGCAGCTAGATTCACACCGGTGATGATACAGAAATCTCCAGCTTGCATACGTCAGTGATTGATATACACAGGGTGAGTTGTACATTAATTTTAACCATAGATTCCTCTCATCAAATAAAACACTATTCCCATTTACCATTTTTCCAGATTCCGCTCATGTAAAAAGTTACAAATGTTCGAAGATTTCAAAATGTGCTGGTTCCACATTAATAAAATATTCGGAAAGCTATATCATCTGATGCTTGACATCAATCAAATGTTTGGGATATTTACTCGCTCAATTCTTATTGTTTGGTTCTGGATGCAGCATTTGTAACAACACTATTCCACTTTTCTTTACTATCAAAACAGACATTTCCACCTGATTTTAATCCAGATCTAATTGTTTTCACTATAAGACAACACAATTTCATCATCGCATTGAAAATTCCTCAAATAAACTAATTCCCATACAAATTTTAAATGTATAATACAGTCGTTTATCATACAAATGCAGAAATGCTCCGACCTCATTAATTAATTAAACTCTATGATCTGACCTACACTAAAGAAAGATATACTGCCGTATTCACAAAGCATTCAAACCGCCGTATTCACAAAGCATTCAATCTCCGTTAAGTCCTAACTGAGGTCCTCAGTTAAGGATAAATAAGAATCACAACCTCAGTTTAAGTGAACATTAACGTGAAACAGGCCTGTTTCAGCACCGTTAGATACCTTAACTGAGGTTGCGATTCTTATTTATCCTTAACTGATGACCTCAGTTAGGACTTAACGGAGATTGAATGCTTTGTTAATACGGCGGATGGTGTGGAAGAACGTTGCCGGATGTATTAATTACATTGTTGTAAAACCAATGAAATCACACTGTTTTGAGCATACATCATCTTCGACTTCGATGGTGAACGAGAAAAAGTTATGCAACGTGGTTCAATTTACAATATGGAATCGAGAATTCAAGCTCTGAGACGGATTCATAAGAGAAGAAATTTTTCTGGAATTGTTATCAGATTTCATAACATTGCATAATGAAGAGTATCTCTAAAACAGTGCGTTTAAGGAGAAATTATTAAGAAGAATTTAATTCTTTAAAACTACATTTTAAATATTCTTGACTTAAAGTTAAACTTTATCTGCTTTTTGCGCGTATGTTCTGGGGAACATCGCGCTATCATTTTGCCCAAATGTCTGTAACTTTCGATTTTTTTTACGAAAATGGTCTCAAATGATTCGGTTCGACTCCCCAATGAAGAATTCGAGGTAAAATTTGATTCTGTCCGGCCGGCCGTCCGGCCGTTGCCACGATAACTTGAGAACGGAGAGAGCTAGCAACTTGAAATTTTCAGGGTAGGTGGCGCATCTCAATACGACGGACAAGTTCGTTAATGGGTATAATCGGCCCAGTGGTTTCCGAGTAATTATTTTATTTTCAACCAATATAAATCCGATCGAATTGAAACTTGGTGAATAGTTGTAGAATATATATACCTAAGCACGTTTGTGAAATTTTGTGAGAATCGTATCGCTAGAAAATCATTAAAAAATTATTAAAAAATATTTTTGTTGTCACGATAACCTGAGAACGGAAAGAGATAGCTGCTTGAAGATTTCAGGTTAGGTTGTGCATCTGAATGTGACATTTGAGTTTGTTTATGAGTATAATCGGTCAAACGGTTTTAGAGTTATGGCCATCTGAAATTTGGTTGTTTTTTGTTCCTCATTAACTCGAAAAATACAAAACCGATTTAATTCAACAATGGTTATTAGTTGTAGAATGCCAACGCGAAAATTCTTGCAAAATTTCGTGAGGATAGTATTTGTAGAAAAATTTTAAAAAATCATTGAAAATTGAAAAAAAAATTCAATATATCAGTAACTGTTCGTCTGAAATTTCTGAAATTTTGCAAGAGCCTTTAGAACATAACTCTACTGCCAAGTTTCAAGTTTTAACACGATCGGTTAAATATTGTTGGAGATTCGAGCAGCCTTGTGTGAGTTCAGTAGATGGGTGACCGTTGCCTCGGTAACTTTCGAACGAAAGGAGATAGGGACTTGCAATTTTTAGGGTAGGTTGCGTATCTGAATGGGAGAATTAAGTTCATTTTTGGGCATAATCGGTCTAACGGTTTCCGAGTTATACCTCAGGGCCTTTTGCGCGTATGTTCTATGGTCCATTCTCCTTAATCGAATTTACCTTGGTAAATTATGTTGTCCATTCTCCTGGACTCTTAATTCGAATTTACCATGGTAAATTCGAATTAAGACACTCTTAATACGAATGATTATGATACTCTTAATTCGAATTTACCATGGTAAATTCGAATTAAGAGTGTTGTGACGACCTTTTCTACCCTACGGACTTTTCCTCGGGCGCCAGTTGCAAATTTTGTTCCAAGGTTGCAACTCCTTGTCGTACACTTCCCTTTTCCCCAGGTAGCCTTTACACAGTTGGAGAAGGGTTCACTACAATCTATGGTGTAAGCGATTGAGTGGTACCAGTTTCTTTCGGATAATGCGGTCTTGATAAATAATGTAATAAAACTCACTATAACTATGTACAAATATATTACCATATCACTACCATTCACTGTCTGAAATATGAATATATACAGTATACACGGTCAAAGGCAGATGATAAATGTGATGTAAGGTATACTACAGCAGTGAATGTCAACGGTGATTGCGGAGGTGAGAATAGCGAGCAGAGCGGGTAATATAAGCAGTAAAAGCATCAACAGGACCACAGGACAGACAATGAGAGCATACAGTACCAAGTGAAAGTGCTGAAGGTAATAAAAATTTAGGGTCCCTTTGGCTATAATAGATATATGCTTGTGTTCCCAACTTATTAACGTCACAAAATAATCGGTCCCTATGTTTCGGACGGTCAAATATCTTGTTCACGGTTCGGCAATTCAAACCCGAATACCAGACCGAGTAACCCACCTCGTGCTAGCACGATATGGACATTCACCTCAATCCAATTATTCGAGGATACCTCAGACGCAACACCGCTTCTAGTTCAACCCCTAAAATGCCAGGGCTCGGTCGCTGAAACACTAGGGTCTGAACAGGAAGTTGTCGGAGTGACGTCCTACAACGCTCACAAAGATAATGAAATAAAAATTAAATCCCGGACAATTCAACAAAACAATAAACTAGCGGGGTGTCTGAGGGTTGTTACCCTTGCTCACAGCTCGGCTTTCAAACTCGAATACCAGACAGAGTAACCCACCTCGTGCTAGCACGATATGGACATTCACCTCAATCCGATTATTCACGGATGCCTCAGACGCAACACCACTTCTAGTTCAACCCCTAAAATGCCAGGGCTCGGTCGCTGAAACACTAGGGTCTGAACAGGAAGTTTACCGGAGTTACGCCCTACAATGCTCACAAAGATAACAAATCAAAATATGATACCGGAAAATTCAATAAAATAATATACAAGCGGGTGTCGGAGGGTTGTTACCCTTGCTCACAGCTCGGCAATCAAACTCAAATACCAGACCGAGTAACCCACCTCGTGCTAGCACGATATGGACGTTGACCTCAATCCAATTATTCAAGGATGCCTCAGACGCAACACCACTTCTAGTTCAACCCCTAAAATGCCAGGGCTCGGTCGCTGAAACACTAGGGTCTGAACAGGAAGTTTACCGGAGTTACGTCCTACGATGTTCGCAAAGACAACGATTAATTCAAAATAAAATACCAGGCACTTCAATAAAATAATACACCAATGGGGTGTCAAAGGGTTGTCACCCTTGCTCACAGTTCGGCAATTCAAACTCGAATACCAGACCGAGTAACCCACCTCGTGCTAGCACGATATGGACGTTGACCTCAATCCAATTATTCAAGGATGCCTCAGACGCAACACCACTTCTAGTTCAACCCCTAAAATGCCAGGGCTCGGTCGCTGAAACACCAGGGTCTGAACAGGAAGTTTACCGGAGTTACGTCCTACAATGTTCGCAAAGATAACAATCAATTCAAAATAAAATAACGGACACTTCAATAAAATAATACACCAATGGGGTGTCAAAGGGTTGTCACCCTCGCTCACAGTTCGGCAATTCAAACTCGAATACCAGACCGAGTAACCCACCTCGTGCTAGCACGATATGGACGTTGACCTCAATCCAATTATTCAAGGATGCCTCAGACGCAACACCACTTCTAGTTCAACCCCTAAAATGCCAGGGCTCGGTCGCTGAAACACTAGGGTCTGAACAGGAAGTTGTCGGAGTTACGTCCTACAATGTTCGCAAAGATAACAATCAATTCAAAATAAAATACCAATAATTCACTAATGGAGTCGGATCACCCTGTATACAACAAAGTCGGAAATAAATTCTTTAAGCTAATTTGTTAACCTGACTAATTATCAAGCATCTGACCTGACTCGGAGCGAATGGAAATGAAGGAACACAAGCAATACGGAGAATAAACGGCAAGCCAAAGGGCCCACGGAATGCTTACCAAAATCAGAACTCACTTTCACTCACAAGTTACGGTTAAAATAGAGTCTCTTTCTCGTACAACGGTAATCAAAATCAAAACTACGGTTTATCGGTGTTTTCGGAAAAATAATTCGGTTATGATATTCGGTGCAATTAATCTTCAAAAATCGGAAATCTATCAAAAGTTTATACGTCTTAACTCGGAAATCTAGCGAAAAGTTCTCAATTTTGACTCGGACAGCCCTTTTATAGACTCGGTCGGATGGCATGTCACATGATCTCAAATTCGTCTAATTTTGAAGGGAGGTGGATTTTGGACGTCTCTGATTGGTCCGACATTATGTCATTTATTCTAGAAGGAATTCGAACACTCGAGAGCATAAACAACGGACCTCCAGTTTTTGCGCCTTTTCATCGCAGAATTATCTTTCCGCATCTGGCAAAAAACGGCGATAAGCGATAAACTGGAGTTGACGGATTTTTTTCTACATAGGCTGTGATTTTAAAATGCATCCGAATAATCGGAATGATTTTAAATTCCCTATATGAATATTTTCTCGATATAATTAATTCTCGCATTTAAATTATATGGCAACGGACTGAACGGAAGTTTCGAATTTCCTTCATGAACGTATCTTACGGTATGACTCTACGGAATAAATGCAGGAATTATCTCGAAATGAAAAATCTTGGAAACAATATCCTGAATTTATTTAGTAACGGAAAAACACTTCGTTACACACCCCCCTTTCTTCCGCAAAAAAAAAGAAAAACAGAGGTTTTCTTTATTTTTACCTCAGACTTGCTCTATTTTCCATTACCTATTACCTATCACCTATTACCCCTACTCGCTCATTCATCACCTATTTGCAGACGGCGTAGAAAACGCCGGGCTGCCATAGCATCGGCATCTGGTAGGTGGGTGTGGCCAGGATCTCACACTGCACGCCGACGGATCTTCTGGAACGGCCAGACGAGGGACCCACTCTGGGTAGCGTTTCCATGTTTCTACGGGGTCCGGGTTGTAGTCGGAGGTCCGGTTCGTTCATCGGCCGAGTGCTTTTCGACCGGCAAGGGCATTCACGGGATAAGACTCCCAATCGACCGCAACCGGAACAGAATAGCTTTGCAGCGTTGTTGCATTCCCTCCTGGCATGTCCAGTCAATCCACATCGCCAGCATGCGCCCTTGGACAACTGCACGTACTGGGGTTCCCTCCGTGGGTGATTGGCTTTCTTCCTCCTTCCTTGGGTTCTCCCCTTCGGTAATCGGGCGGTTCGGTTGTCGGCATGGGTTCTACTCGACGCAGGTGTTCGGTTGTCTCGGTGAGCTCGTGGAACCTTGGGTCGTGTTCTTGACTTCCTTTTCGTTGCCTGGGTTCCGCAGCGGTTCTGGGACGAGTTCTTGCGGTGGGCTTCCTGTCTCGAAGTTGAGGGTTTGGTTACTCGTTCAGGCCCTGGCGGAGTTCTCAGGTCTTTCTGGGCATTCATGGCGTCCCGTTCTTCGCGCCACTTCTCCATCCCATCGCCGTACTCCTCCTCCATCAGGTCATCATGGCCCGCTGGTGACGATTCCACGAGGTCAGTGTCGAGGTTTTCCCACTCTACTAAGGACATATTTCCCTCTGAAAACTAATAAAATTTAGAGACCTCGAATTACGACTGTCAGTTTACGGTAAAGCCAACCTGTGGGTTCAGGGTGCCTCGACGTACGGACGGACGGTTACCTCCGTGGCAGCCATAGCTTCCTCAGTGTGCCGTCCGGAAGCTGAAACACCCAGCGTCTTCTTCTGTTCTCGCCTGGAGGTCGGTATTTTACAAGGCGACAACTGAAGCTGGCCGTCCATTTACCGTGCGGCTGAAGGCCTAGGGCCTCCTGGAAACTAGGTCCTACCATCTCGGGGTTGTCCGGACCATTCGGAGCGGCTGCTCCGGGGCAGCCAATATGGAGTTCCCCGGAACCCACGGTTTCCACCGCAGGAGTATCGTCGACTGCGACTTCACGTCGGAAAATCTCCTGGCAGTCTTCCGCCGAGGGTCGCTCCGCCGGGTCTTCCATAAGCAGTCGGCCGACAATCCCCATCCACCTCGGTGGCAAACGCAACATCTCGTGTCCCCAGTATTGATCCTGGACGGCAGCTATGTCCTCGAGCTTCGCTGCTCGAAACGGAACTGCCCCAGTCGTCACGTAGATGACCACCATCCCCATGGACCAGATGTCGACGGGTGCTCCATAGGGGTGGCCACGGGCCACCTCCGGGGCCATATAGGGGATGGTTCCTGCCAACTGGTTGGTGGTCGGGGTGTCCGGGGAGGTCTCCCAGGCTAACCCAAAGTCGGCCAGACAAACTCTCCCCTCTCTAACCAATAAGTTCTCCGGCTTCACGTCTCGGTGGACTACTCCCAGGGCGTGACAGGCGGCCAGACCGGCGAACGCCTGACCCAGTACCTCCCGACTCCTCTCTATTGGCAATGGGCCCTCTCTCTGCACGAGGCTATGCAGGTCTTCGGCCATCAGCTCCAATCCTATGGCGAGGGTGTCGCCGTCCACGTAGCTGGTGACAAGCCTGACTATGTTGGGGTGCCTGAGACGTCGGAGGAGATTCCGCTCGGTCAGCGCAAGCTCGCTGATGGGGGCAACCTTCAGGGCGAAATTCTCTCCTCTGTCTCGCCGAGCCACCTCGTACACTCGGCCGAATCCTCCCTCGCCAAGGCAGCGAACGATTCGAAACGGACGGGACGGTTCTTCCACCGCTCCTTGGGGCAACGTTTCTTCCGAGGAAGTGGAAGATATTACTATTACGGGTTCGGTCATGTTCTGTAAGAGAGGAATCGCAGGGGTAATGTAACGGACGGCGGTACCGGTTAGTATGCTCTCTTAATGTCTGCGGTTTATGGGGTATTCGCGCTCGACAGCGGTTCGTCAATGTTCTCACCTCCTCGGTACGGTTTCAAATCCTTAATGTGGATATTTCGAAGATACCTTCCGGACGTGTCTTTCAGGTCGTAGACCACAGGAGACACTACCTTGACAACAGTATACGGACCGGCGTATTTAGCGGCCAACTTAGACGCAAAACCGTCTACTGCCGAAGATAAATGATGTTCTCGGCGCCAGACCTGGTCTCCTAATCTGCATGACCACTCTCTCCTTCGAAGGTTATAATAACGGCGCTGTTCGTTGAATGCCTTCGCCAGTTGGACACGCACGAAATCATGCGTTTCCCGCAGTCGTTTGATTCGGTCGGCGTACTGGTCCACGCCCAGTACGAGCGGTTCATCGACGGACTCCTCACCATTACCTGGATCAGGAGATGTTCGGCGGTTCGTCTCTGGGGACCGGACCTCCCTTCCAAAATTCAGGAACGCTGGGGTGAATCCGGTCGACTCATGTTTCGCCGAGTTCAAGGCGAAGGTTAATTCAACCATGTGTTCGTCCCAGTTGCGATGATCTCCTTCGCAGAATTGCGCTATCATGGTCTTGATCGTTCGATTCGCCCTTTCCACCGGATTACACTGGGGAGAATATACTGGGGCGAACCGATGACGTACACCTAAGCTCCTGAGGTTTCCCCTGAACAATCTGCCGTCGTACTGGGAACCATTGTCGCTGATGACGGTCCTGGGACATCCAAACTTCAGCACCACCTGCTCGTAAAATGCCTGGAACACCCCTTTTCCAGTGGCGGCCCTGAGGGGTTTACACTCGATCCACTTGGAGAAACGGTCCTGGAACATCACTAAGAAGGTGTTACCCTTCTTCGAACGGGGAAGTGGTCCAATTAAATCCGTGCTCACAGTATGCCACGGTTCGGTAATCGTGTATGGCTGCATTTTCCCAGCGGGTTTCTGTTGGCATACCTTATACTTCTGGCATTGTGCGCACCTCCGCACATATTGGGCCACTTCGCGGAACATTCCGGGCCAATAGTAGTTTTGGGCCACCCGGGATATGGTCTTCGCGACACCCAGATGACCAGCCACTGGCTCGTCATGGTTCTCCTTCAACACGGCCTGACGGTCCTCGGTAGGGACACACAATTTCCACGGAGTTCCCATCTCGGTTTCTGCGAAATCGTTAGAGTTCCAGAAATGACGGTACAACTTGCCGTTCTGGATGCGGTAGTCGGGATGGTCCGCTGGCTCTTTCGACACTTCTTGGAACCTCCGGGAGTACCAGGAACACAACACCACATCTTCGGCTAAGCATGACTCCTCTCGGTACGGTAAAGGGTCCCGTGACAAGGCATCCGCCACACGATTAAGGGCACCCTTCCTGTATTTGATCTCGAAGTCATACTGTTGAAGGAAGACACTCCATCTCGCTATCCTCCCGGTCGGTGACTTGATCGACTGCAGCCAGCGAAGGCTCATGTGGTCGGTTATTACGGTGAAGTGGTACCCCTCTACGTATGGCCTCATCTTGTCGATGGCCCACACTATAGCCAAACACTCCTTCTCGGTCACTGAATAATTTTTCTCGGCATCATTCAGCGTACGGCTGGCGTAGGCAATCACACGTTCATGCCCATCCAACACTTGGGTTAGGGCGGCCCCAAGTCCGGTTTCGGATGCGTCGGTCTGCAAAGTGAACGGTTGTGAGAAGTCTGGGCAGGCCAACACAGGGGACTCGGTTAGCTTTTCCTTCAACATCTCAAAAGCCTGCTGTTGTTCGGGATCCCACTTCCACCTTTGTCTCTTCTTCAGTAACAGAGTCAGGGGTGTTACAATCTTCGTGAAATCTTCCACGAACCTACGGTACCAGCTGGCCACCCCCAGGAACCTACGTAGTTCCCGGACTGTCCTCGGTGGGGCCATAGAATTTATAGCCGTGATCTTCTCCGGGTCGGTCGCAATCCCATCTTCCGTCACCACATGTCCTAAGTACTTGAGGGACTTCTTTACGAACTCGCATTTCTCTGGGTTGATTTTCAGCTTGGCCTCCCTGAGACTTCGGAATACGGCTTGCAGGTTCGACAGGTGTTCGTCGAACGTTTCTCCCAGTACCACTATATCATCCAAATACGCAAAAGCCACTGGGTCCATCCTGGGGCCAATCACACGATCCAGAAATCGTTGGAATGTCGCCCCAGCAGAGTGCAAGCCGAACGGCATTACCTTGAACTGGAACAAGCCTCTTCCAGGAACGGTGAAGGCAGTGATGGGTTTACTCGATTCGGTAAGGGGAACTTGCCAATATCCCTGTCTCAAGTCCAGCGTCGAGATGTACTTGGCCTTCCTGAGCTTGTCCAGGATTCCAGCAATGTACGGTAGTGGGTATGCGTCCTTGACAGTGACCTCATTCACGGCCCGAAAGTCGATGCAAAATCGGGGTTGGCCATTTGACTTCTTCACTATGACCACACTCGAGCTCCAGGGAGAGTGAGACGGTTCTATGATGCCCTCCTCCAGCATCCTGCTCACCTCTTGATCGATGATCTCCTGCATCTTCGGATTATAGGGGCGGTATCTCTGTTTGATCGGCTCGGTTCCAGGTTTGAGCTTGATTTGGTGGTATATCATATCTGTTAGACCTTGTACCTCTTCGAACCCACCGATCTCCCGCTCCAAAACTCCTGCAGGATTCGTTTCTCCTTCGAAGTCAGAGAGCCTATAGCGTAGTTTTGTGGTACGCTCGGTGGCAGTACGGGACTGGTCAGCGGTTCCCCTCCCAGGAAACATCGGGTAGTTCGGAAGTCGATCTGGAAGTCATGAGACGACAGTAGGTCCATACCCAAAATCAGGTCCATGGGTAGTTGTGGGACCAAGAACAGTCGTGCTTCAATCAGCGTGTTTCCTATCTTCAGTTGGGGGTGATATACCTCTTCAACGGTGACGGAACTTCCATTCGCAACGGTCGCCAGCATGTCGTGGACTTGGTCTGGGAATATCCCACCATTCCGACAACTCTGGGCTGCCCTTCCGCTTATGAATGAGCGGGATGCTCCGGTGTCCAACAAGGCCTGTACTAGCGTGTCTCCAATATAGACGTTGATGATAGGGCGGTTTTCTCGGTTCGGCGGTTTCGGCTCTATTGGGGACGTGGGAGATGGGAACTGCCTTCTCCCCAGGTACTGGCAGCCCCGTTCTCGTTTCCCGAACAGCGACAATCCCTCGACAGGACTCCCTGCCGACCACATCGGGAGCAGAAGAGCCTTGGTCGAGATCGGCACTCACTCCTCATGTGACCAGTCTCACCACACCTCCAGCACCGTGGTCCTGTCTCCTTAAACTGGACCCTCCTGGGTTCAGGTGACTTTGTATTCCTGGGTCCGCCGATGCATGGAGTTGGCTGCTGGACGACGGTTTTCGGTTCCGTGACGGACGGCGGTTTGCCCGGGGGAGGCAGTTGTGCTGGCCGACTTGTCCCTTGATGTGCTACATGTAAGGGCAGGTTTCTCGGAGCTTTCGGCTGTGGGCTTTCATACACCAGGTGTGGTTCATCAATGAAACCCTTTCGAGCCGGCGGTGGGACGTAATTGTCAGCCTGCCACTGCACCAGCTCAAACACCCTTCCTTTGTCCAGTAACTGACGGTAGGTTTTGGTCTCCTGGAAAGCCAGTGCCTTTTGGAGGGTTGGCACCAGACGTTTCTTGATGATGGCTATCTGTTCTTCCTCGGACGGGCGTCTGGTCGTCAACTTCAAGAAGAGGTTCTGCATCCTGGTGACGAACAGCAACAGCTTCTCTCCGTCACCTTGGGTCCGTTTCCTGATCTCGTCGAACAAGTTCTCCTCGTAATCCGGGGGAAGGAAAGCTTCACGTAGTTGTTCCTTGAAGTCTTTCCAATCCCTGAAAGAACCTCTCCTTGGAACGTACCAATCCCTCGCATCCTTCTTGAGTAGCTCGAACACGGACTGGAACAGATTTTGGTGGTCGATGTGTCGAGCTTCAGCCAGCTGTTCGACCTCCTCCAGGAAGGTGTTCACACTGGTGGAACCATCGAAGTGGACTTGCCACTTATAGACGGGTACTAGCGGATGGTGGTCGTTTCGGTTTCTGGGACCATCTTGGCTGTCTTTGGTTTTAACTTCGGGGTTTTGGCAGTCAACCCTCGGTTCTCCTGACGGATTTTGCGATATCCTATCTGGTTCCATCGAACTATTCAGTTCTGCCTCTCGTTCCAAGAATGGGAAGGAGATCCTCCGGGTTGATTCCGCCACGGTCGGCCTACCCCTCCTTGCTGACCTCTGTATCCGGTCATCCTCCGGTCGTCTGATGGGACTGGTGAGGTTCAGCCGTTGACGGACAGCTTCACAAGCTCGTTCACGGAGTCGTTGGAGGAAATCCACGGTGAGTCCAGTCCTCAGCGAAGTTTCGGGTTGCTGGGTGACTGCGGTTCCGTCCCATTCGGAACGATTTCTTCGGTCCCCTTCCCTCCTGTTGGGACTTGGGGTTGTCGGGCACTCGGTACCCACGGCTAATTGTTCAACCAGCCTGGTGTTCTGAGTCCTGGGCTCAATCGGAACGTCGAAGCTAATCAGGTCGCCATCCTGTTCCAGTTGAGACACACTGTCCATTGCAGGATGTCCTGATCGGCTTCTGGTGTCCCCCAACGGATTCTGGAGGACCTGTCTGGACTCGGCAAGGATCTTGGCATCCTTCAACATCTCGTACGTCTGGGTCCAGACGCACTTTAAGTCCTCTAGCCTATCCTCTTCTTCCAACGAGGACGGTCTGATCTGGCTGATCCTGTTCTGGACATGTAGTAGACGGCTCCTTATCCGAGTCTCCTCGTTCGTCGCATTTTCCTCGTCAAATTCTCGGAGTTCCTCTACCAAATATCCCAGGATACGGTTGGCAGTGTCCATTTCCTCCTCGGTGTTCCTTGGCTTTGGGCAGAACGGTTTCCGCTGCGCAAGTACCTTACGCAACTCGGTACGGTTTTCATGGACAGTCCTCCTCGCTTGGCATCCCCGGGCTTCGAGTTCCCAGATCAACTCTTCAGCCCTCAGTCTGTTAACCTCCATGGTCATGACTGGCCTTTCCTGCTCCTGCGATCCTTGAAAGAAATCAGGTCCCTGCTCGGGCGCCATTTTGTGACGACCTTTTCTACCCTACGGACTTTTCCTCGGGCGCCAGTTGCAAATTTTGTTCCAAGGTTGCAACTCCTTGTCGTACACTTCCCTTTTCCCCAGGTAGCCTTTACACAGTTGGAGAAGGGTTCACTACAATCTATGGTGTAAGCGATTGAGTGGTACCAGTTTCTTTCGGATAATGCGGTCTTGATAAATAATGTAATAAAACTCACTATAACTATGTACAAATATATTACCATATCACTACCATTCACTGTCTGAAATATGAATATATACAGTATACACGGTCAAAGGCAGATGATAAATGTGATGTAAGGTATACTACAGCAGTGAATGTCAACGGTGATTGCGGAGGTGAGAATAGCGAGCAGAGCGGGTAATATAAGCAGTAAAAGCATCAACAGGACCACAGGACAGACAATGAGAGCATACAGTACCAAGTGAAAGTGCTGAAGGTAATAAAAATTTAGGGTCCCTTTGGCTATAATAGATATATGCTTGTGTTCCCAACTTATTAACGTCACAAAATAATCGGTCCCTATGTTTCGGACGGTCAAATATCTTGTTCACGGTTCGGCAATTCAAACCCGAATACCAGACCGAGTAACCCACCTCGTGCTAGCACGATATGGACATTCACCTCAATCCAATTATTCGAGGATACCTCAGACGCAACACCGCTTCTAGTTCAACCCCTAAAATGCCAGGGCTCGGTCGCTGAAACACTAGGGTCTGAACAGGAAGTTGTCGGAGTGACGTCCTACAACGCTCACAAAGATAATGAAATAAAAATTAAATCCCGGACAATTCAACAAAACAATAAACTAGCGGGGTGTCTGAGGGTTGTTACCCTTGCTCACAGCTCGGCTTTCAAACTCGAATACCAGACAGAGTAACCCACCTCGTGCTAGCACGATATGGACATTCACCTCAATCCGATTATTCACGGATGCCTCAGACGCAACACCACTTCTAGTTCAACCCCTAAAATGCCAGGGCTCGGTCGCTGAAACACTAGGGTCTGAACAGGAAGTTTACCGGAGTTACGCCCTACAATGCTCACAAAGATAACAAATCAAAATATGATACCGGAAAATTCAATAAAATAATATACAAGCGGGTGTCGGAGGGTTGTTACCCTTGCTCACAGCTCGGCAATCAAACTCAAATACCAGACCGAGTAACCCACCTCGTGCTAGCACGATATGGACGTTGACCTCAATCCAATTATTCAAGGATGCCTCAGACGCAACACCACTTCTAGTTCAACCCCTAAAATGCCAGGGCTCGGTCGCTGAAACACTAGGGTCTGAACAGGAAGTTTACCGGAGTTACGTCCTACGATGTTCGCAAAGACAACGATTAATTCAAAATAAAATACCAGGCACTTCAATAAAATAATACACCAATGGGGTGTCAAAGGGTTGTCACCCTTGCTCACAGTTCGGCAATTCAAACTCGAATACCAGACCGAGTAACCCACCTCGTGCTAGCACGATATGGACGTTGACCTCAATCCAATTATTCAAGGATGCCTCAGACGCAACACCACTTCTAGTTCAACCCCTAAAATGCCAGGGCTCGGTCGCTGAAACACCAGGGTCTGAACAGGAAGTTTACCGGAGTTACGTCCTACAATGTTCGCAAAGATAACAATCAATTCAAAATAAAATAACGGACACTTCAATAAAATAATACACCAATGGGGTGTCAAAGGGTTGTCACCCTCGCTCACAGTTCGGCAATTCAAACTCGAATACCAGACCGAGTAACCCACCTCGTGCTAGCACGATATGGACGTTGACCTCAATCCAATTATTCAAGGATGCCTCAGACGCAACACCACTTCTAGTTCAACCCCTAAAATGCCAGGGCTCGGTCGCTGAAACACTAGGGTCTGAACAGGAAGTTGTCGGAGTTACGTCCTACAATGTTCGCAAAGATAACAATCAATTCAAAATAAAATACCAATAATTCACTAATGGAGTCGGATCACCCTGTATACAACAAAGTCGGAAATAAATTCTTTAAGCTAATTTGTTAACCTGACTAATTATCAAGCATCTGACCTGACTCGGAGCGAATGGAAATGAAGGAACACAAGCAATACGGAGAATAAACGGCAAGCCAAAGGGCCCACGGAATGCTTACCAAAATCAGAACTCACTTTCACTCACAAGTTACGGTTAAAATAGAGTCTCTTTCTCGTACAACGGTAATCAAAATCAAAACTACGGTTTATCGGTGTTTTCGGAAAAATAATTCGGTTATGATATTCGGTGCAATTAATCTTCAAAAATCGGAAATCTATCAAAAGTTTATACGTCTTAACTCGGAAATCTAGCGAAAAGTTCTCAATTTTGACTCGGACAGCCCTTTTATAGACTCGGTCGGATGGCATGTCACATGATCTCAAATTCGTCTAATTTTGAAGGGAGGTGGATTTTGGACGTCTCTGATTGGTCCGACATTATGTCATTTATTCTAGAAGGAATTCGAACACTCGAGAGCATAAACAACGGACCTCCAGTTTTTGCGCCTTTTCATCGCAGAATTATCTTTCCGCATCTGGCAAAAAACGGCGATAAGCGATAAACTGGAGTTGACGGATTTTTTTCTACATAGGCTGTGATTTTAAAATGCATCCGAATAATCGGAATGATTTTAAATTCCCTATATGAATATTTTCTCGATATAATTAATTCTCGCATTTAAATTATATGGCAACGGACTGAACGGAAGTTTCGAATTTCCTTCATGAACGTATCTTACGGTATGACTCTACGGAATAAATGCAGGAATTATCTCGAAATGAAAAATCTTGGAAACAATATCCTGAATTTATTTAGTAACGGAAAAACACTTCGTTACAGTGTCCAATACAGGAGAATGGACAACATAATTTACCATGATAAATTCGATTAAGGGTGTCCAATACAGGACAGGAATGGACAATAGAACATACGCGCAAAAGCTCCTGACTTCACGTCAGTGCTTGAACCATTTTTTTTTAATGCTAATATTATAGAGTTTTATGAATTGGTTAGTTTATATCTAAGAAATCAGTGGAAGTAGGAAATAAATGATAAATGGAGATTATGTGTCATAAATGAGGAAAATTCAACACCAACATCTATTTTATACGGAAAACCCATGACAAAGGTAGAAAGAATAACTAATTTTGATTGTGTCCCGCCGTTGCCATGATAACTTGAGAAGGGAAAGAGAAATCGTCTTGAAATTTTCAGAGTAGGTAGTAGATTTTTGAGGAAATTCAATTCCGACATCCTGACGTCACGTCACTGCTTGAACCAATTTTTTTTAACTTAGCTTCATAATCTACAAAGCCTAACATTGGTACATTTTTTCAGTCGATAATATTTATTTTATTAATAAATACCAACTTTTTAATTTCAACATCGATGTTTGAGAAACATCGATGTTTCAAAGCCGATGTTTTCACTGCATCGATGTTTACTTTCGATGTTAACATCGATGGTGAACATTGAGGTTTGGTATACGATGTCCCAGCACTAAGTCGAAGATGTTTCATCTAAAGTTTGATGGGAGAGTTTTTCGCAAAACTATCCGATTCTCTGTTTTCATCATCGGATATCAAGCCACTGTATAAATTCTGCCCATCGAATGAAACTACTAATTCACTCTTGCAGTTTCATATTATGAATGATCGGACCAAGTTTGTTGTTGCGCAATTTCAGATCAGAACTACAAATCTGTTCTTCGATTTTTATCTGATATAAGAAATAAAATAAGTGAACGTGCACAGTGTAGATAATGCGATACTTTGCTCATCCAACGAACTATTCCTAAACACTCATAACATACAAAAAAAATAGTACAGTGGAAATACCAAAAACATGTTTTCTCAGTTTGAATTTACTGTCGAATGCGATCAGGTATTGCTAATGACTAATGACTTTAGATTTTTCATAATTTCCAGATGATTTCTCATTGAGTTCCCATGAATTCCCAATGTCTTTCCATGAATTCCCAA
Organism: Halyzia sedecimguttata; assembly: GCA_937662695.2. Taxonomy (NCBI): domain Eukaryota; kingdom Metazoa; phylum Arthropoda; class Insecta; order Coleoptera; family Coccinellidae; genus Halyzia; species Halyzia sedecimguttata. Next base: position 2,961,619 of record OW569416.2, on the reverse strand, counting down.
TGACTTCCCATAAATTCTCAGTGACTGCCCATAAATTCCCAATGATTGCACCTGACTTCTGACAATTTCCCATGAATTCCCATAACTTTCCGTCATTTAACATGAATTCCCATGACTTCCTGCGATTGCGCATGAATTCTGACAACCTTGCAACATTTTCAAGTAATAATAATAAAAAAGGTTCAAGCCCTGTGGACAGGAGCTTTCTGGCGCTCTAGTTCAAACAGACAAATTATATATCCGAAAGTATTGGTTGCTCAGAGTTGAGAATTATATCAATGTATTCATATGATAGAACTGCATCATAAAGAAAATTCAATTCAAATAATAGTTTATTTATCAAGACTAAATGAGCAATCTGAGAATGAGATCTGCACCATGGAAGAAATCAAATTAAAATAGCTTAAATGAATTTGACTCTCTCTTATAGAACAGGATGACATGTACGAGTAGGAACACAGATCATATAATAAAGCTTAGATAGAATAATTATAGCATTCTGTGAAAACATAGAAGCGGGGCCGTAGCTAGGGGGGGGCAAAATGGGGCAATGCCCTACCTTAAATTTCCAATGCCCTACCTCAAAAAATCGTAATAATTTAAATAATATGCTAAGGAAAATGTTTTTCCATAATGTGACGAGGAAAAAAATTATTACTCGCAAAGCAATTCCGAATTAACCACGGGTTGTTAGAGATTGCGAACTACATCAATAGAGTGCACCGTGCCATTGTATATAGACAACACGCTGCATTTTCAGAAGCACCTCATGTACTAATTATTTATTCTGCACAAAGATGGAAATCGTCAGAATTGTTGATAATTATTCGAAAATTCTCGAATTTCAGAATAAACAACTATTTCGTAACGTCTCACAGTCTATATCAGACTCCTTCTTCGGACATTTAACGATAATCTTCAGAATTAGTTTTGCGCGTATGTTCTGGGGTACATCACATTATCATTTTGCCTAAATGTCTGTAATTTCCGAATTTTTGCCGTTAATGGTCTCAAACGACTGAGTTCGACTACCTGAAGAACAATTCGAGGACAAATTTGATTCCGTCCGGTCAGCGGGCCGTCCGGTCGTTCGTTGCCACGATAACTTGAGAAAGGAATGAGATAGCGACTTGAAATTTTCCTGGTAGGTGGCGCATCCCAATACGACGGACAAGTTCATTGATGGGCATAATCGGCCCAATGGTTTTCGAGTAATAATTTTATTTTCAGCCAATATGACTCCGATCAAATTGAAACTTGATGAATGGTTGTTGAATATTAATCTAAGCACGTTTGAAAATTTTGTGAGAATCGTGTCACTAAAAAATTTTAAGAAAATTATTAAAAAATATGTTTCATGTCACAATAACCTGAGAACGAAAAGAGACAGTGACTTGAAATTTTCAGGTTAGGTTGTGCATCTGAATGCAACATTTGAGTTCGTCTATAGGTATAGTCAGCCAAACGATTTTGGAGTTATTCATATCTGATATTTGGTTGTTATTTCATCAATAACTCGAAAAATACAAATCCGATTAAATTCAAGCATGGTAATTAGTTGTATAATACCAACGTGACAATTCTTGCAAAATTTCGTGAGGATCGTACATCTAGAAAATTTTGAAAAAATCATTGAAAATTATCGAAAAAAATTCCATATATCAGTAACTATTCGTTCGATATCGCTGAAATTTTGCGAGAGCCTTCAGAACCTAACTGTACAGCCAAGTTACAAGTTTGAACACGATCGGATTCATATTGTTAAAAAAAATAAAATAAACCTGAAGAAATAAATATTTTGATATTAACTACCTATTGCAATTAAATGTAGGTACGATGAAAATTGATTCATCAGATGACATCGAGTAAATTTTTTTACTTCTGCCCTACCCGTAACCTCCATTGCCCTACCTCAAAGTCATCTCTAGCTACGGCCCTGCATAGAAGTACGATTCATTATTGAAATTTAGAACTTCATCTTAGCAGAAATTGAATTCGAACATCATAGAAGAATTTAAGTTCAACAAGAGTGCCAAAAATTATCAATCCAAAACCAATAGACGAATTCTACCCAACAACGAACTCATCCGAGATATTCATTCATTCTATGATGAACGATAATATATATCTTTCCTCAAATCTACTCCAATACACCAATATTCCAGTTTTGTTTTTAGTGGGGATATTCTGAACTCAATATTATTAACTTACCATTACCATTCCCATCATCATTTGGATTGACCATCGGCATGAAAATATTAACCAACAAAAAGTATGATAAGTATCATTATTATAATTCTCATATTGATACCATTACTGGAATGAATGACAATGAGAAAACGTCAAAGTTGACATTATCACAATTCATAGAATAGCCACAGAATAATTCTATCATTGAAATTTTGAAAAATCATATCTCCGAAAATATTAGTTTTTTTTTTTTTTTTTTTTTTTAATCATATTGGACCTAGTCCCTAAGTATGGTCTTGACTTTCGTCATTAACCAGCAGAGTTCAATTTCTAACATTCATACCGGACAATCACAACCAACATCCATGCCCTGAGCGGGATTCGAACCCGCGACCCCGGCACCACAGCAGGTCTTTATACCAACTGCACCACCTGAGCCGGCAAATATTAGTTTGTTAGAGTTAAAAATGATATGAATGGATTCTTATGGTAAAACTGCTTATTGAAAAAAATTTAATTTGGAATTTGTTCTGTAAAAAAAATTTTTTTTTTGTTACTCCGAAACCATCTGTCCGATTTTGCCCAATAACGAACTTAGCCGAGATATTTATCCCCCAAACCTACTCTGAAAATTTCAACTCTCTAGCTCATTCCGTTCGAGAGTTATAGTGCCTACGGCCGGACCGGCCGGACAGAATGAATTTCGACCACGGATTCTTGATCAGTGAGTCGAACCAAATCGTTTAAGACCATTTTCATCGAAAAATTCGAAAATTACAGACATTTGGGCAAATTGATAAGCACTCAGTTCCGAGGAACTAGAGCGCCAATAATACATAATATTTATTTATTTAGCATATGCTATTATAAACATTTCATAATACTAAGAAAGCTAAAACATTATTTTCTTACCATGATTTTGGCAAATAAAAATGTGCTCATATAAGTCACATTTCGAAAATTCGAAAATTACAGACATTTGGGCAAATTGATAAGCACTCAGTTCCGAGGAACTAGAGCGCCAATAATACATAATATTTATTTATTTAGCAAATGCTATTATAAACATTTCATAATAATAAGAAAGCTAAAACATTATTTTCTTACCATGATTTTGGCAAATAAAAATGTGCTCATATAAGGTCACATTTTATGAGTTAATTTTATAAAATATATTCCACATTTATTTAGGTGATTTTTCGTGAAATGTTATATTTTGAAGAGTTTTCTTTCTGTTACAAAAATTACTGGCATTTAAAAACACCCTGTATAAATAAAACGGGAAGAATAATAAGAAATTAATTATTGTATACTAAAAGTCATGTTTCCCGTAATAATCAAAGATATTGCAGCAATTAACTTGGATAGCTCTTTGAAAATATTAATCCGTTGAAATATGTATATACCTATCTACTGAAATGATGATTTTTGCGAATTCCACCTCAAAATGAACTTAATATTGTGAACGCCCCTTCAAAATTCTGATCTAACAGTCCGGTTTTGTTTAACTGCCGATTAAGTTTCAATTTGAGTACATAAAGATCCATGAGATGAGAATACAGCACGTTTGAGTTGCTAATAAATATTCAGAGTCGAGAACCTCACGTGTACAGAATAAATTATTGAAAATCAATAGAAGCAACGATGAGAAGGAGATTCGCAAAAGTTCTACGGCTGATTATTATCTTATATATTTTTTTCAAGGAAAAGTTGATGCCGGATAATTAACAACTGAAGTAATCAAAAAAAGAGGGAAAGCTCTGTGGACAGGGGCTGTGGTGCCCTTGTGAAACTACTAGCGAGTAATTATTCAAACTTTGACAAATCATATCTCCGAAAGTATTGGTTTCTCAGAGTTGGGAATTATATGAGCGGATTCTTATGATAGAACTGCATCATAAAAAATTAAATTCAAAACATAGGTCTATGACTCACCTCATATGTTGGATTTACATACATCAGCAAATTATATGTAATAAGAGCATTCTGTGAAATCATAAAATTGCGATTAATTATTGAAATATTGAAAAATCATATCTCCGTAAATATTAGTCTGTTAGAGTTGCGATTGATATCAATGGATTCTTAAATGCATCTTAAAAAAAATTTTTTTTCCGTTACTCCGAAACCACCAAGCCGATTTTGCTCAATAACGTACTTAACCGGGATATTTATTTCCCAAACCCACTCTGAAAATTTACTCTGTCTAGCTCATTCCATCGAGAGTTATCGTGTTAATGACCGGACAGAATCGATTTTGACAATTTTCAACCAAAAATTCGAAAATTACAGACATTTGGTCAAATTGATAAGCACTCTGTTCTGAGGAACAAGAGCGCCAAAAAAGTCCTTTACAAGATTTTCACCTTCGTGAAAATTTCCGTTTCAGCTTTCATTTTGCAGGACTATTCACTAAGGGGATTTCTAGGTATCAATAGAATTGGCTGAAATTTTAGTATATCACACCTAAGGTATATTACATTAATAATTGCATGCTGCGGCGCGTCCACGATAGCACTTGCATTAGTGGATATATGGGGTTTAATGGAAAATATATGGGATTTCCAGGCATCGGTAGAAATCCCGAAAATCGGTGCATCTTACATCTAAGGTATATTAGATTAATGATTGCATGCTGCGCGACCATGACAGCAATTCCATTAATTGATCTACGGGGTGTAATAGAAAATATGAGGGGAGTTCTAGGCATCCATAGAATTTTTTGAAATGTGTGTATGTTGCATATAAGGTATATAAGATCAATAAATGTATATTCCTTGCGACCACTATAGCAATAATTGTATTGTTTGATATATGGCGTATAAAAAGCCAAACATATCCGGCTTTAGCCTTACCTACCTACCATCGAGGCTGCTTTGGGCGTTAAGTGGTTATCTGCCATTGGTAATCTGTCAATGCTACAGGAGTATATGAGATCATTAAAGTCCACATAGTATTTTGAGAAAGTACCGTTCGAATAGATACAAATATTACATTTACGGTGGGTATAACAAAGCTTTGACAGCTCTTATTTGCGAAATTAGTGCGATTCTATGTCAATTTTCAGTTCATTTTTGGTAGAACCATCGACTTAAATCCACAATTAAGCTAATCGAAGCTTCGTGAAATCTACCATTAATGTATCATTAAAGGATACAAACTATAAAAAAATTCTATAAAATAAAAGATTTATTATTTTGTAAATTGCATCTGCGTTAGAAACACAAGATATTTTTCATAAGCAATGTATAGAACAATGTTGCCTAACAAACAAGAAATAAACAACATCCACGATAAAACAACTATTTCGTAACTTTGCGTAAACTAGACTACAAGATTTTCGCTTGGTGTCTGATCTAGTCTCCGAAACGTTACGAAATAGTTGTTTTATCGTTGATGTTTCTTAGACAACGTTGTTCAATACATTGCTTCTGACAAATAACTTGTGTTTCTAACGCAGAAGCAATTTACAAAATAATATTCTTTTTATGTTATAGATATTTTTTAGAGTTTAGAGTTTAGAGACAAAAACCTAGAAAGGAAGCATTTAGTAATGAATATACCTAACGACGGATCCTTTAATGATTTCTTAAATGAAATCCATTCTCAAACTTTGATTTGCCTAGCTTGAATAATTTTTTTTCTGAAGTTTTACTCTTTTTCATTATATTCAATGAATATAATTTTAGTTGAAAAAATTGGATTGCTTACCTCAGGCGGCAGCCGCGCTCTACTAAATTCATATCTACATATTGGCCCGCGAGGCAAAGGAACGTGGAACATGGTATTTCCATCGTCGACTTTTCCTCGACCGTAGTGTCATCTACATCTACTATCCTTACCATTATTATCCTTTTACATTCGGGTAGTCGTAGGTTGTCTAAATACTGGGTCTTGATAAATGATTGTAACATCGCCGTTGGCTTCGGATTTTTATTTACCACTTCTCACTTCTTGTATTCTGTTTATATCATAGAATTTCTAAACTGACAGCCAATATTGAATTGTTGTCAATTCTTAAGATTCTTTTAAAAATTCGTGAAAATTCAGGTCCCAAATTATTTCAATGTGCAATGACTTACATGATTAACATAAACATGGGTTCAAGCCCTGTCAGGAATTATATCAATGGATTCTTATGAAAGAACTTCATCTTAGCAGAAATTGAATTCAAACAATATAGAAGAATTTAAATTCAACAAGATTGCCAAAAATTATCAATCCAAAACCAATAGACGAATTCTATCAACAACGAACTCATCCGATATTTTGGGTGCGTTTTTAATTTAATCGTAATTTCTAATCGATTAATCGTAAAATGAATCGGTGTGTTTTTATTTTCAAGTATTCATTCACTTTACGAAAATTAAAACACACACTCATCCGAGATATTCATTCCTCAATTCTATGATGAACGATAATATATATCTTTCCTCAAATCCACTCCAATACACCAATATTCCAGTTTTGTTTTTAGTGGAGTGGATATTCTGAACTCAATATTATTAACTTACCATTACCATTCCCATCATCATATGGATTGACCATCGGCATGAAAATATCAACCTAAAAAAAGTATTATATTATACTATTATTCTCATAATTCTACGATTGCTGAAAGGAATTAGACAACGTCATGTCTCAGGAAAATAAGTTGACATTATAACAATTCATAGATAGAATAATTTTATTATCATTCTGTGAAAAGATAGAAATACGATTTATAATGAAATTTTGAAAAATCATATCTCCGAAAGTATTAGCTTGTTAGAGTTAAAAATGCTATCAATGGATTCTAATGGTAAAACTGCATATTGAAAAAAAATTAATTTGGAATTTGTTATGCAAAAAAAAAAAAATTTTTTTGTTAATCCGAACCATCTGTCCGGTTTCGCCCGATTACGAACTTAGCCGAGATGTTTATCTCCCAAACCTACTCTGAAAATTTCAACTGTCTAGCTCATTCCGTTCGAGAGTTATCGTGCCTACGGCCGGTCGGCCGGACAGAATGAATTTCGACCACGGATTCTTGATCAGTGAGTCGAACCGAATCGTTTAAGACCATTTTCATCGAAAAATTATAGACATTTGGGCAAATTGATAAGCACTCTGTTCCGAGGAACAAGAGCGCCAAAAAGACATTTGGATGGATCTACTCTGTAGAGGCCTGAGAAAATGAATATATGGCGAAATATCCTGATGTTCAGATTATAGAATCTTCTCTGAAAGCCTACATCAGAGCTGTTATAAACAGATTCATGCCGACTGGAAGCTATAACAAGGGAAAATCGACTGGAAGACCTCAAGTTTCTCAAGAAGTTGTTGAAGAACTGAAAACACGAGTTGAACAAAATCCTCAAATGTTCCTGAATAAATTATCTTCACAGTCTGGTGTTCCTTTGAGTACTTGCCACAAAGTATTGATTAAAGCTCTAAATTTGTATACTTACAAAATAACGATGGTACAGCAACACCTACCAATAGATATCCCACGTATAGTATAGTACTGCTATTGATTTATAAATATCTTAACGTCTAGAGATTATTGGACTTTTTTTTGTAGTTTCACTTGTCGGGTTATATGAATTCCCAAAACTTCAGATTTTGGACATCTGAGAAACCCCACAGTTTTATCGAGACTCCATTACATTCGCAAAAAGTTGTATAATATATGGCCCAGTTTTCTTTCATCATACCATTAATGATGAAAGGTACAAAAGAATAATGTTGGAGCCATTCATAAGCCAACTAGATGACGAAGAAATACAGTTGGGGTATTTTCAACAAGATGGGGCAACTGCCCACGTTACTTCTGCAAATTTAAGCTATTTGCTGGAGTTCTATGACAACCGTATAATAAGTTGAGGACTCCAGCCTTCACGCTCTCCAGACGTGACTCCTCTGAACTTCAGAATATTTGCATATCTAACAGATGAGGTTTTCAAAAGACAACACAATAATATTGAGGACCTCCAATTATTACCAATGACAATGTGCTGCCAAAATATGGGTCCACAAATGTTAAAAAAAATATTTGTCAACAAACAAAAAAAAATTATAATTGCCTTGAGAATAATGGAGCACATTTTGAACATTTGATGTGAATTCATTGTTGTAATTCTCACAAATGGCCAAACTTCCAAACTGGGAGGTATCTTACAGTTATTCAAGGTATTCTGTCCATTTGTATTGGTTCAACAGTATGCATTCAGTTATCAGTACTTAAATCTCAAAAACAGAATAGAAACCCAACTAATAAATAAATCACTCTCGATTCCATCAGCTTGATATTTTCTGGAAGAAAACTACTTAAAACGGAGTAAAATTCCAGTAAAATTTCATCATTCTTTCAATCAAATTGCTCTACTCTGGTCCTTACAAGTTCTGTTGTAAACCCATAGAATGAGCTAGGCTCAGCAATATTATGCTATGTACCCAAACTCACGTGTAATAAAAACTTAAATCCAAAAATTCATTTGAAAATTTCACTTTCTGCAAATGCGAACTATATCAAGTATCAAATCAATTTATTTTGTGTAATACAAATTTTTGGTCCAAGCTGGATGGGAGGAAAAGTAATCTCCTAGTGAAAATCATTTTGGAATTCGTCATTCATCATTGCCAATGTTAACAAAGGAGAAAGTGAGGTTATGCGTATATTATGAATTCTGTGGCTGGAATTGCAAATGTGAACAGCATGTACATGAAGCGGCAAAATGAGGGGGGGCTCAGAACCAACTACTATATTACAATCTTTCATAAAGACCCTGTATAATTGCATGTATTCATTCATTCTCTGCCCGTGAACGATTTCAATTCATTTTTGGGCGTGTGTTCCGCAAGGAACAGCGTGCTATCATTTCATCACAATGTCTGTATTTTTCGAATTTTTTTACGAAAATGGTCTCAAACGATTGCGTTCGACTCCCTGATGAAGAATTCGAGGTCAAATTCAGTTATGTCCGTCCGGCCGGTCCGGCACGATAACTCTCGAACGGGAACGAGTTAGAGCGTTGAAATTTGCAGGGCATGGTTGGAGCGTAAATATCTCGGACAAGTTCGTTAATGGGCAAAATCCATCAAGCCCTTTCGGAGTTACGGTCTTTTTGCGCGCGTGTTCCGCAAGGAACAGCGTGCTATCATTTCGTCACAATGTCTGTATTTTTCGAATTTTTTTTCGAAAATGGTCTCAAACGATTGGGTTCGACTCCCTGATGAAGAATTCGAGGTCAAATTCAATTCTGTCCGTCCGGTCCGGCCGGCCGGCCGGCCGGTCCGGCCGGCAGGTCCGGCCGGCCGGTCCGGCCGTTAGCACGATAACTCTCGAACGGAACGACTTAGAGCGTTGAAATTTGCAAGGTAGTTTCGTAGCGTAAATATCTCGGACAAGTTCGTTAACGGGCGAAATCGACCGAGCGGTTTCGGAGTTAAGGCCGTTTTTAATAAAAACGTTTTTTATGAATATTTCCGGAACCGATCACTCGATCTTTTTGAAATTTGGCATCAGATTGTAGAATCATGACCTTTATATGCCTGCGAAGTTTTGTGTTGAACGGACGGCCCTAAAGTGGCAAAAAAAATTTTTGAAAATTTGAAAATTTTGTTTTCACGATAACTCGAAAAATACTGATCTGATTAAATTGAAACTCAGTAGTTAGATGCAAAAGACCAAAGCAAACACTTTTGCAGAATTTCGTGAAGATCACGTGACATGAAAAAAATAAAAAAATTACTACTATTTTGCGGAATACTTTGCTTTTAATGCCGAAACATATGTTTTTGAGGTTCATGCTGCCCTTTCCGGGCATTTTCCGTATTGCGCATGCGCAGATGAGAAGTCCTTTAACTGCTGTAGTTTTCGTCAGAGAGGATTGGGGTTTTGGGGTGGCGGATGCTATTCCTCCATAGAATTCAGATCCCTGATGAGGGTCTGCGCATGCGTAGATTAAAGATGCGATATCTTCCGAACCACTAGTGTTGGAGAATCGGAGTTTTTTGTAAGGTGTGTTATTTTGAGAGGACTTTTAGCCGCCAGTAGATTGCGCATGCGCAGAAGAGAAGTGACTATTTTTGGGTTGGATGGGTTATGTTGGGAGTGCTGAGTCGATATTATGAGGTTTTGAAAGAATATTCATAGCAATTCAGTGCAAGGACAAGTCAGTTTGGGGGATGTAGCGTTGTTTCCGAGTGAAAGTGTCCGTACCGTGGCCCTGGGGCTAATTTTGAAATTGATGTTACCCCTTATAGGCATTTTTCATTATGCGCATGAGCAGACCATCAGTGATTTAACTGGTGGTGTTTGCATCAGAGAGGATTAGGGTTTTGGGGTGGCGGATGCTATTCCTCTATAGAATCCCTTGTTGAGGGTCTGCGCATGCGTGGATTAAAGATGTGATATCTCCTGAACCACTAGTGTTGGAGAATCGGAGTTTTTTGTAAGGTGTGTTATTTTGAGAGGACTTTTAGCCGCGAGAAGATTGCGCATGCGCAGAAGAGAAGTGACTGTTTTTGGGTTGGATGGGTTATGTTGGGAGGGCTGAGTCGATATTATGAGGTTTTAGAAGAATATTCATAGCAATTCAGTGCAAGGACAAGTCAGTTTGGGGGATGTAGCGTTGTTTCCGAGTTAAAGTGTCCGTACCGTGGCCCTGGGGCTAATTTTGAAATTGATGTTACCGCTTACAGGCATTTTTCGTTATGCGCATGAGCAGATCATCAGTGATTTAACTGGTGGTGTTTTCGTCTGAGAGGATTAGGGTTTTGGGGTGGCGGATGCTATTCCTCCATAGAATCCCCTGTTGAGGGTCTGCGCATGCGTGGATTAAAGATGTGATATCTCCTGAACCACTAGTGTTGGAGAATCGGAGTTTTTTGTAAGGTGTGTTATTTTGAGAGGACTTTTAGCCGCGAGTAGATTGTGCATGCGCAGAAGAGAAGTGACTGTTTTTGGGTTGGATGGGTTATGTTGGGAGTGCTGAGTCGATATTATGAGGTTTTAAAAGAATATTCATAGCAATTCAGTGCAAGGACAAGTCAGTTTGGGGGCTGTAGCGTTGTTTCAGAGTTAAAGTGACCGTACCGTGGCCCTGGGGCTAATTTCGAAATGGATGTAACCCCTTACGGGCATTTTTCGTTATGCGCATGAGCAGACCATCAGTGATTTAACTGGTGGTGCTTTCGTCAGAGAGGATTGGGGTTTTGGGGTGGCGGGTGCTTTTCCGCTATAGAATCCCCTGGTGAGGGTCTGCGCATGCGTGGATTCAAGAAGCGATATCTCCTGAACCACTAGTGTTGGAGAATCGGAGTTTTTTGTGAGGTGTGTAATTTTGGGAGGACTTGCAGCCACGAGTACACTGCGCTTGCGCAGACGAGAAGTGAATGGTTTTGGGTTGTTTGGGTTATGTTGGGAGTAATGAGCCGATATTGTGAGGTTTTAAAAGAATATTCATGTCAATTCAGTGCACGGACACAAGTCAGTTTGGGGGAAATAGCGTTGTTTCCGATTTGAATGGTCTGTATGGTGGCCCTGAGGCGTATTTATAAATAACTATATTCGGTAGATCTATATTGAAATGCGTTTGGATTTGGAGAAGATGCAATTTCGTCCCTAACGGAGGACCCACAACCGAATTTTTTTCTGATCTACGGTAAAACTAACAGCCAAACTGTATTGATAGCTATATTTGTTAAAGGAACTTGAAAAAAAAAAAAAAAGCACTGACGTGAAGTCAGTACTCTTTGGCGCGCGTGTTCACGGTGGCTAATTTGAATTGAATGATTCAAAAATTAACAGTGCTGTATCTAAGCTGCCATCAGGATAGAGTAACAAAGTTGGAAAAGAACACAAGTGACTCTCCTTAGTCGCACAAGCTCCTAGAAGATTTGGGAGGGTCAGTATAATCCTAATCATGTTTATAGCACGCGCGCAAAAGCAGATTGACTTAACAATGAAAGAAAAAGTGTAAAAAGTCAATCTGCTTTGGCGCGCGTGCTATAAACATGATTAGGATTATACTGACCCTCCCAAATCTTCTAGGAGCTTGTGCGACTAAGGAGAGTCACTTGTGTTCTTTTCCAACTTTGTTACTCTATCCTGATGGCAGCTTAGATACAGCACTGTTAATTTTTGAATCATTCAATTCAAATTAGCCACCGTGAACACGCGCGCCAAAGAGTACTGACTTCACGTCAGTGCTTTTTTTTTTTTTTTAGTTAAAACTTTTTTCAAGAATATTTCCGAAACCGATCACTCGATCTATCTGAAATTCAGCATCAAATTGTAGAATCATGGCCTTCATATGCCTGCGAAGTTTTGTATTGATCGGATGGCTGTAAACTAGAAAAAATATGCCACATATTTGAAAATGAAATTAAAATTTTGTTTTCACTATAACTCGAAAAATACTCATCCGATTGAATTGAAGCTCGGTAGTTAGATACGAAGTACCAATGAAAACACTTGTGCAAAATTTCGTGGGGATAGCATGAGTAGAAAAAATTTTAAAAATTTTTAACTATCAGCGGCATATTTTGCTTGAAATTCCAAACCGAAATATCGGATCGAGTTCAGTTTTTGCACTTCGGTGACGAATTATGACCTCTTGGGGTGTTCAAAATTTCAATGCGAACAGACCACTAGGAGCCAAAAAAAAAAATTAATAATTTTGAACATCCAAACTGGACAAATTATTTCATTTCGAATTCCTACATGGAACATCTGGTGATCAGATTTCGTTCCGACGTATTTTTTGCGCGTTTATCTGAATAAAGTCGATATGTACGAGGGCAACTGATTAATATATGGACCACATACTAGCATGGCAATTGAATTAATGCGTAAACGATGTGTGGAATTTTAAATTGGTTTTCAAAATTTGTCTGAACGGTGAACGACTGGAGGTGTAACTGCCTCTTTTGGGCATTTTTTGTTATTCGCATATGCAGATGAGAAATAATTTAAACTGCTCGAGTTTTCTTCTGAGAAGATTGGGGTTTTGGGGTGGAGGATGCTATCCTCCATAGAATCCCCCGGTGCCGGTCTGCGCATGCGTGGATTCAACATGCGATATCTCCTGAACCACTAGTGTTGGAGAATCGGAGTTTTTTGTGACTGACCGGATGGCCATAAAGTGACAAAAAAAAATTTCAAAAATTTTAAAATTTTGTTTCCACGTTAACTCGTAAAATACTGATCTGATTGAATAGAAACTCAGTAGTTAGATGCAAAAGACCAAAGCAAACTCTTTTACAAAATTTCGTGAAGATCACGTGACATGAAAAAATTCGAAAAATTACTCTACATTGTGGAATATTTTGCTTGAAATTCCGAAACCAATTTTTTTAAATTCATGCTGCCTTTTCCGGGCATTTTTCGTTATGCGCATGCGCAGATGAGAAGTCATTTAACTGCTCTAGTTTTCGTCAGAGATGATTGGGGTTTTGGGGTGGCGAATGCTATTACTCCATAGATTCCCCTCGTGAGGGACTGCGCATGCGTGGATTGAAGATGTGATATCTCTTGAACCACTAGTGTTTAAGAATCGGAGTTTTTTGTAAGGTGTGTGATTTTGAGAGGACTTTCAGCCGTGATTAGGTTGCGCATGCGCAGAAGAGAAGTGACTGTTTTTGGGTTGTGTGGGTTATGTTGGGAGTGCTGAGCGATATTGTGAGGTTTTAAAAGAATATTTATGGCAATTCAGTGCAAGGACAAGTCATTTTGGGGGATGTAGCGTTGTTTCCGAGTTGAAGTGTCCGTACCGTGGCCCTGGGGCTAATTTTCAAATTGATGTTATCCCTTACGGGCATTTTTCGTTATGCGCATGAGCAGACCATCAGTGATTTAACTGCTGAAGTTTTCGTCAGAGAGGATTGGGGTTTTGGGGTGGCGGATGCTATTCCTCTATCCCTGGTGAGGGTCTGTGCATGCGTGGATTCAAGATGCGATATCTCCTGGACCACTAGTGTTGGAGAATCGTAGTTTTTTGTAAGGTGTGTGATTTTGGGAGGACTTGCAGCCGCGAGTAGATTGCGCATGCGCAGAATAGAAGTCACTGTTTTTGGGTTGTATGGGTTATGTTGGGAGTAATGAGCTGATATTGTGAGGTTTTAAAAGAATATTCATGTCAATTCATTGCACGACCACAAGTCAGTTTGGGGGAAATAGCGTTGTTTTCGAGTTGAAATGTATGTATCGTGGCCCTGGGGTGAATTTATAAATAACTATATTCGGTAGATCTATATTAAATTACGTTCGGATTTGGAGAAGAGGCAATTGCGTTCCTAAAGGAGGTCCCATAACCGTATTTTTTTTCGATCTACGGTAAAGCTAACAGCCAAACTGTATTAATAGCCATATATGTTAAAGGAACTGAAAAAAAAAGCACTGACCTGAAGTCAGTACTCCTGCGCGCGTTCACGGTGGCTAATTTGAATTGAGTGATGAGTACTTCAAGCTCAGTGAACTGAGCGAGCCGGAGATCTACCCAAGGGATAGTGGACACCATTCACTGTCGATTCAAAAATTAACAGTGCTGTATCTAAGCTTCCGTAAGGATAGAGTAACACTGTTGAAAAAGAACACAACTGACTCTCCTTAGTCGCACAAGATTCTATAAGATTCTGAGGGATCTCCTTGGGAAAGACTTGGCAGGGTCAGAATAATCATAATCATGTATATAGCACGCGCACCAAAGCAGATTGACCCCACGTCAATGCTTTTTTACACTTTTTCTTTCAATGTTAAGTCAATCTGCATTTGGCGCGCGTGCTATATACATGATTATGATTATTCTGACCCTGCCAATTCTTTCCCAAGGAGATCCCTCAGAATCTTATAGAATCTTGTGCGACTAAGGATAGTCAGTTGTGTTCTTTTTCAACAGTGTTACTCTATCCTTACGGAAGCTTAGATACAGCACTGTTAATTTTTGAATCGACAGTGAATGGTGTCCACTATCCCTTGGGTAGATCTCCGGCTTGCTCAGTTCACTGAGCTTGAAGTACTCATCACTCAATTCAAATTAGCCACCGTGAACACGCGCGCCAAAGAGTACTGACATCACGTCAATGCTTTTTTTCCAATCAGGACGTGAATTATTTTCAGTGATTACTGGCTCTGGAAACATACAACCCAGTCGCTCTAAGTTGACATGAAAACGTACTATATAAAATATTTTTATTATGTATGATGGACGAGGGGGAACTTTTAGCGCTTATTTCGGAAGGTCATATATAACTGGAAATGTTGTATTCTTCTGTTGAACCCTTTCGTTCAATAACGCGCCCTCTTGAAGTCACGCGCGACCCGCAAATATACACTGGTTGTAGATAATGGATGGTTCAAAACTGCTAGTGGGAAACCTTAACATAGGCGTAGCTTAAAAGTATTAACATATCTTATACTGATTGTCTTACACTCGAAGAACTTGTATCATGTTTCATTTTCTTGTTCAACAAGGCAAATGAATCATTTATATCAATTTTCTGTTGCCGTGTTGAATGGTTGGAACGAATGTGGGGTGTTACATTGAAAATTATATCTCTCTCTATAATTATAGCTCAGACGTGACGTTAGGAGCCTTAGCGCCAAAAAGTTTCATCAAATTGCACACTTGAAGTTGAATAAATAAAGAATACAAATAGCAAAAGAGTGCCGGCAGGCGACCCCCATCAGAAACGAATGTTCCTTAATCCTTCTGTCCAAATCCGTTTTATTATTTTAAATCGTTTGCCACCATAGTTGCAAAAGTATGACCAAATGTATTAATTCGAAATTGATGATGGAATTTTAAATCAGCATGACTATGTTTATAAAACAGAATTCCCTTGCATCGTAGCCTATACAACACCAAAAACAGCAAGCTTAATTCTGCGCATGCGCAGTCCATTCGTCACCGAAAGTGCTCTCTATATCCTGCCTGCTACCCGAAACCACGATCCTGTTACACCGACGGTTCAGGATATATCGAACCCATTTTTTGGGAAACCGTAACAGCTAACACAATTTTCATTTCTTGTAGATGAATTATAGTTGCTCAATTGCTGTTAATCTAATATATAAAATTGGAGTTGGAGTTGGAGTTGGAGTTGGAGTTGGAGTTGGAGTTGGAGTTGGAGTTGGAGGGCAGTACGAAGTCTGCCGGGCTAGCTAGTAATATATAATATTAATATATTATTATTATTATTATATATTAATAATGTAATATTATATTAGCTATATGACTGTTACAGGAAGGAACACATTTTCGTTTCATTGCAGCCTGTTTTCTCAAATGTACTCTCCCCGATTAGAAAATAATCTTAAGGAAAATTCACAAACACTATGTAATCACATAATAGATATTGCAGGTACTGCACTGCATGGCACTAATTCACGAGAATTCACGAAATATACATAGTATGATTATATTTATAATCAAACTAATTGTTTAATGTCAGACTAGGTCGTGACGTAAGGCGTGCGTCTCGAGACCATGTTGCCAATTAGGTAATCATGTTTCGGGTTTGTTTGTGTTATAGGTGGCTATGTTACAACGCTGCTCGCATCCGCATGTTTATTATTCGAAAAATAATATCTCAAAATGAAACTCCCGTTTTGTACACACCTGTGTAATGGAAAAGTTCATCCAGTAAAGCTCAAAGACAATAAAATACAACCATTTCGTTGCTGCTCGCTTCTAAAGTTTCAATATTTGGAAATATTGAAGCAAAATCCAAACACCATACACCAGCATGTTTTCTAATGCTATTGTTTTCGTCTAACCATTAGAGAGAAAATCAGAAAATAAAATTACAGAAAGTATGTATTAGGTATCCTCAAATGATGCTCCAAGCCTTTCATTTAAATCGTTGAACTATAAGAAATTAAGCATCGAAATTCGGGTGAAATTAAAAATTGCTGGCATGAAATCGGAGTATGTATTTGCTTCATTATGTTCAATCTATATTTTTGGCGTTTTTGTTCCTCGGATCAAACTGCTTATCAATTAGCCCAAATGTCTGTAATTTTTGGATGGAAATGGTCTTAATCGATTTGGTTCGACTCACTGATCAAGAATCCTTGGTCTAAATTGATTCTTTCCGGCCGGCCGTCGTTGACACGATAACTCTCGAACGGAATGAGCTAGACAGTTAAAATTTTCATATTAGGTTTGGGAGATAAATTTATGGGTTAAGTTCGTTATTGGGCAAAAACGGCCTGCTGGTTTCGGAGTAACAAAAACAATATACAGGGTGTTCCTAAATTGAACGTACAAACGAAAAGGGGAGATTCCTTAAGTGAGTTTAAGAAAAAAAAGTCCCATAAACATGGGGTCGCAAACATTTCGTTTTCGAGATACAGAGTGTTGAAGTTTGAATTTTTTTCAAGTTTTTTTCTCATAGTATCTACACTGCACAAGATATTCAACTGAAATTTGGCATAGATATTACATTTGAGAGTTCTCACCACGTGACATGGCAATTTCGATAGAAGATCTACAGGGTGATATTTTTTCTGGAACACTGCCACCTGTTCTTCTGCAGAACTTTTTTTTGGTGAGCAACTGTTAATTTGAAAAAATGTAAAAAGAAGCTTTGTTCTTATACTAAACTTTTCGGTCTCTTGTAGTGTTGTCGTATCTACCAACGATTTCGAGAAAAAAAATTTTGAACGATTCTCTCGAAATTCTCGTAACTATGATAGGAAGGTCAGTTTGTAATCTGTGGTGAATGAATTCAGGGCAGTTTTGACACATCAAATTATTGAACGTTGGTTTTTTTAAAAAGTGAAGGTGGTTGCATTTGTGGCTATTTATTTTTTTGAATGTAGTTAGACTACTATTTTCATTACGATTTTTATGTCTGTCACAACAATATTTGATCAGAAATTAGAACCTCTACACATTTCAATATCAAAAAATGCCGAATTTCACGAATTCCGAAATGACTGATATGCATTTCATGTATGGTCTTGCAAATGGAAATGCAAGAGAAGCTAGGCGTCTTTACATGGAGCGCTATCCCAATAGAGTGATACCAAATCATCGAATGTTCTCTGATATTCATAGGCGTCTTTCAGAAGCTGGATCTTTTTCCACGAAAAGAATTAATGCTGGGAGACCACGCAGTGTGAGAACACCACAACTCGAAGAGGCAGTTATGAACGAAATAGAACAACATCCAAGAACCAGTACAAGAAAAATTAGTGTACTTTTGAATGCAAGTCATCAAGTTGTTTGGCGGATCTTGCGGGATTCTCTGCTATATCCTTATCACATTCAGAGGGTGCAAGCTCTTCTGCCTCGAGATTTTCATCCGAGGGTTAGTTTTTGTCAGTGGTACCTCAGTAGACTATTGATGAATCCTTATTTTGATTGCCAAATTCTATTCAATGATGAAGCCTGCTTCTCAAGGACTTCAATTATCAATTTTCATAATGAACACGTATGGGCTGAGGAGAATCCGCATGTAGAAACCCATTTTCAAGAGCAATTTTCACTAAATGTGTGGGGTGGTAATATTGGTGATGATTTGATTGGTCCTTTCTTCTTGCCAGGTCGACAAACAGGTCAATCATACAGACATTTTCTAGAAAACGATTTGCCCTTGTTATTGGAAGATATACCTCTTATGCTACGACGAGAAATGTGGTTCATGCATGACGGTGTCCTGCTCATTTTTCAGTTTTGGCAAGGGAGTATTTGGACGAAAATTATGAAAACAGGTGGATTGGACGGGGGGGTCCTCAGTCATGGCCCGCCAGATCCCCAGACTTAAAATGTTTAGATTTCTTTTTATGGGGCCACCTGAAATCTCTAGTATACTCGACACCCGTGAACACCGTAGAAGAACTGAGAAATCATATAATAGGCGCATTTGATACAGTTAGGAATACTCCGGGAGTGTTTGAAAGAGTTCGATCGTCTATGAGACGAAGAACAGAAGCTTGTATAAGAGTTGGGGGAGGACATTTTCAACATTTGCTGTAGTTCAGTCCTTTGCGGTTACTTAGTTTTCTTGTTATGATTTTTTTTTTAGTTTTACGTTTCTTGTTGTAATACATTTTTTGTGTTGATTATACGAGTTTATCGAATCTTTATGAATCATCGCTACAGATCAGGAAAATTTCCATAAAAACTGACACTGAATTCATTCACCACAGCTTACAAAGTGGCCTTCCCATCATAATTTGGATTTTCACGAGGATTTCGAGAGAATCGTTCAAAATTTTTTTTCTCGAAATGTTGGTAGATACGACAAAACTACAAGAGACCGAAAAGTTTAGTATAAGAACAAAGCTTCTTTTTACATTTTTTCAAATTAACAGTTGCTCACCAAAAAAAAGTTCTGCAGAAGAACAGGTGGCAGTGTTCCAAAAAAAATATCACCCTGTAGATCTTCTATCGAAATTACCATGTCACGTGGTGAGAACTCTCAAATGTAATATCTATGCCAAATTTCAGTTGAATATCTTGTGAAGTGTAGATACTATGAGAAAAAACCTCGAAAAAAATTCAAACTTCAACACTCTGTATCTCGAAAACGAAACGTTTGCGACCCCATGTTTATGGGACTTTTTTTCTTAAACTCACTTAAGGAATCTCCCCTTTTCGTTTGTACGTTCAATTTAGGAACACCCTGTATATGTAGATATGATACATAGAAGCTTTGAATATTGATACAGCTTTGTGTTTTTTGTAACTTCCAATCTTGTTTGATAGAATTTCATAGAACCTTGGAGGTAGCACATTCCATCCAACATATGAGAATCATCGAGTGAAAACTCAAAAACACAGCTTGATTAACGGATTCCAAGCTCAGGGGCGAACCCGTAAAATTATTGAAATTTCTTCAATTTCAGATTTCATGGCATTAAATGAAGACAATTTCAAAAACGAAGCGTTAAGTAGAAATTAGGAAGTAAAAGACACAAGGTGAAATATTCGTCGATTTTAACCATAAAAAAATATTCCTTTGTGATCCGCCACCTCATCGCTCAATGTTCCCCAAAAAGCAACGTGTCATTCAGGGCAGATACGTACCAGTTTCATAGTTGTTACCAATTATCAGATCTAGGAAAGTTGAGCCTTATTAATATATAAGTTTATTCACAAATAAATACAAATCATATTAACATATTTCACCGTGTCTTTTAGTTATCAGCAATTAACTACAGTGGTCTTCTCTAACCACACTAAGCCGAGCGTTTTCATGTCGTAATGAGGACATATAGGTAGTTTGCATTGTAAAGGGTGGGCCAAATCAAGCACTTTTGAAAGGAAAGTCCAATTTCAAATGGGACACCCCATATATTTTTGCATATTTCAATGGGGCTTGAAATTAAAATTTCAAAAATATAGCATGCTTAATATTTTCCGTAATTTTCGAATTACATTGCAGATTCGAAAGGTGAACAGAAGTTACGAAGTAAATAGAGCTTTTAGTGTTCGAAAAAAAGAGCTTTTACTGTTTGAAAAAACGTTCGCCTATAATTTGTATTTTTTAATTAATCACGGCATCTTCCAAAGCCAACTTATCTAAAGGTTAAAATTTAATTTCTTCAGAAAAATATCAAGTGTTATATATTTTTGAAGGGGATATTTCAAGCTCTATCGAAATATGCAAAAATATACGGGGTGTCCCATTCAAATAAAATATTTTCGTGTCGAGATCAGATAAAATATAAATTTCCAGAAATTTTAATTAACCTCACTAAGTAAAAGGTAGCAAGGTAGCTACAATAATGTTTTTACAGAAATGGAAGTTTTCCAACAGAAGAAAAGTTACAGCAATATTTCGAAAATGCACATTTTCGAAAAACATCCTGTAACAATGTAACGGTGATAGATAAAGACCTGCGGTTTTAACCTATGAGTTTCTCATGGAACCCCCAGACACCGACATCAGTTTTCGTCTTTCTAGTACAGAAGTAGGACTTTCCTTCAAAAGTGTCCAATTTGTCCCACCCTGTACAGTGACTATATTCCCATTCCCATTAGTAACATATAGTCACTGTACTGCATTGCAGTGCCTGACTCCCTCTGGCGACAAAAGAATGAACGTCACTGAAAATTGATCAAGTTTTCCGCATCACAGAGGGTTGGTGTTCGTAAGGATTTCCCTAGGTGGCGCTCGTAAGATTATATTTCCAGTAGTTCGCAACAATATAGGGCTTAAGTTTGCTGGAGTTGCTTCGTTTGTCATTGAGCGGCAAAGTTACGCTGATGATTGGTAACGACCATGAAACCGGTACTTAACTGCTCTGAATAACACTTTCCTCTTTGTGGGAAACTGTGCGTTGAGGTGGCTATCCCGCATTACAAGAGAATATTCGTTGATAGTTAAAATTGTAGAATATTTCAGCGTATATCTTTTAGTTATTAGCAAAGATTATAGAGTTAGAGTAATTCATAATCTTTGGTTATTAGTAATTAGCTACAGTTCTTTCTTAGAAGAATCATTTTCTGATATCATTTAATCTTTTGTAAATGACTCAAGATAAATTAGCTGCTTTCTTTATGCTAATTTCATTTAGTTTCATGAATCCGCGAGTCTATAACTATAGGAAACCAGTGGAAGTACGATTTATGATTTTTAAATCATAATTGTAGAAAAATGTGTTGAAATTTCAACAGCCTGTAACTGTTCACCTGAGCCGAATTTGAAAAAAGTGTTTCATTTGATGAGAGGAATCTATGGTTAAAATTAATGCACAACTTAAAGACTCACCCTGTATATTGTATGTTTATTTGTCTATAAGAGTCATTGAGTGAAAACTCAAAAATTGAGAAGCAAAAACTGCATTTCTGAAATAAATGAATATTTTGGTTAAATTTTTATTTCACTATTTGTTTATTTATTTTTTATAATATTTGTTTGAACAAAGATTTTTACAAGTTCGATGATTATAGAATCGGAGCATCATTCAATGTTTTATTTTTCAGGTTTTATTGGTAGGAGGTTCTAAAGTTAGTTTTTCAAGAGTATTCGATTTTGAAGCAAATGACCTAAATATTACAGAGGATGGAGAATCCAGAACGAGGTAAGTTCATGAAAAAAATGTCTTGGGGTTGAGTTCTAATAGCAAAAAATTACAGTCCATTCGAAAGCCGGTTTCCAACCAACATAGGAATTACTGGACATGTCGCTGCAACGGGAGAAGTAAGTAAGACCTGAGTAACTTTGTATTCCCATAAATATTTTCCAGTGTTTAACTTGCTTAGAAAATGTGTACAGGGTTGGGATAAAGTATGGAACCAAGTAAATAACTTTTAAACCAAAGAACGATATTTATGAAAATTTGCAATGGAAAAAATGCATCTGATGTACATTTTTTTGTTAATAATATACTTCCGGTTTAACCGGAAATACCACAAACTTCTTTAATTTAAATGCGACACCCTATATATTTTTACAGATTTTGAAAGAGCTTGTTATCTTGAATTCATGCATACTGAGTTTAGTGTAAAAAAAATGTAAAAACGAGGAATATAGCACTTAAATCAATCTCCTTTGAGTTTTTTGCATTAGAGCAATAAACTATTTAGATAGGTAAACTAATTGATGTTGTTTGTATGCATAGTAATAAATAAACGAGTACTGTTTAGTACGTCTTCTGTTCTCCAAGTGTCAAATTCTAATTGACGGAAATAAATTTCACAATTCAGAATGGTTCAATTAAGTGAAAAAGGGCGTATTGAAATTTTCATTATGATCGTGTTAGAACTCATGAAGAAGTGTGTCATATTTTTAGTAATTTGCATCCGGAGATAAATCCTATATCACGCTCAACAGTAACTAAAACATTACAACGTTTTAATACAACTGGGATGGTAAAACAATTGCTAAAACCTGGAAGACCGCGAACTGCAACGAACGAAACTGTTAAACAAAATATTGCAATCGATTTAGAAGAATCACTTCAAACTTCCACCACAAATTTGGCATAAACCATTTTTTTATCGACGGAAACTTGAATGGTGACAAGTATTTGGATCTACTAAATAACGAAATTATTCCTGCACTCCAACAGAATGGGCAATTACCATAAAATGTTTGGTTTCAACAAGATGGAGCACCTCCCCACTATGATAGACGGGTTAGGGATTTTCTGGATGCGAATTTTCCAAATCGATGGATTGGACGTAGAGGATTCATAGGCCTGCTCGTTCTCCGGATCTTAGCCCGTTAGATTTTTTTCTTTTGGGTTATTTAAAATCACGTGTTTACGTTAGATGACCAACAAACTTACAGGAATTGAGACAAAGAATTATTGATGAATGTGAACTAATACGTGGAGAATTCTTGGAAAGAGTGACTCAAGAATTTGTTAATAGGATGGCATATTGTCAGCAGGTAAACGGCGAGCATTTTGAACATTTGAAGTAATTTTGTTTCTCATCATTCTAAAGTAATGAAATGTACACCTATTGTACAACTAACAGTGAGTTATTCCTCGTTTTTACATTTTTATACACTAAACTCAGTATGTATGAATTCAAATTAACAAGCTCTTTCAAAATCTGTAGAAATATATAAGGTGTCCCATTTGAATTAAAGGAGTTGATGGCATTTCCGGTTAAACCGGAAGTATGTTATAAACAAAAAAATACATCAGATGCATTATGTTCCATTGCACTTACCTGCAAATTTTGATAAATAACGTTCTTTTCGTTTAAAATATATTTACTTGGTTCCATACTTTATCCCAACCCTGTATATTAAATGCACAGAATACGATCCTGTTTTCTCACTCAATAAATGCATCGCATTGATTAAATAAAATTTCCAAATTCGTTGCATTGAAAAGCAGTGAACAATTATTTCTATCACAACATATAAGAAGCGGTAATAGAAAAATACGCACTTTCTACAGACATAAATTCTTTAACCAGAAATGAAATGAATTAATTCATTTTAACCATCGCAACCTGGAAAACTGGTGAAAAAGAATAGTATATTCTAATACAAGTTGCAGAATGGGCTCCTATTGAAACACGAATGCGAAATTCGAAAACGAGCGACGAAGGAGCGAGTTTTCGAACGCATGAGTGTTGGAATTGACTTCTGCAACGAGTATTAGACGATATTTCCTCTATTTCAGTCAAACTTTGTAAAATACTGTTGAAATTTAATGAAAAATTCGGATGATACATCCTAGTGACTTTTGTATTGTATCTTGGCAGTTGGTGTGACTGTTACGAAAGTTGACAGATTTCGGAATTTGAATTTGAATCATACGTAGGACATGGAGAACAGATTTAAAACAGTTTCCTAATAGCATGAATGATTCAAAATTAGCAAGAAGGAAATCTCTAGTACCTTATTTTTTAATCAAAATAAATCTATTTCCCTCAACAATTATTTCACTATATCCAGATTATATTATATTGTCAATTGACGTGTGTTGAAATTTGATAGGATCGAATGTCAATGCAATACCACAAAACGAAAAATATAACTAGAAACAATGCGGGAATGAGTTCATTCCAGCACTGTTTTTAGTGCTGGAATGGACTCATTACGATACTGAAATAGAGAAAAGAATATATTGCATATAAATATCAAATGATATGACGGATTGGAATCAATCGATTTCAAATTTTATTATCAAACATTTTCTAATTTTAGACCAAATGCATTACTAAGGCATAGGATGATATAACTTCTGATTTGGAAATATCGTCTTCAAATTAATTTCTCGAAAATACTCTCATTTCATCTCGAAATAGTTAACTTCATCTACGAAGTGTTTATTCTAGTTTCAAGAAATATTGCTTCTCGAATATAAGTATGAACGTAAGACGTTTATACAACTCATTTTTTTTTCATTA
The DNA here is from genome assembly GCA_937662695.2 of Halyzia sedecimguttata. Taxonomy (NCBI): domain Eukaryota; kingdom Metazoa; phylum Arthropoda; class Insecta; order Coleoptera; family Coccinellidae; genus Halyzia; species Halyzia sedecimguttata. The sequence goes on along the minus strand of OW569416.2, from coordinate 2,936,618 downwards.
ATCACGGAAAAATACTGAAATTTCACGGAACTAGAACTAACCTGAAGAATTTGTAATTAAATCAATTTTCTTTTGCAGGTGGTGAATATAGCCATAGCTGAAGAAGACACAAAATTTGATCCCACCGTAGACGAGGGAACTGGCTTCAGACACAAAACCATCCTGTGTATGCCAATAAAAAATTCCTTAGGAGAAATAATTGGCGTTATACAGTTAGTGAATAAGTTCAACGACTTACCTTTCACAAAAAACGATGAGAATTTCGTTGAGGCATTTGCAATTTTCTGTGGTATGGGAATACACAATACCCACATGTATGAAAAAGCTGTGATTGCTATAGCCAAGCAGAGCGTAACGTTAGAGGTTCTGTCATACCATGCCACAGCTACTCTGGAGGACGCACAAAAACTTAGAGTAAGTACTGAAATCTTCAATTTATCATTATGGTACTAGCTTCAACTTTGTGATTTTAATCAAAATTGTTTGGTATGCTGAAAAGCGGATATATCACCTGTTATGGAAATATTATTTCAAAACGGGTACGTTTAATACCTATTTTCCGGTATAAATCATTCTAGGACAGCATATCCTCTTTGACCACAATTCAGTTGGAAAGAGATATTTTCTATGGCAATATCACCAAATATATTTGTGTATGATGCAAAGGTGGAAATGAAATGAGAAGATGTATATTGAGGTAACCACTTGAATCAAATGTTATCATGATCTCTACTTACAGCTGAATTTTAATCTTCGATATCTTTGATATATCATTATCAGTCAAAGAATAACTGAAGTCAATTCAGTGGCATAGTTAGGTTTTATCATTTCAAATTTGGAGGGTTAAAGATTGAATTATCTTCTAAGGTTTCGACTTTATCGTTAACAACCTCGTAATCCCCCCCCCCTCCTTCGTCTCCATGATGCGTGTAGAGGGTTTAAACTGTATTCATGTCACTATGACGAAATATCCAGGTATAGATCTTCAACAGTCAATAGAGTGGCATAAGCCTTCTCATGGTTTTAAGGTAGGAAAGGATCAATAAAAACACGTGTTCAAGAATACTTTTTGTGGAAATATTCGGATATACATAGCTTCTTTGTCCCGAACATATTCATCCATCATCACGGTAGGCGGAGTGGAAGTGAGTATTTACATGCTGCATATTCCCAGAAGACCCCGATAGTTCATAAACGGCGCTGATGCTGCTTCAACTGGCTCCATTGCCCAAGGTTGAAAAAGAACTGAGAAGTATGACTGTAATGTAGCAGTAAATATGGAAGTGCTGCTCTGGCTAGTGGTTACTGACAGTAGGGCGATGACAGCTCTTATTATCATCAGTTGTCCGACGAGGACACTAGTTATTATCGCAAATCTCACCTCATTCACCTGGTGGTCCACAAAGCCACTCTCAGAATTCCTGTGAAGGAACGTGCAATGAAAGAATAAGAGAACAGAGAGGCTGGTCATTCCTAACTTCATGCATGTCATCTTCCATGCCTATAGCTGTTCGGAGTCAACGTAAAGAGTCCTTGGATCATGAAATCATAGGGGGTGGGGAGACATATCATCCTCAAAGCCATCCTAATTACTCGAGTTCATAAGAAGTCTGGATCTGGAAGGGGAGAAGATCGGTGTACACCTCAGTCAGCTCAAGAAAGGGGGGATATGCGGTTTGACGTATCTATAACCAAAACCTAAACAGAGTGGCCTTAATGTGTCGTCTTTCCAAGCTTATACGATTGGACCATCTCTGGGACATCACTGCTTGAGGGTCCCTGTTGGTTCCGTTGCCACACAAGGTATGGGAGCGGGAGTCAGTGGTTGCAAAATTTGCTGATGGTGAATCTATTAGCATGGGCAGTTTCGCGACTGTTTTTTAAGCATTGATCATCTCGCAAGCTCGGTACTTGAGAAGGGTTGAGTTCACAGATCAATTAAGATCCCATCGGATAGCCATTCCGCCTTGAAGTCCTTGGCTCCATACAACTGCCCTACTTGTGCAGAACTGTCGGACCACACTCCATGTGAATCGGGCATAGAAGGTAATGAGGTGGCAGATTCATTGACGTCGCCAGGGGCTTCCATGGAGCTCATTGGACCTACCGGCCTGTGGCATCTATCTCAAGGCATTTCGATGTCGCTTGGGCAATGCACCATTATGTTCCAGGTTTAAGTGGTAGCCATCACGACATGTGTCGTGGAGAATATTCGTATGGGCTATTCCAATATATTCGAATTCTCTCGGTTACTCAGGCAGCACTTACGGCAATAGCCAGCTGGAGAACTAACTCCAACCTTGCATTGGAATGACGACAGCACCTGGAAACCTTGGCAGCCAGAAACCGAGTTGAGCTCGGGTAGTCGGGTGGGAGCAGCTCGGAAAGCCGTGAATGAAAGAGCTGGCGCACTCACTAGAGAGGGCTCGGCTATTCCTCTCTTCGGGCCAGAGCTGGGAGTAGGGGTGACCAGATCGGCTGTGAAAGGTGTCATTGCAAAATGGATACTTGCACAGCACACTCGGCACTGAAATAAAATATTGGGCCAGTGGCATATTAAGTTAATGACAGGGCAGCCCTGTCCCTCACTAACTAAAGAAATCTTACTACTGAGTAGGAGTAAGCTCAGGGCAGTAACTGGCTTACTAACCGGACACCGAACCCTGAGAAAGCACCTGAACAACATGGGAATTTTCCAAGAAAACTCTGTTTGTAGGAAATGTGAGGAGCAGACAAAACTGTCTCACCTGTCATATTTGGCTGTCCAGTCCACACATAATGGAGACTTCACTCTGGCCGCGACGACACGACCCTGAGCGTGGGAAACCATGCGAGGTACCTAGTCAAGGGTCTAATCCTACTTGCTAGGAAAATGGACCTTATGTAGGTAATACTCCGACAAGGCAGTGGGGATGTTACATGAGAGCCATGTAATGTCGGTGGTGCAGAACTTATCTCGGTTAAGTAAACCTGAGCTGCAGGGGATCTACTGAGAGACCCTATGGAGGCTACCAACCAGTGCTGACGAGGATCAAGCATGAGACCCTGTCAGCTAATCGGAGACTGGCCGAGGTGCAATAAGCCTCTCTAGACTGCAGCACGGGCTACTCGCTCGATCGGAATCGGTCTAACACAAACAAACAAACAAATCTCAAGACAGCAGGGTGGGAGAACAATAGATGGTTGGACCAAAAGGTCCTGGAACTCTGGAGCAGCATATCTGGTCTCAGGTCGCTCAATAATTATTGGCCCATCAGCTGAAAGACAAATACAATGGCTGAAATTCTCCAGGTTAGACCTGAGAATTTTAACAACTGTGTACACAGGTCACTCAAAAGTTAGTTGGGGTTCATTGGGGACTCTGAGTGCAGACTATGCCTGGAGGACGACGACTCTATCGAGCACATCTTGTGTGCCTGTCCTGATGGGAAAAGGATCAGATTTGAGGAACTAGGGGTCCACAAACAAAGACTGAAGGAACTGGGCAAGTTCTCGCCCACGATACTAATCTTTCTTATCAAAAGGCTAGAGCTTCTGGGTGAAGTATAGATTTAGGTGTGCCACAATAGACTGACTGGTCGCGGTGACGGAAAGGGGTTCATCCACCCGACACAGCACTTATACATACATACAAGGGGGACAACATAGTTCATCGGATTGCAATTCTGTAATAACAATAATTTCCTGCTGTTTTTCTGCAATTAATACTGTCCATGCCAATGTTATTAGGCTTCCAGACTCGCTACGAAACAACCTGCAATTCAACATACCAGTTCATTTTAGTGAGTTTGCATCCGCTGGGCGGACAATTCATCCTCAATTCGACTGTAAGGCTGGTTTTCCTGTCACGCTGACGGTCGGCGCTGATGGGTCAATATGTATGTAGCTATAGGTAGCGTTTTCGAGTCACGCAGCGCTGACGGCCGTCAGCGCTGAGCTATATACGCGCACGTACGCGCCGGCGCGTCGGCGCCGCTGACTAGCTGGCACCGACAAGCCTCCACATTCAGTGAGCCAGAGACAATAGCATCCTTCTATTTCTCTATGTGATCAGCGCGATACTAAAAGGATCCGAGCTGACCGATCAGCGCTGACCGTCAGCGCCGACCGTCAGCGTGACAGGAAAACCAGCCTAAATGTTGCATGGCAGGTTTTATATTTACTATTCAGGGATAGATTTGGGTATATTCTAATTAGACTAGAAGATAAACAACAGCTTCATCTTAGCCCCTTTATACATACCTATTACTTTACAATATCGAAATTTTTATCTTTACAGAGTTTACGGGTTGCATCATCCGCCCATATAGGACTGCACAATTTTTCTTTTGACGATATTCATATGAGTGATGATGATACTTTAACGGTAAGTTACAAAAGGCACTCATTTTGTTTTTCATGTTATACTCTAATAATATTTTTTTCCAGGCTTGCATCAGAATGTTTCTAGATTTAGATTTAGTTGAAAGGTTCCATATGGACTACGAAGTATTATGCAGGTGGTTGCTGTCTGTCAAGAAAAATTACCGCAATGTCACATACCACAATTGGAGGCACGCATTTAATGTAGCGCAAATGATGTTTGGAATTCTTACGGTAAGTTTTCTTACAGGAACTAAATCGTACTGAAAATTAATTTGAGTAGACTGAGTAATTCATTATTCCCAAATTTCATTCGTTTCTCGGTAACTAAGATTCCCGAGAAATATAGCTTGAAACTTGTTGATGATATCGATTTAATAACCCTATCCAATTGTTTTAAACTTGGAAATTCGGATTTTGGGTACATTTTTCGCCTCCAGCTATGTCTATACAGGATGTCCCACGGAAAGTTATCCAAACTTCACTGGGAAATGAAATGGAGGACTGGCGATTCAATATCACCCCCGTGCTAATGGTCGAAGCTCTCTATTTCCGGATGTACCTACGGTTTAGGCCAAAATTTCGATCCGCCATATTTCGGTGGTGGATGTGAAGAATCAAATTAAATTTGCAGGTGTTCTCTACTAATATTCTCCTAAAAATTATACTCTTGGTCCCAACTGAAGATTAGGTTCGGACTCTGATTAAAATTATATTATTGCTCATGTGCAAAAAACACCTTGTAATGTGTGTGAAGTGGGTCCAGCATTTTTTTTATTTTCGAAAAAAAATATATTTGTGCTAGGTTTGTGCTAGATTTTGGAAGACAAATTAGCCCGGCACTTCCGTTTTTCTTCGTCGAAATTTTTTTTATACAGTTGTGCTACATTTGTGCTGAGTCATGCCGTTCAGATTTTCAGAAAAAAAATTGAGTTTTCATTCAAATGGTAAAATTCCAATTAAATCAGTAGATTGTTTGAAAATCTGTATACATGGCAAGAGGCTGGAGATCTAGACTGTACAATACGGCGAGTTATGTCGACATGAGATAAAATACGGGCAAGCCTCAGTCGTAGATGTTGCCAAAACTAAAAATCGAAATGGAAAAGTGCATTGGCAACGCCACACGCATAACCTTTTATATACATTTGCGAAAATCCGGTCGGGAAGAAGATGAAAAAATTAATTGAAATCAATTTGCACTCCTTTTGGAACTATAATTTTAATAGAGCTACTATCTTTCGAAGTTGGCTTGTTACAAATTTCCGCCTCATATTATCATGAAAAATAGTTTCAACATGATGGTGTCCCACCGCACTTTGCTGTTGAACTAAGCCTATTTGACCTATTTGACATAGGTTGATCTTGGTGGTGCTATAACCTAGCCGCCTAGATCTCCAGATCTCACCCCAGTGGACTAAGTGAAGAGGAAAGGGTATTACGATGCTACCTATATGCGATATAAATAAATTGAAAAAATAATATTTGTGTGTATCATATTAGTATATTTCCGTTTTCTGTAATTTCTTCATTTTTCCGCTTTCTTTTGTCAATCAATTTTTAATTTTCATTTATTTGTTACATTGGACCGAAATTATAATAATCAAATCATTTTCTTGAGAAATACATTTTTGGACCGAATAAATATGTTGTTTTCTGGAGGTGATTTGGGTGTACACAAACAATTTCACACTATACGATTAAATATACACTCTTGTCCTCTATAGTTTTGTCGTCCGACATATGTTTCGGAACAATGTTCCCATCTTCTGAGATGACTATCAGTTGAAAAATTTGATAGTAGAATGAGTTACTTACTTTTGTAGTTTGTAGTGTTTATAATCAGTACAGACAAAACTCAAATCAGAATATACACCATTTTATTCTGAGTCCGATCCTGATTTTCCGTTGGGCCCAAGAGTAGTGTTTTGGAGAACATCCATAGGATACGAATGCAAAACATATCTCTGAAAGTATATGAACTGGAAATTGACTTAGAATCACACTGATTTGGCAATTAAGAGCAAAGCTTTGTGGAACCCACCGTAAGAGTTGGGAATGATATCAATGGATTCTTATTATGATTGAACTGCATCATAATAAAATAAAATTCAAAACATAGGTCTATGACTCACCTCATATGTTGGATTTACATTCATCAGCAAAATAATTAGAGCATTCTATGAACTCATAGAAATACGATTGAAAATTTCAGAGTAGGTTTAAGATGCAGTTTCATCATAAGAATCCATTGATATAATTCTCAACTCTAACAAACTAATAAAACGGTCAACCTGGCATCAGTTCAGTCTGACATCAATCATGGATTGATGTCAGATTGACGGGAAACCGATTCTATACGCGTAGACTGATGGATATATGGCAAGATTGATGTCAGTAACGAGTAACCTTCGCCATAGAATACTATAATTATAATTTGCTGATTTATGTAAATCCAACATATGAGGTGAGTCATAGGCCTACGTTTTGAATTAAATCCTTTATGATGCAGTTCTATCAGAAGAATCAATTGATATAATTCCCAACTCTGAGAAACCAATAATTTCGGACATATGGTTTGTCAAAGTTAAACCTAGTAGTTTGACAAGAGCGCCAATGCCGAGGGGGAGATCACTCGTGGATATTATTGTACTACTTGTGGATATGCTTGGATATATTTGGATATGTTTGGATATGCTTGGATATCTTTGGATATATTTGGATATGTTTGGATATATTTGGATATATTTAGATATATCTATATTTATAAAAGAAAGTCGTGTTAGTTACTCCACTTATAACTCAAGAACGGCTATACCGATTTGGCTCAAAATTGGTGGAGAGGTAGCTTAGAACCAGGAGACGGACATAGGATACTTTTTTGTGTTATACAGGGTGTTTTTCTTTTAACGTCAATTAAAACTTGCTGTTTTTCCTGCCATAATCGTACAATTTTAGTCATGTGTGTTTAAAAATAAACTTTCGAAGCATACACCATTGCAAATAAAGCATTACTATACAGGGTGTTCTTTTTCTCATGGCACAATTGTACGTGATTGAAGTGATTTGTATCACAAACAAAGCATTAACTAAATAGGTACCTTGGATGGATTCTCATAATGTATTCGTCCGAAATCTCCATAGAGGGTGTTCTTCTTTTAACGTCAATTGCAACTTGCTGTTTTCCATGCCACAATCGTACAACTTCATTCATTTGTGTTAAAAAATAAACTTTAGAGGGATACATCATTGAAAATAAATCATTACTGTACAGGGTGTTTTTTTTCTAATTAAACAATTGTACGTTATTTATTGCCTCTAAGGCGGAACAGAGTTCGCTGGGTCAGCTAGTTTGGATATATTTGCATATGTTTGGATATATATTAGGATATGTTTGAATATATTTGGATATATATTTTCTGTTGTTTCTTCACATGTGCATGCTCATTCGCTTTTTGAGGTTATGTTTGCATAACTAATAGACAACACACAAATGGACCAACTGCATTAACGGAGAAGTAGGTAGTAGTCCTCAACTGTTGTCTAAGGAATGTATTTTAAGTAACAGTTCACATCTAGAAGATGACTTGAATACCAATCTCTGCCAACTGTAGTCATTAGGAAGAGCTCATTCAGTTGGCTTTTCAATCATAAAAATTGACAGAGCTCTGATCACACAGAAAGAGTAAAGCAGGTATGCCAAAAATTGAATCAGAAATACTTAGCTCAACAAAAACACCAAATATCAGAAGGGCACATACAAACTCCATAGAAAACAAAATTGGAGAAGGTAGGTCAGTCGGCTTTGGCGCGCTCATTAGAATTCATAGCCAGAAAATTCATACCCAGGTACTGAACTCGCTCAAAGTTGCTTGGCTTCCATGAAATAAAATAATATGTTTCCACTATTCCTGAAATAATCACCTATACCTCTCAAACCGCCGTATTCACAAAGCTTTCAATCTCCGTTAAATCCTAACTGAGGTTCTCAGTTAAGGATAAATAAGAATCGTAACCTCAGTTAATGTGAAAATTAACGTGAAACAGGCCTGTTTCACCACCGTTCCATACGTTAATTGAGGTTGCGATTCTTATTTATCCTTAACTGAAGACCTCAGTTAGGAGTCGGAGATTATGCTTTGTGAATACTGCGGCATATGATGCCTAGTTGCAATCGGGTTTGAATCTAGATCTTGGCTGTAAAATCAGATTCTGAAGGCGCTTGCAAAACTTCAGTGATACTTGGCGGATAGTAATCGAATTTGCCATGGTAAATTCGATTAAGAGAGTGTCCAATACAGGAGAATGGAAAATAAAACATACGCGCAAAAGCTCCTGACTTCACGTAAGTGCTTGAACCAATTTTTTGTTTGCATATGAACAAGTTTTTCAAGTTCCTTAAGTTTCATTTTTTTGTTGAATTTAAAATATGAATGCAATAATTTTTTTTTGAGAAAAAGAAATTTTTAGGAAGCCCTGATTTGAAAGAAGTAGCTTTTTCGCGCATATTTTTCTGTCTATTCACGTCTCACATACCCTCACGAAATACTACATGAACCATGAGAAAATGAAATTTGGCTCACTATCCTGACGGATAGTTTCTGAGCAACAGAATATTTTTTAATAGGTAATTTTTTTGAATTTAATTAGTAATTCATTTTAATTTAAAATTACAATCGTCACTAAATTTTACAGAAACCTTTGTGTCGGTATTCTAAAACAAATTTCAATTCGATTGTAAGTATTGTTTGAGTTATATTGGAACACAAAATATCAACGCCGGACGCTTGGCCGATTATGCCCATTAACGAACTTTACCGTCGGATGTCTTAACATTCGGATGCGTAACCTACCCTGAAAATTTCAAGTTGCTATCTTTTTCCGTTCGAAAGTTCTATTGGAAACGGCTGGCCGGACATAATCGAATTTGACCTAGAATTGTTCATCAGTGAGTTGAACCTAATAGCTGAGACCATTTTCGTAATCGAAAATTACAGAAATTTGAACAAAATTATAGCACGCTGATCCCTATAATATGCGCGAAAATGTGCATTTTGTTTTGTGTTACCATTTTACTTTTGAATTAATTCAAATATTTGCTCTGACTGCTCTAAATATGCAGCCGTAGATGATCGATGAAACATTTACACAAGCCCAAAGGACTTCGCTATTTTCTGCTGAATTCAATCCTCAAGTGGAGTAAAAATAGAGCTGCTGAATAAATAATAATTCAATTACACGTTGAGAACTCACTCAAGTATTATCACTTGATGCTGTGAGCATAGAAGATCTTAATACGATGTATACTTTCCATTTTACAGTATCTGTACAAAATTCAATTTGTAAGATTGTGAAAAATGGATTCTGCCAAAATCTTCGCGAAAATAACTCAAGCGCGTAAGAAATGTATTTACATTTGTTCGGATATATTTGGATATGTTTGGATATATTTTGACGTATTTGGATATTTTTGAATATATTTGGATATGTTTGGATATATTTGGATATTTTCGGATATATTTAGATATTTTGTGGATATATATCTGAATATATTTGGATATATTGTACCCAATTTTGGAAGTGATTTCCCCCTCAGCCAAAGCCCCTGTCCACAGAGCTTTCCCACATTTTTTTATATTGAAAAACACCAAATACGCGAACAATTTTCATTTCATTTTCTATGCGCATACTATGATGCTCTTCATATCACCAAGAACTTTATTGAACATCCTCATTTCCATATAGAATGAACTTTTCCGTAAAATATGCCATTCCAAACGTATTTTAGACAGATATTCTGCCTTGCACTTTAAAAAAAAAATAATACAGCATAATATTATTTTCATTCACGGTATATATTTCGGAAACTGTTCAAGGTGTATTATACATATTATAATCATAGCAACCGAATCACCCAGTTGCTGTAAAGCATATTGTGGAATGCGTTCCAGAAGTATAATCTTTCCAGTATAATTTTCAGTTCCGAAATGGGTGATTTCCGAAATTGGGTTAGATAAATAATATTCTTAATGAGTAATATTGAAATATGAATCCTTGAACATTCTCATTTTCAATCAATAAAAATGTTTTCTGTATAATTAATTGATAAGTAGTCTGATAATAACATAGGTATTATTTCGTTTTCAGGTAACACAATGGTGGAATATTTTTGGAGAACAAGAGTGTCTTGCTCTAATGATTGCATGTCTATGTCACGACTTGGACCATAGAGGGACAAATAATTCATTTCAAATTAAGTAAGTTCCTTCAGCTTGGCTTCATTGGATTGAAAATTTCTGAAAAAACTGTATATTATAGGCTTAGTCTGCAAATTGCGAGACAATAGACAGTTTTTCGCCGAGGTGCATATTACATTTTTTCGTCGACCTGTACATATTTTTATGAATTTTAATAATAAATTTCACAATACAAATATGATACATACACTTATGTTTGTATTGAACCGTATCCATAGTGACCACAGCACTGACAGTTATCACGGAGGTTACACGGTCAATCTGGCATCAGTCTCGCATCACATCAATCATGGATTGATATCAGATTGATGGGAAACTGATGGATTGATTGTCCGGATTGATGGAATATTAATGTGCTTCATCAGTCCATCAATCCGCATCAGTCTCATCGTGATCAAGGTCACGGACTGAACTCTGAAATGGTGCGAGATTGATTGCAGACTGACCGTGAAGTGTAACCTCTGTCTTAAAATGGCCGTCCACTAGGTCTGAAACGCGGCGTGGCCCGGCGCGGAAATGTGTGCTAAATTGAGCCAAAATGAACTAAGCTCCGTCCATTAGGTCGGTAGCGTGGCGCGGCGCGAATAGGTCGAAAAACTTCTTCTTCAGCTTCCAATACAGCAACAATTCCGTTTCATCAGAAGACATAACTCAGGTGACGATACGCATATATCAACTGCAACAGTGAACTGCCCCTCCCTTCCTAAACTTTGTGCCGAACGCCCACAGTGGACGGAGATTTACATTTCCGCGCCGCGCCGCGTTTCCGACCTAGTGAATACCATAGTATATCTTGTCTATGGTGGATACCCAGCTTTAGACGGATCTTACACGGTCATTCTGGTATCAGTCTGGTATCTTTCTCGCATCACATCAATCATGGATTGATATTAGATTGATGGAAACGGATGGATTGATGGTCCGGATTTATGGAATATTAATGTGCTTCGTCAGTGCATCAATCCGTATCAGTCTCATCGTGATCAAGGTCACCGAACTGAACTGATGCGAGATTGATGGCAGATTGACCGTGTAACCTCTGTCATATAGACACTTATGTTTGTATTGAACCATATCATCCGTATTTCTAGTAACCACAGAGGACGACAAAGTAATTTTGAAGTTGTATATACGTTAGTATTAACGTGCGTTCAAAAAAAATCGTGGTCAAGTAGGCTATGGAATTTTGAACGTCAATATTCTGCGTCTTAACATAGTTTAGGCATTGCAAGTTTTAAAATTCCATAGCCTACTTGACCACGATTTTTTCTGAACGTACGTTATAATATTTTGAGGAACACATACTGAACGGAACTCAGAAACTATCCGTCCGATATAGCTGAAATTTCGAGAGAGCTTTCAAAACCTTTTAAAGGTTTTTTCTATTTACTGATTTTTCTGGAACGATATCAACTTTTGATTTAATTGACGCATAGATTTCTAAACTTCATCATACAGGGCGTTAAATTTGAAAATTTCCGAAAAAATATATCATTATACTGAATAAAAGTGGATCCACTGTTAATTTGAAAATGGAAGAGTGGTGTATGATGGGTCACTCTAAACTGGTATAGATTCATTCATGTTTCCATTTGCAGGGCTTCATCACCATTAGCTCAACTGTATTCGACCTCCACCATGGAGCACCATCACTTTGATCAGTGCATCATGATCCTTAATTCCCCCGGCAACCAACTGCTCGCCAACATTTCATCAGAGGAGTATTCTCGAGTGGTAAGGGTATTGGAAGAGGCAATTTTGTCTACAGACCTCGCTATCTACTTCAGAAAAAGGGGGGCATTTTTCACGGCTGTGAGTGAAGGGGTTTGCTGGCAAATGGACGAAAACAGGGAGATACTCAGGGCTATGCTTATGACTGTTTGCGATTTGTCCGCTATAACGAAACCATGGGAGGTAGAGAAAAGGGTGGCGGAACTTGTATCCTCGGAATTTTTCGAGCAAGGCGATATGGAAAGAGAAAAGCTCAAAATTACTCCAATTGTAAGTTCATTAAGAAGATTTTTTTTTTCAAATTATAACATATGCTTTCGGAAGCAATCCACTCAAGTACTAATGAAACTATATGCATTCCAATGGACAAGTCCTGAAACACATGCTATGCAACTCGATTCTGCTCCTTAGCTATATTGAAATATAACTCTATAATAACGGTGTTGTAATACGAAATTACACTCTATTTGACTGGAATGGGCTCACCCTCAGCATACAGTTCCTACCTACAATAAAATCTTGCTGAAGGTTAAATCCGCTGAAGAATTATGAAAATTTGTTAGTTGTGGAACAAGAAATATAGTGAATTGCTGAAAGTATTCAGCAATGCTAAGCTTGACGCAAAAAGTTCTAACTATTGCTGTCAAATCAGACACCTAGCTTTGACAAGAATTTGATATTTCCAACAGTCTAGATATTGCAAACATGAAGTATATATTTTGTTTCAGGATTTGATGAACAGAGAGAAAGAGGACCAATTACCTTTAATGCAAGTTGGATTCATCGATTCTATTTGTTTACCAATATATGAAGTGAGTAGAACTTTTTTCATTACTATGTTTCTGTTTCCACCTAATTCAGAAATAATCATCGGACTCAGAAGCGATCCAATTTCACACAATTATTATTTTATTTTCAAAATGTACCAATTGTTTCTGTTTGTATCGTTATCTATTGATTTTTCGCTGTATAAATATAAGGTTTATTATTGTGCAGACCAGTTCTCAATCCCCACGACGTGACAGCCAAAGGTCCTAAGGATGTTATCCGATTTATGAAAATCATTGATGGCCTCCTTAGGACTGATCGAGGAGGGTATAAGGACAAAAGATCAAATTGGTCGCAGTTCTGAATGGCTGATCCCTACCTAAGCGATCCCAATTTTGATGATAATAATAACAAGGTTTATTATTTGGGAACAACAAACCAAACTTGAAATCACAATATCCCACAAAAATTCAGAAAAATAGATAGTGCCCCCTATACAGAAGTATCAGGTAGCCAACTAAATTCTTGTGGTTTTTATAATAAAATATAAATATATAGGCTGGAAGACTTTCTTAATTCTCTCTCTCTATAAATATATACAAGGGCGTAGCCAGGGGGGGAGGTTTTGGGGGTTCAAACCGCTGATAAATGAAAAACTATAGCAAAATGACATAATACAAACAGATTTTTTTAAACTACTACTTGCATAAGATTACACAGCTCTACAAAAAAAAAGTTTTGTTTTGTTGCCCTGGATATCATCGCAAATTTTTACGTTCTCAAGTGCCTAAGTTACGAATATATTCATGAAAGTTCTGAATGTGCTCATATTTTCATGACTTTTGCATATCTTATATATTTTGAACAATTATGGGTTTGTTTAAAATACAATTTAATTTTCCAGTCATAATTAGGCTTCTGCGCAACTTTTTCGAGCATACAAACATCACGTGAACCCCACTCTCAGACCCCTTGCTCCACAGAACACGTGAGTCTGGATAAGTTGTCATGGATCAATATTTTTTTTCAATAACTGAATGTCCATTCTAATATATTTGTCTTGTATTCGAAAATATGAGTTCGTCAGAAGAAAGTGTAAATATTCTAGTGATTTAATTATTTTGTTATATTTGCGGTGTTTATATATCAAAAAAACAAAAAAGAAATATCACAAACTTTGTCAAAGAAACTTATGTTGAATATTTCGGTTTAAAAATTGCCAAATTAGGTAAGCCATGGGTTCCTAATAAAGTTTGTAAGTCCTGTGTTGAGTCTCTACGGTTATGGAAAAAAGGAGAACGTTCTGGATGAGATGTTGGTTGTCGAAAATTTCCTAGGTAACCATAATGCGGCCCATACACATGCTACTTTTTCGGCGTTCTGGCAGCTAGCGATGCCGCTAGCGACCAAAACGCCCAAAAGTCGCTCGAAAAACGCCTGTGTATGTGTATCCGCTGCCACGCTGGCGATTCGCCGAGCAGAACGCAACGCCGGACGCCATGATCAGACGTGTTTGATTTTAGCGTCAGGATAGCCGGCAAAACGTTTGAAAAACGCTTGTGTGTGTGTGCGAACGTCAACAATGGCTGAAAATCGACGCTTTGCACACCTCTTGCGTCAGCGAATGGCGAGCTACTAAGACGCTTGTGTGTGGTCATATTTCCACGAGCGTCTAGGACGCTCGTAAAACGCCAGCTACCAGAACGCCGAAAAAGTAGCATGTGTATGGGCCGCATAAGGCAGCAAATTATGAAGAAGTTGTGCAAAATATGCTGACAAAGTTTCAGACTTTCAGACAGCAAATATGAGTATTAAGTTACACGACCTGCGCAATCATTTAGATAAATTTCCGGATAATTTAGGAAATTATAGTGAGGAAAAGGGAGAGCGGTTAAACCACGATCTGAAAGTGATGGAGGAAAGATATCAGGGTCGATGTGATTGTCACATGATGGCAGATTACTGCTGGTCTTTGAAAAGAGATTGTCCCTCGAAAAATTATAAAAGAAAAGCCCATAAAAGGCGTTTTATGGAAATATAAAATATATTTTCGACATTTTCCTCTTTATTTACTTCGATGTATCCTAATTTCTCAAAATATTTCTGACATTATAAATATATCTGTTATTTTATCTCTCGTTTCTTGATTTTTGTAATGTAAAATGAAAATAATGATTTAAAAAAAAATCAGAGCAAATCTAACAAAATCATAGATAGTTTCAAAAATTGTGAGCATGAATGGACCCAAAATCATTTTCATATCTAGGGCAACAAAATCACTGTAGACCAGTGTTATTATTATACATAAGTATAAGAATGGCCCTGTCATTTAGGCGATTTATTTGTACTAGAACGACCGCATTGTAAATAGCTTTGTTGCTGCTAGAGACTAGATGGCAGGAGTGGGGAATTCCCGGCCTTCCCCGGCTATACGTCATAAGCGTTCAATATCATAGATTATAGATACTATTCAATAGATTCAATTCATTATAGATACTATTCATACTGTTCAATATAAAGAAACATAACCTTGTATTTCTCATATAAATTATTAGTGGATAGTGAATAAGTGAATCTGAATATTCATTGAAATTTAAAATCGAAAACCCAATTTAAACGCATTGTTAAAAGTTCAAACCGACTGGAGCGGAATTCAGAAGGAGTATTATTATTATTATTATTGATAAGGGGTTACGTTGCACCGCGACCTTGAGATCTATTGTGCCCCCCATCAGAGCTGTTCTCACCATTACGCCATCTACAGCTCGCCCTCCAGTTCCAGAGTATAAATGAACCTCAATATCTGGGAAGGCTTCAAGGATATTACGTCTTCACTCCTACAAGTTTCCTGTCCAAAGCATTCCTTTCGCTGACTTGCAATGGCGAGGCATTCTGTAACAAGGTGAAGAGGAGTTTCTTCCTCCTCCCCACAGAATCTGCACTCGTCAGTATCTGATAAACCTATTCTCATCAAATGCTTCCTGAGGCGACAGTGTCCTGTGAGGAAGCCAGTGACCAGGTGTAACTTATTGTTACAGAGATCCAGATACCTTTTGGATCTCACTTCTTTAAAGTTCTTAAGGAACTTTTTGGAATGAACCAAACCTGGAAGATTCCGCCAGAGTGTTTCTCTTTTGGTTTCCTCCTTCTCCAGAAACTCTTTCTTGTAGGTGCATTTTCCTATACCGCAGAAAGGTTCTGGGCCAATAAAAGGAGTTCGTGCTGCCTTTCTGGCAAGTGTATCGGCCTCTTCGTTCCCCTTGATTCCCGAGTGACCGGGGACCCAGACTAAAAAGACCTTATTATTCTTGCCAATTTCATTTAGTTTTCTTCGGCACTCCCATATCAACTTTGAATCGATGGCATGGGAGCTCAGTGCTTTGATAGCAGATTGACTATCCGAATGGATTGCTATGTCGCATTTCTGATATTTTCTTTCTAGGTTAATATCTGCACATCTTTCGATTGCGAGTAATTCTGCCTGAAAGATACTCAAACGGGAGCCTACCGACAGTGCGCACTTGGTGCCTGTCCCATATACCCCAGCGCCAGCTCCCGTCGTGGTTTTTGAGCCATCTGTGTACCATTTTATGGTATTTTCTTTGAAAGTCTGGATGGTGAGCTCCCTTTCCCATTCTTCCTTTCTACTTAGCATCGTGGTGAAGTTCTTCTCAATGCTTACTTTTTTGACCATTGCATCACTAGGATGTTCACTGATGGGATGTAATTAGTCAAAGAGGTCCAGGCTCTCTGACATTTAATCCTCTCAGTTCCTGTACCTTCCTTAGATATTCTGAGGATGGCCTCATGGGCTAACCTCTCAATCACTAGATGCAGAGGTGAGAGATCTGTGATGATCTCAAGTGCCCTGGTTGGTCACGTTCTCATAGCTCCCGTGATGCACACATAAGCTAGCCTTTGCACTTTGTCAAGCGCTTTCCTAGTAGTTGTCTGATCTGCTTTGGCATACCAGACTACTGCCCCATAGGTAATTATTGGTCTCACAATCATGACGTACATCCATCGCAGTATTTTAGGGCTACAGCCCCAAGTCTTACCGGATAGACTTCTGCACGCCATCAGAGCTCTTATTGCTTTACTTGCAGTGATATCCACATGCTTGTTCCACAGAAGCTTGCTATCCAGAGTTATTCCCAGATATTTAACTTCAGTCTTCCAGTCAATCACTTCTCCATTTAATGAGAGGGATTTTATGGCTGGAAGGTTTCTTTTCCGGGTGAATGGAATTACTGTGGTCTTGGTTGGGTTAATACTCAGCCCCACCGACTGGCACCACTGCTCAATAATTCTGAGGCCCTCCTGTAGTAAGTCACATAAGATTCCCTCGAATTTGCCTCTCACTATTAGAACTATGTCGTCAGCATAGCCTACGCATTCGAAGCCAAGCTCCGTTAGCCTGTGTAGTAGTTCATCTACTACCAGGCTCCATAGGAGGGGAGATAATACCCCCCCTTGAGGTGTCCCGCGAGTGGCTTTGACAGAGATGGGTTGATTTCCCCCCAATGTCTCAGCTGTCCTCGTCGTCAGCACGTCATACATCCATTTTATTATGGTATTGTTGACACCCCGCCTTTTAAGTGCTTCTCTGACAGACACGTGTGTTGTGTTGTCAAAGGCCCCAGATATGTCCAGGAATGCACACATTGCGATTTCTTTATTATTCAGAGTTCTCTGGATGACTTCAGTCAGTTGATACAAGGCAGTCTCTGTTGATCGACCCGCCCTGTAGGCATGCTGACATTTGTGAAGTGGTTTATTCTCCAGACTCTCCGTCCTTATGTAGTTATCCACTACTTTCTCCATCATTTTAAGTAAAAATGATGTTAAGCAAATGGGCCTAAATGATCGAGGGTCAGTCCCGTCTTTTTTCCCTATTTTTGGAATGAAGGTTACTCTAGCCCTTCTCCATTTTATAGGTGTGTGGCCCAATGCTAAGCTGCTTCTAGTAATCTTCAGCAGATGGGGTAGAATTTCTTCCATCCCTTTCTGCAGGAGTACCGGAAAAATTCCATCCACTCCTGGGGATTTGTACGGCTGAAAGGTACTTATTGCCCATTCAAGACGTTGCTTTGTAAATAGTTCCTTAGCAATATCCCAATCATCCTTGCGGGCGTTCTTGGTATGCTCCATTGCTGTTTCAATACTACTTACGGGTTCGCTACCTGGAAAGTGTGTTTTGAGAAGAAGAGTCGATCGCTCCTCTTCTCCTTCAGTGTATGACCCATCTGGCTTCTTGAGCGACATTGTTGGGTTAGTTCCCCCTCTTGCCATGACTTTCTGCAGCCTGGCTGCTGTGTGAGTGGAAGTGATATTTTCACAAAATGCTTGAAAATTAAGCCTCTTGGCCCTCCTTATCTCTTTGTTGTACTCAGTGAGTTTCTCAGTGTACCCCTGCCAATTATCGTCTCGTTTAGCCCTATTAAAGAGCCGACGCACCTCCTTTCTGAGGATTGACAGGTTCTTATTCCACCAAGGAGCTTCCTTACTTAGTCGAGCTTTGGTCAATGCGCAGCTGGAGTGAAAAGCCCCCATTATTGCCTCACTGACCTGCTCGACTGTTTTTTCCAGGTCATAAAGGTGCTTTGCCCCAGTTGTCCCGATTTGTTCTAGGTTTTTCTTCAGACGGGTCCTGTAAAGAAACCAGTCCGTCTTCCTGGGATTTCGGATTGAGGACACCGAGGTGTTATCTCCCTCTACCCTGAACTCGATAATCCTATGATCAGAGAGTGATGGTTCGTTCATCACTCTCCAGGAAGTGATGTTTTTCTTGGCAGCAACATTAGCGATTGTTACGTCCAGGACCTCTTCTCTTGCTCTCGTGACAAAAGTGGGTGTTGTCCCTACATTTAGAGTCTCGAGGTTGTTAGCTAAAAGATATTCAAGTAGACACTCACCTCTAGCGTTATTGTTTGTACTTCCCCAAACAGTATTGTGCGCATTGGCGTCACATCCAATTATAATTGGCAGCCCTTTGCTGTTGCAGTATTGTACTAACTCCTGCACCTTCTCTGGCGGTGTTATTGTCCCGTCTCCAGCCAAGTATGCGGATGCAATGACAATGTCTCTTTCAATGCCCCCTAGATTGAGGTGTACCATGATGGGAATCAGGTCCCGAGACATATAATCTGAAACACAAATATATTTAATGTTGTTTCTTATGAGCACACAGGCACGTGGAGATACCTGCCTATGGTCATAAATCAGACTTGAGTCCTTACAACCCAAACCCTTGATTTGGCCTTCTTTGTTGATCCAGGGTTCCTGGATCAGAACAATGCCCAATTGCAACCTTGCAAATAACCTCACAATCACTGCTGAAGCTCCCTTCGCATGATGCAGGTTAACTTGCGCCACCCTCGTGAAGATGAAGGCTAATTGTGTGAGGTGATAGAAGCTGGTTATCCAGCTTCTAAATGTCCCCCTCCTTCAACTTCCCCTGTCCCTCCTCCAATTCCATGGGAGAGTTATTCTCTCCAGAATTCGAGGAGGTCTCTTGGCCTGCGGTCAGACACTCAGCCACCGAGCAGCTCTGCCCAGTCCCCCGGGTCGCAGAGGAGGTCTCCGCTTCTCGAGGCGACCTAGCAGAGCCGGAGTAGGTTTTGGACTGACTCGGGCCCGCCCCTTCACGCGAACCTTGCTCTTCGGGTTCTCGGGATGTGGAGGGCATCTCCACGTCTCCCTGACCCTCAGCAGAGCTGTCCTTCTTTCCTAGCCCTGAGACGGGGATACGTCCAAAGCGAAAGTTCAGACGACCCCCCTCTGCCTTCAGAGCTTCCTCGGATTGCTGATCAATCCCAATCGTGAGGACTGTGCCTTTTCCCTCCGTCCTGGAGCTCAGAATTTTCCAAGCCCCAGTGTTGAGGTTGGAATTCTGGACCTCGACAAGTCGGAGGATTTTCTCCGTCTCCATGTCGAGGCTTCTTGGGAAGAAGACCGTTATATTGGTAGGCTTAGGGATGTCATCTCCACTCAGCGCTACCAATTCGGGTCCCTCCCAAGAATTAAGTTTCGGCACTGACTTCATTAGCCAGTCCGCCGATCCTTGGGACCCACAATCCACAAGCATCATTCCACAGCGGAAATGAACTTCTGTGAAGTGGATCCCCCTTTCCTTGCTCTGGCATATCTCCTCCACCAGAGTATCCTCTAGGGCGGAGAGCTGCCCGGCATCCAGGGTGGCCCTAGGGTAATCCTTGGGCACAATTCCCACCCTGTTCACCTTTCCTGTTTTAACAGCTGCAGCATAGCCAGTGGCTTGCCCGGTTTTTGCTGCAGCTGTTCTTTGTTTCTTCGGCGGAGGCCGCTGAGGAGGTGTTATAAGCTCCGGGCCTCTCTTGCCGTGTGCTTTCCCCGAAGGAGTCTCCGTCGGGGCTGGGCGCTGAAGAGCCTGCTTCCTAGCCTCCTCAGGTGCAAGACCTTGATGGAGGAGTCGCAGGTACTTCCGCACCCCTGCTCCACTGAGTCCTTTCCTCAGTGGATCATCTCTGCCGCCCGGTTGACCTAGTTTGAGCAGGTCGAACGGCAGACGGTGTTTCCTCGGTCCCTTGACCTTATTCCCCTCTGCTGGGTGCCCGGATGAGGAGGTGGAGGGTTTCTCCACTCCCTTTCCAGTGGTAACACTTTTTTCTATTTTCATTTCCATGTTGTTCCCACGAAAAGCTAGGGTCCTAACGGTCCACCTCTGCAGAGCCCCGCTTGCAGAGGTAAGGGGTTGAATACAATGGAGTTCCCCCCGGTGCTCCAAGGTCGAATCCAGTTAAGACTAGTCTTCTATCTAGCCACGCATCCCTCGGCCTGGGTTCCCACCTTGGATTTAGAATTTTTAATGAGGTTATTTCCTCTCGGTCCGGGTGATTAAGCCAAGACCCCCCCCCCCCCACTCCACTGACCCGTGAGACATGACCACAGACAGCCAGGGTGCGTTGGTATAACAAGATGGTCCCGAGGTTGACTCGAGATACCACTTGGCATCGTAACCTTGTGTGCAATCCCTTAGCCACGACACTACAGCCGGGACAGGTGAAGTTGGTCCGCGGCATGGTATTTGAGGGCTGCCAATTGAGTTTTTACGCACAACGAGCCCCCAGTATTCCCACGCAGACCTCCTCCTCATAAAAAAATCATCGTTGGAGGCCCCCTCCTATCCGCCACCTGGAGGCGCGCTGGGTTGGCACTTCACTCCCCCCATGGTTGCCATTGCCTGTTCTTAGCCGCCCCCCGAAAGGGACGTTATCGACTCTCACCACTAGGAGGTGACAGGTTGGACCTGAGAGAGTAAGGAGTAAAAAAATATTGCTTTAATTCAGGAATTACAAAAAAAGTCATTCAATATTGATATAGCAGATATTTTCGAAGAACTGTTGAAACATTCCACTCTAGATAGCATTTTAACATGACATTGCTATATCATTATTCGAAAGTTTTCTTTTTAATATTTGTATGTGAACTCTTCAGATTATTCTTATCTACTCGAAACCTTGATGTATATATTTGTTTTTGTCAAATACAATTCTTTTTTGGTCCTGGATATTTTGAGAGATGCAAACAATTTTTTTTCACTCAAAAACACAAATTCAGAATGCAGTCTTGTTTGTAATAGTATATATTCTGAAACAAGTTGCAGAATGGGCTCCTAGCGAGTTTTCGAACGCATGAGTGTAGGAATTGCCTTCTGCAACGAGTATTAGATGATATTTTCTCTATTTCAGGCATGCTTTGTAAAATACTGTTGAAATTTAATGAAGAATTCGGATTATAGGTACATCCTTTTTTATTGTATCTTGGCAGTTGGTGTGATGGTTAAGAAAGTTGACAGATTACTGAATTTGAATCGTACGTAGGGCATACAGATCAGATTTAAAACAGCTTCCTAATAGTATAAATGATTCAAAATTAGCAAGAAGGAAATCTCTAGCACCTTATTTTTAAATAAAAATAAAACTTTTCCACGCAAAAATTATTTCACTATATCGAGATTATATTATATTGACAATTGACGTGTGTTGACATTTCCTAGGATCGAATGTCAGTGCTGACTACCACAAAACGAAAAAGATAACTAGAAACAATGCGGGAAACTCATTACTGAAATAGAGAAAATAATTTTCATTCATAGTTATGTTAATTTATAATTAATTCTTTATTAGGAAAGTAATTCATCAACATTATATACTTCATCCATATTTTTGTTGCCAAAAGCCGTTTCTCCCCCCCTCGGAAAAGCTCTTAGCTACGGCCCTGAGTTGGGTTTTGTGTAGGTTTTGTGTAGGATTTGTTTTCTCGAATTGAACTCAGGACCTCTGGTTCCCAATCCAGTACTCTACCACTGAGCTTACACAAATTACTTTTAGGAATAAAGCAATTGTCACCAAATGTGTATTCCTCCGTCAAAAAAAAAATATTCATATTGAAGGAGATGAAAGATAACAACCATTTGATATCGATCTCCATCTTACAAAATATTAATGACACACTGCTGTATACAAAAACCGCACAGATTTTTTTGGTTACCTGATATTTTGTTAAACCAGCTTTGAAATCAATATCAAGGTGCTCTGCACGATTGCTCTTTTAAAAATTAGCTCCTAAAATCCGAATTATTCATATTCTGAAAGTTTCGTGGTTTTATTTTCAGGCATTTTCTCTTCTTTCTGAGAACTTGGAGCCTTTGGTTGTTGGAGTAAAGAAAAACCGCGAGAAATGGATGGAAATAGCAATGGATCAAAGTCTTATAGCCATTGACGATGAGGAAAGAAATAACAATACAAATTCTCCCAAATCGAATATAATGACTGACTCAAGCTCTGATGTATCTGCAACAGAAAGTACCAACTGAGAAATAAATGAATTGTATTAAAATATGTACATAATTAACCATTAATATTATTTATTGTTAGTCTTAGCAAAAAGACATGGATTGAAAAATCCATGATGAAAATATTTTAGTCATATTTCCAAATATACATAAAAAATTGTTACTGAAATGGAACATATTAACATTACTCCAGCGTTGTCTTTAAAATTTTGAAGATTTCAACATTGTTGACAGTAGATGTCTTTTTCTCTTAAAATATGGACCTATCAGTCTTTTCTATTCTATCATTCCAATAGAAGAGTAGATACAATAAATTCATATAATTGTCTTCCACAAGAATCTTTTATACTGAGACTCCATTCGAACATTGTCAAAATTGATTTACGGGTCAAAAATGCACCAATATTTTATATAACGTGTGTGTTATAATATACTATTTCTATTATAGTATACTATTTCAAAACCGACTCAAAGCATGATTAAGAATTTCAAAGTAGAATCATAATTACAATGATAAATTAATAATAAAATTAACTGTTTACAATATCTTTCAATATAAGATTTGGAATTCTTAGCGTGAAAAATTTTTAAACCAAAGTTAAATCTACAAGGGTCTACTGAATTTATACAAAAAAGAATTTACCATTAATACTATTACTCTTTAAAATTTGAGAGGATAAACATAGAACTAGAAAAATATTGTAAATAATTGTCGCTTAATCAAAAAGTATATTATTTTTTGAAGTGATTGTTAATAACATAGCAACCATTTAGTTAAGCAAGATTTGTATTTACAGTATTTATTTATTTTATTTATATATTTATAAGAGGTCTCAGATTTCTTGAGTTTTACTAAAAAGCTCTCTTGTGTAAATAT
The DNA here is from genome assembly GCA_937662695.2 of Halyzia sedecimguttata. NCBI lineage: Eukaryota > Metazoa > Arthropoda > Insecta > Coleoptera > Coccinellidae > Halyzia > Halyzia sedecimguttata. Next base: position 2,912,788 of record OW569416.2, on the reverse strand, counting down.
TTTTGATTAATTTCATGTTGTGATAATTATATTTATAGGAAATTTCAGAAATGCATTGATTAATCTCAATTGATGAATTTGTAGAGTGATGAATAACAATGTGAATTAATTTTAGCAAGTGATTAATTAATTATTAATAATTTTGGTTAATGAAAATTTTTGTTGAACCTAGTACAACCAAAGTGATTAGATAACGAACTAACTTTTAGGTAAGAATATTTTTACAACTTTCAGTGTGATGACCACTTTAGTTATAAGAATAAAGTTTTCTGATTTTGTTATTCGAACAGTAATATTGAGAAATAATATATTTATGATCTATTACCTTGAGTTTTTGATCACCACATACAACTTATAGCAATATTTTAAAAAACGCTGCAAATTCTATATAATAATATAATATAGGAACTTTTATATTTATTCTATATATAGTAGATTCTCGATCATTTGAGCAAGTTGTGACTGAACCTTTGCCGGATAATTGAAAAGTCGGATAATTAGAGATTATATTAAAAAGAATTATAGGATTCGGTATTAAGTCATATCCTCCACCTATCATAAAAAGCTATCTGTACCAATGAATGTTGAATACAACAATCGAGCAGACCAACTATTGAATGGGCACCTGTTCATCAAATATCTGAAGAGTGTCCTTCAAAATTTGTTTATCTTGTCTAATCAAATATGGAACCGTTCTGAAGTATTCACCACTAGAATTCGCAACAATATTTTCTTTTTCCAGATACAGAGAATTTTATGCAATCTCACACCCCTCATTGTCTTCATACTATCCGTTCTGCTAGCATTCAATGTATAGACGTAAGCTTTCATCCTCTCAATTTGTCAGGTCCCCAGTGAATATTTTTTCCAGTTAGCTTGACTACAGGATGTTACCACGATTACAAGGGATACTTTCAATATATTGGGTCAGGAATGTGACCTTCGTTGTTTTGTTTGAAAGGGACATGCAGATTCACTACAGAAAGTTTTCAAAGTGAGTTTGGATTCACGGATACTCTCTCAAACCACTGATAAGACACACTGTTTATTTTTTGAGATGTTATATCGTTCCTAAGTGCAATAAACTATTTTTGAGCACTCTGGATTTCTAGTCAAAAACGATAATGTTAGATCAAATAATGTTAGATCAAATCCAATCATGACTGTCCGTCCATCGGTAGACACAAAAACTTTCGATCGGAATGACCTTAATAATTAAAAATTACAGGACATATAGTACTTGAATAGAAAGGTTTACGTCTTAATTGAGTAAAATCCTTGTAATAATTTCGGAGATATAGTTATTTGAAATTTTATTTCCAAAACCACAAATGTGATATAATTCAAGTTCGAATTTTAACTGAGATGTAAAACAAAATCACTTCAAGGCTCACGCAGAATCTCTCAGATATTTTACAAAATAGTTTCAAATTTTGCTGAAATATTGTAGGAACATAAAATGGCCAGCTTTCACATACTTCAAATGAGAAAGAAAAATGACTTTCCAAATTGCCGAAAGAAACGGGAATAGTCAACAATTAGTTCAGAAAATGATCAACAAAGATAAAACCCAGCTTACATATTCCAAGAAAGAAAGAAAAATTACTTTCCAAATTGCTGAAAGAAACGGGTATAGTCTTGGACTATTTCAGAAAATGATCAACAAACATAAAGATAAAAATCTCTAAAGAACCGAAAGAAATAAAAAAGGGAAACCGTTTTCCAAGCTTTCACGATCCATCCGAAAACAAACAGCAAAGTCCAGAATATTTTTAGAAAAGTTAATATAAAACTGGCTTTCAAAACTTCAGCAAAAATTAAACAAATTCTAGGAAATACATTCGATAAAACTGCGGTTAAAATCGGGCAGGTATACCGGGTGTCCCAGTATACATGTTCTAATGGATTATCTCAGCCATTTCAACAGATAAAAATTTGAAAATTTCATGACTTTCAATTTTTCCAAGGAACTTTCAACTGAGAAAAACAAAAATTGAAAGTCACTGTCGGTTTGACCGGAAGTGACTCTGACTTTTTTATCTCAAATAGTACCCTATATATTTTTTGCAATTTTTCATTTCTACTCAAAATTACCTTTCCAATGATGTATCACACATTGTATTTTACATTCGATCTGATGGAGAAAATGTCAATTGAAATTTCAAATTGAAAGAATCACAGTAGGCTACGATATTTTGTGTAATCTGCTTGATTTTGACTTCAATAATCGTCATCAATAAAAAAACCTTCTCAAGTTGAAATCAACTATTTATTTTACTGAACGTTAAACATTATTTTACTGAACGTTAAACAAAGAATGAATAGTCAAAGAAAAGGGGGTAAAAAATACCTAAAAAAATAATAACTATAGCATATTATGTTCGAAATTTTGACCATCTGCTTTTACACACTACACACCTTTCAGCTCGGTGGACTAATTCACGCGTAGTGATACTTCTAAACACCTCAGCATTAAGGGCTCTACATGCATGCCTTATTTTGTTTTTTATTAGATCTTCCAAATCAATATTATAAGTAGTCTGGTACAAACGATCTTTCAAATATCCCCAAAGGAAGAAATCCAGCGATGTTAAATCTGAAGATATTACAGATCATCGTATCAGTCCGTGTGTGCCAATCCATCTATCTTCAAATGGACCTAAAGATGGCCTGCAAGATCTCCAGATTTAACACCGCTAGATTGCTTCCTTTGGGGATATTTGAAAGATAGTGTGTACCGAACTACTTATATTGATTTGGAATATACATAAAACAAAATAAGGAATGCATGTAGAGCCCTCAATGCTGAGGTGTTGAGAAGTGTTACTTCTCGTGAACTAGTCCATCGAGCTGAAAGATGTGTAGAAGCAGATGGTCGACATTTCGAACATATGCTTTAGTTATTATGGGTATTTTTGTCCCATTTTTCGTAATTTTTTGTTTTTGCGCGCGTGTTCCGCAAGGAACAGCGTGCTATCATTTCGTCACAATGTCTGTATTTTTCGAATTTTTTTTCGAAAACGATTGGGTTCGACTCCCTGATGAAGAATTCGAGGTCAAATTCAATTCTGTCCGTCCGGCCGGCCGGCCGGCCGTTAGCACTATAACTCTCGAACGGAACGACTTAGAGCGTTGAAATTTGCAGGGTAGTTTTGTAGCGTAAATATCTCGTACAAGTTCGTTAACGGGCGAAATCCACCGAGCGGTTTCGGAGTTAAGGCCGTTTTTAGTCAAAACGTTTTTTATGAATATTTCCGGAACCGATAACTCGATCTTTCTGAAATTTGGCATCAAATTGTAGTATCATGTCCTTTATATGCCTGCAAAGTTTTGTTATGACCGGACGGCCCTAAAGTGGCAAAAAAATATTTCAAAAATTTTAAAATTTTGTCTTCACAATAACTCGAAAAATACTGATCTGATTAAATTGAAACTCAGTAGTTAGATGCAAAAGACCAATGCAAACACTTTTGCAAAATTTCGTGAAGATCACGTGACAGGAAAAAAATCAAAAAATTTCTTCCATTTTGCGGAATACTTTGCTTAAAATCCCGAAACCTATTTTTTTGAGGTTCATGCTGCCTTTTCCGGGCATTTTTCGTTGTGCGCATACGCAGATGAGAAGTCATTTAACTGCTGTAATTTTCGACAGAGAAGATTGAGGTTTTGGGGTGGCGGATGCTATTCCTCCATAGAATCCAGATCCCTGCCCAGATAACACAAGGACATCCGATGGATATCCATAGGACATCCTTCATGAATTGTACGTATGTCCAATGGACATCCAATAATATCCAAAAGATATCTTATGGACGTCCATAGGATATCCGAATGGAACAACCTGGACATCCATAGGATATCCTTGACGGATATCCATAGAATATCCCCCAAGGATGTCCATAAGACATCCTTCAAGGATATCCATAGAACATCGTTCAAGGATTTCCATAGGACATGTTTGTAGGATGTCCAATGGACATCCAATAACATCCAATAGATATCCTATGGACGTCCATAGGATGTCCAAATGGAACAACCTGTACATCCATAAGATATCCGTCTAGGATATCCATAGGATATCCCTCAAGGATGTCCATAAGACATCCTTCAAGGATATCCATAGAATTTCCTTCAAGGATATCCATAGGACATCCTTGAAGGATGTCCAATGGACATCCAATAATATCCAAAAGATATCTTATGGACGTCCATAGGATGTCCGAATGGAACAACCTGTACATCCATAGGATATCGGTCAAGGATATCCATAGAATATCCACCAAGGATGTCCATAAGACATCCTTCGAGGATATCCATAGAACATCCTTCAAGGATATCTATAGGACATCTTTGAAGGATATCCAAATGGAATCCATGAAGGATATCCATAAGACATCTTTAAAAGATATCTTTTGAGAATATCCATAAGACATATCCTTCAGGAATATCCATGGAATATGTTAAATAGATGTTCAAAAGAAATCCATAGAAGATGAAACTTACTGTTAGCAATCTGTAGGGAAATGAAATATCCGTATTTTGAAGAAAAGTAATTTATTAACACAATCCTGAAAACAAAAAAATTGAGTTTATACTAAAATATAATATCATATAATATATTGTCTTTTTGATTTCTTTTTGGAGCTAGTCGCCACATATCACTTAGGTGAGCAGCATCTGAAATTATTTGAACACACATCAGTATTTTAACGGGTATAATATTATTGATGTTGAAATTTATCAAAAAATTCTGAGGAACAAATCAGTATGGTTTCCTTCGAATTCTCATTATCATAATACAATCAATTCTTCATTTCGTCGTTTGTTCACGTTAAGTATAGGTATCCAATTTTTTTATTACTCACATCTGAATATATATATTATGATATATGAACAGTAATTTATATTTGTATATTATATTTGAAACAATTAGTTGATATATACACAATATACAAGGAAGGTGATTAATTATTATAAATCAATTTACCTCTTACTCCTTCCACGTACGAATGAATCTTTAAACTCAGCAAAATCCCACTAGCAAAGGACATTAACAAACATTTCAACTTAGTAACTCACAACACGTCACGACTCGTTCACGACGACCGTTAACGGTTAAATCATAGAACGTAATATTTCCCATCAAGCGGTAGAACCCAACAGTGTCAGCCCGTGAAACTGTCAATTGACGCGGAGACGGAATTACAGATCTTATACTTCTTCCCAGCATCATAACGCTTTTATTATTTCGTTCAGCAGCTACAGGTTATCCAATCGCGGATCATGGCCTATAGGACGGAAGAACTATGTGATGATTTTCCGATATATTAGTTTCGAGCATTAGTTCCGAACTATATAAAATTGATCCAGAGGATATCCATTTTTATTCTTTTGATAGATTCCGTTGAAGGATATCCGATTCAAATCCTCCGATGGACATCCATAAGATATCCATAAAAGGATCTGAAATGGATATCCTATTCAAATCATCCAATGGACATCCATAAGATATCCATCGAAGGATGTGAAATGGATATCCTTCAGTGAATATCCTATGGATATCCATAAGTTATCCGTTGAAGGTTATCCAATTCAAATCCTCCGTTGGATATCCATAAGATATCCATCGAAGGATGTGAATTGGATATCCTTCAGTGAATATCCTATGGATATCCATAAGATATCTGTTCAAGGAAGTCCGATTCAAATCCTCCGATGGACATCCATATGATATCCATCGAAGGATGTGAAATGGACATCCTTCAGTGATTATCCTATGGATATCCAGAAGATATCCCTTGAAGGATATCCGATTCGAATCCTCCGATGGACATCCATATGATATCCATCGAAGGATGTGAAATGGAAATCCTTCAGTGATTATCCTATGGATATCCAGAAGATATCCATTGCAGGATTTCCGATTCAAATCCTCCGATGGACATCCATATGCTATCCATCGAAGGATTTGAAATGGATATCCTTCATTGAATATCCTATGGATATCCAGAAGATATCCGTTGAAGGATATTCTATTCAAATCCTCCGATGGACATCCATAAGATATCCATCGAAGGATGAGAAATGGATATCCCTCAGTGAATATCCTATAGCTATCCATAAGATATCCGTTGAAGGATATCCAATTCAAATCCTCCGATGGACATCCATAAGATATCCATCGAAGGATGTGAAATGGATATCCTTCAATGAATATCTTATGGATATTCATAAGACATCCGTTGAAGGATATCCAATTCAAATCCTCCGATGGACATCCATGAGATATCCATCGAAGGATTTGAAATGGATATCCTTCAGTGACTATCCTATGGATATCCATAAGATATCCATTGAAGGATATCCGATTCAAATCCTCCGATAGACATCCATGAGATATCCATAGAAGGATTTGAAATGGATATCCTTCAATGGATATCTTATGAATATCCATAGGATATTCACTGAAGGATATCCATTTCAAATCCTTCGATGGATATCTCATGGATGTCCATTGGAGGATTTGAATCGGATATCCCTCAGTGGATATCCTATGGATATCCATAGGATATTCACTGAAGGATATCCATTCCTAATCCTTCGATGGATATCCAATGGATGTCCAATTCAAATCCACGGATATCCCGACTTGATTTGGACATGAAATGGACGTCCATAGGATATCCTGTGTTATCTGGGTGATGAGGGTCTGCGCATGCGTAGATTAAAGATGCGATATCTCCCGAACCACTAGTGTTGGAGAATCGGAGTTTTTTGTAAGGTGTGTTATTTTGAGAGGACTTTTAGCCGCGAGTAGATTGCGCATGCGCAGAAGAGAAGTGACTGTTTTTTAAATGGATGGGTTATGTTGGGAGTGCTGAGTCGATATTGTGAGGTTTTAAAAGAATATTCATAGCAATTCAGTTCAAGGACAAGTCAGTTTGGGGGATGTAGCGTTGTTTCCGAGTTAAAGTGTTCGTACCGTGGCCCTGGGGCTAATTTTGAAATTGATGTTACCCCTTACAGGTATTTTTCGTTATGCGAATGAGCAGACCATCAGTGATTTAACTGGTGGTGTTTTCGTCAGAGAGGATTGGGGTTTTGGGGTGGCGGATGCTATTCCTCCAAAGAATCCCCTGTTGAGGGTCTGCGCATGCGTGGATTAAAGATGTGATATCTCCTGAACCACTAGTGTTGGAGAATCGGAGTTTTTTGTAAGGTGTGTGATTTCGAGAGGACTTTTAGCCGCAAGTAGATTGCGCATGCGCAGAAGAGAAGTGACTGTTTTTGGGTTGTATGGGTTATGTTGGGAGTGCTGAGCCGATATTGTGAGGTTTCAAAAGAATATTCATGGCAATTCAGTGCAAGGACAAGTCAGTTGGTATGTGGCGTTGTTTCCGAGTTGAAGTGTCCGTACCGTGGCCCTGGGGCTAATTTCGAAATTGATGTTACCCCTTGCGGGCATTTTTCGTTATGCGCATGAGCAGACCATCAGTGATTTAACTGCTTGTGCTTTCGTCAGAGAGGATTGGGATTTTGGGGTGGCGGATGCTATTCCTCTATAGAATCCCCTGGTGAGGGTCTGCGCATGCGTGGATTCAAGAAGCGATATCTCCTGAACCACTAGTGTTGGAGAATTTGAGTTTTTTGTGAGGTGTGTAATTTTGGGAGGACTTGCATCCACGAGTATATTGCGCATGCGCAGGCGAGAAGTGAATGGTTTTGGGTTGTTTGGGTTATGTTGGGAGTAATGAGCCGATATTGTGAGGTTTTAAAAGAATATTCATGTCAATTCAGTGCACGGACACAAGTCAGTTTAGGGGAAATAGCGTTGTTTCCGAGTTGACATGTCTGTATGGTAGCCCTGAGGCGAATTTATAAATAACTATATTCGGTAGATCTACATTAAAATACGTTCCGATTTGGAGAAGAGGCAATTGCTTTCCTAACGGAGGTCCCACAACCGCAATTTTTTTTGATCTACGGTAAAGCTAACAGCCAAACTGTATTGATAGCTTTATTCGTTAAAGGAACTTGAAAAAAAAAAGCACTGACGTGAAGTCAGTACTCTTTGGCGCGCGTGTTCACGGTGGCTAATTTGAATTGAATGATGAGTACTTCAAGCTCAGTGGATAGAGCGAGCCGAAGATCTTCCCAAAGGATAGTGGACACCATTCACTGTCGGTTCAAAAATTAACAGTGCTGTATCTAAGCTGCCATCAGGATAGAGTAACAAAGTTGGAAAAGAACACAACTGACCCTCCTTAGTCGCACAAGCTCCTAGAAGATTTGGGAGGGTCAGTATAATCCTAATCATGTTTATAGCACGCGCGCAAAAGCAGAGTGACTTAACAATGAAGGAAAAAGTGTAAAAAGTCAATCTGCTTTGGCGCGCGTGCTATAAACATGATTAGGATTATACTGAACCTCCCAAATCTTCTAGGAGATTGTGCGACTAAGGAGGGTCAGTTGTGTTCTTTTCCAACTTTGTTACTCTATCCTGATGGCAGCTTAGATACAGCACTGTTAATTTTTGAACCGACAGTGAATGGTGTCCACTATCCTTTGGGAAGATCTTCGGCTCGCTCTATCCACTGAGCTTGAAGTACTCATCATTCAATTCAAATTAGCCACCGTGAACACGCGCGCCAAAGAGTACTGACTTCACGTCAGTGCTTTTTTTTTTAATATTCATTCTTTGTTTAACTTCAGTAAAATACATAGTTGATTTCAACTAGAGTAAGGTTTTTTTATTGATGACGATGATTGAAGTCAAAATCAAGATTACACAAAATATCGTAGCCTACTGCAATTCTTCCAATTTGAAATTTCAATTGATGTTTCCTCCATTAAATCAAATGTAAAATACAAAGTGTGATACATCGTTTTGAGTAGAAATAAAAAATTGCAAAAAATGTTTAGGGTGCAATTTGAGATAAATAAAAATTGGTTCGAGCCCTGTGGACAGGAGCTTTGGCGCTCTTGTTCAAACTTTGATAAATCCTATCTTCGATAGTATGTATATGAGTTGGGAATTATATCAATGGATTCTTATGATAGAACTTCATAATAGCAGAAATTAAATTCAAACATCATAAAAGAATTTAAATTCAACAAGAGTGCCAAAAATTATTAATCCAAAACCAATAGACCAATTCTACCCAACAACGAACTCGTCCGAGATTTTGGGTGCGTTTTTATTTTAATCGTCATTTCTAATCGATTAATCGTAAAATGAATCGGTGTGTTTTTATTTTAAAGTATTCATTCATTATTGAAAGGTTTTTTTCTGGGTTTTCTCTCCCAAACTCTGAAAAACATCTACAAAATAAAAATTAATTATTTTGTGATTTGCTTCTGCGCAAGAAACACAAGATACCTGTCAGATCAATCTATTGAACAACGCTGCCCAACAAACAACAACATCAACGAAGAAACAACTATATCGTAACGTTTCAGAGTCTATATCAGACTCCTTCGTCAGACGCCTAATGAAAATCTTCAGAATTATTTTGTTGATAGTTATTGTGACAATTATGTGACAATTCTTGAATTTCACAATAACTATCAACAAAATAATTCTGACGATTTTCATTAGGCGTCTGACGAAGGAGTCACTTTACGAAAATAAAAACACATCGATTCTTTTACGATTAATCGATTAGAAATTTCGATTAAAATAAAAACGCACTCATTCGTTCCTCAATTCTATGACGAACGATATATTTTTTCCTCAAATCCACTCTGAAAATGATATTATATTACGGTGACCAGACGTCCGTCATTCGTACAAGATGTCCGTCATTGAGAAGCGTCCGTCAAAGTCCGAGCCGCGATATTTTCGCAATCTTCACGCGAAATACATAACGGCAATTGCGGAAGTAGGACCTTTTTTTTTAGTCTGCCGTCCGTCATGGCACTTTAGGAATGATCTGGTCATCTCATTCCGTTCGAGAGTTATCGTGTTAACGGCCGGACAGAATCGATTTCCACCACGTATTCTTGATCAGTGAGTCGAACCAAATCGTTTAAGACCATTTTCAGCCAAAAATTCGAAAATTACAGACATTTGGGCAAATTGATGAGCACTCTGTTCCGAGGAACAAGAGCGTCAAAAAGATAACATTTTTGTTTTTCTCAGTTGAAGGTTCCTTGAACGAATTGAAAATCTTCAAATTTGTATCTTCTGCAATGGCCGAGATAATCTATTGGAACATGTATACTGGGACACCCGCGGTATATGAATTAAATTGAATGTTTAGATTGCAACAAGTGCTACGTCAGGCAAAAAAAACAGAAACATTCTTACATGGTATAAAGAGAATAAGGGACACATTCCAAACAACAACATCGATTAATCTGGAATAACAACTGGCCTATCATTTTCAGAAAATTCCGTCAAATTGTTGAAAAATTCCAATAACTTACACCTAATTAGGAACACTTAGGCTGGTTTTCCTGTCACGCTGACGGCCGTCAGCGCTGAGCTATATACGCGCACGTACGCGCCGGCGCGTCGGCGCCGCTGACTAGCTGGCGCCGACAAGCCTCCACATTCAGTGAGCCAGAGACAATAGCATTCTTCTATTTCTCTATGTGATCAGCGCAATACTAAAAGGATCCGAGCTGACCGAACAGCGCTGACCGTCAGCGCCGACCGTCAGCATGACAGGAAAACCAGCCTTAGGGTATCGAAATGTATAAGAGGAAAGATAGTTCACTCAATAATGATCTAACCCCTATATACAGATATATATATATATATAACTCGTTGTTCTCACTAATCGGTTTATGACTAAGGGTAAGCTTCCCCCTTCAGTAGAGGGGGAAGATAAACTCCTCCCGTAACTCATCAGGCTTTTCAGAGTCATCGTTGCCTGGAATTTTGTCCCGACAAGCTGGCGTAAGGTTATTGGGATTGTGTACATTCCTAAAGTTAGTTTTACACGGCGAAGAAATTCATGAATTTCTTCGCCAAGTTGGTTTTAGTTATAGATACGTCAGCCCGCATATAACCGTGCACGAATCCGACCGTATCCGGCTCATTGCGATCCATATGCTAATATCTATAATGTCGCCATTCGGGCCACGCTCCTGATATCACTAGGTGAAGAGGGACGAGTTCTAGTAGGCGTTCAGTGGCTGCGGTAGGGGTGGAGCGAAAAGCTCCAGTAACCATCAAGCACGTCGAACTCTGGATTTTTGCAAACTTGAGTTGAGACTGCATTTTTACAGTGCAATCCCACGAAGCAATGCTGCCGTAAGTGAGTTGTGGCCTCACCACCATCACGTACAGACAGAGGATCTGCTTCGGAGCCTCCCCCCCCCCACTTCTTTCCACGAGTCCGCTGGCAGGCCCTGAGAGAGTTCCTATCCTTGTAGATCACCCTTTCTAGGTGAGAATTCCTGTTTAGCTTTCGATCAATGACACACATGATCAACTAGCCTCATCCGCAAAAGGGTTGTGAACTCCATTCATAGTAAGGTAATCCATGTTAAGCATCATCTTCCTAGTGAACGACACAATCAAGGTCTTATGAGGGTTCACATTTAACTGTTTTCCCTCAAGTCTGCCTTGTGTGTTGTAGTTAGAGCCGGACGTCAGCCGGTGATAGACCTTGTCTATGGTGATAGGCTCTCCACCAAGAAAATCATCCCGGCCCGTGGCCTCAACTGGCTCTGTCGTCGACGTACGCTTGGACATAAATATCCAGCTTGCTTATTATGGCCAGTAGACCAGGAGAGCCCATAGCAGACGGGATAGTACTGCTCCCTGTTGGCAGCCCGAATCTCACTACATAGAGATGTGCAGATGAGTCTGTTATTCAACATCCATTCCACAATGAGGGCTGTAACTCCCCTTGCTCGAGCCGATCCACAGAACGAGTTCGTGAGCGGTGCATTAAAAGCGTCGTAAATGTTCAGGAAGGCTACCAGAGCTGTATCCTTGTGGTCCAGAGAATGCTGATAGCCTTCCCACCAAATTGCTCAGGTCCGGGTCAGTTGTCGATTTACCACTCTAGAATGCGTACTGATGCACACTCAGATTAGTAGTAGTAGTAGTAGTAGCGTTTAATTAGCAACCTTCTGCTATACATAGTTATAACAAAAAATTTACTTATATTTACTATATAACAAAAAATACATAAAAGCAAAATCAAAAATTTTCCCTAACATATTTGGCTATATCTTCTAAATTCCCTGTAGTTTTCCATAGCACGAATGTGTAGTGGCAGTTTGTTGTAACTGATCAGGCCATTGTAAAACAAGCATTTCTGGGTACCAGTCTTTTTTACAGCTGGCACATATATGTTACCTGCTGTCCTAGTATTATGCTCATGGACTTCCTTAACTGAATGAATTTTTTCGGCAAGGTAAGATGGCAACATATTGTGAAGCATTTTATAAACAAATAATAAATTACTGAAAATAAGCCTCTGATTTACGCTCATGAAACCCAAACATTCCAGCATATCCTGTATCCTCGTATATTTGCTGACTTTCAGTATTATTCTCATAGCCCTCTGTTCTCTTGTACCTGCAGATCTTTCTTAAAGGTTTCGTTACAAAAATAGAGTATCGTTGAGTAATATTCGAAATGAGGAGCTATGATAGTCTTGAAAACTGTCAATCTTGCATACATTGATATGCAACAGCTTATTCGATTGAAAAAACTAATTTTTTTACTTACTTTATCTATAATGTTTTCTATGTGTTTATCAAATTTCAATTTACTATCAATTATCAAACCAAGATATTTGTACTCGCTCACGAAGTTAAGTTTCTCATCCATCAATATTAACTTATCAGGTATCCTTTCCGTGTCAACCTTAGTTCCCAAGACCATAACATTTGTTTTTTTAGTGTTCACTACCAGCGAGTTTTCTGTTAGCCATTTTTCAAAATTCGTGAGTTGTATTTGCATCTTAGCCATGACCTCCTTCAAAGAATCACCATAGACCGAAATGACCATATCATCAGCAAACAAGTTCACCAAAACATCCCTCTCAAAGCAAGATACAATGTCATTTATGTACGCCATGAACAGTAATGGACCCAATACGGATCCCTGGAGCAACTCCATGGTTAACACCTAATCTATTTGATAGTACTTCATCAATCTTAACCTGCTGAGTTCGGTGGTCCAGATAATCTTTAAACCATTTAATGGCTTCATCCACAACACCGTACTTTCCTAGCTTTAATAATAATCTACCTCTATTTATGGTTTCGAAGGCTCTTTTGAAATCCACAACAAACACCACCAACACAGTCATATTTATCTCAACTAACTCCTTCCATCTAGTCACAACCAGCTGAATTGCTGTCTCACATGAGTGGCTACCCCTGAAGCCAGACTGGTTTTTTATCAATATGTTATTGCTTTCCAAATGTGACATTAACTGTTTCTTTACGTGAATCTCCAATATCTTCTCAAGAAGAGGCAAGGTATTAATTGGCCTGTATTCTTCACATTTCTTAGTATTTGGGATTTTGGGTACCGGTATAATTAGTCAGTGATAAAACACTGCCCTTGACGTAGCGATCCAGTATCTTCTCCAGGGTTTTCAGAACGAAAGACGTAAGACTTTATGAGTTAGGTTGTGTGCAGACTATGTAAAATATGCTCACTTTAAGTTAGTTTTACACGGCGAAGAAATACATGAATTTCTTCGCGAAGTTCTTCATGAAGTGACTTCATGAAGTCACGAAATTTTGTTGTCGTCTGGATATTTGCTACTTTAGAAGTTTACAGTTGGTATTACTATTATTTGACATGTATCTTCATGAATTTCGTCGCCCATGTAAAACGACACATGAAGTAATTCGTGAATAAATTCATGAAGAACTTCGCGAAGAAATTCATGTATTTCTTCGCCGTGTAAAACTAACTTAAAGTGAGCATATTTTACATAGTCTGCACACAACCTAACTCATAAAGTCTTACGTCTTTCGTTCTGAAAACCCTGGAGAAGATACTGGATCGCTACGTCAAGGGCAGTGTTTTATCACTGACTAATTATACCGGTACCCAAAATCCCAAATACTAAGAAATGTGAAGAATACAGGCCAATTAATACCTTGCCTCTTCTTGAGAAGATATTGGAGATTCACGTAAAGAAACAGTTAATGTCACATTTGGAAAGCAATAACATATTGATAAAAAACCAGTCTGGCTTCAGGGGTAGCCACTCATGTGAGACAGCAATTCAGCTGGTTGTGACTAGATGGAAGGAGTTAGTTGAGATAAATATGACTGTGTTGGTGGTGTTTGTTGTGGATTTCAAAAGAGCCTTCGAAACCATAAATAGAGGTAGATTATTATTAAAGCTAGGAAAGTACGGTGTTGTGGATGAAGCCATTAAATGGTTTAAAGATTATCTGGACCACCGAACTCAGCAGGTTAAGATTGATGAAGTACTATCAAATAGATTAGGTGTTAACCATGGAGTTGCTCCAGGGATCCGTATTGGGTCCATTACTGTTCATGGCGTACATAAATGACATTGTATCTTGCTTTGAGAGGGATGTTTTGGTGAACTTGTTTGCTGATGATATGGTCATTTCGGTCTATGGTGATTCTTTGAAGGAGGTCATGGCTAAGATGCAAATACAACTCACGAATTTTGAAAAATGGCTAACAGAAAACTCGCTGGTAGTGAACACTAAAAAAACAAATGTTATGGTCTTGGGAACTAAGGTTGACACGGAAAGGATACCTGATAAGTTAATATTGATGGATGAGAAACTTAACTTCGTGAGCGAGTACAAATATCTTGGTTTGATAATTGATAGTAAATTGAAATTTGATAAACACATAGAAAACATTATAGATAAAGTAAGTAAAAAAATTAGTTTTTTCAATCGAATAAGCTGTTGCATATCAATGTATGCAAGATTGACAGTTTTCAAGACTATCATAGCTCCTCATTTCGAATATTACTCAACGATACTCTATTTTTGTAACGAAACCTTTAAGAAAGATCTGCAGGTACAAGAGAACAGAGGGCTATGAGAATAATACTGAAAGTCAGCAAATATACGAGGATACAGGATATGCTGGAATGTTTGGGTTTCATGAGCGTAAATCAGAGGCTTATTTTCAGTAATTTATTATTTGTTTATAAAATGCTTCACAATATGTTGCCATCTTACCTTGCCGAAAAAATTCATTCAGTTAAGGAAGTCCATGAGCATAATACTAGGACAGCAGGTAACATATATGTGCCAGCTGTAAAAAAGACTGGTACCCAGAAATGCTTGTTTTACAATGGCCTGATCAGTTACAACAAACTGCCACTACACATTCGTGCTATGGAAAACTACAGGGAATTTAGAAGATATAGCCAAATATGTTAGGGAAAATTTTTGATTTTGCTTTTATGTATTTTTTGTTATATAGTAAATATAAGTAAATTTTTTGTTATAACTATGTATAGCAGAAGGTTGCTAATTAAACGCTACTACTACTACTACTACTAATCTGAGTGTGCATCAGTACGCATTCTAGAGTGGTAAATCGACAACTGACCCGGACCTGAGCAATTTGGTGGGAAGGCTATCAGCATTCTCTGGACCACAAGGATACAGCTCTGGTAGCCTTCCTGAACATTTACGACGCTTTTAATGCACCGCTCACGAACTCGTTCTGTGGATCGGCTCGAGCAAGGGGAGTTACAGCCCTCATTGTGGAATGGATGTTGAATAACAGACTCATCTGCACATCTCTATGTAGTGAGATTCGGGCTGCCAACAGGGAGCAGTACTATCCCGTCTGCTATGGGCTCTCCTGGTCTACTGGCCATAATAAGCAAGCTGGATATTTATGTCCAAGCGTACGTCGACGACAGAGCCAGTTGAGGCCACGGGCCGGGATGATTTTCTTGGTGGAGAGCCTATCACCATAGACAAGGTCTATCACCGGCTGACGTCCGGCTCTAACTACAACACACAAGGCAGACTTGAGGGAAAACAGTTAAATGTGAACCCTCATAAGACCTTGATTGTGTCGTTCACTAGGAAGATGATGCTTAACATGGATTACCTTACTATGAATGGAGTTCACAACCCTTTTGCGGATGAGGCTAGTTGATCATGTGTGTCATTGATCGAAAGCTAAACAGGAATTCTCACCTAGAAAGGGTGATCTACAAGGATAGGAACTCTCTCAGGGCCTGCCAGCGGACTCGTGGAAAGAAGTGGGGGGGGGGAGGCTCCGAAGCAGATCCTCTGTCTGTACGTGATGGTGGTGAGGCCACAACTCACTTACGGCAGCATTGCTTCGTGGGATTGCACTGTAAAAATGCAGTCTCAACTCAAGTTTGCAAAAATCCAGAGTTCGACGTGCTTGATGGTTACTGGAGCTTTTCGCTCCACCCCTACCGCAGCCACTGAACGCCTACTAGAACTCGTCCCTCTTCACCTAGTGATCAGGAGCGTGGCCCAAATGGCGACATATAGATATTAGCATATGGCTCGCAATGAGCCGGATACGGTCGGATTCGTGCACGTTTATATGCGGGCTGACGTATCTATAACTAAAACCAACACAGAGTAGCATGGCCGAGACGATTTCCCAGCAGAGACGATTGTAACATCTCTGGGTCTCCACTGCTTGAGAGCCCCTGTTTATTCGCAGAAGGCTCCGTTACTACCCAAGGGGTGGGAGTGGGAGTCACTGGTTGCAATATTGCAAGTAGCCTTGGTAGTTTTGCGACTGTCTCTCAAAGCAGAAATTTTCGCCATTTATCACTACGCGAAGCTCATACTTGAGAAAGGATGGGTTCACAGATCAATTAAGATTCTAACGGATTGCCAAGCCGCCTTGACTTCTTAAAACCGCAAGTCTCTGCTTGTCGGACCACACCTGCTACACTGGGAGAGCGCTACAGGCTGTACCTCATCTGGGTTCTGGGATATATATCCCTTGTCTATGGTTCTGGGCCACTCAGGCATAGAAGGTTATGATATGGCGGACTTATTGGCTGCGCGGGGGGGTTTCACGGGGCTCATTCGTCCTGAACCGGCCTGTATGATCTCTCTCAAGGCAGCAGGGTGGGAGAACAGTTGGTTGGAGGATTTGAGACAACTGGACAAGTTCTCACCCACCAGACTCATCTCGCTTATCAAACGGCTTGAGCTTATGGGTGAAGTATAGATTTAGCTGCGCCACAATAGACCGACTGGTGGCGGTGGAGAGACGGGGTTCGTCCTCCCGAGGTAGGTACTAATTTTTATCATCGATTTCATGTAATCTTTGTTGCTGTGTATTCAATCATGCAACTTTTGCAGGAACAATTTCTAGTAAAATGGGTTATTTGGACAAATTCTACATCCAGTTGAAAACATGAGCTATCTAAACTAAAGATGTGCTAAGTATTTTGTATGTAAGCAATACCTTCCTTTTTCTCGGGTAAACAATGCATTACCACCACTAAATATCAAATATACTGAGATATTTAGCATGGTGAGTACTATATTTTCAAGATATACAAAAACAATATTTCACTAACCCTAACAAAAACCGATTCCGTTATACCCATAATAATCTTAGAAATTATTTACTCTGAAACTCAAGGTTCTCACAGACTATTCAAGTTTCGACTAAAACTGATTCACAAAAATTTTAAATTCTGTTTTGATGTGTCTGTTTTCCAAGCACATATCTATTTCATTGGAATAAAAATAATTCTCCAGATCGTCTTAAGTGTGAAATAGCAATAAAAAAAATATCTCTTTCATTAGAATTCATATTGTCATCTCTTCTTGGCTGTAAACCAGTTCTGTATTTAAAATTTTTTTCAACAAATAAGATGGAATATTTGTAAATGATTCATTTTCATTCACTCGCAGCCGTCCCTTCAATTATTGTTTTATCATTTCATGAGCTCCTAAACATTCTCCATATTACGCGACATTGTTCCTATCAAAATTAATTTCACAAATCACACTAGCAATGAAGATGCTCCTAGGAATTGCTTGCATATACAATTGTTCGTTGTTGTGTGGACATTTGTCCTGCCTCTCCTCACCATGGGGGAAAATATTAAAATGAATATTATTGGAGGATTGACAACTATATGCGGCTTGGGAAGTGACTATGTAGAAATTCCCATTTTATATTTGGATGAAATGAAAAGAATTGTGTATGTCCATACTAGTTTAATTACAAATTGAACAACAAAATGATTTATTACACAAATCAAACTGAAAAATACAAAATAAACTGTGTTTTAATATTTAATGATCCTTCTTCTCAATCTGATGTTACATAATTATGATACAATAATAATATATACAAACATTTTGAAGTTCATGCAACATAATGATAGTTCAAACACAACATGGTAGGACATTTAATAACCTTTGGGTACTACTCACTCTCATCTCGTAATGACTGAGATTATAACAAACGCGTCAGGTAAAATTACGTGGCGCCCGTTGTGGATACTTGGCAACTTCCGTAGACAGAGCCCCTCAGATGCATGATTTCCAACGAACGACGCTCCAAATAAATACACCCACGGTATTGAATAGTGATTTTATTCTTAATTGCAATCGGGTGAATATGATAACATGTATCCAGATCTACCCTCAGATTCTAAGTACGATAGATTTCAGTATCAGTGTGTGTGAGTAGTACCTCAGATTAGTGTTTGACAAAAAGCAGTATGTTCGACAATGAAACTATTTTAGTATGGAAATATTAACAGTTCAAAATTCGAATAGTATGGAAAGGATTTGGTCAGGGGGAAATTATAGGAAGCACTTTTTTAAATAATTCTCCACTTCATTCTCTCGATTTTCACTACCTATAGGAATTCATATTAAAATGAGTTATACTGATTGCATTATTTTAAAACGATGTAACAGACAGCAACTCCGCGCCAAGAGGGTATTTTCTTTTCTATTTCTCTATTAATTCGAATTATCTCATTTCTTCAAATGAATTGCAGATGAAAACACATTCAACGTATTCTGAATGAATTCAAAAACTTTATATCAATTGATATCAACTGTAGTAAAACACTCATCAGAGATGTGTAAGAAAAGTTTGTGAAATGTATTTAATTACAAAATGCAAATTTAATACTTTTCATTTAAATTTTCAAAATACTTTATGAAAATAAGATATGTACTTTTATAGTTTTTAACTTTATTTATTTCATAAGTGAGCTGATAATTTAAGTAAGTAATTAAAGTAAATGACGAGTATCGATGTGCTAAGGAAATTGACCCCAATTTCAAAAAATTTCTATTTGTTGTTTTATTTCTCTTTAAGAAAAAAATCGGCAAACTGAGGTTGAAACGGCTTTTTTCTTAAAAATTTACTTTTTTATTGGTTAATGTCTAAAAAAAAAACATATAAATGAATTACCATGTTAAAAAAGTTCGCTCGTAGTATGCAATGATTTATATTTTCATTCCTTATTCTATTTATGATTTATTAATTTAATGATGTTGACAAAACTTATCAAAAAGTATTTTGCTTTTTGTAAATATAAGATATACCCTAAAATGTATTTCAAATAAAATACATTTACAGAATAAGTATTTAAGTATGTATTTAAATACAAAATCGAAATAGAAATTTTGTATTTCAAATACTAGTATGTATTTTAAAAATGTTAATCTCTGACACTGATTTACATATAAACATTAAAATTCAAATGAGTCTGATAAAGGCTCTAATTATATCATTCATAAAAATTATTATATTTGATACATAGTATATATCTTAGAGATCTTAGAGTTGGGGCAGATGCTGCCACTGTCTGTTACGTAGGGTGTTCCTAATTGATTATATTTAATAGTCATAACAGATGAAAAAAACGTACTAAAGGAATTAGTCAAAACAAATATGGGAAATAAAGGAATTTCACCTCAAAAATACTGCTTTTGTAACAACAAAGTCTTAAAATTTCCAGAGTATAAAACCCTATCGATAACTGAATCACATCATGTGGCAATTGAATTGGAGGACAAGAATTCAGATAATGTGATGATGAAAAATAATAAGCTTATACCTAATACTGTTACTGTTTCTCCGATAAGAATCTTCATATATAGATAAATACAATTAAAACAGCGTTTCATAATTACAGTACACCCCCGGTAATCCGACCCCCGTCTTATCCGGCGCCCCTAGTAATCCGAAATGTGAATCAGTGCTGAAATATGTATTTTGATTGGCAATTTGTCGGATTACAAGGTACTTTTTTTCCAAAGAATTGCGGACTATAGGGGGTCTTACTATAATCCGACACTGCCTTACAAAACGTTTGTCGGACTACGGGGGGTCCACTGTATATAATTGACAAACTTCGAAAGAGAATGTCCTCCAAAAAAAGCCAAAAAAAAGTTTATACACAATTTGTTGGTATATTTTTGAAACACTCGTATATGAATTAAATAGAACATTTCTATTTTCTGATCCCTCATATCTTGAATATATAAAATAGAAAAATTTCTATATCAATTTGAAACAAATATTCAGAAATTAATCGTTTTTGTTTATTCATGATAGAAAACTCTTATCAGATTAAATCTGTAAAATATCCACAACAAATGTTACAAAATCATATATGGCGATCAATGTATGTATAATGTAATGTATAATAGCAGTAATATTAATCAGAACAGAAATACGAATCACCAGCTGAAAGGGGTAATAAAATGCAACTATATTTATGTATTTAGCCAATTTAATAAAGAATGAACAAAACCCACCTGTAACGTATCAGCTGAGTAATTTCGTATTTCAGTTCCAAGATCAGATATCCAGCTGTTCTCGCAATTCTGAGAAATTGGCGCAATGAAATTGTCTTAACACAGGATGAATATTAGTAAAAGTAATATTGTAAGTTTTTAATCTTCTATTTATTGAAGAAATGTTCTGGAAAAATTTTGTTGTTGCCATAGTTCTACATGAAGTTAAAAAAATTAACTCAACTGTAGGTTCGCCCAAATGTTTCCATTTAATTTAGTTGATCACAATTCAAATTACTAGTCTGGATCAAGTGGAGAAATATATAAAAAAAATAGCAGCCTTAAAAAAACTATTGATTTCAAAACTGGTAACTTATTGTTTGAAATTCACACACGAATTAAATCTATATCATATTCCACCATAATACTTCTATTCCTCAGCCAAAAGCCGCAAAGTACTCTTCAATGTAGTATCAAATCAGTCATTTCCATAAATCTTATTTTTCTATATATAAACTCCTATTATATAAATATATATATAAATCTTCTTTTTTATATGTACAGAGAAAAACTCATAATAGAGCTTCAGATATTCACATACCCCTCCATGATATGGTTCACTAAAAAATTGTTCCCAATAAGTAGTTTTACTGGTGCGCTAAGAAAAATGTTTCTCAGCACACAAAATACAAAGTGCTCCCAGGTATAGTTAGTTCACATAAAACGATAATAGTTTTGTAGGATCAATGAAGTCATTCAAAACAATCTGGGTATTAATAGGATTGATTACAATCAATGATGCCTGAACTGAATAAAAATTTTCGAGTATGTTCATTACTTTTTACATAATTTCATTCCGGTCAGGAATAAAACTAACTTATATACAATATCTGGATAATTCACAACTGAATTCTTGAAATATTAACAAATATTGCCTCTATCAAAATAAATTTGAATTACAGTACAAGTGGATATAATAATTACTTATTTGAAAAATTTCGTAAATATAAGTTTCCAAATTCATAGACTTTCTATTAAAGCATATTTTTAGTTCAATAGATTTTCAAAAATTATAGAAAACATTGTTTCCACTTGTCCTACAAAACAACATAAAATCTCAAACCAAAGGCAATTCATTTTCTATGACAATCACAAAATATATATATCACACATTTGCCACTTTTAGGACATCCCTAGAGATCTTCAAACCTAACCTAAATCATTCTTTATTATATGCAGAAAATTCACTGGCACTATTCTTCAAATAGGTCATATAAAAATAAAAATATATAAATATACCAAATATTAAAAATTTCAACTGAAATAATCATCAAAGTTCGAAATAAAAAATATATAATCTTCACAAAATTGGAAAATATTGCACCATTTTGAATGAATGGCTTGAAGTACGTAAGAACAAGGACATCACTCCATTTTTGATTTCAAATTGTTCACTAGACATGGCGCCTCAAATAAAAAAATTTTTAGATAAACAGATCGGTACTTCAAATTGTCAAATTCGACAATACATAATGCATGTTTTCACGACCTTCAACCCCTATAAAGAAAAGGATGAATTAATTTTTGGAATAAATATTCCAAACATTCAAATTTATTAGTAATTAAAGATATTCCGCCAACTATTAAACCTCAATTAGCTATTGTTTCAAATCTTATTCATATATTAACATATTGTCAAATTTGAACAATATATAATCAATGTTTCACTAATGTCAAACTTATAAACGAATGTACAAATACACTTTATCAACTTATTGACCAACTTCTTTGAACTCCTTACATTTCAAGTTTATCTTCACAGCTTTCAATAAGAAAAAGGAGTTGAAGAAATTGACAAATTAAAACAAAAAATATCTGTCTATAGCAGGAAATTTCATAAATAAAATACTGGTGAAAAAGGAACTAAATACTAATTACTAATATAAGAAAAAACGATTTAGAGACAATAGTATGAGTAATGCTAGTAGGATGCTAGTACATTACCATTGGGTGTAGGCACTAAGACAGGATGTGCTCCAGGTGGAGGAGGAGCATGCATCGACAGATGCTGTGGTGGAGGAGGTCCTTGTTGTTGCTGTGAGACGATGGTTCCTCCTGTTGGTGGACTTGTGGGCTGACTTACTTGCGGTATTTGAAGGTTTGTAGACTGGGATTGTGACTGGGGGTTAAGGGGTTGAGAAGAATTCAACTGAGCATTGTCAGAGGCATGTTTACGCAGATGCCTCATCATGTTACCTGAAAGATATAAAGAATTTTACTGATGTGCATTTCAACGTATTTCATCCATATTTTCAGAAGATAGTTTTGTTTATCTCAAACATAATAGAGAACTGTCAGCTGATGTCATAACATGTCAGTAGTCAGATAATGAGGGAGAAGACTAGAGCATTTGAACATAAGGAAGACATTGCTTTTTCTGAGGATTTTAATGTATATGTATGAACTTCAGTTATTCATAATCCTTGCAGACATTGAGTGAACATATTTCCTGTTAATGTATAGTAGGATTATTATTATTATTATTAAACTCTTTATTGCATCAATATAAGTTTCATACATTTTTAAGTTATTGTGCAAATGGTGGAAATTATCGCCAAGCAATTTCTTCCTGCCAACCAAAGGTAATTCGTTAGTAACTATACTCAAATCTGTATGCAACTAGAGTAAGTAGATTTAAATAAAACCAAAACAAAAATGAAAATAACTGACATTCACTGAATTCAATTGAACTTGCTCCAGAATAGGGAAAAAGGGGAAAGGGGGAGGGAGAAGGATAACTGTCTATGAATAGAAGGACTATGACAAACGTGCGAGGTCTCAAGTAAGTGTGATAGGTGAAGAATTCAAGTATCTCTTGAGGGAAATCCTAAACGAAAGATATGTTAATTTCCGAACGATATCCGAAGGCAGACGATTCCAAAGCCGGGGAAAAACAACTGTAAAGCTATTCAAGCATACACAGGTGGAGTGGAGTGGTATCCTCAAGGTGAAGTTGGAGAGTGCCCTTGTCTGACGAACCCCATCCCCCAGAAGACAAAGACCATCATACAGGTATTTAGGTTCGCGCGAGCTCAACACTTTGTACCCCAGTAGAAGAAGATGCCAAATTCGACGCTGTTTGATGGGCAGTAATCCCAAATTTTGCCTGTATTGACTTATGCGATCAAACTTTCTTAAGTTGTAGACAAATCGTACACCTGCATTTTGTAAACGCTCCAGTTTCATCAGCTGTGTGGTTGTGAGACCCATGTAGGCTACATCAGCATAATCGAGTATAGGAAGCACAAGAGAGAAGAATAAGGTTTTCCTGGTTTCAAAGGGCAAGAAGTTCTTTAAAAGTCGGAGTTGATGTAAGCTGTGGAAAATTTTCGAACTGACAGAAGCTACCTGACTATTCCAGGATAAGGTTTCGTCTAATATGATGCCAAGGTGTCTAACCTCGTTAGAGTAGGGAACAACAGCATTGTTGAGAACAATTTTATTATTTACTTTGTCGATAAAACCCAAACTTCTTTTTGTGCCAAAGATGATCGACTTAGTTTTGGTAGTATTCAGAGTCAGACCTATGCTCTCAGCGACAACAGATAGGCGTGAAAGATTCTTGTTCAACTTTTCAATAGTAGCCGAGAAATCCTCAACGGAAGTGTGGACATAAATTTGAAGGTCATCCGCAAAAAGGTGAAAATTAAGGTCCAAGCAATCAGTAAGTGAGGAGATGTAAATAGAGAACAAAAGAGGACCCAACACACCCCCCTGTGGTACACCCGATAAAGTGGTTACCCAATCTGAGGAGCCGTCACCCACCACAACAGATATTTTGCGATCATTCAGATAAGAATAGAAGAAGGCAACGGCACGCTCATCAAAACCTAGTAGACGCAACTTGGCTAAAAGTATATCGAAGTCGAGAGAGTCGAAGGCCTTACTAAAGTCCAAGAGTACCAAAACAGTTAGTAGTCTTTCATCCAAGGCCACACTGATATCATCAGTTATTTTAGAAAGGGCAGTTGTTGTGCTATATTTATAGACTACTGGCCCATGCTGAAAAAATTATGGGTCATTTGAACCACCAGGTGACCTATCTAGAACGATATAAGAGCATAAAATAATAAGATTCAGCACTATGCCGTCACTTGTAAGCTGTCCAACTGAGTGCAGGTGAGAATTCGAAAGTACAGGTAGAGTGAGTACATTTTGGTCACATATTTTTGTACGGCATTCTTACCACCGATAGATCCATGAAAAATAATAAGAAAACGCGCAGTGCCGTACAAAAATGGTGGTCCACAAAGTCGATTTTTTTTTTATTTTCTGACAATTACCAGGGTAAATTTGGTCATTTGATCTTGTACGGCATCTGTGTCATACTATTTCAATACTGCTTCTAATCCATTATTCCGCAACGCCGTACAAAAATCATGCGACAAGGGGAAAAAATCGAGGGTTGTAATCCCCTCTTTTTCCGTTGTCCAGGGGGTGATTTGACACAACATGAAATAAATTTATTTTGAAAGTATTTTATGCATAGATAATATTTTTTCATATGCCGTACATTTTCGTTGGTTCAAAGGGAAAAAAATGAAATAGAAAATATCAAAAAGAAAAAATCTATATAACGAAATGTAAGGTGAAATTTATTTTATACGGCATTTAGATAGTTTATTTGTACAAATTTTCAGTCTCTTCGTGATACTAGGTTCCTAGTTAGAAACTATGTCATATATGGGTTTGTTTACTATCGATTTATACTTGAATTATGTAGATGTGCAATTTTATTTTAAATTTTTCAAAAATACTAAGTACTCGCACATTTTTGGAGCGACGTTCTCTTACGACGTTTAGCATTTGTAGGGAATATCGTATTTTATTCGGATGTACTCGGCTTGGACCCGAGAGAAGATAATTCGGACGTCGATGAAGACGTTGATTCTGATAACAACTCAGCAACGGATTCCGATACAGAATAATTCAAACAAAAACCATATTTCTTATTATCATCATTAAATTTATGATTTTATTTTATTATGAAATGACCATTTTTTTTATTATTATCCTTAAATATTTCGAATTTTTCTAAAACATGATTGTTTTATTTATTCACATCATTACAATGAAACAAATCAATTATATGTATGTATCAATAAGGTTTGAAGTTTATATTGAACCAAAAAGTATACAAAACTGTTGATACTGGGATTGACAGTTTCAATTCTTGGACATAATATACACACCGTTTCAGTTCAGTTAGACGTCATAGTGATTTTATCATATTATCAATTGTTCTCTTCAAAATTATGTTGATACCGTACTGTATCAGATGGCCATAAAATACCCTCAAAATTGTAGCGACACTTTCATCAGCCTAAAAGATATGGTGTGCATAAAAATGTACGGCATCATTTTTTCCTAATTTATATATGTTAATACTATTTAAAACAAGGGATAAAATGTAGAAAACTGCTATATTTCATTAATCTATGATATTTAAACTTTTACAATAATTCGCAAAATTTCAGTTTTTGTATTCCTCTATAATTTTTTTTAGAACGGTTTTTTTTGAACGGCAATACTATATAACAATTGTATTTTACAATATCATGTTAAAAAAAAAGTTCCCGTACAGGATCAAATGACTTTACAGCTCTAAAAATCAAGGATACGATGCAATTAAGGTAATTATTGATTTACATTCAAATGAACATTTTTTGACGGCATTATTTTTGATAGTACTTTTGAGTGCTAGATAATGTTTTGGAACCGAAGCCGTACTTTTTCAAATAACCCCCTGGACCACGGAAAAAGAGGGGATTACAACCCTCGATTTTTTCCCCTTGTCGCATGATTTTTGTACGGCGTTGCGGAATAATGGATTAGAAGCAGTATTGAAATAGTATGACACAGATGCCGTACAAGATCAAATGACCAAATTTACCCTGGTAATTGTCAGAAAATAAAAAAAAAAATCGACTTTGTGGACCACCATTTTTGTACGGCACTGCGCGTTTTCTTATTATTTTTCATGGATCTATCGGTGGTAAGAATGCCGTACAAAAATATGTGACCAAAATGTACTCACTCTACCTGTACTTTCGAATTCTCACCTGCACTCAGTTGGACAGCTTACAAGTGACGGCATAGTGCTGAATCTTATTATTTTATGCTCTTATATCGTTCTAGATAGGTCACCTGGTGGTTCAAATGACCCATAATTTTTTCAGCATGGGCCAGTAGTCTATTATGACGATAACCTGACTGGTAACAATTATGAAGATTATTTTTACTTAAATAAGTAAGAATTTGGCCACTAATGATCTTCTCAAAAATTTTAGAGAGAGTAGGGAGTATGGAAATGGGTCTAAGGTCACCCGGATTCGTGGGATTTTGGCACTTTGGTATGGGAGTGATTTTAGCATATTTCCATGCACTGGGAAAAATGCCTGTTTGAAGTGAAATATTAAAGATATGTGACAGCACAGGAAGAATCTCATTCACAATTGGCCTCAGCAGGCCCACTCCAACACCATCGGATCCAACCGACCCAGAACTAACACCTCGCAGAGCAGTTTTAATATCACCCTCATTAATGGGTACAAAAGCGAACACACCACCTGATGGAGAACATGAGCTTAACTTCTTCAATGTATTTGTCTTAAGCTTTTCATTAATCCCGATACCAGAAGCAGAGAAATGTTGGGCAAGTAGAGATAGATCAAAATTTGTGCAAGGTGAACTGTGCTTCTCGCCCACACCAACTGAGCGCAAAGTTTGCCAGACTTTCTTTGGTGGTGCACCGTTAAGATGTTCGTGGAGATAATTTCTCTTTGCACTTCTGCACATCCGATTGCAAGAGTTCCTCGCAATACGATAGTGTTCCCTACTTACGTCAGTAGGATTCGCGATGCAGAATGCCTTAAGCCTGTCACGCCGTTTCATTGCAATCTTGATCTCCTCAGATAACCAAGGGCACGGGGAATGTCTAACTTTAATGAGTTTCAGAGGCGCCAATTCATCGTAAATTTTCAGTATTAATTCGTTAAAAAGGGCCACCTTTGCGTCCAATGTATGAGCATGATAAACCGACTCCCAATCAGCATCCCCCGCAGATTGTACCAACTTCATCAGATCGACACCTCTCAAGTCGCGACATTCAATAATTCGAGGCTTAGGTTTAGGGCACTTGAATCTGAACCCCGCAAATATGAGATCGTGACGGGAAAATTGATAAGCATGCCGTGGATTCCTTCTTCTAAAAAAAAAAACGTTATTATTTAAATGAATATAAACTACCATGGAATATATTCTGAAACATAAGGCTGTAGTGCTCCTCCCTTGATGACAAAATTATGAAACTTTTCAGTTGTTCCACTGTCTCTAGAACAGAATCTAAGTTCAAGGTGAGGATCCTCTCTTGAAGAAACAAGGGCCTGCAGTGCTCCCCAAGACCAACTCCGCACCAGTAGCATCCTGCCAGCTTCTGCTGCTCAAAGATGGACCATTTGCGAAATCCCAAAATTGAACACCATACCTTAAGTGTGATTCTAGGAAGGCAAAAGATATTCCCCTCGCAACATTCTGACCCAAATCAATTCTAGCTAAACTTACAGCATAGCATGCCGATGCCAATTTTTTTGCATGACCTGTATATGTTTCTCAAATCTTAACCTAGTATCAATAAATAGGCTTAGAAACTTATAACTCTCTATTGTCTATTGGGACATTGTCCAGAACTACATCTGTCACAGAACACTCAAAATGTGAAATTGAATAACAACCTGTTGCTGTTGCACCAATCCCTTACCGGTCCAATATCACTGTCAATGGTATCCTTAATAATATCTCCATCTGCTACTAGCCATAATAAAGATGTGTCATCAGCAAATAATGTAAAAGATCCATTAATCCTGATGGAAGCTAAGTCATAAATGTATATAAGGATCAAAAGTGGGCCTAGCAGAAAATCTCATCAAATGACATTAAATATGACCAAAAGAAAAACTAAAGACAGGACCGTTTTACAAAAAAATAACATAATATATGAATTTGTTTCCTTGTTATTCTCTTGAAACAAGTGTGCCATTCAAAACAATAACTGAATTTATTAGACTCAATTGTGTGTTTATTCATGCCCATAAGGACATTTTTCAAACTGATGTAAATAATATAGACTTCGAAGTTTGGAAGAAAAACTTTGATATTCTGAGTACTGCCCTGAAAAAAATCAAATTACATGAGTCATTTCAAAGAAATGTTGGAAGTGAACAACTCCACCACCTGATGGTTGGTAACAACCATAAAACCGGTACGTATCTACCAACTTTGTTCTTTGGGAGGACACTGAGCGATGGCATGGCTATCCCGGATCGCGAGGGAATATTTGTTGATGGTTAAAATCGTCGAATATTTCGGCGTGTGTATTTCAGTTATTAGCAATTAGCTACAGTAACTTTCTATGTTGATATATGATATGATTATACTGAAAGTAGTAAGTCTTCAGAAAAAACCCTCACAATTCAAGTGTAATATGAGTATCCAAATTTCAAATCAGTTTAGCTATGTATGTTGAAATCATGGACGAATTTTTCAACAGTTAATTATGCAAGAGCCACACATGCTTTGTGAATACGGCGGTATCCGCCGTATTCACTCTCACATATACCGCCGTATTCACAAAGCATTCAATCTCCGTTAAGTCCTAAATGAGGTCCTCAGTTAAGAATAAATAAGAATCGCAACCTCAGTTAACGTATTTAACGGTGGTTGAAACAGGCCTGTTTCACGTTAATTTTCATGTTAACTGAGGTTGCGATTCTTATTTATCCTTAACTGAGGACCTCAGTTAGGACTTAACGGAGATTCAAACACATATCAATGCTTTGTGAATACGGCAGATAATATGTCAAATTTAAATGATTAACCGCTGTATTCACAAAGCTTTCAATCTCTGTTTAGTCCCAACTGAGGTCCTCAGTTAAGCATAAATAAGAATCGCAACTTCAGTTAACGTGAAAATTAACGTGAAACAAGCCTGTTTCACCACCGTTAAATACTTTAATTGTGGTTGCGACTCAGATTTATCGTTAACTGAGGACCTCAGTTAGGACTTAACGGAGATTGAAACACTTAACAATGGTTTGTGAATACGGCGGATAATCTGTGAAAAGTAATAAATGAACAAACTTACCCTTTTCAACAAATGTTTTACCACAATCCGGACACACATGGGGCCTTTCCACACTATGTGATCTACGATGAGAAACTAAGTGTCCTTTACACATGAAATCCTTATCGCACAAATCACAACGAAACGGTCTGTCAGCTTGAGCGCCCTTATTATGTGACCTTTGATGGAATAGTAGGTTACCCTTCAATGGGAAGGACTTTCCACATTCACCACAAGCGAAGGGCCTCTCTCCTGTATGAGATCGCATGTGATTAATCAGATGTTCCTTCCTTGTGAAGGGCTTGGAGCATACATTGCAACAATGGGGAGTTTCTCCGGTATGCTGTCGAAGATGGTTGGTCAGATGTTCTTTGCGTGTGAAAGTTTTTTGACAGAACTCACAACGATGTGGAGATTCACCTGGAAAATATTAAAATTTCAATTAAATGATGATCTAAATGATCTATATCCGGTTTTTTTAACTTTCTGAGTAAAAGACAAATGAAATAAATTTTTTTATTTAATAAATATTTTAATAGATACCACATTGTTTCAGTATTATATTACTGAAGTCAATGAAAAGAAATCTTACATGTTATGAATTTTGAGATATATTCAGGCCTATTCTGTTTGTGTATTGCCATAAACATTGCTATTCAAGTCATATTGCTATCCTCCTAATTTTTAACAATATGGCTATGGTATTAAGTATTCTGTTCGGACTGTTATAGCAATGTTGGTTATCAATTTTCTCCAAGCAATATTCCTATCAAGTAGGTCAAAATTCATTGATTTTAGAGCTGACAACATTGTATTTTATGACTTTTATGTGAAATAGAAGAAGAATTTAACCTTAATTGATAAAAATTTCGTCCGTTTTCCGGTGGATATTCGTAATTCCTAACCGAATATATAAAATGTCACGAAGGATTAAAACGTATGTTATTTATGAAACTAACAAGATGGAGTTATTGATCAATTTTCAGGAAACACACCAAATATTGATAACCGCTACCATAACCGAAAAGTTGAAGACTTGCGAACACCCTAAACAAATATTAAATTTTAATTTTTTCCTATCGTCAGTAAGACTTCGATTGCACACTTCTGAGTCAAATGGAACAGTATTTCTCCTAGTTTTCTCCTGAACAAATTCCCTTAGTTCTTCAGTTAAATCAAAAGAAGTCATATTTGTATTAAGGCTGAATTAATAGTTTATTTAATTTTTTCATCCAGTCAGTCAGTCTTCGAATGCATATCTCTCAACTTAAAAGAAGCAGTATCTCTCCTAGTTTGCTCATGAACGAATAAATAAATGAATAAAATTCCATCAGCTCTTAAATTGAATCTAAATCATCAATCTTATTATCAAGGTTGAATAGTTTGTGAACTTTTCTGTTCACAAATAGAATGGATTGTTAGTGTCAGAACTAAGTCTTAGAAATTTCCTTAAAATTAGGTATTTTAAAGTCCCTTTAACAAATATAAACGATTATGTATACCTATATTTATTAAAGGACCTACCTATTTTCAATATTTTCGAATTCTTGGAAGAAAAAAGTGGTTCTCTGCCATATTCCAAATCTTGTTATCCTCTTAGCAAGTACTATTATGAGGTTGCTGAGATAGCAATGTGGATAGTAATATGTTTCTAAAAATGACAGATCATATTGCTCAAAATCGATGATCAGAATAGCAATATTTCGAATCTTGCTGTGGAAGCAATATCTTCTTCTTAGCAATATTGATATGCGCAAACAGAATAGGTCTGATTATGTATTGAATAAAATATTTTTTGAACCTCATTGTGGATTCACAATTCGGCATACAATTTGTACTTGGTACAGACTTCCTTATACAGGTTCAGAAAGAATATATCTTCGGTATTGAGATTTAATGAGAGCGCAGAGAATAGCTTGCTAAATATTGAGAGAGCATTACAATTCTTCCTCGAATTGCGCGAAGTGGGGATCAAATTATCGTTTGACATCACCATACAGGGGATCTATTCTCGACCATTCGCAATATTCACGATCGGTCGCATTTGCCGTCTTTGTCATAGAGATGCGAACGATCGTGCAAATTGCGAATGGTCGAGAATAGATCCCCAGAGAACCGCGGAATCGCCCATGTGCGAAGCAAAACTAGCCTCGAAACCTTGAGTGGGGTAACAGGACAGGAGTACAGCATTGCGTCCCTCTTGATTATGTGGTATCATAATATGTAGATGTGGATATTATCGTTCCAAAATAGTCAGGAAAATAATAATATCGGTCTTAAGGAACTAATTCATTCAAACTTACTCAAAAGCAACTTTTTGACAAACTTTGTTCTTATCATAATATCATAATACAGTGCGCGTCAAAATAATGGAACAAATTAATTTTCTCAGAAGAAAAATATTTGGCAACAAAATCCTGAAACAGGTCAATTTTTGTTTCACTTTTACCAAATTTTTATGCATTTTTGAAGGATTTTTGTTGCACCCTGTGCCATCCCTATCAACCCTCTAAATTTTTTGAATAGGGAAAGTGGGTCCTGTGGTACTTTTCTGGCAAGGTCTTTATATCGTTTTTACAGGTGTTCAGAAATTTCCATGAAAACATTTTTCTTTTTTGAAAAATATTTAGTTCAAAGTATGTGTACTTTGTCATGGCTCATTTACTTTGAGACGATGGTACCTGATGAAATTTGTCACCGATAGAAAGTCGACCATTACAGTTTTGTTCATGCACAACTTTCATTCGTAGGAGTTGAAAGTTGTGGATGAACAAAACTGTAATGGTCGACTTTCATTCGGTGACAAATTTCATCAGGTACCATCGTCTCAAAGTAAATGAGCCTTGACTAAGTGCACATGCTGAAAACCTCTTTGAACTAACTATTTTTCAAAAAATGATTTTTTTTCTTGAAAATTTCTGCACGACTGTAAAGAAGATACAAAGACCTTTCCGAAAAAGTACCACATGACCCACTTTCCCTATTCAAAAAATTTAGAGGGTTGATGGGGATGGCACAGGGTGCAACAAAAATTCTTCAAAAATGCATAAAAATTTGGTAAAAGTGAAACAAAAATTGACCAGTTTCAGGATTTTGTTGCCAAATATTTTTCTACCTACAGCACTAATCACCCAGACAGTAAAGCCCATGCTGGAACAGCAGTTCTAATCAAAAATAACATAAGTCACTATGAAATACCAGGATATAAAGAAGAATACCTTCAAGCCACTTCACTGACAGTCAAGATGGCCTCTTATGAAATAACTATCTCTGCAGTATACTGTCCACCGAAGCACAACTTGAAAACCAACCACTACAGAGATTTCTTCGATACATTAGGTCCACGATTCATGGCAGGGGGAGATTTTAATAGCAAGCACATACTATGGGGTTCCCGTCTTACATCTACCAAAGGTAGACAATTAGCTACATTGATACAAGAAAAAAACTACATGTTCCTCTCTACTGGAACACCTACATACTGGCCCAGTGATCCTAATAAAACTCCAGACCTCCTTGATTTCTTCATAACCAGTGGTATATCTTCCACATATATGACAGTAAATCCCAGTTATGACCTGTCCTCTGACCACTCTCCTATAATTGCGTCCTTAAGCACATATGCGATCAACAAAAAATCTACATCGAGATTACATAACACCAAAACAAATTGGAAAAAGTACCGCAGCCTAATGGATGAACTAATTAATCTCTCGATAAGTTTGAAAGATCCAGACGAAATTGATGAAGCTTTAGAAAAATTCACCAATACAATGAAACAGGCAGTCATCCAAAGTACTCCAAAGACTAGACAAGATAATACATGCAACTCTGTTCCATTAGAAATCAAACAATTGATTGCTGCAAAGAGGAGAGCAAGATCAAGATGGCAGCACACACATGCGCCTGAGGATAAAACTGCATTGAATCAGATGACCAGCAAACTTAAAGGGAGACTTAAGGAGCTGAAGGATGAATCATTCTACAATTATCTAAACAGTTTGAACAGGTACGATAACACAATATGGGGGCCGATAAAATCGAACAGAAAACCGAAGCAACCAATCGTACCAATCAGAAAATCAGGAGTAACAAACCAGAATTGGGCAAGAAGTGAAAAAGAAAAGGCTGATTTATTCGCAGAACACCTAGCTGATGTATTTACGCCCAACGATGATACAAAAGATTCAGACATCGAGAAGAACATCTCTCACATCCCGCATGGTATATCAAACATAAAACCTTTCACCATAAAAGAGGTACAAGCAGAAATAAAACTTCTCAATGTCAGAAAGGCCCCAGGTATTGATGGTATAACCCCAAAAATTAAGGAATTAACAAAAAAAAGTATAACTCTGATAACTCACATTTTGAACGCTATCTTGAGATTGCAACACTGGCCAAAAAAGTTAAAAACAGCTGAGATTATCATGATTTTGAAACCAGGGAAAAATCCAAATGAAGTCCCATCATACCGTCCTATTAGCTTATTACCAGTAATTTCAAAAGTACTGGAAAGACTTCTACTGGGGAGAATAAATGCTGATACCTCTAGTGAATGGATTCCTTCTCATCAGTTCGGTTTTCGACAAGGACACTCAACAACTCAACAAATACACAGATTAACAAGGGTCATCAATCAAGCATTTGAGCAAAAATTGTATTGTACCTCAGCATTCCTTGATATAAGCCAAGCTTTCGACAAGGTCTGGCACGATGGATTATTATATAAAATAAAATCAATTCTCCCACTGAAGTATTACTCCAACTTGCAGTCATATCTCACAGAAAGGGAATTCAGAGTCAAAGTAGGCGAAGAAAATTCCAGAAACTACCCCATAAAAGCAGGAGTACCTCAAGGAAGCGTCCTCGGACCGTTTCTCTATCTACTGTATACTTCTGATCTGCCTACAACAACAAAAACAACCATTGGAACTTTTGCGGACGACACAGGCGTACTGGCTGCTGATGAAAATCCCTCAACTGCATCTAATTTGGTCCAAGAACATTTGAATTTAATAGAGGAATGGGCAAGAAAATGGAAAATTAAGATTAATGAAGAAAAATCAAAACAAATTGACTTCACTTTGAGAAAGGAACCATGTCCATCAGTCCTTATAAATAATAAAACAATACAGAAAGAGAAAACCGTCAAATATCTAGGATTACACTTGGACACCATACTAACTTGGAAAGAGCACATCAAAAAGAAAAGGAAACAAATCGATCTTAAAATTAGAGAACTACATTGGCTACTAGGAAGAAATTCAAAACTTTCATTGGAAAACAAAATATTATTGTACAAAACTATCATCGTACCAATTTGGACATACGGCATAGAGATTTGGGGATGTGCAAGCAAATCGAATGTAGCTATTATTCAAAGAAGCCAGTCTAAAACCTTGCGTATGTTAGCCAATGCACCTTGGTACATAACCAACCAAATGTTGCATGAAGATCTTAGAATACCGTATGTCCACGAAGTAATCAAAAATAAAAGCATCAATCACCATGCAAGATTGGAAGGGCACACGAATATACTTTTGCAACCACTGATGAACGATATCCAACCAAGAAGATTGAGAAGACTATGGCCCGCAGACTTATTGGAAAAGTAGGAGATTTCCTCATTGGAGGGAAACTTGTCACGTCAAATAATCATCATTAAATTAGCTCATAGAATGTACATTCTGATTGCTGATGAAAATAAATATATATAATAAAAAAAAAAAATAAAAAATTTTTTTCTTCTGAGAAAATTAATTTGTTCCATAATTTTGACGCGCACTGTATATTTGCATTCCTTGTTACTCTCATAGTTTTGTGTCTATATCACAGATATATGTTCCGATACTGTATGATATTGAGTCAATGTAGAACCAATTAAAAGATCATTTTCTATTTTCATTAATTAGGTATACTTTTCATTTTTGGCGCACTTGTTACCCTGAATTTGCCCAAATGTTTGTAATTTTCAAACTTTTGGAAAATGGTCTCAAAAGTTTAGTTTCGACTGACTGATGAAGAATCAGTGTTCAAACTTAATTTTGCTCGTCCGTCACGATTACTCTCGATCGAAACGAGTTAGAGAGTTCAAACTTGAAGGGTAGGTTTGGAATCAAAATGTGCCGGTTAAGTTCGTT
Organism: Halyzia sedecimguttata; assembly: GCA_937662695.2. Taxonomy (NCBI): domain Eukaryota; kingdom Metazoa; phylum Arthropoda; class Insecta; order Coleoptera; family Coccinellidae; genus Halyzia; species Halyzia sedecimguttata. The sequence continues at coordinate 2,876,755 of OW569416.2, read as the reverse complement.
GATGGGCAAAATCCGCCGAGTGGTTTTGGAGTTATAGCCAGCTGAAGTTTATTTTGCTTTCCAATAACTCGAAGAATACTTATGTGTTCGAATTGAAACTCGGTAGTTAGTTGGAAAATACCGAACCTAAGGCTAAAGTCTGGTTCTCAGAGTTACGTAGTAACATTTGCGACACGAAATGACACTATTTCAGCCAATCAGAAGTAATAAACAAAACTTCCTCTAACCTCTACCAATTCAGTTCTAGTTGTCAAAATCTGTCACGACACGCCCCCTTTGTAGTTGAAATTTCCCAACTTCCAATGATCAAGTGAACAAATCTGACAGCCAGCTGCCAAAACAGATGTATGTGGTGAGGAGTGAGGATTGTTGCAAATCGACACTACGTAGCTCTGAGAACCAGGCTTCACGCAAAAATTTCCTGAGGATCGTATGACTAGAAAACTTAATTAAATCATTTTCTCAGCAACTATCAGGGCATTAAATTCATATATCATCCGCTACAAACACCCAGGCACCAAAACAATTGTTAGCGGTGTTTTAATCCCTGGAGCAATAAAAGAATTGACCACCATTGGACATCTTTGTTAGTCCTATTGAGAAATTTATTTCCAGATATAGCTACACTATTATATTCACCTCTCTAAAGCAAACTATATCTTTCCTGAAGCAGGATAGTATCATATAATGATCTTACCTGTGTGAATCCTGACATGATTCGTCAGATGTTCCTTCCTGGTGAAAGATTTCGAACAAAAATGACACCGATGAGGAGATTCCCCTGTATGTTGTCGGACATGATTATTGAGATGTTCTTTTCTGGTGAAGGATTTAGTGCAGAATGTACACTTATGAGGGGATTCCCCAGTGTGCTGTCTCACATGATTAACTAAATGATCCTTTCTAGTGAAAGCTTTTGGGCAATAGCTGCATCTGAAAGGTGTTTCACCAGTATGCTGCCTAACATGGTTAATGAGATGTTCCTTCCTAGTGAATGATTTCGAACAGAAGCCACATCGATGAGGAGATTCACCTGAACAATTAATAATAATAATAACTTTATTTACCGAAAAGAAAAAATTTACACAGTAAATAAAAGTTGCCTCATTAAAAACGTACAAGAGTTGTCACATTCAATTTAAAAATATAACATTACATTGACAATAGTCACACCAATTATATTGATTCAATAAAAAAAGCACTACATCATAAACACACATTATTATTATTATTATTATATGGGTTGTGCTGGGCAGACAAAACCCGCCCCTCCACTGCGACCAATCGGTCTATTGTGGCACACCTATTATTATTAATAAATTTGCACACCTATAGTATATAACCTATACTTCACCCACAAGCTCAAGTCTCTTGATGAGGGATATGAGTCTGGTGGGTGAGAACTTGTCCAGTTCCCTCAGTGTCAGCTTGTGGACTCCTAGTTCCTCCAATCTGATCCTGTCCCCAGCGGGGCAGTCACACATGATGTGTTCGATAGACTCGTCGTCCTCCAGCCAAAGTCTGCACTCGGAGTCTTCAGTCAACCCCAGTGTATTGAGGTGTTTCCTGAGGCCGCTATGGCCCGTGTATACAGCTGTAAGGATTCTCAGGTCCGCCCTAGAGAATTTGAGCCATTTTCTGGCTCTTTCAGCTGATGGGCCAGTAATTGTTGAGCGAGCATGTCTGTGTCCAGGTATGCTGCTCCAGATTTCTTGGACCTTTTGATCCACCCATCTGTTTTCCTTCGCCGCTGCACTGAGAGAGATACCGCAGGCCAATTCAGGTCCAATGAGCCCCATGGAAGCCCCCCGTGCCGCCAATGAGTCCGCCAACTCATTACCCTTTATGCCCGAGTGGCCCGGGACCCACAAGAGCTGCAGCCTGCAGCGCTCTCCAAGTTCAGCGAGTGTGGTCCGGCAATCCTGCACAAGCAGGGATTTGCAGATGTATGAAGTCAAGGCCTTCAAGGCAGCTTGGCTATCCGATAGGATCTTGATTGATCCGTGAGCCCAACCTTTCTCAAGTATGAGCTTCGCACAGTAATCAATGGCGAGAATTTCTGCTTGAAAGACAGTCGCAAAACTACCCAGGCTGAGGAATTCACCCCTAGCAATTCTGCAACCGCTGACTCCCGCTCCCACCCCTTGAGTAGTAGCTGAGCCATCTGTGAACCAGCAGGGACCCTCAAGCAGTCGGGTCTCAGAGACGGCCCAGTCGTCTCTGCTGAAAAAACACACATTAAGATTCTCCGACTGGCTGCAGCGGGAATGCAGTACTTAGGAACTCCTCAACAGAATAAACTGCCTTCTCGAGCAATATCCTCTTCATCTCAGCTTCAAACCTCCTACTGCTAAATGCTCTATAGCGACCTGCCAGGCTATTATATAACTTAGATCCCCAATATGATTATTCTGATGATTATTCTGAGTTTTTTTCAATCTATGATACGGGACTTTTATTTTACTTCGATATCGAGTGTTGTACTCGTGATTGTCTCCATTTTTCTATAGTGGGTTGATATTTCTGTGAGTGTATTTAAGTGCCACAAGGATAAAGATGGACGGTAGCGTAAGTATACTCTGCTTTCGGAAGGAATTTCGACAGGTCTCTGTAACTTTCAGATCACAAAGAGCCTTATTGCATTTTTTTGAAGAAGTAAGACCTCAACCATTCCAGCTGACCTCCCCCACAGCAGTATACCATAAGAAATGATAGAATGGAAGTTGGCGTAATATGTTACTCTTGCAGCATGTTCTCTAGAAACGCTCTTGATGCGCCTGATAGAATATAAGGCTGTCGACGCCTTTCTGCATGTTGCCTATACATGTTCTCTCCAGGTGAGCAGAGAGTCCAAGTACACTCCAAGAGTTTTGACCACTGTACTTCCACTCATAAATCTCATACACTTTGTCTTTGCTGAATTTACTTTTAATTTATTGGCTGTAAACCATCTTCCTGAGTTCAACTTCAATTCAACTTTTTTGTTTTCTAGGTCTGTTCTCGAATCGGCAAACAATGATAAATGAAGTGTCGTCCGCAAACAGATAAGTCTCCACCCCATGGACCAGATCATTGATATAGACCACAAATATAACCGGTCCCAATACCGATCCCTGCGGTACGCCCACATCCACTCTCCTCTCATGTGACAACACACCACCATGCAACACCGCCTGAGATCTATTGGCCAAATACTCTCCAAAAAGCCGGAGAATTTCGCTCTCTAACCTGCTCTTAATTGTTCTTTCGAATACCTTGGAAATGATTGGAAAAATCGAGATAGGTCTTTAGTTACAGGGAGTACACTTATCACCGCCTTTATGGACTGGAGCCACTCTTGCTCTCTTAAACTCATCTGGGAACACCCCCTCTTCAAAGCACTTTTTCAGGATATGTTTACACCAAGAGGGTTCTTGAACACTTGGTAACAATTTAGCAAGTTTACTGGATATTCTTTTTTGTAAAGAACCCAGCGGAGTCAAAACACCGCAGGGTGAGGGTTTTCTGTATTTTTAAAATGCCTATAATTTTGAAACTACGTAACTTTGTTTTTTTTTATATTTTTCTTATCACCCGCTTCCGGCTTGACGTCGACTTCTGGGACACCCTGTATTACTGAATACCAAACAACTTAAACTATGTATTCAAAATTTCAAACAATATTGTAGAAACAATCTTAATCATTTACAAAAATCGTGAACAAGACTTTTTCAAAGACAGACAGATTTCTTGGCAGAATCTGTTTATGTTTCCACACTAACCTGTATGTTGCCTCACATGATTCAGAAGGTGCTCCTTTCTGGTAAAAGTCTTTGAACAGAAGTCACAACGATGAGGTGTTTCTCCGGTATGCCACATAATGTGATTTGTGAAATGCTCCTTACGTGTAAAGGATTTTCCGCATATCTCACACCGGAAGGGGGTGTCATTCGTGTGAGACCTCATATGATTGGCCAGATGCTCCTTTCTTGTATACTTCTTATTGCAGATGCTGCACTGGTGAGGGGTCTCACCAGTATGCCACATCACATGATTCATAAAATGTTCCTTCCTTGTGAAGGATTTCTTGCATATCTCACATCGATGTGGAGTTTCTCCAGTATGCTTACGTACATGGTTTACCATGTGTTCTTTTCTGGTGAATGTTTTAGCACAATACTGACATCGGTATGGAGTCTCACCTGTATGACACCTGTAAAATAATTATCTGATATAAAAGGACATAAAAGGACTTTTTGTCAATAAAAATACTTTGATACAAGGGCAGTAGAAGCAAGCTCTACTTTCCAATTGAAGGTACTGCAACGTATAATGATATGTGAATGTAGCGATTATAAAGTTTTTATTACCAGGTTATAAATGGATATTATCCTAAAAAAGTTGTATTGTTTCAATAGACGCCAATGTTACACATAGTTTCAATAACCTGTCGATAAAGCCAAAATTCCCTCTCTCGGAAAGATATCCTTCGAGAAACCGTCCATATCCATGTATGTTCATTAATTTGGTACAGAAGTGTAGAGATACTGGGTGTTTGAAAGAATCTCGTGGAGCACACGTCGGAAGGACTGTAACATCTCAAATGGCAGAAATCAAAGAGAAAATTCTGGAGATAGTCAACGAACCTACATCAAGTACCAGATCCATAAAAGGAGTGTGAAACAATTGAGACATTGAATTGAAAATTATTTGTGGAAAAACCGATTTTATTGTTGCTGCTTGTAGTCATTCATTAATACGCTGGGCAAGACTGTGCGAGCATGAAACCTATGGTGAACATTTCGAACAACTGAACAGTTTGGATAAATTCCATTGGTAAGTTATTCAACTTCGTTATTTTCGAAGATTATTCATTTATGTCAGGAGGATAACTCATCAGAATAAAACATTTCAGGAAATATTGCCTAATAAAAATTAGCAGAGGATATACAATTTTGCCAATAACATCGATTCCCAATAAAAAACCAAACGTCTAGCCCATCCTTTATTTTAAGGTCAATGTTGCAAACGAAAACATCTGGTACGTTATTCATCACGAAATCTGATCTCCATTATTGCTTTATTGCAATTGCTTGGGATGAAAAAATTGTATTGGATATTGAGTTGAATTTACTGCTTTTGCATAATAATAGCAATAACCCCATATTTACATAAAGTATGGAGATGTATTGTACCAATCAATATCAATATAAAATCTATATCAAAAATGCATTTTCTTTTTAACAGTTGGCCACTCTAGCTTTCATACATTTTTGTCCACCACGTATGCTTAAACTTTCAAATAATGAAATATTTACCATATTTCATGATCAAAACTGATGATTCTTTTCTCAAAAAAATTACAACAGCTATTCAAACGATTTGATACATATCTATGGGTATCCATGAAGAATACTATACCACAGTTGTTCAGCCTTTTTTTAATTGCTACGTTGATTGTACCAAGAAACAAAATTTCATATTTCTGAATTATTTATATCTAGTTGCTAACCTTGTATGGTTTTCCAAATGTTCTTTCCTTGCAAAGGATTTTCCACATATCGAACAGTTGTATGGTTTGTCAGTAGAATGTCTCTTCATATGTCTTTCCAATGACTGATTGTTGGCAAAAACGTGGAAACAAACTGAACAGGTGAACATGCTACCTCCTAAATGGCACTTCCCATGTCTCGTCAGTTCCTGAGCATTAGAGAAAGCTTTTCCACATACTTGACATGTGAAAGGTTTTCGCTCAGTGTGGTAACGCCTGTAACAAAATTTATCATATAAAATAATCCAAATTGAAGAGAATTCCTCATTACTAACAGATGTCATATATTTAGATAACGCATAGACCAACTAGGAATTTTTAGTTCTTTCAAACAACAAACAAAATACAATAACAAATATATGGAAAGATACAAAATATAAAACATACAGTTAAAGTACGGATGAGCAGTTCACGACAAGGACGACACGTAGAAGATCTGTCTCAACCTAGAAAGATTTTTAGTCTTGAATGACCGCTACTATAATTAGTTCTATATAGGGCCGGTTTCTCAATTGCGAGTTAACCCGAGGTTGCGGGTAACCCGAGTGTTGCGCATTCATGAATATCGATAAATACATGCGTCAACTCGCAATAGAGAAACCGGCCCTATATAGAACTAATTATAGTAGCGGTCATTCAAGACTAAAACTCTTTCTAGGTTAAGACAGATCTTCTACGTGTCGTCCTTGTCGTGAACTGCTCATCCGTACTAACTGTATGTTTTATATTTTGTATCTTTCCATATATTTGTTATTGTATTTTGTTATGTTGGGGATTTCCCGTCTTTCCTGCTTAATTCAGTGTTAATAAAAGAAAAATGTCCAACTCACCTATGAACTATCAACTGATATCGAAATTGGAACATCTTCCCACACAAATCACACACATTGCTGCCATTGATGATACTTGGTCCATTCTCAATAGTATTACTAGTTGATGGTTCCTGTTCATCCTTAGTTTGTACTGTGACATTAGAACCCTGATTTTGTAGACCTACACTGGTCCCTGTACTATGTATAATACCCTGCGCGCTACTTGTAGGAATCTCACCCTGTAGTTTTCCGAATACTTCATGATATGCCAGTAGTTGGTTGAGATCGTCAACGTTAACCTATTGATTAGTGAATTTTCAAAGTGATCATACTATTAGGTGTACAACTTTGCTTCCGTCGTTCTCCTAAAGATAGAGTTCTCCTCAGTTGAAAAGTTTGACAGCCAAATACAGTCGGGTCCGGTTATAACGAGCTCAACGGTTCCAGAAAAAATGCTCGTTATAAGCGAACGCTCGTATTAAACGAGTTAAACTTATTTGCATTGCGGCACTCCGTACCTTCAGAATGTTAAAACCAAGCTCTCGTTATAAGTGGTACTCGTTATAAACGGACCCGACTGTACTACTCATTTTCTGGAAAATTATATTTTATACTTCATTATCATGAGTACTTCTTGCTCAGTGGACTGAGGTTTCAACTTGGAACCAGAGGTCCAAGTTCAATCCCGGGAGTAAGATAAACATTTTCAAGTTAGACGGTAGAGGCCACCATTCACTGTTGGATAAAAAATTAACAGTGCTGTGTCTGAGGAGGCGTAAGGACACAGTAACAAAGCCAACACATAACACAACTGATTGTTCTAACTTGCACAAGCTCCTAGGAGCTTCTGAGGGAAGACCAAGGAGTGTCAGTATAATCACATTAGGTTTGTTCCATCAAGCAGTTTGGAACAGCTGGGAGCATCACACACATGCGCATTCGCGTTCCTACAAGATTTTGGAGTACAGAACTTCGTGTTCCACCAACCGCGATAACTCGCTGGAGCGTCTCTCGAGTTTGCTCCAAGCTTCTCCTTCTGATGGGTTAGAGCTCGATAGGGAGCACCAAACCCGCGCCTGCGTACTTGCAATTCATCTATAACCTGCTTAAACTGTTTATTTTATTTATTTATTTATTTATTGACATACAGGAGCAACACACAGGCCAAAGCCCAAAAAAGTGCTCTCGAAATGAAAAGGAAAATGTTTATCATACAAAAATGAAATAATTTTAGCAATTATTCTAAATATTAATTATTATATATTCTAAATATTAATTATTATATATGAAATGTGAAAATGAAAAAATCAAAACCTCCATCAACGTGACGAGAGCAATCTCTCCTTCAGGGACTTCTTCAGTTGACTCGCGGTAATGTTGCAAATATCGATGTCGCCGAAATCGTTAGCTGTTGTAAGGATTCTACGAAGTGGTGAGTCGTGTGTTACATTTATTCTACCGAAAGGGACGTAAAACATATTAGAATTTCGTAGTTTTATGTCTTTTACTCTGATAGGAATCCTGTACAAAATGTCAGGCACCATTAGGAAACCATTAATGATCTTAAATAAAAGCAGCATATCTGTCTTTTTCCTACAATTTTCCAGAGTCAGAATTTTGAATTTCTCCCTAATGGTTGAATAATCATGATCTGTAATGGTAATGTTCCTCTCACAACAAACAAACTAACCTAACTTCGCTTCTTTTGAATTATCCGCAGATATTTGTTTCGCCAGTGTGGCGATTTTGATGTATTTGAAATAGATTCACAAGTGTGGATTGATGCACTGCAGAGCAATTCCGATATGAAATCATTTACCAAGAATAATACTATTTTCAGCCATTGCACACTCAAATCTGAGAAATAGAGAACAGTAATCAACTTAGGTTACTCAGGTAGGTAGGTAAAACAAAAAACAATTTCAAATTTCTCATTGAATTCTACACCACAGATGGGTATATGACTTTCACAGTAAGGTTAGGTTACCAACAGAGACAATATGGTTACCATCGTTACGCAGACGGCGACGCGTACTTGCTCACTACACTACTTGTTCCAACAAAACTTTACGAGGTATAACCTTGGAGCTAACCCGGGGCGACTCTCTGCAACTCTAGGGCATCTCCAGGCGTAGCTCCAAAAATGTTGATGGAACAAACCTATTCCACCGCATTCACAAAGCTTTCAATCTCCGTTAAGTTCTAACTGAGATCCTCAGTTAAGCATAAATAAGAATCGCAACCTCAGTTTACGTGAAAATTAACGTGAAACAGGCCTGTTTCACCACCGTTAAATACCTTAATTGAGGTTGCGATTAAGATTTATACTTAACTGAGGTCCTCCGTTAGGACTTAACGGAGATTGAAACACTTAACAATGCTTTGTGGATACGGCGGATTATGTTATTATGTCGAAACCTGTGCCTCAGGCTCATTGAATACTCCGAAATAGTCATGATGAGCCCACTGCCCAGCTGATCAGCACTCCAGGTCCAAGAAATTAGTAAAAAAATTCGATTGATTCATAAATCTATTCAGATGATCACTAGTTCCTGCAACCAGGCGTCAAGCACTGAACAAAAGGAAAAAATTGGAATGATTCATGAATTGCTTCAAAAGATCACCAGTTTTGTCAACTAGGGATTTGAGTACCCTTTGAAAAATGAAAGGGAGTAGTGGTCGGAAATTAATAATAGTTTGAATAACAAATGTATAACTGGTTTTTTTTAAATAAAGCCTCAAAGTGCGAAGAAAAAGACGGAAGCGAAGTTGTATGCCTATGTACATGGATTGAAGTATTACCTTGTACATATTCTGTACCATTTCAACACCTAAAGTTTTAACTAATTCTTGTTCTTGAACATTCGCAGATATCTTTAAAATCGAACCATCTGGGGTTCGAACATCCATAAGATTTTCTTTCAGATTCTGCAGGCCAAATTGGGTTGGTATAATTTTGCAGTTCTGCTGTTGAGATTGACCCTTTTCATCTTTCACTATCTGAATATTATCGTTCATATGTACATCGTTGTTCGACTGATTTTGGTTATTCTCAACAGAATTTTCAAGACGAACCTAAACAAAAAATAAAATATTAGTTTATCAATTGTCAGAAAGTGGTGATTTCTTTCAGTGCGAATATGTTCAAAGCCAATAAATTTCGAGGCACTGGCCTAATTCTGAAACATGCAATCTTACCACATTATCCAACACTTGTTGGACTTGATGCTGCAACTGTTGTACAGTGAGTGTCTGATGGTTCATATGATGATTTTCACTGATATGAAGCTGTGCTTGTGCTTGGGCGTGAGCATGTGCCTGAGCAATATGATTAGCAATCGCCTCCTTATGTTCCTTATTATCTTCTATTACTGATACCATGTTGTTATCTTGAACCTGAATTTGCACCATGCTTTGCTGTTGTGAATGTTGTTGTGAGTGGGAAGAATGAGTAGAGTGTTGTGACATCTATTAACAATATTTAAATTAACTTGAAAATGAGTAAAGTGTAGTAACATCTATAAACAATATATTCATTAACAAGTTCGCTGCCACCGATATTTTGTGAACTCTCGCCAGGAGCCAAGAAGGTTTTTCGAAATTTTTGACTTGAAAACTACTTCAAATAATCGCAATTTATAATTAAAATGTAATTTTAGTATTATTACGAGGTTTCTCGAAAAAAAAATTGTCGCCATTTGGCGACAGTGGCACTGCACATCAAATATGATGACAACAAAAGTTTGAACCAATCATGAAAACAATGCCTGAAGGACCTACCCTGAGTGCCTAGACAACATTCGGTACCGTACTCCAGCACCACGAGAATTAAAATGCTATATATTGAAGTCGCGCTCGTGTCGCCATTTGGCGACGGTGGCACTTGGGAAACGGTTTATGCGTCGCCAAATGGCGACAACGGCAGCGAACGTGTTAACTTGATAATAATATGAATGAAATACAGAGTAACCTCTTTAATCCAGACAGTTGATGGCAACCTGGTTGTCCGGATTTTCTATTTGTCCAGATTATAAAAAAAAAGAATTATTCTTATAGGTTGTTTACTAAATAAAATAATTTATTTTTGAAAGTAACAGAAAACATTAAATGAATTTAAATTCTCAACTACAAGAGAAATAGAAATTATTTTTTTATTAATATATTATTCAAAAAGTTAACAGAAAACATAAATTCAATTCAAAATTTCATAAACAAGAGATCACATTTAAATTTATCTATTTATTCATTTTCAACTTTGCAGTAATCTGAAAATTTTTGTTTGAACTTTAGAGTCAGCTTCTTTTTTCACTGCTATATTTTTCATTTTGTAACTGCATCTTCGAAAGTTGTGTGCTTTCTATTTTTAATTTTTGGACAACAATCGTTGTGAATTGCAAGCCAAACAACTAACAACAAACCAAACGTACGCTGGTACACTAGCACTACCCAACAATCTTCTGAATCGTGTCTCAACTCGTTCATTTCAGACGCGGTCGCTTGTGTGCGTCTGGATTATAGAGATTCGTCCGGACTATGGGTTTTGAAATCGGGCGTCCGGAATACTGGATGTCCGGATTAGAGAGGTTATACTGTGTATTTTCATGTAATTGATAATAGAACAAACATAAGGATTTCAAATAGGAGCAGTAAGAATTATTTCATAGGGGACCATGATGCTAAAGCTGTAAAACTTGGAGGATACATTCATTCATTTTAGGCAAATATTCATGAATGCGAGGGGAAGCGAGGCTGGTGGCATACACGATGCAGCTAAATGGTGTCTGGAGACAAATAAGGTCATACAGACACGCTTGGATTGGGGGACTTATTAGTCACCCGATCCTGAATATGGTGAGCGACGGGAGTCCAGTAACTCACAAATTTGATCCTTCAAGTTGGGGCTAAAGTCCCCGTGAAGAGGGAGAAATGACCGCACAGTGAACTAACATGGTTCACGGAAGGTTCAGTGATGGGCAGACGCTCAGTAGCTGGTGTGTAGGGGCTGTACCCAATGTGAGCATTTCGATGTCGCTTGGGCAATGCCCACTATATTCCAGGCGGAAGTGGTAGCCACCATGACATGTGTCGTGGAAAATATTCGCATGGGCTATTCCAATAGCAACATACGAATTCTCTCAGACAGTCAAGCAGCATGTAAGGCAATAGCCAGCTGGTAATTAACTCCATGCTTGTGCTGGAATGCCGAGAGCACCTGTAAACCTTGGCTGCCAGAAGCCGAGTTGAGCTCGGGTGGGTGCCGGCCACACGGGGGTTGAAAGGAATGAAAGAGCTGACGCACTCGCAAGAGAGGGCTCGGCTATCCTCCTCTTCGGGCCAGACCCGGAAGTAGGGGTGACCAAAGCGGCTGTGAAAGGCGTCATTGAAAAATGGATTCTTGCACAGCACACTTGGACTGGAACAAAACTTCGGGCCAGCGGCAAAGTAAGTTAATGATGGGGCAGCCCTACCCCTCACTAACTAAAGTAGTCCTACTACTGAATAGAAGTAGGCTCACTGGCCTACTAACTGTACCCTGAGAAAGCACCTGAACAACATGGGGATTCTCAGAGAAGACCCTGTTTGCAGGAAATGTGGGGAGGCAGACGAAACTGCCTCACATGCCATAGTTGACTGTCCAGCCCTCACACGATGGAGACTTCACTATGGGAGCGACAACACCACCGTGAGTGCCAGAAACCGTGCGGGGAACCTAGTCAAAGGCCTAATCCTACTTGCTGGAAAATGGACTTTATGTAGGTAATACACCACCAAGGCAGTGCAGATGTTACATGAGACCCATATAATATTAGCGGTGCAGGACTTAGCTTGGTTAAGTAAACCTGAGCTGCAGGGGATCGACTAAGAGACCCTATGGCAGCTAGCAACCCTAGCTCAAGGGGATCAACAATGAGACCCTGTCGGCTGATAAGAGACCGAATGGGGTGCAATAAGTCTCTCTAGGCTGCAGCACGGGTACTCGCTCAATCGGCATCGGTCTAGCACAAACACAAGCAAGACTTACAAAATATTAAACTATGTTCATGCCATATGTGGCCACTAAATGAAAATAGGCCAAACAGGTAATAAGGAAGCCTCCTTCCTCCTCTAGCACGTCTTATAATAACTTTTGATACCTTAGAACAAAGGTCTAAACAACTTAGCACAACTGTTTATATATGCGATAAAGTCTTCTAAAATTGAACTTCCAGGATTCGCACCACCCCACTCAAATCGAAATTTATCCTGATATCTCATTCCTGAAATTTTTTATTTAAACTGGAAGTTCGAGCATCCCCAATGAACACCTGAAGAAAAATACCAACATTAATACGAACCTCTCTAATTTGATTCTGCACATTCTCAGCATGTTGTTGAGAATGGTGAGATAAAGATGGGTGATTATGTTGACTGTCAATATGCATAGCTCCAGCTGGAATTGTTAGACTTGCTACACCTTGTGATGTGGAAATACTGACAGGAATTTGCGAGTGTTGAGGTATCAGCAGAGGCTCCGTTGGCATGAGCCCATGCTGAGAAAGCATGGCTTCCTGACAAAAAAGATTCAAAATAAAATAATTTGAAGAATAGATAAGGTAAAACCAGGTAACATTGACATAATTTACTCATTACTGCGAATTTTAAAACTACCGACAACACAGCTTTCCGCTCGATTTTAGTTACTAGGTATAACGACCAACAAATATCAGTATCATCCATGCAACAACCATCGAGTAGGACCGTCACCGCAATGATTCATCTGCCCTGATTCATATCACTAACTCAATGTTACCTAGCTGAGGCAAACATTGCATTTCTATTGATTTTAATGTAGGTAGAAATTTAAAAAATTACAAATAATTATTTGGGACGATATTAATTGATAATTGTAGCTCACAATATGGGATTAGTGTGTACTATGAGAATGGTGAGTATTCCCTCATTTTTCTAAGCCCCACAGGCATTTTCATAAAGTTGTGTCCATGTTACTTCGTGTTACCTTAAATCGTCACAGTAATGCTATTCATATATAAACATGATAGTCAGTATATCGACAATAAGTAAGCATACATTGATATCTTCGACACAAACCTAAAAGAGTTACTAAAAATCTGATCAATTATTTTTGCATGGATGTTTGGTCGCACACATTCGTTTAGGTATAGTTTGTATGGTTGATTTCTGTTTGTTACATTTTTGTTTCTCCCTTTCCTATTACCTTCACTTGTAATTACCATTTGGTGTTTTTAAGGAGAACAATAAATAAATATCTTTCATTCTGTTTTTTCATTTCAAATTGTATTAGTTTAAAATCTAGTATTTTTGTATATGCCTCAAAACAATTTATATTACAACTAAATTGATTACAATATCTGATAAAAAAATTGCTAGACTTCTAGATATATTGTTTGGGTTATTTATGACATAATTCATTACCATTTGAGTTTATCTGAATTCAAATGTGACGAGAATTTGGAAAAGTTGGCTCAATAACCACATTAGTTAGGTTAGAATCTTTCACTTGCCGGGAGATCCATATTCAAATTTTTTGACATGGGAAGTTACATTTTGAGATGAAGCCACGCTATTTAAGAGTGAATGTTAGTACAGAAGAGCTATCAGATATTGGGTACCTTCATCATTTATGCATGTTATCATGTCCATTACACATCAAAATCTACTTTTATTTAACCTTAAATTAAAATTGAAACCAGTGTTGTTAGATTTCCGTATGTCGTAGCTGATTTCTGTTGTGCGTCATTACATGTTCTATTTGAGATTATGTTATTATTTCAGACATATTAAGGTGCGGTTTTTCAATTGCGAATTAACTTAAGGTTGCGAGTTGCGAAAGCGCTTAGCTATAATCATGCGTGCAACACTCGTGTTACACGCAACCTTGAGTTAACCTGCAATTGAAAAACCGGACCTTAGAGTGAGCTAAGACAAACCATTGAATTCGTCCACCAACTTTACATTCATTAATTCTTTTAAAAATATACAATTTTTTTATATTTTGATTCGAGCTTAAGAAGAAAGGATAACTGAATCTCTTTCAACAGAAATAAATCTTAAGAAATCTGCCGAAGCATCTGAAAACGGGCGAGAGATTCGCGTAATATTCAGGTCCATAAGAAATGCATGGGGAATTCAGTAGTTGGATCCTCAGATGGATCGTAATTCAAATTTCCCGCCTAACCTAACTATGTGGTCTTGCATCTTTTGTATGTTTTACAGTAAACTGACGATATTCTCCTTTTAACAAAGGGATTGTCAATTGTTTGTATATAGCGCATTTTATTATATCAAAAAGGATTCCCGGCATCAATGTATGATGCAATTATAATAGCAATCTTTCCCATTTAATTGAATTCTCACTTTTCGGTTCATGGTTGTTGGAAGTGGGAGAACTTTTCAGAAATAGACTAAATGCTTACTACAGTGTGTGTAATCTTTATTATCTCATGCAGCAGTTCGAAGTTTGAAGGATTTTTATAGTAGTTGTGTTGGCTGTTGAAAATATGTGACAGTATTCAAACAGGGGCCGGCATAGTTTTTTGTATATTTATGTGGGTGGGTGTTTATTAATTACTCTTGGGTTCTAGTATGTGAAATTTCTGAAATGTTTGCTTCAGCTGATAATTTTTTCTTTAGATGGGTAGCTTGGAGTGATATACAATCGGAGTCGTAAAAAAAAGAGTATTTTAAATAATTTTTTTTATAATATTCAAGTTTATTTTATAAAACTGATTACACAGAGTTTTTATATTATTTTTAAACTCGACTACAAAATCAAGAAAATAAGAAATAAAACTTATTATTTATAAAAATATCGCCATCTCTGTTGTATCCTCGACCGCAAGTAATGCTTCGCGGTGACCATCAGAAAATCTTACTCGATTATCTAAAATCAAAAAACAAATAAAAATCAATAAATATAATATAATAATATGCATGTTCTTTCGTACTGAAAGAAGTGATTTATGTAACTAAAATCAGTTGAATCAGTACTGAACGAAGTGATTTATGTAACTGAAATCATCAGTTACATCACAGATCAGTTCGAAAGAATATCCCTAATAATAAATCGGTTTTTTTTAATAAATACAATGGCGGCTTTTGACAGTTTACTCTCGATTTTCGACTAAAAAATCATTAGTTTATTGTTGAAAAATAATCGAAATTTTCCACCAAAATGAAAATACTTCCATAAAGGACTAGTTTTTAATTTTATTAATAGGCAGTACAAATTCCATCCAAATTCACTGATTGTTGAATTATAGTGGTCAACGACTCGGAAAACATAGTTTCGAGATAAACACATTTAAACTATTTCGATTTATTTTGACCCGCAGAATCCAAATATCACAATTTTTTTGCCGAAAAGTGGAGCATTCACGATTTTACAGCAAATTGTTGAAACAATTTTTCAGAAAATAAAATTTGAGTTAAATTTAAAAAAATTCTATTCTTCGAATTTTTACACTCAATTTATGTTAGAAATACCAATTGAATACTTACTTACATCCAGTTATCAATTCCTGGTCCATTAAATAGGGCTTTCTTCAATGTAAGAACTTCCAAAATGACAATTTGCTATTGTTTTCGGAGCATTCTGCCCCCGTGCATTATCGTTTGCACGTTTGTCAGTTAGCTTTATACGATGAGAGTCGTACCGATGAGAATTGAGTCAACAATTATCAATAATATCTTTGAAACTATTCATCGAACTAACTTGAAATTTTCAGAGAATAATTTCGAAACAGCATACTTCAAGAAATACAAAAGAAAAAAAATCAATTTTCTGAAAATTTTGACTGCATCCCATTCCTTTAGGATGAGCTGTTATTCGGAATTTGCTGTTTGTAAAGGAATCTCGATGATCAGTTCTAGTTGCTTCCCAAGCACCGACAGAAGGATGAAGCTCCTATATTGGATTTGGGAATGATGCTTCCATGTTTCTACTGAGTTGGAAAGTAGTGATGGTTCAAGCAAGGGTCATAATATTTTAATCAAGTATTTGCGGACTCTAATCATTTTGTTAAAAAGTCTTTAGAAATGATATGTCCTGATGAAGTACTCTTTCCCCTATTCAGTATTTCAAAATATATTTTCATTTCTATGTTGCAGTGGCATATCCTCCTGAAACGTATTCCTGCTACCCCTTATTTACTTCCTAATTTTTTTTTTTTTTTGATTTGCAATAGGGTTTATAGTTTTCTCCGAACATCTCTTTAGTGGAAGAACTAGGTTATTCTCTTCGATTTTCCTCTTACATTCCACGATAAGTTTGATCACAGGTTTCATCATTCTGTGGAAGTCCTATATTTGTCCGATGTAAATTATCAACACTTATGTATGTTCTAAATTGAAAGTATCAAATAAATATTAATTTACTTATATACATTAGATATAAATGTAACTACAATTGTATTACATAAACAGGACCATGTCCGATGGCCATTTCATAAGACAAATAAAGCACAAGTTCACATTATACGCATTTTTGAACCAGAAACGTGAACTAGATGAGAACAGAATAAGGTGACTGTAGGTAATTGCTATTATTAGCAATATAATATAAAATAAAGACACACGGCGAAATATTCGTCGATTTTAACCATCAACAAGCATTCCCTCGTGATCTAGGCTACCCACCTCATTGCTCAGTGTTCCCCCAAAGAACAAAGTATCATTCAGATACATACCAGTTTCATGTTTGTTACCAATCTTCAACATAACTTAGCCACTGAATGACAAACGAAGAAGATCTAGGATACTTCAACGCTATGGTGGCGAACTACCAGAACATCTTACCATCGCCACCTAGGAAGATCTTTACGAACTGCAACCCTCCGTTATGCGGAAACCTTGAGCGATGTTCAGTGACGTTCATTCTTTTGCGCGAGCGGGAGTCAGTGATTGAGATACAGACTACCTAGATGACACCATTGCGACATGAAAACGCTCGTCTTTGTGTTGTTAGAGAAGACCAAAAAGAAGTGAACATAGAATTAGGTGACTGTAGCTAATAACTAAAAGATACACGGCGAAGTATTCGTCGATTGTAACCATAAACATAACATACATTATGTACATCACTACAGTAACATTTAATTCATCAATATGTTACAGTTAAATGCATAGTAATATCACAGATGGTTTTAATTTTCACCATAAAATTATTGAGGGCATAGAGGAGCGAGTTGTTTCCATAATTTTGTTGTTTCTGAGATCTTTCTAGCATACCTGACTTAGTTTTTGTCCATCTCTTCCAGTACCTAGTGGGCCATAGACTGAAACCTGCGGTATGGGAGCAGTTAGAAGATTAGTTAACACCCAATACTTAGCCACACTGGCGCTCAAAGCAACAGTATTCAGTGCAGTAGTGTTAACTCGTAAGTCGGTAGGAATTGTTGACGGGGGTAATGATCTCTCAACCTGAAAGGAAAATTAAATTATTTGACCTCTATTAAATTCATATGTTTTTCAGTGGCTTCAGTGTGTCATATTCTTTTTATTACAACTTATCAGCAAGGATAATAAAGTAGACCAGAAGAAGTGATTATTTTTCATTGAGTGTCCAAGATTTAATTGTTTTGAAGCTAAAATTTGACAGATATTAAATAATACTAAAATGCTATAATGTGGAGGGCGGTTGTTTCCTGATAGGAACCAGAATAAGTGGTCTACCACATGCATTGTGGCTATAATAATATGCGGCGTTTTGCGCACACACTAAAGCAATCTTTGCACGTAGAGATATGATAGCCTCTTCCCATGGAGCAATTCAAGTGATGGAAACATGTTTCCAATCCTGCGATTTATAATAGCAAGTCTTAAATATTTTGACAATATGATTGTGTTTTGTGGATATACGCAAGATGCATCTTTTATCATAAACCACGATGGTTCTCTTGTATTATATATTTGTTACAAAGTGTATGAGGTGCATTTCAATATTGTATTCTTATGTTCATAATTTAGACGTTTCTCCGCTTATTGAAGACATGGAGTATTGAAATTTGGAAATTAAGGTTTTACCTTTCAATGAATTCAAAAAATCAAGGCATTTCGTTGAGAGGTAAAATATCAACAGGCTCTAGCTCGGTCACAAAATTGTTTCGACTTATACCATTCATTCAGGGAATGAAATACAATATTAGGTACCAAAGTATCAGTATAACTCAAAAATTCGAAATTTGTGAGTTATACCAGTTTAACTCGGATATGCTCATAAGTACATTGACATTGAATGTCTTATACTCTGTTTCGTTTCTTTATTTATGTATATATTAATGTATAAATTAAATATGTGTGACGTTCCATGAAAACTCTCATTAACTTATCCTGAAGGTCTTAAATAATACCTTGATAAAATTATGTAGGTACAATGTGGTAAGGGTGAGGTTCTTCAAAGCACTACAATGCGATTCAGATTATATAATGTGAAATTCATACCAAATGAGCAATAAATACATTTGGGCAATATTGACGTATTATGGAGCAATACAAAATAATAAATAGAAAGAAAAGTAAATTAGGCCTCAAAAATAAAAAACTACATTCAGAATTGATCTTTGGAAAAAAATAGGGTTTGATAAGTTCACCACAGCACAACATAATTGTCATTATTTCCTCTACTTTAGGAACCAGATTCCATGTCAGAACACTTTATCCCTGTTGGCCGAACTATTACATCCATAAACACAACAAAACACTTTTGATTTGGACATTTGAAGTAATTTATCATTAACCTCAATAGTCAAATATATAAAAGAAATGCAGAAAAATAAATTTTTTCGGCAACCGCCCGGGAAGTGCCCACTTCCCGGACGCTTTTTCTTTGAGAAAGAAGCATTTCCCGGCCTAGTCCGGGAAGTACGTACTTCCCGGACTAGGCCGGAAAAATCACGTCGATTTGGTCATTGTAAATATGAAAATCTTGGTAGGTATATTTTTAATAAATGAAGTTACCATAGCACTGAGAAAACGGCTGACAGTTCATATAAAATTAGTTGTCAACAATTTGCACATGTGATATTTTCTGTTCTGTTTAATTTGAATAAGAATCAAAATATATAAAAAAGAAGTGTGTCGTCTCATTGATTTGTTATTCTACACGGTTGCCGAAAAAATATTGTACGCAACACGCCCGAAAAAGGTTTTTTTGGACTCATAGACTTCTAGGACTCGCTTACGCTCGTCCTAGAATTTTGTCTATTCGTCCAAAAAAACCCTATTTTCCGGACTTGTTACGTAAATTACTATTAAGCATTCAATCCTCACAAACAACAGTTAATGCGTTAAGAAATATATAAAAAATATATATCTCAAATCAAAACAAACTCCATGACCCACACCTGACGCTTCAAAATTCGCCACCAGGTGGCTCGGAGATCGACTTGAATCGCCAACTGGGCGACCCCGCGCTGTTTACCAGTCCGGCAGTGAGGTCTCAATAAACTTCTCTATCTTCCTGGGTGCCACATTTATCACTTTTTCCGGTTTCAGAAGCCACAAGCCAAGGTTTGCGACGGATAGCTTCAGTCGCAAAGCAAGTGTTCGGCCGTCTCAGTGGCTTCTTGACAAAAGCAACAGGTATCATGGGTAACCTTTCCCATTTTCCGCAGATGATAACACAGAGGACAGTGTCCCGTGAGTGCACCCTTCAATTTCTTCAGCTCTAATTTCATGAGTGAGAGAACCTTTTTGGTCCAGCTCGTTGAGTAGGAGAGGAAAAACTTGGTCTGTCTTTATCCCCTGACTGTCCTCTTTCAATTACTTTACTGTCATCAACTGATGGCTGGCATTCCCAGACTGACTGTGACCGAACTAACAGGCAGGCAAGCGCTAGTAGGGCTGGTCTGCTGTCAGATATTATGTATATCCTTCTTTTTCTCAGTATTTGCGTTCCGCGCAATGCGAAATGCACCTCCTGATTGTGAGAGTTTCTGCCTGGAGTATCGAGGGACAGTAGCCCATTGGTATTGCTAATTGGACAGAGGGGCAGTATACACCAGCTCTGACTCGTCCATCCTCGATCATTGAGCTATCGGTGTAGAACACCACAAACCCTAGAGCAAAAACCACCTCGTCATTCGCCAATTCATTGCGACTCGGAAATGCCACGTTGTAGTTTTTCTGAAACTCGTGTCTCAGAGAAGTGTTATCCATGACCACATCCAGATCTCAAACTCCGCCACTGAAAGGTACGGGGCTATCTTTCCAAAATAATTTCATCAAAATCGTACTGCTAGAAATCAACTTAGAAGTTTTAAATGCTGCATCAGATTGCTTGCTTAATTTGCTATATTTTTTTAGCGACACGTAGTTGCCCAGATATACTCGTGTATCTGTATATACTCTTACGAAAAAAAAGAAGCTGTCTGCCAGAAAAATCATAACATCGGATGGTTTAAATTGAATCTTCTAGCAACATGTGAATGAAATTGATATGAAGACAAGAGGGGGTTGCTGTTTGAAAGAATGAAGATCAGTTTGAAGTATCTCAACGTTACATGTTACATTATTGTGACAATTGAAAATGAGCTACATAATTCAGCGGTCATGCATGCAAAGCGCAATTATTGCGTTATTGTCAGATATTTTGCATATTTCTTATTATTATTATGAATAGTTTCGACTATATGATTTTTGTGAAAAAACGTAGCAAATAAGGCACGCAATCTAATGCCCGTAAGAAAATAGATACTTAGTTTGAAATACCAAATATGATGCTTCTGGTATAAACAGACGTTTGATGAAAATATTTTAGAAAGATAGCTCGAATCGAAAAACCGCTGTGAACTGAATTAGGAATCAAACTCCATCTCTTCCATAAGCTGAAAAATGTATAATGGACAATGTATTTGAATGACCCAGTTCAATGAGTTATGGAATTTTTTCAAACTATACAAATTATTGTTACGTACAGATCGAAAAAAATTAAAACATGGACCGTTCAGCGTAACATACATCAAAAGATCTGAAAAGATCTCTCCATGTTTAACGTGTGTTTCCAGATTTATAATTTCATTTTAGGATAAATTCGAGGTTGAGCATCTGCCACTGACGGACGGGGGGGAGCACAATACCTTAAGGTCGCAGTGCAACGTTACCCCCCACAACAATGTACAATATGCCACTTTCCCACTTTTCCAGATTGAAGCCATAGAATCGAGAATTCGTGATTGATTATTCCGAGATTAAAAGCGAACATCATTATCCTTCAGCAGAAGACAATTAAAGCAAGCAAAACAAATAGAGAGGACTCTAAAAGTTAATAAATAATCAAGAAAAATTACAGGATTGGACAAAGTAATACCGAAAATACTTAAAGAGTTGCCAGAAAGTAGAAAGGTGGTAACCTTATTCAAGTGTATTTACAATGTTATACTGAAACAAACCTACTGTCCAAAGCAGTTTAAATGAGCAGAAGATATTCCCTTCAAAAACCAGGTGAAGATCCAAATAGTTCAACATTATATCGGCCTATTAGTTTGCTTCCTGTCACTTGAAAGACTAGTCCTGCCAAGAATCAACTCCAATCTGAATATTTAATTATGGATATTCCATCACCAGTTTAGATTTTGAACTCACTCAACTGTTCAGCAAAGTCATAGATTAAGCCATGTGGTGTACCAAGCACAGAACAGAAAAAATACTGTACATCAGTATTTCTCGAACTGGGTCAAGCCTTTGATAAGGTTTGGCACCCTGGCCTACTGTATAAGATAAACAAATTTTTTCCAATAGGGTACTATAAATTCTGGGTAAGGGTGAACGACAAAATAACAAGCTCCTCCTAACATCTGGAGTACCACAAGAAAGCGTCTTCAGTCCCCTAATATATCTATTGTACACAGCCTGAAGATCTGCCAACCACACACAGTAATGACAACATTTGCAGACGACTGCACTAACCCAGTGAGCAACAAGGGCCTGTTAGAGGTTTCTCACTTGTTTCAGGATCAGTTGGATCAGATACAAAAATGGTGAAATAAGATCAACGAGGACAAATCTGTACAAGTAAACTTCATACTATGAAAAGGCCAATGTACGCCAATTCATAAAAACCACATTCGGATATCTGAATCTCCAACAGTGAAATATCTAGGCACACACGCAGTGGTTCGTTCCAAACCGAACTCTATACAAAAACCTAAAGGTACCATACATAAAGAACATCATCATGAATAAAAGTGGCAAACACCTCACAATGCTTAAGGGCCATATGAACATTTTGCTCCAACCATGGCACTGACTTTTGCAGAACGTTCGGCTATCGAAGCCGATCGCCAGCACATCTAAAAGAGATCTGAAGAGGACTTTGCACTTGACAGA
The DNA here is from genome assembly GCA_937662695.2 of Halyzia sedecimguttata. Taxonomy (NCBI): domain Eukaryota; kingdom Metazoa; phylum Arthropoda; class Insecta; order Coleoptera; family Coccinellidae; genus Halyzia; species Halyzia sedecimguttata. The sequence goes on along the minus strand of OW569416.2, from coordinate 2,854,069 downwards.
AGCTTGAGAGCTTTCAGTTCTAAAGATAACAAATAAGCTTATTAATGATGTTAATTATTCTTATTGCTTCTAATTATTACAATAATTTTTTTTTAGGATTGCTCTTGCATGAATAAATCTTATTTGTTATGATGACTAAAAATAATTTTATAAACGTAAATTAAGATTCATAAGTAGACAGTTGCAGTTATGCAGATTGTTGCTTTTTGGATTGTGTAACTGCATGTAAACCTATCAGTTACTCAGATGACACTTGGGATGATACATTCAGAAGAAGAGTACCTACACTGCACAGTTGTGTCAGCTTTTCAATTCCAACAATCTTGTTGTACAATTATGCCAAAAAACTAATTTTTCCCCTCAGAATCTTGACTACAGCTATAGGGTTCATTAGATGTCACTTCATATTTGAAGATATGATTGGAAGTAATTCGCATCTGCTTGGTCCATACACAAGATGTAAGGAAGCATTGGCATTTCAAGACCTCACAGGAAATTGATGACATACTTCTAAATAACACATTATCCTCAAGAACATTGGGTATGGCAAGTAGGTACATAAAAATGTTCTATGCCATTACATAATTCAACATAGCTTAAAGCTAAAATACTTCCCAACAATGTGCTGAGGCTATTAACATTTGTATTGAATTTTGGTACAAACATATTCGGTATATGCACAATTTTCATTAATATGAATGTGACTCCGCTATTAAGAAGAATAAGTCATGATTGATTAGCATGTCCTGTCCTAGAAGCAATCTATTGCTATTTGATTTACCTAAATTGATAAAATCACAATCACTGTTTTAGTCCAATTGCAATGAACTCAAATTTACACATATCTGCCACACTACATACGTAAAGGATAAATTGTAACATTTCAGGATTTTTGGCTTGAAAATATGGGTTGGTGAATATTAATTGAGAACACTGAACAATTCTCAGTACTGGGAAAACAGATTACACCTGTTTCACCAGAATAAATAACTTGATTTATATCTTGTCATATAGACAATTAGCAGTCATAAACAATTAGGACTTCGTTAAATAGCAGTCTTCTAGGAATAGATTTAAGCCACATAAACAAACAATAACATACACATCAAATTTTTGTATCTGAAGCGTGAAGTTTTATGAATAAACGAAAAAATGTGAAAAAAAAATAATAAAAATATGTCTCATCAATTGTAAAATACGAAATTGAAGCCTGACTGTGTCAAATATCCTAAGTTCCCATAAATTATTCAAATATAAACATTAAAATATGACGGTATTATCAAAAACATTTTATTTGTGACAAAATAATTTTCCACAATGAGAAAATATCATTTCACATTTTCAAATGAGTTAAACACAAAAAAGCAACTTCCGTACAAATGTCCGTAGCATAACTACAGTAAATTTGAAATTCAATAATTGGTATGAAAACATTTCTTACCTCAGAATTGGTAGAATTATGAGTCCCATTATTCAGAGGATTGTTCTCACTTGTATTCATAATGAAAATAAAATAATAAAACTATACGATCATGTTCCATTCAAAAAAAAGTTCGGAAAAATTCAATAGGGGTAAAGTTTTGAATAACAGGAAAGAACAATATCCCCTGTCATTATGGACAAAGAGCAGGGGGTCGCGGAGGAAGCCATTACAAATATCCAACCTGATATCTACGTTTTTACATCATTTCAGGCTTCGATTTGCGAAATTTTTATTGTAAAACGGTTCAAGCTACTTTACAATCGTATATTAGGCGCTAATCAACTATTTATTTACATAATTTCATCACTTTTTTATATAAAATTCACAACGGACGCGGGGAGCAGCAAACAATAAACAGAAGTAAAGCAACATGGCCGAAAATGAATACAACTGAAATGCGTCATAACATAAACATCATTTACTTTGATTTTATGAATTTTCGCCTATTTATTTCTATCTGGAAAAAAGCTTCAGCATCATTGAAATATAGGTAGCCCAAAATTGGTAGGTTAAAAGATTATTCTCATAAGAAATGTTTGTTTGAAATTTGAAATAAACCTCTCGCTCCATTATTTAGGACCGCCCACCTGCGTGCGCGTTGACAGTTGAAAGCGCCCTTTTTGAATTATGTTGATAAAATTTATCAAAATAATTAGTTTATCGTCCACCATATAGTTGCATATGCATATCTACATATCTTATTTACCAATTATTACTCTTTTGGATAATCCTAATTCGAATCGTAATATTTTAGTTTAAGTATACCTTTGCCTATAATGAGTATAGGCACCTAATTTTGGTATCAATACCTATACAGGATGTTCCTTAAAGACATGCTAATATTTAAGGAGATGATTCTTGAACTCATTTCGAGAAAAAACTTCCTATGAACGTATTTTCTAAAAGTCTTGACTTTTGAGATACAGGGTGATCAAATTTTGGTGCTGCGATATGAAGGAATTTTAATTTAATTATCGTAATCTACCTATAAGTACCTACAAAGAGTCTAACAAGAAAACATATTTTTTAGATTCTTTCATTTTGGAACAAATCTGATCTCTTAATTTGCTTTCAGTCGATGCAAAAACATTTCCCCGCACCGCATCAGATTTTTGAGGAATTGATCCTGAAGTAAAACGATTTTTATTTTTTAAGCGGAAACCGCGCGTCGGACAAAGAAAACCCATGGGATCAGATTTGCTCAAAAATTAATGAGGATCTCAAAAGTAATTTTTATTTCAAAAGAAAGCAGTGGCGTTGTATTTTTTTGTCTAAAAATATTCAATGCGTAACCCGTATGGACGCCACTGGTAGAGAATATGAAAATTTTTGTACATCACAAAATGCACCTTGATGCATAGAAGACATGTAGCAAATTTTATAAAGATATGTACAATATTATCTTAGATATTATTAAAAAACTATTTTTTTTTTTCAAAATTTTATCACTCCATATCTAAAAAGTTAAGACTTTTAGGACGTTCATAGGAAGTTTTATTCTTAAAATAAGTCAAAAAATCACCCCTTAAATATTAGCATGTCTTTAAGGAACACCCCAAAACGAACTTAACTCTCCCATTCGGATATATGTGCAACCTACCCTGAAAATTGCAAATCCCTGTCCCCTTTCCTTCGAAAGTTATCGAGGCAACGGTCACCCCTCCAGCTACAGAACTCACACAAGGCGCTGCTCGGATGTCCAACAATATAGATCCGATCGTGTTCAAACTTGGAACTTTTGGCAATTGAATTAGGTTCTGAAAGCTCTCGCAAAATTTCAGCGATGTTGGACGAATAGTTTCTGATATATAGAATTTTTTTCAATGATTTAAAAAAAAAAATTTAGTGATATAATGGTCCTCACGAAAATTCACATGAATTTTCACGATGGCGTCCTACAACTGATAACCATGCTTGAATTGGACCAGTTTTGTATTTTTCGAGTTATTGAGGAAGTAACAACCAAATTTCAGATGGGTCCGTATAACTACAAAACCGTTTTGGCCGATTATGCCTATAAACAAAATGAAATGTCGCATTCAGATGCACAACGTAACCTGAAAATTTCAAGTCGCTATATCTCTTTTCGTCCTCAGGTTATCGTGACATAAATCGAAATTTTTAATAATTTTTTTTAATTTTCCAGTGATACGATTCTCACAAAATATTGAAAAATTTAAAAAACACTGACGCGAAGTCAATACTCTTTGGCACGCTTGTTCACGTTTACAAATTTGAATTGAATTATGAGTCCTTCAATATCAGTGAATAGAGCAAGCCGGAGAGCAAGTCAGAGGTTATAGTGGCCACCATTCACTGTTTGGTCAAAAATTAACAGTACTGTGCCTAAGCTGGCATTAGGATGCAGTAACAAAGTCGACACAGGTTACATAACTGACTCACTTAACAGTCGCACAAGCTCCCTTACCTAGAGGGAGCTTCTGAGGGATCTCCTTAGGGAAGAGACCTATATAGGGGGTCAGTATAATCATAATCATGTTATTAGCAAGTGCCAAAGTAGATGGACACCATGTCAGTGCCTTTTTTAACGTTTTTACTTCTTTTATAGAGAAGTCAATCTGCATTGACGCGCTTGCTAATGACATGATTAAACTGATCCTCGTGATTATTTTTCACATATTAATAAATTGAAAATATTCATACACATTTGAAGACTCCTAATTCACATGAGAGATATGAAAAGGATTAGCTAAATCTTATGTATCAAAAACTTCTTGAAATGCCAACTTATTTTTCACTACCAAAATGTTTTCAATACAGCTTGGTAATATAGGCTTTGAGACGAAACCACCCTATTTAAAAGAGAATGTTAGTACAGAGACAACATGTATTGGGTACCTTCATCATTAGTGCATGTTTTCATGCTATTTCCACTTTAAAATCTACTTCTATTTATTCTTAAATCAAAATTGAAACCAGTGTAGTTCGAACGATTTCCGTATGTCGTAGATGACTTCTATTGTGCGCAGTGAACTCTATATATACCTGGAAGGGACTCGCCTTGGGAGAAAAGTGAGGCAAACCGATTTCTTAGGCAACCCGCATTGCTTACGGATATCTATCTCTTTCTATCTCATTGCAGTTAATGGAACGCTCGCGAATTTCTTTGTTTATTTTAAATTTTGTATGTTTATTTAGAAGTAAACGTGATTTTTTTTTCTGAACTATTTATCAGGATTAAAGTAATAAAGCAAATAGAGCATGGTTCAAGTCAAATTTTAACTGTTCTCCTATGTGGTTGGTAAATAAAATGAAAAGTTAATGGAACGCTCGCGACTTCTTTTGAATATTTTAAATTTTGCATGCTTAATTAGAAGTAAGCGTGAATTTATTTGTGAACAATTCATCAATTTTCAAGTAATAAACCAAATAGTGCATGGTTCAAGCCAAATATTAACTGTTCTCCTATGTGGTTGGTAAATAAAATGAAAAGTTAATGGAACGCACGCGACTTCTTTTAAATATTTTATTTTGCATACTTAATTAGAAGTAAGCGTGAATTTATTTGTGAACAATTAATCAATTTTAAAGTAATAAAGCAAATAGTGCATGGTTCAAGTCAAATTTTAACTGTTCTCCTATGTGGTTGGTAAATAAAATGAAAAGTTAATAGAACGCTCGCGACTTCTTTTGAATATTTTAAATGTTGCATGCTTAATTAGAAGTAAGCGTGAATTTATATTTGTGAACAATTCATCAATTTTCAAGTAATAAAGCAAATAGTGCATGGTTCAAGTCAAATTTTAACTGTTCTCCTATGTGGTTGGTAAATAAAATGAAAAGAAAATCAGATGTGCAAATTTTATTTAAATATTAAAATACACTGTACATACATATAGCTGCTACTACTACTTATATAAAAATTATTTAACAGTTGCTAAATAAAACCAGTTTTGTAAGTTTTTGTCTTACTGGGGCATTTTTTCCTTGCAACTCTAAATTTAATTGCCTATACTGTGGTGATACATTCGGCACTTCAAATATAATGTTGTTATTTTCCGAATAATTTGAATTTTCATGACATTCCTCAACTAAAAATTCTTGAATAACCGGAGGTTTAAGTGTTTTGACTTTTCTTCGTAATAATGTATCTTCATTAGATGAAACAGTTTGAGTGGCATGATCAGTCAACGTTTTAACTTGTGGGCTTCTTGAAGTTGACGGTAAATCAACATCTGTATAGGTGATATGGTATGCTCAGTAACATTCTCATTATCAACATCCACAGACAATTCCTGAGAAAAAAAAATCGTTCATTTCCTTCCAAGATGGATCCAAATATATTTTTTTCATATATACACCGCATAAGGTACCTACCACTTTTCTTATTTTCCGTCGAGGTTCAACAATTTTCGGTAACAAATGCTTGGTATATGAAAATATACTAGGAACAGCATCTGGTTTGAATAATTTAGAGGTACATCCAGGTGTCACTATGTAATCAGTAGGAAGAAAATGCTCCCCACAAAGTTTGCTTGTTTTAGATGGAGCCCATTTCTTCCTGCGAACTGCCAAAATCCATAACTTTAGGATATCAGGTCGTTTGAATGGAAACCTATAAACAATAAATCCACCTTAAATCCATCAATGTTCTTCTATTGATACCTATTTATTATTTTATATTCAAATCTAAATATTATAAACTCACCCATGAAAAGATATTCGCCGATAATCTTGCTCGTTCTTGCATCCAAACGCTACACAATATACCTATAACCATTTTTATTTATTGTTAAAACTATCAAAAGTCTGAAACTATGGCCAATCACAACTTGCACTAACAAAATTCTGTACTTTTTAAACTTCACACGATAAAGGGAGCTGAACTAATGGCATACCAAAACGAAATAAATGTTCATCTTCAATAATATTGCACATTCCAAACGAAGGTAATCCTCAAACTACCTGAATTTCAAAGTTAAAGATAATTCATGCAGATAAACATAACTCACTTGTATGAGTGCAACAAAGACAGGTTACCGTAAATAGTGCTATCTTTGTCTTCGTTGCCCCTGACTCACTTTTCAAACGCACTTTGTATGGACGTATCATGTATCATTACAAGGCCGATTTAGGGTTATGTTATTATTTTTGACTGATTTCGAGTGAGCTAAGACATACGTCAATCGAATTTGGCGAACACTTTTATATTTATTAATTACAAGGGCGTAGCCAGGGGGGGGGGTTTTGGGGGTTCAAACCCCCCCCCGAAATGTTATTTTTCCCTTGAAAAAAAAAATTGTTGCTGCAGAAAGTGACCCTTACACCCCCAAAACCCCCCCCGAAATTAATTCCTCTTTCAAAACCCCCCCCGAAATTAATTCCTGGCTACGCCCTTGATTAATTATATTGGAAATATACAATTTTGTTATGAAAACTTGATTCTAGATGGTTGAGAAAGGTTCACAGAATCTATTTCAACCGAAATAAACCTTAAGTAATTAGCCAAAGTATCTAAAAACAGGCGAGAAATTCGCGTAAATTTTAGGTCCATAAGAAATGCATGGGGAATTCATTGCTCGGATCCACGGATGGATCGTAATTCAAATTTCCCGCCTAACCTAACTAATGTTTTCGGCACGATATGTGTCATAAAACAACCATCTTGTACCAATTTGAGCTGTTTCTCACTGTCGAGCGGAATTTTAATAAGCTTTTATTCCTATTGAATTTAGCAACGTAAATATATGAGAACGCAGATTGCTCCTTTCTTTTAATAATAGAAATAGATAAGTTTGAATTTCGGAAAACAAGTTTTGAAGTTCTAGGTTTTTTGTAATTATTAGACAGTTTTACGGACGTAATAACCATTACGCATTACCAGGGACGGCCCTAAAGGGGGAGTGGAGTGATCCCCCCAATGTTATTGAACGGAGTTGGCCAATTTTCAAAGCAGTTGGACCACACTGTGAGTTGGACACCAAACCACACCACACCCCCCTCCTCCGTCACCATCGGTTTTTTTTATGTAATGTAAGGGACCTGCTGTAGACATGTATTGTACCGAACTTCATTCGATCCATAGATCGATACGACTCCTTTTATGACCGTTGCAGTCGACCTTAGAGGTGCGGTGCATGCAATTTTATATCCATATAACACTCTCCTGTTAGTGACAAGTCACGATTATTTATTATTTTATTATATGGGTTGTGTTGGGCAGACGAAACTCGTCCCTCCACTGCGACCAATCGGTCTATTGTGGTACACCTATAGTATATAATCTATACTTCACCCATAAGCTCAAGTCTCTTGATGAGGGATAAGAGTCTGGTTGGTGAGAACTTGTCCAATTACCTCAGTGTCAGTTTGACAAATCACGATACTGATGGGAAATGGCTGTGAAGTAAACCTATACACCTGAGACTATGCCAGTATCGCCGTGGAAAGAGCCCTCTGCCCATAGATCGATAGGAAGTTAGTTACTAGAACATACGACACCTTTTATGACCGATGCCGACAACCTTAAGGGTGTGGCGCAGACAATTAATTGCATCATCTACCGGGGAACCAGAAATGGCTAGGGATGAAAGAGATCCCTAATTTTTTAATTCAAAAACTTATCATATCAGGATGATCGAAGCTATTCCTTCCGATCATATATTATCGTGGAAAGAGGATCTTAAAGAAACATTGCATACCTACCATGAAATATTTGTTGCACTTCAACAATGTAAAAATTATAAATGAAAACTGTAATGACATTTGAAAGCCGGAATATGTTCGCGTTTGCGTTGATGCCAGGTAGGGCATAGACAATTGTTTGTGATGTATAAAATAAGGAACCCAAAACCTAAAGACTTTCATTTTCAGGAAATTGTTCACTTGTTTACAAGAGGATACTCAAGCAACTAATTAATACCTTCTCTATATTTATAGACTTAACAAAGATAACATAAAAAAATATAATTTTAAGAATCTCATTCAAACTACGACAATGTGTTTTTCACATATTGTTTCATTCTTCAATATCCTCTTCAATTTCGCCCTCATCCTTTTTTGCGGGTGTGACTTTGCTTAAAGATGGAACAAGAACAGTGACAGGTATATTTAATCCTTTTGCCAACGCCTCCAAAAGCTCCTTATTCAAATAATATGTGATTGTATTATTAGAAGAGGCTTTAAGAACTTGTTTAAATTCTTCGAATAGTTGTTTTGCAACCATGAAATTTGAGGATTTGATATTGTGATAAATCATCTGAGCGTATATATCCCCCCTTCTCACTGCTGCTTCTAAATCCTCTCCTCCAATCTCTAGAAGTTGCCTGCATTGAGTTAAGCCTAGAATGCAAAAATAAATAATCTATTATACTGAAGGAAAAACTATATGAGATTAAAATGGCCAACCTGTTTGAATGTCTCCCCTTTCGAACAATTTCTTTATATCGACAAATCGTTTTATAATTGTGCTCCTTTGTTTTATAACTTCTGTAATTCTTTCATGCTGTTTAGGATCTTTTGGGGCAGTTATTTTCGCTAGACAGGCACCAGCTTCCATGAAAGCCTCATATGCCTTTTCATAGTTCTGAAATTCATCTATCTCAACCTGAAATTTGAGGTTTAGAAGATACTTGAAGAGCATATACTCAAGGAATTTACCTGCGCACAGGCTACATAGAAGTTAGCTAATAATGCTAAGGCTTTTGCTTTTGAATAAAATGTAATTATATTTCTCAAAATTTCTGGATTATTTTGCCAGTCAACAGTTTGCAAATAATTGGCAGCCATGATATAGACTTCTTTTTTTCTTGAAACAGAAGCGAAGAATATTATTCTGTCTGTATCCCCAGATTTCAGCAAGGCTTTCATTGCTTCTATCTATGGGAAAAAAATATGTAAATGATTTCATCAATGTAACAATAACATAACAAATAATAAACTAGATCTTGTTTAAGGGGACATATTGTACCGAAAATGCTATATTGCCAATGAACATTTGTCGTTTAAATTGTATAATCGGCTGGTAATTGGTGGTATAAAGTTTAACAGCAACTCGTTATAGAGCCAATAATTTCTATTACTGAAGCCGAATAATGAATTTGTATATACGTTTCTACCACTCCTTTATAGAACTTGATATTCCATGATAAATCCATAATTGTCTCTATAGTTAAGCTTATACCTCAGAAGGATATCATCAGCTTAGGAGCTTCAAACAATAAATTTCAATATGAAATTCGAAATACCTACCGGCCAAATTAGGGATGCTCATAAATTATTAAACCGAAATTATTATCGCATCAATATCTGTTGATGAAATGATTCACGATGCATTTTCGTATACAGGAATAATAATAATAAGTGTATCTACGTTGTGTGGAATTTTATTTAACTTTTAATGTTTTAACGTGAAATGATAATTAAATCTGGGAGCTTTAGAGCTTAGAGTACTGGTTGTCATATACTTCAAAACACAAATCCATTGATCAGCTTTCTATTGAATGTCATTGCAAATATATAGGATTTCAATCCAATGTTGTGACCAAAAGGTATCAAGTTTAAATCCCTCCTGGTTAGGAATGAAAAAATTCAAATCAGAAGGTATCAACCACCATTATTTACAGTTAAGTTCTTGAGGTGGCGTATGGACATAGTAATAATTTCTGTTCAGAACAAAATACTCAATCTTTTAACTCTAGCTTACAAACTCTTGTAAGAGTATCGATGGGGGCTTGATGTATATTCATATCATATCAACTTTTATAGTTTTGAATTGAAGAATTATAAAATAATTAACATACCTTGTCTCCAGATAGTGTGAATTTTTGGGCAGCCAAATGATAACTTCCTTGTTGCATCAGACTCTCAGCTAATGTCTGGAGAATCTGATTCCGACTTTCTTCGTCTAACAGGTCTTTATCTGGGGTTAATTTAGTAGCTAAATCTTCAGATAGTTGCACATTATGGGTTGTACAGAGGACAATAGCTTCTTCAAACTAAAAACAACGGCAATATTATATGGAACAAATTACCCAAGAACCATCAAACCTTTTTCCCAACAGCTAAGAGATCAACGGCCTTATCGAATTGTTCATTATTAACAAAATATTCGGCGCACTTCTGAACCAAAGCAGGATCTGAATCAGCATCTAGGTCCGTAGCAATTTGTTGTAAAATATCATATTGATTTGATTTAAACGCTAGATCTAACGCTTTGTGTAACATTCCAGCTCTATGGTATAGGACAACAGCCTTTTCTAAATTGTCGATCTCTTCAAAATATCTAGCGCAATCGATTTTTTCGCGATTGGAAGCAACCAGCCCAATATTCCACAATTCATCGGCCATATGGTTTTCTCTACATAAACGAATAGCATTACCTGAAAAATGCATATAGAAATTGAATAATATTCATTCATTATTCATATTATTTGGTTGTATTTACCAAAAAAACATATTAGCTGTCTGATAAAATAAAATCGGATGTTTCATTGTTCCTGACAGCGAAAGAATTCGTTATAAGGTATGTATATTCATTTGATTGTTGTGTTAGCAGAGGTTGGTGTAACGGGGTACCATACAATTCGACGTATGATACAAGGGCTTAGGGAAAACCCTCAGCAAAAAAACTGCCTCCACGTGAGTGCTGTGATTTGCAACTATTGTTTAAAAATTTTCCTGAAATTTTAAAATATTGCTACAACGCTGTTCGCTGCCAATAAGTCTCGAAGACACGCAATACTGGTAGCCAAACGATGTAGCAATCGGTGGGTTTGTTTTGGTTCGAAGCCAAGTCGACTCCGAATCGGTTCTAAAGAGTAGGACGAACATAGTGTGTGAAGGATTTTACCCAGGTCCGTTTTCAATAAACGACTGTGTGACTACTTCAAACGATCACTACTGTAACCCTTGCCACTCACTCATCGAGTAGCATCGGAAGTAGCGAGGAAAGTAGGCAGAGACGTTGTGTGGCCACGTTACTTGTCATGCCACACGCCTTGCTTCTCGTCAAGCCCACCGCTCCCTGTTTTGTCGGTATTTTGGGCGCAAGTCAAAGGACTGGCTGGCTACATAATCGAGCGACAGCAAACGCAGTCGCTGTTTGTTGCATTGAACGATTTGATTTCATTCAATCAGTATTTTTGAGCGCACATTCTGAGCGATGTTCAGCGACGTTCATTCTTTTGCCGTAAGAGGGTCGGTATGACGCTTTCCTCTTTGGGCAGAAGAACTGATAATATTTTTTTAGGAAAAAGGTTGAAGGTGTAAGTTTGAAACGCGGGGTTCTAAAGATATTTCATAAATAATAGTTAATTTTCGTCTGACGGAGAAACCTTCAATTGCTCAAATACAAAGCCGATCAAGCTGAGATCCGGTACTCTATTGTAAAATGGCGGCTTGAAGGTTTGTGCGGAATTTCAGCTGAATCCCACTGATACTTCCTGAAATATGAAATTTTTTATTTTAGATGATTTTCAATCATCACGAAATTTTGCAAAGTTTCAATTCGATCGGATCTTCATTTTTTGAGTTATTGAGGAAACAATATTTCCGATGGGGTTAACTCTGAAACCATTTGGCCGATTTATCCCATTAACGAGCTTAACCGTCACATTCGGATGCGCTCCCGTTCGAAAGTTATCGTGGCAACGGCCGGTCAGACAGAATTGAATTTGACCTCAAATTATTCATCAGTGAGTCGAACCCAATTTGTGACAATTTTTCGGCAAAAATGCGAAAATTACAGACATTTGGGTAGAACGATAGCACGCTGTTCCCTAGAACATGGTCGCAAAAAGTGTTTAATGTGAGGAGAGGAATCTATGGTTGAAATGAATGTGTAACTTAAGGACTCACCCCGTATATATGATTATTTACTTAATTTTATATCCTGAACGCAAATCTGATGTTGGTCTATCTTAGTTCTATAGCGAACCAATAATTGATACCCTTTATTTATTTGCACTGCCGCAAATCTTTTTGAATTTAATCTAATAGTGTCCAAAAGTTTGAAATACCAAACGATATACCCATAAAACCGCGAACGAGTTTTTCAGGAGCATTGCGAATAACCTTAACCAAGAAATACCTATGACAAATTTAAACCCCTTTGACGGTTTGCGCCCCCAACTGCCGCAACAAAGGGTGCGTTTATATTTTAATCGTAAATGAATCTGTGTGTTTTTATTTTATTTTCAACGGAATTTAATCGATGAATTTACCATTACTAATTTGTTCAAACATACTCGGAGGTCGATGAGACCGATAAGATGGCAGCACTCTATCCTAAACTTATTATTTTGGCGGGTTATTTCGAATCACATTTCTGTAAGTTGGAGAAGATTGCCCCTTTTTGGCGCTCTAGTTCCTCGGAACTGAGTGCTTATCAATTTGCCCAAATGTCTGTAATTTTGGAATATTTCGATGAAAATGGTCTTAAACGATTTGGTTCGACTCACTGATCAAGAATCCGTGGTCGAAATTCATTCTGTCCGGCCGGCCGATCCGGCCGGCCGGCCGTAAGCACGATAACTCTCGAACGGAATGAGCTAGAGAGTTGAAATTTTCAGAGTAGGTTTGGGGGATGAATATCTCGGCTAAGTTCGTTATTGGGCAAAATCGGACAGATGGTTTCGGAGTAACAAAAAAAAAGATTTTTTTTACGAAACAAATTCCAAATCAAATTTTTTTTTAATAAGCAGATTTATCATAAGAATCCATTCATATCATTTTCAACTCTAACAAGCTAATACTTTCGGAGATATGATTTTTTAAAATTTCAATGTAAATCGTATTTCACAGATTGATATAATTATTATTCTATGTATGAATTCTCATAATGTCAACTTGACAGAAGGGAATATTGTAACTTCAAAAATATTGGGGTTGAAATACTCGTATTTTAGCGATGCAACGGGGACCTCACCCGAAAATGTTTGAAAATATTACGTAAATATTGAAAGCATTATTCTGTAGTTTGGTGAACGTAGATCAGGAAATTTTTGATCGATTACAAGGTAATTTTTGGCGCTCTAGTTATTACTTATCTTCTTTCATATTTGTTTTATGGGATACCTACTATTTGTAGGTACTTTAAACCTGTTTTGGGCAATTGTCATACGAAACTTTTTTTTTTGGCGTTCTAGTTCTTCGGAACAGTGTGCTTATCAATTTGCCAAAGTGTCTGTAATTTTGAAATTTTTGGCTGAAAATGGTCTCAAACGATTTGGTTCGACTCACTGATCAAGAATCCGAGTGCGAAATCGATTCTGTCCGGCCGGCCGACCGGCCGTAGGCACGATAACTCTCGAACGAAAGGAGTTAGCGGATTGAAAATTGCAAGGTGGTTTTGGAGCGTAAATATCTCGGACAAGTTCGTTCGATCTATCTGAAATTTAGCATCAAATTGTAGAATCATGACCTTTATACGCATCTGAAGTTTTGTATTGACCAGATTACCGCAAAGTGTAAAAAAAAAAATTTGAAAATTTAAAAAATTTAAAAAAAGTTTTTCCACAATAACTCTCGAACGGAATGAGCTAGGTAGTTGAAATTTTCAGAGTAGGTTAGGGAGATGAATATCTCGGTTAAGTTCATTATTGGGCAAAATTGGCCAGATTTAATTCGATTTCTTCCATGGTGCAGTTCTCATTCTCATGATTGCTCATTTAATCTTGATAAATAAACTATTATTTGAATTGAATTTCCTTTATGATGCAGCTCTATCATATGTATACATTGATATAATTCCCAACTCAGAGAAACTAATACTTTCGGAGATATAATTTGTCTGTTTGAACTAGAGCGCCAGAAAGCTCCTGTCCACAGGGCTTGAACCCATTTTTTCAGCAAATAATAGGACATGAGCTTTGAACGAGTTTAACTTTCTTATAATAGCAAAACGCCATTTATCGCCTCAAATGTGATTTGAAATCTGTAGCAAAATATCTGGTTACACTCGCATATCATTTTCAGTTTTTATACGTTTCCTATTTTTCTTTCTTTCCAGATACACAAATAATAATGGGTATGATGCTATAGGTAGGTATTATTGAACCTACATATTTCTTATTATAATATCCTGCGAAAATAATTGAAATTTCATTAGAAGTGATGTTTCCTGAAATATCAATAATATTTTTTCAAAAAAGGGTTTTACTAACGGGAAAACATATATATTGATCAGAACATAACAACCTAACCAATATTAAAATAATCATCAACATCCTCAGTTAAATTGTCAAAATCTATTAATTATAAGCTCAATAGCTAAACTGACCAATCAGTGCTTTAGGGAGAAGCGCTCCTCAGAGTCCACAAAAAAGAACTGTAGTGGTATCCAATTTTAAAAAGGGAGATTGCAAAGACATTAGGAATTACCGTCCCATCTCTCTTTTACCGATTATAAATCAAAAATCATTGAGAAATGTATAACAAAGCAAATAATAAAATATTTGGAAGATAACAGATAAGAGTTCAAGAGTAGCTAGTGTCTAGCTAATCTTCGCCTTTTCAGGACAAATGCTTGTACATTTGTCTAATAAAGTCGATTTATTATAAAATTTTACTGTACGAGGGACAATATGGATTCAGACAGTATCAGGATACAAAACTTGGTATACTGAATGTGTACAAATTATACGACTAATCATTCGATTGCGTACACCATGAAATTCTGTTGGAGAATATGAGATGAATTGGCTTCGGAGATAATAGTATTGACTTGTTCGTCAGCTACTTGGCTGATAGACCCCAGATTGTTAGATTAGACAGGGTGTACTCAGATGAAGAGACCTTAATGAGTATTGGACTAACGCAAGGATCAGTTTTAGGACCAATACTTTATCTAATATATATTAACGATCTGACACGTGGAAAAACCATTGCCAATTACACTGCTGATGTCACAACGATCAATGTCTCAGGTAAATCTGTAGATGAGGTTGAAGCATCAGAATGTGATACTGAACTAAAAGCACAAGCTTGGTTCAACGCCAGCAGAATCCTTCTAAATGCCAAAAAAACACAGGATATGCTTTACGTTAAGAGATCTCAATTATCCAGACTCAAAGAACTTCCTTGGAGTTCGACTGAATCAGAAGCTAAAGTGGGATTGCCCCATTGATGATGTGTGTGGCAAGCTTAGTATAGTGTATCTTTTAATGAATCTTTCCGAGTGTCTCAATCAAAACTCTGCGGACAGGATATCACTCCTTGTTTCATTCGGTGATGTCATATGTTACACACATTACCTTTCACCCCACAAATTATGGACAGCATTCACCACTGCAAAGAACACTAAAAACAATAAATGATAATAATATAGATATATTGGGATGCTCTCTGACTGATTTCAGAAGAAAAATAAAAACTGTTCAAAAGTGAATCAATTTATAACAGATTTTGGGATATGTACAATGAAATAAGAAATTTTATAGCTTCTTTCTATGATATGTATATTAATAAGTAGTGTTTATGTATTATTGGTTAAAGTTTGTATTTTTGTAGGAATTGGGTTCGTCCCGTTAATAAAGATTATTATTATTATTATAAACGCCATAAACCCCACCCATCATAGATATAGAATATTCTATCTCGATAACTGAATCCATGACATAAGAAAACCATTAGACAAGCTTAAAAATAGAAAGAGCCCGGGCCAAGACGATATCACTAACGAACTCCTTAAGTATGGTGGCGTAAGATTGGTTCACGAACTGACCTTTTTATCGCAAAATATATTTGAGCATCATCTGAGAATTCTCGACGAGTGGCGAACAAGTTCAACAATCCTATAATAATAATCCTTTATTCGAAATATACCTTCATATTTATATACCTATATTTATAACTTTATTTATTTATTTTCCTTTTCTTTCTTTCTAGAAGATTAAACATATTAAACTAACCAAACTAATTAAACCAACTAAATTAAATCTCTTTTATATTTAATTCAAATTTGCGTCTTTAATATTTCATACATGCCGTGCTTTAATATTCATGAGTAGTTGGTGTTTGAATTCATTAAGCGATTGGGATTGTTTGATTTTGACAGAAAGATCATTGTACTCCACCAAACCTCCATGCAACAACGAATTGGCAGTTCGAGCATGAGTTATTGTTCTCTGAACATAAAAATCATCGTTTCTTCTGGTGGGATAGTTGTGTATTTGATTGTGGAATACAATAAATTGGTCAAAATAAGGAGGAGTCTCACCAGATACGATCTTATAGATCAAAATCATTGAATAATAAAATAACCTATCTCTAACATTAAGCCAATCCAAGGTCTGAGGCATCAACTAAATAGGGGTGTATCTATTGCATCTCAGAATTTTACTTATCAACAAAGGCGATAGAAAGATGCCCGGTAACTACAGAGGAATTAATTTGCTTGCATCCGCTCTGAAATTGGTCACTAAAGTAATTACAAACTTAATAAATGAACGAATCACACTATCCGGATTCAGATCTGGGCGATCACGCACGGACGCACTGTTTGTCATCAGGCAAATAACTGAAAAATCCATTGAGTATAACAGACCAGCATTCCTTTGTATTATAGAACTGGAAAAGGCGTTTGACCGAATAAGATTGGAAGATGTGGTGCACTTCCTGTATGATAGACAAATACCCAGTAATATCATAAAAACTATTGAGGATATTTACCGGAATTACCAAATACAAGCTAAGTTAGACTACGAATTAGAATTAGAATTAACAGAGGCAATAAGCGTAGAAAGAGGTATACGTCAAGGTGACTCCTTGAGCCCACTACTCTTTAACATTGTTAAGGATGAGATCACAAGAAGAGTGCGTAAGAACATAGGCTATCGATATTGATGTAGAGAGGTACAAATTTTGTGCTATGCTGATGATGCAGTCTTGGTGGCGGAAAATGAGGATGATCTGCGAAGGCTTCTCTACACATTTAACTCTGTCGAAAAAACTCTGGGATTATCAATATCAGTGACTAAAACGAAGTCCATGACTACATCAAGAATACCCTTAAGATGTAAATTGGCAGTTGTAAACAGGATAATACAACAGGAGATGGAATTCCGCTACTTGGACGTAGAAATTTCGAGTTGCGGCAAGAACAGCCGCACAATTAAACGACACCATAATCAACAATAAATATCTAAGAACGGAAACAAAAGTACGTATTTACAAAACTGCAATAAGGCCTATACTGAAATATGCAGCGGAGACAAGACCTGTAATACTTAGAACAAAACAAATTACGGAAGCGACAGAGATTAGAATAGTTCCTAAAATAGCCGGAAGAACATTACGGGACAGAGAACGAAGCGAAGACATCAGACGGTCTTGCCAGATCCAAAATATCAACGAGTGGGTGCTGGGTAGAAAAATTGAATGGAGTGACCATATTACCCGAATGACAGAAGACCGAATGGTGAAGGTGGCCAGAGACAGATTACCGTCGGGAAGGCGAAGCATAGAAAAGCCTCGAAAGCGCTGGAGCGACAGTCTGCCCGCATAGGGCGAGTTACGATGAGCAACAGGCACTGAGCTTATTTGGAAGAAGAAGAAGAGAATATAAAGTCTATACTGAAACAAGTAACTTACTGTATGCATTTGCCTTCACGAAGAAATTAATCGCATTTTCATTGTTGCCAACGGTTTCATAATGACGTGCCATATGATAAAATGCCGCTTTATCTGATGACTGCCGTGCCAAATCAGCTGCCTTTGATTCTTCACCCAAGTAGCACAGAACGCGAACTTGCGAGTATATTTCATTTGCTTTCGAGTATATCTTGAGTGCTGTTGCCATATCTCCTTGAGACTCTACATATTTTCCCCACCACTTGAGGAGATCCCTAAAGAAGAAAATAATTAATAGTTATTTTGTTGAACTGAGGTTGGTGAATATAATACCAATAACTATAAATCTGAAAGGATACATTTTACGTTTCTCATTTATGGGTTACTAGTGAACCGATAAATCTATATATATAATCAACAGATCAATGAACCGGTATATCTAAATAGCCAGCACACCTATGTAACCGGTAGATCTACATAACCAACATACCTACGTAACAGATAGATCTACATAGGCAGCAAATCAATGAACTGTTAGAAGAACCTAATAGCCAGCACATATAAGTAACTGGTAGATCTAATAGCCAGTTGATCTACATAAACAGCAGATCTACGAAACCGGTAGATCTGCATAGCCGATAGATCTACATAGCCTTTAGTTCTACCAACCGACAAATCTATATGTTCAGAAAATATATACTCCTACTAGTGCCTTGAAGTGACCAACATAAACAAGAAGTCTAATATCAGATTTACGGGATTCATCATTCAACGATTATGTTATTGGTATTAGCGTCAAGGTTAGTTAAATCTAAGAAAAAATATAAAAAAGCACTGACGCGAAGTCAGTACTCTTTGGCGCACTTGTTCACGTTTTGAATTTGAATTTAATTATGAGTGCTTCAAGCATAGTTTATAGAGCGAGCTGAAGATCTACTCAGATGGTAGTGGACACCATTAACTGAGGGGTCAAAAATTAACAGTGCTGTGCCTAATCTGGAGTAAGGATATAGTAACAAAGTCAACACAGAACACAACTGCCTCTTCTTAGTCGCACAAGCTCCTAGAAACTTCTGAGGGATCTCCTTGGGGAAGACCTAGGAAGCTCAGTATAATCAAAGTATAATTTCAAAGTTGAAATCTTCATATCTACATTTCCGTATCTCATCCTAACTGGAATTTTAGGTCGATTCTAATTATCAACCGAAAAGTAAAGGCAGTGTAGATATAACTACAGCTCAAGTGCCAATATTGAATTTTCAACTTGTACCTACATACATCTAAATTTGAACAACTCACGAATCATTAGTTTTTGACATATATTTCTGAAGCTCTTCAGGCTGATCCATTAGCATCCTCGGAACCTCAACTCTGTGGGTATTAGCTTTTTCATACTTCACTAAAGCCTCCTTAAAATCACCAGCTTGTTCAAGAGACTTTGCCCACATGTGTTCCGTATTTCGTAAATGAATTCTATCTTTTGTTGAAGCAATAGAATAACCTTGCTCCATCTTATCCTGATCTTGATAAAACTGATTGAGCAAATCATATCTCTCGCACCGTATGTAGAGTTGCTCGGCTTCGTCCTAGGTCAGAAAATGCTATTTTTAAAGCCTATAATTGGCAGAGTAAATCTGTATCCATATCAAAAGTAAGGAGGAGACAAGTTTCTCCTGTATAGAATAGAATGGAATAGAATATTCTATTATTTATATATACCAGGTGTCAATTCGAAAACTTGCCAAACCAATTATGTCACGACAGGGATGTTTTGAGAGAAAATCCCGGAATAGCCCAATTTTTATTCGGAGGGAGACATATTTTAAGCACAATTATATGACAAAATCTTCACAAGCCTTGGTGTAGGGGTTATCACCCCTAAATTTTAAATAGGGAATAGAGGATATCTAAATTGAGAGACAACTTGTCCCTCTACATGAATATTACAGTTTGCAAATTTTTATTCAGTCCTTGAAGTAGTTGCAGGGTGTTCATACTTAGTGTACTAATCAAATGTTTGTATGTCCCCCTCCAATTAAAAATTGACCTGTTCCGGCATTTTCTCTGAAAACATCCCTGTTGTCACATAATTGGCCTGGCAAGTTTTCAAATTGACACCCTGTATTGGTAAATATGGTTGTGAATTTCCCTAAGATATCATGGTTTCCCCTGAAGAACATGTAGTTGAATCTCCTCAGTATATTACACTCCACTTTCTCACCAGATGAACCTTCAAATTCTATTTTCTTATCAGTGTACGTATTGCATTTCCAAAGAATATTTAGTAATTTCTGAACTTACTAGCATGCCTAATTCAATAGCTAAAACTGCCAACTGAGCCTCAATCGGCAAATTGGGATTTGCCATTGCTAATCGCAAATTTCTGGCTGCTTTTGCATTTCCCATATGTCCTAAACAAACTCCAGCAACATCTAGTCTTCTTGTTTTAACACACATTCGTGCCAAGCTATTCCAAACACCCGAACTTTGTACAAGCTTAATAGATTTGAATGCTGCATCCATATTACCTAAAATTATAGAAATAAATTCTTCTTATGCACTTTTATGAATTATTTCCTAAATTTAGCATGCAATGCAATGCTACTTGAAAAACATTTGTTTTTGTTCAAGTTGAGTCATTACCTAAACTGAGGAAGTAGCTGAAGTCCAAAACAGCTTCCTTAGTGATTTTGTCACATTTCTCCAATCCAACAAAATCACCCAATACTTCTTTGATAAGGGCAAGTTTCTCCAAAATAACAATATGAGGTGTACAAATATCAACAAGTCTTGAATCCACATCGATTGCTTGTATGTCATGCATTTTTATTCCATTTTCAGAAGAAATGAACATTGATATAACGATGTGTTCCTCATCTTGTAAATATTTTTTTTGTTCCGATCCTAAAAAGTCGACTGTTTATAATGGGTACTGAAAAAGTTGTTATCCAAGAATTCCTCAAAAACTAATAAATAGGAGATCTGAAAAATACTAATCACAGAATTATATCATTAACATGCAGAACATGAAGATTTTGAATTTTTAGTTTGTGAAAATGATGTATGTACCTAGGTAGAGTGTATACTTTAGGTTATGAAGAATTCAATGAGAAATAGTAGCTAGTTAATTTAATATCAGAGCCTCTGCCAGCAGTATTCCATCAACTATACAAATTTAAGAATATAGATATCGAAAAAACATGCAATACTATATATTTCTTTTGGAGGTAAGAGTAAAGGAGGACTCTCGCTTATTTTTAATCACTAGCTAGAATGTCGCTAGTAAATCTGAGGAGCTAAATATATGTTATCTAGTAGTTATAGACAGATCTCTAGTTGAAGACTGAATGGCAAAATATAAAAGTATTTGCAACAATCCGCGTACCTCACAGTGACAGTAGCTGGAGTATTAGGACCTTGAACTAAATACTCAGAATCAATGAGTTTATTCAAGCATATTTCAGGCGGACATTCACGCACCTGAATGAAGTGTCATCAGTTCAAAGATAACCCAAGTAAACTCGACAAGAATAATAAAAAAATTACATGTTCATGTATGTATGTAAGTATGTATATGTGGTGTGTCGGCAAACGAACTCCGCCCCGCCACCGCGACTAGTCGGTCTATTGTGGCACACTTAAATCTATACTTGGAACACAAGTTTGCGCCTTTTTATAAGGGAGATGAGTCTGGTGGGTGAGAACTTGTACAGTTCCCCCAGTCTCAGTTTGTGGACCCCTAGTCCCTCAAATCTGATCTTGTCCCCAGCGGGGCAGTCACACATGATGTGCTTGATAGAATCGTCGTCCTCCAGGCATAGTCTGCACTCAGAGTGCTCACCCAACCCCAACTTACTTAGGTGTTTTCCGAGGCCACAATGTCCCGTGTACACAGCTGTTAAAATTCTCAGGTCTAACCTGGATAATTTCAGCCATGTCTGCCTCTTTCAGCTGATGTACCAATAATTGTTGTTAGATGTGCTGCTCCAGAGTTCCTGGATCTCTGCTGGGAAATATGACACGCTAGGGCCCTTTATGTAGGTTTTGGTTATAGATATGTCCGACCGCATGCCCATTATCTCTTTGGTCTCCAAGGAAAAGGAGACGCAATAGATTTATTTATTTATTTAGCGTATGGCGCTTTACACACTCTATACAATATATATGGACTCATATTTCTAGATACAAAAATAGGACAACTGCTATATCGATATTTCGGCTAAGCAGAATTTTGGAGTGGCATTGATTTTTTCCCTTGCTAGATCCTTCTATGTTCAGCTGGCATATCAGGACAGATGGTCCCAGATATCTGGTCGGTTGGCGCTGAGAAGCGCCGTTCTGTGAGTCAATTTGCATCGTTCGGTATAGTGTGTAAATAGTAGTCAGGAGATCACCTGAGAGTGATAGTTTGACTGCCAGTTGGTTCTAGTTCTTTAGCGTTACAATAGATCATTAGGTCACAGTTAACCAATATCTCTGATCTCTAATAATATCAATGTAACAATTAAAGGTACCCAAGCAAAGATTTCGTTGATTCAGTCAATATCACCTGAAAATTAAGTGTACTACGAGAAACTAATTTACTACCCACGCTAAAAAATGTGAAAACAGTATTATAATATTCCGATAAATGTGGTGAGTATTTTAACAACTTCTATTGAAAGTAGAATTTCAAGATGGTGTTGCAGCGATATTTATTCAACCCAAATTCATGGACACTCTGATTATACGGAAAGTCTTCCTTACTTCTACCCTGCATATTATTTCCTTAGTAAACTACTAGTTACAAGGATAGTTCTAGAAGTACAAGTTCCGATATAGCTTCGTAGTCTATGATTTTTGACAGTCATCAATAGTAGATCCTCTGTAGACATGGAAAGCAGTGGATATCGTTGTGATATAGTGACATCATTTTTAAGGCAACCAATATCAAAGAATTACAACCTTAAAATATTAAGCGGCAGAAAGAGTTTAACCGACGCCATAAAAGCTCCAAGATTAACATCGTGATTTTTAGCCACTTGAGGCAACTACATCACAAATTATGTTTAAATCATGCGTTTGGCGAGATTTCGCAGCAGTTGAGTTGACTTTTTGCATTGACTCATAACCATGGATGAAACATTGGCCCTGCACCATACCCCTAACAGGAATAAACATTCAAAGCAACAAAATGAATGAGAGGGTGGTTGATATACTCGTAAAACTTAGGAAACAGTTTGAGAGGAATGGTTTGCTTGTTGATCAACAACTGAATGAAACGATGGATCAACATCCACTGCACTTTCGGAAATAGTGCTTCAAATTTTGTCATCATTGGACCAAGGTGCCTTTGGCCGAGAAAACCCTGTTTGCAGGAAATGTGGGGGGCAGACGAAAATGCTTCACATGTCATATTTGACAGTCCAGCCCACACACATGGAGACTTCACTATGGGAGTGACGAAAAACCAATCTAAAATAGACGAAATATGGTGTACTACGGTTCTTTATTGGGGCCTCTTCTGTTTCTCATTTACATTAATGACATGAATATTAATTTGGAAGAGAGCAACCATGCTTGAAGTTTCTGCCTCCGCTTTTATGCGAAATAAACCTGGGATGAACATAGGAAGCATCAAAAGGAAGCTAAATGCCGCCTTATATTCGATTAGAACGAAAAAAGCAGTCTGTATATCATCTGCAGCCATAACAACCTATTTTGCATATTTCCATTCAGTACCTTCCTATGGGATATTAGTGTGGGGTAACGTGTTCGCATGAACTCCTCTTGCTGCAAACAACTACAGATTAAGAAGCTCACAGCGAGGTGTGGACTACTTGTGGCCAACAATTTATAACAGGCTTCCAATCAACATCAAGGTGCTTCAAATTAAACTTTTCAAAAAGAAGCTTAAAGAATTTATAATTTTAGTAGACCAGCATTATTGCAGTTTTTTGACATGCAATAAGCGAGAAGTGTAAACAGTTCCGTCTATAGACAACGTCAATGCTTCAATTTTCCATTGATAATATTCAGAGAGAACAAACAATCAAGACAGAATATTTTGTCAACCTTTTCAGCAACAAAGTAAAGTATTTACGACTGCATGTGGCAAAAAAAATTGTTTCACCAAGACTATGCACCAGTTCACAGATCCGTTATCGCGATGGCAGAATTCAATAAAATGAAGGTAGAATTACTCCTCGCGCACCAGATTTAACCACCTCTGGAATCCGGAGATAAAAGATTTGCCAACACTGAAAAGATTGAGTCTACAGTTGATGTTATTTTGAAGATCAACAAATTTCACTATAAACGGGGTATTGAAACAATTGTATATCGCAGAGAAAAATGTATCGAGCTGAAAAGAAATTATGTAGTTACTAGCTGACCCGGCAGACTTTATACTGCCTCCTCAACGCCTACCCCACGCTAACGCCAACTCCAAACCCAATGCCAACTCCAACACCAACTCTAACCCCAACTACAACGCCAAATCCAACCCCAACGTCAAATTCAACGCCAATTCAAACTCCAACTCCAACTCCATTTCCACCTCCATCTCCATTTCCACCTCCAACTCCAATCCAACTACAACTCCAATTACAATGCCAACTCCATAACCAACGCCAACCACAATGCCTACTCCAACTTCAACTCCAACCCCAACTCAAACTCCAACGACATTTTCGCCTCCATCTCAATTTCCACCTCCATCTCCACCTCCAACTCCAATCCAACTACAACTCCAACTACAACGCCAACTCCATAACCAACGCCAGCCACAATGCCTACTCCAACTTCAACTCCAACCCCAACGCCAACTTCAACGCCAACTCAAACTCCAACTCCATTTCCACCTCCAACTCCAATCCAACTACAACGCAAACTCCATAACCAACGCCAACCACAATGCCTACTCCAACTTCAACTCCAACCCCAACGCCAACTTCAACGCCAACTCAAACTCCAACTACATTTCCGCCTCCATCTCAATTTCCACCTCCACCTCCACCTCCAACTCCAATCCAACTACAACTCCAACTACAACGCCAACTCCATAACCAACGCCAACCACAATGCCTACTCCAACTTCAACTCCAACCCCAACGCCAACTTCAACGCCAACTCAAACTCCAACTCCATTTCCACCTCCATCTCCACCTCCAACTCCAATCCAACTACAACTCCAACTACAACGCCAACTCCATAACCAACGCCAACCACAATGCCTACTCCAACTTCAACTCCAACCCCAACGCCAACTTCAACGCCAACTCAAACTCCAACTCCATTTCCGCCTCCATTTCCACCTCCAACTCCAATCCAACTACAACGCCAACTCCATAACCAACTCCAACCACAATGCCTACTCCAACTTCAACTCCAACCCCAACGCCAACTTCAACGCAAACTCCAACTCCAACTTTATTGAATAGCCATAAAGTTCAAATTGACTCTACATTTTAGTTAAAAAACGTTTGTATGGGAAAAAGAAAAGGGCTGTTTTTAGGGTTTTCCCGGCAATTATTCGAAATTTTCTCCCCGTAAACTCCATCCTTGGACTTCAACGAACATTAAAAAAAAAGAATTAGCAATATTGGTCCAGGCACTGTTGAGTTATGCGCTTACCAACACATTTTGCGATTAATTTTTATATTATAGATTTAGATATTTCAATATCAAATAGAAACATTTTTCCGTTTTCGTTATTGGGTCTGGTACTAGTGGAACTACCCTCGTATTAGACTGTGCTAAGTGCCATTACATAGTTCAGAGTGACCAATCCATTTTGTGAGACCCGTTAGGAAGTGTAGAATACTAAGCAGTCATAATCACCCGATTTCTTCTCAGGTTTCTTGTTCAAAGATCCATATTTGAGTCTTTTAGCATTACAAATGAGTAGCCTTGGATCATCTTTATCCCAGAATACTGACAGAGGTATACGATTCTGACAAATTTCTATATAACTAGAGTGTGTTTTCTCCTCGTGAATTTCTGTGAAAGAGGCTCCTTCTACATCATCATCCATTGTCTCAACATCATCGTAGGAATTTCGAAAATTATAATCAAATAAACTGTTACTGTCAATGTCCCATATATAAAGTTTTCCGTCTGGTATGAGATTTGTGCCGGCTAGTGTCATGGCAACTTGAGAACTATTTGCGTTACATTTAGCTTGTATGATTTCACCAAAATCTGGTGTTATCTCCATTAGATTTTGTATAGGAACATGCAGTTTGGGCTGAGTATCTGATAACTCATATATTTTTATAAATCCTTCCAGTGTGAAAATTGTCAGATAGTTGGTATTCACATCAATACCTTAAAATTATATGAGGTAATTCAAGATGCATTTCTAACAAACTTAAATAATCTCACCAATAGCTTCTCCCTCTGAAGAATTATTCAAAATGTTATGAACATTATTTCCTGATAAGTCTTTTATTGCAACTCCTTTTTGTGTTAAAACAATAATATTGTCATTGTATATGATTATGAAATCGTTGTCACAGTTGAAACTTGATTGATTTTCGACTGAGAACTCATTGGGCTGTGATTTTACAGACGTCTTTGCTATGGGATACGAACTTTCTTTCCACGCTATTTTGAATGTAGAAATAATTCTACCATTAGTACATGCTAAATTATTCTCATTTATTGACATGTCAGTTACTTGGTGCTGAAAACAGATTCATATGTACAGGATGTAAAAAAGGAACAGGTAGATGAACCTACAGATATATTTCTAAGGATCCTTGACCCGCAAAAGTGAAATTAAAGAAATGGTTCAAATGTCTGTTTTTGATTCATTATTTCTATAAATGATGGCCCTTTCAAAATCGTGCAGTGGAAACATGTTCACCATTTACATTTCGAAGTATGTAGAATTCAAATATCAAATAAAAAGAAGATGCAAATTTCATACAAAGGTATATGTATAATTCCGCATTCAAAATATAACGACTCTCTATACTTGTACTGATTTTTTCAAATTTTCAGCATATTTTTGTTCATAACTCCAGAACTATTGATAGAGTAAAGTATTTTCAATGCACACATTTTTTTACATCTACATCTCGCAAACCATAGACCGTCAAGCACTGGGATGAAATATTGCATGGTTAAAATATTTTTGTACCAAGTTTCATTCACCTTTCTCAAACACTTTCGTGGAAACACACTGAATATCTATTGGCCGGATAGATTTTCATTCTATTTTTGAATCCTGCGTGCTTCAGAACAAAAACTACGAAAATACCTATTTTCAAAAGTGTTTCCCTTCTCCATTCAAAGATTCGGAAATAATAATTAATCAAAAATTAAACATAGAAAATTTTAGAATGAATCATAAATCTCACCTCAACTGAAAGTAAATAATCTCCATTTTCCGATTCTAACAAAACCTGGGAAGCAGTTTTCTGTGTGGCCCATATTTTAGGCGAAAAAGCGGTCCCAATATTCTGCTCCTTCATAATGTAGACTGAAGTTACGCAATTCACACATAGTAGCGGAACTTTCAGTTGTACAGATCCCCACACCAGATGTTTTACAGTACCCCCAATATTATTGATGTTGTTCAACTCCCAAAGACCTTCTGATACTTCACCATTAGTGATGATCTGCTTCCTAGTCCAGAAATAAATTTTACCTAAATTTGTACCAGCACAAATTGTTTGGTTCAACTTGCAGTATGAAATACAACAAAAATTCTCATTTGTAGGACGGGTTTTCTCTTCGTTGACATACAGTTTCATAGTTGTTGGCATTATGAAATTATCGTTTGTTTCAACATCCCAAATTCTCACTGTCAAGTCCCCTGAAAAATTTGAAGAAAATTAAGTAATGAACGATATTCAGCTATTTCAATACACGACCACAGCACAATAGCCTGGAAGTTCATTTTGGGAACGAGAAGCGAAACAATATTTGTCATTAAAAATGCAGGGACCAATATAAGGGGTAGAAAAATGACCAGAACGGCAAAATTGGGGTGCAACATAAATGACAGCAATTGCAACTTATGCCTTATGAGGTGTCATTAAGAAGGAGAGTTACTCCCTTAGGATAATATGTCTATGATTACTCCTGTAGACCCGTAGTAGTATCACGAAACACGTTGAAATACTGAAAATTATTATTTTTATCGCCAAACCACAAGGCGAAGGGGATTCTCAACATTTTAAAACATCATGTAGCAAAAAAACCACTGTTATACAGGTGTTTTGGTAAAAATGTCAACTCAAAAACGGCTTGACCGATTTTGATGACATTTTGTGTCTATTTAAGTGGGCCTCGGGTGGTTTATATTCACAATTGGACCCAGCAATCGGTTTATAGGAACTCAAAAACGGCTTGACAGATGTAGATTGAACTTTGTGTGTGTGTTTATATTCACAATATGATCCGGTAGGCGGCTGCTGGTTTATAGGAAGTCAAATACAGCTTGAGCGATTTTGATAAAATCTTGCGTGTGTGTTTTAGTGGATCTCGGGGTGGTTATGACTTGACAGATTTACGTCCCAATAAAATTCAATATCTTATTTAATATAGATATTCCAATTATAGATATTCAAAAATTGGTTAAAAAAAAAGCACTGACGTGAAGTCAGTACTCTTTGGCGCGCGTGTTCACGGTGGCTAATTTGAATTGAATGATAAGTACTTCAAGCTTAGTGGATAGAGCGAGCCGAAGATCTACCCAAAGGATAGTAGACACCATTCACTGTCGGTTCAAAAATTAACAGTGCTGTATCTAAGCTGCCATCAGGAAAGAGTAACAAAGTTGGAAAAGAACACAACTGACCCTCCTTAGTCGCACAAGCTCCTAGAAGATTTGGGAGGGCCAGTATAATCCTAATCATGTTTATAGCACGCGCGCCAAAGCAGATTGACTTTTTACACTTTTTCTTTCATTGTTAAGTCACTCTGCTTTTGCGCGCGTGCTATAAACATGATTAGGATTATACTGACCCTCCCAAATCTTCTAGGAGCTTGTGCGACAAAGGAGGGTCAGTTGTGTTCTTTTCCAACTTTGTTACTCTTTCCTGATGGCAGCTTAGATACAGCACTGTTAATTTTTGAACCGATAGTGAATGGTGTCTACTATCCTTTGGGTAGATCTTCGGCTCGCTCTATCCACTGAGCTTGAAATACTCATCATTCAATTCAAATTAGCCACCATGAATACGCGCGCCAAAGAGTACTGACTTCACGTCAGTGCTTTTTTTTTCAAGCCTTTAACAAATATAGCTATCAATACAGTTTGGCTGTTCGCTTTACCGTAGATCAAAAAAATTGCGGTTGTGGGACCTCCGTTAGGAAAGCAATTGCCTCTTCTCCAAATCCGAATGTATTTTAATATAGATCTACCGAATATAGTTATTTATAAATTCGCCTCATGGCTACCATACAGACCTTTCAACTCAGAAACAACGCTATTTTCCCCAAACTGACTTGTGTCCGTGCACTGAATTGACATGAATATTCTTTAAAAACCTCACAATATCGGCTCATTACTCCCAACATAACCCAAACAACCGAAAACCATTCACTTCTCGTCTGCGCATGCGCAATACTCTCGTGGCTGCAAGTCCTCCCAAAATTACACACCTCACAAAAAACTCCAATTCTCCAACACTAGTGGTTCAGGAGATATCGCTTCTTGAATCCACGCATGCGCAGACCCTCACCAGGGGATTATATGGAGGAATAGCATCCGCCACCCCAAAATCCCAATCCTCTCTGACGAAAGCACCAGCAGTTAAATCACTGATGGTCTGCTCATGCGCATAACGAAAAATGGCCGTAAGGGGTAACACCAATTTCGAAAATAGCCCCAGGGCCACGGTACGGACACTTTAACTCGGAAACAACGCTACATCCCCCAAACTGACTTGTCCTTGCACTGAATTGCCATGAATATTCTTTTGAAACCTCACAATATCGGCTCAGCACTCCCAACATAACCCATACAACCCAAAAACAGTCAGTTCTCTTCTGCGCATGCGCAATCTACTTGCAGCTAAAAGTCCTCTCGAAATCACACACCTTACAAAAAACTCCGATTCTCCAACACTAGTGGTTCAGGAGATATCACTTCTTGAATCCACGCATGCGCAGACCCTCACCAGGGGATTCTATAGCGGAATAGCATCCGCCACCCCAAAACCCCAATCCTCTCTGACGAAAGCACCAGCAGTTAAATCACTGATGGTCTGCTCATGCGCATAACGAAAAATGCCCGTAAGGGGTTACATCAATTTCGAAATTAGCCCCAGGGCCACGGTACGAACACTTCAACTCGGAAACAACGCTACATCCCCCAAACTGACTTGTCCTTGAACTGAATTGCTATGAATATTCTTTTAAAACCTCCACAATATCGACTCAGCACTCCCAACATAACCCATCCAATTAAAAAACAGTCACTTCTCTTCTGCGCATGCGCAATCTGCTCGCGGCTAAAAGTCCTCTCAAAATAACACACCTTACAAAAAACTCCGATTCTCCAACACTAGTGGTTCGGGAGATATCGCATCTTTAATCTACGCATGCGCAGACCCTCATCAGGGATCTGGATTCTATGGAGGAATAGCATCCGCCACCCCAAAACCCCAATCCTCTCTGACGAAAACTACAGCAGTTAAATGACTTATCATCTGCGCATGCGCACAACGAAAAATGCCCGGAAAAGGCAGCATGAACCTCAAAAAAATAGGTTTCGGCATTTTAAGCAAAGTATTCCGCAAAATAGTAGTAATTTTTTGAATTGTTTCATGTCACGTGATCTTCACGAAATTTTGCAAAAGTATTTGCATTGGTCTTTTGCTAACTACTGAGTTTCAATTTAATCAGATCAGTATTTTTCGAGTTATCGTGAAAACAAAATTTTAAAATTTTTGAAATTTTTTTTTGCCACTTTAGGGCCGTCCGGTCATAACAAAACTTCGCAGGCATATAAAGGTCATGATTCTACAATTTGATGCCAAATTTCAGAAAGATCGAGTGATCGGTTCCGGAAATATTCATAAAAAACGTTTTGACTAAAAACGGCCTTAACCCCTAAACCGCTCGGTGGATTTTGCCCGTTAACGAACTTGTCCGAGATATTAGCGCTACAAAACTACCCTGCAAATTTCAACGCTCTAAGTCGTTCCGTTCGAGAGTTATCGTGCTAACGGCCGGCCGGACAGAATTGAATTTGACCTCGAATTCTTCATCAGGGAGTCGAACCCAATCGTTTGAGACCATTTTCGAAAAAAAAATCGAAAAATACAGACATTGTGACGAAATGATAGCTCGCTGTTCCTTGCGGAACACGCGCGCAAAAAGAGGCCCAAAAGACTAACATGTCGGCTCAGCACCAGAACCATGACCACTCAACGGAATTCTCTTGCATTCTATCCCATACAATAATGAAAGAAGCCAGCTCACATGCGCAGTTCACTCGTCACCAAAAGTGCTGTGTATATCCTGCCTGCCACCGGAATCACGATCCTGTAACACCATGGGTTCAGGAGATATTGATCCTTCCTTATGCGTATGCACGAACACTGACAGAATTATCTAGCAGGACAGCATCCCTACGCACAAACCCCACCTCTCCCAGACTGAAACTCAAAGAGTTATAACCTTTTCCGTCGGATCATGCGCAGAACGAAAAATACCCAAAAGGGGCAGCCTGAATTTCAAAATTCGCCCTAGGGCTACGGTATGGTAGTCCTCTTAGGAAACAACGCTATTTCCCCGAAACTGACTTGCACACACAAAGAATTGCCATGAGATGTTAATAATGGCCTTTCAGTCTCTACTGGTTGTGTCATCCATGTCTTCCTCAGGTGCTTAACCTGCGAACAAATTTCGAAGATTTTTTTGAAATTCCACACACCGTTCATCCACTTTTTCGTCCATGTGTGGCGATGTAGTGAAATTCATCTTCTGGAGGGGCTGCCCGCATGGAGGACTGCTCTCCCCTCTGTGTGGTCTCTCCTGGTGGATGATATACTGGCCATAATAGACACGCTGGATACATATGTCCAAGCGTACGCCGACGACATAGTCATTCTAGCTACGGGCCGGGATTACTCAGAGATATCAGAACCGCTAACAGCAATACAAGGCTGGTGTGAGGGGAAACAATTGAATGTGAATCCTCATAAGACCTTCATCGTGCCATTCACTAGGAAGATGAAGCTTCATATGAATTCCCTTGCTATGAATGGGAATCCCTTTTGAGAATGAGGCTAAATAACTGGGTGTCATTCTGGATAGAAAGTTGAACTGGAATTCACACCAAGAAAGGGTAATCCACAAGGCTAGGCAATCTCTCTGAGCCTGCCAGCGGGAAGAGGTGGGGACTGCTTGGTGGGAGTGCACTGTAAGGGCGCAGGCTCAGCTCAAGCTTGCAAGAATTCAGAGATCTGCGTGCTTAATGGTGGCTGAGGCTTTTCGGCCCACCCCCACCACAGCCATGGAACGCCTACTAGACCTCGCCCCTCATCACCTAGCGATCAGGAGCGTGGCCCGGATGGCGAAATAAATATTTCTGCATATGACTCGCAATGAGCCTGATACGATCGGTTACGTGCCTGGTTCTCTGCAGGCTGAATGGGAAGCCAACGAGATAATACGCCGTATTCACAAAGCATTAAATCTCCGTTAAACCTAACTGAGGTCCTCAGTTAAGGATAGATTTGAATCGCAACCTCAGTTAACGTATTTAACGGTGGTGAAGCAGGCCTGCTTCACGTTAATTTCCACGTTAACTGAGGTTGCGATTCAAATTTATCCGTAACTGAGGAGCTCAGTTAGGACTTAACGGAGATTTAATGTTTTGTGAATACGGCGGAATGAGTATGCGGTCTGACGTATCTATAAGCAAAACCTGCACAGAGTGGCCCTACCGAGTCGTCTTTCCCAGCAGAGACGATTGGACTATCTCTGGGACCCCACTGCTTGAGGGTCCCAATTGCTTCACAGATGGCTCCGCTACCACCCAAGGGGTGGTAGCGGGAGTCAGTTTTTGCGAAATTCTGATGGTCAAATCTTTTAGCCTGGTTAGATTTGCGACTGTCTTTCTAGCAGAAATTTTTGCCATCGATAAGTACGCGAAGTTAATACATGAGAAAGAATGGGTTCACAGATCAATTGAGATCCTATCGGATAGCCAACTCGCCTTGAAGGCCTTGACTTCATACAACTGCAAGTCCCTGCTTGTGCAAGACTGTCGGACCACACTTGCCAAACTCGGAGATCGCTGCAGGCTGAAGCTTATATGGATTCCGGGCCACTCGGGCATAGAGGCTAATGAGGTGGCCGACTCATAGGCAGCAAGAGGGGCTTCCATGGGGCTCATTGGACCTTAACGGGCCTGTAGCATCTCTCTCAAGGCAGCAGGGTTGGAGAACCACAGATGGTTGGACCAAAAGGTCCACGAAATCTGGAGCAGCATACCTGGCACAGACATGTTCACTCTAATTATTGGCCCATCAGCTGAAAGAGCCACACAATGGCCATCCAGGTTAGACCTGAGAATTTTAGTCACTGTGGCCACATAAAACACCTACGTACGCTGGGCTTGACTGAGAACTCTGAGTACAGACTGTGCCTGGAAGACGACTAGTCTATCAAACACATCATGTGTGACTGCCCCGCTGGGGACAAGACCAGATTTGAGTAGCGAGTCCACAAACTGAGACTGAGGGAACTAGGCAAGTTCTCATCCGTCAGACTCCTCTCCCTTCTCAAAAGGCTCGAGCTTGTGGGTGTAGTGTATATTTAGGGTGCCTGAATAGACCCATTGGTCTCAGTGGCGGGGTAGGTTTCGTCTGCCCGACACAACTCACATATAATATAATACAACTTTTCCGTCCGCTCATGCGCGGAACCAAAAATACCCGAAAGGGGTAGTCTGAATTTCAAAATGTGGCCTAGGGATACAGTAGGGAGAGTCCTCCTAGGAAAACAACGCTATTTCCTCGAAACTGACTTGCACACACAAAGAATTCCCACGAGGTGATAATATGGCCTTTCAGTCTCTACTGGCTGTATCACCCGTCTTCCTCAGGAGCTCAACTTTCAGACAATCTTTCGAAAACATTTTTGATATTCTAAACAACGTTAATATACTGTTTCAATCGTCCCTGAATATACGATAAATCCTTCCACCGATTTCATCCACATATTCTGTTCCGAAAAACCGACTGCTATAAACATAAGCAGATGTTTCCACGATTCACAACATTGAGGTCAGATCAAAATAATTAGACCAGTAAGTATTTTGAATCTTACATTGGAATTGTTTTTCCAGGAGTCTGTTTTCCATGAAATTTTCCACGCTCCAAGGGTCATTGTTGTTTACATAAATGCCAAAACTAGTTTCGGAATTTCAAGGAAAATAGTTGAACATTATTTCTAGTCATACGATCCTCACGATATTTTGCAAAAGATCATCGTGTTGGCATTTTTAAACTAAATATTGAGTTTCAATTCGATCAGATCTATATTTTCGGAAATATTGGGACAAAAGAATGCGACTGGAAGGTTTGTGCGGAATTTCAGCAGAATTCGACAAATAGTTTCTGAAATATAAAATTTATCAAGCAAACCTTTTTTTTTTGTTGGAGAAATATTTGATTTTTTTTTTAGAGATACGATCCTCACGAAATTGCGCGGCGGCATTCTACGTCTAATTACCAAGTTTCAATTCGATCGGATCTACATTTTTTGAGTTCTTGAGGAAATAACAAAATATCTTATGGGTATAACTGCGAAACCGTTTGGACGATTACGACCAATAGCGAATATAACCGTCGCATTTGGATGCGCATCCTACCTTGAAAAAAGCAAGTAGTTATCTCTTTCAGTTCGA
This sequence comes from Halyzia sedecimguttata, assembly GCA_937662695.2. Classification (NCBI taxonomy): domain Eukaryota; kingdom Metazoa; phylum Arthropoda; class Insecta; order Coleoptera; family Coccinellidae; genus Halyzia; species Halyzia sedecimguttata. Next base: position 2,819,201 of record OW569416.2, on the reverse strand, counting down.
AACTTATCGCAGCAACGGCCTGCCGGACAGAATTTAATTTGGCCTCGAAAGTGAGTCAAACCTAATCGTTCTGGTATATCTTTTCTTTAAAAAATGTAGATAGTTTAGACCAAGACAGTGAATGTATTCTTGATGCACTGTGTTTGAGGTCCTAAAGCTACACCTCTTGTGTTAAAACCATGTATAAGATTTCTTTTATAGTATGAATTTTTAATAATAAATCTTATTACCGCTGTAAGGTATAGTTGTTCAATGCTCAGCACGTTATCGTCATTAAGAATTGATTTCACTAAAGCAGATTATCATAGCATCATATTCAATAACGTCTATTACGTATGTCTACCCCTTCTTAAATTATGCTTTTTCTGTCCCTTCTATGATCAAAATTGATGAGAAATCATTATCAGGAAATACCAAATCTTCTATCCAAGTTATAACCAAAGTCGTTGGTATTTATTTATTCAAATAATATAAATTGGAGATTGAATATATTGTGATTTACCTGTTAAAATTGCCAATGAATCTCCTCCAGACCATGTTATCCGTTGACTACAATCGCTACGACCTTGAATTTTACCATTCAATTTCACTTTGGCAACCTCAGTAAGATTGCCTTGATGATCAACAGAGAAATGTCCTATTGTAAGACCTTCCATCATAACAACTACTAGATCTTTGGAATGATGATACAGAACATTGGTTAGTGGCACTCCCTCTGTGTTCAGTACTTCAGTACATGAACCACCATTATTGACATAATACAGCGAACCTATTCAGAAAAATTGATTTTTAAATAACATTTTATGATCATTCTCATTAATTCTCACCAACTTGTGTTCCAACGAAGAAGCACATATTATCCAGCCCATCTTGAACTCTGAATTTTCTTGCTGTAGTTTTGGGTCTCCAGTTACTGAAGATATCCAGTGCACTCTCATCTCCATTGACAGCTGCCTTAGCCAATCCTTTAACGTCAAATTCTGGATGTTTGATAGTGATTCGAAAGGTAACGTGGGTGATACATTCTTTGAGGTCCAAGTGAAATACTGTAGCAACATGGCCTTTGTTGTCCACTTTCCAACCTACCAATGACCCACTCTAAAATTTATGTAGAAATATTTAATTCCATGAATTTTTATATGTACCTATGTTGAATGATTTCAGAAAAATGCCGCGAAAAAGATGAATAGGGGCATTTATATTTATTGTTGAAATCTTGAACAACTATTCATTCACAAATAATTACTATACTATAGAACCGAATACATAAACAATGGTAATGCCTATGGATATGTCACTACTATTAATTTAATACTATGTTTTATTGATTGAATTTCCTTGTATGCATCTCAAATTGTTCTAATTCACATGTAGATAGACATAGATGTGATTTACCAGGAAATATTCAATCAATTTTTTATAAATTCTAATAACAATAACATTATCATCGGGTATGTTTCATATTCATTTTTAAATTCTTATGTACAGTGATATGATGTTGCATAGTATCAAAATATTAATGATTAAACCATAACAATGTAAGTATTTGAAATACATTTAGCTATTCTCTGAAATATAAATGAATATATATATAGTATCGTTCAGATGGGGTTGTCTTGCTTTAGTATCATTGAATTTCTATTCTGTTTTAGATTGGTACAAAACATTGATAAATTTCTTTAGGGATTTAAGAGATCTACTTTAAGATTATTTTGACGGCTTTTGTTATATAATCTTTACAGTTTCATTCAGAATCTTACAGAATCACAGGACACCAAGCGACCACCTTTTTCGCTGTACTCGACATGTGTAATCGGTGATTTGTGTAATCCAGTTAAATTTATGAAATCATTTTCTGACTCATTCCAAATTTTTAGTTCTCCATTCTCCCATCCAGTCGCTAGACTGATTAGCTCTGGATGCCATGAGAAAGAAGTAATTTGATAGTTTCGATGAAAGGGATAATTATTTTCTTTCAGTGAATCACCCTGTAAAGAAACGGGGTTTCATGTAATGATGTATAATCTTTGTGTGAAATAAGATATCTTCGAAGTATCTCACCAATTCATCGAAAACTGTTACAAATCCTCCTTTTTCTTGTGAAAAACTTGCTACTGCCAGAAAAGGTGCATTTGGATGCCATTTCACGTTTAAACTTATTGAACTCAGCTCCCCTGATCTTAAGGCGTTTTCGAAATAAAGCGTCATTGCGTTTTAACGTTACAAAGTTTTCATTAATTTTTCAAAACAAATGGGAATGTTCATCGTTCAATAAGAAAATTCCATCCATTGTTGTTGAGTGATGAGTGCTGTGTGCTGTACTAGTTGTTGACTTTTAAGTTGACGCCGTTGCCGGAGCAACAGTGCTGTCGGATGTCAAATTTTAACAGGTCCGGTTTCGGCATATTGAACATTTTAGAGGCGGCCATATCAGAAAAGTTTCGAATTTTAATTTATTTTCTCCCATAGGTACTCGTAAAAGATTTTACTGAAATATTTATGAAATGTTTTCATGAAATTATGTGGAAACGGCTTTTGGCGCCCCTAGTTTGAAAAAATATACAAAAATATGGTACATATATTGATAAATACTACATAGTTCCTTAATAAAGAATGAATTACAAATTAATATAACTATGAATGAAAATTATTTTACAAACAAGACTGCGTTCTGAATTTGTGTTTTTAAGTGAAAAAAATTGTTGCATCTCTCAAAAGATCCAGGACCAAAAAAGAATTGTATTTGACAAAAATAATGATATACATCAAGCTTTCGAGATAAGAATAATCTGAAGAGCTCACAAATATTAAAACGAAAACTTTCGAAAAATGATATAGCAATAATGTCAAATGTTACCCTGCAGCTATCTAGAGTGGAATGTTCTATCAATTGTTTGAGAATATCTTATATTTGAAATATTGAATGAGTTTTTTGTAATTCATGAATGGGTTACGTGCAGTTCTGACAGTTGACACGACATTGGAGGACCAACAAAGCAGGAATTAGTACTGTTATTGTTTGTTTTGCTCTTATTTTCCTGGATTTTTCGATATTTGTGAGTGTTATATCAATTGAATTGCTGTTTATGAAGTGAAGTGAATATTTTGCTATCTTTATTTGTTCCATAAACATTAATTTTTAGTGATAAAATGCCAAATTTTTGCAAGTTCATGAGCTGCAGTAGCAAGGGCGAACTAAAAAACGTACAAATATCACATTTTTCACGTAAATTTATATGCAGAAAGTGCGTAAGTAAGTGAGTAAGGTATAGATCTATTTTAATATCTTGGTTTCAATTTGAATCTTGTATGAATGTAGAGCATAGACCTAATTTATAAGGTCTATGATGTAGAGCTGAACTTAACCGATCACCTTGAGAGATTATAAGAAAGAACTATATATATATATTGTTTTCAAAGCCAAGAATTCTATTGCATTAGTATGTCACTACGATTGGAAACTGTGGAAAATTTAGAAGACAAATAACACTTTCCAGCTTGTCAATTCTGTATAATTATAGGTACATATAAAAATGTTTCACTTAGTTAGCTGCATGAATAGTAATGTATAAATCTATAAAATTTCATTATACTATATATATTTTATGAATTTCTCAATTAATTTGATTTTTTTATTGAAAGGATTTCATCAGTTTTTGATAAAGTTCGCAAAATTTGTTACCTCAGCAAAAACCAGAGATTTATGGATTCGTCTGCTGAAGACATTGCGAAATTTCGTGAGGATCGTATCACTAGAAATTTTTTAAAATATCATTAAAAAAAATTCTATAAATCAGAAACTATTCGTTTGGCATCGGTGAAATTTTGCGAGAGCCTTCAGAACTCAACTCTACTGCCAAGTTCCAAGTTTGATTACGATAGGATCTATAGTGTTGGAGACCCGAGCAGCCCTGTGTGAGTTCAGTAGCTGGATGGGTGACCGTTGCCTCGATAACTGATTCGGACTTGCAATTTTCGTGGTAGGGTGCGCTTCCGAATGGGAAAGTTAAGTTCGTTTATAGGCATAATCGGCCCAACGGTTTCGGAGTATTAACCACCTGGAATATTATTTCCTCGATAACTGAAAAAATATAGACTCGATCGAATTGAAGCTTGGTTACTAGTTGTAGAATATTGACATAAAGACGTGTGTTAAATTTAGTGATAGCCGTATCCCTAGGAAATTTAAAAAAAAAATACGAAAAAAAAAATTGGTTCATAATCGGTCAATTCGATTAAGAGTGCCCAATACATGAGAATGGACAATAGAACATGCGCGCAAAAGCTCCTGACTTCACGTCAGTGCTTGATCCAATATTTTGAATAACTCGCCTTAGTCATGACATTTGCTGCTTTTTCCGTTTCAATTTTTCTTATCTGCGCTCTCCTTCTGAATTCCGCTCCAGACGGTTTGAACTTTTTTTCGCAAGGATCCATAATCCGTATTAGGTTTTCGATTTTAAATTTCAATCAATATTCAGATTCACTAATTCACTATTCACGAATTATTTATATAAGAAGTACAAGGTTATGTTTCTTTCTATTGAACGATTTTAATGTATAGGCGGGGAAGGCCGGGAATTCCCCAGTCCTGCCATCTAGTCTCTAGCAGCAACAAAGCTTTCTACAATGCTGTCAGTCTATGATAATAATCATCTTATTCAAGTAGTAGTTCAAAAAAAATTGTTTTTATTATGTCCTTTTTCTTAAGATTTCCAACTATCCGCGGTCAATTTGGCGCCCTTTCAGATGTGATCCTGGGGGGAGGCTGCCCTCCCTCCCCCTCCGGTAGCGCCGGCCCTGACCTAAAGTTAGTTTTACAGGTCGAAGTAATTCATGAATTTATTCACGAATTTCTTCATGAAGTGTGTCGTTTTACATGGGCGAAGAAATTCATGAAGATAAATGTCAAATAATAGTAATACCAACTGTAAACTTCTAAACTAGCATATATCCAGACGACAACAACAGCAGCTGTGGCTCGATTTTGAACTTACTCGTTTTCTACCTCAAAACACAACTAGAACTTCCAAACAAGAACCTCAACGATCACCAGCTTTTCCGATAATTTATGGCATGAAACAGATGTTGGTACCCCTGACTTCACGCGAAACTTGTTGATAAAATAGAAGAAGTTCTAATTCCGTGAAATTCTTTATGAAGTTCTTCGTGAAGTAACTTCACGTCAAGTTGATGTCTTACACGGAGAATTTCTTCATGAAGTAACTTCATGAAGAACTTCGAGAAGAAATTCATGAATTTCTTCGCCGTGTAACACTAACTTTATAAACGATATAGCTTCACTACATTGTCAATTAAAAATTCAAGCATTTTTATGCAAGTTAATATGTTAATGAATTGTGTTTGATTCCAAATCTGAATTTAATTCACTATTTGATTCAATATAATATATTGTCATCTAGCGCAGGGTGACCAGATCATCCCTAGTGCAATGACTAAAAATTGGTTCAAGCACTGACGTGAAATCAGAAACTTTTGCGCGTATGTTCTATTGTCCATTCTCCTGTATTGGTCACCCTTAATCGAATTTATCATGGTAAATTATGTTGTCCATTCTCCTGTATTGGACACTCTTAATTCGAATTTATCGTGGTAAATTCGAATTAAGTGTCCAATACAGGAGAATGGACAACATAATTTACCATGGTAAATTCGATTAAGGATGTCCAATACAGGAGAATGGACAATAGAACATACGCGCAAAAGCTTCTGACTTCACCTCAGTGCTTGAGCCAATTTTTTTTTTCGTGATTTTTTTGAAATTTTCTAGGGGTACGGGTCTTGATATTTTTTTTTTCGTCATTTTTTTAAAATTTTCTAGGGGTACGGTTCTTACAAAATTTTAAACACGTCTTTATGATGATTTTCTACTACTAGTTACCAAGCTTCAATTCGACCGAATATTTATTGTTTGAGTTATCAAGGAAATAATGTTCCAGGCCCAAAAACGAACTCAACTCTCCCTTTCGGATACGCAACCTACCCTGAAAATTGCAAGTCCCTATCTCCTTTCGTTCGAAAGTTATCGAGGCAACGGTCACCCATCTACTGAACTCACACAAGAATGCTCGAATCTCCAACAATATTTAACCGATCGTGTTAAAACTTGAAACTTGGCAGTAGAGTTAGGTTATGAAGACTCTTGCAAAATTTCAGCAATTTCAAACGAATAGTTACTGATATATAGAATTTTTTTTTTCAATTTTCAATGATTTTTTGAACATTTTCTACAACTACTATCCTCACGAAATTTTGCAAGAACTTTTGCGTTGGCATTCTAAAACTAATAACCATGTTTGAATTCAATCGGTTCAGTATTTTTCGAGTTAATGAGGAACAAAAAACAACCAAATTTCAGATGGCTATAACTCTAAAACTGTTTGGCCGATTATGCTCATAAACAAACTGAAATGTCGCGTTCTGATGTACATCTTAACCTGAAAATTTCAAGCCGCTATCTCTTTTCGTTCTCAAGTTATCGTGACAACAAAAATATTTTTTAATAATTTTCTAGCCATACGATTCGCACAAAATTTCACAAACGTGCGTAGGTTCATATTCTACAACTACTCACCAAGTTTCAATTCCATGAGATTTATATTGGTTGAAAACAAAATTATTACTCGGAAACCACTGGGCCGATTATGCCCATTAACGAACTTGTCCGTCGTATTGGGATACGCCACCCACCCTGAAAATTTCAAGTTGCTAGCTCTTTTCGTTCTCAAGTTATCGTGGCAACGCCCGGACGGCCGGCCGAACAGAATCAAATTTGACCTCGAATTTTCATTGGAGAGTCGAACTAAATCGTTTGAGACCATTTTCGCCAAAAATACGAAAGTTACAGACATTTGGGCAAAACTATAACGCGATGTTCCCCAGAACATACGCGCAAAAATAAGGTAGATACTTCCGAAATTAAACAAACCTGTGCATACTGAAAAATAGGGTTTACGGGTAATTTGAAAAATTGGTTCAAGCGTATGTTCTGTTGTCCATTCTCCTTTATTGGACACTCTTAATCGAATTTACCATGCTGAATTCTATTTTCTGTTCTCCTGTATTGGACACTCCGAATTTACCATGGTAAATTCGATTAAGAGTGTCCAATACAAGAGAATGGACAATAGAACATACGCGCAAAAGCTCCTGACTTCACGTCAGTGCTTGAACCAATTTTTTTTACGTGAAGTCAGGAGCTTTTGCGCGTATGTTCTATTGTCCATTCTCCTGTATTGGACACTCTTAATCGAATTTACCATGGTAAATTCGGAGTGTCCAATGCAGGAGAACAGACAATAGAATTCACCATAGTAAATTCGATTATGGGTGTCCAATATAAAGGAGAATGGACAAGAGAACATACGCGCAAAAGCTTCTGACTTCACGTCAGTGCTTGAACCAATTTTTTGTTTCAATGATTTTTTAAAAATTTTCTAGTCCTACGATCCGCACGAAATTTTGAAAGAATTTTCGCGTTGGCATTTTACAACTAATATAACCATTATTTAAATTGGATCGGATTAGTATTTGAGTTATTGGGGAAATAACAACCAAATTTCAGATTGACATAACTCCAAAACCATTTGGCCGATTATGATAGTTAACGAACTTAAATGTCGTATTCAGATGCGTAATCTGCCCTGAAATCTGCAAGTCGCTATTTCTTTCCGTTACCAAGGAATCATGAGATACATATCTCATACATACATATTTTTTCGTAATTTTCTAAAAATTTTCTAGTGGCACGGTCTCCACAAACTTTTACACACGTCTTCATGTCGATATTCTACAACTAGTTATCAAGCCTCAATTCGATCGAGTCTATATTTTTTGAGTTATCGAGGCAATAATATTCCAGATGGGTATAACTCCGAAACCGTTGGGCCGATTATGGCCAACAGTGAACTTAACTCTTCCATTCAGATGTGCAACCTATCCTGAAAATTGCAAGTCCCTATCTCCTTTCGTTCGAGAGTTGTCGAGGCAACGGTCACCCATCCAGCTACTGAACTCACACAGGGCTACTCGGATCTCCAACAATATAGACCCGATCATGTTCAAACTTGGAACTTGGTAGTATAGTTAGGTTCTGAAGGCTCTCGCACAATTTCAGCGATATGGGACGAATAGTTTCTGATATATAGAATCTTTTTCAATAATATTCTATGATTTCTAGTTACATGATCCTCACAAAATTTTGCAAGAATATTCGCGTTGCTATTCTACAACTAACAACCATGTTTGAATTGGTTCGGTTTTGTATTTTTCGAGTTATTGAGAAAATAACAACCAAATTTCAGATGGGTATAACTCCAGAGCCGTTTTGCCGATTATGCCTATAAACAAACTCAATTGGCGCATTGAGATTCTCAACCTTACCTGAAAATTTCAAGTCGCTTTCTCTTTCCGTTCTTAGGTTATTCTGACGTAAATCATATTTTTTAATAGTTTTTTTAAAATTTTCTAGCAATACGCTGTTCACAAAATTTCATAAACGTTCTTAGGTTTATATTCTACAACTACTCACCAAGCTTCAATTTGATCGGATTAGTATTGGTTGTAGACAAAATTATTACTCGAAAACCGTTGGGCCGATTATGCCCATTCACGAACAGAATCAGATTTGATCGGACAGAATTAGATTTGACCTCGAATTCTTGATCAGGAAGTCGAACTCAGTCGTTTGAGACCATTTTCGGCGAAAAATTCGAAAATTACAGACATTTGGGCAAAATGATAACGCCATTGTATAAAGAATATATATATTCTATATACAATGATAACGCGATGTTCCCCAGAATATACGCGCAAAAAAGAGGCTAGAAAACTAAACCGCTGCACTTTTGGTCGATTGAACCGACGTCAACTAACCTTTTGGTCGCGATGAAATTCACCCATCTCACCTCCCCTATTTCGCGTGAATTTTCCAATTTTCCCGACTCGGACTTTGACATCTTGTACGAATGACGGACTGTCCGTCGCAATGACGGACTGTCCGTCGCAATGACGGACGTCACCCTATCCTAGCGGTCAGAGGCTTTGAGATTTACTTGTTGACAGATTATGCCAACCAGTTGATCGTCAATGCGAAGGATCCAAGTCTTGACTTCTCCATGAATTAAATAATAGCACACGTCCTTGCATAAACACTATGATAGTTTCACAGGAATAGGACTGTAGCAAGGTATAACAATACTGTATTGTTATACCATGGACCAGGGTCGTCGCTACAGGGGGGGGGGGGGGAGCCACCCCCCGGATCATATCTCAAAGGGCGCCAAATTGACCGTGGATAGTTGGAAAACTATAGAAGAAGGACATAATAAAAACAAATTTTTTTGAACTACTACTTGAATATGATGATTATTATTATAGACCGACAGCGTTGTAGAAAACTTTGTTGCTGCTAGATACTAGATAGATAGCACGTCTGGGGAATTCCCGGCCTTCTCCGGCTATACATCAAAATCGTTCAATAGAAAGAAACATAACCTTGAATTTCTTATATAAATTATTTGTGAATAGTGAATTAGTGAATCTGAATATTGATTGAAATTTAAAATCGAAAACCGAATACGGATTATGGATCCTTGCCATAAAAAGTTCAAACCGTCTGGAGCGGAATTCAGAAGGAGAGCGCAGATAAAAAAAATTGGTTCAAGCACTGACAGGAGCTTTTGTGCGTATGTTCTATTGTCCATTCTCCTGTATTGGACACTCTTAAATCGAATTTACCGATTATGAACCAATTTTTTTTTCGTAATTTTTTTTCAAATTTCTAGGCATACGGTTATCGCTGAATTTTACACACGTCTTTATGTCGATATTCTACAACTAGTAACCAAGCTTCAATTCGATCGAGTCTATATTTTTTCAGTTATCGAGGAAATAATATTCCAGGTGGTTAATACTCCGAAACCGTTGGGCCGATTATGCCTATAAACGAACTTAACTTTCCCATTCGGAAGCGCACCCTACCACGAAAATTGCAAGTCCCAATCAGTTATCGAGGCAACGGTCACCCATCCAGCTACTGAACTCACACAGGGCTGCTCGGATCTGCAACACTATAGATCCTATCGTGTTCAAACTTAGAACTTGGCAGTAGAGTTGAGTTTCGAAGGCCCTCGCTAAATTTCACCGATGCCAAACGAAGAGTTTCAGATATATAGAATTTTTTTTTAATGATTTTTTAAAAATTTTCTAGTGATACGATCCTCACGAAATTTCGCAAGGTTTCGCGTTGACTCAAAAACTGTTTGGCCGATTATGCCTATAAACAAACTCAAATGTCGCATCAAGATGCACAATCTAAACTGAAAATTTCATGTCGCTATCTCTTTCCGTTCTCAGGTTATCGTGACATAAATAATATTTTTTAATTATATATAATATAAAATATATATAAATAATATTTTTTAATTATTTATTTAAAGTTTTCTAGTGATACGATTCTCACAAAATTTCACCAACGTCCTTATGTTCATATTCTACAACTACTCACCAAGTTTCAATTTGATCGGATTGTATTGGTTGAAAACAAAATTATTTCTCAGAAACCATTGGGACGATTATGCCCATTAACGAACTTGTTCGTCGTATTGGGACGCGCCACCTACCCAGAAAATTTCTAGTTGCTATCTCTTTCCGTTCTCAAGTTATAGTTGCAACGGCCAGTCGGCCGGACAGAATCAAATTTGACCTCGAATTCTTCATTAGAGATTCGAACCAAATTGTTTGAGACCATTTCCGTAAAAAAATCGAAAATTACAGACATTTGGGCAAAATGATAACGCGATGTTACCCAGAACATGCGCGCAAAAAGCGGACTGCATTTTCGAATAGAGCGAAAAGCGTAAGTTTTGGCGATTGCTGACACATAGTGTTTGAGGAAAGTAGCACCTTGTGTATCTCCATTCAACAACAGCAGTGACAGATTGAATTAAAAAACTAGACATGAGAATTTTTATCGTGAAATTTTCGATTGTGTGACATTGACGATTTAATTTTCTATATACATAAATACTACAAAATTTTCAGGGTGATGAGTACAAAAATATTGATTTAATTCAGGAATTACAAAAAACTCATTCATTATTTCAAATAGCAGATATTCTCGAAGAATTGATGGAACATTCCACTCTAGATAGCAGCAGGGTCACATATGACATTATTGCTATATCATTTTTCGAAAGTTTGTGAACTCTTCAGATTATTCTTAACATCTCGAAAGCTTGATGTATATATTTATTTTTGTCAAATACAATTCTTTTTTGGTTCTGGATCTATTGAGAGATGCAACAATTTTTTTCACTCACAAACACAAATTCAGAACGCAGTCTTGTTTGTAAAATAATTTTCATTCATAGTTATATTAATTTGTAACTCCCCCCCCGGAAAAGCTCTTAGCTACGGCCCTGCCATGGACTGTAGCAATGAAAGACCAATTTGAGCTAAGCCAACGTTTGTGTGATTCGTGTGTCAGTTTGTTCAGATCAGAATTCTATTTCATCACACTATTTCATTGTTTTGTTGTCTCTATGTCCAATTTTGTTGACAAAGTGTTAATTACTGCATATGAACATCTTTTGTTTTCAATCTGAGGAAATTGGTAAAATTGTAAAGAATTGTCCATCATTTTATTCATACATATTTTGTGTGCTGTTAACTTATACCTGGTTTGTCTTATTTTCTCTGTAGCCTTGACAAAGTCTGAATATATGAACGAAACGTTAGCTTAGCTCAAATTGGTGTTTCATTCTACAGTCCTATTCCTGTGAAACTACCATAATATGAAAGAAATTAAATAAAAAAAAAAGTGTCGTTTAAAAAAAATGCTTCAAAAATTATCATTGAAACAAGCACTGACGTGAAGTCAGAAGCTTTTGCGCGTATGTTCTATTGTCCATTCTTCTGTATTGGACACCCTTAATCGAATTTACCATGGTAAATTATGTTGTCCATTCTCCTGTATTGGACACTCTTAATTCAAATTTACCATGGTAAATTCGAATTTACACTCTTAATTCAAATTTACCATGGTAAATTCGAATTAAGTGTCCAATACAGGAGAATGGACGACATAATTAACCATGGTAAATTCGATTAAGGGTGTCCAATACAGAAGAATGGACAATAGAACATACGCGCAAAAGCTTCTGACTTCACGTCAGTGCTTGAACCAATTTTTTTTTCGTGATTTTTTTTTTAATTTTCTGGTGCGCGGTTCTTAAAATTTTTTTTTTCGTCATTTTTTTCAAATTTTCTTGGAGTACGGTTCTTACAGAATTTTAAACACGTCTTTGTGTTGATTTTCTACTACTAGTTACCAAGCTTCAATTCAATCGAATATTTATTTTTTGAGTTATCAAGGAAACAATATTCCAGGTGGATATAACTCGGAAACCGTTAAACCGATTATGCCCAAAAACGAACTCAACTCTCCCTTTCGGATACGCAACCTGAAAATTGCAAGTCCCTATCTCCTTTGGTTCTAAAGTTATCGAGGCAACGGTCACCCATCTACTGAACTCACACAAGAATGCTCGAATCTCCAACAATATTCAACCGATCGTGTTAAAACTTGAAACTTGGCAGTAGAGTTAGGTAATGAACGCTCTTGCAAAATTTCAGCAATTTCAAACGTATAGTTACTGATATATAGAATTTTTTTTTTATTTTCAATGATTTAGTAAAAATTTTCTACAAATGCTATCCTCACCAAATTTCGCAAACATTTTCGCGTTGGCATTCTACAACTAATAACCAAGTTTGAATTCAATCGGTTCAGTATTTTTCGAGTTAATGAGGAACAAAAAACCACCAAATTTCAGATGGCTATAACTCTGAAACCGTTTGGTCGATTATGCTCATAAACAAACTCAAATGTGGCATTCATATGCACAACATAACCTGAAATTTTCAAGCCGCTATATCTTTCCGTTCTCAGGTTATCGTGACAAAAATATATTTTTGAATAATTTTTTTAAAATTTTCTAGCCATACGATTCGCCCAAAATTTCACAAACATGCTTAGGTTCATATTCCACAACTACTCACCAAGTTTCAATTTGATCGGATTTATATTGGTTGAAAACAAAATTATTACTCGGAAACCACTGGGCCGTTTATGCCAATTAACGAACTTGTCCGTCGTATTGAGATGCGCCACCCACCCTGAAAATTTCAAGTCGCTAGCTCTTTTTGTTCTCAAATTATCGTGGCAACGGACGGCCGTACGGCCGGACGGCCGGACGGCCGGACGGCCGCCGGACAGAATCAAATTTGACCTCGAATTCTTCATCGGGGAGTCGAACTAAATCGTTTGAGACCAATTTCGTCAAAAAATTCGAAAGTTACAGACATTTGGGCAAAACTATAACGCGATGTTCCGCAGAACATACGCGCAAAAAGAGCAATCTGCAATGCTTTAATGCTTCAAAAATTGTCATTAAATTTATTTATCAAGATTAAATGAGCAATCTGCAATGATTCAACCTCGTGGAATGGGTTGTTACAACTTAAACTCGGGGCATAGTTTTCACAACTAGAAATACCTAAGGAAAATATCATCGAAATGTCTACAGCGGGGCTGGAGACAATCATAGCAGATTGTCCATTTATTCCTGATATTTGAGTAGGTAGAGGCTGACAAACAAATTATTTTAATAGTTCAAAATATATTAATAAAATACTATCCTCATTTCATAATTTAAAATTTAATAGTTCCTACAACATACACATTCCTTTCTGTATTAAGGACCTTAACTCAAATAAAAAAATTATTAATACACAAATGTAGATCCATATTTCAGCGTTTTTTGCTAGCAAAATTATGAAAATACTGTATATAGGAACATGTCTCACTACTTAAGGAAGTAAAAGGTAATATTAACCTCAGTGGTCAACGAACAGTAATTTCTTTCGATGATTCCATTATGTTCATCTTTCCTATTGCCTTCATGAACTACATCATTAAAATGATCCAATTCTAAATCTTCTAAAATATCATCCCCAATATTTATACATAAATTATTCAATATGTGATCAGTCAATATTATTTTCGGTTTCAAAACAGTATATATTCACAAATTCAAGAATCAGATACTTGTTTTCCAACAGAAAATATTCTCAAATTAAGAATTGACAAGTCTCTAATTGCTAGATAAGATGACATTTACGAATAGTGAACACAGACAGATTCTGTGTTCACATTCTGTGAATACATAGAACTACGATGTATTCCTGAAATTTTGAAAAATAATATCTCCGAAAGTATTTGCTTGTTAGAGTTGAGAATGACAACAATGGATTCTCATGGTGAAACTGCATCTTTAAAAAAATTGAATTTGAAATTTGTGATGTAAAAAAAAATTTTTTTTTCGTTACTCCGAAACCATCATACCGATTCTACCCAATAACGAACTTAACCGAGATATTCATTACCCAAACCTATTCTGAAAATTTCAACTGCCTAGCTCTATCTGTTCGAGAGTTATTGTAGAAATAAAATTTTAGAATTTCAAAATTTTTTTTTCGACATTTTACGGCAACCCGATCAATACAAGACTTCGCATGCATATAAAGGTCATTATTCTACAATTTAATGCTAAATTTCAGATAGATCGAGTGATCGGTTTCGGAAATATACATAAAAAACCGTTTTTACTTAAAACGGCCTTAACTCTGAAACCGCTTGGTGGATTTCACCCGTAAACGAACAAGTCCGAGATATTTTCCAAAGCTACCCTGCAAATTTCAATGCTCTAACTCCTTTCGTTCGAGAGTTATCGTGTTAACGGAGGGACGGCCGGACAGAATCGATTTTTACCACGGATTCTTGATCAGTGAGTCGAACCAAATCGTTCAAGACCATTTTCATAAAAAAATCGAAAATTATAGACATTTGGGCAAATTGATAAGCACTCTGTTCCGGGGAACCAGAGCGCCAAAAATTAGTTCAAGCACTGACGTGAGGTCAGGAGCATGTATGTATGTTCTAATGAATTGAATTGAATTTACGATGCTAAATTCGAAACAACTCGATAGATCTAATGAACATGTTTGAATTTAATCGGTTTTGTATTTGTCGGAAAATTTAGGAAATAACAACCAAATTTCAGATGGCTATAACTTCAAAACCATTTGGCCGATTATGCCTATAAATAAACTCAAATGTCGCATTCGGATACACAACCTAACCTGAAAATTTCAAGTCGCTATCTCTTTCCGTTCTCAGGTTATCCTGACATAAAAATATTTTTTAACGTTTTTTTTTTATTTTCTAGTGATAGGATTCTCACAAAACTCCACAAACGTGCTTAGATTTATATTCTACAACTATTCACCAAGTTTCAATTTTATCCAATTTATATTTGTTGAAAATAAAATCATTACTCGGAAACCATTGGGCCAATTATGCCCATTAACGAACATGTTTGTTGTATTGGCATGCGACACCTACCCTGAAAATTTCAAGTCGCTATCTCATTTCGTTCTCAAGTTATATTGTGGCAACGGGCAGCCTGCCGGCCCGACAGAATCATATTTGTCCTCGAATTCTTCATCAGGTAGTAGAACTCAATCTTTTGAGACTATTTTCAGCAAAAAATCCGAAAATTACAGAGATTTGGGCAAAATGATAACGCGATGTTCCCCTGAACATACGCGCAAAAACTTACGCATCAAGAAACTCCAGGATAAGATATTCACGAAATACAAGTAAAAACCGAGTTTTAATTGGATCAGATTTGTATATTTTGAGTTATAGAGGAAATAACAACAACATTTCAGATGAGCATAGCTCCAAAACTATTTGGCCGATTTTATGACAATTAACGAACATAAATATATGTCGCATTCGGATGCGCAATAACCTACCCTGAACATTGCTTGTCGCTATCTCTTTTCGTTCTCAAGTTAATAATAAAATATAAAATGGGTAGGGGAGAGTCACCATTACTATAGTTTCGAAACTTCTCACGTAGATTGCCCTTAACAGCTTCAGCATTGAGACAGAAATTCGTGGCGCAATTGCCTGATTGTCCAGGTGGTGGTGAAGATATTTTAAAATTTACCCCCAGAAGTCTTTTTACGACCAATTTGTCGTAGATTGTTTCGTGAATATCTTTAGTAAGAGGTAAGGTTCATTTTACTATAAAAACTATCTATACAAATATTCCCACGTGATCCGGGCAGGTCAATTCATCGCTCAGTGTTCCCTCAGAGAGGAAAGCGCAATTCAGGGCAGATACGTACTGGTTTCATGGTTGTTATCAATGATTAGCGTAACTTAACACACTGAATGACAAACGAAGGAAATCTAGGAAACTTTGAGGCCTATTGTTGCGAACTACTGGAGAGAAAAATCTGAGCAGCGGCACCTAGTGTAATAATTACGAACTCCAACCACCTGTGATGGGGAAACCTTGAGCGATGTTCAGTGATGTTCATTATTTTGTCGCAAGAGGGAGTCAGGTACTGTGTAGTGTACAGTGATTATATTTTTGGGTATACAGGGTCTTTCACGAGGAACCTCACCCATATTTATACGGGAAACTACTGAACGTATTTTCATGAAATTCAGCACTTATAAGTACTTCATGATGCTGATGAAATCTAAAATATTTTCAAGGCATGAGCACCTCCGGTTTTTCCGGAAATGACGTCAACTTCCGTTTTTCAAATTAGAACACCATTTTTTCATTGCAGAAATAGATTCCTTAGAAAATTTCAAGTTATTTTGATGTAACATTTTTCAGTTTTGGTTGGAAAATTCTCTCTGAGCGGGAAAATTCGAAAAAAAAATCGAAAATAGAGCTCCGCTGAAACAAGAATAACTTCGAGGTTTTTGGATGGAAAATTTTCATTTTTGGAATTTTTCAAGATGTAAGATTGATGTATCCACTTTAAAAATCGAAATCGCGATTCATGATACAGGGGGTAAAAAGATCGCTTTCAAAGTTAGGGATGACAAAATTGTGAAAAATCAATTTTTTCAAATTAGAACCCCATTTTTTTATGGCAGATATTGAATCTACGTTAAAAAATAATGTGAGTGTATGCATCACACCCTTGCTCTAAAGTGGATATTTTCTGAGTTATTCACAAAAAACTGTTTTTCGTCTTGAATTTTCAGCTATTTCTTTTCCCTTCACGCCAAAAAGATGAAATTTTCAGGAACTGTTACTTAAACCATGTTTTAGATTTTACAACCCTAATATGCAAGAGAAAAAAGTTACAGGTTGTTCCTAAATAGATGGCGAATTTTGATTCGAATTTGTATCGGAAACCTCTTTATTTCAACTAATGGGCCATCGGTTTTCTATCCAGTGATAAATAAATAATTCCTTATGAACCATATGCAAAAACTTACCATGTTTTACATTCGTTTTTTTTAATGATAGATATCATTAATTACATCTACCAAATTCCTCTTTATTCAGTAGCATTTTGTGTTTACTATTAATTTGGTGATAATTCGTATTAAGTTATAAAATCGATCACTATGCCTAATTTTACCAATGAAGATTATTTAAATCTCATTCTACTTCATGGAGAATGTAATAAAGTTGTAGATAGAACGATTCGACTGTTCATTGAGAGGTTTCCTGACCGACCCAGACCAACGAGAGATACCATTAACAGAACCATGACAAACTTGAGAAATGTCGGATCTTTCGTTAAGAAAACTATACACAGAGAAAAAAGTGTAGTAGAAGATGAGAACAACGAAATTACAGTTCTTGCATATTTTCGTGTGAATCCTCAAAATTCTCTCAAAGATGCCGAGATTGATCTGGGATTATCTCAATCGAGTGTTTGGAGAATATTCAAAAAACATAAAATGCACCCATATAAATTCAATAGGGTACAGCATTTGAAGGAAACTGATTTCGTCAGGAGAACAGAGTTTTGCGAAGCTATGATGATTCGATTTCAAGTGAATGAAAACTTTTTGGACTGTATAATTTGGACAGATGAATCCAAATTCACAAAGAATGGTTCTTTCAATAGGCATAACAGTCATTATTGGGATGAAGAGAACAACCACCACTTCAGACAATGGAACTTTCAAGAGCCTGGAGTTTCAATGTTTTTCGCGCCATCAAAAATAATGCAATTCTCGATGTTCACATTTATGATGGGACTTTAACTGGTAAGATAGAACACTACACATGTTTGCATTATTTAAAGAATGTTCTCCCTTAGGAGATAGATATTCTGACATATTGACTCAAATAATTGAGCCGCTAGTACAGAACGATAATGACTTATGGTATCAACACAATTCACTCAATGTGTCAAATATCCTCTACAGGCTATTTGAAGATCGATGGTTGGCGAACAATGGTCCACATCTTTGGCCACCACGTTCTCCCGATTTAACTCCTTTAGACTATTATGTTTGGGGTAGGATAAAAAATATTGTCTACTCAACTCCCCTGACTGAGAAAGAGGACTGCATAGAACGAGTCAGAAATGCGTTCAGGTTTGTTTAGATTTTTAGATTCATAGTTTTGAAACTCAATTTGGTTTTTAAACACTTTTGCAGATCTCTTCCTCCCGATGAAATAAGAAGAGCAACGCACGAAGCATTCCTGAGACGTATAAATAAATGTCTAGAAATTAACGGTCAAAACTTTGAGCATCTTCTCTAGTTATAACTGCGAGAGTTTGCCATGGTTCTCCTAATAGTAACTTGAAGTCGGTTTCAAGAAGGGGTGAAAAATCTACAGCATGGTTCAAATAACAGTTCCTGAAAATTTCATCTTTTTGGCGTGAAGGGAAAAGAAATAGCTGAAAATTCAAGACGAAAAACAGTTTTTTGTGAAAAACTCAGAAAATATCCATTTTAGGGCAAGGGTGTGATGCATACACTCACATTATTTTTTAACGTAGATTCAATATCTGCCATAAAAAAGTGGGGTTCTAATTTGAAAAAATTGATTTTTCACGATTTTGTCATCCCTAACTTTGAAAGCGATTTTTTCACCCCCTGTATCATGAATCGCGATTTCGATTTTTAAAGTGGATACATCAATCTTACATCTTGAAAAGTCCCAAAAATGAAAATTTTCTATCCAAAAACCTCGAAGTTATTCTTGTTTCAGCGGAGCTCTATTTTCGATTATTTTCGAATTTTCCCGCTCAGAGAGAATTTTCCAACCAAAACTGAAAAATGTTACATCAAAATAACTTGAAATTTTCTAAGGAATCTATTTCTGCAATAAAAAAATGGTGTTCTAATTTGAAAAACGGAAGTTGACGTCATTTCCGGAAAAACCGGAGATGCTCATGCCTTGAAAATATTTTAGATTTCATCAGCATCGTGAAATACTTATAAGTGCTGAATTTCATGAAAATACGTTCAGTAGTTTCCCGTATAAATATGGGTGAGGTTCCTCGTGAAAGACCCTGTATAGTCATCACTGTGTAGTATAGTGGACAATATAGTGCCACAGCACTTTTAACCGATTTTGAAATAGATGACAAACACCCATTAACAGGAGACATTAAATGTGATGGTAGTTTTAAAAACTTCTTAATGTTGAAAAGTTCTGATTTTGAATACCTTATGAATGAAGTTGGCCATAAAAGGACACAACAGTTCGGGATGCAATAAAAGTAAAAGAAAGATTATAGCAGTTACGTTGAGACAGAATCAATGTTAGCATACTTTTTAAACATTTTTGCGCGTATGTTCTGGGGAACATCGCGTTATCATTTTGCCCAAATGTCTGTAATTTTCGAATTTTTCGCCGAAAATGGTCTCAAACGATTGGGTTTGACTCCCTGATGAAGAATTCGAGGTCAAATTTGATTCCGTCCGTCCGGCCGTTGCCACGATGACTTGAGGACGGAAAAAGCTGGCGACTTGAAATTTTCAGGGTAGGTGGCGCATCCCAATACGACGGATAAGTTCATTAATGGGCATAATAGGTCCATTGGTTTCCGAGTAGTAATTTTGTTTTCAACCAATATAAATCCGATCGAATTGAAATTTGGTGAATAGATGTAGTATATAAACTCAAGCACGTTTGTGAAATGTTGTGAAATCGTATCACTAGAAAATTAAAAAAAAATATTAAACAATATTTTTTATGTTACGATAACCCGAGAACGGAAAGAGATAGCGACTTGAAATGTTCAAGTTAGATTGTGCATCTGAGTGCGACACTTAAGTTTTTTTACAAGCATAATCGGCCAAACGGTTTTGAAGATATACGCATCTGGAATATTATTTCCTCGATGACTCAAAAAATATAGACCCGATCGAATTGAAGGTTGCTAACTAGTTGTAGAATATCGACATAAAGATTTGTGTGAAATTTTGTGAGAACCGTAGCCCTAGAAAATAAAAAAAAAATTGGTTCAAGCACTGACGTGAAGTCAGGAGCTTTTGCGCGTATGTTCTATTGTCATTTCTCCCTTGTCCAATACAAGAGAATGGACAATAGAACATACGCGCAAAATCTCCTGACTTCACGTCAGTGCTTGAACCAATTTTTGGCGCTCTAGTTCCTCGGAACAGAGTGCTTATCAATTTGCCCAAATGTCTGTAATTTTGGAATATTTCGATGAAAATGGTCTTAAACGATTTGGTTCGACTCACTGATCAAGAATCCGTGGTCGAAATCGATTCTGTCCGGCCGGTTCGGCCGGCCGTCCGGCCGTAGCCACGATAACCCTCGAACTAAAGGAGTTAGAGGATTGAAATTCGCAAGGTGGGTTTGGAGCGTAAATATCTCGGACAAGTTCGTTAGTGGGCGAAATCCATCAAGCGGTTTCGGAGTTATGGCCGATTTTAGTAAAAACATTTTTTATGAATATTTCCGAAACCAATCACTCGATCTATCTGAAATTTAGCATCAAATTGTGGAATCATGACCTTCATACGCATGTGTAGTTTTGTATTGACAAGGTTACCGCAAAGTGTAAAAAAAAATTTTGAAAATTAAAAAAAAAATGTCTAGGGGCAGTTGAAATTTTCAGAGTAGGTTAGGGAGATGAATATCTCGGTTAAGTTCGTTATTGGGCAAAATAGGCCAGATGGTTTCGGAGTAACGAAAAAAAAAAATTTTTTTTAAGTAACAAATTTAAAATTCAATTTTTATTTAAGATACATTTTCACCATAAAAATCCATTGATATCATTTTCAACTCCAACAAGCTAATACTTTCGGAGATATAATTTTTCGAAATTTCAATAATGAATCACACTTCTATGTTTTCACAGAATGTTATAATTATTCTATCTAAGCTTTATTATATGATATGTGTTCATACTCGTACATATCATCCTGTTCTATAAGAGAGAGTCAAATACATTTCAGCTATTTTAATTTGATTTCTTCCACACTTTTTTCTTGAAATTGCAACCTTCCTTCTTTAATTGATTATATGTTGAAAGAAAGTAAGAAAGGTGACTTTGCAACAGGCAGCTCTTATTGCCTTTGGTGAGCTGGGTCGTGAGTTAGAAGGCTATTATTTGATATTAGGATATAATATTTTGGGTGCCACCAGATTTTTATTTAAGAATCTAATTATACACCTAAATCTGGAAAGTGTAATATGGTGAATAGGTACATCTCGTGTGAGGAAATAAAAAGAAATAATTAAAAGTGAGAATTTTATACAAATTAAATTCTTCAACGAACATTTTCCCAAAGGTACCTTGGTGATTATTCTAAGTATCTATTAAATCTATCTTAATAACTAAATTCCTATCAACTAAAAATTTCATATATGTACAAAAATCCAAAAATCACAGATCTGACCTTTGCGTGTCCAGTAAAATCACTCCGTATCACAAATCCCGAAGTTCTTATCTTATGTCCTTCTTCCAGAATATTCCTTAGTAGAATGTCTAGGAACATATATGTAGATCGGACACATAACGCCGGTAGGTAGATATGAAAGAGGCAGATACAACGCAGAAAGGTATGTCCTTAAGTCCCCCTTATTTTAGGAGGAACTTATTATATTAGGTAGAGAAAATGTCCAACCAACAAGTGAATTACTCAGGTGGAATCCCAGCTGTTATGTGTGTAATATTATTCCAATGGTGAATAATTGCCTCTTATGAACAATTAGTACTTGCTGAAGATAGCTCGATAAGGTATATTATTCAGAGATATACGACGCTTGATGTTTACTCAAGATAGATCTCACATCTCCTTTCCCGTTTCCTCAATTGGAAAATGAAATATACGCGTTGGCGCAAGCGCAATCCTTATATTGGAGAACTTTTAACATTTGAATGTTACAAAATATTTCTGTTACACCTTGAATCTCTGATTGTGACCGCCTTCCTACAAAAGAAGCAAGAAAACTATTATTGTTATATGTCTATTAGCAAGCAGCACAACCCACTATATCTACTAGCCTGGAAGATGATAAAATGGCAACACCGTTCAGAGACGTTCGTCAGTCGAACGTTTCTTCGTTTGTTATTGTAAAAATGGACGATTACTTCTGATTCTGGAGTTAACCATTATTGTTTTTCGCGGGCATTTCGTGGTATTTTTTGTGTATAACGGTGTCAAATGTGAATTAATGCAATGCAGTGATAAATATGGTCGGATATTTATATGTTCAGTGATTAAACTGCAGTGTGTAAATAGTGAAATTTCCTTTGGATTATTTCTACTTATTGGAAATGATTACATTTCAGTTGAGCCTATAGACAACAAGATGGACTAGAAATATGAGTGAAATAGAACTTTCATTTCTTCCGATTTTATAAATTATCTAGAAGAGGACATAACTCGAAAATTGATGTTTAAAAATCACTCACCTACTAATTTTGGGTCGTACATTGCGAATCTGAAGTCAAAAAAGTCTGGTCGCTTCTATTTTTTTCGAAAAAAATTCCGAAAGTTTCCAATTTAACCTCACTTTGTCACCATAATAACATCGTTATAAACCGTTTTATAGCTGAATATTCATCCTGAATGATATCTTATTGACTCCTTAATCATTTCTGAAGAATGATTTTCCTCATGATTCCCTTATTGCAATGAAATTTTCTTGTTTATGTGTAACATATTTTCATCCATTTTGAATCCTGAAATTGACATAACAGCTGATCATACTGGCAATGGGCGACGTTGCCATATTGTAACTATATTCAGAAGTATTAGGTAGTGTTTTTAGGTTAATATGCAGTTTAACGCCCCCTCGTAATTATCGACTTTTTCAAGTTTTTCGAAGAAAATATGCATTGTACAGTGATTTTTGATGATTTTCAATAGTGGCAAACTAGTATTTTAGGAGATATCTAACGGAATGGGGAGTGAATAGGGGTGCTGGGTGGGGTAATACATTTTTTTTCGTTATTTTTTTTTCAATTTCCAGGGGTACTGTACTAACCTAACCTACCATATTCACCTGAGATGTCGTAAAGATTAAGACTGTACCTTTATGAATTTTCGCCATAGGTACAGTCTTAATCTTTACGACATCTCAGGTGAATATGGTAGGTTAGTTTAGGTTAGTACAGTACCCCTGAAAATTAAAAAAAAAATTACGAAAAAAATTTATTACCCCACCCAGCACCCCTATTCACTCCCCATTCCGTTAGATATCTCCAAAAAAACTAGTTTGCCACTATTGAAAATCATCAAAAAATCACTGTACAATGCATATTTTCTTCGAAAAACTTGAAAAAGTCGATAATTACGAGGAGGCGTTAAACTGCATATTAACCGAAATGGATTTTGATGACTCGGCCTTTAAACGTATTCTCATGGCCGATTGAATCCATCACAAAAATTAATTGAAATAAAAACACTACCTAATACTTCTGAATATAGTTACAATATGGCAACGTCGCCCATTGCCGGTATGATCAGCTGTTATGTCAAATTCAGGATTCAAAATGGATTGTAATATGTTACACATAAACAAGAAAATTTCATTGCAATAAGGGAATCATGAGGAAAATCATTCTTCAGAAATGATTAAGGAGTCAATAAGATATCATTCAGGATGAATATTCAGCTATAAAACGGTTTATAACGATGTTATTATGGTGACAAAGTGAGGTTAAATTGGAAACTTTCGGAATTTTTTTCGAAAAAACTAGAAGCGACCAGACTTTTTTGACTCCAGATTCGCAATCTACGACCCAAAATTAGTAGGTGAGTGATTTTTAAACATCAATTTTCGAGTTATGTCCGGTTCTAGATAATTACCTTTTTTGATGACCTTTCTAATAATTTTTCAACAAAAATTGATACATCTGAATAGGAGATCAAGAAGCTCAAAGAATCTATTTATTTTTAAATATGTATTCAATTTCCAAAAGTCTGCATCTGTAGATGCTTCAGTTGAAATCAATAAGGACCTTATTATTCATCTTAAATTATTCATTGAAAATGTTCAGATTTTCTGCAGTGATTTGAAATGGATTCTTCCTTTCGATCTTACCTTTACCCGAGCAGATGGTCTCAATCTCAGATCAATAAGTAAACATTTCCCGCTACAGAAATAATAATAATATTAATAATAATAATAACAGTGCTTTATTTCAGATCATTTCCATTAAACTAAACAAAGTTGTGAGGAATGAAATGATATTGTGTCAAAAAATAACATACATACATGTATGAAAATTCAAATTAGTGAGGATTAAAAAATTCCTCTAGCGTGTATGGCTCTAAGTTTAAAAGATATTTTTTCTGTGACGGGAAAAAAATTTGACATTTCATCTCTGTTGACAGGTAACAAAATATAACTTTTCAGGAAATTACTTTTTTCCCCGGGAAAAAAGTGAATACTTTTTTCCCGGATATATATACATATAGATAATGGAAGATAATTGCTACTTGCGCTGCTTCTATCAACTTCGGTGGAGTCAGAGAAAACTCAGAATCAAGCATTTTTAACTTTATAGTATTCAAAATAACTACTAAACAATTACTGAGTTCGCAATTTTTGAATCAAATCACAAAATTAAATTGACAGATATTTGATTACACTGAAGTTTTCCTTAGCAACGCAGGTCTAATAGCTTACTAGTTTAAAAATTCAAATTTCATATCGATAACATTCTGACTTTAATATATTGTAATAATATGTTCTTTCACTATTAAATCGTCGTTTTTCCTGTCACAGAAAAAAATAGTGTATTATACACGGGAAAAATATTAGATTTCAGCTCTCGGTTTTTTGTCTCCCTCCGCTTCGCGTCGGGAGACAACATAACCTCGAGCTAAAATCTAATACTTTTTTCCCTTGTATAATAAATAACTATTAAATAATTTTTTTTTGAAGACAGTGTTTCCTTCTATGTTCTTAATATGATTTGGTATAGAATTATATAATTTTAGGCATCTATATTCTGTTTTTTTCTGGGATGTTGTTAGATTGAGTTTGGGGTACAAATAGTCTTGGATTGTTTCGTAGGAAGAGAACACATTCCTGTATATAGATTGCATATATCGTCAACACTCCTATCTTTTTGAAAATATTTCTGCAGGATTGGTCATATTTCATTTTATTGAGAATTCTAATTGCTCTCTTCTGTGCAATAAACAGTGTGTTTATATTTCCTGCTCCATAAAAGATGATTCCAAACCTCAGTTTTGCCTCAATTGTTGCATGGTATACCGTCTTAAGATGAGTGTTTCCGATGTAGCATGATATAATTCTGAAACCATATATGGAACTTGTTACCTTATCGCATAGACTGCTTATGTGTTCTTTCCAGCTTAAGTGTTTATCTATAACAATACCCAAGAATTTGGTATAGTTGGAAAGGTTGAATTCTTCTTGATTCAGATATATCATGTCATTGAGATCTTCGGTTCTTGAATTAGTTGGTGTGAAGAGTATTAATTGTGTTTTTTCCTTGTTGATAATAAGATTATTGCTCTCAAACCATGTATTGCTTTCCTCCAAAATTCTTTCACATATTTGTTTCAGCTCCATACTGAACCTTTCAACTATAAGTATATTGACATCATCTACATAGTTCACAGTAGTTACCTTCCCATTTTCGGTATCTCTATTTAGTACATAATCATTTAGATAAATTATGAAGAATAGGGGTCCTGCAATACTTCCTTGTGGTATACCTAATAAAGTGTCTTGCATGGTTGACTTCACTTTGCCTTTATCTATTTCCACCTCAACCAACTGTTTCCTGAAGGAAAAATATGATTTCACCCATTCCAATGCTGGTCCTCGAATACCATACCATTCCAATTTCTTCAACAACTTACCACTATCAAGGCAGTCATATGCTTTAGATAAGTCCAGAAACATACCTAGGGCTAACTCTTTATTCTCAAAAGCCTCCACCATTTTAGTGATGAATTGGAATACTGCTGTTTTTATAGATTTTCCCCTTAAGTATCCATGTTGATTTTTCCTGAAGATATTATTCTCTATAAAATATTCCATAATTCGTCTACAGTAGGCCATCTCAATGATTTTAGAAAAACTTGGTAAAATGCTTATGGGTCTATAGTTGTTGTAATCGGTAACATCACCCCTTTTATGAACTGGCTTGACAACTGCTATCTTCAATTTATCAGGAAAAACCCCATACCTGAAAGAGTTATTGATGATATAATTTAGCTGCGGCGTTATTTCTTCGGCTGTTTGCTTAATAATGTTATTTGAAATTCCATCGTATCCACTAGAGTATTTATTTTTCAGTAATTTGATTGTTTCCCTTGTTTCTCTTTCTGTCATTCTCTTCAGCAGCATGGATCTATCAAGATCTTCAAAGCTGTCACTATTTACAGCTGGTATGCCTTTTGTTAGTCTTTGTCCCACGTTTATGAAAAAGCTATTCATTTCATTTACTGTTTTTTGGGGGTCTTCTTTCATTTCAATTACTCTCTCTTTTTTATTTTTCAAAGAATTCACTAGGCTCCACATTGCTTTATTTTTATTGTCCGAACTTTCCATGAAATATTCAAATTGCCTTTTTAACAATAGATCATATTCAATTTTTGTTTCACGATACATATCTTTGAAAGCCTTGTTGTGGGTACTGAGAACCAGTAACACATCCAAATTATTTTTGTTCTCCCTAATGGTAGGATCTATATTATTCATGTTGGATTTTCTTTTTCTTGATACTCTCCTCAGTGGAAATGCTGCATCAAAATAATTCAAATATATACCATGGAAAATGTTGAACTGTGAATTAACCTCATTTTCAGGTGTTTCATAAAATACTTTCCAGTCATGATTATCCAATAGCTCTTTGAAGTGTATTATGTTTCCTGTTGTTAACCTGCGTTTGTATATTTTATTATCAGGTTTTCCCCAAATTTTGAAGGTTATTTTCTGCGCTGTATGATCTGAAATGTGTGTTTGGAGAACACTTGTTCCATACATTTCCTCTGTATTTGTAAAGATGTTATCAATACAGGTAGCTGTTGTTGCCGTAATTCTAGTTGGTTGGTGTATTGTCTGCTGTAGATTATATGTTTTTAAAAGGCCTAGCCATTCCCATTTTTTTAAGGAATCTTCCATCATGTCTATATTGAAGTCTCCAACTAAAGTGGTTGTGACATTTTCATTAAAAAGTTTTGCCAATATGGGTTCAATATTTTTTGCAAGAATATTTATATTTCCATCATTATATACTGCAATACATACATGCTTTAATCCTTCTAGATTGAATTCCAATCCCACACATTCAAATTTTCCTTTCACTGAAACTTTTTTAATGTCCTTTCTTTCTTTGGCCTGTACTTTATTTTTGGTATATATAGCAACTCCTCCATGTTCCATTTTATTTCTACAAAAGGATGTTATGAGTGAAAAATCTTTGATAGCATGATATTCTAACTGTTCTTCGGTTTTCCAATGCTCAGTTAAACACAGAATTTGAACATCCTTATGTTCATCTAAGGTTTCCTCTAGGTACTCTACTGCATTTCCTAAAGAGCATACATTCTGGTGTAGTATACTTAACTTATGTGTGTGTGGTTTGTTTGTTTCGGTTTTATTGTCATCTTCTTTGGTGTTATCGACTCCGGGACTTATCCCCTGTTCTTGCCTAAAAAATGTTGTCCTTTTCGGAAATCGAACCTTGAAAATTTGATTCCAGTTGGCCAGAATTCATTTTTGTATATATTCTCTTTGATCCTAAGTGGGACCCCAACTAATACACATTTATAGTTCATATTTTCTTGGTTCCTTGCTTCTATTCTCTTCACGGATACCTCATCAGTTGCAATTTTTCCTTTATCCGCTATGTACTCTGCTATGTGTTTTTCCTCGACGGTCTCTTCCACATGAGAGATAAAAAGTCATAGCTTTTTCCCTTCATTGCCTGACTTTGCAGATTTGAACGCTGTGTTGTCCACTACTCCTGTTCCAACATTTGCTTTCCTACGATTTTTATATCTGACGGTAATGAATTCATCGGAGGTTTGAATTAATTCAGATTTCCTACCATCAGTACCATCTATTTCAGTTTGTTTTGCTCGGATTGGTATGTTTAGGTTATGTTTATGTATCGCCCCCTTAGGGGATAGTTCAGATGCATTATTTTCGATGTGCCTGTCATTTGGCTGTTGCTTTTTGACATTCTGTGATGTTTTGTTTATGTTTAGATTTCTGACAGACTTGACGCTATCCGTAATCTTAATAGAAGGAATTGTTTCTATCCTTGTTTGTTGTTTACTTTCTTGTTTTTTGTTTCCTTCTAGATTATTTATTTTTTCCACTAAAAGGTTATTGTTGAATGTCAGTATTTGGTTCTTCTCTGATATTTCCTTTAGCAATTGTTTTAGATATGTATTCTCCACCTCTAGTATTTTATTTTGGATGGCCACATCCTTCGGGTACGCCAAAGGTTCTTCATTGGGTTCTAACCTCTGATGCTTGCATGCTGCATTTTCCAGGTTGCCGGACTTTATTAGACATGATTTATGGAAGTTATTATAGCATTTTCCACACTTCACGTATTCTTTCACTCTTTTGGCACAGTATGCACATTTATATTCACTATTTTCCCCATCTTTCTGGGAGCTCGTATCAACGTCACTTTCATACGTTGCCATATTTAATAATATAATAATATAATTAATGGGGATTCAGATTCGGAATTTATCAATTTGTTTTATCGACATTTTTACTCAGTTCAGATCAAAAAATAATTTTATGTGAATTTACTCTTTGTAGCATTGAATTGATATTCTGAATTCACATAGACTTGTAGTTGTGGTTTACATTCATAAATCATTCTAAATTCACCTTGTTCTGTTTTCGCAAATTAACTTTTGAAAAATTTTGTAGAAAATACGAAACACAATGTTATTGTCCACCGAATGGAAAATAAACAGAAACATTTGTAGATAGCAGAAACTTACCATTATAGTAAGAACCAAAACAAGACAAACTCTAAGATGATTATCACAATTTTCATTAGCCTACCTAATTATAGTCTTATATATTAGTTATGTTTGGGAATATATTTTTATTTTGAGAATTCAAGTTTATAATTTTTTGGTAATTGTCTAGAACATCACATAACTGTCTAATCGTCCTGAAAATTCACTTGCTAATTTTGGGTTATAGATAACGAATCTGAAGTTGAAAATCCGTGCTCTCTTCTAGTTTTTTTTTTTAAATTCCAAAGTGTCCAAAATCACAACACTTCATCTCGTAATTACATTGTTTTAAACTGTTCTATCGGTAAATATTCATCATATATAAGATCTTATTGTAGTCCTCATCATTTTTCGACAGTAAATCATTTGAAAAATGATGAAATAGTCGAAATTTCATCAAAATCCAGCGCTACCGCATTGAAGGAGTATGCGTCTAAGAGACGATTAATTGCAGCGTTGTCAGACTGTGTTCCAGGCTATCTCTATAGTGGGCTGTGTAAGCACTTAATTGCCTGTTTATTGGTACATAATCCTTTTTCTTTCAGATGCGTAAACATCAAGAGGAATGGTTACAAATTGCAAATAAGTTTGATCAGAAATGGAATTAGCCTCACTGTTGTGGCAGTATCGATGGGAAACAATTATGTTTACAAGCTCTAATAAATACTGGAAGCGACTATATTTCAACTTACTACATTTTTTTTCAGCATAGTGCTGTTAGCCGTATTGTTGACGCCAACCACTGCTTTACGACCTTTACGTTTTTAAATGTAGATGGCCAAGGACGTTTGTCTGATTGCTGAGTATTTGCTTAAACAACATTTAAGCAGTTACTTGAAACATCTTCCTTGAATCTCCCACCAATGAACATTTAACCAGGAAGAACGTCACCTTCGCATTTTGTATTTGTAGCTGATGAAGCACTTTGCATTGCAACCCCATATTATGACACTCTTCCCAGGCCCTCAACAGAAAGGTTCACAGCGTCGAATTTACAATAACAGACATAGCAGAGCAAGGTCTGGTCTAGAAAATTCATTTGGAATGTTATCGTCTGTATTCAGGCTATTGAAAAAACCAATGCTACATGTACCCCAAAGGGTAGAAAAGGAATGTCTAGCAATCTGTTACCTCCATAATTTTCGTCGAAAAAGTCTTCATCGTACTATACCCACCAGAAACATTTGATTCCGTTGATACGCTCTCGTCGGGAGAATATTACCTGATACATGGATAGCCAAATGGGAAATGATAGGATTTAAATGGATTCCTTGAAAACTTAGTGTGCTAGATATTAAATTTTGAAATTCAAGTATTGAAAAAACTACCCCGCAGTCCGTCGGGAAGTCGTTTCTCAGGGGATATTATTATCGGTATAAGAAACCCACATACAAAACCTGTATGTACTCCGGCGAATAGTTAGATATTAAATTTTGAATTTTAAGGTTTGGAACAAGTACCCCGGAACTTCTCGGGAAGTCGATCATTTTTTCCGGGGATATTTTTGTCGGTATAAGTAACCCACATACAAAATCTGTATCTGCTCCACCGAATAGGCCCGGAGATTTAAAAATTTGTATTTCAAGGGTGGAAATAACTACCCCTGCAACCCCTCAGGAAGCCGATCATTTTCTTTGCGGATATTGTTTATGGAAAAGCAACTCACTTACAAAATCTAGACGTGCTCTGGCGAATAGTTCCGCAGATATTAAATTTTGAAAATCAAGGGTTGAAAAAACTACCACGCATTCCCTCGGAAGTCGATCATTTTCTCTGGGGCTATTGTTATCGGTATAAGTAACCCCCATACAAAATCTGTATGTGATCCTACGAATAGTTCCATTAAATTTTAAATATTAGGATTGAGAAAAATACTCCACAACCACTCGGGAAGTAGATAATTTGTTCAAGGGATATAGGGATATAGGTTCTCCGGCGAAAGTTCATGAGATTTTAAATTTCGAAATATAAGGGTTGAAAAACTACCCCCGCAGCCTCACGGGAAGTCTATCATTTTATCAGGGGCTATTGTTATCCCTAGTAATATCACAAGTGATTGAAATTTCGCGATAAGTCTTTCGACTTATTCCTAACGAAACTGAGTCACTTGAAAACACCACGAGTCCGAAGGACGAGTGGTGTTTTCTCTAAGCAACTCTGTTAAGTTAAGAAATAAAAGGCAGACTTTTGAGATAAATTCAATCACGAGTGATATTTCATTAGACCATTTCACGAACAAAATGACTCATGTTGACATCTGTTATTTATATTTATCATTTGTCAAACAGTCCATATACATGGTTGAGTTGTTGAAAACGCCAAATAATAATCATAA
The DNA here is from genome assembly GCA_937662695.2 of Halyzia sedecimguttata. Taxonomy (NCBI): domain Eukaryota; kingdom Metazoa; phylum Arthropoda; class Insecta; order Coleoptera; family Coccinellidae; genus Halyzia; species Halyzia sedecimguttata. The sequence goes on along the minus strand of OW569416.2, from coordinate 2,787,480 downwards.
GACAGTTGGTGTTTTCGCGATAATATGAGCTGTCTTTGGCCTGTGGTTGCTCAGATTTTGAATAGGTACTTACAAATACCTACTTCTTAAAATGAAACTCCATCCTTCTGTTATTGTCGTAGATGAACTTCTCAATTATTTTTTCTTATAAGTCAGGAACTAAATTTTGTTGCATGGACAACATTATTGTGAGCGTCGTCAGTTTTTCTTCCGACATTGTATTCCATAGACACGTTTTGATCAATTATAAAGTAGATAAACATCTTTCAGTTTCTGCAGTTGTCATTGGCATCGATATTAAAATAACCTAAACTTTACATATTTCACTAAACGTTGAATCCAAAGCATACGACACTACATTAAATTTAACGTACGTAAGCAACCGGTCACGTTCTCTCTTTATTGCTATTAATCAAGTCTTCCGACTCGTTATGACCACGTAGTGCAAGATTGCATTTGCCGCACAATATCGACAATTTTTGACAGGACGTAACGGTTTTGTGATACCATTTCGTTGTGATTACGAATGTTTTCGACATATGCACTACTTAATCCAGATTCCAGAAGCGATATTTGTTGTGCCCAATAGCTGGAAGCTTACAATATTGTTCATATGTTCGGCCCATTTTTCGTGTTTTTTTATCTTTTGATCCAGATGTTTAGAATCACGTACACCTTCTTTTGTCCAGTTATCGTCCCCATCAAACAGTAAGCAAACGATTCAAAAAATGGATTTTTTTTCTTCACTTCCGCACATCTAAAGTATTTACGTAAACATTTGTATCAAATTTCTGCGTAAACCCCGCTCGATTCTTATAGCCGGGTTGCACTTGACTTAAATTCAATACGGCATATGTCGTTCATTGTTTTTAATATTAACCTTGTCCACCTAACTCAAAGAACTATAGTTTAATTCCGTTAGACCACACACCCTCATTGTCAGTCCTTAAATCCTCAACGCAACTTTATAACACGTAACAATTGGCACTATTATTTATTCCGTATTCGGTTTATTCCTCTCTGGGCTCTTATTTCCGCGCCCAGTTCGTCACTAAAAACTGAGTGGAACTAGCGCACTATCCTGATCTCTGATTGGTCACGTTTGCCGTTTCCATTGTAACCGGCGTTTACGCTTTGGGCTTTCGAGATTCCGCTCCCCAGCATATTGCGGAGTGCAGACGATCGTCGCTCATAGTATACCTTCTCTATGCGCAGGCTTAACGCAAATGTTATTATTGTGAAATATAGATGGTAGCTAGGCAGACATGTATGAATTTTAATTGAATCTTGAATCCATATTGAAGACAATACCACGAATATGAAATATACAAATTGAATTTTTATTTATGTATGTACGTCATTTTTCTAGGGAGGGCGGCGCCCCGCTGCCCTCTGTAGGCAGCCGCCCCTCTAAGTAACCCACATACAAAATATGTGTGTGCTCCGGCGAATAGTGTCCGAGATATTTGGCGAACAGTATTATTATTGACGGACAAATGAAAAAACGTCATATACGACACATAGCTGACTTTATTAAAAAATAATTTATTTCTCATACATATTCTTAAAGCTAAACATATTCACAACACTATCAAATAAATATACAAAATATACCAATATGGAGTCAATATATGTTTTAATTGTATAGGTACGTTTAAATTTGTATAAAAATTGTTTATAAAATACAATATTCGGTTGTCTTCATTATATCACTTGAAAAGGAAGAATGATGAAGGAAAAAAAATTCTTCACATTCATAATTAATAAATGTCATTTCGAACATCAGTGACAAAAAGATTTAGCATTAAAGTTTGTAAATTTTCGACAATAGAGAGTTATAAAAATATTCAGTTTTGACGAGATCCTCGAAACATTTCGAATTTAAACTCTCCATCCTAATAAAGCATCAATTAGAAAGACAACTGCGTTGATGATTGCCAGACTGCCCTTTATCAAACCATAGTTTTTACTGTCTGCTCCATTATCTTTGAATATATCAATGTTATAATATCCGGCTGCTACGAATAGGACAACTCCGACGATAGAATAATATAGGTCGAGTTTTGATCCAACTGCAGAATCGACCACTTTTCCTGCAAAAGAAATAAAAAATTAATTTCAGGGATCAGGCAATTACGAATATCAATTCTATAAAAAAAACTGGTGAAATATAGGTATTGGAACAAAATGTTAATTAATCATCGTCGTTAGTCTTCTTCCTGTGATGACTCTTCGACTACTAATAAAAAGAAATCCTTGACGAAGTACAGAGTTTGGATTATGAAAAGGAACTGGAGGGAATTTTCTCAGATCTTTTTCCTCTACGTTGCCGATATTGGGCTGAACCGAATCCTTGAGGTTTATTTTTTTGATCAGGTTTTAGAGGGTTTGCGTGATGCGCAGTCGAGAGCGAAGGATTGGTTCGGTATGAACGGGCTGATGCTGAATCAGAACAAAACAAATGTTTTAGTATGTACTTCGAATCCGCTGGACTCCGAATTCAAACATAGTGTTAAGTCCTTGGGCTTGTATTTGGATGCTAAACTTACTTGGGATATTCACTGTGAAGAACTCTCAAAAAAATTGAGCAAGAATATTTTTGTGATTCGTACTCTCTCATATAAAGTTTCGGTGGAAATATAGCTGACGGCCTACCATGCTCTATACCACTCTTTGATAAAGTATGGAATTAAAGTGTGGGGTAAGACTCCACACGCCGGTAAGATCTTTTCACTTCAGAGAAAAGCAGTTAGAATTTTGGACAATTTGGATTACAGAGCAGATTGTAAAAGCTCTTCCCAAAAATTTGGAATTCTTACTCATCCAAGTGTTTTCATTTTTGAATACTTGAAATTTGTTCATAACAGTCAAACCCATACCCTCAATTCAGATATTCACCATCATAATACAAGAGCAAGACTGGATGTCAGAAATGAGTTCTGTAGGCTGTCTAAGACACAAAATGGTCCAAAGTTTTGACCTTATAAATTATATAATAGGCTACCTCATCGAGTGAGAAACTTGAAGGATCAATTCTGCAGCAAAATATAAACATATCTTGCTGAAAATAGCTTCTATTCTATAGATAGAGGAATTTCTTGTAAAACAGATGATGTAATTACCAGAATTTGTGTTGACGAATGTAAGTCGAAAGACATTAGCATGAATAAAGATTATTATTATTATTTTTCCTCCGCGTGATATTAGAGAGACTCAGAACCGATGACACTTTGATTTCCTAGGTGTACCGTTCTTAGTTCAGTAAGGTTGCTGGAGTTGAACAGAAACTGTTCGGTAGTTCTGCATCATCGACACAAGGAACAGCCAGGTGCCCCATTACCTTCAAATGTTTTATTAAACAGGCACCAGTCACCAGACTTAATTGGTTCCTTTCCAAATTAGGAAATTGTCAGCCTCATTCTGCCTCGACTGCCTGAGGTCGTTCCCCGTGCTCCATTCAAGGGAAAATTTCTTATCGAGCCATTTCTACGAAAACATTGAGAGATGTACGACATATAGTTAGTGACCAGGCCAGTAAATAATGAGCGTGCCTGCATCTCCTTGCACGGCCTAGTATTTATGTTGTGCACCGGATAGTAGATATCCTTCAGACCATTATCTCCTCCAATCACGCGCAGTGCTTCACTTCATTCTTCCACTAGTTATGAGTTGATCTAACTAGCCAGAATAGTACGAGAAAGAACTTTCGACAAAGTACAAAGGCTGGCCTGTGTGTGTGTATCACTAGAGCTATGGGAACCTGTCCTACAAAGGTACTTGAGATCATCACAAATCTCACACCACTTCATCTAGTGATAGAGAAAATAGCCCATGAAGCCATTCTCAGAATATCTAGGGAAGGAACAGGTAATGAGAGTATTAAAAACCAGAAAACCTGGTACAGGGAATCCACCACCCAAGTTATTGAAAGAAATACCATTAAATGGTACACAGACGGTTCAAAAACCACTACAGGAGCTGGCGCTGGAGTATATGGGCCAGGCACCAAATGCTACCTATCGCTAAGCTCCTATCCGAGCATCTTTCAGGCAGAAGTACTTGCATTAGAAAGATGCGTGGAAATGAACCTATAAAGGAACTATCAGAGATGTGATATAGCAATCCACTCTGACAGTCAAGCTGCTATTAAAGCTCTGAGCTCCCATGTTATCGAGTCCAAGATAATATGGGAGTGCCGAAAAAAACTCAATGAAGTAGGCAAAAACTATAGGGTCTCCTTGGTCTGGGTTCCTGGTCACGCGAGAATCATAGTAAATGAGGAGGTCCACACACTTGCCAAGAAAGGAGCACAAACCCCCTTTATTGGCCCGGAACCCTACTGTGGGGTTGGTAGATACACCTACAAAAGCGAATTTCGAATGAAAGAAGAAACTGAAAGAGGTATTTTCTGGAGATCTTTCCCCGGATGTATCACTCCAAGAAATTCATCCGGAACTTTGATATTGTCAGATCCAAGAAATACTTGGACCCCAGTAAGAACACGCTGCACCTCCTCACAGGACACTGTGGCCTTAGAAAGCATATGATGAGATTAGGGCTAGCAAAAACTGACGAGTGCCGATTCTGTTGGGGGGAATACGTAGCCTCCTCAAGCCACCCCAGATACTGGAGTTCATCAGAACTGTGGAACTGGAAGGCGAGCTGTAGATGGTAATTACATCGACAGCTCTGATGGGGGGCACAATAGACCTTAAGGTCGCAGTGCGTCGTTACCCCCTACAACAATACACAATATGAATTGATCTTGACTTCAGAAAGGGATTTTAGTATTTCCTGACTCTCACAGCATAATATATGGATGTGTTTGCCAGAGTATCCCCTAGGAATACTCCCCAGCGTGCAGACCAAAACTTGCTTATAGTTCTGCATGTACTAGAGAGCAGTCCTTTGAAAAAAGGGATAGCCAGATTGGTGCGACGATCACAACCCCCGCACCGGCACCCGTGGGCATCACATAGCCATCGGTAAACCAGGTGAGGCTCTCCGGTTTAAGAAGCCTGTATGGTGTACAACAAGGACCTAGATCTGGAAAACAACTACACTGTAGTCTGTAGTAGGGTTCGTCAAAGTAGAAGTAGTTGCCCGCACGGTCACACCTATACGGAGGATGGAGGCGTCAACATCCTCCTCTTTTAAGAGCCCTTGCGTGTCCCCTGAACAATCCAGTATCACGCCATTCCCAGATAATAAGTGCTGTTTTCTTTTCATAGCTCACCGCGCGACGATGAGGTGTATGGGAGATACACCCGTTAGTCATTCTAAGGATGCCGTGGAAGAATTCTCAGAAGTGACTATAAAGATCAATGATGATACATGAATGATCTCTCAAAACCACATATAAAATAGATATTCCTCAAAATTTTATCAACGGACATATACATATAAAGGATGTATTGTGTATTACTGTTATACTTTAGTAAGGTAGACTAGCCTCCTCGCGGTGCACCCTGGGAAACGTGACTCACCTCACGGCTAAATTAGTCTACAACAACGAACCACCAGACCGTCCTTTTGGATCTCCTGGTGAACACATTGAAATGAACCAACAATCATCAATAGAATTCGCAAGGGTCACGGAATCTGCAACAAAAGCAGATGTCCCGTTTCCTCCTTCAGTGGCACACTACAAGAGCTACATGACCTCACACCGAATGCAGCAGAATGGCTACGACAGTGTAACTTGCGGCTGTGATCCAAATATTTGATATTTAATTTAGTGAATTGTGAATTGATCAATGTGTAATTGTTCATACGAATATATATATATATATATATTGAAATAGTTATTTACGATACGAGTTGGATACAGATATCATTAAAGCACGAATGTCAAAATTGAACAACGAGGCCGTAGGCCGAGTTGTTTAATTTAACATGAGTGCTTTAATGATATAGTATCCTACGAGTTACGTACAAAATTTTATCTACAACTGCTTGTTTTCATCCTTTCGAGAAATATTCTGAAATGATCAATTAATTCGTACTCTCAATTAAATATTCAACATGAAGCCATAGATAAAACGTTCATTTTGTCTATGCATGGAGCAAGTCGCGTTGTGCGTTGCTATGGCTACACACATGTAACAATAACAACAGATATAAATGCCGCTTCTTCAAATTTTCATTTTATCTGAATTATATATTAAGTTTCAAAATGAGTTCAAGTGATGAACTTCCTTCTGATATAGAAAACGAAGCGCATAATGTCATAACGGATCTGGTGCCATCTACATCAAAAAAGAAATATGAAGATGCATTTGATCGATATGAAAAATGGTGTAGTGAGAAGAATGTCAAACATATAACAAGCGAAAAGGTTTTGTTGGTTTATTTCAAGGAAATGAGCGAAACACAAAAGCCCACATCACTTTGGTGTTATTATTCAATGTTGAGGACAATAATATCGATAAATTAAAATTGGTTCAAGCACTGACGTGAAGTCAGGAGCTTTTGCGCGTATGTTCTATTGTCCATACTCCTGTAATGAACACTCTTCTTAATCGAATTTACCATGATGAATTCTATTGTCTATTCTCCTGTATTGGACACTCTTCTCAATCGAATTCACCATGATGATTTTTATTGTCTATTCTCCAGGAGAATGGACAATAGAATTCATCATGGTGAATTCGATTGAGAAGAGTGTCCAATACAGGAGAATAGACAATAAAAATCATCATGGTAAATTCGATTAAGAAGAGTGTTTATTACAGGAGTATGGACAATAGAACATACGCGCAAAAGCTCCTGACTTCACGTCAGTGCTTGAACCAATTTTTTTTCTATTAAAAGGGTCCAATCAGGAGAACGGACAATAGAATTCATCATGGTAAATTCGATTAAGAAGAGCAAAAGCTCCTGATTCACGTCAGTGCTTGAACCAATGTTCTATTGTCCATTCTTCTGTATTGGACACCCTACCATGGTAAACTCGATTAAGGGTGTCCAATACAGAAGAATGGACAATAGAACATACGCGCAATAGCTCCTGACTTCACGTCAGTGCTTGAACAAATTTTTATATCAGCCATTAAACCTTTTTAATTCTTCATAATCATTACAAGAATGTCTGTCGATATGGAATATGGTAATAATTTGACATTTGAACACATCGTTTAATGCATAATCAATTTCAATACTTTTGTCACTCCTTGATGAGATGAGATATCTGAAATTATAGATAAACTCTAAATATTCCATTCAATATTGAAATATTAAAATTAAATTTCCACTTATTCATGTATTTCAAGATAATGAACGTTTGAAGCTAATGATTCATGTAAATTGTCTGTGAAAATTTGTTTTCATGGGTTAGGGGAAAAGAGTTATTGTGAAAATAAGATTCATTTATTTAGATACCAATCTATATATTGTTTTATACTATCTACTAAGGGCCGATTTATTCAACCTCTCCGTAAAGTATTCGTCAACTATGTGCTCGTTGAATTTACTGATCCCCTTTAAAGTGAATATTTACAGATTACTTTCCTTTCGGTAAGGCTACTTGACAGTTTACAGGTCGTAAAATATATCAGCCCTCAGTGAACAAAAAAATTGTATACCTCACTGAAGCCGTAATACAAACAAAGGAAATAATTTCGAATAAAACTCTATTAACATATTCGATTATTTACTTCAAGAGAGATCAAGAATAACATTCATTTTGAAAATTTAATACTACATCAAGCAGCATGCAATGCATTTTTTCGAGTTTGGACCACTGCTGCCCACATAATCATGGAGGATTCGTGAAACACTGCAGGGAGGATAAATACTTGTATATAGATTATTATTAAAATATGATAACTGACTTTCTCCATTTCCTTATATTTATACTACTTCTCGTTGTAAAATATACTTGGATTTTCCTCCGCAACACTAGGATACATCATTTTCAAAGTTAGCGTTGAATTATCAAGCCATTCTATTATAATATTAGTAAAATCTGTTCTTCAGAGGTATTCATTGTTAAGCATGCTAAGCAACAAGCATTTAAGAAACATGTACCCGAAGTTCCACGGGAAAACAATATACATAATATATACCTACACACATGTTATATTGCATCACCTTCTACTCCTATATTTTAAAATATTCTGCAATTTGAAAAATTAAAATGTTTCGTTAAAAATGCCTATTATATAGGTACACGCTGGCATCCAAACACCCTGATGATGGATCGTAAGAGACCCATGATATCAGGAAAACAGATTTGTTTGAATAGAAACACTAGATTTTCTTCTTGGCTATTCCACTTTTGAACTTTAAAATATTTAGTGTTCATGTCATCTTGGTTGCCTCTTATCAATATTAAATTTTCTCATGAGATATACTTAAGCTTCACAAATATTCAATCGACTAAGTTCCATATACCTTGTTTTTAAGAATTCTATCTGCAGTAACTCCAAGAGTAACTCATGCATTCTATTTGTCGAAAAGCATTACTTTTTTGCTCTACGTCAACTGGACCTTAATTGATTCCAACCTGAAAGGAAATATTAAGACTTGGATTTCTCTGAGTGAAGTAATTCATTCAATTCACTTCTATTACTTACTGCTGATTTTTAGCCAGAAATCCTGAAGGACATATACCAGATATCTTCTTTATGAACAACTTTTCCACAGTTCTCCATAATTTGGAATTTCTTTCACATACGTAAACAATATTTCTAGATTCCTCCAATCTTCAAATACAAGGTAATCTCGATTATTTTCAACGGAAGGAATACTCGTTCTTACTTCGTGGATTGAGAATATTTTGTTTACGTTTTGTATTTGTGTTATGTGTTTTGATCAGATGTTGAGGTTAAAACGGGGCGCATGCGATGTAGGGCTATCATCTCCCATAGATTTGTGATGAAATAACACAATTTTCCCATAACATACGCGTAAAAGATATGTCATCATGACATTCATATTTTTATTTTTGAAGCTTCTCGCAAAAATACGACCATAGACAACATATCATACGACGATTCACATCCGCTACAGAACTCACAAAAGGCTGCGCGTTTCTCCAACAATATAGATCCGATCGTGTTCAAACTTGGAATTCTGCAGTAGAGTTAGGTTTTGCAGGCTCTCCCAAAATTTCAGCCATGCCGGACGAATAGTTTATGATATATAGAATTTTTTTCAATTATTTTTAATTATTTTTTTTTTAATTTTCTAGTTATACCATCCTCACGAAATTCTGCAAAAATTTTCGCGTTGGCATTCTACAACTAATAACCATGTTTGAATCCAATCGGTTTTGTATTCTTCGAGTTAATGAGGAACAAAAAACTACCAAATTTCAGAAAATTTTAGATGGCTATAACTCTAAAACCGTTTGGACGATTATGCTCATAAACAAACTCAAATGTCGCATTCAGATGCACAACCTAACCTGAAATTTTCAAGCCGCTATCTCCTTCCGTTCTCAGGTTATCGTGACAACAAAAATATTTTTTAATAATTTTTTAATAATTTTCTAGCAATACGATTCTCACAAAATTTCACGAACGTGCTTCGGTCTATATTCTACAACTATTCACCAAGTTTAAATTCGATCGGATTTATTTTGGTTGAAAACAAAATTATTACTCGGAAACCATTGGGCCGATTATACCCATTAACGAACTTGTCCGTCGTATTGGGATGCGCAACCCACCCTGAAAATTTCAAGTCGCTGGCTCTTTTCGTTCTCAAGTTATCGTGGCAACGGCCGGACGGCCGGACGGCCGGACGGCACCACAGAATTAAATTTCACATTTGGGCAAAACTATAACGCGTATGTTCCCCAGAACATACGCGCAAAAAGAATGTCGATATCAAGAAATATTTCAATTTAATTGCATTCTTAAAACGAAAACCAGAAGGGTACAAGCCTAGAAAATCCAGGGTATTTATCAAGGAGGAAATAGCAAGATTTTTATTGGAGGCTCCTGACGAGAGATTTCTATGCATGAAGGTAACTTATCGACATTCTTCCGAGAAAAGAATTATGATGCAATAATTATTTCAGGTCATTTTGATTATTGGTCTGGCAGGGGCGTGTCGGCGGGCCAAAATCACAAACTTACTTGTAGAAAATGTAAAAGACGAAGGATCATGTTTTCATATCATCATCCCAACTTGCAAGACAAAGACGAGAAGAGAGTTTTTTGTAACGTCAGGGAACAATGAAGGGTTGAATCACGTGGAAACTATCCGAAAATATATCAAATTGAGACCAGAAAATTGCGATCATGAACGATTTTTCATTTTTTATAAAGCAGGAAAATGCACGAAGCAGCCCGTTGGTGTGAATACCATAGGTAGTGTTCCAAGCCTAATCGCACAATTTCTGCAATTGCCTAATTCAAAGGAATATACTGGGCATTGCTTTCGGAGGTCTTCAAGTTCTCTCTTGGCTGATAGAGGAGCTGATCTTTTAACAGTGAAACGACACGGTGGATGGAAATCAAATACTGTCGCTGAAGGGTATATTGAAACTTCTGAAGCAAACAAAAAACGTACCGCAACGGCAATTCTAGGTCTTAACAAGAAAGTCTTTCTCGAACCAAAGAATATTTGCCTCTACTTCTAAGGACATAAGTCCAGCGACATGCACAGATGATGTTTATACTCAAAATATTTCTAGTGGAGTGTTAGGCCAGTCATCATTCCCTATTTCGATTTCAAATTGCAAAGATTTTGTTATTAATGTGTATAATAATAATGATAATAAATAATTCCAATAATCGTAACCTGGATAATTTTCGTTTTGCAATTCTGATATACTTTGATAGGATTGTTATTTCTGTGGTTCTCATTACAGTACAAGAGTTGTAATGAATTCATTACAGCACTAGTGTGTTAATGAAGAATGTTATGACATTTTTATGAGTGTCAAATCACAGTCATTATCTGACAGTTGTAGATAAAATAAATTTCCGTATGGTATATTCTACGATCATTAGTTCGAGGCTAATTGAGAAAAATATGGTGAAAATACGAGAAAAATCAGTCCAAATAGGGGCAATCCGTACAAATACAATGGAAGTTAATAAACCTTCGGTCCAAATTGTAGGAGGTTTGTTAATGACAGATCTATTCAGAAGAATCTTCTTCATAATTCAGATTCGGTTCTAACAAACCTGCATTATAATGAAACTGTTTCGGTTTTCTTTGTATAATGACTTTATGAGATACCTTGCTAACTTCTTGTGGAAACATTTGATCTGTTCCATATTCTGTAAAGTATTCAATAAGACTATACAGAAAATTTGTGCATATCTGAAAATCATTCATTTTTGCGCGTTTGTTCTGGGAAACATCGCGTTATCATTTTGCCCAAATGTTTTTCAATTTTTTTGCCGATAATGGTCTCAAACGATTAGGCTCAACTCACTGAAGAATTCGAGGTCAAATTTGATTCTAGCACGTCGTTGCCACGATAACTTGAGAATGGAAAAATATAGCGACTTGAAATTTTCAGGGTAGGTGGCGCATCTAAATACGTCGGACAAGTTCGTTAATGGGCATAATCGGCCCAACGGCTTCCGGGTAATAATTTTGTCATCAACCAATACAGATTCGATCGCATTGAGACTTGGTAGCTAGTTGTAGAATACTAATGCAAAGACGTTTGTGAAATTTTGTGAGGATCATGTCACTAGAAAATAAAAAAAATATATATTAAAAAATGTCACGATAACCGGAGAACGGAAAGAGATAGCGACTCGCAATTTTTAGGGTAGGTTGTTCATCTGAATGCGACATTTGAGTTTGTTAATAGCAATAATCGGCCAAACGGTTTTGTAGTGATACCCAGCTGAAATTTGGTTGTGATTTCCTCAATAAGTCGAAAAATACGAAGGCGATCCAATTCAAACAGGGCTATTAGTTGTAGAATGCCGACGCGAATATTCTTGCAAAACGCATGTTCTAGGAACAGCGTGCTATCATTTTGCTAAAATGTCTGTAATTTTCGATTTTTTTGCTGAAAATGGGTCGGCCGTCCGACTAGCCTGGATAACGTTCCAACGGAAAGAGCTAGATGGCAACTTTGAATTTTCAGGATACTCGCATTCGAATTCGACGCTTTAGTTCGTTAATGGGCATAATCGGCCTCGTTATCGGCCAAACGTTTTTGAAATTTTGGGAGGATCGTATCCCAAAAAAAATAAAAAAAAAATTGGTTCAAGCACTGACGTGAAGTCAGAAGCTTTTGCGCGTATGTTCTATTGTCCATTCTTCTGTATTGGACACCCTTAATCGAATTCGATTAAGGGTGTCCAATACAGAAGAATGGACAATAGAACATACGCGCAAAAGCTTCTGACTTCACGTCAGTGATTGAACCAATTTTTTTTTCGTGATTTTTTTAAAATTTTCTAGGGGTACGGTTCTTAAATTTTTTTTTCGTTATTTTTTTCAAATTTTCTAGGGGTACGGTTCTCTCAAAATTTTAAACACGTCCTTATGTTGATTTTCTACTACTAGTTACCAAGCACCAATTCGATCGAATATTTATTTTTTGAGTTATCAAGCAAATAATATTCCAGGTGGGTATAACTCGGAAACCGTTAGACCGATTATGCCCTAAAACGAACTCAACTCCCCCTTTCGGATACGCAACCTACCCTGGAAATTGCAAGTCCTTATCTCCTTTCGTTCGAAAGTTATCGAGGTAACGGTCACCCATCTACTGAACTCACACAAGAATGCTCGAATCTCCAACAATATTCAACCGATCGTGTTAAGACTTGAAACTTGGCAGTAGAGTTAGGTTATGAAGGCTCTTGCAAAATTTCAGCAATTTCAAACGAATCGTTACTGATATATAGAATAGTTTTTTTCAATTTTCAATGATTTTTTTAAAATTTTTTACAAATACTATCCTCACGAAATTTTGCAAGAATTTTCGCGTTGGCATTCTACAACTAATTACCATGTTTGAATTCAATCCGTTTTGTATTTTTCGAGTTAATGAGGAACAAAAAACAACCAAATTTCAGATGGCTATAACTCTAAAATCGTTTGGCCGATTATGCTATGCTATGGGCGTAAGCGGCCAATCGGTTTCAATGCCAATGGACATAATAGATATTATTTGAGAAGAACTTCGGCACTCTTTTTATTGAGGTCGGTGCAAAGGAAGAGCATTTTCCATAAAAACTCAACAATGTTTGTAAACTTAGGGCCTGTTTCACCACTTGCTGATAAAGTCCCGGATAAGCTATTCATAACTTATCCAACATATAACCATGAAAATTGTGTTTCACAGGTGTCGGATAGGTTAAACTAGATGATAAACTCCCGGATAATTTAACACCTAGATGAAGCGGCCATTATATTTTTATTCGTTGGATAACCCAACTTTCATCATAACAGGCGTCATTCATATGCGCAATGACATGTTATCAAGTGTATTTTGACAGGCGAAGATGTCATGTTTTCTTGAACTGCTTTTGCTTATTTGTGTAAACATGGATCTTTTCGAGTTTTTAGAGGACGAGTTTGACGATTTCCTAGCACGTATCTCACGTCCTCGAAAACATGGTGAAATTAGAACCAGAGTTGATCATTTTGCTGAATACGACGAGGAAAAGTTTAGTTCCAGGTTTCGACTATCGAAGTTAGCAGTTGACAATGTACTATCTTTTATAGAAGACGGCATAAAAACAACAACCTAACAATGTCTAACCTAACCTCCTAAATTAATAACAAAACATTCTGATTCTATGCAATACTCATCAGTCATCACAGAGACATAAATACACAACTTACAAGGCCCCACCTTACGTTTCTTTAGCCAGCAGCAAGCATAAATGCGACGTTGCCAAACACTCCTCCCATTAAATTGTCAGATAGCTATCTAGTGGATATTTTATCCGGGACCCGCTTGGTGAAACAGAGAATAATTATCCGACAGATTTATCCAGCAGATATTTTATTCGCTGGATTCATATCCGGGACTTTATCAGCAAGTGGTGAAACAGGCCCTTAGTATTAGAAGTATTAGTGGTTAAGTTTTCCTTTCCAAAGTTTCGAAAAAATCCGAAGATTTCGGGCCACATTTTTTTTCAGTAAAATTCGACAATTGCACTTTTAATTTTAATTATTATTATTTTTTTTTGTCGCGTAAGAGGAAAAACCTTTTATAGGCGCCGCAAGCGGCAGTGTGAGACTCCAAATTTTATTTGGTTACTCACTAAAAAACCTCTCACTCTTCTTGGACTGTTTTTCGTCCTGCCCTTACAGCGTCCCTTAACAAAAGAGATGAGCTGCAAGTGGCCTTCATAGTTGATGGGACCTCATCACTCGTACTGACCCGAGCAACACTGCTTTATGCATTATATTCGCCAAAACCTCGGCCAAGGATGTACAGGCCGGAATAATCTTCAATTCTGTCACATAGTTCGCTCTGATTCCGCCAAGGCATCCTATGTTCAGAACGACCATTTTTACTTTATACCCTGGATATAGGGTTCCCAGCTCAAACAGCAAATCCTTGTATTTCTCCCGCTTCTGTTGTTCTTTCATCACCACATTATTTTCAGCGGGGGAGGAAAATTCGACAACAAACAATTCCCTGAGATCTTTTTCCACCATTACTATATCTGGCTTTATGGTATGGATCTGCCGAGTTGTGGGAAAATCATAGTTCCAGTAGATTCGAGCTCTATCATTTTCGATGACTGATTCAATTTCCAGAGGCACAAATGGTAGCAATGGCTCCTTGTCTATACCATAAACTTCTCTCAGATGGAAGTAGAGAATCCGAAATGCCGCATTGTGTCTTTCTGTGTATCCTGTTGGAGCGTGGACTCTGCAAGCAGACAGGATGTGCATGACAGTTTCCTGCTGACTGTGGCATGCTCTGCAAGTTGTTGGGGTGTCCACTTTCATGATGTTCTTCTTATACCATCTTGTATTTATCACTCCATCTTGACAAACCATAACGAATCCCTCCGTTTCCGACTTTAGACCAGCCGACTTCAAAAACGCAAAGGATAGTTCCTCCGATAGGCCCTGATCTTTCAAACTCCTGAAATATATAGAGTGCAGACTTTTACACATGTGGTCTTCGAGTAACGTCTTCAGTTGTGCCTGTCTGATCTCTCTGCCTACTCTTCTCTGGTCTGTTGGCGTGATAGGTGTTCCCACTAGCTCATAGTCGATGGATACTCCAGTTATGCTGAGTTTTTCCAAGGCTCTCCGTCCAGCTCTAAATAGGAAAGCTCCTTGGTTCCTAATTTCATGATGAGCTACCATTTTCAGAAGCGGGTCTTCACTTCTCAATATCCTTATTGCCATTTCCAACGTTTGTTGATGGTGTTGGTATTCCAAACTCTACAATCCTCTGCCACCCTGCGTTCGTGGGAGATATATTCTTTGTACCGAGCAGTTGGGATGAAGGCTCCGATTCATGTTCATCACTTTACGTGTAGCCCTCTCTAGTTCGAGAATCTCATTAACTGTCCAGTTGATTACTCTGAAAGAGTATGTGACTATCGGAACTGCCAAGATGTTGGTAGCTGACACCTTGTTTTTACCAGACAGCTGTGATTTCCATATATCTCGGATCTTCTTTTTGTAGCTGGCTGTTAAGGCATCCTTGATTCGAGTTGACTCCAGTGTGCCTCTTTGTTGCAATCCAAGGAATTTGTAAGTTTCCTCTTCATCGAGGTACCGAATGATTATTCCTCCTTCCAGTTCGATGTCTTCTCCTTCTTCCTTTGCTCAGATGGAAAACAGCACATTTTTCCAAACCGAATGACATTCCGATTGCTTTGGTGTATTCCGCAACGATGTTAAGAAACTGTTGTAGCGCTTCCTTGGAGTTGGAGATGTTCTCTTCTGCCTGGTGGCCCGGCCTTGTACCCTATTCTGCTTTCCCTCAACTCCGTTGTTAATGGTAGGAGTGTTATGCCGAACAGTAACGGGCTTAGCGAGTCTCCTTGAAATTCGCCTCGCCTGTATTTCACCCATCCCGTGGTTCGACCTTCCGATCGAACGGCGAACTTAGTCTTCCATAGCGCCAAGATGTTTTTCATCACATGGACGATGTTAGTGTGGACTTTGAGTATCTCAAGCAGCTGTAATATCAAGGTGTGCGACGATGTGTCAAATGCTTTCGCGTAATCCAGCCAGGATGTATGTAGATCGCGCTTGTAGTGTTTTGCATCTTGACAAATGCTCTTGTCTATGAGTAGGTTGTCCTTGCACCCCTGTACTCCTTTCCGTGCCCCTCGTTGCTCGTAGATTTGGTTCCACACTGGTGCAATAGCCTCCAGAATCCGGTTTTGAAGGTCACTTGTGAGAATTTTATACAACGTGTTGAGACACGTGATAGGGCGGTAGTTCTTTGGCTGTCCTAGATCGCCTGATTTTGGTATCAGTACAGTTCTGCCCTCTACCAACCATGATGGAATTGGCTCAAGGTGAATTATTATCCCACTGAATAATCTGGCTACGTGTTGATGAGTAGCTGGAAAGTTCTTCCACCAGTAGTTTTGGATCCCATCCAGTCCAGGTGCCGTGAAATCATTTTTGTTCTTTAGGACTTGTCTAACTTCTTCAGTTGTTACTTCAGTCATATCTTCTGTCGGTTGCAGACTTTGATCGCATTATGTCTGGAATCTGTGAAGTGCTGGAGTATCCCTGGTTTCCGCTGGTCGCTCGTACAATTTCTTCCAGAACCGTTCGACTGCTTCTGGTGATGGCGGGTTTTCTGCCTCTGCTTGTTTGGGCTGAAATAGCTTTGAAGGTTCTACGGTGAATATGTTGTTGTCCTCTATCCATTTCTGCTTCCTAATCAGCTTCTGCCTTGCTGCCGCAAGTGATCTTATTTTATCGACAGCTTTCTGCTTCAATAGGTTGATGATGGGCAAGCTAATCGTACGGTGCAACGCACGCAGCTCCCTCATCATGACCTCTATCTTCTTGCTAGGCTTCAGTTGTCCTTTCATAACATCTATGATACATTGGTACCAAGATGCTTGCTGCCTCACGATTTTTATCTTCTGATCTAGTTTCTTCATTCTTGACCTATGTTTGCCATCCCTTGTTGTTGTTCTACCTGGAGGGCGCAGAAGTGGAGCAGCAGCTCTCACTGCAGCCACGACATCTTCTAGTGAGCAGTCCTCCTTTAGGTGGTCATCGATGATATAATTCATCTTGGCTAGGTCTTCAGCCTGGAGTCTCGCTTTCAACCGAGCGGTCGTTTTATTCGGATTCCTTACTGCAGCCTCAAATACTTCCCTTCTGTTGATGACTGGTTCCGGGACATCTCTCACTTGTTCCGTTCTTTTCCTGTTGCATTGTGCGGGATTTTCAACTCGAAATGGGGCAGCTGTCACCTGCCCCACGTCCAGTGCTTCGACTTGCAATCCAGGGTTTGGAGGCTGGATGTTTGTGGCATCTCTCACCTGCCTCTCATCCTGTTCTTCTCTCCTTTGAATCGTGGATTGTTGCTATTGCTTCCGAGCATCTCTCACCTGCTCTTCAGCTTGTTCCTCTAGTCCTTTTGGCTCTTGAAGCTGCTGCAAGTTTCCTCTCTTCTTCAGATGGCTCACCTGGTCCCACAGGTTTTGTTGCGTCATGAAGCTGAGATCTGGATTATTTTCACACCACAGACCATGCAGTCTACCCATATATCCCCTTCTTTCTGGTCTGGATCTTCGGTATAACACAGGCAGTTGTTCATGTTCCTCGGGTGTCCACTTGTGGCGTCCCCTTTGCGTGGTCTTGTTCCTGTTGCCGGGTCCGACTACGGGTTGCTCAGATTCCCTATGCGACCGGCAACTTCTCTCTCCTCCTCGATGTCCTCGTCGGAAGCTGTAGTTTCTTGTATGAAATTATTATTATTATTACTATTATTATTATTATGTAAGATTATTCAAAAACATTGACCGTTTGCTTAGGTTGTAGTTGTTTGTACTTGTATGACAATTTTTTAAATAAATGAATTGATTCTAGCTTTTCCTTCATGTCCCCTTGTACAATGTGCGGGCGATATGACCATTACGCTCGCTCATCACGCCCAAGGGCCTTTTGAGTTTATTTATAGCAAACCTATCCAAGGTAAAATACACAAATAATATACCCGGCCGTCATTTATTTCATTCTAGGTGCGAACACTGAAGTCTCAAAGCGCCACTCGATAGGCTACTCAATTTGGGTTAATCTATCTGATTTTATTGGGAAGTAGATGCTCCCATTTGAAATGAGATAAAAACGGAAATGGGTAGTTTATCGATTGCCCCACTTTTAAGGGATAAGGGATCTCTACCCTGCATGGGCGCGACACTGACACGCAGAAATTACAGACGAGTCACCCAGCGAAACTATCAGCATTGCGAAAGGATTTTGTCCGGTGAAGTAACGTAGAGTACATTAAATTATTTTTTTTTCTCGGAATCTGTAGATATACTATGCTAGATCCCATATTGAAGGGTATGTAGTGTAATTTGAAATTCCATATCAGGTTTTGTGCTATGCTATATACAGGGTGATATTCTCTATGATTTCTGAAAATACATATTGGAAAAAATGTTTTTCAAATTAGAACACTATTTTTGGCGCTCTAGTTCCTCGGAACTGAGTGCTTATCAATTTGCCCAAATGTCTGTAATTTTCGAATTTTTCGATGAAAATGGTCTTAAACGATTTGGTTCGACTCACTGATCAAGAATCCGTGGTCGAAATTAATTCTGTCCGGCCGGCCGGTCCGGCCGGCCGTAGGCACGATAACTCTCGAACGGAATGAGCTAGAGAGTTGAAATTTTCAGAGTAGGTTTGGGGGATAAATATCTCGGCTAGGTTCGTTATTGGGCAAAATTGGACAGATAGTTTCGGAGTAACAAAAAAAAATTTTTTTTTTGCATAACAAATTCGAAATTAATTTTTTTTTAATAAGCAGTTTTATCATAAGAATCCATTCATATAATTTTTAACTCTAACAAGCTAATACTTTCGGAGATATGATTTTTCAAAATTTCAATGTAAATCGTATTTCACAGATTGTTATAATTATTCTATGTATGAATTGTCATAATGTCAACTTATGACATGACATACAATCGAACTTGTATTGTAACTTCGAAAATATTGGGGTTGAAATACTCGTATTTTAGCGATGCAACGGGGACCTCACCCGAAAATGTTTGAAAATATTACGTAAATATTGAAAGCATAATTCTCTAGTTCGAGAGAGGAGAAAGTTTGGTGAACGTAGATCAGGAAATTTTTGATCGATTACAAGGTAATTTTTTTTATTATTACTTATCTTCTTTCATACATGTTTTATGGAATACCTACTATTTGTAGGTACTTTAAACTTAAACCTGTTTTGGGCAATTGTCATACGAAACTTGTTTTTTTGGCGCTCTAGTTCCTCGGAACAGAGTGCTTATCAATTTGCCCAAGTGTCTGTAATTTTGGAATTTTTGGCTGAAAATGGTCTCAAACGATTTGGTTCGACTCACAGATCAAGAATCCGAGTGCGAAATCGATTCTGTCCGGCCGGCCGATCGGCCGTAGGCACGATAACTCTCGAACGAAAGGAGTTAGCGGATTGAAAATTGCAAGGTGGTTTTGGAGCGTAAATATCTCGGACAAGTTCGTTAATGGGCGAAATCCATCAAGGGGTTTCGGAGTTATGGCCGATTTTAGTAAAAATATTTTTTATGAATATTTCCGAAACCGATCACTCGATCTATCTGAAATTTAGCATCAAATTTTAGAACCATGACCTTAATACGCATGTGAAGTTTTGTATTGACTAGATTACCGCAAAGTGTCAAAAAAAAATTTGAAAATGTGGTGCAGTTCTCATTCTCATGATTGCTCATTTAATCTTGATAAATAAACTATTATTTGAATTGAGTTTCCTTTATGATGCAGTTCTATCATATGTTTACATTGATATAATTCCCAACTCTGAGAAACCAATACCAGATATAATTTGCCTGTTTGAACTAGAGCGCCAGAAAGCTCCTGTCCACAGGGCTTGAACCCATTTTTTATGATTGCGTTGGATTCTGCGGTGAAAAATAATGATAGTTTTCTAACATGATTATGCTCCTAAATTAAAAAAAAAACCCTGAAATTATTTAATTGTGGAGCATAATCATGTAATAAAAAAAATCCAACGCAATCATAAAAGACTAGGGTTCTAATTTGAAAAACAGGAGTTATGGCCAATTTTTAATATCAATTTTCGACACAAAATTTGAAACACCCTGTGATGATATTTCTGAAATTCAAAAGATGCATGACCTTTCCGCATTCTTCCTCTTCGATGTTCTAAAAACGGTTCACGCTTAGGATGTTTAAAACAAGAGTAATGAACATAATAATGACTAAACATATTTCGCTTTTTCCGGTTTTTGGCGCTCTAGTTCCTCGGAACTGAGTGCTTATCAATTTGCCCAAATGTCTTTAATTTTCGAATTTTTCGATGAAAATGGTCTTAAACGATTTGGTTCGACTCACTGATCAAGAATCCGTGGTCGAAATTCATTCTGTCCGGCCGGCCGTAGGCACGATAACTCTCGAATGGAATGAGCTAGACAGTTGAAATTTTCAGAGTAGGTTAGGGAGATAAATATCTCGGCTAGGTTCGTTATTGGGCAAAATCGGACAGATGGTTTCGGACTAACAAAACAAATTCCAAATTAAATTTTTTTCAATAAGCAGTTTTATCATAAAAATCCACTGATATCATTTTTAACTCTAACAAGCTAATACTTTCGGAGATATGATTCTTCAAAATTTCAATAATAAATCGTATTCCTACGTTTTCACAGAATTATATAATTATTCTATGTATGAATTGTCATAATGTCAACTTATTTTCCTGAGACATGACATTGTCTAATTCCTTGCTAATAGTTGGTTCGAGAAACGTCAAATTCGGCTTAGAGAGACAAGGGTAAAAAACCGTGAAATAAACCCCCATGTGGCGATTTTATGTCGAAAAGTGAAAATTAAGAATATATATCCCAGGTAAGTACCGACGTTTTATTCTAATACCGGAGATCGACAAGATCGTACGAGGAGCCCGATGGAGCGGTTGTCTAATCCGTTGAGTTTTTTCGGTTTCGGAAAGAGAGAAGGGGGGCTCAAATCCTGGAAAGGGAATTCCACTTTTTGACGCTCTAGTTCCTCGGAACTGAGTGCTTATCAATTTGTCCAAATGTCTGTAATTTTTATTTAAGATGCAGTTTCACCATTAAAATCCATCGATATCATTTTCAACTCCAACAAGCTAATTCTTTCGGAGATATGATTTTTCTAAATTTCAATAATGAATCGTACGTACTTCTATGTTTTCACAGAATACTATAATTATTCTATCTAAGCTTTATTATATGATCTGTGTTCATACACGTACATTTCATCCTGTTCTATAAGAAAGAGTCAAATTCATTTCAGCTATTTTAATTTGATTTCTTCCATGGTGCAGTTCTCATTCTCAGATTGTTCATTTAATCTTGATAAATAAACTATTATTTGAATTTAATTTCCTTTATGATGCAGTTCTTTCATAAGAATACATTGATTTAATTCCCAACTCTGAAAAACCAATACTTTCGGAGATATAATTTGTCTGTTTGAACTAGAGCGCCATAAAGCTCCTGTCCACAGGGCTTGAACCCATTTTTTTTTCGATATTTTGAAAACTATTCGAATGAATACAATGGTTTTAACAGAAATGTATTCAGCATTGAATACTTGATCATACCAGGAATGCAAAACTTGAAAAAAAATGTTTTTAATTAAATTTATTTTCACTCCCTGTATAACCGGAAGTGATTGGGCTTCGAAAATATTTTAGCTCTGTAGAGAATTTCAAGCAATATCATAATCACAATTTTCAGATTTCAAATATGTCCAGTTCTCCAGAAACTTCTAATAGGCACTCGAACTTGGGACATCCTGTATAATTGATTTCACAGATTGGTATCCCAATACACTTCTGAAATTTATGGTTATTAGAGATCCATCATGTGAAGTAATCCAAATTTCTAATGGAAATATTTCAAAATTGTTTTAAATATGCATTCGGGTAAATACGCAAATTCATTGAACTTTGAAAAACATTACTTTTAGATGCAAATCTGTCAAAATGGCGTCGTATATTGATATCCATTATATACCCAAGATAATATCAATAGTAAAAAAAATGTATAGGCAACCGATCGGGCCTATCAATCCGCCATTGAATTGGGATGTATGACTTTCCAATACGACCGAAGCCCAAGAGCGGGTATACAGTGTGGAAAAGCCCAATGGATTAAATTCATTAACTTGGTTACTGTATCGGGTGCCCCAAATTCGTTGTTTATTGAGGGAATCTCAGGATCCCTTTGAGCTAGAATAAAGATGGATGGCACATCTTCGGCCTCGATTATTGAGAGAATCAATTTGGTAAAAACCGCAACCTTATAAGTTCAACTGTTTTCGACATGTGAGCGAAAATTGGAAAATGTCGTGAAATGAAAAGTACTCATAACTTCTTTAATACTGAAGCTATCGACTTGAAACAAAAACCTTCTACAGGCACTTTTTTTAGTAGAATCTTTTGGTACTGGTGTTACCGATTTATTTTTATTGTGGTAACTCCTCTGTGTTTTTTTAAACAATGAATTTGGGACACCCGATACATATTTATGGAAAACACCGAAACACATCAAATCGAAATTTTAAATTATCATTATTCTTCGTAAAACTGTGTACCCTACCTTCAACCCCCTTCGGAACATAGGTACAAACCTCCAATTTTTCAAAAAGGATACATCGTTTGAAAATTCGCGTCATTCTCTATTCAGAAATGTTTTCACTTTCAGGTTTATTGCAAAACTCAAAATAGAAAAAAATAAAATAATGTGATTACCGAAATTCCTTATAATATTTCCTCGAATATTACCAACGCTTATTACAATAATACTAAACTTATTTTCCTTCAAGATGTGAAAAAAACCATAACATTATGTTTTCTAGATGATACCATGAAAACTACGTTAAATACTTTCTGTGGCAGTGTTAGTTTCTTTAGAACGCTTTCGCAAATTGTTTTATGCTGATTAGTTGTAGTCTAATTTGTGTTTGAATTTCATTATCTTTTTAATTTTGAATAAGGGTTCGATTAAAGTAAATGCACAAAATAACAATTTTACTAATGATTGGTTACGGAGATAACACTCGAACACAAAAATAAGTAAGTCTCTTGTTTCATGAGAAATTTCCGAATTTGCTGCCTATAACCCAAGGGACAAGTTACAAAATAGGGCTGATGAAATATTATGTAAAATAGAGAAGCAGTTTCGCGAGTTTGGGATGTAAGGCAGATTAAAAAAGCAGCTGCGTGAGGATGTGAAATTAGATGTGATGCTTGACTTCATAGAAAATCCACATAAATCGAGTAGAGATGCCTCCACAACATTCAATGTCTGCCATACATAGATTCTAAACATATTAAGGCAAAATCAAATGCATCCCTGTAAAATGATACCTACCCATGGGCTCTTGGAAGACGATTTTGATAGGAGAACTTATTTTTGTGTACAAATGATCGACATGTTGGACAAAAATATTATCCAATTAGTAGACGTTTTGTTTTCTGGTGAGTGCACTTTTTCTCTCAACGGCTATGCTAATCGTTAAAATTGCCGCTACTGGTCTACTGAAAATCCTCACTGGATGAGAGAGGAACCCTCAAAAGGTTAACGTTTGGGCAGGAAATGTTCGAACTTCGAAGCCACATCATAGACTCCTTTTCCATTGAGGGCAACTTGAATGGCGATAAATATTTAGCACTACTTCAAAATGATGTCTTTCCAACTTTGGCAAATTTATATCATGATCAAGGAAATCCTCAAGTTCCACGGAATACGACATGGTTCCAACAGGATGGAGCACCACCACATTACCAACGCAATGTCCGGCAGTACTCGACGCAATATTTCCAAATCGGTGGATAGGAGGGCGAGGAATGATCGAATGATGGCTAGCGCGATCTCCTGATCTTAACCCATTAGATTTCATTTTATGTGGATATGTGAAGAGCATCGTATACAAAACTAAACTCCTTGATTTGAATGAACTAAAAGATCGAATAACGCTTGCGATTAGGTCGATCACTCCTGATAAGTTGAAGACATTTTTATTTAACGTTAGAATATTGCCAAGGCATTTGGGGTGAACACTTTCAACTACTTTATTAACATTCATATTTTTGCGCGTATGTTCTGGGGAACATCGCGTTATCATTTTGCCCAAATGTCTGTAATTTTCGATTTTTTGCCGAAAATGGTCTCAAACGATTGACTTCGATTACCTGATGAAGAATTTGAGGACAAATTTGATTCTGGCCGGCCGGCCGGCCGTCCGTTGCTACGATAACTTGTGAACGGAATGAGATAGCGACTTCAAATTTTGAGGGTAGGTGGCGAATCCCAATACGACGGACGAGTTCGTTAATGGGCATAATCGGCCCAGTGGTTCCGAGTAATAATTTTATTTTCAACCAATATAAATCCGATCGCATTGAAACTTGGAGAATAGTTGTAGAATATGAACTTGAGCGCGTTTGTGAAATTTTGTGAGAATCGCATCACTAGAAAATTAAAAAAAACTTATTAAACATTTTTTTTATGTCACGATAACCAGAGAACGGAAAGAGATAGCGACTTGAAATTTTCAGGTTAGGTTGAGCCTCTGAATGCAAAAACCGATTAAATTCAAACATGGTTTTTAGCTGTATAATGACAATTCAAAAATTCTTACAAAATTTCGTGAGGATTGTATTACTAGAACATTTTTAAAAAGTCATTGAAAATAATCCAAAAAAATTCTATAAATATCAATAACTATTCGTCCGACATCGCTAACATTTAGCGAGAGCCTTCAAAACCTAACTATATTACCAATTTCCAAGTTTGAACACGATCGGATATATATTGTTGGAGATTTGGGCAGCCTTGTGTGGCAGCAAAATTTTCAGGGTAAGTTGCGTATCCGAATGGATACGAGTTATACCCACCTAGAATATTATTTCCTCGATAACTCAAAATCTTGGTATGTTGTTGTAGAATATCGACATAAAGACTTGCTTGAAATTTTATGAGAACCGTAGCCTTAGAAAAATTTAATGAAATTATGAAAGAAAAAATTAGTTCAAGCACTGACGTGAAGTCAGGAGCTTTTGCGCGTATATTCTATTGTCCATTCCCTTCTTAATCGAATTTACCATGGTAAATTCGATTAAGAGTGTCCAATACTGGAGAATAGATAATAAAACATACGCGCAAAAGATCCTGACTCGACATCAGTGCTTGAACCATTTTTATTTGCTACATTTCGTATTACATTTTAGTTTTTGATTTTGTACCAAATTTCGCTAATCACTTGATTTTATTTTCTTCTTACTTGATTTTTCCCATAAACATACAAGTGATAACATTTCTGAATAGATAAAGACGAGACCTTTCAAACGATGTATCACAAGCCCGTACTTCCTATTTGAAAAATTGGGGTTTGTACCTGTATTTCGAAGGGGGTTGAAGATAGGGTTACCATTTTTCGAAGAAGAAGGAAAATTTAAAATGGAAATTTGACATGTATGTAAATATGTACAGTAACCAAGATAATGAATTTATTCCATTTGGCTTTTCCACACTGTATATGTCAAAGAGACACGTGCTGTAGTAGAAACTCTGTTAGGTTGGTCGTTATCTTCGGGATTCAAGAGTATGGATATATATTCCTTCTCAGACCACCTCGATCAACACGTTGGTACTGTTGACACCCTGAGTCTTATGTGGTCGGAAATACTAAGGATTGAAAAACCGGCTTCCTGCATAATAGGTAGGTACCAATAATGCGTTCCCTTTAGATTTGACATAAATTATTGTACTTGTTTCGTAAATGATGACTTAATAAATTGAGTACAAATAGCTACGATAATCGATTTCAAATTAAGGGAAACCAACTGAGAAGTTGCACTTCTGTTTCCGATTTTTTCCATTTCATCATCAGCAATGACTTTGTATGAGAAAATAATAATCATAAATTGCCTTTATCGAGATACTATGTGTGTATGTACATGCATATAGAGAACCCGAAGCGGAGTCTATAGCTGAGCTACTCTATTGGAAATCGATATGCATGTTTGCGAATTTCAGATACTCTTATAACAATTATTTTGCAAATATTATCTGGATTCTGAATGAATTGATCCTTCATTATAAACCACAGGAATTATATACCTCAACCATGAGAATATTGAATTTCTAAGAATAGCGTTAGGTGAATTGTCAATCTTGTATAGATTATGTTTCACTCCTATTTTATATTAACTTACCTATAAATAAACCAGCAAGAATGATGGTAAACCCACCGAAAGCGGCTATAGATACTATTTCAGCTGTACTGTTACCAGTGTAACTTTTGGTATGTAGAATCAGACATATAACGGCGAGGGCCTGAAAAAAAGCAAAGTAATAATCATCAGTATTGAAATCTGGGAATTTCAGTTCACGTTGAAAAATCGTTGTATACATGGTAATATTTTTGAATGGGGTAGATATCGCTGAATAATCGGTAATCTTATAATTTTAAGGTTCAACAACGTACATGATCATAGAAGAATTATTATTATATTTGGAAATAATTCGGATAATCGGACATAGAAGAATCCGTCAGTGAAACAGCAATGAGAACACGAAGTCCTTTACCTTAAAGTGCCAAATAAATAATAATATGTCTTCCGTAGTCGAAGACTAAGGTCTTTGTCCCGCAAAAACGGAGAAACAGCTACACCACAGCCACTCGGTTTCGAGATAACACAAGCACGCGCAGGTAATATGGAGTAGAAGAATAATCACTTCAATACTGCAGCTAATGAATCCCATAATTTAGAGTTCTCAATTACATTTCAAAATCCTTCACACATTAATTACACTCTAATATACTATGCCTTAAACTGTTATTTGTACAAACAGCAACAAACAATACACTGATTGAACGTAGAATTAATAACCAATGTCAAAGTGACATCTCCAGGTCTATGAGATCTAAAAAAAGTCGATATTCTAAAAACTGGCCATATCGTACGAAAAACAAAAAAATATTCTATAACCGGATTGCTGCGTCCAATTGGGAAACTAGACCATCCAGGAGACCACTCAAAAATACACGTAAAATCCGTGATGACAACTACAGTACAATCTACTATATAAAAATAAGTCGGGTTTTCCTTCCTGACGCTATATCTCCAGAATGCACGAACCGATTTCCACGGTTTTGCATTCGTTGGGAAGGTATCGGGCTCCGTGAGGTTTATAGAAAAGAAAATTCAGGAAAAATTTCAACAGAAAAGCGGGAAAATCATTTTTCCGTGAAACGCCTGCAGATGAATTGAATGCTTGCCTGAAGGCATCACCTTTATGGTATAACGTAAAAACATTATCTCTAACCACTAATATGAAAGTTCAACTTCAAAATGATCAAAGTGCTGCACAATTTTCCAAACAATAAACCATATTACTATACAGAGTGTTCTTTTTCTAACGGCACAATTGAAGTGATTTTTGCCACAAACAAAGCATTAACTAAATAGGTACCTTGGATGGATTCTCATAATGTATTTGACCGAAATTTTCACACAGGGTGTTTATCTTTTAACGTCGTATTTGTCCGAAATTTTCATACAGGGTGTTTTTCTTTTAACGTTAATTGCAACTTGCTGTTTTTCAAGCCAATCGTACAATTTCATTAAATTTTTTTTAAAAATTATACTTTCGAGGCATATACATAATTGAAAATAAACCACTACTATACAGGGTGTTATTTATATCACTGCACAATTGTACGCGATTGAATTGATTTGTGCCACAAGGAGAGCATTAGCTAAATAGGTACCTTGGATGGATTCTCATAATGTATTTTTCCGAAATTTTCATACAGGGTGTTTTTCTTTTAACGACAATTGCAACTTGCTGTTTTTCACGCCAATTAATTTTACAATTTCATTCAGTTGTGTTAAAAATATACTTTCGAGGTATACATAATTGAGAATAAACCATTACTATACAGGGTGTTCTTTATATCACGGCACAATTGTACACAATTGAGGTGATTTTGTGCCCCAAACAAAGCATTAACTAAATAGGTACCTTGGATGGATTCTCATAATGTAACAATTTTGTTTTTCCTTTGATGTGTGGACATGGCGCATGGACAATTATACGTCGCGTGTTCGCTCGTCGGAAGACCGTCATCTTTGTTTATTGGCGCAAAACAAAACAAAAAATATAGTTTATCAGAAAGCTTTAAATTGATTAAGATACTGTATCATAACTGTGTGTGGCTGTCAATATCAACTTGAAACCTTATAAATAGCCAGTATTTCAGAAAAAACTCTGTTTTGTAAGTAAGTAACATCATGTGCAATTAATCGAAAATAATAATAAAGCTTCATTCATACCGAGCCTTTTTTATGAAGTTAGGCGGTACGAACTTCACCGGGCCAGCTATTTTATATAATATTGATGGGCAAATCAGGGTAGTAGAGACTACTAAGAATATTTTCGATAATACAGGGTGTTTCTTAACATCATACTTAATAGCATATATATATATATATATGGGAGATGATAGCCCTACATTAGGGTCCTGTAGCGGTCTTCGAACATCTGAAGTTCTGAATAATAATCACTTGGATTGGCCAAAGCTGGTTAAAAAAAAACCCTCCTGGCCTTAAGAGTAACGACATTTTCTTTTTTAAATTCAGATATTGAAGGGATTTCTAAGAACAAGAGTGAATATCTTTATTTTTTTTTCAAGAGATCCTCCCGGCTACAGAGGAGTATATTTGTGACAGGGGACTCTTGGAAGGTTATATATTTTCTTTAATTTGTTCGTTTTTCTCACCTTGTCTTTTCATTTTTCAGGTTGAGTTTCGGGTACCTTGGAGAAACCTCTGCGTTATTGAAGAAGGAATACATATTGAAGAAAAAAATGTCCATCAATATTTTAAATTTCGGCTAATTTTGTAAAGAAATTCAAGTTTCACAAATCACAACACTCACGGGGAAACAGGTCTTGTATCATACGTCGCATTGTATGGTAGGATTTTTCAGTGCCACTTTCGAATAAAAAACTTTATATGAACATCCATAACGTCCCAACATCTGAAATACACATTGGTGAACTTTTAATCTGCCAAAATTTAAGATTTTTTTGCCGAAAATGGTCTCAAACGATTAGGTTCTACTCACTGATAAAGAATTTGAGGTCAGTCAGCTGGCCGTCCGCTGCCACGATAACTTCAGAACGGAATGAGATAGCGACTTAGAATTTTCAGGGTAGGTTGCGCATCCGAATGTGGCGGTTAAGTACGTTGATTGGCTCAATCAGCCAAACGGTTTCTGAGTTATACCCTTCTGGAATGTCGTTGTTATTTCAGTATTAATTATGTTCATTAAAAAAAAATACATAGCAGATCGACATGACATTTGGTAATTAGTATAAGAATGCCGACTAGCAATGGTCTCAAACGCTTCTATTCGACTTGCGATTAAGAATCCGTTGTCAAATTCGATTCTGTCCGTCCGTCACTATACATAATATCTTTCAAAAGAGACACTTAAAGACTTGGAATCTGCAGCAAAGGTTTCATGTCGACATGCAACGGTCGAGTTCATAAATGCATGAGCGAAATCAATGCAATGGTTTCGGAGATATAATAATTTGAATGTTATTCCCCAATATTTCCAAAACTGCAGATACGATCGAGTTGAAAATTCCTAATTCTAATAACTGATAAGTCAAAAGTGACATCAAAGCAGCAATGGGCGAGTTCAGTAACTGGATAGGTGACTGCTCTGGCTATAAATTTGAACAAGCGCGTCAAAGCACCTTACCACAGTGATTTTCCAACTTGTTTCACTTTTGATTTAGTTGGTACGGTTATCTTCTTTATCTTTAAGAGTAAATAGGTAGGGTTTGTGTACTTCCATTGAAGCCTACCTGAGGCCACTCGAGACTTATAGATAACATCATTGAGATAAGTTGTAACAGAAAATATTTTCTGTTATGATAAAGGATATGAAGCTGATATTTTGGATATTTTATTTCATCATTGCCCATTAGGTACCTACGTGCCAAATTTCAGGAAATTCTAGCGATAAGTTTCCGAGATAGTCGTTATTATTCAACACCCAAATACCAAATTTCAACTCGATCAGATCTGTAGTTTTGAATTTGATGGCAAATTACAATTTTGAATGGGATTAACGCTGAAACCATTCACCGGATTTTGCCCATTCACGAACTCTACCGACGCATTCAGACCTCAAACCTTCCATACAAATTTCAAGTCTCAGAGTTCTTTACTTTGAAAGTAATCTTGTTTACGGCCGGATAGACAGATATAATTGAATTTGCTAATGATTCTTCGTCAGTAAGTCGAATGGCATCGTTTTTTAATATTTTCAGCCCAAAATTTGAAAATTACACATTTGGGCCCTAGTACGGGCGCACTAAAGCACTAATGCATAATGAAGTAACAAACGCCAACCTAACATTCAAGGGAGTGTCAAATGACAATGACAGTTGTCGGAATATTTTTGACAGCATAATCGTGTATGAGTTTATTTTATTATAATTCTATTATTAGGTATCCATTGAAATGCTGACTTCATTCTGTTCAAAAGTAATTTGATGCGACCACGCATTCTATAGCCATTCTCACCTCATTCAATATTCAAGATGTTATAAATCCTTCTCTGAATGCAAAACGATATAATTTTCTATCTTTAGATCTGACACATTTGAGCGAATACGAACAAACCGGAAATACCGAAAGAGTAGCTAGTTAATGTGAATCAAAACCTACTATTCTTCAAAATCATCAGGTGAAATTGAGGAGCTCATTGGTAGATCTTCAAGGTGAAAAAAACATGACAAACTGATTCATTTCATGCTTTTAGGGCAAGGACAAAACGAAGAATTCCAATGTGAGTGTTGCCAGCGAATAATTAAATTACTTGCACAAATATGGAGGATTACATCATGATGTGTTTGTCAGTAATGATATGTAGTAGGCTTTGGCGTTATCATTTCATTAATACGCCGCAGAGTTGGATGAATAATAGTAGCTAATGCATTTCATGAAATGCGGTAATTTACTATCATTGACAAATTGTACCGGCAAAACGAGTTGAAAATCTGAAGATTGAGTGAAGTTGAAGTTTATACTAAGCCATTGCTGATGTGAATGGATATGTCCACTATAGTCTAGTCAAAAGTGATTTTTAGGTCAAAATTATTGCGTATTCTCCGAAATTTATTATTGAGGTGTCATTCAATTCGTAATGGCATGTAGATAGTTTTTGAGAAATTGCTAAGGCCGTTCGCAAAAATTGCAATAGTTATAAACAATTAAGTGTAAAATAAAGAAGGGTGTTTGATTTTTTACCAATATCTCCAAAACTATCTGGGATAATTCAAATTTGAAAAAAGATTCGAGAAGAAGAGGAAATTTACTAAAAAAAGTACCAACTCCCGGAACTAGGACCAATATTTATAATTTTCCCCGAGTGTTGAAAATACTCCCGAAAACGGGTACCCCGGCTTGCGAAAGCCTCGTCCCCTTCGGACCGGAATAAATATTATTTAAACTTATCGAATGTGAAAATAAAAAATTTTAAAAATTCAGGTGTCTGCACGATAGATCAATGAACAACAATCCGTGGTCCTAAAATGTTTATCGCGAGTTTTCAATTAGTTATCCATTAGTTAATAAACAATTCTGTGTAGCACGAATATTAACATTGCAAGTGCGACAATTCTTAAACTATTAATCTGAGATTTTTTTCCTTTAGTGAAGCTATTTTTCAAAGGTCTTGGAATAGATTCCCGTTGGAAAATTTTAAAAATTTTCGTTTTGTTATTAACAATTTACTTAAGTGAAAAATTATAAAGCTTCAATTATGTTTATAAAGAAAATTTTAAATTATCTCATGAACAACGCATTGGTTCATAACAATAGGCAATATTAATTATTCAAAATCATTTTTAACCAGTTTCTGATCATAAGAAAATGGATCAATAGTAATATTATAAATTGAAGCTTTATAATTTTTCACTCAAGTAAATTTTTCATATAAAACCAAGATTTATAATTTTGAAAATTTTCCAAGACCTTTGAAAAATAGCTCCACGAAAAGAAAAAAAATTCAGATTAATAGTTCAGCTATTATCGTACTTGCAATGTTAATGTTCATGTTACAAGAAATTCTTAATTAACTAATCGATAACTAATGGAAAAATCGACATAAACATTTTTGGACTATGGATTATTGTTCATAGATCTATCCTGTATGCGCCTGAATTTTTTTCAACTTTTTATTTTCATATTTAATTAGTTTAAATAATATTTATTCATCAGAAGTATGAATGGGGCGGGCCTTGCGCAAGCCGGAGTACCCGTTTTCCATGGTAAACTCTTAATCGAATTTACGATGGTAAATTCGATTAAGAGTGTCCAATACAGGAGAACGTACAATAGAATTCACTATGGTAAATTCAATTAAGCATGTCCAATACAGGAGAATGGACAATAGAACATACGCGTCAGTGCTTGAACAAATTTTCTGTCAATGGATTGTTCACAAAATTGCTACCGAAGTTGTGAGGTTGATGTTTTAAATAATATTTTGTAGACGGATAAATCTTGTTCCACACGCAGGGGAATTGTAAATTACCACAATCAGCATGTATGGTCACATGAAAATCCACATGCTGTGAGACCAAGAAACTTCCAGCTGGATTTCAGTGTGAATGTTTGGTGCGAAGTGTACAATAACTGTTTATTTGGACCGTATTTTTTTACCACACCGGATTAATTCTCAAAACTTCTTATACTCTTTCGTTAAATATAACATCCAGGAATGTGGGAAGATACTGCCTAAAATTCAAGAAGGATGGCTTCGTCTCAACTGGATGGTTGTGCAGCTCATTATGGCATCAATGTTAAAAATTAGCCGAACACCCACTATGATGGGAAGTGGATTGGTCGTGGTGGATCAGTGGCTTGGCCCCCACGAGAAAATCGGCTTCAAACATTTCGAGATTTGATTTTTTGAGCGATTGTTTCATGGAAAAATTATTGAAAGATTCTTCTTGAACACCATGCAAAAAATGAAATATAAAAAATTCAAAGGTTTTTTTGACTTTGTTGTCGTAACTTCTGACAGTAATCTGTTCTGAGCTCTGCGTACGTTACGTTAACAACTTTTGGAGTCATCAAATACAGTTATAACCTCTCTCATGTTTCTTGAAATGCCTTATGTTTTTTCGGAATAAGAGCAGGCAAAATCCGGCCATTGGTGCCCTTCTTATGAGCATCTGAAATTTGATTTCCACAGTAAGACGAAAAATATTCTTAAGAACCAATATGAACTTGAAAAACATTTGTTCTACATCGAAATAAAAGCTTGTGCAAAATTTCTGCCTGCTCTTCTTACGAAAAAAAAGGCATTTTAAAAAACGAGAATGAAGATACAACTGTATCTAATAATTGTCACTCTCAGCTCTGGGTGGACACATAATAATAAACATTGAAAATAATGAGAAGGCAAGATGAAACATTCTTTATTTATAATACGGTCCTGGTCAAATTA
This sequence comes from Halyzia sedecimguttata, assembly GCA_937662695.2. NCBI lineage: Eukaryota > Metazoa > Arthropoda > Insecta > Coleoptera > Coccinellidae > Halyzia > Halyzia sedecimguttata. The sequence continues at coordinate 2,753,797 of OW569416.2, read as the reverse complement.
CGCATCGCTAAATTTATTGTTTCCGTGTGATAAATAAAGAATTTCACTTTGTTTCGTGATTCATATGTTTGGAAATTTTCATGATATGCATTAATTTGATGATATAATTCCGATTCGAACAATAATATGTTTTGTTCACGAAATCTTTATCTGTATTAATTTTTGAGTAATGCTATTACTATTGAGAAATATGTCATAATTCTCCTTATCATGATATGAATTCACTCATCGAAAAACTTCGATGTTACTCATATCATAAACACAGAAACGTAGAAACTATAATTATTTTCGATTATCCTGAGTGAAACGGTAAACTTCGAATATTGGTATACTGAATTTATATTCATGAACAGATATGATATCTCTAGCAAATATTCCATAGAATCTATGTGAACTATTTCTTTACACTCATATGCTGTACGGCAATAGAAGGTGATTTTATACAGTAAATAAAACAAATTAAAATAAAATAAGAAAGCAAATTTCAATGAGAACGTTTATACTCGAAATAACATAAAATAAAAAATAAGAATGAGAAGTAAAGATGGCTAACTTTACTAACTATTTCTCATTTTATTTCATCCGGAAAATGATAAAGCACATGTTCAAAGAGTGAAATGTACCGAACTTGCAAAGAGCACAGTTGTCATTGTCAAAACAGCAGCAATTTGACTGGTTTATCCTTATTTCTTTTAAATGGTTGTGGGTTAGTATCTACGTCTGACGCCTTTCGCCGATAAATCCATGGAAGTAATGAATCATATTCAAAACTCCCCATTTATTCACACAGTGAAAGAATTCAGGTGAAATTGTATAATTGAAATAGGAATTAATTTCGGGGGGTATGTATTTGTGTGTGTTCCGTGTTATCACATTGTAATATTGGATTTTAAACGCTTGTTTTCAAATATAGAAATATAGGGGGAACAGAGGTTATTAATTTGAGTGCATGAATGCTGCATTTTTGTACTTGGTAATTCATAATTGTAATTTGATACTTTTTACTTGATAATTGTTATTTGACGCTGCATGAATCCACACTATATCAGTTGATTGGTATATCTTGTCGATGGTTGGCTCTTGTAGATCTCATTCATCGTTCATATCTTTATCGTCGGTCAGAAATGTCAGAATATCCAGGACGGGCGGATTATTAAAATTTGTGAAGACCAAAATATTACTATCTTTATTATATACATATACAGGGTGAGTCTTTGACCACTGCATTAATTTTAACTAAAGATTCCTCTCATCAAATGAAACACTTTTTTCATTTACCATTTTTCCAGATTTTGCTCTGGACTTGTTGATTTATTAACAACGGAATCGCCATTTTTGCGCGTATGTTTTATTATCATTTTTGAATGCTAAACAGCGTTCATGGCCATTGGGAAGATACTGTCTGAGCTCTGCGGGAATCGTTTCTCGATTAATATCGAGTGAATGGTGGCATATTATTTCGCACTTCAAATATTCACTGGTGGGGAAAGGCTGGTTTCCGTGTTTTGTCTCATAGGTGGCGTGGGCGATTAGGTATGATCGACCAAGCCGGCTCTGAGAGGCTTAACTCGGGTCAGTTTAGTTGAATTTGTTGAGAAGCTACAGAGTACTGATGAAGGCCAAGAAGCCAGAAACGCGTCTGCTCTTGCTTTCTCGACAAATCTATTTGATTTGTGAAATATATGCATAAGTATATTAATTATTCGAAGCCATTTATGAAGGACCCTATTGGCAGGAACGCTCTGGACTTGTTGATTTATTAACAACGGTATCGCCATTTTTCATTATTATTATTAAAAATGAATTGCTGTTCGTTAGTCTCGCGAAAACTCGAGAATGGCTGGACCGATTTGGCTAATTTTGGTCCTGAATTATTTGTGGAAGTCCAGGGAAGGTTTAAAAGGTGAATAAGTATAAAAATGTCTACAGGGTCTTTTTCTTTTAACGTCAATGGCAACTTGCTCTTTTTCACGCGATAGTCGTACAATTTCATTCAATTATGTTAAAAAATATTTCGAGGCATACATCATTGAAAATAAACCATTACTATACGCATTTTTTTTTCTCTCGGCACAATTGTACGCGATTGAAGTGATTTGTGCCACAAACAAAGCATTACTTAAATAGGTATCTTGGATGGATTCTCAAAATGTATTTGTCTGAAATTTTCCTACAGGGTATTTTTTTTAACGTCGTATTTGTCCGAAATTTTTAGACAGGGTGTTTTTCTTTTAACTTCAATTGCAATTTGCTGTTTTTCGCGCCAATCGTACAATTTCATTCAATTGTGTTAAAAATTATACTTTCGAGGCATACATCATTGAAAATAAACCATTACTACACAGAGTGTTCTTTATATCACGGCACAATTGTACGCGATTGAAGTGATTTGTGCCACAAACAAAGCATTACCTAAATAGGTACCTTGGATGGATTCTCAAAATGTATTTGTTCGAAATTTTCCTACAGAGTGTTTTTCTTTTAACGTCGTATTTGTCCGAAACTTTCACACTGGATGTTTTTATTTTAACGTCAATTGCAACTTGCTGTTTTTCACGCCAATCGTACAATTTCTTTCAATTGTGTTAAAAAAATATACCTTCGAGGCATAAATAATTGAAAATAAACTATTACTATACAGGGTGTTCTTTGTATCACTTCACAATTGTACGCGATTGAAGTGATTGGTGCCACAAACAAAGCATTAACTAATTAGGTACCTTGGATGGATTCTCATAATGTAACAATTTTGTTTTTCCTTTGATGTGTGGACATGGTGCGCATGGACAATTATTATAAGTCACATGTTCGCACTTCGGAAAACCATCATCTTTGTTCATTTATGCACCACAAAACAAAACAAAAAATATAATTTATCAGAAAGTTTTGAATTGATTAACAGACTGTATCATAACTGTTTGTGGCTCTCAATATTAAATTGAAACCTTATAAATAGCCAGTATTTCAGGAAAACTCTGTGTTTATAGTGCATCATGTGCAATTAATCGAAAATAATAATAAAACTTCATTCATACCGAGCATTTTTTTTATTAAGTTAGGCGGTACGAAGTTCGCCGGGCCAGCTAGTATAGTATAAAAATTGGTTCAAGCCTTGTGGACAGGAGCAAATCTCCGAAAGTATTAACTTGTTTGAGTTGAAAATGATATCAATGGATTCTTATGATAAAACTGCATCTTAAAAAAATTTAATTCAAAAGTTGTAATGTAAAAAAAATTTTTTTTTCGTTACTCCGAAACCATCAGGCCGATTTTGCCCAATAACGAACTCAACTGAGATATTTATCACACAAACCTACCCTGAACTGACTAGCTCTATCTGTTCGAGAGAGCTTGTAGAAACAAAATTTTAAATTTTTGTTTTGACACTTTACGGCAACCCGATCAATACAAGACTTCGCATGCATATAAAGGTCATTATTCTACAACTGAATGCTAAATTTCAGATAGAACGTGTGATCGGTTTCGTATATATTCATAAAAATTATTTTTACTAAAAACGGCCACAACTCTTGAACCGCTTCGTGGATTTCGCCCGTTAACGAAGTCGTCGGAGATATTTACGCTCCAAACCTACCCTGCAAATTTCAATCCTCTAACTCCTTTCGTTTGAAAGTCATAGTGTTAACGGAGGGCCGGACAGAATAAATTTCGACCACGGATTCTTGATCAGTGAGCCGAACCAAATCGTTTAAGACCATTTTCAGCCCAAAATTCAAAAATTACAGACATTTGGGTTAAACACCTTGAAATTGGCATAGTTTTCATATTACACTTAAATTTCACATGAACTGCCAAGAATTGAAAGGATACTAAACGCAAAAGTAGTTACATTTATGATGGGGCAGCTCTGCCCCTCACTAACTAAAAAAGTCCTACTTCTGAGTAGGAGTATGCTCAGGGTAGTTACAGGCCTACTAACGGGACACTGTACCCTGAGAAAGCACCTGAAAGACGTGGGGATTCTCCGAAACCCTGTTTGTACGAAATGTGGGGAAGCAGACGCAACTGGCTCACATGTCATATTTGACTGTCCAGCCCAAATACGATGGAGACTTCACTATGGGGGTGAGGACACGACCCTGAGTGCCAGAAACCGTGCCAGGAACCTAGAAAAGGGCCTAATCCTACTTGGCAGGAAAATGCACCTTATGTAGGTACTACACCGACAAGGCAGGCTAAGGACACCGACCGAGGTGCAATAAGCCTCCCTAGGCTGCAGCCTTAGACTATAGAAAGAGTCTAAGGCTGCAGCACGGGCTACTCGCTCCGTCGGCATCGGTGTAACACAAACAAACAAACAAACGCAACAGATTAATCGGTGACGTTTGATCTGAATATGTTGAATTGAAAAAACTGCAAAAAATTCGGTTTTTTTCGCAGATAAAACCAGTGGTGCGTTTACCCACCAGTCATAATTGACAAAAAAAAGTGGGAACCTACTTGCAAGTGACAAATCATACCTCCGAAAGTATTGGTTTCTCAGAGTTGAGAATGATGTCACGGGATTTGTATTATAGAACAGCGTCATTTTAAATTAAATTATAAACGTAGGTCTATGATCATCTGTTGGATTCAATGAAAAATTATATACGATTTACACTTATGTATTCAATATTGTGACGCGTTTCGTCGACACAGCGACTTCATCAGACTACATCATACTAAATTCTTAACAAGTAGTATGATGTAGTCTGATGAAGTCGCTGTGTCGACGAAACGCGTCACAATATTGAATAAATAAGTGTAAATCGTATATAATTTTTCATTGAGTTAATATGGATTTGCATCAAGTAAAAGCCACAAGCATTAAATCTGTTGGATTTACATACATCAGCAAGTTATAATGAGAGCATTCTATAAAATCATAAAATTACGATTAATTATTGAAATTTTGAAGAATCATATATCCGAAAGTATTAGTTTGTCAGAGTTAAGGATGATATGAATGGATTCTAATGATGAAACTGCATCTTAAAAAACTGAATTTGAAATTTGTGATGTAAACAAAAATTTTCTCGTTACTCTTAAACCACATAGACTTACCAGAACTGACAATATATTTCAAGAATAAAATATTCAATGTTTTGAATTCTCTTCAATATTTAGGATAAAATAATGTAGCGATTTTCTTTTGAAATGTTATACAATTTTTGTTTTGAAATACAAGTTGAAAAATTCGATGGTACTATTATGCTTAAATGAAACTGCTGATTGAATATGCAAAAAAAATCACTGGATTTAACCACAAAACCTCATGAAATCCTCAATAAATCCTTGGTATCGTGCAGCTCTACTACTGCAACCCGACTTGAAATTTATTTCACCACGAGATTGATCCTGATCGATTGACTCAAGGGATTGAAAATTGTGTGTGGAATTGTGAGAACCATCCAGAACTTAGCACCGGATAAGTTGTCTTTTTATGTTGCCATGCTCAGTACAAAAATTACGGCAAAGTTTGACGATCATTAGTCGAATAAGAAAAATATGGTGAAAATCGGAAAAAATTCTTCAATCTTGGTATAAAATTCGAGAAGTAGGTATACTTGGTTAGTCTTTTGAGTGTTACGGTCCGATTGATCAATTAAGGGGTAAAAATTGGGGCGGAAATTTATTGAGATCGAATCATCTATCTACCAAAATGTGTAATTCCCCAATTCTGACAATTTTCTTATATGCTGAATTTTTTTACCGTTATTTGCAACCATTATTCGTTCGCGAGTTATGAAATAATGGTGGAGAAAATTGAAAAAAATTTGAAATTGATTTTTAATAAGTTAGTGTATTATTGTGGGAAAGTGATGAACCTTCTGGTGAAATTTACAGGGCTCTTCAAGAGAACCTTGGAAATGAGAGAATAAAACCGCTTTGGTGGAAGTAGAGTCTTTCAAGCTGAATTAGCTATGCTCTTTAGATTCATTAACCGTTCTTCCTCGATTACAATATCCATTGAAAAATTGCACGAAGTCTTAGAACGAATGACGTCAGTTGAATTGGGCAATAAAACTAAAGTGGTTGAAAGAATTCTGTTTGAACCAACTTCATTATCTTCGGTGTAAATGTAGTGACTAATTTGCCTTATGACGCTAATTTCAAACAGTATTTCCGTCGAAAGTTTTACCTGTTTCGCGATTTGAACATGGACTTGATGATCTCAAGGAAACAATCAGGAACTTTTTATGAATATACAGGATGAGTCTTTGAGTTGTACGTTCATTTCATCCATAGATTCCTCTCATCAAATAAAAATTTTTTCTCATTTATCATTTTTCCAGATTCAGCGCTGATTAAAAGATACAGGCTGTTGAAATTGCAGAAAAAAAATAGTTTTTGCGCGTATGTTTTTGGGACCATCGCGTTATCATTTTGCCCAAATGTCTGTAACTTTCGACTTCCTGATGAAGAATTCGAGGTCAAATTTGATTCTGTCCGGCCGGCCGTTGCCACGATAACTTGAGAACGGAAAGAGCTAGCGACTTGAAATTTTCAGGGTAGGTGGCGCATCCAAATACGACGGACAAGTTCGTTAATGGGCATAATCGGCCCAATGGTTTCCGAGTAATAATTTTATTTATTCAACCAATATGAATCCGATCGAATTGAAACTTGGTGAATAGTTGTAGAATATGAACCTAAGCACGTTTGTGAAATTTTGTGAGAATAGTATGGCTAGAAAATTAAAAAAAAAATATTAAAAAATATTATACATGTCTCGATAACCTGAGAACGGAAAGAGAACGCGATTTGAAATGTTGATGTTAGGTTTTAGTTCTGAATGCGACATTTGAGTTTCCTTATAAACATAATCGGCCAAACGGTTTTGGAGTTATACTCATCTGAAATTTGGTTATTATTTCCTCAATAACTCAAAAAATTTAAAACCGATCCAATTCAAACATAGTTGTTAGATGTAGAATGCCAAAGCGCAAGTTCTTGCAAAATTTCGAGAGGATCGTATCACAAGTAAATTTTTAAAAAATCATCGAAAATTATTGAAAAAAATTCTATATATCAAAAACTATCCATCCGATATCGCTGAAATTTTACGAGAGCCTTCAAAACCTAACTCGACTACCAAGTTCTAAGTTTGAAAACGATCGGATATATATTGTTGGAGATTCGAGCAGCCGTGTGTGAGTTCAGTAGATGGATGGGTGACCGTTGCCTCGATAACTTTCGAACGAAAGGAGGTAGGGACTTGGAATTTTCAGGGTATGTTGCGTATCCGAATGGGATAATTAAGTTCGTTTACGGGCATAATCGGTCGAACGGTTCCGGAGTTATACCCACCTGGAATATTATTTCCTCGATAACTCAAAAAATATAAACTCGATCGAGTTGAAGCTTGGTAACTAGTTGTAGAATATCGATATGAAGACGTGTTTGAAATTTTGTAAGAACCGTACCCCTAGATAATTCAAAAAAAATTACGAAAAATAAAATTTGTAAGAAACGTACCCCTAGAAATTTTTCAAAAAAATACGAAAAAAAATTGGTTCAAGCACTGACGTGAAGTCAGGAGCTTTTGCGCGTATGTTCTATTGTCCATTCTCATGTATTGGACACTATTAATCGAATTTACCATGGTGAATTCTATTGTGCGTTCTCCTGTATTGGACACTCTTAATCGAATTTACCATGATAAATTCGATTAATTTTCTTGTGTAGCTTTGACAGGATATTCAGAATGAAATCAATGTTGGTGTGGAATTTGTCATAACTATGACTCATATTCACCAATTAACAGTTTTTTCCTACTTCCACTGGTTTCCTAGTTATAGTTGCGGATTCATAAAACTAAATGCAACTGGCAGAATGAAAGCAAATGAAGTTTATCTAGAATCATCATAAGAATCTTCAGTCATTTTAGGAAATTGAATTATTCCTCATAATTTCCTCCAAAAATATTAAAGTCTGATAAAAATTTGAGTATTTGCCCTATTTTGGTTGATCCAACCCTAACCTAGAATCGTTGCCAAACGAGCTGTTTTTCACAAGATATAGATAATCCATGCTCCTCGATTGAATAATATACCAAAGCCTGGGATACAGTTTCACAATGCCGCATGCGAACGCCGAACGGAGTCTTAGATATAACGTCTATGATCCCATGAGTTTCTGTGAACGTTACCTACTAATTAATATGATTACTCTGTCAGTTGGAATCACATGTCAACTATTCTATTTGAGATTTTCTTGGAAATTAATGGATTAATAGAGATTTATGGAATTTTCAAAAACAATAATAATAATATTTCAAGAATGGGCGATGAAACTATTAATGGGTATTGAATAAAAGTTAAGTAGTAATTCATTGTTTCAATAGTGGGATATCATTTTATGCAGCATTATAAGAATTGAGTGAGTATTTGAATTGAAGTATCAAATGTTTTTCTGTTATTCTACAATAGATATCAGTAACAGTTTTCTATGTAGAATGGTGCAAGGTAGTATTGTATTAGCACATTGTGGAATCTTGAAACGCTTGTAACTTTTTACCTGAGCCGAATCTGGATAAATGGTAAATGAAAAAAGTGTTTTGCTTGATGAAATGATCTATGGTGAAAATTAATGGACAACTTAAATACTCACCCTGTATTTGGAATTATATAAATAACAAAACTGCACAGACATGAACTTGGTGAACTTCAAATAAAATAATTGAATATTTCGAATTATATATAAATCGTTTGACAAGTTTCCAATATATTTGCATTTCAAACCTTGGTATCTATAGAGTCGGTTAAAGGATCATTTCTATGGAAAAATTCTACCGCTGCAGGATTCCAAAAGAAGTATCTTTCAGAACGAATATTGATATATTGAGGAAATATTATTTTTTCCTGGAAACTAAGCAGCCTTGGGTTTGTTCAGTGCAGCTATGATTTTGAACAAAGGCGCCGAAGCAGACGTCATAGAAGACCATTCCAATTGGAAAAGCCGTGAATTAAACAGGAACTTTAATTATTTCATCACAATGCACCAACGGAGTGTATTTATATAACCTGCACATTTCTTCACTGTTCCAGCAAAATTTCATTGAAAATGATATTGAAAAATGGCTGATACCTTTCTTAATAAATCAGTAAAACCTCTAAAACCGAACTTAAAACATTATTCAATAAAAATCTGAATTCAGGGTGACAAAATCAATATTTATTCTGTGAATAAATCAAAATAGCTAAAGGGTTCACAATAGGATCCAGCAGGCTAGGCGGATTAATGGTTCGGTAGATTAATCGCTTGGCAAATTAATGACTAGGTAGATTAATGGATAGACGGATGAATGGCTAGTTACATTAATGACAAGGCGGATTAATAGCAAGGTAGATTATTGGCTAAGCGGATAAATTGCTAGGTAGATTAATGGCTTGGCGGATTAATGGCTAGGCGGTTTAATGGATTACTAGTTATTTCCTAATAAATTTTTGGAATCATGATCGGCAAAAAAATGTCTAACAATCTCCTGTAATTTTTTTTGAAGTAGAATTTTCAGAGTGAATATGTAGTTTTGTTTCTTTATTTTGTGGTCTTAATCCCACCAGTCATTTGATCTGTCATGTCATGCCGAAGACGCCCTGCATCAGTTCAGAATATTTAGATCATTCAATATTAGCATGCATCAGATGTGGCAATCAAACATTTTCTAAGAATGAATCAGGGGGAGTACTAGATCCCATTAAAAAGCTCCTGCCAATAATAAAAACAGAATCCTATCCTAGATTGGAACAGGAGTGTCTTGACGTCAGTGTGCTTTGGCGCAGAGCGGTGATTCATCCCAGGCAATGAACTCGCCTAAAGCTTCTTGGCTTCCAAGAAAAAAAATATTTTCTCAATATTTCCAACAATATAGATCCGATCGCGTTTGAATCTTGAACTTGACGGTAAAAAATACTTCGAAGGATCTTGCAAAATTTCAGCTACATTTGATTAATAAATGTAGCTAAAATAAAGTATTCTCTGGAAGGAATTTCTGTAATGGAGTTGCAACTTAACTGAAGGGATCGTCCGTAGCGTTAGTAATATTGCAGACAGTTCTGCTGGTATAGTTCGGATATTATCATCCAGCTTTGACTAAGTTGTTGGAATGCATGTCAATATGCTGAACTGCTGGTGTGTTTTTACTACGACTGAAAGGATTCTGCAGATATACAGATGAAAGTTCTAAAGTCCGATTCATATTATACGTCCCGCTCGGATCAGCAAAATATCTTTCAATGGGATTTGAATGTACTAATTCACATCATCGTCTATGAATTTATCTAGATAGGTACCCATTGAAAGATATCTTGGCGTGACTGAGATGGAGCCGAGCGGGGCGTATAATATGAATCGGTCTTAAGGATTTTTAAAAATGTATCCTGAAGTTAAGCGATTTGGGATGGTTTGTGTGATATAGCCAGAAGAGACTGAAAGGACATATTAACACCTCACGGCAGTTTTGTGTATGTGCCAGTTAGTTTCGAGGAAATAGCGTCGTTTTCAAGGTTTCATGTAATTACCGTGGCTCTAGGCCAATTTTGAAATGCATGCTGCCCATTTCGGCCTTTTTTTTCGTTCTGCGCTTGAGTAGAGGGAAAACGTAACTCTTGGAGTTTTAGTTTAAATTACATTGAGATGTCGGGGTCCCTGACCGTACTTCTTTCGAGTGCTTGTTCTATTATATTTATTTTTTTATTTTCAAAAGATCCTCACAAAATAAGCGTCTATATTGTTATTTTTCTACCAACTACCGAGTTCCAATTCGATCAGATCAGTATTTTTCGAGTTATTGGTAAAATACGGTTATAAAACCTAAACCACTCGGCGGATTTTGCCCATTAACGAACCTAACGGGCTTATTTGGATCCACCCTGCAAACGTCAACTCTTTAAATCATTTTGTTCGAGATCTATCGTGCTGAATTGACAGAATTAAGTTTGACCTCGGATTATTCATCACTGGGTCGAAACTAAACGGTTGATGCCATTTTCGGCCAAAAATTCGAAAATTACATACATTTCGGCAAAATGTTCAGGGGAACGAACGTGGCAAAAATGAAAGAAAACATGTCGGAATAATTTAATTCAGTCAGAATAATAGCGCTGGCTAAGAGGGAGTTTTACTTTTTTTGGGAACCTAAAATTGAAATTGATGAGAAGTTGATTTGATGTGATTCAATTTGATTTATTCCGTGGGATTTAAATTATATCGAAATCTTCTCCAAAATATGAAAATCCTCAATCACAATATTTTGATTAGGGTACATATTCGTGTTTATTTATTTTAGATTTAGAATATTATCGATCAATTAGTTATATTTTAAAATATTTCCGTTACAGTTTTAACATAAAATTAATTTTCAATGTGATTGGATAAACTGTAGGGCGTTGCAAACTATTATTATTGCCGTATTCAATAGTGCGTTTCAAAAAGTACGCACCAAGAGGAAATTTTCTCGCCTGCATAGTTTTTTGAAATTTGGGTTTTCGGGAAAGTTGGTGCTCAAGAAACGATGATTTTTAACATCTATGTCATTGATCGTGTTATTCTGAAAACCTGTCAAAATTCACATTTTTTGAAAATGACCAAAAGACGTAGAAAGCAGAACAATATCAAAAAGTTTCTGAAAGAAATGTTGCTCAGAATTTCATTTTATACCAACCTGCCAAATTTCATAGTGAAATCCCGAAATTTTTTGATATTAATAATTTGATGACAGCACGATAGAGGCAACTTTGGGCTTTGCCGAAATTTGAAAAATTATTCGGAATGTAATTCCAATGAAAGAGACATTATAACAATTCAAATAAAGTTGATATTAATTTAATGTTCCTCATAAATTATTATTTCTTTAGTGAAAACCTCACAATCTTGGCGCAAGCCGAATTATACTCGAGAAACAGGGACGGGCCGAAGCCAAATTTTTGGGGAGGGGAAAACCATTGAAAATTTTCCAACTGTGCATGGATTATTACATTAAAAAACCGTGGGGGTTGTTCCATTTGCTTTGAAAATTTGACAACATTGGGGAGATCGCAAATTATTTATTTATTTATTTATTGTGCCTGTCACTTCGATTTCATTTTCACGAGAAAATTTGTTTTAGATGAGGTCTGTATTGCGTTTTTAGTGGTATTTCAGTTGATAAATTCACAAGGGATTTCAGAGGATTGGAGAATTCTTCTTCAGACGTGAAATCGAAGAATTTAATTTCTTATGATGTTCCAAGAATAATTAGCAAGATACTAACTATTTGCGCATTTAATTTCTCAAGTATAATTCGGTTTGCACCAAGATTGTGAGAAATAGAAATCATAATTTATGGGGAACATTTAATTGATATAACTTTATTTGAATTGTGATAATGTCTCTTTAATTGGAATCACAAACCGAATAATTTTTCAAATTTCCGCAAAGCCCAAAGTTCCCTCTAGCGTGCTGATATCAAAAATATCGGTATCCAGAAAATTTCGGAATTTCACAATGAAATTTGGCAGTTTGGTATAAAATGAAATTCTAAGCAATACTTCTTTCAGAAACTTTTTGATATTTTTCTGATTTCTACGTCTTTTGATCACTTTTCTAAAAAAATGTCAATTTTGACAGGTTTGCAGAGTAACACGATCAATGACATATTTAAAAATTATATCTCCGAAAGTATTGGTTTCTCTGAGTTGGGTATTATATCAATGTATAAATATGATAGAGCTGCATCATAAAGGAAATTCAATTCAAATAATAGTTTATTTATCAAGATTAAATGAGCAATCATGAGAATGAGAACTGCACCATGGAAGAAATCGAATTAAATCTGGCCAATTTTGCCCAATAACGAACTTAACCGAGATATTCATCTCCCTAACCTACTCTGAAAATTTCAACTACCTAGCTCATTCCGTTCGAGAGTTATTATGGAAAAACTTTTTTTAAATTTTCAAATTTTTTTTTTTACACTTTGCGGTAATCTGGTCAATACAAAACTTCACATGCGTATAAATGTCATGATTCTACAATTTGATGCTAAATTTCAGATAGATCGAACGAACTTGTCCGAGATATTTACGCTCCAAAACCACCTTGCAATTTTCAATCCGCTAACTCCTTTCGTTCGAGAGTTATCGTGCCTACGGCCGGTCGGCCGGCCGGACAGAATCGATTTCGCACTCGGATTCTTGATCAGTGAGTCGAACCAAATCGTTTGAGACCATTTTCAGCCAAAAATTTCAAAATTACAGACACTTGGGCAAATTGATAAGCACACTGTTCCGAGGAACTAGAGCGCCAAAAAAACAAGTTTCGTATGACAATTGCCCAAAACAGGTTTAAAGTACCTACAAATAGTAGGTATTCCATAAAACAAATATGAAAGAAGATAAGTAATAATAAAAAATTACCTTGTAATCGATCAAAAATTTCCTGATCTACGTTCACCAAACTACAGAATTATGCTTTCAATATTTACGTAATATTTTCAAACATTTTCGGGTGAGGTCCCCGTTGCATTGCTAAAATACGAGTATTTCAACCCCAATAAATTTGAAGTTACAATAAACCCTTCTGTCAAGTTGACATTATGAGAATTCATACATAGAATAATAATTATATCAATCTGTGAAATACGATTTACATTGAAATTTTAAAATATCATATCTCCGAAAGTATTAGCTTGTTAGAGTTGAAAATGATATGAATGGATTCTTATGATAAAACTGCTTATTAAAAAAAATTTGATTTGGAATTTGTTTCGTAAAAAAAAATTTTTTTTTTGTTACTCCGAAACCATCTGTCCGATTTTGCCCAATAACGAACTTAGCCGAGATATTCATCCCCCAAACCTACTCTAAAAAGTTCAACTCTCTAGCTCATTCCGTTCGAGAGTAATCGTGCTTACGGCCGGCTGGCCGGACAGAATGAATTTCGACCACGGATTCTTGATCAGTGAGTCAAACCAAATCGTTTAAGACCATTTTCATCGAAATATTCCAAAATTACAGACATTTGGGCAAATTGATAAGCACTCAGTTCCGAGGAACTAGAGCGCCAAAAATCATAATTTCTTGAGCACAAACTTGCCCAAAAAAAATTTCAAAAAACTATACAGGCGAGAAAATGTCCTCTTGGTGCGTACTTTTTGAAACACACTGTATTAGCAAGAGCTACCTTAGAGTACATTGAACATCATAATTGAACAAAACATACCAATTCAATAGCTTTGATGATGGTTATTCTGTTGATTGCCATTGTCAATGGAATGGAAGACCTGTTACACTGAGAGAAATTATCGATCGACCGATTTGTCTAGCCAGAGTCTAGAGACAAGGAACACGATTGGAGTTCTGGAGTGCACTGAGAAGTGAAATTCTGTTGCACGAATAAAAATTGACCGACGAACGGATGGCGTGGTCTTGTTTGTGAGCATGGCATGATCCCTGACACACATTCGTGACATCACTTCTAAAACAAGTTTGGATGGCCGAAGGTACGAAATGATCGCTATTTCATTTCATCCATGATGTAATGGTCGAAGGTAGAAACGTTGGTGAGTCATTCTGACGTCGCTTATCTACCAATGTTATTGTTTATACTATTGGTCTTTCGATTAACGCGTTATACCAATACCACCTGGAGTTATTCTAGGTGGTTTTATGGGCCATTTACACGGAGCCAATAATCGAGACAATCCACTAAGCCAAGAAATTATGGCAATCCAATGGAAAATGCGTGAAAACAAAAAGTGGTTTACAAGTACTTAGGCCTTATACACTTATAAGTACAGTGAGCGTCAAAAATATGGAATAATGTATTTATTTTCTCCCCTTTCTGGAATATCGAAGAATGATTTGATAGGTCAAAGTAATTTACTTTTTAAGGATCATTTTCGCGTAATTCTTAGTTTTCTACCATTTCCCTTTACCAAAAGCAGTGACGTCATCGATATTTTTTTAAATTGCAAGCCCCGATTTTTTTGACATATAAAATTCTGAATTCAGTAATGCACATATAACGCCAGTGAAGTTGGGTCAATAATTCTCGAAATATCAATTTTCTAAATTTGAAAAACATGGTAAAATTTTCAAATTTCTTCATCGACTAAACACTTTTTGCCTGCAGAACTTTGAGAGAGCCTTCCGAACCTAACCCTACTACCAAGTGCCAAGTTTGAACATGATCGGATCAATATTGTTGGAGATCCGAGCAGCCTTGTGTGATTTCAGTAGCTGGATAGAGGACCGTTGCCTTGATAACTCTCGAACGAAAGGAGATAGGAACTTGCAATTTTCAGGGTAGGTGTGCATCTGAATGGGAGAGTTAAGTTCGCTGTTGGCCATAATCGGCCCAACGGGTTCGGAGTTATATACATCTGGAATATTATTTTCTCGATAACTCAAAAAATATAGACTTGATCGAATTGAAATCGACTCGATCGAAAAGCTTCCTGACTAGTTGTAGAATATCGACATCGAGACGTGTGTACAATTATTTAAAAAAAAATTACGAACAAAAAAAATTGTTCAAGCATTGACGTGAAATCAGGAGCTTTTGCGCGTATGTTCTATTGTCCATTCTCCTGTATTGGACACTTTCAATCGAATTTACCAGGGTAAATTCGATTTATTTATGTTGCTAAATTCAATAGAAATAAAAGCTTTTTAAAATGCCACTCGACAGTGAGAAACAGCTCAAATTGGTACCGGATGGTTTGTTTTATGACATACTCCAGTCGGCGAAACTGAAACATCTAGACAGCTACCCGCTGTGGGATAATGCAAAAGAAAACAAAGAGTTTTTGTGTTTAAATACTACGCTATGAATGCAATATTATGATAAATATTATTTTTTGCCGGCTACACACATTGTGCCGAAAACTATTGAATATTGAATTTACGGCAACAGGAATGAGTACAAGGTTGCATGGTGTTATTCCATGTTATCCCGTCCCTATTATCTGCGTGCTTCGCATTTATCCGGTCAGGCGGTGAAATTACTTCATATTTTATGAAATTTTTTTTGGAAATATTCTCTGCATTGATATTTCAACTCCATTGAATTTTTCCAACTGCTTCGAAATGGTTCTGTTGTGAAAATATGGGACTAGGGAGGAGGTGTAGACATATTACTGATGTTTTAATTTAAGTTCAGGTGCATGATGTTCTGGTTCATTTATGAGGATATAGTGTCAAATTAATTGATCCAGATACAAATTGTTTGTAAAAGAGTTGTTATCAACAATTAAAATTATTTTTTTTTGAAATATGATACATATATTAAGTGAAAATAAGTATTAAATATAAGTGTAATTTAAATAGAAAGGTATAAAGGAAAATTCCGTAAAAGGCGCAGTAAAAAATCATTCTGCTGGTACCTGCCGAAACGTGTTTCTGCTAGTTGACTTCTTCAGGACAGGCAACCAAGAAACCAAGGAGAAGATGGAAATATAACTTAAAACAGGTGACACCACAACATGAGCGAGCAACCAATTTGTGCCTTCAGCTCTAGGACCTCCAATTCAGAGGTAAACTATAGCATCAGCACAGAGGAAGCATAAGCTATCTGTGCGATGCGACCTCAACTTTTTTCAGTTATCTTTCCATGTTTTTCTTGGTTTCCTGGTTGCCCAGTCCTGAAGAAGCCAACTAGCAGAAACACGTGTCGCTAGGAACCAGCAGAATTATTTTTCTCTCCTTTTGCGGAATTACGCGTTATACTTCCATTTAGATATACTTATCCGCGTTATCCTGTTTTCTTCAATAAGTACGTTTGAGGTATGATAAAGTTGTTTGTTTTTGTTTTGTTTTCAAGAGTTTTGATGACCATATCTTCTATTCAATTGAAAATATTAAAATTGTTTATATTTGTGTGTAACTTTTCAAAGCACTGTCACTGTTTAAGACATCACTCAAAGTAGATATCCGGGATGTATCAATCATAACACTAATGTCAGGTGGTTTGGTAACAATGTTCTCCACCAGGTCTACTACTAACATGTTTATTGCTGTTCAACACTCGAGAGTGCTTGGGTAATGCTTATTTCTGAATAAGGTTCTTCAGCACAGCAAACGTCATCTGCACATTCCTCTGTTCTCGTTTCAGGTATCCCCTTGTCCTCTGTCCAGGTTGAGTATTCTTCGATCTATTAGTTATCCTCCAAACTTAGTTCAAATAATTATATTTGGTTTGCACGCCCTCATTTTATTTCACATTACACTTTCTGGTCCATTGTATTTATTCATCTTCAATATGAAGTCACAGCTCAGTGTAATCCATGCATAATTGTAAGAACATTACATTGATGATAAATAAACTAAATATACTAACAATGGCCAAATATCATAAATGAATTTATTCATGTTTTTACTTCGATAATATTGATAATTTTCATTTATATAGAGTATATATACTTACAGCAATGAGATTGAATCCGATATTTGGTTTATGAATTTGAAGCAAAATGTTCCGCAAAATAGTTAAATATTTTGTAATTTTTGTCTACTCATGCGATCCTCACGAAATGTTTCATAAGTCTTTCGGTCTTTTGCATATAACTACCGAGTTTCAATTTAATCAGATCAGTATTTTTCGAGCTATTGTGAAAACAAAATTTTAAAATTTTTGAATTTTTTTTCCACTTCGCAGCGCACTGATCAATACAAAACTTCGCATGCATGTAAAGGTCATGTTTCTAATATGTGATGCTAAATTTCAGATATATCGAATGATGAGTTTCGGAAATATGTACCTATTCATAAAAAATGCTTTAACTAAAAATGACCATAACTCCGAAATCGCTTGGTGGATTTCGCCCATTAACGATCTTAATTGAGATATTTAAGCTCCTAAACTACCCTGCAAATTTCAACTATCTAACTCATTTCGTTCGAGAGTAATCGTTCGAACGAACGGACGGCCGTAACGGACGATATAATTGGATTTGACTGTAGATTATTCAACAACTCCAGAGCGTTCTTGACTTCTTCATTTATTAACAACGGTATCGCCATTTTTCATTATTATTCTAGATTATTCATTTTTGAGTCGAACCCAATCGTTTGAGACCATTTTCGCCAAAAAATTCCAAAAATACGGACATTTGGGCAAAATGAGAGCACGCTGTTTCAGGCGGAAGAAGCTCGCAAAAAGCACTATCAGAATACATAAAAAGCAAAACATTGGAATGTGTCAACGATTCTACGTTAGGAATTACATAATTCAACTCGGTCATATCATCTGCATCATCAACGATATCATGAATAGCAGTGATATTTTCTGACTGAAATACAAAGAATTACTTTAATCTTAGCACAAAAGAAGAGCTGAAATTATTCATAACCATGGTTTTTAGAGCCGCTTGTTGAATTATGATAGAGCTTACTTGCTTTCAAGCAGCTACTCGAGAAGTATATTTGGACATCGAAAACAATTCTTCTGTTTGAAACCTACAGGAACAAGAGAATAACAAGCATTCTCACATGAGGACCAGAATAGGCTATAATCCTAGAACATGAAGATACTACTGAAGTTTGTGACATTTTAAATGCAAAATAGAATGAGTATGATGATAAAAAAGTGAGAAAGCCCTGCGGCAGAAGTCTTGGCTGTCTTGTTCAAACTTCCACAAAAAAGAATTGAATTAAAACAAGCAGTCACTTGAAGTCAGAAGTTTTGCGCGTATGTTCTATTGTCCATTCTTCTGTATTGGACACCCTTAATCGAATTTACCATGGTATATTATGTTGTCCATTCTCCTGTATTGGACACTCTCAATTCGAATTAACCATGGTAAATTCGAATTAAGTGTCCAATACGGGAGAATGGACAACATAATTTACCATGGTAAATTCGATTAAGGGTGTCCAATACAGAACAATAGAACATACGCGCAAAAGCTTCTGACTTCACGTCAGTGCTTGAACCAATTTTTTTTTTCGTGATTTTTTTGAAATTTTTTAGGGGTACGGTTATTAAAATTTTTTTTTCGTCGTTTTTTTCGAATTTTCTAGTGGTACGGTTCTTACAAAATTTTGAACACGTCTTTATGTTGATTTTCTACTACTAGTTACCAAGCTTCAATTCGATCGAATATTTATTTTTTCAGTTATCAAGAAAATAATATTCCAGGTGGGTATAACTCGGAAACCGTTAGACCGATTATGCCCAAAAACGAACTCAACTCTCCCTTTCGGATACGCAACCTACCCTGAAAATTGCAAGTCCCTATCTCCTTTCGTTCGAAAGTTATCGAGGCAACGGTCACCCATCTACTGAATTCACACAAGAATGCTCCAATCTCCAACAATATTAAACCGATCGTATTAAAACTTGAAACTTAGCGGTAGAGTTAGGTTATGAAGGCTCTTGCAAAATTTCATCAATTTCTAACGATTAGTTACTGATATATAGAATTTTTTTTTATTTTCAATGATTTATTAAAAATTTTCTACAAATGCTATCCTCACCAAATTTTGCAAACATTTCCGCGTTGGCATTCTACAACTAATAACCATGTTTGAATTCAATCGGTTCAGTACTTTTCGAGTTAATGAGGAACAAAAACCACGAAATTTCAGAAAATTTCAGATGGCTATCACTCTAAAACAGTTTGGCCGATTATGCTCATAAACAAACTGAAATGTCGCGTTCTGGTACTCATCCTAACCTGAAAATTTCAAGCCGCTATCTCATTCCGTTCTCAAGTTATCGTGACAACAAAAATATTTCTTAATAATTTTTTTAAAATTTTCTAGCCATATGATTCGCACAAAATTTCACAAACGTGCTTAGGTTCATATTCTACAACTACTGACCAAGTTTCAATTCGATCGGATTTATATGGTTTAAAACAAAATTATTACTCGGAAACCGCTGGGCCGATTATGCCCATTAACGAACTTGTCCGTCGTATTGGGATGCGCCACCTACCCTGAAAATTTCAAGTCGCTAGCTCTTTTAGTTCTCAAGTTATCGTGGCAACGGCCGGACGGCCGGCCGGACATAATCAAATTTGACCTCGAATTCTTCATTGGGGAGTCGAACTTAATCGTTTGAGACCATTTTTTTCAAAAAATTCGAAAGTTACAGACATTTGGGCAAAACTATAACGCGATGTTCCCCAGAACATACGCGCAAAAAGGGTCATTTAAACAAAATTATTGATCCGAAACCACAAACTTATCCGAGATATTCATCCCTCAAATCCGCTCTGAAAATTATATTATATCAACTAGCTGGCCCGGCGAACTTCGTACCGCCTAACTTAATAAAAAAAAATGGGTTCAAGCCCTGTGGACAAGAACTTTCTGGCGCTCTTGTTCAAACAGACAAATCATATCTCCGACAGTATTGGTTTCTCAGAGTTGGGAATTCTATCAATGTATTCTTATGATATAACTGCATTCAATTCAAACATCATAGAAGAATTTAAATTCAACAAGAGTGCCAAAAATTATCAATCCAAAACCCATAGACGAATTCTACCCAACAACGAACTCATCCGAGATATTCATTCCTCAATTCTATGATGAACGAAAATATATATTCTTTCCTCAAATCCACTCCAATACTCCAATACACCAATATTCCAGTTTTGTTTTTACTGGAGATATTCTGAACACAATATTATTAACTTACCATTACCATTCCCATCATCATATGGATTGACCATCGGCATGAAAATATCAACCAACAAAAAGTATGATATCATATTATAATTCTCATAATTCTACGATTGCTGAAATGAATAAGACAACGTCATGTCTCAGGAAAATAAGTTGACACTATAACAATTCACAGATAGAAAAATTATATCATTCTGTGAAAACATAGAAATACGATTTATATTGAAATTTTGAAAAATCATATCTACGAAAGTATTAGCTTGTTAGAGTTAAAAACTGCATGGTAAAACTGCATGTAAAAAAAATTGAATTTTGAATTTGTTATGTAAAGAAATTTTTTTTTGTTACGCCGAAACCATCCATCCGATTTCGTCCAATAACGAACTTAGCCCAAACCTACTCTGAAAATTTCAACTGTCTAGCTCATTCCGTTCGAGAGTAATCGTGCCTACGGCAGGCCGGCCGGCCGGACACAATGAATTTCGACCACGGATTCTTGATCAGTGAGTCGACCATTTTCAACGAAAAATTCGAAAATTACAGACATTTGGGCAAATTGATAAGCACCCCGAGGAACAAGAGCACCGAAAATGCTCGGTATGAATGAAGTTTAATTATTATTTTCGATTAATTGCACATGATGTTGCTTACTTACAAGACAGAGTTTTCCTGAAATACTGGCTATTTATAATTATAAGGTTCCAATTCGATATTCACAGACACACACAGTTATGATACAGTCTCTTAATGAATTTAAAGCTTTCTGATAAACTATATTTTTTGTTTGGTTTTGTTGTGTCTAAATAAACAAAGATGACGGTTTTCCGACGCGCGAACACGCGACGTATACCACACGTCAAAGGAAAAACAAAATTGTTACATTATGAGATTCCATCCAAGGTACCTATTTAGTTAATGCTTTGTTTGTGGCACAAATCACTTCAATTGTGCCATGATATAAAGTACACCCTGCATAGTAATGGTTTATTTTCAATGATTTATGCCTCAAAAGTATATTTTTTTACACATTGGAATGAAATTGTACTATTGGCGTGAAAAACAGCAAGTTGCAATTGACGTTAAAAGAAAAACACTCTGTATGAAAATTTTGGTCAAATACATTATGACAATCCATCCAACAAGTCCAGACCGTTCCTGCCAATCGGGTCCTTCATAAATGGCTTCGTATAATTAATATACTTATGCATATATTTCACAAATCAAATAGACCCCAGGGGGTTCATTGATTTGCCGAGAAAGCAAGAGCAGACGCGTATCTGGCTTCTTGGCCTTCATCAGTACTCTGTAGCTGTAGTACACTGCTCTTGCTTTCTCGGCAAATCAATGAACCCCCTGGGGTCTATTTGACTTGTGAAATATATGCATAAGTATATTTATTATACCAAGCCATTTATGAAGGACCCGATTGGCAGGAACGCTCTGGACTTGTTGATTTATTAACAACGGTATCGCCATTTTTCATTATTAATCCATCCAAGGTACCTATTTAGTTAATGCTTTGTTTGTGGCACGAATCACTTCAATCGCGTACAATTGTGCCGTGATATAAAGAACATCATGTATAGTAATGGTTTATTTTCATTGATGTATGCCTCGAAAGTATAATTTTAAACACCATTGAATGAAATTGTACGATTGGCGTGAAACACAGCAAGTTGCAATTGACGTTAACAGAAAAACACCCTGTATGACAATTTCGGTATAAATACATTATGAGAATACATCCAAGGTGCCTATTTAGTTAATGCTTTGTTTGTGGCACAAACCACTTCAATCGCGTACAATTATGCTGTGAGGAAAAGAACACGTCCTTTATAGTAATGGTTTATTTTCAATGATGTATGCCTCGGAAGTATATTTTTTAACTCAATTGAATGGAAGTGTACGATTGGCGTGAAAAACAGCTAGTTGCAATTGACGTTGAAAGAAAAACACCCTGTATGATACATTCAAGGTACCTATTCAGTAAATGCTTTGTTTGTAGCACAAATCACTTCAATCGCGTACAATTGTGCAGTGATATAAATAACACCCTGTATAGTAACAGTTTATTTTCAATGGTGTATGTCCCGATAGAATATTTGTTAACACAATTGAAGGAAATTGTGTGATTGGCCTGAAAAACAGCAAGCTGCAATTGACGTTTAAAGAAAAACACCCTGTAGACATTTTTATATTTATTCACCCTTTAAACCTTCCCTGGACTGCCACAAATAATACAAGATAAAATTAGCCAAATCGGTCTAGCCGTTCTCGAGTTTTAGAGAGATTAACGAACAGCAATTCATTTTTGTGCTTATCAATTTGCCCAAATGTCTGTAATTTTCGAATTTTTCGATGAAAATGGTCTTAAACGATTTGGTTCGACTCACTGATCAAGAATCCGTGGTCGAAAATCATTCTGTCCGGCCGGTCCGGCAGCCGTAGGCACGATAAATCTCGAACGGAATGAGCTAGACAGTTAAAAATTTCAGAGTAGGTTTGGGAGATAAATATCTCGGCTAAGTTCGTTATTGGCAAAATCGGACAGATGGTTTCGGAGTAACAAAAAAAAAAATTTTTTTTTGCAAAACAAATTCAAAATTAATTTTTTTTCAATAAGCAGTTTTACCATAAGAATCCATTGATATCATTTTTAACTCTAACAAGCTAATACTTTCGGAGATATGATTTTTCAAAATTTCAATAATAAATCGTATTTCAACGTTGTCACACAATGATATACAGTGAACTCTTGATAAGTCGAACATCGATAAGTCGAACTCTTAGATAAGTCGAACATTTTTTCAGGTCCCAATTCATGGGTATCTAACCCTGTGTACTTTTACCTCAATGAGTCGAACAGAGTTCTGGAAAGTAAAGAGTCTAGTAGATGAGTCGAACTGCTGGAAGGGTCCGCTAGAGAACCTCCACCTCTATCAGTCGTACTCCTAACCATTATCTCCTCTATGAGTCGAACTGTTTGATCTAACGAATGAAACCGAAAATAATTCAGTTTGCAAACGAATCACCACATTTGGTAGCCATCATATGTATTTTTCAATCGCTTAGTACATTGTTCAATTTATTTTTTATTTGTTTTTAGAGCCGTCGTGCATTGAGAGCGTTTTAGTCATGGATCCGCGAAAACTGAAAATTTTATCAGTAGCAGATGAACTCGACGAGGAGAAGAAAGTAAAACCCTTATCGCTAACAAGTTCGGAATTCATAAATCCGAATTGTCATTTATCATGAAATATAAAATTAATATCCTCGATTCCATCAGATTCAAAGGAAAATCAGTCAACCGGTACCGTCAGAAATTGCCTCGGCATTCAGATGTTCTCATCTTCCCTAGACCACGAATTCACAGCGAGTAGTGGTTGGCTACGTAATTTCAAAAAAAGATACGGAATTTCTGGAAGAACCTCGGTAGGTGAAAGTGCTAGGGTCAATGAAGACACTTGTCATCAACCCTTGTTTCTCATGAACTACTGTTGATGTCGTGAATACGCGAGTTTTTCCCTCAATGAGTCGAACTCTCACCTCAATATCTCGAACGTTTGGTGAGACGAACCATATATAAGTCGAACAGTTTTTTATGGTCCCTGAGAGTTCGACTTATCGAGAGTCCACTGTAATTATTCTATGTAAGAATTGTCATAATGTCAATTTATTTTCCTGAGACATGTCATTATCTAATCAATCGAAGAACTGTGAGCGAAGTGAGAAAAATCTCCGTTGTTTGCTCCGAAATTAGTTTTTCTCAGAAAAGTCTTACATTTCGGAACGGAACATGAAGTAAGAGATCTGAGAGTAGTGAGACTGCTTTTCATCCATAGACATAGATATAACTCTCGAACGGAATGAGCTTTTTAGTTGAAATTTTCAGAGTATGTTAGGGAGATGAATATCTCGGTTAAGTTCGTTATAGGGCAAAATTGTCCAGATTTAATTTGATTTCTTCGATGGTGCAGTTCTCATTCTCATGATTGCTCATTTAATCTTGATAAATAAACTATTATTTGAATTGAATTCCCTTTATGATGCAGTTCTATCATATGAATACATCGATATAATTCCCAACTCTGAGAAACCAATACTTTCGGAGATATAATTTGTCTGTTTGAACTAGAGCGCCAGAAAGCTCCTGTCCACAGGGCTTGAACCCATTTTATATATATAGATTGAAACTTAGCCAATATTCCAATAATTCATAGATAGAATAATTATAGCATTATGTGAAAACATATAGATAGAAGTACGATTCATTATCCAAATTTTGAAAAATCAATTCTCCGAAAGTATTAGATTGTTAGAGTAGAAAATGATATCGATTAACTTTTATAGTGAAACTGCATCCTAAAAAAATTGAATTTGAAATTTCTAATGTAATATATTTTTTTTTTTCGTTACTTCAAACCATCTGGCCGATTTTGCCAAGAACAAACTCAACCGAGATATTTATCCCCCAAACCTACTCTGAAAATTTCAACTGTCTAGCCCATTTCGTTCGAGAATTATCGTGTCTACGGCCGGCCGGCCGGATCGGCCTGACAGACTCGATTTTGACCACGGATTCTTGATCAGTGAGTCGAACCAAAACGTTATAGAGACCATCTTCAGCCAAATATTCGAAAATTACAGACAGATGTGGGCAAATAAGCACTCGGCATACTTAGTTATCTGTGGCACTCGGTTCCGAGAAACAAGAGCGCCAGCAATGTCAATAGGTAATAGAAGAATCAAATGAATAGAATACACCTTCATCAATAAAACCACCTTTTGATTTATAATGAATGCAGATTTTTCTCGAAGTATCCACATGAATATTGTACCTAATATTTGATTTTACCTCTTTATCTTTGCTAAATTGATGAATGTTAATAATAGCTTAATAGCAGTTTAATCGGATTAAATCGGCTACCTTCGGTTTATGTTTGAATGGCGCCATCTTTTCGCCTTGTTAGGACCACATCAGAAAAGGAAACTTCACCCCCAGCGACTTGTTCGAATATTGACGTTATTGACGTACTATCAGCGTTGCTAACCCAATAATTGAAAATTAAAGTATCAGGGCCAAGAAATTACCATACCAACAAAATAAAATTAAAACTGTTGATACGCTGAACCAGCGCATCCGCCATTTTGCGCTAAAATAAAAGGAAAATCTGTTTATCGAATCATTACATTCGTTACCAAATCTTACAGAATCACCTGCTGGGTTGATCTGACGATTGCCTGATTTTTTTATAGATAGAAAATGGAAGATGAATAATATAATTAATCATAAATGAATATTCAATTTACGAACAAAACTCAAAGCTTTTGTTTGACACGTGCTAAATAGTAAAATTGGTTCAAGCACTGACTTGAAGTCAGGAGCTTTTGCGCGAATATTCTATTGTCCATTCAACTGTATTGGACACTCTTAATATAATTTACCATGGTGAATTCTATTGTCCCTTCACCTGTATTGGACACTCTCTGGAATTCACCATGGTAAATTCGATTAAAAGAGTGTCCAATATAGGATAATGGACAATAGAACATACGTGCAAAACCTCCTGACTTCACGTCAGTGCTTGAACCAATTTTTTTTTCGCAATTTTTTTTTCATTTTCTTAGGGTACGGTTCTCACAAAATTTTACACACGTCTTTATGTCGATATTCTACAACTGGTTAGCAAGCTTCAATTCGATCGAGTCTATATTTTTTGAGTCATAATATTCCACATGGGTATAACTCCGAAACCGTTGGGCCGATTATGGCCAACAGCCAACTTAACTATCCCATTCAGATGCTCAACCTACTCTGAAAATTGCAAGTCCCTCTCTCGTTTCGTTCGAAAGTTATCGAGGCAATGGTCAGCCATTCCCCCCAAAAATTTCTGGTGATACGATCCTCAAAAAATTTGGAAGAATTTTCGCGTTGGCATTCTTCAAATAATAACCATATTTAAATGGGATCGGTTTTGTATTTTTCGAGCTATTGAGGAAATAACAACCAAATTTAAGATGAGTATAACTCCAAAACCATTTGTCTGATTATGCATATAAACAAATTCAAATGTCGCATTCAGACGCACAACCTAACCTGAAAATTTCAAGTCGCTATCTCTTTCCGTTCTAAGGTTATCGTGACATAAAAATATTTTTTAATAATGTTTTTAAAATTTTTTAGTGATACGATTCTCACAAAATTTTACAAATGTGCTTAGGTTTATATTCTACACCTATTCAGCAAGTTTCAATTCTATTTGATTCTTATTGTTTGAAAACAAAATTATTACTCGGAAACCATTGGGCCCGAGATTGGGCCGATTATGCCCATTAACGAACTTGTCAGTCGGATGCGCCACCTACCCTGAAAACGTCGAGTCGCTAGCTCTTTCCGTTCTCAAGTTATCGTGGCAACGGCCGGACGGACAGAATCAAATTTGACCTCGAATTCTTCATCCGGGAGTCGAACCCAATCGTTTGAGACCATTTTCGGTGAAAAATTCGAAAATTACAGACATTTGAGGGCAAAATGATAACGCGATGTTCCCCAGAACATACGCGCAAAAATTTGTAACCAAATTTGTTACAAATACCTATAGTAACCATCTCAATAGTGAATTCGTTAACAAAGGGTTCAACACTGGAGTCCGAATTCTTTGTGTATAAATGCTACAAATTGAGTATATCTCGGTTACTGTGCATATTTATGGAAAATCCCGAAACACGTCAAATTTGAATTTTAAAATGTCAATCTTCTTCGTAAAAATGAGAACCATACCTTCAACCCCCCTCGAAAGAAAGGTAAAACCTCCAATTTTTTAAATAAGAAGTATGGGCTTGTGATACATCGTTTGAAATTATTCAACATCTCAGGAGTGATCGACCTGATCGGAAGCGTTATTCGATCTTTTAGGTTATTCAAATCAATGGATTTATTTTTGTACACAATGCTCTTCACATATTCCCATACAAATAAATCTAATGGGTTAAGATCAGGAGATCGCGCTGGCCATTCGATCGTTCATCGCCTTCCTACGTACCGATTTGGAAATATTGCTTCGAGGTACTATCGGACATTGCATTGGTAATATGGTGGTGCTCCATCCTGTTGAAACCATATCGTATTCCAAGGAACTTTAGGATTTACTCGATCAGGAGGTAAAGAAGGAGCGACATTGTTTTGAAATATTTCTGAATATTTATCGCCATTCAAATTGTCCTCAATGTAAAAGAGGCCTTTGCTATGGTTTCGAACATTTCCTACCCAATCATTAACCTTTTGAGGGAATTGCGTGTGTTCCTCTCTCATCCAGT
The DNA here is from genome assembly GCA_937662695.2 of Halyzia sedecimguttata. Lineage (NCBI taxonomy): Eukaryota > Metazoa > Arthropoda > Insecta > Coleoptera > Coccinellidae > Halyzia > Halyzia sedecimguttata. The sequence goes on along the minus strand of OW569416.2, from coordinate 2,725,865 downwards.
GAGGATTTTCGGTAGACCTGTAGTGGCAATTTTGGCGATTAGCATGGCCGTTGCGAGAAAACGTGCAGTCATCAGAACACAAAACGTCTACTAATTAGATAATTTTGTTGTCCAACATGTCCATCATTTGTTCACAAAAATAACATCTACTAATCAAAATCGTCTTCCAAGAGCTCCTGGGTAGGTATCATTTTATTTTTTGCACGTATGTTCTGGGTAACATCACGTTATCATTTTGCCCAAATGTCTGTAACTCTCGAATTTCTTGACGAAAATGGTCTCAAACGATTTAGTTCGACTTCCCAATGAAGAATTCGAGGTCAAACTTGATTCTGTCCGGCCGGCCGTCCGGCCGTTGACACGATAACTTGAGAACGGAAAGAGCTAGCGACTTGAAATTTTCAGGGTAGGTGGCGCATCCCAATACGACGGACAAGTTCGTTAATGGGCATAATCCGCGCAATGGTTTCCGAGTAATAATTTCGTTTTCAACCAATATAAATCCGATCGAATTGAAACTTGGTGAGAGGTTGTAGAATATGAACCTAAGCACGTTTGTGGAATTTTGTGCGAATCGTATGGCTAGAAAATTATTAAAAAATATTTTTGTTGTCACGATAACTTGAGAACGGAAAGAGATTGCGGCTTGAAGTTTTCAGGTTAGGATGTGCATCAGAACGTGACATTTCAGTTTGTTTATAAGCATAATCGGCCAAACGGTTTTGGAGTTATAGCCATCTGAAATTTGGTTGTTTTTTTCTCCTCATTAACTCGAAAAATACTAAACCGATGGAATTGAAACATGGTCATTAGTTGTAGAGCCAACGCGAAAATTCATGCAAAATTTCGTGAGGATAGGATTTGTAGAAAATTTTTAAGAAATCATTGAATATAAAAAAAAAATCTATATATCAGTAACTATCCGTCTGAAATTGCTGAAATTTTGCAAGAGCCTTTAGAACCCAACTCTTCTGCCAAGTTTCAAGTTTTAACACGATCGTTAAATATTGTTGGAGATTCGAGCAGCCTTGTGTGAGTTCAGTATACTGAACTGAACTGAAAAAAATGACGAAAAAAAATGTTCAAGCACTGACGTGAAGTCAGGAGCTTTTGCGCATATGATCTATTGTCCATTTTCCTGTATTGGACACTCTCAATCAAATTTACCATGGTGAATTATATTGTCCATTAGAGGAGAACGGACAATTAATCACCATGGTAAATTCGATTGAGAGTGTCCAATACAGGAGAATGGACAATAGATACGCAACCTACCCTGAAAATTGCAATTTTCAGGGTAGGTTGCATATCCGAATGGGAGCGTTAAGTTCGTTTTTGGGCATAATCAGTTTAACGGTTTGCGAGTTATACCCAGCTGGAATATTATTTACTCGATAACTCAAAAAATAAAGATTCGATCGAATTGAAGCTTGGTAACTATTAGTAGAAAATCAACATAAAGACGTGTCTATATTTTTTTTAAGAACCGTACCTCCAAAAAATTTGAAAAAAATGACGAAAAAAAATTTTGTAAGAACCGCACCCCTAGAAAATTTCAAAAAAATTACGAAAAAAAAATTGGTTCAAGCACTGACGTGAAGTCAGGAGCTTTTGCACGTATGTTCTATTGTCCATTCTCCTGTATTGGACACTCTCAATCGAATTTACAATGGTGATTAATTATCCGTTCTCCTGTAATGGACAATATAATTCACCATGGTAAATTCGATTGAGAGTGTCCCATACAGGAGAATGGACAATAGAACATACGCGCAAAAGCTCCTGACTTTACGTCAGTGCTTGAACACGTTTTTTTTATATTTTCTAGCCGTACGGTTCTCACAACATTTTTCACACGTCTTTAAGTCGATATTCTACAACTAGTTGGCAAGCTTCAATTCGATCAGATCTGTATTATTTGAGTTATCGAGAAAACAATATTCCAGATTGTTATAACTCCGAAACCTCACATTAAGTTGCGCAACCTACCCTGAAAATTGCAAGTAGCTATCTCCTTTCGTTCGAGAGTTATCGAGGCAACGGTCTTCCATCCAGCTACTGAACTCACACAAGGCTGCTAGGATCTCCAACAATATAGGTCCGATCGATTTTCAAATCGTTATCTCTTTCCGTTCTCAGGTCATCGTGACATATAAAATAATTTTCAATAATTTTTTTAAAATTTTCTAGCCTTACGATTCTCACAAAAGTTCACGAACGTGCCCAAGTTTATATTCTACTACTATTCACCAAGTTTCCATTCCATCGGATTCATATTGGTTCAAAACATAATTATCACTCGGAAAACATTGGGCCGATTATTCCCATTAACGAACTTGTGCGTTGTATTGGAATGCGCCACATGCCCTGAAAATTTCAAGTCGCTAGCTCTTTCCGTTCTCAACTTATCGTGGCAACGGCCGGACAGCATCAAATTTGACCTCGAATTCTTCATCGGGGAGTCGAACCCAATCGTTTGTGACCATTTTCGTCAAAAAGTTCGAAAGTTACAGACATTTAGGCAAAATGATAACGCGATGTTCCCCAGGACATACGCGCAAAAACTATAACATTGCCACAAAAATTGTTTTACGTAGTTTTCATTGTACCATCAGCAAAACAAAATGTTATTTTTTTTTGTGCGTATGTTCTGGGGAATATCGCGTTATCATTTTGCCCAAATGTCTCTAACTTTTTTGACGAAAATGGTCTCAAGCGAATTGGTTCGACTCCCCGATGAAGAATTCAAGGTCAAATTTGATTCTGTCCGGCCGTCCGTTGCCACGATAACTTAAGAACGGAAAGGGCTAGCGACTTGAAATTTCCAGGGTTGGTGGCGCATCCCAATACGTCGGACAAGTTCGTTAATGGGCATAATCGGCCCAATGGTTTCCGAGTTATGATTTTGTTTTCAACCAATATAAATCCGATCGAATTGAAACTTGGTGAATAGTTGTAGAATATAAACCTAAGCACGTTTGTGAAATTTTGTGAGAATCGTGTTACTAGTAAATTATAAAAAAATAATTAAAAAATCATTAAAAACTATTTCTTTTGTCACGATAACCTGAGAACGGAAAAAGATATCGGCTTGAAGTTTTCAGATTAGGTTGTGCATCTGAATTCGACCAATGAGTTTGTTCATAAGCATAATCGGGCAAACGGTTTTAGAGTTATTGCCATCTGAAATTTGGTTGTTTTTTTTCCTCATTAACTCGGGGAATTCAAAACTGATTGAATTCAAACATGGTTATTAGTTGTAGAATGCCAACGCGAAAATTCTTTCAAAATTTCGTGAGGATAGTATTTGTAGAAAATTTTTAAGAAATAATAGAAAATAAAAAAAAAGTGGTTCAAGCACTGACGTGAAGTCAAGAGCTTTTGCGCGTATGCTCTATTGTCCATTCTCCTGTATTGGACACTCTCAATCGAACTTACCATGGTGAATTCTATTGTCCGTTCTCCTGTATTGGACACTCTTAATCGAATATACCATGGTAAATTTCGATTAAGAGTGTGTATTGGACACTCTTAATCGAATTCACCATGATAAGTTTTGATTAAGAGAGTGTCCAAAACAGGAGAACGGACAATAGAATTCACCATGGTAAATACGATTGAGAGTGTCCAATACAGGAGAATGGACAATAGAATATTCGCGCAAAAGCTCCTGACTTCACCTCAGAACTTGAACCAATTTTTTTCGTAACTTTTTAAAAATTTTCTAGCTTTACGGTTCTCACAAAATTTTACTCACGTCTTTATGTCGATATTTTACAACTATGTAGTTACCAAGCTCCAATTCGATCGAATATATATTTTTTGAGTTATCGAGGAAATAATATTCCAGATGGAAATAACTCCGAAACCGTTGGGCCGATTACGGTCAATATCAAACTGAACTCTCCCATTCAGATGCGCAACCTACCTTGAAAATTGCAAGTTTCTATCTCCTTTCGTTAGAGAGTTATCGAGGCAACGATCATCTATCCAGCTACTGAATTCACACAAGGCTGCTCGGATATCCAAAAATATAGATCCGATCGCGTTCAAACTTGGTACTAGAGTTAGGTTCGGAAGGCTCTCTCAAAATTTTAGCCATGTCGGATGAATAGATTCTGATATATAGAATATTTTTCAATGATTTCCAATGATTTTTTTGAAATTTGCTTGTGATATGATCCTCACGAAATTTTGCAAGAACTTTTGCGTTGGCATTCTACAACTAATACCCATGTTTGAATTGGATCGGCTCTAAATTTTTCGAGTTATTGAGGAAATAACAATCAAATATCAAATGGGTATAACTCCAAAACCGTTTGACCGATTTATCTTATAGACACTCACTTGTCGCATTCAGATGCACAGCCTAACCTGCAAATTTCAAATCGCTATCTCTCTCCGTTCTCAGGTTATCGTGACATAAAAAATATTTTTTAATAATTGTTTTTCAAATTTGCTAGCAACCAGATTCTCAACAAACGTGCTTAGGTTCATATTCTACAACTATTCACCAAGTTTCAGTTCGATCGGATTCATATTGGTTGAAAACAAAATTATTACTCGGAAACCATTGGGCCGATTATACCCATTAACGAACTTGTTCGTCGTATTGGGATGCTTCACATACCCTGAAAATTTCAAGCCGCTAGCTCTTTCTGTTCTCAAGTTATCGTGGCATCGGCCGGACGGCCGGACTGCCGGACAGAATCAAATTTGACCTCGAATTCTTCATCGGGGAGTCGAACTAAATCGTCAGTGACCATTTTCGTCAAAAAATTCGAAAGTTACAGTCATTTGGGCAAAATGATAACGCGATGTTGCCCAGAACATACTGGCAAAAAAATTCTATATATCAGTAACTATTCGTCTGAAATTGCTGAAATTTTGCAAGGGCCTTTAGAACCTAACTCTACTGCCAAGTTTTAAGTTTTAACACGATCGGTTAAATATTGTTGGGGATTCGAGCAGCCTTGTGTGAGTTCAGTAGATTGTTTGCCTCGATAAGTTTCGAATGACAGGAGATAGGGACTTGCAATTTCCAGGGTAGGTTGCGTATCCGAATGGGAGAGTTAAGTTCGTTTTTGGGCATAATCGGTTTAACGGTTTCCGATTTATACCCACCTGGAATATTATCTCCTCGATAACTCAAAAAATAATGATTCGATCGATTTGAAGCTTGGTAACTAGTAGAAGAAGAAAATCAACATAAAAACGTGTTTAAAATTTTGTAAGAACCGTACCCCTAGAAAATTTGAAAAAAATTACGAAAAAAAAATTGGTTCAAGCACTGACGTGAAGTCAGGAGCTTTTGCGCGTATGTTCTATTATCCATTCTTCTGTATTGGACACTCTTAATAGAATTTACCATGGTGAATTCTATTGTCTGTTCTCCTGTATTGGACAATAGAACATACGCACAAAAGCTCCTGACTTCACGTCAGTGCTTGAACCAATTTTTTTTTATTTTCTGTCTATCAAATTTTGAAGGCAAATGAATTTAGTATTATTGTAATGAATTTAGTATTATTGTAATAGGATTTGCGAATATTCGAGGGAGTATCATGATGTAATTCGGTAATCACATTATTTTATTTTCTTGTATTTTTAATTTTGCAATAAACATGGAAGTGATAACATTTCTGAATAGAGAATAACGTGACCGTTCAATAGATGTATCACAAGCCCATACTTCCTATTTGAAACTCCTGAAATCGCCTTATTTTCCTGTACGATAGCTGCAAAGGACGTCCCAGGCAACACAGACCTCTCTAGGAAGTGTCTGAGAGGTCACATTTGGTCATTTATGGCACAACCTACTATATCTACTAGCCTGGAAGATGATAAAATGGCAACACAGCTCAGAGACGTACGTCAGTCGAACGTTTGTTAGTTTGTTGTTGTTGTTGTTTGTAAAAATGGACGATTACTTCTGATTCTGGAGTTAACCATTATTGTTTTTTGCGGGCATTTCGTGGTATTTTTTGTGTACAACGGTGTCAAATGTGAATTAATGCAATGCAGTGATAAATATGGTCGGATATTTATATGTTCTGTGATTAAACTGCAGTGTGTAAAAAGTGGAATTTCCTTTGGATTATTTCTACTTATTGGAGATGAGTACATTTCAGTTCAGACTATAGACAACAAGATGGACTAGAAATATGAGTGAAATAGAACTTTCATTTCTTCCGATTTTATAAAACATTTTGATGACCTTTCTAATAATTTTTCAACAAAAATTGATACATCTGGATAGGAGATCAAGAAGCTCAAATAATCTATTTATTTTTATATATATGTATTCAATTTCCAAAAGTCTGCATCTGTAGATGCTTCAGTTGAAATCAATAAGGACCTTATTATTGCGCGTATGTTCTGGGGAACATCGCGTTAAAGTTTTGCCCAAATGTCTGAAACTTTCGAATTTTTTGAAAAAAATGGTCTCAAACGATTAAGTTCGACTCCCCAATGAAGAATTCGAGGTCAAATTTGATTCTGTCCGGCCGTCCGTCCGTCCGGCCATTGCCACGATAACTTGAGAACGAAAAAAGCTAGCGACTTGAAATTTTCAGAGTAGGTGGAGCATCCAAATACGACGGACAAGTTCGTTAATGGGCATAATCGGCCCAGCGGTTTCCGAGTAATAATTTTGTTTTCAACCAATATGAATCCGAACAAATTGAAACTTGGTGAGTAGTTGTAGAATATGAACCTAAGCACGTTTGTGAAATTTTGTGCGAATCGTATGGCTAGAAAATTATTAAAAAATTATTAAAAAATATTTTTGTTGTCACGATAACTTGAGAACGGAAAGAGATTGCGGCTTCAAGTTTTCAGGTTAGGATGTGCACCAGAACGCAACATTTCAGTTCAATTATGAGCCTAATCGGCCAAACGGTTTTAGAGTTATAGCCATCTAAATTTTGTGGTTTTTTGTTCCTCATTAACTCGAAAAATACTGAACTGATTGAATTCAAACATGGTTATTAGTTGCAGAATGCCAACGCGGAAATGTTTGCAAAATTTGGTGAAGATAGCATTTGTAGAAAATTTTGAATAAATCATTGAAAATAGAAAAAAATAATTCAATATATCAGTAACTGATCGTTTGAAATTGCTGACATTTTGCAAGAGCCTTCATAACCTAACTCTACTACCAATTTTCAAGTTTTAATATGATCGGTTAAATATTGTTGGAGATTCGAGCATTCTTGTGTGAGTTCAGTAGATGGGTGACCGTTGCCTCGATAACTTTCGAACAAAAGGAAATAGGGACTTGCAATTTTCAGGGTAGGTTGCGTATCCGAAAGGGAGAGTTGAGTTCGATTTTGGGCATAATCGGTCTAACGGTTTCCGAGTTATACCCACCTGGAATATTATTTTCTTGATAACTGAAAAAATAAATATTCGATCGAATTGAAGCTTGGTAACTAGTAGTAGAAAATCAACATAAAGACGTGTTCAAAATTTTGTAAGAACCGTACCACTAGAAAATTCGAAAAAAACGACGAAAAAAAAATTTTAATATCCGTACCCCTAGAAAATTTCAAAAAAAATCACGAAAAAAAAACTTGGTTCAAGCACTGACGTGAAGTCAGAAGCTTTTGCGCGTATGTTCTATTGTCCATTCTTCTGTATTGGACACCCTTAATCGAATTTACCATGGTAAATGATGTTGTCCATTATCCTGTATTGGACACTTAATTCGTATTTACCATGGTAAATTCGAATTAAGTGTGTCCAATACAGGAGAATGGACAACATAATTTACCATGGTAAATTCGATTAAGGGTGTCCAATACAGAAGAATGGACAATAGAACATACGCGCAAAAGCTTCTGACTTCACGTCAGTGCTTGAACCAATTTTTCATCTTAAATTATGCATTAAAAATGTTCAGATTTTCTGCAGTGATTTGAAATGGATTCTTCCTTTCGATCATACCTTTACCCGAGCAGATGGTCTCAACCTCAGATCAATAAGTAAACATATCCCGCTACAGAAATATAATTAATGGGGATTCAGATTCAATCAATTTGTTTTATCAACATGTTTACACAGTTCAGATCAAAAAATAATTGTATGTGAATTTACTCTTTGTAGCATTGAATTGATATTCTGAATTCACATAGACTTGTAGCATCCCATAACTGTCTAATCGTCGTGAAAATTTACTCACTTGCTAATTTTGGTTTTTAGATAACGATTCTGAAGTTGAAAATCCGTGCTCTCTTCTAGTTTTTTTTTTAAATCCCTAAGTGTCCAAAATCACAACACTTCATCTCGTAATTACATTGTTTTAAACTGTTTTATCGGTAAATATTCATCATAAATAAGATCTTATTGTAGTCCTCATCATTTTCGACAGTAAATCATTTGAAAAATGATGAAATAGTCGAAATTTCATCAAAATCCAGCGCTACCGCATTGACGGAGTATGCCTCTAAGAGACGATTAATTGCGGCGTTGTCAGACTGTGTTCCAGGCTATCTCTATAGCGGGCTGTGTTTATGGGAACTCATAGCGAACGCCATGCGACGTAACCTACAGATTTTCTCATTCAAGTCACAAAGTGAGATCTATAAGATATTTTCGTAAGATTGCCAATGGAATCCTTGAAGCAATCTCCTGGAGATATCGCGAATGTAACTGAAATGGAATATTCACATTGTGATGGCCCTAAAATCTCATAATAGTTACCTTATTAACATATCTCTGCTATTATGTCACAATGTGCGTTCCCAAAGTCATCGCGATGGGATTTCTAGGCGATATGCTCCTTAAATTGTCGTAAAAGTGTAACCTCGGTCATTGAGGGTCAATTGCGAGTTAACCCGAGGTTGCGGGTAACCCGAGTGTTGCGCATTCATGAATATCGCTAAATACATGCGTCAACTCGCAATTGAGAAACCGGCCCTGAGAGCGATATGTTTGGTAGATCTTAATCATTTCAGTTAATTTCAACAATCCTTCCAACACAATTCATATTTCGGAAGAAAAAAAATTTATATGAACCTTCCTTAAAATTTCTCTATTTCTCTTGATAATATCTTGTTCTCAAGATCAACGTTTTTAGAATACGAAAATATGACATCTAGGCTAGAAAAATTATGATATTAGGATGCGTTTTTATTTTCATCATCTTCTCCGAGATGAGAGTACGATTACCATGATAATCAAAATTCGTCAGAAATCCACTTATCATCAATCCGATGAAGGTTAGACATTTTTATGAATGAGTTGACTTATGTAGGTGAGTGCTCGGTTTCTGAAATGTTGATCAACGAAACAATCAAATAACAAGTCAAATCGCATGTCAAGTGTAATTTGAACTGTTTTGGCAGTTCGTATATCGTCAAATGAATTGGATGCTGACTAGGCAGATTGTAATCGTCAAAAATGCCTTATAAATTTCATCTTCATTCAATCAATGTTAAATCGGATACGTATATTCTGAAAATAAAGAGAGTTTCATCGTAATTATAATTTAGTCTGCATATTTCTGTTCAGCCTATATATCTGAATCATTCCAAATAGTGCGAATAGTAGGAAATTGTTCAAATTGCTTCAAACAGCTGCGTTTGCATTGATAATAAACCGGTGAGTATCTTAGGCAACAACTGTTGTAGCTTTTTATTGTACAGAGGGGCTGCATGAATATATCCATTTTTAAGAGTTTATCGATTGTGAAAGCATTACCGTAGAAAAAATAATAATAATAAAATAATAATTTTTTGGTGAACTCAAAGTGCCCAAGAGGCGAGATTTTGGTTAGATTTCATTTTTGGCGTTTGATCGAAGCGTTTCACAGGTTGTTTAGGTTTTTTCCATCCGAGTGATATTTTGTCACAAATCCATTATATTACAGGTTATTTCATTGCTCTGTTAATTACTATTTCAATGAATCTGTTCTTAATTTAATGTCAGTGTCTATTTGACGTTTTATTGCAATGAATTCAATACTGATTGATGATATCATAATTAATACTGATTGATAATCTCATAATTTGTTTCATATTCAATATTAAAAACAAATTGGTTCAAGCACTGGTGTGAAGTCAGGAGCTTTTGTGCGTTCTATTGTCCATTCTCCTGTATTGGACACGCTTAATCGAATTTACCATGGTAACTTCACGTCAGTGCTTGAACCATTTTTGGCGCTCTAGTTCCTCGGAACTGAGTGCTTATCAATTTGCCCAAATGTCTGTAATTTTAGAATTTTTCGATGAAAATGGTTTTAAACGATTTGGTTCGACTCACTAATCAAGAATCCGTGGTCGAAATTCATTCTGTCCGGCCGGTCCGTAGGCACGATAACTCTCGAACGGAATGAGCTAGACAGTTGAAATTTTCAGAGTAGGTTTGGGAGATAAATATCTCGGTTGAGTTCGTTATTGGGCAAAATCGGACAGATGGTTTCGGAGTAACAAAAAAAAATTTTTTTTTTACAAAACAAATTCCAAATTAAATTTTTTTCAATAAGCAGTTATACCATAAGAATCCAATGATAATATTTTTATCTCTAACAAGGTAATACTTCTGGAGATATGATTTTTCAAAATTTCAATAATAAATCGTATTTCTACGTTGTCACAGAATGATATGATTATTCTATGTATGAATTTTCATAATGTCAACTTATTTTCCTGAGACATGACATTATCTAATAAATCGAAGAATTGTGAGCGACGTGAGAAAAATCTCAGTTGTTTGCTCCGGAATTAGTTTTTCTCAGAAAAGTCTTACATTTCGGAACGGAACATAAAGTAAGAGATCTGAGAGTAGTGAGACTGCTTTTCATCCATAGACATAGAATGCTCAGTTCTCTCTATTTATGATGGGACTGACGGAAGGGAATATTATAACTTCAAAAATATGGGGGTTGAAATACTCGTATTTTAGCGATGCAACGGGGACCTCACCCAAAAATGCTTGAAATAATTACGTAAATATTGAAAGCATAATTTTGTAGTTCGAGAGAGGAGAAAATTTGGTGAACGTAGATCAGGAAATTTTTGATCGATTACAAGGTAATTTTTCATTATTACTTCTCTTCTTTCAAACATGTTTTATGGAATACTATTTGTAGGTACTTTAAACCTGTTTTGGGCAATTGTCATACGAAACTTGTTTTTTTGGCGCTCTAGTTCCTCGGAACAGAGTGCTTATCAATTTGCCCAAGTGTCTGTAATTTTGGAATTTTTGGCTGAAAATGGTTCAAACGATTTGGTTCGACTCACTGATCAAGAATCCGAGGTCGAAATCGATTCTGTCCGGCTAGCCGGCCGACCGTAGGCACGATAACTCTCGAACGAAAAGAGTTATCGGATTGAAATTTGCAAGGTGGGTTTGGAGCGTAAATATCTCGGACGAGCTCGTTAATGGGCGAAATCCATCAAGCGGTTTCGGAGTTATGGCCGATTTTAGTAAAAATATTTGTTATGAAAATTTCAGAAACCGATCACTCGATCTATCTGAAATTTAGCATCAAATTGTAGAATCATGACCTTTATACGGATGTGAAGTTCTGTATTGACCAGATTACCGCAAAGTGTCACAAAAAATTTTGAAAATTTAAAATAAGGTTTTCTACAATAACTCTCGAACGGAATGAGCTAGGTAGTTGAAATTATCAGAGTAGGTTAGGGAGATGAATATCTCGGTAAAGTTCGTTATCGGGCAAAATTGGCCAGATTTAATTCGATTTCTTCCATGGTGCAGTTCTCATTCTCATGATTGCTCATTTAATCTTGATAAATAAACTACTATTCGAATTGAATTTCCTTTATGATGCAGTTCTATCATATGAATACATTGATATAATTCCCAACTCTGAGAAACTAATACCTTCGGAGATATAATTTGTCTGTTTGAACTAGAGCGCCAGAAAGCTCCTGTCCACAAGGCTTGAATCACTTTTTTTTTCATAATTTTTTTAAAAATTTTCTAGGGGTAGGGTTCTTATACAATTTTAAATACGTCTTTATGTCGATACTCAACAACTAGTTACCAAGGTTCGATTCGATCGAGTCTATATTTTTTGAGAAATCGAGGAAATAATATTCCAGGTGGGTATAACTCTGAAACCGTTGGACCGATTATGTCCGTAATCGAACTTATAATAATAATATAATAATAATACATTTATTTTCCTAAGAGACAATTAATGCTACAATTGTAAATTAACACTCCCATTCGGATACGCAACATACCCTGAAAATTGCAAGTCCCTACCGCCTTTCGTTCGAAAGTTATCAAGGCAACGGTCACCCATCCATCTAGTAAACTCACACAAGGCTGCTCGAATCTCCAACCATATATATCCGATCGTGTTCAAACTTGGAACTTGGTAGTAGAGAAAGGTTTTGAAGGCTCTCGCAAAAATGTCGGACGTATAGTTACTAATATATAGAATTCTTTTCAATAAGAATAGACAAACTCAAATGTTGTAGTCCGATGCATAACCTAACCTGAAAATTTCAAGTCGCTATCTGTTTCCGTTCTCCGGTTATCGTGACATAAAAAATAATTTTTAAATTTTCTAATGCTGCGCTTCTCACAAAATTTCACAAACGTGCTTAAGTTTATATTCTACAACTATTCAGCAAGTCTCAATTCAGTCGGATTTATATTGGTTGAAAATAAAATTATTACTCGGAAACCATTGAGCTGATTATGCCCATTAACGAACTTGTCCGTCGTATTGGGATGCGCCCAATATATAATATATATATATATATATATAATTCCATTGCAAATAGTGAACGAGAATTCTGAAAAAGCAATTTTCATTGCTAATAATTCTATTAAAAGCAATTTTAATATACCTATATTCTATTTTGAGTTCAATGTTGACTTATTATGAACACTATAGAAGTAACTACACTCTTGTCCAATACAGTTTTTGTCCTCTGACATATGTTTCGGAAACAAAGTTTCCATCTTCAAAGACGAAACTTTACTAAAGGGTGCAATCAATTTCTGCATTCCAGTACGGGTTGACATTGCGTGGTGGTGGAAGGTATGAGCTCCAACAAAATTGAAGTAATTTTAATATTTCTATTGCATTGGAATGGCTTGAGGACCGTTGATGAGCATACAATAATTCTCACTGGAGCGGGACCAATCACAAGCGGTCTATAGGTAATCGTGTGAAATCGACGAAAGTCGTTTGTTGGAACGTGAACACGTGGAAACCTTTTACCGTTTTTATTTCTTTCGTTAGGGTTATGTTACTGAAGAGATTTTTATCTTTGAACACAAAGATAAAAATCATAAATCATAAATAAAACTCTAAACCGATCGCCTCCGCTGCGGAGCAACCTGGGGCTCTATTCTGGACATCATTCGCAACTTCACGCATACGCACGGCTGCGAATAGTAGATTTACGCATACGTTTGAAAAATGGTATTCTTGACAACCCGTTTTTTTCTAGCGAACGGTATCATTCGCAGCTTCAAATATACCTGGCAACATCGCTAATAATGGGAAATGGTAGTTCCAAAGGGTCATTTCAACAGCTGACAGTCTTAGTGCGGGTTTTGAAAGTTGTGCTATCTAGGCTATTTTATTTCGTTCGTTGTTGTGTGTGTTATTAGTTTTGGTATTGCAAGATTGAAGTTTTTTTATTATGGAGAATAAAAATTATAATATAAATCCAAATGCATTGTCAGAGCAGAAGTGATTATTACTGGAGTTTATCAAGAAACACCTCGTGCAGCTGCAGCTCTCGTGCAGATAGCAAAAAATAAAACAAAACTTCCTTTTGGATACTGAACCGATCTGCCTTATAATTATGAGAGTTAATAAAGTTATTGCAAAATGAACTATGACAATTTCTCTTATTAGCAGAATAACAAGGAAGTTTTTTCAAAAAATTTAATTTAATAATATTACAAATAGTAATATTTATTTTCTTACATCTGTCCTCTAATATAGCTCTGGCTTTGAGTCATCATCATAATCATACCGATTAAATTTTTATATTCTCTCATACATCATCAAAAAATTTGGTACAAGAAAAGAAAAGGATAGAAAGACATTTAATTATTTTGAGTTTTATTCATATTAAAATATTTAGTGATGTGAATTTGCATGAGATTTTAGCAATCCAGACTAGGTGTTCCTATAAATAGTATAAATCAAGTGAGTTCTATCACTTCCTCCTGCATTAAATCCGGATTTCACTCTACCTACTGTATTTCGGACGTTTTATTGTCATAATTTTCACTAAAAATTATTCATAAGTCAATATCGTCCTCCACCTCTGGCTTTGGAGTATTATATTCATTGCCCATATTGTGCAATTCAAATTTAGAAATGTCCATAGAATCCCTCAATAGTAATCAAGTCTATGGTTGCAGCCGTCGCAAACCTTGTACATGTACCGAACACCACTCGCTGTAATATACGAACGTTCGTATGCTGTGCGAACGGTCGAGAATACCAACAGACCCATATCATTCGCAAAGACGGCATATGCGAACGATCGTGAAAATTGCGAATGGTCCCCCTGGTACCCCATGTGCAAATTGCGAATGGTCGAGAATAGATCCCCCCGGAATCTAATCTCGACATCATTCGCAACTACACGCATACGCATGGTTGCGAATGGTCGATTTGCGCATACGTTCGAAAAATGGTAACCTTGACAACCCTTCGCAATCCCGTGCGAACGGTATCATTCGCAGCTTCAAATATACCTGGCAACATTGCAAATAATGGGAATGGTAGTTCAAAAGGGTCTCAAATTTAACAGTTTACGGTCCTAGCGCGAGTTTTGAATGTTCGGCTAGCTAGGTTTTTGTATTTGATTCGTTGTTGTGTGCTATTAGTTTGGTATTGTGAGATTAAAATTTGTTATTATGGAGAAAATTTTCCAACAATTTCACTATGAAGGATGCTCAAACACTCTGGTGTGAAATAACCAACATGCTGAATAGTTGTGGAGGTGGTCGACTTCGTGTAGCAATAGTGTTACAAAGGCAAAATTACCAAGAAAATCACTAATCATCAATATACAGCAGATACATTTACAATAACTTTACAGCAAAAAAACAGTTGAAGGCTGATTACTATCGGAACAAACTTGAAATGCTTGAGAGGATGGCAAAACAGCCAAGAAGAGATCTGCAGCTGCGAAGGAAAAGGCAGCTCGAGCTCTCGAGCAGATGGCAAAAAATAAAACAATATTTCCTAGTGGATCCTAAATAATAATAATGATAGTTAATAAAGTTATTCCTAATGAACAGAGACAAATTCTATTATTAAATGGTTTCTTTCTGGGTTTTCTCTCCCAAACTCTGAAAAATATCTATGAAATAAAAAATGTATTATTTTGCTTCTGCGTAAAAAACACAGATTTGTCAGAAACAATCAATCGAACAATGTTGCCTAACAAACAATATCGGAACAACATCAACGATGAAAGAATAATTATATCGTAATGTTTCGGAGTGTATATCAGACTTCTTCGTCAGATACTTAACGGAAATCTCCATTTAATAATGAATACACCTCTTATAGTATCCTTTAATGATTCTTATTTATATTATTAGCAGAAACACAAGAAAGTTTTTTCAAAAATTTAATTCAATAGGTAATTTAATTATACTGATTACATTTTTATCTACTCTCAAAATCAAAACATTTGGTAAAAATGGGTTCAAGCCCTGTGGACAGGAGCTTTCTGGCGCTCTAGTTCAAACAGACAAATTATATCTCCGAAAGTATTGGTTTCTCAGAGCTGGGAATTATATCAATGTATTCTTCTGATAGAACTGCATCATGAAGGAAATTCAATTCAAATAATAGTTTATTTATCAAGATTAAATGAGCAATCTGAGAATGAGAACTGCACCATGGAAGAAATCGAATTAAATCTGGCCAATTTTGCCCAATAACGAACTCAACCGAGATATTCATCTCCCTAACCTACTCTGAAAATTTCAACTACCTAGCTCATTCCGTTCGAGAGTTATTGTAGTAAAACCTTATTTTAAATTTTCAAAATTTTTTGTGACACTTTGCGGTAATCTGGTCAATACAGAACTTCACATCCGTATAAAGGTCATGATTCTACAATTTGATGCTAAATTTCAGATAGATCGAGTGATCGGTTTCGGAAATATTCATAAAAAATATATTTACTAAAATCGGCCATAACTCCGAAACCACTTGATGGATTTCGCCCATTAATGAGCTCGTTCGAGATATTTACGCTCCAAACCCACCTTGCAAATTTCAATCCACTAACTCCTTTCGTTCGAGAGTTGTCGTGCCTACGGCCGGCCGCCCGTTCGGCCAGACAGAATCGATTTCGAACTCGGATTCTTGATCAGTGAGTCGAACCAAATCGTTTAAGACCATTTTCATCGAAAAATTCGAAAATTGTAGATATTTGGGCAAATTGATAAGCACTCAGTTCCGATGAACTAGAGCGCCAACAAGTTTCGTATGACAATTGCCCAAAACAGGTTTAAAGTACCTACAAATAGTAGATATTCCATAAAACATGTATGAAAGAAGAGTAATAATGAAAAATTACCTTGTAATCGATCAAAAATTTCCTGATCTACGTTCACCAAATTTTCTCCTCTCTCGAACTACAGAATTATGCTTTCAATATTTAGGTACATAAAATTTCCAAAAATTTTTGGGTGAGGTCCCCGTTTCATCGCTAAAATACGAGTATTTCAACCCCAATAAGAACTAAGCATTCTCTTACTTCATGTTCCGTTCCGAAATGTAAGACTTTTCTGAGAAAAACTAATTTCGGAGCAAACAACGGAGATTTTTCTCACTTCACTTACATTTCGGAATACACTTTATTCTCATAATTCTTCGATTGATTAGATAATGTCATGTCTCAGGAAAATAAGTTGACATTATGACAATTCATACATAGAATAATTATATCATTCTGTGAAATACGCTTTATTATTGAAATTTTGAAAAATCATATCTCCGAAAGTATTAGCTTGTTAGAGTTAAGAATAATATCATTGGATTCTTATGGTAAAACTGCTCATTGAAAAAAATTTAATTTGGAATTTGTTTTGTAAAAAATTTTTTTTTTTGTTACTCCGAAACCATCTGTCCGATTTTGCCCAATAACAAACTTAGCCGAGATATTTATCTTCCAAACCTACTCTGAAAATTTCAACTGTCTAGCTCATTCCGTTCGAGAGTTATCGTGCATACGGTCGGCCGGCCGGACTGGCCGGACAGAATGATTTTCGACCACGGATTCTTGATCAGTGAGTCGAACCAAATCGCT
Organism: Halyzia sedecimguttata; assembly: GCA_937662695.2. NCBI lineage: Eukaryota > Metazoa > Arthropoda > Insecta > Coleoptera > Coccinellidae > Halyzia > Halyzia sedecimguttata. The sequence continues at coordinate 2,708,583 of OW569416.2, read as the reverse complement.
TAAGACCATTTTCATCGAAAAATTCGAAAATTACAGACATTTGGGCAAATTGATAAGCACTCAGTTCCGTGGAACTAGAGCGCCAACAATGGGGCAGGGAAAGAAAGACATTTAATTATTTTGAGTTTTATTCATATCAAAATATCTAGATATGTGAATTTAAATGAGATCATAGCAATCCAGTCTAGGTATTCCTATAAATGGTATTAATTAAGTTAGTTCTAACACTTCTTCCTGCAGCAAGTCCGGGATTCACTCTAGCTACTGCATTTTGGACGTTATTATAATAATTTTCGGTAAAAATGATTCCCAAGTCAATACCGTCTTCCACCTCTGGCATTGCTGTATTATATTCGATGCACATATTGTGAATAATAACACAGGCATTAATTATTCTACATGCTACAGCAGGTTTATAATGTAATGATCGATGCTTGAGGAGACACCTAAATCTCATCTTAAAAATGCCATTGCATCTCTCAATTAAACCTCTAGTTTTCTTATGTTCCATATTGTAGTTAAATTCAGGAGTATTCCTGATAGGTTCAGCTTCCAGTGGTGTCAAAAGCCACGGTCTAAGCGGATATCCAGAATCACCTAATAGAAAAAAAATGTAATAAATATATAAAGAATTTCAATCCAATGGATATTTGTTTACCCAAAAGAATTTCTATGTCCTCTATCATGTAAGTTTATGAGTACATTTAAAATATTGGAATTGGCCCAAATGAATGCATCATGTGTGCTCCCTGGGTATCGGGCATTCACATTTGTTATTCTCAACGTACTATCACATATCTGAAAATAATAATAATGAAAGTCAAAATATAGAGTATTGAGTTTTTCTAGTATTTACTAACCATTTGGACATTGATCGAATGATATCCTTTTCGATTTACATAAACATGCTCTGGGCTTTTGTCATCTTCGGTGGAAAAATGGCTACCCCAATATCCATTTGATAACTTCCAGACGCAAAGAAACGCAAACCTAGCAAAACCTGTAAAATTAATATTCAGAATAATACATACTATGTAAAGAACGAGTTCAACTCACTCTGGTGGTTATATCTAGATCAGTAGATCTTTTATGGGCACGCATAAAAGGGCTTAATGTCTCTATCAAAAATCTGCAGAGGTCCTTCGATAAATTTGTAAAAACTGATGATCACTCAATACTGTGAAAGGATCAATATTCTTAAAATGATTTCTTCTTTCAATCGGTTGTTCAGCGATTTCCAGTGATTCCAAATTGGCTAAGTATTGCAAATCGACCATTTCTAAATTTTTCACCCTTCTTCTCACACAACATTCACAACAAATCAATATTTAATGTAGATTTCAAATTTAGAAATGGCCATAGAATTCCCGAATTTTGTTCAAGTCTATGGTTGCAGCCGTCGCAAACCTTCTGCGAGTACCAAACACCACTCGTTGTAATATACGAACCTTCGCACGCTGTGCGAACGGTCAAGAATACCAACAGACCCATATCACTCGCAAAGGTGGCAGATGCGAACGATCGTGCAAATTGCGAATGGTCGAGAATAGACCTCCTGGTTGATTACCAGTTACCACTATTCCCAGTAACTTTCGTTCGCTAGTGCGTGAAAAGTACCGCTGTGTGTTATATACTCCGCCAGTGCGTGAAAACATGTACTATATGTATATTGTAATGCTCAAGTTCAAAAGAATATATATATATTGTACAGATGTATAATATGTAAGGATGTATATACTAACAAGTTGTCTTAATGAAAACAGCGCTTACAGTAGTATTATTATAGGTTTTTCTGAAATTCCCTCTCTATTTACACACAATCCAATTCTCAGGCTATTGAAAGATATGATCTAAATTATTATGATTACATCATAATCATGTTCGTTTCGATATAAATTGATAATTGAAGGTATTAATCTATCTGATAATAATTTTAGAACAATTTAGGTGATACAAATACAGAGAGATAGGGCTAGCTACTAACCGGCTACATATGTTTGTGAATTGATACTTGTAAATAACAAGGTGTCACATAAAATGGCACTCGATAGAACTATTGTAAAAGTAATTCAGTTGGTGAGTTATATTTACCTCTATTTATTCAATCTTGCATTGATAAAAAAATATCCGTTATTGCTGCGGATCAATTCTCACATTGCCATAAATTCAGATTTTTCTTCAATTGCTAAAGTATCTACACAGGAATATTCTAAATGTTATGCTTCTATTGAAGGGAAGTTAATCATCATGAAAATAATCCACCTAATCAAAAATCATCTGTATAAAAGAGATTTTGTGGGATTGCATAGTGAAAAAATGTTTGGTGGTTGATTTTGTGGTTTAAACACTTGCACTTCTTGTTCAAGGTATAAATGAAAAACAACCTTGTACTTGCTGATCTAATATATTTAAAAAATTACCAATTCAATTGCAGCCAATTCGATTTATCAAGTGTCGCCACAGATTTTCTTTAATTCGTACGATAGCATAAGGACACAGATACAAAGCCTACTCAGAACACAACCGACTGTCCTAATTCACGCAAGCTCTGAAGAATAATCATTATCATGTCATTAGCAAGCGCGCTAAAGCACACTGACCTCACGTCAGTAATTTTTTTGATTTTTACTTTTTTCATAGTGGAGTTAATGATGGTTACTACCACCTGACTAGAACATTTCTTTCCTAGCCACTGGATTGGAACCACCTCTTGATCCGAGTCAAACGCTCTATCCAACGAGGTAGGAGCACTCATGATTCGTTCAAATTTATCAAAGCGAACAAGTGCGCCAAAGAGTCCTGACTTGTCGTCAGTGATTTTTATTTTTTTTCAAGAAACTCTCTTATCTAAGAATTGTTCTTCTTGAGAATATAAAAGTATGATTCGAAAAATTCATTTGGTATTATTTCTTACTGTTAATGTAATTATATGTAGTATTACCTATCAATCATAAGATGAAGATTTGAGATAACCAATAACTGAGAATTACACGTTCCGTCAATACCTATATAAATTAGCCTTGTAGATTCAGTCCTCTAATCTGCCCAAACATGCATAAAATCTCATTCAGTTCGATAATCCAAAGTTTTCATTTTGTGGAAACGCAATAAACCTTTCGTCAAAATTACCTTCTACGGTCTCTACGACCCAAGGTCCTATTTGAAATGATAATCAAACAAAGTGAGAATGCTCTGTGGACAGAGGCATTGGCGCCCTTGTCAAACTACTAGCGAGTAACTATTGAAACTTTGAAAAATCATCCGCCGTATTCACAAAGCATTCAATCTCCGTTAAGTCCTAACTGAGGTCCTCAGTTAAGGATAAATAAGAATCCCAACCTCAGTTAACGTATGTAACGGTGGTGATAGAGGTCTGTTTCACGTTAATTTTCACGTTAACTGAGGTTGCGATTCTTATTTACCCTTAACTGAGGAGCTCAGTTAGGACTTAACGGAGATAGAATGCTTTGTGAATACGGCGGCATATCTCCGAATGTATTGGATTCTCAGAGTTGGGAATGATATCAATGGATTATTATGATAGAACTGCTTCATGAAAAATCAAATTAAAACCGTAGGTCTATGACTCACCTCATTTGTTAGATTTACATACATCTACTTCATGTACCATCTCCATTTCGGAGGTTGGCTACCATCATTGTTATCTTAACTTTATAAAATGTAGGGAAATTATCAATTGGATGGAGGGTATTCTCCTCCTTCCAATTGATATTTTCCTCACATTTTTCCCTTGTACTATAAATTGCAGAATCATATATTTCGGACTTCATGATGTGGCCGAGATATTGTAATTTTCTCTTCTTCATTTCCTGTAGGATCTCCAGGTCTTTTCCCATTTCTCTCAGATCATCCATGCTGGTCACATGATATTTTGATATTTTCAACATCCTACGGTAGGCCCACTTCTCGAAGGCTTCCAGTTTTCGCTCGCAATAGACTTTGAGAGCCCGTTTCAACACCACATAGAAGGACTGGGAATACATAACATCTGAGCTTTCGAATTCTCAGGTCTAGGATCAGATCGCGACTACAGAGCAGCTTCTTGATTTTAACAAAGGATGCACGGGCTTTCTCAATACGAATCTTTATTTCTGAGCAATAATTTTTCTTTTATATATATTTTTCAGAGTTTGGGACAGAAAACCCAGCAAAAAACCTTTCAATAATTCGCGGAGCAGTCGACATTTGTACCCAGGTACCTCGCTACTCTCTCGCCTTCCATATACAGATCTTCATTGGGTACAGTTTTCGTGGTTATCATGTACTTCGTCTTCTTAACATTGATTGTCAGACCATATTCACGACTAGCTGCGATGACACTATTCAACATATTTTGAAGGTCTTATATATTGTCAGCGAGAAGTATTGTATCATCGGCGTAAAGCAAATTGTTCAGTGGAACTTTGCAAGGCTTTGATGAAGATTTCCTCGGAGTAAGCGTTGAAGAGGAGTGATGAAAGAACACAGCCTTGCCTGACCCCCCGCCTGATTTTCACTGTCCACGTCAGTTCAGACTGGATGCGAACACACGCATTTTGGTTTAAATAAAATTGTACTATTATTAGTACTTATATCTCTTGTGTCGAGGTTCTTTCGTTTCAATGCGTCTATTATTTGTTTGTATCTCAGTTTATCAAATGCTTTATTGCAATCTATGAAACAGATTTATACCTTTTGATTGACACCAAGACATTGCTGCATCAAGACCTTGTAGGCAAACAGTGCTTCTCGTGTGTCAAGTCCCTTTCTAAAGCCAAATTGAGTTTCTGCTATATCTTCCTCTAGTTTCTTACAAATCCTACGGTAAAAGACTTTGAGAAAAATCTGTAGTGTGTGGCATATTAGGCTGATCGTGCGATGTTCTTCACATTTTTTTGCATTGTGCTTTTTAGGAATTGTGATAAACGTTGATCGAAGCCATTCCTTCGGCATTATTCCTGTCATATAAATATTATTGAATAGTGAAGTTACAGCACCTAGATGTTGTTATTCAATCAACTGAAGCACATCCACAGGCAGGTCGTCAGGTCCAGAAGCTTTCCTATCATTGGCTGAATTTATTGATGCTCATACTTCTTCTTTTAAAATGGGTGGTCCAGTTTCATTGTCAGTCTTGGTAGTATTTCCTCTCTCTGGCCATTGAAAAGTTCTTTGATGTATTCGTCCCTCAAAATCAGCTGATATTTAATATCCATCACGATTTTTCCTTCTTCCTTTGTGAGGATGTATGATCTTTTGTGCCGAGCATTTCCGGTGAATTCTTTTATTTTCTTGTGTACATTATGAGAGTCATGCAGTATCTCTTTTCTATCTCAGTACATTTCCCCTTTCGCCCTTACTCCGTAGCTTGGCGACATTTTTTGTATTTGATGTCTTTGTGTAATTCTTTGTACCCTTGCTTGTTTGTATTCCTTAGGTTCCTTTTTTCTACCATAAGCCTTAAAGGAAAAAGGCACTATGGCAGAGGTATAGGCGCTCTAACTCTCCTGAGGACTTTGCTGCTCACCGAGATTTTTCTAAACAGCTAACTGATAACATATATCTGGCAAAAAAACCTATGAAAAAAATATTGCAGCTAGCAAAAGTTCTAAATCTTTATATAAGTATGTTCGCACTAACATGACAGACAAGGTTGGCACGCCACAAATTCGCACGGCGAACGGCGATATTACCATCAATAATAAGGTTATTGCATCGACATTCGCAAATGCATTTTCTGGTGCATTCACTCTGGAGCCCGATACTCCTTTACCCGACATCGTACATCAGCCCATGTTAAATCAGCATCTTACTCAAATACACTTTACCGAACAGTTGATAAGTGAGAAACTACAAAACCTTGATGTTGGTAAATCTCCTGGGCTTGATAATATCTCCCCAAGGTTACTGAAGTGTTGTGCGGGCGTTCTTAGTAAACCTCTCTGTTTTATTATGCGGCAATCATTCGGTTCGGCTTCATTGCCTGCGGTTTGGAAAATTGCATCAGTTAAGCCTATCTTCAAAAAGGGCGATAAGTTCGACACTAAAAAATATAGACCTATAAGTCTCACTCCAATTATTGCAAAAGTGATGGAGTCAATAATAGTAGACGGAATGTGGAATTTTTTAACTGACCATAAAGTTATCACGTGGCAACAACATGGCCTTGCTCCAAAAAAATCTGTTATAACAAATCTGTTGTGCTGCCTATCGGATTGGACGGATATGCTGGATGCGGGAAAGACGGTTGACGTCGTGTATTTGGACTTTAAAGGTGCGTTCGATAAAGTGCCAAAACATCGCTTAATAAAGAAGTTGAATCATGTCGGTATCCGTGGTCAATTGTTGGACTGGATCTTTTCCTTCCTGACTGATCGTGCTTTCACAGTTAAAAGTGGTGATGTTTATAGCGGTATGAATCCAGTATTAAGCGGTGTGCCACAGGGATCGGTCCTTGGTCCCCTCCTGTTTGTTATTTTTATATCAGACCTTCCTCTCTTGGTAAACTCGGTTTGCTCACTCTACGCGGACGATTCCAAAGTTTACAATGATCCAAACGAAAATCATGTGGTGTTGCAGGAGGATTTAGACAGGATATTTCAGCGGGCGGAGGGCAGGTTACTACCTTTGAACCTTCTAAAGTGTGTAGTTCTTCATCTTGGGAAAAACAACCCCCGTCATACATATTATTTAAACAATGTTGCCTTGTCACATACGGACAGATATGATGACCTTGGTGTGATAATTACTTCGAATTTATCATGGAGTGAACATTTGAATACTCAAGGGAAGAAAGCCAACTCAAGAATTTATCTTCTCTCTCGTACTTTTACTAACCCAGATCCTGATACGGTGGCCAAACTATATAAGTCTTATGTACGCCCAATATTGGAGTTTGGAAATAATGTATGGCATCCTATGCTACTGCGAGACCAACATATGTTAGAGAATACCCAGAGACGAGCCACTAGACTTCCATATGGGCGAGCAAGACCAACGTATGAAGAACGACTGCAAACAATGAAGCTTCCTACTCTCTTACATCGGAATGAGAGAGGTGACCTTATTACAACTTTCACGGCACTACACGATGATAACTCTCCTATTAGACATCTATTTCACCTCAATGAGGATCGTCGTCTACGCGGACACCCGTATAAGTTGATGCGGGGAACTTTTAGGGGCTCGTCGAAGATGTTCTTCCTTCCCAACCGAGTGTTTCATCGATGGAACTCGTTGCCAGCTGACGTTGTTACGGCGCCTACTTTAAATACTTTGAAAGCTCGGTTGGATGCATATTTTGCTGCACGTGTGCACTAATGTTATATTGTATCTATTTTTTCTTTTTTTAGAGTTTTATGGGGTTTTATTACCCTCTACTCTTAACCTTTGTAATAATAATAATAATAATAAATATTTCATCAGTCATGCAATCTTTTCGATTTGTCCGTTTTTCAGGTTTCAGATGTTTATCTTGCAAGGTTCCATAATAGCTGTTTTCAACTTTTGCCACATGTCCTCAGGTTGACTCTGCGTTATCGAATGGATGTTCACTAGCCCATTCAAGTTTCTACTTATATCCTGGTTCACTTTCATTCTCAAGCTATCACTTCTCAGTAAGCTGGTATCGACTGGTCTTCGGATTTATGAAACCTTAAGATTCTTGAGCCTCACCACAATCTCTGCCATAAGAAGATTGTGATCCGAGCCTATATCTGCTTCTGGGTATATTTTGGCACTTTTCCCTGCATTTCTGTATCCCTGATTGATGAGAACATAATCGATTTGATTCCGTATTATGTGTGGTCCATTGTCTTGTGGCGAGTTCCAAGTATATAGCCGACGTGGTGGTAATTTTCTTGGCAGAATCGCAAGTAACGATCTCCTCGACTGAGCGTACGCCCAGTCCGTATTGTCCAATCCATTTGTAACATAAACCCTCCAATTTTAGCACTCATGTCACCCGGGAGTATGGTGACATCTTTGTGTTTGGTCAACTTTATGACATCATCAAAGTCCATGTAAAAAGATTCCACTTCTTCGTCGTTTTTATCCGCTGTTGGGGAGTCAGGTTGGCATTTCGGTTGTTATTTTATTCTGCATTCACGCCTTACACCCACATACATCGGCAAATTATAATCAGAGCATGCTTTGAAATCATTAGTATTAGTTTGTTAGAGTTGAGAATGATATCAATAGATTCTTACGATGAAACATCTTGAAAAAAATTGAATTTAAAATTCGTTGCTCCGAAATCACCAGACCAATTTTTTTCAAAATCGAACTTAATCGAGATATTTATCTCCCAACCCTACTCTGAAAATTTCAACTGTCTAGCTCATTCCGTTCTAGAGTTATCGTGTTAACGGATTGCCGGCTGGCCGGACGGCCAGACAGAGCCAATTTTGACTAAGGTTCTTGATCAGTGAGTCCAATCAAAACGTTTGAGACCATTTTCAGCCAAAAATTTTAAAATTACAGAGATTTGGGCAAATCGATAAGCACTCTGTTCCGAGGAAAAAGAGCGCCAAAAATATAATTATAATCACTTATTGTTACAGGTGGTAACACTTCTATGTTTGGGATTACATACACAAACAAGAACGTCAATCTTTTTCACAGAAGTAGTGTCGATTACTGCATATGCTGGTTTGCTGATTATCATTACTGGATATTTCATTGGTAAGATTGGAGCATTTAGTTATAGGGTGATTCATTGGAAGGGGTAAATAATTGAACTGTGGATAGGGGTTTCTGAGGTGATTCTAAATAAACTATAGTTGGCATCTCATCAACTCGATACGGATTATCCATTTTGCTTCCTTTGGCTTTCGAAACTTCGTTCACATATTCAGCCTTTTTGGCCATATGGCAATATATTATATTGGGATGACATAATTGATACGTGTCCAGTCCCGGCTTCAATGAATATTCCCAAATTCTTTCTATATGAAAAGAAGAATTTCTCAGAACATTTCACCTTATCAATAATATTAACAAAACACGCTGCACAAGCCACCCTCAGAAAATTTGTATTCTCAAATTACAAGAAAATAAATCAACATATTTATACTAATCTTTGTATCTTCTCGTTAGTGCTATAATATGGCGAATGCTATGTAATTTACAGCTTATTGTAATATGTGCCTCCAGAAAAAAAAATGATTTTTTTCCCCAATAAGAACCTCCAATGATATATAATTCCGATCGAGTTCAAATCTAGCTAGAACTCGGTTCTAAAGCCAACCAGCACATTCGGACTTCGAATATATTCTGCAAATTTCAACTCTTAACTCATGTCGTTAGACAGTAATCGTGCTGACGGCCACACGTCCGGTTGGCCGGACATAATAAAGTTTGACAGCCGTATGAACCTCAGGATGACATAGACAATCCCATTTCGTCTATGCAAAATCCGTTCGAGAGTTATCGTGTTAACGGACGGACCAACCGAATCGATTTTGACCAAAACGTTCGAGACTATTTTCATCCAGAGAATCGCAAATTACAGATATTTGGGTAAATTGGAACGTCAGGAGCCGTTCCATTAACAGCATGTTCCATTAACAAGCCTCATACGAAACGAAGTCGAAATTCGGCACTCGATTGTAAAATGGTGGCTCGAAGTTATGTGCGGAATGTCAGTTGATTATGACGCATAGATTCTGAAATTTAAAATTTTTGAAGGTAGCTGAAAAAATGTGGGTAAGCCCTGTGGACAGGACCTTTGGCGCTCTTTTTCAAACTTTGACAAATCATACCTCCGAAAGTAATGGTTTCTCAGAGTTGAGAATGATATCAATGGATTCTTATAATAGAACTGCCTAATAAAAGAAACTATCCGAGATATTAATTACTCAAGTCTACTCTGAAAATTATATAATATCAATTGGAACTTAGCCAATATTCCAGTTTTGTTTTTACTGGAGATATTCTGAACCCAGGAACAAGAGTGCCAAAAATAGGGAAATCCCTGTGATTTTGACGCTCTTGTTAAAACTTTGACAAATCATATCTCCGAAAGTATTGGTAAGAGTTGGGCATTATATCAATGGATTCTTATTATAGAACTTCATCATGAAATAAATTAAATTCAAACATCATAAAAGAATTTAAATTCAACAAGAGTGCCAAAAGTTATTAATCCAAAACCAACAGTCCAATTTTACGAACTTATCCGGGATATTCATTTCTCAAATCTACTATGAAAATTATATTATATCAATTGAAATTAAGCCAATACTCCAGTTTTGTTTTCACTGGAGATATTCCGAACCCAATTTGATTAACTTACCGAAGTAAATATTTCCATTATCATATGGATTATCAAAGGGCATATAGGGTAGGGGTATATCACCCAAAAATTATAATAACCTATAATTGGTCATTTTGCATTCAATCATACTTTGTTTTCTAGAACAGAAATAAATTTGACATGTCTCTTATAGGTAGATAAGATGACATATATGAGCAGTGAACACAGATACAACACAGACAGATAGAAATCGCATTCAGTAAAAACATAGAAGTACCAACGATGTATTATTGAAATTTTGAAAAATCATATATCCGAAAGTATTAGCTTGTTAGAGCTGAAAATGATATCAATGGATTCTTATGATGAAACTGCATCTTGAAAATTAAAATTGGTTCAAGCCCTATGGACAGGAGCTTTTTGGCGCTCTTGTTCAAACAGACAAATTATATCTATGAAAGTATCGGTTTCTCAGAGTTGGGAATTATATCAATGGATTTTTATGATAGAACTGCATCATGAAAGAAATTAAATTTAAACAAATCATATTATCTCCGAAATTATTGGTCTCTGGGAATGATATGAATGGATTCTTACGATAGAACTGCATCATGAAAGAAATTAAATTCAAACAGACCGATTCTCCCCTCTAACGAACTTCACCGAGATATTCATTCTTCAAATCTACTCTGAAAATAATATTTTATCAATTATAACTTAGACAATATTGCAGTTTTGTTTTTACTGGTGATATTCTGAACACAATTTGATGATGTATTTTACCAAAGAATATATTTCCATCATCATAATATGATAATGGAATAATCCATATTATTCCATCATCATAATATGATGATGGAATAATCCATATTATGGATTATCCATGGGCATTATATTATCACCTTAAAAGTATAATATCATAATTATCATCCTCATAATCCTACGATACCGGAGGTTATTTCATTGGTCATTTTGCATTCAATCATACTTAGTTTTCTAGAACAAGAGGTGTACCAGAAATAATTTTGACATTTATCTCTCATAGGAAAATAAGATGACATGTAAGAACACAGATCATATAATAATTCATAGATACAATAATTAAGTACAGCATTCTATGAAAACATAAGAAGGGCAGAAGTACGATTCATTATTGAAATTTCGAAAAATCATATCTTCGAAAGTATCAGCTTGTTAGAGTTGAAAATGATATCAATGGATTTCTATGGTAAGACTGCATCTTGAAAGGTATTACAGTTGAAATTTGTGTTGTAAAAAAAAATTGTTTTTTCGTTTCTCCGAAACCATCAAGCCAATTCTCCCAGTAATGAACTTAACCGAGATAATTATCTCTCAAACCTTCTCTGAAAATTTCAACTGTCTAGCTCATTCTGTTCGAGAGTTATTGTAGAAACGAAATTCAAAAATGAAAAAAAAAATGTTTTTGATACCTTATTGCAACCCGATCCAAGCAAAACTTCGCATGCATATAGAAGTTATTATTCTACAATTTGATGCTAGTTTCAGATAGATCGAGTGATCGGTTTCGGAGATATTCATAAAAATTTTTTTACTAAAAAGGGCCATAACTCCGAAACCGCTTGGTGGATTTCGAGATATTTACGCTGCAAACCTACCCTGCAAATGTGACTCTTCTTACTCCTTTCGTTCGAGAGTTATCGTGCCCACGGCCGGCCGGCCGGACCTGCTGGACCGGCCGGACAGAATTGATTTCGACCACGGATTCTTGATCGGTGAGTCGAACCAAATCGTTTGAGACCATTTTCAGCCAAAAATTCGGAAATTACAGACATTTGGGCAAATTGATGAGCACTCTGTTCCGAGGAACAAAAGCGCCAAAAATGAATTTGAAATTTTAATTTAAAAAAAAATTTTTTTTTGTTGCTCCGAAACCATTAGGAGCATTTGAATTCGGATAACGAACTCAACCGAGATATTTATCTCCAAATCCTAGCTCATTCCGTTCGAGAGTTATTGTGTTGATGGTTGGCCGGACAGAATCCATTTTGACAATAGATTATTGATCAGTGAGTCGAACCAAATCGTTTAAGACCATTTTCAGCGCAAAATTCGAATACTACGGACAGATAAGCACTCTGTTCAAAGGAACAAAGCGCCAAAACTTTCATTTTTACCCTGTAGCTACGAAACTAGGGAAGATATCAAATTTCTTTTTCCAGAATTATTCGTTTCATACAAAATTAGCACAGGACTGTCAAAACCACATCATCATATCACTTAAGAATCTTAGGATGTCATGCACGTGTCCTAGAAATAAATTTTAAATTGCGACATAGAACTGCATCATAAATATAATTGCAGAGTTAGAGGAAGAAATATTGTTCGCGGCCATACTACACTGAATATGCCAGATATCTGAAGTCAAGCAGCATCTGGCGAGGTTGATATTTGGATTGATGGCCGCTTGGGAACACCGCGTGCTGTAACATTTTTCCAATTTGGCTGAAGTGCTTAAACTTTGAAGAATTTTCCTGACTAAATTCGAAACTTAGGCTCACCTCATGTTGGATTTACATACATCAGCAAATTATAATTAAAGTATTCTATGAATTCATAGAATTAAGAATAATAATTGTAATTTTGAGAAATCGTTTCTCCGAAAATATTAGATTCTTAGAGTTGAGAATGATATCAATGGATTCTTATGATGGAACTGCATCTTAAAAAAAATTGAATTTGAAATTTATAATGTAAATATAAAAATTCTTTTCGTAATTCTGAAACCGATTATTTTACCCAATAACGAACTTAACCGAGTTAATTATCTCGCAAACCTATGCTGAAAATTTCAACTGCCTAGCTCATTCCGTTCGAGAGTTATCGTGGCTGTGGCCGGACGGACGGACGGCCGGATAGAATGAACTTTGACGACGGATTCTTGATCAGTGGGCCAAACAAAAACGTTTAAGACCGTTTTCAGCCAAAAATTCGAAAATTACAGACATTTTGGCAAATTGATTAGCACTCTATTCGGAGGAACAAGAGCGCCAAAAATGAAAATTCAACCTTAAACCAACATAAGTGGTGTGGTGTTAATTGGAAAGAGTTGTTATCGGCAGCTGATATCGATGTTTGTGTAGATTCTTTTTATTCTATTTTGGATGAGTTAATTGCTAAACATGTACCTAAGAGATCTGAGAGGAGTGCTAAATATCCCTTTTGGTTTTCCAGAGAAACAATTGCTTCAATTAAAGAGAAGGCCAGATATCATAAAAAATTCAAGAGATTTAGGAATAAGTTTGATTATGAAATTTTTGCCAAGATTAGAAGTAGATGTAAATTCATGATTCAAAATGACTATAAAGCTCACATTTCATCAGTTGAGCAGAATATTTCAAAAAATCCAAAAATGTTTTGGACCTACATAAGTTCTTTGAATAAAAGTGAGAAAATACCTTCGGTGATGACCTACAACAACTCAACGTTTGACGATGAATTACTCGTTGCTAACGCTTTCTCTGAGTATTTTGCGAGTGTTTTCGACTGTTCGACAAAACCAGTCCTTTATAAAAGGAGAAATACGGATACTTCATCAATAACTATCAACAATATAGAAAATAACTCGATCATTAATAAAATAAATAGTTTGGATAGCAATAAGGGTTTGGGACCAGATTTAAAACCCCCTATTTTTATTAAATCTTGTGGTGAACTATTGGTTGAACCACTTTATATAATTTATAATAAATCCCTTCGTCAGGGCATTTTCCCCAAAAAGTGGAAAATTGGCAAAGTTGTCCCCATTTTCAAAAACGGCAAAAAAAGTAGGATAAGCGATTATAGACCTGTCTCCATCCTTTGTCACTTTGGAAAAATTTTTGAGTCAATTCTGACTGATATCTTCTTTCAAAAAAAAAAAGCACTGACGTGTAGTCAGTACTCTTTGGCGCGCGTGTTCACGGTGGCTAATTTGAATTGAATGATGAGTACTTCAAGCTCAGTAGATAGAGCGAGCCGAAGATCTACCCAAAGGATAGTGGACACCATTCACTGTTTGTTCAAAAATTAAGAGTGCTCTATCTAAGCTGCCATCAGGATAGATTAACAAAGTTGGAAAAGAACACAAGTGACTCTCCTTAGTCGCACAAGCTCCTAGAAGATTTGGGAGGGCCAGTATAATCCTAATCATGTTAATCGCACGCGCGCCAAAGCAGATTGACTTTTTACACTTTTTCTTTCATTGTTAAGTCAATCTGCTTTTGCGCGCGTGCGATTAACATGATTAGGATTATACTGGCCCTCCCAAATCTTCTAGGAGCTTGTGCGACTAAGGAGAGTCACTTGTGTTCTTTTCCAACTTTGTTAATCTATCCTGATGGCAGCTTAGATACAGCACTCTTAATTTTTGAACAAACAGTGAATGGTGTCCACTATCCTTTGGGTAGATCTTCGGCTCGCTCTATCTACTGAGCTTGAAGTACTCATCATTCAATTCAAATTAGCCACCGTGAACACGCGCGCCAAAGAGTACTGACTACACGTCAGTGCTTTTTTTTTTTTTTTCAAGTTCCTTTAACAAATATAGCTATCAATACAGTTTGGCTGTTAGCTTTACCGTAGATCGAAAAAAAATGCGGTTGTGGGACCTCCGTTTGGAACGCAATTGCCTCTTCTCCAAATCCGAACGTATTTTAATATAGATCTACCGAATATAGTTATTTATAAATTCGCCTCAGGGCCACCATACAGACATTTCAACTCGGAAACAACGCTATTTCCCCCAAACTGACTTGTGTCCGTGCACTGAATTGACATGAATATTCTTTTAAAACCTCACAATATCGGCTCATTGCTTCCAACATAACCCAAACAACCCAAAACCATTCACTTCTCATCTGCGCAAGCGCAATATACTCGTGCCTGCAAGTCCTCCCAAAATTACACACCCCACAAAAAACTCCGATTCTCCAACACTAGTGGTTCAGGAGATATCGCTTCTCGAATCCACGCATGCGCAGACCCTCACCAGGGGATTCTATAGAGGAATAGCATCCGCCACCCCAAAATCCCAATCCTCTCTGACGAAAGCACCAGCAGTTAAATCACTGATGGTCTGCTCATGCGCATAACGAAAAATGCCCGTAAGGGGTAACATCAATTTCGAAATTAGCCCCAGGGCCACGATACGGACACTTTAACTCAGAAACAACGCTACATCCCCCAATCTGACTTGTCCTTGCACTGAATTGCCATGAATATTCTTTTAAAACCTCACAATATCGGGTCAGCACTCCCAACATAACCTATACAACCCAAAAACAGTCACTTCTCTTCTGCGCATGCGCAATCTACTTGCGGCTGAAGGTCCTCCCAAAATCACACACCATACAGAATACTCCGATTCTCCAACACTAGTGGTTCAGGAGATATCGCCTCTTGAATCCACGCATGCGCAGACCCTCACCAGGGGATTCTGTAGAGGAATAGCATCCGCCACCCCAAAACCCCAATCCTCTCTGACGAAAACTTCAGCAGTTAAATCACTGATGGTCTGCTCATGCGCATAACGAAAAATGCCCGTAAGGAGTAACATCAATTTCAAAATTGGCCCCAGGGCCACGGTGTGCACACTTCAACTCGGAAACAACGGTATTTCCCCCAAACTGACTAGTGTCCGAGCACTGAATTGCTATGAATATTCTTTTAAAACCTCACAATATCGACTCAGCACTCCCAACATAACCCATCCAACCCAAAAACAGACACTTCTCTTCTGCGCATGCGCAATCTACTCGCGGCTAAAAGTCCTTTCAAAATAACACACCTTACAAAAAACTCCGATTCTCCAACACTAGTGGTTCGGAAGATATCACATCTTTAATCTACGCATGCGCAGACCCTCATCAGGGATCTGGATTCTATGGAGGAATAGCATCCGCCACCCCAAAACCCCAATCCTCTCTGACGAAAACTACAGCAGTTAAATGACTTCTCATCTGCGCATGCGCACAACGAAAAATGTCCGGAAAGGGCAGCATCAACCTCAAAAAAATAGGTTTCGGCATTTTAAGCAAAGTATTTCGCAAAATAGTAGTAATTTTTTTATTTTTTTCATGTCACGTGATCTTCACGAAATTTTGCTAAAGTGTTTGCATTGGTCTTTTGCATCTAACTACTGAGTTTCAATTTAATCAGATCAGTATTTTTCGAGTTATCCTGAAAACAAAATTTTAAAATTTTTTTTGCTACTTTAGGGCCGTCTGATCAAAACAAAACTTCGCTGGCATATAAAGGTCATGATTCTACAATCTGCTGCCAAATTTCAGAAAGATCGAGTGATTGGTTCCGGAAATATTCATTAAAAACGTTTTGACTAAAAACGGCCTTAACTCCGAAACCGCTCGGTGGATTTCGCCCGTTAACGAACTTGTCCGAGATATTTACGCTACAAAGCTACCCTGCAAATTTCAACGCTCTAAGTCGTTCCGTTCGAGAGTTATCGTGCTAACGGCCGGCCGGCCGGCCGGACCGGACGGACAGAATTGAATTTGACCTCGAATTCTTCATCAGGAAGTCGAACCTAATCGTTTGAGACCATTTTCGAAAAAAAATTCGAAAAATACAGACATTGTGACGAAATGATAGCACGCTGTTCCTTGCGGAACACGCGCGCAAAAATAAGCTCTAAACTATCAGAAAAACAACACGGGTTTTTCAAAGGACGGTCTGTTTTGACAAACTTAGCGCCATATGTTGATTTTATAACTAGGAACATAGATGGTGGTACACAAGTGGATTCTGTTTATACAGACATGGCTAAGGCATTTGACAAGGTACATCATTCCACTTTGATAGCTATATTAGATGACTTTGGTGTAGTGGGGACGTTTTTGAATTGGATAGAATCTTATCTTACTGATAGAGAGCAATTCGTAGTTGTGAATGGTGTTTCATCCAGTACTGTTCGTGTGACATCTGGCGTACCACAAGGTTCTCACTTTGGCCCTCCTTTGTTTGCGATATACATCAATGGTATTTCAAATTGCTTTCTCCATACTCTCTTTGAGTTATATGCGGATGATTTGAGGATATATAAAACCATTCGGTCACATCAAGAATTTGTATTTTTGCGCGCGTGTTCCGCAAGGAACAGCGTGCTATCATTTCGTCACAATGTCTGTATTTTTCGAATTTTTTTTCGAAAATGGTCTCAAACGATTAGGTTCGACTTCCTGATGAAGAATTCGAGGTCAAATTCAATTCTGTCCGTCCGGTCCGGCCGGCCGGCCGGCCGTTAGCACGATAACTCTCGAACGGAACGACTTAGAGCGTTGAAATTTGCAGGGTAGCTTTGTAGCGTAAATATCTCGGACAAGTTCGTTAACGGGCGAAATCCACCGAGCGGTTTCGGAGTTAAGGCCGTTTTTAGTCAAAACGTTTTTAATGAATATTTCCGGAACCAATCACTCGATCTTTCTGAAATTTGGCAGCAAATTGTAGAATCATGACCTTTATATGCCAGCGAAGTTTTGTTTTGATCAGACGGCCCTAAAGTAGCAAAAAAAAATTTCAAAAATTTTAAAATTTTGTTTTCAGGATAACTCGAAAAATACTGATCTGATTAAATTGAAACTCAGTAGTTAGATGCAAAAGACCAATGCAAACACTTTTGCAAAATTTCGTGAAGATCACGTGACATGAAAAAAATAAAAAAATTACTACTATTTTGCGAAATACTTTGCTTAAAATGCCGAAACCTATTTTTTTGAGGTTCATGCTGCCCTTTCCGGACATTTTTCGTTGTGCGCATGCGCAGATGAGAAGTCATTTAACTGCTGTAGTTTTCGTCAGAGAGGATTGGGGTTTTGGGGTGGCGGATGCTATTCCTCCATAGAATCCAGATCCCTGATGAGGGTCTGCGCATGCGTAGATTAAAGATGTGATATCTTCCGAACCACTAGTGTTGGAGAATCGGAGTTTTTTGTAAGGTGTGTTATTTTGAAAGGACTTTTAGCCGCGAGTAGATTGCGCATGCGCAGAAGAGAAGTGTCTGTTTTTGGGTTGGATGGGTTATGTTGGGAGTGCTGAGTCGATATTGTGAGGTTTTAAAAGAATATTCATAGCAATTCAGTGCTCGGACACTAGTCAGTTTGGGGGAAATTAGTTGTTTCCGAGTTGAAGTGTGCACACCGTGGCCCTGGGGCCAATTTTGAAATTGATGTTACTCCTTACGGGCATTTTTCGTTATGCGCATGAGCAGACCATCAGTGATTTAACTGCTGAAGTTTTCGTCAGAGAGGATTGGGGTTTTGGGGTGCGGATGCTATTCCTCTACAGAATCCCCTGGTGAGGGTCTGCGCATGCGTGGATTCAAGAGGCGATATCTCCTGAACCACTAGTGTTGGAGAATCGGAGTATTCTGTATGGTGTGTGATTTTGGGAGGACCTTCAGCCGCAAGTAGATTGCGCATGCGCAGAAGAGAAGTGACTGTTTTTGGGTTGTATGGGTTATGTTGGGAGTGCTGACCCGATATTGTGAGGTTTTAAAAGAATATTCATGGCAATTCAGTGCAAGGACAAGTCAGATTGGGGGATGTAGCGTTGTTTCTGAGTTAAAGTGTCCGTATCGTGGCCCTGGGGCTAATTTCGAAATTGATGTTACCCCTTACGGGCATTTTTCGTTATGCGCATGAGCAGACCATCAGTGATTTAACTGCTGGTGCTTTCGTCAGAGAGGATTGGGATTTTGGGGTGGCGGATGCTATTCCTCTATAGAATCCCCTGGTGAGGGTCTGCGCATGCGTGGATTCGAGAAGCGATATCTCCTGAACCACTAGTGTTGGAGAATCGGAGTTTTTTGTGAGGTGTGTAATTTTGGGAGGACTTGCAGGCACGAGTATATTGCGCTTGCGCAGATGAGAAGTGAATGGTTTTGGGTTGTTTGGGTTATGTTGGAAGCAATGAGCCGATATTGTGAGGTTTTAAAAGAATATTCATGTCAATTCAGTGCACGGACACAAGTCAGTTTGGGGGAAATAGCGTTGTTTCCGAGTTGAAATGTCTGTATGGTGGCCCTGAGGCGAATTTATAAATAACTATATTCGGTAGATCTATATTAAAATACGTTCGGATTTGGAGAAGAGGCAATTGCGTTCCAAACGGAGGTCCCACAACCGCATTTTTTTTCGATCTACGGTAAAGCTAACAGCCAAACTGTATTGATAGCTATATTTGTTAAAGGAACTTGAAAAAAAAAAAAAAGCACTGACGTGTAGTCAGTACTCTTTGGCGCGCGTGTTCACGGTGGCTAATTTGAATTGAATGATGAGTACTTCAAGCTCAGTAGATAGAGCGAGCCGAAGATCTACCCAAAGGATAGTGGACACCATTCACTGTTTGTTCAAAAATTAAGAGTGCTGTATCTAAGCTGCCATCAGGATAGATTAACAAAGTTGGAAAAGAACACAAGTGACTCTCCTTAGTCGCACAAGCTCCTAGAAGATTTGGGAGGGCCAGTATAATCCTAATCATGTTAATCGCACGCGCGCAAAAGCAGATTGACTTAACAATGAAAGAAAAAGTGTAAAAAGTCAATCTGCTTTGGCGCGCGTGCGATTAACATGATTAGGATTATACTGGCCCTCCCAAATCTTCTAGGAGCTTGTGCGACTAAGGAGAGTCACTTGTGTTCTTTTCCAACTTTGTTAATCTATCCTGATGGCAGCTTAGATACAGCACTCTTAATTTTTGAACAAACAGTGAATGGTGTCCACTATCCTTTGGGTAGATCTTCGGCTCGCTCTATCTACTGAGCTTGAAGTACTCATCATTCAATTCAAATTAGCCACCGTGAACACGCGCGCCAAAGAGTACTGACTACACGTCAGTGCTTTTTTTTTTTTTTCAGGAGGATCTTGATCGTTTGTTCACATTTTGCGCCGAGAGATATTTTGTCCTGAACATAGACAAGTGTAGTCGTATAACGTTCACCAGAAAGACCAATATATTCAATTTTCCTTTGTCGCTCGGTGGATATGTACTGCGGGAAGTGGACCATGTGAAAGATTTAGGAATAGTCCTCGACTCTAAATTTTGTTTTGATTTTCATATAGACAGCATTGTGACTA
Organism: Halyzia sedecimguttata; assembly: GCA_937662695.2. Taxonomy (NCBI): domain Eukaryota; kingdom Metazoa; phylum Arthropoda; class Insecta; order Coleoptera; family Coccinellidae; genus Halyzia; species Halyzia sedecimguttata. Next base: position 2,688,219 of record OW569416.2, on the reverse strand, counting down.
AAGGTCTAAAAATGCTTGGCTTCATAATACGTTCTACCAAAGACTTCTCTAGTGCTGCCTCTCTCAGGTCTCTTTACTTCTCGCTTGTGAGAAGTAACTTGGAGTATGCTAGTCCTATCTGGTCACCTTTTTATTATAAATATATAGATAGGGTCGAAAGGATCCAGAAGAAATTCATTAAGTGTCTTAACTACAGATTTGATCGCCCTAGGTTGACATGTGATTACAATGATAATTTGAAGATGTATAATATCCTCAGCTTACGACATAGGAGAGCGCTCTTCGATTGCATGTTTCTTTATCGAATTGTGAATAATTGTTTCAATTACCCACTGATACACTTCCTCAATTTTAATATTACACAATATTCAGATCGAAGGAGAGCGCTCTTCTACGTCTCTAAAGCTAGAACGAATGTTCGTTATCATTCAGTGTTCCTGAGGGTGATGCGTTTTTATAATTGGCATATGAACAGTATTGATGTCTTCAACATAAGCTTGGATGGTTTCAAGAAATCTGTCATAGCATGTCTGCAGTCATCGTTTGATTGAGTTGTTCGATCTGATGATGTCTGTCATCTTTTTCTGTTTGTGAGTTAGTTGGGGGATGTATTAATTTATATTTGGGGTTACCTTTTCATGATGTTATTGAGCCACGTATGCATTTTTAAGTAATTTGTAAAAATTTTGTGAACCTCTGTAATTGGGATTTCCTGTTGAGGTTCCTGCTTAATAAATAAATAAATAAATAAATAAGTACTGTTAATAATGTTTAATTCACCTCTATTGGACACTCTCAATCGAATTTACCATCGATATAGTCCGTTTCCTCAGCTTTTATAAGATATGAATACAATTCGTACCATTTTAATGACATACTTGAGTAATGAGAGAATCGTCTCATCACAGAATGTTTAGTTCTGACATGCGTATTTTATTGGAATTGAAATTCGTTAAGTATCTCTAATAATATAAGAAAAAACTCACGTCTCAAGTAGTTTTAATGAAAGATTGACTTAAATTCAGAGGATATATCAAAGTTATTATTTCGATATTGAATGAAAAAAAAAACAATTTCAGCTACAAGAATTGATCCCGACTCGAACGGACTGAGCTTGACAGTTGAAATTTTCACAGTAGGTCTGGGAGATGCATATCTCGGTTAAGTTCGTTATTGGGCAAAACCGGCCTGATGGTTTCGGAGTTACGAAAAAAAAATTTTTTTTTAAATTGCAAATTTCAAATTAATTTTTTTAAAGATCCAGTTTTATCATAAGATTCCTTTGATTTAATTTTTAATATTCTATTAAATTATTACTTCCGAAGATATGATAATTCAAAATTTCAATATTAAATTGTAACTCTATGATTCCACAAAATGCTGTAATCGAAAATCATCTCGTCTACAGATAAGAGACATGTCAAGCAAAGTATGATTGAAAGCAAAATCAACATGAAATAACCACAGCTATCGTATACCTATACCTCTTGGATAATCCATATGATGATGGAAATATATATTCTGGAGAGTTAATCAAATTGGGTTAAGAATATCACGAGAAAAACAAAACTGGAATATTGGCTCAGTTTCAATTGATATAATTGAATTTTTTCATAGTAGATTGTAGGAACGAATATCTCGGATAAGTTCTTTATTGGGTAGAATCGGTTTGGTAGTTTCGGATTAATAATTTTTGGTGTTCTTGTTGAATTCAATTTCTTTTATGATGCAGTTCTATCATAAGAATCCATTGATATCATTCCCAACTCTGAGAAACCAATACTTTCGGAAATATAATTTGTCAAAGTTTGAACAAGTGCGCCAATGCTCCTGTCCACAGAGCTTTCCCACTTTTTCATTGTATCTTCAAGACACCATTCATTTCAAAGATATGCATGTGTTATATAATAGCAAGTAATTTTAAAATAACATGGAAATCGATAGTTTCAAAAATTTATTATCAAGAGACTCATAACCACTTTTTGATATCCAATTTCTCGAGAGCATCACTTTCAAGTTGAAAATTGGTGCAGCGAAATTGTCTGCACGGAAATTTGAATTACGCGTTTCCGTCCAGTTTTTTGTTAGCTTGCAAATCTGAAAACGGATTCTCCAAATATACAGGGTGTAGTTTCAAGGATACAATTGTTTAATAATTTTTTGTTAATTGGGACCTGGACTTTCCTTGTGATTAATAAGTGATTTATGTAAGCTTCAAATAAGGAAAATGTGTGCCTAATATAAAGGAATTCTACTGGGTGGTTCACTTGTTATGACTTCGGAAAAAAATGAGCAAAATTCATAAATCACCCTGTATATCGGTAACCAAAGCAGTCAGACCCAATAAATGGGGTATATCTAGAACCACCTTGGTGTCCTCTATTCACTGTTAAAGTTTTTCCTTTTACCAATGAAACACCCTGTATTATTTTTATTGGTTATAATATAGTGGAATCATTTTTTTTTATAGTTGATGAACAAATATTTGTGACGCTTTCGTGAAGAAATGTGGAAATATTTTCAATACTAACAGATCACATCATAAAATCATTAATTATATATGTTTTCTTATAGCTGGCTCTTCGCCCACGAGAGTAGAAATATTCTACGCGATTGTTGGATTCGCTTTCTTTGCTGCAGCAGCATATCTCAATTTCCATAAGTTTTACAACGAGTCAAACAGCGCGGATAAAATATTTGGTTTCATCAAATCAGGATTATCTGTTTTGAACGCAGTTGCATTTTTATTGGAGGCTGTGTTAGTTTGGAGAGGTATGTGGTTAATATTTCGGTTAAAATTCGTACTCATCTTAATTTTTTCAGATTGATCACCGAATACATCATATCTAAGAAAGGATGGTTGAAAGGAAGTTGAATTAAGATAGATTAATGGTTGGTTTATTTATGTTCATAAAGAATGTTTTCATTAAATCTTTCTAATTTTAATCTGATTCACATCTTGAACCTGAATCTTTAGATCTTATGAAATAAAATAAAATGAAATATTTCATTCGTAGATTTAATTTTCAAAACCGAATAAGGAATGATTCGTGGATCTGTGGGCCAAAGTAGCAGAAAAAATTGGTTCAAGCACTGACGTGAAGTCAGGATCCTTTGCGCGCTTGTTCTATTGTCTACTCACCCCTATTGGACACTCTAAATCGAATGTAGCATCCATATATATATATATATATATATATATATATATATATATATATATTCCCTTCTCTCAGCTTTAATAAAATATGCATACATTTACTACCATTTTAATGACTTCAGTAGCCAGTCGATCGTCTATGATCACATAATTTTAAATTCTGACATATTCTATTAGAATTGAAATACGAAAAACTTACACCTCAAGTAACTCCAGGTTACGATATTCACGAAATTCCGCGAAAATTAGTTGCTTAGTTTCTACAAGTAGTCACCGAGGTTTAATTGATGGATAAGATTTGTATATTTTGAGTTATAGATGAAATAACCACAAAATTTCAGATGAATATAACTCCACAACTATTTGGTCTATTATGCCAATTATCAAACTCAAATGTCGCATTAGGACGCGCAACTTGCCGTGAAAATGGCAAGACGCTATCTCTTTCCTTTCTCAAGTTATCGTGAGAAATAATATTTTTGCGCGTATGTTCTGGGGAACACCGCGTTATCATTTTGACCAAATGTATGTAATTTTCAATTTTTTTGCCGAAAATGGCTCAACTCACCGACGAAGAATTTGAGGTTAAATTGGATTCTGGCCGGCCGGCCGTTGCCGCGATAACTTAAGAACGGAAAATGATAGCGACTTGAAATTTTCATGCTGGGTGGCGTATACAAATACGACAGACCAACTCGTTAATGGGCATAATCGGCTCAACGGTTTCCGTGTAATAATTTTGTCATCAACCTATATGATCCGATCGAATTGAAACTTGGTAGTTAATTGTAGAATACTAACTTATAAAAAGACATATGTGAAATTTTTCGAGAATCGTGTCACTAGAAGTTTAAAAAATATGCTTGTGCTTCTGGATGCGACAATTGAGTTTGTTAATAGGCATAATCGGCCAAAACGGTTCCGCAGTTATAGCCATCTGGAATATTATTTTCTCGATAACTGTAACAATGCAGACCGGATCGAATTGAAGTTTGATATCTAGTTGTAAAATGTCGACATAAAGACGTGTCAGAATCTTTGTGAGGAACACACCAATAGAAAATAAAAAAAAAAGTAGAAGAAATATTATGTATCACACGATATCTTGAGAACGGAAAGAGATAGCGACTTTCAGGATAGGTTGCATCTGAATGCAACATTTATGTTCGTTAATTGTCATAATTGTCCAAATGGATTTGGATTTATACTCATCTGAAATGTTGTTGTTATTTCCCCTATAACTCAAATTGGGAACTTTCTTAGTTCCGTTACTTTTTGCGCTCATCGCCTGGAGAAAAAAGTGCCATTATTATGTCTGAAATTTTCGATTTTTTTGCCAAAAATTGTCTCAAACGATTAGGTTTTACTCACCGATGAAGAATTCGAGGTCTAATTTTATTCTGCCCGGCCGACCGTTGCCATGATAACTTTCGAACGGAAACAGATAGACTTTAAAATTTCAGGGTAGGTGGCGCATTTGAATGTGACGAATAGTTCGTTAATGGGCATAATCGGCCCAACGGTTTTCGGGTATTAATTTTATTTAAAAAAATTCAGATCCGATCTAATTGAAACTTGATAACTAGTTGTAGAGTACCAACCCAAAGACGTATGTGAAATTTCGTGAGAATCGTATAACTAGAAAATTTTAAAAAATATATTATGTCTGTCACGAGAACTTGAGAACGGAAAGAGATAGCTACTTGAAATTTTCTGGTAATTCAAATACAGCATTCAAGTTCGTTAACAGGCATAATGGGCTGAACGGTTTTGAAGTTATACATATATGTGAAATTCAGTTATTATTTCCTCAATTTCTCAAAAAATTCGAATCCGATCCATTTCAAACTTGACAATTACTTTTGTAATATTGACGCGCAAATTTTTGCGAAATTTCGAGAGAATAGAAAATTTCAACCAATCATGAAAAAAAAATCTCTGTGCGATATCGCTGAAAGTTTGCGAGAGCCTTTAAAACCTAACTTTAACACCAAGTTCCAAATTTGAACACCATCAGATCTATATTGTTGGAGATCTAAGCAGTCTCGTGTGAGTTCAGTATCTGGATGTGTGTCCCTTACCACGAAAACTTTCGAATGGAAGGAGATAATGACTTGCAATTTTCAGGGCTGATTGTGCATTTAGATGTATAACGCTCAAAGGTATTTCGAAAGGAAAAATGAAAGAGAAAGAAATATTAAATGAAACATAAAATGAATTGAATCGTTACCGCTATTCGAAATTTAATTTCCAAGAGCACTGAAAAAAATTACCACGGTTTGCCTCTAGTCGTGACGGCGTGGATTCAGATAAAACAGGTGTGTTATGGGCGTCAACGTATTTAAATTTTGCAATTCAAACGCTCTGTAAAATGATCTAAATTAAAAACATATTAACAATCGAAGATTAAAAAAAAATCAATCGTGAATATCCGCATACATTCATCCAGTTGAATACGTAAATCCTGGATATAATTCCGTAGCCAGTACAACGATCACAAACCAAATGTGCAAAATAAATGAATTAAATTCTTAGCAAAATGGTATTGAATAATTGAAAAACCAAGAAAGATGTATTCTGATCTATAATTATCTTTAGTTATAACGGTACAATCGGCTCATAACAAGAAAGAGCAATAGAATATCGGCACGCCACTGGCGACAGTTAAGAATTACCGGGCTGCGTATTGGCATTGTTTACTATGCTGCAACGCATACATGCTGCTGCAACGCGGTAAAGAATGACTGAACCAATGCTCTCTCTACCCAGATATATCTTACTACGACTTAGCACAGGAAGGTGTTCAGACGTAGTAACTATTGTATTATTGATACGCTGCTAAATCTCAAGACATTGTTTACCGCTTTGCAGTCCCAACCACGTTCAAATTTGCTTTCTTCTGCAATTTTGCAGTTCGCGTTCACAACAATAACAATAATATACTATCGCCACAAATAGTTTACTAAACCACACTAAAATACAAAAAATAATTTATAGTAAAAAATACTTTTACACTTAAAAATAGCAATAGTATAATATACTAAGTATCGCTAAAAACAATTTATTAAACCACACTAAAATACAAAAAACTACGTTAAATGAAAAATCCACTAAATATAATATTAATATTTTCCTTTAAAGATCTTTGCCTTTTAGGATTGTTTGGCATTTCTTTCTTGGACGACCTACCAGCTTGAATAAGTTTTGCGCCTCATGAAAAAGCCCGTATAATTTTTCATCGGTTCACTGATGTTACATGAACAGAAAAGTTTTTTAGTGAGATATTTTTTGATACATGAATAAAATTAAATAAGTCAGAGGATGTTATAATTTTGTTCGAAGTTTTGTAAAAATTTTTCATGGCTTTGACCATATCAACCGTTTTATTTTTGGTTGCTATTTTACTAATTCGTTCAAAATATTCTGTTACAGCTTTGGAATGTTCTTCACCTAAATTTGTTTCATTGGCATTCTAGATCGTTTTTATTGTTCCGATAGAAAAATTATTCTGTTGCATAAAAACATTGCTTTGTTGCTCCGTACTAGTTGGCAAGACTTTTTCTATAGCCACATCAGTTGACATGTCTTCATAAAATTCTGGGGATATGTTTTCTCCTAGAGCTAATTTTGCTAATACTTTTCTGTCATCGGTGTCTATTAGAATACAAGTCCTAAACGTTATTCCAAACTTATTTTGAATGGCGGAAAGGTCCTTACAATACTTTCCACCCTGCCCAAAACAACAATCACAAATGCAAATTTGAACGTGGTTGGGACTGCAAAGCGGTAAACATTGCCTCGAGAATGGCAGCATATCAATAATACAATAGTTACTACGTCTAAACACCTGCCTGTGCTGAGTCGTGGTAAGATATGTCTGGGTAGAGAGAGCTTTGGTTCAGTCATTCTTTACCGTGTTGCAACCTTAGACTATAGAAAGATATTTCTATAGTCTAAGGTTGCAACAGCATGTATGTGTTGCAGCTTAGTAAACAATGCCAATACGCTACCGGGCTTGATCAAGAGCAGTTCACAATAAGTTATTCAGCGTATCAATAAAATAACGAATGATAAAATACAATTTCTTGAAGTCCAAATTTAGTTGAAAAAAAAATAGAACCGAATATATACGCATATATATCAATTTCAACTCTCGAAATCTAAACGTTAATCAATATCCACCAACAAATTACAATACCAAATCTGCTATCTTATTTATGTACAAGAAAACCCCAGATTAAATGCACTTATAGGTATGAATCAAATAATTCGAAATGAATATATCGTTCAGAAATTATCAGAGTAACGTAAACAAAATTAAATGAAGTCAGAAATAGGACGCACAAACATCCAACAGGAACTATTCATAAAACACTACCAAAATATGTCTCCTCTACATACCAGGAAATTCCAGAAATGTCTAATCCAAAAAGGCCTACCAGTAAACGGGACTCGTTTAGGTGGTGGATACAATACGTCGATGTTGTTGCCTCACCCTCAGGGTTGAGGTGGGGAATGTTCTTGCTCTTTATTCGCAGAATGTGTGAACGCTGACAATATTTTCCCAGGAATCCTGTGCGGTTGTCCTAAATGTCCGATGTAGAAGAACTGTGTGAATTCTCACAGGGTTGGCTGCTATTCGGCCTCGAGTTTAATTTCTTCACGTAGCTTTGATCCCCAAAATTGGGTAATATATTGCTTCCACCAAAACAAACAGCAATATATTTTTGTAATATAGGAAATTACTTGATCCCTTAATTTATAAGGTATTTTCGAAGAAAACTTAACGAATTTCCAATATTTTGAACGTTTGAAACTTTTCTCTATAGCTTCTACCAAAATCTCAACACAAGTGACCCCTTATCTTCCGTTGCGATCGTACAAAAACCGGAGTTGACCACTTTTTCCGATCATTCAAATCTGTACAATTGTTTCTCTTTGAAACAATGAAGGAATCAATCTAATCAGTGAGTAGATGACCCACCATACAAATATATTGTAGTATTGGCTGCATAGTGGCCCTTCATAATGTTACAAATGGGACAGTAAAGGCTGGTTTATGCTGGCTGGTAACTTTAACTTAATCATATATATATAATATATATAGACATTTATTTTTAGTGTTATGCTTTATAATCAAACCAAATAATCCGTTAACATATTAATTATTATTATTTATAATAAGTAAACGGATTATTCAGTCCCAGTATCAACCATTGCGTTAGAAATCTATGTTTCAAGTGTTAAGTTAGGGAATAAGTTAAAGTTACCAGCCAGCATAAACCAGCCTTTAGGCATATATGGCATAGTCCGTTAACGGTTTCGGAGTTATACCCATCTTGAATTTTGTTGATATTTTCTCAATAACTCAAAATATACTAATACAATCCTGTTAAAACCTGGTTATTACTTTTAGAATGCCAACGCGCTGATTTTCTCGAAATATCGTATTACTTGAAAAAAAAATGGGTTCAAGCCCTGTGGACAGGAGCTTTCTGGCGCTCTAGTTCAAACAGACAAATTATATCTCCGAAAGTATTGGTTTCTCAGAGTTGGGAATTATATCAATGTATTCTTATGATAGAACTGCATCATAAAGGAAATTCAATTCAAATAATAGTTTATTTATCAAGATTAAATGAGCAATCTGAGAATGAGAACTGCACCATGGCAGAAACCAAATTAAAATAGCTGAAATGAATTTGACTCTCTCTTATAGAACAGGATGAAAAGTAAGAGTACGAACACAGATCATATAATAAAGCTTAGATAGAATAATTATAGCATTCTGTGAAAACATAGAAGTATGATTCATTATTGAAATTTAGAACTTAATCTTAGCAGAAATTGAATTCAAACATCATAGAAGAATTCAAATTCAACAAGAGTGCCAAAAATTATCAATCCAAAACCAATAGACGAATTCTACCCAACAACGAACTCATCCGAGATATTCATTCCTCAATTCTATGATGAACGATAATATATATCTTTCCTCAAATCTACTCCAATACACCAATATTCCAGTTTTGTTTTTAGTGGAGATATTCTGAACTCAATATTATTAACTTACCATTCCCATCATCATATGGATTGACCATCGGCATGAAAATATCAACCAACAAAAAGTATGATATTATATGAGGAGTAACTTTTCAAAACGCATTATGTCCAATTTGGGCGAAATTGAGTTTGAAGCGGATTCAGAAATGTTTTCTGTTGCTCTATAGCCCTATGGGCCGGTTTCTCAATTGCGAGTTAACTCGAGGTTGCGAGTTGACGCATGTATTTAGCGATATTCATAAATGCGCAACACTCGGGTTACCCGCAACCACGGGTTAACTCCCAATTGAGAAACCGGCCCTATGTAAACAAAATCTTCCAAATGGCATTATTTTCAATTTCAACCACATCAAAACGCATTATATACAATGAGATGAATCAAAACGCATTAAGTCCAAACGTTTTTTACATTTTCTGTGTATATCAATATTGATTTAAATGAGATTAGTTATTACCTTTAGATGTAAATTTCTATCAAACAAGCTCGACATACTCAAATTATAAGCCAGGGAGGAGGAAAAAATCGTTTTTCGTTGATTTCCAATAAAATGGTTTTTGGACTTAATGCGTTTTGATAAGTTGCTCCTCTTATTATGATTCTCATATTGATACCATTACTGGAATGAATGACAATGAGACAACGTCAAAGTTGACATTATAACAATTCATAGAATAGCCACAGAATAATTCTATCATTGAAATTTTGAAGAATCATATCTCCGAAAGTATTAGCTTGTTAGAGTTTAAAATGATATGAATGGATTCTTATGGTAAAACTGCTTATTGAAAAAAATTTTAATTTGGAATTTGTTCTGTCAAAAAAAAATTTTTTTTTTGTTACTCCGAAACCATCTGTCAGATTTTGCCCAATAACGAACTTAGCTGAGATATTTATCCCCCAAACCTACTCTGAAAATTTCAACTGTCTAGCTCATTCCGTTCGAGAGTTATCGTGCCTACGGCCGGACGGCCGGCCGGCCGGACAGAATGAATTTCGACCACGAATTCTTGATCAGTGAGTCGAATCAAATCGTTTAAGACCATTTTCATCGAAAAATTCGAAAATTACAGACATTTGGGCAAATTGATAAGCACTCAGTTCCGAGGAACTAGAGCGCCAAAAATAAAAATTAAAAAATTTTTTTGATGCTATTCATCAGAATCTGCAGAAATTCCGCACAAACTTCCAGCCACCATTTTAATCGAGTACCAAATTTCAGCTCGATCGACTTCGTATGAGGCGTGAATAGACAATGGAATATTCGCGGAAAAGCTCCTGACTTCACATCAGTGCTTTTTAAGAATTTTCTCTTTTTTGGACATGCACCCTGTTTGACTTTTTGGCGCTCTTGATCCTCGGAACAGAGTGCTTATCTATTTGCCCAAATGTCTGTAATTTTCGAATTTTTGACTGAAAATGGTCTCAAACAATTTGGTTCGACTTACTGATCAAGAATTCGTGGTCGAAATCGATTCTATCCGGCCGGTCCGGCCGTAGGCACGATAACTCTCGAACGAAAGGAGTTAGAGGATTGAAATTCGCAAGGTGGGTTTGGAGCGTAAATATCTCGGACGAGTTCCTTAACGGGCGAAATCCATCAAGCGGTTTCGGAGTTAAAGCCGTTTTTAGTAAAAAACATTTTTTTATAAATATTTCCGAAACCGATAACTCGATCTATCTGAAATTTAGCATCAAATTGTAGAATCATGACCTTCAGACTCATGTGAAGTTTTGTTTTGATCGGGTTACCGTAAAGTGTAAAAAAAAATTTTTAAAATTTTTAAATTTTGTTTCTACAATAACTCTCAAACGGAATGAGCTAGGCAGTTGAAATTTTCAGAGGTTGGTTTCGGAGTATTGAAAAAACAATTTTTTTTTAACTTACAACTTTCAAAACAATTTTTTTTAATGCAGTTTCACCATAAAAATCTATTGATATCATTTTCAACTCCAACAAGCTAATACTTTCGGAGATATGATTTTTCGAAACCATACTTTTTTGGATTAACAGTTTTATTTCAAATTAATTTTCGAAGATTATTTTAGTTTTATTCCGTGTGCCGTGAATTTATTCCGTGTGAAGTGTTGGTCACTGTGGTTTTCTTGATATACCCGTGCAGTGTCAGAGTATGTCCCCTGAAAGAGACACATTCCTTTTAATCGCTTAAAGCTTAGATTAAACCGAACTCTTCTCCAACTGCATAAAAGTTACCCAGGCATTATTATTATCAGTGATTGAGACCATCAAGGAGTTGCAACCTTGCAAAACCTATTGCAACTGGCGCTTGAGCAAGTTATAAGAAAGCAGGTTATATCCAGCCCCAGAAAAGGTCGTCACAAATTGGTGACCGAGCAGGGACCTGATTCTTTCAACAACGATCCGTAAAGAGGAGGAGAATTCAGAGGCAGCAATGGAAGTGAACAGACTGAGGGCTGAGGAGCTGATTTGGGAGCTCGAAGCCCGTGGATGTCAGGCCGGCCAAACTGTACACGAAAACCGAGCCGAGCTGGGAGCTTTGATAGATGAAGTCCGGGAGTTCGACGAAGAGTATTCCGTTAACGAAGAAACTATCAGGAGCCGGTTGGTACATGTCCGAAACCGAGTGGACCAGATCGAGCCCAAGACCTTGGAGGAGCAGCAAAGGTTGGACGATCTGAAGTACGTTCTCGCACAAACGAACGAGATGTTGAAGGACGCCAAGATCCTTGCCGAGACGAGACAAGTTCTCCAAGAACCGTTGGAGGAAACCACCGAAGCATTGGGTCATCCCGAAATGGACGTCATTTCACGAGTACGTGAAGCTGACCTGATTTCCTTCGAGGACCGCATGGAGGAATCAACGACAAGTGGCGTCGACCGCCAGGAAACTCCATGTCCCACTAGGAGGAAAACGGACTCGAGGAACCATTCTGAACTGAACGAAACCGGTGCAGTTCAGCAATCCAGAACATACCAGAGTACTGGATTGACCGTAGATTTCCTGCGACGTCTGCGGGAACGACCTTGTGACTCTGTCCGACGGTGCCTGGACCTCACCAGCATAGGCAGACGCGTTGCGGGCAGTAGGCCCGCGGTAGCGGAATCCGCCAGGAGAATCTCTTTTCCATTCCTGGAACCAGAGGAATCAGACAGCTCTGTGCGCCACAATTCAGCACAGGGAGGAACCAGTCTGGACGCTCAGGAATGGACCGCAGGTGTCGTCAGAGAGGAATACCGTCAGATACCACGCCAGGTGGAACCGAATGCACACAAGCATAGGAGGAGTATAGGAAGAGAGACCGCTGTCTACAGGGTGGACCAAAATGGTTTGGGAGAACCCGCACCAGGGGCAAGGCAGCCTCGAACCCGAACTGATGCCGACACAGGAACGTGCTGGCCTGCGGCCAACTCTTTCATTCCTGTTTACAAGTGGCACATCTACTTCAATGGATCTTCCAGCGTGAACACCTTTCTGGAAGAAGTCGAACAACTATCCAAAACTCGCGGAGTGACTAGCCAACACTTCTTCGAATCGATCTTCGAACTGTTGAGAAAAGATGCGAGGGACTGGTACGTTCCTAGGCGAGGTTCCTTCCAGGACTGGGAGGACTTCAAGTCCCAATTGCGTGAGGCTTTCTTACCGCTGGACTACGAAGAAAACCTGTTGGATGAAATAAGAAAGCTACCCCAGGGAAATGGAGAAAAATTATTGCTATTCGTCACCAGGATGCAAAATCTTTTCCTTAAACTAACGACGAGGAGACCGTCTGAGAACGAACAAGTGAACATCAGGAAGCGGCTAGTGCCGTCTCTGCAACAAGCCCTCGCGTTCCAAGACACGCCGACCTATCGTGAACTTTTGGAAAAGGGAAGGATGGTTGAATTGGTTCAGTGGCATATGGAAAGTTATGCCCCTCCTCCGAGCCGAAAGGGTTTGATAGACGAACCACACCTAGTGTATGAGAGCCCTCAGCCGAAGATAGCCAGAAATCTTACCGTTAGTTCAGCGCACCAGGGCACAATAGGACCGACGCCTTCGACGCCACCCAGCCCCCTAACTTTGTTAGGGCAAAGGGTCCGAACGAGCGAGCAAAACACCCTGGCACCCACCAGAGTGAACCGGAACCTCCACCGAGAAATGCCCACTTTAGCAACACCGGATTTCAATGTTGGCGGTGTGGAAAGGTAGGGCACATGAGGAGAGAGTGCCGTTCCGGACCGAAACTTTTCTGCTCTTGATGTGGAAAACTAGGAATTCTATCGAGAGATTGCTACTGTCATAATGCGGGGAGAATACAGTTCCCGTCTCCCGCATCCGCAATAGAACCGAAACCGTGTTCCCGAAAAAACCGTTCGATTATTACCGTCCACATAGGAGATGAACCCGTCGAGGCCTTGTTAGACACCGGAGTATCGAAGTCATTCTTGAGTCAAAGAGGAGCTGAAAAATGCAGGAATGTAGGAATATTTCCAACCAGAATCACCGACATGACAGCTAACGTCGCAGATGGGTATTCAGTTGCCGTAATGGAATCTTACCAACCAAATTTAAAGATTGGTATTGAACTGATTGAGGCAAGTTTGCACCTGGTCCCCCACCTGCCAATTGATGTTATTCTAGGTATAGACTTACTAACTTCACATGATTTCCGAATACACCTACGGTCCTCCCAATGCTTCCTTAAAGGGAAACCGTTGAATAATACCGTACATCCGTCTACGACACCACTAAACTCGATGGTCGAAGAAGTTTCAAAGGACCCATGGGATACCGTGATTAATTATGGGGTAAGAATTAATGAACCACCATGAATCTCCAACTATGTTCAGAGTTAGATGTCCCAGTCTGAGTGGGAAATAATCGACGCTGGCATGACGGAGTCACCAATAGGGACCATCGACGACCAAGGGGAAAGCGAGTATGAGCGCTGTCTGGAAGATAAGTATGGAAACAGGGAAGCCCCAAGGTCATCAACCGACACCTGTCATCGTCTCCCATCTAAGACAACAGTAAGAAGCATGTCATTCAACCGCGAGCAGTCGATCCCGGGGACGAGGATGGAACTTAAGTCCCAGCAGACAACCACCCGAACCGAGAGATGTACCCAAAGAGAGATCGGTGCCAGAACCACGGAAGCAGCGGGTCATATCAGCCACCCACTTAAATGGAGACCGTCGACATCCGATGGAGCCCGGACCGAAAGAAGAATAGGCAGCCGTCATGGTAGAAAATCCCCAAAGACAACTTACCGAAGCGAACCACCCCAATACATCAATCTTGCCGAAGGAGCGTGCTGGCGCTGTGGGTGTATTGGACATTCAAGGAAGAGATGCACTGGATCTTCCCGAATATTCTGCACGAGATGTGGCCTCTTTGGAATCCTGTCCAGTGAATGTGATTGTCCACGAAGGATATTACCCGGAGGGATGAAGACCCGGACGACCAAGGTGGGGATGCTCACCACGAATCGCCCGAACCCGTACCATATAGGAAGGCCTACCCCCGAGGATCAAACGACGATCCTTCAGGAAAGAAGACCAGCGAGCACCACCCTACCTGAGACCTATGACACTGGCGGTGCAGACCCAAGTGTTCTTTGCCGGATGCCAATAGGAGTAGAGTCAGAGCAGCGGGTGAGACGGGGGTTTGGAAATAAACTTTCAGTTTTTTGAGGAAGAGAGGGGGGTGTGTACGGAGTGATATTTTCGTTACTATAGTCTTCCCAAAAACTAAAGAATCAATATTCCATTCAGCGGAATAATTATAGGTCACATTATACAAATTCATTTCTATCAGAATCGCGATATAATTCTTCATTGCCGTAAATTTACTGAAAATCGAATTGTTCATTTTCCGTGAAATAATTATACATCGAATTATTCGTACTCATTTAACATTTCATCCTATGGAGAAAAACACATACGCTGATCGCCGTCGCCTCTTATCTCAACTTTTTGCACATGTTTACGTGTTTTTTCGTAGTTCGAATAAGATATAAAAAAAATGGGTTCAAGCCCTGTGGACAGGAGCTTTCTGGCGCTCTAGTTCAAACAGACAAATTATATCTCCAAAAGTATTGGTTTATCAGAGTTGAGAATTATATCAGTAGATGAGCTAGGAGACTTCTGGCGCAAAATGCCCCATTTTTACATGTAAATCCCCATAAGGAAATCTAAGGTCCATTATGCAAAAATTGTACCCTTATGAACGCGGAGTCAGCGTTTTCAAGGTCATTTGTTTTGAACGGCGGAACAGCGAGTTGCGCAACGCCACGCCCCCTCCGCTGAGGCTTTGGTAGGGAGGGATTGAAGCGCTGACGTGAAATCAGGAGCTTTTGCGCGCATTATCCATTCTCCTGTATTGGAATTGGATATTCGTACACAATTTATCCGGTATAAATGATGAAACCAGAATCGACCGTCATATGGTACATTTCAGGCGTGTAGACTCGAGCTAGCGGACGCTTTTACATAAACAAAATATAGGTCTAGATCCTTTTTTCGAATTATTATTGGGGTGGCATTTATCGTTTATTTGAATTGGAATACCGGGGGTGATTATTTGTGAATCTTTTGGTTTACGCGGTCGAGAAGAAACCACAATCGAACGTCATATGGTACATTTCAGACTTGTAGACATAAACAAAAGCAACCGCAATTTTAGTTGAGTCAGCTGCAATATGCCCACATACGTGGTGTTCGCATTATGTATGGATTCTATTTCATAAACAAAAGCAAAGATGAGCAGGGCCGTACTTATTCTTCCAATTTGAAACTGAAGAATTAGTGAAAATGAAATGTTTGAAAAAATTCATTCAATTTGAATCGTTTGAAAGTTGATGAAAGAATGATTCCATGAACATTAAGAACAATCTTTGAAATGCGAATACGAGTAGGTTTTGTAAATCGCAGCAATATTCAGTTTCCATTTTGCATCTATACTTTCAATTCGTTGATTTGAAAAAACATCAGATCTGAAAACTGTTTAATTAGCAGTAGATTCAATGAAGAAATTTCATTCAAGTGAAAATAAAATCTGTCAGTTATATCATCGTTATGCAAGGAGCCGTGAACAAAGTGCTCTCAAAAAAAGATGTAATTATGATATTTTTCATCCCATATTTAGGAAAAACCTTAATGTATCGAAAAAATTTCCAATAATTCGATGATTGTAGATATCATTGAGCAGACTTTAACGAAAATATTGAAAATGTTTGAAAAGATGAAAAAGTTGAACAAATCTATTTCAATAAGTCAACGAAAAAAAAATGTTTCCATGAATTTACACATCTTTGATATGCGAGTAAGAGGTTTTCAAAAATAATCTGCATATTCAACATCAAAAGCATTTGGGGAAAAGCTGATATTTTTCCCTTGAATCTAAAATAGCATTGTAGAAAAAAGCGGAAATGTATAAAAAAGAATTGCTCCCTCTTTAATTTCGATTGTTCAGATATGGCTGAAAATATAATTTGACAGACGCCTAGGAAAATATTGTACTTTCCAATTTCAAGTATTTTTTCTGTTCGTTTCTGATCTGAAAACTTGAGATTTTTCTTAAAACATAAAATAGATAATCTCAAATTCCAATATTTAAAGCTGCGGTAGACTCTTTTGTGTACGATCGACTAAAATGTAAACATTTGCGTGACCCACGATCTTCGGCTGAGGGTGGCTTGATTATATAAACAGCTGTTTTGCTTAACGTTTTGAGCCAGTTTTCTATTATTTCCATATAGGAACACATCGTTGATCATTCGTGTGCCGATTGAAATTTTCATTCGTACTTTGTCGGAGCATCTGAATTTGTGATAGTGTGATCTTTGGGTAAGCATCAATTAGAAAATTATGTATCCATATATTAAAATATTTTTCTTTCCAAACAGCAGTAGCAGAAAAATCGTATATTACCCAAACAGCAGTAGCAGTAGTTCATTAGAGAAATTTTGATACCCTACAGAACAAAGTAAGTTTCAGTTCATCTTACATCTCATGCATATTTTTCTTATTCATTTTCATTATAGACAGGGATTTAAACAAAATTAACCAAAAATCTCTTCTTGAAGATAAGCCAACAAGGCATATAGCAGAGTTGGAGAAGGATAAGAAATACCACAATCTAAAGTGTATTTTGGTGAAGACCAGGTTCGGCCCAGCTGTGCTCTTTGAATTCAACGAATTCAAAGCGTTCCTGCCAAAAAGGCTGACGGAGAACTACAGCGCACATACGACCGGGCTATCATCAGGAAAATATTCGCTAATATTCCGAGGGACCATAGATACTGGGAAAACACATCCAGCCATTTCCTTGGAGATTGTAGATAAATAAGGTAATTCATCAATATCACTGCATCTCCACTTTTTTCTTTTTCTTTTTTGATGTTATTGTACTACGCAGAAATGAATCGTTTTGAAGGTACATTGCGCAATATAGATATTTTGGAACATAGTCAAAAAGATTTAATATTTGCTCAGCACTGACAATAAAATATGTCCATTCGGAATTTTATATTCTTACAGGCTCAAAAATACAGGTCAAGCGTAGTTGAGCTCAAATAGCTAGTTTGTATGGGTGTTCATAGAGAAATCGATGAGGTAATGTTACCATATCAAGAAGAATTATTCTTATGGGCCAGGAAGTTTTTCGAGGAACATCTACATATTGTTTGAATACGTCATAGTAATAATATAACTCGCAGGTACGCCTGGGAGGTCTTTATGATGAAATAAAAATCTACTATTCGGACGGATCATAATTTTCAATTTTAGTGAACATTGAGTCTGATGAGTATCCATTCCATCTCCACTCAAAATGTAGAGGTTGGTTTTATTGTATTATCCAAAATAAATCATTCATTAATCGCATATTTCACAATACAATAAATTTATTAAAGATATCGCATAAGTACATTCCCATAATTAACTGAATTACCTACACTTCATAAGTAATTTCTCAGATATATATTTAGAACAAAACCACGTCAAGGTGTTCAACCTACTTTTTACGAGACTTTTGATGATACCAGGAATTGCTCTATAATTCATTAAAAATCGATTCTGAAACAACAAAAACAAGTGAAATTGCAGTATTACATTTATCTGAGAGAAACATTTACATAGTATCAAAAATGAAATATTTTTTGAATACCAATCTTTAGCTAATCTGAAATCTGTGACTTTTTTGCGAGAAAAATGAAGATTGTCAATAGCCATCCGCCCTTATCATCGAGTCTTTTGAATCGGTTATCTTCGGATATCCTCGTATGTATTCGGGTATTTTTGTGAATCTCTGAAAGTTGAAACAAAGATGTTTTCATTTCAGTTATATCGAAAGGTTCAACATGGAAGGTTGTATTCGAGCTATAAAGTCGTTGATGACTCTATTCATTGCAACAAATGATGAAAGTATATTTGTCGATGGGTTGAAGCAGTGTTCTTTAGCTGCGCGAAGAATCAACAAAAAACTGAAAAATGCTACGACTGTTGGAGAAAAGCAAAGTCTCTTAAGCACACTGAATCACGTGAAAAGTTACAGATCCAAATTGAAATACTTGCGTAAAAAGGGATCTGGCATCAAAGATCGAGGGGAAACAGCAACAAATAGAGTTAAATGGGGTGAATCGACATCTGCATTCGAGTCACGAATTCGAACTGGAGTTATTACTAATTTAAAACATAAAGACATAAAATATTTCCTGGTAGATGCCGAGGCTATCTTACGTAGACGATTGATGAATTCTCTCAAAAAAAATGATGCAGTAAAGGTGAACGCGGTGTTTTGTGGAGAGTTTAAAGTAATGGCAGCTAATAAAATTCAAACAGAATATAAATACTTTACTACATCTAACGCTGCTATATACAGAAGCACCAATTTGAGTGACTGGTTTCAAGAGAAAGTTAAAGCACCAATTCTTACAGAGCTCCAGGAATTCCAAGAAAAAGATAGCGGCTGGAGTCTGTCGAACATTGTTAGCTTGGGAGTCAATATAAACAAGTTCACACCACAACTCGGATCTTCATACATCGAACTTCCCCATCAAATTCGAAATAAAAAAGCCTGCGTCAATGTGAAGAATGAGGACGAAGCATGTTTTGCATGGGCTGTAACTTCAGCATTACACCCCGTTGAGGAAGATCCGCAACGTACTTCCAAGTATCCCCATTATTCGAAGATATTAAAACTGAAAGGAATACAGTTCCCAATGACACTGAAACAGATGCCGAACTTTGAGAAACAAAACCAAATATCTATTAATGTTTACATCTTAAAGAAAGAAAAACATTTCATCACACTACCAACCTACCTAACCAAGAACAAAATGGACACACATGTTAATTTACTCCTAATACAAGATAGCTATACAGACGAAATTCCTGTCCGATACCATTACGTATGGATAAAAAATTTATCACGACTTGTATCGACTCAGTTGAGTAAACGCAAGGGCCAGAAATTTATTTGTGATAGATGTCTACGATACTTTCGATCCAACGAAAAACTTGATAACCATTCAGAAGATTGTGGTAATATGAATGAAACAGCTATCAAAATGCCTACATCAAAGGATAATATTCTGAAATTTAAAAATCATAAAAACAAGGAGAGGGTTCCTTTTATTATTTATGCGGATCTCGAAAGTATATTGATACCAACAAATACCAAAAATAATTATCAAGAACATAAAGCTGCAGCAGTTGGCTATCATGTGAAGTGTTCATATGATGATACTCTCAGTTTCTATCGTTCATATCGAGGCCCCAATTGTATGAAATGGTTTGCAGATGAGCTGAATCAATTTGCTGAAGATGTTGAAACTGTTTTCCTATGCCCCTATGATATCGATATGTCACAGCAGCAGGAAGCTGAATTCCAGAAAGCAACACAATGCCATATCTGTGAAGAAATATTCAAACCTAAAGATAAAAAGGTACGTGATCATAATCATCTTATAGCAGGAAACAACTACCGTGGAGCAGCTCACGAAGGATGTAATATCAACTATAAAGATAGTCATATGATTCCTGTAGTATTCCACAATCTGAGTGGGTATGATGCCAATTTTCTGATAGAAGATATCGCTGTAAGAATGGAAGGAAAGATCAGCTTGTTACCCATAACGAAGGAAAAATATATCAGCTTTACTAAACATATCAACAGGCATCAAATCAATTTCAGATTCATTGACAGCTTCAGATTTATGGCGTCCTCACTAGACCAGTTATCATCAAACTTGGAAGATTTCCCTAATCTCAAAGCACAATTCCCTGATGAGTCCGAAAAACGTATCAATCTCATCACGAAAAAGGGGGTTATGCCATATGATTATATAGACTGTAGCGATCGATTTAATGAAACATCTTTACCACCCATTGAAGCATTTTACAATAAATTAGAGGACAGACCATGTCCCCGAAGGATGTATATGAGAGCCCAGCTTGTATGGGAAGAATTTCAATGTCAGAACTTGGGCGAATATTCAGATCTTTATATGAAAACAGACATTCTATTGTTGGCCGATGTATTCGAGCAATTCCGTTCAAGCTGTTATAAAACTTATGGATTGGATCCCGCTCATTATTTCACCTTACCAGGATATACGTGGGATTCAATGCTGAAACATACGAAACAGGAATTGGAACTTCTCACAGATGTTGACATGTTTTTGTTTGTTGAAAGAGGTATCCGTGGTGGTCTGAGTCAAGTTTGTAAAAAACGACGGGCTCATGCAAACAAATACATACCTAACTATGATCCAACTTAACCAGAAAACTACCTTATGTACTTCGATATCAATAATCAATATGGATGGGCTATGTCGCAATATCTTCCATATAGAAAATTCCGATGGTCTGATACAAATATAGATGTTACTCAAATGGCCGATGATGCTCCAGAAGGATATATTTTGGGAGTTGACCTGGAATATCCTAGAGAATTACACGATAAACATATAGATCTGCCGTTCTGCCCTGAACATTATAATTCTAAAACTCGAACACCATGTTATGCTTCTCAACCAAATGTGAAACTTATGGCAACGGTGAATTCCAAGAAGAAATATATTATTCACTATCAAAATTTGAAGATGGCATTGAAGAATGGATTGATTCTTACAAAAATACATCGAGTTCTCAAGTTCAAACAATCTGCATGGCTCAAATCATATATCGACCTCAATACTAACTTGAGAAAAGAAGCTAAGAATGAGTTCGAGAAAAATCTCTTTAAGCTGATGAATAACGCCGTGTTTGGTAAAACGATGGAGAATATACGGAAGAGGGTTAATGTTCATCTTTGCACAAAATGGGAGAATCGTTATGGCGCAGAAGCGTATATTTCCAAGCCGGAATTCAAGAATTCTGTTATTTTCAATGAGAACTTAGTGGCAATCGAGCTTCGAAAACTGGAAATATATTTGAATAAGCCAATTTATGTGGGAATGAGTATTCTAGATTTAGCTAAAACCACTATATATGATTTCCATTATGATTATATGAAAGAGGCTTTCGGAGACAGCTGCATAGCACTGTATACTGATACAGATTCTGTGATTTATGAATTATTCAAAGATCCATATGAAATATTGAGAAGAGATTGCCATAAATACTTCGATACTTCAGACCTTGCTAAGGATAATCCTTATGGAATTCCACTGGTTAACAAAAAGGTATTAGGGATGATGAAAGATGAAAACAATGGTATTCCGATGACCGATTATGTGGGCCTACCATCAAAACTATACGCATTGAAAAACTCAAGAACGATTGATGAAATTAATCTGAAGAGACTTCAGTGGGAAAAGGAAGAGTATGATCCTGAGGAGATTCATTCTATGCTCAAGAATTATTGTACCTCGAAAAAAGCAAAGGGTGTGAAAAAATCTGTCGTCAAGAATGAGATATGCTTTGATGATTATATAGAATGCTTAGAAACTTGGAAACATAAAATTATCTCTCAAAATTTGATTCAGGCGAAGGAACATCGAGTGCATTCGTCCACGCAACAAAAGATAGCTTTGAGTCCAGAAGACGATAAAAGATATTTGGTACCTGGAACATTTGAAACATTACCATGGGGACATTATTCTCTCAATAAACGAAAGAATGAAGAACCCGATGAATCTAAGAAGAAGATTTCTATATTAGAAATATTATTAACAATGTAATTGATTTTTTCTGCGATTGTAAAATAAACGATAGATTTCTTCTTATAGTTTCAATTTACCTACCCATATTCTATTACAGAACAGCTTGTATATTAGATGTGATCAAGGTTGAGTTTCCATTCACCTCATAATATGTCTCAGAGAGAGAAAATAGCTTTATTGAAGTCAATCAATTTCGCTGAGGAGTATCAAGACATGTATTCGTTTTATAGTTGGGATATATGTATACACTCATGCATTTTTGTCGTATTCCATATGAATTCATCACGAAAAAGATGTAAGAACAAGCGAATCTGATGATGATTTAGGATTAAAATACAACCTACATACATACTGATAGATTACGATAGGATTGATGAGGAGATGCAAATGCTTGATTGGGAGACACTCCTACTCTCCCATAATAGTGTGGACACGCAATGGAGGATATTCCTGAATCTAGTTAATCAGACTATCGATGCTAACACCCGAATCAAAATCCTAAGGCAGAATCCACTCAAGCCCTGGATCAGCGAATCCTCTCTCAAACTCATTCGGCGAAAGAAAGCATTGTGGCAGAGGTATTTACGCACTAGATCTGCGTCAGATTATTCCGCTCACCGTTCCTTCTCGAACTTCGTCTCCAGTTCCCTTCAAAACTCGAAAACTTCATTCGAAAACAAGTTGGCTTCCTCTAAAAACAAGAAGAAGTTCTTTAAATATATAAGATCCTCTCTTAACACCAGCGTAAGCACCTCACTGGTAAGGAACCTGTCGGGCAATCTAAGCAGCAGCAATAGAGAAACAGCAGATACTTTGGCTGAGGTATTCTCCCACTCCTTCTTGCCGGAGCCACCGGGACCAGTACCAACTCCATACTTACCAAGAATTGTTCCTGAATTGTGTACAATTGAAATCGACGTTGTTCTGGTGGAGAAACAACTTTCCAAACTGAATGTCACCTCCGCTCCTGGTATGGACGGCATTTCTCCCTTTTTCCTGAAACGTTGCTCTAGGGCTTGCTCGATACCTCTCTCTATCATATTTCGCAATTCAATTCTCTCGTCGTCTCTTCCCTCTGATTGGCTCTTTGCTAGTGTCACTCCTATCTTCAAGAAAGGGGACAAGCTTTCTCCGAACAACTACCGCCCCATTAGTCTCCTTCCAACCGCTTGCAAAGTCTTAGAGAGAATAATCAGTGAACAGCTCCTCAAATTTGCTCTATCTAACCACTTAATACCCGAGGAACAACATGGTTTCGTCCCAGGCCGCTCCACTATTACCAATTTACTTTCATGCCTTTCCGACTGGACAAAAGCGTGGGATTCTGGACTGCCTATTGACGTGATCTACCTGGACTTCGCTAAAGCTTTTGACAGAGTACCTCTTGGGCGTCTAATGGCTAAGCTGGAACACTTGGGACTCCGGGGTAAGCTTCTTGGTTGGGTTAAGGCCTTTTTATCCAACCGCCTGTATCGTGTACGTGTCGGTAGCGTGTTCTCATCTTCCGCTTGGCCAGTCTTGTCCGGTGTTCCTCAGGGATCCGTTCTGGGTCCACTTCTGTTTCTTTTGTACACCTCTGACCTGCCACCTCTAATTAAATCTTCAATTTCTATGTTTGCTGACGATATAAAATTGTACGCCTGTCCACTACTACACCCAACTGCAATTCAAGACGACTTAGATAGCATACAGAATTGGTGCAATACATGGATGCTCCCCCTTAACATCAGCAAGTGCTCTATACTTCACATAGGAAGAAACAACCCCGGTCAATCTTACAACATCAACGGACAAAACCTTTCTTCTGCTACACAGATAAGTGACCTTGGAATCATAGTTTCAAATGATCTCAGCTGGCGCGGCCACATCGAACGTATCTCGAGCAAGGCAAGGCAATTAACATACTGGATGTACAAATCCTTCAGAGGCTGTGACAGCGGAACTTTCGGAGTTTTGTACAAATCGTACATTCGACCCACATTGGAATATGGTGGGCCCGTCTGGTGGTGTTCCACGAAAGCCGAGTCTGATATGCTTGAAAGCACGCAGAGATGGGCTACTCGCATCGGATATGGCCACATTCGTCCTTCATACGTTCAGCGATTATCATCTATGAACCTGACACTCTTCGAGGATAGACGTCTGCGCGGTGACCTGATCTTCTCATACCGAGCAATCCACGGCCACTTCAGCGACAAGATTCGTTCCATATTCACCATCAACACCAATAATCTGAGAGGTCACCCCTTGAAACTTAGTCGCGAAAAATTCAGGTCATCACAACGTCAGAACTTCTTACCTAACAGGATATTCCACAACTGGAATCACCTTCCTGCTGCAGTCGTCCAGTCACCGTCCGTCAACGCATTCAAGAATAGTTACGACGAAACGATCCATTCACGTCCTACTTTTCGGTGATTCTTAAGTTTTCTACTACTTTGGACTGTTTTCGTTATACCTGAGCAAATTATGTATTCTCATTTGAACTTTTCTTTTGTATTTTGAGTTTATAGGTTTTTCACCTCAACTCTTACTCTTTGTATAATAATAATAATAATAATAATAATAATAATAATACGTAACCAAGAAAAAGATGGAAAAACATCCGTCAAGCTATCATCAAGCTATCATCAAACTACCATCGAGCTATCATCAAACTACCATCAAGCTACCATCAAATTAGCATCAAACTATCATAGCAACTACTTCATGTATAGTTTATATCAATTTTGTGTATTTTTCATAGACATTCGAGCATCTTCGTACAGCAACCATTTTGGCGCGCCAAAATAGTTGCTGTATCCTTCAGGAAGCTTAGGCACAGCACCGTATCCTTCAGGAAGCTTAGACACAGCACTGTTAATTTTTTGCCCCGACAGACAGACTGCTGCAGTTTGACTGCTGCAGTTTTGACTGCTGCGGTTTTGACTGCCGCATTACTGCCGTAGTTAAGACTGCTGCAGTTTAGAATGCTGCACTGTGGCATCCAAACTATAAAAGGAATACATATCTTGATACTCCTCAGCAAAATTGATTGATTCATGAGTGTATACGAAGATGTACGAATGTGTACGAAGATGCTCGAATGTCTATGAAAAAATACACAAAATTGATATAAACTATACATGAAGTAGTTGCTATGATAGTTTGATGCTAATTTGATGGTAGCTTGATGGTAGTTTGATGATAGCTCGATGGTAGTTTGATGATAGCTTGATGATAGCTTGACGCATGTTTTTCCATCTTTATCTTGGTTACGTATGTATGTAGGTTGTATATTCACCCCAAATCATCATCAAATTCGCATGTTCTTCCATCTTTTTCGTGATTAATGCATATGAAGTATGACAAAAATGCATGATTGTATATACATATATCCAAACCATAATACGAATACATGTATTGATACTCCTAAGCAAAATTGATTCATGACTGTATACGAAGATGTACGAATGTATACGAAGATGCTCGAATGTCTATGAAAAATACACAAAATTGATATAAACTATACATGAAGTAGTTGCTATGATAGTTTGATGCTAATTTGATGGTAGCTTGATGGTAGTTTGATGATAGCTCGATGGTAGTTTGATGATAGCTTGATGATAGCTTGACGCATGTTTTTCCATCTTTTTCTTGGTTACGTATGTATGTAGGTTGTATTTTAATCCTAAATCATCATCAGATTCGCTTGTTCTTACATCTTTTTCGTGATGAATTCATATGGAATACGACAAAAATGCATGAGTGTATACATATATCCAAACTATAAAACGAATACATGTCTTGATACTCCTCAGCGAAATTGATTGACTTCAATAAAGCTATTTTCTCTCTCTGAGACATATTATGAGGTGAATGGAAACTCAACCTTGATCACATCTAATATACAAGCTGTTCTGTAATAGAATATAGGTAGGTAAATTGAAACTATAAGAAGAAATCTATCGTTTATTGTACAATCGCAGAAAAAATCAATTACATTGTTAATAATATTTCTAATATAGAAATCTTCTTCTTAGATTCATCGGGTTCTTCATTCTTTCGTTTATTGAGAGAATAATGTCCCCATGGTAATGTTTCAAATGTTCCAGGTACCAAATATCTTTTATCGTCTTCTGGACTCAAAGCTATCTTTTGTTGCGTGGACGAATGCACTCGATGTTCCTTCGCCTGAATCAAATTTTGAGAGATAATTTTATGTTTCCAAGTTTCTAAGCATTCTATATAATCATCAAAGCATATCTCATTCTTGACGACAGATTTTTTCACACCCTTTGCTTTTTTCGAGGTACAATAATTCTTGAGCATAGAATGAATCTCCTCAGGATCATACTCTTCTTTTTCCCACTGAAGTCTCTTCAGATTAATTTCGTCAATCGTTCTTGAGTTTTTCAATGCGTATAGTTTTGATCGTAGGCCCACATAATCGGTCATCGGAATACCATTGTTTTCATCTTTCATCATCGCTAATACCTTTTTGTTAACCAGTGGAATTCCATAAGGATTATCCTTAGCAAGGTCTGAAGTATCGAAGTATTTATGGCAATCTCTTCTCAATATTTCATATGGATCTTTGAATAATTCATAAATCACAGAATCTGTATCAGTATACAGTGCTATGCAGCTGTCTCCGAAAGCCTCTTTCATATAATCATAATGGAAATCATATATAGTGGTTTTGGCTAAATCTAGAATACTCATTCCCACATAAATTGGCTTATTCAAATATATTTCCAGTTTTCGAAGCTCGATTGCCACTAAGTTCTCATTGAAAATAACAGAATTCTTGAATTCCGGCTTGGAAATATACGCTTCTGCACCATAACGATTCTCCCATTTTGTGCAAAGATGAACATTAACCCTCTTCCGTATATTCTCCATCGTTTTACCAAACACGGCGTTATTCATCTGCTTAAAGAGATTTTTCTCGAACTCATTCTTAGCTTCTTTTCTCAAGTTAGTATTGAGGTCGATATATGATTTGAGCCATGCAGATTGTTTGAACTTGAGAACTCGATGTATTTTTGTAAGAATCAATCCATTCTTCAATTGCATCTTCAAATTTTGATAGTGAATAATATATTTCTTCTTGGAATTCACCGTTGCCATAAGTTTCACATTTGGTTGAGAAGCATAACATGGTGTTCGAGTTTTAGAATTATAATGTTCAGGGCAGAACGGCAGATCTATATGTTTATCGTGTAATTCTCTAGGATATTCCAGGTCAACTTCCAAAATATATCCTTCTGGAGCATCATCGGCCATTTGAGTAACATCTATATTTGTATCAGACCATCGGAATTTTCCATATGGAAGATATTGCGACATAGCCCATCCATATTGATTATTGATATCGAAGTACATAAGGTAGTTTTCTGGTTTAGTTGGATCATAGTTAGGTATGTATTTGTTGTTTGCATGAGCCCGTCGTTTTTTACAAACTTGACTCAGACCGCCACGGATACCTCTTTCAACAAACAAAAACATGTCAACATCTGTGAGAAGTTCCAATTCCTGTTTCGTATGTTTCAGCATTGAATCCCACGTATATCCTGGTAAGGTGAAATAATGAGCGGGATCCAATCCATAAGTTTTATAACAGCTTGAACGGAATTGCTCGAATACATCGGCCAACAATAGAATGTCTGTTTTCATATAAAGATCTGAATATTCGCCCAAGTTCTGACATTGAAATTCTTCCCATACAAGCTGGGCTCTCATATACATCCTTCGGGGACATGGTCTGTCCTCTAATTTATTGTAAAATGCTTCAATGGGTGGTAAAGATGTTTCATTAAATCGATCGCTACAGTCTATATAATCATATGGCATAACCCCCTTTTTCGTGATGAGATTGATACGTTTTTCGGACTCATCAGGGAATTGTGCTTTGAGATTAGGGAAATCTTCCAAGTTTGATGATAACTGGTCTAGTGAGGACGCCATAAATCTGAAGCTGTCAATGAATCTGAAATTGATTTGATGCCTGTTGATATGTTTAGTAAAGCTGATATATTTTTCCTTCGTTATGGGTAACAAGCTGATCTTTCCTTCCATTCTTACAGCGATATCTTCTATCAGAAAATTGGCATCATACCCACTCAGATTGTGGAATACTACAGGAATCATATGACTATCTTTATAGTTGATATTACATCCTTCGTGAGCTGCTCCACGGTAGTTGTTTCCTGCTATAAGATGATTATGATCACGTACCTTTTTATCTTTAGGTTTGAATATTTCTTCACAGATATGGCATTGTGTTGCTTTCTGGAATTCAGCTTCCTGCTGCTGTGACATATCGATATCATAGGGGCATAGGAAAACAGTTTCAACATCTTCAGCAAATTGATTCAGCTCATCTGCAAACCATTTCATACAATTGGGGCCTCGATATGAACGATAGAAACTGAGAGTATCATCATATGAACAC
This sequence comes from Halyzia sedecimguttata, assembly GCA_937662695.2. Classification (NCBI taxonomy): domain Eukaryota; kingdom Metazoa; phylum Arthropoda; class Insecta; order Coleoptera; family Coccinellidae; genus Halyzia; species Halyzia sedecimguttata. The sequence continues at coordinate 2,659,434 of OW569416.2, read as the reverse complement.
TTCACATGATAGCCAACTGCTGCAGCTTTATGTTCTTGATAATTATTTTTGGTATTTGTTGGTATCAATATACTTTCGAGATCCGCATAAATAATAAAAGGAACCCTCTCCTTGTTTTTATGATTTTTAAATTTCAGAATATTATCCTTTGATGTAGGCATTTTGATAGCTGTTTCATTCATATTACCACAATCTTCTGAATGGTTATCAAGTTTTTCGTTGGATCGAAAGTATCGTAGACATCTATCACAAATAAATTTCTGGCCCTTGCGTTTACTCAACTGAGTCGATACAAGTCGTGATAAATTTTTTATCCATACGTAATGGTATCGGACAGGAATTTCGTCTGTATAGCTATCTTGTATTAGGAGTAAATTAACATGTATGTCCATTTTGTTCTTGGTTAGGTAGGTTGGTAGTGTGATGAAATGTTTTTCTTTCTTTAAGATGTAAACATTAATAGATATTTGGTTTTGTTTCTCAAAGTTCGGCATCTGTTTCAGTGTCATTGGGAACTGTATTCCTTTCAGTTTTAATATCTTCGAATAATGGGGATACTTGGAAGTACGTTGCGGATCTTCCTCAACGGGGTGTAATGCTGAAGTTACAGCCCATGCAAAACATGCTTCGTCCTCATTCTTCACATTGACGCAGGCTTTTTTATTTCGAATTTGATGGGGAAGTTCGATGTATGAAGATCCGAGTTGTGGTGTGAACTTGTTTATATTGACTCCCAAGCTAACAATGTTCGAAAGACTCCAGCCGCTATCTTTTTCTTGGAATTCCTGGAGCTCTGTTAGAATTGGTGCTTTAACTTTCTCTTGAAACCAGTCACTCAAATTGGTGCTTCTGTATATAGCAGCGTTAGATGTAGTAAAGTATTTATATTCTGTTTGAATTTTATTAGCTGCCATTACTTTAAACTCTCCACAAAACACCGCGTTCACCTTTACTGCATCATTTTTTTTGAGAGAATTCATCAATCGTCTACGTAAGATAGCCTCGGCATCTACCAGGAAATATTTTATGTCTTTATGTTTTAAATTAGTAATAACTCCAGTTCGAATTCGTGACTCGAATGCAGATGTCGATTCACCCCATTTAACTCTATTTGTTGCTGTTTCCCCTCGATCTTTGATGCCAGATCCCTTTTTACGCAAGTATTTCAATTTGGATCTGTAACTTTTCACGTGATTCAGTGTGCTTAAGAGACTTTGCTTTTCTCCAACAGTCGTAGCATTTTTCAGTTTTTTGTTGATTCTTCGCGCAGCTAAAGAACACTGCTTCAACCCATCGACAAATATACTTTCATCATTTGTTGCAATGAATAGAGTCATCAACGACTTTATAGCTCGAATACAACCTTCCATGTTGAACCTCTCGATATAACTGAAATGAAAACATCTTTGTTTCAACTTTTAGAGATTCACAAAAATACCCGAATACATACGAGGATATCCGAAGATAACCGATTCAAAAGACTCGATGATAAGGGCGGATGGCTATTGACAATCTTCATTTTTCTCGCAAAAAAGTCACAGATTTCAGATTAGCTAAAGATTGGTATTCAAAAAATATTTCATTTTTGATACTATGTAAATGTTTCTCTCAGATAAATGTAATACTGCAATTTCACTTGTTTTTGTTGTTTCAGAATCGATTTTTAATGAATTATAGAGCAATTCCTGGTATCATCAAAAGTCTCGTAAAAAGTAGGTTAGGTTAGGTTAGGTTAGGTGTTCCTCGAAAAACTTCCTGGCCCATAAGAATAATTCTTCTTGATATGGTAACATTACCTCATCGATTTCTCTATGAACACCCATACAAACTAGCTATTTGAGCTCAACTACGCTTGACCTGTATTTTTGAGCCTGTAAGAATATAAAATTCCGAATGGACATATTTTATTGTCAGTGCTGAGCAAATATTAAATCTTTTTGACTATGTTCCAAAATATCTATATTGCGCAATGTACCTTCAAAACGATTCATTTCTGCGTAGTACAATAACATCAAAAAAGAAAAAGAAAAAAGTGGAGATGCAGTGATATTGATGAATTACCTTATTTATCTACAATCTCCAAGGAAATGGCTGGATGTGTTTTCCCAGTATCTATGGTCCCTCGGAATATTAGCGAATATTTTCCTGATGATAGCCCGGTCGTATGTGCGCTGTAGTTCTCCGTCAGCCTTTTTGGCAGGAACGCTTTGAATTCGTTGAATTCAAAGAGCACAGCTGGGCCGAACCTGGTCTTCACCAAAATACATTTTAGATTGTGGTATTTCTTATCCTTCTCCAACTCTGCTATACGCCTTGTTGGCTTATCTTCAAGAAGAGATTTTTGGTTAATTTTGTTTAAATCCCTGTCTATAATGAAAATGAATAAGAAAAATATGCATGAGATGTAAGATGAACTGAAACTTACTTTGTTCTGTAGGGTATCAAAATTTCTCTAATGAACTACTGCTACTGCTGTTTGGGTAATATACGATTTTTCTGCTACTGCTGTTTGGAAAGAAAAATATTTTAATATATGGATACATAATTTTCTAATTGATGCTTACCCAAAGATCACACTATCACAAATTCAGATGCTCCGACAAAGTACGAATGAAAATTTCAATCGGCACACGAATGATCAACGATGTGTTCCTATATGGAAATAATAGAAAACTGGCTCAAAACGTTAAGCAAAACAGCTGTTTATATAATCAAGCCACCCTCAGCCGAAGATCGTGGGTCACGCAAATGTTTACATTTTAGTCGATCGTACACAAAAGAGTCTACCGCAGCTTTAAATATTGGAATTTGAGATTATCTATTTTATGTTTTAAGAAAAATCTCAAGTTTTCAGATCAGAAACGAACAGAAAAATACTTGAAATTGGAAAGTACAATATTTTCCTAGGCGTCTGTCAAATTATATTTTCAGCCATATCTGAACAATCGAAATTAAAGAGGGAGCAATTCTTTTTTATACATTTCCGCTTTTTTCTACAATGCTATTTTAGATTCAAGGGAAAAATATCAGCTTTTCCCCAAATGCTTTTGATGTTGAATATGCAGATTATTTTTGAAAACCTCTTACTCGCATATCAAAGATGTGTAAATTCATGGAAACATTTTTTTTTCGTTGACTTATTGAAATAGATTTGTTCAACTTTTTCATCTTTTCAAACATTTTCAATATTTTCGTTAAAGTCTGCTCAATGATATCTACAATCATCGAATTATTGGAAATTTTTTCGATACATTAAGGTTTTTCCTAAATATGGGATGAAAAATATCATAATTACATCTTTTTTTGAGAGCACTTTGTTCACGGCTCCTTGCATAACGATGATATAACTGACAGATTTTATTTTCACTTGAATGAAATTTCTTCATTGAATCTACTGCTAATTAAACAGTTTTCAGATCTGATGTTTTTTCAAATCAACGAATTGAAAGTATAGATGCAAAATGGAAACTGAATATTGCTGCGATTTACAAAACCTACTCGTATTCGCATTTCAAAGATTGTTCTTAATGTTCATGGAATCATTCTTTCATCAACTTTCAAACGATTCAAATTGAATGAATTTTTTCAAACATTTCATTTTCACTAATTCTTCAGTTTCAAATTGGAAGAATAAGTACGGCCCTGCTCATCTTTGCTTTTGTTTATGAAATAGAATCCATACATAATGCGAACACCACGTATGTGGGCATATTGCAGCTGACTCAACTAAAATTGCGGTTGCTTTTGTTTATGTCTACAAGTCTGAAATGTACCATATGACGTTCGATTGTGGTTTCTTCTCGACCGCGTAAACCAAAAGATTCACAAATAATCACCCCCGGTATTCCAATTCAAATAAACGATAAATGCCACCCCAATAATAATTCGAAAAAAGGATCTAGACCTATATTTTGTTTATGTAAAAGCGTCCGCTAGCTCGAGTCTACACGCCTGAAATGTACCATATGACGGTCGATTCTGGTTTCATCATTTATACCGGATAAATTGTGTACGAATATCCAATTCCAATACAGGAGAATGGATAATGCGCGCAAAAGCTCCTGATTTCACGTCAGCGCTTCAATCCCTCCCTACCAAAGCCTCAGCGGAGGGGGCGTGGCGTTGCGCAACTCGCTGTTCCGCCGTTCAAAACAAATGACCTTGAAAACGCTGACTCCGCGTTCATAAGGGTACAATTTTTGCATAATGGACCTTAGATTTCCTTATGGGGATTTACATGTAAAAATGGGGCATTTTGCGCCAGAAGTCTCCTAGCTCATCTACTTATATAAATGTATTCTTATGATAGAACTGCATCATAAAAGAAATTCAATTCAAATAATAGTTTATTGATCTAGATTAAATGAGCAATCTGAGAATGAGAACTGCACCATGGAAGAAACCAAATTAAAATAGCTGAAATGAATTTGACTCTCTCTTATAGAACAGGATGAAATGTACGAGTGTGAACACAGATCATATAATAAAGCTTAGATAGAATATTTATAGCATTCTGTGAAAATAAAGAAGTACGATTCATTATTGAAATTTAGAACTTCATCTTAGCAGAAATTGAATTCGAACATCATAGAAGAATTTAAATTCAACAAGAGTGCCGAAAATTATCAATCCAAAACCAATAGACGAATTCTACCCAACAACGAACTCATACGAGATATTCATCCCTCAATTCTATGATGAACGATAATATATATCTTTCCTCAAATCTACTCCAGTACAACAATATTCCAGTTTTGTTTTTAGTGGAGATATTCTGAACACAATATTATTAACTTACCATTACCATTCCCATCATCATATGGATTGACCATCGGCTTGAAAATACCAACCAATAAAAAGTATGATATTAAATTAGAATTCTCATATTTATAGGATTGCTGGAATGAATGACAATGAGACAACGTCATGTCTCAGGAAAATAATTTGACATTATAACAATTCCTAGAATACCCACAGAATAATTCTATCATTGTGTGAAAACGTAGAAATACGATTTACATTGAAATTTTGAAAAATCATATCTCCGAAAGTATTAGCTTGATAGAGTTAAAAATAATATGAATGGATTCTTATGGTAAAACTGCTTATTGAAAAAAATTTAATTTGGAATTTGTTTTGTAAAAAAAAATTTTTTTTTGTTACTCCGAAACCATATGTCCGATTTTGCCCAATAACGGACTTAGCCAAGATATGTATCCCCCAAACCTACTAATTTCAACTGTCTAGCTCATTCCGTTCGAGAGTTATCGTGCCTACGGCCAGCCGGATCGGCCGGACGGCCGGACCGGCCGGATAGAATGAATTTCGACCACGGATTATTGATCAGAGAAGGTACTAGAAAACTGGAAATGGTGATTGATCAATCAGAGGGCCACATGACCCCTCTTCGACCTAAGATTTCCCGAAAATTCTGACGTATGACCTGTAGCATCCCCGAGTCTATAAATTCGCTGACCGCAATAAAATTGAGATTCTCGATATAGTTCTTTTACTTTCAACATCAGTTCTTGCGTTACTAGTGAATTTTTCGATATTTAAGATCGCTTCTGAAACTATCACTTACTACGTTTACATGCACCTTCTCGATCCGTTTTGAACCAATGCGCATGTTTTGATGCGAATTAGATGAAATATGGTTTGAGAGTTTACATGCCTTATCTGAAACTAGTTTTCTGTAATTCGGCTTTATTCTAAGCTCGCGTAGCCAACATGGGAAGATTGAAAAAAATTAAAAATGGAAATTAAGAAAAGAAAATCATTCTAAATATCTTAAAAAATGATGAAGAACACCATAATTTCGCAAGGAATTAACCTTTTCTGGGTGGTTACAAGTGATTGAAAGTGCAAATCGTGAAAATGAATCCAGAAAATTGGCAGAAAATGATTAAAGATAATAGGAAAATTTACCTCGAACAACATATTATATCATTTTTATCTCAAGAGATTTATTTCGATCTTCCAGCTTAGGAATTACGATTAACGTAACCCCAAAGCAGGTTCGTTAGATTATCAGATTTGTCAAACTAATAAATTTGGTGTTGGTAATTCTGAAATTTGTTTCTCTTAAAACTACTCTCAATGCGTATTTGGTGTATACATGCACATTAAATCGGTTTGGGAAAACTCAATCCACCTTTTCAAATCGCATTTACTAATTCGCATTTGAGTAGTCAATTCGAATTGAAAAAACGTTTACATGCGTTTTCAATGCGCATTACGGAATACGCATTGGCTTAAAACGGTTCGAGAGGATGCATGTAAACGTAGTAAGTGTTTTCCGTGCGTACACCACATACTTTTTTGGATTAACAGTTTTATTTTAAATTAATTTTCGAATATTATTTTAGTTTTATTCCGTGTGTCGTGAATTTATTCCGTGTGAAGTGTTGGTCACTGTGGTGAGTAGAGGGTTGGGTCCGACCGGCTGCCTTAACTTCCCTGTATTTTTGGTCAGACCGTATTTTCAGTTTTCAATAATTGTGAATTTAACCGTACAGTATCTGCTGGGCGTATAATTTGCCTTCTGTTTTCAACCAGTACACTAATGGGTCGCTCGTCTTGTGGCGTTTGAAACAGAATAAAGTGTACGTCTGAGTGCCCTTCGGCCTATCAGTTTAAGGTGAGCTTCCAGTCGTCGACTGGGGGTTTTTATTATTATTATTGATAAGGGGGTTACGTTGCACCGCGACCTTGAGATCTATTGTGACTGGGGGTTACTTGACTCAGGGTCTAGGGGCGTAACGTCTCCGTGATTAACTTGGGAGTCTCTAGGATTCTAGATTCCTCCAGGTGAAGGGTCCGAATACAGCTTTTGCCCTTTTGATACCATATTTCTGACCAGGAGCACAGGTGGGTTCCGCATACATGGACCCTCCATCAATTTTACTTCATTCTATTGTATCCGCTTGGTATGCTCTCAACCTGATATTGACCTATAAATTACTAATCGCTATTTACCCATTTGCACACCTGCTTTAGCTTGCACATTTCACTAATAGGTTTGATTGACTTATTGAAATTCCTGTACATTGCTTGTGAACTGAATTCTTCCTCATACAAACTGCTGCTCTGACACTGTTTACTCTTGATATTGACTCATTTAAGTGTGTAAATATTGTAAATAAAGTTGTATATAGACAGGGTGAGTTTGCTTGATATACGTGCAGTGTCAGAGTATGTCCTCTGAAAGAGACACATTCCGTTTAATCGCTTACAGCCTAGATTGAACCGAACTCTTCTCCAACTGTATAAAAGTTACCCAGGCATTATTATTATCATCAGTGATTGAGACCATCAAGGAGTTGCAACCTTGCAAAACCTATTGCAACTGGCACCCGAGCAAGTTGTAAGAAACCAGGTTATATCCAGCCCCAGAAAAGGTCGTCACAAGTTCTATCATAAGAATACATTGATATAATTCTCAACTCTGAGAAACCAATACTTTCGGAGATATAATATGTCTGTTTGAACAAGAGCGCCAGAAAGCTCCTGTCCACAGGGCTTGAACCAATGTTTGTATAACTATTATAGAATTTTGACTATAAAAGTCAGGATGATGTCGGACTTTGATGTATGTATATTTGCCTGATATTTTATCTTCTAATTACACGTTTAGAAATATGACTCCATCCATTAACTATACCTTACCCATTCCATCTTAGTATTTCTTCTCGGAGAGTGACTTAGGTTAATGGGAGAGTTTTTGAGGTTTTGTTTTATCGAATTCGTAAACCTTCATTGCTATTGTAACTTCCATATCAAGCAGCAATAGTTTCTATTTAGAATTTGTTATTGTTGACTATTGATTAGGAATACATCATAGGAGCTTCATTTGCAGATCGCATTTTCTATTATGTTGAGATTTATTTTTTTTAAACCCATTAAGTAGGTAGATGCTTTAGGGTAGGTGCTATGGAACAATTCCCTTCCATGGAATAACTCAAAAAATTTGGTGTTCGGTTTAATTATAGTCTTCAGGACCATTCAATGTTAAAAGATCGAACTGTGTCAGATGTCAACTTAGTAAAACCAGCTTGGCTGCATATTAGCCATTTTCCACCGTTTAATATTGCAAGGTGTGCTTCTGTTTCGTGCAGATCAACAAATTTTAAATCTGCAGATCAGATTTCCTTCCACTGGAAACGAATTATACTGGATATTTTACCGATAATTTAAGTGGAGAGAAATTTCAATTGCTGCCTTTATCTGTGAGTTTGACACATAACTATCCCGATTGTATTCACCACACTTCATATCCTGTTCAATTTCCCAGCGGGAGCACCGAATACCCAGATTGCCTTCAACGCAGTACGTATCCTGCTCAATTTAACATCGAGAAGGAAGGAAGGAAGGAAGGAATGGGATTTATGTGGCCTACCCGTCCTAAGACCTATGGCCACAGCCCCCATGGGCAAGGGATTGGGATACGCCCAGTCAGCGCGCAGCATCATAAGATGCTACTTCCAGTATGGCTTTGGTTTCCAAGACCTACACCCTCACTGGCAGGAGGAGGCACTATCCAACCTCTACTAACTCTGCAGGTTAGTTCCCGAGTTGTGGGCACGCAACTCACACGCCGAAGAGACAGAACCCTTCTAGCCCAGCGTGCGGGCTTTCAACCACTGCCACCACGAAACCTATCCCGATAGGGCGGGCAGGGATTCCCTGCGGGCACCGCCCTCCCGTGGTAGCAATCATAGCGTCATTGCTGGGACATGCTTCGGGAACGTATTCCCTTGCAAATTTTGGACCTTGGAGTCCAGGCCTTGCTGAAGCCAGCTAGGGTAATGCGGGTTAGCCATTCCCGTCGGCACTTCTGGAATTGGTACACGTCAGGAATACCCAGGCAGTGCTCTGACACACCACACAAAGGCATCCTGAACGTGCCCCTTTCAACCAGATATTACCGCCCTGCATATCTGACCCCTCCCAGAAGAAAACACCCCCCCACCCCCAACCGAAAGATCGCCGGGGGAGGGACAGCTCTACGAGTCTATTTCTCCTTAAGGAGATGAGCTTCTACCTTACTCTGCCTCTCCCCCCGCGCGAGCCATCCCAGGCCTTAAGCCAAAGATCGCCGCGGGAGGGGACAACTCCACAAGTCTATTCATTCTTCTCTTAGAGAAGACTGCCCTGGAGTAGCTCTCCATCCACTCACACCTTTCACTCGTTTCAATCAACCAACTAACATCATACACTCCTAAGTCCATCCCCCCAATAATTCCCTCCAAGAACGTACCACGCTCGTTCCGGTAGACCTCACACTCAAACAGAACATGCTTCCAGTCTTCCACTTCACCACATATGCACCTGTCACTCTCACTGAGACCTCTTCTATACAGGAACTCATTCAAACTGCCATGACCCGTAAGTAGAAAACCCAAATACAGGCCAGGCGAAAACCACTCATTCTTGCTGACAAAGTCAACCCTTGGAATGAACCTATGGGTGACTCTGCCAGTCGTACTACCATCCCATCTTATCTGCCACTCTGCCTGCAGTGAGGTGCGCAACACATCCACATCAACCGCAGGATCCCTTACTGACCCACCCACTAGCACTCTATCAAATTCACTCAGCGTCATACTTTTCTTGAGCTTATGCTCCACACCAAGACCTCTCGCAACAAGATCCCACGGTGAGACACCCAAAATAACACACATAGCCTCGGTGGACACCGTACGACACACTCTCAAGCATGCACTCATCACCAGTCTCTGACATCCATTCAGGGCTCTCTTCACGTAATCATACTTTAGCGACTCATACCAAACACTCACACCATACATGGCGCATGCTTGAAACATGCCACCATATATCACATTCATAGCCTTTCTCTGTAATCCCCAATCTCTCTTTAGCACTCTTCCCATACAACCACACAGACGTACTAATTTTCCTCGCACATCTGAGAAGTGACTAGAAAACCTAAGTCCCTCCTCCACAGTCACACCCAAGTACTTTACCTTCCTAGCGTATCTTACGGCCTTACCGTTAAGACGCACGTTAGGAGGCCTATTCACAGCTAACCTACCTTTCACCAACATACATACTGTCTTGCTCTCCGATACACTCATACCTGCCTCAGTGGCCCACTCTGACACGACACTCATACAGCGCGTTCCCCTCTGCTCAAGGAGAGACGACTGTTTCCCCTGACCAGAATGAGCACATCATCCGCATATGCAACAACTCCGCAACCATTTTCCCTCTCCAAACTCACCAGTAGGTCATTCATACTGACATTCCATACTTTGGGGCCCGCAATTGATCCTTGCGGGCACCCTCTCTGAGTCATTCTGCTTACCACTTCATGCTTTCCGATCATTTTAACCTCTCTTCCATCAAAATAGCTCTTCCAGAGCGCCATTTCCTCACAGCCTAACCCATTCAAGTGATTCAGGATGTACCCCCACCTCAGGAAGTCGAAGGCACCCTTGAAATCCACAAACACACAGAGGACATATTTCTCCTCACTCTCATTCACCATTTTCACAAACTCATGCCAGGCATCAACAGTCGACTTGCCACTGACAAACCCGAACTGCCTACCTGACAGACTCTCACACTTTTCCTCCAGCCTGTTCACCATCAGTCTCTCCAATATCTTCCCAAGGACAGGAAGGAGGCAGATCGGCCGATATGATCCCACTTCCATCTTCGGTTTTTCCGTTGATTTCAGCAGGACCACGAGCGACGCAACCTTCCAGTCCCGAGGAAAATTTCCCTCTCGCCCCACATGATTGTACATGGACAACATGTACTCTGGCACACTCCTCCACGCACACTTGGCCATTTCAGGGTACACACCATCCAGTCCTGGGGACTTTCCACTCTTTATTCGGCGCACAGCCGCATTCACTTCCTCCATCGAGAAGTCCTCGAAAACGCTCATACTTAATTCATTTCCATTCATTTCACTTTCGTCTGCGCATGGAAAGAAGCCATCCATTAACGCATTCACCGTTTCATTCCAAGTTCGTGTAACTGTCCCACCTATATTCACACCAGATAATTCTGTCTTTCGCTTCTTCCCCAAACATATCTTGAACACCTTCCCCCAAGGGTTAGTGTTTCCTTCCACACTCACGAACTTTTGCCAGTCATCCTTCTTGCACTTCAATATTTCATCCTTGTAGAGCCTTCGCAAGCGAAGATACTCCACCTTTTCACTATCACACGGTCTTTCTCTCTTCCTAGCTCTCTGATATTTCACTCGGGCCTTCCTCACTTCCTTCTTATACTTTTGGAGCCTAGGCGACCACCAGACAGCTTTGTCCGGAGGGGGCTTCGGTCTCCTCAGCATCTGCACATTCACGCTAGCAATCCACCCGCCAAACATTCTCACCTTGTCAGCAGCATCGAGTCCGTCGTATCGGTCCAAACCAATACTGTCGGCCTCCGCTCTCAACATCTGACCATACTGCATCCAATTCACACCCTTGATATTCCACTTCTCTCCATGCATCACGTCTCCTTCCGTACGCTGCCTTCGAATTAGAGTAATAAGTACACCGTTATGGTCGCTTATACTCCATTCCGGCTTCACACACCAACTCGTTACATACTGGCCATCCATTCTCGCATTCATCAGGGTCAAGTCGATATCCGACTCACCCATTGGACCACTAAAAGTGTACCACTCTGACCATTCATTAACTACAATCAACGCTTTCTCATTAATGAACTCTTCCATCCTTACCCCCCTTTCCACACTGTTCCCGTACACTCCCACCCCCTTGCTATACCACAAGGGGGATACCGCATTCGCATCAAGTCCGATTAACATCGGACTGTTCCCAACCACAGCAACCACTCGCTCCAAGTAGCCCGAATATGGCCCCAATTCATCTCCATACTTGCAATACACCGAAACCAGGAAACCCTCCATGCATTCATTCCGAAACCACACACATACCCCCCATTCATCTGTCAACTCCAGGACTGGCACGACGTCACCATCATGATCATTTATCACGATGGCTGCCCCACCACCCACGGAGGCATACACTCTCATTGCACTGGGCAGACCGCAAATAAGACCATCCCGCAAGTACGGCTCTTGCAACAATCCCACACAGATTCTTTCACTCAGCATGCACTCACCTATCTCACTCATGGTGCCGTAGCACCTCTGGCCATTAAGCTGTAAAGCTTTCAGGTACGCCATTTCATACACCCTCACTCATTCTTCCCCTCATCCACTTTTCCCTCAGTTTGAATTCCGGACACTCAGCACTAGATGTTCTGTGCTGGTTGTCTTTCCTTCCTCTCTCCTTACAAATCCTGCACTCTTCCTTCTTCTTGCACTCTTTCACGATGTGGCCAGACTCACCACACTTCCTGCAAGCATTCGACTTCATCTTGCACTCTCGCACAAGGTGCCCGAAGTCCAGACACCTGTGACATCGCTGGGCCACGCTCATCTCCTTCACTCTACACGCATGGAAAAACACATACACCCTCTTCTCCGCTAACCACACGTTCTTCAGCATCACTGGTACCTCAAGTACCACGTTCCCTTTCTCACCTGATCCGCCCCTCTCTTTCACCCTCACAGCGCTCATGAACTCAGATTCACTCATTCCAGTCGAGTTCCTCCGATAGAGCTCTGACTTCAACATCGTCTCCGTTATGTCGGATGGGACGTCGAAGATCAGAACCCGCGCGTTCACCCTTCTCGGCTTTTCCGCACTCATACCAATCTCCTCAAACTTCTTACACTCTCTCAACAATGCCAACTCTCTCTCACTCTTCGTCTCAATGACGATCGCTCCCTCCCTCCTGCACTTTCTCACAGCCGTCACTCTCGCATTCACCGCCGGTGCCACCTCCGCTAACACCTTCTTCTTTACCTCATCGCTACTCGGGTTTGTCCCCGACTTATCCCTCACCACAAGAGCGTAGGACCTCGCGGGTGAAGCCTGTACAGGCACAGCCGCAGCCCCCCCACTCAGCGGTAGGCTCTTCCTCGAAGACACCCCCCCTTGCACTCCCCCTTGCACACACCCTTGCACACCCCCTTGCACACCACCCATGCCACGTACACCAAGGCGCCACACGCCAATTTCTCCTCCCACTTATTTTTCTCCGCAATCACACCTTTCATTCTTTCTACCTCCAGAGATAAGTCCACAATCATACACTCGTAGGAGGCGACACTTTGCAGTATCGTCTCCGCCGATACCTTACTCACCTTGTTTGTTTCCTTCAAAACAAACTTCCGCAAACTCTCGCTCAAGGCACGCATTTTCCCAACCACTCCCATGTCCGGTTTGGAACTCTCACTCCTCACATTCTTCGTTTCCTTAACATTCATCCCCTCACTCACACTCACATCACTGTGAACACATACTCTACCTTCATCCTTACCTGAGCTACTTCCAGCGCCCCTGCTGTCAGTCAGAGACGAACTACGCCTCGACTTCCAACAACCACTAACCACTACATCTTCCGGTTTTTTAAATTGATCCATACTTGATCCCACGAGCAGGGCCGAAAACAACATCACCCACCAGCAGTGCGCCCGTACTGGAGGGAAGGCTAAATGTCCCACAGGGTTCGCCAGGTGCCCTGTGGTAACATCGAGAGTACCGAACACACTTATTGTCTTCACAGCAATAAGAATACTCTTCAATTTCCCACCAGGAATACCGGGCTACGGAGCAACATCAACCGAGTGCGTATTGTTAAAAAGACCAAACAAACAATTTTCTAAGTTTAACACCCCAGATTCGGTACCAAAACTACTCAAGACCAGATAAACCCAATAGAAAACCAATACCTAATTGTAAATAGTTGTAAAGAAAAAATGGGTAGATAAGGAGAAATAATTTGCTTTTGCACTACCTGATGAACGAATTGAAATTCAGCGAGGATCGTATTTTTGGAGCGCTGTTCACCTGAACAGAGTCAGAGTGCCCATCAATTCGTCGCTAGAACGTAATGAGTAAGAGAGTTGAAATTTTCAGAGTAGGTTTGGAGACCAAATGCACCGGCTAAGTTCGTGTACAGAAAAAAAAATATGTCTAGTAGCGCATCCGAATGCGACATATGAGTTCGTTGATAATCGTTAGTTGGATGTTCGACCAAACTGTTTAGGAGATTTTGATTGTTATTTCCTCTATAACTGAAAACATACAAATCTGATACAATTGAAACTCGATAACTACTCGTAGAATGCCAACGCGTTGATTTTCGCGAAATCTCGTGAATGTCATAGGTTTGGATTCCAAATACATCGGCTAAGTTCGTTAATGGATAAAATCCGTTGAGTATTATCTATCCTATCCTATTTATTTTAAAGCCATCGGAAATGTTGTTTTCCCAACAAGTCTAAAGATACTGATCGATATTTAGTTGAAAAATACCGACAAGAAGGCGCAAAAGGATCGCATGACTGGTAAATTAGAAAAAAATTCTCAGAAACTATCCGTCAGATATCGTTGAAACTCTGCCTTAAAAACCTTATTTTACAGTGAACTTCTAGATTTGAAGATATTGCCAAAATATTACAACGATCAAGATGTACTGGTCCACTAGATTATACTCGACAAAGTAAGTACTTGATTTTTGACGTGAGAATTTAATGAATCACCTGTATAGATCGTAACATTTGGAAAGTCGAAACGTCAACATTCGTGATTATCGAATAATTAATATATGTAGCATGATGATATTTTTCTGAAGTTATAAATTTGGAAATTCAAGTTCATAGCACGTAGGTACCGGGATCGATTCCCTTAGCCCAAATCGATCTTTCCCATTTTTCTCCATCGAAATGATAACTTTGAGAAAAGGGAATGGACATATTTTAGTCGATAACATAAAATTACGTGAAACGTGAGTATTTTCGTATATTATTAGATATTAAGAAAATTACTGCTATAAAGGTCTTTTTTATAAAATGTCAATTCATAGTTCCTCATGGTACAACCTTACGATTCGACTGATTTGTGTCATGGGAATAATTCTCGGAATAAACTATTGAAAGTAAAGACAGGTGTTATTTATTTCATGACACAATTGTACTATTGAACTGATTTGTGTCCTCACGCCACTGCAAACAAAGCACTGTTCATTTTCGACCCAAAAGTAAACGTATGTATTCGAATGGGTCCTTAAGCCACCACAAACACAGCACTGTTCATTTTTGAACCAACAGTAAATGTATGTATTCGACTGGGATCTTACGCCACCGCAGACACAGCACTTTTAATTTCCGAATCAATCGTGAATGTCAATCGTGAATGATTGGGTCCTTATGCCACCACAGACACAGCACTGTTTATTTTCGAACCAACAGGGAGTGTATTTATTCGGATCGAAACTAATCGTTCGAGACCTTCCTCAGCCAAAAAGTGGACCAGTTTTCTTTGCACGGTTGTTTTTACAGTCGAATTTATGTCCTTGGAAATATTGGCAATATGATTTATTTCCCTGGGGCTAATCAGCTTTGGACGAGTTCAGTACCTCGATGGGTGACCACTCTGGCTATACATTTGAACAAGCACACCATAGATCCTGGCCACTGTGCTTAAGCAACTTGTTTATTGTCATGTAGGACTCCTGTAGGGTGTTTCACAGGCAAACGAGCAGTATCATGCTTAGCAATTGTGCCGAAGGCCGAAGTATAATGATTGTTGCAAAATGATAGGTTATTATGTTCCTTGGCTTTTTTCGGTCCAAAACAAATAAATCTATAAATATTTATTACACGATGTGCGTTTTGGCCATTCAAGCCAATTTCAAAAAATAGTTCAAGCCCTGTGGACAGGAGCTTTCTGGCGCTCTAGTTCAAACAGACAAATTATATCTCCGAAAGTAGTGGTTTCTCAGATTTCAGAATTATATTAATGTATTCTTATGATAGAACTGCATCATAAAGGAAATTCAATTCAAATAATAGTTTATTTATCAAGATTAAATGAGCAATCTGAGAATGAGAACTGCACCATGGAAGAAATCAAATTAAAATAGTGAAATGAATTTGACTCTCTCCTATAGAACAGGATACCATGTATGAACACAGTATGAACACAGAGCATATATAATAAAGCTTAGATAGAATAATTATAGCATTCTGTGAAAACATAGAAGTACGATTCATTATTGAAATTTCGAAAAATCATATCTCCGAAAGTATTAGCTTGTTGGAGTTAAAAATGATATCAATGGATTTTTATTGTGAAACTGCATCTTGAATAAAAATTGAATTTGAAATTTGTTACTTAAAACAAGCCCTGTGGACAGGAGCTTTCTGGCGCTCTAGTTCAAACAGACAAATTATATCTCCGGAAGTATTGGTTTCTCAGAGTTGAGAATTATATCAATGTATTCTTATGATAGAACTGCATCATAAAGGAAATTCAATTCAAATAATAGTTTATTTATCAAGATTAAATGAGCAATCTGAGAATGAGAACTGCACCATGGAAGAAACCAAATTAAAATAGCTGAAATGAATTTGACTCTCTCTTATAGAACAGAATGAAATGTACGAGTATGAATACAGATCATATAATAAAGCTTAGATAGAATAATTATAGCATTCTGTGAAAACATAGAAGTACGATTCATTGTTGAAATTTAGAATTTCATCTTGGCAGAAATTGAATTCAAACATCATAGAAGAATTTAAATTCAACAAGAGTGCCAAAAATTATCAATCCAAAACCAATAGACGAATTCTACCCAACAACGAACTCATACGAGATATTCATTCCTCAATTCTATGATGAACGATAATATATATCTTTCCTCAAATGTACTCCAATACACCAATATTCCAGTTTTGTTTTTAGTGGAGATATTCTGAACTCAATATTATTAACTTACCATTACCATTCCCATCATCACATGGATTGACCATCGGCATGAAAATATCAACCAACAAAAAGTATGATATTAGATTATAATTCTCATATTGATACCATTACTGGAATGAATGACAATGAGACAACGTCAAAGTTGACATTATAACAATTCATAGAATAGCCACAGAATAATCATTGAAATTTTGAAAAATCATATCTCCGAAAGTGTTAGTTTGTTAGAGTTAAAAAGGATATGAATGGATTCTTATGGTAAAACTGCTTATTGAAAAAAATTTAATTTGGAATTTGTTCTGCAAAAAAAAAATTTTTTTTTTGTTACTCCGAAACCATCTGTCCGATTTTGCCCAATAACGAACTTAGCCGAGATATTTATCCCCCAAACCTACTCTGAAAATTTCAACTGTCTAGCTCATTCCGTTCGAGAGTTATCGTGCCTACGGCCGGACGGCCGGACCGGCTGGACCGGCCTGACAGAATGAATTTCGACCACGGATTCTTGATCAGTGAGTCGAACCAAATCGTTTAAGACCATTTTCATCGAAAAATTCGAAAATTACAGACATTTGGGCAAATTGATAAGCACTCAGTTCCGAGGAACTAGAGCGCCAATAAAAGCGAAAATTAAAATGATCTGTCTAATATGTTCACATATTACAATCGCCGACTATGACAGCAACACATAGATCATTTTAATTTTCGTTTTTATTGTAACTTGAAAATGGATTGAATGGCCGAAACGTCCGTCGTGTAATAAATATTTATAGTTTTATTTGTTTTGGACCGAAAAAACCAAGGAACATAATATCCTACAAAAATTACGGTCAGGAAATACCAATATAGTTGCACAATAATATCATGAGGGGTAGGTACAATAAATTCTGCAGAGAACGCCGTTTATTCTTCGAATTGATTTTTTAGGATTCGAAATTTCAATTCTGCTAGTTACTAACTTTTCTGCTGAATAGATTAATCTATATGTTACTATAATAAGGATATTCTCCTTATTATAGTAACATATAGATTAATTTATTCAGCAGAAAAGCTAGTAGCTAGCAGAACTGAAATTTCGAATCCTAAAAAATCAATTCAAAGAATAAACGGCGTAGAAACGAATTTTGAATGAAATGTAGGTGGGCAGGCCAGAGAAACCACAGTAAGCCAAAAATTTTATTCCCTCTTGATGATCAAATAATGACAAAAGAAAATGTACACGAAACTTAACACATAAGTAATAGATATTTTATATACAATGACTTCAGATTATTTTAAGCCACACATAAATGTTAAACCCTACGATTTTTCAATATGTTATCAGTCATGCTACCACTTACTATGATGATTCGTTGTCTTCCTCATATTTTTGTATCTTCTTCTTAGATGTTTTGAAATATCACCTCTGTTTGAATTAGTGAAAAATGAATATTTATTGCTATTCCAGTAGCATTTTTCACTTTCTTTATCAGAATCTGAAATGAGATTAGGTAAGAACAATTTGTGGTCATGTTTCGAGCAGCCTCAATGAAACTACTATCGAGTAATTCACAAGAGTTTTCAAAAAATGTGTCCGATTGTAAACAAATCACAAGAAATGTGGAAAAAATAGAATTACTGAGATTTTGTATTTTACATCTATGCAATCTATGAATAATTGCAGGAATTATTTCAATATTGAATATGATATACCTATTGATGAACTCAGTGATCATTAAGGACTCCACAAAGCGGCGCGGCCGCGGGAGTTTGCGTTAACTCGGCGGTCAGAGACGCGATCAAAATTAACACACCTTCACGCGGTGGCTGCCGCGATCCACTGTGGTTATGATGTTGAAAAGGAGACATAAAGAAGTCTTGTTTTTGGCAGCACTTATAGACGATGAGGAACGGAATAGGTAAGTGTTGATCTGCCAGTTGATGGACGAAGTGCTGTGAACTACGCATTTCATGTGAGAGTAAAATTTTTTGATAATTTTAATGTATAGATCCTAAAAAACTCAAAATTGAATATAGGAAATATTTTTCTGTACCCAATTCGCTGCTGGAAGAAAACACCCAAATTTCGAGAAAAGCAACAAACTTTTGCGTGATTGTTCATTCGCCTACATGTTGAATTAATTTCCATGTGGTCACCTATTTTTGTTACAGTAATTTATATTATATTTTTGAAAATGTTCTGATTATACGATCCACACAAAATTTTCCTCGAATACGCCCATAATTATGGTGCATGCAAGTACTAAATGTTAATTTGACCAAATTTTTAGTTTTCCAAATTATGAAGAAAAAGAATTAATATATGAAACCTGGATAACACAAAAACCATTTAACCGATTTAGCCTATTAACGAAATTACCCAAGACATTTGGGCCCGGAACCCAAACTGTGTTCACGGCAGATCGACCGGACAGAATCGATCTTAACATTGAATTCTTCGGTCCAACCTAGTCGTTTGAGACTTTAGTCCCATACTCAATTTTCTTTAGCTTATTGCGCATATGTTCTGGGGAACATCGCGTTATCATTTTGCCCAAATGTCTGTAATTTTTCGCCGAAAATGGTCTCAAACGATTGGGTTCGACTCCCTGATCAAGAATTCGAGGTCAAATTTGATTCTGTCCGGCCGCTCGGCCGGCCGGCCATTAACACGATAACTTGAGAACGGAAAGAGATAGCGACTTGAAATTTTCAAGGTAGGTGGCGCATCCCAAGTTCTTTAATGGGGATAATCGGTCCAATGGTTTCCGAGTAATAATTTTGTCAACAACCAATACTAATCGGATCGAATTGAAACTTGGTGAGTGGTTGTAGAATATAAACCTGAGGACGTTTGTGAAATATTGTGAAAATCATATTGCCAGAAAATTGAAAAAAAAATTCGAAAAATATTATGTACGTCACGATAACCAAAGACCGGAAAGAGACAGGGACTGGAAATTTTCAGGTTTGGTTGATAATCTGAATGCGCCTTTTGAGTTTGCCTATTGCCATAATCGGCAAAATGGTTATGGAGTTATAACCATCTGAAATTTGGTTTTTAATTCCTCAATAACACAAAAAATACATAACCGATCCAATTCAAACATGGTGATTAGTTGTAAAATGGCAACGCAAATATTCTTGCGGTTAATTTGCAGTTTAACGCCCCCTCACCGATTTTCAAAATATTCTGTATATAGTATCTGCATGATGTTGATATACCACAGTTTCAATTTTAGCACTGGCAAATGAGTATTTTTCGAGAAAATTCAAAATGAAAATTGAAAATTAGAATTGTAAAATATCTAGGAACAGCTTAGAAATATCAAAATTATAATTGTCATGTTGATAGATTTATTGAAAATATAAAATTATGAAGTAGTTTATGGGAGAGAAACCGAGGTAACGGAAAAATAAATGAAATTATCGAGTTTGAAAGAAGTCAATGTGCCCAAGAGAAGAATATTAAAGGCTCCTAAAGAAATATAGAGTTGAAATTGGTATCAAGTTAAAGAGGATATTATTCCAGACAAAACAATACAAGAAGAAACAAGTTATATAGAGATATCTCAGTTTTTTGAAAGGGAGAAGATTTTAAGACAGAAATCGAAGGAGGATACAAGGATTTCATTAGATTAAAGGGAGATAATAAGAGAGAAAACGCAAGAAAGAAATTGAAGGTGGATTCATGGATTATTTTAGGTTCATCTATGGTTAAAGATACTAGAATCATATTAGGTTCAATAAATATATATATATGCATGCTAAATCTATCCAAATGTGTTTTTGTGGCAACCGGTTTTGTCCATTCATCTGTATTATGATACACACTCAGAAACGTAAGCCCAAACTGGCAGCCATGTTAGTTTTAACTGTTTCCAGGCCCGGCTTTAGAGACGCATTTCGCTTTTCATTATTTCGAAAAAAAATTGTATCGTGAAGTGAATTTTGATGATTTTAAATAGTGGCAAAATAGTCCATTTGCTGGAATCTAAACGGGAGGGGAAGTGAACGAGAGTGCTGGGAGGGGTAATATATTCAATACGATGAATTTTTTATTTCAAAAATTTACTCCAAATTTCAATTTTCGTCATAAATTTTACCATTTTTCTCACTTTATTAGCCAAAAATTTAAAAATTCTAAGCTATCCTATTGAATTTATTACCCCACCCAGTACCCCAATTTACTCCCCATACCGTTAGATTGCTCCAAAATAACTGATTTGCCACTATTGAAAGTGATCAAAAATCACTGTACAATGCATATTTTCTTCGAAAAACACAAAAAAGACGAAATTTACGAGGGGGCGGTAAACTGCAAAATTACCTCGCTGCGAAATTTCGTGAGGATCGTATAACTAGAAAATTCTTAAAATATCATAGAAAATTATTGAAAAAAATTCTATATATCAAAAACTATTGGTCCGATATCGCTGAAATTTCGCCAGAGCCTTCAGAACCTAACTCTACTCCCAAGTCCCAAGTTTGAACATGATCGGATCTATACTGTTGGAGATCCGAGTAGCCTTGTGTGAGTTCAGTAGCTGGATGGGTGATCGTTGCCTCGACAACTCTTGAACGAAAGAAGATAGGGACTTGCAAATTTGAGGTTAGGTTGCACATCTGAATGGGAGAGTTAAGTTCGCTGTTGGCCATAATCGGCCCAACGGTTTCGGAGTTATACCCATCAGGAATATTATTTCCTCGATAACTTAAAAAATATAGACTCGATCGAATTGAAGCTTGGTAACTAGTTGGAGAATATCGACATGAAGACGTGTGTAAAATTCTGTGAGGACCGAACCACTAGAAATTTTTAAAAAAATTACGAAAAAATATTATATATCTCATGATTCCTTGAGAATGGAAAGAAATAGCGAGTTGCTGTTTTCAGGGTAGATTGCGCATCTGAATGCGACATTCAAGTGCATAAGTGCATTACTAGCATAATCGGCCAAATGGTTTTGGAGTTATATCAATCTGAAATTTGGTTGTTATTTCCTCAATAACTGAAAAAATTACAAATCCGATCCAATTCAAATATGGTTTTTAGTTGTAGAATGCCAACGCGAAAATTCGTGTAAAATTTCGTGAGGATCGTAGCATTAGAACATTTTTAAAAAATCATAGAAAAAAAATGGTTCAAGCACTGACGTGAAGTCAGTAGCTTTTGCGCGTATGTTCTCTTGTCCATTCTCCTATATTGGACACTCTAAATCGAATTTACCATGGTGAATTCTGTTGTCCGTTCTCCTGTATTAGACACTCTTAATCGAATTTACTCTAACTTCACGTCAGTGCTTGAACCAATTTTATTATCATAGTCCAGATTCGACAAATCATACAATAGTTTTGTTACTTCACGCACTTAATACATTTTTCGGTTCCATCTCAACATCCATTAAAAAAATCTCCACATCCATTAAAAGTTCGAATTTAAGAATGATAACTGCCGCGGTCAGATACAGCAAGTCGAATCCTACCACAGCCGCGCAGTGACCTGAACACTGAACGCTGTAAGAATATCCATGTGTTTGTTTTGATAGCGATCTCTAACGCTGTCTGATCGTCACCGCGGCCGCATCAGTTTGTGGAGACCTTCACATTACATCGATTATTAATTGACATGAAAAAATGAAAACATGAAAATCCTAAATAAAATTGTCCCTTACCGAGTTAGAGGGCGTTTTCATTTAAATATCGAAAAAAGATTTAAGCCCATGGCAAACAGTTTACATAATATGTTAGGATACCATATCTGCATGTATTTCCGATTCTTTGTTACTCTGTCGTGCATATAAGGCCCAGTTCCATAATCGAACTTAAAGTCTACTTTTTCGACAAAGTCTCCTTTTACTAAGTAAAATGAGAGTAAAAGGAGACTTTGTCGAAAAAGTAGACTTTAAGTTCGATTATGGAACTGGGCCTTATCCTCTTGACTCAATGCGATGGAGCACAAGCATGAGTCTCAGTAAACTTTCTTGATTCTCTTATTGGAGATTACAAGAACAATTGATAGGATTCGATATTAGATCATCACAGAAAGCTATGTTCGTCATTCCTATGGACTAAGTACCTTAGACTATAGGAAGGGCAAATTTGTAAATACAATTTTGAAATATTGATATACAGGGTGTTGTTTCGACCCGAAACCTACTTATTATTTTTTTGTGAGGCCGGACATGGAATTTGACTTTTTGGCGCTCTTGTTTCTCGGACAGAGTGCTTATCAATCTGTCTGACCGTCCGGTCGTTCGTTAACACGATAACTCTCGAACAGAATGAGCTAGAGAGTTGAAATTTTCAAGGTAGGTTTGGGAGATAAATATCTCGGTTAAGTTTGTTATTGGGCAAAATTGGCCTGGTGGTTTTTTTACATTACAAATTTCAAATAAATTTTTTTTTAAGATGCAGTTTCATCATAAGAATCCATTGATATCATTCTCAACTCTAACAAACTAATAATACTAATTTTATGATTTCATAGAATGCTCTAATTAAAATTTGCTGATGTACGTAAATCCAACATATATGAGGTGAGTCATAGACATCAACGGTTTTAATTTTTATTATGTTAATCGACACCGCTGAGGACAAAGAACACATGAACCAATAATCACAAAATTGTAATAAGTTAATAGGTTATGATAAATTGAAAAAATAGGGAAAACTAATAAATCACCCTCTATCTTGGTTATAAAGAACGATATACTCACAAAATATAGGTTATTTAGAAGCATCTCGGTGGCCTCCAGCAATCCTTACTGTATGCGCAATGAATCACACTGTGTAATTCGGAAACGGAGCTGACATTGTGCTATAGGCTAACTTATTCTTGACCTGTTTTTCATATAAAAATTGGTTCAAGCACTGACGTCAGGAGCTTTTGCGCGTATGTTCTATTGTCCATTCTCTTGTATTGGACACTCTTAGTCAAATTTACTATGGTAAATTCGATTAAGAGACAATCGAACATACGCGCAAAAGCTCCTGACTTGACGTCAGTGCTTGAAACATTTTTTTTTCGTAATTTTTGTAACATTTTCCATGTGTACGGTTCTTACAAAGTGTTACACACGTCTTTATGACGATATTCTGCGACTAGTTACCAAGTTTCAATTCAATCGAGTCTATATTTTTTAAGTTATCAAGGAAATAATATTCCAGGTGGGTATAACTCCGAAACCGATCCAGCTACTGAAATCACACCAGACTGCTCCGGTCTCCAACAATATAGATCCGATCGTGTACAAACTTGAAACTTGGCAGTAGAGTTGGGTTCTGAAGACTCTCGCAAAATTTCAGCGATGTCCGAAGATTAGTTCCTGATATATAGAATTTTTCCATGATTTTAAAAAAAAAATTCTAGTGATACCATCCTCACGAAATTTTCAAAGAATTGTTGCGTTGACATTCTACAACTAGTAACCATTTTTGAAATCGATTGGTTCCGTATTTTTCGAATTATTGAGGAAATAACAACTATGCCTATAAACAAATTCAAATGTCGCATTCGGCTGCGCAACCAACCCTGAAAATTGCAAATCGCTATGTTTTTCTGTTATCAAGTTATCGTGAGATACATATTATTTTTTCATAACTTTTTCAAAATTTACCAGTGGTACAATCCTCACAAAATTCTACACACGTCTTTAAGCGGATATTCTAAAACTAGATACCAAGTTTCAATTCGATCGGGCCTGTATTATTTGAGTTATCGAGAAAATAATATTACATTTGGTTATAACTCCGAAACCGTTGGACCGATTATGCTCAACTCTCCCATTCAGATGCGCAATCAATCCTGAAAATTTCAACTCCCTACCTCTTTTGGTTCGAAAGTTACCCAGGCAACGGTCACCCATCCAACGTCTGAACTTATCCAAGGCTGCTCAGATATTCGAAAATATACATCTGATCATGTTCAAACTTCAAATTAGCAAGTAGAGTTAGGTTTTGGAGGCTCTCGTGAAGTTTCAGTGATGTCGGGCGAATAGTTTCTGATATATAGTTTTCTTTTCAATGATTTTCAATTATTTTTTTAAAATTTTTTAGCCATACGATTCTAGCGAAATTTTGCAAGAATTTTTTGAACGTTATTTCACAACTAGTAACCAAGTTTGAATTGGATCGGTTCTGTATTTTTCGAGTTATTGAGGAAATAAAAACCAAATTTCAGATGGGTAAAACTCCCAAACCGTTTAGCCGATTATGCCTATTAATGAACACAAATGTCTTATTCAGATGCACAACCTACTCTAAAAATTGCTATCTTTTTAAATAATTTTTTTAAAATTTGCTAGCGACACGATTCTCACGAAATTTCACAAACGTCTTCGTATTCGTATTCTACATCTTGCTACTAAGTTTCAATTCGATAAGATTATTATTGGTTGATGACAAAATTATTACTCGGAAACCGTTGGGCCGATTATGCCCATTAACGAACTTGTCCGTCGTATTTGGATGCGCCATCTACTCTTAAAATTTCAAGTCGCTATCTCTTTGGGTTCTCAATTTATCGCGGTCGGCCAGACATAATCAAATTCGACCTCGAATTCTTCATCAGTGAGTTGAACCTAGTCGTTTGAGACCATTCTCGTCAAAAAATTCGAAAATTACAGACATTTGGGCAAAATGGTAACGCGATGTTCCCCAGAACATACGCGCAAAAATAGAATTTGGTGCCAGAATGAGAAATAAACTCACCTATACTAGAACACCTGAATCCCTGTCGAATATGACAAAACTCAACTGTCTGAACATCTTCAGAATGTTGGCTGATGATAGTAACTCTCCTCTTGCCGGAACATATATGTTTATCTAAACATTTTTCATAATTGTCACATGTTTCCGGATCCTCGTGACAATTCCTGCAATGTTCACATTGCAATTCCTGGACATCTTCGGATTCAGCCGGTTCTTGTGAATTCTGTAGTTGATCCAGTTCCCGTGTGTCTTGAGATTTATCCTCTCTATCCATATCCAACGATGAGAGTTCGCTGGATTCCAACTGAACTGTCTTACAAACTTGAGGATATTCGCATACGCAATCTTTACTGGGTTCAGTTCTCTTATAACATATTTTGATCTCACTGAATTGATTTGTGCAGTCGATCTCAATGATCTTCGCCTTCGTCGGATCCAAATCAGAAGTATACCGTTTCCCCCTCATTAAACTGAGTCTTACTTTAGAGTTCTGACATTCCACGTAGTTTTCGTTTTTGAAAATTGGTTCTCTCTTCCTCCCTTCGAAAACATCTTTCGTGACGTGTACTCTCACGTCGTTTGGCCCTAAATCGTAGGTGGCGAAGAACGGTCTATCTTCACATCCTACCCTATGTTCGACAGATTCAGCAGATCTTATCGATACGTGGTCCCAGTCGTCTTTTTCGTTCATATAAATAGTGTAGAATAATTTCCCGCACTGTTGAAGACGGTCGTAAACCTTCTTTCTGTCGAAAAGAACCATAGAATCTTCTGACAAAACTAACATCCTTTTCTCTTTCTCTGCCTCTTCCTCTATTTCCTCACTTTCAGAATCCTCCTCATCATCTTCATCTTCATATTCAGGTTCTATGATTTCACTGGATGGAATTTCCTTCAAAACAGGATCTATCATCTTTAACTTAGAGACTTCCGTTGTTGCTAGCTGCGTTTCGTTGTATTCTCTTTTGTGAAGATATAGTTTCGATGTTTTAGTGTTTGGGTATCTCAATTTTGATTTGAGAACTTTTCGTTGTTTCATTAAATTTACTTCAGCGTTCCAGGAAGCTTCATTATGTTCTTTCTTGATTGTATCCTCATGTTTGTAGTTTATTCTCAGTGATTTGATCCAGTTGACTATTTTCTTAGTTACTTCTTTGCAGGTTAGTTTTCGCTTGATTTCTTTAGTGGTTGTTGCTATATTGTTCTCTTCCACATCATAGTTTACAATGGTAGGGTATAATGACGTTTCTTGTCCATATGGATGGTATGTAGCTTTGGAGTTGGTTCCAATGCAAGTGGAGGTCTTATCATGCATGATATTCTTTCCATAATAGTCTTCCTTAAATATATCAGGAAATGTTGTGATGGCATTCATTGAATCCTTATTTTGAGTAAGTAATGATTCTCGATTAATTCGGCATAACTCAAGGCTATCTTTAGTTTCAATTTTCTTCGGCCAAATTTCCCCATAAATATCAAGAACTGAGATAGTTGAGCTTACATAGCCATCAGAATTAAACGACGAAGATGTATGAAGGAAGAAAATCTTGTCTTCTTCAGTGGAAATCATAACATCTTTAGATAAACTTTTAGTCAGTGGCTTTCTTTCTTTAATGGGTGAGTTAAACTCTTTTATTAATTTACCTGTTTTCCTCAACTTGAGAGCACGCCGTTTTTCATAGTGATGAAAGAACTTGCGTCTTCTATCCCCATTTATTTTAGCTTTCGAATGCTTCGATTTTGCTATTCCGCCCTCCTCCTCTTCTTCATCAGATGAATTATAACTCAATATACGTGATATAACTTTACCGTTTTTTCCTTCTTCCTCAGTAGAAATGGTGTCATTTCGAATGACACCCAGATTCTCTTTATTGAATTGAATTTCTTGTGAAATTACTGGTATCAATTCAATACGGTCATTACTCATTAAAATTCTTTGTTCAGGTATTGTCAGAATATTGAGAAGGGTACTGAAAGACCTCTTGTCGAAAGCGAAGCTTTCTGATATATTCATCGAGAAAATACTTCTCGTTAAAAGATCATCCTCAATTTCTAATGTTTTGAGGGATGTACATGACACAATATTTTCATATCTCTTCCTCACCCGAGATCCTTTTTGGATATTTAGTAGTGATTCATTATTATATACGCTGTGCCTATCTATCTTTGATAACCTGCATTCGTTTAATGTTTTTTTCTCTGAAAATATTTCAATTCTCGTATTGAAATTATAAACGTTAGGACTATCATTACCAAGCATTAGTAATGAAAATGTTGAGGTGTCCGGATACTCTTGCTTTTTTCTATGAGAAGTATCATCAGTAAGTAGTATCCTTTTCACTTTTGAATAACTGTTTGTGATACACTCGTTATGCGGACTAAATGATATCAGTTTATTCATTTCATTTCTGTCATGGTTATCTTTGCTATTACTTCTCGTGGAACCAGAAAACTGATATTGAGGTTTTGGGATACTCGTGCTGCAGATGGGAAAAGGACAACTCCCAGAACAACTATAAATATTGGTATTCTGCTTAGAAAAGTTGTTATTCTTCTCATATGAGCAAGTAGGACAATTCTTGTGCAAATTCAGTGAATTGGTTTTATTTTTAGGAACATCTTCACATCGCCGGAATCTGACACATTTTTCTGAAATACATCTGCGTTTCATAAAACGAGTTTCCTCTGAACCGTTGGTATATCTTTCATCGTCCACTTCTTGTGACGCAGTGGATGAGTCGTTCTCAGGATATTTTTTTTTCCACTCGCTGATACACTGCATGGATTTTCCTTGGCGTAATCCAATGTTTTGCTCATCATGCAATGAGTTTTGAGGAATATATTTCTCAAATTCATTTTGTTCAAATATTTTTCGTGATAAACTTTCAGTTGCCCCTGAAGAGCATACTTTGGGACATTCTTCTATAGATTCATATTGTTTAAGCTTTTCTGAAGTATGATAACCACAAACATTTCGCCTACTCTCACAAGCTGAAAAAAATCTAGATCTCATATCGGATTCTGTTAAAATTAGTTGTGACCCTCGAACATTAGATAATGTTTCATGAATTGCAGCTATGTCAGTAATATTCCTTCGACTCTTGATGAGTCCACTCGAAGTACTCGGTACTGATATTCGTTCTCCCTGGTCAATATAATTTCTCTGAAATTCTTTCATCACTGTTTCAAGTTTTTGACTTTTGATTGTTAACATCTTGAAAGTTGTATCAAGTTGTTGAGTTGGTCCTAAATTATCATTGCTTTTGACCCGCTGAATTTTAATTGTTGATAATGATGTACAACTAAGGCAGGCGCATATGTTCTGATTTCCCTCCACTTTTTTCAACGCAATGCTTTTACTAAAACAACTACCAGAAATTTGAGCGTTTTTCGATTCTCCTAGTGAAATGGCCTTTCTAGCCTCTGAGTTTCTAGATACAAATTGTTTGCGGCCACTGACTTGACTCGGGCGCGAAAAAGCTTCGGTAGTATTATAAGGTAGATAGCAATGATTAAGATCGTTATATTTGTAAAATTGCATTCTTGATTTTGAAGACTTAATCAACGAAGATGAAGACCAATCCTCTTCACTCCCACATGATTTATATCTTGATGGTTCATTACAAGTTCTTTCATTGAAACTGAGAGTTGATTTCTTTTTTGTGACTGATGGAGGTTTCGTTAGAAATTCTTCCATTTCCATAGCTCTATCTAGAGAAATGTCTTCAATAATATCTGCATACTTCGCAAATTTTGCGATATCAATTTCATCATCGGCCAAACTAAATTTCGCATCAAAATTCTCTTCTGGAATTTGGTGATTTCTGATCTCTTCAAGATCTTTTCTGATATCGATGTCTATATTATTCAGCACATCTCTTATATTGACATCATTATTGGATAATATTCTTTGTATTATTTTCTTCGTGAATATTCTTGTTTCTTCATGAATATATTCATATCTATCTGAATTTGATTCATTATGTATATTGTTTGGAGGACTTACCTGACGCGATTTCGATTTTGTTTCTTTCAAGATGATATTCCTTTTTGAACCGGATTGTCTTTTCTTTATTGTATCAAGCATTTTAGTGTGGGACTTCATCCTATGGTAAATATTCTTGAGTTTGTTCTCCAGATTCACACTCATTTTTAAGCTTGGCTTTCTTGTTCTGAAATGATTGCAAGTTTCAGTATCTTCGAAGTTTTGATTCTCTATTTTATGTTCCCTTGATTTTGGTTCATTCACATTTTTATCCCCTTCCAAGTTATTTTTCAGGCCTTTATCATGTTTCTCACTTTGGATAGAAACGTTTTCATTTGTATATTGCTTTGTCATATGTTGCTTCGTAATTTGTTCATCTCGTTGTGATCTCCGTTTATATTCCCTATAACTATCTATAATTATATCATCAACGATTCTACCTGCTATATATTCAATTTGTTTGTCCATTTTATGTGTTTTACCTCGCTGATCAATTGCGACAGCAGATTTTTTGGGACTAGCATCTGATTGAGTATTTTGTATCGCCATGTTATCTGTTGGATCATATTTTTTCTTTTTATCAAAATTGGTAGAGATTCCATCATGAAAACTCAATCTGGTTTCATTTTTCAATGCTCTTCTTGTCTTATGATTCTCAGTTGATCCCTCATTGAAAATTTTGTAATTATTATCTGTCTGTTCATTTCTCATTTTCAATCTTTCCCAATATCTTGAAAATATTGAAGTTATTCTTCTGTTGTACTTTTCCCCTGTTTGTTCCAATTTTCGTTCATTACTTCCTCTACTCAGACTTTCATTGTCGAATTTGGTTATACTCAATATACCTCTTTCTAATTTCTTATGAATACTAATACCATTTTCTTCTGAAGTTACATATATATTGTCTGATATGGAACCTTTTTCTTCAAATGTAGATGAGAAATACTGTTCATCACTCATATCTGTCTGGGCCATTTTGGCTGTGTTGTTATGGAGATCATGATTTCTTTTTGGATTTACATACTCTAATATCTCATTCTGAGGGCTCATCTTCTTTTCTATATTCTTTGTACTTCGTAATATCTTCTTTCGCTCCGAAATACTGTTCTCTACATTAGATGCCTTGGGTTTAGGTGGAAGTTTTGATATGCTTTTCTGTGTCTGAGTGGGCTTTTGTTTTCTATCAATATGTGGATTTTTTTCAGTTGTTCGAACTTCTGGTGTACTTGATACACCATCACTAGTGGGTAAATTTATTTCGATTGAATTCGCTTCTGTCTTCTTCCCACTAACATTGCTTTCTTCAACTCTCCTTTCTTCACTTTCCCTTTCAAGTTCATATTTGTTTTTGGTTAGGATGTTCGTTTCGGATCTAGTTATATCATTTTGTTGACTTACTGAATTTTCTTCTATAGAAGGCAACACAGGAGATAGTTTCTGAGATCCAGTCTTATATTTTTCTGTAGGTAGATCCGTATTCTTGGAATCTCTTTGAAGAGTCCAATCTTCGGACTTTATTTTACCATAAATATGTTTGTGATATCCCAATTTTCCTCCCATCGATTTGATTGGCTTTCCATATAATTCTTTCGATGGATGATGTGTGCTTGCTGGTGCGTTGAATTTATTTTGATCAAGCATTTTATATTTACCTTCTTTTTCTTTTTCTATAATTTCATTGTCATTTTCAGGCACGATTTTTGTTGGCTGTCGCACAAGTTTCTCATCATTTTTGTCGAACACGGCTTGCGTTGGCTTCTCAAGTTGTTCTATAAAATGGGAGTTTCGTTGAAGTTTTTCATCATCGTGTTTTTCCTTAGTTTGTTTTGGTCTCTTAGCTAATGTTCGTGTTTGGCCACTATCTAGAGATCGCTGCAGCAGTATAGTTCTGTCCTTTTTGAGAGCTTGTGAACTTTCTTTATAATATTTCTTATATTTGAGGGATTGAGCCATTGTGCCCTGTTTCCGTTCGATGAGAGATTTTGATTTTTCCACAGTATTATCATTTGAACTATTATTTTCTTCTCTATATTTACCAGATCCACTGCCTTGTCCGTAATGCCTTTTATCTGACTGTGAATAAGATTTTACAATCTTTATGTCTTCTTTATTCGTTTTCTCTTCTTGTTGATAATTGCCTTTCCTTATTGCTTCTTTCTTACCATTTTTATTTTCAACCACGTTCTTTTTTTGCAGGGTGTTCTGGGCTGTTGTTGTTTTATGTGTCACAAGTTTAGCCTTAGCCTCCCATAGTTTCTGTTTTTGTTCATTGCTTTTATCTTTAGTCTTCGTTCCTTCAAGGGTATATTTTTGGTCTCCCGTTATTGTTCTACTGGCCATTCTCAAATCTGGCTCCGATTCACATATTCTACCTTCAAATTCTGGCCATATTATTCCCTTTCTATGTGTTATTGAAGTGTCGTCAAAATGTTTTTTATATCCCCTCTCACTTCTGATATCGATATATCTTGCCGGTCTTCCAGAATCATTCTTTTGCGGTACAGAATCTCTAGAATACTTTTCTCCGATTTTAGATTGCTTCTCCTTATCAGGAATTCCTCTACATTTGCATTGAGAATGGACCGATATAGTTTCATTCCTTTTGGCGCGCTTGTTTTGAACTCTATTATCAACATGGTATAGCTTTTCATTTTTTCTTCGGGACGCATCTGATATTTTCTTTTCTCTACATTTACCATTCTGTTTCGGAGAGCCAGCTGAATCATACGACGAATTCTTTTCTCTGCGTGAACCTACATGTAGTTTATCTTTTTTCACATACTTATCACTCGTATCTTCAGGAAAATCTCTAGCTTTCTCTTGAGAACTGAAGAGAGAATCGAGAGCATTTCCTTGAATAGATTCAGCAAATATTTTATTGCCGTCTTTTCCCAAATCTGATTTATTTGCTTCTTTTTGTGAAATCTGTAAATCTGTAGATATATTTTCGACTTCTCTTTTCTGTCTCATTTCAGAACTAGCTATATCATCAATTAGTTTTTCATCACTTCTGCTAAGTATGGATTTTCCTGCATCCTTATCAGAGTGCTTGGTTTCAAGTGTCGATATATTACCTTTTGAATCTTGATTTTCTTCCCTTTGTTGGATTGAGAATTCAACTCCCTCAGAGATACGTGAATCAGATATCATTTCTACCTTTCTAGAAGCCTGTCTGTATTTATAGAGTGAGTTTCTACTTATTTCAGGACCGAGGTTCGCCGTTATTTCATCATCGTATTTTAATTCTTTTTCCGTATTGATACATTTTACATTACAGATTTGGCCAGTTTCGACCTTCTTAGGCATGGATGATTTGGATTGAGGGAGAACTCTGGGATCTTCCTGATTTAAATCGGTCGTATCTACGTATTCTTCATGGATTGAGGATTCTTCTGCTCTGTCTTGAGGTTTGGTGTATATTTCCGTTTCTTGAGCTTCAGAGGAATAGCATGCATCCCTTTCCCATAGTACATCCCCGCTTTGAAATCCAGGAGAACATTTAAAATTTTCTATTCCATCTTCTGAAGTATCGTAGAATTCTTCATCGGATGACTTACTCTCAACCGCTGTATAGCCTGCGTTTTCTTCACTTTTTTCCATATTCGATTGACCACTAAGATAATTATCATTTCCAGTATCTAGTTTATCTACTTGAATTTCATATCCTTGATCAGTATTGATGATAACATCATTTTTGTATAATGAGGGAGTGCAGGTTCCTTCAGAAACCATTGGTACCTGATCTTTCGTGCCATGTTTTTCATTTTGTTGGAAACTTTCACTAGAAGTTATATTTTTGATCGACATTGTCGAAGATTCGACATCGAGTGTTAACATATCTGTTCCTTTTATTACAGTAGCTGTATATTTGCTAGTTGGTTCTGTTTGGGAGTGCTCATTAAAAAAACTCACTCTTCTGAAAGATTTATGGCAGGCCCTCGTATCGGAATACTTACGGCGTATGTCTTCTGAAGATTTGATACTTTTATTCGACAATTTTTCGTGTGAATTATCAATCAAATTTCGCACACCATCACGGGATTGGTCGTCTGAGATTTCCTGACAGATGCATTTTCGTTTCTTCATTATCACCCTAAGTAATTCTCCTAACTTCTTTTCCCTCTCCTTTATTTTGTTTTCATCAATAGTATGACCTTTCTCAGAAATATCTTCATTAGGATCCCTACAATAGCATTTTCTTCTGAAGTTAACATCAACAAGCTCTCTCATGTCCGCCCCTGTATCGTTAAAAACTGAATTTTCTCTTATCTTACGATACTGTTTTCCCTTGCCCTTTTGTTGATCTGAAAGGTCCCCGATATCTTGTGATTGTGCAGTCTGCTCTAGTTTTTCATTTGATTTTTCTCCATTTCCTGGTTGGTGAAATCTTCTGACACATAGACATCTGATTCTGTATTTTATTTGTTCTATCAATGCCTGTATTCTTTTTTCCTTATCCCCTTCATGATCATATTCAATATTTCTCTCATTGCGATTCGATACTATTCTCTTTTTTTTTTCATCTTCACTGCAAATTTTACTATGATGTATTTCTTCGCAAGTATTTCGAGAAGACTCCACCAAGCCAAATCCAAAATTTGTCCGTGCATTTATTATGTCTTTCAGACATCTTATAACTGTATCTATTATCATTTTCAGATCTGATGGATCTTCTTTACTAGGTTCGAGCATGATCAGCGATGTCAAAGATCTAAGATTTATCTGCACACTAGTATCTGTTTTATGGACAACATGGAGCGCAGATGTTGTATCTGAGTACTTTTCATTATGATAATGAGATGATATCGTCTTCAAACGGCTTTTGTTAACAGGTTTAAGACTGTCTTCCTTGTCCTTCATCGTTAGTGGTCGAATATTTGTCTTCTTCTTTTCATCAACTTTTTTACAATGGATATTAACTTTTCCAATTTGATTTTTATCATCGTGGTTTGATTCATTTAGATTTGAAGATTTGCGTTTGGTGCTTTTTTTAGGCTTGGAATTTTCTGCATTTCCTGGAACTTCTATCTTTTCTTTGAAATTATTTTGGGAGAACATTATAGGATATATAATTCTACACATCCTATAATATTCTGATATGTCCTTTCTATGATATTCTTTCATGTAAGAGTAATTCAGTTGTTGCATTTCTTTGATTTGATCTTTGATTGGATTTTGTTCAGATATTTCTCTCATAAGAATAGATTTTTTCAAAATGTGATCTATAAATGATTTCTTCGATAATTGCTTGAATGGCTTTGCTGCTTGAAAGTAATATATATTTTTCCTTCGTGTATAGAGTTCATTTTCTTCTGTCACTGAAATTTCACAGAATTTGTAACGAAAGTGTTCATGTGTGTGTATCGGTATTTCTATGGAAGGAAATCATGGAAAGAGTTTAGTAACATAATATGTTACCAACCTCTTAATTAATATTATTAGCGGGAAATGAAAATCTTATGTTTAAATGTACGAATTGGTGAACGAATATATGGAGGAAAGCATTTTCCATATTAGAACTTGTGTATACGTACTTTAAAACTCTTTCCTTGAATAGTATCATATTGCAGTACTCTTCACATATTTTTTTTTTTAATTTATATCCCAACAGGTGGGGACCTGCCGATGGGAATTATAATTTATCATAAGTAATCATTGAAGGATACTTTGGGAGCTACATTCATTATTAAATGGTTCCTTTCTGGTATTTCTATCCCAAACTCTGAAAAATATCTAAAAAATAATACCTAATAATAATTTTATAGATATTTTTCCGAGTTTGAGACAGAAAACCCAGAATGAACCATTTAATAATCATTCATCATATTTAGCCTAGTCAATTTAGTCTCAAAAACTGCAAAAAATCTTAGTTTTCATCAAGGATTTTTTTGACGTGTTGAATGCAGTTTTGGATAGTCATCCAATTTCTGAAAGCTTTTCATGTTTACTTCCTCCACCTCCTTATCCCGTCTTTTCCTCCACAATACTTAACCACTCCATTGTAGGATTTTTCAGGTAAAGAGTATGTAGTTTTTCAGTTCAGCTTGAGTCCTAACTGCAAAGGAGCTTCTTCTTATCTCAATATTCGTTTCAACTTGTGTTGTGTGGCATTGGTCTGTGGACAGGAGCTGGCCTCTTCCAGTGAGGCAGGACAGTGATTCATCCGTGAAAACACAAAACCAACGTTCCAAGATGTGTGTGAGCCCAATGTGGACAACGTCCTGAAACACTTCGGGAGTAGTAAAATAGTGGTATTTGATTGGCATACCTCACGGAAACAACCTACTAAAGCACTAAGACTACTGAAAGAGCACGTTGAGCTGCGACCTTCGATACAAATTGTTCCGTCAGTTTATGGGTAAGCCAAAGTTCCAGCTAGCCAGACTCAATCCTACCAAAGATTCAGCCACCCACCGTGCTTATCGTACCTTCCCCGATACCAGATGACCATGAGGACAATATCTCGTAAATTTGGGAGTCACTGTCAAGGGGTGTGGTTTCTACCAGAGCTCCTGACGTCATTCAGAACAGCAAGTGCTGCAAGAACTGAGCTAGAATTCTCCAGGAGGAGGAAGAAGGTGAATGTGAAGAGCTCAACCCATTCCAAGCTGCAGAAACAACATATGATGCAGAAGCAGACGAAGAATATGGAGCTTCATACGTCTAAAAATGCCTAAATTTGAAATAACGTTCTTAATGTAAATATACACTCGCCGAAAATAAATTCCAGGGAAGAATAATTTGAGTCATTTTCATATCACTGTAACTTTTTTAATGGTTGCTCGATTTTAGTGAACGTTTTATCAAAATATAGCCTTGTCTTACGAAATTACGCTCGATTTTAGTTTTATGAAAATACCATTGGTTCAGCCATTATACAGGGACAAAAAGAAGTTGCTTTTTTACCCTCGATTTTGTAACACCCTGTGTGCAGCGTCATAATTTATCTTTTTGGCGCTCTAGTTCCTCGGAACTGAGTGCTTATCAATTTGCCCAAATGTCTGTAATTTTCGAATTATTCGATGAAAATGGTCTTAAGCGATTTGGTTTGACTCACTGATCAAGAATCCGTGGTCGAAATTCATTCTGTCCAGCCGTCCGGTCCGGCCGTACGGTCCGGCCAGCCGGCCGTAGGCACGATAACTCTCGAACGGAATGAGCTAAACAGTTGAAATTTTCAGTGTAGGTTTGGGAGATAATTATCTCGACTAAGTTCGTTATTGGGCAAAATCGGACAGATGGTTTCGGAGTAACAAAAAAAAAATTTTTTTTTACAGAACAAATTCCAAATTAAATTTTTTTCAATAAGCAGTTTCATCATAAAAATCCAATGATATCATTTTTAACTCTAACAAGCTAATACTTTCGGAGATATGATTTTTCAAAATTTCAATAAAAAATCGTATTTTTACGTTTTCACAGAATTATATAATTATTCTATGTATGAATTGTCATAATGTCAACTTATTTTCCTGAGACATGACATTGTCTAATTCCTTGCTAATATCTGGTTCGAGAAACGTCAAAATTGACTTAGAGAGACAAGGGTAAAAAACCGTCAACTAAACCCCCATGTGGCGATTTTATGTCGAAAAGTGAAAATTAAGAATATATATCCCAGGTAAGTAACGACGTTTTATTCTAATACCGGAGATCGACAAGGTCGTACGAGGAGCCCGATAGCCGGTCAGTCTACGCTTTGGGTTTCGGAACGAGAGAAGGCGGGCTCAAATCCCGTAAAGGGAATTACACTTTTTGGCGCTCTAGTTCCTCGGAACTGAGTGCTTATCAATTTGCCCAAGTGTCTGTGATTTTTATTTAAGATGCAGTTTCACCATTAAAATCCATCGATATCATTTTCAACTCCAACAAGCTTATACTTTAGGAAATATGATTTTTCTAAATTTCAATAATGAATCGTACGTAGTTCTATGTTTTCACAGAATGCTATAATTATTCTACCTAAGCTATATTATATGATCTGTGTTCATACTCGTACATTTCATCCTGTTCTATAAGAAGGAGTCAAATTCATTTCAGCTATTTTAATTTGATTTCTTCCATGGTATAGTTCTCATTCTCAGATTGCTCATTTAATCTTGATAAATATACTATTATTTGAATTTAATTTCCTTTATGATGCAGTTCTTTCATAAGAATACATTGATTTATAGTCCGGGAGCCAGGTGAAAATTTGGTTGATCATTTCCTCTCGAGAGATAATTGGTGAAACATATCAGAGTATAGTAACATAGAGTCGTGTTAATATAACGTCAGTTGCGGTTCCGTTGGGGGGATGAGCGGCGGCAGCCTCCCACGCACGAAGAAAATAAAAATACATTCAGTCATTACCTCCCAGCTAAAAATTCGTAAAATTGAAGCTAACCCTATATCTCGATGTAGAAAAACAATCAGCTGGCTATAACATAGTGGATTGTACGTCAGCTGATGCCTAGAACATGAAAGAAAAATCACAAAAAGGCGTTACGTTAGACATTTTGACAGATTTTTAACGTTTGCTATAATAGTGACTACGTTTGCTCGTCTATTCTAGACCAGGGTCGTAGTACCCCGATCATGCGAACAACTTCCCCCTCTCCAAGCGTACCTTATTATTATCTATGTAATGCTACCGTGTGTTGCCAGGGACGGGCCTATGGGTGGGTGGTATGAGGGGAGACGACCTCCCCAATGTTGAATGGAATTGGCAAATTTTCAAATCAGTTGAAAAACTTTTAAAGGAGTTGCAAAAATTTCATCATTGGATAATTAATTCATTTTTGGCTCTCTAGTTCCTCGGAACAGAGTGCTTATCAATTTGCCCAAATGTCTGTAATTTCGAACTTTTGACTGAACATTTTCTCAAACGATTTGGTTCGACTCACTGATCAAGAATCCGAGGTCGGAATCAATTCTGTCCGGCCGATCCGGCCGGACGTAGGCAGATAACTCTCGAACGAAAAGATTTGGAGGATTGAAATTTGCAAGGTGGGTTTGGAGTGTAAATATCTCGGACAAGTTCGTTAATGGGCAAAATCCATCGAGCGGTATCGGAGTTATGGCCG
This sequence comes from Halyzia sedecimguttata, assembly GCA_937662695.2. Classification (NCBI taxonomy): domain Eukaryota; kingdom Metazoa; phylum Arthropoda; class Insecta; order Coleoptera; family Coccinellidae; genus Halyzia; species Halyzia sedecimguttata. Next base: position 2,620,846 of record OW569416.2, on the reverse strand, counting down.
ATTTTAGTAAAAACATTTTTTATGAATATTTCCGAAACCGATCACTCGATCTATCTGAAATTTAGCATCAAATTGTAGAATCATGAACTTTATACGCATGTGAAATTTTGTATTGACCAGGTTACCGCAAAGTGTAAAAAAAAAATTTTGTAAATTAAAAAAAAAATTCTACAATAACTCTCGAACGGAATGAGCTAGGCACTTGAAATTTTCAGAGTTGGTTAGGAAGATGAAAATCTCGGTTAAGTTCGTTATTGGGCAAAATAGCCCAGATGGTTTCGGAGTAACGAAAAAAAAAATTGTTTTAAGTAACAAATTTCAAATTCAATTTTCATTCAAGATGCAGTTTCACCATAAAAATCCATTGATGTAATTTTCAACTCCAACAAGCTTATAAATACTTTCGGCGATATGATTTTTCGAAATATCAATAATGAACCGTACTTCTATGTTTTCACAGAATGCTATAATTATTCTAGCTAAGCTTTATTATATGCTCTGTGTTCATACTCGTACATGTCATCCTGTTCTATAAGAGGGAGTCAAATTCATTTAAGCTATTTTAATTTGATTTCTTCCATGGTGCAGTTTTCATTCTCCGATTGCTCATTTAATCTTGATAAATAAACTATTATTTGAATTGAATTTCCTTTATGATCCAGTTCTATCATAAGAATATACTGATATAATTCTCAACTCTGAGAAACCAATACTTTAGGAGATATAATTTGTTTGTTTGAACTAGAGCGCCAGAAAGCTCCTATCCACAGGGCTTGTACCAATTTTTCTTTGTAATAATTTAAAATACTGCTGTGATAAATAAAAAAAATCAGATAGTATTAAGTCGAGGGAAGCCTGGTCAGCTGATGCAGCTGAATAGGCAATATATGCTTCCCCCTAACTCTTACGTAATAACTTTCAAATTATCAGCTGACGGTTTTTCCACCGAGATACAGCCAGCTGACTCATATATTTGTCCATAGTTGTATATAAGCTATCATCAGGTTAATTTTTATTTGAGAGGAAATCACTGAAAGTAAAATTTTTTCTTTCATGTTCTAGGCATCAGCTGACGTACAATCCACTATGTTATAGCCAGCTGATTGTTTTTTTTCTTCGAGATATAGGGTTAGCTACAATTTGACGAATTTTTAGCTGGGAGGAAATGACTGAATGTATTTTTATTTTCTTTGTGCGTGGGAGGCTGCCGCTGCTCATTCCCCCAACGGAGCCGCAGCTGATTTTCACGAGGCTTTATGTTGCTATTCTCTGATGAATTCTACTAATTACCGCTTGAGAGGAACTTGATCATGAATATCTGTTACTGGCTCCCGTACTATTAATTCCCAACTCTGAGAAACCAATACTTTCGGAGATATAATTTGTCTGTTTGAACTAGAGCGCCAGAAAGCTCCTGTCCACAGGGCTTGAACCCATTTTATTTATGTTCGATTTTTTTTCAACAAAATGTTTTCTGTTTCATGTTAATATCTTCTTTTTAAGGGAATATATAAATGCTTAAAGAAAATGCTGTAGTCTTTTAATTTTATTAACACGTAAATGAAAACATATCCTTATAGACTAGCGTTAAAAAATTTCCTAAAATCCATAGCGCGTATTGACACCCCGTGTTCTTATGATTTCTATCAATCGACGAGGCATGATTTCAATGCAGCTCTGAATTGCCTCTTGAGGAATATTTTCACATTCTACAAGAAGGGCATCTCACAAATCATGCAAGGTCACTGAATGTTTATTGCGAACACACCTGCCTAGCATATACCATACGTGTTCGATTGCACTTGAGTCTGAGCTAGGCTAGTCGTTGAATATTTACCTCACCTTAATATTCTTCAACAACTCGTGCAACGTGTGGCCTGACATTATCGTGCATTAAAAATAAGTTTTGACCGACGAATTCAGCATGAGATACCACGTGATCTGCTACATCTACACACCATGATACTACCTCCTCCAAAGGGTGTGGCCTGCTAAGCATTGGTCGATGTATCGGTCAGTAGTTAACGAAACATTTTCAATTAATACGAGGTCAGTACGGCCATGTTGATATTCCAGCCCACACCATGATACTACCTCCTCCAAAGGGTGTTCTGTGTGGAAATAAAGGCATTTTTTTTCCGCTCGAGAGGAAAAACCTTTCATCGGCCCGCCCTGAGAGGATCCGCTTCTCTCCGGAGTGTGGGACTTCAGTTGTTGATTGGTTACTCACTAAAAAAATCTCTCGCACGTTCCTTGGAGTAGTTCTTCGTCCTGCCCTTACAGCGTCCCTTAACAAAAGAGATGAGCTGCAAGCGTCCTTCATAGTTGATGGTACCTGATAACTCCAAGTGATCCGAGCAACACCGCTTTCTGCATTCTGTGCACTAAATCCTCGGCCAGAGTTTTGCAATTCGGTCACGTAGTTCGCTCTCATTTCGCCTAGGCATCCTATGATTTGTACGACCATCCTAACCTTATGCCTTGGATAGAGGATTCCCAGATCATTTAATCGTTGTATTTTTCCCTCTTCTGTTCTTCTTCTATGACCACATTATTTTCTGCGGGGGAGGAAAATTCGACGACAAACAATTCCTTGAGTTATTTGTCCAGTAAGAGTATATTTGGCTTTATGGTGTGGATCTGCCGAGTTGTTGGAATCGTATAGTTCCAGTAAATGCGAGCATTGTCATTTCAATAAACCGCTTCAATCTCCAGAGGCACATATGGTAGCACTGGTTCGTTGTCTATACCATAAACCTCTCTGAGATGGAAGTAAAGAATTCGGAGTGCCGCATGGTGTCTTTCCACATATCCTGTTGAAGCATGGACTTTGGAAGCAGACAGAATGTGCATTTCCTGCCGTTTACTGCTGGCTGTGGCTTGCTCTGCACTATGCTGGGGTGTCCACTTTCATCATGTTCATTTTATACCATCCTGTATTTATCACCCCATCTTGACAAGCCATAACAAATCTCTCCATTTCCGACTTGAGCCCAGCGGACTTCAAAAGGAGAAGGATAATTCTTCCGACAGGCCTGATCTTTCAAACTCCTGAAAAATATGGAGTGCAGGTGTTTACTCATGTGATCTTCGAGTAGTTTCTTTAGTTGTGCCTGTCTTATCTTTCTGCATACCCTTCTCTGGTCTGTTGGCGTGATAGGTATTCCTGCTAGATCATGATTGATGGATATGCCAGTTATACCGAGCTTCTCCCAAGCTCTCTGACCAGCCCTAAATAGGAAAGCTCCTTGGTTCCTAATTTCATGATGAGCCACCAGTTTCAGAATCGAGTCTTCGCTTCTCAATATCCTTATTGCCATTTCCAATGTTTGTTGATGGCGTTGGTATTACAATCTTTGCAAACCTCTGCCTCCCTGCGTTCGTGGAAGGTATCTGCAAGACCTTTGCAGTTGTCTTGTTACTCAACTCTTGAGAATGGCGTGTTTGTACCGCCGAAACTAGTCGAGCAGACAAAAATCTTTGTAGTCATCAATAAATAGTTCCACCAGAAATAAGGCCTTATGTTATAGATCTTTCCCTGATATAATGGTGGACGCCAAAGGGTTTGGAGAAAAAAATTAGAATATAATGAAGCTGAATGTTGCGCTCAATTTCTACAGTGTTACAAATGTAACGGTAAAAAGCTACATACTTCTGTTTCTCCATATATAATGACCAAGACTTTGAAAATTACAACTCAAGATAATATCTCAAGACATAGGTATACATTTTGGTAAAAAGTTTACCAATATCGAGCAATAATTAAAAAGTTACAGTGATATCAAAATGGGTTCAGTTGTTAATGTCCGGAATTCATTGTCGGGAAGTGTATTTTGCCTACTGTATTTCAATATTACTTTTCTACTGCTGAATAATAATTATTCTAATATTTAGTATTAGGAAATCAATTCTCGTTAATGAATTCAATGAGAATATAAAGTGTTTTATTGTCTTCATTAACCTAAAGAACACGTTTTAAATGTCATTGAGGATAAAGCCGAGAGGTTGGCGAGATATTCAGAACTGCGATGATGGGCCAACTTGATGCTCGTTAAACCTCAAAATCACACTGCGTATGAAATTCGACACAGGATTGTGGAAAGGGTCAATAGGGAGAAACGGTTGGCAAACTTTTGGAAATTGCATGAAGTCGCAAAAAATAAATACTTGATAAAATCTTGAATCTTGCAGTTTTTCACATTTTCTCACAAATTGACACTCTTTTGAACAACTGTAGCTCGATGAGTATTGGGTCAAACAATGAGTTTGACCAGTGAAATTTGAAGGAAATTAAATGCTCTACATCTTCCGAGATGCATGCGTTAGAGTTCAGTAGATATAATCAAAAAACTTGAGAAAGTGACCTAATTTTGCACTCTTTTCCCCTCCACAAGCTTGCTTGAAGAAATTATGCTGGAAAAATTGATTGCAAGACTCACTGGGCACTCATACATGATATCCCCGAGTTTTAACAAAATGGGAATATTCACGAAATTCAAAGTACCTATTGACTGGGCTCATTTTAGGACATGTGTATTCAAAGGGTATTTCTAGGTAATAATCATTTGCTGAACATTATCTAATGTTTAATAGGATATTCACTTTTTCACTAAGTACGCTGAGGCAAACGATAAATAAAGGATCTCAGCAGTCTAGCTATGCAAACAAGATATAATAGTGTGGGAGTTCCCCAACTTTTTTAGTAACAGATTTAGTTATAGGTCTAATAGCTAAGAACTAGCCAGATATCACAGTGCCCAACGGCATCATGGTGCACCTTTTGGGAAACCCCTGGAGTAGTGCATCGCAAAAATATCCCCAGTTAGTTAATTCTTTCATGTTTATTCGTATTTCGGTTAATGTTTGTGAATTGATTCTTTGTGAAACTCATTTCAATGGTTGTATGTTGTATGCAGAGTTGAGTATAGCATTGATGCTGAAAATAGTAGTGGTAAAAATTTCAAAACATTTTTTTTCCGAGACATAACATTCTAAAAATTTCCGATTGAGAAAAGGGCCCAACTTTTCACAACATCTCAAAAATCTAATGACTTACATTGATTCTTTTTACTGCGAGTGTATATATGTATAGTGAATGGTGAGCTGCAAATATTTGATAGAATATGGCCTATCTTAAGGACAATTCACTACCTGTAATATTCGAATGTGCTCAGTATATTCAGGTGAAAAATCTTGCACTGTAAGATGGAGGTTACACGGCAATCTGGTATCAATCTGACATAAATCTGGCCATCAATGCGGATCATCAATCCATCAGTCTACGCGTATAGAATCAGTTTCCCGTCAATCTGGCATCAATCCATGATTGATGTCAGACTGAAGTGATCCCGGATTGACCGTGTAACCTCCGTCTAAGAGTATAGAAGGCTTGAAAGAGGACGAAAAACAAACATGCAACATATAATCCATTATCAAGGCTCTCCTAAACGAACTAAACAAAGTGGAGAGGAAATTGAATCAACTCAGGAACTCTTGTTATTCAACAAATACTTGATTATATCAGCCACTTTAAAAGACAAGACTGGGTGGAAAAAAATGTTTTATCTACTATGCATCGAGTCTCCATAATAACTGGAGATTGACGTTTCAGTTACATTTCAGACATGATAGGCAACATTTTCTGCTACTTCTCCAGTATCCCTGTGAAGACCACCATCAATAACTAATTCAATGGGTTGGTAAGCTCGACCACTCAGTGTATTCACCATTTAGCACACAGTTCTCTTCTTATTATTGGATTCATGGAATTCATGGGATTCATGTACTATGGAATTTTAGTGTCGCACTCCTTATCATTAAAATATATGATAATTCAGCATTTATATATGAACTGTAGGTATTCTAATATTTAGAATTGAAATCCAACCAATCTTGATTCATTAGTTCATTTTTAGCAGAAAATATTTCCGTAGCGATCCATTATTTTGGTGGAATATTGTTACCGAGCAAGCCTCGAATGTATTCCGGATTTCATCATTTAGTACTTGAAAACATTCATCAGTCATATAAATAGACTGAAAGTCACAATTTGAAATTCAAAAGTAGTGACATTGTGTTATCTCTAGTTTCTGACCATCTTCGGCGTTGACTTTTATTCACAAACAACGGAATGTTGAAATCCACCAGCATAGCTCGGTAGTGACCAATGAAAGCTCCAAAAACTTCCACATATCAAAGTTAAGAGAATTTTGCCCAACAAACAATAGCGAAACAACATCAACGACGAAACAACTATTTCGTAACGTTTCGGAGTCTAAATCAGACTCCTTCGTCAGACAATAACCAAAATCGTCAGAATTATTTTTTGTTGTTGTAGCTATTCTGAAGATTTCCATTAGTGTCTAACGAAGGAGTCTGATTTAGACTCCGAAACGTTTCGAAATAGTTGTTTCATCGTTGATGTTGTTTCGTTATTGTTTGTTAGGCAACATTGTGCGATTTATTGCTTCTAACAAATATCTTGTGTTTCTTACGCAAGAAGCAATCCAGAAAATAATAATTTTTCATTTAATAGGTATTTTTCGGAGTTTTGGAGAGAAACCATTCAATAATGAAATTAGTACACCTGAATGTTATTTCTTGGATCCGTAAATTTGCATTTTTTCATATTATTTTATTCATTACTCTTTTGGTTCTTTATGATGGGCACAACTGAATCCTCTGATTTCAATTCATTCCGTGGCGAACAAAATATCATGATTTGTTGTAACTTCTAACATTCTACTCCGTGTTGGCGTAGACCATGCACGATCATTCGACTCCGGCCACGTGTCGAAGCGCTTTACTTCCAGTCCAGCCTAGCACGAAGCTATATTATATAATAAGTGGTGCAACTTACTTTGGATTACCTCTGAATTATGTCCCAAGTCATAAAAAGTTCTCGTGATGGATGAAATAAAAGGCAGAGCAGGATCTTCTTCAGGTATTGACGTTCCGGTAAATTTTATATGGGTAGATAAGTCGATTGCAGATAATGAATTCTTACTGGGAAGAACAACGATCTTCTTGAACAAACTATTGAACTTCTTGATAGCTTTCAGTTCAGCTCTAGAGTAACAGTGTTCACTCCGTAAGCTGGAAAGAGCCCTGAAAAATTATTGATATATTTTGAATTAGAACATAAACAGTAGCCTTGGAAAACCTGTGGATTGGAAGAATAAGGATCTAAATGTAGATGGCGTACGCTTGAGTAAATTGAGGTTCCCGGGTGATATTATACTGATTAGTGAAGATATAGAAGAACTGAAAAACATGTCGCAGGACCTAAACGAGCACTCAAAAAAAAATTGGACTCAAAATGAATATGCATAAAACTAAAATAACGAGCAACACGTAACACAATATATCAATTGACAACGTTTCCCTGGAGAACGTCATTCATATCTCGGCCACACCATCAAAATTTGCAAAGAAAATCAAATAGGATTCAACTATCGTGGGAAGCTTTTGGGAAACTCAGCTTTGTACTGAAAAACAAGGAGATACCAATTAGTCTCAAGCGTAAGGTGTATGATAGTTGCATACTACCATTGAGTACATATGGGTTAGAAACGATGGCATTGATAGCGAAAAACACAGAACAACTTAGGGTAACTCAAAGAGCGATGGAGCGGGCCATGCTAGGAATCACTTTAAGAGACAAAGTTCGAAACAGTACCATTCGGAGTAGAACAAAAGTAACAGATGTCATGAGTCGTGTAGCGAGGCTTAAATGGCAATGGATCGGCCATGTTGCAAGAGATAAGAGAAAACTCAGAAAAATGGACACAAAGAATAACAAACTGGAGACCCAGAGAAACAAAAAGAGATGCAAGGAGACCGCAGAAGAGGTGTATCAACGACGTGAAGAATGTATCCGGAAAACAATAACCGAGAGTTCCACAAGACTGAAATACATGGAAACGTTTGGAAGAGGCCTATGTCCAGCAGTGGACGAATACAGGCTGAGGAAGAGAAAGAGAAGAGAGACAGTAGAATCAGTTTATTATGACTTCCCCTATATTTACCAAGTGTCTAATATGACGTCATTACAAAAGAAGTTTGGTTTTCATGTAAAATTCTCTTAACGAAGTCGGATATAATGACTATGTTGGGTTAAAGTGACCGACATGCAATCTTCGGGAGGGTAAGTTGATACTCGACGACGTTCGACGTGAGCGTGGCCCATTTTTTTAGTAAAAAAAAAATTGTTTCAAGCACTGACGTGAATTCGGGAGCTTTTGCGCGTATGTTCTACTGTCCATTCTCCTTTATTGGACATTCTTAATCGAATTTACCATCGTGAATTATATTACCCATTCTCCTCTATCGGACACTCTTAATCAAATTTATCATGGTGAATTCGATTAAAAATTTTCTAGTGGTACGGTCCTCACAAAATTTTACACACGTCTTCATGTCGATATTCTACAACTAGTTAGCAAGCTTCAAATCGATCGAGTCTATATGTTTTGAGTTATCGAGGAAATAATATTCCAGATGGGTATAACTCCGAAAGCGTTGGGCCGATTGTGGCTTACAGCGAACTTAACTCACCCATTCAGATGCTCAACCTACCCATTCAGATGCTCAAACTACCCTGCAAGTCCATATCTCCTTTCGTTAAAGAGTTATTGAGTAACGGTCACCCATTCAGCTACTGAACGCACACAAGGCTCCTCGGATCTCCAACAATATAGATCCGATCGTGTTCAAACTTGGAACTTGGAAGTAGAGTTAGGTTCTGAAGGTTGTCGCAAAATTTCAGCCATGTCGGATGAATAGTTTCTGATATATAGAATTCAATGATTCCTAAAAATTTTCTGGTAATACGATCCTCACGAAATTTTTTAGAAATTTTGCGTTGGCATTCTACAACTAATAACCACCGAATTGGATCGGTTTTGGATTTCTCGAGTTATTTAGGAAATAACAACCAAATTTCAGATGGGTATAACTCCAAAACCGTTTGACCGATTATGCTTATAAACAAACTCAAATGTCGCATTCAGATGCACAACCTAACCTGAAAATTTCAAGTCGCTATCTCTTTCCGTTCTCAGGTTAACGTTACATGAAAAATATCCTTTAATCATTTTTTTTTAAATTTTATATTGATATGATTCTCACAAAAATTCACAAACATGTTTAGGTTTATATTCTCCAACTATTAAACCAGTTTCAATTCGATCGGATTTATATAGGTTGAAAACAAAATGATTACTCGGAAACCATTGGGCCGATTATGCCCATTAACGAACTTGTCCGTCGTATTGGGATACGTCACCAACTCTGAAAATTTGGAGTTGTTAGCTCTTTCCGTTCTCAAGTTATCGTGGCAACGGCCGGCCGGACGGACATAATCAAATTTGACCTCAAATTCTTCATCAGGGAGTTGAACCCAATCGTTTGCGACCATTTTCAGCGAAAAATTCGAAAATTACAGACATTTGGACAAAATGATAACGCGATGTTCCCCAGAACATACACGCGCAAAAATGAAAAAATTTACATGTATCGTACTTATTACGTAAAATATTAAATTTTGCTTAATATGCTGTATTTCTAACTACTAAAATGAATATGTCACTCAATTTTGATGACATAAGCAGGAAGCTCATTATGGTACTTAGTTCCATAATTAATTCATTATGGTACTAAGCACCATAATGAAATTCTTTATGAAAAAAAAAGCACTGACGTGAAGTCAGTCCTCTTTGGCGCGCGTGTTCACGATGGCTAATATGGCATTCACTGTCGGCTCAAAAATTAACATTGCTGTATCTAAGCTGCCATCAGGATAGAGTAACAAAGTTGGAAAAGAACACAAGTGAGTCTCCTTAGTCGCACAAGCTCCTAGAAGATTTGGGAGGGTCAGTATAATCCTAATCATGTTTATAGCACGCACGCCAAAGCAGATTGACCCCACGTCAATGCTTTTTTACACTTTTTCTTTGATTGTTAAGTCAATCTGCATTTGGCGCGCGTGCTATAAACATGATTAGGATTATACTGACCCTCCCAAATCTTCTAGGAGCTTGTGCGACAAAGGAGAGTCACTTGTGTTCTTTTCCAACTTTGTTACTCTATCCTTATTGCAGCTTAGATACAGCACTGTTAATTTTTGAACCGACAGTGAATGGTGTCCACTATCCTTTGGGTAGATCTTCAGCTCGCTCTATCCTTTGACCTTGAAGAAATCATCTTTAAATTCGAATTAGCTACCGGGAACACGCGCGCCAAAGAGTACTGACTTCACGTCAGTGCATTTTTTTTCAAGTTCCTTTAACAAATATAGCTATCAATACAGTTTGGCTGTTAGCTTTACCGTAGGTCGGAAAAAATTGCGGTTATGGGACCTCCGTTAGGAACACAATTGCCTCTTCTCCAAATCCGAACGTATTTTAATATAGATCTACCGAATATAGTTATTTATAAATTTGCCTCAGGGCCACCATACAGACATTTCAACTCGGAAACAACGCTATGGGTTATGTTGGGAGTGCTGAGGGATATTGTGAGGTCTTAAAATAATATTTATGGCAATTCAGTTCAATAATATTTATGGCAATTCAGTTCCCCCAAACTGACTAGTCCTTGCACTGAATTGCGATAAATATTATTTTAAAACCTCACAATATCGCTCAGCACTCCCAACATAACCCATACAACCCAAAAACAGTCACTTTTCTTCTGCGCATGCGCAATCTACTCGTGGCTGAAAGTCCTCTCAAAATCGCACACCTTAAAAAAAACTCCGATTCTCCAACACTAGTGGTTCAGAAGATATCGCATATTTAATCCACGCATACGCAGACCCTCACCAGGGGATTCTATGGAGAAATAGCATCCGCCACCCCAAAACCCCAATCCTCTCTGACGAAAACTACAGCAGTTGAATGACTTCTCATCTGCGCATGCGCATTACGAAAAATGCCCGGAAAGGGCAGCATGAACTTCAAAAAAATAGGTTTCGGAATTTCAAGCAAAATATTCCACAAAATAGAAGTAATTTTTTGAATTTTGTCATGTCACGTGATCTATATCGTTGAAACAAAATTTTAAAATTTTTGAAATATTTGTCACTCTATGGCCATCTGGTCAGTCACAAAAAACTCCGATTCTCCAACACTAGTGGTTCAGGAGATATCGCATCTTGAATCCACGCATGCGCAGACCCGCACCGGGGGATTCTATGGAGGAATAGCATCTTCCACCCCAAAACCCCAATCTTCTCAGAAGAAAACTCGAGCAGTTAAATTATTTCTCGTCTGCTTATGCGAATAACAAAAAATGCCCAAAAGAGGCAGTTACACCCCCAGTCGTTCACCGTTCAGACTAATTTTGAAAACCAATTTAAAATTCCACACATCGTTTACGCATTAATTCATTTGCCATGCTAGTAAGTGGTCCATATTTTAATCTGTTGCCCTCGTACATATCGACTTGATTCAGATAAACGCGCAAAAAATACTTCGGAACGAAATCTGATCTAAAGATGTTACAGATATTCCATGTAGAAATTCGAAATGAAATAATTTGTCGAGTTTGGGAGTTAAAAATTATAAACATTTTTTTTAGGCTCCTAGTGGTCTGTTCTCAGTGAAATTTGCACACACCAAGAGGTCATAATTCGTCACCGAAGTGTCAAAACTGAACTCTTTCCGATATTTTGTTTCGGAATTTCAAGCAAAATATTCCGCTAATAGTTAAAATTTTTTCAAATTTTTTCTACTCATGCTATCCCCACAAAAGTGCACAAGTGTTTCCATTGGTACTTCGCATCTAACTACTGAGTTTCAATTCAATCGGAGTATTTTTCGAGTTATACTGAAAACAAAATTTCAATTTAATTTTCAAATATTTAACATTTTTTTTTCTAGTTTAGAGCCATCCGATCAATACAAAACTTCGCAGGTCATGATTCTACAATTTGATGCTGAATTTCAGATAGATCGAGTAATCGGTTTCGGAAATATTCTTGAAAATCGTTTTAACTAGAAATGGCCGTAACTCCGAAACGGCCTAATGGATTTTGCCCATTAACGAACTTGTCCGAGATATTTACACTGCAACCATGTCCTGCAAATTTCAACGCTCTAACTCGTTCCGTTCGATAGTTATCGTGCTAACGGCCGGACCGGCCGGCCGGACGGACGGACAGAATTGAATTTGACCTCGAATTCTTCATCAGGGAGTCGAACCCAATCGTTTGAGACCATTTTCGTATGAAATATCGAAAAATACAGACATTGTAACGAAATGAAGCTCGCTGTTCCTTGCGGAACACGCGCGCAAAAACATGTGATGGTGAGATCAAAAAAGTTTATTCAAAATGCATTACTATCTACAAAACTATTTATTATGAATGATGAAAGAGCAATTACTACAATTTGCAATATTAATTCCAATGGATTCTAGAGTTTTTACATCAGTAGTTGATGCTTTTTAGTAACCTTGTAATCCTGTTCGGTTGTTGGCACCTAAAATTGCTTCTGATATTTTTTTATTTTGCTCTATCGAATTTTCGAGGTAATCTTCAGCAACAGTATTGCTTTTCCATCCGCCATGTCGTTTCACGGTACACAGATCAGCTCCATTATCGGCCAAAAATGAAGCAGACGATCGCCGAAAAGAATGCTCGGTATATTCTTCAGGGTGAGGTAAATAACAACATTACAAAATTGGTTCAAGCACCGACGTGAAGTCAGGAGCTCTTGCGCGTATGTTCTATTGTCCATTCTCCTGTATTCGACACTCTTATTGACTTTACCATGGTGAATTCTATTGTATGTCCAATACAGTGTCCAATACAGGAGAACAGACAATAGAATTCACCATGGTAAATTCGATTGAGAGTGTCCAATACAGGAGAATGGATAATAGAACTTACGCGCAAAATTACCTGACTTCACGAAAAAAAAATTGGTTCAATTGGTGTCTATTCTCCTGTACTGGACACTCTTAATCCAATTTACCATGGTGAATTCTATTGTCTGTTCTCCTGTATTGGACACTGTATTGGACAGACAATAGATTTCACCATGGTCAATTCGATTACGAGCGTAAAATACAGGAGAATGGACAATATGCGCAAAAGCTCCTGACTTAACGTCAGTGCTTGAACCAATTTTTTTTTCGTAAATTTTTTAAAATTTTCAAGGGCTACGTTTCTTACAAAGTCCTACACACGTATTTAAGTCGATATTCTATAACTAGTTACCAAGCTTCAATTCAATCGGGTCTATATATTTTTTGAGTTATCAGGGTTAGGTTGGTATAACTCCGAAACCAATGGACCGATTATGCTCAAAATCGAACATGACCCTCCCATTTAGATGCACAACCTACCCTGGAAATAGTAAGTGCCTATCTCCTTTCGTTCGAAAGTTATCGAAGCAACTATCACTTATCCAGCTAATGAACTCACACAAGGCTGCTCCGATCTCCAACAATATAGATTCGATCGTGTTCAAACATGAAACTCGGAAGTAGAGTTAGGATCTGAAGGCTCTCGCAAAATTTCAGAGATGTCGGAGGAATAGTTCATGATATGTAGAATTTTTTTCAATGACTTTAAAAAAATTTTTAGTGATACGATCCTCACGAGATTTTGCAAGAATGCGTTGGCATTCTACAACTAGTAACCATGCTTCAATTGGATCGGTTTTGTATTTTTTGAGTTATTGAGGAAATAACAACCAAATTTCAGATTGGTATAACTACAAAACAGTTGGGTCGATTATGCCTATAAATAGACTCGAATGTAGCATTCGGCTGCGCAACCAACCCTGAAAATTACAAATCGCTACCTATCTCTTTTTGTTCTCAAGTTATCGTGAGATCCCTAACTATTTTTCGTAATTTTTTTAAAATTTACTAGAGGTACCATCCTCACAAAATTCCACACACGTCTTTATGTCGATATTCTACAACTAGATACCAAGTTTCCAGATTGTTATAACTCCGAAACTGTTGGACCGATTACGCCCAACAACGAACTTAACTCTCTCATTCGGATGCGCAACAAAGCCTGAGAATTTCAATTCCCTACCTCCTTTCCTTCGAAAGTTACCGAGGCAACGGTCACCCATCCAACTACTAAACTTATCCAAGGCTGCTCGGATCTTCGAAAATATACATCCGATCATATTCGACTTTGGAATTTGGTAGTAGAGCTAGGTTTTCAAGGCTCTCGCAAAATTTCAGTGATGTCGGGCGAATCGTTTCTGATATATAGAATTTTTTTCAATTATTTTTCTTTCATGTGCAACTGTTGTTGAAAACGTGTGTGGAGTGCTCTGAAAGATTTGATCAAATCATAATTTCTTCATCATACCAACGAAAATTGAAGTGTTTACTTCTCGACGTCTCAGGTATACTAAAAACTGCCATCCTAACCCATGCATTCAATGAGAACATTTTTCATTTTCTCCTGGACATTTTCATTTCTTCTCGAGTGATTTGAAAGCGAAGGAATATCGATTCATAAATTCAACGGAAACGTGTTTAAAGAAAACAATCATTATCTCCAACATCTGTAAACGTATGATAATAAAGATCTGAACTCTGCGGAACTTCTAATCACGCTAAAGGTCACCACACATCCCGAGATCCACAAATCATTACTTGATCATGCCTTCTTGTGCGATATGTACCAAATCCATTTCATCTAAAGATAAGATAGCTTGCTCTAATTGCACGAACAACTTTCATACTGCTTGTGCTGGTCTCACTGCCCAGGATGTTAAATTCCTTGTAGAGTCAGAGGGTAAATTCACCTGTCAGGCTTGTGTTAGCAGTGTTAGGCTACTGAGAAGCAGTTCGAGTGGGAATACTCCAATTAATGCATCACAGTCTCCAAAGCCCACGTCTCCAAAACCAACTAATTTGGATTTGATATTGGCAAAACTGAGTATACTCGATAGCATAGCTTCTGATGTGGCCAGTATTAGGTCAAATCAGGCGGATATCTCAGCCCAACTCGCCGCCTGTAATGAAACATTAAAAATCCAAGGAGAACTCCTAGATCAACAGAGCTGTGCACTCAAAGTATGTCAAACTGACATTTCAGCCCTGCAGTCAGCTCATAAAACAATAGATAATGAACTGTCAGTTGTGAAGTCGAAGGTAGCCGGGATGGTCGAAATATCTGAAACTATGAAGCAGATGAGCCACCCGCAGCCCGACGCAGCCGTGTCACCGGAGGAGGTGATTCTTCGTGTGAAAAGGTCATACAATCTTCTCATCAGAAATGTGCCCGAAACTGGTGATCCTAGTAATGATGAACTCATCGCCCGAGAGGTGGTTGGAGCAGTTGATGGTGGGTCAGCTGCACGTGTGTGCTCTGTATATCGAGTTGGATCATCTAGTTCTAACCAAAAGAGACCCTTGAAGGTTGAGTTCAATAACCCAAACGCCGCCACCAATATACTCCGCAATAAAAAGGTGCTGTTGGGTCATCAGAATTTCAAAAGATTCACTCTCTCCGACGATAAAACACCCATGCAGACGAAACAGCTCCAGGACCTTCGTAGCGAACTTGAACAGTTGCGCCTTGCCGGTGACGTGAACGCGAGCATCAAATATATTAAAGGTATCCCAACCATAGTTCCATCAGATTCTTCCAACTCAAAAAACTAATTTTGCCCCTAACTGTATGGCCAATCGTGTATACCAATCTGGCATCATTGTCTGCTAAATTTGATGAGCTCCTCCTCCTTGCAGAGGATTGTAAACCTTCCTTCATACTGATAGCAGAAACGTGGATGCACCCAGCAAAGCCCGACCTCGCCGTTCAAATTCCCAATTACACAATCTACCGTTGTGATAGTAGCACCACCCCAGGTTATGCAGGGGTTTGCATTTATGTTGAGGATAGCATCTCTAATTCTTTCAGTGTTTCCAACTATTCCCTGGCTACTCCCGGATTGGATAATATATTTTTAACAATAGAAAGTCCTGGTTTCTCTCTGTGTATTGGCTGCATATATCGTCCTCGACCCTCCATCTATGATAATCAGTTATCCAAGTATATCTCTGACTTATCTAGTTCACACAAAAACGTTCTGATAGCCGGAGACTTCAACCTCAGTGACATTAGAGAGTGGCCCCTATCCCGTTCTCTTTCTACTAGTTCTCCTTCAATGCCATATATCGATCTGTTGAATAATACTAACTTGCATCAATTAGTCGACCACCCGACCCGGTACAGAGTCCACCAGCAACCTACAACCCCTGATCTGGTTTTAACCAATGATGTCAACTTGATTTCGGAAATCGTATACGGCCCTGCCCTAGGAAAATCAGACCATATAGTCATATCTAGTAAGATTCAACTATCTCTTCCCACCCAACGTCAACCCAAAATTAATAGTTACAAAACCATACACTATCAAGGGATCAATTCTCAGTTCTCCGAAACAGATTGGAGTGATGTACTTGGCGACGGGGGTGTAGACGACAAGTGGAACAGATTGTATGCTTATGTTAACAGGGTGGTTGACAAGCACACGACAACAAGAGACGTCAGAGTAAATCCAATTAAACCATGGATAAACTGTAGCATTCTTCGAATGATTAAGTTCAAGAAGTCCCTTTGGCAGAGATACATCCGTAGTAGAGAAACTCATGACTTCGAGAGACACAGAATATTTTCCAACGACCTATCAAAAACCCTACGTGAAGCCAAATCTGGATTTATCAATAACTTGGCCACTTCAGGTGACAGGAAAAGATTTTTCAAGTACACACGGCAATGTCTAAACACTACTTCTTCTTTGCCTCTTGTACGCGACTCTGAGGGCTCCGTTGCTGTGGATCACAAATCTTCAGCTGAGATACTGGCCAACACTTTCTCAATGATGTTTACAACCGAACCTGATACACCACTGCCTGCTTTGAAACTCTGTCGCAACCACTTTTCATTGACCACTATCGAAGTTAATCGTCTATCTGTCCAAGAACAGTTGCAATCTCTAAAGGTCTCTTCATCCCCTGGTCCAGATCGTCTCTCTTCGAGGTTGCTAAGAGAATGTGCGGAGAGTCTTAGTTCACCTCTATTCAATATATTTTCTC
This sequence comes from Halyzia sedecimguttata, assembly GCA_937662695.2. Classification (NCBI taxonomy): domain Eukaryota; kingdom Metazoa; phylum Arthropoda; class Insecta; order Coleoptera; family Coccinellidae; genus Halyzia; species Halyzia sedecimguttata. Next base: position 2,603,770 of record OW569416.2, on the reverse strand, counting down.
TCTCACTTAGTTCTGGTACTCTCCCTATCTCATGGAAATCCGCACTGGTATCCCCTATCCATAAAAAAGGCGATAAGCAGAACCCCAATAACTTTCGACCAATTAGTCTCACCTCTGTGGTCTGCAAGGTTCTGGAGCGGATTATAAGCAGCCAAATGCTTGATTTCTTCCTTCATCATAATATAATACCCGACACCCAGCATGGTTTTATCAAGGGAAGATCGATCATCACCTGCCTTCTGACTTGCCTTGATGGATGGACGAGGATGCTAGACAGAAAACTACCTGTGGACGTGGTATACTTGGATTTCTCCCGAGCCTTTGATAGAGTACCCATAAACCGCTTGATACATAAACTTGATAATTTTGGAATTCGTGGCCCCCTTCTTCAGTGGATCAAAGCATTTCTGACCGATAGGACATTTGCAGTTAAGATTGGTTCTACCGAATCCAACCCACGGAACGTTATAAGTGGAGTTCCGCAGGGGTCGGTCCTGGGACCTCTTCTGTTTCTGGCCTATGTGAGTGACTTAACATACGGCCTTAAGTCGGGAAACGCCTCATTCGCTGACGACATTAAATTGTTCAACTGCCCACTTGATGACCATGCTAGTCTACAGAATGATTTGGATGCGGTGTTGGGATGGACTTCTGAGTGGTTGATTCCCCTGAATGCCTCCAAGTGCAAAGTTCTCCATCTTGGCAGCAATAATCCAAAACTCAGCTACTTCATCGATGGCGTACAAATCGAGGGTTGCACTTCTCACGTTGACTTGGGTGTTGTCATTTCCAGTGATCTCTCATGGACGGAACATATTCTGCATACGATAAACAAGGCGAAGCGTGTACTTCATGTGGTCCTGAACTCGTTCCGGGGCACTAGTGTGGGGACCATCGCCCAGATCTACAAATCATATATCCGGCCCCTACTGGAATTCGCTGGCCCTGTATGGCATCCATGGTTGTTGGGCGATGCTGCCTTACTCGAGAACTTCCAACGTCGCATCACTCGAATCCCTTTTGGCACCAATAGACCAGATTACAATGAGCGCCTTCAAATCATGCAACTACCTTCTTTTGCTGATCGTCGCCTAAGAGGTGATTTGATAATGACTTATCGCGCACTGAAAGGTCTCTTCGGGTTGGACATCTCTCACCTGTATACACTGAACTCAAACCAACTACGTGGTCACGATCTGAAATTGAATAGAGAAGCCTTTAGATCCAAGTGCCGAGAGTTCTTTCTTAGTAACCGAGTGTTCGGATACTGGAACAGTTTGCCTTCGAGTGTTGTGGCTGCGGAGTCGGTTAATGCCTTTAAGAACAGACTTGATGAGTGGAATGTGAATAGACTTTGAACTAGTACTTTTATGGCGATATTGTTCATTTTAAATTGATTTTTGATTTTCTCTTTTTTCTGTCATTTATCTTAGGGTCAATTCTTATGTTTCTTTATTATTTTTTGCTGTGGCCTGTCTTCTGCAGTTGCACAGATTATAATTTCTATGCTAGAGTTAAATAGGTTTACCTCAACTCTGTTAACAAATGTAATAATAATAATGTAATAATAATAAATTTTCTAGTGATATGGTTCTCGTGAAATTTTGCAAGAATTTTCGAGCCGGCATTTTACAACTTTAAACCAAGTTTGAATTGGATTGGTTTTGTATTTTTCGAGTTATTGTGGGAATAAAAACCAAATTTCAGATGGGTATAACTCCGAAACCGTTTAGCCGATTATGCATATTAATAAATACAAATGTCGCATTCAGATTCACAACCTACCCTAAGAATTGCAAGTTGCTATCTCTTTCCTTTCTCGCGTTATCGAGACGTGAATAATATTTTTTAATAATTTTTTTGTAATTTTCTTGTGACACGATTCTCACAAAATTTCACAAACGTCTTCGCATTTGTATTCTACAACTTGCTACCAAGTATCAATTCGATCGGATCTGTATTGGTTAATGACAAAATTATTACTCGGAAACCGTTGGGGCGATTATGCCCATTAACGAACTTGTCCGTCGTATTTGGATACGCCACCTACCCTGATAATTTTAAGTCGCTATCTCTTTTCGTTCTCAAGTTATCGTGGCAACGGACGGCCGGCTGGCCGGACAGAATCAAATTTGATCTTAAATTCTTCATCAGTGAGTTGAACCTAGTCGTTTGAAACCATTTTCGTCAAAAAAGTACATACGCGTAAAAAGTGGCTATAACTTTTAGCATTTTACCAAAGGAATGAATTCCAATGGGCTGTTTCATGCATTTCTTATTTTTATAAGTGACAAAAAAACGTCGATGGTTTGTGTTGCAAGGTCGTATTTTCACATATTGTCTGACAAGTTCTACCATATTCAATCCTGAGATTTTTTCCGATGTCACAAAAAATTCTCATTATCTTTGTTTTTGTATTTGGTAAAGTAATTCTAAAAACGGGTCCTTCATCTATAGTACTGTCATTCAGTATTTTTACTTGGAAAGTTTTCCGGGAGTTTTGAAAATTGGCAATTTTATAGATTTTGATATGCTCTTTCCAAATTTCAACTTTGCCACCTCGTATGTTTGCCGCTCGCCCCGCCATATTGAAAAAATGGCGCCCAAAAAGAGTTTTTTGATAATAACTCCTTTCCGACGCATTTTACAGAAAAACATATCCACACAAAATAAAAGTAGAGATAATTTCCTACAATTTATGTCATAACCTTTTTTTCCCTAAAACTAATAGTTTCGGCGTAGGAACGCCGTAAAGTGTAATTCAATACACGTTTCGGCAGAAATACTCATTTCCACACCACCATGAGGTAGAGTAATCGGCGGGTTTTTTTTTCGTGGTATCCCCTGTAAGCCTAATCCACATCTGACTCAATATTCAAATATTTAGTTCAATTTCCGTCGCTTCATTCTTGTTGACGGACCAGGTGTTGAGTTTTCATCGTCTTCAATACCGATTGAAATATCGAAGACGGAAGTTTCTTCGGCATCATCGACGATGGGATCATCAGTCTCATCGTCGTCTTCTTCGTTCTCGATTTCATCGTCTATTTGCCCGAGAATAGTGTCCGTTTCTTCTTCTTCAATGCCGTCTTGTGACGGGAATTGCGAATTATTGCAAGAACCACCACAGTTCGTGCACACGACGGAGCACTTTAGTCCTGCTTTTCTGCATCCGCAAGCTTTTTGACAACCTTTCTTGCATTTGCAAGAAATGAGTTTCAGTAAGCTTTCCGAAGCAGGGGGATCGAATGTAGTAACAGGAATGAGCCCGTTCTCGTCTTTGTTCCATCCCCATTGTTCTGCATTTTGTTCGTTTCCATACCATTGCTGAATTTGGTGATAAGTTCGAAACGAATGTTGTCGTGCTGATGCTTCTGTTGGTGGTAGCGACGCAATATTAAATTTTCTCTTATATGCTGATGCTGTAAAGCATGCATATCGATATCTATATTTACTTAGAGATGTACTTTTCCGACTTTTCACATCGCTGTAGCTGTATAATGCGATGAGGAAAAGTTCTCCAGCTTTAGCACTGACTTCTGGATCAGCATTTGGATTTTTAAATACTTCGATAACCTCGTTTAAATCTGGGTTTTTTGTACTTTAATAAATTTCATTTTTCCTTGATAAAATAATGCTGATGTGGTATCACTAAAGGCATGTAAAAATGCATTATGATTTGCGGCTGTTTTATCTTTTATACTGTTTATGGAGTATATTTGTCGTGAAATATTTCCTTTTCCTGGTTTGAGGATGTATATATTTGGATGCGTTGATAGTGCCGTCAAAAAAACGAGAAGATCTATATCTTCCCCAACAACTATAACGAAATCAAATGCCGATGAGAAGTTTATTGCGGTCTTAATGATTAACGTATCCGCATCTTCGGTGGCTTGTTTAACCACGAAGTGGTTAAACGTTGGTGTGGATGTATAATGGTTTACGGCGCTCGTACGCCGAAACTATTGATTTTAGGAAAGAAAAGGTTATGACATAAATTGTAGGAAATTTTCTCTACTTTTATTTTGTGTGAATATGTTTTTCCTGTAAAATGCGCCGTAAAGGAGTTATTATCAAAAAACTTATTTTGGGCACCATTTTTTCAATATGGCGGCGCGAGCGGCAAACATACGAGGCAGCAAAGTTGAAATTTGGAAAGAGCATATCAAAATCTATAAAATCGAATATTACAGACATTTGAGAAAAATGATAGCACGCTGTTCCCCACGACATGCGGACAAAAATACATTGGAAATCAACTGACTCAAATTTCAAAATAAATAAAATAGTGAAATCACTTTGCGGGGATTTGAACCCAGATCTCCAGCAGGACAGGCAAGGATATTAACCTCTCGGCTGTCAAAGTGTTGTTACTATTCTGAGATATACAGGATTCTAAATTTCAGAATAAGTAGATACCAGTTTGAAATATTATTTTCACAATATTTGCTATAATACAGACCCGATCTAGCTGAAATCCGGCACTCGATTGAAATATGGACGGAAGTGACGTCAGGATTGCGCAAACATGTTCTTTTGTCTTTTCAAGCGAAATACTGCATGAACCTTCAAGCCTTCTTTCATCAACCTAGTACTTGATTTCAATTCGATCGGATCTGTATTGCTGTGATGTGTGTAACTTTCGAAGTTATGTGCATCCGAATGCGACATTTGAGTTCCATAATAGGCATAAGCGGCCGAATTGTTTTGGAGTTATACACATCTGGAAATTTTGTTGTTATTTCCTCTGTAACTCAAAATATATACAGATTCGATCCAATTAAAACTCGGCAATTACAAATTCTGTGGTCATAGACGATTCTCTCATTATTCAAGTCTGTCATTAAAGTGCTACGAAATGTATTCATATCTTATAAAAAAATGGGTTCAAGCCCTGTGGACAGGAGCTTTCTGGCGCTCTAGTTCAAACAGACAAATTATATCTCCAAAAGTATTGGTTTCTCAGAGTTGAGAATTATATCAATGTATTCTTATGATAGAACTACATCATAAAGGAAATTCAATTCAAATAATAGTTTATTTATCAAGATTAAATGAGCAATCTGAGAATGAGAACTGCACCATGGAAGAAACCAAATTAAAATAGCTGAAATGAATTTGACTCTCTCTTATAGAACAGGATGAAATGTACGAGTATGAACACAGATCATATAATAAAGCTTAGATGGAATATTTATAGCATTCTGTGAAAACATAAAAGTACGATTCATTATTGAAATTTAGAACTTCATCTTAGCAGAAATTGAATTCAAACATCATAGAAGAATTTAAATTCAACAAGAGTGCCAAAAATTATCAATCCAAAACCAATAGACGAATTCTACCCAACAACGAACTCATCCGAGATATTCATTCAACAATTCTATGATGAACGATAATATATATATTTCCTCACATCTACTCCAATTCCAATACACCAATATTCCAGTTTTGTTTTTAGTGGAGATATTCTGAACTCAATATTATTAACTTACCATTACCATTCTCATCATCATATGGATTGACCATCGGCATGAAAATAACAACCAACAAAAAGTATGATATCATATTAGAATTCTCATATTTATAGGATTGCTGGAATGAATGACAATGAGACAACGTCATGTCTCACGAAAATAATTTGACATTATAACAATTCATAGAATACCCACAGAATAATTCTATCATTGTGTGAAAACGTAGAAATACGAATTACATTGAAATTTTGAAAAATCATATCTCCGAAAATATTAGCTTGTGAGAGTTAAAAATAATATGAATGGATTCTTATGGTAAAACTGCTTATTGAAAAAAATTTAATTTGGAATTTGTTTCGTAAAAAAAAATTTTTTTTTTGTTACTCCGAAACCATCTGTCCGATTTTTCCCAATAACGATTTTAGCTGAGATATTTATCCCCCAAACTTACTCTGAAAATTTCAACTGTCTAGCTCATTCCGTTCGGGAGTTATAGTGCCTACGGCCGGACCGGCCGGACGGCCGGACCGGCCGGATAGAATGAATTTCGACCATGGATTCTTGATCAGTGAGTCGAACCAAATCGTTTAAGACCATTTTCATCGAAATATTCGAAAATTACAGACATTTGGGCAAATTGATAAGCACTCAGTTCCGAGGAACTAGAGCGCCAAAAACTATGTCGAATACTCAATTCAATAGATTAACAAAAAAATCCCAAAATGTACGCATACCAAAACAACTAACACATTAATTACACTTGAATATAATATACTTTATTTTTAACAACAGCGTAATACCGAGTGAATTTACAATTATTTACGAGTGTCAAAGTGACAACTCCATGTCCTTGAGATTCGAACTATGTTCTAATACTGATTCGACGCATCGGCCATTTCGTACTAAAAAACAAAACAAATATTCTATAACCTGACTACGGAATCTCCTACTGGGTTCGATTGCAACTCTAAACCATACAGGGACCCACTCAAAATATACACAAAGTTTCATCAAAATCACCCGCATCGTATAGGAGTAGTTCAGACACATACACGCTTACAGTAGAATTTTATGTATCAAGATGTAAAGATCATCCTCCAAACTATATAACTATACATTCCGTTACACTGTAGTTTTATTCCATATTCCCTTTGATTTATGAAATTTTCTAGTCATAAGATCCTCCCGAAATATTGCAGTATGTTATTGGGAGAACACAATTTCAGATGGCTATAACTCCGAAACCACTTGGCGGATTTTACCCATTACCGAATTTATACGGGCGCATTTGAACTTCAAAACCTACCCTGCAAATTTGGGCACCTTAACTCATTTCGTTTAAGAGTTATCGTGCTTACGGACGGTCGGATGGATAGTATTGAGTTTGACCACGGCATCCTTATTAGTTCTTCTTTATAGTTCTCATCAAAGATTAGAGTAGAAAGATAGGAAACGCCCCTTTATTCGTAGTGCTAAAAACCGACTAACTTTTCGGCCGAAGCTATTACTAGTGAGGCAAGTGATGGCGCTGAAATGATATAGAATGTAGAGAAATCTACAACTTTAGGCGCGAATTTCAAACCTAGCCATAGCGTTTCTGATGGAGGATCTAATTCTTAGATAGGATGTCATCAAAAATTAGATAGAATCTGAATTCTATCTAAATTTGGATGACGTCCCACTGGATATAAGAAATAATTGAAATGAATTATGTTTTTATTCATGGATATAGCTTTCTTTGTAATTGAGGAATATGACAGTAAAACGTTTTCAACATTGTAAAGTTTATAATATCTTTTATTACTGATGAATACAAATATGATGATAGTAATAATGAATATAAAACTAAATAAATGAGAAATATAATGAAAAAATAAATAAAAACAATAATGCAAGTTTGAGCAAATTATGATAATGAAATCCTAGTGGGAAATGGATTCCAAATCAAGCAGAAACAAATTTTCAAATTGCTGAGCCAAGTAATATTTAATGTATGTAATAAATAATGAATTATTCAGCCTGGAAAGCCGTGGTTGTGGCTTGTGGCAATTTGGATAATAGTCACAAACTATTTTTGGCGCTCTAGTTCCTCGGAACTGAGTGCTTATCAATTTGCCCAAATGTCTGTAATTTTCGAATTTTTCGATGAAAATGGTCTTAAACGATTTGGTTCGACTCACTGATCAAGAATCCGTGGTCGAAATTCATTCTGTCCGGCCGTCCGGCCGGCCGGTCCGTCCGGCCGGCCGGTCCGGCCGGCTGGTCCGGCCGTAGGCACGATAACTCTTGAACGCAATGAGCTAGACAGTTGAAATTTTCAGAGTATGTTTGGGGGATAAATATCTCGGCTAAGTTCATTATTGGGCAAAATCGGACAGATGGTTTCGGAGTAACAAAAAAAAATTTTTTTTTTTACAGAACAAATTCCAAATTAAATATTTTTCAATAAGCAGTTTTACCATAAGAATCCATTCATATCATTTTTAACTCTAACAAACTAATACTTTCGGAGATATGATTTTTCAAAATTTCAATGATAGAATTATTCTGTGGCTATTCTATGAATTGTTATAATGTCAACTTTGACGTTGTCTCATTGTAATTCATTCCAGTAATGGTATCAATATGAGAATTAGAATATTATCATACTTTTGTTGGTTGATATTTTCATGCCGATGGTCAATCCATATGATGATGGGAATGGTAATGGTAAGTTAATAATATTGAGTTCAGAATATCTTCACTAAAAACAAAACTAGAATTGAGGAATGAATATCTCGGATGAGTTCGTTGTTGGGTAGAATTCGTCTATTATTGGTTTTGGATTGATAATTTTTGGCACTCTTGTTGAATTTAAATTCTTCTATGATGTTTGAATTCAATTTCTGCTTAGATGAAGTTCTAAATTTCAATAATGAATCGTACTTCTGTTTTCACAGAATGCTATAATTATTCTATCTAAGCTTTATTATATGATCTGTGTTCATACTCGTACATTTCATCCTGTTCTATAAGAGAGAGTCCGTTCATTTCAGCTATTTTAATTTGGTTTCTTCCATGGTGCAGTTCTCAGATTGCTCATTTAATCTTGATAAATAAACTATTATTTGAATTGAATTTCCTTTATGATGCAGCTCTATCATATGTGTACATTGATATAATTCCCAACTCTGAGAAACCAATACTTTCGGAGATATAATTTTATTCTCTTCCATATTATTGATTGCATACATTACGAAGTTTTTGATTGATGCAGTTTATAACCATAAAATACGGAGCACTGCCACTAGCTAAATGAATCATTTTGTTGTAAAAGCACACAACATAATTTATAAAAACGATTCTGAACACTGTGAGAGTTTGTCATCAGTTTGTTTATATGCTGACTTGTCCATGATGAGCACAGAACATGATGAGAACATAAAGGACTAGACAGCTGAATAGGTTAATTTCTTGGCTATTTTCATAAATATAGGTTTTCTATTTGTAAAATAGCCTGAATTCAATTATTCTAACCAGATGACTGTACTACTTGTACTAGTGAGGCAAGAGATGGCGCTCGCGTCAAGTTAGTCGCTTAGTTTCCTATCTTTCTTCTCTTTAATCTTTGGTTCTCATAAAAAGTTACAAGAGTTCTGCTGTGGTCATCTTGATTGCTAGATTATTAGCTGAGTAGCTGCATTCGGAAGGAGATCCCATTGACGCTGAGAATTCTTCCCTTGAATCGATCAAAAATGTTCAATATATGTGTATTTAAATAATATGGAAAAATTATATTAACAGTGAGCAAATGCCATAAAATATGATATAATTAACAGACACTCTGAAGAAAACATTTTAGTCTTTAATAATGTCAGAGCTTTTAGACAATTTTTTTCCTGAAACTTTTAGTACTCAAATAATCCCGAAGCTTAGGCTTAACATCATACAGAACAATTTCTTCCTTGGGATTACATAATTTCACCACATACTTCTCCAAGTAAAGTTCTTCGGGATCGGAAAAAGCAGATCTAGAATAACAAACCGAATGAGTTTCTGTCTTTCTATCGAATTTGTCCTTATGTTTGCGCTTCGATTTTTCTCCCTCATTTTCACAGCTCATAGAGCTCTTCCTCCCACGTTGCCTTTGATTTTTCCCTTTAATCTTGCTTTCCTCGAAATTCAGTTGTAATTCATAGGGATTTCCTTCGTGTATCTTGTCGAAGAGAAAAGGAAGACAGTGCTTGGTATTTATATATGAACGTTGGTCTGAGTTCTCAGATCTTGAAGATCCCTGGCTGTCATTGATATTTCGTAGCTCCCTTATGATAACTGTGGGACTGGTCTCTTTCACCAAACGTTTTGCATAAAATCTTTCCTCACAAACCCCAGACTTTCGTCCCTTGCGCTTCTTAGTCGATGCTATCTCACAGAAATTGTCCCTGTCTAGATCCTTCCTGACAAACTTCCTTTCAAATTCGAACTCTGTGTTGGGTGTCGAGGAAGTTAAATTCTCAGAATTCTTCATATCTTCGTACTGTGTTGATTCGTTTTGTACGATCTTCAAGTTACTCTTTTTTGCCTTCAGCTGATTTTTGGCATCATACGTTTTGGAATGTTTTTTCGCAGATGTTGTTTTAGGTGAACAAGGTTTTTTCTTCACATGGTCAATGTATTGCGTACCTTTTTCCACAAAAGAGCATTTCTGTTTCGAGGCAGCCAAATAATGTTCCGAAGTTTTGAGCTTTTCAGTTAACTCTATAAGTAGTTTGCTCAAAACAGTAGTATCGTTGAGTCTATGATCATCCATACATAATATGGAGAAAGTTTCATGACTTTGTGGTTTACTTCCTGATATTTGCGTACCTGCATCTTCACGTTTGGAAACAACTTCGTCGCTTCTTGTTAATCTAATTCCCCCCATTTCAACCCCAACTCTTTTGGTCTCAACTTTGATTTTTCTCTCAGACATTTTCGAAGCTTCAGATTGACACACTTGCAGTTTCTTATTGTGCACCCTTTCGACCAAATCATATTGAGTGTTCGAGTTTCTATAGCATCTTGGGCTTGAATTGTTGTGCAATTTTATGTTTCCATAGCCATAATCGTAATGGTAGGGATTGTATCTTGAATCTTTCTCCATGTAGAGCCAATTATCGGAGGTTCCATATCGCGAACTTCCAGGATATTTTAGATTATAATAGTTATACCCATCAGAATGTAGCTTTCTGAAAGAGGAAGGATATGTGGCAGGGGTTTTATATTTAAAATAGTCATATTCCATGTGAGAGTAATCCTTGAACTCGGGCCTCTCATTATATTCCTTGTTGCTATGAGCTAGGACGTTACCGTTGGAGTACAAAGATTTTCTATTGGAAGGTAAGTAATTTTTGTAGAAATTTCGATATTCTGATCCCATCGGATGCCACTCAAGTCTTGGGGATACACAATATCCATCTTCCCATTTGACCTTCTTAGACGTATTCAGAATTTTAGAGCTATTGTATTTATTATCTGGCCTGGATGGATCTTCCCCATGTCTTGGGCGGATCGGAAACAATTCGGGTTTTTTCAGATATTCATTGTTCAGATGCATACTGGAACTTGGAAGAATTGTGGGTTTGAGTAAGTTACACTTCTTGTTGGATTTCTCCATTGGAGTATTGAAAGCAGGGTACTGCTTCGACGAATTGTTTACATCATCATTCTGCTTCCAGCAATTTTTGGTCACTTCCTGCAAACGGTTCACTTGAAATTGCTTCTGGTAGGAATGCGAAGGTACGCTGCCTGGTCTCTTTGAACATCTTCTTAGGAACTCGTGATTTGGATGTAGAGAAACTTCCGTGTTGACATCTCTATTCGATATGAGGATTTCTTGTGGATGAAATTTGTGGATACGTTCGAATTTCGCTTTGTACCGAGGATGGTAGTTGTCGTTCAGGGCGAAGTCTAGAAAAGAATTTGCGATCAGGCTTGAAAGTCGGAAAGCAACAATATTTCTTCTTCCTTCTTGTACATACTATCATAAAAGTATCCCCATTTTAAAAAATTTTTTGTTCACATGTAATAATTAAGTGTTATCAATCAATTTTAAGATACTCGATGATTTACTATTTCTAGATAAAAATATTCGTTCGATTCATTCGGATAATAGTTTTTGCGCGCATGTTCTGGGGAACAGTGTCCTATCATTTTGCCCAAATGTCTGTAATGTTCGAATTTTTGGCCGAGAATGGTCGCAATCGATTAGGTTCGACTCACTGAAGAAGAATTTGAGGTCAAATTTGATTCTATCCGGCTGGCCGTTGCTACGATAACTTGTAAACGGAAAGAGATAAGGACTCTACATTTTGAGCGTAGGTAGCACGTCAAATGCGACGGACAAGTTTTGAAACAAATTTTGTTTCCAAACTGTCCAGATCCGATCGAATTGAAACTTGTTAACTAGTTGTAGAATACCGACAAAAGGAAGTACGTGAAACTTTGTTACGATTGTATCACCAAAGAATTGAAGAAAAAATTTTCAAATAATATTATTTATCTCATGATAACTTGAGAACGGAAAGATATAGCGACTTGCAATTTTTAGGGTGGATTGCGCATCTGAATGCGACATTTGAGTCTGTTAATAAATATAATCGGCTAAACGGTTTTGGAGTTATACCTATCTGATTTTTTTTGTTATTTTCTCAATAACTGAAAAAATACGATATCGATCACGAATTGCCAAAAACTATTAGATTATCTAAGACGTTCCATTCTTTTAAAAACAATTTGAGAACTTATCTTGAAAATTGTTAAATTTATTTTACTTTACTATAAATATAAATATTAATTTATGCTAGATCAGACATAGAGAACGTCCAGTTAATTTCCGTCGAGGTGGCCAACGATATCCATCGAATATTTATATTTTTGTATCTAGAAATATGTGTCCATATATGTATATTGTATAGAGTGTGTAAAGCGCCATACGCTAAATAAATAAATAAATGTATAAGAAATGTATATCTGTGATGACAACTTATGTTGATTAACAGTATTATCAATAAATCAAATCAAATCAAATCACATTCAAACATGGTTATTAGTTTGAGAATGCCAACGCGTAAATTTTTGCGGAATTTCGTGAGGATTATATCACTAGAAAATAAAAAAAATCTTCGCAAATCATTGAAAAAAATTCTATATATCTGAAACTATTCGTCCGACATTTTGTGAGAGCCTTCAAATCCTAATTTTACAGGCAAGTTCCAATTTTGATCACGATCGGATCTATATTGTTCTATCTTGTACTCTTGGGTGAGTTCAGTAGCTGGGTGACTGTTTCCCCGATAACTTTCGAACTTAAATAGATGGCGACTTGCAATTTTCAGGATAGGTTGCGCATTCAAATAGGACAGTTAAGTTTGTTGTTGGGCTTAATCGGTCAAATGGTTTCGGAGTTATACCCATCTGGAATATTATTTTCTCGATAACTCGAAAAATATAAATCTGATCGAAATGAAACTTGGTAATTAGTTGTGTAATACCGATATAAAGGCTTAAGTGAAATTTTGTGAAACATGAGAACAGAAAGAGATAGCGACTTGCAATTTTCAAGGCAGGTTGCGGATCCGGATGCGACATTTGAGTTCGTTACACATCTGAAATTTTGTTGTTATTTCCTATATAACTCAAAATATCCAATTAAACTAAAACTAGGAAATTACTTGAAAAATACCGACGTGCTAATTTTAGCGGTATTTCGTGAATATCGTATCCTTTTTAGATGTTGATGACAACGACAGCTCTGACGGGGGCCCCATTGGCCTTAAGATCGCAGAGCAACGTTAACAACTATAACACTATACAATATATATATATATCCTGAAATTACTTGAGACGTATGTTTTTTTGTATAATATTGTATATTTATCTTAGACGATTCTCTCATTACCCTAGTCTGTCATAAAATGGTCCGAAATGTATTAATATCTTATAAAAGCTGAGAAAACGGTCTATATCGATGGTAAATTTGATTAGGATTGTCCAATATGAATGAATAGTGAAATCTTCATAAATTTTTGTCTAATATTTAATATCTTAATTTTATACTTGCGAAAAAGAATATTTAAGCTGTCTTTTTTGGCGCTCTAGTTCCTCGGAACTGAGTGCTTATCAATTTGCCCAAATGTCTGTAATTTTGGAATATTTCGATGAAAATGGTCTTAAACGATTTGGTTCGACTCACGGATCAAGAATCCGTGGTCGAAATTAATTCTGTCCGGCCGGCCGGTCCGGCCGGCCGGCCGGCCGTAAGCACGATAACTCTCGAACGGAATGAGCTAGAGAGTTGAAATTTTCAGAGTAGGTTTGGGGGATGAATATCTCTAAGTTCGTTATTGGGCAAAATCGGACAGATGGTTTCGGAGTAACAAAAAAAAAATTTTTTTTTACGAAACAAATTCCAAATCAAATTTTTTTTAATAAGCAGTTTTATCATAAGAATCCATTCATATCATTTTCAACTCTAACAAGCTAATACTTTCGGAGATATGATTTTTTAAAATTTCAATGTAAATCGTATTTCACAGATTGATATAATTATTATTCTATGTATGAATTCTCATAATGTCAACTTGACAGAAGGGAATATTGTAACTTCAAAAATATTGGGGTTGAAATACTCGTATTTTAGCGATGCAACAGGAACCTCACCCGAAAATGTTTGAAAATATTACGTAAATATTGAAAGCATAATTCTGTAGTTTGGTGAACGTAGATCAGAAAATTTTTGATCGATTACAAGGTAATTTATTATTACTTATCTAATAAACTATTATTTGAATTGAATTTCCTTTATGATGCAGTGATATCATATGAATACATTGATATAATTCCCAACTCTGAGAAACCAATACCAGATATAATTTGTCTGTTTGAACTAGAGCGCCAGTAAGCTCCTGTCCACAGGGCTTGAACCCATTTTCAACCGAGTACTAGTTATCAATTCGTTGGCATCTGTATTTTTGGGAAAATAACATTCCGCTTGAAGGTTTGTGTTGAAATTCAGTGAAATCTGAAAAAATAGTTTCTGAAATATATACAGTGATTCCTAGCAACCCCGCACCAAGAAGGAATTTTCTTTACTGTTAATCTTTCCGAATTTTATTTGTTTCAAAAAGTTGGTGTATGAGAAATGAAATAAAAGTATGCAGAACTCGGCCAACTGCTGCTTTCGGTTTGAGCGGAAAACATTTTTAAACAAAAATTTCGATTATGTCGAAAAATTCGAACATTGTGGATAAAACGCACTAAGTAGACTTGTTCGAAATTAGAATTCAGAACAATGTGCAAAAATTCAGGCCGGAAAACTATGAAAATATGTTTTCTCTTTTTCATATAATATGTATCTCTTGAAAATTGAATGAGTACCTAACAGAATTTTATTTGATGACTAGACAATATTAGTGTCAGCATGAATATGATTGTATCTAGAAAATTCAATTTGAACTTTTCACAAATCTGTGATCATAGAAAATAATTAACTGGCATTGAAATTGAACTAACGATGGATATTCATGACAAAATTCTATTTCAATCGAAAATCTAACTATAAATTGGCAATTTGGAGCCATATTTGCATTCTTGGGATTCTCAGATGAGAACTGAATGTGAAATTGAAAGATTTTTATAGGGAAAATACGAATAGGAGCAATTTAGCACAACAATGAAACTACTTTTGAGGGAAAATTCGCACAAATGTCGAAAAACCAAGTTCCAACAAAATCTACTAGTTACAATCATACTAATGTTTTCTAGTCTCCGAAAAAATTTCCGTAAGGTAATTATTCCATTTTTAAATGAGTTAAGATAAGCAAAAAAAGACAAAATATTTTTCAAGAGTTTCCGACCTGAATTTTTGCACATTGATCTAAATTGTAATTTCAATCAAGTTTACTTAAAGCGCTTCATAAAAAGTATGAATTGAAGTCCCAGTTGGCAGAATTGTATTTAATTTTTTATAATTTTTGATGCACCAACTTTTTCAAATTAATAAAATTCGGAAATATTAATAGGAAAGAAAAGTGCCTCTTGGTGCGGAGTTCTTGGGAAGCACTATATATATATTTTTTTTTCAAGAAAAATTAATTTTTTTTTGCAGGATGCTCATGAAAATTTTCAAACATCTTCGGGACGGAATTCTTCAACTAATTATCAAGTTTTAATTCAATAGGATCTGTATTTTTGGAGTTATTGAGGAAATAACAACAAAATTTCAGATGACTCAATGAAAAATTATATACGATTTACACTTATTTATTCAATATTGTGACGCGTTTCGTCGACACAGCGACTTCATCAGACTACATCATACTAAATTCTTAACAAGTTATTATCTCCCTATACCTAGATGACATGGACACAGAATCATTTAAAACTAATTACATGAGAAACTTATTTAAAACAAATTACATAATAGACTTATTTAAAACTAATTACAAGAGATTTCATTGCTGGTTTCTTTGTACACATTAACAATAATTCATTCCTAATGCTTTTATAAATTGGTTCTCTATTTGAATAGATTGAGTAACGGTGAAAAATTTAGATCTAATTGTTCATTAACTAAATTACCCGTATGTTTTCCCTATTTATTTCGACTATTTCCCAGTAATTGAGATGCGCACCTTTATTCAAATTGTGTAGAATTTTGAAATCCGGGTTAAACTTATGTCCTTCTGCTAATAAATGATTCGAATAATTTGAATTAAATTTGTTGTTTTTGTAGCTGTGATGATGTTCCTTTATTCTTATGCCAAAATTTCTACCAGTTTTTCCTATATATGATTTGTCACAACTCCCGCAATTTAATTGATAAACACCGGATTTATCTTCTTTATTCCTTTTCGATTTATTGTTCTTTATGAGTTTGGCAAGGTTATTATTTGTCCGGAATGAGATATTCACCTGTTGAAGAGACCTTTTAAGTTGTTGACTCGGTGTACCAAAATATGTTAAGCTATTGAATATTTTATTTTTATCCTTAATTTCTGTTGTTATTTTCAGTTGCCGGTCTGTTCCTTTAAAACACGCGAGCAGATCATCTACGTATCTAAACCAATATACGAATTTGGAAAAAATAGGATGTGTTTTAGCGATGGCTTCTAGATTGTCCATGAATATTTCTGCCAAAAGGGGGCTGAGCGGATTCCCCATGATAAGTCCTTCGTCGCTAGTATAAATCTTATCGTTGAAACTAAAGTAATTTTGTAATAGAAATGGAAAATAATGGTGCAATTAATTTTTTGGATTTAACAATAACGCGGAAAAACAATCAACATGATTTTTCAATATTTAGGAAACCATCCCATACGGATACAATCATTCATCGATCCTCGTGTCATCCATTCGAACATAAAGTCGCGGCATTTCATAGTATGTTACACCGGCTAATTAATATACCTTTATCCGAATCAAATTATGGTACAGAATTAGAAATTATCGAACAAATAGCGGTGAACAATGGATACAACACATTAGAAAAATCAGAAAAATGTTGACGAAAAAACAATTTAGAAAAACAATTAGTTTAGTATTTCCAGAAATTAGGGATAAAATTAAAATATTCAATAGCTTAACATATTTTGGTACACCGAGTCAACAACTTAAAAGGTTTCTTCAAAACCAACAGGTGAATATCTCATTCCGGACAAATAATAACCTTGCCAAACTCATAAAGAACAATAAATCGAAAAGGAATAAAGAAGATAAATCCGGTGTTTATCAATTAAATTGCGGGAGTTGTGACAAATCATATATAGGAAAAACTGGTAGAAATTTTGGCATAAGAATAAAGGAACATCATCACAGCTACAAAAACAACAAAATTAATTCAAATTATTCGAATCATTTATTAGCAGAAGGACATAAGTTTAACCCGGATTTCAAAATTCTACACAATTTGAATAAAGGTGCGCATCTCAATTACTGGGAAATAGTCGAAATAAATAGGGAAAACATACGGGTAATTTAGTTAATGAACAATTAGATCTAAATTTTTCACCGTTCCTCAATCTATTCAAATAGAGAACCAATTTATAAAAGCATTAGGAATGAATTATTGTTAATGTGTACAAAGAAACCAGCAATGAAATCTCATGTAATTAGTTTTAAATAAGTCTATTATGTAATTTGTTTTAAATAAGTTTCTCATGTAATTAGTTTTAAATGATTCTGTGTCCATGTCATCTAGGTATAGGGAGATAATAACTTGTTAAGAATTTAGTATGATGTAGTCTGATGAAGTCGCTGTGTCGACGAAACGCGTCATAATATTGAATAAATAAGTGTAAATCGTATATAATTTTTCATTTAGTTAATATGGATTTGCATCAAGTAAAAGCCACAAGCATTAAATTTCAGATGGATATAACTAGCATTTAAATGCGCAACCTACCTTGAAAATTGCAAGCCACAATCTCTATCCGTTCTAAAGTTATCGTGGCAACGGACGGCCGGCCGGGCAGAATTGAACTTGACCTCGAATTCTTCATCAATGAGTAGAAACGGGCGCGCAAAAATTTCAAGTTAATAAATAAAATAGTGAACTTATTAAGTGGGGATTCCAACCCAAATTTCCTGCGCACCAGGAAATGACACTCACCCCGTGGCTATCACTGTGTTATAGGTAATTTCAAATACCAGTTCAGTATTTTATTCTCACAATGGTTGCTGAACTACGAAGCTGATCGGGGTGAAATCCGGTACTCGGTTGTAAAATGGTGGCTTCACGGTTGTTTCGGTGGAATCAGCATTGGCAATCTATAGAACTCATTACAAAGTTTCAATTCGAGCAGATCTGTATCTTTTGAGATATGGAAACAATATTTCAAATTGGTATAACTCCGAAAACGATTGGCCGATTATGTCCTTTAACGTGCATTAATTTATGTCCATTCTGGTGCTTAATCTATGCCTGAAAATTGCAAGTTGCTATCTCTTTTCGTCCAGCCGGCCGGTCAGAATCGAATTTGAACTAGAATTCTTCATCAGTGAGTAGAATATAAACGTTTCAGATCATTTTCGGCAATACATTCGAAAATTATAGACATTTGGACAAAATGATAGCACGATGTTTCCTAGAACAAGCGCGCAATCCATTTTGCACCGGCTAGACTTATTCTCAGAAAATGCTAGAGTAAAACTGCAGAACCTTGGAAAAAAAAAAAATCTGACTTCTGTGTGTATACAACAATAGTTATCATAGAGATGAAATCAGTTGTACTGCTGCCTTACCATAGGACAAAAAAATTGGTTCAAGCACTGACGTGAAGTCAGAAGCTTTTGCGCGTATGTTCTATTGTCCATTCTTCTGTATTGGACACCCTTAATCGAATTTACCATGGTTAATTATGTTGTCCATTCTCCTGTATTGGACACTCTTAATTCGAATTTACCATGGTGAATTCGATTAAGGGTGTCCAATACAGAAGAATGGACAATAGAACATACGCGCAAAAGCTTCTGACTTCACGTCAGTGCTTGAACCAATTTTTTTTTCGTGATTTTTAAAAATTTTCTAGGGGTACGGTTCTTAAAATTTTTTTTTTTCATCATTTCTTTCAAATTTTCTATGGGTACGGTTCTTACGAAATTTTAAACACGTCTTTATGTTGATTTTCTTCTACTAGTTCAATTCGATCGAATATTTATTTTTTGAGTTATCAAGGAAATAATATTCCAGGTGGGTATAACTCGGAAACCGTTAGACCGATTATGCCCAAAAACGAAATCAATTCTCCCTTTCGGATACTCAACACACCCTGAAAATTGCAAGTCCCTATCTCCTTTCGTTCGAAAGTTATCGAGGCAACGGTCACCCATCTACTGAACTAGCACAAGAATGCTCGAATCTCCAACAATATTTACCCGATCATATTAAAACTTGAAATTTGGCAATAGAGTTAGGTTATGAAGGCTCTTGCAAAATTTCAGCAATTTCAAACGAATAGTTACTGATATATAGAATTTTTTTTTGTTATTTTCAATGATTTATTAAAAATTTTCTACAAATGATATCCTCACCAAATTTTGCAAACATTTTTGCGTTGGCATTCTACAACTAATAACCATGTTTGAATTCAATCGGTTCAGTATTTTTCGAGTTAATGAGGGCAAACATCCACCAAATATCAGAAAATTTCAGATGGCTATAACTCTAAAACCGTTTGGCCGATTATACTCATAAACAAACTGAAAGGTCGCGTTCTGGTGCACATCCTAACCTGGGAATTTCAAGCCGCTATCTCATTCCGTTCTCAAGTTATCGTGACAACAAAAATATTTTTTAATAATTTTTTTAAAATTTTCTAGCCATACGATTCGCTCAAAATTTCACAAACGTGCTTAATTTCATATTCTACAACCACCCACCAAGTTTCAATTCGATCGGATTTATATTGGTTGAAAACAAAATTATTACTCGGAAACCACTGGGCCGATTATGCCTATTAACGAACTTGTCCGTCGTTTTGGGATGGGCCACCTACCCTGAAAATTTCAAGTCGCTAGCTCTATTCGTTCTCAAGTTATCGTGGCAACGGCCGGACGGACAGAATCAAATTTGACCTCGAATTCTTCATTGGGGAGTCGAACTAAATCGTTTGAGACCATTTTCGTCAAAAAATTCGAAAGTTACAGACATTTGGGCAAAACTATAACGCGATGTTCCCCAGAACATACGCGCAAAAATGTATCTCTGGAACACAATTGAACAATATTGTCTTGAGTGTTAGAACTGACTTCATGTTTTGACGACATATTCAATTTCTAGGCACTTGATAACGAAATGAATCGAAAAATAGCTCAATATGTTATCAAACCCACAACAATTCTTGAAAATAGCCCACCTTCCTCGTATTTATCTGGGGATCGAAAACGTTAATTCAGCAATGCAAGTATTGTACGGTTATTAAATTAACCCGAATCGAAAAAGTAGGCATTTCAAAGAATTCTGCAGGCGTATAATTATTACCTTATTAACTTTAACTTCTCTTCCCCTCAATCTGTTCCATTCGTTCATTTGGAAAAATAGTATTCTGCAGAAGTGATCGAAGAGAACCATCAGAGCCAGATAATCTACCGACAAGCGAGCTGTGTTTCTTCAATATCTCCAATCTTATGAATAACACCGAATTTCTCAAATCATCGTTATATCCATAAGAGAAACTTTTATTACTGGATCCGATGTTGAACTCATCCCTTATTTCATTTTCCTTTCGTGTTTCATCCTTCCTATTTCGTTGAATCAAATTTATTACAGAATTAAATATTATAATTTCGGAAAGGAATGAGACTTGATAATTCTTTTTTGGGTGAACTTTGTAATCTTTTGTCACTTTAGATTTCAGTTTCTTCAAAGGTTTCATCCAATTGATATAATTTCTGTTTAATTTTTTATGAGGGATCATTTGTATTTGATCACTTTTCTTATTTCGAGACTTTTTACTATAGTTTATGATTTGTTTTCGTTGGAATTTCCTAGGTATGCCCAGGGATAGTCGGCTGTTAGGTTTGCAGCACTTATTAGAGACTTCATCAGTTTTCACTACAGCTTTAGGAATGTTATTCTTTGTTTTGCCCGATTGAAAATCTTTCTGACATGAAAATTCTTTATCCAATGATGTCTGAAAATGTAATCGTCTGCTCAAATTCTGATTTTTGCTTTCCTCAACCTTATTACTTGGTCTGTTTTCAAGACATAACAAGATCTTCGGATGGTTTCTTCTATCATCAAGTTTAAAATTTTCAAGTTCTTTCTTTTGGGGCATACTTTTATTATTTTCGAATTTCTCCTTCATTTCTTTTATAAATGAAATCTCGGATTCGGAAAATATAGAGGTATTTCCAACAGATATCCTTGATGCAGACTTCTTTACTTTATTCTTCAGAACTTCTGTTCTTGGCATAATATGATTTCTACGACTACTACTAAATGTATGTTCGATATTATAGAATCTTGGGATTTTTGTCGATTTCTTAAATACATGGTACTTGTCTGGTATAGGGAAGAAATTAATGTCATTTTGGTTTTGTGGACTTTTCAGAATGCCCTTCAGTCTTTTAAAAGTCCCATTGCCATTCAATTCCTTAGAACAAAACGAATTATTCGAACTTCCGAGTGATAATTTCTTACATTTTGTTAGTTCAATGGTTTTACAATAGTTCGGGCTATCATTGCAGTACGCTTGGGTCAATTCTGTAGGATCAGTGAACGCTAATACTTTCTTTGAAGTTCCAATAAAAGAAGAATTCGATTCAATGTAATGCCTATTTGTTAGTCTATGGCCACATGGACAGAGATTATCAACTTTCCGCACCTTCTGCCTCTTTGATTTGCAATCACATGTCTTTCCAATGTAGTTGGATTTAGATTCCCTCACGAAATATTCCTCTTGGGCTGCGCAAGTTGGATATCCACTGGTAGTCTTAAGCAGCGGCACATTTTTCGCGTGTTTGCATTTATATGCTGGTCGTCCTTCACTTTCATTGTCAACATTCTCTAATAAACATCTGCCTAGTTCGTCCAGACATAAATCTCTTACGGAAACTGGTTCACAGTTTTCTTCATTTTTTTTTACCATCTGACTGTTTGACGTTGTTCCAATCTGTTCTTTAAGTTTACGAGGTAATTTTACTTGTTTTATTATTTTCAATCCCTGTCTTCTCTTTTTCCTTGATTCAAGTCCTTTCAAAGTAATGTAAATCCTATTCTTGTATGATCTCTTTGCTACTTTTTTTCGGCCATCATTAATTTGAGTAGCAACTGAAATCAAATTGTCATTTTCTCTATTATCAGAAGATTTCAAACCATCCTTTAAATTGCTTCTTATTCTAGGTTTTGATCGAACTATCATTAATGGCTCATCGATAAGATGCTTACTTGCGTATTTCGTTATATTTTTTTGAGCACACGTATATTTGTTAACTGAAAAGGGTTCTTTAGAATCTCTACAATTTTGTTTTCGATAAGTGATTTTATTTCTATCTGTTGAAATCATTGATTTCATATTCCTTATATGGTATCTCTTTCCCTTTTGTTTAGTAGAGAAGGATGGTACATTCCCCATAACAATGGACGTAGCTGGTTTGGCATTTTCACATTTACATATTTTGATATGTTTCCTCAGATTTTTCTGTCTTCCATTCCTGAGTCTCGTTTTATTTTCATAGGATATTTTCTCGGACTTCACGCTTTTCCTTCTTTTTTTCCTCTTGTCCACAGAATTCAGATGTTTCTTTCTTAGTACATCTATTCTGAGATGCACCCTAGTTTGTCTCATTTGAATCACTATGGAATTCCTCTTGGAAGGATTTCGGTATTGTTTACGTACTGAACCCAAAATTTCCAATTTTTGGGCATCTGGTAAAATTTGAAAATATTTTCCTAATTTCATCAGTTGTTTGAACAGTAGCTTATTGAGTATAAAATTGGATTGTTTTGTAAGTTTGTGTGCTCTCGTGCGTTTCAGAGTATGATGTAGTTTTCTTGGTGGTTTGGTACAAATGCATTTAGGTGGTTTTGCAATTTCCTCTTCTTCATGTGACATTGACGGAGAACTGCAACTGCATTTCCTCGTTGTATATTTGTTTTCTTTTATGACAAGTTTAGGCGAAACTACCTTTGCAGAAGCTAATTGAGGTAATAGTTTGGAAGTGATTGTTGAAAATAATTCTTGATTTTTTGTTTCGTCAACATAAAGGATATTGGTATCTGGGGTGATTATGTGTATTATTTTATTTTCTAACAGAATTTCTTTCCTTTCATTCCTCGTATCCCACTCGCATCTCAAACTCTTCTGAAATTCGTTTATTCTGTCGTGAATTACTTGAATTGGGATATACACTGGCAATAATTCAAATTCATTTGATGGTTTCGATTCTTTTACAGGATTACTTAATTCTAAGCAATCACACTCTTCGATTTTTCCGATATCTTCCTCAGCTCCTTTTATTTCAATGTTTTCTTGATCAAATTCTCCCCCGTTTTCGTACTTCAGACCTTGTTGTTCAGATAAAGGACCATCATAATATGCTTTTTCCTCTAGACAGTTACACTGCTCCAACTTTTGAATATCTACTTCTTTCAGATCTGTGTATGATATAACTGTATTTACTAGTTGGCAACCATGTCCTGAACCTTGTATGAAAAATCCTTTTTCTCTTGTACCATATCTCAAATGTGAAGTTGAAGAGGATAACTGATTGTTCGATTCTCTAGTGATAGGCTCGATGGTGTTCGATCGAGAAGGTAGCTGAACTTTGTTCGCTCTTTCACTAGGAAATGTGGTTCCAAATTCCCTGCCCATTTGGCTTGATGGGATCGAACTCATTTTCGTGCTTACATTACTAATTTTAGTGATGCTCTTTGTATTTCCAGTATTAATTACTTTTTGTCCAACTTTCATGTGAGGATGAATTTCAGAAGGAACTGACCGTTTTCTATCAGGCACTTGTTTGATTATATTTGTTTCCTCAAATTCGTTTTGCTCGAAAATCTTAGCATCTATTGAAGTTCGCTTTGTTTCAGGTATTCTCACTGCTCTAGACCTATTATCTGATATTGAGGACGACAATAATCCGGGTTTTACCCTGGTTATTTTTTTCGATATTTGTGCGGATTCTATTTCCTTCGTTTTTCCTTTCCCGATTTCGATGTTGATTTTTTTTTTGGTATTCAATACTTTGTTGCTTATTTTGGAATTTTTGTATTTTTCTCTACCATTATGAACAAAAGGTTCAACTTTCCTTTTTCCATTTTGAGATTGTCCTTGAATCACTTCTCTTGTGAGCAGAGCTGTCCTCGTTCTTTGAATTTGATCATCCTCAACTGCTTTGCAATCTTGTCCTTCTTTGATTGCATGGTTTTCTTCAGAATATTCAGACGTGAATGATTTTTCTGAAATATAGCCTCCATTATCTTGCTTATTCGACCTTAATTCATTAATATTCTTTTTTTCATGTTCAGATATAGTCTCTTTTTGCGTAGGTTTAATGGTTAGTTGATCATCAGCAGCTTTTCTATTTTTGTTCTACGAATACCTTCCTCGGCACTTCAGATATCTGAGATAGACGAATGTTTTTATTTTGTTCTTCAAATTTTTCTTCCCCTGTTAAATTATCACGCTCTCTTGTATTCCTAGTTTCAATGTTTTCTGGAGATCTAATAAAAGATGATTGAAGTTTGGTCATTATAGGAATCCTACTATTATTTCTATATTTTGGCGGAGTTTTGTTGCGATTTTTTTGCGTCCCTCTTTTCTCAATAACTACTGTAGCTTTTTCTTCATTTTCAATTGTACTTTCCATTTTTTCGCTCTTGCTCGCAGCTTTATTACTTGGAATCATTTCTTTTACCTCCCTAGTTTCGTTTCGGTTCTCTCCATTTTCAATAGAAGTATCCATGATTTCTTCCGGTTCCTTGGTGTCGGTCGGATTAACATTTTTTTCTTTGAATGGACCATAGTTTTCCATATCGGGGACAATGAACTTCTTGTCTTGCTTTGTGTCTAGAGTAACAACGCTTCGAATTATATTTTGCTTCTCTTTTTCAGTATCTAATTTTCCAAAACATAGCTTTTCTTCATCATAAAGTGAATCACATAATTTTTCCCCTTTGCTTGGAAATTTTCCACTTGTAATTACTTCCAGCTCCCCCTTGATTTCTTTTTTAGATTTTTTTTTCTCAAGAGTAGCACTATTTCTGCTTTCATCATGAAACATACTATGTGATTCCTTTTCCTTCTCTGGATGGATTTGTCCTGGTTGAATATCAACATCTTCTTTGATATCATGTAGAGGATTTCTCATTCTCTCTTTCCCGTCAGAAGATTCTTGGCTTGAAATTATTTCTTGCTCATTTATGAGTTCTGGTTGCGCTTCTGTTTTCTCGGTAACACTGCCAATTATTTCATTATCATTAACAGTTTTTCTCATTATCTCCTTCTCGTCCGCAGTTTCTTGCCTTGACTTAATTTCCTGCATTTCTTTCCTTCTTTTCGGCATTACTCCATTTTCAATACTTACTTCATCTTGATTTGCATCATATACGATATATCCAATCAGATTTTCCGATGTGTCATCGTTTGTAATTATTTTCTGCTTCCTTTCGAATTCTTTCAGATGTTCTGCAATTAGTATAGCTGGGATAGGTTCTTCGGTTTTATCTTCATTGTCTGCAGTTTTGGTGCTTAAAATAAAATCGTCATTTTCCCTGCTTTCTCTCGGCTTATCTTGTGTTCCAATTAATGTGAGTTGCGTTCCTTGGTCCCGAATAATTTCTCTCTGTCTCACTTGCTCCTCTGAAGTACCTTGGTTCGAAGTTATATTTTCCATCTGTTGGCTTTCTTCCTGCGTTTCTTTTTTTTCAAGAACTTCAATATGTTCGTTATCGCCACGAATAGAGATTTCAATTTTATTTATGAGTGTTTCCACTTCCGAGCAACATTTCTCCTTTTCATGTGGAGTGTATATTATGTTTTCTGTTATTTCTGCAGTTTGAATCCCAGAAATACTTATTTTGTTTTCTTCGTCATATGAAGGGACATATTTCTCATCAACTGCAACATTTTTCTTTCTATTATGAACAATATACTTCATTTTATCTTGATCATCCTGAGTTGAAGTTGTATGATCAGCAGTTCCATGTGTTGGAATGCTCTGGTTCTCCTCGGTTTCAGGTCCTGTTTGTTGTTTTTCAATTTCTGCTGTTTCTTTCGTTTCACCCTTACTGTCTGAATATTCTCTACTTAAGAGCACGATTTTCTGTTGCGGTGCATCCCTTTCAATTTGTGTAACTTTTTCAGCATTAGGAACGTCTTCCATTTGATATCTTATGACTGGAGTATCAAAGCTTGAAGTTTTATGAGTTTTTTCGATAGGTTCTTCCGGTTCTGCACCACTAGATGCAGTATCTTCCTCCTCATATCCTTTTCTTTTCTTCTCCTCCAAAATTTGCCAATTCGAGTTGATTTTGTATACGTCATATTTTGACAGTTCATGCTGATCACCAGTTTTGGGAAAGTTTTCACTATCAATATTTTTTTTTTGATTCCCCGTACCTTTAGATGATAATTTATGCCCTTCGTCTTTTCGATTTTTTATTCTTTCGGGTGGATTTGTTTCTGACTCTATATATAGGTGTGTGTTTTTGTATGATATAATTTTCTCAGTTGATATGAATTTGTTTGCAATATTGGCGTTTCGTGTGGTGTCTCGTTTTAATT
Source organism: Halyzia sedecimguttata (assembly GCA_937662695.2). Classification (NCBI taxonomy): domain Eukaryota; kingdom Metazoa; phylum Arthropoda; class Insecta; order Coleoptera; family Coccinellidae; genus Halyzia; species Halyzia sedecimguttata. The sequence continues at coordinate 2,577,045 of OW569416.2, read as the reverse complement.
TCTCACCTAGAATGGTTTCCTCTTTGGGCGCCCATTTTGATATGAGGGACAAGATTTTACCACCCTGGTACATTGCTGGAACTGATACATTGTTTACTCCCAACATTTTTTTATCTAATGTCTGGGATTGTCGATTATATTCATTTTTGATATCAGCCTCTGTTGTAGCATCACTGATGTCATTATATTCTGTTCTCATTTGATTTTCTCCTAAATCCATCTCTTTTCTCATTCCATTCCCCAAAATTTGTTCCGGTAATTCGGTGATTACTCCTGCAGTATTATCATCATCACAAAGAGGTTTACTTTCTTTAGACGCAGAAATGTTTCCTCTATATTCAGCCAACCATCTCTTCTTCTTGATCTTCCCATCATGTAAGAATAGAGGTTTATCTATTTGATCAACTTCTGTTGAAGTCTTTTTAGTTTTATCAACAGTTTTATTTTCGGAGTTTGTACTCAATACATCAGATTTTCCAATTACTAATATATTGAGGGATTTACTTAGAAATTCTTTATTTTCACTCTCAATAGGTTCAGTTTTCAAGGTTTTATTTCTGTAAAATGAATCTTTCACGTGTGACGGAGATTCTGTTGAAGTCTCCTCTGCTTCCGTATAAACTGAAGCAGGCTCTGCTGAATCATTTTCTTGTTTTATTTCTAGCGTTTTCTGACCTCTTGTTTCAACAAGTAATTTGTGTTCAATTTCCCATTCTGATATTTCTCTTGTCATATCAACTTTAGGCATCGATAAAGTTAACGATGATTCGGACATGGACTCAAGAGAAGTTTTTTGTAGCACAGGTTTTTCATTTTTTTTCGAGTCATCTATTTTCTCAGCGAACGTTGGAATATCTTCGAGATCAGTAATAGTATCGTCATAAGAATTCAATAATTTCGATTCAATTATGGAACTCATCAATTCACGTTTCTTAAGTTTTTGACACTCTTCGATTTTTAGTGGTATAAATAAAACTTCCTTTGATAATTTAATACTTGAAAATTTTGTTTGACCATTTCGTGAAAATGGAAATGATATAGGAGCTTTTTTTCCATCATCTTGACTGGGACCTTCAACTTTTTTCGACATGGAATCTGCTGCTGAAGAAGAAACCTTCGGTTTTTTCATAGAGATTTGCCGAGTCATACCATCATCCACAACTTTTTCACCTGACAGATTTTCTTCTCCTTCCGACAAGACATTATCTGATAATGAATTGTTTCTCGAAATCAAGCGATGGATAACGAACATTTTTTTGTCCGTTTTTATTCGAACAATATCAACTTTAACAATCTCATCGACCGATGCCATATCATTCCTGATTTCTCTTAGTGAGCTTACAACTGCATGTATGTATGCTGATTCATAGTGGTTGAAAGTTCCTGAACGCAGTTCTAACCGGGAAAGTTCCGTTTTCAAAGACCATCCATCGGAAGGTGTTCTAAATTTTTTGAGATATTGATCTTCAGCCACCCCACATATGTTTTTAGATTTTACGCAATGGAATAGTTCATCATTTTCACTGGCAGTTTCATATTTTTCGTTGGAGGATATCTTCATGAATTGCTGCCTGCAAATATCATTCTGTTCGGTTGTTCCTGATTTATGTATGCGGTAGAATGATGATAGGTGTTTATCATTGTTTTTGTTGAGAATGGATGAATGGTCACAAACATGTTTTAGCCTCGAATCGCATACACAAGTTCTATAATTTTTTCGGCATGTATCTGCCATTTTTATACGTTCGAATCCAATGCACACTTTTTCAACGTTATCTGTTTCCTTTTTCTTTTTCCGGGTTGGATAGTCGAGAAATGGTCCGTCAAATTGTAGATCATAGTTGGATTCTCTCTCCATAAAATGAAAAGGGTAGATCGAACTATCTGGCATATTGCTGCTGTTGCATATTGTTGTGTTTGTATTGAATAATTGCCGTTTATTTGAATTTTTCGATCTGCAGCCGTTGTCCGCATTGCTTTCATATATTTTATTTGGTAACGTGCCAACAGCTTTATTCTGTCTAAAATGAATTTGTTTTTCTGTGTTCAAGCACTCTTTTCCGTTTGAATTATGGCAAGCATTAACTATTTGTTTCATGTTGTTGACATAAGTTGTGGTTATGTAGATAGCTTTGCTGGAATATCTCTCTTCATTTTGAATGTAGGATTCTTCAGAAGCTGAAAGAACTTCAGGTGTAGTTTAGAATTGCTTGTTTTTTTAATGTTCCTTGGTAAAGCATGCACACCGAAAAATATGAAAATATAATAATTTTTTTGTGGATTTAGCTCAGTATCTTACCACGATTAGGTTTATTTCCATAACAGTTAGTAGCTGCTTTTGACCTCGATGCTGACTTGTGACCAAATATGTTTCCGATATTATCCTTTTTTCTCGGTGACCGAACACTATTATAAATTTCATCTCCGTTTATGATCGATGGTTCAAGATTCAATTGTTGAGGCAAAAATCTTCTTGAACACTGTCTATGTTTTCTGTAAAAAGAAGCTATTTATGGAGGCATTTATGTACAAGTAGATATTTAACGATATAACTTCTGTGTTGAACGTATTGAGAATTGTTAAATAAATTCAAAATTGTACTTCATTATGTCGGCCCTACGCGTGCAATACTCTAGCGCTGGACACAGTCCTTTTTAACACGCTTTTATATTAGCTTGGGTTGTATCTGACTATGTATGTATGTAACGGAATCTTTGAACTTAATTTTCACCAGTTTCCAGAAGTCTGATCAATTTGAAACTTTGCATACGTATCAAGGACCGATGACAATGCAATAATTTGATAACAGTTTCCCATTATCCTTATTGGGACCGCCAGGATTAATAAATTCTTTTATAGATCCTCTGTAGTAGAGTAAGAATCATAATGATAATGAAATGATGAGATTGCGAAATAATTTGTGAGACATTGCAATACCACATGTCAACAAATAACTAATTGATAAATCGAACTAAAAAATGAAAAATAAATAATAGTTTAAAAAAACTAAAAAAACACGCTTTTATAGCACCGAACTAAAAATTAGAAAATAATTTTTAATTTCAGAGAGTTTATAATACAGTAGTAGAAGATCGAACAATCAATCAGAATTTATCACCTCAAAATAAAATTATAATAAAGTTTAAGTTATTAACAAAAGAATTCAATTCAGAGTAAAAAGCGTGGGGTGCATTTTGCTACTTTTCATAACTCTCTTCTCATAGATAGTTGCCAATAGAATGGTTGCTACATTTACTTTATCAAGCACCCCACGCTGTTTACTCTGAATTGAATTCTTTTGTTAATAACTTAAACTTTATTATAATTTTATTTTGAGGTGATAAATTCTGATTGATTGTTCGATCTTCTACTACTGTATTATAAACTCTCTGAAATTAAAAATTATTTTCTAATTTTTAGTTCGGTTATTATACAATTTTCCAGAGCAGGGTGGTACCTAACTTCCTCAGCGAAATATAATTCATAACTTCATTTAACTCGAAACGCTTTTAACTGCAGAAAAACAGACGGTACGAAATTAGGGAATCCAATCCCGCAAATGTTGGATCCCGAAAAAGCGGAATCCCGCTGAAATTCTGCGGGATCAACATTGCGGGATTTTCCGTGGGGGATTTAAGGGACTCGATATTAAAATTCCATATTCGACAATGAAAGCACAAACGTCCCAGAAATGGGAAAAGTACTTTTTCGTCCGCTGTGGTCACTATGAACACGGCATGATACGATTCAATACAAACATAACTGCCTATAAGAATAACTGAAAAACGAAAAAATTGAAATATGCAGCTTGGCGAGAAACTGTCTATTGCCTCCGAGGAGGAACTGAGGATAGCAATTTGCAGGCCCGACAATAATAGACAGTTTTTGTTTATTGGTACATAAAAAATGTCAAATGCTACCACCAAAGTATGTTTTTAATTGCATAAGACCTTTTTGCGCGTATGTTCTGGGGAACATCGCGTTATCATTTTGCCCAAATGTCTGTAATTTTCGATTTTTTGCCGAAAATGGTCTCCCCGATGAAGAATTCGAGGTCAAATTTGATTCTGTCCGGCCGGCCTTTGCAACGATAACTTGAGAACGGAATGAGCTGGCGCAATGTATTTTTCAGGGTGGGTGGTGCATCCCAATGAGACGGACAAGTTCGTTAGTAGGTATAATCGGCCCAATGGATTCCGAGTAATAATTTTGTTTTCAACCAATACAAATCCGATCGAATTGAAACTTGGTGAATAGTTGTAGAACATAAACCTAAGCACGTTTGTGAAATTTCGTGAGAATCGTATTACGAGAAAATTTAAAACAAATTACGAAGAAGTATTTTTTATGTCACGATAAAATGAGAATTGAAAGAGTTCGGCCAAACGGTTTCGGAGTTATACCCACCTGAAATAGGGTTGTTATTTCCTCAATAACTCGAAAAATACAAAACCGATTAAATTCAAACATGGCTATTTGTTGTACAATGCCAACGCAAAATTATTGCAAAATATCGTGAGGATCGTATCACTAGAAAATTTTTTATGGAAAATAATTCTATACATCAGTAACTATTTGTCCGACATCGCTGGAATTTTGCGAGAGCCTTCAGAACCTAACTCTACTGCCAAGTTCCAAGATTGAACAATATCGGATATATATTGTTGGAGATTCGAGCAGCCTTGTGTGAGTTCAGTAAACGGATTGATGACTGTTGACTCGATAACTTTCGAACGAAAGGAGATAGGGACTTGCAATTTTCAGGGTATGTTGCGTATCTGAATGGGAGAGTTGAGTTCGTTTAAGGGCATAATCGGTCCAACTGTTTCGGAGTTATATCCACCTGGAATATTATTTCCTCGATAACTCAGAAAATATAGACTCGATCGAATTGAAGCTTGGTAATTAGTTGTAGAATACCTGTATTATACAGTTATTAAATGATACAGGAGAATGGACAATAGAACATACGCACAAAAGCTCCTGACTTCACTTCAGTGCTTGAACCAATTTTTATTAGCATGTTTAATAGTTTGAGTACAAAGAATATATATATTGTTAACAATCCCGCATTTTTGCGGATCCGCGGGATTGATAACTTAAATCCCGCGCGTTTGCGGGATTGAGATTTTGGTGCGGGATTGGATTCCCTACTCGGAACAGAGTGCTTATCAATTTGCCCAAATGTCTGTAATTTTCGAATTTTTGGCTGAAAATGGTTTCAAATGATTTGGTTCGACTCACTGATCAAGAATCCGTGGTCGAAATCGATTCTGTCCGGCCGTCCGTCCGTTACCATGATAACTCTCGAACGAAAGGAGTTAGAGCATTTAAATTTGCAGGGTAGGTTTGGAGCGTAAATATCTCGGACGAGTTCGTTAACCAGAAAAATCCATCACGTGGTTTCGGGGTTATGGCCGTTTTTAGTAAAAATATTTTTCATGAATATTTCCGAAACCGATCACTCGATCTATCTGAAATTCAGCATCAAATTGTAGAATCATGACCTTTAGACGCATGTGAAGTTTTGTATTGATCGGGTTACCGTAAAGAGTAAAAAAAAAATTGAAAATTTTTCAATTTTGTTTCTACAATAACTCTCGAACGGAATCAGCTAGGCAGTTGAAATTTTCAGGGTAGGTTAGGGAGGTAAATATCTCAGTTAAGTTCGCTATTCCATTTTTTTTCAAGATGCAGTTTCACCATAAAAATCCATTGATATAATTTTCAACTCCAACAAGCTAATAATTTCGGAGATATGATTTTTCGAAATTTCAATAATGAATCATAGTTCTATGTTTTCACAGAATGCTATAATTATTCTATCTATGATTTATTATATGATCTGTGTTCATACTCGTACATGTCATCCTGTTCTATAAGACAGAGTCAAATTTATTTTAGCTATTTTAATTTGATTTCTAACATGGTGCAGTTCTCATTCTCAGATTGCCCATTTAATCTTGATAAATAAACTATTATTTGAATTTAATTTCTTTGATGATGCAGTTCTATAATAATAATACATTGATATAATTCTCAACTCTGAGAAACCAATACTTTCGGAGATATAATTTGTCTGTTTGAACTAGAGCGCCACAAAGCTCCTGTCCACAGGGCTTGAACCAATTTTTGTCTATTAGTTACACTACCCGTGCGAAGCCGGCGCGGGCAGCTAGTCAGTAATGAATGAGCAATATGCAATTATTGAACTTTTTAGATTGAGTTGATACAACTACAACCTACTTTACAGAAAGCCTGGAACGTGATTAAATGGCAACATAGCCTAGAGAAGTATGCTGAACGAGTGTTTCTCTGTTTGTTCACTTAATACCGTTTGTATATTTATTTTTTTTGAGAAATTACTGTGAAATATTCGTGAATAAGTGTAATACTAGAGTCTTTGTGAATTAAATATGTATGGTGTTTTTGTAACGGCCATAAACTTAAAACAATATATTAGGTAAATGCTAACAGCAATTGAGCAGTTCACCATCTTCAAGAATAGAAAATTGTTGGCTGATCCTGTTTTCCAAAAAATGAAGAGCCGAAGAATTTAAGTTGAGGCACATTTTGCTTTTACCTCCTTATGGCGCTGATTGCGAAAAACCCTTCGAGGACTTCGAAACCAAAGTATATACTTACAGCCACATTATTTATTATTTATTATTTAAACGCCCAAAGTTACTCTGAAATTTATCAAAATACATACCTTTCAAAACCAGCACCAAAAGCAAGTCTAGAAGCGATAAGAAAATTTTTGAAATTGAAATGAAATAGCGGCTTTCATTTCTTCGGATTTCATTGAAGATTTTGATGACCTTATTAACAATTAGGTACTTATTCAACAAAAATTGATGAAATATCTAAAAGCACAAAAAACTATTAATTTCAATACCTACATTCACTTTCAAGAAATCATTCTCTTTAGAGTCTTCAGTTGATATAAAATAATAATAATAATGATGTTTATTCAATCAAAAATACAGAAATCATAAAATATGGTTTAAATACAAACCTCAATTTCTTTCTAACTTAACTAAGACATAGCTGTTAAAACATCAGAAAAATATCTTTTCCGAAGGCAACTCCATTGGCAATCCAGTGAAACTGTCTTGTGTGGAAAATATATAAACCAGCACAAAAACAAAACAAAAATCCAATGAAAGAACATGAAGGTGTGCAACAAACACAAAATAAAGTCGGTATTTGGTGTATAAGCCATGGTTGAATAATTAATTGATAATAATAATCATTATTATGTATGGACATAAGAATTCTTCAGGTCTATCATTTGGGAAACTTCCCATGTCGGCAGCGAAATGAGCCATTCTTTTATTTTTCTTTTGGAGACATTCATAACAACAACACTTCTTTCTTGAATTGGTATCTTGTTAAATATAAAAGGAGCAAGGTACGTATGAGATCTTTGACCTATTGTTTTCTCAGTTCTCGGAAAAGTGATCCACATTCCCCTATTTCTAGTGTTATAGAGATGATCACTGAAAAATTGGTTCAAGCACTGACGTGAGGTCAGAAGCTCTTGCGCGTATGTTCTATTGTCCATTCTTCTGTATTGGACACCCTTCGAATTTACCATGGTAAATTCGAATTGAGAGTGTCCAATATAGGAGAATGGACAACATAATTTACCATGGTAAATTCGATTAAGGGTGTCCAATACAGAAGAATGGACAATAGAACATACGCGCAAGAGCTTCTGACCTCACGTCAGTGCTTGAACCAATTTTTTTTTCGTGATTTTTTTTAAATTTTCTAGGGGTACGGTTCTTAAAAATTTTTTTGTCGTCATTTTTTCCAAATTTTCTAGGGGTACGGTTTTTACAACATTTTAAACACGTTTTTATGTTGATTTTCTACTACTAGTTACCAAGCACCAATTCGATCGAATATTTATTTTTTAAGTTATTAAGGAAATAATATTCCAGGTGGGTATAACTCGGAAACCTTTTGATCGATTATGACCAAAAATGAACTCAACTCTCCCTTTCGGATACACAACCTACCCTGAAAATTGCAAGTCCACATCTCCTTTCGTTCGAAAGTTATCGAGGCAACGGTCACCCATCTACTGAACTCAAGAATGCTCGAATCTCCAACAATATTTAACCGATCGTATTGAAACTTGAAAATTGGCAGTAGAGTTAGGTTATGAAGCATCTTGCAAAATTTCAGCAATTTCAAACGAACAGTTACTGATATATAGAAAATTTTTTTTTTATTTTCAATGATTTATTAAAAATTTTCTACAGATGCTATCCTCACCAAATTTTACAAACATTTCCACGTTGGCATTCTACAACCAGTAACCATGTTTGAATTCAATCGGTTCAGTATTTTTCGAGTTAATGAGGAACAAAAACCACCAAATTTCAGAAAATTTCAGATGGCTATAACTCAAAAACCGTTTGGCCGATTATGCTCATATACTATCTGAAATGTCGCGTTCTGGTGCACATCCTAACCTGAAAACGTCAAGCCGCTATCTCATTCCGTTCTCAAGTTATCGTGACAACAAAAATTTTTTTTAATAATTTTTTCAAAATTTTCTAGCCATAGAATTCGCACAAAATTCTACAAACGTGCTTAGGTTCATATTCTACAACTACCCACCAAGTTTCAATTCGATCGGATTTATATTGGTTGAAAACAAAATTATTACTCGGAAACAACTAGGCCGATTATGCCCATTAACAAACTTGTCCGTCGTATTGGGATGCGCCACCTACCCTGAAAATTTCAAGTCGCTAGCTCTTTTCGTTCTCAAGTTATCGTGGCAAAGGCCGGCCGGACGGCCGGCCGGACAGAATCAAATTTGACCTCGAATTCTTCATTGGGGAGTCGAACTTAATCGTTTGAGACCATTTTTGTCAAAAAATTCGAAAGTTACAGACTTTTGGGCAAAACTATAACGCGATGTTCCCCAGAACATTCGCGCAAAAATGCAGCCACTAAGTGTTTTCTCTGATATATGGATAGAGCGAGGAAAAATAGCTTTCTTGGATCCATAACTCTGGTTTCCATATATAATGTCTCTGTTGGAAACCGATAAGGTTTTCTAAATATTATTTTTAGAAGCCACATCTGTGATATCTGAAGCTTCCTTAAGTAACTTTTCGTCACTCCACCCCAGGCCAATATTCCATAATTCAGATGAGTCTGCGCCAGAGCAAAATAAAGCCTCTTTAAAAGTCCCAAGCTGCAAAAATCTCTCAAAGCTCTAAATCGTGGAATCAATATACGTAATTTTTTTGTCAAGTGGTCCATGTGAAAGTTCCATCTCAGATGTTTGTCCAGGTATATTCCCAAGTATTTACATTTATCCACAACTTTTATTTCATACATATGTCCACTTCTTGTGTAGGATAATGACTGGAAAGAGGGAGCCCTCACAGACGTAGTAGAGAAAGGCATAAAACATGTTTTGTCATAATTGATCGACAGCAGCCTGGAATCAAAAAAATTGACTATCTCAGTGAGATCTTCCTCCACCAGTTCTCTAAGCATTTCCCAGGTATCAGCTTGATAAAAAATGGCTGCATCATCAGCGAAAGCAGTCAATTTACCCTTAGTATTAATGGAAAAGATGGAATTCAAATAAACTATAAACAATAGTGGACCCAAGATCGTTCCCTGAGGTACACCACAATGAACAGGAGACGAGGTGCTAAAATAATCCCGAACCTGAACACGCTGACCCCTATTTGACAAGTAACTCTTAAACCAGTCCAAAGCTCGATTTCTAACTCCACATTCCTCCAATGTTTCCAACAGTTGTTCATGATTTACGGTGTCAAAGGCTTTTGTTAAATCAATAAATAAACAGAGACATGGCTTAGCAGAGTCAAAGGAGCGATAAATGTTGGCTGTTAGTTGTGCTACAGCATCCTGTGTTGACTTTCCTTTTCGGAAACCGAATTGACTCTCATTCAAAACTTTGCAATTCTCCAGAAATCCAATTGTTCTTTTATGGATTATTTTCTCAAATATTTTTGATACATTAGAAGTAAGAGAAATTGGTCGATAATTGCTCAAATATCTCCGATTTCCCGACTTGTAGACTGGCCTAATCAAACATTCTTTGAGAATATTGGGAAAAACACCACACTGCATTGATAAATTGACCACATGATAAAGAGGAACCAAAATATTTGAAGCGATATTTTTCAGTGTATTTGTCGTTATACCATCCATTCCTGGGGCTTTATCTGATTTTAACGATCTAACAATGTTCAACATTTCAGTTTCATCTGTTGCTTCCAAACTTAGGTCCTTGGGATTCTTATCATTTACCACTTTGAAGTTATTATTCCGATTGATTTTACTAGCCAGAGTTGGACCAATATCTGAAAAGTAGTTATTGAAAGCCTCTGCTATATCCTGATCTTTTTCCAGAACAATATTATTATTCTCTATAGGCCCAGGCTCTATTTTATCCTTTTGTCTACCATTTAGGAAATTCCACAATTTCTTTGGCTCACCCTCATACTTTTTAATCTTTTTTTGATAGTAATCTCTTTTTGCGTTCCCGATGAGTTTTTCCAAGAGATTCTTGTAGGTCCTATATTTATCCAACAGTGACACATCTCGAGGATTAGCTTTAGTTTGCCTGTACATATTATTTTTTTCATTTACAGACCTGACAATACCTGATGTTATCCATTCCTTGCGTTTCATTTCAGTTTTTTTCTCATATCTTTCGACTGTATTTTCAGAAATGTAAGATTTCAAATCAGTTATAAACCTCTCAGTGGACGCATTTGGGTTCTTCTCTTCCAGCACTTCATGCGAATCCTGTTCAGCTAACGCAGTATTAAGTCTGGGATAATTTATAAATTTCTTCGGTTTTCTGCATCCCCTCGATGTCATAGATGGATTTCTGATGAACAGTATTATCGGGTAGTGGTCAGTTAGATCATAGTGAAGAACAGCTGCCAAGTAGTTCTCCCTCGGCATTTCTGTTTTGACAAAGACGTGATCAAGACACGTGCCGCTCTCCGGTATTGTGACCGAATATACTAGAGACACATAGCCATACTCAGTCATAATGTTGTGATATTCCTCATCCAAATCACTACCAGACAACAAGTCGAAGTTTGTATCACCCACCATTACATTAATATTCTTGTCTTGTCTGTTTTTACACAGAAAATGTTGAAGATACCTGTTGAATGTATCCTTGGGTATATCATGTGGTCTATAGACATCAATCAGGCTCATTACACCACCCCCATAAAATGCTTCAATCTGAATTACATTTAACAAATCGATAGTTATATTATGATATATATAGTGAATATTCTTTTTTATGTAGACTACAACTCCATCATTTTGATTTACGCTACCCTGATTGTATACAAAATTTTAACCTGGAATTTCATATGATGATATGTCAAGAATTTTCCAGGTCTCTGTTAAAACTATGAAATCGTAAGAACAATCTATCTGACTTAGGGCGATTTTCAAAGAATCCAAGTTCTTATTGCGCGTATGTTCTGGGGAACATCGCATTATAGTTTTGCCCAAATGTCTGTAACTTTCGAATTTTTTGAAAAAAATGGTCTCAAACGATTAAGTTCGACTCCCCAATGAAGAATTCGAGGTCAAATTTGATTCTGCCGATTCTGCCGTCCGGCCGGCCGTTGCCACGATAACTTGAGAACAAAAAGAGCTAGCGACTTGAAATTTTCAGGGTAGGTGGCACATCCCAATAAGACGGACAAGTTCGTTAATGGGCATAATCGGCCCAGCGGTTTCCGAGTAGTAATTTTGTTTTCAACCATTATAAATCCGATCAAATTTAAATTAGGTGAGTAGTTGTAGAATATGAACCTTAGCACGTTTGTGAAATTTTGTGCGAATCGTATGGCTAGAAAATTATTAAAAAATTATTAAAAAATATTTTTGTTGTCACGATAACTTGAGAACGGAAAGAGATAGCGGCTTCAAGTTTTCAGGTTAGGATGTGCACTAGAACGCGTCATTTCAGTTTGATTATGAGCACAATCGGCCAAACGGTTTTAGAGTTATAGCCATCTGAAATTTTCTGAAATTTGGTGGTTTTTTGTTCCTCATTAACTCGAAAAATACTGAACCGATTGAATTCAAACATGGTTATTAGTTGTAGAATGCCAACGCGGAAATGTTTGCAAAATTTAGTGAGGATAGCATTTGTAGAAAATTTTTAATAAATCATTGAAAATAAAAAAAGAAAATTCTATATATCAGTAACTAATCGTTTGAAATTGCTGAAATTTTGCAAGAGCTTTCATAACCTAACTCTACTGCCAAGTTTCAAGTTTTAATACGATCGGTTAAATATTGTTGGAGATTCGAGCATTCTTGTGCGAGTTCAGTAGATGGGTGACCGTTGCCTCGATAAGTTTCGAACGAAAGGAGATAGGGACTTGCAATTTTCAGGGTAGTTTGCGTATCCGAATGGGAGAGTTTAGTTCGTTTTTGGGCATAAATCGGTTTAACGGTTTCCGAGTTATACCCACCTGGAATATTATTTCCTTGATAACTCAAAAAATATAGACTCGATCGAATTGAAGCTTGCCAATTAGTTGTAGAATATCGACTTGAAGACGTGTGTAGAATTTTGTGTGAACCGTATCGCTAGAAAATTAAAAAAATTGGTTCAAGCACTGACGTGAAGTCAGGAGCTTTTGCGCGTATGTTCTATTGTCCATTCTTCTGTATTGGACACCCTTAATCGAATTTACCATGGTAAATTATGTTGTCCATTCTCCTATATTGGACACTTAATTCGAATTTACCATGGTAAATTCGAATTGAGAGTGTCCAATATAGGAGAATGGACAACATAATTTACCATGGTAAATTCGATTAAGGGTGTCCAATACAGAAGAATGGACAATTGAACATACGCGCAAAAGCTTCTGACTTCACGTCAGTGCTTGAACCAATTTTAATACTACGAACATTGATATGAAATATCCTAATATTGAAATCACTCTTTAATTCAACGAAATCATTGATCTCTTGAACATCAAAAAATATTTATCATCTGTATTCATTTCCATCCTATCAAAATCACGAATACATATAATTATCCAGGATTACTCAAATATACTTAAAATATTATAGTCCGTTCTGCCTTAACTTTTTTCATTTGTATTTCATGTAAGGGGCACCCCGAATCAAGAGCAGAATGTCTGATATTGAAATCAGTTTTAAATTTCTTATTGCTTTCAATACAGTTAATGCAAGAATAGTTTTTAGACTTACAAGTTTTATAATCATGGGATTCTGAACACTGGGAACACAGTAGCTCCGTTATATTTGCAGTCACTTATTTTATGGTTGAAAGAGTAGCACTTGAAACAGCTTGTTACCCTCAAGTTCTCCCACACGGAACACCGCCTCAGGCCCAAGTAGATTTTCCCTGCAGAAATAAGCTTTCCATATGCCGATCCATTACATTCGAGTATTCCAAATTGTGAGGTTTTCAGTTTATCCATTTTCAATGAGACCAATTTGATCTCATCTGTTTCCCTCAGAAAATAATTCTGATTTTTTATTGCCTCAATGATGTCACCTGATTGAAGGTCCTTTTCTATATTTGACACAAAGATATTAGGTTTGCGCATCTTAGATTCCTTAATATCGTAGTTTCGCCCCATTTTGGCAACTAATTCATCCTTCATTTTATCCGTTGATTTATTGGAGTTACATTTTATTAGAACACATCCATCCTTTCTATTGAGCACTGTATTTACTTCCACTTGCAGCTTGGAAACATTTACCTTAGTTTCTATATAAGTTTTTGTTTGTGCACAATCTTGTTCATTTTTCGGTCTGCATATAATGAAAGGGACATTAGGTGGGGGCTCAAGTTTTGTAGTCGTGGTTCTGGCCATTGTAGCCTCTGCGTATGATATATTTTGCCGATGTACAGGCACTGTTAGCGATTTTTCTAATTCTTCCTTAAGCTTTTCCAAATCTCGTACAAGTAGTCTGATAATTTCTTTTTTGCTTTCAATTATTTCATCTTTGCCCTCTATTATCCTGTGAAACAACTCGAGAGATTCCCCTTTTAAACAATGTTGACAATAAAATTTCATCACACGTTTTCCTTTCAGTTCAATGACCGAACTTTCCGACGTTGTTAAACCAGCACATTGCTTACAAAAACCCCTCAAACATCCGTCACAGCTAACTACGGGGATTCGTGTCGTACCAGATTTTCCACATTTATTGCAATCCATTTTTGGCGCTCTAGTTCCTCGGAACTGAGTGCTTATCAATTTGCCCAAATGTCTGTAATTTTGGAATATTTCGATGAAAATGGTCTTAAACGATTTGGTTCGACTCACTGATCAAGAATCCGTGGTCGGAATTTATTCTGTCCGGCCGGTCCGGCCGGCCGTAGGCACGATAGCTCTCGAACGGAATGAGCTAGAGAGTTGAAATTTTCAGAGTAGGTTTGGGGGATGAATATCTCGGCTAAGTTCGTTATTGGGCAAAATCGGACAGACGGTTTCGGAGTAACAAAAAAAAAAAAATTTTTTTACGAAACAAATTCCAAATCAAATTTTTTTTAATAAGCAGTTTTATCATAAGAATCCATTCATATCATTTTCAACTCTAACAAGCTAATACTTTCGGAGATATGATTTTTTAAAATTTCAATGTAGATCGTATTTCACAGATTGATATAATTATTATTCTATGTATGAATTCTCATAATGTCAACTAAATCGATACAAGTTCTCGAAGTTCCGACCTCGGGAATTTTCCTTGCTAAAAGTCTGTCTGAGAAACGTCAAAATGAATCCGTTAGACGGGGTGCGGGAAATTTTTCGCAACGAAATGGCCGTTCTAGGCAGTTTTCGGGACTGAACGTTGACGAGAAGCGAAGATAAGGGTAAAAAACGGTCAAATAAACCTCCATGTGGCGATTTTATGTCGAAAAGTGAAAATTAAGAATATCTATCCGCGGTTAGTACCGACGTTTTATTCTAATACCGGAGATCGAGAGGATCCTTCGAGGAGTCCGATAGTGTAGATGTATAGATAGTGGATATCTCGGTTTCGGACGAGGGAAGGCGGGTTCGAAGCCCATCAAGGGAATTATACTTTTTCGTGTTTTTTTTTCAATTTTTATCGCAATATTAACTTCGAATAACGGTATATCTGCCGACTTTAAGTAAGGGTGTTTTCCTTTTTTTTTTCTGAGCATATATCGCTGAAAATAAACCATTACTATACGGGGTGTTCTTTTTTTCACGGCACAATTTGCCACGATTGAATTGATTCGTGCCACAAACAAACCGTTATCTAAATAGGAACCTTGGATGGATTCTTATAATGTATTTTTCGGAAATCTCTATACAGGGTGTTTTTCTTTTAATGTCAATTGCAGATTGCTGTTTTTAACGCTATGAACATACCCTTTCATTTTTTCGTGTTGGAAAATATACTTTCGAGGCATACATCGTTGGAAATAAACCATTACTATACAGGGTGTTCATTTCCTCGCGGCATCGATTATTTTCAAATGCAAGCGTTTTAAGTAAAATGTCACTTCGAGATTTCTATCGCGAGGAGAATTCTCAACTTTGTAAAACCGTTGCGAAATGATAACCGCTGCTATACAGGGTGTCTTAAGAAATATGTCAACTCCGAAACTTTACGTGTATGTATTTCAGTGGAACCCAAGGCGGCTCAGATTCACAATTGGACCCTGTAGGGGGCGCTAAAATCGATGTATAGGAACTCGGAAACAGGCGGATCGATTTTGATGAAACTCTGTGATTTTCTTTCGGCGTATCTCTGATTCACAATAGCATCCTGTAGGGGCGCCCCGATCGATCTATAGGAAACGGCTCGAACGATTTCGATTAAACTTTGTGTGCGTATTTGAATGGGCCTCAGAGTCACAATAGGAACTCGGTAGATAGCACTGTGTTCGGTTTATAGACTCTCGAGAACGACCGGACCGATTTCGTTGAAACTTTCTGTGTGTGTGTGTCTGAGGAAGTCTCGGAAAAATGTAGATCTACCGGAAAATGTAGATCTATCGGAAAAATGTAAATCTACCGGAAAAATGTAGATCTGCCGGAAAAATGTAGATCTACCGGAAAAATGTAGGTCTACTGGCTAGGTAGATCTGCGGGCCCACTAGTTATTATTCTATCTATGAATTCTCATAATGTCAACTTGACAGAAGGGAATATTGTAACTTCAAAAATATTGGGGTTGAAATACTCGTATTTTAGCGATGCAACGGGGACCTCAACCGAAAATGTTTGAAAATATTACGTAAATATTGAAAGCATAATTCTGTAGTTTGGTGAACGTAGATCAGGAAATTTTTGATCGATTACAAGGTAATTTATTATTACTTATCTAATAAACCATTATTTGAATTGAATTTCCTTTATGATGCAGTGATATCATATGAATACATTGATATAATTCACAACTCTGAGAAACCAATACCAGATATAATTTGTCTGTTTGAACTAGAGCGCCAGAAAGCTCCTGTCCACAGGGCTTGAACCCATTTTTTGTTGATGGGTCCGACAGGTGTTGATCTTTACATCCTCGGAAATCTGATCAAATATAAACAAAACCTGCCTATTTTCTGTGTTAATTCTCGGATGATCTGAATTATTTTTCAAACACTATATTCAGTGGCACTTTATCTCACTTTCAGTACTAGATTTAACTTCTAATTCGAAATTTAACTTTGCTAATTTAGCAACTCATTGCGGAGGCGACGATGCACAACCTTCTTCGACAACAACTCAATCAGATTTATAAATAGGGAACTTCATTTGGAAGAACTACGTAAAAAATAGGAACAACAATGTGATGTCCAGGAAATGGAAAAGAAACGAAATCATTTCGGGGATAGAATAAATGAAAAATTAGAAAAATATGATTTTATCGCAATTTTCATAAGAGGTAGGGTGTAGGAATATATATTTATTTAGAAAATTTTATTCGTTTTCAATTTTTTTTTGCAAGAGTTGACATACACCTTCCCGTGGTTCTTGCTGAACAATGAATTGAATGACAATAATTTAAACATTATTGTGAGTTTGTTGTGTAGGAAAAATGCAGTTATTTAATTCATAGACTTAGTAGAGAGTCTCATTTCGTTTAATGCAATTAATTCGTTAGTGTTTTAAATTCGAAATACACGAAAGCTAGTACTACCGCATTGAATAAGTAGGCCTCCAAGAGACAATAAATTACGGCGCCGCCAGACTCTGTTTCAGGCTATTTCTATAGTCCAAGAAATATATCTCTAAAAACATTGAATTTTGCCCTTTTCCACTCACCCGGAATGTTTTTGGCATTGATCTTCATTATTTATCTGAATAGGAATGAATTGTACTTGATTCTCTTCGAATTTTATTTCTGTTTCTTCGCTATCAGAGTTAGATTTATATTTTAGTTCAGCACTGAAACCTTCACTTGAATTCTGAAACAGAAATATATCGAAATATAATAGGATTTGGGTCCCTTCTGATGAAAAATCCTCACTTCATCAAATTGGGACATAATTCATCATACTCGCAGTAATTTTGTTCCTACAGAAAATTCATATTGATAAACATACGTTGTAATTTTGACATATCTAACTTTTGAATAAAATCAATTCGTGGAATTTTATTGAGTGCATAGAAATGAGTTCCTAATTTGACAATATACAGTGAGCATCAAAAGTACGGAATAATGTATTTATTTATTCGAAAAATGATTTGAATGGTCAAGTTAACTTAAGTTTTCAGAAAAATTTTCCCGCAAATTCTTATCTAGTTCCTCGGAACTGAGTGCTTATCAATCTGACCAAATGGCTGTAATTTTCGAATTTTTGGCTGAAAATGGTCTTAAACGATTTGGTTCGACTCACTGATCAATAATCCGTGAGCTAGATAGTTGAAATTTCCAGAGTAGGATTGGGAGATAAATATCTCGGTTGAGTTCGTTATTGAGCAAAATCGGCCAGGTTTCTGCCGTTGCATTTGTGTAACGTTAACAAGAAAAAGAACGTTACAACTTCACTATAGAATAAATAAAAAAGCTGAAATAGCACTGACGTGAGGCCAATCTGCTTTGACGCGCTTGCTGATGAAATTATTATGATTATACTGACCCTCCTAGGTCTTCCCCAAAGAGACCTCTGAGAAGCTCCTAGGAGCTCGTGTGAGTTAGGAGAGTCAGTTGTGATCTTTGTAGGATTTGTTACTGAATCCTTACGCCAGCTTAGGTCCAACACTATTGATTTTTGACCCAACAGTGCATGGTGGCCACTACCGTCTGACTAGATCTCAACGACTTCACGTTAGGGCTTTTTTATATTTTTGCGCGTATGTTCTGGGGAACATCGTGCTATCATTTTGCCCAAATGTCTGTAACTTTTGAATTTTTTGACTCAATGATCTCAAGCGATTTGGTTCGACTCACCGATGAAGAATTCGAGGTCAAATTTGATTCTCTCCGGCCGGCCGTTGCCATGTTAACTTGAGAACGGAAAAAGCTAGCGAATTTTCAGGGTAGGTGGCACATCCCAATACGACGGACAAGTTAGTTAATGGGCCTAATCGGCCCAATGGTTTCCGAGTAATAATTTTGTTTTCAACCAATATGAATCCAATCGAATTGAAACTTGGTGAATAGTTGTAGAATATAAACCTTAGCACGTTTGCGGAATTTTGTGAGAATCGTATCTCTAGAAATAAAAAAAAAATATTTATTATGTCTCGATAACCTGAGAACGGTAAGAGAAAGTGATTTGAAATTCTCCGGTTAGGTTGCTCATCTGAATGCGACATTTGAGTTTGTTTATAAGGATAATCGGTCGATCGGTTTTGGAGTTATACCCATCTGAAATTTGGTTGTTATTTCCTCAATAACTCGAAAAATATGAAACCGATCCAATTCAAACATGGTTATTAGATGATCGTATGACTAGAAAATTTTTGAAAAATCATTGAAAATTATTGAAAAAAATTCTGTATATCAAAAACCATTCATCCTATATCGCTGAAATTTTGCGGGAGCCTTCAGAACCTAACTTGACTACCAAGTTCTGAGTTTGAACACGATCGGATATATAGTGTTGGAGATTCGAGCAGCCTTATGTGAGTTCAGTAGATGGATGGGTGACCGTTGCCTCGATAACTTTTGAACGAAAGGACGTAGGGACTTGGAATTTTCAGGGTATGTTGCGTATCGGAATGGGACAGTTACGTTCGTTTACGGGCTTAATCGGTCCAACGGTTCCGGAGTTATACCCACCTGGAACATTATTTCCTCGATAACTCAAAAAATATGAACTCGATCGAATTGAAGCTTGGTAACTAGTTGTAGAATATCGATGTAAAGACGTGTTTGAAATTTTGTAAGAACCGTATCCCTAGAAATTTTAAAAAAATTACAAAAAAAATGTTTTTCAAGAACTGTTACTCTAGAAAATTCCACAAATAATAAAAAAAAAATTGGTTCAAGCACTGACGTGAAGTAAGGAGCTTCTGCGCGTATGTTCTATTGCCCATCCTGTCACGCTTCAAAATCGTCGAATAAAATTCGTTGATGCTTGGACCAGATATTTGTACCACCACTGGTAGCGCGCTGTCCAGAATCGATGATTGTTGGCACATATTGCTGCACGTCATGCGTTGTTGAGTGCGTCTGAGCGGACGCGGAAACGCCGATTTTCAGTCTTATGTAAAATTTTCTTTGACGCTAAGAGGTAGAAAGAATTGGTTTCGACTGTCCTTTGAATATACGCAAATATCGATTAATTTCGGAGTAATCGAAGGATTGTTAGCTGGGAAAATTATTGAAGCTGATGATTTTGGTTTTGGATTTGGATATTTTGGAATATTAGCTCAATAATATCGATCGTTTTCGGATTAACCAGGAGGCCATTTTTCTGCGTAAGTCATGGAAATTTTTCATAGGCATTATCCTAATTTGAATTTATTTCAGCTCCTTGTGTAGGCTCCTTGTGTAGGTTCCTTGTTTAGGTTCCTTATTTAGGCTCCGTATTTGAGTTTGATTCAGACACCTTTTCAAGCGTGATTGACGATCGTGTGGATTATTTCTTTACTTCGTCATATCTAGAGATTGGAAGTTGGGAAATTTATCACGTGCATTCAGCGGGACGAATTTCTTCGAGGCTGGACAACATCGCTGGAATAACAACTGTTTACATTCAGGTTTGATACAATTACGGGAATATTATTGTGGACAAAATTTGGTATCAAGGACAATATAAGGTCAGTGCATTTATTAATTTCGAACATCTGGAAATTCAACGCTAATTGGGCGAAACCAAGTGCTTGACATTTGACCATAGAGAACGGTAATTTTGAGGTTTGATGGAACCATAGAGACTCTATCGTGCCTTTGACATCTGAACCTTGTAGTTTTCATTTTGTTGTTTTTTTATTGTTATTATTTGACGATTTTTAATCTGAAGATCTGCTACTGAGCAGAAATTAATATTTTTGAATTATCTGAGTGCTCATTGATTACTGTCATTATTTAAGAATTTATGTGAACAGATATCTGGGAACTATATTTCATTGTGAATTGTATTTGACATCTTTGGGTTGATCAGAACTTATTACTGCCACTTAATTCTGAAAGATTTATTGATTGATACCTTGTGTACCTATAATTTACGAATTTTATGAGTATATTTAACATAACCTTGTCAGCGATAGTGAACTTATTCTGGATGACACACTTTACTATCCCCCTTTGATGTACATACAGCTTATTTTGTGATTATATTTCTAGTTAATATATGTTCATTATTTGATGGGCTTGTTTCCTTCTTTATTTCTAAAACTCCCACGCCCTGAGTTTCTGTATCATTTTTAATAACTCATTAAAAGAAGGTGGCGCCCTAATAGAATCAGAGCTAGTCGGTGATACAGGAAAGCCTAAGCTGTATGTGACATTAATTGGCACCCTAAACGTGAGGCCCCGAAATTACTACCCTCTCATTTAAATTTTGTTTTAAAATTTAAATTTTGTAATTTGTGCTCCAGTGCCCTGCGTGAGTCACTGGATTATTATTTTGATTTCTTTATTAATAAGTTGCGATTTATTTTTTTATTATTATTGAAGTATCCAGAGTGTGTTGGCTGTCGCTGATTTTTTTTTTTCTTCTTTTTACTTTTTGAACAACCAGAAAAATTTTGAGTCAGTTGTTGTTCAGATCTCTGATTTGTCGCAAGAATTTTTCCGCTGAGTGCTCGTGCATTTCGTGCCATATTACCAATATTTATTAATTTCATATGTAAGTTGGGCTTTGGGTTTTGTTTTTTTTTTTATATAAGTTGATTACGTTCGGAGTTTGTTAGGAATTATTTAGAGATGGCTCGTCCCAAATTCAATATGAACCTTTTGCTTAAAGACGAATTAGTTTATGAGCTAAATGTAAGAGGTCTTCAGGCTTTGTCGAACCAAACCGTTAAAGATTTACGTACTTTATTAAGACCATTGTTGAAGTTAGAAAAAGCTAATAGGTCAGTTACTTATCCAGAGTTCAAGTTGAGTGATTCGTCGGCTGAGATCGCTGTTATTGAGGAAAAGGTGAAAGAATTAGGTAAACTTGTCCAGAGGGGAGAATTCCATATTGTGTGTACTAGGTTGACCCATTTGTCTAATAGGTGTGAGCATTTGTCATCTGTAGAGCTTAGTGATGCTATGCAGGGTAGGTTGGATCGTGCTAGGACCAGGATAGTAGACATGTTTGGCGAGGTGGAGTTAGCTTATTCTAAGGGTGAGATGTTTCAGATGATGTCCAGTTTAGGCGTGAACGAATCAAGTAGTGAATCGGAAGTTGAGGTAGAACAACCCAGTTTGGTTAGGTCTAGTACAAGAATGTCATTATCAGGTATGCATTCATCGTCTTCACGTAACCTTCAGAAGTGGAATGTGCAATTTTCGGGAGACCTTAGGGAAATGTCAGTCCACAATTTCTTAGAACGAGTGGAAGAGCTTCGCAGAGCTAGAGGAGTTACCGAGAAGGACTTGTTTGATTCAGCAGTAGACTTGTTTGTTGGTAGAGCATTGCTTTGGTTTAGGTCGAATAGGAACAGGTTCAACAATTGGAAAGAGTTAACACAGCTTTTAACAAAACATTATGAGCCACCAGACTATCGTGGACGTTTATTTCAGGATATTTTGAGTAGGACTCAAGATCCATCTGAGTCTATTGTAGATTATTTGACCTGTATCAATTCAATGTTCCGTCGCTATGGCCAGGTTGATGAGGAAGTAAAGCTGAACATAGTTGTACGTAACTTAGCACCTTTTTATTCCACCCAGTTACCGGCAGTTGCCGATATGAGTGAGCTTGAGGATGCTTGTATGCAGTTAGAACGTAAGAAATTTCGTGCAGAACATTATGTACCACCTAGTAGACGTCGTCAAGCTTACGTTGATCCAGACTTTGCATATATATCCGCTGGTCATTCTTCGGGTGCAGAGAATGTCTTGACCTTTGGGTCTAATAATCCTCTTCCCGGGAATCGTCAACAACCTGTCTCATCAGCACAATCTAGGTCACCTCCTGCTGGTCCAATTGTTCAGAATAATCAACCCGTGGGTTCTTCTGGAGCTTGTTGGAATTGTCAACGTTTGGGACACACTGTCAGAAATTGTACGATGCCTAGGCAAATATTATGTTATCGTTGTGGCAAACATGGCTTCACGAGTAGGAATTGCCCGCAGTGTTCGTTAAACTAGAACCGGGACAATTGAGTGGTCGTGATATTGCCCCGGATAAAGCTCCTCGACCGATTAAAGCGTGATACGATTTGTGACAGTAAGAATGGTTTTGGTGATAACACATTTGCTATTTTAGATTACATAGTTGCTCACGCTCCCAATGATCAACGACCTTACCTAGACGTTACCATTTTAGGGTATAGATTCAAGGGTTTACTGGACACTGGTGCTTCGCGTACTATAGTGGGTAGTTCAGGTTACCACAGCTTGGTGAAGTTAGGCTTTAGGTTAAATTCAGCTCGCGTCCGGTGTACGGTGGCGAATGGTCAGACATGTGATTCTTTGGGTGAAGTTAGGGTTCCTATGTCTTTGGAGGGCAAAGTTAAATGGATGAATGTTTTGGTAGTTTTGGAACTTTCACATACCCTCATTCTCGGTATAGACTTCTGGAAAGCTATGGAGATTGTTCCTAATCTTAACAGGGACGTATGGCATTTTGCTGAACAAGAACCTGAAGTTGAGATCAGTAGCTTGCATGATTCCAGTTCATTAGATGGGGAACAACAGTTTAGGTTGGATAATCTGGTTGGTTCTCAGTTTGAACGAACGGGTGACGAATTGGGAAAGAGTTTAGTGGGCGAACACCTAATTGAAATAGAGTCAGGCGTCAGACCCATCAAGCAGAGGTATTATCCGGTCTCTCCAATAAAACAAAAAATGATTGACGAACATCTAGAGAAAATGTTAATGGATGATATTATAGAACCGTCGAGAAGTAGTTGGTCGTCTCCGATTCGTTTGGTTAAGAAAAAGGACGATTCATACAGGTTTTGCGTAGATTACCGCCGTCTTAACGCTGTCACGAAAAAAGATGCTTATCCCATGCGCAATATTTCCACCATTTTAGATCTTCTTCGGGATGCAAAATATATAAGTTCTATGGATATTAAAAGCGCTTTCTTCCAAATTGAAGTAGCACCAAACTCTCGTGAATATACCGCATTTTCAATACCTGGTAGGGGTTTGTTTCAATTTAAGCGTATGCCCTTTGGTCTAACAAATAGTCCTGCGACGTTTCAGCGCGTGATTGACACTATTTTAGGCGCAGATTTGGAACCATATGTCTTGGTATATATGGATGACATTATAATTGTAACCCCTGATTTCGAGACTCATATGAAAATCTTGAAAACTGTTTTTGATCGTTTGATTTCAGCTGGTTTAGTTATTAGCAGAGAGAAAAGTCAATTTTGTCGGTCCGAACTTAAATATCTCGGCTATGTTGTAGACTCGTATGGTTTGAGACCAGATCCAGCTAAGGTTGAGGCCATTTTGAATATTACACCTCCCAAAGGAGTGACTGAGATACGCCGTTTTGTGGGGACAGCTTCGTGGTACCGTCGGTTTGTGCCTAATTTTTCCACGTTAATCGCACCTCTGACTGCGCTTACTAGAAAACACGCAAAATGGGAGTGGACTGAGGAGTGCGAATCATCTTTTTGTAAACTTAGGGAGAGCTTGGCAACCGCACCTATTTTATCATGTCCTGATTTTAGCAAGACTTTCATATTGCAGACCGACGCAAGTTCATATGGACTTGGTGCTGTTTTATGTCAGCAAGCGGAAAATGGAGAGCAAGTTATCGCATACCTTTCAAGGACTCTCAGTCGAACAGAGAGGAATTACTCTACCACCGAACGGGAATGCTTGGCAGTCATTTGGGCAATCGAGAAGTTAAGGCATTACTTAGAGGGTAATCGTTTCGTCGTGATAACTGATCACCACTCTTTGATTTGGCTCAACAATCTCAAAGATCCTCAGGGCAGGTTAGCTCGTTGGAGTTTACGGCTGATGCCATACGACTTTGAAATCGTACATCGTAAGGGCAAAGATAACATCGTACCTGATATGCTCTCTCGATCTGTTCCGAGTGGGGACGAGAATTTCAAGGTTTCAGATATGGCTAATATCGATGGTGGGTCAGAAGAGTTCGGCGATGGTGATTTTGTCCAGACAACCGACAAATGGTATATCAAGATGCGAGAGAATCTAGAAAAATTCCCGGCAAAATATTCCAATTGGAGGCTAGAAAATGGACTGCTTCTGAAATACGTCAATGGTAGGATTCCTGAGCTGTCTGGAGAATCGGAAAAATGGTTGTTAGTCGTACCCAAAGAGTTTAGATCAGCAATTTTGAAGCGCAACCACGATTCCATAACATCTGGTCACTTTGGCATTTACAAAACATTTTGGAAAATTCGCCGTCGTTATTGCTGGCCTAAAATGCACGCTGATGTCGTCCGCTATGTAAACAGATGTAGTATCTGTAAGTCTTGTAAGCCAGACTTAAAAGCTCCAGCAGGCTTGATGGGAAATCGACCGGAAATCGTGGAACCATGGCAGACCATCAGCCTAGATTTCGTAGGACCTCTACCCTCGTCAACTCAGGGTTATAAATATCTTTTGGTGGTTACTGACTACTTTAGTAAGTTTGTTTTGTTTACGCCTTTACGTACAGCCACTTCCAAGGCTTTAGCCAAATTTGTAGAAGAGCAAGTCTTTTTGGTCTTTGGAGTTCCTCAAACTCTTATATGTGATAATGGAACTCAGATGCGCGGCAAGGAATTTGTATCAATCTGCAACAAATATAACACTAAAATCCTGTATACTCCATACTATCATCCGTGTGCAGATCCTACCGAAAGATCCAATGAAACCATAAAGACCTTGATCCGATGTTACTTGTCTGATAGTCACCGGAAATGGGCAGATAATCTAGCTGCTTTGGGGTGCGCCATGCGCTCGGCTAGAAATGAAACCACCGGACATAGTCCTTATTTTGTCAATTTTGGTCGAGAACCTCGCCTAGATGCGTCGGAATACGAATATCCTATACCTACCGTGAGTCCTGATTTGGATCTGAGACGATTAGGTTTCGAAAAATTGTTTATGGAAGTTCGGAATAGACTTCGTAAGGCTCAGGAGCGCAATAAACAGCGGTACAACTTGCGCCGACGTCCAGTTTCATATAATGTGGATGATAAGGTGTGGTTAAGGAATAAATCACTCTCCAATGCATTGGAGTTTTATAATGCGAAACTTGCGCCAAAATATGTGGGACCTTACACTATCGGTAAAAAGTTGGGCCACTGGACTTATGAATTGATTGACGACTCAGGCAAAAGTAAAGGTGTATGGCACGTAAAAGACTTTAAATCAGTATGCTCCTCCAGGGATTCTTGATATCTTATTGCTACGGAAGTCAATGGTTCGGATGTGTTAGGTTGTCCGCCGAAACCATGGTGATGTTAGTGGTTAGTTTTGAGACTGTCACGTTTGTTTAGTAGATTTTGAGGATTTAGTGATGTTTGAGGATTTTCCCTATCGATAAGGGATTGTCTGGTTTCGAGTTTTAGGATATTAATTCTAGAATAATAGAATGATTGGCATGTAGTGAATCTGGTATATTTGTGGACCGGGTGATTGAAGTGATTCCTTTTTTTTATTGCTGGTTGATCGCGAGCGAAAGTGCGGGCAATTGGGTGCTGCCTTGACTTTTGTGTCGGTGGTCGTCTGCGTGATCCCGGGTTGGATTCTAGTGTGAAATCGGCTTTAATGTATTTTCCTTTTTCTTCAAAATTTACTCATTGTTGTGCAGACGAGGTGGGAGCTGATCATCTAGCCCCACGCACTGCTCAACTGGAAGCGACCATTTTCTTACCACTTTATGGCCTTAATCTTGTTTTTTTTCCTGTTGCCGATCTCATACTGGTTTCTACATTCGCGGGTCATTGCTGGCGGTCATCCCATAATAAGATTTGTAGTACCGGATTGCTTGCGTGTGGGTGAATGAAGGCTATGGGCTATGGTTGTTGGAGGCTGGAACCCGAAAACTGCCACCTATAGACTTGATGCACATCTGGGTTAGCACAGGCGTCCTGGACCATACCGGGAGCTGGTGGGGTCTGGCTTGGCTGTCTTCGATGACAGGAGTGCGGCGGTACGGCGCTCGTTCTTTGGGGGAACCACTGTCTAGACTTGGGATGGTGACCGGCTAACCTTGTCGACATGGGGGGGGGGGGGGTTCCTGCTCGTCTGGGCGACCTCGTCGTACTTTGCCTTGTCCGGGCGACTTCTGGCTGTGGTGTGGCTCAGGGCCGGCAAGTCCCTCCACAAGGGTTAGGCCCTTCGGACTAGGATGTTGCCAGTCATGGGGCTAACTGGTAAGAGTCGATGAATGAAAGGAATGAGTGTTGATGTGTATGATGGAGTACGAACTGAAATTGTAGCGGCTGGGATTGGTATACATGAGGGTTAGCTAGAATTGCTTTTGGTTTGTTTAGGTATTTGGTCACCTTCAGTGACCCGATGTCTTTTATTAGCGCAGGTTGATGGAGTCAGATGTTGGTCGTCGGTGATCTGAGATAACCTCCTGTGGAAGGAAGAGGGGGATGTCACGCTTCAAAATCGTCGAATAAAATTCGTTGATGCTTGGACCAGATATTTGTACCACCACTGGTAGCGCGCTGTCCAGAATCGATGATTGTTGGCACATATTGCTGCACGTCATGCGTTGTTGAGTGCGTCTGAGCGGACGCGGAAACGCCGATTTTCAGTCTTATGTAAAATTTTCTTTGACGCTAAGAGGTAGAAAGAATTGGTTTCGACTGTCCTTTGAATATACGCAAATATCGATTAATTTCGGAGTAATCGAAGGATTGTTAGCTGGGAAAATTATTGAAGCTGATGATTTTGGTTTTGGATTTGGATATTTTGGAATATTAGCTCAATAATATCGATCGTTTTCGGATTAACCAGGAGGCCATTTTTCTGCGTAAGTCATGGAAATTTTTCATAGGCATTATCCTAATTTGAATTTATTTCAGCTCCTTGTGTAGGCTCCTTGTGTAGGTTCCTTGTTTAGGTTCCTTATTTAGGCTCCGTATTTGAGTTTGATTCAGACACCTTTTCAAGCGTGATTGACGATCGTGTGGATTATTTCTTTACTTCGTCATATCTAGAGATTGGAAGTTGGGAAATTTATCACGTGCATTCAGCGGGACGAATTTCTTCGAGGCTGGACAACATCGCTGGAATAACAACTGTTTACATTCAGGTTTGATACAATTACGGGAATATTATTGTGGACAAAATTTGGTATCAAGGACAATATAAGGTCAGTGCATTTATTAATTTCGAACATCTGGAAATTCAACGCTAATTGGGCGAAACCAAGTGCTTGACATTTGACCATAGAGAACGGTAATTTTGAGGTTTGATGGAACCATAGAGACTCTATCGTGCCTTTGACATCTGAACCTTGTAGTTTTCATTTTGTTGTTTTTTTATTGTTATTATTTGACGATTTTTAATCTGAAGATCTGCTACTGAGCAGAAATTAATATTTTTGAATTATCTGAGTGCTCATTGATTACTGTCATTATTTAAGAATTTATGTGAACAGATATCTGGGAACTATATTTCATTGTGAATTGTATTTGACATCTTTGGGTTGATCAGAACTTATTACTGCCACTTAATTCTGAAAGATTTATTGATTGATACCTTGTGTACCTATAATTTACGAATTGTATGAGTATATTTAACATAACCTTATCAGCGATAGTGAACTTATTCTGGATGACACACTTTACTATCCCCCTTTGATGTACATACAGCTTATTTTGTGATTATATTTCTAGTTAATATATGTTCATTATTTGATCGGCTTGTTTCCTTCTTTATTTCTAAAACTCCCACGCCCTGAGTTTCTGTATCATTTTTAATAACTCATTAAAAGAAGGTGGCGCCCTAATAGAATCAGAGCTAGTCGGTGATACAGGAAAGCCTAAGCTGTATGTGACAATCCTCATGTATTGGACACTCTTAATCGAATTTACCATGGTAAATTCTATTGTCCGTTCGCCTTTATTGGACACTCTTAATCGAATTTACCATGGTAAAATCGATTAACAGAGCTTGAACCAATTTTTTTCTCTACTATGCCTAGTTTTCTAGTAAAAACAAAATTCCAGGTTGAATGAATCACCCAGTATATCATTAACTGAATGATCTCTTGAGTTAAGGACGTCAAGTGGATGCTTTTAAAATAGTACTTTAAGCGGTTCAACCAAAGCAATTTGAAGGCTATGTGACGGCTATGACGCAGCGATAATACAGATTATGTGAGGTAGGTATACGATTCACAATCAATTGAATCGATTGAGACATGAGCTTCTAACACTCAAACTATTCGGGAGACAAATTTCATAGAATAATATAACAAAATATGAAATTTATTGAGAAGTTTGTACTCATATATTCGAATTTAGTGAAGATCCAGTGGCAGCCTTGTTTCCTGATTTTTCGTCCAGTGATTTGCATAGTTATCAAGGGGAATGAATATCTTGATTTGTTTGCCAGCTTTCACAACTTTAGTTTCATCGATATGACTTTGAGTGGTTTCGCACTTAATTTCATAATCAGATAAAGGCTCGGCGACTTTCTTAGTTTCCCCTATCTTCATCACGGTAGTGACACAATCTTCAGGTTCAAGTTCCATTTCACCCTCTTTCAATCGGATTCTAACCTGTACTTTTTCTAAATCGCCACCTTGAGATGTCTTACGTCTGATCTCTATGTCAGGAATTCCTACTGGGAATTCTCTTCTAGGAAGCTGCCCATCACAAAACACCCCATAGGATATCTTCATATCCTCGAATGTTTGCACAACTTGGTCTGCGAGGCACCTGCATGGGGTGTTTACTCCAACTTCCTCTGCTCCTTTATGGATTACTCCACTGGCCGTCTGACAGTTTGAACTTTCTGCTGAGTAGAATGAATCTGGTAGGGAATCAACGATAGGAGATGAATTTGGTTGACTTTTTGGTTTTGAAAATATATCCAGTATATTCACTGGTATTTCAGCTGCTTTTTCCAATAAAGAATATTGTTTAGTGGAAGGATCTGACGGTGGAACCATATTTGGATGAGGAGCAGATGAATCAATGGACTCCCGATATGCCTCCTTTGTGAAATTCAAAGATATCTCTTTTCCGCTTGAGCTTTCCTTAGGATTATTCTGGCCTTCAGAGTGTCCACATTTATTTATTTTCTCAGTACATTTACATGAAGAAGTATATACGGCTTCCTTCAATTCATTAGCAAGATTAACAAGCTGGTCTAATGGAATGAAGCATTTACTCTCGGCATTTATATTATTGACATCTGCAAGCTTCTCTTTGACAATAGGAATTTCTTCCATTTCACGTTCATTTCCAATATTCTGCTGAATACTATCCGGGATTTGACTTTGCGAACTTTGGGTATGCAGATAACTGGAACCCTGGTTAAAATCCTGAGCATTTAAAAAATCGTTGTTTTTCTCGGAAATACGATTATCGTCACTGCGACATTGACATGCAATTTCATCAATTTTGGCCGATATTTTATCATAAAGGTCAACAAGATCATTCAGTGTATTATCTGCAGTAATTTTTTCAAACTTAAGCTCTTTCGATTTAGATATTAGATTCTCAGCATTCATTCTTCTCTCCTCACTCAAACTGTCATATTCATCATTGATATCTCCAAGGCTGGTAGTACTGATTGCAATATCTGTAGAAGTCTTCAGTCCCTTATCAATGTTTCTATTATTGTTTTTGTCCTTGCAGTCAGATAATTTTTTTTCGAGTAATAATTTCAACTCTGCGAACATATCTCTCATTTCTTGCATACCCAGATAATCATTCCTTCTACTATCTTCATCACTTTCCGGCAATTTTAAAACATCCTCGGTATTGTTATGTACATCTGCGTCATCATTATCTATATGCGCTTTATCATCATCTTCGAATTTCAAGGAGATGTCCTTATGAATGACAGTTGGGCCTGTGCATTCACAAGATAACAGGTCTAATTCATTCTTGAGTCTCTCGAATAACTTTTCGAACATTTCGTCATCGGTGTTTAAAGCTTCCGACTTGAATTTTTCTATTAAATCTTCCATTTTTTCTTGTTCGCCCTCATCTCCAATATCATCAGATCGTAAATTGGGTTGATTCACAAGTCTGTTATCATACTGATGAGATTCTTCAGTTATTTCGGTTTGTGTTTCTTCAGAACTTGTTTCTATTATTCTATTGCTTTTTTGCTCAGCTTCCTCGGAATCATTTATTCTCATTGTTTCGATAATGTCTTCAGATATTTCAATATTCGTTGTTTCGGTATTTGATGTTCTAGTTATAGGGATTATGTAAGATATAGGGTTGGAGTTGGCTGATACTGCCGTTTTATCCAAATTTGAACCAGAAGTGTTGGATTTAGATGGAACAACATGAATTAAATCTTCCATTTTTTCTTGTTCACCCTCATCTCCAATATCATCAGATCGTAAATTGGGTTGATTCTCAAGTCTGTTATCATGCTGATGAGATTCTTCAATTATTTCGGTGGGTGTTTCTTCAGAACTTGTTTCTATTATTCTATTGCTTTTTTGCTCAGCTTCCTCGGAATCATTTATTCTCATTGTTTCGATAATGTCTTCAGATATTTCAATATTCGTTGTTTCGGTATTTGATGTTCTAGTTATAGGGATTATGTAAGATATAGGGTTGGAGTTGGCTGATACTGCCGTTTTATCCAAATTTGAACCAGAAGTGTTGGATTTAGATGGAACAACATGAATTAAATCTTCCATTTTTTCTTGTTCACCCTCATCTCCAATATCATCAGATCGTAAATTGGGTTGATTCTCAAGTCTGTTATCATGCTGATGAGATTCTTCAATTATTTTGGTGGGTGTTTCTTCAGAACTTGTTTCTATTATTCTATTGCTTTTTTGCTCTGCTTCCTCAGAATCATTTATTTTCATTGTTTCGATAACGTCTTCAGATATTTCAATATTCGTTGTTTCGGTATTTGATGTGTTAGTTATAGGGATTATGTGAGATGTAGGGTTGGAGTTGGCTGGTACTGCCTTTTCATCTAAATTTGAACCAGAGGTGTTGGATTTAGACGGAACAACATGCATTAATTTGTGGTCTTCTGTCTTTATTGGTTTATTCGTATGGATGAATTTGATCTGAACTCTATGCTTGCTTTCTTTATGTATTGGACTCAGATCTCTTCTTATTACCATGTTACATCTAGGTGGGCATAAAGGATGTCGTTGATCAAATTCCTGCCTTTGGGGTTGGTGGCATAAGCATTTTCCATCATCTGAAATAATATGAAATTGATATACAGAGTGTAAATAAGTAGTACATTACATATTAAATTTAACACGTGATTTCTCGTCAAAAAATAGGCTGGGTCTTTTTTATGATTTTGATTTGAGCAGGCCCTGCTTAAACACAGCCCCCTGAAGATGCCACTTAGACTTAGATTTTTAATTTTTTTCTCAAAGACCAAAAAACTGACAAGAATGAATTGATCAGAGATTATATGCGAGCCAGAAGGTACTCAAAAACATGTTTTATAGTAAAAGCCACCCGTAAAATTCGTTCCACGAGAAACTTTTTTCCTTATTCATATTATACCATTTACAAATGAATATTAGAATACATGAGTCATTCTGAACAAATGAGCTCTCCAGTAAATTCTTTGCTGAACTTCACGTTTTTTGAAGAAAAAAATATTTATCAAAAGGTACGTCGTATAGGCTCGATTTATTCTCAAACTTTAATTTATTTACATAGTAGGCGGATATTATTTTGTTATGAGAACTAATTAGTTTTGATAATATTCAGTTCAGTTACAATTACGTTTGGTTCCATGCAATCATTTTGAGATTTTTTTCACACATTCATTAATATGGCGGTATACACAAACGCAGAGATGACCGATAAGCTTTTTGTTTACGGTCTTTCTAATGCTAACTCTCTAGACGCATCCAGAAGATATGCAAAAATATACCCTGAACGTGTGGTTCCACAGTACACTTTATTTACAAAATAAACGACTACGAGAAAGTGGTCATAACAGAAATTAAATTCAAGAGTATCAATTAAAAAAGCAAGAGTGCCAAAAATTATTAGTCCGAAACCACCAGACCAACCCAATGTATCATTACTCTGAAAATTATATTATATCAATTTGAACTAAGCCAATAATCCAGTTTTGATTTTAGAGGAGATATTCTGAACCCAATTTGATTAACTTACTAAAGTATAGATGTATTTCTATCATCATATGGAATATTCAAGAGCATTATATTATCACCCAAAAATTATCACATCCTATAATCCTCATAATTTTACGATAGCTGACGTTATTTCATTGGTCATTTTGTATTCAATCAAACTTTGTTATCTAGAACAGGAGGTATTTTATATCAATAATTTTGAATAGAACTAGAAATAAATATGACATGTCCCTTATCTGTAGATAAGATGACATGTATGAACACAGATCATTCATATAAATAATATTCATACATACAAATACGGACGTTAATTTTCGATTACAGCATCCTGTGGAATCATAGAATTACATTTTAATATTGAAAAATCATATCTCCGAAAGTATTACCTGGTTAGAGTTGGAAATTATATCAATGGATTCTTAGGACAAAACTTTATCTTTAGAAACATTAAATTCGAAATTTATAACTCAAATTTTTTTTTTTCGTTTCTCCGAAACCAATAACGAACTTAAACAAAAAAAAAATATTTATCGTCCAAACCTACTCTAAAAAAAAAACTGTCTAGCTCATTCCATTCGGGAGTTAGCATAGGAAGGGCAACACTGATTTGATTTCGACCATGGATTCTTGATCAGTGGGTCGAACCAAATCGTTTAAGACCATTTTCATCCAAAAATTCCACAAGTACACACAAATTGATATGCATTCTGTTTCGAGGAACAAGAGCGCCAAAAACGATTGTGGTCACCAGCGTGAAGTTAGACCTCTAGCAATAGCAGTACTGAATCTTGTTGACAAACAATCTGGTATAAGTACTACGAAAATTTGCTTTGCACAAATTTACCATATGATGGTGTTTGAGATCCTAAAGGAAGAGCTTTTATATCCATGTCACATTTAACGTGTTCAGTCTCTGTACCGAGGGGTATTTCCGAATCGTCTCCGTTCCTCCACTTGGTTGTTGGGAATTATTGAACAAAATCCTCACTTTTTGGAAGCCACAGACGAGACAAATTTTTCTTGAGATCCAATAATTAATTTTCATAATTACCACATTTGGGCCGAAGAAAGCCCTTACGCTATAATTGAAGCTCATCACCAAGAACAATTCTCTTCAAATATTTGGCTTGGATATATTGGAGATCAGATAATTGGTTCACATTTTCTATCACTTAGATTAAATGTAAATACTTACTGTCAACGTAAATTGGGCCCCCGCTCATTTTAGTATTAGAGCACGTCAGTATTTAAATCATACATATCCAAATCGATGGACGGCGGGCGAGGTGGACCTCAGTTTTGGCCAACCCGATCACCAGATTTAAATCCTCTGCATTGTTCCTTCATGTGAGATTATTAAAAATACTCCTGGAATGTTCGACCAGGTAACCCAATCAATGCGCCACAGTCTAGACTTTTTAAGAAATTTTTGAATTTTTTAAAACTTTATAATTGCTTGTTTTGTTACATTAATTCAATATTTGTACCACTTCCCAACGAAAATGTCAACATGACATCCGACTACTAGATAAATTTAAGTTCGAAAATAATTCTAGCCTATACGACTCATGCTAAGTACCTATTTTTGCAAGAAATTACAGGAGACGTTTATTCAGAATGAATCAAGCTATCTAAACTAAATTAAGTATTAAATGGTATAATATGATTGGGGTTGGCTTTATCTACCCCTTGCAAACATAGGGAAACACCATCAAAATATTTTTGAGTGTCTTCTCGCTCACATATGAGGAGCAACTTATCGAAACGCATTTAGTCCAAAAACCATTTTATTGGAAATCAACGAAAAACAATTTTTTCTTTCACCCTGGCTTATAATTTGAGGACGTCGAGTTTGTACTCAACTTATAAGCCAGGGTGAAAGAAAAAATCGTTTTTCGTTGATTTCCAATAAAATGGCTTTTGGACTAAATGCGTTTCGATAAGTTGCTCCTCAGATAATGTCTGCTCGATTTAATTCAGTCAGTTTTTTGGTTTTCAAGAAAAAAAATTGAATTATTTTTCTAACGCAATCTTTGGGGGACTGTATATAAGTAGGGGCTGCTCAAAAAGCTCAATTATATAAAAGCCACCTTATTTTTTGACAAGGAATTACCCCTAAATTTGTTCGCAACTAGTTATTTACACCCTGTATATCTGAAATGAAACATTTGAGATTGAATTGAGCTCATCGATTCTTCATTTTCTCTGCTCAATGAAGGTATAGATACATTTGCGATCTGGGACTTTTACCTATCGTATACGATTTATTCATTCTGGGATTGACTTTTGGGGTCAAAATACTGCCTTGTCGATATTTTCGAAGAATGTGGTATTTCATGCATGGTTTACGAATAGACATATTTAAGTTGTGTGTACCTTTGTGTAACCATCGTCATATTTCAGTCTGATCACCCCATCAGTTGATAATTTAATTGATGAAAATCTATTAGCTTGAATTCATTCAGTATAAGTAACTCTGGAACTCTTCTGGAACTGGAAACTCCAGATATATATTGTGACATTATTTTTATGGACATGTGAAACAGGTTCAAATCAAAGCTCATTTTATGGGTCATGGTCCATGACTGGGTATTTCCCAATGATCGGAATCCGAATAATTCGAAACAAGAACGTGACGTTGGTCAAACTTACAATAAGCTGAGCTGCTCAGGACAGTGGGTGCCAACTACTTCGATGCAAGCAGCTTGCATGAGTCTTATGTTCGAATTGATCCACCTTGTTTAATTTATCAGGTAAACAAACTAGGATATTTTTTTATTTTTAATGCAGAATTTTAAGAAGTGTAATAAGTAAACCATAACTCAGGTCAGTACCAAGTGTATCTGTCGGTGATCTCTTCAATGAACTGAAACATTCTTCCCCATACTGCGCGATTGGATCAGTGATAGAGCGTTTGACTTAGGGACCGGAATCCCGTAGGCTTGGCCTAAATTGACGTAAATAGATAGCAACAAAGTCTACACACAACACATTTGATTCTCCTAACTCGCACAAGCTCCTGGGAGCTTCTGAGGGATCTCCTTGGAGAAGTCCTAGGAAGATCAGTATAATAATAATATTTATTTTATTTATTTATTTATTTATAAAGAGGAATACAAACGGGACTGACCCAAAACAGTATTCACATATAGGATATTTCTCAAAATAGTGAATCTATATAATTCCAAAATAAGTTACGAAATAGATGATAGATCCAGAAATCAACAAAGAATTCAAGCGATAAATTACACACATGTAGTGAATGAAATCAGTGAATGAAAACGGAACAGAAAGATGAAAAACACACCCACATAATATACACATATATATATATATTTATAAATACATACATGAATCAAGTCTGTGAAGCAAGAAAATGTTTTTTCAAGACATAGGAAAACTTTGAAAATGAGTAAGAGAAAACATCAATAGAAACAGAATTCGATAGCGCATTGTAAGACCTATGTTGCACCTATGCATTGGAGAGTTCAAAAAATAATTTGTTTGTGATTGTTCGTAACGGAATGGGTGCACTGAGAAAAAACTTTAATTACAACAAATGAAAATTGTGACTTGCTATAGGCACAAATAACTTTTTTTAGTTGCAACAAGTTCGCGTGTTATCTGATAAAAAGTAGCCTATCACAAGCTAGCAAAGTTAATTGTAGTAAGTATTTCATTTTTAAATGGAAAAGTATAACGGGTGATTCCGCAAAAGAAGCAGAGAAAATAATTCTGCTGGTACCTGCCGACACGTGTTTCTGCTAGTTGGCTTCTTACTAGCAGAAACACGTGTCGGCAGGTACCAGCAGAATTATTTTCTCTGCTTCTTTTGCGGAATCACCCGTTATACTTTTCCATTTAAATATACTTATCCGCATTATCCTATTTTCTTTTATTTCATTTTTATTCAGATTAACTGACTTTATTGACTTGATCCAAGTAGCATGTGTTACTTGATAGAAAATCCAGCTAAACACCAGAACTAAAAATGCTATTCGGTGTAAGTAACGTTTGAACGTACCCTTATCATAATGTTTTCATATCGCAAGTAATTTTGTTACTGCTGTTAGTAAGAACCTCTGTCTGTTACAAGTAACTTTTTCACTTAGATCAAATAAAACGTTTGTGTTGGCAATTACATATTTTGTTTACGTTAAGAGACACTCTTACTTAGCGCAAGTACACATTGTCAAAAATTTAGAGGTAAGTCAAACCTTTCAGTTTTTTAGTAAAATGTTCATATATAAATGCATATTGAATGGTTTATTTCTGGGTTTTCTCTCCAAAACTCTGAAAAATATCTGTTAAATAAAAATTCATTATTTTGTGAATTGCTTCTGCGTAATAATGACAAGATATTTGTCAGAAGCAATAAATCGAACAATGTTGCCTAACAAACAATATCGACACAACATCAACGATGATACAACTAAATTTCGTAACGTTTCGGAGTCTAAATCAGACTCCTTCGTCAGACACTTAACGAAAACCTTCAGAATTATTTTTTGTTGATGTAGCTATTCTGAAATTCGGGACGAAGAAGTCTGATTTAGACTTCGAATCGTTACGAAATTTGCTTGGACAATTCTCGAATTTCAGAATAGCTACATGAACAAAAAATAATTCTGAAGATTTTCGTTAAGTACGTCTGACGAAAGAGTATGATTTAGACTCCGAAACGTTACGAAATTTAGTTGTTCTATCGTTGATAATGTGTCGTTATTGTTCGATTAATTGCTTCTGACAAATATCTTGTGTTTATTACGCAGAAGCAATTCACAAAATAATACATTTTTATTCAACAGATATTTTTCAGAGTTTGAGAGAGAAATCCCAGAAACCATTTAATTTGCATATATATTTGAAAATTGTACTAAAACACTGAAAGGTTTGACTTACCCCTAAATGTTCCACTTAATATTCGAACCCCCATTGCTGGAAGATATCTTCGTAATCCATTTTAGGAAAATACAATAAACATGCACAAGTAAAAGTGGAGAAATTTAACACTAAACGTATAAATATAACCGCAGACTCTGTTCGAAAGAACATCTCGATTAACTCTCGTAATCAATCAGTGAAACACAACTCGACGATACCGATGGGGTGCGATTTCAACCATTCTTTATAGATGATGATTCCTCTGACCTTTACGCTCTGAATTCTGACCAGATGTAACATCTAACGGGCAACGGCTATCTTCAAAGGATCAACGAGATCGGGTGCTCTTCGGCTCAAATCGGTTACTTTACGAATATTTTTTACACTTATTATAATAAACACTGGTACCTTCCTCAAGTCGATGTTTGAATATGCCAAATAACTTTGTTATTCGCTGCTAATGAAAATGCGTAAGCGAAAAAGTAACTTGTGATAAGTGAATTGAATGCTTGGCTTGTAAACGCAGATTATTTATCATTAGCAAACAAAATTTAAATAACAGCGCTATTCGGATTCAATAACTTTTTAAGTGGTATTAAGAAAAACAGTTACTTCTAACAATTGTCAATTTTTAGGTGAACGTGTCTGTTTACGATAAATATATGATTATCTGCAGCAAATAGATGTTTGTTTATCGCTGATAAATAGTATATTACGCACCGAGGGAGAAGAGTAGGACATTCACGCCCGCGAATGATTGTCTCCCGAGCCGGAGGCGAGGGTGACAATCGCGGGCGAGGATGTCCTACTTTTCTCCCTAGGTGCGTATACGATTTTTTTCTTCTCCGTCTAATTCACTTTCATCAGAGTTAATCAAATCCATTTTTTATTATATTTGTCGGTATTCACTGAAATAATTAACATTCTTTTGACTCAGCTGTCATCAATGAAAATTCATTGATTGTATCGCTTTTCATATAATCGTTTGGATTTTACCGGAAGTAGTTCACTGATAATAGCTGCCCCTTCTTCTTCTAAATTTCTTATTATCTCTTCTCCGTCTATTTCACTTTCATCAGAGTTAATCAAATCCATTTATTTTATATTTGTCAGTATTCACTGAAATAATTAATTATTTTGAATCAGCTGTCAACAACTTGAGATACAAACACGCGGTTGCTAGGTAACCGCCGGGAGATAAAGTAAATTTGCCATCTCACCGGGAGAGAATCTGGTACTTTTCTCCCGCGTGACAGGGACGAAAAGTGAACTTTTCATCCCGGGGGAGAAAAAAATTTATTTATCTCAAGTAAAACATAGTCAAGTGAAAAAAGTTACTTGTAACTTTTTTCTCAGTGTGCTGATGCCTAGTAACATATGCAGGAGCATTAAGACAAACGTCACTGAGGATAGCAGGCGAATCAACTAAATTATTTATGACCTTGAACAGAAACTTCACGTCTGAGATCTCTCTTCTATTCGCTAAAGTTAACATGTTCAGTTTATTCCGAACGTAGATACGGTTGTTGGGGTTAAATGGAAAACATTTTTTATTGATATAGTCTATGAACATATTCTGAACCCGTTCAAGTTTATTCACGTAAATGTCGTATCTAGGGTTCCATATTACAGAACCATAACTCAAAACACTATTGACGTATGACATATAGAGAGTACGAAGAGTCTGTATATTCTTAAATTCACGACAAGTTCTCATTATGAAACCCAGCATTTTATAGGCCTTTTTAGAGACGTAAAATATATGTCTATCGAAAAGCATTTTAGAATCGAATATAATTCCTAAGTCCTTTATTTCCGTGACAGTTTGTAAGGGACGAGAAGATATGTGATATAAGTGATTTAGACTGCTTTTTCCGCGTCCAAACAAAATGTGGTAACACTTTTCAAAATTCAGATACAGACTATTTACCACACAGTAATCATGAAAGTTATTGATATCCTGCTGCATAAGTGTGACGTCGCCAATATTAGAAACTGAATGGTATATTTTTAGATCATCCGCATACATTAAAAAATTGGCAAATCGAAAGCATTGGGATATATCATTAATATAAATATTAAACAAGAGTGGTCCCAAATGTGATCCTTGAGGCACTCCAGAGGTGATTTGGCAATATTCTGATCGGTGGTTACCAACCGTCACCGCTTGACAACGGTTAGTCTCATAAGATTCAAGCCAATTTAGCAGATTGCCATCCACCCCGACTCCAGCGAGCTTCCGCAACAATACCGAGTGATCGATCTTATCAAAGGCTTTGCTGAAGTCGGCGTAAATAGCATCAACTTGGTGCTTATCGTTGAGGCTATGCAGGATATACTCAGTGTAGGGAACAAGTTTGAGTCCACTGATCGTTTTCTCATGAAACCATGTTGTTCCATATTAATTATGTTTTTAACGTCGAAGATCAGGTTATCAAATATAATGGATTCGAAAATTTTTGCTATGATTGACAGTTTTGAAATTGGTCTATAATTTTCAACTAGTTGTTTGTTGCCAGATTTTAAAATCGGGATTATATGAGCTTTTTTCCATACTGTAGGAAATACTCCCTCTTCGAGGGATTTATTGAAGATTATGTAAAGTGGTAATGCGATAAATTCAGCACAGTTCTTGAGGAATGTTGTTGGTAGCTCATCCGGTCCCGCTCCTTTATTAGGAAGATTTTGAAGTTTTTGAAGAATTGATTTCAAGGGAATATTATAGGAAGATATGTTGGTATATGATTCATGAAGTGTTGCGTTATGAGCTGGAATAATTCTTCTCGGATTGAAAACCGAGAGAAAATATTCAGAAAATATTGTGCATACTTCATTAGGGTCAGTAGTTATTCTGTCATTCACTCTCAACGTGTTAATTGATGCAGTACTGTTTTTCCTGGACTTCACGAATTGCCATAGATGTTTTGCGTTGGAGTTAATACTGGTTTCACAATTATTGATATAATTTTTATAATCTTCCACAATCAAAAATTTAGAACGACCGCGCAGTAGTTTGAATGTTAAGTAGTCAATATGATTGCTGTGCTTTTTCCATAATCCATGATATCTTCTCTTTTCTCTGATGGCTTTAATCGTACTATATGAATACCATGAAGGATATCTCCTGTGAAACTTTGGTTTTCTCGGAACAACAGATTCGATTATTGAATAGATAGTTTTATAAAACATATCAGTTGATTCTTCACTATTCAAATTAAGAAACAAATTTTTCCAATCAATCTCAGACAACTCTGATTTCAATAGTTCATAATCAACTTTACAAAAGTCATAACAGTTATGTTTGTTGTTATTATAGGGTGGTAAGTATTTCTGGATATTCACAGAGAATTCTAAAGTATTATGATTTTTGTCTTCTGGAACTAGGGGTGAGGTGCCCAGGCGTACATCTTGTATACTGAAGGTGTTAATATAATAATATATCCTGTATCGAAGGCATAAAGTTAGAATGGTATTACTAATCATAGGATGTGTAGGCAGAAAGAGAGCGAACTACGTGATCGAATTGGAGATTATTCCAGCCTGTAAATCCCTGGCACAGGTTTTGGCTTACATAATGCAGAAAGCAGTGTTGCTCGGATCACTTTTACCCTTATTACACTATGCCTTCTTTATGTCTATATTTGCGCCTATTTTCATGGCTATTTGTTGGTTGGATTTCCCCCCAAATGAGTGGCACAATTACACCATACTTTTTTCGCGCTTATTTCAGGCAGTAATTTCAGAGCTGCAAACATCGAAGAAATTGACATATTTACACTAAAGTTCTTGTTTTGTTCGTATATTTTTAAAACAATATCACAGTGTTTTAGGAATATCTGAAGAAACGTTCAATATGCTACTACATAGAGTGCAAATTGACATACAGAAAAAAGACACTGTAATTCCAGAAAGCATTTATCCAAAAACGAAATTAATAATTACTTTGCGATACTATAGTATCGCTTTTCACCAGTAGCCTATAGGCTACTGGTGAAAACTTCATATCATTCGGGGATAGCCATCACAGTTTATCTGGCCTTCGTAAGTTTAGTTAGTTACTTCCTCGGTGTAATAAACATAAATTTATTATTGAATTTACGAAGGCTGCGATTCAAAGGATAGAATAAAATAGGTTATGTTAAGACATCAAGTCAGGCAAATAAATATTGTGTTGGTAGACATGACATTTCGACAAAAAGGTTCGAAATCCCCACGATTCAGGGGGAACAAAAAGAACCAGTTCTATTTATTTTCAAACCTGAAAAAGTCTACAAGATAGTCCCGGCCGCATGCGTATTTCCTCGAAATTTCAGGCGCAGTCAGTCAGGCTGACAAATAGGCATGAAAACGGCATAATTATAATAATAAGGGTATTAGAGTCATCAGGTCCCATCAATTGTGAAAGCCACTTACAGCGCAGCGCGTCTCTTTTGTTACAACGCTGTAAGGGCAGGACGAAGTATTACTCCAAGGAATGTGCGAGAGGTTTTTTAGTGAGTAACCAAGCAACAACTGAAGTATCACACTTCTGAGGGAGCGAACCCTCTCAGGGTAAGCCTATAAAAGGTTTTTTCCCTAACGTGGACAAAAAAAATACTAATATTACAAATGATCGGATAGAAAAATAAACATCAGAACAACGTGCCTTTTCGGTAGAGAAATCAATGGATGTAGGAAATGGAATGAAAATGTGATATTACACTTACGAATCAGTATACAGGTCTCCTAATTACAACTAATGTTTAGACGATGTTATTTCAGTCTTGTACCCCCTAGAATTATTTCTGGGAGAGCTCATGGGCGTATCTTCAGCAAAAGTAAAGAAATTGAGAAAATTGTAGTAATTACAATTAGTAAAATATTCTGTGCACAGAAAAACTCAAGTTTTTTACATTCATTCACTCAACTTTATATTTTAGCAAATACTAGAAGATATTTCACTCCAATAATCTGAAGGGACTATCCAGTCCCAAACCATCATTCTACTGTTCTGGAAAAAATCTCTCTTTTAGTAATATTTTTTATGCGCATTCGGTATATACAGTATGGTGCAATTGAAAGGAATAAATTCGTTATTTCGTAAACCGGCGACTTCAAGGAAAAATCCCGAAACCCGTCGATTTTTATTCTTAAACAGGCTATTCGTAAGGAAACCATTTTATTTTTGACGTCATTTTATTTTTGACGTCATATTAAATAAAAATAATAAAATTTTATTAATTGTTTAAAAAAAAAAAGGAACAATTTTTGTACATTATTGATATGGCTGAATAGGTATTTAAAAGACCTTTCAAATAATGTATTACAACACCCACCTTTCCATTTGAAAATTTTAGCGATGACGTCATCACGCTCACATAGATGACGTCAAAAATAAAAAGGTATCCTTATGAATAGCCCGTTTAAGAATAAAAATCGACGGGTTTCAGGATTTTTCCTTAAAGTCGCCGGTTTACGAAATAACGAATTAATTCCTTTCATTTGCACCATACTGTATATATTTACGTTTTTAAGGGATGAAACCACTTTTTTAAAAAGAAAAAATCAACTTTATTTAAGTACAGAAAGTTTTACAACCTACGTCTATGCTCTTGGCAATACTGATTATCATCTTCCTCGAGATTCACTTGATCTCCCTATTTATTAAGTTAGGATATCTGAATAAGCATAATTGGATGTAGAACGTGCAATTATGCGAGTTCTACATTGTCATATAGAAATTCTTATGGTGGAAATAAATATAGTGTTATAGGAAAGAAGGATTGCTATTTCCTAATTCCTCCCTATCTTGGTTAAAGGTATCACCCTTTGGTGTAGCTTTAAAATTAACATGTTTACATTTGCAATATTTGAAAATTAAATAAATTACAATTATAATTATTATGGATATTATAAAATAGAAAAATATAGAGAATGTAATTGGTTGAAGACTCCATTGGTTCAATTCTTCCAATTCGATATCCGGGATGTCTTCGTTTTCCATGGATTCTTCTTTTATGTAGTCCTGGGACAGTCGTGTGAATTTTGGTAAAATAATGAATTTTTCTTCACTGATCGAAGTAATTGGGACAATTTCTTTCTCGGTATTATTGATTATACATTTGGTTCGTAGAATTGCTATTTCTGGGACGAAATAATACTTTGTATGTTGAGGGCATTTTTCTCTAATTTTCACATTTTTAACTGAGAGGATACTTCCATCTTCTAATAGCTTCAAGTCTCGTAGTGGAGCTCTTCTTATTCTCGGGCAATCTTCACTATGATTTTTGAGAATGTTCACCATACATTTTGGGATTTCTTCCAAAGAATCTTGATCACATAAGTAGTCGTTCTCTATTGGATGGCAATTATTGGTAGACCATTT
Organism: Halyzia sedecimguttata; assembly: GCA_937662695.2. Classification (NCBI taxonomy): domain Eukaryota; kingdom Metazoa; phylum Arthropoda; class Insecta; order Coleoptera; family Coccinellidae; genus Halyzia; species Halyzia sedecimguttata. Next base: position 2,532,904 of record OW569416.2, on the reverse strand, counting down.
CAACTCTTCTTCTTGTGAAAGCAAATAAGGATTGGAATATGGAAGGGATTCATTCTTTTGTGGTAGGTAATAAAACTTGTATAGATCATATTGGTCTTCATGAACTAATGGAATCGAGATTAAAAATAATAAAACTTTGTTTTTGAAAATTACCTTGGTATGACACAATTGGTAGTAGTCTTTCAGGTGATGAACTGGTATAATACTTTCGTTCTTGATCAATTCTAAGAATTTGGAATATGGTAAAACTGATTCATGTAACAGATGTATTCTAGCAAAACTTACAGCTGTTTGTATTTCATCTAAAATATTCTTAATTTCTTTTAATTCAAACATCAAAAGGTGCATTTGTTGTACATCCTCTAATTGGGGTACTATTTGAAACAGTTTAAGATTTTCAGAAATCTTTTGGAATTTACTTATAAACTTATTTTTAAGGTCATTAACTACTGTGGCAATCTGTTCCTGATTTCTAATTAATTTTTCCTCGTTATTCCTTATACTTTGAAAATAATTTTGATATAGGACTTCATCATCAGAATCTAATGTTCCGAATAAAAATTTCGAAATTTTTCCTCCTAGATTTACTAATCCTCTCTTAATTCTTACTTTCTGATTCAAGAGTTCTTCTAGTGAGTTAATATTCACTTCATTGGAATGCCTCAAATATCTATAATTTGCTGTTTGAGCAAAGTTTAATTTCGAATTTCTGTAATTATCTATCTCATTTTGATAATTGAATATTATTTCTTCAATTTTATTCAGGTCTATGTGATATATTAGTTGCAAATTCTTGTGACTCAAATAAGCTTTTCCTACTAGAATGGGTAATATATTATTTTGGATTTGGATAATTTCCAGGGACAATGAAAAGTGGATAATTTTAGCTAGTATCAGAAGTATGATGCGGCTATCCATTTTGGATCTGTAACAAAATTTTGGAACTAGTTTTTGCGTTGTTTCAAAATCTTCTTGTGGTAAATGTGCTTGTTTTTCTTGTCTTGGATACGATTCTTATCGATTTCGGTAGCATCGATTCTTTTGAAAACGGGATCTAATTTCCGTGTAATTGGGTTCTTGATGTAAGTCGGATTTTGATTTAATGGGTGATCTGCTTTTGCTGCTCGCTTTTCGTTAGTTTTTTCTAAACGTTTAATATTTTTTTGTCTGGTTTGTTCCAAATGTTTCGATATATCTTGTAGATTTTCAACATAATTCTCTACATAATTTTGTAATTTTTCATTATGAGTTTGCTCGATTGGCAATGAATAATTTAAATCTGCCTTAATTATTTGCATAGGGGTAATTTCTAGACTAGAATGATTTGAGTTGTTATAACTAAGCAAAGCTTGGGAAAGTCTATTTTGAAAAGTTAGATTTTTGTCTGCAATAGTCCTCAATTGTTCAATCAACGTTGAATGGAATCGTTCCACGATTGCGTTAGAATTTGGATTATAGTTTGTGATATAATGTATTTCAATTTGGTGTATCTTACAAAAATCTTGAATGACTTTATTCTTGAATTCTATTCCGTTGTCACATGTAATTTTGTTAGGGATGCCATAGTGGCTGAAATAAATCAACAATTTATCTAAAATTTCAGTTCCAGTTTTTTGTAATAGAGGGTAACATTGTCCTAGTCTTGAAAAAGAGTCAACGATACTTAAACAATATGTTTGGTTGAATCTTATTGTATCGCAGTAAATATGAGTAAAGGGTTTGGATCCGATTGGGTTAGGTTTGAATTGTAATTGAATTGGTGTTCGTTCATATTTGCTTTTCTGACATAATTCGCATGAATTGATGTAATTTCGAACATCTTTGTCCATGTTTGGCCAATAATATTTTCTTTTTAAACTAATCAAATTTTCTCGAAGTCCGCGATGAATAGTTTTTGTTTCGTGAAATTGTTGAATGCGCAGGAGTTGTTCTTCTTTATTTTCTACGTCTTCTAGACAGGTTTTGGAAATTTTCAGGTCAAATGTTTTATAGTCAAACTTTTCTTGCAAAATTCTGATAAGGGGTATTTCTAATTCCTGTGAAGCAAAATACAAAGTATAAGATTTTTTTGGTTGAAGAAATTCTTTGATAAACTTGAACATGTCATTTTCGATTTGATTTATAGAAACAATTAATCTAAGTTTGTCTCCAAAAATTTTTGTTTTTGTAACCTTATAATTTGGGGCTGTTTTGAAAATTATCTGAAGGGCTGAAGAATTCAAACTTCTTTCTGTAATCGGGAGTTCTAAGACTGGATTTTCTATATTACTGTGAACAGTTATGTTTTCCGTTTCGAAATCAATAATTTGTTCGTTTGGATCAACATTAGGGGTTTCGGTTTGCTCATTGGAAGTTAATAAATTCAAACAATCGTCTAATTCTTCGGTCGTGACTTGGTTTACAATGGAAGCTAAATCGTCTTCTATACCATTAATTTCAATATTGTTTTGTTCAATTTTAATTCTCGAAAGGGCATCTGCGTTGTTCGTAGAACCTTTTTTGTATTTAATTTCGTAATTAAATTCTTCCAGTTTTATCCGCCATCTCATTAGACGTGAATTTGGTTCCTTTAAAGAGAATAACCAACATAAAGGTTTATGATCGGTGTAGATGGTAAATTTTCGTCCATATAAATAGGGTCTAAAGTATCGACATGACCATACTATTGCCAGAAGTTCTTTCTCTATCGTGCTATACCTAGTTTCGGCTTCATTAAGGGTTCGACTTGCGAATGATATCGGTAATCCTTTGGGGGGTTGCCCTGTGAAAGCACTGCACCTATCGCATAACCTGATGCGTCTGTCGTGAGAATGAAAGGTTTATTAAAATCGGGATAACTTAATATGGGGTCGTTCAATAAATTTCGCTGACATATTTTAAATGATTCAATATAATTTGGATCATCAATGTTAATTTTTGCTTCCTTTTTCAAACATGAAGTTAAGGGTTTTGTCAATTTCGCAAAATTGGGGATAAACTTTCGATAATAGCCTACTAATCCAAGAAATGATTTTATTTCTCTTTGAGTTTTGGGAATCGGAAAATCAATAATAGCTTTAAGTTTATTCGGATTGGGTTTAATTCCTTCTGGTGTGATTATGTGTCCTAGAAATTCTATTTCATTTTTGAAAAAATGACACTTGTCTAATTGTATTCTCAAATTATCACTTTTGAGTGCTTCCAAAATATTGTGAATGTCGGCTAGATGTTGTTCTATGGTATCAGAAAATATAACTACATCGTCCATGTATACGTAACAAATTTTTCCTATGTAATTTCTCAAAATTTCGTTCATGAGTCTTTGGAAAGTTGCTGGGGCGTTTTTGAGTCCGAAAGGCATTCTTAGAAATTCGTAATGACCATTTTCTACAGTAAAAGCTGTCTTTTCTATTGATTCTTCATCGAGTTCGATCTGATGAAATCCGGACGCTAAGTCAAGTGTGGTGAAGAATTTTTTGTTTCCTAATTTATCTAGTATACTGTCGATTTGTGGTAGAGGATATTTATCGTCTATAGATTTGTCATTCAGTTTTCGGTAATCTATAGCCATACGCCATTTTGTTTTCCCGGATAAGTCTTGTTTTTTAGGGACTATTACTACAGGAAAAGACCATGGAGAAATACTGGGTCTTATAATTTTTTTCTCTAACATGTCTTCAATTTGATTTTTAACCTCTTCTTTGTGAATTTCCGGGTACCTATAAATTTTGCAATGGACGGGTACTTCATCAATGGTTCGAATTTTGTGTTTTATTCTACTTGAAAAGTTAAGGGGTTGTCCTGGCAATTGTAGAACTTGTTCATTTTGTTGAAGTATTTTCATGAGTTGACTTTTAATTTGAGGTTCTAAATGAGAAAGATCAACGGGGATGTTTGAGGGTTTCTGACAAACTTTTTGGTATTCGAAAGGAATTTGACAGTATTCATTGGTTAATATTTGATTTTTGAAATCTAAGTTCAGTCCGTATTTGTTCAGAAAGTCTGCTCCGATTAGTCCGTCGTAATTTTTATGGAATTTGTATAAAATGAATGGATGGAAATCATCTACTTGGAATTCTCTGAATACAGGTATTAAAACTTTTTCGTTGGACGTTTCTTGTTTCATACAAGCGGTTAAGGTCGTTGATTCACTAAAGATATTTTTTGGGAAATTGTTATAAGCGAATTTAGGGTCTATTAAACATACCGAACATCCGCTATCTATCAATAGTTTACATTTTGGATTTTCAAATGTAATATAGGGTAATTGATTTTTATTGTCAAAAGCTGAATTTAGGTCAATGAATTGTCCTCGGCTAATTCTGGAAAATTTTCTTCGTGATAATTGTCTGGATTTGATTGGTCATTTTCATAATCTTCCTCCGAATAATTTTGAGGTTCGTTATCATCAATAAATAATGAATCTAAAGCTGGTTCTATGTGGGTTAATTCTTCGAAAGTGAAATTGGGATTTTGATAATTATTACCTTGATTTTGGAAGGGGAATTTTCTCTGTGGATTGACTTGGTATTGGGTTGAATAATTTTGACGTTTCTGTGGAAAATTTCTAGTCTGGATGGACATTTTCTCCGGGGGATTTTGTAATCCTTGATTTGGATTCGGTTTGAATACGTTCGTTTGTCGAGTCGATGTACTCGGGCCAAAAACTTGTTGGTTGGTTGGGAAATGTCGATTTACAATACGTTGTTGCAATTGAATCGGTTGTGAGGGGAAATTTTGATGATTTTGTTGAAATCGATTGTGATTAGGATAATTTCTTTGCGATTGAAAATCGTTATTTATTCTAGTTGTATGAAATTCGTTGGTTGGTGGTTGACGTCTAGGATTTTGAATATTCGATTTTTGAGATATTTGATTTTTATAGTGTAAAAAGGGTTGTTGATAGTAATAAAAATCTTGCCTAATGAAGTTAACCATGTCATCATAATTCATTATTCCATGACCTCTTAGGGCTGTTCTCAATTCTGGGTTAATATTGTATAAAAGAACTCGCGTTGCTACTCTAGATGCTATGTTCTTCTCTTGTTCTTTTTCAGTTATACTCAAATCTGATAATTCTACCTGATAATCGTATTTATTTTTCAGATCTACAATTTTTTCTAGAAAATCTAAATCGTTTTCATTTCGTAAACGTTGGGCATTTTGAAGATCCCAAAATAAGACCGTTAAACTAATTTTCTCTTCGAATTTTAATTTAAGAAATTTTCTCAAATCTCTCCAGTTAGCAGTGATTCTTTCGTTGCTACTAACTATTTCACTAGCATTTCCAATTAATTTACTTTTAATTATATCTATAATTGCTTCGTTTAATAATGCATCATTTGACGCGAATCTACTGTTAAATCTATCGCAGTGATTGATAAATCTTGTAAGGTTTGCTGAATTACCATCGAAGGGAACTATTGGTTGAGCAAAAAGATTAATTAATTTCATTTTCTCAAAGATATTACTACTTTCTTGGGTCATTTTCGTTTCTTTTATAGTCAATTCAGATAACGAAAAAATTAACTTATTTATAGAATCAATATTGATAATAAAAATTGAGAACTTATAAACTAGTTTCAAAAAATGAATTATACAAGTTTTACACACAAAACAGGGAAAAGAATGGATTTAACTTTGGTCCAGGTTAATGACTGGGGAAATGTAATCAGTACAGGAAATTGCTTTTTCTCACCTCCGTAAAGTTCTAGATAATTTCTTTCTTGAAGTCGTCGAAGGGCGCTACTCAATCGATCAGGGCTTCTGGGTTTCTCTTCCTTCGTTCGTTGTCGTACCTTTGCAGTTGAAACTGTTAGCCTTTGAAGATTCTCCGTGGACGAATATCACTGGATTATTTCTATCACACTTTTCTTCGATTAAGACCGGCACAATCCCATCCTCGTCGCCATTTACGTTTTTAAGGGATGAAACCACTTTTTTAAAAAGAAAAAATCAACTTTATTTAAGTACAGAAAGTTTTACAACCTACGTCTATGCTCTTGGCAATACTGATTATCATCTTCCTCGAGATTCACTTGATCTCCCTATTTATTAAGTTAGGATATCTGAATAAGCATAATTGGATGTAGAACGTGCAATTATGCGAGTTCTACATTGTCATATAGAAATTCTTATGGTGGAAATAAATATAGTGTTATAGGAAAGAAGGATTGCTATTTCCTAATTATATATACTATAAAATCAAATCATTATCTGAAAATGTACAAAAAAACCAAATACCTTTTTGGCGCTCTAGTTCCTCGGAACTGAATTGTCATAATGTCAACTTGACAGAAGGGAATATTGTAACTTCAAAAATATTGGAGTTGAAATACTGGTATTTTAGCGATGCAACGGGGACCTCACCCGAAAATGTTTGAAAATATTACGTAAATATTGAAAGCATAATTCTGTAGTTCGAGAGAGGAGAAAATTTGGTGAACGTAGATCAGGAAATTTATGATCGGTATTTTATTTATTACTCATCTTCTTTCATATTATTACTCATCTTCTTTCATACATGTTTTATGGAATACCTACTATTTGTAGGTACCTTAAACCTGTTTTGGGCAATTGTCATACGAAACTTGTTTTTTTGGCGCTCTAGGTCCTCGGAACAGAGTGCTTATCAATTTGCACAAGTGTCTGTAATTTTGGAATTTTTGGCTGGTCTCAAACGATTTGGTTCGACTCACTGATCAAGAATCCGAGTGCGCATTCGATTCTGTCCGGCCGGCTGACCGGCCATAGGCACGATAACTCTCGAACGAAAGGAGTAAGCGGATTGAAAATTGCAAGGTGGTTTTGGAGCGTAAATATCTCGGACAAGTTCGTTCGATCTATCTGAAATTTAGCATCAAATTGTAGAATCATGACCTTTAACGCATGTGAAATTTTGTATTGACCAGATTACCGCAAAGTGAAAAAAAAAATTTTTGAAAATTTAAATAACTCTCGAACGGAATGAGCTAGGTAGTTGAAATTTTCAGAGTAGGTTAGGGAGATGAATATCTCGGTTAAATTTAATATTGGGCAAAATTGGCCAGATTTAATTCGATTTCTTCCATGGTGCAGTTCTCATTCTCATGATTGCTCATTTAATCTTGATAAATAAACTATTATTTGAATTGAATTTCCTTTATGATGCAACTCTATCATATGTATACATTGATATAATTCCCAACTCAGAGAAACCAATACTATCGGAGATATAATTTGTCTGTTTGAACTAGAGCGCCAGGAAGCTCCTGTCCACAGGGCTTGAAACCATTTTTTATTTAGAGCGAGTCAAAAACGTCAGAAGATTGATCAAATTGGGTATAGCATCTGATTATAAGTTATACGTCGAGAGATCTGAAGAAATGCTCAAAAATAACCCTGTAACATTCGTTTGTTTACCTTCGGCGTGCGATAAGGTTATCGTTCGTGTTGATATTGAATTTGAGGTTGGGTCTCAGTGGTACCAATCGACGCTAAATAATTATTGTATTCGAAGGGCTGAATGAGTTGGCAATATTGTTGCATTATGACAGTCTGAAATTTAGTGAGTGCGTCGGTCAGGTGAAGTCGTCCATTTTGTGAAGATTCGACGGAGGAGCAATAGGTTAGGCGTATTTTCGGAACTTAGTAAGAATTGTTGATTTCTTCTTAGTTGGATAAAGTTTCGAAAATCGAATTAGGAGTGAGGGTTACATTGGTTTGATTTGGGAAGATAACAGGTAACTTGCGCTCGTCTCGAAAGAGGATATAAAGACCTTTTTGCAAATCCAAGAGTTGACCAAGTGAACGATCTTGGCAACTTTGACAGAACATCGCTGTGTGCTTGAAGGATTATTTGGTGGAGGCACGGCCAGATTTGGTTTCGAAGCAAACGTGTGCAGGACAACCCCGAACATCAGGGGTTTTTATGGTAGCACGAGTTTTTATGGTAGCACGAGTTTTTATGGCAGCACGAGTTTTTATGGTAGCACGAGTTTTTATGGCAGCACGAGTTTTTAGTGCCAGCACGAGTTTTTATGGCAGCACGAGTTTTAATGGTAGCACGAGTTTTTATGGCAGCACGAGTTTTTGGTGCCAGCACGAGTTTTTATGCCAGCACGATTTTTATGTCTGAGGAATAGCACCATTTTTGTGTCAGGAAGAGTGTAACTGAGACATTCGAATATATACAAGGTGGTCCATAAGTAGCGCTGTGAGACAGCCAACGCAGTGTTGCAGATCCCGAGTATATACAAGGTGGTCAGGAAGCAGTACTGTGGGACATTCAGTCAAGGGTTGCAGACTGCGAGCACAGAGAGAAGGAGAACAGTATTGCGAGACCAACGAAGCAATACTACGTTCAGGCATAAGGAATAGCACGCAAGTTATTGGAAACATATTTCGGAATATATCTTATACCTGCTATATGCGACTTGAACATATATTGTCATCAATTGTGTAAATTATTGTTGTTGTAAAGCGGAAATTGGGGAAAGATTTGCGTAAATAATACAAGATCATAGATAAGAAACGTGGATGCGCCTGAGCTCAAGCGACGCGTATTTGAATCAAAGAGAAATATCTGCGTACAATTTCCGCCACCCTCATTCAGGGTTTCACAGTAGTTTTATTTTGGTGGGTCTAAAGACCTGGGTTGTATGCTACTGGAATAAACTGTCTGTTATTAGCGTGAATATGCTGTTGGTGAATTTAGGAATAAGTACATTACGCGGGGGTATCTGGGAGACTTAAATTTACCGCGCGCCCATTTACTAGGTTCCCCTTTTAGGAATCCACTCCCATCTCCACTGGAGCTAGACCGCAGATCCCTGAGTTCTAGTAGCTCCGAACTTAACCACTGCGACTTGGGAACAGTCGTATGTCGTTATAACCCTCGTGGGTTTTGGAACTATATCAACTCAAAGAAAAACAAATCTCGCATCCCAGGAGAAATGATTTATAACAATAACATACTTTCTTCATCTCTCTCAATAGTCAATGGTTTTGCAGCTAACTTCAGTAGTGTATATAGCCAAGATGATGGTAATACCGTAGACTTAAGCGACAACCTATCTGATCTGACAATGATGCCAAGTCACCATTTTTTGAACCTATATATCAACTATCACCAAGGAACAAATCATTAATGCCGCAAAAAAACTAAAAAATAAACTTGTGGTCCCGATGGGATCCCTGTTAAAATAGTCAAAAATCACATTAACCTTCTGGTAGATCCTCTACATATCATTCTCAATCTTGCCTAACCAAAAAACTATTTTCCAAAGATTTGGAAATTGTCCAGGGTATGTCCTGTTTTTAAATCCGGCAACATTACTCGTGTTGAAAATTATAGACCAATAGTCATTATATCAGTTTTCTCAAAAATATTCGAGATTATACTATCTGAACTAATATACAATCATGTCAGCTCTTCTCTGTCTATCTTTCAGCATGGATTTGTCAAAGCTAGAAACACTGCATCTAACCTCTGTATTTTTTCACAATTCTTTTCTGATTCCCTTGACCAGAGGAACTAGGTGGATGTAATCTTTACTGACTTCAGTAAAGCTTTCGATCGCGTGTCTCACCCTCAACTGCTGAAGAAGTTGTCAAGCTTTGGTATATCTTCTGATATTCAGTTGCTGCTCAATTCATACCTAACAGAACGGAAACTCTTTGTTGAGTGTGATGGAATAAAATCTTTCTGCTTTACAGCCTGATCCGGTGTCCCTCAGGGGTCAAATCTTGGTCCCTTATTATTCCTGATATTTATTAATGATATCACTGATCATGTTCGTTCTAACAACCTATTATATGCTGACGATATGAAGATTTATAGAGAAATTAAGGATGAAACAGATTACATTGTACTTCAAGAAGATTCAAATACTCTGAGTAACTGGTGCATTCAGAGTGAACTCCACTTGAATACCAAAAAATTTAAAGTTATGACTTTCACTCGTAAACTTGTTCCACTCACATTTAATTATGAACTTGATGGTAACACTCTAATGCGTATCACTGAATCAAAGGACTTAGGAGCTATTTTTGATCAAACACTGACTTTCTCAAATCATTTCAAACATATCATTTCTAAATCGATAAAATATTTAGGTTTTCTTATACGCAACTGTAGAGATTTCAAGTCGTTCGATTCTTTGAAGAACATCTACTTATCTATGGCCAGAAGCAAACTTGAGTACTGCAGTGTTGTTTGGAATCCTTCTCATTCCAAATACATTATGGCTATTGAGAACGTTCAGAAGAAATTCTTGAAGTTTGCTTATTATAGGGAACATTTATTTATTTATTTATTTATTTATTTATTTATTTATTTATTTATTTATTTATTTATTTATTTATTTATTTATTTATTTATTTATTTATTTATTTATTTATTTATTTATTTATTTATTTATTTATTTATTTATTTATTTATTTATTTATTTATTTATTCAAAAATACATCCAACAGGCCAAAGCCCAATTACAGGTGTATACAATAATGAACAAAAGGTATATAGTACGCCGTTAAAAAAAACAAGAACAAAAACAGAAATTTCTGTAAAAAAAAAGATAATCTCAACAATAATGAAAGAAAAACCAGCCCATCTAATTCCTTAGTACTCGTTTAACTGAGTTCCTGAATTGAGGCAATGAAAGAAAAAATATATCCACATTTCCCAAAATATTATAGCTTCTACACATTGCGGTAAGCGGACAATGAAAGTGATGATGCGTATTTGGTACATCAATGTGAAATGTCACATGCGATCTTGATTGAAGACGTGGAACACTAAATTGCAATGACGAGAGCAAAACTGATGAGTCAACCTGATTATGTACTATTTTATAGAGAAAGACCAAATCATTTAATTCACAAACCTTTCTAAGAGAAGGGAATTCAAACTCGTCTAAAAGAAATTCATAACCGATATTTCTATCAGGGTAACGACCACGTTTTTTTAGATAAAGGAATTTTAGAAATTTCTTCTGTACTCTTTCAATACAATCAATGTATTTTGAGTGGCATGGATTCCAAACTGTACTGCAATATGTTAGTTTGCTTTTTATAAAAGCATGATAAACAGATGAAATTGCCTCAACTGAAGAAAAATCTTTACAATTTCGAACTATAAAGCCTAGTATTTTCATGGCACCAGCTGTTAGATCTCTTATATGACGAGCAAAAGTAAGTTTCTGGTCGAAAAAAATTCCCAAGTCTCTAGTTTCATCTACTCTCGCCAACACTGAATCATACAGCTCATAATTATATACAAATTTATCTAACTTTCTTGTGAATGTCATGACTTTACACTTGTCCAAATTAAGAGATATTTCATTTTCAGTACACCACCCGCACAGCTTGATGAGGTCATCCTGCAAAGTCAGGCAATCCGTTAAGTTTTTTATTTCCCTGAAAACTTTCAAATCATCCGCAAAAAGCAGTTTCATTGAACTAATAATATGAGAGACATCATCTACAAATTAAAGAAATAGAAGCGGTCCCAAAATAGACCCTTGCGGAACTCCCGAAGTTGCAATAAAAGAGAAAGATTTTATACCTTCGTATTCAACGAATTGTTCCCGACTCAACAAAAAAGACCCCAGAAGATTTCTGAGACTACCTGTTATTCCAAAACGGGACAGTTTTATGAGCAGTCGTCTATGCGATACGCGATCAAACGCCTTGCTAAAATCAGTATAGATCACGTCTACTTGATTTCTACTATCTAGACATTTGGAGACATATTGGGTAAATATACAAAGATTAGTTGCAGTGCTACGTGATCGTACAAAGCCATGCTGAACTTCGGATATTTGCGTTCTTACATGGCTATAAATTCTGTCGAATAAAATTAATTCTAATAGCTTTGAGAAAGCCGATATCAGAGCAACTGGTCTATAATTACTAACTTCCGTCTTTCTACCTGATTTAAGAATAGGACATATTCGCGAAATTTTCCAGATTTTCGGAAAAATACCTGAGGTCACAATAAGGTTATATATTATACATAGTGGCTTAGCAAACAGTTCTATGTTGGACTTGACAAGGTTAACTGGAATACCGTCCGGGCCAATGGTTAAATTATTTTTCAGTTTTATTGAGGCTGATATTATCGTGTTCTCAGAAATATAGCCTATGTTTAGAAAAGAGCTGGAGTAACAAGACTCTTCAGTTTCATCTTCATGATAAGTTGAATTCACATCAGCATACACATTCTTAAAGTTCATAGCAAAAGCATCGACTACATCTTTAGGACTAGTAAGATTCTCGCCGTTAAAGTTCATCGTTCCAGGTATTCGAGATTCATTTTTTCTAGAATTAACATACTTCTAGAAGTTACGAGGATTACTCTTTAAATCATTTTCAGATCTGTGAACGAACTTTCTGTAAAAAAGATCAATATCACGTTTAATTTGCTGTCTTAAGTACCTGAAACGCTCACGATAATAAAATAGTCTATGCTTTCTGTACAATTTGAGATAATGATTTTTAGACTTGATGTTATGAATCAAATATTTAGAATACCATGAAGGATATTTTCGGCAGATACAGTTCTTTAAGGGGACACATTTGGTAACAATATTCTGTACGGTATCGCTGAAAACACCACAAACATCATCTACATTACTGAAATCACCCAGAAGACGATACCAGTCAACTCCACCGAAAAGTTGGGAAAAAAGTTCTATGTTTACGTTCTTGAAGTCGTACCGTCTCGCTGCTGAAGTGAAATTTCTTCTTTCGGGAGGACATGATGTAACTTGCACAATGAGTCCGGGATGATGCCGGTCAACTGGCACTAGAGGATCATCATCGAGAAGCACACAACACCTTAAACTATCACGGGAAAAGACCAAATCCAAAAGTCTGTTGTTATGGTTAAGCACATTATTGAACTGCCTCATATCACAAAAATTCAGAAAACTCTCCAAACGAGCAGTCAGTCTAGTATGTGCAACACCTTCGTAAAAGCTTTGAAGTTCTGGAACATTGAAGTCGCCAACAACCACCATCTCCCCAATATGCTATTTGTCTTCAATAAACTCGAAAAATTCACCATAATCATCCAAGGAGACACCCGGAGGGATGTAAACCACTACTATAAATAATGGAATATGATTTAACCCAAATAGTTTTACAGCAACAACATCGATTTTATCAATAGGGCAGTTCCATTCCAGTGGCTCCGAGTTATACTTATCATCATCTACCGCCAACAAAACTCCTCCGCCACGTAATCCCGTTCGACGATCCTTACGATAAACCGAATAATTTTGAGGAAAAAGTTCTCCGTCCAACACACTCTCATTCAACCAGCTCTCAGTAATTGCGACCACACTATGACAATTAACCAGTAGATTTTGAAAAAATACCTGTGTTTTCGTATTCAAACCTCTGCAGTTCTGATAATGCATTTCAAGTCCGCCTCCACTACTACCCTTACACAAAGATCTGTTGAATGTATTTATAGGTTTTTTTTCTCATCTATAGATGGATGTCCATTTCGATACTTTATCATGATATCCTCTTCCCCGTTCTTTCGTCGGTCCACTTATTCTTGACGAAGTGTTGCAAAGTAATTACGTTGCCTTATTGTTTGATCGGGTCTAATATACAGATTCTTGAATTTATCAACACTTTGCAGTTTTCTATTATTTTTAATGAGAATAGGTTTATCCTCCTTATTCCTAATCGACGTAGTTGTTGAGCGTCTATTTCTACACTGGGAATAATTGCAGAAACCGCTTCACGTATCATGGGAGTCGGGTCTTCTTCCTCCTCCGAAATTCCAAAAATAATAACGTTGTTTTCTCTGCGCTTAATTTCTTCGATTTCCTCCACAATTTCAACAGCATCCGGGAACTCCACAGGTGACTTCGATAAATTATTCCTCAGATGTTCGATTTTATCGTTGAGCGTTTTTATCTCAATTGCATGACTAATTTTCATGTCATGCATGTCTTTATCCAAGGCATCTAGTTTAGTCTCCAGTATACCCAGTTTTTCCGCCAAAACATCCATTATTCCAGATGAGACGGAATCAACCAATATTTTGATAAATTTCTTGTCCTCACATATGCTCCTCATCATAGCCTCGACAGTATTTTTTACCTCGTTTAATTGATCACGAGTCAACGGCATCCTGAATAAAATACCAAAGAAAATGATTGGATTTTAATAGAAGCAATATCTCGAACACCTTTCCTATCCCGAAGACAAATCTTGGATAACTCACGACCACCGTTCAACGAGAATATCGTGTTTTACTAGGAACTCAGTAAAACACGTTCGAACTCAACGACGTACACTATGTCAACATGGTATTTATCCCGTTAGAGGCTATAATTATGACCTCTTGCTACAGGAGTTTGATCTGATGTCACTAAGAAAGTGTCGCGAGGTGAGAGACATGTGCTTTATTTACCAAATAATACACAATCAAATAGATTGTTCAACTTTATTGTCACAAATGATGTTCAATGTACCTCGTCTCATATCTCGCTCATGTCACACATTTTACTTACCCGTGCCCAACTCTGTGCATAACTTCCACTCACCTTTATCAACAATGTCTAGGAGCGTTAACAATACACCCAATGTAGATATTTTCTTTTTGTCATTTGCACAATTCAAACGTGATATTCTCAGCACACATCCTAATTGATAATTATACATTATGCTCTCATTCACTTAGTATTAATTATGCTTAGTATAGGACTACTCTTATCACCTATTAATAATTTTGTACACCTATTAATAGGCTCTTGGGCCTGTTGGATGTATTTCTTGAAATAAATAAATAAATAAATAAATATATTATACTATTTTTGGATGAGAAATAGAAATAATGAATTATAGGATTACCTGTAGTTTGTCCAAGATCCAAGTAATTTTCACGTCTGCTAGAGGCTGATGTAGAGGTTGATTTGCAGCAATTGGTTGATCTACGCCGAAACATACCAACTTCCGCGTATTATCTATAATATGAAGGACATCGTCATAAGTTATCATGTGATAAACCTTTAATGGTAAAAACTATCACTGACGTGAAGTAAGGAGTTTTGCGCGCATATTCTATTGTCCATTCATCTCTATTGGATACTCCTAATCGAATTTACCCTCGATATAGACCGTTTTCTCAGCTTTTATAAGATATGAATTCATTTCGTACCATTTTAAGGAGTTGAGTAATGAGAGAATCGTGTAAGATCAAATAATTTTTGATTTTGACATATGCATTTTATCGAAATTGAAAGTCCTCAGATATCTAATAATATCAGAAAAAAAATCTTCTTGCCGTATTTATTCAATGAGTATTGGATTTAAATTCCTTTTAAAAATCAGAACTCACCCAAGTCTGCTCGGATCTCCAACAATAGAGATCCGATCGTGTTCGAACTTGCAACCTGGTTGCAGAGTTAGGTTTTGAAGGTTGTCGCAAAATTTCTTCACGAAATTTTGCAAACATTTTGGTATTGGCATTCTAGAACTATTTACCAAGGTTAAATCGAATCGGAATCGTATTTTTCGAGTTATTGAGGAAATAACAACCAAATTTCAGATTGATATAACTCCGAAAACGTTTAGCCAAATATGCCTTCTAACAAACTCAAATTTCACGTTAGATGCTTAACCTACTCTAAAAATTGAAGGTCGCTATGTCTTTCCGTTCTCCAATAATCGTGGGATAAATAATTTTTCTTTAATTTTCTGGTGATACGATCCTCACAAAATTTCACATGCGTCTTTGCGTCGACATCCTACAATTACTCACCAAGTTTGATCAATTCGATCAGATCTATATTTTTTGAGTTATTGACAAAACAATATTCTAGGTGGGTATAACTTTGAAACCGATTGGCCGAGTATATACAACAATGAGCAAAACTGCCAAATTCGGATGCGTAACCTACCCTCAAAATTGCTAGTCGCTATCTCTTTCCGTTCAAAAGTTATCTTGGTCACCCATCCAGCTACTGAACTCACTCAATGCAACTCAGATCTCCAACAATATAGATCTGATCGTATTCAAATCTGGAACTTGCCTGTAAAATTAGGTTCTGAAGCATTTCTCGAAATTTCAACGATTTCAGATGGATAGTTTCTGAGATATATAAATTTTTTCAAAGATATATAATGATTTTTTGAAAATTTTCTGGTTATACGATCCTCACAAAATTTCGTAAAAATTTGCGCGTCGGCATTCTACAACTAAGTACCATATTTGAATTGGATTAGGTTTTTATTTTTTCAGTTATGGAGGAAATTAAAACAAACCAACTCTGAAAATTTCAAGTCATCTCTTTCCGCTCTCAAATTATCATGGCAACGGCTGGTCGGACAAATCTGACCTTGAATTCTTCATTAAGGAGTCGAACCCAATTGTTGGAGACCATTTTCGGCAAAAAATCGAAAATTAGAGACATTTGGGCAAAATGATAATGCGATGTTCCCCAGAACATGCGCACAAAATTCAGCTGTAAATTGCAGAATTTCTTATTTCGATATATCGATATCACGAGACTTTTTCTCGGCTATATTTCCCGTACGCAGACTTAGTTTCAGGTTCAATAATTTTTGAAGATTTGTTTAGTTTGTTTTATTCCATTTACCAACGATCAGAAATCAACTTCAGTGAGTAAAGTGTTGATAACTATGGTGAGTAGAGGGTTTGGTCCGACCGGCCACTTTCCTGTACTCCTGGTCAGACCGTATTTTCGGTTTATAACACTTTATTGTGAATTTAACCGTACAGTATCCGCTAGGCGTAGAATTTGTATTTGTGGTTTCAACCACTACACTAATGGGTCGCTCTTCTTGTGGTATTTGAGAAAGATTCAAGTATACGCCTGTGTGTCCTCCAAGCTATTATGTTAAGGTGAGCTGGCTGGGGGTTACACTTGGCTCGCTATGTCGGACGCACAATAAACCGTACAGTGTCCGACGGGCATAGAACTTGTCCTTCTGATTTCAACCACTACACTGGTGGGTCACTCGTCTTGTGTTGTTTGTGACAGATTCAGGTGGACGTCCAGGCGCCTTGTCATCCCTTTAGTTAAGGCGAGCTTCCAGTCGTCGACTCGGGGTTACTTGTCTCTGGGTCTGCAGATGTGTCATCTCGGTGATTACCTCAGGAGCCTCTAGGAATTTAGAGTCATCCTGGTGAAAGTTCCGAATACAATTGGGATCATTTTGTATACTATATTTCTGACCATGAGAACAGGTGGGTTCTGCGTATACGGTCCCCCTAATAATTTTACTTCATCATTCTGTAACTGTAACCGCTTAGTTTGCTCTCACCTCGGCTCTCAACTATCATTAACTGCTGTTGACCTATTATTGACTGTTATTGACTCTATTGATTCCTATTAATCGCTTACGGCTTAGATTAAACTGAACTCTCCTGCACCTATGTATTATTATCAGTGATCGAGTCCATCAAGGATTTGCAACCTATTGCAACTGGCGTCCGAGTGAGTTGTAGGAAAGCAGGGTTATCCAGCCCCAGAAAAGTTCGTCACAGTACCTCTGGAGATTGAAGCAGTTGTTGGAAATGACAGAGCTCGTATCTACTGGAAGTATGCTATTCCAAAAACTCAGCAGATTCACCCCATAAAGCCAGATATAGATCTGCTGGACAAAGAGCTCAAGGAATTGTTTGTTGTCGAATTTTCTCCCCCGCTGAGAATAATAAAGCAATTAAAGAAGAACAGATTAGAGAAAATTACAAGGATCTAGTGTTCGTACTGGGAACTTGATCTGCAAGGCATAAACGATGTTCGATGATAATCATTGGATGTCTAAGCGGTTTTGGCACACTTAATGCAGATATAAATCAGTCATCAACTGAACGCCGCTTGCAGCTCATCTCTTTTGTTAAGGGACGCTGTAAGGGCAGGAAGAAGAACTACTCCAAGGAATATGCAAGAGGTATTTTAGTAACAAAATAACAACTGGAGTCTCACACTCCTGAGAGTGTAGACCCTCTCAGTGAAGCTCAGAAGGTTTTTCCACGGGCAAAAAAATATTAATATCAATCATTTGAAACATAACAATGTATGTGTAGGATAGTTCAACAAATTGAAGCATTCAGCAATTTTCTCTCTCAATCAATCAAATACTCGAAGACTTATTCAATAATAAGTTGATCCTACTTATATTAGGTGACTGTATATTTCGAGGTAGATGATTAAGAAGTCAATTAAACAAGATTCTGATTATTTCAGTTGATAAATATGTGCAGTTTAATAATTTTACGAGCGGTTTTCCCAAATTAATTGGAATAAACAGCACAAACAGCAGTAGTCCCAGAACAAAGCCTTGTGGTACTCCTAACTTTGAATTAGGCTCACTGGAAAAGAAGTATCATACAACCTGTCCAGTAAAAACTAATGCGCGAGGCTATCAAATGCTCTTGATGAATCAAAAAATAATCCAGTGATATACATATAAGCAATTCTCTAGGCAATCATAGACAAACTCAAAAAATTGTTCAGCTACAGTTTTAGTTCATTATAATCGCCCACGCCATGTGGCGTGGGCGATTATAATGATCGACCAAGCCGGCTCTGAAAGGCTTAACCCGGGTCAGTTTAGTTGAATTTGTTGGGAAAGCTACAGGGTACTGATGAAGGCCAAGAAGCCAGAAACGCGTCTGCTCTTGCTTTCTCGGCAGATCGATGAGCCCCCTGGGGTCTATTTGATTTGTGAAATATATGCATAAGTATATTTATTATACGAAGCCATTCATGAAGGACCCGATTAGCAGGAACGCTCTTAACTTGTTGAGAATTATTTTCATTGATTTTCATTGATTTGTTTTTAATTTTCTAGTGATACGATCATCAAAAAATTTCGCAAACTACTTACTAAGTTTCTATTTGATAGGATCTTTATTGGCTGAAATATAATTTGTACTCGGAAACCATTAGATCGATTATGCCTATTAACGAAAATTTCAAGTTGCTATCTCTTTCCGTTCTCAAGTTACCGTTGCAACGGTCGGACGGCCAAACTGAATCGAACTTGACCTCAAATTCTTCATGAGTGAGTCGAATATAATCGTTTGAGACCATTTTGGGCAAAAAAATTCGAAAGTTAGAGACATATTGGCAAAATGATATCACGTTGTTCCCTAGAAAATGCGCGCAATAAGGTAATTATCATTTTCACAGACATTTCAACTCAGTAATAGCTCATGTTTTTTTCAGAGATAAGTTGAATATAATATCCCCTGACAGCCAATCAACGTGTACAAAAATGTTTAGGAGAGTTATAAAACAGTGGAGGTAAGAACAAGGCCGTCTTAAACTATGCTGGGGCCCTTGGGCACACAACAATTTGGGGCCCTTTTGGGAAGTAAAAACCGAATTATACATTTTTCTACCATGATAACTCTTGAACGGAATGAGCTAGACACTTGAAATTTTCAGAGTTGGTTTTGGATATAAATATCTCGGTTAGGTTTGTTATTGGGCAAAACCGGTGGTTTCGGAGTAACGAAAAAAAAAAATTTTTACAATACAAATTTCAAATTCAATTTTTTTTGAAGATGCAGCTTCATCATAATAATTAATAATCCACTGATATCATTCTCAACTCTAACAAACTAATACTTTCGGAGAATTTCAATATTTATGATGCAGTCAAAGTTTGAATAATACTCGCTAGTACTTTGACAAGAGCGCCAAAGCCGGCCGGCCGTTGCCACGATAACTTGAGAACGGAAAGAGCTAGCGACTTGAAATTTTCAGGGTAGGTGGCGCATCCCAATACGACGGACAAGTTTGTTAATGAGCATAATCGGCCCAATAGTTTCTGAGTAAAAATTTTGTTTTAAAACAATACAAATCCGATCGAATTGAAACTTGGTGAGTGGTGGTAGAATACAAACCTGAGGACACATTTGTGAAATTTTGTGAGAATCCTATCACTAAAAACTCTACAAAAATTATTAAAAAATATTATTTATGTCACGATAACCTCAGAACGGAAAAATATAGCGACTTGCAATTTTCAGGTTAGGTTGTGAATCTGAATGCAACATTTCAGTTTGTTTATAGGCATAATCGGCCGAACGGTTTTGGAGTTATACCCATCTGAAATTTGGTTGTTATTTCCTAAATAACTCTAAAAGTACAGAACCGATCCAATTCAAACATTTTGTTATTAGTTGTAGAACGCCAACGCGAAAATTCTTGCGAAATTTCGTGAGGATCATTGCGCATCCGAATGAGAGGGTGAATATCGTTTTTGAGCATAATCGGTCCAACTGTTTCGAAGTTACCCACCTGGAATATTATTTCCTCGATAACTCAAAAAATATAGACTCGATCGAATTGTAGCTTGGTAACTAGTTGTATAATCTCGACATGAAGACGTGTGTAAAATTTTGTGAGAACCATACCCGTAGAAAATTTTAAAAAAATCCCGACTTCATGTCAGTGCTAGAACCAATTTTTTTGACTTATATTGAGACAAATAGAAGCCAAGTTTAGTCTTATATGACTTTTTTGTCACAAATCGATCCTAACTAAGCTGATTAAGTCAAAATCAAGTCATATTTTAGGGACATTTTATACTTCAGAAAAAAAATAGGCAAAGTTTGACTTGATTGTGTCTTAATTTGGCTAAATAAGCATAATTTTGATTTAAATTTCAAGACAACAGTAAATCTAATTTTCGACTCGGGTGCTACTATTACTGTGCCCGACAGAAATGTTTTTAGAATAAATATGAGAGAAATTGTCTATCTTTCGGGGCCCCCCTGAGGATGGGGGCCCTGGGCACGGGCCCCGTGTGCCCTTATGGTAAAGACGGTACTGGGTAAGAATGTGAGGAAATCGATAAGCTTAGAATGAATAATATTCTCCTTCTTACCCCAACCAGAACACAACTCAATTAAGTCATATCGAAAGAGAAATGTTGGATATTATAGTGAATAAGGTGCAAGAGAATCTAAATGTATTTTATTGAGTTGTTCCCGGAATATACATCTATATTAGGTTCTTAGAATATTCTCATCATTATCTCTACCTTCTTCTGATATTCATTTTTCTAGCGGCTAATTTGAAATGAGGACTTAGTAATATTGTATATTATTCAATTAAATAAATAAGTTTAAATCATAATGATACGAAATTAACTCCGCTTCCATCAATGAATTCCATAGGGACACTTTTTTCTTGACATATTATTACAGTTGTTCATTTTCCTTCCGGTCCAATTCTGCTTCCATGCCCGCATCTCATTCTCAAAATTTTGCGGGTGACCTGATTTCTGATACGATGCTTTAACTGTAGTAGATTCTAAGGTAGAAATTGGCATAATTTCTTCCGGGATCCTTCCATTATTCATATTACAAAAATTACCACACGAATCGGGAAAGTTTTTCTTGCTGCATAATATCCTTTTCGGCTTGTAGTACTTACGAAGCAAAAGCTTGTCTCTCATTGGTGAAGCGGGTGATAGAAACGGATCATAAGTGGTGATCAGAGCTCTCAAACTCTTCAAGTAGGAGTCAATTTCCAAATAAGAACTGGGACACGATCTATTTCTTGATTTTTTCGAGTTGATACAATTATTTTTAATGCTTTGATGGACAGGGGGAACGACATATTCGACTGAGGGATATTGAACTGAAGTTTTCATTGCACCACTTCGATCGCCATCAACACCAATTTCAATTGTTTTCACATAAGTATGAGATCCCGAAGGAACAACATCTTGATCGATATTCACAGAATTAATCAAGGAATTATTCAACCTTGCCATGGCAACGGGATTAACTAGATGTACATCACTGTTCTTCCGAATTTCTATACTTATTCTTTCATTCGTTTCTACTTCAGAAATATTAGTTAATATTATTTCTGTATCCTTGCCGACTCCTCCCGATTTTTCAAAAATGTCTTTCTGGTCCACATATCCTTCGTTTTTTTTGGTTATGGAACCAACTATTTCAAGTGATGGAGCCGTTTCCAGGGCTGCTGATTCGAGATCTGAGGATTCATTACTCATGTCTCTTTGGAAAATAATGTCCAACTGCTCTATATCTTCTTTCATACTTCTTGGGTCAATTGGTCCTACATCATAAGCCATAAATGAACTGAAGTCGTTAGTTTTTATTGCTTCTTCCAATTTCGCTATCAACTCCATTATGGAATGGATTCGCTCAAGTTTATCTATGAATAGTTTCCTGCTTATCTGGAGTATTACCTTATCAATTGGTTGTTTCAACAATTGCTCGTCAGATTCCAATAACGCCAAGAAATCATCGTTTTCTATTGCCTTCTTCATCTTTTCTGCGATTACCATAAATGAGTTGAGGTTATCTAATTTTTCATAGAATATTTTTTTGAAGTACTCTCGGATATCCTCGTTGATGTTTTCTGTTAGAATTGCCTCATTCACCAAGCCAATAATACCCTCCATATTTTCGGAAATTTCAATTATGGAGTTAATTTTTTCGCATTTCTCGTCAACCATTTTTTCGAACAGTATTTCGGTGGATGGATCTTTGTATCTTCGTGGAAGCTCTTTTAATTTTTGTGACTCACAAATACATTTCTGGATATACTCAAGTGTCTCCTTTTCCAAATCGGAACAACGCAAATATTTCGAGAACGTGTTCTGTGTTTCGTTTTCGCCAGAAGCTTTTATATTTCTAGTCATTAGTTCTTGGCAGCTCCGATAGTCCTTGAAAGCTTCATTGGAGAGTGAATTTTGATAAGTTTTAGTGGGACACGAATATCTCCCTCCTAAAATAGTTTTGTTCCCAACCTTCGATTCTCTCTCTTGTATGGAGTTGGGAAATAATAAATTACCAATATTCTCGGAATAGGTTCGACTAACTGGATCGTTGAATGAATCTTTTGGTTCATTCTGAGTATTTTGTACTGATAATTTTTTTCTGGGGGAATACCATTGGCAATCCTTTCTTCCTTTCGTCCACTCTTGTGAGTTTTGTTTTTTGGTATTCTCAATTGCTTGTCTGCGATGGATTTTGCACTCATATGCAATCTTAGGATTTCTTTTATATCTATTTGGCAAGAAATAAGTTGGGTTAGTTTTTATTACACCCATATTTTGTGGGAGTGAATATAGTGGAGCTTTCAGACGATATTTCCCACAAGGTCTTCGAATACACATACGATTTCCGTAGATTAGTTGGTGCAAACAAGCTGGCATCTTACCCTCACCACAAAGCAGTGGATCACAGTTATGAGGCCAAGTGTCATCCCGCTTCGTGGCATAAATTGGTTGCCAAGGCGATGTGCTAGGTCTTTGTACGTTCAGAGTATCGTACTCTTCAGAGAATCGATTTTTTCCACTACAAATTGGGTTGCACCACCACGAGAGGGGAATTTTTTCCTTCCTTTGACAAAGTTCACAACAACTTTCTTCGACTACGTCCTCAGTCAAATATGGCATCCTTGCGGGAGACTCCATACATTTTTTAGATACCATTTCGCTGCTTGCGAGGAATATATCCCTCTAGAGAAAACAAATATGTTACTATTCTCCTATAGTTCAGTCAATCTGGCATTTCGACGGTACAGAAAATAACCAGTGGCTGAATCTTTGTTAATAGTTGGAGAATGATGTTAGAAAAGGGTTTATTGGGTCGGCCACGTTGGACCGTGATGCGTGTTTTGAAAAACTCAAAAAAATTTTGAAATGCATTTATCTCGTGATCTATGCATTTCACAGAAAAATTTATTCAAGAAAAAATGTAGAGGACATCGATATCAACAATTAATCTCATTGGTGCTATGCCGTACAACAAAAAATGCACGCAGTAGGTGGCGCTAAAGTTCCAAAATAAGAGTTTTTCCACTTTTTTGCTATTAAATTTTCTTTTTTCAACTATATTGTAAATATAAAAGTTGTTCCTTTTAATATTACGAACAACTTTTATTTACACATTTTTTACATACAACTTACCGTTTTGAAGCTACAGCTTGCTGAAGTTTGAAAATTCCATTACAACGATTTCACAAAGTACGAGGACAGCTGTGGTGCATATAACTGACGTATCTTTATTGTTTTGATCAAGATGTAATAATTTATATTGTTTGTAACATTGTTTGTAATATTTCCAATTAGCGATTGTAAATTATTATGAATAATTATAGCTTTTGTTAGAACCTTTTGTTAGAACTATCCCGCCGGAGAAAGTTACAATAGGACCGAGAAAAATACCGTTAGCAGCACTGCGATGTTAACGCAGCGCTGTATTACACTATAACTTTCGAACGGTAAGTTGTATGTAAAAAATGTTCAAATAAAAGTTGTTCGTAATATTAAAAGGAACAACTTTTACATTTACAATATAGTTGAAAAAAGAATATTTAATAGCAAAAAAGTGGAAAAACTCTTATTTTGGAACTTTAGCGCCACCTACTGCGTGCATTTTTTGATGTACGGCATAGCACCAATGAGATTAATTGTTGATATCGATGTCCTCTACATTTTTTCTTCAATAAATTTTTCTGTGAAATGCATAGATCACGAGATAAATGCATTTCAATTTTTTTTTGAGTTTTTCAAAATACGCATCACGGTCCAACGTGGCCGACCCAATAAACCCTTTTCTAACATCATTCTCCAACTATTAACAAACATTCAGCCACTGGTTATTTTCAGTATCGGAACGATTTAATTTTTGCCAGATTGACTGAACTACTATGATATTTCGTGTTCGAGGGAAAATAAAACGCAACTAATTATAAATTCAATTTATTCAAAAGGAATAAATAGGAAAAGCAATTAGATGAGCTAATTTATTCTTTCTCAATCAAATTCACATTATATCTTCAATATTGGATAACGTTATTCTAACTCTCTGTCTATTTTCTCTGTGTTAAATATATGCGAGGAATTCTGATTCAATCATTTTCACCCCTCTTCTTTCATATTTTCGATACCGTCAGAATATTCACACCCTACAGTAATGCATGAACATTCTGACTTTCTTGATTTTTTTAAATCCCATTGCTCGTTGTTTAGTCCCAAGAATAAATCCTCCAAAACCATTTCACGTTGCTTATATTCATCCCTACTTCTGCAGACTTTCATATTGTTCCATGCATTTGCTGCTTGTTCACTGTTGCCCTCAGCAGTTGGGCAAGTAGCCTCAAATGTATCTCTAAGTAAAACTCTCAGACAGGGACGACCTAAAGGAAGTGAGATATCCTTTCTTCGGTTTGATAGTGCAAAAAGAGGAATTGAGGTTTGGGTGGAAGTTTCACCCGTCCAAAAATTAACTTCTTGTATTTCTGTCTCACGATCAGCACGTTGGGTCGTAAATTTAGGATCTTGAAAATGTTTGCTCCCCATTTGTACAATCTATTACTCTTCACCTTCACCTATTTCACCTCCAAAATCTCCTCTTCCATTTTTCTTCTTTTTCTTCTTCTTCTTTGTTTTGAATTTGCGCTTATCTTTCAGAGTGTTGGGGCTGTGGTGAGCCATTTTCTATGGGTATGATGCAGTAATTTTGTGGGGTGTTTATAATTGCAGAAAGACAGCATTTAAAGTGTTTGTTGTAACATGAACAACTCCGTGGATAGCAACTAGGTCCAGCACATTGAACTCTAGTTGAACCATAGCTCAATATTCGAAGGGAAAATTTGTTATTCCATTGTGAATAATGCACTGGAATGGTGGTATTGTTAGGTTTACTTCCATCTAAAATATTTATACGTTTCAGAAATCCATCCTTTTCAGAATTTCCATTATAATGTTTATTGTCTTCACCGCTAGTGGTCAGTGGAAGTGTATCAGAAAGTTTAAAATCCATCACGATGTCCTCCGTAGATAGAACACTGTGTGCAATAATATTTGGTAAAAGATTGATTAATGAACATGAACGTGCCTTTGAAATGCCCTACGTTCCCTTCGAAGACAGAAAAGCATCCAGCGCATGCGCAAGGATATTCTGATCAAACTTATCTAGTTTGATTGTCTCTTTATTTTTCAGAATTGTTCGATCGAGTAGTCTCACACAACTTTCTTTTGCACAGCTACCTATTCGTATTTCTTCCTTATCATCTTCGAAAGCCCATGCTTCAAGGGAATCTGATGACTCCCTCTTAGGCCAAATCAAGCCATCTGGCTTCCGGGATGATGGGCTAGGTTTTTCTCTCCTAAACAGACATTTTACATCCATTTTTGCACTGGAGCGTGTATTGGCATCCCAACCTTTGGACTCCAGACAGCAGGTATTCTTCTCGTATTCGCCACATAATGGCGTTTGATCTTTCGAATTGACATTCACTTTCAAATCGGATCTAATGCACCCAGCGGCTTGATAAATCACAGGATCTTTACAAGAATCTATGAGTATCGATAAATCGGACGTGGTTGGTTTGGCGTGACAGGAACAAATTGGCTCCTGTAATTTCGGGGCGATCTCGCAATACTTTGCATCACTATCTGTATATTCTGAAATTAGTTCAATATCCTTTTTGGAAAGTTCTGTATTTGTACAAATAGTTGCGCCAAAATTTTCTTTGTTTCCATCATGTTTCCGGGGGTATTTGATTCTTATCTCGATAGTATTCGTCCTACATTTTCCATCTTTATCGCCGGTTATTGGACCACCGACCAGTTCCGATTGGCAAATTATACCACTGCTGTTCCTAAAACATTTGATGTTAGATACGAGGTTATTTTTCTGATTTTGTTGACTTAAAATTTGTTGCCTGGTATCTTTGAGAATGCCGGCAATCTTATCGAATTCTGAAGACGCAAAAGTAGACAATGACAAGTTACGATCAGTACCTAAGCCTAATCCCCCAATAGTTTTGCAAATATCACACATAGGGCTTATGTTAATTTTGTCTTCGACTGGTATTTTCTGAAGATCACACAGCTGAGTCGATAGAGAAATATCCTTCACAGTTTTCTCGTTCCTCATGGTCTCAGAATTTGGTTGACATACACAAATTTTCTTATCTACCTTCCTCCAACGGCAAGGGCATTGTGGTTTAGAGGGCAAAGTTGGTTCTTTTGTTGTAAGATTGGAATTACGAAACTCCTCATCTAGATTCACGAGATCTGGAGTACATTCAAAACCATCCCTTTTCCGTTGATTGCCTTCTACTAAAATGTGAGCAGCAGGTTCACAAGGTCCTATACAGTCGCAGTTCTGCTTTATAGATCTGGCTTTTCTACCACCAATTCTACTGTGGCTGCGTGACTTTTCTTCACCTTTGAATTTCTTAACGCAGCTGCAGCGTTTAGTGGTCGATTCTCTTCGATCTATAGTCTGCATCGTCAAGTTTTTCTTTCCACATTCACATTTTCTTTTCAGTTTCATTCCATTACTATTTATCAGTGAAGTAGCAATTGTGCTCGCTTTCTTGGGTTTTAAGGATCGTTGAATGGCTTTTTGTGCTGAAATTGGTTCACCAAAAGTGCACTTATGATCAATCTTCATCTTCGAAACTGCCTCGTCATCCTTTTGAATGTTTTTCAATGGTTTATGATAGTCTCGAGTGTTCTCGTCATTCGCACCTCTAAACTGTTTTCTCTCTTCTACTATCATTTGTGTCTTGATTGGTTGGCAGTAACAACGAGTGCCTTTTTGAGCACAGCCACATCTGAAATTATTCCTTTCTGCTTTCGGGTTGTCATCATATGCTGTAGATAGCCTCATCTTGTTCGTATTCAACTTTGAACCCTCCAAAAGTGATGGGTATAAGAGATAACTGAAAGGATGTTCAACGCTCAAGTAGTAAGTTAGATTCGAGTCTGGAAATTGAGGTGAGTCATCCAAGAGGTAGTCATCCTGACTAATCAGCCCAATGTTTCTTCTTCCCAATAATAACCTCGCATTGCAGTCTAAGATTTCCGACAGATATTTTTCGAAGACTTTCACAATCAAATTGGGGTTCATAATACATATGCGTTTGACCGAATCTATGTTCCGTACAATGATGCTCCTCACAATACGTTCAGCGGATTTCTCAACACGGGTAAACAATTTATGTGGAGTTTCTTCCCAATCTAATTTGGGAAACTGCTCATTCATGTCGAAGTACTTCTCATGATGTCTTGTTTTGAAGGTTTTTCTAAAATTGACTCCTTGGTTCTGACTCATCTTTCTACGTCTTGGATATATTTCTGTCCGTCCTTGTAGAGTTGGACGTAAGATATGAGCTAGAGATCCATCGTAAGCTCTTGAAATGAACGAATTGGCTCTGCAATCATTTTTTCTGCTATAAGTTGCATGGGACGTCATTTCAACTTTCCCTAATAGAGCTGGAATGAGACATATGCTCCTCTTAATATTAATTGCACGTTCGAGGAAAGCATCCATTGTCTTTTCTTCGATCTTATTTTGTTCTCGTTTTCTTTTGACTGATAGAGTTCCATCTAATAATCACAGGAATTAGTATATGTTTGCCAAGTTGGATAGTCCTTACCCATGTCGATGTTCACTTGGACATTTTCATCTATTGTCCTTTTCGCTCCATATTTATCGCCGTTTTTGAGGTTCGGATTAATTTCGTTTGCCCCATATTCTACTAATGATATACTCAATTCATTTCTTGTTTCACAATTACCATCTGAGTGGTTGCAGTGTGATTCGTCATCAGTATGTTCATATTGCTTAGAGCAGTTGAAAACAATTCTGTAAAAGGATTTTTTGTGAGATTTGAGACGAGATAATATGAGGAATACAATTCATCATTCGTTTTAATTAAATTGAAAGTTGTTTCTGAACCATTCCTTCGCCTGCCTCAAAGTAGGAGGAAGCTTATTTTCTCTTCGATACGACATTTTCTGCGGCGAGATTCTATATTTTTGATTCTGTTCAATCGGCGGTCGCTCAGTTTGCTTGAAGTTATTGTCGGCCAGTGATATTTATGATGTGTTCTAGATTCAGATCTGACATTTGTGCTTGAATTGTTGAAAGTTTTCAGTATATCTGTATTTTTGAATGTTTCATCAGAAGTTTTTCCTTTCAATAATTTTTTCAAATGCTCGGATATTGTTGAAGGTACTTGGGAATTCGAGTATGTGCTACTTCGATCGTTCTGTACTACATAGATGGATTTATCGAATGTCGATTCTCTAGAACGAATCGCCCGCATTTTTTTCTCACGTACGTAATGACCCGAATCATTGAATACTTCAAAATTTGAGCATTTTGTTTTACAGTATTCTTCCAATTCTGACATCAACTGTTCGAATTCATCACACTCCCACTCCACGAGGTCCTCGGTTGAAGTTAGTTTCTGTTTGATTTTTTTTCTAGGAAGCTTCCTCGGTATCTGGTCATAATCTTCGAGGAGATCATATGAATGCAACTTCTTCCTTCTATTCAAGTTTCTAACTTCTTCTTGTTTTCTGAGTATTGGTTTTCCAAAAATTTTTTCTACTGGCTCTGTTTCTCTCATTCTACATTCAGAAGATTCATCCAGTCCTATTCGTCTAGAGATATTTTTGTTTGAGTTTG
This sequence comes from Halyzia sedecimguttata, assembly GCA_937662695.2. Taxonomy (NCBI): domain Eukaryota; kingdom Metazoa; phylum Arthropoda; class Insecta; order Coleoptera; family Coccinellidae; genus Halyzia; species Halyzia sedecimguttata. Next base: position 2,503,467 of record OW569416.2, on the reverse strand, counting down.
ATGATGTTTCATAATCATCGGAGTTGCAGGTATATTCATCTCCCTCACAAATACAACAGGAACAACTTTCATTCTTCGTCTCAGGATCAAATTGTTCAGTGGAAGAAGGTTTATAATATTTTTTCATAGATATTGGGGTAGTATTTACAGTATATGCTTCTGCAACTGAGCTACGGTTGGACTGCACGCTACCCTCATTGAATTCATTTCCCGTTTCGTTCGCCAATATAATATCTTCAGTGCTTTCCTTAGGCCCTGTTGTCTGATTCTCACTCATTTCGATTTGCGTAGTTTTTTCCTGGTTTGGTTGACATAGACAACATTTATCTTCCAGTTTTAGTGGTCTCCTTTCCAACTGTGGACATTGGTATTTCGTATTTTCTGCATCTTCTACACCGTCTGAGCACGGACAACATTGACAGCAGTTGTCTATTTTCTTTTCATTTTCATTCCAACATGGATATCTAGAGTTCTTTCTTCTTTCATTAAGAAAGGAGCATGTATCTTCGGAACAATTTTGAATTCTAGATTTTGCTTCACTTTCATTATATTTGCGAGTATTGGTTTTTCTACCTCCACTTCTAGTTGGTTGTTTTGGATATTCATCATCTTCTTCTTCGAAATTTTCATCATTATTTTCAATTCGGGGTTCAACGAAAATTTGTACGCAACGGGTATATTTTTTTTCGAGAATATTGCTGTCACGTAGCTCTCCGAAATCATTATCTCCATCAACTCCTTCCGAACCTCTTGATTGAAAATAATTCTTCGTTTTTTTAACCTCACCACATCCACAGCTTGGACAGCACCCTGCATCGGAACATTTTTGTCGTTTTCCACTTGAATCAGTTGTCTCAGCGTCATTATCTTTAAGGGAATGAGTATTTAGCTGAGAGATTACAAAACTTTTCAGATGTTCCTCAACATTCTTCTTCATATTCTGTAGACATTTGCACTTTTTTTCTTTACTAGAAAGTAAAAATTGTTTGTTGCTTGTTGATAAATATTGCATTCCTTGGTTAAGGTTCAATGCATGACAACGACAATTATCCTTCATATCTTGAATTTCTACATCATTTTTATCACTTGACGGGGAGAAAGGAGATATCTGAGAATGCTTTTTTGCTTTACTGCCATCAGCTGCTTTCTTCACAGATATAGTGATAGTCTGATTCCCTACTTGCATGGTCATATTACCTTGATCTACCATCGAGTAATCTTGATTAGAATGTTTAGATTCGAATTTTGATTTGTTGGTGAAGTTGGGGTTCTTTGAAACCATATTCGACTCCTCAGAAATAATTTGTTTTTTTTTCGACTTTGCGGTGATCGGATCATTTTGTAGTAATATTGACTTTGTCTGCTTTGGTACGGTTATGTGAAAAGATACCATTGATCTGTCTGCTTTACACTTGTAATTTTTTTTTGTACTCTGTTTTCTTCGTTGTGATTTAGCTGCACCTTTTTTCTTTGTGTCTTCCTCACAAGTAATGGATTGATAAAGTTTTGTATTGTTCCTATCCTCACATAAGCTTCGGATGAAACTTTGCAATCTCAATTTAGAGATTGCATCTAGATGGATTTGCGGTTTTCTTAGCTTCATCTTCTTGCTGCAACTTTTATCACAGTTTATATATGAGCTCTGTTTATCGATATCTGTTTCAATATTCCAATACAATAAAGGTTTTATTATTTTGGAATTGGCGTATGGAAAATTTTCTCTATCGAATGTTGTAGAACCATTATTACTTGTAGAAGCTGCATCTGAATGGACTGGATTAGAGAAAGAATCACTGGAGTCTTTGAAGATTTCAGAAAGATCTACTTCTGATGATCTAGAACATACTTTCTCAATCGTTTCTAGGATACTGTTGCTTTCATTTTGTGAACCTCTTGAATGGAAGTTTTCGGGATCACCAGAGAAATAGTTCGATTTTTTCCTTGAGATGACCCTCTCTTTATTTCTGCTGGTTCTCATCACTCCACCATCTCGGCATTCGTAAACAATCAAAACAGTTTTTGATTTTCTTCGATATTCTACCAATGAAAAAAACATGAACTCGGTATTCTTGTAACATATGATCTCTTACCGTTCAGTTTTTTCTCCAGAAATTGCTCCATGAATCTGGACATGTTGAATTTGTTGATTCGAAGGTAATGGCCGGGATTGTTTCTTAGATTTCGGTATTTTTCATAATATTATCCAACCCCTGTTCGACATCAGAAACGAATTTCAATTTGCACTTTGATATCCATCAGGAGTCAAGATATATATTAAGATATCATATATTAATTCAGATAAATTCTCTCAAAAATATGAAATAAATTAAGAATAAAGAAAATTAGGAAAATATTAACGGGTACTCTATCGAAGAGCAAAAATTAATAATATTCAGAATGGTTTTTGGTTTGGAATTAATTTGTCAAGATTCTGCTGATTATTTACTAATCATTGAGTACTGAGGAACTCGGATACCTGTTGAAGCCTCCAGTGAGAACTGCTTTTCCGAACTCAGTTTTTAGTGGAATGAACTGTACTTCATTAGTTTGTATCTTCGAAAGTAACGAGTCAAATGTACCAATATTATTCCTTAAAGTTATGCAGTTACTTTCGTAAATTTTGCCCTATAAAGAAACCAGAATTAAAAACGAATATAGTCGATTTCGAATCATTGGCAGGTATTGTAGAATACTCACAGGTATATAACTTCTCATTCTTCATACTCAGAAGTATCAGAAGAAATTATTTCGGTAAATTTAGTATGAGAATTTTAGACATGAAATTTGGAATAATTTTTGACAGGTGTCAGTGTGTAGAGTTTAAGATCAACGAAGCTGTCTTATTTCAGTTGGTATTATGAATCCAGAAGTTGAGGGAGGTTCGAACATACGTCGAATAATAAGTGCCGAAATAAGTGTGGAACTTAGTTTGGACCTAGATGCATTGAATAAGTGGTGTGGACAACTCTCTACTATTGAACATTGAATTTTCCTCGAAAGATATATGCAATGACTCGATTTTGTTTTGCCATTTTGCGGTGCATCTGTCATTTTCCTCTAGGTATCGCTTTTTGGGCGCATGTTCTGGGGAACATCACGTTGTCATTTTGCCCAAATGTCTGTAATTTTCGAATTTTTTTCCTCAAACGATTAGGTTCGACTCCCTGACGAAGAATTCGAGGTCCAATTTGATTCTGTCCGGCAAAGAGATAGCGACCTGAAACTTTCAGTGTAGGTGGCGCGTTCCAGTACGACGGACAAGTTTGTTAATGGGCATAACGGTTTCCGAGCAATATTTTTGTTATCAACCAATACATATCCCATCGAAATGAAACACGGTAGCTAGTTGTAGAATACTGACATTTGTGACAGTATTCTACAACTAGCGTCTTTGAACGTTTGTGCAATTTCGTGAGAATCTTATCAATAGAAAATAAAAAAAAAATATATCGAAAAATATTATTCATGTGACGATAACCTGAGAACGGAAAGAGATAGAGACTTGCAATTTTTAGGGTAGGTTGTGCATTTGAGTTATTTAATAGTAATAATTGGTCAAACGGTTGTGGAGTTATACCCATCTGAAATTTGGTTGTTATTTCCTCAATAACTCTAAATATACGAAACCGTACCAATTCAAACATGCTTATTAGTTGTAAAATACTGAAGCGAAAATACTTGCGAAATTTCGTGATGATCGTATTACTAGAACACTTTTGAAAAGTAATTGAAAAGCATTGAAAAAAATTCTATATATTAGAAACCATTCGTCCGACATCGCTGAAATTTTGCGAGAGCCTATAAAACTTAACCCTACTGCCAAGGTTTAACACAATCAGATCTATATTGTTGGAGATCCGAGCAGCCTTGTGTGGGTTCAGCAGTTGGATGGGGTACCGTTGCCTCGATAACTTTCGAACAAAAATAGATAGGGACTAGCAATTTTCAGGGTAGGTAGCGCATATGAATGGGAGGGGTAAGTTCGTTTTTGAGCATAATCGGTCTAACGGTTTCGTAGTTATACCTACCTGGAATATTATTTCCTCGATAACTCGAAAAATACAAACCCGATCAAATTGAAGCTTGGTAACTAGTTGTAGAATATCGATATAAAGACACGTATAAAATTTTGTGAGGACCGTACCACTAGACAATTTAAAAAAAAATACGAAAAAGTATTATGTATCTCACGATAACTTGAGAACAGAAAGAGATAGCGACTTGCAATTTTCATTTAATTTTGAGGGTAGGTTGTGCATCTGAATGTGACATTCAAGTTCATTAATTGACATTATCGGCCCAATTGTTTTTAGTTTTCATCTGAAATTTTGTTGCTATTTCCTCTATAACTCAAAATGTACAAATCTGACCCAACGAAAACTCGGTGATTTCTTGTAGAATGCCGAAAAACTAATTTTTGCGGAATCTCGCAAATATCGTATCCTTTAGTTACTATGGCGTTAGTTTTTCTGTATTTCAATTCCAATAGAATACATATGTCAGAATTAAAAATTGTGTGATCATAGACGATTTTCTACTGAAGTCTGTTATCGAAATGGTATGAAATGTATTAATATCATATAAAAGCTGAGAAAATATCGATGCTAAATTCGTAGTAAAATGTCCAATAGAGGTGAGTTAACAATAGAACATGTGCGCAAAACCTTCTGACTTCACGTCAAGGGATTTATTATCATTCTGAATAGATCATTGTCTGTTTCCCAAGCGATGAGTGTTTCACTCAACTTTTTAGGATAGAATTCCTTATTTTATAAGCTTAAAGCGTATAAGGGAATCAATCAGGCCAACATTCATCAACAAGGTACACTTAGGGGTAAATTTCACATATTTTGTACTTCATATTGATGAACGAATAAAAACGATGCCACCATGAAACAGTCACCAAATCGCTCAAATTGGTCGAATTTTTATCTATCACGAACAGTGCCTACACCTTTGTTTCAGAACAGATGCCTAGAATACATCGTGCGGACCAAGATGCTTATAATAAAATAGTGCCTGGAGTGCCCCCGCGCGGAAGAAGTGAAACTTCGTAATGTGGAAATGAAAATAGGAAGGGATAGAAAACTACGCGCATGCGTTCGAGTGCCATGCATTTCCTCTCGCTCTATCTCTTTCTTTTCCCCCTCCCCAGGAGCGTTGAACGTTTAACGCAACAGTACTTTCATACCCCCTCCATGGTAGCGTTAAATGTTTAACGCAACCTTGTTGAAAATCGCATTAGAAGTTTCACTTCAACAAGATGTCGACACTCCCTACTAATACCTGTTAAAATTTTCGGCCGAAAAACGGAAAACGGAACAAGACTTGTCAAATCTTGTTCTACTTCACTCTGTAAACGACGCTGGTGCTAGAGTCGATGTCATAGCTTCTGACAAGCGACAAAGTGTGTAATTCCAGTCATTCCACTGTTACTAGTTCGAAAGTCGAAATTAAGAGAATATAATCAGTTTATAGACTACTTGTATATTGTTGTTAACTGATTTATTTTTGATCGTTGCTTCATCAAAGTGAGTACTTACCATAGACAAATACTAACTTCAGGGCGTTCTATAATGACATTTTCTGCAGCATCACAAATAATTTTTGAGAACATAATCTGCCTAGTCAGTAATATGTAAACCCCTTATTTTAGAAACAGCAATTTTATCTTGCCCAGACATAATGATGTAAAATAAGGGATTTATCAGTGAAGGAGTTTCATTGGCACAGAAGGGGATATCAATTTGAGAGGAACTGTAAATGAAAAACCTGTGAATTATTTTTTTTATATTTCAAAAGATAACATTCAATGTCAGTAGACATTATTCGAATGTATCAATTAGCTTTATCGTGTAAGGCTTATTTAAATTGAGCACTCAATTTATTATTTTCGATGTAGGTATAATTTGAAACTTCATCGAAACATTCTCATTTATCCAGAATTTTTTCAAACCTACTCAATTCTGGTTGAAAACTGGTAATCTTCTCAATGATTGAGGATATTGATTGATATATTTATAGATTCATTCGATTTGATCATTCAGAACTGATGAAATAGCAAAGATGATTCATAAAATTGATACACTGACGAATTAAAGGATAGTGCTCCACTCTACAATAATTTCCTCAATATTATAATATTCAGTAGAAAAACATTTTGCACAAACCAATATTCCAATGTTCAATACCATATTATAAGGAAGTTGTCATTTTGGTCGACACAAACCAAGAACAAAAGAAAAAGAACACTAATAAGTGAAAAAAAATCCAACTAGACTATTGTAACAATTATCGCCTCAATAATTTGAATACATCATTTTTATTGCATCCAATATGGAAACCAGGAGTCAAACTTTGATTGGGGTGAAAAGAGATGATGAAGATAAGACATAAGGAATTAGTATAACAGGACATGGTGGTGAATCAAATATGGCAATTTTGTTTCAGGAAATACAGAGAAAATTGCATAATTCAGAAAGAATGCAACAAGAAATGAGGGAAAATAAAAAAGAAGAATACTCTAAAGAAATGAAGGAGAATGCAAAAGCAAATTGAAGCGAATTACCAAAAGTTCGATAGATGAAAATTTAATAGCTTTTGATGAAATATTAAATACAAGGATTAATCAAATGAATTATTATTATTATTATTATTATTATTATTAATACATAATTAAGAGTAGAGGTATACACCTATATACTCAAACAAAAATAAAATAACATTCGATTGAAGTGAGTTAATGAAAGAAAAACAAGATTTGTGAGAGAAAAGAAAAAAAAAAACAAAATTAATCAATTTGACTCAATATAAAAACGAAAGAAACTGTAAGTATCATTTCCGAAGCCTGTCGTAAGCATTCTTGAAAGCGTTCGTACTGCCGGCGTCAACCACCCCACCAGGTAGACCATTCCAGTGATGAAAGATTCTGTTAGTCAAAAAATATTGGCGCTCACATGTGCGAAACGCCTCTCTACCAAGCTTGAGAGAATGACCACGTAGATTATTTGGATTCAACCTGAAGATGTTCGCTATTTGATCTCCAAAATGACCATGCAGAGCTCTAAATGTGAAAATCAGGTCACCACGCAATCTTCTATCCTCGAAAAATGGCAAATCAAAAATTTGCAACCTATCTCCACAGGAAGGTCGCACAGGACCACATGGCAACCTTGTGATCCAGCGCTGAACCAACTCCAATCTATTCCTGTCTCCCTGTGTACAGGGATACCAGGCAGGACCAGCATATTCTAGAATAGGGCGTACATAGTAGCGATAAAGAAGGTTGAATGTTTTGGGATCACAGCCCTTGAAGCACTTGAAAAGAAGATATGCGGTTTGTCTGGATTTAGAAACGATGTTCGAGATGTGTTCTGTCCAACTCAAGTTAGCCGATACGGTGATGCCGAGATCGTTATGACTATTAACCACACGCAGAGCCTGACCGCAGATATTGTAGACAACCTTAGGATTACTTTTTCCCAAATGAAGCACCGTGCATTTCTCTACGTTCAGCGGCAGCATCCAGTCCAAGCACCACTGGCGAAGAGAATTCAAATCATCCTGAAGGGTAACAGAGCCGGAAATAGCACGGTTGTATAATTTACCATCATCAGCAAAGAATACACTCTTGGATACGAACAGGCGTGGTAGATCCGAAATGTAGAGCAGAAACAATATAGGTCCTAACACGGAGCCCTGTGGGACACCAGATTTGACAGGAGTGTCCGAGGAGGAGTAGACACCTCCGACCCTCACACGGAAGGTTCTGTTTGATAGAAAAGCACTGATCCATGTCAGAAGGTTTCCCCGGATGCCCAAGTGCTCAAGCTTCACAAGGAGCCGTCGATGAGGCACTCGGTCGAATGCTCTGGAGAAATCGAGATATACAACATCAACAGGATCCCCACAGTCCCAAGCCTTCGTCCAATCAGATAAGCATGATAACAGGTTAGTGACTGTAGAACGTCCTGGAACAAAACCGTGCTGCTCCTGAGGTATGACACCGTTAGCCAGAGAGAACTCCATCAGTTGATCGCAGATAATCTTCTCCAATACTTTTGATACCGATGATACCAGGCTGATAGGTCTGTAATTGAGCGGCGACATCTTATCTCCTTTTTTAAATATGGGAGTAACATATGAAGTTAACCAATCGGATGGAAGAGTAGATGATATGAGGGATGCAGAAAAAATCAAATGCAAAGGGGCAACAAAACCTCTGGCACAACTTCGGAGAAGGTTTGTTGTGATTCCATCCCCGCCTGGGGATGTGTTGAGCTTAACGTTGGCGAGGTATTTCTCTACAGTTTCTTCACTGATGGTGATGCCAGTTAAACTGGCAACACCCCGTGCCACCAGAGGAGATGAAATCATTCCAGGTAGCTCATGGGAAAAGGCAGCAGCGAAGACTTCCGCGAAGACATCTGCAGATTCCTCTGAACTATCACACAGTACTCCATTGGCGTTTTTAACGGAAGGTATACCAACTTTCGAACTAAGTGCTGACCTAACGTATTTGAACAATATCTTTGAGTTTTTTGTTGCGGCCAACTTATTCTCAAAGTTCGACTTCGCAAGTTCAATCTGTTGGCTGACAAAATTAGAGAAGCTGCGATGATTTTGATAGTCGAATTCTGACCTTGAACGAGAGTACCTCTGCCACATAGATTTTTTCTGTTTTATTAGTCTAATCAAATTTTCACTGATCCATGGCTTAGTTGGGCTTGCTCTGATGCATCTAGTGCGAGTATTCAAAGATAGGACCTTCCTCACAGTGCTTAGGAATATAGACCACATTGAATCCAACGAAAATGCAATCCAATGAAAGAATACTGGTTAAAGAAACAAGCTGAACGAACTAAAAGAGACTCAAAACGAACATTTAATAATGGTAAAACAACCTACAGTGTGTGTGTGTTTTTAGAATTAAAAAGATCCATGGAAAATAATTTATGATATATTTCTAGGTTTTCTCTCCCAAACTCTGAAAAATATCTATAAAATAAAAAATTCATTATTTTGTGATTTGCTTCTGCAAATTTAATGATAGGTATTATGGAAATGCTTGATGTATGTTTAAATACCACCTATTTCTAACTAGGAGATGTTTTTTATCGACAAAATGGGTTCGCCTTTATCACCTGTCATAATTAATATATTCATGGAAAATTTTGAAGACAAATTTGTGGATACATATTTGTTGAAACCAAAATCTTGGTGTCGATATGTTGACGATATATCTGTAATTTGGCAACATTGTAGAGAAGCGACAAATTTTTCGTTTCATAAATTCAAAGGAACCTACGATGAAATTCACTTCGGAAATAGAAAAAAATAATTAGCTCTCTTTTCTAGATGTTTCGATAATCAAGTATCCAAACCATTTTGAAACGAGTGTCTTCAGGAAGCAGACACATACAAATAGATATTCTCTTCGAACCATAAACTTGGTGTGGAAAAAGGTGTTATTGAAACACTTTACGATAGAGCTAACCTAATTTGTTCTACTCTTGAGATTCGAAATAATGAAATTGATCACATCAAAAAATTTCTTGAAGATAATGGATATCCGAGGCAATTCATAAATACATCAATCATGAATTTAGATAAAAGAGCTTCTAATAAAATAATGAATAATCAAGTATAAGAGAATAATCAACAAGAACAGCAAACCAATCTCTTGAATGTGATCCCTTATGTTCGTGGCCTTTCTGAAAAAATCAGAAGAATCGGTTCTAAGTTCAATATAAGAACCGTCTTCGAAACACAAAACGACCTTAGGACTTTATTAACAAAGACAAAACCCATTAATGAAAAAACTGTGTATATAATATTCCTTGTATTTGTGGTAAATCGTACACAGGAGAAACATCAAGACCACTAGAAGTAAGAAAGTCGAAACATAAGAGCAACTTGAGAAATAGAGACATACATAAATAAAGAAAAATTGGTTCAAGCACTGACGTGAAGTCAGGAGCTTTTACGCGTATGTTCAATTGTCCATTCTCCTGTATTGAACACTCTTAATCGAATTTACCATGGTGAATTCGATTAAGAGTGTCCAATACAGGAGAATGGACAATAGAACATACGCGCAAAAGCTCCTGACTTCACGTCAGTGCTTGAACCAAATTTTTTTCGTGAAGTCAGGAGCTTTTGCGCGTATGTTCCATTGTCCATTCTCCTGTATTGGACACTCTTAATCGAATTCACCATGGTAAATTCGATTAAGAGTGTTCAATACAGGAGAATGGACAATTGAACATACGCGCAAAAGCTCCTGACTTCACATCAGTGATTTTTTTTCGTGAATTCAGGAGCTTTTGCGCGTATGTTGAATTGTCCATTCTCCTGTATTGAACACTCTTAATCGAATTTACCATGGTGAATTCGATTAAGAGTGTCCAATACAGGAGAATGGACAATAGAACATACGCGCAAAAGCTCCTGACTTCACGTCAGTGCTTGAACCAATTTTTTTTCGTGAAGTCAGGATAGAAAGCAATGATGAAAAAATTAACACATTATTGTCTACCTTCAATTCTTCTTCAGGAGAAGAACACATAATTATTCTTGAAAAATATTACTGGAATTAATGTCATATTTAAATAATCAAAGTAAAGAAAATTATAAGTTTAGTTACTAACATATTGAATGAAATTCAATTCAAAGTAATATTCAATTACTTATTCTTAACCAATAAATGTCCATTGATAGATCTAAAGGTGATGAGGTGAAACATAAAGATATATTCTCATTACTGATAGAAAAACTGGCCTAAAATTCCTCTCTACCCATCACGAGATTTAATATCCACAAATGAGCCTCTCACCTTATAAGATCAGAAGCCTTCAACATAATTTCAGCGATATCATATTAAAAATAATACATAACCTTTCAAAAGTCCCCTCTCACAAATATACTCCTCTGAAGGCACATGGATCTCTTGAAGAATAATCGTCTTCTCTATTTCTCAAAGATATTCACTCTTGTTCATAGAAATCCCTTCAATATTTAGTTGCCTCCTCCTAAGGAGGATCTCTTTCAAAACCAGGCCTGACCACTAATGTAGGGCTATCATCTCCCATAGATTTGTGATGAAATAACACGATTTTCCCATAACATACGCGTAAAAGATATGTCATCATGACATTCTAATTTTTATTTTTGAAGGTTCTCGCAAAAATACGACCATAGACAACATATCATACGACGATTCGCATCCGCTACCGCTTCGCTACCGAACTCACAAAAGGCTGCGCGTTTCCCCAACAATATAGATCCGATCGTGTTGAAACTTGGAATTCTGCAGTAGAGTTAGGTTAGGTTAGGTTAGGTTAGGTTATGTTGGATTTCTGCAGTAGAGTTAGGTTCTGAAGGCATTCCAAAATTTCAGCCATGCCGGACGAATAGTTTATGATATATAGATTTTTTTTCAATAATTTAAAATTTTTTTTTTTTTAATTTTCTAGTTATACCATCCTCACGAAATTCTGCAAGAATTTTCGCGTTGGCATTCTACAACTAATAACCATGTTTGAATTCAATCGGTTTTGTATTCTTCGAGTTAATGAGGAACAAAAAACAACCAAATTTCAGAAAATTTCAGATGGTTATAACTCTACACTTAATTCGAATTTACCATGGTAAATTCGAATTAAGAGTGTCCAATACAGGAGAATGGACAACATAATTTACCATGGTAAATTCGATTAAGGGTGTCCAATACAGAAGAATGGACAATAGAACATACGCGCAAAAGCTTCTGACTTCACGTCAGTGCTTGAACCAATTTTTTTAATTTTCTAGCGATACGGTTCACACAAAATTCTACACACGTCTTCAAGTTGATATTCTACAACTAATTGGCAAGCTTCAATTGGATCGAGTCTATATTTTTCAAGTTATCGAGGAAATAATATTCCAGGTGGGTATAACTCGGAATCCGTTAGACCGATTATACCCAAAAACGAAATCAATTCTCCCTTTCGGATACGCAACCTACCCTGAAAATTGCAAGTCCCTATCTCCTTTCGTTCGAAAGTTATCGAGGTAACGGTCACCCATCTACTGAACTCGCACAAGAATGCTCGAATCTCCAACAATATTCAACCGATCGTATTAAAACTTGAAACTTGGCAGTAGAGTTAGGCCGCTCGTACACCAGCACGACGCGACCGCAACGCGACCGCGACTTCGTGTCGCTTCGCAGTCGCGGTACGTGGTAATTCATAGAAGCGCCCACACCAAGGATACGGCGACGCGACGCATTTTCCTCGTTAAAAAGTATCGTCGCGGTAGCGTTGCGGTCGCGTCCTGCTGGTGTACGAGCGGCCTTAGGTTACGAAGGCTCTTGCATTATTTCATCAATTTCAAACGAATAGTTACTGATATATGGAATTTTATTTTTTTATTTTTAATGATTTATTAAAAATTTTCTAGGAATGCTATCCTCACCAAATTTTGCAAACATTTTCGCGTTGGCATTCTACAACTAATAACCATGTTTGAATTCCATCGGTTCAGTATTTTTCGAGTTAATGAGGAACAAAAAACCACCAAATTTCAGAAAATTTCAGATGGCTATAACTCTGAAACCGTTTGGCTGATTATGCTCATAAACAAACTGAAATGTCGCGTTCTGGTGCACATCCTAACCTGAAAATTTCAATCCGATATCTCATTCCGTTCTCAAGTTATCGTGACAACAAAAATATTTTTTAATAATTTTTTTAAAATTTTTTAGCCATACGATTCACACAAAATTTCACAAACGTGCTAAGGTTCATATTCTACAACTACATATCAAGTTTCAATTTGATCGGATTTATATTGGTTGAAAACAAAATTATTCCTCGGAAACCACTGGGCCGATTATACCCATTAACGAACTTGTCCGTCGTATTGGGATGCGCCACCTACCCTGAAAATTTCAAGTCGCTAGCTCTTTTCGTTCTCAAGTTATCGTGGCAACGGACGGCCGGCCGGCCGGACAGAATCAAATTTGACCTCGAGTTCTTCATTGGGGAGTCGAACTTAATCGTTTGAGACCATTTTTTTTAAAAAATTCGAAAATTACAGACATTTGGGCAAAACTATAACGCGATGTTCCCCAGAACATACGCGCAAAAAGGTGTGTAAAATTTTGTGAGAACCGTACCCCTAGAAAATTAAAAGAAAATACGAAAACAAAAAAATTGGTTCAAGCACTGACGTGAAGTCAGAAGCTTTTGCGCGTATGTTCTATTGTCCATTCTTCTGTATTGGACACCCTTAATCAAATTTACCATGGTAAATTATGTTGTCCATTCTTCTGTATTGGACACTCTTACTTCGAATTTACCACGGTAAATTCGAATTAAGTGTCCAATACAGGAGAATGGACGACATAATTAACCATGGTAAATTCGATTAAGGGTGTCCAATACAGAAGAATGGACAATAGAACATACGCGCAAAAGCTTCTGACTTCACGTCAGTGCTTGAACCAATTTTTTTCGTGATTTTTTTTTAATTTTCTGGAGGCGCGGTTCTTAAAATTTTTTTTTTCGTCATTTTTTTCAAATTTTCTAGGAGTACGGTTCTTAAAGAATTTTAAACACGACTTTGTGTTGATTTTCTACTACTAGTTACCAAGCTTCAATTCAATCGAATATTTATTTTTTGAGTTATCAAGGAAACAATATTCCAGGTGGATATAACTCGGAAACCGTTAAACCGATTATGCCCAAAAACGAACTCAACTCTCCCTTTCGGATACGCAACCTACCCTGATAATTGCAAGTCCCTATCTCCTTTGGTTCGAAAGTTATCGAGGCAACGGTCACCCATCTACTGAACTCACACAAGAATGCTCGAATCTCCAACAATGTTCAACCGATCGTATTAGAACTTGAAACTTGGCAGTAGAGTTAGGTAATGAACGCTCTTGCAAAATTTCAGCAATTTCAAACGTATAGTTACTGATATATAGATTTTTTTTTTTTATTTTCAATGATTTATTAAAAATTTTCTACAGATGTTATCCTCACCAAATTTCGCAAACATTTTCGCGTTGGCATTCTACATCTAATAACCATGTTTGAATTATATCGGTTCAATATTTTTCGAGTTAATGAGGAACAAAAAACCACCAAATTTCAGAAAATTTCAGATGGCTATAACTCTGAAACCGTTTGGTCGATTATGCTCATAAACAAACTCAAATGTGGCATTCATATGCACAACATAACCTGAAATTTTCAAGCCGCTATCTCTTTCCGTTCTCAGGTTATCGTGACAAAAAAAATATTTTTTATTAATTTTTTTAAAAGTTTCTAGCCATACGATTCGCCCAAAATTTCACAAACGTGCTTAGGTTCATATTCTACAACTACTCACCAAGTTTCAATTCGATCGGATTTAGTTTGGTTGAAAACAAAATTATTACTCGGAAACCACTGGGCCGATTATGCCCATTAACGAACTTGTCCGTCGTATTGCGATGCGCCACCCACCCTGAAAATTTCAAGTCGCTAGCTCTTTTCGTTCTCAAATTATCGTGGCAACGGACGGCCGGACGGCCGGCCGGACGGACGGCCGGACGGACAGAATCAAATTTGACCTCGGATTCTTCATCGGGGAGTCAAACTTGATCGTTTGAGACCAATTTTGTCAAAAAATTCGAAAGTTACAGACATTTGGGCAAAACTATAACGCGATGTTCCCCAGAACATACGCGCAAAAATTGGTTCAAGCACTGACGTGAAGTCAGGAGCTTTAGCGCCTATATTCTATTGTCCAATACAGGAGAACGGACAATAGAATTTTGCAAGAATTTTCGCGTTGGTATTCTTCAACTAATAACCATATTTAAATTGGATCGGTTTTGTATTTTTCGAGTTATTGAGGAAATAACAACCAAATTTCAGATGGGCATAACACCAAAACCGTTTGGCCGATTATACTTGGGAGCAAACTCAAATGTTGCATTCAGATGCATAACCTAACACGAAAATTTCAAGTCGCTATCTCTTTCCGTTCTCAGGTTATCGTGACATAAACAATTTTTTCAATCATTTTTTTAAAATTTTCTAGTGATACGATTCTCACAAAATTTCACAGACATGCTTAGGTTTATATTCTACAACTATTCAGCAAGTTTAAATCCGATCAGATTTATATTGGTTGAAAAAAAAATTATTAGTCGGAAAACAATGGGCCGATTATGCCCATTACCGAACTTGTGCGTCGTATTGGGATACACCACCTACCCTGAAAATTTCAAGTCGCTATCTCTTTCCGTTCTCAAGTTATCGTGACAACGGCCGGCCGGCCGGACGGGCTGAATCAAATTTGACCTCGAATTCTTCATCAGGGAGGCGAACCCAATCGTTTGCGACCAGTTTTGGCGGAAAATTCGAAAATTACAGACATTTGGGCAAAATTATAACGCGATGTTCCCCAGAACATACGCGCAAAAATTAAGAAATCTGTAACTATCACCCTATAATACTAGTGTACTATCCAAAGTCCTAGAAAGCTGAGATTTGGTCCGTAGGCTTGAATTAGAGAATATACAACAAAAAAATTAATAAATATTAAATTTCACCTTCCAACCTCCATAAGGGGGTGTGTAAATTTGTGTATAAAACATAGTCGTGGAAAACTGAAATTTCGTATATATAGGCTTCTTCGATAAGAATACAAACAACGACAAAATTGAGAAATCTGTCATTGCCACTCTGTGCAGATCTGTGAATGAAACCAGGCTACTTACCCAAGCCCTAGAAGGTTGAAGTTTGCTATGTTGGCTGGGATAAGCATACAAGAAACAACGAAATTGGGAAATCTGTAACTTTCACCCTCGAATCCCCTGAACCTCTGAATATTGGAATAATAAAACTGGGGAAACTTCCGAAGTACTTGAAACCTTAAATTGGGTATGCAGACTAGAATAAGCGAACAAACAGAAAAAAAATTATGCAATCTTTTCACCCTCCTACCACCATAAAGGAAGGTGCATATATGTGTATGAATCTAGGGTACTTCTCGTCACAGGTTTGGTATGTAAGGTAGGATAAACATACAAACTAAAACAGCATTGAGAAATCTATAATTTTATTCCTCTACCCCCTCATAAACGTGATCGTGATCTGCTGAGTCCTTCTTCGTTGAAATCCAGAAGATTATCTGCAGATGTACTTATCAATTCGCCCAAATGTCTGTAATTTTCAAATTTTTGGTCTTAAACGTTTTGGTTGGAGTCACTGATCAAGAATCCGTGGTTCTATCACAAGAATAGATTGACATAATTCCCAACTCTGAGAAACCAATACTTTCGGAGATGTGATTTGTTTTATGATGCAGTTCTATCATAAGAATCCATTGATATCATTCCCAACTCTGAGCAACCAATACTTCCGGAGATATGATTTGTCAAAGTTTGAACAATTACCCGCTAGTAGTTTGACAAGAGCGCCAAAGCTCCTGTCCACAGGGCTTTCCCACATTCTTGGCAATCATTTCCTCGTAATAGATTGCTTATCAATTCGCCCAAATGTCTGCAATTTTCGAATTTTTGGATGAAAATAGTGTTCAACGATTTGGTACGACTCACTGATCAAGAATCCTCGGTCAAAATCGGTCAAAAATTTCTCCGGCAGGTCTGGCCGTTAACACGATAACTCTCGAAAGTTATGTTCGTTATTGGGAGAAGTCGGACCGATCATTTTGGAGTAACGAAAAAAATAATTGGTTCAAGCACTGACGTGAAGTCAGGAGCTTTTGCGCGTATCTACTATTGTCCATTCTCCTGCATTGGGCACCCTTTATCGATTTTACCATGGTAAATTATGTTGTCCTCTCTCCTGTATTGGACACATAATTTACCATGGTAAATTAGATAATGGGTGTCCAATGCAGGAGAATGGACAATATAACATACGCGCAAAAGCTCCTGACTTCACGTCAGTGCTTGAACCAATTTTTTTTTTCGTAATTTTTTTCAAATTTTCTAGGGGTAGGTAAGGTTCTTACATAATTTTTTGTTTCGCAAATTTTTTTAAAATTTTCTGGCGGTACGGTTCTTACAAAATTTTAAATACGTCTTTATGTTAATTTTCTACTACGAGTTACCAAGCTTCAATTCGATCGAATCTTTATTTTTTGAGTTATCGAGGAAATAATATTCCACGTGGGTATAACTCGGAAACCGTTGGACCGATTATGCCCAAAAGCGAACTTAACTCTCCCATTCGGATACGCAACCTACCCTCAACTTTCGTTCGAAAGTTATCGAGGCAACGGTCACCCATCTACTGAACTCGCACAAGGCTGCTCGTAACTCCAACAATATTTAACCGATCGCGTTAAAACTTGAAACTTGGCAGTATAGTTAGGTTTTAAACACTCTCGCAAAATTTCAGCAATTTCAGACAAATAGTTACTGATATATAGAATTTTTTTTTTAAATTTTTAAGGATTTTCTATGAATTATCTACAAATACTATACTCACGAAATTTTGCAAGAATTTATGCCTTGGCATTATACAACTAATAACCATGTTTGAATTCAATCGGTTTTGTATTTCTCGAGTTAATGAGGAACAAAAAAAAACCAAATTTCAGATGGCTATAACTCTAAAACCGTTTGGCCAATTATGCTTATAATCAAACTCAAATGTCACATTCAGATGCACAACCTAACCTGAAAATTTCAAGTCGCTATCTCTTTCCGTTCTCAGGTTATCGTGACAACAAAAATATTATTTAATAATATTTTATTAATTTTATAGCGATACAATTCTCACAAAATTTCAGAAACGTGCTTAGGTTTATATTCTACAAATATTCACCAGGTTTCAATTCGATCGGATTTATATTGGTTGAAAACAAAATGATTACTCGGAAACCGTTGGGCCGACTATGCCCATTAACGAACTTGTTCGTTGCATTGGGATGCGTCACCTACCCTGAAAATTTCAGGTAGGTCCCTAGCTCTTTCCGTTCTCAAGTTATCGTGGCAACGGCCGAACGGCCGTCCGGACAGAATCAAATTTGACATCGAATTCATCATTGGGGAGTTGAACCAAATCGTTTGAGATCATTTTCGTCAAAAAATTCGAAAGTTACAGACATTTGGGCAAAATAATAACGCGATGTTGCCCAGAACATACGCACAAAAATATTTTTTCTACAAACGTCAAAAAATGACAAGGTTCGCGCATTGAAAACAATATGCGAAGTGACCCTTTTTTTCATTTTCCTTCGTTACCATGACACCGTGCGCGAAGTAGTGTGCGAAGTACTTACTTCGCACACTGCATGTAAACTATATGGAGTTTTTATATTTTAACCTTTACGTTCCTCAATCAAACAAACAAATGCCATTTTATTTTCATAGTTACAGTATTTACTTGATTTGGAATAACATTTTAAGCCAGTTCAATACTATTTTTCATATTAAGCTATGCATGTTACTTATTTTAGAACAATATTTTTGGCGTTTGTAGAAAAAATTTTGTTTGCATCTCATGCGCGAAATACTTTGGTGATCTCGACTATTTTTTTAACTCGGCTGTGCCTCGTTAAAAAAATCAGATCTCGATCACCAAAGTAGCATTTCGCGCACTAGATACAAAAATAACTATTTTCTACAAACGTCAAAAAATGACAAGGTTCGCGCATTGACAACAATATGCGAAGTGACCCTTTTTTTCATTTTCCTTCGTTACCATGACACCGTGCGCGAAGTAGTGTGCGAAATACCTACTTCGCACACTGCATGTAAACTATATGGAGTTTTTATATTTTAACCTTTATGTTCCTCAATCAAACAAACAAATGCCATTTTATTTTCATAGTTACAGTATTTACTTGATTTGGAAAAACATTTTAAGCCAGTTCAATACTATTTTTCATATTAAGCTATGCATGTTACTTATTTTAGAACAATATTTTTGGCGTTTGTAGAAAAAATTTTGTTTGCATCTCATGCGCGAAATACTTTGGTGATCTCGACTATTTTTTTAACTCGGCTGCGCCTCGTTAAAAAAATCAGTTCTCGATCACCAAAGTAGCATTTCGCGCACTAGATACAAAAATAACTATTGTTTACAATAAAAATTTCAAATAAATTTTTTTTAAGATGCAGCATTTTCATAAAAATCCATTGATATCATTTTCAACTCTAACAAGCAATACTAACTTTCGGAGAAAGGATTTTTCAAAATTTTATACATAAATCGCAATTCAATGGTTTCACAGAATGCTGTGATCGAAAATTAAAGTCCGTATTTGTATCCATAAATTTCATGATCTGTTTTTGGCGCCCTAGTTCCTCGGAACTGAGTGCTTATCAATTTGCCCAAATGTCTGTTATTTTCGATTTTTTCGATGAAAATGGTCTTGAACGAGTTGGTTCGACTCACTGATCAAGAATCCGTGGTCGAAATTCATTCTGTCCGGCCTGTCCCGCCGTGTTCGTAGGCACGATAACTCTCGAACGGAATGAGCTAGACAGTTGAAATTTTCAGAGTAGGTTTGGGAGATAAATATCTCGGCTAAGTTCGTTATTGGGCAAAATCGGACAGATGGTTTCGGAGTAACAAAAAAAAAATTTATTTTACAAGGCAAATTCCAAATTAAATTTTTTCAGTAAGCTGTTTTACCATAATAATCCAATGATATCATTTTTAACTCTAACAAGCTAATACTTTCGGAGATATGATTTTTCAAAATTTCAATATTAAATCGTATTTCAACGTTGTCACAGAAATATATTATTCTATGTATGAATTGTCATAATGTCAAATGATGTTTCTGAGACATGACATTATCTAATCAATCGAAGAATTGTGAGTGAAGTGAGAAAAATCTCAGTTGTTTGCTCCGAAATTAGGTTTCCTCAGAAAATTCTTACATTTCGGAACGGAACATGAAGTAAGAGATCTGAGAGTAGTGAGACTGCTTTTCATCCATAGACATAGATATAACCACAGATTAACTGTGGTACCACGTAATCTGTGATATAACTCTCGAACGGAATGAGGTAGGTAGTTGAAATTTTCAGAGTAGTTTAGGGAGATGAATATCTCGGTTAAGTTCGTTATTGGGCAAAATTGGCCAGATTTAATTTGATTTCTTCCATGGTGCAGTTCTCATTCTCATGATTGCTCATTTAATCTTGATAAATAAACTATTATTTAAATTGAATTTCCTTTATGATGCAGTTCTATCATAAGAATACATTGATATGATTCCCAACTCTGAGAAACCAATACTTTCGGAGATATAATTTGTCTGTTTGAACTAGAGCGCCAGAAAGCTCCTGTCCACAGGGCTTGAACCCATTTTTATACATAACATCTAATCTACCGATTAGAGACATGTCATATTTATTTCCGGTGGCATTCAAAATTCGTTAAGACTCATGATCTAAAATAACTCCAGTTCTAGAAAACAAATTTAATGCAGATTTAATGCAAAATAACCAATGAAATAACTTCAGCTATCGTAGAATTATGATGATTATAGGATATTACATATAATAATAATATTTTTCAATTGATATAATATAATTTTCAGAGTACATTTGAGGAATGAATATGTCGGAGTTTCTGGCCTTTTTGCGCTCGTGTTCCGCAAGGAACTGCGTGCTATCATTTCGTCACAATGTCTGTACTTTTCGATTTTTTTTTTCGAAAATGGTCTCAAACGATTGGGTTCGACTCCTTGATGAAGAATTCGAGGTCAAATTCAATTCTGTCCGTCTGGTCCGGATAACGATAACTCTCGAACGGAGCCAGTTAGAGCGTTGAAATTTGCAGGGCATGTTTGGAGCGTAAGTATCTCGGACAAGTTCGTTAATGGGCAAAATCAATCGATCCGTTTCGGAGTTACGGCCATTTTTAGTTAAACCGTTTTTCAAAAATATTTCCGAAACCGATCACTCGATCTATCTGAAGTTCAGCAACAAATTGTATAATCATGACTTTTATATGCCTGCGAAGTCTCATATTGATCGGATTGTTGTAAACTAGAAAAAAAAATGTTAAATATATGAAAATGAAATTGAAATTTTGTTTTCACTATAACTCGACTCAAAACTGATTCGATTGAGTTGAAGCTCGGTAGTTATATGCGAAGTACCAACGAAAACACTTATGCAAAATTTTGTGGGGGTAGCAGGACTAGAAAAAATTAAAAAAATTTTTAACTATTATGCTGCGTATTCACTTGCAACAGAATGCTCCGAACGGTCCGAACGAACCGCGCGCGCTGTAACAAATTTGTCTAGTCAATACGTCGCGCAGAACAGAACCGAACGCGCAAAACATTTTCGCTCCGTACTCACTTGCAACAAAATGCTCCGAACGGACCGAACGAACCGCGCGCGCTGTAACAAATTTGTCCAGTCAATACGTCGCGCAGAACAGAACCGAACGCGCAAAACATTTTCGCTCCGTACTCACTTGCAACAAAATGCTCCGAACGAACCGCGCGCGCTGTAACAAATTTGTCCAGTCAATACGTCGCGCAGAACAGAACCGAACGCGCAAAACATTTTCCGAGGTTGGTCGGTAAATGCGATTTGATCAAAGGGATTAGGAGTTCGTTCGAGAGAAGCGAAGAAAATGGACTGGAGCGGGGAAAAATGCCTAGAATTAATCGATCAATTTGAACTGCATCCTATCTTATGGGATCCCACAAACGGGTATTATTTCAACAAAATTAAAAAGCATGATGAGTGGGCAGCAATTGGTAAGAATGTGGGATTTGAAGTAAATGTAAAAAAAAATGGAAAGTCTTCTATATAGTTTTAAAACCAAGGGGAAAAAATCTGTAGGAACAGGAAGAGGTAAGATTTTTCTAATTTGGCAATTATTATTGTAATTACAATACAATTACAACTCTGTAAATGAAATTATTTTATACTAAATATCCTGGTTTGATATTTTCTATAAATAATTTTGTCTTTTTTTTATAGGAAGAGAAGAAATATACTTGTCAAAATGGTTTGCATTTACACGCATGGCTTTTCTCCTAGAGAAAGATAAACCAAGACCTACAATAGATAAGAAAAAGTAATAAAAAAAATTGGAAAAAAATATTTAAAATTAAAAAGAAAGAATTAAGGCTTGTTAGCGCATCTATAATTAAAAAATGGGTTCAAGCCCTGTGGACAAGAGCTTTCTGGCGCTCTAGTTCAAACAGACAAATTATATCTCCGAAGGTATTGGTTTCT
This sequence comes from Halyzia sedecimguttata, assembly GCA_937662695.2. Lineage (NCBI taxonomy): Eukaryota > Metazoa > Arthropoda > Insecta > Coleoptera > Coccinellidae > Halyzia > Halyzia sedecimguttata. The sequence continues at coordinate 2,481,239 of OW569416.2, read as the reverse complement.
CAGAGTTGGGAATTATATCAATGTATTCATATGATAGAACTGCATCAAAAGGATATTCAATTCAAATAATAGTTTATTTATCAAGATTAAATGAGCAATCATGAGAATGAGAACTGCACCATGGAAGAAATCAAATTAAATATGGCCAATTTTGCCTAATAACGAACTTAACCGAGATATTCATCTCCCTAACCTACTCTAAAAATTTCAACTACCTACCTCATTCCGTTCGAGAGTTATATCTATGTCTATGGATGAAAAGCAGTCTCACTACTCTCAGATCTCTTACTTCATGTTCCGTTCCGAAATGTAAGACTTTTCTGAGAAAAACTAATTTCGGAGCAAACAACTGAGATTTTTCTCACTTCGTTCACAATTCTTCGATTGATTAGATAATGTCATGTCTCAGGAAAATAAGTAGACATTATGACAATTCATACATAGAATAATTATATCATTCTGTGACAACGTTGAAATACGATTTATTATTGAAATTTTGAAAAATCATATCTCCGAAAGTATTAGCTTGTTAGAGTTAAAAATGATATCATTGGATTCTTATGGTAAAACTGGTTATTGAACAAAATTTTATTTGGAATTTGCTTTGTAATCAAAAATTTTTTTTTTTTACTCCGAAACCATCTGTCCGATTTTGCCCAATAACGAACTTAGCCGAGATATTTATCTCCCAAACCTACTCTGAAAATTTCAACTGTCTAGCTCATTCCGTTCGAGAGTTATCGTGCCTACGGCCGGCCGGCCGGACAGAATGAATTTCGACCACGGATTCTTGATCAGTGAGTCGAACCAAATCGTTTAAGACCATTTTCATCGAAAAATTCGAAAATTACAGACATTTGGGCAAATTGATAAGCACTCAGTTCCGAGGAACTAGAGCGCCAAAAAGCACCAGCGGCAACTATCACATCGTCTGCATCCATGTCGATGAACACGTAAACACTGATACGGGTGGGAAACATTTTCCGATGTTTGTCGGTAAATGCGATCTGATCAAAGGGAATGATTCACCGGTGTTCAGTGGATACGGGAGTTTGTTGTGTTTGGTGTTCTTTCGAGAGAGGTAGAGAAAATGGAATGGAGCATGGAAAAATGCCTCGAATTGATCGATCAATTCGAGCTGCATCCTATCTTATGGGATCCCACAAACGGCTATTATTTTAACAAAATTAAAAAACATGATGCGTGGACAGTAGTTAGTAGAAATATGGGATTCGAGGTAAATGACACAAAAAAATGGATAGTCTTCTATCTAGTTTCACTACGTCTGCATCACATCGTCTGCATCCATGTCGACGATCACGTAAATACTGATACGGTTGGGAACGCAGCGAATACCGCAAACTCTCCAAACAGCCCGCACAATGTTTGTTGCAGCGCGCGCGGTTTGTTCGGAGTGTTCTGTTGCAAGTGAATACGCACCTTTAGCGGAATATTTTGCTGGAAATTTCGAAACCAAATATCGGATTGGGTTCAGTTTTGGCACTTCGATGACCAATAATGACCTCTTGGGGTGTGCAAAATTTCACTGCGAACAGACCACTAGGAGCCTAAAAAAAAATTATAATTCTGAACTTCCAAACTGGACAAATTATATTTCATTTCGAATTCCTACATGGAATATCTCCAACATCTGGTGATTTCGTTCCGACGTATTTTTTGCGCGTTTATCTGAATGAATGCGTTATGTACGAGGGCAACTGATTAAAATATGGACTACTTACTAGCATGGCAATTGAATTAATGCGTAAACGATGTGTGGAATTTTAAATTGGTTTTCAAAATTAGTCTGAACGGTGAACGACTGGGGGTGTAATTGCCTCTTTTGGGCATTTTTGCGCGTATGTTCTGGGGAACATCGCGTTATAGTTTTGCCCAAATGTCTGTAACTTTCGAATTTTTTGAAAAAAATGGTCTCAAACGATTAAGTTCGACTCCCCAATGAAGAATTCGAGGTCAAATTTGATTCTGTCCGGCCGGCCGTCCGGCCGTCCGGCAGTTGTACGATAACTTGAGAACGAAAAGAGCTAGCGACTTGAAATTTTCAGGGTAGGTGGCGCATCCCAATACGACGGACAAGTTCGTTAATGGGCATAATCGGCCCAGCGGTTTCCGAGTAATAATTTTGTTTTCAACCATTATAAATCCGATCGAATTGAAACTTGGTGAGTAGTTGTAGAATATGAACCTAAGCACGTTTGTGAAATTTTGTGCGAATCGTATGGCTAGAAAATTAAAAAAAAATTATTAAAAAATATTTTTGTTGTCACGATAACTTGGGAACGGAATGAGATAGCGGCTTGAAATTTTCAGGTTAGGATTTGCACCAGAACGCGACATTTCAGTTTGTTTATGAGCATAATCGGAAAAACGGTTTTAGAGTTATAGCCATCTGAAATTTTCTGAAATTTGGTGGTTTTTTGTTCCTCATTAACTCGAAAAACACTGAACCGATTGAATTCAAACATGGTTATTAGTTGTAGAATGCCAACGCGAAAATGTTTGCAAAATTTGGTGAGGATAGCATCTGCAGATAATTTTTAATAAATCATTGAAAATAAAAAAAAAATTCTATATATCAGTAACTATTCGTTTGAAATTGCTGAAATTTTGCAAGAGCCTTCATAACCTAGCTCTACTGCCAACTTTCAAGCTTTAATACGATCGGTTAAATATTGTTGGAGATTCGAGCATTCTTGTGTGAGTTCAGTAGATGGGTGACCGTTGCCTCGATAACTTTCGAACGAAAGGAGATAGGGACTTGCAATTTTCAGGGTAGGTTGCGTATCCGAAAGGGAGAGTTGAGTTCGTTTTTGGGCATAATCGGTCTAACGGTTTCCGAGTTATACCCACCTGGAATATGATTTCCTTAATAACTCAAATAATAAATATTCGATCGCATTGGTGCTTGGTAACTAGTAGTAGAAAATCAACACGAAGACGTGTTTAAAATTTTGTAAGATCCGTACCCCTAGAAAATTTGAAAAAAATGACGAAAAAAAAAATTTCAAGAACCGTACCCCTAGAAAATTAAAAAAAAATCACGAAAAAAAAAATTGGTTCAAGCACTGACGTGAAGTCAGAAGCTTTTACGCGTATGTTCTATTGTCCATTCTTCTGTATTGGACACCCTTAATCGAATTTACCATGGTAAATTATGTTGTCCATTCTCTTTTATTGGCCACTTAATTCGAATTTACCATGGTAAATTCGTTTTAAGTGGCCAATTCAAGAGAATGGACAACATAATTTACCATGGTAGATTCGATTAAGGGTGTCCAATACAGAAGAATGGACAATAGAACATACGCGCAAAAGCTTCTGACTTCACGTCAGTGCTTGAACCAATTTTTTTGTTATTCGCATAAGCAGACGAGAAATAATTTAACTGCTCGAGTTTTCTTCTGAGAAGATTGGGGTTTTGGGGTGGAGGATGCTATTCCTCCATAGAATCCCCCGGTGCCGGTCTGCGCATGCGTGGATTCAAGATGCGATATCTCCTGAACCACTAGTGTTGAAAAATCGGAGTTTTTTTTGACTGACAGGATGGCCATATAGTGGCAAAAAAAAATTTCAAAAATTTTAAAATTTTGTTTCCACGATAACTCGTAGAATACTGATCTGATTGAATAGAATCTCAGTAGTTAGATGCAAAAGACCAAAGCGAACACTTTTACAAAATTTTGTGAAGATCACGTGACATTAAAAAATTCAAAAAATTACTACTATTTTGTGGAATATTTTGCTTGAAATTCCGGAACCTATTCTTTTGAAATTCATGCTGCCCTTTCTGGGCATTTTTCGTTATGCGCATGCGCATATGAGAAGTCATTTAACTGCTGTAGTTTTCGTCAGAGAGGTTTGGGGTTTTGGGTTGGCGGATGCTATTCCTCCATAGAATCCCCTGGTGAGGGTCTGCGCATGCGTGGATTAATGATGCGATATCTCCTGAACCACTAGTTTTGGATAATCGGAGTTTTTTGTAAGGTGTGTGATTGTGGGATTACTTTCAGCTGCGAGTAGATTGCGCATGCGCAGAAGAGAAGTGACTGTTTTTGGGTTGTACAGGAGTGCTGAGCCAATATTGTGAGGTTTTAAAAGGATATTCATGGCAATTTAGTGTATGGATAAGTCAGTTTGGGGAATGTAGCGTTGTTTCCGAGTTAAAGTGTCCATACCGTGGCCCTGGGGCAAATTTTGAAATCGATGTTACCCCTTACGGGCATTTTTCGTTGTGCGCATGAGCAGACCATCAGTGATTTAACTGCTGGTGTTTTCGTCAAAGAGTATTGGGGTTTTGGGGTGGCGGATGCTATTCCTCCATAGAATCCCCTTGTGAGGGTCTGCGCATGCGTGGATTCAAGAAGCGATATCTCCTGAACCACTAGTGTTGGAGAATCGGAGTTTTTTGTGAGGTGTGTAATTTTGGGAGGACTTGCAGCCACGAGTATATTGCGCATGCGCAGACGAGAAGTGAATGCTTGAATCTTCATGTCAATTCAGTGCAAGGATACAAGTCAGTTTGGGGGAAATAGCGTGGTTTCCGAGTTGAAATGTCTGTATGGTGGCCCTGAGGCGAATTTATAAATAACTATATTCGGTAGATCTACACTGTGCAACGCACATTCTGAAAATATCAATTTTAATGAAAGTTAACTCTACATTGACTTTATAACTAATTTTTTATGTTCTCTCGTGAAGGTTTTGAACGGAACAAGACACATTAAATGAAAGAAAAATTTAGGATTTCACCGAATCTAATGTGAAAGAAGAGAAATAAACAATTTTCAAAATACTGGAATGCTGATAAGTGATTTATTACTTTGTATTTCCACCCCTTGCGTTAATTACAGCTCGGCAACGACGGTTCATACTCAAAATGAGTGATCTTAAAATATTCTGATCTAATCCTTCCCAGATTTCTCTGAGTTGGATTCCTAAGTCATTAAGAGTAGCTGGATGATTTTCTGAACTTCTCAGCCTTCTATTGAGGTTATCCCACACCTACTCAATCGGATTGAGATCTGGACTTCTTGCTGGCCATTCCATTCGAGAGACTTCAACCTCTTCAAGGTACTCCTGAACGATGCGCGCACAATGGGGTCTGGCATTATCGTCCATAAAAATGAAATTTTCACCAATGTATGGGGCAAATGGCACTACATGCTCTTCAAGAATGTTCCTTATATACCTATCAGCATTCATAGCTCCATTATCAACGACCACTAGGTCTGTGCGAGGGGTCAAAGATATTCCACCCCATACCATAATCGATCCTCCCCCGAAACCAGTAGTATTCAGGAAATTGCACTGATCATATCTTTCATGTGGACGTCTGTATACAAGGGAACTTCGATCACAATGGTAGAGGCAGAATCTAGACTCATCTGTGAAGAGAACTCTTTCCCAATCAGCCTCTTCCCAATGGATATGCTCTCTCGCAAAATCCAAACGCGCCCTTCGATGGGCTGGGGTAAGAGCTGGGCCTCTTGCCGCGTCACGAGGCCTTAAATCATATTCCCTGAGGCGAATTCTTATTGTCTGAGTGCTAATTTGCACCCCATGAGTTTGCTCAAGCTGATTTTGAAGGAGGCGAGCGGTTGCAAATCGTTGTCTCAACGTTCTTGAATGGTAGTTGTTACCCGTGGTCTACCCTGTTCTGGTCTTCGGACATTCATGCCTGTCTCCCTGAATCGCTGCAACATTCTGGACTTACTTGTATGGGAAACTCCAAACCTTCCTGCAATTCTTGTGTATGACCGCCCTTCTTCTCGCAAAACTACCGCTTGGGCACATTCCTCTTGGGTCAAATTGCGTGTTTTGCGTTGCATAGCGATCGAGTGTAGAAAATCAAACGGAAGAAAAACTATTGATCACTAGAATTGATCGAGAACAACTGAATTCAGAATGGAGCCAATACATTCAAAATCTGATAATCTCATCTTTCTTTATTGCTGCTGGGAACATCTGTATTGAAGAAAAACGTTGAAAGTGGATAGGTAACATATGCATGCATAATTCTGATAAAAATAATTATCATTGGGAACACCTTCAGTTGTAGAATAAATTTGAGATTTCTATAATGCGCGTTAATTTTTTTACGCAGTGTATATTAACATACGTTCGGATTTGGAGAAGAGGTAATTGCGTTCCTAACGGAGGTCCCATAACCGCAATTTTTTTCGATCTACGGTAAAGCTAACAGCCAAACTGTATCGACAGCTATATATGTTAAAGGAACTTAAAAAAAAAGCACTGACGTGAAGTCAGTACTCTTTGGCGCGCGTGTTCACGGTGGCTAATTTGAATTGAATGATGAGTACTTCAAGCTCAGTGAGTAGAGCGAGCCGAAGATCTACCCAAAAGGTAGTACTCATCGATCAATTCAAATTTTTTTTTGCGCGCGTGTTCCGCAAGGAACAGCGTACTATCATTTCGTCACAATGTCTGTACTTTTCAAAGTTTTTTTCGAAAATGGTCTCAATCGATTGGGTTCGACTCCCTGATGAAGAATTCGAGGATAAATACAATTCTGTCTGTCCAGTCCGGCCGGCCGGCCGTCCTTTAGCACGATAAGTGTCGAACGGAACAACTTAAAGCGTTGAAATTTGCAGGGTAGTTTTGTAGCGTAAATATCTCGGACAAGTTCGTTAACGGGCGAAATCCACCAAGCGGTTTCGGAGTTAAGGCCGTTTTTAGTCAACATGTTTTTTATGAATATTTCCGGAACCGATCACTCGATCTTTCTGAAATTTGGCATCAAATTGTAGCATCATGACCTTTATATGCCTGCGAAGTTTTGTTTTGAGCGCACGGCCCTAAAGTGGCAAAAAAATTCAACAATTTTAAAATTTTGTTTTCACGATAAATCGAAAAATACTGATCTGATTAAATTGAAACTCAGTAGTTCGATGCAAAAGACCAAAGCAAACACTTTTGCAAAATTTCGTGAAGATCACGTGACATGAAAAACAAAAATTACTAATATTTTGCGGAATACTTTGATTGAAATGCCTAAACCTAATTTTTTTGAGGTTCATGCTGCCCTTTCCGGGCATTTTTCTTTATGCGCATGCGCAGATGAGAAGTCATTTAACTGCTGTAGGTTTCGAGGATTGGGGTTTTGGGGTGGTGGATGCTATTCCTCCATAGAATCCAGATCCCTGATGAGGGACTGCGCATGCGTGGATTAAATATGCGATATCTCCCGAACCACTAGTATTGGAGGATCGGAGTTTTTTGTGAGGTGTGTGATTTTGAGAGGACCTTTAGCCGCGAGTACATTGCGCATGCGCAGAAGACAAGTGACTATTTTTGAGTTGGATGGGTAATATTGGGAGTGCTGAGTCGATATTGTGAGGTTTTAAAAGAATATTCATGGAAATTCAGTGCAAGGACAAGTCATTTTGGGGGATGTAGCGTTAGTTGAAGTGTCCGTACCGTGGCCCTGGGGCTAATTTTGAAATTGAGGTTACCCCTTACAGGCATTTTTCGTTATGCGCATGAGTAGACCATCAGTGATTTAACTGTTGGTGTTTTCGTAAGAGAGGATTGGGGTTTTGGGGTGGCAGATGCTATTCCTCCATAGAATCCCCTGGTAAGGGTCTGTGCATGCGTGGATTAAAGATGCGATATCTCCTGAACCACAAGTGTTGGATAATCAGAGTTTTTTGTAAGGTCTGTGATTTTGAGAGGACTTTTAGCCGCGAGTAGATTGCGCATGCGCAGAAGAGAAGTGACGGTTTTTGGGTTGGATGGGTTATGTTGAGAGTAATGAGCCGATATTGTGAGATTTCAAAAGAATTGTCATGTCAATTCAGTGCACGGACACAAGTCAGTTTGGGGGAAATAGCGTTGTTTCCGATTTGAAGTGTGCATACCGTGGCCCTGGGGTCAATTTTGAAATTGATGTTATCCCTTACGGGCATTTTTCGTTATGCGCATGCGCAGATGAGAAGTCATTTTACTGCTGTAGTTTTCGTCAGAGAGGATTGGGGTTTTGGGATGGCGGATGCTATTCCTCTATAGAATCCCCTGGTGAGGATCTGCGCATGCGTGGGTTCAAGATGCGATATCTCCTGAACCACTAGTATTGGAGAATCGAAGTTTTTTGTTAGGTGTGTGATTTTGGAAGGACTTTCAGCCACAAGTAGATTGCGCATGCGCAGAAGAGAACTGACTGTTTTTGGGTTGTACGGGTTATGTCGGGAGTGCTGAGCCAATATTGTGAGGTTTTAAAAGAATATTCATGGTAATTCAGTGCTCGGACAAGTCAGTTTGGGGGATGTGGCGTTGATTCCGAATTGAAGTGTTCGTACCGTGGCCTGGGGCTAATTTTGAAATCAATGTTGTTGAAGTAATAGTTAAGAATATACCTTGTAGTAAACTGTATTATATAACACTATGCTATTGAACAAGAGATGGCGCTGTATCGACTGTGTCGATATTACAGACATCAATTATACAATGTTGCAGACGCTAAGAATGCACAATAGAGTGAGCTGCCGTTCGTTGTCGTTGTACGCTTGTGATGATAAGCACATGTAATACTGTTAAAAACTGAAGAATAAATCTTTCCTTTTGTCACTGGAGATTTCTTATATCCTGAAGAACACAAACTTGACCAGATTAACTCGATTCTCATCAGGTTATGGGCCCAGGCACCAAGAAAGAGAAGAAACACGAATCGAGTAAGTAAAGAAAATGGCGTCATCAAGTTTACCGTTCCCACAATTGTCGAACACAAATTATTCGAATTGGAAATTTCGCGTAGAAGTTCTATTGGACAAAGAAGGAATAAGAGATGTAATAGAAGTCAACGAGGAAGCAGTGAACAAAATGTCTGAGGAAGTAAAAACAGCACATGTGAAGAGGGACACAAAGGCGAAATGTATAATTGTGCAATGCATTTCTGACAAGCATCTTGAGTACATTAAGGATGCGACAACAGCTGCAGGTATGATGAAATCCTTAGAGAATATTTTTGAGAGAAAAAGCACCATATCAAAACTATTCATCATGAAGAAGCTATTGAAATTAAAGTGTACATCAGAAGATCTTCAAGATCATTTTATGAAGGTAGAGAGTCTACTAAGAGAACTTGAAGCAGCAGGATCGAAGTTAGATGAGACAGACAAGGCTTGTTACCTACTTCTTACCATGCCGGAGAAATATGATATTGTGATTACAGCTATAGAAACCGTGAGTACAGCAATTTCTTTAGAATTTGTCAAAAGTCGATTATTAGATGCTGAGCTGAAGCTGAAAGAAACTAGAGATGATGACTTAAAGGATAAAAGCTGTGCATTTCAAGTGAACACGAGGAGGTACAACCCAAACTCCAGAAACTGTTTTGAATGTGGAGAAGCTGGCCATTTTATTAGGGATTGTCCAAGGAAAAATAAGAAAATGGAAGATAGGTCAAGAGAAGGACACAAAAGAGGAAACAGAGGAGGGTACTACAGAGGAAGAGGAAAAGGAAAGCAAGCGAATATAAGTAAGGCAGATGAAGAAGAAACAGGTATTTCATTTTTGACAGAAGTATTAGTAGCTAAGGGGAAAAATAACAAGGTGAGTGAAAGAAATATAGAATTTATATTGGATAGTGGAGCCACAGATCATCTAGTTACGGAGAGTATGTCTAAGTACATGCATGATATAGAAAACTTGGACACTACTATTAGCATTAGAGTGGCAAATGGAAACTCTATTAGTGCTAATAAGAAAGGAAAACTTTCACTCAAGTATAAAAATGTTAATATAGAATTTGATGCTCTAATAGTATCTAAACTGAAATATAATTTGTTGTCAGTGAAGAGAATAAATCAAAAGGGAAACTCTATTTTATTTAAAAAGGAAAAAGCAATAATAAGAAGCAAATCAAATATAGAAATTGAATGTCTTTTAAGAGGAAATTTGTATATTATAGATTTCAAGGTTGATCTGGCTAATTCGACTGCATTAATCAGCACAGATGGAGATTTATGGCACAAAAGATTAGGACATCTTTCTGAGCAATACTTAAGAAAACTCAATTTACCTGGACCATCAACGGTGTGTAGTCCATGCAAAGAGGGTAAGGCAACGAGAAATCCATTTGAGAGTGTTCCATTACCAAGATCTAACAATGTAGGAGAGTACCTACATACAGATGTGGCTGGACCAATAAGGACACCAACAAAAGCAGGAGAAAAATATTTTCAGGTAATAATTGATGATTTTAGTCACTTTGTAACAGTTTACTTACTGAAGAGAAAAGAAGAGGCCCAATTCAATTTAATGAATTTTGTAAGGAAACTAAGTGCAAAAGGAAATAAATGTGCAAGAATAAGAGCAGACAATGGAGGTGAATTTATTTCATTTGAATTGAAAAATTTTTGTCAGCAGAAAGGAATTGAATTACAATATACTGTCCCATATACAAGTCAGCAGAATGGCGTAAGTGAGAGAGCAAATAGAACACTCATGGATAAAGTAAGAACAATGTTTGCTGAAACGAATATGCCAAAACACTTATGGGGTGAAGCAATTCGCAGTGCAGCATATGCATTAAATAGATCCCCAACAAGAACTCTTTCAGGTGAAACACCCGCAAGAATCTACTTTGGAAAATTAGACTTGAGCAAACTGAGGGTATTTGGATGTAAAGCTTGGATTTACAAACTACCGAAGCCAACAGATAAACTTGAAGCCAGGGCAATACCAGTCAGAATGGTAGGTTACAATGGAAATGGCTACAGGCTATGGGATTCCAAAAATGATGAAATATTGATATCGAGAGATGTGAAATTCGATGAAAATGATTCAGTGTATAATGATATTGAGAAGCTGAACATTAACGATATGATTGATTACAAAGATTTAGAATCAGAGGGGGAAGAGGAAGAAGAGTCTAATACGAATAATGAAAAAGGAACAAAAACAATTGAAGATGAAAACTTGGAAGATCAAGTCCACATCAAGTCCAGATCATACAATAAAAGACAAGTGAAACCTCCAGAACGACTCAATGATTATGAATTGTATTATGCAGCATATTGCTTCATAACAGAAGAACCGCAATCATATAGTGAAGCGATAGAATCTACAGAGTGGCAAGTAGCTATAAACCATGAATTAGCTGCTCATAAGAAGTATGAAACTTGGCAACCAGTACGACTTTCAGATGAGAAAGTAGCAATAGAAACACGTTGGATTTTTAAAGTTAAATCAAATGGTTTGAAAAAAGCTAGATTGGTAGCAAAAGGCTATCAAGAGAAAATACAGTCATATAGCAATTATGCACCCGTTGCAAGATATTCCACAATAAAAATGTTTATTTCACATGCACTTGAGAATGACTGGGATATAATCCAGCTTGATATACCAACAGCATTTCTGCAAGGCAAATTAAAAAGTGATATCTACATCAAAATCCCAGAAGGTGTGAAAGTTGAGAAAAAGTACAATTCTTTAAAATTAAACAAAGCATTGTATGGATTGAAAGAAGCACCCCGAGCCTGGAATGAAACTTTCAATGAGTTCACAGTAAGGAACAATCTAAAACGCTCGTCATGTGATTTCTGTCTATATACTGGCAAAGGTATATGGATGCTACTATGGGTAGACGACATAATCACTACTGGACCGAACAAAAATATACTAATAGAAGCACTAGAGAGGGAAATGTCAGCAAAGAATTTGGGAACTCTGAAAAATTTCTTGGGTATGGAAATAATCAAAATGAACAAGAAAATATATATTTCCCAGAGTGAGATGATAGATAAAATGATAAAGAAATTCGGATTGTTAGAGAGTAAACCAGCAATGACTCCTATGGAAACAAATTTCCAAGTAGAAAATCAACCGATAATTCAAAATGTACCCTATAGAGAGTTGATTGGATCACTACTATATCTAGGAACAATTAGCAGACCGGATATATCATTTTCTGTTATATTTCTAAGTCGTTTCCTGGATAAACCCACAAATCAATTATGGCAAGCAGCGAAAAGAATCCTGCGATATTTGAAATACACCAAGGACATGAAATTGGTCTACCAGATTTCGCAAGAAAGAGGAATACTGAGAGCTTATTCTGATGCAGATTGGGGCAATGACCAACTTGATAGAAAAAGTGTGAGTGGATGCGCGATTTTTATTGACAACAATTTAGTGTCATGGATTTCTAGAAAACAAAGTGTAGTGGCGCAATCTAGTCATGAAGCTGAATACTTAGCCAGTGCTATGACAGCCTCTGAACTCTTATACCTAAATGAGTTAATGAAAGACTTTAACTTAACAGATACAAAAGCAATATTACTAGTAGATAACCAAAGTGCACTGAAGTCAATACAAAGTTTTGACAACAGTAAAAGGTCAAAACACATAGACATTAAGGCACATTTTATAAAAGATTGTGCAGCAAAAAACTTATTTTCATTGATGTATGTTCAAACAGAGGAAAATATTGCTGATATTTTTACCAAACCTCTTAGTAAAAATCAGTTTGAAAAATTTAGAAAATTGTTAAATGTTCTTTAAAAGTACAATTTAAATTCTGTTTTATTTGAAAGTTAGTATCATGTTTAAATTTAAATTGAGAGGGGGTGTTGAAGTAATAGTTAAGAATATACCTTGTAGTAAACTGTATTATATAACACTATGCTATTGAACAAGAGATGGCGCTGTATCGACTGTGTCGATATTACAGACATCAATTATACAATGTTGCAGACGCTAAGAATGCACAATAGAGTGAGCTGCCGTTCGTTGTCGTTGTACGCTTGTGATGATAAGCACATGTAATACTGTTAAAAACTGAAGAATAAATCTTTCCTTTTGTCACTGGAGATTTCTTATATCCTGAAGAACACAAACTTGACCAGATTAACTCGATTCTCATCAAATGTTACCCCTTATGGGCATATTTTGTTATGCGCATGAGCAGACCATCAGTGATTCAACTGCCGGTGTTTTCGTCAGAGAGGATTGTGATTTTGGGGTGGCGGAGGCTATTCTTTTATAGAATCCCCTGGTGAGGGTCTGCGCATGCGTGGATTCAAGATGCGATATCTCCTGAACCACTAGTGTTGGAGAATCGGAGTTTTTCGTAAGGTGTGTGATTTTGGGAGGACTTGCAGCCGCTAGTATGCGCAGAGTAAAAGTTAGAGTTTTCGGGTTGTATGGGTTATGTTGGGAGTAATGAGTCGATATTGTGAGGTTTTAGAACAATATTCATGTCAATTAATTGCACGGACACAAGTCAGTTTGGGGGAAATAGCGTTGTTACCGAGTTGAAATCTGCATACCGTGGCCCTGGGGCTAATTTTGAAATTGATGTTACCCCTTACGGGCATTTTCGTTATGCGCATGAGCATAAGTGAGTTGACTGCTGGAGTTTTCGTCTGAGAGGATTTGGGATTTGAGGTGCTGAATGCTCCATAGAATCACGTTGGAAGTGTCTGCGCATGCGTGGATTGGAGCAGATATATCCCCTGAACCAATGGTGTTGAAGAATCAGAATTTTGTGTGAAGTGTTATTTTCAGGGGACATTAAGCCACTAGTAGATTGCGTATGCGCAGAGGAGACGTTTGGATTGTATGGCTCATGGTGGGAGTGGTTTGCGTCTAGCAGTGATCGATTTGGTGCTGAGCCGTCAATTTAAGGTTTTAAGAGAAATTTCATGGCAATTTTTGCACGGACAAGTCAGTTTCGGGGAAATAGCGTTGTTTTCGAGTTGAAATGTCTGTATCGTGGCCCTGGGCGAATTTATAAATAACTATATTCGGTAGATCTATATTAAATTACGTTCGGATTTGGAGAAGAGGCAATTGCGTTTCTAAAGGAGGTCCCATAACCGCAATTTTTTTCGATCTACGGTAAAGCTAACAGCCAAACTGTATTGATAACCTTATATGTTAAAGGAACTTGAAAAAAAAAGCACTGACGTGAAGTCAGTACTCTTTGGCGCGCGTGTTCACGGTGGCTAATTTGAATTGAGTGATGAGTACTTCAAGCTCAGTGAATTGAGCGAGACGGAGATCTACCCAAGGGATAGTGGACACCATTCACTGTCGGTTCAAAAATTAACAGTGCTATATCTAAGCTTCCGTAAGGATAGAGTAATACTGTTGAAAAAGAACACAACTGACTCTCCTTAGTCGCACAAGCTTCTAGAAGATTCTGAGGGATCTCCTTGGGAAAGACTTGGCAGGGCCATTATAATCATAATCATGTATATAGCACCCTTCTAGAATCCTCTAGAAGCTTGTGCGAATAAGGAGAGTCTGTTGTGTTCTTTCTCAAAAGTGTTACTCTATCCTTACGGAAGCTTAGATACAGCACTGTTAATTTTTGAACCGACAGTGAATGGTGTCCACTATCCTTTGGGTAGATCTTCGGCTCGCTCTATCCACTGAGCTTGAAGTACTCATCATTCAATTCAAATTAGCCACCGTGAACACGCGCGCCAAAGAGTACTGACTTCACGTCAGTGCTTTTTTTTTAATGACACCTTTTGAATTCATTTCTCTTATGATCCAGTTATGTCATAATAATCCATTGATATCATTTCCCAACTCTGAGAAATCAATACTTCCAGAGATATGATTTGACAAAGTTTTAACAAGAGCGTCAAGACGCCAAAGCCTCTGTCCACAGTGCTTTCCCACTTTTTGCGCACGTGTTCCGCAAGGAACAGCGTGCTATCATTTCGTCACAATGTCTGCATTTACGAATTTTTTGACGAAAATGGTCTCAAACGATTGGATTCGACTCCCTGATGAAGAATTTGAGGTCAAATTCAATTCAGTCCGTACGGCCGGTCCGGCCGTTAGCACGATAACTCTCGGACAGAAAGAGTTAGAGCGTTGAAATTTGCAGGGCATGGTTGCAGCGTAAGTATCTCTGACAATTTCGTTAATGGGTAAAATCCATCAAGCCATTTCGGAATTACGGCCATTTTTAGTTAAGACGTTTTTCAAGAATATTACCAAAACCGATCACTCGATCTATCTGAAATTCAGCATCAAATTGTAGAATCATGGTCTTTATATGCCTACGAAGTTTCGTTTTGATCGGATGGCTGTAAACTAGAAAAAAAAATTGGTTCAAGCACTGACGTGAAGTCAGGAGCTTTTGCGCGTATGTTCTATTGTCCATACTCCTGTAATGAACACTATTCTTAATCGAATTTACCATGATGAATTCTATTGTCTATTCTCCTGTATTGGACACTCTTCTCAATCGAATTCACCATGATGAATTCTATTGTCCATTCTCCTGTATTGGAGACTCTTCTTAATCGAATTTGCCATGATGAATTCTATTGTCCATTCTGGACAATATTCAGTATGGTTAATTTGATTAAGATTATCTAATACAGGAGACTGGACAATAGAACATATGCGTAAACGCTTATTTTGACTTCACATCAGTGCTTGAACCAATTTTTTTTAAAATTTTCTAGGGGTACGGTTTTTTACAAAATTTACACACGTCTTTATGTTGATATTTCACTTCTATTTACTAAGTTTCATTTCGATCAGGTCAAAATAAGGAAAAATCATTGTAACGAACATACAAAATTTATTCAAAACAAAAACGAAACGAAACATGAAAAAATTAAAAAAAAACTAAACATTAACAGAACAAAACTTAAAAAAATTAAACATATAAATATTGGACACCCTTAATCGAATTTACCATGGTAAATTATGTTGTCCATTCTCCTGTATTGGACACTCTCAATTCGAATTTACTATGGTAAATTCGAATTGAGTGTCCAATACAGGATAATGGACAACATAATTTACTATGGTAAATTCGAATTGAGTGTCCAATACAGGATAATGGACAACATAATTTACCATGGTAAATTCGATTAAGGGTGTCCAATACAGAAGAATGGACAATAGAACATACGCGCAAAAGCTTCTGACTTCACGTCAGTGCTTGAACCAATTTTTTTTTTCGTGATTTTTTTAAAATTTTCTAGGGGTACGATTCTTAAAATTTTTTTTTCGTAATTTTTTTTTTCTAGGGGTACGGTTCTTACAAAATTTTAAACACGTCATTATGTTGATTTTCTACTACTAGTTACAAAGCGCCATTTCGATCGAATATTTATTTTTTGAGTTATTAAGGAAATAATATTCCAGGTGGGTATAACTCGGAAACCGTTTGACCGATTATGCCCAAAAACGAACTCAACTCTCCCTTTCGGATACGCAACCTACCCTGAAAATTGCAAGTCCCTATCTCCTTTCGTTCGAAAGTTATCGAGGCAACGGCCACCCATCTACTGAACTCACACAAGAATGCTCGAATCTCCAACAATATTTAACCGATCGTATTAAAACTTGAAACTTGGCAGTAGAGTTCGGTTATGTAGGCTCTTGCAAAATTTCAGCAATTTCGAACGAATAGTTACTGATATATAAATTTTTTTTTTTTATTTTCTATGATTTATTGAAAATTTTCTACAAATGCTATCCTCACCAAATGTTGCAAACATTTTCGCGTTGGCATTCTACAACTAATAACCATGTTTGAATTCAATCGGTTCAGTATTTTTCGAGTTAATGAGGAACAAAAAACCACCAAATATCAGAAAATTTCAGATGGCTATAACTCTAAAACCGTTTGGCCGATTATGCTCATAAACATACTGAAATGTCGCGTTCTGGTGCACATCCTAACCTGAAAATTTCAAGCCGCTATCTCATTCCGTTCTCAAGTTATCGTGACAACAAAAATATTTTTTTAAAATTTTCTAGCCATACGATTCGCACAAAATTTCACAAACGTGCTTAGGTTCATATTCTACAACTACCCACCAAGTTTCAATTCGATCGGATTTATATTGGTTGAAAACAAAATTATTACTCGGAAACCACTGGGCCGATTATGCCCATTAACGAACTTGTCCGTCGCATTGGGATGCGCAACCCACCCTGAAAATTTCAAGTCGCTGGCTGTTTTCGTTCTCAAGTTATCGTGGCAACGGCCGGCCGGCCGGCCGGACGGCCGGCCGGACAGAATCAAATTTGACCTCAAATTCTTCATTGGGGAGTCGAACTTAATCGTTTGAGACCATTTTTTTCAAAAAATTCGAAAGTTACAGACATTTGGGCAAAACTATAACGCGATGTTCCCCAGAACATACGCGCAAAAAGACAAATATTTTAAAATGAAATCGAAATTTTGTTTACATTATAACTCGAAAAATACTGATCCTATTGAATTGAAGCTGGGTAGTTAGATGCGAAGTACCAATGAAAACACTTGTGCAAAATTTCGTGGGGATAGCATGAGTAGAAAAAATTGAAAAAATCTCTAACTATTAGCGGAATATTTTGCTTGAAATTACGAAACAAAATATCGGATTGAGTTCAGTTTTTGCACTTCGGTGACGAATTATGACCTCTTGGGGTGCGTGAAATTTCACTGCGAAAAGACCACCAGGAGCCTACAAAAATAATTAATAATTTTGAACATCCAAACTGGACAAATTATTTCATTTCGAATTCCTACATGGAATATCTCAAACATCTTGTGATCAGATTTCGTTCCGACGTGTTTTTTGCGCGTTTATCTGAATCAAGTCGATATGTACGAGGGCAACTGATTAATATATGGACCACTTACTAGCATGACAATTGAATTAATGCGTAAACAATGTGTGGAATTTTAAATTGGTTTTCAAAATTTGCCTGAACGGTGAACGACTGGGGGTATAACTGCCTCTTTTGGGCATTTTTTGTTATTCGCATAAGCAGACGAGAAATAATTTAACTGCTCGAGTTTTCTTCTGAGAAGATTGGGGTTTTGCGGTGGAGGATGCTTTTCCTCCATAGAATCCACAGTGCGGGTCTGCACATGCGTGGATTGAAGATGCGATATCTCCTGAACCACTAGTGTTGGAGAATCGGACTTTTTTGTGACTGACCGGATGGCCATAAAGTGACAAAAAATTTAAAATTATGTTTCCACGATAACTTGAAAAATACTGATCTGATTGAATAGAAATTCAGTAGTTAGATGCAAAAGACCAAAGCAAACACTTTTTCAAAATTTCGTGAAGATCACGTAACATGAAAAAATTCAAAGAATTACTACTATTTTGTGGAATATTTTGCTTGAAATTCCGAAACCTATTTTTGGCGCGTATGTTCTGGGGAACATCGCGTTATAGTTTTGCCCAAATGTCTGTAACTTTCGAATTTTTTGACGAAAATGGTCCCAAACGATTATGTTCGACTCCCCAATGAAGAATTCGAGGTCAAATTTGATTCTGTCCGTCCGGCCGTCTGTCCGGACGTTGCCACGATAACTTGAGAACGAAAAGAGCTAGCAACTTGAAATTTTCAGGGTAGGTGGCGCATCCCAATGCGACAGACAAGTTCGCTAATGGGCATAATCAGCCCAGTGGTTTCCGAGTAATAATTTTGTTTTCAACCAATATAAATCCGATCGAACTGAAACTTGGTATGCAGTTGTAGAATATGAACCTAAGCACGTTCGTGAAATTTTGTGCGAATCGTATGGCTAGAAAATTAAAAAAAATATATTAAAAAATATTTTTGTTGTCACGATAACTTGAGAACGGAATGAGATAGCCGCTTGAAATTTTCAGGTTAGGATGTGCACCAGAACGCGAGATTTCAGTTTGTTTATGAGTATAATCGGCCAAACGGTTTTAGAGTTATAGCCATCTGAAATTTTGTTGTTTTTTGTTCCTCATTAACTTGAAAGATACTGAACCGATTTAATTCAAACATGGTTATTAGTTGTAGAATGCCAACGCAAAAATTCTTGCAAAATTTCGTGAGGATAGTAATTGTAGAAAATTTTTAAAAAATCATTGAAAATTGAAAAAAAAATTCTATCAGTAACTATTCGTTTGAAATTGCTGAAATTTTGCAAGAGCCTTCATAACCTATTTCTACTGCCAGGTTTCAAGTTTTAATACGATCGGTTAAATATTGTTGGAGATTCGAGCATTCTTGTGTGAGTTCAGTAGATGGGTGACCGTTGCCTCGATAAATTTCGAACGAAAGGAGATAGTGACTTGCAATTTTCAGGGTAGGTTGCGTATCCGAAAGGGAGAGTTGAGTTTGTTTTTGGGCATAATCGGTCTAACGGTTTCCGAGTTATACCCACCTGGAATATTATTTCCTTGATAACTCAAAAAATAAATTTTCGATCGAATTGAAGCTTGGTAACTAGTAGTAGAAAATCAACATAAAGACGTGTTTAAAATTTTTTAAGAACCGTACCCCTAGAAAATTTGAAAAAAATGACGAAAAAAAAAATTTTAAGAACCGTACCCCTAGAAAATTTCAAAAAAATCACGAAAAAAAAAATTGCTCCAAGCACTGACGTGAAGTCAGAAGCTTTTGCGCGTATGTTTTATCGTCCATTCTTCTGTATTGGACACCCTTAATCGAATTTACCATGGTAAATTAGGTTGTCCATTCTTCTGTATTGGACACTTAATTCGAATTTACCATGGTAAATTATAATTAAGAGTGTCCAATACAGGAGAATGGACAACATAATTGACCATGGTAAATTCGATTAAGGGTGTCCAATACAGAAGAATGGACAATAGAACATACGCGCAATAGCTTCTGACTTCATGTCTGTGCTTGAACCAATTTTTTGAAGTTCATGCTGCCCTTTCCGGGCATTTTTCGTTATGCGCATGCGCAGATGAGAAGTCATTTTACTACTGTAGTTTTCGTCAGAGAGGATTGGGGTTTCGGAGTGGCGGATGCTATTACTCCAAAGAATCCCCTGGTGAGGGTCCTGGCATGCGTGGATTAAAGATGCGATATCTCCTGAACCACTAGTGTTGGAGAATCACAGTTTTTTGTAAGGTGTGTGATTTTGAGAGGACTTTAAGTCGCTAGTAGATTGCGCATGCGCAGAAGAGAAGTGACTGTTTTTGGGTTGTATGGGTTATGTTGGGTGCGGTTTACATCTAGCGGTCATGGATTTTGTGCTGAGCCAATATTGTGAGGTTCTTAAAAGAAAATTCAAGACAAATCCATGAACGAACAAATCATTTTCGAGGAAATAGCGTTGCTACGTCTGTGTCGTGGCCCTGGGGCCAATTTATAAATAACTATATTTGTATGATCAATTTTAAATTACTTCCGGATTTGGAGAATAGGCGAAGAAATTGTGTTCCTAATTCGAAATTCATGTAGCCCCTTTTCGGAGATTTTTCGTTTCACGTATGAGCAGACAAGAAGTGACTTAACTGCTGGAGTTTACGTCTGAGAGGATTGGAGTTTTCAGGTGCTGGATGCTAGTACTCCATTTTAAACTTCCCCTTGGAAGCGTCTGCGCATGCGTGAATTGAGCTGTGATATCTCCTGAACCAATGGTGTTAAAGAATCAGAATTTTGTATGAAGTGTTATTTTCAGGGGACTTAAAGCCACGAGTAGATTGCGTATGCGCAGAGGAGACGTTTGGATTATATGGCTCATGTTGGGAGTGGTTTGCGTCCAGCGGTAATGGATTTGGTGCTGAGCCATCATTTTAAGGTTATAAGAGAAATTTCATGGCAATTCTGTGCACGGACAATTCAGTTTCGGGGAAATAGCGTTGTTTCCGAGTTGAAATGTCTGTATCGTGGCCCTGGGGCGAATTTATAAATAACTATATTCGGTAGATCTATATTAAATTACGTTCGGATTTGGAGAAGAGACAATTGCGTTCCTAACGGAGGTCCCATACCCAGATAGCACACAACATTCTGAGAATGTGATATCTAGCTTCTGAACGTTCATACTTTAGAATATTCTAATAGAACGTTCCATGCATCGTCGTATAACATCTAGAATATTCAAGGAATGTCCTTCAGTAAACGTTCTGATCACATTTCAAAAATGATATCCATATCATATGATATGAAGAACATTACTAGATTATCCTTAGAGAATATTCATAGGAGTTGTAGTTTATTTCAGTATTTGGTAAGATCCTTGTGGAATATAATAAGAACCTCCTCAGAATGTTCTTTGATCATTGCGTCGCGTGGGATCATTTTGAGATTTATGGTTAATTTAATAGTGTAGTGTAACATTTGACTTTACTACTTCACCTCAGAGGCTTTTCGATGCTATAGAAATTTTTATATCTATTGTTCATAAGCTCGGTCAACACCTCCTACATCCTTTTAGGAGGTGTTGGCTCGGTATATTTTCACTAGTGAAAGTTAATCAGTAAAGTTCTGATTCAAATAGATGAAGAGCTTTTCAAGCCGAATATTTTTCCCTAATCTTCCAACCCTGACCGATTACTTCGGCTATCAGAACACGCTCCTGGCTCTTGTTACCAGCCCAGCCTACAGATATTTATTTAAGATTTATTAATTTCACAATTCCCATCCTGGAATCATCACGTGACGTGACGTGAACCAATATGGCGGTTCTTTAATCTTTGATGGTTCTTTGTAATAAACAACAAATAAGTTACGTGTTGAGGTCGTTGGTTATTTTATAGAGTTCATTGACTTATTCCGGAGCTTTTCTGCTGTTTAAACTATATTGAAATGGAGAATGAATATCTGAAAAGACTATTGTTGAACAACGGAGACTTTGCTGAACGGTAGGTTCGAAAAAAAGTACCTTCATCATGTGTTTACATTTGATTTTATTACAGATATACATATAATAAAGTTGGGATTAATTAACGGCTTAGATCCTTCAACATTGAATGTTTCTGATCTGGATAGTGGATAATTCAATTGATGGTGTTCCTCCAATCACATATATGGATATTGCAACATATTTGGATTATTATATACCACAACCTACAAGACATTCATGCATTTTTGCTAATAAAGAGTTCATATCTAATAGCACAATGCTGGGATAATTACTTTGAAAACAAACAGTTATTACTACCAAAAAATACAAATTCAATTATTCACCTCACAGTCGCATTATTGTGATTTCGTTATATGATTTCCAAATAGTTGTTTCGAAGTACGAATCCTATAAGATCTGGAAATATGGGAAAAGAACTGCTAAGAAATTTCATTCAGAAGGTATTATGCCAGGGCTGATGGCATAATATTTCACATCTGTAGAGGTTGCTGCAGATTATCGAGAAATGATCTTAATAATAATGATCATGAACCAACTGAAGAATCAATCAATTTTGAAGAAAAGTTTGATTTTCCTATTAAATATTACAACGTATTACAAAAATTGGAGAAATAGTAATTTAGACCTTGAGAGGAAATTAAAACAAAAGTGGTAAGTTTCAAGATTTTGATTTGTGTGATGTATCCAAATGTTACATTCAAATAGATTTTTGTTCTCTAGAAAATTCATTGATACTACCACATTACTGGTTATCAAATTTGTTCACATATAAAAATCCTCGAAATTATTGTATGAAATTCTCCTGGAAATTAATAATGTATACTCCTATCTAACATATAGGATTAGATAAGTCCACAGCATACATATTATTATTTATGTTACATTTCGGTTGTTGTTTTAGGTTTACGAGTTGTCAAAAATTGGGGGCCTAAACACAAAGTGATAACAAAAGGAAAGGTTGATGACAAATGCTCTTGCTATGAACTCTAGCTGGTTAGGATTTAAGAAGAAGGATAATTTTTCGGCATTGATTTTTTCCGAAATAGTGAAAGGTAAGAATTTTCGAAGAATTTACTATGTTCTATAAGATAGATGATAGATAAGATAAGAAATATATTTCTATGAAGAAGCAATGTTTGATAGAATAACTAGTCAAGATATTTTACCGAAATCGCTTTACTTGGAATTATTGCGATAACTAAAATACATTAATACATATTTGAATTATCTCTCATATTTTACAGAATCTGTGATGAACATTCATCGAAAGATTACAGAGTCTGATGCGGAATTGGTAATTAAGGACTGGTTGGTTAAGGCGAAACAGAAGGAGGAAAAGTTCCAGAAATTAGACCTCAAAACTATAATCTAGTGAAGGTAGGAATATTAGTTGTACTCAATATCATTCATACCATGAAGCAATATTTTTTGATTATTCTACTAGCTAAAATTTGGTTTATTGCCTTGTATTTCATTCTGATCTGGGTTTACACTGAAAACTATTAAATTATTCAAGGTGCCTAGTAATATTTCATTTCTTCTCTTCCAGAATCTCTGATTTTGAAACCAAAAGGCTGGTTGGTAGCCAAAAATGATGGAGAAGATAATCTCGCGAATATTATTTTTTTTATAAACAAAATATTTTGTTATTATTCTTTTGAATTTATTTCAGGAAATGTCTTCCTAAAAATAAAACTGATGACCTGAATTATGTATTATTATAAAATGGATTAGTGTTGTTTGACCTCGAATAATATTATTATATTATTTGTGAAAAAACT
This sequence comes from Halyzia sedecimguttata, assembly GCA_937662695.2. Taxonomy (NCBI): domain Eukaryota; kingdom Metazoa; phylum Arthropoda; class Insecta; order Coleoptera; family Coccinellidae; genus Halyzia; species Halyzia sedecimguttata. The sequence goes on along the minus strand of OW569416.2, from coordinate 2,457,836 downwards.
AGGCTTATGCTCAGAATCAGCATTCTGATGATTTTTTATGGGATTACGAAAATTAAATAAGAATTTCATAACCATTCAATGTGATGAGTCTATGAAATCTCAAAGTTTAACTAAATTTACAAAACATTTTAATTTTAAATTGAATTATAACAAAAAAGCATTCAATACCGTTAATTTATCGTTGAACACAATTTTTTTTTAGTTTTTCAGTTGGAGTTCGGTATTATTAATTCCCGCAGGGAATGCGGCAGGAATTAATAATACCAATGAATTTATAAATTCAACCAAATATTCTCGGAATTAAAGTATATTCTGGGAATATTTCTAGAATGAGTGGGAATCTCCATAGAATATTTGGAGTAATATTAATAGGAGATTTTTTGAAATGTACCTGGAATATTCTCAAGAATATGCCTGAAATATTGTCAAGAACATTCCTAGAAGGTTCTAGAATATTCGGGAGAACATTCATAGAACCTGTATAGAACCAGAGTTCCTCTCTCACTTAATAGTGCATGGAATGTTCTAAGAATGTTTGGGGTCTGTTGTGAGGATATTCTATGAATATTTGAACATTCTGGCGGTATCTTCTAAGAACATCCATATAACGTGTGTGTGCTATCTGGGTAACCGCAATTTTTTTCGATCTACGTTAAAGCTAACAGCCAAACTGTATTGATAGCCATATTTGTTAAAGGAACTTGAAAAAAATAAAAAAAAGTGCTTACGTGAAGTCAGTACTCTTTAGCGCGCGTCTTCACGTTGACTAATTTGAATTGAATGATGAGTACTTCAAGTGCAGTGGATAGAGCGAGCCGGAGATCTACCCAAAGGACTTACTAACGAAAGAAAAAGTGTAAATAAGTATTGACATGGGGTCAATCTGCTTTGGCGCGCGTCCTATAAACATGATTATGATTATATTGACCCTCCCAAGTATTTCCCAAGGGGATCCCTCAGAATCTTCTAGTAGCTTGTGCTACTAAGGAGAGTCAGTTGTGTTCTTTTTCAACTTTGTTACTCTATCCTTATGGCAGCTTAGATACAGCACTGTTCATTTTTGAGCCGACAGTAAATGGTGTCCACTATCCTATGGGTAGATCTCCGGCTCGCTCTATCCACTGAGCTTGAAGTACTCATCATTCAATTCAAATTAGTCACCGTGAACACGCGCGCCAAGGAGTACTGACTTCACGTCAGTGCTTTTTTTTATTATTTTACCCAAAATGTATCGAGTTCATGTATTCGCTTCCGAGTTGTCGCAATGTAACTTGAATGTTTCTCCTAGACTCATGAGACGAGCCGATTTATTCAGGCTTGGTTTATCGAGGACCAATTACGGGTTTCATTCCTCAATTATTCTGAGAATGATGAAGGACATTAATGTGGTTGATGCTCTAGGAGTGGATATATTCAATGATTTGTTATCGAGGTTGAGAGGAAATTTGTCGACGATGATCGAATTATAGAAGACTTGTGTAGATTGTGGTTTCACGTGAACTTTTTGCGCGTATGTTCTGGGCAACATCGCGTTATCATTTTGCCCAAATGTCTGTAACTTTAGAACTTTTTTACGAAAATGGTCTCAAACGTTTGGGTTCGACTCCCTGATGAAGAATTTATGGTAAAATTCAATTCTGTCCGTCCGGTCCGGCCGTTCCGGCCGTTAGCACGAAAACTCTCGAACGGAACGGCCGTTGCCACGATAACTAGAGAACGGAAAGAGCTTGCGACTTGAAATTTTCAGAGTAGGTGGCGCATCTCAATACGACGGACCAGTTCGTTAATGGGCATAATCGGCCAAATAGTTTCCGAGTAATAATTTTCTTTTCAACCAATAAAGATCCGATCGAATCGAAACTTGGTGAATAGTTGTAGAATATAAACCTAAGCACGTTCGTTGAATTTTGTGAGAATCGTATCGCTAGAAAATGATTAAAGAATTATTAAAAAATATTTTTGTTGTCACGATAACCTGAGAACGGAAAAAGATAGCGGCTCGAAGATTTCAGGTTAGGTTGTGCATCTGAATGTGACATTTGAGTTTGTTTTTGAGCATAATCGGCCAAACGGTTTTAGAGTTATAGCCTTCTGAAATTTGGTTGTTTTTTGTTCCTCATTAACTCGGAAAATACTAAACCGATTGAATTCAAACATTCAACGCGAACATTTTTGCAAAATTTCGTGAGGATAGTATTTGAAGAAAATTTTTAAAAAATCATTGAAAATTGAAAAAATTCTATATATCAGTAACTATTTGTCTGAAATTGCTGAAATTTTGCAAGAGCCTTTAGAACCTAACTCTACTGCCAAGTTTCGAGTTTTAACACGATCGGTTAAGTATTGTTGTAGATTCGCCTTGTGTGAATTCAGTAGATGGGTGACCATTGCCTCGATAACTTTCGAATAAAAGGAGATAGGGACTTGCAATTTTCAGGGTAGGTTGCGTATCCGAATGAGAGAGTTGAGTTAGTTATTGGGCATAATCGGTCAAACGGTTTCCGAGTTATACCCACCTGGAATATTATTTCCTTGATAACTCAAAAAATAAATATTCGATCGAATTGAAGCTTGGTAACTAGTAGTACAAAATCAACATAGAGACGTGTTTAAAATTTTGTAAGAAACGTAGGTACCCCTAGAATATTTGAAAAAAATGACGACAAAAAAAATTGTTAGAACCGTACCCCTAAAAAATTTCAATAAAATCACGAAAAAATAAATTGGTTCAAGCACTGAAGCTTTTGCGCGTATGTTCTATTGTCCTTCTTTCTGTATTGGAGTCCCTTAATCGTAAATTCGATTAAGGTTGTCCAATACAGAAGAATGGACAATATAGAACATACGCGCAAAAGCTTCTTCACGTCAGTGCTTGAACCAATTTTTTTGGTTTTATTTAAATCTTAGAACTGTGCTTCCCTATTTTGTTTTGATTATGGTATATTACATGTATCGATTTGTAAATTAAGTATTTTTTTGCGCGTATGTTCTGGGAAACATCGCGTTATCATTTTGCCCAAATGTCTGTAATTTTTGATTTTTTTGCCGAAAATGGTCTCAAACGATTGGGTTCGACTCCCCGATGAAGAATTCGAGGTCAAATTTCATTCTCTCTGGTCGGCCGTCCAACCATTGCCACGATAACTCAAGAACGGAAACAGATAGCGACTTGAAATTTTCAGGGTAGGTGGTGAATCCCAATAAGACGGAGGAGTTCGTTAATGGGCATAATCGACCCAATGATTCCCGAGTAATAATTTTGTTTTCAACCAATATAAATCTGATGAATGAAATTGAAACTTTGTGAATATTTGTATAATATAAACCTAAGTACGCTTGTGAAATTTTGTGAGAATCGTATATCTAGAAAATTTTTAAAAAATTATTAAAAAATATTTTGTTATGTCACGATAATCAGAGAACGAAAAGAGATAGCGACTTCGGGTTAGGTTATGCATCTGAAAGCGACATTTGAGTTCGTGTAAGGCATAATCGGTCAAACGGTTTCTTAGTTATACAAATCTGAAATTCAGTTGTTATGTCCTCAATAACTCGAAAAATACAGAACCGATTAAATTCAAACATGTTTATTAGTTGTAGAATGCCAATGCAAAAATTCTTGCAAAATTTCAAAAAATCATTGAAAATTATTGTAAAAAATTCTAGATTATGTATATGTCCGATATCGCTGACATTTTGCCAGAGTCTTTAGAACATAACTTTACTGCCAAGTTCCAAGTTTTAACACGATCGGATATATATTGCTGGAGATTCGGGCAGCCTTGTGTGAGTTCCCTAGATGTATGGGTGACAGTTGCCTCGATAACTTTCGGATGAAAGGAGATAGGGACTTGCAATTTTCAGGGTATGTTGCGTATCCGAATGGGAAAGTTAAGTTCATTTACGGGTATAATCGGTCCAACGGTTCCGGAGTTATACCCACCTGGAATATTATTTCCTTATTAGTTCTATTGTCCATTCTCCTGTATTGGACACTCTTAATCGAATTAACCATGGTGAATTCTATTGTCCGTTCTCCTGTATTGGACACTCTTAATCGAATTTACCATCATAAATTCGATAATGAGTGTCAAATACAGGAGAACGGACAATAGAATTCACCATGGTAAATTCGATTAAGAGTGTCCAATACAGGAGAATGGAGAATAGATCATACGCGCAAAAGCTCCTGACTTCACGCCAGTGCTTGAATCAATTTTTGTAAAAACGTCTTGTACCTTAAATTAATTTATAAATAAAATAAATAAGTGGTGGTGCAGTTCTGTACATAACATGTCTTATGGTCAGGTACTTCTGTTCGTTGTGGAAGATGGATTATTGTTTATATATGACGAGATACTGAGTTGGCTTTATCGGCTATGAAAGAAGAACTACTGGTGTGCAAGAAATAACTATTTACCCGACTATGATAGAATAGAAGGAAGGCACAGATATAAAGTGTGTGATGAAAAATTGGGTCAAGCACTGACGTGATGTCAGGAGCTTTTGCGCGCATGTTCTATTGTTTACTCAACCCTATTGGACACTCTTAATCGATTGAGTTATCGATATATAACGTTTTCTCAGCTTTTATAATAAATGAATACATTTCATACCATTTAAATGACAGACTTCAGTAACGGGAGAATCATCATACATTTCTCTGTATTTTTTTTTCTATTGGTCCTCTCAAAATTACACACACGTCCTTATGTCGATATTCTACAACTAGCTACCAAATGTCAATTCGATCGGGTATGCATTTTTTGAATTATCGAGAAAATAATATTCCGGATGGGTATAACTTCGAAACCGTTGTGACGATTATACCCAACAATGAACTTAACTCTACCATTCAGATTCACAGCCTACCCTGAAAATTGCAAGTCCCTATCTCTTTGCGTTCGAAAGTTATCGAGGCAACAGTCACCCATCCAGCTGCTGAACTCACCCAAGAATGCTCGGATCTCCAACAATATAGATCCGATCATGTTCAAACTTGCAACTGGATTGAAGAATAAGTCTTTGAAGGTTTTCGTATAATTTCAGCGATGTCGAACGATTATTTTTTTATATATAGAATTTTTTTCAATGATTTTTGCGCGTATGTTCTGGGGAACATCGCGTTATAGTTTTGCCCAAATGTCTGCAACTTTCGAATTTTTTCAAAATAATGGTCTCAAACGATTAAGTTCGACTCCCCAATGAAGAATTCGAGGTCAAATTTGATTCTGTCCTGCCGGCCGTCCGGCCGTCCGTTGCCAAGAAAGCTTGAGAACGAAAAGAGCTAGCGACTTGAAATTTTCAGGGTGGGTGGCGCATCCCAATACGACGGACAAGTTCGTTAACGGGCATAATCGGCCCAGTGGTTTCCGAGTAATAATTTCATTTTCAACCAATATGAATCCGATCGAATTGAAACTTGGTGAGTAGTTGTAGAATATGAACCTAAGCACGTTTGTGAAATTTTGTGCGAATCGTATGGCTAGAAAATTATTAAAAAATTATTGAAAAATATTTTTGTTGTCACGATAACTTGAGAACGGAAAGAGATAGCGGCTTCAAGTGTTTAGGTTAGGATGTGCACTAGAACGCGACATTTCAGTTTGATTATGAGCATAATCGGCCGAATGGTTTTAGAGTTATAGCCATCTGAAATTCTCTGAAATTTGGTGCTTTTTGGTACCTCATTAACTCAAAAAATACTGAACCGATTTAATTCAAACATGGTTATTAGTTGTAGAATGCCAACGCGGAAATGTTTGCAAAATTTGGTGAGGATAGCATTCGTAGAAAATTTTTAATAAATCATTGAAAATAAAAAAAAAATTCTATATATCAGTAACTAATAGTTTGAAATTGCTGAAATTTTGCAAGAGCCTTCATAACCTAACTCTACTGCCAAGTTTCAAGTTTTAATACGATCGGTTAAATATTGTTGGAGATTCGAGCATTCTTGTGTGAGCGTTGACCGTTGCCTCGATAACTTTCGAACGAAAGGAGATAGGGACTTGCAATTTTCAGGGTATGTTGCGTATCCGAAAGGGAGAGTTGAGTTCGATTTTGGGTATAATCGGCCTAACGGTTTCCGAGTTATTTCCACCTGGAATATCATTTCCTTGATAACTCAAACAATACTTGGTTCAAGCACTGACGTGAAGTCAGAAGCTTTTGCGCGTATGTTCTATTGTTCATTCTTCTGTATTGGACACCCTTAATCGAATTTACCATGATAAATTATGTTGTCCATTCTCCGGTATTGGACACTTAATTCGAATTAACCATGGTAAATTCGAATTAAGAGTGTCCAATAAAGGAGAATGGCCAACATAATTTATCATGGTAAATTCGATTAAGGGTGTCCAATACAGAAGAATGAACAATAGAACATACGCGCAAAAGCTTCTGACTTCACGTCAGTGCTTGAACCAATTTTTTGTTAATTTTCTAGTAAGACGATCCTCACGAACTTTTTCAAGAATTTTTTGTTGGCATTCTCAACTAATTACCATGTTTGAATTGGATCAGTTTCTTATTTTTTGAGTTATTGAGGAATTAAACCAAATTTGAGATGGGTATAACCCAGAACCGTTTCGTCGATTATGCCTATTAACGAACTCAAACGTCGTATTCAGATGCACAAACGTCTTTGTACTAGTATTCTACAACTAGCTACCAAGTTTCAATTCGATGGGATCTGTATTGGATGATGACAAAATTATTACTCGGAAACCATTGGGCTGATTATGCCCATTAACGAACTTGTCCGTCGTATTTGAACGTGCCCATCTACCCTGAAAACTTCAAGTCTCTATGTTTGGACTACTATACATGGCCTTTCTCTACAAGACCTAAATCGACAAATCCTACGTCTTGTTCGAGAAGAATGGCTTGGTTGTTTCGCAGCATTCACACGACACTCCAGTCAATGTACTTGGTGCCCTGTTCTATAATGTGAGTCTTGGCAACCAATTTTACATGACTTTTTTTGGTGGGATATAGATGACTGTCATAGGGATCAATAAATATAAAAGGTCCTAAAGTAGTACCGGAACGAAATAAGGCATTTTATGACCTAGTACCTGTTGATCGAAATTCATGATTTGAGGACCAATGTCACCCCATAATCAAATTCAGATTAGTAATGAGTTGTATTTTCCAATCAACTGAAAATACATTTATATTTCTCTATAGTCGTCATAAATTTGCATTCCATCAAAATTTGAATCACTTCTCAGGTTATTTGTCTCTTTTAGAAAATAAGAATCTCCCTCATATTTCGGTACCTTCATAGTATTTTGGACTTAATTACGGTATTCAAATCCTAAACGGTTCACCTGACTTCGACTGGATATTGTTTCGATGTACACTGGTTGACAAATCAGGTTGGATTTGAAAACATTTTCATTATCCTCAGCCTCTTCAGAATCCATATAGTTTTTAGAAATAGAGCAAGTTGAGAAGTCATTTTGACAGTACAGTCCGAATTTCTCATTCTTGATGGATATTTCATGGAAATTATTTTCCACGCAAAGGATAACCAGTTGTAGCAGTGCTTTTTCCTTGCTAGATCTAGTGAGCCAGAAACAGTCTTTCAGCGAACGCATCAAGTCTTCTTTCTCGAAATTCGTATGTGCTGATCCCAATGTCAAAGAAATGGAACAGAAATTCTTCGAGTCAATAAACTGGCTCATTTGACAGGAAAATTTTTTCTTTCTTACCCTTCTTGTATTGACAGCCCTATTCGCCTTACTTGGTTCATAAATTTCGCGATTGTCGTAATTTATCTTTTTGAAGTCTTTTGTTTTCAACTTTTTCTCCGTCATTTGCGTTTTCCCTGTTACTTTCGTATTGATATGAGATTTGGAGTGATCAGCTTTTGACATCTTATGGTAGTTCGATCTCTCTAAGTGAAAACTTTTTGAAGAATTCTTGTGTACTTTATTACTTCCTTCCACATTAACAATGAGAGATCGAACCTCCTTGAATTCTTCAGATATTTTAGGTCTCGATGATTTCTTACGGGAGCTTTTAGTTTCAGATCGGAAATTGCAGTTTTCTAGAAGTGTTTTAGTTTTCAGAAGATTTCTTACTATATTGATTTTTTTCATATTGTAATTTCTTTGTTTTTCTAACAATTTCGGTATAATTTCTACTGATTGTACTGGAAGGGCCTTTGCTGAATATGTTTTCATTAATGTCACTATTTCTTCGGATTCCGTCGAAGATTTCGTGTCAAATTGATTAATTTCAGATGATAAAGCTTGATCCAGTGTCAACCTGCTTGTACTGCTTGGTGTACTGGTAGGTGGAATCGATTGATTCAGACTATATTTTTTCGATTCAGTTTCAGTATAGTTGCATGCATATTTGGCCTCAGCTATGGTTGAAATTAGGTTATTGCTTGAACAATTATCAATATTGTCAATACATGCCGGTAATGACGACATATTTTCTTCATTTGGAATGACACAGTTACAATTCTCATCTGTTTCTTCTTCGGGAGTATACTTCCCGCATGGAAATGTTGGTTTAACGTTCAACTTCTGTATGCTACGACAATTGAACATTTTTTCAATCTCCAGTTCGAGTTCTTTAACTTCTTTTTCGATGGTATTCAACTTTTCATGTTCTGTGGAGAACTGACTCTGGTGTTTTGAGGATTTTTCGATGAGGTTTGGAGGATTATTGTTGATATAACTACAAAGATTTATCTTGTTTTCCGTTCCTATATCCACATTTAAACCCTCATTATTGAAACATATACATTTATCCTCGAAATAAATCTTTTCAAGGCTCTCTTCATTGAGAATCGCTTCGAGAATTCCTGCAGATTTTTTAATTTCTTCATTAGTTTCTTCCTTATCTTGTCCTATTGCTTCACCCCCTATCTTGCCATAAAGTGAGTTCAGCTTGGTAGGATCAGTAAGGCTTGATATTCCGTTTCCCAATATTGCTCGAGAAGCTGAGAGGTTCTCTAGAAAAATTTAAGATTTGATGAAGGTTTATATCTGAAAATAAAGCTCTTACCTGTCTCATGTGAGAAACAGCTTCCAAAAGTATTCAAATACTTTACTCCATCGTACCAAAAATTGCAGGTATTGTTTGTATCATCATCACATATAGCATCATAATATTCGTTATCTGAAATATTTGAGGCTTCAAAAAATTCTTCCATGCTACACTTAATATTTTTTGGATGATACGATAACCATAAATATAATAGAGGTCTTCGTTTAGTCTAATGAACACTGATAGTTTTGTATATTGCTGAAGGATCCATATACCCTAATACCATGTCTAGGATTGAAACAATTCTTCTTATTCATCAATACTCATTTTTAGGGAACGTTTCAGGTACAGCCCATTTATAAAATGAGTAATTAACTGACAATTTGGAGTAAAAATTATCTGTTAAATATGAAACTTCATTTATGATGTCATTATGATGTAAATTTATGATTAAATATTCTTCCACGGAAAAGGGTCGGTACCGAAAATCTTTGCACACCCCACAAGTAGATTTTACTATTGCTGATATCATTAACTTGCATGCTTAAAATTTGTCTGCAATGATTCCGAACTATAATGCGAATGATATCAAGAGTCCATCAGAATTTAAAGATAAGGGCTCAAAAAATTGAGTCAGCATAAAAATTTCAACTCAATGAATCGAAACAAAATAAAAAAGGTCAACTCCACTGGCTGCAGACTTACCTTAAATTTCCTTGGACCATATAAAACTACCTTGACTAATCTCTTGCATCTGGTATCCCAGGATCCATATATGCGAGAGAAGGATATTAGCATCGCGACATCTCTTTCCCTGGTACTTGTGCAATACCAACTGCTCTTTGCAACGTGGTAGGTATGTACAGTATATTTCATACCGTGCCTCTAAATATTGCGTTGGTTTACATGTACGGAGCACATGGATGCAAGTATGAAACATGCTAGAATTGTGAGTATTTCATTTTACCTTATATACTCAAATTATTCTCTGCAGCTGGTCTACATAACCCCTGTTATAGCCCTATTCGTTGGATAAACTCTCTTTCCACCTGACGTGAAGTCAGTACTCTTTGGCGAGCTTGTTCACGTTGACCAATTTGAATTGAATGATGAGTGCTTCAAGCTCAGTTGATAGAGCGAGCCGGAGATCTAGTCAGACAGTAGAGGCCACCGTTCACTATTGAGTCAAAAATCAACAGTGTTGTGCCTAAACTAGCGTAAGGATACAGTAACAAAGCCTGCACAGAACACAACTGACTCTCGTAGCTCGCAAAAGCTTCTAGGTGCTCCTGAAGGTGGTACTTCGGGAAGACCTAGGAGGGTTAGTATAATCATAATAATGTTGTTATAAAAGGCGCCGAAGCATGTTGACCTCACGTCAGTGTATTTTCAGCTTTATTACTTCTTTCAAATTGAAGTCAATCTGCGTCACCGCACTTGCCAATGACATGATTATGATTATACTTACCCTCCGAGGTCTTCCCAAGTAGATCCCTCAGAAGCTCCTAGGAGCTTGTGCGAGTCAAGAGAGTCAGTTGTGTTCTGTGTAGGCTTTGTTACAGTATCCTTACGCCAGCTAAGGCACAACACTGTTAATTTCTGAACCAACACTGAATGGTAGCAACTTCCGTCCGACTAGATCTCCGTTTCGCTCTATTCACTGAGCCGAGGACTCATTCATCATTCAACTGAAATTGGTAAACTGACGTGACGTCATTTCTTTTTTATGTTCTTTGCACGTACATGTTCTGGGCAACATCGTGCTATCATTTGCCCAAATGTCTGTAATTTTCGAATTTTTCGCCGAAAATGGTCTCAAACGATTGGGTTCGACTCCCTGATCAAGAATACGAGGTCAAATTCAATTCTTTCCGGCCATCCGTTGCCACGATAACTTTAGAACGGAAAGAGATAGCGACTTGAAATTTTCAGGGTAGGTGGCGCATCCCAATAAGAAGGACAAGTTCGTTAATGGGCATAATCAGCCCAACGGTTTCCGAGTGGTAATTTTGTTTTAAACAAATACAAAGCCGCTCGGATTGAAACTTGGTGAGTAGTTCTAGAATACAAACCTAAGGACGTCTGCAAAATTTTGTGAAAATGGAATCGGTAGAAATTTTTAAAATATATTATTTATGTTAAGATAACCTGAGAACGGAAAGAGATAGCGGCTTGAAATTTTCAGGTTAGGTTGTGCATCTGAATTAGACATTTGAATTCGTCTATAGGTATAATCGGCCCAACGGTTTCGGACTTGTACCCATCTGAAATATGGTTGAAATTTCCTCAATAACTCGAAATACGAAACCGATATAATTCAAACATGGTTATTAGTTGTAGCATCCCAACGCGAAAATTCTTGCGAAATTTCGTGAGGATCGCATCACTAGAAAATTTTAAAAAAATCTTTGAAAATAATGGAAAAAAATGCTATATATCAGAAACTATTTGTCCGACATCGCTGAAAATGCAAGAGCATTCAGAAACTAAATATTCTGCCAAGTTCCAAGTTTGAACACGATCGGATCCATATTGTTGGAGATCCGAACAGCCTTGTGTGATTTCAATAGCCGGATGGGAATCGCAGACATTTTTCGAGAACCTTCAAAACCATGAATGTCATGCTGACATATTGGAGTAATCAATTTCGTGCCGATTTTTTTTATCACAAATCTATGGGAGATGATAGCCCTACATTAGGGTCCTGTAGCCGTCTTCGAACATCTGAAGTTCTGCATAATCATATTTTGGATTGGTCAGACCTGGTTTTGGAGCTACCAAAATTGCCCTTTTTGAAATCAAATATTGAAGGGATTTCTATGAATGAACAAAAAAACATACGCGCAAAAGCTTCTGACTTCACATCAGTGCTTGAACCAATTTTTCTTTTCTAATTTCGCAATAATACTGCCTGTAAACCAGGAGGGGTAGGAAGAATTCGTATTGAGTCTTTTGGGTACGTGCTTTAAGAAAAGGTGATCCAAGTGAAGGTAAAGTTCGGAGCAAGCAGAATTGGCATCGCTAGCATGATCGAGAAACGACCAATCAACTTTTAGAAGGTCCTCATAAAGTCTGGGAGTGTTTGCTTTGCGAAAGTTGTATGTTAATGAAGACTTCTTTTCGATTTTTTACGCGTATGTTCTGGGGAACATCGGGTTATAGTTTTGCCAAATGTGAAATTTGATTCTGTGGTGCCGGCCGTCCGTCCAGCCGTTGCCACGATAACTTGAGAACGGAAAGAGCTAGCGACTTGAAATTTTCAGGGTAGGTGGCGCATCCCAATACGACGGAAGTTCGTTAATGGGTATAATCGGCCTAATGGTTTCCGAGTAATAATTTTGTTTTCAACCAAAATAAATCCGATCGGATTTAAACTTGCTGAATAGTTGTAGAATATAAACCTTAGCACGTTTGTGAAATTTTGTGAGAATCGTGTCACTAGAAAATTTAAAAAGTATAATTAAAAAATATTATTCATGACAGGATAACCTGAGAACGGAAAGAGATAGCGGCTTGAAATTTTCACGTTAGGTTGTGCATACGAATGCGACATTTGAGTTTGTTTATAAGCATAATCGGCCAAACGGTTTTAGAGTTATAGCCATCTGAAATTTTCTGAAATTTGGTTGTTTTTTGTTCCTCATTAATACGAAGAATACAAAACCGATTGAATTCAAACAAGGTTATTAGTTGAAGAATGCCAACGCAAAAATTCTTGCTGAATTTCGTGAGGATGGTATAACTAGAAAATTTAAAAAAAAATAATTAAAAATAATTGAAAAAATTCTATATATCATAAACTATTCGTCCGACATGGCTGAAATTTTGGAAGAGCCTTCAGAACCCAATTCTACTGCAGAGTTTCAAGTTTGAACACGATCGGATTTATATTCTTGGAGAACCGAGCAGCTTTGTGAGTTCGGTAGCTGGATGCGAATCGTCGTATGATATGTTGTCTATGGTCATATTTTTGCAAGAACCTTCAAAATATGAATGTCATGATTACATATTTTTGCGCGTATGTTATGGGAAAATCGTGTTATTTCATCACAAAGCTATGGGAGATGATAGCCCTACATTAGCGGTCAAACCTGGTTTTGAAAGAGATCCTCCTTAGGCAACTAAATATTGAAGGGATTTCTATGAACAAGAGTAAATATCTTCGAGAAATAGAGAAGGCGATTCTTCTTCAAGAGATCCATGTGCCTTCAGAGGAGTATATTTGCGAGGGGGGACTTTTGAAAGGTTATGTATTATTGGCGCTCTAGTTCCTCGGAACTGAGTGCTTATCAATTTGCCCAAATGTCTGTAATTTTCGAATTTTTCGATGAAAATGGTCTTATACGATTCGGTTCGACTCACTGATCAAGAATCCATGGTCGAAATTCATTCTGTCCGGCCGTCTGGCCGTAGGCACGATAACTCTCGAACGGAATGAGCTAGACAGTTGAAATTTTCAGAGTAGGTTTTGGGATAAATATCTCGGCTAAGTTCGTTATTGGGCAAAATCGGACAGATGGTTTCGGAGTAACAAAAAAAAATTTTTTTTTTTACAGAACAAATTCCAAATAAAATTTTTTTCAATAAACAGTTTTACCATAAGAATCCATTCATATCATTTTTAACTCTAACAATTTAATACTTTCGGATACATGATTTTTCAAAATTTCATTGATAGAATTATTCTGTGGCTATTCTATGAATTGTTTTAATGTCAACTTTGACGTTGTCTCATTGTCATTCATTCCAGTAATGATATCAATATGAGAATTATAATATAATATCATACTTTTAAACAAAACTGGAATATTGGTGTATTGGAGTAGATTTGAGGAAAGATATATATTATCGTTCATCATAGAATTGAGGAATGAATATCTCGGATGAGTTCGTTGTTGGGTAGAATTCGTCTATTGGTTTTGGATTGATAATTTTTGGCACTCTTGTTGAATTTAAATTCTTCTATGATGTTTGAATTCAATTTCTGCTAAGATAAAGTTCAAAATTTCAATAATGAATCGTACTTCTATGTTTTCACAGAATGCTATAATTATTCTATCTAAGCTTTAATATATGATCTGTGTCCATACTCGTACATTTCATCCTGTTCTATAAGAGAGAGTCAAATTCATTTCAGCTATTTTAATTTGGTTTCTTCCATGGTGCAGTTCTCAATCTCAGATTGCTCATTTAATCTTGAAAAATAAACTATTATTTGAATTGAATTTCCTTTATGATGCAGTTCTATCATAAGAATACATTGATATAATTCTCAACTCTGAGAAACCAATACTTTCGGAGATATAATTTGTCTGTTTGAACTAGAGCGCCAGAACGCTCCTGTCCACAGGGCTTGAACCAATTTTTTTTAATATGATATCGCTGAAATTTTGCTGAAGGCTTCTGATCTTGTAAGGTGAGAGGCTCATTTGTTGATATTAAATCTCGTGATGGGCAGAGAGGAATCTTAGGCCAGTTTTTCTATCACTAATGAGAATATATCTTTATGTTTCACCTCAACACCTTTAGATCTATCAATGGGCATTTGTTGGTTAAGAATAAGTATTTGTATATCACTGGAATTCAATTGACTTTCATTCAATATGTTCGTAACTAAACTTATAATTTTCTTTACTTTGACTATTTAAATATGACATTAATTCCAGTAATATTTTTCAGGAATAATTATGAAGAATCAAGAAGAATCGAAGGTAGACAATAATGTGTTAATTTTTACATCATTGCTTTCTATCCTGACTTCACGAAAAAAATTGGTTCAAGCACTGACGTGAAGTCTGGTGCTTTTGCGCGTATGTTCTATTGCCAATTCTCCTGTATTGAACACTCTTCATCGAATTTACCATGGTGAATTCTATTGTCTGTTCTCCTGTATGAGACACTCTTAATCGAATTTACCATGGTGAATTCGATTAAGGCTGTCCAATACAGGAGAATAGACAATAGAATTCACCATGGTAAATTCGATTAAAAGTGTCCACTACAGGAGAATGGACAATAGAACATACGCGCAAAAGCTCCTGACTTCACGTCAGTGCTTGAACCAATTTTTTTTTCGTGAAGTCAGGATAGAAAGCAACGATGAAAAAATTAACACATTATTGTCTACCTTCAATTCTTCTTGATTCTTCATAATTATTCTTGAAAAATATTACTGGAATTAATGTCATATTTAAATAATCAAAGTAAAGAAAATTATAAGTTTAGTTACGAACATATTGAATGAAATTCAATTGAATTCCAGTAATATTCAATTACTTATTCTTAACCAATAAAAGTCCATTGATAGATCTAAAGGTGATGAGGTGAAACATAAAGATATATTCTCATTAGTGATAGAAAAACTGGCCTAAAATTTCTCTATACCCATCACGAGATTTAATATCCACTAATGAGCCTCTCACCTCACAAGATCAGAAGCCTTCAGCAAAATTTCAGCGATATCATATTAAAAATAATACATAACCTTTCAAAAGTCCCCTCTCGCAAATATACTCCTCTGAAGGCACATGGATCTCTTGAAGAAGAATCGCCTTCTCTATTTCTCAAAGATATTCACTCTTGTTCATAGAAATCCCTTCAATATTTATTTGCCTCCTCCTAAGGAGGATCTCTTTCAAAACCAGGTTTGACCGCTAATGTAGGGCTATCATCTCCCATAGCTTTGTGATGAAATAACACGATTTTCCCATAACATACGCGCAAAAATATGTCATCATGACATTCATATTTTGAAGGTTCTCGCAAAAATACGACCATAGACAACATATCATACGACAATTCGCATCCAGCTACCGAACTCACAAAGCTGCTCGGTTCTCCAAGAATATAGATCCGATCGTGTTCAAACTTGGAACTCTGCAGTAGAATTAGGTTCTGAAGGCTCTTCCAGAATTTCAGCCATGCCGGACGAATAGTTTATGATATATAGAATTTTTTTCAATTATTTTTAATTATTTTTTTTTATTCTCTAGTTATAACATCCTCACGAAATTCAGCAAGAGTTTTTGGTTGGCATCATACAACTAATAACCTTGTTTGAATTCAATCGGTTTTGTATTCTTCGAGTTAATGAGGAACAAAAAAAAACCAAATTTCAGAAAATTTCAGATGGCTATAACTCTAAAACCGTTTGGCCGATTATGCTTATAAACGAACTCAAATGTCGCATTCAGATGCACAACCTAACCTGAAAATTTCAAGCCGCTATTTCTTTCCGTTCTCAGGTTATCGTGTCATAAATAATATTTTTTAATAATTTTTTTAAAATTTTTTTAGATCTTAAGTCGAACTGCAAAATAATACCCAGTGGTGGGTGATGTAGGTCAACAGCTACTAGGTGATCGTTTTGTTGAGAGACAACAACTTCTGTTCTACTCAGCTCCAGGTCTAGGATACGGTCATTGTGATTTATGAGGAAGTTATATTGTTTTAAGTTCATGTAGCGCATAAAGTTTATAAGGCAGGATATTATTCGAGGATAAGTGGTTTTGTTGCGATATGATATATATTCGGGTATGTTGAAGTAACCAATAATTAATAGATTGTCACAATCGCTTAGTTGTTCAGCGTTGCATATAGAGTCAAAGATCGTTTATTGCAGGGCATATGATGAATTAGGAGGTATATAGACATTGTCAACATATTCCGAAGATCTCTCATCATGAATTTTGATGCCAACGACATCTACTTCGAGGGCAATGTGGAAGATATAGTCGAGGTCAATTTGGCAACATTGAAAACAGGTCTTAACAGCCAGCAAGACTCCTCCCCCCTAGACGCATTCGTGAGATCAAAATTTCTATCCTTCCTGTGAAGAGTATAGTTTAAGTTAACTATTTCACTGTCAAAAATGTCAGAATTCAACCAGGTTTCACTCAGAGCTATAATATCATAGTCATTTACAGAAATTTAGTTATACAAGCAATCCAATTTGGTTCTTAGGCCTGGAGCATTTTGGAAGTATATGGATAGCTCAGTGGCCGAGGCTGTCTTGCTTACGTTAACATCATTATCTAGTGATTGCTATTTAGTAATGAAAGAACTTGATTTGAGATATTGTAACCGTTTTTTATAAATAGGGCACGTATCTGCATCCCAGACAGCATGGTCGTTCTCTACAAATTTTGCATTCTTACAATTCATACAAGAGAATGTAGAACTCTTACAATTATTTAATGAGTGATTATCTGAGCATTTTGGGCACATAGCTTTAACGCTCGAGCAATTAACTTGGCTGTGGTTGAAACCACTACAATTGTAAAAAAAAATTATGTCAGTAGCATCGAAAACATTACACACATCATAGTTAATAAATAATCTGGAACCATAATTAGTCCAAAGGTAGCAGCATCGACAACAATGAGAGCCTGAAACAAAAGGAGATTCTTCCTAGTTGCCCACACCTTCAATAGTCTCACACGAGAGACACACACACGAGAATACATCGTTTTGACCTTTGAGTGCCTTAGTGATATCATCAGCAGAGTAATTCTCCATCAGACCAACAATTCTGATTTTAGGTTCAAATTTTTTAGCATCAGCAATGTTATACTGAGAAGATAATTTCTCTTTGGCCATTTTCTTGAAGTTATTAGCACTTTCAGGATTTTCGCAGCCGATCAAAATACCCCCATCCTTGATTTGTTTGACTTGTGAAACTTGTGTATTAAGATCAATCGGGTCAATGTTACTCATTATGTCAGACTTAGTTTTTGCATTGGACTGACTGGGGTCGACGGGTTTGACAATAACCACTGATTTGCTGCCAACGATTTGTGAGAACAAAGGTTTATCAGTGTATGCATTTTTAGCGTTGCAGACAGTAGTAAGCTTTTTATCAGCTATGACCAGAATTTTGGATTTCAAATCGCCAAGCATAGAGATGTCACTCAAATCACACAGTTTCGATAGTTTTTTCTCAGCAATATCCAACATTTTTAGCTTGTGACGACCTTTTCTGGGGCTTGCTGTAACATTCCTTTCCAATACTTGCTCGAGTGCCAATTGCAATTGGTTTTGTAAGGTTGCAACTCCTTGGTGAAATCGGTTACTTATTTGAGTACCGGGGTAAGCTTTATACAGTGGAGAAGGGTTCGGTTTAATCTAGGGTGGTAGTGATTAATGGATCTTGGTCTCTTCCAGCGAACAGACTTTGACACTGCAGAATGGCGGTAGTAATATACACAGTGATTATTTACAGTTTTATTTACAATATTTATATACAATATCGACAGTGGTCCACAATGCCAGAGCAATTGGGTAGGAGCAGAAATACAGGTAAACAATGCAAAACAGTACAAGGTGTAGCTAACTTCGGCCGGGTGGACAGCGATTTGATGTCCACCCTGTATACATCAGAAATGAGGTGTCTAGTAGCGAAATGAATAAAGCAAAGCGTATTAACACAGGTTAGCTAAGGTAAATGAATGTTACGTGAACTTAACTAATGGACGCTACTAGTGAATACGGGGTGAAAGCGGAGGTGAGGAAATGGAGCGGGTATTATCGGACTATGAGAGCATACACGGTGACTATCAGTGAATGAAAATAAGACTGAGAGTGTTGGCACGTGTATAGGTATCCACACTGCAATTCCGATCAGATCTAACGACACCAATATCGCTACACTAGAATAAGGGTCCGGTAATCGGGGTGTCTCGGCAACGAAGTCAGGTAGCAACCAATCGGTATCCGAAGGGCGCTCTCCCTGACTCAATCCTCTGGAAGACACAAGGACTCACACTCGATTCCGTTTCAAACACTCACAAAGCGACGCCGCCCATCGATGCGAGTAGTTGATGATGGGAATACGAGCAACGAGTCTGACGGAGACGGTATACCACACCGCACGCAACTGCACACTTCTTTGGCCCGGAGTCTGGTAATGTCCGAGAACACTAGCCCGACTCAGCTCGCTGAAGGGTACTCGGGCCTGCAACCAACTCTGTCTCGAACGTTCACAAAGCAAGGCCGCCCATCGATGTGAACAGTCAAGAACAGAAATATAATTGTAACCCCGACGGATGCTGTGCGGTGTATGTTGTACGGCGATTCAAAATTAAAGGTGAATAACTACGGGGTCTGATCAGAATATAGATAATATGTGGTATCGGTCGGTCGGACACGGCCAACTTACTTACTTGGAATTGCACCACTTCACTGATTCTACTTTCGTAGTCTTTTCGCATGAACAAAACTTAAACGCAAGGAAAACTTCTCTAAAAAAAGACCTGAAATGTACGTTCTAAACTCATAAACATAAAGTCAAAATTCGGAAAAATCAAACACACTACAAGAATAGTCGAAGAATCACTCGGTGAATATCGGAGAAAAATCAAGCTAAACTATTCGGTGAATATCGGAGAAAAATCAAGAATCTAACTAAACTGTTCGGAGAATAAAGCAAGAATCTAATCACAACTAGTCGGAGAATACCGGAGAATTTCTGAGAAGTGATGCACGCAGCGTATTTATAGACTTTCCGAAAACTGAAGTCACGTGTCGACATTTTCGTGAAATATTGGGTGGAGGAGGGCCAGCGAGACCACCTATTGGTCGATTGTCGACTTCCGGTTATCTAGAACCTTCCAGAACATTCGAGATAAACTAAGGTCGAAAATCGCGCTACTGTTTTTTATGTTGTTCAACGACTGAAAACGACAACAACATGTGGAAAAAATTGGTTCAAGCCCTGTGGACAGGAGCTATTGGGCGCATGTTCATCTTCCTTGTGGCCCGTACTGACCAGTAAAGAAAAAAAGCAGTATCATGTTGAATACCTTAATATTATTCTGGAACACAAATTTTCCATTACAATAATCTTCATCTGGCTTCTATTTAGTATCAATTCCTGTAGAACGTGATCATAATAAGTGTTTTCCATATAATAAAATGTGTTTGAACTTGGTATGTAGGAAATCTGACATCAATTATTGGAATTAATTGATTTGACAAACAGCCGTCAAATGAGGTAAATAGATTTTTGTGACGATTTTCTGTGACCATAGAACGTCAAAACACGCTGGAATGTGAATTTTAAGCAATATCTTCTGGAATTGAGATCGTATCGAACTGAAATTTTGCACACTCGTGTAGAATGCTTGATTTAACGTCGGTACACATTTTTTTATTAAAAAATTTTCCAACTGCCCGATCCCAACAATACTTAGATAATATTATATCCATAAATTAAGCATTTCATTATTGCATTTCTTGAAATAGGTACCTTTTCAAGTCGATCAACATCGTCCTTCTTTCAACGTCTAAACTATGACTTGATTCTTTATGTTTATGTCTTTGAATTTGTTTTCGGTGGAATTCAAAGAGTTCATAGAATAATCGATGAAAATACTGAGAGAGACCCAGGAAATTTGACACATTTTGTCTTATATCTCCAGAAATTGAAATCGTATAGAGCCAAAATTTTGCACAATGTTGCAAAATACTACAATTGACGTTAGTACAAGTTTTTGTTGCAATCTGATGAATAGTTCACGAAAAAAAAATTTTTTTTTCGAAAAAATTAAAAGAAATATTTTTTTAAAAATTACCAACATTTCGATCATAACAGAATTTTGCCAAAAGTTGCGCGTTTATATCCTCGAACTGACTACCAAGTTTCGATTCAACATCTTCTTTAGTTCCTGAAATATCAGGGAAATAACCTCAAAATTTTAAATGTCTATAACTCCTAAACCGTCCGGCCGATTTTGCCCGTTAACGAACTTAACCGTCACATTTTGATCAGAAACCTAATCTGAAAGTTTGAAGTCGATAGGACCTTCGGTGCTCCTGTTATCGTGCCTACGGCCGGACGGCACCCAAAAATCTGACACCGGATTCGTGATCAGGAAGTCCGAATTAGTCTATTAGCCAATTTTCAGCTCGAAATTCGAAAATTACAGACATTTGGACGAAATGATAGGACGATGTTCCCCTAGAACATGCGCCCAAAAACACGCGGAGAGAGATAATGGCCCGCGTATCGCGTTTTTGCGCGCGTGTTCCGCAAGGAACAGCGTGCTATCATTTCGACAAATGTCTGTATTTTTCGAATTTTTTTTCGAAAATGGTCTCAAACGATTAGGTTCGACTTCCCGATGAAGAATTCGAGGTCAAATTCAATTCTGAAGTCCGGTCCGGCCGGCCGGCCGGCCGGTCCGGCCGGCCGTTAGCACGATAACTCTCGAACGTAACGACTTAGAGCGTTGAAATTTGCAGGGTAGTTTTGTAGCGTAAATATCTCGGACAAGTTCGTTAACGGGCGAAATCCACCGAGCGGTTTCGGAGTTAAGGCCGTTTTTAGTCAAAACGTTTTTAATGAATATTTCCGGAACCAATCACTCGATCTTTCTGAAATTTGGCAGCAAATTGTAGAATCATGACCTTTATATGCCTGCAAAGTTTTGTTTTGATTGGACGGCCCTAAAGTAGCAAAAAAAATTTCAAAAATTTCAAAATTTTGTTTTTAGGATAACTCGAAAAATACTGATCTGATTGAATTGAAACTCAGTAGTTAGATGCAAAAGACCAATGCAAACACTTTTGCAAAATTTCGTGAAGATCACGTGACATGAAAAAAATAAAAAAATTACTACTATTTTGCGAAATACTTTGCTTAAAATGCCGAAACGTATTTTTCTGAGGTTCATGCTGCCCTTTCCGGACATTTTTAATTGTGCGCATGCGCAGATGAGAAGTCATTTAACTGCTGTAGTTTTCGTCAGAGAGGATTGGGGTTTTGGGGTGGCGGATGCTATTCCTCCATAGAATCCAGATCCCTGATGAGGGTCTGCGCATGCGTAGATTAAAGATGCGATATCTTCCGAACCACTAGTGTTGGAGAATCGGAGTTTTTTGTAAGGTGTGTTATTTTGAAAGGACTTTTAGCCGCAAGTAGATTGCGCATGCGCAGAAGAGAAGTGACTGTTTTTGGGTTGGATGGGTTATGTTGGGAGTGCTGAGTCGATATTGTGAGGTTTTAAAAGAATATTCATAGCAATTCAGTGCTCGGACACTAGTCAGTTTGGGGGAAATACCGTTGTTTCCAAGTTGAAGTGTGCATACCGTGGCCCTGGGGCCAATTTTGAAATTGATGTTACCCCTTACGGGCATTTTTCGTTATGCGCATGAGCAGACCATCAGTGATTTAACTGCTGAAGTTTTCGTCAGAGAGGATTGGGGTTTTGGGGTGGCGGATGCTATTCCTCTACAGAATCCCCTGGTGAGGGTCTGCGCATGCGTGGATTCAAGAGGCGATATCTCCTGAACCACTAGTGTTGGAGAATCGGAGTTTTCTGTATGGTGTGTGATTTTGGGAGGACTTTCAGCCGCAAGTAGATTGCGCATGCGCAGAAGAGAAGTGACTGTTTTTGGGTTGTATGGGTTATGTTGGGAGTGCTGACCCGATATGTTGAGGTTTTAAAAGAATATTCATGGCAATTCAGTGCAAGGACAAGTCAGTTTGGGGGATGTAGCGTTGTTTCTGAGTTAAAGTGTCCGTATCGTGGCCCTGGGGCTAATTTCGAAATTGATGTTACCCCTTACGGGTATTTTTCGTTATGCGCATGAGCAGATCATCAGTGATTTAACTGCTGGTGCTTTCGTCAGAGAGGATTGGGATTTTGGGGTGGCGGATGCTATTCCTCTATAGAATCCCCTGGTGAGGGTCTGCGCATGCGTGGATTCAAGAAGCGATATCTCCTGAACCACTAGTGTTGGAGAATCGGAGTTTTTTGTGAGGTGTGTAATTTTGGGAGGACTTGCAGCCACGAGTATATTGCGCTTGCGCAGATGAGAATAGAATGTTTTTGGGTTGTTTGGGTTATGTTGGAAGCAATCAGCCGATATTGTGAGGTTTTAAAAGAATATTCATGTCAATTCAGTGCACAAGTCAGTTTGGGGGAAATAGCGTTATTTCCGACTTGAAATGTCTGTATGGTGGCCCTGAGGCGAATTTATAAATAACTATATTCGGTAGATCTATATTAAAATACGTTCGGATTTGGAGAAGAGGCAATTGCGTTCCAAACGGAGGTCCCACAACCGCATTTTTTTTCGATCTACGGTAAAGCTAACAGCCAAACTGTATTGATTGCTATATTTGTTAAAGGAACTTGAAAAAAAAAAAAAAAGCACTGACGTGTTGTCAGTACTCTTTGGCGCGCGTGTTCACGGTGGCTAATTTGAATTGAATGATGAGTACTTCAAGCTCAGTAGATAGAGCGAGCTGAAGATCTACCCAAAGGATAGTGGACACCATTCACTGTCGGTTCAAAAATTAACAGTGCTGTATCTAAGCTGCCATCAGGATAGATTAACAAAGTTGGAAAAGAACACAAGTGACTCTCCTTAGTCGCACAAGCTCATAGAAGATTTGGGAGGGTCAGTATAATCCTAATCATGTTAATCGCACGCTCGCAAAAGCAGATTGACTTAACAATGAACGAAAAAGTGTAAAAAGTCAATCTGCTTTGGCGCGCGTGTGATTAACATGATTAGGATTATACTGACCCTCCCAAATCTTCTAGGAGCTTGTGCGACTAAGGAGA
This sequence comes from Halyzia sedecimguttata, assembly GCA_937662695.2. Lineage (NCBI taxonomy): Eukaryota > Metazoa > Arthropoda > Insecta > Coleoptera > Coccinellidae > Halyzia > Halyzia sedecimguttata. The sequence goes on along the minus strand of OW569416.2, from coordinate 2,434,254 downwards.
GTCACTTGTGTTCTTTTCCAACTTTGTTACTCTATCCTGATGGCAGCTTAGATACAGCACTGCTAATTTTTGAACCGACAGTGAATGGTGTCCACTATCCTTTGGGTAGATCTTCAGCTCGCTCTATCTACTGAGCTTGAAGTACTCATCATTCAATTCAAATTAGCCACCGAGAACACGCGCGCCAAAGAGTACTGACAACACGTCAGTGCTTTTTTTTTCCTCATAGGCTAGGTTTCTTAAATTATCTCGAACATTCTGAATGAAATTGAAATAAAATAAATAATTCAATTTCTCCGGGAATTTTCGTTCCGAAAATCGACAATCGCCAACTTCCACAAAATGTTGAATTAGTCAGTGGTCCCGACTGGTTCGAACTATAATTATTCCGGTGCATGATACTGAATAGTTCAATTCGTTCATCAATTTATAGTAACGAAAATCACTACGTTACATAGTCAATCAGAGTTTTCAAGATAGCATCGTGTTTATTTTTCATTTTGAGACAGTCTGTATAAAACCAGCAGAACCCAGACTCTAAATGGATTCACCGGGGATTCCAAAACAAATGGCATGATAAGACCCGCTACAAAAGCCAGCACATGAAAGATACGGTGACTTGCGTCTGTCTATAACTGAGTCACACTTTCCACACTGCATGGCCATTCTTTATACTACTGTATCGATCTGTATCGAATTCAATAGAAAAAAAATAGACTAATTATTTCCACAGATCCTGTTTAAAAACTGATATTTACAAGGCACTATAAACCACTTCTGTAGGAGCACACAAAAATCGTCTTACCGCCACGATGTTCGAATATATTCGTTGAGTTGAGTTGAAAACATTGATCCTTCCCAGAGCTGTCCCAAAGCCCTGTGCTTAGTGCTCGTCAAAGTGCTCTGAGCACTTTTGTGCTCCTAAGCACTGTACTCGCGAGCACTATATCGAAGCAGTGCATAGTGCTTAGTGCTTCTCAAAATTTTCGAAAAGGCTTAGTGCTCAGAACTCCCGAAAAGTGCTTCCGAGCACTACAAAGTGCTCCCGAGCATAGCAGAGTGCTCCCAAGCACTAGAGTGCTCCCGAGCACCATAGAGTGCTCCCAAGCACTAGAGTGCTCCCGAGCACCACAAAGTGCTCCCAAGCACTAGAGTGCTCCCGAGCACTACAAAGTGATCCCAAGCACTGCAATGCTGCGGAGCACTTCTCGGGATAACCGATTCATACTTGTCACAATCTGAGAACGTAAGACGATCGCATCGTTAAGGACATTCGACTCATTCGAGTGTAGAGTTAAAGAAGTTACAGTCAGTAGTGAGTGAACTGCGCAGTTTCGCAAGAATCTAAGGTAAGTAAACATTTTAAGATTTTTATCCACGACTGTTGTACTATAATGTGCATATTATACGTGTGTTTACTCAAGTATAATGGCATGCATAGTTCACTATGATAACAATTCATATGAAATTAAGTCTATGTGAAATATCAATTGATTCCAAATAATATTTGAAATTATTTTAGAAAGAATTAATCGTTGTGGATGGAGCATAATACTCAATTTGCTTTTTATGACTTTAATTATTCACTCGAGGGATTTACGAAACTCACCTCCGGTTTGTTTCATAAACATCACCCTCATGAATAATGGAATTCTTAATACCTTCATTACCTTCATTGATTAATATACTATATTGCTATGTACATATATTGTACGAGTATGTATGTTAATGTAAAAGTAAAAGAATATTGATATACGTTTGATACAAACAAGTTGTAATGACAAATTATTAGCCCTTGGTGAAAAAATAATAATATTCAAAGAATGGAAATAGCTTTCTAATGTTAAATTATTTTTTAATGGAACACTAGTTTATTATATATCTTGATTTGATCTCAAATACCAATTTTTACTATCTTCATCGTGCAATATTTTGTTCTGTAGAAATGACTGCAGGGGAAATGTATTGATACTGTTACTTGAATTTTTAAGTTTTGCTATTGCAAAATTCACACGATCGAATATTGAAAAATAATAATTTTTTTAGTTGACAAAATAAGTACTCCCAAAAATTGAAGAGAAGTAGACGCATTTGTCAGTCAGTAGGAAACTAACCAACTCATTGAATTTTAGCTCGACTGTTTCATCACAATGGTTTCTGGGGAGAAATGGATCACAAACGATTAGATTAGACTCATTTCTGCGAAACGACCACAGCTTAAACTTAAAATTTTCAGGGTAAGTTTGCGGCCTAAATATCTCAATTGAGGTCGTTAATATGTGGGTATAATCGGACCAACGGTATTGGAAATATTCACCTTTAAAAACTAATTTTGAATATTTTGTTATATTATAGATACAATGAGTGGTTATCCAATAAAATAACTTTTTAATTGTATTCAAATATATCAGGAAATAGGACAAGGGAAGGAAATAAATTAAGTCTTTAGTACCTCCTTGGTGACGTTTCGGAGAAGTTGCCCTCTGCTTCTTCAGGCCTACAATTTATTAAATCATAAGATACAACGTAACCAATTCACTGAGTATAGTAGAACTCAACGGCGTGGCCAGGGGGGGGGAGTTTGGGGGTTCAAACCCCCTCCCCGAAATGTTATTTTTCTCTAAAAAAAAATGTTTGCTGCAGAAAGTGACTCTTACACCCCCAAAACCCCCCACGAAATCAATTCCTGGCTACGCCCTTGGTAGAACTTACCAAATAAGTGCAAAAACTATTATACAGTAGATACAATCTGGCAACAACCAATTTTTTCAAAAATATTCAAAATCCAAAAAATGTCGTAAGTAGAATAGTTTTTGTACTTCTTTGGTTCTACTGTACTCAGCGAATTTGTAACGTTGCCTGAAGAAGCAGAAGGCAACTTCTGCGAAACGTCGCCATCATAGTGTTAGAGAAGACTTAATATCTTTATTTTCTTTGTCCTTTTTCCTGATATGTTTGATTTGAAAACAGGTTAATATGGAGGATGCAAGAACCAATATCAACTTTCTAATGCTTAGGTAAGACTTTTGTGAAGGTCGGATCACTAGAATCCTAACTTATTTTTCAAGGAAAGTTGAATATTCCGGAATGAATTCTGCAAATTCAGCTCAAATTTTGTATGTAAATAAAAAGCATCGATTAAAGTGGTTATCGAAAAATCAATTATAAAGGGTATAGTCTAGTTTGAGTCCACTGTGGACTGATTATGAGCACTATAGTAGTAACTACACAATTTTCCACTACAAATTTTGTATTCTGACATATAATGTGTCTGATGACAAAATTTGTAGCGGACAATAGTGTAGTTGCTAGTGTAGTCCTATACAGAATTAGGTGTGAAAATTTTATGCTATATTCCACGTCAGAAAATAGTTTGATACTTTATTAAACCTATATCTCGAAAGACTCCGTTTTCGATATACATGCTGTTGAAGGGAGTTCCCTGAAGTTGGTTTTTCTTGATTTTCTCCGGAACGAATGAAGAAAACTAAGTTAAAATTGGCTAACTTAATTCTGGATGGATTCACCATTTCCGAGAAAAATCTGTTTTAGAAATGCAAATAGCTTTGTATCTCGAAAACAGAACATTTCCGGCTATAGGTTTAAATGAAGTGGTCATCCTATTTTATGAGTTAGAATAACTATTACATTTTTCAATTCAATTTTGGGACTGTTGCTGTTTTTGAGTAGAAAACATTTCAAAGCATTTTATTATTATATCCAGGTGAATGTAATCTACCAATTTATTAGCCGAAAATGGTTTCAAATTATTAGGCCGCTTATCTATATCTCAAGAGCTTCCGAGTGATGCGAACAAGCTCGCAAAGCCTTCTCCCTATCTTTACATCAGTGATTTTTTTCTTAATTTGTTTATTAATTTTCTTTTCTTCAGCTTGTTCATAAGTGAATTCAGTGCATTCATATTCAGAAATTTTCAATTCCAACGATTTCAAATTTCATTATGGAAACCCCTCATTATTCTTTACATTTGCTCTAATAATTCTGTTTTTTTACCAGATCATACACGCTCAATATTATTGTGCAATGTGCGTTGCACAATATAATGACGGTGGCTCCTAGGCGGTCAATATTATTGTACAATATGTTGGTTGTCTATCGTATGGATGGTTGTCTATTGTATGTTATTTTCGAAGAATAGTGACAATAATAAACGCTCAAAATCACTACGTCAGTGATTCCCGCGAATTTTATCTAATCTGTCATTTTCATTACTTTCATCTTAATATGCATTCAAATATTTGTTAAAATCAATCAGGCTTTCCCATAACGCACATAATTTCACTTTTCCTATTTCTCTTGTCGCAGCTGAAAGCCCGCCTCCAAGTTTGCCGGAAGATGTATAGAGCACACTTACTGAATGAGAAATGGAGAGAAGCGCTCATATTCAAAATAATATCTACAATGGTCACTCACACAGGTACTGAAATCTCCAAAGGTTTCCAAAAAATATGTTTCCAAAATATTTCCAAGAATACCAGCCCTATCGATTTTTGCAAAATTTCAGCAACATCTGACAGATATTTTTACTTTTTTTTGTCTAGTGACATGATTGTCACGAAATATGAAATAAGTCTTCGTGTACGTATTCTACAACTATTTCTAAGTTTCAATAAGATCACATGAACGAACTTAACCGGCGCATTTGCACCCTAAACCTACCCTGAAAATTACAAGAGTCTAGCTCTTTTCTTTCGGGACGGACGGATAGAATTGAAATTTACCAAGAAGTCCTCTTCAGTGAGTCCAACCTTATCCTTTGATAACATTTTCCGCCCAAAATTCGATAATTACAGACACTCGGAAAACATGATAATGTTCTCGTTCCAGGGAACGATCGCGCCAAAACAATAGGTGTACCAGTATAATTAACATATTATATAACCTTATCTTGAAGGAAGTATGGTATTGCCCTCCACTCCCCGTCAAATGTTTAACAGACTCATCCTTTTGTAAAGCCATAGCTCTGATCCTTTCTGCTCTCATCTGAACGCTTGTCAGAGAATATGGGAGGGATGGCACTCGCCAGATAACGAGTTTCTTACTTCCAACAACTTTCAGGGCCTGAACGAAGCTTGGTACTATATCGTTAAACCAAAGTCCCTCCAGACTCTGAACGATCCGAAGCAAGGGAGGATTGGAAAATCTATTTATTTTGACACATATTTGTAGAATAGTCATAGCCTACGATACTTGAGAGGGGAATTCTCCACTTTCCGCCAATATGACGTTGATGGGGGTCAATTTCATAAATACCAGAGATAGCGGCGAATTGTACTCTATCCAACTTCTGGAGTTCCGTCTTAGCGCATCTGCCATACAGGATACTACCAAAGTCCAGGTTCGGTCGGATTAGACTCTTATTGATATTGGCAATAGTGGAGGGATGCGATCCACAAGATAGTCTCCACAGGCATTCATGATTCTGCACTGTGTTATTGCCTTGGAGCACATTAGATCAATTTGTTTACCCCATTTCAGCTTCCTATCGAAGCTCACCCCCAGATATTTAACTTATTGTTTCCAAGGTATGAATTGCACGTCGATATAAATGGAGATTGGGGTAGGTGGAAACCAATGTTTGGAGAAGATCATATCAGAATACTTTCTGACATTTATCTAGAGGGCTGTTGAGGCATTGGTTTACACAGGCAAGGTTGGACTTCAAAAGATCGATCACGCTGTTCAGATCTTTTCTGGAACACATCACTGCAAAGTCTTCGGAATATTAGCTAATCCAGCAACATTCTGTGGGATATTACAATCTATCATGTCCTGCCAGAGTATGTTCAGGTCAACATGATCATAGGAACTAGAAATATCCAAAAATACTACAAAAGTGAAATCTCTGTTTTTAAAACCTGAAGACTCGATTAATTATTCTATGTGCTTTTCAATTCTCTCCTTTAACATTCTCCAACAACATTTGTTATGCAAGGTGAGATTATTATGGGATGGTAGCTGGTAGAAACATTGACTGGTATCCCTTCTTAAGGATAGGAACTATGGTAGGAGTATTCATAGTGTGTGGGGGATTGTCCCGGTGCACGAGGCGATTAATCAGGTCAAAAAGAATCGACTTATTTACCCCATTTTAGCTTCTGATCGAAGATCACCTCCAGATGTTTGATTTGTTATTTGCAATGTATCAATTGCTCGTCGACATCAATAGGGTTGGGGTAGGTGGGAAGATATGTTTGGAGAAAGTCATAGGACATTTATCTTGAGATTACGGCTGGACAGCCAATTGGTTAACACGGGCGAGGTTGGAATTCAAGCGATCAAGATGGATGATCCTCACAGACAAATGTAGATGTGTAAGGGTCATGTAATTTAAACCACCGATTCCTGGCACTGCATTTCTATTAAGCTTGAGAAGTAACTCAACTCATCCAGCAGAAATAGGTCTGAAAAACAACCATAGTGTATAGCGTACACCATTTACGCTTACCCAAAATGTCTCTTTAACACTGGTCAGAAAATATATGATCTCTACTATTGGAAGGTTGCACTGAGAATTCTTTACAGTCCTCCAGAAGTGACCGGTATCATCCAAAGTACAATCCTCGCAGAATTTGCGAAGAGAATCCCTTTTCTTTCTTCTTCTATTTGCCATATTTGCTACTTGGTTTTTGAATCAAATAATTTTCCAAAGGAGGAGAGCATTTATGAACTGACAATTCGGATCTTCTAGATGCTATCTCATTTACTACCTCATCATCCCACCATTGCACTCAGTATTCACTATTCGTGCCTGCTTTAAATTTAGGGACAGATACCTCCGAAGCAGCCCGAACAACGTCCAAGAACTCATCAATGTCATCTATCTGCCGTGTATCCATCTGCTTTGTAACATTTCCTGAAAAAAGATTCTAATTAGCTTGCTCTATATCGTCTATGCGGAGGGATATTGTCCTTATTGCAGTCCCATTCAAGACTTTATCTATTTTGGCGAGTGAAGAGAAGGGATCACATGGTTCTGTATCGTCAATAACTGACCACGAGCAGGGAACCAGTAATTGGAATTGCTTGGATGCTCATGAGGGCTTGTCCCTGCTTGTAACTGCACAATGCAACCATTATGATTAGCACTTCCCGACCCCCATTGCGGCTTTTGTGTAATAAAATCTCCTGACTCATGACAGCTGGTCATGATGAGTATCCACCAAAAGTACATCGGGTGGGACATATAAATTCATCATGTTGTAGCCGAATACCGATAATTTGGGCTCTAGATGGGAGTCTAACATCTTGCATATTGATAAGATCGAATGCGAGAAATCTGCGGACAGTAAAAGCTATACCCCCAAATCCATCCGCCCTGTCAGTTCTCACCAGAGTGAACCCAGACATGGAAATGATCTGATTGATCTTTGACCACGTTTCATTCAGTGAGATGCTGTCAGGTGCCAAGCTCTTAACTAGGACTTTGAGGTTGTCAAAATTAGCCGAAAGAGATCTGCTAACTTGGCAAAAAGGAGCAAATAGGAAGGAGAGAAAAAAATTGGTTCAAGCACTGACGTGAATCAGGATCTTTTGCGCGTATGCTCTATTGTCCATTATCCTGTATTGGACACCCTTAATCGAATTTACCATGGTAAATTATGTTGTCCATTCTCCTGCATTGGACACTCTTAATTCAAAGGTAATTTACCATGGTAAATTCGATCAAGGGTGTCCAATACAGGATAATGGACAATAGAACATACGCGCTAAAGCTCCCGACATCACGTCAGTGCTTGAACCTATTTTTGTTTTCATAATTTTTTTGAAATTTTCTAGGGGTACGGTTCTTACAAAAAAAATTTTTTCTTCATTTCTTTAAGATTTTCTAGGGGTACGGTTCTTACAAAATTTTCAACACGTCTTTATGTTACCAAGCTTCAATTCGATCGAATCTTTATTTTTTGAGTTATCGAGGAAATAATATTCCAGGTGGGTATAACTCGGAAACCGTTAGACCGAAATGACTAAAAACGAACTTAGCTCTCCCATTCGGTCCTCCTTTCGTTCGAAAGTTATCGAGGCAACGGTCACTGAACACAAGGCTGCTCGAATCTCCAACAATATTTGACCGATCGTGTTAAAACTTAAAAGTTGGCAGTATAGTTAGGGTCTAAAGGCTCCTGCAAAATTTCAGCAAATTCAGACGAATAGTTACAGATATATAGAATTTTTTTTTAATTTTCAATGATTTCTTAAAAATTTTCTACAAATACTACCCTCACGAAATTTTGCAAGAATTTTCGCGTTGGCATTCTACAACTAATAACCATGTTTGAATTCAATCGGATTTTTATTTTTCGAGTTAATAAGGAAAAAAAACAACCAAATTTCAGATGGCTATAACTCTAAAACCGTTTGGCCGATTATGCTTATAAACAAACTCAAATGTCGCGTTCAGATGCACAACCTAACCTGAAAACTTCAAGCCGCTATCTCCTTCCGTTCTCAGGTTATCGTGACAACAAAAACACACACAAAATTTCACAAACGTGCTTAGATTTATATTCTACAACGATCGGATTCATATTGGTTGAAAACAAAATGATTACTCGGAAACCATTGGGCCGATTAGGCCCATTAACGAACTTGTTCGTCGTATTGGGATGCGCCACCTACCCTGAAAATTTCAAGTCGCTGACTCTTTTCGTTCTCGAGTTATCGTGGCAACGGCCGGATGGCCGGACGGCCGGGCTGTTGGACGGCCGGCCAGACAGAATAAAATTTGGCCTTGAATTCTTCATTGGGGAGTCGAACAAAATCGTTTGAGACCATTTTCGTCAAAAAATTCGACAGTAACATACATTTAGGCAAAATGATAATGCGATGTTCCACAGAACATACGCGCAAAAAGGATTCTCGAAATAACCAATATAAACATAACTGATAAAATTGGTTCAAGAACTGACGTAAAGTCAGGAGCTTAGGCGCATATGTTCCATTGTACATTATCCTGTATTGGACACTCTTAATCGGATTCAACATGGTAAATTATGCTCGAAGATATGTGCAGAACTTCAGCTGATTCTTACTCATAGTTTCAGAAATATAAAATTATTGAAGAAAACTTTTTATTTTCTTTCTAGTGAGCCTCACAAAATTCCTCATGCATATTTGTGTCGGTGTTCTACAACTTATTACCAGGTTTCAATTTGATACAAAATTAGTATTCGGAATCCGTTAGGCTAATATGGCCCTTTAACGAACTTGTCTATTGTATTCGGACGCGCTAGCTACCCTGAAAATTTCAAATTGCTATTTCTTTCTGTTCGAAACTCATCCTGCCAGCCGGCCGGACATAATCAAATTTGACTTCGAATTCTTCATCAGTGAGTCGAACTTAATCGTTTGAGACCATTTTTGGCAAAAAATACAGAAATTTGGGGGAAATTATAACATGCTGTTCCCAAAATATGCGTGCAAAAAACGAAAAGGAGTAATTTCCGGCTCGATCCCGGCTCCTTTACCACCTTTCCTTACGCCAATTTCGAATATAAATGGTTCGAAACTGAAAACCCCACATAGTTTATTGAGCGTATCTATCTTTCGACATAAACTTGCTAGCAAGTCATACTTTGGAGCCAGGTTCCCATCAGACTCATATCACTCTAAATTTCGACCATCAATTTTGCCGCGATTTGAGGTCTGGACGTGAATAAAATGTCTTTCGTAAATCCTTCGAAAACGGTAATAGATCGAAATTTTGGCTTCAGCTTTTGCCCAAAGTCCCAAAGTTTCGATTGCTTGCTGCGATCACCACCAAAAAGTCCTGTAAATTTTTGAAAAAATTCCTGATTTGCCAAGGAAAAATATGTCACTTCCGGAATTTTTTTGTTAAATATATGGTATTTTCCAACCCCTTACCCCCCGTAATTTCAAAATCCCCTCTTATTCCACCATTTTCCGTCGAGACGACCTCTCAATTACACAAATTTTCCCTAAGTAAAATTGTGAACATCCGCTGCCAGATACTGAATTCGTCCAGAAGAGCTCGGTTTTCAGTATTTCTTCAATAACTCCAGCAATATTGATCAGAACGTATTTAAATTTCTAACTTTGTGATAATTTAAAGGCTCCCACAAAAGTTTTAAACATTTTTTAGTAATATGATCCTTATGAAATTTCGCAGAAGTATTTGTGTCAGCATTCTACAACTATTTACCAAGTTTCGGTCGGTTGCGAATTGTGCGAAAACAAAATGTGTACTCGGAAACCGTTAGGCTGATGATGCTTATCATCTAAGTTGCCTGTCGCATTTGGATGTGAAACCTACCCTGAAAATTTCAAGTCGCTATCTCTTTCTGTTTATAAGTTATCGTGACAACAGCCGGATGCCTGACGTTTGGGAAAAATGATAGCACGCCGATCCCTATAACATGTGCGCAAACATTTCAATGTTTCTACTGAAGTAAAGACAAGAGACCATATAAAGTTATCACAGAAAGCTCTGATCAAAAATCACAGTACTCTTAACATTCGTAAGATTATTTGTAATAATGATAATCAGGGATTGCAAAATCACCAACATTAATAGAAAAGGAATAAAAGAGTAGGAATAAAATTTATATCAGCAGATCAAGCAAATTGTTTGTGAAGAATAATTATTTTGACACTAACGCTTTAAAAGTGTATATTCCGAGAAGATTTGTTTCTATCTTGGGAATAGTTAGGGACATAAGAAGAGATATAACCGATGAAGAAATTATAAGGACTAGACCCCAGTGTAAATGTTATAAGGGTGTGAGGCTGTTTCCTCGTGCAGAAAACACGGATCGCACTAGGCGATTGCCAATCGGATTATACAACACTCGGGCGCCAGTTACAATGGGTTTTACAAGGTTGTAACGCCTTGACGGTTCCTCACTTATGGCCGGGGTCGCCTTTAAACAGTGAAGAAGGGTTCGGTTACAATCTAAGGTAGTAGCGATTGTCCGATTCGGCTTCTTTCACAGCAGGATTAGTCGGATGGGAAAGACAAAAGTCGTGGTTAATTAAAATTATATTCGTGCACACACAATTAATAAAAACGGTAAAATGTGAGGTAAGGGCGGCTAGACGAGGTGAGCTGACGAAACAAGGCTGTTAAAAATGCTTGGAAGCGGGGAGAGTGACGAATGGCGGATGCACAGGTGCACCAATTGGTAGGCAACGGCAGAGTATCGTCCTATATGGCAGATGCGCTCACGTATTTCTTCGTCGGCACTAAGACGTAGGTCCAGCAGCGACTTTGGCTCGATCAATCGACGCACAGTGCGAACCCAAAGCTGGGACGCCAACGGTTCCCGGTCGAGTGACCCTAGAAGGGACTACCAAGACCGGCAAGTGACTTTAACAAATCCGATGACATCGGGCAAACAAACTGGCAAGGAGCGCCTCCGTGAGAGCGTTGTGACCTCAACCTCCGAGTGTTCACCACAATGCCAACGAGAATTGACAGGTATCGGCGCCGCAGTAGGAGATACCCCTGATGGATGTAAATTTGGAAACCCCAAGCTGGGACGCCAATGGGTCTCAGTCGAGTGACCCTAAAAGGGACTATCAAGACCGGCAAGTGGCCTTAGCAAATCGGCTGACAGCGGGCAAACAAACTGGCAAGGAGCGCCCCCGTGAGAGCGTTGTGACCTCAACCTCCGAGTGTTCACCACAATGCCACCAGAATTGACAGGTATCGGCGTCACAGTAGGATAACCCCGGACGGAACGTGAAATAGGAAACCCCAAGCAGGGACGCCAATGGTTCCTGGTCGAGTGACCCTGAAAGGGACTATCAAGACCGGAAAGTGTCCTTAGCAAATCTGCTGACAGCGAGCAAACAAACTGGCAAGGAACGCCCCCGTGAGAGCGTTGTGACCTCAACCTCCGAGTGTTCACCACAATGCCACCAGAATTGACAGGTATCGGTGCCGCAGTAGGATAACCCCTGACGGACGTAAATTAAACGGACGTATATTCAGTAGGACGACACCCTGACGGAAAAATAAGCGGTAGCAACGGTATAAAAATGGGCCTTACCAATTCCGGGCACTTTACTTTCACTGCGTTCACGAGTCCTGTCTCTCTTATTACCAAACACAAAATCGTCGAACTCTAACGGTGATGCAGTCGAATTCGGAGAATAGCGTCTTTCGAGTTTAACTTTCGCACGTCTGGTTCGTTACCGAACTCGGAAAACTCGGAAATTGCAATAATTCACGAATCGAAGAAAGCTACTTATCAAGAATCAACAATAATTGCTAATCACTCGCAGAAGTAAGTCAAGAATGAATAATCAAAGAGCTAATTATACACCGAATTAATGAATTGTCTCGTCGGGGGGCCTTTTATAATCTCGGTAACATATGAGCAACCACGTGGTCAAAATCTCGCACTTACGGGCGGTAGGGGTCCAAATTCGCCTTCTGATTGGTGGTACCTGACATCATGTCCTTCTGGAAGGAAATCGAAAAATTTCATTATAAGGTAATTTCGTCAGATACCACGCGACTTTTTTTGCACATGTTTACGGGCGCAAAAACGAGGAACGGACGGTAGATAAGAGGGTCTTATCTGACGGACAAAAACAACTGCGATTGTTTTTCCACGTAGGAGCTCGCTGAAAATAACGGACGAATTTAATTCGAATTATATATTATATAATAAACATGAATGTAAATTATAAGATTTGTGAGTACAGGGCTCGCACGGAAATTACTGAACTTCGTTACAAGGGTTACAAGGGGACTTTTTGGAGTTATCGAGGAAATAATATTCCTGGTGGGTATAAATCCGAAACCGTTGTATCGATTATGCCCAAAAACGAACTCATCTCTCACATTCGGATGTGCAACCTATCCTGAAAATTGCAAGTCTCTATCTCCTTTCGTTCGAAAGTTATCGAGGCAACGGTCACCCATCCAGCTACTGAACTCACACAAGGCTACTCGGATCTCCAACAATATAGATCCGATAGTGTTCAAACTTGGAACTTGGCAGTAGAATTGGGTTCTGAAGGCTCTCTCGCAGCGAGGTGGGACGAATAGTTTGTCATATAAAGAATTTTGTTTTTTTAATTTTCTGATACGATCCTCACAAAATTTCGCAAGAATTTTCGCGTTGACATTCTACAACTAATAAACATGTTTGAATTGGATCAGTTTTGTGTTTTTCGAGTAATTGAGGAAAAAACAACCGAAATTCGGATGGGTATAACTCCCAAACCGTTTGGTCATTTATGCCTACAGACAAACTGAAATGTCGCATTCAGATCATAGACCTAATAAACCCTCTGGACACCGCTTAGAGAGAGAGGAATCTAGGCCGGGACTCATGACAAGGATGGAATGCTTTGTGGCAAAACATCTATTAATTGCTTTCTTTTCAGAAGTTTTATACGGTATTATTGTGTTTTCTAATGCTTTATAAGTAGAATTTGAGTTATTTTTTTTTTTGAATTAGAGTATTAAGACTGGTATTTGATAATGGTGCATTCATGTTGTGCCATAAATTGTACGAGGAGATATAAAAAAGGAGAAAATGTAAAATTCCATAGAGGTGAGTACCTATACTATCTAATTACACTTTGAATAAATCCCACTTTTGTTCGATTTCTTTTCTGTCTTCTGCCTATTCTGGAGAAAATAATTTGACTTATTTACTTAGATTTCCAAAAAATGAAGTTTTACGGAAAAATTGGATAATATCTATGAAAAGAAAGGACTTTACACCAGGTGAATGGACAAAATTATGTGGAGATCATTTCCTCCAAAGTGACTGAACGGAATGTTCATGGAAATTTGGTTTTGAAAAATGATTCTGTACCTTCAGTTTTCAATTTTCCAGCACATTTGCTCCCTAATTTTTATTTTCTATGTTAGATACAGTCTGATAATATAGGAATAATTTTTATGATTATGTAATAATATAAATACAGGGTGTTCCTAAATTGAACGTACAAACGAAAAGGGGAGATTCCTTAAGTTAGTCACAACCTACTATATCTACTAGCCTGGAAGATGATAAAATGGCAACACAGCTCCGAGACGTACTCTCTGTTGTTGTTGTTTGTAAAAATGGACGATTACCTCTGATTCTGGAGTTAACCATTATTGTTTTTCGCTGGCATTTCGTGGTATTTTTTGTGTACAACGGTGTCAAATGTGAATTAATGCAATGCAGTGATAAATATGGTCGGATATTCAATGTTCTGTGATTTAACTGCAGTGTGTAAATAGTGAAATTTCCTTTGGATTATTTTTTACTTATTGGAGATGAGTACATTTAAGTTCAGACTATAGACAACAAGATGGACTAGAAATATGAGTGAAATAGAACTTTCATTTCTTCCGATTTTATAAAACATTTTGATGACCTTTCTAATAATTTTTCAACAAAAATTGATACATCTGGATAGGAGATCAAGAAGCTAAAATAATCTATTTATTTTTATATATATGTATTCAATTTCCAAAAGTCTGCATCTGTAGATGCTTCAGTTGAAATCAATAAGGATCTTATTAATCATTAAAAATGTTCAGATTTTCTGCAGTGATTTGAAATGGATTCTTCCTTTCGATCTTACCTTTACCCGAGCAGATGATGGTCTCAACCTCAGATCAATAAGTAAACATTTCCCGCTACAGAAATATAATTAATGGGGATTCAGATTCGGAATTTATCAATTTGTATTATCAACATTTTTACACAGTTCAGATCAGAAAATAATGTGAATTTACTCTTTGTAGCATTGAATTGATATTCTGAATTCACATAGACTTGCAGCATCTCATAAATGTCTAATCGTCCTGAAAATTTACTCAGTTGCTAATTTTGGGTTTTAGATAACGAATCTGAAGTTGAAAGTCCGTGCTCTCTTCAAGTTTTTTTTTTATTTAAATCCCAAAGTGTCCAAAATCACAACACTTCATCTCGTAATTACATTGGTTTAAACTGTTTTGTCGGTAAATATTCATCATAAATAAGATCTTATTGTAGTCCTCATCATTTTTCGACAGTAAATCATTTGAAAAATGATGAAATAGTCAAAATTTCATCAAAATCCAGCGCTACCGCATTGAAGGAGTATGCCTCTAAGAGACGATTAATTGCGGCGTTGTCAGACTGTGTTCCAGGCTATCTCTATAGTCGGCTGTGAGTTAGTTTAAGTTAAAAAAGTCCCATAAACATGGGGTCGCAAACGTTTCGTTTTCGAGATACAGAGTGTTGAAGTTTGAATTTTTTTCAAGTTTTTTTCTAATAGTATCTACACTTCACAATATATTCAACTGAAATTTGGCATAGATATTACATTTTAGAGTTCTCACCACGTGACATGGCAATTTCGATAGAAGATCTACAGGGTGATATTTTTTCTGGAACACTGCCACCTGTTCTTCTGCAGAACTTTTTTTTATCATAGTTACGAGAATTACGAGAGAATCGTTCAAAATTTTTTTTCTCGAAATCGTTGGTAGATACGACAAAACTACAAGAGACCGAAAAGTTTAGTATAAGAACAAAGCTTTTTTTTACATTTTTTCAAATTAACAGTTGCTCACAAAAAAAAAGTTCTGCAGAAGAACAGGTGGCAGTGTTCCAGAAAAAATATCACCCTGTAGATCTTCTATCGAAATTGCCATGTCACGTGGTGAGAACTCTCAAATGTAATATCTATGCCAAATTTCAGTTGAATATCTTGTGAAGTGTAGATACTATGAGAAAAAAACTTGAAAAAAATTCAAACTTCAACACTCTGTATCTCGAAAACGAAACGGTTGCGACCCCATGCTTATGGGACTTTTTTTTTCTTAAACTCACTTAAGGAATCTCCCCTTTTCGTTTGTACGTTCAATTTAGGAACACCCTGTATACATATAATATATATATATATATATATATGTATATCCTATCAAAATAAATGCTTAAATATTATATGCTTATTATTTCGATAATCCCCTCTCAACTATGTCCTACATCTGGTAATTGAAAAACAAAATTTGATCATACAATTGCTTGGGACTCTCCCCAGGCTTTGTCATTCAACAATGATATTCAGATCATCAAAAACATTATCCTGATTTCTTTAAATATATACTCTTCACCGCGATTTCTAGTATTGTTATATTTGAAAGTTCATCAAGTGAGATATATTCTTTTGGCAAAGGTACCGAGCACATAAGAAGTTTTATAGGATGCGTGACCGCTCTTGGTATGAATTTGAACAAGCGCGCCAAAGCATACTGACGTCACGTCAGTGCTTTTCCAATTTATTTAAACCTCTCCCTGTAATATCACTAGTTTAAAAAAATGCCATTCAAACATTATTTTTATTTAAATGGGAAAGTTTAGCGGCTCCTTTTGCGGAAATACCCGTTAAACCTTCCCATTTAAGTATACTCCGCCAAACTATATCTTGTTTTCTATATTATTTTTATTCTTTGAGTTTCGACGGTTTTCTTCTGAAATAGCGATGTGAAATGATATGTTTACTTGGAATAAAACCCGCCCCAAATCAAAATCACAAGTTTCCAGACAGTCCCATTTAAAAAGGAATATATTTGAGTTATGCCGGTTTAATTCCAAATTTGCTATATGAATATAAAATCATGCTATTAAAACTGAATCCATGTTTTATTTAACGCATGACTTTTTTATTTTATTCTAAATATCCTAGCATAAATTATGAAATTTATTGTATTCGAACATGCTTTCGAATTACGGTCTCTCTGTATCTAGCCACAATTAGCTCCATCTCTCTCTCGGACCTCTCTCTCGGGTGTATTCCGCATTCGACTCTTTGGAAATGAATTCGTACGCCGTGTCCAGAGGGTTTATTAGGTCTATGATTCAGATGCACAACCTAACCTAAAAATTTCAAGTCACTATCTCTTTCCGTTCTCAGGTTATCGTGACATAAATAATATTTTTAATAATTTTTTTCTTGAATTTTCTAGTGATACGATTGTCAAAAAATTTTACAAACGTCCCCAGGTTTGTATTCTACAACTACTCACCAAGTTTCAATTCGATTGGATGTGTAAACAAAATTATTACACGGAAACGATTATGCCCAATAACGAACTTGTCCGTCGTATTCGGATGCGCCACCTACCCTGAAAATTTCAAGTCGCTACCTCTTTCCGATCTCAAGTTATCGTGGCAACGGACGGCTGGCCGGCCGGACAGAATAAAATTTGACCTCAAATTCCTCCTCAGGGATTCGAACCCAATCGTTTGAGACCATTTTCGGCAAATAACAGACATTTGGGAGAAATGATATCGCGATGTAATCCAGAACATACGCGCAAAAAGTGGCAAAGCCCTGTGGACAGGAGCTTCTACAAATCATATCTCCTAAATAATGGGTTTCTCAGAGTTGGGAATGATATCAATGGATTCTTATAATAGAACGCATCATAAAAGAAACTAAATTGAAATTAAATAACGAACTTATACGAGATATTTATTCCTCAAATCTGCTCTGAAAATTAATTTATATCGATTGAAACTTAGCCAATATTCCAGTTTGTTTTCACTGGAGATATTCTGAACCCAATATGATTTACTCACCAAAGTATATATTTCCATCATCATATGGATATCCAAGGGCATATGGGGTATATAATATATAGTTATATAATATCCCACAATTGGTCATTTTGCATTCAATCATACTTTACCTTCTAGAAATTAATTTGACATTTCTCTCATAGGCAGATAAGATGACATTGATGAGCAGTGAACACAGATAGAGCACAGACAGATAGAATTCGCATTCTGTGAAAACATGACAGCATGAAGTACGATGTATTATTGAAATTTAGAAAAATAATATCTCCGAAAGTAATAGTTTTTTAGAGTTGAGAATGATATCAATCGATTCTTATGATGAACCTGCATCTTAAAAATATAAATTTAAAATTTTTAATGTACACAAAATTTTTGTTCGTTAATCCGAAACCATAAGGCCGATTTTGCCAATATATGTCAAGCTGTCCATTCTTGACAAAAATGCAGTTTCCTTTACTGTGAAATAACTACCCGGCTGGTTTTGCCTAATAACGAACTTAACCGAGATACTTATGTCCCAAACCTACTCTGAAAATTTCAACTGTCTAGATAATTCCGTTCGAGAGTTATCGTGTTAACGGGTGGAACGGCCAGAAAGAATGGATTTTGACAACGAATTCTTGATCGGTGAGTCGAATCAAATCGTAAAACCATTTCCATCCAAAAATTCGACAATTTAAGACATTTGGGCAAATTGATAAGCAGTCCATTCCGAGGAACAAGATCACCAATTATGTCTATTCTATTTAATCAAATTGAGACAGAATCAAGTCAAACTTTGATATCTTGGCGCTTTTGTTTCTCGATACAGAGCTTAGACTATAGAAGATATACCTACTCTTTCTATAGTCTAAGAAACAGAGTGCTCAAATGTCTGTATTTTCGAATTTTTGGCTGAAATTGGTCTCGAACGTTTTGGTTCGACTCACTTATCAAGAATCCGTATCAAAATCGATTCTGTCCTACCGTCCGTCTGGCCGGCCGTTCACACGATAACTCTCAAACAAAATGAGCTAGACAGTTGAAATTTTCAGAGTAGGTTTGGGAGATAAATAACTCGGTTACGTTCGTTATTGGACGAAATCGGCATGGTGGTTTCGGAGTAACGAAATAAAATTTTATTTTGACGTTAGTGCGATGCCATCCACATAATTTATTTTCTGAGAATGCAATTATCAAATCTGTCAATTTCGAAGGCCTGTAAAATAGTCAGTGTTCTTAGCGACGAGCGGCAAAGAATGATACAAAGCCAATCGCGATGTTACAGTCATTTATAAAGACCCTGTATTTGCTGTTGATGTTGAAGCATGGCCAGGTAGTCCCCATGAATTTATCTTTCTCGGATTATCATAATGTATCCACTTGCCAGTGATGATACGATCTAAATAATCCTTTTTATGCCTAGCAAGCAGAATTTCATTCATGCATAATCGTCATTGAACATCTCTCGGCTTCAGTTCGTATGCAACCCAATTATTTTAATTATTATTATTATTATAATTAATCGATTCTGTCCGGCCAGCCGGCCGTCCGTCTGTCCGTCCGGCCGTTAACACGATAACACTCGAACGGAATGAGCTAGACAGTTTTCAGAGTAGGTTTAGGAAATAAATATCTCGGCTAAGTTCGTTATTGGGTAAAATCGGCCAGGTAGTTTTGGAGTAACAGAAAATTTTTTTTTTACAGTAAACATTCTGATTTCAATTTTTTTTCAGATGCAGTTTCATCATATGAATCCATTGACCTCATTCTCAACTCTAGCAAACTAATACTTTCGGAGATATGATTTATCAAAATTTCAATAATAATTATTCTCTATTCTATGATTTCATAGGATACTCTAATTATAATTTCCTGATGTATGTAAATCCAACATCAGATGGGTCATAGACCTACGTATTGAATTCAATTACAAAAATTCTTGAAAATTGACGCATAGAAGCCAAATTGAAAAAGTGGGAAAGCCCTATGGACAGGAGCCTTGGCGCTCTTGATCAAACTTTGACAAATCACACGATTATTCTTGAACGGAATGCGCTAGACAGTTGAAATTTTCAGAGTAGGTTTGAGGGATACATATCTCGGTTAATTTCTTTAGTGGGCGAAATCAGTGTGACAGTTTCGGAGTAACGGAAAAAAAACATTTTTTTTTACAACACAACTTTCAAATTCAATTTTTTTAAGATGCAGTTTTATCATAAGAATCCATTGTTATCATTTTCAACTCTAACAACCTAATACTTTCGGAGATATAGTTGTTCAAAATTTCAATAATACATCGTAAGTTCTATGTAGGTATTCACAGAATGTGAACACAGAATTTGTCTGTGTGACTATCAATAAATGTCGTCTTTTCTAGCTATTAGAGATTGTCAAATCGTATATTTTCTCTTGGAAAGCAAAAATTCGATTCTTGAATTTGTGAATATATACAAGACTCTTTTGATGTAGTTTATGGAGGCAATAGGAAAGAAGAACATAATGGAAACATCAAAAGAAATTACTGTTTGTTGACCACTGAGGTTAATATTACCTTTAACTTCCTAAGTTGTGTGACATGTTCCTATATACAGTATTTTCAGAATGTTGCTAGCAAAAAATGCTGAAACATGGATCTACATTTTTGCGCGTATGTTCTATTGTCCATTCTTCTGTATTGGACACCCTTAATCGAATTTACCATGGTTAATTATGTCGTCCATTCTCCTGTATTGGACACTTAATTCGAATTTACCATGGTAAATTTGAATTAAGAGTGTCCAATACAGGAGAATGGACAACATAATTAACCATGGTAAATTCGATTAAGGGTGTCCAATACAGAAGAATGGACAATAGAACATACGCGCAAAAGCTTCTGACTTCACGTCAGTGCTTGAACCAATTTTTTTTGAGTTAAGGTCCATACCTACTATTAAATTTTAAATTATGAAAAGAGGATAGTATTTTATTAATATATTTTGAACTATTAAAATAATTTGTTCGTCAGCCTCTACCTACTCAAATATCAGGAATAAATGGACAATCTGCTATGATTGTCTCCAGCCCCGCTCTAGACATTTCGATGATATTTTCCTTAGGTATTTCGAGTTGTGAAAACTATGCACCGAGTGTAAGTTGCAACAACCCATTCCACGAGGTTGAATCATTGCAGATTGCTCATTCAATCAGGATAAATAAATTTAATGAAAATTTTTGAAATATTAAAGCATTGAAAATTGTTCTTTTTTTTAAATGATAATTTTTGAAGCATTTTTTTTGTAAACGACACTTTTTCAAAATTTAATTTCATACATGATGCAGTTCTATCATAAGAATCCATTGATATAATTCCCAACTCTGAGAAACCAATACTTTCGGAGATATAATTTGTCTGTTTGAACAAGAGCGCCAAAAAGCTCATGTCCACAGGGTTTGAACCAATTTTTTTTATTTTACGTTAAAAAGGTACTTCTGTCAGAGCAATAATCAGAAATTGTGGTGAGTTGGCAATGTTTCCATGGTAACTTCTAAAAACTCACATTTTTGAAAGTTGGATTTAGAGGTAAAATATTCCACTACTACAAAAATTATATTCTTCGATCTCAGTTCAATTCTGGTTAAATCAGCTAAGAAGATATAGAAACACGCGATGGGACAGTCCGTTGTTATTCGTGAATAAACTATGAATAGAATAGATGATATATTGACAATTTATTGAACGAGAAACGAGAAACTATAAAAAACTGTCTACATTACATCATCAAATACACGTACAATACTGACTAGTTATCCAAGACACGGTTATTAAGAAAATAATGTTTCACGTTTTATGCTGACTATTGATCTTCTTATCTATAAAATCATCGAATCCTTTCATCCGTCCAATCTTGGTTCTGAGTATCATTCGAAGATAATCGTTATTGTCCATTCCTTCGAAAAATTCGTCATAAGAACATGCGTTAAAATATTTGCTTCTTGTGACTGATGGGCAATAACAAGGTGCGCATTTCTTTAATTCATTATTTTGGTTTGTTTGAGTATCCGCATTCCTTGCAAAACACAGTCCCTTTGTTTTGTATCGACCTTTTTTAAATTTTAAACGTTGAAGTTCCTCTATAATCCTGTCAAGGGTGTACACGATCTCTTTATGGTAAGTATTTAAAATATCGGAATCTCCGATTGGATACGAATCCACTAACACTTTATATTCCTGATTTTTTGTATCATTTCGATTCATTGTTGAGTTAGCCTGTAAGCATATAGAAGTTTGTGTTATGGACTTAGGATCAGTAGAGCAGCTCTGAAATGTTTTCAAGGGCATTGAAGAGGCTGTATCCACATATCGTAGGGTGTTTTCTAATATTTCTGTTGTTTTCTTCGAAATATCTGAACTTTTTCTCTCTGGCACTTGAAAATTAATTCTGCCATATTTTTTCTGTTGAGTTGGATTAGAATGTTGGAGTAACCTATTCACATGACGTTTCTCTATTATTTCCTCCTGTATCGCATGTAATGAAGGGTTTTCATTTTCTGAAATATTTTCGGGATATCTGATCTCCGAAAGTTCTGTTCCTACTTGTGGAATTTTGTGAGTTTGAATTGAATCTTCTTCAAATAATTCTCCATCAGTCATCTTCTTTGGTCTATTTGTTTCTAGTTGTAATACTTTACGTGTACCAATTAATTCTTCTACTACCTCCGGACCATTTGTACGTTTTTGCGAATCTCTTTTTAATTGTTTCTCTTTTTCTGGATAAACTAACTCTTCCCTTATCTCTCGATCCTTTGTTCTTTTCAGCTGCTTAAGTTGCAGTGGTTTCACTATTTGTGTTTTCAGTAATTCTTCTACTACTATATGATTATCATTTCTATTATTGGTATATTTGCTTCGTTGATTATTTTTTTCTGAATATCCTGTTGAAATCTTCCTGGATTCTGTGAATAAATTTAACAGTGAAAGCTTGAATATAATACATTTTGAAAGCTATCACGGAAATCTTTATTTTCCTAGTTTGTTGAATAAGAGCACAGAGATATAAAAACAAGATACATACAAGACCTGATCGAGATTGGAGGGTCATAGCTGTGGAGAGGTTGAAGTTGTTTTTATATGCTTTCTTCTGTATCTAAAGGTATTTAGTGAAAGTCACTCGAAGCAAGCCAGCTTGAGTTTTGCATTATATTTCTAGTGACTGTTACTCATAAAATGATTATCAAGACTTTTTATCTGGGAAATTTGTGAAGGAAATCGCGTAATTAAATTGAGTGTCTTTGAGGGACGTTTTGATAGGTAAATTGAAGCTGGTTTGCCAAGTCGAATGAGGATAGAAAATATTATATTTAATTAATCTTCATAATAAAAGATATTTGAAGCGAAATAATTTTTTGACCATTTCTCGCTTCGATTTAAAATTCAATAGCTCTCACCAAATCACGCCATAAATACAAAACACAAAGTACTTTATTCTTTTACTTTCTTTTTAGATGGTTCTGTACCTTCAAGACTCGGAATGATTGGAGCCTTATCGGAATCATTAGTAAGGAATAGCCTTTGTAAGGCTGTCAGGAGAACTTGGCTTCCATCTTGGCAATAACATTTATCTCCTTTGAAACAGTTCTCACACTTTTTTTGATTACTTATAGCTCTGATCAAATTAGAGTACATACTTCCTCTTTTTCTGCTGATGTCTTCTATTTTGAAAGCTGGAAAGAGTCATTCGTTAGAGATTTATCTTCATTCACCCATTATATCTCACCATGTGTTCTGGATTTTCGACCCACAGTACATTTATAACTTTCAGGAAAAACAATATTTGCGTCTAATTCTTGAAAATACACCTCGTTCTTTGAAGCTGAGATCCATGTTCTAGAAGATTGATTACTTAAATCCATCTCCAAATCACTATCAGGGAAATCCTCCGAATATTCACTGGTAGAATATGTATCCTGATCCAAAGTTTCTGTATTCTTTGAGAATTTCGTACCGTTTTGAATAACCAATGAGTATTCCAATTGGACTTTATTATTATCTACACTTCTTAATGCTTCTCGATTCAAATTGTTCATAGTGAAATATCTGCGTTCTTTCCAAAAATAGATCTGTAACGATTTATTCGAATTTAGCAGAATTAGCTCAATTACTTAAACAGGATCACTCGATTACGAAGACCTAGTGCCTTCAAATTCAAAATTATGTAAGACTACTCCATAGGAATTTACCAAGGAGCATTAGCATCCATATTCAGGTTCGGGGGCCGTTCCTCGAACCATATGGTTCGGAGCACGGCCTGGAACGTACTCGTATGTCATCACTTACATCATTCAGAGGATGTTATGTCAACGAAAAGCGCATTTCGGACTTTCGGAGTAACGTTTGCTTGAGGCACAGTCTGAGAGCATTGTGGTGCTTTAATTCCAGTTCTCCATTCTAATCATATAATAATAAATCTGAATTCTTGCTTGTTTGTTACCTCTTCATGCCTGAATGATCCAACGGAAAGTCTTAAAATTTTGTATACGGATGACTGGCCTTGCTAGTACTAATTTTAACCCAATTGAGCCACATGGCTCAATATTCAAAAGATGAATGAATCATTCAAATTATCACAAGTCACAGAAAATACTGTCTATACCGTTCAATTCCAAGTAAACTCCTATTTTCTTTCCTGAATGGATACTTTTCGGATATAAATCAACTGGCTAAAATTCATTTACTAGATCGTAATTGAAGCACGAAAGGAGGCTAATTCCAATCATAAAACTGTAACCGGAAACAATTAGAGAATCTATTGTCCAAAATATAATATAAACGATTTTCATCAAATAAAAATAGATAGCTCCTAGTGGCTAGTATGAATTAGGAAAATCAGTTATGTTTTCTGTAGCGTTTGTACCTGTATCCTTACACGACATTAGGTACAGCACTGTTAATTTTTTATCCAACAGTGATGATTGCCACTACCCTAAGTTTAGGACATTTTTCCTAGCCCTGGGATTGAATTTGGGACCTCCGGGTCCGTAGTCCGACACTGAGGATAGCTTGTATAGGTAGATATAACAAAATTCATTGCTCATTCGTTATCCGACGATTACTTGCAGAACTGATCAATTTCTCAACATATCAAGGGAATTCACGTCTGGAAATCTGATGCCTGTTTAAGGTTCTCGTCATCCATCTTCCAGCGAAAGCTTTCGAAATTTTCTTCATTTTATATTTATGGCTAATAGAAACACACGCAATCTACAATCCAAAAAAGTGTTCAAATTTATAAAGCTTACATTAGTATTACACTAGAAATATACACTGTATATTAATAACCTATCAACAGAATGGGAAGAATCACAACTTGCTGACAATTAACCCAACAAAAAATACCAAACGAAGAGTGTCAGTCAAGAAGCTTTAGAGCCTTTTTCAAACAATCTAAGGTTATGACCGAAATGTCGATAAACACGAAATCATAGCAGGTTGTGCAATGTTTGTCCTTTTATACGACACTCAATAAATATCTTCTCATATTAATATTCCCTGCCTTTAAAGGTACCCTATTCAGGATGTTGGGGATAAATGGCAACCCATTAATTTTCTGTACTCAAGATATTCGTATTAAATTGTCTCAAACGATTAGGTTCCAGATTAGGATACTGATGAAGAATTTGCGATCAAAGTTGATCCTGTCCGGATATCCTTATAGTGGCAACGGTTGGCCTTTGCCACGATAACTTTCTGACGAAAAAAGATAGTGACTTGAAATTTTGAGGGTAGATTGCTTATCCCAATACGACGGTTGCATTCGTTAATGGGCATAATTGATCGAAGTTGGGGAGTTAAAAATTTGTTTTTAAACAATACAGATCCGATCGAATTGAAACTTCTTAAATAGTTGTAAAATGCCAGCACAAAGAGTTTTTCGAAATTAAGTGAGGAAAATTTTAAAGAAATAATCAAAGGAATTGGTATAAGCGCTGTGAACAGGAGGTTTGGCGCTCTTGTTCAAACTTTGACGAATAATATCTCCGAAAGTATTGTTTTCTCAGAGTTGAGAATGATATCAGTGGAATCTTATGATAGAACTGCATCGTAAAATAAAATAAATTGAATAAGAATCTATTGATATCATTCCCAACTCGAAGAAACCAATACTTTCGGAGTTATGATTTGTCAAAGTTTGAACAAGAGCGCCATTGCTCCTGTCCACATTTTCATTTTGGCTTCTGTGCCTCAATTCTCAAGAATTTTCGTAATTAAATTCAAAATGTAGGTCTATGACCCATCTCATGTTGGATTTATATACATCAGGAAATTATAATTAGAGTATTCTATGAAATCATATAGAATTGAGAATAATTATTGAAATTTTGAAAAATCATATCTCCGAAAGTATTAGTTTGTTAGAGTTGAGAATATCATCAAAGGATTCTTATGATGAAACTGCATGTTAAAACTGAATGAATTTAAAATTTGTGATGTAAAATTTTTTTTTTTGTTACTCCGAAAACACCTGGCCGATTTTGCCCAATAACCCACTTAACCGAGATATTTAACCTACTCTGAAAATTTCAACTCTCTAGCTCATTCCGTTTGAGAGTTGTCGTGTTAACGGCCGGACGGACGGCCGGACAGAATCAATTTTGACCATGGATTATTGATCAGTGAGTCGAATCAAATCATTTAAGTCCATTTTCAGCCAAAAATTCAAAAATTACAGACATTTGGCAAATTAATAAGCACTCTGTTCCGAGGAACAAGAGCGCCAAAAATGTTATGCATCTCAGAAACTATCCATCCCTAGGGAGCCTTCGAAACCTAATTCTAAAGCTAAGTCCAAATTTGAACACTGTTGGATCTATTTTGAAAGATTTATTGAAAAATTTGGTTCAAGCCCTGTGGACAGGAGCTTTGGCGCTCTTGTTCAAACTTTGACAAATCATATCTACGAAAGTATTGCTTTCTCCGAGTTGGGAATGATTTCAATGAATTCTTATGATAAAACTGCACCATTAAGGAAATTTAATACAAATAATAGTTTATTTATCAAGATTAAATGAGCAATCTTCAATACTTCAAGGCTGAGTCTTCCTGATATTTGAGTAGGTAGAGGCTGACGAACAAATTATTTTAATAGTTCAAAAAAAATATATTAACAAAATACAATCACCTTTCCATAAATTAATAGTTTATACCACTAACACATTAATTCTGTATTATGAACCTTAACTCAAGAAAAAATATTTGATACATAAATGTAGGTCCATATTTCAGCCATATTTTTTGCTAGCAACATCATGAAAATACTGTATAGAGGAACATGTCTCACTACTTGAGGACGTAAAAGGTAATATTAACCTCAGTGGTCAACGAACAGGAATTTGTTTTGATAATTCCATTATGTTCTTCTTTCATAATGCCTTCATAAACTACATCATCAAAATTATCCAATTCTAAATCTTCTGAAACATCATACCGAATTTATACATAAATTATTCAATATGAAACCGGTCAATATTATTTTCGGTTTCAAAACAGTCTTGTAGATATTCACAAATTCAAGAATCGGATACTTGTTTTCCAGCAGAAAATATTTTCAAACTGTAGCGTGCTACACGTAAATTGTTTACCCCTGTATTTATTTCCACCTAATATATCCCGAAGAAGTAAAACGTACTTGTGCGATGGCAGTGCATACCTATGTCTTATCTTCAACACATGCATGCGCGAATAATTGACGAGGTCCTTTCTTTTCGTTTTGGATCGTCATTGAGAACGTTAAAAAGAATACTCGTAATTTTCCAGTGATTGATCTATATCATTATTTCGGTATTTTACCTTATATTTTTGTGTTATCTTGAAAACCCTTTAAGGGTTTTTTTTTCTGGAAGAAAGTTTTTCTCGAAGAAAGTTTTTCTGGAAGATTTTTCTGGAGGAAAAATTTTCAATTTCATACATTCCTGAGACTTGTGTTGATATTGGATTCCTTGAAGAAATTCATATTTCCCGAACATCTTGGAATAACTGAAGTTGACTTAATACTGGAGATTCCCTCATCTTATATACAGGCAGGTCCGAAAGAAATAAGGGAGTTTCACCAACCTAACTTCCTGGCCATTCATATACAGGAGTTCCCAAACAAAGGAGAGATTTTGCCAACCATTCTCGTATTCGCCATATATACAGGGAAGTCAATTTTAGTGAATATTTTCCTAATGAAATATACTGAAATTATAATATATCAACTAGATTTTCTCCCTTTGCCGAAAGCTTGTTTGTAAATATTTTACTGGTACCAGATAATTTGTATTTAATGTGAATAAATACTTGTATTCGTGAGGATTGTGATTTGCTTGGGTTTCTTGTTCCTTCCATTCTCGGAACTCAGAGATTAGACCTACGACCACTCTTAACGACTGAGCTCGGGTAATTGAAATCAGTTTGAAGCCCGAAAGGCTACAAATTTTGGCGCCCAACGTGGGGCTCTCTTTTTTTTTGGAAAATAATTTTTTTTTAATCTCTGAGTTTGGATGGGATGACTTGAGCCTGGTGGCACGTCACAATCTTCTTCGTGGTCTGATTTTGGAGTTATCTACGGATTTTTCGATTGATTCAATTGGCAATTATATCGGATTGTTGAGTTTTCATTTTCAGATTTGGTCGTGTCTAGATTTATCTTCAATTTTGCCATTCTGCTTAACCAATAATTTTATTTTCATTATGATGATTAATCCAAATTTTTTGAAACAGAATGAATTATCTTATGAGATTGCGATTCGTGGAATTGAAGTTCCGTCATCAGTGGATGACAAGCGGAAAATTTTGAGGGGTTTGCTATCCCAGGAATCCTCAGATCGCAGTTTCGTAGTTTTATCTGATCCTTATTCACTCGAAGAGAACATTGAAGGGATTAAGGAAAGTTTGGATGATCTCAGAGATGTTTGCTCTAAGTTCAGCTCAAAATCGCCCCATGTAGATTATAAGCGCCTAATTTCTCGTTTAACTCATGTGTCAGGTAGAATACATCGGTTATCGTCTGAAAACGATGATGAATCTGTCATTAAACAGAATCTTTTTAAAGAGGTTCTTCTGATCGAATCTGATATTGCTGAGAAGATTTCTGGTCCAGATGCACTAGTTCCTTCTACTTCCACTCCTGTTAAATCAACAGGATTGCAGAACCCCCTTTGCCCTCTCAATTTTCAAACTAACTCTAAATGTATTCCCGTATACAAATGGGGTCTGAAGAAATTTTCCGGGAAGGAACCATTGATTCCGTTCTTGGAATTGGTTGAATCCCTTAAAATCTCTAGGTGTTGCACAGATTCTGATCTGTTCGAATCTGCTGGAGATTTGTTTGAAAGCGAAGCCTGGACTTGGTGGCATAACAACCATATAAAGAATCGTTATTCTAACTGGAACGATCTAGTAACTGCTTTGAAATCTACTTTTCTTCATAGTAATCATGAGTCCGTCATGCTCAATGATATAAAGTCCCGTAAACAGAACCCTCGTGAGTCTGTTGCTATTTTCATCACGTCCATGGAAGCTCAATTTTATAGATTGAATAATTGTCCACCTGAGTCCGAAATGGTCAATATTATTAGAAATAATCTACTTTCAGATTATGTTAGGGCTCTTGTTTTGCAGGATATTGATTCGATATCTCAGTTAACGTCTATCTGCAGAAAAGTAGAAGACGCTCTCTGTTTGAATGTTTCAAATCAGCCGAAGAAGCTGGTAGTATCGGAAATTAGTTCTAATGTTAAATGTTGGAATTGTGGTGGAGAAAACCATCGTTATAGCGAATGTCGTAAGCAGAGAACACGTTTTTGTTATGGTTGTGGTCAGAAAAACGTGATCAAGTCCAATTGCCCACTTTGCTCAAAAAACGTAAAACTGGACCACAAATCCGCAGGTCTTGGAGGTCCTGCAGGCCAAAAACCTGCACAAAATCAAAAAGCAAAGTGGAACCAGAACAAAAACTAATATATATTCTTCAAATATAACTCTTGAAAAATCAGATTCATCTCACATTTATGAAAATTTGTCTCCTTCTGATTCTCTCAAAGTTGAACAAACTACCTCACCACCAGAAAACAATCCGCTATTAGAACTCCGTCAAAAGGACAATCGTCCTTACCTAACTGTCTATGTTGAAGGTGAACCCATATCATGCCTAGTTGATAGCGGTAGCAATGTGACCATTTTAGGGCACTCTTCCTTTCATCTTATGAGAAAGTTGAATTTATCTCTTAACTACGACGTATCGATTAACCTAACTACGGCTGATGGAAGGTCTCAGAACACCCTTGGCTATGTCAATCTCCCAATAAGTTTGAATGATACTGTTAAAATTCTCAAAGTACTTGTCGTTCCCTCTATTACTCATGACCTCATATTGGGTATGGACTTCATTCATACGTTCAACTTAACTCTCAATTTCGAAAATTTTACCTATGATTCCTCTTCCTTATCTTTAGATCCCTCGGTGGCCGTTGTTAGAGCCCTTCTCAGTTCTGATTCATTGTCTGATTCTCAAAGATTCGAACTGGATTTTGTTACTGACCTGTTCAAGACACTTGCACCTTCTGATAGATTAGGTAGGACTCATTTGTACCAACATCATATCGATACTGGTGATGCAAAGCCTATTAGGCAGAGACAGTATCCTCTTTCTCCGGCAATGCAGAAAGTTCTGAACGAAGAAATCGACAAAATGTTGGAACTCGACGTGATTAAACCAATTTCTGGGTGTAGCCCGTGGTTGTCTCCCCTCTGGATAGTTCCTAAGAAAGATGGAACCCATAGAGTTGTGTTTGATGCCAGGAAATTAAATTCCGTTACATTAACTGATAGTTACCCTATGCCTACTATTGATTCCATTCTAAGGAAAGTTCGTGATGCTTCATATCTGAGTTCTATTGATTTAAAACAGGCATTTTTCCAAATTCCTTTAGATGAAGAATCTAAAATAAAAACAACCTTCGGAGTCCCAGGTAGAGGCTTATTCTGTTTCAATGTATTACCATTCGGTTTGAATTGTGCCTGTCAAGCAATGGTAAGACTTATGGACATGGTAATTGGCCTTTCATTAGAGCCCTATGTGTTCTACTACGTTGATGACATAATTGTTTGTACTCCCACCTTTGAAATGCATCTCACTGTGCTCAGAAAACTTTTTCACTGTCTGCAAGCAGCAAATCTGACGATAAATTTTGATAAATGCCAATTTTGTAGACCATCCCTAATGTTCTTAGGTTTTGTGGTAGATGCAGATGGCTTAAGGACTGATCCATCTAAAGTTCAAGACATCTTAGATTATCCCACTCCGAAAAATACAACTCAGATCAGACGTTTGATAGGTCTCATAGGTTATTACCGCAGATTTTTACGGGATTTTGCTTCAGTGTGTAGTCCTATCACTGATTTGTTAAAAGGTAGAAAAAAGGGACAAGCAGTTGTGTGGACAGATGAGGCAAATGAAGCATTCCTACAAATAAAGTCATTGTTGACGTCGGCTCCTATTTTAGCAAGTCCTAATTTCTCAAAACCCTTTTGTATCGCTTGTGATGCTAGCGATAAAGGTATCGGAGCAGTTCTCTTTCAGGAGGAAGATGGGTTAGAACATCCAGTGGCATATTATAGTAAAATCTTGAATAAAAGTCAACGCAACTATTCAACCACTGAGAGGGAACTGTTGGCTATTGTCTTGTCGATTGAGAAATTTCGACCTTATATCGAGGGTACCGAGTTTACAGTCATTACTGACCATTCATCATTAGTGTGGCTTAATTCGATGAAGAATCCTAACCAGCGCATCTCTAGGTGGATTATGAGACTATCTTCATACCGTTTCAAAATTGTTCATCGCAGTGGATCTCTCAACACTGTGGCTGATTCTTTGTCTCGTCTTGCAACCGAAAGTGTGAAAGTTTCAATTTTGAATCTCTCTGAAATGATAACTGACAAATGGTATAAGAATTTCCTAACTAAAGTAATTGATAATCCTGAACTGTATCCCGAATTTCAAGTTAGCAATGGTATTTTATATGAACATATTTTGCCCAGGTTCCGTCTGATAAATGATTCTCCTGAATCGAAAATTGTTGTTCCAACTCCTCACAGACTGGAAATTATGAAGAAGTTTCATGATGAGCCAACTGCAGGACATTTTGGTGTTTACAAGACCTTACATCGAATATCTTCCTTATATTATTGGCCTCGGATGAAAAACTCTGTGATCAAATATGTTAAAAACTGCAAGGTATGTGCTTCTTGTAAGTCGGGAAACTTACCGCAAGCAGGATTGATGGGCAAGTATCGTAACATCAACTACCCATTTCAGTTTTTGAGTGCTGATTTGCTGGGTCCCTATACACGTTCAAAATCAGGTAACCAGTATCTTCTCGTTGTAACTGATTGGTTCACAAAGTTTGTTTTAGTACAGCCTCTATCGAAGGCTAACAGTAAAGCGATAGTGAAATTTATAGAAAATAATATTTTTCTAATTTTTGGAGTGCCTCAAATTTTTGCTGTGGATAATGGATCACAATTTATATCCTCCGAATTTAAGAATCTGATGAAAAAGTATAAAGTGCAGAAAATATTCTACAATGCACGTTTCCACCCGCAAATAAACCCTACCGAACGGGTGAATAAAACCATTTTTACCGCCATCAGATCATTCATAGATGGTGATCACAAACTTTGGGACCAAAACATTCAGCAAATTGCTCAGGCTATCAGACTTGCAAGATCTGAGAGTTTGAAATATAGTCCCTCATTTTTAGTCTTTCTTAGAAATATAGCCACTGATGGATCGTTTTTTGGTCTTATTTCAGAAAATGCTGATAATTCTATCACCATAGGGGATAAAGTGTTGGACTCGAATTTGGTACAACAACTACCAGAGCTCTATGAAGAAGTTCGAAAACGTCTGAAACATTCTTACGAGATCAACGCTCGTAGATACAATCTCAGAAGACGAGAAGTTCGTCTGAATGTTGGTGACAGGGTCTGGAAGAGAAATTTCGTACTTTGGGATGCTTCTAAAAATTTCACCTCAAAGCTTGCTCCCAAATTCGTCCCTTGCATAGTAAATAAGTTATTATCTCCCCTCGTTTACAGTTTAGTCGACCTGTCTGGTAAGGAATTGGGAAATTTTCATATTAAGGATTTGAAACCTGATCTAACCGAAGATGATAATGATTCTTTGGATATTGAGCCTGAATGATTCAGACAACTGTTTACAGGTTTGATTGTTTCCTGTGTTTCCTTCCATTAACTCCATTCCTTCCTACTTATGAAAGTATTTTTGCTTCAGTTTGGACTCGATCTCTATTTGAAATATTCAGGGTTATGTATCTTTGTTGATACATTTTTATCTTCTACCTATTTCTTTTTGGACCTTGTGCAATTACCTCTCTGTAATGGGGTGACCTATCTTCTACATCATAACCTGATGTATCTCTCCCCATAACAATTACCTTTATCTTCTGCCTTGGTTCGAAATTTTCCTTGGGCATTTACCTTTCTGCAGTGGAGTGATCTATCTTCTACATCTTTGCATGATGTATATCTCTCCATTACAATTACCTTTATCTTCTGCCTAGGATCAAATTTTTCCTCAACCCCTGATTATTTCTACTTCTTTTCGGAGCAACGTGTTGATATACGGTATCTAATCTCCATATATGTGTAAATGTTGCGTATCTACTGAGTTGTTCTGGAGTAATTAATTTTGTGTCTTACAGATGCAGGATGATGTCCATTCGAAGCCTATCTCTCCCTCTTATATCTTGTGATTCAATGGATCACTGGCGCCCAACTTTTCTCTCAACGTCTAGAACTGGAAAAAGCTCTTTGAAAGCAAAGACCTTTTCTTGGGGATATGGGGTAGTGTAGCGTGCTACACGTAAATTGTTTACCCCTGTATTTATTTCCACCTAATATATCCCGAAGAAGTAAAACGTACTTGTGCGATGGCAGTGCATACCTATGTCTTATCTTCAACACATGCATGCGCGAATAATTGACGAGGTCCTTTCTTTTCGTTTTGGATCGTCATTGAGAACGTTAAAAAGAATACTCGTAATTTTCCAGTGATTGATCTATATCATTATTTCGGTATTTTACCTTATATTTTTGTGTTATCTTGAAAACCCTTTAAGGGTTTTTTTTTCTGGAAGAAAGTTTTTCTCGAAGAAAGTTTTTCTGGAAGATTTTTCTGGAGGAAAAATTTTCAATTTCATACATTCCTGAGACTTGTGTTGATATTGGATTCCTTGAAGAAATTCATATTTCCCGAACATCTTGGAATAACTGAAGTTGACTTAATACTGGAGATTCCCTCATCTTATATACAGGCAGGTCCGAAAGAAATAAGGGAGTTTCACCAACCTAACTTCCTGGCCATTCATATACAGGAGTTCCCAAACAAAGGAGAGATTTTGCCAACCATTCTCGTATTCGCCATATATACAGGGAAGTCAATTTTAGTGAATATTTTCCTAATGAAATATACTGAAATTATAATATATCAACTAGATTTTCTCCCTTTGCCGAAAGCTTGTTTGTAAATATTTTACTGGTACCAGATAATTTGTATTTAATGTGAATAAATACTTGTATTCGTGAGGATTGTGATTTGCTTGGGTTTCTTGTTCCTTCCATTCTCGGAACTCAGAGATTAGACCTACGACCACTCTTAACGTCTGAGCTCGGGTAATTGAAATCAGTTTGAAGCCCGAAAGGCTACAAAACTACGAATTGACATGTATCTAATAGCTTGATAAGATGACATTTATGAACAGTGAACATAGACAGATTCTGTGTTCACAATCTGTGAATATATAGAACTACGATGTATTAATGAAATTGTGAAAAATCATATCTCCGAATGTATTAGCTGGTTAGAGTTGAAAAGGATATAAATGGATTCTTATGATGAAAGTGCATTTTTAAATAATTGAATTTGAAAGTTGTGCTGTAAAATAATTTTTTTTTCGTTAACCCGAAACTATCATGCCGATTTTGCCCAATAACGAGCTTAACCGAGATATTTATCCCTCAAACCTGTTCTGAAAATTTCAACTGTCTAGCTTCCGTTCGAGAGTTATCGTGTCAACGGCCGGACGGACGGCCGGCCGGACAGAATCGATTTTGAGCATGGATTCTTAATCAGTGAGTCAAACCAAATAGTTTCAGACCGTTTTCAGCTAAAAATTCGAAAATTACAGACATTTGGGCAAATTGATAAGCACTCTGTTCCGAGGAACAAGAGTGCCAAAAAATACTGGAATCCGAACAGCGTTGGACGAATTCAGTATCTGGATGTGTGACCGTAACCATGATATCTTTCGAACGGAAACAGATTGCGACTTCAATATTCAGGGTAGGGTGCACATCCAAATGTGACATTTATGTTCGTTAATAGACATGCGTCCAAATGATTTTGGAGTTATACCCCTCTGAAATTTTGTAAAATTTCGTGAGGTTCGTGAATCACTAGAAAAATTTTAAAAAATCATTGGAAAAATTCTGTATCTCAGAAACTATCCGTCCAATATCGCTAAATTTTGCGAGAGTCTTCAAAACCTAACTTTACAGCCATGTTCCAAATTTGAACACGGAGCTATATTGTTGGAGATATTGAAATCATATTGGAAACCGAGCAACCTAGGGTGAATTCAGTAGCTGGATGGGTGACCGTTGCCACGATAACTTTCGAACGGAAAGATACGAATGCGGCAGTTACGTCCGTTAATGGGCATAATGAGCCAATCATCTTCAGAAACCCATCTGAAATGTTGTTGTTATTTTGTCAATAACTCAAAATGTACGAATCCGATCCACAGAGTTAAGTTGATAGGAGTTAAAATGTTACATACAAACATACATATATCTCTTGAAGGTGCAAGATTTGCTCATTTTGCCGAAAATGGTCTCAAACGATTAGGTTCGACTCACTGATGAAGAATTCGTGGTCGAATTTGATTCTATCCGGCCATTGCCATGATAACTTTCGAGCGGAAAGGGATAGCGACTCGAAATTTTCAGGGTTGTTGGCGCGTCCAAGTACGAAATTGTTAAGGCCTCTAATCCGCCCAACGATTTCCGAGTACTAATCCTGTTTTCAACCGACACGGATCCGACCGAATAGAAACTTGGTAACTAGTTGTAAATATAATAATATAATAATATAATGATATAATAATATAATAATATAATAATATAATAATATAATAATATAATAATAAATATAAAGACGCATGTGAAATTTTGCTTGGATTCTAGGAAATTTGAAAAAAAAGTTATGGAAAAATATTATGTACATACTTACCCTACGATAACTTGAGAACGGAATAGAGATGGAAACTTTTCTGGGTAGGTTTCGGATTTATAGCCATCTGGAATATTATTTTCTGGATAACTCAAAGAATACAGACCCGATCGCATTGAAACTTGGTAACTAGTTGTAGCAAAAAAAGACATACCTATGTGAAATTTTATGAAGACCGTATTATTAGAAACTTTTGAGAATTATGAAAACATGTTATGTTATCTCACGATCACTTGGGAATGGAAAGAGATAGGGACAATTTTCAGAGTAGGTTCAGCATCCGAATGCGACATTTAAGTTCGTTAAGAGAAATAATTGGACAAACGGTTCTGGAGTTATACCCATCTTAAGGTTTTTTGCTATTTCCTCTCTAACCCAAGATATACAAATCCGATCCAATAAAAACTCGCTTATTACTTGTAGAATGCGGACGCGCATATTTTCGTGAATTTCGTGAATATCATATCCTGAAATTACTTGATTCACTCCTGTCGATGGTTACTGTGATTTAGAGTTCCCAATAGAGGTGAATAAAACATTATCAACACAGTAATTTTGTCTCATGGTGAAATTTTAATTTTTTCAACTATCTTGAAAATTTCAGGAACTATGCGTCAGAATCACCTAAAATTCGGCATATAACTACGAACTACCATTTTATGATCGAGTACCGAAATTCAGCTCGAATTCGTATGAGTCGTGAATAGCGAATGAAACTTACGCGCAAAAGCTCCTGACTTCACGTCAGTGCTTGTCTCGAATATTTTGTATTTTAAACCAAGAAATCATTGCAACTGGAATGAAATTCATTTAAATTATCGTACTGAAATATCTCGAAATTACATAACCACAATTAACAGTACAAGTATGGAAATACGGAGTAAGATTGGATTTGAATCATGATTGATAAACCAATTTAATAAATAATTATTCAGAAACTGCAAAATTAGTACGGATTGAAAAGGTTTTATGATGCATTATTGAAAGTGTGTAATGATAGCCTTTTAGTCTCTAATTTCTCATAAACTTCATTTTGAGAGTATAGAGAACACTAGAGACCTCAAATTCTCAGAATGAGATGTTCTTAGTAGACTCATGCAACACACTAAGTTTCATTTGTCCAAGTTGTATACTTCAGCTTTAATTAATACTTGCAATTCGTTGATTTTCCATTGTCTGACAGACTGACTCTTCGAAAACTTTATGGTACTCGAGGTCCTAAAAATCTGCAATTCGATATGGAGATTAAAGTTAACGCACAAACAACAGAATAATTTTGAAATCAAGGTTTTACCATCCAACCCCCTAAAGGGGGGTGAAAGACTATATATTAAACTAATAAAACTAGGGTAAAATTAAAAAATTAATAGTGAGAGAATCGGCAGCCTGCAAATAAACTGGTCAGGATGGTAGTAATACAATTAAACTTTCAGTTAATCTTTATTGCAATTTCAGCTTTCGAACAAGATAATATTATTCAAAGGTTTCTTTCTGGGTTTTCTCTCCCAAACTCTGAAAAATATCTATAAAATAAAAATCAATTATTTTGTGATTTGTTTGTGCGTAAGAAACACAAGCTATGTGTCAGAAGCAATCAATCGAACAATGTTGCCTAACAAACAACAACGAAACAACATCAACGAAGAAACAACTATATCGTTACGTTTCGGAGTCTATATCAAACTCCTTCGTCAAACACTTAACTGCCAATGTGACAATTCTCGAATATTAGAATGACTATCAACAAAATAATTCTAAAGATTTTCGTTAAGTGTCTGACGAAGGAGTCTGATATAGACTCCGAAAAGTAACGATATAGTTGTTTCTTCGTTGATGTTGTTTCGTCGTTGTTTGTAAGGCAACATTGTTCGATTGATTGCTTCTGACAAATAGCTTGTGTTTCCTACGCAGAAGCAAATCACAAAATAATTAATTTTTATTTTATAGATATTTTTCACAGTTTGGGAGAGAAAACCCAGAAAGAATACTTTTAATAATGAGTATACCTCCCACAGTATCCTTTAATGATTACTTAAGATAATATTAGATGAAATTGCAATAAAGATTAACAAAGAGTTGAATTGTATGACTGCCATCCTGATAAATAATTGTCAGTTTATCTACAAACAGTCGATTCTTCTATTATTAAATGGTTTTTTTCTCGGTTTTCTCTCCCAAACACTGAAAAATATCTACAAAATAAAAAAAAATATTATTTTGTGATTTGCTTCTGCGTTAAAAACACATATTTGTCAGAAGCAAGCAATCGAACAATGTTGCCTAACAAATGATAACGAAACAACATCAATTATATTATCTCGATATCTATTTTCCAAATAAAATAATCTTTAAACTAATGATAAATAAATGATTAAAACTGCAAACCAACTCATAAGACATGTATTGAATCGAAACATACGAATTCCATTATAATATTCACTCATCATTCAACAGATTCGGTTTGATCTTAATGTAACGATCCATCGCTACGTTCAATGCGAAAACATCGTGATCGTCTAATTTTGTATTGATGATCTTCTTGGAGTACTTTGCTGTTTCTTCATTGACTGATTCATCACGGAGCTTATCTGAAGATGTGGTATTTTTCTCTGGACAAACTATGTCATCACATCCTTTGGGTTTCATCGATTCTGCCTCAGATTGTCTCAATCCTTCGGACCCTTTAACGGAATCACAGTCATTCGGATCACAAGTTGAGGCACATGACACTTCCCGACTTGTTACTCCTTCTATTCCACCGGAACTACATGATGAATCACAATATTTCGGTATTACCTCGGTATTTTCGGTTTTCTCATCATGTTCGTCACCAGCTTCGTAAAAGGTATCGTAAACATCAGTTTCACAGTCATTTTTTCCGGTGCAGACCTGACAAGCAACATCTCCATTTTCACTTTGGTTGGTACATACTTGTTGGTCGCAGTATTCCGGCTTTGGAGAAGCGATTTCTTCTTCAGGTATATCTGTGATAGTACATTCATCGTAACCAACTGGCATAACCACAGCCTTTGGAGATTTATTCAACGATCTTCCTTCTGGTGCTATTTCTTCTGTTTGCATCGATATGCAGATATTGTCGTTTGTACTGGTGTCAGTTTGTTTCTTGAAACTACAGGTATCTGGCACACATTGGACAATTTTTGCTTTCATTTGTTGTTGTTCACCTGGACTGTTAGAAAAGGTGGCATATCTCGATTTGACGTTATTCGGTTCATCTTGTTGGTGACGGTTCTCTGGCCCAGCTAAAACGGTCTTAGTTCTATCTTCATCTTCGTTTCCAAATTTGCCATTCGTTGGCTCTTTCTCCAGTGATACTTCGAGATATGCAGACGTATCAGATCCACATTGTACATCTTCAAGCACCTTAGTTTTTATATCATCCTTCAACGATTCATAAAAGTACACACATGCATCAGGTCCACATCCTGTATTTTGAACATTCTTCTGTAGCTCATCACTTCCCAGTTCTTTGTTTAATGGCCCATTCATATATTGACACGTATCAGGACCACATTCCTTATCTTCGGCTTTCTTCTGTGGCTGTTGGGTTTTTGACAGTTCTGCCGTCTGGTCTTTACTTTTCTCTAACAGCTCCGCTAAACACGATGGTTTATTTGGATCGCAAGGAGAACTTTGGACTTTGGTCTTTCTTAGGACATCTGGTTGCTTCCCAAAGTAATCTAAGAAATCACTAGATTTCAAAGTATCCAAGGAAAATATTTGATTTTTGAAACGGTCCAGAGGAGACTTTTTGTTCGATTGAAATTTCGGAGTTTTATCTCCTTTCGGTTTCGAACTGCTTTTAAGAGTATTTTTATTTTTGGTTTCTCTTTTAGTTTCCGCTTCGTCTTCTGGTGATGTGAATATGATATAATAATTGGGTTCATAAGGTTCTGTTTGTACTGGTGTCACTGTTATGAACACATATTTGTCATTCTTCATCATATTGTAATTAGCTTTCGTTTCTTCGGCTCCTTTGAAATTCTCGTTTTGAGAATAGGAACAAATAGATGAATTGTACTGTTCAGATAGGACAGACTGTCTGTTTGAACAGTCCGACTCACAGATGCAACTTTCTTCTTCATCGATCGATGGGATCTGATTGAGATTCACTGCAACTTTCGTTCTCATCCCAGGAACATTGGGGCCACATACGTAATTTATGGTTCCTTCGCCTGTCGGCCGGATTTCAGGTCGCAGGAATGTACGGGGGTCACTCAGGATAAAGGTAGTCACCGTTTGGGCTGTTTCACATTTCGGAGGACATCCTTGTCCTACTTGGACTTGAATCGACCGCATGACATGCTCAGAAGGTTGTGGACTCTTCGATCTATTGAGTGAATTTATACTTCGTCGTGCCGTTTCGTCCTTGTTGAGATCATAACCTGCAAACTGATAAAGCAAAGTTTGAATGATGAATTGATGAGGAGGAGGGCTTTCTGGATTCGAAGAACAGCTCGCAACGTATGATGCAATCATGTCCTGTTCGATAGTCCCTCCTGTTTGGCAACATTGTTTGCACTTGATCGTGTTCGTTTTGGCAATTTCCTGAACGTAGTCTTTACTTTTATCTACTAAATTTTCTTGCTCTGTAGTCTTCGTTTTATAGTGATAACTGGTTTTGCCCAAATTTTTATTCGATGAGGTTTTCGGTGGACAAATTTTCTCTGAGCTCACGGGCAGGATTTCGCTACAGGGTTGACATATTCGAAGCACAGCTTCTTCATAACTTTTGGATGTATGAGTTCCTGATAATTCAGCGCGAGATTTATATTTCGGATCAAAGTGCCTGGTTTTGGGATCATCAATAATTTTACTCGCTGTACTAGGTCGTTGACAATATTTGGAGCAACCATTAGAATTCTTGACTGGGATATCAAGTTTATCGGATCGCTTATTCGAACAGAAGAATGTTGAAGAGCGTGTCCAGCCCATTGCCCTGCCCTTCACTACTTGATTGGTTACCGATGTGTTTCTTACTACTCCATTATTCATTACTTTTATGGATTGTCCATACTTTTTGCATAATATCACAGTACCGTCATTTTTACTCTCCCATTGCTCGGTTTTTTCTGTCATTTCTACTCTTTCGGTATTGGTTGAAATATTACTACAGTGACTAGGTTTTTCTCTAGTCAAATCCTTAGGCATTTTCAATTTGGATTTAATTTTCGAAATGCGCAGAGGAATTCTACTGTAGTTCTCATACTTTGTTTTACAAGATTTGCATTTCTGCAAGACCATCACGGGCAGTAAGTTCTTATGACAGTGACATATATTGTCAGGTTCTATTACTCGCTTTTTTTCAGATTCTGTAACTGTTAGTTTTTTTTCTGCAATAGGAATATGTTCGTTTCCTTCGAAGGAATAATCCGTGTCTTCGCCATTTTTTCTCTCCTCAACTAAATATTTTGTATCCCCGCCGTTATCCTCTTTTGATTCAACTGAATCTTTCATATTCTTTTCATCATTTTTTAGCGCTCTTGTTCTTTCTCCAACTGAATAATTTATACCGTCTCCATTTTGTCCTCTTCCTGCGATAAATAATTCTTGTGAATTATCTTGCTTTTCTGTAGTTAAATATTTCAAATCTTCTGCGTCATCGGTTAATTCTATAGTTATCATTACGTCTGCCATCCGAACTCTGTTATCTTCAGTTTCGTTAATGCCATTGTCGAGATTTTCGGGAAGCTCATATATATGATTAGCAGTTATTTCATCTTCACTCTCTCCGAGTGTCATCGTTTCATGAAATATTTCATTGGTCAAATACCTCGGAATACCACTTTGACGTTTTTGTTTCGTCTCTGGATATCTTCCCTCTGATTGATGTGCATATATAATAGTTCTCTCCTTATTTGTGGGTCTTCTTAGACCTTCCATTATTTTATTCTTGTTGATGTTTTCCTTGACATTTTTCGTAGGTAATACTGGATCTTTAATTCCATTAGAATTATATTCAGATTTCTTGGGTATTTCTTTTCTTTTAGAGCCAACAATATTTCTCTTTTCAGTTTGCTTTGGAATGTCTAGATCCTCCATATCTTCGACTATTTGATCATCGAATTCTGCAAGAACTCCTCTTCCATCAATGTTTCCAACATCCTTAGGTTGCTTGAATGATCCGGTGGTCACGATATTATCAAATTTATTCATTTCCTTTACGTTAGGATGTTCGATATCTTCATATATCTTGTCCTTTTCTTGTTTCAGAGTTTCTGTATTTTTTATACTCTCATCCTCTTCCTGTGTTCTAGATGATTTGGTTTCTTTATCTATATTTGATTCATTAGATTTCAGTATTTCTGGTGGTTTTCTTCC
Organism: Halyzia sedecimguttata; assembly: GCA_937662695.2. NCBI lineage: Eukaryota > Metazoa > Arthropoda > Insecta > Coleoptera > Coccinellidae > Halyzia > Halyzia sedecimguttata. The sequence goes on along the minus strand of OW569416.2, from coordinate 2,392,034 downwards.
CGTAACTCTGATATCAGGTCCCTTATTAATTTCTGAATTTCTGATGTCATATAGTTTCTCAGATCGTTGATCAGTTTTGATGAGTTTTTTTCTTTCTCTGTTCTCTATTCCTCTCCTATAGTTGTCTTCAATGTTTTGTCTGCTAGTTACGTTTGGTATACTTTTTATTTCATTCATTAATTTCAAAGTGTCTGACCTTCTAACGAAAGAAAGTGTCGAAACGGATTTGGGTCTTGGTCTGATTTCTTTTAGTATACTGGTCAGCATAGAATCTCTCGTGTTGATTTTTTTCCCACAAATACATTGCATATTATTTTGGATTTGTGACGTTGCACCGTGGGTCATCGACTTATCATGTTTGGGACTATTCTTCCACTTCGAGCATAAACAGCTTGAAATGCGTTTAGTGCAATATTTACATTTGCTTTGGATTACCGGTGCCTTCAAACTGCCACAGGTGCAACTTCCAAAGAATGTATCACATACAGTGCATTGTTTATGTTTCAGAGTTCCAGTGAGTTTACTTCCTCTGATATCAGGTACCAAAAGCAGTTCTTCTGAGCTGAAATATGATAATTTAGACAGATGTGAGGGAGTAGAGGCAGGCTTTTGATCGAGACTTTTACACCCACACTTCACAGGAATCCTACAGTTTGTGGGGCCAAGTTTAGGCACCGCCCGTGGAGTTAATGTAGTAGGATATTTTGGCGTTCTATTGATATTTGTCAGTAATGACATGATTTCCGAACTTCCGCTTCTGGACTTCGTGTAATCACGTAACTTCGTACATTTTGCTTTGGATGCACAAATAGTACATACTTTTTTCTGGTTGTATGAAGTAGGTTTTAACGGAATGAGACTTTTCCCACAAATGCAGTGATCAGTTGCTGGGCCACTTATGGTGCATTTTTTGTTTTCTTCTCTATTTCCAATCTGGCATGACAATATTGTTCCTTCTATTTTCTTCACATGAAGATTTCTCCTCTCTAACAATTCAAATAATATTAGAAAGTCACGAGAGGTGTTAAAAATATCCTTACCGGGATATATGCCAGATCGGTCGGATTTCGGGCAGTTGTTGTTCAGAAGCACTCTTGCCTCGAATAATTGGCTGTACACCCCCAACTGGATCTGTGTGAAACTTTGGTCCCAGATGCATACAGAAGATTGAAATTCGTGAAGTTCGTATGTTTCATCACCGCAAATTATATTTTCCTTGCACGCTTCATTGTCTATAGCGTCCAGGTAGAGTTCGGAATCTGTTACATCATCGGGCAAAGCCACAGTGTTCTCCAGCATGCCCTTGTATGAAGCATTTGTGCATCAGGATTCGTTGTTATAAGAGCCTCTGCAAATATTTCATTGGTTTATTTCATGTATATCCAAGATAAGCAAAGTTCTTTCATAGTTTCAGTTGGATATTTTTTTCCATATTAGAAGAAGAGGGCAACTGTATTTCTCGTGAATTTTGCGGATTAGGGATCGCTTGACAGCCTATATATAAATCCTTTTCCTTTATTTTCCTGCAGCACAAACCTTATACAACAATTTCCCAAATAGCTGTTCTGCGGAATATTGGAACTAGTGGTTCATTATACATATTCCAAAATGAATAAATATATAAAGGCTGTTTCACGACAAGAGGAGCAAGCATGGTATGAGGAGAGGATTATTCAGACTCATATGGGTGTCTTGTTAGCACCCTGTGTTTTCCTTTGGGAAGAATAAGGTGATACTTTATCTTAATATGCCAAAATATTGAATAATTTTTAAAGGTTCAATATAGGTATTCAGCTCAAATTCAGATAATATGAGTCACTTAAAAGACTCAACAAATTGGTGTCTTTTGAATTACAAAAATTGGGGCATCATCATACACGTGAATTTATTAATTTCTTAATTATACAAATCTACATGTTTGGGCCACATGTGTTATCTCTCACCAGAATGATTTTCTGAAGAAGATCTGAAAATAGATCTTCAGTAAGGTAAAATTTCGTGCTACATGTGCAAATATTTCCATATTTTTGTCAGTTAATACCAAATTATTAATTATACCAATTAGAAATTTGTATTTGATATCCGAATTAATATCATCATCAAATTAGTTTCTACGAAAAGACTTCTATTTAGACATTCAAATTAAACTAATTTTTCTGATGATTCCAAATAAGGATGAAACCGTGGTATGTAGCTATTCAACTTTGATGAAATCATACACACTCTGAAGAATCACCAACTTTTGATTGCTTCAAACAAGTAGCCTCTGGAAACTAATAGAAAAATATAATCGGTAAATAATTGAAATAATGGTTTTTGCATTATATCTCGAACATATAGTAACTCCACGCCTGAAAATGGTTGCTTTCTTTATGCCTGATCGATTTTAATTTGTTGAGATCTCGTGCAAGTTGAGAAACTTTGCTTGCTAAGTAGTTTTCTGTTAATTCAATAGTAGAAAAGTAATACAATTCATCCGGCCGACCGGCCAAACGACCATCAACATGATTACGCTCGAACGCAATTAGTTAGAGTTGAATTTTCAGAGTAGGCCTGCTCAGCGCCGGCTAAGTACGTTAATAGGCAAAATGCACCGAGTTGTCTCAGAGTTATAGCTGAAATCTGAAATTTTGTTTTCCCAATAACTCAAAAAGTACTAATCTGATCGGATTAAAGCAACAAATTTTATTATTTTATTAATTGCTTCTGCGTAAGAAACACAAGATATTTGTCAGAAGCAATAAATCAATGTTGCCTAATAAGAAATTACGAAACAAATTCAACGATGAAACAACCATTTCGTAACGTTTCGGAGTCTAAATCAGACTCCTTCGTCAGACACTTAACGAAAATCTTCAGAATTATTTTTTGTTGATCTTTCTGAAATTCGAGTATCCTTCAATGATTATTTAATTTGAATGGACTCATTCAAGACCAATTCGTTTTAAAATTACAGACATTTAGAAAACATGATTGCACCCTGATACGAGCGTGGAAGAAGGTGTCAGCACTATGATTTTTTGAGTTAAGTGAATAAAATCGAACAAGAATTTCCTTCAAATTCTAAGGTTCTACTCGGAATTGTTGCACTCCGGAAAAATCATGACCAGTATCAAAAACCAAATAACCTATGGTAATGATAATTTGAATACAGCTCATATTATTCACTGAAAATTTCTTTCACACAAACTAATATATTGGAAGCCCTCAAATTGGTAGTGCCGTTAGCTCAGTGGTAGAGTGCTGGAATCGGAACTGGAGGTCCCGAGTTCAACCCCGGGTCTAGAAGAAATTTTCTAGTCATAAGTTAGTGACCACAATTCTCTGTAGGATCAAACATTAATCGTTTGAGAATACAAATTCACCACAGAAGTTGCCAATCTGCAGGAGGATGATCATCTGCAATTTGTTCTGATCTGGTTTGATTTTTCATCCATCACTGCCCTCAATAAGGAGATCTTGGAATCAAAAGCTTACCCAATGTGGTATTTTTCCAGTGTAATGATATATTCATTTTACGCGTATATTCTGGGGATTATCGCGTTATCATTTTTTCGGTTTTTGCGCGCGTGTTCCGCAAGGAACAGCGTGCTATCATTTCGTCACAATGTCTGTATTTTTCGAATTTTTTTTCGAAAATGGTCTCAAACGATTGGGTTCGACTCCCTGATGAAGAATTCGAGGTCAAATTCAATTCTGTCCGTCCGGTCCGGCCGGCCGGCCGGCCGTTAGCACGATAACTCTCGAACGGAACGACTTAGAGCGTTGAAATTTGCAGGGTAGTTTCGTAGCGTAAATATCTCGGACAAGTTCGTTAACGGGCGAAATCGACCGAGCGGTTTCGGAGTTAAGGCCGTTTTTAAGAAAAACGTTTTTTATGAATATTTCCGGAACCGATCACTCGATCTTTTTGAAATTTGGCATCAGATTGTAGAATCATGACCTTTATATGCCTGCGAAGTTTTGTGTTGAACGGACGGCCCTAAAGTGGCAAAAAAAATTTTTGAAAATTTGAAAATTTTGTTTTCACGATAACTCGAAAAATACTGATCTGATTAAATTGAAACTCAGTAGTTAGATGCAAAAGACCAAAGCAAACACTTTTGCAAAATTTCGTGAAGATCACGTGACATGAAAAAAAAAAAAGCACTGACGTGAAGTCAGTACTCTTTGGCGCGCGTGTTCACGGTGGCTAATTTGAATTGAATGATTCAAAAATTAACAGTGCTGTATCTAAGCTGCCATCAGGATAGAGTAACAAAGTTGGAAAAGAACACAAGTGACTCTCCTTAGTCGCACAAGCTCCTAGAAGATTTGGGAGGGTCAGTATAATCCTAATCATGTTTATAGCACGCGCGCCAAAGCAGATTGACTTTTTACACTTTTTCTTTCATTGTTAAGTCAATCTGATTTTGCGCGCGTGCTATAAACATGATTAGGATTATACTGACCCTCCCAAATCTTCTAGGAGCTTGTGCGACTAAGGAGAGTCACTTGTGTTCTTTTCCAACTTTGTTACTCTATCCTGATGGCAGCTTAGATACAGCACTGTTAATTTTTGAATCATTCAATTCAAATTAGCCACCGTGAACACGCGCGCCAAAGAGTACTGACTTCACGTCAGTGCTTTTTTTTTTTTTTTCAAGTTCCTTTAACAAATATAGCTATCAACACAGTTTGGCCGTTAGTTTTACCGTAGATCAGAAAAAAATTCGGTTGTGGGTCCTCCGTTAGGGACGAAATTGCATCTTCTCCAAATCCGAACGCATTTTAATATAGATCTACCGAATATAGTTATTTATAAATTTGCCTCAGGGCCACCATACAGACATTTCAAATCGGAAACAACGCTATTTCCCCCAAACTGACTTGTGTCCGTGCAATGAATTGACATGAATATTCTTTTAAAACCTCACAATATCGGCTCATTACTCCCAACATAACCCAAATAACCCAAAACCATTCACTTCTCGTCTGCGCAAGCGCAGTATACTCGTGGCTGCAAGTCATCCCAAAATTACACACCTCACAAAAAACTCCGATTCTCCAACACTAGTGGTTCAGGAGATATCGCTTCTTGAATCCACGCATGCGCAGACCCTCACAAGGGGATTCTATAGCGGAAAAGCACCCGCCACCCCAAAACCCCAATCCTCTCTGACGAAAGCACCACCAGTTAAATCACTGATGGTCTGCTCATGCGCATAACGAAAAATGCCCGTAAGGGGTTACATCCATTTCGAAATTAGCCCCAGGGCCACGGTACGGACACTTTAACTCGGAAACAACGCTATATCTCCCAAACTGACTTGTCGTTGCACTGAATTGCTATGAATATTCTTTTTAAACCTCATAATATCGACTCAGCACTCCCAACATAACCCATCCAACCCAAAAATAGTCACTTCTCTTCTGCGCATGCGCAATCTACTCGCGGCTAAAAGTCCTCTCAAAATAACACACCTTACAAAAAACTCCGATTCTCCAACACTAGTGGTTCAGGAGATATCACATCTTTAATCCACGCATGCGCAGACCCTCAACAGGGGATTCTATGGAGGAATAGCATCCGCCACCCCAAAACCCTAATCCTCTCTGATGAAAACACCACCAGTTAAATCACTGATGGTCTGCTCATGCGCATAACGAAAAATGCCTGTAAGGGGCAACCCAAAAATAGTCACTTCTCTTCTGCGCATGCGCAATCTACTGGCGGCTAAAAGTCCTCTCAAAATAACACACCTTACAAAAAACTCCGATTTTCCAACACTAGTGGTTCGGAAGATATCGCATCTTTAATCTACGCATGCGCAGACCCTCATCAGGGATCTGAATTCTATGGAGGAATAGCATCCGCCACCCCAAAACCCCAATCCTCTCTGACGAAAACTACAGCAGTTAAAGGACTTCTCATCTGCGCATGCGCAATACGGAAAATGCCCGGAAAGGGCAGCATGAACCTCAAAAACATATGTTTCGGCATTAAAAGCAAAGTATTCCGCAAAATAGTAGTAATTTTTTTATTTTTTTCATGTCACGTGATCTTCACGAAATTTTGCAAAAGTGTTTGCTTTGGTCTTTTGCATCTAACTACTGAGTTTCAATTTAATCAGATCAGTATTTTTCGAGTTATCGTGAAAACAAAATTTTCAAATTTTCAAATTTTTTTTTTGCCACTTTAGGGCCGTCCGTTCAACACAAAACTTCGCAGGCATATAAAGGTCATGATTCTACAATCTGATGCCAAATTTCAAAAAGATCGAGTGATCGGTTCCGGAAATATTCATAAAAAACGTTTTTCTTAAAAACGGCCTTAACTCCGAAACCGCTCGGTCGATTTCGCCCGTTAACGAACTTGTCCGAGATATTTACGCTACGAAACTACCCTGCAAATTTCAACGCTCTAAGTCGTTCCGTTCGAGAGTTATCGTGCTAACGGCCGGCCGGCCGGCCGGACCGGACGGACAGAATTGAATTTGACCTCGAATTCTTCATCAGGGAGTCGAACCCAATCGTTTGAGACCATTTTCGAAAAAAAATTCGAAAAATACAGACATTGTGACGAAATGGTAGCACGCTGTTCCTTGCGGAACACACGCGCAAAAATAAAAAAATTACTACTATTTTGCGGAATACTTTGCTTTTAATGCCGAAACATATGTTTTTGAGGTTCATGCTGCCCTTTCCGGGCATTTTCCGTATTGCGCATGCGCAGATGAGAAGTCCTTTAACTGCTGTAGTTTTCGTCAGAGAGGATTGGGGTTTTGGGGTGGCGGATGCTATTCCTCCATAGAATTCAGATCCCTGATGAGGGTCTGCGCATGCGTAGATTAAAGATGCGATATCTTCCGAACCACTAGTGTTGGAAAATCGGAGTTTTTTGTAAGGTGTGTTATTTTGAGAGGACTTTTAGCCGCCAGTAGATTGCGCATGCGCAGAAGAGAAGTGACTATTTTTGGGTTGCCCCTTACAGGCATTTTTCGTTATGCGCATGAGCAGACCATCAGTGATTTAACTGGTGGTGTTTTCATCAGAGAGGATTAGGGTTTTGGGGTGGCGGATGCTATTCCTCCATAGAATCCCCTGTTGAGGGTCTGCGCATGCGTGGATTAAAGATGTGATATCTCCTGAACCACTAGTGTTGGAGAATCGGAGTTTTTTGTAAGGTGTGTTATTTTGAGAGGACTTTTAGCCGCGAGTAGATTGCGCATGCGCAGAAGAGAAGTGACTATTTTTGGGTTGGATGGGTTATGTTGGGAGTGCTGAGTCGATATTATGAGGTTTTAAAAGAATATTCATAGCAATTCAGTGCAACGACAAGTCAGTTTGGGGGATATAGCGTTGTTTCCGAGTTAAAGTGTCCGTACCGTGGCCCTGGGGCTAATTTTGAAATTGATGTTACCCCTTACAGGCATTTTTCGTTATGCGCATGAGCAGACCATCAGTAATTTAACTGGTGGTGTTTTCGTCAGAGAGGATTAGGGTTTTGGGGTGGCGGATGCTATGCCTCTATAGAATCCCCTGTTGAGGGTCTGCGCATGCGTGGATTAAAGATGTGATATCTCCTGAACCACTAGTGATGGAGAATCGGAGTTTTTTGTAAGGTGTGTTATTTTGAGAGGACTTTTAGCCGCGAGTAGATTGCGCATGCGCAGAAGAGAAGTGACTGTTTTTGGGTTGGATGGGTTATGTTGGGAGTGCTGAGACGATATTATGAGGTTTTAAAAGAATATTCATAGCAATTCAGTGCAAGGACAAGTCAGTTTGGGGGCTGTAGCGTTGTTTCAGAGTTAAGGTGTCCGTACCGTGGCCCTGGGGCTAATTTCGAAATGGATGTAACCCCTCACGGGCATTTTTCGTTATGCGCATGAGCAGACCATCAGTGATTTAACTGGTGGTGCTTTCATCAGAGAGGATTGGGGTTTTGGGGTGGCGGGTGCTTTTCCGCTATAGAATCCCCTTGTGAGGGTCTGCGCATGCGTGGATTCAAGAAGCGATATCTCCTGAACCACTACTGTTGGAGAATCGGAGTTTTTTGTGAGGTGTGTAATTTTGGGAGGACTTGCAGCCACGAGTATACTGCGCTTGCGCAGACGAGAAGTGAATGGTTTTGGGTTGTTTGGGTTATGTTGGGAGTAATGAGCCGATATTGTGAGGTTTTAAAAGAATATTCATGTCAATTCATTGCACGGACACAAGTCAGTTTGGGGGAAATAGCGTTGTTTCCGATTTGAAATGTCTGTATGGTGGCCCTGAGGCAAATTTATAAATAACTATATTCGGTAGATCTATATTAAAATGCGTTCGGATTTGGAGAAGATGCAATTTCGTCCCTAACGGAGGACCCACAACCGAATTTTTTTCTGATCTACGGTAAAACTAACGGCCAAACTGTGTTGATAGCTATATTTGTTAAAGGAACTTGAAAAAAAAAAAAAAAAAAGCACTGACGTGAAGTCAGTACTCTTTGGCGCGCGTGTTCACGGTGGCTAATTTGAATTGAATGATTCAAAAATTAACAGTGCTGTATCTAAGCTGCCATCAGGATAGAGTAACAAAGTTGGAAAAGAACACAAGTGACTCTCCTTAGTCGCACAAGCTCCTAGAAGATTTGGGAGGGTCAGTATAATCCTAATCATGTTTATAGCACGCGCGCAAAAGCAGATTGACTTAACAATGAAAGAAAAAGTGTAAAAAGTCAATCTGCTTTGGCGCGCGTGCTATAAACATGATTCGGATTATACTGACCCTCCCAAATCTTCTAGGAGCTTGTGCGACTAAGGAGAGTCACTTGTGTTCTTTTCCAACTTTGTTACTCTATCCTGATGGCAGCTTAGATACAGCACTGTTAATTTTTGAATCATTCAATTCAAATTAGCCACCGTGAACACGCGCGCCAAAGAGTACTGACTTGCCGTCAGTGCTTTTTTTTTTTTTTACTAAAATGGTCTCAAACGGTTAGGTTCAACTCACTGATGAAGAATTCGAGGTCAAATTTGATTTTGTCCGGCTGGCCGTTGCCACGATAATTTGAGAACAACATATTGAGAACGAAAAAAGAAAGAAGACGGACTAGTTCGTTAATGGGTATAATCGGCTCATTCCGGGTAACAATTTTGTCATGAACCAGTACAGATCCGATCGAATTGAAGCTTGGTAGGTAGTTGAAGAATACTAATACAAAGGCGATTGTGAAATCGTGTGAGAATCGTGTATCAAGAAAATTTTGAAAAAATTATTAAAAAATATGATTTATGTGACGATAACCTGAGAACGAATAGAGATAGCGAATTGCTTTTTTTAGGGTAGGTTCTGCGTCTGAATGCGACAATTGAGTTTGTTAATAGGCATAATCGGCCAAACGGTTTTGGAGTTATACCCATCTGAAATTTGGTTGTTACTTCCTTCAATAACTGGAAATATACAAATTCGATCCAATTCAAACAAGGTAATTAGTTGTAGAATACCAGCGACAAAAGTGTTGAAAATCATTGAAAAAAGTTCGATCGTATCTATATTGCTGGAAGTCCGAACAGCCTTGGTTGAGTTCAGTAGCTGTATCGGTGGACGTTGCCTCGATAACTTTCGAATGAGAAGAGATAGGAACTGGAAATTTTCAGGGTAGGTTGCGCATCTGAATGGGAGAGTTAAGTTCGTTGTTAGGCATAATCGACCTAACGGTTTCGGAGTTATATCCATCTGGATTATTATTTTCTCGATAACTCAAAAAATATAGACTCGATTGAATTTAAACTTGGTACCTAGTTGTAGAATATCGACATAAGGACTTGTCTGAAATTTTGTGAGGACCGTACCACTAGAAAATTTCAGAAAAATTATGAAATAATATTATGTATTCCACGATAATTTGAGAAAGAGATAGCAACTTGCAATATGCTCTATAACTCAAAATATACAAATCTGTTCTAATTCAAACTCGGTGATTACTTGTAGAATGCTAATCCACTAATTTTCGCGGAATTTCGTGAATATCGTATTCCGGGGTTACTTGAGGTGTAAGTTTTAATTCCAATAGAATATATCAGTCAGAATTAAAAAGATTTTGATCATATAGACGATTCACTCCTTATTGGAGTATTAAAATATATTATAAAAGCTGAGAAAACTGTTTATATCGATATATTCGATTAAGAGTGTCCAATACATATGAGTAGACAATAGAACATGCGCGCAAAAGCTCCTGAAACTTTATTTGAACTCTAGTTTGTTAGTATTCCTTTTTTCTCAATAAATACATAAATGGATAAATTAATGAACTTATACCACTTATATACCACTTATATCCTTATTCATTTTGAAAATTAATTGAAGAACATTTTCATTATGCGACGTATAGTTTTGTCTGCAAAGTTTCTATGATCCTTGATGTTAAAAATTATAAAAAAAGAAGTATTGAGTGAGTTCGACACAACAATCATATATTCAGAGACATAATATATTTACTGAAATAGTATATAGTGTACCTAATAGTAAATTAAAATTATGAAATGGGGGAAAGCCCTGTGGACAGGAGCTTTGACGCGCTCTCCAAATTTATAGACAGAGCTGTCACCCATCCAGTTACTGAACTCGCCCAAAGCTGCTTAGCTCCAGAAAAAAAAATATTTCCAAGAATTTAAATCCGACAGTAAGAACAAGCGTTCAAAATATACTGGTACACTTTTTGGCCGAGAATAGTATCAAACGATTAGTTCCAACTCACATAAATACATTCACTGTTGGTTCGAGAATGAACGGTGTTGTGTTTGCGGTGGCATAAGGTCACATTCAAATACATTCATTCACTATTGGTTCAAAAATGAACAGTGCTGTGTGGCGTATGGTGTCTATTCAAATACATAATTTAAATGTTGGGTCGAAAGCAAACACTGCGTTTGTGGTAGCATAAGGACCCATTCGATTACATGCACTACATGGCACAGTCAATATTGACGTTGACTGTGACACAGAATAATGCTATGTATAAAATATGTGCATGAAGCTAATCAATGCATTGCATCGATTACTACATAGTAGAATTAATTCTTTCATAGTAAAATGTGAACCTCATATTGTACCTACAAGAATATTTTGAATTTTGTAAGAACTTGTTTTCTTTAATTCAACCATTGTTGACATCTTTTTCCTGTACAGATCTCTGTACTTTGAATTTAATAACCAATCTATCTATTGTTGTAAGGGGTAAATAAACACTACGACTTCACGGTCTATTGTGCCCCCCACCCCTACCAGAGATGTGGATGTCATCACCATCTACAGTTTGCCTTCCAGTTCTAGAGTTCTAATGAACTCCAATGTGCTCCTCATTTCCTTTCATTCCCGAGTGATCAAGAACCCAGATAAAGAGACCTTGTTGTTCTTGCCTACTTCATTAAGTTTTCTTCGGAACTCCCATATTAGCTTACTCTGGATAACATGGGAGCTCAGAACTAGCAGCTTGACTGTCAGAGCGGATTGCTATATCACATCTATGACAGTTTCTTTCTAGGTTTATTCTAGGTTTCACTACTTGAACGTGATTTGGAAAAGCTTAAGGAAGAATTAGAAAAATCGCTAACAGAGCCTGTACATCGGCAAAATATATCATACGCAGAAGCTACAATGGCCAGAACCACGACTACAAAACTTGAGCCCCCACCTAATGTCCCTTTCATTATATGCAGACCGAAAAATAAACAAGATTGTGCACAAACAAAAAATTATATAGAAACTAAGGTTCAAGCTGCAAGTGGGAGTAAATACAGTGCTCAATAGAAAAGATGGATGTGTTCTGATAAAATGTAACTCCAATAATTCAACAGATAAAATGAAGGATGAATTAATTGCCAAAATGGGGCAACATTACGATATCAAGGAATCTAAGATGCGCATACCTAGTACCTATCTTTGTGTCAAATATAGAAAAGGACCTTCAATCAGGTGACATCATTGAGGCAATAAAAAATCAGAATTATTTTCTGACGGAAACAGATGAGATCAAATTGGTCCCACTGAAAATGAATAAACTGAAAACCTCACAATTTGGAATACTCGAATGTAATGGATCGGCATATGGAAAGCTTATTTCTGCAGGGAAAATCTACTTGGGCCTGAGGCGGTGTTCCGAGTGGGAGAACTTGAGGGTAACAAGCTGTTTCAAGTGCTACTCTTTCAACCATAAAATAAGTCAACAAGTCCAGAGCGTTCCTGCTAATCGGGTCCTTCATAAATGGCTTCGTATAATAAATATACTTATGCATATGAGCAAGAGCAGACGCGTTTCTGGCTTTTTTGCCTTCATCAGTACCCTGTAGATTTCTCAACAAATTCAACTAAACTGACCAGGGTTAAGCCTCCCAGAGCCGGCTTGGTCGATCATTTTAATCGCCCACGCCACCTATGAAACCAATGATCTTGGGTCCACTATTGTTTATAGTTTATCTTAATTTCATCTTTTCCATTAATAATAAGGGTAAATTGACTGCTTTTGCTGATGATGCCACCATTTTTTATTAAGCTCTGGTCTGTTGGCGAGATAGGTGTTCCTGCTAGGTCATGATCGATTTATATGCCGGTTATACAGAGCTTCTCCAAAGCTCTCTGACCAGCCCTAAATAGGAAAGCTCCTTAGTTCCTGATTTCATGCTGAGCCACCATTCTTAGAAGTGGGTCTTCGATTTTCAATATCCTTATTGCCATTTCCAACGTTTGTTGATGGTGTTGGTATTCCAAACTTTGCAAACCTCTGCCTCCCTGCGTTCGTGGAAGGTATATCCTTTGAATCGAGCAGTTGAGATGCAGGCTACGATTCATGTTCATCACTTTACGAGTGGTTCTGTCTAGCTCGAGAATATCATTCACTGTCCAGTTAATTATCCCGAATGAGTAGGTGATCATCGGTACTGCCAAGCTGTTCTTAGCAGATACTTTATTTTTCCCAGACAGCTGTGATTTCCATATATCTCGGATCTTCTGTTTGTAGCTAGCTGTTAAGGCATCCTTGATTTGGGTTGTCTCCAGTGCACCTTGTTGTTTAATCCCAAGGAATTTGTATGTTTCTTCGTCTTCGAGGTGTCGAATGCTTATTCCCCCTTCTAGGTCGATGTCTTCTCCTGTTTCTTCAGTTCTTCCTCTGCTCAGATGAAAAACAGCATACTTTTCCAAACCGAATGACATTCCTATTGCTGTGGTGTATTCCGCAACGATATTCAGTAGTTGTTGTAGTGCTGCCTTGGAAAAAACGTACAGTTTTAAGTCGTCCATGTAGAGTAGATGTGAGATCAGATGTTCTCTTCTGCCTGGTGGCCCGGCCTTGTACCCTATTCTGCTTCCCCTCAACTCAGTTGTTAATGGTAGAAGTGTTATGCAGAACAATAACGGGCTTAGCGAGTCTCCTTGAAATACGCCTCGCCTGTATCTCACCCATCCAGTATAAGCGGTCCAACATTCGGATCGGACGGCGAACTTAGTTTTCCATGACGCCATGATGTTTCCCATCGCTTGCACGGACATCATTTTTTTTTATCCGCTCGAGACAAAAAACCCTTTATAGGCCCGCCCTGAGAGGGTACGCTTCTCTCAGGATGTTGATTGGTTACTAACAAAAAAACCTCTCGCACGTTCCTTGGAGTAGTTCTTCGTCCTGCCCTTACAGCGTCTCTTAACAAAAGAGATGAGCTGCAAGTGGCCTTCATAGTTGATGGGACCTGATGACTCGGAGTGATCCGAGCAACACCGCCTTCTGCATTCTGTGCGCTAAATCCTCGGCCAGAGATTTGCAGGCCAGAATAATCTTCAATTCGGTCACGTAGTTCACTCTCATTCCACCTAGGCATCCTATGATTAGTACGACCATTCTAACCTTATGCCCTGGATACAGGATCCCCAGTTCGAACATTAAATCAATTCATTCAATTCCATTCAGTTCTTTGTCGAGCAAGAGTATATCTGGCTTTATGGCGTGGATCTGCCGAGTTGTTGGAATCGCATAGTTCTAGTAGATGCGAGCTCTGTCATTTTCAACAACTGCTCATTTTCAACAACTTCATTATTATTATTATTTCCACACTTCTTTCAATTGCTACTATTTCTGCCTGAAAGACGAACGGATAGGAGCCAAATGAAATGTACCTGGTAACAGAGGACCAGGCTTTCTGGTTTTTAATACTCTCATTACCTGTTCCTTTTCTAGATATTCTGAGAATGGCTTCATGGGCCATTTTGTCATTCACTATGTGAATGGGGGAGATTTGTGATAATCCCAAGTGCCCTTGTAGGACAGGTTCCCAGAACTCCATCTGACACACTTGCAAGCTTTTGTATATTTTCGAGTGGTTTCCTCGTACTATTCTACTTATTTTTGTATACCAGACTACTGCCAAATGCGTGGTTATTGGTCTCACAATCATGACATACAACCATCGCAGTTCATAAGTCTTACCGGCTAGATTTATGCACTCCATTAAGACTTTATTGCTTTATTAGCAGTGATTTCACATTCACTTATTCCACAAAAGTTTACTATCTACTGTTACTCCTAGTTATTTAACTTCAGACTTCCATTCTATAATATCTCTGTTCAAAAAAGTGATCACACAGCTGGAATTTTCCTTCTCCAAGTGAACAGAATCACTGTGGTATATTATTGAAGGATACTTTGGGAGGTATATTCATTATTAGATGGTTCCTTTCTGGGTTTCCTCTCTCAAACTCAATTTGAAAAAAATTGAAAATCTCACAAAACTCATTTTATCACATAATGAACTGCCAATCGGAATTACGCTGATTTGGCAATTAAGAGCTGTCAAAGCTTTGTGGAAACCTTGAAAAGATATCAGTTCCAGTAAAAAACCTGCTTAAATAAGCTCCTTCTGACCAAATAGTTGCAATTATCAAATCGTTGAAGTTTCCTTCGGATATGTTCACTTTGAAATACATATTTCTTTTTTCGCATGGGAAAAATATTTTTGGGTATCCAACCATTTTCCCATCTTTGTGTGTAACTTGGGAAACTGTATCTTAATCCTATTACCAAGTTTAGTAATTTATTTCTCCTCATTTTCAAACTCGTCTCTCAACATGTCCCTGTCATGCCTCATGCCAGATAATTACATGAACTCGAACATAGAACGCTATGAAATATGACAGCACAGAACACTAAGAATAATCATCTATGCAAACAGGTCATTAATACTTATATTCCTTCAAAAATCAAAAACTGTTTTGTTGATAATTATCAACAGTTTTTGATTTTTGAAAGAATATAAGTATTAATGACCTGTTTGCATAGATGATTATTCTTAGTGTTCTGTGTGCAGTCATATTTCATAGCGTGGAACTAGTGGTCCAGTTCCTCCCGATCTTTGGAATATACCGACATTTTGGAAATATCTTCACCAATATAGATCCGATCGAGCTCAAATCTAGAACTTTTCTGTATAATGAGGTTTTGAAGGATAGTTCTGAGAAACATAATTTTTTTAAATATTTGAAAAAAAAAATTGCAACCATGTGATCCTCACAAAATTTTGCATAAGTCTTCGCGTCGGTTTTATTCAACTGACTACCGTGCTTTGATTCGATCTGAACAGTATTTTTCGAGTCATTAGGAGAACAAAATTTCAAATGGATATGATTCTGAAACCAGTCGATGGATTTTGCCCATTAACCAGCTTAGCTGGCGCACTTGGACTGCAAACCGCCCCTCAAAATTTCAACTCTCTAACTCATTGCATTCGAGCGTAATCGTGCTGACGGCCGGCCGGACAGAATCAATTCTGACCTCGAATTCTTGGTACGTGAGTCGAAACTAATCTTTTAAGACCATTCTCGTCCAAATGTTACAAAATTACAGACATTTTGACGAATTAAGAGGCACTCTGTTCATAACAGAGTCTATGTTAAATTTTAATACACCCCGCATTTTATCCAGGACAAATTTAACTTTTAGAATTAATGTCTCCAATACACAACACCATTTTCATAGTCCGGTAACTTCAATCTGCAGAAGCTTGAATGGTTTACCCTCAGTTGATGTGTTTTTCCTTTCTATTGGTCAGTTTAGGAAACAACTGTATTTGTTAATTAGAAATTAATTTTCCTTTTTTTTGGTTCAGCCTCACCTGACGACGGCTTGAGGCATTATATGTGTATGTATTGGTTACCTGTTTACACATGTAATTGGGCATTTGCCTGTTGGATGTAAAAACATAAAATAAAATAAAAATAAAAATAAAATAACAGCGCGTCAAAAATCTTCTGGATTTAGCCTGATACAAGCGATATACTCGTACATGCAGTGGACATCAAAAGTATGAAATAAAGTTTTGATAGGTCAGAGTAATTCATTTTTGGCGCTTTAGTTCCTCGGAACTGAGTGCTTATCAATTTGCCCAAATGTCTGTAATTTTCGAATTATTCGATAAAAATGGTCTTAAACGATTTGGTTCGACACACTGATCAAGAATCCATGGTGGAAATTCATTCTGTCCGGCCGTCCGGCTAGCCGGCCGTAGGCACGATAACTCTCGAATGGAATGAGCTAGAGAGTTGAAATTTTCAGAGTAGGTTTGGGGGATAAATATCTCGGCTAAGTTCGTTACTGGGCAGAATCGGACAGAAGGTTTCGGAGTAATAAAAAAAATTTTTTTTTATAGAACAAATTCCAAATTAATTTTTTTTCAATAAGCAGTTTTATCATAAGAATCCATTCATATCATTTTTAACTCTAACAAGCTAATACTTTCGGAGATATGATTTTTCAAAATTTCAATGTGAATCGTATTTCACAGATTGGTATAATTATTCTATGTATGAATTTTCATAAAGTCAACTTGACAGAAGGGAATATTGTAACTTCAAAAATATTGGGGTTGAAATACTCGTATATTAGCGATGCAACGGGGACCTCACCCGAAAATGTTTGAAAATATTACGTAAATATTGAAAGCATAATTCTGTAGTTCGAGTGAGGAGAAAATTTGGTGAACGTAGATGAGGAAATTTTTGATCGATTACAAGGTAATTTAATTATTTCTTCTCTTCTTTAATACATGTTTTATGGAATATCTACTATTTGTAGGTACTTTAAACCTGTTTTGGGCAATTGTCATTCGAAACTTGTTTTTTTTGGCGCTCTAGTTCCTCGGAAAAGAGTGCTTATCAATTTGCCCAAGTGTCTGTAATTTTGGAATTTTTGGCTGAAAATGGTCTCAAACGATTTGGTTCGACTCACTGATCAAGAATCCGAGTGCGAAATCGATTATGTCCGATCGGCCGACCGGCCGTAGGCACGATAACTCTCGAACGAAAGGAGTAAGCGGATTGAAAATTGCAGGGTGGTTTTGGAGCGTAAATATCTCGGACAAGTTCCTTCGATCTATCTGAAATTTAGCATCAAATTGTAGAATCATGTCCTTTATACGCATGTGAAGTTTTGTATTGACCAGATTACCGCAAAGTGTAAAAAAAAAATTTGGAAAATTTAAAATATGTTTTTCCACAATAACTCTCGAACGGAATGAGCTAGGTAGTTGAAATTTTCAGAGTAGGTTAGGGAGATGAATATCTCGGTTAAGTTCGTTATTGGGCAAAATTGGCCAGATTTAATTCGATTTCTTCCATGGTGCAGTTCTCATTCTCATGATTGCTCATTTAATCTTGATAAATAAACTATTATTTGAATTGAATTTCCTTTATGATGCAGCTCTATCATATGTATACATTGATATAATTCCCAACTCTGAGAAACCAATACTTTCGGAGATATAATTTGTCTGTTTGAACTAGAGCGCCAGAGAGCTCCTGTCCACAGGGCTTGAACCCATTTTTTAAGAAACATTTTTCAGTTATTCCCGTTACCAAGCAGTTACGTCATAATATTTTTTTAAATTTTAAGCCCTATTAATGAACAGACACACGGTGAAATATTTATCGATTCTAACCATCAATAAATATTCCGCGTGGCTGGGCTAGATCACCTCATCGCTCAGTGTTCCCGAAAAAGGAAAGCGTCATTCAAGGGCAGACACAAACCCAGGGATTCATGGTTACTACCAATCATCAGCGTGACTTAGCCGAGACTGAATGACACCAAAGGCGTTCTAGGAAACTTAAATCCATCGGTCGCGACGTGGTAGTGAAAGAATCCTACCAGCGGCACCTATGGAAATCCTTACGAACTCTTACCCTCTGCGATTAAGAAACCTTGAGCGATGTTCAGCGACGATAATTCTTTTGCCGTAAGAGTGTCAGGGCGAACTAATACAAAACCATTTTTTGCTATTCCTGAAAGAGGAAAATAAATCCATTGTTCCATACTTTCGACGCTCAATGTACATGTATTCCGAATTTCATACTTTTGGGTTTTTCTTAATTTCATACAAAATTATACAATAATTTGGGGAATATATGGGGATTGAACTTGATTTTTTCAACAATTTTCATGAAATTTTCTACAGTAGTCCTCAAGAGAATAAACCAGGAAGTACGGTCGACGGACAAAAAATTTCTTGAATTCAGTTTTGAGTTACACCCCCTCAAGACTTACACTGATAATTGCACGGTATGTTATAGAAACATATTCGCCGCACGATCACAAAGGCACCTATAGTAGTTGAGAAAATGATAGCTATACCAAAAGCAGCGTAGTCAACTTGGTGATATAGACTATCTCAAAATGTACGAAGCCCTTTATCATATTTATTTTCCTGTTATGAAGAAATCCAACCTACCAATTTAAATCGATGTCCCGTTAGTTTGATCACAAAGGTCTTCACTAGGAGACTTTTATTCGGTCACTTGTCAGAATCTGGTCGCCTCTCATTCTGCGAATAAAATCGACATTTACAAAAATTATATATCGTCTACAACAATAATATCATCAAGCACATATTGGGACCTCAATATTCTCATAATAAAAAGTAGAAGTTTCATTCCAATAGAAGTAGCTGAATCTTCACTTTTCTCAGGTGTGAATCGAATAATATCATAGACCTGGAGACTTACCGTATTTATACATGGCTGATACTTCTTGATTACTGAAATGTTAGGTGCTACAATCGAAATAATTTTGTGATGCTACGAAAATAATTTGACTTTTGAACGAAATTGATCGTTGTCATATTGACAAAACATACGAAAAGTCTCCACTGCTAAAATGTTGCATAGAAAACCTTGCGTATTTTTCCGCGCAGGTTCATGGGAACTGCATGCTATAATTTTGCTCGAATATCTGTAACTTTGGAATGTTTTGCACATAATGATCATAAACGATTAGGTTCGAGTCACTAATGAACGATTTGAGGTCAAATTTGATTCTGTCCGGCCATCCAGCCGTTGCCACGATAACTTGAGAACGGAAAGAAATAGCGATTTGAAATTTTCAGGGTAGTGACGCGTCCAAATGCGCCGGACAACCAAGCCACATCCGATCAAATTGAAACTTGGAAACTACTTATAAAATACCAACTTGAAGACGTATGTAAAATTTTGCGAGAAAATTTGAAAAATATTAGTTATCTCACTATAACTTGTGAAGGGGAAGAGATAACAACTGGCAATTTTTAGGATTTCAAATAGTTCGAACGAAATTAGAATGTGATGACTTGGTGATTAAAGATTCAAAATTTAAGGCTAATGACATTATGGAAATGCTTGATGTATGTTTGAATACCACCTATTTCCAACTAGGAGATATTTTTTATCGACAAAATTCGCCTTTATCACCGGAGTTATATATCCATGGAAAATTTTGAAAAAAATTTGTAGATACATATTTATTGAAACCAAAAGCTTAATGGCGAAATGTTGCCAGTATATTCGTAATTTGGCAACATGGTAGAGAAGAGTTAGGCAAATTTTTCAATTTCATAAATTCAAAGGAACCTTCAATAAAATTCACTTTATAAATAGAGAGAAATAATCAGCTTTCTTTTCTAGAAGTTTCGAAAATTAAGTATCCGAACCATTTCCAAATAAGTGTCTTCAGGAAGCAGACACATACAAATAGATGTTTGAATTTCTATTTGAACCATCAACTTAATGTAAAAAGAGTTGTTATTGAAACACTTTATGATAGAGCTTACCTAATTTTTTCTACTCTAGAAATTTGAAATAATGAAATTGATTTAATCAAAAAATGTCTTGAAGATAATGGATATCAGAGGCAATTCATGAATACCTATATGAATCATGAATTTAGATACAAGAGCTTCTAATAAAATAACGAATAATCAAGTATTCTTAACAAAGCAGTCAGCGTGAACGGATGTGCATCGGAGTTATCCACATAAAGTTATCCAAATTATTTGTTTCTCTTCAGTGAATTGTCAGAACTGTTTTTCTGGACTATAGAAGTAGTCAACGGTGTAAATACATCAGAGCGAAAAGTTCCATTTTAAGAAATAATCCCGAATTATAAATCCAGTAATTTCAATATGCCAATTACACGAGATCAACAAGCGGAGATTAGGGCAATGACAGAGGATATGGTGAAGCGAATTTGTCTTGATGATGTGTTTTTGAAGAATATTGCTGAAAAGGTATCTTCTAGTGTTCTAGTACTTGATAGTAAACTTAGTCAATTCGAAAAAAAACTTGACGAAGTGAAAGACAGTATTTATTTACTGGATCGTAAATATGAAGAGAAGATAAACGGTTTAACAGACCAGATTGTTGAACTACAGAAAAAGTTGGAAGATAACGAGAAGGAATCCCCAAACATGAAACACATTGTTTCGGAGGTGAATGAAGTGAGGCGAAGGGAAAGTAACATTTTGATATTTGGCATTTCGGAAGATTGCACAGATGAAATAGATTACTCGCTCAATGTTTGTAGGGCAATTGTACCTGATTTGGATGCTGCGGATATCGATGCTGGTCGATTAGGACGTCGGCAGCCGAATAAGACACGTCCTATGAAAATACGGTTCATGGATAGTTCTTATGTGTCTATTATGCTAAAAAATAAGAAAAAACTGGAATTTTCAGATGAGTTCAAGGGTCTGAGAATGAGACCTGATTTAACAATACGTCAGAGAGAACATCAGATGCAGGTTTGGAGAGATTTCAATGCCCGCCGTGAGAGCGGCGAGGAGGACATTTATGTTGCATATTCAAATGGCCTCCCAATAATACGGAAAAAAAATTGGTTCAAGCACTGACGTGAAGTCAGAAGCTTTTGCGCGTATGTTCTATTGTCCATACTTCTGTATTGGAGACCCTTAATCGAATTTACCATGGTAAATTATGTTGTCCATTCTCCTGTATTGGACAACATAATATCTGACGTGAAGTCAGAAGCTTTTGCGCGTATGTTCTATTGTCCATACTTCTGTATTGGAGACCCTTAATCGAATTTACCATGGTAAATTATGTTGTCCATTCTCCTGTATTGGACAACATAATTTACCATGGTAAATTCGATTAAGGGTCTCCAATACAGAAGTATGGACAATAGAACATACGCGCAAAAGCTTCTGACTTCACGTCAGTGCTTGAACCAATTTTTTTTTCGTGACTTTTTAAAAATTTTCTAGGGGTACGGTTCTTGAAATTTTTTTTTTCGTCATTTTTTTCAAATTTTCTAGGGATACGATTCTTACAAAATTTTAAACACGTCTTTATGTTGATTTTCTACTCTTAGTTACCAAGCACCAATTCGATCGAATATTTATTTTTTGAGTTATCAAGGAAATAATATTCCAGGTGGGTATAACTCGGAAACCGTTAGACCGATTATGCCCAAACACGAACTCAACACTCTCTTTCGCATACGCAACCTACCCTGAAAATTGCAAGTCCCTATCTCCTTTCGTTCGAAAGTTATCGAGGCAACGGTCACCCATCTACTGAACTCGCACAAGAATGCTCGAATCTCCAACAATATTTAACCGATCGTATTAAAACTTGAAACTTGGCAGTAGAGTTAGGTTATGAAGGCTCTTGCAAAATTTCAGCAATTTAAAATGAATAGTTACTGATATATAGAATTTTTTTTTTTATTTTCAATGATTTATTAAAAATTTTCTACAAATGCTATCCTCACCAAATTTTGCAAACATTTCCGCGTTGGCATTCTACAACTAATAACCATGTTTGAATTCAATCGGTTCAGTACTTTTTGAGTTAATGAGGAACAAAAACCACGAAATTTCAGAAAATTTCAGATGGCTATAACTCTGAAACCGTTTGGCCGATTATGCTCATAAACAAACTGAAATGTCGCGTTCTGGTGTTCATCCTAACCTGAAAATTTCAAGCCGCTATCTCATTCCGTTCTCAAGTTATCGTGACAACAAAAATATTTTTTAATAATTTTTTAATAATTTTCTAGCCATACGATTCGCACAAAATTCCACAAACGTGCTTAAGATCATATTCTACAACTACCCGCCAAGTTTCAATTCGATCGGATTTATATAGGTTGAAAACAAAATTATTACTCGGAAACCACTGGGCCGATTATGCCCATTAACGAACTTGTCCGTCGTATTGAGATGCGCCACCTACCCTGAAAATTTCAAGTTGCTAGCTCTTCTCGTTCTCAAGTTATCGTGGCAACGGCCGGACGGCCGGACGGCCGGACGGACAGAATCAAATTTGACCTCGAATTCTTCATTGGGGAGTCGAACTTAATCGTTTGAGACCATTTTCGTCAAAAAATTCGAAAGTTACAGACATTTGGGCAAAACTATAACGCGATGTTCCCCAGAACATACGCGCAAAAACTTGAAAAAACGTCCAACACGCAAAGTTTAATATTCGATAACATTTGTATATATTATCAGAACTGCAGGGGACTTAATTCAAAAACACATTCATTCTATAAAAACGTTTTGACCAGTGAGCATGGAATAATTGCAGTTACTGAAACCTGGTTGAGAGATGGTGTATCGGATGCGGAGCTTTTTCCAGAGAATTATTCAGTATATCGTAAGGACAGATCCTATGGCGTTCGAGGGGGTGGAGTTCTGCTTGCGGTTGATGGTGACTTTTATACATCTCTACATCTCAGATATGTGAATTAGAGTGTCCAGTGGAATCGGTTGATATGATGTATGTCAAGATTTGTGTTCCGACAAAGGTGCTATTTTACATAGTCTTATTGTATATCCCGCCAGAATCAAATATCGCTGTTTATGATGAAATTTTCGAACTTCTGGAAGATTTGAATTGTCCTGAGTCTGTTATCATTCTTGGTGATTTCAATATTTCAGGCTTGCAGTATTATTATGAAACAAATGAGTCAACAGGCTTACTTCTCAGGTATCAATCATTTGTTAACTTCTCAAATCTTATTCAAAACAATTTTGTCACAAATTCTAATAATAGATTACTTGATTTGGTTTTAACTTCTGAGAATATGAAGTGTGAAGTTTTGAATGACCCTGAACCGGTTGTGCCGGTGGACACACACCATCCATGTCTCACCGTGAACTTGTCATTACAATGTAAGCCTGATAGAATCGTTTTGCCAGGTATTAAACAGTTTAATTTTCATAAACTTGATAATGAAAAATTTGTTGCGCTTATGGGTGGTACCGACTGGAATTATATGATGAATCTTTCAGATTCTGACGATGTTTGTGAGGGTTTCAATGATAGGGTCCAAGAGATAATTTCACAATGTTGTCCTCTTGTCAATAGTAGCACTCATAAGTACCCTAGTTGGTATACAAGAGATCTCATCAATAATATTAAGCTTAAAAATCACTTCTTCAGAATGTATAAAAGATATAAATCTCATTTTTATTTTGAGCGTTTCAGCAATATGCGACGAGTTGTAAAGAAAGGAATAGACACTTCATACTCTGAATTTCTAAAAAATCCGAAGACAACTTAGTAGAAAATCCTCGTGAATTCTGGTCCTTTTTGAATTCCAAGCAGGGTAAGACTCGTATTCCCAGTGAAATGTATAATGAAAGCGAAAAATTCTCATCTCCACAATCCATTGTTGATGCTTTTGCAAAGCAATTTCAGAGTGTTTATGATGATTTAGAATATAATATGGAGGCGAATGATGCTGTGGATGATTCATTCAGTTTTGCTGACTCTTTTCAAATCAATAAGATTTCGGAGGACCAAATATTAAAGGCAGCAGTTACGTTAAAAAATAAAATGAGTTGTGGTCCAGACAATATTCCAACTAAACTAATTAAGAATCATATAAATGTGCTTTTGAAACCTTTGTCGTATATGTATAATTTGATTTTGAAGACTAGAAAATTCCCTAAAATATGGAAAGTGTCGCGTATTTGTCCCGTATTCAAGTCGGGAAAAACAACTGATATTAGAAATTACAGACCCATCGCCCTCATTTCCGCTTTTTCCAAATTGTTTGAGATTGTGCTTTTCGACGTTATTTATTCACATGTATCCAATAAATTATCTGAATATCAACATGGATTCATGCGCTCGAGGAGCACGGTCACAAATCTTTGTACCTTTACGCAGTATGTATCGGATTGTTTAGATAATCGAAGGCAGATCGATGTAATTTATACTGATTTTAGTAAAGCTTTTGACAGGGTATCACATAGATTGCTTTTTAGGAAGTTAAGCCGTTTTGGTATTCCTCCGAATATTGTGCTTTTGTTGGAGTCATTTCTCGATGATAGGCATTTGTATGTGGAATTCAAAGGCGTCAAATCATTTCATTTCATAGCACGGTCAGGGGTGCCTCAGGGTTCTAATTTGGGCCCCCTCTTATTTCTCATTTTTATTGACGATGTATGTAGTGTAGTTAACTCGAGAAAGCTTCTCTTTGCGGATGATCTCAAAATTTTTAGAGTGATTAACGATAGCTCAGATTTTTTTACTCTGCAGGAAGATATTAGATACTTATGTGAATGGTGCGTGGAAAATGAACTGCCCCTTAATATCAGTAAATGCAAAGTTATGAGTTATTCCAGGAAAGTGACTACCGATGAATTCAATTATAATGTTGACAACCATATCTTGAGAAGGGTAAACGAATGTATGGATTTAGGTGTTTTGTTCGATAGCAAGCTGTCATTCAACCTCCACATCGATAAGACTATCTGTGATACCAGTAGGTCTTTGGGATTTGTTTTGCGCAATTGCAAAGAATTTTCGAATATAACAGCTATTCAGTCTGTTTATTGCAGTCTAATACGTACTAAACTTGAATACTGCGGTTTAGTGTGGAATCCCATTCACGAAAAATATATCTTGGCGTTGGAATCCGTCCAGAAAAATTTTTGAAATTTTTGTACTACAAAAAACATAACGTTTACCCTATACGCCATTATGACTACAAGTCTCTACTGGTTGAATTCAACTTCGTAAGTTTGAGAAAGAGAAGAGAAATTTCAGGTGCAATCTTTGCTTTCAAATTAGTTAATGGTCAAGTCGATTCGATGTACCTGCTGCCTTTATTAAATTTCAATACACCCCGCATTTTATCCAAGACAAATTTAACTTTTAGAATTAATGTCTCCAATACACAACACCATTTTCATAGTCCGGTAACTTCAATCTGCAGAAGCTTGAATGGTTTACCCTCAGTTGATGTGTTTTTCCTTTCTATTGGTCAGTTTAGGAAACAATTGTATTTGTTAATTAGAAATTAACTAGTGGGCCCGCAGATCTACCTAGCCAGTAGATCTACATTTTTCCGGTAGATCCACATTTTTTTGGTAGATCTACATTTTTCCAGAAGATCTACATTTTTCCAGTAGATCTTCATTTTTCGGGTAGATCTACATTTTTCCGGTAGATCTGCATTTTTAATGGTAGATCAATATAATCGGTAGATCAATCAAACCCATAGTTGAACGCCATCTAACGTGTCCTGTTGTGTGAAAGTCCTATCCAAATATGTTGAGGCGTTTTTGAGTTCCTAGAAACCAAATGTAGCGCCACCTACCATATCGTATCGTGAACCTTAGGCATTCCGAAACACGATCACAAAGTTTCATGAAAATCGGTATAGCCATTTTCGAGTTCCTGTGAACCGATCATAGCGCCACCTACGGAGGGTATATCGTGGATCTGAGACCTCCTCAGACACACAGAAAGTTTAATCGAAATCGCTCTGGTCGTTCTTGAGTTAATAAAAGCCGAACACGGCGCCATCTACCGGGTTCCTATTGTGACTCTGAGACCCACTCAAGTACGCACACAAAGTTTCATCGAAATCGGTGGAGCCGTTTTCGAGCTTCTATAGATCAATCGAGGCGCCCCCTACAGGATGCTATTGTGAATCAGAGACACGCCGATACAAAGTCACAAAGTTTCATCAAAATCGGTCCGGGCGTTTTCGTGTTCCTATACATCGATTGTAGCGCCACCTACAGGGTCTAAAAAACACGAAAAAGTGTGATTCCCTCTCCGGGATTCGACCCCGCCTTCTCTCGGTCTGACACCGAGAGTTCGCTCGCCAGACGCATGCGCCACCGGCTCCACCGTAAATTTTGACCGATCTCCGGTATTCAAATAAATAGTCGGTACTTACCGGGGATAGACATTCTTAATTTTCACTTTTCGAAATAAAATCGCCACATGGCGGTTTATTATAGGGTTTTTCACCCTTATCTTCGCTTTTCGTCAACTTTCAGGCCCGAAAACGACCTAGAAGGGCCGTTAGTCCGTCTCTCATGTCAATTTTGACGTTTCTCGGAATGTCTTCTAGCAAGGAAGATTCCCGGAAGCGAAACTTCCAGAACTTGTATCAATTTAGTATATTTAGACTTATCGTAGGTAAAAGTTGAGCTGGTTCCTCACGCACCGATACTTCGTCTTCGTCTCGACGAAAAATTCGGAGCCAGAGCAGTCGTATTTTCGAAGCCTTATGCGAAATAAAGTCGGTCTCGCTTTTTCGCCGGGCGAAGGATAAAAAATACATTTTCGTTCGTTACGGAAAAACCGCGATAGATATCGACTTAGGGTTTTCGGATTTACCCTTTCCCCCTTCCTAAGACTCGATATCCACCCCCTTCGAACCTCGATCCGTCCTCTAGATTTTTAAAACAATTACCAAAATTCCCGATTTACTTAGGAAAAATCGCAAAAATTTCGTTGATTTTTCGAATTTTTTTAACGCTTAAGGACCCCTCCGAAAAATCTTCTCGATAGCCTATGTTGTGTAGAAATCTTTCCCCTTTCCCCTCCTGTTGTAATATAGCGGTTATATAGGAGGGTTTAGCCAGCCAGATACCGCCCGTGTTTACACATCTTTCCCTAAGTAAGACTCAATTTCAATTAGTATATATGGAACTAGTGGCCCGCAGTCCATTGTTGGAGGCTTCGATTTGTCGGTAGTTTTATGAGAAAAAAAAATAAAAAAAAAAAAATTATTTCAAAAATTCATGAGAAAAAAAAATTGAAAAAAAATGTTGTTGAAAATTTCAAAATTGAAAAAAAAAAATTATTAAAAAAATTTTTAATATAAAAATTTGGATTTAAAATTTTGAGAAAAAATAAATTTTGAAAAAAATTGAAAAAAAATTTTTTTGAAAATTTCAAAATTGAAAAAAAAAATAAATAATTGAAAAAAAATTTTTAACTATACAAATTTTTTAATTATTTGAATAACGCTATGTTTGTGTCAAAAATCAAATCAATCGCGTAATATTGTGCCGATATAAAACGAACACCCTGTATAGTAATGGTTTATTTTCAACCATGTAGGTCCCGAAAGTATATCTTTTATCATAATAGTACGATTTTTCGTGAAAAGCAGCAAGTTGTGATTGACGTTAAAAGATAATCACCCTGTATAGAAATTTTTTTTTAATTATATTATATGAATCCATCTAAGATTCCTATTTGAAAAATGCTTTGTTTGTGTCAAAAATCAAATCAATCGCGTAATATTGTGTCGATAGAAAAAGAACACCCTGTATAGTAATGGTCTATATTCAACCATGTAGGTCCCGAAAGTATATCTTTTATCACAATAGTACGATATTTCGTGAAAAGCAGCCAGTTGTGAATGACGTTAAAAGATAATCACCCTGTATAGAGATTTCTAAAAAATAGATTATGAGAATGCATCCAAGTTTCCTATTCAGATAACGGTTTGTATGTGTCAAAAATCAAATCAATCGCGTAATATTGTGCCAATAGAAAAAGAACACCCTGTATAGTAATGGTTTATTTTCAACCATGTATGTCCGAAAGTATATCTTTTATCACAATTGAATACAATAGTACGATTTGTCGTGAAAAGCAGCTAGTTGCGATTGACGTTAAAAGAGAAACACCCTGTATAGAGATTTCTAAAAAATAGATTATGAGAATCCATCCAAGATTCCTATTCAGATAACGGTTTGTTTGTGTCAAAAATCAAATCAATCGCGTAATATTGTGCCAATAGAAAAAGAACACCCTGTATAGTAATGGTTGATTTTCAACGATGTATGTCCGAAAGTATATCTTTTATCACAATTGAATACAATAGTACGATTTTTCGTGAAAAGCAGCTAGTTGCGATTGACGTTAAAACAGAAACACCCTGTATAGAGATTTCTAGAAAATAGATTATGAGAATCCATTCAAGATTCCTATTCATATAACGGTTTGTATGTGTCAAAAATCAAATCAATCGCGTAATATTGTGCCGATAGAAAAGGAACACCCTGTATAGTAATGGTTTATTTTCAACGATCAGAGCTTCGGAAAAAAAAGAAAAAAACTCTTACTTAAAGTCGACAGATATAGCGTAATTCGAAGTTAATATTCCGATAGAAATTGAAAAACAAAAACGAAAAATTATAATTCCCTTTCCGGGATTCGAGCCCGCCTTTCAGGTCCGAAACCGACACGCCGACCTCTGGACCACTTATCTATCGGACTGTACGTACGATCTTGTCGATCTCCGCTAATAGAATATAACGTCGGTAATTACCAGAGAAATTATATTCTTAATTTTCATTTTTTGGATATAAAATCGCCACATGGGGGTTTATTTGACGGTTCCTTACCATTAACTTCCCCTTTCGCCAACTTTCAGGCCCTAAAAATGCCTAGAACGGCCGTTTTCATACCCCGTCTATCTCAGTCGATTTTGACGTTTCTCGAACTAACTTTTAGCAAGGAATATCCCCTGGGTCGAAAAACCTCCTCTACTTGTATCAATTTGATATAGTTAGACTTATCGTACGTGAATGAAAATTCAGAAAAGCAAAAATGGATACTTCTACATCATCTCGAAAGCAACTGTAAGGGTCAAAAAGTCCTTCGAATTGAGTTTCAAGCAAAATCAAATCGGTACCTCGTTTTTCTAGGTTACTTAGGAAAAAATACAAATTTGTTCATAAATCATAAAGTATTGAAGTAATCGAGTCGGGGTTTTCGGTTTTACCTTTTCTCTCTAGCAAATTTTCGTTATCTACCTCCTAGAAACCCCCACATTCACTGTGGATTTTTAAAAAAATTTTCAAAATTCTCGATTTACTTACCTCGAGTTCTCATACTCATTTTTCCATTTTCTGATCGAAAAACTTCAAACGAAGGTTCATGTGACGATCTTTCACCCTTATATTAGCTTTTCCTCAAGTTTAAGCTCCCAAAACGGTCCACGACTGCCCTTTTGGCCCGAAATAATCTCAAACCTCGTCTCTCATTACGTAGAATTTGTGACCTTTCTATGGTCGAATTTACAAAGGAAATATTCTCCAGGTCAAAACCTCCGGAACTTGTATCGATTTCGTATACTTATACATACCTTAGATAGAGGAAAAGCAGGAAACGGACGAATCGATATTTCTCCTCCATCTCGAGCCTCGTTCTTCGAGCGGAGCTTATTTTTTTTTTAAGTTCTAGGCTAATCCTTGTAGGCACCTCGCCTTCGTTACCTACCTCTCATGAATTTTCTCATTTTTCGCATTTCCAGATCGAATATCGACACCTGCCGATTTATGGGTCGGTTATTCGCCCTCATCTTTCGTTTTCTTCAAGTTTCCGGCCCCAAAAAGTCCTAAACACGTCAGTTTCGCTTCCGAAAAATTTCCGACCCCGTCTCTCGAATTAATTCTGACGTTTCTCGAACGGACTTTTTGAACGGAAAATCCTCGGACTCGGAACCTCCGAAATTCGTATCGATTTAGTATATTTAGGCTCGACCTAGAAGAACGAAACTCGGGTTCCTTACAAATCGATACGTCTTCTTCGACTCGACGGCAAAATTCCGGACGGAGCGATCGTTTCTTCGAAGCCTTACGCCAAACCAAATCGGTACCTCGCTTTTTTTTCGCTTTTCGAAGGAAAAAACATATTCGAAGATATCTCGAAAACGGCGAAAGATATCGTCTCGCGGTCTTCGGATCCGCTCCTTCTCCCTCCCAAACTTTCCATTCCCGCCCCTTCCGCACCTCCGTCCGTCCTCTAGATCTTCAAAACGACCCTCAAAATTCCCGATTTACTTAGGAAAAAATCGTCAATTTCGTCAATTTCGGGAATTTTTTTAACGCGTAAGGAATCGTCCTAAAAATCCCATCTAACGGCTGTGGTCGCCGACGTATTTCCCCTTTCCCCTCCCCTCCTCCACCGACCCCCCGCCGTCGCCGTTTCGCCTCGGTGAGGCCGCCCTTCGGGCGACCTTTTTTCCTAAGTAAATCGGTTGCCATGGCGAAAAACTCAATTAGTAAAGTAGATTTTCCTTTTTTTGTTCAGCCTCACCTGACGACGGCTTGAGACATTATCCGCCGTATTCACAAAGCATTGTTAAGTGTTTGAATCTCCGTTAAGTCCTAACTGAGGTCCTCAGTTAAGGATAAATATGAATCGCAACCTCAGTTAACGTATTTTACGGTGGTGAAACAGGCCTGTTTTACCACCTTTACCCCTTATTGTCCCTTATTATCCCCAATTTATCCTTAACTGAGAACCTCAGTTAGGACTTAACGGAGATTGAATGCTTTGTGAATACGGCGGTATATGTGTATGTATTGGTTACCTGTTTACACCTGTAATTGGGCATTTGCCTGTTGGATGTAAAAACATAAAATAAAATAAAAATAAAATAAAGTACAAAAGAATACTCAACAAAAACCCAATCTGTTGAATGTATTCCCTTATATTCATGGCATTTCGGAAAAAATCAGGAGAATCGGTTCTAGGTTCAAAATAACAACCGTTTTCAAGACACAAAATGATCTTAGGTCTTCATCAACAGAAATAAAACCAATAAATGAAAAATAATAAAAAAAAAAGCACTGACGTGAAGTACTCTTTGGCGCGCGTGTTCACGGTGGCTAATTTGAATTGATTGATGAGTACTTCAAGCTCAGTGGATAGAGCGAGCCGAAGATCTACCCAAAGGATAGTGGACACCATTAACTGTTGGTTCTAAAATTAACAGTGCTGGATCTAAGCTGCCATCAGGATAGAGTAACAAAGCTGGAAAAGAACACAACTGACTCTCCTTAGTCGCACAAGCTCCTAGAAGATTTGGGAGGGTCAGTATAATCCTAATCATGTTTATAGCACGCGCGCCAAAGCAGATTGACTTTTTACACTGTTTCTTTCATTTTTAAGTCAATCTGCTTTTGCGCGCGTGCTATAAACATGATTAGGATTATACTGACCCTCCCAAATCTTCTAGGAGCTTGTGCGACTAAGGAGAGTCAGTTGTGTTCTTTTCCAACTTTGTTACTCTATCCTGATGGCAGCTTAGATACAGCACTGTTAATTTTTGAACCGACAGTGAATGGTGTCCACTATCCTTTGGGTAGATCTTCGGCTCGCTCTATCCACTGAGCTTGAAGTACTCATCATTCAATCGAAATTAGCCACCGTGAACACGCGTGCCAAAGAGTACTGACTTCACGTCAGTGCTTTTTGTTTTTCAAGTTCGACAAAAAATTCGGTTGTGGGACCTCCTTTAGAAACGCAATTGCCTCTTCTCCAAATCCGAACGTATTTTAATATAGATCTACCGAATATAGTTATTTATAAATTCGCCTCAGGGCTACCTTATAGACATTTCAACTCGGAAACAACGCTATTTCCCCCAAACTGACTTGTGTCCGTGCACTGAATTCACATGAATATTCTTTTAGATCCTCACAATATCGGCTCATTACTCCGAACATAACCCAAACAACCCAAAACCATTCACTTCTCGTCTGCGCATGCGCAATATACTCGTGGCTGCAAGTCCTCCCAAAATTACACACCTCACAAAAAACTCCGATTCTCCAACACTAGTGATTCAGGAGATATCGCTTCTTGAATCCACGCATGCGCAGACCCTCACCAGGGGATTCTATAGAGGAATAGCATCCGCCACCCCAAAACCCCAATCCTCTCTGACGAAAGAACCAGCAGTTAAATCACTGATGGTCTGCTCATGCGCATAACGAAAAATGCCCGTAAGGGGTAACATCAATTTCGAAATTAGCCCCAGGGCCACGGTACGGACACTTTAACTCGGAAACAACGCTACATCCCCCAAACTGACTTGTCCTTGCACTGAATTGCCGTGAATATTCTTTCAAAACCTCACAATATCGGCTCAGCACTCCCAACATAACCCATACAACCCAAAAACAGTCACTTCTCTTCTGCGCATGCGCAATCTACTTGCAGCTGCAAGTCCTCCCGACATCACACACCTTACAAAAAACCTCATCAGGGATCTGGATCTGGAGTGTTTGCATTGGTCTTTTGCATCTTACTACTGAGTTTCAATTTAATCAGATCAGTATTTTTCGGGTTATCGTGAAAACAAAATTTTAAAATATGTGAAATTTTTTTTTGCCACTTTAGGGCCGTCCGGTCATAACAAAGCTTCGCAGGCATATAAAGGTCAGGATTCTACAATCTGGTGCCAAATTTCAGAAAAATCGAGCGATCGGTTCCGGAAATATTCGTAAAAAACATTTTGACTAAAAACGGCCTTAACTCCGAAACAGCTCGGTGGATTTCGCCCGTTAACGAACTTGTCCGAGATATTTACGCTGCAAAACTACCCTGCTAATTTCAACGCTCTAAGTCGTTCCGTTCGAGAGTTATCGTGCTAACGACCGGCCGGCGGCCGGACCGGACGGACAGAATTGAATTTGACCTCGAATTCTTCATCAGGGAGTCGAACCCAATCGTTTGAGACCATTTTCGAAAAAAAAAATCGAAAAATACAGACATTGTGACGAAATGATAGCACGCTGTTCCTTGCGGAACACGCGCGCAAAAATCGAAAGACTGTGTTTATTATATTCCTTGTATTTGTGGTCAATCGTATACAGGAGAAACATCGAGACCACTAGAAGTAATAAAGTGCGAACATATGAATAACTTAAGAAATACATACATACAGAAATCACAAATAGCAGAACATGTAGGTACAATCCAAGGAGATCACATGATAGATTGGAGTAATATAAAGATTCTGATGATAGAATCTGATTACATTAAAAGGAAATTCAAGATTCAACTTGTATTTTGTTGAACACAGGATGAAATATTGCAAATGGCTCAAGTTGGAACTTGGAAATTTCTATGTGTAATGTATTCCGTGATGTTTTGATTTTTAAATAAAAAGGGATTTCTTAACATGCGTACTTCATTTCCATCGATATCCATTCTTCGTTAGATGCCAACTGAGTAAACACCTGTACCATATTTTGTTATCGCTCCTCTCATATGCGCATTGCAATTTATGCAGCGTATTTTATATGAGATTTATTGAGAGAATTAAAAATAAAACGAATTTTTGTGTTTGATACATCGTACCTTATCCCAGTTATTACAAGTGGCGCAGTCGGAAAATGAAATTCCTGCGACAAAATGGTTGAATCGACAGTCAATGTTTTTGGAAATATTGGTTCCATGGGAGAATTCGACATGAATGAAGATTGGGAAGTATACCAAGAATGCTTGGAACAATATATGTTGGCTAATGGTATCATAGAACCCAGGAAAACTCCGGTATTGCTGACCGTGGTGGGCTCAAGATCATATCGAGTACTACGAGATCTCAACCCAGCTCGAAAACGTACGAGCAGTTGGTTCAAATTTTGTCAGGACAGATTTCTCCAAAGGTAGCAGTTTTCAGGAAGAGACAAGAATTCTACACTCTGCAGCAACGAACCCATGAGCAAATCAATGAATGGTTTGCACGAATAAAAAATGCAGCTAGCACACGTATTTTGGAACATGTCCTTAAGGACAAATTTGTGACTGGTTTAGTACGTGGTTTTATTCAAGAAAGACTTTTTGAAGAAGACCCATGTAAGAAACCTTTTTGATTTAGTTGAATTAGCTTCAAATTGTGAGGCAGTATTTAAACATTCTACTCATCCTGAGATACCAATCAACAAAATCAAATTATTCAAACAAACTACTAGGCAAAATTTGTCAAATTCTAATATGAAAAATAATTGTGCTATGCATGTGGTAAACCTAATCACAATTTCTCTTACTGTCGTTATAAAAAATTCAAATGCAAGAAATGTAAACATCTGAGACATATTGCTAGGGCTTGTAAGAATGTTAATTTTGTTGAGATTGAAAAGAAAGAAGTTGGTACGGGAGAAACTCAGGTAATGCAAGAATCAATGAATGAAATGGATATTTTTGAGATTTCAAACCGAATGAATTTTATTGAACCTCTTACTACGGAAGTAAAATTTAACGGCAGGTCAGTATTGGTGGAAATTGATTCCGGATCAGGAATCACGGCGATTCCAGAAAAATGTTTCCTCAATCGTTTCAGCGATTTTCAGCGAATGTTGAAGCCTGTTCAATTGAAGTTAACAACCTATAATGGTGGAGTAATCAATCCAGTAGGTAAAATTAATTTCACAGTAACATACAATCAGTTAAATAAAAATTTAGATGTTATTATCATAGAAAATAAAAAAAAAGCACTGACGTGAAGTCAGTACTCTTTGGCGCGCGTGTTCACGGTGGCTAATTTGAATTGAATAATGAGTACTTCAAGCTCAGTGGATAGAGCGAGCCGAAGATCTACCCAAAGGATAGTGGACACCATTCACTGTCGTTTCAAAAATTAACAGTGCTGTATCTAAGCTGCCATCAGGATAGAGTAATAAAGTTGGAAGAGAACACAACTGACTCTCCTTAGTCGCAAAAGCTGCTAGAAGATTTGGGAGGGTCAGTATAATCCTAATCATGTTTATAGCACGCGCGCCAAAGCAGATTGACTTTTTACACTTTTTCTTTCATTGTTAAGTCAATTTGCTTTTGCGCGCGTGCTATAAACATGATTAGGATTATACTGACCCTCCCAAATCTTCTAGCAGCTTTTGCGACTAAGGAGAGTCAGTTGTGTTCTTTTCCAACTTTGTTACTCTATCCTGATGGCAGCTTAGATACAGCACTGTTAATTTTTGAAACGACAGTGAATGGTGTCCACTATCCTTTGGGTAGATCTTCGGCTCACTCTATCCACTGAGCTTGAAGTACTCTTCATTCAATTCAAATTAGCCACCGTGAACACGCGCGCCAAAGAGTACTGACTTCGCGTCAGTGCTTTTTTTTATTTTTTCGAGTTCCTTTAACAAATATAGCCATCAATACAATTTGACTGTTAGCTTTACCGTAGATCGAAAAAAATTGCGGTTGTGGGACCTCTGTTAGGAACGCAATTGCCTCTTCTCCGAATCCGAACGTATTTTAATATAGATCTACCGAATTTAGTTATACATAAATTCGCCTCAGGGCCACCATACAGATATTTCAACTCGGAAACAACGCTATTTACCCCAAACTGCCTTGTGTCCGTGCACTGAATTGACATGAATATTCTTTTAAAACCTCAAAATATCGGCTCATTACTCCCAACATACCCCAAACAACCCAAAACCATACACTTCTCGTCTGCGCAAGCGCAATATAATCGTAGCTGCAAGTCTTCCCAAAATTACACACCTCACAAAAAACTCCGATTCTCCAACACCAGCGGTTCAGGAGATATCGCTTCTTGAATCCACGCATGCGCAGACCCTCACCAGGGGATTCTATAGAGGAATAGCATCCGCCACCCCAAAACCCCAATCCTCTCTGACGAAAGCACCAGCAGTTAAATCACTGATGGTCTGCTCATGCGCATAACGAAAAATGCCCGTAGGGGTAACATCAATCTCGAAATTAGCCCCAGGGCCACGGTACGGACACTTTAACTCGGAAACAACGCTACATCCCCCAAACTGACTCGTCCTTGCACTGAATTGCCATGAATATTCTTTTAAAACCTCACAATATCGGCTCAGCACTCCCAACATAACACATACAACCCAAAAACAGGCACTTCTCTTCTGCGCATGTGCAATCTATAGTGGCTGCAAGTCCTCCTGAAATCACACACCTTACAACCACACCAACCAACTCCGATTCTTCAACACTAGAGGTTCAGGAGATATTGCATCTTCAATTCACACATGCGCAGAACCTCACCAGTGGATTCTATGGAAGAAGAGCATCCGCCACCGCAAAATCCCAATCCTCTCCGACGAAAATACCAGCAGTTAAATCACTGATGGTCTGCTCATGCGCATAACGAAAATGCCCGTAAGGAGTAACATCGATTTCAAAATTAGCCCCAGTGCCACGGTACGAACACTTCAATTCGGAAACAACGCTACATCCCCAAACTGACTTGCCGTGCACTGAATTGCCATGAATATTCTTTTAAAACCTCACAATATTGGCTCAGCACTCCCTACATAACCCATACAACCCAAAAACAGTCACTTCTCTTCTGCACATGCGCAATCTACTTGCGGCTGAAAGTCCTCCCAAAATCACACACCTTACAAAAAACTCCGATTCTCCAACACCAGTGGTTCGGGAGATATCGCATATTTTATCTACGCATGCGCAGAACCTCACCAGGGGATTCTATAGAGGAATACCATCCGCCACCCCAAAACCCCAATCCTCTCTGACGAAAACTTCAGCAGTTAAATCACTGATGGTCTGCTCATGCGCATAACGAAAAATGCCCGTAAGGGGTAACTTCAATTTCAAAATTGGCCCCAGGGCCACGGTATGCACACTTCAACTCGGAAACAATGCTACATCCCCCAAACTGACTTGTCCTTGCACTGAATTGCCATGAATATTCTTTTGAAATCACACAATATCGGCTCAGCACTTCCAACATAACCCATACAACTCAAAAACAGTCACTTCTCTTCTGCGCATGTGCAATCTACTTGCGGCTAAAAGTCCTCTCAAAATCACACGCCTTACAAAAAATTCCGATTCTCCAACACTAGTGGTTCGGGAGATATCACATCTTTAATCCACGCATGCGCAGACCCTAAACAGGCGATTCTATGGAGGAATAGCATCCGCAACCCCAAAACCCCAATCATCTCTGAAGAAAACACCACCAGTTAAATCTCTGATGGTCTGCTCATGCGCATAACGAAAAATGCCTGTAAGGGGTAACATCAATTTCAAAATCAGCCCCAGGGCCACGGTACGGACACTTTAACTCGGAAACAACGCTACATCCCCTAAACTGACTTGTCCTTGCACTGAGTTGCTATGAATATTCTTTCAAAACCTCACAATATCGACTCAGCACTCCCAACATAACCCATCCAACCCAAAAACAGTCACTTCTCTACTGCGCATGCGCAATCTACTCGCGGCTAAAAGTCCTCTCAAAATAACACACCTTACAAAAAACTCCGATTCTCCAACACTAGTGGTTCGGGAGATATCGCATCTTTAATCTACGCATGCGCAGACCCTCATCAGGGATGAGGATTCTATGGAGGAATAGCATCCGCCACCCCAAAACCCCAATCCTCTCTGACGAAAACTACAGCAGTTAAATGACTTCTCATCTGCGCATGCGCACAACGAAAAATGCCCGGATAGGGCAGCATGAACCTCAAAAAAATAGGTTTCGGCATATTAAGCAAAATATTCCGCAAAATAGTAGTAATTTTTTGATTGTTTTCATGTCACGTGATTTTCACGAAATTTTGCAAAAGTGTTTGCATTGGTCTTTTGCATCTAACTACTGAGTTTCAATTTAATCAGATCAGTATTTTTTGAGTTATCGTGAAAACAAAATTTCAAAATTTTTGAAAATTTTTTTTGCCACTTTAGGGCCGTCCGGTCGGAACAAAACTTCGCAGGTAGATGAAGGTCATGATTCTACAATTTGATGCCAAATTTCAGAAAGATCGAGTGATCGGTTCCGGAAATATTCATAAAAAACGTTTTGACTAAAA
The DNA here is from genome assembly GCA_937662695.2 of Halyzia sedecimguttata. Classification (NCBI taxonomy): domain Eukaryota; kingdom Metazoa; phylum Arthropoda; class Insecta; order Coleoptera; family Coccinellidae; genus Halyzia; species Halyzia sedecimguttata. The sequence goes on along the minus strand of OW569416.2, from coordinate 2,353,857 downwards.
ACGGCCTTAACTCCGGAACCGCTCGGTGGATTTTGCCCGTTAACGAACTTGTCCGAGATATTTACGCAACAAAACTACCCTGAAAATTTCAACGCTCTAAGTCGTTCCGTTCGAGAGTTATCGTGCTAACGGCCGGCCGGACCGGACGGACAGAATTGAATTTGACCTCGAATTATTTATCAGGGAGTCGAACCCAATCGTTTGAGACCATTTTCGAAAAAAAATTCGAAAAATAAAGACATTGTGACGAAATGATAGCACGCTGTTCCTTGCGGAACACGCGCGCAAAAATGGGTTCAAGCCCTGTGGACAGGAGCTTTCTGGCGCTCTAGTTCAAACAGACAAATTATATCTCCGAAAGTATTGGTTTCTCTGAGTTGGGAATTATATCAATGTATACATATGATAGAGCTGCATCATAAAGGAAATTCAATTCAAATAATAGTTTATTTATCAAGATTAAATGAGCAATCATGAGAATGAGAACTGCACCATGGAAGAAATCGAATTAAATCTGGCCAATTTTGCTCATTAACCGAGATATTCATCTCTCTAACCTACTCTGAAAATTTCAACTACCTAGCTCATTCCGTTCGAGAGTTATTGTGGAAAAACTTTTTTTTAATTTTAATTTTTTTTTTACACTTTGCGGTAATCTGGTCAATACAAAACTTCACATGCGTATAAAGGTCATGATTCTACAATTTGATGCTAAATTTCAGATAGATCGAACGAACTTGTCCGAGATATTTACGCTCCAAAACCACCTTGCAATTTTCAATCCGCTAACTCCTTTCGTTCGAGAGTTATCGTGCCTACGGCCGGTCGGCCGGCCGGACAGAATCGATTTCGCACTCGGATTCTTGATCAGTGAGTCGAACCAAATCGTTTGAGACCATTTTCAGCCAAAAATTTCAAAATTACAGACACTTGGGCAAATTGATAAGCACACTGTTCCGAGGAACTAGAGCGCCAAAAAAACAAGTTTCGTATGACAATTGCCCAAAACAGGTTTAAAGTACCTACAAATAGTAGGTATTCCATAAGACAAATATGAAAGAAGATAAGTAATAATAAAAAATTACCTTGTAATCCATCAAAAATTTCCTGATCTACGTTCACCAAACTACAGAATTATGCTTTCAATATTTACGTAATATTTTCAAACATTTTCGGGTGAGGTCCCCGTTGCATCGCTAAAATACGAGTATTTCAACCCCAATAATTTTGAAGTTACAATATTCCCTTCTGTCAAGTTGACATTATGAGAATTCATACATAGAATAATAATTATATCAATCTGTGAAATACGATTTACATTGAAATTTTAAAAAATCATATCTCCGAAAGTATTAGCTTGTTAGAGTTGAAAATGATATGAATGGATTCTTATGATAAAACTGCTTGGTAAAAAAAAATTAATTTGGAATTTGTTTCGTAAAAAAAAATTTTTTTTTTTGTTATTCCGAAATCGTCTGTCCGATTTTGCCCAATAACGAACTAAGCCGAGATATTCATCCCCCAAACCTACTCTGAAAATTTCAACTCTCTAGCTCATTCCGTTCGAGAGTTATCGTGCTTACGGCCGGACCGGCCGGCCGGACAGAATGAATTTCGACCACGGATTCTTGATCAGTGAGTCGAACCAAATCGTTTAAGACCATTTTCATCATATTCCAAAATTACAGACATTTGGGCAAATTGATAAGCACTCAGTTCCGAGGAACTAGAGCGCCAAAAATGGAATTCGACCTTCAGTAGGTCGGGATTTCATGAAATTATTCAAAATCAATGTGAACAGTCTTGACTCGATTTGTATAAATGATGAAATACTGTTAGAAAATGTTTTGAAAAAGTTTGAAGAGGTGTTTAGAGTAGAATTAGGATGCTATATGTTTGAAAAAGTACATCTTTCTTTGAAGGAAAATGCACCTCCAATTTTTTGTAAACCTCGTTCTATAGCGTTTGCTTTTAGAGAGAAAATAGAACATGAACTCACAAAACTTAAAAAAGAAGGTGTCATTTTTAAGGTGAGTAACAGTAGATTTGGTACACCGTTGGTACCAGTTGTAAAACCAAACGGAGAAATAAGAATTTGCGCTGATTATAAATCCACAATGAACAAGTTTTTAGAAGATTTTAATTATCCTATGCCTGAAATTGAGGAACTATTTCCAAAACTGAGAGGTGGAAGATTATTTACAAAGTTGCAAGATCATCTCAACAAGTTGGCGGCGGTGCTTGAAATATTAAAAGAATCAGGTTTTAGACTCAATTTATAAAAGTGTTCGTTTTTTCAAAAAGAAATATGCTATTTGGGTCATATTATTAGCGCAGAAGGACTGAGGAAAAACCCTGCTTAGGTTGATGTAATTTTGAATGCCCCAAGACCTAATAATGTAAGTATATATATATATATATATATATATATATATATATATATATATATATATATATATATATATATATATATATATATATATATATATATATATATATATCGCGATGGCGTACCATCTGGCTTCCGTATAGATTTGTAGCGCTGTGACATCCTGCAGTATACACGCATGTGTATATAGAGCAACTTAATTGCATCGAGATCACGCTCAAAGTGGGTTCCTACCATTTGGCATCAATGGAATATAGATACATGCCTGTATACGGAATGATATTTACATTTTTTCTGAAGGAGTGTATGATGTTTATAATGGTTCATATGGTTCGCGTACGATATGGCTTCCGATAATTTATTCATCGGTTGGAGAGTAGACTGCCAGATGTTCCCTTATCTTAGATGTAACAGATAAGACAAATGAATTCGACGTTTTTTCATGCTCTCTGTATTCAGGCGGAATTATATTTTTATGTATTGAAATATAGGACTAAACGTAACAGGTTTCTTGATTACTACGATTCGGATTCAGATTATTTTTTGAGAATAATTTCCTGGATTTTAGTAACTCCCAAATTGAATTATTTATATTTTTGATTGAATTATTTCTTAAATACAATTCAGTAATTTTTTACGGTAGGTACCTACGATTGTTTGATTTTGAATTATAGGTGGATTATTACATTTATTACTTTTGAATAATTTCGCAAAGTGTCTCTAATTTGGTTGCTATTGCATCAACATATTTGAAACACAAAACTTCTACAGTCTTTCTTGTGGTTCGAAATGAAGGGCGTTTTCAAAACTGTTTTCGGAGGGTACTTAGACTTATGATATAAATTGGTATTTTTCCTTCCGGCAATTTCCAAATTTTGGCCGAAAATAATCTAAAACAAACAGTTCAGTCTTAATGCTGAACAATTATTGGTCAAATTCAATTCTGTCCGTCTGTCTGTTTGTGTTTTGCCGGCATTGAAAGTTGAATACGGAATATTTCGTCGAGTTCGTGAATGTTCTAGGAGGAATAACTTTTTATTTCGATAATTTTCCTGGAAGCTGTATGAAAATGCAAGACTAAAATAATGGAAAAGATGAAATCATCCAAAAATTTTAGTGAATCGTAAAAAATGTCCCTTCAGCTCTTTAACTTAACGATAAGTTTAGGTATGTGTTTTGAATGATTTGATTTGAATTAGAACTGGGTTGGTTGAGAATGTTGCAGAGGTTTCGGTTATATCTTGGGTGCTTTGTTTTTAAAATGCTGAAATTTCAAAAGAGCTCAAAGCAGGAAACAAAGTGAAAAAACTTTTGAAATTTGGTTCTTTATAATAACTCGAAAAATACAGCTTAAATCGAATCGAAACTTGGTGAATACCAATGGTATTTCCGAACTAAATAGTTCAAACATACCGACACGAAGACTTATGCAAAATTTTGTGAGAATTTAATGCCATTTTTTCAAAGTTATTTTTTCGAATATTTCCGAAACTACTGATTCGAATATATTGAAATATTTCGGATGAATTATTTTAAATAATCCGGACTTCTAGCTCAGTAGATAGAACGTGTGACTCGGAACCTAAGAGGGTCACTCTAGTCATAAAATCATAATCATGTCTATAGAAAGCGCGCCAAAGCAGATTGACTTCAGTATAAAAAAAAAGTAAAAGTGTTAACAAATACTGAGGAGTAGCCAGTCTAATTTGGTGGGCCTGCTAATGAGATGATTATGATTTTGCCTAGAGTGCTTTCGAAAAGTTACGAATTAATTCAATATTTCTTGACCTGAGAGTTCTTCCAAAAAATCCTCTGATAAGCGATTTTGTTAAAAACAAAGGCACTTTTTGACGATGACCCATATTTGTGAGTTAATCTTTAGTCGAGATATGACTTCATCATTTTTTTTTTAATTGGCAGCACCCAATTTAGACCATGCCAATTGAAAGAGCCTGTCATTTTGCGTTCTCTTCGTCAAAAATATGATTATTAGCTTTTTTTTACTAAATTTAATGGTAATGATTAAAGTAGATGTTGAAAGTGTGCACCGCTGGCTACCTGACAGTAAACAAGGCTATTAATAAATTCTTGCTGAACATGGTCAATAAAATATAAAAAACAAGTACGATTTCAACTTTTAATCTGACAGTAATAAAAACCGTCCTCAGTCGCTAAGGCAACTGCCAGACAACCATATTTTTTCACATTGTGTACGTAAAATGACAGGCACTTTCAGTTGGCAGAGTTGAAATTGGGTATTGATATTAAAAAAAATTGACGATGACGTCATATCTCCAATAATGATTACGTCGTAAATATGTGTCTATTGGAAAGTAAGGAAGTGTCTGACGAATTTTCAGAAAACCTCTCAGTTTCAGCAATAATGAATTTATTGGTTACTTTTCGGAAGCTCTGTATGATTATGCTGACCCTCCTGAATCCCGAGTCGCATGATATCCACTGAACTTGAAGCACTCATCATTCAATTCAAATTGGTCATCGTGAACAAGCAAGCCAAAGAGAACTGACTTCACGTCAGTGCTTTTTTGTGTTTTTCCTATTTTTGCGCGTATGTTCTGTGGAACATCGCGTTATCATTTTGCGCAAATGTCTGTAACTTTCGAATTTTTTTACGAAAATGGTCTCAAACGATTTGGTTCGACTCCCCAATGAAGAATTCGAGGTCAAATTTTATTCTGTCCGGCCGTCCGGCCGTTGCCACGATAACTTGAGAACGGAAAGAGCTAGCGACTTTTCAGGGTAGGGGGCGCATCCCAATACGATGGACAATTTGTTAATGGGCATAATCGGCCCAATGGTTTCCGAGTACCTAATAATTTTGTTTTTAACCAATATGTATCCGATCAAATTGAAACTGGGTGAGTAGTTGTAGAATATAAACCTGAGCACGTTTGTAAAATTTTGTGAGAATCGTATGGCTAGAAAATTATTAAAAAATTATAAAAAAATATTTTTCTTGTCACGATAACTTGAGAACGGAAAGAGATAGCAGCTTGCAGTTTTCAGGATAGGTTGTGCATCCGAACTCGACATTTGAGTTCGTTTATAAGCATAATCGGCCAAGCGGTTTCAGAGTTATAGCCATCTGAAATTTGGTTGTTTTTTCTCCTCTTTAACTCGGAAAATACTGAACCGATTGAATTGAAAAATGGTTATTAGTTGTAGAATGCCAACGCGAAAATTCTTGCAAAATTTCGTTAGGAGAGTATTTTCAGAAAATTTTTGAGAAATCATTGAAAATTAAAAAAATTCTATATATCAGTAACTATTCGTCTGAAATTGATGAAATTTTGCAAGAGCCTTCAGAACCTAACTGTTCTGCCAAGTTTTGAGTTTTAACACGATCGGTTAAATATTGTTGGAGATTCGAGCAGCCTTGTGTGAATTCAGTAGATGGGTGACCGTTGCCTCGATAACTTTCGAACGAAATACATAGGGACTTGTAATTTTCAGGGTAGGTTACGTATCCGAATGGAAGAGTTGAGTTTGTTTTTGGGCATAATCGGTTTAACGGTTTCCGATTTATACCCTCCTCTAATATTATTTCCTCGATTGAGTTATCGAGGAAGTGATATTACACATGGGTGTAACTCAGAAACCGTTAAACCGATTATGCCCAAAAACGAACTTATCTCTCTCATTCGGATACGCAACGTACCCTGAAAATTACAAGTCCCTATCTCCTTTCTCTCGAAAGTTATCGAGACAACGCTCACATAAAGATTCGATCGAATTGAAGCTTGCTAACTAGTTGTAGAAAATCAACATAAATACGTGAATTTACCATGGTAAATTCAAATTAAGAGTGTCCAATACAGGAGAATGGACAACATAATTTACCATGGTAGATTCGAATAAAGGTGTCCAATACAGGAGAATGGACAATAGAACATACGCGCAAAAGCTCCTGACTTCACGTCATTGTTTGAACCAATTTTTGCAGGATTCATTTCACCTACCTATTAATCTTTATTTTTTGTTGGGTGTTAGGATCGGAGGTTTCATAGGAAGAGAACGTTGAGTGGAAGATTAGACTTTGACTCTGACTATCGCATCTCCCCAACATCTTGAAAAGTGTAATTTGAATATTATTGGAGTTTAATTAATACTTACTAGAAGAGACCTAATTACTAGACTATTTCTATACCGGCTCAGGGCTCGAACTCAAGACTTCAAATTCGCGAGCCAATAGGCTAACTTCATCACGTCATATTACTTCATTAAATCAGTCAAAAAGTCATGTGAATAAATCTGAAAATTGTCTGAGAGCTCTCCGAATATAACATTATCCCATCATAAGGGCTTCATGCAAACACCCTAGTATATTTAGCTATAAATTTCAGCAATATTTTGTTCCTTGTTTGGAAATATGTTCTGTATGGATAGTGACAAAATTGTTATACTCGGGTACAAATAACCGGCTGTCAGGGCGGCGTTGGGGTGGCACTGTTTCAGAAATATTTATATTAAGAATACTGTCAAAAATGGTCACGAACGATTAGGTTCGATTCACTGTTGAGGAATTTGAGATCGAATACAATTCTCTCTGGTTGACTGTTCGTTACCAGAATAACTTTCGCACGCAGACAAATAGCGACTAGCAATTTTCAGGTTAGGTGATGCATCTGAATGCAATGCTCTAATTTGTTAATGGGTATAAACGGTTTCGCAGTAATGACATTTGAAATTTTCCCAATATTTCAACAAATACCCGTACAAGTCCGATCGAATTGACAATTGGTAAATAGTCGTGTTCCACTATAAAAACGGCTAAAAAAGCATTGACGTGCGGCAATCTGCTTTGGAGCGCATGCTAGACATGATAATGATTATACTGATCCTTGGACTTTCCAAAGGAGATCTCTCAGAAGCTCCTAGGGGTATGTGTGACGAAGGAGAGGCAGTTGTGTTCTTTGTCAACTTTGCAACTCTATCGTCATGCCAGCTTAGATACAGCACTGTTAAGTTTTCATTGGACAGTAAATGGTATCCACTACCCTCTGAGTAGATTTCCGACCCGCTCTATCCACTGAGCTTGAAACACTCATCATTCAATTCAAATTTGCCATCGTGAACGCGCGCGCCAAAGAGCACTGACCTCACGTCAGTGAAAATATATTTTATGAAACCGATCAGACGGTCTATCTAAATTTAGCATCAAATTGTAGAATAATGACCTTAATATGCATGCGAACTATTGTATTGATAAAGTTGCCAAAAAGTGTAAACAAATTTTTTTAAAAATTTCAAAATTTTGTTTCCATAATAACTCTCGAACAGAATGAGCTTGGCAGCTGAAATTTTCAGAGTAGATTTGGGAGATAGATATCTTGAAACGGCATTTAAAAAAAAATTGAATTTTAAATTTGTTATGTACAAATTTCAAATTCAAGATGCCGTTTCATCATAAAAATCCAATTATATAATTTTGAACTCTAGCAAGCTAATACTTTGGGGGCGTCCATAAATTACATGAGGTGTTTTTTTAAATTTTCTGACCCTCCCTCCCCCTCTGGTGAGATGTCGTGAGATTTTATTCAACCCCCTCCCCCATCCCCCATACTCACGTGAGATTTTTAAAATGTGGGTTTCTTACGTAAACGCGTTGGTTTGACAGTCAGTAGATGTATAACGTCAAAGTATGAATGAAATTATTTTCTTTCCAACGAATTACTGAATGATCTTAATCGTATTGCGATATAAGCTTAAGATTAAATCTTAAGCATGTAAAATCTGGATTAAATGGACCAAAATAGTATAATTTTTTTTTGTTTCAATCAGAACAAAAATTGCGTGATATTTGCCGAGACTCGAGTCCCTCCCCCCCTTAAACATCTCACGTAATTTATGGACGCCCCCTTTCGAAGATATGATTTTTAGAAATTTCAATAATGAATCGTAGTTCTATGTTTTCACAGAATGCTGTACTTGATTATTCTAGCTATGAATTATAATATGATCTGTGTTCTTACATGTCATCTCATTTTCCTATGAGAGATAAATGTCAAATTTATTTTTGGTTCGTTATTCAGCTATCGTAGAATTATGAGGATGATATGATATTATAATACTTTTAAGGTGATAATATAATGCCCATGGAAAATCCATATGTGGATGGAAATACATTCTTTGGTAAGATACATAATTTAATTTTGTTCAGAATATCTCCAGTAAAAACAAAACTGCAATTGTCTAATTAATATAGCATAATTTTCAGAGTAGATTTCAGGAACGAATGTCTCGGATCAGTTCGTTATTGGGAAGAATCGGTCAGTTTGAATTTAATTTCTTTCATGATGCAGTTCTATGGTAAGAATCCATTGATATCATTCCCAGAGACCAATAATTTCGTTGATATGATTTGTCAAAGTTTGAACAAGAGCGCCGAAGCTCCTGTCCATAGGGGTTGAACCAATTTTTTAATATATTTCTCGATCGTTTCGTGCTCTCGCACTAGACAATTCTCCTGTATAGGACACAAAATTCGAATTTACCATGGTAAATTCGAATTAAGAGTGTCCATTACACGCGAATGGACAATAGAACATACGCGCAAAAGCTCCTGGCTTCACGTCAGTGCTTAAACAAATTTTTTTTTTCGTACGTATACGGTTCTTACAAAATTTCACACACGTCTTCATGTCGATATTCTACAAATAGTTACCAAGCTTCAATTCAATCGAGTATATATTATTTTTGAGTTATCAAGGAAATAATAATCCAGGTGGGCATAACTCCGAAACCGATGGACCGATTATGCCCAAAATCGAACTTGACCCTCCCATTTGGATGCGCAACCTACCCTGAAAATTGTAAGTCCCTATCTGCTATTTCTAGTGAAACGATCCTCGTGAAATTTCACAAGAATTATTGCGTTGGCAATCTACAACTAATTACCATGTTTGAATTGGATCGGTTTTGTATTTTTCGAGTTATTGAGGATATAACAACCAAATTTCAGATAGATGTAACTCCAAATACGTTTGGTCGATTATGACTATAAACAGATTCCGATGTCGCATTCGGCTGCGACCCTACCCTGAAAAAATTGCGAATCGCTATCTCTTGCTGTTCTCAAGTTATCGTTAGATACATAATATTTGTTCCTAATTTTTTTTAAATTCACTAGCAGTACAATCCTCACAAAATTCCACACACGTCTTTAGGTCGATATTCTACAACTAGATACCAAGTTTCAATTGGTTCGGGTCTATATTATTTGAGTTAAAGAGAAAATAATATTCCAGATGGTTATAACTCCGAAACTGCTGGGCCGATTTATGCCCAAACAAGCCTGAAAATTTCAACTCCCCACCTCTTTTCGTTCGAAAGTTATCGGGGCAACGGTCACCCATTCAACTACTGAACTTATCCAAGGCTCGGATTTTCAAAAATATACATTCGATCGTGTTCAAACTTGGAATTTAGTAGTAGAGTTAGGTTTTGAAGGCTCTCGCAATATTTCAGTGATGTCGGGCGAATAGTTTCTGATATATAGAATTTTTTTCAATGATTTACAACTATTTTTTTAAAATTTTGTAATTATACGATTCTTGCGAAGTGTTGCAAGAACTTCCGTGCCGAAATTTTACAACTAGTAACAAAGTTTGAATTGAATCAGTTCTGAATTTTTCGAGTTATTGAGGAAATAAACACGAATGTCGAATTCATATTCACAACTTACCGTGAAAATTGCAGGTCGCTATCCCTTTTCGTTATCGTGACGTAAATAATATTTTTTAATCATTTTTTAAAAATTTTTCAGCAAAACGATTCCTACAAAATTTCACAAACGTCTTCAAATTTGTATTCTACAACTTGGTACCAAGTTTCAATTCGATCGGATCTGTATTGGTTGATGACAAAATTATTACTCAGAAACTGTTGGGGCGATTATGCCCATTAACGAAATTGTCCGCCGTATTTGGATGGTCCACCTACTTTGAAGTTTTCAAGTCGCTCTCTCTTTTCATTCTCAAGTTACCGTCGAACGGCCGGCCGACCGGGCAGAATCGAATTTGACCTCTAATTCTTCATCAGTGTGTCGAACCTAGTCGTTTGAGAACATTCTCGTCAAAAAATTCGAAAATTACACACATTTGGGCAAAACGATAACGCGATGTTCCCCAGAACATACGCGCAAAAATGAAAGCTTAAGCTCTCTGACTGAACGCTATGTTTCGATAGACCTTTTTGCGCGTATGTTCTGGGGAACATCGCGTTAACATGGCTTTATCGAATCTTTTGCTGAACATGATATCAAACGATTGGGTTCGACTCCCTGATGAAGGATTCGAGGTCAAATTTCATTCTGTCAAGCCGGACGGTCAGCCGTCCGTTGCCACGATAACTTGAAAACGGAAAAATGTAGCGACTTAAAATTTTCAGGGTAGGTGGTGCATTCAATTACGACGGACAAGTTCGTTAATGGGCATAATCGTCCCAATGGTTCCGAGTAATAATTTTGTTTTCAACCAATACATGTCCGATCGAATTGAAACTTGAGTAGTTGTAGAATGCAAAACTAAGGACGTTTGTGAGTATCACACCCTCAATTATCAAGAAATATTATTTATGTCGCGATAACCTGAGAACGGAAAGAGATAGCGACTTGAAGTTTTCGGGTCAGGTTGTGCATCTGAATGGCACATTTGGGTTCATTTATAGGCATAATCGGCCCAATAATTTTGGAGTTATACCCATCTGAAGTTTGGTTGTTATTTCCTCACTTACTCGAAAAATTCGAAACCTATGCAATTCAAACATGGTTATCAGTTGTAGAATGCCAACGTTAACATTCTTAAAAATTTTTGAGAGGATCGTATCTCTAGAAAATTTTTAAAAATTCATTGAAAATCAAATTTTTACATTCTATATATCAGAAACTATTCGTACCACATCGCTGACATTTTGCGACAGCCTTCAGAACCTAACTCTTCTACCAACTTCCAAGTTTTAACACGACCGGATCTATATTGTTGGGGATCCGCGAGATGCCTTGTGTGAGTTCAGTAGCTGGAAGGGTTACCGTTGCCTCGATACCTTTCGAATGAAAGGAGATAGGGACTTGCAATTTTCAGGGTAGGTTGCACTTCCTAATGGGAGAGTTTGAGTTCGGCATACGTTTTGGGCATAATAATTCCATCGGTTTCGGAGTTATAACCACCTGGAATATTATTTCCTTGATAACTCAAAAAATATATGCTCGATCGAATTGAAGCTTGAATACTAGTTGTAGAATATCGACATGAAGACGTGTGTAAAATTTTGTAGGGACCGTACCACTAGATCATTTTTAAAAATTTACGAAAAAATATTATGTATCTCATGATTCCTTAAACGGAAATGAATAGGGACTTGCAGTTTGCAGTTTTCAGGGTATATTACGCATCTGAATACGACATATAAGTTCGTTAACTAGCATAATCGGCCAAATGATTTTGGAGTTCTTTCAATCTGAAATTTGGTTGTTATTTCCTCAATAACTCAAGAAATACTGATCCGATCCAATTCAAATGTGGTTATCAGGTGTAGAATACCAACGCGAAAATTCTTGCAAAATTTCGGGAGGATTGTAGCACTAGAAAATTTTTAAGAAATCATTGAAAAAAAAATTGGTTCAAGCACTGACGTGAAGTCAGAAGCTTTTGCGCGTATGTTCTCTTGTCCATTCTCCTTTATTGGACACTCTCAATCGAATTTACCATGGTGAGTTCTATTGTCTGTTCTCCTGTATTGGACACTCTTAATCGAATTTACAATGGAAAATTCGGAGTGTCCAATACAGGAGAACAGACAATATAATTCACCATGGTAAATTCGATTAAGAGTGTCCAATAAAGGAGAATGGACAAGAGCACATACGCGCAAAAGCTTCTGACTTCACGTCAGTGCTTGTTTTTACTGCTGGCTTGACTGAACAGTCAAATATGACTTGTCAGGCAGTTTCGTCTGCCTCCCCACAAATCCTACAAACAGAGTCTTCTCGGAAAATCCCCTTCTTGTGCAGGTGCTTTATTAGGGTACAGTGTCCGGTTAGTAGGCCAGTTACTGCCCTGAGCCTACTCCTACTCAGTGGTAGGACTTCTTCAGTTAATGAGGGGCAGGGCTGTCCCATCAATAACTTAATATGCCACTGACCCAAAGTTTCGTTCCAGTGCCGAGTGTGCTGTGCAAGGATCCATTTTTCAATGACACCTTTCATAATTCAAAGACATTTGGGGTTTTCGCTATAATACGAGCTGTCTTTGGCCTGTGGTTGGTCAGATTTTGATATGAATGGAATAGTCAGAATAATGTATTACGCTAGAATCCGCAATATTAAATATATCAAGCTGTGATCTCGATTATTTTCGAAGAACAAGTCTGCTTATTGCAAATTTTCTTCTAAATCCGCAAGAAACGAAATTCAACAAATAATATATGATTTAAACCCCTTCATTCACATGATGGATTGAAGTATTATAAAGAATCAGATGATATTTAAATTGATGCTAGCGCTGACGTGAAGTTAGGACCTCTTGCGCGTATGTTCTATTGTCCATTCTCCTGTATTGTACACTCTTAATCGAATTTACCACAGTAAACTCGATTAATAGTGTCCAATACTGGAGAATGGGCAATAGAACATACGCGCAAAAGCTCCTGACTATATGTCGACATTCTACAACTAGTTACCAAGTTTCAATTCGATCGAGTCTATATTTTTTGAGTTATCGAGGATTTAATATTTCAGGTGGGTATAACTCCGGAACCGTTAGACCGATTATGCTCAAAAATGAACTGAACCCTCCCATTCCCAATTGCAAGTTCTTATCTCCCGTTCGTTCGTTATCGAGACAACGGTCACCCATCCAGCTACTGAAGTCACACAAGACTGCTCGGATCTCCAACAATATAGATCTGATCGTGTTCAAACTTGGAACTTGGTAGTAGAGTTAGGTTCTGAAGGCTGCTCAAAATTTCAAGGATGTCGTACGAATAGCTTCTGATATATAGAATGTATTCCAATGATATTTGGAAAATTTTCTAGAGATACGATCCTCGCGAAAATTTCCAAGAATTTTCGCGCTGGCATTCTTCAACTAATAGCCGTGTTTGAATTGAATTGGTTTTGTATTTTTCTAGTTATTGAGGAAATAATAACCAAAATTTAGATTGACATAACTCCGAAATGGTTTGGCCGATTATGCCTTTAGACAAACTTAAATGTGGCATTCGGATGCACAACCTAACCTGAAAATTTCTAGGCACTATCTCTTTCCGTTCTCAGGTTATCGTGACATAAATAATATTTTTTTATAAATTTTTTTCATTTTTTGAGGAACACGATTCTCGCAAAATTTCACAAACGTCCTTCTACAACTACTCACCAAGTTTCAATTCGATCGGATTAGTATTGGTTGAAAACAGAACTATTACTTGAAAACCATTGGGCCGATTATGCCCATTAACAAACTTCCGTCCGTCGTATTGGGATGCGCCACCTACCCTGAAAATTTCAAGTCGGTATCTCCTTCCGTTCTCAAGTTATCGTGGCAACGGCCAGCCAGAAGGACAGAATCAAATTTGACCTCGAATTCTTCATCAGGGAGTCGAACCCAATCGTTAGAGACCATTTTCGTCGTAAACTTCGATAACAACAGACATTTAGGCAAAAAGATAACGCGATGTTCCTCAGAACATACGCGCAAAAAAGTAGTTGGAGCTTGGAAATTTCTACGTATGCTAAGTAAAACTATGTTACTATGATTTTCAAATACTGCCAATGAGACAATTCTCGAAATTCAGAATAGCACTTATCAACGAAATAATTCTGAAGATGTTCGTTAAGTGTCTGACGAGAGAGTCGGTTTTAGACTCCGAAGCGTTACAAAATAGTTCCATCGGTGTTGTTCTTTCGTCATTGTTTGTTGGGCAACATTGTTTGATTCATTGCTTCTGACAAATATCTTGTGTTTCTTACGCAGAAGCAATTCACAAAATAATGATTTTTTATTTAACATATATTTTCCAGAGTTTCGGAGAGAAAACCCAGAAAGAAACCATTTAATAATTAATATACCTCCCACAGTATCCTTTAATGATTATTTTTCTTGATGTTCTGTGGAATTGACTAGAAATGCAGGAAGCCTATATTGCTGAATTCACTTCAGTGCTTTTCCACACTTTTTGTCGTGGACATCTCAAATCAACATATTAATCTGTTTCATCTGAATTAGTCTTCTTCGGCCTTTCATCAATTGCCCCGACTGATAAAACTTACTGGTCGATTCTTGGAAATTGAATTATATCTGAGCGGGCTCCAACGAACACGCATTTGTATATCTGGCAACCCCGCCTGGATGCCACTCTGTACGAAAAATTCATATACAGATGCCACTTCATACCTTTCCTCAATATGTATCCAGAGGGAAGCCACATTGTGCGCCAGCTATATATTCAATATACAAGTGTGCTACGTCCACGCCGCCTAACGGAAACTCCCTGAACCGTGATGTATTGTTTCATTCAAATATCGACTAAAGTGACCTCCAGCTGATTTTAGGTGCAATGAATTACTGAGGGTTCACTACATCATTTGCGATGATTTCTGGCCTGATGCAAAGTGGCATCCATATATCGGATGCCACTTTACGCCGGATGCCACTTCAACCGCGATTTTAACATGGGCGGATGCCAGTTTACGCCGTGACTGTATATATATATATATATATATATATATATATATATATATATATATATATATATATATTCTTTTGAACTTGAGCATGTAAGTGAAGTGGGATCATTCATTGGGTTGGTCAATTATTATGGAAAATTTGTTCCAAATATATCTTTCGTGTTAGCACCGTTATACGACTTATTAAAGAAAGGGAAAACCTTTGGTTGGAGAGAGGATTGTGATAGATCTTTTAACAGTGCTAAAACGGAAATGGTATCAGATTTAGTTCTTTGTCATTTCGATCCTGTTCTTCCCCTTCGCTTGTATTGTGATGCCAGTGATAAGGGTATAGGTGCTGTACTTTCACATGTTTTTCCCGAAAATAAACAAAGACCTATATGTTTTATTTCGAGGACATATTCGAAAGCTGAAAAAAATTATGCTGTGATTCACAAAGAAGCATTGGCTATATTTTGGGCAGTCAAAAAGTTGCATCAATATTTGTTGGGTCAGAAATTTAGGATTTGTATAGACCATAAACCTATTTTAGCCTTATTTGTCGAAAATAGAAATATTCCGGTAATGGCTTCGGGGAGAGTTCAGAGATGGGCAGTTGATTTGTCTGAATTCAACTACGAATTAAAATATATTCCCGGTCCTACAAACATGGCTGACCTGTGTTCTCGTTTGCCTCTTCAATTGTCTGAAAATATAGAAGTAGGAGCCAGCCACTTCAACTTTATTGAAGAAGGACTGCCGGTCAAATTTAAATTAATTAGGGACAAGACGAGAAAGGATCCTGTTTTGGGACAAGTTGTGACATTCCTGGAAAGTACCTGGCCCTCAAATATGTCAAAGGTATTAAAACCTTATTATTTGCGGAAACAGGAACTGTATTGTAACAGGGCTGTACTGATGTGGGGTTATCCGATAATAATTCCAGAAGCATTACAGCAACATTTATTACTAGAGCTTCTTCACACAACCCATATGGGCATTTCAAAAATGAAAGAAAGGGCAAGGCAATATTTTTGGTGGCCAAATTTGGATGACCACATAACAAAATTGGTAAATTGTTGTCTAGTGTGTATGAGTGAAATAGCAGATCCTTCGAGGGCGAAGCTAATTAAGTGGAATCCAGCTCAAGGACCTTGGGACAGGATTCACACTGATTTCATGGGGCCATTTTGCTCCAAAAGTTTCCTCGTAATCACCGATGCTTATTCAAAATTTCCAGAAGCTTTATAATGTCAAAAATCACTAGTAAGGAAACCATGGAATAGTTAAGGGAAACATTTGCTCGCTACGGTTTTCTCATATCAGACAATGGAACGCAATTTACTTCAACAGAATTTGAAAATTTCTGTAAGTTAAATGGCATCAGGCATATGATGTCTCCACCCTGGCATCCCAGTTCTAATGGTGCTGCGGAAAATACGGTTAAGTCCGTTAAAAGTGGCTGCGAAAGGCGCACAAGGATCCCCTCAATAAAGGGATTTCCTTAGAAACCCTTTTGAGTGGATATCTACTCAATTACAGAAACGCACCCCATTCAGAAACCGGTGAATGTCCGGCAAAGATAATGTTCAATCGAAAACTCAAAACTGGATTCGACTTACTAAAGGACGATCCGAAAATTTTAACGGAAAACAAGAAAAATATTATAATGGAAAAAGAAATGTTAATTTTCTTCCTGGACATGTAGTTCATGTGAGAGATTATCGTAACCCTTTAAAACCCTCTTGGGCTAGGGGAATAATTCTTTTAGTTTTAGAAGGTTCAGGCTTTCCTTTAGATGAAACATATTTGAATAATTCTGGTTTTGACTCAAATGAAATTTGTTCAGAATCTACCGCTGAAATTTTATCTTCGCCAAATATTGTGGCAGAAAATACTGAATAACCCCACCGCTGGAAATTCAAACTTCGCAAAGAAATTCAATTGTGCCTGATCTAAATATGAAAACTAGTATTTCTGTTTCACCTGATGTTGATTCAAATAAGATCGTTTCTCCTGTATCAGCTTCTGTTTCTTGTCGACCTAAAATAAACATAAAAGCTCCAGAAAGACTGAATTACAGTTAATTTGTAGATCTAAATTATTGAGATTATCGTTTATTTTTCTATGGTAAATAATTTAGGTTGATTTTTGACTCATAAATAAAGTGTATGAGTAATTTTTATGATTTGAGTGTAATGAATGTATAATGTATGTTCTTTAGCCTTTGGTTATATGAGGAATATTATTTTGTGGAATTTGATCAGTTGGATTCTAACTTGGGCAGGAGATGTTTGTAATGTATTCCGTGATGTTTTGAATTTTAAATAAGAAGGGATTTCTTAACATGCGTGCTTCATTTCCATCGATATCCATTCTTCGTTAGATGCCAACTGAGTAAACACCTGTACCATATTTTGTTATCGCTCCTCTCATAATATGTGCATCGCAATTTATGCAGCGTATTTTTCTTTGGGATTTATTGGGAGAATTAAAAATAAAACCAATATATATGTGTTTGATACATCGTACCTCATCCCAGTTATTACACTATGCAAAGTAAAACTATATTACTATGATTTTCAAATACTGTCAATGAGACAATTCTCTTATTTCAGAATAGCTATAAACAAAAAATTTGTTCAAGCACTGACGTGAAGTCAGGAGCTTTTGCGCGTTTGTTCTATTGTCCATTCTCCTGTATTGGACACATTTAATCGAATTTACCATGGTGATCTATATTGTCTATTCTCCTGTATTGGACAGCCTTAAACGAATTCACCATGGTAAATTCGATTAAGAGTGTCTAATACAGAAGAATAGACAATAGAATTCACCATTGTAAATTCGATTAAGAGTGTTCAATACAGGAGAATGGACAATAGAACATACGCGCAAAAGCTCCTGACTTCACGTCAGTGCTTGAAGCAATTTTTTTTTCGTGAATTCAGGAGCTTTTGCGCGTATGTTCTATTGTCCATTCTCCTGCATTGAACACTCTTAATCGAATTTACCATGGTGAATTCTATTGTCTGTTCTCCTGTATTATAAACTCTTAATCGAATTTACCATGGTGAATTCGATTAAGGCTGTTCAATTCAGGAGAATAGACAATAGAATTCACTATGGTAAATTCGATTAAAAGTGTCCAATACAGGAGAATGGACAATAGAACATACGCGCAAAAGCACCTGACTTCACGTCAGTGCTTGAACCAATTTTTTTGTCGTGAAGCCAGGATATATATATATTCTTTTGAACTTGAGCCAGGATAGAAAGCAATGATGAAAAAATTAACACATTTTTGTCTACCTTCAATTCTTCTTTAGGAGAAGAATACATAATTATTCTTGAAAAATCTTACTGGAATTAATGTCATATTTAAATAATCAAAGTAAAGAAAATTATGAGTTTAGTTACTAACATATTGAATGAAATTCAATTGAAATCCAGTAATATTCAAATACTTATTCTTAACCAATAAATTTCCATTGATAGATCTAAAGGTGATGAGGTGAAACATAAAGATATATTCTCATAAGTGATAGAAAAACTGGCCTAAAATTCCTCTCTACCCATCACGAGATTTAATATACACAAATGAGCCTCTCAACTTACAAGATCAGAAGCCTTCAGCAAAATTTCAGCGATATAATATTAAAAATAATACATAACCTTTCAAAAGTCCCCTCTCGCAAATATACTCCTCTGAAGGCACATGGATCTCTTGAAGAAGAATCGCCTTCTCTATTTCTCAAAGATATTCACTCTTGTTCATAGAAATCCCTTCAATATTTATTTGCCTCCTTCTAAGGAGGATCTCTCTCAAAACCAGGTCTGACCGCTAATGTAGGGCTATCATCTCCCAAAGATTTGTGATGAAATAACACGATTTATCCATAACATACGCGCAAAAATATGTCATCATGACATTCATATTTTTGAAGGCTCTCGCAAAAATACGACCATAGACAACATATCATACGACGATTCGCATCCAGCTACCGAACTCACAAAAGGCTGCTCGGTTCTCCAACAATATAGATCCGATCGTGTTCAAACTTGGAACTCAGCAGTAGAGTTAGGTTCTGAAGGCTCTTCCAAAAATTCAGCCATGCCAGAAGAATAGTTTACGATGTATAGAATTTTTTTCCAATTATTTTTAAATATATTTTCTTTAATTTTCTAGTCATACCATCCTCACAAAATTCTGCAATAATTTTCGTTTTGGCATTCTACAACTAATAACAATGTTTGAATTCAATCGGTTTTGTTTTTTCGAATTAATGAGGAACAAAAAACAACCATATTTAAAAAATTTCAGATGGCTATAACTCTAAAACCGTTTGGACGATTATGCTCATGAACAAACTCAAATGTTGCATTTAGATGCACAACCTAACCTGAAATTTTCAAGCCGCTATCTCTTTCAGTTCTCGGGTTATCGTGACAACAAAAATTTTTTTTAATGATTTTTTAATAATTTCTTAGCGATACGATTCTCACAAAATTTCACAAACGTGCTTCGGTCTATATTCTACAACTATTCACCAAGTTTAAATTCGATCGGATTTATTTTGGTTGAAAACAAAATTATTACACGGAAACCATTGGGCCGATTATACCCATTAACGAACTTGTCCGTCGTATTGGGATGCGCCTCCTACCCTGAAAATTTCAAGTAGTAAGCTCTCTCCGTTCTCAAGTTATCGTGGCAACGGCCGGACGGCACCACAGAATTAAATTTCACATTTGGGCAAAACTATAACACGATGTTCTCCAGAACATACGCGCAAAAATAGTTCGGAAGCTATTCATTAAGTGTCTGACGAAGGAGTCTGATATAGACTCCGAAACGTTAAGGAATAGTTGTTTCATCGTTGATGTTGTTTCCTAATTGTTTGTTAGGCAACATTGTTCGATATATTGCTAGATATTTTCAGAGTTTGTGAGGGAAAACCCAGAAAGAAACTATTTAATAATGAATATACCTCCCACAGTATCTTTTAATGATTACTTGTAGAAGAATCACTAAAGGATACTGTGGGAGGTATATTCATTATTAAATGGTTGCTTTCTGGGTTTTATCTACTAAACTCTGAAAAATATCTATAAAATAAAAAAATTATTATTTTGTGATTTGCTTCTGCGTAAAAAACACAGATTTGTCAGAAGCAATCAATCGAACAATGTTGCTTAACAAACAATAACGAAACAACATCAACGATGAAACAATTATATCGTAACGTTTCGGAGTCTATATCAGACTCCTTCGTCAGACACTTAACGAAAATACTCCAATTTTTGGCTGAAAATGGTCTCAAACGTCTTGGTTCGACTCACTGATCAAGAATCCATGGTCAAAATCGATTCTGTCTGTCCTTCCGGCCGTCCGTCCGTCCGTTAACACTATAACCCTCGAACGGAATGAGCTAGTCAGTTGAAATTTTCATAGCAGGTTTGGGAGATAAATCTCTTGATTAAGTTCGTTATTCGGCGAAATCTCAATTCACTTTTTTTGAGATGTAGTTTAATCATAAGAATCCATTGATATGATTCTCAACCCTAACAAACTAATACTTTCGGCGATATGATTTTTCAAAATTTCAATGATAAACCGTAATTTTATGATAATAGCATAGCATGATTTGGCATCAGTTCAGTCTGACATCAATCATGACAGATTAACGGGAAAACGATTCTATACGCGTAGACTGATGGATTGATGGTCTGGATTTATGGCAATATTGATGTCAGATTGATGCCAGATTGATACCAGATTGACCGTTTAACCTCGGCCATAGAATGCTCTAAATATAATTTGCTGATGTATGTAAATCCAACATTTCAGATGAGGCATAGACGTACGTTTTGAATTTTTTTTTTATGCAGTAGATAGGAATCCATTGATATCATTCCACTATGATTTATCATAGTTTGAATAATTAATCGCTAAACAGCGCTAAAGCCCCTGTCCACAGAGCTTTCCCACATTTTTTTGATCCAGTTAAACTCATATATTGCTCGTAACATTTAGAGTATTTCAATGAGAGCATGGATACACATGCTACAAAGTTGCCCTTCCTCATTTTCAGAATCTGATGTAAATCGACAAATTGTATTTAATTGAGAACTGTTGGTCAAGTTAGAAAACGGTATTACTAGCACAATTGCATTTGTTCTTGAAATTAGATATGTGATTAGTACAAGTAAATCCCAGCGCTGTAGAATCACTTTTTGCGCTCTTGTTCCCCGGAACAGAGTGCTTATTATTTTGCCAAAATGTATGTAATTTTCAAATTTATGTATGAAAATGGTCTCAAACGATTTTTTCGACTCACTGATCAAGAATTCGTGGTCAACGTCAATTCTGTCCGACTGGTTCGGCCGTTAACACGCTCTCGAACGGAGTGAGCTCGACAGTTGGATTTTCAGAGTTTGGGACATAAATATCTTGATTGATTTTGTTAACCATCAGGCAAAATCGGCCTGATGGTTTCGGAGTAACAAAAAAATTTTTTTACATTACAAATTTCAAATTCAATGACCAATAATAGGATATTATATACCTACACTATATACCCTATATGCCCTTGGATAATCCATATGATTATGGAAATATCTGCTTTGGTTAGTTGATTATATTAGGTTCAGAATATCTCCAGTGAAAACAAAACTGGAATATTGGCTAATTTTTAATCGATATAATATAGTTTTCAGAGTAGATTTGATGAATGAGAATCACGATTAATTTCATTATTTAATTTTAAGTGAGTTTCTCTTATGATGCAGTTCTATTATAAGAATTATTACCAACTCTGAGAAACCAATACTTTCGGAGATATGATTTGTCAAAATTTGAACAAGAGCGCCAAAGCTCCTGTTCTCAGGGTTTTTCCACTTTTTATTGTCATCGGAGATAAATTTCGCCAGGCTACTAGAATCCATATGAAGGTGTTAGTTAATGTTATATTTATTATATCTCTTGACGAATAAAACGACAACCCAGATAGGTTGATAGTATCACAATCAACATTTTTCAGTCGATCAAGTTTCTACAAATGAACGCTACTGATGAACAGATTCTGTTTGTCAAGAAATAATCGCCGTCGTCCTTGAATTCTGCACGTTCAGAGCTATTATTCTTTCCAGCATTAACATGTGATTACTAGTCTGCATATATTGGACTAGGAAACAGAGGTCCAGAGTTCAATCCCAAGGCTAGGAGAGAAATTTCCAACTCAGACGGTAGCGACCATCATTCACTGTTGGGCCGAAAATTGACAGCGCCGTGCCTAAAATAGTGTAAGGCCAGAGTAACAAAACCGATCCTCCTAATTCGTACAAGCTGATGAGGGATCTCCTCAGAAAAACTAGCAGTGTCAGTATAATCACAATATCACATATAGTGATGGTAATAAACATTTTTAATTGCCTTAACTCCTGGGAATTCATTGAAATTAGTTCAGAAATCATGTGTAGCATTCAAGGAAACAACTTTTCGTTTACTCCCTGTATACTGCACTATTAACTGCAAAACAATAAGGAATGCATGTCAACCATTTCTCTGCGTTTGACAAGAAATTTGGTTAAAAATACACCGAAATTTCCGAAACACTGACTCAAAAATCCATACCGAAACACCAGACCCAAAAACCACCGAGTAGATAGGATGCAATTATACGATAAATATTTATTCTGGATATTAGTCGTTCTTAAATCACTTTAAGCAAGAGGTAAATTCATGAGAAAGCAAATATTGATCGCGAACACATGGAAAATTAGTCTAATAATAATAATAAACCTCAGGGGCTTTGGGATATGTCCCAGAGTACAAGATTAGCAAACTCGAGGTACCCTAGCTAAACCTGGCAGTAGGTACTACGGGGATACACGGGGGTACTACTTAGTAGTAGACGGTTTTGATAAGCCTGCGGACCCTGGTCACTTTCAACCGATGATGGATCATGATCTAAGAAGCCTTGGAAAACAGCTGCTGCCTAGGGATCACCAGCGTACGTGTGGGGTTGGTGCTGGACGTGACAGCAAGCGAACCACCAACGGCAGGATGCTGTGGAGGCAGGTGCCTGTTATACAAGAAATTACAGCTTCCGATGAGGACATCGAGAAGGGAAGAGAACAAGTTGTTGGTCGCATAGGGACTCAACGCTTACAAGAGCAACCCGTAGTCGGACCCGACAACAGGAATAAGGCCGCACAAAGAGGACGCCACAACTAGACACTCGAGTAATATGAACATATTTCTGTGCTCCATCGAAGATTCAGACCAGAAAAATGAGGTATTATTATTATTATTATATTACCATGGGTAAAGTGCATGGTCTGTACGTGGTGTGAAAATCACCAAGATCTCAACTTCATGACGCAACAAAACCTATGAGACCAGGTTAGCCATCTGAAGAAGAGAAGAATCTTGCAACAGTTTCAAGAGCCAGACAGGATAGAAGAACAAGCTGAAGAGTATGTGAGAGATGCTCCAAACTAACATCAACACTCGATGAGTCAAACGAGAGAAGAACAGATAACGCAAGCATCCAGCCTCCAACGCTTGGATATTGAGATGAACACATCATATCAGCGAATAAGGAGCAAGTGAGAGTTGCACCAGTCTGATGCAAAATTGATGCAAACTCCAAACAGGCAAAGAACGGAACAGGTGAGAGACGTTACAGAGCAAGTCATCGATAGAAGAGACGCATTTGAGGCTGCACTAAGGAATCCAAACGCGTAGACCGCGTGACTGAAAGCGAGAATTATGACTGAAGACCTAGCCGTAATGAATAACATCATAGACGACCACAGAACGGAACAGAGACCAGTTCGCTAGAAGATGTAATGGCTGCAGTGAGAGCTGCCGCTTCACTTCTGTGCCCACTAGGAAGAAAAAGATTAAATGACGACAAGCATAGGTGGAGATTGAATAAGCTAGACAATAGGATGAACATCGTGAAGCAGCAAGCATCTTGGTACCAATGTATCGTAGGTATCCTAAAAGGACAAGTGAAGCCCAGTAAGAAGATAGAAGTTATGATGGGAGAGCTGCATGCGTTACATCGTTCGATAAGCTTACCCACACTGAATCTACTGAAGCAGAAAGCTGTCGATAAAATAAATTCAATTGCGGTGGCGAGGAAGAAGTTGATCAAAAGGCGAAAGTGGACAGACGATAACAGCACATTCACCGCAAAACATCCAAAGTTGTTTCAACCAAAACAAGTAGAGGCAAAGAACCCTCCATCGCCTGCGAATGACTCCACGGCACCTAGACTGGATGGCATTTAGAACTACTGGAAGGATAACAAATTCAACATGAACCAATTCCTTCATGGATGGTAGAGGGCAGAACTGTACTGAAACCGAAATCAGGTGATCAAGGACAGCTGAACAAATACCATCAAATCACGTGGCTCAACACGCTGTATAAGATTCTCACAAGTGTTCTTCGAACCGGATTCTGGAGGTTATTGAACCAGTGTGGAACCAGGTCTACAAACAAAGAGGGGTAAGGAAAGGAGTACAGGGGTGCTTACTTACTAACAGACACTATTCAACGGTTTTTTTCTGGGTTATCTCTCCCAAAAGCTGAAAAATATCTATAAAATAAAAATTAATTATTTTGTGATTTGCTTCTGCGTAAGAAACACAGGATATTTGTCAGAAGCAATCAATTGAACAATGTTGCCTAACAAACAACAATGAGTATACCTCCCACAGTAACTTTTAATGGTTACTTAACAGACACTAATAGACAGCAGCATTTGTCAAGATGCGAGACACTATAAGCGTTACCTACATACATCATAGTTAGATTACTTGGAAGCATTTGACACATCGGCACACTACCTGATAATACGGCTGCTAAAGATGCTCCAAATCCACCCTAACATCATCCATGTGATGGAAAACATCATGGCGTTAAGGAAAACTAAGTTCGCCGTTCGTTTGGAAGGTCTGACTGCTTATACGGAGTGAAATACAGGCGGGGCACATTTCAAGGAGACTCGCTAAGCCCATTACTGTATTGCGTAAAACTTTTGACATAAACAGCGGAGTTGAGGGCAAGCAGAATAAAGTACAAGGCCAGGCCACCAGGCAGAATAAAACACCTAGTCTCACATCTCCTGTACATGGACGGCCTAAAATTGTACGCTTTTCCAAAGCAGCACTTCAACAACTACTGAATATCGTTGCTGAATACACCTCAGCAATAGGAATATCATTCGGTTTTGACAAATGTACTATTTTTCATCTAAGCAAAGGAAGGATTGAAGAAGCAGGAGAAGACATCGCATTAGACGGGGAAATAATCATTCGACACCTCGGAGATGAAGAGACATACACAATTTTCGGAATGAAAAAAAGAGGAGCAGTGGAGAGTACCCAGATCGATCAAGGATGCCTTAACATCTAGCTACAAGAAGAAGCTTTGATATATATGGAAATCACAGCTGTCCGGTAAAAACAAAGTATCTGTTATGAACATCTTGGCAGTCCAGATAGTCACTTACTCTTTCGGGGTAGTTAACTGGACAGTGAATGAAATTCTCGAGCTAAACAGATCCACTCGTAAGGTGGTGAACATGAACATGCTTGCATATCAACTGCTCAATACAAATAATATATCTTCCACGAACGCAGGAAGGCAAGGGTTTGCAAAGTTCGGAATACCAACACCACCAACAAACGTTGGTAATGGCAATAAGGATATTGAGAAGTGAAGAATTTCGAAGCAGTTGAAAAATTTAAATGGAGTTGGAAATTTCCGAAAAATTTGTTATGAAATGTGAAGGAATTTCAGCGCCTGACCGGATAAATGCGAAGCAGACAGATAATAGGAACGGGATAACATGGAATAACACCATGTACCCTTGTACACATTCCTTTTGCCGTAAATTCAATATTCAATAGTTTTCGGCACAATGTGTGTAGCCGGCAAGGATGTCATAAAACAAACCATCTGGTACCCATTTGAGCAATTTCTGAATGTCGAGCGGCATTTCAAAAAGCTTTTTTTTTATTTATTTTAACAATGTAAATATGTGAGTACACAGATTGCTCCTTCTTTCAATAATAGAAATAGATAGGTTTCAAAACAAGTTATGATGTTCTGGGTTTCGCAAATTGTCAGGAATAAACATTACCAGGGACGGGCCCCTTAAGGAGAGGGAGGGGGTGGTTGTCTCCCCAATGTTGAACGGAGTTGAATTTTAAATAAAAGTTGGAAAATTTTTAAAGCTGTTGGACAACCCCCCCTCTTCCTTCCTTCATGGACAGTTGGAAAATTTTGAATGCTTTCCCCCCCCCCCAAAATTTGGCCTCGGCCCGTCCCTGCATGAGCTAGGAGGAACACCTATCACGCCAACAGACCAAAGAAGTGTTGGCAGAGAGATAAGACAGGGACTACTCGAAGATCACATGAGTAAAGACCTGCATCCATATTTTTCAGGGGTTTGACAGATCAGGGCCTGTCGGAAGAACTATCCTTCTCTGGAGATTGCAGTAGTTGTTGAAAATGACAGAACTCGCATCTGCTGTAACTATGCGATTCTAAGCAACTTGGCAGATCCAAGCCATTAAGCCAGATATACTCCTGCTGGACAATGAACTCAAGGAATTGTTTGTCATCGAATTTTCCTCCCCCACAGAAAATAATGTGGTGATGAAGAAGAACAGAAGAGGGAAAAATACAAGGATTCGATGTTCGAACTAGGGATCCTGTATCCAAGGCATAAAGTTAGGATGGTCGTATTAATCATAGGATGCCTAGGATGGCACAAGATTTAGCGCACATAATGCAGATAGCGGTGTTGCTCGGATCAGGTCCCATCAACTGTGAAGGCCTCTTGGAGCTCATCTCTTCATCTCAGGGACGCTGTAAGGGCAGGACGAAGAACTACTACAAGGAACGTGCGAGAGGTTTTTTGGTGAGTAACCAATCCAGAACTGGAGTCTCACTCCCCTGATAGAAGCAGACTCTCTCAGGGCGGGCCTATGAAAGGTTTTTTCTCTCGAGCGAAAAAAAAATAAAAATAATAAATCGATTTTAAAACGTCTTTCGACGTTGTCCGATGCCTAATTTCCACGTCATACAATCATTGCATCGATCTTCTGTTAGGTGCCTCTCGCTCGTTGCCCTCGATACTCCCCTTTCCAGGTCTTCCTTGGTCTCCCTCTCTTACTTCGTCCCATCGGTATCCATTCCATCACTTTCTTAGGTAGTCTTATATCCAGCATTCTATGGGCGTTCCTGCACCATATCAGTTGTCTTCATTCAATGTCTGTTGTTAACGATTCTTCTTTACCCATTTGGAGTTTGACCTATTCATTCCTAATTCTATGTCTATGAGATATTCCTAAGTATCTCCTAAATATATTAATTTCTGATATCCGCCAAGTGTCGGCTCCATATAGAAGACCGCTTCAAATGAGTGTTTCATATATACAATATTTTCGTTCTTTTTCTATCTGCGGAGACCAAAATATTCCATTGAGGCAGCCTATCGTTCTTCTAGACTGAGTTATAATAATAATAACAATGGATACAAAATTGTACTAAGTAAAGCTGAATATTTTGTACCAAATTACTATCGCTAACATCAACGTGCAATCCCTTATTCAAAGGTTTTTTTCTGGGTTTTCTCTCCAAAACTATGAAAAATATCTATAAAATAAAAATTAATAATTATATTATATTATATTATAATATATTATATTATATTATATTATTATATTATATTAATTATAGTTGTTTCTTCGTTGATGTTGTATCGTTGTTGTTTGTTAGGCAACATTGTTCAATTGATTGCTTCTTACAAATATCTTGTGTTTCTTACGCAGAAGCAAATCACGAAATAATTAATTTTTATTTTATAGATATTTTTCAGAGTTTTGGAGGGAAAACCCAGAAAAAAACCTTTCAATAATGAGTATACCTCCCACAGCATCCTTTAATGATTACGTGCAATCCCTTGTCAGCAAAATCGACCACTTTGTGCACTTTATGAACAATACAAATGTGAATATTGCTTGTATCACGGAACACTGGTTCTCACAGTATCTAGTGGAGAAAATAAATATTCAAGATTTCACTGCTAATATTTCGTTCTGTCACACTTCATCTGGACATGGAGGAGCAGCAATAGTTGTGAGAGACGGTAACTTGTGCAAGGAAATTCAAGAATTGACGGAGCTAGTTTCTTAAATCTGAAACTCGTGATAATTGCATTATATAGACCGCACTCTGGCAATGTTCATCTATTTTTGTCTATCGCTCGAATTGGAAAGATGGATAGGTATGAAAGCCAGAGAATTATCTTTTCCGGCGATTTCAATATAGATGTCAGAAAATCAAGTAAAGGAAGGACGGAATTGATTGAATTATTGAAGACGTTTAATTTTCAACAGATTTTCAATGAACCTTCCAGGTTGAGATATTTATAGAACAACTAAAATCCAAGGATTGGAGACTTCTTTATGACGATAACTCGAAGGTACAGTTTTCACGGGGCACTGTTATCCATCTTCGAAGCATCTTTTCCTGAAAAAAGATGAGATTAGAAAAAGCAAAAACTATAAATGCTCAGAGAGAATATAGGAATTACAAAATAAGGTTGATAAAGTATCGGATTGTATAAGGCCATGCGACACCTATTGAAGGGCGATATTATCCAAATTCCAAACTTTTAAGACGAAAAATACAGAAAATATAAAAAATACAGCCAACAATGTGGGAAAAGAACAAGATACAGGGAAGAAGAAAACAACTATATCAAACATGATTGTGGACGCTGATAGTTTGAATCAGATCTGAGCCACAGCATTGTGCTTAGTGCTTGTGGAAGTGCTTGAAGCCTTTCTGTGCTCCCGAGCACTCTTTTAAACCAGTGCTTAGTGCTTAGTAATAAGCCCTATAAGGCATATAAGGTAGGGGTAATTATAACATATATAAATAGTATATACTTGGCCATTTTGCATTCAATCATACATACCGCCGTATTCACAAAACATTCAATCTCCGTTAAGTCTTAACTGAGGTCCTCAGTTAAGGATAAATATGAATCGTAACCTCGGTTAACGTATTTAACGGTGGTGAAACAGGCCTGTTTCACTTTAATTTTCACGTTAACTGAGGTTGCGATTCCAATTTATCCTTAACTGAGGACCTCAGTTAGGACTTAACGGAGATTGAATGCTTTGTGAATACGGCGGTTTGTTTGCTAGATTATTATAGATTATTGAGAGATACATTTGACATGGCTGGTATAGGTTAATAAGATTACATGCATGAACAGTGAACACAGATAGCACACAGACAGATAGTCCGCGAAAACATAGAATTACGATGTATTATTGAAATTTTGAAAAATCATATCTCCAAAAGTATTAGCCTGTTAGAGTTGAAAATGATATCAATGGATTCTTATTATGAAACTGCATTAAAAAAATTGAATTCGAAATTTATGATGTAAAAACATTACTCCGAAACCATCCGGCCGATTTTGCCCAGTAACGAACTTAACTGACATATTTATCTCCCTAACCTACTGTGGAAATTTCAACGGTCTAGCTCATTCCGTTCAAGAGTTATCGTGTTAACGGGTGGACAGAATCGATTTTGATCATAGATTATTGATCAGTGAGTCGAACCAAATCGTTTAAGACAGATTTTCATCCAAAAATTTCAAAATTACAGACATTTGGGCAAATTGATAAGCACTCTGTTCCGAGGAACAAGAGCGCCACAAACTGAGAAACTTACTTTTACCACCAGAAATCACATTGATGTATTTCTAACTTACCTGGGATTGACATATCATTCTTCGCTAGTCTAGAATAAAAAATGGGTTCAAGCCCTGTGGACAGGAGCTTTCTGGCGCTCTAGTTCAAACAGACAAATTATATCTGGTATTGGTTTCTCAGAGTTGGGAATTATATCAATGTATTCATATGATAGAACTGCATCCTAAAGGAAATTCAATTCAAATAATAGTTTATTTATCAAGATTAAATGAGCAATCTGAGAATGAGAACTGGACCATGGAAGAAATCAAATTAAAATAGCTGAAATGAATTTGACTCTCTCTTATAGAACAGGATGACATGTACGAGTATAATAATAATAATAATTAAATGAGCAATCATGAGAATGAGAAAAGCACCATGGAAGAAATCAAATTAAATCTGGTCAATTTTGCCCAATAACGAACTCAACCGAGATATTCATCTCCCTAAACTACTCTGAAAATTTCAACTACCTACCTCATTCCGTTCGAGAGTTATATCTATGGCAATGGATGAAAAGCAGTCTCACTACTCTCAGATCTCTTACTTCATGTTCAGTTCCGAAATGTAAGAATTTTCTGAGAAAAACTAATATCGGAGCAAACAACTGAGATTTAACTCACTTCGCTCACAATTCTCAGGAACATCATTTGACATTATGACAATTCATATTCATACATAGAATAATATCATTCTGTGACAACGTTGAAATACGATTTATTATTGAAATTTTGAAAAATCATATCTGAGATTTTTCTCACTTCGCTCACAATTCTTCAATTGAACATCATTTGACATTATGACAATTCATATTCATACATAGAATAATATTATTCTGTGACAACGTTGAAATACGATTTATTATTGAAATTTTGAAAAATCATATCTCCGAAAGTATTAGCTTGTTAGAGTTAAAAATGATATGATTGGATTCTCATGATAAAACTTTTTATTAAAAAAAATTTAATTTGGAATTTGTTTCGTAAAAAAAAATTTTTTTTTTTGTTACTCCGAAACCATTTGTCCGATTTTGCCCAATAACGAACTTAGCCGAGATATTTATCCCCCAAACCTACTCTGAAAATTTCAACTCTCTAGCTCATTCCGTTCGAGAGTTATCGTGCCTACGGCCGGCCGGACCGGCCGGACAGAATGAATTTCGACCACGGATTCTTGATCAGTGAGTCGAACCAAATCGTTTAAGACCATTTTCATCGAAATATTCGAAAATTACAGACATTTGGGCAAATTGATAAGCACTCAGTTCCGAGGAACTAGAGCGCCAAAATGGGTTCAAGCCCTGTGGACAGGAGCTTTCTGGCGCTCTAGTTCAAACAGACAAATTATATCTGGTATTGGTTTCTCAGAGTTGGGAATTATATCAATGTATTCATATGATATCACTGCATCATAAAGGATTCAATTCAAATAATAGTTTATTAGATAAGTAATAATAAATTACCTTGTAATCGATCAAAAATTTCCTGATCTACGTTCATCAAATTTTCTCCTCTCTCGAACTACAGAATTATGCTTTCAATATTTACGTAATATTTTCAAACATTTTCGGGTGAGGTCCCCGTTGCATCGCTAAAATACGAGTATTTCAACCCCAATATTCTTGAAGTTACAATATTCCCTTCTGTCAAGTTGACTTTATGACAATTCATACAAAGAATATACATAGAATAATTATATCAATCTGTGAAATACGATTTACATTGAAATTTTGAAAAATCATATCTCCGAAAGTATTAGCTTGTTAGAGTTAAAAATGATATGAATGGATTCTATTGATAAAACTGCTTATTAAAAAAAATTTAATTTGGAATTTGTTTCGTAAAAAAAAAATTTTTTTTTTATTACTCCGAAACCTTCTGTCCGATTTTGCCCAGTAACGAACTTAGCCGATATATTCATCCCCCAAACCTACTCTGAAAATTTCAACTCTCTAGCTCATTCCGCTCGAGAGTTATCGTGCCTACGGCCGGACCGGCCGGACGGCCGGCCGGACAGAATGAATTCCGACCACGGATTCTTGATCAGTGAGTCGAACCAAATCGTTTAAGACCATTTTCATCGAAATATTCGAAAATTACAGACATTTGGGCAAATTGATAAGCACTCAGTTCCGAGGAACTAGAGCGCCAAAAATGGATAAATGCATGTGGAAGACTCTCGACGGAAATATTTTTGCGCTCTGGTTCCTCGGAACAGAATGCTTATCAATTTGCCAAAATGTCTGTAATGTTCGCATTTCTGGCTGAAAATGGTCTTAAACGATTTGGTTCGACTCACTGATCAACAATCCGTGGTGAAATCGATTCTGTCCGGCCGTCCGTTAACACAATAACTCTCGAACGGAATGAGCTAGACACATATTATGATGGGAATGGTAAGTTAATCATATTGAGTTTAGAATATCTCCAGTAAAAAAAAAACTAGAATATTGGCTGCAGTTTCAATTGATATAATATAATTTTCAGAATGGATTTGAGGAAAGAACATATCGATCATCATAGAATTGAGGAATGAATATCTTGGATGAGTTCGTTGTTGGGTAGAATTGGCCTATTGGTATTGGATTAATAATTTCTGGCACTCTTGTTCAATTTAGATTCTTTTATGATGTTTGATTTTAATTTCTGTTCTGATGAATTTCTATCATAAGAATCCATTCATTTAATTCCCAACTCTTACCAATACTTTCGATGATATGATTTGTCAAAGTTTGAACAAGAGCGCCAAAGCTCCTGTCCACAGGGCTTCCCCACTTTTTGCGCGTATGTTCTGGGGAACATCGGGTTATCACTTTGCCCAAATGTCTGTAATTTTCGATTTTTTCAACGAGAATGGTCTCAAACGACCAAAAGACGACGAAAAGAGATAGCGAATTAAAATTTTCATGGTAGGTGGCGCATCCGAATACGACGGACAAGTTCGTTAATGCATAACCGGCCCAACGGTTTCCGAGTAATAACAATACAGATCCGATCGAATTGAAACTTGGTAGCAAGTTGTAGAATGCAAATACGAAGACGTTTGTGGAATTATGTGAGAATCGTGTCGCTAGAAAATTAAAAAAATTGGTTCAAGCCCTGTGGACAGGAGATATTGGGCGCATGTTCATCTTCCTTGTGGCCCGTACTGACCAGTAAAGAAAAAAAGCAGTATCATGTTGAATACCTTAATATTATTGATTATTATATAATTATCGATGAAAATACTGAGAGAGACCCAGGAAATTTGACACATTTTGTCTTATATCTCCAGAAATTGAAATCGTATAGAGCCAAAATTTCGCACAATGTTGCAAAATACTACAATTGACGTTAGTACAAGTTTTTGTTGCAATCTGATGAATAGTTCACGAAAAAAAAATTTTTTTTTCGAAAAAATTAAAAGATATTTTTTTTTAAATTACCAACATTTCGATCATAACAGAATTTTGCCAAAAGTTGCGCGTTTATATCCTCGAACTGACTACCAAGTTTCGATTCAACATCTTCTTTAGTTCCTGAAATATCAGGGAAATAACCTCAAAATTTGAAATGTCTATAACTTCTAAACCGTCCGGCCGATTTTGCCCGTTAACGAACTTAACCGTCGCATTTTGATCAGAAACCTACTCTGAAAGTTTGAAGTCGATAGGACCTTCGGTGCTCCTGTTATCGTGCCTACGGCCGGCCGGCTGGACGGCACCCAAAAATCTGACACCGGATTCGTGATCAGGGAGTCCGAATTAGTCTATTAGCCAATTTTCAGCTCGAAATTCGAAAATTACAGACATTTGGACGAAATGATAGGACGATGTTCCCCTAGAACATGCGCCCAAAAAATATAATTTACGTCTCGATAGCCCAGAAAGGAAAAAGATAGCGACTGGCAATTTTTAGTGTAGGTTGTGAATATGTATGCGACATTTGTATTTATTAATAGGCATAGTCGGCTGAACGGTTTTGGAGTTATACCCATCTGAAATTTGGTTTCAATTTCCTCAATAACTCGAAAAATACAGATCCGATTCAATTCAAACTTGGTTACTAGTTGTAAAATGCCGGCTCGAGAATTTTTGCAAAATTTTGCGAGAATTGTATCACTAGAAAATCGAAGAAAAATAACTGAAAATCATTGAAAAAAATCTATACATCAGAAACTATTCGCCCGACATCACTGACATTTTGCGAGAGCCTTCAAAACCTACTACCAAATACCGAGTTTGTCCGTAATCGAATGTATATTTTCGAAGATCTGAGCAGCCTTGGATAAGTTCAGTGGTTGGATGGGTGACCGTTGCCTCGATAACTTTCGAACGAGAAGAGGAAGGAAGTTGAAATTTTCAGACTTGGTTGCGCATCCGAATGGGTGAGGTAAGTTCGTTGTTGGGCATAATCGGCCCAACGGTTTCGGAGTTATAGCAATCTGGAATATTGTTTTCTCGATAACTCAAATAATACAGATCTGATCGACTTGAAACTTCGTATCTAGTTGTAGAATATCAACATAAAGACGTGTGAGGATTGTACCATTAGTAAATTAACTACGATAACTTGAGAACACAAAGAGATAGCGATTTGTTATTCTTAGGGTTGGTTGCGCAGCCGAATGCAACATTCGAATTTGTTTATATGCATAATCGACTAGATGGTTTTGGAGTTATACCAATCTGAAATTTGGTTGTTATTTCCTCAATAACTCTAAAAATACAAGACCGATCCAATTGAAGCATGGTTACTACTTGTAGAATGCCAGCGCAAAAATTCTCGCAATCGCAATCTCGAAAATCTATATATCAGAAACTATTCCTCCGACATCTCTGAAATTTTGCGAGAGCCTTAAAAACCTAACTCTTTTGCCAAGTTTCAAGTTTGAACATGATCGGATCTATATTTTTGGAGATCGGAGCAGCCTTGTGTGAGTTCAGTTGGGTGATCGTTGCCTCGATAACTTTCGAACGAAAGGAGATAAGGACTTAACATTTTTAGGGTAGGTTGCGCATCCGAATGGGAGGGTCAAGTTCGATTTTGGGCATAATCGGTCCATCGGTTTTGTAGTTATACCCACCTTGATAACCTTGATATAATAACTCAAAAAATATAGACTAGATTGAATTGAAGCTTGGTAAGGAGTTGTAGAATATCTACTTAAAGACGTGTGTAAAACTTTGTGAGAACCGTACCCCTAGAAAATGTTATAAAAATTACGTAAAAAAAATTGGTTCAAGCACGTACGTGAAGTCAGAAGCTTTACCGCGTATGTCCTATTGTCCATTATCTTGTATTGAACACTCGTGATCGAATTTGCCATGGTGAATTCTATTGTCTGTCCTCCTGTATTGGACACTCTTTATCTGATTTACCATGGTAAATTCGGAGTTATGATTTGTCAAAGTTCGCCAAAGCTCCTGTCCACAGGGCTTTCCCACTTTCTCAGTTTGGCTTCTGTGCGTAATTTTTCCAGAATTTTTGTAATTAAAATCAAAAGGTAGGTCTATGAATCATCTCATGTTGGATTTACATACATCAGCAAATTATAATAATTAGAGTGTTCTATGAAATCATATAGAATTGAGAATAATTATTGAAATTTTGAAAAATCATATCTCTGAAAATATTAGTGTGTTAGAGTTGAGAATGATATCAATGGATTCTTATGATGAAACTGCATCTTAACAAAAATTCAATTCAAAATTTATAATTTGAAATTTTTTTTTGTTACTCCGAAACCACTTGGCCGAATTTGCCCACTAATGAACTTAACCGAGATATTTCTCTCCCGAACCTACTCTGAAAATTTCAACTGTCTAGCTCATTCCGTTCGAGAGTTATCGTGTTAAGTGCCTTACGGCCGGATGGCCGGACAGAATCGATTTTGACCATGGATTCTTGATCAGTGAGTCGAACCGAATCGTTTAAGACCATTTTCAGCCAAAAATACGAAAATAACCGACATTTGGGCAAATTGATAAGCACTCTGTTCCGAGGAACAAGAACGCCAAAAAGTGGTGAAGCATTGTCATGAAGGGATTCATAACGAGGGATTTCAATCCCCAGAAGTGAGAATCGCAAAAGCGGAATATTATTATTACGAACTTAACATAGTACCTATTTCAAAAAGTTCCGGTTTTAATATGTTGGACAATTTTAAATGGGTTTTTAGAGTGTAAAAGTGATAATATTTCGAGACATTTAGAATTCAGTAGCATTCACAATGCCTCGTCTATATATTATGTAAAAGGATGCCACATTACGACTCCCGAAATGGGTGTGTGTCAATTTTCAAATTTCCGGAAGCACTAGTATTCAAATCTCAAATCTAATACCTAAATGGAAATACGGTTGTGATTTTTTCACTTACTTTTGGAAATAATTATATGGCAACTACCCTTAAAAACGTAACGCTTTACGGTAGTACCTCTTGGGGGCTGTGGAAACAACCTTTCGTAATCATTCAAAACAAAACAATAATTCCATTTTCGAATTAAATGCATGGGTTATTCTGAATAATGAGTTTGGTACCTTAGGTATGGCTTGGTACAACGTATACAAAAGCAAGACTATCTTCTTAGAGGGCTTATAGTGATCGCGTTCAGTGAAACGGCATTACAGGACATCCAATACTATTGAAAGATGTGGTCGAAAGATTTCCAGTAGGTACCAGAAAAAGATGAACTGAGAACACATTCACCGCCATTCAGTTTTTGAAGAATATTTTTTTTGTTGCTCCGAAACGTTCTGGCCGATTTTGCCCAATAACGAACTTAGCCGAAATATTTATCTCCCAAACCTACTCTAAAAATTTCAACTGTGTAGCTCAATCCGTTCTAGAATAGATAGGGTAACCGTGCCTACGGCCGGCCGGCCGAACAGAATCAATTTCGACCACGGATACTTGATCAGTGAGTGGAACCAAATCGTTTAAGACCATTTTCATCAAAAAATTACAGACCTTTGGGCAAATTGATATGCACTCTCTTTCGAGGAACAAGAGCGTCAAAAAGGAAAATGTTGCTGATATGGCCAGGAGTGTTGGTTGCCAATCCAACTCTATCGACTTATTTCTTAAAGAAACTGAGTTGCTTGAAAACACCACTCGTCCTACGGACTCGTGGTGTTTTCTCTAAGCAACTCAGTTGAGTAAAGAAATAAAATACAGACTTAGGAGGCAAATTCACGAGTGATATTTCATTAGACTATTTCGTGAACAAAATTACTAATGTTGACGTCTGTAATTTATATTCATAAACGGTCAAAAATATCCGTATCCATGGTTGAGTCGTTGAAAACACCAAAGTATGACCAATCATAATTCAAAGACAGTTGGTGTTTTCGCGATAATAGGCCTGTGGTTTGTCAGATTTTGATATGAGTGAAATAGTCACTAGTAATGTCACAAGTGATTGAATTCTCGCGAAAAGTCTGTCGTTATGAAATAATTCAACAGACTTATCGCGAAAATTCGATCACTTGTGATGTTACTAGTGACTATTTCACTCATATCAAAAACTGACCAACCACAGGCCAAAGTATTATCGGGTGTATCGTACCTATTTAAATTATGATTGGTCTTACAACTTTGGTGTTTTCGACGACTTAACCATGGATACGGACTGTTCGACAAATAATAAATTTAAATTACAGACGTCAACATGAGTCACTTCGTTCGTGAAATAGTCTATAGTCGAATTTAAGCGAATAACCGGAACAGAGCAGTTAAGACCAATCCCTTGCTATTATAACCGATCGGTTATGTTTAGCAAGAGATTGGTCTTGACCGCCCGGCTCCGGTTACTCACTTAAATTCGACAATTATAATGTAATTGTGCATTTGTGAGAAAAAATTCAGAAGCTTGTTCAGAAACTATTTCACCAATTTCTTAGAATATTCTTATATTTCGGTACAGAACAAAACTTCTCTCAGATCTCTTACTTCGTGTTCTGTACCGAAATATGAGAATCTCCTAAGAAATTGGTGAGAGTAAATAATTTCGGAACAAACTTCTGAAATTTTTCGCACTTCACTCACATTTCGGAATACTCAATCAGATACAATCAGATACAATCAAATAATTTTATTCCGAATCAGAATCACAGGTGAATAAGTCGTTGACAGGGTTCGTATTAAAATTCACCTTACAGGAAAATGGACAATAGAACATATGCGCAAAAGCTCCTGACTTCACGTCAGTGCTTGAACAAAGTTTGTTTTCGTAGTTATTTTAAAATTTTCTAGGGGTACGGTTCGCACAAAATTGTACACATGTCTTTATGTCGATATTCTACAACTAGTTACCAAGCTTCAATTCCATCGAGTCTATAATTTTTGTGTTATCGAGGAAATAATATTCCAGGTGGGTATAACTCTGGAACCGTTTGATCAATTATGCCCAAAAACGAACTTAACTTTCCCATTCGGATGCGCAACGTACCCTGAAAATTGCAAGTCTCCATCTCATTTTGTTCTAAAGTTATCGAGGCAACCATCACCCATCGAGCTACTGAACTTACACAAGGCTGCTTGGATCTCCAACAATATGGATCTGATCGTGATCAAACTTGTAACTTGGCAGTAGAGTTGGGTTCTGAAGGCTCTTGCAAAATTTCAGCCATGTCCGACGAAAATATTCTGATATAAAGCATTTAATTCAATGATTTTCTGTAATAACTGGGATAAGATACGATGTATCAAACACGAATATTCGGTTTTATTTTAATCTCCCAATAAATCCCAAATAATAATACGCTGCATAAATTGCGATGCACATATGTGAGGAGCGATAAAAAATTAGGTACAGGTGTTAACTCAGTTGGCATCTAACGAAGAATGGATATCGATGGAAACGAAGTACGCATGTTAAGAAATCCCTTCTTATTTAAAATTCAAAACATCACGGAATCATTAAAAATATCTCCTGCCCAAGTTAGAATCCAACTGATCAAATTCCACAAAATGATATTCCTCATATAACCAAAAGCAAAAGAACATACATTATACATTCATTACACTCAAATTATAAAAATTACTCATACACTTTATTTATGAGTCAAAAATCAACCTAAATTATTTACCATAGAAAAATAAACGATAATCTCAATAATTTAGATCTACAAATTAACTGTCTTTCTGGAGCTTTTATGTTTCTTTTAGGTCGACAAGAAACAGAAGCTGATACAGGAGAAACGATCTTATTTGAATCAACATCAGGTGAAACAGAAATACTAGTTTTCATATTCAGATCAGGCACAATTGAATTTCTTTGCGAAGTTTGAAATTCCAGCGGTGGAGACATCATATGCCTGATGCCATTTAACTTACAGAAATTTTCAAATTCTGTTGAAGTAAATTGTGTTCCATTGTCTGATATGAGAACATTAGGTAAACCGAGCGAGCAAATGTTTCCCTTAACTTTTCTATGGTTTCCTTACTAGTGATTTTTGACATTATAAAAACTTCTGGAAATTTTGAATAAGCATCGGTGATTACGAGGAAACTTTTGGAGCAAAATGACCCCATGAAATCAATGTGAATCCTGTCCCAAGGTCCTTGAGCTGAATTCCACTTAATTAGCTTCGCCCTGGGAGGCTCTGCTCTTTCACTCATACACACCTGACAATTTACCCATTTTGTTATGTGGTCATCCAAATTTGGCCACCAAAAATATTGCCTTGCCCTTTCTTTCATTTTTGAAATGCCCATATGGGTTGAGTGAAGCTCTCGTAATAAATGTTGCTGGAATGCTTCTGGAATTATTATCCGATAACCCCACATCAGTACACCCCTGGTACAATACAGTTCCTGTTTCCGCAAATAATAAGGTTTTAATACCTTTGACATATTTGAGGGCCAGGTACTTTCCAGGAATGTCACAACTTGTCCCAAAACAGGATCCTTTCTCGTCTTGTCCCTAATTAATTCAAATTTGACCGGCAGTCCTTCTTCAATAAAGTTGAAGTGGCTGGCTTCTTCTTCTATATTTTCAGACAATTGAAGAGGCAAACGAGAACACAGGTCAGCCATGTTTGTAGGACCGGGAATATATTTTAATTCGTAGTTGAATTCAGACAAATAAACTGCCCATCTCTGAACTCTCCCCGAAGCCATTACCGGAATATTTCTATTTTCTCCAAATAAGGCTAAAATAAGTTTATGGTCTGTACAAATCCTAAATTTCTGACCCAACAAATATTGATGCAACTTTTTGACTGCCCAAAATATAGCCAATGCTACTTTGTGAATCAAAGCATAATTTTTTTCAGCTTTCGAATATGTCCTCGAAATAAAACATATAGGTCTTTGTTTATTTTCGGGAAAAACATGTGAAAGTACAGCACCTATACCCTTATCACTGGCATCACAATACAAGCGAAGGGGAAGAACAGGATCGAAATGACAAAGATCTAAATCTGATACCATTTCCTTTTTAGCACTGTTAAAAGATCTGTCACAATCCTCTCCCCAACAAAAGGTTTTGCCTTTCTTTAATAAGTCATATAACGGTGCTAACATCAAAGATATATTTGGAACAAATTTTCCATAATAATTGACCAACCCAATGAATGATCTCACTTCACTTACATTATTAGGTCTTGGGGCATTCAAAATTGCATCAACCTTTGCAGGGTTTTTCCGCAGTCCTTCTGCGCTAATAATATGACCCAAATAGCATATTTCTTCTTGAAAAAATGAACACTTTTTTAAATTGAGTCTAAAACCTGACTCTTTTAATCTTTCAAGCACCGCCGCCAAGTTGTTGAGATGATCTTGCAAGGTAGATCCGGTGACTACAATATCATCAATAAAAACAACAACATTGTTAAGACCTTGCAGCACCTTTTCAACAATGCTTTGAAATTTCTGACAAGCTGGCTTTGTACCATAAGGAAGCCGTTTAACTCGAAAAATACCCTTATGAGTGCTTCAACTCAAAAGCTCGGACGTTTCATCATCTAACTCTATCTGATTATAGGCATTTAGAAAATCCAACTTTGTAAATAAT
This sequence comes from Halyzia sedecimguttata, assembly GCA_937662695.2. NCBI lineage: Eukaryota > Metazoa > Arthropoda > Insecta > Coleoptera > Coccinellidae > Halyzia > Halyzia sedecimguttata. The sequence goes on along the minus strand of OW569416.2, from coordinate 2,312,988 downwards.
TTTCCACCTCTCAGTTTTTGAAATAGTTCCTCAATTTTAGGCAAAGGATAATTAAAATCTTCTAAAAACTTGTTTATTGTGGATTTATAATCAGCGCAAATTCTTATTTCTCCGTTTGGTTTTACAACTGGTACCAACGGTGTACCAAATCTACTGTTATTCACCTTAAAAATGACACCTTCTTTTTCAAGTTTTGTGAGTTCATGTTCTATTTTCTCTCTAAAAGCAAACGCTGTAGAACGAGGTTTACAAAAAATTGGATGTGCATTTTCCTTCAATGAAAGATGTACTTTTTCAAACTTATAGCATCCTAATTCTACTCTAAAAACTTCTTCATACTTTTTCAAAACATTTTCTAACAGTATTTCATCATTTATACAAACCGCGTCAAGACTGTTCATATTGATTTTAAATAATTTCATGAAATCCCGACCTACTAAAGGTCGAATTCCATTTTTTATGATAATCACATCTAAATTTTCATTTAGCTGATTGTATGTTACTGTGAAATTAATTGTATCTACTGGATTGATTACTCCACCATTATAGGTTGTTAACTTCAATTGAACAGGCTTCAACATTCGCTGAAAATCGCTCAAATGTTTAAGGAAAAATTTTTCTGGAATCGCCGTGATTCCTGATCCGGAATCAATTTCCACCAATACTGACCTACCGTTAAATTTTACTTCCGTAGTAAAAGGTTCAATAAACTTTATTCGGTTTGAAATCTCAAAAATATCCATTTCATTCATTGATTCTTGCATTACCTGAGTTTCTCCCGTACCAACTTCTTTCTTTTCAATCTCAACAAAATTAACATTCTTACAAGCCCTAGCAATGTGTCCCAGATGTTTACATTTCTTGCATTTGAATTTTTTATAACGACAGTAAAAGAAATTGTGATTAGATTCACCAAATGCATTGCACAATGATTGTTGAAAATTTGGAATGATCCATTTTCCTTCATTCCTTATATTTAAATTATTTTTCATATTAGAATTTGACAAATTTTGCCTAGTAGTTTGTTTAAATAATTTGATTTTGTTGATTGGTATCTCAGAATGAGAAGAATGTTTAGATACTGCTTCACGATTTAAAGCTGATTCAACTAAATCAAAAAGTTTCTTTGAAGGGTCTTCTTCAAAAAGTCTTTCTTGAATAAAACCACTTACTAAACCAGTCACAAATTTGTCCTTAAGGACATGTTCCAAAATTGATCCAAACTTATATGTGCTAGCTGCATTTTTTATTCGTGCAAACCATTCGTTGATTTGCTCATGGGGTCGTTGCTGCAGGTTGTAGAATTCTTGTCTCTTCCTGAAAACTGCTACCTTTGGAGAAAACTGTCTTGACAAAATTTGAACCAACTGCTCGTACGTTTTCGAGCTGGGTTGAGCTGGATCACAGAGATCTCGTAGTACTCGATATGTTCTTGAGCCCACCACGCTCAGCAATACTGGAGTTTTCCTGGGTTCTACGATACCATTAGCCAACATATATTGATCCAAGCGTTCTTGGTATACTTCCCAATCTTCATTCATGTCGAATTCTCCCATGGAACCAATATTTCCAAAAACATTTACTGTCGATTCAACCATTTTGTCGCAGGAATTTAATTAATTTCCGACTGCGCCACTTGTAATAACTGGGATAAGGTACGATGTATCAAACACAAATATTCGGTTTTATTTTATTCTCCCAATAAATCCCAAATAATAATACGCTGCATAAATTGCGATGCACATATGTGAGGAGCGATAACAAATTAGGTACAGGTATTTACTCAGTAGGCAACGAAGAATGGATATCGATGGAAATGAAGTACGCATGTTAAGAAATCCCATCTTATTTAAAATTCAAAACATCACGGAATACATTACAATTTTTTTTCTAGTGATACGATCCCCACGAAATTTCTTAAGACAAACGACTGTTCCCAAGTCGCAGTGGTTAAATTCGGAGCTACTAGAACTCGGGGATCCGCGGTCTAGCTCCAGTGGAGATGGGAGTGGGTTTCTAAAAAGGGAACCTAGTAAATGGGTGCCAGGTAAATTTAAGTCTCCCAGATACCCCCGCGTAATGTAATAATTCCTAAATTCACCAAAAGAATATTCACGCTAAAAACAAACAATTTATTCCAGTAGCTTACAACCCAGGTCTTTGGATTTAATAAAGTAAAACAACTGAGAAACCCTGAATAAGGGTGGCGGAAATTGTACGTAGATAATATTATTCTTTGACCCAAATACGCGTCGCTTGAGCTCAGGCGCACCCACGTTTCTTATCTATGATCAGAGCTGTCCCAAAGCCCTATGCTTAGTGCTCGTCAAAGTGCTCTGAGCACCTTTGTGCTCCTAAGCACTGTACTCGCGAGCACTATATCAAAGCAGTGCTTAGTGCTTAGTGCTTCTCAAAATTTTCGAAAAGGCTTAGTGCTCAGAACTCCTGAAAAGTGCTTCCGAGAACTACAAAGTGCTCCCGAGCATAGCAGAGTGCTCCCAAGCACTAGAGTGCTCCCGAGCTCCATAAAGTGCTCCCAAGCACTATAGTGCTCCCAAGCAATAGAGTGCTCCCGAGCACTACAAAATGCTCCCAAGCACTGCAATGCTGCGGAGCACTTCTCGGGATAACCGATTCATACTTGTCACAATCTGAAAACGTAAGACGATCGCATCATTATGGACATTCGACTCATTCGAGTGTAGAGTTGAAGAAGTTACAGTCAGTAGTAGTAGGGGAGCCCACGTAGCTAATTCGGGATTTACTCGATCGTCATAGAGAGCTATTGGGTTGTCAAGCTTAGATGATAAGAAGAAAAAAATGTTATATAATAGATACCTGTTCATCGGTGGGGTGAGCAGATATCAATTTTCAAAAATGTAAAAAAAAACCGTAACGTGGACATACTCGAGCGCGTCAGATATTGATAGCATCTGTGTCCTACGTAATTTAAAAAATGTACAGATGTTAATCTGATCATTTCCATGATGGGGGTGATCATACGTTGAAAATGAAAAAAAAAAAATTTATCGAGCTCATCAGATTTTCTGAGGGGGTGTTAAGTGAACCTTAAAAGATGCTCTTGTATAATAATCTGACGAATGTGATGTAACGCAAACTCGTGGTCATTATTAGAATATGCAAAAAAAAATCGCCATTTAGAAATATTCAAGCGCGTCAGATTAAGATATATGTGGTTCATCAATATGGCCTAGACGTGCTGTCTCCTAATCTGACGAGTGTCTGGAGGGATTCGCTAAATCTGACAATAAAATTTATTTTTTTTTTATTTTTTCAAATCATTGAACTTAATTAATCGAAAAGCTCAGGAAATAGCGTGCAAATGAAAAAGCTTATGTTGTTTTGAGGAGAATATTTATACAAATAATAATTATACAAAATTTCATTTTTAATTTTTTCGTGATTTTCGAAGAATCGGTTTGCTCCGACGATATTCTAAAGTAATGATACATTTTTGTGAAGTTTCTAATGAAAATTTGATTGTGTTTTGTAAAGTACTTTCACCACAAAATACACAATTCATATTAATATCACTCAATCACTCATAGTAATTCTTTATTAACTTCAATTCACATAACTTTTATTAAAATCGCAAAATAACCTAATACGTTGGAAATACGTTGTAAACAAGATCATACCCCGAACGATTCTGCGTGACCAGCTGTTATGGAGTCATGGCAACAGAAACCGGAGTGGGGTGGAGTGAGAGAGCAATAGATAGAGAAAGAGTGAGAGGAGAATAGAAACACGTATAGGGGAATATATGCATGGCATAGCTGCACGCATTCAACTTTATCAATTAATTTTTATTACTTCGGCTTGTGAAAATCGTCAGAATATATATTTTTCGTAATTCTTGCATTATTCCCTTCAAAATAAAAAAAAATTTACCACGCTCGAGAATGTCAAGATGTCGTTTTTTTTACAACTTTGTAACCCTCCCCCTTCTTTACGTCACTCTCAAATTGTCAGATTAATGGAATATACACTTTTTAGCATGTAACTAACTCACCCTACCTTAATCTGACGCGCTCGAGAATTTTCGATGATCAACTTTTTTTTACTAATCTGATGCTTTATCCTTGACGGGCGGCCATATACAGGGTGTCCCAGAAATCAACGATAAGCCGGTAACGGGCGATAGGCCAAGTCATAACAGCTATCAGAAAAATATTTCAAAAAATCTTTGTCATGTACTTTTCAAATTATAGGCATTAGAAAAAATAAAGGAAAAACTGACATCCTGTGATGATCTTTCAAGTCCTGTGTCTACAAATATTAATTTTTCGTCAGTCTTTTTTCTGTAATGTAATCATGAATAACCCTTCTGTAAATTACAGTTTAAAATTAAAACATAACTGCCTCAGTTTTAAATAAAATGTTGGATTTTTGCACAACATTAAATTCAAAATAATTACATCATCCAACTTTAACCGACTGTACTGTAAAAAAAATGTACTACACTCTTTGGGCAAGTAACATCAAAAGATGGCGCATTTAGTCTGGATTCCAAAATGGTATGATACTTGCTAGATTACTTCTTAGTTGAGGAAAATAATAATGTTTTTTAAATGGAACCGGATTTCAGGCCAATTCTGTTTAATTATTGGAAATGGAGCCTAGGCATCTTTAAGTCCACAATTTACAAGTAAAGTTTGATTTAAACGGTAGACGGAGAGTGACGCTATTTTGTCTAGTATGAGTGAGACAGAATGGTGACGTTAAGTGTGAGCGAGATAGATAGTGACGCTACTTTTATGCGAGAGTGAGACGAAATAAAAGGTGCAAGTTTGAAATAAAATTCAGACATTCGATTTTCGCAGTTGACTTTAATTTGATTAGATTTACAAGAAATTACAGCACGTGGAAAATCCACATTTGATGCGGGAAGACAATTCGCAGTACCGGTTTGAGGTAAACATGTGGACGAGAATTTTGAATGGTAGAGTTATTGGTCCATTTGAGCTGCTGGAGAACTTAAATGCCCAGGTTAATCTGGACTTCTTACAGAACCAATTAACAGATTTATTGAAAGAAGTGCCACTGAACATTTACGGCAGCATGTGGTACCAACAAGATGGCTATCCAGCGCATTATGCTCGCACATTACGAGAGTTCCTCAACCAAGAATACCCCGATAGGTGGATTGGGCGGGGTGGTACATTTTCGTGGCGTGCCCGTTCACCCGATTTAAACCTCATAGATTTCTTTTACTGGGGAACGAAAAAGGAAAAAGTGTACTTCAAGTCCATTCAAGATTTAGCCGAGCTGCGCCAAAGAATTACAGAAGCCGCTGAATACATTAACTCAAGAAGTTACACCCGTTTTATTACGCGATCATTTTTAAAAAGATGTAGAGTTTGCATTGCAGCTGAAGGCCAACAATTTGAACATTTGCTGTAATTTCTTGTAAATATAATTAAATTAAAGTCAACTGAAAAAATCCAATGTCTGAATTTTATTTCATACTTGCACCTTTTTGTTCGTCTCTCTCTCGCATAAAAGTAGCGTCACTATCTATCTCGCTCACACTGAGCTTCACCATCTGTCTCACTCTTACTAGGCAAAATAACGTCACTCTCCGTCTACCGTTTAAATCAAACTATACTTGTTAATTGTGGACTTAAAGATGCCTAGGCTCCATTTCCAATAATTAAACAGAATTGGCCTGAAATCCGGTTCCATTTAAAAAACATTATTATTTTCCTTAACTAAGAAGTATTCTAGCAAGTATCATACCATTTTGGAATCCAGACTAAATGCGCCATCTTTTGATGTTACTTGCCAAAATAGTGTAGTATATTTTTTTTATAGTACAGTCGGTTAAAGTTGGATGATGTAATTATTTTGAATTTAATGTTGGGCAAAAATCCAACATTTTATTTAGAACTGAGGCATTTATGTTTTAATTTTACACTTTAATTTACAGAATGGTTATTCATAATTACATTACAGAAAAAAGACTAACGAAAAATTAATATTTGTAGACACAGGACTTGAAACATCATCACAGGATGTCAGTTTTTCCTTTTTTTCTTCTAATACCTATAATTTGAAAAGTACATGACAAAGATTTTTTTTTATATTTTTCTGATAACTGTTATGACTTGGCCTATCACCCGTTACCGGCTTATCGTTGATTTCTGGGACACCCTGTATATATGGCTCATGTTTCGTGGAAAAACTTAACCAGGTATAAGGTATCCCCCTATATATTAATCTGCCGCGCTGTAGTAAATCCCAAAATCCCCGCTTGGGCTCCCCTACTATAGTGAGTGAACTGCGCAGTTTCGCAAGAATCTAAGGTAAGTAAACATTTTAAGATTTTTATCCACGACTGTTGTACTATAATGTGCATATTATACGTGTGTTTACTCAAGTATAATGGCATGCATAGTTCACTATGATAACAATTCATATGAAATTAAGTCTATGTGAAATATCAATTGATTCCAACAAATATTTGAAATTATTTTAGAAAGAATTAATCGTTGTGCATGGAGCATAATACTCAATTTGCTTTTTATGACTTTAATTATTCACTCGAGGAATATACGAAACTCACCTCCGGTTTGTTTCATAAACATCACCCTCATGAATAATGGCATTCTTAATACCTTCATTGATTAATATACTATATTGCTATGTACATATATTGTACGGGTATGTATGTTAATGTAAAAGTAAAGGAATATTGATATACGTTTGATACAAACACGTTGTAATGACAAATTATTAGCCCTTGGTGAAAAAATAATAATATTCAAAGAATGGAAATAGCTTTCTAATGTTAATAGTTATTTATTATACAAGGGAAAAAAGTATTAGATTTTAGCTCGAGGTTATGTTGTCTCCCGACGCGAAGCGGAGGGAGACAAAAAACCGAGAGCTGAAATCTAATATTTTTCCCGTGTATAATACACTATTTTTTTCTGTGACAGGAAAAACGACGATTTAATAGTGAAAGAACATATTATTACAATATATTAAAGTCAGAATGTTATCGATATGAAATTTGAATTTTTAAACTAGTAAGCTATTAGACCTGCGTTGCTAAGGAAAACTTCAGTGTAATCAAATATCTGTCAATTTAATTTTGTGATTTGATTCAAAAATGGCGAACTCAGTAATTGTTTAGTAGTTATTTTGAATACTATAAAGTTAAAAATGCTTGATTCTGAGTTTTCTCTGACTCCACCGAAGTTGATAGAAGCAGCGCAAGTAGCAAATATCTTCCATTATCTATATGTATACATATCCGGGAAAAAAGTATTCACTTTTTTCCCGGGGAAAAAAGTAATTTCGTGAAAAGTTATATTTTGTTACCTGTCAACAGAGATGAAATGTCAAATTTTTTTCCCGTCACAGAAAAAATTATTTTTTAATGGAACACTAGTTTATTATACAGGGTGTTTCATCATAAAGTGGACAAACGAATATATCGTGTAGATGACATCGGGAGAATCATTTTTGCCTTATGACATATACCCCGTTTTCGAAGCATAAGCGAGATACAGGGTGTTCAAGGTAATTTTTGACCAATATTCTATCCAGTGTGGTCAGTTATGTGTAACATTTGAAATAATGGTTTTTGGTCACATCTCAGTATTTTTTTATGCTCAATTCTGAAATGATATAAGATTCTGAAAATAGTATTTAAAAATGGCGGAAAACCTGCAAAGTTCGAATTTTTTTTACGCGGTTGCCAATTTGAGTTTCACTGTATGAATTATCTCAAGTTTTTAAGAAATTCTGTGAAAAAATTTTTTCAAAATTGGAACACAACTTTTTTTTACATGTCTACAGCAAAATAAAATTTCATCCGAAATTGATGAACTTTTCCACGCTTATACTATTCTTCAACCTTAACGAAAATATGAAAACAGAACCGAAAAATATCGAGGGGTTTGTTTTTTATAGCCATTCAAAGTATCGACTCGGATATCTAACTTATTCGTTTTTTGAAAACTGGTTTGGCTATGAGGCAAAAAGTTTGAAATAGAACTGCCGAAGCATTCCAGATGGAAATTAAAATTTCTCACAAAAAATTTTTTTGCTCATATTTCAATAAAACTCTGGCCGGGATCGAACTAGTGACCTTGCGATAGGAATTACTCTTAGCTCTTGATAGAAATTGAAATTATTCGGAACATATTAATTATCGTTACCTAGCAACGTTAATTCAAAGCATTTGATAGATTATTCCAATTCACTGAATATTATTTCGCAAGTTTCTTGAAAACCATTTTAATTTGAGCAGAAATGAAATAATCAATATTGGAGAAAAATGATATGGTTCAGGCTTATTATGAAGCGAATTCCTCAGGGAGGAAAGCGAGAGAAATATACGCCCGCAGATTTCCATACGATCAGTACCAAACTTTTTAACATTTATGGCAACAGTACGTAAATTACGTGAAGATGGCACTCTTAACCGAAAGAAAATAGAAACAATACGAAGTCACGATGAACGTGTCCTGGATTTGGTTGAGAGTAATCCTAAAATATCAACTAAAATGATATCTAATCACCCCAGTGTGAACCAAAGTAAATCGACTGTATGGAGAGTTCTAAAGAGGAATCACTACCACCCATATCATTTTCAAATATGTCAAAAATTAGAAGAAGGTGATTGCAGTAAAAGGAAAGAATTCTGTGAATTCATTTTAAGAAGAACGCGTGCGCTTAGAGATTTTCCACGTCTCATTTTATTCAGCGATGAAGCGACACTTCATAGAGATGGATTTTTTAACAGAAAAAATAATGTGGTATGGCAAATCAATAATCCACATTCTTCGGTTTCGATGAATAGTCAAAAAAGGTTTCAGTCAATGTTTGGGCGGGAATGAAGGGCAGATTCATCATCGGACCTTTCATTCTCCCTGAAACATTGACTGGAAATGGTTACTATCAATTTTTACGAGAGACTCTACCAGATCTCATGGAAAATATTCCTTTGAATCAATTTAGAGGTATTTGGTACCAACACGATGGTTGTCCTGCGCACACAGTCAGGAGTGTACGCGAGTTTCTAGACTCCCAATGCCCACGGCGATGGATTGGTCGGCTTGGACCTGTTGCATGGCCTCCACGTTCTCCAGATCTAACTCCACTGGATTTTTATTTCTGGGGTCCTTGAAAAGTCTGGTCTACGACAAGCGAGCTCCAGTAGAATCGAAAGAAGAATTGATTCAACGAATTGAATCAGCTGCCCAGGAAATTCGTCATAATCAAGGAATGATAGGTTCAGCGGTGAACAGTGTGGTGAAAAGAGCGAGACTGTGTGTTCAAATGAATGGGAATATTTTTGAAACTGAATTATAATCTTTAATTTCGTCAGAGTTGTTCAATTAATTGTTAAATTTGTCTACTATTGTGTTATATTCTTGCGTTAGTGAAATATAAAATTAAATATTCAAGAAAATTTTGCTATAAGACAATATTCTCTCACTTTCTTGATTTTCTTGATTCGCTGAACCAAATGATTATTTCCAACATTGATTATTTAATTTCTGCTCGAATTGAAATGTTTTATAAGAAACTAACGAAATATTATTCAGTTGAATTCGAACATAGTGTCAAATTCTGTGAATTACTGTTGCTAGGTAACGATAATTAATATGTTCCGAATGATTTCAATTTCTATCTAGAGCTAAGAGTAATTCCTATCGCAAGGTCACTAGTTCGATTCCAGCCAGAGTTTTATTGAAATATGAACAAAAAAATTTTTTTTTGAGAAATTTTAATTTCCATCTGGAATGCTTCGGCAGTTCAATTTCAAACTTTTCGCCCTCATAGCCAAACCAGTTTTCAAGAAACGAATAAGTTAGATATCCGAGTGGAAACTTTGAATGGCTATAAAAAACAAACCCATCGATATTTTTCGGTTCTGTTTTCATATTTTTGTTAAGGTTGAAGAATAGTATAAGCGTGGAAAAGTTCATCAATTTCGGATGAAATTTTATTTTTGCTGTAGACCTGTAAAAAAAATGTTGTGTTCGAATTTTGAAAAAATTTTTTCACAGAATTTCTTAAAAACTTGAGATAATTCATACAGTGAAACTCAAATTGGCCACCGCGTAAAAAAATTTCGAACTTTGCAGGTTTTCCGCCATTTTTAAATACTATTTTCAGATTCTTATATCATTTCAGAATTGAGCATAAAAAAATACTGAGATGTGACCAAAAACCATTATTTCAAATGTTACACATAACTGACCACACTCGATAGAATATTGCTCAAAAATTACCTTGAACACCCTGTATCTCGCTTATGCTTCGAAAACGGAGTATATGTCATAAGGCAAAAATGATTCTCCTGATGTCATCTACACGCTGTATTCGTTTGTCCAGTTTATGATGAAACACCCTGTATATCTTGATTTGATCTCAAATACCAATTTTTACTATCTTCATCGTGCAATATTTTTTTCTGTAGAAATTACTGCAGGGGAAATGTATTGATACAGTTACTTGAATTTTTAAGTTTTGCTATTGCAAAATTCACACGATCGAATATTGAAAAATAATCATTTTTAGTTGACAAAATAAGTACTCCCAAAAATTGAAGAGAAGTAGACGCATTTGTCAGTCAGTAGGTACCTAACCAACTCATTGAATTTTAGCTCGACTGTTTCACCACAATGGTTTCTGGGGAGAAATGGATCTCAAACGATTAGATTAGACTCATTTCTGCAAAACGACCATAGCTTAAACTTAAAATTTTCAGGGTAAGTTTGCGGCCTCAATATCTCGATTGAGGTCGTTAATATGTGGGTTTAATCGGACCAACGGTATTGGAAATATTCATGTTTAAAAACTAATTTTGAATATTTTGTTATATTATAGATACAATGAGTGGTAATCCAATAAAATAACTTTTTAATTGTATTCAAATATATCAGGAAATAGGACAAAGGAAGGAAAGAAATTAAGTCTTTAGTACCACTTTGGTGACGTTTCGGAGAAGTTGCCCTCTGCTTCTTCAGGCCTACAATTTATTAAATCATAAGATACAACGTTACCAATTTACTGAGTATAGTAGAACTCAAGGGCGTAGCCAGGGGGGGGAGGGGTTCAAAGCCCACCGCTAAACAGCGTTCATGGCCATTGAGAAGATACTATCTGAGCTCTGCGGGCCTCGTTCTTGATTAAATATCGAGCGAATGGTGGCATATGATTTCACGCTTCAAATATTCACTGGTGGGGAGAGGCTGATTTCCGTGTTTCGTCTCATAGGTGGCGTGGGCGATTATAATGATTGACCAAGCCGGCTCTGAGAGGCTTAACCCTGGTCAGTTTAGTTGAATTTGTTGGGAAAGCTACAGGGTACTGATGAAGGCCAAGAAGCCAGAAACGCGTCTGCTCTTGCTTTCTCGGCAGATCAATGAACCCCCTGGGGTCTATTTGATTTATGAAATATATGCATAAGTATATTTATTATACGAAGCCATTCATGAAGGACCCGATTAGCAGGAACGCTCTTTACTTGTTGATTTTTTAACAACGGTATCGCCATTTTTCATTATTATTGTTATTTTTCTCTTAAAAAAAAAATTTTTGCTGCTAGTTTGAGTCCACTGTGGACTGATTATGAGCACTATAGTAGTAACTACACAATTTTCCACTACAAATTTTGTATTCTGACATATAATGTGTCTGATGACCAAATTTGTAGCGGACAATAGTGTAGTTGCTAGTGTAGTCCTATACAGAATTAGGTGTGAAAATTTTATGCTATATTCCACGTCAGAAAATAGGATGATACTTTATTAAACCTATATCTCGAAAGACTCCGTTTTCGATATACATGTGTTGAAGGGAGTTCCCTGAAGTTGGTTTTACTTGATTTTCTCTGGAACGAATGAAGGAAACTAAGTTGAAATTGGCTAACTTAATTCTGGATGGATTCACCATTTCCGAGAAAAATCTGTTTTAGAAATGCAAATAGCTTTGTATCTCGAAAACGGAACATTTCCGGCTATAGGTTTAAATGAAGTGGTCATCCTATTTTATGAGTTAGAATAACTATTATATTTTTCAATTCAATTTTGGGACTGTTCCTGTTTTTGAGTAGAAAACATTTCAAAGCATTTTATTATTATGTCCAGGTGAATGTAATCTGCCAATTCATTAGCCGAAAATGATTTCAGATTATTAGGCCGCTTATCTATATCTCAAGAGCTTTCGAGTGATGTGAACAAGCGCACAAAGCCTTCTCCCTATCTTTACATCAGTGATTTTTTTTTAAATTTGTTTATTAATTTTATTTTCTTCAGCTTGTTCATAAGTGAATTCAGTGCATTCATATTCAGCAATTTTCAATTCCAACGATTTCAAATTTCATTATGGAAACCCCTCATTATTCTTTACATTTGCTCTAAAAATTTTGTTTTTTCACCAGATCATACACGCTCAATATTATTTTGCAATGTGCGTTGCACAATATAATGACGGTGGCTCCTAGGCGGTCAATATTATTGTTGTCTATCGTATGGATGGTTGTCTATTGTATGTTATTTTCGATGAATAGTTGTCACATACAGCTTAGGCTTTTCTGTATCACCGACTAGCTCTGATTCTATTAGGGCGCCACCTTCTTTTAATGAGTTATTAAAAATGATACAGAAACTCAGGGCGTGGGAGTTTTAGAAATAAAGAAGGAAACAAGCCGATCAAATAATGAACATATATTAACTAGAAATATAATCACAAAATAAGCTGTATGTACATCAAAGGGGGATAGTAAAGTGTGTCATCCAGAATAAGTTCACTATCGCTGACAAGGTTATGTTAAATATATTCAATTCACACAAGGTATCAATCAATAAATCTTTCAGAATTAAGTGGCAGTAATAAGTTCTGATCAACCCAAAGATGTCAAATACAATTCACAATGAAATATAGTTCCCAGATATCTGTTCACATAAATTCTTAAATAATGACAGTAATCAATGAGCACTCAGATAATTCAAAAATATTAATTTCTGCTCAGTAGCAGACCTTCAGATTAAAAATCGTCAAATAATAACAATGAAAAACAACAAAATGAAAACTACAATGTTCAGATGTCAATGGCACGATAGAGTCTCTATGGTTACATCAAACCTCAAAATTACTGTTTTCTATGTTCAAATGTCAAGCACTTGGTTTCGCCCAATTAGCGTTGAATTTCCAGATGTTCGAAATTAATAAATGCACTGACCTTATATTGTCCTTGATACCAAATTTTGTCCACAATAATATTCCCGTAATTGTATCAAACCTGAATGTAAACAGTTGATATTCCAGCGATGTTGTCCAGCCTCGAAGAAATTCGTCCCGCTGAATGCACGTGATAAATTTCCCAACTTCCAATCTCTAGATATGACGAAGTAAAGAAATAATCCACACGATCGTCAATCACGCTTGAAAAGGTGTCTGAATCAAACTCAAATACGGAGCCTAAATAAGGAACCTAAACAAGGAACCTACACAAGGAGCCTACACAAGGAGCCTACACAAGGAGCTGAAATAAATTCAAATTAGGATAATGCCTATGCAAAATTTCCATGACTTACGCAGAAAAATGGCCTCCTGGTTAATCCGAAAACGATCGATATTATTGAGCTAATATTCCAAAATATCCAAATCCAAAACCAAAATCATCAGCTTCAATAATTTTCCCAGCTAACAATCCTTCGATTACTCCGAAATTAATCGATATTTGCGTATATTCAAAGGACAGTCGAAACCAATTCTTTCTACCTCTTAGCGTCAAAGAAAATTTTACATAAGACTGAAAATCGGCAATTCCGCGTCCGCTCAGACGCACTCAACAACGCATGACGTGCAGCAATATGTGCCAACAATCATCGATTCTGGACAGCGCGCTACCAGTGGTGGTACAAATATCTGGTCCAAGCATCAAAGAATTTTATTCGACGATTTTGAAGCGTGACATCCCCCTCTTCCTTCCACAGGAGGTTATCTCAGATCACCGACGACCAACATCTGACTCCATCAACCTGCGCAAATAAAAGATATCGGGTCACTGAAGGTGACCAAATACCTAAACAAACCAAAAGCAATTCTAGCTAAACCTCATGTATACCAATCCCAGCCGCTACAATTTCAGTTCGTACTCCATCATACACATCAACACTCATTCCTTTCATTCATCGACTCTTACCAGTTAGCCCCATGACTGGCAACATCCTAGTCCCAAGGGCCTAACCCTTGTGGAGGGACTTGCCGGCCCTGAGCCACACCACAGCCAGAAGTCGCCCGGACAAGGCAAAGTACGACGAGGTCGCCCAGACGAGCAGGAACCCCCCCCCATGTCGACAAGGTTAGCCGGTCACCATCCCAAGTCTAGACAGTGGTTCCCCCAAAGAACGAGCGCCGTACCGCCGCACTCCTGTCATCGAAGACAGCCAAGCCAGACCCCACCAGCTCCCGGTATGGTCCAGGACGCCTGTGCTAACCCAGATGTACATCAAGTCTATAGGTGGCAGTTTTCGGGTTCCAGCCTCCAACAACCATAGCCCATAGCCTTCATTCACCCACACGCAAGCAATCCGGTACTACAAATCCTATTATGGGATGACCGCCAGCAATGACCCGCGAATGTAGAAACCAGTATGAGATCGGCAACAGGGAAAAAAACAAGATTAAGGCCATAAAGTGGTAAGAAAATGGTCGCTTACCAGTTGAGCAGTGCGTGGGGCCAGATGTTCAGCTCCCACCTCGTCTGCACAACAATGAGTAAATTTTGAAGAAAAAGGAAAATACATTAAAGCCGATTTCACACTAGAATCCAACCCGGGATCACGCAGACGACCACCGACACAAAAGTCAAGGCAGCACCCAATTGCCCGCACTTTCGCTCGCGATCAACCAGCAATAAAAAAAAAAAAAAAGGGAATCACTTCAATCACCCGGTCCACAAATATACCAGATTCACTACATGCCAATCATTCTATTATTCTAGAATTAATATCCTAAAACTCGAAACCAGACAATCCCTTATCGATAGGGAAAATTCTCAAACATCACTAAATCCTCAAAATCTACTAAACAAACGTGACAGTCTCAAAACTAACCACTAACATCACCATGGTTTCGGCGGACAACCTAACACATCCGAACCATTGACTTCCGTAGCAATAAGATATCAAGAATCCCTGGAGGAGCATACTGATTTAAAGTCTTTTACGTGCCATACACCTTTACTTTTGCCTGAGTCGTCAATCAATTCATAAGTCCAGTGGCCCAACTTTTTACCGATAGTGTAAGGTCCCACATATTTTGGCGCAAGTTTCGCGTTATAAAACTCCAATGCATTGGAGAGTGATTTATTCCTTAACCACACCTTATCATCCACATTATATGAAACTGGACGTCGGCGCAAGTTGTACCGCTGTTTATTGCGCTCCTGAGCCTTACGAAGTCTATTCCGAACTTCCATAAACAATTTTTCGAAACCTAATCGTCTCAGACCCAAATCAGGACTCACGGTAGGTATAGGATATTCGTATTCCGACGCATCTAGGCGAGGTTCTCGACCAAAATTGACAAAATAAGGACTATGTCCGGTGGTTTCATTTCTAGCCGAGCGCATGGCGCACCCCAAAGCAGCTAGATTATCTGCCCATTTCCGGTGACTATCAGACAAGTAACATCGGATCAAGGTCTTTATGGTTTCATTGGATCTTTCGGTAGGATCTGCACACGGATGATAGTATGGAGTATTATACAGGATTTTAGTGTTATATTTGTTGCAGATTGATACAAATTCCTTGCCGCGCATCTGAGTTCCATTATCACATATAAGAGTTTGAGGAACTCCAAAGACCAAAAAGACTTGCTCTTCTACAAATTTGGCTAAAGCCTTGGAAGTGGCTGTACGTAAAGGCGTAAACAAAACAAACTTACTAAAGTAGTCAGTAACCACCAAAAGATATTTATAACCCTGAGTTGACGAGGGTAGAGGTCCTACGAAATCTAGGCTGATGGTCTGCCATGGTTCCACGATTTCCGGTCGATTTCCCATCAAGCCTGCTGGAGCTTTTAAGTCTGGCTTACAAGACTTACAGATACTACATCTGTTTACATAGCGGACGACATCAGCGTGCATTTTAGGCCAGCAATAACGACGGCGAATTTTCCAAAATGTTTTGTAAATGCCAAAGTGAACAGATGTTATGGAATCGTGGTTGCGCTTCAAAATTGCTGATCTAAACTCTTTGGGTACGACTAACAACCATTTTTCCGATTCTCCAGACAGCTCAGGAATCCTACCATTGACGTATTTCAGAAGCAGTCCATTTTCTAGCCTCCAATTGGAATATTTTGCCGGGAATTTTTCTAGATTCTCTCGCATCTTGATATACCATTTGTCGGTTGTCTGGACAAAATCACCATCGCCGAACTCTTCTGACCCACCATCGATATTAGCCATATCTGAAACCTTGAAATTCTCGTCCCCACTCGGAACAGATCGAGAGAGCATATCAGGTACGATGTTATCTTTGCCCTTACGATGTACGATTTCAAAGTCGTATGGCATCAGCCGTAAACTCCAACGAGCTAACCTGCCCTGAGGATCTTTGAGATTGTTGAGCCAAATCAAAGAGTGGTGATCAGTTATCACGACGAAACGATTACCCTCTAAGTAATGCCTTAACTTCTCGATTGCCCAAATGACTGCCAAGCATTCCCGTTCGGTGGTAGAGTAATTCCTCTCTGTTCGACTGAGAGTCCTTGAAAGGTATGCGATAACTTGCTCTCCATTTTCCGCTTGCTGACATAAAACAGCACCAAGTCCATATGAACTTGCGTCGGTCTGCAATATGAAAGTCTTGCTAAAATCAGGACATGATAAAATAGGTGCGGTTGCCAAGCTCTCCCTAAGTTTACAAAAAGATGATTCGCACTCCTCAGTCCACTCCCATTTTGCGTGTTTTCTAGTAAGCGCAGTCAGAGGTGCGATTAACGTGGAAAAATTAGGCACAAACCGACGGTACCACGAAGCTGTCCCCACAAAACGGCGTATCTCAGTCACTCCTTTGGGAGGTGTAATATTCAAAATGGCCTCAACCTTAGCTGGATCTGGTCTCAAACCATACGAGTCTACAACATAGCCGAGATATTTAAGTTCGGACCGACAAAATTGACTTTTCTCTCTGCTAATAACTAAACCAGCAGAAATCAAACGATCAAAAACAGTTTTCAAGATTTTCATATGAGTCTCGAAATCAGGGGTTACAATTATAATGTCATCCATATATACCAAGACATATGGTTCCAAATCTGCGCCTAAAATAGTGTCAATCACGCGCTGAAACGTCGCAGGACTATTTGTTAGACCAAAGGGCATACGCTTAAATTGAAACAAACCCCTACCAGGTATTGAAAATGCGGTATATTCACGAGAGTTTGGTGCTACTTCAATTTGGAAGAAAGCGCTTTTAATATCCATAGAACTTATATATTTTGCATCCCGAAGAAGATCTAAAATGGTGGAAATATTGCGCATGGGATAAGCATCTTTTTTCGTGACAGCGTTAAGACGGCGGTAATCTACGCAAAACCTGTATGAATCGTCCTTTTTCTTAACCAAACAAATCGGAGACGACCAACTACTTCTCGACGGTTCTATAATATCATCCATTAACATTTTCTCTAGATGTTCGTCAATAATTTTTTGTTTTATTGGAGAGACCGGATAATACCTCTGCTTGATGGGTCTGACGCCTGACTCTATTTCAATGAGGTGTTCGCCCACTAAACTCTTTCCCAATTCGTCACCCGTTCGTTCAAACTGAGAACCAACCAAATTATCTAACCTAAACTGTTGTTCCCCATCTAATGAACTGGAATCATGCAAGCTACTGATCTCAACTTCAGGTTCTTGTTCAGCAAAATGCCATACGTCCCTGTTAAGATTAGGAACAATCTCCATAGCTTTCCAGAAGTCTATACCGAGAATGAGGGTATGTGAAAGTTCCAAAACTACCAAAACATTCATCCATTTAACTTTGCCCTCCAAAGACATAGGAACCCTAACTTCACCCAAAGAATCACATGTCTGACCATTCGCCACCGTACACCGGACGCGAGCTGAATTTAACCTAAAGCCTAACTTCACCAAGCTGTGGTAACCTGAACTACCCACTATAGTACGCGAAGCACCAGTGTCCAGTAAACCCTTGAATCTATACCCTAAAATGGTAACGTCTAGGTAAGGTCGTTGATCATTGGGAGCGTGAGCAACTATGTAATCTAAAATAGCAAATGTGTTATCACCAAAACCATTCTTACTGTCACAAATCGTATCACTAGCTTTAATCGGTCGAGGAGCTCTATCCGGGGCAATATCACGACCACTCAATTGTCCCGGTTCTAGTTTAACGAACACTGCGGGCAATTCCTACTCGTGAAGCCATGTTTGCCACAACGATAACATAATATTTGCCTAGGCATCGTACAATTTCTGACAGTGTGTCCCAAACGTTGACAATTCCAACAAGCTCCAGAAGAACCCACGGGTTGATTATTCTGAACAATTGGACCAGCAGGAGGTGACCTAGATTGTGCTGATGAGACAGGTTGTTGACGATTCCCGGGAAGAGGATTATTAGACCCAAAGGTCAAGACATTCTCTGCACCCGAAGAATGACCAGCGGATATATATGCAAAGTCTGGATCAACGTAAGCTTGGCGACGTCTACTAGGTGGTACATAATGTTCTGCACGAAATTTCTTACGTTCTAACTGCATACAAGCATCCTCAAGCTCACTCATATCGGCAACTGCCGGTAACTGGGTGGAATAAAAAGGTGCTAAGTTACGTACAACTATGTTCAGCTTTACTTCCTCATCAACCTGGCCATAGCGACGGAACATTGAATTGATACAGGTCAAATAATCTACAATAGACTCAGATGGATCTTGAGTCCTACTCAAAATATCCTGAAATAAACGTCCACGATAGTCTGGTGGCTCATAATGTTTTGTTAAAAGCTGTGTTAACTCTTTCCAATTGTTGTTCCTATTCGACCTAAACCAAAGCAATGCTCTACCAACAAACAAGTCTACTGCTGAATCAAACAAGTCCTTCTCGGTAACTCCTCTAGCTCTGCGAAGCTCTTCCACTCGTTCTAAGAAATTGTGGACTGACATTTCCCTAAGGTCTCCCGAAAATTGCACATTCCACTTCTGAAGGTTACGTGAAGACGATGAATGCATACCTGATAACGACATTCTTGTACTAGACCTAACCAAACTGGGTTGTTCTACCTCAACTTCCGATTCACTACTTGATTCGTTCACGCCTAAACTGGACATCATCTGAAACATCTCACCCTTAGAATAAGCTAACTCCACCTCGCCAAACATGTCTACTATCCTGGTCCTAGCCCGATCCAACCTACCCTGCATAGCATCACTAAGCTCTACAGATGACAAATGCTCACACCTATTAGA
The DNA here is from genome assembly GCA_937662695.2 of Halyzia sedecimguttata. NCBI lineage: Eukaryota > Metazoa > Arthropoda > Insecta > Coleoptera > Coccinellidae > Halyzia > Halyzia sedecimguttata. The sequence continues at coordinate 2,293,500 of OW569416.2, read as the reverse complement.
CAAATGGGTCAACCTAGTACACACAATATGGAATTCTCCCCTCTGGACAAGTTTACCTAATTCTTTCACCTTTTCCTCAATAACAGCGATCTCAGCCGACGAATCACTCAACTTGAACTCTGGATAAGTAACTGACCTATTAGCTTTTTCTAACTTCAACAGTGGTCTTAATAAAGTACGTAAATCTTTAACGGTTTGGTTCGACAAAGCGTGAAGACCTCTTACATTTAGCTCATAAACTAATTCGTCTTTAAGCAAAAGGTTCATATTGAATTTGGGACGAGCCATCTCTAACTAATTCCTAACAAACTCCGAACGTAATCAACTTATATAAAAAAAACAATATCCAAAGCCCAACTTACATATGAAATTAATAAATATTGGTAATATGGCACGAAATGCACGAGCACTCAGCGGAAAAATTCTTGCGACAAATCAGAGATCTGAACAACAACTGACTCAAAATTTTTCTGGTTGTTCAAAAAGTAAAAAGAAGAAAAAAAAAAATCATCGACAGTCAACACACTCTGGATACTTCAATAATAATAAAAAAATAAATCGCAACTTATTAATAAAGAAATCAAAATAATAATCCAGTGACTCACGCAGGGCACTGGAGCACAAATTACAAAATTTAAATTTAAAACAAAATTTAAATGAGAGGGTAGTAATTTCGGGGCCTCACGTTTAGGGTGCCAATTAATGTCACATACAGCTTAGGCTTTCCTGTATCACCGACTAGCTCTGATTCTATTAGGGCGCCACCTTCTTTTAATGAGTTATTAAAAATGATACAGAAACTCAGGGCGTGGGAGTTTTAGAAATAAAGAAGGAAACAAGCCGATCAAATAATGAACATATATTAACTAGAAATATAATCACAAAATAAGCTGTATGTACATCAAAGGGGGATAGTAAAGTGTGTCATCCAGAATAAGTTCACTATCGCTGACAAGGTTATGTTAAATATATTCAATTCACACAAGGTATCAATCAATAAATCTTTCAGAATTAAGTGGCAGTAATAAGTTCTGATCAACCCAAAGATGTCAAATACAATTCACAATGAAATATAGTTCCCAGATATCTGTTCACATAAATTCTTAAATAATGACAGTAATCAATGAGCACTCAGATAATTCAAAAATATTAATTTCTGCTCAGTAGCAGACCTTCAGATTAAAAATCGTCAAATAATAACAATGAAAAACAACAAAATGAAAACTACAATGTTCAGATGTCAAAGGCACGATAGAGTCTCTATGGTTACATCAAACCTCAAAATTACTGTTTTCTATGTTCAAATGTCAAGCACTTGGTTTCGCCCAATTAGCGTTGAATTTCCAGATGTTCGAAATTAATAAATGCACTGACCTTATATTGTCCTTGATACCAAATTTTGTCAACAATAATATTCCCGTAATTGTATCAAACCTGAATGTAAACAGTTGTTATTCCAGCGATGTTGTCCAGCCTCGAAGAAATTCGTCCCGCTGAATGCACGTGATAAATTTCCCAACTTCCAATCTCTAGATATGACGAAGTAAAGAAATAATCCACACGATCGTCAATCACGCTTGAAAAGGTGTTTGAATCAAACTCAAATACGGAGCCTAAATAAGGAACCTAAACAAGGAACCTACACAAGGAGCCTACACAAGGAGCCTACACAAGGAGCTGAAATAAGTTCAAATTAGGATAATGCCTATGCAAAATTTCCATGACTTACGCAGAAAAATGGCCTCCTGGTTAATCCGAAAACGATCGATATTATTGAGCTAATATTCCAAAATATCCAAATCCAAAACCAAAATCATCAGCTTCAATAATTTTCCCAGCTAACAATCCTTCGATTACTCCGAAATTAATCGATATTTGCGTATATTCAAAGGATAGTCGAAACCAATTCTTTCTACCTCTTAGCGTCAAAGAAAATTTTACATAAGACTGAAAATCGGCAATTCCGCGTCCGCTCAGACGCACTCAACAACGCATGACGTGCAGCAATATGTGCCAACAATCATCGATTCTGGACAGCGCGCTACCAGTGGTGGTACAAATATCTGGTCCAAGCATCAACGAATTTTATTCGACGATTTTGAAGCGTGACATAGTGACAATAATAAACGCTCAAAATCACTACGTCAGTGATTCCCGCGAATTTTATCTTATCTGTCATTTTCATTACTTTCATCTTAATATGCATTCAAATATTTGTTAAAATCAATCAGGCTTTCCCATAACACTAAACGCACATAATTTCACTTTTCCTATTTCTCTTGTCGCAGCTGAAAGCCCGCCTCCAAGTTTGCCGGAAGATGTATAGAGCACACTTACTGAATGAGAAATGGAGAGAAGCGCACATATTCAAAATAATATCTACAATGGTCACTCATACAGGTACTGAAATCTCCAAAGGTTTCCAAAAAATATGTTTCCAAAATATTTCCAAGAATACCAGCCCTATCGATTTTTGCAAAATTTCAGCAACATCTGACAGATATTTTTACTTTTTTTTGTCTAGTGACATGATTGTCACGAAATATGAAATAAGTCTTCGTGTACGTATTCTACAACTATTTCTAAGTTTCAATAAGATCACATGAACGAACTTAACCGGCGCATTTGCACCCTAAACCTACCCTGAAAATTACAAGAGTCTAGCTCTTTTCTTTCGGGACGGACGGATAGAATTGAAATTTACCAAGAAGTCCTCTTCAGTGAGTCCAACCTTATCCTTTGATAACATTTTCCGCCCAAAATTCGATAATTACAGACACTCGGAAAACATGATAATGTTCTCGTTCCAGGGAACGATCGCGCCAAAACAATAGGTGTACCAGTATAATTAACATATTATATAACCTTATCTTGAAGGAAATGGTATTGCCCCCCACTCCCCGTCAAATGTTTAACAGACTCATCCTTTTGTAAAGTGCTTAGTGCTTAGTGCTCGCAAAGACGAATTACTTTCCGAAAGTGCTTAGTAATCGCGAGCATTTCATGAATAAAAGGGCTTAGTGCTCGAGATTCCGGAGCACTTTTCAGTCAGTGCTTAGTGCTCGGTGCTCGAAGCACTTTTCGTCAGTGCTCGGCACAGCTCTGTCTATGATCATATATGATTACCATAAATCTTTCCCCAATTTCCGCTTTACAATAACAATAATTTATGTAATTGATGATAATAAGTTCACGTTTTATATAGCAGGTATAAGATATGTTTCGAGATATATTCCCTATAATTTGCGTGCTGATTATCCTTATTCCTGAACGTAGTATTGCGTCGATGGTCTCGCAATACTGTCCTCTTTTTCTCTGTGCTCGTAGTCTGCAACCCTCGATTGAATGTCCCACAGCGTTGCTTACTGACCACCTTGTATATACACTCGTGATCTGCAACCCTACGTTGGCTGTCTCACAGCGTTACTTATGGACCACCTTGTATATACTCGAATGCCTCAGTGCTACTCTTCCTGACATAAAAAATAGTGCTATTCCTCTTGACATAAAAACCCCTGATATTCGAGGTTGTCCTGTATAAGTTTGCTTCAAAACTAAATCTGGCCGTGCCTCCACCAAAAGATCCTTCAAGCACACAGCGATGTTCTGTCAAAGTCGCCTAGATCGTTCACGTGTTCAACTTGGAAACGATTTTGAATCCTCTTTCGAGACAAGTGAAGGTTACCTGTTATTATTCCAAATCAAACCTATATAACCCTCACTCTTAATTCGATTTTCGAAACTATATCCAATTAAGAAGATTTCAATAATTCTACCAGAGTTCCGAAAATGCGCTTAACCTGCTTCCTTCGTCGAATCTTCATAAAATGGACGACTTCATCTGACCGGCGCAGACTCTCACAAACTTTCAGACTGTCACAATGCAACAATATTGCCAACTCATTCGGCTCCTCGAATACAATAATTCTTTAGCGTCGATTGGTACCACTGAGACCCAACCTCAAATTTGATGTCAACACGAGCGACAACCTTATCGCACGCAAAATGTAAATAAACCCCGTCCCAGGTCAAAACGAACGTTACACGATACGATTGAATTAAATCGGTTTTTTATTTTTCGAGTTATTGAGGAAATGAAAATCAAATTTCAGATGGATAACTCCAAATCCGTTTTACCGATTATGCCTATAGACAAATTCAATAGTGGAATTCAGATGCACAACCTAACTTGAAAATCTCTTTCTGTTCTCAGGTTATTGTGACATGAATAATATTTCTTAATGATTTTTTTGGAATTTCCTAGTGATACGATTTCCACAAAATTCCACAAACGTCCTTAGGTTTTTATTCTACAACTACTCACCAAGTTTCAATTCGATCGGATTGGTATTGGTTGAAATCAGAATTATCACTCGGAAACCGTTGTGCCGATTATGCCCATTAACGAACTTGTCCGTCGTATTGGGATGCGCTAGATACCCAGTTATTTCAAGTCGCTATTTCTTTCCGTTCTCAAGTTATCGTGGCAACGGCTGGACGGACAGAATCAAATTTGACCTCGATTTCTTCATCAGGGAGGCTAACCCAATAGTTTGAGACCATCTCGGCAAAAAAATCGAAAATTGCAGACATTTGGGCAAAACGATAACGCGATGTTCCCCATAACATACGCGCAAAAATACTGTAGTGCGGAAATATAATGGGCGATGAATTGTTTACTTGCAGAAGGAATACTGTGGAGGTTGAAATTGGGAGATGCACAATTTTAAACAATGTGGCATGATAATTATTTCTTGTTCCATTTGTACTCGATATATTAGATAGGTACTAACTCCAGCAAATGAATACGCCAGTGAATGATATTCGAGTTTATTAAATTTTCTCTATAGATAGATACAAATATTTCCTATTTTTTTACTTTTGAGCATTTTTATTCTTTTCACCACAATCATTCTGGTCATCTTCCGATTTATATTCATGAATTTTCGTCAACTCTTTCCTTGCTTCATCACTTAAACACAAACATTCGCCTATACCATTTCCACAGTGGAAACATTTGTGATTTCTCAAAGTTTCATTCAGCTTATTTGTAGGGATACATCGTGAGATAGTTTCGTCCAAATTTGGAGGTTTCGTGCACTTTCCTGAAAGTATGACAAACAAAAGAATTAAGATAAAAAAAATGGAATGCCAAGTTGTTTTGGAATTTTGATTTGGAACATCAAAATATTCTCATTTGATCTGAAATACTCACTTTCTTTCTTCGCACATCTTTGACATTTATAATCTTCTGGAAGAACATGTTTAGTTTCAACTACTCTTCGACCATCATCATTTTCCTGTAGTATATTATTACGACATTCATTTTGATGAGACGACATTGCTGCATGTAATATTGGTGTGTATGAAGAGTAATTCGAATTGTTATATCCTTGCAACCATTTTATATTAGTTTTTCATTTTCTACTGTAAATTTAATTTAATTCCTGTCAACTCAACTTCATTGACAATGTCATAGAATTATTTCCGTCGAGTTAGAGCACATCCCAAATACATGACAATCATATCCGTATTAGGTATATGATGACAATGGTCGCATTCGGCAGAAAGATCGGTAGCATGAACCGCTCCGCTACCCATAGGTAGCGGTATCGTAATCTGCCGAACGGAAAGCTCCTTTTGTCGGCAAATCACAGATATTTGAAGTTCAGGTTAGGTGATTCGAATTTTCTTTGATTGCCTGTAACAAAAATAAATATTCAATCATTGTTAGCACTTCGGTAGAAATTTAGCAGACTGTATAAGTAAATTTGATAATTATTAAGAAATACACCACAAATCTCAGATGGACACTCCCCCTCATCCACTGAACTCCTGGTTAGTTGGGGATCCCCTTGCCTGGAACTCTGACACCAACACCTTGTTGAACTATAGTTCTTGTAATAAGAAATTAACACTTTTGTTCTTGAAAGAAGGAAGAAATTCATAAGCGAGAAAAATATCGAACGTAACGTTGATCCGTGATCATTAAGATTGAGTTAAAGAAGAAGTCTCTCGCATGCGCACAGTGTCGTCTGAAAGATAAGTGGTGCATATGCGCAATTTCAGAAATATATGGAAACTTGAATGCTGCACTAACAATCATGAATCCAAATATCATTTCATTACTTTCCGAAGATGATAATATTACGGCCAATATAACAATTCAACTTGTTACATTATTGGCTCAACCTCTGCCTTCATTAGAAGATGAAAACAGAGAAATTGTTCCCAGGAATAAGAATTTTGACGAAGATAAAATTTCTCAATATGTGGTTGATTTATTCAAAGATCATTTTAGAATGTCCCGAAATGCACGTAATTCTTTCCGTCGAAATCTTACAACATGTTACCGATGCTGAGCGGAAAAAATCTTCGCTCTTTAAAATGACAACCGCTACTCAACATGTCCCATAGTGAGCGTACCGTTTCGCAGAAAAATTATCTGTTTCGCAACTGTTGGTTCTACCGAACGCGGCCAATACTCAACACCTCCTACACTGAAGGTCAGCCATGAAAACCAATATGGCCGCCAACGTGTATGGAGAAAAGGAGGCAAATTCAAAAGTTGAACTAAAGAATTTTTCACATATCCAAAAAAATTGCTAAATTATACAAGCCATGCAATAATGCGATGATTGTATTCAATAGAGCACCTATATTTTCCATGGATCCTCTATTGGATGATTTTGAATCTTAAGAAATATAGCAATGATACCCAAGTGATGTCCTAGGACTAAGTTCCAGTGCTACCACTGTAGTTTGATTAAAATTTGTAGCACTAGTTTTACATTCTGATTTTCAATTGATGTTGGATACAAGGATATGGTAGGTCTACCAGTTGTTTTTTATCTTTTTCGAAAGATGAACTGAGTCGACAGCATAAAAAAGGGATCTTTAATTATCATAAGGATGTTTATATAAAATAAAACAACAATGTCATTTCTCGCATCTCAGTCGCCATAGACTCCTATTCTCCCAATCTCGGTCTTGCAAACCTCTCCTGTCCATCGCTTCCTGAACTCCTTTCCTCCACGTTGTTCTGGGCCTTCATCTTCTTCTTTGCGGAGGAATCTAATTGAGGAATTTAAATGACCATCTCTTGTCACTCATTCTTGACACGTGCCCGTTGTAGCATTTTTGCTTCAATTGTATCTCTAATATCTGCATCAACACCCACTCTAGCTGTTATCTCCTTATTCCTGGCTCGATCTTGTAGCGTTAGTCTAAAGTAGGGGTGGCCAACTTGATGAGAGCCAAGATCTACTATTCACTGACAAAACTCTGCGCGATCTACCAATATAGATATATAGTTCTATAATTGTAGAAATTTCAGATGAAATTCGATGCTGTCTACCTCGCCGCGATCGACTGGACCTATAGCTACGATCGACCAATCGATCGCGATCGACCGGTTGCCACCCCTGTTCTTAAGCAACGCGTCCACTATCCCATCTCCATCGCTTCCATTTTATGCTTAAGTTGCTTTGTTATTTTCCATATCTCGGCTCCATATTAGGTATTCCATATTCTCTATTAAGGTTTTATAGATTTTTCTTTTGATATCATTTCTTGTGAACTCCAAAGTTCGCCATTCAGTTGTTTCGTAATTGATCTTCCTTGGACGATCCTTTTCTTTAGTTCCCTTTCACTGGATCAGATTGCTGTGAGCGCGCACTCTGAGATATTCATATTCATCTACACCCTGTATTGTTTCATCTCGCAGGATAATATCTGTCTTGTCATTATTCATAATAATATAATATTTTGTATTTGAGGTTGTTATGATCATACCCCACTCTATATGCCTCATCTAATTTTCTCATCATATAATAAATATCTTCCTCGTCTTCGGCCATGATGACATGGTCGTCAGCAAAGTGTGCAGTAAAGTATATCTTTTCCTATTGTAATTTCCCCATTTCAACTTTTTCTTCGCCAATGTTTCGGAGTCGAGGTAAGGCAGACCTTAAAAAGAGTTGGGGCTACCGGACAGCCCTGTCGGTGACCTTTTGAGATACGAAACTCCTTATACAGTTTGGTTCCCACCTTCATCCTTGCTGAAATATATGTGTTGAGCTCCTTCACTGCCCTAATATACAGGGTATTCCATCTGAGACGAGCCACCCCGTATATTCCTTATCTCATAGTGATTGCAAAAATTTCCTGAATCACGTCGAATGATTTTGTTTGGGGGACATCTTTTGACGTATATTTGAGGCTTGAACGAGCAACCCCCTAAGAGGGGATTCGATGACAAAGTATGATCACATTAAAAAGAAAGTCAAGGAGTCGAATTGTATTTCGTTGAACAGAAAATGCAGTTTTGCAAATTGCTCAATTGGAATTGAACATATTTGGTTGAATTTGTTGAAAAAGTAGTTGGAACTAAGAAATTTCTATGCAAAGTGAAACTATGTTACTGTCTTCAAAGACTGTCAAGGTGACAATGTTCAAATTCAAGAATAGCTATCAACGAAAAATAATTCTGAAGATTTTCGTTTGGTTTCCAACGAAGAAGTCTGGCATAGTGTCCGAAATGTTACAAAATAGCTGTTTTATCGTTGATGTTGTTTCGTTATTGTTTGTTAGGCAACATTGTTTGATACATTGCTTCTGACAAATATCTTGCGCTTCTAACGCAGAAGTAATTCACAAAATAATAAATTTTTCATTTTATAGATATTTAATAATAATAATAATAATAATAAATCCCTTTATTTTATAGTATGTGCAGTACATAAAGTGAAGTGGTGTCAAAACAAAACAAATTATTCAATTATTAATGTAATCTTTCAAGGAATATGGTTCCAATTCAACCAAGAACTCCCTAACTCCTTTTTTAAAAGTTTTAAAATTTAATTCCCTTTTTAGCATATTTGGAAGTCTATTGAAAAGTTTTATACACACATACGATGGGTGTTTTTCGGTCAAAGTTAGTTTATGAACTGGATAGTGCAGATTCAATGATCTAATTGGATAATTGGTACTTCGGGTATGCATTGAAAACATATCCTTGTTCTTAAAATAAAAAAGCTATGTTGGTAGTCGTTAAAAAGATTACATTCTTTCATGAAATTTATCAGGCGTGTACGCATGACGTGTTCAAATATTTTAGAAAAACACGACAATAAACTAATAGGCCTGTAGTTATCAAACTTAGACTCGTCAGCTTTCTTAAATATTGGCTTTATTATAGCCAATTTCAATTGTTTTGGAAATACTCCAACTCTGAGTGAATTATTTACAATATAAGAAATTACATGTTTGATTTCACGAGCACAAAACTTCATTATGTTCACCGGTATTCCGTAATCACCACTAGAATATTTGTTTTTTATTAATGCCATAATGTCAGATATTTCTTCAGGACTGGTAGGATATAAATCGATAGTACTACCGTTATCAGGCAAGTGACATGTGAATGGTAGATTATCTAAGTTGTTTAATAGATTTGGAATTTTCCTTATCAGAAATTTGTTGAACTCATTCGCTAAATCGTCCGAACCTTCTTCAAAAAACCCGTATTTATTATCTTTTACTTTTCATGTGATGTCATTACAAATTGACCACATTGTTTTGATCTTATTATCGGATTCATGGATTTTCCTGTTATAGAAATCAGACCGTGCAGCCGAAAGCAAATAAGCATAATTTTTCTTTTCATGATCATAAAAGGTTTTATATGAATTATCACATGACTTCAATGTTAATAATATGTCTAATCTAGATTTACTTTCCCTTATTTCTTCAGTATCATAGTAATTTTTGTTTTTCTTTTTTTTGCCTTCATATTTTTCAATGGAAAATGTTTTTGAAATATTAGTGAAAAAGATTGAATGAAACAACCCGACTGCAAATCTATATCCGACTTATCAGCCAAAAATACTGTATCCCAGCCCTGCTGCCGCAACTCACTCTGGAAATTAAGTTTATTTTCATCGTTATATAATCTACGATAGATTGACTTCTCCTCATTTGTCACATTAATACTGAAATTAATTTTTTGTCCCATGTGATCTGAAAAAGCAGCGCTGAGAACTTCTGATGCAACTTCAAAATTAACAAATACGTTATCTACACAACTTTTTGTATTATGAGTTATTCTATTTGGCTGGTGAATTGTGGGATGTAAGTCAAAAGATAACATCAAATTAAGAAAATCAGACCTGCCACTTGATCTTTCTAGTAAGTTGACGTTGAAATCTCCCGCCACTATTACATACTTATTTTCATTCATCACTACTGTGAGAACTTTTTCTAACTGTTCCAGAAATATACCCATTTATAATAATTATAATAATAATAGAATAATAATACATTTATTTTCCTATGACTACCACATTTCACTAGATCTACCACATGGCCTAAACACTGAGAGAACTATAAAACTTTTTTTCTTCACTATCACTTCCGCCGCTGCACACTCGAATTGGTTGATTATAGAGAAAGCTTCAAATTTTCTTCTTCTTTTTCTTGTTACCTCTTCATGGACATATATGGCTGCTCCACCATGTTTACCACTGTTTCTGCACACCCATGATACTAGTTTCGGATTATTCAACTTACGTATTAATTCATTTTCAGATTTCCAATGCTCTGTTACACAAACGATTTTGCAATCAGGTTGATTACTCAGGAGGTGTTGAAAAGAATCCATACTATTTCCTATAGATCTCATATTCTGATGAATGAGCTCATATTTCCTTGCAGAAATTTTTTTAGTGATCGATATTTTAGGACTAGTCTTTAGTTGAATCCTCATAAATCTGCCGCAATAATCATTGGAGGACGTAACGAGAAAGATAATCCGCCGTATTCACAAAGCATTCAATCTCCGGTCCTAACTGAGGTCCTCAGTTAAGGATAAATCTGAAGCGCAACCTCAGTTAACGTATTTAAAAGTGGGTAAACAGGCCTGTTTCACGTTAACTGAGGTTGCGATTAAAATGTATCCTTAACTGAGAATCTCAGTTAGGACTTAACGGAGATTGAATGCTTTGTGAATACGGCGGTATATCGTTCAGAAATTCAGTCAACAGTTCAAAATAGGCAACTACAATATTATGTCATAAAAAGTATTGATTTGAATTTAAGCGAGTAACCAAAACGAAGAGGTTAAGACCAATACCTTTCTATCATGACCAATTGGTTATGACTGACTTTTGGTTACTCGCTTTCCTATCATGTCACTCAGACTCTCAGAAAATCATATGGGAATTTAATATTTCAAAATGAACAATATCTCACCGTTTAGTCAAAGGTAACACTTTGTGACTGTTTGATTCTTTCACATCTCAACTATTATGACACCATATTAGATGTTTATAGAATTCAGAAACTTTAGATGTCGTGTTTGAGGTTGATCTACGGAATTCGAAAATTCAACCGTATTAGCGACAAACGTAGAGAGATTTCATTGTTGAAATTGAAGCAGAGACGCCAGCTGCATTCTGTTTGTTTTTTTTTCTCTGTGGTGGTTAGGAAATCGTGATTACTAGTTGTGGAATGCTGACCGAAGACTTACGCGGAATTTCGTGAGGATCGTATCACAATAACATTATTTTAAAAAAATCTGTATCTCAGAAACTACCCGTACGATTCGCTGAAATTTTGCAAGAGCTTTCAAAAGCTAACTATGCAGCTAAGTTCCAAATTTAAACACGGTCGGATATATGTTTTTGGAGTTATTCCAAAAATATTGGAAACCGAGCAGCGTTGTGGAGCACAGTATCTGGATAGGTGATCGTTACCACGATCATTTTCGAATGGAAAGAGATAACGACTTGCAATTTTCAGGGTAGGTTGCACAACAAAATGCAATAGATAAGTTTGTTGATAGACATAATCAATAATCGGATCTATATTGTTGGTTATATTGAAAAAATATCGGAGGCCGAGCACCTTTGCACGAGCTCAGTAGCAGGTTGTGTGTCTTTCGAATGGAAAGTTATTTGCAATTTTCAGGGTAGATGGCGTATCCGAATGCGACAGTTAAGTTCGCTAATAAGCGGAATACTCGGCCAAACGGTTTCGGTTTACCTATGAACAATTTTTGTATTTCCTCAATAACTCAAGAAATACATCCGATCCAACTGGAACTTAGAAATTATATAATGAGGTAAACTGTGGCTAATTGCAAATAACTGAAGAAGACACACTGTCAAATATTCTTTGATTTTAATCATCGAACAAATATTTCACATGAGTTGAGCTAGGTCACCTCATCGCTCAGTGTTCATCCAAAGAGGAAAGCGTCATTCAAGGGCAGACACGAACCACGGTTTCATGGTTGTTACCGATCATCAGCGTGACTTGGCACCCTGAATGAACAACCGGAGGAGATCTAGGAATTATTGAACGGTTTTTTTCTGGGTTTTCTCTCCCAAACTCTGAAAAATATCTATATAATAAAAATTATGTATTTTGTGATTTGCTTCTGCGTAAGAAACACAGGATATTTGTCAGAAGCAATCAATTGAACAATGTTGCCTAACAAACAACAACGAAACAACATCAACGAAGAAACAACTATATCGTAGTTTCGGAGTCTATATCAGACTCCTTCGTCAGACGCTCAATGGAAATCGTTAGAATTATTTTTTTGATAGTTATTTTGTGAAATTCAAGAATTGTCACATTGACAGTATTTAAAAATCATAGCTAACATAGTTTTACTTCGCATAGAAATTTCCAAGTTCCAACTCCTTTTTTAATAAATTTAGCCAAATATGGTCAATACCAATTGAGCAATTTGCAAAATTGCATTCTCTGTTCAATAAAATACAAGTTGACTCCTTAAGTTTCCTTTTTATAATATCAGGTTCTCTCATTAGAATCTTTGTATTACTCCAATCCATCATGTGATCTCCTTGGATTGTACATACATGTTCTGCTATTTTTGATTTCTGTATGTCTCTATTTCTCAAGTTATTCTTATGCTCTGACTTTCTTACTTCTAGTGGTCTTGATGTTTCTCCTGTGTATGATTTACCACAAATACAAGGAATATTATATACACAGTTTTTTTATTTCTGTTTTACATTTATGGGTTTTGTTTTCGTTAATAAAGACCTAAGATCATTCTGTGTTTTGAAGACGGTTCTTATATGGAACTTAGAACCGATTCTTTTAATTCTTTCAGAAAGGCCACGAACATAAGGGATCACATTCAACAGATTGGGTTGCTGTTCTTGTTGATTATTCTGTTGTACTTGTTGATTATTTTGTTGTTCTTGATTATTTGTTTTTCTATCTAAATTCATGATACATGTATTTATGAATTGCCTAGGATATCCATTTTCTTCAAGAAATTTTTTGATGAAATCAAATTCATTATTTCGAATTTCAAGAGTAGAACAAATTAGGTTCGCTCTATCATAAAGTGTTTTAATATCACCTCTTTTTACACTAAGCTGATGGTTTGAATAGTAATTTAAATATCTATTTGTATGTGTCTGCTTCCTGAAGACACTCGTTTCGAAATGGTTCGGATACTTAATTATCGAAACATCCAGAAAAGAAAGCTGATTATTTTTCTCTATTTCCAAAGTGATAGTTGTTTCTTCGTTGATGTTGTTTCGTTGTTGTTTGTTAGGCAACATTGTTCAATTGATTGCTTCTGACAAATATCCTGAGTTTCTTACGCAGAAGCAAATCACAAAATAATAAATTTATATTATATAGATATTTTTCAGAGTTTGGGAGAGAAAACCCAGAAAAAAACCGTTCAATAATGAGTATACCTCCCACAGTATCCTTTAATGATTACTTGATATCTAGGAAACTTAATTCCATCCATTGCGAACTGGTAGGGAGAGAATCCCACCAGTGGCACCCATGGAAATCCTTACGAACTCTGACCCTCTGCGATAAAGAAACGGGAAATATTTGTTGATGGTTAAAATCAAAGAATATTTCACCGTGTGTCTTCTTTACTTAGTAATTACTTATTCAATAGATTATGCGTGCAAAAGCTAATTACCAAGTTTTAATTCTGGCCTATCTGTATAAGTTGGGTATTATACCAGTGACCCAGTAGATTTTAACAATGAAACACCAATTAACAATGTCATATATTTCCAACAATTGTAGAACTTTGTATAAAACCAACACAACAGAAGTACCTAACTACCCCATAACTGACTTCACACTATTTACACTCTTATTCTCATTAGTCCCTTAACTAAGTGTCCATAAGGGCTTGGCGTCCCTCTGCGCGTATGCGCACTGAAATGGCAGTCATCGCCCACACTTCCTAACGTAGGCAACCCATCGTACGTTTATTGTGATTCGTTTCATCAGTGGGTCGAACCAAATAGATATTTTGAGCTTATTATCGGTAAAAAATTCAACAATTACAGATATTTGGGCAAAATGATAGCACGCTGTTCCCTAGAACATGCGCGCCAATAATGAATAATTCAATTTTGATAATTAGACAGATCTGAGAGTATAAATATTTGCTTGCTGTAATACCCTGATATACCACGCTCCAGAAATGGTTAGTCTGTTGAAAATCTTTATTTCAGACGGTTATGACAAGATATCCTTTCAGTATACAGTATTCAGAATATTTATCGTTGACACAGGTTATAATTAATAAATAAATTCTACCTTATTTTCGTTTATGAGATGTAACTGTTCCGCATGGTCTCACGTTGGGGAGACATAAATTATTCTCTAAATAGTTCCTCGATAATTATTCAAAGTCAATGACCATATCGATGATTTCATATTAGACTAATTTAAGCTTGCGTGGACTCATCTACCATATTTTTCGCGGAAATATTGATTGCAATATAGATTCCGTCAGTCCTTATATTGCCCTGTCTATCAATATAATAAACAATTTCGGATTCTGGACCTATTACAGATTTTCGTGCTGCATTTTCCAAGTACTCAGCTTTCTCCACTGCTATATTTTCTTCTAATATCTCATCATTTTGATCCCTACTCATTAGTATGTCGAAAGTTTTATCAGTTGCTACTCCTGTAGGACCAGATTTTCTGTTTTTATCCCTTTCTGTATTATCACAAGTTACTGATTCATCATTTCTGAATCCTAATCTAGGTTGATCATTCTCATTTTCCCAAAAACCTTTTTCTACAGTGGATATGTTACCATTACCTCTTCTTTGGGACCCTTCCTGATCAGTAGAGGACGCAGAAGATTCATTTTCCTTCACTTCTGTAATGTTCACAGCTTCATCATCATTATTTCTCAAATCTTCCCTAGGTTTGACAATTTCATTAGACTGAATATCCCTAATTTCAAATGATCTGTTATCATTGCTCCTTCTACGAGATCCTCCCAGTATATTGGAGGGTGCTAAACTTCTGCTTTCCTCCCCTTCCGAACCATCCACAGTATGTATCCCTTTGTCAATTTTTCTGGATGTTTCACTAATTTCATAAGTAGCAGTCGCTACTCCACCATCACTTATTCTTATTTCTTCATTACGTTCATCAGTTTCATTCTGCCCATAACTCCTATCTGCACTCGATCGGTTGCCATAACTTCTTCTACGAGCTTCTTCAGGATCATTTGAACCTACAGCACTTGCGCGAACTTCTGCTTGTACAGTTTTATGAAGATCGTCTTGGCCTGGTGGCGATTGATGTATATACAACTCAATTCTTAAATCTGCTTTGGCGCCGTTCGAGACTGTCGGTACCTGTATAATCATGGGTCCAGGACATCCTGCAGGAAGTTCGCCAGAGGAAACTGATATTAGTGTGAGTTGTGTCTGAGTACATCTGGTCACACATCGATCTTCTTCTCTTGATGCAGAAGTAGGTTTCTTCTGATGAGGACAATTATTTTCCTCATTCTTACGCCCTGGACAACTTGACTTACAGTTGGACGTATGACGGTTGTCAACTTTTCTTGTATATCTGGAACCACAACCCTGATTTCTTGGACAGCTCATGGCATCGAAATCCTATAATGATTACATATCTCGAAACTTGTGTTTGTTGAGTGTATTTGTTTTTGTAAATTCTGATGGGTTCAAGTATAATAAGAAAGGTAGGGCATGATGTATTATTGAATAGTGAAACTGAAATTTTGACAACTAATTGATGTCATCTGAATCGAACTATGGACAATGCCAAGGATATATCAATTTGAAATATATAGGTTATTTGTTTTACTTGGAAGAAAAACGCAATATTGAATGCCGCAGCTGTTGGTTCTTGACACGCCTCGACTAGGAAACCCGCCAAGGCATCAAATCTGTTTTTCTGTCGTGTAAAACATATTTTTGACGAGCTTGTTCCCCTGAATAGAGTGCCCATCAATTTGCCTGAATTTCTGTAATTTTAGAATTTTAGGCCGAAAATGGTCCTAAACATTTTGTCTCAACTCGCTGATGAAGAAACTGACGTCCGTCGGTCCATAAGCACGATTGGGGGGTGGGATCTCCTTTGTAAAAATCGTGACCGTGTAAAGGTTCCAATACCTCCCGATAGACACCGCTGCTTCGTGCTTACTCGACAACTTTCGGTGTTGTAACGAAGGTCATATCAAATCATTCAAATCAAGTCGTCAACAGTCAACATGTCAACAAACGAACAAACAACAAGACCATATTGAATTAGAGCAGTTATACTTTTCGTACGAAGATAAGTTAAACTGAGTTCAACTATCAAATATGATTTACACGTGCTTAACAAAATCCCGTAAATACAACAATAATATGACGATCATGTATTATCTTCCAAGAGATGATATGGTAAGTATGATTTCAAGTAATTTCAATACTCTATTAATATTTTCACTTAGTTTAATATTTTCAAGAAAAATTTATAACATCATTTCAGCTTCTACATGTATGACTTCAGAAAATTAGAAAGATAGGATCTGTTGGGTAAACCGAAGCTTTCCATATAATGTGAATTACCGGATCTGTTCAATACTTTAGAGCATTCCCAATTTGCATATATGAGGAATCCACCAGTTCTGAAAACCAGTGTAATTCCCAGACTACTCTTACCAACAAATGTTGGCATACAAGGTGAATGAAATTTTAATTTGTTTATATCTTGAAACCCCAATATATATTTTAATAGTCGAAAGTGCAGGCACTGAAAAACACGAACTATTTGATCTTTTGAGTAGAAAAAACATTGATAACTCATTAAATATTCATTTCCTAGATCTACATGGAAATATTCCTAGGAGAATTTCTATTTCAATTCAATTTATTGTGAAGAAGCAGATCATGTAAACTATGAGATGTCACTGTTTGGCAGTTATCAATTATTTTATGTTTTAAGTTCAGTCATTATTTTACGAAGGTGCATATTAAAGAGTTAAACGTGAACAAGAGTCATTTATTGGACACAACAAGTTGGCGACGAGGATTAACACCATGAATTTATCAATTATTTTATGTTTTAAGTTCAGTCATTATTTTACGAAGGTGCATATTAAAGAGTTAAACGTGAACAAGAGTCATTTATTGGACACAACACAATTCAATTCACTTTATTCAATATTCAATATTAAAGTACAGTTTCCTTTATAAAAGTAATAATTCCGAAACATACAGACACGTCGAAAGACACCTGATCGAACTTTTAACCTAGGCATTTCTGCCTGTTTTGCTACTGCTCAATCAGGCAATCTTTACACTGTACAGTTGCCCCCTTTCCTGTATGAGCCAACATATATACATATATAGATACATACACACAACGAAAAGAATCAGAAATGTGATACAAGTCACAACTCATAATTTATGGTTACGAGACGGAGAAGAGTATATTTCACATTAAAATCAACACTAGGGAAAAAGTGGACGAAGACGACGGTGAAAGCACCAGCTGTAGGCTGTTATGCCATCATATTGTAAACTATATTTTGATTAGTGATCAGATATTTTTTAATCTCAACTTTGAACTTTTTAACGTATTTATTTGTCTGAGATGTAACGGGATTGCATTGAAAAGTTTTGGTCCGAAGTACGAGGCTGACCTTTGACTGGCTGATTTCTTGAAAAATTTTTGAGGCATCTGCCTATTTGTAACCGATCGAGTTAGACGGGTATTATCGTGATTGAAGGTCTCGGCGCCTTTGTATATTCTCATTATACATTGATAAGCGAAGAGTAGTTTAATATTTAGTACACCCGATTCGACGTATAGTTTTTTTGTAGAGAATAGCTTTCCTTTTTTTAAAATGATTTTTAAAATAGTGTTCTGTGTTGTCTCCAAAATTTTGATAGTAGTATTAAATGCTCCACCCCAAGCTGGTATGCAGTATCTTAGCAAATATTCAACTAGGGAATTATAAAGTATTAGTAAATTCTTCTTTGAAAGCATTTCCCTGAGAACATAAAATGTATGCAAAAAAGCTCTCAATCTATCACTGACATGCACAATATGCTCTGACCAACGTATGTGCTGGTCTAGTATTACACCTAAATATTTGATCTGGGAAACTTTTTGTATTAATGGGCAGATGCAATCGATTCCCGGACAGTCGTGAGTGTGCGAATCTTATCTCAAATGTGATACATTTTGTCTTCAGGACGTTTAAGGTTAACAGGTTATTATTTAACCACAAACTTGGCCTCCGCAGAGCTGCTTCCGCAGCGAATTTCACCTCCGGCCAATCCCCTCCAGCAGATATAATTACAGTATCATCCGCATAGCATATGATATCTCCACAGAAGTCATTGATCTGCACGATGTCATTCATATAGATGAGGAAAAGAATTGGTCCCAGTACTGTTCCCTGGGGAACACCGACCATTACAATCGAGTTTGAGCTTCTGTCATTTCCGACCTCCACGTGCTGGGTTCTGTTCATTAAATAATTTCTTAGGAGTTGCAACGCTACACCCCTAACGCCATAATTATTTAGTTTCTCAAGTAGAATGCTATGGGAGACGGTGTCAAATGCCTTGGCCAAGTCAAGCAATACCGCAACACTCCTCAAAGAATCATCAACTGCACCAGTCGTCCTATCAAGAAAATCAACCACGGCATCCTCAGTGCTTGAACCTTGTATAAAGCCGTACTGACATTCTGTAATGACGTTATGAGTGTGAAAAAAATTTATTAGTCTGTCCCTTACCGCATTTTCAAAAATTTTGGCAAAGTTATTGATCACTGAAATTGGCCTATAATTAGTCACTTACCCAGGGTCTCCGGATTTATAAATCAGGGTAACCACTGAATTCTTCCACTGACTCGGAACTATTCCTGATTGAAAGCAGAGATTAATGACATGTGCCAATGGAAGACTAATATACTTATGTATGTTTTTATTGTGTTAAATTATCTAGCCCAGGAGCAGAGTTGCTCCTTAATTTACTTATTAAAACAATTATTTCATTTTCTGTTATGGGTTTCAAAAATATACTAGATTCAACCTTATCCTTTTTAAGAAAACTATCAGGAGTCGCTACTTTATTTATTTTATTTGCCAAGTTTTCACCCAATGTTGTACAAAACATATTAAAAATTTCAGCTTTGGCTTTGTTGTTGTTGATGTATTCATTATTTTCCGATTTTATGGATATATTTTCAACTTGCTTCGCCCTTTTTGTACTACCTGTTATGTCATTTATAACCGTCCAAATTTTTTTATAACTGTTGCCGGCTTGTGCGATTTTGTTCTGATAAATTCACTCCTACAATAAAATGTCTATTTTATCATCGCATTTATATCACTTTGACATCGATAAAAAAGCTGCATCGTTTTTTACAGCGATAAAACACTCTCCAGCTCGAAATCAAGCCGAACTGGCTCGTTTCCTAGCAACATAACAATATGGCTACCATAAAATTAAATTCGTGAATTTATCTAGCTAAAAATCACTCGAGCATTTTTTTAAGATCGGATAAACTTCTATTTTGTAAACTCAAACTAGATTGCTTTCAAGCAATTTAAACTCGAACAAACGAAACTTATAAAAACTCTCCAGCTTCGCTGTCGAGTTTTTATCAGTTCGTTTGTTCTCGTTAAATTTCTAAGCAATCTAGTTTTCGTAAAAAATAAAAGTTTATCCGATAAAAAAAAGCTCTTGTGCTTTTACGTATGATAAAATTCATTCTTTGTTTTCCTAATTAGAGAATGAAGTTTATTTCTGTAGGCTTTATATTGGTTTTCGAGCTCTACTGTGTAATTTTTCGATCTCCTTTATAGAATGTATTAAACCTGTGGTTATCCATGGTTTCAGTTTAGTTGTTATGCATATGCTTATACTGTTTTTACTTTTAATTAGAGTGCTGTTCCGAATGAGTTTAGTAATCTTGTTGAAAAATATATCGTAAGATTCTTGTGAATCGGTACCGCTGGTTACATCCACCCAATTCTCTATTCTTAAGCAGTGCTTCAACTTCTTAAAATTTATTACAGACAATTTGTATTCCGGTACCGTTACTCCGGTTTTTTGTTCGGAAAAGGATATCATTACAAATGGGGAATGATGATCTGTCACATCTACCTGAAATATAATCGGTTCAACTTCAATGCTTTTTCTTAAGGTTTTCTGATTTCTGATGAAAATATGGTCAATTGCTGCTTTTACTCTAGTCGGTTTATTTATATAAGAGATAAACCCTTTGAGGTTCAGTATGTTCAAATACTTGTTTGTTGTACCCATTTCTTTTTTCAATAAATCGATATTTATGTCCCCTACATATATTTCCAAATCTTGATATTCTATAGAATCCAGATACACTTCCAAATTATATATATAAATAATTTTTCACATATATAACAGTACCGTCGCATTTGTTGAATGTTGCCTCGTTATAATGGATTGAAAACTGAGGGATAGAAAAATCCTGGATATTACGTATGTTACCTGTTTCTGATAATATAATAACGTCAAGTATATTTTTAGCCATTTCCACGTACCTACACCAACAACTCATCGAAATGTTTTCGTATGCTTCTTATATTAAAGTGAACAATTCCCAGCCCACACCTGCCCTCGTCCACAACTCCGTTCATGTAGTTCTCAAAATTGTCGACTCATTTTGTGTCCACTTCCTCAGCGTCCAAAATATTCAAAAATTCTATCATAACTTATAGCATAGTTATTTCTAACTGCCTAAAACTTTTAAAGAATATTACATCTATGTTTATGTCTATCCTGTATTCCTGTAATAAATGAACATTACCCGAAAGAATCAACGAACGAATTAAAATGGATGTTCAAATGTTGTTCTATTCACTTATCTAAAATGAACAAACCATGTTTTCACTAAATATAACACATTTCAATCACATTTCTGGATATATTGTTTAATCGATACAAATGATGTTAACTCTCTAAATATTCTCTTATCTGAATTGAATAAGTTTTATGATAATTTTAAACCTGAATTCTTGAAATTTCTAGGCGAAAAGAGAAGGCAGAAGGTTTTGGTATTCTGTGGAAGAAGGAGACAACTCTCCTCATAGGCTAAGAAGATTGTTAATATCGTCACAAAACTGATAGGGAAGGTCACTAAAATGAATGAAAAGAATAAGGAGCTGAAAATGATACTTGAAGATCTTCAGGATGCATTCCATTCTCGCGAACCTATCAGACACTTGTTTAACTCCAAGCTTTAATTTTTCCTGTCTCAACTAAGGTTTCAAAACTTGAAACCCAAAAGAAGGCGCTTTACTTTAGATGAAAAAATTCTCTTTCTGACTTTATTTAAAAATAGCTCTTAGGCTTACAAATTCTTCAGCAAATTTTTGTGGTTCCATCCAGAAAAACTTTGTCAAAATTATTACATTCAGTCAATTTCAGTACAGGTATCAATTCAATGAAAAATTATATACGATTTACAGTTATTTATTCAATATTGTTATGTTACGCGTTTCGTCGACACAGCGACTTCATCAGACTACATCATACTAAATTCTTAACAAGTTATTATCTCCCTATACCTAGATGACATGGACACAGAATCATTTAAAAGTAATTACATGAGAAACTTATTTAAAACAAACTACATAATAGACTTATTTAAAACTAATTACATGAGATTTCACTGCTGGTTTCTTTGTACACATTAACAATAATTCATTCCTAATGGTTTATAAATTGATTCTCTATTTGAATAGATTGAGTAACGGTGAAAAATTTAGATCTAATTGTTCATTAACTAAATTACCCGTATGTTTTTCCCTATTTATTTCGACTATTTCCCAGTAATTGAGTTGCGCACCTTTATTCAAATTGTGTAGAATAGTGAAATCCGGGTTAAACTTATGTCCTTCTGCTAATAAATGATTCGAATAATTTGAATTAATTTTGTTGTTTTTGTAGCTGTGATGATGTTCCTTTATTCTTATGCCAAAATTTCTACCAGTTTTTCCTATATATGATTTGTCACAACTCCCGCAATTTAATTGATAAACACCGGATTTATCTTTTTTATTCCTTTTCGATTTATTGTTCTTTATGAGTTTGGCAATGTTATTATTTGTCCGGAATGAGATATTCACCTGTTGGTTTTGAAGAAACCTTTTAAGTTGTTGACTCGGTGTACCAAAATATGTTAAGCTATTGAATATTTTATTTTTATCCTTAATTTCTGGAAATACAAAACTAATTGTTTTTCTAAATTATTTTTTCGTCAACATTTTTCTGATTAACTCTGTGTTATATCCATTATTCACCGCTATTTGTTTGATAATTTCTAATTCTGTACCATAATTTTCTTCGGATAAAGGTATATTAATTAGCCGGTGTAACATACTATGAAATGCCGCGACTTTATGTTCGTGTCATCCATTCGAACATAAAGTCGCGGCATTTCATAGTATGTTACACCGGCTAATTAATATACCTTTATCCGAAGAAAATTATGGTACAGAATTAGAAATTATCGAACAAATAGCGGTGAATAATGGATATAACACAGAGTTAATCAGAAAAATGTTGACGAAAAAACAATTTAGAAAAACAATTAGTTTAGTATTTCCAGAAATTAAGGATAAAAATAAAATATTCAATAGCTTAACATATTTTGGTACACCGAGTCAACAACTTAAAAGGTTTCTTCAAAACCAACAGGTGAATATCTCATTCCGGACAAATAATAACCTTGCCAAACTCATAAAGAACAATAAATCGAAAAGGAATAAAGAAGATAAATCCGGTGTTTATCAATTAAATTGCTGGAGTTGTGACAAATCACATATAGGAAAAACTGGTTGAAATTTTGGCATAAGAATAAAGGAACATCATCACAGCTACAAAAACAACAAAATTAATTCAAATTATTCGAATCATTTATTAGCAGAAGGACATAAATAAAGGTGCGCAACTCAATTACTGGGAAATGGTCGAAATAAATAGGGAAAAACATACGGGCAATTTAGTTGATGAACAATTAAATTTTTCACCGTTACTCAATATATTCAAATAGAGAATCAATTTATAAAAGCATTAGGAATGAATTATTGTTAATGTGTACAAAGAAACCAGCAGTGAAATCTCATGCAATTAGTTTTAAATAAGTATATTATGTAGTTTGTTTTAAATAAGTTTCTCATGTAATTAGTTTTAAATGATTCTGTGTCCATGTCATCTAGGTAGAGGGAGATAATAACTTGTTAAGAATTTAGTATGATGTAGTCTGATGAAATCGCTGTGTCGACGAAACGCGTCACAATATTGAATAAATAAGTGTAAATCGTATATAATTTTTCATTGAGTTAATATGGATTGGCATCAAGTAAAAGCCACAAGCATTAAAATTTTACAGGTATCAATTATATAGTAATGGACTCAATTAAACTCAAGCTTGAAGGAATGGATGAGAAGCAAAAATTTTGTTCCATACTCTTTGATGAGATGTCAATCGAACCTTCTCAGCAATATAATGTTGTAGGTACATTGATGTGAAATCCATTTTTCTTACATTTCACGGCTAGTTTTGTCCTAAATGAATAATTTTCTCCTAAATGGATAACAATTGTTGAAAATATTGTGATTCAATTGCTCCTCTATATGTATAGATTAGAGATAATTTTCATGTAGAATAGTATATTCTAAAACAAGTTGCAGAATGGGCTGATATTCAAACACGAATGCGAAGTTCGAAAACGAGCGACGAAAGAGCGAGTTTTCGAACGCATGGTTAGAACTGCTTTCTGCAACGAGTATTAGACGATATTTTCTCTATTTCAGGCAAGTTTTGTAAAATACTGTTGAAATTTAATGAAAAATTTGGATTATAAGTACATCCTAGTGACCTTTGTATTGTATCTTGGCAGTTGGTGTTACTGTTACGAAAGTTGACAGATCACGGAATTTTAATAGTACGTAGAGCATGGAGATCAGAGTTAACAGTTCCCTAATATCATGAATGATTCAAAATTAGCAAGAAGTAAATCTCTAGTATCTCTACCATATTTTTCAATGAAAATAAATCTTTCCTCAACAATTATTTCACTATATCCAGATTATATAGTATTGTCAATTGACGTGTGTTGAAATTTGATAGGATCGAATGTCAGTGCTGACTATCACAAAACGAAAAATGTAACTAGAAACAATGCAGGAATGAGTTCATCATTCCAGCACTGTTTTCAGTGTTGGAATGGATTCATTACGATACTGAAATAGAGAAAAGATTTTCTCTATTTCAGGCAAGTTTTGTAAAATACTGTTGAAATTGAATGGAAAATTTGGATTATACATCCTAGTGACTTTTGTATTATATCTTTGTAGTTGGTGTGACTGTTACGAAAGTTGACAGATTACGGAATTTGAATTTGAAACGTACGTAGGGCATGGAGATCAGATTTGAAACAGTTTCCTAATAGCATGAATGATTCAAAATTAGTATAAAGGAAATCTCTAGTACCATATTTTTCATTAAAAATAAAGCTTTTCCTCAACAATTATTTCACTATATCATGATTATATTGTATTGTCAATTGACGAGTGTTGACATTTGATAGGATCGAATGTCAGTGCTGACTACCACAAAACGAAAAATATAACTAGAAACAATGCGGGAATGAGTTCATTCCAGCACTGTTTTCAGTGCTGGAATGGACTCATTACGATACTGAAATAGAGAAAAGGTTTTCCACCTTATGTTGTACATGTATGTAGTCAAAACCATTTTTTTCAGCAAATTTCACATTTGATTTTGTCCTAAATGAATATTTGAAATCCTTTGATCATTCCATGTTGGTTCTTTATATGTGAAGGTATAGATTACAGATTATGTTAATGAAAAACATTTGATAATTTTCATGTAGAAAATAGTTTTTCACATCAGGTTGTACATTGTGAAATCAATTTTTCTTACATTGCACCATAGATTTTGTCCTTCTAAATGAAGAATATTCTTTAGAAATATTGTGATTCAAATACTATCCAATATTTATAGAGATAATTTTCAGGTAGAAATTGTTTTCCAGCTTATGTTATATATAATGGAGTCTATTTTTGGCGCTCTAGTTCCTCGGAACTGAGTGCTTATCAATTTGCCCAAATGTCTGTAATTTTCGAATATTTCGATGAAAATGGTCTTAAACAATTTGGTTCGACTCACTGATCAAGAATCCGTGGTCTAAATTCATTCAGTCCGGCCGGTCCGGCCGGCCGGCCGGCCGTAGGCACGATAACTCTCGAACGGAATGAGCTAGAGAGTTGAAATTTTCAGAGTAGGTTTGGGGGATGAATATCTCGGCTAAGTTCGTTACAGGGCAAAATCGGACAGAAGGTTTCGGAGTAATAAAAAACAATTTTTTTTTTACAGAACAAATTCCAAATTAAATTTTTTTTAATAAGCAGTTTTATCATAAGAATCCATTCATATCATTTTTAACACTAACAAGCCAATACTTTCGGAGATATGATTTTTCAAAATTTCAATGTAAATCGTATTTCACAGATTGATATAATTATTCTATGTATATTCTATGTATGAATTGTCATAAAGTCAACTTGACAGAAGGGAATATTGTAACTTCAAGAATATTGGGGTTGAAATACTCGTATTTTAGCGATGCAACGGGGACCTCACCCGAAAATGTTTGAAAATAATACGTAAATATTGAAAGCATAATTCTGTAGTTCGAGAGAGGAGAAAATTTGGTGAACGTAGATCAGGAAATTTTTGATCGATTACAAGGTAATTTATTATTACTTATC
Source organism: Halyzia sedecimguttata (assembly GCA_937662695.2). NCBI lineage: Eukaryota > Metazoa > Arthropoda > Insecta > Coleoptera > Coccinellidae > Halyzia > Halyzia sedecimguttata. The sequence goes on along the minus strand of OW569416.2, from coordinate 2,267,368 downwards.
TTCTTTTATACATGTTTTATGGAATACCTACTATTTGTAGGTACTTTAAACCTGTTTTGGGCAATTGTCATACGAAACTTGTTTTTTTGGCTCTCTAGTTCCTCGGAACAGAGTGCTTATCAATTTGCCCAAGTGTCTGTAATTTTGGAATTTTTGGCTGAAAATGGTCTCAAATGATTTGGTTCGACTCACTGATCAAGAATCCGAGTGCGAAATCGATTATGTCCGGCCGGCCGAACGGCCGTAGGCACGATAACTCTCGAACTAAAGGAGTTAGCGGATTGAAAATTGCAAGGAGGTTTTGGAGCGTAAATATCTCGGACAAGTTCGTTAATGGAAGGAAACCATCAAGGGGTTTCGGAGTTATGGCCGATTTTAGTAAAAATATTTTTTATGAATATTTCCGAAACCGATCACTCGATCTATCTGAAATTTAGCACCAAATTGTAGAATCATGACCTTCATACGCATGTGATTTGTATTGACCAGATTACCGCAAAGTGTCAAAAAAAAAATTTGAAAATGTGGTGCAGTTCTCATTCTCATGATTGCTCATTTAATCTTGATAAATAAACTATTATTTGAATTGAATTTCCTTTATGATGCAGTTCTATCATAAGAATACATTGATATAATTCTGAAATCTGAGAAACCACTACTTTCGGAGATATAATTTGTCTGTTTGAACTAGAGCGCCAGAATGCTCCTGTCCACAGGGCTTGTTCTTATACATATAACACATTTGACTTTAACCTGAAAGAATGTTTGAAATCCTTTGATCATTTCTTTGTTGCTTTATATTTGAAGGAATAGATTACAGATAATGTTTATGAAATACGTTTTTTCACATGCTATATAGTAATTTTTGCGCGTATGTTCTGGGGAACATCGCGTTATAGTTTTGCCCAAATGTGAAATTCTGTGGTGCCGTCCGGCCGTTGCCACGATAACTTGAGAACGGAGAGAGCTAGCGACTTGAAATTTTCTGAGTAGGTGGCGCATCCAAATACGACGGACAAGTTCGTTAATGGGTATAATCGGCTCAATGGTTTCCGAGTAATAATTTTGTTTTCAACCAAAATGAATCCGATCGAATTGGTGAATAGTTGTAGAATATAGACCTAAGCACGTTTGTGAAATTTTGTGAGAATCGTATCGCTAGAAAATTATTAAAAAATTATTAAAAAATATTTTTGTTATCACGATAACCTGAGAATGGAAGGAGATAGCGGCTTGAAAATTTCAGGTTCGGTTGTGCACCTGAATGCGACATTTGAGTTTGTTTATGAGCATAATCGTCCAAACGGTTTTAGAGTTATAGCCATCTGAAATTTTCTGAAATTTGGTAGTTTTTTGTTCCTCATTAACTCGAAGAATACAAAACCGATTGAATTCAAACATTGTTATTAGTTGAAGAATGCCAACGCGAAAATTCTTGCAGAATTTCGTGAGGATGGTATAACTAGAAAATTAAAAAAAAAATAGTTGAAAATTATTGAAAACAAATCTATATATCATAAACTATTCGTCCGGCATGGCTGAAATTTTGGAACAGCCTTCAGAACCTAACTCTACTGCAGAATTCCAAGTTTGAACATGATCGGATCTATATTGTTGGAGAACCGGGCAGCCTTTTGTGAGTTCGGTAGCGTAACGGTAGCCAAGTGTAGCGGATGTGAATCGTCGTATGATAATATGTAGTCTATGGTCGTATTTTTGCGAGAACCTTCAAAAATAAAATAAAAATATGAATGTCATGATGACATATTTTCGCTCATATATTATGGGAAAATCGTCTTATTTCATCACAAATCTATGGGAGATGATCGCCCTACATTAGTGGTCAGACCTGGTTTTGAAAGAGATCCTCCTTAGGAGGAGGCAACTAAATATTGAAGGGATTTCTATGAACAAGAGTGAATATCTTTGAGAAATAGAGAAGGCGATTCTTCTTCAAGAGATCCATGTGCCTTCAGAGGAGTATATTTGCGAGAGGGGACTTTTGAAAGGTTATGTATTATTTTTAATATGATATCGCTGAAATTTTGCTGAAGGCTTCTGATCTTGTAAGGTGAGAGGCTCATTTGTGGATATTAAATCTTGTGATGGGTAGAGAGGAATTTTAGGCCATGTAGGCCACTAAGGCCCACTTGCACGAATGCGGGTTATCTAATTAAATCCGGATTAACTCTAAACCTACGGTTAAATTGATAATAGGTCTTGCACCTTCAAGAGTTAGAGCCTAACCCTGGGTTAAAACTATAAAAATTTAACCCGGCAAAATAGCAGGGTTAAATGGCTAAGTCCGGGTTAGTCATGTAAAAATTGACATTTCTAATTTAAATAGTTTCGATTTGTGATGAATTTCTGGTAAATAATAAATATTAGCAGTGATCGGTAACTTGCTTGTGTGGTATTTTTGAGAATGATTCATGATTAATGGATATACTACAAACTACATTCTGATCTACGCATGCGCCCCGTTTTAACCTTAACATCGAATCTGATCAAAACACAAATACAAAACGTAAACAAAATATTCTCAATCCACGAAGTACGAACGAGTATTCCTTCCGTTGAAAATAATCGAGATTACCTTGTATTTGAAGATTGGAGGAATCTAGAAATATTGTTTACGTATGTGAAAGAAATTCCAAATTATGGATAACTGTGGAAAAGTTGTTCAGAAAGAAGATATCTGGTATATGTCCTTCAGGATTTCTGGCTAAAAATCAGCAGTAAGTAATAGAAGTGAATTGAATGAATTACTTTACTCAGAGAAATCCAAGTCTTAATATTTCCTTTCAGGTTGGAATGAATTAAGGTCCAGTTGACGTAGTGCAAAAAAGTAATGCTTTTCGACAAATAGAATGCATGAGTTACTCTTGGAGTTACTGCAGATAGAATTCTTAAAAACAAGGTATATGGAACTTAGTCGATTGAATATTTGTGAAGATTAAGTATATCTCATGAGAAAATTTAATATTGATAAGAGGCAACCAAGAGGACATGAACATTCAAATTTTTAAAGTTCAAGAGTGGAATAGCCAAGAAGAAAACCTAGTGTTTCTATTCAAACAAATTGGTGGTGGTTCTCATATCGTTGAAATGACAAAGGGACGTATCTGCAATAAGCAAGTTTCAAGATATTCTCGTTTTGAAATTCGAGAGTGAACGATAAATCAGGGAGTGAACGAAATAAACCGTAAATGCTCGATTCAAGGTGCATTTAAATATGTTCCGCAATCTACTAAGGAAGTGGTTGTTATGAGTAGGCTATGACTATAAAAAATAAAGCCAACTCAAAATTTTACATTTTACACTTAATTCTGTTTTGTCATTTTGCCGAAGCTATATATATTATGGGATAAGTATTCTATTCATCATGTACTTAGGTGAAAACCACCCAGTGACTTGCCTAAGCTGTCGTAAGGATACATTAATAAAATATATACAGAACAAAACTGACTCTCCTAGGAGCTTCTGTGGGATTTCCTTAGGGAAGACCTAGAATGGTTAGTATAATCATAAACGTGTCATTAGCAAGCAAAACTGCATGAATTACATTTCAAATGACTTCTGCACCTACCCTATTATTCAGATTTGGCCCTTAGCCACTTTTACCTGTTTACACATAACATTTGCATAATACTATTGCACAAAAAAAACAGTTGAAATACGCTTAGACCAGTGAATTTTGAACACTTTTCTGTTTTCCTGATATCATGGGTCTCTTACGATCCATCATCAGGGTGTTTGGATGCCAGCGTGTACCTATATAATAGGCATTTTTAACGAAACATTTTAATTTTTCTAATTGCTTAATATTTTAAAATATAGGAGTAGAAGGTGATGCAATATAACATGTGTGTAGGTATATATTATATATATTGTTTTCCCGTGGAACTTCAGGTATATGTTTCTTAAATGCTTGTTGCTTAGCATGCTTAACAATGAATACCTCTGAAGAACAGATTTTACTAATATTATAATAGAATGGCTTGATAATTCAACGCTAACTCTGAAAATGATGTATCCTAGTGTTGCGGAGGAAGATCCAAGTATATTTTACAACGAGAAGTAGTATATAAGGAAACGGAGAAAGTCAGTTATCATATTTTAATAATAATCTATATACAAGTATTTATCCTCCCTGCAGTGTTTCACGAATCCTTCATGATTATGTGGGCAGCAGTGGTCCAAACTCGAAAAAATGTATTGCATGCTGCTTGATGTAGTATTGAATTTTCAAAATGAATGTTATTCTTGATCTCTCTTGAAGTAGTAAATAATCGAATATGTTAATAGAGTTTTATTCGAAATTATTTCCTTTGTTTGTATTACGGCTTCAGTGAGGTATACAATTTTTTTGTTCACTGAGGGCTGATATAATTTACGACCTGTAAACTGTCAAGTAGCCTTACCGAAAGGAAAGTAATCTGTAAATGTTCACTTTAAAGGGGATCAGTAATTCAACGAGCACATAGTTGACGAATACTTTATGGAGAGGTTGAATAAATCGGCCCTTAGTAGATAGTATAAAACAATATATAGATTGGTATCTAAATAAATTAATCTTATTTTCACAATAACTCTTTTCCCCTAACCCATGAAAACAAATTTTCACAGACAATTTACATGAATCATTAGCTTCAAACGTTCATTATCTTGAAATACAAATGAATAAGTGGAAATTTAATTTTAATATTTCAATATTGAATGGATTATTTAGAGTTATCTATAATTTCAGATATCTCATCTCATCAAAGAGTGACAAAAGTATTGAAATTGATTATGCATTAAACGATGTGTTCAACTGTCAAATTATTACCATATTCCATATCGACAGACATTCTTGTAATTATTATGAAGAATTAAAAAGGTTTTTTTTATTAAATATTTAAAACTGTAATTAGTTCTTTGAAATACCATTGAATGAAGAAATTCTTATAAGTTAACAAAATATCTTTATTTGAACAATAAAAATGCATCATTTTATTAAAATGATAGTTTGACTATCCAATTGCTTATTTTCTTTATAATATTTTTGCTGTAAGTCAGTATAGCTTAGAACTTTCAAAGTAAAGTCCAACAATATTAATTTAAATGATATTATAAATAAAATAATTGGTTCAAGCACTGATGTGAAGTCAAAATAAGCGTCTACGCATATGTTCTATTGTCCAGTCTCCTGTATTAGATAATCTTAATCAAATTAACCATACTGAATTCTATTGTCCATTCTCCTATATTGGACCCTCTCCATCGAAAAAAAAATTGGTTCAAGCACTGACGTGAAGTCAGGAGCTTTTGCGCGTATGTTCTGTTGTCCATTCTCCTGTATTGGACACTTTTAATCGAATTTACCATGGTGAATTCAATTGTCTATTCTCCTGTATTGGAAACTCTTAATCGAAAAAAAAAATTGGTTCAAGCACTGACGTGAATCAGGAGCTTTTGCTCTTCTTAATCGAATTTACCATGATGAATTCTATTGTCCGTTCTCCTGATTGGACCCTCTTAATCGAAAAAAAAATTGGTTCAAGCACTGACGTGAAGTCAGGAGCTTTTGCGCGTATGTTCTATTGTCCATACTCCTGTAATGAACACTCTTCTTAATCGAATTTACCATGATGAATTCTATTGTCTATTCTCCTGTATTGGACACTCTTCTCAATCGAATTCACCATGATGAATTCTATTGTCCATTCTCCTGTATTGGAGACTCTTCTTAATCGAATTTACCAAGATGAATTCTATTGTCCAGAAAAAGCTCCTGACTTCACGTCAGTGCTTGAACCAATTTTTTTAATAATATCTCAGTAGATTTTATTTTTCATTCCAAATGTAATTTTTGTTTGTGATATTAGTTCACATCGAATGTTAACTTCAAAGATATAGTGAATCTGAATATAATTTTCTTTGATGTAATTTTTGTCTCATTTCGATAACAGAAAATTGTTCCATAAAACATTGTCGAAGAGCAGGTTGTCGAATTATCGACAACTTAGTATTCAGCAATGTCGGGGATAAATTTTCTGACGGTATTATGAAATATGCCATATCTATATTGGTATAGGACAACCATTTGAATTACGCGCGCTAACGAGTTTCAAAAACCCCCGTCAGGCTAGTGATTTGCAGTCCCAAAAAGTACATAGAGATTCCCATCTATATATGATATGTTGTCTATGAGCACGATTAATCTCGAACGAAATGAGTTACAGATTCGAAGTTTGTAGGGTACTAGGTTTAACGAGAGGTTTAAAGTCAAAATACATTGGTTGAGTTCGTTAATGGTCAAAATCTGGTGATTGGTTTCGGAGTGATAGTCATCTGAAATTTGGTTAACCCAATTAATGAAAGAATACTGATCTGATCGAAATCTAACTTGCTCGTTAGGTGCATAATACTGTCAGAATTTACGCAAAAGTTCCTGAGGAGCGTATAGCTAAAAAATAAAAAAAATTATCAGACAATATTATGTATCTCAGAAACTATCTGTCATATATCGCTGCAATTAGCAAGATCCTTCAAAACCTTATTTTAAAACCAAATTCTAGATTTGAACTCGATTGCATCAGTATTTTTCGAGCTATTGATAAATAGCTCGATAAAATTAATACATTGGACCAGTCTCATTCCAGTCGGACAGCGAAATGTTCACAAAATTTTAAGAATTTGCGAGAAATTCCTAGCGAATTACATTATTAATGTCGACCAGACTGTCGCAGTATCACAGAAGATGTAGAAATATTGATAATTATTAAAAATATTATATTAACAAGTTGGAAGAGCTCTGTGGCCAGGGGCTTTGGTGCACTGTTCGAATTTATTTAGTCAGAGTGGTCACCCATCCAAGTACTGAACTCGCCCAAAGCTGCTTAACTCCAGATACAAAATAATTTTCCAATATTTCCAAGAATATAAATCTGAACAAGCGTTAAAAAAACTGGTCCACTTTTTGGCCGAGAATGTCCTCAAACGATTAGTTTCGTGGGTGGAAGCATTGGAAATTTTACAAGTGTGCATGAAGGATCACAAAAAAAATGAAGGTGACCAGAAGGGAAGGGGGGGGTGGTTGATTCCAACTGCTGCTATAAAATTTTGGGGAGACGGGGAGAGCAGTCAAACGTTAAAAATTGCTCGGTATAATCAATAATACTCTTAGTAGTCTTTCCGACTGGATATGGTTCTTTTTTCCTACGGTAACATGTTTGATACTTCTACTGGTTATGGTTTTTCTTCTGGGTGAGGTACAAGTCTATGAAATGGCACTATAACTGGGTGTGGTACTGTTCTATCTAGATACTCTGTCTTCTTCTCAACATGAACTGGGAACGATGGAATAAGAATTGTTCATTATGTCACAACAAACGTTTTCTGTGAGTTATTTCTTTCGACGAGTTATGTATAGGTAGATATCAATACGGGGGTGGTTCACATTTGCATCCCTCAGACACATCCGAAGTCGATTAAATTGATGACAATTGTTCATTAGGCCGCAATAAATGTTTTCCTTGAGTTTTATCTGTTGAGGAATTTTTCTCAATGAGCAATGAAGGAAGATATCAACGCAGGGGCGGTTCCCATATCCACCCCTCACTCAGACCTATCCGAAGTTGATAAAATTAATCATAATTTTTCATTGATCCACAATGAACGTTTCATGTGAGTTACATCTGTAGAGAAATTTGAAGGAAGAAGAGAAGCCAGTGCTGTGACCATTTCTATTCCATCCCTCAGACCCTTTCGAATTCGAAGAAATGAATAATCATTGTCCATTAGTTCATAATAAACGTTTTCTATAAGTTTTATCTGTAGAGGTTTTTTTTAAGAGTTATACAGTAAGATGAAATGTCGGGGTGGTTATACCATTTCCACCCCTCAAACCCATTCGAAATCCATTAAATTTACAAGAACTGTCCATTAGTCCACAATTAAAGTTTTGTTTGAGATCATTGTTTCGATGAATTATGAAGGAGGTTATCAATGCGGGGAGGTTTTCATTTCCACCCCTCAGACCCATCCAAACCAGATAATACCCATATATATTATTGATTCGTTCACACAAAACGTTTCCTGGGACTTTCATGTGTAGGTGTCATATTTTTAATGAATTATGGGGGAATATGTCAATTCGGGGGTAGGTACCTTTTCCACCCACCCCCACACCTATCCGAAGTCGATAAAACCATTAAGTATAAGCATAATCACCCACTGAAGGTATGCTTCAATAATATGACAACACCTAACAATATCTTGAGAAATAAAAAGCTTATCCCTTCTGATCCTGCACTGGAAGGTATTTATGTAACTGATGATAAATCACGTGACCAGCTTGAACTACTTCAACGTACTCGTGAGGAACTAAAGGACCGTACTTCCAAGGGCGAAAAAAATATAACTATAAAGTATGTCCAGGGGGAACCTAAAGTTGTTTCTTCTGCTGATTGTCACGGCCGCCCAACTCCAAAAAACCATTAGATGTACCTTCAGAATGGACTGTCCTTTATACTAATCTGGCTTCCCTCTCGGCTAAGAAAGATGACTTTATCGCACTTATTGATATGACCCGTCCTCAGCTCATCATGATTGCGGAGACCTGGCTGAGTCCAAACATTCCGGATTCTTCCTGTCATATCCCAGGATATGCTATTTATCGATGTGACAGTGTCACAACACCAGGTTATGGGGGCTGCTGTATCTTTGTCTGTACTGATATCATGAATGAATATTCAATTAACTCTTTTTCTTTCGCCACCCCTGGTATAGATAATGTTTTCCTCAGTTTAACCTCGTCGACGTTTTCCATTACACTTGGTTGTGTTTACCGACCAAGAGCGAGTTCGTATGAAATTTTATTAATTTATCTAATACACAAAGAAACTTATTCATAGCTGGCGATTTTAACCTGAGTGATATAAAATGGCCTTCAACAACTGTTCAATCTGGAAGCCCACCCTCATCTGAATTCCTCAATATGATCCACAATTCTCATCTACATCAACTTATAGACAAACCCACAAGATTTCGCGTGAATCAGATTCCGTCAACATTAGATTTAATTCTTGTGAATGACAAGAACTTAGTTTCTTCTGTGGATTATATGCCTCCAGTAGGCAAGTCTGACCATGCAGTATTATGCTCCAAATTACAGTTCTCTGGTAACAGGCCAGCTTTACTTCGAAAGGAAATAAAAGTAACTGATTTTGAAGAAGTTAATGAGGAACTTATGCTGGTCAACTGGGAAGGCCTTTGGGACGTCAACGATGTCTCAGATTTGTGGGACAGATTTCATCATACTGTAACCTCGTCTATTGAAGAACACACAGGTTTGGTAACTGTTAAACAACACCCTACCAAGCCTTGGATCGATGATGGAGTTTTCCGTAAGCTGCGAATAAAAAAATCCCTGTGGCAACGGTATGTTAGAGGTGGTAGAGCGACGGACTTTGCAGTGCATCGAAAATATTCGAATATGCTTTCACATTCCCTAAAAGAAGCCAGGAAGAGTTTTGAAACCAAACTAGTGTCTGGCAGGGATAAAAGGAAATTCTTCAAGTATGTTCGTCAGTCATTCAATAGCACTGTCTCTGTTCCTGTCATACGTGATAGTGATAATATGATATGTGATGATCCTGAGGTTGCAGCTAACACCTTTGCTGATACATTTGCAGATGCCTTTTCGAGTGAGCCGGATGGACCTTTATCACGAGCTTTAACTGCAAGAGTTGACCAATCTCTTGACCACGTTGTTATAACCCCTGAACTGGTGAGGGAAGCTATCGGGTCCCTCAGGGCCGGCACGTCACCGGGATTGGATGGTCTTCCAGTGAGACTTTTCAAGAGCTGCGTGGGTTCTCTTATGTATCCTCTTTCTGAATTAATGAAGTCTTCACTCAGATCTCATTGTTTACCAAGCTGCTGGAAGATCGCCTCAGTAACGCCGATATTCAAGAAAGGAGATCGACTATCTGCCGAAAACTACAGACCTATATCCTTAACATCTATCGTTGTCAAAATAATGGAGAAAATTATCTCAAAGACACTGTTGTCGTTCCTCCTTTCGAACAATGTTTTACCTGATGGTCAGCATGGATTTATCCCTGGCAGGTCTATCATCACTTGTCTGCTTCAGTGTATCGACATATGGACCAAGGCTATTGATAGAGGAGAACCAGTTGATGTTGTCTATCTTGACTTCGCTCGTGCCTTCGACCGGGTTCCCCTCAGGCGATTGCTGTACAAGCTGCAGCATATGGGTGTTCGTGGTGGTTTGATTACATGGATCGGCGAATTTTTATCTGATAGAAGCTATTCTGTCAGGGTGGGCTCGGCCAGATCATCTATGAGGGGAGTCCTGAGTGGCGTGCCTCAAGGTTCTGTCCTGGGTCCTCTGCTGTTCCTCGCCTATATTTCGGATTTGCCATCCTCGTTCCGTTCATACTGTTTCTCCTATGCCGATGACACCAAATTATTTAACTACCCCTTAAATCACCATTTCACCCTACAGGAGGATCTCGACTCGCTGGCAAGGTGGTGCGAGGCTTGGTTGATCCCATTGAACATCGAGAAGTGCAAAGTTCTGCATTTGGGAAAAGGAAATCCGGGACGGTCATACTTTATCGCGGGGGTAAAGCTTGACAGAGTTTCTACACACAACGATCTGGGTGTTATTATGACGGAGGATCTGACTTGGAGTCACCATGTTGCATACTGCACGGGTAAGGCAAGGAAGCTGCTTTATTTGTTTGGAAGATCTTTTGCTGGTTGCGATCCCTCTACTGCAGCACAATTGTATAAAACCTATATTCGACCGGTTCTAGAGTTTGCCGGCCGGCATCCGTGGCTTATCGGGGATATGAACCTTCTGGAGTCCATTCAGCGAAGGGCTACTCGAATACCATATGGTCTAGTGCGTCCGGAATATGAAAGTAGGATGGTTCTTATGAATCTTACTTCGTTCTCACAGAGAAGGTTAAGAGGTGATCTAATCATTGTCTATAGGTCCTTTCATCATCTGTTCAGCTGCGATCTCGAATACCTTTTCAAGAGGAACACGAATAATCTGAGAGGTCATGAACTCAAACTCGCAAAAGAAAGATTCCACACTACCACCAGACAGAATTTCATTTCCAACAGAGTGTTCGAGGATTGGAATAGATTGCCAGCCGATATTGTGTGTGCACCCAGTGTGAATGGTTTCAAGAACAGATTGGATAGTTGGTCATCTCGGGATCGTGTTGGATTGTGAATGTGCATTGTGTTCGAGTTTTGTTTCATGCTTTTGGACAATGCGAACAATATTTTTCTTATTTTTTTTTTTTTAGCTGCGATATGAGATACTTTCTGTTAGAGTTTATAGGCTTGCCTCAACTCTGTAATTGTTTTAATAATAATAATAATAATAATAATAACCTTTTTCAAAAATTGCCTTCACACTTGGAACTCGCTAGAAAAGTTTTGTGCTGACTAATGAATAATACTTAATGGTTTTATCGACTTCGGATAGGTGTGGGGGTGGGTGGAAAAGGTACCTACCCCCGAATTGACATATTCCCCCATAATTCATTAAAAATATGACACCTACACATGAAAGTCACAGGAAACGTTTTGTGTGAACGAATCAATAATATATATGGGTATTATCTGGTTTGGATGGGTCTGAGGGGTGGAAATGAAAACCTCCCCGCATTGATAACCTCCTTCATAATTCATCGAAACAATGATCTCAAACAAAACTTTAATTGTGGACTAATGGACATTTCTTGTAAATTTAATGGATTTCGAATGGGTTTGAGGGGTGGAAATGGTATAACCACCCCGACATTTCATCTTACTGTATAACTCTTAAAAAAAACCTCTACAGATAAAACTTATAGAAAACGTTTATTATGAACTAATGGACAATGATTATTCATTTCTTCGACTTCGAAAGGGTCTGAGGGATGGAATAGAAATGGTCACAGCACTGGCTTCTCTTCTTCCTTCAAATTTCTCTACAGATGTAACTCACATGAAACGTTCATTGTGGATCAATGAAAAATTATGATTAATTTTATCAACTTCGGATAGGTCTGAGTGAGGGGTGGATATGGAAACCGCCCCTGCGTTGATATCTTCCTTCATTGCTCATTGAGAAAAATTCCTCAACAGATAAAACTCAAGGAAAACATTTATTGCGGCCTAATGAACAATTGTCATCAATTTAATCGACTTCGGATGTGTCTGAGGGATGCAAATGTGAACCACCCCCGTATTGATATCTTCCTATACATAACTCGTCGAAAGAAATAACTCACAGAAAACGTTTGTTGTGACATAATGAACAATTCTTATTCCATTTCATGTTGAGAACAAGACAGAGTAGCTAGATAGAACAGTACCACACCCAGTTAAAGTGCCATTTCACAGACTTGTACCTTACCCAGAAGAAAAACCATAACCAGTAGAAGTATCAAACATATTACCGTAGGAAAAAAGACCCATATCCAGTCGGAAAGACTACTAAGAGTATAATTGATTATACCGAGCAACTTTTAAGGTTTGACTGCTCTCCCCGTCTCCCCAAAATTTTATAGCAGCAGTTGGAATCAACCCCCCCCCCCTTCCCTTCTGGTCACCTTCATTTTTTTGTGATCCTTCATGCACACTTGTAAAATTTCCAATGCTTCCACCAACCAGTACTTCCAGTACGTGGATGGGTGACCACTCTGACTAAATAAATTCGAACAGTGCACCAAAGCCCCTGGCCACAGAGCTCTTCCAACTTGTTAATATAATATTTATAATAATTATCAATATTTCTACATCTTCTGTGATACTGCGACAGTCTGTCGACATTAATAATGTAATTCGCTAGGAATTTCACGCAAATTCTTAAAATTTTGTGAACATTTCGCTGTCCGACTGGAATGAGACTGGTCCAATGTATTAATTTTATCGAGCTATTTATCAAAAGCTCGAAAAATACTGATGCGAGCGAGTTCAAATCTAGAATTTGGTTGTAAAATAAGGTTTTGAAGGATCTTGCTAATTGCAGCGATATATGACAGATAGTTTCTGAGATACATAATATTGTCTGATAATTTTTTTTTATTTTTTAGCTTTACGCTCCTCAGGAACTTTTGCGTAAATTCTGACGGTATTATGCAACTAACGAGCAAGTTAGAATTCGATCAGATCAGTATTCTTTCAGTAATTGGGTTAACCAAATTTCAGATGACTATCACTCCGAAACCAATCACCAGATTTTGACCATTAACGAACTCAACCAATGTATTTTGACTTTAAACCTCTCGTTAAACCTAGTACCCTACAAACTTCGAATCTGTAACTCATTTCGTTCGAGATTAATCGTGCTCATAGACAACATATCATATATAGATGGGAATCTCTATGTACTTTTTGGGACTGCAAATCACTAGCCTGGCGGGGGTTTTTGAAACTCGTTAGCACGCGTAATTCAAATGGTTGTCCTATACCAATATAGATATGGCATATATATATATGGCATAGATATATATATTTCGGTTTGCTGAGTCTGGAGAACAAAAGGAAAATAGACACTATATTGTTCCTCCACAGAATTTTTAACAACAGAATTGATTCCGCCGAAATTCTTAGTAGAATATCTTTACATATACCTGTAAGATCTCTCAGACGTCAGTACACCTTCCACATACCCTTCAGCAATACTAATAGAGCTTATAACTCACCAATATGCAGAGTACTTCAGCTGTGTAATGATCATATGGATGATTTTGACATCTTCCATCAGAGCAAAATTATTATAAAACGAAAGTTGACATATATTTTCAGATAATTTTTCATGATGATTGATTGATTTTTTTTTTGTGAATCATTTTTTTTAAGTTTCATTGTATTATTTTTCTAGCTTCCATTAAATACAAATATGTGAATACTGTTTGGGTGACTGTGTCACCTGTTTGTGTTCCATCTTATAAATAAATAAATAAATAAATAAATAAATAAATATTTCATAATACCGTCAGAAAATTTTTCCCCGACATTGCTGAATACTAAATTGTCGATAATTCGACAACTTGCTCTTCGACAATGTTTTTTGGAACAATTTTCTGTTATCGAAATGAGACAAAAATTACATCAAAGAAAATTATATTCAGATTCACTATATCTTTGAAGTTAACATTCGATGTAAACTAATATCAGAAACAAAAATTACATTACATTACTATATAATTGATACCTGTAAAATTTTAATGCTTGTGGCTTTTACTTGATGCAAATCCATATTAACTCAATGAAAAATTATATACGATTTACACTTATTTATTCAATATTGTGACGCGTTTCGTCGACACAGCGACTTCATCAGACTACATCATACTAAATTCTTAACAAGTTATTATCTCCCTATACCTAGATGACATGGACACAGAATCATTTAAAACTAATTACATGAGAAACTTATTTAAAACAAACTACATAATAGACTTATTTAAAACTAATTACATGAGATTTCACTGCTGGTTTCTTTGTACACATTAACAATAATTCATTCCTAATGCTTTTATAAATTGATTCTCTATTTGAATAGATTGAGTAACGGTGAAAAATTTAGATCTAATTGTTCATTAACTAAATTACCCGTATGTTTTTCCCTATTTATGTCGACTATTTCCCAGTAATTGAGTTGCGCACCTTTATTCAAATTGTGTAGAATTTTAAAATCCGGGTTAAACTTATGTTCTTCTGCTAATAAATGATTCGAATAATTTGAATTAATTTTGTTGTTTTTGTAGCTATGATGATGTTCCTTTATTCTTAAGCCAAAATTTCTACCAGTTTTTCCTATACTTATATGATTTGTCACAACTCCCGCAATTTAATTGATAAACACCGGATTTATCTTCTTTATGCCTTTTCGATTTATTGTTCTTTATGAGTTTGGCAAGGTTATTATTTGTCCGGAATGAGATATTCACCTGTTGGTTTTGAAGAAACCTTTTAAGTTGTTGACTCGGTGTACCAAAATATGTTAAGCTATTGAATATTTTATTTTTATCCTTAATTTCTGGAAATACTAAACTAATTGTTTTTCTAAATTGTTTTTTCGTCAACATTTTTCTGATTAACTCTGTGTTATATCCATTATTCACCGCTATTGTTCGATAATTTCTAATTCTGTACCATAATTTTCTTCGGATAAAGGTATATTAATTAGCCGGTGTAACATACTATGAAATGCCGCGACTTTATGTTCGAATGGATGACACGAACATAAAGTCGCGGCATTTCATAGTATGTTACACCGGCTAATTAATATACCTTTATCAGAAGAAAATTATGGTACAGAATTAGAAATTATCCAACAAATAGCGGTGAATAATGGATATAACACAGAGTTAATCAGAAAAATGTTGACGAAAAAACAATTTAGAAAAACAATTAGTTTAGTATTTCCAGAAATTAAGGATAAAAATAAAATATTCAATAGCTTAACATATTTTGGTACACCGAGTCAACAACTTAAAAGGTTTCTTCAAAACCAACAGGTGAATATCTCATTCCGGACAAATAATAACCTTGCCAAACTCATAAAGAACAATAAATCGAAAAGGAATAAAGAAGATAAATCCGGTGTTTATCAATTAAATTGCGGGAGTTGTGACAAATCATATATAGGATATACTGGTAGGAATTTTGGCATAAGAATAAAGGAACATCATCACAGCTACAAAAACAACAAAATTAATTCAAATTATTCGAATCATTTATTAGCAGAAGGCCATAAGTTTAACCCGGATTTCAAAATTCTACACAATTTGAATAAAGGTGCGCAACTCAATTACTGGGAAATAGTCGAAATAAATAGGGAAAAACATACGGGTAATTTAGTTAATGAACAATTAGATCTAAATTTTTCACCGCTACTCAATCTATTCAAATAGAGAATCAATTTATAAACAAAAGCATTAGGAATGAATTATTGTTAATGTGTACAAAGAAAACAGCAGTGAAATCTCATGTAATTAGTTTTAAATAAGTCTATTATGTAGTTTGTTTTAAATAAGTTTCTCATGTAATTAGTTTTAAATGATTCTGTGTCCATGTCATCTAGGTATAGGGAGATAATAACTTGTTAAGAATTTAGTATGATGTAGTCTGATGAAGTCGCTGTGTCGACGAAACGCGTCACAATATACATTATTGAATGTTAATTTCAGTTTTCATTTGATGGAATACTTCAATTTTTCAAAACATAATTCAAGGATGGTTCTTTAACAATAATTTATTTTGAAGTCATTCAATTAGAAAGAATAAACTATAATGATCTAGTATGTAATTGTCTGAATAATAAATAATTGTTAAAGACCCATCCTTGAATTACGCTTCAAAAAACTGATATATTCCATCAAATGAAAACTGAAATTAACATTAAATATTATATATTCAATTAATTCAATTCATAAAGATTCAAAATTCGCTTCGTTACGAGATGAATAGGCTGTTAAATATCGACACGGGAAAAAAAATTATTGTCACTATCAAGAAAAAAATCAGTCCCTGGCAACCTGGATCGTTCCATACAATATTATTTGGCGAATTGAATAAATGAATGTTACCGTTTACGCAGATATTGAAGAAATCATGAAATTCCTTGTACAGGGTGATTTCGAAAATATTTTAAAACTGTCCAAATTTATGTGATTAGGTCCAGCAAATCGAATGATATTTGATTGCAGTTTTCTGGAACCTCATGAAAGCTCTCTTCATTCCAAATTTCGGATAAATCGGTGATTCCGTTCAGGAGATACAGTGGTTATAATTTGCAATCAAATTTGAAAAACACCCTGTAAATTAGAACCTAGAACTCCTAGATACTTCAAATGGGTGTTTTTCGGGATCCTCTAGGTGTTTTCTGTCCCCCATTAAAATGTTTCCCATCTTATCCGGTAGACCCTGTATATTGTTAACAATCCCGCATTCTTGCGGATCCGTGAGATTGATGTCTTTAATCCCGCGCGTTTGTGGGATTGAAGTTTTGGTGCGGGATTGGATTCCCTAGTGGAAACACTTCACACACTTGAGGGATTATTAATGTACTAGTTGTGGGAGTGACAATCATTGCCTTTCGACCCAGATTGCCTTATCTTTCCCTATGTAGTATTGTTCAAAACAAAGTCTATTAGCTCCATATGAGTGCATGCCGATCTCACGTTATAGACGATGTGTAGACGATTTTTTCAATTTCTACACAACTGTTATAATCTACAGTAAAATATAATGCAGTAGGTACCACTTCTCAAGGTGAAAATTTCATCCACAAAGAAGATTAAGTTTGACTTTAAGTCATAATCCAGAAAAACGATATCTCTTGAACAGTACCTAAAAGTCTCCTTACAAAAATTGAAATTTCTTTAATTGCGATATACATATTATAATGAAAGATTTTCAACCTTCTCTGAATTTTTTTATTTCCAGGACTTGGATTCCGTGACAAAACAATAACGAATTATCAATCACAATTCTCATCTTTCCTCAACAGACCTCGAAATAAACAAAAGTTGGCCATTCTTTGGTAGGCCAGATCCAAATTGCCTCGGTAGTCAAAAATCTGATCTATGTTGGATTTATCTCTCAACAGTCCTTTAGCAATGCCCGATAGATAATCACTGTTCAATTTATAGTCTCCTTTGATATATTCCTTCGTTATTTTGTGAACATCGTTCGATGCAGCTGAATATGTATTCATTATTCTCGAGCAATGGATATCTGACGTAGTTTGATCACTTCTTGGTGTAACAGTCTTCTTTTTCCTGACCATTTTTATCCTCATATAATCCTTCCTATTCTTTGACAATTTGGCCCTGTTCTCCTTGTTATTATTCTTTGTTCTTTTATCCTTGCCATGTATAGTTATTGTAAATGATTCTTTATTTCTATTTATAACTTCACTACCGGTGTCTTTCACATAATGTCTTGAAATTTCTTGGTGGTTTGAGAAATGTCTGATTCTGCTTCTGCACTCATTTTTGATTTTGTAGGAAATGATTTCATTCATAAATTTTTGCTTTTCTTCTCTGCTATCAGTGATGAGGATAGGTTCTTTAATTGATGTGGACTTCAAGCTGACACAATTTCTACCAAGAAGTTTTAAGTTACTAAGATTGATAACTATCTTAGTAACTGGAAGTTTTGGGAACTTTCTTGGTATTGGTGAGGTTGGTTGTTCCAGTCCTGTTTGGAAATAATTTACCTCCACCGGTTTCTTCTGAGTTCGACTGAATGTCATCTTCTTTCTGGAAGAATACTTTGGTTTAGCGAATAAATATTCAGTATACCAGTTCTTATGCTTCCTCAAATGATCGTCGTCTTCGAACTGAGGACGTCGATTCTGCTGATTTTGAGCCACATTTGAGAGCTCTTTAGTAACCTCCTCCAGTTCTTTCAGTCTTTGCACTAGTTCTAAATATTCTCTTTTACCGTCAACACTCCGAAATTTTGATTCATGTTCCTCTCCATCTCTATCGCATTTGTCGACATCGTTCCAATGGTGTTTGTGACGTCTCTTTGTATTATGCCTCTTCTCTTCATCTCTATGATGATGTCTCTCTCGATGTCCTTCTTCAACTTCCCCACGACGACTACGATGTTTGGACTCATGCTTATGCCCTCGATGCTTGCTCCTAGAACACGTGGTCTTCCTTTTGTGCTTACACGTATGCTCTCCCTTCATATCCTGATCACATTCTTCATACAGTTCTCCCTCATATTTTTCTTCATGATTCTTGGCGAAAACATCTGTAGGGCGTATTTCTCTTACCAGGTTCTCTATAGCAGACTCCACAATATCAACGTCATGATTCCCGACTTTCTCCTTAGAAAGTTTGATGAAATTTGCTAATATGGATTCTATCTTCTGTTTACTCTGCTCGGAGAGGTGCGAACAATGCTCCAGAATAATTTCTTTGATTAAATTATAGAGGGTTATCTCTACGATACAATCCCTTGACTTCACGAAGCTACTGTTACAAAGATTAATGACATCCCTCATCAAAAGTGTTAGCCGGCTCTGATTTCTTCCTTCGTTTGGTGCTTCGACCTGAACCAGGCAATGTTCCATTTTTGGTAAACTTGTTTTACTGCCAACTTGCGCAGATTTCATCCTAACTATTTCTTTCGAACCTTTTCGTTTCCGTCTTTCTTCGAGAACAGCAGAAGTAGCGGTGTTCTCAAGCTCAACCCCAGATTGTTCCGGTTCAATATGAATCAAGTTTGAGTCAGACGATGTCTGAAGTAACATATTACTTTTGTGATTAATTACTTTCCTTCGCTGCTCCTTCGTCGGATCCTCTAGTTTCACACATCTATTTATTTCCGTATCTTCTATTTCCTTATCGATTATGTTAGTAGCTTTCTCTTCCGCTATTTCGTAATCTTCAGCGAATAGGGATAGAACAGATACACTTTTTCGTGGTGATTCTCCAACGATTTCATCTATTTTATCATTGATTGATGTACCTTTGATTCCATGTAATTTAGAACTACAATTTTGAGTGCTGGTATTCACAAGCTTTTTAGAATTTTCATCATTAAAGTCGTCTTTGAAATGCACCTTCGGTAAACTAACAACAGAAAATTCATCGATGGAATTGACGAAAACATTCTCTGTACCTACTATCCTCTTCGTATTCTTTCTAGATGACTTCCTTTCATTTGAAGAAGCTTGTGGTGATACATTAGCTTCAGTTTCATATTGTGTTTCATTGTTCTGGAAAAAAATAACATTTGAGGTGTTTACATCTGCATTTCTTAGACTGGCTCTGGTTGTTACTTCCAAGTGTTCATGATCCTTAGTTGGTCTTTCCATAACTATGTTTGGCGTTTGAACTTCAGAATCAAATCTTCTCGGAAAATTACAAAAACTGATGTATTTTGGCTTTACCCTGATGTCTTGTCTGGAAGATGCTTGTTGAACTGGAAAATAGGATGTTTCAGATTTTTGATTTGATGTCGTCGTCTCTAAAAAGTTTCTTCGGGAACTATGTTTATCGTCAGTTTTGCTCGTACTATAAAAAGAACTATCGTGCATGTGGTATAACAGTTTAGGTTCTCCAAAATATCTCCATTCACTAGAATCTGATTCATCGAAGAGTTTAGATATCTGTTCTCTCTTTTTTCTGTAACGATTATGAGGAAGATTCAGAAAAAAACCTTCTTTTTTATTTCTGCGTATATATCCGTCCTCTCTGAAAAATGAAACAGAAGAACTCTTTGGAGTGGTTGAAATTTTCTTGTGGGCATAACGAACTGCCTCTCGAACAACTGGCTTCACGCCAAACTCCGGAGAGCTTGTGGAATGATCAGAAAAATAAATTCTACTTGTTCTTGGGGCAAGATGACCGAATGGATTGATGTTAGAGCAACTAGTAGCCTTATTACCGAAAATCTTTTTGAAGGTTGAAAGTCGCCTAGAAGACATGCCTTCTCTGAGCAGCTTATTGTGTTGGTATATCTCAGTTGATTTCCTACACATTTTCTCTGGAATGGTTTGTAAGTTGTCGTTCTTATAATTTTTGGAACCGTTAACTTGAATGCCTTTATCGTAGGATGAAGAAGATGGGCATCTTACAGTAAAATTACTGAATGATATAGCCTTATCCTCACATCTTCCTCTTTTAGACGTCTTAATTTTGGACACAATATTCTTGAGTGGCACACAAACTGTTATCATAACGTCTGGAATATTCTTAGATTTTATACCATTGAGTTTATCACAAAATTGGTCCTTTATGAGGTTCATAGTACTACTTGAAATTCTTCCTTTTAAACCAGATGTTTTTAACTCCTCTTCAACGATATTAGACACCAACTCTTGCGTGGAACTTCGATTTGCATCGAATAATAGGTCATCTGAAGTTGATTCTCTTTTTTTCATCACCAGTGGGGGAGATGGTTTCAATACAAACCAATTGGTTGTAGAAGTAGACGTACTCAATGATGAATAATTTTTCGAAGACTCGCATTTCAAACTCGGCTGAGTTTTGCACTTAAGACAACTGTTTGGGTTTGAGGATTTCGACAATTCGCTGCTCAGGAGTGATGTTGACTTTCTTCTGTGATAATCTATTTCGATATTATCTTTCTGTAATGTAATTACTTTTACTTCTTTCTCATGATTTTTCTTCTTCTTTTCGTTTTCATGTTCAATCTTATTCAATATCATGGGAAATTCTTTGATAGGTCCAAAATGAAGGGCGCTGAAAGTATTTCGTAAGATCAGTTTTTCTTTTGCTGGTGGACATGGAGGGCCAACACATCTATCCACGGCGTTTTTATGCTGTGTTATATGATAAACGATACATTTGTTATAGTGAGGCTTCTCTGGTTTCATTTTCATCTTCAGTGGTCCATCTTGACTTGATGAAAAGTTATGGATACCTCTTTTCGTATTTTTCTTATATTTACATAGGTTGCCACGTTTTCGGAGTATCCTCCTTTTTTTGAGAGGTTTCATATAATTGAGGAGATTATTATTTAGAGTGATGCGATTCAAATTTGACTTGCATTTAGTTGTGGTTTCTGATGAAAGTTGCACCATGATGCCTTCGTTTCTGGTTCGATTACAGCTTCCACCATTCGTGGAAGTGGATATTTGATTGAAAGTCATCGCGGCTGTTTGTGTCGAGATATTTTCCGCCTCAAGAACATCCGTTGAACTCTGCTTAATTTTGTCCTCACACAAATTATGTCCAGTACTTTGTGAAGATTTTTCCAATTCCAAAATATTCAAGACATTTCGCATTTTAGAAATAGTTGTTTTGAATTCTTTGAACAAGTCAATTTGCCCCTGATTCATAGCCTCATACTCTGTTGTGTTGTCTGATAAGACTTTAGAAGAATTCACTATGTCTTGTTGTTCTTCACTGTCGTAAGAAGTTGGATCTACGATAACGTCAGTGGAGTAAGAAGAGTGAACTAAACCTTCCGAAGAGGTGATAGGACCAACCACGTGATCTCCAGAGGATTTCACATCGTACTTCAGAAGATCGAAACCTTCTTCGTTCTTGATAGTTTTGAAATTTGTCTTAACTTGGAGATTCTGTTCGTCAACCGTTATCTTGGAACTATCTGTGCATTGTCTACCATCCCTTGGATGCATTGATATTGATGATTCCAATTGGGGTTCAATTTCTTCTAGAACTTCGTATATTTTTCTATCCACATCATTTATAAGCGGCATAAATTGTTGAA
Source organism: Halyzia sedecimguttata (assembly GCA_937662695.2). Lineage (NCBI taxonomy): Eukaryota > Metazoa > Arthropoda > Insecta > Coleoptera > Coccinellidae > Halyzia > Halyzia sedecimguttata. The sequence goes on along the minus strand of OW569416.2, from coordinate 2,245,123 downwards.
CTTTGTTGTTCTTCGAGAAGCCCATATTCACATAAGCTAGTGCGTGGCAATTCTTCTCCTTATCCCCATATGTTTGTGCATCGGAAGATACGGATACCTTCACGTCAGATTCTTCATTATAACGTTGAGGACTTGGTACATTTTCAGGGTGTTTTTTTCCCAAATTTGGACATTCCGGTTTTGCGTAAATCATTCTATCTATTATAGCATCTTGAAAACCAGCAATCGTTTTTTCGGGCCTCGTTCGTATGGCAGAGAATTTTTCTCTTGGCAAACTCTCTTCTCCTTCAACTTGTATGGTGGATGAGCTAGTATTATCACTGTTTTTGCAATTTGGTCGTTGTGTCACTCTTCCAAGAGCTCGAGACCATATGGTGGAGTCATGTAGTTTTACATGATATGATAACACTATATTGTTTGTATGTGTAAGTTGACAAAAACGATTCAAACTCTTCGTACACTTGACTTTCTCATCTTTGTTACTACTCAGAATGTCATAACTGCCATGTGATCTCTTCAGTTCGTTAACCCTGCTTGTAACACTGCCGATGGTTCCTGTAGCTATACTCTCGCTGGATTTTGACTTTTGAAGGATTGGGTTTTTGTTTGCAATGTCAGATCCTTGACGGCTCGAGCTTTCACAACACTTTATGCCACTCTCACTCGTTATATTGATGGACTCGTCTCTTTCATTCCCAAATTCTCGTTTTTTACCACTCTGTAACATTAAGGAATGAGTATGATTAATCATTAAATAGAGATCAATAAAAAAAATCGATACGTTTTCAGTTACTCGTCAGTAAGTTCTGAACTCGTAATCCTACGAATGACCTTGTATTGAAATTCAGAAATCAATATAGTTAAAACGTAAAGATGTGGAGTTGTAAAGGAGACATTCTCCTGGAAAACTCACCTTGAATACTCGTAAAAAGGACCCTAATTTATTGATGAAGGTTTTCCCCCTGAAATGAGTAATAATTAATCAAATGATCATTTGGTATTTTTATTTTTCTCACATCGTTCTTTTCAATCATACAGGCAATTTAGTAATAATTTTTATCCATTTCGTGAAGGCACTGATTAATTTTGTGCCGAACCGTCGACGCTTCAATATATTATCACGAAAATTTTCTTTGCAAGATCAACCATCGTCAAAGAAAGTGTCAATTACAAACGTTAAACAAATGTTTGACATAACATCAGCTCACTATATCTATACATCATGATGAATGGCACCCAACACAGAGACCATACACAAGGAGGAATAATGAGAATACATTAATGTCATCAAATGGCAGTGTAAAATCGGTCAACTAAATTTGGCGGAATAAATATGTTTCCGAGAGAAAATACAGGACTTTCAGGGCCTAGGCAACTTGCATTACTTCACAGAGGATGATGGATGATATATGCATGTGGCTTCATTGCAAGAAGTTCTGTATTTGGTACTATGATAGGTTTCTGAATGGAACCTATGGTCTAAGATCAGATATAATAGATATTTATTATACAAGGTAAAGAAGTATTAGAGTTTAAACAAGTTTCAGACAAGAAACCGACAGCTGAAATCTAATATTTTGCCTGTGTATAATATAGGTATGTACTATTATTTCAGTGACGGGAAAAAACGACAATACAATATTGAAAAATTCTTGAAAAGCACTGACTTCAAGTCGGGAGTTTTTGCGCGCATAGTCTTCTGTCTATTCACGCCTCACACACCCTCACAAAAAACTGCATGAACCTTCAAGCCGTCATTTTTCGAACGAGTACAAGATTTCAATTCGATATCCGAATACAAAATTTCAGATGGGTATAGCTCCAAAAACCGTTTGGTGGATGATGCGTACCTACTAACGAAGTTAACTGTCGCATTCAGATTCACAAATCACAACCTAACCTCAAAATTGCAAGTCGCTATCCCTTCCCGTCCAAAATTTATTTCGTAAACGGTCACCCATCCAGATACTGAACTCACCGAACGCTTTCCAATATTTTTCAATATATCCAGCTGGCAATATAGATCCGATCGTGTTCAAATTTGGAACATGGATGTAGAATTAGGTTTTTAAAGGCTCTCGCAAAATTTCAACGATTTCCTTTAAATTTTCTAGTGATGCGATTCTCACAAAATTTGACGAAAGTCGTTGTGTCATAGCATTCTACAACCAGTTACCAAGTTTCAACTCGATCGGATATCGATATCCGTAGGATAGTTTCTGAGATTTAGAAATTTTTAATTATGTTTTTTTGCGCGTATGTTCTGGGGAACATCGCGTTATAGTTTTACCCAAATGTCTGTAACTTTCGAATTTTTTGACGAAAATGGTATCAAACGATTAAGTTCGACTCCCCAATGAAGAATTCGAGGTCAAATTTGATTCTGTCCGTCCGGCCGTCCGGCCGTTGCCACGATAACTTGAGAACGAAAAGAGCTAGCGACTTGAAATTTTCAGGGTTGGTGGCGCATCCCAATACGACGGACAAGGTAGTTAATGGGCAAAATCGGCCCAGTGGTTTCCGAGTAATAATTTTTTTTTCAACCAATATAAATCCTATCGAATTGAAACTTGCTGGGTAGTTGTAGAATATGAACCTAAGCACGTTTGTGAAATATTGTGCGATTCGTATGGCTAGAAAATTAAAAAAAAATTATTAAAAAATATTTTTGTTGTCACGATAACATGAGAACGGAATGAGATAGCGGCTTGAAATTTTCAGGTTAGGATGTGCACCAGAACGCAACTTTTCAGTTTGTTTATGAGCATAATCGGCCAAACGGTTTTAGAGTTATAGCCATCTGAAATTTTCTGAAATTTGGTGGTTTTTTGTTCCTCATTAACTCGAAAAATACTGAACCGATTGAATTCAAACATGGTTATTAGTTGTAGAATGCCAACGAGAAAATGTTTGCAAAATTTGGTGAGGAAATCATTTGTAGGAAATTTTTAATAAATCATTGAAAATAAAAAAAAAATTCTATATATCAGTAACTATTCGTTTGAAATTGCTGAAATTTTGCAAGAGCCTTCATAACCTAACTCTACTGCCAAGTTTCAAGTTTTAATACGATCGGTTAAATATTGTTGGAGATTCGAGCATTCTTGTGTGAGTTCAGTAGATGCTGGGTGACCGTTGCCTCGATAACTTTCGAAAGAAAGGAGATAGGGACTAGCAATTTTCAGGGTAGGTTGCGTATCCGAAAGGGAGAGTTGAGTTTGATTTTGGGCATAATCGGTCTAACGGTTTCCGAGTTATACTCACCTGAAATATTAGTTCCTTGATAGCTCAAAAAAAATTGGTTCAAGCACTGATGTGAGGTCAGAAGCTTTTGCGCGTATGTTCTATTGTCTATTCTTCTGTATTGGACACCCTTAATCGCATTTACCATGGTAAATTATGTTGTCCATTCTCCTTTATTGGACACTCTTAATTCGAATTTACCATGGTAAATTCGAATTAAGTGTCCAATACAGGAGAATGGACAACATAATTTACCATGGTAAATTCGATTAAGGGTGTCCAATACAAAAGAATGGACAATAGAACATACGCGCAAAAGCTTCTGACTTCACGTCAGTGCTTGAACCAATTTTTTTTTAATTTTCTAGACATTTGTCGAATTTAATATCTATATCTTTACTTATGTGTTTATATATCCTGAAAAAATTTATTCCAACGTATTTACCGTCACAAAAAATTAAAATTTTTGAATGAAAAAATATTTATTGAAAATATGTATAGCTATTTATTCATTTATATTACAGAATTTAGTCGTCTAGGTCGAAATAGGCAGCTCAAAGTAACTGTTTTAACTTTGGATCTTCTCGGGGCGATATATCCCCCTTATTCGTCCCATGGCTACCCCACTGACCCGAAGGGGGCCGTCCTGCACTCATTTAGTTACCAGATTAAACTTTTTTGCGCACATGTTCTGGGGAACATAGCAAATGTGTATAATTTTTGATTTTTTTGCCGAAATTGGTCTCAAACGATTGGGTTCGACTCCCTGATGAAGAATTCGAGGCCAAATTTGATTCTGTCTGGCCGTTGCCACGATAACTTTAGAACGGAAAGAGATAGCGACTTCTACTTTTCAGGTTAGGTGGCGTATCCCAATATGACGGACAAGTTCGTTAATGGGCATAATCGGCCCATCAGTTTCCGAGTAATAATTTTGTTTTCAACGTCAACCAATACGGAATTGAAACCTGGTGAGTAGTTGTAAAATACAGACTTAAAGACCGTAAAACATTAAAAATAATATATTAAAAAATATTATTCATCTCACGATAACTTGAGAACCGAAAGAGATAGCGACTTGCAATTTTCAGGGTAGGTTCAGCATCCGATTGCAACGTTTCAATTGGTTAGTAGGCATAATCGGCAAACAGTTTCGGGAGTTATACCTATCTGAAAATTTGTTTTTTATTTCGTCCTTAAGTCAAAAAATATTGAACCAATCCTATTCAAACATGATATTTAGTTGTAGAATCCGACGCGCAAATTTTTACGAAATTTTGTGATGATTGATCAATAGAATATTCTAAAATAATCATTGAAAATCTTTGAAAAGGGCTCCAGAACCCTACTTTACATCCAAGTTCCAAATTCGAGCCCGATTGGATCTATATTGTTGGAGATCTGAGCAGCAAAGTGTGAGTTCAGTAGCTGGATGGGTGACCGTTGCCTCGATAACTTTCGAAAGAAAAGAGATAGCGACTTATAATTTTCAGGTTAGCTAGCGCATCCGAATAGGATAGTCATGTTCATTATTCGGTATATTCAGCAAATGGTTTCAGAAGATATACACATCTAGAATAATGTTTTCTCGATACTGAAGAAATATAGATCCGATCGAATTGAAACTTGGTAACTAGTTGTCGAATATCGACACAAATATGTATGTTGAATTTTGTCATGATCGTATCACGGAAAAATTTTTAAAGAATTATTGAAAATTTTTATTTTTCTTAAGATAACTAGAGAAACAAAAGACATAGTGACTTGCAAATTTTAGAGTAAATTGTGCATCCTAATGCAACATTTGGGTTATATGAAAGACGTAATCGGCCCATCAGTTTTGGAGTTATATCAATCTGAAATTTGCTTGTTATTTCCCCAATAACTCAAAAAATACAATGCCAATTCAATTCAAACATGGTACTTAGTTGCATTAGTTGCATACGATCCGATTTTCTATTGTTGGAGATCCAAGCAGACTTAGGTGAGTTCCGATATTTTAAAAGGAAATTAAATCTAATACTCTATTGAATAAATACGGCAAGATGATTTATTCAGTTTTTTCGTATATTATTAGATATTTTATGAATTTTAATTCTGATTGAATACATATGTCAGAATTAAACATTCTTTGAACTTAGACTATTCTCGCATTACTCAGGTCCTTAAAATGGTAAGAAATGTATTAATATCTTATGAAAGCTGAGAAAACGGTCTATATCGATGGTAAGTTCGATTAATGGTATCCGTAATATAGGTGAATGGACAATAGAACATGCACGCAAAAGTATCTGACTTCACGTCAGTGCTTGAACCAATTTTTTTAATTCTCATTGGTAGACGAGTACATCCCGAGCGTTGCCTATATAAATGGTAAATTCGATTAAAAGTGTCCAATAGAGGACGTTTTTTGTAGACTAAAATTCCAATTTTATAATTTATTCCGTTGGATTCGCCAGAATTCCATTCAATTCATCATAATCCTTTTCAGTTAAACACAATTCCGGCAATTCTTCGCAGTTTCGTAAAGAACACTATAGCCTGTAAAATATTGATATAAGTACTTGTTCATATTTAAAATCCGCTGAGTAGAAATCACCAGAAATTCTGTTTTTAAAGTTGTTCCAAATTTGAATACGATGGCGGAGATATATTGAAGAAATTCTGGAAATCAAGCAGCGTTGGCCGAGTTGAGCTTTTGGAAGGGTGAATACGCAAATCTTCAGCCTTTATACTGTGAAGTAATTCTGATGGTCATGGACTCTCATGGTCCTGGTCATGGGTTTATGCAGCTAATAAAATAAAATAAGAAACGAATTAAAATAAAATAAGAATCACTCGCTAAAACGATTGGTTTATACAGATAATCTGAAACAAAATAAGAATGAACCAATCAAATCAAAGTTATTTGACAATGAATTGTGTGTTTTAAGTAAATTCTGTCAAGCTGTCTTTTAGCGTTAATACTTAGAAAAATGAATCACGGAAAACAGATGTCCTAACTGTGATTTCAGTAATAAACTTTACAACACAAAATATACAGTTGACCACATGGCTACAGATAGTTTTGAGTGTGCAATATTGAAAGCGAAAATAAAAAAGATTGTTGATTTTACCGATTATCCAATTAATCCTGTCTTGCAGAGATATACCAGCAGAATAGAGAAAATAAATTACCAACTCCCAGCAACGGATACGTCAAAATGTACGACGTCGGCAACTACACAAAGGGATGCAAGACATACTAGAATGGGAACCAGACAAGCAAGTAAAAAATAACTATGGAACAAATACTAAATTTTGAAAATTTTGTAATAAAAGAATATGAATTTGAGAATGTCGTAAAGTTTAATGAAAGCTTTAATAATGAAAAAAAATTAATTTTAAGTATAAATATAAGAAGCTTGAACGCAAATTTTGAAAAACTTGAAACTTTTATTGAGCGTCTAAATGAGAAACCAATTATTATAGTATGTACGGAAACTTGGAACTTAGTCTGTCCTCAGTATTTTGTATTGACGGGTTATAAAAGCTATTATAATGAAAGCAAAATAAACAAGGCTGATGGTGTTGTAGTTTATGTTAAAGATAACATACACGAGGATACCAATATTGTAGAGGTAGATAGGTTAAAGTTTATAAACACTGATATAAGTCTTAAAAGTAGAGGGTCACTCAGGTTAACTGCTGTATATAGATCACATGATGTTCCCAAGACAGAATTTGTGAATAGTTTGCAAAAATTCTTGAAAGATCAAAAAAACATTAAAAACCACTGCGTAGTTGGTGATTTTAACATTGATATACTGGAAGAGAACATTATGAAACTTGAACATTATGAGAAAACTGTACACCATGAATTTTTAAATAATTTTCTTCAACACAAATTTACACCTTGTTACACTGGCATAACGAGGCCATCAATAGACTTTGCAGGAGGTACTTGCATAGACAACTGTTTTATAAAATGCAAAAATATCAAATTTGAATCTTACAAAATTAATAACCCATTTAATGATCATTATCCCTTACTCATAAATATAGACAAATTTGAAATGAAACAATATAATCAGGTATATTCAAAATATATAAATTATAATAAGTTGGAATTTCTTGCTAGTAAAGTGGATTGGAACCATATTTTGTCTGTGCAAGATCCTACTGCCTCAATTAACACCTTGATAGAAACTTTACATAACTGTATTGAGGAAGCCACCTTTCAAATAAGAAAAAAGAAAAAAAATAAACATATAACACCAAGAAAAATCTGGATCACTAGTGCCATATTAGTATCTTGCAGAACTAAAGAAAATTTGTATAATTTGTGGAAGAAAAAACCAACTTGTCAAACGCTAGAAAGTGAATATAAAAATTATAATAAAATACTTAGTAAAGTTATAAAAGATGCCAAATATAAATTTGAAAATGAACAAATAAAAAAGATTGGTGGCAACTCAGGACAGTTGTGGAACAATATTAAAAACAAATTGGGTAAAAATAATGTTCAAAATAAAACAGTAGATTATATATATGAAAATAACAAAAAAATTGATAACAAAGCAGAAATTGCTGAGGTAATGAATGAATATTTCTGCACTATTGGCGAATTATTAAGTGATCAAATAGTAAACAATGGAGACAGGGAACTGAAACTTCCTGACCAAAATAGTAAGTCTATCTTTCTGTATCCAACAGATAGTAATGAAATTAGCAAAATCATAAGAGAAATGAAAATAAAATCGAACGGAGTAGATAAAATTAGTGTTGCAGCGCTGAAGGCAATGAGTAATCATATAGTTTTGCCGTTACAGCACATTCTTAATAGATGTATTGAGGAAGGCACGTGGCCAGTAGAATTAAAGAAGGCTGAAGTGGTGCCCGTTTACAAGTCCGGAGACAGTACTTGCATCAAAAACTACAGACCAATTTCGCTCATTTCTAACTTAGCCAAAATTTTTGAAAAAATTATACTCAATAGACTTTTTGTATTTTTAGATGAATCTAATATAATCTCTGATAGACAATTTGGTTTTGTAAGAAACAGAGGAACCACGGAAGCCTTAAATCATATAACCGACATAATTTATAAAAAATTAGATAAGAGCAAACCAATAATTACAGCCTTTCTTGATTTGGCGAAAGCTTTCGACACAGTAAATCACGAAATCTTGTTAAATAAATTAGAAAGATATGGCATAAGAGGCAATGCCCTAAAATTGTTCAGAAGCTATCTTTCTGGTAGAAAACAGAGAGTAAAGATAAACAATGCTACAAGTAGTTACAGAGAAATATCTATCGGTGTTCCACAAGGAACAATTTTAGGTCCTATACTTTTCGTTCTCTACATGAACGATTTACTGAAAGATATGCCAGAAAATTCAATATTATCCTACGCAGATGACACCGTCATCATCTCGAGAGATGACACGTGGGAGAAGGCGCGGGTGAGATTGATGAAAGATCTAGAAACTGTGGTAATTTGGCTTAAACAAAATAAACTATCGCTAAATCTTGAAAAGACTGTATATATAACATATGGTAACTACTGTGATAGTGTGCCAAAAAATTTAAATGTCAACATAGGTCATCATATACTGAAAAAGGTAGATTATCACAAATACTTGGGTTTATACTTCGATTTTAATATGAGATGGGAAAAACATATTGATTATATTGTTAAGAAAACTAGATACCTGATTTTTATTTTTGCCAAAATTAAAAAGTTTATGGCAACTGATGCTTTGATGGTAATTTATCATGCATTTTTTCAGAGTCTAATGAACTATGGAATAGTTGCCTGGGGAGGAGCTTATGATAATAACCTAAACTTTATTCAAAGAACTCAAAAAAAAATACTAAAAATAATAAATAAGAATAATACTCAGACGCATTACAATACTCTAACTCCACGCCAACTCTTTCATTTAGAAGCAGTATCATTACATTATCTTGGGTTGAAAGATAAGTACAAAAATTCTAGAAGCAATACAAGGAATAAGAGCCTACAGTTACCAAGAATAAACAAACGAATAGGTACGAAAAATAGTTATTATGTTGCTATAAAAGTGTTCAACACATTAACAGATAGTCTTAAACTGTTGAGGACAGATAGAGCAAAAATAAAGAAGAAATTGAAAAGTTTCATAATAGAAAAATATTAGTTGGTATTCTCATTATTATTTAAAAAAACCCCTTGTTTATGAGACTAGTAGTGTGTAATTTTGATTTATTAGAATTAAGTTAGTTTTAGGTTGGCCAGCCTATGTACAAGTAACTAAGTTTACTTCTGTAGGACTATTACATCTAATATTGTACGGGTGACCAGTTCACCTCGAAACTTCATGTAATATTTTGGTTAATAATAAATAAATAAATAAATAAATAAATCGAATATTAAAATAAATATAATAGTAAACCTACTCAGCGGAGATGAGTAGAAGAGAAATCAAACCACGCGGCTGTCCCATCCTTGGAGGTAAGCTGAGATTTACATTATTTGAAATTGCAGTTTCAGAATTTTATTTTCACAATAATTATTGAACTACAAAGACGATCGATCTGAAATCCGGTACTCGATCATAACATTCTTTTCACATCCTTTTCACATGTTCAATTCTATTCAATCCCTATACAATTCCGTTCAATTCCTATACAATGCCGTTCAATTCCATGTAATTCCGTCCAATTCACCCTCATATCCACAATTTTGTGCACTTACATTTCGCAGTGGAAGACCCCGCAGAATAAAACCACATAATGAATTATTATGTGGTTTTATTTAGGGGACATAAAAAAGAGAATAATTATACGTTAAGATCCAACTCTTGTCGTGAACTGAAGAAAAAGTTTGGCTCAAAAAAGTTAGGAGCTGGAACAGATGAGGTAAATTAAAGTGTGTATAGAATTCTGTTTTCATTAGTGACTTTTTTGTACCATCGCTTCCTTTTTGTACGATTCCTAATAGAAAGGATTAATATTATGGCAACACAAGCTTTTTCTTTTTAAAATGAATAGATAATTAAGCCCTATGAGTGTTATCGCATAGAAGTTTTCGATTGCACTGATGGTCAGTCTGAATGACCGTGTAATGTGCTTCGTCCATCAATCTGGCATCAGTCTGCATCAGTCTCATCGTGATCAAGGTCACGGACTGAACTGGTGCCAGATTGACCGTGTAACCTCCACCTAAGAGCCGACGCACACCGGCATATTGAATCGAAGCGACTGTCTCACATTCGGTTTCCACGATTACTAAAAATCTTATTCCACCGTTGGCCGTCTACACGATTCACGCGACTGCCATGGAATTAGAATGAACGAGTCGTTCGAATGTCACTAAAGTCAAGGAGGTTTAGCTCCCATCCATGGATTGATGTCAGATTGCTGGAAAACTGATTGTATACGCGTAGACTGATGATCCGGAATGCTGACCAGATTGATGTCAGATTGATGCCAGATTGATACCAGATTGTAACCTCTGTCTAATAAATTATTTGACGAAGGATAACAAAATTGTACCCCAATTCAAGAATAATATGCCTGGCTATGAATGGGATACACTTTTTTCAAAAAGACATCCTGAAATAAAAGAAAAATTTCCGCAAAAAATCCTAGAAAAAGGGCACAAGTAAGTCGGGAAGGAATAGACGGAGTTTCAGCTATAAGTATTCACAATATGGATGAATGGTTTCCACGATGATCCAGGAAAGAAGACAATAGTATTTCGTATGGAGTCTTACCACCCAGAAGTAATAACAATTACAGTTTCTAATTTTTTTCTTGATAATGAAAAAACTGACAAAAGTAAAATCAAGCAAATATTTTATGAGGACGAGAAGGCATTCAAAATGATTTTGGGTGGTGTTCCTTTATGATTAAAAGGGGTAGAAAAAGCCACCCCTAAACCTTGTTTCACGGTAATCTTCTTCCATATTCATATTTTACAATAAAAAAATTATTAATTTTGGAGAGCTTGATCCATTCTCAATAAATAAGGTATCTTGTAATTTCTTGCTAGAATTCATGGTTTTTGTGAAATAGTATATTCTAAAACAAGTTGCAGAATGGGCTCCTATTAAAACACGAATGCGAAATTCGAAAACGAGCGACGAAGGAGCGAGTTTTCGAACGCATGAGTGTTGGAATTGCCTTCTGCAACGAGTATTAGACGATATTTTCTATATTTCAGACAAGTTTTGTAAAATACTGTTGAAATTTAAGTGAAAAATTCGGATTATACATGCTAGTGACTTTTGTATTGTATCTTGGTAATTGGTGTGACTGTTGCGAATGTTGACAGATTACGGAATTTGAATTTGAAACGTACGTAGGGCATGGATATCAGATTTAAAACAGTTTCCTGATAGCATGAATGATTCAAAATTAGCAAGAAGGAAATCTCTAGTACCATATTTTTCAATGAAAATAAAGCTTTTCTTCAACAATTATTTCACTATATCCAGATTATATTGTATTGTCAATTGACGTTTGTTGAAATTTGATGGGATCGAATGTCAGTGCTGACTACCACAAAACGAAAAATATAACTAGAAACAATGCGGGAATGAGTTCATTCCAGCACTGTTTTCAGTGCTGGAATGGACTCATTACGATACTGAAATAGAGAAAATAATTTATCATCATGATAGCGTGAGTCGTAGAGGCTGGAATTATTTCCAAACTAGAATTTATCTAGTAAGTGGATGCCATTTTGTTATGACAACTTACTAGTATTGATTAACTTTGATTCGGTTACAATTATTTTTTGATTTGGCTTAACATTTTGGGATATTTGTCACATACTCATTAAGTAGACGGTGTACCTACACAAACGCAGAAATTACAGATATCCATTTTGTTTACGGTCTTTCTAGTGGTAATTCTCTAAAAGCAAATGTTTCCTGAACGTGTGGTTCCACACCACACTCTATTTACATAAATTCATCAACGAATACGAGAAAGTGGTACATTCAAAATAAATAAAAAAAATTTATTCAAGCGCTGACGTGAAGGCAGGAGCGTTTGCGTGTGTGTTCTATTGTCCATGCTCCTGTAATGGAGACTCTTAATCGAATTCACCATGGTAAATTATATTGTGCATTCTCCTGTAGTGGACACTCTTAATTCAAATTTACCATGGTATATTCGATTACGAGTATCTCACCACAAAGAACAATTTTCTCTGAATGAGATCAGTTAATTGGTCCCAAATTTCTACCACTCAGATTCGATGGAAATACATACGTTCAATTCCTACAAGAAGAACTTCCTGTACTTCTTCAAAATATTCCTTTGCGTGTCCGAAGAACAATGTGGTTTATGCATGATGGGCCTCCCGCACATTTCAGTATTGGAGCACGTCAGCATTTAAATCATACTAATCCAAATCATTCGGGCAGACCAGATTTAAATTCTCTGGATTGTATTTCTTGGGGCCATTTAAAAACATTGGTTTAAAAGACAAGATATGGAAGACTTTAGAAACCGCATTGTTCTTTCATGTAGGGTTATTCAAATTACTTCCGGATTTTTTGATCGGGTAACCCAATCCATGCGCCGGCGTCTAGACTCCTGTGTAACGGCCGAAGGTGGTCACTTTGAACATTTAATATGAACAAATAGCAAGAAAGAAATATTATTTATCGAAAGTAATCAACAAATTTGTTGGTTACAACTTACATTTGGCCTTTCGGCATGTACCTTCTATACCTATTTAATATGATATTTAATGTGTGTAAAATTTAAAATTGCTTGTTTTGTTACATATATTTAATATTTGTACCAGTACTCAATAAAAATGTCAACAAGGGATACATTTAAGGTCGAGAATAATTCCAGCCTCTACGACTCAGGTGTATTATCTGTTAATAAATATTATTTTATTTCAAGATCTTGAAAACTCTTGAGTTAAGACAAGAAAACGTCAAGGCAAGATTTTTTTAAATTTCTTGACTTTTTCTCAAGGCAAGACAAGAAGTAGTTTTCAAAACAATAATTCTTCTCTTGTTGACTCCTAGATACAAGTAACGAACCTTATATCTTTATTGACATTTAGGTATTCTGCAAAGAATGTAGGCTACTTTCTTACAAATATTATATATTTATGTATAGGAAGTATAAAGAGAATAATGCTTAGGAAGCAGTGGTCTTTGCTAGTAGTCCTTTCATCTGTGATATTTATGTATATATAGACCTACCACTGTCAGCAAGTCAGAACGATATGAAACAATCAGTACATTCTTGTCAATGTGGTGGCGAATCGCAGCGAGCGCGACGCTCGTTCACGGCGCAGCGATAGCGAGTATGCCATTTCAGATTTCAGTCTAGCTGAATACCCAGAAATTTTACAGAGTCTGAACAAGTAACTGTAACCCTCCAGAAAATTTTATATTCCAGAAACTATCCCTCAGAATCCGCTGATATTTCGCACATACCTTCTAGCCGCCATTTTGGGATCGTCCATTAATCACGTGAGTGGGAGGGGGGGGGGTGGTGTATGCAAAAATCACGAAACATCACGAGGAGGAAGGGGGGTATGTAGTAAGATATCACGTGTATTTATTTTTTGAGCGTATGTTCTGGGGAACATCATTATGCCCAAATGTCTGTACACGACATATGAGTTCGTTTATATACATAATCGGCCAAACGGTTTTGGAGTTATACCCATCTGAATTTTGTTTGTTATTTACTCAATAACTCGAAAAATACCAAACTGATCCAATTCAAATATGGTTATTTATTGTAGAAGGCCAACGTGCAAATTCTTGCGAAATTTCGTAAAGATCGTATTGAAAATCATTGATAACAATTCTATATATCACAAACTATTTGTCCGACATCGCAGACATTTTGCGAGAGCCTTCAGAACCTAACTCTACTGGCAAGTTCCAAGTTTGAACGCGATCGGCTCTATATTATTGGAGATCCGAGCAGCCCTGCGTGAGTTCAGTAGCTTGATGGGTAACCGTTGCCTCGATAACTTTCGAACGAAAGGAGATAGGGACTTGCAATTTTCAAGGTAGGTTGCGCATCCGAATGGGAGAGTTATGCTAATTTTTGGGCATAGTCGGCCCAACGCTCTTGGAGTTATACCCACCTGGAATATTATTTTCTCGATATTCATAAAATAGTATAGACTCGATCGAATTGAAGCTTGGTAACTAGTTCTAGAATATCGACATAAAGACGTGTGTAAAATTTTGTGAGAACATACCCCTAGAACATTTAAAAAAAATTACGAAAAAAAAGACGTGCTAAAATTTTGTAAGAACCGTACCCCTTGAAAATTTGAACAAAATGACGAAAAAAAAATTTTAAGAACCGTACCCCTAGAAAATTTAAAAAAATTCACGAAAAAATAAATTGGTTCAAGCTCTGACGTGAAGTCAGAAGCTTTTGCGCGTATGTTCTATTGTCCATACTTCTGTATTGGACACCCTTAATCGAATTTACCATGGTAAATTATGTTGTCCATTCTCCTGTATTGGACACTTAATTCGAATTTACCATGATAAATTCGAATTAAGAGTGTGGACAATAGAACATAGGCGCAAAAGCTTCTGACTTCACGTAAGTGCTTGAACCAATTTATTTTTCGTGATTTCTTTTGAATTTTCTAGGGGTACGGTTCTCAAAATTTTTTTTTCATCATTTTTTTCAAATTTTCTAGGGGTACGGTTCTTACAAAATTTTAAACACGTCTTAATGTTGATTGTATACTACTAGTTACCAAGCACCAATTCGATCGAATATTTATTTTTTGAGTTATCAGGAAATAATATTCCAGGTGGGTATAACTCGGAAACCGTTAGACCGATTATGCCCAACAACGAACTCAACTCTCCCTTTCGGATACGCAACCTACCCTGAAAATTGCAAGTCCCTATCTCCTTTCGTTCGAAAGTTATCGAGGCAACGGTAACCCATCTACTGAACTCACACAAGAATGCTCGAATCTCCAACAATATTTAACCGATAGTATTAAAACTTGAAACTTGGCAGTAGAGTTAGGTTATGAAGGCTCTTGCAAAATTTCAGCAATTTCAAACGAATAGTTGCTGATATATAGAATTTTTTTTTTCAATGATTTATTAAAAATTTTCTACAAATGCTATCCTCACCAAATTTTGAAAACATTTTCGCGTTGGCATTCTACAACTAATAACCATGTTTGAATTCAATCAGTTCAGTATTTTTCGAGTTAATGAGGAACAAATAACAACCAAATTTCACAAAATTTCAGATAGTTATAACTCTAAAACCGTTTGGCCGATTATGCTCATAAATGAACTTAAATGTCTCGTTCTGGTACACATCCTAACCTGAAAACCTGAAGCCGCTATTTCTTACCGTTCTCAAGTTATCGTGACAACAAAAATATTTTTTAATAATTTTTTTTTAATTTTCTAGCCATATGATTCGGACAAAATTTCACGAACGTGCTTAGATTCATATTCTACAACTACTCACCAAGTTTCAATTAGATCAGATTCATATTGGTTGAAAACAAAATTATTACTCGGAAACCACTGGGTCGATTATGCCCATTAACTAACCTGTTTGTCGTATTGGGATGCGCCACCCACCCTGAAAATTTCAAGTTGCTAGCTCTTTTCGTTCTCAAGTTATCGTGGCAACGGACGGCCGGACGTCCGGCCGGACAGAATCAAATTTGACCTCGAATTCTTCATTGGGGTATCGAACTTAATCGTTTGAGACCATTTTCGTCAAAAAATTCGAAAGTTACAGACATTTGGGCAAAATGATAACGCGATGTTCTCCAGAACATACGCGCAAACAAGATTAAAGCACTGACGTGAGGTCAGGAGCTTTTGCGCGCATGTTCTTCTTCACGTCAGTGCTTGAACCCATTTTTGCGCGTATGTTCTGGGGAACATCGCGTAATCATTTTGCCCAAATGTCTGTAATTTTCGAATTTTTTGCCGAAAAAGGTCTCAAACGATTGAGTTCGACTACCCGATGAAGAATTCGAGGACTAATTAGATTCTGTCCGACCGCCCGGCCAGCCGTCCGTTGCCACGATAACTTGTAAACGGAATGAGATAGCGACTTGAAATGTTCAGGGTAGGTGGCGCCTCTCATTACGACGGACGAGCTCGTTAATGGGCATAATAATCGGCCTAATGGTTTCCTAGTAATAATATTATTTTCAACCAATTTAAAACTTGATGAATAGTTGTAGAATATAAACCAAAGTACGTTTGTGAAATTTTGTGAGAATCGTAGCACTAGAATATTTCAAAAAAATCATTAAAAAATATTTGTTATGTCACGCCGATAACCTGAGAACGGAAAGAGAACTTGATATCTTCATGTTAGGTTGTGCATCTGAATGCGACATTTGAGTTTGTTTATAGGCCTAATGACCTAACGGTTTTGAAGTTATACCTATCTGAAATTTGGCTGTTATTTCCTCAATAACGAAAAATACAGAACCGATTAAATTAAAACATGGTTGTTAGTTGTATAATGCCAACGCGCAAATTCTTGCGAAATTTCGTGACGATTGTATCACTAGAAAATTTTTAAAAAATTATTGAAAGAAATTATATACATCAGTAACTATTCATCCGATGTCGATGAAATTTTGCAAGAGCCTTCAGAACCTAACTTTACTGCCAAGTTCCAAGTTTGAGCACGATCGGATCTATATTGTTGGAGATCTGAGCAGCCTTGTGGGAGTTCAGTAGATGGATGGGTGACTTTTGCCTCGATAACTTTCGAACGAAAGGAGATAGGGACTTGCAATTTTCAGGGTGTGTTGCTTATCCGAATAGGAGACGTTTATGTGCATAATCGGTCCAACGGTTTCAGAGTTATACCCATCCAGGAATATTATTTCCTCGATAACTCAAAAAAAATAGACTCTATTGAATTGTAGCTTGGTAACTAGTAGTAGAATATCGAAATAAGAAGTGTTTAAAATTTCATAAGAACCGTTCCTCTTGAAAATTAAAAAAAAAAGACGAAAAAAATTTTTTTTTCCTATATTGCTGGCAATACTGCCTGCAATAAATAATTTCGGAACACGTACAGTAGGCATCGCCTGTGAGTATAAGTAATATTAGACAACTAAATTTACTGCACAATACTGTTTATGAATATTGGAACACGCCTTTCGCTAAACGCGTAATTTCATAACAGATTTCAGAATAAAATTAGATTATACTTATTATCTGTATTTGAAGATGATATTCAAAAAATTCTAAGATTCTTTGTTGGTTCAAAAAAATACACGTGATTTGGGTGGGCTTAAACCTCACCAAGTATCACCAAGGGTGCCCCCTCTCACCCTTAAACAATGCTAAAAAAAACATCATTTGATTAATGGACGACCCCTTTACAATCAAGTACCTACCGAATTTCAGCCCTATCGACTTTGTAAGATGCGTGAATAGACAATGGAACATGCTCGCCTTTTGCTCCAAGTTCACATCAGCGCGTTTCAAGAATTTTTTCGTTTGCCTTCTCGGCGGATGTCAAGTCTCTAAGTTATTTCATTCGAAATTTATAATGCTTTTGAAAAGGAAGTAGATCCGGACAAAATTGAATTAAACCGGGAAGTTTTCATCCAACGAAATAGTTTGTCGATTGTAACCATATGTCAGCAGTCGTAGTATACAGACATTTACATAAAGTGATAGCGTATTGATAGGGCCTCACAAAAACTCTCTGTCTATATTAGAAACTGTGCAGTAATAAAAAAAAATGATTACCATCATAAAAAAAGATAATCACTGTCGTCCTTCAGCATGTTACGGTTGATAGGTATAATGGGTATGAAAAATTGAATGAAAATCCATAATTATACGATGCAACGAGAATTAGTCGCTAATCATTTCGCATAGGTAGGTAAGTTTTTACAATTGCATTGACACTATTAATGTGCTAACAATTTCATTATAACAGTTAATTTACGATATATTTCGATAAAAGAATATGCATTTGAATTATGTCTCGATATCCGAAGTGGTTTCTTCAACGCAACGTGTGTCCAGTATTTCTTGGGTGCACGACAACAGTTTTTCTGAAACCTATTTCTCAACGTCTTTTTTTTGGACGCTGTCTATATTGCTCGATTATATTCGATCTATTTATTTAATTTTCTCGAGACTACATATTACCACTCCAAACCGATGTTCTATGAATGAATGTTGCTGAGGTTAATACCGCGATGTATTTATTTATTTATTTATTTACGGGATAAACCCAATTTTACAGTAATCACAAAAATATATATATACATGAAATTAACGAAGAATATTTAAAGGAAACAGAAAATCCAACAATAAACAACTAAATTATAAAAAACTAAATTATACTTTCACCCACCTGTCTAACAATGGCAGAATAACTGACCCCAAAAAAATCAACGCCCGATCGACTGGACATGTTGGCATGTGTCGATATTCGTGGAATTGGCGACGCCCTGGTATAATTGCACCCATAATGAGGAATGTGCAGCAACACAGATCCCCTAGTGCTTCTGGATGGTATATGGAAACCAAAAAGCGAGAGAAGCTCCGTCGACGATAACATCCCCCTTTCATATACCTTCGTCGATCGCAGACGACTCTCCGTCCGACTATTCAGCACCGATTCGTCGCTGATATGCTGATAATGAATTTTAAACCTGCCTGGTTTTCAACATGATTCATTAATTCTTGCTAGGACAGCAGCCAATCTCGAAGAAGCTGTTTCTACGCATGCGCCACGCATGATTTCAAATAATATCTTCGATCCTATTAAAGACGAAATTTGAATTTATATGTTCAAATTTTAACTTTGACAGGAATGAAGATATTAGGCTGAAATATGGATATTTTGAATTGTGGGATCTTACGGTTGAGGTCGGCTGTATGCAGTATTTTGTGTACATGAATAACCTTTGTTTCAAAATTCAGTCCAACATTTTAAATGGAATAGTCAATATTAACTATACATTACCTTTCGAGTAGACTTCAATTTCTTCCATGTACCTTTTTTTTCTAATTTCGCTCGTATATTTATTGTACCAAGACATTGTACAAGGCTTCATTGAAGAGAAAGCAAGTATTTTATGAAAAACTAACATCATTATTCTGGAAATCATAGCTCATCTGGGGACACAAATGAAATATAAGCTATATTTACAAGTTGTCTGAATTGCAGGTGAATTTGCACATTCATCGAGAAATTGAAATTTGATTACTAGGTCTTAAGTTGAACTTTATTCCGTTTGAGATGATAATACAACCAATCAATTCAGAAACAAGCCAGATGAATTTAAATGCATAAACATATATTGTAAGATTAGGGAGGTTACTAGCTATTGCTATACCTCTTTCTAAAAGTGTCAACTTTGAGAACAATACTCAGTTTATGCCTTTATTCGAGCGCAGATAATCTGTGATTCTAGTTCAGGTCCGGATTGATAGAAGCAGTTGAATTTCTGGAATTTTTATCATATTTTATGACATTCAATGAAGAATACCTCGAAAACGATATGTTTTAGGAGAAATGACGAAGAATAATTTAATTCTGCTTTCATTATGCCAATTTCTCATAGTCTTATGAATTCACGAGTCTATGACGAGGAAACCAATAGTAGTAGGGAAAAACTATTAATTGGAGTTTATGCGTTATAGTTATAGAAAGCTTCACTTCAAATTGATTTTTTTTGGCCAGCTATTTAAAACATAAGAAAATATTTTATTTCAAATAGGATCCTTTTCAGTAACATTTTGTTGTTCAATAAATTAATTTTTAGAAATTTGTGTATTAGTTTCTATTAAGCAAATATAGATTCTTTCGGCTGTTATAACTAAATCTCCTATTTATAGATAATGTGTCCGCAATAACTAGCTCTACACTTGGTTTGTATATGTATTATAGTAAATCAAACTTCTGTAAACGAATTATAATTCATTGCAAATGCATGGGACAATCGTTATAAACTTTGTTATGTATTGAAACCAATGGTTTGTGATCTGTAACAATCACATGTTTACCAAATATAATTATAAGTATGGATACAATTTTTCACATCCGAATAAAATACCTAGCAACTCATCAATCAGTATGTATGTATCTTTTCTATGTTTCATTCAGATGCATCGATGCATATGTTACAGGCATATCATTTTGAAACAAAACAACACCTAGCGCATCCCTCGAAGCATCTACAGATGAAACGCAACGTTTATAGACATCGTAATATTGGAGAACGGGTTTTTGCGCGTATGTTCTGGGGAACATCGCGTTATAGTTTTGCCCAAATGTCTGTTACTTTCGAATTTTTTGACGAAAATGGTCTCAAACGATTTAGTTCGACTCCCCAATGAAGAATTCGAGGTCAAATTTGATTCTGTCCATCCGGCCGTCCGTCCGTCCGGCCGTTGCCACGATAACTTGAGAACGAAAAGAGCTAGCGACTTGAAATTTTCAGGGTGGGTGGCGCATCGCAATATACGACGGACGAGTTCGTTAATAGGCATAATCGGCCCAGTGGTTTCCGAGTAATAATTTTGTTTTCAACCGATATGAATCCGATCGAATTGAAACTTGGTGAGTAGTTGTAGAATATGAACCTTAGCACGTTCGTGAAATTTTGTGCGAATCGTATGGCTAGAAAATTATTAAAAATTATTAAAAAATATTTTTGTTGTCACGAGAACTTGAGAACGGAAAGAGATAGCGGCTTCAAGTTTTCAGGTTAGGATATGCACCAGAACGCGACATTTCAGTTTGTTTATGAGCATAATCGGCCAAACGGTTTTAGAGTTATAGCCATCTGAAATTTTCTGAAATTTGGTGGTTTTTGTTCCTCATTAACTCGAAAAATACTAAACCGATTGAATTCAAACATGGTTATTAGTTGTAGAAGGCAACGCGGAAATGTATGCAAAATTTGGTGAGGATAGCATTTGTATAAAATTTTTAATAAATCATTGAAAATAAAAAAAAATTCTATATATCAGTAACTAATCGTTTGAAATTGATGAAATTTTGCAAGAGCCTTCATAACCTAACTCTACTGCTAAGTTTCAAGTTTTAATATGATCGGTTAAATATTGTTGGAGATTCGAGCATTCTTGTGTGAATTCGGTAAATGGGTGACCGTTGCCTCGATAACTTTCGAACGAAGGGACATAGGGACTTGCAATTTTCAGGGTAGGTTGCGTATCCGAAAGGGAGAGTTGGGTTCGTTTTTGGGCATAATCGGTCTAACGGCTTCCGAGTTATACCCACCTGGATTATTATTTCCTTGATAACTCAAAAAATAAATATTCGATCGAATTGAAGCTTGGTAACTAGTAGTAGAAAATCAACATAAAGACGTGAAGAAATTGGTTCAAGCACTGACGTGAAGTCAGAAGCTTTTGCGCGTATGTTCTATTGTCCATTCTTCTGTATTGGACACCCTTAATCGAATTTACCATGGTAAATTATGTTTTCATTCTCCCGTATTGGACACTTAATTCGAATTTACCATGTTAAATTCGAATTAAGAGTGTCCAATACAGGAGAATGGACAACATAATTTACCATGGTAAATTCGATTAAGGGTGTCCAATACAGAAGAATGGACAATAGAACATACGCGTAATAGCTTCTGACTTCACGTCAGTGCTTGTTTTAACTGAAATTTTCATTAATTCATTAATTGCTTGATCATGTGACATATTCCAATGCCATGCGATCGCTTGTTTCAAAAGTGATCTTAAAGGAGTCTTAATATCAGAAATATTTGGTATAAACTTAGAACAGTAATCAACCTGAACTAAATGAGTTTTCAAGAAAAATTACGCTTAGTTTTATTAAACGTTATATTATTTTTTTGCAATTTCGAGTTTTTTCAAACGACAATCGTGTTATTCTTTATTAGAACCAGAGACTATAATATCATCAATGAAAGACTATATTCCTTCAATAATAAACAGTTCTTTGAAATTTCTATGAAATACTTCACCCGATACATTAGGCCATTTGGTAAACGAAGATCCTTCAGGCGGAGTGTTGAAAAACTTTGACGTCTCATGATCTAATTCAACCTACCAAAACCCTTTATAAACATCGAGAGTGCTAAAAATTTGCAAATTTCAAATCTCTTCAAAAGTAGGCAATGGAAAATGTTCTATAAACAAAGCCTTATTCGCGGATCTAAACAAGCTCGTAAATTTCCATCTGTTTCACGAACCAAAACCATAGAATTAACCCAAGGTGTTGGTTCATTAACTTTTGTTATAATTTGCTGTTTCACCATATTATCAATTGTAACTTTTAACTGTTGTCTGAGAGCAAATGGAACTTTTCGAGGGGGTTTTGCTACAAGCATTGCATTTTTATTAATATTTAATTCGTATTCATACAAGATACACGTTATTCCATTGAATAAATCCTTGTTATTACACATCATTTCATTTTGATATCTTTCAGAATTTATTTCCGCTGAATTTACGTGTTTAATTATATTTAAATTTAAGGAAGATTCAAGACCTAAAATAGCAGAAGTATTACAAGATACTATCAAAAATTTCAAGAGGAATGCACCATTTCTGCGCGTATGTTCTGCGGAACATCGCTTTATCATTTTGCCCAAACGTCACTAATTTTCCAATCTTTGGCCAAAAATGGTCTCAAACGATTGGGTTCAAGCTGATGAAGAATTTGATTCTGTCCGGCCGTTGCAACGAAAACTTGAGAATGGAAAGAGATAACGACTTGGAATTTTCAGGGTAGGTGGCGCATCCCAATACGACGGAGAAGTTTGTCAATGGTCATAATCGGCTTAACGGATTCCGAGTAATAATTTTGTTTTCAACCAATACAGATCCCATCGAATTGAAACTTGCTGTGTAGTTGTAGAATACAGACTCAAAGACGTATGTGTAATTTTATGGGAAACGTATTACTAGAAAATTTTAAAAAAATTATTGAAAAATATTATTCATCTGATGATAACTTGAGAACGGAAAGATATAGCAACTTGCAATTTTCAGGGTAGGTTGAGCATTCGAATGCAATATTTAAGTTCGTTAATAGGCATAAGTTAGAGTTGAAGCTCTCTGAAATTTTGTTCTTATTTCCTCTCTATCTCAAAAAATATTGAACCAATCCAATCGAAACGTGGTAGTTAGTTGTAGATTGCCGACGCACCAATTTTCACGAAATCCTCGTGAGGATCGTATCACTAGAAAACTAAAAAAAATCATCGAAACTCTTTGAAAAAAATTCTCTATCTCAGAAAATATCCGTCTGATATCGCTGAATGTTGTAGATTGGATCTATATTGTTGGAGATCTGAGGTACATTCAGTGAGTTCAGTAGCTGGATGGGTGACCGTTGCCACGATAACTTTCGAACGAAAAGAAATATCGGCTCGCAAGTTTCAGGGTAGGTTGCACATCCGAATGTAACAGTCATGTTCCATTCTTAGGTATCATCGGCCAACGGATTTCAGAGTTATACCAATCTGGTAGTTTGTATTCTCTATAGCTCGAAAAATGTAGATCTGATCGAATTCAAACTTGGTAAGTAGTTGTAGAATACCGACGCAAAGAGCTTTGTGAAATTTAGTTAGGATTGTAACACTAGAAAATTATAAAGAAATTATTAAGTAATAATAATCGGCCAAACGGTTTTGTAGTTATATCAATCTGAAATTTGGTTGTTATTTCCTCAATTACTCCAAAGATACGAGGTTGATTAAATCGAAACATGGTAATAAGTTCAAGACGGCCGACGTCAACATTTTTGCGAGGTTTCGTGAAGATCGTATAACTTAAAAAAATTTTAAATAATCATTGGAAATCATTGAAAAAAATGCTATATATCAGAAAGTATTCGTTCAACATCGCTAAAAATTCGCGTGAACCTTCAAAATTCTACAACCAAGTTGCAAGTTTGAACACGATCGAATACTATTGTTGGAGATCATAGAAGACTTGGATAAGTTCGGATATTTTAAAAGGAATTTAAATTTAATGCTCAGTTGAATAAATACGGCAAGAAGATTCATGCAGTATTTTTTTTTCGTATATTATTCGTAACGACAATTTCAATGAATAAACCCCAATATATCAGTGTTTTCATTAGTGACAGTTTTCAATTTTGTAGGTGAGATTTTCAGATTAGTTTCAGAAAGTTTAAATTTTTGAAAAATACTAAATGGCATAATATTTACTATTGCTCCAGTGTCTATTTTAAATGTCTCTTTTTCATTATTGATTGCTGACGGGACAAGCCATTGTTTACTTTCGGTTTCCAATTTTCGAACTTCTCCAATATTAACAGTATCCAAAAAATCACCGGAAATCAAACTACCAATCTCGTCATTCATTTCTGCATCGAAATAAACTTCAACAACCTTAATGAATAAGCACAGTTTAGGAAAGTGGCCAATTTTTTTGCAGATGTTACATTTGTTTTTGTAGGCTGGAAAATTATTTCGATCATGCATATTTCCACACCTTATTACATTTACATTTATTAAATTTTTGCTTGTTAACTGTTGCATTGTTTTTGTATTGAGATCCAAACTTATTAAAATTTGGTGCCCTACTATGTTCATTTTTCTTAATTTTCTCTATTATTTTTGCGCGGGTGTTTCGTGACAATGTCTTTTTTCTTTCGAATTTTTTGCCGAAAACGATTGAGTTCGACTCACTGATGAATAATCCGTGATCAAATTCAATTCTGTCCGTCCGGTCGGTAGCAATTATGTGCACGGACAAGTCAGTCTGGAGGTAATGGCGTTGTTTTTGAGTAAGAGTGTCCGTACCGTGACCCTAGTGCTAATATTGAAATTCATGTTACCCCTTACGTCATGCATGAACAGACGAGAAGTGATTTAACTGCTGGAGTTTTGGACGATTGCGCATGCGCAGAGGAGAAGTTGCTCTTTTTGGGTTGTATGGCTTATGTTGGGTGCGCTTTACATCTAGGGAACATGGATTTGTTGATGAGCCGATATTGTGAGGTTTTAAAAAAAAATTCATGGCAATTCTGTGAACGGACAAGTCAGTTTCGAGGAAATAGCGTATTTTCCAAGTTGAAATGTTTGTACCGTGGCCCTGGGGCCAATATGTAAATAACTATGTTTGGAAGATCTATATCAAATTACATTCGGATTTGAAGAATAGGCGAAGAAATTGCGTTCCTAATTCGAAATCCATGTAACTACTGTCATGCATTATTCGTTTCGCGCATGAGCAGACAAGAAGTGATTTAACTGCTGGAGTTTTCGTCTGAGAGAATTGGCGTTTTGAGGTGCAGAATGCTATTCCTCCATAGCATTCCATTGGAAGAGTCTGCGCATGCGTGGATTAAAGCTGCAATATCTCCTGAACCACTAGTGTTGAAGAATCAGAATTTTGTGTGAAGTATGTGATTTTGAGAGGACTTTCAGCCACGAGTAGATTACGCATACGCAGAGGAGATGTGACTCTTTTCGAGTTGTATAGCTTATGTTGGGAGTGGTTAGCGTCTAGCGGTGATGGATTTGGTGGTGAGCCGATATTGTGAGGTTTCAAGAGAAATTTCATGGCAATTCTGTGCACCGACAAGTCAGTTTCAAGAAAAAGCGTTGTTCCCGAGTTGAATTGTCTGTATCGTGGCCATGGAGCCAATTTATAAATACCTATAGTTGGAAAATCTATATTAAATTATGTTCGGATTTGGAAAATAGGTGTAAGCAATTGCGCTTCGAACGAGGGTCCCATAACCGCATTTATTTATTTCGACCTGCTGTAAAACTAATAGCCAGACTGTATCGATCGCCAGATTTGTTAAAAGACCTTGAAAACGTATAAAAAAGCACTGACGTGAAGTCAGTACTCTTTGGCACGCATGTTCACGTTGGCTAATTTGAAGTGAATGATGAGGAGTTCAAGCTCAGGGGGTAGAACGAGCCGGAGATCTACCAAGAGGGTAGCGAACACCATTCGCTGTCGGGTCATGAATGAACAATGCTTTGTCTTAGCTGGCGTTAGAATAGAGTAACAGATGGAAAAGAACACAACTGACTCTCCTTAGTCGCACAAGCTCTTAAGAACTTATGATGGATCTCCATGGAGAAGACTTGGGAGGGTCAGTATAATCATAATCATGTTTATAGCACGCGCGCCAATTGCAGATTGACCCCACTATGAAAGAAACAGGCTAAAAGATCATTGACGTGGGGTCAATCTGCCTTCGTGCGCGTGCTATAAACATGATTATACTCTGTCGGTCAGTTGTGTTCTTTGTCAATTTTGTTACCCTATTCTTATGCCAGCTTAGACACTGCACTGTTAATTTATGACCTGATAGTGAATGGTGTCCACTACCCTCTGGGTATAACTCTGGCTCTATATATCCACTGAGGTTGAAACCCCCACATCATTCAATTCGAATTAGCCAACGTGAACACGCGCTCACTGACTTCAAGTCAGTGCTCTTTCATATTTTTTCATTGTCCTGTTACATTTTCATGTAAATTGCCGCAGATGTTTCAATGTCTCTCAATTTAACAACCGCATCATCAAGAGTCTCACCTTCAGTTTCTAATAGACGTTAACCCATTAATCAATTTCTTACACAACAGGTTAAGATATTCTTCACAACACTATATTCAAATTCACTGAATTCACAAGACAGAGAAAGGTATTATGAGTATATATATATATTGTTCCGAGTTCCAAAGTGGTCGTTGCGGTGGGATGAATACTTTTCCCTGCGTCCCAGTTTGGAGCTCCTAATTGAATATAAATTGAAAAATATATTAAAACAACGACTAAGATTTGTAAATTTGCTGAGTGTAATTGAAATTTGTAATAATTATGGAACGATTATTCAGATGTGTGGCGCTTGTTGAATTGTGAGCGTACACGAGTTTATACCATTTCTTGTGATTGGTTAATCCGAGACTCCCGCTAGCCCCAGGGGCACCAGGATATACGACAAAGATTATTACTGAGATTGGATAAGTTGTCACGTAGCTGAGCCCATGTTCAAACTTCCCCAAGTAGGGGGTTACTATTTTGGGGCTCTGTTTGTTCGAGAAATACAAACAAACAACAAATTGTTCCATGGTTTCAAATTGACGTTATCAATTCTTAATGATTCGTCACCCATAAAATGGAGTAGCTGTGGACAAATAAATTCACCTCTTTTTCCTCTTTTTGGGCGCATGTTCTAGGGGAACATCGTCCTATCATTTCGTCCAAATGTCTGTAATTTTCGAATTTCGAGCTGAAAATTGGCTAATAGACTAATTCGGACTCCCTGATCACGAATCCGGTGTCAGATTTTTGGGTGCCGTCCAGCCGGCCGGCCTTCCGGCCGTAGGCACGATAACAGGAGCACCGAAGGTCCTATCGACTTCAAACTTTCAGGGTAGGTTTCTGATCAAAATGCGACGGTTAAGTTCGTTAACGGGCAAAATCGGCCGGACGGTTTAGAAGTTATAGACATTTCAAATTTTGAGGTTATTTCCCTGATATTTCAGGAACTAAAGAAGATGTTGAATCGAAACTTGGTAGTCAGTTCGAGGATATAAACGCGCAACTTTTGGCAAAATTCTGTTATGATCGAAATGTTGGTAATTTTTAAAAAAATATTTCTTTTAATTTTTTCGAAAAAAAATTTTTTTTTTCGTGAACTATTCATCAGATTGCAACAAAAACTTGTACTAACGTCAATTGTAGTATTTTGCAACATTGTGCAAAATTTTGGCTCTATACGATTTCAATTTCTGGAGATATAAGACAAAATGTGTCAAATTTCCTGGGTCTCTCTCAGTATTTTCATCGATTATTATATAATAATCAATAATATTAAGGTATTCAACATGATACTGCTTTTTTTCTTTACTGGTCAGTACGGGCCACAAGGAAGATGAACATGCGCCCAATAGCTCCTGTCCACAGGGCTTGAACCAATTTTTTATAATTTTCGGTTGCTTTTTGATATACCATAAATCTCTGCTCCCAAAATTTCCACTTTTCGGTAATATGACCATCAAAATTCATCGGCGTTAAATCTCAGGTTGAATTCAACATTTTTATCGGTACTTAGGTACATTCATTTTCACATCTTAACTTTTTGTTCGCAGTGCCATGTTTTGTTAGATTAATACGCTTCAATGAATAAAAGCAACTGGTTTAGGACGAACAATCTGAATTATCGGTATAAAAGAATATGAAGTGAAACAGATGTGAATCAATAAAGAAAAATTGGTTCAAGCCCTGTGGACTGGAGCTATTGGGCGCATGTTCATCTTCCCCGTGGCCCGTACTGACCAGTAAAGAAAAAAAGCAGTATCATGTTGAATACCTTAATATTATTGATTATTATATAATAATCGATGAAAATACTGAGAGAGACCCAGGAAATTTGACACATTTTGTCTTATATCTCCAGAAATTGAAATCGTATAGAGCCAAAATTTTGCACAATGTTGCAAAATACTACAATTGACGTTAGTACAAGTTTTTGTTGCAATCTGATGAATAGTTCACGAAAAAAAATTTATTTTTTTCGAAAAAATTAAAAGAAATATTTTTTTAAAAATTACCAACATTTCGATCATAACAGAATTTTGCCAAAAGTTGCGCGTTTATATCCTCGAACTGACTACCAAGTTTCGATTCAACATCTTCTTTAGTTCCTGAAATATCAGGGAAATAACCTCAAAATTTGAAATGTCTATAACTTCTAAACCGTCCGGCCGATTTTGCCCGTTAACGAACTTAACCGTCGCATTTTGATCAGAAACCTACCCTGAAAGTTTGAAGTCGATAGGACCTTCGGTGCTCCTGTTATCGTGCCTACGGCCGGAAGGCCGGCCGGCCGGACGGCACCCAAAAATCTGACACCGGATTCCTGATCAGGGAGTCCGAATTAGTCTATTAGCCAATTTTCAGCTCGAAATTCGAAAATTACAGACATTTGGACGAAATGATAGGACGATGTTCCCCTAGAACATGCGCCCAAAAAACAGGGAAAAACATTCTAACGGACTTTTTCAATTTTTAGCTACTTGCTCCACTCCTGGGAGATGAAATACCAAATTTTTCTTAGAAACTCGGCGATTTTTAGGATGAGGAGATTTGAGAAAAAATGTCTCTCCATCGTTGCCGAAAAAAATATCACAGTTAGCTTGGGAATCATCCTGATTGAAGTAATCTACCTCAGCGGACGACCCACTATCTGCCGAATGAGATGGGCTGTATTGTTGGAGCTGATTTTCTGATTCAGGATCATTATCATCACTATAGGATAGTCTCTTTTCTTCCAAAACATCACTTTGTTCTAATTCCATAAACCAACGATACCATTGATCCGGATCAGAAGATTTTCTACTCGCCATCACAACTTATAAATTCAAAACGAGATCCATCCGCGAGTCCTGGAGGGTTAATATAGTTCGTTTGTAAAATGGGTTCAAGCCCTGTGGACAGGAGCTTTCTGGCGCTCTAGTTCAAACAGACAAATTATATCTGGTATTGGTTTCTCAGAGTTGGGAATTATATCAATGTAGTCATATGATATCACTGCATCATAAAGGAAATTCAATTCAAATAATAGTTTATTAGATAAGTAATAATAAATTACCTTGTAATCGATCAAAAATTTCCTGATCTACGTTCACCAAACTACAGAATTATGCTTTCAATATTTACATTTTCAAACATTTTCGGGTGAGGTCCCCGTTGCATCGCTAAAATACGAGTATTTCAACCCCAATATTTTTGAAGTTACAATATTCCCTTCTGTCAAGTTGACATTATGAGAATTCATACATAGAATAATAATTATATCAATCTGTGAAATACGATTTACATTGAAATTTTAAAAAATCATATCTCCGAAAGTATTAGCTTGTTAGAGTTGAAAATGATATGAATGGATTCTTATGATAAAACTGCTTATTAAAAAAAATTTGATTTGGAATTTGTTTCGTAAAAAAAATTTTTTTTTTGTTACTCCGAAACCATCTGTCCGATTTTGCCCAATAACGAACTTAGCCGAGATATTCATCCCCCAAACCTACTCTGAAAATTTCAACTCTCTAGCTCATTCCGTTCGAGAGTTATCGTGCTTACGGCCGGCCGGACAGAATGAATTCCGACCACGGATTCTTGATCAGTGAGTCGAACCAAATCGTTTAAGACCATTTTCATCGAAATATTCCAAAATTACAGACATTTGGGTAAATTGATAAGCACTCAGTTCCGAGGAACTAGAGCGCCAAAAAGGTAACTTTTCACATAAATAAATTCTTGGATTTCAGTTTTTATTACACGTGATTTTGGGTACATAGCATAACTCCTTCTCTGGGTTTACAACAGACCGTGTGATGATCAGAGTAGTGTGGGCAGTTGCCCCATCTTGTTGAAAATATCCCAACTGTATTTCTTCGTCATCTAGTTGGTTCATGAATGGCTCCAGCATTATTCTTTTGCACGTTTCCCCATTAATAATAAAATAAAAATATAATCATACAATCCGGGTCATATATTCTACGAGGAGAAACTGCTAACCACACACCTACTAATTGCGAATGTAATGGAGACTCAATAAAACTGTGGGGATTCTCTGGCATCCTAAATCGGTAGTCTTGAGAATTCACATAACCCGACAAGTGAAACCAAGCCTCATAACGAAAAGTCCAATAATATGTCGACGTTAAGATTATTTAGAAACCAATAGTTGTACTCTATGCGAATATCTATTGGCAGGAGTTGCTGTACCATCGTACCATCCCATTTTGTTTTTCAATCCTTTCTTGCAAGTAGGTACTCAAAGGAGCACCAGACTGTGAATATAATTTATTCAGGGACATTTGAGGATTTTGTTCACCTCGTGTTCTCCCTTCTTCAACAACTTCTTGAGAAACTTGAGGTGTTCCTGTCGATTTTCCCTTGTTTCCAGTCGGCACAAATCTGTTAATAAAACGTGGGCTTTCAGAGAAGATTCTAGAATCTGAACATCAGCATATTTCGCCAGATATTCATTCTTACAGGCCTCTGCAGAATAAATCCATTCACATTTGATTAATGTACCATTGCGGTAACAAGAAATCATAATAAATGTGTTTTTCTCTTAATCATAAGTCATTGCAGATTTAAATAATTTGGAAAATGATTTTTCATTAATTTTAAAAATAATCTTAAGAATTGACAATATTTCAATATTGGCTACCAGTTTAGAAATTCTATGATATGAACAGAACACAAGAAGTGAGAAGTGGCAAATAAAAGCCAAAGCCAACTGCGATGTTACAATCGTTTATAAAGACACTGTAGATTTCACATTGCATAAGAATCTGCACCGTTTTTGATCATCATTTAGAAGCGTAGTATTCTAATATTTCTGCAAGTTTATCTGAAATTGTTTTTCGTTCTAAGGAGTAGTTTCTGTTCAGCAGGAATTACGAAAACTGATTCCACACTTTAATCCTTGTTTTTGTGGTATTTACGGCCACCAGTTTGGCAATTTCATCCTGAATTTTTTTCGAAGAAATATTTCCGAACCTACTCCCTTCTTCATGGCTCATTTTTAGCGCTCTTGTAACTCGGAACAGATTGCTTCTCAATTTTTCCAAATGTCTGTAATTTTCGAATTTCTGGATGAAAATGGTCTTAAACGTTTTTGTTCGACCCACTGATCAAGAATCCGTGATCAAAATCGATTCTGTCTGGCCGTCCATCCGGCCGGTCCGTCCGGACGCGAAATGTTCCTATCACATCTGATAGTGTCAAACAAAATTATTCGAGAATTCAAAAGAATATTGTGATTATTTCCGAATTAATATCCCACAATTTAAAATTAATTTCTAGGATATGTACATTGTACATGTCATCTTGAGATTCTTAAAAGAAATAATGATGCGGTTTTGACAGTCCTGTGCTAATTTTGTATGAAACGAATAATGCCGGAAACAGAAATTTGATATCTCTCCTAGTCTCGTAGCTACAGGGTAAAAATGGAAGCTTTTGTTCCTCGGAACAGAGTGCTTATCAATTTGCCCAAATGGCTGTAATTTTTGGCTAAAAATGGTCTCAAACGCTTTGGTTCGACATACTGATCAAGAATCCGTGGTCAAAATTGATTCTGTCCGGCCGTCCGTTAACATGATAACTCTCTAACGGAATGAGCTGAACAATTGTTGAAATTTTCAGAGTATACGTTTGGTAGATGACTATCTCGGATAAATTCGTTAGTGAGTGGTTTCGGAGTAACGACAAAACATTTTTTTTATATTACAAATTTCAAATTAATTTTTTTTTAAAGCAGTTTTATCATAAGAATTCATTGATATAATTCTCAACTATTACAAACTAACACTTTCGAAGATATGATTTTCAAAATTTCAATAATAAATCGCAATTTCATGATTTTTTTAATTTAATTTCTTTTATTATGTAGCTCTATCATAAGGATCCATCAATATCATTCCCCAGTCTGAGAAAGCAATACTTTCGGAGATATGATTGGTCGAAATTTGAACGAGAGCGCCAAAGTTCCTGTCCACAGGACTTTCCCACATTTTCTAATGAATGAACTACAAATATATTCCAGATGCAATGTACATTTGCCTATTCGACAAGTGTTTATGTTCTAAGCTATCTTGTATTTTAGAGATGTCTAATTTTTTTCCATAAATACTTAACTATGTTATTGGTTTTGCAAAGGTGTATATTTTATCAACTGTAAAAACACAAAAGCTTTTTTTATTGGGAATGTCTCTTTGTTTTGAAACGGCTTTGCCAATCAGGAGTTTTAAGAGAAAAGCAGACCTTCAGCCTGGAAATTCTAGAGATTTTGTCGATTTTCGATTAAAATTTACATGGCAAAATTTTTTGTTTAGCGGAGAAATGTAGGTGATTAAAGGAAAGCTCTAGTGTATTTTTTGGCAAAATAAGTTATTGACGATATATATTTTGATATATTTTCAGTTAATTGTTCATTTGAAACTGCACCGAAACAACTCTTTTTGTTTTACATTGAGTAGTCTTACGTGGCAGAATAAATATTAAAATCACGTCCACGGCTACTAAATTTTGTGTAATTATGAGGAACAGGCATTTTTATCGCTGTGAAACTGACAAAAATATGATCATACCGTACATTAACATAGAATTCGAAAAATTTCCAGTTGAAAAGATCGAAAATTTGTATTGTTTGGTATTTTAACAAATTATTTCTAGCATTCCTGAAAAAAATATGTATTTTGAATAATATATTCAAAATGATCAACGGTAAAAAATAAATTAACGAGTAAAACGGTTGAAAGAAATCATAAAAGTTGCTCAAAAGTGACACCCCTTTGCTCGATGCACATTCTTGCTCTTTTCCAATTTTATATCTTATAGCCTTTCATATCACTTCTGGATCATCACGGATCTTATAACAGGCAATTTCGATACGTTGCAAGATAATATCCTCACTTCTAATCTCACACGCATAGACTAAAGATTTCAAATATCCCCAAACGAAATAATCGACAGGATTGATTGGTGATCTAGGGGGCCACTCATTCGGCCCAACTCTGCCTATCCACATATTTGGAAAATGCGCATCCAAGAAGTTCCTAATTGAAACTCTAAAGTGAGGTGGAGTCCCGTCATGCAGAAATAAATTACTGCAATGTTCGTACGGTCGAGTAATGCCGGCAGATGATTTTGAAGGAAATCCAAATGAATATCACCCGTAAGCCGCCTAGGTAGAATATGAGGCCCTATCAATCAATTATCATGAACTCCACAACATACGTTAATTGAAAATTTGTACTGGGTTCTCGTGTTTCTGACAACATGTGGATTTTCTTCAGCCCAATTATGTGAATTCCTCAAATTCAAGAATCCTTCCCTCGCATATATGGCTTCATCAGTGAATAAAATTCTCTTCACCATTCTTCCATTTCGTGAAATCCACCGACTAAAACGAATTCTACGAATTTCATCGCCTGGCCTTAATCGATGTATATTCTGGAGATGAGAAGGGTAGAGATTGTTTTAATTATATCTACGCCATACAGATACGAGGGTGGTTCAAATATGATCGAGACAAATGCTATGACACGTTTATTAACCATCAAAAAAATTTACAGCTTTTCCAGGTAGTCTCCCGCATGGGATACACATTTCTCCCACCTTTCTGGAAGTTTTTTGATGCCGTTATCGAAGAATTCCTTGGGTAACTCAGAGAGCCAGTTGCGCACGAATTCTTCTACTTCATCGTCAGTGCTGAATCGTTGACCTCCGAGGGCTTCTTTGAGTGGTCCGAACATGTGGTAATCGCAGGGCGATAAGTCCGGACTATAGGGGGGGTGTTCTAGTAGCTCCCATCCCAATTCCGATATTGTATCGAGCGTGAGACGTGCGGTGTGAGGGCGTGCGTTATCCTGGAGAAGAATCGCACTTCGTGCTGGAAATTTCCTCCGTTTCGAGCGATAAGCAGGTTTCACGTACGTTTTCAGAAGGTTACAGTAGTATGCACTATGCAGCATTGATGGAACGTTGTGTCCTTAGGAAGTCGACGTACAGCACGCCCTGCCGGTCCCAAAACACGCTTAAGATGAGTTGTTCCACGCGGCGAATGTTGTCATCTGTAACGCTGGTACGCGGTCGACGTTCGTGCGGCTCGTTATGAACAGTTTCACGGCCATCCTTGAATGCTTTCGCCCATTTAAACACAGCAGCCCTACTGAGACACTCACTACCGAACTGATTTTTTAAACGCATAAAAATTTCCGTGTTTTTAACGCCTTCCCACACTAAAAAACGAATGACAATACGTTGCGCAACGGCAGTCGGCACTTCACGTTCACTCATAGCTATAGCACACGCATAAACTACCGGTTTGCATTGAAAACTATGTCACACTGTTTGTAAGGGACCCAGCTACTGTATACTCCAGCCGCGACCTTCAAACCACGCATGCGCGCCGTCTGTAACGTTTGTCTCGATCATATTTGAACCACCCTCGTACATGCGGCACCTACAGAGCATGTGAAATTCTTCCAGTGCTGTATTCTGGATGTGTCTCTATCATTTCAAGAATTTCTTCTACAATATCTTGGTACCTTCTTTCTTGAATATCATTTAATTTTGATGTAGGAAAGCGCGAATATAATTAAAGACTGAAGAGAAAGTTTTATGATGTGGTAATCTTCTATTAGGGAATCTTGATTGATATTCCCCTACAGCCACTCTACCATTACCGTTACAAAAACCATACAGGAACAACATATCTGCATATTCTTGATTCGAGAATCTATGATTAAATTAATACGAAAAATTATGATCGATTTTCAAATATTATGGCAGCAGACCACAATACTGACCATGTCAGTTATCATAATGTATATCATAGAATCATGGATATTGTTAATGACTACTTGAATGAAAAGTAGTGGGAAACTACACAAATTAATATACTGATATGTTGTTCATGTATTTTTTCTGTGACAATCAGCAATGTTTAAGGGGGATGTAGTCTTTAATTTGAGGAATTCGCCTGAATAGGCTGACTAAAATCCACAAGCATTATTGTTTACTCATTTGTTTATTTATTTTTCCTCTGGTGATCATTTTGAAAAAAAAACTATTCAAAATTCATATTTTTCTAATAATAATCTGTTTGAATATCGAGAACGGAAGTTTTCAATCAGCAAATTAAATCTTAATGTACAACATTCTTGAGAATTAAGTGGAATTTGATAAACGTATTAAATCTTTCGACAATAACTTTCAGGAGTCAAATATCGTGCAAAACACTGAGATCTACTGATTCCCATCGAAAATTCTCGATTATGGAGCTGATTAGACCAATCATATATAGGTAAGGTTAGGTTAGGTTAGGTATAGGTTCATGGACTCGTCTAGAGTAGCTCTTAGGTTAACGTATGTTCATTTACCGGTGAGACACCCTGTATATTCATTTTAATTTCTATTTTGATCGAAGCATACGTACATAGTTTTTGCGCTTATGTTCTGGGGAACATCGCGTTATCATTTTGCCCAAATGTCTGTAATTTACGAATTTTTTGACGAGAATGGTCTCAAACGACTAGGTTCAACTTTGATTCAGTCCGGCTGGCCGTTGCCACGATAACTTGAGAACGAACAAAGTTAGCGACTTGAAATTTTCAGGGTAGGTGGCGCATCCGAATACGACGGACAAGTTCTTTAATGGGCACAATCGGCCCAACGGTTTCCCAGTAATAATTTTGTTATCAACCAATACAGATCCGATCGAATTGAAACTTGGTAGCCAGCTGTAGAATACAAATACAAAGACGTTTGTGAAATTTTGTGAGACTCCTGTCGCTAGAAAATTTAAAAAAATGATTACAAAAATTTATTTACGTCTCGATAACCCGAGAAAGGAAAGAGATAGCGACTTGCAATTTTTAGGGTAGGTTGTGAATCTGAATTCGACATTTGTATTTATTAATATGCATCATCGAATAAACGGTTTCGGAGTTATACCAATCTAAAATATGGTTTTCATTTCCTCAATAACTCGAAAAATACTAAACCGATCCAATTCAAACTTGGTAACTAGTTGTAAAAAGCTGGTTCGAAAATTCTTACAAAATTTCGCGAGAATCGTATCACTAGAAAATTGAAGAAAAATAATTGAAATTCATTGAAAAAAATTCTATATATCAGAAACTATTCGCCCGACATCACTGAAATTTTGCGAGAGCCTACCAAATTCCAAGTTTGAACATGATCGGATGTTCCGATTAGCCTTGGATGAGTTCAGTAGTTGGATGGGTGACCGTTGCCTCGATAACTTTCGAACGAAAAGAGGTAGGTAGTTGAAATTTTCAGGCTTGGTTGCGCATCGGAATGGGAGAGTTAAGTTCGTTGTTGGGCATAATCGGCCCAATGGTTTCGGAGTTATAACAATCTGGAATATTATCTTGTCGATAACTCAAATAATACAGACCCGATCGAATTGAATCTTGGTATCTAGTTGTAGAATATCGGCATAAAGACTTGTGTGGAATTTTGTGAGGATTGTATTACTAGTAAATTTTAAAAAAATTACGAAAAATTATTATGTATCTCACGATAACTTGAGAATAGGAAGAGATAGCGATTTGTAAATTTCAGGGTTGGTTGCGCAGCTGAATGCGACATCCGAGTTTGCTTATAGGCATAATCGACCCAACGGTTTTGGAGTTATACCATTCTAAAATTTGGTTGTTCTTTCCTCAATAACTCTAAAAATACAATACCGATCCAATTGAAGTATGGTAACTAGTTGTAGGATACGAACGCAAAAATTCCTGCAAAATTTCGTGAGGATCGACAGTAGAATTTTTTTTTAATCATTGAAAAAATTCTATATATATCAGAAACTATTCCTCCGACATCTCTGAATTTTTGCGAGAGCCTTCAGAACCTAACTCTACTGCCATGTTTCAAGTTTGAACACGATCGGATCTATATTTTTGGAGATCGGAGCAGCCTTGTGTGACTTCAGTAGCTGGATGAGTGATCGTTGCCTCGATAACTTTCGAACGAAAGGAAATAGGGACTTACAATTTTCAGGGTAGTTTGTGAATCCGAATGGGGTGCATGGAATTTACCATGGTAAATTCGATTAAGAGTGTCCATTGAAGCAGAACGGACAATAAAATTCACCATGGTAAATTCGATTAAGAGTGTCCAATACAGGAGAATGGGCCATAGAACATACGCGCAAAAGCTCCTGACTTCACGTCAGTGCTTGAACCAATTTTTTCTCGAAACTTTGTGGACTCTCTGAACCCTCTATGTACACAAAACGTTCATTGAAGGGTGAAGTAATCCTTTTGTAGGAAAATTAATTTCAACCACATCCAATAGGGTTGCTCCCGTACATCCAAATTGCTCGTTTCCACCCTCTGCACCTGGTTACAATCTGAAACGTGGTTGTTTTTGAGCCAAGCAAAACAACTCCCCCACTCGTTACACCTGTCCGTGGAGTAAAATAGTAGTGGGTCGTGCTCAGAGGTTACTTGATACTTGAACACTTGAACGTCAACTGTTCCATTGAGCGAACGAACCTAGCGAGCGGAATATCCGATATTACAAGTTTACAAACGTGAAGTTGTTCTTTCTACTTCGATCCCATTGAAAAGACGATAACAAGGACAAGACAAGTGTCAGTGATTAAATGCATGCAGTCGGTTTATCAGTGTGAACAGACTGAGAAACGGATAAGTTGGTTTTCGGTCTGGGATAAAATGTAAACCGGACTACTTTACACAAAGGGTAGATGTCAATTGATCTGAGTGTTTTTCATTGTGATTTGTGACTAAGTTTATTGTGCCATTTATTCCTATTGTAGTTACTTCTGCTGACAAAATAATTGGTGAGTAATGAACGATCCATATTACCCAATTATCTTGTCACAACAAATTTCAGGAATTGAAAAACAAATCTAATATAAATCCACCGCAAAAAATCCATTCAGTGTAAATGAAAATATTTTCCCCGTTATAATATTATACAATGAAAAGACAGACAGTTAAAGGTGTTGATTATTCCACCCTCTTTACCTTGCTCTTTGCAATGACATGATTAACCAACATAATCAAAATGCATGAAGGGATAATAGAAATGAGAAAAGCAGTATAAGTTGTTTAATTCTTTTATATTGAATTTAAGCCGAAGTAATTTTGACAGAATTTTCTCTTGACTATTAATAAGAGATATCTATTATTCCGGATGATATACATAACAATGTTCTCGTGTCTTCATTAATTCAGAGTGAAATTGCATGTGCTGAAAGAAAAACTCAATAGATGAGTGATGGATCATCATCCAGAGATTTCATACATGCTGGATAAAAACTTGCAAAATGAACTTTCTAAA
Organism: Halyzia sedecimguttata; assembly: GCA_937662695.2. Classification (NCBI taxonomy): domain Eukaryota; kingdom Metazoa; phylum Arthropoda; class Insecta; order Coleoptera; family Coccinellidae; genus Halyzia; species Halyzia sedecimguttata. The sequence continues at coordinate 2,206,016 of OW569416.2, read as the reverse complement.
ATTGATCAAAACTAACGATTGTCCATCTAATAACATGATCCTTTAATGACTAATGTCATTTAAGGCCTCCAACAATAACATAACATTGAACACTCGCCATGTTAATAGATCTGGATACATCATCTCTTAAGCAAAACCACTTTAAACACTCTCCATTTACAAGGTTTCATCTAAAAAATTGTGGTCCAGATAAGCATGTTAATCAATTTGTTGATTGTGGGAAAATATCTTGGAATTCCTCTACCGGTACCTATCTGATAGGTTTCTGTTCCTGATTGTGAGGATCATGTAGCGAATTCCTAAAATGTATAGAATTCGGTATAGTATTATGTGAAGAAGTCAGTGTGGATCATGTTTTTATTCTGCTCTTCAAATGATCATTATCAAGCAAATTTCTCCTGGGCTATATTCCATAAGGACATCAATAACTTGATGTACATTGCGTAAATCCCATGGACCAACCCTTCGAAATCCTGACCTAATAAGAAAATATTGCAGAAAATTTTTCTGCAATATATGTCAGGATCTTTTGCGAGCATGTTCGATTTTCGTTTCATGCCTTACACACCCTCACGAAATGCTGCATGAAGTTGAATATTAATAAAGGCAGTGTCAACACTTGAAAAAATGAATTGGGCATCAACTGAATTCGAATTTAGAAATAGAATAATTACAAAAATATAAAGGCGATCGTGTTGAAAACGGTTATCTATTTCAAAATGAAGGATAGTTGAAATTTTCAGAGTAGGTTTAGGAAAAAAATATCTCGGCTAAGTTCGTTATTGGGCAAAATCGGACTGATGGTTTCGGAGTAACAAAAAAAAAAAATTTTTTTTCACAAAACAAATTCCAAATTAATTTTTTTTCAATAAGCAGTTTCACCATAAGAATCCAATGATATAATTTTTAACTCTAACAAGCTAATACTTTCGGAGATATGATTTTTCAAAATTTCAATAATAAATCGTATTTCACAGAATTATATAATTATTCTATGTATGAATTGTCATAATGTCAACTTATTTTCCTGAGACATGACATTATCTAATCAATCGAAGAATTGTGAGTGAAGTGAGAAAAATCTCAGTTGTTTACTCCGAAATTAGTTTTTCTCAGAAAAGTCTTACATTTCGGAACGGAACATGAAGTAAGAGAATGCTCAGTTCTCTCAATTTATGACGGGACTGACGGAAGGGAATATTATAGCTTCAAAAATATTGGGGTTGAAATACTCGTATTTTAGCGATGCAACGGGGACCTCACCCAAAAATGTTTGAAAATATTACGTAAATATTGAAAGCATAATTCTGTAGTTCGAGAGGGGAGAAAATTTGGTGAACGTAGATCAGGAAATTTTTGATCGATTACAAGGTAATTTTTTATTATTACTCTTCTTTCATACATGTTTTATGGAATATCTACTATTTGTAGGTACTTTAAACCTGTTTTGGGCAATTGTCATACGAAACTTGTTGGCGCTCTAGTTCCTCGGAACTGAGTGCTTATCAATTTGCCCAAATGTCTGTAATTTTCGAATTTTTCGATGAAAATGGTCTTAAACGATTTGGTTCGACTCGATTCTGCCCGGCCGGCCGGCCGTACGCACGATAACTCTCGAACGAAAGGAGTTAGTGGATTGAAATTTGCAAGGTGGGTTTGGAGCGTAAATATCTCGGACGAGCTCGTTAATGGATGAAATCCATCAAGCGGTTTCGGAGTTATGGCCGATTTTAGTAAAAATATTTTTTATGAATATTTCCGAAACCGATCACTCGATCTATGTGAAATTAAGCATCAAATTGTAGAATCATGACCTTCATACGCATTTGAAGGTTTGTATTGACCAGATTACCGCAAAGTGTAAAAAAAAATTTTGAAAATTTAAAAAAAGTTTTTCTACAATAACTCTCGAACAGAATGAGCAAGGTAGTTGAAATTTTCAGAGTAGGTTAGGGAGATGAATATCTCGGTTAAGTTCGTTATTGGGCAAAATTGGCCAGATTTAATTCGATTTCTTCCATGGTGCAGTTCTCATTCTCAGACTGCTCATTTAATCTTGATAAATAAACTATTATTTGAATTGAATTTCCTTTATGTTGCAGTTCTATCATAATTATACATTGATATAATTCCCAACTCTGAGAAACCAATACTTTCGGAGATATAATTTGTCTGTTTGAACTAGTGCGCCAGAAAGCTCCTGTCCACAAGGCTTGAACCCATTTTTTATCATCAGACCTCTAACCGACGTACGAAACCTTGATCTGTCCAACTTTTTGTTATATCTGACAAATTATTGAACAACCTGAAATGCGGATATTTCAAATTTCACAATTTTATGCTGTGGTAGAGAAAGAGTTTTAGCACTTCTTGGGTTGTAATAATGAAAATCAAAAAATTTCTTATAATTTGACTAATTTTCTTTTATTTACATATGTACAATTAGCATTTAAAGATGTTTGTTTAGGTCATTATTTCGTACTTAATAAATAGCGAAATACAGGAGTTACGTGGATGTGAACCAAAAATCATACGAACAATACGCTTTTGTGCAATAAATACCTTGTTGAATTGATTTACCCCAAATCATAATTTTGTAGGCCAAGTGACTATATGCGAAGGCTAAGCTATAGTAAACACCCAATACATATGTCAGAGGAAGGAAGCTATTGATTATACGTATAGCGTAAAAGGAGAAACTCACTTCCATAATTTTCGGTGATCGTAGTCCAGGACTGCAAAACTGACTGAATTAAATCATCGTTATTTCGTGGCACTGCTCATTCAACTTAAATCTTCATTAGTCCCCATATGTTTCCAATGGGACTAAGATCTGGTGAAGCTGCTGGCCATGGAATGGTTGTCACTTGGTGTTCTTGCATCCAAGCTTGAGTATAGGCTGAAGTATGGCATCTTGCATTATCTTGCCGAAAACACCATCCCTCTGAATATAAGCATGAGCCGTTTCAAGGGAGAAAATCGTTTAGAATGCAACAATACTTTCCACTATTAATGGTGCTATCAACTATACAGAGAGGCGTAGCAATACGGTGACATATTGCTCCCCATTATTTTGGTGGGAAATTTGGAAATTTGAATGGTAACAGGTTGCTTCGATAGGATTTTTAAGTTTTTTCCATCAAGTTGGAAACAACTTTCATCAGAAATGAAGACATTATTAAAATTATCTTCTTGAAAACGCTGGCAAAATTATATCCTTCGTTCTTTTTGTAATGGCGTCATTACAGGTATTTGTTGGTTTCCTTGATATGTAGCCTTGCCTTTTCAGTGACATATGGACGATTTCTGAACATACTTTTATAATTTGTGGATTTCCAAATCTGTTAGCCAAATTGCCAAACCTTATGCGCGAATTGTGTCGTCCTAAGGCCAATAAAGCGTTTAAATTGTTTCCTTTAATCTTAAGCTGTCTTCCTCAAACTGTTCTATATATGTTCTATATATCTCATATGCTGCACAAATTTTTTAACGTTTCAAAAACCTTTTCTATGCAAATATTCCACCCGTTTTCCTTTTTCTATTTGCGACATTATTTCGTAAATTGTATACCTGTTGACAATCAACAATATTTGACAAATAGTGTTGTCATGCATCTTTGGCCATAGCCGACTATCTGCACAATCTATTTTATACATTACTCTTGTCAGAGAATGTTATAAAAAAGGAATATATTAAAATTATGAAAAATAATAAATTCCGGATACTTTCTAGACGCACTATATTATCTTACCCAATTTTAAGTGGTATACCACATGGTTGATGAAGAGGATAAAAAGGAGCGGCCCTGAAACTGATCCCCGGAGAACCCCCCAAGTCATCTCCCGTCGTTCAGACGCATATTACCTGATTGATACGATTAATACGAGTAGTTATAAAGCTGAGGATCCATTCAAAAATATCCGCCTGAAGCCCCAAGTACAGTTCACCTAAGAAACTCAGGTGAAACGGTTTCGACGGTCCTGGATGGACAGATCAAAAATATATATATATATATATATATATACCCGCAGTTAGCAATCCCTCATCCAATGATGAGTAGATGAACTCCATCAATTAAAAGCCTGCCGCATAAGTAGAATGTCCAACCCTGTAGCCATGCTGATTATCGACAATGATTTCGAAAGTATCCAAGTAGTTCATCATAATGTCGAGAACAATCCACTCTATAACCTTGGAAAATTTACTGAGGATATGGATCGGTCGGTAGTTCGATACTTCCTCCACATCATTCTTTTAAAACACCGGAATGACATGTGCGAACTTCAAGACTTCGGGAAAAATACCAGACCGATTGATTTTAAAGATATGCCAGATAGTGGGGAGTACAATTTTGTCTTTGAATTATAACGCACCCTCCAACATTCTGGATGATCTGTCAACGTCAAAACTTCAGTCACGATTGACATGTTACGTATGTATCAGTGATATGGTTCCATCAAGATGGTGCCATATGCCATAACACTGGTCAACTAATTGATCTGTTCAAGGGGATGTTTGAGAACCATGTAATCTCGAGAAATAATCGGACCTAATGACCTCTAGTGCATGCGGTAAAACTCTGTTGTAGTTCTTTTTATTGGTTTGACGGATTCAGGGATAATATCAAACTCGAAATTGCCATCATGCTCGTGGTGGGCACGCGGAAATCGATTTCCATAGATTAATGTAGCATGTTGTGTTGTATTGCACCTGAAATAAATTTCCGCCCAATACCTTTATTGTTGTGTGTTCTGTATTTGTTTGACTATTTCACTCCTATCAAAATCTGGACAACCACAGGCCAAAGACAGCTCGTATTGTGGCGAAAACACCAACTGATGTCTTTGAATTATGATTGGTCTTATAACTTTGGTGTTTTCAACGACTCAACCATGGATACGGACTGAAAATATAAATAACAGACGTCAACGTGGGTCATTTTGTTCGTAAAATAGTCTAATGAAATATCACTCGTGACTGAATTTATCTCATAAGTCTGTCTTTTAATCCTTAAAGGCTGGTTTTATGCTGGCTGGTAACTTTAACTTATCCCCTAACTTAAAAATTGAAACATAGATTTCTAACGCTATGGTTGATACTGAGACTGAATAATCCGTTTACTTATTATTAATAATAATAATAGATAAGTGAACGGATTATTTAGTCTGATCATAAACCATAACACTAAAAATAAATGTCTTTATATATTATTTATATATATGATTAAGTTAAAGTTACCATCCAGCATAAACCAGCCTTAACTCAACTGAGAGCCGGTTTCTCAATTGCGAGTTAACTCACGGTTGCTGGTAGCCCGAGTGTTATGTTTTCATGAATATCGCTAAATACACGAGTAACTCGCAACCTTGAGTTAACTCGCAATTGAAAAACCGGCCCTGAGTTGCTTAGAGGAAACACCACTCGTCCTTCGAGCTCGTGGTATTTTCAAGCAACTGAGTTTCGTTAAGAAATAAGTCAACAGACTTATCGCGAAAATTCAATCACTTGTGATATTACTAGTGAAAACATAATTGACATTTCCTCATTAAATTAACGATATATCAATTTGAATGGATATGGTGTGGCAAGTGCTTGCATTCAGAATACCCACTGGCTTTCTGTCTAACAAAGTTATCTTGCATCGGAGGAAATTTTAACCAAAATATGGAACGACTGGCATGACATTTTCTTCAAGGATATCAGTTATAGAATATACAGTGTTGAATTTCCATTATTTAGTTACTATTCTGTTGTGTTTGTGAAGTTACATTGGGCATATCTTTCATTTGACCGTGGAAAAACACGAATCCCAATCATACAGACGAAACGCAGACTCATTCAGTATCGTAATGAGTTCATTCCAGCACTAAAAACTGTGCTGTAATGAACTAATTCCTGCATTGTTTCCAGTTATATTTTTCGTTTTGTGGTAGTCAGCACTGAAATTCGATCCTATCAAATTTCAACAGACGTCAATTGTCAATATAATATAATCTGGAAATAGTCATAGTGAAATCGTTGTTGAGAGTACAGAAGTTTAAATTTTCATTAAACAATAAGGTACTAGAGATTTTTTTCTTGCTAATTTTAAATCATTCAGGCTATTAGGAGACTGTTTTATGTCTTATTTCCATGTACTACATAAGATTAAAATTCAAATTCCGTAATCTGTCAACTTTCGTAACAGTCACACCAACTACCAAGATATATAATACAAAGGTCATATAATCAGAATTTTTCATTAAATTTCAACAGTATTTTACAAAACTTGACTGCTTCGTCGCTCGTTTTCAAATTTCGCATTACTGTTTGAATAGGAGCCCATTCTACAACTTGTTTTAGAATGTACTATTCCAATAATTTTTTGCCCAATTGACATGATGCTCAAAAAAGCTCTTGACTTAAGGTCAGTGCTTGAACCATTTTTATTTCGTAATTTTCTTCTAATTTTGTAGGAGTACGGTTCCCACAAAATTTTAAACACGTCTTTATGTCAATATTCTACAACTAGTTACTTAGCTTCAATTTATTATTCTTTGAGCCACCGAGGAAATAATATTCCAGGCGGATATAACTCCGAAACAGTTGGACCGATTATGCGGAAAATGGTATCAAACGATTAAGTTCGAATCACTGATGAAGAGTTCGAGGTAAAATTCGATTCTGTCCGCCGTCCGGCCGGCCGTTGTCACGATAACTTTTTAACGGAAAGAGATAACGACTTGAACGTTTTCGGGTAGGTCGGGCATCCGAATGCGACAGTTAAGTCGTTAATCTCATAAACTATCCGTCCTACATCCCTGAAATCTTGCTAGGGCCTTCAAAACAATTCTACAGCCAAGATTAAAATTCGGACAGATCTATATTGTTGGAGTTATTGAAACCGAGCAGTGTTGGGAGAGTTAAGTATCTGGTTGGGTGACGATACCACAATAACTTTCTAATGGAAAGAGATAGCGACTTGCAATTTCCAGGATAGGTTAGGTTGGGTTAGGCGACATTGTTATGAAATGTTTTATTTTCTTCTTATGTTTCTTTGTTTAATTAATATCCTTAGTTTTACTTATGTATAACGACAAACGACTGTTCCCAAGTCGCAGTGGTTAAATTTGGAGCTACTAGAACTCGGGGATCCGCTGTCTAGCTCCAGTGGAGATGGGAGTGGGTTTCTAAAAAGGGAACCTAATAAATGGGCGCCAGATAAATTTAATTATCCCAGATACCCCAGCGTAAAGTAATAATTCCTAAATTCACCAAAAGAATATTCACGCTAAAAAACAAACAATTTATTCCAGTAGCTTACAACCCAGGTCTTTAGATTCAACAAAATAAAACTACTGTGAAAGCCTGAATGAGGGTGGCGGAAATTGTACGAAGATATTTCTCTTTGATTCAAATACGCGTCGCTTGAGCTCAGGCGCATCCACGTTTATTACCTATGATCGTATATGATTACCACAAATCTGTCTCCAGTTTCCGCTTTACAATAATAATAATTTATATAATTGATGATAATATATGTTCAAGTTGCCTATAGCAGGCATAAGATATATATCGAGATATGTTTCCAATAACTTCCGTGCTATTCCTATTCCTGAACGTAGTATTACGCCGATGGTCTCGCAATACTGTCCTCTTTCTTTCGATGCTCGTAGTCTGCAACCCTCGATTGAATTTCCCACAGCGTTGCTTACTGGTCACCTTGTATATACACTCGTGATCTGCAATCATGTGTTGGCTGTCTCACAGCGTTACTTATGGACCACCTTGTATATACTCGAACGTCTCAGTTTCATTCTTCCTGACATAAAAACCCTGATGACAGAAAGGAAACCATCAGTGACTTAAGACTTAAGAAATAAATGAATTTCCTGAACACATAATAATTTCGGTTACCAGAATATCAATCAAACCAGTTATTCGTTGTTGTGTAATATTTATAGAATTCGTACATACCCTGATATTCGGGGTTGTCCTGTATAAGTTTGCTTCAAAACTAAATCTGGCCATGCCTCCACCAAATAATCCTTCAAGCACACAGCAATGTTCTGGATATAGAAAGATAATTAGAACCTGAATTGTTTCCACTAGAAATGATGAGAATAGAACATTTAACACATACCTGTCAAAGTCGCCAAGATCGTTCACATGGTCAACTTGGATTTGCAAAAAGGTATTTAAATCCTCTTCCGAGACAAGCGCCAGTTACCTGTTATCTTTCCAAATCAAACCAATGTAACCCTCACTCCTAATTCGATTTTCGAAACTATATCCCACTAAGAAGAATTCAACAATCCTTACGAAGTTTCGAAAATACGCATAACCTATTGCTCCTCCGTAGAATCTCCACAAAATGGACGATCTCATCTCACCGACACAAAATTTCAGACTGTCACAACGACACAATATAGCCAACTACTTCGGCTCTTAGAATACAATCATTCTTTAGCGTCGATTGGTACCACTGAGACCCAACCTCAAACTCAATGTCAACACAAACGACAACCTTGCCGCAAGCAAGGGTTAAAATGGAACGTTACATATGACATGATCGGATCTATATTGTTGGAGTTATTGAAAAAATACTGGAAATCGAGCAGCGTTGGGAGAGTTCAGTTTCTGGTTGGGTGACCGTTACCACAATAACTTTCGAACGGAAAGAGATAGCGTCTTGCAAGTTCCAGGATAGGTTAGGTTAGGTGAGGCGACATCGTAATGAAATGTTGTATTTCCTTCTTACGTTTCTTTGTTTAATTAATCTCTTTATTTTTACTTATAGCAGTATAGTTATTATTCCATAATATTCGAATTAAAATATTCCTCAAACGGTTCTCGAGTACCAAAAGTACATTTCTGGTTAAAATCTTGGAGCTTTGTATTTGAGTTATTTGTACTTCAAAAGTGAAGTGTGAGAATTTCAGGGCATCCTGGGTGCTGGTGGATGTACACAAAGAACAAAAATTGGCACATTTTGATTCATTATAAGTCAAACAATTTTAAAAATTGACCGCCAGTCCTTCAACAACATAAATCCTCACAGAATGAAATTGAATTAGTGAAGGACGCCAATTTCAAAAGAATTCGCGAAAGCGGTATACCTACCAACCTGCTCTTTCTGGACCCGCCCAGCTGTGCGAAACCGGGATTATAACAATAAAAACCAATTTGTAATATTTCAGATTCAGGGCGACGACGAAAGTGAAATATGGAACCGTAAATCTCGCGGATATAAATAACTGAAATATGGCGTCTTAGCAATGTTTTGCCGTGAAATTGTTTCTTGGTCGGTTCGGTTCTCGATACTTAAATTTTGCCTTTGAAATTTTGATATCAGTTTCGTGACTTCTGAGGTCAATTCGTGCCAATACTGTTTTATGTGTTTGCGGATTTGTGTGCGTATTGTATTTCAATCTTTCCCGGAATTTCCTGTACCAAGTTCACATCCAAAAATATCCAAAGAAATTGAATCTGTACGTTTTACGTAGACAAAAAACAGTTAGATGGAAAACTACTGATCAAAATTTACTAGTTATCTCTTTATGTTGTTTCATTTGACTCATTTGTACCTTCGGGAACGTTCAGTAATAGTTATTTTCCTAACAAGTGCGCAAAGTGATACTTTTCCGCACGCATTTATTCAGTTGGACGAAAGACGCGAAGCAGAAGATTTTGAGTTAACAACAACAATTTTGATCATTTTGACATTTCCGTGCCGCAAAATATTTTTTTCTACAAGATGCGGAAAAGTGTTACTTTGGCTACCCAAATGCGTGCGAAAGAGTACTACTTTGCGCACGTTCGTAGGAAAATTCATTTTTGTCACCCCCTGAATTTTCCCCAGTTTAAGTTTGAGGTGAGAAAAATTCAGAAATGGAATAAAATACATTTTTTAAAAGCACTTTCAGATTGAGAGCCGGAGTCATTTGGCTAATAAGCCGCCTTTCAGAACTGTGACTATTTTGATCTTTTAATCTATTACCATGCTCAGTTAATGCTTAGTGAAAGATGGTACATGGCTTCTGCAAACCCGACAACATCCCTGGGAGTCATGGCCATATCTCTGATAAGTTCAAGGACTGGATCGCCTAGTGCGCGGATCTGAGTTGAGCCAGTTCTGGACATATGCATAAAATGTCCTCAGCCGTTTCATTGGCCAATCCGCAGAGTCTGCATATTCCGCATAGACCGACGAATCTTTCCGGATAAAGTTGTCCAGGTGTGTGTTCCCAAGAAGAGTTCCTTTCGTTTAGCTCTAGTGTTCAGCAACCTCTCTATAGCGATCTTTACTCAGGTCATAGAATGGTTATGGTCCAACAGATGGTTGTCTAATAGCCAGCCTTCAACACCACAATGCCTTGGTACCCATTGCAGGGTCACTTTGTTGCCTCTACCATATTTACACATCCAGTATTTATATCTGTATGACAGAAGGTTACTTCCCTAGAGGTATAGTGAGGTGCAGTTTAGGCCCATTAGACCATTAATCGTTCAGTCTATAAACCACACGAAGGATCTTCTGTCCAGATTATTAAGGAAGCCCACAGTACTTTAATTCAGATTTATACAGATAGTATAGAATTATAGGGTTTGGCTAGAAGATTTCAATCAATTTGGTTCAATGTCGTCCTATGTCCAACCCAGTTTAAAGATGCTAGTGAGGCATAAGTGACAATGGGGCGTATCACCGCCATGTAGAACCATGATGCCACTTTTGTATTTCCCCATGTTTTCCCAAAGAGCTTTTTGCAGTTCTACATGATCGGAGTAGCTCCGAAAATGATCCTGTCTGTGTTTTTTTTCCAGTTAAGTGAGCTGTCCAGGATAATACCTAGGTATTTACACTCCGAAGAATTCATAGCTTGGTGTCTGTTGCTTTTGCATGCAGAATTATTTCTCTTGTGAAGAGAATAAGGATGGTTTTGCAGGGATTGACACTCAATACTTCTTTTTCTCATCAATGTTCAGTGCTTTTGAGGTCTCTTTGCATTCGGTCGCATGTTGTACAATCATGCTTGTCTCTGAAGTAAATCACTAGATCATCACCGTAACCTTGAACATTTGAGCATGCTCCACAGCAGAGGTGACAAGACCCTAGTGGTTAGAACTGGTGGTTAGAACTGTTACCTTGGTTTTTCCCAGATGGGCTGTTACGGTCTACCCTTTAGTCGCTTAGCATTTACGTGTCGTCAGGATATTTTACTGATTTTTAAAACGGACCGCTACTGAAATCTACGATTACTAGAAATGAAATGAGCATATTTTGGAAATTGTGTAAAATATGCATTCGATTAAATACCCAAATCATTTCAACACACAAGGCACGTCACTTTTTAGTGTAAATCAATAGTTTTTGAAGTACTTGTTTTCCTTAAAGGACGCCTATCATTTTACCCAAATGTCTTCATTTTCGAAATTCCGAAAATGTTCTCAAACGTTTATTTTTGACTACCTGATGAAGATCTTAGACTGAGTATTACAAGGTTATACACATTCAGACTCTTCCGTATATGGAATGCGAATTATATCTACAAATATTTATATAAATAATGTAAACATTTTTTGACGAATAAATTTCTATATTGCATCCCTTAGGGCAATCAAGGTAATCATAGAGAGTGCTATTACTGAAATCGTATCCCTTATTCTCAACTTATTGTGAATGTATGAAGAAATATTTCAGAAATCATATTATGGATTCACATTATTATCTTTCTCTCGGCACAGGTGGTATTATAGCTGTAGTAGTACAGCAATATCACTATGGAGTCGACACCGACCGTTTAGTAACACTATAAAAATATCTAAGATGAGGATTCACACATAAATTCAAGCTTAAATGAAAATATTCCACCAGCAACATTTTTTCAATTTTCACTTCTCCTTCTAATGATGTCGTTGAAAATACATAATTCCTTATGTATATATTTCCAATATTATTGTTTTCTGCATAATTATGTTTCCAGTGATGTAATACAATCCTTCACTCTCTATGTATAATTCAGACATATAATACCTCCATAAAAAAACTTTGACAAATCATATCTCCGAAAGTATTGGTTTCTCAGAGTTGGGAATGATATCAATTGATTTTTTTGATAGAACTGCATCACAAAAATTTCAATTTGAAACGTAGGTGTATGAATCACCATTATGTTGGATTTACACTCATCAGCAAATTATAATTAGAGCATTCTATGAAATCATAACATTACGATTAATTATTGAAATTTTGAAAAAAAAAATGGATTCAAGCCCTGTGGACAGGAGCTTTCTGGTGCTCTAGTTCTAACAGACAAATTATATCTCCGAAAGTATTGGTTTCCCAGAGTTGGGAATTATATCAATGTGATAGAACTGCATCATAAAGGAAGTTCAATTCAAATGATAGTTTATTTATCAAGTTTAAATGAGCAATCATGAGAATGAGAACTGCACCATGGAAGAAATCAAATTAAATCTGGCCAATTTTGCCCAATAACGAACTTAACCGAGATATTCATCTCCCTAACCTACTCTGAAAATTTCAACTACCTAGCTCATTCCGTTCGAGAGTTATATCTATGTCTATGGATGAAAAGCAGTCTCACTACTCTCAGATCTCTTACTTCATGTTCCGTTCCGAAATGTAAGACTTTTCTGAAAAACTAACTTTGGAGCAAAAAACTGAGATTTTTCTCACTTCACTCACAATTCTTCGATGGATTAGATAATGACATGTCTCAGGAAAATAATTTGACATTATGACAATTCATACATAGAATAATTATATCATTGTGTGACAACGTTGAAATACGATTTATTATTGAAATTTTGAAAAATCATATCTCCGAAAGTATTAGCTTGTTAGAGTTAAAAATTATATCATTGGATTCTTATGGTAAAACTGCTTATTGAAAAAATTCAATTTTGAATTTGTTTTGTAACAAAAAAATTTTTTTTTGTTACTCCGAAACCATCTGTCCGATTTTGCCCAATAACGAACTTAGCCGAGATATTTATCTCCCAAACCTACTCTGAAAATTTCAACTGTCTAGCTCATTCCGTTCGAGAGTTATCGTGCCTACGGCCGGACCGGCCGGACAGAATGATTTTCGACCACGAATTCATGATCAGTGAGTCGAGCCAAATCGTTTAAGAACATTTTCATCAAAAAATTCGAAAATTACAGACATTTGGGCAAATTGATAAGCACTCAGTTCCGAGGAACTAGAGCGCCAAAAAAGTATTAGTTTGCTAGAGTTGAGAATGATATCAATGGATTCTTATGATGAAACTGCATCTTGAAAAAATTTTATTTGATATTTGTAACATAAGAAAAAATTGTTTCGCTACTCTGGAACCGCCAGGCCGATTTTGCCCAATAACGAACGTAAGCGAGACATTTATTTCCCAAACCCACTCTGAAGATTTCATTTTCAGCAACAAATTCGAAAATCAGTGATATTTGGGCAAATTTGTAAGCACTCTGTGCCGAGGAACAAGAGTGCCAAAAATGAGGTAGGTAATACAAATTCTATGGACGACATATTAATTTGTATAATTCTACTCCTAGGCCTCCTCATATGTATTAAGTGTTGAATGAAGGACAGCATGACCAATAATTGATTAATATACTCGTAGATATTATATATCTTTCTCCGTGGGAGATAAATTAAATTGGAAAAAATATATATATTTATGTATTCTGCTAAGTGCCGACAGAACTGATGGAATGATTATTTAACTTCATTGTGACTTCTTAAACATCTCTGCCGAGGATTACTACATTGATTTATGCAGGTATAAAAATGCCATTCATCTATCTATCTATCCGAACAGTGAGTTCAAGAGATCTTCATAAATTGTTTATCTAGGTCAGTGGGCTGTTTGCTTTTGTGATGAACTGGGACAAATTGGTAATTGGGAACCTGGTTCTCAGATATTCCGGAAAATTGTTATTTTGGCTACGGCAACATTCCAGTCAAAGACATCGACTCGTTTTAAGATAGAACTTTAGTAAATGGGGCTGTATAACCGTGGATCATTATATTAATTTATCGAACGCAGTATTCCAGCTCATGAAAACGTTGACCAGAAAACTGTTAATAGTTCATCTTCTCGGGAATCTCTTATTATTATGGTTTATTATATGCATACTCATATTCTCCTTGGAGAATAGGTCATATTGATTGAACATGATAGATCAAAATGAAGAGTATATTGTGCAAAGGAAATAATTCAATGTCTGCAATAAACATTTCTGAACGTTCAATTGATTTCAGTTGGATTTATATATCTTCAAGAATATGTAATATTGCGAACTTTCGACAATGTAATACGCAGTTCGATTCTCGCATAAATCTGTTGCCGTTGGCGCGCTTGTTTTCCTTAACAATTGGACAAAATGTCGGTAATTTCCTGATGAAGAATCCAAGGTCAATCTTGATTACGTCTGTAAGCACGATTACTCTCGAACGAAATTTGCAGGTTAGATTTGAAGTCAAAATGCTAAGTGCTAAGAATATTGAGTGCATTAATTGGCAAAATCCACATTGTTTCGGAGTTATAGCCATCTGAAATATTGTTTTCCCCATAACTCGAAAAATACTGACCTGATTGGAAAACACCGACAGGTAGACTTATGTGAAATTTTATGAGGATCGTATTACTAGAAAATAATAAAAAATTATAAAAACATTAGATATGTATCTCAGAAACTATGAAATTTTGCAAGAGCCTTGAAAACTTCATGTTACAGTAAAGTTCTATATTCGAACACGATCGTATCTAGATTGGTGAAGATATTGCCGAAATATCGAAATATTCCAATGATCGATGTATACTTGTCCACTGGTTTTACACTCAACCAACAGAGATGTCAAATTTAAAAAGTCGATACGTCAGTTCAGGTTTTTTTGTGAGATTGGTTGCCTTCCTAGTCAACGAAATATTCATATTTGGGTAATTCTCATCAAATAATCATATTTCAGTGTAAAATATAAAATGTGGAAACATTGCGAAAAAATTATAAAACACAAGTTTTTTGAGTTATTCATAGATAATACAGACTGAAACGAAGAACACATTAAATAATAATTTTTTCGTCAAATTCAGAGAATTTAAAAAAATTATCATCCAGAGAAATCATGTGCCTTAACAGAGGAAAGATATTTTTCATTACCATCATCAGAACAATGATTAAATTCAAGGTATACAGTAATTATTCATATGCAAACGTGAGTTATACCCACCTGGAATATTATTTCCTCGATAACTCAAACAATATGGATTCGATCAAATTGAAGCTAGTTGTAGAATACGTCTCGATATAAAGACTTGTTTAAAATTTTGTAAGAACCGTACCCCTAGAAAATTTCAAAAAAATTACGAAAAAAATTTTGGTTCAAGCACTGACGTGGAGTCAGTGACTTTTCCGCGTATGTTCTATTGTCCATTCTCCTGTATTGTACACTCTTTATCGAATTTACCATGGTGAATTCTATTGTCTGTTCTCCAATATTTGACAATAGTACATACGCGCAAAAGCTCCTGACTTCACGTCAGTGCTTGAACCAATGTGTTCTAAAAAACTAAACTGATCTTATCGTATTTTAACCAACATAAGAGTTGTTGAGTTGCTCTTTGAGAAACCGATATTTCTTATTGAATCTTCTGTTCGGATAGTTCGGTTCTTGAGATAGAATAGAGTAAAAATATGTAGTAACAGCCAGAGGATATGACTTTTCGATAAGAAAATTATTCAAAAGAGGTAACTACCTTTTTTTCCTAAACATGCTTCAACTCGGTGGCTCAGTTACGTATGTAACGAGTATTTATTCATCAATGACATTAAATTATGGTATTTGCGGAGAAACAGCCACAAACTGATGATTCAACTACTATAATTCGTTCATGTTTCACCTGATCCCTATAATTTCATAAAGCGAGTTTGACGTCGAGCTGATAATTTCATCCTCACAATCCGGCGGATCCGAGGGCACCGGATTCGATTCCCCGAGCGAAAGAAGCTTTTCTTCAATTTTTTTTTTAATTTGAGCGAAGGCATAACTTCAAGGAACTTTACTTCCGCAGAGTAGACTGCCCGTATAGTATCACGAAATACTTCGAAGTTATGTTCATAGAATTCACAGAATTTCCATGTAGCTTCTTGCGAACGACTCTGATATTATATATTTATTTAGCTAGTCAATCAAATTGTCTGTAATTTTCGAATATTTTGCCGAGGATATTTTCAAACGATTAGTTTCGACTCAATGATCAAGAAGCTGAGGTCAAACTTGATTCTGTCCGGCCAGCCATCAGCACGATTACGCTCCAACTTAATGATTTAGAGAGTAGAAATTTTCAGAGTAGGATTGGAGTCCAAATGCGCTGGCATTTCGTTAACGGGCATAGTTAGTTGACAAATACAGACACGAAGACTTATCTCAGAAAAAATCCATCAGATATCGTTGAAATTCTGCGAGAGCCTTCAAAATCTTATTCTACAGTAAAGATGAGGGATAAAAATTGGTACAAGCCCTGTAGACAGGAGCTTTCTGGCGCTCTAGTTCAAACAGACAAATTATATCTCCTAAAGTATTGGTTTCTCATAGTTGAGAATTATATAAATGTATTCTTATGATAGAACTGCATCATAAAGGAAATTCAATTCAAATAATAGTTTATTTATCAAGATTAAATTAGCAATCTGAGAATGAGAACTGCACTATGGAAGAAATCAAATTAAAATAGCTGAAATGAATTTGACTCTCTCGTATAGAACACGATGACATGTACGAGTATGAACACAGAGCATATAATAGAGCTTAGATAGAATAATTATAGCATTCTGTGTAAACATAGAAGTACGATTCATTATGGACATCAATGGATTTTTATGGTGAAACTGAATCTTAAATAAAAATTGAATTTGAAAGTTGTTACTTAAAAAAAAAATTATTTTTCGTTACTCCGAAACCATCTGGCCTATTTTGCCCAATAACGAAATTAACCGAGATATTCATCTCCCTAACCTACTATGAAAATTTCAACTGCATAGCTCATTCCGTTCGAGAGTTATTGTAGAATTTTTTTTTTAAATTTTCAAATTTTTTTTTGACACTTTGGGGTAACCTGGTCAATACAAAACTTCACATGGGTATAAAGGTCATGATTCTACAATTTGATGCTAAATTTCAGATAGATCGAGTGATCGGTTTCGGAAATATTCATAAAAAATGTTTTTACTAAAATCGGCCACAACTCCGAAACCGCTTGATGGATTTTGCCCATTAACGAACTTGCCCGCGATATTTACGCTCCAAACCCACCTTTGCAAATTTCAATCCTCAAACTCCTCTCGTTCGAGAGTTATCGTGCCTACGGCCGGCCGGACCGGCCGGACAGAATCGATTTCGACCTCGGATTTTTGATCAGTGAGTCGAACCAAATCGTTTGAGACCATTTTCAGCCAAAAATTCGAAAATTACAGACATTTGGGCAAATTGATAAGCACTCAGTTCCGAGGAACTAGAGCGCCAATAAGCACTCAGTTCGTGGACAAGTAATGCCATTCGTTCAAGTCCCGGGCTTTTACATCAGATATGTGCAGACCCTGCGTAGTGATATTGGTTGGAGCTTTGGATTCATAGCACGGAGATATCGGGATAGATTCCCGAAGCCGAAAATTGTCTTCCCATGGCACAATTGTATGATTGAACTGATTGGTGTCCTTACGTCACCACAAACAAAGGAATGTTTATTTTCGACCAAACAGTACATGTATGTATTTGAATTGGTCCTTACATCATCACAGACACAGCACTGCTTATTTTTGACCCAACAGTGAAAGTATATATTTGAACAGAGACCTTACGCCACCACAAATACAGCAATGTTCATTTTCGAAACAGCAGTGAATGTATGTATGCGAATAATATCTTACGCCACCGCAAACCCTGCACTGTTCATTTTCGAACCATTAGTGAATGTATGTATTTGAATTAATCCTTACGCCACCACGGACACAGTACTGTTTATTGTCCACCCAACAGTGAATGTCTGTATTTGAGTCGAAACTAATCGTTTGAGATCATTCTCGGCCAAAAAGTGGACCATTGTTTTTGCAGTGGACGATTGTTTTTTACAGTAGAATTTATTTACTTGCATATAAATATTGGAAATATTATTTTTTTCTCCTGGAGCTAAGTCGATTTGGGCGAATGGGATAACTCGACTCATGCGTAATTCCGTGAGGATCGTTTGATTAGAAAATTTAAAAAAAACTGATAATCATGTAGCCCAGAAAGTCAGAAATCGCTGAAATTTTGAAAGATCCTTCAAAACAATTTTTAACAGCCAAGTTCTATATTCAAAATCGATCGGATCTATATTATTGTTCAGTGCCTGGATGGGTGACAGCTATGGCTATGAATTCGAAGAAACGTGTCAAAGCAGACCGACCTCACGTCAGTGCTTTTCCAATTGTTTCCTAAATGTCCGTTTCCAATTATCACCCCCAAAAATAAATAGATCTGTCCGAAATATCCGGAGTAGGATCATCCAAACCTAATAATCGATTTTCATGAACTTTCAGACGATATACAGGGTAATTGACGAAGACCGTTCGATAGAATATTTCAAACAAAGACTCGAGATAAACACTTGAAATGTTATAGTTAAGCTTTTTTAGGAGAGATGAATTCTTGGAAAAAAATTCAGATTCGTTCGACTTCCGGTTTCACCGGAAATTATATCAACTTTCGTTCTCTAAACGTTATACCTAGTTTTTTCATTGATAATATAAAATCAGATTATATATTATTCACATAAAATTCGTGTGAAATCTGAAAAAACCCTTTAAGTTTTCTCAAATAGGGCTTCATTCCAATGTTAATAACTTGTAGATTTTTGTATGAAAATTCCTAATTTTATAGCTTTTATCTCAAGACATAACAATACTTCTCCTTCGTTAATTAAAAATTTGAATGAATATACAGGGTGTTTTAATTTCAATGTCCCAGTCAGTCAAGACAAAAACCTCAAAACTCATTTTAACTAATGAAAACCCATTTTTTGTGTTGGTCAGCCGAAATCTACGTAAAAAAAAAGGCATTTTTCATTATACATACTACTGCTCTAAGATGCTTATTTCCCGAGATATTCGGTAAGTAAAGCAGTAGTATGTATTATAAAAAATTAGTTCAAGCCCTGTGGACAGGAGCTTTCTGGCGCTCTAGTTCAAACAGACAAATTATATCTCCGAAAGTATTGGTTTCTCAGAGTTGGGAATTATATCAATGTATTCTTATGATAGAACTGCATCATAAAGGAAATTCAATTCAAATATTAGTTTATTTATCAAGATTAAATGAGCAATCTGAGCACCATGGAAGAAATCAAATTAAAAATAGCTGAAATGAATTTGACTCTCTCGTATAGAACACGATGACATGTACGAGTATGAACACAGATCATTTAATAAAGCTTAGATAGAATAATAATTACATTCTGTGGAAACATAGAAGTAGGATTCATTATTGAAATTTCGAAAAATCATATCTCCGAAAGTATAAGCTTGTTGGAGTTGAAAATGATATCAATGGATTTTTATGGTGAAACTGCATCTTAAAAAAAAATTGAATTTGAAATTTGTTACATAAAAAAAATGGTTTTTTCGTTACTCCGAAACCATCTGGCCTATTTTGATCAATAACGAACTTAACCGAGATATTCATCTCCCTAACCTACTCTGAAATTTCAACTGCCTAGCTCATTCCGTTCGAGAGTTATTGTAGAAATTTTTGTTTTATTTTGAAATTTTTTTTTTGACACTTTGCGGTAACTTGCTCAATACAAAACTTCACATGCGTATAAAGGTCATGATTCTACAATTTGATGCTAAATTTCAGATAGATCGAGTGATCGGTTTCGGAAATATTCATATAAAATATTTTTACTAAAATTGGCCATAACTCCGAAACAGCTTTATGGATTTCGCCCATTGACGAACTTGTCCGAGATATTTACGCTCCAAACTCACCATGCAAATTTCAATACTCTAACTCCTTTCGTTCGAGAGTTATCGTGCCTACGGCCGGCCGGACCGGCCGGACAGGATCGATTTCAACCTCGGATTCTTGATCAGTGAGTCGAACCAAATCGTTTGGGACCATTATCAGCCAAAAATCAGAGTTAGAGGATTGAAATTTGCAAGGTGGGTTTGAAGCGTAAATATCTCGGACGAGCTCGTTAATGGGCGAAATCCATCAAGCGGTTTCGTAGTAATGGCCGATTTTAGTAAAAACATTTTTTATGAATATTTCCGAAACCGATCACTCGATCTATCTGAAATTTAGCATCAAATTGTAGAATCATGACCTTTATACGCATGTGAAGTTTTGTATTGACTTGGTTTCTGCAAAGTGTAAAAAAAAATTTTGCAAATAAAAAAAAAATTCTTTAATAACTCTCGAACGGAATGAGCTAGGCAGTTGAAATTTCCAGAACAGGTTAGGCAGATGAATATCTCGGTTAAGTTCGTTATTGGGCAAAATAGGTCAGATGGTTTCGGAGTAACGAAAAAAAAAATTTTTTTAAGTAACAAATTTTAAATTCAATTTTTATTTAAGATGCAGTTTCACCATAAAAATCCATTTATAGCATTTTCAACTTCAGCAAGCTAATACTTTCGGTATATGATTTTTTTAAATTTCAATAATGAATCGTACCTGCTATGTTTTCACAGAATGCTATAATTATTCTATCTAAGCTTTATTATATGATCTGTGTTCATACTCGTACATGTCATCCTGTTCTATAAGAGAGAGTCAAAATAATTTCAGCTATTTTAATTTGATTCCTTCCATGGTGCAGTCCTCATTCTTAGATTGCTCATTTAATCTTGATAAATAAACTATTATTTGAATTGAATTTCCTTTATGATGCAGTTCTATCATAAGAATACATTGATATAATTCCCAACTCTGAGAAACCAATACTTTGATATAATTTGTCTGTTTCAACAAGAGCGCCATAAGCTCCTGTCCACAGGGCTTGAACCAATTTTTAACGTAAATTCCAGCTGACCAATAAAAAAATTCTCATTTGAAAAAAAATACTTTTGAGTTTTTTGTCATGACTGACTTCGACATTGAAGTAAAAACATCCTGTATATTCATTTAAATTTTTACTTATCCAAGGAGAAGTATTGGTATGTCTTGAGATAAAAGATATAAAATTTGGAATTTTCATGCTAAAATCTACAAGTTATTAACATTGGAATGAAGCCCTATTTGAGAAAATTTAAAGGGTTTTTTCAGATTTCACACGAATTTTCTGAGAATAAAATGTAAGTGACACATTAAAACAATGTATAATTCAATGATTAATCTGATTATTAAAGAAAAAATTGTTTCAAGCCCTGTGGACAGGAGCTTTGGCGCTCTTGTTCGAACTTTGACAAATCATATCTTCGAAAGTATTGGAGTTGGGAATTATATCAATGGATTCGTATGATAGAACTTCATAATAATAGCAGAAATTAAATTCCAACATCATAAAAGAATTTAAATTCAAAAAGAGTGCCAAAAATTATTAATCCAAAACAAATAGACCAATTCTACCCAAGAACGAACTCATCCGAGATATTCGTTCCTCAATTCTATGATGGACGAAATATTTATCCCTCAAATCCACTCTGAAAATTATATTATATCAATTGAAACTTCAGCCAATATTTCAGTTCTGTTTTTACTGGAGATATTCTGAACTCAATATTATTAACTTACCATTACCATTCCCATCATCATATGGATTAACCATGGGCATTAAATATCAAAATTTGACATTCATGTCTCAGGAAAATAAGTTGACATGTATCAACACAGATAATATTATAATAATTCATAGATAGAATAATTATCGCATACACAGAAGTACGATTTATTATTGAAATTATGAAGAATCATATCTCCGAAAGTATTAGCAATGGATTCCTATGGTGAAACAGCATCTTGAGAAATATTTTGAAATTTGTATGTAAAAAAAATTTTTTTGATACTCCGAAACCATCTGGCCGATTTTGCCCAATAACGAACTTAGCCGATATAATATGTCCCAAACCTATTCTGAAAATTGCAACTGTCTAGCTCATTCCATTCGAGAGTTATCGTGTTAACGGCCGGCGGACGGCCGGACAGAATCGATTTGGACCACGTATTCTTGATCAGTGAGTCGAACCAAATCGTTTAAGACCATTTTCAGGCAAAAATTCGAAAATTACAGACATTTGGGCAATTTGATAAGCACTCTGTTCCGAGGAACAAGAACGCCAAGAACTGGGTATTACCTTTAAAATTCGAAATTTGCTATAATTTCCGGTGAAACCGGGAGTCGAATGAATCTGATTTTTTTTCCTAAGAATTCATCTCTCCTAACAAAGCTTAATTTAAAAATTTCAAGTGTTAATCTCGAGTCTTTCTTCAAAATATTCTAACGAAATGTCTTCGTGAATCACCCTGTATAGGAACAGTTTTTCTCACTGCACGATTCCGAAGGTTTATTATAATAATAATATAATTAGCCAATCCGAAAGCTCCAATATTGAAGTAATGAATAGTACATACTCAAAAATTGAGGGACGACGTCTTCATCGAAACACCTTGTTAATAGTGGGTATTACTATAAAGGTAACAACAGATAAATATAATTACTTCGAAAGGTCAGACATTAACAGCTGTAGCAAAAAGATCAATCACAAAGGAGTTGCGTAATGTCTATGCAGTGGACTCGGTCTCTGAAAATTTCCTACATTCCCGAGTAATTTTAATACTTTAGTCCATTAACATCCAGTAAATTGAGTATAATTTTCGTTTCACGCGAACGATGAATTTAGAACTAGCGGATGAAAATTAAAAAAGCACTGATGTGATTTCTGTCTGCTTTGGCACACTTGTTCATGTTGACCGATCTGAATTGAATCATCTCATAAACAAGCGCACAAAAGTAGACAGACCTCACGCCAGTACTTTTTTATTTTTTTTGACAAATCTATTTGTAACGTCAGTGTGGTCTACGCCTACCAGTTTTTTCATTGTTTGAAAACAAAGTGAAACAAGCCAGCGAACCCGGTACCGTTTGATTGTCGAGACTGCTTAATCATAACGCCACGGAGCTCATGAAAGGATGTCGTTCTCAGGCTGTATTTCAATGATATCGTACCTCCAAGATCATGTTGGATATATTTACCCACTATATATTTTAACAATATAGATCCCATCTAGAACTTGGCTGTAAAATAAGTTATTGAAGAATCTTGCAAAATTTCAGCGATATCTGTTGAACAGATACTGAGAAAGATAATTTTTTTTGCGCGTATGTTCTGGGAACATCGCGTTAATATTTTGTCCAAATGTCTGTAATTTTCGAATTTCTTGTCGAAAATGGTCTCAAACGATTGAGTTCCACTACCTGATGAAGAATTCTAGGACATATTTGATTCTGTCCGGCCGGCCGGCCGTCCGTTGCCACGATAAGTTGAGAACGGAATGAGATAGCGACTTGAAATTTTCAGGGTAGGTGGCGCATCCCAATACGATGAACAAGTTCGTTAATGGGTATAATAGGCCCAATGGTTTGAGAATAATAATTTTATTTTCAATCGATATTAATCTGATAGAATTGAAACTTGGTTTATGAAATTTTGTGAGAATCGCATAACTAGAAAATTTAAAAACAAATGATTAAAAAATATCTTTTATGTCACGATAACCTGAGAACGGAAAGAGGTAGCGACTTGAAATTTTCAGGTAAGGTTGTGCATTTGAATGCAACACTTTGTTTATAGGCATAATCGGCCAAACGGTTTTGGAGTTATAACCATCTGAAATTTGGTTGTTATTTCCACAATAACTCGAAAAATACAGAACCGATTAAATTCAAGCATGGTTATTAGTTGTATAATACCAACGCAAAAATTCCGACAGAATTTCGTGAGGATCACATAACTAGAAAGTAAAAAAAAATCATTGAAAACTATTGAAAAAAAAAATTATATATCAGTAACTATTCGTTTGGCATCGCTTAAATTTTGCGAGAGCCTTTAAAACCTAACTCCACTGCCAAAAGTTCCAATTTTGAACACAATCGGATATATATTTTTGGGGATTCGAGCTGCATTGTGAGAGTTTAGTAGATGGATGGATGACAGTTGCCTCGATAACTTGTTGCGTATCCAAATGGAAGTGTTAAGTTCGATTACGGGCATAATCGGTCTAACGGTTTCCGAGTTATACCCACCTGGAATATCATTTCCTCGATAACTCAAAAAATATAGACTCTATCGAATTGAAGCTTGATATCTGGTTGTAGAATATCGAAATAAAGACGTGTTCAAAATTGTATAAGAACCGTAACACTAGAAAATTTTTAAAAAATTATGAAAAAAAAATTGGTTCAAGTTCTGACGTGAAATCAGGAGTTTTGCGCGTATGTTCTATTGAACATTCTCCTGTATTAGACACTTAATTCGAATTTACCATAGTTAATTCGAATTAAGAGTGTCCAATACAGGAGAATGTACAATAGAACATACGCGCAAAAGCTCCTGACTCCACGTCAGTGCTTGAACCAATTTTCTACTCATACGTTCCTCACGAAATTTGATGCCGGTGTTTTTCAACTAAGTACAGGGTTTTAATTCGATCAGATCAGTATTTTCTGAGTTACTAGAAAAACAAAAAAACAGATGACTATAACTCCGGAAACACTCGGCAGATTTTGCTTTGTAATGAATTTGTCCGATTGTCATTAAAGGATACTGTGTGAGGTATATTCATTATTAAATGGTTCCTTCATGGGTTTTCTCACCCAAACTCTGAAAAATATCTATAAAATAAAAAATGTATTATTTTCTGAATTGCTTCTGCGTTAGAAACACAAGATATTCGTCCGAAACAATTTACCAAACAATTCTGAAGATTCTTGTTTGGTATATAACGAAGGAGTCTGGTATAGTCTCTGAAACGTTACGAAATAGTTGTTTTATCGTTGATGTTATTTCGTTATTGTTTGTTAGGCAACATTGTTTCTAACGCAGAAGCAATTCATTAAATAATATCTTTTTTACTTTATAGATATTTTGGTTGGGAGAGGAGATCCAGAAAGGGACCATTTAATAAAGAGATATTTATGAACCAAACATAAATTGCTCATTTCAACTTTCTAACTCATTTCGTTCGAGAGTTTCCTTTTTGTTTGGACGGCCGGCCGGACGTATAGAATTATATTTAACCCCGGATTATTTATCAGTGAGTCGATCTCAATCGTTTGAGTCCATTTTCGCCCAAAAATGTCAAAACAAGAGGGTGACGTCGGTAAGGATGGTGTTTTTAAAGGTGATGTCTAGAGCAAGAAGAACTCATAATTTCAGAACGAATTGCCCATGTAAAAGTTGCAAAATACCGAAGTTCAAAATGTTACCGATCCCTATGCGGCCTTGCCCTATTAGAACATGAACCTAGAACATAAACGTTTATGAGTGCCAAAGATGAATACTCTCTGCAACAACTCGTAGAAGTGGCCAATTGAAACCGATATATGTATAGCCATTCTCAGAAACTGCATCTACATTTTAGAGAAACGGTAGGACCCGTCGAGTTGGTATCAAAGGGAGACGCGGTATTTCTGACTTTAAATTTATACCATTGGCGTGCTTAATTCTAATGACTGATATTCTCACCGTTAGTGATTGTTTGCAGACAAGTTTCAAATTTAAAATCTAAATTCTTCATAAGTATTGGGCGGAATTGTAAAAGTTAAAGACTATTGATGAGATAAGTCAAAGAGCTTTTAGAATAATTCTGTGACGATACTCATGTAAGTCATATAAAGTTTTTGGGGTGATTCTTAGCCTCGCTTGGTGGTGATAGTAGCTGAGTCTAAAATACCAGAAAGGAGTTTCCTCCTCAATCCAAAGTTTCGGGTGTGAACATTTTTCAGAAATATTGACGCAATCTTGAACATGCCTCTGTTTCGTTTTCAGTTGGCCACCCTGAATCTTTGAAATTCAAGTCCATTGAGCCTAGATAGATTCAAATTAAACCCTCAATTTCCACACTTTATAATGAATCGATTCATTGCGGGCATATTCCACAAGGAACAGCGTGCTATCATTTTGCCACAATTTCTGTATTTTTCGATTTTTTTTGCGAAAATGGTTTCAAACGATTGAGTTGGATTCACTGATTCTGTCCGTCCGGTCCGACCGGCCGTTAGCACGATTACTCTCGAACGGAAAGAGTAAGAGGATTGAAATTTGCAAGGTAGGTTTGGAGCATAAATATCTCGGACGAAACGGGCGAAATCCACCAAGCGGTTTCGCAGTAATGGCCGTTTTTACTTAAAACATTTTTTATGAATATTTCCGGAACCGATTGCTCGATCTATATGAAATTTAGCATCCAATTAAAAAATCATGACCTTTATATGCTCAGGATTGTATTGATCGGAGTACCCTAAAGTGGCAAAAAAAATCAAAAATTTCAAAATTTCGTTTCCACCATAACTCGAAAAATACTGATCTGATTGATTTGAAACTGAGTATTAAGATGCAAAAGACCGAAGCAAACACTTTAGCAAAATTTCGTGAGGATCAGATGACATGAAAAGAATCGGAAAATTACCGTTATTTTGCGGAATATTTTGATTGAAATTCCAAAACCTAGTTTTTTTAAGTTAATGCTGCCCCTTCCTAGCATTTTTCGTTATGCCCATGCGCAGATGAGAAGTGATTGAACTATTGGAGTTTTCGTCTGAGAGGATTGCGGTTTGGGGAAGGAGGATGCTATTCCTCCATAGAATCTCCTGGAGAGGGTCTTCGCATGCGTGGATTCAGGATGCGATATCTCCTGAACTACTAGTGTTGGAGAATCGAAATTTTTTGTGAGGTGTGTGATTTTAAGAGGACTTTCAGCCGCGATTGCATTGCGCATGCGCAGAGGACAAGTTACTGTTTTTGGGTTGTATGTTTTAAATTGGAAGTGGCTTGGGACTATCAGTCATGGGTCTGATGCTGAGCCGATATTGTGAGGTTTTAAAAGAATATTCCTGGCAATTCTGTGGACGGACAAGTCAGTTCGGGGGAAATAGCGTTATTTGCGAGTTGGAGTGTCCGTTCCTTGGCGCTGCGGCTAATTTCGAAATTAATGTTATCCGTTACGGGCATTTACGTTATGCGTATGAGCAAACGAGAAGTGTTTTAACTGCTGAAGTTTTCGTCTGAGAGGATTGGGGTTTGAAGGTGCAGAATGTTATTTCTTTATATAATCCCCTTGGAGGTGTCCGTGCATGCGAGGATTGAAGCTGCGATATCTCCTGAACCAATGGTTTTGAAGAATCAAAGTTTTGTGTGAGGTGTGTGATTTTGTGAGGACTTTCAGCGGCAAGTAGATTGCGCAGGTGCAGGGGAGAAGTGGCTCGTTTTGGGTTGTATAGCTTATGTTGGGAGTGATTTGAGGCTAGCGGTCATGGAATTGGTGCTGAGCCGATAAAGTGAGGTTTTAAGAGAAATTTCATGGCAATTATGTGCACCAACAAGTCAGTTTCGAGGAAATTTAGTTATTTTCGAGTTGAATTGTCTGTATCTTAGCTCTGGGGCCCATTTATAAATAACTGAATTTGGAAGATCTATATTAAATAACGTTCGTATTTGGAGAATAGGTGCAACTGCGGCAAAGGGTCTCGAAAAAATATAAAAAAGCACTGACGTGAGGTCAGTACTCTTTGGCTTATTTGAATTAATTGGGGTCATAAATTGAGAGTGCTTTGTCTAAACTGGCATAAGGATAGGACAAACTAGTTCAAACAGACAAATTATATCTGGTATTAGTTTCTCAGAGTTGGGAATTATATCAATGTATTCATATGATATCACTGCATCATAAAGGAAATTCAATTCAAATAATAGTTTATTAGATAAGTAATTATAAATTACCTTGTAATCGATGAAAAATTTCCTGATCTACGTTCACCAAACTACAGAATTATGCTTTCAATATTTACGTAATATTTTCAAACATTTTCGGGTGAGGTCCCCGTTGCATCGCTAAAATACGAGTATTTCAACCCCAATATTTTTGAAGTTACAATATTCCCTTCTGTCAAGTTGACATTATGAGAATTTATACATAGAATAATAATTATATCAATCTGTGAAACACGATTTACATTGAAATTTTAAAAAATCATATCTCCGAAAGTATTAGCTTGTTAGAGTTGAAAATGATATGAGTGGATCCTTATGATAAAACTGCTCATTAAAAAATATTTGATTTGGAATTTGTTTCGTAAAAAAAAATTTTTTTTTGTTACTCCGAAACCATCTGTCCGATTTAGCCCAATAACGAACTTAGCCGAGATATTCATCCCCCAAACCTACTCTGAAAATTTCAACTCTCTAGCTCATTCCGTTCGAGAGTTATCGTGCTTACGGACGGCCGGCCGGCCGGACAGAAAAATTCCGACCACGGATTCTTGATCAGTGAGTCGAACCAAATCGTTTAAGACCATTTTCATCGAAATATTCCAAAATTACAGACATTTGGGCAAATTGATAAGCACTCAGTTCCGAGGAACTAGAGCGCCAAAAAGAACACAACTGACTCTCCTTAGTCACACAAGCTCGTAGAAGCTTCTGAGGAATCTACATGGGGAAGAGTTGGGAGGGTCAGTATAATCATAATGATGTTTATAGCACGCGCGCCAATTGCAGATTGACTTCACAATTAAAAAAGAAGGCTAAAATAGCATTGACGTGGGTTCAATCTGCTTTGGCGCGCGTGCTATAAACATAATTATGATTATACTGAACCTCCCAAGTCTTCCCCATGCAGACCCCTCAGAAACTCCTAGGAGCTCGTTTGACTAAGAAGAGTCAGTTGTGTCCTTTGTTAACTTTTTTACTCTATCCTTATGCCAGCTTAGACACAGCACTGTTAGGCCGCTCGTACACCAGCACGACGCGACCGCAACGCTACCGCGACGATACTTTTTAACGAGGAAAATGCGTCGCGTCGCCGTATCCTTGGTGTGGGCGCTTCTATGAATTACCACGTACCGCGACTGCGAAGCGACACGAAGTCGCGGTCGCGTTGCGGTCGCGTCGTGCTGGTGTACGAGCGGCCTAAATTTATGACCCGACAGTGAATGGTTGCCACTACCCTATGGGTAGATCTCCGGCTCGTTTATCCACGGAGCTTGAAACCCCTCATCATTAAATTCAAATTAGCCAACGTGAACACGAGCGCCAAAGAGTACTGACTTCACGTCAGTGCTTTTTTATTATTTTTGCGCGTATGTTCTGGGGAACATCGCGTTAGCATTATCATATCAGTTCTATCAAAGACCCATTGATATAATTTCCAACTCTGAGAAGTCAATACTTGCAGAGATATTTGAATTTAATTTCTTTTATGATGCAGTTCTATCATATTGTTATCATTCTAAACTCACACAAGGCTGCTCGGATGTTCAACAATAGCTTGGCAGTAGAGTTATGTAGGTTTTGAAGTTTCTCGCAGAATTTCAGGGATGTCGGACGAATAAATTCCGATATATAGAATTTTTTTCAACGTTTTTCAATGATTTTTAAAATTTTTTTTAGTGATACGATCCTAACGAAATTTTGCAAGAATATTTGCGTCGACATTCTACTATTATTAACCATGTTTGAATTGGAAAGGTTTAGTGTTTTTCGAGTTATTGAGGAAATAACAACCAAATTTCAGATGGGAATTCTGGAAGGTGATTAATATAATATCAAACATATATCAAATGATCTCAAGAATTTGCCGTTTTATTTCCTGAAGTTAGTTTGTGCACGTCTGTACAACGTTCTGTTATTACTGATTATGAGGAATATTCAATTTCCGAATGTGTTACACTTACCCTCCATACATCTCCTTGGTTCACAGGAGTCTCATGAAATTTGTCTTGGAAACCCAGACCGGTATGATTGCACACTCACTGGAATCCGGATGAAAACGAAATCAAGTTTCGTTATTGAAAACGACATCCATTGTCGCAGATCCCAAATGTGTTCTTGAACTCATGCCAGATGAGATATTCGATTTAAAGTTATCAGACTTGGCACCCCAATGTTTTGTCTCTTGTTGTGACTCACAATTGATGTCTTAAACGTTCCATACACGATACGATTTGTGCACCATCTTAGTGGGTTGAGCGTGCCATTTGTTCTTGATAAAAGGCAATTTTATAATTTACACATTTACGATTCAGTTGTATCAAAAACTAAATCTCTATTACTTTCATACCAACAATACCTAAATTCCATAATGAGTTTCGAGAAAAATGTTTAATCCATATCCAGATACTCCGCAATACCATATTACATCATTGTTGTGTTAACCATTTGGGAAATCTAGGACGTTCGAAGTCTTACTATTCGAGAAAACCCTAAAAACTAGAGATTTTCAGGGTAGGTTCGGGGCCTGGAAACGCTGACCGTGTTTGTGAAATATACACATAACTCTATGATGATCAGTATCTGAGTAAATTATTCATTGGCTGCTATGAATTTGTTTTACTAGTCATATTATTTTTGGTCTCTGGAAATATCAATAGATAGCGTTATTTTACACAAGTAACTACAGTACAAATTTTGTCGCCGGTCTTATGTTTCGGAAACGATGTTTCCATCTTCTGAGACGAAGAGTAACTAAAGCATGCCATCAATTACTACTCTCAAGTATGGGCTGACATTTATTTATTTATTTATTTATTTAAAATACAAATAAGAGTAGAGACTTATGCCTATAAACTCCAAACGAACTAGGAAAAATGGACCAATGTACAGACTATTCATCAGTAAAAATTATATAGTAAAGAAAATATAAACACTAAAAACTCAATATGAACTCTAAATAGGCAGAAAAAAAAATGAAATCGAATGCCCTCGAATCAGCTCAACTGGTGTTGTATACGACTCAGACTGTCCAAGCTATTCTTGAACGAATTGATCGATGCGCTGTCCACAACCGAAGCTGGAAGCCCATTCCATAAATCAAACACTCGGTTGGTCAAAAATAGCTGTCTTTGAGTAGTTAATTATATATTATAACCTTACAATTTGACGGAATTTTCTGAAATTTCATGTTTAGATTGCAACAAGTGTTACGTCAGGCAAACAACCAGAAACATTCTCACACGGTATAAGAACTATACAGGACACATTCGAAAAAAAATATCGTCAAATCTGCTGTTGAAATCACTTTTTAATAACCGGCCACTCAATTTCAGAAAATTCCGTCAAATTGTTGAAAAATTCCAATGAATTGTTCGTAGGAACACTTGAAGGTACTGAAAAGTATAAGAGAAAATATGTTTTACTCAATAATGTTCTAACCCCTATTAACAACTCACTGTTCTCACTAATCGGTTTATATGACTTACCCCCGTTTTCTGAAAGGCTGATCAACACAAATGTTAACTAATCAGTGATCAATCTCTTGTTAACCCTCATGTGACTTGCGCAAAGCGCAAAAACTCGGACTGATTTGACATCAACAATTCTCTTTACTTTGATCAGCCTTTCAGAAACTGAGTGTTATATGGGACGGTTTCTGACGCATTTGAATGGAGTTTATCTTCAGTTTATTTACTGAATTCTATTGAATTTGACAGATAAACTGAAGATGAACCACATGTTATATTCCTCAGAAACTGGCCCCAAGGGAATAATGTCAACCCATACTTGGGAGTGGTGATTGATAGCATGCTTAAGTAACTCTTCGTCTCAGAAGATGGAAACAACGTTTCCTAAACATGTGTCTGGCGATAAAATTTGTAGTGGTCAAGATTGTGGTTACTAGTGTAATGTAACGCCGTCTGTTGATATTTCCAGAAAACAAAAATAAAAAGAAAACTAAAAAAAAAAATTCGTGAAACACTAGAATTACGTAGACAGTATTTTATTAGCTGTGAGAATATTAACCTGATTTAGAGAAAGTGTGTAGTTAGACTTTTCTGATAGGATTTCATTAGGAAATCATAATAATCTAGTCAACAAGCGCTTTGTAGGTCAAAATTTTTGCGTATTCTCTGAAAATTATGATTGAGGTGTCATTCGATTCGAAATGGCATGTAAATAGTTTTTGAGAAAATTTTAAAGCCGCTCGCAAAAATTGCAATAGTTTCAAACAATTAAGTGAATAAAAAATGGGTTCAAGCCCTGGGGACAGGAGCTTTCTGGCACTCTAGTTCAAACAGACAAATTATATCTCCGAAAGTATTGGTTTCTCAGAGTTGGGAATTATATCAATTTATTCTTATGATAGAACTGCATCATAAAGGAAATTCAATTCAAATAATAGTTTATTTATCAAGATTAAATGAGCAATCTGAGAATGAGAACTGCACCATGGAAGAAACCAAATTAAAATAGCTGAAATGAATTTGACTCTCTCTTATAAACAGGATGAAATGTACGAGTATGAACACAGATCATATAATAAAGCTTAGATAGAATAATAATAGCATTCTGTGAAAACATAGAAGTACGATTCATTATTGAAATTTAGAACTTCATCTTAGCAGAAATTGAATTCAAACATCATAGAAGAATTTAAATTCAACAAGAGTGCCAAAAATTATCAATCCAAAACCAATAGACGAATTCTACCCAACAACGAACTCATCCGAGATATTCATTCCTCAATTCTATGATGAACGATAATATATATCTTTCCTCAAATCTACTCCAATACGCCAATATTCCAGTTTTGTTTTTAGTAGAGATATTCTGAACTCAATATTATTAACTTACCATTACCATTCCCATCATCATATGGATTGACCATCGGCATGAAAATAGCAACCAACAGAAAGTATGATATTATATTATCATTCTCATATTTATACGATTGCTGGAATGAAAAACGTCATGTCTAAGGAAAAGTTGACATTATAACAATTCATAGAATACCCACATAATAATTCTATCATTCTGTGAAAACGTAGAAATTCGATTTACATTGAAATTTTAAAAATCATATCTCCGAAAGTATTAGCTTGTTAGAGTTAAAAATGATATGAATGGATTCTTATGACAAAACTGCTTATTAAAAAAAATTTAATTTGGAATTTGTTTCGTAAAAAAAAATTTTTTTTTGTTACTATGAAACCATCTGTCCGATTTTGCCCAATAACGAACTTAGCCGAGATATTTATCCCCCAAACCTACTCTGAAAATTTCAACTGTCTAGCTCATTCCGTTCGAGAGTTATCGTGCCTACGGCCGGACGGCTGGCCGGACCGGCCGGACGGCCGGACAGAATGAATTTCGACCACGGATTCTTGATCAGTGAGTCGAACCAAATCGTTTAAGACCATTTACATCGAAAAATTCGAAAATTACAGACATTTGGGCAAATTGATAAGCACTCAGTTCCGAGGGACTAGAGCGCCAAAAAGAAGGGGCTTTGGTATTTCGTCAATATCTCAAAAACTATTTGAGATAATTCAAATTTAAATAAAAAAAGATTCGAGAAGAGGAGTAAATTTCCTAACAAAAAGTCCCAACTCCCGAAACTAGGACCAATATTTGTAATTTTCCGAGAGGGTTGAAAATACTCCCGAAAACGGGTACTCCGGCTTGCGTAAGCCTCGCCCCCTTCGGACCTTTCATGAATAAATATTATTTAAACTTATTAAATATGGAAATACAAAATTTTAAACGGCGTGTGCAGGATAGATCAATGAACAATAATCCGTGGTCCAAAATTTTTTATCGTGACTTTTCAATTAGTTATCCATTAGTTAATTAACAATTTTTTGTAGCATGAATATTAACATTGCAAGTGCGATAATTGTTAAACTATTAATCTGAGAATTTCTTCCTTGTGTGGAGTTATTTCTCAAAGGACTTGGAATAGATTCCCGTTGGAAAATTGGAAAAAATTTTAATTTTCGTTTTGTTATTAACAATTTACTTAAGTGAAAAATTATAAAGCTTCAATAATGTTTCAAAAGAAAATTTTAAATTATGTCATAAACAACGCATTGGTTTATAACAATTTATTAAACAATAGGAGATAATAATTATTAAAAATCATTTTTGAGTAGTTTCTGATCATAAGAAAACGGATCAATAACAATAATAGTAATATTAAAAATTGAAGCAATATAATTGTTCACTTAAGTAAATTGTTCATAACAATACGAAAATTAACAATTTTTAAAATTTTCCAATAGGAATCTATTCTTAGACCTTTGAAAAATAGCCTCACGAAAGTAAAAAAATTCAGATTAATATTTAAACAATTAGCGTACTTGCAATGTTAATGTTCGTGCTACAAAAAGTTGTTAATTAACTAATGAATAACTAATTGAAAAATCACGATAAACATTTTTGGACCACGGATTTATATTGACTGATCTATCCTGCAGGTGCCTGAATTTTTTCAATTCTTTATTTTCATATTTCATAAGTTGGTACTTTTTGTTACGAAATTTCCTCCTTTTCTCGAATCTTTTTTTTCCAATTTGAATCATCTCGGATAGTTTTTGAGATATTCGCGAACAATTAAGTGAAAAAACGATGGAGCTTTGGTTCTTCGCCAATATCTAAAAAACTATCTGTGATAATTCAAATTTGAAGAAAGATTCGAGAAGAGGAGGGAATTTCCTAACAAAAAGTCCCTTTGTTAGGAAATTTCCTCCTCTTCTCGAATCTTCTCTCAAATTTGAATTATCTAAGATAGTTTTTGAGATATTGGTGAAAAACCAAAGCCCCTTTTTTTTTACTTAATTGTTTATAACTATTGCAATTTTTGCGAGCGGCCTTAGCGTTTTCTCAAAAACTATCTACATGGTTATCGTGAGATACATAGAAGTCACACTGTGTGGTTCAGTGCTCTTTGTTTTCGGGATATTTAGTGTTTTCAAGACGTAATAAATTCATTTTAAGCGTATTACAGTTGTGTTTGGTTTTTCAAATATATTGTGGCGGAAGGTTTATGTTTTCACACTGGTTTTATATACTGGCTATTCAGAGTTTTTAATTACTACCAGGTATTGTTTACTTGTTTAAGGGTGATTATTGCATGTCAGAGAATCCATTGCATGCATTCTTTGTTGCGCATTTGTGTGTTCACGCATAGATAGCGCATGACAATTGCAACAGATTGTAACAATAATACTCATACCTCGGTCGTGTTAGTGTGCACAGATGATGCGAGAGTAGCAGGTGTGCACATTTTTATCATTTTGGTATCATTTATTACGCGTGCTAATATCGACCAGCTGTTTGCTGATTCTTTCATTCCTTTTGATTTGTATCCTTTTCTCCGTGGCCCTCCATATCTGTTTGTTGGAAGTCTCTCGTATAGGCCCACGAAGAGTGAAAAGTTCATCCTTCTCCTTCCTAGACCCCTGTTATATCGATAGATAAACTCTATAATGCCGCAAATTTGCCCAACTTGCACGAGGGCTCATGATGACCCAAAAAATCCGAGAGTACAGTGCTCAATTTGCCGTAAATTTTATCATCCGGAATGTGCTAATCTGTCCTCCAATGACGCGGCATATATCGTAGAATCGAATTCCAAGTGGAACTGTTCATCTTGCGATGCATGTAAACGTTCTTTGCGGAGTCATTCACAGTCATCCCCTGCACCATGTGATCAACCAATAACTATGGAGCATTTTTTTGAATTAATGAATAAAATAGGTGCTATGGCAGATGACCTGAAATCGATCAAAAAAGGCCAATCTGCATTGGTTGATGAGCTAGCAAAAATTAGAACTACTATGGAGGGTCATTCGACGATTCTGAGTGAACATGGTGCAGCTATCTCGGATTGCCGGGACAGAGTGGAAAAGCTTGAAAATTCTCGTTCCGAGCTGTCTGCTGGTGTGGGGAACGTGATTGAGGAATTCGAGCGGCTGAGGGAGGATATGCGTCCTTCTTCGGCGGGTGGTCTTCCTGTCGGCCCTGGTCGGACTGAGCCGGAGGAGGTTGTTGAACGTGTGAGGCGATCACTCAATATTATTATGAGAAATGTCCCTGAATCAGCCGACTTGGATGATCGCCTCATAGCTGCGAATGTACTTCGATGCATCCATGACTCGTCTAGAGACTTGATCGTGGGAACGTCTCGTCTGGGAAAGGCTGGGCCAAATCGCCCTCGCATGCTAAAGGTTTCGTTGGTGAATAGTGGTAGTGTTTCCACGATGCTGAGAAATAAAAGAAAGCTCATCTCGTTTCCTGAATACAAAAACATCCATCTTTCCGACGATAAAACACCGAAACAGATTGAGGAACTCAACAATCTGCGCGCAGAACTAAGGCGGAGGGAGTCAGCGGGGGAGAAGGATTTGACAATAAAATATGTAGGAGGAGTCCCATCTGTCGTCAGCACCATTTCAAAAAACTAGAACATCAGCTAAATGAGTGGAGCTTCGTGTATTCAAATGTACAGTCCCTTAATTCTAAGTACCGTGAGATTTTGGCTTTCACTGAGGTTCACGAGCCTTCGTTCATTCTGATCTCAGAATCCTGGTTGATGGCGGGTGTGTTGGATTCCTCAGTTCACATACCTAACTATGATGTTTTTAGAAGCGATAGCTCCACGACTGTGGGCCACGGAGGTGTATGCATCTATGTAAGAAGGGAGATTTTGGATGCATCCAGGATTTCCGTTTCAAGATTTGACTCCCCTGGTATAGACAACATATTTCTGAAGATAGTTTTCAACGGATTTACATTAACAATTGGATGCGTGTATCGTCCCCGAGCAGGTCCACATGACCTTGCCCTATTTGACCATCTATTCCATTTGAGCTGTACGGAGAAAAATATCCTTATTGCCGGGGATTTCAATCTTCCTGACCTGTCGTGGC
The DNA here is from genome assembly GCA_937662695.2 of Halyzia sedecimguttata. Taxonomy (NCBI): domain Eukaryota; kingdom Metazoa; phylum Arthropoda; class Insecta; order Coleoptera; family Coccinellidae; genus Halyzia; species Halyzia sedecimguttata. Next base: position 2,169,119 of record OW569416.2, on the reverse strand, counting down.
CCTTAAGCCCCATTTCTCCAACACAGGCGGCATATTCGCAGTTCTACAACATGATGCAAAGTTCAAACTTCACCCAACTTGTTCTCAAACCCACAAGATATCGTCTGGGGCAGAATCCTTCATTGTTAGACTACATTCTTGTAGGTGATCGCGACCTGATTTCTGAAATTGATTACTTTCCCCCATTCGGAAGGTCGGATCACGTTACTCTCAAGTCATCCATTCAGTTTTTCGCCAGTTCGCCTCAGAAATTATTGAAGAAGACAATTGAAGTTATCAATTATGGTAAACTTAACGAGGATCTTGCTGGGGTTGCGTGGGCCGATCGGTTTAACCATCTTAAAATGGAGGAAATGTGGGGTAAACTCATAGAGATCCTGAATAGTGCTGTGATTTCAAATACGGCATACAGGGAGGTCAACTCCATTCCGGGGAAGCCTTGGATTGATGGTAACATTTCTGGAATGATTCGTCATAAGAGGAGCTTATGGCAGAGATTCTTGAGAACACGCTATCCGGCAGACTATAGTGCTCACCGTAAATATTCAAACCTTTTATCCTCGTGTATTGACAAGGCCAAGAGGGACTACGAGTTTAGGGTTGCCTCTTCGGATGATAAAAAGAAGTTCTTCAGGTACGTACGGACTTTCCTTGATGCTAAGGTTTCTGTACCGCGGGTTCGAGATGCTTCTGGGTCTATCTGTCCGGACGACCGTACTGCTGCGGAAGTATTCGCGGAGTATTTTTCTTCTGCTTACTCTGCCGAACCGATTGGACCAATACCTCGCATCAGAAGAGATAGTTCGATGCTGAGATTGAGTGAAATTTCATTTTCGCCGGAAATTGTGAGGAAACAGCTGGATCTTCTCCGGATTGGTTCAGCTCCTGGACCCGACGGCCTCTCCAATAGGTTGTTGAAGTTTTGCGCGGCCTCTCTGTCTTTTCCTCTATCTATGATTTTTGAGGAATCCTTCCGGTGTCATTGCCTTCCTGGCCCATGGCTGAAAGCTTCAGTAACGCCTATTTTTAAAAAAGGGGACAAACTTTCAGTTTCTAATTACCGCCCTATCAGTTTGACTTGTGTTGCGTCTAAGGTTTGTGAAAGAATTATTGTAGACCAGATGCTTGTTTTTTTACTGGAAAACAGTATTCTTCCAGATTGTCAGCATGGTTTCCTCCCTGGCAGGTCAGTGTTGACCAATCTTCTGACATGTATCAACGACTGGACTAGGGCTGTAGACAGGGGGGAACCAGTTGATATAATATATCTGGATTTTTCCAAGGCATTCGATAGGGTTCCTCATCGAAGACTCCTTTCTAAGGTTCAACATTTTGGGATCGCGGGTGACCTGCTTTTGTGGATACGGTCGTTTCTGACCTCAAGAGAATTTAATGTCAGAGTGTCGGATAGAACATCATCTGATTCACCTGTTCCTGGAGGAGTACCACAGGGATCTGTTTTAGGACCATTGCTTTTCCTGCTTTACACTGCTGATCTTCCATCTTCGATTAAGTCTTCCTGTTCTCAGTACGCAGATGATACGAAAATTTATAACAACCCCATCACCAGCACTGCTGCTATCCAGGCAGATTTAGATTCAATATCGGAGTGGTGTAATGATTGGTTGCTGCCACTGAACATCGACAAATGTGTGGTGCTCCATGTTGGTAAGAATAACCCCCAGCATGTTTATCATTTGTCAGGTCAACCTTTAAGAACAGCGGATGAGCATAACGACCTTGGAGTGATCATTTCTCGAGATCTCAGTTGGAGTAAACACATTCAGCATATAACTTCGAAGGCGAAACAGGTCACTTTCCTCATTTCCAGGGCCTTTTACGGATGTGATCCTCAGGTGTGCAGTAAAATATACTCTACCTTCATCAGACCAATCATGGAGTTCGCGGGACCTGTATGGTATCCCAACTTAAGAGGAGACGCTGAATTACTGGAGTCCGTCCAACGACGAGCTACTCGTATACCCTATGGCGTATCTCGTCCAGATTATTTTGGTAGGTTGCAGATTTTTGGTTTGAGCACTTTCGAAAAACGGCGTGAGAGAGGGGACCTGATAATCGCATACAGAGCTGTGAACAATCTTTTGTACGGGATAGATACTTCAAACATTTTCAGGCTAAACAACAATAACTTAAGAGGCCACAATTACAAACTCCATAAGGAAAATTTCAAGACTGTTCCACGCCAACACTTTTTGTCAAATAGAATTTTTCAAGTTTGGAATGCCCTCCCAACGGGAATAGTGAACTCCCCTAGTGTTAATTCATTCAAGAATGCCTTGGACTCATGGAGTGGGCGGTTTCCAGTGTAGTGTTTCTTTTTGGTTATTTTGTTTTATTTTATTTTATGTTTTTTTTGCTCTTGTTTCAATTATGTGTTTCTCTACAATACACAAAGTGTTTTAAGTTGTTCACAATGTGACTTAAGTTTAAGTTCTTTACATTTAAAATGTATATATTTTTTTGAGCCCCTATAGGTGTTAGCCTTGGCTCTTATGAATTTAATAATAATAATAATAATGCCATTCCGAATCGAACGACACCTCAATCATAATTTTCAGAGAATACGCAAAAATGTTGATCTAAAAAGCACTTGTTGACTAGACTATAAAGCAAATTTGCAAGTCCATCGAATGTTCTTACCTTGATTATCAAGAGAAATTCATCATCGAAATACCGACCAGATCGCTCTCAACCTATCTAAATAGTTGAAAAGTAAAACCTTATTGGCTTGTGGAATCTTTTCAACTACATCTTCTGTCTCTATACATTTCCGAAATTACATCCTGTTTGAAATTTTCAGACTTTTTCAAGATTTCTCTACTTCATTAATAAGGATGTCCTTGTGGAAGAAAAGAGGATATTTTGCCAGAATATATTTCCAGTCTAGCAGTCTGTCTTGGCTGATTGGAATCATGCCAAAGTGGTTTTCGAGAGTGTGCCTTGATTAATATTTGTTTCCATTCATAAATTTCAAAATTGTTGATTCATATTTCTGGGAATTATTATAGTTATTTCAAGAAAAAATTGCATAATATACTTAAATATTCAGCTTACATTTCTGCGTTCATTTCATATGGGATTTGTTCGAGATAATTTTGCATTTTGCAATGAAAATATAAAATATCACGCCATTCGAGTCGAAATAAAAACAACAAATTTTTGTAAATAATTGATTGTCTAAATTATCCTTTTTGACTATTGACCTCCACAAGAGATATTTCACACTAATATTTTAGATGAAACACTTAATGACTGCTTAAGATAATTCACATATCTTAAACGTGACTTATTGGAAACACAATTCTTCCAATGAGATATGGTTTCTGTGAACAGTGAATGGGTTTTGTCGAAATCTAAAAAAACCTAAACTGAATCAGTGAGTCATTTAGATAAGAACCAGTACCTGCTTCTTCCGCCAAATGCAAGTATGAAAACATGAATACTGTCCCAATGAATTTGTCTTAAAATTGATTATGTCGATCGACTTTCTGAGAAAGATACCATTCATAATAAGTATTACTACTCGAATGAAAATTCATCTGAAATTTGTCATCTAACCTCAAAAATTTCTGAATAATATTCAATAATAAATAATTCTGAAGATTTCCACTCAATGTCTACATTAGGCGAATGATTTAGGTTCAGAAACGTTACAGGAAATATTTTATATCATTGTTGCTGTTTCGTTACTGTTTATTAGGTAACGTTGTTCTATAATGCTTCTGACAAATATGTTCTACACAAAATGTACTTTACAGACTTGCTATAATATTCAAAAGGGCAATTGTTGAACCCAATTTAAAAAAAGAAATTCATATGTCGTGAACGTTCTAACTTTTGGGAAACAGGGTGATAAAGTTTCGAAAAAAAGTATTTTTTGATAACCACTGTGTGTATCTTACTGAAATTTGCTATTCAATACGCTGTTCACTTTTATAGCCAGATTAGTCACCCATCCAGGTACAATACATACATTTTCTGTTTGGTCGAAAGTAAACAACGCTTTATTTGTAGTGGCGTAAGGACACAAAACAGTTGAATCATATACAATTGTGCCATGAGATAAAAAAAACCCCCAAATTCATAAAATAACCAATCATATACGAAATTATTCACGTTTCACGTAATTTTGTACCTTTTTGTAAATGCGTGGAAGCTGAAGAAACAATAGATCACTTGGTTAATAATTATTTTATATATTAATTTCAGGACGGTTTCAGGGCTATTCACAATGTTTCTGTATCATTGTTAGAATGTTTAGTGAATTTTAAATCAATTTGAAAACCATGGAATATTCAATTCTTAATTTGTTTGCTTTCTCCCCCGGTCTTTTCTTTTTTGGCGCTCTAGTTCCTCGGAACTGAGTGCTGATCAATTTGCCCAAATGTCTGTAATTTTCGAATTTTTCGATGAAAATGGTCTTAAACGATTTGGTTCGGCTCACTGATCAAGAATCCGTGGTCGAAATTCATTCTGTCCGGCCGGTCCGGCTGTCCGGCCGGCCGGCCGTAGGCACGATAACTCTCGAACGGAATGAGCTAGAGAGTTGAAATTTTCAGAATAGGTTTGGCAGATAAATATCTCGGCTTAGTTCGTTATTGGGCAAAATCGGACAGATGGTTTCGGAGTTACAAAAACAAAATTTTTTTTTACAAAACAAATTCCAAATTAAATTTTTTTCAATGAGCAGTTTTATCATAAGAATCCAATGATATCATTTTTAACTCTAACAAGCTAATACTTTCGGAGATATGATTTTTCAAAATTTCAATAAAAAATCGTATTTTTACGTTTTCACAGAATTATATGATTATTCTATGTATGAATTGTCATAATGTCAACAAGCTAATACTTTCGGAAATATGATTTTTCTAAATTTCAATAATGAATCGTACGTACTTCTATGTTTTCACAGAATGCTATAATTATTCTATCTAAGCTTTATTATATGATCTGTGTTCATACTCGTACATTTCATCCTGTTCTATAAGAAGGAGTCAAATTCATTTCAGCTATTTCAATTTGATTTCTTCCATGGTGCAGTTCTCATTCTCAGATTGCTCATTTAATCTTGATAAATAAACTGTTATTTGAATTCAATTTCCTTTATGATACAGTTCTTTCATACGAATGCATTGATTTAATTCTCAACTCTGAGAAACCAATACTTTCGGATATATAATTTGTCTGTTTGAACTAGAGCGCAGAAAGCTCCTGTCCACAGGGCTTGTTCAGGCTGAGTTTCGGGTTCCTTGGAGAAACCTCTCTGCTTCTTGAAGGAAGAACCTATATTGAATACAAAACTGCCTACAATATTTAATATTTCAGCTTATTTTACAATTTAATTTTTTGCGCATCATAACACTTCGGGAAGAAAGGTATTTTTGCAGTAGTTTTTCCCTGAGCTCTAGTAACATACATCGTATTCTATGGTACCCCGTTATACGAACCTCTGCTAACACTGTTTTACTTGCATACAAATACATTAATAGAATATAAATGAAATTAATAAGTGTGGATTGTTGTGCGTTGGGGAATCAAATAAATGTTGCCTAATTTGCATTTTCGGATGAAAATTCCTAGGCGCCTACCGAAGTTATAATTCTCAAATGAATAAATCATATGTTTCTTTCAACAATGGTGACTCAGGATTACTTCCTTCTACAACTTGCCAGGAATAATTAATCACAATTCCTCTCTATTGAAGAAGACACGCTTCTGCTTCAAATAAGAAAATGAGGAAAGCTTAGTATAAGGTGATTGTTCGAGTGAACATAATATGTTAGCCGAACCCAGAATAAATTACTCCATTCATCAGTATGATAAATTATGCATTAATTATGCTATATCTGAATAAAATATTCCAATCTCAATGTCAATACCAAAGCATCGACTCTTTCACTTGCATCCTACCCTAAGGAAATTCAAACTTTTTTCTTATCCTGCCTTGAAGGAACGAATGTATTTCAACAATATTTCCAACTTGAGAATAATGTGAAAGATTTGATTGTTTTATAGTTAATGGTAATGTAGAACATTAAATAAAATGTATGGGTGGAGTAGTTATTCAAATGAGCTAGACAACTAGATTGTGCTTGTTGATATTTCTCATTATATATCATTCCAAACAACAGTTAACTCTATGATGGTCCTCAATATTTGCCATTGATTTTTCACAATCAAACCATAGGTTATGAGTTCAGACTGAACTACAACTTGAGTACACTTACCTCCAATCCATCATCCTACATTCCTCCAATCAAAGTGTCAACAAAAAACTATAAATCTTACTTAGGCTACTTATATCTGATCTTTCATTCATGGTATTATTTTGGGCTATGTGCACCATTTCTAGAAAATCTTTTATCTTAGGGTTCTTATCTCTTTCTAATATTCTTGTACTCACAAAGTTCATTTTATGGCCAGTGTCGCGAACGTGCTTGGCTAAGGCACATCTGTCAGGTCTCATACGGCTGTCACTTTTGTGAGAACATTCTTCCCGCCAGGGATCTTGAAGTCTGACCCACGTATATTAGTTCGCAATTGAAGCAAGGAACTTGGTAAATAAGGTCTTTTTGTGACATCATTGATACAGGATCTTTTTTCCTTCTGAAAAATCTGCCATTGTTAACCAAACCATAGAATGCAAAATGACAATGAGTTTCTGATCTGAACAACTTTGTCAACCTGCTAGTCAAACCTCTAATGTACGGGAGAGTAACAAACTTCCGTGCCACCTGTTCTACCTCAGTAGTTGGAATATCTGATCCAGGATCATCATCACCACTCCTCACTTCTTGTGAGTTGTAGAGAAGGTTGTCAATTAATTTGTTAGGATAGCCATTACTGAGTAATAATGTCTTAACTCTTTCAGCGCCTTTGACTTAAAATCTTTGTGAAAAATATTAATAATCCTTAAATTCAAAATGGTATTCAATTTAACCTTCAAGGACTGGTAGGAATGGTAGTGGATGTAACGTCCAGAATGGGAATGGGAATGTAATTGGAAGATTGAACTACCAACCCCCCTTTATTTTCCAATATGTAGATGACTTGATTATGGCGATACCACATGGGGAAATAGAAAGAACATTGGAGATCTTTAACTCCTTTGATGACTACATCCAGTTCACAACAGAGAAGGAAAACAAAAATGCTGTTCCATTCCTTGACTCCTTGGTATGTAGATCTGATGATAATATCATTAAAATTGATTGGTACCGAAAGCCTACTCATTCTGGACGTTACATCCATTGCCATTACTACCAGTCCTTGAAGGTTAAATTGAATACCATTTTGAATTTAAAGAATAGTATTATTAATATTGTTCACAAAGATTTTAAGTCAGAGGCGCTGAAAGAGTTAAAGACATTTTTACTCAGTAATGGCTATCCTAACAAATTAATTGACAACCTTCTCTACAACTCACAAGAAGTGAGGAGTGGTGATGATGATCATGGATCAGATATTCCAACAACTGAGGTAGGACAGGTGGCACGGAAGTTTGTTACTCTCCCGTACATTAGAGGTTTGACTAGCAGGTTGACAAAGTTGTTCAGATCAGAAACTGATTTGTCATTTTGCATTCTATGGTTTGGTTAACAATGGCAGATTTTTCAGAAAGAAAAAAGATCCTTTATCAATGATGTCACAAAAAGACCTTGTTTACCAAGTTCCTTGCTTCAATTGTGAACTACTATATATGGGTCAGACTTCAAGATCCCTGGCGTAAAGAATATGTTCTCACAAAAGTGACAGCCGTCTGACACCTGACAGATGTGCCTTAGCCAAGCACGTTCACGACACTGGCCATAAAATGAATTTTGTGAGTACAAAAATATTAGAAAGAGAAAAGAACCCTAAGGGTTTTCTAGAAATGGGGTACATAGCCCAAAATTATACCATGAACAAAAGATCAGATATAAGTGGCCTAAGTAAGATCTATAGTTTTTTGTTGTTGAAATGTCTGTTTGGTAGCCCTGAGGCGAATTTATAAATAACTATATTCGGTAGATCTATATTAAAATACGTTCGGATTTGGAGAAGAGGCAATTGCGTTCCTAACGGAGGTCCCACAACCGCAATTTTTTTCGATCTACGGTAAAGCTAACAGCCAAACTGTATTGATAGCTATATTTGTTAAAGGAACTTGAAAAAAAAAAGCACTGACGTGAAGTCAGTCCTCTTTGGCGCTCGAGTTCACGGTGGCTAATTTGAATTGGATGATGAGTACTTCAAGCTCAGTGGATAGAGCGAGGTGAAGATCTACCCAAAGGATAGTGGACAGCATTCACTGTCGGTTCAAAAATTAACAGTGTTGTAGCTAAGCTGCCATCATGATAGAGTATCAAAGTTGGAAAAGAACACAACTGACTCTCTTTAGTCGCACAAGCTCCTAGAAGATTTGGCAGGGTCAGTATAATCCTAATCATGTTTATAGCACACGCGCCAAATGCACATTGACTTAACAATGAAAGAAAAAGTGTAAACAAGCATTGACGTGGGGTCAATCTGCTTTGGCGCGCGTGCTATAAACATGATTAGGATTATACTGACCCTCCCAAATCTTCTAGGAGCTTGTGCGACTGAGGAGAGTCAGTTGTGTTCTTTTCCAACTTTGTTACTCTATCCTGATGGCAGCTTAGATACAGCACTGTTAATTTTTGAACCGACAGTGAATGGTGTCCACTATCCTTTGGGTAGATCTTCAGCTCGCTCTATCCACTGAGCTTGAAGTACTCATCATTCAATTCAAATTAGCCACCGTGAACACGCGCGCCAAGGAGGACTGACTTCACGTCAAAGCTTTTTTTTATATCACAAATTTTAAATAATTTTTTTTAATATGCAGTTTCCCCATAAGAATCTACTGATATTATTTGAAACTCTAACAAGCCATCACTCTTGGAGATATGATTTTTCAAAATTTCAATAATAAATTGTACTTACTACTTACTAATGTTTTCACAGAATGCTATAATTATTCTATCGTAGAATTCTCAGGATTATAATATGATATTATTCTTTTTGGGTGATATTTTAATGCACGTGGATAATCCATATGATGATGGAAATATGAACTTTGGTAAGTTAATCGAATTGGGTTCAGAATATCTCCAGTAAAAATAAAACTGAACTATAGGCTAGGTTTCAATTGATATACCTAATATAATTTTCGGAGTGGATTTGAGGAATGAATAGCTCGGATAAGTTCGTGGTTTCCGAATAATCTTTGGCACTCTTGTTTTTTTTTAAATGACACTCTTTTGAATTTAATTTCTCTCATGATGCAGTTTTTTCATAAGAATCTATTGAAAACATTCCCAGCTCAAAAAAACCAATATGATTTGTCAAAGTTTGAGCAAGAGCGCAAAAGCTCCTGCCCATATGATATGATATAATTTGTCAAAGTTTGAATAATAGCTCGCTAGTAGTTTGACGAAAGCGCCAAAGTCCCTGTCCCACATTTATAGTTAAAAATCAATACAATAAAAGATTTGATCCGAATCATTTTTTGACAAATTTGAAAAAAAATCTTCTTCTCGCTATAGTCTTATCTTATTTTGTCTAAGAAAACTTACCCATTCTCTGACTAAAGCATGCCCATATTTGTTCTCAATTTTTTGGCAACCATCACTTTCTAAAGGCAATTTAATTATAATTCTTAGGAATTTTGTAATTAATATTCCATTTTCTCTGCATCTGCACATGCAAGTGCGACTGTGATTTCTGAAAAGGACGATTGCAAAAAGCCGATACCTTTATTTCAAGAAATCATTAAAGGGTACTTCGGGAGGTGAATTCATCACTGAATCGTTCCTTCTGGGTTTTCTCTCTTCAACTCTGAAAACTAAATATGAAATAAAAAAATTAATTATTTTGATATTGCTTCTTCGTTAGAAACACTATGTAGATATTTGTAATTCGATTGCAATTACAGAGTCTGATGACATAAAAAGATAACTTAAAGGAGTCGCTTAGTATTTCGTTGAACGAAGAAAACAATTTTGCAAATTGCTCAAGGGTGATAGACCATATTTGGTGGATTTTGTTGAATAAAGAATTAGAACTTGGAAATTTCTGTGTGAAGTGGAACTGTGTTACAATATTTTTTCAAAGTCGGCTTGACAAATTTCAGTATTAGTGTCAACAAAAAATAATTCTTAAGATTTTCGCTTGGTGTTTGATGAAGGAATCTGCTTTAATATCCGAAACGTTACAGAATAGTTGTTTTATGTGTTATTACTTATGCTACTGTTCATTAGGCAATTTTGTCCTATATATTGATTCTGACCAATTTATATTTTTTCTAACACTAAAGTAAATAAAAAAAAATATCATTTCTTATTTTATGGATATTTTTCAGAAATCGGAAAAGAAACATTTAGTCCACTTCTAAATTTGGGGAAATACTCAACTATTTTACGCAAACGGTGTACAGAAATGTGTAGGTAGATAATGTTGACTGAATAAAAGGCAAATCTTTTTCAGCATTGAAAGAATCAATCAACATACGCCGTTTTTTGGATAAAATAATACGCCGTATTCACAAAGCATTCAATCTACGTTAAGTCCTAACTGAGGTCCTATGTTAAGGATAAATAAGAATCGCAACCTCAGTTAACATATATAACGGTGCTGAAACAGGCCTGTTTCACGTGAATTTTCACTTTAACTGAGGTTGCGATTCTTATTTATCTTTAACTGAGGACCTCAGTTAGGACTTAACGGAGATTGAATGCTTTGTGAATACGGTGGTATATTGCGTCTAGAATGTCAACAAAAGAAATTAATTTGGAAAAATAGACTTTCTTTGGAAGACATGTCATCTTTTTCATCGTCCCTTATATTCTTCGGTTTCGTAGAGCCTTCAAATGTAGCATTCATTCGGATCCATTTAATTTTTAATGCATATCTATTCGCATTCGTCTCCCTTATTGATACTTTTCTCGTCACTTCAAATTTAATATTTTCCTCTTCGTCATCTTCTACTTATTCCAATTCTAACTAATATTGAGTAATTTCGGTCTCGGCAAGACTCTTTCCCCTCATTAAGCATCAAGAGTACCTTCGCAGTTACAGGGTGTTCCTTAAAGACATGCTAACATTTAAGGTGGTGATTTTTTGACTTATTTTAAGAAAAAACTTCCTATGAACGTATGTCCTAAAAGTCTTAACTTTTGAGATACGGGGTGATAAAATTTTGAAAAAAAAATCAATTTTTTAATAATAACTCAGATAAAATGGCAGATATCTTCATACGACTTGGTACATGTATTCTATGCATCAAAGTGCATTTTGTGATGTACGAAAATTTTCATTTTCTCTACCAGTGTCGTCCATACAGGTTTTGCATTGAATATTTTTGGAGAAAAAATCCTACGCCACTGATTTAGTTTTGAAATAAAAATTACTTTTAAGATCCTCAATCATTTTTGAACAAATTTGATCTCACAGGTTTTCTTTGTCCGAAGCACGGTTTCCACCTAAAAAAATAAAATTCGTTTTACTTCAGGATCAATTCCTCAAAAATCAAATGCGGTGTGGAAATGTTTGTGCATCGACTGCAACCAAATTTAGAGATCAGATTTGTCCCAAAACGAATGAGAATCAAAACAAGTTTCAATTTGATCGGATTCATATTGGTTGAAAACAAAATTATTACTCGGAAACCACTGGGCCGATTATGCCCATTAACGAACTTGTCCGTCGTATTGGGATGCGCCACCTACCCTGAAAATTTCAAGTCGCTAGCTCTTTTCGTTCTCAAGTTATCGTGGCAACGGCCGGCCGGCCGGCCGGCCGGCCGGACGGCCGGCCGGACAGAATCAAATTTGACCTCGAATTCTTCATTGGGGAGTCGAACTTAATCGTTTGAGACCATTTTTTTCAAAAAATTCGAAAGTTACAGACATTTGGGCAAAACTATAACGCGTATGTTCCCCAGAACATACGCGCAAAAATATGTTTTCTTGTCATATGCTCTGTTCTTGGTTAAAATAATTAATTAAAAATTGCTTCATATCGCAGCACAGAATTTTATCATCCTGTATCTCAAAAGTTAAGACTTTTAGGACAAATCTTCATAGGAAGTTTTTTCTTAAAATGAGTTGAAGAATTGCCTCCTTAAATATTAGCATGTCTTTAAGGAAGACTGTATATGATCTGATATCCTGAAAGAAATGAATGAAATAATGAAATGCCGACCGTTTCGATCTATATTTAGACCATCCTCAGGGCTATCATTGACTAATTTTCCCTGTCACAATACATATACACGTAGCAAAGAGAACAGCACATAATTTCACCATTAAAACACCTACAATTCTCGATATCGAGGTTTCCGCCAAAGCTCCTGTGCACAGGGCTTTCCCACATTTTTGGGCGCATGTTCTAGGGGAACATCGTCCTATCATTTCGTCCAAATGTCTGTAATTTTCGATTTTCGAGCTGAAAATTGGCTAATAGACTAATTCGGACTCCCTGATCACGAATCCGGTGTCAGATTTTTGGGTGCCGTCCGGCCGGCCGGCCGTAGGCACGATACCAGGAGCACCGAAGGTCCTATCGACTTCAAACTTTCAGAGTAGGTTTCTGATCAAAATGCGACGGTTAAGTTCGTTAACGGGCAAAATCGGCCGGACGGTTTAGGAGTTATAGACATTTAAAATTTTGAGGTTATTTCCCTGATATTTCAGGAACTAAAGAAGATGTTGAATCGAAACTTGGTAGTCAGTTCGAGGATATAAACGCGCAACTTTTGGCAAAATTCTGTTATGATCGAAATGTTGGTAATTTTTAAAAAAATATTTCTTTTAATTTTTTCGAAAAAAAAATTTTTTTTTCGTGAACTATTCATCAGATTGCAACAAAAACTTGTACTAACGTCAATTGTAGTATTTTGCAACATTGTGCCAAATTTTGGCTCTATACGATTTCAATTTCTGGAGATATAAGACAAAATGTGTCAAATTTCCTGGGTCTCTCTCAGTATTTTCATCGATTATTCTATGAACTCTTTGAATTCCACCGAAAACAAATTCAAAGACATAAACATAAAGAATCAAGTCATAGTTTAGACGTCGAAAGAAGGACGATGTTGATCGACTTGAAAAGGTACCTATTTCAAGAAATGCAATAATGAAATGCTTAATTTATGGATATAATATTATCTAAGTATTGTTGGGATCGGGCAGTTGGAAAATTTTTTAATAAAAAAATTTGTACCGACGTTAAATCAAGCATTCTACACGAGTGTGCAAAATTTCAGTTCGATACGATCTCAATTCCAGAAGATATTGCTTAAAATTCACATTCCAGCGTGTTTTGACGTTCTATGGTCACAGAAAATCGTCACAAAAATCTATTTACCTCATTTGACGGCTGTTTGTCAAATCAATTAATTCCAATAATTGATGTCAGATTTCCTACATACCAAGTTCAAACACATTTTATTATATGGAAAACACTTATTATGATCACGTTCTACAGGAATTGATACTAAATAGAAGCTAGATGAAGATTATTGTAATGGAAAATTTGTGTTCCAGAATAATATTAAGGTATTCAACATGATACTGCTTTTTTTCTTTACTGGTCAGTACGGGCCACAAGGAAGATGAACATGCGCCCAATAGCTCCTGTCCACAGGGCTTGAACCAATTTTTGGTATTATCGTAGATACTATCCATTCTGCATAACTGATTAGGATATTACAAGGGTTCAATGCGGTAAATAGATTTTCCTTCCGTAATTAGTCAAACATAAATAAGTAGAGGTGGAAATTATTAGATGTAATTAATATCAATTCACAGGTATTGTATACCATTTTTGTAAAATGTGCACATTATTTATGTTAAATCACTGGAGGAATTCATGAAACTTAGTGCAGGTATGGTATTAGCTGTCATTGATCCTTTAAGTTTGATGGCTGGATCTATTTATTGGAAGGGTTGCGAATTGAGGGTTTGAATGGGAACAATATAACTCACAAACCAATCAACGCATCATCATAAAATTCGTAATATGTTGTCGCTACTGTTCTATTGCCAGGTCTAAAATTATCGCAATGTTGTACGATAATGTCATGTTAGTTATGATGAATATGAAGGTGAAAAATTGGTTCAAGCACTGACGTGAAGTCAGAAGCTTTTGCGCGTATGTTCTATTGTCCATTCTTCTGTATTGGACACGAATTTACCATAGTAAATTCGATTAAGGGTGTCCAATACAGAAGAATGGACAATAGAACATACGCGCAAAAGCTTCTGACTTCACGTCAGTGCTTGAACCAATTTTTTTTTCGTGATTTTTTTAAATTTTCTAATAGTACGGCTCTTAAAATTTTTTTTTTCGTAATTTTTTTCAAATTTTCTAGGCGTATGGTTCCTACAAAATTGTAAACACGTCTTTATGTTGATTATCTACTGCTAGTTACCAAGCTTCAATTCGATCGAATATTTATTTTTTGAGTTATCAAGGAAATAATATTCCAGGTGGGTATAACTCGGAAACCGTTTGACCGATTATGCCCAAAAACGAACTCAACTGTCCCTTTCGGATACGCAACCTACCCTGAAAACTGCAAGTCCATATCTGCTTTCGTTCGAAAGTTATCGAGGCAACGGTCACCCATCTACTGAACTCACACAAGAATGCTCGAATCTCCAACAATATTTAACCGATCGTATTAAAACTAGAAACTTGGCAGTAGAGTTAGGTTATGAAGGCTCTTGCAAAATTTCAGCAATATCAAACGAATAGTTACTGATATATAGAATTTTTTTTCTTTATATTCAATGATTTATTAAAAATTTTCTACAAATGCTATCCTGACCAAATTTTGCAAACATTTCCGCGTTGGCATTCTACAACTAATAACCATGTTTGAATTCAATCTGTTCAGTATTTTTCGAGTTGATGAGGAATAAAAAACCACCAAATTTCAGAAAATTTCAGATGGCTATAACTCTAAAACCGTTTGGCCGATTATGCGCATAAACAAACTGAGATGTCGCCTTCTGGTGCACATCCTAACCTGAAAACTTCAAGCCGCTATCTCATTCCGTTCTCAAGTAATCATGACAACAAAAATATTTTTCAATAATTTTTTAAAAATTTTCTAGCCATATGATTTGCATAAAATTTCACGAACGTGCTTAGGTTCATATTCTACAACTACTCACCAAGTTTCAATTCGATCGGATTTATATTGGTTGAAAACAAAATTATTCCTCGGAAACCACTGGGCCGATTATGCCCATTAACGAACTTGTCCGTCGTATTGGGATGCGCCACCCACCCTGAAAATTTCAAGTCGCTAGCTCTTTTCTTTCTCAAGTTATCGTGGCAACGACGGCCGGACGGCCGGACGGCCGGCCGGACAGAATCAAATTTGACCTCGAATTCTTCATTGGGGAGTCGAACTAAATCGTTTGAGACCATTTTTGAAAAAAATTCGAAAGTTACAGACATTTGGGCAAAACTATAACGCGATGTTCCCCAGAACATACGCGCAAAAATGTGTTACTACAAAATTATAAAAATATGAATATTGAAAATCATGATATTGATAAGCCTTTGTATCGTATTTATAGCGAGATTTGATCTTCCCAGGAGAATATGGTCTGTTTTGAATCGTTTAAGAACAGGTCATGGTCGATACAATAGCATGCCCCCCAGGTGAGAGCCCTAATTTGAAAAACCATGGAATATTTCAATATTAATTTGATCGTTTTCTTCTTTTGTCTTTTGCTTTTTTAGGTTGAGGTTTAGGTATACCTTGCAGAAACCTTTCTGCTTTGTGAAGATAGAATCAATACTGGAGATAGAGATGAATATTTCTAACAATATGGATATGATCGAGTTCAAATCTTGAACTGGTCTGTAAAATAAGGTCTTGAAGTACCTATCTTGTGAAATTTCAGCGATAGTGGCTGAGCCAGAGTATTATTTTTATAATTTTTTGTAATGTTCTAGTCGAACGATCCTCACTTAATTCTGTAGAAGTCATCATGTCGTTATTTTTCAACTAAATGCCGAGCTTCAATCAAATCTCAAATCAGTATTTTTCGATTTATTGGGAAAACAAAGTTATCGTGCTCATGGACGGCCAGCCGGACGAACAGAATTGGGTTTCACTCCGGATTATTCATGATTTGAGACTATTTTTGGTCGAGAATACAGATATTTGGGCAAAACGATAGGCGCTCAGTTTCGGGAAACAAGCACGCCAAACACACGAAGTATTTTTATGTCCCATTCAAAATGTAGAATAATCTATTAGCAGTTTCCAGAATAAATAGACATATCAAGACTATAGGAACCAAAAGATCCTATCGAGTTCACCATCTTGTCATTAATGGAATTATCTAGCTATGCAGTATCGGCTGTGTCGTCCACTCTCACGACAAAAATTAACAGTGTTTTGTTTAAGATGATGTAAGGGCACAGGAACAAAGCGTAAGCAGAACAAAACATATAACTAATACAAACTATTGAAAGAGCTTGGGGGGTCTTCTTGGAAGACATTGGAGTATCAGCATAATCATAATAATATTTTCAGGTTGTATATCGACACACTTAGATACTATTAACTATTCCTAGAAAAGCAGTACACAGAAACACTTCTAGTATTTCTATCGTTCTATCGATTTTTGGCGCTCTTGTTCCTCGGAAGAGAGTGCTTATCAATTTGCCCAAATCTCTGTAATTTTTGAATTTTTAGATCAAAATGGTCTCAAACGTTTGGGTTTGACTCACTGATCAAGAATCTATATTGTCAAAATCGATTCTGTCCGGCCATCGGTCCGTTAGCACGATAACTCTCGAACAGAATGAGCTATACAGTTGAAATTTTCAGAGTAGGTTTGGGAGGTAAATATCTCGGGTGAGTTCGTTACTGGGCATATTTCGGATTACTCAACGAAAATATTTTTTTTCGAAATTACAAATTTAATTTTTTTTAAGATGCAGTTTTATCATAAGAATCCATTGATATCTTTCCCAACTCTGAGAAACCAATACTTTCGGATTTATGATTTGTCAAAGTTTGAATAATTACTTGCTAGTAGTTTGACAAGAGCGTCAAAGCCCCTGTTCACAGAGCTTTCCCAAATTTTTTTTAATAAAGGAATATCAGGTGCAGAAATATGAGAAAAGTTGCATGTACATCGTCACAACTTTTACACTGTGCACCTGAGCGGGACTCCAACCTGCTACCTAAAGTGTTAACTACTAAGTATTTCTACTACTAACTGGTGTCAATTCACTTTCAAAGCTTAACGAATTGATACTGATTGGGGATAGTGAGTAATAATTCGGAATTGATGACTATATAAACTCAGTTTTTACGGCCTAACGTCATTTTGACAAGTGAATGGCGAATCTCAACATTTAATATTCTGGTGATCCATCACTTGGCAGAGCAAGAAGAAGTATGACAATCGAATTCGGGTATGATTATGGTGTATAATTCTTTGTCGCTTGTCCAAAGCTACCAGTTTGGTTCATTCTGGGAAGGAAATACACACGACCGGAATCGACACAGTGAGTCATCGCGTTATGCCTGAGGGTGGTAATTTACAAATGACGCACTGACGGAGCCACAATGAAGAAAATTTCGTTTGTGTCAGCTCTAATTGCAACACTTTCTCATTTTCGGAATTTTAACGGTTATTATGTAGTTTTGTATAATTAGGTCATGGCCACAATAATTTTCACAGTGTATTGGCGATATTCAAGACGATAGGTTATTAATTATTACCGATGGCATTAGCTTTCTATGGAATTATGCAACTTAAACTTGCTTCAGATTTAACTGTCAGAAATTTCTTGTTAATTGGAATTCGTCAATAAAGAAGCAATAGTTATTTAATGACTTGAAATCAATTAACACCGAATAATTGATACATTGAAGGAAGATAATATCTATCTTGTATTGATATATGTACATTACCGTTATTTTGTTCTGAAATTGTTGAAAAAAAAGTTTTATATCTTGATAATTTTCCATCATAATATTTAGACCAAATTACAGAAAGAAAGAGAGAGAGAGAGATCTTACGATGATTAGAATTAGTAAATGGTCCGTATTTCACTCAATGAGGTATGTACCTTGAATGAGCTTGCATCGTTGTGCAATAACCAGCATACATCGAGTAACTGTTTGAAACCGGCCGTTAAAAGTATAAAGAGACTAACGATCGATATGGTTCTGAAATTGTGGCTTTTGGCAAATCGGATTATCATCTTTCTAATGAAAATATTTTCAAGATGGGGGCACCTGCAGAAATATTTCAAATGTAACCTTAGGTCTTTTGTTGTTTTTCTGTGCGTCTGCATGTAATTTTAGCAATAATTTGATCTGCATTCCCTATGTTCAACTGTAATCTTTTTTGGATAATTCAACATTCAATTAATTTTTCGTATTTGTATTTTGCTGTTCGGTATCATTTACCGATTTCAGTTTTGCGGATGGAACGCTGAAATTAATGCAACTGAAAACTGGAAATACTGCTGACTGTTCTACTATTTTGAATAACATCTACAAAGTGTTCAAATTTTATTTTTATTGGAACCCCTTCATCTCGTTTCATTCAAGTACAAATTTTCATATATCATTCTGTTTGGTATAAAATTGTCAATCACATTATCGATTACGGAATAAAACAAATCAACACTCTCTTCTAACTTACAATTCCGAAGAAGGATTTGCGGGTCGGCATTCTACAACTGACCAATATTCAATTCGAACGGTTTGTGAATTTTTTGAGTTACTAAGGAAATAACAACAAAAATACAGAAAGCTAGAACTCCGAAACCGTTTGGCCGATTAGGCCCAATAACGTTCTCAACGGTCGCATTTGGAGGAGCAACCTGCCCTGAAAATTTCATGGCAAAAGACGGCCGGTCATAATTGATTTTGGCCTAGAATTCTTCATAAGTGAGTCCAACATAATCGTTTGAGACCATTCGGCAAAAAATTCTAAAATTACTCACATTTGGATAAAATGATAGCACTCAGTTCCCTAGAACATACACGCAAGAAATCGCTAAAAATGAGGAGCGTTTTCGAAAAATCTGTTGATAGGGTTTTAACCGAAAAAATTTCCGATGAGTATGGTCTTTCAACGCTTGTTGTTTCACAGCAAAGAATAAATTGCATAAATCGCAGAACGTGTAGATATAATTTTCTGATTAAATTAAATTTGAATTCAAATAATTACACAATGTAATTAAATTATTTCTTTCTGTGTTTTCTGTCCCAAACTCTGAAAAATATCTATTAAATGAAAAATTATTATTTTATGAATTGTTTCTGAGTAAGAAACACAAGAGATTTGTCAGAAGCAATGAATCAAACAATGTTGTCTAACAAACAATAACGGAACAACATCAATGATGAAACAACCATTTCGTAACGTTTCGGAGTCTACGAGTAAATCAAAAAGAAATCATTTAATAATGAACATACCTCTCACAGTATTATTTGATGATTATTAACTTCGATAAAACGGGAAAGAAAAACTATTGAATCGAATGATCTGCAATTCAAATTTATTGTAAGCTACAATGAGTTAAAAAAGTTTTGGGGGCCATAAGCTACCCCATCAAAATTAGCGAAGTTTGTCGAATTTACCAAAAAAATAGAAAAACTCACCTTTTTCAATACTTTTCAACTTAATGTTGAGAGTATCTTAGGGATGCTGAATGAATCTTGTAGGAAATTTATTCCAGTTTCAGAAACTGACCATTGGTTACTAAGATATCTTCAGTTATAAAGACAAAAGGATCCATTTACATTCAAAATCGGTTATTTCCGTGAGGAATCAGCGTAGGAGTAAATCTTCAAAAGTAAAATTAGAGCTGGATAAACAGTCTATCAGGCACATTAATATGGTGTTTCAATTGAGGAAAAAATTCGAAGTCCATGGACCGAAAAAAATTTTAAAAAATTTTGGAATTTATTTTGACCATATTTAACAGTATTCGGAAACTAGCATCTTCGAACTTTGACAGGCTATTTTCCTATCTCTGCTACGACATTTTTCATTGAAACACAATCCATGAAATATTACCAAAAAATTTAGGAATTGTTTTTGTTCCCTTAATAATTCGAGGAGTGTAGTTTCACCAAGGCGCAAATTTGTCATGATATACATTAGACTGAGCCAAAAAAAACAACTATTTTTTTTTCTTTATGATACTGTGAAAATATCATTCATGATGATAAAAAAAAAATATCGCGAAAGTTTGAGCCCTTAATAATAGTATTAAGGGGTGTATTGTTACGACTATTGGTTTTTTAACAGTAATCGCATTTTTTCACTCAAAACTCGTCAATTATTAATTTGAAAAATTTGAGTGATACGTATTCTTAAAGGAAATTAAATTCCCTACAAAAAAGCTCTCGTTGTAAATTAATGTAGAACAAGCCGTTTGCTTGTTATCGTGCCTGAAACAATGATTTATTTTTTCAATTTTGCGTTTTGATTTTGCATTTTTGTACTACCAGAAATATCAATATTTTTGTGGTACAAAATACTTATTTTAAAGGAAATTTTGTACTCTACAAAAAAAGTTTCTTAACATTTTTAATTAATTTCACTCCTTCCAAAGTTATTCGACGTTGAAGTTAAGTTCAAAAGTAATTTATCGTTTTTTTCGCGTTAAACATAATTTTTTCCACTTGATTAAAATATTTATTACTTTAATATTGAGAGTAACTTTTTTCTCTCGACCACTAAACTTTTTTTTGTAAAATCTTAATTTATTATTTTGCTTTTTAACGATTAGATATCTACATAAATTCATTTTTAATGTATTTAAGCAACTCCAATGGAGTTGCTGATTTTACAAAAAAAAGTTTAGTGGTCGAGAGAAAAAAGTTACTCTGAATATTTAAGTAATACATTTTTTAATCAAGTGGAAAAAATTATGTTTAACGCGAAAAAAACGATAAGTTACTTTTGAATTTAACTTCAACGTCGATTAACTTTGGAAGGAGTGAAATTAATTAAAAATGTTAAGAATCTTTTTTGTAGAGTATTAAATTTCCTTTAAAATAAGTATTTTGTACCACAAAAATATTGATATTTCTGGTAGTTACAAAAATGAAAAATCAAAACGCAAAATTGAAAAAATAAATCAATGTTTCAGGCACGATAACAAGCAAACGGCTTGTTTTACATTAATTTACAAGGAGAGCTTTTTTGTAGGGAATTTAATTTCTTTTAAGAATACGTAGGTATCGCTCAAATTTTTCAAATTAATAATTGACGAGTTTTGAGTGAAAAAATGCGATTACTGTTAAAAAACCAATAGTCGTAACGATACACCCCTTAATACTATTGTTAAGGGCTCAAACTTTCACGATAATTTTTTTTTATCATCATGAATGATATTTTCAAAGTATCATAAAGAAAAAAAAATACCCGTTTTTTTTGGCCCAGTCTAATATACATACATTCATATCAATCTAAAGAGTTCCAGAAGCAGGGGCGTTATTTGACAGGGGGCAGGGGGCCCAATTGCTCCTCGAAGCATATTCGTAAGTGTAATATCCTACCTGGTGAAAACTGGAAATTAGCAAAAATTTTATGGTTATTGGCAGAAATTCACCTTGACCCCCCCAAGGAAAACCTGAAATGACGGTCCTGATCGGAAGTCATATAATCAATCATTTGATATAATTATTTGTTTGAGATTAAACTATAAAAGCACAGACTGGGCGTCATGCACTCGTTCATTGAGAATGACTTATCCTGAACACTCAGAAATATGTGAACCTACCTGAATAAATACGAGAATCTATTGTATCATGAGCTTTCCAGGAAGCGTTTTTCTCTCTGTTGGGAATCTCTATGTCCAATTTTGAGACATCAAAAAGGTATCTTCATCGATAATTATTTGTTAGATATCCGTCATAGGAAGTGAACAAAATTTCCAATGAGCACAAAAAGAAATTTTTTTTTTTATATACGATGGGACGAAAAGATAATATAAACCAATTCACCTTCTATTGATTAGGTAATGTGCTCTCACGAAATCCTGCATGAATATTCAAAAACATATTTCACTTATAAGTACTTTATCTAAGCACTGCTGAATCTATGTTATGAGATTCTTAGAGATGAAATTTTTTATGAGCCTATTTCCAGACTGCATGTATTGATCATTCCTTTACGCGAGCATTATCCGTCGAGTTTCACGCCTGTCCTGCAAATAACAGTTTTCAAAAATAAGACTAGAGAAACTGTTGACGATTAAATCGTTAAATTAATTATACATGATTGAAATAATATAAGTATTCAAATTATCACGTATTTTGAATGAATATAGCTTTCGTGTAGCTTACGAACTGACTACTTCAGATAAATTACATTTAGAATATCAGAAGGTTTCCATATTTGATCCGGATTTTATTGCTAGCATGATCAATATAGCATGTGGGGCTAATGAGCGAGATGTTCGATCATATTGAAAAAGTTTCCTATAATATTGCTGAAGAGGTTAACAAAACTTTATAATCAGGTAATATTTCTCCCCTTCTTTTGTAACAACAGGAAAATTCTCAGAAACGTTATTTTTTGAAATGATATACATCGTTGTGACCGTATGAGGAATATAGAGACAATATCTCTAACATGGCGACGATGATAACGATCATAATTCACAACAAATTGAATTGAAACTACTGAAATTTGAAACACAAGTGATGGGATTTAGTTTAGGATAACCATAGATTAATCAACTTCATTGTAATTACAAACTTGGATTAGATTTAGGCCAGTATCCAATCATAATCACGGAATTTATTTATAATTCAATCGACGAGTGCGCTCAAGCTCCTGATATTACATATTCTTGGGTAGTCGTGAATTATTGATCTTTATTCGTTTCCGAAGCTTCTCACATTGAATATTAAACTAGAAAGCTCCGCAGTTAGAGCTACCTTCCTAGCTTGAAACCAATTCTTGTTTCACGGTTTCGGGAAAATTGAATTAGGAAGAGTGTTCCCCTTCTCACCTTGATGGAATTACTTCATAATATATAAAGTAGATATCCATGTTCCCGTTGAAAATACTCCTGGTTTACTGGCTACAATATTGATGGAACCATAAAGAGAACGAACCCGGAAAAAACTTTTATGACATCAAGAGGTTTTTCGTAAATCCTCAGGGAATTCTGCGTTTCCCCTATAAAGTTCACCGCAATTTAAGAGAACAGAGTTCATTCACTTCAAACTTTGTGTATAGATTTATAGCACGTGAATCTATATATTGAAGCATATCATAAGAATGTCATGGTCACCTAATCGATTAAATTGTTGTTCTACTAACTGATCGTTTCTATGGAGATCAGCCTCTGCAAGAATGTGGATGGTTCACTAACAATTGTACATATATTTTGAAAGTGTCATTCACCGAGTGGTCTAAGACAAAATCAGAACAAATGAAATGAAATTTCAGTATAATTGTATATTACATATAAGTTTCGAAATTTCAGTGCGTCCGGCAAATTTATACTCAGGTAATAATCCAATTTTTATTGAAAGAGTGAAAAACTCTTCTATGAAAAGTTACACGGGTAATTCCGTAAAAGCAGAGAAAAATCATGCTACTGTACTTACCGACCCACGTGTTCGTGCTTATTGGATTTTTTGGGACAAGGCATACAAGAAACCAAGGGCAAGATGGAAAGAAAACAGGTGACACCACAACAGGAGCTAGCAACCAATATGTGCCTTCAGCTCTAGGACCTGCAAATTCGGAGGCGAACTATCGCATCGGAACGAAGGAAGCATAAATAGCCTGTGCGATGTGGCCTCAACCCGAGGATATGAAATAAAGAAATCCCATCCGATGGGAAAGTTCGCCTCCGAATTGGAGGTCCTAGAGCTGAAGGCAAAAATGGGTTGCTCGCTCCTGTATGTTGTAGTGTTATCTGTTTTCAGTTTTCTTTCCATCTTGATTTCTTGGTTGCCTTGGCCTGAAGAAGTCAATGGGCAGAAACATGACGCTAGGACTGCAGCTCATCTGGATTCCGGGTCACTCCGGCATAGAAGATAATGAGCTGGTGGACTCATTGTTGGCGAGAGGGGTTTCCACTGGGCTCATTGGACAGCATGATGAGAGAACAACAGAAGGTTGAACCAAAAGGTCCAGGAACTCTGGGGCAGCATATCTGGCCTCAGACATGCTTGCTCAAGAATTATTGTTCCATCAGCTGAAGGAGCCAGACAATGGTTCAAATTCTCCAGGAAAGACCTGATAAATTTAAAAGCTGTATACTGTGGCCTCAGAACAAATCTAAATAAGTTGGGGTTGGTGGAGGATTCTCAGTGCAGAATATGCCTAAAGGACGGTGAGTCCATCGAGCACATCATGTGAGACTGACCCGCTGGAGAAAGAATCAGATTTTAGGAACTAGGAGTCCGCAAACTGAGACTGAGGGAACTGGACAAATTCTCACTCACCAGACTCATCTTCATTATCAAAAGTTTTGAGCTTGTAGGTGAAGTACAGATTTATGTGTGCTACAAATAGACCGCCCGACACAACACATATACATACATTCATTAATGAAAATCCTCGAACGAGCATGTGTCATCCAGTTCTGGACTCATAGTAGAGTAAACCTTATATTTCTAAAGTTATCCTGGAATTCTCGAATTTCAGAATAACTATCAACATAATAATTCTGAAGATTTTTGTTAAGTGTAGAACGAAGGTGTCTGATATAAAATCCGAAACGTTACGATATAGTTATTGCGTTGTTGATGTTGTTGTTTCGTTGACAAATATCTTGTGTTTCTTACGCAAAACCAAAGCACAAAATAATATTTTTTTTTATTTTATAGATATCTTTCAGAGTTCGGGAGAGAAAACACGGAAAGAAACCATTTAATGATGAATATACCTCCCACAGTATCCTGAAATGATTACTTAATTTAACCTTATCTGGTGAAAACTACAGATTATCCGGATGTGGAAAGAGAAATGCTGCCAAATTTTAGTTGTCTTATCAGAATTTTCGATGTGAAAAGTTTGTTTTTAGGAAATAATAAACAGATATGGAGTACAGGTATACTTATACAGGGTTTAGTTAAAAGCAAGAGTTTGCGTAGAAAGAGACTGTGTCCACGATGCAGCAATGGCGCCTGACGAAAACGTGGACACAGTTTCGTCAGAACAGAAGAGGTATGTCGTACGTGAGAATTACAAACATGCTTGTTTCGAAAATTATTCACTCAACAATCACTTGTTGACATTGGTCAGCCTGTAACCTAGGTGCATTTTGTTGATTTTATCTTGGAAAATAGGATGGATAACCCAACAAAACTTTAGTGTTCGGAAATTATGTTGCTATCTTTTGATACTAGAAGTTGTTTGGAAAAAATACGCACAAAATATATCACATGAATTCAAATGCATTGAAGTTCAGGCCGGGTTTTAGTATCTTACCTCAGCTTTGATATGATTAATATTTTTTCGATGCACTGACCTAGGCACTTGATTTATATCTACACGTACAGATTCGTGATTAGAATTAACGCCTAGAATTGGAGACTTCGGATGAAAAATTCTCTTCATTTAAGATATCACTATTATCATTAAAGGGGGATCGTCTAATCTCTCTGATCCAGCCCTTCAGAACTGCGACCGATACTATCTTTTGTCATATTACCCTACTTATTCAATCCTCAGGACATTCTCAATGGTGTTAACATACCTAATGACGTCCTTAGAAACCTTGGCTATCACGTCTTGGGATTTTAGAACTGACTCGCCCATATGTGAAATTTCTAGGCTGGCCAACTCTGCCAATCTGCCAATTATCAACTTTGCAAATTATTTATCTGACAGTTTCCTTTTCCGATCCACAGAGCCTGCATATTTCGTCCTACCATTACCCGAAACTCAGCTCGTGGTAGCTGCGGGAGCTTCCTGGTATAGGATGGTGAGAAATTCACGAATCTGTTTGCCTCTGCGAGTCCTGGAGTATTTCTCCAAAGAGCTATTCTGTTCATATCTCGTATTGTTGGACGGCTGCCCTGTAGTGGGCTTTTCCAAGATCACAGAATGGCTAGGGTTCACCAGGTGTTACCCTCGCGACCCATTTGGCGAGTTGATTGCCCTTCTCATTTCCTTCAGTACAGTGCCCTGGCGTCCATAGAAGAGTCACCTTAGTGCCTTTAGCCAATTGCTTTATGGTATTCAGGCATTCCCAGGACCTTATGGAACCTTGGATGGGTGAAACCATGTTTCTCAGTGTGGTTTGGCTGTCCGTTAATATAGATGTGCGCACCCTTGTGATAGCTAGTGTCTCTGCCTGTATGATACTGGGCTCATATCCCAGAGGCACATAGATCTTCAGTTTTGGAGAATATACCCCAATACAATACCCTTATCTGATTTTGATCCATCTTTATTCCAACTGAATGACTTTTTTTCATCGATTAACTAGGTCCACCGCACTCAGAGGATCTCTTATGACCGCTGCAAGCCTGGAAATCGAGTATAGTTTGCATTACATCTTAGAGCTTTGCCAAGAGGTTTGAGTCTAGACGGTTCAGTAACCTCATATGTCCTACCCAGTGACCAGGTAGGATTTTCTCACTACGAGAAATTCATATTTCATCCAGCAGTTTACATTTCCTTAAATATACGTGCAAGGGAGGCAGATTAAATACTGTGGGAGTAGTATAGCTAGCTAATGTGTAAGGGAAAATATTCTGCAGTGTTCTGATTAGATTTGTGGTTAGTTATTACATGTAGGTGTTATATAGGTGAGTACATTCTAGGTCATTGTAGATGCTGTAGTCCTCTGTTGTATTTCCAAATCTTTATATATTAAATGATTTCAATAACCTTACAGACTTCCGCCGTCCTTATTAACCATAATAATTTCTCAAATAGAAGGAATAATCCTAGGTTGAATGAAAACATGCAAAAATGAAATAACAGAAAAAAAAATCTTGCGGGTATTGTAACTTTTATCACCAATCTTTTAAAACAGAACGTTAGGCTAACAAACCAACTATAAATGCAGCTAGCTCGTAAGGTCTTATGTATATAATGCGCTACCCTTTCTGGGAGACCTGTAATACTCTGAAGTAGCCTAACGTTCTAGAAGATGGGAATATCAAGGGGATAAATCTAAACTACCAAATAACACTCAGACAAAATAGGGTCTATATGCATCGAGTACTACTGAAGCAGTGAGTTTGAATAATTAATCTATCGAAAGCAAGAAGTTGTACGTTAAATTACCAAATGTTATAGGTATTACAAGTAATCATTAATGGATACTGTGGGAGGTATATTCATTATTAAATGGTTTATTTCTGTGTTTCTCTTCCAAGCTCTGAATAATATCTATAAAATAAGAAAATTATTATTTTGTGAAATGCTTCTGCGTAAGAAACACAAGATATTTGTCACAAGCAATCAATCGAATAATGTTGCCTAACAAACAATAAAGAAACAACATCAATGATGAAACAACTATTTCGTAACGTTTCGGAGTCTATATCCGACTCCTTCGTCAGACACACGATTTTCCGAATTGTTATAAACAAAAAATAATTCTAAAGATTTTCGTTAAGTATCTGACGAAGGAATCTGATATAGTTTCATTGTTGATGTTGTTTCGTTATTGTTTGTTAGGCAAATATTGTTCGATTGATTGCTTCTGAGAAATATCTTGTGTTTCTTAGACAGAAGCATTTCACAAAATAATGAATTTTTCATCTTATAGATAGTTTTGAGAGTTTGGGAGAGAAAACCCAGAAAGAAACCATTTAATATGTTATATTAGAGTTATTGATCAGAAGAACAGTTTATTCGGGCACGAAGAAAATAGCACAATCATTCAAATAAAATATATGAAATCAATTTCCGATTGTTCCCAATACCTACAGCTTCTATTTCAAGGGCTCTAGGTAGATAATTATCTGTCTACACGTCTGGGCCAGGGGATACCAAGTTCTCGTCAAACATTTAGATATAAAGCTCTTAACAGGTAATAAGGTGGATAGAATGGAAACTACAATTTCCTATGAAACCAACCCATAATCTCGTAAATCCAGAACTTTTTACGCCCTCCACAGAGGTAAAGTTCAAACACCAATGCTGAGTAAATCCTTCAATATCCAATATTCAAATTGATGAAAATCCTTCTTCAAATCAGATCCTCCATAAGGACACCGTCCTTAAAGACGCTGAAATATCCTACAGTAATCTGAATCCTACACGGTGAGACACGTCAGCCATCACTGTCAGACTCCAGATGTCTGAATCACTTATCTAATCTAGATCTGAATAGTTCGTACGGGAATCCAAGGCCGATTCATATTATACGTCCCGCTCGGCTCTGCTCAGCCACTCTAAAATATCTTTCAATGTGATTTAAATGTACTATTTCACATCATCCGTTTACGAACTGATCTAAAAACCCATTGAAATATATTTTGGCGTGGCTGTGCTGAGCTGAGCGGGACGTATAATATGAATCTGCCTTTACCACCCCAACGACAAAAGTTCCATGATGCAAAAAGCAACCTAACACTTTTATTATATGAGGGTTTTTTCGTTAGGTGATTTATTTTGATGAGTGGCACATCCTCTTACAGCCTTTGAACAGAACCCGCATTTGGTTATTTATACCATGCACTGAATTATACTCTTCCATCCCATATGGTGATTTTTTAGCAAAAGCTACTCCAACAAACGTTCCAGAAATAAAGAAATATAATATCGTACCTTTCTAGGAGGTTAAGTTCAAGCCCGAAGAACTGCAGATATCCGTGAAATTTTCACGCTTTGCGGAGCTTGATGAATTTATACGGATATCCGGTAAACGTTATTTCTGTCGGTATATACAAAGTAGCGAATCGCGATAAACTCGGCAATTCTAAATGACGCGTCTTCGTTAATGTCCGCTGTCTGATGACAAGGAGTTGTTTAGATAAATTAGTTTATTGTCGTATTCGAGAAAGTGAAAACGCCTCAAGGAAAGTTCATTAGTTCACGCGAATAACTATTACGAAATGAAACTTTCTGTTGTCGATTGCTTTGCGGCATAATAAGACTTGTTTCTGACAATTAGTTACTAATTACCTTGGACTAGGTATCGATGAATTCCGAGACAATTATGGGAATCGAGGATGGATTTTATTAGAGCAGCATTCTACTTCTAGTATTTATGAGTGTGGTTAAAGTATTGATGATTCTTAGATAACTGACTGCTCTAATTCACTACGGAACCAACAATTCCGCGAACAAAAAAATCGAGAAAACCTCTAATGTGAAGTCAGGAGCTTTTGTGCGCACGTTCAATTGTCTATTCACGCCTCACGAAATACTGCATGAGGTTGAGTATGAATGAAGTAAGCGTTAACACGTGAAAGAATGCATCTGGTTTCAACTTTATTCAAATTTCAAAAGGAAAAAATTCTAAAAATACAAAGCCAAATGAGCTGAAATCTGGTAGTCTATCGTAATTTGTATGCTTGAAGCTTTATCCGGAATTTCAGCGGAATCTGACACATAGTTTCCGAAATATTAATTTTTTTAAGAAAAACTTAACAACAAGGGCACAAGTGGCTATGATGAAGTTCCTATGAATTTGTTGAAGAAATGCTTGAGTAGTATATAGTAACGGCAATAACCTATATTCAGAATAATGCCCTTGAAGAGGGAATTTTTCCCGATGCACTGAAGGTAGCAGTGGTTAAACCAATCTATAAAAATTGGTTCAAGCACTGACGTGAAGTCAGAAGCTTTTGCGCTTATGTTCTATGGTCCATTCATCTGTATTGGACACCCTTAATCGAATTTACCTTGGTAAATTATGTTGTCCATTCTCCTGTATTGGACATTTAATTCGAATTTACCATGGTAAATTATCATATCAAATTATCAAGGAAATAATATTCCAGGTGGGTATAACTCGGAAACCGTTAAGCCGATTATGCCCAAAATCGAACTCAACTCTCCCTTTCGGATACGCAACCTACCCCTAAAATTGCAAGTCCCTATCTCCTTTCGTTCGAAAGTTATCGTGGTAACGGTCACCCATCTACTGAACTCACACAAGAATGCTCGAATCTCCAACAATATTTAACCGATCGTATTAAAACTTGAAACTTGGCAGTAGAGTTAGGTTATGAAGGCTCTTGGAAAATTTCAGCAATTTTAAACGATTAGTTACTGATATATAGAATTTTTTTTTTATTTTCAATGATTCATTAAAAATTTTCTACAAATGCCATCCTCACCAAATTTTGCAAACAGTTCCCGTTGGCATTCTACAAGTAATAACCATGTTTGAATTCAATCGGTTCAGTATTTTTTGAGTTAATGAGGTACAAAAAACTACCAAATTTCAGAAAATTTCAGATGCCTATAACTCTGAAACCGTTTGGCCGATTATGCTCATAATCAAACTGAAATGTCGCGTTCTGGTGCACATCCTAACCTGAAAACTTGAAGCCGCTATCTCTTTCCGTTCTCAAGTTATCGTGACAACAAAAATATTTTTTTAATATTTTTTAATAATTTTATAGCCATACGATTCGCACAAAATTTCACAAACGTGCTTAGATTCATATTCTACAACTACTCACCAAGTTTCAATTCGATCGGATTTATATTGGTTGAAAACAAAATTATTACTCGGAAACAGCTGGGCCGATTATGCCCATTAACGAACTTGTCCGTCGTATTGGGATGCGCCACC
The DNA here is from genome assembly GCA_937662695.2 of Halyzia sedecimguttata. Lineage (NCBI taxonomy): Eukaryota > Metazoa > Arthropoda > Insecta > Coleoptera > Coccinellidae > Halyzia > Halyzia sedecimguttata. The sequence goes on along the minus strand of OW569416.2, from coordinate 2,138,354 downwards.
TACCCTGAAAATTTCAAGTCGCTAGCTCTTTTCGTTCTCAAGTTATCGTGGCAACGGCCGGACAGAATCAAATTTGACCTCGAATTCTTCATTGGGGAGTCGAACTTAATCGTTTGAGACCATTTTTTTCAAAAAATTCGAAAGTTACAGACATTTGAGCAAAACTATAACGCGATGTTCCCCAGAACATACGCGCAAAAAGGAAAAGAAGATGAATTAGGAAGTTATAGACCGGTAAGTCTACTGAGTTCCTTCTCAAAAATTTTCGAGAAAACTTTTTCTATTCGTCTGCTTGATTTTTTCAAGAAATTTAACATCATTTCAAGTTGTCAGCATGGATACATGAAAGATAAGAATTCGGAAGCAGTAATTTATGAATTAACTTTAGGTAAGTATAGTAGATGCTCTAGAGAGAGGAAATGTAGATTTGGGGTTATTTCTGGATATCTATAAGGGTTCCGATTGTGTGAACCATGAGAAGCTCTGATAGAAACTGGAAAAGTCTGGCAAAAATAGAGACAAACAACTGAATTTGCTGAGAAGTTCCCAAATTTTGAATGAAATTACACAATGCAACATTTTAATTAACTAATTTGAATACTTGTTCAATAGACAGATTATAACGTTCATGATTTGCATTAACCGTATTGCAGTTTAAATGTATTATGCCGTCTGAAATATTAATAGCACATTAAAGTCACTGTAGAAATTATGTGTGTAATTGATTTACATGGTTCCATTGTTGTTATTTTTTTATTCACCTACCGACAACCGCTCAGGTCTTACAATGACAGTACGGAAAAAGGCCACGACTTTCGCACGAATGATGAGTATTTCCTCTTCAACAAATACAAATTTACCTAATTTTTGGGAAAGTGTACTGATTTCAGTTTGATTATTTCCGAAAAACAAACACTAGGAATCTACCATCGAACACAAAGTTATAACGGCCCCCTGAAATTATCATAGTTCATGGTCTCTCTAATGTTTGGAAAAAGAGGGATTGAACTTTGCAAGAAAAATCCCAAAAAAAATTTCAACGGATTTATAGTATTTCGGGTATTCATAATTGAAGAGGGAACTAGCAGTTGGAGACTTTCAAAAAGTGAAACTCCGAATATATGGGTATATTACTGTCCTTATGCCAATCTAAACTTTTTGGCGCTCTTTTTCATCGGAACATAGTGCTTATCAATTAGCCCAAATCTCGGTTATTTTCGAATTTTTGGATGAAAATGGTCTTAAACGATTTGGTTCGACTCACTGATCAAGAATTCGTGGTGAAAATCGATTTTGTCCGGCTGGCCGGCCGTTAACACGATAACTCTCGCTGGGAATGAGCTATACAGTAGAAATTTTGAGAGTGTTTTTGGGAAATAAATATCTCGGCTAAGTTCGTTATTGGGCGGAATCGGCCTAATGGTTCCGGAATAACAAAAACAATTTTTTTTCTGCATCACGAGTTTCAAATTATTTTTTTTTTAAGATGCAGTTTTATCATAAGAATCCATTGATATCATTTTCAATTCTAACAAGCTAATATTTTCGGAGATATGATTTTTCAAAATTTCAATAATAAATCGTACTTCTATGTTTTCTCATAATGTTGTAACTATTCTATCTATGAATTATTATATGATCTGTGTTCATATATATGTCATCTTATCTATCAATAAGAGTCATGTCAAATTTATTTCTGGTTCCTTACTCATGATATAAAATTCCTCTCCTGTTCTAGAAAACAAAGTATGATTGAATGTAAAATGATCATTGAAATATCCTCAGTTATCCTATAGAAATTTAAGGATTATAGGATATTATAATTTTTAAGTGATAATATAATGCCCGTGGATAATCCATATTATGTTGGAAATATATAATTTGGTAAGTTAATCAAATTGGGCTCAGAATATCTCAAGTAAAAACAAAACTGGAATATTGGCTTATTTTCAACTGATATAATATAATTTTCAGAGTAGATTTTAATATATCGGATAAGTTCGATATATATATATATATATATATATATATATATATTTATGATGTGGTACTCTATCATCAGAAACCATTGATATCCTTCCAAACTCTCAGAAACCAATACTTTCGGAGGTATGATTTGTCAAAGTTTTAACAATAGTGAAATTCCTGTCCACAGGGCTTTCCCACTTGTTTTATCGCAAACCTTTTACGGTTAGTATACTACTTATACCTACATAAATGGTGGTGAAAAAGTTAAGAATTAGGCGATGAACACAAAAATCGATCTACTTATCATCCGCACATTTTGATCTATTTGTACATTCTGGTAAGGAAAGAATACATATTTGTTTAAAATTTCCACCCTCTTCGCCGAAAAGAATTATGATATGCTACTCATTCATTATTCTAAACTACTGATTTTATACAAAACTAGCTGACCCAGCGAACTCTGTTTCGCCTTAGTGGCAATAAATAAGCAGATTTTAGATTTTATTATACACGTTTGTCATAAAATATAGATAGCTTATATATATAATCATATATTTCTGCTTAACTGCGTCCAATTAATCATATATCAATTTGCAACATTCGAAGATAATCGACGCCGCTTCTGCGGTCGCATAAGGTCCCTATTCAAATACATTATGAGAATCTATCTGAGGTACCTATTAAGTTAATGTTTTGTTTGTGGTACAAATCACTTCAATCGCGTACAATTGTGCAATTAGAAAAAAAACACCCTGTACAGTAATGATTTATTTTCAATGATGTATCCCTCTAAAGTTTATTTTTTAACACAAATGAATGAAATTGTACGATTGTGGCATGGAAAACAGCAAGTTGCAATTGACGTTAAAAGAAGAACACCCTGTGTGGAGATTTCGGACGAATACATTATGAGAATCCATCCAAGGTACCTATTTAGTTAATGCTTTGTTTGTGACACAGATCACTTCAATCACGTACAATTGTGCCATGAGAAAAAGGACACCCTGTATAGTAATGCTTTATTTTCAATGCCTCGAAAGTTTATTTTTAAACACACATGACTAAAATTGTACGATTATGGCAGAAAAAGTTTTAATTGACGTTAAAAGAAAAACACCCTGTATAACACAAAAGAGTATCCTATGTCCGTCTCCTGGTTCTAAGCTACCTCCCCACCAATTTCGAGCCAAATCGGTATAGCCGTTCTTGAGTTATGTTATAAGTGAAGTAACTAACACGACTTTCTTTTATAAATAATTATAGATATAACGCGATGTTCCCCAGAACATACGCGCAATAAGATTGTCACATTCACTGAAATTTTATAACATAAGTATTCAGTTATTTTTCGTCCTACACGGTTCATTTATATATATTTTCAGAAATATATGTTATCATGATAATACGCCAGGAGATCCATATTCATTTCATTCTGGACTCTATTTTTCGTGAACAAGTAGTCTTGATAGATCGAAATGTTTCAGTTCTGTTCCGATTATTTCCCTTCATTTTCTTAATAATCAGTTTTGATTGAATTCCAACCATGTATATATCGAATAACCTCATCGAGAAATTGATTTTCTGGCGCTCTTGTTCCTCGGAACAAAGTACTAATCAATTTACCCAAATGTCTGTTATTTTCGAATTTTTGTATGCAAATGGTCTTAAACGATTTGGTTCGACTCACTGATCATGAATCCATGGTCAAAATCGATTCTGTCCGGCCGCTAACGCGATAACTCTCAAACGGAATGAGCTAGTCAGTTGAAATTTTCAGTGTAGGTTTGGGAAATATATATCTCGGTTAAGGTCGTTATAAGGCAACATCGGCCTGATGATTTCGTAGTAACGAAACTATTTTTTTCAAGATGCAATTTCATCATAACAGTCCATTGGTATAATTTTCAACACTAACAAGCTAATACTTTCGTAGATATGATTTTTCAAAACTTCAATAATAAACTCTATGATTGCACAGAATGCTGTAATTGACGTCCGTATTTGTATTTATGAATTTCATGATATGTGTTGATACATGTCATCTTAAAGAGACATGTCATCTTAAAGAGTCATATTCATTTCTGGTTCTATTCAAAATGCGTTACTCATGATATAAAATACCTCCTGTTCTAGAAAAGAAAGTATGATTGAAGGCAGAACGGATTATTTGATATTATAATTTTTGGCTGATAATACGAGTATATTGCCCTTGGATAAACCATATGATGATGGAAGTATATACTTTGGTAAGTTAATCAAATTGGGTTCAGTATATCTCCAGTAAACACAAAAAGGCAATATTGGCTAAGTTTCAATTGATATAATATAATTTTCAGAGTAGATTTGTGGAATTAAAATCTCGGATAAGTTCGTTGTTGGGTAGAATCAATCTGGTGGTTTTGGATTAATAATTTTTGGCACTCTTGTTTCTCTTTAAATGATATTTTTTTATTTAATTCATTTTGTGATGAAATTCTTTGATAAGAATCCATTGATATCATTCCTAACTCAGAGATACCAATACTTTTCGAGAAAGGGTTTGACAAGTTTCGAATAACAAAAGCGCCAAAGCCTTGAGGACAGGGGTCCTCAACGCTTTCCCACATATTCTCCAGTAAAATTAGAAATATGTACGAACAACAAAAGGAAGGAAATTTGTATACGTTTTCAAACACTAATTTTGATATGCTGTTGTTTTCCGGATGAAAATTAATTCAATGAGTGCTGTGAGTGAAATAATCGAGAAAAATTCAAACAAGGCAAAAATCCATAAAATGTCCAGTTGAAATAGAAAACCAGCGATATACATTCGAGGGACTCGAATTCCATCCGCAACCATCGAATCGAGTTTCATTTCGAAGACGATCACAAGGCTCCTGATTTTTATGGGACGCAGATCTGATTTGAATTCACTAACTTGTTCAACAACTGCAATCATGTTTACTGTATTTCTTTCGTGCTCAGAATTAAGAATTCTGCTTTGATCACACCTAACACCAAGCCAAATGCCATGATCATGTCGGGGATATAATTATGTGGATCCATTGATCCATGCCATTGAAGGAATTGATAGCAGATGTGGAAATAGCATTTATTAGCTGTAATTGTGCAGGTAGGTTGCTAACAATCATTGATTCGCCTTGGATGGGATCTCCAACGCGAATTTCCACTATTTTAAAATGAAAATTACACTTGATTTGAATGGCCCCAATTCATCAGTCAAATGCCCCGCAACTTCTGAAATTGTGCTCTGTATTCACTATTCTCCATTTGGAAAATTTAATTTAATATTTATGATTCTTATCCTTCAATCAATGAAATCTCTATGTATATTTCATTCGAAATTACTGAATTCTATCGATAATTTGATAATATCTATATACTTCTGCCACCATACACCCTGCACAAGTACACTTTCAAATTCCAAATTCATTTCTTCTTATGGCTAAGGAGACCTTCGCATTAACCTATAAAACCTTCGAATTCCCGTTTTCTCGACCTCTGAACCACGTCCCTAGCCCTTCTATAATATTCATACGATGTTTATTGACTGTTGTAGGCGGAGATGACTATATGAATTTGTGGCATGTGTTCTTCTTGTCGTTAACGATGTCGATGAAAAATATCCTACATCAAGGAATGGTATTGAAGTGAATGAATGGATATAGGCAAACAAAGTAGAAACGAACCGAACTAAAATGACAAATCTAGAACATAGTAATCTTATACAATTCGTTAAAATTAGGACAGAGTCCAATTATGTACACACGGTACTTTGTTTTTCTGTGTGTTTCATTTCAGGATGAAGTATCCTTTTTTAGCCTCTTAGAATGAAGAATCTGTTCTGATTTCTGGTTCGTATTGAATTTCTATTACTTTGCAACTTATGAATTTCAGGCCATAATGAAATACACAATAATACATTCTTTCTTTCTTTAATATTTCCCTATTCATTAAAAAGTTATCATCTGATATTAAATTCACTACTGATTCCAATACTTCGCTTAAGATAAGAAAAATTCTCGATAAGCTTCATTGATTAACAGCAGGGTTTCAAACATAGTCATCACAAACTCCTTTGGAAAATTTGAGTTTATATTAGATTACTCCATTATGATTTCCTTCGGCTGTGTCAACTGCAAGTAATGAAAGCGCAGCAAATTCCACTCAAATGGTTAGGATTTTCTCATAAAAATACACCAATTTCCTCTTCTATTCATCAACTGTTATGAATTCTTGTACGTTTCAATCACCACTCATTCATAACAGATGGAAAAACTTATGGTTTGAGCGTAAGAAAATTGACATATCCTGAATTTCTAAATTATTTCCATTGACACTTTGATTGGTTCTTGAGAAATAATTTCTTCTGATTTTCAACAACAATTATCATTCCTCAAAATGAATGAATTGGACCGAAAAAGCTTGAAGTACTAACTGTTAGTGATACTTTGTTCTAGTTATGTTTCAAGTATCTCACTTCAATTTCTCTTATATTAGCATTTTCAATTTTATGTTCTTCAAGACATATCGTCTGAAAGGCTTAAGGTATCATCCGAGGGTACTAACTGATTTTGGGACCAAATTTCTGGAATATCCCTCTAAGTGTTGAGCACAAAATAAAAGCTCTAGCAGACCACTAGCGTTAGAGAACTTTCGTAATAAACAATTTCCTAAAAATTGTCCAGGAAGCTGTTTCATCCAACATATTCTACCATGTCAGTGAAGTACAATCCTAAGAAACCGTGGATAACAGGCAGTCATGACCACAATTGCGTAAGGGGGAAAAAGTTTTTGTTGTATCGTTGGGTTCGAAGAATAGAAATAAGTTCTTCAAATACATTCAGAATTCGTTTGACAGCAAGATCTCCATAAGCCTTATGAGCAGCTCAACTGGAAAACTGTGCGCTGACTGATCCGAGCCCCACTTCCCATAGGAACCTGCGTCGGCCTTCCCTGTCTTGCACGTTTCTCGTTGTTTCCGCTTCCTCGATAGTAATCATATATGTTGGCATCGTAGGAAAATATATTTCTACTGTAAATGTCTCTGCAGTTTACGGAAACGATGTCTGCGTCTGTCTGTGTGTTCCGCTGCTCTTGCGGAAATACTTTTCTTACTATTACTCAGTGGCGTTGGGCATCCGTAACTCCTATATTCAAGAATGGGGATAAAACTTCTCTTTCTAATTTCCACTCTAACAGTCTCGTGTCTACTGCGTCCAAAGTATAATTGCTGACCATATTCTTGAGTTTGCGATCCGATAATTTGATTCCCAATGAACAACCCGGTTTTCTTCCTGGTCGCCCAACTCTGTGACCAATCTCTTCGTAGCGGTGAAGGACTGGACCAAGTTGCTGGACATTGGTATTCTGATTTATATAATACACTTGGATTTTGCTGAGGCACTTGGCTGAGTTTTCCCACTGTCGTCTAATTTACAAGCACATGGCAATTCGATGAAATTTCGATTAGATCATTCCTCCGTGATAGAACGTTTGGGGTTAGGTTTGGTGGTATTCTTTCTACACGCGAAACAAAAGTCACTAGCGGGGTGCCAGAACGATCAGTTCTTGGACCAGTTATTTTCTTACTGTACATATCTGATCTTCCAAGATACTTCGAGGAGCTTTTTTTTCGCCGATGATGCCAAACTGCACCGTGTTGCATCACTCAATACTAACCAGCTGCAGGCAATGGGACAATGGGATTGTCCGGTGGGTTGAAAAGTAGCTCTTGCCTCTCAACATCAACAAATGTTGCGTCATGCACATTGAGAGGGCAACCTAAAACTTCCATATATTTTGGCTGGACAACCCCTTACAACGGTCCAAAGTCATCGTGATCTGGTTTTGTTAGTCAATTTTGATCTTGACTGGTCTGAGCATATGAAAGCAACTTGCTTTTTAGTCATGAAAATGACGTACCTTATTCAGCGTTCGTTTACAGATTGTTGTATCCAGACCACTAAATTAGTGAATATATCCAGTATAGGCCAATTTTGGATTACGCAGCCAGTTTGGTGGGTCGCTCTTGGATCTAACGTGCAACACCTTGAAACTGTTCAGAAATGGTGCACTTTTTAGTCCCTCTCGGCCTGACTACCAGATAGGATTGCGCTTGTTCGGATTGACCACCTGCGTACAGATCAATGCATGATTTCGCCGGTGTAGACATTGAGCATTTATTCGTTTTGAATCGGAACAACCTTCATGGTCTCAACTACAAACATGCCAAGGAACCATTTTGAATATCCTGCCAATATTTCCAGTCCCACAGAGTTTTTGCAATTTGGAATATACTCTCGCGGGAAGTAGTGGATTCGGGTACCATCAATATTTTCAAGAATTACTAAGATCGATGGAGATGGTGTTCGTGTTTAAAATTTCTTCTCTTTGTTGTTATCAATTTCTGACTAGCAGGATACTTCATCCTTTTTTTTGTAGTGAGAGATGCATAGGTATTACCTCTATCCTTATTTTATTTTATTAATACTAATAACATATAAATATTCGATTGAATTGAAGCTTGGTAACTAGTAGTAGAAAATCAACACAAAGACGTGTTTGAAATTCTGTAAGAACCGTACTCCTAGAAAATTTGAAAAAAATGAAGAAAAAAAAATATTTAAGAACCGCGCCTCCAGAAGTTTAAAAAAAATTCACGAAAAAAAATTGGTTCAAGCACTGACGTGAAGTCAGAAGCTTTTGCGCGTATGTTCTATTGTCCATTCTTCTGTATTGGACACCCTTAATCGAATTTACCATGCGCATTTAACATACGCGCAAAAGCTTATGACTTCACGTCAGTGCTTGAACCAATTTTTTTTTCGTGAATTTTTTTTAAACTTCTGGAGGCGCGGTTCTTAAAAATTTTTTTTTCTTCATTTTTTTCAAATTTTCTAGGAGTACAGTTCTTACAGAATTTTAAACACGTCTTTGTGTTGATTTTCTACTACTAGTTACCAAGCTTCAATTCAATCGAATATTTATTTTTTGAGTTATCAAGGAAACAATACTCCAGGTGGATATAACTCGGAAACCGTTAAACCGATTATGCTAAAAAACGACCTCAACTCTCCCTTTCGGATACTCAACCTACCCTGAAAATTGCAAGTCCCTATCTCCTTTGGTTCGAAAGTTATCGAGGCAACGGTCACCCATCTACTGAACTCACACAAGAATGCTCGAATCTCCAACAATATTCAACCGTTCGTGTTAAAACTTGAAACTTGGCAGTAGAGTTAGGTAATGAACGCTCTTGCAAAATTTCAGCAATTTCAAACGTATAGTTACTGATATATAGAATTTTTTTTTTTTATTTTCAATGATTTATTAAAAATTTTCTACAAATGCTATCCTCACCAAATTTCGCAAACATTTTCGCGTTGGCATTCTACAACTAATAACCGTGTTTGAATTCAATCGGTTCAGTATTTTTTGAGTTAATGAGGAACAAAAAACCACCAAATTTCAGATGGCTATAACTCTGAAACCGTTTGTTCGATTATGCTCATAAACAAACTCAAATGTGGCATTCATATGCTCAACATAACCTGAAATTTTCAAGCCGCTATCTCTTTCCGTTCTCAGGTTATCGTGACAAAAAAAATATTTTTTAATAATTTTTTTAAAATTTTCTAGCAATACGATTCGCCCAAAATTTCACAAACGTGCTTAGGTTCATATTCTACAACTACTCACCAAGTTTCAATTCGATCGGATTTATATTGGTTGAAAACAAAATTATTACTCGGAAACCACTGGGCCAATTATGCCCATTAACGAACTTTTCCGTCGTATTGCGATGCGCCACCCACCCTGAAAATTTCAAGTCGCTAGCTCTTTTCGTTCTCAAATTATCGTGGCAACGGACGGCCGTACGGCCGGACGGCCGGACGGACAGAATCAAATTTGACCTCGAATTCTTCATCGGGGAGTCGAACTAAATCGTTTGAGATCAATTTCGTCAAAAAATTCGAAAGTTACAGACATTTGGGCAAAACTATAACGCGATGTTCCCCAGAACATACGCGCAATAAATACGGATAATGCGATGCGGAGAAGTATATACAGTGTGGAAATGCCAAATGGGACGAATTCATTATCTTGGTTACTGTACATTTTTATGGAAAAACCTGAAACACTGTAAATTCAAATTTTAATTTGTCATTCTTCTTCGAAAAAATGCTTCCCTACCTTTAACCCCCTTCAAAAGACAGGTACAACCCCCTATTGCTCAAACGGAAGTATGGGCTTGGGATACATTGTTTAAAAATTCGCGTCATTCTCTATTCAGAAATGTTATCACTCTCATGTTCATTGCAAAACTCAAAATAGAAAAAAAATAAAATCATGTGATCGCCCAAATTCAATATACCTAATATTAGTAGTGTGGTTGGCTCAGTGGCTCAGTTTAATTCTGAGGCTAGGAAATAAATTTTCTAGTCACGGTAATCGCCACCATTCACTGTTGGTTAAAAGTTAACAGTGCTGTGCCTAAGGTGGCGTAAGGACGCAGTAACAAAGCCTACACACAACACAACTGTTTCTTCTCACACGCTCAAGCTCTTCGAGAGCTTATGAGGGGTCTCCTTGGGGAAGTCCTAGGAGGATCAGTATAATAATATACAATTACAAAATCACAAAATTCCCTCGAAAATTACCAAATCTTATTACAATAATAACAAACTTATTTGCCTTCACGATGTAATAGAAAGACAATGAAAAAGAACGATAATATTGTGTTTTCCAGATAGTACCATAAAAACTACGTATAATTGAATATTGTCGATGCTCTTGTAATATTATTACTAAAAAATTGGTTCAAGCACTGGCATGAAGTCAGAAGCTTTTGCGCGTATGTTCTATTGTCCATTCTTCTGTATTGGACACCCTTAATCGAATTTACCATGGTAAATTATGTTGTCCATTCTCCTGTATTGGACACTTAATTCGAATTTACCATGGTAAATGTCCAATACAGGAGAATGGACAACATATTTTACCATGGTAAATTCGATTAAGAGTGTCCAATACAGAAAAATGGACAATAGAACATACGCGCAAAAGCTTCTGACTTCACGTCAGTGCTTGAACCAATTTTTTTTTTCGTGATTTTTATAAAATTTTCTAGGGGTACGGTTCTTAAAAATTTTTTTTCGTCATTTTTTTACAATTTTCTAGGGTTACGGTTCTTACAAAATTTTAAACACGTCTTTATGTTGATTTTCTACTACTAGTTACCAAGCACCAATTCGATCGAATATTTATTTTTTGAGTTATTAAGGAAATAATATTCCAGGTGGGTATAACTCGGAAAACGTTAGACCGATTATGCCCAAAATCGAACTCAACTCTCCCTTTCGGATACGCAACCTACCCTGAAAATTGCAAGTCCCTATCTCCTTTCGTTCGAAAGTTATCGAGGCAATGGTCACCCATCTACTGAACTCGCACAAGAATGCTCGAACAATATTTAACCGATCGTATTAAAACTTGAAACTTGGCAGTAGAGTTAGGTTATGAAGGCTCTTGCAAAATTTCAGCAATTTCAAACGAATAGTTACTGATATATAGAATTTTTTTTTTTATTTTCAATGATTTATTAAAAATTTTTTACAAATGCTTTCCTCACCAAATTTTGCGAACATCTTTGCGTTGGCATTCTACAAGAAATAACCATGTTTGAATTCAATCGGTTCAGTATTTTTCGAGTTAATGAGGAACAAAAAACCACCAAATTTCAGATAATTTCAGATGGCTATAACTCTAAAACCGTTTGGCCTATTATGCTCATAAACAAACTGGAATGTCGCGTTCTGGTGCACATCCTAACCTGAAAACTTCAAGCCGCTATCTCATTCCGTTCTCAAGTTATCGTGGCAACAAAAATATCTATTAATAATTTTTTTAAAATTTTCTAGCCATACTATTTGCACAAAATTTCACAAACGTGCTTAGGTTCATATTCTACAACTACTCACCGAGTTTCAGTTCGATCGGATGTATATTGGTTGAAAACAAAATTATTACTCGGAAACCACTGGGCCGATTATGCCCATTAACGATCTTGTTCGTCGTATTCGGATGCGCAACCTACCCTGAAAATTTCAAGTCGCTAGCTCTTTACGTTCTCAAGTTATCGTGGCAACGGCCAGACGGCCGGACGGACAGAATCAAATTTGACGTCAAATTCTTCATTGGGGAGTCGAACTTAATCGTTTGAGACCAGTTTCGTCAAAAAATTCGAAAGTTACAGACATTTGGGCAAAACTATAACGCGATGTTCCCCAGAACATACGCGCAAAAAAGATGAAATCACAACTGTCCTGAAGAAGACAACTAGCAGAAACACGTGTCGGCAGGTACCTACCAGCAGAATGATTTTACTCTGCTCCTTTTGCGGAATTACCCGTTAAACCTTTCCACTTAATAATAATAACATTGGAATAATGCAATTTGCTTTCGAAGCGGATTGCAAAACTAGAGGTTTGTTTTTATAGGTAGGGCTATAACGTTTGACAAATTTAACGAAGGATACATAGGCGACGGAAACTTTTATAACAAACCTAAAACCATCTATACATATTATATATCAATGCTTTCCCCATAGAGTAATTGGATATATTCAAATATTATTCATACCTTTGAGTAAACTGATATACATACAGGCTTGGGATAAAGTATGGAACCAAGTGAATAACTTTTAAACGAAAAGAACGATATTTATGAAAATTCACAGGTAAGTGCAATGGAACAATATGCATCTGATGTAAATTATTTTGTTAATAATATACTTCCGGTTTGACCGGAAATTCCATCATCTTCTTTAATATAAATGCGACACCCTATATATTTTTACAGATTTTGAAAGAACTTGTTATTTTGAATTCATACATACTGAGTTTAGTGTAAAAAAAATTGTAAAAACGACGAATATAGTACTTTAATCAACCTCCATTGAGTTCTTTGCATTAGAGCAAAAAACTATTTAGATAAACTAATTGATGTTGTTTGTATGCATAGTAATAAATAAACGAGTACTGTTTAGTACGTTATTTGTTGTCCAAGTATCAAATTATAATTGACGGAAATAAATTGGGTTGGGATATAGTATGGAACCAAGTAAATATCTTTTAAACGAAAAGAACGATATTTATCAAAATTTGCAGGTGGGTACATTTCATTAATGAAATGTACACCTATTGTACAACTAACAGTGAGCTATTCCTCGTTTTTACAAATTATTTGACGCTAAGGTCAGTATGTATGAATTCAAAATAACAAGCTCTTTCAAAATCTGTAAAATATATAGGGTGTCCCATTTAATTTATAGAAGTTGATGGCATTTCTGGTTAATCCGGAAGTATATTATTAACGAAAAAAATGGGTTCAAGCCCTGTGGACAGGAGCTTTCTGGCGCTCTAGTTCAAACAGACAAATTATATCTCCGAAAGTATTGGTTTCTCAGAGTTGGGAATTATATCAATGTATTCATATAATAGAACTGCATCCTAAAGGAAATTCAATTCAAATAATATTTTATTTATCAAGATTAAATGAGCAATCATGAGAATGAGAAAAGCACCATGGAAGAAATCAAATTAAATCTGGCCAATTTTGCCCAATAACGAACTTAACCGAGATATTCATCTCCCTAAACTACTCTGAAAATTTCAACTACCTACCTCATTCCGTACGAGAATTATATCTATGTCTATGGATGAAAAGCAGTCTCACTACTCTCAGATCTCTTACTTCATGTTCAGTTCCGAAATGTAAGAATTTTCTGAGAAAAACTAATTTCGGAGCAAACAACTGAGATTTTTCTCACTTCGCTCACAATTCTTCGACTGATTAGATAATGTCTCAGGAACATCATTTGACATTATGACAATTCATATTCATACATAGAATAATATCATTCTGTGACAACGTTGAAATACGATTTATTATTGAAATTTTGAAAAATCATATCTCCGAAAGTATTAGCTTGTTAGAGTTGAAAATGATATGAATGGATTCTTATGATAAAACTGCTTATTAAAAAAAATTTGATTTGGAATTTGTTTCGTAAAAAAAAATTTTTTTTTTGTTACTCCGAAACCATCTGTCCGATTTTGCCCAATAACGAACTTAGCCGAGATATTCATCTCCCAAACCTACTCTGAAAATTTCAATTCTCTAGCTCATTCCGTTCGAGAGTTATCGTGCTTACGGCCGGCCGGCCGGACCGGCCGGACAGAATGAATTCCGACCACGGATTCTTGATCAGTGAGTCGAACCAAATCGTTTAAGACCATTTTCATCGAAATATTCCAAAATTACAGACATTTGGGCAAATTGATAAGCACTCAGTTCCGAGGAACTAGAGCGCCAAAAATGTACATCAGATGCATTTTGTTTCATTGTACTTACCTGCAAATTTTGATAAATATCGTTCTTTTCGTTTAAAAGATATTTACTTGGTTCCATACTTTATCCCAACCCTGTATAATCAAGTACCAATATTTCACTTTTCAATCCTCATTTTTAAAGGATTCGGTTCAATTTCTCACTAATCCGTAAATAATCTTCCATTATTTCTAATATTTATCAACAAATTTTAGACTTCTGTTCTTATTCGAAGAATGTCAGGAGCACAAATCTACGTCACTAGAACAATTTTTTATAGAACTGAATGACGACGTTATTTTCACAATACAGGAGTACAATAAATCAAACAATAACTCCAAGCTTATAAATTGCTCGAAACTGACGTAAATAATAACAAGATTGATCACATATTGAAAATTCCATTTATCGCGAAAGAATGGATATGTTCCAGAAATTTAATTGGGTTCGATTGCTACGAGATTGCGAAACAAAACAACCAATAATCGACAATAATAACCGTATCGAGGAAGTTACCTCTCGTTCATGAAATAAAATCATTCGAAATCTGTAACTGCGCAAGTGATCTTTACAACTGGCCACATATTTACCATTTCAACTGTGTGAGTGGGATGCATACTAAAACTATTCTCCGTTTTTACATTTTTTTTATTTAACTAGGCTAGCGTGTTTCTTAGTTGTTTAGTTAGGTAGTTACTATGCGAATATTTAACCTGACTCTTGAACCAGTTCCCAGAGTTCGATTCAGATGACATTACACTCTGCTAACGACTCCTCAGCTAAAAAGCTAAAAATAAATAAATGAATTTCAGGATTGGTAATGATGAAACCCTCTGAAATCTTGAATGAGCATATGAAGCCATCTCACTCTCAAAACGGTGGGGTAAACCCTTAGCATTTGGAATAAAACTTGGTGGTGAAGAATGATGCGCAGATACCCAATCCCCTAATATTCTGGGAGAATGAAAGCTGAAAATAGTAAATACAGTCGATAACAGGGTTGAAAAAGAGTATAATGAAACAAATTGGGATACCAACATGTACATCCCCCATATAGAAATCTATACGATAAATACCAAATGGGTCATATTAAGTCCAGGGATTGACACACAGTTGGTGCCGCCAATGCCATGCTGCTATTATTTTTGGGTAGTACGAACCTTTTAAAGATATGTGTAAAAATTTCATGATATTCGCTTGAATGGTTGCCAAGATATTGAAAATTAAGTGACGCTACATTTGTTTTTGGCAAGCTGCTCTGTGAACAGAGTGCCTTCAATTCCTCCAAATGTCTGTCATTTTCGAATTTTTGGCCGAGAATGGTCTCAAACGATCAGTTTCGATTCACTAATGAAGAATCCGAGGTCAAAATTGGTTCTGTCCAGCCGTCAGCACGTTTACGCTCGAACGCAATAAGCTAGACAGTTGAAATTTGGTACAATCTTAATCGAATTTACTATGGTAAATTCGGAGTGTCCAATGCAGGAGAACAGACAATAGAATTCACCATGGTAAATGCGATTAAGAGTCTCCAATAAAGGAGAATGGACAAGAGAACATACGCGCAAGAGCTTCTGACTTCACGTCAGTGCTTGAACCAATTTTTTTTCAATGATTTTTTAAAAATTTTCTAGTGCTACGATCCTCACGAAATTTTGCAAGAATTTTCGCGTTGGCATTCTACCTCTTATAACCATATTTGAATTGGATCGGATTTGTATTTTTTGAGTTATTGAGGAAATATCAACCAAATTTCAGATTGATATATCTCCAAAACCAGTTGGCTGATTATGCTAGTTAACGAATTCAAATGTTGTATTCAGATGCGTAATCTACCCTGAAAACTGCAAGTCGCTATTTCTTTCCTTTCTCAAGGAATCATGAGATACATAATATTTTTTCGTAATTTTTTAAAAATTTTCTAGTGGTACGGTCCTCGCAAAATAATACACACGTCTTCATGTCGATATTCTACACCTAGTTACCAAGCTTCAATTCGATGGAGTCTATATCTTTTGAGTTATCGAGGAAATAATATTCCAGATGGTTATAACTCCGAAACCTTTCGACCGATTATGGCCAACAGCGAACTTAACTCTCCCATTCAGATGTGCAACCTATTCTGGAAATTGAAAGTCCCTATCTCCTTTCGTTCGAGAGTTGTCGAGGCAACGCTCACCCATCCTGCTACTGAACTCACACAAGGCTGCTCGGATCTCCAACTATATGGATCCGATCGTGTTCAAACTTGGAACTTGGTAGAAGAGTTAGGTTCTGAAGGCTCTCGCTAAATTTCATCGATATCGGACCAATAGTTTATGATATATAGAATTTTTTTGAATAATTTTATATGATTTTCAAAAATTTACTAGTTATACGATCCTCACAAAATTATGCAAGAATTTTTGCGTTGCCATTCTACAACTAATAACCATGTTTGTATTGAATCGGTTTTGTATTTTTCGAGTTATTGAGGAAATAAGAACCGAATTTTAGATGGGTATAACTCCGAAACCGTTATGCCGATTATGCCTGTAAACAAACTCAAATGGTGCATTCAGATTCTCAACCGTACCTGAAAATTTCAAGTCGCTATCTCTTTCCGTTCTTAGGTTATCGTGACGTAAATAATATTTTTTAATATTTTTTTAATTTTCTAGCAACACGATGTTCACAAAATTTCACAAACGTCCTCAGGTTTATATTCTACAACTACTCACCAAGTTTCAATTCGACCGGATTAGTATTGGTTGAAGACAACATTATTACTCGGAAAACATTTGGCCGATTATGCCCAATAACGAACTTGTCCGTCGTATTGGGATGCGCCACCTACCCTGAAATTTTGATGTCGCTATCTCTTTCCGTTCTCAAGTTATCGTGGCAACGGCCGACCGGACGACCGGACAGAATCAAATTTGACCTCGAATTCTAGATCAGGGAGTCGATCCCAATCGTTTGAGACCATATTTTCAGCGAAAAATTCCAAAATTACAGACATTTGGGCAAAATGATAACGCGATGTTCCCCAGAACATACGCGCAAAAATTGCTGCTGGTATGCAAATTTTAAACGAGGTCCAAGTACCTCCCAAGATGTGGAGTGCTCATGAGGTGTTCCAATTGAAGTGGCCACGCCCGAAAACATACAAAAAATTTTGATTGGTATGTCAGATCGTAAAGTGAAGTTGCAAGAGATAGCTGAAATCCTTAAGATATCAAAATGTACGGTGCTCAAAATTCTGTATGAAAATTAGGGTATGGAAATAAATCAAGTGGGTGTCGTATAGTATGCTCACAGTGGAACAATACCAACAACAAATGTATGATTCAGAACGCAGTTTGCTGCTGTTTACGCTTGATAAAAAGGATTTTTTGCATCGGTACATAACAATGGATGAGACATGGATTTATCACGATACTACGGAATCTAAAAGAGAGTCAGCCAAGTGGAGAGGGGTGGGTGAAAGCCGGCTTCTGAAGACACAACAGTCAGCAGGGCAAGGTCATATCCTCTTCATTGTGGGATACGCACAGAATTTTACTCATGGACTTTTTGCCGAAGGGCCAGACGGTCGAAAGCGACTACTACAATGCGTTTTTGGATCGATTGGATGACGCACTCAAGCCAAAAAAGCCTCAAGTCGATGAGAATGATGGTGAAATTGAACGATTTACTGAAAATTTACCCCCACTGAACTTCGAAGGCTATTTCCGTATTAATCAATATCAAATTCTCTGGAGATAAGGGATATAACTTTTCGGACCAACCATCCATATTCAATTCAACCATGCGGATATCAAGAAATATGGAGATGAATCTGCAAACAAGTATTCAGAGCTGGAGCGAAATTGTTGCGATGTTTAAATGATCATTGTAAGGATTCCTGATGAGTAAATACTTCGAATGAACGTCTGCTTAAGACAGTTTTGTCATTCATAATTTCAAGATTATCTCTATGTAACAATTCAAAAATCTCAATGGAGTCCAGAATCCAGATGGAACTAATAATTTGTTTCCACTTTTCGGACCTGAACATATATGCAATATCCAAATGTCTTTAGTCTTCAAATGTCTGAAGAATAACGCAAAATGTGAATGATACATAAGGTGAATATCAAAAAATGTGTTGGTACTAAAACATGGCTCGCCGTATTCACAAAGCATTCAAGTCCTAATTGAGGTTAGGAAATATTCAACCAATTATTTGTAATTTCATGAATGGATTATTGATCTAACTACTCATCACCAATAATGCGTCGTATTCACAAATCACTTTATCTCCTTAAAGTCCTAACTGAGGTCCTCAGTTATGGATAAATAAGTATCGCAACTTCATTTAACGTGAAAATTAACGTGAAACAGACCGGTTTCACCACCGTTACATACGTTAACTGAGGATGCGATTCTTATTTATCCTTAACCGAGGACCTTAGTAAGGACTTAACGGAGATTGAATGCTTTGTGAATACGGCAGATTGAAAATTTATGAGTAGTAATTATTATTCCCCTCAAAAAATGTCAACCAATCATATTGACGCATATGATACAAATCACTTAGCAACGAACCAATATTTTTGAATATCAATGCAGCATAAAAGTTATCCACGTATTTGCACGTGTGCTTTAGGTGAATATTATTTTGATATTTTAAACCATCAAAAGCATTTGTGATGATTGTCAAAAAGATTGTATTCATTTGAATTACAGTTATTTCTGCCCTACAATTAGAATTGAGTGGAATTTTTTTTCGGGAAGTAGTCCTTTGTACAGACACCCCTCGTGCTTGCCAAATTATCGAATATTTTCCCTCCTACACTTCGTGCAGTCGGGAAAATATTCGAGTATTTGGCAAGCATTCGGGATGTAACTACTGAATATTCATGCAAACATGAATAATGTAACACCAAACGATTCGAATGAATATTCAAATAATTAATTTATGATTCCCAGACCTACAGGCTATCCACATCTTCCTGATGGACGTATTTCTATATATGCAATTTTTGGACTAGGGAACAGTGTTCTAGGAAATATAGAGCGATATGGAATTTTCAGGGTAGGATGCGCATCTAAATGCGACGGGCATGATAATCGGCTAAACGGTTTCCGAGTACAAATTTTGTTTTCAAACAAAACAAATCCGATCGAATTGAAAATTTTAGAAAAAATATTAAAAAATAATATGTATCTCAGAAACTATCCACCAGATATTGCTGAAAGAAGCGAGAGCCTTCAAATCCTAATTCTTAAGCCAAGTTCCAAATTTGAACATGGCCGGATCTATTTTGTACGGGTTATTGATGAAATACTGGTATCCGAGCAGCGTTGGGCAAGTTCAATATCTGGATGGATGACCTTTGTCACAATAACCTGTAAAGGATAACAGTTAGCGACTTGTGAGATTTCAGCCATATCATAGCCATAATCGGATAAAAGGTTTTGGAGGTTCACCCATCTGAAATGTTGTTGTTATTTCCTCATTAACTCAAAATTTACAAATCTGATCCAATTCAAATATGGTTATTAGTTGAAGAATGCCAACGCGATGATTTTTGCAAAATTTCGTGAATATCGTGTAACTAGAAAATTGAAAACATTTTTCTTCAAACATTTTATATTTCAGAAATTATCTGCGCGCTGAAGCCTGACTTCACTTCGAATAGTAAAATAAAAAATTATATCTCCGAAAGTATTGGTTTCTCAGAGTTGGGAATTATATCAATGTATTCTTATGATAGAACTGCATCATAAAGGAAATTCAATTCAAATAATAGTTTATTTATCAAGATTAAATGAGCAATCGGAGAATGAGAACTGCACCATGGAAGAAATCGAATTAAATCTAGCCAATTTTGCCCAATAACGAACTTAACCGAGATATTCATCTCCCCAACCTACTCTGAAAATTTCAACTACCTAGCTCATTCCGTTCGAGAGTTATTGTAGAAAAACTTTTTTTAAATTTTGAATTTTTTTTTGACACTTTGCGGTAATCTGGTCAATACAAAACTTCACATGCGTATAAAGGTCATGATTCTACAATTTGATGCTAAATTTTAGAAAGATCGAGTGATCGGTTTCGGAAATATTCATAAAAAATATTTTTACTAAAATCGGCCATAACTCCGAAACCGCTTGATGGATTTCTCCCATTAACGAGCTCGTCCGAGATAATTACGCTCCAAACCCATCTTGCAAATTTCAATCCGCTAACTGCTTTCGTTCGAGAGTTATCGTGCCTACGGCAATTTGGGCAAATTGAGCATTTGGGCAAATTGATAAGCACTCAGTTCCGAGGAACTAGAGCGCCAACAAGTTTCGTATCACAATTGCCCAAAACAGGTTTAAAGTACCTACAAATAGTAGATTTTTCATAAAACATGTATCAAAGAAGAGTAATAATGAAAAATTACCTTGTATTCGATCAAAAATTTCCTGATCTACGTTCACCAAATCTTCTCCTCTCTCGAACTGCAGAATTATGCTTTCAATATTTACATTCTATTTGCATTCTATGTCTATGGATGAAAAGCTGTCTCACTACTCTCAGATCTCTTACTTCATGTTCCGTTCCGAAATGTAAGACTTTTCTGAGAAAAACTAATTTCGGAGCAAACAACTGAGATTTTTCTCACTTCGCTCACATTTTGGAATACACTTTATTCTCATAATTCTTCCATTGATTAGATAATGTCATGTCTCAGGATAATAAGTTGACATTATGACAATTCATACATAGATTAATTATATCACTCTGTGAAATACGATTTATCATTGAAATTTTGAAAAATAATATCTCCGAAAGTATTAGCTTGTTAGAGTTAAAAATGATATCATTGGATTTTTATGGTTAAACTGCTTATTGAAAAAAATTTTATTTGCAATTTGCTCTGTAAAAAAAAAATTTTTTTTTGTTACTCCGAAACCATCTGTCCGATTTTGCCCAGTAACGAACTTACCCGAGATATTTATCTCCCAAACCTAGTCTGAAAATTTCAACTGACCATTTTCATCGAAATATTCGAAAATTACAGACATTTGGGCAAATTGATAAGCACTCAGTTCCGAGGAACTAGAGCGCCAAAAATTCAAGTAGTGTTTTAGAAATGTTATCATTAAATAACATCAAAGGTTCAATATTTGGAAAATACTAAACCAAATCAGTACAGATTTCCTGACCATCATCTCTCGCCGGATATCACATATCACCGCTCGCTCCATTCTCCCATGATTTTATTAATACAAATTGTCGATTCTCACCAGTGACCGCACGTGTTCACTCATATATATTGCTCCCACTGTTCCCTTTATTTATTAATTGAAAAAAAATAGAGGAAACAGTGCCTCGTGCCAATTTGTTTGGATCCGAGCGAATTTGCCCAACAGTCTTTCCTTTCAGAAAGACGCTCGTGTATTCACCATCTGTTGACGGACTTTAATTTAGTTCTGTTCAAGCTCAATTTATGCCGCTTTTATGACAATTATATTAAAGCCCATCATAGATTTAATGAAAAATTATAAGCATTCATAAGTTTTCATTAGGGGTTCTCATGTCCTTGCATTACGTCATTCTTATTACCAATGGACAGAAAATAATCTATCTGCAGATTTGGAAATTCTTTTTGAGAGTGTTTGTGTTCGAACCCAAATAAAACTGAGGTTTCTTGTTTCCATTTGAATAATCATCAAAATATATAATATTGGGTATAGCTTTCGATGATTCTTTCTTGAAACATAACTTCAATCCTAAATACCTAGGAGTGAAATTAGATTCTTCTTTGAATTTCAAAGCCCATTTGTATTACGTGCATCTGAAGTTGAAAACAGGGTATAGTATTCTGTAGAAATTAGCTGTTTCTTCATGGGATGCTGATGCAGCGATACTCTTTGTACGGTATAGCCTTAGCATTTTTTTTCTGCAGCTAAATATTGTTGTTCCATCTGGTTTAACAGTTCATGGTGTTCATGTGTAAAAAAATTGATGCACAGCTTAATTCATCTATGAGGATCATCACTAAAACTATTAGATTTACACCTATTCATTGGTTACCAGTTCTACATTGTTCCGTCCCACATTTGGAGGCAGACGGCTGTTTTTAATTTTATTGGAATGAATTTCATTCCTTTTCGAATTAATTTTCGATTGTTTCCTATATCACAGACAATAGAATTCCTAGATTGAAGTTGCATGAACTTTCATGGTCCAACTGTTTTCTCATTTTGAATAAATGCGACAAGGAAATATGGCACTCTGAATGAATTATTTGCGATATTTTCAACAGAGATCTAATTATTGAATTTTTTTCAAATCATTTACTTTCAAATTTCCTCGAAACACGGTGAGTTGGTCCTAATATACTGCGTATCATATTCGAAAAATAGTATTTTTGGCGCTCTTGTTCCTTGGAACAGAGTTAATATCAATCTGCCCAAATGTCTGTAATTTTCGAATTTTTGGCTGAAAATGATCTCAAACGATTTGGTTCGACTCACTGATCAAGAATCCGTGGTTGAAATCGATTCTGTCCGGCCGTCCGTTAACACGATAACTCTCGAACGAAAGGAGTTAGAGGATTGAAATTGACAGGGTAGGTTTGTAGCGTAAATATCTCGGACGAGTACGTTAACGGGCAAAATCCACCAAGCGGTTTCGGAGTTATGCCCGATTTTTGTAAAAACTTTTTTATGAATATTTCCGAATCAGTTACTCGATCTATCTGAAATTTATCATCAGATTGTAGAACAATGAATTTTATACGCATGCGAAGTTTTGTATTGATCAGGTTGCCGTAAAGCGTTAAAAAAAATTTCAAATTTTTAAATTTTGTTTCTACAATAACTCTCGAACAGAATGAGCTAAGCAGTTGAAATTTTCAGAGTAGATTTGAGAGATAAATATCTCGGTTGAGTTCGTTAGTGGGTAAAATAGGCCGGATGGTTTCGGAGTAACGGAAAAAAGAATTTTTTTAACTTACATATTCCAAATCCAATTTTTTTTCAAGATGCAGTTTCACCATAAAAATCCGTTGATATCATTTTCAACTCTAACATGTTAATACTTTCGGAGATTTGATTTTTCGAAATTTCAATAATGAATCGTACTTCTATGTTTTCACAGAATGCTATTATTATTCTATCTATGAATTATTATATGATCTATGTTTATACTCGTACATGTCATCCTGTTCTATAAGAGAGAGTCAAATTAATTTCAGCTATTTTAATTTGATTCCTTCCATGGTGTAGTCCTCATTCTTAGATTGCTCATTTAATTTTGATAAATAAACTATCATTTGAATTGAAGTTCCTTTATGATGCAGTTCTATCCTAAGAATCCATTGATGTAATTCCCAACTCTGAGAAACCAATACTTTCGGAGATATAATTTGTCTGTTTGAACAAGAGCGCGCTCCTGTCCACAGGGCTTGAACCAATTTTCAATACTTACAATTCCTGTAATTTCATGACACAAGTTTATCAAAGTCAGTCAAACTTTCACTGCAAACATCTTTTCATCCATATATTTTTCAGAAGTTAAGTCCTGCAGATTGTACCGCAGGAATCAGTCGATCCACATCGACATTGGTAAAACCCCCATTTTATCATAAATACTGAGATAGTTATAATTCTCGAAAATATGCATTTATGTTTATACAGGGTGTGAATTTATGCAAACGATTTTAGGATAGATAGGTGATAGATGAAAAATAAGGAGGATCTTTCATCTAAGTTCTTACTTTAAGATCCATCCCCTCCAAGTTACGACCCTTGGAAATTAGAACAAAATTGTTTTTTGATCAAGATATCCGATAGAATGAAAATTTCTATATGGGACAATTTAGAAGACGCTAATTGAAGGTCAATTTTTTGGAGTTTTTTCAATTCCGAAATCTGATCATTAATCAACCTCTACTATATTTTTAATCAGAACTTTTTGATGCTCCAACAATATTTCAAAGAGCAATAACCTGGAGGAAAAGTCGCTTAGGAAAAAAAATTATAGGGAATACTCCCCTCAATTTCCGTCGAAGTTACACATCCTTAATAATTTTGTATCAATTTCGAAACACCTCCATTCATTTCTGTACACACAATTTTGGAAAAATATCCGCTCGGTTTGAGGTGAAAACGGAAATTAAATCGTGTTTGTGTGAATGACTCGATTGTTTTGTTGTCCCTGCACACGAATACAGATCTGAGTGGAACCATATGAAACTTAATCGTGTCGAGGCGATAACACCGAAACTACAGTAGTTTCGCAGTTATCGGTCGAGGGAGTATCGGTGCTAAACGAATCTAGTTAGCGTCCACTTTTTTATATATTTTTTTTCAGCATTAAAAGGGCTTATGAATAGGTATGTTCAATTGGAAAAATAACAAAATTGGAAAAACACTGACGTGGAGTCAGTCTTCTTCCTTCTGCTCCTTCATGTTAAGCAATTTGTTTTAGGATTATTTTTCGGTTCCATGCGATAATGAATAGATGTGGTCGAAAAATTGCAAATAAATTGGAAAGATGCTGTCGTGATATCATACTGCATTTGCAAGCCTTTTCATGAAATAATTGAAACAAATTGGAATTGGTCAAGATGAACAATCGCGCCTTAGTAGACTGGTCTGACCTGAATGTCAGTGCTTTTCCAATATTCTTTTCACTAATTTTCACAGCAGTAATCAGGAAATTGATCATTTAAGAGAAGGTTCCCACAAGCTTAGAAAAGCAGATCGAAAATTGGATCGCATGGGAACAGACAGAATTTGAAGCATATTGCTGGACAAAAAGTCTTACCTAGATGGTGCTGGTAAGATTTTCTTACCAGTACTTCGCCAACATAGGGTTTAAGTTTCCTAGAGCTCCTTCGTTTATCATTCATGACAAACCATGACACCAGTACGTATCTGCACTGAATTACTCTTTCGCGTCAACCGACTCGCGAATTATCTTCAGTGCAACTAGGAGTCTTTTTTCCTGAAGCTTCGCTCAAGTGCGCGGTCTCAGGCAAAGAGAAGATTCAAAATTGTATTCTTGATCCGTGTTCTAGTGGTATTATTCAGTAGGAATTGCTGTAGACTTTAGGAAATATTTAAAATATTTCTTTTGATTTTGTCTGCGGTCGGAAAACCAGTGATGAAATTCACCGTACGTTTCCCTCCTTTAATTTATGTTTCTGACCTAGCATTTTTTATCGGCATCTTCTTCTTCTTCCATACTGGCAATTAAACCCAAAACAAACAGATCGTTCAGAGGATGAGCTGCTTATTTTGACCGTTACATACAAATGATAAGATGAAAATATTCAAGGGACTCTCAATTCCTTCTGATACGCAACCTGACGCTTCGTGCTAATGCGCGGTCCTCGGCGAGATGACTCTTCTCCTCGCCGCGCTTCCGTTCGCGCCGCTTCGTCTAAGTGAACGTCAACCTTTAAAATCCACGAATAGATGCAGTTAGCTACACTCACCTTCTTCTATGTCCTACGATAAGACACTTCGGATAAAATGGATCCTAATCCGGCCCTGTTATATTAAGACTTCAGACATGAGCGTTTTCTGATTCACCAAACATGTATGATATGAAAATTATTCACTTGTAACTATTGCAAGGTGTGTAACCGAAATGTATTTTGTAGAAGTATCATTGTCCTGGGGACGATTCAAAATACAACAACAAATTTCCATTGTCGAGAGATGATTTAGCGGTTTTATTGCTTGTATCGTCTCATTATGGTATGGATTTAATACTTCCTGTTCCTGTTCCCATTTCAGGTCTTTCACATTTTCTTCTCGATATTCCCTCGAATTCCTGCTGATTTCATAACATGGATTCAAAAATTCATTATCATCGCCGGAATTCCAATATTTTTATTATTCATATAATTTTATTAGGAGAATCAGTTGTAGTCCTTGTTACTTTATATACTTGATAAACCTTAGGCACAGTATTGTTAAGTTTTGACCCAACAGTGAATGGTTGCTGCTACCACTATACATAGGTATATACTGAGTAACATCGAACATTCTTTTATACATTCTCTTAGGGTTAGGTTTGAAATTGGTCTAAATATCAAAACATCTAACCGTAAAAATGTAAAAAATTGAAAATGTGTGAGTTCTCCATGTTGTCACTCAAAAACACGTCTGGGCACACACCTTATGAGATGATCGATTTCCTCTTCAGATATCTCGTCCCAGGCTGCTTCGTGCCGAAGTGCCGTAGAGTATGTGGAGGATGGGTTAAACAGATAATCTTCTTCGCATAATATCCCAAACGTCTTCAATGTGTAGAAGATCGCGAGACCAAGTGGACCAAAGCAATACATCGACTTGATTGTCTTTAAAATGGGTCAACTTAATTCTGGCTATATGTGGTCGCGCATTGTCTTGTTGGAAAAACGGGTTGGTGAGCTCCTGTATATTAGGCAGAACATGTGGTTCCACCACCTCCTGCTTGTAACGCACGGTGGTCATGTTGCCTTTGATGAACAACAAAGGTGACCTGCTTCCATGAGCAATAGTCCCCATAATTCTAACAGTGTGGTGCTTTTGCTTTTCAATAGAAAATTGAGTATTTCGTCTTTCACCACAGAATCTGGATTCGTCACTAAGGGTAATGGTATTCCATTCTAGACATTCTGCACCAATCCAGTCGAACAAACTGAGGACGGTATGAAGTAATTCAGAACTTCTGTTCCTGCGATGAATAAGTCGCATTGTAATAGGCCTTTCATAATGTCCAAACCATTGTTCCGCAGTTCGTCTTATGGATGTTAAGCAGTGCCGTAGAGGCAGAAGCCTAAGGCGGTGATCTTGTTTTCGTGCCGTTCTTCTGACACGCCCTGGACCTCTAGCTCTTCGGGTGAGGCCTTCCCGATTTCATGCCCGACAAGAAACTACCACCGTATTTACACTTATGTGGCATCGTGGCTATTTATTTAGAGGAGAAACCAGCCTCACGTGAGCCCATACTATTCACCCCCAATCAAACTCGCTACGCTGTTGAAAATATTCTCGTCGTCTCATTCTCGCCATATTGAACGGATTGAAACAGCTCATCACAATGTATTGTAAGATGATCAAATGCCAATTATAGCTGCAAAACACAAATATTGCATATCGCTTACTTACTTTTCTTGTAAGAAGAGATGATATCGCAAAAACCAGAAACTGATAGTTTTTCCGCGCATGTTCTGGGGCACAGCGTACTATCTTTTTGCCTTAATATCTGTAATATTCGTATTTTAGCCGAAAATGGTCTCAAACGAATAGGTTGGACGATTGGGTTCGACTCCCTGATGAAGAATCTGAGGTCAAATTTGATTCGGTCCGGCCGTTGCCACGATAACATTTGAACGGAAAGAGATAGCGACTTGCAATTTTCAGGGTTGGTGGAGCGTCCAAATGCCAAGGACAAGTTCGTTAATGGGCATAATCGTCTCAACTTTTTCCGAGTACCTACCTACAAATTTTGTTTTCAACCAATACAGATCCGATCGAATGGAAACTCAGTAATTAGTTTAAGAATACTGATATAAAAACGTACGTGAAATTTTGTGAGGATGGTATGACTAGAAAATAAAAAAATATTAGTTATCTTGAGAACGGAAAGAGATAGCAACTTTAAATTTTTTGGGCAGGTTGCGCATCCGAATGCGAAATTCGAATCTGTTTGCTGTTGAACATAGAAGTACCATTCATTATTGAAATTTCGAAAAATCATGTCTCCGAAAGTATTAGCATTTTAGAGTTGAAAATGATTCCAATGGACTTTTATGGTGAAACTGCACCTTAAAAAAATTGAATTTGAAATATGTAAGTTAATAAAAATTCTTTTTTTCGTTACTCCGAAACCATCCGGCCTATTTTACCCACTAACAAACTCAACCGAGATATTTATCTCTCATATCTACTCTGAAAATTTTTAACTGCCTAGCTCATTCTGTTCGAGAGTTATTGTAGAAACAAAATTAAAAAAAAAATTGCGCTTTACGGCAACCCGATCAATACCAAACTTCGCATGCGTATAAAAGTTATTATTCTACAATCTGATGATAAATTTCAGATAGATCTAGTGATTGGTTTCGGAAATATTCATAAAAAATATTTTTACTAAAAACGGCCATAACTCTGAAACCGCTTGGTGGATTTCGCCCGTAAACGAACTCGTCCGAGATATTTACGCCTACCCTGAAAATGTCAATCCTCTAACTCCTTTCGTTCGAGAGTTATCGTGTTAACGGATGGCCGGACAGAATCGATTTTGACCACGGATTCTTGATCAGATTCCGAGGAGTAAGAGCGCCAAAAATGAAAATCATTATGCACGACGACATTTAATATATACATTAGTCACTTTATTACTGTTCTTACTTTGATCACCAAAACTGCAAAACTACGCAAAACAAAACTTTCGAACACTTTCAACAACAACAACACAAGTCGGTAGCTGACGAAACGCGGAGGCAGAGACATCCTCAAAATTTTACGGGAACCTCACGAACTATATTACTCGCCCAGACTTTAGCGAGAGAGTTTCCACCCCATGATGAAAACGTTATGTCTATTCTCCAGGATTATAATTTGATCTTTTTTCGCTTTACTAGATATATAAGTATTGTTGAATGGTTTCTTTCTGGGTTTTCTCTCCCAAACTCTGAAAAATATCTATATAATATAATATAATATAATATAATATAATTCTCGAATCTCAGAATAACAATCAACAAAATAGTTTTGAAGATTTTTTCGTCTGAAGAAGGAGTCTGATATAGACTCCGAAACGATACGATACAGTTGTTTCTTCGTTGATGTTGTTTCGTTGTTATTTGTTAGGCAACATTATTCGATTGATTGCTTCTGACAAATATCTGTCGTTTCATACGCAGAAGCAAATCAAAAAATAATTAATTTTTTATTTTATAGATATTTTTCAGAGTTTGGGAGAGAAAACCCAGAAAGAAACCATTCAATGATGAATATACCTCCCACAGTACCTATCCTTTAATGATTCCATATAAGTATTGTACTCAATTATTGCAGAATTTGTTGAACCTTCTCATTTCTATCTACACTATCCCCTTATTTTTTATATTGTTTATCATTTGCTATTCAGGATATGGAGCTTTAAATTATATATGTTATGGATTTATATCTAATTCAGTAATTGCAGTGAGGAAATATTCAAGCATGAAATTATTCTTCCTTCAATTAAGTAGATCCATTACTTCCTCACTTCTGGGTGGGTATTCTTCAGTTGTAGCTTGCCGCAAGAACATTATTGTAATAATACAATATTCAAGAGGTCTTATTTATTTTTGGCGCTCTTGTTCCTCGGAACAGTGTGCTTATCAATTTACCCAAATGTCTGTAATTTTTGAATGTTTGGCGGAAAATGGTCCCAAACGTTTTGGTTCGACTCACTGATCAAGAATCCGTGGTCAAAATCGATTCAGTCTGTCCGTCCGTTAACACGATAACTCCCGAATGGAATGAGCTAGACAGTTGAAATTTTCAGAGTAGGTTTGGGAGATAAACATCTTGGTTGAGTTCGTTATTGGGTAAAATGGTCCTGGTGGTTTCGGAGTAATGAACAAAAAAATTTACATTTCAAATTAGATTTTTGTCAAGGTGCAGTTCCATTATAAGAATCCATTGATAGAATTCTAAACTCTAACAAACTAATACTTTCGGAGATATAATTTTTCAAAATCTCAACAATTAATCGTATTTTATGATTTCATAAAATGCTCTAATTTTAATTTGCTGATGTACCTATGTCAATCCAACATATGAGGTGAGTCATAGACCAAATTTTTGAATTCAATTTTAAATGATGCAGTTCTATCATAAGAATTCATTGATATAATTCCCAACTCTGAGAAACCAATACTTTCGAAGATATGAAAACCTGGGCCATATGTTTCTTTGATCTCGAGCCGCATCCATGGGCGAACGCATTAAGATTCTAAAGTTGAAATTGATATTGACGTGGATGTATGGCTTTCAACGATTCTTTCATATAATACGCAATATGAATAACTTTTGTTGTCACATCACTGATAACATGTTCATATTGTTTAATGTTACTGGGTTATAACATTGATATTGATTTATCTTCTATCCTTTTATTGGCGCTCTTGTTCTTCGGAACAGTGCTTATCAATTTGCCCAAATGTCTCTAATTTTCGATTGTCTGGATGAAAATCATCTTAACCGTTTTGGTTCGACTCACTGATCAAGAATCCGTAGTCAAAACTGATTCTGTCAGGCTAGCCGGCGTGCGTCCCTCCGTAAACACGATAACTCTCGAACGGAATGAGCTAAACAGTCGAATTTTCAGAGTAGATTTTGGATATAAATATCTCGGTTAAGTTCGTTACTGGGCAAAATCAGCCAGGTGGTTTCGGAGTAACGAAAAAAAAAATGATTTTTTTACATCACAAATTTCAACTTTTTTAAAGATGTAATTTCATCAGGAAATTCTATTGATATCATTCTCAACTCTAACAAACTAATACTATCGAAGATATGGTTTTTCATATTTTCAATAATTTATCCTAATTTTATGATTTCATAGAATGCTCTAATTATAATTTGCTGTGTAAATCCAACATACGGGGTGATTTAAAAATTCCATTGTTAGCATTCACAACTCTGACAAACCAATACTTTCGGAGATATGATTTGTCAAAGTTTGAACAAGAGTGCCAAAACTCCTGTCCACAGGGCTTCCCCACATTTTTCATATATTTCCTTACATGCAAAACATACAATTATAAGTTCAAGAAAGTGTTTCAGGAATATCTTGAAATGTACGCCTCACACTTCTCACGAAATACTGCATGAAGTTGAGTCGTTAACACCGAAATAACATTTATTATTTCGGTGTTAACGGTTGAGTACGAATAAAGGAAGCGATAACACGTTTTACACTGATTTTGGTACTAACAAGTCCATATCTATCCATTCTGTGCCTAAGCTGGCGAGTCGAATATTTACGAAATGATTTCAGGATGCGAGATTCGATCTCTCCCGTATAGATTATATTCGAATCAAAGTGATTCAATCAATCGTGATCGACACATCTTCAGTCAATCTATGATTCGAACAAAGTCCGCTGTTACACACGTAAACAGCAGGCCCCTATCAGCTGTATTGAAACGTTCAAAGGTAGGGGCTGAAACGAAACGTCATTCTCAATGAAAATTAATAGGTAATGTGCTACCTCCAGACCGCGACTACCACGAGTCGAAAACCCACATTATAAAAGTTTGCCGAGGTAATGGAGAAGACCCCATTTCCGATTTCCTTCAGATATATTGCTACTAGATTCGAATGAAATGATTTCATTTCATATTCATGAATTATCACGTTAATCAGCTTCTTGGTTCGTTTCTCGTTGATAGCACTGTGAAGTAGCTAGTTTAATCGACATCTCTTACGTAGTGACATATTGGAGATAAAATCGCCTTTTACCTGTATTAATTAATATAGGATTAATATAGGATATCCGTATTAAAGAGTCATTACACCAACGCGAATTCTCAGTTACTTAATGGTGTGAACTTTCATTTCGCGCGCCATAATTCATTGCTTATTCCAACTGGACATTATTTGCTAATATTTGAGTGTACAAGGCATGGCATGGTTGTCATATTTCCGTCACTGGTGATTCTATATTTACCTACTTTCATTTCTCCACATTGCTATGCAATCAGGGCAGTGAAGAGTTTATAAAGTTGTCTGAAAAATTGAGTGAAGGGTTTCCATAAATTGTCGTACCCTCTTTCATGTGAATGTTGTATGTTTCCAGGATTGGCTTATAACGGATTGTTATGCTGATATATGTTAGGCTGTGCAGATTGCCTTTCAGATTACAGAGTAATGTGAGTGCCTTCGTTCGTAGTTTGAATGAAGTATTTGATAGTTCTTTTTAGAAATTTTCGATTACTTACGTCGACAATTTACTTCCTTTTGCGCCCACATTTGATGGTTTCATTAGTCGACTACAATAATTGGTGGTAGATAAGTGGTCGCATACTGGTTTCACAATAAAATTGTCGAAATGTGATTATTTCCGTGAAGTAGTTCCCTTTTTAGGAATTGTTTAGATATTAACGGTATAAGACCGCGGATTCTCGAAGAATTCAGGCCATAAATGAGTCTCACAATGAGAAAATAGATCTGGTAGTGGCTTTTAGGTCTCACCAATTTGGATCGGATATCTAGCAGTAATTTTTCAAGGACAGCTGAACCGTTGAATTGTTTATTATAATTTGAGGAAAGCACGTGGAGTCAGGAGCGTTTGCGTGCATGTTACCTCTTCTATTCGCTGAAATTCGGTACTCGATTGTAAAATGGTGGCTTGAAGGTATGTTCGTAATTTGAGTGGATACTGAAATACATATATATATTTTTTTTAGGGTTACGACATTCGCGCTATTTCGCAAAAATTAGCACGTCAACACTCTACAAGTCTAATTACAAAGAATTAGATCAATTTGTATATTTTGAATTATTGAGGAAATCAACAGAATTTAATATGGGTATAACTTTCCCATTCGGATGTACAACCTGCACTGAAAATTGCAAGGCGCCTTCTTTTTTCCGTTCGAATGTTATCGTGCCAACGATCACCTATTCAGCTAATGAACTCACTGAAGGCTTCCAATATTTTTTTAAATATATCCAACAATATAGATCCAGTCGTGTTCAAGTTTGGCTGTAAAGTTAGGTTTTGACGGCACCATCAGCTATATCGGACGGAAGTTTCTGAGATTTCTTTTCAATAATATTTTCAAAATTTTCTAGGGATACGATTCTCACGAAAATCCACAAGAATGTTCATGTCGGCATTCTACAGCTAATTACCATGTTTGAATTGGATGTGATCAGTATTTTTTGAGTTATTGAGAAAATAATAACTAAATTTCATATGGGAATAAATTCAAAACCGTATGTCATCTTATGCCTTTTAACGAACTCAAATGTCGCATTCGGATGGGCAAAATTGCAAATCGCTATCTCTTTCCGTTCGCAAGTTATCTTCCATCGACCTTAATTCAGTAGATATATCTTTCTCCAAAGTTATTATTTCGATAATAATTTAAAAAAAACGAAAAAGAGCAATTTCGGCTTCAGGAATTAATCCCGGTACCTTCAGCTTATGAGTCCGACAAACTGACTTCTGCCCTAAAATCGGTGTGTATAGATTCACGATGAAAGGGGAAGATGAACGAATTTTATTGCTTTGCTTCTTTTCTCTGCTTTCAAATTTCAGGAAAATATATAATCATTATGCCCATTAACGAACTTGTCCGTCGTATTGAGAGGTGTTACCTAGCCTGAAAATTCGCTGAAAGTCGCTAGCTCTTTCCGTTCTCAAGTTATCGTGGCAACGGCCGGACAGCCGTCCGGACAGAATCAAATTTGACCTCTAATTCTTCATTGGGGAGTCGAACTCAATCGTTTGAGTCCATTTTCGGCAAATAATTCGAAAATTTCATACATTTGAGCACGCGATTTCACACATTTCGGGGAACGCTATGTTCCCCAGAACATACGCGCAAAAAGTCCAGGACTTACCGCAGACTGTGTACAGTGAACGGTCAAATTTTCTATTATCATTTTCTATGATCCGATCTATCAATTTGACGTACCTCAAAAATTATACTATGTTTCTTTGAGAGAGTTATATTTTCTGGTAATATACTAAAAAAACCAGATTTGTTTTATAATTCTATAATCCTAATATTACAGTATGAACGAAAAATAACAGATCAGCATTCTTGTATAGGTCCAATTGGTTGCATACGAATAAAGAAAAACAATCGAGTTAACATTTCATTCATACCATACACATACAAATTTAATTATATTTGTGTATTCAGTTGGAACACTTCCTAGGTACAATCAAGGATGTAACCATGGTCTTAAAATTGATAAAATCTTCAAAGTCGAAGTTAATGATGAATTACATGATTTACATGATGAAGTATCAAGTTTGCAAAGGTGCATATAGTTTCGAATTCTTGGTGTATCTTACAATTATAATTATGTTGTAAGGGAGAACAGAAAACTTATGAATACTTCAATAATTGCGAAAATGGTTTCAAACTAGAACTTTGGCATGCTTGTTCAAATTTATAGCCAGAGCGGTCACCCATCCAGGCATTGAACTCGACCAAGGTACTCGACATAGATCTGATCTAGTTTAAATCGTGAACTTGGCTGTTCTGAAGGCTCTGGCAAAATTTTAGCGTTATCTGAACAGTGATATAGGTAAAAAAATATCGTGAAAATTCTGTGAAATCGTGAATCTTCTATGAATGGTGATTGGTGCTTGTTAAAATCATAGATAAACTAAGCTTTCTAGATGTCCAACGCACGTACTAAGAAATTGTCAGGCATCCATAAGCGCCTCTGGTGTTTGGTTGCTGGACTGATGGTAATATGGCTGGAATTCAAATTATCTCTGACATGCTGTTTCCTGCTAAGTGTTCGAGCCACTTTT
Organism: Halyzia sedecimguttata; assembly: GCA_937662695.2. Lineage (NCBI taxonomy): Eukaryota > Metazoa > Arthropoda > Insecta > Coleoptera > Coccinellidae > Halyzia > Halyzia sedecimguttata. The sequence continues at coordinate 2,103,481 of OW569416.2, read as the reverse complement.
AAAGTCGAGTAAATTATATTTATTCTGTATCATATCAACTTTGAAGCAGCTCACACTCAGACAGCGTATATAGGGGATGGAAGAAATAAAAATATATTGATTAAATATAGATAGTCATTTTATTTAGTCAAATTATCATATATATTTCGTTATTGGGCGAAATCGGCAGGATGGTTTAGGATTAACTAAAAAAAATTTTTTTCTTTAGAAAACAAACTTCAAATTCTATTTTTTTTTTTTCGAGATGCAGTTTCATCATAAAAATCCATTGATATCATTTTCAACTCTAACAAATTAACACTTTCAGAGATATGATTTTTCAAACTTTCAATATTAAATCGTAACTCTATGGTTTCGCAGAATGCTGTATCTAAGAATTTCATCTGTGTTCATACCTTTCATCATTGTCATCTCATCTACAAATAAGAGACATGCCAAAAAGTATGATTGAATGCAAAATGACCAATTGAACAACCTCAGCTATCGTAGATAGCTCTTGGATAATCCATAATGATGAAGATAATCCATATGATGATGATGGGAATATATACTTTGTCAAGTTAATCAAATTCGATTCTGAATATCTCCAGTAAACATAACACTGGAATATTGGCTAAGATTCAATAGATATAATATAATTTTCATAGTAGATTTGAAGAAAGAATATCTCTGATATGTTCGTTATTGGGTAGAATTGGTCTGCTGGTTTTGGATTAATAATTTTTGGCACCCTTGTTGAATTTAATTTTGAATTAAAGTTTGAATTTAATAAAATTTGAGAAACGTTTTTCTCTCTTGCAATTTGCAATTTTATAAGATTACTGAAAATAAATACAAACACCATGGAATATTATTTCTTAATCTCCAGATCTTTGAATCTACGTACTTCATTCAAAACATAAACAATGAAAATTTCATTTGCCTCCCCCGAACCCTGATATTTGGTATTTATTTAAAATTAATCAATTGTGCGTTGTAGAGTCAAAAGTCATTTCATATTTCGTAGGTTATTTTCAACTTCATGCGCAATCTTATATTTCCATTTTACCGATTCTAAATCAAGACTTGTGAAGTACGTTACTATATATATCTAATATTTTTGTGGCTTTTTCAGATGTAGACACACTAGATTGAATTGACCATACTGAGAAGGTAAGACAAATGCATTTAAAGTTCTTTATATGGGCGGATTTTAAACGTTCACCAATAAGAAATATATTCTGACGTGAAGTCAGTACTCTTTTGCGCGCGTGTTGACGTTGGCTGATTTGAATTGAATGATCAGTACTGAGCGAGCCGGAGATCTACCCGGGGGGTTAGTGGACACCATTCAGTGTCCAAAAAAAATTAACAGTGCTGTATCTAAGCTGGCATAAGTATAGTGTCACAAAGTTGACAAAGAACAGAACTGACTCTCCTTAGTCGCAGCAAACTCCTAGGAGCGTCTGAGGGATCTCCTTGGGAAAGACTTGGGAGGGTCAGTATAATCATAATCATGTTTATAGCACGCGCGCCAAAGCAGATTGACCCCACGTCAATCCTTTTTTAGCCTTTTTTTATTGTAAAGTCAATCTGCAATCGGCGCGCGTGCTTCAAACATTATTATGATTATACTGACCCTCCCAAGTCTTTCCCAAGAAGATCCCTAAGAAGCTCCTAGGAGTTCGTTGCGATTTAGGAGGGTCAGTTGTGTTCTTAGTCAACTTTGTTACCCTATCCTTATGCCAGCTTGGATGCAGCACTGTTAATTTTTGACCCGACAGTGAATGGTGTCCACTACCCTCTGGGCCTAAGAGGCCTTCCTGTCAGTGCTTTTCTATATTTTTTCAAGTTCCTTCAACAAATCTGGCTATCAATACAGTTTGGCTGTTAGTTTTACCGTAGATCGAAATAAAAAAAATTGCGGTTATGGGACCCCCGTTAGGAACGCAGTTGCCTTATCTAAAATCCCAACGTTATCTGATATAGATCTTTCAAATATAGTTATTTATAAATTTTGGAATCTTGAACCATTTATAGTGTAAATTTCATAACCAAAAACCCAAGAAACCACATGTTATTTATAAATTGGCCTCAGGGCCACGATATAGACATTTCAGCTCGGAAACAACGCTATTTCCTCGAAACTGACTTGTCGTTCACAGAATTGCCATCAAATTTGTCTTAAAACTTCAAAATAACGGATCAGAACCAAATCCATCACCGCTAGACGCAAACCAATCCCAACAAGAGCTTTACAATCCAAAGGTCTCCTCTGCGCATCCGCAATCTACTCGTGGCTTAAAGTACTTCTTCAACATCATTGGTTCAGGTGATATCACAGCTCCAATCCACGCATGCGCAGACACTTCCAAGGGGGTTCTATGGAGGAATAGCATCCAGCACCTCAAAACCCCAATCCTCTCAGACGAAAACTCCAGCAGTTAATTCACTTTTCGTCTGCTCGTGCGCATAACGAAAGATGCCCGTAAGGGGTAACATAAATTTTAAAATTAGCCCCAGGGCCACGGTACGGACACTTCTACTTGGAAACAACGCTATTTCCCCCAAACTGACTTGTCTGTGCACTTAATCGCCATGAATATTCTTTTAAACCGCAAATCGTCGGCTCAGCACTCCCAACATAACTCATACAACGCAAAAAAAGGTTACTTCTCCTCTGCGCATGCACAATCCACTCGTTGATGAAAGTCCTCTCAAAATTACACACCTCCTAAAAAATGTTGATTCTCCAACACTAGTAGTTCAGGAGATATCGCATCTTAACTCCAAGCATGCGCAGACCCTCTCCATGGGATTCAATGGAGTAATAGCATCCTCCACCCCAAAACCCCAATCCTCTCATACGAAAACTCCAGCAGTTAAATCCGTTCTCATCTGCGCATGCGCCTGATGAAAATGCTAGGAAAGGGCAGAATGAACTAAAAAATGGGTTCAAGCCCTGTGGACAGGAGCTTTCTGGCGCTCTAGTTCAAACAGACAAATTATATCTGCGAAAGTATTGGTTTCTCCGAGTTGGGAATTAAATCAATGTATTCTTATGAAAGAACTGCATCATAAAAGAAATTAAATTCAAATAATAGTTTATTTATCAAGATTAAATGAGCAATCTGAGAATGAGAACTGCACCATGGAAGAAATCAAATTAAAATAGCTGAAATGAATTTGACTCTTTCTTATAGAACAGGATGAAATGTACGAGTATGAACACAGATCATATAATAAAGCTTAGATAGAATAATTATAGCATTCTGTGAAAACATAGAAGTACGTACGATTCATTATTGAAATTTAGAAAAATCATATTTCCGAAAGTAATAGCTTGTTGGAGTTGAAAAGGATATCGAAAGATTTTAATGGTGAAACTGCATCTTAAATAAAAATTACAGACATTTGGGCAAATTGATAAGCACTCAGTTTCGGAGGAACTAGAGCGCCAAATAGTGTAATTCCCTTTCCGGGATTTGAGCCCGCCTTCTCTCGTTCCGAAACCGAAGCGTAGACCAACCCGCTATCGGGCTCCTCGTAGGATCTTGTCGATCTCCGGTATTAGAATAAAACGTCGGTACTTACCTGGGATATATATTCTTAATTTTCACTTTTCGACATAAAATCGCCACATGGGGGTTTATTTGACGGTTTTTTACCCTTGTCTCTCTAAGTCGATTTTGACGTTTCTCGAACCAACTATCAGCAAGGAATTAGACAATGTCATGTCTCAGGAAAATAAGTTGAAATTATGACAATTCCTACACAGAATAATTATATAATTCTGTGAAAACGAAAGAATACGATTTTTTATTGAAATTTTGAAAAATTATATCTCCGAAAGTATTAGCTTGTTAGAGTTAAAAATGATATCATTGGATTCTTATGATAAAACTGTTTATTGAAAAAAAATTTATTCGGAATTTGTTTTGTAAAAAAAAATTTTTTTTTGTTACTCCGAAACCATTTGCCCGATTTTGCCCAATAACGAACTTAGCCGAGATATTTATCTCCCAAACCTACTCTGAAAATTTCAACTGTCTAGCTCATTCTGTTCGAGAGTTATTGTGCCTACGGCCGGCCGGACAGAATGAATTTCGACCACGGATTCTTGATCAGTGGGTCGAACCAAATCGTTTAAGACCATTTTTGGCGCTCTAGTTACTCGGAACTGAGTGCTTATCAATTTGCGCAAATGTCTGCAATTTTCGAATTTTTCGATGAAAATGATCTTAAACGATTTGGTTCGACTCACTGATCAAGAATCCGTGGTCGAAATTCATTCTGTCCGGCCGGTCCGGCCGTCCGGCCGTAGACACGATAACTCTCGAAAGGAATGAGCTAGACAGTTGAAATTTTCAGAGTAGGTTTGGGGGATAAATATCTCGGCTAAGTGCGTTATTGGGCAAAATCGGACAGATGGTTTCGGAGTAACAAAAAAAAAATTTTTTTTACACAACAAATTCCGAATTAAATTTTTTTCTATAAGCAGTTTTACCATAAGAATCCATTCATATCATTTTTATTTCTAACAAACTAATACTTTCGGAGATATGATTTTTCAAAATTTCAATGATAGAATTATTCTGTGGCTATTCTATGTATTGTTATAATGTCAACTTTGACGTTGTCTCATTGTCATTCAGTCCAGTAATGGTATCATTATGAGAATTATAATATAATATCATACTTTTTGTTGGTTGATATTTTCATGCTGATGGTCAATCCATATGATGATGGGAATGGTAATGGTAAGTTAATAATATTGAGTTCAGAATATCTCCACTAAAAACAAAACTGGAATATTGGTGTATTGGAGTAGATTTGAGGAAAGATATATATTATCGTTCATCATAGAATTGAGGAATGAATATCTCGGATGAGTTCGTTGTTGGGTAGAATTCGTCTATTGGTTTTGGATTGATAATTTTTGGCACTCTTGTTGAATTTAAATTCTTGTATGATGTTTGAATTCAATTTCTGCTAAGATGAAGTTCTAAATTTCAATAATGAATCGTACTTCTATGTTTTCACAGAATGCTATAATTATTCTATCTAAGCTTTATTATATGATCTGTGTTCATACTCGTACATTTCATCCTGTTCTATAAGAGAGAGTCAAATTCATTTCAGCTGTTTTAATTTGGTTTCTTCCATGGTGCAGTTCTCATTCTCAGATTGGTCATTTAATCTTTATAAATAAACTATTATTTGAATTGATTTTCCTTTATGATGCAGTTCTATCATAAGAATACATTGATATAATTCCCAACCCTGAGAAACCAATACTTTCGGAGATATAATTTGTCTGTTTGAACTAGAGCGCCAGAAAGCTCCTGTCCACAGGGATTGAACCATTTTTATCGAAAAATTTGAAAATTACAGATATTTGGGCAAATTGATAAGCACTCAGTTCCGAGGAACTAGAGCGCCAATAAATAGGTTTCGGAATTGCAAGCAAAATATTCCGCAAAATAGTTGTAATTTTTCAAATGTTTCCATGCCATGTGATCCTCACGAAGTTTTGCATCTAACTACCGAGTTTCAATTCAATCAGATCAGTATTTTTCGAGTTATGGTGGAAACAAAATTTAAAAATTTAAAAATTTTTTTTTGCCACTTTAGGGCACTTCGATCAATACAAAACTTCTAATGCATATAAAGGTCATGATTCTATGATTTGCTGCTAAATTTCAGATAGATCGAGTGATCGGTTCCAGAAATATTCATAAATTATGTTTTATGTAAAGAGCACCATAACTCCGAAACCGCTTGGTGGATTTCGCCCGTTACGAATTCATCCGGAGTATTTACGCTCCAAACCTACCTTGCAAATTTCAATTCTGTAACTCTTTCCGTTCAAGAGTTATCGTGCTAATGGTTGGCAGGCCGGACCGGACGGAGAGAATTGAATTTGAATTCGAATTCTTCATCAATCAAACTCAATCATTTGAAACCATTTTCGAAAAAAAATTTGAAAAATACCAACATTGTGGCAAAATGATAGCAGGTTCTTCTTTGCGGAACACGCGCGCAAAAATTATAAAAAAGAAAGAAGTAGGTGGATATCAATCAAAAGTAAATCTCTCAAAAAAAGTGATCGCACATATCGTTCTGCAAATATTTCATTGAATTGTTCAGATTAGACAGCTCGTCTTGGAGCTGTCGTATACAGAGTGTTTCATTGCTGAATGAATATGCGGTAAAGCTATATACAGGGTTTTTCCAAACGGATGGAAATGATTTTAGCGGGTGATACTTTGCATGAGGATCTCCACAATAAAGATTAAAAATGGGTTCAAGCCCTGTGGACATGAGCTTTCTGGCGCTCTAGTTCAAACAGACAAATTATATCTCCGAAAGAATTGGTTTCTCAGAGTTGAGAGTTATATCAATGTATTCTTATGATAGAATTGCATCATAAAGGAAATTCAATTCAAATAATGGTTTATTTATCAAGATTAAATGAGCAATCTGAGAATGAGAACTGCACCATGGAAGAAACCAAATTAAAATAGCTGAAATGAATTTGACTCTCTCTTATAGAACAGGATGAAATGTACGAGTATGAACACAGATCATATAATAAAGCTTAGATAGAATATTTATAGCATTCTGTGAAAACATAGAAGTACGATTCATTATTGAAATTCAGAACTTCATCTTAGCAGAAATTGAATTCAAACATCATAGAAGAATTTAAATTCAACAAGAGTGCCAAAAATTATCAATCCAAAACCAATAGACGAATTCTACCCAACAACGAACTCATCCGAGATATTCATTCCTCAATTCTATGATGAACGATAATATATATCTTTCCTCAAATCTACTCCAATACACCAATATTCCAGTTTTGTTTTTAGTGGAGATATTCTGAACTCAATATTATTAACTTACCATTACCATTTCCATCATCATATGGATTAACCATCGGCATGAAAATATCAACCAACAAAAAGTATGATATTATATTATAATTCTCATATTTATACGATTGCTGGAATGAATGACAATGAGACAACGTCATGTCTCAGGAAAATAAGTTGACATTTTAACAATTCATAGAATACCCATAGAATAATTCTATCATTCTGTGAAAACGTAGAAATACGATTTACATTGAAAGCCGGGGTCGCGGGTTCGAATCCCGCTCAGGGCATGGATGTGGTGTTGGGTTGTGTGAATGTCCAAAATAATTATGAAAGAGTTTGCGATATAAGGATTATAACTGTGTAGATGGCCTACAGTTGCCTAGCACATAAATAGATAGCAAAAAAAAATAAAAAATTTACAATGAAATTTTGAAAAATCATATCTCCGAAAGTATTAGCTCGTTAGAGTTAAAAATAATATGAATGGATTCTTATGGTGAAACTGCTTATTGAATAAAATTTAATTTGGAATTTTTTTTGAAAAAAAAAAAAATTATTTTTGTTACTCCGAAACCATCTGTCCGATTTTGCCCAATAACGAACTTAGCTGAGATATTTATCTCCCAAACCTACTCTGAAAATTTCAACTATCTAGCTCATTCCGTTCGAGAGTTATCATGCCTACAGCTGGCCGGACCGGCCGGACGGCCGGACAGCATGAAATTCGACCACGGATTCTTGATCAGTGAGTCGAACCAAATCGTTTAAGACCATTTTCACCGAAAAATTCGAAAATTACAGACATTTGGGCAAATTGATAAGCACTTAGTTCCGAGGAACTAGAGCGCCAAAAATATCCCCAAATGATATAATCGATAGGGTTGAAATCTGGTCTGAGCTTCATTTTTGCGCGCTTGTTCTGGGGAACAGCTTGTTATCATTTTGGCCAAATGTCTGTGAATTTCGAAGTTTTTGCCGAAAATGGTCTCAAACGATTATGTTTGACTCACTGATGAAGAATTCGGGGACAAATTTGATTCTGTCCGGCCGCCCTACCGCTGCCACCGTGATTTTCGAACGGACATAGAGAGCAACTAGAAATTTTCAGGGTGGCGTGTCCAAATACGACGGACAAATTCGTTAATGGACATTATCAGCCCAATGGTTCCCGAGTACTGATTTTGTTTTGAACCAAAACATATCCGATCGAATTGAAACTTGGTAGCTGGTTGTAGAATACTGACGCAAAGACGCTTATGAAATTTTGTGAGAATCGTATCACCAGAAAAGTTAGATGAAATTATTAAAAAATATCATTGATCTCACGATAACTTTTGAAAAGAAACAGATACCGACTCGCAATTTTTAGTATGGGTTATGCATCCGAATGCGACATTCGAGTTTGTCAATAGGCATAATCGGCCAAGCGGTTTTGGAGACATACCCATCTGAAATTTCCTCAATAACTCAAAAAATACGAATCCGATGTAATTCGAACATGTTAATTAGTTATACAATACCGAAGCAAAAATGTTTACAAAATTTGTTGAGGATCGTATCACTGGAAAATAAAAAAAATCATTGAATAAAATTCTATATATTAGAAACTATTCGTCCGATATCGCGTAAATTTGGCGAGAACCTATAGAGTCTAACTCTACAGCCAAGTTCCAAGTTTGGACATGATCCTATATTGTTGGAGATCCGAGCCTCGATAACTTTCAAGATCGATATTGGGTCTTTTCTTTTCAGGGTTGGTTGCGCATCCGAATGGGAGAGTTAGGTTCGTTGTTGGGCATAATAGACCCAACAGTTATAAATTTATACCCATCTGGAATATTATTTGCTCAATAACTCACTAAATACAGATCCGATCATATCGAAACATGGTAGCTAGTTGTGTAATATCGACATAATGACGTATGTATTGTGCAATTTCCTGAATATCGTACCACTAGAAAATTTCAAAGAAATTATGAAAAAATATGATGTATCTCACGATAACTTGAGAACGGAAAGAGATATAGCAACTTGCAATTTTGAGTGTAGATTGCGTATCCTAATGCGACATTTAAGTTCGTTAATAAGTATAATGGTTTTGGAGTTATAGTCACCTGAAATATTGTTTCCCCTATATTTAAAAATATACTAATCTGATCCAATTAAAACTCGGTAATTACTTGTAGAATATCGACTTACTAATTTTCGCGTAATTTCAGGTATATAGTATCCTACAAATATTTGAAGATGAAGGCGTATGTTCTATTGTCCATTCTCCTGTATTGGACAATCTTAGGCGAATTTTCCATGGTGAATTCAATTTTTTTTTTGTTGAGAACCGACAATTGAATTCACCATGGTAAATTCGAATATGAGTGTCCAATATAGATGAATAGACAATAGAATATGCGCGCAAAAGCTCCTGACTTCACGTCAGTGTCCCATATCATACCATGTCATTTTGATATCTACTCATGTGTTTCCACAAACATTCCACAAACTTCCAATTTAAAGTAAGAACAGAAACAGCTCCGTAAAAACTGTGTAGCTACGGTTGTAATAGGCTATAACTTACGCAATTCCTATACGTGATCGTGTTGGGACAGAAGTGGCACAACTTTATACAAGCGACAATTTAACCAGTACCACATTAGTTGTAGCTTCCTGGTAAAACCAAGAGAACTTGTTAGTCTCTTCTAGACCCATTCTAAATATTAGTAGGTCCGCCTTAAAAGTATACATCTCGGCCTTCATGTCTGTGAACTTGGCCAAAGTTGAAACTTTTCAAAATAGTGAATACATCATCTAAACTGGATTTTCAAATTGTAGACCTACACCTACACCTATATTCGCACTACATACATAACACCTTAGATGTATTTGGAATTTGAAAACATTTCAAATTGATATGTTCAGTTGAATTCGGAATTAAATGAAATGGTTTGAGTAGAACGAGTTTTGTTTACATCAGAAACCAGTGATATACAACATTCGCGAATAATTGACTAATGAATAGTATTGACTTTATCATTTTTTATGAAGGTAGGTACGTGATAAATTTGAGATGAAACGATATTATCCCACATGTTCATTCACTAGGATAACCACAAAACCACTTTCAATTGTTGAATTTTCTTTTCTTATTTCAATAGGAAATAATAGCAAAACAACATGATTGAAAAGCTATTTTTCAATCAATTAGAATTTGTTTCATTCGTAAAATTAACCGAAGTCAGGAAGAAACAATGAAGAGCAGTACCTAATTAAAATAATAATGGAAAAAATAGTTTCAAGCACTGACGTGAAGTAAGGAGCATTTGCGCGCATGTTCAATGATCTATTATCCCCTATTGGACACTCTTGATCGAATTTACCATCGGTATAGACCGTTTCCTAAGCATATATAAGATATTATGATTACATTTCATACCATTCCAATGAGTATCGTGAAAATCGTCTCTGAATTTTTATTTCTGACAAATGTATTCTATCGAAATTGAAATTCATTAAATATCCAATAATATACGCAAAAACTCACATCTCAAGTAATTTCAGGATACGATATTCACGAAATTCTCAGAACATTAGCGTGTCGGCAACGGCATTCTACAAGTAATTACCGAGTTTTAATTCGATCGAATTAGTATATTTTGAGTTATAGAGGAAATAACGAACAAATTTCAGTATGTATAACTCCAAACCCATTTGGTCGATAATTCCTATTAACGAACTCAAATGCCACATTCGGATGCACAACCTACCCTGAAAATTGCAAGTCGATATCTCTTTCCGTTCTCAAGTTATCCTTTGATACGTAATATTTTTTCATAATTTTATAAACATTTTCGAGTGATATGAGCCTCCCAAAAAAGACGTACGTCTCTATATGTTTGTATTCCATAACTAGTAATCAAGTCTCAAATCGATAGAATCTGTATTTTTTGCGTTACTGAGAAAATAATATTCTAGATGTGAATAACTCCGAAAATATTGGGCCGATTATGCCAAACACCGAACTCGGATATCGGATTTTCAACAATATAGAACGGATCGTGTTCAAACTTGGAACTTGGCTCCAAAGTAAGGTTTTGAAGGCTCTCGCAAAATTTCAGCGATGTCGGATGAATAGTTTCTGATATACTTATATAGAATTTTTCGAATTAAGAGATACGATCCCCACGAAATTTCGCTAAAATTGGCGCGTTGGCATTCTACAACTAACTATTATGTTTGAATGGATCGGTTCCGTATTTTTAGAGTTATGGAGGCAATGACAACAACATTTCAGATAGGTATACCTAACTCCAAAACCGTTGGGCTGATTATGTCCATTAACGAACTAGTGCTTTTCCATTATGGGCCACCTACCCTCAAAATTTCAAGTCGCTATATCGTTTTGTTTGAAAGTTATCCTGGCAACTGCCGGCCGGAGTGCCGACTGGACATCATTTTTGTCCTCTAATTCTTCATCAACGCAAAATGAAGATAGTATGAACAAAATTGGCACTAAGCTAATCACATCTGCACTTTGAATTAATACGATATTTTCTAACACATTTATTTTACAATTATTGGTACTACTAGATATGATTTCGCACCGAGACTATATAGGTCAATAATTGTAAATTAATAATTTTCGAAATATTTCAATTTAACTTGAAATAATCTAAATTTCAAATCCGAAATGATTTAGAAGGTTTCTACATGAATATCGTTCTTATGTTCACAATATCGAGAGTAGGCAGCATTGATTATGCAAAAAAAATCATCTTCACCAAATTATAAGTGATGATTCTCACTTATATAATTTTCATAACCGTAAATATTTAGTGTGCAAGTGGAATAATCATGAAAATTAAAAAAATATAGTCGTGAAGATAATAGCCATTCAGTAGCGAACTTTATATTCACGGAACCCTTAGTGCACGCTTATGTCCTCAGAGGAGGAGCTAAAAACTTTCACAAGTAATCATGTCTCATCAGTTGAAGAATCATGAAATTCAGTCATAGTTTCTTGAGGATTGCGAAGCATATAATTATTTTGCATCATTTTTGTGTTATCATTACATTATTTCTCAAATCAAGCGTGTTGTACGTATGTAGATTCCTGCTTTTCGAGAAAATCGAATATCGCTTACAGTGCATACTGAGCAACTCCATTTTACGGAAATTTAAATTTCTAAGTCAATGTTGGCTATAAATCCATAATCAGTTGTATTACAGTATTTTTCTTGATGAGACAGTGCTATATTACCATCTATGTAGAACAAGTACCAACAAAATTCTGAAATATAAATTAAATCGAATCAAAATAGTTATTTCGATTTCCTGAAAAGTTTTTTCATTTTTGGAGTCATCGATATGGTTTAGGTAACAAAACTGTTATATTTGATTATTCAAATCACCTTATTCGAGGAAAATGTGTTAGATTATTAAAATAATTTATATTCATTAGTAATATTGGGACGAACAGAACCTCTTATTTTGCTTCATTTTTTCTTCTAATAATTATCCTTGGGCATTATGTAGCGAAAATTTTATTGAATTCCCGTTTTGAAGAGCCCAGAGTAAAACTCGGAATACAATTTTTTTCCCTCCAACTTTTGGGGTTATTTCTCGAATTGAGGTGAAAGTGTACTGAAATTAGTATCTAAATGTAGCTAAAAATAAAGAGGATTGGTGTGTTCTGATGGGAAAATATTCAGTATTCGACTGAAATTCCCAGCTATTTTCAGGCCGGTTGGAAATATCCACCTCTTGTCAGCTCTTCTCATCTGGATCTTTCTGTAATTGATTGTCAAATATTTTGCTTAGAAGCTTTTTTTTACTTTTTATTTAGAATGCCTTATATCTCGTTGTTTCTATCATGGAACTTATGTTTCTGGATATGGTGAAAAATACTGATTAAATATTCCAGTTATTATGGAGACTTCCCTTCACTCGCCTAAATGTGGGGAAAGTTACGTCTATTTGTAATGATAGTTTTATGATAATACTGGTTAGGCTTATCATCGTACTGTGATGGTGTTGACACGATCGACGAATCATGCATATAAAATAAACAATCCTATTAATCTTCACCTCAAAATTTGCCCTAGAAAGTTAATTAGAACATGAAAAATCAGTTTTGTTGTGATGATGAAATGTGAAGGGTGAAGTGTTTCGATATATTGGATTATTTTTGACTTGACTGAAAATTAGGAATACATTTCAGAGAGTGGTGAGTACTAAATTTGATATTATACATTAATAGTTTGTATATTAAAATATGTTAATATGATTATACTTAATTTGCCTTTTCCGAGGAAACTCCTCATAAGATTTTGAGAGCTTATGTAAATTCAGTACTGTTCTGTGTAGGCTTTGCTACTGTGTCTCTACATCGCCTTACGCATGGCAGTGGCCGCAACTGCCATCTAGATTATTCTTCTAGTTCGCTAATTACTTCAAAAAATGTATCCATAACTTCGATTGTATATGTCTCTGAATAATATATTTTACAATATAACACAACATTTCACCAATGAATTTCAAAGATTGATAATATTGTGCGAAAAATAAAAAACATATTCCTTCAGCAATTATACTTCAGGTGCATGTAGTAAAAGTTTGATAGACGATATAGAAACTTCATATGACTAGTTTAATATTTACAAATAAATAAATACTGCAGAATACGAATTCAACTTTTTGTATGTCAAATGTTCAAACATGACTTTGAAATGAATTTCGGTTGAATATTCTCAGAAGCTTCCTAATAGTTATAGGTAATGATTTATTATACAGGTTTGTGATCAAGTAGGGAACCAATTAAATATCTTCAAAACGAAAAGGACGATATTTATGAAACCTTGCAGACAACTATTGAAACCCATAGCGCATCTAAACCATATTTTTTGTTACTACTGTAACGGTTTGACCGGAAATAACTTCAACTTTTTTCATTTAAACGGGACATCCTGTATCTTTTTGCAGATTTCGAAGAATATTGCTATTTCGAATTCATACATACTAAGTTTGGTGGTAATAATTCGTTATAACGAGAAATAAATCACTTTGAAGTTAAATAATAATAGGTAAATTTATTTACTTCAGACTAATGAGAATATTAATTTAAAAAAAATCACTTCAAATGTTCAAAATACTCGACGTTCACCTTTTAACAATATGCAAGGCAATTCATAAATTCGTGAGTCAATTTTGCCAAGAGTTCTCCACGTAGTAGTTCACATTCATCAATATTTCATTTTATCAATTCCTGCAAGCAAGTTGGTCGTCGTGATTTCAATTTTATCTGGTAATAGATATTCACCTTCACTATGATTTTAGATAACCCCAAAGGAAAATCTAAGAGGTTAAAGTCCGGAGGACGGGCAGGCCACTATATGAATCTTCTACGGCCAATCCATTGATTTGGAAAATTCGCATCCAAAAATCCCTTGTCGATCCTAGTGGGGCTCTATCTTGTTGAAACCAAAAATTTTGTGGTAATAGCCCATTTTGTTGAACTACAGGTTATTCTGTAAATCTAAATACTTGTCACCCTTCAAGTTTCCGTCTATAACGAATAGGCCTATAAGCCTATTTTCGATCATTCCCATCCAAATATTCATCTTTTGAGGATGCTGGGTATGTACGTGCATGAATAAAATGAGGATTCTCATTTAAACAAAAAGTTGTCCCATGTGAAAAAAAACTACATTACCTGCAAAATATCATCATTACAAATGTTCATCAGTCGTTCACAAAACTCCATCCGTCAGCCAAAATCATCGACTGAAAATTCTTGAACCAATTGCGTCTTATAGGGATGATACTTTTAAATTTCTAGTATTATCCCTATAGAACGTCGGCTTATACCTATTATACGGTTTAGTGCCAAATTGTTTGTAGAAGTTTGATGTGATTTCTCTAAATCAATTGCAATGTTTCGTCTAATAGCTCTGTTAGTTGCATTACTTCTTCATGAGTTCTAATACGATCACCATAACCGATAATTATTAATATTTCAATACGACCTTCTTCACTTAAATGAACCACTTAATCGTACAATTTATTCCTGTCAATTAGTTACACACTTTGATAGTACTTTTTGGGCGCATGTTCTAGGGGAACATCGTCCTATCATTTCGTCCAAATGTCTGTAATTTTCGAATTTCGAGCTGAAAATTGGCTAATAGACTAATTCGGACTCCCTGATCACGAATCCGGTGTCAGATTTTTGGGTGCCGTATGGCCGGCCGGCCGGCCGGCCGTACTTCCGGCCGTAGGCATGATAACAGGAGCACCGAAGGTCCTATCGACTTCAAACTTTCAGGGTAGGTTTCTGATCAAATTGCGACGGTTAAGTTTGTTAACGGGCAAAATCGGCCGGACGGCTTAGGAGTTATAGACATTTAAAATTTTGAGGTTATTTCCCTGATATTTCAGGAACTAAAGAAGATGTTGAATCGAAACTTGGTAGTCAGTTCGAGGATATAAACGCGCAACTTTTGGCAAAATTCTGTTATGATCGAAATGTTGGTAATTTTTAAATAAATATTTCTTTTAATTTTTTCGAAAAAAAAATTTTTTTTTCGTGAACTATTCATCAGATTGCAACAAAACCTTGTACTAACGTCAATTGTAGTATTTTCCAACATTGTGCAAAATTTTGGCTCTATACGATTTCAATTTCTGGAGATATAAGACAAAATGTGTCAAATTTCCTGGGTCTCTCTCAGTATTTTCATCGATTATTCTATGAACTCTTTGAATTCCACCGAAAACAAATTCAAAGACATAAACATAAAGAATCAAGTCATAGTTTAGACGTCGAAAGAAGGACGATGTTGATCGACTTGAAAAGGTACCTATTTCAAGAAATGCAATAATGAAATGCTTAATTTATGGATATAATATTATCTAAGTATTGTTGGGATCGGGCAGTTGGAAAATTTTTTAATAAAAAAATTTGTACCGCCGTTAAATCAAGCATTCTACACGAGTGTGCAAAATTTCAGTTCGATACGATCTCAATTCCAGAAGATATTGCTTAAAATTCACATTCCAGCGTGTTTTGACGTTCTATGGTCACAGAAAATCGTCACAAAAATCTATTTACCTCATTTGACGGCTGTTTGTCAAATCAATTAATTCCAATAATTGATGTCAGATTTCCTAAATACCAAGTTCAAACACATTTTATTATATGGAAAACACTTATTATGATCACGTTCTACAGGAATTGATACTAAATAGAAGCTAGATGAAGATTATTGTAATGGAAAATTTGTGTTCCAGAATAATATTAAGGTATTCAACATGATACTGCTTTTTTTCTTTACTGGTCAGTACGGGCCACAAGGAAGATGAACATGCGCCCAATAGCTCCTGTCCACAGGGCTTGAACCAATTTTTTATTTATTACCACATTGTATTAATGTGAAGAATTTCTAAAAACACGTGTGTACGTTTTTGGCGCTCTAGTTCCTCGGAACTGAGTGCTTATCAATTTGCCCAAATGTGTGTATTTTTCGAATTTTTCGATGAAAATGGTCTTAAACGATTTGGTTCGACTCACTGATCAAGAATCCGTGGTCGAAATTCATTCTGTCCGGCCGGCCGTAGGCACGATAACTCTCGAACTGAATGAGCTAGACAGTTGAAATTTTCAGAGTAGGTTTGAGAGATAAATATCTTGGCTAAGTTCGTTATTGGGCAAAATCGGAAAGATGGTTTCGGAGTAACAAAAAAAAAATTTTTTTTTACAAAACAAATTCCAAATTATTTTTTTTTCAATAAGCAGTTTTACCATAAGAATCCAATGATATCATTTTTAACTCCAACAAGCTATTACTTTCGCAGATATGATTTTTCAAAATTTCACTAATAAATCGTATTTCTGCGTTGTCACAGAATGATATAATTATTCTATGTATGAATTGTCATAATGTCAACCTATTTTCCTGAGACATGACATTATCTAATCAATCGAAGAATTGTGAGCGAAGTGAGAAAAATCTCAGTTGTTTGCTCCGAAATTAGTTTTTCTCAGAAAAGTCTTACATTTCGGAACGGAACATGAAGTAAGAGATCTGAGAGTAGTGAGACTGCTTTTCATCCATAGACATAGAATGCTCAGTTCTCTCAATTTATGACGGGGCTGACGGAAGGGAATATTATAACTTCAAAAATATTGGGGTTGAAATATTCGTATTTTAGCGATGCAACGGAAACCTCACCCAAAAACGTTTGAAAATATTACGTAAATATTGAAAGCATAATTCTGTAGTTCGAGAGAGGAGAAAATTAGGTGAACGTAGATAAGGAAATTTTTGATCGATTACAAGCTAATTTTTCATTATTACTTCTCTTCTTTCATACATGTTTAATGGAATATCTACTATTTCTAGGTACTTTAAACCTGTTTTGGGCAATTGTCATACGAAACTTGTGTTTTTGGCGTTCTAGTTCCTCGGAACAGAGTGCTTATCAATTTGCCCAAGTGTCTGTAATTTTGGAATATTTGGCTGAAAATGGTCTCAAACGATTTGGTTCGACTCACTGATCAAGAATCCGAGGTCAATATCGATTCTGTCCGGCCGGCCGTAGGCACGATAACTCTCGAACGAAAGCAGTTAGCGGATTGAAATTTGCAAGGTGGTTGGAGCGTAAATATCTCGGACGAGCTCCTTAATGGGAAAAATCCATAAAGCGGTTTCGGAGTTATGGCCTATTTTAGTAAAAATATTTTTATGAATATTTCCGAAACCGATCACTCGATCTATCTGCAATTTAGCATCAAATTGTAGAATCATGACTTTTATACGTATGTGAAGTTTTTAATTGACCAAATTACCGCAAAGTGTCAAAAAAAAATTTTGAAAATTTAAAAAAAGTTTTTCTACAATAACTCTCGAACGGAATGAGCTAGGTAGTTGAAATTTTCAGAGTAGGTTATGGAGATGAATATCTCGGTTAAGTTTGATTTCTTCCATGGTGCAGTTCTCATTCTCATGATTGCTCATTTAATCTTGATAAATAAACTATTATTTGAATTGAATTTCCTTTATGATGCAGTTCTATCATATGAATACATTGATATAATTCCCAACTCTGAGAAACCAATACTTTCGGAGATATAATTTGTCTGTTTGAACTAGAGCGCCAGAAAACTCCTGTCCACAGGGCTTGAACCCACTTATTCTCAATAGTCTACCTGAATTAATAATTAATAGGATTGAATTCTATTGTCAGAAAGTGAATGACGAGGATTTTGAACATTTAAGGTGATTTTGTTCAAATTATTATTCTCATTAGTCTAGAGTAAATAGATCTACCTATTCTCTAACTGTAAAGTGATTTTATTCACCTTTTTACAAATAGCTTCCAATGGACTTTTGAATTCTGCAAACACATACAGGGAGTCCCATTCAAATAAAAAAAAACGTTATTGTCGGTTGAACCAGAAGTACAGTAGTAACAAAAAGAATTTGGTAATATGCACCATTGTACTAAACTAAGAAGTTTCATAAATATCATCCTTTTCGTTTTAAAGATATTTACTTGGTTCCATACTTCATCCCAACACTGGTTACTCATCATTCAAAACAGCTCCGATGTGAACATACAGGCCAAGAACAACGGGGAATTTTGAATGAAATAGCCAATGATTAGTGAGTTCAAGTTATAGTGATATGCTTTAATGAACTTGAAAATATCAGTTGAAGATAGTCTATTGCATTTTGTATTCACACTTTCCTTTTCGGCGCTCTAGTTCCTCGGAACTGAGTGCTTATCAATTGGCCCAAATGTCTGTAAGTTTCGAATTTTTCGATGAAAATGGTCTTAAACGATTTGGTTCGACTCACTGATCAAGAATCCGTGGTCGAAATTCATTCTGTCCGGCCGGTGCGGCCGGCCGGCCGCCCGTAGGCACGATAGCTCTCGAACGGAATGAGCTAGACAGTTGAAATTTTCAGGGTAGGTTTGGGACATAAATATTTCGGCTAAGTAAATATTGGGCAAACACGGACAGATGGTTTCGGAGTAACAAAAAAAAAATTTTTTTTTACGGAACAAATTCCAAATTAAATTTTTTTCAATAAGCAGTTTTACCATAAGAATCCAATGATATCATTTTTGACTCTAACAAGATAATACTTTCGGAGATATGATTTTTCAACATTTCAATAAGAAATCGTATTTCTACGTTGTCACAGCATGATATAATTATTCTATGTATTAATTGTCATAATGACAACTTATTTTCCTGAGACATGACATTATCTAATCAATCGAAGAATTGTGAGCGAAGTGAGAAAAATCTCAGTTGTTTGCTCCGAAATTAGTTTTTCACAGAAAAGTCTTACATTTTCGGAACGGAACATGAAGTAAGAGATCTGAGAGTAGTGAGACTGCTTTTCATCCATAGACATAGAATGTTCAGTTCTCTCAATTTATGACAGGGCTGACGGAAGTAAATATTATAACTTCAAAAATAATTGGGGTTGAAATACTCGTATTTTAGCGATGCAACGGGGACCTCACCCAAAAATGTTTATAAATATTACGTAAATATTGAAAGCATAATTTTGTAGTTCGAGAGAGGAGAAAATTTGGTGAACGTAGATCAGGAAATTTTTGATTGATTACAAGGTAATTTTTCATTATTACTTCTCTTCTTTAATACATGTTTTATGGAATATCTACTATTTGTAGGTACTTTATACCTGTTTTGGGCAATTGTCATACGAAATTTGTTTTTTTGGCGCTCTAGTTCCTCCGAACAGAGTGCTTATCAATTGGCCCAAGTGTCTGTAATTTTGGAATTTTTGGCTGAAAATGGTCTCAAACGAGTTGGTTCGACTCACTGATCAAGAATCCGAGGTCGAAATCGATTCTGTCCGGTCGGCTGGCCGGCCGACCGGCCGTAGGCACGATAACTCTCGATCGAAAGGAGTTAGCGGATTGAAATTTGAAAGGTGGGTTTGGAGCGTAAATATCTCGGACGAGCTCGTTAATGGGCAAAATCCATCAAGCGGTTTCGGAGTTATGGCCGATTTTAGTTAAAATATTTTTTATGAATATTTCCGAAACCGATCACTCGATCTATCTGAAATTTAGCATCAAATTGTAGAAACATGACCTCCATACGCATGTGAAGTTTTGTATTGACCAGATCACCGCAAAGTGTCAAAAAAAAATTTTGAGAATTTAAAAAAAGTTTTTCCACAATAACTCTCGAACGGAATGAGCTGGGTAGTTGAAATTTTCAGAGTAGGTTAGGGAGATGAATATCTCGGTTAAGTTCGTTATTGGGCAAAATTGGCCAGAAATAATTTGATTTCTCCCATGGTACAGTTCTCATTCTCATGATTGCTCATTTAATCTTGATAAATAAACTATTATTTGAATTTAATTTCCTTTATGATGCAGTTCTATCATATGAATACATTGATATAATTCTCAACTCTGAGAAACCAATACTTTCGGAGATATAATTTGTCTGTTTGAACTAGAGCGCCAGAAAGCTCATGTCCACAGGGCTTGAACCCATTTTCTTTATGCTACGACCTATAGTAACGTTATAATTGTAATGTGCAGTATGAACTTTATGAACAATCTCCGTGGAATTTTTGTAATTTTGGCAGTTTCACTATTCGAGTGCTTCCTAGTTTGTACTTGTCAAATTCATGTCAGTGCGCGCATGTTCTAGGGAACACCATCCTATCTTTTTGAACAAATGTCAAATTTTCGAATTTTTCTTTTTTGGTATGATTCGAAATTTCACAGAATTCTTTGGGTCGGCATTCTACAGCTAGTTACCAAGTTTGGTTGATTATGTCCATTAACCAACTTCACCGTCGTATTCGGATGCTGCCCTGAATATTTCAAGTCGCTATATGTTTCCGTTCGAAAGTTATCGTGGCAACGGCCGACCAGCCAGCCAGTGAAATTACGTGAGGATCTTTCCAATAGAAAATTTTAAAGGGAACATCTGTATCTCAGAAACTATCCGTCCGTTATCGATATCCAATCGAATTAATCAAATCTTGATAACTAGTTGTAGAATTCCGACAAAAAGATGAAATTTCGAGAGGGTCGTTTCACAAATTTTTTTTTAAAAAACATATAAAAAAATATTCTGTATCGCAGGAACTATCCCTCCAATGTCGCAGAAATTTTGCGAGGACCTTTAAAACCTATTTTATAGGCAAGTTCTGAATTTGAACACGATCTGATCTAAATTGTTGGAGATATTAAAAAAATATGGGAATATCCGAAAGATCAGTTAAGTTGTTATTGATATTTCCTGAATAACTCGAAAAATATAGAGCCGATCCAATTTAAACTTGGTAAATACTTGTAGAATGCCACCCACTAATTTTTGAGGAATTGTATGAGGATCGTATCGCTAAAAAAATAGAATTATTTCTTAAAAAAAAATTGAAAATTTTTTCCATTTTTTTTCCAATCTTTTTAAAAATACAGATTTGATCGAATTGAAATTCAGTTGAAAAAAGACGGCTTGAAGGTTCATGCAGTATTTCCTGATGGTGTGTGAGGCGTAAATAGACAGAAGAAAATGCGCGCGAAAGTTCTTCACTCACGTCAGTGCTTTCAAGATTTTTTTTAATATTGACAGTTGAAGAATGTTGGAAAATTCAAAATGCAGCCTCTGTCTGGAATACCAGCCAGACGTTCCACTGCTTAATTTTGACATATTATGGTCTTATCAATATTTTCAATACCTTCTATATTTAACTTCCGAAATATTAATTTTTCTCACAATTACTGATAATTGTTCAAACATGCAACTTCTTCATATGTACATACAACAATTATTATTATCCAATCTAATCTACACATATTCCTCCTACGAGTGTATAGAACAGCCAATGTTTATCTATTAATTAAAACAAACTTTGAAGATGCTGTGTTGATAGCATTCTGTAAACATCTCTCAGATAAGTTGTATTTATTTGTCTAAGGATGGTATTCTCCTTTCAACAAGGACGTTTCTATTATTTGAGTGTTTGTTCTGGTTTGTGACTAGGTTAGTTATATCTGGGTTCAGTCGCATCGGATGCAATTGAAGACATTTTTTCCTGGGTTGGCTTAGCACGGACCGTTTGTGAACTTTCCACTCAGCTTTCAAATTGCATTTGAGGAAATTAAAATCAATGCAATAAATTTGAAACATTCCAAGGAAGTTCAAAGGAAGAACATCAGAGCTATGGAAATTTTGTTCATTAAATCAATACTTCTCTAGCTTTGCATCAATATAGATCATTGAATGACATTTTATTGTGGTTCATACCAGTCGTGGATCCAGAGGGTTAAAGGCGGTTAGTCCGGTAACACCGAAAGAACGGTTAATCACACCCCATAGCCTCTATGTTTTCATTATTTCATACAATATTGTGATTATATCCTTATTTTAATTTTGTAGTGTGAGAATTTTTATATCCATTACAATATTCACCACTTAACACCGGCCGTTAACACAATAACTCTTGAAAGGAATAAGCTAGGCAGTTGACATTTTCAGAGAAGGTTTGGGAGATAAATATCTCGATTAATTTCGTTATTGGGCAAAATCGGCTAGATGGTTTCGGAGCAACGAAAACAATTTTTTACATTCCAAAATTCAACTTAAATTTTTTTGAGATGCAGTTGCATCATGAGAATCCATTGATATCATTTTTAACTCTATCAAGCTAATACTTTCGAAAATATGAGTTGTTCAGAATTTCAATATTAAATCGCAATTCTTGGATTTCACAGAATGCTTCTGGTTCTATTCAAAATTCGTTACTTTTGATATAAAATACCTCTCCTGTTCTAGAAAACAAAGTATGCTTGAATGCAAAATGAACAATGAAATGACCTCAGGTATAGTAGAATTATGAGGATTACAGGATATTATTTTGGGTGATAATAAAATGCCCTTGGATAATCCATATAATCACACAATTATCAGGATTATATGATATTATACTGTTTTGGTGAATAATGCCCTTGGATAATCCATATGATGATGGAAATATATACTTTGGTAAGTTAATCAAATTGGGTTCAGAATATCTCCAGTAAAAACAAAACTGCAATGTTGGCTAAGTTTCAATTGATATAATATAATTTCCAGAGTAGATTTGAGGAATCAATATATCTGAGTTCTTATTGGGCATAATTGGTCTGGTTTTTTTTTGTTTTAATTTCTTTTATGATGCAGTCCCACCTAAAGAATCCATTGATATCATTCCCAACCCTGAGAAACCAATCCACTTTCGGAGATATCATATGTCAAAGTTTGAACAAGAGCACCAAAGCTCCTCTGTACACATGGTTTTCCCACATTTTTTTTTCATAACCCGTGAACAACTGATTCACGTTGTCCATTTCAAATAAATCTGTTGTTCATTTTTGACGCTCTTGTTCCTAGGAACAGATTGTTTATCCATTGCCCAAATGTCTGTAATTTTCGATTTTTTGGCAGAAAGGGATCATAAATTGGTTCGACTCGCCGACCAAGAATCCGTGGTCAAAATCGATTCTGTCCGGCCGGCCAGCCGTTAACGCGATAACTCTCGAACGGAATGAGCTAGACAGTTGAAATTTTCATAGTAGATTTGGGACATAAATATCTCGGTTAAGTCCGTTCGTTCGGCCTGGTGGTTTCGGAGTAACGAAAAAAATATTTTCTTTTTCATTACAAATTTTAAATTAATTTTTTTTTAAGATGTAGTTTCATCATAAGAATCCATTACTACTATTTTCAACTCTAACAATATAATACTTAAGGATTTTATTAATATATTTTGTCTCATAATGAGTTAAGTTTTCAAATGAATAAAAACAAGAATATAAAATTCATATTTAATCTTCCCAACAAATGAAATGAACTATAAAAATAATTTGTTCGTCAGCCTTTACCTATTCAAATATCAGGAATGAATGATCTGCTATTATTGTCTCCAGCCTTGGTCTAGACATTTCTTTTAAACTTTCCTTAGGTATTTCGAGTTGTGTAAACTATGCACCGAGTGTAAGTTGCATCAACCCTTTCCACGAGGTTAATTCTTGCAGATTGTTCATTTAATCTCGATAAATAAAATATTATTTGAATTTAATTTCTTTATGATGCAGTTCTATCATAAGAATCTATTGATATCATTCCTAACTCTATGAAAGCAACTTTTGGAGATATGATTTGTCAAAGTTTGAACGAGAGCGCCACAGCTCCTGTTCACAGGGCTTTTCCTCATTTTTTTATCTCAACCCCTAATTTTCAACCCTTAATTTCGATTGATCCGGATGGAAACCTCTAAAAGTATAAACTATAACTCGGGTACTTCAGTTTATGTATTTAAGCTGTTTCTCCATTCTGAATCCACCTGATTGAATTGTGTGAACTGATTTCGTTCATTGCTGAAGGTCTATCATTATATATGTTCATCATCGAATAGTTCAAATGACAAAGACATTATCGGAAAAGTCGTATATTATGAATTTTGTTAGATAGCTGTCGAAACGAATAGAATATCTGCTACGACAATTTTATGGATTTTTCGATAGCTGAATTCGATCAAACGGTTGAATGAAATCCAAGTATAAGAAGGCCACTCTGAAATTATTTTTTCGTCAAACGATTGCAAAGGTTACTGAACCAATAGTGATCCTCTCAATTGTTCGGAAATAAGAGTATGTCCACGGATTCAATGAGTTGTCTCACGTTTAGAAGTGTTATTGTGACAGAAATAAACCAAGTATACCAAATCGCTGTATAATACCAAATCTGAATCCAATCGAAGAAAATTATAGTGCTTAAGTTTTACAACCTACCCCAGATTGGAAGCAAGTAATTCGAATGAAAACAGTTATAGAATTTCGTATTTTACATATACTGTTAACAATTGTTTTTGAAGACACGGTTGCTGATTACGCATTGACCATTTCCATTGTATAATGTGTGTATTATTTAACGCTCCGTGAATATTGATATAATGGGACTCAAAAAGAATATGACTGGTATATTCGAATGAATATCAATTTGAAAACGCATGTTTTTGTTCCATAAAAAAATATTTTCCACCGCTATCATTCATTTCTTCTGAAGACTGAAAGCTCTGAAAAAGGATATACAGTGACAGATCAATTAATTATAGATATTTTCGTATAACACTATGTTACTAATCATGATTTTTGCGCGCATATTCTGAAGACTTAAAGCTCTGCAAAAGGATATATAGTGAAAGATCTATTAAATATGGATATTTTCGTATAACCCTATGTTACTAATCATGATTTTTGCGGGCATATTCTAGGAACAGCAGACTGACATTTTATCCAAATGCCGTTCGTCCGTTGCCATAATAACTGTCGAACGGAAAGAAATAGCCGAATGCGACAGTTATGTTGGTTAATGGGAATAATTGGCCAAATGGTTTTGGAGTGATACACATGTGAAATATTGTTTCTTCAGTAATTAAAAAAATGCTAATCCGATCGAAAAAATGAAAACATTTCTTGAAAAATTTTATGTTTCAGAAACTGAGTGTCAGCCGCCATTTCACAATAGAATACCGGACTTCAGTTCTGTTGGCTTTATATTTTTGAAAATATTGTGGAAATGAAATTTCGAAATGGTATCTACATTTTCTGAAATTTAGAGTCATGGGGATCTGAGAATTTTAACAACAACTCTGACTGATATGTTAGTGATGTTAGATATTTCCAAAAACACAGATCAAATCGAATTAAATCTAGTAATCAGTTGAAACAAGCCCTGTGGACAGGAGCTTTCTGGCGCTCTAGTTCAAACAGACAAATTATATCTCCGAAAGTATTGGTTTCTCAGAGTTGGGAATTATATCAATGTATTCATATGATAGAACTGCATCCTAAAGGATGCAATTCAAATAATAGTTTATTTATCAAGATTAAATGAGCAATCATGAGAATGAGAACTGCACCATGGAAGAAATCAAATTAAATCTGTCCAATTTTGCCCAATAACGAACTCAACCGAGATATTCATCTCCCTCATCTACTCTGAAAATTTCAACTACCTACCTCATTCCGTTCGAGAGTTATATCTATGTCTATGGATGAAAAGCAGTCTCACTACTCTCAAATCTCTTACTTCATGTTCCGTTCCGAAATGTAAGAATTTTCTGAGAAAACCTAATTTCGGAGCAAACAACTGAGATTTTTCTCACTTCGCTCACAATTCTTCGATTGATTAGATAATGTCATGTCTCAGGAACATCATTTGACATTATGACAATTCATACATAGAATAATATCATTCTGTGACAACGTTGAAATACGATTTATTATTGAAATTTTGAAAAATCATATCTCCGAAAGTATTAGCTTGCTAGAGTTAAAAATGATATCATTGGATTCTTATGGTAAAACAGCTTATTGAAAAAAATTTAATTTGGAATATGCCTTGTAAAAATTTTTTTTTTTTTACTCCGAAACCATCTGTCCGTTTTTGCCCAATAACGAACTTAGCCGAGATATTTATCTCCCAAACCTACTAGGAAAATTTCAACTGTCTAGCTCATTCCGTTCGAGAGTTATCGTGCCTACGGCCGGACGGCCAGACAGAATGAATTTCGACCACGGATTCTTGATCAGTGAGTCGAACCAAATCGTTTAAGACCATTTTCATCGAAAAATTCGAAAATTACAGACATTTGGGCAAATTGATAAGCACTCAGATCCGAGGAACTAGAGCGCCAAAAAGACGGCCGGATAGTTAGTATTCGAGAAAAGTGCTAGACGACGATTCGTTAATAAACCAAAAATTCCTTCAGATCTCTGAAATTATGGAACAACCCGAAACAAAACACGGTACTGGTTCGACATGAAGTTAAAATTTTAAAAAACGAGGCTTGTGTTTTTATGATTTTATGCTATTCTCTAAAAATATTTCAATGCAATATACTCCGTTAATAAGTTCGATAGTTATGGAAACACAGATTGTGAAAATTAGAATAATTGCTATAGACACAATCAGAAACAATCTCTTCACTTTTATTGAAAATTACCAACTTCGGTGTAAATTTGTCCACTTCAGACAGAAGAAACATAGCTCCCCAAATAGCATTGTTCTACCAACCGATACATGAATAATTTTTCGTGGTATTTAACACATATTATTCTGTAGTTCTGTCATATCCAATGATTAAAACCTTCAGACATCATACCTACGCCATCAATCTTCTGCATTTTAATTCGGTTCTACAGTTTCGAGGAATGAATGAACAATCTAATCAACAAGTTGTTTGTGCGAAATTTCTCATTGTTTATGACATACACATTCAGGCTTAAAGACGTGTATACACTTTTCTGGATATTCGAATTGAATACGATTGTAGGTTCATTGAAATCATAATATTTATGATGATGAATTTCTAAAAGTAGTAAAAGCTTCAAGAGTATGAACATATTTCGCAAACATATTAATGAACGGCCACCCTCGTTAAGTTTATAAATATACTATATACAATTATTATGTTATACATTGAATCATTCTACCGATCCATTAATTTTATGTTTATTAGCTATTTTTTTGCATCTTGTCCAGCAAGTATCTGTCGGAAAGTCATCAATACGGTGTGAATTTTAAAATTGTTTTATTCCTAAATTTTAGTTATAAATCGCTCGTTGTAAATCTTTATCTGAAAAATGCTATGGTAGTCCAGAAAAAATATCAAAAATTTAATGCTTGTGGCTTTTACTTGATGCAAATCCATATTAACTCAATGAAAAATTATATACGATTTACACTTATTTATTCAATATTGTGACGCGTTTCGTCGACACAGCGACTTCATCAGACTACATCATACTAAATTCTTAACAAGTTGTTAAGAATTTAGTATGATGTAGTCTGATGAAGTCGCTGTGTCGACGAAACGCGTCACAATATTGAATAAATAAGTGTAAATCGTATATAATTTTTCATTGAGAAAAATATCAAATTATGGAAAATTGTTGGAAACGGCAGAGGATCAAAATTAAGGACTGAGCAACTCGCATAAAGCTATGCCGAATATAAAGATTGCCTAGAACCATACGTAAAAGGTATATAGAGTGAGCATCAAAAGTATGAAATAAAGGATTTATTTTCTCCCCTTTCAGGAACAGCGAAAAATGGTTTGATTGGTCAAATTAATCCATTTTCCGAAATTCTTATTGTTCTAGTATCTCTGGTCACCAAGCAGTGGCGTCATCGATATATCTTTTGAATTAACAACCCCTTTTTTGCCATGGATAGATCATTAAATTCTGAATTCGGTCATGCACCTGTAACGTCATTTGAGGCAATAATGATCGAGATATTAATGTTTTTAATTCGAAGAGCATGTGAAAATTTTAAATGAAGTCTTCACCAAATAAACACATTTTTATTGCAATAACGAAACTTGAAAGAGTCATAACTTACAAAAATTATCAAAGTATTTGCTCAAATGGACATTAACTTCTTTACAGTTCGCCAATCGAGCTGGAAACTTGGAGCAAACATTTTGGAGAGTTTCAGGCTTTATTGCTCTCATTTCGTCCCAAATCCGCGGTTTCAACTACTGAATATTGTTTGGCTGATTGAGGTAAACTTTGTTTTACTTTGTTTTTAGTCTAACCGAGTCAGATCTGGAGAACGAGCCGACCCTTCAATAAAACCCCGCCGACCGATCCACCTGTTTGGGAACACTTCGTTCAGATAATCACGAACATTTTGAAAATAATGGGGGGAGCTCCATACTGTTGAAACCATAGGTTTCATTTGGGACAGCTGGATCTGCAGCGTTCGGGAAAAGGACCTCCAAGACCGGAAAGAGGCCATCCCTTGATAGATCCATCTATTTTGGATCTTTTAACAATTCCAAAAGCAGGCCCTATAACCCTGTTCATAACAGTTCCAGCCCATATACATTCAGTTTTACAGGGAAAAAAGGGTAGAAGATAAATCCATTATTTCATACTTTAACGCTCAAGGTATAGAAACTGTCATTTGTTCCTGAATAATTCTTAATTTTACAAAAAAGAATAATTCTTTCGGTCTGGTGAAAATATCAATTGTTTTATCATACATCTCTGATAAAAACAGAAGATGCAGATCTCCGATACATCGATAGTATAGCTGTTTGTTAACACAGTGAAATTTTGAATATCAGCATGGTTATTTTGTTTTCAGGAAGCACTAAAAAACAATTTAAAATATTTGTTTTAACAAGACGTTTTTTCACTAGGTAAGGACCAATATGATATATTCAATTGAAATATGATTAAGAATAAGAAGAACAGTATTCCCCTACCTAACTGTAGCTGTTATTCGGATAGTCCAACTGAATTTTTTTTTCGTTTTATAACTAAATGCTCTGCAGTCGACATTTTTGAGGACGAATTCAAGGTTGTCAATAACAGAAATACTGTTTTCCATGAAGAATTTCATGAAATCGATGTATTATCGATATGGATAAGGATTTAAATTTCATTTGAGATAATTTGAAACTATGAGATCAAGTTTTGTTTTCAGATTTCGATACACAATTAATTAGTGTATGAATCATTCATGGGCATTCGCCATACCTACCTACATATATGGATTAGTCTTCTGGAATTTCCACCCTCTTGAAAATGATCGAATTACACTATATTGTGCTTTATCGAAAACAGAAATTTCAGAATCCCACCATTTTTCGTCTCTATGTAGGTACTTAGAACGCACAGTTTCGAACAATTATCCTGTATACAATAAGTTAGTTAAGATAAGCTTCTTTCATTGGTGACACCCATTTATACGAGGTATGCGTTAAGTATTCCGTAACGATGACACTGCTGCGTTTCTCAGAAATCTAGTAGGATCAGGCGAACGTCATAATAATCGTCATTGGTCTGAGGATCCTCCAGAAGCCTTTGATATGAAAATGGAAGTCATGTTATAAGTACCTTTATGACACCGATAAATAAACTTCCGACTACTCGATTGTAAATATGCAGTTACGTGTGTACTAAGCTTAAGTCTGGCAGAATAGTCGGCTGCAACGTAGACGCATTTGTTTCGCACCGAGCATTTCAATACAAATGCGACATTTAATTTTCAGTGTAGATGTAGTAGGCACCATAAATATAAAATCAAGTGGGTCAAGTTTTGAATAAATTGTCTTGGATTAAATGATTTGAGAAGTGCAATTGAACTTATTGGTTCGTGTAGATTTTTTCAAACAAAGTGTAATGCGTTCGACGAATATAGCATTTTGAACCTTGGGTTGCGGTTAGGAGCAGCTAACTCTTAGTTTATATTTTGAGTACGGCTGCTGATCACGGTCGAATTGAGAGTTCAAAATTCGGTCAGAAGTCGGCATAGTTTCAATAGAGTGAAAACTCACGCGAAATTAATCGTGTCTAGACTTGGTAAAATGTCATGAATTTCACGATTCAGTGAGCGACAAACGTTACTATTTGATGTTTTGTTTAGCCAGAGTTGAATAAACCGCTCAGATATTTCTAAGCGATTTTTATCGACTAATGCTTTCTTTAATGAATATACTGAGCACTAAACAAAGATGTTCATAATTCCGTCTGAAGTTATTTATATCATGACAGTTCTAACTCGGTCCATTTTTTTGAGATATATTAATTTTTTTTAGAAAATTTACATCAAAATTTGTATCTGATATTTTGATCCTAAACGTAGAATACTTTTACATCCATCTATAAAAATCATTGACATATCAGCACCAAGTTCCGGCAAGCACGCCCTGAGAAATTAATTGAAATTTAACACCTGAACTCTCTTAACGAAAATTGGTTCAAGCCCTGTCGACAGGAGCTTTTTGGCGCTGTTGTTCAAACAGACAAATTATATCTCCGAAAGTATTGGTTTCTCAGAGTTGGGAATTATATCAATGGATTCCTATGATAGAACTGCATCATGAAAGAAATTAAATTTAAAAAAGTGTCGTTTGAAAAAAATGCTTCTGAAATTAGCTATCTTCAATGCTTCAAAAATTGTCATTAACTTTATTTATCAAGATTAAATGAGCAATCTGCCATTGCAGATTGCTCATTTAAGTTGAATCATGTTGAATCAGGTTGAATCATTATTCAAACTCGTGGAATGGGTTGTTGCAACTTACACTCGATGCATAGTTTTCACAACTCGAAATACCTAAAGAAAGTATCATCGAAATGTCTAGAGCAAGGCTGGAGACAATCATAGCAGATTGCCCACTTATTCCTGATATTTGAGTAGGTAGTGGATTACGAACAAATTATTTTTATAGTTCAAAATATATTAATAAAATACTGTCCTATTTTCTTAATTTAAAATCTAATAGTTCATACCACTAACACATTCTTTTCTGTATTATGAACCTTAACTCAAGAAAAAACGTTTGATTCACAAATGTAGATCCATATTTCAGTATTTTTTTGCTAGCAACATTATGAAAATACTGTATATAGGAACATGTCTCACTACTTAAGGAAGGGAAAGGCAATATTAATTTCAGTGATCAACGAACGGTAATTTCTTTTGATGATTCCATTATGTTCTTCTTTCCTATTGACTCCATAAACTACATCAAAACAGTGTGTATAAGTTGTATATATTCACAAATTCAAGAATCGAATACTTGCTTTCCAAGAGAAAATATTTTCAAACTACGAATTGACAATCTCTAATAGCTAGAAAAGGTAACATTTATGAATAGTGAATACATAGAACTTGATTGTATTATTGAAACTTTCAAACATCATATCTCCGAAACTATTAGCTTGTTAGAGTTGAAAATGATAACAATGGATTCTTATGATGAAACTGCATCTTAAAAACATTTACATTTAAATGTTGTAATGTAAAAAAAAATATTTGTTTCTGTTACTCTGAAACTATTAGACCCATTTTGCCCAATAACGAACTTATCCGAGATATTCATCCCTCAAACCTACTCTGAAAATTTCAACTGTCAAGCTCATTCCGTTCGAGAGTTATCGTGTTAACAGCTGGCCGGAAAGAATCGATATCGACCATGGATTCTTGATTAGTGAGTCAAACCAAATCGTTCAAGACCATTTTCAGCCAAAAATTCGAAAATAACAGACATTTGGGCAAATTGATAAGCACTCTGTTCCGACGAACAAGAGCGCCAAAAATGGCTTATCCTAACTTGACACCGTTTTCATCTCCCATAGGTATATCTAAAAAGTTGATATTTAGTTGTGCGCGGGGCGCACAATTTATGAATAAATAAAATAATATGATGAAAAATAAAATGATTAAATTCGAAACAGGGCACACGCTGCAAATTGTACATAAATTTATTATTTTCTATCGAAAATCTGCGAGAAGATAAACGAAGTTATAAATACGAATTTTGCCTTGTGTATTTTTCAGTGTATTTTCCAAAAATGTTTTGATGTTCAGATTTAGAGTTATGCAGTTATTTCTAGAAACTACATATTTCGATAATGGTATCTAATCAAACTATTCATTTGTTGCAATGAATTTGATTTACTATTACTAATATCTTGGGTCTGAAAAATAACAATAGACAACGATAGTTTGATAGATTCACTGTACTTGTTCAAGTTTCTATAGATTTGCATCAAAAAGTTACATTCTTCATTGAGTATTTATCCAAATGCATTTGGATAAATGTAACTTTTTGATGCAAATCTATAGAATTTTAATCAAGTTTAGTACATATATCAAACTATCGTTGTCTATTGTTATTTTTCAGACCCAAGATATTAGTAATAGTAAATCAAATTCATTGCAACAAATGAATAGTTGGATTAGATACCATTATCGAAATATGTAGTTTCCAGAAACACCTTATAATTTGTTATATCCTGTTCTCTGTAGGATTATAGAAGAATGCCTCTAACATATATTATTTAATTATCTTTCTATAACTTTCTGAAAACAGTTAAACTGCAATTGAATGTGCAAATTTTTCAAAAATATTCCACATTTATACCCTTATCCTTTCGAAATAAACATCTACTGAAACATATAAATATATTAGCATGCACACGTTAATCCTGAAATCGATATCTGACAAAAGTTGATTGAAAGGTCTGTCATGTGTTTAATTAAAATCTTAGATGATATTTATATTAGAACTATTCACAAATATGGAGAAATGCCTGACGCCTGAGAACTAAAATTTCCCGCCAAAACTATATGAGATCAAGTTGGAAAAGCACTGTTGCCAGGGGCTTTGGCGCGCTGTTCAAATTTACGGCCAGAGCATTCACCCATCCAGGTACTGAACTCGTCCAAGGCTGCGTAGCTCCAGGAAAAAACATAAATTCTCATTATTTCCAAAAATATGAATCCGACTGTAAAAATAAAAAACTTGTCCACATTTTGGCTGAGAATGGTCTCTAACGATTGGTTGCGACTCAAATACATACATTCACTGTTTGGTCGAAAATAAACAGTGCTTTTTTTTGTGCTGACGCAAGGACACAAATCAGTTCAATCATACAATAATTGTATAATTGTGACATGAGATGAAATACACTAGAGTTGAAATTCGTAAAATAACTAATAATATACGAAATTATCCACGTGTACATTTCATTAATGAAATTTACACCTATTGTACAACTAACAGTGAGTTATTCCTCGTTTTTACAAATTTGTTGACACTAAACTCAGTATGTATGAATTCAAAATAACAAGTTCTTTCAAAATCTGTCAAAATATATAGGGTGTCGCATTTAAATTAAAGAAGTTGATGGCATTTCCGGTTAAACCGGAAGTATATTATTAACAAAAAAATGTACATCAGATGCATTTTGTTCCATTGCACTTACCTGCAGATTTTCATAAATATCGTTCTTTTCGTTTAAAAGGCAAGGCTTTAGATACAATGAGTAACTTTTGACAAAAGACTGATGATGATTCATTTCTATTGCGATTGTTCTTTCGCCGTGATAAAACAAGTACCCTGGAAAATCTGACCTGATGGTTTCGTCACGACAAAATTTGTAACTTTTCGAAAATTACAGGTAGCATAGAAATTAAATTCTTGACAATTTTACAAATCGTTTACAGCGTCGGTTAATGTATCTTCCTGCTTATATTCTACATTTATTATAAAAGTTTGCCATTTTTTCATATATACCTATTCTCGAGAAATATTCATGTCGAATACCACTTGAGATAAGTAAATTTTCTCTCTAATAATGCATATTCCACTTTGCTGCCCTTCGGCAATTTCTATCATAACATTTAACCAAAATCAAATGGATGCAAATATTATTCGCGAAATTGCCAAGCAATAAATTCTTTATCAGAATCGAAAGATTTTGCCTGCGAAATTTTATGTCTAGTGTTATAATAATATAATATGCAAAAACATAAATATATCAAAATTAATAATCGTGATGTATATAAATTCCTTTCGAACTAGACTCATATCGGTTTGAAGGAGTTTCAAGTCTCATTTGCCTGATAATGGCTACCAGGAATTTCTGGCCTAAGCTACTGAAATACCAGGATCATTCGTCAAAATAATGAATTCTTGAGATTATTTATATCTCCTAACAGGTTGGTACTCAAGAACGTAATCAACAATTCTATTCTGAAATAAGGCACACTTCTTTTCTTAACTTAACTATACATCCGACAACAAACTGCCCTACCAAGGAAATACATTTCTGGGAAGTATCTTCAAACACATTGTTCGGTAAATCTTAAGAAACCATACTTTTCAAAAGCCAGTCAAAGCCTCTTACACCACTTCCTCACCGCATAGTTGTATCTTTTAAGGGAAAGATCATTTCATTTATCTCTGAATATCTTTAACAAGTATTCCTTTCTTCAAAACATAAACCGGGCTAATAGAAAACGGAAAAATAACTTTTCAAGGGAATGTTGGCTATTCTTAGTTTATTTTTATTTTGTATAATAAAACTGCATCAAGAAACAAAACACTCCAACATAATTTTACCAACTGTTGTTTGGAGTGCGTAGAGTTCAAAAATAAAAAAAAATATATCGTACGTCTTGAATTTTCAGAGATGATCTCCGACCCTGTAATCTGTATCCATTCATTCAGAAATTAAAAAAATAGCAGTTGAAATATTAAAAAAAAATTCAGACAATTATCGAATGAGAGACTCGGAATATGGTGGTGATTCATTCACCATTTTTACTAAAATGTTCTGCGATCAGTAGTTCATAAGTTATAAAGAAGTACGTAGTTTGTGAAAATTCAGAGAAATCAATGCATATGGATAAAGATTGGGAGGGTCAGCATACTTCTCATATAATATAATACGATGCAGATATATGGAGATAGATCCATATAAATTTGATTATTAAAATATTAATAAATATCGAGTAGAGCTTGATAAAAATGTTCAGAGCCGGAGCGAGCTTTGACCTCGCTTAGAGTTCTGTGAAACAACCTACCGGACATCCTATCCACACATGCGGTGCTTCAGTTCTTTTATTCCGAGAATGAATATATATTATATTCTTTTGAATTGAGAGCTTCGCATTTTTGTATATCAAACAGGTTGCGCATACGAATACGGCGGTTTAGTTCGTTAATGGGCATAATCGGCCGAACGGTTTCCTCAATAACTCAGAAAATACACATACGATCGAATTGAAAATTGGTAATTGGTTGTAGAATGTCGACGTGCAAATTTTATTGAGAGTTTCGTGATTAGTATCACTGTAAAAATAAAAAAAAATATATTTCAGAAACTATTGGTCAGATTCCTCCCAAATGCCCAAAACGCACCCAGTAGGTAGGTATAGGTTGCAATTAGTCGATAAATATTTTTCCTGCAGTTTATTGATTCTTGAAGTACTTAACTTACGAGCTAAAATCATAAGAAAAATTATGTTTATTGTACTGAGTAAATCTAAATATTTTGTCCGAAATTTGTTTTACTTCTTCCGAAATTGGATTTAATTTTTCCGAAACTCGTTTTACTATTTCCGAAATTTCTTTTACTTTTACCAACATTAGTTTCAATTATTCCGAACAGGTATAGAAGACAATCTCGGTTTGAAATATAAATTTTTGAAATTTTTGATTACACCCCTATATTGAAAAAAATGGGTTCAAGCCCTGTGGACAGGAGCTTTCTGGCGCTCTAGTTCAAACAGACAAATTATATCTCCGAAAGTATTAGTTTCTCAGAGTTGGGAATTATATCAATGTATTCATATGATAGAACTGCATCATAAAGGAAGTTCAATTTAAATGATAGTTTATTTATCAAGATTTAATGAGCAATCATGAGAATGAGAACTGCACCATGGAAGAAATCAAATTAAATCTGGCCAATTTTGCCCTATAACGAACTTAACCGAGAAATTCATCTCCCTAGCCTAATCTGAAAATTTCAACTAAAAAGCTCAATCCGTTCGAGAGTTATATCTATGTCTATGGATGAAAAACAGTCTCACTACTCTCAGATCTCTTACTTCATGTTCCGTTCCGAAATGTAAGACTTTTCTGAGAAAAACTAATTTCGGAGCAAACAACTGAGATTTTTCTCACTTCGCTCACAATTCTTCGATTGATTAGATACTGACATGTCTCAGGAAAATAAATTGACATTACGACAATTCCTACATAGAATAATTATATCATTGTGTGACAACGTTGAAATACGATTTATTATTGAAATTTTGAAAAATCATATCTCCGAAAGTATTAGCTTGTTAGAGTTAAAAATGATATCATTGGATTCTTATGGTAAAACTGCTTATTGAAAAAAATTTAATTTTGAATTTGTTTTGTAAAAAAAAATTTTTTTTTTGTTACTCCGAAACCATCTGTCCGATTTTGCCCAATAACGAACTTAGCCGAGATATTTATCTCCCAAACCTACTCTGAAAATCTCAACTGTCTAGCTCATTCCGTTCGAGAGTTATCGTGCCTACGGCCGGACCGGCCGGACAGAATGATTTTCGACCACGGATTCTTGATCAGTGAGTCCAACCAAATCGTTTAAGACCATTTTCATCTAAAAATTCGAAAATTACAGACATTTGGGCAAATTGATAAGCACTCAGTTTCGAGGAACTAGAGCGCCAAAAATGGATTTCTAAATACGAAAAAAGGCAGAATATAAAAAAATACATGTTAAATATGGGTTCAAGCCCTGTGGACAGGAGCTTTCTGGCGCTCTAATCATGTGAATGAGAACTGCACCATGGAAGAAATCAAATTAAATCTGGCCAATTTTGCCCAATAACGAACTTAACCGAGATATTCATCTCCCTAAACTACTCTGAAAATTTCAACTACCTACCTCATTCCGTTCGAGAGTTATATCTATGTCTATGGATGAAAAGAGTAGTGAGACTACTACTCTCAAATCTCTTACTTCATTTTTCCTTCCGAAATGTAAGAATTTTTTGAGAAAACCTAATTTCGGAGCAAACAACTGAGATTTTTCTCACTTCGTTCACAATTCTTCGATTGATAAGATAATGACATGACTCAGGAACATCATTTGACATTATGACAATTCATACATAGAATAATATCATTCTGTGACAACGTTGAAATACGATTTATCATTGAAATTTTGAAAAATCATATCTCCGAAGGTATTAGCTTGTGAGAGTTAAAAATAATATCATTGGATTCTTATGGTAAAACTTCTTATTGAAAAAAATTTAATTTCGAATTTGTTTCGTAAAATAAATTTTTTTTTTTTGTTACTCCGAAACCATCTGTCCGATTTTGCCCAATAACGAACTTAGCCGAGATATTTAACTCCCAAACCTACTCTGACAATTTCAACTGTCTAGCTCATTCCGTTCGAGAGTTATCGTGCCTACGGCCGGCCGGCCGGACAGAATGAATTTCGACCACGGATTCTTGATCAGTGAGTCGATCCAAATCGTTTAAGACCATTTTCATCAAAAAATTCGAAAATTACTGACATTTGGCAAATTGATAAGCACTCAGTTCCGAGGAACTAGAGCGCCAAAAAGTTGACAGATTGGTTTTGATCACAAAGAAAGGAATTTATTGATACAATTGATTTAACAAAGGCAAGGATAACTTTCTGATGAATATTCATTCGTTTAACTTTTTTTCAGATAAAGGGTGTTCGTTATTAATCATTAGTTCTTTTGTGTGTTGGTGTGTGTTGTGATGTTTATAGTATCGAATAGTTGATTTCGATTTTGTTTTAATGGAATTGAAACTCTCGAAAGGTTTCGTAATGTTATATTAAATCGATGGTAACAACCCCATATATCGCAATACTGTAAACTTCAAAAATGCATATCTTAGAAATGCAACATAAAAATTTGACAAAACTTTCACACATGATGGGCAGCATATGATGGTCTGAATTAATGAGACAGTTTTTGAGATATGCAATAAAAACATTGTGTGATCAAAAACTATCTGCCAATTGTTTTCAATATAGGGGTATAATACAAAATTTTACAAATTCTTATTCTAAACAGAAAGTGTAATATAAAATTTTTGGATTTTTGACATTGTTTCCGAGATATCACACTTCAAAGTTTCTGCATTTCATCAATTTTTAACTTCAATACATAATATAAAATACAAAAATAATGAAATCAAATATTCAAAAATACCATCATTAGCATCGATACAGGCTTAGCAACGCACAACGAGGGAATCGAATACAAATTGCATGTTTTGCCTATTTGAGTGGATTCGACTGCATTAATAATCCGTTCCATTAATTGCTGTTGATTATTAATTTCCACTACATAAACAAGTTTTTTTAATGCCCCCATATAAAATAATCCAAAGGATTCAAGTCAGGTGATCACGCAAGCCATAGCACCTGACCACGCCGACCAATCCGTCTCCTATTAAAAGTTTGGTGTATCGAGGAGACAACATTTTGTCCAACATGGTGCTCCGTCGCGCTGATATCAACAATTGTGTGCCAAATCCACAGTAAAATCTTCTAGCAAATTTGCAAGATCGTTGGCGGAGTCTTTAACGGATAATTACTTCCAATTCAAGTCCTTCCTAATCGTTGGAATGTCGATGCGTATCTGCAATTTTTGGAAAACGATCTCGCAAATTTGCTGGAAAGTTTTTCTGAGGTTGATTTGGTATAACATCGTATATGGTATCAGCACGACGGAGTACCACCGCATGTTGGACGAAATGTTGTCGCCTGGTTAAACCAACTTTTAATAGAAGATGGATTGGTCGGCGTGGTCAGGTGCTTTGGCCTGCGAAATAACCTGACTTGAATTCTTTGGATTATTTTGTATGGGGACATACAAAAAATTGTTTATGCAGTGGAAATTAATAATCAAGAGCAATTAGGTAATGGAAAGGATTATGAATGCAGTCGAATCCACTTAAATAGGCAAAACATGCTA
This sequence comes from Halyzia sedecimguttata, assembly GCA_937662695.2. NCBI lineage: Eukaryota > Metazoa > Arthropoda > Insecta > Coleoptera > Coccinellidae > Halyzia > Halyzia sedecimguttata. The sequence continues at coordinate 2,064,244 of OW569416.2, read as the reverse complement.
TTATTATAGGATTCCAGCATTCCAGATTATATTGGACATGTTTATGATTTGATGAATTCCCATCAATAATAATAATAATAATACTCTTTATTTCAAATCATCATGCTACATGACATTGTAAACAATTAGAAGTGAAATTGTGTCAAAGTTATATATCTATCTAGGAAGGTTACTCATTAAAAAATCCTCGACGCTATATGGTTCTTTTTCCAGTAGCATTTTATAGATCCTTTTTTTGTATACTTTAATATTAGTTTCTGTTCGGATTTCTATTGGGCAGTAGTTGAAATATCTTATTGACTGATATTGTGGCCCCATTTCCGTTATTGTAAGCCGGTGTGCTGGGTATAAAATCTGTGAAGTTCTTGTATTGTAGTGCTGAGTTCTATTTTCAGTATAATAATGTCTGTTATTGAAAAGAAAAAATAGATTCGCTTGTATGTGAATAGCAATTGTTAAAAGGCCGTTCTGCTTGAATTTACTTCAGCAAGAATCCTTCCACTTCCTGCCGAGAATGATTCGCAGTGTTCTTTTTTGTATCTTGAAAATATCACTTATATTTGAACTCGCTCCATAAAATAGAAATCCATATCTTAATTTCGATTCGAAAGAGGTTTGATAGATTATTTTTAAGGATTTTAAGTCTAAATACTGATTACTACTAATTACCCTCAGCAGATGACAAGCTATTGAAAGATTTTTTGATAACTCTTGAATATGTACTGTCCAATTTAAATTTTCATTTATCGTAATCCAAGGAATTTTGTTTTTTTTTTATTAAATTGAATCTTTGAGCTTGACAATTTGAGATATTCTGGGGTGTAATATCCGGCATGATTAGTTTTGAAAAGGATGATGCTTGTCTTGTCTACATTCATGCTCAATTTATTTTGGTAAACCAATTTTCTGTTTTCAATACATTTTAATGCTTACTCTGTCTTATTTCAACTAACAAAACAGTTCTTGCGCGTATGTTCTTCCCTGATGTTCTTCATCAGGGAGTCGAACCCAATCGTTTGAGACTATTTTCGGCGAAAAAATCGAAAATTACAGACATTTGTCAAATTTGATACTGTCCGGCCGGCCGTTGCCACGATACCTTGGGTATCACTAAAAAATTTTTTGTAAATTATTGAAAAATATTATTTATGTCACGATGGAAAGAGATAGCGACTTGAAATTTTCGGGTTAGGTTGTGCATCTGAATGCGACATTTGAGTTTGTTTATAGACCATCGACATTCGAGTTTGTTTATAGACCAAACGGTTTTGGAGTTATATCCATCTGAAATTTGGTTGTTATCTTCTGAATAACCCGAAAAATACAAAACCGATCCAATTCAAACATGGTTATTAGTTGTAGAATGCCAACGTGAAAATTCTTGCAAAAATTCGTGAGGATCGTATCGCTAGAGAATTTTTAGAAAATCATTGAAATAAATTCTATATATAAGTAGCTATTCGTCCGCTGAAATTTTACAAGAGCCTTAAGAACCTATCTTTGCTACCAAGTTTCAAGTTTGAACACGATCGGATCAATATTGTTGGAGATCCGAGCAATCTTGTGTGAGTTCAGTAACTGGATGGGTGACCGTCGCCCCGATAACTTTCGAAAGAAAGGAGATAGAGACTTGCAATTTTCAGGGTAGCTTGCGCATCCGAATGGGAGGGTTAAGTTTGTTTTTGAGCATAATCGGTCTAACAATTTCGGAGTTATACCCACCTGGAATATTATTTCCTCCATAACTCGAAAGAATTAGAATCGATCGAATTGAAACTTGGTAACTAGTTGTAGAATATCAATATAAAGAAATGTGTAAAATTTTGTGAGAACAGTACTCCGTATTTTAAAAAAATTACGAAAAATTTTTATCGAAAACGAAAAAAAATTAATCGAATTTACCATAGTAAATTCGATTCAGAGTGTCCAATAGAGGAGAATAGACAATAGAACATACGTGCAAAAGATCCTGACTTCACGTCAGTGCTTGAACCAATTTTTTTCTCTGTCAGTTATACCCCAATACGACATTTTTACGAACTTTGGCCGCTTATATCTGAGAAACTAATCATACAAATCCATTTTAACTGACATATTTTTCTAAAGATTGATCCCACTACAACATAATAAAATTTCAACCAAGAGCCAATTAGCGGGGTTCTTTCTCTAGTTTGCACTCGCAAAACTGATAACTATTTTAACATTTATATATCGATACATTATTCCGTGACCGAGGAATTTTTTTTCACTTTACTATATTATTATAATTTCCACCCATGATAGTGAAAAGTTCGTCGTGTAAGGTTCGTCTCAGGGTGATACTCATTATTTGATCAAAGTCTCATCCAATTTTCTCATAAGTGTAATGAGAAAATTCCCGACGTTCGGCAAACGACGAATGGACGTATTTTGTATTATATTTTTTGATTCTACTCCAAAACTCATTTAAGGTTGACTTTTAATGTTACCGCTGCCCGATTTCGAAGGATATTCATTCTATAATTACAGAATAGTGTGAAAAATTCGAAACTATTCTTTTGGTCAACTTAGATCCTTCTGATGTGAGAGACATAGATTTAAACATATATTTCCTGATATTTATTATATAGCTGTTGAAAATGACCACAAAAATCCTGTCCTTGTTCAATGACGGTTCATCTTCCAATACTAGCAAGGTCACGTTTAATGCTACATTTTTCGCAAAGCGTCTACCTAGCTTGCATACCCTTCGAAACGAGAGACCGTGGCATGATTTTATAACCATTTCAGCACAAATTCATTGAGAGTTTTTTGTTAATAATTGTTGAACACCTGCAGTCAATTTACATTGTGAAAATCTCCTCTAAGAAGTTCCGACATGCCATTTTTCTATTGAAATTCCAAAGTTTTATTGCAGGTCTTTTGCAAATTTTTGAACACCTGTGCTTTTGTGAAAATATGTAATGCAAAATAAGTTTTAGTTTGATTCATCTCAATGATGATACTGAAATGTATCCTGTTCTGAAATATTTTTGATTCCAAAAGTTTGAATTTTGATTATATCCAATTGTATTTGATATTGGCTGAAGAATTAATAAATAATTTACTTTTATCCTATACATATGTAGCAATTGTTGGTTTATATTCTCTCATCAAAATTCAGCAATTCTTTATACTTCTCTCTCTCTCTCTATTTTTCATCTATGTCTACCAATTCTACCACCACTGTTCCATGAATCTGTAAATTACTGTAAATTTTAACTATAGCCTGAAAAAAAAATGGGTTCAAGCCCTGTGGACAGGAGCTTTTGGGCGCATGTTCCTTGTGGCCCGTACTGACCAGTAAAGAAAAAAAGCAGTATCATGTTGAATACCTTAATATTATTCTGGAACACCAAATTTTCCATTACAATAATCTTCATCTAGCTTCTATTTAGTATCAATTCCTGTAGAACGTGATCATAATAAGTGTTTTCCATATAATAAAATGTGTTTGAACTTGGTATGTAGGAAATCTGACATCAATCATTGGAATTAATTGATTTGACAAACAGCCGTCAAATGAGGTAAATAGATTTTTGTGACGATTTTCTGTGACCATAAGAAAAATTAAGCATTTCATTATTGCATTTCTTGAAATAGGTACCTTTTCAAGTCGATCAACATCGTCCTTCTTTCGACGTCTAAACTATGACTTGATTCTTTATGTTTATGTCTTTGAATTTGTTTTCGGTGGAATTCAAAGAGTTCATAGAATAATCGATGAAAATACTGAGAGAGACCCAGGAAATTTGACACATTTTGTCTTATATCTCCAGAAATTGAAATCGTATAGAGCCAAAATTTTGCACAATGTTGCAAAATACTACAATTGACGTTAGTACAAGTTTTTGTTGCAATCTGATGAATAGTTCACGAAAAAAAAATTTTTTTTTCGAAAAAATTAAAAGAAATATTTTTTTAAAAATTACCAACATTTTGATCATAACAGAATTTTGCCAAAAGTTGCGCGTTTATATCCTCGAACTGACTACCAAGTTTCGATTCAACATCTTCTTTAGTTCCTGAAATATCAGGGAAATAACCTCAAAATTTTAAATGTCTATAACTCCTAAACCGTCCGGCCGATTTTGCCCGTTAACGAACTTAACCGTCGCATTTTGATCAGAAACCTACCCTGAAAGTTTGAAGTCGATAGGACCTTCGGTGCTCCTGTTATCGTGCCTACGGCCGGAAGGCCGGCCGGCCGGCCGGCCGGACGGCACCCTAAAATCTGACACCGGATTCGTGATCAGGGAGTCCGAATTAGTCTATTAGCCAATTTTCAGCTCGAAATTCGAAAATTACAGACATTTGGACGAAATGATAGGACGATGTTCCCCTAGAACATACGCCCAAAAAGGTACTTGGGGTGAATGATACAACGGCGCGTGTGGAAACGTAGTTACTATAGCATAGAAGAATATTTGAACAATAATATTTTTAGCGCTCTTGTTCCTCGGAACCGAGTGCTTATCAATTTGCCCAAATGTCTGTAATTTTCGAATTTTTGGCTGAAAATGGTCTCAAACGATTTGGTTCGACTCAGCGACCAAGAATCCGTGTTCGAAATCGATTCTGTCCAGCCGTCCGGCCGGTAGGCCGTCCGTCCGTTAACACGATAACTCTCGAAGGAAAGGAGTTAGGTGATTGAAATTTACAGGGTAGGTTTGGAGCGTAAATATCTCGGACGAGTTCATTAAAGGGTGAAATCCACTTAATGGTTTCGGAGTTATGGCCGTTTTTAGTAAAAATATTTTTTATGAATATTTCCGAAACCGATCACTCGATCTATCTGAAATTTAGCGTCAGATTGTAGACTAATGACCTTCATACGCATGCGTATTGTATGTATTGTATTGTATGTATTGTATTGTATGTATTGTATTGTATGTATTGTATTGTATGTATTGTATTGTATGTATTGTATTGTATGTATTGTATTGTATGTATTTTATTGTATCTGTATGTATTGATCGGGTTGCCTTAAAGTGTAAAAAAAAATTTATTTTCAAATTTTGCTTCTACAATAACTCTTGAACAGAATGAGCTAAGCAATTGAAATCTTTAGAGTAGATTCGGGAGATAAATATCTCGGTTAAGTTTGTTATTCAGCAAAATAGGTTTCGGAGCCAGATGGTTTCGGAGTAACGAAAAAAAATATTTTTTTTTTAATTACAAATTAAAAATTCATATTTTAAGATGCAGTTTCACCATAGAAATCCATTGATATCATTTTCAAGTCTAACAAGCTAATACTTTCGGAGATATGATTTTTCGAAATTTCAATAATAAATCGTACTTCTATGTTTTCACAGAATGGTGTAATTATTCTAACTATGAATTATTAAATGATCTGTGTTCATACTCGTACATGTCATCCTGTTCTATAAGAGAGAGTCAAATTCATTTCAGCTATTTTAATTTGATTTCTTCCATGGTGCAGTTCTTATTCTCAGATTGGTCACTCAATCTTGATAAATAAACTAGTATTTGAATTGAACTTCCTTTCTGATGCAGCTATATCATAAGAATACATTGATATCATTCCCAACTCTGAGAAACCAATACTTTCGGAGATATGATGTGTCAAATTTTGAACAAAAGTGCCAAAGTTCCTGTCCACAGTTCTTGAACCAATTTTTTTTGTTATTATCATTGGATTGATGACTTGTTCGATACATAAATTGTATGCCCAACAGTATGAAAGAGGTTATTATTATTATAATTAATTTAAATTGATGCATGATTCTTTATATAATAAGTGATTTTCGTTTATTCATATCTAGATAGTATTCGAAATTAATATTCGTTAGGAAGAGACCATTGTCAAAACAGAAAAAAACTGGAAGAAGAGATTCGAGACACTTTTCTCTGCTTGTAGCTTATACTTGATGCAAATCCATATTAACTCAATGTACGATTCTCACTAATTTATTTAATATTGTGACGCGTTTCGTCGACACTGCTACTTCATGAGACTATATCATATTAAATTGATAACAAGTAATGATATTCCTATACCTCGATGACCTAGACATAGAGTGTTTCTGTTCGTAATCTTCTTCTTCTTACGACTTCTTACTGCTAGTACTTTGTAAACATTCAGTATAATTCATTTCTACTCTTTGCCAGGCAATTGTTTGTTCGGAATGAGAGATTCACATGTTAGTTTTGAAGAAACCTTTTAATGTGGTGACTCAGTTTGCCGAAATGAGTTAAGCTTTTGAATATTTTATTTTTATCGTTAATTTCTGGAAATACTGAACGAATTGTTTTCCTAAATTGTTTTTTCTTCAACTTTTTTCTGATTAACTCTGTATCATATCCATTGTTTACCACTAATTGTTCAATAATTTTCAATTCTTTACAATAATTTGCCTTTGGGTAAGGCAATCTATTCAAATAGAGAATATATTACAAAGTACTAGCAGTAGGAAGTCGTAAGAAGAAAAAGAAGGAATAAGAAGTAGAACAGCAAGACTCTATGTCCAGGTCATCGAGGTATAGGGATATCATTACTTGTTAAGAATTTAGTCTGATGTAGTCTGATTAAGTCGATGTGTTGACGAAACAATATTAAATAAATTGGTATATCGTATATAATTTTTCATTGAACATTTAATAATATTACCTAATTTAACCAACATTTATGGATTTATCTTATTTTATTTCGTTTTTGAACCAAACAACTGATTTATATGTTTCAAAAATTCATAACTTATTGTGATACCCAATATTCATTTATAAATGAATACCGAATAGAAGTAAGATGATTTACAAAAATGATTTAATGGGTAAGACGCGTTTCAAAACGAAGCTTATCTTCGTCGGTAATAAATAAATCGACACAAATAATTATTGTGTTATATCTCTGTTAGCGCCTAAAATAATTCAGTGAAAAATTATATACGATTTACACTTATTTATTCAATATTGTGACGCGTTTCGTCGACACAGAGACTTCATCAGACTACATCATACTGTATGATGTAGTCTGATGAAGTCGCTGTGTGATGATATTCATGAAGTAAAATACCAAAAATACAAAGAGAGTAGAGAGATTGTTTCTGCATGTTTTTCGATATTGAGAGAGGATTTTGTTTTTTTTTCGACTCAGATTTGCCTATATGACCGATGCATATCTATATACGAGTACAAGATCATCAAAAGAAAAGTTATAATAATGTAGAAAGGAAAAAAATGTATTGTTTGCAGTTCTAGAATTATTGTCTTTATGAGTGTATAGGGAATGATGAATAATATTGTATGAGATAATAAGCCAATGGTCCTTTTGCAGAGTCATAAGAAGACTTCAGAATAAAGTAGAAATTAGTCGGCATAATTTGAAGAATTGGGTTTTGGCGCTCTTGTCCCTCGGAACAGAGTGCTTATCAATTTACCCAAATGTCTGTAATTTTCAAATTTTTGGATGAAAATGGTCTTTAACGATTTGGTTCGACTCACTGATTAAGAATCCGTGGTCGAAATCGATTCTGTCCGGCCGTCCGTTAACACGATAACTCTCAAACGGAATGAGCTAGATATTTGAAATTTTCTGAGTAGATTTGAGAGATAAATATCTTGGTTAAGTTTATTGGGCAAAATCGACCAGATGGTTTCGGAGTAACGAAAAATAATTACATTACAAATTTCGAATTAAATTTTTTTTTAACATGGAGTTTCATCTTAAGAATCCGTATAAGAATATATATATATATATATATATATATATATATATATATATATATATATATATAAACATACTTATATATACATGTAATCTTATCTTCCTATTCTAACAAAGTATGATTGAATGCAAAATGACCAATATTGGCTAAGTTTCAATTGATATAATATACTTTTCAGAATAGATTTGAGGAATGAACATCTCGGATGAGTTCCTCATTTAATTTTAATTTAGTTTCTTTTATGATACAGTTCTATTATAACAATCCATTGATATCATTCCCAACTCTGAAAAACCAATAATTTCGGAGATGAATTGAACAAGAGTGCCAAAGCTCCCGTCCGCAAGGCTTTCCCACTTTTATTCAAACCCTGATCCTTTACTTCTCAAATATCATTTTACAAATAATTGCTATTAAGTATATTAATACCTTAAACTTACACTTTTTATTCAGTACCAACGAAGATAAGCTCGAAATGCGTCATTAAATAATTTAGGAAAATAGTTTTTTATACCTGCCGAATTAATTAAATTTTTGTTTAAATAAACTTAGAACGAACTGTTTCAAAATAAGTGCTTCTCATTGCTTGATGAACGATTCTGTGGAAGAATATTATTTTCTACTCTGAACTCATATTGAAATATATACGGAAACCAACAGAACTGGAGCAATAAAACAATTTGCATTCGGTAAAGGAGACGAGGTGTTAAATTTCAAAAGAGGAATTGCACCTTCTTGAATTTATGAGGTTATAATTCTATTGTATCCAACCTTGTATTTCTTTAAGCTCGAGATGATTTAGAGTTAGTAGCCTAGCTGAGAGAAGTAACCAATAAATCAATTCTTTCAAGTTATTCTTCAAGGATCTCCGTATTGAACATTGAGTATATGACAACAAACAATATCATACATAATTGATAAATACTGAAAACACCTGCAAAACATCTCTAAAATGGTATTTGGTATTAATGGTGTGTTTGAGCTTTAATTTGTTGTGATTTCATTTCCCATACCTAGAAACAACAAAGTTTACAGTTAGATTTATTGTTTCCTATTCAAAAACTACCTTCTGTTGTCCATGTGTACTAAAAATGTTTACCATACATTTATTTATAGTCAGCTTTTTCTGATTAACTTCACAAAAGTACACTGCGGATAAAATGACTCGAGAATTTTCTCAGAATGCTCGTTTTTTGTATCAACTTGAACGAATTTCCGTTCAATAGATTAGGACACGGGGTGCAGGGTTAGAATAAAAAATATTTTTGCTTATCTCAGAAAATAATTCTACAATTTAAATATAGGACCTACCAGAGTAATTCCAAAATCGATAGACACTAATCGGTGACTATTGTTTGACTGAAAAACGAAATTTTTGGTAATCACCGACAAACTAACTCAGTGATGCATTATTATAAATCTAGATCAATTTTTCAAATTTAAAATAGAAAAAAAAATTAAAAGATTTTTTTCCATTGGCTTTAAATTCCATCATTCAAACTAACTCAGTGATGCATTATTGTAAATCTAGATCAATTTTTCAAATTTAAAATAGAAAAAAAAATTGAAAGATTTTTTTCCATTGGATTTAAATTCCATCATATCAACTTCACAATAATTATTATATATATTATATATATATTATTATTATTATTCAAATATCGTAACACATATGTACAAGTTTTATTAGAGGAAAAAAATATATAATTTAGGCATAACATTTATCGAATAAATGATGTGATATTGGATCATAATAATACCACCACTGAATCACCTTGAATCCTATGTAATAAAAAATTTAAAAAATACAACAAGTGACTTGAGTATGTAAAAATTCAGATTATATTTCCCCCTGCCCTTATGGGTAGTACACTTTCATCTGTAGCTAAATTCCCACCAATTAGTTCTGGACTTTCGAGCTACCTTCAGGACAGAAAAATTGTAGTACCGACACTGGTCAGTCTGCGTGCGGTGAGCGCTAAGAGCAGTCGGATATTTGTTCTGCAGTAAGTGTCGGAAGGGGTTGATAAGTGAATGGATATTGATACGAGCTGCGGGATGTTTATTAGCAAACCACAACAGAATAATAGGGATACGGTGTAATCCATCTAAGAAAAAGTGCGACGATATACTTAGATTATATTTCGATCGAGGTATGTACTGATTTTTTTCTCTTTTTCGAGAACCTCGAAATGTTTTTCGTTTACTTTATTTTTGTAAGACTATATAAACTTGATGGTTTCTTGAGTAGCCAACAATAAGCGATTAAACAGAAATGTATCTGTCAATAGAAAATTTTGTTCAAAAATAACATATCATAGAATTATGAGATATGGTTCAAAATTTTCATATTTGGAATCGATAGTATTGATATAGAACACACTGTTTTTTGATCATTTAATTCTGGATGGTGTGCTATAATTATAGGGTTGAAGAATGTGTCAACTATGTTTTACAGCAATTCTGTTTCAAAAATAATGAATGCGAAGTGGTTTCCTCTTTATCATTTTTTTCAAAGATCAAGTCCTTGAATAAGTTGGCAGTATCAGCTATTATCTGGTTAAGCTCTGTCACTGTGCCCTTTCGCCACTTTAGGTACAGCACTATAGGTCGAAATCGACCATAGTCTACCATCATCAAACAGGACCTGAAGCAAGGGACCTCCCGTTCCTAGTCTAAAAAAGAAAAAAAATTGGTTCAAACACTGACGTGAAGTCAGACTTCACGTCGGTGCTTGAACCAATTTTTTTTTTTCGTGATTTTTTTGAAATTTTCTAGGGGTACGGTTCTTAAATTTTTTTTTTTCGTCATTTTTTTGAAATTTTCTAGGGGTACGGTTCTTACAAAATTTTAAACACGTCTTTATGTTGATTTTCTACTACTAGTTACCAAGTTTCAATTCGATCGAATATTTATTTTCTCAGTTATCAACGAAATAATATTCCAGGTGGAACGGAAACCGTTAGACCGATTATGCCCAAAAGCGAACTCAACTCTCCCTTTCGGATACGCAACCTACCCTGAAAATTGCAAGTCCCTATCTCCTTTCGTTCGAAAGTTATCGAGGCAACGGTCACCCATCTACTGAACTCGCACAAGAATGGTCGAATCTACAACAATATTTAACCGATCGTTTTAAAACTTGAAACTTGGCAGTAGAGTTAGGTTATGAAGGCTCTTGCAAAATTTCAGCAATTTCAAACGATTAGTTACTGATATATAGATTTTTTTTTTATTTTCAATGATTTATTAAAAATTTTCTACGAATGCTATCCTCACCAAATTTTGCAAACATTTCCACGTTGGCATTCTACAACTAATACCCATGTTTGAATTCAATCGGTTCTGTATTTTTCGAGTTAATGAGGAACAAAAAAAACACCAAATTTCAGAAAATTTCAGATGGCTATAACTCTAAAACCGTTCGGCCGATTATGCTCATAAACAATCTGAAATGTCGCGTTCTGGTGCACATCCTAACCTGAAAACTTGAAGCCGCTATCTCTTTCCGTTCTCAAGTTATTGTGACAACATTAATATTTTTTAATAACTTTCTAGCCATACGATTCGCACAAAATTTCACAAACGTGCTAAGGTTCATATTCTACAACTACTCACCAAGTTTCAATTCGATCGGATTTATATTGGTTGAAAACAAAATTATTACTCAGAAACCACTGGGCCAATTATTCCCATTAACGAACTTGTCCGTCGTATTGGGATGCGCTACCCACCCTGAAAATTTTAAGTCGCTAGCTCTCTTCGTTCTCAAGATATCGTGGCAACTGCCGGATGGCCGGCCGGACAGAATCAAATTTGACCTCAAATTCTTCATTGGGGAGTCGAACTTAATCGTTTGAGACCATTTTCGTTAAAAAATTCGAAAGTTACAGACATTTGGGCAAAATGATAACGCGATGTTCCCCAGAACATACGCGCAAAAAATATTGATTCAAAACTATTTCATGATTGTTACATCTACTGAATTTCGCTTGGTTTCGTGTTTATTCATCTTTACGATGTTAACACATAGGAGTTTCTTAGTTGGTACACTTTTCCATTGGTTCCAAAATGCGTCGTAACGCTCACATAAAATATGTATTTCCAGAATGGTGTACTTTACGTAAACACAATAAATAACTGCAAACATTGTTTTATATTATTTAGTGCAGATTACTGTGAAACCCGTTACAAGTATTCCTGAAAAATGTGCAATAAGTTTTAATATTTACCCATCAAAATTCTTTGAATAGATTAATATTAACTTCTTCATATTTTCTACACTATGATTTCTAGCTCTTCTAAAATATCGTCATATATTTTGAATTGTATGTCAAAACGATCATGGTATATTTTCTATATTTCCACCATTTTATCCTTTCATTATCTATTATTCTAAAGTATTAGTTTAAAATCCTATTTTTGAGCCTGTGTTTTCTGTACAATTGAGAATATAAAATAAAGCAATTGTCTACTGAAACAAATGAGACCACCGCTCATATAATAATAATAATTTACTTTATTTGGCAGTACAGAATACAAAACGGTTACATACATGTTCATTCAACCATATTCATTCTCAATCTCAACTCCCTAACTCAATTAATACAGGATTTACTTTTCACATGTTGTTCATATTGTCCTTTATATCCTCAAGCCACCAATCGCAGAATATTGCGTTATTATTTTAGATTCATATAGTATCATAACTGATATCTATATTGATAGTCATAATACAGCATTAAATTCTCAGGGCACAATATTGCTGTATTTTCACTACTAATTTTCGCCCTTCACAGTGAATCAAACTAACTGAAAACCAAGGTGATATTTTCATTCCACTATTCGAAATGTTTATTATTTCAGGGAATAAAAAACCAAAATCGCCGTCTGAATTCACAGTCCGGGTTCAAAGTTCAGAAATCACACATATATAATCTTCGACTAATATTCGGTTTTCACGGTTTTACTTTCATTGAAGACATTGTGAAAGACCGAAATTATCGTTCCAAGAAGTCTTCCAAGGGCAAACGAAAGTGAACAACATAATTGTGCATCAACTGAAGGTACCGTTGATTCGAGAAATGCTTTCACTGGCTATCAAATGATGGAAATCCGGGATGCTAACTTCTTAATGACATTACAACGGGCCTTCCTGAGAAAGCAGGAGCGGATTCAGTTTTTCTTTTATTTTCATTTATTATTTTCTCGAATGATAAACCTTTGGAACAGTGCAGCGAAACTATTTGCTCAAAAGGACAGAGTATTCATACTCTGAATAACGTTACTGAAGAATAATTCGCGAAACCATCCGTAAATAATTTTCATTGATTTGAAAAATTAGGGGTATTTATAGTTTTGAATATATTGGGTGTCACTTGTCAACATTTGTCTTGTAATAAGACTAATAATATGAAAAAATACGTATATGTCCGTCAAATTTTTGTTCATTTCTGATAGATGGCTCTGTAGGGGCAACGAAGGGAACAAGAGTAAAAGCAGAAAAACACCAAACCTGTATTTGGCAATTCTTAACAGGTGGCTAGTTAATGATGTTACACTTGACATCCTACCCCACTCCCTCTGGATGACCCAAAAAACGAATCCTTACCGCCCACGTTCGAGGTGTTTCATTACCCTAAATTTCTTACCACTCATGCATTTTCTTTCGTACTCGTAAAAATACAACAAGCCGACTATTTCGCACATCGATTATTTTTTCTACAATAAAAGTTGGAAAAGCACTGTGGCCAGGAGCTCTGGCGCACTGTTCACATTCATAGCCAGAGCAGTCTGAACTCGCACAAGGCTACTGCGCTCCATGAAAAAAAAAATATTCTCAATATTTCCTAGAATATGAATCCGATTGTGAAAACAAGCGTCCAAAAAAAAACTGGTCCACTTTTTGACTGAGAATGGTTAGTTTCGGCTCAAATACATACATTAAAAAAATTGGTTCAAGCATTCTTCTGTATTGGACACCCTTAATCGAATTTACCATGGTTAATTATGTCGTCCATTCTCCTGTATTGGACACTTAATTCGAATTTACCATGGTAAATTTGAATTAAGAGTGTCCAATACAGGAGAATGGACAACATAATTTACCATGGTAAATTCGATAAAGGGTGTCCAATACAGAAGAATGGACAATAGAACATACGCGCAAAAGCTTCTGACTTCACGTCAGTGCTTGAACCAATTTTTTTTTCGTGATTTTTTTTAAATTTTCTGGACGCGCGGTTCTTAAAATTTTTTTTTTCGTCATTTTTTTCAAATTTTCTAGTAGTACGGTTCTTACAGAATTTTAAACACGTCTTTGTGTTGATTTTCTACTACTAGTTTCCAAGCTTCAATTCTATCGAATATTTATTTTTTGAGTTATCAAGGAAACAATATTCCAGGTGGATATAACTCGGAAACCGTTAAACCGATTATGCCCAAAAACGAACTCTACTCTCCCTTTCGGATACGCAACCTACCCTGAAAATTGCAAGTCCCTATCTCCTTTGGTTCGAAAGTTATCGAGGCAACGGTCACCCATCTACTGAACTCACACAAGAATGCTCGAATCTACAACAATATTCAACCGATCGTGTTAAAACTTGAAAGTTGGCAGTAGAGTTAGGTAATGAACGCTCTTGCAAAATTTCAGCAATTTCAAACGTATAGTTACTGATATATAGAATTTTTTTTTTTTTTCTTTGATTTATTAAAAATTTTCTACAAATGCTATCCTCACCAAATTTCGCAAACGTTTTCGCATTGGCATTCTTCAACTAAAAACCATGTTTGAATTCAATCGGTTCAGTATTTTTAGAGTTAATGAGGAACAAAAAACCACCAAATTTCAGATGGCTATAACTCTGAAACCGTTTGGTCGATTATGCTCATAAACAAACTCAAATGTGGCATTCATATGCAGAACATAACCGGAAATTTTCAAGCCGCTATCTCTTTCCGTTCTCAGGTTATCGTGACAAAAAAAATATTTTTTAATAATTTTTTTAAAATTTTCTAGCCATACGATTCGCCCAAAATTTCACAAACGTGCTTAGGTTCATATTCTACAACTACTCAACAAGTTTCAATTCGATCGGATTTTTATTGGTTGAAAACAAAATTATTACTCGGAAACCACTGGGCCGATTATGCCCATTAACGAACTTGTCCGTCGTATTGCGATGCGCCACCCACCCTGAAAATTTCAAGTCGCTAGCTCTTTTCGTTCTCAAATTATCGTGGCAACGGACAGCCGTACGGCCGGACGGACAGAATCAAATTTGGCCTCGAATTCTTCATCGGGGAGTCGAACTAAATCGTTTGAGACCAATTTCGTCAAAAAATTCTAAAGTTACAGACATTTGGGCAAAACTATAACGCGATGTTCCCCAGAACATACGCGCAATAATAATAAAATAATAATAGTGTCTTATTTGTAATAAACATAAGATGAGGGCGAAGTCATTCGAATATGTACATGCATTTACTTTCCGGTCGAAAATAAACAGTGTGGTTACATAGCATTACTGTGCTGAGCCCGTGTTCAAAATTCCCCAAATAGGGGGACCCAGTTTGTTCCGAGAACGAACAAACAGAACCATAATATAACTTGATGAGGTTAATCTACGTTTGGCATCATTTTTCTAATATTGGGGAGAACAATGTAGAAGAAAAACCCCTCTCTTTCCGAATATTATATCATTAAAAGTTGATATTCATCGGTACATGTAAAATGGTTAACTCAATTATATATAGATGTATGCTGGATCAAAATAGGTAATAGAGGCAATCTGAGATTTATGATCCAGTAGGTACGTTTTTTGGATATGATCATGGATCCAACTCTTACCTGTGGTAATTACACTGGTTATCTTCCAGCATAACTATTCAGTAGTCCCATGATATTCTTTTACAAGATATTAGAAGAAAAGTGTATTTCTCTCTTATTAAAACCCAGATATCCCCAAAACTTTTTCTTGACAAAAACAATAATTCGTTAATATTTTTGTGACTTACCAAAGCCACATAATGACATTGTTGAATTTTTTTTTGAGAAAAATTCTCAGTTTTTTTGGAAAATGGTGTTCTTTTAAAAGAACGGTGGGAAAATAAGATACTATTGGTGAAAAACATTAACATATATTCAGAACATAATATAATTAGATCCAACTCAAACAGTATGATAGCTGAGAAAACAGTGTTTGGGGTGCAATGCAATAGAGCATTTTTTACAAATAAAATTGCAATTTTTATGGCATACGCCACATCGGGTCTGTCTTTCCTTATAAACGACTAAGTGATCAAGCTTATCATACTTCGATTGTTCATGTAAGCTTGCAGATGGACGACTTGGTCCTCGTCTGGAAGTTTTTTTGAAAGTTTCTAATATGGATAGAGCCACAGATCGTCTGAAAGACAGATGGTCTTTCGGTCCGCCGCCTTGCCTATATAGTTGCCATGCATTCTGTGTAGCCATATCTAAGCAATGGCATATGAGTGGAAAATACCACTTTTTACCTCTTATTGAAGTTCTGTAGAGGCTGATGTTCTGATCTGCCCTATCCACCCCTCCCATATTCTCATTATATTTTTTGATTATTTGAGGTTGTGGCACTAAAATATTTTTTTTTTCTTTTTGGGAATATCGTTTCACTGGAACAGTTGGTAAAACTTTATCATAATTTGAGGCGATAGTAACAACGCTGTTATCATGCCATTTGCATAACACGATATTTTCAGAATCTGCCGCCACATACTCAAAGGAACCTCTATCTTTCTTTTTCATAACCATAGAGGGAGAAAGACTGCATTCCTTGCCGATACGATTTTCTCTTATTGTGCCTGTCCCTCTCAACCCCATTCTATCCAGTTCCTCAATCAACTGTAAAGTTGTGAAAAAGTTATCAAAATAGAGATGAAAAGGAATTTTAGGATATCTTTCCAGAAGAATATCGGCGAAATGTAATACAACACCCATCCCTAAACCTAAATCTTTATATTTGTTAGAAATTACAGTCGTTGCGCCCTGATACGGTTCAAACCATTCAATATATCCAGATTTAGTGGTTCCAGTCCATAATTTGTACCCCCATCTGATTGGTTTACCTCTAATGAATTGTTTTGACCCATGTCTTCCAAAGTATGGTACCATACTTTCATCAACACTGTGTGCTGCCTCCATGGGGGCCATTGCAATAAATTTTTCATTCAGAACTTCAATAAGAGGTCTTAGTTTTGTGAATTTATCATTCTGAACCAAATTATTATTATCGCAGCAATGAATATTTTGCATTATAAAATCAAATCGATTTCTAGATATAGCTTCCGAAACCAATATATTATTTGTATCTTTGGAATTTTGCCAAAGCATCGAGCGCCTGGGGTGACATGTATATCCACTGAGTAGAAGAACCCCAAAAAAACATCGCATTTCATCTCTTGTAATATCCCCATTTCTATTATGATATTGAGCATACATATTCGTATAATGTATGAGCAAATCGAATACTTCGTCACTAAAAAATAAAGAGAATGCTTCCGAAGGGGTATACTGTTGTTTCGGTCCATTTGCGTTTTTCCAGGGAATTATTTCACGATTCAAATCTTGCTTGCACCACTTGTAAATTCTTCTCCTCTTTACAATTTTGTCTCTCCCTATTTCCGTTCTATGAATTGACAACGGCAAATCATCTTCACTATCAGAATTGTGTTCAGAATCTGACCCAGCACCAGCAACTTCAATTTCAGTCAGTAGTTGACTCCCGGGTAGATTGTTCAAATTCACATTATCTTCCTCCCCCGAATCCTCATCTGTATGGATATCGTTCGTTGGCGGAAATAAAACGATATCATCTGGAATATTCCAGTCATCCTTTTCGATTTCTTCCAATATCTCATGAAGTTTCAGGGGTCTCGTCCAATAACTGAAAAAATGTATAATGATAGTTGATTTTCCCACCGTTCTTTTAAAAGAACATGCATCTTTTCTCAGTGTGGTTTCGTTCATCTTCATTTATATAACCTCAATTCTGTATGAACATCGTATTAGTACCCCACTTCACAGATATAACAGCCCTGTTTGCATAAAATTTCATTATAGTAGCAAATTTACTCACCTCCTGTCAGCCATGCTAAGTCACAACAAAACTCTTGGGATAATTCGCACTTTTTTCTATTATAAATTATGAGATTTAGAAGTACCAACTTTTAGTCTGTTTACAAATATCGGTATTAAATAATGAGATATTGCGCCATCTATCAGAAAGTTCTGAAACGTGAGTTTTGTAGAAATCTTTCCGATGTCTTTTAAAAGAACGGTGGGTGTATCTGGGTTAAAACTCAAAAGATATTATATTCTGTCATGGAGCACGTGCTCCAAGTTAAAGCCTTTAGGATCTTGATAACTTGAAATATAGAGACGATTGCAGATTTTCAATTAAGAGGGAGGTTATCTTGACTGTGCTAGGCTTTTTTGTGTTGGTAACACTTATTCAGAGAAAATCCAGGGTTTGAATTTATGAAGTGCTCGTTAGAATAAAATTTCTACTTCTACCGTTAGAAAAAATAATTTAAATATAAATAAATTTCTACTGTTTATTCCCCATTTTTAAAAATTGGACGAACGTCCAATTTCTTTCATTGTCCAACTTCTTTGCTATTTAAAATCATTATGATTTGTGCTATTGATATTATTTTTACTGGGTTGGGTGCTTGAAAATGTTCAGACCACAAATATTGAGTCTGACACGAAAGGTATAAACATTTTCTTGGATTACTCTACTAAGTCAGTATACTAATTTTGCTATTAAGCAAAAAAGGTAATAGGTAAGTTTATTTATTAATGCTGAAAAGTAAATATATTATAGTATATATATATATCTATTAACTGAATAGCCTGATGGCAACTCACTTTCTTCTTCCATATTTCTGGGTTTGATTATTTTCTGGAATACAGCCAAAGTACATCCCTTTTCTTTAAAATATTTCCATTTGTACCATAGTTAACTTGTCTCGACCCGCGATAGGCATCAAATATTGATTAAATTCATTTGTTGAACATAATTGAATTGGATCTTCCTAGATCAACTTGAGAGATTGTCACTCACATGTCCAATGTTTAATGTTAGGCAAAGATCATAGGGGAACCTGAAACTCATGAAAGACAGATATGTGAATGACATTACTAATACAATCTATGGAAAGCACAAAATATAATTTACAGCCACCTCAAAAATCAAAAATAGTTAGCAACTTAGTTTGTCGAGTGTAAAAAAAATTGAACGGACAGCTCGATCGTTGGTATATTTCGATATTACCGCAATATCTTCCCCAATACAGATCCGATCGTGTTCAAATCTATAGAACTTTACTGTTAAATTAAGGTTGGAAGGCTCTCGCAGAACTTCAACGATATCTGTCGAATAGTTTTTGAGATACAGAATTTTTTTTCCAGTCATGCGATTGTCATATTTTGCATAATTTTCGTGTCGGTATTTTTCAACTACCTACCGCGCTTTAATTCCATCAGATCAGTATTTTTCGAGTTAATGGAATAACAAAATTTCAGATGTCTATAACTCTGGCTCGGTAGATTTTGCCCATTAACGAACTTAGTAGGTGCATTTGGACTCCAAACCTACTCTGAAAATTTTAACTCATTGCGCTCGAGCGTAATCGTGCTGACGGCCGGACAGAATCAATTTTGACCTCGGATTATTCATCAGTGCGTCGAAACTCATCGTCATGTGATCCTCACAAAATTTATAAGTCTTCAGATCGGTATTTTTGGACTGCGCTTTGATTCGATTAGAGTATTTTTCGAGTTATTTTGAAAACAAAATTTCAGAAGGCTATAACTCTGAAACCACTCGGTGGATATTGCCCATTAACGAACTTAGCCAACTCATTTGAACTCCAAACCTACTCTGAAAATTTTATCCCTCTCTAACTCATTGCGTTCGAGCGTAATCATGCTGACGACCGGCCGGTTGGGTGGCAGGACATAATCAATTTTGTCCTCAGAATCTTCATCAGAAAGTCGAAATTAATCGTTTGAGACCATTCTCGGCCAAATATTCGAAAAATACAGACATTTGGACGAATTGATAGGAACTCTGTTCAGAGGAACAGCGTGCCAAAAACAATCGTCCCTGCATTACCCATGTAGGTTTCCAACAATCAATATTTATCGGATTGTATTTTAATTCGGCTTTGTTATATTGTGAAAATCGATGTATTATTAAGAGAAAATCGAGATGGGTTTTGTGCATTGCGAATTTGGAAGGAATCTTGATTATGCTGTCAACCTGTTTACTCGTTTTCCAAACAGTCCGCGATTACGCACTTCGTTTTTCCGTACTTTTTAACAGTTTACTGCCAAAGGAAGTATTCAACCTAAAGAAAAGGGCACGTCAAACAATATTAACGGAAGTAAATAATGCATGTAAAGGCTGTCGCAGCAAAAACTTGAATTTCGAATTGCGCGCCATTTTTGACTGTCAATTGCTGAGTCAGCCATATTTGTTGTTTGGTTAATTAAAACATAGACTTTTACGAAAATGGTGCGTTATAGCTTGGAAGAATGTTTGTTAATAGTGAAAACCCATTATATATTATATTACGGTGCCGCCGTGACTGTCCACGGTCATCGTTACCGGGCCATGTTGACAACCTTTTGTTGGCAAGAATTAGACTGAACAGATTTAAATGAGATGTGGTTTCAACAGGATGGCGCTACCTTTCACACCACAAGGGAAACAATTACTTTGTTACAAACCAAGTTTTCAGGACGAGTAATTTCTCGTTTCGGAGACCAAAACTGGCCACCAAGAACATCACTACCTCCATGCATATGTAGGAAAAAATGTTCACAAAATATTAAAGAAATATAAATTTTTTAATTTCTAAAATCAAGTTCTTGCTGAGACAACCTTTGTAAGCATGTATAAGCTGTAGTGGCTTATGATGCCGACGTCAGTACAAGAAAAAAATTTCGTGATACCATAATCTATACCAAGAGCTTCATAGTGTTGATTTCCAAAATCGCTTAACATTCTGTCAGTGGGCATAGGAACGAATACAAATGAACCCTAATTTATTTCGTTCGGTTTTGTTTTCCGATGAATCAAACCTTACAAACCATGTAATTGTTAATCGAGATAACATGCATTATTGGGGTGTCGAAAACCCACACTGGCTGCGCCAGTTGAACATCAACGTCAATGGTATGTCAATGTGTGATGCGGAATAATTAGCGACAATCTCACCGGTCTTCACTTCTTTGTAGGCAGTTCAAACGATGCAATATACCAAGAACTCCCGGAAAATTAATCGCCGCAATTCAGGAAGTACATTTAGAAGTGAGGCAGAATATGTGGTTCCAACATGATGGGTATCCAGCACATTTTGCGGTAGTAGCACAAGTACTTGATCATTAATACCCCGGTCACCGGATTTTTTAGAGTTGCTCAAATAAATTGGCCTATCCGATCACCCGATCTAACTTCGCTAGATTTCCGTGTGGAGCTTACTGATTTCAGAGCATGCGATTTCTATAAGTATCAAATTTTCCAGAATGTGTTGCCCTCTAGTTCTACGCTCCTTATGGCTGAAAGGATTTATCCATGGAAGTTACCCCAATAGGTTTTCTAAATGAAATACTAATACTGTAATAGAATAAGCCCATATAAGTCAGCATTTTTTGCGCATGTTCTAGAGAACAGTATGCTATGATTTTGCCGGACCTTCAATATTCAGATTTTTAGCCAAAAATGGTTCGAATGAATTCGAGGTCAAAAGTCTGCCTGGCCGAACGTTCCGATTATAACGTTCGAACGTAAAGAGATGGCGACTTGCAATTTTCAGGGTAGGTTGCGCATCCGAATCGGACGAGCAAATTTCCGCATAATTCGTGAGGATTGTATAACTAAATATTTCTCCAAAAATTTTATATTTCAGAAACTATCTGTCAGATTCCGCTGAAAGTCTGCAGAACCTTCAAGTCACCATTTTACACTCGAGTACCGGTATCGTTAAAATATAATTTCGGGTTATCATCTATTTCTTCTGAATTTCATGTAAATCTCATAATTTTAACAACACCTTGGTGGTCGATATGTTAGCGTGCTCGCCGGCCACTCAGGATATCCGGATTCAAATATATTATATTTTATTTTAGAATATGAATTCAGTTGACGGCTTGAAGGATCATGCAGTATTTCGTGAAGCTGTGTAAGGCGTGAATAGACAATATGACATGCGCGCCAAAGCTCCTAACTGCACGTCAGTGTTTCTGTCAAATGTATTACCATGGTAAATTCGAATTAAGAGTGTCCAATACAGGAGAATGAACAACATAATTTACCATAGTAAATTCGATTAAGAGTGTCCAATAAAGGAGAATGAACAATAGAACATACGCGCAAAAGACTTTACGTCAGTGCTTGAACCAATTTTTTTTGTAATTTTGAAAAATTTTCTAAGGTTACGGTTCTCACAATTTTTTTTCTTTATAATTTTGAAGAAGTTTCTAGGGGTACGGTTCTCACAAATTTTACACACTACTTTATGTCGATATTCTACAACTAGTTACCAAGCTTCAATTCGATCAAGTCTATATTTTTTCAATTATCGGGGAATTAATATTCCAGGTGGGTATAACACCGAAACCTATGGACCAATTATGCCCAAAAACGAACTTATCTCTCCCATTGGGATGTGCAACCTTCCCTGAAAACTGCAAGTCCCTATCTCCTTTCGTTCGAAAGTTATCAAGCCAACGGTCACCCATCCAGCTACTGAACTCGCACAAGGCTGCTCTGAACTCCAACAATATAGATCCGATCGTGTTCAGACTTGGACCTTGGTACTAGAGTTAGGTGTTAGAGGAATAGTTTCTTATATATAGAATTTTTTTCAATGATTTTCAGTGAGTTTTAAAAAATTTTGACCATCCTCATGAAATTTTGCAGGAATTTTTGCGGTGTCATTGTACAACTGACAACCATGTTTCAATTGGATCGGTTTTATATTTTTCGAGTTACTCGAGTTATTGAGGAAATAACAACCAAATTTCAGATGGGTATAACTCCAACACCGTTTGGCCGATTATACCTATAAACAAACCCAAGAATCCTATTCAGATGCACAACCTTACCCGAAAATTTCAAGTCGCTATCTCTCTACGTTCTCAGGTTATGATGACATAAATAATATTTTTTGATAATTTTTTTTTAATTTTCTAAAGATCCGATTCACACAAAATTTCACGTGCGTGCTTAGTTTTGCATTCTAAAACTACACACCAAGTTTCAATTCGATCAAACTTGTATTGGTCGAAAACAAAATTATTAAGTTAATTTATTAAAGTTAGTTAGTTAGTTTATTAAAGTTATCGTGGCAACGGACGGCCGGACAGAAATAAATTTGTCCTCAAATTCTTGATCAGGGAGTCGAACCAATCGTTTGAGACCATTTTCTCTAAAATTATAGACATTTGGGCAAAATGATAGCATGACGTTCCCCAGAACATAGGCGCAATGATTGAGGAGTTCCAATTCTAACAAAATATCCCTAGTGTGTGACCTTTCTGATGGTATGGTAATTTTGCTTTTATAAAAACAAACCTTCAAGAGTTATTTCATAATTTTATGGAGTAGGAAATTTTGGACGAAACTCTACTTTTACGGAAAGTGAAATGTTTTGTGAAATTGAATACTGCAAAGTTGGTAAAAACGAAATGATCGATTGAAATTATGTAAGTTCTTGAATTAAGTACAAAGAAATTAGCTGTGCCAGTAAGGTGCGTTAATGAAACAATTAAATACATTTTTTAATTATTAATTTCTACCTGCTTTGTGTACCCATCCCAAGGGAATAGTGACATGTCAATTTACACCACTGCTACTAGCAAGCAGTAGATCATTTAATTTTTACTAACCTTGCAGTATTAAATTTCCTACTTGATAAAATTATGAAATAATTTATATAAATAATTATATATAATTATATAAATATTTTTAATAAAAGCAAATTACATACCATTAGAAAGGTTACATACCAGGGATGTTTTGCTAGAATTGGAACTCCTCAATTAATTTTCGTTTTTTTTTAATGCAAGTTGAAGTTAAGATTTAAGTATTTTCTACATCTTTATGTGAGTTTGAGGACTCCTAATTTTTTTTTTAGCTAACATCTGAATAAAGCTTTAATTTTATAAGAATCAGCCAATATTAAAGATTAAAAAAATCAAAAACATTGCCTGTTTTACCCATTTGTAATAAAAACTACATTTAAAGTTAAGAGAGTGGTGAAACTAGAAGAAACCAAAAAAAAAAATTTTAATATCCAGGGTGTCAGAGACAAATTAATTAGGGCTGAGTGAGTAGCAGATGACACCACCTAGCCACCATTTTCGTATGTTCAACGTTCTGCCAAACACCCTGTATTCCTTTGAATTCATATTTCTCCTACGTGTAATTAATGAACTATAGTTGTTGTTACAGCGATGTTTAAGTAATGAAATGAAATCGATTATACTATAGCGACTGCATTTACCGTCCAGTTCTCCAATTAAACTGTCTTAATTTTCAACATTTTGGTAACAAGGATATTCCTTTCCGGAAAGTTTTCATCTACTCCATTCGTGAAGTTTACATTCTACTCTTTTACAACTTAATACTCAGTTAACTTGCATTAATATTCTAATTCTTCCTTTTAACTTTCTCTACAGTATCAAATCAGCAAAAAGAAATTCCGTTAGAAAATGAAGGTCATTGTTTAATCCGAAGATAAATCGAAAGCCCATGAACATTGGTCTACTAATTTTCAGTGTCAAAGTCTTTTAAATAACTTCGACTAATTCGGATTTCATATCATTACGTTGAAAAAGTTCATATCCGGAATAACGGAATTTTTATTTCGCATTCGTAGGCCGGCCGGCCGTCAGGCCGTCCAGCCGTCCGTTAACACGATAACTCTCGAACGGAATGAGCTCGACGATTGAAATTTGCAGGGTAGGTTTGGAGCGTAAATATCTCTGACAGGTTCGTTAACCAGCGAAATCCATCGAGTGGTTTCGGAGTTATGGCCGTTTTTAGTAAATATATTTTTTAAGAATATTTCCGAAACTGATCTCAACTGAACTGAACTGAACTGAACTGAAACTGAACTCATTATATCTGAAATTTAGCATCAAATTGTAGAATGATGACCTTCATACGAATGCGAAGTTTTGTATTCATCGGATTGCCAAAGTGTCAAAAAATTTTGTTTCTACAATAACTCTCGAGCAGAATGAGCTAGGCAGTTGAAATTTTCAGAATATGTTTGGGAGATGAATATCTCGGTTGAGTTCGTTATTGGGTAGAATAGGCCAGATGGTTTCGGAGTATTGAAAAAAAAATTTTTTTTTCACTAACAAATTTCAAATTCAATTTGTTCTAAGATGCAGTTTCATCATAAAAATCCATCGGTATCATTTTCAACTCTAACAAGCTAACACTTTCGAAGATATATTTTTCGAAATTTCAATAATGAATCGTACTTCTATGTTTTCACAGAATGCTATAATTATTCTTTCTATGAATTATTATGTGATCTGTGTTCATACTCATACATGTCAACCTATTCTATAAGGGAGAGTCGAATTCATTTCAGCTATTTTAATTTGATTTCTTCCATGGTGCATAACTCCGAAACCGCTCGATGGATTTTGTTGGTTAACGAACTCGTCCGAGATATTTACGCTCCAAACCTACCCTGCAAATTTCAATCCTCTAACTCCTTCCGTTCGAGAGTTATCGTGTTAACGGATGGTCAGCCGGACAGAATCGTTTTCGACCACGGATTCTTGATCAGTGAGTCGAACCAAATCGTTTGAGATCATTTTCAGCCAAAAATTCGAAAATTACAGACATTTGGTCAAATTGATAAGCACTCTTTTCTGAGGAACAAGAGCGCCAAAAATGGGCTATATGTTCTAAAATCTTAAAACTCGTTCCCTACACCTTCCTGAACCAATAATCTTCAACGGAGAGACAAAAGGTTTAATCTGAATCCGGTATATATATCAGAATCTGAAAAATTTTTCAACAAGCATATCAATGGCATTATAATTGTTCTTTTGGGAAAATAGTAATTCATGTACTGAGGACGAAAAACTGTCTACTATTTTAGTGCCTGCAAATTGCAAGCAGGCGAGACAATAAACAGTTCTTCGCCGAGGTGCATATTACATTTTTTCGTCGACCTCTACATACTTTTATGGATTTCGGATCTCTTAAATAATTTCACAATAGCAAATTACATACACTTACGTTTGTATTTAACCGTATCCATAGTGACCATAGCGACTGACAGTTATTCTTACAGACACTTATGTTTGTATTGAACCATATCATGTCGTATTCATAGTGACCACAGCGGACGAAAAAGTACTTCTTCGTCCGCAATGTACTTGCCTTCAATAATATTTGATTTGATGGTCGTAAATTATACGAAAATGTTGCTTTCCATAGAGGTCGACGAAAAAAGTGAATTCTAAAACAAGTTGCAGAATGGGCTCCTATTCAAACACGAATGCGAAATTCGAAAAAGAACGACGAAGGAGCGAGATTTCCAACGCATGAGTGGTGGAATTGCCTTCTGCAACGAGTATTAGACGATATTTTCTCTATTTCAGGCAAGTTTTGTGAAATAACGTTGAAATTTAATGAAAAATTTGTATTATACATCCTAGTGATTTTTGTATTGTATCTTGGCAATTGGTGTGACTGTTGCGAAAGTTGACAGTTTACGGAATTTGAATTTGAAACGTACGTAGGACATGGGAATCAGATTTGTAACAGTTTCATAATAGCATGAATGATTCAAAATTAGCAACAAGGAAATCTCTAGTACCTTATTTTGTAATGAAAATAAATTTTTACTCTCAGCAATTATCCCACTATATCCAGATTATACTGTATTGGCAATGGACGTTTGTTGAAATTTTATTGGATCGAATGTCAGTGCTGACTACCACAAAACGAAAAATATAACTAGAAACTTAGCAAGAATGAGTTCATTACAGCACTGTTTTTAGTGCTGTAATGAACTCATTACGATACTGAAATGGAGAAAAGTATTTTATTCTGATCAAACCGCTCTTTTTGGAAAATCCTGTATAACATAAGGAAATTGAAAGGATTCGAATACTTCTTACTATAGTAAAAACGAGGCATTTTTATATGCAGATTAGTACATGTAGGAGTCGAATGATGTCAAATATTTATAACATATTCGAAGTGACCGGAATTATCGATGGTAAGTTAATTCTGCCGGGCCGTCCCTGTCTCGCCATGCAGAAGTATTCCAAGTTTTATTTACCGCGTGCCACAAATATGGTTCAATATAAAAATTCAATTGAGAATGCGACCATGAAAAATATAACTCTTTTTCCGGACGGATTAAGATTCCGGCGTGATATCTTCGCGCTTGTGGAATCTGTACATGGAATCCATTTCGTCCTGAATCGAACAAGACTGAAAAAGTTAATTTTTGGTGCGATCCGTGAGCACTAATGCTACATCTCAATCTTTTTCCTTGCCTGCTCTCGCGTGCGCTTCTTGGAAGTTGATCTGGTATTTAAAGGTTCTTCTATTAGGTTTTATATTTTATACCCGGACTTGAAAGGTCGACGACAGGTTTGCTCAGATTTGAACTTATATGTGTTATCCTTGGTTTACGACTATAGTGCGGACTTTATTCTTTTCGGAGAACGAAAACATTAATATTTTTGGTGCGCTTATTCCCTTATTATTTTGCCCGAATGTC
Organism: Halyzia sedecimguttata; assembly: GCA_937662695.2. NCBI lineage: Eukaryota > Metazoa > Arthropoda > Insecta > Coleoptera > Coccinellidae > Halyzia > Halyzia sedecimguttata. The sequence continues at coordinate 2,036,720 of OW569416.2, read as the reverse complement.
CGCCATTTTAGAATTTTTGGCCGAAAATATTCTCAGAAGTTTAATTTCGACTCAACGATGAAAATTCAAACTTGATTATGCCCGTCCGGCCTTCCGTGGACACGAAAGCTCTCCATAGTTAGTGAGTTGATATTTGCATGGTAGTTTTGTAGACCAAATGCGCCGGTTGAGTTCGTTAGTCGGCTAAATCGGCTCAAAGGATTCGGAGTTATCTTTGTCGGATTTTTTTTGCTCTGAATATTTCCGAGATTATTAAGCCGATCCAGTTTAGTTTGGTCTTTAGGTGTCTACAGAATTTTGTGAGGATCTAGCCACTTGAAGCACAAAAGAAAGTTTATATCCCATAAATTACCCGCCCAACAAGCACGCCATAGCAAACTGACCTCTCGTGAAATTATGATATTTCATTATCTAGGTGTATTGACGGCGTTAGTGTTTACTGATAGGGGTTCGGTCGTCTATGGAGGACAGGATGTATTGACATGAAGTTTGCCAGTGCGAAGTTCGAACAGTTTTAACACGCATTCAATATATAATGTAAATAAATAGTTGTTAAAAAATTTAAGAGGTGTTGTCAAAAAATGTGGAAAAGCCGTGTGGACAGGAGCTTTCGCGCTCTTGTTCAAACTTTGACAAATCATATCTCCGAAATTATTGGTTTCTCTGAGTTGGGAATGATATTTTGTCGTTACTCCGAAACCATTTTGCCCAGTAACGAACTTAGCCGAGATATTTATCTCCCAAACCTATTCCGAAAATTTCAACTGTCTAGCTTATTTCGTTCGAGCGTTATCGTGGTTACGGACGGCCGGACAGTATCGATTTTGACTACGGATTCTTGAGTCGAACCAAAACGTTTATGACCATTTTCAGCCAGAAATTCGAAAATTACAGACATTTGGGCAAATTGATAAGCACTCTGTTCCGAGGAACAAGAGCGCCAAAAATAGGGGTCTTCTATACAATTTTTTTTTGGCAGCACCTGCTTTGGTACAGACGGTCCAAGAAAGATAATTTCGAATTTTTTTCTTAAAAGTCAAAATAATGACAAGAATGAAATGAAGCAACTATACAGGTGGAAGGCACTCAAAAAAATGTTTGATGGTGTTCTCCTGTGTTTGCAAGGGGTATAGCAAGTCACCGCTAAAATTAGTTTCGCAGAAAACTGTTTTCCTTATTCATATGGTACCACTTAATTAATTCAATATTAGGTAGCTCGATTAATTTTGAACAATTAGGATGTCTTGTAATTTCTTGCTAAAATTCAAGGTTTTTGAGAAACTAGTTGGAAAAGCATTGTGGTCAGGAGCTTTGGCGCGCTGGTTCAAATTTTTAGCCATAGCGGTCACCCATCCAAGTACTGAACTCGCGCAAGGCTGCTTAGTTCCAGGAAAAAAATTAATTTTCCAAGAATATACATCCGAGAGTAAAGACAAGCATCCATAAAAAACTGGTCTACTTTTTTTTGTGATTTTTCCGTAGTTTCCTAACATCTTCTATAATATCGATGATGATCGCTGTTTGCGATGGGATGTCAATATACGTAGTGTGGTTGGCACTTTGAGGCGTCTTCTGTACAGATTTCGTTTCCTCAGCCGAATACGTGAGATGGGACATCTGAGGACATACACTCATCTCATACCACATATTTTCAACTCTGTACCGCTTGAATTGAATTATATTCGATCTATACACTGAATTCATCCAGCATGTTCAATAAAAACATAAAAGATTTTTTAAAGATGCTTGATAGGTCTAGAGCTGCTGTGAATCACCTTTAAACATTGAATTCGTAATATTTTTGTAATAGTAGATAAAATTGTTTATTTATGTTTTAATATGGATGATCATGTTAATTTTGGGATGGAGTGCACCTCCGCACAACCATGCGGTTTTTGGATGTTAAATCAGTTAGTAATATTTAGATTCGATAGAAACAAAAAATTGTAAAATTTTCTTTTGGTTGTATTTTTATTTCCTTATATCAGGGAATCACCGTTGATTTTTAATTTTATATTGTTGTTAAATCAAATATTTAAATAAACATGTACGTAGCGTGAGTATAGTATAGACTAGAATTATTTTCGAACTTAAATTTACCTAGTAGGCGTAAGTCATTTTGTTATGGCAACTAATTAGTTTTGATTAAGTTTATTTCAGTTACAATTATTTTTGGTCCTTGCAATCATTTTGAGATTTTATTCACACATTCATTAAGATGACCGATTTGCATTTTGTTTACGGTCTTTCTGAAAGTGACTCTGAATGTATCCTGAACGTGTGGCTCCGCATCACATATTATTCACACGAATTCACCAACGACTACGAGAAAGTGGTACATTTAAAATAAATAAAAATAATCGTGGCCGCCTGCGCGAAGTTAGAACTCCAGCTACAGAAAAAGCATTACTGAATCTACTGACATCAGTACTTGGTAAATTGCTTTGCAATTACAGATTAATCATATGACGGTGTTTGCGATCTTAAAGAAACAGCTTTTGTATACATATCACATTCAACGTGCTCAGGCCCTGTTACCACGGGATTTACCGAAGCGTCTCAATTTCTCCACTTGGATGTTGGGTATGAACAAAATACTCAATTTTTGATAGAACTCTTATTTACAGACGAGGCAAATTTTTCTAGAGATCCAATAATTAATTTCCATACTAACCACATACGGGCCGAAGATATTCCTGACGCTATAATTGAAGCTCACCGTCAAGAACAATTATCTCTAAATGTTTGACTTGGATATATTGGGGATCAGTTATTTGGTCCAAATTTCCTACCACCTTGTATATGTATATTGTATATTGTTGTAGGGGATAACGTTGCACTGCGACCTTAAGGTCTATTGTGCTCCCCCTTCAGAGCTGTCGATGTCGTTACCATCCACAGCTCGCCTTCCAGTTGCGGAGTTCTGATGAACTCCAGTATCTGGGATGGCTTCAAGGAGGCTAGGTCTTCACTCCTGCAGATTTCTTGCCCAAAGCATTCCTTGCGTTGGTTTGAGATGGCGAGGCATTCCGTTGTCAGGTGATCAGGATCACCTTGATTGAATAGAAATACATATGGCCAATTTCCAGAAGAAGAACTTCGTGTTCTTCTGGACAATATTCCTTTTGCATATGACAATGTGGTTTATGCATGATTGGTATTTAAAGCATACATATCCAAATCAATGGATAAGGCGAGGTGGACCTCACTTTTTGGCCAGCCCGAACACTAGATTTAAATCCAGGCTACGCACCTGTTAATGAATAATGTTTTTCTCAAAAACAGGAAATAGCGAGAGACCTTATAGTCTAGTCAACAAGTGCTTTTTAGGTCAAATTTTTTGCGTGTTCTCCGAAAACTATGATTGAGGTGTCATTCGATTCGGAATGACATGCGGATATTTTTTGAGAAAATTCTAAGGCCGCTCGCAAAAATTGCAATAGTTATAAACAATTAAGTGAATAAAAAAGAAGGAGGTTTAGGTTTTCACCAATATCTAAAAAAATATTTGAGATAATTCAAATTTGAAAAAAGATTCAACTAGAGGAGGAAAGTTCCGATAGCTGGAAGAGAAAGACCAATATTTATAATTTTCCTAGAGGGTTAATTAACAATTTTTCAAATTTTCCAACGGAAATCTATTTTAAGACCTTTGAAAAATAGCTCCACGAAAGGAAAAAATTCTCAGATTAATAGTTATAAACAATTAAGTGAAAAACGAAGAAGGAGGTTTATGTCTTCACCAATATCCCAGAAAATATTCGAGATAATTCAAATTTAAAAAAAGGTTCAACTAGAAGAGGAAATTGCCTAAAAAAATGTTCCAACTGCTGGAACTGTAGGACCAATATATATAATTTTCCTAGAGGGTTAATTAAAAATTTTTCAAATTTTCCAACGGGTATCTATTCCAAGACCTTTGAAAAATAACTCCACTCTCAGATTAATAGTTTAATAATTATCGCACTTGCAATGTTAATGTTCGTGCTACAACAAATTGTTAATTAACCTATGGGTAACTAATTAAAAAGTAGCGATAAACATTTTTGGACCACGGATTATTGTTCATTGATCTATCCTACAGCGACTGAATTTTTTCAATATTTTATTTTCATATTTAAAAAGTTTTGAATACTTAATATATATAATTATAAATCAAAATCATTGCGTATTTTCCGAAAATTATGATTGAGGTGTCATTCGATTCGGAATGGCATGTAGATAGTTTTTGAGAAAACGCTAAGGCCGCTCGCATAAATGGCAATAGTTATAAACAATTAAGTGAAAAAGAAAGAAGGTGCTTTGGTTTTTTGCCAATATCTCAAAAACTATCTGTGATAATTCAAATTTGAAAAAATGATTCAAGAAGAGGAGGAAATTTCCCAAAAAAAATCCCAACTCCCAGAATTAGGACCAGTATTTATAATTTTCCCAGAGGGTTGAAAATACTCCCGAAAACGGGTACTCCTACGGCTTGCGTAAGTCTCGCCCCTTTCGGACATTTCATGAATAAATATATTTATTCATTTAAGACCATTTTCAGCCAAAAATTCGAACATAAGGGGGGAGGGGGGTAGATCTTTTTTAAAACCAGGTTAGTTCTCAAATTACTAGAAAGGTGACATTTGCCTTTTTGGATAATCATACAAACAACCAAATTGAGAAATCTGTAAATTTCACCCTCTAATACCCCATATTAAGGGGGATGCAGTTCCCTACATAAAATTTCTTAGTGATATGTACTTCGATTAATTGTGAAAGCTAGATTAGTGTATAAATGAACAGAATGTGGGTGGGTTATATTAGACTACTGGCCCATGCTGAAAAAATTATGGGTCATTTGAACCACCAGGTGACCTATCTAGAACGATATAAGAGCATAATAGCAAAATAATAAGATTCAGCACTATGCCGTCACTTGTAAGCTGTCCAACTGAGTGCAGGTGAGAATTCGAAAGTACAGGTAGAGTGAGTACATTTTGGTCACATATTTTTGTACGGCATTCTTACCACCGATAGATCCATGAAAAATAATAAGAAAACGCGCAGTGTCGTACAAACATGGTGGTCCACAAAGTCGATTTTTTTTTTATTTTCTGACAATTACCAGGGTAAATTTGGTCATTTTTCTTGTGGAAAAAATCAAGGGTTGTAATCCCCTCTCTTTCCGTGGTCCAGGGGGTGATTTGAAAAAGTACGGCTTCGGTTCCAAAACATTATCTAGCACTCAAAAGTACTATTAAAAATAATGCCGTCAAAAAATGATTGTTCATTCGAATGTAAATAAATAATTACCTTAATTGCATCGTATCCTTGATTTTTAGAACTGTAAAGTCATTTGATCCTGTACGGGAACTTTTTTTTAACATGATATTGTAAAATACAATTGTTATATAGTATTGCCGTTCAAAAAAAACCGTTCTAAAAAAAATTATAGAGAAATACAAAAACTGAAATTTTGCGAATTATTGTAAAAGTTTAAATATCATAGATTAATGAAATATAGCAGTTTTCTACATTTTATCCCTTGTTTTAAATAGTATTAACATATATAAATTAGGAAAAAATGATGCCGTACATTTTTATGCACACCATATCTTTTAGGCTGATGAAAGTGACGCTACAATTTTGAGGGTACTTTATGGACATCTGATACAGTACGGTATCAACATAATTTTGAAGAGAACAATTGATAATATGATAAAATCACTATGACGTCTAACTGAACTGAAACGGTGTGTATATTATGTCCAAGAATTGAAACTGTCAATCCCAGTATCAACAGTTTTGTATACTTTTTGGTTCAATATATACTTCAAACCTTATTGATACATACATATAATTGATTTGTTTCATTGTAATGATATGAATAAATAAAACAATCATGTTTTAGAAAAATTCGAAATATTTAATGATAATAATAAAAAAAATGGTCATTTCATAAAAAAAAAATTCATAAATTTAATGATGATAATAAGAAATATGGTTTCCCTACAAATGCTAAACGTCGTAACAGAACGTCGCTCCAAAAATGTGCGAGTACTTATGTTATGTACTGAAATTAGCAGAATAATTTTTGAAAATTAAAAATAAAATTGCACATCTACATAATTCAAGTATAAATCGATAGTAAACAAACCCATATATGACATAGTTTCTAACTAGGAACCTAGAATCAAGAAAAGACTGAAAATTTGTACAAATAAACTATCTAAATGCCGTATAATAGTAATTTACGTAACAAGTCCGGAAAATAGGGTTTTTTTGGACGAATAGACAAAATTCTAGGACGAGCGTAAGCGAGTCCTGGAAGTCTATGAGTCCAAAAAAACCTTTTTCGGGCGTGTTGCGTACAATATTTTTTCGGCAACCGTGTTTTTCTAGACTATTCGAAGGTTTTCGACCGATTCGGTTCGAAATTCAAATTCGATTTGACATTTCTAATCGCTCGTTCTGACCGAAAACGTCGACCGTGAAGGAGCCGCGTTAAAATTCGCCACAGAAATACGTGAAACGTCAGAAGTTCGTCGATTTTCGCCGAAAAGTCACATTTTCCTATCGTTCTTCCGGGAAAACGAAAGAGTGAATCGAAAAAAGGGCTCAGCTACGGACTAATTTCGAATCTCGTCTTCGCGTTCCCGCAAATACCGACGTTCCGAACGAGGTTTTCATAATGTATTTACAATGACCAAAACGACGTGATTCTTCCCGGCCTAGTCCGGGAAGTACGTACTTCCCGGACTAGGCCGGGAAATGCTTCTTTCTCAAAGAAAAAGCGTCCGGGAAGTGGGCACTTCCCGGACGGTTGCCGAAAAAATAAATTTCACCTTACATTTCGTTATATAGATTTTTTCTTTTTGATTTTTTCAATTGAATTTTTTTTTTCCCTTTGAACCAACGAAAATGTACGGCATATGAAAAAATATTATCTATGCATAAAATACTTTCAAAATAAATTTATTTCATGTTGTGTCAAATCACCTGCTGGACTACGGAAAGAGAGGGGATTACAACCCTCGATTTTTTCCCCTTGTCGCATGATTTTTGTACGGCGTTGCGGAATAATGGATTAGAAGCAGTATTGAAATAGTATGACACAGATGCCGTACAAGATCAAATGACCAAATTTACCCTGGTAATTGTCAGAAAATAAAAAAAAATTCGACTTTGTGGACCACCATTTTTGTACGGCACTGCGCGTTTTCTTATTATTTTTCATGGATCTATCGGTGGTAAGAATGCCGTACAGAAATATGTGACCAAAATGTACTCACTCTACCTGTACTTTCGAATTCTCACCTGCACTCAGTTGGACAGCTTACAAGTGACGGCATAGTGCTGAATCTTATTATTTTATGCTCTTATATCGTTCTAGATAGGTCACCTGGTGGTTCAAATGACCCATAATTTTTTCAGCATGGGCCAGTAGTCTATATGGGATATGAAGAAAGAATTGGAATAGCCGACTCACTGATCAAGAATCCATGGTCAAAATCAATTCTGTCCGGGCGGCCGTTAGCACGATAACTCTCGAGCGGAATGAGCTAGAAAGTTGAAATTTTCAGAGTAGGTTTAGGAGCACAGAAGCCAAATTGACAAAGTGGGAAAGCCCTATGGACAGGAGCTTTGGCGCTCTTGTTCAAACTTTGACAAATCATAACTACGAAAGTATTGGTTTCTCCGAGTTGGCAATGATATCAATGAATTCTCATTCAATTTATTTTATTTTATGATGCCGTTCTATCATAAGATACCATTGATATTATTCCCAACTCTGAGAAACCAATACTTTCGGAGATATAATTTGTCAAAGTGTGAACAAGAGCGCCGAAGCTCCTGTCCATAGGGCTTTCCCACATTTTTCACTTTGAAAACTTCTTGTGAGTCTTGGCACCCAATTTAACATTATGTACATGTTTTGGTGGGATTGGATTGTCTTGATTTCTCTCTGAAAAGTGGGAAAGCTCTGTGGACAGTGGCTTTGGCGCTCTTGGCAAACTACTAGCGAGTAATTATTCAAACTTTGACAAATCATATCTCCAAAATTATTGGTTTCTTAGAGTTGGAAATGATATCAATCGATTTTTATGATAGAACTGCATCATAAAAAAATATATTCAAAACGTAGGTCTATGACTCCCCTCATATGTTAGATTTACATACATCAGCAAATTATAATTAGGAGGAGGTTACACGGTCAATCTGGTATCAATCTGACAGCAATCTTGCCATCAATCCCGACCATCAATCCATCATTATACGCGTATACAATCATTTTCCCGTCAATCTGACAACAATCCATGATTGATGTCTTACTGAACCAAACCTCCGTCATAGAGCATTCTATGAAATCATGCAACTACGATTAATTATTGAAATTTTAAAAATATTATCTCCGTAAGTATTAGTTTGTTAGATTTGACAATATCAATGGATTCTTATGATGAAAATGCATCTTAAAAATCATTGAATTTGAAATTTGTAAGTAAAAAAAAATGTTGTTCGTTACTCTGAAACCACAGAGCCGATTTACTCCTGATTTAACCGAGGTATTCATCTCCCAAGCCTTCTCTGAGAATTTCAACAGTCTACCTCATTCCGTTCGAGAGTTTTCTTATTTACGGCTGGACAGAATCGATTTTGACCACGAATTCTTGATCAGTGAGTCGAACCAAAACATTTAAGTACTCTGTCCCGAGGAACAACAGCGCCAAAAAGTACGAGGAAAACAGTTTTTATATTCGCATAAATATGTGGAAATTAAAACAATTTATTGTCGTCATCTATAAATAAGGCTTCATCTGTAGTTGTGTTCTGAAGACCAAGAACTGATTGTTTGATTCTAGTGTTATGATCGTCACGAAACTTTGCATCTACATTGATATTTCATATTGAGATATGGTTGAGCCTTTATTTATTTCACGAGATAAGAAAACAGAAATTTAAATGGTAATATTTTTGGACCCACTGGGCTGATTATGCCAATCCACGACCTGGCTTCCCTTCGACCTTCAAATGTACCGTAGATATTGCAATTAATTATCTGAGTCTTAGTTTAAAAGTTCTAAAAGTATCGTCAAAGACGTCTAGGTTCCCACAGATAAGATTAAACTGTCGACACATATTATAAGATGGTGATTTAATCAGTATCCTTAGCTTAGGGAGGTATAGTACTTGCTCAAGTCTGCTATTAAGACAGGGGATGCGGAAATACTTCCTGGCCAGTAGAGTTGGACAATCCAACCAGTAATGATCAACTTGTGAAGGACAACACAAGAGCAGTAGATTCTCCTATTCTCAAACGATACAAAAGAAAACCTGTTCAGAAGAACATTGTAAAAATATCTTCTTGAAATTTGTATTTAAAAAAATAAATAAACTCCATACTTCTTAGACTTGGACGAAATTCTAGCGTCTTGGTAGGAGAGCGCAAACATGAGGCCTGGATTGATTACTCGGAAATTATGTACTAAAGTGGAAAAATGCTCAGTTCACTGAATCCCCTCGAATTTTTTCGAAAAAAAATTGGTTTTCTCGATGGGCAGTTTCAAATCGCCCTCTACATCCTTTCGCGGGACATCTTCGATAAATCGAACACGAGCAGCTGTCAACGCGACGCTACTACAACTGCATAAGTAGTATGTATCAGCAGTTTCAAAATAGTCAGGAGTAACTATGTAATTACTGCGGATAGCTTCCTGGCGCCATCTTTCCAGTAATAAATTGCGCAAAGGCAGGTAATTAAAATCATAACTTGATGTGCCAATCGACCGGATAAAATATGCCTATTTTATTGGCGCCGTTGTGGGTTCCGATATCACCAAGGCCTGGGAATTCGTGGGGACTGTATGCAACTTCAGGTTTGCTCCAACTAACCGTCCAATCATACAACATCGGAAACTTGCGGTATATGATGTTCAGTACTGTTGAGGGCGCCACCATAGGTGCACACGATATTTTTAAAGGGATACAAATACAAGGTTCTCTTCTGTTGTTTGGATGTTTGAATAACGAGACTTTCCGAAAAATATACCAATGAAATTCAATTCATTCAATTCTTTGACTGGTGGAACAGATTCTACCCCGAAAAGTTATGAGTGAAAAAATTAAAATAATTTACGAGTGCCTCAGTTTCCAAAGATAAAAGGTTCGTCTCGATACCCAACATACACGTAATTTTCTCGCAAACATTTTGGCCCTTGAATAACTTTTCGCTGCTCTCCAACACGTGGCTTTACCATCAAAACCGTAGTTTGAAGGTAAGCGTCCATAAATCCGCAACAGGCCGTTTTTAAAATTATTCGCTTGGGAACCCATTATAGGTGCGAACCGTCATTCTTATGCAGGGAACTTCATCGATGGGAGCCGCCCATCGCGCTGCGTAATACGGATTTCCTATCATAAGGTCCATCAGGAGCGGAAAGCTGCAACGCATTGCGTCCAAATCCGATACCGGTATATATTGTGTAGGAAACCCTACCGTCATCAGTTGGGACTTATTTGATTTCGCAACGCATCCTAACTTTCCGCACCACCTGGACGACTGGCCTTATGCTGGCCATACACGCTACGGTACGATTGTTTCGAGTTACACCGTACAGCATACCTGTGCGTATGTGCCTGTACTCCGGAGTCTGCGCAGTTTGTCTCATTTGCTTTCTAGAGTTAGTCTTGGACGGTTGTCTCGTTGCTCTGATTGTATACCATCGAATACCAATTCAACATTCGAAAATGACCGGAACGTCTCCTTACACGTTATGTAAGCCATACACGCTACGGTATACCGGGCAGGTTACCTGTACAGGTTTGCCTGCGCAGGTCAACCAAACGTCAGTAACCTGTATGGGGACTTTTCGGTGAGGTCTTCAGTTCTTTTTGCGATGGCATCGTTTGACAACGATTATGTTGGTCATTAAAGATGTGAACACTGCGCTACGCCGCGCAATTGCGCCAACTCAGACCAGAGAGTCGATTGTGTCAACTCATTTATCGGAAATGTATCAGCGCAATAGCGCAGTTCTTTCGGCAGTGCCTACCGTATGAGATTAATGGTTTTTATTCTTCCTAATCTGCAATTTTGAATTCTGGAATATGCATTGACCTACTGAACTTGATGTAAATGAAAGTTTCGATATTTCCATGTCATTAACAGAAGTACTACCCATTAGATTAGATGAATTGACTCATTTTCTATGTAATGTAGTGACAACATTGTGAATGTCATTGAAACAACGCACAATTTCAACTCATTGGGTTCAAATTTTAAATTGAGTGGTTTGGGTTGGCGTAATTACGCGGCGTAGCGAAGTATCAATTCTCTGATTCTGATTGAGTCATTCAAATCATGCTAGACCTTCTTGAAGCAGAAAAACGGCTTGCGCACAGACGCAGACTGCGCTATATGCCGCAATTGCGTTAACTCAATGAGTTGGCTCAAAGAGCTGCGCTTGAGTTACTGTGTTAGCGCAGTATATTTCACTGAGTTACCCATCTTTACTGGCCATACACGCTACGGTACACCGGAGAGGTCTACCTGCGCAGGCGTACCTGCGCAGGTTGACCGGAACGTCTGTGGGAATAGACCTGCGCAGTTTTTCAGGCGACCGGCGCAAGATCTAAAATCGATTCTTTCGAGCTACACCGTACGGTATACCTGTGCGTATGTGCCTGTACTCCGGTCGTCTGCGCAGTTTGCATCAGTTGTTTTCTAGAGCTAGTCCTGGACTCCTGGACGGTTGTCTCGTTGCTCTGATTGTATTGCCACGAATACCAATTCAACATTCGAAAATGACCGTAACGTCCCCATACACGTTACTGACGTTTGGTTGACCTGCGCAGGCAAACCTGCACAGGTAACCTGTCCGGTATACCGTAGCATGTATAGCTTACATTAAACGCCTTCGCCAGTTTTCGCCCGCTACGATTATATGAATGCTACGTTGCTTGCACACAACGGCAGTCGGAATAAACAATCTTCCATCACCGCCTTGTCGGCAATCCGAAATAGTTGACGTAATCCCTCATGGACCCTTTGCATGAGGCCAATAGCCGAGACAATCCACTAAGCCATTCTAATATTGACCTCGTGTGACATTCCACTACGTTGGATTGTCCCATCAACTGTCCCAAAGCCATTCCAAGAAATATAATGATTTTGGAGCCAATAACTTCCCCCACCACTCGCGCGGTGGATTGGCTTACTACGAACGTCGTATTTTTCAAGATGGCAACGAATGCATCTATGAACAGCTTGAAACTTTCATTTCCATATTTCGTGTTGAACATGCTAAGATTCGCTGCAAAACATATTATTAGCGGAAAGTTTTTTCATCAAAAGAAAGTGCAAACTTCTTGTTAAAGATGAAGAATGTTCTGGGCCACCGAAAAAGTTTTGAAACGAAGAATTGGAAGCATTACTTCGTGAAGACTCATGACAGATTCTAACTAAATATTGAAGCAGTTCCGAAATGTTTAAGAGTGTTGTTAGGAATTATTGAGAAGCAAGGGTATTCAGTATAGAGCGGGATGAAGTGCAGAGATATATATAAAACAGCTTCAACGGCGGAAAAAAGTATAAAATCACTTGCCGTATTCACCATATACAACGCTTTCAATGGTTGTTGCATAGGGCATGAAAGAGCTGCACTTCCATTCCAGAAAATATAAGAGACAGATTAGATTTCGGGTAGTTATTGCCAAACAATCTAGTTTGGGCCATAGTTTTATTTTTGGCTAAAAATCCGCCAAAACTGCTTGTTATTTCGGACACAGCTTAGCAAATAGTCGTTAAGCTCATGCCATAATAAGATGCAGCGAGATTTTAGTAGGTACAAAATATGCTCTCAATTGCTCATCACTAATTTTGAATAGTGGTGTTTAAAAATCACTTAATTTCCACCATAAACTCGTTCCTCTCGATTGCCATCTACTGAACTAAAATGGCGTAATTCTATTGTCTAAAGACTAATTGAAGGGCTCGGTGCAAAAACAGGTCATATCCATATTTTTAAAATATTCAGGAATCAATAAAAACGTCTGGATGTTGCCGATTCTTGCTCCGAAATAACTTTCAGACAACTCCGCCGCGTAAATGCTTCAGTTAATATAAGTTGGATTTGACGGTTTCTTCTTCCGAACAATGCAGAATAAGCGAATTTATACTTTAAAGTCAATAACTAATATTCGAAGAAGATTGGAGTTGACCGGTTTTTGCATCCAGCCCTTCGATTTAGCTTTCGGTAATTTAATAGAATTTTTTATCTTATGCGAAATATCACAAATGTTTAAAGAAGCTCTCAAGGTCATATTTTGACGATAAAGGCTGATGTAAATCTGTATGTGTCTGTATGTATTAGAAAGATGAACACATAATAAATTATCCTGGCGAAGTGGGCAGTTAACAGCTAGTATTATATGAATTATTAACTATGTTTGTTTCCTACATACTTTCATTGCTGATTTTTGGCGCTCTCGTTCCTTGGAACAGAGTCCCACAGATAACCAGAATATGACATTCCTGTTGCAAGATCCTCAAGATATCACATATGTAACCAGAATAAGATATTCCTATTGCGAGCTCCTAAAGATATCCCACAGACAACAAGAATAAGATATTCCTATTGCGAGCTCCTAAAGAAATCCCACAGATAACCAGAATAAGACATTCCTATTGCGAACTCCTTAAGTCATCGCAAATATTACAAGAATAAGATATTCCTATTGAGGAGATCCTCAAGATATCACATATGTAACCAGAATTAGATATTATTATTGCGAGCTCCTAAAGATATCAAACAGATAACAAGAATAAGATAATCCTATTGCGAGCTCCTAAAGATATCCCAAAGATAACCAGAATAAGACATTCCCATTGCGAGCTCCTAAAGATATCACGCAGATAACTAGAAAAAGACATTCCTATTGCGAGCTCCTCAAGATATCACAAGTGAAACGAGAATAACACATTCCATTGCGAGGTCCTGAAAACCTCGCAAATTCAACAAGAATAGGAAATCAGGTGGCGTGTTGTAGGGATCTACTCCATTCCTACTCTGCACTTCTCGTTTCCACCGGTAGATGGCGCAGTCGTCTACTCTGTACCCGGAAGAACAACCCAATCGCTTATAACCCGAGTGGAATATCGATCTACGCATCGAAGTGATGTATTCGGCGCCACACATGTACTGCACATTTGGAGGATATATAGATTATAGATCCATATCGCAGCCATCTTCTCTCAGTACTGCCCCGGTTGAGCAGCCTGAGAACTTGTGAACCCATGTGATATATCTGAGATGTTACTGGGATCATCCCCTGTGGAGGACATTTGGAGGTGATAGAGAGGTCTGTGCGACCTCCCTGCGATATCGCAGTACACATCTCAGAATATTCCCCAGGGTGAGCAGTTTGAGAATTTCCCCATGCGATACCTCCGAGATGTTACTGGGCTCATCCCCTGTGGCGGACATTTGGAGGTGATAGGGAGGTCTGGGCGACCTCCCTGCGATATCGCAATAAACCTCTGAAATATTCCCCAGGGTGAGCAGTTTGAGAACTTCCCCATGCGATATCTCTGCGATGTTACTGGGCTCATCCCCTGTGGCGGACATTTGGAGGTGACTGGGAGGTCTATGCGAGCTCCCGGCGATATCGCAAAAAACCTCTCAAAATATTCCCCAGGGTGAGCAGTTTGAGAACTTCCCCATGCGATATCTCTGCGATGTTACTGGGCTCATCCCCTGTGGCGGACATTTGGAGGTGATAGGGAGGTCTATGCGAGCTCCCTGCGATATCGCAATAAACCTCTCAAAATATTCCCCAGGGTGAGCAGTTTGAGAACTTCCCCATGCGATATCTCTGCGATGTTACTGGGCTCATCCCCTGTGGCGGACATTTGGAGGTGATAGGGAGGTCTATGCGAGCTCCCTGCGATATCGCAATAAACCTCTCAAAATATTCCCCAGGGTGAGCAGTTTGAGAACTTCCCCATGCGATATCTCTGCGATGTTACTGGGCTCATCCCCTGTGGCGGACATTTGGAGGTGATAGGGAGGTCTATGCGAGCTCCCTGCGATATCGCAATAAACCTCTCAAAATATTCCCCAGGGTGAGCAGTTTGAGAACTTTCCCATGCGATATCTCTGCGATGTTACTGGGCTCATCCCCTGTGGCGGACATTTGGAGGTGATAGGGAGGTCTATGCGAGCTCCCTGTGATATCGCAATAAACCTCTCAAAATATTCCCCAGGGTGAGCAGTTTGAGAATTTCCCCATGCGATATCTCAGAGATGTTACTGGGCTCATCCCCTGTGGCGGACATTTGGAGGTGATAGGGAGCTCTTGGCGACCTCCCAGTGATATCGCAATAGGCGTCACAATATCCCGGCAGGAGCTCGCCGGGACATCTCTGGGAGGTCCCTGTGTTACCTGGGTCGTTATTGGTAGAATCGGTCTGGTGGTTTCGGATTGATAATTTTTTGGTATTCTTGTTGAATTTATTTTCTTTTATGAGGTTTTACTTTAATTTCTTTTATGATACAGTTCTATCATAAGAATCCATTGATATCATTCCCAACTCTGAGAAACCAATACTTTCCGAGATGTGATTTGTCGAAGTTTGAACAAGAGCGCCAATGCTCCTGTCCACAGGGCTCTCCCACATTTTTATGTAATTTCATTGGAAACAACTTCGTCACGTGTAAAACATATACTAGATTTCAGCATACAATGAAAATTCTACTGGTCCAAGTTAGTTTTCGGTTCTGGTTTCTGCCGAAATTAAGAACTAGGTAGAAGATTCAGTTTTGGCTTCAAATCCTGTTTTGGCATTTCAAATGCTACCAGAATGATGGGAACTGTAGTGGCTAGCCATGGCAATACTTTCAGACACATTCTGTTTAGGACTTTTCTTGAATAAAGCTTTAATGTTCAAGAGGAAAAGTGAACTTGTTGGTCCTAATCTATGAATGATTTTTACGGTTTTTTCTGACATAACTTATTTGGACACCCTTAACAGGAGAATAGACCATAGAACATCCGCGCAAAATCTCCTGTCTTCACGTCAGTGCTTGAACCAATAATTTTTTTCGTAATTTTTTTTCTAGGAGTACGGTTCCCACAAAATTTCACACACGTCTATATGTCGATATTCTACTACTAGTTACCAAGCTTCAATTATATAGAGTCTATATTTTTTGAGTTATCGAGGAAATGAGTAGGGTGCACCACATCGAAAACCTAATGCATAGACGCTCTACTGCATCGAACTTTACTGCATCGACGAAGCAACAAGCAACCCATCGAAAAACCGCCCACTTGCTAGTTAGTGACCTGTGCTTTCTCCTGATTGGTCGAACGTGAAAACCCCTTTATCGATCGTCTTCGTGGGTAGATGTTGTGTGTTGCCTAACACACAGCTGTAAGGAGCTAATGAAAACTGAAGGTTGGAGTCCGGTATTCATGCAAACATACCTAAGGTATGATTATATATATATATATATATATATATATATATATATATATATCATATGAATATCCGGATTGAATTCAACGCTCAAAGGTTTTGATGTATTTGAAATTATGAAATTTGAAATAGAGTTCATTTGAAGCTTCAATTTCTACGTAATTTCAGTTCTAGAAATATGAATTATTAAATGCATATATATATATATACATATATTATTGAATATTGAATATAAATTGAAAATTTCACTTATTGCGTCGAAAATTTCGTATCTGGACAGTGACCGATTTTCACTATACTTGTTTCTGAGATGCATTTCGCTTACTGAGTCGAAATTTTATTATCCGGGCAACGTTCTAAGAACGGCTGATGTTAGCCAAAATAATGTAACCTTTTGTCTCTTATAAAGATTGAAATAGATGAATGCGAAGAAAATCTGGCAAGATACTTAAGTATCCATGGAGTTAGTCAAATTTTCAATTTTCACAATTTTATATCTCCGGAACGTGGAGGTTCCTGGAATCAAAACAAACAGGGATCGATTTGTTATGCCAAAATGCATCTTTGAAACAAGTACCTATGAAGAAAATCGGTCACTGGCCAGATACTACATTTTCGACGCAATAAGTGAAATTGTCAATTTATATTCAATATTCAATAATTCAATAATATATATATATGCATTTAATAATTCATATTTCTAGAACTGAAATTACGTAGAAATTGAAGCTTCAAATGAACTCAATTTCAAATTTCATAATTTCAAATACATCAAAACCTTTGAGCGTTGAATTCAATTCGGATATTCATATGATATATATATATATAATCATACCTTAGGTATGTTTGCATGAATACCGGACTCCAACCTTCAGTTTTCATTAGCCCCTTACAGCTGTGTGTTAGGCAACACACAACAACTACCGACGAAGACGATCGATAAAGGGGTTTTCACGTTCGGCCAATCAGGAGAAAGCACAGAACACTAACTAGCAAGTGGGCGGTTTTTCGATGGGTTGCTTCGTCGATGCAGTAAAGTTCGATGCAGTAGAGCGTCTGTGCAATGAGTCTTCCTTGTAGTAAGGCGCACCGGAGGAAATAATATTGCAGGTGGGTATAATTCCTAAACCGTTGGACCGATTATGCCCAAAAACCAACTTAGCTCTCCCATTCGGATGCGCAACCTACCCTGAAAATTGCAGTTCTCTATCCCCTTTCGTTCGAAAGTTATTGAGTCAATGGCCACCCATCCACCTATTGAACTCACACAAGGCTGCTCGAATCTCCAACAATATAGATCCGATCGTGTTCAAACTTAGAACTTGGCAGTAGAGTTATGTAGGTTCTGAAGACTGTCGCAAAATTTCAGCGATGTCGGCGAACAGTTTCTGATATATAGAATTTTTTTCAATGATTTTTAAAAAAATTCATAGTTGTACGATCCTCACAAAATTTCACAAGCGTTCTTGAGTTTGTATTCTACAATTACTCACCAAGTTTCAACTCGATCGGATTAGTATTGGTTGGAAACAAAATTATTACTCGGAAACCAGTGGCCGATTATGCCCATTGACTAATTTGTCGTATTGGGATGCGCCACCTACCCTGAAAATTTCAAGTCACTATATCTTTCCATTCTCAAGTTATCGTCGCAACGTACGGCCGGACACAATCAAATTTGTCCTAAGTTTCTTCATCAGGTAGTCGAACTCAATCGTTTGAGACCATTTTCGGCAAACAATTCGAAAATTACAGACATTTAGCAAAATGATAACGCGACGTTCCCCGGAATATGAGCGGCCTCCCGGGAGGAATGCGACAAACGGAAACTATAAACTGAGGTCATCTTAGTGGACTCATATCCATAGATTTTAGTCATCTGAGGTCCTTGGTTTTGTATATACAGGGTGATTCTTGGATATGTAAGGATAATTTTGGACATTTGCTATCTTTGTTAATATTTCAATCTGTACGTGAACACTGAAATTTTCTTCCACCTTTATGAGCGTAATTGAACGACAAAATACAGAAATTTACCTTTGCACTTTCCTACAGGGTGATTAATTCATTTCAGTGTTGAACAAATATATTCTGACTCCATTTTTCCAACTAGTTAGATTGATATTTCACCCTGTATGGTAGAGATATACCAATTGTTTTATCCTATTACTATTCAGACAAAGGATTACACAACTTTGAACAAGTTTTTCACCAAATATTATTTTTATTTCTCACATTATTTTTGTTTACAAACATTTCGTTCATTTCATTCTTGCTTGTACATTGTTGATAATTATGGTCATTTGTTGATAAAGAATTAAAATTTTGGACGATTTATTGATATTTATTAGTGGATACAATTTTTCTGACATTTTAATACTCAAAACAGATTTAAACAAGTTCATTCCAATCCTCGATAAAAAGTGATTCATTTAAATCGAAGAGAAAAATATTTTACATAAATATTTAATCATTGAAGTGATATTTAGAATGTAAAAAGCACAATATAAAATTATTAATGTAGAATCATTTGTCAGAATAGTTATAGGATATAAGAATTGACATAAGATTTATATTCAAGATAAATTAACCAATCGAGCTAGTAGAATCAATGAGTATATTTTTATTCAAGATTTATTAATCACCTAGTATGATAGTCCCAAGCAATATTTCCTCGATTCACATGACTCTTAGGGTCACTTTCCATTGAGAATTGGGAATAGCATGTCCATATCTGCTTTGAGAGTATTGAAATACACACATCGGAAAAGTCTAAGGATATTTCAGAATATCTCGCATGGTAAATCGCATATTGCTTTTATCTCAAGTTTTTTGCAGACTATCAATTGAAATCATCATGCGGAATGAATTTTGGTTGTATACATATGCTAGCCAAGAAAATATGGGAGATATGATAAAAATAAAAAAAATGAATGTCGCAGTTAAAATTTCTGTATTTGATTTTAATCATTTCATGCATTCGTTTTTGGGTTATAACATCGACAATATTTTTCTATCAACTTCTTTTTATTATGGAACGACATCATTTAACTTTGGAAGAGATTAATCGAGTGGTTGGTTTACTTGAAGGGGGCATGAGACAAGTCGATGCAGCTGAGCGAATGGGTGTTTCACAAAGTGTTATAAGTCGTTTGTGGAGGCGTTTCAGAACAACTGGAAATCCTGCCGAAAATCATCCAGGACGTGGACGTTGTACAACTGCTATTCAAGACAGATTTTTGGTTTTGACCGCCCGAAGGCAACCCACTATAACGGCTCCTGAGTTGGTTATGGAACTTCAACGGGCTCATAATTTGACCATTGGGCGAGATACTGTGAGGAATCGTCTTCATGAAGCCGATCTTCATTCCCGACGGCCCATTAGGTGTCCACCACTTTCCAGAGGAAATCGCGCTGCAAGATTGAATTGGTGTCGTGAGTTTCAAAATTGGGGTGTCAATGAGTGGTCCACAGTTTTATTCACAGATGAATCAAGATTCGGATTTCATCCAGATTCTCGTCGAATAAGACTATGGAGACGATCTGGTAATTTAGAACGCTTGAGACACGTCCAGGAAGTACACAGTTATAGAGGTGGTACAATTATGGTGTGGGGAGGAATTTCCATTGGACGTAGAACAGAGCTCGTTTTTCCTGATGGTTTTCTAAGAGCTCAGCAATATTTGGAAAATATTCTGCAACCAATTGTACAACCTTATGCAGGCTGTTGGGGAAAACTTCCATTTGATGCATGACAATGCTCGTCCCCATACCGCTCGTATTGTGACACAATGGTTGGATAATGAGGGAATTGATGTTTTGCCATGGCCAGCACAATCTCCGGACCTGAATCCGATAGAACATGTATGGGACATGCTTCAAAGAAGGATTACGCCAAATATGGGTAACGTCCAAAATGTTTTAGAATTCAGGGAGCTTCTGACATCTGAATGGACAAATTTAAATCAGGAAGACCTAAACAATCTGATTTTGTCTATGAATCGTAGGTGTAGAGCCGTAATCAATCAACGAGGAGGCCACACATTATATTAAATGCCAAACTTGAATGGATTTTCGATACAAAATTACTAAGAATAATTACTATGTTTTTCGCAATTTAGAGACTTAAATTTTTTTCAGTTTTGCACTTTTTCATTATAAACATTTCAGTTTATTTGAAGTATATAAACAATTATTGAATACATCTATACATAATTTCCTCGAATTTTCTTTCATTTAACGCAAAACCAATCATTTCGAAGAATATCCTTAGACTTTTCCGATGTGTGTATGTGAATTTATTATGTTATGTTGATTTATTGAACTTTGAAATTTAAGAGGTTAATCTTGGGGATAGAAAATATGGACCACAAACAAAATTGTTTATAACTCCCAACTACACATTAACAAAAATTCGTTTTGAAATAACTGTGGCTGAATTTCTCCAGTATTCTCGTGTGCCTAAACATGACTGTTATGGTAGTTGGTAATTCCACGTCTAATAGATTCTGTCGACAGAATTTTTCTTAAGGAGCTAGGTTGTTCTTCTGCTGAGTTTAAGAGCCATTGACAAAACAGAATTCGCTTTTCTGCTTCTCCAGGGTGTAAATATTCAACGGGATGTAGATGATATGCGTGTCTGTAGTCATCCTGCAGTGTTCATTATATTTGAGACTTCGGTATTTGAAGTTGCTGAGGTGATCTGCGAGAGCTGAGCTTTGGATTTTTATCAAAAGTACGAAGAATACGATTTAGATGGTCTCCTATTACTTACGTTATTCACACGCTGAACAAAGCTACGAAAATTTCGATGTGTATCTGCGTATTCCACGTTACTAAACCTAAAAGCCATTTTTTGGGATGAAGGAAACACTGATAATAAGAATATCAATCAGAAAGATACTTTTGTCACACATTCGCTAATCAATTTAACAGATGGTCTTATTGTTGCCATTGCTGAGTTTTTTGGCATTGAATGATTCCTTCGATTATTTAGTATTAAGTATTCCAACATGCATTTTTGAATTTTCACTCTTTACTCAAGAAAGGTGCTCAGTTGAGAAAACATGGGGAAGAGCTTTTTTCTCACATATTGCATGAGAAATTCACAATTTATGATTATTTTCATGAGAAGACGTAGCGTAACAATTTTTTCCTTGAAAATGTCCAGTCACGGGCTAGTACGGACGCCACTGGTAGGAAAAAAATATATTTATATAGGTTCCCAATATTCTGGATATACGTTTCCTTAGTATGGCATATACAGGGCTGATAAAATAAATCCACATTTAGTTTTTCGAACGCACATATTTCGTCGTTGTGTGTTTCATTATTCATTCTGAGCAATTGATGGATACCGAATATACCTATACGTCAGAAGAATTGTGAGTCCCTGAAATGATTGGAATTTTTTTATCTATTTTTATGAATTTGAACAGTTCAAATGATTTTTACAGTTGATTATTCATAAGGTGAGTTGGTAGAGCTGTTCTTTCGATTGTGGTTCTCTTTGGTGGATTCACTGCCTACAGTTTTATTAATGTCTATTATTGTGGTTTCAGTTTATTGTTGTGTGTCTGTTTCACTTAGATATGTCCTGTACTGATTATTCATGCCTTTATATTGTGTTTTAGCCTGAGGAACAGAACAGAGTTTCTCGAAACGTTGCTTGTGAATAAGTTAATAAATTAGCTCCTTGAGACCGATATAATTATTTCCTGAATACTTTGGAACGATTACATCCACATCTAGAAAAAAAAAACAGTTCCCATCGAAAAACTTGATACCACGCTGGAAATTGAGACCGAGAAAATTTCTTTCAAATATCTCTATCCGTTTAGCAAAAATTAATAAATTTGTTCCTCGGAACTGAGTACTTATCAATTTGCCCAAATGTCTGTTATTTTCGAATATTTCGATGAAAATGGTCTTAAGCGATTTGGTTCGACTCACTGATCAAGAATCCGTGGTCGAAATTCATTCTGTCCGGCCGTAGGCACGATAACTCTCGAACGGAATGAGCTAGAGAGTTGAAATTTTCAGAGTGGGTTTGGGGGATAAATATCTCGGCTATAAGTTCGTTATTGGGCAAAATCGGACAAATGGTTTCGGAGTAACAAAAAAAAATTTTTTTTTTTTTACAAAACAAATTCCAAATTAATTTTTTTTTAATAAGCAGTTTTATCATAAGAATCCATTCATACCATTCTTAACGCTAACAAGCTAATACTTTCGGAGATATGATTTTTCAAAATTTCAATGTAAATCGTATTTCTACGTTTTCACAGAATGATAGAATTATTATGTTGGTATTCTATGAATTGTTATAATGTCAACTTATTCTCATGATAATGACGTTGTTTCATTCGAGCAATCGTATAAATATGAGAATGATAATATAATATCATACTTTTTGTTGGTTGATATTTTCACGCCGATGGTCAATCCATATGATGATGGGAATGGTAATGGTAAGTTAATAATATTGAGTTCAGAATATCTCCACTAAAAACAAAACTGGAATATTGTAGATTTGAGGAATATATTATCGTTCATCATATAATTGAGGAATGAATATCTCGGATGAGTTCGTTGTTGGGTAGAATTCGTCTATTGGTTTTGGATTGATAATTCTTCTATGATGTTTGAATTCAATTTCTGCTAAGATGAAGTTCTAAATTTCAATAATGAATCGTACTTCTATGTTTTCACTGAATGCTATAATTATTCTATCTAAGCTTTATTATATGATCTGTGTACTCGTACATTTCATCCTGTTTTATAAGAAAGAGTCAAATTCATTTCAGCTATTTTAATTTGGTTTCTTCCATGGTGCAGTTCTCATTCTCAGATTGCTCATTTAATCTAGATAAATGAACTATTATTTGAATTTAATTTCCTTTATGATGCAGTTCTATCATAAGAATAAATTGATATAATTCTCAACTCTGAGAAACCAATACTTTCGGAGATATAATTTGTCTGTTTGAACTAGAGCACCAGAAAGCTCCTGTCCACAGGGCTTGAACCAATTTTTTCTTAACAAACTTTAACGCCCTGCATGTACTTCGTAAACGAATCATTTCCCGAATATAGCTCATTAGGCAAATTCATATTATTTTTCCATTCTCTATCGTCTCCTGGACATTCCGCCTTTCAAACTGGACCACCCTGTACACATAATTAGATATCGAAAGAATAGTCACTGTCAGATTTAGATTTTAGTATGCATTTGAACTACCATATTACACATTTGCCCTGTATCGAGATGGTACGATTATTCTCGTGAGATTATTTACGATTGCCGGCTCTTGACTTTTAGTATACATATTGTGAATTACATGTTTATGTTGATGGTCTCGATTCTTGTTGGAACAGAGCTTTTGCTACATTCACTTGTTTTTATACCGGGCCTGTTATCAGGTTTTCTTTCAATGTCACAATGAAAAGGTGTTCGCAAGAGGACTGCTCTTAGTCGCCACAGCGGTCAGTAGGATGGTTGCAGTTGACTGCCATTATCATACGATTCTCGGAATGGAGAATTATGCGGCCTTTTATGGTAAGAATTCACTTCTGCCTTCTCCTCATTTCTTCAGCAGAAATGACCGTGGTCAATGAAATCATAGGAGACAATGGGGAACTTGAATGAACTCGGTCGGAAGAATTCTTAGACCCGTCCGTGATAATAACAACGTCGGTAGTGAAATTGCTAGACGCAACTATTACTCGATTGTCGTATAGTGCTGAATTAGAGAAGAATTTGAAGTCGCTCTCTTGTGAGTATAAGTTCCTGGAAACTCATGTTACATTATATTATATTATCGAATGTTCCATGCTCCTTCAAAGGAGCAAATATCATTATTATTTCAAATTATATTCCGAGGTTGTACCGGAAATAATACCAAGGTGATACTTTAATCGCTCGTAGATATTATGCGATGTTTTGTACTGAACGATTTTTTTCTTATATAGGTAGTTAAATGAATAGTTGACCATAGCCTAGTGGTAAATGCAGGTCATCCAGGCCTATCAGAAAAATTATTCTTTTGTATCCAAAGGTAGTTAGTACCTATTGGAAATAGAGGGTGATTCATGAAAGTTGGCCCGAATTTGTGATATCCATAACTTGGGGATCTGAGGTCAGATTTTGATTAAATTTGTTGGGGTTGTTCACTTTCTGCAATTCTATAAAACTACTCATGCAATTTAATTATTTTCAGGGCAGTACTCAGAATATCGAGGTTTTCCTTTCAAAAGTCGAAATCTAAATTATTTATTATTATTATTATATTTTTGTTTCATACCACATCATTGACGAGAATTATCATTTAAAATGAAGTCCTTCCATTTCTGCACATTTCCTAGTTCTCAACAAGTGATTATTCATTGCCCTTCTTATGATTACACATTAAACATTTGTGGAATGAAATTAAATAAATTGGATTAATTTTTTTCCTTTTCAATAGACAACTTTTCGAAAAAATAACTGTCAATACTTGATTCTGGCGAATTGCATTCTTCATAATTGAACTATTATGAAAAGCTTCAAAATCCCAAATATTGGCTAATATTGGCAAATAACATTTAATATGACCACAAAAAAAAACTAAAAACATTAACGAATTACAAAAAAATTACATAAAATATGAATTCGTTTGTTTGTCACTCTTTTGGAACAAGTGTGCCATTCAAAAAAAAAACTGAATTTATGAGTGTGCATTGTGTATTGCTACATGGCAATAACGACATTTTTCAAACTATTGTAAATAATATAGATTTCGAAATTTGAAAGACAGACCACGATATTTTGAATCCTGCCTCGAAAATTATCAAATTGCATGGTCGTTTTAAAAAATGGTTGAAGATGAACAACCCCACCAAATTTAATCAAAATTGCACCTCTAATTCCCGAGTTATGGATATCGGTTTTTCGGGCCAACATTCATGAATCACACTGTATCTCCAAATCCAACTGCCTTTGGATGCAAAAGAAGCCATTTCCTAAAAGGCCTGGATGACCTACTTTTATCAATAAGCTATGGCCAACCACTCATGCAACACCCGGTATATAATTCTAAATCGAGCATAATTTGGCTCATAACGGCTTGGAGAGTTCAAGAATATCCTTGATTAATTTGTATGCTTGACTTATTTGGCTTATAGGTGATTAGTTATTAATGTAATAACTGTTTTCAATTTAAATATCTAATGAATTCTCAAAAGTTAGAATTCTTATATTTATCTCATCCCACATTTCTTTCACAAATAAAGTCATACTTTTAAAGCTCAAAAAAACTTGTCATCATACCCCAAATTTGATTGAGAAATTGTGAGTTCATTTTTGGATTGAGTAAAAATTTCATCAAAGCTAGAGAGTTATTGTAATTTATGAGTTTTTTCATCAACTACACCTTATACATATATTGTATATTGTTGTAGGGGGTAACGTTGCACTGCTACCTTGAGGTCTATTATGTCCCCCCGTCAGAGCTGTCGATGTACATCACCATCTGCAGCTCGCCTTCCATTTCCAGAGTTCTGATGAACTCCAATTTCTGGGATGGCTTCAAGGAGGCTACGTCTTCGCTCCTGCAGATTTCTTGCCCAAAGCATTCCTTGCGTTTTTTTGAGATGGCGAGGCATTCCGTAGTCAGGTGATCAGGACTGTCAGCCTCCTACCCGCAGAATCTGCACTCAGCAGTTTCTGCTAGCCCTAATATCATCATATGCTTCCTAAGGCCGCAATGCCCTGTGAAGAAACCAATGAGGAGGTGCAGAGTGTTTTTACTGAGGTCCATGTATTTCTTGGATCTGACAATGTCAAAGTTCCGGGGAAACTTTTTGTAGTGGTACATTGCTGGGAGAGATATCCAAGTATACCTCTTTCAGTTTCTTCTTTCATCCGAAATTCACTTTTGTTGGTGTATCTACTAACCCCACAGTAGGGTTCTGGGCCAATAAAAGGGGTTTGTGTTCCTTTCTTGGCAAGTGTGCTGGCCTACTCATTTTCTTGAATGTCCGTGTGACCAGACCAAGGAGACCCTGTTGTTCTTGCCTACTTCATAAAGTTTTCATCGGCACTCCCATATTAGCTTAGACTCGATAACATGAGAGCTCAGAGCTTTAATAGCATCTTGACTGTCAGAGTGGATGGCTATATCACATCTCTGGTAGTTTCTTTTGGGGTTCATTTCTACGCATCTTTCAATTGCAAGTGCTTCTTCCTGAAAGACGCTCGGATAGGAGCCTAGCGAAAGTGAGCATTTGTTGCCTTAGCCCATATACTCCAGCGCCAGCTCCTGTAGTGGTTTTTGAACCTTATATGTACCATTTAGTTACATTTTTTTAAGAACTTGAGTGGTGGATTCCTTGTCTCAGTCCTTTTCCTACAGAGCATCGTAGTGACGTTCTTTTCGATGCTTAATATCTTAATCACTTTCTTGAGATTGGCTGATGAAATGTACCTGGTAAGGGAGGACCTGGCTCTTTGGTTTTGAATACTCTCATTATCTGTTCCTTTCCTGGATATTCTGAGAATGGCTTCATGGTCCATTTTGTCTATCACTAGATGAAGTGGTGTGAGATTTGTGACAATCTCAAGTGCCCTGATAGGACAGGTTCCCATAGCTCCAGTGATACACACACAGGCCAGCCTTTGTACTTTGGCAAGGGTTTTCCTCGTACTATTCTGGCTTATTTTTGTACACCAGACTACTGCGCATACGTGATTATTGATCTCACAATCATGAGGTAAATCCACCGCAGTAGTATCTTAGGGTTGCAACCCCAAGTCTTTCCGTTTAAATTTCTGCGCGCCATTAAAGCCTTATTGCTTTGCTAACAGTAATTTCAACATACCTCTTCCACAGAAGTTTACTATATATTGTTACCCCTAGATATTTAACTTCAAACTTCCATTCTATAATATCTCCGTTCAAAAAGAGGGAACTCACATCTGGAAGTTTCCTTCTCCGAGTAAACAGAATCACTGTGGTCTTGTTCGGGTTTGTGCTCAGCCCCACTAACAAGCACCACTGTTCGTTAATTCAAAGGCCCTCCTGTAGTAAGTCACACAAGGTGCCATTGAATTTGCATCTGACTATTAGGGCTATGTCATCGGCATAGCCTATAGTACACAATAACACTAAAGCTTATCAAGCTGATGACCTTTATCCCCCATGCAGGTCCTGCTTCTATCAAAATTGGTTTCAGTATTAAGAACACAATTCTGTTGTTTCTCATTATTTTATAACCACCGCTCAATTTAATTCGGGAATTTCCGAAATATCTTATTGATTTGGCCTTAACTCTATACGAAATGCGATTCAAACCTTCTAAGCAGTACAAACACAATACAGTGTACAATGAATATTTTAAGGCAGAATAAAAGTTTTTGCGCGTTTTTTCTACCAGCAACAGCATGCTATCATTTAACCAGGATGTCTGTATTTTTTGAATTTTTGGCCGAAAATGGTCTCAAACGATTAGGTTCGACTCGCTGAGAATTTGGGGTGAAATCCAATTCTGTTCATCCGGCTGTAAGCACGATAACTCTCGAAATGAATTGGAGAGTTGAAATTTACAGGTTAGATTATGGAGCATGAATATCTCAGTCAAGTTCGTTAATGTACAAAATCCAGTTATGGCCATTTTATGTTTAAGCGTTTTTACTGAATATTTCCTAAACTGCTCATTTGATCTAACTGAAATTTAGCTTCAAGTTACGACCTTTACATTTATGCAAAGTTTGGTACTGATCGTATTACTAGAAAAACGAATTTATGTAGACAATAGAATATACTATAAGATATTATATAATTTATACTTATTGGAATTTTGCTGGCGGGGACAGACGAAGATTACGGAATATACTCTTTGTTAAAATCGAAATATATTACAGAGACCAATACTAAACACAGTTTGGTTATACGTTTCTCCCGTCTGCAAAATTCCGATATGTATTAATTATATTTATGTTATAGTATATTTTATTGTCCACATAAATGTGTATTGAACTGAAAATTAGATTAGTATGCATTACACATTACACGCACAAAATTCTGTTCAACATTAAGCGCGTTTCTCTCTTTTAAGTTCATCGATAAGGTTAGGTTAACAAGATTGGGAAATAATAGGAAAAAAATCACATAATGAATATTTGAAATACCGTAATTTTTTTTTAACTAGCCCTCATTTTTTAATGGCGCACCCAGTATGCAAATAGTTCACTCTGTCCTGGATTGAGACGAATCCAACGACAGGTTATAGAACTTGCCAAAGAAATGGTCATACAAACGTTCTTTAAAGACTGTTTAACCCCTTTCAGTGAATAATTGTTGCAGCAGTCAAGTTTTTTGTAATTTTTCCTTTGGACAGTCGGATAATTATACCAAATCTCAAATATCTTTCACTTCAAGTATCAATGCTCCCCATAGATGAATATTTAAATAAAATTAACAGTTTCCTTCAATATGGTAAAAGTTTCATTTTAGTTCATTATTTTCTCAAACAATCTACCTTTGGAATTATATAGCGACACAATCTTCGTCACTTTCCCCGAAATTCTCAAAGTGTATAATAATGAATTCAAAAAATTTCAAAAGTTTTGAAATTTCAAAAGTTTTGAAATTTCAAAATTGAAATTTCAAAATTTTTGAATTTTTTTGCCACTTTATGTCCATCCGGTCAGTACAAAACTTCGCAGGCATACGAACTTTTCCGAGATATTTACGCTACAAAACTACCTTGCAAATTTCAACGCTCTAAGTCGTTGCGTTCGAGAGTTATCGTGCTAACGGCTGGCCGGACCGGACGGACAGAATTGAATTTGACCTCGAATTCTTCATCAAGTAGTCGAACCCAATCGTTTGAGACCATTTTCGAAACAAAAGCGAAAAATACAGACATTGTGACGAAATGATAGCACGCTGTTGCTTGCGGAACACGCGCGCAGAAAAATTGTGAACTGAAATCCGTCAATCTGACATTTGCAAATCTGACCTTTTCTGCAAATATTTTCGAAGAAACTTCATGAACCTTCTAAACAAAATAGAAATAATCCTCCTAGTTCTTCAATCGAAATGATTCACTTTAAAGGAGAAAAGTGTATTTTTACTGTTGCAATATTCATCAAGATCATCGTTTGCTTGAAGAAAAAGATCTGCATATTTATCGTAAATGCCACAAGACCAGATTCCAAAAACAGAATGCTGAATTTGATCAGCGCCTTTCAAATCGCCAAATACTAAAACGAAACTCGTTTCATCCCACTATGACATCACCAATTAAGAAAAAAATAATGATTTTTTTTCCATGAATGTAATATTTCATATACCGCTTCTTCTAAGTATAAAACAACTTTTTTGTGACAAATATTTCGGATTGAAAATTGAAATGGATAACTATTTATAGGACGAAGACCTTTAAGAATAGATACGAGTACTAAGTGCCGGAGTTGGGATACTATGGATTATTTGGATTTCTTATTTTGTAATTTTTGTATTAATCGTCACTTGCACTTGGGTATAACTATTTTTTGCGCGAATGTTCTGTGGAACATTGCGTTATCATTTTGCCCAAGTGTCTGTAATTTTCGAATTACAATAGTCTCAAACGATTGAGTTCGACTACCTAATCAAGAATTCGAGGACAAATTTGATTTTGTCCGGCCGGTCGTCCGTTGCCATGATAACTTGAGAACGGAATGAGATAGCGACTTGAAATTATCAGAATAGGTGGCACATCCCAATACAACGGACAAGTTCGTTAATGGGCATAATCGGCCCAATAGTTTCGGAGTAATAATTTTATTTTCAACCAATATAAATCCGATCGAATTGAAACTTGGCGAATAGTTCTAGAATATGAACATAAGCACGTTTGTAAAATTTTGTAAGAATAGCATAACTGGAAAATTTAAAAAAAATTATTAAAAAATTATTTTCTGTCACGATAACCTGAGAACGGAAAGAGATAGCAACTTGAAATTTTCAGGTTAGGTTGTGATTCTGACTGCAACATTTGAGATTGTTTATATGCATAATCGGCCAAACGGTTTTGTGTTATAGCCATCTGAAATTTGGTTGTTATTTCCTCAATAACTCGAAAAATACTTCTTCTTCTTCTTCTTCCTTCTTCATATTAGGCGAGTTCGCCTGTTCATTCTTCGTCCCCCTGCCTATTGAGCTGTCAGGTTATCGCTCCATCTTTTTCTAGGCCGACCCGGATCTCTGCGGCCCAGTGGGGATTTGTCCCGTGCTATTCTGACTATTCTTGCTCCGCTCATTCTGTTTATATGCGAGTTCCATTCGTTCTTTCTCCTCAGTACCCATTCGTTGATGTTATCCGTTTTACAGGTTCTTCGTATGCTTTCGCTTGTTTCTCTGTCTAGGAGTGTTTTTCCGGCAATCCTTCTGAGCACCCTCATTTCCGTTGTTTCCAGTAACCGTCTCGTCTTTGCCGTTTCAGGTCGTGTTTCTGCACAGTATGTCATAATGGGTCTAATCGTTGTTTTGTAGATTCTAGTTTTAGTTTCAGTTCTTATGTTTTTGTTTCGCCATATTGTGTCGTTTAAACATCCTGCTACCCTTGCTGCCTTAGTTGTTTGCTCCCTCACCTCCTCCTCCACGTCGCCATATCCCGAAAGTTCTATGCCGAGGTATCTAAATCTCATTTCCTGCTGGACAATATTTCCTTCGACTTCGAGTTTGCATCTGATGGGCGTTTTTGATGTCGTCATGCATTTGGTCTTGGCTACAGATATTTTCATGTTGAATGTTGTCGCCGTTCTAGTGAACTGATGTAGGAGTCTCTGCAGGTCGTCTTCGCTCTCGGCAATTAATACTGCGTCATCTGCATAACACAGTATACTTATTTCTTCTTCTCCCATTCTGTAGCCCCTCATTCCACGCATCTTCTGTATAATCTCATCCATAAGTATGTTGAATAAAAGAGGGCTCAAGGAGTCTCCCTGCCGAATTCCGCTACCCACTGGTATTGGTTCGGTAAGTTCTCCTTCCACTTTTGCTTGGATTCGGTTGCCTGTGTATATGTTCTCTATGGTTTTAATTACTTTGTGTGGAATTTGCCTTTTATACAGAAGATGGACAACGTCCCGCAGTTGCACCCTATCGAACGCTTTCTCCAAGTCTACAAAGCACAAATAAGCCGGTTTCTTGTACTCTATCGATTTTTCTGTTATTTGCCTTATTACAAACACTGCATCGGTACAGGATCTTCCGGACCTGAATCCTTGTTGTTCGTCCCTCAGGTTTGTTGAACTGTTTATCTTGTGAGTAATGACTTTAGTGGCGAGTTTTAATGTGGTGCTCAACAGATTTATTCCTCTATAATTTGCTGGGACTTTTTTGTCTCCTTTTTTGAACATCAGAATTGTGGTGCTGGTGCGCCATTCATCTGGTATCTTGTGGTTGTTTAAAATCTCCTGAATTAGACTTGTTAGTTGTTGCAAAAGACTTTCTCCACCATATTTCAACAACTCGTTCGGAATTTCATCTTGTCCAGCGCTTTTCCTGTTCTTCAGTTTCTTAAGAGCTAGCTTCACATCAGAGATTTCGATTTCAATATCTTCGTTGGTTATTATTTCAGGTGTGTTCAAGATGGTTTGCGTTTCGTCTTCCCTGAACAGATCAGTTAGGTACTTAACCCAAGTTGTTTTTGGTATGTGACTGTTTTCTATTATCTCGCTGATCTCTCTTCTCTGTGTTCTGATGAACCGCCATATATGTTTTTGACAGCCATAAAAGTCATCTTCGATTCGTCTGGAAAACCTTTCCCAATGCTCCATTTTTATTTGTCTCACCAAAGTTGATGTTTCGTTTCTAATATTCCGGTAGTGTTCATATGTTTCGGGTGTTCGAAGTGTTCTGTAGTTGAGGTAGGCCTTTTTCTTCTCTTCACATTAAAAAAATACAAAAATACAAAACCGATTAAATTCAAACATCGTTATTAGTTGTATAAAGCCAACGCGAAAATTCTTAAAAAAATTTGTGAGGATCGTATTACTAGAAAATTTTCAAAATATCATTGAAAATTATAAAAAAAAATTCTATATAATTTCAGTAACTATACGTTCGACATCACTAAAATTTTGCGAAACCTAACTCCACTGCCCAGTTCCAAGTTTGAACACGATCGGATATATATTGTTGGAGATTTGAGCAGCCTTGTGTGAGTTTAGTAGATGGATAGGTGACCGTTGCCTCGATAGCTTTCGAACGAAAGGAGACTTGCAATTTTCAGGGTATGTTGCGTATCCGAATGGGAGTGTTAAGTTCGATTACGGGCATGATCGGTCCAACGGTTTCAGAGTTATACCCACCTATAATATTATTTCCATGATAACTTTACCATGGTAAATTCGGAGTACAGGAGAATGGACAATATAATTCTCCATAGTAAATTCGATTAAGAGTGTCCAATACAGGAGAATGAACAATAGAACATACGCGCAAAAGCTCCTGACTTCACGTCAGTGCTTGAACCACTTTTTTGTGGGTTTATAGGTTGAATTAATCAAACCCCAACTCACTATATTCTGATATCCCAGGATGGTATTTCTTTCTAGGTGAATCTATTTTTGGCGCTCTAGTTCCTCGGAACTGAGTGCTTATCAATTTGCCCAAATGTCTGTAATTCTCGAATTTTTCGATGAAAAAGGTCTTAAACGATCAAGAATCCGTGGTCGAAAATCATTCTGTCCGGCCGGTCCGGCCGGCCGGCCGTATGCACGATAACTCTCGAACAGAATGAGCTAGACAGTAGAAATTTTCAGAGTAGGTTTGGGAGATAAATATCTCGGCTAAGTTCGTTATTGGGCAAAATCGGACAGATGGTTTCGGAGTAACAAAAAAAAAATTTTTTTTTTACGAAACAAATTCCAAATTAAATTTTTTTTAATAAGAAGTTTTATCATAAGAATCCATTCATATCATTTTTAACTCTAACAAGCTTACACTTTCGGAGTATGATTTTTCAAAATTTAAATAATAAATCGTATTTCAACGTTGTCACACAATGATATAATTATTCTATATATGAGTTGTCATAATGTCAATTTATTTTCCTGAGACATGTCATTATCTAATGAATCGAAGAATTGTGAGTGAAGTGAGAAAAATCTCAGTTGTTTGCTCCGAAATTAGTTTTTCTCACAAAAGTCTTACATTTCGGAACGGAACATGAAGTAAGAGATCTGAGAGTAGTGAGACTGCTTTTCATCCATAGACATAGATATAACTCTTGAACGGAATGAGGTAGGTAGTTGAAATTTTCAGAGTAGGTTAGGGAGATGAATATCTCGGTTAAGTTCGTTATAGGGCAAAATTGGCCAGATTTAATTTGATTTCTTCCATGGTGCAGTTCTCATTCTCATGATTGCTCATTTAGTCTTGATAAATAAACTATCATTTGAATTGAACTTCCTCTATGATGCAGTTCTATCATATGAATACATTGATATAATTCCCAACTCTGAGAAACCAATACTTTCGGAGATATAATTTGTCTGTTTGAACTAGAGCGCCAGAAAGCTCCTGTCCACAGGGCTTGTTCTTACAATTTTTAACAAATGTCCTGCTGCTTACAAAAATAATTAAACAGAAAATGCCTTCTGAAATTTCACTGAGAGTTTGAAACTTCATTATGTTGGTCCTGTTAAACAAGAAACTAGTTGGAAATGAAATTATGAACTGATATCATCTTGCAAATAAGTAAGTTATCAACTGTAAATCCGAAAAACTAGTAATTAAGTTGATACCTCAAGCTGCTATGAATAAATATAGTGTTCGTGGTCTATGTGTATTTGGAATATAGACTTCGAGGTCAACCAGAGCTTCCATTTGTCTCCTCTGAATTCCGAATCATAAATCGATTAGGTGATTTTAAAGTTGCCCATATAATTGAGACATTTATCTACTTCCATTAAATACCGTTAAATGAAATAGATGTAGATACAAATGAAGAATGTATATAGTACAATAAACATTAAAGTTGCCATTTTTTTCTAAGAAAACTTTTCGACATTTTGAAAAGAAATTCGATAAAACCTGTTTTATGTAGTTGACTTGTAGTGTTATGTTGAATTATAGATAGTTATAATGATTGTTTACATTCCCCAGATAGGGCCTATGGATTGCTCTTACTATGGTATCTTATTTCAGCGTCCTTTCATATTTAAAGCCATACTCTATGAATATAAACATTCTTAAAAAGCACTGAGGTGTAGTCAGGACCTTTTGCGTGCCTGTTCCATTGTCTATTCAAGCCTCCATAAGAAGTCGATCGAACTGAAATTCGTTACTCAATTATAAAATGGTGGCTCGAAGGTATGAATGGATTGTGACAATTAGTTTCTGAAATATGAAATTAAAAAAGAAAAATGTTTTAAATTTTTTGAAATTTTTTTCTAGTGTTAGGATATTCACGAAATTTCGTGAAAATTACCAAGTATTTCCAATTATTGAGGAAATAACAACTAATTTAATTTTATTAATAATCGCTAATATAAGAAGCCTATCGAGCTGAAATCTCGTAGTTGATTGAATAATAGCGGCTTGAACTGTGCGAAATATCAGTGGACTCTGACATGTAGTTTCTCAAAGACTTATAAAATTTTTGATGGAAATCATTTTTTTCTAGTGATATGGAACTCTTGCAGAACATTCTACAACTAATGACCAGATTTCAATTCGATCGGATCCGTATTTTGTGAGCTATTGAGGAACAATATTTTAATGGGTTTAACTCCGGCACCGTTCGAACGGTTATGCCCTTTAACTAAATTAACCACAGCATTCGGATGCGAACCTACTCTGATAATTGGTAGTCTCTCTCTCGTTTTGTTCGAAAGTTATCGTGGTAACGGCGGGCCGGACATAATCGAATTTGACCCCGAATTCTTCATCGTTCCTAATCGTTTGAGAACATTTTCGGCAAAATACATTTTTTTTCGGGCTAAATTATAGCACGCTGTTCCCTAGAACATGGGCACAAACATTAGGAGACATGAAGGCACGAATACAAATCGGTATGCTTTGAACGCCATAATCAACATTTGTAAAATATTTGCAATGTTTCTGTTTATATTGCGTGTTTATTGAATTATTTTTGATATATTATTGAATTGCTTCTTGAAACACACCGCAACGATAATAATGTTACTATTGTTACTTTATGTTCTGTTCTCATCTTTAGCGGAAAACATTAGGAGACATGAAGGCACGAATACAAATCGGTATGCTTTGAACGCCATAATCAACATTTGTCAAATATTTGATGTTGGCAGATTCTTATAAAATTATTGCTTTATTCAAATGTTAGCTACAAAAAAAGTTATGAATTTCCAAACTTACAGAAAGATGTAGAAAATACTTCAATTTGCATTAAAAAAAGGCAAAAATTGTTTGAGGAGTTCCAATTCTAAAAAAACATTCCTAGTGTGTAACCTTTCTAATGGTATGTGATTTGCTTTTATAAAAAAAAACTTTGAAAGTTATTTCATAATTTTATCAAGTAGGAAATTTTCGACCAAACTCTACATTTACGGAAAGTGAAGTTTTGAGAAATTTAATACTGCAAGGTTGGTAAAAATTAAATGATCTACGGCTTGCCAGTAGCAGTAGTACAAATTGACATTTACCCTTGGGATGGTTATACAAAGCAGGTAGAAATTATTAATTAGATAAATTATTTAATTGTTTCATTAACGCACCTAACTGGTACAGCTATTTTCTTTGTTCTTAATTCAAGAACTTACATAATTTCAATCGATCATTCAATGTTTACCAACCTTGCAGTATTAAATTTCGCAAAACATTTCACTTTCCGTAGAGGTAGAGTTTCGTCGAAAATTTCCTACTTTATAAAATTATGAAATAACTCGTAAAGGTTTCATTTTATAAAAGCAGATTGCATACTATTAGAAAGGTCACACACTAGGGATATTTTGTTATAATTGGAACTCCTCAATCATTTTCTGTTTGTTTTTTAATGTAAGTTGAAGTTGAGATTTAAGTATTTTTTACATCTTTCTGTTAGTTTGAGGACTCATAACTTTTTTTCTAGGTAACATCTGAATGAAGCAATAATTTTATAATAATCTGCCAACATCAAAGATTGAAAAAAAATTTAAAATATTGTCTTTTACCCAATTTTATTAAAAATTACACTTTAAAGTTAAGAAAGTGGTGAAAATAGAAGAAAGCAATACATTTTTTTTTAAATATCCAGAGGGCCAAGGCAAAATAACTTAGGACTGAGTGAGTAGCAGATGACCCCACTATCCACCATTTTCGATTGTTCAACGTTCTGCCAAACACCCTGTATAATTCAAACGTCCAGGTCATAACCTTAGGACGTGACAGTTCTAGTTAAAATAAGAAGTTTTTTTAAGTGAAATTTTTCGAATCCCTTAGGGATCTTAGATTTTTTTTATTTATTTATATAAATCCTGAACGAGTTGAGATAATAAGCGTTTGAATTATGAAGGAAATTTTACTCAGAGGATTTCCAACATTTTCATGTTTTTGATGAGTTCCTACAATTTCCCAGTGGCGTAGTTTTCGGTGGTTTTGTGCCGTCAGTCACCCCTAACTTCTACGCTAATGAGGATAGGGGCTATTAAGAGGCATTTTCTGATTTTTCCGACTTTTCTACAGACAAAAGGTACACTTCTCAAAAGCCGCTAGGACGTATTGTCTTCGAGAAAAATATCTTCAGTGTTATCCAAACAAAAATATGTTTTAAGCTCACACCAATCAACACTTTTGATCCGATTTCCTTTTTTGCAACATATGAAATATTTCCTTTGAAACTGCTGATGTCTCTTCATGATTCATAAATCCATGTTATAACTTCAGGAAATGACACTTTTGTAAGCCGCAGAAGTTAGAGGACCAATGAAATAACCTCAGTTATTGTAGAATTATGAGGATTATAGGATATTATAATTTTTGGATGATAATACTCCATATATTGATGGAAATATATATATACTTTGGTAAGTTAATCAAATTGGGTTCGGAATATCTCCAGTAAAAACAAAACTGCAATATTGGCTAAGTTTCAATTGATATAATATAATTTTCATAGTAGATTTGAGGAATGACCTATATCGGATAAGTTCGTTATTGGGTAGAATCGCTCTGGTGGTTTCGGATTAATAATTTTTGGCATATATTTTTGGCATATTGTAATTTTTTAATTACACTTTTTTTTATTTTATTTCTTTTCTTATGCAGTTCTATCATAAGAATCCATTGACCATTCCCAATTCTGAGAAATCAATACTTTCGGAGATATGATTTGTCAAAGTTTTTATAATCTTATCAAAACAGCAGGAGAGGAAGGAACCATAATTTAGGATAAAAACTGAAACACCTCTTTCCTATGATGATTCACCAATATATTATTTTCATGGTGTTACGAGGAAGGTATCATTAACTTTGCAGTTCAGAGATCTGGAAAGTTATCCAACGTTTGGTTCCGACTTGTATTCACCTGACTATTCAGGATGGCTATTTCATATATAACACAGAAATTAATACCTAGTATGCAGTCTGGTCCCTTGACCACAGGAAAGCACAATTGTGCAATTATTCGATCTGTGCTGAGACGAGACTGACGGGAGTGCAAGAGGTAGTGAAGTGGTACCTAGTCGTTTAAAAGGGGTCCCCACGCCATCTCGTGCCAAAGAGAAGCCGTTGGGATGACATACATCGACGCAGCAACCGTTCAAATTTGATGTTTTCATCAATACACAGGAAAACATTGAGTGGCAGGCAACACGGCTAAAATGTTCCAATTAAAATTCTGTTGATGACTCGTTAAGTGGTCATTTCAAGTGATGTAACGCAAATGCGATCTCGTTATCTCATCTGAATGACCGTGAAAT
Source organism: Halyzia sedecimguttata (assembly GCA_937662695.2). Lineage (NCBI taxonomy): Eukaryota > Metazoa > Arthropoda > Insecta > Coleoptera > Coccinellidae > Halyzia > Halyzia sedecimguttata. The sequence continues at coordinate 1,998,348 of OW569416.2, read as the reverse complement.
TAATCTGTTTTTCCATAAAATAGAGTTCTAATACCATATTCGTAATCATTACTAATTTCTTCATAACCATTCACCTAATTATTGCCATTTCATAATAAACATCAATTCCTTATTTGGATAAAGTTCAAGGTTTTTACATTTGTTATAGGAAAGAAGTGAGATATCTTATAAACAGAACAAAAGAACACAATTATAGATGACAACGTTGTCAGTTTCGAGACTATTTTTAATCGCCTGATGCAATCCTTTTCTGGAAGCAATCTCCCTCATGGTTAGAATCTAGCAGCAGTGACAGTGCCAGACGTTGCACCACCTCTTCTCATACGATCCTCCAAATATCTGAACGGAATTTTCAAACGGGATATGTATCTAAACTTCGAATTATGTCCCAAGGAGTCGAGAAGTCATAGACACTGATTTGTTAGCAGTCTGTATGACAAGATTCTAAGATAAAATCATGAGGCTGGGTAATAAACTGTGAAGTATTGTCACAAATGTTTTCTCTTCAGAATGACATATCTCTCAATCTATTTGATGATAATCCATAAATTAAACCAAATGTTTTTACTGAGTTTCTTGAATGACGGGTAAAAGTTCTAGAAAGCGTACAAACGGAAATTAATACCCGGCTATTATCAAATTATAAATTACTGAAAACATTTTTCAACCAGTCTCTATTATTAGTATTCATTGATTTCAGTAATGGAATTAATATCAGTGCAAATTTCACACAAAGATCAATTATTTTATTTTAAATTGTCTCTATTTGTGTCTGATTTTTATCTTAGTTTTGAATTTTTGCCGAAATTGATCTCAAACGATTACATTCGACTCACTGACGAAGAATTTGGGTTCAAAATCGATTCTGTTCAATGCAGATCTGAACGAATTGAAACGTATTAAGTAGTTGTAGAAGGCCGACACAAAGACTTGTGCGTACGCTCATGAGGATCGTATCACTAGAACATTAAAAAAAAATTATTAAAAATAATCTGTGTCTCAGAAATATCGGTCCGATATCGCTGAAATATTGCCTTCAAAACCTACTGTTCTTCAGCCAAGTTCTAAATTCGAACACGATCGGACATATAGTGCAGGAAATGTTGCAAAAATATTGGAAACCGAACAGTGAGTTCAGTATCTGGATAGGTAACCGTTGCCATTATAAGTTCATTAATAGACATAAAGGGCCAAATGAATTTGAAATTATTTTCATTTGAAATTTTGTTGTTACTTCCTCAATACCTCAAAAAATACCGATCCGATCCAATTTAAACTTGGTAATTAGTTGTAGAATGCTGACGCGCAAAGTTTCGCCAAATTTTGTGACGATCGAATCTCTAGAAAATTTTGAAATTTATATCAGTAACTATACCCGATATCGCTGAAATCTTGCGAGAGCCTCCGAAGCCTAATTTCACAATAAATTCTAAATTTGTAAACGATCGGATTTATATTGTTAGGGATATTGAAAATATATTGTAAGCCGATCAGCCTTGGGCAAGTTTATTAACTGGATGGGTGATCATTTCCACGATATATTTTGAACAGAAAGAGATAGCTACTTGCAATTTTCAGGTCAGTGCATCGGTATGCGACAGGTAAGTTCGTAAATGGGCATAATCGGCCGAACGGTTTCGGAGTTAAACCCAACTGAATTTTTGTTGTTATTTCCTCAATACCTAACTCAAAAAATACAAATCGGATCCAATAATTACAAGTAGAATGCCGACGCACTATTTTCCGCGAAGTTTCATAAGGATCGTATCACTAAAAAAAAATTGTTTTTAAATTGTCTTCAAAAATTGTATATTTCAGAAACTATCCTTCAGAATCCGCTGAAATTCCGCACGTACCTTCGAACCGCCATTTCACCAAATTTCAGCTCGATCGACTTTGTATGAGGCGTGAATGATCGTTTTCGTTTGTATTTAAATTTTTGCTTCATTTGATTCATTTTTGTACATTAATAAATTGTGATATACCGTCATTTGTTAATGAGGAAATACATTTTTGGTCGAAGTTATCATTTTTATTAGTGTGTGAAATTTTCAAGACAGATTTTAAAAAATTAATCCCGATATATCAATCGTTATATCCTTAATACAGACAAAAGATTACATAGCAATAATATTAAATTATGTGCCTTTCACATTTTAAATATCACTTCAGTGCTTGAATATATTATTGACACATTATTTTTCTCGGTAATCATTAAAGGATACTTTGAGAGGTAATTCATCCCTAAATGGTTCCTTTCTGGCTTTTCTCCCCCAACTCTGAAAGATATATGAAATAAAATATGTATGTTATTATTATGAAATATTTTCTGCGTTAGAAAGACTGAATATTTGTCAGAAGCGATATATAAAACAATGTTTCCTAATAAACAGTACCGAAACAACATCAACTATAAATCAAATATTCTGTAACGGACTAAAACCCGGTATTTAAAAGGCTGGTAAAAGTGTTGATCAACTAACAGAGCTGTAAATGTCAAATCAGTCCGAGTTTTTGAGCTTTGCGCAGCTCAAATGACGGTTAACAAGAGATTGATGTCTGATTATTTAACATTTGTGTTGATCAGCCTTTCAGAAACCGGGTGTGAATCGGACTCCTTTATCAGACACCAAGCAAAAAATCTTTAGAATTATATTTTGTTTCATAGCTATTTTTCAGAAATTGCAAAAAAAACCCCAGAAAGGAACCATTCAGTGATTATTTTTCTCCTCCATTTACATGAATCTTGGCATCACTTTGCATTGAGAATTGAGATTAACTCGTCCAAATATGTTTTGAGACTATTGACGTGTCAGAAATGTTTTCACACACTAAACTATTGCTTTTTCCCAAATTTTATTTCCTCATTCTCAAATGACGAGAATTATCTACAATGTGCAAAAATTAATAAAATGAACGATAAATTTGACCACAAACGAAAATAATGTGAGAAATCAAAATAATTTATAGTTGAATAATTACTAATTACAGTAATTACTAATTAATAATTATACTGAAAAGTTATGTGATAAAAGAATTAGCATTTCATTGCCATAGAAGTGAAATATCAATTTAGATAATTGGAAAAATCCAAATCTATTTATCCAACAATAAAATTAATTAATCACCCTGTATGAAAGTGCCAATCAATATTTTTGGTTGTTTTTTGTGTCCAATTAATCTCATACGCTCACTACGCTCATAAAGGTGGAAGAAATTCTCAGTGTTCACGTACAGGGTGAATTAATATTAACAAAGATAGCAAATATCCGAAATTTTCCTACACCGGTTCGGATTTTTTTAATTACGGAAAATGGTAAATGAAATATAGAAACGAAATGTCCCATGAGCAATAAAGTAGAATATTACAATATATTAACAATTTGTACTTTTCAATTATGACCAAAATTGTTCCATGGGTTTTGCAATAGAGGAAGAATACGTATACCAAGTTTCAGAAAGATATACGGTTTATAAAGATAGGAGGCATTCAAGAATTGGACAAATGCTTAATGGGTGACCAGAGACCAATGAGGTATGGGTTATTTGGAACCACCTTAGCGGCCCTATGCGCAGTTAAAACGTTTCTCCTCTCCCAGTGAAACACCTAGTACATATTGTATTTCTCACGTAATGTGAAATCTATATTTTTTTCTCAAAATCTACTACCAGTAACAGATGAGTTTATGAAGAAAATCAGAGTGAAATGGTGAAAAAATTCGGTAGATATATACAGGCTGAGTTTTCAAGTTGTGCATTAATTTCAATTAAAGATTCGTCAAACAAAACACTTTTTCAGTTACCATTTTTCCAAATTCGGCTCTGGTGAAGAGACACAGGCTTTTGAAATTTTGAAAAAAAAATCAGTTTTTCTTTTCTATCTTCGACATGAATATTCCGAATGGAATAAATTTTGGGGTGAAGTTTTCTATAACTATGATACATAATTTCCAATTAACAGTTTTTTCCTACTTACACTCGTTTCCTAGTTATAGACTCGCGAATTCAAAAAACTATTAGAAATTAGCATAAAGAAAGGAGATTAAGTTTATCTTAAGTTATTATAACAATCTACAATCATTTTAGAAAAATAAAGTATTCCTCATCATTTCTCCTAAAACGTACTGTTCTCAAGATATTCTTCTTTGAATGATATAAAGTCTGATGAAAAATCCAGAAATTTCACTACATTTATCAATCCGCCCCTGGATAAGGAACACTCAATCAAAACCAGAGATATGATACCTCCATATCTCTGATCAAAACTGAAAGCCACAATGCCATCGTTCATAGATTATTATTTTGATTGTTCATAAAACATTTAATAGGTGTCATAGGATTGAGTTTTATCAATAAACATGTATGTAATAACTTGCGTTTATTCGCAAGTTCTTGATTCTCATATAAGCCTAAAGACTTACTGTTTTGAACAATCCTTTGAAAGCAATCAAATATTTTACTTAAGAATAATATGTAAGTGAAATTTATATTCAAACCAGGATGTACCTTTCTACACAAACAAAAATATAATCGATTCTGCAGAATTGATATCAGCTTTTAGTAATCCCAGATTCCATTTCAAATACCTACTTACGTCTGTCATATTTTAGAATGTGTATAAAATATTATTTCCTAAGATTCAGATAGCTCACCTTTGAAATTTAATGATTTATGTTAATAATATTTGTACAACCGGACGCCTAATAGGCCATCTCCATTATTAGATAGACCGCCGTATTCACAAAGCATTCAATCTCCGTTAAGTCCTAACTGAGGTCCTCAGTTAAGGATAAATAAGAATCCCAACCTCAGTTAACGTATGTAACGGTGCTGAAACAGGCCTGTTTCACGTTAAATTTCACTTAAACTGAGGTTGCGATTCTTATTTATCCTTAACTGAGGACCTCAGTTAGGACTTAACGGAGATTGAATGCTTTGTGAATACGGCGGATACTCTATTAATCTTTATAAAACTTTAAATGAGTCACAAACAATTCAATGAACATGAAAAAAACGAATAAAATATGAAAATTTAGTAAGAATAGCTTTGCCAAACACGATGTCTTGCCCTAAATCAGCTGATTTCTATCATTGCTTCTCACTCTTATGTTGGAGTCAATGCCTCTCTCTCTAAGCTCTTCTACTTATTATTAGATCATTGCTATGAAGTTCGAAGTTCGATCATCTATTATTAGTGTTATGTGCTGTGAGCTGTGATTTATATTGAGGTTGGAATTGGAATAGGAATAATATGAGTGAATTATTTCTCAAGTATCATTGAAGATATATAAGATATTTAAGGATTTTTCTGAATAGAAGATAATGAAATTGTGTATATTATTATAGTGGAAACAATTGGGTAATGAAGTATCGAATGGATAGAATAGGTATCAAGTTAAAGTTCACTGTTTTAATATTCAAGAATTGAAGAATTTTTTGCTGGAAATGTTGCATGAAGGGCCAGATCATATTAATTGAGTGAGTTAATAAGTTTTCTCAAACGAAGTCAGTGAATTTCAAGCATCAGATGATACAGATTGGTTAATGTACAATACGAGTTACATTAAAAGTAATCTGTGTTCATGTTCAACGTACAGGGGAGTATCAGCCCATTGTAAAGTCTTTAAACGCTTATAACTTTTTACCTGCGCCGAATCTGGAAAAATGGTAAATGAAAAAAGTTTTTTATTTGATGAGAGGAATATCTGGTCAAACTTAAAGACTCACCCTGTATATATATAGTCTCAAAATATAGGGAAGATTCACATTTTTAACTAAAAATCTTTATAACTTCGTGTAGAATTTGCAGCGGTTTTTTGGTGAAATAGCCATGATATTCCACGAGATTTCTGGTTGAGCATATATTTCGAATACCTAATTACATTTCCGATTGAATTCGGTGCGGCAATTATGCCTCTATCTTCTTTGGACTTGTGCCCACCTCGTGGAAATGTGGCGGCCAATCTGAGGTCAGTATACCCGACTGTTTTTTCCATGGGAGAAATAAATTCGTACGCAAGGTCACCGAGAATATTGATCTAAAACTCCGAACCTATTCCCGTTCATAGTTGATGTTGACAGGGATAGATTTTCGTTGACGATTATTTACAGAACCGTATTATGACGGACTGAATTAATATTTTCAACTCAATATTTCAGATATAACGTCATATATCATATTCTTTCTGGTTTATTATTCTTGTAACTGAATATTAATGATCAACGCTAAAAGTATTAAAATTCAAATCAATCCTACTTCATAAAGGTTTTAAACTTCAAAGAACTAGTTACGCACAGAAAATTATGGTCTCAAACGATTAGGCTCTACTCACTGATAAATAATTCGCGGTCCAATTTGATTCGGTCCGGCCGGCAGTTGCCACGATAACTTTCGAATGGAAATAGATTGAAATTTTCAGGGCTAGGTGGCGCATACGATTGCGATGGTTAAGTTCTTTAATGGACATAATCCGTCAAACGGTTTCCAAGTATAAATTTTGTTTTCGAACAATACAGATCCGATCGAATTGAAACTTGGTAACTGGTTACCGAAACAAAGACATTATGTAAATTTCGTGAGGATCTTATCAGTAAAAACTAGAAATTTTTCAAAAAATCATTGAAGAAAATTATGTATCTACGAAACTATCAGTTCGGTATCGCTGAAATTTTGCGAGAAAATTCAAAACCTAACTTTACAGTCAAGTTCCCAATTTAAACATGATCGGATCTATATTGTTGGGGATTCGAGCCGCCATGGGTGAGTTCGGTAGCTCGTTGGGTGACCGTTGCCACAATAACTATCGAGAGGAAAGAGTTAGCAACTTGCAATTTTCCGAGTAGGCTGCGCATCCGAATGGGACAGTTAAGTTCTTTGTTGGTCATAATTGGCCAATCGGTTTCAGTTAAACCCATCTGAAATTTTGTTGTTATTTTCTCAATTACTCAAAATATACAAATCCGATCCAATTGAAAGTTGGTAATTACTTCTAGAATGCCAACGCGCTAATTTTCGAAATATCGTAACACTAAAAAAAAATGAAAATTCTTTCCTCAAAATTTTTATATTTCAGGAAATATTTGTTAGAATCCGCTGAAATTCGTCGCATACTTCGAGCCACCATTTGTCAATCGAGTACTTAATTTCAGCTCGATCGACTTCGTATGAGTCGTTAATAGACAATGGAACATAAGCGCAAAAGCTACTGACTTCACTTCAGTTCTTTTAAAGAATTCCAAAATTAGGTTGATTCTGTGGTATGCACCTGTACTCTTATCTTTTTCTGCCTAAATTTTGCTAAAATTGGCTTGATTCAATTGTTTGTAAAAGAGCAAATTATGTTAATATATTCTATTCTAAGTATATCAGACTCCTTAGCAAAATTTCAAATTGACCATTGTACAGACAAAAAAATGTTCATTCTCACGTTTCATTTCTACCATATCTAGGAGGAAAATATAATGTAAGAGAGAAGGCCGTTAATTTGACTGATTGAAAACATTTTTGGTAGGAATTCGAAAGATAACAGACATTTGGGAAAAAAGCGCCCTAGTACGAGCGCGGAAAAATAAATATAAATAATTAATTGATGCCCAAATAATATAATCAACACATCCAGAAACTTTGGTTTTCCAGTCATGGAGAAGGACATTTCTTCAATTGTTATTGTTTACATTATTGAGAGCAACAACTGTTAAAGAGTCAAGTGGCCACACATTATAATAAATAGTTTGCTGTCAGAGTTCATACTCATGCCTAAGCGCTATGATGTCATAATACAAGCCGACAAGACCACCAGCAGACAGTTTGTCTGCCATTAACTGTTCATTTCAATTAAATAGCCTTTATCACTTTGGAAGTAATCACTATCAAGTTGAGTGAGTCTGAAGATGCGTCTTAATTTTAATTGATTACGTTTTCGTTGGAGTCTATATTACGAACATCTGGACCGAACTGCGTTTCAGCTAAGATTCGTTTACGCTGTAGGTGCGATTGACGAAAAATCTCTTCGATGTATCTTTCAGTATACGTTGTTTTGTTCGTGAATCATCCTGTAAACGTTGAACAGTGCGATGAATTTGGTTCCAAGTTTTTCATCGATAGGTAATTGCAAGGAGAATGCTGGCTTGGCATTCAGGAGTCATTCAGTCGATTATTTTATAATCTAAATACGAGTATGTGACATATGTACGAACAATTTTCAGGTATGGTTTATATTATTTTATTATTTTTTCCAAAGTAACAGTCCTGCAATGCAATAGTTAATATTAATTGACAAATTACTTAATTATTAAAAGTGTCACATTTCGACGACAATCACCTTGTCTAGATTATGATTAATTCTAGCAAAACTTGAATTTTTGCGCGTATGTTCTGGGGAACATCGTGTTATAGTTTTGCCCAAATGTCTGTAACTTTCGAATTTTTTGAAAAAAATGGTCTCAAACGATTAAGTTCGACTCCCCAATGAAGAATTTGAGGTCAAATTTGATTCTGTCCGGCCGGCCGTCCGGCCGTCCGGCCGTTGCCACGATAACTTGAGAACGAAAAAAGCCAGCGACTTGAAATTTTCAGGGTGGGTTGCGCATCCCAATACGACGGACAAGTTCGTTAATGGGCATAATCGGCCCAGTGGTTTTTGAGTAATAATTTTGTTTTCAACCAATATAAATCCGATCGAATTAAAACTTGGTTGGTAGTTGTAGAATATGAACCTAAGCACGTTTGTGAAATTTTGTGCGAATCGTATGGCTAGAAAATTTTAAAAAAATTATTAAAAAATATTTTTGTTGTCACGATAACTTGAGAACGGAATGAGATAGCGGCTTGAAATTTTCAGGTTAGGATGTGCACCAGAACGCGACATTTCAGTTTGTTTATGAGCATAATCGGCCAAACGGTTTTAGAGTTATAGCCATCTGAAAATTTCTGAAATTTGGTGGTTTTTTGTTCCTCATTAACTCGAAACATACTGAACCGATTGAATTCAAACATGGTTATTAGTTGTAGAATGCCAACGCAAAAATGTTTGCAACATTTGGTGAGGATAGCATTTGTAGAAAATTTTTAATAAATCATAGAAAATAAAAAAAAAAATTTTATATATCAGTAACTATTCGTTCGAAATTGCTGAAATTTTGCAAGAGCCTACATAACCTAACTCTACTGCCAAGTTTCAAGTTTTAATACGATCGGTTAAATATTGTTGGAGATTCGAGCATTCTTGTGTGAGTTCAGTAGATGGGTGGCCGTTGCCTCGATAACTTTCGAACGAAAGGAGATAGGAACTTGCAATTTTCAGGGTAGGTTGCGTATCCGAAAGGGAGAGTTGAGTTCGTTTTTGGGCATAATCGGTCTAACGGTTTCCGAGTTATACCCACCTGGAATATTATTTCCTTAATAACTCAAAAAATAAATATTCGATCGAAATGGCGCTTTGTAACTAGTAGTAGAAAATCAACATAATGACGTGTTTAAAATTTTGTAAGAACCGTACCCCTAGAAAAAAAAAATTACGAAAAAAAAATTTTAAGAATCGTACCCCTAGAAAATTTTAAAAAAATCACGAAAAAAAAAATTGGTTCAAGCACTGACGTGAAGTCAGAAGCTTTTGCGCGTATGTTCTATTGTCCATTCTTCTGTATTGGACACCCTTAATCGAATTTACCATGGTAAATTATGTTGTCCATTATCCTGTATTGGACACTCAATTCGAATTTACCATAGTAAATTCGAATTGAGAGTGTCCAATACAGGAGAATGGACAACATAATTTACCATGGTAAATTCGATTAAGGGTGTCCAATACAGAAGAATGGACAATAGAACATACGCGCAAAAGCTTCTGACTTCACGTCAGTGCTTGAACCAATTTTTTTTTTGTGATAGTTTCATTCCATACGAAATTTGCTGTACATGTATTACCTATAATTATTATATTCTTGCGTGTACAGGGCGCTACAATTTTGTCACAATATCTTCATTTTGCGACTTGAAAATTATCAATTTCAAGATTATGTAAAATAACATAGTGAGTTGAAACATGCATTGTTTATTTTATATTTCCAAGGTAGACTGCATACAATTGGGAGATATATCTGAAATACCCATAATAGTATCAATTTTATGAAGGTTTCCGATGTCTGCTTTCATGATCGGAATTGATGCAGAAAGGTGACATAGGAATCGTAAAAATCACAATATCAATCGATGTTATGATAAATACTAGTTGTAATATTCTAAGACGTCAGGAAAGACAAATGATACGGCAATCACCGATTTCACGATGCCAGCAAACAATTGGTGCCTTAGGATTAATGGATTGATACTCATTTAATTTTTATCGCATCGATGAAGATCTCTTTTATATTCTATAATTTAATTTGTGTTTAATTAATAAGAAAATACGTTCAAAATCCAAAATTTGCTGAAATCAATCACTCTAATGGGGTGGCTTTGATCAGTTTCAAAATTGAAAAAAATTGTTCCTTGCTCGAATGAAAGGATAATTTTTCTCATTATTTTTTGAGAAAAAAATTCAATTGTCGTCGATCAATGTTGAACTACGATCGGGGTACTTTGATACCCTCCGTTATTCCTAAGGAATTCGAATGTTAACCCCCTCCAATCAGGTTCGTGACAATATTCTCAAACGATAACAAAAAAATTATATCTAACAAGATGATTCAGAATCGTAACGCAAAGGATATAACTACTTTGGGTAACATTCAAAACTTTAATGCTTGTGGCTTTTACTTGATGCAAATCCATATTAACTTAAATGAAAAATTATATATGATTTAATCTTGTTACGGCGCAAATCATATATTATTTTCATTTGAGTAACATTGATCACTGATCAAATTTACCTCGCACAGGTGATCAATGACAAAATATGCCGCCATATATAATTATCATGGTCGTAATGTTTAGTATATGGAGGTTTGTTTCTAAGAAAATCGACCTAAACTCAAACTTAAAACTCTGGTTTCTTCGCCAAGTTTTCGAAATATTTTATTTGTTCTTCAGGGCTGCTACAAAGGTTTACAAAATTTCAATTACTACTTTCATGGAGTTTATGATGTAACAACTTATTCCCTAACAGTTTCACTAACAGATCTTGAGGTTTTTAAGAATTCAGTGGTTTTTCCATTGTGGTGAGCTATCATGAGTGTACAACAAAAAGTTCCTGTATTGATATAGGGGACCTTTGTTGTATTCATGATAACTCACCGCAATGAAGAAATAAAAAAAAACAAAATGATTATTTCCCTGAACTAAGATTAAGAAAAGTGGGGTGGAATTTAGAAAATTGGTTCAAGAACAGACGTGAAGTTAGGAGCTCTGGCGCTCAGGTTCTATGGGAAACTCTTAATCGAATTTAGCATGGATATATACTGTTTTATCTGCTTTCATAATATATGAATACATTTCATACCATTTCAATGACATACTTGAGTAATGAGAGAAGCGTCTAAGATCACATAATTTTTGCGCGTATGTTCTGGGGAACATCGCGTTATAGTTTTGCCCAAATGTCTGTAACTTTCGAATTTTTTGACGAAAATGGTCTCAAACGATTTAGTTCGACTCCCCAATGAAGAATTCGAGGTCAAATTTGATTCTGTCCGGCCTGACGTCCGGCCGTCCGGCCGTTGCCACGATAACTTAAGAACGAAAAGAGCTAGCGACTTGAAATTTTCAGGGTGGATGGCGCATCCCAATACGACGGACAAGTTCGTTAATGGGCATAATCGGTTCAGTGGTTTCCGAGTAATAATTTTGTTTTCCACCAATATAAATTGGATCGAATTGAAACTTGGTGAGTAGCACGTCTGTGAAATTTTGTGCGAATCGTATGGCTAGAAAATTTTAATAAAATTATTAAAAAATATTTTTGTTGTCACGATAACTAGAGAACGGAAAGAGATAGCGGCTTGAAATTTTCAGGTTAGGATGTGCATCAAAGCGCAACATTTCAGTTTGTTTATGAACATAATCAACCAAACGGTTTTAGAGTTATAGCCATCTGAAATTTGGTTTTTTTTGTTCCTCATTAACTCGAAAAATACTAAACCGATTGAATTCAAACATGGTAATTACTTGTAGAATGCCAACGCAAAAATTCTTGCAAAATTTCGTGAGGCTAGTATTTGTAAAAAAAATTTAAAAAATCATAGAAAATTGAAAAAAAGAATTCTATATATCAGTAACTATTCGTTTGAAATTGCTGAAATTTTGCAAGAGCCTTTATATCGAGCTTCATATCCTAACTGTACTGCCAAATTTCAAGTTTTAACACGATCGGTTGAATATTGTTGGAGATTCGAGCATTCTTGTGTCAGTTCAGTAGATGGGTGACCGTTGCCTCGATAACTTTCGAACGAAAGGAGATAGGGACTTGCAATTTTCAGGGTAGGTTGCGTATCCGAAAGGAAGAGTTAAGTTCGTTTTTGGGCATAATCGGTCGAATGGTTTCCGAGTTATACCTACCTGGAATATTATTTCCTTGAGAACTCAAAAATAAATATTCGATCGAATTGAAGCTTGGTAACTAGTAGTAGAAAATCATCATAAAGACGTGTTTAAAATTTTGTAAGAACCGTACCCCTAGAAAATTTGAAAAAAATGACGAAAAAAAAAATTTTAAGAACCGCACCCCTAGAAAATTACAAAAAAATCAGGAAAAAAAAATTGGTTCAAGCACTGACGTGAAGTCAGAAGCTTTTGCGCGTATGTTCTATTGTCCATCCTTCTGTATTGGACACCCTTAATTCGAATTTACCATGGTAAATTCGAATTAAGAGTGTCCAATACAGGAGAATGGACAACATAATTTACCATGGTAAATTCGATTAAGGGTGTCCAATACAGAAGGATGGACAATAGAACATACGCGCAAAAGCTTCTGACTTCACGTCAGTGCTTGAACCAATTTTTGTTCTGACATATTATGTATTCTATTGGAATGGAAATTCATTGGAAATCTAATAATATACGAAAAAGCTTGCGCCTCAAGTAGCTTCAGGATACGATATTACGAAATTCCGCGAAAATTAGTGAGTCGGCATTCTACAACTAATTACCATGTTTTATCGGATTCGTATTTTTTGAGTTATTGAAGAAATAAGAACCTAATTTCAGATGGGTAGGTATAACTCCTAAACCGTTTGGCCGATTATGCCTATCAACAAACTCAAATGTCCCATTCGGATACGCAACCCACCCTAAAAAGTGCAAGTCGCAATGTCTTTCCGTTCTCAGGTTATCGTAAAATAAATAATATTTTCCATTGAACTTCGTAGTGATACCATTCTCACAAAATTTCACAAACGTCTTTTTGTCAGTATTCTGCAACTCGCTACCAAGTTTCAATTCGATCTGATCTGTATTGATTGGTGACAAAATTTATGCTCGGAAATCGTTGTGCCGATTATTCCCTTTAACGAACTTGTCCGTCGTATTTGGACGCGCAACCTACCCTGAGAATGTCAAGTCGCTATCTCTTTCCATTCTCCAGTTATCGTGGCAACGGCCAGCCGGGCAGAATCAAATTTGACCTCGAATTCTTCATCAGGTAGTCGAACCTAATCGTTTGAGACCATTTTCGGCAAAAATTTTTTCACAGACATTTGGGCGAAATGATAGCACACTGTTCCCCAGAACATGCGCGCAGAAATACTAATTTTCGAAAACCGATCAACTTCGACATAAAATTAAGGATTTATAACACTCAATCAAGTTGTTTCAATTGCAATATTCCAAGATGAGTGATTCCCGAGTAATAAAACAGTGGTGGTGGAAAAATGAAACAAATTCTCAGTATAGGTATCATGATTCATTCTACAACTATATAATAAATCATAGGATCTAGTCTGAACAAAGACATCATATTATGTACCTTCAAAAAAATTAATCCTAACTCTCCATATGTTTTTCCCAAATTCTATTTGTTGTTCCACGAAACCTCTGCAGATAGATCAACTCAATCTCCACCTCATATATGTTGCTGTACAGGGTGATTCACTTATCTTGGTCACCCCAATTTTCTCCGAAACGGCCGAATATATTTCAATTCTGTAAACGCCGTTTTGTACAAGTCAAAATTGACTTGGTATGCGTGTAGAAGTTGGCTTAAAAAACAAAGATGGCTGGTGTCGCGGCGCCGTTAAATTTTTTTCCCAGGGACATACCTTTTTAATTATGCCATTCGAAAGATGGTTCAATTCTAAATTTTATTTCCAAATACCAATTTAAACTGTTAGCTATCTACAGGGCGTTTTATGTTAATTTTATTCCATTTTTGCGCGATGTTCTGAGGAACATCGCGTTATCATTTTGCCCAAATGTCTGTAATTTTTGAATTTTTTTACCGAAAATGGCAAATTTCTACAACTAATCACCAAGTATCAATTCGATCGAATTTGTATTGGTAGAAAACATAATTATAACTCGGAAACTATTGGGCCGATTATACCCATTAACGAACTTGTCCGTGGTATTGGGATGTGCCACCTACCCTGAAAATTTTAGCTAGCTCTTTCCTTTCTCAAGTTATCTTGGCAACTGCTGACTGGCCGGACAGAATCAAATTTTACCTCGAATTCTTCTTCGGGGACTCAAACCCAATCGTTTTAGACCATTTACGGCAAAAAATTCGAAAATTACAGACATTTGGGCAAAATGATAACGCGATGTTCCCCAGAACATACGCGCAAAAATGGAATAGAATTAACATATAACACCCTATAGATCGCTAACGGGTTGAAATGGGAAAAAACGTTATTTGGAAATAAAATTCAGAATTGAATCATCTTTCGAATGGCATAATAAAAAAGGGATGTTGCCGGGGAATAAAAATTGACGGCGCCGCGACGCCAGCCATCCTTATTTTTTTCGCCGACTTCTACACGCATCTCAAGTTAACGATGGCTTGTACAAAACGGAGTTCACAGAATTAAAATATATTCGGCCGTTTCCGAGAAAATTGGAGTGAATCACCCTGTACAAACAATGTTCTATAATATTATTCATTTATATTTTCATACAATAAATTAGCGAAAGCAAAATTGTGTTTTATTAATTGAATTAACCCCGATAACATATATTATTATACTGACCCTCCTAGGTCTTTCCCAAGGAGACCCCTCATAAGGTATCAATACCTTGTTCGAGTTTAGAGGAATCAGTTGTGTTCTGTGTACGCTTTGCTACAACTACTTATTCTATTATAGGATTTAGTTTAAAATAATCGAAGAAATCATGTATCTTCTACAAAATTAATTATATTCATATATTTTTCTCAAATTATATTCGTAGCTCTATGAAACCACTATAGATATATCCAAGACTTATCTCAATCTCCACCTCTACCAACGAAAACATATATCCTGAACATGAACGTAAATGAAATGTGAATTTGAAAATAATTTTTCCAACTCGGCACTCAGCCAAGTGGAAACTTATACACGTACTTGAAATCGATGATTCAGATTATTTTTACAACTCATATTTATCTTTTCAGGTACATGAACCATATGTATGGGTAGCTGTAAATCAGGATACGCATAAAAATCCTCGATAAAATAAGAAATGTCAGAAATTGGCAGATAAGAGGATAGAAAATGCAGCAACAAATTACCCTATTTTTATTCCTCTTTGTATGGACGATAGCAAGGTGCTATCCTTCTAAACCTTTGAACGAAAGGTCGACAGAATTGACATGGCAGGCTTGGTTGTTGATCGACGAAAGTCAGAACAAACAACAAGACGGCACATTGAAGAGGAGAATCACACCCAAATCGGTATTTATAGCACCAACTTTCAGTCCAGAAACCTTGCCAGAATGTTCAGAAGGATACCAGTCGGATCCTATGGGTAGATGCATTAAAATAATCATGTTGAACAAAGAACTGCATCTCGATTTCCTCCTCCAACAACTCAACCAGAAATTTGGAGGTATGGAAGACTATGAATATGAAGAAGAAACTACCACTGGTCCCCTCAATATAAATATTCCTCTCAACGGAGTACAAGAGGAAACGGATGTGGCAATAGTAGTAGCACCAATCCAAAATCTCGGGCAGACTGCAATGGAGATGGAGATAAACATGAACAAAACCCTGAGTGAAGAAAAAGTCAACGTGGCTGAAATTGCTGGAATCCTTGGTTTGAAACAAGTTTCCGAAGTTGAGACCACTACTATAACGGGAATTCATACCACAACACAAGAGTTGACAACAGAGACTTCAACTACCAACACACAAGGTGAGAATATCTTCTTTAATGAAAAGAAATTGCATTTTATTTCAAAACAGTTTGTCTTTTTTGAATATCTGGAAGCTATGTACGCAATTTCAAGGGGATTATTTCGAAGGCTATATTGAAAATGTTCAGTCATGTATGTCTCAATGTCAGTCTGTCACACGGAGTTCTATCATTTTGTGCAAATATCAGTTATTGTCGAATTTTTCATTCTGTTGATCCATTTGGCTAACCAATTTTGGGCACGATAACTGAATTCCGAACGTAGAGTTGATATTTGCAGGGTAGATATAGAAACGAAACGGCGAAATCGTGAATGGACATGAAATGCCCATTTTGTTCTTCATCATCATCAATCAGCATTCAGAGTCCACTGCAGGACATTGTATATTGTTGTAGGGGATAACGTTGCACTGTGACCTTAAGGTCTATTGTGCCCCACCGTTAGAGCTGTCGATGTAATCACCACCTACAGCTTGCCTTCCAGTTCCAGAGTTCTGATGAACTCCAGTATCGGGGATAGCTTCAAGAAGACCACTTCTTCGCTCCTGCAGATTTCTTGCCTAATGCATTCCTTGCGTTGGTTTGAGATGGCGAGGCCTCCTGTAATCAGGTGTAATTAGGAGTTTCATTCTGCTCCCAAGAGAATCTGCACTCGTCAGTTTCTGCTAGCCGTAATATCATCATATGCTTCCTAAGACCGCAATGCCCTGTGAGGAAACCAGTGAGGAGGTGCAGCGTGTTCTTACTGAGGTCCATGAAAATGCACCTACAAGAAAGAGTTTCTGGAGAAGGAGGAAACCAAAAGAGAGACACTCTGGCGGAATCTTCCAGGTTTGGTTCATTCCAAAAAGTTCCTTAGGAACTTTAAAGAAGTGAGATCCAAAAGGTATCTGGATCTCTGTAAGAATAAGTTACACCTGGTCACTGGCTTCCTCACAGGACACTGTCGCCTCAGGAAGCATTTGATGAGAATAGGTTTATCAGATACTGACGAGTGCAGATTCTGTGGGGAGGAGGAAGAAACTCCTCTTCACCTTGTTACAGAATGCCTCGCCATTGCAAGTCAGCGAAAGGAATGCTTTGGACAGGAAACTTGTAGGAGTGAAGACGTAATATCCTTGAAGCCTTCCCAGATATTGAGGTTCATTTATACTCTGGAACTGGAGGGCGAGCTGTAGATGGCGTAATGGTGAGAACAGCTCTGATGGGGGGCACAATAGATCTCAAGGTCGCGGTGCAACGTAACCCACTATCAATAATAATAATAAAATACTGAGGTCCATATATTTCTTGGATCTGAAAGTGTCAAATTTCCGGAGGAATTTTCAGGAGTGATACATTCCAGGGAGAGATGTCCAGAAAATACCTCTTTCAGTTTCTTCTTTCATCCAAGATCCACTTTTGTAGGTGTATCTACCAACCCCACAGTAGGGTTCCGGGCCAATAAAGTGGGTTTATGTTCCTTTCTTGGCTAGTGTGTTGACCTCCTCATTTCCTTTAATTACCGCGTGACTAGGAACCCAGACCAAGCAGATCCTATTGTTCTTGCCTACTTCATTGAGTTCTCTTCGGCACTGTCATATTAGCTGGGACTCAATAACATGGGATCTCAGAGCTTTAATAGCAGCTTGACTATCAGAGCGGATTACTATATCACATCTCTGATCGTTTCTTTCAAGGTTCATCTCCACGCATCTTTAGATTGCAAGTACTTCTCCCTGACAGACGCTCAGATAAGAGCCTAGCGATAGTGAGCATCTAGTGCCTGGCCCATATACTCCAGTGCCAGCTCCTGTAGTAGTTTTTGAACCATCTGTGTATCATTTCATGATATTTTTTTGAGAACTTGGTTGGAGGATTCCTATCCCAGGTTTTTTTCTTACCGACTGCTGGACATACGTCTCCCTTGATAACTTCAGCTGCTCTCTATCTTGAGCAGCTTGCATACTCTTGGAATGAAAGCGCCTTAAATCATCATGCCATCTAGTTGGAGGGTGATGTCTATTTTGGCTTGTCCTGTCCTGATCTCCACCCAAGAATTTTTCAAGACCATCTATCACCCGCCATTTTGGCAACATAACTTGCCTAGTTCCACTTGCGTGTAGCTATCCTCTCTACTGTGTCTGCTTTGTTCCGTTGCGCATTTCCTTTTTTCGTATCCTGTCTCCCAATGACAATGTCTCAACATCGCATCTCTCCATGACATACTGTGTTGTTCTTCTTTTCGTTGAAGTTAATTTTTCTGCGCATTAGTTCAGAACTTGCAAGACATATTGGTTGAAGACCTTACGTTTCAAGCATGTTGGTAGTGTTGACTTGAAATGTATCTCAGCTTCCCAAATGCCGCCCATACCAGACCTACTCTTCTACCGAGTTCGTAAGTTTGGTTATCTCGGCAAATAGACTCTTCATTTCCTAGATATTTTTAGATCGTTGTACTGATTCCGCCCATAAGTGCTTCTATAACTGTGAAGCAATTCTGCTATCGAACTCTATGGCGCGATTCTGACTCTTGGATGTGTGATTTTGATCGTCTGGTGAACAGAGAAGGACTCTACGTTCTGTATGCAACCCAAGATACTTTTAGATAAACAGAGTAAGAGAGATTGTTGGTAAGGTAAGGAGGAAAATTACATAAAATTATTATAATATAAACCTGAAGATTTAATCTACGTTCGGTGCAAGTTACCTAAGATTGGGGAAAAGAACGTTGAAGAAAAACCCCTCTCTTCATACATATTAGATCATTTCAAATAGATATTCATTGGTACATGTAAAGTGGTTGACTCAACAGTATACAAGATGTCCCAGAAGTCGACGTCAAGCCGGAAGTGGGTGATATTACAAGTCATTATAGTTATCAGAAAAATATCGAAAAAAATCTAGGTGATGCAATTTCAAATTTATATTCATTTAGAGAAAATCGACAAAATCTATACTTTGGGATGATTTTTCAATTCCCATTTCTACAAATCTTAATTTTTTGCCAATTTAATTTTTTTATATCATCCTGAATAATGTATCTGTATATTATGATCTCTTCGGCGAGGCGCCTAGTATAATTTCGATCGAACTTCACAAGTTCGTTTGATCGATCAATTATACTACGGCGCCTCGCCTTCAAGATCACTGTTAACTAGGTAGGATGTTTAAAGTTAAAAATATTGCGGTATTCTCGTTTTTGATGAAATCAGTTCAATAAATGATTCCTACATAAATGAACGAAAATACATTTCTCTTACTAATAATCTTGTAACATTCCAATTGTAACTGAAGACATATTTCATGAGATTATCGGGACCTTTTAATAAAGGTCGAATCTACTATTTTCCAAAAGTTTTGATTTGTCAGCTGCTTGGCTGATTACATTTGACCACAGCCTCTCTATAGATATAGTGGGCTGTGCTTTCACAATACATTTTTCCTCCTTGCAGTTGAAGTTGCTGCATGTTTAATTGAAAGAGCGAAGAATATACCTATATTTATCCCTGCAGAACTTAAGGTGGCTTTAATCCATTTCGATTTTGCTGTTTGGGTTACTTGATAGCTATATATAGATTATATATTTATATTCTTGTGGTTGATAGTAAGGTGGTCTTGAGGAAATAAACATATTTTCTGAGTCTTCTTATCTCAAATTAGCTGTATGCTCTATATATAGACTAATGATGATTATGCAATACACAAGTTAGATTTTTCAGCAAAGAAAGGTAGATTCAAGTAGGGTTGATAAGAATTTACTTTTGATGTTTTAATAAAATCTGGTAGGTAGGTACACCTGCATTTTCACTCCATCTTCTTCAAGATTATATTTTAAGTTTTCTTTTTTTTTTTTTACGAAATTTGAAATTTTCCAATCGGAGTTTTATTCAAAGTTTCTTCACGTGTGCACACATAAAACCTTTGCCCCACTAAATATTCTAAGCTCATATTTCGTCCAATTTAAACTGCCTGTACTGAGAAAAAAGTAAGTAACAAGTAACTCTTAAAGTTGGCGCATTTAATGAGGATTCTGAACTGCTATAACACTTGCTACTCATTTTGCAAATTTCTTGTCTGAGAACATTTTCTGCAGGGAAACCCATTTACGAAACAATTTTTCCTACTAACTAACGGCGAAGAATAATGAAACCGTTCATCATGTGTTTCTTTTTGGTTAGTTTTTTTCTTGTTTCAATTATTTGTTTTCATCAGTACTGTTAATCACAACTGACTTAATTTCGAACTTTTTACATTTAAAATATAATTTTTTTCGAGCCCCTATAGTCTTGGCCCTTATGGATTGAATAATAATCATGTCAATAACGAAGGATACTCTGATCCTTTTTACGACAATGTCGAACGTGTATTGCGGCTGAAGGGAGACAGTTTGAACATTTCTTCAATATTTATGTTGTTGTAATGTCAGAAAATTCAATTATGAACATAAAACAAAAAAAAAGATTCAGACTACCTGGAAACAGTAGAAGAGCGACTTTCATCTGGCGTCATTATCTGCATCTCTCACACATCGTAGAATTATTATAGCTTTCTGTTTAATTCGACCAGAAATCAATTGAAGTTTTTATGAAAAATTAGTTCGCAAACGGGTTTCTCAGCAGAAAAAAATTCCAGCCGAAAAACTTGCAGACTACTAGCAATTGTTATACCATTTTGGAGTTCCCAGTAAATGTGCCAACTTTTACAGTTACTTGCCGAACAAGCGTAGTACATTTTTTTTCTCAGTGCAGGCAGTTGAAAGTGGACGAAATGAGAGCTTTGAATATTCAGTGCAGCAAAAAGTAACATTTTGCTCCAAAGTGCGGCATGCAGTTTTGGGCAATAATATACGGACGCATTATTCAGGATGATATAAAAAAATTGGTTCAAGCACTGACGTGAAGTCAGAAGCTTTTGCGCGTATGTTCTATTGTCCATTCTCCTGTATTGGACACTCTTCTTAATCGAATTTACCATGATGAATTCTATTGTCTATTCTCCTTTATTGGACACTCTCTTCTTAATCGAATTCACCATGATGAATTCTATTGTCCATTCTCCTGTATTCGAGACTCTTCTTAATCGAATTTGCCATGATGAATTCTATTGTCCAGAATGGACAATAGAATTCATCTTGGTAAATTCGATTAAGAAGAGTCTCGAATACAGGAGAATGGACAATAGAATTCATCATGGTGAATTCGATTAAGAAGAGAGTGTCCAATAAAGGAGAATAGACAATAGAATTCATCATGGTAAATTCGATTAAGAAGAGTGTCCAATACAGGAGAATGGACAATAGAACATACGCGCAAAAGCTTCTGACTTCACGTCAGTGCTTGAACCAATTTTTCACTCTTATCTTCACTTATCCTCAAGTTTCAGCTCCCAAAACGGTCCAAGACTGCCCTTTTGGTCCAAAAAAATATCAAACCTCGTCTCTCATTACGTATAATTTGTGACGTTTCTATGGTCGAATTTACAAAGGAAAAATTCCCCAACTCAAAACCTCCAGAACTTGTATCGTTTTCGTATATTTAGACTTACCTTAGGTAAAGGAAAAGCAGGAAACGGATGATTCGATATTTCTCCTCCATCTCGAGCCCCGTTCTTCGAGCAGAGATTATTTTCTTTTCGAGTTCTAGGCTAATCCTTGTAGGCACCTCGCCTTCGGTACCTACCTCTCATGAATTTTCTCATTTTTCACATTTCCAGATCGTATATCGACGCGTGGCGGTTTATAGGAGGGTTTTTCGCCCTTTTCGCCATTTTCTTCAAGTTTCACGCCCCAAAAAGGCCTAAATCGTCAGTTTCGCTTTCGAAAATTTCCGACCCCGTCTCTCGAATTAATTCTGACGTTTCTCGGATTGACTTTTTGAATGGAAAATCGTCGGACTCAAAACCTCCGAAACTTGTATTGAATTAGTATATTTAGGCTCAACCTAGAAGATCGAAATTTGGGAAAAACGCAAATCGATTCGTCTTCTTCGACTCGACGGCAAAAGTCCGGGTCGAGGGATCGTTTCTTCGGAGCCTTACGCTACACCAAATCGGTACTACTCAACTCGCACAAGAATGCTCAAATCTCCAACAATATTTAACCGATCGTATTAAAACTTGAAACTTGGCAGTAGAGTTAGGTTATGAAGGCTCTTGCAAAATTTCATGAATTTCAAACGAATAGTTACTGATATATAGAATTTTTTTTTTTTATTTTTAATGATTTATTAAAAATTTTCTACAAATGCTATCCTCACCAAATTAAGCAAACATTTTCGCGTTGGCATTCTACAACTAATAACAATGTTTGAATTCCATCGGTTCAGTATTTTTCGAGTTAATGAGGAACAAAAAACCACCAAATTTCAGAAAATTTCAGATTGCTATAACTCTGAAACCGTTTGGCCGATTATGCTCATAATTGAACTGAAATGTTGCGTTCTGGTGCACATCCTAACCTGAAAATTTCAAGCCGCTATCTCATTCCGTTCGCAAGTTATCGTGACAACAAAAATATTTTTTAATAATTTTTTTAAAATTTTCTAGCCTTACGATTCGCACAAAATTTCACGAACGTGCTTAGGGTCATATTCTACAACTACCCACCAAGTTTCAATTTGATCGGATTCATATTGGTTGAAAACAAAATTATTACTCGGAAACCACTGGTCCGATTATGCCCATTAACGAACTTCTCCGTCGTATTGGGATGCGCCACCTACCCTGAAAATTTCAAGTTGCTAGCTCTTTTCGTTCTCAAGTTATCGTGGCAACGGCCGGCCGGACGGCCGGCCGGCCGGCCGGACAGAATCAAATTTGACCTCGAATTCTTCATTGGGGAGTCGAACTTAATCGTTTGAGACCATTTTTTTCAAAAAATCACGAAAGTTACAGACATTTGGGCAAAACTATAACGCGTATGTTCCCCAGAACATACGCGCAAAAATAAAATTGGCAAAAAATTAGGATTTGTAGAAATGGGAATTGAATAACCATCCCAAAGTTTAGATTTTGTCGATTTTCTTTAAATGCCTATAATTTTGAAATTGCATCACCTAGATTTTTTTCAATATTTTTCTGATAACTATCATGACTTGTAATATCACCCGCTTCCGGCTTGACGTCGACTTCTGGGACAGCCTGTATAGATGTATGCTGGATCAAAATAGGTAATAATAATGCATAGACACAGCTACATGGTCAATTGCAATAGGCGCATAGTAAATAGCTATAGGTACATGGTGAGTAGACATGGGGATAATTAATATGTGCATGCTCAATAGCAATAGATACATAGTGGAACGAAATAATTACGTGGTACATAACAACAGGTACATAGTGGAAGCAATATCATTCTGGTGTATGGATATTGTTGAGAATATGTACATTCATTTGGTTCATTAAAAATTGTTCCTCTTGATTCCTGCGCATGAGCCATTGTATTTGATCGTGCGTATAAAATGTAGTTGGTATGTAAGTAAGTAGCTGGGTTATTATAGGTAATAAAGCAGTTTCATTTAGGTTCTTATTAGTTGGATTATTTTTCCTGTAAAGTACCACCTCATCTTAACATGGTACCAGAGCATGGTTAGAAAGTCTCCTGCAAGTGGCTGTAAAAATAAGGTGTTTACGTTGGAACACTCGGTAATACGAGTATCGTAAATCGAAAAATAATGGCGAGTTATGATTTCAAGATACCAGTGTTTGATGGATGTGATGTGGAAAAAACGAATTACGATGTTCTCAAAAATGAAAAAGTATGAAACTGTAATACAAATAGCAAAAACAAGTGAAGATAAGGTTTCTTGGGACGACAATAATTCGAAAGCGATGAACTACATATACAGGGTGAGTCTTTGACCACTGCATTAATTTTAAGCAAAGATTCCTCTCATCAAATGAAACACTTTTTTCATTTACCGTTTTTCCAGATTCAGCTCAGGTAAAAAGTTACAAGCGTTTAAAGATTTCACAATGTGCTAATACACTCCCGCATATAAATTATCTATGACATTGTTGGCGGACGAGAATAAGGCATGGTAACGTGGTTTACAGCTTGATTCGGGATTCCAACGCTCAGGGACGGATCCATAAAAGTAGTGAAAATATTGGAGTTTTCCATTTTAAAACATTCAATGAAGAATATCTCGAAAACGGTGCGTTTAAGGAGAAATGATGAAGAATAATCTAATGTTTTAAAATGATGGAATATTCTAGAAATGACTCAAGAAAAACTTTATATGCTTTCTTTATGCTAATTTCGTTAAGTTTTATGAATCCACGAGTCCATAACTAGAAAACCAATAGAAGTAGAAAATAACTAATATTTGTAAAATATGTATCATAGTTATAGGAAACTTTATACCAACATTCATTTCATTCGAAAAAAGGATGTCAAAGCTACAAAATAAAAACTGATATTTTTTCAAAATTTCTACAGCCTGTATCTTTTTACCTGAGCTGAATTTGGAAAAATGTTAAAGGAAAAAAGTGTTTCATTTGATGAGAGAAATCTTTGGTTAAAATTAATGCAGTGGTCAAAGACTCACCCTGTATAGTGCTATATCGGATAAACATATGGAACCTATATGTGATCAAGAAACGGCATATGACATGATGAAGAAATTCGATAGTTAATATTTGAAAGAATCTACAGTATTGCAAATTGTTTGTAGGAATAAATTGAAAAAATTGAGATTACGTGATTATAATGATTCGGCTACATTTTTCAGTGATGTAGAGAAGTTTGTGAACGAATTGAAAAACGCGGGTGTGAGTGTGTCTGAAAAAGAAAAATAAACTACATGCTAAACACATTGCCTGAAAGTTATAGTTATATTGGGGCTTTAATTGATACTTTGAAAGAAGAAGATCCGACCGCAGATTAGGTTAAATGTAAAGTGCAAATGGCTGAGTTGAAAAATCAAAAAGATGAAAATTTTGGTAGGAAAAGAAGTACATTTACGGCAGATAAGAGAATTTGTTATCGATGTGGAGAAAGAGGTCATCTACAGAGGGATTGTAGAAATGCATGAAAGATATTTTGAAAATAGTGAAATCCTTGAAAAACATGTTGATATTTATCTAGGTGATAATGAAATTGTAAAAGCTACTGAAATTGGTACCGTTGTGACCTACTTTCATGCTTTTGGAACGTTGAAGTTAATATGGAAGATGTGTTTTTTGCAGAAAAAATGCATTCAAATTTGATAAGTTATAGTAAAATCACAGATAATAATATGATTGTTCAAAAACGCAATATGTCGAAAATTATTGATAGAAATAGTAACTCAACTTTCAAATAAAATCATTTGAAAGGTAATTTGAAATCTGATTTTAAATTTGTAAATATTGCTAATTAAATAGTTGAAATTATGAATTTGAAAGAAAAATGGCATAGATCATTCGGACATGTTAATTTCTAATATTTGAATATTTTGAGTAAGAATCAGCTATTGAATGGTATATTTCATTCATTGATGATTATAGTAGAAGATTGCAAAAATTTATACAACTAAACCTGAAGCTGAAGTTTGTGATTGAATTATGGAATATGTTAACGAATGTAAATATTTAACAGGTAAACGAATAAAATATTTGAGATTCGATAATTACCATTGAACGGAATATTTAAATCGTGATTTTGCTAGTGAAAAGAGTATTGTAATTTCACCGTGTCCTGTTTATATCCATGAATTAAATTGAGTTGCTGAACGTTTTAATAGGACGATAATGGATATGTCGCGTTGTTTGTTAGAGGAAGCTGATTTACGAACAAGATTGCACACTAAAACAAAGGTAATGTAAGCACAATGAAATAGGGAAGAAGGAGTACCAAATTTTAGTCAAGGCAGTATAGAGATCTTGTAAATACACATAAAAGCTGTGTTAATATTCATTTATCAATGCAAAAGACATACACCCGGTTTCTGAAAGGCTGGTCAAAGTTAACTGAACTGTTAATGTCAAATCAGTCCGAGTTTTTGCGCTTTGCGCAACTCAGATGAGGGTTAACAAGAGATTGATCACTGATTAGTTAACATTTGTGTTGATCAGCCTTTCAGAAACCGGGGGTTACTTGGTTCGTGAAACTTACAATACAACCTATGGAATTATCTCTTTATTGTGGCACACACAAAAGGACAGAGAGTCTGGATAATCCAACGTCTTCGATTTATATTTTCCAAAAAATCCAAGCGTATCACTTGAGAATATCCACTTAAGATCCCTCGTAAACACCACGTCAATTGACGTCCTTTTAAATCGGGACCATCGTAATACAATACAAGCACAGAGCCTATGCACAAAGCGTTTTAATGCGAATATCGGAATCACGGTACTTTAGTTATGCGTATTTTATGAAATTATAAATGACTGCTATTTATATCACGGGATATTACAACGTCATCTCTTAAATTTGAGTATTATAATCAAAAACACCACCAATTAAAAGGTTCTTCATTATCTTTGTTTTAGATAAATTCGATTCATCTTCAAAATATCAAATATGGCGGGCGGTGCAGGTCGCTCTGACGCCAAGCCCGTCGAAGAAGGTGAAAATGGAGATGTTCAAAAAACTTGTATATTCTGCAAACGTGTGATCGTGGGAGATATACACCAGCGAAGAAGTGCAAATCACTTCTTCACCGACTTGATCGACAATAGATAAGATAAAGTCTAAGAATCCAGTAACATTCTAGAAAATATACTTTTTCAAGAAATAGCTAGAATAGAATATAACGAAGTACTCCTCCAGAAAAGTATATTCTAAAACAAGTTGCAGAATAGTCTCCAATTCAAACACGAAAGCGAAATCGAACGCATGAGTGTTGGAATTGCCTTCTGCAACGAGTATTAGACGATATTTTCTCTATTTCAGGCAAGTTTTGTAAAATACTGCTGAAATTTAATGAAAAATTTGGATTATACATCCTAGTGACTTCTGTATTGTACCTTGGCAGTTGGCATAACTGTTACGAAAGTTGACAGATTACGGAATTTGAATCTTACCACTGATTAATCTGTGATCGTACGTAGGGCATGGAGATCAGATTTAAAACATTTCCTAATACCATGAATGATTCAAAATTAGCAAAAAGGAAATCTCTAGTACCTTATTTTTTTAATGAAAATAAAACTTTTCCTCTAAACAATTATTTCACTATATCCAGATTATAATATTATATTGACAATTGACGTGTGTTGAAATTTGATACGATCGAATGTCAATGATGCTGACTACCACAAAACGAAAAATATAACTAGAAACAATGCGGGAATGAGTTCATTACAGAACTGTTTTTAGTGCTGTAATGAACTCATTGCGACAGTGAAATAGAGAAAATTTCACTTTTGGAAGTCAAAATTGGTTTTCATGAATCCAGAGAAGAATCAACCACAAAAAACAGAGATGAATTGATAACTCCCAACTTATCATCCAAATACCAACAACAGCTAAATTGACCAACACTACCAACATAAAATGGCCAACTCAAAGAAAATCCGGCATAACACCAACAGACAATATGCCTATAGGAGAAGATGAATTGGTACCACTTACTAATAGATAAGAAAACATTGATAATAAACATAACCCACTCTTCTTCTTCTTCTTCCGCGGTGCCGTCTCAGGCTGAACTGAGGCCTTCTGGCCCATTGTTCTTCCGCTTGACAGACTCGTGAGACTCATTCCAAAAAACACGCTGACAGGAATGCCGCGAGCTTAAAAGGAGAAGTCCCTCTCACCATAGGAATCGTAGGTGTTGGGTTGCCTAGGTGTATGACCCTCAATTCTTTAAGGTTGTTACAGTCGAACAGAATATGTTCAGCTGTTTCTTCCATGCTCTTGCACCAGCGACACAGAGCGCTATCGGCCAATCCCATCCTATTCAGATGTTTGTTGAACTGGTGACCAGTTAGTAATCCAGTCACCAGGCTCAGTTCTCTTCTTTCGAGTGAAAGAAGTTTCTTTACTTCAGACTTTGACGATGGTTTCTTAATGAGAAGCCTTGACTGCCTGAGTCCTACTCCCATGTTCCATAGACTGGAGAAATTCTTGTCCAAACGATTCTTGAAGAATGTTTTAACATAGGTACGACATACTGGAAGTGAAGGCTCAGGACCTATATATGGTATCCGAGCCCCCTGCTTCGCCAGCTTATCTGCCTTAACATTACCTGAAATCTCCGAGTGAGCCGGACACCAGATGAGTTTTACAACGTTACCAGCGCCCAGCCTTCGCAGAGCCTTCCTGCATTCGCCTACTAAGTAGGAGTTTATCTTCACATCAGATAGGGATTTTAACGTTCCTTGACTGTCACAACATATATATATGTACTTGCCAGAGTATCCTAGTCGGATGTTTTCCAGCGCGCAGACAAGAACAGCGTATAGTTCTGCCTGTATTATCGAGCAGTTCTTCCCGAGAGGGATGGACATGCTCACTCGAGGTCCCACAATGCCTGCACCTGTCCCTGTAGTCGTTACAGAGCCATCTGTGAACCATGTGGGCCCCTCTGGTTTAAGGAGATCACTCCTTGTATCCCATTGGTCTCTATCAGGAACAATCACCCTATAGGGTTCGTTAAAGCAGAATAAGGAGCCCGCACGGTCACTCCTCCGGAGGAGAGATGCATCATCATCCTCCACCTTCTTGAGTGCCCACGCGTGTCCCCTGAACATTCCGCTGTCACGCCACTGTCCCTGTTCCCAGATTCTTAAAGCTGATCTGCAGATCTGTACTAAATAATATAACCAGGGTACTTTTCGAAGTCATCAACACTTCTATAGGATGTTTTCTACAACTTACTAAATTCCTGCTCATTGTGCCAACAAAATTCTAGAAAGATGTTACCTAAGTAATGGCATTGTTTGCAACGCAGAGAAAAGGTAGTGAATTTTTTATTTCGCTTTGGGAAACAGCTAATCGCATAATGACAATGTCGAAACGAAATGATTGGATATTGAAAAAAACCTTTGCTGATCCGGTTGACAGCTGGCAATCCAACATTCGAACAGGCCAGCGTCTCTTCGGTCTGCTAGTAGTCATACAGGGTGTTTCATAAACATTGCGAGCAAATTCAGGATATCAATCTCTGAGTTATTTGGGGTTGGAAAGGCTCTTTAGGGCTTTGCCTCGAAATGCTTCGTTTCCAAGATACAGGGCGTTACATGTTTTCCAAATGAATAACTAATTCCTCGATATTTCCGAAACGACATGAGATATTTGAACGAAATTTGGCAAAAAGGAACATCCCATTAAGGTGATCATTTTACGTTGAGTACCTCGTCTTCAGCAAACACAGTAGCGTGCGTACAGGCATTGACTTTCAAATTTTTTAAGAAAAAAATAGCATTCATGTCCACAATTCTTATTCAATTTAGATCAAAAAAGGTCGCTGCTTTGTTTTCTCTAGGATTCACCACTTTTCAATTAAAATATTGAAAACTGTTTTTTATTAAAAAAATTGGTCAGAGCTTTTACGCGTATGTTATATTGTCCATTCTCCTGTATTGGACACTCTTAATCGAATTTTCCATGGGGAATTCTATTGGCCGTTCTCCTGTATACAGACAGGAGAACGAGAATTTTTTTTTCGTAATTTTTCTTAAATTTTCAAGGGGTACGGTTCTCATAAAACACGTCTTTATGTCGGTATTCTATAACTAGTTACCAAGCTTGAATCCGATCGAGACTATATTTCTTGAGGTATCGAGGAAATAATATTCCAGTTGGGTATAACTCCGAAATCGTTGGACTGATTATGCCCAAAAATGATCCTAACTTTCCATTCGGGTATGCAACATACCCTGAAAATTGTCCCTATCTCCTTTCGTTCGAAAGTTATCGAGGCAACGGTCACACATTCATCTACTGAACTCACACAAGGCTGATCGGATCTCCAATAATATGGATTCGATCATGTTCAAACCTGGGACTTGGCAGTACAGTTAGGTTCGGAAGGCTCTTGCAAAATTTCAGCGATGCGTACGAATAGTTTCTGATATATAGAATTTTTTTCAATGGTTTTCAATGTTTTTTTTTTATTTTCTAGTGATATGATCCTCGCGAAATTTTGCAAGAATTTTTGCGTTGGCATTCTACAACTAATAACTATAGTTTGAATTAGATCGGTTTTGTATTTTTCGAGTTATTGACGAAATAACAAAACCGTATGGCTGATTATGCCTGTAGACAAACTCAAATGTTGTATTCAGATGCACAACCTAACCTGGAAATTTCAAGTCGCTATCTCGTTCCGTTCGCAGATTATAGTGACATAAATAATATTTTCTAATAATTTTTTTAAAATGTTCTCACAAAGTTTCAATTCGATCGTATTTGTATTGGTTGAAAACAAAATTATCACTCGGAAACCGTTGAGCCGATTATGCCCATTAACGAACTTGTCCGTCGCATTGGGACGCGCCACCTACCCTGTCTATTTCCGTTCTCAAGTTATCGTGGCAACGGTCGGCAAAAAATTCGAAAATTACAGTCATTTGGGCAAAATGATAACGCGATGTTCCTCAGAACATACGAGCCGAAAAAATACTCCAGTAGAGCTAGGATACAATTATCCAGTCTTCTCCTCATGGATTGCCGAGCTCTTTCAAAAACATCAGGGTTGCCTCTATTTGTATTGTACCCAGTAATTATTAGATTTTTCAACACTTCAACATTCTCCACTAGTCTAGTGTATACTAATGACTTAAGATAGCCCCATAGAAAATAATCCAGAGGATTTAAGTCCGGAGAACGAACAGGCCATGATTGAGGTCTACCTTGACCTATCCGCCGTTCTCCATAAGTGTCGTTCAAAAACTGAAGAGCTATTACCCTTACGTGCGCTGGCGCAATATCGTGCATAAACCACGTCCTATTTCTTATTGCCAATGGTAAATTAAGGTAAAATACGTTCCAAAAAGTTTCGGTACACTTCGCCGGTAAGTCGTCGTGGTAGAAAAGAAACACCGGTTCAATTATATAATCACCTACAATTCCAAACCAAACATACAACGTGAACTGTTGCTGAAAACGGTCTTCGACTATCTGTCACTATCTCATATGGATTCTCTTCAGCCCACACATAATTATTGTGAAAAATGATTATTGCATTTTTTGAGAAATTGGCTTCATCAGTGAACAGAATGAGAGAAATAAGTAATAAGGAA
Source organism: Halyzia sedecimguttata (assembly GCA_937662695.2). Taxonomy (NCBI): domain Eukaryota; kingdom Metazoa; phylum Arthropoda; class Insecta; order Coleoptera; family Coccinellidae; genus Halyzia; species Halyzia sedecimguttata. The sequence continues at coordinate 1,966,928 of OW569416.2, read as the reverse complement.
TTTGAATCAATTCCCCTAAACGCCACTGGCAAATTGCCCTGAGTGGAAGATAATCACCAGGGAGAATTGCCTGAACACGTTGTATGTGATATGGGTGCATCATAAAATTTCTAATAATTATCCAAACAGTTCAACTACTAACATTCAAAGTATTCGCGATTTTGCGAGTAGGGGTACCTGGATCTTCCTCTATCATACACAGCACATTTTCTTCCAGTTCTACTATTCGCACGGTCGTTGGTTTTCCTGGGCATCCAGTTCTTTTCAATGTAAGTGCTCAGTGTACCTACATTTGCGAAGCTTCTACCGCTTTGCCATCAGCAAGTCCATAAATGAAATGCATACTCGCCATTTCGGCGTTTGTGTAGTGATTCCTGTGATTCATTGTAGACTTTTGTTATTACTTAACTGACCGTTGCTAAGAGGGATTGTTATAGTGATCAAAAAATTTCTTTCAAGCACTGACGTGAAGTCAGGAGCTTTTGCGCGTATGTTCTATTGTCCATTCTCCTGTATTGGACACTTTTAATCGAATTTACCATGGTAAATTCTATTGTCTATTCTCCTGTATTGGACAGCCTTAATCGAATTTACCATGGTAAATTCGATTAAGATTGTCTAATACAGGAGAACAGACAATAGAATTTACCATGGTAAATTCGATTAAGAGTGTTCAATACAGGAGAATGGACAATAGAACATATGCGCAAAAGCTCCTGACTTCACGTCAGTGCTTGAACCAATTTTTTTTTCGTGAAGTCAGGATAGAAAGCAATGATGAAAAAATTAACACATTATTGTCTACCTTCAATTCTCCTTTAGGAGAAGAATACATAATTATTCTTGAAAAATATTACTGGAATTAATGTCATATTTAAATAATCAAAGTAAAGAAAATTATAAGTTTAGTTACTAACATATTGAATGAAATTCAATTGAATTCCAGTAATATTCAATTACTTATTCTTAACCAATAAATGTCCATTGATAGATCTAAAGGTGATGAGGTGAAACATAAAGATATATTCTCATTAGTGATAGAAAAACTGGACTAAAATTCCTCTCTACCCATCACGAGATTTAATATCCACAAATGAGCCTCTCACCTTACAAGATCAGAAGCCTTCAGCAAAATTCAAAAGTCCCCTCTCGCAAATATACTCCTCTGAAGGCACATGGATCTCTTGAAGAAGAATCGCCTTCTCTATTTCTCAAAGATATTCACTCTTGTTCATAGAAATCCCTTCAATATTTAGTTGCCTCCTCCTAAGGAGGATCTCTTTCAAAACCAGGTCTGACCACTAATGTAGGGCTATCATCTCCCATAGATTTGTGATGAAATAAGACGATTTTCCCATAATATACGAGCGAAAATATGTCATCATGACATTCATATTTTTATTTCATTTTTGAAGCTTCTCGCAAAAATACGACCATAGTCTCACCGCTAATGTAGGGCTATCATCTTCCATAGATTTGTGATAAAATAACACAATTTTCCCATAACATACGCGCAAAAATATGTCATCATGACATTCATGTTTTTGAAGGTTCTCGTAAAAATACGACCATAAACAACATATCATACGCATACGACGATTCGCATCCAGCTACCGAACTCACAAAAGGCTGCTCGGTTCTCCAACAATATAGATCCGATCGTGTTCAAACTTGGAACTCTGCAGTAGAGTTAGGTTCTGAAGACTCTTCAGCCATGCCGGACGAATAGTTTATGATATATGGAATTTTTTTCAATTATTTTCAATTATTTTATTTTTAATTTTCTAGTTATACCATCCTCACGAAATTCTGCAAGAATTTTCGCGTTGGCATTCTACAACTAATAACCATGTTTGAATTCAATCGGTTTTGTATTCTTCGAGTTAATGAGGAACAAAAATTAACCAAATTTCAGATGGCTATAACTCTAAAACCGTTTGCACGATTGTGCTCATAAACAAACTCAAATGTCGCATTCAGATGCACAACCTAACCTGAAATTTTCAAGCCGCTATCTCTTTCCGTTCTCAGGTTATCGTGACAACAAAAATATTTTTAATAATATTTAATAATTTTCTAGCTATACGATTCCCACAAAATTTCAGAAACGTGCTAAGGTCTATATCCTACAACTATTCACCAAGTTTAAATTCGATCGGATTCATTTTGGTTGAAAACAAAATTATTACTCGGAAACCATTGGGCCGATTATACCCATTAACGAACTCGTCCGTCGTATTGGGATGCGCCACCTACCTTGAAAATTTCAAGTCGCTAGCTCTTTCCGTTCTCAAGTTATCGTGGTAACGGCCGGACGGCACCACATAATTAAATTTCACTTTTGGGCAAAACTATAACGCGATGTTTCCCAGAACATATGCGCAAAAAACGAGCCCCACATTTTTTTAGGTGGATATTTCGATAGAATTTATGTTCGAAATACAAACAGATATCAATGTTTTACTGAAAAATGTTTCATCCTAGACAAAAACGCAGAGAACCTTTTTGTTGTTTGAATAAGAATTGTAGGAATTGATTTTATCTGGAAAAAGTCCCTGGCATATTATTTTTTTCTTCAAATATGTTAAAGTCAATTCCAGTACTTAGTCCACTGTAGTTGCTGAAGACGAGGTATTCGATGTAAAATAATTACCTTGAAGTGTTCCTCGTTACCAAACCTCGTTCGCCCTGTATCTTGGAAACGAAGCATTTCCAGACCTACAGGAACTTTCCTACTCCAAACAACTCAGATATTAATATCCTGAAAATGTTCGACATATTTATGAAACACCCTGTATATAGTCATGAATAATCATTATTTGTCCCTGTCCTAAAGGCCAGACCAATAGCGAACGTGCATTTCTCCTAACCCAGGGCAAATTCCCTTGTATATTCAGTGGCGTAACCACGAGGGGGCATAAGGAAGATATATCCCCCCAGGATGATCTGCGTATTTCCGAACATGAAATTATCAACGAACTAACGCAACGAACTAGGCGACTAAATTTCGTTATATAAAAGCTAAGCGATAAATATTCTTTCCTTGATAAATATTCATAACCCCCCCTCCTGATGCCCGGCTACGCCAATAAGTATTTAGGTGGAACAAACCTTATGAATGCATAAAATATAGTCGTGTTTTTCAATCTAAATGAAATATAGCTTTTAACTAAACCTTGGTTTTATACATATTACTTCAATTAATTGCGCAATTTTACTGCGAAATAAACAGAGATACCGCCGTATTCACTAAGCATTCAATCTCCTTTAAAAATTCCTAACTGAGATCCTCAGTTAAGGATAAATTTGAATCGAAACCTCAATTAACGTATTTAACGGTGGTGAAACAGGCCTATTTTACGTTATTTTTCACGTTAACTGAGGTTGCGATTCGAATTTATCCTTAACTGAGAACCTCAGTTAGGACTTAACGGAGATTAAATGCTTTGTGAATACGGCGGATTATCTTTACGTTTTGACTTGGATATCAAGAACCTTTGTGTGAAATTTGTGAAGTTTATTTATTTGCACCCCTTCAATTCACCCACCTATTGAAATTCTTAATTTATATATACACAGGGTGTTCCCTAAAGACATGTTAATATTTATAGGGGTGATGACTTGACATTTTAAGAAAAGAAGTTACTATGAACGTATGTCCTAAAAGTCTTAACTTTTGGGATACGGAGTGATAAAATTTTGAAAAAAAATCAATTTTTTAATATAACTGAGATAATCTTTTTAATATTTGGTATATGTCTTCTATGCATTAAGGTGTATTTTGTGATGTACAAAAATTTTCATTTTTTCCACCAGTGGCGTCCATACATAAAAATCGCTATACTTCAGGATCAATTCCTCAAAAATCTGATGTGGTGTGGAAATGTTTGTGTATCGACTGAAAGAAATTAAGAGATCAGATTTGTTCCAAAATGAATGAGAAACCAAAAAATAAGCTTTTTTTGTCAGATGCTCTGTTCTTAATTAAAATAATTAAATTAAAATTGTTTCATATCGCAGTACCAAAATTTTATCACTCTGTATCTCAAAAGTTAAGACTCTTAGGACATACGTTCATAGAAAGTTTTTTTCTTAAAAATAGTCCAAGATTCACCCCCTCAAATATTAGCAGGGAACACCCTGTATACATATAAAGCTATTTTCTGTATCCGACCCTATTTACCTTTGTTAGCCCACCCTTTCCACATTCCCATCTCTATAAAATCCACCTCTACTTCTTTAATTTTTTGTGATCCTTCAGAATTCCGCACTTTTATGTAATCTTCCTTCATCCAATTCCCTTATAAAACAGCATTTTATACAACTCCAGTTCATCACCTCATATTGTATCTGAATTTATTAATGAATTTTTTTTTTCCAGGTACAACTTCAGAATTGAATGCCATATTTTTCCTTGACTCCAAGAGGCAAGTGGAAGTTAAAACAGATACTTCAACTATGGATTCGACGACTTCATACACTGGTTCCACAGACGAAATCGGTCTGAAGAGCACAACTGAGAGGCGGGCTCCTCAAGACAGTGAACTAACGCTGTATCAAATGGACCAGGCACTTCCTTATTCTGACTCGTCAGTAACTTTTCTCGACATCAAAAGAGAAGCAATAAAAGCCGACAAGAAGCCTTTAGAGAATGATAAAACAACTGAACGGCCTCCTACAGCTTTTACAGTCAGATCTACTTTGATGGTTCCGAAAAAGCAAGAGAATACATATAAATACGAACTGCCCCTACCCAAAGTATCAACGCCAACGCCGTTTAAAGCACCGGAGCGAGAAACTACTGTTTCTACACTTTTCACCCCCATAGACAATGGACTGTCCTTCGAGGACAGCACGAACCCTACTGGAACTGCTGGTACAGTTTTTCCAACAGGTTTTCAAAACTTGAAACATGAGTCTACATTAAATATTAAGAACAATAAATTCTTCCCCCACCTTGGAGTTTCTACTGAAAAAATCTCCGAGAAAAAACTCCCAGAAACTACATCGGAGTCAGAAGATTCCCGCAAAGCTACACATTTCAGCAAGATAGTATTCCCTACTAGAAGCTTCATGGTAAGATTTCCTGATGCATCACAATACGTAAGATTTCCCACGTCATCTCCATCATCACCTATTGGGACCACTCCATATTCATCTGATATTTCTGATAGATCCGGGGTGCAATCAAGGATACCTTCGAGTGACCAAAGTCATACACTATCCAGTATGTCAGAAATAAGTTCCACCCAAAGTACCTCCACACATGTTGATTTGACGTCTCTCTATGAGAGACTAAAAGCTCATAGAGAAAATCATAGAAATAGAGAAAAACACAGCGAATGGTTCCATTTGCCCACAAAATGGTCGGATACATCGCATAAACCACTGGTGCTGAGATTTTCGAGGAAGAATGGTCATATGGATACACAAGAATTTAGTTCTAATAATTTCTTCAGGCAGTTTGATGCTAGTGTTTTTGGATTCAGACCAACCATACCAAGATGATAGTGAGAATATCTCTGCAGCATTCAGGCTGCTTTGTATATAGACTTACAAATGTTTTAGTTTGTACTCACAGTCTGAACAGTACCTTATGAATTAGTATTATTGAAAAGAACTGCTCCCCAAAAGTTAATGAAATACTCCTCATGCACTGTTGAAGACAGATGTAAAATTTTCAGGTAGAAAATACTTCTTCAATCAAGACCACTATTTTAGTATACTCGCAAGTAAAAAATCTTGACTGATGAAAATCTATAACAATAACTTATGAGTACTATTTCATTCCAACTTTTGACCAGCAGCTCAATAATAAATTATTTAATTTACAGAAAGTAATGACTACTTACCTCACAATATATATATATAGAAATATTTTTTAAGAAATCCAAACTGTCTTTTTTTCATCAACTTCGATGCATTTTCAGTGATACATCACATTTTGCAGTGAAATATATTTTTCTTAATTCCTGTATTTCTTCTTGTATTCTGATAGGTTCCTACACTCAAATATAATGAACAATCAATTACTTGGTGAATTGTAGAATGCCATGGAGAGCAACAATTAATGGTTCTTAGTTAAATGTTTGATTTCTAGAATATATAATTAACATTTATTTAACCTCATCTCAGTTGATTGAAAACCAATTAAATTAACTTGTCTGTTCATCTAATTGTATTATAATTATAATAGTCATGTATATAATCGATTTTACTCATTAGATTAAGATATAATTTATTACTATATTTTAAATTAAAACAAAATTTTTTATTGTAAAATTTACCCTTATAATGATCCCAAAGAATTTCCAGAAAAACGTAATTTCATATATTGGCAAATTCATATTAAATTATATAACGTATGTCAATCATTTCTCGATAAATACAAATATGTAAATATAGGTATATTGAAAGATAACATTTCGATAATGAAAATTTAAGGGGGATTACAAACGGAACACTATTGAAATTTATTATTTTCATAGCATTTCATGTTATACATGCAGTGTACCTTCTATGCAATATCATATTTTCCTGATTTGAGTAGAAAAATTTCAAAACGTAATAATATTTCACTGAAAAATTTCATTTTTCTCCGGAATATCAACGAAGGATGCAACTTATCAACATTTTCGACAATTACCTGTAATCTCTGATTTATATAAAAAAAATTGGATTAAAAGAAAAATTTCTTCAAGCGCTTGCTGGCGGGGTCTTCTGGTTTCCACCCGAATGCAGTCCCACCTTTCCTTAAAAGTAATACAGGGAGCAGCAATGATGAATGCAAAGATTAATTCAAATCACACACCCTTATCCATTTACCCTTGGCATGCTCCATATTGCATTTGCAAAACAGTATTCACGCAAGCATTGTCCATAACTATTTATAATATATATTTATATTTATAATTTGAATTTGAGCTGTATGTATTTAAAAATTAAGTAGAAATCAATGTCAACAAAATTTAATGTAATCCACACATTTAACATTAAAAATGAAAAATTTTGTGTAGAATCGTTGTATGTGCCAGTATATGTGAATAAAACTTTTTGGCTTACTTCGTTTCTCATTTACTATGTATATTTTTCGAGTGACTCTATAAATAAGTCATCGATTCTGAAAAATAGTGGTATAAGGTAGGCTTTAGTTATCCAAACAAAATTGCGAGCCAGATTTCAATCCAGAAGAACCTATACCTACTAGAATATTCTATATAAAAAATTGGTTCAAGCCCTGTGGACAGGAGCTTTCTGGCGCTCTAGTTCAAACAGACAAATTATGTCTCCAAACGTATTGGTTTCTCAGAGTTGAGAATTATATCAATGTATTCTTATGATAGAACTGCATCATAAAGGAAATAAAATTCAAAAAATAGTTTATTTATCAGGATTAAATGAGCAATCTGAGAATGAGAACTGCACCATGGATGAAATCAAATTAAAATAGCTGAAATGAATTTGACTCTCTCTTGAAGAACAGGATGACATGTACGAGTATGAACACAGAGGATATAATAAAGCTTAGATAGAATAATTATAGCATTCTGTGAAAACATAGAAGTACGATTCATTATTGAAATTTCGAAAAATCATATCTCCGAAAAAATTAGCTTGTTGGAGTTAAAAATGATATCAATGGATTTTTATGGTGAAACTGCATCTTAAATGAAAATTGAATTTGAAATTTGTTACTTAAAAACAAATTTTTTTTTCGTTACTCCGAAACTATCTGGACTATTTCGCCCAATAGCGAATTTACCCGAGATATTCATCTCCCTAACCTACTCTGAAAATTTCAACTGCCTAGCTCATTCCGTGCGAGAGTTATTGTAGAAAAAAAATTTTAAAATTTTCAAAAATTTTTTTTGACACTTTGCGCTAACCTGGTCAACACAAAACTGCGTATGTGATGATTCTACAATTTGATGCTAAATTTCAGATAAATCGAGTGATAGGTTTCGGAAATATTCATAAAAAATGTGTTTACTAAAATCGGCTATAACTCCGAAACCGCTTGATGGATATCATCCTATATATTTACGCTCCAAACCGACCTTGCAAATTTCAATCCTCTAACTCCTTTCGTTCGAGAGTTATCGTGCCTACGGCCGGCCGGCCGGACTGGCCGGACAGAATTTATTTCGACCTCGGATTCTTGATCAGTGAGTCGAACCAAATCGTTTGAGAACATTTTCAGCAAAAAATTCCAAAATTACAGACATTTGGGCAAATTGATAAGCACTCTGTTTCGAGGAACTAGAGCGCCAAAAATGATTTCATGAAAGTAGTAAAATTCGAAACTGTTTCCGGTCTAAGCAAAAAAGCATCTTCTGAGAAATATATATATAACAGCTGAACACAACAGCTGTTGTCGTGGCATGCGATTTTATCTCAAACCGACAAAACTGTTTCTGCGCATCGACCATTTCACACGGGTAGCACTTCAGACTCAAACAAAGAATTGGAGAAAAGCACTGACTTGAAGTCAGGAGCTTTTGAGCGCATGTTCCATTGTCTATTCACGACTTATGCGTAGACGATCGAGCTGAAATTCGGTATTCTATTGTAAAATGGCTAGAAGTTGTCTACAGAATTTCAGCTGATCCCGACGCACAGTTGCTGGAAAAAATGGAAATTTAATGTTAAACAAACAAAATTACTGTTAATAATGTTCTATTCACCTGTATTGGACCCTCTTGATCAAATTTACCATCAATATAGACCGTTTTCTCAGCTTTTATAAGATATGAAAACATTTCGTAAGTACCATTTTAATGACAGACTTGAGTAATGATAGAATCCTCTTCACAGAATTTTCAATTCTGACATATCGTCGCCTTGGTGGCCAAACGCCAAATAGCCAAAATTGATTTTTGGTAAACAAAGTATTAAGAAATTTTCAAAGAATGTATTGGTCGAAATTTTCGCAAAACCTCGATTGAAGAGCCTTCAAATGGAAGTACTAAGAGTCTAAGGATTAACTTTTTTCATGCGCCTGTATCTTAAAATCGATTTTTCCCAAAGCAGTGCTGTTGTGGCTTAGGCCTTATGGCTTCCAAGGCGACGATATGTATTCTATGAGAATTGAATTTCGTTAAATATCTTATAATATACGAAAAAACTCAAGTTTCAAGTAATTTTATTGATAGATTAAATTCACTAAATATACTATCCTTCAAAGTTATTATTGCGATAGAAATTAAAAAAAAAAACGACAAAGTATAGTTTTGGCTACGGGAACCGATCCCGTAATTTCATTAGGTACTCACCTTCGATATATTTGCACAATCTTCTAATTTCAGGATATGATATATTGACGAAATTCCGCGAAAATTAGTGCGTCGGCATTCTACAAGTAATTAACAAGTTTCAATTCAATTGAGTGGTATATTTTAAAGTTATAGAGGAAATAACAACAAAATTTCAGATGGGTATAGCTTCGAAATCGTTTGGCCGATTTTGAAATCATAATATTTTTTAAATTTTCGAGTGACATGATCCCCCCAACATTCCACATACGACTTTGCGTCGGTATTCTGCAACTAGTTACCAAGTTTCAATTTGATTGGATCTGTATTTTTGCGCGTATGTTCTGCGGAACATCGCGTTATAGTTTTGCCCAAATGTCTGTAACTTTCGAATTTTTTGACGAAAATGGTCTCAAACGATTTAGTTCGACTCCCCAATGAAGAATTCGAGGTCAAATTTGATTCTGTCCGGCCGGCCGTCCGGCCGTTGCCACGATAACTTGAGAACGAAAAGAGCTAGCGACTTGAAATTTTCAGGGTGGGTGGCGCATCCCAATACGACGGACAAGTTTGTTAATGGGCATAATCGACCCAGTGGTTTCCGAATAATAATTTTGTTTTTAACCAATATAAATTCGATCGAATTGAAACTTGGTTAGTAGTTGTAGAATATGAACCTAAGCACGTTTGTGAAATTTTGTGCGAATCGTATGGCTAGAAAATTAAAAAAAAATTATTAAAAAATATTTTTGTTGTCACGATAACTTGAGAACGGAAAGAGATAACGGCTTGAAGTTTTCAAGTTAGGATGTGCACCAGATCGCGACATTTCAGTTTGTTTATGAGCATAATCGGCCAAACGGTTTTAGAGTTATAGCCATCTGAAATTTGGTTGTTTTTTGTTCCTCATTAACTCGAAAAATATTAAACCGATTGAATTCAATCATGGTAATTAGTTGTAGAATGCCAACGCAAAAATTCAAGCAAAATTTCGTGAGGATATTATTTGTAAAAAATTTTACAAAAATAATTGAAAATTGAAAAAAAAAATTCTATATATCAGTAACTATTCGTTTGAAATTGCTGAAATTTTGCAAGAGCCTTCATAACCTAACTCTACTGTCAAGTTTCAAGTCTTAACACGATCGGTTAAATATTGTTGGAGATTCTAGCATTCTTGTGTGAGTGCAGTACTGCAGTAGATGGATGACCGTTGCCTCGATACCTTTCGAACGAAAGGAGATAGGGACTTGCAATTTTCAGGGTAGGTTGCGTATCCGAAAGGGAGAGTTGATTTCGTTTTTGGGCATAATTGGTTAAACGGTTTCCGAGTTATACCTACCTGGAATATTATTTCCTTGATAACTCAAATAATAAATATTCTATCGAATTGAAGCTTGGTAACTAGTAGTAGAAAATCATCATAGAGAAGTGTTCAAAATTTTGTAAGAACCGTACCCCTAGAAAATGTCAAAAAAATCACGAAAAAAAATTGGTTCAAGCACTGACGTGAAGTCAGAAGCTTTTGCGCGTATGTTCTATTGTCCCTTCGTCTGTATTGGACACCCTTAGTCGAATTTACCATGGTAAATTATGTTGTCCATTCTCCTGTATTGGACACTCAATTCGAATTAAGAGTGTCCAATACAGGAGAATGGACAACATAATTTACCATGGTAAATTCGATTAAGGGTGTCCAATACAGAAGAATGGACAATAGAACATACGCGCAAAAGCTTCTGACTTCACGTCAGTGCTTGAACCAATTTTTTGTATTAATTTTTAAAAATTTTCTAGTGAAACATTATTTGTAAAATTGATTTGAAATCGTTATATAAACGAAAATACTGGATCGAAATGCGTAAAATAGGGTATATTGGACTTATTCTAATTAATTAAACTTGATCGGATGTATACCATAGAAGATATTAGGGAAATACAGAAAAATCACAAAAACTAAAATTGGAAATTTAACATGACATGTTTTGGGGAACAGCTAGCTACCAATTGTCTGTAATGTTCGAATTTTCTGCCGAAAATAGTCTCAAACGATTAGGTTCGAGTCACTGATGAAGAATTCGAGGTCAAATTTGATTTTGTCTGTCCGGCCGTTATCAAGGTAGCTTTTGAACGGAAAGAGATAGCGACCTGAAAGTTTAGGTGTAGGTGGTGTGCCGAAATGTGACAGACAAGTTAGTTAATGGACATAATCGGCCTAATGGTTTACGAGTACCTACTTGTTGTTGTTTTCAACCAATACAGACCCGATCGAATTAAAACTTGAAGAATACCGACAAAAAGACGTACGTGAAATTTTGTGGGGATTGTTGATTGTTGATTGAGTAAATTTTGAAAATATTATCTATCTCACGATAACTTGAGAACGGAAAGAGATAGTGACATGAAATTTTCAGGCTAGGTTGCGCATCCGGATAGGACAGTTGAGTTCGTTGTTGAGAACAATCAGCACAAATAATGCTTTCGGAGTTATACCCATCTGGAATATTATTGCGCTCGTGTTCCGCAAGGAACAGCGTGCTATCATTTCGTCGCAATGTCTGTATTTTTCGAATTTTTTGCGAAAATGGTCTCAAACGATTGGGTTCGACTTGATGAAGAATTCGAGGTCAAATTCCATTCTGTCCATCCGGTCCGGCCGGCCGGCCGTTAGCACGATACCTCTCGAACGGAACGAGTTAGAGCGTTGAAATTTGCAGGGTAGTTTTGTAGCGTAAATATCTCGGACAAATTCGGGCGAAATCCCGAACGGGCGAAATCCAACAAGCGGTTTCGGAGTTAAGGCCGTTTTTAGTAAAAACGTTTTTTTATTAATATTTCCGGAACCGATCACTCGATCTATCTGAAATTTGGCATCAAATTGTAGAATCATGACCCTTATATGCCTGCGAAGTTTTGTACTGACCGGATGGCCATAAAGTGGCAAAAAATATTTCAAAAATTTTGAAGTTTTGTTTCCACGATAACTCGAATAATACTGATCTGATTGAATTGAAACTCAGTAGTTAGATGCAAAAGACCAAAGCAAACACTTTCGCAAAATTTCGTGAAGATCACGTGACATGAAAAAATCAAAAAAATTACTACTATTTTGCGGAATATTTTGCTTGAAATTCCGTAACCTATTTTTCTTTTGAGTTCATGCTGCCTTTTCCGAGCATTTTTCGTTGTGTGCATGCGCAGATGAGAAGTCATTTAACTGCTGTAGTTTTGGTCAGAGAGGATTGGGGTTTTGGGGTGGCGGATGCTATTCCTCCATAGGATTAAAAATCCGATATCTCCTGAACCACTAGTGTTGGAGAATGGGAGTTTTTTGTAAGATGGAAGTTCGTTTACAGGATGAAGGTCTGGGAATTGATCAAAAAACCACTTCTTAAAACAACGCCGACTAGTTTCGGTTTTATTCTAAAACCTTCTTCAGGGCTCTGAAATGAACACAAAATTTTTCTATTTAGTACACATTATTAAATTAACAGCTAAAATTTTGAAAAACGGGGACATTACAATTGTATATATATAATATGTAAAGTTGTCTACACAAAGAAGCAATATTACAAATATTACAATCAACAAAAGCAGCAATCAATCTATCATATCAACAGTCAATATACGGACGTTCAGTTTCCAGTCAACGTTCAGTATTTGCTGAGTTTAGGAGAAAAATGTAACTTACCTTATACTAGATCTAATTTTCCCTTGAAGGATTTAATTTTGGATGTAGAGTTCATTCTGTCATCATGTAACGATGAAAACAGCGCAAATTTAGTTCGAAATTCCATTGTAAATTTGATTACTAATTTCATCAACTCAAGATCACATAAAGGAAAACAAGCACTGACGTGAAGTCAGAAGCTTTTGCGCGTATGTTCTATTGTCCATTCTTCTGTATTGGACACCCTTAATCGAATTTACCATGGTTAATTATGTTGTCCATTCTCCTGTATTGGACACTCTTAATTCAAATTTACCATGGTAAATTCGAATTAAGTGTCCAATACAGGAGAATGGACGACATAATTAACCATGGTAAATTCGATTAAGGGTGTCCAATCATAGACAAGATATACGTATATATATATACGTATACCTTCGATGCAGTGAACTTTCGGTGCAGTGAACTTTCGATGCAATGAGTCTTCGATGGAGTGAGGAGCACCGGAGCTGGAAATTTTATTTCTGAAGATGAGAGTTCAGAGCATTGGTTGATATAAAGGTCCCTACATCCATCACATGCTGAACATGAATATTTCTGCCTACACAGAACACAACTGACTCTCCTAACTCGTACAAGCTCCTAGGAGCTTCTGAGTGGTCTCTTCAGGAAAGACCTAGGAGCATCAGTATAATAATAGTCGTTATAGCAGGCGTGCCAAAGTAAATTGACACCAAAAGTTAGTTCTTTTTTAGCTTTTTTCTTCTATAATTGTGAAATCAATTTGCATTGGCACGCCTGCTAATAATGAAATGATAAACTCCTGAACACCTGATTACGGAATGTGTCGTCATCTCGAACCAACGCAAGGAATGCTTTTGGCAAGAAATCTGCGGCAGGGAAGACGTAGCCTCCTTGAAGCCATCCCAGATACTGGAGTTCATCAGAAATCCGGAACCGAAAGGCAGTAGATGGTGATGACAGCTCTGACGGGGGGCAAAAAAAACTTTAAGTTTGCAGTGTAACGTTACTCTCTATAACAATATACAATTTAATAATGAATTTATAATGATTATATTAACCTTCCTAGGTCTTCCCTTAAGTGACCCCTTGGAAGCTCCTAGGAGCTTGTGCGAATTAGGAGAGTCAGTTGTGTTCTCTGCAGGCTTTGTTACTGTATGCTTACGCCAGCTTAGGCACAGCACTGGCAATTTTTGAAACAACAGTGAATGGTGGCCACTATAACCTGACTAGATCTCCGATTCGCTCTATCCATTGAGCTTGAAGTGCTCATCATTCGATTCAAATTGGTTAACGTGAACAATCGTGCCGAAGAGTACGGACTTCACATCGGTGCTTCTTTATATTTTCTCAAGTTATTTTTTAACAAATCTGTTCATTACTGCAGTCTGGTCTGCGCCTATTACTTTTACCGTCGGTCGAAAGAAGAAAAAAAAATGCGGTCATGGACCCCTATCAGGAACGAAGTTCCTTCCGCCCCTTCTCCACTATAATATAATATAATATAATATAATATAATATAATATAATATAATATAGATCTTCCAAATATAGGTATCAATCAAATTCGTCCCAAAAATGGCACAAAAGACATATGTTGGCTCAGCACCAGACCCTCATGACCTCTCAACGGAATTCACTTGCATCGTAGCACACTATAAACAGCCACCGTACTTATGCGCATGCGCAGTTCAGCCTCCACTGATAATGCCTTCTGTAAAGCTGCTGTCACCCATGGTGTAAGAATACAAGGTGCGCATCTCTATACCCACATACGCTGCCAGCCTGACGTCACATTGAGCGACAAGGCTCATCATTGAATCGTTGGGAATGTTTAAATTGCACTACTTTGCTCCTAGAGTGACGTCATGCGCCAGCACGGACGAAAATAACCTTCGTTTTTAGCACACCATGTCTTCTTCCACCATGCTGTCACCCAAAACCTATATATACTTAGTTATCTGTGCCCAAAACCACGAACAAAACGTCTGCTCGTTCGAGGAACAAAAATTGGTTCAAGCCCTGTGGAAAGGAGCTTTTTGGCGCTCTTGTTCAAACAGACAAATTATATCTCCGAAAGTATTGGTTTCTCAGAATTGGGAATTATATCAATGGATTCCTATGATAGAACTGTATCATGAAAGAAATTAAATTTAAAAAAGTGTCGTTTAAAAAAATGCTTCAAAAATTATCTCTGAAAAAAAAAGAGCAATCTACAATGCTTCAATGCTTTAATGCTTCAAAAATTGTCATTAAATTTATTTATCAAGATTAAAGGAGCAATCTACAATGATTCAACCTTGTGGAATTGGTTGCTGCAACTTACACTCGGTGCATAGTTTCCACAACTCGAAATACCTATGGAAAGGATCATCGAAATATCTAGAGCAGGAGTCACCAATTAGTTTCATTGGAGGTCCGTTCACAAAATCTGTATATCTGTCGCGATCCGTTTGATAGCATTATGATGGCATAAGAATTTGACTAGCAGTTAATCTAAATCCACTAAATCCAATATCAATAATTAGTAAATAAAACGAAAAGTTATCTGAATTTTTTTTATTAAGAATACATGTTTTCTGGAACAAGGGTCCGCAAAAAAAAAGGTTCGCGGTCCGCATCCGGACCGCCGTCCGCCATTAGGTGACCCCTGATCTAGAGCAAGGCTGGAGACAATCATAGCAGATTGTCCATTTATTCCTTATATTTGAGTAGGTAGTGGATTACGATCAAATTATTTTAATAGTTCCATATTAATTAATAAAATACTATCCTCTTTTCATAATTTGAAATTCAATAGCTCATACCACTAACACATTCTTTTCTGTATTATGAACCTTAACTCAAGAAAAAATGATCCAAAATATAGATCCATATTCCTGTATTTTTTTGATAGCAACATTATTAAAATGCTGTATATAGGAACATGTCTCACTACCACTATTTAAGGAAGTAAAAGGTAATATTAACCTCAGTGGTAAACGAACAGTTATTTCTTTTGATGATTCCATTATGTTCTTATTTCCTATTGCCTCCATAAACTACATCAAAACAGTCTTGTATATATTCACAAATTCAAGAATCGAATACTTGCTTTCCAAGAGAAAATATACGAATTGACAATATCTAATAGCTAGAAAATATGACATTTAGGAATAGTCACACAGACAGATTATGTGTTCACCTTCTGTGAATACTTAGAACTTACGATGTATTATTGAAACTTTCAAACATCATATCTCCGAAAGTATTAGCTTGTTAGAGTTGAAAATGATAACAATGGATTCTTAAGATGAAACTGCATCTTTAAAAAAAATTGAATTCAGAAGTTGTATTGTAAACAAAATTTTTTTTCGTTACTCCGAAAGAATAAGACCGATTTCGCCCAATAACGAACTTAACCGAGATATTTATCCCTCAAACCTACTCTGAAAACTGTCTAGCTCATTCCGTTCGAGAGTTATGGTGTTAACGGCCGGCCGGACAGAATCGATTTCGACCATGTATTCTTGATCAGTGAGTCGAACCAAATCATTTAAGACCATTTTCAGCCAAAAATTCGAAAATTACAGTCATTTGGGCAAATTGAAAAGCACTCTGTTCCGAGGAACAAGAGTGCTAAAAATAACCGGAAAAGACAGCGTGAGTATCAAAATTGGCTCTAGGGCCACGGTGCGGGTACTCCAACTCGAAAGCAACGCTATTTCCCCGATATTTACTTGCAGGCGCACAGAATTGCCATGCATTTTTTTTGGAACCTCGCAATATCGGCTCAGCACCACACCACAGCCCTCTATAGAGCCTGGAACACAGTCTGACAACGCCGCAATTTATCGTCTCTTAGAGGCCTACTTCTTCAATGCGGCAGCGCGAGATATCGTTTATTTCGAATTTAAAACTCTAGTGAATTCATTATTAAATAGTTTCTTTCTGGGTTTTCTCTCCCAAACTCTGAAAAATATTTGTTAAATAATAATTTATTATTTTGTGAATTGCTTCTGCTTAAGGAACACAAAATATTTGTCAGAAGCAATAAATCGAACAATGTTGCCTACAAAACAATAACGAAACAACATCAACGACTATTTCATTTAATTATGAATATACCTCCCACTGCATCCTTTAATGATTATCTAGTCATATAATGAATTCATAGAATAGGTTTACTTGCTTGGAATGCCTGGATGAATAAACATTATGAGTCCCTACTTGGCAATATATTGAATAACTACATTTCATTCTGCAGAATATTTTTGAGATCAAGTTGAAATAGAAACCTACGTAGTTGTTATTCAATTCATTTTTCAGCAAGAACCACGGGAAGTTGTAGGGTGAACTAATCTTCTAAAAAAAATATTAACTTAAATAAAATTCTCAAAATAAATATATATTTTATTTTTATTTATTTATTTATTTTATTTTATTGACAAGATGGAATACAAACAGGTGACACAGTCACCCACAAACAGTATTCACATATTTATATTCAATGGAAGCTAGAAAAATATTACAGTGAAACCAAAAAAATCATTCACAAAAAAAAATCAAAAACAAAACAAAAAACCTCTTTCCTTCCCCTATTAAGAAAAATTATCTGAAAATATACTTTCGTTTTATAATAATTTCGATGTGATGGAAGATGTCAAAATCATCCATATGATCATTACACAGCTGAAGTACTCTGCAAATTGGTGAGTTATAAGCTCTATTAGTATTGCTGAAGGGTATGTGGAAGGTATATTGACATCTGAGAGATCTTACAGGTAGGTATATGAAAAGATATTCTACCAAGAATTTCGGCGGAATCAATTATGTTGTTAAATATTCTGTGGATGAACAATATATAGTGTCTATTTTCCTTTTGTTCTCCAGCAAACCGAAATGCCTCAGCCGTATAAAATAATTATCCTGGTTACCTGGGCTCATATGGAAATTAGATCTGTAACACAAAAACCTCAAGTACCTATTCTGCACTTTTTCCAAACGAGAGATATTATGTATTGTAAATGGGAACCCAAATAAGTGACGCGTAATATATAATATATAATATATAATATATAATATATAATATATAATATATAATATATAATATATAATATATAATACTGCCGTAATAAGGTAAAAGGCAGTAACTGACATTTTCATCATAAACGAGATATTAGCGCAACCGGCCTAAGCAGTAACTTTCCCAACTATTACACTGGGTTTGGTGATCCTATCTCATCAACTAACGCCAAAACAAACTCTGGCAAACAGCAGTAACTACAAGGTCAGCTGTTAATGGTATGGTAAATAGCAGTAACTAACATATTTCCTATAGCAAAAATTGTATTCAATAGTGAAATAATAGATATTTAGTAGTAATTCTTAATCCTTGTCCCAATAAAATTGAATTAAAGATAAGAAAAAAAACACCCAAAAACTTAAACTGCGATTATCTCAGAATCATAGTATTTGCAGTTACTGCCTTTTACCTTATTACGGCAGAATATATAATTTGCTGGATATATATGAGCGATATATTCTCATACAAAACAATTACAAGACTAATAAGGTAGGCTAAAGAAAATTGTGATAAAATCAAATTAGAGTTTGTCCTTTTTAGGTTTTTACTATGATGGTGGGTTTCTGCTATCTCCAAATGTTTCCGTTTCTTTTCCATTCGGTCGTCATTCAAATTTTTTCAGTAAATTTACGAAAACAGTACAAAATGAATTTAGAATGATTTTCGAATGTAAACAACGACTATAAGTTTCTGTGTTCTAAATAATAAATGTCCAATTCAATGGCACGAAGAGTAAATTCACATAAAATTATTTTTCAATCTGAACTGTGTGAAATTTTTGATAAAACCAATTGATAAATTCTGATTCTGAATAGCATGAAAGTAGATTAGTGAGTTGATACCATCTGCTCCGGGTTAGATCGAAAGGAAGAATCCATTTCAAATCACTGCAGGAAATCTTGACATTCTTGATGAATAATTTAAGATGAAGGTCCTTATTGATTTGAACTGAAGCATATACAGATGAAGACTTTTCGAAGTTGAATATATAAAAATAAATAGATTCTTTGAGCTTCTCGATCTCCCATCCAGACGAATCAATTTTTGATGAAAAATTATTAGAAAGGTCATCAGAATCTTTTATAAAATCGAAAGAAATGAAAGCTTCTATTTCACTCATATTTCTAGTCCTTCTTATTATCTATAGTCTCAACTGAAATGCAGGTACTCATCTCCAAGTAGATATAACCCAAAGGAAATTTCACTATTTAGGTACAAATTGATTAATCACAGATCATATTATATCCAAGCATATATCACTATATTGCACTAATTCACAGTTCACACCGTTAACTTATACACAAAAATTCCACGAAATACCCGCGAAAAACAATAGGTATTGGTTAATTCCAGATTATCCATTTAATAACAATAATGTCACTAACTAACGTTCGACTGAATCTTCTGGCATACGACTCATAGCGGTGTTGCCATTTTATCATGTTCCAGACTTCTCATTGACTCCGCATTGACTACACCCATGACCACTAGACGTAAACCACTACCAATCTAACCCATACATTTTAAAACAAATTGTGTTCAGCGCATGCGCAGTCCACTTGGTGCTGAAAGTCCTCTCAAAACCAAATACACCTCACACAAAACTCCGATGCACCGGTGGCTGAGGAGATATCGCAGCTTCAATCCACACATGTACCGACCCTTTCAAGGGGATTCTATAGAGGACTAGCATCCTTCCCCTCGACTCTCTCAGGTCCAACCTGTCACCTCCTAGTGGTGAGAGTCGGTAACGTCCCTTTCGGGGGGCGGCTAAGAACAGGCAATGGCAACCATGGGGGGAGTGAAGTGCCAACCCAGCGCGCCTCCAGGTGGCGGATAGGAGGGGGCCTCCAACGATGATTTTTTTTATGAGGAGGAGGTCTGCGTGGGAATACTGGGGGCTCGTTGTGCGTAAAAACTCAATTGGCAGCCCTCAAATACCATGCCGCGGACCAACTTCACCTGTCCCGGCTGTAGTGTCGTGGCTAAGGGATTGCACACAAGGTTACGATGCCAAGTGGTATCTCGAGTCAACCTCGGGACCATCTTGTTATACCAACGCACCCTGGCTGTCTGTGGTCATGTCTCACGGGTCAGTGGAGTGGGGGGGGTCTTGGCTTAATCGCCCGGACCGAGAGGAAATAACCTCATTAAAAATTCTAAATCCAAGGTGGGAACCCAGGCCGAGGGATGCGTGGCTAGATAGAAGACTAGTCTTAACTGGATTCGACCTTGGAGCACCTGGGGGAACTCCATTGTATTCAACCCCTTACCTCTGCAAGCGGGGCTCTGCAGAGGTGGACCGTTAGGACCCTAGCTTTTCGTGGGAACAACATGGAAAAAAAAAAGAAAAAAGTGTTACCACTGGAAAGGGAGTGGAGAAACCCTCCACCTCCTCATCCGGGCACCCAGCAGAGGGGAATAAGGTCAAGGGACCGAGGAAACACCGTCTGCCGTTCGACCTGCCCAAACCGGGTCAACCGGGCGGCAGAGATGATCCACTGAGGAAAGGACTCAGTGGAGCAGGGGTGCGGAAGTACCTGCGACTCCTCCATCAAGGTCTTGCACCTGAGGAGGCTAGGAAGCAGGCTCTTCAGCGCCCAGCCCCGACGGAGATTCCTTCGGGGAAAGCACACAGCAAGAGAGGCCCGGAGCTTTAAACACCTCCTCAGCGGTCTCCGCCGAAGAAACAAAGAACAGCTGCAGCAAAAACCGGGCAAGCCACTGGCTATGCAGCAGCTGTTAAAACAGGAAAGGTGACCAGGGTGGGAATTGAGCCCAAGGATTACCCTAGGGCCACCCTGGAAGCCGGGCAGCTCTCCGCCCTAGAGGATACTCTGGTGGAGGAGATATGCCAGAGCAAGGAAAGGGGGATCCACTTCACAGGAGTTCATTTCCGCTGTGGAATGATGCTTGTGGATTGTGGGTCCCAAGGATCGGCGGACTGGCTAATGAAGTCAGTGCCGAAACTTAATTCTTGGGAGGGACCCGAATTGGTAGCGCTGAGTGGAGATGACATCCCTAAGCCTACCAATATAACGGTCTTCTTCCCAAGAAGCCTCGACATGGAGACGGAGAAAATCCTCCGACTTGTCGAGGTTCAGAATTCCAACCTCAACACTGGGGCTTGGAAAATTCTGAGCTCCAGGAAGGAGGGAAAAGGCACAGTCCTCACGATTGGGATTGATCAGCAATCCGAGGAAGCTCTGAAGGCAGAGGGGGGTCGTCTGATCTTTCGCTTTGGACGTATCCCCGTCTCAGGGCTAGGAAAGAAGGACAGCTCTGCTGAGGGTCAGGGAGACGTGGAGATGCCCTCCACATCCCGAGAACCCGAAGAGCAAGGTTCGCGTGAAGGGGCGGGCCCGAGTCAGTCCAAAACCTACTCCGGCTCTGCTAGGTCGCCTCGAGAAGCGGAGACCTCCTCTGCGACCCGGGGGACTGGGCAGAGCTGCTCGGTGGCTGCGTGTCTGACCACAGGCCAAGAGACCTCCTCGAATTCTGGAGAGAATAACTCTCCCATGGAATTAGAGGAGGGACAGGGGAAGTTGAAGGAGGGGGACATTTAGAAGCTGGATAACCAGCTTCTATCACCTCACACAATTAGCCTTCATCTTCACGAGGGTGGCGCAAGTTAACCTGCATCATGCGAAGGGAGCTTCAGCAGTGATTGTGAGGTTATTTGCAAGGTTGCAATTGGGCATTGTTCTGATCCAGGAACCCTGGATCAACAAAGAAGGCCAAATCAAGGGTTTGGCTTGTAAGGACTCAAGTCTGATTTATGACCATAGGCAGGTATCTCCACGTGCCTGTGTGCTCATAAGAAACAACATTAAATATATTTGTGTTTCAGATTATATGTCTCGGGACCTGATTCCCATCATGGTACACCTCAATCTAGGGGGCATTGAAAGAGACATTGTCATTGCATCCGCATACTTGGCTGGAGACGGGACAATAACACCGCCACTGCAACAGCAAAGGGCTGTCAATTATAATTGGTTGTGACGCCAATGCGCACAATACTGTTTGGGGAAGCACAAACAATAACGCTAGAGGTGAGTGTCTACTTGAATATCTTTTAGCTAACAACCTCGAGACTGTTAATGTAGGGACAACACCCACTTTTGTCACGAGAGCAAGAGAAGATGTCCTGGACGTAACAATCGCTTATGTTGCTGCCAAGAAAAACATCACTTCCTGGAGAGTGATGAACGAACCATCACTCTCTGATCATAGGATTATCGAGTTCAGGGTAGAGGGAGATAACACCTCGGTGTCCTCAATCCGAAATCCCAGGAAGACGGACTGGTTTCTTTACAGGACCCGTCTGACGGAAAACCTAGAACAAATCGGGACAACTGGGGCAAAGCACCTTTATGACCTGGAAAAAACAGTCGAGCAGGTCAGTGAGGCAATAATGGGGGCTTTTCACTCCAGCTGCGCATTGACCAAAGCTCGACTAAGTAAGGAAGCTCCTTGGTGGAATAAGAACCTGTCAATCCTCAGAAAGGAGGTGCGTCGGCTCTTTAATAGGGCTAAACGAGACGATAATTGGCAGGGGTACACTGAGAAACTCACTGAGTACAACAAAGAGATAAGGAGGGCCAAGAGGCTTAATTTTCAAGCATTTTGTGAAAATATCACTTCCACTCACACAGCAGCCAGGCTGCAGAAAGTCATGGCAAGAGGGGGAACTAACCCAACAATGTCGCTCAAGAAGCCAGATGGGTCATACACTGAAGGAGAAGAGGAGCGATCGACTCTTCTTCTCAAAACACACTTTCCAGGTAGCGAACCCGTAAGTAGTATTGAAACAGCAATGGAGCATACTAAGAACGCCCGCAAGGATGATTGGGATATTGCTAAGGAACTATTTACAAAGCAACGTCTTGAATGGGCAATAAGTACCTTTCAGCCGTACAAATCCCCAGGAGTGGATGGAATTTTTCCGGTACTCCTGCAGAAAGGGATGGAAGAAATTCTACCCCATCTGCTGACGATTACTAGAAGCAGCTTAGCATTGGGCCACACACCTAGAAAATGGAGAAGGGCTAGAGTAACCTTCATTCCAAAAATAGGGAAAAAAGACGGGACTGACCCTCGATCATTTAGGCCCATTTGCTTAACATCATTTTTACTTAAAATGATGGAGAAAGTAGTGGATAACTACATAAGAACGGAGAGTCTGGAGAATAAACCACTTCACAAATGTCAGCATGCCTACAGGGCGGGTCGATCAACAGAGACTGCCTTGTATCAACTGACTGAAGTCATCCAGAGAACTCTGAATAATAAAGAAATCGCAATGTGTGCATTCCTGGACATATCTGGGGCCTTTGACAACACAACACACGTGTCTGTCAGAGAAGCACTTAAAAGGCGGGGTGTCAACAATACCATAATAAAATGGATGTATGACGTGCTGACGACGAGGACAGCTGAGACATTGGGGGGAAAACAACCCATCTCTGTCAAAGCCACTCGCGGGACACCTCAAGGGGGGGTATTATCTCCCCTCCTATGGAGCCTGGTAGTAGATTAACTACTACACAGGCTAACGGAGCTTGGCTTCGAATGCGTAGGCTATGCTGACGACATAGTTCTAATAGTGAGAGGCAAATTCGAGGGCATCTTATGTGACTTACAACAGGAGGGCCTCAGAATTATTGAGCAGTGGTGCCAGTCGGTGGGGCTGAGTATTAACCCAACCAAGACCACAGTAATTCCATTCACCCGGAAAAGAAACCTTCCAGCCATAAAATCTCTCTCATTAAATGGAGAAGTGATTGACTGGAAGACTGAAGTTAAATATCTGGGAATAACTCTGGATAGCAAGGTTCTGTGGAACAAGCATGTGGATATCACTGCAAGTAAAGCAATAAGAGCTCTGATGGCGTGCAGATGTCTATCCGGTAAGACTTGGGGCTGTAGCCCTAAAATACTGCGATGGATGTACGTCATGATTGTGAGACCAATAATTACCTATGGGGCAGTAGTCTGGCATGCCAAAGCAGATCAGACAACTACTAGGAAAGCGCTTGACAAAGTGCAAAGGCTAGCTTGTGTGTGCATCACGGGAGCTATGAGAACGTGTCCAACCAGGGCACTTGAGATCATCACAAAACTCTCACCTCTGCATCTAGTGATTGAGAGGTTAGCCCATGAGGCCATCCTCAGAATATCTAAGGAAGGTACAGGAACTGAGAGGATTAAATGTCAGAGAGCCTGGACCTCTTTGACTAATTACATCCCATCAGTGAACCTTCCTAGTGATGCAATGGTCAAAAAAGTAAGCATTGAGAAGAACTTCACCACGATGCTAAGTAGAAAGGAAAAATGGGAAAGGGAGTTCACCACCCAGACTTTCAAAGAAAATACCATAAAATGGTACACAGATGGCTCAAAAACCACGACGGGAGCTGGCGCTGGGGTATATGGGACAGGCACCAAGTGCGCACTATCGGTAGGCTCCCGTTTGAGTATCTTTCAGGCAGAATTACTCGCAATCGAAAGATGTGCAGATGTTAACCTAGAAAGAAAATATCAGAAATGCGACATAGCAATCCATTCGGATAGTCAATCTGCTATCAAAGCACTGAGCTCCCATGCCATCGATTCAAAGTTGATATGGGAGTGCCGAAGAAAACTAAATGAAATTGGCAAGAATAATAAGGTCTTTTTAGCCTGGGTCCCCGGTCACTCGGGAATCAAGGGAACGAAGAGGCCGATACACTTGCCAGAAAGGCAGCACGAACTCCTTTTATTGGCCCAGAACCTTTCAGCGGTATAGGATAATGCACCTACAAGAAAGAGTTTCTGGAGAAGGAGGAAACCAAAAGAGAAACACTCTGGCGGAATCTTCCAGGTTTGGTTCATTCCAAAAAGTTCCTTAGGAACTTTAAAGAAGTGAGATCCAAAAGGTATCTAGATCTCTGTAAGAATAAGTTACACCTGGTCACTGGCTTCCTCACAGGACACTGTCGCCTCAGGAAGCATTTGATGAGAATAGGTTTATCAGATACTGACGAGTGCAGATTCTGTGGGGAGGAGGAAGAAACTCCTCTTCACCTTGTTACAGAATGCCTCGCCATTGCAAGTCAGCGAAAGGAATGCTTTGGACAGGAAACCTGTAGGAGTGAAGACGTAATATCCTTGAAGCCTTCCCAGATATTGAGGTTCATTTATACTAGCTCTGATGGGGGGCACAATAGATCTCAAGGTCGCGGTGCAACGTAACCCCTTATCAATAATAATAATAAAAAAAATCCTTCCCCTCAGAACCCCCTAATCTCAGACGAAATTTCCGGCAGTTAAATCACTTATCATCTGCAAAATTGACGCAAGGACCATGCTATGGACACTTACTACACCTCGGAGTATACGCTATTTCCTCGAAACTGGGTTCCACACACATAGAATTGACCTGAGGTGTTAATATAGCCTTCCACTCCCTCCCCTCAACTCACTCAGCGTTCAACCACTTTTTGAATCGTATCTGTAGCTACACTCATTCAATCGCAAATGGACGAAAATTTATCGTGAATGACATATACTCGCACATATCGCAGAATATTCCGCGTTGAACATTTTTTGATTTTTTTTTCTAGTCTAAAAAAAAAAAAAAAAATATTTATTTGTCTAAACAGGAAGTACTCCCAATTACAAGACACAATTATAGTACAAAGTCGATAGGAAATCAATATTTTATATAATTCTAGGTTAAATCAAAATAAAGCACCAAAATCAACACGAATATTTGCTAATGGCGTCCCTGCTGGAGATACAGAAACTCTCTGAGCCTCATCTTGAAAGTCCTAACACCCACATCAGAAACACTAACATTATTGTATATGTTATTGAATTGTCGACACATAGCATAAACTGGTGACTTCACAAGTATATTAGTCCTTGGCTTAGGAAGGTACAGAAATTGCTCTAGTCTGCTACCGAGACGAGGGACGCGAAAGTTCAACCTGGCCAACAAATCAGGACAGTCCAAAATGAAATGAATAATTTTGTATACAATTAGGCACATGCAATAGACTCTTCTGTTCTCCAATGACATAAAAGAGAACCTGTTCAGGAGCTCATTATGGTCGTATCCCCGAGCTGGGTAGACACCATCAAATTTAAAAGCCAAATATTTTAAAAATTGCCTCTGAACAGATTCGAGTTGTTTGATGTAAACTCTATATAATGGATTCCAGACAAGGCAGCCATACTCAAGCTTAGATCGAACGAAAGCGTTGAAGAGGATAGTAAAACAACTGGAGTCCTCGAAATCTTTGCATAACCTGAAGATAAGGCCAAGCATTCTTTTTGCAGCAGCAGTAATGTTGTTAATGTGTGATGTAAACGTTAATCTATGGTCAAAATCAACACCTAGGTCACGTATTTGCTGTGTCCTCTCCAACCTTACATTATTTATTACATAGTTGTGCTCGATATAGGTGTTTTTCAGTGCGTATGTTATAGTCTTGCACTTATGAATATTGAGAGGAAGATTATTTGCGGTGCACCACTCATCTAGACTATCCAAGTCTCGCTGGAGCGACTCACAGTCCCGCGAGGTGAATATGGTCCTGAACAGTTTTAGATCATCAGCAAACAACAAGAAGTCGCAGAGTAGATTATTCCCTATATCGTTGATGAAAATCAAGAACAGAAGTGGTGCCAAATTACTGCCCTGAGGAACGCCACTGGATGCTGAGAAGGCATAGGATCTGTGACCTCTAAATTCAACATATAGAGTTCGATTAGTCAGATATGAGAGGAAGAGTACAAGTAACTGACGATCAAAGCCGAAGTTGTCCAACTTCTGCAGCAGAATTGTATGATCCACTCTGTCGAAGGCCTTTGAGAAGTCTGTGTAAATTGTGTCAACTTGTGTCTGATCATCTATAGCCTCACAAAAAAATTGTGTAAAGATTGTTAGATTAGTGGTCGTGGATCTCTTATTGATGAAACCATGTTGACTCTCTGATATAAGATTTCTTACGGAGGGGAAGATTCTATTGTACAAACACATTTCGAAGATCTTGGCAAAGTTGGACAAAAGCGTTATAGGCCTGTAGTTCGATATATCATCCAATTTACCTGATTTAAAAACAGGACATATGACGGATATTTTCCAAAGATCAGGAAAGCAGCTACTTTTTAAGACTAGGTTGTAAATTGTCTTCAGTGGCTTGGACAACACGTGAGCACAATCCTTTAAAATACAAGCTGGAATTCCGTCAAAGCCACTAGTAAAATTTGGCTTCAGTAATTTTAGGCAGTGCAAGACCTCACTCTCATCAATGGACCCCAGAGCAATAATTGGATTATTAGAGATTGCGTTAGTGCCTTGGGGAGTAATATTAGGAGGGTGATCAGTATAAGCACTCTGGAAGAAATCAGCAAAAGCATCCACAATATCAGGAGGTTTGTTATATTCAGCATTGTTCAAATGTAAAATACCAGGAATTCTCGAGGCTTTCTTCTTGTTGTGGAAATAACTCCAAAAGGCCGATGGATCACTCTTAATAGACTCCTCAGATTTGCGCTTATACTCTTCATAGGCTACAGCAATCCTGGACTTCACCAATTTTCGCAATGTTTTAAACTGAGCCCTCAAGTAATCATTCTTGGAGATTCTGAGTCTTCTGAATACTTTACTCTTTTCCCTGATTAGACCAATTATTTCTCTTGTATACCAAGCGGGGTATTTTTTATTGAAGTTCGACTTAAGAGGAACACACTGATTAAATATAGTAAAAAGAGTGTTGTAGAACGATTCCACTGCTAAGTTTGCATCAGTGTGAGTCTCCAAGAAAGTCAATTGGTGTTAAGAATCATAGAATAGAGAAGGGGGAAATTGGATCTGCGGAAATTGAATTTTACAATGGTTTCATCAAACTCGATACCTGCAACTGGTTTTGGAAAAGTGAGCACTATATCAAGGGCCGGATGATACCCATCTTCCGGGACAAATGGTACTTCATTATGTTCTATGTGACAGTGAACACTCGAGAAAACCAAGTCTAAGAGCCTGCCCAAGTCGTTTAAAATGGAATTGAATTGTTTCATATCATGAAAAACAGCAAATTGATCCAGCCTAACCAGAACATCATTGTTCCTGTTCTCACCACAGCCATACTCGGGTCGATTGAAGTCACCCAAAACCAATAAATCACTTCCATACATACACTCCAAAGATTCAAGCATATCAAGTAGATTAAAAATATGTGATACATTAGCTCTAGGAGGTATATAAATAACGAATACGTACAAAAGTTTATGCTTGTAAAGCACTTTGCACCCAACGACATCAATAGTGTGAAAATCATCACGAAATTCCGACAAGTCAATATCCACAGCATCACAGTCACTTCTAAACGCCACCAGCACTCCACCACCGCGAGATACCGCATTGGCTTCCAGATTTCTGTCACTTCTGAATACGGTATAATTGTTAGAGAAAAGTTCCATACTGCACAGGTTTGGTTGAATCCATGTTTCAGATGTCGCAACGATGTGATATTCACTAGATGAAACAGATTTATAGAATTCATGAGTTTTTGTATTCAATCCTCTAACATTTTGATAGTAGCACTGAAGATGGAGCGCCCCCCGTTTAGACTTCTCTACCAGTTTTTCTGCACAATTGTAGGCTCACCATGGAAATATCTAATTTTTAAGTTAGTCTCTCCCTTCGCAGTCCGCTCATTAACTTCAGCTTTCACTTGGCGGTATTGTTCCATCTGATAGGGCGTTTTGTCAGATGTTATGAACAGATTCTTGAATTTTTCATTCGCCCGCTTCCTTATATCCAAATATCATCTCATCTGCAGGAGCCTTAGACTGAAACATTATTTTTATTGGCCTAGGTTTCCTCGCTTGATCGCCGCTTGTGCGACCAATGCGAACAACCTTGTAGCACCTTCGCTCAATTTCTGGATTGAAGAACTTCACCAACTCATCAACAGTGCCCCTCTCAGCCGCCCCATCCTCCGGTAAATTAAAAACCATCACATTATTCTTCCTTGTTTCTCTCTCAGCAACCTCCTTCAGCACTCGACCGAAGTCAATTCCACCATCGGTCTGATGACTTCCCCTACTGGTTTTCAAAGCTTCCACCTCCTTTTTCAAGTTGGTAACAGCCTGAATAAGTGCCGGAACTTGATGTAATCCGTTGGTACAATTCTCACAAAGGAATCGCAAAGTTCTCTTCCTCAGCTGCATGCATTTTATTTCAGATGCAGTCAGATCCGAACAGGAGGAATGTACGGGTCTCCCACATGAGTCACATTCAAAACAAGCGTCATCACCTTTCAGGTCTTCTTTACATTTGCAGCATCTGACTGGCATGTTGACAAGATAAGGAGAAATGGGAATTTCCAAATAAACAAATCTAACACACGCACAAAACCAAGATATGGGCCGGCGAGATTTTTTGCAGGAACAGATGTTTCAACTGATGTTGAGAATTTATTTTTGGAAATAGTAGTATCAAGAAACACTTCTCTACCAAGTTCCGAACAGAACAAAGAGATTTCACCCGTGCACCACTAGATAGAGAAAATTTCTATCTTCAATTTGATCTCAAAATTGGAATTTAAACTTGTGTAAGAATATGTTGAAAAAGCAATATTTGAGGAGCAATTTATCAACTGTGTACTGTAATAACAGATTTATTTACTATTCTAGTCTAGTGATTCTCCAGAAATTTTGCATAACTCTGTGTGTTGAATTATTCATTAGTGAGTCGAACACAATTGTTTGGGACTATTTCCGGCAAAAATTACAAAAGTACAGACATCTGGGCAAAGTGATAGCTAGCTGTTCCTCGCAAAACAAGCACGCAAGTATCAGTGCATGACCTAAGTCAGTGGATAAATAAAACTCCCCAGTGGCGAACGCTCATTGATCGTATGACTACGTACAGAAAAAAAAATAAAATTTGAAAATTATGTTTTCCCAATAACTCAGAAAATACTGATCTGGTCGAATGGAGACACGGTAGTTACTTGAAAATACCGACACAAGGAAGGACTTATGCAAAATTTTTGGAGATACGCATGACTAGAAAAAAAAAACCATTTTGCGGAATATTTTGCTTCAAATTCCAAAATTATATATAGGATTCAGTATGAATTTGGCCTTTAGGTGACCAATAATGACCTCTTGGAGAGTGTAAAATTTCATGGCAAACAGACCCTTAGGAGCATCAAAAAAAAATTCCAATAGGAACTGAAATGTAAAATATTGATGGTCATTTCTTTCTTCAATATGGATTCCTTGGTCAATAAACGGAGAGGTTTATCCAAGATACCCGAAACTCAACCTGAAAAATGAATAGATAAGAAAAGTGAAAAAACTAAAAATAATACATAACCTTTCAAAAGTCTCCTCTCACAAATATACTCCTCTGTAGCCGCATGGATCTCTTGAAGAAAACTCGCCTCTGCTAATTTTCAAAGATATTATCTCTTGTTCTAAGAAATCTCTCCAACATTTGAATGTAATAAAATTAAATAACGAACTTATCCGAGATATTCATTCCTCAAATATACTCTGAAAATTATACGCCGTATTCACAAAGCATTGTTAAGTGTTTGAATCTCCGTTAAGTCCTAACTGAGGTCCTCAGTTAAGGAAAAATATGAATCGCAACCTCAGTAACGTATTTAACGGTGATGAAACAGGCCTGTTTTACCACCTTTACCCCTTATTGTCCCTTATTATCCCCAGTTTATCCTTAACTGAGAACCTCAGTTAGGACTTAACGGAGATTGAATGCTTTGTGAATACGGCGGTATATCTATTATATCAATTGAAACTTAGCCAATAGGGTAAAGTCTTAGACCATAATATGGTCTGATATTATGTATGTCTATGGGTAAAGTAGGGTGAGATGGCCAGGCCGGAGAAATGACCAATGGCCTAAAACTCAATAAAGCGACGTTCGATGGCGCTGCCTATCCTATTCGACAATTAACAGCACTAAACAAGCATCGTCAGTACGTTTTCATTCACGTAGAGGAGATAATTAGAGCGCAGAAAAATCGAAAACCATACCTTCAAAAAATTTTATAGGTGTTTCAAATAATATTCAACTACGAATTTTTACTTGCTGTTTTACTGCTGCTTTCATTATATCATGTGAGTGCAATATTCTTTAAGTAATTCTAACCTCTGAAAACGAGTATTGGGTTTTGTATATCTCGTTGGCCATCTCTCCTTAGCATTTGGAAGAGATGGCCAAATATAATTCTTGGTGTCTTTTCCTGAAATATGAAATAATTTTTCAGATCGCTGTAAAAAATGCCAACGGAGTATAGTAGAAAACTCTCAAATGGAGGTAATTATATTGAAGATAATTTGAAGCTTGCCATTGAAGCTGTCTGAAATGGTTCTTCTGTGAACGGCGCCTCAAAAATATATAGTATACCTAGAAAAAACCCTTTAGAGGAAAATAAAAAATTACATTTCCACGACTGGAAGACTGAGTCCTGATAGTATGTTAGGGGCAGCGAAGGAAATTAAATTCCAACATATTAAAAAGGCACAAAAAGGCGGTTTTCCTATATGACGTCACTAGATGTTCGTAAGCTTGCCTATAATTTCGCTGAAGCTCTGCAAATAAACCACAAGTTCAGTAAAGAAAAATAAATTGCAGGCTCCGACTGGCTCAGTTCCTTCATGAGGACACATCCTGACTTGTCCACTAGCAAAGCTGAGAATTAATCTCTAGGACGAGGCGTGGGCATGAACCGTGTGGATGTGGGAAATTATTTTAAACTTTTGCAAGTACTTGAGGAAAATGATCATTTCGGCAAACCTGAGTGCCTCTTAAATGTTGATGAAAAAGGGCTTCAATTGAATAATCGCCCGGGCCACGTTTTTGCCGAAAAAGGAGCGAGAAATGTGGTTACAGTGACATCAGGAGAGAGGGGTGAAACAATCTCGTGCATAGCTTGCTATAATGCAGAAGGTCTTTCTACCTCCAGTTTGCATATTCAAAGGCAAGAATTCGAAAATAGAATAGACTGAATCAATGCATCCTGGTTCACATATTGTGATGTCTCAAAATTCAGCCTATGTTACCGCAAATATTTATTTGAATTGGTTCAAAAATCACTTCACGCCACGAAAGGGCGAAGGGAAAGCATTATTGATTCTTGACGGACACCCTTCTCATTGTTCTTGTGTTGAACTTCTAGAAACCGCCGAAGCAAATGATGTCATTCTGTTGTGCCTACCTCCGCATAGCACGCATTATTTGCAACCACTTGATAGGGCAAATCTCTTATTATCAAGCTTACAAAGAATGGATGCAGAACCACCACAGAAGAAAACTAGGATGCCCACAATTTGGTGAACTCCTAACGAAAAGTGGGGGAAAGTCAGCCACTGCAGAAAATGCAATGTCAGGTTTCAGTGTCACTGGCATATTTCCCTGGAATCCTGATGCTATACCCTATTATGTCTATATAGTTTCTGATCAAATGGTAGATGGCGAAAACAGAGAAGGCCAGGAACAAACACAAGCAACAGAAGAAAGCAAACGTCCGATCAATTTGATGGAAGATGCAATACCATCCTGTGGCCATGATAATATAGAAACTCGATGTTCAACTCCAGCGGAAGGAATATCCATTCAAGATTTGACGCCAGAAGAAACTTCTAACTCGTAACAATCCTACACCAGCACTAGTAACTTCTGCAAGAAAACGGGCAAAGACAGTTGCTACCGTATTAGCTTCTCCTGAGTACTGCGAGCGTGAAAAATAAGTCAACGAAAAAAAAAGTGAAGGTATTGAGAAATCCGGCAGATGAAATCCAAGAAGAAAAACATTGTTCAAAAGAGACAACTCGCCTTCTCGGCAAGTTCTGATGAGAAGTAAGTAGAAGTTCCATATGAAGAAGAAAGTGATACTCTTTCTGAATTCGATGAAACTGAATGTGTAGGATGTGGAGAAAGCTATCACAAACCCGAAAAATGGGTTCAAGCCCTGTGGACAGGAGCTTTCTGGCGCTCTAGTTCAAACAGACAAATTATATCTCCGAAAGTATTGGTTTCTCAGAGTTGGGAATTATATCAATGTATTCATATAATAGAACTGCATCCTAAAGGAAATTCAATTCAAATAATAGTTTATTTATCAAGATTAAATGAGCAATCATGAGAATGAGAAAAGCACCATGGAAGAAATCAAATTAAATCTGGCCAATTTTGCCCAATAACGAACTTAACCGAGATATTCATCTCCCTAAACTACTCTGAAAATTTCAACTACCTACCTCATTATCCGTTCGAGAGTTATATCTATGTCTATGGATGAAAAGCAGTCTCACTACTCTCAGATCTCTTACTTCATGTTCAGTTCCGAAATGTAAGAATTTTCTGAGAAAAACTAATAT
Source organism: Halyzia sedecimguttata (assembly GCA_937662695.2). NCBI lineage: Eukaryota > Metazoa > Arthropoda > Insecta > Coleoptera > Coccinellidae > Halyzia > Halyzia sedecimguttata. The sequence goes on along the minus strand of OW569416.2, from coordinate 1,933,517 downwards.
CGGAGCAAACAACTGAGATTTAACTCACTTCGCTCACAATTCTTCGATTGATTAGTCTCAGGAACATGGAACATCATTTGACATTATGACAATTCATATTCATACATAGAATAATATCATTCTGTGACAACGTTGAAATACGATTTATTATTGAAATTTTGAAAAATCATATCTGAGATTTTTCTCACTTCGCTCACAATTCTTCGATTGATTAGCATAGACAAGATATACTATGATTTATTAGTCTCAGGAACATCATTTGACATTATGACAATTCATATTCATACATAGAATAATATTATTCTGTGACAACGTTGAAATACGATTTATTATTGAAATTTTGAAAAATCATATCTCCGAAAGTATTAGCTTGTTAGAGTTAAAAATGATATGATTGGATTCTCATGAAAAAACTTTTTATTAAAAAAAATTTAATTTGGAATTTGTTTCGTAAAAAAAAAATTTTTTTTTTGTTACTCCGAAACCATTTGTCCGATTTTGCCCAATAACGAACTTAGCCGAGATATTCATCCCCCAAACCTACTCTGAAAATTTCAACTCTCTAGCTCATTCCGTTCGAGAGTTATCGTGCCTACGGCCGGCCGGCCGGCCGGCCGGACCGGCCGGACAGAATGAATTTCGACCACGGATTCTTGATCAGTGAGTCGAACCAAATCGTTTAAGACCATTTTCATCGAAATATTCGAAAATTACAGACATTTGGGCAAATTGATAAGCACTCAGTTCCGAGGAACTAGAGCGCCAAAAAAGAAGATTGGGTAAAATGTATAATATGCCAGAAATGGTACCATGAGTATGCTATTCCTTTTTGATACTTGCAAGGATTGTGGTAAAACTGCATTCAGGATTGATTCATAGATTGTATTTTGATTTTTCATTACAATTTTTTTTTTCATTAGGATTTTCCAGGTTAATTTCAATTAAACTTGTTGGCCATCTCTCCCCTACTTCATTGGTCAACTGACCCTACCCCTGTGTGGATATATGGCCATATGCAACCTATTCTTATAAAAATTATTAAGAAACATATATAAGTTTATTGACCGTATTTACTTATTAACATCTTTCTATGATAATTAATTCAATTTTTCTTTGAAGATGCAGTTTCACCATAAAACTCCATTGATATCATTTTCAACTTTAAGAAGCTAATACTTTCGGAGATATGATTTTTCGAAATTTCAATAATGAATCGTACTTCTATGTTTTCACAGAATGCTATAATTATTGAATCTATGATTTATTATATGATCTGTATTCATACCCGTACATGTCATCCTGTTCTATAAGAGAGAGTCAAATTCATTTCAGCTATTTTAATTTGATTTCTTCCATGGTGCAGTTCTCATTCTCAGATTGCTCATTTAATCTTGATAAATAAACTATTATTTGAATTGAATTTCCTTTATGATGCAGTTCTATCATAAGAATACATTGATATAATTCTCAACTCTGAGAAACCAATACTTTCGGAGATATAATTTGTCTGTTTGAACAAGAGCGCCAGAAAGTTCCTGTCCACAGGGCTTGAACCAATTTTTTTGCTTAAAACTCTTTTAAAAATTGAATAATTACCTACCGAACGGATTTTTTTGTGACTATACGATATAAGTATCAGCATGAAAAGCATAGAACATTTTGTTTGAACTTAGTTTTTCGTCATTTGTTCGAATTTGAACAAAACTGTGATAGAAAATTTAAGTTTAACTGGCATTGAAATTGAACTAACGATGGATATTCATGACAAAATTCTATTTCAATAAAAAATCTGGCTATATAAATTGGCAATTTACAGCAAGTTTGGCATTCTTGGGATTTTCGGATGTGAAATTGAAAGTTTTCAATGGCGAAAATACGAATAGGAGCAACTTTGCACCAGAATGAAACCACTTTTGAGGGAAAATTCGAACAAATGTCGAAATACCAAGCTGAAACAAAATTTACTTGTTACAATAATTCATGACACTAATGTCGTCTAATCTCCGAAAAAATTGCGTTTGGTAATTATTCAACTTTAAAAAGAGTTATGAGCAAAAAAATAAAAAATATTTTTGATGGTTTTCCGACCTGAAATTTGGCACATGAATCTAAATTGTAATTTTAAACAACTTTAGTTGAAGCGACTGAGACATTTTTGTCTCAGTTTGCCTAGTTTTATATCATTTTTGATACGGTAGAGCGGTGTGGCTTTGTCAACGGAGGTGACTTTGCCGAACGGCCTAATATTTTAAGTTTCTTTTCATTTTCATTAAGTTGGCTATATCTCACCGACAGTACGAATGGGAACTGTTAACCACGGTATATCTCCACCGGTTGCCACAGTCGCAGTCACAGAATATACCCTAGGTATATTCTGTGGTCGCAGTCGTCTGGCGTGCTTTGAATGGAGTGCTACGATGTGTTATGTGAGTGGGTAAGTTTTTAACGAGTTTTATAAATGCGAAATACTAAGGGTTGTGTAGAAAATATGACATGCGGTACATCAAAATACATTTAGCAGCTTACTTTACATGTATTTAGGGTGACTTGAATCAAAACTTAAGGCATTTGGTTGAGAAGGTTTCTCTATTTCGGCAAATTTTTCTATTGTAGCACTTTTGCGGGGGACTTTGCCACATACCAAAATGTACTTTATTTCATTTTTAGACACAGCTATGGGTCGACAATAGAAAAAGAAGTTGAGTGCGAGAAAATATCGTAATTATACGGAGGAAACACTAAACCGATAGTAGCGTTCCCTGCTAAGACAATTGTTAAACATATTTGTTGATGGTTAAAATCAATAAAAATTTCACCGTGTGTCTTGTTTTAGTTATTTGGCAATTAGCCACAGTACACCTCATTTTAATAAACATTAGGTATGTCTGTGAATTTATAGAAACAGATGATGATGTGTTTGTTTAGTTCCCATGTACAATCTCATCTAAGTAGGGCCAATAACAGGTAGTTTCATTGTTTTGTAAAACGCCCCCTACTTAGGAGGGTGAGAAATGAAAGTCGTCCTGTTCAAACCAAGACGTCTACGAGTAGGGGAAGTCCGGGAGAGTTGAACCGCTTTTTGTTTAAAGTAACGTATTTTCTTAGAAATGAGTCTTAGTGACTCAATTATTATAAAATAAAGTATCTTATTAATTTAGGCACACTTATGCATAATTACTTTTTCGATATCATATTACTAAAATATGTAATATCTATTTGAATGAAAGAGAGTTGAACATTGCTTTTTGAAGGGAAAAATAAAAATAGTTTGCAGCTTAAATCACTGATATATTAAACAAAACATCACAAAATTAAATTGAATGATGAAGAAACACACTTCTTATAAAAAAAACAAAACTCAACATATTCTTTAATATTCCAAAATCAACATAATTATTAATTATTAAACATTTTGTTAACAAAATTAAACATTTCGGCGTACGCAAAACATGTTCGTCTTTGCACTCGGTTTCGCTATCATCATTGACATTTTAATTTTTTTTCCTCTTCTAGCTTTCTTTCTCTTGGCTTCCTGTTTTGAACCTTGTCTAGTTTTCAATGTTTTCTTTCCTTTAGTTTTTACTGGAACGATAACTTTTTTGTCATCTTTCAGTTTAGGATTTTGTTTGGTTTTTATTATTTTCTTTCCTTTTTTATCAGTGCCTTCTTGAACCTTCTTATTAGTTTTATTAGTATTATTTTTATTTTCTGATTCAATATCGCTATTCTCAAAAACTCTGTTCTAATATTCATCTTTTGGTTTTTTATTAAATCATTCTTTGTAACATTGGACCGTAATGCATTTTACTGCAAGATAGTTCGTACCAGGAGTTTTTCTTCAGAAACAGTAAATATTTGTGATTCTTTATACTGACTATTTTTCCTTCAAATTCTTAGTGTACTTATTTCTATCTATTCCATAATCAATAGATGTTTTTCTTAAAGATGCATCCTCTTTTACCTCACATATAGCTTTTTCCAATTCTGTGACAGTATGCTTTTTTCTTCTGCGTGTTGCTTCAGAAGGCTTGTATCGAAAGACATTTTTCATGCAATTTACCTGTGAGAGGAAATAACATTGATCATTGAAAAAAAAAACAAATAAAATGCATATAGAACTTGCGTGTTTTGTTTCCGAATAGTTTTTAAATATAGTAAAAAAGTTTTTAATTTCAATATATATTGAATGAAACAGCAAATATCATCATACAAACAATATAGAGGGAGACATGAACCACTGAGCAAATCTCCAGCACCCGCTATGGTGCAAGTCTCCCGCATGTACTACTTTGACGTTACATTTTATTCACAGAAAAAACGACAAATCTTAGCGTAAAAGTACTGAGCACACCTCAAATTACAATAATCAGGCAGTACAATTAATAGTATTAACACACAATACGTACCTCTATAAACACGGTCGCAATCTCAAAATAACATGAATTAATAAAATTTACTCCGCTGTAACAAATACACTTTTTCGAATCTGAGAGCCAAACAAACTGGCCATTGTACAAAATGACAGCTTCCTGGTTATTGGCGTCCCGTGCTGTACCAATGACCGTCTTGACGTTTCTTTAACGCGAAATTTAAATTGAGTTTTGATAGGTGGTTCAACTCTCCCACCTTAGCAAGTCTCCCGGACTTCCCCTACAGTTGTGAGTTGTGAAATATAAGTCATAAAATTTAGTCATCGTGTATCTTTCCAACCTTAAATATACAGTCCATTGAATTCAACCAGTGATAACAATTCAACATAAAATATGTCGGTCAGTGTACAGTTATTCACCCCGCAGAACCCCACAATTTGGTCCAGTCGAACCGAATAAGCAAAGGTACAAAGAAGAAATCACCAGCAACCTAGAAACAGAGTGAGTTCATTCCTTATCTTTCCTTGCAAACCTGTAACCCAGTATTGCATACATATCGATCTACTTTAGTTCATTCCTTATCTTTCCTTTCAAATCTATAACCCAGTATTTCATACATATCAATCTACTTTTATGGACAATTTTTATATTTCAATCATTCACAGTGTCTATTTCATCATTTACTACGTAAATAGAAATATTGTTCACAATATCGTTCAAAACACGGATTAGTTCCAAGCATACCTAATTATTGTTTCAAACATTAGCATTCCATAAAGTCACGTATCCCGTTTCGTTTCGTTGACCTTAACCCTAATTGAGTATCTTTTTTCTTATTGGTGTGCGTTCAAACTCAGGTAAAATAAAGTATTTCAAACCTTCACTGCAAAACATTCCTAAAATAACAATTCATTATGTCAAAAGATTTTAAATCTTTAACCACTCGTAGAGCACATCTGAAAGGACAGCAAACACGTTTCGCTAAAGTTTTAGACAACATTACCGATAACTCTGATATCAAAATCCATGAAATTCCGACCCGTGTCGAAAATTTAAACATTAGGTTTTCCGAATTCGAAGAAATTCAGTACGAAATAGAGCAGCTCGATATTGAAAATTTTCCACAACATGACAAATTTAGAGAACAATTTGAGAATAAACATTATTCTCTACAAGTTAAAGCCAATCAGCTAAAACAATCGAATACATCTCTTGCAAATAATCCGCCTAATAATTCAACGCTAAACGGTAGTGCATCACATACTCTGGAACAACTATTAAATGTTAAGTTACCTCAACATTCTCCTCCGGAATTTTCGGGTGCTTATGATAAGAGGTCTACTTTTCATGACACCTTCAGATCTCTCATTGATAACAATTCAAGTCTGGGTAATATTCAAAAATTTTCTTATCTGCAATCGTGTTAAAAGGGAGAATCAGCCCAGGTAATCCATTCATTAGAAATAACAGATATTAATTACTCTGTAGCGTAGGAGTTACTTAAGGAGAGATTTGAAAATAAAAAGAGAATAATAAAGACCCATTTAAAAACCATATTCAAAACTCCCAACATAACAAAAGAGTCTCATATCGCATTCAGACAATTCTTAGATAACTTTCTAAAAAATTACAGAGCATTAAAAACATTGAAACGAAACGATTCATGGAACACAATTTTAATATACTTACTCCTGTCTGAATTAGATTCCAATTCCAAACGGGAATGGGAAACCCTAACAAGAAACATTGATTCACCGTCAATCCAAGATTTTCTAATTTCCTTAGTCGCACAAGCTCCTAGAAGATTTGGGAGGGTCAGTATAATCCTAATCATGTTTATAGCACGCGCGCCAAAGCAGATTGACTGTTTACACTTTTTCTTTCATTGTTAAATCACTCTGCTTTTGCGCGCGTGCTATAAACATGATTAGGATTATACTGACCCTCCCAAATCTTCTAGGAGTTTGTGCGACTAAGGAGAGGCAGTTGTGTTCCTTTCCAACTTTGTTACTCTATCCTGATGGCAGCTTAGATACAGCACTGTTAATTTTTGAACCGACAGTGAATGGAGTCCACTATCCTTTGGGTAGATTTCGGCTCGCTCTATCGACTGAGCTTGAAGTACTCATCATTCAATTCAAATTAGCCACCATGAACACGCGCGCCATAGAGTACTGACTTCACGTCAGTGCTTTTTTTTTTCAAGTTCCTTAAACAAATATAGCTATAAATAAGGTTTGGCTGTTAGCTTTACCGTAGATCGAAAAAAATTGCGGTTGTGGGACCTCCGTTAGGAACGCAATTGCCTCTTCTCCAAATCCGAACGTATTTTAGTATAGATCTACCGAATATAGTTATTTATAAATTTGCCTCATGGCCACCATACAGACATTTCAACTAGGAAACAACGCTATTTCCCCCAAACTGACTTGTGTCCGTGCACTGAATTGACATGAATATTCTTTTAAAACCTCACAATATCGGCTCATTATCCCCAACATATCCCATACAACCCAAAAACAGTCACTTCTCGTCTGCGCATGCGCAATCTACTCGTGGCTGCAAGTCCTCCCAAAATTACGCACCTCACAAAAAACTCCGATTCTCCAACACTAGTGGTTCAGGAGATATCGCTTCTTGAATCCACGCATGTGCAGATCCTCACCTGGGTATTCTATGGAGGAATAGCATCCGCCACCCCAAAACCCCAATCCTCTTTGACGATAACACCAGCAGTTAAATCACTGATGGTCTGCTCATGCGCACAACGAAAAATGCCCGTAAGGGGTAACATCAGTTTCAAAAATTAGCCCCAGGGCCACGGTATGGACACTTCAACTCGGAAACAACGCTACATCCCCCAAACTGACTTATCCGTGCACTAAATTGCCACGAATATCCTTTTAAAACCTCACAATATTGGCTCAGCACTCCCAACATAACCCAAACAACCCAAAAACAGTCACTTCTCACCTGCGCATGCGTAATCTACTTGCGGCTGAAAGGACTCCCAAAATCACACACCTTAAAAAACTCCGATTCTCGAATATAAGTGGTCCAGGAGATATCGCATATTGAATCCACGCATGCGCAGACCCTCACCAGGGGATTCTATATAGGAATAGCATCCGCCACCCCAAAAGCCCAATCCTGTCTGACGAAAACACCAGCAGTTAAATCACTGATGGTCTGCTCATGCGCATAACGAAAAATGCCCGTAAGGGGTAACATCGATTTCAAAATTAGCCCTGGGGCCACGGTACAGACACTTCATTTAAGAAACAACGCTACATCTCCCAAACTGACTTGTCGTGCACTGAATTGCCGTGAATATTCTTTTAAATCCTCACAATATTGGCTCAGCAATCCCGACATAAACCGTACAACCAAAAAACAGTCACTTCTATTCTGCGCATGTGCAATCTGCTTGCGGCTGAAAGTCTTCCCAAAATCACACACCTTACAACAAACTCCGATTTTCCAACACTAGTGGTTCAGGAGATATCGCATCTTGAATCCACGCATGCGCAAACCCTCACTAGGGGATTCTATTGAGGAATAGCATCCGCCACCCCAAAATCCCAATCATCTGATGGTCTGCTCATGCGCATAACGAAAACTGCCCGTAAGGGGTAATATCGATTTCAAAATTAGCCCCAGGGCAACGGTACGGACACTTCAACTCCGAAACAACGCTACATCTCCCAAACTGACTTCTCCGTGCACTGAATTGCTATGAATATTCTTTTAAAACCTCACAATATTGGCCCAGCACTCTCGACATAACCCTAACAACCTGAAAACAGTAACTTCTCCTCTGCGCATGCGCAATCTACTCGTGGCTGAAAGTCCTCTCAAAATCACACACCTTACAAAAAACTCCGATTATAAAACATCAGTGGTTCAGGAGATATCGCATCTTTTATCCACGCATGCGCAGACCCTTACCAGGGGATTCTATGGGGGAATATCATCCGCCACCCCAAAACCCCAATCCTCTCTTACGAAAACACCAGCAGTTAAATCATTGATGATCTGCTCATGCGCAAAACGAAAAATGCCCGTAAGGGGTAACATAAATTTCAAAATTAGCCCCAGGGCCACGGTACGCACACTTCAACTTGGAAACAACGCTACATCCCCAAACTGACTTGTCCTTGCCCTGAATTGCCATTAATATTCTTTTGAAACCTCACAATATCAACTCAGCACTCCCAACATAACCCATCCAACCCAAAAACAGTAACTTCTCTTCTGCGCATGCGCAATCTACTCGCGGCTAAAAGTCCTTTCAAAATCACACTCCTTACAAAAAACTTCTATCGCATCTTTAATCCACGCATGCGCAGACCCTCATCAGGGATCTGGATTCTATGGAGGATTAGCATCCGCCACCCCAAAACCCCAATCCTCTCTCACGAAAACTACAGCAGTTAAATGACTTCTCATCTGCGCATGCGCATAACGAAAAATGCCTGGAAAGGGCAGCATGAACCTCAAAAAATAGGTTTCCACATTTCAAGCAAAGTATTCCGCAAAATAGAAGTAATTTTTGATTTTTTTCATGTCACGTGATCTTCACGAAATTTTGCAAAAGTGTTTGCTTTGGTCTTTTGCAATGAACTACTGAGTTTCAATTTATCAGATCAGTATTTTCCGAGTTATCGTGAAAACAAAATTTAAAAATTTTTGAATTTTTTTTCCACTTTCGGGCCTTCCGGTCAGAACTTCACAGTCATATAAAGGTCATGATTCTACAATTTGATGCCAAATTTCAGAAAGATCGAGTGATTGGTTCCGGAAATATTCATAAAAAATTGGTTCGAGCACTGACGTGAAGTCAGAAGCTTTTGCGCGTATGTTCTTTTGTCCATTCTTCTGTATTGGACACCCTTAATCGAATTTACCATGGTAAATTATGTTGTCCATTCTCCTGTATTGGACACTCTTAATTCGAATTTACCATGGTAAAGTCCAATACAGAAGAATGGACAATAGAACATACGCGCAAAAGCTTCTGACTTCACGTCAGTGCTTGACCAATTTTTTTTTTCGTAATTTTTTGAAATTTTCTAGGAGTGCGGTTCTTAAAATTTTTTTTTTTCGTCATTTTTTTTCAAATTTTCTAGGGGTATGGTTATTACAAAATTTTAAACACGTCTTTATGTTGATTTTCTACTACTAGTAACCAAGCTTCAATTCGATCGAATATTTATTTTTTGAGTTATCAAGGAAATAATATTCCAGGTGGGTATAACTCGGAAACCGTTAGACCGATTATGGCCAGAAACGAACTCAACTCTCCCTTTCGGATACGCAACCTACCCTGAAAATTGCAAGTCCCTATCTCCTTTCGTTGTAAAGTTATCGAGGCAACGGTCACCCATCTACTGAATTCACACAATAATGCTCGAATCTCCAACAATATTTAACCGATCGTATTAAAACGTGAAACTTAGTGATATATAGAATTTTTTTTTTTATTTTCAATGATTTATTAAAAATTTTCTACAAATGCTATCTTCACCAAATTTCGCAAACATCTTTGCGTTGGCATTCTACAAGTAAAAACTATGTTTGAATTCAATCGGTTCAGTATTTTTTGAGTTAATGAGGAACAAAAAACCACCAAATTCCAGAAAATTTCAGATGGCTATAACTCTAAAACCGTTTGGCCGATTATGCTCATAAACAAACTGAAATCCGTTCTCAAGTTATCATGACAACAAAAATATTTTTTCATAATTTTTTTAAAATTTTCTAGCCATACGATTCGCATAAAATTTCACAAACGTGCTTAGGTTCATATTCTACAACTACTCAGCAAGTTTCAATTCGATCGGATTTATATTGGTTGAAAACAAAATTATTACTCGGAAACCACTGGGCCGATTATGCCCATTAACGAACTTGTCCGAAAATTTCAAGTCGCTAGCTCTTTTCGTTCTCAAGTTATCGTGGCAACGGCCGGACGGACGGACGGCCGGACGGACAGAATCAAATTTGACCTCGAATTCTTCATTGGGGAGTCGAACTAAATCGTTTGAGACCATTTTCGAAAGTTACAGACATTTGGGCAAAACTATAACGCGATGTTCCCCAGAACATACGCGCAAAAACGTTTTTACTAAAAACGGCCTTAACTACGAAACCGCTTGGTGGATTTCGATAGTTATATTCGTTCGAGATATTTACGCTACAAAACTACCCTGCAAATTTCAATGCTCTAAGTCGTTCCGTTCGAGAGTTATCGCGCTAACGGCCGGCCGGTTGGCCGGCCGGACGGACAGAATTGAATTCGACGTCGAATTCTTCATCAGGGAGTCGAATCCAATCGTTTGAGACCATTTTCGCAAAAAAATTCGTAAAATACAGACCTTGTGACGAAATGATAGCACGCTGTGCCTTGCGGAACACGCGCGCAAAAAGAGGAAACGGTGACCGACCTCAACAACAATCAAATGTGATATAAGAATACAAGCATAACGTAGGAAACGGGCTGGCGGGCAAGCCTCGAATAAGTTTGGGAAGGTACCTGTCGCGCCGCAGCGGCACTGTACACTACAGTTTCCTTTGTTCGTACTCTAGAAATAATATTTTAAAGTAATTTTGGTGGTGTTAAACATAAACCACATATTCTAAATAATATTAGTATTAGGATTTCTGACGAATGCAGATTCTGTGGGGAGGAGGAAGAAACTCCTCTTCACCTTGTTACAGAATGCCTCGCCATTGCAAGTCAGCGAAAGGAATGCTTTTAGTAGAGTTCAAACCGGGCTCTATCGTGTCACCCCGTGGGACCTTCATTGCTAAAATGTATAGACCACTGGGTATCATTCTCCATACCCTTACAATGTAAATTCAACTGGTCGTCAAAAAATCGTCGTGTGCAGGAAGGGGTGGGGGGAATTTTTCCAAAAATTGACAAAAATTTTTTTTCTGTTCATGGTCATCTATGTACGGTGAACATCACTCACACAAACTTCTGTTGAGATATACGATTCAGAAATATTTTTTAATAATTGTCAAAAAAGTCGGATACAATGCTCTTAAATGGAATTCCTTAAGATATAAACGCTTGCCTTGAACACCCATATTAACTATTATGTTCCACTCGGTTTTACTCGAGATCTGTTAGGATTATCGAAAAAATGCTTTATATGAAAGGTCTGCTCCGAAAACCAACAATTCAGATGCTTCTTTCAAAATTACAATAGGTAGAACAGTTTCCTCACAAAATAAGAAATTGTGTTATTAACTCCCGTTAACCGAAACCGAACCTGGAGACGCTAGTAAGGCGCAATTTGTAGCGTTAGTCCATGTTAGTGGCGACCTTATGGATTTGAGCTTTGATCTATGCACATAAGGTTCGTTATATCTATCCGACCAACTTTACAGTACTATTCCTGCGTGCCTTCAGAACGCATTTTGAAGATATTGTTTAAATTCCTAATTTTTTATATATATGAGAATTTTACATATAATTCATATATATTTGATTTAATTTTGTTAATTCGTTAATAAATATGCAAATATGCGAGTTCAAACTTATATTCATTACTTCATAAATCAATTTTGTGACGTAATATTAACACATTTTTGAAATCATCGTTCATTCTCATTAGTAGTAACAAGATTTCCTGAATCCTAGACCAAAAATCTAGAAAAGAATTAAGAAGGTATATAGTTGGTAATGTTGGTATCTATGATATTTAGGGCCTAAAAATTTCTTACATGTCATGATTCATCTAATTCAACTATCACTATCACATGAAGAATCATCAAGGGAAGGAAGATTTGAAAAATTTGAAGTACTCGTATTTGCACATGTTTTTGGGCCATACATTTGCAGGAGCCAATACACGGAATTTGTTTTCTTTTACAGGAACACATTGATCCTGTGCAATCTGAAATGAGAATTTCCATTTCATAAAGAATATTTACGGATCTGATATTCGAAATAATATTTACCTTTCCTACAACTGCAGTTGCTAAGGATAGATGTTTCCTTAGGTAGGATTGGCATCGTCGTTAATTTTGGCAGAAGTTTTCCATTTTCTACATACCACCCACTAAATATAGGATCCGGTAAAGATGGTCATGGTACATTACTATTGATCCAAATTTTTGTTTGGTAATGGACTCGAAGGCTGTGTTGTCTCAAACTATCCAATGTTGGAGGTAATTTACTTATGGATCTTGAAGAAGTTATAATATTCCCCTGAGCCTGTTGATACATTTCACATTTTCGTTTGTCGTATACAGATGGATTTCAAATTCAACAATATCATTGAATACTTATTCTCTCAAATTCTCAAAATCTTGAAAGTTAACTCTGCAGTATCTGCTCAGAATCTTCATCAATTTTCATTATTTTTTTACCTTCTTCGACATTTTGACCGAATGAAGATGCAAAGATGAGCGTAATGTGACTAACTTCATACCAATAATGTTGTAACTCAAGAACCATTCAACCATTCTATAGTACTATAGTACTATAGTACTAGTATTTTCAGTTTATCCCACTGTTCCTCCTGCAGCTTTGGAATTTTTGTTGATATGCTCTAGCGCCTGATCTACAGAAAGTTGGTTAAAATTCCCAATCAAACATTTAATGACAAAATTCCTATTTTTGAATTCATCATGTACTTCCGGTGCCATGTTTGAAAGTATTCAATGATATTGTTGAATTTGTAATCTGTCTGTATACGACAAACGAAAATGTAAAATGTATCAACAGGCTCAGGGGAATATTATAGCTTCTTCAAGATCCATAAGTAAATTACCTCCAACATTGGATAGTTTGAGACAACACAGCCATCGAGTCCATTACCAAACAAAAATGTGGATCAATAGTAATGTACCATGACCATCTTTACCGGATCCTATATTTAGTGGGTGGTATGTAGAAAATGGAAAACTTCTGCCAAAATTAACGACGATGCCAATCCTACCTAAGGAAACATCTATCCTTAGCAACTGCAGTTGTAGGAAAGGTAAATATTATTTCGAATATCAGATCCGTAAATATTCTTTATGAAATGGAAATTCTCATTTCAGATTGCACAGGATCAATGTGTTCCTGTAAAAGAAAACAAATTCCGTGTATTGGCTCCTGCAAATGTATGGCCCAAAAAACATGTGCAAATACGAGTACTTCAAATTTTTCAAATCTTCCTCCCCTTGATGATTCTTCATGTGATAGTGATAGTTGAATTAGATGAATCATGACATGTAAGAAATTTTTAGGCCCTAAATATCATAGATACCAACTATATACCTTCTTAATTCTTTTCTAGATTTTTGGTCTAGGATTCAGGAAATCTAGTTACTACTAATGAGAATGAACGATGATTTCAAAAATGTGTTAATATTACGTCACAAAATTGATTTATGAAGTAATGAATATAAGTTTGAACTCGCATATTTGCATATTTATTAACGAATTAACAAAATTAAATCAAATATATATGAATTATCTGTAAAATTCTCATATACATAAAAAATTAGGAATTTAAACAATATCTTCAAAATGATGATTCTTCATCTGAAATTTTTCAAATCTTCCTTCCCTTGATGATTCTTCATGTGATAGTGATAGTTGAATTAGATGAATCATGACATGTAAGAAATTTTTAGACCCTAAATATCATAGATACCAACTATATACCTTCTTAATTCTTTTCCAGATTTTTGGTCTAGGATTCAGGAAATCTTGTTACTACTAATGAGAATGAACGATGATTTCAAAAATGTGGTAATATTACGTCACAAAATTGATTTATTAAGTAATGAATATAAGTTTGAACTCGCATATTTGCATATTTATTAACGAATTAACAAAATTAAATCAAATATATTTATTTGAATTATATGTAAAATTCTCATATATATAAAAAATTAGGAATTTAAACAATATCTTCAAAATGCGTTCTGAAGGCACGCAGGAATAGTACTGTAAAGTTGGTCGGATAGATATAACGAACCTTATGTGCATAGATCAAAGCTCAAATCCATAAGGTCGCCACTAACATGGACTAACGCTACAAATTGCGCCTTACTAGCGTCTCCAGGTTCGGTTTCGGTTAATGGGAGTTAATAACACAATTTCTTATTTTGTGAGGAAACTATTCTACCTATTGTAATTTTGAAAGAAGCATCTGAATCGTTGGTTTTCGGAGCAGACCTTTCATATAAAGCATTTTTTCGATAATCCTAACAGATCTCGAGTAAAACCGAGTGGAACATAATAGTTAATATGGGTGTTCAGGGCAAGCGTTTATATCTTAAGGAATTCCATTTAAGAGCATTGTATCCGACTTTTTTGACAATTAATAAAAAATATTTCTGAATCGTATATTTCAACAGAAGTTTGTGTGAGTGATGTTCACCGTATATAGATGACCATGAACAGAAAAAATTTTTTTGTCAATTTTTGGAAAAATTCCCCCCACCCCTTCCTGCACACGACGATTTTTTGACGACCAGTTGAATTTACATTGTAAGGGTATGGAGAATGATACCCAGTGGTCTATACATTTTAGCAATGAAGGTCCCACGAAAATCTGTTTTAGAGCTCTTTTCATGCCTTGTGAACTCTACTATTTGGACAGGAAACTTGTAGGAGTGAAGACGTAATATCCTTGAAGCCTTCCCAGATATTGAGGTTCATTTATACTCTGGAACTGGAGGGCGAGCTGTAGATGGCGTAATGGTGAGAACAGCTCTGATGGGGGGCACAATAGATCTCAAGGTCGCGGTGCAACGTAACCCCTTATCAATAATAATAATAATAGGATTTCTGATTATGTGATCATATTAACATTTATTTGTACACTATTACCGTAGGTCATAAGTTGGCCATCAATCTTTCAATAAATAGGCATGCATTTTTCACTAGATTTTTTTTTATGGAAAATCATATTCACTGTACTCCACTTATTGTAATATTTTCCAAATGCTGACGCGTAGCGCTACGGTTCGTCGGGTATAGGGGAAGTGTTGGAGACATTTTTTATATTAAACTAGTTGCCCCGTCGAATATTGCGCCTAACTTAATAAAAAAAAATAATCAGTATGAATGAAGTTTTATTATAATTTTCGATTAATTGCATACATGATGTTGCTTACTAACAAAAAAGAGTTTTCCTGAAATACTGGCTATTTATAAGGTTTCAATTTGATATTGACAGACACACAGAGTTGTGATACAATCTCTTAATCAATTTAAACCTTTCTGAAAAACTATCAAAGATGATGGTTTTCCGATGCGCGAACACGCGACGTATAATTGTCCATGCGCCCGTGTCCACACATCGAAAGAAAAACAGAATTGTTACATTATGAGAATCCATCCAAGGTACCTATTTAGTTAATGCCTTGTTTGTGGTACAAATCACTTCAATTGTGTACAATTGTGCCGTGATATGAAGAACAACCTGCATAGTAATGGTTTATTTTCAATGATGTAAGCCTCGAAAGTATATTTTTCAACACAATTGAATGAAATTGTTCGATTGGCCTAAAAAACAGCAAGTTGCAATTGACCTTAAAAGAAAAACATCCTGTATGAAAATTTCGGACAAATACATTATGAGAATCCATCCAAGGTACCTATTTTGTTAATGCTTGTTTGTGGTGTGCCGTGAGAAAAGAACACCCTTTATAGTAATGATTTATTTTCAATGATGTACCTATGCCTCGAAAGTATATTTTTTAACACAATAGAATGAAATTGTACGACTATGGCATGAAAAAGAGCAAGATGCGTTTTGACGATAAAAGAAAAACACCCTGTAGACATTTTTATATTTATTCACCTTCTGAACCTTCCCTGGACTTCGACAAATAATTCAAGACCAAAATTAGCCAAATCCAGCCAAGTCCAGCCGTTCTTTAGTTTTAGCGAGACTAACGAACAGCAGTCCATTTTTGCGCGTATGTTCTGGGGAACATCGCGTTATAGTTTTGCCCAAATGTCTGTAACTTTCGAATTTTTTGACGAAATTGGTCTCAAACGATTAAGTTCGATTCCCCAATGAAGAATTCGAGGTCAAATTTGATTCTGTCCGTCCGGCCGTCCGTTGCCACGATAACTTGAGAACGAAAAGAGCTAACGACTTGAAATTATCAGGGTGGGTGGCGCATCCCAATACGACGGACAAGTTCGTTAATGGGCATAATCGGCCCAGTGGTTTCCGAGTAATAATTTTGTTTTCAACCAATATAAATCCGATCGAATTGAAACTTGGTGGGTAGTTGTAGAATATGAACCTTAGCACGTTTGTGAAATTTTGTGCGAATCGTATAGCTAGAAAATTTTAAAAAAATTATTAAAAAATATTTTTGTTGTCACGATAACTTGAGGACGGAATGAGATAGCGGCTTGAAGTTTTCAGGTTAGGATGTGCACCAGAACGCGACATTTCAGTTTGTTTATGAGCATAATAGGCCAAACGGTTTTAGAGTTATAGCCATCTGAAATTTTCTGAAATTTGGTGGTTTTTTGTTCCTCATTAACTCGAAAAATACTGAACCGATTGAATTCAAACATGGTTATTAGTTGTAGAATGCCAACGCTAAAATGTTTGCAAAATTTGGTGAGGATAGCATTTGTAGAAAATTTTTAATAAATCATTGAAAATAAAAAAAAAATATTCTATATATCAGTAACTATTCGTTTGGAATTGCTGAAATTTTGCAAGAGCCTTCATAACCTAACTCTACTGCCAAGTTTCAAGTTTTAATACGATCGGTTAAATATTGTTGGAGATTCGAGCATTCTTGTGCGAGTTCAGTAGATGGGTGACCGTTGCCTCGATAACTTTCGAACGAAAGGAGATAGGGACTTGCAATTTTCAGGGTAGGTTGCGTATCCGAAAGGGAGAGTTGAGTTCGTTTTTGGGCATAATCGGTCTAACGGTTTCCGAGTTATACCCACCTGGAATATTATTTCCTCAATAACTTAAAAAATATAGACTCGATCGAATTGAAGCTTGCCAATTAGTTGTAGAATATCGACTTGAAGACGTGTGTAGAATTTTGTGTGAACCGTATCGCTAGAAAATTTTAAAAAATTTTTGTATGTCACGATAACCTGAGAAAGGAAAGAGATAGCGATTTGAAATTTTCAGGTTAGGTTGTGCATCTGAATGCGACATTTGAGTTTGTTCATGAGCATAATCGGTCAAACGGTTTTGGAGTTATATTCATCTGAATTTTGATTGTTATTTTCTCAATAACTCGAAAAATATAGAACCAATCCAACTCAAACTTAGTTATTAGTTGTAGAATGCCAACGCGAAAGTTTTTGCAAAATTTTGTGAAGATCGTATCACTAGAAAATTTTTAAGAAATCATTGAAAAAAATTCTAGATATCAGAAACTATTCATCCGACATGGCTGACATTTTGCGAGAGCCTTCAGAACATAATTCTACTACCAAGTTCCAAGTTTTAATACGATAGGATCTATAAATGTATATGAAATTTATTCCATTTTTGCGCGCGTGTTCCGCAAGGAACAGCGTGCTATCATTTCGTCACAATGTCTGTATTTTTCGAATTTTTTTTCGAAAATGGTCTCAAACGATTGGGTTCGACTCCCTGATGAAGAATTCGAGGTCAAATTCAATTCTGTCCGTCCGGTCCGGCCGGCCGGCCGGTCCGGCCGTTAGCACGATAACTCTCGAACGGAACGACTTAGAGCGTTGAAATTTGCAGGGTAGTTTCGTAGCGTAAATATCTCGGACAAGTTCGTTAACGGGCGAAATCGACCGAGCGGTTTCGGAGTTAAGGCCGTTTTTAATAAAAACGTTTTTTATGAATATTTCCGGAACCGATCACTCAATCTTTTTGAAATTTGGCATCAGATTGTAGAATCATGACCTTTATATGCCTGCGAAGTTTTGTGTTGAACGGACGGCCCTAAAGTGGCAAAAAAAAAATTTGAAAATATGAAAATTTTGTTTTCACGATAACTCGAAAAATACTGATCTGATTAAATTGAAACTCAGTAGTTAGATGCAAAAGACCAAAGCAAACGCTTTTGCAAAATTTCGTGAAGATCACGTGACATGAAAAAAATAAAAAAATTACTACTATTTTGCGGAATACTTTGCTTTTAATGCCGAAACATATGTTTTTGAGGTTCATGCTGCCCTTTCCGGGCATTTTCCGTATTGCGCATGCGCAGATGAGAAGTCCTTTAACTGCTGTAGTTTTCGTCAGAGAGGATTGGGGTTTTGGGGTGGCAGATGCTATTCCTCCATAGAATTCAGATCCCTGATGAGGGTCTGCGCATGCGTAGATTAAAGATGCGATATCTTCCGAACCACTAGTTTTGGAGAATCGGAGTTTTTTGTAAGGTGTGTTATTTTGAGAGGACTTTTAGCCGCCAGTAGATTGCGCATGCGCAGAAGAGAAGTGACTGTTTTTGGGTTGGATGGGTTTTGTTGGGAGTGCTGAGTCGATATTATGAGGTTTTAATAGAATATTCATAGCAATTCAGTGCAAGGACAAGTCAGTTTGGGGGATGTAGCGTTGTTTCCGAGTTAAAGTGTCCGTACCGTGGCCCTGGGGCTAATTTTGAAATTGATGTTACCCCTTACAGGCATTTTTCGTTATGCGCATGAGCAGACCATCAGTAATTCAACTGGTGGTGTTTTCGTCAGAGAGGATTAGGGTTTTGGGGTGGCGGATGCTATTCCTCTATAGAATCCCCTGTTGAGGGTCTGCGCATGCGTGGAATAAAGATGTGATATCTCCTGAACCACTAGTGTTGGAGAATCGGAGTTTTTTGTAAGGTGTGTTATTTTGAAAAGGACTTTTAGCCGCGAGTAGATTGCGCATGCGCAGAAGAGAAGTGACTGTTTTTGGGTTGGATGGGTTATGTTGGGAGTGCTGAGACGATATTATGAGGTTTTAAAAGAATATTCATAGCAATTCAGTGCAAGGACAAGTCAGTTTGGGGGCTGTAGCGTTGCTTCAGAGTAAAAGTGTCCTTACCTTGGCCCTGGGGCTAATTTCGAAATGGATGCAACCCCTTACGGGCATTTTTCGTTATGCGCATGAGCAGACCATCAGTGATTTAACTGGTGGTGCTTTCGTCAGAGAGGATTGGGGTTTTGGGGTGGCAGATGCTTTTCCGCTATAGAATCCCCTGGTGAGGGTCTGCGCATGCGTGGATTCAAGAAGCGATATCTCCTGAACCACTAGTGTTGGAGAATCGGAGTTTTTTGTGAGGTGTGTAATTTTGGGAGGACTTGCAGCCACGAGTATACTGCGCTTGCGCAGACGAGAAGTGAATGGTTTTGGGTTGTTTGGGTTATGTTGGGAGTAATGAGCCGATATTGTGAGGTTTTAAAAGAATATTCATGTCAATTCAGTGCACGGACACAAGTCAGTTTGGGGGAAATAGCGTTGTTTCCGATTTGAAATGTCTGTATGGTGGCCCTGAGGCGAATTTATAAATAACTATATTCGGTAGATCTATATTAAAATGCGTTCGGATTTGGAGAAGATGCAATTTCGTCCCTAACGGAGGACCCACAACCGAATTTTTTTCTGATCTACGGTAAAACTAACAGCCAAACTGTATTGATAGCTATATTTGTTAAAGGAACTTGAAAAAAAAAAAAAAAAGCACTGACGTGAAGTCAGTACTCTTTGGCGCGCGTGTTCGCGGTGGCTAATTTGAATTGAATTATTCAAAATTTAACAGTGCTGTATCTAAGCTGCCATCAGGATAGAGTAACAAAGTTAGAAAAGAACACAAGTGACTCTCCTTAGTCGCACAAGCTCCTAGAAGATTTGGGAGGGTCAGTATAATCCTAATCATGTTTATAGCACGCGCGCAAAAGCAGATTGACTTAACAATGAAAGAAAAAGTGTAAAAAGTCAATCTGCTTTGGCGCGCGTGCTATAAACATGATTAGGATTATACTGACCCTCCCAAATCTTCTAGGAGCTTGTGCGACTAAGGAGAGTCACTTGTGTTCTTTTCCAACTTTGTTACTCTATCCTGATGGCAGCTTAGATACAGCACTGTTAAATTTTGAATAATTCAATTCAAATTAGCCACCGTGAACACGCGCGCCAAAGAGTACTGACTTCACGTCAGTGCTTTTTTTTTTTATTAAATATTTAAAACTGTAATTAGTTCTTAGAAATACCATTGAATGAAGAAATTCTTGTAAGTTTTCAAAATATCTTTATTTGAACAATAAAAATGCATCATTTTATTAAAATGATAGTTTGACTATCCAATTGCTTCTTTCCTTTATAATATTTTTACTGTAAGTCAGTATAGCTAAACTTACAAAGTAACGTCCTACAATATTAATTTAAATGATATTATAAATAAAAAAATTGGTTCAAGCACTGACGTGAAGTCAGGAGCTTTTGCGCGTATGTTCTATTGTCCATTCTCCTGTATTGGACATTTTTAATCGTATTTACCATGGTGAATTCTATTGTCTATTCTCCTGTATTGGACACTCTTAATCGAATTCACCATGGTAAATTCGATTAAGAGTGTCTAATACAGGAGAACAGACAATAGAATTCACCATGGTAAATTCGATTAAGAGTGTTCAATACAGGATAATGGACAATAGAACATACGCGCAAAAGCTCCTGACTTCACGTCAGTGCTTGAACCAATTTTATATTAATAGATAGTTCTAAGAGGGGGCCCTAAAATTATTTTTGCGGGGGGGCCCGGTCGCAATTCGTTACGCTACTGGACAGGATGGTTGGCCAGTACAGACTGCTTATAATATCGAAGATTCTCAAGAAAAACGGGCCATTGTGTTAATAAATACGTGCGTGAAATCCAAGAACGATATATTATCACGTTTTTCAATAAGCTCGTACGGGAAACTGCCCACCTACTCCGTTTCAAAACTGCGCCTCACAAAAGAGAAGTTGGTTTGATCACTAGAACAGAGTTTGAACGGAGCATCAAGGTGATAGTGAAAATCGTCCAAAATTAAGAATTTTCTCGTGAAATCGAACAACTCAATACGTCACAAACGATAAATAAAAACAGCAAACTTCATAATCTCAATCCTTTTCTAGACGAATTCGGAATAATCAGAGTAGGCGGACGATTATCCAATTCCAATTTAAGTTTCGAACGAAATCATCCTATGATCATCCCTAAAAAACACCACCTTACTACGCCCATAATTACACATGAACACGCCAGAAATCTACACGCAGGATGTCAAGTGGTCAGGGGCGGATCTGCATATGGGCATTATGGGCTCCAGCCAAGGGCCCCATGGATACAAAGGGCCCACCAGCCACATTGAAAATAATAGAAATAAAATTGTAAAGAATATATCTAAAAATTGTAATCACAAGGTTGGCAAATCTGAACAGGGAATTCCCCGTTGCTTGTTTTCTTGTCTATGGTCTATTACTACCTAAGGATACTTCTTATCGCCAAAGTAACACGCTGACAGCGTTATTGTTATTATTTTACCCAAATGTCTTTAATTTTCGATATTTTTGCCGAAACTTGTCTCAAATGATTGGGTTCAACTCCCTGATGAATAATTCGAGATAAAATTATTCTGTCCGGACGACCGGCTGTTTGCACGATAACTTGAGAACAGAAAGGGATAGCGATCAGGGTAGGTCCCAATATGTACGACGAACAAGTTCGTTAATGGGCATAGTCGGCCCAATGCTTTCCGAGTAATAATTTTGTTTTCTACCAATACATGTCCGATCAAATTGATACCCTGTGTGTAGTTGTAGAATACAAACTTAAAGATGTATGTGCAATTCTGTAAGAATCGTAAAAAATCGTAAAAAGCTTAAGTCAGGCCGGATGGTCTTGTCACTATGATACCGTCTAATCGATAAAAATTAATTATGATGACATTTTCAGCGAATATGAGAAAGTGCAATTGTAATTATTTTTCGGTAGATATGTTGTAGAGATTTTATTTAGTTAATGAAAATCAAGCAAGCACTGACGTGAAGTCAGGAGCCTTATCGCGTATGTTCTATTGTTCATTCTCCTGTATTGGACACTGTTAATCGAATTTACTATGGTGAATTCTATTGTCCGTTCTCAGGAGAACGGACAAATCGATATTCTACAACTGGTTAGCAAGCTTCAATTCTATCGAGTCTATATTTTTTGAGTTATTGAGGAAATAATATTCCAGATGGGTATAACTCCGAAACCGTTGGGCCGATTATAGACAAAAGGGAACTTAACTCTCCCATTCAAATTCGCAACCTACCCTGAAAATTACAAGTTCCTATCTCCTTTCGTTCGAGAGTTATCGAGGCAACGGTCACCCATCCAGCTACTAAACTCACACAAGGCTGCTCGGATATCCAACAATATAGATCCGATCGTGTTCAAAACTTGGAACTTGGTAGTAGAGTTAGGTTCTGAAAGCTCTTCCATGTCGGATGAATAGTTTCTGATTTATCGAATTTTTTTCAATGATTTTCAATGATTCTCTTAAAATTTTCTTGTGATACGATCCTCACGAAAGTTTGAAAAAAATTTCGTGTTGGCACTCTACTGAACTTGAAACCATGTTTGAATTGGATGGGTTTTGAATTTTTCGAGTTATTGAGGCAATAATAACCAAATATCAGATGGGTATAACTCCAAAACCGTTTGGGCGATTATGCCTACAAACAAACTCAAATTTCGCTTTCAGATGCACAACCATACCTGAGAATTTCACTTTCTCTTTCCGTTCTCAGGTTATCGTGACATAAATAATAGTTTTTAATAATTATTTTAAAATTTTCTATCAATACAATTCTCACAAAATTTCACAAATATCCTTAGGTTTGTATTCTTCAACCACTCACCAAGTTTCAATTAGATCAGATTAGTAATGGTTGAAAACAAAATTATTACTTGGAGACCGTTGGTTCGATTATGCGCATTAACGAACTTGTCCGTCGTATCCTGACAATTTCAAGTTGCTATCTCTTTCCGTTCTCTAGTTATCGTGGCAACGGCCTGCCGGACATAATCAAATTTGACCTCGAATTCTTCATTATAATCTACATGATATAACTACACATAACCTGTTAATTTCTTTTGCAATACAGTTGCTGTTCGAGTACACAAGTCATATTGAATAAATAAAATATATCATTGTGCTATTTTCTTCCTATACAGTACACCTACATCACTCAAGAATACAGTTTTTTGAGGGCCCCTAAGTACTATTAGCCCAGGGCCCCACAAATTCATGATCCGCCCCTGCATGTGGTCTTATCTAATATAAGAAATTTTGGCCGCTAGGAGGTAGAAACGCTATCAGACGCGTTTTGAGATCTTGCGTTACTTGTTTTCGAGTCAAACCAAGACCACTTGCTCAACTTATGTGAGACTTACCTGCAACCCGTGTCACACCTACTAGAGCCTTTTCTGTATGTGGTGTCGATTATGCCGGACCATATCTAGTTAAGGATAGTAAATTGCGGAACAGGAAGTTGTTGAGAGCTTATATTTGTATGTTTTGTTACAAAGGCCGTTCATATAGAACTAATGAGCGACTTAACAAGTGAAAGTTTTTTAAACGCATTCAAAAGATTCATATCCCGACGGGGTATTTGCAACGAGATTTATTCTGATAATGGTACAAATTTCTTGGGTGCAAATCATCATTTGAAAACTTGTATCGAGATTGCTAGGAAATTAGATTTCCAAAACTATTTAGGGGATTTGAAAATTAAATGGCATTTTATTCCTCCGCGTTCCCCGCATTTCGGTGGTCTTTGGGAGAGCGCCGTGCGTTCAACAAAATACCATCTCAAACATATTGTGAACAATGTCCATCTAACGTTTGAGGAATTTTATACAATATTGTCACAAATCGAATCAATCCTTAATTCCCGTCCTCTTTATCCCCTCACTGAGGATCCAAGTGATCCAGAGATTTTGATACCAGGACACTTCCTTATTAGAACTTCGAACCAGAACCCGAGGTCCCCGATACCAGCACCACGGTTATCTCCCGGTATAAACTCTCAAGACTGCTGATTCAGCAATTCTGGAAAAAATGGTGTCGACATTATCTTAACACTCTCCAACAGCGCACAAAGTGGTGCATCAGCGAAACTCCGGACAACCTTAAATGACACAGAACATATCGTTAGGAGAAGTGAGAGCTACATAGAGTTGGATTGGAATACAGTCACTATATTCACTGTAGATTGGAAGCGTAAAAAGCGACACCAGGGAGCCGGGTGCAGAACTAAACGTCAGACGCGCCAAATTTAAACTGTGGCGCCTTTTTCAGTTTCACTACAATTTCAAATTTATTATTCCAAGAACTGTTATCTTCAACGATAATTGGATTATCGTTGAAGATAACGAAAGAAATAATTACAAAAGGAAATGAAGAAATAACACCTTATTCTGAATTTTTTTTTGGAAAATAATTTTATCAATTATAATCAATCTATTAATAAAACAATAATTGTTGAATAAGAAACAAGCAGTAAAACAGTTTATTTCTGAAAAGGAAAAATATTTTCGAGAAGGTCATACAGTCAATATAACAAAAACTTT
The DNA here is from genome assembly GCA_937662695.2 of Halyzia sedecimguttata. NCBI lineage: Eukaryota > Metazoa > Arthropoda > Insecta > Coleoptera > Coccinellidae > Halyzia > Halyzia sedecimguttata. Next base: position 1,908,585 of record OW569416.2, on the reverse strand, counting down.
TCTATAAACCATATATAAAAAATAACTCAAATGTCTTCCTTCCATTCCTTTTAATCTTTTTCATGTCTTCCAGTTGGAGGTAAATTATAATCTGTCAAAAAATTGAAATCACCAGAATTGTTTTTATCTGAAGCAGTGGAGGCGCATGGTGCCTCTACATCAGAAATTCCAAAATCAGGAAAGTGTTCTTCTTGATTAACATAAGAATGATCATGAAAACCTAAGATGTTGACATGATCATTCTGAACATATTCTTGATTTTCAGAACATGCTTGTGAGGAAAAGTTGTGTTATGCATAATAATAATGATCTAGAGTGAAAGCATGATTTACAGGAGGCATTGATGGGCAGGCTCCTTTTACAACCTTGCTTTACTTTACTTGTGTTATAAAAATCACTTTCAACACAGTGATCTTCAACAATCTCAAGATGAAACAGTTTGTGGATTCTGGAATCAAACAAAATTGTTTCCAAGTTTGGCCACTTACATTCGTGGGAAACTTGAAAAAGTGCATTCCACTCAATCCAGCATAGTATTGATTCTTGCAAGTAGGGTAATTGCAAGAATACTTTGGTGTCCCAACAAGTATATTGTTAATGAGATTTTATATGTAGCGAGTATACTAAGATTTTCTCCTTTGATCGATCTATCCTATCTATCTAATCTAATATCTAAGACTTACATGGAAGTCTTAGATCCTTATAATTGCCGCATTACTGAAAACAATTTCATATAAATTTTAATTGGATTCTTAATTAAATATGAATCGTACTCACCTGAAACATGTATTCGTGTATGCTTTTACATTTTACAACCATCATAACCATACATTTATTTATTTACTTTATTAGACATATGGTAAAATTGGTAAATAAGGATCCTGTATCCTGTAGAATAATGCTTGAAGCTCCATCTAAGAGCCGGGTGCGAACTATATAACGTCAAAAATATACTTCCAATTTTAGACCATAGCTTTCATTTCTCCTAATGATATATTCTGTGTTAAAGGACGTGTGGTAATTTTGATCGAGGACAACACCCCCCCCCCCACAGCAGTGGAAATTGGGCAGAATCACAGAACTCCACCCAGGAAAAGACAGTTCAGTGCGTATGGTATGGTGTCGCGGTGTCGGTGAAGACTACTAAGAGCATCGTGAAACGCGCCATAAACAAAGTGTGTTTGTTACCTATAGACTCACCTAAATGCAGTGAAAATTAATAAATAGCTGACAATTTATACATACATACATACATGTTTATTTTCTACATTTCATCAATAACATTATGATTGTTTTGAAAGTCGAGCCTTTCAAAGGGGCCGGCGATGTTTAGTTCCCATGTACAATATCATCTGAGCTAGTAGGGCAAATAACAAGTAGTTTCAATGTTTTGTAAAACGCCCCCTACTTAGGAGGGTGAGAAATGAAAGTCGTCCTGTTCAAACCAAGACGTCTATGAGTACAGTTGTGAGTTGTGAAATATAAGTAAAAAGATTTATACATCGTGGATCTTTCCAACCTTAAATCTACAGTCCATTGAGTTCATCCAGTGCTAACAATCCAACATAACATCTGTCGGTCAGTGTATAGTTATTCACCCCGCAGAACACCAAAGGGTTTGTAGTAAAATATTTGAGGAAGAAGAAAAATGGATTTGTCCACCCCAATGTTGACGACACATCATACGTCAAGGAAATGGATGTTGTCACAACATTGGAAAAACCAACGTCTTTCAGGGGACATTATTATTTCCATAGAGACTTAAGGTCCTATGATATTAATAAACTTGCGTTTTTTGGACGCGTTTGCAAATTTTTCTAGTTTATTTGATCTCACAGAGCCGTTTTAAAATTTATATATCGTTTATTTACAAACAGATTTGTGGTATTTTATAAAGAATAATAGATTTTATTTTCCTACTAGCTGGCCCGGCGAACTTCGTACCGCCTAATTTAATAAAAACAATGCTCGGTATGAATGAAGTTTTATTATTATTTTTGATTAATTGCACATGATGTTGCTTACTTACAAAACAGAGTTTTCCTGAAATACTGGCTATTTATAAAATCTCTTAATCAATTTAAAGCTTTCTGATGAACTAAATTTTTTGTTTTGTTTTTTGGTGGGCAAATAAATAAAGATGACGGTTTTCCGACGCCCGAACACGCAACGTATAATTGTCCATGCGCCATGTCCACACATCAAAGGAAAAACAAAATTGTTACATTATAAGAATCCATCCAAGGTACCAATTAAGTTAATGCTTTGTTTGTGGCACAAATCCCTTCAATTGTGTACAATTGTGCCGTGATATAAAGAACACCCAGTATAGTAATGGTTTATTTTGATGTACGATGATGTATGCCTCGACAATATATTTTTTAACACAATTGAATGAAATTGTACGATCGGCGTGAAAAACAGCAAGTTGCAATTGACGTTAAATGAAAAACACCCTGTATGAAAATTTCGGACAAATACATTTTGAGAATCCATCCAAGGTTCAAGGTCCAACCTATATAGTTAATCCTTTGTTAGTGGCACAAATCAATTAAATCGCGTACAATTGTGCAGTGATATAAAGAACTCCCTGTATAGTAATGGTTTATTTTCAATGATGTATGCTTCGAAAGTATATTTTTTAACACAAATGAATGAAATTGTACGATTGGCGTGAAAAACAGCAAGTTGCAATTGACGTTAAAAGAAAAACACCCTGTAAGAACATTTCAGACAAATACATTATGAGAATCCATCCAAGGTACCTATTTAGTTAATGCTTTGTTTGAGGCACAAATCACTTCAATCGCGTACAATTGTGCAGTGATATAAAGAACACCCTGTATAGTAATGGTTTATTTTCAATGATATATGCCTCGAAAGTATATTTTTTAACACAAATGAATGAAATTGTACGATTGGCGTGAAAAAAAGCAAGTTGCAATTGACGTTAAAAGAAAAACACCCTGTATGAACATTTCGGACAAATACATTATGAGAATCCATCCAAGTTACCTATATAGTTAATGCTTTGTTAGTGGCACAAATCAATTAGATCGCGTACAATTGTGCAGTGATATAAAGAACACCCTGTATAGTAATGGTTTATTTTCAATTATGTATGCTTCGAAAGTATATTTTTTAACACAAATGAATGAAATTGTACGATTGGCGTGAAAAACAGCAAGTTGCAATTGACGTTAAAAGAAAAACACCGTGTATGAACATTTCGGACAAATACATTATGAGAATCCATCCAAGGTACCTATTTAGTTAATGCTTTGTTTGAGGCACAAATCGCTTCAATCGCGTACAATTGTGCAGTGATATAAAGAACACTCTGTATAGTAATGGTTTTTTTTCAATGATATATGCCTCGAAAGTATATTTTTTAACACTATTGAATGAAATTTCAAGATGGGCGTTAAAAACAGCAAGTTGCAAATGACGTTAAAAGGAAAACACCCTGTATGAAAATTTCGGACAAATACTATGTTGAAAGAAAGAAAAACACCCTGTAGGAAAATTTCAGAAAAATACATTATGAAAATCCATCCACGGTACCTATTTAGTTGATGCTTTGTTTGTGGCACAAATAACATCAATCGATCCTAACGCCAACCACAACGCCAACTTCAATGCCAACTGAAACTCCAACTCCATTTCCACCTCCATCTCTACCTCCAACTCCAATCCAACTACAACTCCAACTACAACGCCAACTCCATAACCAACGCCAACCACAATGCCTACTCCAACTTCAACTCCAACCCCAACTCCAACACCAACTCTTACCCCAACTACAACGCCAACTCCAATCCTAACGCCAACCACAACGCCAACTTCAACGCCAACTGAATCTCCAACTCCATTTCCACCTCCATCTCCACCTCCAACTCCAATCCAACTACAACTCCAACTACAACTCCAACTCCATAATCAACGCCAACCACAATGCCTACACCAACTTCAACTCCAACCCTAACTCCAACACCAACTCTTACCCCAACTACAACGCCAACTCCAATCCTAACGCCAACCACGACGCCAACTTCAACGCCAACTGAAACTCCAACTCCATTTCCACCTCCCTCTCCACCTCCAACTCCAATCCAACTACAACTCCAACTACAACGCCAACTCCATAACCAACGCCAACCACAATGCCTACTCCAACTTCAACTCCAACCCCAACTCCAACACCAACTCTTACCCCAACTACAACGCCAACTCCAATCCTAACGCCAACCACAACGCCAACTTCAACGCCAACTGAAACTCCAACTCCATTTCCACCTCCATCTCCACCTCCAACTCCAATCCAACTACAACTCCAACTACAACGCCAACCACAATGCCTACTCCAACTTCAACTCCAACCCCAACTCCAACACCAACTCTTACCCCAACTACAACGCCAACTCCAATCCTAACGCCAACCACAACGCCAACTTCAACGCCAACTCAAACTCCAACTCCACCTCCATCTCCACCTCCAACTCCAATCCAACTACAACTCCAACCCCAACGTCAACTTTATTGAATAGCCATTGAATAAAGTTCAAATTGTCTCTACATTTTAGTTAGAGAACGTTTGTATGGGAAAAAGAAAAGGGCTGTTTTTAGGGTTTTCCCGGCAATTATTCGAAATTTTCTCCCCGTAAAAACCATCCCTGGACTTCAACGAACATTTAAAAAAAATATTTACAAATTACTTCAATCGCGTACAATTGTGCAGTGATATAATGAACACTCTGTATAGTAATGGTTTATTTTCAATGATATATGCCTCGAAAGTATATCTTTTAACACTATTGAATAAAATCCACGATGGGCGTGAAAAAAGTTGCAAATGACGTTAAAAGGAAAACACCCTGTATGAAAATTTCGGACAAATACGATGTTAAAAGAAAGAAAAACACCCTGTAGGAAAATTTCTGAAAAATACATTATGAAAATCCATCCACGGTACCTATTTAGTTAATGCTTTGTTTGTGGCACAAATAACTTCAATCGATCCTAACGCCAACCACAACGCCAACTCAAACTCCAACTCCATTTCCACCTCCATCTCCACCTCCAACTCCAATCCAGCTACAACTCCAACTACAACGCCAACTCCATAACCAACGCCAACCACAATGCCTACTCCAACTTCAACTCCAACCCCAACTCCAACACCAACTCTTACCCCAACTACAACGCCAACTCCAATCCTAACGCCAACCACAACGCCAACTTCAACGCCAACTTCAACGCCAACTCAAACTGCAACTCCACCTCCATCTCCACCTCCAACTCCAATCCAACTACAACTCCAACCCCAACGTCAACTTTATTGAATAGCCATAAAGTTCAAATTGACTATACATTTTAGTTAGAAAACGTTTGTATGGGAAAAAGAAAAGGGCTGTTTTTAGGGTTTTCCCGGCAATTATTCTAAATTTTCTCCCCGTAAAAACCATCCTTGGACTTCAACGAACATTTAAAAAAAATGGGTTCAAGCCCTGTGGACAGGAGCTTTCTGGCGCTCTAGTTCAAACAAACAAATTATATCTGGTATTGGTTTCTCAGAGTTGGGAATTATATCAATGTATTCATATGATAGAACTGCATCATAAAGGAAATTCAATTCAAATAATAGTTTATTTATCAAGATTAAATGAGCAATCATGAAAATGAGAACTGCACCACATTTTCAAATTTTTTTTTTTACACTTTGCGGTAATCTGGTCAATACAAAACTTCACATGCGTATAAAGGTCATGATTCTACAATTTGGTGCTAAATTTCAGATAGATCGAGTGATCGGTTTCGGAAATATTCATAAAAAATATTTTTACTAAAATCGGCCATAACTCCGAAACCTCTTGATGGTTTTCGCCCATTAACGAACTTGTCCGAGATATTTACGCTCCAAAACCACCTTGCAATTTTCAATCCGCTAACTCCTTTCGCTCGAGAGTTATCGTGCCTACGGCCGGTCGGCCGGCCGGACAGAATCGATTTCGCACTCGGATTCTTGATCAGTGAGTCGAACCAAATCATTTGAGACCATTTTCAGCCAAAAATTCCAAATTTACAGACACTTGGGCAAATTGATAAGCACTCTGTTCCGAGGAACTAGAGCGCCAAAAAAACAAGTTTCGTATGACAATTGCCCAAAACAGGTTTAAACTACCTACAAATAGTAGGTATTCCATAAAACATGTATAAAAGAAGATAAGTAATAATAAATTACCTTGTAATCGATCAAAAATGTCCTGATCTACGTTCACCAAATTTTCTCCTCTCTCGAACTACAGAATTATGCTTTCAATATTTACGTAATATTTTCAAACATTTTCGGGTGAGGTCCCCGTTGCATCGCTAAAATACGAGTATTTCAACCCCAATATTCTTGAAGTTACAATATTCCCTTCTGTCAAGTTGACTTTATGACAATTCATACATAGAATATACATAGAATAATTATATCAATCTGTGAAATACGATTTACATTGAAATTTTGAAAAATCATATCTCCGAAAGTATTAGCTTGTTAGAGTTAAAAATGATATGAATGGATTCTTATGATAAAACTGCTTATTAAAAAAAAATTAATTTGGAATTTGTTTTGTAAAAAAAAAATTTTTATTTTATTACTCCGAAACCTTCTGTCCGATTTTGCCCAGTAACGAACTTAGCCGAGATATTCATCCCCCAAACCTACTCTGAAAATTTCAACTCTCTAGCTCATTCCGTTCGAGAGTTATCGTGCCTACGGCCGGCCGGACAGAATGAATATCGACCACGGATTCTTGATCAGTGAGTCGAACCAAATCGTTTAAGACCATTTTCATCGAAATATTCGAAAATTACAGACATTTGGGCAAATTGATAAGCACTCAGTTCCGTGGAACTAGAGCGCCAAAAGAATTAGCAAAATTGGTCCAGGCACTGTTGAGTTATGCGCTTACCAACACATTTTGCGATTCATTTTTGGCGCTCTAGTTCCTCGGAACTAGTGTTGTGAGTGTGGAAAAGGTCTTAAATACTCCTCTGATAAATACTGAAAAATGTCCGAAAATTATCATTACTTCTAAAAACAGTCGACATTTAGAGTTTTTTAGTATTTATCGACATTATCGAAAATGTCTGGATAAATATCATAAATTTCTTTTTTCTACAAACGTCAAAAAATGACAAGGTTCGCGCATTGACAACAATATGCGAAGTGACCCTTTTTTTCATTTTCCTTCGTTACCATGACACCGTGCGCGAAGTAGTGTGCGAAATACCTACTTCGCACACTGCATGTAAACTATATGGAATTTTTATATTTTAACCTTTATGTTCCTCGATTTCTCCGGTGAAAGATTTAAAATTACAAAATTGGCCGCATCTGGTGAGTTAGGTGAGGTACTGCTTACATCATCGTCGCTCGAAATTTCCATTATTTCACAGTTATAAATATCACGCACGAAATTGACGCGAATAAAAAGTCACTCCAAAACAATTATCAAGAACTGTCACTTTGAAATAATGGTCAACAAATGCCATTTTATTTCCATGTTACAGTAATTACTTGATTTGGAAAAACAGTTTAAGCCAGTTCCATACTATTTTTCATATTAAGCTAAGCATGTTACTTATTTCAGAACAATATTTTTGAAGTTTGTAGAAAAAATTTTGTTTGCATCTCATGCGCGAAATACTTTGGTGATCTCGACTATTTTTTTAACTCGGCTGCGCCTCGTTTTAAAAATTAGTTCTCGATCACCAAAGTAGCATTTCGCGCACTAGATACAAAAATAACTATTCTACTTGAAAATTGTTTGACAATTTTCATTTTTGTCCGATATTTATTCTTCTTTCTACTTGGATCGAAGATGCTTAACGATCTGAGATGCCAATTATACAAAAATTTTTCGAGAAGTTTATTTTTTTCTACTTGGATAGAAGATGCTTAACGATTTGTGATGCCATTATACAGAGTTTTTTTAAGTAGTTTATTCTTTTCTACTTGGATCGAAGATTCTTAACGATCTGTGAGCCAATTGGGAAATTATACAAAGTTTTTTAAGCAAGTTTATTTTATTATTTAACAGTCTAATTAGATCGATTTTTCTGATACTAATTCTTAATTCCAGAACCTGGCTCCTGTCCTTTATCTCTGATACTCAATAAAATAACATGATAATAACTCATTCAATGATAAGTTATATGTTATTTCCAATTGACCATGAAAAATTTCTTAAAATGCCTCAAATTGTCCTGATATTTTAACTTAACATTTGAAGATTGTCATATTTTTCCGCAATGTCCGTAAATACTTAAATACTCAAACTGCTCGACCTTGGGGTAAAGTTTCGGACATTTTTCCAGGATATTTGTCCATTACTTAAAAACTCGAGTATTTCACATCACTACTCGGAACTGAGTGCTTATCAATTTGCCCAAATGTCTGTTATTTTCGAATTTTTGGCTGAAAATGGTCTCAAACGATTTGGTTCGACTCACTGATCAAGAATCCGAGGTCGAAATCGATTCTGTCCGGCCGGCCGGCCGGCCGTAGGCACGATTACTCTCGAACGAAAGGACTATTAAAATTTGCAAGGTGGGTTTGGAGCGTAAATATCTCGGTTAAGTTCGTTAATGGGCAAAATCCATCAAGCGGTTTCGGAGTTATGGCCGATTTCAGTAAAAACATTTTTTATGAATATTTCCGAAACCGATCACTCGATCTATCTGAAATTTAGCATCAAATTGTAGAATCATGACCTTCATACGTATGCGAAGTTTTGTATTGATCGGGTTACCGCAAAGTGTCAAAATTTTTTTTTTACAATAACTCTCGAACGGAATGAGCTAGGCAGTTGAAATTTTCAGAGTAGGTTAGGGAGATGCATATCTCGGTTAAGTTCGTTATTGGGCAAAATAGGCCAGATGGTTTCGGAGTAACGAAAAAAAAATTTTTTTTTAATCAACAAATTTCAAATTCAATTTTTATTTAAGATGCAGTTTCACCATAAAAATCCATTGATATCATTTTCAACTCTAACAAGCTAATACTTTCGGAGATATGATTTTTCGAAATTTCAATAATGAATCGTACTTCTATGTTTTCACAGAATGTTATCATTATTCTATCTAAGCTTTATTATATGATCTGTGTTCATACTAGTACATGTCATCCTGTTCTATAAGAGAGAGTCAAATTCATTTCAGCTATTTTAATTTGATTTCTTCCATGGTGCAGTTCTCATACTCAGATTGCTCATTTAATCTTGATAAATAAACTATTATTTGAATTGAATTTCCTTTATGATGCAGTTCTATCATAAGAATACATTGATATAATTCCCAACTCTGAGAAACCAATACTTTCGGAGATATAATTTGTCTGTTTGAACTAGAGCGCCAGAAAGCTCCTGTCCACAGGGCTTGAACCCATTTTTATATATAAGATAATTTGTTGTTTTATTGGTCTCCAATAGCAACCTTGACTTTAATAAATTTTTAAAAAACTTTTTTGTGCAAAGACACCTGAAAAATTGCCAACGAACGGATTTTAAAGGCATTGGCAAACTCGCACCGATGTGCGGGTGACTTTGCCAAATTTTAAAATTTAAATAAAAATGTTGCGCACCTTTTCTTGTGTTTCTAACAACAGCAGTAGATAGCTAAAATGTTGAAATTATACATAGTTAACAAAGGACTTATTTTACATACGCGAGTTACCCCGAGGTTGCGGGTAACCCGAGTGTTGCGCATTCAACTCGCAACCTCGAGTTAACTCGCAGTTGAGAAACCGGCCCTTAATGGGAATGAAAACGTATCAACAGCACCATCTTCGCGCCGCTTTCAAAACTGCGCACTTTTTCTATCTACACGCAATGTTTTATCTGCAACTTGTTCTTGTTGAACTGTGCAGACAAAAGGTTGTGCAAAACGAAGCGTCTGGACTGGCCTTTACACTTCGAAACAATGTTTTGCCCTACATCCTACATCAGCTGTTTTGCATCATTGTATCTCACTCTTATATTGGAGGTTGGAGGCTCCATCTATACTTATATCAGATATACAGATATATAGATATCATATCTATACTTATTATCAGATCCATAGACTAAAGTAGACTAGATTTGATTAGATCAATGGTCGGATACTAGATTAAGGGCCGGTATTATAAAACTATTTTGACAGATATCTTGAAGTTAACTTGTGGAATGACGTCACCGTCAAAGTTAACTTCCCATTTCACGAGTTAACTTTATGGGGTGGATGGGGTATCGGTTAAAGTTAACTTTGTAGAAAATGGCGATTTTCGACAGTTCAATGGGTTACGTGCAGTTCTGACAGTTGACACGACATTGGAGGACCAACAAAACAGGAATTAGCACTGTTATTGGTTGTTTTGCTCATATTTCTCCTAATTTTTGAATGTTATATCAAGTTATATGCTGTTTACGAATTTTATGTAGTGTAATGAATATCTCATAAACGTTATTTGATCCATAAAAGGGGTAAATATTGCGAAAAAAATAGTATTTCATAGGTAAGAATGCTAATATCTTCCTTATCTGAACAGTTTGCTCATTTCCATGTTTTCAGGTACCTTGTAATCCAATTTATATTTGTAAATAATCATGATGGATTATAGTGATTACTCTGAAAAACATTCTGAGAGTGACAAAAAGGTCTATATCGATCAAATTTCCATCATTGGTGGTTCGTTTAGATCCTTATACTATCAGGAAGCAGAAGTGTTCAACAAAAGTTGATGACTTTACGAAAATACTGTACCCGGACATTTTTATGCACCTTGTGGTTACCAAGGACAAATATACTTCAGATGATATGAGTTCTAATAAAAGTTTGGAGGCTTATAATCAGACAGCATGTGGATGGGTGTGGAATATCTCCATAATAAAGACTGGCAATCATAGTTTGATAATTGCAAAGGTATAGGTTGAACAATCATCTTCAAATTCATATATTTCACTATAACTATGATGGATTTATTTGAAGAAAAGTATTTGAATATATCATCGAAGGAATTGCAGGATATCGGTAAGCCCCAATCTATCAAACTTTTAGTTCTTAAAATTTGATACTTGTTGGTGATTTTTATCTTATGTGTGCTGTTGAACTTTTTAGTGGCAGTAATGAATGATTCTTCAAGGATATTATATGAATGCAGCTTCTATCAACGTTAGTAAAATGATTTATTTATCAATATTTTTCAGGCAGAAGCATCAATTTGACAGTGGTTGAATCTAAATCTATTGAAATAGAAAGCAGGGAGCAGTTGAATATCAAGAATTGGTTTTAAGCATGTGTAGGATTAAGAAGTATTTCACAGTGACAATGGGTTATTCATGCTCGTCATTACAATGATTTTTGGTAATAGTTTAAACTGAAGCAATCATATTTAAAAAAATTTACACTAATATTAATAGAGTAAAAAACACATTGTATTCTTTATAATTTATTTACAACATTCATCATGTCTAAGCAGTTCTGTTTAAATAAATTAATCTACAATATACATTTTGCTTTGTAACAGCCTTATTCTCGTTTTTGTTCGCTTGGTTTGGACCTAGCATCAAAGTTGGGAAAATTAAATTTATTCATCACGAATTAACTACATTAGATTATAAAAAATAACAGATAAATTACATACACAATCATATTCTATAATGGAATCCAATCAGGATGATTTTTATCGGACAAATCTGCTGGCTTACCTAGTGAAAACATGGTGTACAATTTTCTATATTCTAACATGAGAAACAAATCAAAATTTTATTTCCTTTCATATTTGAAAGAAAACGTGTCAAATACATCATACCAAATTTGAGTTTCGAAGCTGTTAAGTCGAATCTCTTCAGCGGAGGAATCCATAAATCTCTGGTTTTTACTGAGGTAACAAATTTTGCGAACTTTATCAAAAACTGATGAAATCCTTTCAATAAAGAAATCAAATTAATTGAGAAATTCATAAAATTTATAATGAAATATTATAGATTCATACATTACTATTCATGCAGCTAACTAAGTGAAACATTTTTATATGTACCTATAATTATACAGAATTGACAAGCTGGAAAGTGTTATTTGTCTTCTAAATTTTCCACAGTTTCCAATCGTAGTGACATACTAATGCAATAGAATTCTTGCCTTTGAAAACAATATACCTAGTTCTTTCTTATAATCTCTCAAGGTGATCGGTTAAGTTCTGCTCTACATCATAGACCTTTAAATTAGGTCTATGCTCTACATTCATACAAGATTCAAATTGAAACCAAGATATTAAAATAGATCTATACCTTACTCACTTACTTACGCACTTTCTGCATATAAATTTACGTGAAAAATGTGATATTTGTACGTTTTTTAGTTCGCCCTTGCTACTGCAGCTCATGAACTTGCAAAAATTTGGCATTTTATTACTAAAAATTAATGTTTATGGAACAAATAAAGATAGCAAAATATTCACTTCACTTCATAAACAGCAATTCAATTGATATAACACTCACAAATATCTAAAAATCCAGGAAAATAAGAGCAAAACAAACAATAACAGTACTAATTCCCGCTTTGTTGGTCCTCCAATGTCGGTCAACTGTCAGAACTGCACGTAACCCATGTAAATTGCATATAACCTAAGTATTTGAAATAACCCTAATTTTATTGTTTCTATTTTCCGCAGCGATATCCAATTTATTTTTGAGGAACTTTTAACTGACGATGAAGAAGATGCTTTGAATATTGTTGAAGGCTCTAGGCGAGAAAGGGTATTTAGAAATCGTTTAGACCACTTCACTTCACCATGGAACGAAACGGAATTTAAAAGCAAATTTGGATCATCAAAAGAGTCTGTACTAGTTGTAATGGGTCACATTGAAGCAAATTTACAAAGACCAACTACCTAATAGGTTTGTATTTCTCGCATCTATTTTAATATCTAGTGTAAATTATAATTATTTTTAGACTGTACTCAAGTGATTTATACAATTATATAACTTTTAGGGGGAAATGAAGCTGAAAATTATCGGAACAGAAGAGGATACTTCTCATATAATGTCCAAACCGTTGCTGATAGTCATTTACGCATTAGAGATAACGTAGCACGGTGGCCGGGAGCCACACATGACAATATAATATTTTCGCATTCTAGACTCAAGGCACGATTTGAAGAAGGCACCTTTGGTAATAGTTTTTTGGTGAGCGATTCAGGATATGCATTGTCCGAGTATATGGTGATTCCTCTGGAAAACCCACAAAATCAACCCCAGAGACTCTACAATGAATCTCAAATAAGAACTAGAAATGTTGTAGAAAGGCAGTACGGTGTATGGAAAAGAAGATTTCCCATACTGCAATTGACAATTTGATTAAAGAGAGAAACAACATAACTGTTATCGTAGCAACTGCAGTGCTTCATAATATCGCAGTTAATATGAGGGAAGAAGAACCTGATCAAAATGTGGCTGTAGAATTGGAAAATTTCAATCAACATATGCCACACAATCAGAATCGTAATTTGGTGCGACAAGAATTGATTGAAGAATACTTCCAAACTTTATAAATACATTATATATAAAAAATGTAATCATTTCATTTCAATACCTATGCCCGAAATATTTCTTTTATAGATCTTATGAGCATAACCAACACTTTTTTTTTGCTCATTTAAAAATAAAGCTACTGAAACGAATGAATATTATTAAACTTTTGACATTAATAAGTGCTCACGTGATCGAGAGGGTGTTCTGATGATTCAAATAATACAGAGTTTGATCAAAATTTCCGATTTATGTATTATTTTCATTTTGAAAAAAGTCCGTAATTTTCTGAGTGAGCGAGTTCAGTGTATAATAGTCCAATGAATTTACGATAATGCTGAGAGCTGCGAAGAAATCGTCACTTTTATTAGTTTGAGGGCGTAGAAGCAAAGGGTAGTAAGACACTTGTTCTTTCTTGATTTCATTTTAATACACAAATGAAAAACTTTAAAGGTGTTAAAATGATAAGTACAAATTCACTCATATGTATTTCATTTATGTAAACAAACGACTTGTCTGAGCATGATAAGCGAGTGGAGGCGCCCGGACTTCAAAATATTGAATGTTAACGTGCAAGAACAAGGTATCATTCCTTCAAATTAACGAGGTGACCAATTTTGACTGATATTCTTCAATTTATCAAGTAATTTTCAAGGGACTGGGAAAAAATTTCAAATGTCGAGTTATTCAAATTAGCACAGAACATTCGCACAGACCACAGAAATGGGACTTTTATAAAACCGACATTTTAAGGCTAAAGTTATCTCGACCGATAAAGTTAAAGTTAACTTCGACAAATGTTTATAATACCGGCCCTAACTGAATTAACCATAGACAAGACATAAAATAATGTTATTCTATGTCTATGGAATTAACCCAGGGGGGTGAAGCGACAGTGGGAAAAGCGGCAACAAACAAGACATACGTTTCCACTTATTTTGACATTTATTTTGAAGTATGTCGTATGTCGTAGATAGGTTCAAATGGATGAATGACATGACAATTGACAAAGAGAAATAAAAGTGGAAAGCTGTTTGTTGACAAGATGTACGTGAGATTTTCTAGTTTGTGCGTTTGTTTTTGTTGCAAATGGCAATAATTTTCGTTTTAGCAGAACACGAATGTATTGTTATACTCAGAATAAATATAACGCCCATGTGAAGATAAGTTTCAGTTTCAGCTGCTCATTATTCCGTAAAGATGGTAAGTATTCTTGTTAATATCTTTCTTGCAAAAATTCATAGATCAGCAATTGAGCTCCTGTTTGCAAAAAATCTTCCACAAAGACCTCTCCATCCAGAAAACTTGGAATGATATTCGTAAAATATTTCCTAGCCAACATATTACTATTTTCGCTTATGTGTTGATCATTTTTCAGTATCGGATTTCAAATATAACGCTCTCTGTCTATAGGATCATCTGAACAAAAAGGCAGTGCCTCAATCATCTCAAGTGATTCATTCATACAATGAGCATGACTATGTCAGGAAATTCCAGCTTTAAAATCAACCATCACCATCTAATAATTCTCAGATGATAACTCACACAATGACGATGTCTGGCGATTCCAGCCTAATTCCAGCAATTGGAACAGAGCGTGTAGGACCAATCCCTTGCTATTATAACCGATCGGTTATGTTTAGGAAGATATATGTCTTAACCGCTCTGCTCCAGTTACTTGCTTAAATTCGACTATTGTAAATAACGTGAATAGTTTACTGAGGAGCATTTTTTTTAGGAACGATAAGGGATATACCAGGATTATACATTAACTTAATTCTGATAGAACCAACCTATTAAGATCTTCCTGACCAAATTGATCAGAAATATTTATATTTCAAAACTCATCTTCTATTACTCGATATGTAAAAATGATACTTGTTCTTTTTTCAGTAAAGTGTGATATTGACGGTCATATCCTGCATTGATGGATTCTACCTGATTTTGACTGTCTCTTGTGACCGTGGATGCCTCTTCCCCTCCTTAGATGAATCAGTGTTATTGTGATTTAGTGAAGTGACAATTCTGATCATAATGATATTTGAAAGACTGTTGTGAATGAGTGTTGACACACAAATATTTTTTTATCTTTAATTCATAAACATCAAACTGTAATAGACATTTGATTCAGATAATTGTTGGGGAATTTGGTAGTTATATCTCCAAGAACTTGAAATAACGTAATTCAAATTCCAATTTGTATTCTAATTTTGGAATAATCTAAGACTTTTGGTTGGTCAAAAATTTTGTTTGTTTCATTGCATTGTGTCATGGATTTTAGTTTCTCTATAAGCAAATTGTACTTACAGTAGAAACCAGTTATAACGACTAAAGGGTAAGGTCCTGGTGAGATCCCTACTCCTACATAGTACATTGCTTATAACGACTATCGGATATAGCGTCCTAAACATGCAGTACTTTCGATGTCGCTATAACTGATTTCTACTGAATTTGTTCTAGAAAACTGCTACCTAAATTATATTCACATTCGAAAAGGTGTAAGGCATTTATGTACTTGTTTTATTCTTTAATGGAATATTTAATACATATGCAATTGTAAAAATTATTTTAATAAAGAAATTATTGTTTATAAAGCTGTTTCATTTTGAAGAATATTTCTTTTCGAACACAGAATAATATAAATTCCGAAAATTCAAAAAACGAACCACAGAGCACCATTCTAATTCTTTTGTAAAATGACATATACTTCAACAAGCGGACACCCCCTAGAACCATAATGGAATAACTTCCACTTATTTTGTCTCTCTCTAATCTATTGTAGAAATGTCACTACTGTTGCGCACAGTTTACAAGGCAGGTAGCACTTCTTATATTATATGTTCTGTGAATTAACCTCTCAAGAAGACCGAAGGAAGACTCCCAAAACATTATTTTTCCTCCCTTTGGTTTTTTGTTTGTTAATTTCCAGTTTCTACAGAATATGCCCGTTCCTTTTACTCAATGCTTTAGAAGCATAGGTATATATAAGGGTTTAAACAAAAATGTCATGCCTAATAATTTGAGGAATAAGGGTGTTAGTTCCCAACTATGGTTGAGGAGGCAGTTATCAGATCCCTATATAGAGAAAGCAAAATTAATGAATTACAGGTTTGTTACATTAATCCAAATTACAGAATTTACAGAGATGTCTTGCTTCAGGTGTCGCAGTGCTTTCAAACTTGTGGAAATCAATGAAAAGTATAAGATTCTATTACCTGGACATACAGTGATTGACTGTGGCGCTGCCCCTGGATCTTGGACTCAAGTGGCTGTACGAGAAATCAAAAGCAAAACGGATTCAAGTATTGCTTTCATAAAGACAGGAAAAGTAATTTCTATTGATCGGCAATACATTTATCCAATAGAGGTATTTTCGTTATTTTTAAGATTATTCAAACTAATATTAAAATAAATTCAATTCTTTCGCTAAGCAGTCCTAATAGATATTTTATATCGACATTTTTCTAGGGAGCCACAATTTTGAGCAGTATGGACTTTACCGACCCATTATCTCAATCTTGTTTGAAGAATGAATTAAGCGGAAGTAAAGCTCAGGTTGTGATGTCTGATATGGCACCTAATGCATCAGGTATAAGAGAAATGGATAATGAAAATATGATGAACTTATGCTATAGTGTTTTAAGATTTGCTGTTCAAGTGTCTGAAGTTGGTGCTACTTTTCTTGTAAAATTATGGCAATGTGGACGGTCGAAACAATTAGAATCAGATATATCACGTTTTTATAACAATGTTAAGTTTGTTAAACCAAAAGCAAGTAGGGACGACTCAGCCGAAATATTCCTGTTAGGTAGATATTTCAAAGGCTTGAAAACAAGTTGATTTATATAATACAGTGGAAACTTATTTTTATTTAACTGGACTAATTGTTGTCTATTAGCTGAAATATTTAAAATTGCTTGGCATTTCTTTTGGCAAAAACAGATAGATTTCTCCAACTCAACCTGAGATATGAAAAGACAAGAGGAGAAAAATGAACAAATTACAAGTAATATAGAACCTTTCAAAGGTTCCTTTTCACAAATATTCTAGTCATTAGCCGCATGGATGTCTTGCAGATAAATCACCTCTGCTAATTTTCAATATGTAAGCACTCTTGTTCTTAGAAATGCCTTTAGTATAAGAATTTAAAAAGGAAATGACATTGATTATTGGCCTGGATGGTTTTTTTGAAACCAGGTATGGGTAATTTAAGCGATGATTATTCAGAAGTTCAGATTTTCTGAAGACCGCTACAGGACCCTAAAGTAGGGCAACAAAAACTATGTAAGCTTATCAACAAAAATTAATATTTATCAAGAATTACATTTTTGAACATACCACATATGCACCTAATTATTTTCAACACCTGGGTGGTAGGCATGCAGAGTTGCAAAAGTTGGATAACAACAAATCTGTTATGGAACAAAGTTGACATCTAAATCAATAATGAACACAATGCTGCCAATACTCTGTAGTATTTATAATGAAGAGGGATGTTTTATTATTGGATTTTTCAGTAAATTATATTTGAATCAGTTCTCATAGAGCAGAGAATGATATCTGATAGATTATAAAATACTACCAAAAATGTTTGAAATTAAAAACGTTTGTATATATTGTACCCTAAGCTTAGAAAATTAAAGATGTACAGGATCCATGTTGATCGCAGACTATGCCACATTTATAAGTAGTTCACTCAAAATATTTCATCACATTCATGCTTAGTAAACAGAAGATGCTCACATTGTACAAAAATCCATTCTGCCGTGTCATTTAATAACTTAGTTTATCAAGACTTAGAAGTAGATGTTTTTTATATTAGTTACTCATGTAGAAGATTTGTAACCTCCAATTAAAAAGGCTTGTGGGGTAGTTCTTGGAAAAAACAGTTGTTTCCAAATTTAGTGACTCTTTGACTAGTTTTTGATCTCTGTTTTTTTGCTAACTTAAAATACTTGATTGTTTTGAAGGTAAATGTTTTTTCAACTTCATAAAAAACTCGCCAATATAAACGATTGAACAAACAGTTGTAACAACGACAGCCTCTCAGCTCAACAAGCTCTTTATTGTTATTTGATGGTAAACGTTACCTTTGGAATTTTGGAACCTTTCTTATTTTACACATTTTGTAAAGGCTATTGGTTTTTAGTGAAATAATTTATTTTGATGAGTTATGTATCCTCCTGTTATTAAAGACTAGCTTTTAAAACAATATATACAGAATTTTTGATAATGAATGCTTATTGAATTTATTTTATAAATTGAAATAAACAGAAAATTAAGCTTAGAAGTTTTACACAATTTTTTAACCAAACTGCCCACTGTTTTTTTTATCTAAATGTTCTAATTCAGATTAATTCGTTACAGAATCTAATTAAAAAATGTTCCCTCCACATGTACCTATTGAGAATGAATGCTTGTTAATTTATCAGATGCAATCATCATTAATCTTGATATTCTAATCTGTTATCAAGGTTATTTCCGTCATTTATTCTGATTCTATTAGAAAATTGTATCATTTGTGCGGAATCAAATCTGATTGGCATATATAAGTAGTTTTGTTTTCTATAAAATTTTATTGTACTGGAGAATGTACATATAGTCAGGGTTGCATATCAAAATGAAATTCAAAGATCAATGGAAAACGAGATAATTTATTGAAAATGTTCCTATTTTATAATCACCTACAAAATGGTGAAGTTAGAATTAAGAAACCATTGGACATCTACTGGATAAAGCATAAATCTGTACCACTTGTCATGGCTGATAGTTAAATATACAACACGATATATTTGAAGATTATAATTTGAAAGAGCTACAATTAATAACTTCTGGCCACATGCTTTGACTGGATTTGAAATAAACCATACATTCATTATTTCAGTGTACATCTCAATCTTCAAAATATATATAAATAATTTTCAAATCAGTCTTTCCCAATAAGCTAGAAACTTGATACGATTAAGCCAGTTACAAAAATGAATTGAAAAATTCATTCTCTTGGAAATATTTACTTCGGATCAATAAAGTGTCACTAAACTTGGTAAAACCCAAAAACATGCATTTTCCCAATGTATCATCTTAATGAAAAATACTCATTCTCACTATTTATACTAAAATCTTGATTTAAGTTCAGTCACTCATTCTTCTTGAGGTTTTCTCAAGTCTGATGCTACTACTTCAGCACTCCTTAAATAACTACAATATTAATCAAAGTTGAAAAATTAAAAAAACATATAATCCTGAGGGATATACCTGTGTAAAAAGATGCATAAAAGAACAACAATCAAACTATTGTTATTAATTTCACAATGACCAATTTAATTGATTATTATTAATTAAACGAATATTATTCAAACTAAAGATTCATAATAAGATCTGAGTTTGCCTCATTATGATTATTGTAGATGATAATTTGAGCTTATTCTATATAGGTGATGGTGAAAAATTCTTTATATTACAGCTCATTTATTACTGAAGTGTGAATTTTCAATAGGTTCTCCAAATATGTTCAATTTCCTTATCCTAAAAAAAATGTCGACTACAAATGTTCTTTATCTGAAGTTGCTATTCTTTCCAGATCGTCTAAGCTCAAATTTTGTACTCTAGTATTGAAATTCCTCATAAACTCGTCAACTATCAATTTACACTGTTCTTCTGTGTAATACTGACGTAAAAATTTGGCTAATATCGTATTTAGTGTTTCTTGCTTTTTAACTGCAACATACAACTTTGTTCCATCTTGTATTTTTGGATAATAGCTCAGTGGCTTATCGTCTTGCAGTGTCTTTCCAGAAAGAACTAGTGTTTGTTGGAGAGCAGGTATATTGATGTCAGTTTCAATTTTCTTTTTCAGTTCTGCGATTGTGGTATTCGCATCTACGTCTGCTAAACAATTACCACCCTTCAGGCATTTGACCATTATCTTCATATTTGATTTTCTTTAGACTGTTCTAATAAAATTAAACTCAATTTACAAGAAAACCAACAAATTCAACATGCGAAATTGACATATCAAATTAAAATGTCAACCTCTTTTAGAAGTCATTCGGCCATTTCTGTCAATTAAAATGAACTACTGGAATTACCATGGAGGTAGAAGGAAGTGGAGGGGGCATAAAGATCGAAACTTGTCACATACTCCGCCATATTGGTGTGTCCCAATTTTCTATAGGAATCCGGAATTCCAACCATAGAAAACTCACAATTTCATGTTTATAACAAAGGATTTGCCCATACCAATATGGCCGATTTTATGTGACACTTTCGTTACAAGGGAAATATAGCACATGCTCCCTCCACTTCCTCCTACCTCCATGGGAATTACTGGAAACAATTCTGCGGCCATGTACTGGGGAGGCAGAAGCACAGAATAAGAAAATATTCTTATACTGGCGTAGCCGGGGTGCAGCGCTGGCGACATCTAGTGATTCGAATTGGAAATACGTTTTTCCTATGGCGGGAACATTTGAAATAATCTATTGAATTTCTATTTTATTTATTGAAGCTACAGCTCTTTCCATTTTTCGTTTCAAGATGCAATTTCACGAAAATTTCAACTTGATAGTTCTGACTGAAATGCATTCTATACATAATAATGAAAAATGGCGATATCGTTGTTAATAAATCAACAAGTCCAGAGCGTTCCTGCCAATAGAGTCTTCATAATGGCTTCGTATAATTAATATACTTATGCATGCATATACTTCACAAGTCAAATAAACCCCAGGGGTTCATTGATTTGCCGAGAAAGCAAGAGCAGACGCGTTTCTGGCTTCTTGGCCTTCATCAGTAGTCAGTATACTCTATAGCAGGGGTCACCAAATGGAGGACCGCGGTCCGGATGCGGACCGCGAACCTTTTTTTTGCGGACCTTTTCTCCAGAAAACATGAATTCTTAATATTAAAAATTCAGATAACTTTTAGTTTTAATTACTAATTATTGAAATTGCATTTAGATTAGCTGCTAGTCAAATTCTTATGCCATCATGATGCTATCAAACGGACCACGACAGATATACAGATTTTGTGAACGGACCTCCAATGAAACTAATTGGTGACCCCTGCTCTATAGCTTCTCAACAAATTAAAAAAATCAAATAAAAGACATATTTTTGCTTTTCAGCAATTTTTAATTTGAAATTTCTTAAACTATATATACAGGTCTATTTACAAGGGGAAATATACAAGAAATACATTAAGGATTTACATTTAGTGCCTGATCTCTGGGATCTTATCTAAAAATATAACATTAAGTATCTGTCATGAGATGTGTGGAAGAATGTGACAATTTTTCTAGAGGTATGTCGAATCAAATAAAAGACATATACTTCTCAGATGGGATGAAGGATTTCAGGAGTTCTTGTTATCGTTTTAACGATAACCATCTTCCTGCAGGATGAGGTGATGGGAATATGCATGTTTAATTTTGATGTTTGTGTTTTCCGCCGTGGTTGTCCCGAGATGTTGTGTTTTTTCCAGTTTCTGACTTCCAGTCTGACTTTCAATTATGTCGTGTATTGTGTCCGCGTTTCCGGATTTATATAAGTCTTCAATTTTAGTGAATCTTGGTTTATTTAAAATTATTCGGAGGAATTTATTTTGAATAATCTGCCACTTTTTTAAATTTGTGTTCGATGTATTGCTCTATATAGGGATCGCATATAAACACTGGTCTGATTCCTTGATTATAAATTTTAAGTTTTGAACTCCGGCTTAGCTTACTATGCTTGTTCAGTAAGGGGAAAATGTTACGTTGGATTATGTACGCCTTTCGCGATAAGTCGTTAATGTGTTAGTTATAGTTCAGTTTTTCGTAGGGTCATACCAAGAACCAAAATATTTGACTGTGTTTTGCTGTTTTATGGTCTGGCAGTTGAATGTTACGTTTAGTGACGATTTTCGTTTTATCCTGTGTGTAAAGTGTACCAGAGTAGTTTTATTAGCGTTTATTTTGATTTTCCATCTGTCGCAGTACTTTTCGAGTTTCTGAATGTGCCCTTGTTTGTATGTATTTGTCTACCTGAGTTGGATGGAGGGATTCTGCTATCACCGCGGTGTCGTCGGCGAAAATTTTCGGTTTTGTTCTGTCTGTTTTTGGAATGTCGTTTATGTAGTAGTTGAAGAGGTTGGGGAGAGGATACCTCCTTGTACCTCCCCAGCCGGGATGGGGGGATTTGTCGGAAAGGGATTTTTCACCCTGGTTTGGAATGTTCGGCTCGAGATGTAGGATTGTATGATTTTGATTATATGTACTGGGAGTTTGGTTTGGAGGAGTTTGAATATGAGGCCCTCATGCCACACGGTGTCAAAGGCTTTCTCGATATCTAAATTGAGCATTGCTGTGACTCTTCGGAAATTGAATTTTTTTTTGTAATTTGATAGGTGATTGTGGCCAGTTGGAGGGTTGTGTCGTGGGACGATCTGAATCCGAATTGTTCATCAATGATTTCATTGTGAATGTTTTCGTGATCTTTAATTCTGTTTGATACCATCTTTTCGAGTAGCTTTGACATTGTCGGTAAGAGGCTGATGATGGGGCGGTAATTTGTGGCATATTTATGATCTTATTTGGGCTTTGGAAAGGATAGGACGATAGCATTTTTCCATGTGGATGGAAAGTATGATAATTTGAGGCAACTGTTGAGTTGGACAATAGCTTTCCGCGGGAGTGATTTTAGGGTGCGGTTTCTGATTTTATCTATTCCTGGGGCTGTCTTGTTTTTGATGGATTTGATGACATGTTTAATTTCCCTAGGAGTTGTGAGGTACTCGGGAGGTATTTATTTCGTGGATTTGGGTTTTTTTAAGGTTTGGATAGCTCTTTCAACTAATGTTTGGGTCTCGTTGTCGGACATGTCATGGTTTGAGTTATGTATGTTTGCGTATGTGTCAGCTAGATGTTGAGCCTTGTCTTCGTTTTCGAGAATGTAACCTTGAGGTCCGTGAAGTGTGTGTATGCCGAATATTTTGTTTCCTTTAAGTGAGCGCGAGTTACATATTCCTGACCGTTGCAGCACATCGTCTTCCCGTGGGAACCGATGACTAGGCAAACCTCAGGATGCAACACAGTGCAGCGTTGACAATATTATATATACATGCTCATTATTCATTTTTCCTCAGTCTTGACTTGAAATCAAATTGTTAAACATCTATAACTTACTTTGCTTTATGCATCAATAAAAACCAATTTTTAAAAACTTGTTTTGCCTTGCACAAAACATAATTGGCGCAGTCGACGGAGTTTTCGCAGTTAGTAAAAACATTGAGTTTCTTCCGTTTGTGAAAACAGAACCTTCAAAAATTGGACTATTGGTGCAGTTCTTCCAACAACAATTGGTGCTGGTCAAAAAAAATTCATCGTGAAGAAGACGAGTAATGCAGTTGTGGATAGCAATAACGAGCTGGTGAGTTATACGATACTTTGAATATTATTTATGTCAGACTCCTCTAATTCTTCCATTGATTCTTTCATAGAAAACGATTGTGAATTAGAGTCAGATTTATTGAATTCCTTTAATAACCTTTCCATTTCATCGAGAAATACGTTACTAAATAATATAGAATTAAATAATTCAATTAATAATTCAAACATGCCAAATACAATCCCAGTTTTTGACATTAAAACTTTGAGTATTGTTCCCGATTTCGATGGGAACCCTAATAAACTACACAGTTCATTCAATCTGCGGAAGCACTTTTGCTTCACTATTTTGATACAAATAATTTAGCTAATTTTCAGAATACCCTTCTGCTAAATGGAATATTAAATAAGCTCCATGGAAGAACTGTGAAATTGTGGCTATTCACGGAGCCACTTCTAATTGGCATGACATAAAGAATGCCCTTTTATTACACTTTGGCGATCAAATGAGATGGTGAAACTCCAAAAGAGTTTCACGAAAAAATCATGTCACTATTAAATACTATTTGCAACTATATTGATTTGAAAAGTCATGCGGCATTTTGAGACCAAGTAAGAGGGAATTTTTTGCAAAGCAAGCTCTTAAAACTTTTTTGTCTGGGTTAAAGGAACCTTTAGGTCCAATCATTAGGGCGATGCGACCCCAATCTTTAGCTCAAGCGTTATAGTTTATTATCGAAGAAGATAATATTAAGCATTATCAAAAATCAGGTACGATTGTTAATAATTTAAAAAATAGTACTCTAGAAAATAGGCCTTTTAACAATAGTCACGCAAACGCTTCACGTTTTCAAAATCAAAATAATATTTTCCAAAATCAATTACTAAACCATAATCAATTTCCGAGTGCCCCAATACACCTAAATCGATATTCTAATTATAGAGAACCAAAATATTTCACAAATTCACAAGTATTCGGTAGACCTCAAGCGTCTAGACCCACACCTATGAGTATTTCAACTAACCAAACTAGCCAAAGACCCACCCCTATGAGTATTTCGACCAATAACACTGTTCCAAAATTTCAATCCTCAAATATTAGAAACACCAATAGAAATTATTTTCCAAATAAAAACGCTCAACCGAGACAAAATTTTGTGAGTGAAGAATTGTTCAATACAGAAAATTACGAGGAGGAAATTCCTCCAGAATTCTCCGAAAATTTAGGCGAACCTTTTCCAACTGAATATTTCGTCGTTGCGCCTTCAAAACGCGACATGTATTATATATTGTGCAAAATGTGTTAAGTGTATATTTCGATTAAGAACTGTGCAAGCTGGATATTTTGTTAAAAGCTGCCATGTGATAATCACACTAGATTCGGTTCCAGTTGGATTTGATCGAAAAGCGACAAGTACGAAATCGAAAATATGCTCCTGCAAAACACTCTAAGTGTATGAATGCACAATTTATCAAAAGTCACATGTCGCATTTTGAAGGCGCAACGACGATCTGTTAGATAATGAAGAAAATTTTCAACCGGATCTTTTACAAGACCAGTACACATAGAGTATCATTTATCAAGCAAAAAAAAAAGAATTACCCTATATTACTATAAAATACGTTCCCCTAAAATTACTTATTGATACTGGATCAACTAAATCGTTCATAAATCCTGATCTTGCAAACAAGTATTATTCTAAATTTATCTTCGAAGAACCATTCACTGTTTCGACTGTTTTTCAAAGTTCTTCACATGATTATTGTGCGGAAATACCGATATTTGAGAATTCAAGTATGATGATCAATTTTATTTTACCTCTTTAAATTCCACAATGTTTATGATGGCCTTATAGGTCTTGATAATTTAAAACTTTTGAAAGCAATCTTGAATTTCGGTGAATCAACATTAGTTACACCTTCTGCAATAATTCCCATTAAATATCAACCATCTCTAAAGAAAATTCCATTCAGAATCAAAATTGATGCCAACACTAAAATAATAACTAAAATTCCTGTGAAATTAAAAAACGGTGATATTTTTGTTCCGAAACAAATTATTCAGAAATGTGAAATTCCAGAAATATTAACTGTGTCTAATAATGGATTAGCCTATGTCGAAATTTTAAACAAAACTAATGACAATTTAATCCTTATGCTTGATGATCCGATAAAATTATTTCCATTTATCTACTCCTATTAAATAATATATTCATTATTCAATTGCTTTCATTCAATTAATAGTATCTATAAACAAACACCGTGAGTAATAATAACTCACCGCTATAACTCATTACTATTCGTGGAATTATTCACCAGTTGAATATCAAGGTGGGTCTGTGCTTCTGTCACCTGAATCATTTTGACGTTTTGAAATAGAGTTGATACCTAATTACCGTGAATATTTTGCTGAAAACGATGAATTCTGATAGTGAAGATGAATTATTATGTGCACCTCCAGAAATAGAGAAGCAGCTAATGTCACCATACAGAATTTATTTCCGAAAGATCTCAAAACAAGTATAAAGTTGTATACAAATTACAAATATTTTCAAGATTGGTGTAGCGGCAAAAACAAGTCATCGTTTACAGTGAATGTTCTTTGGCACATTTCAGTGAACTCAGCACCGTCTGTATGGACTTCCTGCTCCATGCCAAGAAGCACACTCAACATAAATAATGGAATCAATATAGATAATTATTTAAAATTACGTGCGTTTCTTAAACGTCAATCAGAGAAACATGTAGCTAAAAAGGCAGAAAGTTTTACGCCAGAACAAGTAAATGATTTCATAAATGTAGCTCCTGATCAGAAATATCTGGCAACAAAGGTAGTAGATCTCATAATAATTCAATCGTTTTCATCATCTAGTTAATATCATAATTTATTTTAGATTTTGTATTTATTGTTATAGTCGTAGATAAAGTATAGTATTCAACTTGCGGTAATGGCCATAACTCACTTGATGAATTACAGCACTCGCCTCCGGCTCGCGCTGCAAACTTCATCTGCGTGAGTTATGACTTACATTACCGCTCGTTAAATAATATACTATTAATGATAACATGCAATTACGAAATTTTTTCTATAGAGTCTGAAACTGTCACAAAAAATGCAGACATAGAAAAATTAATTAGAACCTCTCACATGAACAATGAAGAAAAACATCATATTTTGAATTTATGCAAAAAATATTCTGACAACTTCCAATTAGAGAATCAACCTCTTTCATTTACTAATCAAGTCAAACATTCAATCAATACTAAAGATGAAACACCCGTATATACAAAATCATACAGATATCCATTTGTCCATAAAGAAGAAGTTCAAAAACAAATTAATTCCATGTTAGACCAAGGAATTATCAGACCGAGTCAATCACCCTGGTCCTCACCGATTTGGGTAGTTCCAAATAAAGCTGATGCATCAGGCAAAAAGAAGTGGAGAATAGTAGTTGATTTTCGAAAATTAAACGAAAAAACAATTGACGACAAATACCCACTTCCTAACATCTCGGATATTTTAGATAAACTTGGAAAATTCCAATATTTTTCAACCATTGACTTGGCAAGTGGATTCCATCAAATTGAAATGAATCCTGATGATATACCAAAAACAGCATTCACGGTAGAAAATGGACACTACGAATTTGTCAGAATGGCTTTTGGTCTTAAAAATGCCTGTTCAACTTTTCAGAGAGTAATGAATACTATGTTGAGAGGATTGATTAATTTAATATGTTTAGTTTATCTTGATGATATCATAATATTTTCAACATCCCTTCAGGAACACATAATCAACTTGAGAACAGTTTTTCAAAGGCTTAGAGACGCAAATTTAAAAATTCAACTAGACAAATCTGAATTTTTAAAGAAAGAAGTAGCATATTATTTAGGGCACATAGTGACCCCCGAGGGAGTGAAGCCCAACCCAGACAAAATTGTAGCAATAAAAAAATATCCATTACCAAAAACAAGCAAAGATATAAAAGGATTTTTAGGACTTTTGGGCTATTACAGAAAATTTATCAAGGACTTTGCCAAAATCACTAAACCATTAACCGCTTGTCTAAAGAAAGGAGCCAAAATTGAACATACTCCCCAATTCAAAAATTGTTTTGAATATTGTAAAAATTTATTAGTCAATGAACCTATTCTTCAATACCCCGACTTTTCAAAGGAATTTATCCTCACAACGGATGCTAGTAATTTTGCTATAGGTGCTGTATTATCCCAAGGAAAAATTGGTAGCGATAAACCCATTTCCTACGCATCTAGGACTTTAAATGACAGCGAACAAAATTATAGTACAATTGAAAAGGAACTTCTGGCAATAGTATGGGCAACAAAATATTTTCGACCTTATCTCTACGACAGAAAATTCAAAATTATCACAGACCACCGACCCTTACAATGGGTTATGTCCCTTAAGGAAACCGGCAGAGTCGACTTTTGAGATGGAGGCTGAAACTTGAAGAATATGACTTCAAAATTGTTTATAAAAAAGTTCCAATACCAATGCTGACGCTCTTTCTCGAATCGAAATTCATAACAAAGAATTATTAGACTACATAGAAAAGTTTAACGAGTCACTCTCTAAAACAAATTTGAATGACGATATCTCTCTAATGAATCAATGATGGTAAACATAGACGAATCAGAAATTCAAAGTAAAGAAATAGACGATAATTTATCCTGTGAAAAATTCTTGGAACTCCATAATTCAAAAAAAATTGCAAATTGCTTTAACGTGAAAGAAGAAAAGGGTGATTTATTCAATGCCCCTCCAAATTACTCTTTGGCTCATTGTGTGTCCAGTGATTTTTACATGAATGACGGAATTGCACTTACTTTCAAACAAAGATTCGGTCAAGTTAACAAACTTAAATCTCAAAATAAGGGATTAGGCGAAGTTGCTTTTATTGAAAATAATAATAGAAAATTATATTATCTCATTACAAAAGAACGCAGTTATCAGAAGCCAGACTATGAAACGGTTTTCAAAACACTAATAAATCTCAAGTCATTGTGTGAACAAAATGACAAAAAATACCTAGCCATGCCAAGAATTTCATGTGGTTTAGATAAATTAGATTGGAGCAAAATTTTTCCCATGATTAAATACATTTTTGGAAATTGTGATATACAAGCAGTCATATATTATGTAACCGATCCAAAATTAAAGATATTAGAATATTCTGAAGACATCTCCGAAGGTAATACTATACATTCAAACCATGAAAATCCTATACAAGAAATTCCGATTTCTGATAAAGTCCTCAACACTTTTGATAATCAAGTAATCTTTTAATTCGTGCATCACTCCCCAGCAGAGGTGAAAGTAGAAAGAATATTTCCAAATAAACAGAGAACTTATGTCCAAATCGCCACAAATAATTTTAGAAACGATGTTGTACAATTTTTCAAAACTTATATGCGTCCAAAAATCTTGTATGCATTGCATTTCCAGCAGGATAATTATTACCAAGAAATGTGTGAGATTCTCAGAAAAATCTTCAAACAATTGGCTTTCAAAGAAGAAGAAGAAGAAATATTTATTTAAATAGGTCACCCTAATATACAAAAAATATAATACTATACAATAAATTCAACAGTAGTATACAATAAATTAAACAGTACAACAAATTAAACAGTAGGTAGGTAGCCAATCTACATTAACAAGAGAAAAAAAAAACATACAAAAAATTCAGAACACAAGTAAACCCAATTTAGTTCAAATATAAGGCACAATTTAATAATCAACATATTCTTCAGACATTATATCCTATCAAACATTTTGTATGGATTCCAATAACTGTTTTTTAAAAATGCTTAATGATGGACTAGATTTAACTATGTTTGGTAGTTTATTATAAGTAGCAATGCCTTTAAAAAACAAAGAATTCATGGCACTTCTCTTATTCGTTCTGTATACATACAAATTGGCGTTGTTTCTTGTGGCATATTCATGAACATCTGAACTCAAATTAATAAATTCACTAAAGTATGAAGGTGCTAAGTTATTTAGTATTTTATATATAAAGATCATTGATAAGTAATACAATCGTAGAGAAACTGAAAGCCACTTCAATGTTCGCAACATGATTCCTATTTCCGTGAATCTACTCGCTTTTAGAACTATGCGCATACCTCGATTTTGAAGTCTTTGTAGTTGTGATGTTTGATTTAGATTAAAAAGGAAAATAATAGAAGCACAGTAGTCAAAGTGAGGGTGAACAATAGCATTATACACAGTGATCTTTGTTTGAGTGGATAACCTTCTAGAAATTCTTGAAAGGAAATATAGTTTTTTAGATATCTTCTTGCAAAAATAATCGAAGTGGTTGCCAAAAAGTAACAAATTATCTAACTGGAAACCGAGATATCTAATACATTCCACAATTTACCGGTGTGAAGAGAGCAGATAAAGATAGCGGATGAAATCTCCGGAAACAGCCGAACGGCGCAACCAGTGGCGCACCGATCGATTCAGTCATAATCATATAGAACCAGTATATTCTGGCATGAATTGAAGAAAATCGAAGTTCTGCGATAATATAAATACACAACAACTTGAACTGATGGTTTCTTCGAGAGATGAACTTAATTTGGAACTTATTTTGTGAGTTCGATCAAGCTCTTGTTGAATATTGATAGATTTATCAATGCTGGGGCATGAATGTTATTTTGGCATGGAAAGATTTTGGCAAGATAATGGTAATGCAGATTCGGTTCTTTACTGAAAAAAGTATCCGCATTGGATGAGACCCTGGGGTTGAAATTTCAACCCTTAACACAAAAAACCCGGGTTTTCATCCGTTTTACCCAGAAGGAAGAGTTTTTTCATCAACAGATTTTGAGAACATTTTGACAACGACGATATCGATATTCAGTAAAAAAATGGTCCACTTCGGATGGGGCCCTGGGGTTGAAATTTCAACCCTTAACACAAAATCTCGGTTTTTCCGGTTTTTTTCATAGAAGGAAAAGATTTTTCATCAACAGATTTTGAGAACATCTTGACTACGACGATACCGAAATTCAGTCAAAAAATGGTCCACTTCGGATGGGGCTCTGGGGTTGAAATTTCAACCCTTAAGACAAAATCTCGGTTTTTCTTGGTTTTTTCATAGAAGGAAAAGTTTTTTCATCAACAGATTTTGAGAACAACTTGACTAGGACGATACCGATATTAGGTTATAAAATGGTCCACTTCGGATGGGGCTCTGGGGTTGAAATTTCAACCCTTAAGACCAAATCTTGGTTTTTCCTGTTTTTTTCATAGAAGGCAGAGCGAAATTCAGTCAAAAAATGGTCCACTTCGGATGGGGCTCTGGGGTTGAAATTTCAACCCTTAAGACAAAATCTCGGTTTTTCTTGGTTTTTTCATAGAAGGAAAAGTTTTTTCATCAACAGATTTTGAGAACAACTTGACTAGGACGATACCGATATTAGGTTATAAAATGGTCCACTTCGGATGGGGCTCTGGGGTTGAAATTTCAACCCTTAAGACCAAATCTTGGTTTTTCCTGTTTTTTTCATAGAAGGCAGAGTCTTTTCATCAACAGATTTAGAGCACATCTTAACTATGACGGAGTCGATATTCAGTAAAAAAATGGTCCACTTCGGATGGGGCCCTGGGGTTGAAATTTCAACCCTTAACACAAAATCTCGAATTTTCCTGGTTTTTTCATAGAAGGAAAAGTTTTTTCATCAACAGATTTTGAGAACATCTTGACTATGACGATACCGATATTCAGTAAAAAAATTGTCCACTTCGGATGGGGCTCTGGGGTTGAAATTTCAACCCTTAACAGAAAATCTCGGTTTTTCCTGTTTTTTTTGATAGAAGGAAAAGTTTTTTCATCAACAGATTTTGAGAACATCTTGACTACCACGATACCGAAATTCAGTAAAAAAATGGTCCACTTCGGATGGGGCCCTGGGGTTGAAATTTCAACCCTTAAGACAAAATCTCGGTTTTTCCTGTTTCTTTCATAGAAGGAAAAGTTTTTTCATCAACAGATTTTGAACACATCTTAACTATGACGAAATCGATATTCAGTAAAAAAATAGTCCACTTCGGATGGGGCCCTGGGGTTGAAATTTCAACCCTTAACTCAAATATCTCGATTTTTCGTCGTTTTTTCCCAGAAGGAAAAGTTTTTTCATCAACAGATTTTGAGCACATCTTAACTATGACGATATCGATATTCAGTAAAAAAATTGTCCACTTCAGATGGGGCTCTGGGGTTGAAATTTCAACCCTTAACACAAAATCTCGGTTTTTCCTGTTTTTTTCATAGAAGGAAAAGTTTTTTCATCAACAGATTTTGAGAAAATCTTGACTACGACGATACTCATATTCAGTAAAAGAATGGTCCACTTCAGATGGGGCCCTGGGGTTGAAATTTCAACCCATAAGACAAAATCTCGATATTTCGTCGTTTTTTCCCAGAAGGAAAAGTTTTTTCATCTACAGATTTTGAGCACATCTTAACTATGACGATATAGATATTCAGTAAAAAAATTGTCCACTTCCGATGGGGCCCTACGGTTGAAATTTCAACCCTTAACAGAAAATCTCGGTTTTTCCTGTTTTTTTCATAGAAGGAAAAGTTTTTTCATAGACAGATTATGAGAACATCTTGACTAGGACGATACCGATATTAGATATCAAAATGGTCCACTTCGGATGGGGCTCTGGGGTTGAAATTTCCACCCTTAAGACAAAATCTCGGTTTTTCCTGTTTTTTTCATAGAAGGAAAAGTTTTTTCATCAACAGATTTTGAGCACATCTTAACTATGACAGAGTCGATATTCAGAAAAAAAATGGTCCACTTCGGATGGGGCCCTGTGGTTGAAATTTCAACCCTTAAGACAAAATCTCGGTTTTTCCTGTTTTTTTCATAGAAGGAAACATTTTTTCATCAACAGATTTTGAGCACATCTTAACTATGACGATATCGATATTCAGTAAAAAAATTGTCCACTTCGGATGGGGCTCTGGGGTTGAAATCTCATCCCTTAACACAAAATCTCGGTTTTTCCTGTTTTTTTCATAGAAGGAAAAGTTTTTTCATCAACAGATTTTGAGAAAATCTTGACTACGGCGATACTCATATTCAGTAAAAAAATGGTATACTTCGGATGGGGCCCTGGGGTTGAAATTTCAACCCTTAACACAAAATCTCGGATTTTCCTGGTTTTTTCATAGAAGGAAAAGTTTTTTCATCAACAAATTTTGATAACATCTTGACTACGACGAAACCGATATTCAGTCAAAAAATGGTCCACTTCGGATGGGGCTCTGGGGTTGAAATTTCAACCCTTAATACAAAATCTCGGTTTTTCCTGTTTTTTCCATACAAGGAAAAGTTTTTTCATCAACAGATTTTGAGCACATCTTAACTATGACGCAGTTGATATTCAGTAAAAAAATGGTCCACTTCGGATGGGGCCCTGTAGTTGAAATTTCAACCCTTAAGACAAAATCTCGGTTTTTCCTGTTTTTTTCATAGAAGGAAACATTTTTTCATCAACAGATTTTGAGCACATCTTAACTATGACGATATCGATATTCAGTAAAAAAATTGTCCACTTCGGATGGGGCTATGGGGTTGAAATCTCAACCCTTAACACAAAATCTCGGTTTTTCCTGTTTTTTTCATAGAAGGAAAAGTTTTTTCATCAACAGATTTTGAGAAAATCTTGACTACGGCGATACTCATTTTTAGTAAAAAAATGATATACTTAGGATGGGGCCCTGGGGTTGAAATTTCAACCCTTAACACAAAATCTCGGATTTTCCTGGTTTTTTCATAGAAGGAAAAGTTTTTTCATCAACAAATTTTGATAACATCTTGACTACGACGAAACCGATATTCAGTCAAAAAATGGTCCACTTCGGATGGGGCTCTGGGGTTGAAATTTCAACCCTTAATACAAAATCTCGGTTTTTCCTGTTTTTTCCATACAAGGAAAAGTTTTTTAATCAACAGATTTTGAGCACATCTTAACAATGACGCAGTTGATATTCAGTAAAAAAATGGTCCACTTCGGATGGGGCCCTGGGGTTGAAATTTCAACCCTTAACACAAAATCTCGGATTTTCCTGGTTTTTTCATAGAAGGAAAAGTTTTTTCATCAACAAATTTTGATAGCATCTTGACTACGACGAAACCGATATTCAGTTAAAAAATTGTCCACTTCGGATGAGGCTCTGGGGTTGAAATTTCAACCCTTAACAGAAAATCTCGGTGTTCCCTGTTTTTTTCATGGAAGGAAAAGTTTTTTCACAAACAGATTTTGAGAACATCTTGACTATGACGATACCGAAATTCAGTCAAAAAATGGTCCACCTCGGATGGGGCTCTGGGGTTGAAATTTCAACCCTTAAGACAAAATCCCGGTTTTTCCTGTTTTTTTTCATAGAAGGAAAAGTTTTTTCATCAACAGATTTTGAGCACATCTTAACTATGACGCAGTAGATATTCAGTAAAAAAATGGTCCACTTCGGATGGGGCCCTGGGGTTGAAATTTCAACCCTTAACACAAAATCTCGGATTTTCCTGTTTTTTTCATAGAAGGAAATGTTTTTTCATCAACAAATCTTGATAACATCTTGACTACGACGATACCGATATTCAGTTAAAAAATTGTCCACTTCGGATGAGGCTCTGGGGATGAAATTTCAACCCTCAACAGAAAATCTCGGTTTTCCCTGTTTTTTTCATAGAAGGAAAAGTTTTTTCATCAACAGATTTTGACAACATCTTGACTACGACAATACCGAAATTCAGTAAAAAAATGGTCCACTTCGGATGGGGCTCTGGGGTTGAAATTTCAACCCTTAAGACAAAATCTCGGTTTTTCCTGTTTTTTTCATAGAAGGAAAAGTGTTTTCATCAACAGATTTTGAGCACAACTATGACGGAGTCGATATTCAGTAAAAAAATGGTCCACTTCGGATGGGGCCCTGGGGTTGAAATTTCAACCCCAGAGCCCCATCCGAAGTGTACCATTTTATTACCTAATATCGGTATCGTCCTAGTCAAGATGTTCTCAAAATCTGTTGATGAAAAAAGTTTTCCTTCTATGAAAAAAACAGAAAAAACCGAGATTTTGTGTTAAGGGTTGAAATTTCAACCCCAGAGCCCCATCAAAAGTGGACAATTTTTTACTGAATATCGATATCGTCATAGTTAAGATGTGCTCAAATTCTGTTGATGAAAAAACTATTCCTTCTGGGAAAAAACGACGAAAAATCGAGATTTTTGAGTAAAGGGTTGAAATTTCAACCCCAGGGCCCCATCCGAAGTGGCCCTTTTTTTTACTGAATATCGACTCCGTCATAGTTAAGATGTGCTCAAATCTGTTGATGAAAAAACTTTTCCTTCTATGAAAAAAACAGGAAAAACCGAGATTTGGTCTCAAGGGTTGAAATTTCAACCCCAGAGCCCCATCCGAAGTGGACTATTTTATTACCTAATATCGGTATCGTCCTAGTCAAGATGTTCTCACAATCTGTTGATGAAAAAACTCTTCCTTCTATGAAAAAAACAGGAAAACCCGAGATTTTGTCTTAAGGGTTGAAATTTCAACCCCAGGACCCCATCCGAAGTGTACCATTTTTGTACTGAATATGAGTATCGTCGTAGTCAAGATTTTCTCAAAATCTGTTGATGAAAAAACTTTTCCTTCTATGAAAAAACCAGGAAAATCCGAGATTTTGTGTTAAGGGTTGAAATTTCAACCCCAGGACCCCATCCGAAGTGGACCATTTTTTTACTGAATATCTACTCCGTCATAGTTAAGATGTGCTCAAAATCTGTTGATGAAAAAACTTTTCCTTCTATGAAAAAAACAGGAAAAACCGAGATTTGGTCTTAAGTGTTGAAATTTCAACCCCAGAGCCCCATCCGAAGTGGACCATTGTATTACCTAATATCGGTATCGTCCTAGTCAAGATGTTCTCAAAATCTGTTGATGAAAAAGCTTTTCCTTCTATGAAAAAACCAAGAAAAACCGAGATTTTGTGTTGAGGGTAGAAATTTCAACCCCAGGGCCCCATCCGAAGTGGACCATTTTTTAACTGAATTTCGGTATCGTAGTAGTCAAGATGTT
Organism: Halyzia sedecimguttata; assembly: GCA_937662695.2. Classification (NCBI taxonomy): domain Eukaryota; kingdom Metazoa; phylum Arthropoda; class Insecta; order Coleoptera; family Coccinellidae; genus Halyzia; species Halyzia sedecimguttata. Next base: position 1,872,542 of record OW569416.2, on the reverse strand, counting down.
CTCAAAATCTTTTGATGAAAATACTTTTCCTTCTATGAAAAAAACAGGAAAAACCGAGATTTTGTGTTAAGGGTTGAAATTTCAACCCCAGAGCCCCATTCGAAGCGGACAATTCTTTTACTGATTATCGATATCGTCATAGTTAAGATGTGCTCAAAATCTGTTGATGAAAAAACTTTTCCTCCTGGGAAAAAACGACGAAAAACCGAGATTTTTGCGTTAAGGGTTGAAATTTCAACCCCAGGGCCCCATCCGAAGTGGACCATTTTCTTTACCTAAAATCGGTATCGTCGTAGTCAAGATGTTCTCAAAATCTGTTGATGAAAAAACTTTTCCTTCTATGAAAAAAACAGGAAAAACCGAGATTTTGTGTTAAGGGTTGAAATTTCAACCCCAGGGCCCCATCCGAAGTCGACCATTCTTTTACTGAATATCGGTATCGTCGTAGTCAAGATGTTCTCAAAATTTGTTGATGAAAAAACTTTTCCTTCTATGAAAAAAACCGGAAAAACCGAGATTTTGTGTTAAGGGTTGAAATTTCAACCCCAGGGCCCCATCCGAAGTGGACCATTTTTTTACTGAATATCGATATCTACGTTGACAAAATGTTCTCAAAATCTGTTGATGAAAAAACTCTTCCTTCTGGGAAAAACGGATGAAAACCCGGGTTTTTTGTGTTAAGGGTTGAAATTTCAACCCCAGGGTCTCATCCAATGCGGATACTTTTTTCAGTAAAGAACCGAATCTGCATTACCATTATCTTGCCAAAATCTTCCCATGCCAAAATAACATTCATGCCCCAGCATTGATAAATCTATCAATATTCAACAAGAGCTTGATCGAACTCACAAAATAAGTTCCAAATTAAGTTCATCTCTCGAAGAAACCATCAGTTCAAGTTGTTGTGTATTTATATTATCGCAGAACTTCGATTTTCTTCAATTCATGCCAGAATATATTGGTTCTATATGATTATGACTGAATCGATCGGTGCGCCACTGGTTGCGCCGTTCGGGTGTTTCCGGAGATTTCATCCGCTATCTTTATCTGCTCTCTTCACACCGGTCCACAATTTCAATTTTTTCATTATTAACATGCAGATTCACTTCATCCAAATCAAGATTTTGTAGCCTATATTTAGTTGTTATTATCATACCTTTAGTTTTTGTTGTATTTAATTTCAATTTATTTGCCATGAGATATTCATTAACTTCCTTGAGTGCAGAATTCATTTTCTCAATAGCTCTATCTAAGTTTGTGTCAAAGCATGCCAATAGTGTATCATCCGCAAATAAGTTTACAAAGTCTACTTTAACGAACAAGTTTATGTCATTCAAGTACAGAATAAAAAGCAGAGGACCCAAAACGCTACCCTGTGGAACACCTATATTTATATCCGATTCCTGCGAGATGTTATCCTGGACTCTAACTTTTTGTTTTCTATGGGATAAATAATTAGCAAACTGTAATATATGGGAATATAGGGAAAAACAGTTCAAGTTGAGAATATGGAAAGAATCGTTCGGCAGTAAATTCATACATTGTATCGTATCGCACAATGGTTCATTGAGTGTTTATGGTTTTCGTCTAGACGTGGACTGATAAGGTTATGTACCCCATCCGGCGGCTAACCTTTGTGATAGGTAGACTTTATAGGTTTCAAGACCGATAAGACGCTACTTTGTTGCGTCAGTTGAGGTTGACAAAGAGGCCCTCTTAAACAGCGATATATGGATTGATATTCCTGGTAGTAGATCGTTAAAAACTGCCGAAATTGCAGAGTCGGTGGACCTGGAAAACCCGTGGGGTATTTTCGAGTGGGCGGCATGAGAACAGAAAAATTCCGGCTTGCAAAAACTTAAGAAGAGGGGACAGACCCCCCCGTTTGCGGTGGTTTGGAAAAACAGAGTTAGTTACGTTTTAGCCTCCGAGACGGTAGCTCGTGAAGATGAAGAAATATTGAATAAAGGCGACTTAGGCAGTTCGGGCCGGTAATTGGAGTTACGTTTTAGCCTCCGAGACGGTAGCTCGTGAAGATGAAGAAATATTGAATAAAGGCGACTTAGGCAGTTCGGGCCGGTAATTGGAGTTACGTTTTAGCCTCCGAGACGGTAGCTCGTGAAGAAGATGGAATATTGAATAAAGGCGACTTAGGCAGTTCGGGCCGGTAATTGTAATGAAGAAGTAAAGTAGAGTAACGGAACGAAGTCGCGGTAAATGTGAGGTGTAAATTGGAAGCAAGTAGTTGTATTTAAGAAAAGGTGTAGATTCGTGAAGTGGGTGGATTTTGGTACTGATACACCCTTTTGGATTAATGGTTTTCGAGACAGAAGTAGTAAGTCATAGGTAATGCAAAGTTTATGATTCTCTATGAAAATATTCCCATAATCACTGACAGCTCCCGTAGGTAAATTGACTTGATGTAACATTTGGGATTTGTTGTTATAGAATATTGAACCCCTCGTACAAACGAAAGAGGTAACCCGATATTTGTGTTAAGATCGATTGAAGCTAGAAATAGTAAAAGATGTTGAAGGATTAATTTTGTTTGTATAGATATTGCTCTGTTGAAACTGAGTATTGGTCAGGTGTCCCAGAGACACGAAATTTTCCATTTGTTTTTCTCTAAGTGTGTAACTGTAATTTTATGACAATATAGTATTTAAGTAAGTTTCGAAATCTAGTATTCTTTCCTAATCATATCCCTCAGAGAAGTATATAACATATAGACTCCTTCTTCGTGCAAGGAGCACGGACCTATAGTCTTTTCCAAAGCCTTGATCGAAGTATGTTCTCAAAATTTTGAGTAAACTTAACCGGTTTGTCTGACGATAAATAAAGTGAACTCTTCTGAGATTTCACTTTATTTTAGGAATAAAAGCCATGCTAAGTTTGCTCTGGTGACAGCGGCCTAACATCTTTATTTTGTAATAAACCTAAGAACATCAAAAAAACACCATCGTACTATTACATTTGGTGACAGCGGTGGGATATTGTTAATTTTTCTGAGGTGAATAAACGGGAGAGAGGTAGAAAAAAAGAGGAAATTAGTGATTGAAACGATATTTTGAAAAAACAACGAATAGCAGTGAAACATCCCTTCCAATATTAGTCGAACATCAAGTCAGTTAAAACACAAGGACTGTCAGCAGAATAAAGTATCAAGTGAAAATTTTAACTGATAATCATCTATGTTTCAGGTAGTTTCATCAATTGAAGTCGATTGTGTAATCTGTAACGTTAATTTTTTTTTGTGTTTCAGGGCGATTCTATTAATTTTATAACGTTGATTTTTTGTGTGTGTTTCAGGGCGGTTTTATCAATTTATAATCTCGATTCTTTGAGTGTTCTAGGGCGTTTTAGTATTTTGTAAAAGAATTTTATTTGACGTTTAACTAATTGTGAAGATTTAATATTATCGACATCTGAGTAAGTTGATATCTTTCCGACGGAATAAAAAATTATATGGTCAGTTGGAAAGTATTTCAAAAATTAAATAATGTTGCCTGCCACTCCCTCTGCTAGTAATACAAATACTTCAACAGAAAGTAAAAGTAGCATGATGATGTATACGCTAGGGATGATAGCCACCACGGTGGACAGCTTCTCGGGAAAAGACGCCGCCAGATATTTTGACAAATTAGAATTACGGGCCAAACTGGATAGTTGGACGCCAGACGAAACGCTAAAATTATTGAAGTACAAATTAAGCGGAGACGCTTACAATTTCTTTAAATCTGATTCCGAATTGGATAAACTTGCTTATCCAGAATTAAAAGGAAAATTATTAAATAAATTCACGCCGATGAGATTACCGGGCGAAAATCATTGGAATCTGAGTAGGTGCTTCCAAGATCAAAAGGAGGACGTATCATCGTTCTGTACCAGGTTGCGAACGATTGGTGCAAATTTACTACTCGAAGACTTAGACGGAGCGAGTCAGGATGAGGAAGCGGGAATTCGAAAGAAAAACAAGGAACTCATTTTGAATCAATTCAAAATGGGATTAAGGAAAGACCTAATGCAAAATACCGGCATTCTTTTATTGAAAGAGGATAAATTAGATTTGGAAAAAGCTGAGGAACTGGTCAAACTACAGGAGACAACGATTATGATGCTACAAGGAAGGATGTCTAACGTGAGGATCTCGTCAATAAATACTGGGGGAGAAAGGTGTGAGTTATGTAGAAAAGAGGGTCATAGGGCAATGGATTGCAGAAGCCGAGGAGATGGACAGAACGATATGAATAGGAATACCGTTAACAAGGGATGTTATAATTGCGGTAAAATAGGACATATTGCTCGAGATTGTCGGGCAGATAGAGGAAGGCGGTTCGTGGATAGAGACACATGTCACTATTGTCACGAAAAAGGACATTGGGCACAGGAGTGTAGACAAAGGATCAGCAGGAGGAATCAACCTCAGAACTTCACACCAAGGTTTGAAGGATCGGAGCGCCCGAGGTACGGAGGAAACGGCCGGTCGACGGGAGCGATTCCAGAACGACCACGGCAAATGCGGCAATCGTTGGGGTTTCAGCGAAATTTAAACAACGGTGGCCAAAGTCCAACCACCAGGGCGGGGGCCAGAGAAATGTAAGGTGGATAAATAAATTGGGGATGTCACGGGGACATAGGTATCGCGGGAAGAGGAATCAACAACAAATTATGGTTATTCCCGAAATAAACTTCAATAACCTTACCGACGCACCGCACATTATTAAATTAAACGTGAATGGAAGATCAAGCTTTTGTTTAGTGGACACAGGGGCAGCCGTGACACTCGTTAGAAAAGGAGCAGTCCCAAATAAGCAAATCAGGAAGGATGGAATAGACAGGTACAGATTGACGAGTGTTACAGGCCACAGTCTTCGGACATGGGGCACCGCAAATGTTTCGATAGGGCCAGAAAGGGATGAATTAAGCACTACGTGGACGGCTGTTGTATGTGAGGACAACACGTTAGGGGATGTACAGATGATTTTAGGAAGGGATTTTCTGTATGCAAATCGAGCAACTATAAATTACAAGGTTACGCCAGCTGTTTCAATGTGGGGAAGAACATTTGACTTTTTATGCAGCGGAAATGTTGAAGGGATTGGGAAAACCGAGCGGAGCACAAAGACAGTGGACGTACAAACGCAAACGGAGAAAAAACCAGGAGGAAATCGACGTCCAGAAGGAAGTGAAGGCACGTAGGAACACAGAAGAGCGAGCGAAGCCGGAGAATGGAAAAACGAAGGTGAAAACGTCGGAAAAATCAGCAGGCGAAATCTTACCAGCGCACGACAGGGAGAATATCGACAGCTGTTCGAAGGATCAGGAAAATGACTCAGTATATTCCATGGAGGACGAACTCATTTGGGAAACAGATATTACTCTGGAAGCGGGTGTCACAGTACCTGCGCGATCGGAAGCATTAGTAAGAGGGAAATTGAAGAAAAATGTACAAGGAGATATTATGGTATGCGAACCAGTGGAGTTAGGAAATGGGCATATACACGTCGCAAATTGTTTAACGAAGAATTCTAACAGAGTCTGGATTAGAGTGGTTAACGTTTCAGCCAAGGAGGTCAGATTAGTAAAGCGACAAACTCTCGCTAAAGCAGTTACCTGTGAAATTATGGATGGAAATATGCCGACTAAGAGGATTGGGAAAGTAAATTTTGATAACAAGGAAGGAAATCAAAAGGGATTCGATTTTGAACATTTGGATGGTAACACGCAGAAGAAGCTGAAGTCACTAATACTGGAGTACCAGGATCTTTTTCTGGAGGACGACGATATATTAACTAGCACAACGAAGGTTAAACACGGTATTACCTTGGAACCGGGAACACAACCAGTGTGTAAAGCACCATATAGAATCCCGTATCATCAGAGAGAAATATTGCAGACAGAGACAGATAGATTGTTAGATATGGGGGTTATTCGACCGTCATGTAGCCCGTGGTCAGCTCCGGTCGTTTTAGTTACAAAAAAATCGCCGAATGGGGAAGAAAAGATCAGGATGTGCATTGATTATAGAGGACTGAATAACGTTACAAAGACGGAATATTACCCACTTCCAAATATTTCGGATCTCATTCAAGGATATGGCGAGGGAAGTGAGGCTCTTTTCTCAGTAATCGACGTAGCAGAAGCGTATCACCAGATTGACATGGAGGAGAAGGACATCCCCTTGACTGGTTTCAGTACCTTTCAGGGACATTATGAATATTTGAAAATGCCGTTTGGATTGAAAAATGCACCATCAACATTTCAACGATTCATGAATATTACGCTGGCTGGCCTTACAGGAGACCTTTGTATGGTTTACTTAGATGACATCATTACCTTTAACTCCGCAGGAATTGATGATCACGTAGAAAAATTGCGGAAAGTTTTCGACAGACTTAGGGACGCCAATATTAAACTCAAACCAACAAAATGTAAATTTTTATTGAAGAAAGTCAAGTATCTAGGACATATGATCACACAAAAAGGAGTGCTCCCAGATCCGAAAAAAATTGAGGCCATACATAACTTTCCCATTCCCAAAAATGAGAAAGGAGTCCGTTCATTTTTAGGGATAGTCAACTGGTATCGGCGGTTCATTCCAAATGCCGCAGAATTATCATTACCATTGACAAATTTAACGAAAAAGGGGGTAAAGTTCGAAATTACATCGGAAGTGCTAGAGTCAATATCGAAATTGAAGAAAGTCCTGACCTCAGACAGTGTTCTAATCTTTCCCGACTTCAACCAGCCCTTTATAGTGGCGACGGACGCCTCTGGCCTAGGTATTGGAGCGGTACTCAGCCAAATTCGAGACGGACACGAGCGACCTATAGCTTACGCTAGCCGAAATTTCAAGAAAGCCGAATTAAATTATTCTACAACGGAAAAGGAACTTTTGGGGGTTATATTCGGCATTCAAACGTTTAGGTGCTATCTGTATGGGAGAAAATTCACGGTCATTACCGACCATCGTCCACTTAAATGGCTGTTAACGCTCAAGGACCCAGGATCTCGACTTGCTAGATGGGCTATGACCTTGGCCGATTACGATTTCGAGGTAATACATCGAAAAGGGCGTCTGCATGGAAACGCGGATGCATTAAGCCGTATGTTCAGTAAAGAGGAACAGTTTATTGACATGGAATATGAGGAGTTCGAGGATTACCGGAAAACCCATCAGATTCCGGAAATGGAGAAATTAAGTCGAAAGCAAGGAAACCTTTTTTCGGCCCCAGAACACTGGGCTTTGGCTCATTGTGTCTCACAGGACCTTGCTATGGGTGCAGGAATAGCACTTCAGTTCAAACAAATTTTTGGCTCTGTCGATAAACTGCGTCAACAGAATAAGCAAGTTGGGGAAACAGCGGAATTGCTCCTACCGGAAAGAAATATATATTATTTGGTAACAAAGTTCAACTATTATGAAAAACCATCCTATAGAGGTATGTGGAACGCTGTACGAAGTCTAAGGGCGTGTTGCGAGAAAAATGGGTATAGATTTTTGGCTATTCCAGAAATAGGATGTGGTTTGGATAAACTCGATTGGGAGAGGATTTTGGAAATTATTAAATTCGTATTTCATAATTCAAATATAGAAATACGTATATATTCTGGTAGCGAGGTGATCGCAAAGGTTACATTTCAGGAGATGGAAAGTATAGAGCCCGAGTGGGATCGGGAAACGCTAAAAACCGCGCAAGATAAGGACCTGTACTGTCAGGAAATAAAAAGAAGTATCGAAGCTGGTGAGCAACAGGACACTTACTCTTTTTCTAAGGATGGAATACTGTATCGATTGGAACAAGATGGGGACAAGTTGATTGTCCCTAAATCCTACGTATTGAAAGTAATGGGGGATTTTCACGATTCGCCCATGGCAGGACACCCAGGTCAGCAAAAGACGCTGAGCAGTCTGAAAAGGAGATTCTTTTGGCCAAACATGCGCACTGATGTCATCGAATATTGCGCCAGTTGTGATGCTTGTAATAGGAGGAAAACATCCCCTCATCAGAAAAAAGCCCCTTTGCAGCGATTCACCGCCACCACGGAACCTTGGGAACTGACCTCAATGGATATAGTTGGACCTTTAGTAACATCCCTGAGTGGGAACCGATACTTACTTACGTTCCAAGATTACTTCACAAAATATGTTGAAGCAATACCCCTCCCTGACCAGAAAGCCGACACTATCGCTCGAGCTTTCGTGGAAAATATAGTCACTAGACATGGCACTCCTAGGAAACTGCTAACTGATCGAGGAGCAAACTTCACGTCAGCGTTGTTCAAGGAAGTTTGTAAGATGCTAAGAATAGAAAAAATACAGACTTCCAGTTACGCACCCACGTCAAACGGACAAATTGAGAGGATGCACAGGGTGTTGAAGGACATGTTAGCGCAGTATATTAGCAATAACCAGCGAGATTGGGATGATTGGATACCTTTTGTACTAATGGCTTATAGAGGAAGTATACATAACACCACAGGATATAGTCCATACTTTCTTCTTCACGGAAGGGACCAAGTACTCCCTATAGACAGCTTTATACAATCAGGGCGAGCTCGATATGACTACGATCAAAATTATGCATCGGAGCTACTAGAACGGCTACGTATCATCTATAAGGATGTATATCGGAACACCGAGGAAGTAAAATCGGCCAGAGTGAAAAGGTATAATTTAAAAACCGCAGATCATCAGTTCACTCTAGGAGACCAAGTCTATCTGAAAATAATGCACACGAAGCGTGGGGTGTCTAAAAAGCTAGTGAAGAGTTGGGATGGTCCATATAGGATCAGTGAAATAATAGGACCGGTGACCTGTAAAATAAGAAGGTGTGGAGGAAGAGAAGAGCAAACGGTCCATGTAAACAGACTGAAATATTTTGTCGAAAGGAGAATGAGCAGGTGCTCTCCATCAAGAAAAGTCGAGGAAATGGGGCGACAGTCCGAATCAGAAAGCGAAATGGAATCCGAGGAGGAACAGAAAGGCATGGGTAGATTGCACCCGATACTGATGCCGCAGTGGAACAGGGTTGTGGAACGAGATTCGAGTGAGGAATCTCTGAGTGACGAAACTGAGGAAGAATTTGTCAGTCCCGTGGTACCCTTGAGGAGATCGATGCGGACAAGGAATCCCCCCGATCGGTTAGGTAGATGGGACTATTACTAAATATACTAGGGTAGCTAGGGGCTCGATCTACGGACCCCTCAGGAGAATTGAGTCGACTCCTGCCCATTAAGCAGATTCCAGGGGCTCACTATCCCGGAGAGCCACCACCTGAAGAGGGACCCTGTCTTGGGACACGGACACCTTAATAACCTTAATAATCCTCATAAATATAGAATAATAATAATAACACTTGATATGGGGCCAAACCATCAGCGGTTCCGCTCCAGATCTTCGTAGTGTATGGTCTATGCCAAATTTACAATTTTCCCCTCCGCTTTGAGAGTCTTTTCTCTTCGCTTAATTTTCTGTGCTTAAGTAGGTTTCCCCAGCTAACGCATGAATAAAGGATTTTTTTTGTTGAACTAAACTAAACTAAAGTTGTTTTAAATACTCATTGGAATTCAGATAGAAGAAAGCTTTGAAAGTTGTCTAAAGAGAAGCGTTATGATCGCTGAGATAGTGCATAGGTGAGCATAACGCTAGTATAGGATTGTGTGAGGTTTATTCCCTTAGGTTCTGTGAACCTGATTTAATTTTAGGAAAATTGATCGATTTTATTGTATGTAAATTGTATAATAATTTTTGAACGACAATCAGTGTATTTTTGATCTATGATGATGTGGTCCGAGTAGTATTGTATCTATCCATGTTAAAGTGACAATTTTATTTTATTTTCATAGAAATATGGAAAATCCTGAGATAATAACTGTGTGGGGAATAACCTTCATCATCGTTATTTCCGTTATCGGTACCCAGGCCTTAATCGCCTATGACTGTAAGGACAAAAGTGCGGAAATCACAGCTGTATCGATTCGAGACGTCGCGGAGTGTCCGGAACTAGAAACGTCGTATAAAAGTGAATCGGTAAAAGTGAAAGTAGTACAGAGGGACGAAATTAAACTTGAACATATATGGACTTGCTACAATGAACTACCTATATTAGTAGATAACCGAACCAAATTTATGGCACTAGGTCACTAGGGTCATCCAGACCCACGCAGAAGAAGTAGATTGTAACGGATTAATGCCCCCATTATATAAGATCGATGATCAATGGATGGGCCTGAGCCCTTACCCCACAATGAAAAAGACACCCGAAGAATTATCACCAGAAACAAGCAAAAAGTTGAAGTTTTCGCCAATACAGCCTGTAGGAGCATTAGGAATATACACACAGGAAGAAATCAGTAAGGCCCAGAGAATTCTCAGTTTTGGCACGGAACGAAAAGCCGTAGAAAATATAATCGCTAGAAAAGTAGCCGGATTGGACACGACCGGACAAGGGTTCTCCACATTAAATTTATTTAACCCAGATGAAATGAAAGAATTAGCCCACCATACAATGCAACAAGTATGGGGATGGTTCACCGATATAGGATTATTCATGAGTGGACTAATGGGATTTTATGCTATTTTCCGGATGGTAAAATATGCCTTGGGAGTGGTATTTAATGGAATACACTTATACCAGACGTTAGGATGTGGATTTATGATCATAGCCAGTCTATGGAACACACTTACTATGTGGGAAATGCATAAACATAGAACAAAGCAAGACAGGCTGAAGACCGATTCAGACACCCAGAATTCAGAACCGCTTGAAGAAGTGACCACGTCTAGAATGTACCCCCCTCTAACCTCCAGTGCACCCCACTGGACGGAAGAATCAAAGTGAAAAGTGACGCGAAGGACAAGTTATTCGGCAGAAGAAGTGTGACGACAAAACTATAAGGAAAATCCTCGAACAGAGTCGTGCGCGGTTCCTGTCAAACGAAAACGATCAAACGAATGAATAAACGTGAGTGCGAATCCCGAATGATCGAGCGCGTCAGGGACTTCCCCAGAAGGTTATTCCCTCTTCTAATAGATTTCCCCACCATAACAGGCTACCCCGTTCCCTGCGAGAGGTCGCAGCCCCCCGTAACATAAGACTTGTCCGCTACAAGAGAGAAAAATCCCAAGGACACTGGTCGTCCTGGTCGAAAGGTTTCGAGATGCAACGCCATCATCCAGAGAAGGTCACTGGAAAGGTAACGTGCGTAGGAGTGAAGCGCGAGTGACGACAAGACTCGCGAAAGTGGAAAAAGAATCAAACGTAAAGTGATCGGAAAAGCTATATGCGAGAAGTGATAGTGAACCTATAGCGGAAGGTACTTTGAAATGATTGAACGTTTCCGATGTTTAGTAATAAGATATTGATGACACCCATGAAAAAGGTTTTGTTTGTTATTGTTAGGAAGGTCGTCATCGTACTAGAGGTATTGATATGAATGGTTTGTTATTGTTAGGAAGGTCGTCGCGATAACTCGGAAGTACGTGAACGATATGTTTACGTGTTTTCTTATCGAAATGTTTAGGTTAAGTTACATTACAGGTTGTCCCGATAACGAATGTAGTCATGTATAACATGTTTATGGTTTTCTTATCATTGTATTTTAGATTTAGTTTCATATGCACTCAGTAGATAGTATCTGTTATAGGACTGAAATTCGTACATATAAAGGTACAAGGGGTTACCAGTAAGTTGAAAGGTTACCAGTAAAAGGAAAGGTTACCAGTAGGTTGTGAGTTTGTTATTACGGTGGATATGTATAAATGTACGAGGGTAACCAGTGAATAAGAAGTTCAGGTCACTAGTAGGTAGATGATGTATTGATTATATGAAGACAAGGTTAGAAAGAAATGTTTTGTAATGCATGGAGTAGCTTGATTTTCTGTTGTTGTTTGAAAAGTATTGGCCTTGTGGTGCCAAGACTTTTTCGTTGGGGAGAGTGATGTAATATATGGGAATATAGGGAAAAACAGTTCAAGTTGAGAATATGGAAAGAATCGTTCGGCAGTAAATTCATACATTGTATCGTATCGCACAATGGTTCATTGAGTGTTTATGGTTTTCGTCTAGACGTGGACTGATAAGGTTATGTACCCCATCCGGCGGCTAACCTTTGTGATAGGTAGACTTTATAGGTTTCAAGACCGATAAGACGCTACTTTGTTGCGTCAGTTGAGGTTGACAAAGAGGCCCTCTTAAACAGCGATATATGGATTGATATTCCTGGTAGTAGATCGTTAAAAACTGCCGAAATTGCAGAGTCGGTGGACCTGGAAAACCCGTGGGGTATTTTCGAGTGGGCGGCATGAGAACAGAAAAATTCCGGCTTGCAAAAACTTAAGAAGAGGGGACAGACCCCCCCGTTTGCGGTGGTTTGGAAAAACAGAGTTAGTTACGTTTTAGCCTCCGAGACGGTAGCTCGTGAAGATGAAGAAATATTGAATAAAGGCGACTTAGGCAGTTCGGGCCGGTAATTGGAGTTACGTTTTAGCCTCCGAGACGGTAGCTCGTGAAGATGAAGAAATATTGAATAAAGGCGACTTAGGCAGTTCGGGCCGGTAATTGGAGTTACGTTTTAGCCTCCGAGACGGTAGCTCGTGAAGAAGATGGAATATTGAATAAAGGCGACTTAGGCAGTTCGGGCCGGTAATTGTAATGAAGAAGTAAAGTAGAGTAACGGAACGAAGTCGCGGTAAATGTGAGGTGTAAATTGGAAGCAAGTAGTTGTATTTAAGAAAAGGTGTAGATTCGTGAAGTGGGTGGATTTTGGTACTGATACACCCTTTTGGATTAATGGTTTTCGAGACAGAAGTAGTAAGTCATAGGTAATGCAAAGTTTATGATTCTCTATGAAAATATTCCCATAATCACTGACAGCTCCCGTAGGTAAATTGACTTGATGTAACATTTGGGATTTGTTGTTATAGAATATTGAACCCCTCGTACAAACGAAAGAGGTAACCCGATATTTGTGTTAAGATCGATTGAAGCTAGAAATAGTAAAAGATGTTGAAGGATTAATTTTGTTTGTATAGATATTGCTCTGTTGAAACTGAGTATTGGTCAGGTGTCCCAGAGACACGAAATTTTCCATTTGTTTTTCTCTAAGTGTGTAACTGTAATTTTATGACAATATAGTATTTAAGTAAGTTTCGAAATCTAGTATTCTTTCCTAATCATATCCCTCAGAGAAGTATATAACATATAGACTCCTTCTTCGTGCAAGGAGCACGGACCTATAGTCTTTTCCAAAGCCTTGATCGAAGTATGTTCTCAAAATTTTGAGTAAACTTAACCGGTTTGTCTGACGATAAATAAAGTGAACTCTTCTGAGATTTCACTTTATTTTAGGAATAAAAGCCATGCTAAGTTTGCTCTGGTGACAGCGGCCTAACATCTTTATTTTGTAATAAACCTAAGAACATCAAAAAACACCATCGTACTATTACAAAACCACTGATAAACACCACCATCAATGCCATATCCCTTTAACTTCATCAAAAGAATATTACGATCAATCGTTTCGAAAGCCCTCTTCAGATCAAGAAAAACCGCTACAACAAATTTATTGTTATCAATTTCTCTCTTGAATTTAGACAAAGTAAGTTGTAATGCAGATTCGCAAGAATATTTTTTTCGAAAACCTGATTGGTTACTTATTAGAATTTCATTTTTTTCAACATGTTCAAGTACCTGATTGTACACAGCTAATTCAAGAATTTTTTCTATGGGTGGTAATGTATTTATAGGTCGATATTCACTGGCCTTGATTGTATTGCTTACTTTTGGTATAGGAACTACGGTACTAACTTTTAAAGAATTGGGAACCTTAGAAGTCTGAAAAGAAGCATTCAAAAAGTTCAAAATGATATGGCCGCAGGTTTCAAAAATGACCTTCAGCATTTTGGAATTCAAGATCTCATGGACGTTAATTTTGTTATCTAAAGAGTTAACAATTAAACGCAGTTCATTCATGGATAATAAGTGAAACTGGGAAAAATTAGGATATAAATTACAATTGTAGTATTTCCAGTCATCGACATTATTAACACTATCAACAACTTGCTGAATACTGGTAATGAAGTAGTAATTAAATTCATTCACTATTTCAGTTTTGTCTTTCACAATATTATTCTGGTTTGTTAAGTTGAATTCTATACAGCTCGGAAAGTTTTGGCAATTTAAGTTTATCAGCTTTTTTAATGTTTTCCACATAAGTAGAGAGTTATTTTTATACATATCCACTTTTTCAAAGAAATATCGTTCCTTTTTCCTCTTCAATAAATTCACCACCTCATTTCTTCCCCTCTTAAATTCTTCCCATTTCACACTTTTATTTGAGTCAACAGCCGATACAAAATCTTTATATGTTTTATCACGTTGTTTAATTTTATTATGGATCTCGTTGTCAAACCATGGTATGTTATTTCTGTAATGGCAGACTCGAATTGGTGCTACCTTATTGATAACTGATTGACAGTTATTGAAAAAATTTTGATATATAACATTTACATCTGTTGAATTTGTATCCCAATCACATGAGATTAAATCTAGTTTAATTTTATCCAAATTCCGCTCACTTAGATTTCTATAATTTCTGATAAAAGTACTTTTACATTTCTGCTATTTTTGAGACAGATAGATATTAAAGAATGGTCACTTAATTTAGGTGTAGAATGAACAAAACAATTAGCATCATTATTATTAACTAGTACATAATCAATTAGCGTTTTACTGTTGTAACTAGTAAAATGCAATAATATTTTGGAAGATATTATCGATAAAGATCAACAAACCTTGACCATTCAATTTATTCATGAGACAAAAACGAATCATAGAGGAATTGCCGAAACAATCCCAGAATTAAAAAAAAAGCACTGACGTGAAGTCAGTACTCTTTGGCGCGCGTGTTCACGGTGGCTAATTTGAATTGAATGATGAGTACTTCAAGCTCAGTGGATAGAGTGAGCCGAAGATCTACCCAAAGGATAGTGGACACCATTGACTGTCGGTTCAAAAATTAACAGTGCTGTATCTAAGCTGCCATCAGGAAAGAGTAACAAAGTTGGAAAAGAACACAACTGACCCTCCTTAGTCGCACAAGCTCCTAGAAGATTTGGGAGGGTCAGTATAATCCTAATCATGTTTATAGCACGCGCGCCAAAGCAGATTGACTTTTTACACTTTTTCTTTCATTGTTAAGTCACTCTGCTTTTGCGCGCGTGCTATAAACATGATTAGGATTATACTGACCCTCCCAAATCTTCTAGGAGCTTGTGCGACTAAGGAGGGTCAGTTGTGTTCTTTTCCAACTTTGTTACTCTTTCCTGATGGCAGCATAGATACAGCACTGTTAATTTTTGAACCGACAGTCAATGGTGTCCACTATCCTTTGGGTAGATCTTCGGCTCACTCTATCCACTGAGCTTGAAGTACTCATCATTCAATTCAAATTAGCCACCGTGAACACGCGCGCCAAAGAGTACTGGCTTCACGTCAGTGCTTTTTTTTAAGTTCTTTTAACAAATATAGCTATCAATACAGTTTGGCTGTTAGCTATACCGTAGATCAAAAAAAATCTCGGTTGTGGGACCTCCGTTAGGAAAGCAATTGCCTCTTCTCCAAATCCAAACGTATTTTAATATAGATCTACCGAATAAAGTTATTTATAAATTCGCCTCAGGGCTACCATACAGACATTTCAACTCAGAAACAACGCTACATCCCCCAAACTGACTTGTCCTTGCACTGAATTGCCATGAATATTCTTTTGAAACCTCACAATATCGGCTCAGCACTCCCAACATAACCCATACAACCCAAAAACAGTCACTTCTCTTCTGCGCATGCGCAATCTACTTGCGGCTAAAAGTCCTCTCGAAATCACACACCTTGCAAAAAACTCCGATTCTCCAACACTAGTGGTTCAGGAGATATCGCATATTTAATCCACGCATGCGCAGACCCTCAACAGGGGATTCTATGGAGGAATAGCATCTGCCACCCCAAAACCCCAACCCTCTCTGACGAAAACACCACCAGTTAAATCACTGATGGTCTGCTCATGCGCATAACGAAAAATGCCTGTAAGGGATAACATCAATTTCAAAATTAGCCCCAGGGCCACGGTACGAACACTTTAACTCGGAAACAACGCTACACCCTCCAAACTGACTTGTCCTTGAACTGAACTGCTATGAATATTCTTTTAAAACCTCACAATATCGACTCAGCACTCCCAACATAACCCATCCAATTAAAAAACAGTCACTTCTCTCACTCGCGGCTGAAAGTCCTCTCAAAATAACACACCTTACAAAAAACTCCGATTCTCCAACACTAGTGGTTCGGGAGATATCGCATCTTTAATCTACGCATGCGCAGACCCTCATCAGGGATCTGGATTCTATGGAAGAATAGCATCCGCCACCCCAAAATCCCAATCCTCTCTGACGAAAACTACAGCAGTTAAATGACTTCTCATCTGCGCATGCGCACAACGAAAAATGCCCGGAAAAGGCAGCATGAACCTCAAAAAAATAGGTTTCGGCATTTTAAGCAAAGTATTCCGCAAAATAGTAGTCATTTTTTGATTTTTTTCATGTCACGTGATCTTCACGAAATTTTGCAAAAGTGTTTGCATTGGTCTTTTGCATCTAACTACTGAGTTTCAATTTAATCAGATCAGTATTTTTCGAGTTATCGTGAAAACAAAATTTTAAAATTTAAAATTTTAAAATTTTTCCGGCCGGCCGGCCGGACCGGACGGACAGAATTGAATTTGACCTCGAATTCTTCATCAGGGAGTCGAACCCAATCGTTTGAGACCATTTTCGAAAAAAAATTCGAAAAATACAGACATTGTGACGAAATGATAGCACGCTGTTCCTTGCGGAACACGCGCGCAAAAAGGACCTATTATTGGCCCAGTATTCAAAACGATGTTACTGAATATATAAATAATTGCGAACTATGCCAAATTAATAAATATGACAGAGACTCTCCGAAACAAAAACTAATGTTAACTCCCACACCTTGTAAACCATTCGAAATTATTCACGTAGATACATTTCAAGCTCAAAATAAAAAATTCCTCACAAAAATAGATTCATTTTCTAAGTACGCCCAAGCTTATCCCTTAATTTCATCTACGGGAATTGAAATCGTCTAATCGCTCTTAATATTCATGACACATCATGGATCACCGTCAACGATCGTAATGGACAACGGAACGGAGTTCAAAAACGGTGTCGTTATAGAATTTTTGAAAGTCCATCAAATACCACCCCATTTTGTTACAACCAATAGTTCTCAATCGAACGGTTTAATTGAGCGATTACATTCGACCTTAATAGAACATTCACGTATAATCAGGAACAAAGATAAGCAAAACCTCAGTATTGAAAATATCATGCCTCATCATAACTCAGGAGATAAAAATAACTGACCTCCAGGACAACCCAGGCATTCTTCCGATTCATCTAGGCAATGCAAGAGTCAGATCAAAATTTCACGACTTTATTCATTTTTTCGATTTATTACCGATTAATGACGTATTAAAATCTCTGCGTCACCTATATCTTCATGAATCGAAAACATTTCTCAACAAACCAAACAGCACTTTTTATAAAGAATTAGAAACTCACAAAAAATACTATCAGCATCAATTAGAATTGGCCGAACAAAAATTAAAAGGGCTAATTCCTACAATACGATCTAAACGTGGCTTGATAGATGGGCTCGGAACCGTTATCAAAAGCATTTCAGGTAATTTAGATGCAAATGATGCAATCCATTATGAAACAGCAATAATGCAACTGCAGTCTAATCAGACGGATATTATGAAAAATCTAAATACTGACATATCCCTTACTGGAGATATTATTGGGAACTTCCAAAACTCTGGTGGCGAGATTCGGCAACTAACCAAGCTAGTAATGAGCCACGTGCTCGAGTTTAATTGTTCAGTATTCGTCAATAAACTTGTGTTTGAAAGAAAAATTCGAGTTGAAATAGTGAATATTATCCTGCCTAATATGTCTTCGACCAGAAACGACTATTGTTGTGTGCCTCAATGCAATTCATGGGCGAAAAAAATGCCAAAATGAATAGGTTTGAGTTTTCACTTCTTACCTCCGGAAAACCAAATATAAATATTGAAAATGCGTTAGAAGGATAACTAATAGACCGAAGAGTACTTAACCTGGAACTACATCCAGATAATCTTTATTATACCTCAAACATTACACTTATTGTTAATAATTCTTTTCACATAATATATGTATCATATTTTGAAAAAATCATTTCAATTATTGGTAACTGTTTTACAAAAGCTTTATCTGGTTCAATTTGACACTATATTCTCATAAATAAACTAGAACATCATGCACCTGAACTTTAATTAATACATCAGTAATATGTTTACACCTCCTCCGTGCTCCGACTTTACAAGAATATAACATACCTTCTATTTTAAGTTTACCATTCTCCACATTAATGGGCCATCAATTTTATGTGGTACTGAATTAAGGGCACTACTTTGTAAACATAAAGAACAAATGTCTATAAAACTGGGACCACAATTTGTTTTGTCACACACGATTACATGATCTACATTTAGAACCTCTTCTCCTTCTACAAGGACTCTAGAATTAGAAGTTGAAGCTCCTATGTACTCCAGAAATTCTAATCAACTGAGTCCCTTCTTAATCATTCGCAAATAGTAACTGAAAGAACTTTTAAATATAATGTAAGTTTGACAAACATATATGAATATACTTACTGGTTGTAGTCTTTATATCAATCAAGTGCCATAAAATTAGTTATATAATGATCAATATTTGAATCTATATCACATAGTAATCCAACAATGATCTCAAGTCAATTATAATTTGAATTTTCCATGAAAATTTCGGTCAAACTTCGTCGACTGACGACTGATGTAAACAATCTCGTGTTGGACAGGTCATAGAGAAATATTGTCTCTGGGACAGGTCAGTCGACGAATTTTGACCGAATGACCGAAATTTTCATGGAAAATTTAAATTATAATTGACTTGAGATCATTGTTGGATTACTTTGTGATATAGATTATAATATTGATCATTATATAACTAATTTTATGGCACTTGATTGATATAAAGACTACAACCAGTAAGTATATTCATATTTTTTTTTTTTTATTTTTTTTTTTATTTTTTATTTTTATTTTTACAAGAAAAGGCACCCTCAACAGACAGTTAAAACTGACCAATAATAGAGGGGCACACATTATACATAAATATCATTTTAAATACCACGATTCGTACAACTTAACTACTAATAAAATAAAAAAATACATTCTTGTTGAGAACAGTAAATATTACAAATTAATTCAAATCCACATTCAATCAAACCTGACCATTTACACCCTTCTGTCCCGCAAAATTCCCCTCAAGCGTCCTTTAAACGCCAGCAATGATGGTGAAAATACATCCAGCTCGCTCACCCGCCCCCCAACCAAGTTGAGGCGGTGAATGCATCTATGGAGCGGAGAATTCAACATATAATTAGTATTGCTCCTCTCCTCAGTCAACAACATCCGATTTCTGACATTATATGGATGACAATTCAAACTCAACGAGCGCGCGCAAGAAGAATCAACCAGGCCATTGAGAAGCTTGTAGGAAAAGCAAACATCCAAAAACTCACGTCTCAAACTCAAACTCTCCAAATTATAAAATTTTACATTGCTAGGATATGAAAAACTATGACGATGCTTATTGAATCGAAAATTAAGGGTTCTGACCAGTCTCCGCTGAACTTTTTCCATCCTATCCATATATTTCATATAATGCGGGTTCCAAATGACCGATGCGTACTCCAGTCTAGATCTCACGACGGAATTATACAACGCAATCACAGACTCCGCCCGGCTGAAAGACTTGGTCACCCTCAGTAGGAAACCAAGGTTTCTTAAGGAATGCTGAACTATCCTATCAATGTGTAGTTCGAATGTGAGCTTCGTATCGAGTGTAACACCCAAATCTGTCACAGAGCTGACCCCTGCCAAACATTTCCCAGACAGTGTTAAACCAGAAGTAATGGGAAACTTGCATCTGGAGAAAAGGATACTGTGGCACTTATCTACGTTTAACTGCAATTTGTTGACCATGCAGTAGTTGGAAAACTTATCGAGGTCAGACTGCAAAAGAAGATAGTCATTACGAGATCCAATTTGCTTCGAAATTTTCAGGTCATCAGCATACATTTCAATATCACAATGAGCAAAACATCCACCCACATCATTTAAAAATATCAGGAATAGCAGAGGTCCCAGATGAGAACCCTGGGGCACCCCTGACGACACCGGTAGGGAATCCGATCTACAACCGTTCACGACGACATATTGTCTTCGATCACTCAGATATGAGATGAGAAGTCCCAGGAGATTTCCATGTACACCGAAATTTCTTAACTTTGTGATTAAAGTAGGGTGATGAACTTTGTCGAAAGCCTTTGAGAAATCGGTGTACACCACGCAAACAGATGTGCCCTCTCCAAATGATCTCAACGTCCTCTGAACAAAAGATAACAAATTTGTTACCACAGATCTTCCAGGAAAAAAACCATGCTGACGTGGGTCAAGATGATTCTTGATTTGGAAAAACAAGTTCCTGGAAATTATGGATTCGAATATTTTACCCATGTGATCCAGAATAGATATTGGTCTGTAATTTGACACGTCACACCTATTACCCGATTTATATACTGGCACTATCTGGGCAATCTTCCATGTTGAAGGGAATTTGCCCTCTGTAAGACATCTATTGAAAACAATATGTAATGGAGTTACGAGGGATGAAACGCAATTCTTTAAAAATATCGAAGGTATCCCATCCGGACCCGGACCCTTATTTTCACCCAAACCCTTAACAGCATCAGAGATCTCCTGTTCACTAACAAAAGGGACACCGAAATTATTGGGGTTATCTCGCGAAGCCACCGAAGATGGTGTTACAGATGGTATAAAGACACTGTTGAAATATGCTGAAAAAAGATTAGATATAGACTGATTGTCATCAGCTACCATATTATTCAAGTGCATTTTCGCAGGCATCGACTTGTTAGATTTCTTATTGGATAGAAAAGACCAGAAGTGCTTAGGGTTTGCTTTCAAATTATTTTCAGTTAACTGTACATAGTTGGCATAATCAACTCTGGTGTTTTCCTTGACAATTTTCCGTAACCTGGAATATATATTATAGTCCCTAATATTTTTGAATTTTTTCCAATATTTATGAAATTTTTCTTTTTCTTTAATGATTTTGATAGTACTCGACGAGAACCAAATTGGAAAACGCGACTTTTTCATTTCCTTTTTAGGCACATAATCCCTTATTACACTCTGTATAACATCATAAAATTTTCTTATAGATATATCAACGCCACAGTTGGAAAACATAGCCACCCAATCAACATCTTTCAGCCTAGCATTAACAGAATTATAGTCAGCATCTGAAAATTTCAATTTTGTATAAGTACTTTTAGCCAGCCGCTTGAGAGAGTCAAACTGAAGAGAAATCTCCAGCGCAGGGTGATGAACATCCTCGCTGACAAACGGAGTGAGACAGCTCTCGACAGTTACGCCTATGTGCAATGGCGATGACGAGGTCATGACCAGATCAAGGAATTTACCGTTTGAGTTTGAGACACCAGAGTGTTGGCTCAGATTGATCAGCGAAAAATTGTCTACAAAACATTCACTTTTAGCATCAGTAGCAGATAATGGATACAAACATTTCAGACCTGCGTCAAATTCCCACCTCAGCTTTGATAAATTAAAATCCCCAACAATCAAAAATTCGTCATTACAGTTCGTCAATACAATTTCCTCCAACTTATTGAAAAATGAGATATAATTATCCAGGACTGCATATGGGGGAATATACACACAACAAATGTACAGTTTTTTACCCCCACTAATTGCCACCGAAATCCACAACTCCTCAACAACACCGCACGAAGACCAGCCAAGAACGGGCTCCGACACGAAACTATTCACAACAGCAACCACTATTCCCCCACCGTCACTTTTACCACTTACAATAGGATCACGATCCTTTCTGTAAACACTGTAATTGTCTGGAAACAGCTCAGAATTAAGAATCTCCTCCCTTAACCAGGACTCAGCTATGCAGATTATATCCGAGCCTGAGCAACATGCCGATTGATAAAATTCACCTGTCTTAGATTTTAAGCCTCGGACATTCTGGAAATACACAGACAATCGTTTACTCCCGAATATAAACTAAAAATTACATGTATATTCTGCACTAGTGGAACACCCAAGAGGATGCTCAATTCAACCTTGTCAAAATCGACTCGTCAGAAACACATACAGTATGGGTGTCATCAGATTTCTTCACAAAGATTTTACCATCCTTTATCCAACAAAATTTGTAGTTGAGATTCTTGCAACATTCGCGAGTCTTCCTGTGCAATAATTTATAGTAAGGGGAAAGATGTTCATTCACAAAAATCCTACGGACCTCGGCATCTGGGTTGAAAATTTTTGTAGTGAGGTTTTTACCTCCATTTTTACGAAAGGCAGTCAAAAACGCACTTTTAATTGTAGAATCCACAAATTTTACTATTATGTTCTTCGGAAGACCCTTATCTTGGTTTGTGAACTGCTTAACTCGAATAGCAGTCTGGATTTCACTGCCAGATACATCGAATTTAACTTCCTGTCCAATTTTCTTAACCATTTCAATAATATTTTCATTTCTTTTTTCTCGGACACCACAAATCTCGATGTTACTCAATCGGCCCATCTGTTTCAAAGATTCCACCTCTGATCTCAGAGAAATACATTCGGCTTTCACTGACGCCAATTCCTGTTTCATCTCATCGAAGGATTTCATGAAAGATTTCATATTCTCCATTTGTACATTAAAATCATCAATCTTATCCCCGTAAAATTTCACGGAATCAACAACCTCTGACTGATTAGACTTTATCAAGGCAATATCCTTAATCAACAAATCCAGTTTAGCATTAAGTTCGCTCGTCTGTGAGTTACCCTGAGTACCATCCTGAATAGATCTGCACCTCGGACAACTCCAAACAAATCCTGAGTCATCGGGGAGCTCCACACATGAATTGGGAAGTCTGGCACATTTCAGATGGAAGGAACTCCGACATGAACCCTGACATTGAATACCCGGACTTGTCCGGCTTATCGATGAAGAACATGACGCACACATGACAGGCATCTCGATGAATAATGAATTATTTACCGTGTTTTTAAACTACAAATCAAGCAAATTGACTCACAATACTCCTTAGGGCAGTTGACAAAGGTGCACTGTTATATTCACCCCAATTTGGTGACTTGAACGGCATAAAACTCAAATAAAATACTGAACTTCAACACTTGAAAAATCGAAAAATTCCGAAGAAAGAAATACCACTGTGTAAACGATTGCACGATCGTTCGTAGACTATATGTTTGTCAATCTTACATTATATTTAAAAGTTCTTTCAGTTACTATTTGCGAATGATTAAGAAGTTGATTAGAATTTCTGGAGTACATAGGAGCTTCAACTTCTAATTCTAGAGTCATTGTAGAAGGAGAAGAGGTTCTAAATGTAGATCATGTAATCGTGTGTGACAAAACAAATTGTGGTCCCAGTTTTATAGATATTTGTTCTTTATGTTTACAAAGTAGTGCCCTTAATTCAGTACCACATAAAATTGATGGCCCATTAATGTGGAGAATGGTAAACTTAAAATAGAAGGTATGGTATATTCTTGTAAAGTCTGAGCACGGAGGAGGTGTAAACATATTACTGATGTATTAATTAAAGTTCAGGTGCATGATGTGCCGATTAAAGGCGGATCACCGGTATTTACTTTGGTTATGAGCTTGGTTATCCCTTGGTCTTTCAATGTCTGTGCCCTTTCTATAACCAACGCAGAGACCGCGTTTAAGGCGAAAATTCATGTGACGATTTTGTCGCCGAAAACCAGCGATTTTGTCGCCCAAATGAGTATACTGTCATTTGGACCGTTTTGGGCGACGTCGTCCGTGTCGCTGGATTAAGGTAGAAACAGACTATGCCCACGTACGCCACGTACGCGACGCAACGTGGGAAAGCTAGCGTGCACACTTGACCCACGTACGCAACGCATACTGACATCAGTCGTTTTCATTTGTCAGTAGTACGATGTTTTCTGATTCAGATAGTGAATTTGAGGAAGATTCATTGAGTTTGTTGTTTGTACATGAATATGTCCGTGCCTCAAGAAAAAAAAAAGAATTAAGAAGAGAAGATGTTGGATACACAATATAAATAAAGACAGAGAGAAAAATGGAGAATATCATACATTGATGCGGAGACTAGAATCTGACGAAGACCGATTTTTTATGTACTTCCGCATGTCTAAAGTACAGTTTGAGGAGATTCATGGTATGATCGAATCCGATATACAAAAAGAGAATACACATCTTCGGAAGCCGATAAGTAGCAGAGAAAGAGTAGCGGTTTGTCTAAGGTAAGTATAAATTATCATTTTGCGCGTATGTTCTGGGAAAATCGCGTTATAGTTTTGCCCAAGTGGTGTTAATATATCTGATGCGTACTAGGAGCTTGGTTATCACTTCGTGAATATTCAGAAATGGCTCACCCATTTGTAAAATTCTTAGGTTGGCCGTCTTTGAGCCTCCGCAAACTATATATGTTCGGCAGTTTACTTTTTCGATCCACAGAGCCTGAATGTTTCGTCTGCTCATGAAATATATTATAAACAATAAATATAGAAATTGTTTAGGAAAATTTTATTCAAAATGTATATTTTCGTAATAAAGTTGAATATTTTTTACAAGATTAATATCATCGGAAATTTGAGTCTTAGGCATTTCAACTAAATATGATGGGGAAGAATATGATGGGTAGGCTTGTGAAAAATTTCCAGAAGAAGAATTTATATTTTCTTGGTTTCGGCTGATTATCTGATCCTCGGTAGTAACTGGTGCTCTCAATATATTTCGTTGCAACTGTGCTTGTTTGAGCTCTGCTTCACTTACAGCTTTAAGCAAATTCATTTTAATTGGAATTTGAACCTGCTTTGAGAGCTTCTTTACCGTTTTACTCATACTTAAGAAGAATATGTGTCTAAATCGTCCATTTCCTGTTTTTTACTTCTTCTTGCGTGCGAGTTTTTCATCATTTCCACCAGATCGGCCAAGTTATTGTCCCTACTAGAACTGGCCTTTCTTTTGATTGATTGATTGATTGGATGTGGGAGTGTTGGTGTGGGATGGAGTGCTATCAGAGGACAATAAATGGATTTCTTCGAGGGGAACGGTGTCTGGAGAAGGAAGAGGGGAATTAGCATCAGAAACAGCAGCTCCCAGGTTTCCGGTAGTGCGACGGCCTTCTAAATATGGCTTCAAAATCGTTCGAATTTTATTCAAAATGTATATTTTCGTAATAAAGTTGAATATTTTTTACCAGATTAGTATCATCGGAAATTTGAGTCTTAGGCATTTCAACTAAATATGATGGGGAAGAATATGATGTGTAGGCTTGTGAGAAATTTTCAGAAGAAGAATTTATATTTTCTTGGTTTTGGCTGATTATCTGATCCTCGATAGTAACTGGTGCTCTCAATATATTCCGTTGCAACTCTGCTTGTTTGAGCTCTGCAGCACTTACAGCTTTGAGCAAATTCATTTTAATCGGAATTTGATCTTGCTTTGAGAGCTTCTTCACCGTTTTACTCATACTTAAGAAGAATGTGTCTAAATCGTCCATTTCCTGTTTTTTACTTCTTCTTGCGTGCGAGTTTTTCATCATTTCCACCAGATCGGCCAAGTTATTGTCCCTACTAGAACTGGCCTTTCTTTTGATTGATTGATTGATTGATTGATTGGATGTGGGAGTGTTGGTGTGGGATGGAGTGCTATCAGAGGACAATAAATGGATTTCTTCGAGGGGAACGGTGTCTGGAGAAGGAAGAGGGGAATTAGCATCAGAAACAGCAGCTCCCAGGTTTCCGGTAGTGCGACGGCCATCTAAATATGGCTTCAAAAACGACATCCGTTCCTCGTACCGCCAAGGCGCAATAATTTTCCCTGCTTGTCCACTTTTTTTCTTGCGTCGTTTCATGGCATTGTTGAAGCAATTTCGCAACTTAGCCCAATTTTCTCTACAAATTTCAACTGCAACAATAATAATAAAAATTCTTAAAAAGTCAGTAGCTTTTGCGCACATGTACCATTGTCTATACGAGCCTCTTACAAAGTCGATAATGCTGAAATTATAGTGACTGTAGGCCTAAGTTTTGGTTCGTAGTAAGGACAGTAGGTACCGAATGGGTTCCAAATAGTGGAACAAACGCAGCGTATGAAAGGTTTCACCCAGGTCCAATTACAATAAACGACTGTGTGACTACTTTGAACGGTTCTTGGACCGTCTCAATTGCAAACCAAAAGAAGCCCTATATTCCCATATGGAAATATTCACTGTGTTATTTACTATTCACACAGCATCATCTAGCCCTAAACATACCTAATTTTTAAAAATTTGTATTATTTATTTTACAGATTCCTAGCTACGGGTAATTCATTTCGGAGCATTGGATTCAGTTATCGCATGGGTTTTTCTACTATACGTATAATTGTGCAGGAGGTTTGTGAAACGATTTGGAAACATCTTGGACCTATCGTGATGCCGCAACCCACAGCGGAAATGTGGAAACGAATAGCAAATGATTTCACCCGCTTTTGGAATTTTCCAAACTGCATAGGAGCTCTAGATGGTAAACACGTGAACATAAAATGTCCAATTAAAGGCGGCTCAGATTATTGGAACTACAAAGGTCAAAATTCCATAGTTCTTCTTGCTTTGGTAGATGCCCATTACAAATTTGTAGTGATAGACGTGGGCTCCTACGGAAGAAATAGTGACGGGGGAATTTTCGAAAAATCAACACTGGGTAAACTATTGGATCAAAAGAAATTGAACATACCAGAAGATCGACCTCTAATGCCAGGATCAGAACCATTGCCGTATATTATAGTCGGCGATGAAGCATTTCCCCTTAAACAATATTTACTGAGACCTTACAGCAAAAATGCTTTGCTCAATAATGAATCGAATAAAATTTTCAATTATCGATTGTCTAGGGCCAGAAGAATCGTGGAAAACGCATTTGGGATATTGAGAGCAAGGTGGCGGGTATTTCAAGGGCCTGTTCAGGTACAACCAGAAATGGTGGACAAAATAGTTCTAGCAGCATGCTGCCTCCATAACTATTTGGGCACCACTTTTGAGCAGCAGGATGAAAGAGGAACAGAACCTACACCACAACAATCATTCCATAAATTGGATGGTCTTAGAAGGAATCACACGAAATATGCATATAATATCAGAGAAAAATTCAAACAATATTTCATCTCAAGCGAGGGTTCAGTGCCATGGCAATTAAATTTGGTGAGAAGAGGATTACAAAATCCACCACCCAACGAAAATGATTAGTTCATGGATTATTTCTACCTACTATAAAAATAAAATGTATTAATAAATAAATGAAATGTTTTTTTATTAACATTATGTGTATGACTTATGAAACATCAACTAGTACATAAGAAGCAAGTATGTACCTAATGACTTTAGAGAGACTACAACTCTGACTACAAATAAATACTCATGTCATTTCGAGTTAAAAGACAACAGGCTAAATTCGCATCATTTATTTTGGTGATTTGCTAAAAAAGTAACGAATGCATTTTGATAAACTTTTACCAATCGTTAATATCATAAATAAATAAGCAAACAAAAAAGGAATATGAAAATCCAATAGGTAATTGAGAAATACGTGCAAATATATCATACACAAGTATAGGTACCACCTACCTACCTACGTTATGAAAATGTAATACAATCATATTTATATAGAAGGACTATTAGATCTATATAAATATATACGGGTCGTATTTTAACTCCTTTTTTTAGAGTGAATTATACAGAAATACCCCACATATTCATTTATTCAGTATTAAACGTACCTACCTATACTGTGTATATATACTTACATAACCTACCCAATTCGAATTCATACAGTACGAATTTAGTAGCATGTATAGGTAGTTGCTACAGAAATACCCACACATATTCAATTATTCAGTATAAAACGTGCCAATATGGTAGCCAATTGCTTTACAGTACAAATATGTTTTAGAAAATTATAGTATCAGGTAAGTACTTGCCAGGTTTGCCAATTTTCTGTGCTATTTCTTCCCATGCCGCATTTCTCAATGTAGCATCGCGATATTCCGCGGATTTAATATTGTAAATCACCTCGTAATTCTTAATTAAATCGATGAATTGTTCGTCTGCCATCTTTACAAAATCTAACCGACGCGCTTCGAATGTATATTTCTATAGAAACGCACTAATCTACGCCACCTCGGCATCTACAATTCCCGTACACCGATTGTTTTACAGTACGAATATGTTTTAGAAAATTATAGTATCAGGTAGGTAGGTATACTTACCAGGTTTGCCAATTTTCTGTGCTATTTCTTCCCATGCCGCATTTCTCAATGTAGCATCGCGATATTCCGCGGATTTAATATTGTAAATTACCTCGTAATTCATAATTAAATCGATGAATTGTTCGTCTGCCATCTTTACAAAATCTAACTGACGCGTTTCGAATGTATATTTCTATAGAAACGCACTTTATTACGCCACCTTGGCATCTACGATCCCCTACACCTTCCCCCGTCGATCTGGATCGGCGGATATCGCGTTGCGTAGGCCGCGTGGGATAGCGTTGCGTATGATAGCGTCGGTGTAGTGTGTTTCTTGACAAATAAATTCAAGGGTCCAGATATCGCGTGGCGTCGCGTACGTGGCGTACGTGGGCATAGTCTGTTCCTACCTTTAATCCATTAATCCAGCATTCCAACGACAACTGATGACATACCTCTGACAGCAGTGACAGCCGCAAAAATTAAAATTGGTTCAAGCACTGACGTGAAGTAAGGAGCTTTTGCGCTCATATTCTATTGTCCATTCATCTCTATTGGACAAATTCAAATGAAAGTAGATAATATTATCCTATCTAATATGTCTTCGACCAGAAATTACTATTGTTGTGTGCCCAAATGCAATTCATGGGCGAAAAAAATGCCAAAATCAGACCTATTCTGTTCGCGCATAGCAATATTGCTAAGAAAAAGATATTGCTACCACAGCAAGATCCGAATTATTGCTATTCTGATCATCGTTTTTGAGCAATATGATCTGTCATTTTGATAAACATATTGCTATCCACATTGCTATCTCAGCAACCTCAAAATAGTACTTGCTAAGAGCATAACAAGATTTGGAATATGGCTGAGAACCAGTTTTTTCTTCCAAGAAATCGAAAATATTGAAAATAGGTAGGTACACTGAGAAAAATGAATTAAATAAACAGGATAATTGACATTCGAATCTTTGCAACAAATAAACAGTTTGCGTACAATAAATAAAAATTGGTTCAAGCCCTGTGGACAGGAGCTATTGGGCGCATGTTCATCTTCCTTGTGGCCCGTACTGACCAGTAAAGAAAAAAAGCAGTATCATGTTGAATACCTTAATATTATTGATTATTATATAATAATCGATGAAAATACTGAGAGAGACCCAGGAAATTTGACACATTTTGTCTTATATCTCCAGAACTTGAAATCGTATAGAGCCAAAATTTTGCACAATGTTGTAAAATACTACAATTGACGTTAGTACAAGTTTTTGTTGCAATCTGATGAATAGTTCACGAAAAAAAAATTTTTTTTTCGAAAAAATTAAAAGAAATATTTTTTTAAAAATTACCAACATTTCGATCATAACAGAATTTTGCCAAAAGTTGCGCGTTTATATCCTCGAACTGACTACCAAGTTTTGATTCAACATCTTCTTTAGTTCCTGAAATATCAGGGAAATAACCTCAAAATTTTAAATGTCTATAACTCCTAAACCGTCCGGCCGATTTTGCCCGTTAACGAACTTAACCGTCGCATTTTGATCAGAAACCTACCCTGAAAGTTTGAAGTCGATAGGACCTTCGGTGCTCCTGTTATCGTGCTTACGGCCGGGAAACCGGCCGGACGGCACCCAAGAATCTGACACCGGATTCGTGATCAGGGAGTCCGAATTAGTCTATTAGCCAATTTTCAGCTCGAAATTCGAAAATTACAGACATTTGGACGAAATGATAGGACGATGTTCCCCTAGAACATGCGCCCAAAAATGGAATAAAATCTGAGTAAATGATATTAATTATGGTAAGTGATGGACCTTAAGTAGCTCAATAATTCAAATTTAGTCAAGCCAAATAAAATCTTTAGTTAGAACGTAATCAAAAGACCGTTTCATTCGCAATACATAAAAAGATTGCGTACCGCAAGTAATTTGACTATTAACAAATAACGTTATTGAAATAGATAAATTGATTATTTGTGGTACACAAAATAATAAGTATCATCCATATAACATTTTCAGTCAATTAATAAATTCATTCAAAACAAGAAAATTAGTTTATTCGCGAAGGGGATCGAAAATCATCGATTGTGGCCGAATACCGTGCAGGGTGCAGCTGCAGGGCTAGGCTAGTGCTAGGCTAGTGGTGTCTATGCCTGTCTCTGCGTGAAATTTGCAACTTGCAACCGACATTCGCTGGATGTACGAGTAGATGGTCTGTTGCTCTGTTGTGTTGGTCAGTTTAAGTACGAGATAAATGGACATGGAGTACGAAAAATTACTCGCTGGCTGGGGGTTAGACTTCCTTTCAGAAAGTTTCAGAGGTAAGTGCGTATTTATTCTGCTAGGATAGGAGGATAATAAGTCGGACATCTCACATCTTTCAAGGGATTTGCCGCCAATATTACCGAATGCCGTTAGAATTATTCAGTTTTCAGCCCCCTCATATTTTTGTTTTTCAATGTTTTTTCGTAAATTGGGGATTGTGTTCATTTTTAAAAAGACACGCTGACACAACCATCAAATTACCGATCCTTGCATTATAAAAGGGTTTTAGGTACAACCTCATAATTAAAATTTATTTTCCATATACCTAGTGCTGAAATTGAAACTGTCGTACCTATGAGAATCATTATTAAAATATGTGAGGCGGTGGTATACTAACACTACCTAGGTACATTCATACTAACCATTGCAATTTTTCATTTCTGTCTTTTTCCTCAATGGGCCTCTAGAGAGTCTAGAGAGGTAATCTCATTTTCATTTTTACAGAAGAGGGTATAACAGACGAAAGTTTTGACTTGTTGGACGAAGACACTATAAAGGTGATGATTCCAAAGGCAGGCCCGAGGCTCATTTTTAAAAAAAAGTTTGAAAGTCATGTAATAAAAAAATTGCAAAAAAGTCCTGTAACAACTGTTAGGAATTATAAGGTATAATATATATGTTTCTTCAAACGATGAAAATTTTTTTATAATCATCTTGGATTTTAGTATTTTGAAGAGACTAAGAGCACGTGTTCCACGGAAACCGCAAATTCAATGATAATAATGAATCCAGATGAAGAATTGAAAGTGCTCTTAGAGTCGTTTGATGATTGCAGTGAGTTAGAAGATAATTTGAATCATAGTAAGAACTCATCGAAGAGAAAAGTTTCACTCGCTGAAGATGAACCATTTAATAAAATGGCAAAAATTCCTAGTATTTTTTATCCATTGGTGAGTGTGGGTTCATGTTAGTGAGGATTATTTACCTATAAAACTTCTAATTTAAAGGATATGGAATCAATTCTCAAGAAAACACCAGAAGGAAATGTGCTATTATTTAACAGGGACAAATTGAACAATGATTATAGAAATAAACTTTCCAAAATATTGGTAAATGAATTGATATTTGCTACTGGGAAGAGGTAATTTATTAGTTTACTGTTTACATCTATGTCCCAATTTACTTCTTATGTGTATTATTATGGTTCCTAAAAAAGCATTATATTATGTTTCAGTATAAAAAGAGAGGCATTTGTAAAAGTGTGCGAGGAAATAATTCAGCTCCTTCCCAATGAAGTGGCTGAAACATATTATATACCGTATGTTTCATCCAAACATGGATTGAGAAAACAGGCAGCAAGGGGGAAGTTATGGTCTCGTTACCTAAATGTAAGGGCTCTTCTAAGAATGACATCTGATCCAAAACAAATTGAATCTGAAGTTGAGGGAGAAAGAGAAGATTCAGATGAAGTTAAAAATGATTTGATGTTCTTGGAGAGTGCAGTAGAACCATTTGTTAGAGTTTTGGAATCATGGGAAAGAACTTTTGATAACAGACAAAATCTTTTCAAAGAGCCAAGCTTTGAAATCGATAAAATCTTTAATAAGTTCCCATGTTTAAGAATGCCTTACGCATTAGATTTGGTGAGTTAGTCCCAAAACTTTTTGTGATTTTAACTGAGTAAATTAATAAATACTGCTTATTGTCCTTCTCGTCTTTCTCTAATTCATCGTTAATTAATATAACAATTGAAATATTTTATTAATTTCAGTTTGAAGCAGACTTCAATCAGATATACCCTGAGAAAATTGATATTGTTTATTCAGAGGGCCCAAAAATATGTAGGGCGATCATTAAAGAAAGTGAAGAACGTAAGGTTTCACCATTCAAAGAAGATATAGAAGATACAAATAAAAAAGCTCTTTTTCTATTGCCATACATGTTTTCACCAGTAACCATCAAAAAAGGAAAGTCTAACTCTGGAATATATAGACCTACACGAAAGGAAGTACAGGAAAGCTTTTTTGTACAAGCTGAGGTAAGAACAAAATGTAGTTTGGTCGTACAATATACAATTCATTCATGTGTTTCAGAATTTTGAAGAAATAGAAGATCTCATCTCCAAAAGGTCAAAGTTGTTGGATCCTTTAGAAATACCAATTCAACCGTTTATGGCAGAGGTAGGGAATCATTTTTTCATTTACTTCTACGGAATGAAATATAAACTTGACTCGAGTTTGAGAATTTGGAGCATTTATATAAAATCTACCACTCTCTTAACTTGGAGTACCCAGCCGAGTCAAAACATGTATGGCAAGTTATTCAAGAGGCAATATTCAAAATGCCTATGAGTGGAAAGAGCAGCAACGTCGTTACCTTCCTCAATGATCTCAAAGTTCATACAGTATAATTTAGAATATAAGTTACTGATCTTAGTTTCAACGCAAAATAGTCATTTCCATAGTTATATTTATAAGGTAAAAAAAGGGTTCAAAAAATGCCTATATGTCTTAAATGTCAGTTAGACTATAAAAATTTCAAAGGTTTGGTCAACCATCTCATAATAATCCACAAATGTAAAGATGCATTTCAATGTGGTGAACTGAACTGTAATAGAACCTATCGGACTATACATTGTTTTAGACAGCATTTTTTTAAAAAACATAGCTGTAAGCCAATTTCATATTCGCCTAGATGTGAACAAGTTTCTTCATTAAATTTATCACCTTTGAAGGATGCCAATGATCAATATTCACAAAGAATTATCCAAAGTCCAGAAATGGAAGAAAAAATATTTCTAGACCAGATTTTTTCAAAAATTTTTGTGCGCATTTGGATGGAAATATGTCGTTGTTTTTAGCAAATTTTTATGCAGATAAAACTTTATGTAGAAAAGATGTTCAGAATATTATGACCAGCATATCAGAATTCTTAAATAAACCATTGAATATTTTGCAATCTTATCTAATCGAGGAAGGCCATTCACTTTCAGATCCAAAAGAAATAAATAAGTTCTTCAAAAAAATTAAGGAGGTTTTCAGTAATTTTTCTCAGTATAAAAGTTTCAAACAGTTCAAAGATATGGGGAATTTCATTGAACCTATTGAATATGTTGTGGGAAAGAAACCTGATGTGTTTGCTAATAATACTATTATGTCTAAGACTTATAGGGCAGCATTTGTTCCATTTGAGTCAGTTCTAAAGTGTTTTCTTGAATTGCCCGACGTTCTTCCAACCATATTATCATATATGGAAAGTTGCAGAAAGCAAAAAAATCTATGTAATTTTATTCAAACTGACTATTGGAGAAGTAAGATAAGAACATTTGGCGAAAATTCCATTGTTATTCCTTATAATCTGTACTTTGATGAATACGAAATTGGAAACCCCCTGGGATCTCATAGCGGAATTCACAAATTAGGGGCAGTATATCTGTCTATACCAGTTATACCACCCCAGTTCCAATCTAAGCTGGACAACATTTTTTTGGTGAATTTATTTCATTCTTCCGACTTGAAAGATTTTGGAAGCAAAAAAATATTTGGTCAAGTAATTGATGCATGTAATAATTTATCTAAAAATGGAATAAATATATGCAATGGTCAGGGATCTGTTAAAGTTTATTTTTGTCTTGCACTTTTGCAAGGTGACAACTTGGGCTTACAGACTTTGTTAGGGATGACCGAATCATTTAGAGCGAAATATTTCTGTAGGTTCTGTAAGACATCAAGAGATGGAGCTTCATCTCAGCTCCACCAATTAGACAAATCACTTCGGAACCCATGTAATTATAATACTGATCTGGCTCTCGAAAATTTGTCAGAAACTGGTATAAAAGAGAAATGTATATGGAACGAAGTGATGTATTTTCATTGCACGACAAATTTTGTTGTAGATATTGCACATGATTTCTTTGAAGGTGTGGCCATGTTCGATTTAGCTGAAATTTTTTATAGATTTGTCTTTGTGGACAAACTGTTATCGCTTGATGATTTGAATTCCCGTTTGAAGTATTTCGATTATGGACATCACAATATTAACAAACCTACTATGATATCATATGAACATTTGAAGGGAAAAAGAATTAGAATGTCTTGCTCAGAAATGAAAACTTTAGTTCTTACTGCAGGAGTTATGTTTGGGGATATTATTCCTGAGAAAAATGAATTGTGGGAGATATATTCACTGCTTAGAGAGATTTTGAATGTTGTTTTATCCGAATATGTTACAGTCGAAAAGTGTTCTTTACTGAAGAAAAAGATAGCCGAGCATCATTCTTTATATATGAAGCATTTTAAACTACAACTCAAACCTAAACATCATATTTTGATTCATTATCCATTTATAATGGAAAAAATTGGTCCAGAAGTTAACTTATCATCCCTTAAATATGAAAGTAAGCATCGAGAATTCAAACATTTTGCTAATGTGATCTCATCTAGGGTCAGCATCACAAAATCTCTCGCTATCAAGCATCAGCTGAAAAGGAATTCAAGATTTGTGTCTAGAATAGGATTCGAAAATCCTATTTCTTTTAATGATGCCATTCAATGTGATTATATTGATGCAGCCTCTATCATTGATGAATTCGAGAAAATTTGTATCACTTCAGGCGTGAATCATGTAAATTTTCTAAATTGTGCCAAATTGGAGAATATTACAGTAGGAAATTATACATATCATAAAGGAGATATTATTTTGTAAGAAAATAATGATATTCCTATTTTTGGCAGAATTGTAGTCATTCTCACAAACAGAAAGAACACAATTTGTTTCATTTATAATGACGTAAAAACTATCTCATTTAATAGGCATTTTTTTTCATATGAAGTTCTGTTCACTACAAAAAAAAAGTGCATCCTTTTAGAGAAAGTTATATTTACTTCTCATATCATAATGAAAAAAGTGAATGGAAAAAACAACCTGACCAAACTATGAATATTTAAATTCTGCTAACATAAATTTAATTTCTGAATCCAGTTGCTCAAAATCTTTGTGATGAAACTAATTATTTATTGATATTGTAGTACATATAGGAATTTAATGTGTCTTGAGGCTGTTATGAAAAGCGTTTATTATAGGATACTTTTTGAATGAACTGTGATTTTTAGAATTTTTTTTTATTTCATTTTTGGCCTAATGGATGGTGTTAAAAGAAGATTTGTTGATTTATATATGAAATATTTAATGTGTTTTGTTGAATAAATTTTTATTTTATTATGCAGTGTTTTTTTTTCTCTTCATAAATCATTAATGGATGAGTACTTTAATTAAACATGGTATATGTAAAAATGGATGACTCTCATTCAATTTATACTGTTTTGAAGTTATCATCACTTATATATAAAGAATATCCAGCATTCATCATTATGGTGCGCGCCAATTCTGGTATTAAGCAGAAAACCTTATTTGATTCAAATTTGCTGCAGTTTCTAAAGAACTCTCTGGAAATTGTTTTTTATCTCTATTCTGGCTGCAGCAAATCTGATTCCAATGAGGAAGTATGCACTATATTTATCAGAATTGATGCGCACCATAGATAAAAAGTTTTTGGTGTAAGTGAACAAATCATTTATGGTAGATAAACCATTCTAGTGCCGCAAGTAAACAGTTCATCTTCTATTAGCTAGCAGTCTATATGCCCCACTTGAAATTTTTTTCTGGCTCAAGTGGGCACATCATCTAGTGTAGAAAAACCATTTATTTCCCACAGGTAAAAAGTTTATCTGCCTTAAGAATAAAGTTCATCTTCTCAAATGAATACTTTATCTATCGTTAGTGTACACTTCACTTGTGGTAGGTAAAAAGTTTATCCTCTTTGAGTAAAAAGTTATTTGCCATAATTATTCTGCTGTATAAGGCGTGAGAAACTTTTTATTTAGGGGATATTGTCAAGTGGTCTACTGTAGTTGATTTATTTCAAGCATAAAAACCATTTGTCCCAAATGAAAAGCTCCAGGTACACTCGTTTATACACCTCTATTACTCTGTGTTCTTATGATATATACAAGTACATTTTTTATATGGGGTGATCAAAATTTTATCTGACAGAAGCAAACATTTTTCTCAGTGTACTTTGATAAATATAGGTATATACATAATCGTATATATTTATTAAAGGTACTTTAAAATACTTAATTTCAAGGGAATTTCTAAGACTTAGGTTTAACACTAACAACCCCTTCTATTCGTAAACAGAAAAGTTCATAAACTATTCAACATCAATAAGAGGCTGAGAGAATTTTATTCATATATTTATTAGTTCATGAGCAAACTAGGATAGATACTGTTTCTTTTATGTTAGAGGCATTTGAAGACTGATCGACTGGATGAAATAAATAAAATAAACTATTAATGCAGCCTTAGTAAAAAGATGACTGCCTTTGATTTCATTGAAGAGACGAGGGTATTTTATTTATTTATTTATGTGTTCATCAGCAATCTATGAGATTTACTGCTTCTTTTAAGTTAGAAGTTAGATATGCATTCGAAGACTGACCGACTGGATGAAATAAATTAGATAAACTATTAATTCAGCCTTAGTAAAAATATGACTGCCTTTGATTTCATTGCAGAGCCGAGGGTATTTTATTCATTTATTTATTTGTTCATGAGCAAACTATAAGATATACTGCTTCTTTTAAGTTAGATATGCATTCGAAGACTGACTGACTGGATGAAAAAAATTAAATAAACTATTAATTCAGTCTTACTACGAAGATGACTTCTTTTGATTCAGTTGAAGAACTGAGGGAATTTTTTCAGGAGAAAACTAGGAGATATACTGTTCCGTTTAACTTGTGCATTCGAAGTCTGACTGAAGACAGGAAAAAATGACAATTTAATATTTGTTTGGGTGTTTGCAAGTCTTCAATTTTTCGGTCATGGTAGCGGTTACCAAAATTCGGTGTGTTTCCTCAAAATGTGAAAATTGATCAATAACTCCATCTTGTTAGTTTCATGAATAAAATACAGTTCGTTTTTGGCTTTCGTGACATTTATATATTTTTGGTTAGGAATTAAGAATAACCACCGAAAAACGGACGAAATGTTTATCAATTAAGGTTAGATTCTTCTTCTAATTCACATAAAAGTCATGAAATACAGTGTTGTTAGCTCTAAAATCAATGTATTTTGACCTACTTCATGGCAATATTTGTATTCTGTGATAGCAATATTGCTGGGAGAAAATTGATTAGTGTTGGGAATAATCGAGTACTTTGAATAATCGGGTACTCGATGTTCGAGCGATCCCAATAATCGAGCGATCACTCGAGCGGATTTTCGCTCGATCCCCACCCTACCTTATTCTCACTTCTACCACTTACCACCTCGAATCCAAGTATTCCGAGTTTCCATTAAGCCATCCAGGCAGCTTATCACATTTTTATGAACAAATACTTCTTAAAAATCCATTCATTTTTATTATTTTCAGACAATTATTTAGCCAAATACTTAACAACCTCACGGTCCTCATCAACTTCCACCGATTCAAGTTATTATTCGCTAAAACATCGCAGCTCGAGTTCTCGAGCGAAGTCACTCGAATTAATTTCGCGATTATGTTTCGTTACTGGAAAATATATTTGTATTCTGTGCTGGAAACATCGAATAAGCTTCTATTTGTGTAATTATCACCACTCGATATTCTCGAGCGGTTTTTTCTTGATAATCGAGCAGTGTCGATTATTTTGATAATCGAGTACTCGAGCGATTTTCCACTCGAGTGGTCCCAACACTAAAATTGATAACCAACATTGCTATAACAGTCCGAACAGAATACGTAATACGATAGTCATATTGTTAAAAATTAGGAGGATAGCAATATGACTTGAATAGCAATGTTTATAGCAATACGCAAACAGAATAGGTCTGAATGTATAGGTTTTATTCTGTACTGGTTTTATTCTGTACTGGTTTTATTCTGTCCAACTTCCTGTGAAATTTACTAGTATAGGTTTGTGTATTCAATTCTTACCTCCGGAAAACCAAATATAAATATAATTATTGAAACTGCGTTAGGAAGATAACTATAATAGACCGAAAAGTACTCAACTTGGAACT
This sequence comes from Halyzia sedecimguttata, assembly GCA_937662695.2. NCBI lineage: Eukaryota > Metazoa > Arthropoda > Insecta > Coleoptera > Coccinellidae > Halyzia > Halyzia sedecimguttata. Next base: position 1,833,690 of record OW569416.2, on the reverse strand, counting down.
ACATCATCTTCAAACAGAGTACAAGGAGGTACCTCGAAAGAGAACTGAGGAAGGATGTATCGATGACTTGCTGTGTTGAAAAACCTCATTCAGAAGAAGAAATAAGTATCACCCAAGCACCCTTGAGTTAGTTGAACAGCAATAATAATTTTAGTAGTATACTTGGTTGTGTACATTGTTAACAGACCACCTAACACTTGTGCCATTGATATATTCGGGTTATCTACAAAGAGTGATATCTTGAACAGTGACAGTGCTTTGAAAAGTTTCACAGGCATAAACAATTTTGATATTTTCAATTGAATAGAAGAGATGGTCATCAAAACTCTTGGAAACAAAACAAAAAAAAAGCAACTTTATTATACCTCAAACATTACACTTATTGTTAATAATTATTTTCACATAATAAATATGTATCATATCTTGAAAAAATCATTTTAATTATGGATAACTGTTATACCACAGCTTTATCTGGATCAATTAGACACTATATGTATCCTCATAAATGAATTAGAACAGCATGCACCTGAACTTGAATTAAAACATCAGTAATATGTTTACACCTGCTCCATGCTGCGACTTTACAAGAATATACCATACTTTTTTTTTTAAGTTTACCGTTCTCCAAATTAATATGGGCCATCAATTTTATGTGATTCTGAATTAAGGGCACTACTTTGTAAATATAAGGAACAAATGTCTATAAAAATGGGACCACAATTTGTTTTGTCATACATGATCTACATTTAGAACCTCTTAGTCTTCTCCTTCTGCAAGGATTCTAGAATTAGGAGTTGAAGCTCCTATTTAGTTCAGAGACTTGTCTCTGTTTAGTTGTAATATTTAAATTCAATTAGGTTATGTTTCTGTCAGTTCAAAATAATCTGTCGTGGCGATTTTGTCGCTCCATGAAATATAGGGGAAGGGAAATTTCGAGCGACAGTCGCTGGTTTTGAACGAAAAAATCGTCGAAATTTTGGGCGACAAAATCGCTGGTTTTCGGCGACAAAATCGTCACATGAATTTTCGCCTTTATGCCGTAGATTCAAATCGGTTAACCGGACATTGACAAATTTGACAGTTTATTAGTAAATAGATCATTTCGAGTCACGTGACTTTGACACTTGCTGAGGGGCACATAGAGTTTGTTTTTGTTATTCCATTCATTTTGCATCAGACGGTTAGAGGTGATAGTGTATTTTTGTTGATTTTTCTTTCGAGTTCACGCGTAAAAAATGTCTAGAAGCGATTATTATTCAACCCTTCCTGCCGATGTGAAGTGCCGGTATGATAAGAAAGTTGAATTGATTGAAAATATCGACCCATATTGTTTAAGAAACAATGAATTAACAAATGACTTGAACGCAATTCCAAAGGTGAGCATTGTGGATTTGATGAACTACCTTGTTCTCACGCATAGTTTTTATACTGGTCAACAGATAAAGGCTCAGAAATCCCTCACGGCATACAAGTTTTACGAAGCTGGATTTGTGCTTGAAGTCCTTAGCAAAAAGATCAACGTAAATACGACTGTTGTTATTAGCAAGGTGAGTGTTTTTCGATTAATTATCACGTGGCTTTCTGAAGTAAATGTTTCTATCATGAGCTTGGATCATGTTGCTGCAGGTTGAGAGGTAAACATGGAGGTAGTGCCCTCTATATTAGAAATTCTCTTAAGGTAAGCGAAAGATCAGATCTCACTGCAATGAGTGTATTGAATGTTATTGAATGCTCTGCAGTTCAAGTTACCTCACGAGATTGTAAGTTCACTGTTTTATGCATATATAGACCTGATACAGCACCTCATTCCGATGTTGATTTATTTCTGCTAAAGTTGCGAAGCATTCTAACTATTTGCCATCGTGACATGTCTAGAATTATCATAGCTGGAGATTTCAACATTAATATCAAATCTACTAATAAAGATGCACGCGAGTTTATTGCAGTTCTTCAGGAATATAATGTAAGCATAGGGACCAGGCAACCAACACGCCCTGTATCAGGATCATGTGTCGATAACATACTTAGCAATTACCCTGGAAATACTGTAATCATAGAGTATCATATCTCAGACCACTCTGGACTGAGGTACACAACTAATGCACCTTTACAAAAGCATCTCTCAAGGACCATAACTCATCGACTCATAAATGTTGAAACCAGAGCAAATTTTGCTGTCCAGCTCAATAATATAGATTGGAGCCATATATTTTCTTCAACTGATAATGTGAATCAGCTATGGGATGACTTTTTCAATATGTTCAAGTCACTATTTGATAAATGTTTCCCAAAGGTCACCAGAAAAATAAAGCATAAAAAAAAGGTAACCACGCCACAATTGGTAAATTTAAAGAACCTATTGAATCTCTATCACACAGTATCACTTGTAGATCCTGATTATAAAGTGGTATACAAAAACGTCAAGAGGAAATATGACTTGACACTCGCTGCAACCAAGAAGTCACAAATTGAAGAAACAGTACTATCGTCATCAAATAGATCCCAAACTGTTTGGAGAATAATTAACACCATCACCGGGAAGCAAAAGTGCTCTGGAGGTTTACCTTCCACACATGGTTCCCCGTCAGACCTTGCCAATAGATTCCTAGAACATTTTGGTGGGGCAACAGTGGAGTCTGTGACCAGTGACCCTTCACAGATGGGTTCTAGTTTTACATCAAGAAAGAGAATTGCTAGTTCGTGTTTTATATTCAATATCACGCCAAATGAGATCATTGCCACAGCAAAATCTTTGAAAAACAATAATGCGTCTGGATATGATGAAATTCCTTTGAGTGTAATTAAGGACAATATTCACACAATTGCTGCTCCACTTGCTCATATTATATACAGGTCCTTTGTCGAGGGAGTTTTCCCTGACCAACTTAAGACAACCATAATAAGACCGTTTTTCAAAAAGGGGAATGTCGAGGATTTGTCCAATTACAGGCCGATAAGTTCACTTACTTCTTTTTCGAAAATTTTTGAGAAGGTTCTAGCAGGTCGACTGTTACATTTCTTTAGGAAGTTCAATATCATTATTGAGCAACAACATGGATTTATAAAGGGTAAAAGCACTGAGACAGCGATATATGAACTTGTGAATGGGATTATCAATGCCTTAGACAATGGTGAATTTCCTCTGGCCTTGTTTCTCGACCTGTCGAAGGCATTCGACCGGGTGGACCATGAATTGCTGTTGAGATGGCTTGAATATTACGGAATTAGAGACAAACAATTGAATCTCCTTAAGAGTTATCTGTCTGGAAGAAAGCAGATCATCTTGATTAAGGATCGGGGTACTGAGTTCTTTTCTGAACCATCGGTGCTTGTTTCTGGAGTGCCACAGGGGAGCATCCTTGGTCCTCTTCTCTTTGTGCTATACATCAACTCTCTGCCTGGTGCCTGTGGCAGTTGCGAACAGATCATGTACGCCGACGACACGAACATCCTGATGTGTGCCAATAGTATTTCTTCAGCACGGGTGGAAGCGGCTCGAGTTTTGAGAGATGTGAGAGAATGGTGTTCTGATAATAGGTTACTCTTGAACTTGGGTAAGACGGAAGGTATGTTCTTCCACACCAGCTGGTCTCGCCATACCTACCCTGCTACAATCTCTGAGGATGACAACCCTGTGCCAGTGAGGGAGTCTGTGAGGTTTTTGGGCGTTATTGTTGACGAATCATTGAGATGGGAGCCCCACATATGTAACCTGAGAAGTAAGCTCAATATAGTTATATATACTTTGCGTATGATGAAGGACCAAGTTAATCTGAATACTTTAAGAACGCTGTACCTCAGCAACTTTCAATCGATCATGGGATATGGCATTATTTTCTGGGGGGCTTCTCCTTGTGTTGACAGTATTTTTGTGGCACAGAAATGGGCGTTAAGAACTTTGCTCGAGATGGGCTACCGACAATCATGCCGAAATCAATTTAAGCAACTTGGGATCCTGACAGTGTATGGCTTGTACGTCTTCAGACTACTGTTGTTTTTTAAGAAGCATGAAATCAAGTTCTCCAAGTTCAAGAATCCGAACAACTCGAGAGGTGTGCTGCCTTATCTCACGCCCAAGCATAGGACTGCACTACCAGAAAGGGGTCCTGAACTCATGGCCATAAAGGTTTTTGGATGTCTGCCGCGCCACCTCCAGAACATAGACAAGTTCACTCGATTTCGAAAAGAAATTCTCAGCCTCCTACTGGAATGCGAACCATACAACCTGAGGGAGTATATGGAACTTGTGAGGAGACGTCAAACATGAATCTGACCTATTTCAATTTTATAAATACTTTTTGTATGAATATTATTTGAAATCAATAAATATTATTATTATTATTATTATCAACAGAAGTAGGAAAAGTAATCATTAGGGATATTCTTTCGAACTGATCCAACTGATTATAGTTACATAAAATCACATCGTTCAGTACTAATAATTCAACTGATTTTCGTTACATAAATCACATTGTTCAGTATGAAAGAACATGCATATTATAGGATACTTTGGCAGGTGAATTCACCACTAAATGGCTCTTTTATGGCTTTTCTCACCCAAAACATGGAAAATAAACATCTAAACATCTAAAAATTTTTACAGTAATTTTGTTTCGTTTCTGTTTATTAGACAACATTGTTCTGTATATTGCTTCTGACAAATATCTAGTGTTTCTAACACAGAAGTAATTTCAAAATAATACATTTTTTTATTTCATTGATATGTTTCAAAGTTTGGAAAATACCCTGAAAAGAGCCATTTAGTGATAAGTAGGAAAGCTGAGAGTTTCCTTATTCAATCAATAATGTCAATAACACATACATTAATTGGAGCTATAATCCCATGTACCTACCACTTTATGATAACATTTAACAGGTAATTCATTCAATTTTTGTTTTTTACAGGTTAGACACTCTCAGAAAGCACGAGAACAGCCAAACAGAGTTTGGATAATCATTTTGAATGATGGGTCCATTTCAAGTGCTCACTGTATGTGCATGGCTGGATTGGGGGAGGTATGCAGTCACGTAGCAGCTGTTTTATTTCTTTTGGAAGCTAGAGTTGCTACTATTCAAGAAGAAACTTCTTGCACAAGTGTTTTAGCTCAATGGCCAGTTCCCTCTACCAGTCGTGGAGTAGAGATGAAACGAATCTGTGAAATGGATTGGTCTCGAAAGATTAATGTAGGAGTTTGCCCTAAGCCAAATGTGGTATGCATGGAAGGAGATGAACGCATAACTTTCATAAGAGAGTTACAAAATATATATAATAAATCTTTTTTTAATATCACATTTTTTATTTCAATTAAAAGAAAAGTAAAACAACATGTTCTGTTTGTCCGTAAATACATACTATTAGTAACTTTTTTCTAATTCATTGGTACAATCGAAGGGCACATATTTACAAAAGCACTGCAAACTATTACAATCTTATCTAGCATACACATATTATCTCTAAATGTTGATAACAGTGAGATAGGAATTGGACCTTTACATATTTGGTACTTTTTCCTTAGTAGTGAATTCTGACATTCGCAATTTTGCGAGTTGTTTCTATATCTTTTGGGTGAAGTTGTGTTTTTCCTTTTGTAAACACAGGCATTTCTAGATGTGCTCCCAAAATGTTGATTGAGTCTTCAATCAAGAATCCTCTATCTGCCATAACAACGTCCCCTGGAAGGATCAAGTTTAAAAACCCACTGTTTTCGGTGATATGTTTATCACTTGTTCTCCCACCCCATCCTTTTGAAATGTAGGAAATTGTGCCCTGAGGTGTTATGCCAATCAGATATTTAACTGTTTCGTGGTGTTTATAATGAGACCAACACATTGCAGAATTTAAAAGTCCTGAGGGGTTTTCAATAAAAATTTCAAAGCAATCGATAATAACAGCAATATTATCACTGAAATTTCTTCTGAAACATAGAGGCATTGTTCTTTTCAGTGTATCTCTATCAGGCCAGTAAACAAATTTTTGAAACCTTTCATATAAGATATCAATACAATGATAAAATATATCTGATGTTGTTGAAGGACTTATTCCAAACCTGTATGACAAGTACAAAAATGGTAAGTTCAATCTTAATTTCATTAACGTTAACAAAAATTGTTTGAACGGAGGCAATGCTCTCTTATTCTATCCGGCCGGCCGGTTGCCACGATAACTTTCGAACGGAAGGAGATAGCGACTTGAAATTTTCATGATGGGTTGAGTATCCGAATACGACGGTTAAGTTCGTTAATGGGCATAAATCAGGCAAACGGTTTCGGAGTTGAAATCAGAGAAGTAGAGTACTCATAGAGTAAAATCGATAAATTCACGGAAGCCAGCAAGTACCACAAAAAATGTACAAATTTCTGGTCACGTAAGTATAATATGCTTGGTTCATGAAATCTGCACCTTATGGTAGAAGCTCTGGTTTTAAAGTTCTAGCCTCCACAATAGACGCACGTACCTCTGGTGGTCTGCATTGAGTTTTTTCAGAATATGATATATTCCAATCCAATGATATACATATTTGAACTAGATATGATGTTAATTTGGCTAAGTCTGTCAAGACTCATCAAAGCTATCTTGAAAATAGTCTCAAACCTTTAGTAGTGACTGATGAAGAATCCGAGGTCAATCATAATTCTGTAGATCCGTTCGGACGTAGGAACGATAAATCTCGAACGAAATCAGTTAAGACAGTTGGAAATTTGTAGGGTAGGTTTGGAGTTCAAATGCGCCGGTTAATTTCGTTAATGGGCAAATTACGCCGAGTTTTTGAGTTATAGCCACCGCAATCTTAATTTCCCATATAATTCGAAAAATACTGATCTGATCGAATTGAAACTGGGTAGTTAGTGGAAAAATACCGACACAATTAGATTCATGTAAAATTTCATGAGGACTGTATATGACTAGAAAATAATAAAAATTCTGTATACTAGAAACTATCTGTCAGATATCACTGAAATTTTGCAAGAGCCTGCACAACCTTTTAATACAGCGAAGTTATAGATTTAAACTCGTTCATATATAATAATATGTATAATATATAAAAAATAGCAAGTCCTTTTAATGATCAGATACGAAAGAATTCTTGAATGTAATTTATTTAATTTATGTTCAATCAAATAATAAAATAATATTTTAATACAAAGATTTAATCAACTTTAATATCAAATATGAGTTTACACTATTTTAATTAAAATTATAAATATATTTAACTTGGGCAAACAACAAAATATCATAACGGAGTATTTTTAAGAAAAAATTGAGGAATTCAATTATTCATATTATTGAAAATCTATTTTATCACCCATTCTTTCAACACAGCCTGCACACTAGTTATTTATTTTAAACTGAAGTAATTTACGTATTCAACTGAATTTCCACAATTCCTCCATAAAGAAATAGTGTATCTCTGGACAATTTTTAACACAGAATGTTTAATTAGTAATATTAATAATTATACAATGTTGCATCAAAAGCACTGAAAATCTAAAGAAATATTTCATAAATAATATCAAAAATATATTGCACTGCCTGGTATCTATATAATATTGATGTTTCTGATGAATTTACACTTACTCTAACCTCTTTTTATCAAACCATGATTATTGTAATACAAGTACATAGAAGCTGCACCAAGGCCAAAGGCTACAAAGTATCTTAAAAAACCACATGACACAGGGCCCCTTCTCTTCAGAAGAGCATTCAAGAATTTTGTTTTACCCTCATTAAATGGGGGATATCGGGCTGCACTCAATTTTTCTCCTATTACACCCAAGTTTTTATACAAACAAGACTTCTTGTGAGTAAATGTATCAAATGTATATTTACCATGATATTCACCCATACCGCTATTACCAACTCCTCCAAAAGGTAAAGTGTCAACAGTCAAATGCATTATTGTATCATTAACAGAGATACCTCCACAAGATGTATTTCTTACCAATAAATTCACATCATTTTTTCTTTTAGAAAAAATGTACATGGCAAGAGGTTTTTCCCTTTGGTTGATAAAATTTATAGCATCATGAAGGTTACCAATAGTAATTATTGGAAGCACTGGACCAAAGATTTCTTCCATCATCACAGGATCTGTTGGCTTAACATCCACTAAAATAGTTGGTTCAATGTATCGTTCAGAAGCAGTCGTTTGCCCTCCCACAGCAATTGAACCACTCTTAAGGAACCTTTGAACTCTTTGAAAGTGGGCATCATTGATTATTCTTCCAAAATCAGGAGATTTACTAACATTTTCCCCATACCACTCTTTTAAAATATCTCTTGCTACATCAACAAATTTTCTCTCAACATCCTTTGTACACAGAAGATAATCAGGAGCAACACAAGTTTGCCCAGCATTTGCAAATTTGCCCCATAGAATTCTCTTCACTGCTATTTTCATATCAACACTGTTGTCAATATAGACAGGGCTTTTACCACCTAATTCCAAAGTTATTGGTGTAAGATGCTTTGAAGCAGCTTCTTGGATTATCTTTCCAACACCAGATGAACCAGTATAAAATATATAATCAAATTTTTCTTTTAAAAGAGATGTTGTTTCAGGTATACCACCTGTATAAACTTGATAACAATCAGAATCCAAATATTTGGGTATCAAGTCTGCTATTACTCTTGCAGAATTGCCAGCAACTTCAGATGGCTTCATAACAACACAATTTCCTGCAGCTATTGCCCCAGCAACTGGCATAAGAAGGAGTTGAAATGGATAATTCCAAGCTCCAATCACCAGAACTACACCATAAGGATCATTGAAAATGTATAACTCATCAAGTATATTGACAAAGCTTTTTTCTGGAATTTCAGGCTTATTCCATTCCCTTATATTAGCAAGAATATTTTCTAAATCATTTATCAGAAAGGTAATTTCCATCACAATGGATTCATGCCTACATTTATGCAGATCAGCAGATAAAGCTTGTATGATGACTTCCATATTCTCCAAATACATTTTCTTTAAGTTATTAATTTGTTTGATTCGGTATTCCAAATGTCGAGTTTTTCCGCTCTCGTAACTGTTCCTCAGTCTCGAAATAATTTCTTTGGGATTCATGTTTCCTTATAAATCAATCTGAAAGAATGAATGTACTGGTGAAAAAGAATATACATCACTACAATGTATTCATTAAACAAATGAAATAATTACCAACAATTGGTTTGAAATAGTATATTGAAATCAAAACAATGAAATGACAATTGATGGCAGTCATAGACAAGGGATGGCAGTGTCATTTCGGAACGTTTGTTGCCAGATTGTGCAGAAGCCTAATATAATTGATTTGAGTCTTTGAGTGGAATCTTCTCTTTCTTATTTACTGTCCAATTTACGGTCCTTTTAATAAAACGATTCATTACCTGGTAAAAGTGTTATATACTAAAGAGTGATAGTATCTATTAATTTTTTTGAGTTGGTTGATGCTGATTAAACATTTTATAAATATGTATATTTCTCAACGATTCATCAAAAGGATTTCCTTACTCTATATAGGAATAAAAAATTTGTACCAATCATTCTGAATGAACGCACTAGCATATTTTCTTTGTATGAATTACTAATAATGAAATTTATTATTCTCTACTGTCTTGACTTATCTCATTCTCATGAACATTCGACTTATTCAATTTTTATTTCAATTCTTACGATGGACCGAAGTCTGAAATCATATAAATATATATATTTTATTTTCATCTATAACCTACCGTTTATGGGATGACTAAGCTCTTATTAACTGTTTCGAATATATTTTTGATCCCATCCAAAATTTTATAGTTATACGTTATACCACAGGACAGGTTATACCTTGTATGAAAAAAACATTACAATGTAGGTAATTTACGATGATATTCTTCCGATACAGGAATAATTTCCCAATCTGGCAACTACACACCCAGAATGACATCGTCGGAGCATGCGCACGTCGTGTTTTGATTTCCGTATGCCTAAACTGCATGTTTACCAAGAACAAGATGTCTCTGTGCTATCCATGTATCCATTGTATATAGATAACATGTTATCTATATACAATGTTATCTATATACATGGATACATTATCCATGTGTCCATGTCCAACTAAGTTTCCATGTTATTCTATGTCTATGCTTCCAACTGGGGCTCTATTCTGAACTTCACTCGTTTTCGACCACTCGTGACGAAAACGAACGGTGGTAATTGCGAAGTGCGAACGATAGTTTATATTGCTATTCTCATGTGCCCTTCGCAATGACCGATGACTGAAACGAATTCGTGTCGTCTGAAGACTTGGCAACATAGTAACATTTGAGATTTGAACGTGTTATGTATATGTTATTGGCGCGCTTCTTCATAAATCAAAACGATATTTTATTGTTTGTTGAACTTGAGTGATTTATTTGGTTTTTTCTGTTTGCTTCGATAAGAAAAAAGTAATTATAAATTTCCTAAAATGTAAGTCTCAGTTATTAAGCGGGAAATTTACTACAGAATTTTCTTCGGAATGCCTATGAAAGAGGAACTGAGTACAATGTTAAATAGTATTCCTGGACCAAAAAAAGAATGGAAAACTTGGAGAAAGTTTTGCAATATAATATTGAAAGATTTTACAAGGATTAAGGGTTATTTCACCTCTTCAGACAGGTCTTGGGTCAAGAACAAAATCTAGAGAGATTGTATATCGAATACTTTTTTTTTCTGAAAGTTTTATTCCACTCAAATTGTCGAATCATTTTCGGTTTTTTGTTGTGATATATATTTTTAGTATGAAATAAATTTTTTTCAAATAGAAATCAATATCTATTTATTTATAGCGTGTCTTTTACAATTATACGAAAAGCTAAACATATAATTATATTCCTCTGAATTCTTCATGAAATCAGCTCTGGTTTTTGTTGCCTACTAGCCACTTCCTGATCAATTCCTTCACATTCCAGTGAATTAACTGATTAGTTAAACAATGAAAATATTGGATTTATTTTACCAATTTTTGGTGGAAAAATTACAATGAATGCGTCCTTAGAGTGTATAAGTGATACGGTCACAAAAATTTATGGATATTCTGCAACACTTGCCAAATAAACAATTGTAATTAATAATGATTAATTATTTCACTGAAGCTACAGCTGTTTTTCGTTAATTTTTCTATTCCAAACTGGATATTTGTTATATAGACATTATTTTTTGTTTACTGTGATATATTCTCTAGTATTGGTTATTGAATACTTTTATTTCTGATCCCTTTATTCTACGTAGACACAGTGAAATATTTTTTTTGTTGTTATAGATGTTGTGAGATTATTCAGAACTTCATATTGAATACTTTTTTTTTTTAAGTTGTATTCTACTAAGGCATTGTTGAATGATGTTTTGTTTATAGTTGTGATTTATTTTTTAGAATTAAATACATTTTTTTGGAAGAGAAATCTATATCTATTTATTCATAGTGTATCTTTTACAATTCAACGAAAAGCTAAACGTATAATTGTATTCCTCTGAATTCTTTCTGAAATCAGCTCTGGATTTTGTTGCCCCCCAGCCACTTCTTCATCAATTCCTCTACCTTCCGGTTACATTTCTGGAATGAACTAATTGATTAATTAAATAACGAAAATGTTGGATGATTTTACCCATGTCCACTTCGTTTTCATTGTCATCTATTTCGCCATCGTTTCGTTCAATGCATAACTACAGCAACCTACCAGGTATATCCTTTTCGATTAACATAGTGTGTTTTGGGTAATTTGAATCTTCAATTTTAGGTGGAAATATTGCATTGTGTGCCAGGGACCAGGGAAGTCGAATTTTCATTGAATATAAAAATATTAATAAACTTAAATAATTTTGCAATATTCTAAAATATCAATACCTACCTTTGCCTTTACCTACTATTCAATTCCGCCAATGTTTGTGGGAATCTAACAAATCTATTTGATATTTCTGGTTTATTTAAAACATCGACAATTTGCAATATGATAATAATTCTGACAATTTAATTATTTTTACTGAACAGATTCGTTAATTACACCGTAAAAATACCAACTTATTTACCAACAACAGATTTGAGGCTACAAAATGTAGTGTTGGGACCACTCGAGTGGAAAATCGCTCGAGTACTCGATTATCAAAATAATCGACACTGCTCGATTATCAAGAAAAAACCGCTCGAGAATATCGAGTGGTGATAATTACACAAATAGAAGCTTATTCGATGTTTCCAGCACAGAATACAAATATATTTTCCAGTAACGAAACATAATCGCGAAATTAATTCGAGTGACTTCGCTCGAGAACTCGAGCTGCGATGTTTTAGCGAATAATAACTTGAATCGGTGGAAGTTGATGAGGACCGTGAGGTTGTTAAGTATTTGGCTAAATAATTGTCTGAAAATAATAAAAATGAATGGATTTTTAAGAAGTATTTGTTCATAAAAATGTGATAAGCTGCCTGGATGGCTTAATGGAAACTCGGAATACTTGGATTCGAGGTGGTAAGTGGTAGAAGTGAGAATAAGGTAGGGTGGGGATCGAGCGAAAATCCGCTCGAGTGATCGCTCGATTATTGGGATCGCTCGAACATCGAGTACCCGATTATTCAAAGTACTCGATTATTCCCAACACTAACAAAATGTGTAGAGGCTTGCATAATAATCAACAAATCAACTGATAACTGAATGCGAGTGGAATTTCTTCCGAAAACGAGTGCTATATCGGGTGTCCCAAGGTGAGTGGCCTATTAGATTATTATGGAAACTATTAATGGTAAAGATTTTAAATTTTGTGGATCGATATTTGGCCATCTAATGATTTGCTAAATTTTCTGATTCAAATCTCAAATATTGAGCGAACTAGAGTCATTTTCGTAACACGCCTATTTGATCTAAAACTTCGAAAAATAATTAATAACTCAGAAACTGTTAAAGATGGGTATGAAAAAGTAGAATGAATAGATTCAGTATTTTATGGAGTATCATAAAAAAAATAGAAATACCGGATGTCCCATTTAAAATAACAAAGTTGTTGCCAAATTGTCGTACATCCGGCAACACTGGAATTGTGAAATTATTCTAAAAATGTACCTTACATGGCCAAATATCGATCCACAAAATTTAAAATCTTTATCATAAATAGTTTCCATAATAATCTAATAGGCCACTCACCTTGGGACACCCGATATACCACTCGTATAGAATTTCGAGCGCTCGTCTCACCAAATCATATCATCTGTCAGTTGAGAATTGCAAAACGAGTGAACGTTCGTGATGATTACGAAAACGAATGATAATCGTTCGCAATGTCGACCTCAGAATAGGGCCCCTGATGTTGCTCCCTTGTGGTCTTGTGGAATCAGCTTTGAGTTTGAATCAAGATGCATAGAATAATAACAACATCTATGCATCTAGTTTGAATAAAGGTTCTTTATTCAAAGAGAATCATAGCGTATTCCATTGGTAGAACTCTCGGTTTTTTGTCTCCCTCCGCTTCGCGTCGGGAGACAACATAACCTCGAGCTAAAATCTAATACTTTTTTCCCTTGTATAATAAATAACTATTATTCAAAGAGAATCATAGCGTATTCCATTGGTAGAACTCGTGCGCACTGAGTGCATGAATCGTATTCCATTGGGGAATTTCGTCAAGCATTTTGACGTCCAGTGAGCATACAGTAAAATGCACAACATGCCGCTTGAGTTCAACCAATCAGCGTAAGGCTGAAACCCGCAACCCGCAATGATAGTGTTGAGTAGGACCTTAGACTAAGAGTAGGACATACAAGAGGCGCTTCATTTGTCCCGGACATGACGTCAAAATGTAAGAGTGCCTCGAAATTTAAAATTGTACTACTTCAATTTATTTGTCGCGGTCGAGCGAGAGCGAGGCAGAGGCAGATAAAGAAATTCCATTTTGTGTCGGAACCTTTGATGTGAGGGTAGTAGAATTGCCTAATTTCATAATAATTGTACTAAACAATCAAATGTGGTTCATCCTCCTAATATCTGTCCGTTAGATATGTTCTTGCCGAAACCCTCATTACATAAGCTAAGCACTCTTACAACTTTCCAAGTTCGTGTGACAAACCTCCTAGAGAGCTTACTCATTAATACCGCAGTGACAAAAGCACGTCGCGTCTAACATTTGAGGCGCCAGGAGGCGCGCATAATTCTTAAATATTATATATAGTCACTGAATATAGTCACTGTAGTAAATATATAGTGTGACTATATTCACTGTGACTATATTCACATATATAGTCACTGTAGTACTATAATTTTTTTTTTTTTTATATCCTTTATTGTGCCAGGCAACTAGGGCCATCTACACAGTTCTATATTGTTCCGAAGACTCTTTAAATTAATTTTTAGGACATACACCACCACCCAACACCACATCCATGCCCTGAGCGGGATTCGAACCCGCGACCTCCGGCACCACAGCAGGTCTTTATACCCACTGGACCACCGGAGCCGGCCTAGTACTATAATAACTTCAAATGGTTCAGTGTTCAGTACGCCTCGCCTCTTTTGAAGTGGGACATTGTACTGGCTCAGGACAAAAAAGAGGCTACTCTTACAAACTCTTTTTCAAGTCGTGTCCTACTCAACACTACGCTCTCTTTTTAATCTAATCTAAGATATTTTGTCTATGATCTAACCTGCTTTCTGCACTGAGGCTGTCAGATTCACTTGTGTTTTGTGTTGCTGCATAGTGCATGCACGTGCATGTGTGCATTTTTTGCACTCAGTGCGTGCTCAGTGCAGCACTAGTGCTGCCAATTGGGAACTTCCAAAACTCTGGTGGCGGGATTCGGCAACTAACCACGCTAGTAATAAATGTAAACAATCTCGTGTTGGACAGGTCCAGGGATGCCACAGCTACCGAAATATCGGTAGATCTACCGAATTTTGAAACTTTCTACCGATCTACCGATTAAGATTGAATTTCTACCGAATTTTTCTCAAGCCATAAACTACCTCATTTTTTCACTATGAATTGATTTTTATATTTGATTCCGGGGATAATAGCAAAATAATACTTGGATTTCTATTTTTCAAGGTGTCACGGACGAATCTGTGGCTGAGAACGAATAAGCTACGCTGCTATAACTCCCTTCGCGGATAGATGGCACTAGTAGTAAATACTTCATTTTTTCTTCATGCATTGAAATTCCTACTATTATTTATTGTTTTGTGTATAGATATTTACATACATAGCACTTTGTTCTCATAATATTGATATAAAACCGCTCGATTCGGCGCAAACGGACCAAATAAATGAAGTTATTTCAAATCTACCGAAATTTTACGGAATCTACCGAAATTATTCGATCCTTCTACCGAAACTTCGCTCAAAGTCTGTGTTTACATGCATCCTCTCGAACCGTTTTAAGCCAATGCGTATTCCGTAATGCGCATTGAAAACGCATGTAAACGTTTTTTCAATTCGAATTGACTACTCAAATGCGAATTAGTAAATGCGATTTGAAAAGGTGGATTGAGTTTTCCCAAACCGATTTAATGTGCATGTATACACCAAATACGCATTGAGAGTAGTTTTAAGAGAAACAAATTTCAGAATTACCAACACCAAATTTATTAGTTTGACAAATCTGATAATCTAACGAACCTGCTTTGGGGTTACGTTAATCGTAATTCCTAAGCTGGAACTGCTGGAAGATCGAAATAAATCTCTTGAGATAAAAATGATATAATATATTGTTCGAGGTAACTTTTTCTATTATCTTTGTTCATTTTCTGCCAATTTTCTGGATTCATTTTCACGATTTGCTCTTTCAATCACTTGTAACCACCCAGAAAAGGTTAATTCCTTGCGAAATTATGGTGTTCTTCATCATTTTCTAAGATATTTAGAATGATTTTCTTTTCTAAATTTCCATTTTTAATTTTTTTCAATCTTCCCATGTTGGCTACGCGAGCTTAGAATAAAGCCGAATTACAGAAAACTAGTTTCAGTTAAGGCATGTAAACTCTCAAACCATATTTCATCTAATTCGCATAAAAACATGCGCATTGGTTCAAAACGGATCGAGAAGGTGCATGTAAACGACGAAGTTTGACCGAAATTTTCATGGAAAATTTAAATTATGATTGACTTGAGATCATTGTTGGATTACTTTGTGATATAGATTATAATATTGATCATTATATAACTAATTTTATGGCACTTGATTGATATAAAGAGTACAACCAGTAAGTATATTCATATATGCTTGTCAAACTTACATTATATTTAAAAGTTCTTTCAGTTACTATTTGCGAATGATTAAGAAGGGACTCGGTTGATTAGAATTTCTGGAGTACATAGGAGCTTAAACTTCTAATTCTAGAGTCCTTGTAGAAGGAGAAGAGGTTCTAAATGTAGATCATGTAATCGTGTGACAAAACAAATTGTGGACCCAGTTTTATAGATATTTGTTCTTTATGTTTACAAAGTAGTGCCCTTAATTCAGTACCACGTAAAATTGATGGCCCATTAATGTGGAGAATGGTAAACTTAAAATAGAAGGTATGGTATATTCTTGTAAAGTCGGAGCACGGAGGAGGTGTAAACATATTACTGATGTATTAATTAAAGTTCAGGTGCATGATGTTCTAGTTTATTTATGAGAATATAGTGTCAAATTGAACCAGATAAAGCTTTTGTAAAACAGTTACCAATAATTGGAATGATTTTTTCAAAATATGATACATATATTATGTGAAAATAATTATTAACAATAAGTGTAATGTTTGAGGTATAATAAAGATTATCTGGATGTAGGTCCAGGTTAAGTACTCTTCGGTCTATTAGTTATCCTTCTAACGCATTTCCAACATTTATATTTGGTTTTCCAGAGGTAAGAAGTGAAAACTCAAACCTATACATTTTGGCATTTTTTTCGCCCATGAATTGCATTGAGGCACACAACAATAGTCGTTTCTGGTCGAAGACATATTAGGCAGGATAATATTCATTATTTCAACTTGAATTTTTCTTTTAAACAAAAGTTTATTGACGAATACTGAACAATTAAACTCGAACACGTGGCTCATTACTAGCTTGGTTAGTTGCCGAATCCCGCCGCCAGAGTTTTGGAAGTTCCCAATGGAATACATAACCTTGATTTGAAAAAGCCCTTCTATTTGTCAAATTCTCATCAGTTCAGTTGGAAGTGTAAGTGAAGAAATTCGGAAATTAATCAGTCAAATAGCTAGGATTATTTATATATATATAAGAATAAACGTTCAAAATGGTGACAACATGTGTTGTTTCTAATTGCGTAGCAAAACACAGGAAAGATGGCAATGTGAAATTTCATCAGTAGGTACCTCGTGCTTAAACACCCAAAATTAGTAATGTAGTGGTTTATTTTGTTCGATAGTTAATCCACTAATGCACTTTCGCACATGGCCAATGACCGATTTTGATGTTGCGGGTTGCCAACACACAGCTGTCAGGGGCTAATGAACACTGAAGTGGAGTCCGGTATTCATGCAAACATACCTAAGGTATCTGGATTATATTCAACGCTCAATGGTTTTGATGTATTTGAAATTATGAAATTTGAAATTGAATTCATTTGAAGCTTCAATTTCTACGTAATTTCAGTTCTAGAAATATGAATTATTTAATGCATATATATATTATATAAACTGTATGTTTTAATTCCAGGAACCACCGCGTTTCGGAGATATAAACTTGTGAAAATTGAAAATTTCACTTACTGCGTCGAAAATTTAGTATCTGGCCAGTGACCAATTTTCTTCATACTTGTTTCTGAGATGCATTTTGGCATAACAAATCGATCCCAGTTTGTTTTAATTTCAGGAACTTCCGCGTTTCGGAGATATAAAATTGTGAAAATTGAAAATTTCACTTACTGCGTCGAAAATTTAGTATCTGGCCAGTGACCGATTTTCTTCATACATTCTGCTGAGATGCATTTCGGCATAACAAATCGATCCCTGTTTGTTTTAAATCCAGGAACTTCCGCGTTTCGGATATATAAAATTGTGAAAATTGAGAATTACACTTATTGTGTCGAAAATTTAGTATCTGGCCAGTAACCAATTTTCTTCATACTTGTTTCAGAGATGCATTTCGGCATAACAAATCGATCCCTGTTTGTTTTAATTTCAGGAACTTCCACGTTTCGGAGATATAAAATTTTGAAAATTGAAAATTACACTTATTGTGTCGAAAATTTAGTATCTGGCCAGTGACCGATGTTCTTCATACTTGTTACAGAGATGCATTTTGGCATAACGAATCGATCCCTGTTTGTTTTAATTCCAGGAACTTCCGCGTTTCGGAGATATAAAATTGTGAAAATTGAAAAAAATGTGAAATTTTAAATTTCAAAATTGTATATCTCCGGAACGCGATGGTTCCTGGAATTAAAACAAACGGGGCCGATTTGTTATGCCAAAATGCATCTCTGAAACAAGTATGAAGAAAATCGGTCACTGGCAACATACTAAATTCTCGACTCAGTAAGTGAAATTTTAAATTTCAAAATTCTATATCTCCGGAATGCGGTGGTTCCTGGAATTAAAACAAACAGGGTTCGATTCGTTATGCCAAAATGCATCTCTGAAACAAGTATGAAGAAAATCGGTCACTGGCCAGATACTAAATTTTCGACGCAGTAAGTGAAATTTTAAATTTCAAAATTTTATATCTCCGGAACGCGGTGGTTCCTGGAATTAAAACAAACAGGGATCGATTCGTTATGCCAAAATGCATCTCTGAAATAAGTATGAAGAAAATCGGTCACTGGCCAGATACTAAATTTTCGACGCAGTAAGTGAAATTTTCAATTTTCACAATTTTATATCTCCGAAACGCGGAAGTTCCTGAAATTAAAACAAACAGGGATCGATTTGTTATGCCGAAATGCATCTCTGAAACAAGTATGAAGAAAATTGGTTACTGGCCAGATACTAAATTTTCGACACAATAAGTGTAATTCTCAATTTTCACAATTTTATATCTCCGAAACGCGGAAGTTCCTGGATTTAAAACAAACAGGGATCGATTTGTTATGCCGAAATGCATCTCAGCAGAAAGTATGAAGAAAATCGGTCACTCGCCAGATACTAAATTTTCGACGCAGTAAGTGAAATTTTCAATTTTCACAATTTTATATCTCCGAAACGCGGAAGTTCCTGAAATTAAAACAAACTGGGATCGATTTGTTATGCCAAAATGCATCTCAGAAACAAGTATGAAGAAAATTGGTCACTGGCCAGATACTAAATTTTCGACGCAGTAAGTGAAATTTTCAATTTTCACAAGTTTATATCTCCGAAACGCGGTGGTTCCTGGAATTAAAACAAACAGTTTATATAATATATATATGCATTTAATAATTCATATTTCTAGAACTGAAATTACGTAGAAATTGAAGCTTCAAATGAATTCAATTTCAAATTTCATAATTTCAAATACATCAAAACCATTGAGCGTTGAATATAATCCAGATACCTTAGGTATGTTTGCATGAATACCGGACTCCACTTCAGTGTTCATTAGCCCCTGACAGCTGTGTGTTGGCAACCCGCAACATCAAAATCGGTCACTGGCCATGTGCGAAAGTGCATTAGTGGATTAACTATCGAACAAAATAAACCACTACATTACTAATTTTTGGTGTTTAAGCACGAGGTACCTACTGATGAAATTTCACATTGCCATCTTTCCTGTGTTTTGCTACGCAATTAGAAACAACACATGTTGTCACCATTTTGAACGTTTATTCTTATATATATATAAATAATCCTAGCTATTTGACTGATTAATTTCCGAATTTCTTCACTTACACTTCCAACTGCAGTGGGAGAGTGGGACTCTGTAACAACAAAGCAAAAGCTCTTCCAAAACTCTGGCGGCGGGATTCGGCAACTAACCAAGCTAGTAATGAGCCACGTGTTCGAGTTTAATTGTTCAGTATTCGTCAATAAACTTTTGTTTAAAAGAAAAATTCACGTTGAAATAATGAATATTATCCTGCCTAATATGTCTTCGACCAGAAACGACTATTGTTGTGTGCCTCAATGCAATTCATGGGCGAAAAAAATGCCAAAATGTATAGGTTTGAGTTTTCACTTCTTACCTCTGGAAAACCAAATATAAATGTTGGAAATGCGTTAGAAGGATAACTAATAGACCGAAGAGTACTTAACCTGGACCTACATCCAGATAATCTTTATTATACCTCAAACATTACACTTATTGTTAATAATTATTTTCACATAATATATGTATCATATTTTGAAAAAATCATTCCAATTATTGGTAACTGTTTTACAAAAGCTTTATCTGGTTCAATTTGACACTATATTCTCATAAATAAACTAGAACATCATGCACCTGAACTTTAATTAATACATCAGTAATATGTTTACACCTCCTCCGTGCTCCGACTTTACAAGAATATACCATACCTTCTATTTTAAGTTTACCATTCTCCACATTAATGGGCCATCAATTTTACGTGGTACTGAATTAAGGGCACTACTTTGTAAACATAAAGAACAAATATCTATAAAACTGGGTCCACAATTTGTTTTGTCACACGATTACATGATCTACATTTAGAAACTCTTCTCCTTCTACAAGGACTCTAGAATTAGAAGTTTAAGCTCCTATGTACTCCAGAAATTCTAATCAACTGAGTCCCTTCTTAATCATTCGCAAATAGTAACTGAAAGAACTTTTAAATATAATGTAAGTTTGACAAGCATATATGAATACACTTACTGGTTGTAGTCTTTATATCAATCAAGTGCCATAAAATTAGTTATATAATGATCAATATTATAATCTATATCACAAAGTAATCCAACAATGATCTCAAGTCAATCATAATTTAAATTTTCCATGAAAATTTCGGTCAAACTTCGTCGACTGACCTGGGGGTCTATTCTCGACCATTCGCAATTTGCACAATCGTTCGCATCTGCCACCTTTGCGAGCAGTGTTGCCAGAGGCTTCGACTGAAATTTCCCAGCATGGCAACTGAAAATTCCCGGTTTTTCCCGAACAACGGTATATGCAGTATGACGTCACAAAATGTCTCCATTAGTAGCCTCTTGCCAATAACTTTGAATCAGAGTATCAGAGAGTTTGCGCACGCCATCTTAAGATTATAACAAATTAATTTGGCGAAAGAATCTTTTATTAGTGGTAACAATCTCGAGTTTCGTGGCGAAAGAATTTGAGATGAAATGGTTTCGTAATGGTACAATCGGTGCATAGAACACGAAACGTATCAAATCCATGGAAGTAGAACTCCTACCTCCATGATCAAAACACGTGGTTTTGTAACATTTGATTATGGAACACAGAAATCACAGAATGCTAAACGAATCCGGTTGTTCTGAGGGTTATCATTCAGGCTACTAACAAACATAACATATTTGAATGGATCTAATGGATCGAAAATAGCAAAGCAAAAAAATTTCAATTGAGATAAATTAAATTCCCGGATATTTCCCGGAATATGGCATATCCCGGCAAAATTCCCAAGAAGCATAAAATATCCCGAAATTCGGGAAAATTCCCGGTAATTGGCAACACTGTTTGCGAGTGATATGCATAGACAAGTGATATGGGTCTGTTGGTATTCTTGACCGTGCGCACAGCGTGCGATCGTTCGTATATTACAACGAGTGGTGTTGGGTACTCGCAGAAGGTTTGCGACGGCTGCAACCATAGAATTGATCAAAATTCGGTAATTCTATGGCCATTTCTAAATTTGAAATCTGCTAGTTTGATTTATTGTTGTTGACTTGTTGTAAATGATGCGTTGATGTGTGAGAAGAATGGTGAACAATTTATAAATGGACGATTTGCAATACTTAGCCAATTTGGAATCACTGGAAATCGCTGAACAACCGAGTGAAAATGGATATTGGGAGGAATTAATTTATGTCGGTGTTGCAATCCTCCGTATCGAAGTTAATAGAAGAAGTGAGCATTGCTCTGAATGAACCCCAAGTTTTCAATAGATGGGTTTATTTTCCAAGAAATATTGAAGAACTCAATATAGTAAGAATGGGGTATGTATTCATTTAAATTCCAAATATTTTTGTGATAACCATGATTGTTTGTCTGAGTAACTAATGATAATAATCTTTCAGATTCTATGAAAAATTTAATTTTCCTGGAGTTGTTGGCTGTGTAGATTTTACACATGTAGCCATTTTTCCACCGAAGATGACCAAAGCCCAGAGCATGTTTATGTAAATCGAAAAGGATATCATTCGATCAATGTCCAACTGGTTAGTACATACTTGAAAAACTCAATACTCTACATTTTGACTTTCATTATTATTAGTTTTAGATATGGGATAGTACGTTGAGGATAACAAATGTGAATGCCCGATACGACAGGAAGAAGTGTTAGAACTAACTTAATTATTACCATTTATAGGAATACCTAGACTGGATTGCTATGAGCTATGATCTCATTTAAATTCACATATTATTATCTAAATATTTTAATATGAATAAAACTCAAAATAATTAAATGTCTTTCTTTCCCTGCCCATGTAATCAGTATAATTATGATGATGACTCAAGGTCAGAGCTATATTAGCTGACAGATGTAAGAAAATAGATATTAGCATTTGTAAAATTACCTATTGAATTAATTTTTTTGAAAAAACTTTCTTGTGTTTCTGCTAATAATAGAAATTGTAATCATTATAGGATACTATGAGAGGTATATACATTATTAAATGGAGATTTTCGTTAAGTGTCTGACGAAGAAGTCTAATATACACTCTGAAACATTACGATATAATTATTCTTTCATCGTTGATGTTGTTTCGTTATTGTTTGTTGAGCAACTTTGTTCGATTGATGGTTTCTGACAAATCTTTGTTTGTTATGCAGAAGCAAAATAATACATTTTTTATTTCATAGATATTTTTCAGAGTTTGGGAGAGAAAACCCAGAAAGAAACCATTTAATAATAGAAATTGTCTTTGTTCACTTGGAATAACTTTATTAACTATCATTATTATTATTTAGGATCGACTAAGCATTTCAAGTTTGTTCCGATAGTAATCAGCCTTCAACTGTTTATTTGCTGTAAAGTTATTCTAAATGTCTCTGCTGTATATTGATTAGTGATTTTCTTGGTGACTTTGGAAATTTTGCCTTTGTAGCACTATTGCTACACGAAGTCGACCACCTCCACAACTATTCAGCATGTTGGTTATTTCACATCAGAGTGTTTGAGCATCCTTCATAGTGAAATTGTTGGAAAATTTTCTCCATAATAACAAATTATAATCTCACAATACCAAACTAATAGCACACAACAACGAACCAAATACAAAAACCTAGCTAGCCGAACATTCAAAACTCGCGCTAGGACTGTCAACTGTTAAATTTAAGACCCTTTTGAACTACCATTCCCATTATTTGCAATGTTGCCAGGTATATTTGCAGCTGCGAATGATACCGTTCGCATGGGATTGCGAAGGGTTGTCAAGAATACCATTTTTCGAACGTATGCGCAAATCGACCATTCGCAGCCATGCGTATGCGTGTAGTTGCGAATGATGTCGAGAATAGACCCCCTGTCCAACACGAGATTGTTTACATTTATTACTAGCGTGGTTAGTTGCCGAATCCCGCCACCAGAGTTTTGGAAGTTCCCAATTGGCAGCACTAGTGCTGCACTGAGCACGCACTGAGTGCAAAAAATGCACACATGCACGTGCATGCACTATGCAGCAACACAAAACACAAGTGAATCTGACAGCCTCAGTGCAGAAAGCAGGTTAGATCATAGACAAAATATCTTAGATTAGATTAAAAAGAGAGCGTAGTGTTGAGTAGGACACGACTTGAAAAAGAGTTTGTAAGAGTAGCCTCTTTTTTGTCCTGAGCCAGTACAATGTCCCACTTCAAAAGAGGCGAGGCGTACTGAACACTGAACCATTTGAAGTTATTATAGTACTAGGCCGGCTCCGGTGGTCCAGTGGGTATAAAGACCTGCTGTGGTGCCGGAGGTCGCGGGTTCGAATCCCGCTCAGGGCATGGATGTGGTGTTGGGTGGTGGTGTATGTCCTAAAAATTAATTTAAAGAGTCTTCGGAACAATATAGAACTGTGTAGATGGCCCTAGTTGCCTGGCACAATAAAGGATATAAAAAAAAAAAAAATTATAGTACTACAGTGACTATATATGTGAATATAGTCACAGTGAATATAGTCACACTATATATTTACTACAGTGACTATATTCAGTGACTATATATAATATTTAAGAATTATGCGCGCCTCCTGGCGCCTCAAATGTTAGACGCGACGTGCTTTTGTCACTGCGGTATTAATGAGTAAGCTCTCTAGGAGGTTTGTCACACGAACTTGGAAAGTTGTAAGAGTGCTTAGCTTATGTAATGAGGGTTTCGGCAAGAACATATCTAACGGACAGATATTAGGAGGATGAACCACATTTGATTGTTTAGTACAATTATTATGAAATTAGGCAATTCTACTACCCTCACATCAAAGGTTCCGACACAAAATGGAATTTCTTTATCTGCCTCTGCCTCGCTCTCGCTCGACCGCGACAAATAAATTGAAGTAGTACAATTTTAAATTTCGAGGCACTCTTACATTTTGACGTCATGTCCGGGACAAATGAAGCGCCTCTTGTATGTCCTACTCTTAGTCTAAGGTCCTACTCAACACTATCATTGCGGGTTGCGGGTTTCAGCCTTACGCTGATTGGTTGAACTCAAGCGGCATGTTGTGCATTTTACTGTATGCTCACTGGACGTCAAAATGCTTGACGAAATTCCCCAATGGAATACGATTCATGCACTCAGTGCGCACGAGTTCTACCAATGGAATACGCTATGATTCTCTTTGAATAATAGTTATTTATTATACAAGGGAAAAAAGTATTAGATTTTAGCTCGAGGTTATGTTGTCTCCCGACGCGAAGCGGAGGGAGACAAAAAACCGAGAGCTGAAATCTAATATTTTTCCCGTGTATAATACACTATTTTTTTCTGTGACAGGAAAAACGACGATTTAATAGTGAAAGAACATATTATTACAATATATTAAAGTCAGAATGTTATCGATATGAAATTTGAATTTTTAAACTAGTAAGCTATTAGACCTGCGTTGCTAAGGAAAACTTCAGTGTAATCAAATATCTGTCAATTTAATTTTGTGATTTGATTCAAAAATTGCGAACTCAGTAATTGTTTAGTAGTTATTTTGAATACTATAAAGTTAAAAATGCTTGATTCTGAGTTTTCTCTGACTCCACCGAAGTTGATAGAAGCAGCGCAAGTAGCAAATATCTTCCATTATCTATATGTATATATATCCGGGAAAAAAGTATTCACTTTTTTCCCGGGGAAAAAAGTAATTTCATGAAAAGTTATATTTTTTTACCTGTCAACTGAGATGAAATGTCAAATTTTTTTCCCGTCACAGAAAAAAGAACCTTTATTCAAACTAGATGCATAGATGTTGTTATTCTATGCATCTTGATTCAAACTCAAAGCTGATTCCACAAGACCACAAGGGAGCAACATCAGTTGGAAGCATAGACATAGAATAACATGGAAACTTAGTTGGACATGGACACATGGATAATGTATCCATGTATATAGATAACATGTTATCTATATACAATGGATACATGGATAGCACAGAGACATCTTGTTCTTGGTAAACATGCAGTTTAGGCATACGGAAATCAAAACACGACGTGCGCATGCTCCGACGATGTCATTCTGGGTGTGTAGTTGCCAGATTGGGAAATTATTCCTGTATCGGAAGAATATCATCGTAAATTACCTACATTGTAATGTTTTTTTCATACAAGGTATAACCTGTGGTATAACGTATAACTATAAAATTTTGGATGGGATCAAAAATATATTCGAAACAGTTAATAAGAGCTTAGTCATCCCATAAACGGTAGGTTATAGATGAAAATAAAATATATATATTTATATGATTTCAGACTTCGGTCCATCGTAAGAATTGAAATAAAAATTGAATAAGTCGAATGTTCATGAGAATGAGATAAGTCAAGACAGTAGAGAATAATAAATTTCATTATTAGTAATTCATACAAAGAAAATATGCTAGTGCGTTCATTCAGAATGATTGGTACAAATTTTTTATTCCTATATAGAGTAAGGAAATCCTTTTGATGAATCGTTGAGAAATATACATATTTATAAAATGTTTAATCAGCATCAACCAACTCAAAAAAATTAATAGATACTATCACTCTTTAGTATATAACACTTTTACCAGGTAATGAATCGTTTTATTAAAAGGACCGTAAATTGGACAGTAAATAAGAAAGAGAAGATTCCACTCAAAGACTCAAATCAATTATATTAGGCTTCTGCACAATCTGGCAACAAACGTTCCGAAATGACACTGCCATCCCTTGTCTATGACTGCCATCAATTGTCATTTCATTGTTTTGATTTCAATATACTATTTCAAACCAATCGTTGGTAATTATTTCATTTGTTTAATGAATACATTGTAGTGATGTATATTCTTTTTCACCAGTACATTCATTATTTCAGATTGATTTATAAGGAAACATGAATCCCAAAGAAATTATTTCGAGACTGAGGAACAGTTACGAGAGCGGAAAAACTCGACATTTGGAATACCGAATCAAACAAATTAATAACTTAAAGAAAATGTATTTGGAGAATATGGAAGTCATCATACAAGCTTTATCTGCTGATCTGCATAAATGTAGGCATGAATCCATTGTGATGGAAATTACCTTTCTGATAAATGATTTAGAAAATATTCTTGCTAATATAAGGGAATGGAATAAGCCTGAAATTCCAGAAAAAAGCTTTGTCAATATACTTGATGAGTTATACATTTTCAATGATCCTTATGGTGTAGTTCTGGTGATTGGAGCTTGGAATTATCCATTTCAACTCCTTCTTATGCCAGTTGCTGGGGCAATAGCTGCAGGAAATTGTGTTGTTATGAAGCCATCTGAAATTGCTGGCAATTCTGCAAGAGTAATAGCAGACTTGATACCCAAATATTTGGATTCTGATTGTTATCAAGTTTATACAGGTGGTATACCTGAAACAACATCTCTTTTAACAGAAAAATTTGATTATATATTTTATACTGGTTCATCTGGTGTTGGAAAGATAATCCAAGAAGCTGCTTCAAAGCATCTTACACCAATAACTTTGGAATTAGGTGGTAAAAGCCCTGTCTATATTGACAACAGTGTTGATATGAAAATAGCAGTGAAGAGAATTCTATGGGGCAAATTTGCAAATGCTGGGCAAACTTGTGTTGCTCCTGATTATCTTCTGCGTACAAAGGATGTTGAGAGAAAATTTGTTGATGTAGCAAGAGATATTTTAAAAGAGTGGTATGGGGAAAATGTTAGTAAATCTACCGGTGTGAACCTAGCAGACTGTTTCAGCAGACCGTTTGGCGGAAACACCCGAACGCTCCAGGCCAGTGGCGTGCAGGCTGATTCTAGTTTCTCTCTCTATATGATCGT
The DNA here is from genome assembly GCA_937662695.2 of Halyzia sedecimguttata. Lineage (NCBI taxonomy): Eukaryota > Metazoa > Arthropoda > Insecta > Coleoptera > Coccinellidae > Halyzia > Halyzia sedecimguttata. Next base: position 1,806,157 of record OW569416.2, on the reverse strand, counting down.
CTGTTCGCCAGAGCACTTGAATATTTTGGATGTGGGTTCCGTATAGCAATGGAAATATCGCCTGAAAAAAATATATCGACTTCCCGAGGGGCTGCGGGATAGTCTTTTCAACCCTTAAAGTTCAAAATTTGAAATCTCTGGAACTATTCGCCGGAGCACATACAGATTTTGCATGTGGATTAATAATACCGATAACCACATTCCCTGAAAAAATTATCGACTTCCCGAGGGGCTGCGGGGTAGTCTTTTCAACCCTTAAAGTTCAAAATTTAATATCTCCGGAACTATTCGCCAGAGCACATACAGATTTTGCATGTGGGTTAATAATACCGATAACAACATCCCCTGAAAAAATTATCGACTTCCCGAGGGGCTGCGGGGTAGTCTTTTCAACCCTTAAAGTTCAAAATTTAATATCTCCGGAACTATACGCCGGAGCACATACATACTTTGTATGTGGGTTTATGATTCCGATAACAACATCCCGTGAAAAAATTATCGACTTCCCGAGGGGCTGCGGGGTAGTTTTTTCAACCCTTAAAGTTCAAAATTTAATATTTCCGAAACTATTCGCCGGAGCACATACAGATTTTGCATGTGGGTTAATAATACGGATAACAACATTCCCTGACAAAATTATCGACTTCCCGAGGGGCTGCGGGGTAGTCTTTTCAACCCTTAAAGTTCAAAATTTAATATCTCCGGAACTATTCGCCGGAGCACATACAGATTTTGCATGTGGGTTAATAATACCGATAACAACATCCCCTGAAAAAATTATCGACTTCCCGAGGGGCTGCGGGGCAGTTTTTTCAACCCTTAAAGTTCAAAATTTAATATCTCCGGAACTATTCGCCAGAGCTCATACAGATGTTGTACGTGGGTTAATAATACCGATAACAACATCCCCTGAAAAAATTATCGACTTCCCGAGGGGCTGCGGGGTAGTCTTTTCAACCCTTAAAGTTCAAAATTTAATATCTCCGGAACTATTCGCCGGAGCACATACAGATTTTGCATGTGGGTTAATAATACCGATAACAACATTCCCGGAAAAAATTATCGCCTTCCCGAGGGGCTGCGGGGTAGTTTTTTCAACCCTTATATTTCAGAATTCAATATCTCCGGAACTATTCGCCGGAGCACATACAGATTTTGCATGTGGGTTAATAATACCGATATTAACATTCCCTGAAAAAAATTATCGACCTCCCGAGGGGCTGCGGGGTAGTCTTTTCAACCCTTAAAGTTCAAAATGTAATATCTCCGGAACTATTCGCCGGAGCACATACAGATTTTGCATGTGGGTTAATAATACCGATAACATCATCCACTGAAAAAATTATCGACTTCCCGAGGGGCTGCGGGGTAGTTTTTTCAACCCTTATATTTCAAAATTCAATATCTCCGGAACTATTCGCCGGAGCACATACAGATTTTGTACGTGGGTTAATAATACCGATAACAACATCCCCTGAAAAAATTATCGCCTTCCCGAGGGGCTGCGGGGTAGTCTTTTCAACCCTTAAAGTTCAAAATTTAATATCTCCGGAACTATACGCCGGAGCACATACATACTTTGTATGTGGGTTTATGATACCGATAACAACATCCCCTGAAAAAATTATCGACTTCCCGAGGGGCTGCGGGGTAGTTTTTTCAACCCTTAAAGTTCAAAATTTAATATTTCCGAAACTATTCGCCGGAGCACATACAGATTTTGCATGTGGGTTAATAATACGGATAACAACATTCCCTGAAAAAATTATCGACTTCCCGAGGGGCTGCGGGGTAGTCTTTTCAACCCTTAAAGTTCAAAATTTAATATCTCCGGAACTATTCGCCGGAGCACGTACAGATTTTGCATGTGGGTTAATAATACCGATAATAACATCTCCTGAAAAAATTATCGACTTCCCGAGGGGCTGCGGGGCAGTTTTTTCGACCCTTAAAGTTCAAAATTTAATATCTCCGGAACTATACGCCGGAGCACATACAGATTTTGCATGTGTGTTAATAATACCGATAACAACATTCCCTGAAAAAATTATCGACTTTCCGAGGGGTTGCGGGGTAGTTTTTTCAACCCTTATATCAAAATTCAATATCTCCGTAACTATTCGCCGGAGCACATACAGATTTTGTACGTGGGTTAATAATACCGATAACAACATCCCCTGAAAAAATTATCGACTTCCCGAGGGGCTGCGGGGTAGTTTTTTCAACCCTTAAAGTTCAAAATGTAATATCTCCGGAACTATTCGCCGGAGCACATACAGATTTTGCATGTGGGTTGATAATACCGATAACAACATTCCCGGAAAAAATTATCGACTTCCCGAGGGGCTGCGGGGTAGTTTTTTCAACCCTTATATTTCAAAATTCAATATCTCCGGAACTATTCGCCGGAGCACATACAGAATTTGCATGTGGGTTAATAATAACGATAACAACATCCCCTGAAAAAATTATCGACTTCCCGAGGGGCTGCGGTGTAGTTTTTTAAACCCTTAAAGTTCAAAATTTAATATACCCGGAACTATTCGCCGGAGCACATACAGATTTTGCATGTGGGCTAATAATACCGATAACAACATTCCCGAAAAAAATTATCGACTTCCCGAGGGGCTGCGGGGTAGTTTTTTCAAGCCTTATATTTCAAAATTCAATATCTCCGGAACTATTCGCCGGAGCACATACAGATTTTGCATGTGGGTTAATAATACCGATATTAACATTCCCTGAAAAAAATTATCGATTTCCCGAGGGGCTGCGGGGTAGTCTTTTCAACCCTTAAAGTTCAAAATGTAATATCTCCGGAACTATTCGCCGGAGCACATACAGAATTTGCATGTGGGTTAATAATACCGATAACATCATCCCCTGAAAAAATTATCGACTTCCCGAGGGGCTGCGGGGTAGTTTTTTCAACCCTTATATTTCAAAATTCAATATCTCCGGAACTATTCGCCGGAGCACATACAGATTTTGTACGTGGGTTAATAATACCGATAACAACATCCCCTGAAAAAAATATCGCCTTCCCGAGGGGCTGCGGGGTAGTCTTTTCAACCCTTAAAGTTCAAAATTTAATATCTCCGGAACTATACGCCGGAGCACATACATACTTTGTATGTGGGTTTATGATACCGATAACATCCCCTGAAAAAATTATCGACTTCCCGAGGGGCTGCGGGGTAGTTCTTTCAACCCTAAAAGTTCAAAATTTAATATTTCCGAAACTATTCGCCGGAGCACATACAGATTTTGCATGTGGGTTAATAATACGGATGTACATTCCCTGAAAAAATTATCGACTTCTCGAGGGGCTGCGGGGTAGTCTTTTCAACCCTTAAAGTTCAAAATTTAATATCTCCGGAACTATTCGCCGGAGCACATACAGATTTTGCATGTGGGTTAATAATACCGATAACAACATCCCCTGAGAAAATTATCGACTTCCCGAGGGGCTGCGGTGTAGTTTTTTCAACCCTTAAAGTTCAAAATTTAATATCTCCGCAACTATTCGCCGGAGTACATTCAGATTTAGCATGTGGGTTAATAATACCGATAACAACATTCCCTGAAAAAATTATCGACTTCCCGAGGGGCTGCGGGGTAGTCAATATTTTGTTTAGATTATCTCCACTTAAAACAAAACTGGAATATAAGCTAAGTTTCAATTTATATATTTTATAATTGTCAGAGTAGATTTGAGGAATGAATATCTCGGATAAGTTCGTTTTTGGGTAGAATCTGTCTGATGGTTTCGGAATAATAATTTTTGGCAATTTCATTTTGCTGTAAATGATACTTTTGGAATTTTCTCTTATTATGCAGTTCTATCATAAGAATCTATTGATATCATTCCCAACTCTGAGAAACCAATACTTTCGGAGATATGATTTATCAAAGTTTGAACAAGAGCGCCAAAGCTCCTGTCCACAGGGATTTCCCACTTTTAGTGCTCCATTAAGTTGTGGTTTCCGTTGATCAGATAGCTATAAATCTTTCAGTGTGTGTAAAATTTCTGTCTATTTAAGAATTTCATCTATTTCCTCATTAGAGAGCGAACTCAACACTGGAATATTGTTCAAAGAATGAAAGTTTAAATGAACTTGAAGGAATTCTGGAATTTGAAGATTCGATGATGGAGAAATACCATCAGTGCAAAAAAATTATTTACTGTTTTTTTTTCTTTCGAATTTTCTTCAGAATTAATTTTTACTCCCAAGTCGCACGAACTTGCCAATATATACTTAACTATTGCACTCTGCTGCGAAATAATTCTGAAAGAATCCCGTGAATTCCGAAAGAATTCCGTAGAAATTTACCCCTCGCCCGCAGCCCCTCGGGAAGTCGATCATTTTTTCAGGGGATGTTGTTATCGGTCTAATTAACCCACATACAAAATCTGTATGTGCTCCGGCGAATAGTTCCGGAGATATTGAATTTTGAAATATTAGGGTTGAAAAAACTACCCCGCAGCCCCTCGGGAAGTCGATAATTTTTTCAGGGGATGTTGTTATCGGTATTATTAACCCACCATCAAAATCTATATGTGCTCCAGCGAATAGTTCCGGAGATATTGAATTTTGAACTTTAAGCGTTGAAAAAACTACCCCGCAGCCCCTCGTGAAGTCGATAATTTTTTCAGGGAATGTTGTTATCGGTATTATTAACCCACATACGAAATCTGTATGTGCTCCGGCGAATAGTTCTGGAGATATTGAATTTTGAAATATAAGGGTTGAAAAAACTACACCGCAGCCCCTCGGGAAGTCGATAATTTTTTCAGGGAATGTTGGTATCGGTATTATCAACCCACATGCAAAATCTGTATGTGATCCGGCGAATAGTTTCGGAAATATTAAGTTTTGAGCTTTAAGGGTTGAAAAAACTACCCCGCATCCCCCCGAGAAGTCGATCATTTTTTCATGGGATGTTGTTATCGGTATTATTAACCCACATGCAAAATCTGTATGTGCTCCGGCTAATAGTTCCGGAGATATTAAATTTTGAACTTTAAGGGTTGAAAAAACTACCCCGCAGCCCCTCGGGAAGTCGATAATTTTTTCAGGGGATGTTGTTATCGGTATTATTAACCCACGTACAAAATCTGAATGTGCTCCGGCGAATAGTTGCGGAGATATTAAATTTTGAACTTTAAGGGTCGAAAAAACTACCCCGCAGCCCCTCGGGAAGTCGATAATTTTTTCAGGGAATGTTGTTATCGGTATTATTAACCCACATACAAAACCTGTATGTGCTCCGGCGAATAGTTCTGGAGATATTGAATTTTGAAATATAAGGGTTGAAAAAACTACCCTTCAGCCCCTCGGGAAGTCGAAAATTTTTTCAGGGAATCTTGTTATCGGTATTATCAACCCACATGCAAAATCTGTATGTGCTCCGGCGAATAGTTCCGGAGATATTGAATTTTGAAATATAAGGGTTGAAAAAACTACCCCGCAGCCCCTCGGGAAATCAATAATTTTTTCAGGGGATGATGTTATCGGTATTATTAACCCACATGCAAAATCTGTATGTGCTCCGGCGAATAGTTTCGGAAATATTAAATTTTGAACTTTAAGGGTTGAAAAAACTAACCCGCAGCCCCTCGGGAAGTCGATAATTTTTTCAGGGAATATTTTTATCGGTATTATTAACCCACATGCAAAATCTGTATGTGCTCCGGCTAATAGTTCCGGAGATATTAAATTTTGAACAATAAGGGTTGAAAAAACTACCCCGCAGCCCCTCGGGAAGTCGATAATTTTTTCAGGGGATGTTGTTATCGGTATTATTAACCCACTCACAAAATCTGAATGTGCTCCGGCGAATAGTTGCGGAGATATTAAATTTTGAACTTTAAGGGTCGAAAAAACTACCCCGCAGCCCCTCAGGAAGTCGATAATTTTTTCAGGGAATGTTGTTATCGGTATTATTAACCCACATACAAAACCTGTATGTGCTCCGGCGAATAGTTCTGGAGATATTGAATTTTGAAATATAAGGGTTGAAAAAACTACCCCGCAGCCCCTCGGGAAGTCCATAATTTTTTCAGGGAATCTTGTTATCGGTATTATCAACCCACATGCAAAATCTGTATGTGCTCCGGCGAATAGTTTCGGAAATATTAATCTTTGAGCTTTAAGGGTTGAAAAAACTACCCCGCATCCCCCTGGGAAGTCGATCATTTTTTCATGGGATGTTGTTATCGGTATTATTAACCCACCTGCAAAATCTGTATGTGCGCCGGCGAATAGTTCCGGAGATATTGAATTTTGAAATATAAGGGTTGAAAAAACTACCCCGCAGCCCCTCGGGAAGTCAATAATTTTTTCAGGGGATGATGTTATCGGTAATATTAACCCACATGCAAAATCTGTATGTGCTCCGGCGAATAGTTTCGGAAATATTAAATTTTGAACTTTAAGGGTTGAAAAAACTACCCCGCAGCCCCTCGGGAAGTCGATAATTTTTTCAGGGGATGTTGTTATCGGTATCATAAACCCACATGCAAAATCTGTATGTGCTCCGGCGAATACTTCCGGAGATATTAAATTTTGAACTTCAAGGGTTGAAAAAACTACCCCGCAGCCCCTCGGGAAGTCGATAATTTTTTCAGGGGATGTTGTTATCGGTATTATTAACCCACGTACAAAATCTGTATGTGCTCCGGCGAATAGTTCCGGAGATATTGAATTTTGAAATATAAGGGTTGAAAAAACTACCCCGCAGCACCTCGGGAAGTCGATAATTTTTTCAGGGGATGTTGTTATCGGTATTATTAACCCACATGCAAAATCTGTATGTGCTCCGGCGAATAGTTCCGGAGATATTAAATTTTGAACTTTAAGGGTTGAAAAGACTACCCCGCAGCCCCTCGGGAAGTCGATAATTTTTTCAGGGAATGTTGTTATCGGTAATATTAACCCACATGCAAAATCTGTATGTGCTCCGGCGAATAGTTCCGGAGATATTAAATTATGAACTTTAAGGGTTGAAAAGACTACCCCGCAGCCCCTCGGGAAGTCGATAATTTTTTCAGGGAATGTGGTTATCCGTATTATTAACCCACACGCAAAATCTGTATGTGCTCCGGCGAATAGTTCCAGAGATATCAAATTTTGAACTTTAAGGGTTGAAAAGACTATCCCGCAGCCCCTTGGGAAGTCGATATTTTTTTTTCAGGCGATATTTCCATTGCTATACGGAACCCACATCCAAAATATTCAAGTGCTCTGGCGAACAGACGATCATATGAGAGAGAAACTAGAATCAGCCTGCACGCCACTGGCCTGGAGCGTTCGGGTGTTTCCGCCAAACGGTCTGCTGAAACAGTCTGCTAGGTTCACACCGGTAGTAAATCTCCTGATTTTGGAAGAATAATCAATGATGCCCACTTTCAAAGAGTTCAAAGGTTCCTTAAGAGTGGTTCAATTGCTGTGGGAGGGCAAACGACTGCTTCTGAACGATACATTGAACCAACTATTTTAGTGGATGTTAAGCCAACAGATCCTGTGATGATGGAAGAAATCTTTGGTCCAGTGCTTCCAATAATTACTATTGGTAACCTTCATGATGCTATAAATTTTATCAACCAAAGGGAAAAACCTCTTGCCATGTACATTTTTTCTAAAAGAAAAAATGATGTGAATTTATTGGTAAGAAATACATCTTGTGGAGGTATCTCTGTTAATGATACAATAATGCATTTGACTGTTGACACTTTGCCTTGTGGAGGAGTTGGTAATAGCGGTATGGGTGAATATCATGGTAAATATACATTTGATACATTTACTCACAAGAAGTCTTGTTTGTATAAAAACTTGGGTGTAATAGGAGAAAAATTGAGTGCAGCCCGATATCCCCCATTTAATGAGGGTAAAACAAAATTCTTGAATGCTCTTCTGAAGAGAAGGGGCCCTGTGTCATGTGGTTTTTTAAGATACTTTGTAGCCTTTGGCCTTGGTGCAGCTTCTATGTACTTGTATTACAATAATCATGGTTTGATAAAAAGAGGTTAGAGTAAGTGTAAATTCATCAGAAACATCAATATTATATAGATACCAGGCAGTGCAATATATTTTTGATATTATTTATGAAATATTTCTTTAGATTTTCAGTGCTTTTGAAGCAACATTGTATAATTATTAATATTACTAATTAAACATTCTGTGTTAAAAATTGTCCAGAGATACACTATTTCTTTATGGAGGAATTGTGGAAATTCAGTTGAATACGTAAATTACTTCAGTTTAAAATAAATAATTAGTGTGCAGGCTGTGTTGAAAGAATGGGTGATAAAATAGATTTTCAATAATATGAATAATTGAATTCCTCAATTTTTTCTTAAAAATACTCCGTTATGATATTTTGTTGTTTGCCCAAGTTAAATATATTTATAATTTTAATTAAAATAGTGTAAACTCATATTTGATATTAAAGTTGATTAAATCTTTGTATTCAAATATTATTTCATTATTTGATTGAACATAAATTAAATAAATTACATTCACGAAATCTTTCGTATCTGATCATTAAAAGGACTTGCTATTTTTTATATAGTATACATATTATTATATATGAACGAGTTTAAATCTATAACTTCGCTGTATTAAAAGGTTGTGCAGGCTCTTTCAAAATTTCAGTGATATCTGACAGATAGTTTCTAGTATACAGAATTTTTGGGCGTATGTTCTAGGGGAACATCGTCCTATCATTTCGTCCAAATGTCTGTAATTTTCGAATTTCGAGCTGAAAATTGGCTAATAGACTAATTCGGACTCCCTGATCACGAATCCGGTGTCAGATTTTAGGGTGCCGTCCGGCCGGCCGGCCGGCAGGCCGGCCTTCCGGCCGTAGGCACGATAACAGGAGCACCGAAGGTCCTATCGACTTCAAACTTTCAGGGTAGGTTTCTGATCAAAATGCGACGGTTAAGTTCGTTAACGGGCAAAATCGGCCGGACGGTTTAGGAGTTATAGACATTTCAAATTTTGAGGTTATTTCCCTGATATTTCAGGAACTAAAGAAGATGTTGAATCGAAACTTGGTAGTCAGTTCGAGGATATAAACGCGCAACTTTTGGCAAAATTCTGTTATGATCGAAATGTTGGTAACTTTTAAAAAAATATTTCTTTTAATTTTTTCGAAAAAAAAATTTTTTTTTCGTGAACTATTCATCAGATTGCAACAAAAACTTGTACTAACGTCAATTGTAGTATTTTGCAACATTGTGCAAAATTTTGGCTCTATACGATTTCAATTTCTGGAGATATAAGACAAAATGTGTCAAATTTCCTGGGTCTCTCTCAGTATTTTCATCGATTATTATATAATAATCTCAATAATATTAAGGTATTCAACATGATACTGCTTTTTTTCTTTACTGGTCAGTACGGGCCACAAGGAAGATGAACATGCGCCCAATAGCTCCTGTCCACAGGGCTTGAACCAATTTTTATTATTTTCTAGTCATATACAGTCCTCATGAAATTTTACATGAATCTAATTGTGTCGGTATTTTTCCACTAACTACCCAGTTTCAATTCGATCAGATCAGTATTTTTCGAATTATATGGGAAATTAAGATTGCGGTGGCTATAACTCAAAAACTCGGCGTATTTTGCCCATTAACGAAATTAACCGGCGCATTTGAACTCCAAACCTACCCTACAAATTTCCAACTGTCTTAACTGATTTCGTTCGAGATTTATCGTTCCTACGTCCGAACGGATCTACAGAATTATGATTGACCTCGGATTCTTCATCAGTCACTACTAAAGGTTTGAGACTATTTTCAAGATAGCTTTGATGAGTCTTGACAGACTTAGCCAAATTAACATCATATCTAGTTCAAATATGTATATCATTGGATTGGAATATATCATATTCTGAAAAAACTCAATGCAGACCACCAGAGGTACGTGCGTCTATTGTGGAGGCTAGAACTTTAAAACCAGAGCTTCTACCATAAGGTGCAGATTTCATGAACCAAGCATATTATACTTACGTGACCAGAAATTTGTACATTTTTTGTGGTACTTGCTGGCTTCCGTGAATTTATCGATTTTACTCTATGAGTACTCTACTTCTCTGATTTCAACTCCGAAACCGTTCGCCTGATTTATGCCCATTAACGAACTTAACCGTCGTATTCGGATACTCAACCCATCATGAAAATTTCAAGTCGCTATCTCGTTCCGTTCGAAAGTTATCGTGGCAACCGGCCGGCCGGATAGAATCGACAATTGTCTGTAATTTTCGATTTTTTTTGCCGAAAATGAGCTCAAATCAAGGGCGTAGCCAGGAATTGATTTCGGGGGGGGGATCTTGAAAGAGGAATTAATTTCGGGGGGGTTTTGAAATTTTGGCAATTGACTTCATAAGGGCAGGGGGTGCAAGGGTCGCATTCTGTAGCAAGGGGGGGTGGTTGAACCCCTAACCCCCCTTGGCTCAAACGATTAGGTTCTACTCACTCTGATGAAGAATTTGAGTTCAAATCCGATTCTATCCGGCCGCGCCCGGTTGTCACGATAAATTTCGAACGGAAAGGAGATATTGACTTGAAATTTTCAGGATGGGTTGAGCATCCGAATACGACGGTTAATTTCGTTAATGGGAATAAATCAGGTAACTATAGTTGTTGAATGCCGACAAAAAGACTTATGCGAAATTTTGTTGGGATCGTATCAGTGAAAATTATAATGAAAATTATTGAAAAATATTCTGTATCTCAGAAACTATCCGTCCGATGTCGCTGATTCGCCAGCGGCTTCAACACCTAATTCTACAGTCAAGAGTCAAGTTCGAAATTTGAACACGATCGGATCTATCTTGTTGGAGTCATTAGAAGAATACCTTAAGCCGAGCAGCGTTGGGTGAGATCAATATATGGATGGGGGACCGTCAGCACGATAACTCTCGAACGGAGAAATATAGCGACTTGCAATTTTCAGGGTACGTTGCTCACCCGAATGCGAAAGTTAAGTTCGTGAATAGACATAATCGCCAAAAAGGTTTGCAGTTATACCCATCATCCCATATGTCATATAATAATTCAAAAAAACAAATAAAACATTGAACTTACTCAGTCCGGATTCGAACCCGAATCTCTTGCGTCGCAGGTGGACACGCTACCATCTCAGCCACCGAGATGTTGTTGCAATTCTGAGATTTAAATGAATTGAAATTTCAAAAAAAGTAGACATCTACCATTTCCAAATTTCATTTTCACAATAATTCCTAACATACAAAGCCGATCGAGCTGAAATCCGACACTAGATTGTTATGGTGGCTTGAAGGTGTGAACAGAATTTTTGAAAAATAGTTTCTGAAATATAAAATGTTTGAGGAAAAATTTGATTTTATCTAGTTATACGGTCGTAACGAAATTTTGCAGCATTCTACTACTAATTAGCAAGTTTCAATTCGATTGGATATCTTATTCAGTAAATAATATTATAATAATAGTTGAAATCTTCCACGCGATTGCAAAATGGCAGCTTGAAGGTTTATGCGGAATTTCTTCGATAGTGTCTGCAATATAAAAAAGAAAATAATTTTTTTTAGTGATACGATTCTCTCGAAATTCTTCAAAACTTCGCGCGTCGACATTCTACAACTAATTAGGTACCTACCTACCAAGTTTCAATTTGGTCGGATATGTATTTTTGAGTTATTTCAGATGGGTAAAACTCCGAAACCGTTTGGCCGATTATGACCAACTTATCCTTCGCTTTCGGATGCTATCTCCTTCCGTTCGAAAGTAATCGTGGCAATGGACAGCTGGCAGGACACAATCGAATTTGACCTCGAATTCTTCATCAGTCGGACGGACATAATAAGACCGAATTATTCACGAGTGAGTTGAACCCAATTGTTGGAGACCATTATAGGAAAAAAAATTAGTAAATTATTTTATCTACTCCTATTAAATAATATATTCATTATTCAATTGCTTTCATTCAATTAATAGTATCTATAAACAAACACCGTGAGTAATAATAACTCACCGCTATAACTCATTACTATTCGTGGAATTATTCACCAGTTGAATATCAAGGTGGGTCTGTGCTTCTGTCACCTGAATCATTTTGACGTTTTGAAATAGAGTTGATACCTAATTACCGTGAATATTTTGCTGAAAACGATGAATTCTGATAGTGAAGATGAATTATTATGTGCACCTCCAGAAATAAGAGAAGCAGCTAATGTCACCATACAGAATTTATTGCCGAAAGATCTCAAAACAAGTATAAAGTTGTATACAAATTACAAATATTTTCAAGATTGGTGTAGCGGCAAAAACAAGTCATCGTTTACAGTGAATGTTCTTTGGCACATTTCAGTGAACTCAGCACCGTCTGTATGGACTTCCTGCTCCATGCCAAGAAGCACACTCAACATAAATAATGGAATCAATATAGATAATTATTTAAAATTACGTGCGTTTCTTAAACGTCAATCAGAGAAACATGTAGCTAAAAAGGCAGAAAGTTTTACGCCAGAACAAGTAAATGATTTCATAAATGTAGCTCCTGATCAGAAATATCTGGCAACAAAGGTAGTAGATCTCATAATAATTCAATCGTTTTCATCATCTAGTTAATATCATAATTTATTTTAGATTTTGTATTTATTGTTATAGTCGTAGATAAAGTATAGTATTCAACTTGCGGTAATGGCCATAACTCACTTGATGAATTACAGCACTCGCCTCCGGCTCGCGCTGCAAATTTCATCTGCGTGAGTTATGACTTACATTACCGCTCGTTAAATAATATACTATACTCCTAGTTGGGCAAAATGATAGCTCGCTGTTCCCTAGAACATACGCGAAAAAAAAATTGACTGTCGATTATTTTTTCTAATTTTTCCCTGGTTTACTTGCACGCCCGGTACCTAATAAAAGTTTTATATTGAGAAGGTATGTTTGCGAAGTTCATTGCAGAATTTTCTGTGCCTTAAGTGTTCAACGCAACATTTATATTGGTCTTTACATTTTTACAGCTCGTTTAGATCAACAATGAAATTATGAATGACTTGGAAGAATCAAGAGTAATTTATTTGTTCATGCTTTTATGTACTGTGAACATGTTGGACAGGTATTATTTATGTCAAACATACTTATTAAATTGCATATCTACGTGGTACTCTATTCAAATACATAGTATATTTCAAATAAGTCAATAAAGGTACGTCCACGACCGCGGATAGTTGTGTGTAACCTTTGCACCCTTTTATATGCATTTTCACCCATTTCCTGTTCTATAATCGTTTTCTACCTGCCATCAGTTGAACGGCTATTATAAGTGAATATTCTGCATATTATGGTCCACTGTTATTGTCGAATATGAACTCTTCCGAATACCGAATTGACCTTGACGATCAAGTTCCCCTATATAATTAATTTTTAGACCTTCATTTATTGTTGTTCCTACTTGAATTCAAATTTCGATCGGAATACAATTACTGTATTAGTAGACTTCGCAACTTCTGAATTTGAAGCAGTCGTGTCCGGAATACCAAGTGTTACAAAATGTATAACAGTAAGTATTTGGCTCATTATATATCAGTCAATAAATTACGCTGCAAATTCTACACAACTGCTTGATATTTGCTTTTAAAAAAATTTCTTTAGATTTGTGTCCATGTAGTGATTATTGATGAAAATTTCCACCATCTTCTCCTTTATTTCTCGGGAACTAAACAGATAGTGCAAAATGTTTCAAAATATTGATTGCAATATAAATATATTTTAAGATTAATCATCACCATAATAGTTATACCTACTATACATTCCAACTTTTATATGGATACGGGTTTTTTTGTATACTATTTTCTCAAATAATGAACCTATGAAACTGTGCAGTGAAAAAAATGTAGTAAAATTCCAGAATTTCTAATTCAAACATCGAATGAAAAAGCCGGCATCTTGACCTTTTCTCCATAACTGCTGGGCAAAAATTCATGAAACTAAAAAAAATAATGTACTAACATGAAAATTTGTATTGAACAATATTCTACGATTAATATTTCCTGGAATACAGGGAAAATAAGGAAAAAGTCTTAATCTCAAACGTCAATCGAGAACTTATTAGCTTAGAGGGATAAAATTACGAATATAAGCAATAGTCTACGATGAATATTTCATACCAAAGTTATAGAATAAAATAATTGTTTGCACAAGGGGAAAGGTGGGTTCGAAGGCTCAAAAGAAGTATATGTTGACATATTTTTTCAAGATATCAAACGAAATATTTCATTTGAACAATTTAGCAAATCAGAGATACATACAGGGTGTTTCATCATAAAGTGGACAAACCTATATGGCGTATAGGAGATATCGAGAGAATCATTTTTGGCTTATGACATATACCCCGTTTTCGAACCATAAGCGAGATACAGGGTGTTAAACCTCAGGATTGAGCCATTTTCAATCCAATATTGTCAGTTTTCTATAACATATCAAGTTATGATTTTACGTCACAGTGGAGTATTTCGGGGTACTTTATCTAGAAAAGTTCAAAATCAGTCAAAAAAAAATTCAAAATGGCGGAAAACCTAAAATGCTCTTCAATTTTTTTCTCGGTTCCAAATTTGAATTTAATTTTTCGAACGTGCTCATTTTTATAAGAATTTCTGTACAAGAAATTTCTGATAAATCGACAACAAATTTTTTTTTACATGTCTACAGCAAAAAAAAAATTTCACCCAAAATTGTTGATTTTTCACACGGTGGTACTCTATCTCCTACCAAATACGAATCTGAAAACAGAATCGAAAAATATCAAACGGTTTCTTCGCTAGAGCCATCCGAATATGGCATTTTGACTTCTTGCTCAACTAAAAATAATTAAATTAAAAATTAAACTGATTTGACTATGGGGGTTTGTTGTGTGAATTTTGGCTATCAAATTATTCCAAATCCTGGAAAAGAATTAATCACAAAATAGTTTTTTATGATACTCTGATGGAATTCTTAAGTTCATCTCTAGACTCTAGACTGAGAAATGTTAATTGGAACTTATCTAAGAATGCTCAGAATCGTTACCTAGCAACGGCGATTCACCGAACTGCTAGATTTTCAATTTTCACTTAGTAGAATATTACATTTCGATTGAAATGAATAGAAATGGGAAAATATTAGGAAGCAATGTCCTTTTGTAACTTAAATAATTTCGAAATTTCAATGATATTTTGAGGAATAATTCAACATTTATCTAACTCGGAAATAAAGAACAAGAAATAGAATGGAAAAAATAATTTAATAACTCTGAAAAAAATTTAAATTCATAATTCATTCTCAAAAATATTTCCATTTTTCTGTAAACACCTTCTCGCTCTTTTCGCCATTGTATTCACCGATGCTGCAATCATTTCCGGGTTTCGGCGAATTTCGTCAGCAGCTGATTCAATTCGCTCAATAAGTTCTTCTCTCGAGTTTACTGGAGCTCGCTTGTCATAGACAAGGCTTTTCATGTGACCCCAGAAATAATAGTCAAGAGGTGTCAAATCTGGTGAACGAGGAGGCCATGCAACCGGTCCTAATCGACCAATCCATCGGTAGGGGTATTTAGTGTCTAAATACTCCCGTACAGTTCTCACTGTGTGAGCAGGACAACCGTCATGTTGGTACCAAATTCCTTGAAAATGGCTCAGAGGAATATCTTCCATTAGATTCGGCAAAGTCTCCCGCAAGAATTGATAATACGTATTTCCAGTCAACGTTTGAGGGAGAATGTAAGGTCCGATGATAAATCGATCCTTGATACCCGCCCAAACATTAACTGAAAACCTCTTTTGTCTATTCCTTTGTATTGTTGCATGCGGATTCTCCCTTTGCCATATAACAGTATTTTTACTATTAAAGAATCCTTCTCTATGAAACGTAGCTTCATCAGTGAAAAGAATTTTACCCAAGAAATTTCTATCACCACGTTTTCTTCTAAGAACAAAGCGACAAAATTCTTTCCTTCTATCACAATCACCCTCTTCTAAGGTTTGAGTTTTTTGGTAATGATATGGACGGTAATTGTTTCGTTTCAAAATTCTCCATACAGTTGATCTGCTTCTCGTACTTAGATGATTCGCTAAAGTTTTCGTAGATATCTCCGGATTTCTATCAACCATATCCAGTATGCGTTCATCATACGTTCGGATAGATTCCTTCTTTTTGCGGGAGAGACTCTCGTAATTTCCGTACTGTCGCCAGAAACGTCTTGAAATTTGGTAGTGCTCTACCTGGAAATCTACGGGAGTAGCTTTCTCTCGCTTTCCTCGCCGAGGAATTTCCTTCATAATACGCCTGAATCATATCATTTTTGGGCGTATGTTCTAGGGGAACATCGTCCTATCATTTCGTCCAAATGTCTGTAATTTTCGAATTTCGAGCTGAAAATTGGCTAATAGACTAATTCGGACTCCCTGATTACGAATCCGGTGTCAGATTTTTGGGTGCCGTATGGCCGGCCGGCCGGCCGGCCGGCCGTAGGCACGATAACAGGAGCACCGAAGGTCCTATCGACTTCAAACTTTCAGGGTAGGTTTCTGATCAAAATGCGACGGTTAAGTTCGTTAACGGGCAAAATCGACCGGACGGTTTAGGAGTTATAGACATTTAAAATTTTGAGGTTATTTCCCTGATATTTCAGGAACTAAAGAAGATGTTGAATCGAAACTTGGTAGTCAGTTCGAGGATATAAACGCGCAACTTTTGGCAAAATTCTGTTATGATCAAAATGTTGGTAATTTTTAAAAAAATATTTCTTTTAATTTTTTCGAAAAAAAAATTTTTTTTTCGTGAACTATTCATCAGATTGCAACAAAAACTTGTACTAACGTCAATTGTAGTATTTTGCAACATTGTGCAAAATTTTGGCTCTATACGATTTCAATTTCTGGAGATATAAGACAAAATGTGTCAAATTTCCTGGGTCTCTCTCAGTATTTTCATCGATTATTCTATGAACTCTTTGAATTCCACCGAAAACAAATTCAAAGACATAAACATAAAGAATCAAGTCATAGTTTAGACGTCGAAAGAAGGACGATGTTGATCGACTTGAAAAGGTACCTATTTCAAGAAATGCAATAATGAAATGCTTAATTTTTTTTATGGTCACAGAAAATCGTCACAAAAATCTATTTACCTCATTTGACGGCTGTTTGTCAAATCAATTAATTCCAATGATTGATGTCAGATTTCCTACATACCAAGTTCAAACACATTTTATTATATGGAAAACACTTATTATGATCACGTTCTACAGGAATTGATACTAAATAGAAGCTAGATGAAGATTATTGTAATGGAAAATTTGTGTTCCAGAATAATATTAAGGTATTCAACATGATACTGCTTTTTTTCTTTACTGGTCAGTACGGGCCACAAGGAACATGCGCCCAAAAGCTCCTGTCCACAGGGCTTGACCCATTTTTTTCCAAAACTGAATATTTCATTTTCATTCAAAACTAGATTGCGCTTCGAATAAAACGTCAAATTCGGTAACGATTCTGAGCATTCTTAGATAAGTTCCAATTAACATTTCTCAGTCTAGAGTCTAGAGATGAACTTAAGAATTCCATCAGAGTAACATAAAAAACTATTTTGTGATTAATTCTTTTCCAGGATTTGGAATAATTTGATAGCCAAAATTCACACAACAAACCCCCATAGTCAAATCAGTTTTATTATTAATTTAATTATTTTTAGTTGAGCAAGAAGTCAAAATGCCATATTCGGATGGCTCTAGCGAAGAAACCGTTTGATATTTTTCGATTCTGTTTTCAGATTCGTATTTGGTAGGAGATAGAGTACCACCGTGTGAAAAATCAACAATTTTGGGTGAAATTTTTTTTTTTGCTGTAGACATGTAAAAAAAAATTTGTTGTCGATTTATCAGAAATTTCTTGTACAGAAATTCTTATAACAAGCCCTGTGGACAGGAGCTTTCTGGCGCTCTAGTTCAAACAGACAAATTATATCTCCGAAAGTATTGGTTGCTCAGAGTTGAGAATTATATCACTGTATTCTTATGATAGAACTGCATCATAAAGGAAATTCAATTCAAATAATAGTTTATTTATCAAGATCAAATGAGCAATCTGAGAATGAGAACTGCACCATGGAAGAAACCAAATTAAAATAGCTTAAATGAATTTGACTCTCTCTTATAGAACAGGATGACATGTACGAGTATGAACACAGATCATATAATAAAGCTTAGACAGAATCATTATAGCATTCTGTGAAAACATAGAAGTACGATTCATTATTGAAATTTAGTACTTCATCTTAGCAGAAATTGAATTCAAACATCATAGAAGAATTTAAGTTCAACAAGAGTGCCAAAAATTATCAATCCAAAACCAATAGACGAATTCTACCCAACAACGAACTCATCTGAGATATTCATTCCTCAATTCTATGACGAACGATAATATATATCTTTCTTCAAATCTACTCCAATACACCAATATTCCAGTTTTGTTTTTAGTGGAGATATTCTGAACTCAATATTATTAACTTACCATTACCATTCACATCATCATATGGATTGACCATCGGCATGAAAATATCAACCAACAAAAAGTATGATAAGTATCATTATTATAATTCTCATATTGATACCATTAATGGAATGAATGACAATGAGACAACGTCAAAGTTGACATTATAACAATTCATAGAATAGCCACAGAATAATTCTATCATTGAAATTTTGAAAAATCATATCTCCGAAAGTATTAGTTTGTAAGAGTTAAATATGATATGAATGGATTCTTATGGTAAAACTGCTTATTGAAAAAAAATTTATTTGGAATTTGTTCTGTAAAAAAAAATTATTTTTTTTGTTACTCCGAAATCATCTGTCCGATTTAGCCCAATAACGAACTTAGCCGAGATATTTATCCCCCAAACCTACTCTGAAAATTTCAACTGTCTAGCTCATTCCGTTCGAGAGTTATCGTGCCTACAACCGGACGGCCGGACCGGCCGGACGGCCGGACTGGCCAGACCGGCCGGACAGAATGAATTTCGACCACGGATTCTTGATCAGTGAGTCGAACCAAATCGTTTAAGACCATTTTCATCGAAATATTCGAAAATTACAGACATTTGGGCAAATTGATAAGCACTCAGTTCCGAGGAACTAGAGCGCCAAAAATGAGCACGTTCGAAAAATTAAATTCAAATTTGGAACCGAGATAAAAATTGAAGAGCATTTTAGGTTTTCCGCCATTTTGAATTTTTTTTTTGACTGATTTTGAACTTCTCTAGATAAAGTACCCCGAAATACTCCACTGTGACGTAAAATCATAACTTGATATGTTATAGAAAACTGACAATATTGGATTGAAAATGGCTCAATCCTGAGGTTTAACACCCTGTATCTCGCTTATGGTTCGAAAACGGGGTATATGTCATAAGCCAAAAATGATTCTCTCGATATCTCCTATACGCCATATAGGTTTGTCCAATTTATGATGAAACACCCTGTATTTAACCAGTACTTTGTGAAGTTTTTACTTAAAAATTTTTAAAATTCAGCTATTGAGACCTCATTTCCCTTGCATTCTCCCACCGTCGTCATGAATGGTGCATCAAATTAAAAAAAGTGGGAAAGCCCTGGGGACAGGAGCTTTGGCGCTCTTGTTCAAACTTTGACAATTGATCTCCGAAACTATTGGTTACTCAGAGTTGGGAATGATATCAATGGATTCTTATAATAAAAATGATTCATAAAAAAAATTAAATAACGAACTCATCCGAGATATTCATTCCTCAAATCTACACTGAAAATTATATTATATCAATTGTTGCGTCCCTGACTTCACATGTTGGGATACGCAGATTCAATTTTCTGAACAAAGCAGCTCGCTTGCAAAACTTAAATGTTTTGGGTTCACTGGGTCGGTTTACCCTGGGTGGCATCACCCTTGAAATTAATATTTTCTACGACAAGATAACTGAAAGTAAAATATCTTGAAACCTTTCTACCCTTGTAGAAATTTATTACCTATTTCCTGTAGAAGAATTATGTAAAAATTCATTTAACAACTGAAGTGCTAAGAACGTATCAGTTTCTAGACACATTGCCAGAGCCGTTAGTCTTTTTGTCTAGACGTTTGAAAACCGCCCCAGATGTGTTACAACAATACTCTCATTTGTCGATTGCGAAAAGTTAGTAGGAATGCATACTAAATGCACCAATCAGTGAACTTTTAGCGTGTTTAGTCTTAGGAATTCGAAATCTCGAAATGCCCCCACTATCGGGACCAAAATTCCCTCGTTTTCTGGATATGATCTATCAGCGAAAGCTGATAAATAAGTTTTCATTGACTTGGGGGTTTTCAAACGTCTAGACAAAAAGACTAACGGCTCTGGCAATGTGTCTAGAAACTGATACGTTCTTAGCACTTCAGTTGTTAAATGAATTTTTACATAATTCTTCTACAGGAAATAGGTAATAAATTTCTACAAGGGTAGAAAGGTTACAAGATATTTTACTTTCAGTTATCTTGTCGTAGAAAATATTAATTTCAAGGGTGATGCCACCCAGGGTAAACCGACCCAGTGAACCCAAAACATTTAAGTTTTGCAAGCGAGCTGCTTTGTTCAGAAAATTGAATCTGCGTATCCCAACATGTGAAGTCAGGGACGCAACATACTGCCGGCCTTGAACTATCAAAGTTCAAAACAAATGAGAGTAATGCGTTCATAACTTAGAAATATAAGGTAACAAAATGTTTACAAAATAATAATGAAACAAAAGCTGATATGTGTACAATATAAACAATCAAGGAAATAAATGTCAAAGCACCACCTATAAGGAAAGGACCAGGTGTCAGAGGAATGAGGTAATTCATGTCAGACGACCGGGCCGATAAGGGATGGGAATTCCTGATTGCTTCTCTTTTAATTGTGACTGGTTCTAATAATTGCTCATATGTAAGCAGTGTATCGACAACGATGCGAAAAAGGTTATCCTTGAATGATTTCATGATCTCCCAAATCCTGTCGTAACCAGGTAATTTGGGAGGGATAAAATGCCAAGAGAATTGCTCGTCCTCACAATAGGGTTGTAATTCCTTATTGTCTTATCGGACGTGAACAACAAGATGTAAAACTCATTTAACTGATATTTGGCAGCTACACAGTTGGATGAATTATCCGAATATATTGCGGCGAATTTTCCTCTTCTGGAAAATATACGATTGAGGCTAAATGTGAAGGCCTCGGTAATGAGGTCACTTATCACCTCTGAATGGACGGTCTTGGTACCTGTGTAAACGTACACGGCTACGCAGCCTTTTATTTTGTTGCGATTTCGGAACCGTTTTTTCCTTGTGTAAAACGGACCGAAATGATGTGTCCCAACCTTTAGAAGGGGACGAAAAGGTGTGAAACGTCGACTCGGAAGAGTTACCGTAGTACGATCAGATGCTCGCTGTTTAACTCGGAAACACGGAATACATCGATTTACAATTTTTTGAGTGGTTTTGTGACCATTGAACGGACAATGCGGATGCCCCACCGAATATAGGGTGGTCCGAGCGCGGACCTGTTCAGGATTCTTGGGACGTACGCGATCTTCGCGTAAGATGAGACGGGCTAGGACTCAACATATTATATCCTTCGAAACCATAACAGTCCTGATAAACTAATCAAGATTCAACATCAATTGAAACTTAGCAAATATTCCCGTTTTGTTTCCAATGAAGATATTCTCAACCCAATTTGATAAATTCACCAAATTATATATTTCCATCATCATATGGATTATCCAACGGCATATAGGGAAGGGTTAATTGTAATATCCTATAGTTGGTCATTTTGCATTCAGTCATACTTTGTTTGTTAGATTATTATAGATTATTGAGAGATACATTTGACATGTCTGGTATAGGTAAATAAGATTACCCACATGCATGAACAGTGAACACAGAGATAGATAGTCATTCTGTGAAAACATAGAAGTACGATGTATATTGAAATTTTGAAAAATCTCCGAAAGTATTAGCTTGTTAGAGTTGATAATGATATCAATGGATTCTTATGATGAAACTGCATCTTGAAAAGAAGAATGATAAGTTATTTTGAAAAAGTGTACTAAATTTGAACAAGATCGGCTCATAACTTCTTGAGAAATTGTCCACAGTCTTCAAAAATTGAGTTTTGAGAAATACTCGTTCAAATTTTAAGTTCCGCAACATAAAGTGAAGAACCTGCTGCGCGGCAATATCCAGTGCATCCTTTTACTCTTGCCTGTAACGAATTCTCGTTTGACTGACAAACAATAGCTAATATATACAGTGTGTGGATACAGTAAGGAACAAAATTCATACTCCCTAAATTTCGTTTGTTTTTTGGGTTGAATACAGATTTTCACTCATTAAAGTTTCATTTTTATTTTTTACAGTAAATGTGTTATGTTCTGAAAAAAATTGAAAAAATCTATGGAACCAATTTCATCAATCATTTAGGTAAGTTGCAACTTCTAATAAAACAGCAAATACAAATTTGGGGTGTTCATTTAAAATTCATAACTGCGTTATTGAATGATTTAAATCAAAGCACTCGGACAGGAAAATTGTAGTTTTTAATTAACTACCTTAGGTACGGCATTATAATGTTTCGAGTAATGTTTACTTATGACGTCATTCATTTTTACACAGTGACGTCATAATTTTTTTTAAATGAATACCCCAATTTTTTTGTGCTGCTTTATTACACGGTGCAACTTCCCTAGATAACGGTGCAAAAAAATTTTACACCTCATAGATCTTGAAATTGAAATTGTTACCGTAGCTAACGATTTTTTTGAGAAAATAATAAATTTAGTGTAAGAAACAAAAATGAAACTTCCATGGAAGAAAATATTTATTCAACCTAAAAAACAAACAAAATTTAGCGCAAATGTTCAAAGAACTTCAGGCTCGACTTCAGGGGTAATCTGCTCCCCTTCAGCGCAAATTATTTGCAGTAACACTTCCTAATTATTTGGCCTATTAAAATAAACCTTTGATTTTAAATAACTCCACAAAAAAAAAAATCCGAGGGGGTCAAGCCTGGGGAAGGAACTCAATAGATCCTCAACGTCCTATCCACCTTCTAGGAAATGAGGCGTAAAGATATTGACTCCAAAGTGAGGAGGTACCCCATCTTGTTGCAACCAAATATTCTGATGGGGTACATCTGCTTCGTCATAATTTGGTACATTGTTGCCAGAGCAGGCACTAAATGAAACCGCAAAAAGTTCATATAACCTTCTACTGTAAGGTTTTCATTATAAAAGTAAGGCCCTATTAAGCACCGTCCGATTTCAATGCAAACATTTAATTTCTCGCGGCGTTGTCTGTGACAGTGTTGAGGATTTTCTCTTGACCAATACCTGCAAGTGTGACGAAGTAATATCCCATTTAGGCTAAAATTGGTTAAGTCAGAAAATACGATATTATTCAAATTGGGGTCCGTTGAACCTTGTAAGTATAATAGTTGTCTTTCTTGAACATCGCGACAAAAAAGTCTTCCACTTTATGATTTAGGGCTAGCTGTCTTGTAGAAAGGTGAGAATTTTCTTCAGCATCAACTAACACATTGAATCTGGTTTCTTCGTTTAGGCGAGGTCGATCTTGCCGAGGAAAATCATGGACGGATCCCGTTTCAGTAAATTTAGCAACCAATTAACTTACTGTGGATCTTGCAATAGGCAGTCTGTCAGGATGTTCTTGGTCGAGTAATTCACATGCTTTATCATGTGTTCCAAGCTTATCACCATATACGACCATTATTGAAATTTCTATTCGTTCTCGTTCAGTGAAACGTGCCATTTTTTTAACATCAAAGATAATTCGCTTCTAAAACTTGGTTATGCCTCCCTCACACTCTCACTGCAATTACTCAAGTGTTGTTTTTGGTGCTCTGGATCATCGGAATTGAGTGTTTATCAATTTGCCCAAATGTCTGTAATTTTAGAATTTTTGGATGAAAATGGTCTTAAACCATTTGGTTCGACTCACCGATCAAGAATCCATGGTCGAAATCACTTCTGTAGGCATGATAACTCTCGAACGAAAGGAGTTAGAGGATTGAAATTTGCATGGTAGGTTAGAAGCGTAAATATCTCAGACTAGTTCGTTAATGGGCGAAATCCACCAAGCGGTTTCGGAGTTAAGGCCGTTTTTAGTCAAAACATGTATTATGAATATTTCCTGAACAGATCACTCGATTTATCTGAAATTTAGCATCAAATTGTAGAATCATGACCTATATCTGCATGCGTAGTTTTGTATTGATCGGATTGCCGTAAAGTATCAAAAAAATTCAAACATTTTTAAATTTTGTTTCTACAATAACTCACGAACAGAATGAGCTAGGCAGTTGAACTTTTTAGAGTAGGTTTGGTAGATAAAGATGTATGTTAAATTCGTTATTGGGTGAAATCGGCCAGATGGTTTCTGAGTAAAGAATTTTTTTTTAACATTACGAATTTCAAACTTAGTTTGGCGCTCTAGTTCCTCGGAACTGAGTGCTTATCAATTTGCCCAAATGTCTGTAATTTTCGAATATTTCCACGGATTTCCAGTAGTAATTTAGCAATTTTAAAGGGACCATTAAATTTTTCTCCTGTTCTTTCTAGCAAATTTGTAACTCGTTTCATAGACTATTTGGCCTACTTGAAAAGGATTATTGACTGCTCTGTTTTGTTTTTGAACAGTAGTTTCTTTGTTTTGAACCAGTTGCTTATTAACATTATTGTAAACTATATTTAACAATTCCTTATGTCTTTGCGAATAATCATAATACATGTGCTTGTCATATATTATGCCGAAAGGGTCTCTAAGTTTGGTATGGCCGAAAGTTAATTCCAGAGGCGTGAAATTCGTAGTGGAGTGTATTGAATTATTATATCCGATTATAGCATATTTCATTAATTGATCAATAGGGTCTTTTGAATGCATTCTTAATATTCTAATGTTTTCTGCTATTGTCGAATGAAACCTTTCTACAATTCCATTAGATTCAGGTGATTTGCAGTGATGAAGTGAATTTTTATCTTGTGAGTATCCAGCATTTCCTGGATTAAATGGCTGTAGAATTCCATACCTTGGTCGGAACATATTAATTCTGGAATTCCATAATAACAAAAATATTGTATTAGTCCATTAAATATATCTACTGCGTTCTTTGATTTGACCAACACAGCTTGTCCTAATTTAGTGAATGAATCTACTAGAGTAAGAAATTTTTGATTCTCTAGCGTATAAATATCTACATGTATTTTTTCAAAAGGCTTCCTGGGCGTGTCAGTTAACATAATTCCTATATGCGGTGGATTCCTCTCGTACTTGCACTTCTTACAAGTTTCACAATTTGCTATAAATTTTGCAACGTGTTCCTGCATCAAAGGAAAGTAGTATTTTCGCTGCAATTGCTTAACCGTTTCTGATATTCCCCTATGGTTCGTTTTTCCTTCATGATATTTCTGTATTACTTCAGTTATGAGGTTAGGTTCCTGAATAAGTTCCCTCCTTTCGCTACATGAAATAATGTCAGGCCCTTTTTTATTGAATAAATCATTTACGATATTAGAAAATGTTTTCAGAAGATTTTCGGTGGTGAAATGAAAATAGTACTTTTTATTATCAGCTGTATATTCTTTTGAAAAGTTTTTTGTTTGATCTTCGTTATTGTCTTTAATTATCTGTACATGGTATCGTGTGAATTTTCCTAAAGTTTCTACGCTTACAGGATTTTGATTGTTGTAAACTTCATTTATGAAAAATTGACGAGGTTTTGAATCTACTATTTCTGAAGATATTTTTATACCACTTGATTCTTTATTCAAGTGATCGGAACGTAAATTTGTTTTTTCAATAAGCAGTTTTACGATAAGAATCCAATGATATCATTTTTAACTCTAACAAGCTAATACTTTCGAAGATATGATTTTTGAAAATTTCAATGATAAATCGTATTTCACTGAGTGATATAATTATTCTATGTATGAATTGTCATAATGTCAACTCATTTTCCTGAGACATGTCATTATCTAATCAATAGAATAATTGTGAGCGAAGTGAGAAAATCTCAGTTGTTTGCTCCGAAATTAGCTTTTCTCAGAAAAGTCTTACATTTCGGAACGGAACATGAAGTAAGAGATCTGAGAGTAGTGAGACTGCTTTTCATCCATAGACATAGAATGCAAATAGAATGTAAATATTGAAAGCATAATTCTGTAGTTCGAGAGAGGAGAAAATTTGGTGATCGTAGATCAGGAAATTTTTGATCGATTACAAGGTAATTTTCCATTATTACTCTTCTTTGATACATGTTTTATGAAAAATCTACTATTTGTAGGTACTTTAAACCTGTTTTGGGCAATTGTCATACGAAACTTGTTGGCGCTCTAGTTTTGGTAGATTTGGTTCGACTCACTGATCAAGAATCCGAGGTCGAAATCGATTCTGTCCGGCCGGCCGGCCGTAGGCACGATAACTCTCGAACGAAAAGAGTTAGCGGATTGAAATGTGCAAGGTTGGTTCGGAGCGTAAATATCTCGGACGAGCTCGTTAATGGGAGAAATCCATCAAGCGGTTTCGGAGTTATGGCCGATTTTAATAAAAAAAATTTTTATGAATATTTCCGAAACCGATCACTCGATCTATCTAAAATTTAGCATCAAATTGTAGAATCATGACCTCCATACGCATGTGAAGTTTTGTATTGACCAGATTACCGCAAAATGTAAAAAAAAAAATTGAAAATTTAAAAAAAGTTTTTCTACTATAACTCTCGAACGGAATGAGCTAGGTAGTTGAAATTTTCAGAGTAGGTTGGGGAGATGAATATCTCGGTTAAGTTCGTTATTGGGCAAAATTGGCCAGATTTAATTCGATTTCTTCCATGGTGCAGTTCTCATTCTCAGATTGCTCATTTAATCTTGATTATTATTTGAATTGAATTTCCTTTATGATGCAGTTTTATCATAAGAATACATTGATATAATTCCTAACTCTGAGAAACCAATACTTTCGGAGATATAATTTGTCTGTTTGAACTAGAGCGCCAGAAAGCTCCTGTCCACATGGCTTGAACCCATTTTATTTTAAGATGTAGTTTAACCATAAAAATCCATTGATATCATTTTCAACTCTAACAGGCTAATACTTTCGGAGATATGATTTTTTTTAATTTCAATAATAAATCGAACTTCTATGTTTTCACAGAATGGTATAATTATTCTATCTATGAATAATTATATATGTCGTACATGTCATCTTGTTTTTCTATAATAGAGAGTAGAAAATTCATTTCAGCTATCGTGGAATTGTGAGGATTATAATATAATATTATACTTTTTGGTGATATTTTAATGCCCGTGGATAATCCATATGATGATGGAAATATATACTTTGGTAAGTTTATCAGAATGGGTTCAGAATAGCTCAACAAAACTCAAATATTGGGTAAGTTTCAGTTGATATAAGTAATATAATTTTTAGAGTGGATTTGAGGAATGAATATCTCGGGTAAGTTCGAGCTTTTTGACGCTCTTGTTTGAATTTAATTTCTTT
Source organism: Halyzia sedecimguttata (assembly GCA_937662695.2). Classification (NCBI taxonomy): domain Eukaryota; kingdom Metazoa; phylum Arthropoda; class Insecta; order Coleoptera; family Coccinellidae; genus Halyzia; species Halyzia sedecimguttata. The sequence goes on along the minus strand of OW569416.2, from coordinate 1,778,563 downwards.
CATGATGCAGTTCTATCATAAGAATCCATTGATATCATTTCCAACTCTGAGAAACCAATACTTTCGGTGATATGATTTGTCAAAGATTGAACAAGAGGGCCAAAGCTCCTGCCACAGGGCTTTCCCCCTTTGGGCGCTCTTGTTCCTCAGAGTTCTTATCAATTTGCCAAAATGTCTGTAATTTTCAAATTTTTGGCTGAAAATGGTCTTAAACGATTTGGTTCGACTCACTGATCAAGAAACCATGGTCAAAATCGATTCTGTCCGGCCGGCCGTCCGTCCGGCCGTTGGCAAGATAACTCTCGAACGGATTGAGCTAGACAGTTGAAAATTTCATAGTAGGTTTGGGAGATGAATAACTCGGTTGAGTTCGATATTGAGTGATTTCGGAGTAACAAAAAAAAATATTTTTTTTATATTACAAGTTTTAAATTCAATATTTTTTAAGATACAGTTTTATCATGAGAATCCTTTGATATCATTCTCAACTCTAACAGACTGATACTTTCGGAGATATGCCGCCGTATTCACAAAGCATTTAACCTCCGTTAAGTCCTAACTGAGGTCCTCAGTTAAGGATAAATTTGATGAATTGATTTCGACCCCGGATTCTTGATCAGTGAGTCGAACCAAATCGTTTGAGACCATTTTCAGCCAAAAATTCGAAAATTACAGACACTTGGGCAAATTGATAAGCACTGAGTTCCGAGGAACTAGAGCGCCAAAAATATGACATCACTCTGTAAAAATGAATGACGTCATAAGTAAAAATTTTTATGCCATAAGGTAGTTTATTAAAAACTAAAATTGACCTCTCGGAGCGTTTTGCTTGAAAACATTCAATAACGCAGTTATGAATTTCGTTCCTTACTTTATCCACACACTTTATCTATATTATGAAAGGCTGCTTCAATACACCTGTGACGTGCCAGGCTGACGTAGTCTGATGCTGGAATTCCCGCACGCTCTATATCTTGGAATTTTACTCCGATCCAATTTGAATTTTGGGAGAATATTCTATAAATATTTAAGTTAGAAGGTTTAACGGGTAATTCCACAAAAGGAGCAGAGAAAAATCATTCTAAAGTCTACACGTGTCGGCAGGTACCAGTAGAATTATTTTTCTCTGCTCCTTTTACGGAATTACCCATTAAACCTTCTCACTTAAATATACTTCTCCGCATTATCCATATTTCTATATTCTAGAAATATTGTAATATTTAATAAGATACAAAAACCTAATTTTTTGAATTTTCAAATCCACCAGCGGGGATACCAACTGCTATACAGGACTTATTACTGTTCTGAGATTTAGAAATAGAAATTTCAGAAGTAGATTCCAGTTCGAAATTGTATTTTCACAATAATTGCTAAAGTTCAAAGCCGATCGAGGTGAAAACCGACATATATGTAACATGATGCGAATTGAAATCTCCGCAGTAAATTGATGGATGAATAACATTTATAATATTATAATCATTGTAAAATGATGGCTTGAAGGTTATAACATTTTTGAAGAATTTTTCTTTCTAGTGACAATGATTTCGCAGAAATTTGCGCGTTGTCATTCTACTACTAATTACCAAGTTTCAATTTGATCCGACCTGTATTTTTTGTGTTATTGAGAAAACAATATTTCAAATGGGTATGACTCCAGAACCGTTTGTCCGATTATTCCCAACTTTACCATCGCATTCGGATGCGCAACCTACCCAGAAAATTGCAATTCGCTATCTCTTTCCGTCCAAATGTTATCAAGGCAACGGTCACATAGAATTGAAATTGATCTCGAATTCTTCATCAGTGAGTCGGCTCTAAACTACTGAAAGGAATTTCATGCAGCTTGTCACAAAAACCGGAGTGATCCTCCAGAAATTTTAGATCTTTTCGGAAGGTTGGTGCGAAAGTTTGAAAAAAGTTGTAATACTTTTTGAGAAATAATGGAACTCTGAGTATATTATCACTTTTGTCATGCTGAATCCAAAACTCTTCGTTAAAACGATTTACGACCAGTGGTTGAACAGATATAAGGTGGAAAAAATAGCTACCTAAATAGTCAAAATATATCAAAAATCGTATAAACATGGAGATTTCTTTGTCCAGCTTGTCGGGTCTCCGGGTTCTGTTTCCGGATGTGAATTTTACTTTTGTGTCAGTTTCCTCGATGAGAATTAGGAATTGACAATAATTGGTGAACAAAGATATTAAGGCTTAGTTTGAATATTTCAGAAGGTGACGTGCTTCTCTTGTAGAGTATTATAGATGAAAACATGAAACTTCGATTCACTCGGTGCTGACATACAATTCGGAATATAAATGAATTCTGTCAAGCTAATCCAACATTTATTCACAATATTCTTCAATAAGTTATTAGCGAGTAATAAAACATTCTTAAAAAAGTTGGAAAGCTCTGTGGAAAGGGGCTTTGACACTCTTGACAAACTACGAGCGAGTAATTATTCAAACTTTTACAAATCATGTATTGGTTTCCAGAGTTTGAGATCAATGGATTCTTATGATAGAACTGCATCATAAAAAATTACGTAGGTCTATGACTCACGTTGGATTTACATACATCATCGCAAACTATTATGATTAGAGCATCCTATGAAATCATATAAAATTACAATTAATTATAGAAATTTTGAAGAATCATATCTCCGAAAGTATTAGTTTGTTAGAGTTGAGAATTATATCAATGAATTCTTAAGATGAAAGTGCATCTTAAAAAAAGTGGGAAATCCCTGTGGACACGAGCTTTGGCGATCTTGTTCAATCTTTGAGAAATCATATCTCCGAAAGTATTGGTTTCTCAGAGTTGGGAATTATAACAATGGATTATTATAATAGAACTATATCATAAAAGAAACTAAATTAAAATTAACTAACGAACCTATCGCAGATATTCATTCCTGAAATCTACTCTGAAAATTATATTATATCCATTGAAACTTAGCCAATATTCCGAACCCAATTTGACTAACTTACCAAAGTTTATATTTCCATCATAATGTAGATAGATTATTCAAGGGCATACAGGGTAGGGGTATATCACCCACAAATTATAATATCCTATAATTGGTCATTTTGCATTTAACCATATGTTTTCAAGAATAGAAATGAATCTGACATGTCTCCTATAGGTAGATAAGATGACATGTATGAACATTGAACACAGATAGAACACAGGTAGATAGAATTTGCATTCTGTGAAAACATAGAAGTACGATCAATTATTGAAATTTTGAAAAATCATATCTCTGAAAGTATTAGCTTGTTATAATTGAAAATGATATCAATGGATTTTTATGATAAAACTGCATCCTAAAATAAATAGAATTTGAAATTTGCAATGTAAAAAATTTTTTTTTTTAATTACTCCGAAACCATTTGTCCGATTTTGCCCATTAACGCACTTAACCGAGATATTTATCTACCAAACGTACTTTGCAAATTTAAACTGTCTAGCTCATTCCGTTCGAGAGTTATCATGTTAACGGCCAGCCAGCCGGCAGGAAGGCCAGACAGAATTGATTTTGACCACGGATTATTGATCAGTGAGTCGAAACAAAATGTTTGAGACCATTTTCAGTCAAAAATTCTAAAATTACAGACATTTGGACAAAAGCATGATGTTCCGAGGAGCAAGAGCGCCAAAAAGCACTGACGTGAAGACAGGAGTTCTTGCGACCATGTTCTTCTGTCTATTCACTCCTCACAAACCCTCAGGAGATACCTACTGCGTAAACTTTCAAGCAGTCTTTTTGCGCGTATGTTCTGGGGAACATCGCGTTATAGTTTTGCCCAAATGTCTGTTACTTTCGAATTTTTTGACGAAAATGGTCTCAAACGATTAAGTTCGACTCCCCAATGAAGAATTCGAGGTCAAATTTGATTCTGTCCGTCCGGCCGTCCGGCCGTCCGTTGCCACGATAACTTGAGAATGAAAAGAGCTAGCAACTTGAAATTTTCAGGGTAGGTGGCGCATCCCAATACAACGGACAAGTTCGTTAATGGGCATAATCGGCCCAGTGGTTTCCGAGTAATAATTTTGTTTTCAACCAATATAAATCCGATCGAATTGAAACTTGGTGGGTAGTTGTAGAATATGAACCTAAGTACGTTTGTAAAATTTTGCGCGAATCGTATGGCTAGAAAATTTTAAAAAAATTATTAAAAAATATTTTTGTTGTCACGATAACTTGAGAACGGAATGGGATAGCGGCTTGAAATTATCAGGTTAGGATGTGCACTAGAACGCGACATTTCAGTTTGTTTATGAGCATAATCGGCTTAACGGTTTTAGAGTTATAGCCATCTGAAATTTTCTGAAATTTGGTGGTTTTTTGTTTCTCATTAACTTGAAAAATTCTGAACCGATTGAATTCAAACATGGATATTAGTTGTAGAATGCCAACGCGAAAATGTTTGCAAAATTTGGTGACGATAGCATTTGTAGAAAATTTTTAATAAATCATTGAAAATAAAAAAAAAAATTCTATATATCAGTAACTATTCGTTTGAAATTGCTGATATTTTGCAAGAGCCTTCATAACCTAACTCTACTGCCAAGTTTCAAGTTTTAACACGATCGGTTGAATATTGTTGGAGATTCGAGCATTCTTGTGTGAGTTCAGTGGATGGGTGACCGTTGCCTCGATAACTTTCGAACGAAAGGAGATAGGGTATTGCAATTTTCAGGGTAGGTTGCGTATCCAAAAGGGAGAGTTGAGTTCTTCTTTGGGCATAATCGGTCGAACGGTTTTCGAGTTATACCCACCTGAAATATTATTTCCTTGATAACTCAAAAAATAAATTTTCGATCGAATTGAAGCTTGGTAACTAGTAGTAGAAAATCATCATAAAGACGTGTTTAAAATTTTTTAAGAACCGTACCCCTAGAAAATTTGAAAAAAATGACGAAAAAAAAAAATTTAAGAACCGCACCCCTAGAAAATATCAAAAAAATCACGGAAAAAAAAATTGGTTCAAGCACTGACGTGAAGTCAGAAGCTTTTGCGCGTATGTTCTATTGTCCATTCTTCTGTATTGGACACCCTTAATCGAATTTACCATGGTAAATTCGATTATGGGTGTCCAGTACAGAAGAATGGACAATAGAACATACGCGCAAAAGCGTATGACTTCACTGAATTCACGTCAGTGCTTGAACCAATTTTATTTAAATGTTCTATTCACACGATTCTCACGAAATTTCGCAAAAGCCTTTGTGTCTGCATTCTACAACTAGTTAGCATGTTTCAATTCGATCGGATTCATATTGTTTGAAAATACGCATTCGAATGTGAAACCCACCCTAAAAATTGCATTTCGCTATCTCTTTCCGTTCGAACGTTATCGGTAACGGCCGGCCGGACAGAATCAAATTGGACATCGAAATCTTCATCAGTGAGTCGAACCTAATCGTTTGAGACCATTTTCGGCAAAAGCATCGAAAATTGCAGACATCTGGGCAAACTGGTTGCGGAAATTTCTGAGATAATCCTCCGTGGTTTTCTTTCGGATCGTTTGTTTGACACCAAGGATTGAATAAAACAACGTAAAAAGTTATCGACGAATTCATATGAAATTCGAAATAATGTAATTATGTCGTTATCTTTAGACTTGTAAATTCAATGTCTACGAATGGTAATTGCAGAGTTATGAAGGATGGTGAAAATTTGAACAAACTAGGACATACATATTCTAGTTTGAGTTCTCTGTTGACTGAATATAAACACTACTATACAAGGGTAACTACACTTTTTGGCGCTCTAGTTCCTCGGAACTGAGTGCTTATCAATTTGCCCAAATGTCTGTAATTTTCGAATTTTTCGTTGAAAATGGTCTTAAACGATTTGGTTCGACTCACTGATCAAGAATCCGTGGTCGAAATTCATTATGTCCGGCCGACCGTAGGCACGATAACTCTCGAACGGAATGAGCTAGACTGTTGAAATTTTCATGGTAGGTTTGGGAGATAAATATCTCGGCTAAGTTCGTTACTGGGCAAAATCGGACAGATGGTTTCGGAGTAACAAAAAAAAAATTTTTTTTTACAGAACAAATTCCAAATTAATTTTCTTTCAATAAGCAGTTTTACCATAAGAATTCAATGATATCATTTTTAACTCTAACAAGCTAATACTTTCGGAGATATGATTTTTCAAAATTTCAATGATAAATCGTATTTCACAGAGTGATATAATTAATCTATGTATGAATTGTCATAATGTCAACTTATTTTCCTGAGACATGACATTATCTAATCAATCGAAGAATTATGAGAATAAAGTTTATTCTTAAATGTGAGCGAAGTGAGAAAAATCTCAGTTGTTTGCTCCGAAATTAGTTTTTCTCAGAAAAGTCTTACATTTCGGAACGGAACATGAAGTAAGAGATCTGAGAGTAGTGAGACTGCTTTTCATCCATAGACATAGAATGCAAATAGAATGTAAATATTGAAAGCATAATTCTGCAGTTCGAGAGAGGAGAAAATTTGGTGAACGTAGATCAGGAAATTTTTGATCGATTACAAGGTAATTTTTCATTATTACTCTTCTTTGATACATGTTTTATGAAAAATCTACTATTTGTAGGTACTTTAAACCTGTTTTGGGCAATTGTCATACGAAACTTGTTGGCGGTCTAGTTCCTCGGAACTGAGTGCTTATCAATTTGCCCAAATGTCTGTAATTTTAGAATTTTTCGATGAAAATTTTCTTAAACGATTTGGTTCGACTCACTGATCAAGAATCCGAGGTCGAAATCGATTCAGTCCGGCCGGCCGGCCGGCCGGCCGTAGGCACGATAACTCTCGAACGAAAGGAGTTAGCGGATTGAAATTTGCAAGGTGGGTTTGGAGCGTAAATATCTCGGACGAGCTCGTTAATGGGAGAAATCCATCAAGCGGTTTCGGAGTTATGGCCGATTTTAGTAAAAATATTTTTTATGAATATTTCCGAAACCGATCACTCGATCTATCTAAAATTTAGCATCACATTGTAGAATCATGACCTTTATACGCATGTGAAGTTTTGTATTGACCAGATTACTGCAAAGTGTCAAAAAAAAAATTCAAAATTAAAAAAAAGTTTTTCTACAATAACTCTCGAACGGAATGAGCTAGGTAGTTGAAATTTTCAGAGTAGGTTGGGGAATGAATATCTCGGTTAAGTTCGTTATTGGGCAAATCTGGCCAGATTTAATTCGATTTCTTCCATGGTGCAGTTCTCACAGGGCCGTAGCTAAGAGCTTTTCCGAGGAGGGAGAGAAGCGGTTTTTGGCGCCCCTAATTTGAAAAAATATTCAAAAATCGAAAAACACAAAAATATGGATAAGTCTACATAGTTTCATAATAAAGAATGAATATAAATTAATATAAATATGAATGAAAATTATTTTACAAACAAGACTACGTGAATTTTTGTTTTTGAGTGAAAAATATTAACTCAAAGAAAAATTATATACGATTTACACTAATTTATTTAATATTGTGACGCGTTTCGTCGACACAGCGACTACATCATACTTGATGAAGTCGCTGTGTCATTGAGTTAATATGGATTTGCATCAAGTAAAAGCCACAACCATTAAATTTGTGAAAAATATTGTTTGCATCTCTCAAAAGATCCAGGACCAAAAAGAATTGTATTTGATGAAAATAAATATATACATCAAGGTTTCGAGATGATAAGAATAATCTGAAGAGTTCACAAATATTGAAACGAAAACTTTCGAAAAATTATATAACAATAATGTCAGGTTACCCTGCTGCTATCTACAGAGTGGAATGTTCCAACAATTCTTCGAAAATATCTGCTATTTGGAATATTGAAATGAGTTTTTTGTAATTCCTGAATTGAAGCAATATTTTTGTATTCATCACCTTCAAAATTTTTGTAGTATATAGAAAATTAAATCGTCGATGTCACCCAATCGAAAATTTCACGAAAAAAACAGTTAAAAACATGTTAAGTTTTATAGTTCAATTTGTCAGTGCACCTGTTGAATGGTTATCATTTTTACCAAATGTCTGTAATTTACGAATTTTTTCCCGAAAATGATCTCAAACAATTTGCTTCGACTCTCTAATGAAGAATTCGAGGTCAAATTTGATTCTGTCCGGCCGGCCGGCCGTTGCCACTATAACTAGAGAAGGGAAAGAGATAGCGCCGTGAAATATTCTGGGTAGGTGGAGCGTCCCAATACGACGGACAAGTTCGTTAATGGGCATAATCGGCCCAATGGTTTCTGAGTAATAATTTTGTTTCCAACCAATACAAATTCGATCAAATTGAAACTTGGTGAGTAGTTGTAGAATATAAACCTAAGCACGTTTGTCAAATTTTGTGAACATCGTATCGCTAGAAAATTTTAAAAAAATCATTAAAAAATAATATTTACGTCGCGATAACCTGAGAACGGAAAGTAATAGCGACTTGAAATTTTCAGGTTAGGTTGTGCATCTTGATGCGACATTTGAGTTTGTTTATAGGCATAATTGGCCAAACCGTTTCGTAGTCAACGCGGAACCTTGCGAAATTTTGTGAGGATCGTATCAATAGAAAATTTTTGAAAAATCATTGAAAAAAATTCTATATATCAGAAACCATTCTTTTGGCATCGCTGAAATTCTGCGAAAGCCTCTACTGCCAAGTTCCAAGTTTGAACACGATCGGATAGTGTTGGAGATGCGATCCTTGTGTGAGTTCAGTAGCTGGATGGTTGACCGTTGCCTCGATAACTGATTGGCAATTTTCACGGTAGGTTGCGCATCCGAATGGGAGAGTTAAACTCGTTTATGTGCATAATCGGCCCAACGGTTGCGGAGTATTACCCGCCTGGAATATTATTTCCTCGATAACTCAAAAAATATATATTCGATCGAATTGAAGTTCTAGAATATCAACATAAAGACGTGTGTAAAATTTAGTGATAACCGTACCCCTAGAAAAGTTAAAATAAATTACGAAAAAAAAAATTGGTTCTTAATCAGTAAATTCGATTAAGAGTGCCCAATACAGGAGAATGGACAATAGAACATGCGCGCAAAAGCTCCTGACTTCACGTCAGTGCTTGAACCAATATTTTGAATAACTCGCCTTTAGCCATGTATTCATGACATTTGCTGCTTTTTCCGTTTCAATTTTTCTTATCTGCGCTCTCCTTATGAATTCCGCTCCAGAAGGAAGAACAGGGATCCATAATCCGTATTCGGTTTTTGATTTTGAATTTCAATTAATATTCAGATTCACTAATTAACTATCCACGAATAATTTAGAAGTACAAGGGAGAAGGGAAGGCCGGGAATTCTCCACTCCTGCCATCTAGTCTCTAGCAGCAACAAAGCTTTCTACATTGTTGTCGGTCTATCTCATTCAAGTAGCAGTTCAAAAAAGTTTGTTTTTATTATGTCCTTTTTATATAGTTCTATAGTAACTATCCGTGGTCAATTTGGCGCCCTTTGTGATATGATCCGGGGGGGAGGCTCCCCTCCCTCCCTCCCCGGTAGCGACGGCCCTGAGTTCTCATTCTCAGATTGCTCATTTAATCTTGATAAATAAACTTTTATTTGAATTGAATTTCCTTTATGATGCAGTTCTATCATAAGAATACATTGATATAATTCCCAACTCTGAGAAACCAATACTTTCGGAGATATAATTTGTCTGTTTGAACTAGAGCGCCAGAAAGCTCCTGTCCACAGGGCTTGAACCCATTTTTTCCACTACGGATTTTATCGTCTGACATATGTTTCGGAAATGATGTTTCCATATTCTGGGCCGAAGCGTTACTAAAGCATACTCTGCTTATGTATGGGCTGACATTACCCTTAGTCGTAAAAAGATTAGTGAGAAAAATGAGTTCTTATTAGGGGTTAGATCGTTATTTAGTAAAACATCTTTTCTTTTATAACTTTCGATACCTTCAAGAGCTCCTAGGTACAATTTATTGGAATTTTTTTAAAATTTTGGCAGAATTTCAGAAATTCGGAAATTGAGTGGCCGTTGAAACGATCTACAACAACAGATTTATCGATTTTGTTTTTTCCTGTGTGTTCCAAAATTATGCTCTTTATACCTTGTCATAATGTTCAAGGTTGTTTCTCCGACAAAGCTGCAAATTAAACATTTAATTTTATATATATCAATATTTTTTCTCTCCGAGATCTCTTGAAAAAAAACAAATTTCTTCTAAAATCAAGTTTATTCGAAGCAGGTTGATATAATGATGAAGCTAATAAGTAGTAAGTACGTTAATCATTGAAGGATACTGTGGGAGGTATGTTCATTTTTAAATGGTTTCTTTCTGGGTTTTCTCTTAACGAAAATCTTCAGAATTATTTTTGTTGATTGCTATCCTGAAATTCTCGAATTGCAGAATAGCAATCAACAAAAAAATTTGTTGAAGATTTTAGTTACGTGTCTGACGAAGGTGTCTGATATAGAATCCGAAACGTTACGATATAATTGTTTCTTCGTTGATGTTATTTCGTTATTGTTGTTAGTCAACATTGTTGGATTGATTACTTCTGACAAATCTGTGTTTTTTACGCAGAAGCAAACCACAAAATAATATTTTTTTTATTTTATAGATATTTTTCAGAGTGTGGGAGAGAATACTCAGAAAGAACACATTCAATAGTCAGTACGTTCATGGAAAGTGAGAGATAAAAATGCTGACTATATGGGAATAGAACAAAGCGACGGTTCTAGAGACCGAAAGGGCGATGAACTAAAATGAAAGGAATGAACTTAAACAATGATGACAATGCAGCAATTCTTACTTGAGGATTGCGAAAGGCATTATCGCATATTACCACCCTATTTAAACGAAATACTTTCAGCATCAGTAGCTGAATTATTTTTTTCAATTTTCAATGGATTTGAAAATAAAAATAGGTTATCAGAATAGTTATAATCAGGCTCATCATGAAGTAAATCGAAGATTATATGGTTTTCTGAATTCATATTCAGCAGTATAACATGACAAAATTCACTAGAAATCTCATCATTGCAAAAATACTTCAAGTTGTTCGTTATGTTACATCGAGTTTCGATTTAATAACTTCCAGTCAATTTATAATATACGTTCACTGAACATTTCCCATTGTTGATCGATTAGGAATTTTCCAGGGGTCAACTTGAACAAATCATGTCCTGATTGGATATGTAGCCTTCGGCAGTTTTCTTTCTTGTAGCAGATTACTGTTTCTATGCAATTGGGGACTGGTTGTAGGAGTTTTTGTGGGCAAATCCATCACCAGTCTTCTACCTTAGGGCATTCTTGTACAGGGTGGGCCAAATGGGACACTTTTGAAGTGGAAGTCATATTTCTGTACTAGATAGACAAAACTAATGCATGTTTCTGAGGGCCAATCTTCATGAGAAACTCTTTGGCGATATCCGCATGTCGATATCAATAACCGTTTAATAGTTAGAGGAAAAGGTGGTATAACGTGGCCTCCCACTTTGTTGTTTAGGCTTCATTTAAAAAATACAGGACTCAGAAACTGGAAAGGTAAATTATAGGGTTACATATCCATTTGTAAGTACATATCTTATTATGGAATAAATGAAATTCGCACAGGATAATCGAAAATAATTTTCTTCTTGGGTTATCAAAGTTGGCCCTTGAGATCAAGTGATCGTTATGTGGCCCCCTGGCAGAAAAAAATTAAATTTCATGAACCTATCCGATTCCGCTGTAATACCGTAAAAACCTTCATTCAACCAGGCATTTTACAATCGAGTAACGAATTTCTGCTCGAGCGGTTTTGTGTTTTAGCGATTATTATGATAATAAAATGCCGCTCACTGAACTCCGAAATGTTCACTTCCAACAAGATGGCTCTGCTTCTTACAAAGCTAGCATTATCAGAAAGTTTTCAATAACAAATTTTGGCAACAATTGGATTGCCAACCAAGCCCCTAACAGGTGACTGGCTTGGTTGCCTGACCTAACGCCTATGGACTTTTACCTTTGGGAAGATTAAAATACATTATATTCGAAAAGCCGATCAACTCTAGAAAATAATTGGAATTGGATGTGGTGCAACGTTTCGCTTCTCTAATTCCCAAAGGACTCATCAATTCAGCAAAAATATTAAGAAAGGAAAAAGGCAGTAAAAATAATCCTCAACATGTTCGGTCCATGACAATAGTATCGACGTATAAGTGAGAGAATGATTTTTCACTGACTGGATTATCTTTGAAAATGGATTTGGTTTGTGGTCTTTCGTGTTTTTTGCAAGAATTTGTTAATTCGTTAAATTTGATTTGGGATATCTCAAGATCTTCATGTGATAATTGTGGAATCATTGATCCTAAATCATCATTCGATTTCTTATAAATGTTCAATTCGTCAAATCGGTTGCGAGAAATTTCATCTGCGATATTATTTCCGCCTTTTCAGTATTTTGTTTGCTGTTTAATTTTATTCGTTAAATTCAGAAGCTGGTTTGGTAATGGATGTACTCTCTTATTGCTCCATAATTTATTCAGTAGCTGATTCTAGATATTTTTGTCTAGATAATTCAATACAACGGGTTCATTATTGTATGTGTTTTTGGCGCTCTAGTTCCTCGGAACTGAGTGCTTATCAATTTGCCCAAATGTCTGTAATTTTCGAATTTTTCGATGAAAATGGTCTTAAACGATTTTCTTTCGACTCACTGAACAAGAATCCGTGGTCGAAAATCATTCTGTCCGGCCGGTCCGGCCGTCCGGCAGGTCCGGCCGGCCGGCCGGCCATAGGCACGATAACCCTCGAACGGAATGAGCTAGACAGTTGAAATTTTCAGAGTAGGTTTGGGAGATAAATATCTCGGCTAAGTTTGTTATTGGGCAAAATCGGACTGATGGTTTCGGAGTAACAAAAAAAAAATTCATTTTTTACAAAACAAATTCGAAATTAATTTTTTTTCAATAAGCAGTTTTACCATAAGAATCCAATGATATCATTTTTATTTCTAACAAGCTAATACTTTCGGAGATATGATTTTTCAAAATTTCAAAAATAAATCGTATTTCAACGTTGTCACACAATGATATAATTATTCTATGTATGAATTGTCATAATGTCAAATTATTTTCCTGAGACATGTCATTATCTAATCAATCGAAGAATTGTGAGCGAAGTGAGAAAAATCTCAGTTGTTTGCTCCAAAATTAGTTTTGCTCAGAAAAGTCTTACATTTCGGAACGGAACATGAAGTAAGAGATCTGAGAGTAGTGAGACTGCTTTTCATCCATAGACATAGATATAACTCTCGAACGGAATGAGCTAGGTACTTGAAATTTTCAGAGTAGGTTAGGGAGATGAATATCTCAGTTAAGTTCGTTATTGGGCAAAATTGGCCAGATTTAATTTGATTTCTTCCATGGTGCAGTTCTCATTCTCATGATTCCTCATTTAATCTTGATAAATAAACTATTATTTAAATTGAATATCCTTTATGATGCAGTTCTTTCATATGAATACATTGATATAATTCCCAACTCTGAGAAACCAATACTTTCGGAGATATAATTTGTCTGAGCGCCAGAAAGCTCCTGTCAACAGGGCTTGAACCCATTTTTAGTATTTTGACGTCATTACCTAATTCCTGACTGATTATTAAAATATAGTTCTGAATCCTTCAATATATTGGCTTCTCTGAACATTACACTAGTAACTACACTCTTGTCCACCACACATCTTGTCGTCTCACATAATGTTTCGTAATCGATGTTTCTATGTTATCTGACGAAGCGTTACCGTAACGCTTCGTCTCAGTTACCAAAGGTAATTATTACCTGTTGCCAAAGGTATAGGGTGTGTCGTATGATAAAGATTTGGAATTTTCAGTTATCAATATCAAATAGATTTCTTCGAAAATTTATTTTAACTAATGAAATTTTTGTGGGAAAATTTGTTTTTCTACTCAGTGGTACACAAAAGTTACAGAGATGGGGGCATTTATAGCCAATTATCTTGTGATCGATTCTTGTACCAAGTTTCCTTAACTCGAACTCTCCAATATAAAGGAGAATGACTCATACTATTTCAAACATGAATGAAGCATATAATTATTATTATTTACTACTGAAGAAGACATGCGGTACACGGAACGCAATGATAATGTCATCCCGCAACTCTCATAGTAGTTAGACTTAACTATGCGTTGAACACTCTCCAGAAGCAGCTCATTCCTCCTCAGGGTGGGGCACAAGAGAGGACAAGTTGTGATTGAAATTATCTCTTTATAATTTATAGTATCTTCCCCGCTTTGGTCACGGTGTTCGAGATATGATGTCCTGTCACAGAGTCGATTGGATAAACATCGAAATAATAGATATCTAGGCAATCTGAAGACCCTTATACTTGGAAGCATTCAGTGTGAAATGCCATTCACGGAACCAGTGCAATAATGCTAGCAAATATATAATTTTGCAGCAAACGATGGTCGGATAGCGCATTTGCAAACAGCTCGATAACATCAAACTGAACCTTGGGGAGCTCCATTTATTGCCTGTCGCACATCCGATGTTCCTTGTCCATTTTCACCTCAAATCACCTTTCCCTTAGATAGCCCGTACACCACTTGTGTAAATCAGATGCCCTTTGATACCAATGCAAAGTCAAGCTGCACAGCATCAACAGGTATGTTAGATTACCGTCCATTGAAAAGGCTAGTTGTAACTGATATCCCCAGCACAAATCATGCCTCAGCAATTATTTCATTATCTAAAATGTAGGCCATCATCTTCCCATTGATCAGCCTTTCCAGGATCTCGACAACTACCTACAGAATACTTAGGGGTCTTTAATTGCTGGCGCACAAGCAGTCACCCTTATTTCCCTCTCTATGTTTTGAAAAGAAGTAAGCAAGGCAGTTATGAATCTAATACATTTAGGTGTGAAATCTAACAGTGTTCCTATGCTATTTCTTTATCGCCGAAAACTTACGTATTTGATAATGCCTTAAAACGGAGTTATCAAATACTTTCGTTGAGCAACAACAAACGTTATTCCATTAAATGACCATTATAAAAAATGGGTTCAAGCCCTGTGGACAGGAGCTTTCTGGCGCTCTAGTTCAAACAGACAATTTATATCTCCGACATTATTGGTTTCTCAGAGTTGGGAATTAAATCAATGTATTCTTATGAAAGAACTGAATCATAAAGGAAATTAAATTCAAATAATAGTTTATTTATCAAGATTAAATGAGCAATCTGAGAATGAGAACTGCACCACGGAAGAAATCAAATTAAAATAGCTGAAATGAATTTGACTATTCCTTATAGAACAGGATGAAATGTACGAGTATGAACACAGATAATATAATAAAGCTTAGATAGATTAATTATAGCATTCTGTGAAACCATAGAAGTACGTACGATTCATTATTGAAATTTAGAAAAATCATATCTCCGAAAGTATTAGCTTGTTAGAGTTAAAAATTATATCATTGGATTCTTATGGTAAAACTGCTTATTGAAAGAAATTTGTTTCGTAAAAAAATTTTTTTTTTTGTTACTCCGAAACCATCTGTACGATGTTGCCCAATAACGAACTCAGCAGAGATATTTATCTCCCAAACCTATTCTGAAAATTTCAACTGTCTAGCTCATTCCGTTCGAGAGTTATCGTGCCTACGGCCGGCCGGCCGGACCGGCCGGACCGAATGAATTTCGACCACGGATTCTTGATCAGTGAGTCGAACCAAATCGTTTAAGACCATTTTCATCGAAAAATTTGAAAATTACAGACATTTGGGCAAATTGATAAGCACTCAGTTCCGAGGAACTAGAGCGCCAAAAACTGAACGACACGTATGACATTGTGAACCCTATTATCTCTTGTATGTATAGATAATACTCGTAGGTTCATATTCTTGTATAGGGTGATTGTTTGAAACCGTACGTTAGAAGAATATAAATATTGGAAAATCGTCTGGTTCTCAAATTGTGGTGTTAGCCGAAGTCTGGTCTGATATTTCTAGTGAACATATTTTCGAGATGCTGCCACTTCCGGAAATACCGGAAGTCGACACATTCTGTCTTATTTCAATCACGATTACATTTTTTTATTGCGTTTTTTGGATTCAGCATCCAAGAAAGTCTCCTAGAAAGTCTGCCCTACACCTCTTAATACTATTTCGATATATCTTTCGCTTGTTATGTTTCCCTCATAAATTAACGGAGGCATGTCGATTTCCCATGAGCATCTGAAATGATGTTGGAAGTGATTTTCATACTTTAAATGCGACTATGCGGCTGTTGACTATCCCCTCTCTACTAAATTTTGCTTCATCTGCCCAAATGATTCTCCACAAAAAAGTGGATTTTCTTGTATTCTTAGGACAATTTAAGCCGATCGAATTGAACGCCGGGTATATGCACTGATATAACCTAATGTGTTAACTCCAATTGTTTCATCATTTGTTAAAGGTTTATGACAAACATTAGCAGACTGTTCCATACAACATGCAATAGATGAGTGTATCTCTTAAAACAAGACACACGGTGAAATATTTATTGATTTTAACCATCAACAAATATTCTGCGTGGCCGTGCTAGATCACCTCATCGCTCAGTGTTCCCCAAAGAGAAAAGCGTCATTCAAGGGCCGACACACATCCTGGGTTTCATGGTTATCACCAATCATCAGTGTGACTTAGCCGACACTGAATGAAACTGAACTGAAGGCGTTCAAGAAACTTAAATCCATCGGTCGCGAACTGGTAGGGAAAGAATCCCACTAGCTGCACCTATGGAGATCCTCACGAACTCCGACCCTCTACTAGGTATCTCTTATTGAACGTACGACAGGCTCTTTAAATGATTTTATTACATTCTAAATGGATATTAAATAAATTCAAAATATCTGTGTTTGAATGTTGATTATTATTGACCATTTCTATGTATTTTGACGTGATGTGGAAATTATTTCCAAACGAATTCTCATCTTTTATAGATATCCTTGATAACTCAAAAACCATGGCAAATAGGTATGGAGAATGCTATTTTGAATCGAAATCGAGGAAAAAAAATGGGTTCAAGCCCTGTGGACAGGAGCTTTCTGGCGCTCTAGTTAAAACAGACAAATTATATCTCCGAAAGTATTGGTTTCTCTGAGTTGGGAATGATATCAATGTATACATATGATAGAGCTGCATCATAAAGGAAATTCAATTCAAATAATAGTTTATTTATCAAGATTAAATGAACAATCATGAGAATGAGAACTGCACCATGGAAGAAATCGAATTAAATCTGGCCAATTTTGCCCAATAACGAACTTAACCGAGATATTCATCTCCCTAACCTACTCTGAAAATTTCAACTACCTAGCTCATTCCGTTCGAGAGTTATTGTGGAAAAACTTTTTTTAAATTTTCAAAATTTTTTTTTTACACTTTGCGGTAATCTGGTCAATACAAAACTTCACATGCGTATAAAGGTCGATGCAACAATTTGATGCTAAATTTCAGATAGATCGAAGGAACTTGTCCGAGATATTTACGCTCCAAAACCACCTTGCAATTTTCAATCCGCTAACTCCTTTCGTTCGAGAGTTATCGTGCCTACGGCCGGTCGGCTGGCCGGACAGAATCGATTTCGCACTCGGATTCTTAATCAGTGAGTCGAACCAAATCGTTTGAGACCATTTTCAGCCAAAAATTCCAAAATTACAGACACTTGGGCAAATTGATAAGCACTCTGTTCCGAGGAACTAGAGCGCCAAAAAAACAAGTTTCGTATGACAATTGCCCAAAACAGGTTTAAAGTACCTACAAATAGTAGGTATTCCATAAAACATGTATGAAAGAAGATGAGTAATAATATGAAAGAAGATGAGTAATAAATAAAAAATTACCTTGTAATCGATCAAAAATTTCCTGATCTACGTTCACCAAATTTTCTCCTCTCTCGAACTACAGAATTATGCTTTCAATATTTACGTAATATTTTCAAACATTTTCGGGTGAGGTCCCCGTTGCATCGCTAAAATACGAGTATTTCAACCCCAATATTTTTGAAGTTACAATATTCCCTTCTGTCAAGTTGACATTATGACAATTCATACATAGAATAATTATATCAATGTGTGAAATACGATTTACATTGAAATTTTGAAGAATCATTTCTCCGAAAGTATTAGCTTGTTAGAGTTAAAAACGATATGAATGGATTCTTATGATAAAACTTCTTATTAAAAAAAATTTAATTTGGAATTTGTTTCGTAAAAAAAAATTTTTTTTTGTTACTCCGAAACCATCTGTCCGATTTTGCCCAATAACGAACTTAGCCGAGATATTTATCCCCCTCTCTGAAAATTTCAACTCTCTAGCTCATTCCGTTCGAGAGTTATCGTGCCTACGGCCGGCCGGCCGGCCGGACCGGCCGGACAGAATGAATTTCGACCACGGATTCTTGATCAGTGAGTCGAACCAAATCGTTTAAGACCATTTTCATCGAAATATTCGAAAATTACAGACATTTGGGCAAATTGATAAGCACTCAGTTACGAGGAACTAGAGCGCCAAAAAGCATAGCATCGTATTCTGAAAAATCGATTGTTTGTGGTTTGAAATTACCTTGAATGGAAATTAAATTTCGAATACAAAAAATAATGCTTTCGCAGCGCATTTTCTCAATGTTAGCGCTGTATCTACAAAGGTGACGACGGTAGATGACTTCAAATGTGACGTTACAAATGTTACAAAATATTCGTAAAGTTGAAATATCTAAAGAACGGCTGCAGTTATGTATAGGGAGTTGGTATGAAAGTTCATCTAAAATTTGCTGCTGAATCCAAAAAAGCAATAAAATATATGTAGTCGTATTTGAAATAAGAGAGTATGTGTCGACTTGCGGTATTTCCGGAAGTGGAGCCATCTTGAAAATATTTTCATTAGAAAAATCACATCCAAACATCGGCTAACGCAAAAATTTCAGAACTATACGATTCTCCAATCTTTACATTCTCCTAATGTACGGTTTCAAACAATCACCCTGTATATACCAGTGATTGTGTCAATATTCTACAACTAGTTACCAAGTTTCAATTCCATCGGATCTGTATTGGTTGAAAACAAAATTAGTACTCAGAAAACTTCGGGCCGTTTATGCCCATTGATGTAGTTGTCCATCGCATTTAGACGCGCCACCTACCCTGAAAATATCGAGTCACTATCTCTTTCCGTTCGAAAGTAATGCTGGCAGTTACCGGACAGAATCAAATTTGACCTCAAATTCTTTATCAGTAGTCGCTTGAGACCATTTTCAACAGAAAATTCGAAGATTACAGACATTTGGGCGAAATGATAGCACTCTGTTCCCCAGAACATGCGCGCCAAAACTAATATTCATTGACCTCGAAATATTGCTCTCATATTGAAACACCAGTTAGAAGATGGGAACGCTCGTGACGCACCCTGTATAATTTGTTGAATCTGATTCATTTATAGGCCATTTCTGTCGCTAACAAAATATGAATCACTCATCGGTGTGATTTTCATTTTTTTTTTTCGGAATTCACTAATCTCAGCGGAGCAGAACCTTACTGAATTAATCATCGTCAGGTACTTCTAAAAGGAATCGGTTTTGGATAAATATTGTTATCTCTATTATATGAAGGTTAATGATAACATTTCGATTATCGCTCAAATTTGGTTTGATTTACATTGTTTGTATCGAATCTACTTCCATTTACAATTTAAATTGTCTCCAGTCATTCCCCAGCACCTATCGCGAGGTTCTTGACTGTTTTGTGAAGTTACTGTACGTGAATATCCTCATTAGAAATATCGGAAGATATAGAATTGACAATTGAGGTAAGTGATATGAAATACAACTATTTCGAAGTGAATTTCAGCCTTGATGGCGATTAGCAGTACATTTATCTTGGGTATAGATACACAATTCCGTTCATAAGTGTAGAATATGTTTGTGGTAGTATTATTTCAAATTTCTCATTTTCAAAAATGTGTTTCAAATTCAACGATTTTCTAGAATTTTCGGTATAGAGTTTATTTTATGCCCTTAATTAAAAATGGAAAAGTGATTTCAGCATTTCAGATTCATATTTTGTAATTCAAGTTTTTTGAAACTCATGAAAAACATTGGTTATCTCTCCTTCACAAGTAAGATATTATCTTCCCGAAAATTTCGATAGTATTAAAATATTTTTGGCCGGTTTTTCTGGTTCGACTCTCTCATTCAAGGACCCGTTTTGGTAAAAGTATTTACAAAAGCATCGACGTGAGGTCAGTCTGCTTTGGGGCTCGTTATTTGAACTGTGTGTTGATTGTTCGATGCAATTCTGCAACAAAACAATACCTCTGGAACTGACAGACATCCTTAATTATCCAAATTAAGTTTTATAAAATTTTTCGTCTATTTGATATTTTTCAAGCTTGTTATGCCTCTAAATATTTCGACTATTTAATATTCTTCATTTGGATATGCAGTTCTTTCTATTCGATTAATATGAAATATGAATAATTTCTTAAAATCATAATGACTTTTCAGCTTATTTCTTATAAAGGTTCTGATCCATTTATTCGTAATGATCTCTTCTAAATATTCCTTTTGTCTACTTTCTTTCCTTGAAACCTTTCTCCAGAGTTTTCTATCCAGTTTCTGCCATCGAACATGTTCGATTCTTTATAGTTGATTGAAATATTCGATGATCACTGACCTACCAGTAATTTTCCATAGTAATAATAATTTATCCATCCAATAAGACAAATTTTACATTTACATCTAAATATTCCCTGAAAAACATGTTTTAACATACTAAATGTAATTACAATCATATATCCTATCTAGTTACACACTATTCATATCAATTTCAAATCAAATGTGACTTTTCTGATGAATTATCTGTAAACCAAAAAATTTTGAATTCTTATGGAAATTGTTATAATTATTTCATTTGAACTTCTCTTCTCGCAAAACAATGCTAAAAACATTGCTAGTTTTCATGTTTCCAAAAATATCTTATGAATTTTCCTTCAAGAAATGTCAAATTAGATCATTTTTGGCGCTCTTGTTCCTCGGAACAGAGTGCTTATCAATTTGTCCAAATGTCTGTAATTTTCTAATTTTTGGATGAAAATGGTCTTAAACGATTTGGTTCGACTCATATCTGATACAAAATCCGTGCCGTGGTCAGAATCGATTCTGACCGTAGACACGACAACTCTCGAACGGAATGAGTTAGACAGTTGAAATTTTCAGATTAGGTTTGGCAGATAAATATCTCAGCTATGTTCGTTACTGCGCAAAATCAGCCAGGCAGTTTCGAAGTAATGAAAAAAAAAATTTTTTTTTCACATTACAAGTTTTGAGTTCAATTTCTTTTAAGGTGCAGTTCCATTATAAGAATCTATCGATATAATTTTCAACTCTAACAAATTAATACTTTCGGAGATATGATTTTTCAAATTTTCAATATTAAATCGTAACTCGTATTAATATTGAATCACTGTATCGAAAATTAACGTCCGTATGTAATATCTATGAATGTCATCTGTGTTCATACATTTCATCATTGTCATCTCATCTACAGATAAGAAATATTAAGTCAAACAAAGTATAATTGATTGCAAAATGACCAACGGAATAAACTTAGCTATCGTAGATAGCTCTTGTATATTCCATATGATGATGATGAAAATATATACTTTGGTGAGTTAAACAAATTGGGTTCAGATTATCTCCAGTAAAAAGAAAACTAGAATATTGGCTAAGTTTCAATTGATATAATATAATTTTCATAGTAGATTTGAGGAATGAATATCTCGAATAAGTTCGTTATTCGGTAGAATTGGTCTTTTGGTTTTGGATAAATAATTTTTGGCACTCTTTGAGTTTGAGTTTAATTTCCGTGATGAAGTTCTATCATTAGAATCCATTTATATCATTCCCAACTCTGAGAAACCAATACTTCCAGAGATATGAGCAGGGCTTTCCCACTTTTCTTTGTAATAATTCTAATTGCTATGTGAATTAATCTATCAACATGTGAAATATGATTGATATTTTGAATTATGGTGAATTAGTCTAAACTCTACTTTCAAATCGTCCCAATATTTCATGTTCGTGCATTATATAGTAACTTTCTTTATTATTCCGAACTTTTCAAAAATTTTTATAATTTCAAGAAAATTTTCTGTTATATTAATTATTATAGGTAAATATTTTTTCAGTTTGATAGAAAATAATTTTTCTAAAATTTATATCAATTTATATGTAATAGGTCAGCGTAAATTTACTAAGTGTTACGAAATGTCTACACCATAAGGCTTGTTTCACATGCATACGGTTCCGTTCGTTTTCTGTTCAGTTTCGGTCACTGGCGATAAATGTGAAACGATTTTTCGGTACCGAATAGAAACCGTACAGCACCGAATACTCTCTCGACACGAATAGGTTTCTATCAGGTTTGGATTCGTGTGTAGGGAATACAGATCAACCGACGAGTTCACACAAACACGGTTTAATTTCGGTTTTAACTATAAAGTAATAAATATTTACATATGTTTTCTGTCACGTTCTGTGGCTCAAACCGAGCAGATTTGGTTCGACTCACTGATCAAGAATCCGTGGTCGAAATCCATTCTGTCCGGCCGGCCGGCTGTAGGCACGATAACTCTCGAACGGAATGAGCTAGAGAGTTGAAATTTTCAGAGTAGGTTTGAGGAATAAATATCTCGGCTAAGTTCGTTATTGGGCAAAATCGGACAGATGGTTTCGGAGTAACAAAAAAAAAATTTTTTTTTTACAAAACAAATTCCAAATTAATTTTTTTTTAATAAGCAGTTTTATCATAAGAATCTATTCATATCATTTTTAACTCTAACAAATTAATACTTTCGGAGATATGATTTTTCAAAATTTCAATGTAAATCGTATTTCTATACGTTTTCACAGAATGATAGAATTATTATGTGGGTATTCTATGAATTGTTATAGTGTCAACTTATTCTCCTGGGAAATGACGTTGTTTCATTCCAGCAATCGTATAAATATGAGAATGAACATATAATATAATACTTTTTGTTGGTTGATATTTTCATGCCGATGGTCAATCCATATGATGATGGGAATGGTAATGGTAAGTTAATAATATTGAGTTCAGAATATCTCCACTAAAAATTGGTTCAAGCCCTGTGGACAGGAGCTTTCTGGCGCTCTAGTTCAAACAGACAAATTGTATCTCCGAAAGTATTGGTTTCTCAGAGTTGGGAACTATATCAATGTATTCTTATGATAGAACTGCATCATAAAGGACATTCAATTCAAATAATAGTTTATTTATCAAGATTAAATGAGCAATCTGAGAATGAGAACTGCACCATGGAAGAAATCAAATTAAAATAGCTGAAATGAATTTGACTCCTTCTTATAGAACAGGATGAAATTTACGAGTATTACACAGATCATATAATAAAGCTTAGATAGAATAATTATAGCATTCTGTGAAAACATAGAATTACGTACGATTCATTATTGAAATTTAGAAAAATCATATTTCCGAAAGTATTAGCTTGTTGGAGTTGAAAATGATATCGATGGATTTTAATGATGAAACTACATCTTGAATAAAAATTACAGACATTTGGGCAAATTGATAAGCACTCAGTTCCGGAAACTAGAGTGCCAAAAAGTCCGCCTTCTCTCGTTCCGAAACCGAAAACCCGACAGCGTAGACACACCGGCTATCGGGCTCCTCGTACGATCTTGTCGATCTCCGGCATTAGAATAAAACGTCGGTACTTACCTGGGATATATATTCTTAATTTTCACTTTTCGACATAAAATCGCCACATGGGGGTTTATTTGACGGTGTTTTACCCTTGTCTCTCTAAGTCGATTTTGACGTTTACGAACCACCTATTAGCAAGGAATTAGACAATGTCATATCTCAGGAAAATAAGTTGACATTATGACAATTCATACATAGAATAATTATATAATTCTGTGAAAACGTAAAAATACGATTTTTTATTGAAATTTTGAAAAATCATATCTCCAAAAGTATTAGCTTGTTAGAGTTAAAAATGATATCATGGATTCTCATGATAAAACTGCTTATTGAAAAAAAATTAATTTGGAATTTGTTTTGTAAAAAAAAATTTTTTTTTTGTTACTCCGAAACCATCTGTCCGATTTTGCCCAATAACGAACTTAGCCGAGATATTTATCTGCCAAACCTATTCTGAAAATTTCAACTCTCTAGCTCATTCCGTTCGAGAGTTATCGTGCCTACGGCCAGCCGGCCGGCCGGACAGAATGAATTTCGACCACGGATTCTTGATCAGTGAGCCAAACCAAATCGCTTAAGACCATTTTCATCGAAACATTCGAAAATTACAGACATTTGGGCAAATTGATAAGCACTCAGTTCCGAGGAACTAGAGCGCCAAAAACAAAACTGGAATATTGGTTTATTGGAGTAGATTTGAGGAAAGATATATATTATCGTTCATCATAGAATTGAGGAATGAATATCTCGGATGAGTTCGTTGTTGGGTAGAATTCGTCTATTGGTTTGGATTGATAATTCTTGGCATTCTTGTTGAATTTAAATTCTTCTATGATGTTTGAATTCAATTCCTGCTAAGATGAAGTTCTAAATTTCAATAATGAATCGCACTTCTATGTTTTCAATGAATGCTATAATTATTCTATCTAAGCTTTATTATATGATCTGTGTTCATACTCGTACATTTCATCCTGTTCTATAAGAGAGAGTCAAATTCATTTCAGCTATTTTAATTTGGTTTCTTCCATGGTGCAGTTCTCATTCTCAGATTGCTCATTTAATCTAGATAAATTAACTATTATTTGAATTGAATGTCCTTTATGATGCAGTTCTATCATAAGAATAAATTGATATAATTCTCAATTCTGAGAAACCAATACACTCTTAATTCGAATTTACTATGGTAAATTCGAATTAAGTGTCCAATACAGGAGAATGGACAACATAATTTACCATGGTAAATTCGATTAAGGGTGTCCAATACAGAAGAATGGACAATAGAACATACGCGCAAAAGCTTCTGACTTCACGTCAGTGCTTGAACCAATTTTTTTTTTCGTGATTTTTTTGAAATTTTCTAGGGGTGCGCTTCTTAAAATTTTTTTTTTCGTCATTTTTTTCAAATTTTCTAGGGGTACGGTTCTTACAAAATTTCAAACACGTCTTTATGATGAATTTCTACTACTAGTTACCAAGCTTCAATTCGATCGAAGATTTATTTTTTGAGTTATCGAGGAAATAATATTCCAGGTGGGTATAACTCGGAAACCATTTGACCGATTATGCCCAAAAATGAACTCAACTCTCCATTTCGGATACGCAACCTACCCTGAAAATTGCAAGTCCCTGTCTCCTTTCGTTCGAAAGTTATCGAGACAATGGTCACCCATCTACTGAACTCACACAAGAATGCTCGAATCTCCAACAATATTCAACCGATCATGTTAAAACTTGAAACTTGGCAGTAGAGTTAGGTTATGAAGGCTCTTGCAAAATTTCAGCAATTTCAAACGAATAGTTACTGATATATAGATTTTTTTTTTCAATTTTCAATGATTTTTTTAAAATTTTTTACAAATATTATCCTCACGAAATTTTGCATGAATTTTCGCGTTGGCAATCTACAACTAATTACTATGTTTGAATTCAATCGGTTTAGTATTTTTTGAGTTAATGAGGAACAAAAAACAACCAAATTTCAGATGGCTATAACTCTAAAACGATCTGGCCGATTATGCTCATAAACAAACTGAGATGTTGCGTTCTGGTGCACATCCTAACCTGAAAACTTCAAGCCGCTATCTCTTTCCGTTCTCAAGTTATCGTGACAACAAAAATATTTTTCAATATTTTTTTTTAAATTTTCTAGCAATACGATTCGCACAAAACTTCACGAACGTGCTAAGGTTCATATTCTACAACTACTCACCAAGTTTCAATTCGATCGGATTTATATTGGTTGAAAACAAAATTATTACTCGGAAACCACTGGGCCGATTATGCCCATTAACGAACTTGGCCGTCGTATTGGGATACGCCACCCACCCTGAAAATTTCAAGTCGCTAGCTCTTTTCGTTCTCAAGTTATCGTGGCAACGGCCGGACAGAATCAAATATGACCTTGAATTCTTCATTGGGGAGTCGAACTAAATCGTTTGAGACTATTTTCGTCAAAAAATTCGAAAGTTACAGACATTTGGGCAAAACTATAACGCGATGTTCCCCAGAACATACGCGCAAAAATTTAATTTTTTTTTTAACACTTTACGGAAGCCTTATCAATACAAAACTTCGCATGTGTATAAAGGTAATTATTCTACAATTTGGTGCTAAATTTCAGATAGATTGAGTGATCAGTTGCGGAAATATTCGTAAAAAATATTTTTACTAAAAACAGCCATAACTCCGAAACCGCTTGATGGATTTTACCCGAGATATTTACGCTCCAAACCTACCCTGCAAATTGCAATCCTCTAACTCCTTTCGTTCGAGAGTTATCGTGTAAACGGCTGGACAGACCGGCCGGACAGAATAGATTTCGACCACGGATTCTTGATCAGTGAGTCGAACCAAATCGTTTAAGACCATTTTCAGCCAAAAATTCGAAAATTACAGACATTTGGGCAAATTGATAAGCAGTCTGTTCCAAGGAACAAGAGCACCAAAAGCACTGACGTGAAGTCAGTACTCTTTGGCGCGCGTGTTCACGGTGGCTAATTTGAATTGAATGATGAGTACTTCAAGCTCAGTGGATAGAGCGAGCCGAAGATCTACCCAAAGGATAGTGGACACCATTCACTGTCGGTTCAAAAATTAACAGTGCTACAAACATGATCATGATTATATTGACCCTCCCAAGTCTTTTCCAAGGAGATCCCTCATAATCTCCTAGGAGCGACTAAGGACAGTCAGTTGTGTTCTTTTTCAACTTTGTTACTCTATCCTTATGGCAGCTTAGATACAGCACCGACAGTGAATGGTGTCCACTATCCTTTGGGTAGATCTTCGGCTCGCTCTATCCACTGAGCTTGAAGTACTCATCATTCAATTCAAATTAGCCAACGTGCACACGCGCGCCAAAGAGTACTGACTTCACATCAGTGCTTTTTTATATTTTTTCAAACATCTTTATGACTTTTATTTTTGGCGCTCTTGTTCCTTGGAACAGAGTGCTTATCAGTTTGCCCAAATGTCTGTAATTTTCGAATTTTTGGCTGAAAATGGTCTCAACCGATTTGGTTCGACTCACTAATAAAGAATTTGTGGCCGGCCGTCCATTAACACGATAACTTTCGAACGAAAGGAGTTAGATGATTGAAATTAGCACTGTAAGTTTGGAACGTAAATATCTCGTACGAGTTCGGACGATATCCACCAAGCGGTTTCGGATTTATGGCCGTTTTTAGTAAAAAAATTTTTATGAATATTTCCGAAACCGATCACTCGATCTATCTGAAATTTAGCATCAAATTATAGAATAATGACCTTTATAAGCATGCGAAGTTTTGTATTGATCGGGTTGCCGTAAAGTGTCAATTTTTTTTTTATTTTTAAATTTTGTTTCTACAATAACTCCCAAACAGAATTAGCTAGGCAGTTGGAATTTTCAGGGTAGGTTTGGGAGATAAATATTTCGGTTACGTTCTTTATTGGGCAAAATAGGCCAAATGCTTTCAGAGTAACGAAAAAAAATTTTTTTTAACTTACAAATTTCAAATTAAATTTTTTTAAGATGCAGTTTCACCATGAAAATCTATTGATATTATTTTCAACTCTAAAAAGCTAATACTTTCAGAGATATGGTTTTTCTAAATCTCAATAATGAATCGTACTTCTATGTTTTCACAGAATGCCATAATTATTCTATCTATGAATTATTATAGGATCTGCGTTCATACTCGTACATGTCATCCTGTTCTATAACAGAGAGTCAAATTCATTTCAGCTATTAAAATTTGATTTCTTCCATGGTGCAGTTCTCATTCTCAGATTTCTCATTTAATCTTCATAAATAAACTATTATGTGAATTACATTTCCTTTATGATGCAGTTCTATCATAAGAATACATTGATATCATTCCCAACTCTGAGAAACCAATACTTTCGGAGATATGATGTGTCAAAGTTTGAACAAGAGCGCCAAAGCTCCTGTCCACAGGGCTTGAACCAATTTTCCTTTCTCAAATAGTGCTGAAGTTATATCACTTCCAGTCATGGGATGTAGAAACAGAATATGTTTCTTGCAATGTGCATGGATACTTGTTGAGGCTATCAGTCGAGTATATTTTTGTTTCAACATCTTTTTTTCCTGGTTTAAAAGAAAATTGTATGCTGATCAAGTATTTGTATGTCTGCTATAAGAAGTATCAACAGATCTATGTCTTCGCCAACGATAATTGTAGTATTATTTATTGATTTTTCAATCGCTGTTTCAGCTATTAAGACTTCTCAATAAGCATTTCAATTAATTTTCTTTTGTTAAATCGATTAGATAAGAAGTTTTCTTGACTTTCATCGATTCTTTGAAGTGCACTTCACAAGATAATAGAAACGGTAGCGGTTCGTCTTAATTGTTCCATCGGTTCGATATTTTTACTGGTATCAGAGTAATATCAAAAATGTCTCGGAACAATAAAATTCGGAATATCCGCCAGTGTGGAGGTCGTTCGTATAGTAGATTTCACAAAGTTCCAAATCCCCTATAATATAAGTATATTTTTCACAAAACGCCCCAGTTTTTAAGACACTTAAATACATAAATAAACAACAATAGAGTTTACGCCTTGGTGTATGGTTTACCGTATGTGAGTGTATTCTAGTCGCTTTCTCAGCGCTCTACTCCGAAAACGGTTGATTTTGCAGAAAAATGCAAGGGTATTTTTTGTAGATAATTTCACTACGAAACATTTTTATTCTGACCACTATTGCCTCCGAGCAATAAGTAGCGAGATATTCGCGAAAAACTGATTTTCATGACGATTTGACCTTTATAACTTTTTTCGGCAATCGTCCGGGAAATGCCCACTTCCCGGACGCCTTTTCTTTGAGAAAGAAGCATTTCCCGGCCTAGTCCGGGAAGTACGTACTTCCCGGACTAGGCCGGAAGAATCACGTCGTTTTGGTCATTGTAAATATGAAAATCTTGGTAGGTATATTTTTGATAAATGAAGTTACCATAGCACTGAGAAAACGACTGACAGTTCAGATAAAATTAGTTGTCAACATGTGATATTTTCTGTTCTGTTTAATTTGACTAAGAATCAAAATATATAAAAAAGAAATGTGTCGTCTCATTGATTTGTTATTCTACACGGTTGCCGAAAAAATATTGTACGCAACACGCCCGAAAAATGTTTTTTTGGACTCATAGACTTCTAGGACTCGCTTACGCTCGTCCTAGAATTTTGTCTATTCGTCCAAAAAAACCCTATTTTCCGGACTTGTTACGTAAATTACTATTTTAGTCGGCACGATATCAATGTCGATTTTTCATATCTTCATTACAACGCCGTATTAAAGGTGTATACAAAAATTCAGCTCACTAGGAATTTTTCCGCAGAGTTGAGGTTTAAAATGCCTAAAATGATTGGATTATGTGTCAATTAAACTGATACTGATTGTTGAGTAGGATATCTAACTAATCCAATGCTGGCATAAACTAGTTACAAATGTGGTAGATAGTGTATTGAGCTAGGAACCGTAGGGTCTCGTGTGGAAATACCGTGTAGAAATACATTTTCTCTATTTCAGTATTGTAATGAGTCCATTCCAGCACAAAAAACAGTGCTGGAATGAACTCATTCCCGCATTGTTTCTAGTAATATTTTTCGTTTTGTGGTAGTCAGCACTGAGATTCGATCCTATCAAATTTCAACACACGTCAATTGACAATAATATAATCTGGAAATAGTGTAATAATTTTTGAGAGGAAAAGTTTTATTTTCATTAAAAAATATGGCCAATGTGGTTCTAGCCAACATGATATGCCTAAGAGGGCGTAAGGGGATAGTAACAAAGTTAAACCAAAACAGAACGGATCAATTCGAACAAATTCATAAAAGCACATCGAGGTTGAGGGGCCTTCTTCGAAGACATAGTAGGTTCGGAATAATGGGTATTATTATTATTTATCATGAGTAAGTTTTTACCCCGCATTAGGACAGGGTTTGCAGTTAATGTGATTTCATTAACAAACTGTAATAAAGAACATATAAGATATCAACGACACGGTGTACTGAAGGGTTTTTTGAATCAATATTTTCTCGTACTCGTACTGGAGTAGATAAGTAAATATAAATAAATTGAGCATTTAACCGTTTCCATAACATTTTTTACCGAGCTCAAGGTCAAAATCGAATATCGTCATCGTCAATTTATTCATTAAAATGAATAATTCATGTGTAATTACCAGCCTTTCGAACATCATAATTATATTTCAGAAGATGATGACATTACATAGAGATATCACTGTTTATGCACATTTTGTCGAATAAATAATTTATTCGAACGTTTACTTGGGGCAAAAGTAAATATTTTTCTGAATCCACAATAATTATGGATTTATGTTTATTTATTATTAACGCGAATAATTTCATGTTGAAACGCAAAGAAAAAAACTTCATCTCCTCCTGTAATACATTGTACTTGAATATTAAGTCAAATAAAACTGCACTGACCCGAATTCCGTTTCTAGCTCAGCGGATAGAGCGTTTGACTTGGAACCGGACATTTTCTAGCAAGAAGGTTGTAGCCACCATTACTCAGGTCAAATATTAACAGTGCTGTGCCTAAAGTGTCGTAAAGACACATAAACAAAGCCTACACAGAACATTACTGATTCTGCTAACTGGCACAAGCTCCTGGGAGCTTCTGAGTAGTCTCCTAGGGAAAGACCTAGAAGTCAGTATAATCATATACTAATAATCATAATCATGCCATTAGCAACGCGCCAAAGTAGGCTGTCCTCAAGAGGGCTTTTTTAACTATATTTTTTTTTTCATAGTGAGGTCACTCTGCTTTGGGGTGCTTGCTAATCAAACTTTGATAAATCATATCTCCGAAAGTATTGGTTTTTCAGAGTTGGGAATGAAATCAATGGATTCGTTTAGAAAAAAAACAAGAGTGCCAAAAGTTATGAATCTGAAACCACCCAATACCCAATAACAAACTTATCCGAGATATTCGTTCCTGAAAATTATATTATATCAATTGAAAAGTCAATGTTCCAGTTTTATAATTAATGGAGATATTCTGAACCCAATTTGATTAACTTACCAAAGTATATATTTCTATCATCACATGTATTATCCAAGGGCATTATATTTATCATCCAGATATTATAATATCTTATTATCCTCATAATTCTACGATAGCTGAGATTATTTTATTGGTCGTTTTGCATTCAATCATACTTCGTTTTCTTTAACAGGAGGTATTTTATATCATGAGTAA
Organism: Halyzia sedecimguttata; assembly: GCA_937662695.2. Lineage (NCBI taxonomy): Eukaryota > Metazoa > Arthropoda > Insecta > Coleoptera > Coccinellidae > Halyzia > Halyzia sedecimguttata. The sequence goes on along the minus strand of OW569416.2, from coordinate 1,747,066 downwards.
CGAATTTTGAATAGAGCCAGAAATAAATATGACATGTCCCATTTATCAGTAGACTTTCTATTGTCTAAGTCGGTAGATAAGATGACATGTATGAACACAGATGATGAAATCTATAGATACAAATATGGATGTTCATTTTCGATTACAGCATTCTGTGAAATCATAGAATAAGTGTTTGTAATTGAAAAATCATATCTCCAAAAGTATTAGCTTCTTAGAGTTGAAAATATACATATATATATATATGTATATTTTCAACTCTAAGAAGCTAATACTTTTGGAGTATATTTCGAATAAAAACTTAAAAAAAAAAATTACGAGACCAAAAAGGAGACTCTTGGGTAGCGCTGTACATGTGGTCTCGGTATCGACCATAATATTTTTCAAATCTTCTCTACTCGTCTCGTCTCACTTTTCCGAGGCGAGAACGAGACGAGACGAGACGAGAAAAATCTCGCTCTTGTGCGATGCCTTAACAAATTTCAAATTAAATTTTTTTTGAGATGCAGTTTCATCATAACAATCCATTGATATTATTTTCAAAGTTCAAAAGAATATATATATATATATTCTTTTGAACTTTGAAAATAATATCAATGTTATTGTTATGATGAAACTGCATCTCAAAAAAAATTGAATTTGAAAGAATATATATATATATTCTTTTGAACTTTGAAAATAATATCAATGGATTGTTATGATGAAACTGCATCTCAAAAAAAATTGAATTTGAAATTTGTTAAGGCATCGCACAAGAGCGAGATTTTTCTCGTCTCGTCTCGTCTCGTTCTCGCCTCGGAAAAGTGAGACGAGACGAGTAGAGAAGATTTGAAAAATATTATGGTCGATACCGAGACCACATGTACAGCGCTACCCGAGAGTCTCCTTTTTGGTCTCGTAATTTTTTGTTTAAGTTTTTATTCGAAATATTAGAAAAGGTCTGAATAGACAACAATATATTTTAAATAATATCAAATCTGGTGACCATCTGTGAAATATTTTATTGAAATAAAAAAAAAACTCAATGCACACTTTTGCAAATTTTCGTGAGGATCGCGTGACATGAAAAAGATCAAAAAATTACTATTATTTTGCGGAATACTTTGCTTGAAATGCCGAAACCTATCTTTGCGCTTATGTTCTGGGGAACATCGCGTTTTCATTTTCCCCAAATGTCTGTAACTTTAGAATTTTTTTAAGAAAATGGTCTCAAACGATTAAGTTCGACTCCACAATGAAGAATTCGAGGTCAAATTTGATTCTGTCCGGCCGGCCGTTCGGCCGTCCGTTGCCACGATAACTTGAGAACGAAAAGAGCTAGCTACTTGAAATTTTCAGGGTAGGTGGCGTATCCCAATACGACGGACAAGTTCGTTAATGGGCATAATCGGCCAAGTGGTTTCCGAGTAATAATTTTGTTTTCAACCAATATTGATCCGATCGAATTGAAACTTGGTGAGTAGTTGTAGAATATGAACCTTAGCACGTTCTTGAAATTTTGTCCGAATCGTATGGCTAAAAAATTTTAAAAAAATTATTAAAAAATATTTTTGTTGTCACGATAACTTGAGAACGGAAAGAGATAGCGGCTTCAAGTTTTCAGGTTAGGATGTGTACCAGAACGCGACATTTCAGTTCATTTATGAGCATAATCAGCCTTACGGTTTTAGAGTTATAGCCATCTGAAATTTTCTGAAATTTGGTGGTTTTTTGTTCCTCATTAACTCGGAAAATACTGAACCGATTGAATTCAAACATGGTTATTAGTTGTAGAATGCCAACGCGAAAATGTTTGCAAAATTTGGTGAGGATAGCATTTGTAGAAAATTTTTAATAAATCATTGAAAAAAAAAATTCTATATATCAGTAACTATTCGTTTGAAATTGCTGAAATTTTGCAAGAGCCTTCATAACCTAACTCTACTGCCAAGTTTCAAGTTTTAATACGATCGGTTAAATATTGTTGGAGATTCGCGCATTCTTGTGTGAGTTCAGTAGATGGGTTACCGTTGCCTCGATAACTTTCGAACGAAAGGAGATAGGGACTTGCAATTTTCAGGGTAGGTTGCGTATCCGAAAGGGGCAGTTGAGTTCGTTTTTGGGCATAATCGGTCTAACGGATTCCGAGCTATACCCACCTGGAATATTATTTCCTTGATAACTCAAAAAATAAATCTTCGATCGAATTGGTGCTTGGTAACTAGTAGTAGAAAATCAACATAAAGACGTGTTTAAAATTTTGTAAGAACCGTACCCTTAGAAAATTTGAAAAAAATGACGAAAAAAAAAATTTTAAGAACCGTACCCCTAGAAAATTTTAAAAAAATCACGAAAAAAAAATTGGTTCAAGCACTGACGTGAAGTCAGAAGCTATTTCGCGTATGTTCTATTGTCCATTTTTCTGTATTGGACACCCTTAATCGAATTTACCATGGTAAATTATGTTGTCCATTCTCCTGTATTGGACACTTAATTCGAATTTACCATGGTAAATTCGAATTGAGAGTGTCCAATAAAGGAGAATGGACAACATAATTTACCATGGTAAATTCGATTAAGGGTGTCCAATACAGAAGTATGGACAATAGAACGTACGCGCAAAAGCTTCTGACTTCACGTCAGTGCTTGAACCAATTTTTTTGAGGTTCATGCTGCCCTTTCCGGGCATTTTTCGTTATGAGCATGCGCAGATGAGAAGTCATTTAACTGCTGTAGTTTTTGTCGGAGAGGATTGGGGTTTTGGGGTAGCGGATGCTATGCCTTCATAGAATCCAGATCCCTGATGAGGGTCTGCGCATGCGTGGACTAAAGATGCGATATCTCCCGAACCACTAGTGTTGGAGAATCGGAGTTTTTTGTAAGGAGTGTGATTTTGAAAGGACTTTTAGCCACGAGTAGATTGCGCATGCGCAGAAGATAAGTGACTGTTTTTGGGTTGGATGGGTTATGTTGGGAGTGCTGAGCCGATATTGTGAGGTTTTAAAAGAATATTCATGGCAATTCAGTGCAAGGACAAGTTAGTTTGGGGGATGTAGCGTTGTTACCGAGTTAAAGTGTGCGTACCGTGGCCCTGGCGCTAATTTTGAAATTTATGTTACCCCTTACGGGCATTTTTCGTTATGCGCATGAGCAGACCATCAATGATTTAACTGCTGGTGTTTTTGTAAGAGTGGATTGGGGTTTTGGGGTGGCGGATGCTATTCTTCCATAGAATCCCCTGGTAAGGGTCTGCGCATGCGTGGATTAAAGATGTGATATCTCCTGAACCACTGATGTTGGATAATCGGAGTTTTTTGTAAGGTGTGTGATTTTGAGAGGACTTTCAACCGCAAGTAGATTGCGCATGCGCAGAATAGAAGAGACTGTTTTTAGGTTTTAAGGGTTATGTCGAGAGCGCCAGGCCAATATTGTGAGGTTTTAAAAGAATATTTATGGCAATTCAGTGCACGGAGAAGTCAGTTTGGGGGATGTAGCGTTCTTTCCGAGTTGAAGTGTCCGTACAGTTGCCCTGGGGCTAATATTGAAATCGATGTTACCCCTTACGGGCAGTATTCGTTATGCGCATGAGCAGACCCTACGTGATTTAACTGCTGGTGTTTTCGTCAGAGAGGATTGGGATTTTGTGGTGGCGGATGCTATTCCTACATAGAATCCGCTGGTGAGGGTCTGCGCATGCGTGGATTCAAGATGCGATATCTCCTGAACCACTAATGCTGGAGAATCGGAGTTTGTTGTAAGGTGTGTGATTTTGGGAGGACTTTAAGCTGCAAGTAGATTTCGCATGCGCAGAATAGAAGTGACTGTTTTTGGTTTGTACGGGTTATGTTGGGAGTACTGATCCAATATCGTGAGGTTTTAAAAGAATATTCATGGCAATTCAGTGCACGCACCAGTCAGTATGGGGGATGTAGCGTTGTTTCTGAATTGAAGTGTCTGTACCGTGGCCCTGGGGCTAATTTTGAAAATGATGTCACCCCTTACGGGCAGTTTTCGTTATGCGCATGAGCAGACCATCAGTGATTTAACTGCTGGTGGTTTCGTCAGAGAGGATTGGGATTTTTGGGATGGCGGATGCTATTCTTCCATAGAATCCCCTGGTGAGGTTCTGCGCATGCGTGGATTCAAGATGCAATATCTCCTGAACCACTAGTTGTGTGGAGAATCGGAGTTTTTTGTAAGGTGTGTGATTTTGGGAGGACTTTCAGCCGCAAGTAGATTGCGCATGCGCAGGAGAGAAGTGACTGTTTTTGGGTTGTAGGGGTTATGTTGGGAGTGCTGAGCCAATATTGTAAAACTTTAAAAGGATATTCGTGGCAGTTTAGTGCACGGATAAGTCAGTTTGGGGATGTAGCGTTGTTTCCGAGTTGAAGTGTCCATACCATGGCCCTAGGGCTAATTTTGAATTCGATGTTACCCCTTACGGTCATTTTTCGTTATGCGCATGAGCAGACCATCAGTGATTTAACTGCTGGTGTTTTCGTCAAAGAGGATTGGGGTTTTGGGGTGGCGGAATCTATTCCTCCATAGAATCCCCTGGCGAGGGTCTGCGCATGCGTGGATTCAAGAAGCGATATCTCCTGAACCACTTGTGTTGGAGTATCGGAGTTTATTGTGAGGTGTGTAATTTTGGGAGGCTTGCAGCCACGAGTAGATTGCGCATGCGCAGACGAGAAGTGACTGTTCTTGGGGTTTATGGGATATGTTGGGAGTAATGAGCCGATATTGTGAGATTTTAAAAGAATATTCATGTCAATTCAGTGCACGGACACAAGTCAGTTTGGGGGAAATAGCGTTGTTTCCGAGTTGAAATGTCTGTATGGTGGCCCTGAGACAAATTTATGAATAACTATATTCGGTAGATCTATATTAAAATACGTTCAGATTTGGAGAAGAGGCAATTGCGTTCCTAACGGAGGTCCCACAACCGCAATTTTTTTCAATCTACGGTAAAGCTAACAGCCAAACTGTATTGATAGCTATATTTGTTAAAGGAACTTGAAAAAAAAGCACTGACGTGAAGACAGTACTCCTTGGAGCGCGTGTTCACGGTGGCTAATTTGAATTGAGTGATGAGTACTTCGAGATCAGTGGTTAGAGCGAGCCAAAAATCTATCCAAAGGATAGTGGACACCATTCACTGTCGGTTCAAAAATTAACAGTGCTATATCTAAGCTGCCATCAGGATAGAGTACCAATGTTGGAAAAGAATACAACTGACTCTCCTTAGGCGCACAAGCTCCTAGAAGATTTGGGAGGGTCAGTATAATCCTAATCATGTTTATAGCACGCGCGCCAAAGCAGATTGACTTAACAATCAAAGAAAAAGTGTAAAAAGTCAATCTGCTTTGGCGCGCTTGCTATAAACATGATTAGGAATATACTGACCCTCCCAAATCTTCTAGGAGCTTGTGCGCCTAAGGAGAGTCAGTTGTGTTCTTTTCCAACTTTGTTACTCTATCCTGATGGCAGCTTAGATACAGCACCGACAGTGAATGGTGTCCACTATCCTTTGGGTAGATCTTTGGCTCGCTCTATCCACTGATCGTGAAGTACTCATCATTCAATTCAAAGAAGCCACCGTGAACACGCCCGCCAAGGAGTACTGACTTCACGTCAGTGCTTTTTTTTTAAGATAGATGGGTTATCTTACTCTCGGTTGAGTATATGTGTCTATAAACTAGCGAGACGAGACGTGACCACTGATAACGAGATGAGACCGAGACTCAAACGAGACTTAATTTTTTGGGAATTGACGAGACCGAGACGAGATTTTTCATACTTAAGTCTACTCTCAGCACGTGTGAAGTTCTAAAATGTGTAATGTAAAAATGGTCAATAACGTACTTAACTGAGATATTTATCGCCCAAAAATAATCTGAAAATGTCAACTATCTAGCTCATTCCGTTCGAGAGTTATCGTGTTAACGGACGGACCAGACCAGCTGGACAGAATCGATTTTGACCAACGATTCTAAATCAGTGAGTCGAACCAAATCGTTTAAGAACATTTTCATCCGAATATTGGTTCAAGCACTGACGTGAAGTCAGGAATTTACCATGGTAAATTCGATTAAGAGTGTCCAATACAGGAGAACAGACAATAGAATTCACCATGGTAAATTCGATTAAGAGTGTCCAATACAGGAGAATGGACAATAGAACATACGCGCAAAAGCTCCTGACTTCACGTCAGTGCTTGAACCAAGTTTTTTTTCGTAATTTTTTAAAAAATTTCTAGGGGTACGGTTCTTACAAAGTATTAAACACGTCATTAAGTCGATATTCTGCAAGTAGTTACCAAGCTTAAATTCAATCGAGTCTATATTTTTTTAGTTATCAAGGTAGGTATAACTCTGAAATCGTTGGGCCGATTATGCCCGAAAACGAACTTGACTACCCTATTCGGATACACTACCTACCTTGAAAATTGCAAGTCCCTTTCTCGTTTCGTTCGAAAGTTATCGAGGCCATCCAGCTACTGAACTCACACAGGCTGCTCCGATCTCCAACAATCCGACCGTGTTCAAACTTGAAACTTGGCAGTAGAGTTAGGTTCTGAAGGCTCTCGCAAAACTTCAGAGATGTCGGAGGAATAGTTTCTGATATATAACATTTTTTTCAATGATTTTTAAAAAAAATTCTAGAAATTTTGCAAGAATTTTTGCGTCGGCATACTACAACTAGTAACCATGCTTTAATTGGATTGGTTCTGTATCCTTAGAGTTATTGAGGAAATAACAACCAAATTTCAGATTGTTATAACTCCAAAACCGTTTGGTTGCGACTTTTTCCGAGTTTGATTATGCCTATAAACAAACTCGGAATTCGCATTCGGCTGCGTAACCAACCCTGAAAATTACAAATCGCTATCTCTTTCTGTTCTCAAGTTATCGTGAGATACATAATAATCCTTCGTAATTTTTTTAAAATTTACTAAAGGTACAATCCTCACAAAATTCCAAACAAGTCTTTATGTCGATACTCTTTAACTAGATACCAAGATTTCAATTCGATCGGGTCTGTATTATTTGAGTTATCGAGAAAATAATATTCCAGATTGTTATACTTCCGAAACCGTTGGGCCAATTATGCCCAACAACGAATTTAACCCCATTCGGATGCGCAACCAAGCCTGTAAATTTCAACTTTCAACTCCTACATCTTTTCGTTCGAGAGTAATCGAGGCAACGGTCACCCATCCAACTACTGACCTTATCCAAGCCTGCTCGGATCTTCGAAAATATACATCCGATCATGTTCAAACTTGGAATTTGGTAGTAGAGTTAGGTTTGGAAGGCTCTCGCTAAACTTCAGTGATATCGGCCGAATAGTTTCTGATATATATATATAATTTTTTTCAATTATTTTTCTTTGATTTTCTAGTGATATGATTCTCGCGAAATCTTGCAAGAATTTTTGAGCCGCCACTTTACAACCAGTAACCAAGTTTGAATTGGATCGGTTTTGTATTTTTCGAGTTATTGAGGAAATAAGACCCAAATTTCAGATGGGTATAACTCCAAAACCGTTTAGCCGATTATGCCTATTAATAAATACAAATGTCCCATTCGGATTCACAACCTACCCTAAAAATTGAGTCTCTATCTCTTTCCTTTCTCGGGTTATGGAGACGTAAATAATATTTTTGAATAATTATTTTAAAATTTTCTAGCGACACGATTCTCCCAAAATTTCACAAATGGCTTCGTATTTGTATTGTACAACCGTTGGGCCGATTATGCCCATTAACGAACTTGTCCGTCGTATTTGAATGCGCCACCTACCCTGAAAATTTGAAGTCGCTATCTCTTTTCGTTCTCAATTTATCGTGGCAACGGCCGGCCAGCTCGTTTGGGACCATTCTCTGGATTCAAATCTGTGTACATAATATCCCTTTTATTTGAGGTAAATCGTATACAAGAGAAACATTGCGACCACTAGAAGTGAGAAAGTTGGAGCATAAGAACAACTTGAGAAATAGAGACATACAAAAATAAAGAATAGCAGAGCTTGTATGTAGAATCCATCGAGATCACATGATGGATTGGAGTAAGATAAAGATTCCGATGACAGAGTTTGATTTCATTAATAGTACACTTAAGGAGTCGACTTGTATTTTGTTGAACAGGCAATGCAATTTTTCAAATTGCACCTAGATCAAGTAGATCTAGGGCTACCCTCGTACGTATCCCGTTTCTATTTGGTGTCTCTAGGCATATAATCACAGGTTTCGATGTAATGTTTGCACTTTCACATCGTACGAACATTTTTTTCAAACAGAAGAACAATAAACAATAGGTTACCACCTCCTCTGTCAGTTCCAGAGTATTTTTAACATATTTAATTATTGCATGACCTCAGTAATGGATCCAGGGTGACATGTCTATAAACTGGTGTATGCACTGATTCTATTTTGTTTTGTCATTTTCCGGAACATGGTAGATTCTAGTTTTGGGGTTTGCAATAATTCATTAGTTAAATTTTCACAATACCCAAATATGTAAACGTGTGAGCTTAAAGTTCAGATGTTAGTATAACGATATATTAATATCCTTTTGATTGAGAACTTAAGATGTGTTAGAAGAGGTTGGTGTAACGGGGTACGATATAATTCGATGTATGATACAAGAGAGGTTAAAACCTCAGCAAAAAACTCTGTCTCCCCGTGAGTATTGTGAATTTAAAAAATTGAATTTGTTTACGAAATTAGCTAAAATATTGATGGGAATTTCTTTCTTCAATATGAATTCCTTCGTGAAAATACAGAAAGATTTCTCCAAGGTACCCGAAACTCCTAACAAATGGAAAGGGAAGAGAAGAAAAACGAACAAATTAAAAATAATACATAACCGCTCTTACAAAAATACTCCTTTGTAGCCGCATGGATCTGTCGAATAAGAATAGCCTCCGCTAATTTTCAAAGATACTCACTCTTGTTCTTAGAAATCTCTTCCATATTTGAATTTAAAAAGGTTAATGTCGCTGCTCGTAAGGATAGGAAGGATTTTTCAAAACCAGGTTTGTCCAATACAAGCGATGATTATTCAGAACTTCAGATGTTCGATGACCGCTCAGGACCCTAACGTAGGGCTATTATCTCCCAATCTCCCATAGATATATGCTTCACTTTCTATTGTATAACGAAAAAAACGAGCCGGAAAATTTACGTTATAGTTGGATATGTCATCATGACATACCAAATACATACGAAATTATAACAAAACGTAATACTTTTGACAGTGGGTTGAAGCCAGCTGTTCCAAAGGCCGGGTCTACACTTCAGAACTCCCGAACGAGAGCGTAATCAACGAAACAGTTTACAGTTCCGGATACATTTATACAGGTTGTTTCACGAGGAGAGGTAAAAACTTGTTATTAAGTTAGGGGGATCTAGGTAAATCTGAATAATATTCATGTACGAGCCTCATGTCTTCCCATTGAGATATATAGGCCATAGGGTGATTCATCGAAATGTGCCAAAATATTGAAAAAAAAGTTACAAACGCTGTTTTGTCTGAACAATTGTGAAGAACCAAGAAATTCAGTTGATATGAATAGACTACAAATATATAGCTTTGAAGTTTCGAATTAGTTTATTCAAAGTTGTATAGAATAAATAGAAAGGGAAAATATGCTAGATCATATACAATGATCAATACGAATCAAACAGTCAAATCACAGATTTTTTTCAAAATATCCTGCCACAGCATCTCTGCATTTCAAACCACGTTTTGAGATTGTGCCATATCAATCTCAATGACTTTCTTGATGATATTCATACCTTTTCACGGGTATCTGTATTTCGCTGTAACAGTTAAATCCTACTATATGGATCTGAACGCCATAAACTTTGCTTTTTTGTATGCCCATAAGAAGTAGTCAAAATGAGTTAGATCAGAAGATCTTGGTGGCCAAGCTACATGACTACCACGGTTCCTAACATCTATGGAAAAATGAGGTGTGGCTCCATCGTGTTGGAACCTCATACCTCTTTGAGCAACATCTTTCAGTGAATTTCAAAGGACAAATTGCAAGAAATCCAATAAACCTATCCGGTTATTATAGCTTCGAAAACATCCTATCAAATGGTGATTGTAAATTCCACACCACACGTTTATTGAGAATTTATTCTAAGAGTGTTTTTGAGTGATAGCATGAGCAGTCTCTTCATCTCCAACATGCGAATTTCGAGAATTGTAACTTCCATGAATTGCGACTCATGCTTGAATGAAAAGCAAGAAATTGCATCATCTACAAAATTCTAATCGGGTAACTTCATCTGGTGGTTCTAGTGGATGAACAGCATGTTCAGCGTACAATGTACATGATGTGGATGTAGTTTTTCTTTCCTTTGCATTCTCCATATGTACTCTAGTTTGTAGATTTATAAGACGACTATTTATACTTCGAATCCTGCCTTACCAAGTTGATAATTAATGTTTCTTCGTTCTAATTATGTCTTATGGAACTGCAACAGGAAAATGCTGCATGCTCTCGAATATGTCGGAAGACGTGAAAAAATGTTTTATGATTTGAAACTCTACGGCCTGCAAAGCGTCTACCATATTATTGTACAGAACTCTACAATTACCATTACAGAAACCATAAACGAATATCATGTCTGCGTATTCCTCGTTCGAATATAGGTTAGGCAAAGTAAGAAAATTACACCAACACTCATTGAACTTACACTTGGAAACAACTATAGGAAACTGGTCACTTGATAATCGGGAACATAACAATCTGAATAATGCTGAAATGTCGAATATTGAGTAATCTGCGGAATGAAATTCCGCACAAAACTGATTCTGACGCATAGTTTCTGAAATATAAAATTTTTCAAGATGAAAATTTAACCTTAAACTGACAAAAATGCTGTATTCACCTCTATTGCATCCGCTTAATCGAATTTATCATGGATATACCGCCGTATTCACAAAGCATTCAATCTCCCTTAAGTCCTAACTGAGGTCCTCAGTTAAGGATAAATTTGAATCGGAACCTCAGTTAACGTATGTAACGGTGGTGAAACAGGCCTGTTTCACGTTAATTTTCACGTTAACGGAGGTTGCGATTCAGATTTATCCTTAACTGAGGACCTCAGTTAGGACTTAACGGAGATTGAATGCTTTGTGAATACGGCGGATTGACTGTTTTGTCAGCTGTTATTGTATTCTATCGGGAGTTGAAATTCGCTAAATATATATATAATATACAAAAAAACCTACTGCTCAAGTAATTTCAGGATACGACATTCACGAAATGTATCGTGGCAAGGGTTACCCATCCAGCTACTGAACTCACCCAAGCCTCCTCATTTCTCCAACAATATGAATCTGACCGTGTTCAAACTTGGAACTGTAAAGTTAGTATTCGAAAGCTCTCGCGAAATTTCAGCGATTTCGGGTGGATAGTTTCAGAGATATGAAATTTATTCAATGATATTCAATAATTTTTTAAACATTTTCTAGTGATACGATCCTGACAAAATTTGTTCGTCAGCATTCTACAGTTACTTGCCATGTTTGAATTGGATCGGATTAGTATTTTCTGAATTATTGAGGAAACAACAAGAAAATTTCAGATAGGCATAACTCCGAAACTATTTGGCCGATTATGCCTACTAACGAACTCAAATGTTGCATTCGCATACCTACGCTAAAAACTGCGAGTCGTTATCTCGTCCCCTTCTCGAGTTATCGTGGGATAAATCATATTTTTTAATAATTTCTGGTGATACGGTATTCTACAACTAGTTACCAAGTTTCAATTTGATCGGATCTGTATTGGTTGAAAACAATATTTGTAATTGAAAACCGTTGGACTGATTATGCCCATTAACGAACTTGTCTGTCGCATTGGGACACGCCATCTACCCTGAAAATTTCAAGTAGCAATCTTTCTCCGTTCTCAAGTTATTGTGGCAACGGCCGGACAGAATCAACTTTGACCTCGAATTCTTCAACAGTGAGTCGAACCAAATCATTAGAGACCATTTTCGGCAGAAAATTTGAACATTACAGACATTTTTGCAAAATGATAGCATGATGTTCCCCAGAACATGCGCACAAATATTACAGAAATAAAAAGATCAAGAATACTCATCTCAAGATCCAACCCAAAGTGTACTCAACCCACCAACCTCGCTTTCAAGGAGCTCCCAAAGAACTTGTATGAAGAGTCTGTACAAAATAATGTTCTATTTATTAGTTTCGCTATACTGTACAAAAAAGTCATCTCCTACTCCTAGAGACTAGTGCTATGGGCCTGGATGTGTGACCTATTCTTCCTTCTGACATTCACATTGTGAACATCAGTCCGGAATGTGATTATGTTTTATACATAGGTAAGGCGGTGTTTTAGTTTACAAGCCTTGTGGACAGGAGCTTTGGCGCTCTTGTTCAAACGTTGACAAATCATATCTCCGAAAGTATTGGATCTCAGATTCGGATTATTTCAGTTTTGTTTTTACTGGAGATATTCTGAATCCAATTTTTTTTTAACTTACAAAGTACATATTTCCAACATCATAAATATTATCCAGGAGCTATCCATGATAGCTGAGATTGTATCATGGTTCATTTTGCATTCACTCATAATTTGCTTTCTAGCACAGGAGGTATTTTATATCAAGCATTTTGAATAGAACCAGAAATAATATGACATTATCCTCAGTTTGAAATCTCTTATCTGTAGACAGAGACAATACCTGCTATTTCTCTATGAGATGACAATCACAGAACACTAATATATGACAATGACAACACTTAGAATATATCTTACGTAGGGTATATTCTGTGTGATATGTATGAACACGGATCAAATTCATATTTACGATGACAGCATTCTGTGAAAGCATAGAATTGGGACTCAAAGTTGAAACTTTGGAAAATCATATCTCTGAAAGTATTAGCTTGTTGGAGTTGAAAATGAGATCAATGGATTCTTATAATATAATTGCATCTTAAAAAAATTGAACTTGAAATTTGTAATGTAAAAAAATATATTTTTTTCGTTACTCTGAAACCATCTGGCCGAGATATCTACCTCCTAAACCTACCCTGAAAATTTCAACTGCCTAGCTCATTCCGTTCGAGAGTTATCAAGGTTACGACCGGCCGGACAGAATCAATTTTGACCGCGGATTCTTGATCAGTGAGTCGAACCAAATCGCTTAAGACCATTTTCAGCTAAAAATTCAAAAATTATAGACATTTGGGCAAATTGTAAAGCACTCTGTTCCGAGGAACAAGAGCACCAAAAAAATTTTGAAGTAGGGACTACTAGACTGAATAATAAACCTGTTTCTCATTGAGAGCCAACATCCCTCAATCTGTGGGATATGTGTTGGAATTTTTGTACGGCAAATATGAACCGCAGACAAGAGTTCTGAACATTCTGAATTCTATTGAATGAATCTGGAACCAGATAATGTTCTCTCGAAGAACTCGCAGCAAGAAGAAAAATGAGATAGCACCAATGAACTACCACAGATTAACAGTAATCTGTGGAACTACACATCATGGTTTTCACTTCCACAGGAAGTACGATCTTAGTGGACAAAGAACCCTCAGAGCAGCATAACTCTTAGATATACAATTATTGTTAATGTGATCTTTATATCTGAAAGTATTATCCCACCAGACTCAAAATTTTAATACTATCGACAAAGTTAATACGGTTTCCGTATATCAAGATGTTGCATCGTTGTTGCCAAATATCGTTGGGTGTGCTTTAGACGTGTTCATAATTAAGCCATGATCATAGCATATATTGTAGAAGGAACTCAGATTCTCATTCATCCTTTCAACAGCTACTGCCAAATCCCGAGGATGAAAAGACATATATATCGGAGTGTCATCAGCATTTATATGATATTTACAATAATGTGGGTTTTTAAGAGGAAACGAAGAGTAAATAGAATAATCTAGCGGGGCCCAAAATTTATCCCTGGGGAACCCCTCTAATCACGAACAAAATTCCCGACAAAATCTCGCCAACTTCGATCCTTTGCCTACGGTCAGCCAAATAAGATTAAATTAAACGAAATGCGAGATCGTCAACTCCAACAAACCGAAGGATGATTATCAAAATCACATGGCAAATGGTGTCGAATGTTGGGCTGAAATCAATGAAAACTACGATAGTTATCAAATTTTGATCAACTGCCTCGAGTATGTCATCGGTTATCTTCATCAAAGCTGCCGAATAACTCAAACACTTACGGAAACCTGACTGACACATAGGTAACATCAATCGAGTTGAAGTGAGTATAAAATAGTTTGAAATTTTCTCGAATAGTTTCGATAAGAAAGGCAAAATACTACTGGGAAGATAATCGTGAAATTCAATTGGATTCGATTGCTTCGCCAAAGGCACGATAATAGTCTCTTTCTAGCCTTTTGGAAAATGTTCTTGCAGAAGACAATATTGTGTGCTTTGAACGGAATTATAAATGGAAAACATAACTTAACCATTGACGAACTCATTTCGTCTGCTGCACGAGCATTCGATTTTGTCTTGGGAATAACATCAAGCACTTCATCATTGGTATCATAGTAATGAATAACACTACCCACATCAGAAGCAGGCAAGGAAATGTACATAAAATTATTCGGGCCATTCGATTCATCAGGTATATCTGTTCGTTAACTTCTCCGCACCTGCCTCAATCTATTTATGCTGGACCAGAGCCGTTTAGCATTCTGCATTAACTACCTGATTTATAAAGTTTCTCAATCTCTTGTATTCGTCCCAATCAGATTGGCGACATGACCTTCAAAATTTTGGCTAAGCAGAATCCTCAATGACATTATCAAGCGAAGATGCTCATTTCACCATGGTGCTGGTGGCTTAGTCACCCTAGAAGTCTAAATAAGTGCATGAATATTAAATAAGCTTGACCTAACCGCAGAAGTTCTTGTAGGATCCTTTATCAGCTGTATCAAACCAGTTGATGCTAATAATTCTTCGTAAGTCCTAGTGGCAGGTTCATCAACAGCGAAAACATCAATGTTTAGGTCTCCTAAAAAACAAACACGACCGGACGAAATTATAGAAGCTATAGTATTCTCTAATTCACTTACAAAGTGTGAATATCATTGGCTGTGAAGCCTAGAGAAGAATGCAATAGATCTATGAGGTTCGAGGTTGCCACCAGATTATATTTAAGATCTTTCTTAATATATATCCTGCCCTGCACCACCTGCTCTAGTCTGCCTATCTCTCTTAACGAAATTATAACCTTCCAAGAATACATGAGAGGTAGTGATTCTCTCACTTAGCCAGGAGCGCTAGCCATAGACCTAATATCCCATGGACGGAGCATTCAAAAGAGAGGATTGAAATATACATGTGAGAAAGATGGAGCTAATGTAAGCACTAGATTCCAATCCTACACTTGCTCCATCCCTTTTTTTCACCCTATTTGGTGTCTTCCATCTTTCTCACAGGTAGATTTCAATCGATTCCGTGTAAAAGCCAGGTGATGCTGCGTCCATAGGATATTAGGTCTATGGTGCCATAACTCGAAAACACAGAGAAGAGCTCGCGCATGAGAGCAGCCACCGAGCGAATATTGAGATGAGTAATATATAAATTATTCCTCCCCCTGAATTTCATAAAAAAATCAATTAAATAATCAAGAATCTCATGCTATATAATCTTAGCCCATCGTTTCCTACAACTTTCAACCTATTTCAGATCAAATAAAAAAAAAATCGGCAAATATGCCGACCTCATTCAATTTGAGATAGTTACTAATATGAAGCGTGAATAAAGAATTCCCCAATCTTTCACAATTTTCGTCCTGTCACAAAATCGTCCCAGACGTTTCGGAAATTCCAAAGTCAAAGAGACCGCGGATATTTGTTTGTACCAATAACTGATAGTTGTTATCAGTATGGTATGGATTTTCTGCGATAGAATCGTGTAGGTACATTACGGTTGGAGTGGAGTACTCCTCATGATATTGATAACAATGTTGTAAAAAATAAAGAAACATGATTTCTATCATGATGTGGCAGATACGAAGATTTTTTTAAGTGAGCAATAATTGATAAATAATAGCAAAATCATTATCAAGTACAAAATCCATATCACTATTTATTGGCAAATATGAATACAGGATTTTTAAATCAATCGCTTAGGGCTTGATTGAGTTAGGCTCCTAACATTTGCGCGTCATTGGTAATCAAAACACTGGTTCTGAAATACACTTTATTTATAAGATTACAAATCGATGAAAGTCTTTCCAACTCCTGAAAATTTAATTTCGCAATTACTGAAGTTCGACAACTACCACAATTTAATCTGTATTCATCTAAGTGAGAGTTGGCTAATTTGAATCGCGTCGTAGAATCCCTTTGTTTGAACATGAGCCGTCTTATCTTCTCTAAACGTCTTATTCCAAGGGATAAACTCGCATCAATGCTTATCATCCATATGTCGTCTAAAGTGCTGTCTTCAGAATTCTACTGCACTATCTCCGTCTAACCACGTCTTAGTCGTATCTAAATCAGAACTGTTTTTTACCTTGACTGCCCTTACCCTCGTTACGACTAGCGATACCTACTCTCTCGATCCCTTCCACGATGGCTTTTCACCGCTCGCATAGGTTGGTATTCCCAAGGTTGTGCTCAACGCTGACTGGTGAATTCTCTGGCTGAAACCAATGGGGTTTCACGGGAACGATTTGAGGGTCAAAGTCGCAGTTTCGAGAAGGCTAAAGCATTCTTTACGTGGCACCAACATTTATGACACTAAGTAATCATTAAAGGATACTGTGGGAGGTATATCAATCATTGAATGGTTTCTTTCTGGGGTTTCTCTCTCAAACTCTCAAACAAAAATATCTATAAAATAAAAACATTATTATTTGGTGATTTGCTTCTGCATAAGAAACACAAGATATTTGTCAGAAGCAATCAATCGAACAATGTTGTTTCGGAGATAAAACCCAGAAAGAAACCATTCAATGATTTATGACACTCCTGACTGTTTTATCTCTAATGGGCTTCGGGGAGCCTGAGAGTCCAGGGTCTCCAAGTTCAGGAGACCCTCGAACCCTAACCAGCAAAAGCAAACCTCAAATTTAACTATCGAAAAATTCTCCCATCTTGGAAATCTGATTAAAATAGGCAACATGACTTTAATCATGTCAACTCATTCGAAACTCTTTTGGAAGTTTTTGATCACTTCTGTGACATTCTCAGTTGGCAGAATTCTTATAGACTATAGACGGCAGATAAAATTGATTTTTGATGATTTTTTTTACTGTGATATGGTGTACTGAGGCTACCTGTGGCTAATAATATAGCCACTATAGTTCTGAACCCTTAGTCTATAACTCCGAAATATGTCGTTTAGAGTTTGTTGAATTGAAAAATATTAGTCTAGAGAAGAGAGAGGGCACGTAACGGTATGGGGTTCATTGTTATGCGCGGTAACCTCCCTCCGTCTTCTTATCTAAGGAAAAACAAATTTCAAGTAGAGCTGTATTTTGCCGTTTCATTATATTTTCTATTTAGTTTTATGAATCCACCTATCTATAAGTAGGAAACCAGTGGAAGTAAGAAAAAACTGATATTTTAAGAAAATGTCTCATAGTTATAGCAAACTTTACACCAACATTCAGTTCATCCGGAAAAAGCATGTCAAAGCTATAAAATACAAACTAATTTTATTTTCGAGATTTCAACAGCCAGTTTCTTTTTACCTTATTATTAATATGGTTATTTGGAAAACCAAATTTACGAATTTTCAAAATGTTGTTTTTTTAACCGATGAATATAAAACTTTGCACATATAATATAAAGGTTGTAATAATGAAAAATGGCGATACCGTTGTTAAAAATCAACAAGTTAAGAGCGTTCCTGCTAATCGGGTCCTTCATGAATGGCTTCGTATAATAAATATACTTGTGCATATATTTCACAAATCAAATAGACCCCAGAGGGTTCATTGATCTGCCGAGAAAGCAAGAGCAGACGCGTTTCTGGCTTCTTGGCCTTCATCAGTACCCTGTAGCTTTCCCGACAAATTCAACTAAACTGACCCGGGTTAAGCCTTTCAGAGACGGCTCGGTCGATCATTATAATCGCCCACGCCACCTATGAAACAAAACACGGAAATCAGCCTCTCCCCACCAGTGAATATTTGAAGCGTGAAATCATATGCCACCATTCACTCGATATTAAATCAAGAACGAGTCCCACAGAGCTCAGACAGTATCTTCTCAATGCCATGAACGCTGTTTAGCGTTTTCAAAAATAATAATGAAAAATGGCGATACCGTTGTTAAAAATCAACAAGTTAAGAGCGTTCCTGCTAATCGGGTCCTTCATGAATGGCTTCGTATAATAAATATACTTGTGCATATATTTCACAAATCAAATAGACCCCAGAGGGTTCATTGATCTGCCGAGAAAGCAAGAGCAGACGCGTTTCTGGCTTCTTGGCCTTCATCAGTACCCTGTAGCTTTCCCGACAAATTCAACTAAACTGACCCGGGTTAAGCCTTTCAGAGACGGCTCGGTCGATCATTATAATCGCCCACGCCACCTATGAAACAAAACACGGAAATCAGCCTCTCCCCACCAGTGAATATTTGAAGCGTGAAATCATATGCCACCATTCACTCGATATTAAATCAAGAACGAGTCCCACAGAGCTCAGACAGTATCTTCTCAATGCCATGAACGCTGTTTAGCGTTTTCAAAAATAATAATGAAAAATGGCGATACCGTTGTTAAAAATCAACAAGTTAAGAGCGTTCCTGCTAATCGGGTCCTTCATGAATGGCTTCGTATAATAAATATACTTGTGCATATATTTCACAAATCAAATAGACCCCAGAGGGTTCATTGATCTGCCGAGAAAGCAAGAGCAGACGCGTTTCTGGCTTCTTGGCCTTCATCAGTACCCTGTAGCTTTCCCGACAAATTCAACTAAACTGACCCGGGTTAAGCCTTTCAGAGACGGCTCGGTCGATCATTATAATCGCCCACGCCACCTATGAAACAAAACACGGAAATCAGCCTCTCCCCACCAGTGAATATTTGAAGCGTGAAATCATATGCCACCATTCACTCGATATTAAATCAAGAACGAGTCCCACAGAGCTCAGACAGTATCTTCTCAATGCCATGAACGCTGTTTAGCGTTTTCAAAAATAATAATGAAAAATGGCGATACCGTTGTTAAAAATCAACAAGTTAAGAGCGTTCCTGCTAATCGGGTCCTTCATGAATGGCTTCGTATAATAAATATACTTGTGCATATATTTCACAAATCAAATAGACCCCAGAGGGTTCATTGATCTGCCGAGAAAGCAAGAGCAGACGCGTTTCTGGCTTCTTGGCCTTCATCAGTACCCTGTAGCTTTCCCGACAAATTCAACTAAACTGACCCGGGTTAAGCCTTTCAGAGACGGCTCGGTCGATCATTATAATCGCCCACGCCACCTATGAAACAAAACACGGAAATCAGCCTCTCCCCACCAGTGAATATTTGAAGCGTGAAATCATATGCCACCATTCACTTGATTTAATATCGAGTGAATGGTGGCATATGATTTCACGCTTCAAATATTCACTGGTGGGGAGAGGCTGATTTCCGTGTTTTGTTTCATAGGTGGCGTGGGCGATTATAATGATCGACCGAGCCGTCTCTGAAAGGCTTAACCCGGGTCAGTTTAGTTGAATTTGTCGGGAAAGCTACAGGGTACTGATGAAGGCCAAGAAGCCAGAAACGCGTCTGCTCTTGCTTTCTCGGCAGATCAATGAACCCTCTGGGGTCTATTTGATTTGTGAAATATATGCACAAGTATATTTATTATACGAAGCCATTCATGAAGGACCCGATTAGCAGGAACGCTCTTAACTTGTTGATTTTTAACAACGGTATCGCCATTTTTCATTATTATTTTTGAAAACGCTAAACAGCGTTCATGGCATTGAGAAGATACTGTCTGAGCTCTGTGGGACTCGTTCTTGATTTAATATCGAGTGAATGGTGGCATATAATAATAATAATAATAATAATAAGTTTATTTGAAGAAAGTATTCTTTACATCGAATAAACAGAATATATCACAGAGGATCAAATATGCAATATTTGTTCCTGTATGTGACTTTAAAAACAATTATTAAATTCTTAGATTGTTCCACAGAGATTAAACATATGAATACATTATATATAAAAAAAAACAAAAAATTAAACTCTTCATTCTTCCAAAAATTGCCGTCACCACATAGGGATATATTATGCATCTTCTCCTGTTATGTCCACCAGATTAGTGTCCTCATCAGGTAAGCATAAATCTTGTGCGGGTGTATGTTCTCACGTCTTGATCGGGTAAGTAAAATGTCTATATCTGGTATGTGTCACATTATTGAGTTTAAATTTAGTTATCATATTTTAATTATTATTTATTAAATTTCCAATAATCGATCTCCTCTCGTTAATCCAATTTTTTGCCGTTTTCTTAAATGATTTTCGTTTAATAATTTCCTTCAGATGTTTAGGAACCAAGTTAAAAACTTTCGGAGCAAAATAAATATGGCTTCTTTGACCTATACTTTTTTTGAATCTAGGTGGTTGATAAGAGTTTTCCTTATTTCTGGTACCATATTCATGTTGTAATGTGTTTATTTTAATTTTTTCAGATGCAATATCTGCCAAAAGTTTATATGCATATAGTTGCCTTACATCTAGAACTTTTGCAATATCAAACAGTTGTTGACTAGGAAAGGTACGTTTTTTTTGAAATATGATTTTTAAGATCCATTTTTGTATCACTTCCAAACTTCTAATATGGGTTTGATATGCCCCACCCCACCCGACTATTCCATAACTGATCAGCGATTCTATAAGGGCTTGATAGAATATTTTGAGATATTTAACATCCTCAATATGTTTTCTTATGTATTTGAATTTGAAAAGGAGCCCCTTTATTTTTTTTACGAGTTTCTTTGTATGTTTATCCCATTTCATATGTTGATCAAACGTGACCCCTAAGTATTTGACTTCTTTTGTTTCAGTTATAGATGTTGTACCATCAATTTCAAGATTTCCCACATTTGGATCGTCTGAATAAGGGGAGCAGAATGTCACATATCGTGTTTTCTCCTTATTTAGGGTAAGTTTATTATATTTGAACCATTTATTTATTTCTGCAAAATTGGTTTGTGCTTTCTGTTTCAATTCCACCCACGAATCAGCATTAAACTGGACAACTGCATCATCAGCAAAACATAATGCATCCTTAGCTTCATTCATTTTCAACAAATCATTTATGTAAAGAACAAACAATAAAGGTCCTAGTACAGTTCCTTGGGGGATACCGTATGATCTTATTGATCCTACCGAGCTTCTAGATTTTCCAATTTCTACTATTTGTTTTCTGTTGTCCAAATAACTCTCTAGTAATCCGTATATGGGTCCTCTGAATCCATACCTTTCCAACTTTTGTTTAAGATGCTCATGTGATACAGTGTCGAATGCTTTACATAAGTCCACAAATATACATAAGGTGGGAATGCCCTCGTCCAAATATTCATATATTCTTCCTGATAAGTTTCTAATGGCATCTTCGGTAGACTTTCCCTGGACAAACCCATATTGCTTCTCATCAACTATCCGATATTTCGTCAGATAATCAGCAATTCGTTTTCTCATGATTTTTTCTATTATCTTTGCAAGATTTGAAATGAGGGAAATAGGTCTATAGTTATCTGTCTTTGATCTATCACCATTTTTAAAGAGTGGCTTAACCACAGCCATTTTCCATGCATCAGGAAAGCATTCATTCTCAAAACACTTATTAATCAAATAGGCAAGAGGTGCGGATATTTGTGATTTGATTTCTTTTAATGTTTCAGACTGTATGGAATCATAACCAGCAGATGTTCCAGACTTGAGCTGCCCTATGATGTCTTCTACTTCCACAGGATTAGTTTCGGCTAAATAAAAGGAATTACTTATAGAATAATCACATTCCTTATATTCTTGTATACATTCAACCTTATCAGCGTACGTTTGTCCTATGCTACCAAAATGGTCATTAAATATATTAGCAATTTGCTTCTCTTCCTGAACAATAATATTATTATGAGTCAGCTCTTTAATATATGTTTTTGTCTTATTTTTGTCTCCACATATTGTTTTCATACATTTCCACACAGCACTTGATTCAGATCCACAAGAGTTTACTATTTTTTCTAGGTAGGCTTTTTTCGATTTATTTATTAAAGTTTGAATTTCATTTCGAGAATAAATGTAATGTGATTTAAGGATTTCATTATTTGGGTCTTTTTTATGCTGTATATAAAGTTCATTTTTTTTGTTGATCAGTTTTAGTAGGGAAGCAGAAATCCATTTCTTTCGAATGACATTATCTTTTCTTAATTTAACGGAATGTGTATTGTTATTTATATGTGTAGTCAATACTTCAATAAAGACCTGAGTAATTTCATTTGCATCATTCTTCTCATACATATTTGACCATGATTCCTTACTTAATTCCTCCCTTAATTTTGGGTGATTGATGAAACTCTTAACATTTTTCCCTTCACATTTTTTTGTTGAAATTTTTGAATCCAAGTTTAATATTAATATTGTTGGAAAGTGATCCGTGATGAGATATTGTAATATGTAACCTCCAGTATTGTCTAATTCGCTCTCAAGATCTTTTCTTTTCAGAAATATATGGTCCAGACAACTTTTCCCTGCCGGTCTCGTACATTTATTAATTATTGACACGAATCCGAAAGTACTCATAATATTTTCGTATTCGTCAATTAGTTCGTTATCTGCCAACAAATTAATGTTTATATCTCCTACTAGTACATGTGTTTCAACGTGGGTCACACTACCGAGGTAGTCTAGCAGATCTTTGTTAAAGGCAACCACACTTGAGTGGGGCGATCTGTATATGGCTGTTAAACATAGTCCTTTCTCACTAATTATATTTATTTCTATGGATTTGTTCTCTCCCAATGTAACTAAATTTTGATTGAATTCAATATTATCCTTCAGGTAAACTAAAACACCGTCGTTTTTGTTGAAGTTACTTTTATTATAAACACTTTGATAGCCGTTCAAGCTAAAAATTTCCGGATTGTCCATTTGAAAAGTTTCCGTTAGAACTATAATATCAAACCCAAGGGGTAGGTAATCCAAAAGGATAGACAGTTCATCAAAATTTTTAGCCATGCTTCTTATATTCATATGGAATAGTTTTAGATCGCCAAGTTTGCTAATTGCGGTATTTTTTACGAATGCATCTATATTATCTATTATCCTTGTATTATAGCTTAGCTCCTGGTACTCCCTAATATACTGATTCATATTGATGACTCAAATTCCCCTTTTTTGTTCTTTCCACCGCCAGAAAATTTCGTATTGACTAAGATCTTCCCCTTGTTTTTTTTTTCTTTCCCCTTTTAATTTTTGTTCTAGTGAATAATATATTTTTCCCTTACATACATTTATTGTCTTTCCGAATTAGCTCTCAACTTCATTCCCGGTTTTGAATCTTTTTTTGTAGGCGTCTTTTTTTTATTCTTTTTGTTATTATATGCCTTGGGACTATATTTTAAGGTGGATGACTTACTTTCGATTTTCTTACTTGATGTTGCTGTCTTCTCGAATACCTCTGTATTTCTCCAATCGGGGTCATCTGTGTCCTCACTGACCAGCTCATATAAAGTTGTGGGTGCTGGAAGATCACTAAGAGATTTCTTCTCCTGGTGTGCGTTCACTAAATCTTCAACTGTATATTGGTTGTTATTTATTATGAGTCGATTTCCTTTGATATACGATCTGGAAGACGTATTGGCTCTGGCTCGAAGCAATCCTGTTCTTAACACTTTGTAATCATCACGTTGTTGTTTAGTTAAATCGTTTGTTATACTCAGTTTAGATCCCTTCAAATGCTTCACCCTTGAGAATATAGCTTTCT
Organism: Halyzia sedecimguttata; assembly: GCA_937662695.2. Classification (NCBI taxonomy): domain Eukaryota; kingdom Metazoa; phylum Arthropoda; class Insecta; order Coleoptera; family Coccinellidae; genus Halyzia; species Halyzia sedecimguttata. The sequence goes on along the minus strand of OW569416.2, from coordinate 1,723,103 downwards.
TTTTGATATGGGAGATTAACTCCACTTTGACAGGACAATTATCTGCCTTTCCAAGACTATAACAATCACCAATATCCTTTTCCCTCAGCTCTACTTCTATAACTTGGTTAATCTCGTTGCATATCTGCTGTGGGGTGATCTGACCCTTAGAAGTTTTCAAGCCAAATATGATAATATTATTTTTCCTGGCTGTGCGATCAACATATTCAAGTTCATTTTTCAGGGTGGCATTCTCCTCTTCCAATTCCTTTACTCTATTTTTCAATGACTGAAATTCAAGGACAATTTTGGCTTCACAAGCTGAGATTGAACTCCTCACCTCGTCGATTGAACTCTGAACTTCTTTTTTGCTATTGAGAATTTCTTCATATAATCGCTTCAAGGTTATATCTGGAGAAGATTCGTTCTGCTTCATCACCGTTAATTATATTCGTGTGTGTACTCCTTTAGAATTGATCTTTTATCTGCTCTTATCGTCTTCCCTCGCAATATGCACCAGGCGAAGTCACTGCGTCCTTCTAATTTCACAGTTTTCCACTTTTATGGATATTTTCGGAAGTACCGGAAACCAAAACAAAAATTTATTTTGACCAATGTTCCGACACTCACTTTACCAATATTTTTCTCTAGATTATATGCTTGTTTATCATTTTTTTTAACACGAAAATTGATAATTTCAACAGAGCATAATTTACTGCGTTTATCTCTCTGAGAACGACATACATATGATTTCACGCTTCAAATATTCACTGGTGGGGAGAGGCTGATTTCCGTGTTTTGTTTCATAGGTGGCGTGGGCGATTATAATGATCGACCGAGCCGTCTCTGAAAGGCTTAACCCGGGTCAGTTTAGTTGAATTTGTCGGGAAAGCTACAGGGTACTGATGAAGGCCAAGAAGCCAGAAACGCGTCTGCTCTTGCTTTCTCGGCAGATCAATGAACCCTCTGGGGTCTATTTGATTTGTGAAATATATGCACAAGTATATTTATTATACGAAGCCATTCATGAAGGACCCGATTAGCAGGAACGCTCTTAACTTGTTGATTTTTAACAACGGTATCGCCATTTTTCATTATTATTTTTGAAAACGCTAAACAGCGTTCATGGCATTGAGAAGATACTGTCTGAGCTCTGTGGGACTCGTTCTTGATTTAATATCGAGTGAATGGTGGCATATGATTTCACGCTTCAAATATTCACTGGTGGGGAGAGGCTGATTTCCGTGTTTTGTTTCATAGGTGGCGTGGGCGATTATAATGATCGACCGAGCCGTCTCTGAAAGGCTTAACCCGGGTCAGTTTAGTTGAATTTGTCGGGAAAGCTACAGGGTACTGATGAAGGCCAAGAAGCCAGAAACGCGTCTGCTCTTGCTTTCTCGGCAGATCAATGAACCCTCTGGGGTCTATTTGATTTGTGAAATATATGCACAAGTATATTTATTATACGAAGCCATTCATGAAGGACCCGATTAGCAGGAACGCTCTTAACTTGTTGATAAAGGTTGTAATTCACCATTTTGCAAAATTTCAGACAGATCCAAGTAGTACTTTCAGGAATACATAATTGGTTGAAGGACTGACATAAAGTCAGGAGCTTTTGCGCGCATGTTCCATTATCTATTCACGCTCATACGAAGTCTATCGAGCATAGTTTCTAAAATATAAAATTTTTCGAGATAGCTGAAAAAAATTAAAATTTAACCGGAAACCGACAAAATTACAGTCAATACTGTTTTACACACCACTTTAATTGGACACTCTTATTCGAATTTGCCATCGATATAGACCTTTGTCTCAGCTTTTATAAGATATGTATATATTTCATACCATTTTGATGACAGACTTTTCAATTCTGACATATGTATTCTATTGTAATTGAAATTCTTCAAATATTTAATGATACACGAAAAACTTACTTCTCAAGTAATTTCAGGATACGATATTCGCGAATCGCGAAATACAATTCCGATCCAATTAAAACTCGCTAATTACTTGTAGAATACCTACTTGCAAATTTTCTCCGAATTTCTTGAATATCATATCCTGAAATTACTTGAGAAGTAAAAAAAATCAGATTTGTATAACTCCAAAACCATTTGGCTGATATAAATCAAATGTCGCTATATTGATTATTGTATTGATTATTGTATATTGATTATACTGATCCTCCTAGGTCTTTCCGTTCTAAAGTTATCGTGAGATAGATAATATTTTTTTATAATTTTTTTTTAATTTTCCAGAGCAATAATCCTCACGAAATTTCATATACGTCATTATGTAGGTATTCCACAACCAGTTACCAAGCTTCAATCGGATCTGTACTTTTTGAGTTATCGAGAAAATAATATTCCAGTGGGTAAACTCTGAATCCATTGGGCCGATTATGCCCAACAACGAACTGAAAATTGCAAGTCGCTATCTCTATTCATTCGAAAGTTATCGTGGCAACGGTCACCCATTCAGTTGTTGCTCGAATCTACAACAATATGCAAAATCAATAGAAACACGTGTCAGCAGGTACCAGCACAATGATCTTTATCTGCTCCTATTGTGAAATTACCCATTGAACCTTTCCATTTAAACCTACTTCTCCACACCATCCTTCATCAGTGAGTCGAACCTAATCAGTTGAGACCATTTTCGGCGAACATTTGGGCAAAATGCTTCAACTCAAAATGGCCATATATCACAAACCACTAGATGGATTTGTCCTTTATCGAACTTAAAAGATATATTTATGCCTCAAAATTCCCTGCATACTTCAACTATCTAACTAATTTCGTTCGAGAGTTATCGTGCTTACAGGCGGACGGCAGAAATTGATCCATATAATGAACTGAATAATAAAGTTCTCAAGAAATATCTAGCGAAATAGGAAAAACCTTCGGGATTCATGAATCAAGACTTTATTTCAATTGTAATTGTAATTGTTTCACAAAATACGTCTCACTTACAGATGAAGTTACCTCCGCGTAATGCAAGTTCAGTTTCCTGACCTGTGGGGAGTTGAAGAGTCAGATTTCTTAGACGGATGGTGGAAGCAATTATTATAGTTGCTTCTTCTTGTCCCTCTACTTGACCTTTCATTGATACTCTTCTTCTCTCACCTGCCGGCTACATCTGTCAGAATCGGAATATATCCTAAGTAGGTCGATGTACAAACCCCCGACATCCTGGTTCACCTTGGTTCTTGAGACGTCAATGGGATAGATAAATTTCAGAGGGGGTTATAATAATTTATTTATCTTGGTTTCTATATTATTTATTGCACGATTTCAAAGGTTTCCTATTTGAGAAAATAACAAATCAAAATATTGTATTCGCTCAGACCCCAAGTACTACCGAATATTATAATTCATGCCAAATTGTATTGTTGTTGTTGTAAGTTGAGTATAGGATATTGAAGAATATTTTCATTTCAGATACCAAGATGCAAAACCCATCAGAGATGCTAACTAACCTCAGGAATTCGTTCAATAGTGGTGTTACAAAGTCGCTGGAGTTTAGAGAAAAACAATTGACCAACATTATCAAATTCATAGACGAAAACACCAATCTTCTTTTGGATGCTCTACGAGATGATTTGAACAAAAGTACCCAAGAGAGTATGGTTTGTGAGATAGACCTTTTGAAGAACGATGCACTCCACATGATTCACAATTTATCTCAATGGTCGAAACCGAAGTCTGGTGAAAAAGAGTTAGTCAATATAATGGATAAAGTTAAAATCTTACCAGAACCTTATGGAGTAGTCCTCGTCATTGGTGCTTGGAACTACCCTTTAACACTAGCTCTATCTCCACTTATTGGCGCAATAGCTGCTGGAAACTGCGCCATACTGAAACCTTCAGAACTCTCCCCAGCAACAGCCAAAATAATAGCGGAGTTGTTGCCCAAATATCTCAATAACAATTGTTACAAAGTATTTTTGGGTGGTCCTGCTGAGACTCAACAGTTATTGAAACATAGATTCGATTATATTTTCTATACTGGATCAACTAGGGTTGGTGCTATAGTAGCGGAATGTGCTGCTAAACATTTAACGCCCACCACTTTGGAACTTGGAGGCAAAAGTCCCTGCTATTTAGATTCAACGGTAGATATCGACATTGCAGCGGCAAGAATACTTTGGGGAAAAGCACTCAATTGTGGACAGACTTGTATTGCTCCAGATTACGTGTTATGTTCTCAAGAAATTGAGACCAAGTTCATAGAAGCATTCAAAAAAGCACAGAAAAAACAATTTGGTCAAGATATGAAAGATTCTCCAGATTACTGCAGAATAATCAACAACAATCATTTTAACAGACTTGTAGGACTTATGAAGGGGCAAGAAATAGCCCATGGGGGAAACCATGATGCTAGTCAGCGTTACATCGAACCAACCATTTGTATTAACGTGGATCCAAACAGTCCACTAATGAAAGATGAGATATTTGGACCTGTCTTACCCATCATGAGAGCTAATAATGCAGCTGAGGCTATTAATTTCATTAATGCTAGGGAAAAGCCACTAGCTCTGTACGTATTTACCAACGACAAAAAGATTGTCGATCTCTTCGAAAACCAAACTTCTAGTGGTGGAGTTTGTGTTAATGATACCATCATGCATTTCGCTTGCGACGCCCTACCATTCGGTGGTGTGGGAAATAGTGGATTGGGTGCATATCATGGAAAATTCTCATTCGATACTTTCTCCCACCAGAAGGCTATTCTCGAAAAATCGATCGATAATTTCGGAGAAATGTTACAGAGCATACGATATGCGCCATACAGTGACGGAAAAATACGAACCCTGAGCCTTCTATCGAGAAAAAGACGCCTTCCTATTCCTAGAGAATATATCTCATACATAGTTTTGCTCCTTGTTGGTTTCTTCGCTAGTTACCTATATTCCATGATAATGCAAAAGGATTGTTGATATCTAAAAACATTTAATATATAATGGGTGATGATTTTTCAACAGGAGGTAGAACTCATCAAAGTAATCCATTTAATCAACAATCTCCGAAATAGAGCTCTGGAACTCAGATAAAATCCATCCAAATACGGCCATAGGTGTTCTTAGATTAGCATTTTCTGATGATTCATCAGCCACGTTGAATATTCCTATTTTGGGGGAGGATTTTGCGGCCGTAACGCTTATACCCTCGCAATAACGGTATAGTATAGATGAAGTTAGCCGTTAGATATAAAAACATAGAAATTGGGATAATGCAGAGATCTACCAAGTACTAACAACGGCTTTTTTATGCTGTTTCGCGGAATTTCCGTTTTTTTCATTTAAAGATAAAGATATGTACATATATATAAATTATTAAACCGTTAAATATAGCCGTCCAGAACTTTTTTTCGAAAATAGAGTAAATACTATCTGACATTGATTCTAGAGCTCTTTATTCCGATCGGTGCATTATAAGGGTTGAAATAGGGGTATTTAAATGAAAAATAATCATTTATCAACCACAAATCCATAAAAAAATGTGAAATATTTCGATTGAATGAATAATTTTTAAGACAATTCTTTTAACCGGGATACATTACGGTGGAACTCCCGACAGTTAGAAGGTGGTGGAAATTAGAAGAAAAATAATTGAAAATGCTCTTTGATTGAATGATAAATTAATTACTCTGATTTGTGATACCTAACCTAATTGATAGCTATATATTTCTAATCCAATTTTGTTACTTCAATAATTGTGAAGAGATCTTTATACAATGCTTTAACGAAGTAATTTCTTATATGGTTGTTAGAGTTAAGATTCATGTAATACACATTCATTGTACGAATCTTGTGAGAGATTCATTATGATTTGTATAGAAATGAAATCGAAAACGCAGCAAATGCTTTATTTACTTGGTTCAAACCCTAGCCTTTGGAAATGAAAAAAAGTGAAAAAAATATTAATAGCGATGAAACCCATCGGAAAAGGAAGAGACTATAACAAAAATTGAAGACAAAATAATTTACGCGTGATCTGAGGTCGGGAAGTGGAAGGGGTTTAAATGGCGTAGTTGTAGGTAATAATGAAAAGGATTACAACTTTTGTATTTACTTTTTTCAAATAACTTCAAAATTTATGTGAAAAATTCAATTAACCAAGTTTTTGGTTTTTATTTTTATCTTTCACAAAATTTTTTTTTCACGCAATTTGACGAAAACTTACGTTTTTATGTCCCAAACACACTGTAATTTTTTTGATTTTAATTATTAATTTTTTCACCTTATTTTGACTTAATATCGAAAAAGCAGTCTAATTTCCAATCGAAAATTCTCATATCAAAATCTCTGCTTTTTTGAAAAATTCAGAGGGATTTTTATTTGCTACTTCCTGACAGTGAAAAAAAAATAAACACCACTATAGGAAATTTTCTCAGTAAATGCTACGAAATAACAGGTAGTAAAACCCAGACCCTCCTAGCCCCTTCCACACTTCTCTATGAAATACCCTTTGATGGGCTGAAATTTTCCGGATACTCAGGTATATAAGTTATCTTAAAATAGCAATAAATAGGCATCTGCACATATAATTTAGAGAATATTCTACGACTCTCTCAAATTATTGTAGATGCCTTATTAGATATTAACTTTATTAACTTAGAATTTTCTGAGAAAATTTACCATAGTAATGTAAATTTTTTTATACCATCCAAAAGTAGAGATTTCAACGAACAAAAAGCCCACTGACTTTTTTTAAAACAGCAGATATTTGACGTATATACTTAGGATTGAAAATTAGGCTGAAGAAAAAATAAATATTTTATACTGATATGAGTAACAGCCATAGGTAGGTGAGCTGACATTTTGGAAATATAAGTTATCGATGGATATCTGAAGGTATAGGTACAAATTTCCTGCTGAATCAAATGAATGTTTTCCGAGATATCGAGAGGTCTTCCGATATCTAACGGAAATCGAAAAAGTGCCTCTGCCTACTAATCCAGGAATATTGCATCTAAAATCTATTTCTCGCAATATTGAATAAAATTGTACCTAAACATGTTTTCATCGGGAATTCAATTGAGAACAGAAATACACCGGTTTTGATATGAGCTTTTCCACGCTTAGTAGTATGATCCTGTAATTGAAGATGAAATTCTGATTCCAGAGTGTTCCGAAAGGTTGAAAATAAAAAAAATGGGTTCAAGCCCTGTGGACAGGAGCTTTTGGGCGCATGTTCCTTGTGGCCCGTACTGACCAGTAAAGAAAAAAAGCAGTATCATGTTGAATACCTTAATATTATTCTGGAACACAAATTTTCCATTACAATAATCTTCATCTAGCTTCTATTTAGTATCAATTCCTGTAGAACGTGATCATAATAAGTGTTTTCCATATAATAAAATGTGTTTGAACTTGGTATGTAGGAAATCTGACATCAATTATTGGAATTAATTGATTTGACAAACAGCCGTCAAATGAGGTAAATAGATTTTTGTGACGATTTTCTGTGACCATAAAAAAAATTAAGCATTTCATTATTGCATTTCTTGAAATAGGTACCTTTTCAAGTCGATCAACATCGTCCTTCTTTCGACGTCTAAACTATGACTTGATTCTTTATGTTTATGTCTTTGAATTTGTTTTCGGTGGAATTCAAAGAGTTCATAGAATAATCGATGAAAATACTGAGAGAGACCCAGGAAATTTGACACATTTTGTCTTATATCTTCAGAAATTGAAATCGTATAGAGCCAAAATTTTGTACAATGTTGCAAAATACTACAATTGACGTTAGTACAAGTTTTTGTTGCAATCTGATGAATAGTTCACGAAAAAAAAAATTTTTTTTTCGAAAAAATTAAAAGAAATATTTTTTTAAAAATTACCAACATTTTGATCATAACAGAATTTTGCCAAAAGTTGCGCGTTTATATCCTCGAACTGACTACCAAGTTTCGATTCAACATCTTCTTTAGTTCCTGAAATATCAGGGAAATAACCTCAAAATTTTAAATGTCTATAACTCCTAAACCGTCCGGCCGATTTTGCCCGTTAACGAACTTAACCGTCGCATTTTGATCAGAAACCTACCCTGAAAGTTTGAAGTCGATAGGACCTTCGGTGCTCCTGTTATCGTGCCTACGGCCGGCCGGCCGGCCGGCCATACGGCACCCAAAAATCTGACACCGGATTCGTAATCAGGGAGTCCGAATTAGTCTATTAGCCAATTTTCAGCTCGAAATTCGAAAATTACAGACATTTGGACGAAATGATAGGACGATGTTCCCCTAGAACATACGCCCAAAAAATATATACAGCTTGTTCGGAGTTCTATAAGCCAGTGAAAATGGATGAACTTTTTATATGTAGTCGAAATAATTAGAATGAATGATCAAAGATTTTTCTTATTCAGCTGCGTGTACCTACCGAATTTCGAATTAAATTTTCTGTTCGAAACCATATAGGTAATAACTTTGCTCATATATTTTTTACAATAGTTTCTTCTCCCGCATCCAATTGTGAACCAGTAAAATAAAATAAAAAATATATTCAACACTATTATCTTGATCATTTATATAATATTTGAAAGAAATAAAAAAATTTGCAATCGTTTATTACTTCCTTATCACATTGCATCCACCAATAGGTACCTACCAGAGAAATAGGGGGATAGAGAACGGCTGACAACCTGCGCGAAGTGGCTAAAAAGTGGGTCCGCCATATTCTACTCTTCGACGAGGGTTGAACAAAAAGATAATAGCTTAACTACAGGGTCCAGCAGAAAAATAGGGAACTAAATCATAATGAAAACGATGCATTTCTACTGAAAAACAAACTATCAAGTAGGATTTAAACATTTTGATGTGAAGCTGACAGATATTACGATATTGTATGTAATAATTAGGTTAATAATGATCAAAAAACCGAAGATAATACAATAAAAGTGCATTTTATCATTTACTTATTGATAGGATTGTCCATAAAACATTTGATGACTGCAGACTGATGAATAGTAAGTGGAATGAGTGCCTTATGAGGCATTCATATTATTTATCTTTATCCTTAAAGAGAATTAACGAAGAAAGAAAATTTACATCTATCAAGGAATTAAGAAGAAAATGAATATAATAATACTAAATGATCTTATTTATCACTAAAATTAGAATAAATATATTGATTTTTGTATGAGTTTTGTTATGTATCGCCCATATGACCACCTATCTACTACAAAGTAGCATCAAAGTGTATCACCCTATTCTCACGTGAAATCAGCTATTTCTGTATAAAAAATGGGTTCAAGCCCTGTGGACAGGAGCTTTCTGGCGCTCTAGTTCAAACAGACAAATTATATCTCCGAAAGTATTATTGGTTTCTCTGAGTTGGGAATTATATCAATGTATACATATGATAGAGCTGCATCATTAAGGAAATTCAATTCAAATAATAGATTATTTATCAGGATTAAATGAGCAATCATGAGAATGAGAACTGCACCATGGAAGAAATCGAATTAAATCTGGCCCATTTTGCCCAATAACGAACTTAACCGAGATATTCATCTCCCTAACCTACTCTGAAAATTTCAACTGCCTAGCTCATTCCGTTCGAGAGTTATTGTGGAAAAACATATTTTAAATTTTCAAAATTTTTTTTTTTACACTTTGCGGTAATCTGGTCAATACAAAACTTCACATGCGTATAAAGGTCATGAATCTACAATTTGATGCTAAATTTCAGATAGATCAAAGGAACTTATGTCCGAGATATTTACGCTCCAAAACCACCTTGCAATTTTCAATCCGCTTACTCCTTTCGTTCGAGAGTTATCGTGCCTACGGCCGGTCGGCCGGCCGGACAGAATCGATTTCGCACTCGGATTCTTGATCAGTGAGTCGAACCAAATCGTTTGAGACCATTTTCAGCCAAAAATTCCAAAATTACAGACACTTGGGCAAATTGATAAGCACTCCGTTCCGAGGAACTAGAGCGCCAAAAAAACAAGTTTCGTATGACAATTGCCCAAAACAGGTTTAAAGTACCTACAAATAGTAGATATTCCATAAAACATGTATTTAAGAACAGAAGAAATAATGAAAAAATTACCTTGTAATCGATCAAAAATTTCCTCATCTACGTTCACCAAATTTTCTCCTCTCTCGAACTAAAGAATTATGCTTTCAATATTTACGTAATATTTTCAAACATTTTCGGGTGAGGTCCCCGTTGCATCGCTAAAATACGAGTATTTCAACCCCAATATTTTTGAAGTTACAATATTCCCTTCTGTCAAGTTGACATTATGAAACCTTCTGTCCGATTTTGCCCAGTAACGAACTTAGCCGAGATATTTATCCCCCAAACCTACTCTGAAAATTTCAACTCTCTAGCTCATTCCGTTCGAGAGTTATCGTGCCTACGGCCGGACCGGCCGGCCGGACGGCCGGACATAATGAATTTCCACCACGGATTCTTGATCAGTGAGTCGAACCAAATCGTTTAAGACCATTTTCATCGAAAAATTCGAAAATTACAGACATTTGGGCAAATTGATAAGCACTCAGTTCCGAGGAACTAGAGTGCCAAAAATGGGTTCAAGCCATGGAGGTAGGAGGAAGTGGAGGGAGCATGTGCTATATTTCCCTTGTAACGAAAGTGTCACATAAAATCGGCCATATTGGTATGGGCAAATCCTTTGTTATAAACATGAAATTGTGAGTTTTCTATGGTTGGAATTCCGGATTCCTATAGAAAATTGGGACACACCAATATGGCGGAGTATGTGACAAGTTTCGATCTTCATGCCCCCTCCACTTCCTTCTACCTCCATGGTTCAAGCCCTGTGGACATGAGCTTTCTGGCGCTCTAGTTCAAACAGACAAATTATATCTCCGAAAGTATTGGTTGCTCAGAGTTGAGAATTATATCAATGTATTCTTATGATAGAACTGCTTCATAAAGGAAATTCAATTCAAATAATAGTTTATTTATCAAGATTAAATGAGCAATGTGAGAATGAGAACTGCACCATGGAAGAAACCAAATTAAAATAGCTTAAATGAATTTGACTCTCTCTTATAGAACAGGATGACATGTACGAGTATGAACACAGATCATATAATAAAACTTAGATAGAATAATTATAGCATTCTGTGAAAACATAGAAGTACGATTCATTATTGAAATTTAGAACTTCATCTTAGCAGAAATTGAATTCAAACATCATAGAAGAATTTAAGTTCAACAAGAGTGCCAAAAATTATCAATCCAAAACCAATAGAGCAATTCTACCCAACAACGAACTCATTCGAGATATTCATTCCTCAATTCTATGATGAACGATAATATGTTTCCTCAAATCTACTCCAATACACCAATATTCCAGTTTTATTTTAGTGGAGATATTCTGAACTCAATATTATTAACTTACCATTACCATTCCCATCATCATATGGATTGACCATCGGCATGAAAATATCAACCAATAAAAAGTATGATAAGTATCATTATTATAATTCTCATAATGATACCATTTCTGGAATGAATGACAATGAGACAACGTCAAAGTTGACATTATAACAATTCATAGAATAGCCACAGAATAATTCTATCATTGAAATTTTGAAAAATCATATCTCCGAAAGTATTAGTTTGTTAGAGTTAAAAATGATATGAATGGATTCTTATGGTAAAACTGCTTATTGAAAAAAATTTAATTTGGAATTTGTTCTGCAAAAAAAATTTTTTTTTTGTTACTCCGAAACCATCTGTCCGATTTTGCCCAATAACGAACTTAGCCGAGATATTTATCCCCCAAACCTACTCTGAAAATTTCAACTGTCTAGCTCATTCCGTTCGAGAGTTATAGTGCCTACGGACGGCCGGACCGGCCGGACATAATGAATTTCGACCACGGATTCTTGATCAGTGAGTCGAACCAAAACGTTTAAGACCATTTTCATCGAAAAATTCGAAAATTACAGACATTTGGGCAAATTGATAAGCACTCAGTTCCGAGGAACTAGAGCGCCAAAAATATCTATTCAATGTGTGAACACACTACAATATTTATTTACTTCATGGGTGATTTTTCACGGTAATTAAACATTATGGAATTGAGCCTAGTCAAAAAAAACTCAAACATATACTTCTTGTCGAGCTGTCGATTTTATAGGAACATTCTGATAAATAAAACAAATTCATATTGATATTGATTATATTTTCAGGTATTTCACTCTTAAAAAAACATGAATTCAATCAGTATCCTTTAATCATTACCTACTCAGTAACATGTGTAATAGTGTCTTAGCTCAAAATGAAATGTTCAATGAGAGTCATAACAAATATTTAGAGATAAATTGATTGTAACTTTACAAAAGAAAATCAATCAATTCTTCAAATGATTACATCTTTGCTTCTAACTCACAGTGCACCTGGTTACTAGTGGCAATACAGCCTAAAATACTAAACGCAATAATTCTTTATAATTTGAGCATCGCAGGTCACCAATGTTATTTAGACATTTATTTCATGTAATCGTATGAGTCTTTCTTCCACAATATTTGATTTTTCTCTTGCAGTCAGGGATATAATGAAGAAGGAATTTTCCAGTGTTCATTATGACAAACAACCATAAGTATAAAAGCTTCAGAAGTAGGTTTCAATTGATCATTATCAATATTTATTTCTATATTTGCATAGCTCCACATTTGTTGTCCATCGAAATCTAGTTGCGTTTTTATAGAAACTTCATCAACGATAAGTGAACAAACTACTTGCCTATTGAACAAATATTCCTGAACGTTAGCTTGCAGTCCATTAAATGCTACTAAAATGAACCTTTGTTAACAATTAATATTCTGGTACCACTTTCGTATTGTGGCTTGGTGTGGTAATGACATGGCAAATTCTTTCCTTACTGTCTCATATGTTTTTGCAGAATAAAATTGCAAAGTAGCAGCAAATTGTTGAAGTAGAGGTGGATAAGCCTCATAAGATATGGTTTCTCTTTCAATATTTTTCAAATATCGCCTCACTAGTATATGAGGTACACTATCGTAAGTGCTTTGTAAATAGTCAACTGCATTATTAGAGTGCTGCTGGTTTTTATCCAAGAAATTCATAACAGCTTCCATATCACTGTTACTTTCTTTTTCAATGCAGCAATTTTTTTTATTAGCCTTAGGGGAATCCAGGGCAAAACGGGGTACTGGGGCATAACGGGGTATCGCCATTTTACGTCAATCTTATTCGAATAAACCCGCCAAATCTCAGACGCGCTATCCCCACTACCAATACCCTTCCCTGCAATAGACGCAGCACGAATCGGGCGAACGTTAGTCTTATTTGTGTTCTGTGGTCTTAGCACAGAATATACCCTAGGTATATTCTGTGAGTCTTACCGCCGTATTCACAAAGCATAAAATCTCCGTTAAGTCCTAACTGAGGTCCTCAGTTAAGGATAAATAAAGGCGGGTTTATACAGCAAATAAGATAGGATAAAATAAAATAAGAAACAAATTAAAATAAAATAAGGAAGTTAAACATGTGCATTTATATGAGAGCGTTTATACAGGAAATAAGATAAAATAAGAAATAAGAATAAGAATTAAAGTTGGCCAACTGTCATCTTTATTTCTTATTTTATGTTATTTTGTTTGGAAAACGACAATGCGCATGCTCAAAGAGTGAAATTCATAGAAGTTGCATAACATTGTCAAAAAGCTGCGATTTGATTGGTTCATTCTTATTTCTTATTTTGTTTTAGATCCTCTGTATAAACCGATCCTTTTAACCCTTAATTATTATTTTATTTTAATTTGTTTCTTATTTTATCTTATTTGCTGTATAAACCCGCCTTAAGAATCGCAACCTCCGTTAACGTATGTAACAGTGCTGAAACAGGTCTGTTTCAAGTTAATTTTCATTTAAACTGAGGTTGCGATTCTTATTTATCCTTAACTGAGGATCTCAGTTAGGGCTTAACGGAGATTGAATGCTTTGTGAATACGGCGGTTAGTCTAACTTTATCCGCCATATCCGCCTTATGTTGTAAAAGTGTATCATTTATTTTCTTAAGGTATGTACAGTTTTCGAAAAGTTAATGATGTTTTGTTTATGCTATATCGTTACTAGTGACCGACCGAAAGTTCGGTTTCGGTTTCGGTTTCGGCCAAGAAATCTAGTTTCGGTTTCGGCCAAAAATGGCCGAAACTTTCGGCCGGGCCGAAAAATGACTGTTCGTGAATTATCCTGGTCGTTTGGCCAGGAGTTAAAAGTAGGTATACATAATTGTCGTACGAGTTATTGTGATCTATCTTAGTTATCACTGAGAATTCATGAGAATTCACTTTAATGATTATTATATAGATTACATAGGGTGATTCCAAATAAGACGTGAAACTTGGAGGAGGAGTTAGTATGTCTCGTTAGCTGTTGTTCAATCCATATTTATTAATAACCGAAAATCAACAGTTTTTGGAGTTCGGGTGATTTTTAAAAGATTTCTGAACTTAGTTCATATTTCGTCAATTTTTTCTACGTTGACCAAATTTGATGAAAATTTTGGTTTATTTTCATCAGAAAAGGATATGATATGTACGAAAAAATCGAAACTATGCTGTATAAGAGGTTGAAAAAGAATTAGTATGATTTGAAATGTGGTATATGAATAAATGAAAAATCAATTTCTAATAACAATTTGTCTGCAACTTTCGAATTTCACAATTTTGTATGTCAAAATTATTTTAAAAACTTTCCAAATTCCTTTTTCATTCTATAAAAGATTTCGTTAGATTGCATAACGAGTTTCGTTTCAGCAGATTTTTTATAAGCAACCTTTTGAATGTCCAGCATATAAAATAGTGAATGTGTATCAAAAGACAGCGTGAGTAAATTTCAGGTGGAAAATAACAACTGAAGATATCAGAAAGACGGCATGTGCTTGCCTTAAGTAATCATTAAAGGATACTGTGGGAGGTATACTCATTATTGAAAGGTTTTTCTCTGGGTTTTCTCTCCCCAACTCTGAAAAATATCTATAAAATAAAAATTAATTATTTTGTGATTTGCTTCTGCTTAAGAAACACAAGATATTTGTCAGAAAAGCAATTAATTGAACAATGTTGCCTAACAAACAACAACGAAACAACATCAACGAAGAAACAACTATATCGTAACGTTTCGGAGTCTATATCAGACTCCTTCGTCAGACGCTTAATGAAAATCTTTAGAATTATTTTGTTGATAGTTATTGTGAAATTCAAGAATTGTCATTATAATTCAAGAATTTCACAGCCTCTGACGAAGGAGTCTGATATAGACTCCGAAACGTTACGATATAGTTGTTTCTTCGTTGATGTTGTTTCGTTATTGTTTGTTAGGCAAGATTGTTCATCAATAAAAATGGCTCAAACCACAGCAAATTATTCATACTAACACCTCCTCCAAGGTTTACGTCTGATTTGGAATTACCCTGTATACTTCGACTAATTATTTTTATAACTTGGTAATACCAAAATAATAAATAAAGATATCAAAAAAGTTGTCTTTTTATTTAACACTGCTTAACTGTTTTTATGTATATGCAAATAAAATGGTAAAAAATACAGTAGATTTCGGTATGAAATAAAAAGTTTCGGTTTCGGTTTCGGTTTCGGCCGAAACTGAGACTCTGGCCGAAAGTTCGGTTTCGGTTTCGGTTTCGGCTGAAAAACCAGTTTCGGTCGGACACTAATCGTTACTGCCTTCATATAGATACTTCATCCAATGCATGGCTTCAAAAATACTTTTACGCTGATTTTTTTCTCTTGTTTTATTCAAGCAGGTGTTTTGGGGCAGAACGGGGGTGTGCCCCATTTTGCCCCAACGGGGGGTACCCCGTTTTGACCCAAGTAATGTATTGAGATTTATTATTTTTTTCTATTGATTTCAGATGGTACGAAAATACGCAAGAAACAATTCGTCAAAATTGGTCTAAAGAGTCAATGAAAGAAGCAGTGCAGGCGACTATTGAGGGTACCATGGGTTATAAAAAAGCAGCACAGCAATTAAAGGTGCCTCAAACTACATTAGAACGTTATGTTGCTAAAGCAAAAAGAGATTTGGGGTAAAATTTTAAAATAGCGCAATTAGGAAGCGCCAGAAATGTGTTTACCGAAGCTCAAGAGTTAGAGATTGTAAAATATATAAAGGAGATGGAATCAAGATTATTCGGCTTTACAATGAGAGAGTTAAGAAAATTTGTTTATCAATTGGCGGTCGCAAAAACAGTGTTGCAAACAGGTTTAGTAAAGACACTGGGATGGCCGGTCCTGACTGGATGGAACATTTTCTTCGGAAACACCCTACCATAACCCATAGAAAACCAGAAGCTACATCAGGAGCCAGAGCAATGGGCTTCAATAAGGCTGCTGTAAATCAGTTCTTTGGTTTGCTTACAAGTATTATCGATAAATATAAATTAACTGCAGAGAAGATTTTTAATTGTGATCAGACAGGTATCACTGTAAATCCAAAGGGACATTCGAGGAAAACGCCAAGTTGGAGTTCTCACTTCTGCAGAGAGGGGGGAAACCGTTACTGTTGAAATTTGTTGCTCAGCTTCGGGAAGATATTTTCCTCCTTGCCTTATTTTTCCCAGGAAAAGGAAACGCCCTGAGTTTGAAATTGGTTTGCCACCTGGTTCTATGATCGAAACAAGTGATTCTGGTTGGGTGACTGGAGACATTTTCTTCGGATGGTTTAAAAAATTTGTCCACTTTTGTGGGGCTTCAAACGCTGTACTTTTAATTTTTTATGGCCATGCTAGTCATACAAAAAATCTTGACCTTATTAATTATGCCCGAGAAAAAGGAGTGATTCTGCTTTGTTTACCACCGCATTGTTCGCACAAGTTACAACCTTTGGACGTCGGCTTTATGAAACCTCTCAGCAACTAATACGAAAATGAAGTAAGAGTGTGGCTGCGAAGTAATCCCGGAAAAGTCGTAACACTTTGGCAACTTTCGACTCTTTTTGGTGCTGCCTATATAAATGCAGCAACAATGAAAAATGCTTTAAGTGCTTTCAAAAAAACTGAGATTTGGCCACCCAATGAAAATGTTTTCTGTGAAAGTGACTTTTTACCAGCTGCTACAACAGATATACCTACACGTACCTAATACACTAACCCATTTTGCCCCGTATACGGGGCAAAGCGGGGAAAGGCTTGACTCTTGAAAACTATATAAAAAACTACGTAAAAATTTTTAGTTGGTTATTTAGTTGGCTAAAGTCTAAAGATAATATATTTACCTAGCTAAATTCAAAATAGCAATGTTGAGTTAACATGTTTTATAAGAAAATCAGGATCTCAAAGTTAGGCACCCCATATTGCCCCGGATTCCCCATTACAATCTCTTTCGGCATGCAGCATGTCTGGCTTTTAAGTTTTGATGGCGGGATACTGTAAATAATGTAATAATGTTTCATCAGAGGTCCTATTTTTCAAAGTAACACAACAAAGACATAGGCAAGCTGACATTTAAGTACTTATAACTATGTATGGACTTGATGAATTGGATTTTTCATCATCTTGAACTACTGCTTGTACTTGTTGAAGAGGTACTTTTATCACCTTTATTTCTGAAACAATATGAGTTTATAATAGCTTGCAAGAAGTAAGAGAGTGTGGATAGATGATAGAAGTATTGCTAACACTATACAAACCGAAAACTAATGACTGATATTTTATTAAAAGAAATCAGAAATTATTCTCACCTTGACGATAACTTAATTTTTTTTTCCTCTTTGATATCCTTCATATTAATGGATGATTCAGGAGGTGATAAGGTATTTAACTGATCTTTACTTGTAGATTCTTCTGATGGAAAGTACGATTTTGATAATGTACCTTCGTTATTCATTGAATCATCCAACTTGAGAGATGGTAGGTATTGGCATCTTCTTTTAGAATGCGATTTATTGAAATCGATCTGCAAAAAATGCTCAGAGCAAACTACTTTATTGGTAGACCAATTCCAGGTATTTTCGTTAATTCCAAGCACATTCAACCATACTTTTTGTAGTTTTCCTTTAGGAAACTTTCAAGAACACGTAACAATGAATAAAACTGAAATGTTTAAGTGAATGAAGCAACCATAACCTATGAAAACTAATTATTGATCGATTGATCCTGTTGGAAGTTTGATTGGAACACTAGAAATATCTTTAATCAACATCAAAATTCATGAGACACAAGCAACTGAATACGCGAACGCTCGAAATTTAAATCAAAACGACCATAGAATAGACGAAAATGACGTCACAAAGTAGAATATGGCGGACCCAGTAGTGTCCCCCAAAATTTGGATGCGCAGTGGTCGAAGCTCATTCTCTTTCCCTCTATTTCTCTGGTACCTACCTAAGTTTACAGTGACTATATTCTCACTGTACCTAAGTTACCTATATTCTCCCTCTATATTATTATCGCCAAATGATTCTATACTTTTTCATCGCCACTATTTAATGAGTCGCGAACCCTATAACTATAATGGTTCATTCTTTCTTTACCTCACCCAAAATTATACGGAGAACCGGTAGAACTATACAAGATATTTTCATGAAATTCATTTTCGGTGTGTTATCCGGGATGCCGAGAAAATATAAAATATTTTCATGTTTTATCACTTTTCAGCGCGCTGTTTAGGTGAACAGGAGCATATCAATTCGTCCAAATGCCCGTATTTTTCGAATATTTGGCCAATTATTCGAAAAATTATTTGAGACCATTCTCGGCCGAGAATGTTCAAAAATTCGAAAATTTTATTTTCACAATCACCCGAAAAATACTGATCCAATAAAATGGAAACCCGGTAGTTAAATTCAAAGAACCGATACAAACACTTGCGCAAAAGTTCGAGGATGTGTAGAAAAAATGGGTTCAAGCCCTGTAGACAGGAGCTTTCTGGCGCTCTAGTTCAAACAGACAAATTATATCTCCGAAAGTATTGGTTTCACAGAGTTGGGAATTAAATCAATGTATTCTTATGATAGAACTGCATCATAAAGGAAATTCAATTCAAATAATAGTTTATTTATCAAGATTAAATGAGCAATCTGAGAATGAGAACTGCGCCATGGAAGAAATCAAATTAAAATAGCTGAAATGAATTTGAGTCTTTTTTATAGAACAGGATGAAATATACGAGTATGAACACAGATCATATAATGAAGCTTAGATGGAATAATTATAGCATTCTGTGAAAACTAAGAAGTAAGTTCGATTCATTATTGAAATTTAGAAAAATCATATCTCCGAAAGTATTAGCTTGTTGGAGTTGAAAATGATATCGATGCAATTTAATGGTGAAACTGCATCTTAAATAAAAATTCATATGCACTCAGATCCGAGGAACTAGAGCGCCAAAAAGTGTAATTCCCTTTCCGGGATTTGAGCCCGCCTTCTCTCGTTCCGAAACCCGACGGGTCAGACCGACCGGCTATCGGGCTCCTCGAACGATCTCATCGATCTCCGGTATTGGAATAAAACGTCGGTACTTACCTGGGATATATATTCTTAATTTTCACTTTTCGACATAAGATCGCCACATGGGGGTTTATTTGACTGTTTTTTACCCTTATATTCGCTTTTCGTCAACTTTCAGGCCAGAAAACTGTCATGTCTCAGGAAAATAAGTTGACATTATGACAATTCATACAAAGAATAATTATATAATTCTGTGAAAACGTACAAATACGATTTATTATTGAAATTTCGAAAAATCATATCTCCCAAAGTGTTAGCTTGTTAGAGTTAAAAATGATATCATTGGATTCTTATGGTGAAACTCCTTATTGGAAAAAATTCAATTTGGAATTTGTTACGTAAAAAATTTTTTTTTTTCTGTTACTCCGAAACCATCTGTCCGATTTTGCCCAATAACGAACTTAGCCGAGATATTTATCTCCCAAACCTACTCTGAAAATTTCAACTCTCTAGCTCATTTCGTTCGAGAGTGATCGTGCCTACGGCCGGCCGGACCGGCCGGACAGAATGAATTTCGACCACGGATTCTTGATCAGTGAGCCGAACCAAATCGTTTAAGCCCATTTTCATCGAAAAATTCGAAAATTACAGACATTTGGGCAAATTGATAAGCACTCAGTTCCGAGGAACTAGAACGCCAGAAAATTATAAAATGATTAATGATTAGCGGAATATTTTGCATGAAATTGCGAAACCAAATACCGGAATGTGGTAAATTTTGGCACTCCGGTGAAAAATGATGACCTCTTTAGAGTGTGCAAAATTTCACTGCGAACATACCATTAGGGACCTAAAAAAAATGTTTATAATTTTGGACTTCCAAACTGGGCAAATTATTTCAGTTGTTTTCCCACGTGGAAAATAACATCTGGTAAACATTCAACGTGTTTTATCTGATTATTGCGATATGTGCGAGGACAACAGATTAAAATATGGACGAGTAACTACTGTGGCAATTATTATAATTAGTGGGTCAACGATGTGTGGAATTTTAAATTGGTTTTCAAAATTTGTCGGAACATTGAGCGACTGGGGGAGTAACTGGAAGGTCATATTACCACCTCATGTCAATTCTGTGAGTGTGCAAGCCACTACACCTACACGAACACTACACCTCGGACACTACGTAGTGTCCGAGGTATAATCCTTGGGGCCAATATTGAAATCTACTTGTGAGGGTCTACGCATGCGTAGATTAAAGATGCGATATTTCCTGAACCACTGGTGTTGGAGAATCGGAGTCTTATGAGAGGTTTGTGATTTTGAGAGGACTCATTCCAGCCACGAGTAGATTGCACATGCGTATAAGTGACAGTTTTTGGGTTATACGGGTTATTTTGAGGGTGGGATTATGTTGGGAGTGGTAGGACTATCGGCCGAGGTTCTGGTGCTGAGGTTTTAGAAGGAAATTCATGGCGATTCTGTACGCGGACAAGTCAGTTTGGGGGAAATAGAATTGTTTCGAAGTTGAAGTGTCCATACGGTGACCCTAGGGTCAATTTTGAAATTCATAGTACCCCTTTTGGGTGTTTTTCTTTATGCGCATGAGCAAACGAGAAGTGATTGAACTGCTGGAGTTTTCGTCTGAGAAGATTGAGGTTTTGAGGTGCAGGATGCTACTCCTCCATAGAACCTCCTTGGGAGGGTCCACGCATGCGTGGATTGAGGCTGCAATATCTCCTGAACCACTGGTGTTGAAGAATCGGAATTTTGTGTGATTTTTTGTGATTTTGAGAGGAAATTCAGCCACTAGTAGATTACGCATGCTTAGAGGAGAAGTGGCTCTTTTTGGGTTGTATGGCTTATTCTAAATTGTGAGGTTGTAAAAGAAAATAAATTCGTGGAAATTCTGTGCACGGACAAGTCAGATTCGAGGAAATAGTGTTGTTTCCGAATTGAAATGTCTGTACCGTGTCTCTGAGGCTAATTTATAAATAACAATGTTCGGAAGATCTATTTTAAATTAGATTAGGATTTCAAGAATAGGTGTACGCAATTGCTTACACTCCCATAACCTCATTTTTTCCATTTTGACCAAAGGTAAAACTAATAGCCAGACTGTATCTAATAGCCAGAATTCTCAAAGGAACTTAAAAAAATATAAAAAGCACTGAGATAACGTCAGTACTCTTTGGCGCGCGTGTTCACATTGGCTGATTTGAATTTAATGATGAGTGCATTATATAAACAAACTAGAACAAATATAAATATGACGTCCCTTATAGGTAGATAAAATGACATGAATGAACAGTGAACACAGATAGAACACAGTGTTACGGAATTTACTGAAGTTCAATTATTTTAGTTAGATCTGGCAACGTACATGTTACTCTGGTGTCTGCGTACACCTTATCAAGACATGAGATGCATATGTTGAATTATTCTTAATTCATTCCGAAAAATTTTTCATCAGATTAACATCGCAGATATATACAATTATACGATTAAACTCAAAAACTATTCCTAATCACCATTTCACAGTCCACTAAAATACATCATTGAAATATACAAAATCAGAACCAGCAACCTAAATATCAAACACACAGACAGATATTCGCATTCTGTGAAAACACAGAAGAAATTTTGAAAAATCATATTTCCGAAAGTATTAGCTTGAAAATGACATCAATGGATTCTTATGATGAAACTACATCTTAAAGAAAATTCGTAATGTAAGAACAATTTTTTTTCCGGTACTCCGAAATTATAATTATTGACATTTTGAAAAATAATATCTGCGAAGGTACAGTTCAGAATGGTAACATTGGATTCTTATGATGAAACTGCATCTTAGAAAAAATTGAATTTGAAATTTGTAATGTAAAAAAATTTTTTTTTCGTTACCTACTCCGAAAGCCCTGTTCAATGTTGCCCAATAACGAACTCAACCGAGATAATTATCTCCGAAACCTACTCTGAAAATTTCAACTGTCTAGCTTATTCCGTTCGAGAGTTACCGTGCCTACGGCCGGCCGAACCAATTTCGACCATACGGATTCTTAATCGGTGAAGTCGAACCAAATCGTTTAAGACCTCACATACCCTCACAAAATACTGCACGAAGCTTCAACCCGTCTATCTAGCGTTAACACGTGAAAAAACATTGGGCATCAACTGAATTCAAATTTTAGAAAAAATAAAATATTGTACTTCCTCAGCGGATATGCGAACCCGGCTCTTCTGCGCAGCAGGAAAGGATGCTGTATAGGACTTGTTACAGTTCTGAGATTTATATGATTTGAAATTTCAGAAGTAGATATAGGTACCAATTCAAAATTTCATTTTCACAATAATTGCTGAAATACAAAGGCGATATGGAGCTGACTTCCAGCAACCGATTTCACAACCTATTGAGGAAACAATATTTCAGATGGGTATAACTCCGAAACCGCTTTGCTAATCATGAACTCAACAGTCGTATCCGGATGCACAACCTACCCTGAAAATTGCAATTCGCTTTCTCTTTCTGTTCGAAAGCTATCGTGACAACGGTCGGCCGGACAGAATCGAATTTTACCTCGAATTCTTCATATACCATTTTCGGCTTAAAATTCGAAAATTACGAACATTTTGACAAAACGATAGCACGCTTTTCCCTAGAACATGCACATGAGATGCGCTAGCAACAAAATATCCTTTCGATTCAAAATATTTTTTGGATGTATCAAAAACTATTGAACATACTCGAATAATGAAAAAAAATGAAATACATTTTCAAAATAACATATTCTCATTGACAAGAATTCAATAATAGTTTGTTTTCAAAAATTACCTCTCTCCCCGCAATACATTTTCAAGAAGGAAAAAAAGGAAGGTTTTGCGCATGTTCCATTGTCTATCACCCGCCTCATACGAAGTCGGTACTGAACCTCGGTACTCGATTGGAAAATAGTGGCTCGATACCTTTGTTTTGGTTTGGAAATTATGTAATATTATGTGCGGCATTCGAGCTGATTCTGGACCGTAGACATAATATACTATACATCAAGGGCGTAGCCAGGGGGGGGTTTGGGGGTTCAAACCCCCCCCGAAATTTTATTTTTCTCTTAAAAAAAAATTTTTTGCTGCAGAAAGTGACCCTTACACCCCCAAAACCCCCCCCGAAATTAATTCCTATTTCAAAACCCCCCCCGAAACTAATTACTGGCTACGCCCTTGCTATACATTATAGTCTAAGTTCTGGACGCATAGTTTCTGAAATATGAAATTTTTGAAGAAACAATTTTGTTTTGTTTTTTATAGTGATAGGAAATTCACGAAATTTCGCGAAAATTAGCGCGTCGACATTCTAAGTAATTACCGAGTTTTAATAGGATCGGATATGTATATTTTGAGTTATAGAGGAAATAATAACAAAATTTCGGATGGGTATAACTCCAAAACCGTTTAGCCGATTATGCCTATTATAACGAAATGAAATATCGCATTCGGATGCGCAATATACCCTGGAAATTGCAAGTCCTATCTCTTTCCGTTCTCAAGTTATCGCGATAGGATACATACGTCTTTGTGTCGGTATTCTATAACTAGTTACCAAATTTCAGTTTGTTCGGATCTGTATTGGTTGAAAACAAAATTAATACTCGGAAACCGTTGGGCCGATTATTCGTGCTATCTATGCATAATCGGCCCAACGGTTTCCGAGTACTTATTTTTGTTTCAATTACAGACAATGGGGCCCCATTTTGTCTGTAATTTTCGTATTTTTTGCCGAAATTGTTCTCAAACGATTAGGTTCGACTCGCTGATGAAGTGCCACGATAACTTTCGAACGGAAAGAGATAGCGACTTGAAAATTTCATGGTAGGTGGCGACGAAAAGGTTCGTTAGTGCACCTCGAATTCTTCATCAGTGAGTCGAACTTAATTGTTTGATGCCAATTTCAGCAAAAAATACGAGAATTACCGACAATGGGGCAAAATTATAGCACGCTGTTCCCCAGGACATGCGCGCAAAAATAAAATTTTTGGTACCTAATACCTATATAGTTTATTTGAACATTTTGATGACATGAGATGATAATACATGCCAAATTTGAAAATAATTTGTTCGACAATATTTAAAATATCTAGTATATCTTACAAACGAAGCGTCGGAATTCATATTTAATGGTTGTTTTCTGGTCCCCCTACGCCCTAGGCTTCCATAAATCTGGAAACCTCACTTTTTCTAAAAATTTTGGCTTTTGTCGATCGGTTTCAGATATTTTGCTTTTTCGAAATGACTTCAGTTTTGAAATATTGACATAAATCCAACTTTATTTTTTCAACATGAAATACTATAGGTACGCCAAAAATTATTTGGCTTTGAGTTCTTTCATAAATCTACGAAATAGACTATGAGGACCTCCTCCTTGAGACTATTTATCCCTTTGAAGTTTTGCTGCGGCACCAGTATTCGAAATGTTGATATTTTTTCTCAGAATTTTCCATTTTCAGCAGCAATAAATTCAAACTGACATAGTTTGCGGTCTCTAGAATTGTTTCGGAGTTATACCCATCTGAAATATTGTTTCTTCATTGTTTTTTAGCAATTATTGTGAAAATGAAATTTCGAACTGAAATATAGTTTCCTCCATAATTCAAATCGTACAGATCCGATCGAAAATTGGGAATCAATTAGTTGTAAATTGCCGATACGCAAATTTCTGCAAAATATAGTTAGGATCGTAAAACTAGAAATAAAATTGTCTTACAAAAATTATATTTCAGAAACTATCTAACAGAATCTGCTGAAATTCATCACAAATCTGCAAGCCTCTATTTTATAGTCGAGTCCCGAATTTCAGCACAACAAGCTTATTATTTTAGCAATTATTGTGGAAATAAAATTTCGAACTAGAAATCCGATATTTGGTTTCGGAACTCCAAACGAAATATTTCGCTAATAGTTATTTTTTTAAAATTTTTCCCATTTATGCTATTTCCACGAAATTTTGCACATAGTCGGTACTTTTTGCATCTAACTACCGAGGTTCAAATTCAATCGTATGAATTTTTTTGGCGCTCTAGTTCCTCGGAACTGAGTGCTTATCAATTTGCCCAAATGTCTGTAATTTTCGAATATTTCGATGAAAATGGTCTTAAACGATTTGGTTCGACTCACTGATCAAGAATCCGTGGTCGAAATTCATTCTGTCCGGCTGGTCTGGCCGGCCGACCGTAGGCACGATAACTCTCGAGCGGAATGAGCTAGAGAGTTGAAATTTCCAGAGTAGGTTTGGGGGATGAATATCTCGGCTAAGTTCGTTACTGGGCAAAATCGGACAGAAGGTTTCGGAGTAATAAAAAAAAAATTTTTTTTTACGAAACAAATTCCAAATTAAATTTTTTTTAATAAGCAGTTTCATCATAAGAATCCATTCATATCATTTTTAACTCTAACAAGCTAATACTTTCGGAGATGAGATTTTTCAAAATTTCAATGTAAATCGTATTTCACAGATTGATATAATTATTCTATGTATGAATTGTCATAATGTCAACTTGACAGAAGGGAATATTGTAACTTCAAAAATATTGGGGTTGAAATACTCGTATTTTAGCGGTGCAACGGGGACCTCACCCGAAAATGTTTGAAAATATTACGTAAATATTGAAGGCATAATTCTGTAGTTCGAGAGAGGAGAAAATTTGGTGAACGTAGATCAGGAAATTTTTGATCGATTACAAGGTAATTTTTTATTATTACTCATCTTCTTTCATACATGTTTTATGGAATACCTACTATTTGTAGGTACTTTAAACCTGTTTTGGGCAATTGTCATACGAAACTTGTTTTTTTGGTGCTCTAGTTCCTCGGAACAGAGTGCTTATCAATTTGCCCAAGTGTCTGTAATTTTGAAATTTTTGGCTGAAAATGGTCTCAAACGATTTGGTTCGACTCACTGATCAAGAATCCGAGTGCAAAATCGATTCTGTCCGGCCGGCCGACCGGCCGTAGGCACGATTACTCTCGAACGAAAGGAGTTAGCGGATTGAAAATTGCAAGGTGGTTTTGGAGCGTAAATATCTCGGACAAGTTCGTTCGATCTATCTGAAATTTAGCATCAAATTGTAGAATCATGACCTTTATACGCATGTGTAGTTTTGTATTGACCAGATTACCGCAAAGTGTAAAAAAAAATTTTTGAAAATTTAAAAAAAGTTTTCCCACAATAACTCTCGAACGGAATGAGCTAGGTAGTTGAAATTTTCAGAGTAGGTTAGGGAGATGAATATCTCGGTTAAGTTCGTTATTGGGCAAAATTGGCCAGATTTAATTCGATTTCTTCCATGGTGCAGTTCTCATTCTCATGATTGCTCATTTAATCTTAATAAATAAACTATTATTTGAATTGAATTTCCTTTATGATGCAGCTCTATCATATGTATACATTGATATAATTCCCAAAAAATACGTACATCGGGGCAAAATGATAGAACCCTATTCCTTGCGGAACACGCGCGCAAAAAAACCAAACCGCGGAAATTTTCTAACCTCTAAAAACATATCTAATCAAAGTTATCAAAGTGACGTTTCCTGTACCTACCTCACTAACCGATGTCAGAATTCTATCGGTTATGTTTTGATAATTTTTTGTGTGATAAGATGCACTTTCAATCAGTTTTTCAGTTCTCAAAAACTAAGTTGAAATTGTAATTAATCATCATGAATATTGCAAATGATAATAAATATGGAAATAATTTGCAGTATGTGGCATTCAATCAGAATCAAAGTAATATTAGAATATACAAGTTATTATCTCAAATATTAATTTGAAATATATATTACAGCTTGTTTTGCATGCGCTACCACAACAGGCTTCAGAATCTTCAATTGTGAACCTCTCAGGGAGAGAGTAAGGCAAGACTTTGATCATGGAGGTCTTGGTTTCATTGAAATGTTATTTTGTTCCAATTACTTAGCAATAGTAGGGGGTGGAGAGAGGCCTCTGTATCCTTTGAACAGAGTGCTCATATGGGAAGATCTAATGAAAAATATTTCGCTTAATTTAGAATTTAACTACCCTGTGCTGAGTGTAAGGCTTAGGCGAGATAGAATTGTGGTTATTATGGAAAAAATGATCAAAGTATATACATTTACTCAAAATCCAACACAGCTTCATGTCTTTGAAACACATAGTAACCCAAAAGGTTTGTGTGCATTATGTCCTAATAGCGATAACGCTTTGCTCGCATTTCCATGGTCCAAAGCTGGTAATGTTCAACTTCTTGATCTTGGCAATGCCGATAGAGATTTTATAAACATAGCAGCTCATTCAACAGAGATAGCTTGTATGTCGTTGAATCCTCAGGGAACACGTTTGGCTACTGCAAGTGAAAAAGGAACCTTAATTCGAGTTTTTGATACATCGAATGGCCAACTAAGCATAGAGTTGAGGAGGGGAACTAGTCTGGTAAGATGATCTTTGATGATGAAGTTTTACTTTACAAAGATATTTTGAAATGTAGCAAAAAATACTTTTCTCAATGAACACAGGTTCTATTTCCGAGTAATAAAATGATGTGTTTAAACAATGATGATTGATTAGTCAGCTTTCCCTATAAGATTGTCCTGTATTATTTTATATAAATCTCTGAATTTTCAAAACTGAATCTTTATGCGGGGCATGGAGCATGAAAAATATTTTGATTATTGTGATAAGGGCTTACTGGAAGTAGACATTTACCTTGTGATACCGAATGAAATACCTGGCTATTTCATTTGTTTGTCAAGAATCCCATACCTCAGCTGCAAGCTTTCTGAGAAAAAAATGTTATAATTTTGCTTGCTTGGACCTAGGACCTATCAGTTATTAAATTTCCAGTCAAAATTGGTTTCAAATGATTACATTAGATGTAGCAATAGAATATTTGTGTTCAAATTAAATTCTGTCTGTCTGGCCAATTGGCCTCCATTTGTTAGCAGGATAACTTTCTAAATGAAGTACGTAAAATTTGCAGTGTAGATTTAAAGCTCGAATGGAAAGTTCGTGAATTAAATACTCAAAGGTCCGACTTCTTCATATCTCAAAAAAAACGATCGAAGAATTTAAAAGTGAAGTGAAAATTTGAATATTTATCTAGAATTTCATAAGGGCCATTCACAATAGTCGATTTAGATAATTCATATGAAATGTCAATTCATTTAAAAGTTCACGATTGAAATATTTTATCACGTTCTTCTAAAGTGCTCCTTGATGCAAAGAACAGAGCTCAATATTTTAGTACTGAAGTTCCCATGTTTGAACATTGAAGTGGTCGAATCGTTCTACCGTTTTTTGTCCTCTCATATAATTATAGATCTGTGGCCAACATCAAAATGTTAGGTTTTGAAACTCATGAAAGTTTTCCAGTGTTAGCGTAGATATTATAGTGGAAACTCGATTAACCGGAATAATTGTTGTCGTTAGGCATTTGGATAATTGAAAATCTGGATAATCGAATGTATGAAGAAAAGCAGTTATTGGTGTTTATTAAAAACCACAAAAACTATTTAGATATGTACTCCTATGTATTTATGTACTATGCTCTGGGCCTTGGGCTTTGTTGGTAGTCCGGATAATCGCCAATTTGTATACCTGAGAACCAGACAATCGAGTATGCTGCAATTGATTTATATTGATTATGCTTGTTGTTTGTCGGTATACTATACATATGCAGGGTGTCCCAATGAAAAGGAGCCACCCCTGATAGTTCTCATAATATAATAAATGGCGGAATTTACATGAATACGTTCAGTAATGTTCATAGGGGGACACATGTTACTGTACAGTGGATGCTTCAAAACGCAACCCCCTATGAGAGGGCGCTACAACCGCAAGAAGTTGAATAGGCAACAGGGGTCGATTGATACCTCATGTTAAAGGGGTTCTAATTTCCTTGAAGTCGATATTTTCAGAACAGTGGTTTAGCCAAAAAAAACGAAATATCTCTTTGCTATTCGCATTGTATCCGTCTGTCCAGATCATCTTCATTCAACTCTTGGACGACTCTTAGTTTATAAGGTTGGTAGATACTTGTATTTGTGGATAATTCGGAATACTGAGGATCTGTAGACGCCACAAGCTCCTGAAACTTTTTGTATGGACTGGGTCTTGGGTATTAAAGCGACATGACCCAAAACAGGAATTGCAGTAGCTTCATCGTTGACGACTCTTTCTGGGTGGTGCTTCTGATTGTGAACGGAACCAGGCTCCCTGAACTTCTCCACTAAAGATACAACGTATTTGTGTGGCACAAAATGAGCGGGATGATCTTGGGTAAAAAGTCTTGCAGCAGCCCTTGCACTTTTTTCATTAGAGTAGTACAAATTGATCAATTCCACACGTTCTGCAATTGTGAACACCTTTTCATCGCTATGTTTACTTATCAAATTAGTACGAAGTTAGATGTAAATGAAACTTAACCTTAAGGAAAGAAGACACTACGTGTTTCGTCGGTAAATGTTGATAAAAACGAAAAATTGCGATGTAACACTTTGAATCCGAATCTCAGATGTTTCACAAATGTGGTTAATGACCAAAGTCTTTCAGAATGTTAACATGTTCGCATTGCGTTTGTATTATTGTAATGGAAGCGAATAATGCTCAATTTGAACATTTCATTTGAATAAATGTCTCCTTACGAACACTAAATACAATGCGAATAGCAAACAGATGCACTGCTCTGACAATATTGACTAGGCCATTTCTATAAAGGAAATTTGAAGCCCTTTAACATGAGGTATCATTTGACCCCTGTTTCCTATTCAAATTCTTGGGATTGTAGCGCCCCCTCATAGGGGGTTACGTTTTCAAGCATCCACTGTACAGTAACATGTGTCCCCCTACAAACATTAGTGAACGTATTCATGTAAATTTCGCCATTTATTATATTATGAGAAATCAACCTTGTGATTTTAATGGAAATATGTATTTTGTATTGTATTTTAAAATTACGTTGTAATCTTTGGAAAATATCAATAGATGGCATTACTTTACAGATTTATAAAATTGAATAGAACTGAGCAATGTAGCTATTAATTCCTGAAGAAATACTTCTTCCGATTTGGACCATCGTTTTGGAAATCTTGCTATATACATCTTACGTTCATCAAAATATTTTCGAACAATCATCAACACAAAGTGATTTTGATATAAAAACAGCACAATTTTATATGTAATAGTTACAGAGAAACTTGTAGTTAAGCTTTTTGTGTATAATCCTATAAACAGGAACAGAGGAAAGTCTCTTTTAACATTAGCCAGAACTTGTCAAAATAAACCATTCCACCAAAAATCATTTATATAAGAGTTACAAGATAAAAGAGATATGACCAGTCAAGTCGCCATTGATTTTGTTCCTGGATCATACTTTGAGTACCTACTACTACTATGAGTCAGCGTTCCAGTCGAAAAGACTATGAGGCTAATGGTGGGTTTCACAAAGCTTTGACAGCTCTTAATTGCCAAATTATTGTGATTCTATATCAATTTCCAGTTAATTTTTGACGCAGCCACCGAATGAAATCCATAATTAAGCTAATCGAAGCTTCCTGAAACTCACCATTAATCTAGCAAGATGCGTGAATGAGAATTAGGAAGTTGATCTCTATGCATATTTGCTCTTCTGTTATGTTATTGCAAATTAATTTGTGATTTTTTAAATTGGTTGGGGGCAATAGCAGTATGAAAATGTGAAATCAGAAATGGCAGTGACTGATTTGACAGGAAGTATCAAATCCATACCATGCTCAGAGGATACATGCACTACAACCGCTAGATCATCTCTCAAATATGGGAATTTGTTAATGTATTCTGAGTTGCTCCAAAACATTTTGATGCGTTCTACATTATGATTAAAAAAGATCCACATTTAAAAACTTGTAAAAGACAACAATCTTCTGTCCATACCTTCGTAGGTTAACTGGGAAACTTTCTTCAATTTTCAACACATTATAACATATTATTGTGTACTATTTAAAAATGTGTATGATAATCCCCTATCTACATGGTTAATAGTCATAAATTTTGAAGCAATTATTTAATTTCAGGCTACTATATACTCGATAAACTTCAACCAGTCATCCACAAGATTGTGCGTGTCTTCACATCGTGGCACCATACACATTTTCGCTTTGGACAATCCTTCACTGAATCAGCGTTCACAATTATCCATGTCCTTCTTTTTTCCCTCATATTTCTCATCTAACTGGTCCTTTTGCAGGTTTACAGTTCCCGATTATTCAATATGTATATGCGCTTTCAGTGAAAATGATGAGTATATTCATGGTAAGTCCCTTTAGGAAATATTTAAAAAAGGAAATAAAATATTATAACAATTTCTGGAAAGAGAGGTTGACTGTTTTTTGAGCTGAATAGGATTATTGCAAAATAAATAAAAAAACAAAGTTATTCTACTAGCATCGAGTTTTGCTAATATTATAAGATGATGTTCTTATACTTTATTAATTTTGAACGAATTATATATTGTTCATTTCGGTACAATTCTATGCTCGTAAAATTTCTGAAAAAAAAAACTGATGCACATTCTCTTGAAGTGAAAGTTTCGCTAGCTAAAAGGATTTGCAAGTCCAATCTGCGAATGATATGATTTATTCAAAATGTTAATTTATACTTCCATAATTTTTATAGTATTTTAATATCTATTTAAAATCTATTTTGAAACAGTAAATAGAGTTGGAGCTTAGAGTGCAGGTGGTGGCGGAGGAGAACCTCAAAGGGGTCAAATAATTTTTTCATTTTCTGCCTCCTGAGATACTATATGAACTGTTTCACAAAATTTTAAGATAGAGTGGATAGATAGATAGCTTTTATTTTCAAATTGGTATTGCATTTAATTAGTTTGATACACATTATAGTAGGTACATTTTTGTGATAAGGTGGAGGACTGTAATGGGTATGGGAACATTCTTCTGGTACTATTTCTATTTCTCAAAGAGCTCACTATGATAACTTATACGATTAACACATCTATATAATATACAGAGTGGAAAAGCCAAATGGAATAAATTAATTTTCTTGGTTACTGTACATATTCATGGGAAAACCTGAAACATGTCAAATTATAATTTTAAATTGTCATTCTTCTTCGTAAAGATGCGAACCCTACCTTCAACCCCCTTCGAAAGACAGGTACAACCCCCAATTCAAATGGGAAGTAAGGGCTTGTGATACATCTTTTGAAAGGACGCGTCATTCTCTATTCAGAAATGTTATCAATTTCATGTTTATTGCAAAACTCAAAATAGTAAAAAATAACATCACGTGATCAACGAAATTCATTATAATAGTCCCTCAAATATTCCCGAATCTTATTACAATAATACTAAACTTATTTGACTTCAAGACGTGATAGAAAGGAAATGAAAAAAAATTGGTTCTAGCACTGGCGTGAAGTCAGAAGCTCTTGCGCGTATGTTCTCTTGTCCATTCTCCTTTATTGGACACTCTTAATCTAATTTACCATGGTAAATTCGCAGTGTCCAAAACAGGAGAACAGACAATAGAATTCACCATGGTAAATTCGATTAAGAGTGTCCAATAAAGGAGAATGGACAAGAGAACATACGCGCAAAAGCTTCTGACTTCACGTCAGTGCTTGAAGGATTTTTTTTAAATGATTTTTCTTTTAATTTTCTAGTGCTACGATCCTCACGAAATTTTGCAAGAATTTTGGCGTTGGCATTCTACAATTAATAACCATATTTGAAATGGATTGGATTTGTATTTTTTGAGTTATTGAGGAAATAACAACCAAATTTCAGATTGATATAACTCCAAAACCATTTGGCCGATTATGCTAATTAACGAACTTAAATGTCGCATTCAGATGCGTAATCTACCCTGAAAACTGCAAGTCGCTATTTCTTTCCGTTCTCAAGGAATAATGAGATACGTAATATTTTTTCGTAATTTTTTTAAATTTTCTAGTGGTACGGCCCTCACAAAATTTTACAAACGTCTTCATGTCGATATTCTACAACTAGTTACCAAGCTTCAATTCGATCGAGTCTATATTTTTTGAGTTATCGAGAAAATAATATTCCAGATGGGTATAACTCCGAAACCGTTGGGCCAATTATGGCAAACAGCGAACTCAACTCTCCCATTCAGATGTGCAACCTATCCTGAAAATTGCAAGTCCCTATCTCCTTTCGTTCGAGAGTTGTCGAGTCAACGGTTACCCATCCAGCTACTGAACTCACACAAGGCTACTCGGATCTCCAACAATATAGAGCCGATCATGATGAAACTCGGTAGTAGAGTTAGGTTCTGAAAGCTCTCGCAAAATTTCAGCCATATCGGACGAATAGTTTCTGATATATAGAATTTTTTTCAATAATTTTCTATGATTTTTTAAAAATTTTCTAGTTATAAGATCCTCACAAAATGTTGCAGAAATTTTTGCGTTGCCATTCTATAACTAATACCCATGTTTGAATTGGATCGGTTTTGTATTTTTCGAGTTATTGAGGAAATAACAACCAAATTTCTGATGGGTAAAACTCCAAAAACGTTTTGCCGATTATGCCTACAAACAAACTTTAATGGCGCATTCAGATTCTCAACCTAACCTGAAAATTTCAAGTCACTATCTCTTTGCGTTCTTAGGTTATCGTGACGTAAATAATATTTTTTAATAATTTTTTAAAAAGTTACTAGCGATCTGATGTTCAAAAAATTTCACAAACGTCCTTAGGTTTATATTCTACAACTACTCACCAAGTTTCAATTCGATCGGATTAGTATTGGTTGTAGACAAAATTATTACTCGGAAACCATTGGGCCGATTATGCGTGCTATCTATGCATAGATATCACTATAACTATGCATAAATATTATGTGCCCGTTAACGAACTTGTCCGTCCTATTGGGATGCGCCACCTACCCTGAATATTTCAAGTCGCTATATCTATTTCCATTCTCAAGTTATCGTGGCAACGGCCGGCCGACCGTACATAATCAAATTTAACCTCGAATTCTTGATCAGGGAGTCGAACCTAATCGTTTGAGACCGTTTTCAGCGAAAAATTCGAAGTACAGACATTTGGGCAAAATGATAACGCGATGTTCCCCAGAACATACGCGCAAAAAGACCATAACTTGTGTTTTCTGGATGGTACCATATGAAAAATACGTATAACACTTTCTGTGGTAATATTAGTTCCTTTAGAACGCCTTCGCAAATTGTTCTGGGCTGTTAAGTTGTAGTTTATAAATTGTTTAATTTTTGTTCAAATTTCATGAACTCCAATTCATTTGTATAATTACTGCCGTTCATTTGAATAATTTTTCGATCAAATCTCCGTTAATAAATTCAACAATACTTTACAATCGATGCCGAACGTCAAATCATCACAATCTACACGTTCTATATGACATTTCATGGATACCTAATACAGAATGTAACTCAATATTCCCATTGGCATGAAAACTTGCTTTTAATTAGAAAATCTTGCAATTTTTGGTATAGGAACATGTTATATCGTTTTATCGGAAATTTAATTCTCTTTCAATACATCGTGCGCTGAAAATACTCTAGATCCATAGAGCAGTGGTTCCTAGCGAAGAAACCAAATTTTCAATAAAATTTTACGTCCCGTTCTCCGTAAAAGTCCAGGGTACCATCGCCCGTGGCCCACCCTATATATTGATACACCTATTGTGGGTTCATTCAAGTTTTGATTCTGTATCAAATGAATGTGCATTATTCGAATATTTGAAAATTTCCTAATCCTAGCGCCCCTTTAAGATTCAAAAATATTCTTGAATTAATCCAGTGATTATTGTGTTTCAGCTATTTGTGCTGATGGCTACTTCTACAAATTTAGTTACAACCTCAAAGGTGAATATCTACGAGAAGTTAGTACATGCTTCCTAACACTGAGTGAAAATACAGATGATAACAGTACAGACGACAACCTGCCACCAGTTGTCTAATTGTAGTTGATTGAATTTGAAAAATTGTGATTGTTTTTGTATTATCCAAATATAGATTATCCGCCGTATTCACAAAGCATTAAATCTCCGTTAAGTCCTAACTGAGGTCCTCAGTTAAGGATAAATAAGAATCGCAACCTCAGTTAACATATGTAACGGTGTTGAAACAGGCCTGTTTCACGTTAATTTTCACTTCAACTGAGGTTGCGATTCTTATTTATCCTCAACTGAGGACCTCAGTTAGGACTTAACGGACATTGAATGCTTTGTGAATACGGCGTTATATATTTTAAGTATCGAGAAAAAAATGAAAATTCAACTAAATGATTATAGCTATCGTCTTTCTATGAGAGAACATATTTATTTTTACAATAAGAAATGTACAATGTTTAATGTTTATTATTTTAATTTGGGAGATGCAGACTGTAGAAGTTATCAGTATAGAGTGAATTGAAAATATTGGAATCAAATCTTATTGCACTGTTGGTAATCTTAAGCCCTTTCAGATAAATGTAAAAGTATTTATTTCCAATTTTTCCATAAAGATTAATGAAATTGGGGATAACGGTTAATTTTAGTATTTTAGTTTTATTTTCGAAAATGTATTACCATATCTATCTTTAACAACATGTATATTTTTATGAAAATCTGTTTCAATATAACCAATTTTCACTCGCCGAACCAATGTCCAATTCAAATAGAACAATAAATGTCCGCAAATTGCGCATGACCCAGGTAATGTCGCCATAACCACCGGCTCTAAATATTATATTAGGAATGATGTAGGATTGGTGGTCTACTAGATTGAGACGCCAACTTGGCTGCCGGTGGTTGCAGGCTCAAGTCCTGCTTATAGGGCATAGATTTTATGATCGTCGGGTGTGAGTGTGAATTTGATAAACGTAAAAAAATTAGAAACATATGAAACTGCGTGTTGAATTTGACTTCTACAGGTTGTGAGGAAAACTGTCCCCTATTAGTTGAAGCAGTTTGAAAATTTTTGCTCATTTCTCTAATGAATGAATGGGGAGCATACTGTTGAAATATTGGTTGTGTCCTGGGAGTTGGATGCAAATATAATTTTTAGCGTTTCATCTCACTATTTTCTGATACTTAATTTACACGTTTTAGCAAATGATTTTGGTTGTAAGTCTGAAAGATTCCGTGAATTTTTGCGCGTATGTTCTGGGGAACATCGCGTTATAGTTTTGCCCAAATGTCTGTAACTTTCGAATTTTTTGACGAAAATGGTCTCAACCGATTAAGTTCGACTCCCCAATGAAGAATTCGAGGTCAAATTTGATTCTGTCCGTCCGGCCGTCCGTTGCCACGATAACTTGAGAACGAAAAGAGCTAGCGACTTGAAATTTTCAGGGTAGGTGGCGCATCCCAATACGACGGACAAGTTCGTTAATGGGCATAATCGGCCCATTGGTTTCCGAGTAATAATTTTGTTTTCAACCAATATAAATCCGATCGAATTAAAACTTGGTGGGTAGTTGTAGAATATGTACCTAAGCACGTTCGTGAAATTTTGTACGAATCGTATGGCTAGAAA
The DNA here is from genome assembly GCA_937662695.2 of Halyzia sedecimguttata. Lineage (NCBI taxonomy): Eukaryota > Metazoa > Arthropoda > Insecta > Coleoptera > Coccinellidae > Halyzia > Halyzia sedecimguttata. The sequence goes on along the minus strand of OW569416.2, from coordinate 1,686,151 downwards.
ATTTTAAAAAAATTATTAAAAAATATTTGTGTTGTCACGATAAGTTGAGAACGGAATGAGATAGCGGCTTGAAATTTTCAGGTTAGGATTTGCACCAGAACGCGACATTTCAGTTTGTTTATGAGCATAATCGGCCAAACGGTTTTAGAGTTATAGCCATCTGAAATTTTCTGAAATTTGGTGGTTTTTTGTTCCTCATTAACTCGAAAAATACTGAACCGATTGAATTCAAACATGGTTATAAGTTGTAGAATGCCAACGCGAAAATGTTTGCAAAATTTGGTGAGGATAGCATTTGCAGAAAATTTTTAATAAATCATTGAAAATAAAAAAAAAAAATTCTATATATCAGTAACTATTCGTTTGAAATTGCTGAAATTTTGCAAGAGCCTTCATAACCTAACTCTACTGCCAACTTTCAAGTTTTAATAAGATCGGTTAAATATTGTTGGAGATTCGAGCATTCTTGTGTGAGTTCAGTAGATGGGTGACCGTTGCCTCGATAACTTTCGAACGAAAGGAGATAGGGACTTGCAATTTTCAGGGTAGGTTGCGTATCCGAAAGGGAGAGTTGAGTTCGTTTTTGGGTATAATCGGTCTAACGGTTTCCGAGTTATACCCACCTGGAATATGATTTCCTTAATAACTCAAAAAATAAATATTCGATCGCATTGGTGCTTGGTAACTAGTAGTAGAAAATCAACATAAAGACGTGTTTAAAATTTTGTAAGAAACGTACCCCTAGAAAATTAAAAAAAAATTGGTTCAAGCACTGACGTGAAGTCAGAAGCTTTTGCGCGTATGTTCTATTGTCCATTCTTCTGTATTGGACACCCTTAATCGAATTTACCATGGTAAATTATGTTGTCCATTCTCTTGTATTGGCCACTTAATTCGAATTTACCATGGTAAATTCGAATTAAGAGTGTCCAATACAGGAGAATGGACAACATAATTTACCATGGTAAATTCGATTAAGGGTGTCCAATACAGAAGAATGGACAATAGAACATACGCGCAAAAGCTTCTGACTTCACGTCAGTGCTTGAACCAATTTTTATCTACGTTATTGTATAGAACTGTATTTCCTATTTTATCCGAAAAATATAGGGGTGAATCCTAACAATTATATTTGGCAGTCATATTGCAACTTTATTTGTTTGATTCAATTTCTTTCGGTCGTTTTCTCATGTTTCTCACCAGCTAGAAGTACTGAGTGGTGGCGGATGGTGATCATTTTGTTCAGGGGGGCGCTGATTCAAGAATACAAAAAAAATTATATATATTTTAAAAGGTATTTACAAATGTCTACTTCTTAAAATGAAACTCAATCCTTCGGTATATATATATTCGTATGAACAATTAATTAACACATTGATCAATTCACAATTCACTAAATTAAATATCAAATATTTGGATCACAGCCGCAAGTTACACTGTCGTAGCCATTCTGCTGCATTCGGTGTGAGGTCATGTAGCTCTTGTAGTGTGCCACTGAAGGAGGAAACGGGACATTCCAGGACCAGGTGGGTGATTGTTTGTTCATCAGCGCCGCAGTTGTCGCATCGTGGGCTGTCGGCAGCTCCCCACTGGGTAAGGCTTTTGTTGCAGATTCCGTGACCCGTGCGAATTCTATTGATGATTGTTGGTTCATTTCCTTCGGTTTTTGTCGCAGATGAACTTCTTGATCTCCTTTTCGTTGAATTCAGGAATGTCTTTAGCAAAATTTTGTGCGATAGATAACATTGCGAGTGACGTCAGTCTAATTTCTTCCGACATTGTATTCCTTGTAAACATCTCGATCAATTTTAAAGTATTAGAAACGATATTAGTTGTGGCCAATAGCTGGAAGCTTACAATCTTGTTCATATGTTTGGCCAATTTTCGTATTTTTTTTTATCTTTTCAGCCAGATGTTATAAATCGCTTACACCTTATTTTGTGCCGTTATCGTCTCCACCAAACAGTAAGCAAACAAAACCAAGAAAGCATATTTTTTCTTCACATCCGCACAAGCATAAAGCCGGCCTTTTCTTGAACATTTGCATCAAACTTCCGCGTAAACCCCGCCCGATTCTTATACCCGGGTTGTAGTTGACTTAAATTCAATACGGGCACAGGTCGTTCATTGTTTTTAATATTTAGCTCTAGTGCCAAACCCAAAGAACTAAAGTTTAATTTTGTTAGATCATACAGTGTCAGTCCTTACATCCTCAACGCAACTTTATAACACGAAACAATCAATCGGCACCTACAATACCTATCTATTTAGCCTAACCATAGACAAGGTGTACTACTATAGTGTGCATAACTATTTATTCTCCTCTGGGCTCCTACTTTTGCGACCGATGACGGCGCTTTGGCCCGAATCGTCTATGAAAACCGCGTGGAGACTCGAGCCATTTCCATGGTAACCGGCGTTTCCGCCTGGACACTTGAGATTAAGCACGGCATAGTGCGGACGCTCATAGTATACCTTGTCTATGCGGATGCTTAACGCTAAAGTAATTATTGTGAAATATAGATCGCTAGGAAAAAATGTTTTAATTTTATTTGAATCCAAAGTTTGAAGAGAAAAGCACGAATATGAATATAAAAATTAATTGTTTATGTATAGGTATGTCATATTTCTAGGCAGGGCGCCGCCCCATAGCCCTCCCTCACCAGCCGCCCCTGGTGCTGAGTAAACAATTGTTTTCGCTCCATCAATAAATTTTGATTTTACTGTGGCAAAGCAATATTTATTTATTAATGGGTTTTCAGTTCTTCCAAATTGGTCAGTAAAATTATCTTATTCTAGTAAAAACGTTTGTAAACTTATTTAAATTTTTGTAGCAATTTTCCATATTCTCTTCAATAGTTAACTGTACCTACTCAGATCAAGTGTTTATTATGTAGCGGTTGCCATTCCTGTATTATTTTCTGGTATAACTATAATAGTGAATTAATTCACTATTAGTTACTATTAGTTAGTAGCTAATTAAAATGTTCCATTAGTGAATCAATTTTGATAATTTAATTTGGCCGTCTGCTACACGACCGTAAAATCAATATTAGAATAAAATTTCCTCATATTTCGCGTCAGGCATCGATAAAACTGGGAATTGTATATTTCAGTATACAAACATTCAAGCCATTTCCCAATATTTTCAAAAATACAGATCCGATTGAATTGAAATCTAGTATTCGGTGGAAAAAAATACGACTTGATGCAGTATTTCGTGGGGATGTATGAGGCCTGAATATGCTGAAGAACATATATGCGCAAGAGCAAGAGAAAGTTTTTTTTATTGAAAGTATGTTTTGGTGTGAACCCTCCCCCACCTTAACTCCTTCACTAAACCATTAGTTCTGGTATACGTAGTGTTGAGGTTATCAAATGATCAGGTTTATCAAGATTGTTCCGGCCTCTTGGTTTACTATCCCAACTTCTGCCAGACCATACAAATGTAAACCAAAAAATATCCTTGGCTTGGAATGTTGAGAACAATGAGTTGTTATAATGTCACTATGTCCGAACATAGATAGCGATGTCTATGTATATCTATAGTTCGTTTCGAATGATATATCGCACGAATTTAAAGGTTTTCTACATTATTAAAAATGCATATACTAAGCAATAATCTTTTATTTGTCGAAATTATGAGTTTTTAACATATTTCTTAATGAAACAGGAACATTATTGTACAGAATGCTGAAACAGATAGCATTAATTCGAAGGTGTCATGTTGTATCTATACTATATATGCAACATCCTAATAATAATATACAGTGCGCGTCAAAATTATGGAACAAATTCATTTTCTCAGAAGAAAAATATTTGGCAACAAAATCCTGAAACAGGTCAATTTTTGTTCCACTTTTACCAAATTTTTATGCATTTTTGTTGCACCTTGTGCCATCCCCATTAACCCTCTAAATTTTTTGAATAGGGAAAGTGGGTCATGTGGTACTTTTTTGGAAAGGTCTTTGTATCTTCTTTACAGGCGTGCAGAAATTTTCAGGAAAAAAATTTCTTTTTTGAAAAATAGTTAGTTCAAAGAGGTTTTCAGCATGTGCACTTAGTCAAGGCTCATTTACTTTGATACGATGGTACCTGATGAAATTTGTCACCGAATGAAAGTCGACCATTACAGTTTTGCTCATGCACAATTTTCAATCCCTAAATGAACCCTATAATGGAGAAAAAAATGGAGTGACATTGGGGGGGGGTTGAAAGTTGCATGAACAAAACTGTAATGGTCGACTTTCATTCGGTGACAAATTTCATCAGGTACCATCGTCTCAAAGTAAATGAGCCATGACAAAGAGCACATACTGAAAACCTCTTTGAACTAACTATTTTTCAACAAAGAAAAATTGTTTCTTGAAAATGTCTGCACGCCTGTAAAGAAGTTACAATAAAGACCTTGCCAAAAAAGTACCACATGACCCACTTTCCCTATTCAAAAAATTTAGAGGGTCGATGGGCATGGCCCAGGGTGCAACAAAAATGCATAAAAATTGGTTCAAGCACTGACGTGAAGTCAGAAGCTTTTGCGCGTATGTTCTATTGTCCATACTTCTGTATTGGAGACCCTTAATCGAATTTACCATGGTAAATTATGTTGTCCATTCTCCTGTATTGGACACTCTCAATTCGAATTTACCATGGTAAATTCGAATTAAGTGTCCAATACAGGAGAATGGACAACATAATTTACCATGGTAAATTCGATTAAGGGTGTCCAATACAGAAGTATGGACAATAGAACATACGCGCAAAAGCTTCTGACTTCACGTCAGTGCTTGAACCAATTTTTTTTTCGTGACTTTTTAAAAATTTTCTAGGGGTACGGTTCTTGAAATTTTTTTTTCGTCATTTTTTTCAAATTTTCTAGGGATACGATTCTTACAAAATTTTAAACACGTCTTTATGTTGATTTTCTACTACTAGTTACCAAGCACCAATTCGATCGAATATTTATTTTTTGAGTTATCAAGGAAATAATATTCCAGGTGGGTATAACTCGGAAACCGTTAGACCGATTATGCCCAAAAACGAACTCAACACTCTCTTTCGGATACGCAACCTACCCTGAAAATTGCAAGTCCCTATCTCCTTTCGTTCGAAAGTTATCGAGGCAACGGTCACCCATCTACTGAACTCGCACAAGAATGCTCGAATCTCCAACAATATTTAACCGATCGTATTAAAACTTGAAACTTGGCAGTAGAGTTAGGTTATGAAGGCTCTTGCAAAATTTCAGCAATTTCAAACGAATAGTTACTGATATATAGAATTTGGTAAAAGTGAAACCAAAATTGACCTGTTTCAGGATTTTGTTGCCAAATATTTTTCTTCTGAGAAAATGAATTCGTTCCATAATTTTGATGCGCACTGTATGTGTTATAGAAAAGTTCGATAAATTTGTTAGAGTAGAATAATTTCGTATAATATTTGTGTGGATTGAAAACATAATTCTCTCATTTCCATAACAAATCTTCAAATTGGAACTTCTCAAAAAGTTTTTCATTGTCATAATATCAATATTTTGTGCGGAAATATATCCACTCTCTATCGCTGTCCGAATTCAGGTAATTGAAGTGGCATTGAAATGTTTTATACCTTGGTGAAGCTGCTAAATATTAGCAATTAGATTGAAGTATTTCTTTTATTATTCTAAAATTTCCATAAATCAACAATATTGCGCGTGGTCTCCCATAAATAAATGAACATGGAGCGAATAGTTCCTTTCTTGGTGCGATAATTAATAATTGGAGCATGAAATAAAGGGTATCATTTCAAAAACACATAATCATTATCGGCAGATAGTGTTTTGATAGTAAGTATTATTGCTCCTCTATAAAGCACAAGATGATTTATAGGCATAATTTGATGTTTGGGAGCATATATATTGGCTCCACATTAAAAATTTCAAACTTTTTAACTATAGGTATTTCATACCAGTATAGGATTTCTTTAGACGTCAAACCCTGAATCAGAGCTGCTCTAGGTCCCTTTATTAATGGGATACCAACTCATATTACTCCGATCAGGATTCATCAAAATATATTTTTTTTAAATATCATCCTCTCTTATACCAAATATTTTTTGTGTTCTGATATCTTTGGAGGGTCGACTGTATGGACGAATCCTTCATGGGTGTAGACGGTTTTCGGCTTGGGGATGGAATGCTGACTACATCTCCTTCCTTTGATGCAAACATGATACCAAACTATAACGTACCACATTCCGAAGAAAATGACGGATACGATCAGAGTCGGCACTGAAAAATCGAAAATAATATTCATTAATATGGTAGTGATAGTGTTCAAAAATGTGGGAAAGCCCTGTGGACAGGAGCTTTGGCGCTCTTGTTCAAACTTTGACAAATTATATCTCCGAAATTATTGGTTTTTCAGAGTTAGGAATTCAATCAACGGAAACTTGTGATAGAACTGCATCATTAAATAAAATAAATTAAATAAGATCCATTGATATCATTCCCAACTCGGAGAAACCAATACTTTCGGAGTTATGATTTGTCCAATGAGCGCCAAAGCTCCTGTCCACAGGGCTTTCCCACTTTTTCAATGTGGCTTCTGTGCGTCAATTCTCAAGAATTTTCGTAATTAAATTCAAAACGTAGGTCTATGACTCAACTCATGTTGGATTTAGTAGTGTGGTGGCTCAGTGGGAGAGTATTTGACTTGGGAGCGGAAGCCCCAAGTTTAATTCCGAGGCTAGGAAAGACATTTTCAAGTCACGGTAATCGTCGCCATTCACTGTTGGGTCAAACATTAACAGTGCTGTGCCCAAGGTGGCGTAAGGACACAGTAACAAAACCTACACAGAACACAACTGGTTCTCCTTACTCGCTCAAGATCTTCGAGAGCTTATGAGGGGTCTCCTTGGCGAAGACCTAGGAAGATCAGTATAATAATATATATATAATCTTATATGAACAGTAATTTTACCTAGTTTTATATTATATTTGTAACTATTAGTTGGGTGTCCAGGTTAGAGTTTAAAAAATGGGTTCAAGCCCTGTGGACAGGAGCTTTCTGGCGCTCTAGTTCAAACAGACAAATTATATCTCCGAAAGTATTGGTTTCTCAGAGTTGAGAATTATATCAATGTATTCTTATGATAGAACTGCATCATAAAGGAAATTCAATTCAAATAATAGTTTATTTATCAAGATTAAATGAGCAATCTGAGAACTGCACCATGGAAGAAACCAAATTAAAATAGCTGAAATGAATTTGACTCTCTCTTATAGAACAGGATGAAATGTACGAGTATGAACACAGATCATATAATAAAGCTTAGATAGAATAATTATAGCATTCTGTGAAAACATAAGTACGATTCATTATTGAAATTTACAACTTCATCTTAGCAGAAATTGAATTCAAACATCATAGAAGAATTTAAATTCAACAAGAGTGCCAAAAATTATCAATCCAAAACCAATAGACGAATTCTACCCAACAACGAACTCATCCGAGATATTCATTCCTCAATTCCAGTTTTGTTTTTAGTGGAGATATTCTGAACTCAATATTATTAACTTACCATTACCATTCCCATCATCATATGGATTGACCATCGGCATGAAAATATCAACCAACAAAAGTATGATAATATTCTAATTCTCATATTGATACCATTACTGGAATGAATTACAATGAGACAACGTCAAAGTTGACATTATAACAATTCATAGAATAGCCACAGAATAATTCTATCATTGAAATTTTGAAAAATCATATCTCTGAAAGTATTAGTCTGTTAGAGTTAAAAATGATATGAATGGATTCTTATGGTAAAACTGCTTATTGAAAAAAATTTAATTTGGAATTTGTTCTGTAAAAAAAAAAATTTTATTTTGTTACTCCGAAACCATCTGTCCGATTTTGCCCAGTAACGAACTTAGCCGAGATATTTATCCCTCAAACATACTCTGAAAATTTCAACTGTCTAGCTCATTCCGTTCGAGAGTTATCGTGCCTACGGCCGGACCGGCCGGCCGGACCGGCCGGACGGCCGGACAGAATGAATTTCGACCACGGATTCTTGATCAGTGAATCGAACCAAATCGTTTAAGACCATTTTCATCGAAAAATTCGAAAATTACAGACATTTGGGCAAATTGATAAGCACTCAGTTCCGAGGAACTAGAGCGCCAAAAACGTGGAACACCCAACTAATAGTTACAAATATATAATTTTATATATAAAATTCTCGTGTCACAATGTTCGTTCCCGTACTCCTCCGAAACGGCTTGACCGATTCTCATGAAATTTTGTGAGCATATTGAGTAGGTCTGAGAATCTGCCAACATCTATTTTTCATACCCCTAAGTGATAAGGGTTGTTAACCCTTAAATTTTTTTTTTAATTTTTGGACGAAATTTTTTGTTTTTATTTTTTTATAATGTGGCATTACAAAATACATACAACCCTAAATGTTCACCCTTCTATCACCAACCCCTATTTTTTTATAGTCATTTTAGTAATTAATAAGAGTTGGAGTTGGCGTTGGCGTTGGGATTTGCATTGACGTTGGAGTTGTAGTTGGCGTTGGGGTTAGAGTTGGCGGCGGAGTTGGAGTTGGAGTTGGAGATGGAGTTGGAGTTGGAGTTGGAGTTGGAATTGGAGTTGGAGTTGGAGTTGGAGTTGGAGTTGGAGTTGGAGTTGGAGTTGGAGTTGGAGTTGGAGTTGGAGTTGGAGTTGGAGTTGGAGTTGGAGTTGGAGTTGGAGTTGGAGTTGGAGTTGGAGTTGGAGTTGGAGTTGGAGTTGGAGTTGGAGTTGGAGTTGGAGTTGGAGTTGGAGTTGGAGTTGGAGTTGGAGTTGGAGTTGGAGTTGGAGTTGGAGTTGGAGTTGGAGTTGGAGTTGGAGTTGGAGTTGGAGTTGGAGTTGGAGTTGAGGTGGCAGTACGAAGTCTGCCGGGCCAGCTAGTAATAATATACATACATGAAATCTTGAAAAAATGGGTTCAAGCCCTGTGGACAGGAGCTTTCTGGTGCTCTAGTTCAAACAGACAAATTATATCTCCGAAAGTATTGGTTTCTCAGAGTTGGGAATTATATCAATGCATTCTTATGAAAGAACTGCATCATAAAGGAAATTAAATGCAAATAATAGCTTATTTATCAAGATTAAATGAGCAATCTGAGAATGAGAACTGCACCATGGAAGAAATCAAATTAAAATAGCTGAAATGAATTTGAGTCTTCCATATAGAACAGGATGAAATATACGAGTATGAACACAGATCATATAATAAAGCTTAGATAGAATAATTATAGCATTCTGTGAAAACTTAGAAGTACGTACGATTCATTATTGACATGTAGAAAAATCATATCTCCGAAAGTATTAGCTGTTGGAGTTGAAAATGATATCGATGAAATTTAATGGTGAAACTGCATCTTAAAAAAAATTGATAAGCACTCAGATCCGAGGAACTAGAGCGCCAAAATGTGTAATTCCCTTTCCTGGATTTGAGCCCGCCTTCTCTCGTTCCGAAACCCGACGGGTCAGGCCAACCGTCTATCGGGCTCATCGAACGATCTTATCGATCTCCGGTATTAGAATAAAGCGTCGGTACTTACCTGGGATATTTATTCTTAATTTTCACCTTTCGACATAAAATCGCCACATGAGGGTTTATTTGACGGTTTTTTACCCTTGTCTCTCTAAGTCTAAGGGATTAGACAATGTCAGGTCTCAGCAAAATACGTTGACATTATGACAATTCATTCATAGAATAATTATATAATTCTGTGAAAACGTAGAAATACGATTTTTTATTGAAATTTTGAAAAATCATATCTCCGAAAGTATTAGCTTCTTAGAGTTGAAAATAATATCGTTGGATTCTTATGGTAAAACTGCTTATTGCAAAAAAATTTATTTGGAATTTGTTATGTGAAAAAAAATTTTTTTTTGTTACTCCGAAACCATTTGTCTGATTTTTTCCAATAATTCTTATAATGAAACTGCATCTTAATTGCCCAATAACGAACTTAGCCGAGACATTCATCTGCCAAACCTACTCTGAAAAATGAAAAAAAATTTTTTTTTGTTACTCGGAAACCACCTATTTTGGAGATGTGAGCTTAACTGAGATATTTATACCCTAAACCTACTTTGAAAATATCAACTGTCTAGCTCATTCCGTTCAAGAGTTATCGTGTTAACGGCCAGACGGCCGGACAGAATTGATTTTGACCATGGATTCTAAATCAGTGAGTCGAACCAAATAGTTTAAGACTATTTTCAGCGAAAATTCTAAAATACAGACATTTGGGCAAATTGATAAGCACACTGTTCCTAGGAACAAGAGCGCCAAAAATGATCGAATTGATCAGTTATAGAGTTGAGCTATTGAGTTCAGATAATATTATTACCTATATATTCTACAAATTTCATGACTTATAGCAATATTTTCCCCTTTTGCACCCTCGTATCGTACAAGGCCTACAATTTTCGAATTTTCAGCCGAGAGTTGTCTCAATCGATTGCATTTGAATTAAGAATAAAGAAGGGTCCGTAGTAAAATTCAATTATGTTCCATCTGTCTGTCTGTTCATCCATGAATATTCTTTCCTTCCCCTAAGGATTGTGCGACGGTTTTACTCGCACGCTTTCCTTCACTCTCCAGGAGTGTGGGAAAGCGTGTATGTGTAAAGGCCGCTATTAGCAGGGCACCCGCGCGTAATACCCGGCGCGTGGAGTGGTCGTTAGACGAACAGTTTTAGAGGGCGTACCCGGTTAAACGGAACTTTAGGTAAGAGAAAGTGAGAAGTGAGAAAGTGAGATGGAAAGCTTGCCGTGTCTTTAGACTACCAAGTTGAGACTGCCTGAGCTTTCCTGTACGGGGATTGCAAACGAAATTCCCCACTCCCAGTGCACCCTTTACACATATACGCATTCCTTCACTCTTTTCTGTTTGAGGCCCTTTCCGTTCGGAAAGCGTGTATGTGCAAAGGCCGCTATTGGTTCTTTTCTGTGTTTTCTCCGGCAAACTCTGAATAATATCTATAAAATGAAAACATTATTTTGAAAATTGCTTCAGCGTTAAAAACACAAGATATTTGTCCGAAGCAATATATATAACAATGTCGCCATCGACCTAAGTCCTTCAGCCTGTTTTTTATCAACATTTAATGGAGTGGTATATTACATAAGTGTACAAGTCTTGATGTTTCGTGTCGTGGAGATTCCACCAGTGCGCGAAAGGCTCGAAAAAACTTCCTCTAGATTGTATATCTTGTATAAAAATTGTGAGGATGCAAATAAAATGGTTGAAGTGACTTCGTCTAAGTAAAACCACCCCTTACACAACTCGTTTAAATCAACCGTAATGCAGTTCGACAATCTCCTTGCAGACCAGATTTAGTAGGAAAAAATATTTACAGTTATAGCGCGAAGGATTCAGTTGTCCTGTAATATATTCTGTTTTGCCATGTGGACAAAAGCTATTGATGCTGGTAAATCAGTTGATGTCATCTACCTCGATTTTACCCGTGCCTTCGATCGTGTTCCCCTAAGGATATTGTTGCATAAGCTGCGACATCTGAGTCCAGGGCGATGTGGTCGTTTGAATTGAGAAGTTCCTTACGGACATAAAATTTTCGGTCAGGATAGGCTCAACTAGATCCTCCTTGAGAGATGTTTTGAGTGGTGTATCTCAGGGATCTGTACTGGGTCCTATTCTGTTTCTCATTTATATTTCGGATCTGCCAGCGTCTGTGCGTTCTCAGTGTTGTTCATACGCAGATGACACAAATATATTCAACTTTCCCACTACTCATCATTCTATTCTACAAGAGGATCTTGACTCCTTGGTGAGATGATGCGATGACTGGTTACTACCATTAATCATTGAAAAGTGTGAAGTTTTGCATTTGGGAAGGAGCAATCCAAGACTGCCTTACTTTATCGAGTGAAGGCAGCTGAAGGAATTATCCGCTCACAGCGACCTAGGCGTGATTATGACGGAGGATCTATCATGGAGTCAGCATAAAACTTACTGCACGGGCAGAGCAAGGAAACTTCTTCATCTCTTCGGAAGGTCTTTAGCTGGTTGCGATCCTGCGACTGCGGCGCAATGATACAAGACTTACATTCGTCCAGTTCTGGAGTTCGCCGTTCCTGTCTGGCAACCCTGGCTGATCAGAGATGTGAATCTTTTGGAATCTGTCCAGCGGAGAGCTACCCGAATACCATATCGTTTTGTGAGCCTCGATTACGAGAGAAGATTGGCTCTCATGGATTTCACCAGGTTTTCGCTCAGGAGAATGAGGGGTGATCTCGTAATAACATATAGATCGTTAAATGGCCTCTTCGGTTGTGACCTAAGTCATCTTTTTGTGATTAACCGAAATAACCTGAGAGGACATACATTCAAGCTCTCACGTGAAAGATTTTTCACCACCACTAGGCAGTATTACATTTCCAACAGGATATTCGAGGTTTGGAATCGATTGCCGGCCGAGATTGTTTGTGCTCCTAGTGTGGACAGTTTCAAAAACAGATTTGACGTGTGGGTGTCGCGGAATGCTGTCAGATTGTGAAAGTGTTGTTGGTTGTTTTATTGTTTATTCATAGGTGAAATTTCTTTTTGTTTCGTCTTATTCCTTGTTTAGCATCTCTATATATATATTTTTGTTTGAGTTTATAGTCATAGTAATCATTAAAGGATACTGTGGGAGGTATACTCATTATTCAACGGTTTTTTCTGGGTTTTCTCTCCCAAACTCTGAAAAATATCTATAAAATAAAAATTAATTATTTTGTGATTTGCTTCTGCGTAAGAAACACAGGATATTTGTCAGAAGCAATCAATTGAACAATGTTGCCTAACAAACAACTACGAAACAACATCAACGAAGAAACAACTATATCGTAACGTTTCGGAGTCTATATCAGACTCCTTCTTCAGACGCTCAATGAAAATCGAGAGAATTATTTTGTTGATAGTTATTTGGTGAAATTCAAGAATTGTCACATTGACAGTATTTAAAAATCATAGCTAACATAGTTTTACTTCGCATAGAAATTTCCAAGTTCCAACTCCTTTTTCAATAAATTTAGCCAAATATGGTCAATACCAATTGAGCAATTTGCAAAATTGCATTCTCTGTTCAATAAAATACAAGTTGACTCCTTAAGTTTCCTTAAGATTCTAATGACAGAACCTGATTTTATGAAAAGGAAACTTAAGGAGTCAACTTGTATTTTATTGAACAGAGAATGCAATTTGCAAATTGCTCAACCGTTGAATTTATAGTCATAGCCTCAATTCTGTATGATTTTTTAATAATAATAATAATAATATTAAATCTTGCCTGCAGGGAGAATTTTGAGTTTGAATTGAGCGAATACGGTCTATTTAATTGAGTTGCAACAAATGCACTACCTATTTTATACGAATATAAAAGTATTTTAAATTTCATTATGTCCCAGCAAAATAAAAAAATATATAGAAACAACAAAATTAGGGCTCATTGTCTCAAACCCCTATGCAATCTAACCGACGCGATGCATGATTTATTTTCGAGAATTCTGATACACCTCAAAAAGATTGGGTCAGCTAAAATATTTCATTCATTTAGATCGAGACGTTTCAGAATTCGAGACGAAAAACTATCTTAAGATAACCCCCTTTTTAGGTGGGGAATCCGAATTTACCATGGTAAATTCGATTAAGAGTGTCCAATACAGGAGAACAGACAATAGGACTCACCATGTTAAATTCCATTAAGAGTGTCAAATACAGGAAAATGGACAATAGAACATACGCGCAAAAGCTCATGAATTCACGGAAAAAAATTGGTTCAAGCACTGACGTGAAGTCAGGAGATTTTGCGCGTATGTTCTATTGTCCATTCTCCTGTATTGGACACTCTTAGTCGAATTTACCATGGTGAATTATATTGTCTGTTCTCCTGTATTGGACACTCTTAATCGAATTTACCATGGTAAATGCGGAGTGTCCAATACAGGAGAACAGACAATATAATTCACCATGGTAAATTCGATTAATAGTGTCCAGTAAAGGAGAATGGACAAGAGAACGTACGCGCAAAAGCTTCTGACTTCACGTCAGTGCTTGTTTAGATTCTCATGAGAGAACATCCTACGTCAAAAATATTCTTACTTTGAGAAAAGCAGTAGCGTATACGTTTTTTCCCGAAACTTATTTAGTTAAATCCGTGTATCAACGCCACTGACAACAACAAACAAGCACTGACGTCAAGTCAGGAGTTTTTGCGCACATGTTCTATTGCCTAATCACCTGTATTGAATTGGATGTATTCTTTTGGAATTGAAATACGATAAAACTTACGCCTCAAGCCTCAAGTAACTGCAGTATACGATATTTACGAAATTCTGCGAAAATTAGTGGGTCGGCATTCTACAAGTAATCACCAAGTTTTAATTGGATCAGATTTGTATATTTTGAGTTATAAAGGAAATAACAAAATTTCAGAATAGTATAACTCCAAAACAAATTGGCTGTTTATGCCAATTAACGTAAATGTCGCATTCGGATGCGCAACATACCCTGAAAATTGCAAGTCACTGTCTCTTTCCGTTCTCAAGATATCGTGAGATACATAATATATTTTGTAATTTTTTAGAAATTTTCTAGTGGAACAGTTCTCACAAAATTTCACACATGTCTTTATGTCGATATTTTACAACTAATTACTAAGCTTCAATTCGATCGAGTCTGAATTTTTTTCGTTATCGAGGAAATAATATTCCAGATGTTATAACTCCGGAACCGTTGGGCCGATTATGCTCGAACTTAACTCTTCCATTCGGATGCGCAAACTACCCTAAACATTTCCTATCTCTTGTCGTTCGAAAGTTATCGAGGAAACGGTCACCGATCTACTGAAGTCACCCAAGGCTGCTCGGATTTCCAAAATATATATCCGATCGTGTTCAAACTTGGAACTTGGCACTAGAGTTGGTTATGAAGGCTCTCGCAAAATTTCAGCGATGTCGGACGAATATAGTTTAAGATGTTTAAATTTTTTTTCAATGATTTTTTAAAAATTTTCTAGTTTTATGATCCTCACGAAATTTTGCAACAGTTATAGCGTCGGCATCCTACAACTAATTACCATGTTTGAATTGGAACGGTTTTGTATTTTTCGAGTTATTGAGGAAATAAAAACCAAATTTCAGATGGGTTTAACTCCAAAACGGTTTGGCCGATTATGCCTATTAACAAAATCAAATATCACATTCAGATGCAGAACCGACCCTAAAAATTGCAAGTCGTTAACTCTTCCCGTTCTCAGGTAATCGCGGCATAAACAGTATATTTTAATAATTTTTTAAAAATTTTCTAATTATACGATAATCACATAATTCCACAAACGTTTTTGAGTTTTGTTTCTGAGTTTCAATTCGATTGGATTTGTATTGGTTGAAAACAAAATTATAACTCGAAAACCATTGGGCCGATTATGCCCATTAACGAACCTGTCCATCGTATTGGGATATATTATTTTCCTGAGACATGTCATTATCTAATCAATCGAAGAATTGTGAGCGAAGTGAGAAAAATCTCAGTTGTTTGCTCCGAAATTAGTTTTTCTCAGAAAAGTCTTACATTTCGGAACGGAACATGAAGTAAGAGATCTGAGAGTAGTGAGACTGCTTTTCATCCATAGACATAGATATAACTCTCGAACGGAATGAGGTAGGTAGTTGAAATTTTCAGAGTAGGTTAGGCAGATGAATATCTCGGTTAAAAAAATTTAATGCTTGTGGCTTTTACTTGATGCAAATACATATTAACTCAATGAAAAATTATATACGATTTACACTTATTTATTCAATATTGTGACGCGTTTCGTCGACACAGCGACTTCATCAGGCTACATCATACTAAATTCTTAACAAGTTATTATTTCCCTATACCTAGATGACATGGACACAGAATCATTTAAATCTAATTACATAAGAAACTTATTTAAAACAAATTACATAATAGACTTATTTAAAACTAATTACATGAGATTTCACTGCTGGTTTCTTTGTACACATTAACAATAATTCATTCCTAATAATGCTTTTATAAATTGATTCTCTATTTGAATAGACTGAGTAACGGTGAAAAATTTAGATCTATTTGTTCATTAACTAAATTACCCGTATGTTTTTCCCTATTTATTTCGACTATTTCCCAGTAATTGAGTTGCGCACCTTTATTCAAATTGTGTAGAATTTTGTGTCCATGTCATCTAGGTTTAGGGAGATAATAACTTGTTAAGAATTTAGTATGATGTAGTCTGATGAAGTCGCTGTGTCGACGAAACGCGTCACAATATTGAATAAATAAGTGTAAATCGTATATAATTTTTCATTGAGTATCTCGGTTAAGTTCGTTATAGGGCAAAATTGGCCAGATTTAATTTGATTTTTATTAATTTTTTTTGAGACATCGTTTTTTGCGTGTATGTTCTGGGGAACATCGCGTTATCATTCTGCCCAAATGTCTGTAATTCTCGAATTTTTTGCCATGGATGGTTTCAAACGAATAGGTTCACTGATGAAGAATTTGAGGTCAAATTTGATTCTGTCCGGCCGGCCGTTGACACGATATCTTGAGAACGGAAAGAGATAGCGACTTGACATTTTCAGGGTAGGTGGCGCATCCCAATACGACAAGTTCGTTAATGTGCATAATCGGCCCAACGGTTTCGGAGTAATAATTTTGTTTTCAACCATTACTAATCTGATCGAATTGAAACTTGGTAAATAGTTGTAGAATACAAACATAAGGACTTTTGTGAAATTTTGTGAGAATGGTATGACTAGAAAATTAAAAAAAAATTATTTATGTCACGATAACATGAGGACGGAAAGAGATAGTGACTTGAAATTTTCAGGTTAGGCTGTGCATCTGAATGCGACATTTGAGTTTGTTTATAGGCATAATCGGCTAAACGGTTTTGGAGTTATACCCATCTGAAATTTGGTTGTTATTTCCTCAATAACTCGAAAAATTCAAAACCAATCAAATTCAAACGTGGTTATTAGTTGTAGAACGCCAACGCGAAAATTCCTGCAAAATTACGTGAGGGTCATATCACTAAAAAATTTTAAAAAAATCGTTGAAAATCATTGAAACAAATTCTATTATCCGAAACTATTCGTCCGACATCACTGAAATTTTGTGAGAACCTTCAGAACCTAACACTACTACCAAGTTCCAAATTTGAATATGATCGGATCTATATTTTTGGAGATCCGAGCAGCCTTGTGTGAGTTCAGTAGCTGGATGGGTGAGTGTTGCCTCGACAATTCTCGAACGAAAGGAGATAGGGACTTGTAATCTTCAGAGTAGGTTGCGCATCCGAATGAGAGGGTTGTTTTTGAGCATAATCGGTCTAACGGTTTCGGAGTTATACCCACCTGTAATATTATTTCCTGGATAACTCTAAAAAAAAATAGACTCGATCGAATTGAAGCTTGGTAACTAGTTGTAGAATATCGACATGAAGACGTGTGTAAAATTTTGTGTTGGCCGTACCACTAGAAAATTTTTCATAATCGAATTTACCATGGTAAATTCGATTAAGAGTCCAATACAGGAGAATGGGCAATAGAATTCGTGCAACATGGTAAATCCGATTAAGAGTGTCGAAGACAGGATAATGGGCAATAGAGAAAACGCGCAAAAGCTCCTGACTTCACGTCAGTGCTTGTCTTAATAACCGTTCGGATTCATATAGAAAATCTCAATAGGTAAATATCGTTACCGAATTTGTGCATATTCATATCTGGCAAATTTTGGGAGAAAGATATTTCAAATACTCACCAACATATTTTTTATTATTGATGAAATTCAGTCCATCGATATATCCGAAATATAGAAGTATCTCACTAACTATAACACACATATAAATCCATGCGCTCAAAACAATCCATGGGAGCATGAGTATAGGTGACTTCGTTGCTGTTCCATAAATGAGGATCGCCGATGTAAGTAGAAGAATCCACCCAAAATGCATCAAGGTTTGCAGTATGTATTTGTTTGCTGAAAAGAAAAGGAAACAATTATTGGAGAAAATATTTCAAAATTACGCCACTAGCTTTGTTCATATACAGAAACTTTGAGGAATGTAGAACATATAAAATTAAATTTATTTGCAAATAGACACCATGTCTTTATGCGAATAAATCAAAAATTCCATCAAGTTTCAGTTCCACAAAACCTTTCCCATAATCAAAGCAGACTGAAATAATTCCTCCTGTCCACAAATCTCATTAAGGTTACTATTGAGAAGTATTTGGGCGATCATAACACATCACTCAATAAGTCCGTAGGATAACTAAGAAAAACACATTTTCTTGGCAAAATTCTATCTTATTCATCAACATACATTCCTTCAAAAGTGATACAATCAGTCCAACGCCGCTCTAGCATTTCGACACCTTTTTGCGCGTATGTTCTGGGGAACATCGCGTTATAGTTTTGCCCAAATGTCTGTAACTTTTGAATTTTTTGAAAAAAATGGTCTCAAACGATTAAGTTCGACTCCCCAACGAAGAATTCGAGGTCAAATTTGATTCTGTCCGGCCGGCCGGCCGGCCGTTGCCACGATAACTTGAGAACGAAAATAGCTAGCAACTTGAAATTTTCAGGGTAGGTGGAGCATCCCAATACGACGGACAAGTTTGTTAATGGGCATAATCGGCCTAGCGGTTTCCGAGTAATAATTTTGTTTTCAACCAATATAAATCCGATCGAATTGAAACTTGGTGAGTAGTTGTAGAATATGAACCTAAGCACGTTTGTGAAATTTTGTGCGAATCGTATGGCTAGAAAATTATTAAAAAATTATTAAAAAATATTTTTGTTGTCACGGTAACTTGAGAACGGAAAAAGAGAGCGGCTTCAAGTTTTCAGGTTAGGATGTGCACCAGAACGCGACATTTCAGTTTGATTATGAGCCTAATCGGCCAAACGGTTTTAGAGTTATAGCCTTCTAAAATTTTCTGAAATTTTGTGGTTTTTTGTTCCTCATTAACTCAAAAAATACTGAACCGATTGAATTCAAACATGGTTATTAGTTGTAGAATGCCAACGCGGAAATGTTTGCAAAATTTGGTGAGGATAGCATTTGTAGAAAATTTTGAATAAATCATTGAAAATAAAAAAAAATAATTCTATATATCAGTAACTGATCGTTTGAAATTGCTGAAATTTTGCAAGAGCCTTCATAACCTAACTCTACTACCAACTTTCAAGTTTTAATACGATCGGTTAAATATTGTTGGAGATTCGAGCATTCTTGTGTGAATTCAGTAGATGGGTGACCGTTGCCTCGATAACTTTCGAACGAAAGGAGATAGGGACTTGCAATTTTCAGGGTAGGTTGCGTATCCGAAAGGGAGAATTGAGTTCGATTTTGGGCATAATCGGTCTAACGGTTTCCGAGTTATACCCACCTGGAATATTATTTCCTTGATAACTCAAAAAATAAATATTCAATCGAATTGAAGTTTGGTAACTAGTAGTAGAAAATCAACATAAAGACGTGTTTAAAATTTTGTAAGAACCGTACCTCTAGAAAATTCGAAAAAAATTACGAAAAAAAAAATTTTAAGAACCGTACCCCTAGAAAATTTCGAAAACATCACGAAATTGTGATTTTACCATGGTAAATTCGACCCTCAATCGAATAAGGGTGTCCAATACAGAAGAATGGACAATAGAACATACGCGCAAAAGCTTCTGACTTCACGTCAGTGCTTGAACCAATTTTTGCGCGCGTGTTCCGCAAGGAACAGCGTGCTATCATTTCGTCACAATGTCTGTATTTTTCGAATTTTTTTTCGAAAATGATCTCAAACGATTGGGTTCGACTCCCTGATGAAGAATTCGAGGTCAAATTCAATTCTGTCCGTCCGGTCCGGCCGTTAGCACGATAACTCTCGAACGGAACGACTTAGAGCGTTGAAATTTGCAGGGTAGTTTCGTAGCGTAAATATCTCGGACAAGTTCGTTAACGGGCGAAATCGACCGAGCGGTTTCGGAGTTAAGGCCGTTTTTAATAAAAACGTTTTTTATGAATATTTCCGGAACCGATCACTCAATCTTTTTGAAATTTGGCATCAGATTGTAGAATCATGACCTTTATATGCCTGCGAAGTTTTGTGTTGAACGGACGGCCCTAAAGTGGCAAAAAAAAATTTTGAAAATTTGAAAATTTTGTTTTCACGATAACTCGAAAAATACTGATCTGATTAAATTGAAACTCAGTAGTTAGATGCAAAAGACCAAAGCAAACACTTTTGCAGAATTTCGTGAAGATCACGTGACATGAAAAAAATAAAAAAATTACTACTATTTTGCGGAATACTTTGCTTTTAATGCCGAAACATATGTTTTTGAGGTTCATGCTGCCCTTTCCGGGCATTTTCCGTATTGCGCATGCGCAGATGAGAAGTCCTTTAACTGCTGTAGTTTTCGTCAGAGAGGATTGGGGTTTTGGGGTGGCGGATGCTATTCCTCCATAGAATTCAGATCCCTGATGAGGGTCTGCGCATGCGTAGATTAAAGATGCGATATCTTCCGAACCACTAGTGTTGGAGAATCGGAGTTTTTTGTAAGGTGTGTTATTTTGAGAGGACTTTTAGCCGCCAGTAGATTGCGCATGCGCAGAAGAGAAGTGACTGTTTTTGGGTTGGATGGGTTATGTTGGGAGTGCTGCGTCGATATTATGAGGTTTTAATAGAATATTCATAGCAATTCAGTGCAAGGACAAGTCAGTTTGGGGGATGTAGCGTTGTTTCCGAGTTAAAGTGTCCGTACCGTGGCCCTGGGGCTAATTTTGAAATTGATGTTACCCCTTACAGGCATTTTTCGTTATGCGCATGAGCAGACCATCAGTAATTTAACTGGTGGTGTTTTCGTCAGAGAGGATTAGGGTTTTGGGGTGGCGGATGCTATTCCTCTATAGAATCCCCTGTTGAGGGTCTGCGCATGCGTGGATTAAAGATGTGATATCTCCTGAACCACTAGTGTTGGAGAATCGGAGTTTTTTGTAAGGTGTGTTATTTTGAAAAGGACTTTTAGCCGCGAGTAGATTGCGCATGCGCAGAAGAGAAGTGACTGTTTTTGGGTTGGATGGGTTATGTTGGGAGTGCTGAGACGATATTATGAGGTTTTAAAAGAATATTCATAGCAATTCAGTGCAAGGACAAGTCAGTTTGGGGGCTGTAGCGTTGCTTCAGAGTTAAAGTGTCCTTACCTTGGCCCTGGGGCTAATTTCGAAATGGATGCAACCCCTTACGGGCATTTTTCATTATGCGCATGAGCAGACCATCAGTGATTTAACTGGTGGTGCTTTCGTCAGAGAGGATTGGGGTTTTGGGGTGGCGGATGCTTTTCCGCTATAGAATACCCTGGTGAGGGTCTGCGCATGCGTGGATTCAAGAAGCGATATCTCCTGAACCACTAGTGTTGGAGAATCGGAGTTTTTTGTGAGGTGTGTAATTTTGGGAGGACTTGCAGCCACGAGTATACTGCGCTTGCGCAGACGAGAAGTGAATGGTTTTGGGTTGTTTGGGTTATGTTGGGAGTAATGAGCCGATATTGTGAGGTTTTAAGAGAATATTCATGTCAATTCAGTGCACGGACACAAGTCAGTTTGGGGGAAATAGCGTTGTTTCCGATTTGAAATGTCTGTATGGTGGCCCTGAGTCGAATTTATAAATAACTATATTCGGTAGATCTATATTAAAATGCGTTCGGATTTGGAGAAGATGCAATTTTGTCCCTAACGGAGGACCCACAACCGAATTTTTTTCTGATCTACGGTAAAACTAACAGCCAAACTGTATTGATAGCTATATTTGTTAAAGGAACTTGAAAAAAAAAAAAAAAGCACTGACGTGAAGTCAGTACTCTTTGGCGCGCGTGTTCACGGTGGCTAATTTGAATTGAATTATTCAAAATTTAACAGTGCTGTATCTAAGCTGCCATCAGGATAGAGTAACAAAGTTGGAAAAGAACACAAGTGACTCTCCTTAGTCGCACAAGCTCCTAGAAGATTTGGGAGGGTCAGTATAATCCTAATCATGTTTATAGCACGCGCGCCAAAGCAGATTGACTTTTTACACTTTTTCTTTCATTGTTAAGTCAATCTGCTTTTGCGCGCGTGCTATAAACATGATTAGGATTATACTGACCCTCCCAAATCTTCTAGGAGCTTGTGCGACTAAGGAGAGTCACTTGTGTTCTTTTCCAACTTTGTTACTCTATCCTGATGGCAGCTTAGATACAGCACTGTTAAATTTTGAATAATTCAATTCAAATTAGCCACCGTGAACACGCGCGCCAAAGAGTACTGACTTCACGTCAGTGCTTTTTTTTTTTTTGTAAAACGATTTGTCTTTGGCCTCAAAATAAGCTTAAGTTTCAGCGATCACCACTTCGCTTTCCAGCGAGCATTTTTTTCAGGTCTGCGAACAGGTAGTATTCGCTGGGGTCCAAATCTGGAGAATACGGTGGGTGCGGAAGCAATTCAAAGCCCAATTCGTGCAATTAGTCCATCGTTGCGATCGACTTGTGACAAGGTGCATTGTCTTGGTGAAAGAGAGTTTTTTGTTCTTCATGTGTGGCCGTTTATTGGCAATTTCTTCCTCTAAACGCACTAATAATGCCATGTAGTAGTCGCTGTTGATTCTTCTTCTCAAGATAGTCGATGGACAAAATTCCGTGCGCATCCCAAAATACAGACACCATAACCACTCAGCTGACGGCCGATTTGACTCTGGAGTGTGGTGGTGGATCCATGTTTCATCCATTGTCACATACCGATGCAAAAAGCCCTTTTTATTCCGGTTAAACAGCTCCAAACAGCTCTCAGAATCATCGACACGTTGTTGTTTTTGGTCCACTGTGAGCAAACGCGGCACCCACTTTGAGAACAGTTTTCTCATGGAAAAATGTTCATGCAAAATAGTGTGCACACTGCCTTCTGATATCTTCAAGGTGTCAGCTATCTCACGCAATTTCACTTTTCGGTTTTCCAAAACGATTCGGTGGACTTTTTTGATGTTTTCCGGTGTAACCACCTCAATTGGCCTTCCAGAGCGTTCAGCATCGTCAGGGTCTGTACCGCGGCCACGTTTAAAATCAGCAAACCACTTCTCCACCGTTTGCCTCGATGGGGCACAGTCCGGATAACACTTATCAAGCCATGCTTTGGCTGTGATGGTATTTTTACCCATCAAAAAGCAATGATAAATCAACACACGAAATTGCTTTCAATTCATTTTTTTGAAAAACTCAAAAGTAGGGTCACTTGAACTTCTGTAAGTTGTATACTAATCGTCCGAATGTCATGAATTTTTGACAGATATCTTTTAAAGGTTAGTACTTTCTACAAATTATATGGATTATTACATAGCAACGCCATCTATGTGTCATCTTACGGACTTATTGAGTGATGTGGTATTAGTGTAACGGAGTACCATACGATTCGAGGTATTATACAAGAACTTAGTGAAAAACCTCAGTAAAAAACCCTGTCTACCCGTGAGTGTTATATGATTTGTAAAAATTTAAATTGTTTACAAAATTAGCTGAAATATAAAATATTGATGGGTATTTCCTTCTTCATAATGGATTCCTTCGTCAAAAAACGGAGGAGTTTCTTGAAGGTATCCGAAACTCAACCTGAAAAATGAAAAGACAAGAGGAGAAAAACGAACCAATTAACAATATTACATAACCCTTTAAAACTCCATTCTCACAAATATACTTCTCTGTAGCCGCAAAGATCTCTTTGAGAAGAATCGCCTCCGTTAATTTCCAAAAGTAATCACTCTTGTTTTTAGAAATCCCTTCAATATTTGAATTCAAATAGGACATGTCGTTGTTCGTAAGGCCAGAAGGGTTTTTCCGAAAACCAGGTTTGGCCAATCCAAGCGATGATCATTCAGAACTTCAGATGTTCGAAGACCGCTACAGGACCCTAATGTAGGGATATCATCTAACCTAGATATATGCTTCCCTTTCTAATGTTTAAAAGAATGAAAATATGAGCCGGAAAATTTAATACGCCCAGGAGATTGCTTCAAGAATTCCATAAGCAATGTTACGGAGATATTTTATAGATCTCACTTTGTGACTCGAATGAGAATATCGCTATCGGTTAAGTCGCATGCGCCCGCTAGAATCTCACAATAGGAGTTCCCTAATTGCTCAAAAAATGTGAACTCTCACAGACGTTCTAGAGAGATTGGCGTTGCTTGGGATGTCTAATTATAATCTTATCAATGATTGGGGTGTATACGGAGTATATTCAAAAATATCATTAAATAATGATTCAAGTTTTTAATTATAGGTCTCTTGCATGGTTTTTTTTTATTATTGGAATCGATTAATATATCCATAAGAATACTGAAAAGGTTCACTGCCAACTGTCAAAAATTTCAATTTTCAACGAGAAAACGGTCATTGAAATTTGGTTGCACATAATGGCTGTTCAATCGTTGATTGTAAGGTATTAGATAAGTAACTATTCTGATGTTCATGTATCCTCCCCCGAACAATCTACCGGTTTGACCATTGAGTAATTGGGCAATCATTACAGGTTAGCTTGTAGACTCCAGATTTATAATCTAATTTAATATTTTTGATAAAACCGCCTAAGTTTTCAGAAGTTCTGAAAGCTGCATAATAATTAAAATTTATTTTAAAGTAATTGGTAATATTTTCAGATACTTTATCTAAGTAGGTATTTCGAATGTATTTATTTGTGATTCCATCATTTATAATGGGGTAAACATGATTCAATGCTGTTCTTTTTGTTTGTTGGATAGCATTTTTATCTATTTGGGTTGGATTAAACCCATTGTGAATCACTACTTGTTTAATTATATTTTTAATATTCTATGGACTAAAGACTAAACTATAATTAGCCAACTTTTTTTGGTTGAAGGCACGGTTGGAGGTTTTATGCATGGTGATATCTGTGGTATAGGTTTGTGGAACATATTAAAGTCATGTGAATGATATGGTGATACCAAGAAAATTCATTCCACGGTTCTTTCCTTCTTCGAAAGTGAATTTAATTGAAATATGTAGGTTGTTAATACAATTTGTGAATGTATTCAATTGGGAACAAGGTGAACGGTAGCTAATTGCTAATAACTAAAACACACACGGTGTAAGTTTCGTCGCTTAAGCCCTATTGTTAAGAACTTCTGGAAATAAAATTTCAGCGCTCTAGGTGGCGCTGGTAAGATTTTCCTCTCCAGAAGTTCGCAGTAATAGGGCTTTAGTTTCCTAGAGCTCCTTCGTTTATCATTTAGTGTGCTAAGTTACGCTGATGATTATTAAAAACCATGCAACCGGTACGTTTCTGCCCTGAATGACGCTTACCCCTTTGGGGGAACACTGACCGATGAGGTGACCAGCCCGGATCACGAGGGAATATGGTTAAAATCGATGAATACTTTCACCGTGTCTCTTTTAGTTATCAGAAATTAGCTACAGTTCACCTTACTCTGAATTGAAAACATTCACAAATTTCATTAACAACCTTCATACTTTAAATAATTTGACTTTCGAAGAAGAACAGAAATGTATAATTAATTTTCTTGATATCATCATATCAAGAATAAATCATTCACATGACAGTATATTCCACAAACCTACCCAGACCGGAGTGAACCTAGCAGCCGTTTCCAGCGGCCAGTTTTGCCGAATACACCCGAACGCGTTATCCAGTGGCGTACGGAGCGATGATAAATTTATGCTATAGTATGGCCAATTCCCATAAATAATCAATATAGGGAACTCAGATTTCATTGAATTTCTGTTGAACAATGAGAAATAATTCTAGTGGTAACGGGGGTTAATTATATTGATGATTTGGGAATGTTATTACACTTGAATATCAAAATTGCGATATTTCGAAAACCGTTCGTCGGATCATTACCAAAGTTTGTACGCAGAATTTATATATCGGGGTGATTAATTTTGAGAATTTCGAAGACTTCCCTGAAGATTCAGGGGTTGAAAATCCATCCCCTATTTTACAAAAATTCATATCTCGGGAGATATTAAACGGAGCATAATGACACTCGGTACGTAAGATTGTTATATTCATACGAACATTTACTGAAAATTTCAACAACTCGCAAAGGGATCCAGGGGGTGGCAGACCAACCCCTATTTTTCAAAATTCCATATCTCTGAAAATATTCAACGGAGCATAATGACACTCGGTACGTAAGATTATTATATTGATATGAACATTCGCTGAAAATATCAACTACTCGCAAAGGGATCCAGGGGGTGGCAGACCATCCCCTATTTTAAAAAATTCCATATCTCGGAAAATATTCAACGGAGCATAATGACACTCGGTACGTAAGATTATTGTATTGATATGAACATTCCCTGAAAATTTCGTCAAGTCGCAAAGGGATCCAGGGGGTGGCAAACCATACCCTATTTTAAAAAAATCCATATCTCGAAAAATATTCAACGGAGCATAATGACACTCGGTACGTAAGATTATTGAATTGATATGAACATTCGCTGAAAATATCAACTACTCGCAAAGGGATCCAGGGGGTGGCAGACCATCCCCTATTATTCAAAATTCCATATCTCTGAAAATATTCAACGGAGCATAATGACACTCGGTACGTAAGATTATTATATTGATATGAACATTCGCTGAAAATATCAACTACTCGCAAAGGGATCCAGGGGGTGGCAGACCATCCCCTATTTTAAAAAAATCCATATCTCGGAAAATATTCAACGGAGCATAATGACACTCGGTACGTGAGATTATTGTATTGATATGAACATTCCCTGAAGATTTCGTCAACTCGCAAAGGGATCCAGGGGGTAGCAGACCATCCCCTATTTCAAAAAAATCCATATCTCGGAAAATATTCAACGGAGCATAATGACACTCGGTACATGAGATTATTGTATTGATATGAACATTCCCTGAAAATTTCGTCAACTCGCAAAGGGATCCAGGGGGTGGCAAACCATACCCTATTTTAAAAAAAGCCATATCTCGAAAAATATTCAACGGAGCATAATGACACTCGGTACGTAAGATTATTGAATTGATATGAACATTCGCTGAAAATATCAACTACTCGCAAAGGGATCCAAGGGGTGGCAGACCATCCCCTATTTTTCAAAATTCCATATCTCTGAAAATATTCAACGGAGCATAATGACACTCGGTACGTAAGATTATTATATTGATATGAACATTCGCTGAAAATATCAACTACTCGCAAAGGGATCCAGGGGGTGGCAGACCATCCCCTATTTAAAAAAAATCCATATCTCGAAAAATATTCAACGGAGCATAATGACACTCGGTACGTGAGATTATTGTATTGATATGAACATTCCCTGAAAATTTCGTCAACTCGCAAAGGGATCCAGGGGGTAGCAGACCATCCCCTATTTCAAAAAAATCCATATCTCGGAAAATATTCAACAGAGCATAATGACACTCGGTACGTGAGATTATTGTATTGATATGAACATTCCCTGAAAATTTCGTCAACTCGCAAAGGGATCCAGGGGGTAGCACACCATCCCCTATTTCAAAAAAATCCATATCTCGGAAAATATTCAACGGAGCATAATGACACTCGGTACGTAAGATTATTATATTGATATGAACATTCGCTGAAAATATCAACTACTCGCAAAGGGATCCAGGGGGTAGCAGACCATCCCCTATTTTAAAAAAATCCATATCTCGGAAAATATTCAACGGAGCATAATGACACTCGGTACGTGAGATTATTGTATTGATATGAACATTCGCTGAAAATATCAACTACTCGCAAAGGGATCCAGGGGGTGGCAGACCATCCCCTATTATTCAAAATTCCATATCTCGGAAAATATTCAACAGAGCATAATGACACTCGGTACGTGAGATTATTGTATTGATATGAACATTCCCTGAAAATTTCGTCAACTCGCAAAGGGATCCAGGGGGTAGCACACCATCCCCTATTTCAAAAAAATCCATATCTCGGAAAATATTCAACGGAGCATAATGACACTCGGTACGTAAGATTATTATATTGATATGAACATTCGCTGAAAATATCAACTACTCGCAAAGGGATCCAGGGGGTAGCAGACCATCCCCTATTTCAAAAAAATCCATATCTCGGAAAATATTCAACAGAGCATAATGACACTCGGTACGTGAGATTATTGTATTGATATGAACATTCCCTGAGAATTTCGTCAACTCGCAAAGGGATCCAGGGGGTAGCAGACCATCCCCCATTTCAAAAAAATCCATATCTCGGAAAATATTCAACGCAGCATAATGACACTCTGTACGTAAGATTATTATATTGATATGAACATTCGCTGAAAATATCAACTACTCGCAAAGGGATCCAGGGGGTGGCAGACCATCCCCTATTTTAAAAAAATCCATATCTCGGAGAATATTCAACGGAGCATAATGACACTCGGTACGTGAGATTATTGTATTGATATGAACATTCCCTGAAAATTTCGTCAACTCGCAAAGGGATCCAGGGGGTAGCAGACCATCCCCTATTTCAAAAAAAACCATATCTCGGAAAATATTCAACGGAGCATAATGACACTCGGTACGTAAGATTATTATTTTGATATGCACATTCGCTGAAAATATCAACTACTCGCAAAGGGATCCTGGGGGTGGCAGACCATCCCCTATTATTCAAAATTCCAAATCTCTGAAAATAATCAACGGAGCATAATGACACTCGGTACGTAAGATTATTATATTGATATGAACATTCGCTGAAAATATCAACTACTCGCAAAGGGCTCCAGGGGGTGGCAGACCATCCCCTATTTTAAAAAAATCCATATCTCGGAAAATATTCAACGGAGCATAATGACACTCGGTACGTAAGATTATTATATTGATATGCACATTCGCTGAAAATATCACCTACTCGCAAAGGGATCCAGGGGGTGGCTGACCATCCCCTATTTTAAAAAAATCCATATCTCGGAAAATATTCAACGGAGCATAATGACACTCGGTACGTAAGATTATTATATTGATATGCACATTCGCTGAAAATATCAACTACTCGCAAAGGGATCCAGGGGGTGGCAGACCATCCCCTATTGTCATTATGCTCCGTTGAATATTTTCAGAGATATGGAATTTTGAATAATAGGGGATGGTCTGCCACCCCGTGGATCCCTTTGCGAGTAGTTGATATTTTCAGCGAATGTGCATATCAATATAATAATCTTACGTACCGAGTGTCATTATGCTCCGTTGAATATTTTCCGAGATATGCATTTTTTTAAAATAGGGGATGGTCTGCTACCCCCTGGATCCCTTTGCGAGGTGACGAAACTTTCAGGTAATGTTCATATCAATACAATTATCTCACGTACCGAGTGTCATTATGCTCCGTTGAATATTTTCAGAGATATGGCATTTCGAATAATAGGGGATGGTCTGCCACCCCCTGGATCTCTTTGCGAGTAGTTGATATTTTCAGCGAATGTGCATATCAATATAATAATCTTACGTACCGAGTGTCATTATGCTCCGTTGAATATTTTCCGAGATATGGATTTTTTTGAAATAGGGGATGGTCTGCTACCCCCTGGATCCCTTTGCGAGTTGACGAAATTTTCAGGGAATGTTCATATCAATACAATAATCTTACGTACCGAGTGTCATTATGCTCCGATGAATATTTTCCGAGATATGGATTTTTTTAAAATAGGGGATGGTCTGCCACCCCCTGGATCCCTTTGCGAGTAGTTGATATTTTCAGCGAATGTTCATATCAATTCAATAATCTTACGTACCGAGTGTCATTATGCTCCGTTGAATATTTTTCGAGATATGGATTTTTTTAAAATAGGGGATGGTTTGCCAGCCCCTGGATCCCTTTGCGAGTTGACGAAATTTTCAGGGAATGTTCATATCAATACAATAATCTTACGTACCGAGTGTCATTATGCTCCGTTGAATATTTTCCGAGATATGGATTTTTTTGAAATAGGGGATGGTCTGCTACCCCCTGGATCCCTTTGCGAGTTGACGAAATTTTCAGGGAATGTTCATATCAATACAATAATCTCACGTACCGAGTGTCATTATGCTCCGTTGAATATTTTCAGAGATATGGAATTTTGAATAATAGGGGATGGTCTGCCACCCCCTGGATCCCTTTGCGAGTAGTTGATATTTTCAGGGAATGTGCATATCAATATAATAATCTTACGTACCGAGTGTCATTATGCTCCGTTGAATATTTTCCGAGATATGCATTTTTTTAAAATAGGGGATGGCTGCCACCCCCTAGATCCCTTTGCGAGTAGTTGATATTTTCAGCGAATGTTCATATCAATATAATAATCTTACGTACCGAGTGTCATTATGCTCCGTTGAATATTTTCCGAGATATGCATTTTTTTAAAATAGGGGATGGTCTGCCACCCCCTGGATCCCTTTGCGAGTAGTTGATATTTTCAGCGAATGTTCATATCAATTCAATAATCTTACGTACCGAGTGTCATTATGCTCCGTTGAATATTTTTCGAGATATGGATTTTTTTAAAATAGGGGATGGTCTGCCACCCCCTGGAGCCCTTTGCGAGTTGACGAAATTTTTAGGGAATGTTCATATCAATACAATAATCTTACGTACCGAGTGTCATTATGCTCCGTTGAATATTTTCCGAGATATGGAGTTTTTTAAAATAGGGGATGGTCTGCCACCCCCTGGATCCCTTTGCGAGTAGTTGATATTTTCAGCGAATGTTCATATCAATATAATAATCTTACGTACCGAGTGTCATTATGCTCCGTTGAATATTTTCAGAGATATGGAATTTTGAATAATAGGGGATGGTCTGCCACCCCCTGGATCCCTTTGCGAGAAGTTGATATTTTCAGCGAATGTGCATATCAATATAATAATCTTACGTACCGAGTGTCATTATGCTCCGTTGAATATTTTCCGAGATATGGATTTTTTTGAGATAGGGGATGGTCTGCTACCCCCTGGATCCCTTTGCGAGTTGACGAAATTTTCAGGGAATGTTCATATCAATACAATAATCTCACGTACCGAGTGTCATTATGCTCCGTTGAATATTCTCCGAGATATGGATTTTTTTTAAATAGGGGATGGTCTGCCACCCCCTGGATCCCTTTGCGAGTAGTTGATATTTTCAGCGTATGTTCATATCAATATAATAATCTTACGTACCGAGTGTCATTATGCTCCGTTGAATATTTTCCGAGATATGGATTTTTTTGAAATAGGGGATGGTCTGCTACCCCCTGGATCCCTTTGCGAGTTGACGAAATTTTCAGGGAATGTTCATATCAATACAATTATCTTACGTACCGAGTGTCATTATGCTCCGTTTAATATTTTCCGAGATATGGATTTTTTTAAAATAGGGGATGGTTTGCCACCCCCTGGATCCCTTTGCGAGTTGACGAAATTTTCAGGGAATTTTCATATCAATACAATAATCTTACGTACCGAGTGTCATTATGCTCCGTTGAATATTCTCCGAGATATGGATTTTTTTAAAATAGGGGATGGTCTGCCACCCCCTTGATCCCTTTGCGAGTAGTTGATATTTTCAGCGTATGTTCATATCAATATAATAATCTTACGTACCGAGTGTCATTATGCTCCGTTGAATATTTTCCGAGATATGGATTTTTTGAAATAGGGGATGGTCTGCTACCCCCTGGATCCCTTTGCGAGTTGACGAAATTTTCAGGGAATGTTCATATCAATACAATAATCTTACGTACCGAGTGTCATTATGCTCCGTTGAATATTTTCCGAGATATGGATTTTTTTAAAATAGGGGATGGTTTGCCACCCCCTGGATCCCTTTGCGAGTTGACGAAATTTTCAGGGAATTTTCATATCAATACAATAATCTTACGTACCGAGTGTCATTATGCTCCGTTGAATATTTTCCGAGATATGGATTCTTTTAAAATAGGGGATGGTTTGCCACCCCCTGGATCCCTTTGCGAGTTGACGAAATTTTCAGGGAATGTTCATATCAATACAATAATCTTACGTACCGAGTGTCATTATGCTCCGTTGAATATTTTCCGAGATATGGATTTTTTTTTAATAGGGGATGGTTTGCCACCCCCTGGATCTCTTTGCGAGTTGACGAAATTTTCAGGGAATGTTCATATCAATATAATAATCTTACGTACCGAGTGTCATTATGCTCCGTTGAATATTTTCAGAGATATGGAATTTTGAAAAATAGGGGATGGTCTGCCACCCCCTGGATCCCTTTGCGTGTTTTTGAAATTTTCAGTGAATGTTCGTATGAATATAACAATCTTACGTACCGAGTGTCATTATGCTCCGTTTAATATTTCCCGAGATATGAATTTTTGTAAAATAGGGGATGGATTTTCAACCCCTGAATCTTCAGGGAAGTCTTCGAAATTCTCTAAAATTAATCACCCCGATATATAAATTCTGCGTACAAACTTTGGTAATGATCCGACGAACGGTTTTCGAAATATCGCAATTTTGATATTCAAGTGTAATAACATTCCCAAATCATCAATATAATTGACCCTCGTTACCACTAGAATTATTTCTCATTGTTCAACAGAAATTCAATGAAATCTGAGTTCCCTATATTGATTATTTATGGGAATTGGCCATACTATAGCATAAATTTATCATCGCTCCGTACGCCACTGGATAACACGTTCGGGTGTATTCGGTAAAACTGGCCGCTGGAAACGGCTGCTAGGTTCACTCCGGTATATAACACCATACATAAAACCTTCAACCATCCCTGATGCAAACAAAAAATGTCGGTTTATTATAGTTCAGACCGTAGATTATTAAACATACCTATTCGAAGCCTCATATTTTTTTAAAGAATCAAACATAATTAAACAAATAGAGATTTACCTAATTGCTTTAATCCAGCCCTAATAGACGAATTGGTATCCAACACACAAAAAAGAACAGCATTGTGTCATGTTCAGCACATCAAAAATTATGGAATCTCAAATAAATACATTCGAATTACCTACGTAGATAAAGTATTTGAAAATATTGCCAATTACTTCAAATGAAATTTTAATTATACTGCATCTTTCAGAACTTCCGAAAACTTATCAATAGAGAGATATTGGAAACTTCCTTTATTAAGGGTTGGCACTATTAAAAGCAACTTGAAGTTTCCTCTAAATGGAGAGAGTTAAGGCGAAAATTCATGAGACGATGAAATCGCAACGACAAGTTTTATCGTCGTTCGTTTCTAAACGTACGAAATTCATGAATTTCTTCGCGAAGTTCTTCATGAAGTGACTTCATGAAGAAATTCTCCGTGCAAAACATCACCTTGACGTGAAGTTACTTAAGTAATCATTAAAGGATACTGTGGGAGGTATATTCATCATTGAATGGTTTCTTTCTGGGTTTTCTCTCCCAAACTCTGAAAAATATCTATAAAATAAAAAATTAATTATTTTTTGATTTGCTTCCGCGTAAGAAACACAAGATATTTGTCAGAAGCAATCAATTGAACAATGTTGCCTAACAAATAACAACGAAAAAACATCAACGAAGAAACAACTATATCGTAACGTTTCGGAGTCTATATCAGACTCCTTCTTCAGACGAAGAACTTCACGAAATTAGAACTTGTTCTATTTTATCAACAAGTTTCGCGTAAAGTCAGGGGTACCAACATCTGTTTCATGCCATAAATTATCGGAACAGCTGTAAAACATAAACCGGTAGTCGTTGAGCTTGTTATTTGGAAGTTCTAGTTGTGTTTTGTGGTAGAAAACGAGTGAAGTTCAGAATCGAGCCACAGCTGCCTTTGTTGTCGTCTGGATATTTGCTAGGTTAGAAGCTTACAGTTGGTATTACCGTTATTTGACATTTATCTTCATGAACTTCTTCGCCCGTGTAAAACGACACAATTCATGAAGAAATTCGTGAATAAATTCATGAAGAACTTCGTGAAGAAATCATGAATTTCTTCGCCGTGTAAAAATAACTTTATAAACAGGCAACCCAAAATTTTCTTTCTATTACCTATATATTTTTTTTTGTTAGCTGCTGTGATTGTTTCTCTTTAGCGATTTAATGCATTTATATAATTATTAGAGATAACGGTAGTACCTATTTTAGGTACTCATTTTGTACCTATATATGTGATGGTTTTTTGGATGTTAGGACGGGGGTTTGGGGGGAATTTCGAAGGGGTTTATCAAGGAAAAATACGGTAGTTTCGTAGAGTTTCGCGTTCTCGGAGCGAAAAGATGGGGGTGTATTTAAAAAAAATTGGTTCAAGCACTGACGTGAAGTCAGAAGCTTTTGCGCGTATGTTCTATTGTCCATTATCCTGTATTGGACACTCTTCTTAATCGAATTTACCATGATGAATTCTATTGTCTATTCTCCTGTATTGGACACTCTTCTCAATCGAATTCACCATGATGAATTCTATTGTCCATTCTCCTGTATTGGAGACTCTTCTTAATCGAATTTGCCATGATGAATTCTATTGTCCATTCTGGACAATAGAATTCTATTGTCCATTCTGGACAATAGAATTCATCATGGCAAATTCGATTAAGAAGAGTCTCCAATACAGGAGAATGGACAATAGAATTCATCATGGTGAATTCGATTGAGAAGAGTGTCCAATACAGGAGAATAGACAATATAATTCATCATGGTAAATTCGATTAAGAAGAGTGTCCAATACAGGATAATGGACAATAGAACATACGCGCAAAAGCTTCTGACTTCACGTCAGTGCTTGAACCAATTTTTTTTTCGATTAAAAGGGTCCAATCAGGAGAACGGACAATAGAATTCATCATGGTAAATTCGATTAAGAAGAGCAAAAGCTCCTGATTCACGTCAGTGCTTGAACCAATTTTTTTTTCGATTAAGAATGTCCAATACAGGAGAATGGACAATAGAACATACGCGCAAAAGCTTTCGACTTCACGTCAGTGCTTGAACCAATTTTTTTTTTCGTGAATTTAGGAGCTTTTGTGCATATATGTTCTTGTCCATTCTCCTTTATTGGACACTCTCAATTCGAATTTACTATGGTAAATTCATACATGTCGAACGAATCATTGGTCTGATGAAAAACAAGTTTTGTATTTTGCATGGTACTACTCCAATAAGTATGGTCAAGAAAGGCACTGAAACAGTAAATTTAATAGACAAAATTGTTACTGTTTGCAGTGGATTGGTGAATATTTCAGAACCTATAATTCCGCTTTAGATTCAGCCAGCGAAAAGACTTGTAATTGTTATTTAATTGTTATATCTTTCATTTACAAGGCACAGATGATTAAATTTATTCATTGCTTTTATTCTACTTTTATTGACCCATTTTTTTTCAACAATTGACGAAACTACAATGAAAGAGCCATGGCTACTAACATATACATCTCTGTATTTCCAACTTCAATGTTCAACTTTCATTGAACCACAAATATCTTCAAAATATTTATATTCATTCATGAAAAATCAATATTTTTTTTATGTAATCTATTCCATATTTAATAATGAAAAATGGCGATACCGTTGTTAAAAATCAACAAGTTAAGAGCGTTCCTGCTAATCGGGTCCTTCATGAATGGCTTCGTATAATAAATATACTTGTGCATATATTTCACAAATCAAATAGACCCCAGAGGGTTCATTGATCTGCCGAGAAAGCAAGAGCAGACGCGTTTCTGGCTTCTTGGCCTTCATCAGTACCCTGTAGCTTTCCCGACAAATTCAACTAAACTGACCCGGGTTAAGCCTTTCAGAGCCGGCTCGGTCGATCATTATAATCAATATAATAAAGTATATTTATTATACGAAGCCATTCATGAAGGACCCGATTAGCAGGAACGCTCTTAACTTGTTGATTTTTATTCCATATTTACAAAAATCAAGAACTATTCATCACATCTATCACAATACCAGGGAACATCAGGAGTGTCTACAAGTTCCACACAATCAAAATGAAACCATTCTATTTGGCAGTCATCCCCATCGCATTTTATCATTGCACGTCCATCATCAACGCCATTGCAAATACAGTAGTGAATCAATTCAGCTGCACCCTCTTCTGATGTGAAATATTTCGCCATTAGCTCTGGCATAATAACCTGTGAATGAAAATGTTTAGCAGTTTCTAAGTTCCTTTCCCACATTTCCACATCTGGTAGGATTCGTTCTTTGAAAAAAATATTTGGAGACCATATAACGAAATCACAATAATGTGACTGTGAGATAAACAGTTGCATTTGTATTTGGTAGTAATAACTGTGAGTTTTTTTCAAAGTGATTATTCCATCATATGCTACCAAACATGAACTCTTCATACGCAAATATTCATGAATGTCTTGTACATCATTCGTGTATAATAAATAGGGGCATTTTACTTCCAGACACCCTCTTGAACAACATTCACAATACACCAATCGGTCAGGAGTGGCACCGAATTGGGGCCACTTACTGTTGATGATCAATCCCACTTCATTTAATTGAAATCCTTCATGATTTTCTCCTTTCATACTGGTTGCATATTCTTCCACGGCATTATTCTCATGATGTATACCCCATGAAGTTGCTTTGGAATGGAATATCATTTTTGTCGGGTAACAAATTGATTTTATTAAAGACAAAGAAGGTTTGCACTGATTTGTTTTGCAAACCGATTTGAATTTAGACGCTGTTATTCTACCAGCTCTCTGAATGTACCAGTTGTTATTTTCTGATTGCTTTCTAGTAGCTACCTCTATAGAATTGACCTGTTCTTCTGACAATGAAATATTTAAAACTTTCGCCATTTTCATAAGTTCAGGATAACTTTTTTGTATATTATTTGGGTCAAAAATATTGAACACTGAAGGTAAAACTATGGATTCTTTTTGAGCAAGCTGAGTGGCATAAGGCTGTACTATCCTCATAAGAGGACAACTGTAACCCAACTCAGAAATCATATTCATTATATCGGCAAACTCATGTTCCGACGTCAGTGGTACCCCTATATCATGGCTTGAACTGGCTCGTTGGTGTCCTGAAGACTTTTCCCAATTCATTTCATGTACTGGAACAATTGGGACTTTCTGTGTCATTGATGGCATTGGCCACACAGCTCCTACGTCTGTACATGACCTTTCTATCTTTCTAGTGTTTGCATAATCTGCAGCGAATAATATGGCACCAACATGACTACAAACTTCACCGAGTCCAGCCATACAAGTACAGTGGGCTGTACAAACACTTCCATCTTTAGCAATGATGCACCACACATCTAACGGTTTCTCATTTGATCTCTGTGGATGTTTGACCTGAAAATAATTTATTACACTTATAATGTATTGTAAGAATCTCTCAGAAACATTAAAATATATACTGAATCACTCTTGATCAAAAAAGATGTTATGAATAGTCACAAGCATAGCTAATGGTGGATTAACATAAACAGTTTCACAAGTACGGTTTCTTGGATATATTAACTGTCATAGGAAAGTTAATATAAGGCTAGTAAAGAAAAAAGCTCACCTGTCCAACCAGAATGTATACATTATTCTCCACCTTTG
Source organism: Halyzia sedecimguttata (assembly GCA_937662695.2). Taxonomy (NCBI): domain Eukaryota; kingdom Metazoa; phylum Arthropoda; class Insecta; order Coleoptera; family Coccinellidae; genus Halyzia; species Halyzia sedecimguttata. Next base: position 1,648,491 of record OW569416.2, on the reverse strand, counting down.
TTCCCACCTTCACGAAGCCAGATTCAAAATATTTATAAGACTCTAAACTTTAATAGGCCTTCATCTGAACATTGGAGTAATAGCTGTGGGTAAAAACCATGTAGGATGCAATATCCATATATGTGACTGGAGGAAGACCATCGATTGATTCATCCAGATCAGAAAAATTCAATGTAAAAGGATCTAATCCATTAATTAATCCCAATTTCATTATATATCTGTAATAGGAAGAAATGTAAACACATGATGAAGGTGCTTTTTTTCGAACTTACCGTTCAGCAACGTCTCTGTTGTTTAACAATAGTCTTTTCAGATATTCACTCTCCATTTTAATATAATTTAAACAGCACAAAAGCTCCGGAATAACTGAAAAAACACTCTACAATAACCAACGACCAGAACACGTTAATTGTTTGTGTGCCAACGACCGCCACATTGGGTCACGTGGTTTGGATTGCCTAATTAAAAATAATACATAACCTTTCAAAAGTCCCCTCTCGCAAATATACTCCTCTGAAGGCACATGGATCTCTTGAAGAAGAATCGCCTTCTCTATTTCGCAAAGATATTCACTCTTGTTCATAGAAATCCCTTCAATATTTAGTTGCCTCCTCCTAAGGAGGATCTCTTTCAAAACCAGGTCTGACCACTAATGTAGGGCTATCATCTCCCATAGATTTGTGATAAATAAGACGATTTTCCCATAATATACGAGCGGAAATATGTCATCATGACATTCATATATTTATTTTTGAAGCTTCTCGCAAAAATACGACCATAGACTACATATCATACGACGATTCCCATCCGCTACACGCTACACTTGGCTACCACTACGCTACCGAACTCACAAAAGGCTGCCCGGTTCTCCAACAATATAGATCCGATCATGTTCAAACTTGGAATTCTGCAGTAGAGTTAGGTTCTGAAGGCTGTTCCAAAATTTCAGCCATGCCGGACGAATAGTTTATGATATATAGATTTGTTTTCAATAATTTTCAACTATTTTTTTTTTAATTTTCTAGTTATACCATCCTCACGAAATTCTGCGAGAATTTTCGCGTTGGCATTCTTCAACTAATAGCAATGTTTGAATTCAATCGGTTTTGTATTCTTCGAGTTAATGAGGAACAAAAAACTACCAAATTTCAGAAAATTTTAGATGGCTATAACTCTAAAACCGTTTGGACGATTATGCTCATAAACAAACTCAAATGTCGCATTCAGATGCACAACCTAACCTAAAATTTTCAAGCCGCTATCTCCTTCCGTTCTCAGGTTATCGTGACAACAAAAATATTTTTTAATAATTTTTTAATAATTTTCTAGCAATACGATTCTCACAAAATTTCACGAACGTGCTTAGGTCTATATTCTACAACTATTCACCAAGTTTAAATTCGATCGGATTTATTTTGGTTGAAAACAAAATTATTACTCGGAAACCATTGGGCCGATTATACCCATTAACGAACTCGTCCGTCGTATTGGGATGCGCAACCCACCCTGAAAATTTCAAGTCGCTGGCTCTTTTCGTTCTCAAGTTATCGTGGCAACGGCCGGACGGCCGGACGGCCGGACGGCACCACAGAATTAAATTTCACATTTGGGCAAAACTATAACGCGTATGTTCCCCAGAACATACGCGCAAAAAATCGCGAAAAGGCGAAAAAACACCGATTTTTGCAAACGGGGCAAAATTGTAAAAATGAATTCGGAGAAACGGTGGCTTTCGGAACGACGGTATTTAAGAGAACACGAAGACAAGATTCGAAATTAGTCCGTAACGGAGCACTTTTTTCGATTCTCTCTTTTGTTTTCCCGGAAGAACAATAGGAAAATGTGACTTTTCGCGAAAATCGACAAATTTCTGAGGTTTCAAGTATTTCTGTGGCGAATTTTAAGGCGGCTCCTTCAAGGTCTACGTTTTCGGTCCGAACGTGCAATGAGAAATGTCAAATCGAATTTGAATTTCTAACGGAATAACCCGAAAATCTTGGAATTGTCTAGAAAAACTGCGAGAAATATGAACGAGTAATCGCGCACTAGTGCGGGAAAGTAAAATATGTCAATTTATCGTTATTGAATGTACATTTCATGGATTCCACCTGTATGTTACTACTCAAACTAATATAAGTTTTAAAATTCAATCTAACCCAGACTATTTTTCATTCATTGGAATGAAGAAATTGCGATACTTTTATATACCCTATACATTTTTCATAACAATCAAACTAAGCTGAGTCAAATGGTTTGGTGTGGTAACCAAAGATTTATTATGGCAACCAAGTTGTCATCAAGACGTCAAAGTTTCAAATCGGAGCGTTGTCGAAGTGTCCGATTCTGGCATTTTTCAAATTACTTTCAATAAAAGCCATATTTTAATGGATTCGTCAGACGAAGAGCTCCCAAAAGCAATATTAAAGGCCGCAGATGAGGTAAATTCAGACCTGTTACCAAGTAAATCACGAGAAAGATACGAACAGCAATACAACCACTTTTTAAACTGGTGTAAGGAAAAAGTGAGAGTGAATAGCTTCAGAGAAGAGGTTTTTTTTGGCGTATTTTTCCGAGTTGAGTAAGGTACTGAAATCCAATACCCTATGGTCGCGTTACTCGATGGTGAAACGTTTAGTTAAAATAAAACAAAACCTGGACATAAGCAAGTTTCATAAATTGACATCGTTCCTAAAAAAGCCAAATGTTGGTTTCCGACCACAGAAAGCGCAGATTTTATCAAAGAAGACATATCCAAGTTTATGCTAGCCCCTGATGAGATATATCTTATGATTAAAGTAGGTACCATTTTTGCTTTAGCCGGTGCTCTTCGCAGAGCGGAGCTTGTAAAAATCACGCTTGACGATATTCAAGATAAAGGAAACCTAATTATTGTGAAAATTTCCGATTCGAAAAACCATACCTCAAGATCCTTTGTTATATCTGAAGACATAAATAATGGAACCTTTTTGAAGCTCTATAGAAAGGATGCAAATTTACGGCCTCCTACCACCACGCACCGTCGTTTTTTTATCAATTACAAAAAAGGCAAATGTTCTGTTCAGTGCGTAGGCATAAACACATTCGGTAAAATGCCGGCAGAGATCGCTTTCTACTTAGGCCTACCTAACCCAGAACGTTACACAGGTCACAGTTTTAGACGATCCTCGGCAACGTTTCTAGCAGATTCAGGCGAAGGGATAACCAACATAAAACGTCTTGGAGGCTGGAAGTCTACTGCTGTTGCTGAGGGTTATTTGAAGGACCCTGTAGAACAAAAAAATAAAATTCTTTCTGGTACTGGCAACTTGCAACCGATGCCGTCTCCGTCATCTTCATGCACGTTGCAGTCAAAGAGTGTTACTCTTAAAAGCCAGTTACCACCAACAAATTACTCTGGACCGGCTATTCTGACGCATTTGCAGAATGCAACAAATTGTGTTTTCAACATTAATATTAATAGTAAATAAATAAATAGTGGATTTTCAAGAAATGTTTTGTATGTTGAAATAAAATATGTATTTTCAATGTGCTTTTTGAATCTTTATGCGGTCGTAGAAAAAATATTGTTCCTAACTCGTGCGGAAAGTGTCTTTTTCGCACTTGACTGCTTGCCCGAACTCAACGGCAGTCGCGTGAGGGAAAGTATCACTTTCCGTACTTGTTAGGAAAATAACTATATTTGGTACATAATCGGAGTTGATTGACGTAAGCAACGTGGCCGATTTAGCTGAGGCCTTGGGTTGGGAATTTATAGCTCCCGAGCCCTGCGAGCCTCGCGGGGTGGCAGGATCGAATCTCGGAGCGTCCGAAATAGCTTTCTCTTGAATTTTTTCCATTTTTACCCAGTGAAAAACTTAAAGGAGCGTTACTCCAGTAAACGTATCATGGGATTTGGATCTTTTCGTTAAGTTACGAAATCTATTATGAATATCCCTTCGATAGGACGGATTTTTGCATTTAAATTACTCAAAATATTCAAACATTAAGCAGAAAATTAATGGTCGAAAAATAAAAACCCCAGCCTTTTGTTAATTCATGCTCAACCTGGAAAAACAATAAAGAAAAAAAGCAGTATCATGTTGAATACCTTAATATTATTGATTTTTATAATATAATAATCGATGAAAATACTGAGAGAGACCCAGGAAATTTGACACATTTTGTCTTATATCTCCAGAAATTGAAATCGTATAGAGCCAAAATTTTGCACAATGTTGCAAAATACTACAATTGACGTTAGTACAAGTTTTTGTTGCAATCTGATGAATAGTTCACGAAAAAAAAATTTTTTTTTCGAAAAAATTAAAAGAAATATTTTTTTAAAAATTACCAACATTTCGATCATAACAGAATTTTGCCAAAAGTTGCGCGTTTATATCCTCGAACTGACTACCAAGTTTCGATTCAACATCTTCTTTAGTTCCTGAAATATCAGGGAAATAACCTCAAAATTTTAAATGTCTATAACTCCTAAACCGTCCAGCCGATTTTGCCCGTTAACAAACTTAACCGTCGCATTTTGATCAGAAACCTACCCTGAAAGTTTGAAGTCGATAGGTCCATCGGTGCTCCTGTTATCGTGCCTACGGCCGGAAGGCCGGCCGGCCGGACGGCACCCAAAAATCTGACACCGGATTCGTGATCAGGGAGTCCGAATTAGTCTATTAGCCAATTTTGAAGCTCGAAATTCGAAATTTGGACGAAATGATAGGACGATGTTCCCCTAGAACATGCGCCCAAAAAATATTGTTTAACCAAATATTTTGCATTGCAATATTTTTTTGGTTGAATAAATGAATGTAATGTTCCAATTAAATTTTTCTATTATTTCGCTTTATACGTAGCGAAGCACGTACCGGGCCGCTAGTTCAACATATATGCGAACCATTTGAAACAATCGGGACATGATTTCAATCACAACTATGAAATCATCCATGTTGAGAAGAAAGGTATAATTCTAGGAAGATTCTTTCAAATGAACAAACACATGCTGACCGATCACTGTTACTGAATATCTTCAAATAGTTAAGTAGTGGCAGCGGAAATCCCCAATTTCTTTTTATTGGCGCCCTAATGTCTGTAATTTTCGGCTGAAAATGGTCACGATTTGGTTCGACTCACTGATCCAGAATCCGTGGTCGAAATTGATTCTGTCCGGCAGTTAACACGATAACTCTCGAACGGAATGAGGTAGACAGTTGAAATTTTCAGAGTAGGTTTGGGAGATATATATCTCGGTTGAGTTCGTAGTTGGGCACAATCGGTCCGATGGTCGCGGAGAAATGGAGAAAAATTTTTTTTTTACATTTCAAATTTTGAATTCAATTTTTTTTTAAGATGCAGTTTCATCATAAGAATCCATTGATATCATTTTAATCTCTAACAAGCTGATATTTTCGGAGACATGATTCTTTAAATTTTCAATAATACATCGTACCTACTTCTATGGTATCACAGAATGCGAATTCTATCTGTCTGTGTTCTATCTGTGTTCACAATCGATACATATAATATAATAATAATTAATTATAATTTATTCCTTTCATCAAACAATGATACAATTAAAATGCAATGCATACTCAATAAAATTAAATCCAACAAATTGGAATAAATAAGGATCCCACAGAAGCTTCAGAAACTATCACTTGTACGTGGGCCGAGCGAATGTTTACTCCCTTGCATTAATCTGCCTTACATCCATAAACAATTTTTTGATAAATTACATTTGTGTAGATTACATTACATGTACAAATATTACAAGTATTCAAATATATGTATATATATTTTTTTTATTAATTTTTTTTTCTACCACTACTTCACTGCAATTCCTATGCCCATTTCCCACCCTCTTATACACCTTTCTGTCCCACTGTTATTGGATTCGATTCACGAGGTCATGAAAACATTTTCTCCCCGATCCCGTGATCCAAGATTTGATCCTCTTCTTGAACAATGTGAAAGCATTTATTTTCCTAATTTCTAGAGGTAATACACCATATATTCTTGGCGATAGATAGTCACATTGTCGTTGACCTATGGTTTTATAACAACGAGGTACAAAAAATAAATGATCCTTTTCCTTGTGCTGTAGCAATGTGAGACTGGTATGGAGGTGATCTTATACATTTTAGTTCGCAACAGGATACACATACAAAAGAGCTGTCTCACATAAAAAAATCCAGACTCCGAATATAAAGTGTCACTTGAATATAACATAGGCCTCCTAAAGATCACTCTCAAGATCCATCTGTGTATAACGTTCAGGCTCTCCAAATGTCTGTCATACACACCTCCCCAGCCAACTATCCCGTATGCTTATTGTGATTGCACAAGTGCATGATATAGTATCTTCAAATGTTTTATGTCTAGATAGTCTATGAGGAGTTTAAACCTGAATAACATCCCTCTTAATTTTTTGACAACATTTGCTATCTGTAGGTCCCACCTCAGATCTCGGTCAGTTATGATCCCAAGGTAAGTGACTGACTCAGCCACGGGAATACAAGAATTTGGGGTTATAATCAGCGGTCCCATATTTGGTAATCCATCAGAATATGACGAGAATGACAGATATTTTGTTTTCTCCAAGTTGAGTGTAAGCTTATCGTATCTTAGCCATTTCTCTATATTCCCGAAGTCGCTTTCTGCCTCGGACTTTATTTGTTGCCATGTTTTCCCTTCATAAAATATCGCAGTATCATCTGCAAAACTAATGATTTACCCTTTTGTTTTTAAATCCAGTAAACTATTAAAGTACAGAGTGAACAAAATCGATCCTAAAACAGTTCCCTGGGGTACTGCGTATGTGACATGCATAGGATCGCTGAGGTATTCCCCAATACAAATTCTCTGTTCTCGCCCTGTAAGATAGCTCTCCAAAAGTTTACCGACGTTTCCTCGCATTCCGTAGCTGTACAGGGTGTCTGGTGGGAAATGGAACAACGCTTTGGTGGTGATGAGGGATGTCTCAAGGAGTGAGAAAATGCCATTTAAAATCATCTGAGGTTCATGGTTCCTGATATACAGGGAGTTTTAGAAAAAATTACGAAATTTAAAATGACTCTAATTTTTTTTTTTTGTTCCGAACATTCACGAGATATAGACGTGTTTATAGTGCTCCGGACGTGTTGTATTTCTGTGTCTTATAATTCGAAGTTTTCAAATCGAATTTCTGCACAGTAAGTTTAATTTATTGGTATCCATCTCCTTCTTCTAGTTTAATATTAACTTAAGCGTTTCTTATCATTTTCGGTTGATTTCAATTCGAGTTAATTACTCGCTTTGTTTTCATTGTTGCATCTGTATGACCTTGAACTAATTCGCTCTACCTAATTACATCGGAAACTAGTCTAACGCTCGGCTCCTTCAGCGGCGGCGTCCACGGGGTCGGACTGGGTGTACCTGGAGAACTTCGAATAACGGGTTCATTCGCTTGCATGATTGCGTTTTGATCTCGGCCTCCCTTTCTCTCACTCATCGTTCCTTTCCGTGGCCTTCGTGATCTGTGTAAGTCTTCCCTACGGGCCCAGGGGAGTGAAGCTTGTTGTTTTTGTGAAGTTTTCCCTACCTTGGTATCCCTTGAGAATAATGCCGAAAAATTGTGTCATGTGCAGTATGCCATTTTCTGCAGGTACTTTGCCTGTCTCCTGCCATACATGCAGGGGAATGTTTCACCCTTCCTGTGTTGATATCACGAACAAAGAGTTGGAGTATTTGAGCGAGACCAATGCCAAATGGAAGTGCCCTTCTTGCACCAACTCCGGTCGCTTACTTCGTAGCGGCTCCACCAGCACCGTGACCCGATCAACCTCCCCTTCACTATCACAAGATTCGAGTATGAATGAAGCCATTACACTGAGGCATTTCAATGAGCTCATGGAACAAATGCGAGCTATGACAGCGGGTGTGGAGAGAGTCGGGAGAAGAGTGGACGATCTCTTCTCTAAACTGGACTTGTGTTCTACCACTCTGAGTGAACATTCCAATACTCTGGCAGTTCACGAAACGTCTATTCACGCATGCAAGTCCGACAGAACTTCTCTTTAAAACGCTCATACATCTCTGTCTCCTAACTTAACATCTATTGTCGACAAAATAGCCTGCGTTGAGTCGAAACTACCTACCACCCAACCAGACGCTCCTACTGGTGTCTTGCCGGATATCATGGAGAGAGTGAGGAAGTCTTTCAATGTGATCATCACCAACCTTCCTGAGAGTGACGATAATAACGACGTGCCTGTTGTGGGGGAGATTGTTGATTTTATTTCCAACAGTTCTAGTAAACACTTGACTAATGCTGTGAAAATCCAGTCCAAGGATAAAACAAGGCCACGCTGGACCAGGCTTACCTTTTCTAACCCTGAGGTTGTTTCGAATATATTAAGGAACAGGTCATCCCTTAAAGGCAATTCAAAATTTCGTAACATCAAGATCCAAGATGACAAGACCAGGGGTCAAATTTCTGAACTTAACTCACTTCGAGACGAGCTTAAGAGAAGGCAGGCTCTGGGGGAAAGCGACATAACCATTAAGTATACTAAAGGAGTGCCATCTATTGTACCAATGCTGCCTAGAAGGAAAAATACTGTTTCAAAAAACTAGTGTACCTGAATACCTGGCCTGTTGTATACACAAATATACAATCTCTTTCTTCAAAATTTCCTGAACTTCTTCCATTTGTTCAATTACACAAACCTTATATGCTATTTATTTCTGAATCCTGGTTGCAACCTAACGTACCTAACTCTATCTTTGATATTTCGGGCTACGCTCTCTTCCGAGATGACAACCTTAATTGCCTGGGTTATCGAGGTGTTCGCATTTACATTAGTTCCCACATATCTTCAGCCTTTGATGTCGAACTGATGCATCGTGATTGGGCAGGGATTGATAACCTGTTTCATAAAATCACACGACCTTGCTTCTCTCTATTGGTTGGCTGTATTTACAGACCTCGTCCTAGTTCTGCTGATCGAGCAGCAGTCCTCCTTGGAGTATGGCAACATGTTGATCACAGGAGACTTTAACTGCCCGGACATTAGTTGGCCTTTGACTTATTTGCCCTCAGTCAACTCACCATCTCTTCCATACGCTGAAATAGTTACCAACTCAGCAGTTCAGCAGTTGGTGGACCAACCAACCATATATCGCCCGGGTCAGAATCCATCCACGCTTGATCTCTTCTTCACATCCGATGCAAACATCCTATCGGAGATTAATTATCTGCCACCTTTCGGGAAATCTGACCACTCGACATTATCAACTGAAATTCAACTCCATATTCCTTTCCCCCAGCGCAACCAATCCAAAACCATTAGAACAGTGAATTACAATGGTGTTTCTGCGGATCTATCTTCGATGAACTGGAACTTACTCCTTGCAGACCGGGGGGTAGAAATTATGTGGTCAACCTTCCTATCTACTCTTGAAGATATCATGGCTTTTAACACGCTCATAAAACACTTAAAATATAACCCTAAAAAGCCATGGATCGATGATCGTGTTTTAAATTTGATAAGACGAAAGAAAGATCTATGGCAAAAGTACCTGAGGACAAGAGCCAGTTCAGACTACAACAACCACCGTAGCTTTTCTAATTATGTCAGTAAAGAAATTCAGTTAGCCAAGGCAGCATTCGAGAACAAATTAGTTTCCTCCAAGAACTCAAAAAAGATATTTAAGTATATGCGATCATTTCTCAACTCCAAAGTTGGGAATCCAATAGTGAGGAGGCCCGATGGGAGTATGTGTGGGGGCGCGGCGGAGTCAGCAAACCTGCTTGCTGAGGTCTTTTCTTCGACTTTCACTTCGGAACCTTTGGGACCGGTTCCATCATGTCCTGCGATGCGGTCTGGTCCGGAAATCTCAGATATTTCCATCAATGAGAGCATGGTTGAGGGATACCTTTTGAAGTTGAAACTGGATACTTCTCCGGGTCGTGATGGCATCACTTCACGTTTGCTCAAAACTTGCGCCAAGGCAATGGCAATACCCTTAACTATTATCTTCTCCAAGTCATTTTACCATTCTTGTCTTCCATCAGATTGGTTATCTGCCACTGTTACTCCGGTCTTTAAAAAAGGTGATAAATTGTCACCCACAAACTATCGTCCTATTAGCCTGGTGTCCTCAGTTGCCAAGGTTCTGGAGCGGATCGTATGTGATCAACTGATGGAATTCTCGATGAGGCAGTCTATTATACCACCAGAACAGCACGGCTTCATTCCCGGTCGTTCTAATACCACAAATCTCTTGACCTGTTTGTCTGATTGGACTAGATCTTATGACCGCGGCATTCCGGTGGACGTAATATACCTGGACTTTTCTAAAGCCTTCGATTGGGTTCCACACAGGCGACTCATCTCCAAGCTCGAACATCGTGGCGTCAGAGGGAAGCTTCTGGATTGGATCTTGGCCTTCCTATCTGGTAGATCCTTTCGCGTGAGAGTGGGTGATACCCTTTCTTCTTCCGATGTGCCAGTTGTGTCAGGCGTACCACAGGGGTCAGTTTTGGGACCAATTCTCTTCTTGCTGTATACAGCTGATTTGCCACGCATGCTGAGATCTTCTTGTCTACTTTTCGCGGACGATACCAAGCTATATAATTATCCTCTTTCCAACTATGTCACTTTCCAAGAGGACTTGAACGCGTTAAAGAGCTGGTGTTCCACTTGGTTGTTGCCTTTAAACATCGAGAAGTGTTCAGTACTGCACATTGGAAAGAATAACCCTTTTCATGAATACCAAATAGACGGTAAAACTCTGCGGTCAGTTACTCATTATTGCGACCTTGGATTAACTGTTTCTAGTGATTTATCTTGGTCTCAGCATGTCTCCCAAACTGCCAGCCGAGCCAAGCAGGTTGCTTTTCTCCTGCTAAAATCCTTCCATGGTTGTAGTGCCAGGATATTCAGCCAACTCTACAAGTACCATGTGCGCCCCATTATGGAGTACGCGGGTCCTGCTTGGTGGCCTTCCTCTCGAGCGGACGCAGTTCTTTTGGAGTCGGTCCAACGATGGGTGACGCGCTTTCCTTACGGCTTCGTACGACCTTCATACGAGGAGAGGTTGCAAATTTTCAGTTTGCCCTACTTTGAGGATAGGAGAACTAGAGGTGACATTATATTTACCTTTTGTGCCCTTCACGGCCGTTTTGGTGAGGATGTGCGTCGGTAATACTGTTTGAATACCAATCACTTGAGAGGCCATTCGCTCAAACTTGGAAGAGAGAATTTTCGGACATCCCAGAGGCAACAATTCATCACCAATAGGGTGTTCCATCTCTGGAACAGGTTACCCGACGACCTGGTAAATGCATCTTCCACCAATGCTTTCAAGAACGGATACGACCGCTGGATCACACAACGTTGAAAATTATCCTTCTTTTATGTGCTATATTTTCATTTTAAAGCTAAAATGTATGTTTTGTTTGAATGTCATTTTTTAGTTTGAGTTTATAGGTTTGTATACCTCTACTCTTATTGTGGTTATAATAATAATAATAATAATAATAATAATTCAGGAAATACTAGAGCTAATCCGATGATTTTTCGTATGAACAATGATAGAGTGAGTACGAATCTGTTTGGAATTCGAAATAAAATCAGATCCGGACTCAGAAATTCTAGTTTTTCTGAAATTAGGAAAAAACAACACCCTGTATGCGGTTTTCAATTTTTTTGACTTCAGATTCTGAGAGAGCAGGTTAAATACTTTCAAACTCGACTGTCATCCCGAATGGCACAAATTACCCCTGCTTTCTCTGACCCTTTGAATGTCAATCTTCCGATTTTCGCTTCTTCCATATTTTTTTCTCGACATTTCAGAAACATGAGATCTCAGTTAGTTACTTATAAGTAAAAAAAAAGATCATAAACGAATCAAAAATTTTATAAAAATTATCAAAAAACCGAAAAACAGTTAACATTTGGAAAATTCACGAAGTATTTCTGAAGTACCAATTGATGATTCAGTGGGAACAAAATTAATGATTAATTCTTCAAATATTGTTCAAAATGAAAACCACCAACTTCTACACATTTATCTGCTCTTTTCATTGAATTCAAAACTGATTTCCTTATCACATTTGGGTTGTATCGTATTTCGTCACATGCGTCTATTATTCGCTGAATTAATTGTTCCCTCGTATTTATCTCTTGCTCGTACACCATAGTTTTAAGGTGGCCCCAAAGGATATAATCTAACGGTGTCATGTCTGGAGACCGAGGTGGCCATACTCTTTGACCACCACGACCTATCCATCTATTTGGATAGACTTCGTTCAAATGATTTCTTACCGTAATTGAGAAATGTGGGGGTGCTCCATCATGCTGGAAGATAAGTCCTCTTTGATTAATATTCCCTAATAGATTAGGAAAAACATTCATGAGGAAATCTGTATAAATTTCTCCGGTGAGACTTTCTTCGAAAAAATGAGGACATATTAAATGATTATCATAAACTGCGCACCACACATTTACACTGAAACGTCTCTGTGATTGTCTTTGTACGACAACGAAAGGGTTCTGTTGATGCCAAAGGTGATTATTACGAGCATTGTTTATTACATCGCGAGTGAATTGAGCTTCATCTGTGAATAATATTCTATGGACATTTCTTCTATGACTTCTTATCCACCTGGAAAATTGAAGCCGTGCGATCTCATCGCCAGGCTCCAACTGCTGGACCACTTGAGGGTGATATGGGTGATATTTTTCACTCTTCAGAGTATAACAAACGTACCATTTCGATACTTCATGAATTGAAGCCAATCGTCTGATACTTACTCCCGGATTGTTTTGCACAGTTTCTAAAATATTTTCACGGATATTCTCTTCTGTTGTATGTGGTCTTTCAGAAACTATTCTGCTGGGAAAAGTACCATATTGTTTCGTATGCGCAACAAGGCGGGAAAAAATTTTGTGATTTGGAACCCGACGATTAGGAAAACGTCTATACGATACTCCCTTTCAGCTGCTCTTCCGTTCATATCACATGAACCATACACCAAAAGCATGTCAACATACTCTTCATTAGAAAATGTGTGCGGCATGATTTTCAACAAATTGAAGTAAGATTGTATCAACAATAAAATCACTAGTTTGGCAGATATCTAAATGCTCTATCTTTTCTCATCATGAATGATAGCAAACCATAGAATTGACATAACTGGCAACTAGATTCAAGATTAATGGCGGAGATATGTACATGACGAATGAATCTTTGGATATTACAGGAAAAAAATGATCCAAACTCATCTGAAAGATCGACTAAGAGACAAGAAGTTGACGGTTTTCATTTTTGAACAATATTTGAAGAATTAATCATTAATTTTGTTCCTACTGAATCATCAATTAGTACTTCAGAAATACTTCGTAAATTTTCCAAATGTTAACTGTTTTTCGCTTCTTTGATAATTTTTATAAAATTTGATTCGTTTATGATCTTTATTTTACTTATAAGTAACTATCTGAGATCTCATGTTCCTGAAATGTCGAGAAAAACATATGGAAGAAGCGAAAATCGGAAGATTGACATTCGAAGGGTCAGAGGAAGCAGGGAAAATTTGTGCCATTCGGGATGACAGTCGAGTTTGAAAGTATTTTTACTGCTCTATCAGAATCTGAAGTCAAAAAAATTAAAAACCGCATACAGGGTGTTGTTTTTTCCTAATTTCAGAAAAACTAAAATTTCTGAGTCTGGATCTGATTTCATTTCGAATTTTTCATCCAAACAGATTCGTACTCACTCTATCATTTTTCATACGAAAAATCATCGGATTAGCTCTAATATTTCCTGAATTATAGTCATTTGAAATTTCGTAATTTTTTCTAAAACATCAGGAACCATGAACCTCAGATGATTTTAAATGGCATTTTCTCACTCCTTGAGACATCTCTCATCACCACCTAAACGTAGTCCCATTCCTCACCAGACACCCTGTATAACTTTTCCAAAAGTTTTCCATGACACACTGTATCGAAAGCTTTCGAGAGGTCAATGAACACACGGAGAGATAGTTTACTGTTATCAAGTTATTCAAAAAGATATTTAGTCAGTTGGTGAATGGCATCATCTGTAGATTTCTCCTCCATGAACCCATATTGATGCCTTGATATTATGTCATGTTTTTCACAAAATTTCAAAATTCTTATTTTGATAATCTTCTCAATAATTTTTGAGATATTGGAGATCAATGAAATTGGTCTGTAATTCCCCGTCTCTGTTCTATTTCCTGATTTGTATATTGGTTTGATGATTCCGACCTTTAGAAACTTGGGAAAATATCCTCTATCAAAGCAGCTATCGATTAAATGCTTTAGGGGAGATTTTATTTGCTCAGAGATTTTCCTCAGAATTTCCGTTTGAATATCACCATGGCCAGGAGATTTTTTTGCCTTTAATTGTTTAATAACTCGGTTCACCTTATCTGTGGTTGTGGGGTACAGGTACATAGACTCTCTTAAAGATTTTCTTTTTTCAGTCTACATAGGTTTGGCCTAATCTGCTAATCTGCTAATCTGCTAATACTGATTGCAATATTTTTTCCAGATTCAACAAGGTCACCGTTCATAGAATGAATTTTTTCAATTTTTGTTTGGCTTTGGAACGATTGCAGATTTCACCTATACATTTCCACAGGGCCGAAGACTACTTAGAATTATCAGCTATCTATTTCTGTTTAAAAATTTTTTTCGAGAGAATTATCAGTTTATTTAATTTATATCTATAAGTATTATATTGAATTTTCAGATCAGTGTCATCTGGTGACCTCATTAAGCGATCATACAAGAGTTCTCTTTTCTTCACTGAGACTAAAGGCGAAAATTCATGGAACGATTAAATCGCAACGACAAGATTCTCGTCGTTCGTTTCTAAACGAATGACGTCGTCTAAATGAGTATACAGTCATTTGGACGACGTCGTCCATGTCGCTGGATTAATCCAGCATTCCAACGACAACTGATGACGTACCTCTGACAGCCACTAAAATTAAAATTGGTTCAAGTACTGACGTGAAGTCAGGAGCTTTTGCGCGTATATTCTGTTGTCCGTTCATATCTATTGGAAAAATTCAAATGAAAGTAGATAATATTATCCTATCTGATATGACCAGAAATGACTATTGTTGTGTGCCCAAATGCAATGCATGGGCGAAAAAAAAATCCAAAATGTATAGGTTTGAGTTTTCACTTGTTACCTCCGGAAAACTAAATATAAATATAATTATTGAAACAGCGTTAGGAGGATAACTAATAGACCGAAGAGTACTCAACTTGGAACTACATCATCTTCAAACGGAGTACAAGGAGGTACCTCGAAAGAGAATTGATACGGATGTGTCGATGACTTGCTGTGCTGAAAAACCTCATTCAGAACAAGAAATAAGCATCGCCCCAGCATCCTAGAGTTAGTTGAACAGCAATAATAATGCTAGTAGTCGACTTGGTTGTGTACATTGTTACCAGACCACCTAACACTTGTGCCGTTGATACATCCCGGTTATCTACAAAGAGTGATATCTTGAACAGTGACAGTGCTTTGAAAAGTTTCACAGGCATAAACAATTTTGATATTTTTAATTGAATAGAAGAGATTGTCATCAAAATTCTTGGAAACAAAACAAAAAAAATGGGTTCAAGCCCTGTGGACAGGAGCTTTCTGGCGCTCTAGTTCAAACAGACAAATTATATCTCCGAAAGTATTGGTTTCTCAGAGTTGAGAATTATATCAATGTATTCTTATGATAGAACTGCATCATACAGGAAATTCAATTCAAACAATAGTTTATTTTTCAAGATTAAATGAGCAATCTGAGAATGAGAACTGCACCATGGAAGAAACCAAATTAAAATAGCTGAACTGAATTTGACTCTCTCTTATAGAACAGGATGAAATGTACGAGTATGAACACAGATCATATAATAAAGCTTATATAGAATAATTATAGCATTCTGTGAAAACATAGAAGTACGATTCATTATTGAAATTTAGAACTTCATCTTAGCAGAAATTGAATTCAAACATCATAGAAGAATTTAAATTCAACAAGAGTGCCAAAAATTATCAATCCAAAACCAATACACGAATTCTACCCAACAACGAACTCATCCGAGATATTCAACCTCAATTCCAGTTTTGTTTTTAGTGGAGATATTCTGAACTCAATATTATTAACTTACCATTACCATTCCCATCATCATATGGATTGACCATCAGCATGAAAATATCAACCAACAAAAACTATGATATTATATTATAATTCTCATATTTATACGATTGCTGGAATGAATGACAATGTTATTAACTTACCATTACCATTCCCATCATCATATGGATTGACCATCGGCATGAAAATATCAACCAACAAAAAGTATGATAATATTCTAATTCTCATATTAATACCATTACTGGAATGAATGACAATGAGACAACGTCATAGTTGACGTTATAACAATTCATAGCATAGCCACAGAATAATTCTATCAATGAAATTTTGAAAAATCATATCTCCGAAAGTATTAGTTTGTTAGAGTTAAAAATGATATGAATGGATTCTTATGGTAAAACTCCTTACTGAAAAAAAATTTAATTTGGAATTTGTTCTGTGAAAAAAAAAAAATTTTTTTTGTTACTCCGAAACCATGTGTCCGATTTTGTCCAATAACGAACTTAGCCGAGATATTTATCCCCCAAACCTACTCTGAAAATTTCAACTGTCTAGCTCATTCCGTTCGAGAGTTATCGTGCCTACGGCCGGACGGCCGGACCGGCCGGACAGAATGAATTTCGACCACGGATTCTTGATCAGTGAGCCAAACCAAATCGCTTAAGAACATTTTCATCGAAAAATTCGAAAATTACAGACATTTGGGCAAATTGATAAGCACTCAGTTCCGAGGAACTAGAGCGCCTAAAATAGGGGAAGGGAAATTTTGAACGACAGAAAGTAATATTATTTCAAAGTCATTCGGATATCTACTCAGAAACAAAATCAAATGGTCGAAATTCTTCATAATGCTCCGTATATTGAGATTTAACATTCTAAGTGGTATGTGAACCGATGTGATGAAGTCGTCTATCTTTGAAATTACTCTTGTATCTCTTGTTTCGGTCTTATACTTTCTAATAAAGGGATCCATGTTATAATAAATAGCAACAGAACGTGGACAGAAACTGTTACGAACAATATAAATTAGGATAAAATATAAACAAATATGTATAAATACAATGATCCAAATATGTACACGGAGGACCGAAACCGTTATAAATATGAATAACGACAATATACTGTATAAATAAAATCGACAAATATTCCACCATAAAAAAAATCTATCAAATATGTACAGATAAAACCTAAAACCTAAAATAACAAATAACACCAACAGAATATCGGGGTATAAACAGAGATAAAATTTAAGTAACTAACATTCAACGAACAAACAAAGGAGCAAATATAATTTTCTTGGAAAGGGACGAACCTGCGAATAAAAAAAAACAATTTAGGGTTCTCGACTGGACTTAAACGGCGTAACTGGCGGGTTTTGATGCCGCTGTCCTAGTTGGCCTCTGTATCTTGCTCACAGCACCTGTGGAAAGTGCTGCGGCCTCTTTTGGTATGTCTAATTACTCTAATGGAGGTTCGATCTGTTCTTGAACAGCAGGGTAAAGGAGATTTCGGTTAGGGGTGGATGGCGCGCTATTTGAAGCCCTGATCGGTTGTTCCTGTTGAGTAGTGTACAATTGCATTAATTGTGCAGCAGAGTATTCAGTTCCATCCACCACAAGTCTAACCCTCCTAATAAAACAATTCTTGTTTTTCTCCTTCCCAAATCGTAGATTTTCCTCAATATCCTCCGTTCTTCCAGCTGAGCCTTAGTGTAATCGTTCTCAACATATATCCCAGATCCTTGCAGATGTTTCAGGTTACGGAATATTTCACCCTTTTTGAGGTGAGAGATGAACTCCACTTTCACAGGACAACCCCCTGACCTTCCCAAACTTACAATATTACTTATGTGTATTCCGAAATGTGAGCGAAGTGAGAAAAATCTCAGTTTTTGGCGCTCTAGTTCCTCGGAACTGAGTGCTTATCAATTTGCCCAAATGTCTGTAATTTTCGAATTTTTCGATGAAAATGGTCTTAAACGATTTGGTTCGACTCACTGATCAAGAATCCGTGGTCGAAATTCATTCTGTCCGGCCGGTCCGGCCGGCCGTAGGCACGATAACTCTCGAACGGAATGAGCTAGACAGTTGAAATTTTCAGAGTAGGTTTGGGAGATAAATATCTCGGCTAAGTTCGTTATTGGAAAAAAACGGACAGATGGTTTCAGAGTAACAAAAAAAAAATTTTTTTTACAAAGCAAATTCCAAATTAAATTTTTTTCAATAAGCAGTTTTACCATAAGAATCCAATGATATCATTTTTAGCTCTAACAAGCTAATATTTTCGGAGATATGATTTTTCAAAATTTCAATAATAAATCGTATTTCAACGTTGTCACAGAATGATATATTTATTCCATGTATGACTTGTCATAATGTCAACTTATTTTCCTGAGGCATGACATTATCTAATCAATCGAAGAATTGTGAGCGAAGTGAGAAAAATCTCAGTTGTTTGCTCCGAAATTAGTTTTTCTCAGAAAAGTCTTATATTTCGGAGCGGAACATGAAGTAAGAGTTCTGAGAGTAGTGAGACTGCTTTTCATCCATAGACATAGATATAACTCTCGAACGGAATGAGGTAGGTAGTTGAAATTTTCAGAGTAGGTTAGGGAGATGAATATCTCGGTTAAGTTCGTTATTGGGTAAAATTGGCCAGATTTAATTTGATTTCTTCCATGGTGCAGTTCTCATTCTCATGATTGCTCATTTAATCTTGATAAATAAACTATTATATGAATTGAATTTCCTTTATGATGCAGTTCTATCATATGAATACATTGATATCATTCCCAACTCTGAGAAACCAATACTTTCGGAGATATAATTTGTCTGTTTGAACAAGAGCGTCAGAAAGCTCCTGTCCACAGGGCTTGAACCTATTTTTGACTGAGAAAATGAGATTTTTCTCACTCCGCTCACATTTCGGAATACACGTATAATCTCATCTAACTATGACAGATTAGTCAAATATATTGATTTATGTTTATGTATTATAGGATATTATAATTACCTCTACCCTGTATGCCCTTGGATAATCCATATGATGATGGAAATATATAATTTGGTATAAGTTAATCAAAATGGGTTGAGAATATCTTCCGTGAAAACAAAACCGGAATATTTCAAGTATCAATTGATATAATATAATTTTCAGAGGAAAATTAGAGAAATGAATATCTCGGATAAGTTCACTATTTCATTTTAATTTAGTTTCTGTTATGACGCAGTTCTATTATAAGAATCTATTTATGTCTTTCCCAACTCTGAGAAACCAATAATTTCGAACATTAATTGTCAAAGTTTGAACAAGAGCGCCAAAGCTCCTGTCCACAGGGCTTTACCACTTTTACTTCAGCATGCGGTTTTTGTCTCCAGTACCTACTCTTCATTATTTAATGAAAATGAATTTCCATCAATTAAAGACCGAATCAATAAAAAAAAATCGTTTTTCGTATTTTTTCAGCACTATTCCATAATCATTGAAGTCATCAAGAAACAAAATTAGTTTTTGTCGCCTACAATAGGCTGATACTATGATCTCTCCCGAAAATATAACTTATAATTAAATGGTTTCTTTCTGGGTTTTCTCTGCCAACCTCTTAAAAATATCTATTAAATGAAAAGTTATTATTTTGTGAATTGCTTATGCGTAAGAAACACAAGATATTTGTCAGAAGCAATAAATCGAACAACGTTGTTATCCCTCGTACACCCCCTCGAGTTCAGATCAATAAGTTTTAAGGATTATATCTTATTTCGACTAACAAAACAGGTTTTTTCTCTGTCAATTCCCCAATACGACGTTTTTAGGAAATTTGGCCGATTATATCTCAGAAACTAAACATAGAAAACCATTTAAACTCACAAATTCCGATATAAGCGGGGGGATTGCCATCAGAATAGATATTTATTCTCCAATTTTGAAAAATCATATCTCCGGAAATATTAGCATCATAGAGTTGAAAATGATATCGTTGGATTCTTATGGTAAAACTGCTTATTGGAAAAAATTTAATTTGGAATTTGTTATGTAAAAAAAAAAAATTTTTTTGTTACTCCGAAACCATCTGTCCGATTTTGCCCAATAAAGAACTTAGCCGAGATATTCATCTGCCAAACCTACTCTGAAAATTTCATTTCTCTAGCTCATTCCGTTCGAGAGTTATCGTGCCTACGGCCGGCCGGACGGCCGGACCGGCCGGACAGAATGAATTTCGACCACGGATTCTCGATCAGTGAGTCGAACCAAATCGTTTAAGACCATTTTCATCGAAAAATTCAAAAATTACAGACATTTGGGCAAATCGATAAGCACTCAGTTTCGAGGAACTAGAGCGCCAAAAAGGTTGGGTAACGGTGAGTAGGTATTTCAAATCTAATCGTTCATTCACCGATCCACCTGAACTCTTGTCTGTATTTACCATTTCCCAATAATCGGGTTGTCAACCTTCATCCAAATTCGATAAGGAGTTGAATGAAGGAGAAAATGTCACAATAATACAACTAATGAATGTTAAACAACATTACATGTTTTAGAAGATTTGAAAACTCATTATGAGCGATGCAGCAGATTTCGAAATGGCTGGATTTATTGATAAATTTTTTAGAGCACTAATGTGAAAGTCTGGAGCTTTAGCACTCACTTTCATTTAATGGTCAACATTGATGGCCAAATAATGACGAAGCAGATGTACCCCATCAGGATATTTGATTGTAACAAGAAGTAGTTCCCCCTCACTTTGGAATACACGTCCGTTAATATATTTACATTTCCTGGTAGGTGGATAGGACGTCGAGGACCGATTGAGTGGCAACCGCGTTCCCTAGACATAACCCACTTGGACTTTTTTTGTGGGTTTATTTAAAACCAAAGGTTTATTTTAAAAAGCTAAATAATTTAGAAGAATTACGGCAAAAAAATTCGCGGTGTAGTGGAGCAGATTACTCCTGAACCTTGAGCGAAGTTTACGTTCACACCTGAAAGTTTAATTTTCATTTCTTACAGTAAATGTGTTATTTTCTTGAAAGAATTGTTATCTACGGTAACCATTTTTTACAATTAGGTTGGTTTGCACCAAGTAAAGAACAGAAAAATATTGGGGTATTCATAAAAAATATGACCCTGTAAAAATGAATGACGTCATCAAAATTGAAATCGACTTATCCGAGCGTTTTGCTTGCAAACATGCAGTAACGCTATTATGAATTTGTTCCCTCATTTATCCACACGCTGCATATTGAACACTGAAACATAATCAGACACAATATACAGTAGGAAAATCCAAATGGAATAAATGCATTATCTTAGTTACTGTACATATTTATGGAAAATCCCAAAACACGTCTATTTTAAATGGACCCCCTTCGAAAGGCTGGTACAACCCCAATTTTTAAACAGAAAGTATCTGCTTGTGATATATCGTTTTAAAGGTCTCGTCGTTCTCTATTCAGAAATGTTATCACTTTCATGTCTATTGCAAAAATCACATTAAAAAAAAATTAAATCAAGTAATTAGCGAAATTTGGTGCAATATCAAAAACTAAAATGTAACACAAAATGCAGCAAACAAATTATGAATGTTAATGAAGTAGTTGTACAAAGTGTTTACCGCAACCGCCTTGGCAACATCCTACCTCATGCAAATAAAAATTTCTTCCAACATAATTCAACATCTCAGGAGTGATCATTTTCTTCACATCTTGAAGGCAAATAAGTTTAGTATTATTGTAATAAGATTTGGGAATATTCGAGGAAATATTGTGATAATGATGAATTATTAAAAGGTTTCTTTCTGGGTTTTCTCTCCAGAACTCTGAAAAATATCTATGAAAAAAATTTATTATTTTGTGATTTGCTTCCGCGTAAGAAACACAAGATATTTGTCAGAAGCAATCAATTGAACAATGTTGCCTAACAAACAACAACGAAACAACATCAACGAAGAAACAAACCATATCGTAACGTTTCGGAGTCTATATCAGACTCCTTCGTCAGACGCTTGACGAAAATCATTGGAATTATTTTTTGATAGCTACTGTGAAATTCGAGAATTGTCACATTGACACATTGTAACACTGACAATTCTCGAATTTCACAATCTATCAACAAAATAATTCTACAGATTTTCGTGAAGCGTCAGACGAAGGAGACTGATATAGACTCCGAAACGTTACGATATAGTTGTTTCTTCGTTGATGTTGTTTCGTTGTTGTTTGTTAGGCAAGATTGTTCAATTGATTGCTTCTGACAAATTTCTTGTATATCTTACGCAGAAGCAAATCACAAAATAATTAATTTTTTGTTTATAGATATTTTTCAGAGTTTGGGAAAGAAACCCCAGAAAGAAACCTTTTAATAATGAGTATACCTCCCACAGTATCCTTTAATGATTATATAATGATGAATGTCGGTAATCACATGATTTTATTTTTTTCTAAATTGATTTCTGCAATAAACATGAAAGTGATAACATTTCTGAATAGAGAATGACGAGACCTTTCAAACGATGTATCACAAGCCCACACTAGTTGTACCTGTCTTTCGAAGGGGGTTGAAGGTAGGGTTCGCATTTTTACGTTTGGCTTTTTGGCGCTCTAGTTCCTCGGAACTGAGTGCTTTTCAATTTGCCCGAATGTCTGTAATT
The DNA here is from genome assembly GCA_937662695.2 of Halyzia sedecimguttata. Lineage (NCBI taxonomy): Eukaryota > Metazoa > Arthropoda > Insecta > Coleoptera > Coccinellidae > Halyzia > Halyzia sedecimguttata. The sequence continues at coordinate 1,625,677 of OW569416.2, read as the reverse complement.
TTCGAATTTTTCGATGAAAATGGTCTTAAACGATTTGGTTCGACTCACTGATCAAGAATCCTTGGTCGAAATTCATTCTGTCCGGCCGGTCCGGCCGTCCGGCCGGCCGTAGGCACGATAACTCTCGAACGGAATGAGCTAGACCGTTGAAATTTTCAGAGTAGGATTGGGAGATAAATATCTTGGCTAAATTCGTTATTGGGCAAAATCGGACAGACGGTTTCGGAGTAACAAAAAAAAAAATTTTTTTTTACAAAACAAATTCCAAATTAAATTTTTTTCAATAAGCAGTTTTACCATAAAACCCCATTCATATTATTTTTAACTCTAACAAGCTAATACTTTCGGAGATATGATTTTTCAAAATTTCAATGTGAATCGTATTTCTACGATTTCACACAATGATTATATGAATTGTTATAATGTCAACTTATTTTCCTGAGACATGACGTTGTCTCATTGTCATTCATTCCAGCAATCCTATAAATATGAGAATTCTAATTTAATATCATACTTTTTGTTGGTTGATATTTTCATGCCGATGGTCAATCCATATGATGATGGGAATGGTAATGGTAAGTTAATAATATTGAGTTCAGAATATCTCCACTAAAAACAAAACTGGAATATTGGTGTATTGGAGTAGATTTGAGGAAAGATATATATTATCGTTCATCATAGAATTGAGGAATGAATATCTCGGATGAGTTCGTTGTTGGGTAGAATTCGTCTATTGGTTTTGGCTAGATAATTTTTGGCACTCTTATTGAATTTAAATTCTTCTATGATGTTTGAATTCAATTTCTGCTAAGATGAAGTTCTAAATTTCAATAATGAATCGTACTTCTATGTTTTCACAGAATGCTATAAATATTCTATCTAAGCTTTATTATATGATCTGTGTTCATACTCGTACATTTCATCCTGTTCTATAAGAGAGAGTCAAATTCATTTCAGCTATTTTAATTTGGTTTCTTCCATGGTGCAGTTCTCATTCTCAGATTGCTCATTTAATCTTGATAAATAAACTATTATTTGAATTGAATTCCCTTTATGATGCAGTTCTATCATAAGAATACATTGATATAATTCCCAACTCTGAGAAACCAATACTTTCGGAGATATAATTTGTCTGTTTGAACTAGAGCGCCAGAAAGCTCCTGTCCACAGGGATTGAACCCATTTTTGGCGCTCTAGTTCCTCGGAACTGAGTGCTTATCAATTTGCCCAAATGTCTGTAATTTTCGAATATTTCGATGAAAATGGTCTTAAACGATTTGGTTCGACTCACTGATCAAGAATCCGTGGTCGAAATTCATTCTGTCCGGCCGGTCTGGCCGGCCGTAGGCACGATAACTCTTGAACGGAATGAGCTAGAGAGTTGAAATTTTCAAAGTAGGTTTGGGGGATAAATATCTCGGCTAAGTTTGTTGTTGGGCAAAATCGGACAGATGGTTTCGGAGTAACAAAAAAAAAATTTTTTTTTCACGGAACAAATTCCAAATTAAATTTTTTTTAATAAGAAGTTTTATCATAAGAATTCATTCATATCATTTTTAACTCTAACAAACTAATACTTTCGGAGATATGATTTTTCAAAATTTCAATAATAAATCGTATTTCAACGTTGTCACAGAATGATATTATTCTATGAATTGTCATAATGTCAAATGATGTTCCTGAGACATTATCTAATCAATCGAAGAATTGAGAGCGAAGTGAGAAAAATCTCAGTTGTTTGCTCCGAAATTAGTTTTTCTCAGAAAATTCTTACATTTCGGAACTGAACATGAAGTAAGATATCTGAGAGTAGTGAGACTGCTTTTCATCCATAGACATAGATATAACTCTCGAACGGAATGAGGTAGGTAGTTGAAATTTTCAGAGTAGTTTAAGGAGATGAATATCTCGGTTAAGTTCGTTATTGGGCAAAATTGGCCAGATTTAATTTGATGTCTTCCATGGTGCAGTTCTCATTCTCATGATTGCTCATTTAATCTTGATAAATAAACTATTATTTGAATTGAATTTCCAGTTCTATCATATGAATACATTGATATAACTCCCAACTCTGAGAAACCAATACTTTTGGAGATATAATTTGTCTGTTTGAACTAGAGCTCCAGAAAGCTCCTGTCCACAGGGCTTGTTTTTCACTTTATTGTTTATAACTATTGCAATTTTCGCGACGGCCTTAGTATTTTCTCAAAAACTACCTACATGCTATTCCAAATCAAATGACACCTCTATCATAATTTTCGTAGAATACGCAAAAATATTCACCTAAAAAGCACTTTCTGGAACATTTGTTGGAGTTCATAGATGTGAGGTCTTCATGGCATACATGTCATAATATTATTCGTTCGAATTTACTAAAAACAAAATTATTTATGAGTACTGATGCATCAAATCAAATTTCTGTATCTAAAGGGGATTTTTTGAAATAATTTGTGTTTTCAAAACGATTATGTTTGAATTTGTATAAAAGAAATTAAGAACTTCAAAATATCTATTTAAATTTCAGTTTTTTGGTTTTTGTAGAATCCTTGTACATCGCAGTGAAAATTCAGTAACATCGCACATACTACACAAAATGAAAACATCGTTTCAACTCAATTTTTTTTGCATATAATAATAGTTCAAACGTTAAATCGTTGGGCATTAAATAAAAAATTGATGAACATATAAAATAATTTGACTTCACTATCTGCATTGCTGATAGCTCTATCGGTTGACAATTTAATTATCCACTAAAACCCATAATTCACATCCAATAATTTTTTATTCGTGTGGAATTTAGGTACATACCTATATATAAGAAGTAAGGAATCACTCGAAATCATTGAGACCATCAAGATGAAGCAATTCACTGTTCTTGTACTTTTGTTCGCTCTGGTTGCATTGGTAAGTTCTGAGTTGATATTGAAAATATAACAAATTTATATTAATTTTATGAGTCCCGCTCAATTCTTAACAAATAAAGGCGGGTTTATACAGCAAATAAGATAAAATAAGAAACAAATTAAAATAAAATAAGAATTAAGGGTTAAACGGATCGTTTTATACAGATGATCTAAAACAAAATAAGAAATAAGAATGAACCAATGAAATCGTAGCTTTTTAACAATTTTATGCAACTTCTATGAATTTCACTCTTTGAGCATGCGCATTGTCATTTTCCAAACAAAATAATATAAAATAAGAAATAAAGATGAGAGTTGGCCAACATTAATTCTTATTCTTATTTCTTATTTCTTATTTTATCTTATTTCGTGTATAATCGCTCTCATAGAAATGTACATGTGTAACGGCCCGTTTCATAATAAATTTTAAAGTTCCTTTAAATTTAAAGTATCCTTCAAAGTGACATTTTGGTTCAAAATATCCAACTAAAAGATGCTTTAAATTTAAAGAGACTTTAAAACTTATTATGAAACCGGCCCTTACTTTCTTATTTCATTTTATCTTATCTTATTTGCTGTATAAGCCCGCCTTTACTTGTCTTGTAATTTCTTGCTAAGGATCACGATTTTTGCGCGCGTGTTCCGCAAGGAACAGCGTGCTGTCATTTTGCCACAATGTCTGTATTTTTAGATTTTTTTTTCGAAAATGGTCCCAAACGATTGGGTTCGACTCCCTCATGAAGAATACGAGATCAAATTCAATTCTATCCGTCCGATCCGACCGGCCGGCCGTTAGCACGATAGCTTCCGAACGGAAGGAGTTAGAGGATTGAAATTTCCAGGATAGGTTTGGAGCGTGAATATCTCGGACCAGTTCGTTAACGGGCGAAATCCACCAAGTGGTTTTGGAGTTATGGCCCTTTTCACATAAAAAATATTTTATGAATATTTCCGGAACCGACCACTCGATCTATCTGAAATTCAGCGTCAAATTGTAGAATATTAAAATGAGGTGTACTGTGGCTAATTGCCAAATAACTAAAACAAGACACACGGTGTAATATTTATTGATTTTAACCATCAACAAATATTCCGCGTGGCCGGGCTAGGCACCTCATCGCTCAGTGTTCCCCACAGAAGAAAGTATCATTCAAGAGCAGACACAGACCCCAGGGATTCATGGTTATTACCAATCATCAGTGTAACTTAGCCAGACACCGAATGAAAACAGACGGGGTTCTAGGAAACTTATTTCCATCGGTTGAGGACCGATAGGGGAAAGGACGCCACCAGCGCCACCTATGGAGAATCCTTACGAACTCCGACCCTCTGCGATGAAGAAACCTTGAGCGATGTTCAGCGACGTTCAGAAAACGAAAAAAATCAAAATGGAATATTCCATGGTTTATTAAATAGATTTGAAATTCACCACCCATTCCAAAAAAGACTGATAATATTCTAAATAACAGTTTCTATACCACAACATATATTCTTTGAAATCATTATTGTAATCTCCCATCTTGTTCATATTTATTTGTAATATTAACAATCAATTAGTTTATGTTTTCAGGAATACGAAATAAAAATTAATTGACCGAAACAGATATTCTGTTTGTGCAATTGAAAATATTTTTCTATTTTATACGAATAAATAGAGAAGAGATCAGTAGACAGTATATACTGACTAGTAAGTAGGATAACTCGGTCCCCCTGATTTGCGAGTATATGGTAATCCATACCAAGGAAATCCTGTTCTTAATAGCCCAGGAAATAAGTGCTTTAGCTCCTAAAAATTGCTCCAGAGCGGGAAATCATTTTAACCCCTTTTGGGAACCTGAATAACAAGTATCAGAGTTTGCGACGGTTTCTAAGTTGTGCTTCAGATTTGAGAGCCTAAAAACTGCGAAATTTACGCACTTTTTTCAGTATTTCACTTATAACTCGAAAAGAACGCATCCTAAAGAAATGTTTTTCTTATGAAAATCACATTTAGCTTCTAATAGCTTAGAAACATCGGAATCAGTTCAGCAGTTCAGCCGCAATCACCCGTCAAATATCAACAATGTTTTACAAACTTAGCTAAAAAGTTGACAACCCTCAAATTCTAAAGCTTTTAGGTCGATAAGAACTTCACCGATTGAAAAATGTCATAGTACTAAACTTGTAGAAAATTCAAATGCAAATTAGATGCTTTTCAAAATTCGAAATTTGTTCACTTCAGGGCTGAGACAGAGACAAGAGACAAGAGACAGAGATTGTCTCTGGCTGAGATATGAATTTGAAACCGAAAGAGTTCGTAGCGCCAAATTTTCGCTAACGCAGTCCAATGCAGGAAACTTCGTCTTCGTCTGAACTCAAAACTTCTCACTATCATGCATTTTTGCGCGTATGTTCTGGGGAACACCGCGTTATCATTTTGCCCAAATGTCTGTAATTTTCGAATTTTTTGCCGAGGTTGTAACGTTCGTTTGTTTACCTTCGGCGGGCGATGAAGTTATCGTTCGTGTTGATATTGAATTTGAGGTTGGGTCTCAGTGGTACCAATCGACGCTAAATAATTATTTTATTTGAAGGGCCGAATGACTGTTGGCAATATTGTTGCATTATGACAGTCGGACATTTAGGGAGTGCGTCGGTCAGGTGAAGTCGTCCATTTTGTGAACAGTCAACGAAGACAGCATAGGTTAAAAACGTATTTTCGGAACTCTAGTAGAATTATTGGAATCTTCTTAATTGGATATAGTTTCGAAAATCGGGTTAAGAGTGAGAGTTATATTGGTTTGATTGGGAAGGATAACAGATAACCATCACTTGTCTCGAAAGAGGATATAAAAGCCTTTTGCAGATCCGAGTTGAGCACTTGAACGATCTTGGCGGCTTGGTCAGGTATGTGTTGGATGTTTTATTCTCGTCATTTCTAGTGGAAACAATTCAGGTCGTAATTATATTTCTATATCCAGAACATCGCTGTGTGCCTGAAGAATTATTTGGTGGAGGCACGGCCAGATTTGGTATTCGAAGCAAACGTGTGCGAGACAACCCCGAACATCAGGGTATGTACGAATTCTATAACTATTGCATAACAACGAATAAATGTTCTGATTAATATTCTGATAACCGAAATTATTATGTGTTGGGAAAATTCGTTTGTTTCTTATCCGAGAGAAGTCACTGATGGTTTCTTTTCTGTCATCAGGGTTTTTGTGGCAGCACGAGTTTTTGTGGCAGCCCGAATTTTTGTGCCAGCACGATTTTTTGTGTCAGGAAGAGAGGGATCTTTATGTCAGGAGGAGTAGCACTGAGGCATTCGAGTATATACAAGGTGGTCCATAAGTAACGCTGTGAGACAGCCAACGCAGGGTTGCAGATCCCGAGTATATACAAGGTGGTCAGTAAGCAACGCTGTGGGACAGTTAATCGAGGGTTGCAGACTACGAGTACAGAGAGAAAGAGTACATTATTGCGAGACCATCGACGCAGTACTACGTTCAGGAACAAGGAATATCAGCACGCAAGTTATAAGAAACATATCTCGAAACATATCTTATACCTGCTATATATATAACGTGAACTTATTATCATCAATTATATAAATTATTATTGTTGTTGTAAAGCGGAAATTGGGGAAAGATTTGTGGTAGTCATATATGATCATAGATATGAAACGTGGATGCGCCTGAGCTCAAGCGACGCGTATTTGAATCAAATATTAATATTATCTACGTACAATTTCCGCCACCCTTATTCAGGGTTTCACAGTAGTTTTACTTTATTGAAGCTAAAGACCTGGGTTGTAAGCTACTGGAATAAATTGTTTGTTTTTAGCGTGCATATTCTTTTGGTGAATTTAGGAATTATTACATTACGCTGGGGTATCTGGGAGACTTAAATTTACCTGGCGCCCATTTACTAGGTTCCCTTTTTAGAAACCCACTCCCATCTCCACTGGAGCTAGACCGCGGATCCCCGAGTTCTAGTAGCTCCGAATTTAACCACTGCGACTTGGGAACAGTCGCATGTCGTTATAAATTGGCGCCCAACGTGATTTTTGAATTGGAGTAGCTGTATTAGACAAATTTACACCAAAGTTGATGTAAATAGTGGGATTCTAGATATTTTTTTTGGGACTTGCTGTATCGTGCTTCACATTGTGCAAAATTGACGTAATTTTTTATATAGGTTTGATTGTATCGAATAATTGTACAGGTTAGTTGACAGGTGGTTATTTGATTCGCAAAATGGGAGAATTTAAATTGATTATCAATAGGTTGGATAAAAATCAGTTGATATATGAGTTGGTTATTCGGGGTATGTCAGCTGGTACAGTTGAGCATATGCGCAGTAACTTGGCTTTGTTAATTAAGCAGGAGAAGAAGAAAGTTAGTTTCATATACCCAGAGCATCCTTTTTCATTTCAGGATGATAAAGTTGCAATTTCCAACCTGTTAGAACGCTTAGTAAACGAATTTGAAACCTTAGATTTGAATTCACCAAATATAGCGAATAAATTCACCACTGATTTGGTACATGTAATGGGTAGGATAGATAGAAGTGTCCCTGTTAAGGAGGATGAAGTCAGTTGTAAGAGTGAATTCGGCAGGAAAGCAGACAATTTAAAGACAGCATATACATCTAAATTTTTGAAACTTAAAGCATCAGCACCCGATACGTTAGAGGAGAGTAGTGATAATGAAACTGATGATGATAGTGACGAACCTGACAGAGATACACATTTTTCTCCCTTCATGCGACATTCGTCTCCTCCAAGGGGAAGTTCTACGGTTATTACATCGGTAATGAAGTCAATTCCAGTCGAAAAATGGAATTTAAAGTTTTCTGGCGATAAAAAGAGTCTATCAGTAAGCGCATTTTTAGAGAGGGTGGAAGAATTGAGGTTAGCCCGAGGTATTTCAAAATCGCAATTACTTGGTAGTGGAATAGATCTTTTCACGGGGGTAGCATTGCATTGGTTCAGGGAAGTTAGGAAATCTACGGCTACATGGGATGATCTGATTACTAAGTTAAGAGAAGATTGGCAACCATCAGATTATGATGATAAATTATGGGATGAAATCAAAAATAGAAAACAAGGTCCTAATGAGGATATTATAAGTTTTATGTCAATAATGTCATCTATGTTTGATCGGTTGTCTCATACTGTCAAAGAAAAAGACAAATTAAAAATCGTTAGGAAAAATTTGCATCCTTATTATTTAGATCGGGTCAACCTAAGTAAAATCAATACATGGTCTGAATTAAAATCAGCTTGTCGGCAGATTGAAGATCAGAAGCGATTGGTAGAGTCATATTCAGTACCTTCCAGAAAGGGTTGTTTAGAACCGGATTTAGCCTATATTGATACATTGCCTTCCACGTCCACCAACGATGGCACCGACCCTATCGTACGGACAGAGCCAACCACATATGGTGGATTCGCAAACATAAAATGTTATAACTGTGGCATGGCAGGCCATAAAATTAGGGGTTGTCTCAAGCCGAGAATTTTAAAATGTTACCGTTGTTCAAGGGAAGGGTTCACTACTAAAACTTGCCCATCTTGTAATTCTGGTCGTGGACGCAATCCTTCGGGAAACGGGGGGAATCGTCACTGACCTGTCGCAACAGTGACGATGCTTTTGGCGACCCATATTCTTCATGTAACACCGTTGATAGCTATAAAGAGGAAAATACTCAACCGTCATTCATACCAGTATTGAGTTATTTAGCAAGCCAGGCGGAAGGGGATAATAGACCCCATCTTAAGGTGGAAATTTTGGGAAAATGTTTCTTGGGTTTACTGGATTCTGGTTCTTGCAGATCAATAATGGGAAAACCGGGATGGAATATTATTAAGAATATGGGAATATCTATCCGAACCTCTAATACCAAGTACTGTAGAGTGGCGAATGGAAATTTATGTACCGTCCTGGGAAGTTGTGACCTACCGGTAAAGTTTAAAAATAAAGTGGTACTCGTAGAAATGTTAGTAATACCAGAACTCCCACAGACTTTAATTTTGGGTTGGGATTACTGGAATTTGATAGGACTGATTCCATCGTTTAACGAGTGGCAATTCTGTAAGAATGATATGGACGTTAATTGTGTGGATGTAGTACAAGGTGAGGAAATTTTGGATCAAAAACAGAGAGAAATCCTAGAATCGATAGTTGAGGAAAATTTTAGGTCTATGGGGGAAGGATTAGGATGTTATCAGTTCGGTTGTGTGGATATTAAGATCGATCCGGATTGTGAACCGATAAAGCAGCGGTACTATAGGGTGTCTCCGGTAATGCAACAACATATAGACCGGGAATTGGAAGGAATGTTGAAATTGGGAGTAGTTGAAAAGTCGGAAAGTCCATGGGCATCACCGATTGTATTGGTCAGGAAAAAGGCGGGATACAGGTTTTGCGTTGATTTCAGGAAAGTAAATTCTGTGACGAGAAAGGATAGTTACCCTCTCCCGATGGTATCCGATACACTAGATAAATTAAGAAATGCGAAATATTGTTCGACAATAGATATCAAGAGCGCATATTGGCAGGTACCCCTTTCAGAGTCATCGAAACAATACACCGCCTTCACTGTCCCAAATCGTGGTTTGTTCCAGTTTACTAGACTGCCATTCGGATTAGTGACTAGTGGGTCAAAATTCCAACGCATCATGGATGGAGTGATCGGAGCTGATCTTGAACCTTACGTATTCGTATACTTAGACGATATAGTGATCATTTCAGAAACTTTCCAGCATCACTTGGAAATATTGGGGGAAATATTTCGTCGTGTTAGGAAAGCAGGGTTCACTTTAAGTAGGGAGAAATGCGAATTTTGCAAGCCACAACTTAAATATCTGGGATATGTGATTGATAGGTACGGATTACATGTAGACCCCGAAAAAATTAATGCTATGCTTTCATTACCAACACCTACCAATGTCAAAGAAGTTCGCAGAGTCGTGGGTACTCTATCTTGGTATAGACGTTTTGTCCCAAATTTTAGTGACCTTATTTCACCTCTCACCTTTTTGCTCCAGAAGAATGTAAAGTTTAAATGGAATACCGAATGCGAGGAGGCCTTTCGGAAAATAAAACAGTGTTTGGTTTCTGCTCCGGTGTTGAGTTGTCCGAATTACGAGCAACCGTTCCAAATTCAAACTGACGCTTCCGGCTTTGGAATAGCCGCGGTATTATCACAACCTCAACCCGATGGGGGAGAAAAGGTTATAGCATATATGAGTAAGTCTTTGACGAAACCCGAACGAAACTACTCTACTACGGAAAGGGAATGCTTGGCAGTAGTATGGGCAATTGAAAAGCTTAGGCCATATATCGAGGGTATCCCATTCACGGTTATTACGGACCATCATTCGTTGATTTGGCTTCATAATCTGAAGGATCCTGCGGGTAGATTGGCGAGATGGAGCGTTAAACTCCAACAATATGATTTTAAGATTGTGCATAGAAAGGGAAAGGAACATGTTGTACCGGATATGTTATCTAGAGCCGTTCCTATGATAGATACGATACAGGTGGATAATGAAGTCGAGGTAACTGATAGGTGGTATAAAGAAATGTTCAGTAAAGTTTCAAGTAAACCTGCGAAATATCCCCAGTGGAGGATTTCAGTGGATGGTGGGACTTTGTTTAAATACGTAAAGCACGATTATTCGGATTTAGCTTCGGGATCTGACGAATGGAAAATAGTATTACCCAAATCGGAACGTAGAAGGGTGATTTCTAGTTCTCATGACCCACCATTAGCTGGTCACCCCGGTGTATACAAGACGTATTATCGTGTTCGGGAGAAGTATTACTGGCCTAAAATGAAACAGGACATCGCTAAGTATGTGAGGAAATGCGCTATATGTGGAGCTCATAAAGTTCCAAACCAGACACCGGCTGATAAAATGGCATCTCACCCTAAACCAAACTTACCATGGGAAATGATTTCTATAGATCTTATGGGACCATATCCTAGATCGAAGAATGGCTTCACGTTTATATTAGTGATCACCGATTATTTGACTAAATTCCCAATAATTGTTCCGTTGAAAAAGGCGGCGGCCGTGAATGTAATTAAGGTTTTGGAGAGTTCAGTTTTCCTAATGTTTGGGGTTCCGAGAATAATTATAGCCGACAATGGCGTACAATTTTCGGGAAATAAATTCAGACAGTTTCTTGAGGAATATAAGGTAAAGAAAAAATTCTGTGCCCTTTATCATCCCAGGTCGAACCCAACCGAACGTATAAATCGTTCCTTGAAAACTATGATTAGAATGTATGTGTCGGACAATCATAAGGATTGGGATAAACATCTAACCGAAATTTCTTGTGCAATACGAACCGCGAAACATGAAACGATGAAGGTAACCCCATTTTTCGCTAATTTCGGGAGATCTTTCAAAGGTTCTGGAGAGGATTATGACCATGATTTAAGAGATAGCTCGGAACCTATAGATTTCAAAACTCGAAATATTGCCTTTCAGCGAGTTTGGGATGATATCAAGAAAAGGTTAGAAAAGGCCAACAATAAGGCGGTTCATGACTATAATTTAAGGCGTCGGTATGTGGAATTTCTACCGAATGAATTAGTATGGCGTAAAAACTTTGTATTGTCGGATGCCTCGAAAAATCTGGTGGGGAAACTTACTCCTCGTTATATAGGGCCATTTAGAGTTAGTCGTAGAGTCTCGCCTTGGATGTACGAACTTAAAGATGACAAAGATAATATGAGGGGAGTATGGCATATCAAAGATCTGAAGGCCTATGAATTGCCGGAAGGATAAATAGGATATGTTTATTTTGAAGTAGGAAATTTTTGGAGAATGATTGGCATTTAGTGAATCGGATCTATTTGTGAATCGGGTGATTATTTTTGATTGGTTGCTAGTTTTGTTTTTGTTTTTGATGGCCGATTGATCGCGAGTGAAAGAGCGAGCGCTTGGGGGCTACCTTGACTATTTTGTGGGCGGTCGTCTGCGTGATCCCGAGTGAGTTTTCAGGCTGGGATCGACTTTAATTTTTTTTTATATTCAAAATTTCTTAGTGTTGAGCAGACGAGGTGGGAGCTGAACATCTAGCCCCACGCACTGTTCAACTGGTAAGCGACCATTTTCTTACCATTTTCTGGCCTTAAATTATATTTTTTTTTGTGTGGCCGGTCCCATGTTGATTTCTACATTCGCGGATCATTGCTGGCGGTCATCCCTGAATAGGTTTTGGGGTGGTACCGGGTTGCTTGCGTGTGGGCGAATGAAGGCTATAGGCTATGGTTGATGGAGGCTGAAACCCGAAACTCACCACCTATAGACCTGATGCACATCCGGGTTAGCACAGGCGTCCTGGACTATACCGGGAGCTAGGGGGGTCTGACTTGGCTGTCTTCGATGACAGGGATGCGACGGTACGGCACTCGTTCTTTGGGGGAACCACTTGCCAGGCTTGGGATGGTGACCGGCTAACCTTGCCGCTAGTGTGGGGGGTTCCTGCTCGTCTGTGGTGACCTCGTCGTATCTTGCCTTGTCTGGGCAGCTTCTGGCTGTGGTGTGGCTCAGGGCCGACGAGTCCCTCCACAAGGGTTAGGCCCTTGGGACCGGATGTTGCCAATCGTGGGGCTAACTGGTGAGAGTCGATGAATGAAAGGAATGAGTGTTGATGTGTATGATGGAGTATGAACTGAAATTGTAATGGCTGGAATTGGAATGGAAGAGGTGTAGTTTTTTTTTTATGGTTGCTCTTGGTACCTGTCCACGCTCGATGACCCGAACTCTTTGGTTTTCTTTTTTTGCTAAGTATTTTAAATCCATAAGTAAAATTTACTAGGTAAATTTTTTTAGGCAAGGGGGGATTTTGTAACGTTCGTTTGTTTACCTTCGGCGGGCGATGAAGTTATCGTTCGTGTTGATATTGAATTTGAGGTTGGGTCTCAGTGGTACCAATCGACGCTAAATAATTATTTTATTTGAAGGGCCGAATGACTGTTGGCAATATTGTTGCATTATGACAGTCGGACATTTAGGGAGTGCGTCGGTCAGGTGAAGTCGTCCATTTTGTGAACAGTCAACGAAGACAGCATAGGTTAAAAACGTATTTTCGGAACTCTAGTAGAATTATTGGAATCTTCTTAATTGGATATAGTTTCGAAAATCGGGTTAAGAGTGAGAGTTATATTGGTTTGATTGGGAAGGATAACAGATAACCATCACTTGTCTCGAAAGAGGATATAAAAGCCTTTTGCAGATCCGAGTTGAGCACTTGAACGATCTTGGCGGCTTGGTCAGGTATGTGTTGGATGTTTTATTCTCGTCATTTCTAGTGGAAACAATTCAGGTCGTAATTATATTTCTATATCCAGAACATCGCTGTGTGCCTGAAGAATTATTTGGTGGAGGCACGGCCAGATTTGGTATTCGAAGCAAACGTGTGCGAGACAACCCCGAACATCAGGGTATGTACGAATTCTATAACTATTGCATAACAACGAATAAATGTTCTGATTAATATTCTGATAACCGAAATTATTATGTGTTGGGAAAATTCGTTTGTTTCTTATCCGAGAGAAGTCACTGATGGTTTCTTTTCTGTCATCAGGGTTTTTGTGGCAGCACGAGTTTTTGTGGCAGCCCGAATTTTTGTGCCAGCACGATTTTTTGTGTCAGGAAGAGAGGGATCTTTATGTCAGGAGGAGTAGCACTGAGGCATTCGAGTATATACAAGGTGGTCCATAAGTAACGCTGTGAGACAGCCAACGCAGGGTTGCAGATCCCGAGTATATACAAGGTGGTCAGTAAGCAACGCTGTGGGACAGTTAATCGAGGGTTGCAGACTACGAGTACAGAGAGAAAGAGTACATTATTGCGAGACCATCGACGCAGTACTACGTTCAGGAACAAGGAATATCAGCACGCAAGTTATAAGAAACATATCTCGAAACATATCTTATACCTGCTATATATATAACGTGAACTTATTATCATCAATTATATAAATTATTATTGTTGTTGTAAAGCGGAAATTGGGGAAAGATTTGTGGTAGTCATATATGATCATAGATATGAAACGTGGATGCGCCTGAGCTCAAGCGACGCGTATTTGAATCAAATATTAATATTATCTACGTACAATTTCCGCCACCCTTATTCAGGGTTTCACAGTAGTTTTACTTTATTGAAGCTAAAGACCTGGGTTGTAAGCTACTGGAATAAATTGTTTGTTTTTAGCGTGCATATTCTTTTGGTGAATTTAGGAATTATTACATTACGCTGGGGTATCTGGGAGACTTAAATTTACCTGGCGCCCATTTACTAGGTTCCCTTTTTAGAAACCCACTCCCATCTCCACTGGAGCTAGACCGCGGATCCCCGAGTTCTAGTAGCTCCGAATTTAACCACTGCGACTTGGGAACAGTCGCATGTCGTTATAAGGTTGGTCTCAAACGACTAGGTTCAACTCACTGATGAAGAATTCGAGGTCAAATTTGATTCTGTCCGGCCGGCCGTTGCCACGATAACTTGAGAACGGAAAAATATAGCGTCTTGAAAACTTCAGGGTAGGTGGCGCGTCCCAATACGACGGACAAGTTCGTTAATGGGCTTAATTGGCACAACGGTTTCCTAGTAATAATGATTATTTCAACCATTACTATTCTGATCAAATTGAAACTTGGTGAGTAGTTGTAGAATACAAACCTAAGGACATTCGTGAAATTGTGTGAGAATCGTATGACTAGAAAATTTTAAAAATATTTAAAAATTTTGGTTCAAGCACTGACGTGAAGTCAGAAGGTTTTGCTCGTATGTTCTCTTGTCCATTCTCCTGTATTGGACACTCTTAATCGAATTCACCATGGTAAATTCGTAATGTCCCGTAATGTCTTCATACGTTACCTACTCTCAGTAGTAATCATGACCGTGACCGTATAAGCTTACAAGTAGTTTTAAATTACTAATAATACTGTAATTTTTCATTTTTAAAGAATTATACAAGTAAGGAATATTTTTCAGTACAATGCTGGAGAAGCAGAAGCTCAAGGAGAAGAAGCTGAAGGAGCAGGAGCTGAAGGAGCAGAAGCTGAAGGAGCAGAAGCTGAAGGAGCAGAAGCTGAAGGAGAAGATGGAGGACAAGATGGAGGACAAGATGGAGGAGCAAACCGTTGAACACATGACGATCAACACTGATACATATGCTTATTATTTCAAATGTATTACATCTACATATTCAATATTCTTTGTGAGATTATTAATAAACATTATTCAGCAATGAAAGAACAAGCAGAGATCAAAATTTAGAGTAATCCACACAGTGTGATTTCATCAAACAAATATACTAGTGGTTTGCTTTCTTTAAGCGTTACTCTTTTTCCTCGGAACAGAATGCTTATCAATTTGCCTAAACGTCAGTAATTTTCGGCTGAAAATGTTCTCGAAAGTTTTGGTTCGACTCACTGATCCAGAATCCGTGATCAAAATCGATTATGTCCAACCGCCGTCCGTTAACACGATACCTCTCGAACGGAATGAGCTAGAGAGTTGAAATTTTCAGAGTAGGTTTGGGGGATAAATATCTCGGCTAAGTTCGTTATTGGGCAAAATTGGACAGATGGTTTCGGAGTAACAAAAAAAAATTTTTTTTTTACATAACAAATTCGAAATCGAATTTTTTTTAATGAGCAGTTTTATCATAAGAATCCATTCATATCATTTTCAACTCTAACAAGCTAATACTTTCGGAGATATGATTTCTCAAAATTTCAATGTAAATCGTATTTCACAGATTGATATAATTATTCTATGTATGAATTGTGATAATGTCAACTTATGACATGACATGACAATCGATGAATTATGAGAATAAAGTGTATTCTGAAATGTGAGCGAAGTGAGAAAAATCTCAGTTGTTTGCTCCGAAATTAGTTTTTGGCGCTCTAGTTCCTCGGAACTGAGTGCTTATCAATTTGCCCAAATGTCTGTAATTTTCGAATATTTCGATGAAAATGGTCTTAAACGATTTGGTTCGGCTCACTGATCAAGAATCCGTGGTAGAAATTCATTCTGTCCGGCCGTCCGGCCGGTCCGGCCGGCCGGTCCGGCCGTAGGCACGATAACTCTCGAACGGAATGAGCTAGAGAGTTGAAATTTTCAGAGTAGGTTTGGGGGATAAATATCTCGGCTAAGTTCGTTATTGGGCAAAATCGGACAGATGGTTTCGGAGTAACAAAAAAAAAATTTTTTTTTTACGAAACAAATTCCAAATTAATTTTTTTTTGATAAGGAGTTTTATCATAAGAATCCACTCATATTATTTTTAACTCCAATAAGCTAATACTTTCGGAGATATGATTTTTCAAAATTTCAATAATAAATCGTATTTCAACGTTGTCACAGAATGATATTATTCTATGTATGAATATGAATTGTCATAATGTCAAATGATGTTCCTACATTATCGAAGAATTGTGAGCGAAGTGAGAAAAATCTCAGTTGTTTGCTCCGAAATTAGTTTTTCTCAGAAAATTCTTACATTTCGGAACTGAACATGAAGTAAGAGATCTGAGAGTAGTGAGACTGCTTTTCATCCATAGACATAGATATAACTCTCGAACGGAATGAGGTAGGTAGTTGAAATTTTCAGAGTAGTTTAGGGAGATGAATATCTCGGTTAAGTTCGTTATTGGGCAAAATAAGCCAGATTTAATTTGATTTCTTCCATGGTGCTTTTCTCATTCTCATGATTGCTCATTTAATCTTGATAAATAAACTATTATTTGAATTGAATTTCATTTAGGATGCATTTCTATTATATGAATACATTGATATAATTCCCAACTCTGAGAAACCAATACTTTCGGAGATATAATTTGTCTGTTTGAACTAGAGCGCCAGAAAGCTCCTGTCCACAGGGCTTGAACCCATTTTTTCTCAGAAAAGTCTTACATTTCGGAACGGAACATGAAGTAAGAGATCTGAGAGTAGTGAGACTGCTTTTCATCCATAGACGAATGCTCAGTTCTCTCAATTTATGACGGTACTGACAGAAGGGAATATTGTAACTTCAAAAATATTGGGGTTGAAATACTCGTATTTTAGCGATGCAACGGGGACCTCACCCGAAAATGTTTGAAAATATTACGTAAATATTGAAAGCATAATTCTGTAGTTCGAGAGAGGAGAAAATTTGGTGAACGTAGATTAGGAAATTTTTGATCGATTACAAGGCAATTTTTTATTATTACTTATCTTCTTTCATACATGTTTTATGGAATACCTACTATTTGTAGGTACTTTAAACCTGTTTTGGGCAATTGTCATACGAAACTTGTTTTTTTGACGCTCTAGTTCCTCGGAACAGAGTGCTTATCAATTTGCCCAAGTGCCCAAGTAATTTTGGAATTTTTGACTGAAAATGGTCTCAAACGATTTGGTTCGACTCACTGATCAAGAATCCGAGTGCGAAATCGATTCTGTCCGGCCGGCCGACCGGCTGTAGGCACGATAACTCTCGAACGGAAGGAGTTAGCGGATTGAAAATTGCAAGGTGGTTTTGGAGCGTAAATATCTCGGACAAGTTCGTTAATGGGCGAAATCCATCAAAGGGTTTCAGAGTTATGGTCGATTTTAGTAAAAATATTTTTTATGAATATTTCTGAAACCGATCACTCGATCTATCTGAAATTTAGCATCAAATTGTAGAATCATGACCTCTATACGCACGTGAAGTTTTGTATTGACCAGATTCCCACAAAGTGACAAAAAAAAATTTGAAAATGTGGTGCAGTTCTCATTCTCATGATTGCTCATTCAATCTTGATGAATAAACTATTATTTGAATTGAATTTCCTTTATGATGCAGTTCTATCATATGAATACATTGATATAATTCCCAACTCTGAGAAACCAATACCAGATATAATTTGTCTGTTTGAACTAGAGCGCCAGAAAGCTCCTGTCCACAGGGCTTGAACCCATTTTTGGCGCTCTAGTTCCTCGGAACTGAGTGCTTATCAATTTGCCCAAATGTCTGTAATTTTCGATGTTTTCGATGAAAATGGTCTCAAACGATTTGGTTCGACTCACTGATCAAGAATCCGTGGTCGAAATTCATTCTGTCCGGCCGGTCCGGCCGTAGGCACGATAACTCTCGAAAGGAATGAGCTGGACAGTTGAAATTTTCAGAGTAGGTTTGGGGGATAAATATCTCGGTTAAGTTCGTTACTGGGCAAAATCGGACAGACGTTTTCGGAGTAACAAAAAAAAATTTTTTTTTTTACAAAACAAATTCCGAATTACATTTTTTGCGCGTATGTTCTGGGGAACATCGCGTTATAGTTTTGCCCAAATGTCTGTAACTTTCGAATTTTTTGACGAAAATGGTCTCAAACGATTGAGTTCGACTACCCAATGAAGAATTCGAGGTCAAATTTGATTCTGTCCGTCCGGCCGTCCGGCCGTCCGGCCGGCCGTTGCCACGATAACTTGAGAACGAAAAGAGCTAGTGGCTTGAAATTTTCAGAGTAGGTGGCGCATCCCAATACGACGGACAAGTTCGTTAATGGGCATAATCGGCTTAGCGGTTTCCGAGTAATAATTTTGTTTTCAACCAATATGAATCCGATCGAATTGAAACTTGGTGAGTAGTTGTAGAATATGAACCTAAGCACGTTTGTGAAATTTTGTGCGAATCGTATCGCTAAAAAATTTAAAAAAAATTATTAAAAAATATTTTTGTTGTCACGATAACTTGAGAACGGAATGAGATAGCGGCTTGAAATTTTCAGGTTAGGGTGTGCACCAGAACGCAACATTTCAGTTTGTTTATGAGCATAATCGGCCAAACGGTTTTAGAGTTATAGCCATCTGAAATTTTCTGAAATTTCGTGGTTTTTTGTTCCTCATTGACTCAAAAAATACTGAAGCGATTGAATTCAAACATGGGAATTAGTAGTAGAATGCCAACGCAAAAACGTTTGCAAAATTTGGTGAGGATAGCATTTGTAGAAAATTTTTAATAAATCATTGAAAATTAAAAAAAAAAATTCTATATATCAGTAACCATTCGTTTGAAATGGCTGAAATTTTGCAAGAGCCTTCATAACCTAACTTTACTGCTAAGTTTCAAGTTTTAATACGATGGGTTAAATATTGTTGGAGATTCGAGCATTCTTGTGCGAGTTCAGTAGATGGGTGACCGTTGCCTCGATAACTTTCGAACGAAAGGGTATTGGGACTTGCAATTTTCAGGGTAGGTTACGTATCCGAAAGGGCGAGTTGAGTTCGTTTTTGGGCATAATCGGTCTAACGGTTTCCGAGTTATACCCACCTGGAATATTATTTCCTTGATAACTCAAAAATTAAATAGACGATCGAATTGGTGCTTGGTAACTAGTAGTAGAAAATCAACATAAAGACGTGTTTAAAATTTTGTGTGAACCGTACCCCTAGAAAATTTGAAAAAAATGACGAAAAAAAAATTTTAAGAAGCGTACCCCTAGAAAATTTTTAAAAAATCACGAAAAAAAATTGGTTCAAGCACTGACGTGAAGTCAGAAGCTTTTGCGCGTATGTTCTATTGTCCATTCTTCTGTATTGGACACCCCTAATCGAATTTACCATGGTAAATTATGTTGTCCATTCTCCTGTATTGGACACTTAATTCGAATTTACCATGGTGAATTCGAATTAAGAGTGTCCAATACAGGAGAATGGACAACATAATTTACCATGGTAAATTCGATTAGGGGTGTCCAATACAGAAGAATGGACAATAGAACATACGCGCAAAAGCTTCTGACTTCACGTCAGTGCTTGAACCAATTTTTTTTTCGTGATTTTTTAAAAATTTTTTTCAATAAGCAGTTGTACCATAAGAATCCATTCATATCATTTTTAACTCTAACAAGCTAATACTTTCGGAGATATGATTTTTCAAAATTTCAATGTAAATCGTATTATCTCTACGTTTTCACAGAATGATAGAATTATTCTGTGGGTATTCTATGAATTGTTATAATGTCAACTTGTTTTCCTGAGACATGACGTTGTCTCATTGTCATTCATTCCAGCAATTGTATAAATATGAGAATTATAATTACATACTTTTTGTTGGTTGATATTTTCATGCCGATGGTCAATCCATATGATGATGGGAATGGTAATGGTAAGTTAATAATATTGAGTTCAGAATAACTCCACTAAAAACAAAACTGGAATATTGGTGTATTGGAGTGGATTTGAGGAAAGATATATATTATCGTTCATCATAGAATTGACGAATGAATATCTCGGATGAGTTCGTTGTTGGTTAGAATTCGTCTATAGGTTTTGGATGGATAATTTTTGGCACTCTTGTTGAATTTAAATTCTTCTATGATGTTTGAATTCAATTTCTGCTAAGATGAAGTTCTAAATTTCAATAATGAATCGTACGTACTTCTATGTTTTCACAGAATGCTATAATAATTCTATCTAAGCTTTATTATATGATCTGTGTTCATACTTGTACATGTCATCCTGTTCTATAAGAGAGAGTCAAATTCATTTCAGCTATTTTAATTTGGTTTCTTCAATGGTGCAGTTCTCATTCTCAGATTTCTCATTTAATCCTGATAGATAAACTTTTATTTGAATTGAATTTCCTTTATGGTGCAGTTCTATCATAAGAATACATTGATATAATTCCCAACTCTGAGAAACCAATACTTTCGGAGATATAATTTGTCTGTTTGAACTAGAGCGCCAGAAAGCTCCTGTCCACAGGGCTTGAACCCATTTTTTTATAGAGGAGCTGAACAGTGGCCGGCAAGAAATAGTCGTTGAATAATACATTTTAGCCTAAATGGACCAACGGGGCGTTAATTTTTGCCAAAATGTCTGTAAAGCTCGAATTTTTTGCCGAAAATAGTCTCAACGATTGGGTTCGACTACCTGATGAAGAATTCGATGTCAAATTTGATTCTGTGTGGCCAGCCATCCATCCATTGCAACGACAACTTGATAACGGAAAGAGATAGCGAATTGAAATTTTCAGAGTAGGTGGCATGTCCCAATACGACGGATAAGTTCGTTGATCGGCGTAATCGCCCCGATACTTTCCGAGTAATAATTTTGTTTTCATCCAATACATTTCTGATCGAATTGAAACTTGGTGAGTAGTTATAGAATGTTCTGTTGAGTAGTACTTATTTTGTTGAATTTTGCTATTGTGAGTTTATAGGCCTGTGCCTCAACTCTTTTCATCATTTAATAATTATAATAATAGAAAACAAAACTAACAACGTTTGTGAAATTTTGTTAGAAGCGTATCAATAGAAAATAAAAAAAAAAATTTTAAGAACCGTACCCCTAGAAATTTCAAAAAAATCACGAAAAAAAAAATTGGTTCAAGCACTGACGTGAAGTCAGAAGCTTTTGCGCGTATGTTCTATTGTCCATTCTTCTGTATTGGACACCCTTAATCGAATTTACCATGGTAAATTCGATTAAGGGTGTCCAATACAGAAGAATGGACAATAGAACATACGCGCAAAAGCTTCTGACTTCACGTCAGTGCTTGAACCAATTTTTTTTTTCGTGATTTTTTTGAAATTTCTAGGGGTACGGTTCTTAAAATTTTTTTTCTCGTCATTTTTTTCAAATTTTCTAGGGGTACGGTTCTCACAAAATTTTAAACACGTCTTTATGTTGATTTTCTACTACTCTACCAAACTTCAATTCGATCGAATATTTATTTTTTGAGTTATCAAGGAAATAATATTCCAGATGGGTATAACTCGGAAACCGTTTGACCGATTATGCCCAAAATTGAACTCAACTCTCCCTTTCGGATACGCAACCTTCCCTGAAAATTTCAAGTCCCTATCTCCTTTCGTTCGAAAGTTATCGAGGCAACGGTCACCCATCTACTGAACTCACACAAGAATGCTCGAATCTCCAACAATATTCAACCGATCGTATTAAAACTTGAAAATTGGCAGTATAGTTAGGTTATAAAGGTTCTTGCAAAATTTCAGCAATTTCGAACGATTAGTTACTGATATATAGAACTTTTTTTTTTTATTTTCAAAGATTTATTTAAAATTTTCTAGAAATGCTATCCTCACCAAATTTTGCAAACGTTTCCGCATTGGCATTCTACAACTAATAACCATGTTTGAATTCAATCGGTTCAGTATTTTTCGAGTTAATGAGGAACAAAAACCACAGAATTTCATTAAATTTCAGATGGCTATAACTCTAAAACCGTTTGGCCGATTAGGCTCATAATCAAACTGAAATGTCGCGTTGTGGTGTACATCCTAACCTGAAAACTTGAAGCCGCTATCTCTCTCAGTTCTCAAGTTATCGTGACAACAAAAATATTTTTTAATAATTTTTTAATAATTTTGTAGCCATACGATTCGCACAAAATTTCACAAACGTGCTTAGATTCATATTCTACAACTACTCACCAAGTTTCAATTCGATCGGATTCATATTGGTTGAAAACAAAATTATTACTCGGAAACCACTGGGCCGATTATGCCCATTAACGAACTTGTCCGTCGTATTGGGATGCGCCACCCACCCTGAAAATTTCAAGTCGCTAGCTCTTTTCGTTCTCAAGTTATCGTGGCAACGGCCGGACGGACGGACGGCCGGACGGCCGTACGGCCGGACGGACAGAATCAAATTTGACATCGAATTCTTCATTGGGGAGTCGAACTTAATCGTTTGAGACCATTTTCGTCAAAAAATTCGAAAGTTACAGACATTTGGGCAAAACTATAACGCGATGTTCCCCAGAACATACGCGCAAAAATAGTGAAAACTATTATTTATGTCACGATAACCTAAGAACGGAAAGAGATAGCGATTTGCAATGTTTAGGTTAGGTTGTCCATTTTAGTGCGGCATTAGAGTTTGGTAATAGGCATAATCGACCAAACAGTTTTGGAGTTATACACATTTAAAATTTGGTTTTTATTTCCTAAATAACTCAAAAAACCGATGCAATTCAATCATGGTTATTAGTTGTAGAATGCCAACGCAAATATTCATGCAAAATTTCGAGAAGATCCTATCATCAGAAATTTTTTAAAAATAATTAAAAACATTTTTATATATCAGAAACTTACCATCAGAAACAATCAAAACCTAACTCTACTGTTAAGTTCCAAGTTTTAACACGATCGGATCTATACTTTTGGGGATCCGAGCAGCCTTGGGTGAGTTCTGTGGCTGGATGGGTGACCGTTGCCTCTATAACTTTCGAATGAAAAGAGATAGGGGGACTTGCAATTCTTAGGGTAGGTTGCGCTTCTGAACGAGAGAGTTAACTGCGTTTTGGGCATAATCGGCACAACGGTTTCGGAGTTATACCCATTTGGAATATTATTTCCTCGATAGTTGAAAAAGTACAGACCTGATCGAATTGAAGTTAATTGGAATAATTGGCTAAATTGTTTTTGAGTAATACGCATCTGAAATTTCGTTGTCATTTCCTCTATAACCCAAAATATACAAACCTGATCCAACTAAAACTCGGTGATTACTTGTAGAATGCCGACCCAATAATTTTCGGGGAATTTCGTGAATATCATATCCTGGAGTTACTTGAGGCGTAAGTTTTTTCGTATTTCAATTGCAATAGAATACATACGTCAGAATTAAAAATTCTGTGATCGTATAGAAGATTCTCTACTGAAGTAAGTCATTAAAATGGTATGAAATGCATTCATATATTATAAAATAAAAGCTGAGAAAACGGTATATATCGATGCTAAACTCGTAGTAGAGGGTCCAGTAGAGATGAGTATTATAATTAAACTTCACTTCCAAGATAAAAATTTGTGAAGTAAAACTATATGTGCAAAAATGTAAAGGACGAGTTTCAGTATTGTTTTTTTGCGCTATTTTCAAATATGTAAACAGACTTTGAAATTTTTGATATACAGGGTGTTGTTTCAACGATACATCCGTTTCATAATTTTTTGCTAGCCCGCAATTCCAATTAAGTGGTGTAACTCCAAGGTAATACTTCTATTCAAGGAAGGTGACAAAACAATTATCGAGAATTATAGACCTATCTTCTATCACATTTATATAAGCTATTTACAAAAATAATAACAAATCTTTTAAAATCAAGATTGGATTTTACCAGCCCGTGGAACGGGCGGGATTTAGAAAGGGATACTGCACGATAGACCACATATACAGGGTGTTCCTAAATAAGGTTCTTAACGGTCAACTGTATATTTCTCATGAAAAAATAATATTTTTTTTTCTCTTCCATTTTTTTCCTCCGGGTCTTCGTTTCAGAGATACAGGGTGTCAAAAATTTATACTTTTTTCAGTTTTTTGCTAATATCTCAGGAACCGTTTGAATTACAGAATTGAGTTTTTGTACACACATAGTCACTAATAATAGCTACTTTCTTGAGGGGTTTATTAGACGTGCCAGTGGAGGAGATATTGAATTTGCACAAAGGTTTTACCCCCCAACTTTTACATCACTGGACAAATTTGCATTTGCACAGCAAATTCTGATGCGACAATGAGTTTTACATGAAAATCACTCTTGGTTCATTACTTTAAAGTGAACCGTTTTCGAGAAAACTTGCATTTTATGATCAAAAACAATTTGCTAAGCCATTGTAAATCTCTTGTAATTGGAAAAATGAGTCGTGATAATTAACTATGGCCGCTAAAAATAATGAAAAATATCTTTGCAATTTAAATTTAAAAACCTAGTTGTCAAATTTTGTCGATATTAATAAACTTGTTAATTATCACTATGTACTCATTTTTCCAATTACAAGAAATTTACAATGCGTTAGCAAATTGTTTTTGATCATAAAATGCCGGTTTTCTCGAAAACGGTTCACTTTAAAGCAATGAACAGAGAGAATATTTTTTATGTAAAACACATTGGCGCATCAGAATTTGGTATGCAAATGCAAATTTGTCCAGTGGTGTAAAAGTTGGGGGGTAAAACCTTTGTGCAAATTTAATATCTCCGCCACTGGCATGTCTAATAAAACCGAGTAATGTGCAAGAAAGTAGCTATTATTAGTGAGAATGTGTGTAAAAAACTCAATTTTGTAATTCAAACGGTCCCTGAGATATTTGCAAAAAACTGAAAAAAATATAAATTTTTGACACCCTGTCTCTCTGAAACAAAGACCTGGAGGAAAAAATGGAAGAGAACAAAAAATGGTATATTTTCATGAGAAATCTACAGTTGACTGTTGATACACTTATTTAGGAACACCCAGTATACAGTCCGTACCCGTACCCGTACCCGTATGGAACAGTGTAGGTACAGAGTATAACGATGTACCTACCTATATACCTTCGTTGACTTCCGAAACGGGTTTGACATCGTCGAAATATGGTCGATATTGATGGCTTTATAGAACGTAAGTATATACAATCAAATCATGGGAGGCATTTACAAAGAGGCAACAATGCATGTCAAGATATACGAAAAAAGGCCACCAACAGAATAGCACTGGAGAGAGGTGAGAGACAGGGCGACACCATATCACCTAAACTTGGAATGGGTCACCAAAGGGAATAACATAGATGTCATCAGGCTAAACCACCACATATTTGCAGATGACATAGTCAACTAAGAACTAGATGAAATTTGTCTGTAATTTTCGAATATTTGGCTGAAAATGGTCTCAAACGATTTGGTTCGACTCACTGATCAAGAATCCAAGGTTGAAATCGATTCTGTCCGGCCGGTCCGGCCGGCCGGCCGTAGGCACTATTACTCTCGAACGAAAGGAGTTAGAGGATTGAAATTTGCAAGGTGGGTTTGGAGCGTAAATATCTCGGTTAATTTCGTTAATGGGCAAAATCCATCGAGCGGTTTCGGAGTTATGGCCGATTTTAATAAAATTATTTTTTATGAATATTTCCGAAACCGATCACTTGATCTATCTGAAATTTAGTATCAAATTGTAGAAATATGACCTTCATACGTATGTGAAGTTTTGTATTGACCAGGTTAGCGCAATTTAAATTTTTTTTTACAATAACTCTTGAACGGAATGAGCTAGGTAGTTGAAATTTTCAGAGTAGGTTAGGGAAATGAATATCTCAGTTAAGTTCGTTATTGGACAAAATAGGCCAGATGGTTTCAGAGTAACGAAAAAAAAATTTTTTTTTAAGTAACAAATTTCAAATTCAATTTTTATTTAAGATGCAGTTCCACCATAAAAATCCATTGCTATCATTTTCAATTCCAACAAGCTAATACTTTCGGAGATATGATTTTTCGAAATTTCAATAATGAATCGTACTTCTATGTTTTCACAGAATGTTATCATTATTCTATCTAAGCTTTATTATATGATCTGTGTTCATACTCGTACATGTCATCCTGTTCTATAAGAGAGAGTCGAATTCATTTCAGCTATTTTTAATTTGATTTCTTCCATGGTGCAGTTCTCATTCTCAGATTGCTCATTTAATCTTGATAAATAAACTATTATTTGAATTGAATGTCCTTTATGATGCAGTTCTATCATAAGAATACATTGATATAATTCCCAACTCTGAGAAACCAATACTTTCGGAGATATAATTTGTCTGTTTGAACTAGAGCGCCAGAAAGCTCCTGTCCACAGGACTTGAACCCATTTTTTGGCGCTCTAGTTCCTCGGAACTGAGTGCTTATCAATTTGCCCAAATGTCTGTAATTTTCGAATTTTTCGATGAAAATGGTCTTAAACGATTTGGTTCGACTCACTGATCAAGAATCCGTGGTGGAAATTTATTCTGTCCGGCCGGACGGCCGGCCGGTCCGGCCGTAGGCACGATAACTCTCGAACGGAATGAGCTAGAGAGTTGAAATTTTCAGAGTAGGTTTGGGGGATAAATATCTCGGCTAAGTTCGTTACTGGGCAAAATCGGACAGGAGGTTTCGGAGTAATAAAAAAAAATTTTTTTTTTTACAAAACAAATTCCAATTTAATTTTTTTTTAATAAGCAATTTTATCATAAGAATCCATTCATATCATTTATAACTCTAACAAGCTAATACTTTCGGAGATATGATTTTTCAAAATTTCAATGTAAATCGTATTTCACAGATTGATATAATTATTCTATGTATGAATTTCATAATGTCAACTTGACAGAAGGGAATATTGTAACTTCAAAAATATTGGGGTTGAAATACTCGTATTTTAGCGATGCAACGGGGACCTCACCCGAAAATGTTTGAAAATAACACGTAAATATTGAAAGCATAATTCTGTAGTTCGAGAGAGGAGAAAATTTGGTGAACGTAGATGAGGAAATTTTTGATCGATTACAAGGTAATTTTTTCATTATTTCTTCTCTTCTTTAATACATGTTTTATGGAATATCTACTATTTGTAGGTACTTTAAACCTGTTTTGGGCAATTGTCATACGAAACTTGTTTTTTCGGCGCTCTAGTTCCTCGGAACAGAGTGCTTATCAATTTGCCCAAGTGTCTGTAATTTTGGAATTTTTGGCTGAAAATGGTCTCAAACGATTTGGTTCGACTCACTGATCAAGAATCCGAGTGCGAAATCGATTCTGGCCGGCCGGCCGACCAGCCGTAGGCACGATAACTCTCGAACGAAAGGAGTAAGCGGATTGAAAATTGCAAGGTGGTTCTGGAGCGTAAATATCTCGGACAAGTTCCTTCGATCTATCTGAAATTTAGCATCAAATTGTAGAATCATAACCTTTATACGCATGTGAAGTTCTGTATTGACCAGATTACCGCAAAGTGTAAAAAAAAAAAATTTGAAAATCTAAAATATGTTTTTCCACAATAACTCTCGAACGGAATGAGCTAGGTAGTTGAAATTTTCAGAGTAGGTTAGGGAGATGAATATCTCGGTTAAGTTCGTTATTGGGCAAAATTGGCCAGATTTAATTCGATTTCTTCCATGGTGCAGTTCTCATTCTCATGATTGCTCATTTAATCTTGATAAATAAACTATTATTTGAATTGAATTTCCTTTATGATGCAGCTCTATCATATGTATACATTGATATAATTCCCAACTCAGAGAAACCAATACTTTCGGAGATATAATTTGTCTGTTTGAACTAGAGCGCCAGAAAGCTCCTGTCCACAGGGCTTGAACCCATTTTTATCCTAATTTTCTTAAAATTTTCTTGGAGTACGGGTTCTCACAAAATTCTACTCACGTCTTCATGTCGATATTCTACAACTAGTTACCAAGCTTCAATTCGATCGAGTCTGTATTTTCTGAGTCATAGGGGAAATAATATTCCAGGTGGGTATAACTGTTAAACCGTTGGACCGATTATGCCCAAAAAAGAACTGCCATTCGGATGCTCAACCTACCCTGAAAGTTACAAGTCCCTATCTCCTTTCATTCGAAAGTTATCGAGACAACGGTCACCCATCCAGTTACTGAACTCATAAAAGGCTGCTCGGATACCCAACAATATAGATCCGATCGTGTTCTAACTTGGAGCTTGGCAGTAGAGTTAGGTTCTTGCAGCGATGTCGGACGAATAGTTTCTGATATATAGAATTTTTTGCGCGTATGTTCTGGGGAACATCGCGTTATAGTTTTGCCCAAATGTCTGTAACTTTCGAATTTTTTGACGAAAATGGTCTCAAACGATTGAGTTCGACTCCCCAATGAAGAATTCGATGTCAAATTTGATTCTGTCCGTCCAGCCGTCCGGCCGTTGCCACGATAACTTGAGAACGAAAAGAGCTAGCGACTTGAAATTTTCAGGGTGGGTGGCGCATCCCAATACGACGGACAAGTTCGTTAATGGGCATAATCGGCCTAGTGGTTTCATAATAATAATTTTATTTTCAACCAATATGAATCCGATCGAATTGAAACTTGGTGAGTAGTTGTAGAATATGAACCTAAGCACGTTTGTGAAATTTTGTGTGAATCGTATGGCTACAAAATTATTAAAAAATTATTAAAAAATATTTTTGTTGTCAAGATAACTTGAGAACTGAGAAAGATAGCGGCCTCAATTTTTCAGGTTAGGATGTGCACCACAACGCGACATTTCAGTTCGATTATGAGCCTAATCGGCCAAACGGTATTAGAGTTATAGCCATCTGAAATTTTATGAAATTTTGTGGTTTTTTGTTCCTCATTAACTCGAAAAATACTGAACCGATTGAATTCAAACATGGTTATTAGTTGTAGAATGCCAATGCGGAAATGTTTGCAGAATTTGGTGAGGATAGCATTTGTAGAAAATTTTTAATAAATCTTTGAAAATAAAAAAAAAAAACTCTATATCAGTAACTAATCGTTCGAAATTGCTGAAATTTTGCAAGAACCTTCATAACCTAACTATACTGCCAATTTTCAAGTTTTAATACGATCGGTTAAATATTGTTGGAGATTCGAGCATTCTTGTGTGAGTTCAGTAGATGGGTGACCGTTGCCTCGATAACTTTCGAACTAAAGGAGATAGGGACTTGCAATTTTCAGGGAAGGTTGCGTATCCGAAAGAAAGAGTTGAGTTCAATTTTGGGCATAATCGGTCTAACGGTTTCCGAGTTATACCCATCTGGAATATTATTTCCTTGATAACTCAAAAAATAAATATTCGATCGAATTGAAGTTTGGTAACTAGTAGTAGAAAATCAACATAAAGACGTGTTTAAAATTTTGTAAGAACCGTACCCCTAGAAAATTCGAAAAAAATGACGAAAAAAAAAATTTTAAGAACTGTACCCCTAGAAAATTTCAAAAAAATCACGAAAAAAAAAATTGGTTCAAGCACTGACGTGAAGTCAGAAGCTTGCGCGTATGTTCTATTGTCCATTCTTCTGTAAATTCTGTAAATCTGTAAATCTGTAAATTCGGTAAATTCGATTAAGGGTGTCCAATACAGAAGAATGGACAATAGAACATACGCGCAAAAGCTTCTGACTTCACGTCAGTGCTTGAACCAATTTTTTTCAATAATTTTCAATGATTTAAAAAAAAAAAATAGTGATACGATCCTCACAAAATTGATAACTGACTTTCTCCGTTTCCTTATATACTACTTCTCGTTGTAAAATATACTTGGATTTTCCTCCGCATCACTAGGATACATCATTTTCAAAGTTAGCGTTGAATTATCAAGCCATTCTATTATAATATTAGTAAAATCTGTTCTTCAGAGGTATTCATTGTTAAGCATGCTAAGCAACAAGCATTTAAGAAACATATACCTGAAGTTCCACGGGAAAACAATATACATAATATATACCTACACACATGTTATATTGCATCACCTTCTACTCCTATATTTTAAAATATTCTGCAATTAGAAAAATTAAAATGTTTCGTTAAAAAAATGCCTATTATATAGGTACACGCTGGCATCCAAACACCCTGATGATGGATCGTAAGAGACCCATGATTTCAGGAAAACAGAAAATTGTTCAAAATTCACTGGTCTAAGCGTAATTCAACTGTTTTTTTTGTGCAATAGTATTATGCAAATGTTATGTGTAAACAGGTAAAAGTGGCCAAATCTGAATAATAGGGTAGGTGCAGAAGTCATTTGAAATGTAATTCATGCAGTTTTGCTTGCTAATGACATGTTTATGATTATACTAACCATTCTAGGTCTTCCCTAAGGAAATCCCACAGAAGCTCCTTGGAGAGTCAGTTTTGTTCTGTATATATTTTATTAATGTATCCTTACGACAGCTTAGGCAAGTCACTGGGTGGTTTTCACCTAAGTACATGATGAATAGAATACTTATCCCATAATATATATAGCTTCGGCAAAATGACAAAACAGAATTAAGTGTAAAATGTAAAATTTTGAGTTGGCTTTATTTTTTATAGTCATAGCCTACTCATAACAACCACTTCCTTAGTAGATTGCGGAACATATTTAAATGCACCTTGAATCGAACATTTACGGTTTATTTCGTTCACTCCCTGATTTATCGTTCACTCTCGAATTTCAAAACGAGAATATCTTGAAACTTGCTTATTGCAGATACGTCCCTTTGTCATTTCAACGATATGAGAACCAACACCAATTTGTTTGAATAGAAACACTAGATTTTCTTCTTGGCTATTCCACTCTTGAACTTTAAAAATTTTAGTGTTCATGTCATCTTGGTTGCCTCTTATCAATATTAAATTTTCTCATGAGATATACTTAATCTTCACAAATATTCAATCGACTAAGTTCCATATACCTTGTTTTTAAGAATTCTATCTGCAGTAACTCCAAGAGTAACTCATGCATTCTATTTGTCGAAAAGCATTACTTTTTTGCTCTACGTCAACTGGACCTTAATTCATTCCAACCTGAAAGGAAATATTAAGACTTGGATTTTTCTGAGTAAAGTAATTCATTCAATTCACTTCTATTACTTACTGCTGATTTTTAGCCAGAAATCCTGAAGGACATATACCAGATACCTATCTTCTTTCTGAACAACTTTTCCACAGTTCTCCATAATTTGGAATTTCTTTCACATACGTAAACAATATTTCTAGATTCCTCCAATCTTCAAATACAAGGTAATCTCGATTATTTTCAACGGAAGGAATACTCGTTCGTACTTCGTGGATTGAGAATATTTTGTTTATGTTTTGTGTTTTGATCAGATTCAGATTCGATGTTGAGGTTAAAACGGGGCGCATGCGTAGATCAGAATGTAGTTTGTAGTATATCAATTAATCATTTTCTCAAAAATACCACACAAGCAAGTTACCGATCACTGCTAATATTTAAAATATACCAGAAATTCATCACAAATCGAAACTATTTAAATTAGAAATGTCAATTTTTACATGACTAACCCGGACTTAGCCATTTAACCCTGCTATTTTGCCGGGTTAAATTTTTATAGTTTTAACCCAGGGTTAGGCTCTAAATCTTGAAGGTGCAAGACCTATTATCAATTTAACCCTAGGTTTAGAGTTAATCCGGATTTAATTAGATAACCCACATTCGTGCAAGTGGGCCTTAGTGGCCTACATGGCCTAAAATTTCTCTCTACCCATCACAAGATTTAATATCCACAAATGAGCCTCTCACCTTACAAGATCAGAAGCCTTCAGCAAAATTTCAGCGATATCATATTAAAAATAATACATATATAACCTTTCAAAAGTCCCCTCTCGCAAATATACTCCTCTGAAGGCACATGGATCTCTTGAAGAAGAATCGCCTTCTCTATTTCGCAAAGATATTCACTCTTGTTCATAGTAATCCCTTCAATATTTAGTTGCCTCCTCCTAAGGAGGATCTCTTTCCAAACCAGGTCTGACCACTAATGTAGGGCTATCATCTCCCATAGATTTGAGATGAAATAAGACGATTTTCCCATAATATACGAGCGAAAATATGTCATCATGACATTCATATTTTTATTTTTGAAGTTTCTCGCAAAAATACGACCATAGACTACATATCATCATACGACGATTCCCATCCGCTACACTTGGCTACCACTACGCTACCGAACTCACAAAAGGCTGCCCGGTTCTCCAACAATATAGATCCGATCATGTTCAAACTTGGAATTCTGCAGTAGAGTTAGGTTAGGTTAGGTTAGGTTAGAATTCTGCAGTAGAGTTAGGTTCTGAAGGCTGTTCCAAAATTTCAGCCATGCCGGACGAATAGTTTATGATATATAGATTTGTTTTCAATAATTTTCAACTATTTTTTTTTAATTTTCTAGTTATACCATCCTCACGAAATTCTGCAAGAATTTTCGCGTTGGCATTCTTCAACTAATAACAATGTTTGAATTCAATCGGTTTTGTATTCTTCGAGTTAATGAGGAACAAAAAACTACCAAATTTCAGAAAATTTCAGATGGCTATAACTCTAAAACCGTTTGGACGATTATGCTCATAAACAAACCCAAATGTCGCATTCAGGTGCACAACATAACCTGAAATTTTCAAGCCGCTATCTCCTTCCGTTCTCAGGTTATCGTGACAACAAAAATATTTTTTAATAATTTTTTAATAATTTTCTAGCGATACGATTCTCACAAAATTTCACGAACGTGCTTAGGTCTATATTGTACAACTATTCACCAAGTTTAAATTCGATCGGATTTATTTTGGTTGAAAACAAAATTATTACTCGGAAACCATTGGGCCGATTATACCCATTAACGAACTTGTCCGTCGTATTGAGATGCGCCACCTACCCTGAAACTTTCAAGTCGCTAGCTCTTTCCGTTCTCAAGTTATCGTGGCAACGGCCGGACGGCCGTACGGCACCACAGAATTAAATTTCACATTTGGGCAAAACTATAACGCGATGTTCCCCAGAACATACGCGCAAAAAGTTTTCGGAGATATTCGCAAAAACCGATTTTTTTTTAAATTCAATACTATGTATCTCAAAAATGGTGCATTTTAGAGGGTCAGTTAATAGAAACTATTTTCATATTTTTGGACGAGCTGTCGCACGCTGAAGTCCTGCGCACATATTAAGAAACACCCTGTATGTATAGAATTATGGGATCGAATTTGTAACCGAATATAATAATAATAACCAACATACAGAAATTTCAAGGCGCATGCGCCGAGCATGGAGATCTGGGATTCTTTTAGTCACACAAGCTCCTAGGAGCTTCCGAGGGATCTCCATGGGGAAGACTTGGGAGGGTCAGTATAATCATCATCATGTTTATAGCACGCGCGCCAATACCAGATGGACTTCACAATGAAAAAAAGGCTTAAAGAGCATTGACGTGGAGTCGATCTGCTTGCGCGTGCGCGCGTGCTTTTTGGCGCTCTAGTTCCTCGGAACTGAGTGCTTATCAATTTGCCTAAATGTCTGCAATTTTCGAATTTTTGGCTGGAAATGGTCTTAAACGATTTGGTTCGACTCACTGATCAAGAATCCGAGGTCAGAATTGATTCTGTCCGGCCGTCCGGCAGGCCGTCAGCACGATTACGCTCGAACGCAATGAGGTAGAGAGTTGAAATTTTCAGGGTAGCTTTGTAGTCCGAATGCGCCGGCTAAGTTCGTTAATGGGCAGGATCCATCGAGTGGTTTCAGAATTATTGCCATTTGAAATTTTGTTTTCCCAATAACTCGAAAAATACTAATCTGATCGAATCAAAGCACGGTAATTAGTTGAAAAATACCGTCAGACCGGCCAGCTGTAGGCACAATAACTCTCGAACGAAAAGAGTTAGAAGATTTAAATTTGCAGGGTGGGTTTGGAGCGTAAATATCTCGGACAAGTTCGTTAATGGGCAAAATCCATCGAGCGGTTTCGGAGTTATGGCCGATTTTAGTAAAAATATTTTTTATGAATATTTCCGAAACCGATCACTCGATCTATCTGAAATTTAACACCAAATTGTAGAATTATGACCTTTTTACGCATGTGAAGTTTTGTATCGACCAGATTACCGCAAAGTGTAAAAAATCAAAATAAAAAATTTTTTTTTCTACAATAACTCTCGAACGGAATGAGCTAGGCAGTTGAAATATTAGAGTAGGTTAGGGAGATGTATATCTCGATTAATTTCGTTATTGGGCAAAATGGGCCAAAATGGGTTTCGCAATAACGAAAAAAAAAATTTTTTTTAAGCAACTAATTTCAAATTCAATTTTTATTTAAGATGCAGTTTCACCATTAAAATCCATCGATATCATTGTCAACTCCAACAAGCTAATACTTTCGGAGATATATTTTTTCTAAATTTCAATAATGAATCGTACTTCTATTTTTTCACAGAATGCTATAATTATTCTATCTATGATTTATTATATGATCTGTGTTCATACTCGTACATTTCATCCTGTTCTATAAGAGGGAGTCAAATTCAGTTCAGCTATTTTAATATAGCCACAGGGCTTGAACCAATTTTTTATTGCGAATTCGAAAACCAATAACAAATATGGTATAGCTACAGATTGAGCTTTCAATGAGTAATGTATATTTTTATACGATATCAAAAAACTCGATAATTAATTTGGTGTTTTCAGCACAAGGTTCCGATTGCTTCCGGATAGAATACAAAATGAATGCTCGACCACGGAGATTCGTCGAACTTGGGCAATCCGAATCAATCCCCAAAACCTGAATGTGAAAACAAGGCCACGTAACTGTTCAAGAAGTGTCGGAGCTATACCTACTTAGAAGACATATCAAAAATATGTGCAGTAAATACATAATATACATAAATGAAGATATGCACATAAAGTGAGCGTCAAAAGTATCGGATAATGGATTTATAATTTCCCCTTTGGAATAGCAAAAAATGCTTTGTTTGGTCAAATTAATTTATTCTTTGGAACATTTTCACGTAATTATTTTTGTTCTATAATTTCCCGTAACCAAGCAGAGACGTCATCGATATTTTTGCGCGTATGTACTGGGGAACATCGCCTTATCAGTTTGCCCAAATGTCTGTAATTTTCGAATTTTTACCGAGAATGGCCATGGGAAATTCGAGGTCAAATTTGATTTTGTCCAGCTGGCCGTTGCCATGATAACTTGAGAACGAAAAGAGATAGCGACTTGAAATTTTCAGTGTAGGTGGAGTATCCCAATACGACGGACAGGTTAGTTAATGTGCGTAATCGACCTAATGGTTTCCGAGTAATGATTCTGTTTTCAACCAATATAAATCCGATCGAATTGAAACTTGGTGAATAGTTGTAGGATATAAACCTAAGCGTGTTTGTGAAATTTTGTGAGAATGGTTAAACTAGAAAATTTAAAAAAAATAAAAAAAAAAATATGTTTTATGTCAGGATAACCTAAGAACGGAAAGAGATAGCGACTTGAAATTTTCAGGTAGGTTTGTGAATTTGAATTCGACATTTGATTTTTTTCATTGGCATAATTGGCAGAACGGTTTTGGAGTTATACCCATCTGAAATTTGGTTCTTATCTCCTGAATAACTCGAAAACTACAGAACCGATCCATTTCAAACATGGTTTGAATTAGTGATATAATGCCGACGCAAAACTTCTTGTAGAATTTCATGAGGATCGTATTACTAGAAAATTTTTAAAAAAATCATTGAAAATTATTAAAAAAAATTCTATATATCAGTAAATATTCGTCGGACATCGCTGAAATTTTGCGAGAGTCTTCAGAACCCAACTCTGCTGCCAAGTTCCAAGATTGAACGCAATCGGATCTATATTGTTGAAGATCCGAGCAGCCTTGTGTGAGTTGAGTAGCTGGATGGGTGACCGTTGCCTCGATAATTCTAGAACAAAAGGAGATAGGGACTTGCTATTTTCAGGGTAGGCTGCACATCTGAATGGAAGAGTTAAGTTTGCTGTTGGCCATAATCGGCCCAACGGTTTCGGAGTTATATTTATCTGGAATATTATTTCCTCGATAACTCAAAAAATATAATCTTGAACAAATTGAAGCCTGCTAACTAGTTCCAGAATATCGACATAAAGACGTGTGTACAAATTCTGTTAGGAATATACCACTATAAAATTTTTAAAAAATTACGAAAAAATATTATGTATCTCATGATTCCTTGAGAACGGAAAGAAATAGCGACTTGCAGTTTTCAGGGTAGATTGCGCATCTGAATGCGACATTTAAATGCGTAAATTAGCATAATCGGCCAAATGGTTTTGGAGTTATATCAATCTGAAATTTGGCTATTATTTCTTCAGTAACCCAAAAAATACTACGCCGATTCTATTGAAACATGGTAATTAGTTCAAGAATACCAACGCAAACATTTTTACAAAATTTCGGGATGTCCATTTAACTAGAAAATTTTTAAAAATTTATTGAAAAAAAAATTATATATCACAACTCATATGTCCGGCATCGCTGAAATTTTGCGAGAACCTTCAGAACCATGAATTTCATGATGACATTGAATTATAAGATAAATTTTTGGATCGATACACAATAAAAAGTGAAGCATTTACCTATGGGAGATGATAGCCCTACATTAGGGTTCTGTAGCGGTCTTTACTTCGAACATCTTAAGTTCTGAATAATCATCGTCTGGATTGGCCAGACCTGGTTTTGGAAGAGACCCTCCTGGCCTTACGAGCAACGACATTTTCCTTTTTGAAATCAAATATTGAAGGGATTTCTAAGACCAATAGTGAATATCTTCGAAAACTAGTGGAGGCGATTATTCTTCAAGAGATCCATGTGGCTACAGAAGAGTATATTTGTATGTATGTATCTCTCATCGATATGTATTATTTTTACGTATTTTTTTTATCAATACCTAACTCAACTACTTACTTAGTTCCAAGTTTGAACACGATCGGATCAATTTTGTTGGAGAACCGAGCAGCCTTGTGTGAGTTCAGTAGCTGGATGGTTGCCTCAATAACTTTCGAACGGAAGGATATAGGGACTTGAAACTTTCAGGGTAGGTTACGTATACGAATGGGACATAATCTGTCCAATGGTTTCGGAGTTATAAACCCACCTGGAATATTATTTCCTCGATAACTGAAAAAATATAGACTCGATCGAATTGAAGCTTGGTAACTAGTTGTAGAATATCGACATGAAGACGTGTGTAGAATTTTGTGAGAACCGTACTCCAAGAAAATTTATAAAAATTAGGAAAAAAATTTTGTTCAAGCACTGACGTGAAGTCAGGAGCTTTTGCTCAAATGTTCTATTGTCCATTCTGCTGTATTGGACACTCTTAATCGAATTTACCATGGTGAATTATATTGTCCATTCTCCTGTATTGGACACTCTTAATTTGAATCATGGTAAATTCGAATTAATATGTATTGTCCAATGCAGGAGAATGGACAATATAATTTACCATGGTAAATTCGATTAAGAGTGTCCATTACAGGAGAATGGACAATAGAACATATGCGCAAAAGCTCCTGACTTCACGTCAGTGCTTGAACAAATTTTTTCTAATTGCCAGTCCCAATTTTTTGCTGGACCTGGATAGATCATAAAATTCAAAATTCAGGAATGCATATGTAACGCCATTTAGGTCAATATATTAAATTTTTAAATTTGAAATTTTTATTCATCTAATAAACACATTTTTATTGCAAAAATTATACTTGAAGGTGCCGTAACTTACAAAAAAAATGGGTTCAAGCCCTGTGGACAGGAGCTTTCTGGCGCTCTAGTTCAAACAGACAAATTATATCTCCGATGGTATTGGTTTCTCAGAGTTGGGAATTAAATCAATGTATTCTTATGAAAGAACTGCATCATAAAGGAAATTAAATTCAAATAATAGTTTATTTATCAAGATTAAATGAGCAATCTGAGAATGAGAACTGCACCATGGAAGAAATCGAATTAAAATAGCTGAAATAAATTTGAGTCTTTCTTATAGAACAGGATGAAATATACGAGTATGAACACAGATCACATAATAAAGCTTAGATAGAATAATTATAGCATTCTGTGAAAACTAAGGCCGCTCGTACACCAGCACGACGCGACCGCAACGCTACCGCGACGATACTTTTTAACGAGGAAAATGCGTCGCGTCGCCGTATCCTTGGTGTGGGCGCTTCTATGAATTACCACGTACCGCGACTGCGAAGCGACACGAAGTCGCGGTCGCGTTGCGGTCGCGTCGTGCTGGTGTACGAGCGGCCTAAGAAGTACGTACGATTCATTATTGAAATTTAGAAAAATCATATCTTCGAAAGTATTAGCTTGTTGGAGTTGAAAATGATATCGATGGAAATAATGGTGAAACTGCATCTTGAATAAAAATTCATATGCACTCAGATCCGAGGAACTAGAGCGCCAAAAAGTGTTATTCCCTTTCCGGGATTTGAGCCCGCCTTCTCTCAATCCGAAACCCGACTGGCTATCAGCTCCCCGAACGATCTTATCGATGTCCGGTATTGGAATAAAACGTCGGTACTTACCTGGGATATATATTCTTAATTTTCACTTTTCGACATAAGATCGCCACATGGGGGTTTATTTGACTGTTTTTTACCCTTATATTCGCTTTTCGTCAACTTTCAGGCCAGAAAACAGTCATGTCTCAGGAAAATAAGTTGACAATATGACAATTCATACATAGAATAATTATATAATTCTGTGAAAACGTACAAATACGAT
Source organism: Halyzia sedecimguttata (assembly GCA_937662695.2). Taxonomy (NCBI): domain Eukaryota; kingdom Metazoa; phylum Arthropoda; class Insecta; order Coleoptera; family Coccinellidae; genus Halyzia; species Halyzia sedecimguttata. Next base: position 1,586,746 of record OW569416.2, on the reverse strand, counting down.
TTATTATTGAAATTTTGAAAAATCATATCTCCGAAAGTGTTAGCTTGTTAGAGTTAAGAATGATATCATTGGATTTTTATGGTAAAATTGCTTATTGGAAAAAATTTAATTCGGAATTTGTTACGTAAAAAAAATTTTTTTTTCTGTTACTCCGAAACCATCTGTCCGATTTTGCCCAATAACGAACTCAGCCGAGATATTTATTTCCCAAACCTACTCTGAAAATTTCAACTGTCTAGCTCATTCCGTTCGAGAGTTATCGTGTCTACGGCCGGCTGGACGGCCGGACAGAATGAATTTCGACCACGGATTCTTGATCAGTGATTCGAACCAAATCGTTTAAGACCATTTTCATCGAAAAATTCGAACATTACAGACATTTGGGCAAATTGATAAGCACTCAGTTCCGAGGAACTAGAGCGCCAAAAAATTGAGAAAAGCACTGACGTGAAATCAGGAACTTTTGCAGGCATGTTCTATGACAATAGAATACCCTCACGCACTACTGCATGAACCTCCAAGCCGTTTTTCATCATCAACTTAACCCAAATTTTAGAATAAATAAAATAGTGAACTTAGATGCGAACCGAGATCTCCTGCGCGGCAGGCGAGCACGCTAACATATCAGCCATCGAAGTGTTGTTATAATTCTGAGATTTAAGTGATTTGAAATTTCTGAAGAAATACAGTACTTGTGGTAGTTTTCTCCAAAAAATAAATAAACTCTTTATATTATTATAGATAACAGTTAGGATTTTTATTTTCACAATATTTTCTAAAATAAAGTAATATAAATATAACATAAAAGTTATTATTTCGATAGATATGAAAAAAAAAACGAAAAAGAACAATTTTGGCTACGGTTACCGATCCCGGTATCTTCTGCTCATGAAGTCCCCGGTAAATCCTTGGCGCTAGAAACGCCCTGTACATCTATTTACGGCGAAAGCCGGGACTTGTTGTTGTTGAACGAATGTAATTACTTACCTTCGATATATTTTCACACTCTTCTAATTTCAGAATACGATATTCATAAAATTCCGCGAAAATTAGTGCGCCGGTATTCCACAAGTAATTATCGAGTTTTAATTAGATCGGATGTGTATCTTTTGAGTAGCAACAAAATTTCAGATGGGTATAACTCCAAAACCATTCGGCCGATTATGCCTAAAACGAACTTAAATGTCGCTGTCGGATGCGCAATCTACCCCAAAAATTGAGAGTCGCTATCTCTCTCCATTCTCAAGTTATCATGAGATACATAATACTTTTTCCGAATTTTTTTAAAATTTTCTAGATCCGATCGTGTTCAAATTTGGATCTTGGCTGTAAAGATAGGTTTTGACAAAAGTTTTATCTCTTAAGGACGCATCCGGTAGTACTTAATTACGTCCACTCCCTCACCTCATCCTGTAGGCAGGGGATAGGATAGTCTTAAATGGCGACCCCTATTCTTTATGGCAAAATCAAATTATATGTCATATAAAAAAAATACCTATAATATATAAAAGTTTTGATCATATAATATAGAATAAGAGGAAATGCCGAATAAGAGGAAAACCAAAAAAACACCAAACAAATATGTATTCAGTAATTCTTAATAGGTTGCCAGTTAATGATTGCTAAATACATATTTGTTTGTGTTTTTTCTGCATTTTCTCTCGCTCCCTTCGTTGCACATACAGCATCTATCGAGAATAATAATTTTACGTACCCTTCAAGCTGCCCTTCAAGATTTCAAAGTTACCATATCCTCCGCCTACAGGGGGTGTAGAGGCGGTCGGTATTCAGTACTACCGGATGTGCTCTTTAAAGAGATCAAACTTTTGTCCCTATAATTTTTGGCGCTTTTGTTCCTCGGAACAGAGGGCTTATCGATTTTACCCAAATGTCTGTAATTTTCTATTTTTTTATGAAAATAATCTATTTGGTTTGACTGATCAAGAATCCGTTGTCAAAATCGATTCTGTCCAGCCGGTCGACCGGCCGTTAACACGATAACTTTCGAACGGAATGAGCTAGACAGTTGAAATTTTCAGAGTAGATTTGGGAGATGAATATCTCAGTTAAGTTCGTTATTGGGCAAATTCAGCATGATGCTTTCGGTGTAATGAAAAAAAGGTTTTTTTACATCACAAATTTCAAATTATTTTTTTTTAAGATGCAGTTTCATTATAAGAATCCGTTGATATAATTTTGAACTCTAACAAGCTAATAATTACGGAGATATGATTCTTCAAAATTTCAATAATAAATCGTAATTCTATTATTTCACAGAATGCTGTAATCGAAAATTAACGTCCGTACTTGTATTTATGAATTTCACGATCTGTGTTCATACATGTCATCTTATCTACCGATAAGAGACATGTCATATTTATTTCTGGTTCTATTCAAAATTCGTTACTCCTGATATAAAATACCTCCTGTTCTAGAAAACAAAGTATGATTGAATTCAAAATGACCAATGACATAACCCCAGCCATCGTAGAGTTATGAGGATTATAGCATATTATAATTTTTGGGGGATAATATAATGTTATTGGATAATCGGCCATTTTTGCGCGCGTGTTCCGCAAGGAACAGCGTGCTATCATTTCGTCACAATGTCTGTATTTTTCGAATTTTTTTTCGAAAATGGTCTCAAACGATTGGGTTCGACTCCCTGATGAAGAATTCGAGGTCAAATTCAATTCTGTCCGTCCGGTCCGGCCGGCCGGTCCGGCCGGTCCGGCCGTTAGCACGATAACTCTCGAACGGAACGACTTAGAGCGTTGAAATTTGCAGGGTAGTTTCGTAGCGTAAATATCTCGGACAAGTTCGTTAACGGGCGAAATCGACCGAGCGGTTTCGGAGTTAAGGCCGTTTTTAATAAAAACGTTTTTTATAAATATTTCCGGAACCGATCACTCAATCTTTTTGAAATTTTGCATCAGATTGTAGAATCATGACCTTTATATGCCTGCGAAGTTTTGTGTTGAACGGACGGCCCTAAAGTGGCAAAAAAAAATTTTGAAAATTTGAAAATTTTGTTTTCACGATAACTCGAAAAATACTGATCTGATTAAATTGAAACTCAGTAGTTAGATGCAAAAGACCAAAGCAAACACTTTTGCAAAATTTCGTGATGATCACGTGACATGAAAAAAATAAAAAAATTACTACTATTTTGCGGAATACTTTGCTTTTAATGCCGAAACATATGTTTTTGAGGTTCATGCTGCCCTTTCCGGGCATTTTCCGTATTGCGCATGCGCGGATGAGAAGTCCTTTAACTGCTGTAGTTTTCGTCAGAGAGGATTGGGGTTTTGGGGTGGCGGATGCTATTCCTCCATAGAATTCAGATCCCTGATGAGGGTCTGCGCATGCGTAGATTAAAGATGCGATATCTTCCGAACCACTAGTTTTGGAGAATCGGAGTTTTTTGTAAGGTGTGTTATTTTGAGAGGACTTTTAGCCGCCAGTAGATTGCGCATGCGCAGAAGAGAAGTGACTGTTTTTGGGTTGGATGGGTTATGTTGGGAGTGCTGAGTCGATATTATGAGGTTTTAATAGAATATTCATAGCAATTCAGTGCAAGGACAAGTCAGTTTGAGGGATGTAGCGTTGTTTCCGAGTTAAAGTGTCCGTACCGTGGCCCTGGGGCTAATTTTGAAATTGATGTTACCCCTTACAGGCATTTTTCGTTATGCGCATGAGCAGACCATCAGTAATTTAACTGGTGGTGTTTTCGTCAGAGAGGATTAGGGTTTTGGGGTGGCGGATGCTATTCCTCTATAGAATCCCCTGTTGAGGGTCTGCGCATGCGTGGAATAAAGATGTGATATCTCCTGAACCACTAGTGTTGGAGAATCGGAGTTTTTTGTAAGGTGTGTTATTTTGAAAAGGACTTTTAGCCGCGAGTAGATTGCGCATGCGCAGAAGAGAAGTGACTGTTTTTGGGTTGGATGGGTTATGTTGGGAGTGCTGAGACGATATTATGAGGTTTTAAAAGAATATTCATAGCAATTCAGTGCAAGGACAAGTCAGTTTGGGGGCTGTAGGGTTGCTTCAGAGTTAAAGTGTCCTTACCTTGGCCCTGGGGTTAATTTCGAAATGGATGCAACCCCTTACGGGCATTTTTCGTTTTGCGCATGAGCAGACCATCAGTGATTTAACTGGTGGTGCTTTCGTCAGAGAGGATTGGGGTTTTGGGGTGGCGGATGCTTTTCCGCTATAGAATCCCCTGGTGAGGGTCTGCGCATGCGTGGATTCAAGAAGCGATATCTCCTGAACCACTAGTGTTGGAGAATCGGAGTTTTTTGTGAGGTGTGTAATTTTGGGAGGACTTGCAGCCACGAGTATACTGCGCTTGCGCAGACGAGAAGTGAATGGTTTTGGGTTGTTTGGGTTATGTTGGGAGTAATGAGCCGATATTGTGAGGTTTTAAAAGAATATTCATGTCAATTCAGTGCACGGACACAAGTCAGTTTGGGGGAAATAGCGTTGTTTCCGATTTGAAATTTCTGTATGGTGGCCCTGAGGCGAATTTATAAATAACTATATTCGGTAGATCTATATTAAAATGCGTTCGGATTTGGAGAAGATGCCATTTCGTCCCTAACGGAGGACCCACAACCGAATTTTTTTCTGATCTACGGTAAAACTAACAGCCAAACTGTATTGATAGCTATATTTGTTAAAGGAACTTGAAAAAAAAAAAAAAAGCACTGACGTGAAGTCAGTACTCTTTGGCGCGCGTGTTCACGGTGGCTAATTTGAATTGAATTATTCAAAATTTAACAGTGCTGTATCTAAGCTGCCATCAGGATAGGGTAACAAAGTTGGAAAAGAACACAAGTGACTCTCCTTAGTCGCACAAGCTCCTAGAAGATTTGGGAGGGTCAGTATAATCCTAATCATGTTTATAGCACGCGCGCAAAAGCAGATTGACTTAACAATGAAAGAAAAAGTGTAAAAAGTCAATCTGCTTTGGCGCGCGTGCTATAAACATGATTAGGATTATACTGACCCTCCCAAATCTTCTAGGAGCTTGTGCGACTAAGGAGAGTCACTTGTGTTCTTTTCCAACTTTGTTACCCTATCCTGATGGCAGCTTAGATACAGCACTGTTAAATTTTGAATAATTCAATTCAAATTAGCCACCGTGAACACGCGCGCCAAAGAGTACTGACTTCACGTCAGTGCTTTTTTTTTTTTTAGTTAAAACGTTTTTCAAGAATATATCCGAAACCGATTACTCGATCTATCTGAAATTCAGCATAAAATTGTATAATCATGACCTTTATATGCCTACGAAGTCTCGTATTAATTGATCGAATGCCTGTAAACTAGAAAAAGTCAAATATTTGAAAATGAAATTTTGTTTTCACTATAACTCAAAAAATACTGATCCGATTGAATTGAAGCTCGGTAGTTAGATGCGAAGTACCAACGAAATTCCCACAAAAATTTTGTGGGGATTACATGAGCAGACAAAAATAATTTTTTTTAAACTATTAGCGGAATATTTTGCTTGAAATTCTGAAACCAAATATCGGATTGAGTTCAGTTTTGACACTTCGGTGATCAATGATGACCTTTTGGGGTGTACATAATTTCACTGCGAACAGACCCCTAGGAGCCTAAAAAAAATTAATAATTTTGAACTTCTAAACTGGACAAATTATTTAATCTCGAATTCCTAGATAGAATATCTCTAATATAACATTCTATCATAGGAATCCATTGATATTATTCCCAGCTCTGAGAAATCAATACTTTCGGAGATATGATTCGTCAAAGTTTGAACAAGAGCGCCAAACCCGCTGTCTACAGGACTTTCCCACATGTTTTCCGCGATGCAAAGTTTTCGAGAAAAACACAAAAAAACATGTTAAATGAATCGCCTGGTATATTAATGTTCAATCATCATTGCTACAAGGATAATAAATCAGTGGAGGTAAAAAATGTGGATAGCTGCAGATGAAAAATTGTTGTTTTTGTGCGAAAGTGTTTGCTTCATTTGAATTTTGAATAGTATGTATATCAAACTGCTTCAGATTGAACACTCACACAGTAATACGCATTTGAATTTGTGCCTGTTATGACAATTTCGGTTTTCTGATTGTCGAAACATTATTCGAAAGGTCTAATATTCGAGAAATTAAGCCACCCCAATTAATAATAACACATAATACTGATGCTCATTATTATGCACTACTGACTTCAATTATTTCTCTAATTTGAAATCGATGTCCCAAGAAACTTCGTATGCTTATCATACGAACTCTTAATTAATATTTCACGAGCACAACGTGACAACTTCAAGGTTACTCCATTGGACTGGTATTTTTTAGAGGTTCAACGTATCACCAATACAAATGCTGTGTTGATCTTTGACGCCTCGTTTCGTTCTCCAAGCTGTCTGTTCTTAATGTGAATACGGGGTAAGTATTTTCATATATATTTTTATGTTTTGGAATTTTTGCGGAACCTCATTTGATGTGAAAGAAATAGTATCTATTCATACAACTTCAATTTTATTTATGAAATAATTGATGAACTTTCATGTATTATTGCTAATTACGGAGTATCTGATTATCTTATTGTGATTTCATTATTGAATACTCCATGACAAGTTATTTCTTCCTAAAATGTTGCGCACATCCAGACAACTGTAGAATTATTCCACAAAAAAAATTACTATTAATTTGAAGAAGAATTCGAATCATGATTTACATCAAGTTATCATGCAGATTTTATTTTTGTTGTATGTTTTGAGACACCTTGCATATACGTTTCTAAAAAGCATGCGATATTATCAAACTTGTTTCTCTTTGAATATTCACTAGTTATATGATTTATTTTTAAGGAATATTGTTCAATATTAAATTTGATCTTTCGATTCTACTTGAATAAGAGCATGACCAGTAAAAATTTCAGGTAATTGAATTTCGCTCGTTCCCCAATGTCAACAGTGAAAATTAGAGGTAATAAAATACGTATTTGGTGCTTGATTCCTGACGTTTGGTATTCCATACATTCAACCAGAATCACTTCGTCTGCCATCGAGAAACTTTCTCCGATACTATAAGAAATGCATTAATTTATCGTGAAAAGATTGATCTTATAAACTTGAAATTCCGCATATTCAACTGTCAAAATTCATTTGAATTCAGTTTTGCAGAGGCATTCCACAGATTTGTTGTGATTCATAAATCGTGTGCACTAGTTTAGATTCTTATGCAGAATTAAATTTTAAACATATTATGAAAAAAAAAAAAAGCACTGACGTGAAGTCAGTACTCTTTGGCGCGCGTGTTCACGGTGTCTAATTTGAATTGAATGATGAGTACTTCAAGCTCAGTGGATAGAGCGAGCCGAAGATCTACCCAAAGGATTGTGGACACCATTCACTGTCGGTTCAAAAATTAACAGTGCTGGATCTAAGCTGCCATCAGGATAGAGTAACAAAGTTGGAAAAGAACACAACTGACGCTCCTTAGTCGCAAAAGCTCCTAGAAGATTTGGGAGGGTCAGTATAATCCTAATCATGTTTATAGCACGCGCACCAAAGCAGATTGACTTTATACACTTTTTCTTTCATTGTTAAATCACTCTGCTTTTGCGCGCGTGCTATAAACATGATTAGGATTATACTGACCCTCCCAAATCTTCTAGGAGCTTGTGCGACTAAGGAGAGTCAGTTGTGTTCTTTTCCAACTCTGTAACTCTATCCTGATGGCAGCTTAGATCCAGCACTTAATTTTTGAACCGACAGTGAATGGTGTCCACTATCCTTTGGATAGATCTTCGGCTCGCTCTATCCACTGAGCTTGAAGTACTCATCATTCAATTCAAAGTAGCCACCGGAACACGCGCGCCAAAGAGTACTGACTTCACGTCAGTGCTTTTTTTTTTTTTCAAGTTCCTTCAACAAATATAGCTATCAATACAGTTTGGCTGTTAGCTCTACTGTAGATCAAAAAAAATTGCGGTTGTGGGACCTCCGTTAGGAAAGCAATTGCCTCTTCTCCAAATCAGAACGTAATTTAATATAGATCTACCGAATATAGATATTTATAAATTTGCCTCAGGGCTACCATACAGACATTTCAACTCGGAAACAACGCTATTTCCCCCAAACTGACTTCTGTCCGTGCACTGAATTGACATGAATATTCTTTTAAAACCTCACAATATCGGCTCATTACTCCCAACATAACCCAAACAACCCAAAACCATTCACTTCTCGTCTGCGCATGCGCAATATACTCGTGGCTGCAAGTCCTCCCAAAATTACACACCTCACAAAAAACTCCAATTCTCCAACACTAGTGGTTTAGGAGATATCGCTTCTTGAATCCACGTATGCGCAGACCCTCAACAGGGGATTCTATAGAGGAATAGCATCCGCCACCCCAAAATCCCAATCCTCTCTGACGAAAGCACCAGCAGTTGAATCACTGATGGTCTGCTCATGCGCATAACGAAAAATGCCCGTAATGGGTACATCAATTTCAAAATTAGCCCCAGGGCCACGGTACGGACACTTTAACTCGGAAACAACGCTACATCCCCCAAACTGACTTGTCCTTGCACTGAATTGCCATGAATATTCTTTTGAAACCTCACAATATCGGCTCAGCACTCCCAACATAACCCATACAACCCGAAAACAGTCACTTCTCTTCTGCGCATGCGCAATCTACTTGCGGCTAAAAGTCTCTCAAAATCACACACCTTACAAAACACTCCGATTCTCCAACACTAGTGGTTCAGGAGATAGCACATCTTTAATCCACGCATGCGCAGACCCTCAATAGGGGATTCTATGGAGGAATAGCATCCGCCACTCCAAAACCCCAATCCTCTCTGACGAAAACACCACCAGTTAAATCACCGATGGTCTGCTCATGCGCATAACGAAAAATGCCTGTAAGGGGTAACATCAATTTCAAAATTAGCCCCAGGGCCATGGTACGAACACTTTAACTCGGAAACAACGCTACATCCCCCAAACTGACTTGTCCTTGAACTGAATTGCTATGAATATTCTTTTAAAACCTCACAATATCGACTCAGCACTCCCAACTTAACCCATCCATTTAAAAAAACAGTCACTTCTCTTCTGCGCATGCGCAATCTACTCGCGGCTAAAATTCCTCTCAAAATAACACACCTTACAAAAAACTCTGATTCTCCAACACTAGTCGTTCGGGAGATATCGCATCTTTAATCTACGCATGCGCAGACCCTCATCAGGGATCTAGATTCTATGGAGGAATAGCATCCGCCACCCCAAAACCCCAATCCTCTCTGACGAAAACTACAGCAGTTAAATGACTTCTCATCTGCGCATGCGCAGCAGTTAAATCACTGATGGTCTGCTCATGCGCATAACGAAAAATGCCCGTAAGGGGTAACATCCATTTCAAAATTGGCCCCAGGGCCACGGTATGCACACTTCAACTCGGAAACAAAGGTATTTCCCCCAAACTGACTAGTGTCCGAATACTGAATTGCTATGAATATTCTTTTAAAACCTCACAATATCGACTCAGCACTCCCAACATAACCCATCCAACCCAAAAACAGTCACTTCTCTTCTGCGCATGCGCAATCTACTCGCGGCTAAAAGTTTTTTCAAAATAACACACCTTACAAAAAACTCCGATTCTCCAACACTAGTGGTTCGGAAGATATCGCATCTTTAATCTACGCATGCGCAGACCCTCATCAGGGATCTGGATTCTATGGAGGAATAGCATCCGCCACCCCAAAACCCCAATCCTCTCTGACGAAAACTACAGCAGTTAAATGACTTCTCATCTGCGCATGCGCACAACGAAAAATGTCCGGAAAGGGCAGCATGAACCTCAAAGAAATAGGTTTCGGCATTTTAAGCAAAGTATTTCGCAAAATAGTAGTAATTTTTTGATTTATTTCATGTCACGTGATCTTCACGAAATTTTGCAAAAGTGTTTGCATTGGTCTTTTGCATCTAACTACCGAGTTTCAATTTAATCAGATCAGTATTTTTCGAGATATCCTGAAAACAAAATTTTAAAATTTTTGAAATTTTTTTTTGCTAATTTAGGGCCGTCCGATCAAAACAAAACTTCGCAGGCATATAAAGGTCATGATTCTACAATTTGCTGCCAAATTTCAGAAAGATCGAGTGATTGGTTCCGGAAATATTCATCAAAAACGTTTTGACTAAAAACGGCCTCAACTCCGAAACCGCTCGGTGGATTTCACCCGTTAACGAACTTGTCCGAGATATTTACGCTACAAAACTACCCTGCAAATTTCAACGCTCTAAGTCGTTCCGTTCGAGAGTTATCGTGCTAACGGCCGGCCGGACCGGACGGACAGCATTGAATTTGACCTCGAATTCTTCATCAGGAAAACGAACCTAATCGTTTGAGACCATTTTCGAAAAAAAAATCGAAAAATACAGACATTGTGACGAAATGATAGCACGCTGTTCCTTGCGGAACACGCGCGCAAAAGTTGAATTTCAAATTTGTAACGTAAAATTTTTTTTTTCGTGATGAACTTAACCCAGATATTGATCTCCCAAACCTACTCTGAAAATTTGAACTCCCTAGCTCTTTCCGTTCGAGAGTTATCGTGTTAACGGCCAGACCGGACAGAATCGATTTTAACCACGGATTCTTGATCAGTGAGTCGAACCAAATCGTTAAAGACTATTTTCATCCAAAAATTCGAAAATTACAGAAATTTGGGCAAATTGATAAGCACTCTGTTCCGAGGAATAAGAGCTCCAAAAAGCACTGACGTGTAGTCAGTGCTCTTTGGTGCACTTGTTAACGTTGGCCAATTTGAATTGAATGCTGAGTGCTTCAAGCTCAGTGGTGTCCACGATTAGCTGTTGGGTCGAAAATTAACAATGGTGTGCCCAAGCTGACGGAAGGATACTGTAAAAAAAAAAAAAAGCACTGACGTGAAGTCAGTACTCTTTGGCGCGCGTGTTCACGGTGGCTAATTTGGATTGAATGATTCAAAAATTAACAGTGCTGTATCTAAGCTGCCATCAGGATAGAGTAACAAAGTTGGAAAAGAACACAAGTGACTCTCCTTAGTCGCACAAGCTCCTAGAAGATTTGGGAGGGTCAGTATAATCCTAATCATGTTTATAGCACGCGCGCCAAAGCAGATTGACTTTTTACACTTTTTCTTTCATTGTTAAGTCAATCTGCTTTTGCGCGCGTGCTATAAACATGATTAGGATTATACTGACCCTCCCAAATCTTCTAGGAGCTTGTGCGACTAAGGAGAGTCACTTGTGTTCTTTTCCAACTTTGTTACTCTATCCTGATGGCAGCTTAGATACAGCACTGTTAATTTTTGAATCATTCAATTCAAATTAGCCACCGTGAACACGCGCGCCAAAGAGTACTGACTTCACGTCAGTGCTTTTTTTTTTTTTTCAAGTTCCTTTAACAAATATAGCTATCAATACAGTTTGGCTGTTAGCTTTACCGTAGATCAGAAAAAAATTCGGTTGTGGGTCCTCCGTTAGGGACGCAATTGCATCTTCTCCAAATCCGAACGCATTTTAATATAGATCTACCGAATATAGTTATTTATAAATTCGCTTCAGGGCCACCATACAGTCATTTCAAATCGGAAACAACGCTATTTCCCCCAAACTGACTTGTGTCCGTGCACTGAATTGACATGAATATTCTTTTAAAACCTCACAATATCGGCTCTTTACTCCCAACATAACCCAAACAACCCAAAACCATTCACTTCTCGTCTGCGCAAGCGCAGTATACTCGTGGCTGCAAGTCCTCCCAAAATTACACACCTCATGAAAAACTCCGATTCTCCAACACTAGTGGTTCAGGAGATATCGCTTTTTGAATCCACGCATGCGCAGACCCTCACCAGGGGATTCTATAGCGGAAAAGCACCCGCCACCCCAAAACCCCAATCCTCTCTGACGAAAGCACCAGCAGTTAAATCACTGATGGTCTGCTCATGCGCATAACGAAAAATGCCCGTAAGGGGTTACATCCATTTCGATATTAGCCCCAGGGCCACGGTACGGACACTTTAACTCTGAAATAACGCTACATCCCCCAAACTAACTTTTCCTTGCACTGAATTGCTATGAATATTCTTTTAAAACCTCATAATATCGACTCAGCACTCCCAACATAACCCATCCAACCCAAAAACAGTCACTTCTCTTCTGCGCATGCGCAATCTACTCGCGGCTAAAAGTCCTCTCAAAATAACACACCTTACAAAAAACTCCGATTCTCCAACACTAGTGGTTCCGGAGATATCACATCTTTGATCCACGCATGCGCAGACCCTCAACAGGGGATTCTATAGAGGAATAGCATCCGCCACCCCAAAACCCTACTCCTCTCTGACGATATCACCACCAGTTAAATTACTGATGGTCTGCTCATGCGCATAACGAAAAATGCCTGTAAGGGGTAACATCAATTTCAAAATTAGCCCCAGGGCCACGGTACGGACACTTTAACTCGGAAACAACGCTACATCCCCCAAACTGACTTGTCCTTGCACTGAATTGCTATGAATATTCTTTTAAAACCTCATAATATCGACTCAGCACTCCCAACATAACCCATCCAACCCAAAAACAGTCACTTCTCTTCTGCGCATGCGCAATCTACTCGCGGCTAAAAGTCCTCTCAAAATAACACACCTTACAAAAAACTCCGATTCTCCAACACTAGTGGTTCAGGAGATATCACATCTTTAATCCACGCATGCGCAGACCCTCAACAAGGGATTCTATAGTGGAATAGCATCCGCCACCCCAAAACCCTAATCCTCTCTGACGAAAACACCACCAGTTAAATCACTGATGGTCTGCTCATGCGCATAACGAAAAATGCCTGTAAGGGGTAACATCAATTTCAAAATTAGCCCCAGGGCCACAGTACGGACACTTTAACTCGGAAACAACGCTACATCCCCCAAACTGACTTGTCCTTGCACTGAACTGCTATGAATATTCTTTTAAAACCTCATAATATCGACTCAGCACTCCCAACATAACCCATCCAACCCAAAAACAGTCACTTCTCTTCTGCGCATGCGCAATTTACTGGCGGCTAAAAGTCCTCTCAAAATAACACACCTTACAAAAAACTCCGATTCTCCAACACTAGTGGTTCGGAAGATATCGCATCTTTAATCTACGCATGCGCAGACCCTCATCAGGGATCTGAAGTCTATGGAGGAATAGCATCCGCCACCCCAAAACCCCAATCCTCTCTGACGAAAACTACAGCAGTTAAAGGACTTCTCATCTGCGCATGCGCAATACGGAAAATGCCCGGAAAGGGCAGCATGAACCTCAATAACATATGTTTCGGCATTAAAAGCAAAGTATTCCGCAAAATAGTAGTAATTTTTTTATTTTTTTCATGTCACGTGATCTTCACGAAATTTTGCAAAAGTGTTTGCTTTGGTCTTTTGCATCTAACTACTGAGTTTCAATTTAATCAGATCAGTATTTCTCGAGTTATCTTGAAAATAAAATTTTCAAATTTTCAAATTTTTTTTTGCCACTTTAGGGCCGTCCGTTCAACACAAAACTTTGCAGGCATATAAAGGTCATGATTCTACAATCTGATGCCAAATTTCAAAAAGATCGAGTGATCGGTTCCGGAAATATTCATAAAAAACGTTTTTATTAAAAAAAAAAAAAGCACTGACGTGAAGTCAGTACTCTTTGGCGCGCGTGTTCACGGTGGCTAATTTGAATTGAATGATTCAAAAATTAACAGTGCTGTATCTAAGCTGCCATCAGGATAGAGTAACAAAGTTGGAAAAGAACACAAGTGACTCTCCTTAGTCGCACAAGCTCCTAGAAGATTTGGGAGGGTCAGTATAATCCTAATCATGTTTATAGCACGCGCGCCAAAGCAGATTGACTTTTTACACTTTTTCTTTCATTGTTAAGTCAATCTGCTTTTGCGCGCGTGCTATAAACATGATTAGGATTATACTGACCCTCCCAAATCTTCTAGGAGCTTGTGCGACTAAGGAGAGTCACTTGTGTTCTTTTCCAACTTTGTTACTCTATCCTGATGGCAGCTAAGATACAGCACTGTTAATTTTTGAATCATTCAATTCAAATTAGCCACCGTGAACACGCGCGCCAAAGAGTACTGACTTCACGTCAGTGCTTTTTTTTTTTTTCAAGTTCCTTTAACAAATATAGCTATCAATACAGTTTGGCTGTTAGTTTTACCGTAGATCAGAAAAACATTCGGTTGTGGGTCCTCCGTTAGGGACGAAATTGCATCTTCTCCAAATCCGAACGCATTTTAATATAGATCTACCGAATATAGTTATTTATAAATTCGCCTCAGGGCCACCTTACAGACCATTCAAATCGGAAACAACGCTATTTCCCCCAAACTGACTTGTGTCCGTGCACTGAATTGACATGAATATTCTTTTAAAACCTCACAATATCGGCTCATTACTCCCAACATAACCCAAACAACCCAAAACCATTCACTTCTCGTCTGCGCAAGCGAAGTATACTCGTGGCTGCAAGACCTCCCAAAATTACACACCTCACTTAAAACTCCGATTCTCCAACACTAGTGGTTCAGGAGATATCGCTTCTTGAATCCACGCATGCGCAGACCCTCACCAGGGGATTCTATAGCGGAAAAGCACCCGCCACCCCAAAACACCAATCCTCTCTGACGAAAACACCACCAGTTAAATCACTGATGGTCTGCTCATGCGCATAACGAAAAATGCCCGTAAGGGGTTACATCAATTTCAAAATTAGCCCCAGGGCCACGGTACGGACACTTTTACTCTGAAACAACGCTACATCCCCCAAACTGACTTGTCCTTGCACTGAATTGCTATGAATATTCTTTTAAAACCTCATAATGTCGACTCAGCACTCCCAACATAACCCATCCAACCCAAAAACAGTCACTTCTCTTCTGCGCATGCGCAATCTACTCGCGGCTAAAAGTCCTTTCAAAATAACACACCTTACAAAAAACTCCGATTCTCCAACACTAGTGGTTCAGGAGATATCACATCTTTAATCCACGCATGCGCAGACCCTCAACAGGGGATTCTATGGAGGAATAGCATCCGCCACCCTAAAACCCTAATCCTCTCAGACGAAAACACCACCAGTTAAATCACTGATGATCTGCTCATGCGCATAACGAAAAATGCCTGTAAGCGGTAACATCAATTTCAAAATTAGCCCCAGGGCCACGGTACGGACACTTTACCCGGAAACAACGCTACATCCCCCAAACTGACTTGTCCTTGCACTGAATTGCTATGAATATTCTTTCAAAACCTCATAATATCGACTCAGCACTCCCAACATAACCCATCCAACCCAATAATAGTCACTTCTCTTCTGCGCATGCGCAATCTACTGGCGGCTAAAAGTCCTCTCAAAATAACACACCTTACAAAAAACTCCGATTCTCCAACACTAGTGGTTCGGAAGATATCGCATCTTTAATCTACGCATGCGCAGACCCTCATCAGGGATCTGAATTCTATGGAGGAATAGCATCCGCCACCCCAAAACCCCAATCCTCTCTGACGAAAACTACAGCAGTTAAAGGACTTCTCATCTGCGCATGCGCAATACGGAAAATGCCCGGAAAGGGCAGCATGAACCTCAAAAACATATGTTTCGGCATTAAAAGCAAAGTATTCCGCAAAATAGTAGTAATTTTTTTATTTTTTTCATGTCACGTGATTTTCACGAAATTTTGCAAAACTGTTTGCTTTGGTCTTTTGCATCTATTTACTGAGTTTCAATTTAATCAGATCAGTATTTTTCGAGTTATCGTGAAAACAAAATTTTCAAATTTTCAAAAATTTTTTTTGCCACTTTAGGGCCGTCCGTTCAACACAAAACTTCGCAGGCATATAAAGGTCATGATTCTTCAATCTGATGCCAAATTTCAAAAAGATCGAGTGATCGGTTCCGGAAATATTCATAAAAAACGTTTTTATTAAAAACGGCCTTAACTCCGAAACCGCTCGGTCGATTTCGCCCGTTAACGAACTTGTCCGAGATATTTACGCTACGAAACTACCCTGCAAATTTCAACGCTCTAAGTCGTTCCGTTCGAGAGTTATTGTGCTAACGGCCGGACCGGCCGGACCGGACGGACAGAATTGAATTTGACCTCGAATTCTTCATCAGGGAGTCGAACCCAATCGTTTGAGACCATTTTCGAAAAAAAATTCGAAAAATACAGACATTGTGACGAAATGATAGCACGCTGTTCCTTGCGGAACACGCGCGCAAAAACGGCCTTAACTCCGAAACCGCTCGGTCGATTTTGCCCGTTAACGAACTTGTCCGAGATATTTACGCTACGAAACTACCCTGCAAATTTCAACGCTCTAAGTCGTTCCGTTCGAGAGTTATCGTGCTAACGGCCGGACCGGCCGGCCGGACCGGCCGGACCGGACGGACAGAATTGAATTTGACCTCGAATTCTTCATCAGGCAGTCGAACCCAATCGTTTGAGACCATTTTCGAAAAAAAATTCGAAAAATACAGACATTGTGACGAAATGATAGCACGCTGTTCCTTGCGGAACACGCGCGCAAAAAGCTAACACAGAACACAACTGACTCTCCTAACTCGCACAACCTCCTAGGTGCTTCTGAAGGGTCTCCTTGGGCAAGACCTAGGAGGGTCATTATAATCATAATCATTAGTCATTAGTCATTAGCAAGTGCGCCAAACCAGATGGCCTCACGTCATTGCTTTTTTTTTTGGATTTTTTACTTCTTTCATAGTTTTTTCAATGTGTTACTGTATCTTCAAGTCAGCTTGGGCACAGCACAATTAATTTTTGACCCAACACCTAATAGTTGACTTTGCCGTCTGATTAGATCTCCGGTTTGATCCATCCACTGAGATTAAAGCACTCATCATTCGATTCAAATTGGCCAGGTATATCAAATTATATTATATTTTTTCAAGTTTTTTTTTTACAATTCTGTTCATTAGTACAGTCTGCACCATTAGTTTCATCGTCGAGATTACGTTCAGGGGACCCCCGTCAGGAACAAATTGCTTACGCCTATTCTTCAAATCCGAATGTATTTTAATATAGATCTTCCAAATATAGTCCCACAAAAAGCTAGCTCAAAAGATTCATATGCTGGCTCAACACCATGAGCCATGAGCACTGAACGGAATTCACTTGCATCCTAGTAAAAACATAATCATAAACAGCCAGCTTACTTATGCGCATGCGCAGTTCTCTCGTCACTGAATGTTCTCTCTATAATGCTCTCAAAATCACACACCTCACACAAAACTGCGATTCTCCAGCACCAGTGGCTCAGGAGATATTGCAGCCTCAAGCTCAGTGGTGTCCACGATTAGCTGTTGGGTCGAAAATTAACAATGGTGTGCCCAAGCTGACGAAAGGATACTGTAAAAAAGCCAACACAGAACACAGCTGACTCTCCTAACTCGCACAACCTCCTAGGTGCTTCTGAAGGGTCTCCTTGGGAACGACCTAGGAGGGTCATTATAATCATAATCATTAGTCATTAGTCATTAGCAAGTGCGCCAAACCAGATTGGCCTCACGTCAGTGCTTTTTTACTTCTTTCATAGTTTTTGCGCGCGTGTTCCGCAAGGAACAGCGTGCTATCATTTCGTCACAATGTCTGTATTTTTCGAATTTTTTTTCGAAAATGGTCTCAAACGATTGGGTTCGACTCCCTGATGAAGAATTCGAGGTCAAATTCAATTCTGTCCGTCCGGTCCGGCCGGCCGGCCGGTCCGGCCGGTCCGGCCGTTAGCACGATAACTCTCGAACGGAACGACTTAGAGCGTTGAAATTTGCAGGGTAGTTTCGTAGCGTAAATATCTCGGACAAGTTCGTTAACGGGCTGAATCGACCGAGCGGTTTCGGAGTTAAGGCCGTTTTTAATAAAAACGTTTTTTATGAATATTTCCGGAACCGATCACTCGATCTTTTTGAAATTTGGCATCAGATTGTAGAATCTTGACCTTTATATGCCTGCGAAGTTTTGTGTTGAACGGACGGCCCTAAAGTGGCAAAAAAAATTTTTGAAAATTTGAAAATTTTGTTTTCACGATAACTCGAAAAATACTGATCTGATTAAATTGAAACTCAGTAGTTAGATGCAAAAGACCAAAGCAAACACTTTTGCAAAATTTCGTGAAGATCACGTGACATGAAAAAAATAAAAAAATTACTACTATTTTGCGGAATACTTTGCTTTTAATGCCGAAACATATGTTTTTGAGGTTCATGCTGCCCTTTCCGGGCATTTTCCGTAATGCGCATGCGCAGATGAGAAGTCCTTTAACTGCTGTAGTTTTCGTCAGAGAGGATTGGGGTTTTGGGGTGGCGGATGCTATTCCTCCATAGAATTCAGATCCCTGATGAGGGTCTGCGCATGCGTAGATTAAAGATGCGATATCTTCCGAACCACTAGTGTTGGAGAATCGGAGTTTTTTGTAAGTTGTGTTATTTTGAGAGGACTTTTAGCCGCCAGTAGATTGCGCATGCGCAGAAGAGAAGTGACTATTATTGGGTTGGATGGGTTATGTTGGGAGTGCTGAGTCGATATTATGAGGTTTTGAAAGAATATTCATAGCAATTCAGTGCAAGGACAAGTCAGTTTGGGGGATGTAGCGTTGTTTCCGAGTTAAAGTGTCCGTACCGTGGCCCTGGGGCTAATTTTGAAATTGATGTTACCCCTTACAGGCATTTTTCGTTATGCGCATGAGCAGACCATCAGTGATTTAACTGGTGGTGTTTTCATCAGAGAGGAACAGGGTTTTGGGGTGGCGGATGCTATTCCTCTATAGAATCCCTCGTTGAGGGTCTGCGCATGCGTGGATTAAAGATGTGATATCTCCTGAACCACTAGTGTTGGAGAATCGGAGTATTTTGTAAGGTGTGTTATTTTGAGAGGACTTTCAGCCGCGAGTAGATTGCGCATGCGCAGAAGAGAAGTGACTGTTTTTGGGTTGGATGGGTTATGTTGGGAGGGCTGAGTCGATATTATGAGGTTTTAAAAGAATATTCATAGCAATTCAGTGCAAGGACAAGTCAGTTTGGGGGATGTACTGTTGTTTCCGAGTTAAAGTGTCCGTACCGTGGCCCTGGGGCTAATTTTGAAATTGGTGTTACCGCTTACAGGCATTTTTCGTTATGCGCATGAGCAGATCATCAGTGATTTAACTGGTGGTGTTTTCGTCTGAGAGGATTAGGGTTTTAGGGTGGCGGATGCTATTCCTCCATAGAATCCCCTGTTGAGGGTCTGCGCATGCGTGGATTAAAGATGTGATATCTCCTGAACCACTAGTGTTGGAGAATCGGAGTTTTTTGTAAGGTGTGTTATTTTGAGAGGACTTTTATCCGCGAGTAGATTGCGCATGCGCAGAAGAGAAGTGACTGTTTTTGGGTTGGATGGGTTATGTTGGGAGTGCTGAGTCGATATTATGAGGTTTTAAAAGAATATTCATAGCAATTCAGTGCAAGGACAAGTCAGTTTGGGGGATGTAGCGTTGTTTCCGAGTTAAAGTGTCCGTACCGTGGCCCTGGGGCTAATTTTGAAATTGATGTTACCCCTTACAGGCATTTTTCGTTATGCGCATGAGCAGACCATCAGTGATTTAACTGGTGGTGTTTTTATCAGAGAGGATTAGGGTTTTGGGGTGGCGGATGCTATTCCTCTATAGAATTCCTCGTTGTGGGTCTGCGCATGCGTGGATTAAAGATGTGATATCTCCTGAACCACTAGTGTTGGAGAATCGGAGTTTTTTGTAAGGTGTGTTATTTTGAGAGGACTTTTAGCCGCGAGTAGATTGCGCATGCGCAGAAGAGAAGTGACTGTTTTTGGATTGGATGGGTTATGTTGGGAGTGCTGAGACGATATTATGAGGTTTTAAAAGAATATTCATAGCAATTCAGTGCAAGGACAAGTCAGTTTGGGGGCTGTAGCGTTGTTTCAGAAATAAAGTGTCCGTACCGTGGCCCTGGGGCTAATTTCGAAATGGATGTAACCCCTTACGGGCATTTTTCGTTATGCGCATGAGCAGACCATCAGTGATTTAACTGGTGGTGCTTTCGTCAGAGAGGATTGGGGTTTTGGGGTGGCGGGTGCTTTTCCGCTATAGAATCCCCTGGTGAGGGTCTGCGCATGCGTGGATCCAAGAAGCGATATCTCCTGAACCACTAGTGTTGGAGAATCGGAGTTTTTGTGAGGTGTGTAATTTTGGGAGGACTTGCAGCCACGAGTATACTGCGCTTGCGCAGACGAGAAGTGAATGGTTTTGGGTTGTTTGGGTTATGTTGGGAGTAATGAGCCGATATTGTGAGGTTTTAAAAGAATATTCATGTCAATTCAGTGCACGGACACAAGTCAGTTTGGGGGAAATAGCGTTGTTTCCGATTTGAATGGTCTGTATGGTGGCCCTGAGGCGAATTTATAAATAACTATATTCGGTAGATCTATATTAAAATGCGTTCGGATTTGGAGAAGATGCAATTTCGTCCCTAACGGAAGACCCACAACCGAATTTTTTTCTGATCTACGGTAAAACTAACAGCCAAACTGTATTGATAGCTATATTTGTTAAAGGAACTTGAAAAAAAAAAAAAAAGCACTGACGTGAAGTCATGAAGTCAGTACTCTTTGGCGCGCGTGTTCACGGTGGCTAATTTGAATTGAATGATTCAAAAATTAACAGTGGTGTATCTAAGCTGCCATCAGGATAGAGTAACAAAGTTGGAAAAGAACACAAGTGACTCTCCTTAGTCGCACAAGCTCCTAGAAGATTTGGGAGGGTCAGTATAATCCTAATCATGTTTATAGCACGCGCGCAAAAGCAGATTGACTTAACAATGAAAGAAAAAGTGTAAAAAGTCAATCTGCTTTGGCGCGCGTGCTATAAACATGATTAGGATTATACTGACCCTCCCAAATCTTCTAGGAGCTTGTGCGACTAAGGAGAGTCACTTGTGTTCTTTTCCAACTTTGTTACTCTATCCTGATGGCAGCTTAGATACACCACTGTTAATTTTTGTATCATTCAATTCAAATTAGCCACCGTGAACACGCGCGCCAAAGAGTACTGACTTCACGTCAGTGCTTTTTTTTTTCAATCTGTTACTGTATCTTCACGTCAGCTTGGACACAGCACTGTTAATTTTTGACCCAACACCTAATAATTGACTCTACCGTCTGATTAGATCTCCGCTTTGCTCCATCCACTGAGATTAAAGCACTCATCATTCGATTCAAATTGGCCAAGTATGCCAAATTATATTATATTTTTTCAAGTTTTTTTTTAACTATTCTGTTCATTAGTACAGTCTGCACCATTAGTTTTATCGTCGAGATTACGTTCAGGGGATCCCCGTCAGGAACGAATTGCTTACGCCTATTCTTCAAATCCGAATGTATTTTAATATAGATCTTCCAAATATAGTCCCACAAAAAGATAGCTCAAAAGACTCATATGCTGGCTCAACACCATGAGCCATGAGCACTGAACGGAATTCACTTGGGTCCTAGCACAAGCATAATCATAAACAGCCAGCTTACTTATGCGCATGCGCAGTTCTCTCGTCACTGAATGTTCTCTCTATCATGCTCTCAAAATCCCACACCTCACACAAAACTGCAATTCTCCAGCACCAGTGGCTCAGGAGATATTGCAGCCTCAATCTACGAATGCGTGGACCATATCAAGGGGATTCTATGAAGTGATAGCATCCTCTACCTCAAAACCCCACTTCTCGCAGACCAAAAGTCCAGCAGTTAAATCTCATCTGCTCACGCACATAACGAAAAATGCTCGGAAGGGACAGCATGAATTTCAAAATGGACCCAAGGACCACGTTATGAACACCTCACCTCGGAAACTACGCTATTTCCTGGAAACTGGCTTGCACAAACACATAATTGCCATGCGGCTGTAATATGGCCTTCCAGTTCCTTCCCAGTCACTCAACTTTCCGTGAAATTGTGAAATGAAATTTAGAATTCCACACATCGTTCATCCACTTATACAAGTGCCACCGTACTTACTATAATCAGTCCGAGTAAGAAAAGACGGAAACGAGAACTCGCAAAGTATAATTTCACGCATTTTATTTTATCAAAGCATTAAAATTTGAATGAAATTCCACTCAACGTTTATCCGCATTTTGAATCGCTTCCGTAGTTACAGTTATTCGTTCGCGAAGGAACGAAAATGCATCGTGAATCATTATCAACAATACAAAGTAAAACATGTATCTATGGGAGATGATAGCCCTACATAAGGGCCCTGTAGCGATCTTCGAACATCTGAAGTTCTGAATAATCATCGCTTGGACCGGTCAGACCTGCTTTTGAAAGAGACCCTCCTGGCCTTACGAGCAACATTTTCATTTTTGAATTCAAATATTGAAGGGATTTAAAGGATGAATATCTTCGAAATCTATCGGAGGCTATTCTTCTCCAAGAGATCCCATGCGCCCACAGAGAAGTTATATTTGTGAGAGGAGACTTTTGAAAGGTTATGTATTATTTTTAGTTCGTTCGTTTTCTCCTCTTGTTTTATCATTTTTGGGCGCATGTTCTAGGGGAACATCGTCCTATCATTTCGTCCAAATGTCTGTAATTTTCGAATTTCGAGCTGAAAATTGGCTAATAGACTAATTCGGACTCCCTGATCACGAATCCGGTGTCAGATTTTTGGGTGCCGTCCGGCCGGCCGGCCGGCCGGCCTTCCGGCCGTAGGCACGATAACAGGAGCACCGAAGGTCCTATGGACTTCAAACTTTCAGGGTAGGTTTCTGATCAAAATGCGACGGTTAAGTTCGTTAACGGGCAAAATCGGCCGGACGGATTAGAAGTTATAGACATTTCAAATTTTGAGGTTATTTCCCTGATATTTCAGGAACTAAAGAAGATGTTGAATCGAAACTTGGTAGTCAGTTCGAGGATATAAACGCGCAACTTTTGGCAAAATTCTGTTATGATCGAAATGTTGGTAATTTTTAAAAAAATATTTCTTTTAATTTTTTCAAAAAAAAAATTTTTTTTCGTGAACTATTCATCAGATTGCAACAAAAACTTGTACTAACGTCAATTGTAGTATTTTGCAACATTGTGCAAAATTTTGGCTCTATACGATTTCAATTTCTGGAGATATAAGACAAAATGTGTCAAATTTCCTGGGTCTCTCTCAGTATTTTCATCGATTATTATATAATAATCAATAATATTAAGGTATTCAACATGATACTGCTTTTTTTCTTTACTGGTTTTCTTTACTGGTCAGTACGGGCCACAAGGAAGATGAACATGCGCCCAATAGCTCCTGTCCACAGGGCTTGAACCAATTTTTCAGGTTGAGTTTTGGGTACCTTGGAGAAGCCTATCCGTTTTTTGATGAAGGAATCCATATTGAAGAAATATATGCCCAACAATATTTTAAAATTTCAGCAAATTTGGGAACAATAGTTACAAATCACAACACTCACGGGGAGATATGGTTTTTGGCGCTCTTGTTCCTCGGAACAGAGTGCTTATCAATTTGCCCAAATGTCTGTAATTTTAGAATTTTTGGCTAAAAATGGTCTTAAACGATTTGATACGACTAACTGATCAAGAATCCGTGGTCGAAATCGATTCTGTCCGGCCGTTAACACAATAACTCTCGAACGGAATGAGCTGGACAGTTGAAATTTTCAGAGTAGGTTTGAGGGATAAATATTTCGGTTAAGTTCGTTATTGGTCAAAATCGGTCTAATAGTTTCGTAGTAACGAAAAAAAATATTTTCTATTACATTACAACTTTTGAATTCAAACTTTTTTAACATGAAGTTTCATCATAAGAATCAATTGAATTCATTTCCAACTCTAACAAGCTAATACTTTCGGAGATGTTTCAAAGTTTCGATAATACATCGTAAGTTCTATGTATTCACAGAATGTGAACACAGAATCTGTCTGTGATCACTATTCATAAATGTCATCTTTTCTAGCTATAAGAGATTGTCAAATCATAGTTGTTATTTTCTTTTGGAACGCAAAAATTCGATTCTTGAATTTGTGAGTATATATAAGACTGTTTTGATGTAGTTTATGGAGGCAATAGGAAAGAAGATCATAATGGAATCATCAAAAGAAATTACTGTTCGTTGACCACTGAGATTAATATTAACTTTTACTTCATTAAGTAGTGAGACATGTTCCTTTACAGGGAGTCCCAGAAGTCGACGTCAAGCCGGAAGCGGGTTATATTACAAGTCAGTATAGTTATCAGAAAAATATTCAAAAAAAATTAGGTGATGTAATTTTTAAATTAGAGGCATTTAAAGAAAATCGATGAAATCTATACTTTGTGATGGTTATTCAATTCCCATTTCTACAAACCTTAATTTTCTGCCAATTTTATTTTTGTTGTCATCCTGAATAATGCGTCCATATATTATTGCCCAAAACTTCATGACATTTGCCCCCGTTTGGAGCAAAATGTTACTTTTTGCACCACTAAATATTCAGAGCACATATTTCGTCCAATTTCCACTGCCTGTACTAAAATAAAATGTACTACGCTAATTCTGCAAGTAACTGCGCATTTAATGAGGATTCCAAAATGGTATAACAAATATTAGTAGTTCTGCAAGTTTTTCGGTTAGTTTTATGTTCATAATTGAATTTTCTGATTGAAAAAATGTTTTTAATAAACATAACAACAACATTAATATTAAAGAAATGTTCAAACTGTCTCCCTTCAGCCGCAATACATTTTCGACATCGTCGAAAGATCGGAGTATCAGACTGGCGAATCCTCCGCTATTGACATTATAATTATTCAATTCATGAGAGCCAAGGCTAATACCTACAGGGGCTCAAAAAAATATACATTTTAAATGTAAAAAGCTTAAACTTAAGTCACTTCGTGATCAACATTACTGATGAGAAACAAATAATTGAAACAAGAAAAACAATAACCAAAAATAAACACATGATGCGGCTTTCATTATTCTTTGCCGTAGCTGAGATTTTCGATAGGTCTTGAGTAAACCTAATCAGACCGTAAAACATTCTCCAAGAATCGTGGATCCTTCCGGTGTCTTCGAATCATCATTTGACAAAATGCAACTCTTGGGAGGTAATCTTGGGGTTGTAGAGTTTGTACCCTCTAAGGACGGGTTTCTCAATTGCTAGTTAACTCAAGGTTACGAGTTACGCATGTATTTAGCAATATTCATGAACGCGTAACACTTGGGTTACCCGCAACCTTGATTTAACTCGCAATTGAGAAACCGGCCCTCAACGTGATAAGGGTGTAACCTGTTTTTTTTTTCAGTATTCTGTGTGCAATACTTGTAGACACCGTGGTTTTTTTTTAATTCTATTCATCTGTTTCAAATAAAGAACTCAAAGTAACCACCATTAGTTCACTAGAATCATTTAGAGTTAGTAGGACAAATTGTTTCGTAAATGGATTTCTCAGCAGAAAAAATTCTAGCCGAAAAACAAGCAGAAATACTAGCAGTTGTAATACCATTTTGGAATCCTCATTAAATGCACCAACTTTTACAGTTACTTGCTGAACTAGCGTAGTACATTTTTTTTCAGTACAGGTAGATGAAATTGGACGAAATATGAGCTTTGAATGTTTTGTGGGGCAAAAAGTAACATTTTGCTCCAAACGGGGGCAAAAGTCATGAAGTTTTGGGCAATAATATACGGACGCATTATTCGGGATGACATAACAAAAATAAAATTGGCAAAAAATTAAGATTTGTAGAAATGGGAATTGAAAAACCATCACAAAGTATAGATTTTGTCGATATTTTTTAAATGCCTATAATTTTGAAATTACATCACCTATTTTTTTCTCAATATTTTTCTGATAATTATCATGACTTGTAACATCACCCGCTTCCGGCTTGACGTCGACTTCTGGGTGTCCCAGAAGTGCCAGCTGAAATAAACTGAAATATGGATCTACATTGGTGTATCAATAATTTTTGGCGCACTAGTTCCTCGGAACTGAGTGCTTATTAATTTGCCCAAATTTCTGTAATTTTCGAATTTTTCGATGAAAATGGTCGATTTGGTTTGACTCACTGATCAAGAATCCGTGGTCGAAATTCATTCTGTCCTGCTGTCCGGCCGTCCGGTCCGGCCGTCCGGCTGGCCGTAGGCACGATAACTCTCGAACAGAATGAGCTAGACAGTTGAAATTTTCAGAGTAGGTTTGGGGGATAAATGTCTCGGCTAAGTTCGTTATTGGGCAATATCGGACAAAAGGTTTCGGAGTAACAAAAAAAAATTTTTTTTTATAAAACAAATTCCAAATTGAATTTTTTTCAATAAGCAGTTTTAATATAAGAATCCACTCATATTATTTTTAACTCTAACAAGCTAATACTTTCGGAGATATGATTTTTCAAACTTTCAATGTAAATCGTATTTTTACGTTTTCACACAATGATAGAATTATTCTGTGGGTATTCTATGAATTGTTATAATGTCAGATTAGTTTCGTGAGACATGACGTTGTCTCATTGTCATTCATTCCAGCAATCCTATAAATATGAGAATTCTAATTTAATATCATACTTTTTGTTGGTTGATATTTTCATGCCGATGGTCAATCCATATGATGATGGGAATGGTAATGGTAAGTTAATAAGAATACATTGATATAATTCTCAACTCTGAGAAACCAATACTTTTGGAGATATAATTTGTCTGTTTGAACTAGAGCGCCAGAAAGCTCCTGTCCACAGTGCTTGAACCAATTTTTCTTGAGTTAAGGTTCATAGCACAGAAAAGAATGTGCTAGTGGTATGAACTATTAAATTCTCAATTATGAAAAGAGAATAGGATTTTATTAATATATTTTGAAGTATTAAAATTATTTGTTCGTAATCCACTACCTACTCAAATATCAGGAATAAATAGACAATCTGCTATGATTGTCTCCAGCCTTGCTCTAGACATTTCGATTATACTTTCCTTAGGTATTTCGAGTTGTGAAAACTATGCACCTAGTGTGAGTTACAACAACCCATTCCACGAGGTTGAATCATTGCAGATTGCAAATTTAATGACAATTTTTGAAGCATTAAGGCATTGAATCATTGTAGATTGCTCTTTTTTGATAAGATAATTTTTGAAGCATTTTTTTTAAACGACCCTTTTTTTAAATTAATTTTCTTTCATGATGCATTTCTATCATAGGAATCCATTGATATAATTCCCAACGCTGAGAAACCAATACTTTCGGAGATATAATTTGTATGTTTGAACAAAGCGCCAAAAAGCTCCTGTCCACAGGGCTTGAACCAACTTTTTTACTGAGGTTTTTCCCTAAGCTCTTGTATCATACGTCGAATTGTATGGTAACCCGTTACACTAACCTCTGCTAACACATATAAGGCTCTCAGTCAAAAGAGTATATCGAGCCATTACCGCCAAATTATCGTAAGCGACACTTTTGACGAAAATGCGTTTTCTATCGCAACCAGTATTTTAAGCCGTAACGGACCCATCCCTTTTGATGTTTCCCTCAAAAAATGAAGTTATAACTTCATAACGGTTTATTTTTTGAGGGAAACATCAACAGGGATGGGTCCGTTACGGCTTAAAATACTGGTTGCGATAGAAAACGCATTTTCGAAAAAAGTGTCGCTTACGATAATTTGGCGGTAATGGCTCGATATATTGTTATGGAAAATGTTGAGGCTCTCAAAATAAAGGAAAATTGAAATTGTATTTTTCATTAAAAATCTAAATGTTTAAGAAATTGTGGGTCTGACACATAAATACTAATAAATATAATAAATTCGGTTAATTTAGTGAATTCACGAAAAGTTTGTCGATTTCTGCCAAAGACTTTCACATCTGTGATTTATAAAAGTATATCTACAACCAGCATCTTACAACTGAAAGAAATTATAAGCAAGGAAGAATGAAAGAATATAATAACAAGCAAACAAATCATCGTTTTCTCGACGCAAGCCATTTGGATGATTTGATTGAATAATAAAATAGTAGAAATCAGGTTTGGCTGACGGTTCGAAGAAAATGAAACCAGGGAAACGAGAGAACGAGAGTAGATCTAGAATTGGAAATAGGAGTGACACAAAATTTTGCTCCCTATAATTATCAGAAAACTCAGTTTATTGATTGAAATAAATCATCTAATGTTAAAACAGGATATATAATAGGAAAGTATCTAAATCATATTGGATCCATTGTATCAAGAAGTTGAAGAGAGAATTAATTAGAAGAAGGAGTGATATAAGAAGTGAAAGAACGATTAACTACGATTGGAAGGAACTTCCCAGCAAATTGGCATAGAATAAGGAATATTAGGTTAAGCTTGTTTAAGGTTAGTGTAATATAGTTTTAGAGTTTGATAATTATAGTTTCCTCCTAAGTTAATACATTATTCTGTTAATATTTTAGATTCTTAATAATATTTTTAAAGATCATTCAAATTAGAATCCTCCTAAAATTAGCAATTTTTCAATTTGATATTGTTTGATACTGATTTATACTTGTAACGAATTCACAAAATTCAAAATTATTTTATTCGTATCATAACACTATATATGTATATACAGTGCGTTTCAAAAAGTACGCACCAAGGGGAAATTTTATCGCCTGTATAGTTTTTTGGAATTTTGGTTTTCGGGAAAGTTGGTGCTCAAGAAATGATGATTTTTGACATTTATGTCATTAGTCGAATTTAAGCGATGGACCGAAAGGTTTTGGTTATCGTACTGGTTATAAGACAAATGACAATCTGACGTCACATTTTATAACCGACATCTCTGTCGCTTGAATGCATTGGTTTTAACCGCAATCTTTCAGTGCGAAAACTAACCTATTTTATTTTCTTTTCTCCAGAGACAAGTTTACTACTTCCATAAATATATCTTTTCAAGTTCAATTTTGGGAAAAGTAAAACCAATTTCAGAAAAAGTAAAAGTAATTTCGGAATAAGTAAATTCCGAGGAGATCACTCTTGCATATTATTGTATCAGTTGTGGATATGCTTGTATATATTTGGACATATTTGAATATATTCGGATATATATTTTCTGTTGTTTCTTCTTACGTACATGCTCAATCACTTTTTGAGTTTATATTTATAACTAATACTGGTGAAATACGAGTTTATATTAATGGGGAAGTACCTGAAGGGGAGCTAGCTGATCGGGAACTGTTGTCTAAGGAATTAAATCTGAGTAACAGTTCACATTTAAAAGATGATGCCAATAATAATCTGAATCAAAATCATTTCGAAAGAAACAAGAATCAGCAGAGTTCAGATCGCACAGAAAGAGTAAAATAGTTATATTATACAACATTCTTGACCATACCAATCGATAAGTCAGTTAAGTCTAGATCTGTATTCAAGTTTTTCAATGCCAGTTATGAATGAATTATAAAGGAGTTGTCTTCCATTCCTTGGAAAAACATTTTGAATGATGCTGATGTAAACAAATGTGTAAATGCCTTTTATGTAGTTCTGAATAAAAAAAGCAAATTGGCTGTCTCAATATTCTCCACTTGCACATTATAATCGGTGCCCTCATAATTGATAGAAATACAATAAATTTGATCATTTTACGCCATTTTATATTTCCCGCTCATTCGATGGACCGTTCGTAAAACTACTCCAGAGCTGGATTAAAACCGCAAAATTTTGGTTATGCTCGTGATCTGTTCACAACTGATTCATCACCTGAACCGATCGAATAACCGTTTTCGCTTAAATGAATTGGTTAAGACCGAAAGGGATTGGTTTTAACAGCTCTGCTTTGGTTATTCGCTTAAATTCGACGATTGATCCTGTTACTCAGCAAACCTGTCAAAATTGACATTTTTTTAGAAAAATGACCCAAAGACGTAGAAATCAGAACAATATCAAAAAGGTTCTGAAAGAAATGTTGCTCAGAATTTCATTTTATACCAAACTGTCAAATTTCATATTGATATTCCGAAATTTTTTGTCATTAATATTTTGATGACAGCACGCTAGAGGGAGCTTTGGGCTTTGTGAAAATTTGAAAAATTATTCGGAATGTAATTCCAATGAAACTGACATTATCACAATTCAAATAAAGTTTATATTAATTCAATGTTTCTCATAAATTATGATTACTATCGTGAAAACCTCACAATCTTGGTGCAAACCGAATCATACTTGAGAAATGAAGCGCGCAAGGAGCTAATATCTTTCTAATTATTCTTGGAATATCAAAAGAAATTTAATTCTTCGATTTCACATCTGAAGAAGAATTAGCCAATCCTCTGAAATTCCTTGTTCATTTATTAACTCAAATACCACTAAAAACGCAACACAGACCTCACCTAAAACTAAGATACCTGTGAAAATAATAAAATGAAATCGATTTGACCGGCGCATAGAATTATAGACTTACAAATTATTTATTTATTTAATGCGCCTGACAATTCGATTTCATTTTTACAGGTAACTTTGTTTTAGATGAGGTCCGTATTGCGTTTCTAGTGGTATTTGAGTTAATAAATTCACAAGGGATTTCAGAGGATAGAGAATTCTTTTTCAGATGTGAAATCGAAGAATTTAATTTCATATGATGTTCCAAGAACAATTAGCAAGATATTAGCTCTTTGCGCATTTAATTTCTCTAGTATAATTCGGTTTGCACCAATATTACGAGGTTTTCACTATAGTAATCATAATTTATGAGGAACATTGAATTAATATAAACTTTAATTAAATTGTGATAATGTCTCTTTCATTGGAATTACATTCAGAATAATTTTTTCAAATTTCTGCAAAGTCCAAAGCTCCCTCTAGCGCGCTGTCATCAAAATATTAATATCGGAGAATTTCGGAATTACACTATGAAATTTGGCAGTTTGGTATAAAATGAAATTCTGAGCAACATTTTTCTCAGAAACTTTTTGATATTGTTCTAATTTGTACGTCTTTTGGTAGTTTTTCTAAAAAATGTCAATTTTGATAGATTTGCAGAGTAACAGGATCAATGACATATATGTCAAAAATCATCATTTCTTGAGCACCAACTTTCCCGAATACCAAAATTTCAAAAAACTATACAGCCAAGAAAATTTCCCCTTGGTGCGTACTTTTTGAAAAGCACTGAATATATACAGGTTCAGCAAAGTAGCAACTACTCTCCAGTAGAAGCGGCAACGCCACATTATTAGAGATATTTTATGTAGATTGATCATATTCATCTATGAATTACATGAAAACTTCCTGTTCGCCAGAAACTCTTGATATAAGCTTACAATTAAATTGGTAAAACCAGTTTTCCATGAGTGTTCACCTTCAGATTTTCTTCAACTTTATATTTATTTCATGAGAACATACATAAAAGATGGAACTTTGTCACCAATGAAATAATTAATTATTAATAATGAATTACATCGTCAACGGGATATACAGCGTGCCAAAAAAGTAACGTAACTCGTCAATAATTCTTGTACGAAAAATTATCAAGCTAAATACTCGCACACTTCGATTTTTAATTTCAAAAGCAATTTATCCTGTGCTTTTTGCGCGTATGTTCTGGGGAACATCGCGTTATAGTTTTGCCCAAATGTGAAATTTAATTCTGTGGTGCCGTCCGGCCGTCCGTTGCCACGATAACTTGAGAACGGAAAGAGCTAGCGACTTGAAATTTTCAGGGTAGGTGGCGCATCCCAATACGACGGACAAGTTCGTTAATGGGTATAATCGGCCCAATGGTTTCCGAGTAATAATTTTGTTTTCGACCAAAATAAATCCGATCGAATTTAAACTTGGTGAATAGTTGTAGAATATAGACCTGAGCACGTTTGTGAAATTTTGTGAGGATCGTATCGCTAGAAAATTATTAAAAAATTATTATTAAATTAATTATTACAAAATACTTTTGTTGTCACGATAACCTAAGAACGGAAAAAGATAGCGGCTTGAAAATTTCAGGTTAGGTTGTGCACCTGAATGCGACATTTGAGTTTGTTTATGAGCATAATCGTCCAAACGGTTTTAGAGTTATAGCCATCTGAAATTTTCTGAAATTTGGTTGCTTTTTGTTCCTCATTAACTCGAAGAATACAAAACCGATTGAATTCAAACATGGTTATTAGTTGTAGAATGCCAACGCGAAAATTCGCAGAATTTCGTGAGGATGGTATAACTAGAAAATTAAAAAAAAAATAATTAAAAATTATTGAAAAAAAATCTATATATCATAAACTATTCGTCCGGCATGGCTGAAATTTTGGAAGAGCCTTCAGAACCTAACTCTAATGCAGAATTTCAAGTTTGAACACGATCGGATCTATATTGTTGGATAACCGCGCAGCCTTTTGTGAGTTCAGTAGCGGTAGCGGATGCGAATCGTCGTATGATATGTTGTCTATGGTCGTATTTTTGCGAGAACCTTCAAAAATAAAAATATGAATGTCATGATGACATATCTTTTCGCGTATGTTATGGGAAAATCGTGCTATTTCATCACAAATCTATGGGAGATGATAGCCCTACATTAGTGGCCAGACCTGGTTTTGAAAGAGATCCTCCTTAGGAGGAGGCAACTAAATATTGAAGGGATTTCTATGAACAAGAGTGAATATCTTTGAGAAATAGAGAAGACGATTCTTCTTCAAGAGATCCATGTGCCTTCAGAGGAGTATATTTTCGAGAAGGGACTTTTGGAAGGTTATGTATTATTTTTAATATGATATCGCTGAAATTTTGTTGAAGGCTTCTGGTCTTGTAAGGTGAGAGGCTCATTTGTGGATATTAAATCTCGTGATGGGTAGAGAGGAATTTTAGGCCAGTTTTTCTATCACTAATGAGAATATATCTTTATGTTTCACCTCATCACCTTTAGATCTATCAATGGACATTTATTGGTTAAAAATAAGTAATTGAATATCACTTTGAATTGAATTTCATTCAATATGTTAGTAACTAAACTTATAATTTTTTTTACTTTGATTATTTAAATATGACATTAATTCCAGTAATATTTTTCAAGAATAATTTTGTATTCTTCTCCTAAAGAAGAATTGAAGGTAGACAATAATGTGTTAATTTTTTCATTATTGCTTTCTATCCTGACTTCACGAAAAAAAATTGGTTCAAGCACTGACGTGAAGTCAGGAGCTTTTGCGCGTATGTTCTATTGTCCATTCTCCTGTTTTGGACACTTTTAATCGAATTTACCATGGTAAATTCTATTGTCTATTCTCCTGTATTGGACACTCTTAATCGAATTCACCATGGTTAATTCGATTAAGAGTGTTCAATACAGGAGAATGGACAATAGAACATACGCGCAAAAGCTCCTGAATTCCCGAAAAAAAATTGGTTCAAGCACTGACGGGAAGTCAGGAGCTTTTGCGCGTATGTTCTATTGTCCATTCTCCTGTATTGAACACTCTCCATCGAATTTACCATGGTGAATTCGATTAAGAGTGTCCAATACAGGAGAATAGACAATAGAATTCACCATGGTAAATTCGATTAAAAGTGTCCAATACAGGAGAATGGACAATAGAACATACGCGCAAAAGCTCCTGACTTCACGTCAGTGCTTGAACCAATTTTTTAATTTGATATTTCTCACCCCCTAAGCCTCGCACCCCACTACTTTATTTTTTCAAATGGGAATATATGGATTGTCATACATTAAATGGAAGGTAATTTGATTACCTATTCAGCGATATGGCTAAAAGTAGAATTGGTTATGCCATTTTTGTATTAAAAAATTGGTGCAAGTCCTGTGGACAGGAGCTTTGGCGCTCTTGTTCAAACTTTGACAAATCATATCTCCGGTCTCTGGGAATTATATAAATGAATTCTTACGATAGAACTGCATCATGAAAGAAATTGAATTCAAACAGACCGATTCTCCCCAATAACGAACTTATCCGAGATATTAATTCCTCAAACTCTGAAAATTATATAATATCAATTAAAACTTCCACAATATTGCAGGTTTGTTTTTACTAGAGATATTCTGAACCCAATTTGATTATGTATCTTACCAAAGTATATATTTTCATCATCATATGGATTATTCACGGGCATTATGTTATCACCTTAAAAGTTTAATATCATATATATCATCCTCATAATTCTACGATAGCTGAGGATATTTCATTGGTCATTTTGCATTCAATCATACTTTGTTTTCTAGAACAGGAGAGGTGTATTTTATATCAAGAATAATGAACCAGAAATAATTTTGACATTTATCTCTCGTAGGAAAATAAGATGACATGTAAGAACATAGATCATATAATAATTCATAGATAGAATAATTAAGGACAGGATTCTGTGGAAACATGGAAGTACGATTTATTATTGAAATTTTGTAAATTCATATCTCCGAAAGTATTAGTTTATTAGAGTCAAAAATGATATAAATGGATTTTTATGGTGAAACTGCATCAAAATTGATTTTGAAATTTGTTATGGAAAAAACACATTTTTTTTTCGTTAGTCCAAAATCATTAGGCCGATTTCGCCCAATAACGAACTGTACCAAGTTCCTGTTCGAGAGTTAATGTAGAAAAAAAATTTTAAAACTTTCAAAATTCTTTTTTACACTTCACGGTAACCCGATCAATACAAAACTCAGCATGCATATGAAGGTCATTATTATACAATTTTACGCTAAATTTCAGATAGATCGAAGGATCGGTTTCGGAAAAATTCATAAAAAATATTTTTACTAAAAACGCCCATAACTCCGAAACCGCTTGATGGATTTTGCCCGTTAACGAACTTGTCCGAGATATTTATGCTGCAAACCTATCCTGCAAATTCCAATCCTCTAGCTCCTTTTGTTCGAGAGTTATCATGTTAACGGTCGGACGGACGTCCGGCCCGACAGAATCGATCTCGACCACGGATTCTTGATCAGTGAATCGAACCAAATCAGTTTTTTAAGACCGTTTTCAGCCAAAAATTCGAAAATTACAGACATTTGGGCAAATTGATAAGCACTTTGTTCCGTGGAACAAGAGCGCCAAAAATTAGGAAATAATTTACTATTTGTGATTGGAGAGTACTGCAATTAACCCATTATTCTTTTACTAATTAATATTAAGGGAAAACCATGAATCCATTGATTTGTAATTTCGAAAGCAGGTCTCCTAATTCTGTTTTGAATTTGAAATATCTCACCCTTTACGCTCCACACCCCTCTACTGTTTTTTCAAATAGGAATTTATGGATTGTGATATATCAAATGAAAGGACATTCGATTGCACATTTAACGGTGTGACTGAAAACTAAATTTGTTGAGCTATTTTTGGCGCTCTAGTTCCTCGGAACTGAGTGCTTATCAATTTGCCCAAATGTCTGTAATTTTCGAATTTTTCGATGAAAATGGTCTTAAATGATTTGGTTCGACTCACTGATCAAGAATCCGTGGTCGAAATTCATTCTGTCCGGCCGTGCGGCCGGCCGGTCCGGCCGGTCCAGCCGTAGGCACGATAACTCTCGAACGGAATGAGCTAGACAGTTGAAATTTTCAGAGTATGTTTGAGGAATAAATATCTCGGCTGAGTTCGTTATTGGGCAAAATCGTACAGATGGTTTCGGAGTAAAAAAAAAAAATTTTTTTTTTACAGAACAAATTCCAAATTAAATTTTTTTCAATAAGCAGTTTCACCATAAAAATCCATTCATATCATTTTTAACTCTAACAAGCTAATACTTTCGAAGATATGATTTTTCAAAATTTCAATGATAGAATTATTCTGGGGCTATTCTATGAATTGTTATAATGTCAACTTTGACGTTGTCTCATTGTAATTCATTCCAGTAATGGTATCAATATGAGAATTAGTATATTATCATACTTTTGTTGTTTGATATTTTCATGCCGATGGTCAATCCATATGATGATGGGAATGGTAATGGTTAATAATATTGAGTTCAGAATATCTCCACTAAAAACAAAACTGGAATTGAGGAATGAATATCTCGGATGAGTTCGTTGTTGGGTAGAATTCGTCTATTGGTTTTGGATTGATAATTTTTGGCACTCTTGTTGAATTTAAATTCTTCTATGATGTTTGAATTCAATTTCTGCTAAGATGAAGTTCTAAATTTCAATAATGAATCGTACTTCTGTTTTCACAGAATGCTATAATTATTCTATCTAAGCTTTATTATATGATCTGTGTTCATACTCGTACATTTCATCCTGTTCTATAAGAGAGAGTCAAATTCATTTCAGCTATTTTAATTTGGTTTCTTCCATGGTGCAGTTCTCAGATTGCTCATTTAATCTTGATAAATAAACTATTATTAGAATTGAATTTCCTTTATGATGCAGTTCTATCATAAGAATACATTGATATAATTCTCAACTCTGAGAAACCAATAGATTTACGTTGTCTGTTTGAACTAGAGCGCCAGAAAGCTCCTGTCCACAGGGCTTGAACCCATTTTTTATTACAAAATTAACAATTTGTGGTTGATATCAGGTTCTTATACTTTAAATAATAAATATTGAAAAATATCCTCCTCCCGCCATTTTCTATTTTCAAAGTTTGAGAAATGCATGCAGTTTTGAAGTTCATGGAGGTTTATAAGGGCTTATACCATTAACCCTCAACAATTTTTTTCTATTGGAAAAATATTGCTTGTGATATATCGTATCAAAGGTAATTCGACGACCATTTCAGTTATGTGAACGAAAATAAAATTTTACCTTAAAATTCTTGCAATAAAAATGTTACGATGAAAAGAAAAATGTATATACACAAGTTGAAAACAGCTGCGAATTAATGTATTAGATCGCAAATAAAACAATGAAAAGGTAAGGATGGTGGTGTCGCTTCCACACACATGAAGGTGTTATTGAAACAAAGTGAGGAGGTCAAGAGAAACTTTAGTTTTTATTGAAAAAATATTCTTTCGTCACTCTAGCAGATCAACTAAAGATGACAAAATGTATGGTATCGTTTTAGTTGCTAACTGATATCTCTAAAGCGAATAATATCATACATCCCGAGAATTTTCCATTCGATATGAATCAATTGAGTGAAAAGCAGCGAATAGAAATCTTGATAATTGTGGGACATAGGGATCGCAAGCGGACCTATGAACAAGTGTGCGAAATTTTTAATGAGCGTTATCAAGACAGAAATCCTATAGGTAAAACTAATGTTTGTCGGGTGGTTAAACATTTCGAACAAACTGGAAATGTTAAAAACACTCCAACATCTGTTAGACCTTCAACTACGACATGTGGTAATAAGGTCCTCGATATATTACTTTCCATAGAAGAGAATCCGAAACAATCTACACGAAACTGGTCGACGAATTCGATATGAGTTT
Source organism: Halyzia sedecimguttata (assembly GCA_937662695.2). Taxonomy (NCBI): domain Eukaryota; kingdom Metazoa; phylum Arthropoda; class Insecta; order Coleoptera; family Coccinellidae; genus Halyzia; species Halyzia sedecimguttata. The sequence goes on along the minus strand of OW569416.2, from coordinate 1,549,342 downwards.
ATGAGTAAGCAGTCAGTTGGTAATCTTATTAGAAAAACTAAGTTTTACCCATACAGGATTCAAAGCACACAAGAATTATCAGATGATGATTCCGACCGACGAGCGCAGTTTTGTGAAGTAACGCAGGAGCGATGCAATGAGGATGATACCTTTTCTTCGAGAATTCTTTACGGATGAAGCTACGTTATACTTGAATGGGTCTGTCTATCGACATAATTGTCGCTTCTAGACCACAGCAAATCCTCATTGGGTGCAGATCGTTCACACCCAACATCCCGAAAAATTAAATGTGTGGTTGGGCACAATTGGCCATCATATTATTGGACCTTTTTTAACAGAAGGAAATTTGACTAGTGACTCTTATCTAGAGTTACTGAGGAATGAAATATTACCTGCAGTCATTGATCTCTTTCCTGGTGTGAATGGTCGACAAGTAGCTGTCAATATTTGGTTCCAACAAGATGGTGCGCCTCCGAATTATGGAATTGGAGTGAGGAGGCACATTTCTTGAGAAATGGATTGGTAGGAGAGGATCAGTTGAATGGCCAACCCGATCTCCCGATTTAAACCCTCTCGATTATTTTCTGAGAGGCCAGAATGCTGTTCAAAATCGGCCAGATAATATGGAAGACCTGCGACTCAAAATTCAGAGAGAAGTTGGAAGAAAACCTATTACGTCGCTTAATAATTCATTGAGGAGTTCCGAAGAACGGCTTGCACTTATTCAAGTAGTCAACGGTGCTCAATTTGAACATTTAATACATTAAAATTATTTTCCATCCTTGAATAGAAAAGTCGTCGATTTCAAAAAGCGAGTAACCATAACCAATTTATTATTTTCTAATGTTTCAATAAGAAAAACAGCACAACCAATTTTCCTTTCATTCGCACCATATTGAGTTACCTTTCATTTGATGTAGCACAATCCATATATTCCCATTTGAAAAAATAAAGTAGAGCGTTGCGGGGGTGAGAAATATCAAATCCAAAAAACCATGCGATAAATTGCTTTTGAAATAAAAATCGACGGGTGCGAGGATTTTCCTCAATAATTCGTCGTAAAAGAATTATTGAGGAGTTACGTTACTTTTTCAAAATTTTATATCTTCTAGTAATACGATATATTTCGCAAAAATTGGCGCGTCGGCATTATACGACTAATTGCCAAGTTTGAATTGCATCGGATCTATATATTTTAAGTTACCGGAGAAATATAGCAACAATATTTCAGATGGGTATAACTCCAAAACCGTTCGGAAGATTATGCTTATTAACGAACTTTACTGTCCCATCTGGATGCTAAACCTACTCTGAAAATTTCAAGTAACTATCTCTTTCTGTTCAAAAGTTATCGTGGAAATGGTCAGCCATCCAGCTACTGAACTCACATAAGGATCCGATCGTGTTCAATTTCAGAAGAATTTACTTGCTGGCACTCTACAACCATGTAATTACCATGTTTGAATTCGATCGGATTTATATTTTTTGAGTTATTGAGGACATAACAACCAAATTTCAGATGGGTATAACTCCAAATTCGTTTGGCCAATTATGCCTATTAACTAACTCGAATGTCGCATTCGGATGGGTAACAAACCCTAAAAATTGCAAGTTGCTACCTCTTTTTGTTCTCAAGTTATCACGAGATATATAATATTTTTTAATAATTTTTTAGAAAATTTCTAGTTATTTGATCCTCACGAAATATTAGGTACATCTTTGTGTCGGTATTTTACAACTAGTTACCAAGTTTAAATTCGATGGAATCTAAATTCTTCGAAAACAAAATCAGTACTCGGAAACCGTTTGACCGATTATGCCCATTACGGAACTTAGCCTTGTCATTTGGATACGCAACCCACCCTGTAAATTTCAAGTCCTTCTCTCTTTTAGTTCGAAAGTTATCGAAGCAACAGCTGGCTGGACAGAATCAAATTTGACCTCGAATTCTTATCAGTGAGACGAACCTAATCCTTTGAGACCATTTCTGGCAAAAAATTACAGACATTTGGGCGAAATGGTAACATGCTGTTCCCCAGAACATGTGCGCAAAAATGCGTTGACAAGTTCCTCCTTAGTTTTTGCGCGCTTATTCCGCTAGGAACAGCGTGCTATCATTTCGACCTGATCTCTGTATTTTTTGAATTTTTTGCCAAAATGGTATCAAACGATTGGGTTCGACTAACTGATGAATAATCCGGGGTCAAATCCAATTCGGTCTGTCTGTCTGGCTGACCGTAAGCACAATAAATCTCGAACGAAATGAGGAAGAAAGTTGAAATTTGCAGGGAAGGTTTGGAGCGTTAATCTCGGATCGAGTTCTCTAATGGGCAAAATCTGCCCAGAGGTTTCAGAGTTATGATCATTTTGAGCTTAAGCTTTTTTTCTGCATATTTCCGAAACTACTCTTTTGATCTGTTCGACGTGGAAATGAAATGGAAGGCTATATTAACACCTCATGTCAATTTCGTCTGTGGCAGTGGCGTAACGTACACCTCCGCAGACACCGTGGTGCAGGGGTGCCCAGGCGTTGGGGGGGGGGGCGGGATTCGAGAGAATATTTAATTAAAATCGGTAATTCTTTTTACAGCCGGGGCTATTTTTAATGCTTTCAACGTCGTGTTAAATAAAAAAATGGGTTCAAGCCCTGTGGACAGGAGCTTTCTGGCGCTCTAGTTCAAACAGACAAATTATATCTCCGAAAGTATTGGTTTCTCAGAGTTGAGAATTATATCAATTTATTCTTATGATAGAACTGCATCATAAAGGAAATTCAATTCAAATAATAGTTTATTTATCAAGATTAAATGAGCAATCTGAGAATGAGAACTGCACCATGGAAGAAACCAAATTAAAATAGCTGAAATGAATTTGACTCTCTCTTATAGAACAGGATGAAATGTACGAGTATGAACACAGATCATATAATAAAGCTTAGATAGAATAATTATAGCATTCTGTGAAAACATAGAAGTACGATTCATTATTGAAATTTAGAACTTCATCTCAGCAGATATTCAATTCAAACATCAAGCTCAGTGGATAGAGCGAGCCGAAGATCTACCCAAAGGATAGTGGACACCATTCACTGTCGGTTCAAAAATTAACAGTGCTGTATCTAAGCTGCCATCAGGATAGAGTAACAAAAATGGAAAAGAACACAACTGACTCTCCTTAGTCGCACAAGCTCCTAGAAGATTTGGGAGGGTCAGTATAATCCTAATCATGTTTATAGCACGCGCGCCAAAGCAGATTGACTTTTTTCACTTTTTCTTTCATTGTTAAGTCACTCTGCTTTTGCGCGCGTGCTATAAACATGATTAGAATCCTTTGGGTAGATCTTCGGCTCGCTCTATCCACTGAGCTTGAAGTACTCATCATTCAATTCAAATTAGCCACCGTGAACACGCGCGCCAAAGAGAACTGACTTCACGTCAGTGCTTTTTTTTTTTTTTCAAGTTCCTTTAACAAATATAGCTATCAATACAGTTTGGCTGTTAGCTTTACCGTAGATCAAAAAAAATTGCGGTTGTGGACCTCCGTTAGGAAAGCAATTGCCTCTTCTCCAAATCCGAACGTATTTTAACATAGATCTACCGAATATAGTTATTTATAAATTTACTTCAGGGCTACCATACAGACATTTCAACTTGGAAACACCGCTATTTCCCCCAAACTGACTTGTGTCCGTGCACTGAATTGACATGAATATTCTTTTAAAACCTCACAATATCGGCTCATTACTCCCAACATAACCCAAACAACCCAAAACCATTCACTTCTAGTGTGCGCATGCGCAATATACTCGTGGCTGCAAGTCCTCCCAAAATTACACACCTTACAAAAAACTCCAATTCTCCAACACTAGTGGTTCAGGAGATATCGCTTCTTGAATCCACGCATGCGTAGACCCTCACCAGGGGATTCTATAGAGGAATAGCATCCGCCACCCCAAAATCCCAATCCTCTCTGACGAAAGCACCAGCAGTTAAATCACTGTTGGTCTGCTCATGCGCATAATGAAAAAATGGGTTCAAGCCCTGTGGACAGGAGCTTTCTGGCGCTCTAGTTCAAACAGACAAATTATATCTGGTATTGGTTTCTCAGAGTTGGGAATTATATCAATATATTAATATGATAGAACTGCATCAAAAAGGAAATTCAATTCAAATAATAGTTTATTTATGAAGATTAAATGAGCAATCCTGAGAATGAGAACTGCACCACATTTTCAAATTTTTTTTTTGACACTTTGCGGTAATCTGGTCAATACAAAACTTCACATGCGTATAAAGGTCATGATTCTACTGTCTTCTACAGTCTGGTGCTAAATTTCAGATAGATCGAGTGATCGGTTTCGGAAATATTCATAAAAAATATTTTTACTAAAATCGGCCATAACTCCGAAACCCCTTGATGGTTAACGCCCATTAACGAACTTGTCCGAGATATTTACGCTCCAAAACCACCTTGCAATTTTCAATCCGCTAACTCCTTTCGTTCGGAGTTATCGTGCCTACGGCCGGTCGGCCGGCCGGACAGAATCGATTTCGCACTCGGATTCTTGATCAGTGAGTCGAACCAAATCATTTGAGACCATTTTCAGCCAAAAATTCCAAAATTACAGACACTTGGGCAAATTGATAAGCATTCTGTTCCGAGGAACTAGAGCGCCAAAAAAACAAGTTTCGTATGACAATTGCGCAAAACAGGTTTAAAGTACCTACAAATAGTAGGTATTCCATAAAACATGTATAAAATAATAAATTACCTTGTAATCGATCAAAAATTTCCTGATCTACGTTCACAAAATTTTCTCCTCTCTCGAACTTTGGAATTATGCTTTCAAATTTACGTAATATTTTCAAACATTTTCGGGTGAGGTCCCCGTTGCATCGCTAAAATACGAGTATTTCAACCCCAATATTCTTGAAGTTACAATATTCCCTTCTGTCAAGTTGACTTTATGGCAATTCATATACATAGAATATACATAGAATAATTATATCAACCTGTGAAATACGATTTACATTGAAATTTTGAAAAATCATATCTCCGAAAGTATTAGCTTGTGAGAGTTAAAAATAATATGAATGGATTTTTATGATAAAACTGCTTATTAAAAAAAATTTAATTTGGAATTTGTTCTGTAAAAAAAAAATTTTTTTTTTATTACTCTGAAACCTTTTGTCCGATTTTACCCAGTAACGAACTTAGCCGATATATTCATCCCCCAAACCTACTCTGAAAATTTCAACTCTCTAGCTCATTCCGTTCGAGAGTTATCGTGCCTACGGCCGGACGGCCGGACTGGCCGGACAGAATGAATTTCGACCACGGATTCTTGATCAGTGAGTCGAACCAAATCGTTTAAGACCATTTTCATCGAAATTTTCGAAAATTACAGACATTTGGGCAAATTGATAAGCACTCAGTTCCGAGGAACTAGAGCGCCAAAAATGCCCGTAAGGGGTAACATCAATTTCGAAATTAGCCCCAGGGCCACGGTACGGACACTTTAACTCGGAAACAACGCTACATCCCCCAAACCGACTTTTCCTTGCACTGAATTGCCATGAATATTCTTTTGAAACCTCACGATATCGGCTCAGCACTCCCAACATAACCCGTACAACCCAAAAACAGTCACTTCTCTTCTGCGCATGCGCAATCTACTTGCGGCTAAAAGTCCTCTCAAAATCACACACCTTACAAAAAACTCCGATTCTCCAACACTAGTGGTTCGGGAGATATCGCATCTTTAATCTACGCATGCGCAGACCCTCATCAGGGATCTGGATTATATGGAGGAATAGCATCCGCCACCCCAAAACCCCAATCCTCTCTGACGAAAACTACAGCAGTTAAATGACTTCTCATCTGCGCATGCGCACAACGAAAAATGCCCGGAAAAGGCAGCATGAACCTCAAAATAATAGGTTTCGGCATTTAAAGCAAAGTATTCCGCAAAATGGTAGTAATTTTTTGATTTTTTTCATGTCACGTGATCTTCACGAAATTTTGCAAAAGTGTTTGCATTGGTCTTTTGCATCTAACTACTGAGTTTCAATTTAATCAGATCAGTATTTTTCGAGTTATCGTGAAAACAAAATTTTAAAATTTTTGAAATTTTTTTTCGCCACTTTAGGGCCGTCCGGTAATAACAAAACTTCGCAGGCATATAAAGGTCATGATTCTACAATTTGATGCCAAGTTTCAGAAAGATCGAGTGATCGGTTATGGAAATATTCATACAAAAACGGTTTGACTAAAAACGGCCTTAGCTGCGAAACCGCTCGGTGGATTTCGCCCGTTAACGAACTTGTCCGAGATATTTACGCTACAAAACTACCCTGAAAATTTCAACGCTCTAAGTCGTTCCGTTCGAGAGTTATCGTGCTAACGGTTGGCCGGACCGGACGGACAGAATTTAATTTGACCTCGAATTCTTCATCAGGGATACGAACCCAAACGTTTGAGACCACTTTCGAAAAAAAATTTGAAAAATACAGACATTGTGACGAAATGATAGCACGCTGTTCCTTGCGGAACACGCGCGCAAAAAGTATGATATTATATTATTACTAGCTGGCCCGGCAGACTTCGTACTGCCCTCCAACTCCAACTCCAACTCCAACTCCAACTCCAACTCCAACTCCAACTCCAACTCCAACTCCAACTCCAACTCCAACTCCAACTCCAACTCCAACTCCAACTCCAACTCCAACTCCAACTCCAACTCCAACTCCAACTCCAACTCCAACTCCAACTCCAACTCCAACTCCAACTCCAACTCCAACTCCAACTCCAACTCCAACTCCAACTCCAACTCCAACTCCAACTCCAACTCCAACTCCAACTCCAACTCCAACTCCAACTCCAACTCCAACTCCAACTCCAACTCCAACTCCAACTCCAACTCCAACTCCAACTCCAACTCCAACTCCAACTCCAACTCCAACTCCAACTCCAACTCCAACTCCAACTCCAACTCCAACTCCAACTCCAACTCCAACTCCAACTCCAACTCCAACTCCAACTCCAACTCCAACTCCAACTCCAACTCCAACTCCAACTCCAACGTGAACTCCAACTCCAACGTGAACTCCAACTCCAACGTCAATGCAAACCTCAACGCCATCGACAACTCCAACCCTAAGGCCAACTCCAATTCAAATTGATCGTAGCACTATCTGTCGGGACAAACTAAAATTAAAATAGAATAATATTGAATGCGATGATAGCGCCATCCGTTGAATCTGATGTAAAACATTCCAAAATCAAAAACTCCTTACAAAAAAAAAACATCTGAATACACAAAATTATTTATACACACTTCAAAACTCTTTAAAAAAAAATTGGTTCAAGCACTGACGTGAAGTCAGAAGCTTTTGCGCGTATGTTCTATTGTCCATTCTTCTGTATTGGACACCCTTAATCGAATTTACCATGGTAAATTATGTTGTCCATTCTCCTGTATTGGACACTCTTAATTCGAATTAAGTGTCCAATACGGGAATCTGTATTGGACACCCTTAATCGAATTTACCATGGTAAATTATGTTGTCCATTCTCCTGTATTGGACACTCTTAATTCGAATTTACCAAGGTAAATTCGAATTAAGTGTCCAATACGGGAGAATGGACAACATAATTTACCATGGTAAATTCGATTAAGGGTGTCCAATACAGAAGAATGGACAATAGAACATACGCGCAAAAGCTTCTGACTTCACGTCAGTGCTTGAACCAATTTTTTTTTTCGTGATTTTTTTTGAAATTTTCTAGGGGTACGGTTCTTACAAAATTTTGAACACGTCTTTATGTTGATTTTCTACTACTAGTTACCAAGCTTCAATTCGATCGAATATTTATTTTTTCAGTTATCAAGAAAATAATATTCCAGGTGGGTATAACTCGGAAACCGTTGGACCGATTATGCCCAAAAACGAACTCAACTCTCCCTTTCGGATACGCAACCTACCCTGAAAATTGCAAGTCCCTATCTCCTTTGGTTCGAAAGTTATCGAGGCACACAAGAATGCTCCAATCTCCAACAATATTAAACCGATCGTATTAAAACTTGAAACTTAGCGGAATAGTTAGGTTATGAAGGCTCTTGCAAAATTTCATCAATTTCTAACGATTAGTTACTGATATATAGAATTTTTTTTTTTTATTTTCAATGATTTATTAAAAATTTTCTACAACTGCTGTCCTCACCAAATTTTGCAAACATTTCCGCGTTGGCATTCTACAACTAATAACCATGTTTGAATTCAATCGGTTCAGTACTTTTCGAGTTAATGAGGAACAAAAACCACGAAATTTCAGAAAATTTCAGATGGCTATAACTCTAAAACCATTTGGCCGATTATGCTCATAAACAAACTGAAATGTCGCGTTCTGGTACTCATCCTAACCTGAAAATTTCAAGCCGCTATCTCATTCCGTTATCAAGTAATCGTGACAACAAAAATATTTTTTAATAATTTTTTTAAAATTTTCTAGCCTTATGATTCGCACAAAATTTCACAAGCGTGCTTAGGCTCATATTCTACAACTACTCACCAAGTTTCAATTCGATCGGATTTATATTGGTTTAAAACAAAATTATTACTCGGAAACCGCTGGGCCGATTATGCCCATTAACGAACTTGTCCGTCGTATTGGGATGCGCCACCTACCCTGAAAATTTCAAGTCGCTAGCTCTTTTCGTTCTCAAGTTATCGTGGCAACGGCCGGACGGCCGGACGGCCGGCCGGACAGAACGAAATTTGACCTCGAATTCTTCATTGAAGAGTCGAACTTAATCGTTTGAGACCATTTTTTTCAAAAAATTCGAAAGTTACAGACATTTGGGCAAAACTATAACGCGATGTTCCCCAGAACATACGCGCAATAATTACATTTAATATTTTACACAGCACATGAATTGAATAACAAATTAATCGTAGCACCATCTGTCGGGACAAACTAAAATTGAATGCGATGATAGCGCCGTCCGCCGGATCTAATGTAAAACATTCCAAAATCAACAACTCCTTATAAATAAGAAATTAATTGAAAAAACATTTTCCAGTAGACCAAATTGTAAATCTAAACCATTCTCGAATCTCCACGAACACACACAAAAAATTTCATCAAAATCGGTCTAGTCGAAGTTACACATCGTGTTGCAAATTGGCGGAGGTGCCAGGTATACCATCAAAGAAAGGATAATTATGGTGAGCAATGAAAACTTTGGTTCTCCCCGTCATTTTTAGTAAATCTAAACCATTCTCGAATCTCCACGAACACACACAAAAAATTTCATCAAAATCGGTTCAGTCGTTTAGGAGGAGTTCAGTCACATACACACGCACACAAGAAATATATATATTAAGATTATTATTATTATTATTATTAAATTCTTTATTGCATCAATATAAGTTTCATACATTTTTAAGTTATTGTGCAAATGGTGGACATATCGCCAAGCAATTTCTTCCTGCCAACCAAAGGTAATTTGTTAGTAACTATACTCAAATCTGTATGCAACTAGAGTAAGTAGATTTAAATAAAACCAAAACAAAAATGAAAATAACTGACATTCACTGAATTCAATTGAACTTGCTCCAGAATAGGGAAAAAGGGGAAAGGGGGAGGGAGAAGGATAACTGTCTATGAATAGAAGGACTATGACAAACGTGCGAGGTCTCAAGTAAGTGTGATAGGTGAAGAATTCAAGTATCTCTTGAGGGAAAACCTAAACGAAAGATATGTTAATTTCCGAACGATATCCGAAGGCAGACGATTCCAAAGCCGGGGAAAAACAACTGTAAAGCTATTCAAGCATACACCAGTCGAGTGGAGTGGTATCCTCAAGGTGAAGTTGGAGAGTGCCCTTGTCTGACGAACCCCATCCCCCAGAAGACAAAGACCATCATACAGGTATTTAGGTTCGCGCGAGCTCAACACTTTGTACCCCAGTAGAAGAAGATGCCAAATTCGACGCTGTTTGATGGGCAGTAATCCAAAATTTTGCCTGTATTGACTTATGCGATCAAACTTTCTTAAGTTGTAGACAAATCGTACACCTGCATTTTGTAAACGCTCCAGTTTCATCAGCTGTGTGGTTGTGAGACCCATGTAGGCTACATCAGCATAATCGAGTATAGGAAGCACAAGAGAGAAGAATAAGGTTTTCCTGGTTTCAAAGGGCAAGAAGTTCTTTAAAAGTCGGAGTTGATTTAAGCTATGGAAAATTTTCGAACTGACAGAATCTACCTGACTATTCCAGGATAAGGTTTCGTCTAATATGATGCCAAGGTTTCTAACCTCGTTAGAGTAGGGAACAACAGCATTGTTGAGAACAATTTTATTATTTACTTTGTCGATAAAACTTCTTTTTGTGCCAAAGATGATCGACTTAGTTTTGGTAGTATTCAGAGTCAGACCTATGCTCCCAGTGACAACAGATAGGCGTGAAAGATTCTTGTTCAACTTTTCAATAGTAGCCGAGAAATCCTCAAGGGAAGTGTGGACATAAATTTGAAGGTCATCCGCAAAAAGGTGAAAATTAAGGTCCAAGCAATCAGTAAGTGAGGAGATGTAAATAGAGAACAAAAGAGGACCCAACACACCCCCCAGTGGTACACCCGATAAAGTGGCTACCCAATCTGAGGAGCCGTCACCCACCACAACAGATATTTTGCGATCATTCAGATAAGACTAGAAGAAGGCAACGGCACGCTCATCAAAACCTAGTAGACTCAACTTGGCTAAAAGTATATCGAAGTCGAGAGAGTCGAAGGCCTTACTAAAGTCCAAGAGTACCAAAACAGTTAGTAGTCTTTTATCCAAGGCCATGCTGATATCATCAGTTATTTTAGAAAGGGCAGTTGTTGTGCTATATTTATGACGATAACCTGACTGGTAACAATTATGAAGATTATTTTTACTTAAATAAGTAAGAGTTTGGCCACTAATGATCTTCTCAAAAATTTTAGAGAGAGTAGGGAGTATGGAAATGGGTCTAAGGTCACCTGGATTCGTGGGATTTTGGCACTTTGGTATGGGAGTGATTTTAGCATATTTCCATGCACTGGGAAAAATGCCTGTTTGAAGTGAAATATTAAAGATATGTGACAACACAGGGAGAATCTCATTCACAATTGGCCTCAGCTGGCCCACTCCAACACCATCGGATCCAACCGACCCAGAACTAACATCTCGCAGAGCAGTTCTAATATCATCCTCATTAATGGGTACAAAAGCGAACACACCACCTAATGGAGAACATGAGCTGAACTTCTTCAATGTATTTGTCTTGAGCTTTTCATTAATCCCGATACCAGAAGCAGAGAAATGTTGGGCAAGTAGAGATAGATCAAAATTTGTGCAAGGTGAACTGTGCTTCTCGCCCACACCAACTGAGCGCAAAGTTTGCCAGACTTTCTTTGGTGGTGCACCATTAAGATGTTCGTGGAGATAATTTCTCTTTGCACTTCTGCACATCCGATTGCAAGAGTTCCTCGCAATACGATAGTGTTCCCTACTTACGTCAGTAGGATTCGCGATGTAGAATGCCTTCAGCCTGTCACGCCGTTTCATTGCAATCTTGATCTCCTCAGATAACCAAGGGCACGGGGAATGTCTAACTTTAATGAGTTTCAGAGGCGCCAATTCATCGTAAATTTTCAGTATTAATTCGTTAAAAAGGGCCACCTTTGCGTCCAATGTATGAGCATGATAAACCGACTCCCAATCAGCATCCCCCACAGATTGTACCAACTTCATCAGATCGACACCTCTCAAGTCGCGACATTCAATAATTCGAGGCTTAGGTTTAGGGCACTTGAATCTGAACCCCGCAAATATGAGATCGTGACGGGAAAATTGATAAGCATGCCGCTGCCCACTGGCAACCACTCTGTTCGGAACAGATGTTATAAACAAGTCTAGTAACGTATCAATGGTGGCACTGTGGTACGTGGGCTTGTTACTTACTAGTTTTAAGTTATAGGAATCCAATATGTTCCTCATCGACCTCGAACGGGCAGTGTTCTGGATCATACAATTGTTCAGGTCCCCCATCATGATCACATCCGAATAACAAGCAAAAATTTCATCCAATACTAATTCCAACTCGCCTAAATAGTCGTGAATTGGAGGGGAATAAAGAACACCAATACAACACTTTCTATGAAAATCAACCTCAATAAAAAGGTACTCCAATGCAGGTACCGTCCCCGAGCAAGAATGATTTACAACTTTACAAGGGATATTCTCCTTAATATAAATCGCAACTCCACCGCCACGACGGAGATCTCTATCATTCCTCAACAAGACATATCCAGGTAAGCTAACGAATGGTGAACTAATAGTATCCTTGAGCCAGGTTTCACTGACGAGTATGAGGTGATATTTATTGTGCAAAAAAGTATTGACTAGATCGCTATGGTGTGCAATCAAGCTTTGCGCATTAATATGACAGATAAGTAAATTATTCGGAGATATATCGGCAGAACCATCACACTCAGTACCGGCACTAGTTGAAGAATAGTCAGTATCAACAAGATTAATCAGTTCTTCTTCAACATCATCAAAGGATAAGAAAGTTGACTGGGGAGAAGGAGGGGGTGTATAATCTGGAGCAATTACATTCATTATGAAATCTCAAAAATAAAAAAATAAAGAAAAAGAAGCCAATTCAGTTCTGAGAAAGAAAGAAACAGAAGATTTCTGCATACAATTCAAAAAGGAAAAGAAAAATGAGATACAGCAAATTACGTACGCCAAATGAATTATCTAACACCCCGAAAGAATTACAGCGTAACAGAACACAAAAAAAAGAGATAAAAACTACACAGTCGCCTTCACCTGCCTACTTCTTGTCTGTCTCTGGGAGCCCTGCGGAATCGAAGCAGCCTCAACTTCCACAGTGCGTCTCAAGTCAGGAATCTGCAGTGATGACGAAACCATAACCTTCCGGTCGCCCACCGCCACATGGACTGAACCATTCTGGGTCCACACTTTTCCGGGACCAAATACCATTCTGCACTCCCTGAACAAGTCCTGTCCATGCTTGGTGAGAAATTCCGTGATCAACGTCTTAGTTCCTTTCAATCTACTTTTCGAAGACCATACTAGATGTTTATATTTATATTTACTGAATTTAACTAATAGGGGCCTTGGACTCCCTCTATTGTTTCCTCTGGCTTTGCCCAAGCGGTGTACATCTTCAACACACTCTTCAAAAGGGGGGCCATCTCCGAGATTGAGCTTCATGAAGATACTTTTCATGAGCAAGCCAAGGCCTTCATTTTCCTCCTCCCTCAAGCCATGTATCGAAATACAATTTTTTCTTGATTCATTTTCCAGGGCATCCACACGACTATCAATATTATTGAATAGTTTTTTAATGTGAGATAAGGAGGATAACATTTGGTCTCTGAAGGAGGAAAAATCCTTATTCAAAGCGTCCAGACTTGGAGGCGTATTTGGAGCGTTGACAAGTTGCTCTAACCTTGAATTAAACGCAGCAATGGAATCGTCAAAATGCTTTTCTAGCCTCTTGAACTCAACGATGTGATCCATTTCACAGTGATGATATCCGATGAGCCAACACAACCAACAACAATAATTTCACCAAAGATAAGAGTGAAAGCATCCGATGAACACTTAATGTTTACATCAACTTTATTCACCTCAGAAATGAATACTGTTTATATTTTAGACGTGAAGTATCGAAACTTTAATAATGGTGTTTGAAGTCTTATATACACAAATGAACACTAGTGTGCAGTATAAGTATGATTCTTGTTTATTTCGAGGGTGTAGAAAAAAGAATGAGCACCTAGGCGAGGACGCGTCTCATCTCCACGAGTGTTCGACTACTTCTATAATATAATTCTCATATTTATACGATTGCTGGAATGAATGACAATCAGACAACGTCATGTCTCAGGAAAATAAGTTGACATTATAACAATTCATAGAACACCCACAGAATAATTCTATCATTCTGTGAAAACGTAGAAATACGATTGAAAAATAGTATCTCCGAAAGTATCAGCTTGTTGGAGTTAAAAGTGATATGAATGGATTCTTATGGTAAAACTGCTTATTGAAAAAAATTTAATTTGGAATTTGTTCTGTAAAAAAAATTTTTTTTTGTTACTCCGAAACCATCTGTCCGATTTTGCCCAATAACGAACTTAGCCGAGATATTTATCCCTCAAACCTACTCTGAAAATTTCAACTGTCTAGCTCATTCCGTTCAAGAGTTATCGTGCCTACGGCCGGCCGGCCGGCCGGACGGCCGGACCGGCCGGACAGAATGAATTTCGACCACGGATTCTTGATCAGTGAGTCGAACCAAATCGTTTAAGACCATTTTCATCGAAAAATTCGAAAATTATAGACATTTGGGCAAATTGATAAGCACTCAGTTCCGAGGAACTAGAGCGCCAAAAAGAGTATACGGTGACCGACCTCAACAACAATCAAACGGTGATTTAAAATAGCTGAAATGAATTTGACTCTCTCTTATAGATGACATGTACGAGTATGAACACGGATCATATAATAAAATATAGATAGAATAATTATAGCATTCTGTGAAAACATAGAAGTACGATTCATCATTGAAATTTCGAAAAATCATATTTCCGAAAGTATTAGCCTGTTGGAGTTGAAAATGATATCAATGGATTTTTATGGTGAAACTGCATCTTAAATAAAAAAAAAAAAGCACTGACGTGAAGTCAGTACTCTTTGGCGCGCGTGTTCACGGTGGCTAATTTGAATTGAATGATTCAAAAATTAACAGTGCTGTATCTAAGCTGCCATCAGGATAGAGTAACAAAGTTGGAAAAGAACACAAGTGACTCTCCTTAGTCGCACAAGCTCCTAGAAGATTTGGGAGGGTCAGTATAATCCTAATCATGTTTATAGCACGCGCGCCAAAGCAGATTGACTTTTTACACTTTTTCTTTCATTGTTAAGTCAATCTGCTTTTGCGCGCGTGCTATAAACATGATTAGGATTATACTGACCCTCCCAAATCTTCTAGGAGCTTGTGCGACTAAGGAGAGTCACTTGTGTTCTTTTCCAACTTTGTTACTCTATCCTGATGGCAGCTTAGATACAGCACTGTTAATTTTTGAATCATTCAATTCAAATTAGCCACCGTGAACACGCGCGCCAAAGAGTACTGACTTCACGTCAGTGCTTTTTTTTTTTTTTTCAAGTTCCTTTAACAAATATAGCTATCAATACAGTTTGGCTGTTAGTTTTACCGTAGATCAGAAAAAAATTCGGTTGTGGGTCCTCCGTTAGGGACGAAATTGCATCTTCTCCAAATCCAAACGCATTTCAATATAGATCTACCGAATATAGTTATTTATAAATACGCCTCAGGGCCACCATACAGACCATTCAAATCGGAAACAACGCTATTTCCCCCAAACTGACTTGTGTCCGTGCACTGAATTGACATGAATATTCTTTTAAAACCTCACAATATCGGCTCATTACTCCCAACATAACCCAAACAACCCAAAACCATTCACTTCTCGTCTGCGCAAGCGCAGTGTACTCGTGGCTGCAAGTCCTCCCAAAATTACACACCTCACAAAAAACTCCGATTCTCCAACACTAGTGGTTCAGGAGATATCGCTTCTTGAATCCACGCATGCGCAGACCCTCACCAGGGGATTCTATAGCGGAAAAGCACCCGCCACCCCAAAACCCCAATCCTCTCTGACGAAAGCACCACCAGTTAAATCACTGATGGT
This sequence comes from Halyzia sedecimguttata, assembly GCA_937662695.2. Classification (NCBI taxonomy): domain Eukaryota; kingdom Metazoa; phylum Arthropoda; class Insecta; order Coleoptera; family Coccinellidae; genus Halyzia; species Halyzia sedecimguttata. The sequence goes on along the minus strand of OW569416.2, from coordinate 1,533,560 downwards.
CTGCTCATGCGCATAACGAAAAATGCCCGTAAGGGGTTACATCCATTTCGAAATTAGCCCCAGGGCCACGGTACGGTCACTTTAACTCTGAAACAACGCTACAGCCCCCAAACTGACTTGTCCTTGCACTGAATTGCTATGAATATTCTTTTAAAACCTCATAATATCGACTCAGCACTCCCAACATAACCCATCCAACCCAAAAACAGTCACTTCTCTTCTGCGCATGCACAATCTACTCGCGGCTAAAAGTCCTCTCAAAATAACACACCTTACAAAAAACTCCGATTCTCCAACACTAGTGGTTCAGGAGATATCACATCTTTAATCCACGCATGCGCAGACCCTCAACAGGGGATTCTATGGAGGAATAGCATCCGCCACCCCAAAACCCTAATCCTCTCAGACGAAAACACCACCAGTTAAATCACTGATGATCTGCTCATGCGCATAACGAAAAATGCCTGTAAGCGGTAACATCAATTTCAAAATTAGCCCCAGGGCCACGGTACGGACACTTTAACTCGGAAACAACGCTACATCCCCCAAACTGACTTGTCCTTGCACTGAATTGCTATGAATATTCTTCTAAAACCTCATAATATCGACTCAGCCCTCCCAACATAACCCATCCAACCCAAAAACAGTCACTTCTCTTCTGCGCATGCGCAATCTTCTCGCGGCTAAAAGTCCTCTCAAAATAACACACCTTACAAAAAACTCCGATTCTCCAACACTAGTGGTTCAGGAGATATCACATCTTTAATCCACGCATGCGCAGACCCTCAACAAGGGATTCTATAGAGGAATAGCATCCGCCACCCCAAAACCCTAATCCTCTCTGATGCAAACACCACCAGTTAAATCACTGATGGTCTGCTCATGCGCATAATGAAAAATGCCTATAAGGGGTAACATCAATTTCAAAATTAGCCCCAGGGCCACGGTACGGACACTTTCACTCGGAAACAACGCTACATCCCCCAAACTGACTTGTCCTTGCACTGAATTGCTATGAATATTCTTTCAAAACCTCATAATATCGACTCAGCACTCCCAACATAACCCATCCAACCCAAAAATAGTCACTTCTCTTCTGCGCATGCGCAATCTACTGGCGGCTAAAAGTCCTCTCAAAATAACACACCTTACAAAAAACTCCGATTCTCCAACACTAGTGGTTCGGAAGATATCGCATCTTTAATCTACGCATGCGCAGACCCTCATCAGGGATCTGAATTCTATGGAGGAATAGCATCCGCCACCCCAAAACCCCAATCCTCTCTGACGAAAACTACAGCAGTTAAAGGACTTCTCATCTGCGCATGCGCAATACGGAAAATGCCCGGAAAGGGCAGCATGAACCTCAAAAACATATGTTTCGGCATTAAAAGCAAAGTATTCCGCAAAATAGTAGTAATTTTTTTATTTTTTTCATGTCACGTGATCTTCACGAAATTCTGCAAAAGTGTTTGCTTTGGTCTTTTGCATCTAACTACTGAGTTTCAATTTAATCAGATCAGTATTTTTCGAGTTATCGTGAAAACAAAATTTTCAAATTTTCAAAAATTTTTTTTGCCACTTTAGGGCCGTCCGTTCAACACAAAACTTCGCAGGCATATAAAGGTCATGATTCTACAATCTGATGCCAAATTTCAAAAAGATCGAGTGATCGGTTCCGGAAATATTCATAAAAAACGTTTTTATTAAAAACGGCCTTAACTCCGAAACCGCTCGGTCGATTTCGCCCGTTAACGAACTTGTCCGAGATATTTACGCTACGAAACTACCTTGCAAATTTCAACGCTCTAAGTCGTTCCGTTCGAGAGTTATCGTGCTAACGGCCGGACCGGCCGGCCGGACCTGCCGGCCGGACCGGCCGGCCGGCCGGCCGGACCGGACGGACAGAATTGAATTTGACCTCGAATTCTTCATCAGGGAGTCGAACCCAATCGTTTGAGACCATTTTCGAAAAAAAATTCGAAAAATACAGACATTGTGACGAAATGATAGCACGCTGTTCCTTGCGGAACACGCGCGCAAAAATTGAATTTGAAATTCGTTACTTAAAAAAAATCTTTTTTTTAGTTACTCCGAAACCATCTGCCCTATTTTGCTCAATAACGAACGTAGCCGATATATTCATCTCCCTAACCTACTCTGAAAATTTCAACTGCCTAGCTCATTCCGTCCGAGAGTTATTGTAGAAGTTTTATTTTTAAATTTTCAAAATTTTTTTTTGACGCTTCGCGGTAACCTGATCAATACAAAACTTCACATGCGTATAAAAGTCATGATTCTACAATTTAATGCTAAATTTCAGGTAGATCGAGTGATCGGTTTCGGAAATATTCATAAAAATTGTTTTTACTAATAACGGCCATAACTCCGAAACCGCTCGATGGATTTCGCCTATTAACGAACTCGTCCGAGATATTTACGCCCCAAACCCACCTTGGAAATTTCAATCCTCTTACTCCTTTCTTTCGAGAGTTATCGTGCCTACGATAACAGAATCGATTTCGACCTCGGATTCTTGATCAGTGAGTCGAACCAAATCGTTTGAGACCATTTTCATCGAAAAATCCGAAAATTACAGACATTTGGGCAAATTGATAAGCACTCTGTTCCGAGGAACCAGAGCGCCAAAAATACAAGCATAACGTGGGAAACGGGCTTGCGGGCAAGCCTCGAATAAGTTTGAGAAGGTACCTGTCGCGCCGCAGCGGCTTACAGTTTCGTTTGTTCGTACTCTAGAAGCTAGAAGTCTAGATGGTTTCTGAAAAACTAACATATTTCAAATTCAATATTTATTTAAGATGCAGTTTCACCATAAAATCCATTGATATCATTTTCAACTCCAATTAGCTAATACTTTCGGAGATATGATTTTTCGAAATTTCAATAATGAATAGTACTTCTATGATTTCACAGAATGCTATAATTATTCTATCTATGCTTTATTATATATATGATCTGTGTTCATACTCGTACATGTTATCCTGTTCCATAAGAGAGAGTCAAATTCATTTCAGCTATTTTAATTTGAATTCTTCCATGGTACAGTTCTCATTCTCAGATTGCTCATTTAATCTTGATAAATAAACTATTATTTGAATTGAATTTCCTTTATGATGCAGTTCTATCATAAGAATACATTGATATAATTTCCAACTCTGAGAAACCAATACTTTCGGAGATATAATTTGGCTCTTTGAACAAGAGCGCCAGAAAGCTCCTGTCCACAAGGCTTGAACCAATTTTATCCAATATTTTCATTCAATTTCTCCAAAAATATAGATTTGATCGTGTCCAAATCTGGAACTTGGCTATAAGGTTTTTTAAAGACTCTCGCAAAATTTCAGCCATATCGGGCGGATAGTTTCTGAGATACAAACCGCCGTATTCACAAAGCATTCAATCTCCGTTAAGTCCTAACTGAGGTCCTCAGTTAAGGATAAATAAGAATCGCAACCTCAGTTAACGTATGTACATAATGGTGGTGAAACATGCCTGATTAACATTAATTTCCACGTTAAGTGAGGTTGCGATTCTTAGTTATCCTTAACTGAGGACCTCAGTTAAGATTTAACGGAGATTGAATGCTTTGTGAATACGGCGGTAAATGTTTTTCAATGATTCTACATCTAATTACAATGTTTGAATTGTATCGGATCTGTAATTTTAGAAAGATTGGGGAAATGACAATAAAATTTCAAATGGGTATAACTCCAAAACTGTTTGGCCGATTATTCCTCTGAATGCATCTACCCCAAAAATAGCAATTCGGTATCTCTTTCCGTTCGCAAGTTATTGTGGTAAAGGTCGCCCGTCCAGATACTGAATTTGCCAAATCTGCTCGGTTTCGAGTATTTTTTTGATAACTCCTACAATATAGATCCGATCATGCTCAAATTTGGAAATTGGCTTTAGAGTTAGTATTTGGTGGCTCTCGCAATATCGGACAGATATTTTCTTAGATACATAAATATTTTTAATAATTTTTTAAAATTTTTCTAGTGATACGAACCTTAGGAAATTTCGCGAGAGTTTATGTGTCGGCTTTCTACAATTAGTAACCAAGTTTCAATTCGATCAGATCTCTATTGTTGAAAAACAAATGTTCTACTCGTGAACCGATAAGCCGATTATACCCATTAACGTCGCATTGATAATCGCAACCTACTCTGAAAATTTCAATTTGATATCTCTTTCCGTTCGGAAGTGTTTTTCAAGAATATTTCCGAAACCGATCACTCGATTTATCTTAAATTTAACATCAGATTGTAGAATCATGACCTTTATATGCGTGCAAAGTTTTGTATTGATTCGAAATCCTACATGGAATATCTCCAACATCTGGTACACATTTTTCATTTCGACGTGTTTTTGCACATTTATCTGAATGAATGCGATATGTACGAAGGCAATTGATTAAAATATGGACCAGTAACTAGCGTGCCAAATGAATTAATACGTGAACGATGTGTGGGATTTTAAATAGCTTTTCAAATTTTGTCTGAATGGTTAACGACTGAGGGTGTAACTGCTTCTTTTGGGTATTTTTGCGCGTATGTTCTGGGGAACATCGCGTTATAGTTTTGCCCAAATTTCTGTAACTTTCGAATTTTTTGAAAAAAATGGTCTCAAACGATTAAGTTCGACTCCCCAATGAAGAATTCGAGGTCAAATTTGATTCTGTCCGGCCGGCCGTCCGGCCGTTGCCACGATAACTTGAGAACGAAAAGAGCTAGCGACTTGAAATTTTCAGGTTAGGATGTGCACCAGAACGCGACATTTTAGTTTTTTTATGAGCATAATCGGCCAAACGGTTTAAGAGTTATAGCCATCTGAAATTTGGTGGTTTTTTGTTCCTCATTAACTCCAAAAATACTGAACCGACTGAATTCAAACATGGTTATTAGTTGTAGAATGCCAACGCGGAAATGTTTGCAAAATTTGGTGAGGATAGCATTTGTAGAAAATTTTTAATAAATTATTGAAAATAAAAAAAAAAATTCTATATATCAGTAACTATCCGTTTGAAATTGCTGAAATTTTGCAAGAGCCTTCATAACCTAATTCTACTGCCAAGTTTCGAGTTTTAATACGATCGGTTGACTATTGTTGGATATTCGAGCATTCTTGTGCGAGTTCAGTAGATGGGTGACCGTTGCCTCGATAACTTTCGAACGAAAGGAGATAGGGACTTGCAATTTTCAGGGTAGGTTGCGTATCCAAAAGGGAAAATTGATTTCGTTTTTGGGCATAATCGGTCTAACGGTTTCCGAGTTATAGCCACCTGGAATATTATTTCCTCGATAACTTAAAAAATATAGACTCGATCGAATTGAAGCTTGCCAATTAGTTGTAGAATATTGGCTTGAAGACGTGTGTAGAATTTTGTGTGAACCGTATTGCTAGAAAACAAAAAAAAATATTTTTTATGTCACGATAACCTGAGAAAGGAAAGAGATAGCGATTTGAAATTTTCAGTTTAGGTTGTGCATCTGAATGCGACATTTGAGTTTGTTCATGAGCATAATCAATCGGTCAAACGGTTTTGGAGTTATATTCATCTGAAATTTGATTGTTATTTTCTCAATAACTCGAAAAATATAGAACCAATCCAATTCAAACTTAGTTATTAGTTGTACAATCCAACGCGAAAGTTCTTGCAAAATTTTGTGAAGATCGGATCACTAGAAAATTTTTAAGAAATCATTGAAAAAAAATTATAGATATCAGAAACTATTCATCCGACATGGCTGACATTTTGCGAGAGCCTTCAGAACATAATTCTACTACCAAGTTCCAAGTTTGAATACGATAGGATCTATATATGTACCTATATGAAATTTATTCCATTTTTTTGGCGCTCTAGTTCCTCGGAACTGAGTGCTTATCAATTTGCCCAAATGTCTGTAATTTTCGAATATTTCGATGAAAATGGTCTTAAAAGATTTGGTTCGACTCACTGATCAAGAATCCGTGGTCGAAATTCATTCTGTCCGGCCGGCCGTCCGGCCGTAGGCACGATAACTCTCGAACGGAATGAGCTAGAGAGTTGAAATTTTCAGAGTAGGTTTGGGGGATGAATATCTCGGCTAAGTTCGTTACTGGGTAAAATCGGACAGAAGGTTTCGGAGTAATAAAAAAAAAATTTTTTTTTTACAGAACAAATTCCAAATTAAATTTTTTTTAATAAGCAGTTTTATCATAAAAATCCATTCATATCATTTTTAACTCTAACAAGCTAATACTTTCGGAGATATGATTTTTCAAAATTTCAATGTAAATCGTATTTCACAGGTTGATATAATTATTCTATGTATATTCTATGTATATGAATTGCCATAAAGTCAACTTGACAGAAGGGAATATTGTAACTTCAAGAATATTGGGGTTGAAATACTGGTATTTTAGCGATGCAACGGGGACCTCACCCGAAAATGTTTGAAAATATTACGTAAATTTGAAAGCATAATTCCAAAGTTCGAGAGAGGAGAAAATTTTGTGAACGTAGATCAGGAAATTTTTGATCGATTACAAGGTAATTTATTATTTTATACATGTTTTATGGAATACCTACTATTTGTAGGTACTTTAAACCTGTTTTGGGCAATTGTCATACGAAACTTGTTTTTTTGGCGCTCTAGTTCCTCGGAACAGAATGCTTATCAATTTGCCCAAGTGTCTGTAATTTTGGAATTTTTGGCTGAAAATGGTCTCAAATGATTTGGTTCGACTCACTGATCAAGAATCCGAGTGCGAAATCGATTCTGTCCGGCCGGCCGACTGGCCGTAGGCACGATAACTCCGAACGAAAGGAGTTAGCGGATTGAAAATTGCAAGGTGGTTTTGGAGCGTAAATATCTCGGACAAGTTCGTTAATGGGCGTTAACCATCAAGGGGTTTCGGAGTTATGGCCGATTTTAGTAAAAATATTTTTTATGAATATTTCCGAAACCGATCACTCGATCTATCTGAAATTTAGCACCAGACTGTAGAAGACAGTAGAATCATGACCTTTATACGCATGTGAAGTTTTGTATTGACCAGATTACCGCAAAGTGTCAAAAAAAAAATTTGAAAATGTGGCGCAGTTCTCATTCTCATGATTGCTCATTTAATCTTCATAAATAAACTATTATTTGAATTGAATTTCCTTTTTGATGCAGTTCTATCATATTAATACATTGATATAATTCCCAACTCTGAGAAACCAATACCAGATATAATTTGTCTGTTTGAACTAGAGCGCCAGAAAGCTCCTGTCCACAGGGCTTGAACCCATTTTTTAATATTTAAAACTGTAATTAGATCTTTGTAATACCATTGAATGAAGTGATTCTTGTAAATTAACAAAATTTCTTTATTTGAACAATAAAAATGCATCATTTTATTGAAATAATAGTTAGACTATCCAATTGCTTCTTTTCTTTATAATATTTTTGCTGTAAGTCAGTATAGCTTAGAACTTTCAAAGTAACGTCCTACAATATTTATTTAAATGATATTATAAATAAAAATTGGTTCAAGCACTGACGTGAAGTCAGAAGTTTTGCGCGTATGTTCTATTGTCCATTCTTCTGTATTGGACACCCTTAATCAAATTTACCATGGTAAGTTATGTTGTCCATTCTCCTGTATTGGACACTCTTAATTCGCTTCTGACTTCACGTCAGTGTTTGAACCAATTTTTGCGCGTATGTTCTGGGGAACATCGCGTTATAGTTTTGCCCAAATGTCTGTAACTTTCGAATTTTTTGAAAAAAATGGTCTCAAACGATTAAGTTCGACTCCCCAATGAAGAATTCCAGGTCAAATTTGATTCTGTCCGGCCGGCCGTCCGGCCGTCCGGCCGTCCGGCCGTCCGGCCGTTGCCACGATAACTTGATAACTTGAACAACTCAATTTCCTTAGTCGCACAAGCTCCCATGAGCTTCTGAGTTATCTTCTTGGGGAAGACTTGGGAGGGTCAGTATAATCATTATCATGTTTATAGCACGCCCGTCAAAGCAGATTGACCTCATATGACTTCACGAAAGAAACATGCTAAAGGAGTCTTTACGTGGGGTCAATAGGCTGTGGTGCGCGTGTTATAAACATGATTATGATTATACTGACCCTCCCAAGTCTTCCCCAAGAAGATACCTCAGAAGCTCATGTGAGGTTGTGGGACTAAAGAAAGTCAGTTGTTTTCTTTGTCAACTTTGTTACTCTATCCTTATGCCATCTTATACAGAGCACTCTTAATTTATGACCCGACAGTGAATGGTGTCCATTTCACTCTGGGTAGATCTCCGGTTCGTTCTATCCACTGAGCTTGAAACCCTCATCATTCAATTCAAATTAGCAAACGTGAACACGCGCGCCAAATGGTATTGACTTCACGTCAGTGCTTCTTCATATTTTTTCAATGTTATATATAATTTATTATCCTGAACAATGGATGTGATAATAACTATTATGGGGATATTCATTGTTGTGACTCCAAAATTTAGTCACTTTGATAAGATTCTTTCTCACTTTCATTCAAGCTCATTGAAGACAAATCCATAACCGTTTTATTAATGAATGAAAGTAGGTATATTATTGCTGGATTGTATTTATTTGTCATTGAACGGTGAATTGATTTTATTCAAATTGAATGCTCTACTTCTTCCATATTCATTTTTATATGAAATGCCAATGCAATAATAATATGATAAGAATAATTTTTTGAAAAATTATAAAAGATTTCTTCTTCTTATCGTCTCATATCTTGTCGTAGTATTACGACAAGATATGATACCTTATTTTGTCTGAGAAAACTTACTTTTTCATTGACTAACCAGGATCTTGGATGATTATACAGCTGCAAAAATTCAGAAATCATCTCAATAACCTGTTTTTTATTCCTTCATAGGGAGCTTTATTCAGCACATCTATTCGAACAAAAAGTGTATGAAATTATCCAGTATAGATATGTTACAATTGTCAGTTCGCGAGTATTCGGGACGAACGGGTTAAACGTTTCATTTCGTGAAACAGAAGAACGTCTGCTTATATGTAATTTAATTTCTTACTTCTGTCGAGAGAAAATGGGCCTTCAAACCTTCAAACAGGAAGAAATGTTTTCAGGGAATTTACAAATTCTCGATTTTTCTGACAAAAACGTGGCACTAACATGAATTTACACGGAGAAAAACTTTCCACATATACATTACATCCGCACCTGCGCACTGAAGTACGCCAGAATCCGCTTAGCCTATCTACTTTCAACAAATGATAAATGACCCATGGACTTGGGAAATACTTTTTGGAGTTGAATCTTTCATTATCCATTAAAAAAGCTCATTTAGTTCGTAATTTGGAAAATGCTTAGATAGCAGTCGGAATCGATGAGTTTTCCTATCCCTGACGGACAGAAAATTCAAATTTTAAATCTTTTACTCCAAAATTATCACCTCTACCATGTACCCAATAAAAATACCTCAAAAGCCGAAAAATCGGAAAAAAACTAACGTACCGTTAGACTGATTTCAACTAAATTACATACAGTGTGGAAAATCCAAATGGATTAAATTCATTATTTCGGTTGCTGTAAATATTTATGGAAAATCCCGAAACATGTTAAATTAAGATTCAAATTGTCATTCTTCTTCGTAAAGATGTGAACCCTACCTTCAACCCCCTTCGAAAGACAGGTGAAGCCACCAATTTTTAAAATAGGAAGTATGGGCTTGTGATACATCGTTTGAAATGTTTCGTCATTCTCTATTCAGAAATGTAATGACTTTCATGTTTATTACAAAAATCAAATTAGAAAAACATAAAATCAAGTGATTAGCGAAATTTGATACAATATCAAAAACTAAAATGTAAACAAAAATTATGAATGTTCAAAGTGTTCGCCGCGAACGCCTTGGCAACATATTAACCTCAAATAAAAATTTCTTCCAACATTATTCAACGCCTCAGGAGTGATCATTTTTGCGCGTATGTTCTGGGGAACATACGCGTTATAGTTTTGCCCAAATGTGAAATTTAATTCTGTGGTGCCGTCCGTTGCCACGATAACTTGAGAACGGAAAGAGCTAGCGACTTGAAATTTTCAGGGTAGGTGGCGCATCCCAATACGACGGACAAGTTCGTTAATGGGTATAATCGGCCCAATGGTTTCCGAGTAATAATTTTGTTTTCAACCAAAATAAATCCGATCGAATTTAAACTTGGTGAATAGTTGTAGAATATAGACCTAAGCACGTTTATGAAATTTTGTGAGAATCGTATCTCTAGAAAATTATCAAAAAATTATTAAAAAATATTTTTGTTGTCACGATAACCTGAGAACGGAAAGAGATAGCGGCTTGAAAATTTCAGGTTAGGTTGTGCATCTGAATGCGACATTTGAGTTTGTTTATGAGCATAATCGTCCAAACGGTTTTAGAGTTATAGCCATCTGAAATTTTCTGAAATTTGGATGTTTTTTGTTCCTCATTAACTCGAAGAATACAAAACCGATTGGATTCAAACATGGTTATTACTTGTAGAATGCCAACGCGAAAATTTTTGCAGAATTTCGTGAGGATGGTATAACTAGAAAATTAAAAAAAAAATAATTAAAAATAATTGAAAAAAATTCTATATATCATAAACTATTCGTCCGGCATGGCTGACATTTTGGGAGAGCCTGCAGAACCTAACTCTACTGCAGAATTCCAAGTTTGAACACGATCGGATCTATATTGTTGGAGAACCGAGCAGCCTTTTGTGAGTTCGGTAGGTGGATGCGAATCGTCGTATGATATGTTGTCTATGGTCGTATTTTTGCGAGAACCTTCAAAAATAAAATATGAATGTCATGATGACATATTATTATACATATATATTCATGGTAAAATCGTGTTATTTCATCACAAATCTATAGGAGATTAGATGATAGCCCTACATTAGTGGTCAGACCTGGTTTTGAAAGAGAGGAGGCAACTAAATATTGAAGGGATTTCTATGAACAAGAGTGAATATCTTTGAGGAATAGAGAGGCGATTCTTCTTCAAGAGATCCATGTGCCTTCAGTGGAGTATATTTGCGAGAGGGGATCTTTGAATTTTGCTGAAAGCTTCTGATCTTGTAAGGTGAGAGGCTCATTTGTGGATATTAAATCTCGTGATGGGTAGAGAGGAATTCTAGGCCAGTTTTTCTATCACTAATGAGAATATATCTTTATGTAATAACGGGTGATTTTTTGAGAGCTTTTGGATTTGATTTGAAAAAATTGGTTCAAGCCCTGTGGACAGGAGCTATTGGGCGCATGTTCATCTTCCTTGTGGCCCGTACTGACCAGTAAAGAAAAAAAGCAGTATCATGTTGAATACCTTAATATTATCGAGATTATTATATAATAATCGATGAAAATACTGAGAGAGACCCAGGAAATTTGACACATTTTGTCTTATATCTCCAGAAATTGAAATCGTATAGAGCCAACATTTTGCACAATGTTGCAAAATACTACAATTTACGTTAGTACAAGTTTTTGTTGCAATCTGATGAATAGTTCACGAAAAAAAAATTTTTTTTTCGAAAAAATTAAAAGAAATATTTTTTTAAAAGTTACCAACATTTCGATCATAACAGAATTTGGCCAAAAGTTGCGCGTTTATATCCTCGAACTGACTACCAAGTTTCGATTCAACATCTTCTTTAGTTCCTGAAATATCAGGGAAATAACCTCAAAATTTGAAATGTCTATAACTCCTAAACCGTCTGGCCGATTTTGCCCGTTAACGAACTTAACCGTCGCATTTTGATCAGAAACCTACCCTGAAAGTTTGAAGTCGATAGGACCTTCGGTGCTCCTGTTATCGTGCCTACGGCCGGAAGGCCGGCCGGCCGGCCGGCCGGACGGCACCCTAAAATCTGACACCGGATTCGTGATCAGGGAGTCCGAATTAGTCTATTAGCCAATTTTCAGCTCGAAATTCGAAAATTACAGACATTTGGACGAAATGATAAGACGATGTTCCCCTAGAACATACGCCCAAAAACACATAAAATTCAGAAAAATGTATGGAATTCTTATTTGAGTCGATATAACGATCGATATACTTTAATATTTAAAGATTACTACTAGCGGCCCGGTACGTGCTTCGCTACGTATACATTGAAATAATAAAAAATTGGTTCAAGCCCTGTGGACAGGAGCTATTGGGCGCATGTTCATCTTCCTTGTGGCCCGTACTGACCAGTAAAGAAAAAAAGCAGTATCATGTTGAATACCTTAATATTATTGAGACTATTATATAATAATCGATGAAAATACTGAGAGAGACCCAGGAAATTTGACACATTTTGTCTTATATCTCCAGAAATTGAAATCGTATAGAGCCAAAATTTTGCACAATGTTGCAAAATACTTCAATTGACGTTAGTACAAGTTTTTGTTGCAATCTGATGAATAGTTCACGAAAAAAAAATTTTTTTTTCGAAAAAATTAAAAGAAATATTTTTTTAAAAGTTACCAACATTTCGATCATAACAGAATTTTGCCAAAAGTTGCGCGTTTATATCCTCGAACTGACTACCAAGTTTCGATTCAACATCTTCTTTAGTTCCTGAAATATCAGGGAAATAACCTCAAAATTTTAAATGTCTATAACTCCTAAACCGTCCGGCCGATTTTGCCCGTTAACGAACTTAACCGTCGCATTTTGATCAGAAACCTACCCTGAAAGTTTGAAGTCGATAGGACCTTCGGTGCTCCTGTTATCGTGCCTACGGCCGGAAGGCCGGCCGGCCGGCCGGCCGGCCGGACGGCACCCTAAAATCTGACACCGGATTCGTGATCAGGGAGTCCGAATTAGTCTATTAGCCAATTTTCAGCTCGAAATTCGAAAATTACAGACATTTGGACGAAATGATAGGACGATGTTCCCCTAGAACATACGCCCAAAAATTGGTTCAAGCACTGACGTGAAGTCAGGAGCTTTTGCGGGTATGTTCTATTGTCCATTCTCCTGTATTGCACACTCTTAATTAAATATACCATGGTGAATTCTATTGTCCGTTCTCCTGTATTGGACACTCTCTTAATCGAATTTATCATGGTAAATTCGATTAAGAGTGTCCAATACAGGAGAACGGACAAAAGAATTCACCATGGTATATTTGATTAAGAGTGTCCAATACAGGAGAATGGACAATAGAACATACGCGCAAAAGCTCCTGACTTCACGTCAGTGCTTGAACCAATTTTTTATTTATCTCTTGAAGGCAAATACGTTTAGTATTATTGTATAATTTTTGAGAGAATATTATCATGAATTTCGGTAATCACATGATTTTATTTTTTCTAATTTGATTTTTGCAATAAACATGAGAAACAACAAGAAAAAATTATGATAGTCATATTTTTTTTTATTTCCAGATATAGAGATGGACAACCAATTCGAACAACTCGCTGTACTCAGAAACTCATTCAACAGTGGTTTGACGAGACCCTTGGAATTCCGCAGAAAGCAGATAAAGAGTATTTTGAGATTAATAGAGGAAAACACGGATGAAATAATAGACGCCTTATCAAGTGATGCCCGCAAAAGTAAAACGGAAGTGATTGGTGAAATAGAGATCCTCAAAAATGATGCTCTGCACATGATCTACAACATTTCTCGTTTGGTTAAGCCTAAAAATGTAGCTTCTAATTTGGCTAATATCACAGCTCAGGCACAAATTGTTCCAGAACCTTATGGTGTAGTTCTTGTTATCGCTGCCTGGAACTACCCTCTAGTATTAGCACTAACACCACTTATTGGAGCAATAGCAGCCGGAAACTGCGTTGTAACTAAACCGTCAGAGATGGCCCCAGCAACTGCTCAACTTATCGCTAAGTTACTGCCTCAATATGTTGACAAGAACTGGTGTACAGTTTTCCAAGGAGGACCGACTGAAACTCAACGCTTGTTGGAGAATAGATTCGATTATATCTTCTATACTGGCTCAACAAGAGTTGGTCGCATTATTGCGGAGATCGCCGCGAAACATTTCACGCCAGTGACCTTGGAATTGGGAGGGAAAAGTCCCTGCTATTTGGATTCTTCAGTGGATATTGACATTGCAGCCTCAAGAATACTTTGGGGCAAATCCATTAACGCAGGGCAGGCCTGTATAGCCCCAGATTACATTTTATGTTCTCAGGAAATCGAGAAGAAATTCATAGAGGCATTCAAGAAGGCTCAAAGGGCCCAATTTGGTTTAGAATTAAAATCTTCACCGGATTATTGTAGAATTATAAACATAAATCACTTTAACAGACTTGTTGGACTTTTGGACGGACAAGAGATTGTCTTCGGAGGAAACTATGACGCTAATCAGCTCTACCTGGAATTAACCATCTGTGCCAATGTTGACCCCAACAGTGCCCTCATGAAGGAAGAAATTTTTGGACCCATTCTTCCAATAGTAAGAGTGAAGGATGCCTTGGAAGCTATTACATTCATTAATTCTATGGAGAAGCCTCTGGCACTTTATCTCTTTTCGAATAAGCAGAGAGTTGTTGACCTGTTTATAGAAAGGACGTCAAGTGGAGGTGTCTGTGTTAATGATACCATGATGCATTTCAGCTGTGAAAGTTTGCCGTTCGGTGGCGTAGGATACAGCGGAATAGGATCATACCATGGCGACTTGACCTTTGAAACCTTCTGCCACAAGAAACCAGTTTTGAAGCAATCTATGAAAAGATATGCAGAATTGTTGATGGGTATACGTTATCCGCCATTTACGGACAGGAAGAATGAAATAATGAAACTTGCAATGAAAAAAAGGCGTAACCTAGTGAGCAAACAGTTTCTTATATATATTTTGTTCATACTCATTGGATGTTTGATCACTTATGTTTACCTCGAATGTGGCGAAAGTATTAGGACCTTTTTTTCTTCATTATTTAAGAAGTGAAATGTAATATGTTTATTCTGAAATAATTATTTTTTCCTTATTTGTCATGGTTCACTGAAGAAGAATATTTATTGTGAAGGTATAATTGCTTGTCATGGGGGATATTGTGGCATATCAAAGTGTGAACATGTTAAACTATAAAATTTAGCATATAATCATAATAGAGGTCTGAATATTCAGGAAGTATGAACGGATGCATTTTTGTTGTTACTGTAGCAGATAATGTCGTCAGAAATGGAATTTCTTTCGTCGAACCATTCGAAGAACAATATTATTATGTAAATAAATCATGTTTTCATAAAATAAAATACTATAAAAATTACTTCAGAGAACACATTGTAACCTATTAATTTTCAGCCATAATTTTGACTGAAGATGACTTTTTGCGCGTATGTTCTGGGGAACATCGCGTTTTAGTTTTGCCCAAATATCTGTAATTTTCGATTTTTGCGCGCGTGTTCCGCAAGGAACAGCGTGCTATCATTTCGTCACAATGTCTGTATTTTTCGAATTTTTTTTCGAAAATGGTCTCAAACGATTAGGTTCGACTCCCTGATGAAGAATTCGAGGTCAAATTCAATTCTGTCCGTCCGGTCCGGCCGGCCGGCCGGCCGGTCCGGCCGTTAGCACGATAACTCTCGAACGGAACGACTTAGAGCGTTGAAATTTGCAGGGTAGTTTTGTAGCGTAAATATCTCGGACAAGTTCGTTAACGGGCGAAATCGACCGAGCGGTTTCGGAGTTAAGGCCGTTTTTAATAAAAACGTTTTTTATGAATATTTCCGGAACCGATCACTCGATCTTTTTGAAATTTGGCATCAGATTGTAGAATCATGACCTTTATATGCCTGCGAAGTTTTGTGTTGAACGGACGGCCCTAAAGTGGCAAAAAAAAATTTTGAAAATTTGAAAATTTTGTTTTCACGATAACTCGAAAAATACTGATCTGATTAAATTGAAACTCAGTAGTTGGATGCAAAAAACCAAAGCAAACACTTTTGCAAAATTTCGTGAAGATCACGTGACATGAAAAAAATAAAAAAATTACTACTATTTTGCGGAATATTTTGCTTTTAATGCCGAAACATATGTTTTTGAGGTTCATGCTGCCCTTTTCGGGCATTTTCCGTATTGCGCATGCGCAGATGAGAAGTCCTTTAACTGCTGTAGTTTTCGTCAGAGAGGATTGGGGTTTTGGGGTGGCGGATGCTATTCCTCCATAGAATTCAGATCCCTGATGAGGGCCTGCGCATGCGTAGATTCAAGATGCGATATCTTCCGAACCACTAGTGTTGGAGAATCGGAGTTTTTTGTAAGGTGTGTTATTTTGAGAGGACTTTTAGCCGCCAGTAGATTGCGCATGCGCAGAAGAGAAGTGACTGTTTTTGGGTTGGATGGATTATGTTGGGAGTGCTGAGTCGATATTATGAGGTTTTAAAAGAATATTCATAGCAATTCAGTGCAAGGACAAGTCAGTTTGGGTGATGTAGCGTTGTTTCCGAGTCAAAGTGTCTGTACCGTGGCCCTGGGGCTAATTTTGAAATTGATTATTATTATTATTATTATTATTATTAAAAAATACATAGAGTTGAGGTAAAAAAACCTATAAACTCAAAAGCTCAAAAAAAAAAAAAAAATACAATTCCACAATGAAAGAAAGTATGAAAAAAATATTAACAAAAAAAAGAATTAACATGGCAAAAAAAAAGAATTATCAATCAGTTCAACAGTCCAGAGTAACACTGCATACACATCTCATCCCCCACGCTTCCAGCTGTCATAGCGGTTTTTGAAAGTGTTTACACTAGGAGATTCAGCCACAGGACCTGGTAAGCCATTCCAAACGTCAAAAATTCTATTAGATAGAAATCGCATGCGTGTAGTTGTCCTGAAGGGTTCCTTGGCAAGTTTATAGGCGTGTCCTCGAAGGTTGTTTCTGTTGAGCTGAAACAAATGACGCATGTTGATACCGAATTTACCGGTAATAGACCGATAAGCCACTATTAAATCGCCTCTAGTGCGTCGCTCCTCAAAGGACGCTAAGCCAAAGAGACGCAGCCTAGCTGAGTAGTCAGGACGATTAATGGCAGCAAAAGGAATCCTGGTACACCACCTCTGGACTGATTCCAATAAGTTTCGATCCCCCTGGAGAGCAGGCCACCAAGCAGGTCCAGCATACTCCAGAATGGGTCTTACGTAGCTTTCATAAAGTATCTTCATTGTCTGGACGCTGCAGGAGCTGAAAGACCTATGCAACATGTAGGTGGTTCTTTTTGCTTTAGCACAGATGGATGCAATGTGCTCAGACCAATCTAGGCTGTTCGTGACGGTCAGACCCAAATCTCTCTGCTTCTCAACGACGACAAGAGGACGGCCACAAAGCGTATACGGAACACGTGGATTACTCCTACCCATGTGAACAACACAACATTTATCGAAGTTCAGCGGAAGCAACCAGTCCTCCATCCACTGCTCCAAAGCATCAAGATCAAGTTGCAGCTGATTCGTATACATTGATGGAACTCCGTATAATTTTGTGTCATCGGCATACAGCAGGCACCTGGATCTTATGAGGCGGGGAAGATCAGCTGTGTTACCCCTTACAGGCATTTTTCGTTATGCGCATGAGCAGACCATCAGTGATTTAACTGGTGGTGTTTTCGTCAGAGAGGATTAGGGTTTTGGGGTGGCGGATACTATTCCTCTATAGAATCCCTTGTTGAGGGTCTGCGCATGCGTGGATTAAAGATGTGATATATCCTGAACCACTAGTGTTGGAGAATCGGAGTTTTTTGTAAGGTGTGTTATTTTGAGAGGACTTTTAGCCGCGAGTAGATTGCGCATGCGCAGAAGAGAAGTGACTGTTTTTGGGTTGGATGGGTTATCTTGGGAGTGCTGAGTCGATATTATGAGGTTTTAAAAGAATATTCATAGCAATTCAGTGCAAGGACAAGTCAGTTTGGGGGATGTAGCGTTGTTTCCGAGTTAAAGTGTCCGTACCGTGGCCCTGGGGCTAATTTTGAAATTGATGTTACCGCTTACAGGCATTTTTCGTTATGCGCATGAGCAGATCATCAGTGATTTAACTGGTGGTGTTTTCGTCAGAGAGGAATAGGGTTTTGGGGTGGCGGATGCTATTCCTCCATAGAATCTCCTGTTGAGGGTCTGCGCATGCGTGGATTAAAGATGTGATATCTCCTGAACCACTAGTGTTGGAGAATCGGAGTTTTTTGTAAGGTGTGTTATTTTGAGAGGACTTTCAGCCGCGAGTAGATTGCGCATGCGCAGAAGAGAAGTAACTGTTTTTGGGTTGGATGGGTTATGTTGGGAGTGCTGAGTCGATATTATGAGGTTTTAAAAGAATATTCATAGCAATTCAGTGCAAGGACAAGTCAGTTTGGGGGATGTAGCGTTGTTTCAGAGTTAAAGTGTCCGTACCGTGGCCCTGGGGCTAATTTCGAAATGGATGTAACCCCTTACAGGCATTTTTCGTTATGCGCATGAGCTGACCATCAGTGATTTAACTGGTGGTGCTTTCGTCAGAGAGGATTGGGGTTTTGGGGTGGCGGATGCTTTTCCGCTATAGAATCCCCTGGTGAGGGTCTGCGCATGCGTGGATTCAAGAAGCGATATCTCCTGTACCACTAGTGTTGGAGAATCGGAGTTTTTTGTGAGGTGTGTAATTTTGGGAGGACTTGCAGCCACGAGTATACTGCGTATACAGACGAGAAGTGAATGATTTTGGGTTGTTTGGGTTATGTTGTGAGGTTTTAAAAGAATATTCATGTCAATTCAGTGCACGGACACAAGTCAGTTTGGGGGAAATAGCGTTGTTTCCGATTTGAAATGTCTGTATGGTGGCCCTGAGGCGAATTTATAAATAACTATATTCGGTAGATCTATATTAAAATGCGTTCGGATTTGGAGAAGATGCAATTTCGTCCCTAACGGAGGACCCACAACCGAATTTTTTTCTGATCTACGGTAAAACTAACAGCCAAACTGTATTGATAGCTATATTTGTTAAAGGAACTTGAAAAAAAAAAAAAAAAGCACTGACGTGAAGTCAGTACTCTTTGGCGCGCGTGTTCACGGTGGCTAATTTGAATTGAATGATTCAAAAATTAACAGTGCTGTATCTAAGCTGCCATCAGGATAGAGTAACAAAGTTGGAAAAGAACACAAGTGACTCTCCTTAGTCGCACAAGCTCTTAGAAGATTTGGGAGGGTCAGTATAATCCTAATCATGTTTATAGCACGCGCGCAAAAGCAGATTGACTTAACAATGAAAGAAAAAGTGTAAAAAGTCAATCTGCTTTGGCGCGCGTGCTATAAACATGATTAGGATTATACTGACCCTCCCAAATCTTCTAAGAGCTTGTGCGACTAAGGAGAGTCACTTGTGTTCTTTTCCAACTTTGTTACTCTATCCTGATGGCAGCTTAGATACAGCACTGTTAATTTTTGAATCATTCAATTCAAATTAGCCACCGTGAACACGCGCGCCAAAGAGTACTGACTTCACGTCAGTGCTTTTTTTTTTTTTTTTACCGAAAATGGTCTCAAACAATTGGGTTCGACTCCCTGATGAAGAATTCGAGGTCAAATTTGATTCTGTCCAGCCAGCCGTTGCTACGATTACTTGAGAACGGAAAGAGATAGTGACTTGAAATTTTCAGGGTAGGTGGCCCGTCCCAACACGACGGACAAGTTTCTTAAGGGGTATAATCGGTCCAACGGTTTCCGAGTAGCAATTTTGTCATCAACCAATACAGATCCGATCGAAACAAAACTTGGTAGCTAGTTGTAGAATATTGGCACAAAGATGTTGGTGAAATTTTGTGAGAATCGTGTTTCTAGACAAAAAAAATAATACTTATTACACGATATCCTGGGAACGAAAAGAGATAGCAACTTGCAAGGGTAGGTTGTGCATCTGAATAAGAGATTTGAGTTTGTTAATAGGCATAATCGGCGAAACGGTTTAGCTGTTATACCCATCTGAAATTTGGTGGTTATTTCCTCAATAACTCGGAAATACGATACTGATCTAATTCAAACGTGATTATTAGTTAAAGAATGCCAACGCGAAAATTCTTGCAAAATTTCGTGAGGATCGTATCGCTATAAAATTTTTAAAAAATCATCGGAAAAAATTCTATATATCAGAAACTACTCGTCTGACATCGCTGAAATTTTGCAAGAGCCTCCAAAATCCAATTCTACTACGAACTTCCATCGAACATGTCTGATCATGTTCGAACTTGGAACTTCATAGTAGAATTGGATTTACTTTATTGTTGGAGACCTGAGAAGCCTATGGTGAGTTCAATGACTGGATGGGTGACCGTTGCCTCAATAACTTTCGAGCGAAAATAGATAGGGTCTTTTCAGGGTAGGCTGCGCATCTGAATGGTAGAGTTGAGTTCGTTTTTGGGCATAATAGGCCCAACGGTTCCGGAGTTACACCCATCTGATATATTATTTTCTCGATAACTCAAAAAATACAGGCCCGATAGAATTGGAGCTTTGTAGATAGTTGTAGAATTTTGACATAAAGACGTGTGAGAAATTTTGTGAGGATCGTACCACTAGAAAATTTTAAAAAAATTACGGAAAAATATTATTTATCCCAAGATAACTTCAGAACGGTAAGAAATAGTGATTACAAATCTGATCCAATTAAAACTCGGTGATTACTTGTAGAATGTCAACCCAATAATTTTCACAGAATTTCGTGAATATCTTATCCCGGAATTACCTAACGAGTAAGTTTTTTCGTTTTTCAATTCAATAGAATACATAAATCAGAATTAAACTTAAGGTCATCATAGACGATTATCTACTGAAGTCTGTCATTAACATAGTATGAAATGTATTCATATATTATAAAAGCTGAGAGAACGGTATATATCCATGCTAAGTTCGTAGTAGAGTGTCCAATAGAGGTGAGTAGACAATAGAAAATGCGCGCAAAAGCTCCTGACTTCACATCATTGCTTGAAACAATCTTTTTTGGGCGCATGTTCTAGGGGAACATCGTCCTATCATTTCGTCCAAATGTCTGTAATTTTCGAATTTCGAGCTGAAAATTGGCTAATAGACTAATTCGGACTCCCTGATCACGAATCCGGTGTCAGATTTTTGGGTGCCGTACGGCCGGCCGGCCGGCCGGCCGTAGGCACGATAACAGGAGCACCGAAGGTCCTATCGACTTCAAACTTTCAGGGTAGGTTTCTGATCAAAATGCGACGGTTAAGTTCGTTAACGGGCAAAATCGACCGGACGGTTTAGGAGTTATAGACATTTAAAATTTTGAGGTTATTTCCCTGATATTTCAGGAACTAAAGAAGATGTTGAATCGAAACTTGGTAGTCAGTTCGAGAATATAAACGCGCAACTTTTGGCAAAATTCTGTTATGATCGAAATGTTGGTAATTTTTAAAAAAATATTTCTTTTGATTTTTTCGAAAAAAAAATTTTTTTTTCGTGAACTATTCATCAGATTGCAACAAAAACTTGTACTAACATCAATTGTAGTATTTTGCAACATTGTGCAAAATTTTGGCTCTATACGATTTCAATTTCTGGAGATATAAGACAAAATGTGTCAAATTTCCTGGGTCTCTCTCAGTATTTTCATCGATTATTCTATGAACTCTTTGAATTCCACCGAAAACAAATTCAAAGACATAAACATAAAGAATCAAGTCATAGTTTAGACGTCGAAAGAAGGACGATGTTGATCGACTTGAAAAGGTACCTATTTCAAGAAATGCAATAATGAAATGCTTAATTTATGGATATAATATTATCTAAGTATTGTTGGGATCGGGCAGTTGGAAAATTTTTTAATAAAAAAATTTGTACCGACGTTAAATCAAGCATTCTACACGAGTGTGCAAAATTTCAGTTCGATACGATCTCAATTCCAGAAGATATTGCTTAAAATTCACATTCCAGCGTGTTTTGACGTTCTATGGTCACAGAAAATCGTCACAAAAATATATTTACCTCATTTGACGGCTGTTTGTCAAATCAATTAATTCCAATAATTGATGTCAGATTTCCTACATACCAAGTTCAAACACATTTTATTATATGGAAAACACTTATTATGATCACGTTCTACAGGAATTGATACTAAATAGAAGCTAGATGAAGATTATTGTAATGGAAAATTTGTGTTCCAGAATAATATTAAGGTATTCAACATGATACTGCTTTTTTTCTTTACTGGTCAGTACGGGCCACAAGGAAGATGAACATGCGCCCAAAAGCTCCTGTCCACAGGGCTTGAACCAATTTTTTTTCAATACATTCTGGAAAGTTTGTGAAGAATTCTAGAGAAGTTGAAGAAGTAATTTACCTAGAAGTATCATACCGCGACTCGAATTTTTCATATTCTGAGAGTGAAGATGAAAATTGAATGAAGAGAATTTTAATAGTTTCTATATCTCGTGTCTCACCAGTCATTGAAATACGAAAATTATTATGAATTCCTGAGTAATACTTACTTATGACGGCATGTTGCGATTGAATCAGAAGTACCTCGTTGTTGTTAGATTGTTTCACACCATGGTCCACATGTTTTTCCTGTTCAATGTGAATATCATTCTTCAATATATCCAGTGTTTCTTCAGCATGGGAATATCCGAGAGTGGCACAGGTGGTGAAGACAGCTGAGAATATCTAGAAGACGGTAGCAATTCAACAAACTCACTAGATTTTCTGATTATAGAACAAACTCACAAACATTAGAATGGTAAACAGGATAGTACATTGTCTATGTGTTATGCAAATTCTAGAAGCATTCTTCTGATTCAGGGTTCCATTCTTCAATAAAGACATCATACTGCTCTTTAACTACGTGATAACACTCAATTGTGACTAAAACGTGGATAAAACTGTATTTCACATTTTTGTGTTTTTAAGCGAGGCTCGTTCTGTGCGTTGGATTGATATCAGCGTAAATCTGGAAGTTTGATCAATACGGGTTGAGGGTGCTCTTGCGCAGGATTTGAAAGACTTCTCTCGCTCTTGTTCTGCGCGAAATAAGATATAGCTTAATTTATATTTCGAAAAAAAATATCACTTAAATCGAATCACAAAATGTGAAATGTCCCCACCTGACGTGACAGGATTAAGTGCGCTCCTTCATTTAATGTTCAGTATATTTCACTCATTTGTTACAATGTACACTACTGAAATTCACGGTTATAAGAGATCTGATATGAACTGCTCCTTAAAAGTAGAGGAAGTTCAGAAATTTTGAGACATTCTTTTGCCCATTTCTTAATGAGTTTCACAGTTTCGGGTAAAAATGTGTTGTTGCACTATCCGTCCGCTCAAAAAATTGAAAAACTAAAGTTCAGTAAAGAGTATTGCCTCCTCGAACACCTTTGCATAGTTTCGATCAAATTGTTGAAGTAGCCTAGATCAATTTCTTTCCAGAGTTGCGGTAAAAGCCGTCTGAGTTCTTGAAGCGTTAGTGGAGGTGGTTGATGAGAATCCAAAGCTCTTTGTAGCTGATCCCAAGCTTGTTCAATGGGATTGAGGTCTGGCGACCGATGGGGCAGGTCCTAATATGGAAAATCATGCATTTCTGGAGCTTCATCAAGAATTCTCGCACGATGGTATGGCACATATTATTGTTTAAAAATAAGAAATTTTGTCCCAATAACACCATGAAACAAAGGAATAATATTGTCAATGACTTTCACTATGTAAATCTGCACATTCATGTTAGCATCAAGCACCAACAATTCTGTACGTCCATTGAAACAAATGCTGATTTTGAGTTAGTGGAATCCTTCTCCTTTCTGAAATTCCGTAACTTTTGTGGAGTAGGAAAATAGAATTTCAAACTCATCTTTGAACATTCAAAGGAAGTAATTTTTCGATGCAAATTATGGATTTTTGTTTCAGTTCTAATTAATTTTAAATCTGGATTTCTATCATATCTGGAGGGAAAATATTGCACAAGAAGAATACTCTTAGATCAAGCATCATAAATACCTACTATTTTAAGATATTTTACGCATATACAATGCGCCTCAAAATTATGGAACGAATTCATTTTCTCAGAAGAAAAATATTTGGCAACAAAATCCTGAAACAGGTCAATTTTTGTTTCACTTTTACCAAATTTTTATGCATTTTTGAAGGAATTTTGTTGCACCCTGGGCCATCCCCATCAACCCCTAAATTTTTTGAATAGGGAATGTGGGTCATGTGGTACTTTTTTGGCAAGGTCTTTATATCTTCTTTACATTTTTTTTTTGAAAAATAGTTAGTTCAAAGAGGTTTTCAGTATGCGCACTTTGTCATGGCTCATTTACTTTGAGACGATGGTACCTGATGAAATTTGTCACCAAATGAAAGTCGATCATTACAGTTTTGTTCATGCACAACTAACAACCCCTACGAATCCTTTAAGGGAGAAAAAAATGGGGGGGGGGAGGCGTGAGGGGGTTGGAAGGGGTTGAAAGTTGTGCATGAACAAAACATCAAACAAAAATCCTTCAAAAATGCATAAATATTTGGTAAAAGTGAAACAAAAATTAAACTGTGTCAGGATTTTTTTGCCAAATATTTTTCTTCTGAGAAAATGAATTTGTTCCATAATTTTGACGCGCACTGTATATCCCAATAAGTCTGACATATAACTTTTTGGTTTAGGTTCGTCTCCACGTGGGAAAACGATATCGTCAACAATAACTGCTTATTGTAAGAAAAATTCACAACGATATTTTTTTCCGTTTCGTTCTAATGTGACATGAACTTATAATAGCAGCAACGTTGTGAAATGTCTAGGAAACTAGTGGTTCTTCGAATTCTCGCGAAAATGCTGTTTCTGATCCTTTCCTGAAGGAACGGAAAATCTCCGTCTCACATCTCAACAAAATTCGTTCTATTAGCTTTGCTCGTCTAATAACTATATTCTATGAAATTTTTCGGTTTCCTTAAAATGGAAACCAACCGAAAGTTCTATCTTCCTTCTGAATATTTCCATTGCTCCTGCCTTGCACCGAAATAATAAAACAAAGAAACTACTACCTCATCCTAGAAATATACGCATTCGCATTGGCACAAAGCCCTCTCAAAATCACACTCCTAACACAAAAGCCCGATTCCCCAGCACCAGTGGCTCAGGAGAGATAGCATCTCGTCGCCTTGATAAGAAAATTGCCTAACTCCATTTTCGTCATGGACTTTTGAGGCGAAAAATATCTAACCCCAATAATATTTAGAGAAACTCGTCAAGTCCTTTTTTGCAACTCTGGATTTACAGAATAATGAATAATCAATACATGGTTGCGTAATCTATTATTCATTCAAAGATTTATCCAATATATATTAATTTTTGGAATACGTAAGGTAAATGTCCCAATTATCGACAGTGTCCCAATTATCGACAACTTCGGGTTATCTTCCATAAAACAAGGCGAAGAGAGATTACATACAAATTTTAATTCAACAAATATTTAGTTAATAGTTTCTTGAACGAATTTATTTACACCATTGATTCCTTTTGAGCATCCTCACCGAAACAGCAGCTATTAATTGGTCGAATGTCAGTCTTCATCGAGTGAGCACTGTTTTCCTTGCTATTCTAGTTAAGTCCACACTCTTCAGTTATGTCTCTCCAGATTCAACGAATCTAGGTGAAATGTAATTTTTGAAGAATAATACAATTTGAGAAGATTAACTGTATTCAGTTCTATTGAAAAATGTTTAGTGTGCGTCATATTTTATGAGAAATTTGTGTGTCGATAAATGGTACATCTGAAACATATTGTGTCCCAGATATCGACACCTATGTCGATATTTGAGTCGCTGAGGATGATTTTTGATTAAGTTACAGAAATGTTAACTCCATTTTCCTGGATACGATTGCTTCGTTATTGTACCCAAAAGATCCATAATTTTCAGTGTACCAATTATCGTCACACCGTTTCCTATCGAATTACTGGATAAAAGTACAACAAATTTTGATGTCGATAGTACGTTCAACTCTATGTCGATAAAAGGTGCAGTATACTGTCGATGACGGAGACTCATACCATAAGTAAAAATAATCAATTTTATGGAGAACTCATTAAAACTATTTTTATTATCTTTTGATAATCAGCTCATAGAATATTCAAAATTGCTCTCAGTACTGATCGACATTCGATTATGGCCCATTTTTATGATTTAATCATCTATTTTTTCACGAATGTCGATCATACGCACATCTATGTGGTGATAATTGGTTATATTTAGTTTCCAGTTTTCTTATGATTACAAAATATCTAGAAGACTGCAACACACACATGAACAATGTTGTGTCCTTTCGGAAGCAACTTCTGACGCAAATAATAATTTTGAATCCAATAGAATAAACTTTTCCCTGAATTCGTCTCTCTTGGATGTAACGGAAGAGAATTTGAGTGTAGATTTACTACTGCATTGTTGTGACCGTGATTACTCCGACACTGATATAAATTTTTCTGGGTTACATTTGAAGCCCAAGTTTTTTATGGAGCGAGCAAATACTATAGAAAACACCAATAAAGAGAATATCAGAAGTAGAGGATATCCCAACCCCTTTCAATGAAGCTTTGATTTGGCCTTCACTAAACCAACCAACCAACCACAAAAAGTAACAGGAAACGGAGGAAATAATTACATGCTGTTGCGTCTTCCTCAAGCTAACAGGAACATCACAGGATAAAATTGGAGAAAAAAAATTCGCAGAGCAAAGGGAAAATAAGGGAGGAGATTAGAAAGAATAGCTAGAAGATTTCCCACAGTGTCGGTAATTGGTCCTCATGCAAGTCGATGATAGGTAATTCACATTTTTCTGGTGTCGATAATGGGGACATCTGCTCGAATACATCATTCATTTTATTTAAAATATTTTGCCCTTTCAAGATGTTTGTTTTTTGGACGTTTAACACAACTGAAGGTTCAAAGAAGTAGAAACTGAATATTTAATTCATATAAAATCATTTTTCGAAGTCGAAATGTATTAGATACTTCGAGGAACGCGCTATTGTGTCGATAATTGGGACATTTAGCTTAGTTAGGCAGTTTTCTATTTAAGGCGACGATCTTCAATCCACGCATGCATGAACCCTATGGGGTTTTTATGGAGGAATAGCATCCACCAACCCGAAATCCCACTCCTCTCAGATGAAAATACCAGCAGTCAAATCACTTTTCATCTGTTCATGCGCATAACGTGAGGCCCGAAAGGGCCAGCGTGAATTCAAAAATTTATCCAATTTAACTCTGACCCACGTTATGGACACTTCACCTCGCAAACTACGCCATTTCTTCGGAACTGGTTTGCACAAACACAAAATTGATATGAGGCCTTCCATTCCCACCCAAGCGCCACCGTACTTAAAATACCGAGTTCGATTAAGAAAAGATGGAAATGTAAAATTTCTGCATAACCAGCCTGTGCGTATGCAGAACTCGCAAAGAATCATTTCATGCATTGCAGGACTTCACATCAAAACATTAAAAGTTAAATTAAATTACCCACTCGTTCTTCCACTTTTTGAATCGCTTCTGTAGTTTTAGAGTAATTCGATCGCGAACGATGAACGAAAACATATCGTGAATCATCATCAACATAGCTTGCTGTGATTTGAATTTCATATAGAGATTTTGATGTTGAAGCTCTTAAAGTCTGAAGGTCTGGTCTCCAAGTTCAACTACCAAGTTCAATAATAAATTTTTACTCAATAGATATTTTTCAGAGTTTGGTAGATAATACCTAACAAGAAACTATTTAATAATGAATATAGCTCTACCAGTATCCTTTCATGATTACCTTTTCTGCAAATTTCAAATTTCTAACTCATTCGATCGAGAGTTATCATGCTCACGGCTGGAGGGCCGGACGGCGACGGACGAACATAATTGAATTCAACAACGGATAATTCATCAGTGAATCGAAACCAATCATTCGAGATCATTTTCCACCAAGAACTCCAAAAATACATATACACATGATGGCGCAGTGTTCCTGGCGGAACAATCGCGCAAATAGAGTACGATACAAGTGCCTTCAAAGAACTTGCAATGTTGAAGGAACGAAGCGGAGAGCTGACCACGTAACCCGTGCATGTGCATGCGCAATTGCGAACATTGTATTCTATTTAAATGTTGGGAAGTCCATAGTTACAAACATAGGTAAAGGCCAGAAGGCCAATAACGGAATTAAGAATTGGAGAAAAAATACGAAATAAGGATTCCTACTAAAATTTTATAATACCTACAAATAATGAACTACAGGAAGCATTAGAAGAAATCAAGTAAAAGACAAAATGATCAAAGCATATAAGGAAACAGTTAGTTATTCAAAAATTGAACATAGAAAAATCCGAGCTATCATAGACATAATCTGTAGTAATCGCAAAACATAAAGGATGAAGAGATTAGACATCTTTGAACAATGAATCTTGAACACCGATACTCTGAAATGTTAATCTCGCACTCTACAAATAAATATACTGGACTAAATAGAATTATTACAGGAGAAGTGAACCCGCTTGAGAAACGTGACTAATTGATGGTATTTCCTACAAAACGGACACTTCGCGATATGTATCTATATCTAACCATGCTGATAAATGCCTTTTTCAATCATCCTTTTCAGAAGTTAGCTATGATTTTTGAATACTGTCAGTGTGACAATTCTTGAATTTCACAAAATAACTATCAACAAAATAGTTCTAACGATTTTCATCGGGCGTCTGACGAAGGAGTCTGATATAGACTCCGAAACGTTACGATATAGTTGTTTCTTCGTTGATGTTGTTTCGATGTTGTTTTTAAGGCAACATTGTTCAATTGATTGCTTCTGACAAATATCATGTGTTTCTTACGCAGAAGCAAATCACAAAATAATTAATTTTTATTTTATAGATATTTTTCAGAGTTTGGGAGAGAAAACCCAGAAAAAAACCTTTCAATAAATGTAATAGCGCGCCCTGATTGATGCACAAAATGTTCTGTCCTTCATGAAATAAGTATATAAATGCAAATCCCAGCTTGTACCAAAATGCATCTCTTGTCGAGATAATGGACAAGCAGTTTGGTCCATGAAATGCTCAAATAATCCAAAAAAACCACTGAAAGGAATCCCAAATGCACAAACAGATCTGTGCCGATCAATGAAGAAAAGTGCTTCGAGCACTAAGCACTCATAATAATGCTCCCGAGCCTCGAGCACGAAGCCATGTGTTTTCACAAAAGGCATGCGTCTACTAAGCACTTTTTAAAAGTAATTAAATCTTTCGAGCACTAAGAACTTTTAGAAAACTGTTGAGAATGAGGATAATTACTTCGTATTATTAGATAAAATTGTATTCAGTTGGAGAAACCAGAAAAATTGAATACCTTATATTTGTCATTACAGATAAGAAATGTAGTGTAGTGAAACAAAATTTCTATAAAACTAACGAACTCAAAATTGGTTATATTCTCTCACAGTTTGAAAAGGTTTTTGTTATTTGAGGAAATGATAATTATGAATGAAAATAGGAATTTCATAAGCGTCTCAGATTTTTCTGCATTTTCAAAATGGAATAAAACCCGAATCTTATACGTCCACAATAGTATTATATTGTCAAACTTAGGCCAAGTGTTTTTTCCCCTGAATAATAAAAATAGCACTGACGTAAATTCAGTGCTCATTGGGCCACTTTTCCGTTAGTACATAATTCAATTCATATTGATTAAGATGACTCAGCACGCTAATGCAGACAGATTTCACTTCAGTGGTTTCTTGAATATTTCGAAATGTCAAAAATATATGCAGAAATTGGATATCATTATTTTCTATTGTGTATTCATAAGCGATAGGTATAGCATTGTTAATAATATTGAAATTTAAGTATGAATATATTTGTGGGCACAATAGACCTTAAGGTCACGGTGCAACGTTACCCCCTACAACAACATACAATATCTGTGAATTTACCTGATAATTTCTTTTTACACGATCCACATAACAATGCTTTGATATCTACTGAATAATTTTCAGCAATTGTCAATAACTATAGCAACTGAAAATTACAAGTTCTGTTCAAGTCTCAATAAATCACCCTGGTAACATTAACTCCTCTGAGCACAGCACGTGGACCTCTATTTGTGTTCCGACAGTATTTCGGAAAGCCTTAGTACTTACTACTTAGTAATCCTCGGAAGTGCTCGGGAGCAATTAAGGGCACTAAGCTTTTTCTTGCAGTGCTTGAATAACTAAGCACTAAGCACTGGTTTTAAAAAGTGCTCGGGAGCACAACAAGGCTTCAAGGACTTTTACAAGCAATAAGCACAAAATGCTTTGGCTCAGGTCTGTGCACAAACGTCGTATTGAGAAATAATTAGAGATATTGAATAATTTAACAAACAGTTTGTATGTATGTTGACTGCGGACTCCAAAACAGCTGGACCGATTTTAATGAAACTTTATGGTAATGTTCAAATTAGCCTAGCAGGTGATCCCGTTGAGTTTGGTAGTGATTTGATAAACATGCATTTTTGGTTTGGTTTTTAGGGTTTCCCGTGCGAAATGGCGGATGGAATTGCCCAGTTCTGACCGGTTTGAGGAAATATGATCTCATCTTCTAATTATATTAACCATAGACCAAATATTCTGGATGTCGCCATCACAATATTTGGATGAGCTCTTGACGAACATGCAGTCCCAAGGCTGCTTAGCTCCAGGGATAAGATAATATTCCCAATTTTTCCAAGAATATGAATCCGAATTAGTTTAAATCTAGAACTTGGCTGTAAAATATGATTTTGAAGGCTCTTGCAAAATGTCAGCAATATGTGACAAATAGTTTCCGAGGTAGGTACAGATTTTTGGCGCTCCTGTTCCTCGGAA
This sequence comes from Halyzia sedecimguttata, assembly GCA_937662695.2. NCBI lineage: Eukaryota > Metazoa > Arthropoda > Insecta > Coleoptera > Coccinellidae > Halyzia > Halyzia sedecimguttata. Next base: position 1,502,728 of record OW569416.2, on the reverse strand, counting down.
CAGAGTGCTTATCGATTTGCCCAAATGTCAGAAATTTTCGAATTATTGGCTGAAAATGGTATTGAACGATTTGGTTTGACTCACTGATCAAGAATCCGTGGTTGAAATCGATTCTGTCTGGCCGTCCGGCCAGCCGTTAACACGATAACTCTCGAACGGAATGAGCTAGACAATTGAAATTTCCAGAGTAGGTTTGAGGAATAAATATCTCAGTTGAGTTCGTTATTGGGCAAAATCGGTCTAATGGTTTTGGAGAAACAAAAAAAAATATTTTTTTTTACATTACAACTTTTGAATTAAATTTTTTTCAAGGTGCAGTTTTATCATAAGAATCCATTGTTATCATTTTTAACTCTAACAAGCTAATACTTTCGGAGATATGATGTTTCAAAGTTTCAATAATACATCGTAAGCTCTATGTATTCACAGAATGTGAACACAGAATCTGTCTGTGATGACTATTCATAAATGTCATCTCTTCTAGCTATTAGATATTGTCAATTCATAGTTTTTATTTTCTCTTGGAAAACAAGTATTCGATTCTTGAATTAGTGAATATATACAATACTGTTTTGATGTAGTTTATGGAGGTAATAGGAAAGAAGAACATAACGGAATCATTAAAAGAAATTAGTGTTCGTTGACCACTGAGGTTGAAATCAAACTTACTAGCTTGCCCGTTACTAGCTCAGTGACTTATGCTAGCAAGTTTGTTCGTCCGCCTAGGAAACACCTTACCTAAGTAAAATGCCTCATAGAGCGCCTAAGTAAAAAGTATACTACTCCTGAATGTATCCCAAATCGTTGATCTGATGGTAAAGATAAAACCTCTTATTCCCTATCTATATATTCTAACTTTACAAATAAATATTTCAGTAATATATACAGGGATCAATGGTAAGTCTGAGATCGATGAGGCACTTATCTTTGCAGTCTGGGTTCGATAGATGAGGTAGGGCCGTCCAAAATGTCACATGCAGATGTACGTTCTCTCCGGAACAAAGGTACGTCGGTAGTAAGGAAGTTGTCTTCAACTGTTATTCCAGGACTAAGTTGTTCCTATTAGATATTCCACCAGATATATGCTCAGGTATTAGATATTCCCCCAGATTGGTGCTCAGGTATTAATATATTCCACCAGATTTGTGTTGAGGTATTAGGATATTCCACCAGTTTATGCTCCGGTACCAAGAAAGTTCTCCAGGTGTTAAAGTCGTCTCTGAATGTTCAATCCGGAACTAAGAAAGTCGTTATCCAAATGTTCACTCCGGAACTAAGAAAGTTATCTCCAAATGTTCACTCCGGAACTAAGAGAGTCGTCTCCGGAACTAAGACTGCAAAAATTCAGACCCATAAGATAGTGCATGTAAGACGTGATCTCATTCCCAGTAACTCTAGACGAACTTGAAATTATTTACAGAGCAATAAATATGAGATAAAATATCTAGAATCCAGGAATAAGAGCACGTTATTCGATCGCAAGAATGAGACTAGAAATCAAGCATTATACAAAGAAACGTGTTAACCTGTGTAACCTGCAGAAAACGAAATAAAACGGAAATAACAACTTGGCATTCACTAAAGCAGAAAATATCAGTTCGAATCTACGTAGTACTTACCACCTTTTAAATAGACGTCTTGTAAGAAACAAATAAATTTCCAATTCACACGATTATAATGGATTACGGTAGTACTTTAATTTGCTAAACTCTCTGGTGAGATGTTAACACTTTGACTTTCAGTACTCCAAAGGCAGACAAAGATGTCCGCTTGAGATTGCAGCGGATCGTGCGCATGCGAAACATAAACTCTATCAACGCGCTGGGCGATACATATAATCTAGGCAAGGCGTTTTTGAGTGTGAATTGAAGCTACCCGTAGACAGTTTTTTGCGATTGAAACGGTAATCAATGGTGGAGCGTTTCGTAACGTTACACACGCCACTTACCGGGGAAAAAAATTTTGAAGAAATTTTTTTTTAATAAAGGAATAAAATGCCAAAAAATTTTTTTTTAAAGTAATTTTGAAAAATGATGAAGAGAAAATTTTTTTAATGATAAATGCGATATTGAAAGACAAGCCAATTTGTTGAAAGAAAAGTTAAGCTTACAGGCCACACAGCATAACTGAATCATAAATATAGGTGAAGTTTAAACGGTGCACAAAGAGAAACCAAAACTCAAAAAGAAACGAGTTTAAAGTTTGCGGAACTAGCAGTGGGTTGACAGTTGTTCGTCACCCAAGTCGAGCAGTGCGATTAAGCGCAATCCAGATAAGCAAAACCCTCGTATACCCGACGTTCCAATAAAACCTCACAACACCGATCTGTAACATAGATATACGCCACGAGAGAAAAGGTAATAGTTGTTATAAAGTTAAAGTAGTCATTAGACAAAGACAGGATCTAAGACGTGTAGAGATATAAGAAAAGGTATGTGTCGACTCATCGACAGGTAAGATAGTCTACACGAATCAAAACCTGAGATCATCCAGACTAAGGTACTCAAAATCGGTAATAATTGGCAAAAATCAATGGTGGATTAGGTAAAGATATTTCTTCCTGGAGCATTGAAGGATGACGAGTGGCACGATGCAGAAAAAAAAGTAACAAAATTGAATTTTCCTTTATAGGACGAGGAGTGTGATGCACTGTAAGAAAAAATAATATCAGGTTAGGAACTATCTATCATATTCTGAGGCGTCTCTCCAATTTCCAAAGCTCAAGATTTACAGCTAATTTATTTCACAGTAGATGTTAAATGTGTATGTGTTGATGATCTAACTAATAATATCAAGAGATCACTTCCCAACCCAGCCTCTCCTATGAAGTGATACTTAATATTTGAAAATAGCTAAAATAGCTAAAATTGCTAATGGTCGATGATAAGTGATTTGTTGAAATATTTGAAAATAGTGAAAGTTAAATTAGAGAAACAGCTCAAAATCCCGGAAATGCGTAGGGAAGGAAAGATAAGTTTGGGCGCCAGCGATTAAGAATCGCGAATTAGGTTCTTTATAAGGTAGCGGAAATAGGGATAGATAATAGGAATAGGTAATAGGGATAGATAATAGGAATAGGTAAGTTAAGAAAAGAGAAGTGTCCGTCTGTCGGTACAAACAACAACTGTATCCAAAGATACGACCAAAAGAATCTCTACGAGACTCACAGATTTAAGAAAACTTCAAAGTAACTCACGAGCTACGCTCAAATTTCCAATAAGGTACTGCATAGCCGCTCTAAACTTCAAAAAATTGATGGGCAGAAAGATACGGTAATTGCCATCAGGCAGGTAAAGATACGATAATTGTCATAAGACACTATAAACGGTAAGTGTCATAAGACATAAGAGATAAGATAGCTGCCAAATTGAAGGCTTGAGAAAGCTTCAAAGCAAACTGCAGACTACGCTCAAATTTCCAATCAAGGTACTGCATAGCTGCTGTGAACTTCAAAAATGAATCTCAACCCTCATGAAATTGTCAGGTAAACAAGAAAAAAAATATATATATATATACATTTGTACCAACTAGACAGACACTTGCCTTGCGATAGAGGAAGGAGGAAAGGTATTAGGAACTCAAGATACAAAAAAAAACAATCATCATCCCTATCCTGAATCATCTCCACTTTCGTCACTTTGTGTAACGTCCAATTTAATATGTTTTACGTGGAAATCGCCAAGATCTTTTCCACTCGTCAGTTCATAACTCAACTCGTGAGACTTCAAGTTGTTGGGATTCATGATTCAGTTATCCAGATAACAATGAGATGAAAAAACAATAAGGTAAAAGTTGAAAGATAGTTCAAACATAAAAAAAATAATGAACTCGAATCTCAGACCCACGACGAAGTCACCCTCACCATCAGAAAAACGCAGAAACACACCCAGGAAAAAAATATCACTCAAAAAATAGGTTACTCGTGCCCCACGTTGGGCGCCAGTGAAATCAAACTTACTAGCTTGCCCGTTACTAGCTCAGTGACTTATGCTAGCAAGTTTGTTCGTCCGCCTAGGAAACACCTTACCTAAGTAAAATGCCTCATAGAGCGCCTAAGTAAAAAGTATACTACTTCTGAATGTATCCCAAATCGTTGATCTGATGGTAAAGATAAAACCTCTTATTCCCTATCTATATATTCCAACTTTACAAATAAATATTTCAGTAATATATACAGGGATCAATGGTAAGTCTGAGATCGATGAGGCACTTATCTTTGCAGTCTGGGTTCGATAGATGAGGTAGGGCCGTCCAAAATGTCACATGCAGATGTACGTTCTCTCCGGAACAAAGGTACGTCGGTAGTAAGGAAGTTGTCTTCAACTGTTATTCCAGGACTAAGTTGTTCCTATTAGATATTCCACCAGATATATGCTCAGGTATTAGATATTCCACCAGATTGGTGCTCAGGTATTAATATATTCCACCAGATTTGTGTTGAGGTATTAGGATATTCCACCAGTTTATGCTCCGGTACCAAGAAAGTTCTCCAGGTGTTAAAGTCGTCTCTGAATGTTCAATCCGGAACTAAGAAAGTCGTAATCCAAATGTTCACTCCGGAACTAAGAAAGTTATCTCCAAATGTTCACTCCGGAACTAAGAGAGTCGTCTCCGGAACTAAGACTGCAAAAATTCAGACCCATAAGATAGTGCATGTAAGACGTGATCTCATTCCCAGTAACTCTAGACGAACTTGAAATTATTTACAGAGCAATAAATATGAGATAAAATATCTAGAATCCAGGAATAAGAGCACGTTATTCTATCGCAAGAATGAGACTAGAAATCAAGCATTATACAAAGAAACGTGTTAACCTGTGTAACCTGCAGAAAACGAAATAAAACGGAAATAACAACTTGGCATTCACTAAAGCAGAAAATATCAGTTCGAATCTACGTAGTACTTACCGCCTTTTAAATAGACGTCTTGTAAGAAACAAATAAATTTCCAATTCACACGATTATAATGGATTACGGTAGTACTTTAATTTGCTAAACTCTCTGGTGAGATGTTAACACTTTGACTTTCAGTACTCCAAAGGCAGACAAAGATGTCCGCTTGAGATTGCAGCGGATAGTGCGCATGCGAAACATAAACTCTATCAACGCGCTAGGCGATACATAGAATCTAGGCAAGGCGTTTTTGAGTGTGAATCGAAGCTACCCGTAGACAGTTTTTTGCGATTGAAACGGTAATCAATGGTGGAGCGTTTCGTAACGTTACAAGGTTAATATTACCTTTTACTTCCTTAAGTATTGAGACATGTTTCTATAGTATTCTAATAATGTTGCTAGCAAAAAAATACTGAAATATGGATCTACACTTGTGTGTCAATCATTTTTTCTTGAGTTAAGGTTCATAATACAGAAAAGAATGTGTAAGTGGTATGGACTATTAAGTTTTAAATTATGAAAAGAGGATAGTACTTTATTAATATATTTTGAACTATTGAAATAATCCACTACCTACTCAAATATCAGGAATAAATGGAAAATCTGCTATGCTTGTCTCCAGCCTTGCTCTAGACATTTCGTTGATACTTTCCTTAGATATTTCGAGTTGTGAAAAATATGCACCGAGTTTAAGTTGCAACAACCCATTCCACGAGGTTGAATCATTTCATATTGCTCATTTATTCTTGATGAATAAATTTAATGACAATTTTTTAAGCATTAAGGCATTGAAGCATTGTAGATTGCTCTTTTTTTCAAGATAATTTTTGAACCATTTTTTTAAACGACACTTTTTTAAATTTAATTTCGTTCGTGATGCCTTTCTATCATAGGAATCTATTGACATAATTTCCAACTCTGAGAAACCAATACTTTCGGAGATATAATTTTTCTGTTCGAACAAGAGCGCCAAAAAGCTCCTGTCCACAGGGCTTGAACCATTTTTTTTTAAATCTTTTTAAAATTTCCTAGTCATACGGTCTTCACAATTGTTTTAATAAGATTTAATTGTTTCATGCAATTTTATGCAGAACATGTATCATGTCAGAATGATATTATTTTTTGTACCTTGCGATACCCCAAACCTTTGTGCTAAGTCACAATGTGGATGATTTTGACGTATTTCCATTAAGCTTATTCTCAACATTCCACCTCAAATAATATTTAGTTGGTATATTTTTCAACAGTTCATTTTAACCAAGGAAAATAGAGGTGGTGAGAAAACTGAATAAGTGTTTTAGGAAACACATCACATTTTTCTTCAAGGAAGATATGCCTTATAGATTTCAGTAGTGTTGCAAAGCACTCATATTTATTCATCATTCGATAAACGAGTGTGCCAAAGCTTATGACACCCATTATTTATTTCTTTTTTTCTCCTCTGGGATGAAAAGTTCACTTTTAGTCCCTGTCACACGGGACAAAAGTACCCGATTCTCTCCCGGTGAGATAGCAAATGTGCGCATGCGGGTACTTTACTTTATCTCCCGGTTACCTAGCAACCGCGTGTTTATATCTCAAGTTGATGACAGCTGAGTCAAAAAAATTGGTTCAAGCACTGACGTGAAGTCAGAAGCTTTTGCGCGTATGTTCTATTGTCCATGCTTCTGTATTGGACACCCTTAATCGAATTTACCATGGTAAATTCGATTAAGGGTGTCCAATACAGAAGCATGGACAATAGAACATACGCGCAAAAGCTTCTGACTTCACGTCAGTGCTTGAACCAATTTTTTTTTTCGTGATTTTTTTAAAATTTTCTAGGGGTACGATTCTTAAAATTTTTTTTTCGTAATTTTTTTCGAATTTTCTAGGGGTACGGTTCTTACAAAATTTTAAACACGTCTTTATGTTGATTTTCTACTACTAGTTACAAAGCGCCATTTCGATCGAATATTTATGTTTTGAGTTATTAAGGAAATAATATTCCAGGTGGGTATAACTCGGAAACCGTTAGACCGATTATGCCCAAAAACGAACTCAACTCTCCCTTTCGGATACGCAACCTACCCTGAAAATTGCAAGTCCCTATCTCCTTTTGTTCGAAAGTTATCGAGGCAACGGTCACCCATCTACTGAACTCACACAAGAATGCTCGAATCTCCAACAATATTTAACCGATCGTATTAAAACTTGAAACTTGGCAGTAGAGTTACGTTATGTAGGCTCTTGCAAAATTTCAGCAATTTCGAACGAATAGTTACTGATATATAGAATTTTTTTTTTTTATTTTCTATGATTTATTAAAAATTTTCTACAAATGCTATCCTCACCAAACTTTGCAAACATTTTTGCGTTGGCATTCTACAACTAATAACCATGTTTGAATTCAATCGGTTCAGTGTTTTTCGAGTTAATGAGGAACAAAAAACCACCAAATTTCAGAAAATTTCAGATGGCTATAACTCTAAAACCGTTTGGCCGATTATGCTCATAAACAAACTGAAATGTCGCGTTCTGGTGCACATCCTAACCTGAAAATTTCAAGCCGCTATCTCATTCCGTTCTCAAGTTATCGTGACAACAAAAATATTTTTTAATAATTTTTTTAAAATTTTCTAGCCATACGATTTGCACTAAATTTCACGAACGTGCTTAGGGTCATATTCTACAACTACCCACCAAGTTTCAATTTGATCGGATTCATATTGGTTGAAAACAAAATTATTACTCGGAAACCACTGGGCCGATTATGCCCATTAACGAACTTGTCCGTCGTATTGGGATGCGCCACCTACCCTGAAAATTTCAAGTCGCTAGCTCTTTTCGTTCTCAAGTTATCGTGGCAACGGCCGGCCGGCCGGCCGGCCGGCCGGACGGCCGGCCGGACAGAATCAAATTTGACCTCGAATTCTTCATTGGGGAGTCGAACTTAATCGTTTGAGACCATTTTTTTCAAAAAATTCGAAAGTTACAGACATTTGGGCAAAACTATAACGCGTATGTTCCCCAGAACATACGCGCAAAAAGGTTAATTATTTCAGTGAATACCGAAAAATATAATAAAAAATGGATTTGATTAACTCTGATGAAAGTGAATTAGATGGAGAAGAAAAAAATTGTATACGCACCTAGGGAGAAAAGTAGGACATCCTCGCCCGCGATTGTCACCCTCGCCTTCGGCTCGGAAGACAATCATTCGCGGGCGTGAATGTGCTACTTTTCTCCCTCGGTGCGTAATATACTATTCTACTGAATATTGAATCACATTATATTACGATGTTCCAACTTCACCCTTCTGCATCATTTCGATCTGTGAAATCAATAACAGAATGTTTGAAAACCATAGCAACTGGACAACAATATCTAGTGAACGAAATCTTCTTCTATAGCCTGAGACGAAATCATTCGTTGTGGTGACGTTTGAAAGTCAAATAAACAGTTTCGTTGAGATTGGTTTGGAAAATTTTAATTTTATCAAAAGTTCTAACATAATGGAATGGCCTAGTAAGAATGTACCTAAAGGAGGTATTCTGCACCCCCAAAGAGTCCGATTCAACCCAGATACCAAAAATTATTTAAAAAGTGAGTACGATCAAAATTAAAACTATTGAATATAGGATTATACACGAAAAACTTCCACAACACGTACCTCTGGAACTGCTCCATATGAAATTCTGTAGTTTTGTATTGGAATCCTTTCACATAAGCTAATTCCATGGAAGATATTTTGGTCAAATTATAACTCCCGATTATACCGGATAGACACATATAATTTAATATTACAAATACAGATTGGATAATTTTCGAAATCTACATAGATTTTCAGTTGAAATTAATAATTTTTTTCTGAACTTTCTGATCATCAATAATGGATATGTTTTCATCAAAGAAGATTTAATTAAAAAAATTGGTTCAAGCACTGACGTGAAGTCAGGAGCTTTTGCGCGTATGTTCCATTGTCCATTCTCCTGTATTGGACACTTTTGATCGAATTTACCATGGTGAATTCTATTGTCTATTCTCCTGTATTGGACAGCCTCAATCAAATTCACCATGGTAAATTCGATTAAGAGTGTCCAATACGGGAGAACAGACAATAGAATTCACCATGGTGAATTCAATTAAGAGTGTTCAATACAGGAGAATATACAATAGAACATACGCGCAAAAGCTGCTGACTTTAAGTCAGTGCTTGAACCAATTTTTTTTTCGTGAAGTCAGGAGGTTTTGCGCGTATGTTCTATTGTCCATTCTCCTGTATTGAACACTCTTAATCGAATTTACCATGGTGAATTCTATTGTACGTTCTCCTGTATTGGACACTCTTAATCGAATTTACCATGGTGAATTCGATTAAGGCTGTCCAATACAGGAGAATAGACAATATTCGATTTGCAGAGCTTTAAGCACTTTTAGAAATCTGTTGGAAATGAGGATATATTACTCCGAATGATTATATAAAATTGTATTCTATTGGAGAAATATGTGAACTAGCATCATTGCCGGATGAGGAATGTAGTGCAGTGAAACAAATTCCTATGAAACTAACGAACTCAAAATTAGTTCTATTCTCACACAGTTTGAAAAGTTCTTTATTATTTTAGTATATCATGATACAATTAATGGAATATGAATTCTATAAGCGTCTCAGTTCTTTCTGCACATATAAAATGTATTTCCCAAGTTCAAAATGGGATAATACCCGGAACATATATGACAACAACATCGTATTATATTATGAAGTGTGCCTTACTAATAAAAAAAACACTGACGTGAATTCAGTGCTTTTTTGTGGCAGTTTTCCATCAATCCATAATTTAATTTTAATTCATAAAGATGACATAAATGTTTTTTAAATTTTTAAAAATGTCAAAAATATAATCGGCATAAACCGGATAACAATATTTTCTATTGTGAATGTATTCATAAGCAATTTAGTATTGAAAATTTAAATATAAATATATCGGATGAATCTGTGAATTCACACGACAATTTTCTGAAATAATCCACTTATATCTTCTTGATATACGATCCACCTAATAATGCTTTGATACTGAATAATTTTCAGGAGTTGGTAATATTCACATATCCACTTCCCATTCCATGAATCAATAACCAACAACTGATAATTACAAGATTCACAAGTTCCGTTCATGCCTCAATTGATCTCCCTGGTACACATTAACTCCTACGACCACAGCGCGTCAGCGTCTATTCGTGTTACGACATGATTTCGGAAAAGCTTAGTGCTTAGTGATCCTCGGAAGTGCTCGGGAGCACTTAATGGTTTACTAAGCACTAAGCCTTTTCATGAAGTGCTTGAATTACTAAGCACTAAGCACTGGTTTTAAAGAAGTGCTTGAATTACTAAGCACTAAGCACTGGTTTCAAAAAGTGCTTGGGAGCACAGTACTCGGGAGCACAAAAAGGCTTCAAGCACTAAGCACAATGCTTTGGCCCAGCTCTGAATTCACCATGGTAAATTCGATAAAAGTGTCCAATACAGGAGAATGGACAATAGAACATACGCGCAAAAGCTCCTGACTTCACGTCAGTGCTTGAACCAATTTTTTTTTCGTCAAGTCAGGATAGAAAGCAATGATGAAAAAATTAACACATTATTGTCTACCTTCAATTCTTCTTTAGGAGAAGAATACATAATTATTCTTGAAAAATATTACTGGAATTAATGTCATATTTAAATAATCAAAGTAAAGAAAACTATAAGTTTAATTACTAACATATTCCAGTAATATTCAATAACTTATTCTTAACCAATAAATGTCCATTGATAGATCTAAAGGTGATGAGGTGAAACATAAAGATATATTCCCATTAGTGATAGAAAAACTGGCCTAAAATTCCTCTCTACCCATCACGAGATTTAATATCCACAAATGAACCTCTCACCTTACAAGATCAGAAAGTGTGGTTAATTTAAAGTTAAGTTTTGAAGCCTTCAGCAAAATTTCAGCGATATCATATTAAAAATAATACATAACCTTTCAAAAGTCCTCCCTCACAAATATATTCCTCTGAAGGCACATGGATCTCTTGAAGAAGAATCGTCTTCTCTATTTCTCAAAGATATTCACTCTTGTTCATAGAAATCCCTTCAATATTCAGTTGCCTCCTCCTAAGGAGGATCTCTTTCAAAACCAGGTCTGACCGCTAATGTAGGGCTATCATCTCCCATAGATTTGTCATGAAATAACACGATTTTCCCAAGAACATACGCGCAAATGTATGTCATCATGACATTAATTTTTGGAAGGTTCTTGCAAAAATACGACCATAGACAACATATCATACGACGATTCGCATCCAGCTACCGAACTCACAAAAGGCTGCTCGGTTTTCCAACAATATGTATCCGATCGTATTCAAACTTGGAACTCTGCAGTAGAGTTAGGTTCTAAAGTCTCTTCCAAAATTTCAGCCATGCCGGACGAATAGTTTATGATATATAGATTTTTTTTCAATTATTTTCTATAATTTTTTTGAAATTTTCTAGTTATACCATCCTCACGAAATTCTACAAGAATTTTCGCGTTGGTATTCTACAACTAATAACCATGTTTGAATTCAATCGGTTTTGTATTTTTCGAGTAAATGAGGAACAAAAAACAACCAAATTTCAGATGGCTATAACTCTAGAACCGTTTGGCCGATTATTCTTATAATCAAACTCAAATGTTCAGATGCTTCAGATGCACAACCTAACCTGAAAATTTCAAGCTGTTATCTCCCTCCGTTCTCAGGTTATCGTGTCATAAATAATTTTTTTTTAAATTTTCTAGCTACACGATTCTGACAAAATTTCACGAACGTGTTCAAGTTTATATTCTACAACTATTCACCAAGTTTAAATTCGATCGGATTTATTTTGGTTGAAAACAAAATTATTACTCAGAAACCATTGGGCCGATTATACCCATTAACGAACTTGTTCGTCGTATTGGGATGCGCCACCTACCCTGAAAATTTCAAGTTGCTAGCTCTTTCGGTTCTCAAGTTATCGCGTCAACGGCGGGATGGCCGGACGGCACCACAGAATTACATTTCACATTTGGGCAAAATGATAACGCGATGTGCCCCAGAATATACGCGCAAAAAAAGTTTGGGAAGTCCATAGTTACACACATAGGTAATCCAAAAGGTCAATATACGGAATTCAGAATTGGAGAACAAAGACGAAAAAAGGATTTGTACTAAATTTCAATAATTCTACTAATAAACTACAGGAAGCATTAGAAGAAATCAACTAGAAGACAAAATGATCAAAGCACATAAGGAAACAGTTAGTTATTCAAAAATAGAACATAGAAAAATCCGAGCTATCACAGACATAATCTGTAATAATCACAAAACATAAAGGATGAAGAGATTAGACATCTTTGAACAATGAATCTTGAACACCGATACTCTAAAATATTAATCTCGCGCACTACAAATAAATATACTGGACTGATAAATGTAATAGCGCGCCCTAATGCACATAATGTTCTGCCCTTCATGAAATAAGTATAACAATGCAAATCCCAGCTTGTACCAAAATACACCTCTTGTCGAGATAATGTACATGCAGTTTGGCCCATGAAATGCTCAAAAAATCCGAAAAAACCACTGAAAGGAATCCCAAATGCACAAACAGATCTGTGCCGAGCACTGAAGAAAAGTGCTTCGAGCACTAAGCACTCCATAACAATGCTCCCGAGCCTCGAGCACTAAGCACTCCATAACAATGCTCCCGAGCCTCGAGCACTAAGCAGTGTGTTTTTACAAAAGGCCGGCGTTTACTAAGCACTTTATAAAAGTAATCCAATCTTTCGAGCACTATGAACTTTTAGAAAACTGTTGTGAATGAGGATATTTACTTTGTATTATTGGATAAAATTGCATTCAGTTGGAGAAACATGTAAACTTGAATACCTTATATTCGTTATTTACAGATAAGAACTGTAGTGCAGCGAAACAAAATTTCGATAAAACTAACGAACTCAAAATTGGTTCTATTCTCTCACAGTTTGAAAAGATTTTTATTATTTGAGGAAATGATACAATGAATGAAAATATGAATTTCATAAGAGTCTCAATTTTTTCTGCGTTTTCAAAATGGAATAAAACCCGAATCTTATACGTCAACAATAGTGTTATATTGTGAAACTTAGGCCAAGTGTTTTCCCCTAAATAATAAAAATTGGTTCAAGCACTGACGTGAAGTCAGAAGCTTTTGCGCGTATGTTCTATTGTCCATTCTTCTGTATTGGACACCCTTAATCGAATTTACCATGGTCAATTATGTTGTCCATTCTCCTGTATTGGACACTCTTAATTCGAATTTACCATGGTAAATTCGAATTAAGTGTCCAATACAGGAGAATGGACAACATAATTTACCATGGTAAATTCGAATTAAGTGTCCAATACAGGAGAATGGACAACATAATTTACCATGGTAAATTCGATTAAGGGTGTCCAATACAAAAGAATGGAAAATAGAACATACGCGCAAAAGCTTCTGACTTCACGTCAGTGTTTGAACCAATTTTTTTTTTCGTGATTTTTTTAAAATTTTCTAGGGGTACCTACGGTTCTTAAATTTTTTTTTTTCGTCATTTTTTTCAAATTTTCTAGGGGTACGGTTCTTACAAAATTTCAAACACGTCTTTGTGTTGATTTTCTACTACTAGTTACCAAGCTTCAATTCGATCGAATATTTATTTTTTGAGTTATCAAGGAAATAATATTCCAGGTGGGTATAACTCGGAAACCATTAGACCGATTATGCTGAAAAACGAACTCAACTCTCCCATTCGGATACGCAACCTACCCTGAAAATTGCAAGTCCCTATCTCCTTTCGTTCGAAAGTTATCGAGCCAACGGTCACCCATCTACTGAACTCACACAAGAATGCTCGAATCTCCAACAATATTTAACCAATCGTATTAAAACTTGAAACTTGGCAGTAGAGTTAGGTTATAAAGGCTCTTGCAAAATTTCAGCAATTTCAAACGAATAGTTACTGATATATAGAATTTTTTTTTTATTTTCAATGATTTATTAAAAATTTTCTACAAATGCTATCCTCACCAAATTTTGCAAACATTATTGCGTTGGCATTCTACAACTAATAACCATGTTTGAATTCAATCGGTTCAGTATTTTTTGAGTTAATGAGGAACAAATAAAAACCAAATTTCAGAAAATTTCAGATGGCTATAACTCTAAAACCGTTTGGCCGATTATGATCATAAACAAACTGAAATGTTGCGTTCTGGTGCACATCCTAACCTGAAAATTTCAAGCCGCTATCTCATTCCGTTCTCAAGTTATCGTGACAACAAAAATATTTTTTAATAATTTTTCAAAATTTTCTAGCCATACGATTCGCACAAAATTTCACGAACGTGCTTAAGTTCATATTCTACAACTACCTACCAAGTTTCACTTCGATCGGATTCATATTGGTTGAAAACAAAATTATTACTCGGAAACCACTGGGCCGATTATGCCCATTAAAGAACCTGTCCGTCGTACTGGGATGCGCCACCTACCCTGAAAATTTCAAATCGCTAGCTCTTTTCGTTCTCAAGTTATTGTGGCAACGGACGGACATAATCAAATTTGACCTCGAATTCTTCATTGGGGAGTCGAACTTAATCGTTTGAGACCATTTTCGTCAAAAAATTCGAAAGTTACAGACATTTGGGCAAAACTATAACGCGATGTTCCCCAGAACATACGCGCAAAAATAGCAGTGACGTGAATTCAGTGCTGTTCACAACAGGTAAAAAGTTAAGTAATAAGCGTTTTAAGATTTTACAATGCGCAAAGCCACCCCTGAACTGGCTTGAAGTTTTGAACACAGGAAGACTTACTGGATTTAGTATCGCATAACTATATGAAAGCTTTATCATCTGATGCCCGAAATTCAACGAAATTGTCTGAGAAATCTTATAAACTCACTGAAGTCTTATGAAATGGTTTTAAATAATCTTTAAGCTGCATTTTTGAAAAAAGCTCTTCCTGAATATTGAAACACTGACTCCAACTTGATTTTCATTGAATATCCACTATAAGATTATCCATAATAACTTCTCGCCTATTTTCACATTCCTTACATATTTTAATTCGCATCATATAAATGAATATAATATCAATATACAACTACCAACATTAATTATAACCTCTAATTTACTGAATTGAGAAAAACAATCTGTGATTATTATTATGTTCTCTATGCAAGTGACGACCTCGTATAGACATAGTAGAATAATATTTCACTAAACTGGCTGTAAATGTTAGATGACATGGATGACAGATAATTTAAAAGTTTCATATTCACTATTGGGGGTACGTAGATGAATTCATATCATGGTAAGCCCATTCATCTATTGCCCAAAAGATAACTACCCTGCGAAATTTTTGAATAAGTTGTTATTAACTTATTCCGTTTTGAGATGGTAATTATAACAATTTAGAAACAAGCGAGATTGAATTGAATTTCTATAAGTGTCAACTTTGAATTCAATACTCAGTCTATGCCTTTATTCGAGCAGATCATATGTGATTATATTCCAGGTTCGGATCAATAAAAGCAGGTAAATTTCTGTAATATTTTTTATATTCATTCACATTCAATGAACAATATCTCGAAATTGGTACGTTTTAGGAGAAATGATAAATTATAATTTAATATTCTTAAAGGGCAGAGTATTTCAAAAATCGCTCAAGAAAACATTCATCTGCTTTCATTATGCTAATTTCTCATAGTTCTAGGAAATTGCGAGTCTATAACGAGGAAACCAGCAAAAGCAGGGACAAACTGTTAGATGGAGATTATGACCAAGTTATAGAAAACTTCATACCAAAATTCATTTAATTCTAAGTAACCATGTCAAAGCTACTAAACAAAAACTGTTTTTTTTCAAATTCCATCAGCCTGTATCTTTTTTCATCTGTCGAATCCGGAAAAATGATAAATGAGAATTGGTTCAAGCCCTGTGGAAAGGAGCTTTTTGTCGCTCTCGTTCAAACAGACAAATATTATATCTCCGAAAGTATTGGTTTTTCAGTTTTTCATTTATGAAAAGTGAACACAGACTGTGAATACATAGAACTACGATGTATTATTGAAATTTTGAAAAATCTTATCTCCGAAAGTATTAGCTTGTTAGAGTTGAAAATGATATCATTGGATTCTTATGATAAAATTGCATCTCAAAAAAAAATTTAATTCAAAAGTTGTAATGAGAAAAATTTTTCTTTTCGTTACTCCGAAACCATCAGGCTGATTTGGCCCAATAACGAACTCAACCGAGATATTTATCCCTCGAACTTACTCTGAATATTTCAATTGTCTAGCTCATTTCGTTCGAGAGTTATCGTGTTAACGGCCGGACATAATCGATTTTCACAATGGATTCTTGATCAGTGAGTCGAACCAAATCGTTTAAGACCATTTTCAGCCAAAAATTCGAAAATTACAGACATTTGGGCAAATTGATAAGCACTCTGTAGCGAGGAACAAGAGCGCCAAAAAAGTGTTTTATTTGATGAGAAAAATCCATGGTTAAATTTAATGTACAACTCTAATTATAATTTTCTGTTGTATGTAAATCCAACATGATGGAGTCATAGATCTACGTTTTGAATTTAATTACGAAAATTGACGCACAGAAGTCAAATTGAAAAATTTAAAAATAAAATTGATCCTAACAATATTTTGCAAGAATTTTCGCGTGGCCATTCTACAACTAATAACCATGTTTGAATTGGTTCGGTTTTGTATTTTTCGAGTTATTGAGGAAATAACAACCAAATTTCAGATGGGTGTAACTCCAAAAATGTTTTGCCGATTAAGCCTATAAACGAACTCAAATGGCGCATTAAGATCCTCAACCTTACCTGAAAATTTCAAGTCGCTATCTCTTTCCGTTCTTAGATTATCGTGACGTTAATAGTATTTTTTAATAATTTTTTTTAAATTTTCTAGTGATACGATGTTGACAAAATTTCACAAAAATTCTTAGGTTTTTATTCTACAACTACGCACCTAGTTCCAATTCGATCAGATTAGTATTGGTTGTAGACAAAATTATTACTCGGAAACCGTTGAGTCGATTGTGTCCATTAACGAACTTCTCTGTCCTATTGGGATGCGCCACCTACCCCTAAAATTTCAAGTCGCAATCTCTTTCCGTTTTCAAGTTATCGTGGCAACGGCCGGCCGGTCGGAATCAAATTTGACCTCGAATTCTTGATCAGGAAGTCGAATTCAATCGATTGAGACCAATTTCGGCGAAAAATTCGAAAATTACAGACATTTGGGCAAAATGATAACGCGATGTTCCCCAGAACATACGCACAAAAATTGGTTCAAGCCCTGTGGACAGGAGCTTTGACGCTCTTGTTCAAACTTTGACAAATCATATCTCCGAAATTATTGGTCTCTGGAACTATATATATATATATTCTTTTGACTGAGAGCTGTATATGTGTTAACAGAGGTTGGTGTAACGGGGTACCATACAATTCGACGTATGATACAAGAGCTTAGGGAAAAACCTCAGCAAAAAACCCTTTCTCCCCGTGAGTGTGGTGATTTGTAACTATTGTTTAAAAAATTTGCTGTAATTTAAAAATATTGATGGGGATATATTTCTGCAATGTGGATTCCCTCGTCAAAAAACGGATAGGTTTCTCCAAGTTACCCGAAACTCAACCTGAAAAATGAAAAGACAAGAGGAGGAAACGAACAAATTAAAAATAATACATAACTTTTCAAAAGTCTCCTCTGGCAAAAATACTTCTCTGTAGGCGAATGGGATCTCGTGGAGAAGAATCGCCTCCGCTAGTTTTCGAAGATATTCACTCCTGAAATCCCTTCAATATTTGAAATCAAAATGAAAATGTTGCTCGTAAGGCCAGGAGGGTCTCTTTCAAAACCAGGTCTGACCGGTCCAAGTCCAAGCGATGATTATTCAGAACTTCAGATGTTCGAAGCCCGCTACAGGGCCCTTAAGAAGAGCTATCATCTCCCATAGATATATATTTTACTTTATATTGTATAAAATAATGGAAAAATGCCTGATATAAATAAACAGACCGATTCTCCCCAATAGCGAACTTATCCGAGATATTCATTCCTCAAATCTGCTCTAAAAATTATATTATATCAATTAAAACTTAGACAATATTGCAGTTTTGTTTTTACTGGAGATATTCTGAACCCAATTTGATTATGTATCTTACCAAAGAATATATTTCCATCATTATATGTATTATCCACGGGCATTATATTATCACCTTTAAAGTATTTATCATATCATCCTCATAATTATACGATAGCTGAGGTTATTTAATTGCTAATTTTGTATTCAATCAAACTTTGTTTAATAGAAAAAGGGGTTCATTTTATATTAAGAATAACAAACCAGAAATAATTTTGACATTTATCTCTCTTAGGAAAGTCAGATGACATGTAAAAACACAGATCATATAATAATTCATAGATAGAAAAATTAAGTACAGCACTCTCTGAAAACATAGAAGTACGATTTATTATTTAATTTTTAGAGTTGAAAATGATATCAATGGATTTTTATGATAAAACCGCATCAAATTGAAATTGAAATTTGTAATGTAAAAAAAAATTTTTTTTTCGTGTCTCGAAAACCACTAGGCCGATTCTGCCCAATAACGAATTCAACCAAGATACTTATCTCCTAAACCCACTCTGAAAATTTCAACTGCCTAGCTCATTCTATTCGATAGTTATTGTAGAATCAAAATTTAAAAATTTTTAGAATTTTTTTTAACACTTTACGGCAACCCGATCTACAAAACTTCGCATGCATATAATATTTATTTTTCTACAAACGTCAAAAAATGACAAGGTTCGCGCATTGGCAACAATATGCGAAGTGACCCTTTTTTTCATTTTCCTTCGTTACCATGACACCGTGCGCGAAGTAGTGTGCGAAATACTTACTTCGCGCACTGCATGTAAACTATATGCAATTTTTATATTTCAACCCTTATGTACCTCAATCAAGCAAAAATCCAAGAAATCATTTATTTATTAATGTATAACAATAATTAATGCTTTCAAATTGTTCGAAAATTTAACACTACCTAATTTTATTTATTATTTACAATGTTAACATTAATGGTGCAGCCAGTGCACGAACCAATATTTATTCCTAAACCAGATAACTCAGATTCAGCTTGTGATTTCTTATTTTTGGGAGTTGGAAGACTATCCATTTTTGATTTGCAAGCTACTGCCGTAGAGGTGACAGCACTTGATCCTGAAATTTCCCAGTCTAAAATTCTATTTGATATTTGAATTTTATTGTTGATAGAATCTTCCACGTATCCTTCGGCCACAGTCGGAGATTTCCATCCTCCATGTCGCTTCAAAACACATATATCGGCCCCCGTATTAGCAAGGAGTGTGGCTGATGTTCTCCGAAAACAATGGCCCGTGTAGGCATCAGGATTTGGTATTTTTAGGTGTTTTGCTATTAAGCTAGGCATCTTTCCAATACTATTTATTCCAACAACTTGGTTAAAACATCTCTTATTTTGATACTTCAAAAACAATCGGCGACTGGTAGCATAACTTGGACGAAGAGCCGCATATTTTCGGTAAATGTCAATAAAATCTAAATTTGAAACTGTAAAAATTCGCTGTATATTCGTTTTTGTATCGGGTACTTTTACAATCAAAATGGAATTTTTATCTTCTATGTCATCGACCTTCATTTTAGTGAGTTCCTCACGGCGGCAAGCACCCGAAATACCCAGTATTAAAACAACCTAAAAGGAAATCAGTAATTTAAAAACCACATAAAACGGCCGGCCGTAGGCACGATAACTCTCGAACGGAATGAGCTCGACAGTTGAAATTTTCAGAGTGGGTTTGGGAGATAAATACCTCGGCTAAGTTCGTTATTGGGCAAAATCGGACAGATGGCTTCGGAGTAACAAAAAAAAAATTTTTTTTTACGAAGCAAATTCCAAATTAATTTTTGCGCGTATGTTCTGGGGAACATCGCGTTATAGTTTTGCCCAAATGCCTGCGACTTTCGAATTTTTTGACGAAATTGGTCTCAAACGATTTAGTTCGACTCCCCGATGAAGAATTCGAGGTCAAATTTGATTCTGTCCGTCCGGCCGTTGCCACGATAATTTGAGAACGAAAAGAGCTAGCGACTTGAAATTTTCAGGGTGGGTGGCGCATCGCAATACGACGGACAAGTTCGTTAATGGGCATAATCGGCCCAGTGGTTTCCGAGTAATAATTTTGTTTTCAACCAATAAAAATCCGATCGAATTGAAATTTGGGCAAATTGATAAGCACTCAGTTCCGAGGAACTAGAGCGCCAAAAAATACTGTATCTCAGAATCTATCTGTCAGTTTGAGCTGTGCTGAGCACTGAAGAAAAGTGCTTCAAGCCCTAAGCACTAAGCACTGAATAAAAATGATCACGAGCATCGAGCACCGCGGTTTCATGAAAGGCTTGCGATTACTAAGCACTTTATAAAAGTAATTCGATTTTTCCAGCACTAAGCACTAAGCACTTTTAGAAATCTGTTGCAAGTGAGGATATTCACTTCGAATTGTTATAAAAAATTGTATTTCATTGGAGAAATATATAAACTAGCAAACTTGCTTTTCCCATATGCATAATTGACGTATGAGGAATGGAGTGCAGTGAAACAAATTTCTATAAAACTAACGACCTCAAAATTAGTTCTATTCCCACACAGTTTGAAAAGGTCTCTATCATTTCAGGTATGATGATACAATTAGTGAAAATATGAATTCTATAAGCGTCTCAGTTTTTTCTGCACATGTAAAATATAAAATACCCCAATTTCAAAAGGGGATAATACCCAAAACATATAATTATGACAACAACGTCGTATTATATTATGAAACTTAGGCCGAGTGTTTTCTTTACCTTACTAATAAAACAAACACTGACTCCAGTGGTTTTTGAGGCAGTTTTCCATTAATACATAAGTCAATTCAAATTGATCAACATGACATAAATGCTTTCTTAAATTTATCAAAATGTCAAAAATGTAATCTGCAGAAACCGGATAACATTATTTTCTATTGTGATTGCATTCATAAGCAATTTAGCATTGGAAATTTGAATATGAATATACCGGAAAATATGTGAATTCACACGACAATTTTCAAACATAGTTTACATATTATCTTCTTGATAGACGATCCACATAATATTACTTTGATACTGAATAATTTTCAGGAGTTGGTAATGTTCATATATCCACCAACATAATATATAACCAACAACTGATAATTACAAGATTTACAAGTTCCGTTCATGCGTCAATTGATCTCCCTGTTAGACATAGGGTGAAATTTTTTACTTGCTACGGTTGATAAGATCACTGATCTCAACTGTTCTTTTACTTCGATGTTGACATGAGTAACGTCATACGTTCCACCGTATGAGTTTTTGGCGCTCTAGTTCCTCGGAACTGAGTGCTTATCAATTTGCCCAAATGTCTGTAATTTTCGAATTTTTCGATGAAAATGGTCTTAAACGATTTGGTTTGACTCACTGATTAAGAATCCGTGGTCGAAATTCATTCTGTCCGGCCGGTCCTGCCGTCCGGCCGGCCGTAGGCACGATAACTCTCGAACGGAATGAGCTAGAAAGTAGAAATTTTCAGAGTAGGTTTGGCAGATAAATATCTCGGCTGAGTTCGTTATTGGGCAAAATCGGACAGATCTTTTCGGAGTAACAAAAAAAAATTTTTTTTTACATAACAAATTCCAAATTAAATTTTCTTCAACAAGCAATTTCACCATAAGAATCCAATGATGTCATTTTTAACTCTAAGAAGCTAATACTTTCGGAGATATGATTTTTCAAAATTTCAATAATAAATCGTATTTCAACGTTTTCACAGAATAATATAATTATTCTATGTATGAATTGTCATAATGTCAACTTATTTTCCTGGGACCGGACATTGTCTAATTCCTTGCTAATAGTTGGTTCGAGAAACGTCAAAATCGACTTAGAGAGACAAGGGTAAAAAACTGTCAAATAAACCCCCATGTGGCGATTTTATGTCGAAAAGTGAAAATTAAGAATATATATCCCAGGTAAGTACCGACGTTTTATTCTTATACCGGAGATCGACATGATCGTACGAGGAGCCCGATAGCCGGTTCGTCTAGTCAGTCGGTTTTCGGTTTCGGAACGAGAGAAGGCGGGCTCAAATCCCGGAAAGGGAATTACACTTTTTGGCGCTCTAGTTCCTCGGAACTGATTGCTTATCAATTTGCCCAAATGTCTGTAATTTTTATTTAAGATGCAGTTTCACCATTAAAATCCATCGATATCATTTTCACCTCCAACAAGCTAATACTTTCGGAAATATGATTTTTCTAAATTTCAATAATGAATCGTACGTACTTCTATGTTTTCAAAGAATGCTATAATTATTCTGTCTAAGCTTTATTATATGATCTGTGTTCATACTCGTACATTTCATCCTGTTTTATAAGAAAGAGTCAAATTCACTTCAGCTATTTTAATTTGATTTCTTCCATGGTGCAGTTCTCATTCTCATGATTGCTCATTTTATCTTGATAAATAAACTATTATTTGAATTGAATTTCCTTTATGATGCAGTTCTATCATAAGAATACATTGATATATATATATATATATATATATATATATATTTCGTAAATAATAGATTATGTACAAGAATTGATGTAAACCTGAGATAATAAACATTATTATTATTATTATTATTATTATTTAATTCCCAACTCTGAGAAACCAATACTTTCGGAGATATAATTGTTCTGTTTGAACTAGAGCTCCAGAAAGCTCCTGTCCTCAGGGCTTGAACCCATTTATTACAGAACATTCAAGTGATCGTATTGATCGTCAAATTTGGAGATTCATACGGTTTGTTTACTTGTTGTTCGTGTCAACTGATAATTTATAGGGATATGACATCAGTTTTAGGTGAAATGTTCAGACATCTTACTTTCAGCCAAAGATATTATTATGTTTTAACCAAATAAGATATATTATCTTTTGTTCGGTTCTCTCTGGATTTAGTTTAAAGAAGGGGTTCTCATTGCCCAAGAATCTCCGTAACCGTCCTTATAGTCAATCAAGTAACAACAAAATTAAATTCACCGAGTAATCAGCTGATCATTCAAGTTCTTTCACTAACCGCCAGATGTACCGTAGACATATGTGACGTCACCGATCAAAATCATCGTGGGATTTCTGGGATTGATACGATCGATCGTATCAGAGTAAAAGAACTCACTCATAAACTCCTCCGACCAAAGCGCGTCAGCGTCTATTAGTGTTACGACATGATTTCGGAAAGGCTTAGTGCTTAGTAATCCTCGGAAGTGCTCGGGAGCACTTAACGGATTACTAAGCACTAAGCCTCTTCAAGAAGTGTTTGAATTACTAAGCACTAAGCACTGGTTTTAAAAAGTGCTCGGGAGCACTATACTCGGGAGCAAAAAAGGCTTCAAGCACTTTCACAAACACTAAGCACAATGCTTTGGCTCAGCTCTGCCGTCAGATATCGTTGAAATTCTACGAGAGTCATCAAAACCTTATTATACAGTAAAGTTCTAGATTTGAGCTCGATCGGATCTATATTGGTGAAGATATTGCCGAAATTTCAAAATATTCCAAAGATCGGGGTGAAATGGTCCACTGTTTTTACATTCAACCAAACAAATTGTCGACAGTTTTTTTGACGTGGCTCTAAATTATTTCATATTATATTTTGTGCGCTCCATAGATCGTATATCTGTCTTTCATGAACTTCATGTTACTCTATGATCTTTACATAAACATATGACAATATGACAGGTGTCATATTGCCGAAACTGAATGCTTATCACGGGTAGAATAGGATAGATAGTTAAGGCTGTATTCCAGTAAAATAGTTTAACCCAGAAATATGAAAAAAAAATTGGTTCAAGCCCTGTGGACAGGAGTTTTTTGGCGCTCTTGTTAAAACAGACAAATTATATCTCTGAAAGTATTGGTTTCTCAGAGTTGGGAATTATTATTATTATTATTATTATTATACTGATCCTCCTGGGTCTTCCACAAGGAGACCCCTCATAAGCTCTAAGAGCGTGCCCTGAGTTAGGAGTACCAGTTGTGTTCTGTGTAGGCTTTGTTACTGTGTCCTTACGCCACCTTAGGCACAGCACTGTTAATTTTTGACCCAACAGCGAATGGTGGCGATTACCGTGACTAGAAAATTTCTTTCCTAGCCTCGGAATTGAACTTGGGGCTTCCGCTCCCAAGTCAATTACTCTACCACTGAGCCAAAATGATATCAATGGATTCCTATGATAGAACTGCATCATGAGAGGAATTAAATTTTAAAAAGGTGTCGTTTAAAAAAAAATGCTTCAAAAATTATCTTTAAAAAAAAAGAGCAATCCACAATGATTCAATGCTTTAATGCTTCAAAAATTGTCATTAAATTTATTTATCAAGATTAAATGAGCAATCAGCAATGATTCAACCTCGTGGAATGGGTTGTTGCAACTTACACTCGGTGCATAGTTTTCACAACTTTAAATACCTAAGGAAAGTATCATCGAAATGTCTATACCTTTTCAAGTTCAATTTCGGAAGAAGTAAAACCAATTTCGAAAAAGGGAAATCCAATTTCGGACAAAATATTCAGATTTACTTCGTACAATTTCCGAAATTGCTGTTACCTTTTCCGAAATTGGTTTTTTCTTTTCCGAAATTGAACTTGTAAAGGTATAGAGCAAGGCTGATGACAATCATAGCAGATTGTTCACTTATTCCTGATATTTGAGTAGCTAGAAGATTACGAACAATTTATTTTAATAATTCAAAATATATTAATAAAATACTATCCTCTTTTCGTAATTTAAAATGAAATAGTTCATACCACTAACACATTCTTTTCTGTATTTTGAACCTTAACTCAAGAAAAAATGTTTGATACACAAATGTAGATCCATATTTCAGTATATTTTTGCTAGCAACATTTTGAAAATACTGTATATAGGAACATGTCTCTCTACTTAAGGAAGTAAAAGGTAATATTAACCTCAGTGGTCAACGAACAGTAATTTCTTTTGATGATTCCATTATGTTCTTCTTTCACATTGCCTTCATAAACTACATTATAGTAAGTATAAATGATCCAATTCTAAATCTTCTGAAACATCATTCTCAATATTTATACATAAATTATTCAATATGTAATCAGTGAATATTATTTTCGATACGAATTGACAATCTCTAATAGCTAGAAAGGATGACATTTATGAACAGCGAACACAGACAGATTCTGTGTTCACATTCTGTGTATACATAGAACTTACGATGTATTATTGAAATTTTGAAACATCATATCTCCGAAAGTATTAGCTTGTTAGAGTTGAAAATGGTAACAAAGGATTCTTATGATGAAACTTCATCTTAAAAAAATTTGAATTTAAAACTTGTGATGTAAAAAAATATTTTATTTCGTTACTCCGAAACTATTAGACCAATGTTGCCCAATAACGAACTTAACCGAGTTATTTATTCCTTAAACCTACTCTGAAAATGGCAACTGTCTAGCTCATTCCATTCGTAAGTTATCGTGTTAACGGACGGACGGACGGACATAATCGATTTTGACCACGGATTCTTGATCAGTGAGTCGAACCAAATCGTTCAAGACCATTTTCAACCAAAAATTCGAAAATTAGATATTTGGGCATTGATAAGCACTCTGTTCCGAGGAACAAGAGCGCCAAAAAGTAAGTTGTGATCAGGTTTTGCAGTTAATAGAAGGGGATTATAATATATTTTCTTTTCAGCAGTAACAAATAAATTTACTTATCAAGGAAAATTAGTATAGTCACTCAGTAGAGAAAATGTTTATCACTTTCGTGTCAGACTCAACATTTGTTGTCTGAACATTTTCAAGCACCCAACAAAAAGTCCTAGTGGAGTCAAGATACCCTCCCTCTCAAATGGAAATCTGCAATCGTCTCTATATTTCATGTTGTTGTTACTTGGCACAACGGTATGGTAGGATTTTTGATTGGGCCAACTTGGTTGGATCTGGGTTGAATTCGAATATGAACTCCGTAGAGTATTATTTACTAAATTGCGTTCGAATACCGAAAAGTTGTATATATTTTACTCTATGTTTATCGTTCGAAAATGGCAGAGTATTAGATTCCAAGTTAACTCTCGTAACTCTACGAAATAGCTGGGTTTATTTTACTCCACTCAAAATTGACATAACTCATGGCCCATGGGACAGAAAATCTCTTATCTTTGTCTCATTGTTTTATGAAGAGCCAGTGGCGGAATATCATGTGACACCTGAATAATAATGCTGGAAGATAGCCAGTGTAATTAGCACAGATGAGTAGTGTATCCATGATCATAACCAAAAAACTTACCAACTGGATCAGATATCTCAGAATGTCATTATTACCTATTTTGATCCAGCATACATCTATATACTATTGAGTTAACCATTTTACATGTACTTCCGTCTTAGACAGCTATAGGTTACGAGGTCAATTTCGCATCAGTTCGGTCCGTAATCTTGATCACGATGAGACTTGTGCGGAATGATGGTCTGACAAAGCACATTAATATGCATTAATATTCCATCAATCCATCAGTATCCCGGCAATCTGATATCAACCCAGATTGGCGGTGTAACCTCCATCTAAGGGTAACAATTATGGCATGGAGTTCAATAGCAAAATTGCTTTACGTAACATATAACCAGGCATGTTTTGAGTAGGATCAACACAAACGGTTCAAGCGATGACTATAATATGGGTTTTAATATCAATTATCATTCAAAATTTCAAAAAAAGAAAAGTATGTTTTTAATGGAGATGACTTGTTTTATTCATAAATGATCGCGGTTTCAAAACAATGAGTATTTAATTTGAAGGAAGAATCGATATTAAAGATAAATTTCCCTCAATATTTAATATTTCAGCTTATTTGAAGTTATCTTATCTATATTACTACTACTACTATTCTACTGGAAATAATGGGAAGATATTATATTTTTTTCTGGAGCTAAGTAGCTTCAGGCCAAATTTGGACAGCGCGCTAAAGCTCCTGTCCACAGGGCTTTCCCCCTTTTTATTTTGCCTATATAACCACAGGATTACCCCTTCATGAGCTGACAATATCATTATTATTATTATTATTATCATACAGATAAGAGTTGAGGTAATGCCTATAATTTCACAATAATTAACAATCCATTAAGACATTTTTCACAGTTATATTCAAGAGTGGGAATGATATATCAAACTTCTGTTTATACATGCCAAAGAATACCTTCCATAAAGACTCAGTATAGTATTATCATGTTTTCCAATTGATCTCTGAAAGTTCCTTCAGAAATATTCCCGTAGTGATAAGATTAATATGAATGAATCTATTTCCTATAGTTTCAGGATTCCTTTCGATAAATGGAACGGAGAATATCTGTGGCGTATGATCAGATAAATATGATGCCAACACTTCTGCGTTAACTTGTTCTAAAATTGGTAATTACATTGTCCCCACATGTAGGCGAAATCGATGTTATATAGTTGGGCTCCCGGATCATAAATTTTCCCCCATAACTCTCATCGACCGATACGAATTTCCGAAACTTAAATCTGATCCTAGCAAATTCAGATTAAAATCTCCGGCTATTATGAATTTACTGTTTGACTTTAAGAACTAATCTAAAATTTGATCCAAAAAATGGGTTCAAGCCCTGTGGACAGGAGCTTTCTGGCGCTCTAGTTCAAACAGACAAATTATATCTCCGAAAGTATTGGTTTCTCAGAGTTGGGAATAATATCAATGTATTCATATAATAGAACTGCATCCTAAAGGAAATTCAATTCAAATAATAGTTTATTTATCAAGATTAAATGAGCAATCATGAGAATGAGAAAAGCACCATGGAAGAAATCAAATTAAATCTGGCCAATTTTGCCCAATAACGAACTTAACCGAGATATTCATCTCCCTAAACTACTCTGAAAATTTCAACTACCTACCTCATTCCGTTCGAGAGTTATATCTATGTCTATGAATGAAAAGCAGTCTCACTACTCTCAGATCTCTTACTTCATGTTCAGTTCCGAAATGTAAGAATTTTCTGAGAAAAACTAATATCGGAGCAAACAACTGAGATTTAACTCACTTCGCTCACAATTCTTCGATTGAGTCTCAGGAACATCATTTGACATTATGACAATTCATATTCATACATAGAATAATATCATTCTGTGACAACGTTGAAATACGACTTATTATTGAAATTTTGAAAAATCATATCTGAGATTTTTCTCACTTCGCTCACAATTCTTCGATTGATTAGTCTCAGGAACATCATTTGACATTATGACAATTCATATTCATACATAGAATAATATTATTCTGTGACAACGTTGAAATACGATTTATTATTGAAATTTTGAAAAATCATATCTCCGAAAGTATTAGCTTGTTAGAGTTAAAAATGATATAAATGGATTCTTATGATAAAACTTCATATTAAAAAAAATTTAATTTGGAATTTGTTTCGTAAAAAAAAATTTTTTTTTTGTTACTCCGAAACCATCTGTCCGATTTTGCCCAATAACGAACTTAGCCGAGATATTTATCCCCCAAACCTACTCTGAAAATTTCAACTCTCTAGCTCATTCCGTTCGAGAGTTATCGTGCCTACGGCCGGCCGGACCGGCCGGCCGGACCGGCCGGACAGAATGAATTTCGACCACGGATTCTTGATCAGTGAGTCGAACCAAATCGATTAAGACCATTTTCATCGAAATATTCGAAAATTACAGACATTTGGGCAAATTGATAAGCACTCAGTTCCGAGGAACTAGAGCGCCAAAAAATGGGTTCAAGCCCCGTGGACAGGAGCTTTCTGGCGCTCTAGTTCAAACAGACAAATTATATCTCCAAAAGTATTGGTTTCTCAGAGTTGGGAATTATATCAATGTATTCATATGATAGAACTGCATCATAAAGGAAATTAAATTAAAATAATAGTTTATTTATCAAGATTAAATGAGCAATCTGAGAATGAGAACTGCACCATGGAAGAAATCAAATTAAAATAGCTGAAATGAATTTGACTCCTTCTTATAGAACAGGATGAAATGTACGAGTATGAACACAGATCATATAATAAAGCTTAGATAAAATAATTATAGCATTCTGTGAAAACATAGAAAGTACTATACTATTATTGAAATTTAGAAAAATCATATCTCCGAAAGTATTAGCTTGTTAGAGTTGAAAAAGATATCAATGGATTTTTATGGCGAAACTGCATCTTAAAAGGAGTTAAATTTGAAATTTGTGTTGTGAAAGAAATTTGTATTTTTGTTTCTCCGAAACCATCAAGTCAGTTTTGCCCAGTAACAAACTGAACCAACATAATTATCTCTAACACCTACTCTGAAAATGTCAACTGCCTAGCTCAGGCGTTTTCAACCTTTCGGTTTTAACGGCACACTTTTCGTTCATAAAAATTTCACGGCACACCAGCCAAATATAGCCAAGTGTGAGTTGGACGTAGAGGGTTCCGTACATTGTACCCATAATATGTATAATATAACGGATAGTGGAAGCTTATAAATAGGGTCTCGTTGACATCTTTAGGTATGAAACCCCAAAAAGCAACGTAAATAAAAACATTATTATGTTAATGGGATATTTGTGCCTGGCGCAAGGAGCACAGTTTTTTTATTCGAAGGCGAATGGTCGACAAACATACCCGAAGCCCTTCTTCGACATATAGGAGACGTTCGCATTTCTCACTTTTTATATTCGTCAATGCTGAAAATCCTTGTGCGCAGAGATATGAAGTCGAAAATGGCAAAAGGACAGTAAGTGATTCTCAGGTCTACCCTATAGAATTTGAGCTATTGTCTGGCTCTTTCAGCTGACGGGCCAGTAATTGTTGAGCAAGCATGTCTGTGTGCAGGTATGCTGCAGATTTCTTGGACTTTTGGTCCAACCATCTGTTTTTTCCCTTCAATGTCCTGAGAGAGATGCCACAGACCAGTTCAGATACAATGAGCCCCATGTCTTTTCTGCGGAAAAGACGACTCGGTAGTGCGATCACATACCCATTATCTCGTTGGCCTCCAATTCAGCCTGCAGAGAAACAGGCACCTAGCAGATCACATCTGGCTCATTCTGAGTCATATGCAGAAGTCTGTATGTCGCCATGCAGACCACGTTCCTGATTACCACGTGAATTTTTGCAAGCTTGAGCTGAGGCTGCACCTTTACAGTACACTCCCAGCAATGCTGCCGTGAGTGATTTGTGGTCTCACCACCATCACGTACAACCAGTGGAGCTATTTCGGAGCCACTCCCCACCTCTTTCCAGAAGTCCGCTGGCAAGCCCAGAGAGAGAGTGCCTAGCCTTGTGGATTACCCTTTCCAGGTGTGAATATCAATAGCTCTTCCTACCGTTCATATACACGTGACAAAATACGTCCCCTTGAGAGCCACCGTACCTCGGTGTGTAGAAGCAACGTGTAGTGGGCTGTATCCATATATTGGCAAATTTATTTGAATAATCTAGATTCCATAGGACGGCTTTTAATGAAATTTATAACCTTCACGACATCTTCAAATATAGTTTTCAAGTCATCTGGCAGAGTTTTTGATACTAATGCTTCCCTATGAAGAAAACAGTGGGCCAGCACAATATTTGGGTTTATCTGCTTCACCAACGTAACAAACCCCTTTACATAACCAGTCATGAAGGTGCTCCGTCGGTATATATTCCAATACAATCGGTCCATGATAAATCGAAGGATTTCAAATACGCAACCAATACATTAAATATGTCTTCTCCTCATGCTGTTTCGGACAGTCCTTTGCAACAAAGAAAGTTTTCAATAATGTGATCCTCAACGATCATGCGTATAAATGCCAGCAGAGGTGAATTTCCACTAATGTCAGATGATACATCAACTTGTAAGGCGAATGTTTGGTACTATTTTCTCATTAATAGTTATTTTCCTAACAAGTGCGGAAAGTGATACTTTCCCGCACGAAACGGCCGTTAGCCGAACGACGCGAAGCGGAGTTCGGATAAGCAGTTGAGTGCGGGAAAGACACTTTTCGCTCGAGTTAGGAACAATGTTTTTTCTACAAGCACTTTTATTATAGGTATGAGATCGATTTGAGTTCAACACACAGAACAAATTTGATATCATTAATTCATAATACCTACACATGAATGACAAGCGTAATCCTTGCATGTCGTTACCATCATACCCAAGATGCATAGAATAACAAGGTGTGGACACTCCCTACTAATTCCTGCTAAAATTTTCGGCCGAAAAACGGACCAAGAACTGTCAAATCACGTACTTTATGTACTACTTCACTTTATTAACGATGGTGCCGCTAGGGTCGATTTCGAAGATTCTGACAAGCGAATAAATGAAAACTGACAAGCGACAAAGTTCACTTTTCACCGTTGCTAGTTCGTAAATTCAAATTAAAAGAATATAATGAAGCAGTTTATTGAAAAATCAATCCATTTTTTGATTAATCAGATATCTGTTCGGAGATAATAATATGTAAACCACATTGGTTTGGAACAGAAATTTCATCTTGCCAAGACATAATGAGGTCAAATAAGGGATTTATCAGTAAAGGAGTTTCTTTGGAACATTTTGAATGGAACTGTAAATGAAGAAATCTGTGAAATCATTATTTTTCCATTACGAAAGATCACATCCAACGTCATTAGAGTACAAGCATTTAATTTATGTATTTTGAAATACATTGAATGATACAGAATTTTCTGTTATACCTCTACATACAATATCTTTCGATATCATATTATTATTCAAATGTAGTAATTCCTTTATCATGTAAGGCTCTTTTAAATTGAGCATTTTACTTATTATATTATATGTATAATTTGAAATTTCATCAAAACATTCTCATGTATACAGCATTTTTTCAGTCACCCAATACCCCTTGACAACTTTTCATGTTCTCAGCAATTAGATTGCTGAATATAGATATTTAATTCGATAGCTATTATTCAGAACTAAGTATATACTGATGAAATATCGAAAAATGATTCATTAAATTGATAAACTAACCAAATAGAGGGTAGTGTACTACGTTTCAATCTTTTATTCAATATACATATATTCGCTAGAAAAATATTTTGAACAAACAAATGTTCTAATTTTCGATACCCTACCTCTAGCACAAGCCAGTTGCCATTCTTGTCGTTTAACAATATCCTTGAAACAAATAATATTATAGTATAAGAGCGCCAAAAAGAATGACGCCTTAGGAAAGCTATTCAAATTGATGAAATCACACTGTGTGGTTGCTCTGAACTTTGTTCTCTGCTAGTCCTTTCATCGTTCACAAATAATATTGTTAGTTTTCATAACATGGCATTTCATTCCTTCTCAATATATAACTGAATTGTATAATGAATATAATTATTAATCAATAGAGTTATATCTTAATTTCAACTGTTAAAACAGTTTATGTTCATCAACCGGCAAGATTATAGTAAATCAACAAGTCTTACGTTCTCCTATGTTGATTTATTAACAATTAACGGTATCAGCGATCTTTCAATATTATTAATATTAAAATTAATAACTATCTTGATACTAGAAATCTGCCCCTGATCCGGTAAGAATATACAATTGTTAAACAAATATATTCGCATAAAAACGAAGTATTTTCGAAATGAAAATAGTATTTGATTAAAATGGTTCTGGATACTCGTTCAGAGTTCACACAGCAAGCATTTGACTTACTTTCGGCGCGGCAAACGACTTTCCACAAGAAACTGGAATAAGCAAAGATTCAAATTTAATTTGACATGTCGGTAATTTTGTCCATAAAATTTCTACTGCCGGCATCTATCGGCGAAAATTGAAGTAAAACAAAATCCTTGTATTTTGACAGTATTTGGACCGCAAATCGGCCGAAAATATGTCAAAGAGTGTCTTCACCATGTATTCTATGCATCTATAACTGGAATAAGCAAAGATTCAAATTTAATCTGACATGTCGGTAATTTTGTCCATAAAATTTCTACTGCCGGCATCTATCGGTGAAAATTAAAGTAAAACAAAATCCTTGTATTTTGACAGTATTTGGACCGCAAATCGGCCGAAAATATGTCAAAGAGTGTCTTCACCATGTATTCTATGCATCTATATCATACCTATACTGTCATCAATGTCATCGTTGTCGTTCGGTCCATAGAGGCATATGAAATATTTATATCTATGAACTGGAATATTCATTTATTCTTTATTATTAATAATATTAATTGGAAATAAAACGAGGATAACTAACAGCAAACAAAAATAAACTGCAATAAGGAAATTAAGAATAGCTATGTATAATATATACATATTAGTATCTAATATTTAGTTATTAGTTATATTTATTGTAAACGTGCAGTTGGTCGCATTATGCAAGTTTATAGCAGAAGCCATCATGTTGGTCGAAGTCAGCTGCTCAGTGGAAGGAGATAATTCTGAATTACCGGTTGAAGTGGAAGGAACATGGGAAGGAGCATTCAAATTCAGAATTTTGGTAGCCATCATTTTGGTCGAAGTCAGCTGCTCCGTCGAAGAAGATAATTCTGAATAACAGGTTGAAGTTGAAGGAGCATTCAAATTAAGAATTTTGCTAGACATTTCTTTTTTCTTGTTTACTGATTCTTCCAAATAACCCTCAGCAACAGAAGTTGACTTCCACCCTCCTAATCGTTTTATATTGGTGATTCCCTCTCCACGGTTAGCTAGGAATGTAGCAGAAGAGCGCCTAAAACTGTGACCTGTGTATAATTCTGGATTTTGTAATCGTAAAAATCCGGCTATTTCGGAAGGTATTCTTCCTATCGTATTTATTCCTATAGGTTGCATTGTACATTTTCCTTTATTGTACCTTAAGAAAAATCGGCGATGGTCTATTTCCTTCGGACGTAAGTTGGCATATTTTCGATATATATTTAAAAAATGTCCGTCGTTGGTGTCTTGGGAGATAACGAATGATCTCGATGAATAATTTTTGGAGTCCTTAATGTTGACAATAATCATGTTTCCTTTATCATCTATATCGTCGATAGTTATTTTTGTTAATTCTTCCCGTCTGCAAGCACCAGCCAATCCAAAAATCGTTACCACCTTGATCATTAGGTAAATTTCATCAGGTGCCTCACTCATAAATTTGGATATGTCCTCTTCATTAAAAATTTTGGCTTTTTTCGGACGAAAACCAACATTTTGTCTTTTAATGAAGGCAGTTAATTTATGGAATTTTCCAATATCCAAATCTTGCTTCAATTTACAAACACTCTTTATCATAGAATATACGGACCATAATGTGTTCGGTTTAAAAATTTTCGAAATTTCCAAAAAATAAGCCAAAAAGACTTCCTCCTTCCTGGGTTTTACTTTCTTGGAATCACACCAGGCAATGAATTGAGAATAGCGCTTCTCATATTTTTCGATTGATTTGGGTGGAAGCAACTTCAAATTGGCTTCATAAGATGCTTCTAATATGTCCGAGGGCAGGTCATCATCAGATATATCCATTCTTACCGAAAATATTACGTACGGATTGAAATCAATTTGATATTTTCAAATAAATTAATGACAATTGTCAATTCACATGTTGTTTCCATAGTAACCTCGTCGTAAGCGTTCGATGCATAGAAATATTAGATAATTCAGTATATTCTATATAAAAAGTGTGCGGAAAAAACGCCTGCTAATCCATTTCCGCACTGTTAACAGTGCGGAAATGGATTAGCAGGCGTTTTTTCCGCACTGTTTGGAAATGTGACTCTTTACGATTCGAAATGTGTGCGGAAAAAGGGTTGAACGCGCACGCTTGTAGAAAAAATAGCTTTTCGTTATTTCAACGCAGCATAGGATCATTTCGCGGAAATCCTGGCGGCACACCTGAAAATATACGCGGCACACTGGTGTGCCGCATCACACCGGTTTAAAACCTCTGGCCTAGCTCATTCTGTTCGAGAGTTATTGTAGAAACGAAATTTAAAAATTAAAAAACAATTCTTTTGATACCTTATTGCAATCCGATCAAAACAAAACTTCACATGCATATTGAAGTCATTATTCTACAATTTGATGCTAATTTCCGATATATCGAGTGATCTCTTTCGGAAATATTCCTAAAAAAATGTTTTTACTAAAAAGGGGCATTACTCCGAAACCGCTTGGTGGATTTCGCTCGTTAACAAACGTGTCCGAGATATTTACGCTACAAACCTACCCTGCAAATTCCAATCCTCTAACTCCTTTCGTTCGAGAGTTATCGTGCCTACGGCCAGCTGGCCGGACTGGCCGGACAGAATTGATTTCAACCACGGATTCTTGACCGGTGAGTCGAACCAAATCGTTTAAGATTATTTTCAGAAAAAATTCGAAAATTACAGACATTTGGGCAAATTGATAAGCACTCTGTTCCGAGGAACCAGAGCGCCAAAAAGAGGAAGCACTTCTTTTATGTTAATCATCGTATAGTAATTTCTGCAATTCACATCTAAAGCCGGGTCCAGACTGGTGTAATGTTATGCGTTATGCAAGGCGTAATGTAAGGCGAATTCTCCGTGTGGACGGTACTACGAACATTACATGTAACAAAGAAAATAGGATAATGCGGATAAGTATATTTAAATGGATAAGAATAACGGGTGATTCCGCTAAAGAAGCAGAGAAAATAATTCTGCTGGTACCTGCCGACACGTGTTTCTGCTAGTTGGCTTCTTCAGGACAGGGCAACCAAGAAACCAAAAAATGGTGAAAAGATAACTGAAAACAGGTGGCATCACATCAGGAGTTTACCATAGTTTACCTCCGAATTGGAGGTCCTAGAGCTGAAGGCACAAATTGGTTGCTCGCTCCTGATGTGATGCCACCTGTTTTC
The DNA here is from genome assembly GCA_937662695.2 of Halyzia sedecimguttata. Lineage (NCBI taxonomy): Eukaryota > Metazoa > Arthropoda > Insecta > Coleoptera > Coccinellidae > Halyzia > Halyzia sedecimguttata. Next base: position 1,466,785 of record OW569416.2, on the reverse strand, counting down.
AGTTATCTTTTCACCTTTTTTTGGTTTCTTGGTTGCCCTGTCCTGAAGAAGCCAACTAGCAGAAACACGTGTCGGCAGGTACCAGCAGAATTATTTTCTCTGCTTCTTTAGCGGAATCACCCGTTATTCTTATCCATTTAAATATACTTATCCGCATTATCCTATTTTCTTTAATACATATCCTCGGGTTGAGGTCGCATCGCACAGGTAGCTTATGCTTCCTTCGTGCCGATGCCATAGTTTACCTCCGAATTGGAGGTCCTAGAGCTGAAGGCACAAATTGGTTGCTCGCTCCTGATCTGATGCCACCTGTTTTCAGTTATCTTTTCACCTTTTTTTGGTTTCTTGGTTGCCCTGTCCTGAAGAAACCAACTAGCAGAAACACGTGTCGGCAGGTACCAGCAGAATTATTTTCTCTGCTTCTTTAGCGGAATCACCCGTTATTCTTATCCATTACATGTAACGCTCGTGCACCGTCCACACGGAGAATGCGCCTTACATTACGCTTTGCATTACGCGTTACATTACACCCGTCTGGACCCGGGTTAATGAATCTCATGATCGTACATAATAACACTGAAACGTTTTGAATTCAGCATGCGAAAAATTATATATGTTGTGAGTGCTTTGCTCATTGAGAACTTTCTGCTTTGAAAAATGACGAACATAAAGAAAATCTCTACATTTTCAGTTCTTACGGATGAAAGTAAAATGGCCATGGCCCAAAGGAAAAAAAGTGAGTACAATTTGAGAGATTACGAATCAACTCCAAGCACGAGAATCAAAACAAAGAAGAGACTTCCAAAAGTGATTATAAGACCAGGTTCTTCGAAGCGGAGGAGCTATGACAGCATTCTCAAATCCGGAGTATTGGAGAGAGAATCATTTGTTCCCAAACCATTCGTAAACAGGGAAGCAGAGAAACAAAAATTGCAGGATTCCATGACATACGGAGAAGATGGACCACCGAAACCTGTGGTCAAAAAATCTACCAAGAAACCGGAAAAGTTAAGACCATTAAACAGGTTTGACCAATGTGAGTACTGTGAACCAGATATTCTCGGAAACTATTTTCGCTCTTGAAGGGGAGTCTAATAAAAATTAGATTTCTTGAACTTGAACATTATTAGACCTGCCAGACTTGAATATAGTATTTATAGGAAGCCGAAACAGATTGTCATACCATCCGTTTCTACTCACCCTCACCAGAATAAGATGGCGGCCTTTTACTGTTAAATTCGTAGACTTCTTAGTTTTCCGTTGACATAGTCTCAACACTCGGTTTGATCTACGAAATCCCCATATTGTATTTCAAACTGTGTAGCGCTACTGTTCTGGAATGACTGTTCGGAGTATCATTCTAATTTTTCAGGCGTCGAGCACATTGTTCGGATGATTTTGCGTGTTTCCAGCTGTATTTCCGTGGACTTGCACCTAATGGATCTGTGAGAGCCATAGAAATCAAGTTTTTTTAGTACTCACAAATTCGATTTTTGTTTGGGAAGCAACTGGCTAGAGGCAAGGTAACTCTTCTATGGGTGCCAGGGTACTTTGATATTGAAGGAGATGAAAAGTCTGAGGAATTCTGGAGAAGTGCCTCCGGGGTAAGACCCACTGGACCAGAACCCTTTTGTGGGCTTGGAAAATACCACCACAGGGCAGTGATCTAACCATGGGAGCTAAATAACAGAAAAGCTCTTTGGAGAAATACTCTAGGACTTGCAAAGGCAAAAATATTCGTACCATATACGTAATATTGGTACTGGATACCAAAAGTATCCAGTACCAGAAAGTTCCTGCAACCACAACGAGTTGAGCTTCGGGTAATGGTGGAACTGCCAATAGGTCACTGCCGGTACAAATACCTCTTGTACCGGCAAGTCAGCAGACGTTCATGCAGGGACCGAGATGCGGGATGCATGTGGATTGGAAAAGGAAACAGTCAAACATATAGTTTGCAAGTCGAGAGGTGGCCTTCGAATTTAACATATGGGGAGGCAGTTCTAAATCCTCACGACGTGAAAGCCAAAGCTACAAAGGACGTAATTCGGTATGATAATACTATTGACAATGTCCTCATGATTCAATACGTAGGGTAGTAGAACAAAATATCTTATAGGTCTCAGTTCTGAAGAGCTGAACCAAGCCACACCATCCCGTTGTAATAATAATAATTCGAATACAGTACATCTCTGCATATAAATCAATCCATTGTTGCTCGCTATCTCAGTTAAACTCAAAAACAGGTGGACCGATTTGGATAGATATTTTTGCTTTGTCCGCTTCAATGAATTGGTGATTTAAAACAAAGAAAAAAATTGGGAGAGCCAAAAGAACAGGTACAAAATTTGAAATTGACAACTACTAAATGGCGGTTGCGCGTATCCCCTTCTAACTTGTTTGAGAGAAAATCGTGAAAAGGTGGTTATAACCCGATCAATGGTAGCTGATCTGCTTAAAATCATCAAATTTGTTCCTATTTGACGACTAATATGTCAGTGTTTTTGCAACAAGATGAAACTACAGATTGTTATCGAAAAATTGTTGGACTAAAACAGACACGCGGTGAAATATTCATTGATTTTAACCATTCACAAATATTTCCCGTACGCCGGGCTACGCACCTCATCGTCCACAGAGGAAAGCGTCTCTTTCATCGCAGAGGGTCGGAGTTCGTAAGGATTTCCATAGGTGCCGCTGGTGGGATTTTTTCTTACCAGTTCGCAACGAATGGAGTTAAGTTTCCTAGAACTCCTTCGGATTGTCATTCAGTGTGGCTGAGTTACGATGACGATTGGTAACAACCATGAAACCGGTTCACCTCATTATATGTTCAAATTGTTGGACATTGAAGATGGGAAAGTCACAGTTGACACCTCAGCCGGTTTAACCACTTTACCCACATATTTCTGCCAGCTAACTGAATTGAATGAAGATCTCATTTAGTGCGTTTTTCCAGACGTAGATCAACAAATCAAAAATCAATTATGGTTTTTGATATATGCAATTGGAAAATTGTTGAAAGATAAAACCTGCCTTTTCCAAAGTCTCGACCATGAAAGAACAACAAGGTGTCAAACTGCACCAAGAAGGGCTACGAACCATCGATCGAAATAAATCGAATAACAAGCCCTGTGGACAAGAGCTTTTTGGAATTCCGGTTCAAACAGACAAATTATGTCTCCGAAAGTATTGGTTTCTCACAGTTGCGAATTATATCAATGGATCCCTATGATAGAAATGCATCATGAAAGAAATTAAATTTAAAAAAAGTGTCTTTTATAAAACTGCTTAAAAAATTATCTTTAAAAAAAAGAGCAATCTACAATGCTTCAATGCCTTAATGCTTCAAAAATTTCCATTAAATTTATTTATCAAGATTAAACGAGCAATCTGCAATGATTCAACCTCATGGAATGGGTTGTTGCTACTTAGACTCGGTGCATAGTTTTCACAAATCGAAATACCTAAGGAAAGTATCATCGAAATGTCTAAAGCAAGGCTGGAGACAATCATAGCAGATTGTCCATTTATTCCTGATATCTGAGTAGGTAGTGGATTACGAACAAATTTTTTTAATAGTTCAAAATATATTAATAAAATACTATCCTCTTTTCATAATTTAATAGTCCATACCACTAACACATTCTTTTCTGTATTAGGAACTTTAACTCAAGAAAAAATGATTGATAGAAATGTATTGTTATGATAAAACTGAATCTTAAAAAAAATTGAATTCAAAAGTTGTAATGTAAAAAAAATATTTTTTTTTGTTACTCCGAAAATATTAGACCGATTTTGCCCAATAACGAACTTAACCGAGATATTGATCCCTCAAACCTACTCTAAAAATTTCAACTGTCTAGCTCATTCCGTTCGAGAGTTATCGTGTTAACGGCCGGACGGAAGGCCGGCCGGACAGAATCGATGTCGACCACGGATTCTTGATCAGTGAGTCAAACCAATTCGTTCAAGACCATTTTCAGCCAAAAATTCGAGAATTATAGACATTTGGGCAAATTGATAAGCACTCTGTTCCGAGGAATAAGAGCGCCAAAAAGAATAAAATGGATTCTAGTGTTCGACCTGTAAATGTTGTACCTTAACGTTATCGAATCATTTGTGCATAGAACACTAATAATAAGAAGTAAAAACCCTTGCTAATCTTAGGCAACACATAATGCCCAGACACAGTCGCCATCTATGGTTGTTTTCGTATGGGAAATAATCGAACGGCGGAAATTTCAAATTATACTTGAAGCTGGAATTTTTAATTTGCTTGCGTGAAAGCTTCTTGTGAGTTTATCAACTAATTTTACATGAAATTTGATGGTACGAATTCACTTCTTTTTGTAAGAAGCTTCACCTCCTCCTCTTCTCATCGCCCAGTTTCTGAGCCTTTCTTCCAATCTAGCTTAGTCGGGTAGAAAAGCTATTTCTGGCATACCAGTAGTACTTTCTCCATAGCCCATACAATCCGCTCACTTTCTCGTTATTCATAAACTAATCCACTTTCACAACGAATAGAATTACCTGTTCATAAGAAATGTTATGCAGAGAACTGTTTCAGCCTTTATGAGGGGGTGGAGGGTGAATATTACAGATTTCTCCATTGTGAGTTGCAATAACCCTCGCCCTACACCCCACACCCCTTCTAGGGGATTGGTGGATTTAAGTCAAAGATTTCTCAATTTTGTTGTTGTTTTATACACAGATCTGCATCCCCTTTATGGGAATTGGAGGGTGAACATTATAGATTACAGATTTCTCAATTTTTTTTTTGTTCGTGAGATTATAATAGGATAACATACCAAATCTCAGCTTTCTAGTATTACGGGAAGTACCTACTCTAGTTTTATACACAGATTTGCACACTCCTTTATGGGGGTTGGAGGGTGAAATTTATATAGTGCTTGATTTTTCTGTTGTTTATTCGCTAATTGTAGTCTGTACCAAATCTCATATTTCTAGGACTTCCGGAAGTACCCTAGTTCTATGCACAGATCTGAACCATCTTCGATGGTGGTAGCAGGCTGAAATTTACTCAATTTCTCTTTTGTTTGGTTGCTAATTCTAGTCTGCATACACTACTTCAGATTTGTAGGAATTCAGAAACTAATGTTACTTTTGGCGCTCTTGTTTATATTTGATATATAGACTCCAACTCCACTGTATTGCGGTTGGGGGATAACACTTTTTCTGTGGTGTGTACGCTTATTCTAGTCTGCATTCCAAATTTCAGCTTTATAGTACTTTGGGAAGTACTGGTCAACCGGGGCTTCTTCGCCTGTGTGGGTATCTTTGCCATATCGTGTTTTTGTAAAAACAATTTTTTTTCTGCGACAACCGGCAACGCTGGCATAGCCGCCGTTTGAAAAATTCGAGGCAACGGGTTACAAGACCAGGTAGTAAGAATCCAACCGTTGTTCTGTGACTGTAATGCGAATTGGAACCACGTACCTAAGTAAACCTGCCAATTTTAGGATTTTAAAAGTTGTTGCTATGCTAAGGATCTTCTGAACCGATCCAGATCAGAATTTTGTTGTTATTATTAGTTATTCATTAATATAATCGGGTGTTGCTTATGATATCTGATATATAAAAATGAATCGCAAAATGTGTTGGTAAGCGCATAACTCGACAGTGCCTGGACCAATTTTTCTAATTCTTTTTTTTAAATGTTTGTTGAAGTCCAATGATGGTTTTTACGGGGAGAAAATTTCGAATTATTGCCGGGAAAACCCTAAAAACAGCCCTTTTCAGTTTCCCATACAAACGTTTTTTAACTAAAATGTAGAGTCAATTTGAACTTTATGGCTATTCAATAAAGTTGAGGTTGGGGTTGGATTGGAGTTGGAGGTGGAGATGGAGGTGGAGTTGAAGTTTGAGTTAGCGTTGAAGTTGGCGTTGTGGTTGGCGTTAGGATTGGAGTTGGCGTTTTAGTTGGGGTAGGAGTTGGTGTTGGAGTTGGCGTTGGGGTTGGAGTTGAAGTTGAAGTTGGAGTAGGCATTGTGGTTGGCGTTGGTTATGGAGTTGGCGTTGTAGTTGGAGTTCTAGTTGGATTGGAGTTGGAGGTGGAGATGGCGGTGGAAATGGAGATGGAGTTTGAGTTGGCGTTGAAGTTGGCGTTGTGGTTGGCGTTAGGATCGATTGAAGTTATTTGTGCCACAAACAAAGCATTAACTAAATAGGTACCGTGGATGGATTTTCATAATGTATTTTTCTGAAATTTTTCTACAGGGTGGTTTTCTTTCTTTTAACATCGTATTTGTCCGAAATTTTCATACAGGGTGTTTTCCTTTTAACGTCATTTGCAACTTGCTGTTTTTCAATAGTGTTAAAAAATATACTTTCGAGGCATATATCATTGAAAACAAACCATTACTAGACAGGGTGTTCTTTATATCACTGCACAATTGTACGCGATTGAAGTGATTTGTGCCTCAAACAAAGCATTAACTAAATAGGTACCTTGGATTGATTCTCATAATGTATTTGTCCGAAATGTTCATACTGGGTGTTTTTCTTTTAACGTCAATTGCAACTTGCTGTTTTTCACGCCAATCGTACAATTTCATTCATTTGTGTTAAAAAATATACTTTCGAAGCATACATCATTGAAAAGAAACGATTACTATACAGGGTGTTCTTTATATCAGTGCACAATTGTACGCGATTTAATTGATTTGTGCCACTTACAAAGCATTAATTATATAGGTACCTTGGATGGATTCTCAGAATGTATTTGTCCGAAATTTCCATACAGGGTGTTTTTCTTTTAACGTCAATTGCAACTTGCTGTTTTTCACGCCGATCGTACAATTTCATTCAATTGTGTTAGAAAATATACTGTCGAGGCATACATCATCATACATCAAAATAAACCATTACTCTACTGGGTGTTCTTTATATCACGGCACAATGGTACACAACTGAAGGGATTTGTGCCACAAACAAAGCATTAACTGAATTGGTACCTTGGATGAATTCTCATAATGTAACAATTTTTTTTTACCTTTGATGTGTGGACATGGCGCATGGACAATTATAAGTTGCGTGTTCGGGCGTCGGAAAACCGTCATCATTGTTTATTTGCCCACCAAAAAACAAAACAAAAAATATAGTTTATCAGAAAGCTTTAAATTGATTAAGAGACTTTATAAATAGCCAGTATTTCATCTGTTTTGTAAGTAAGCAACATCATGTGCAATTAATCGAAAATAATAATAAAACTTCATTCATACCGAGCATTTTTTTTACTAAGTTAGGAGGTACGAAGTTCGCCGGGCCAGCTAGTTAGTAATAGATTTAACTATTATTAAGGACATTTTTGAGCCATTTGGCAAAGTTGCCCCGAAGTTGGATTATAATATTTTTTTTAGAAAATGGTTCAAAATTACAAACAGCAAGCGAGTACAAGGCGATATCGGGATTATAGTGAAGAGCAGTTACGCACAGCCATCAGAACAGTTTTGGGACCACTTATTTTCCTGATTTACGTTTCGGATCTCCCAAACTCACTCTCAGCCATTTGTTCACAATATGCCGACGACATTAAATTATTTTACGATGCTCGCTTCCCTGATGTTCTTCGGAGTGACCTGGTGCGGTTGGATCAGTGGTGCCGCCAGTGGCTCCTCCCTCTAAACGTGGAAAAATGCAAGGTTCTCCATCTTGGCAAACATAATCCGAGGCACCAATATCTTGCCGTAGGCAGTGTTCTGGAGTCATGCACGGAGCATAATGACCTTAGTGAGGCTGTTTCCTCGGGGAGGAAACACGGATCGCACTAGGCGATTGCCAATCGGGTTATACAACACTCGGGCGCCAGTTACAATGGGTTTTACAAGGTTGTAACGCCTTGACGGTTCCTCACTTATGGCCGGGGTCGCCTTTACACAGTGAAGAAGGGTTCGCTTACAATCTAAGATAGTAGCGATTGTTTGATTCGGGGTCTTTCACAGCAGGATTAGTCGGATGGGAAAGACAAAAGTCGTGGTTAATTAAAATTATATTCGTGCACTCACAAGTTATATAAAAACGGTGCAATATGAGGCCAGGGTAGCAAGACGAGGTGAGCTGACGGAACGAAGCTGTCGAAAATGCTTGGAAGCGGGGAGGGTGAATAATGGCGGATGCGCAGGTGCACCAATTGGTAGGCCACGGCAGAGTGTCATCCTATGTGGTGGATGAGCTTATGTGTTTCTTCGTCGGTATTAAAACGTAGGTCCGGCAGCGACTGTGGCTCGGTCGAACGACGCACAGGGCTTGTCAGTAACCCCAAGCTGGGACGCCAACGGTTCCCGGTCGAGTGGCCCTAATAGGGACTACCAAGACCGGCAAGTTACCTTAACAAATCCGATGACAGTGGGCAAACAACCTGGCAAGGAGCGCCTCCGTGAGGGCGTTGTGACCTCAACCGCTGAGTGTTCACCACAAAGCCAACGAGAATTGACAGGGATCGGCGCCGCAGTAGGATACCCCTGACAGCGTAAAATAGGAAACCCCAAGCTGGGACGCCACTGGTTCCCGGTCGAGTGACCCTAAAAGGGACTATCAAGACCGGCAAGTAACCTTAACAAATCCGATGACAGCGGGCAAACAAACTGGCAAGGAGCGCCCCCGTGAGGGCGTTGTGACCTCAACCGCCGAGTGTTCACCGCAATGCCAAAGAGAATTGACAGGTATCGGCGTCGCAGTAGGATTCCCCTGACGGACGTAGATTAGGCGAACGTGTATGCAATAGGACGACACCCTGACGGAAAAATAAGCGGTAGCAACGGTATAAAAATGGGCCTTACCAATTCCAGGCACTTTATTCTCACTGTGTTCACGAGTCCTGTCTCACTTTTTATCACACACTAAAAGCGTCGAAATCTTGCGGTGATGCGATCTAATTCGGAGAATAGCGCCTTTCGAGTTTAACTTTTGCATGTCTGGTTCGTTACGGAACTCGGAAAACTCGAAAATTGCTATTAATCACGAAATGTAGAAAATTACTGGTTGAGGAATGATAATCGCAGAAGTAGCTCAAGAATCAATAATTAGGCACTGAATCAACTCAAGAATCGACAGAAAGTTAATTGAATTGTCTCGCCGGGGGCCTTTTATAATCTCGGTAACAGCTGAGCAACCACGTGGTCAAAATCTCGCACTTACGGGCGGTAGGGGTCCAAATTCGCCTTCTGATTGGTGGTACCTGACATCATGTCCTTCTGGAAGGAAATCGAAAGATTTCCTTATAAGGTAATTTCGTCAGATACCACGCGACTTTTTTCCACCTGTTTACGGGCGCAAAAACGATGCATGGACGGAAGATAAGATGTTCTTATCTGACGGACAAAAACAAATGCGATTGTTTTTCCACGTAGGAGCTCTCTGAAAATAACGGACGAATTTAATTCGAATTCGACGTTTTTCAGATGGAATTAAATATGAAGGTAAATTATGAGATTCGTGAGTACAGGGCCCGCACGGAAATTAACGAACTTCGTTACCATTACAGAGGATCTTTCCTGGTCTGCTCATGTGGGCAATTTAGCCTCTAGAGCTAGTGAGATCCTGTACTTGATACGGAGAGCCTTCCCTGGATGTTCGGTTGTTACTTGCAGGCGGCTATATATAACTTACATCCGTCCAATTCTCGAATACGCTGGGCCCGCGTGGTTTCCTATCCTGCTCTGTGATCAACAGCGTTTGGAGCGAATACAGCGCTCTGCAACCAGGATTCCTTTTGGGCTAGGTCGTCCATCGTACGAGGAGAGACTCCAAGTGTTCCGGTTGAGCAGTTTTCATGATCATCGTGTGCGCGGAGACCTAATTGTGATATATCGTATCTTGAACCATTTTATTGGTGGTAATATCGAGGAAATTTTCACGATAAACAACAGTCATCTTCGTGGCCACCGATATAAGTTGTACCATGAGGTGTATCGAACCCGTGCAAGAGAGTTTTTCCTCCCGAACAGGGTATTTGGCAGGTGGAACTCGTTACTGGAGAGTGTCGTGGGTGCCGGTAGTAGGAATACTTTTAAAAATAGACTAGACTCCATATTTAGAAAGCTTTTTTTTATTTTTTTTCTTTTGTCTTCTGAAGTGTCCTTTTTATTTTTCCTGTATGAGATTCATATGCCATTTGGCCTCATCTCAATATCTGTACATAATAATTATAATAATAATAAGAAATGCTGCTATGGGCTACAAATTAATTAACACATTCTATTTCCCTGTTATTGATGATACTGACCTTATTTTCGGAAATGAAATTAAGGCTGTGCCTGATGCACCACAGCCAAGCTCAAGTTCGAGGTAGCTGTTTACATTTGCGAATTTTGATTTTACCAAGTTCGAACTAGTTTAGGTACCTATTGTTTTATCCTTAAAATTTAATATTTTGTGTAATGTTTTAATTTTTTTGTGGCTATTACTTACGTCGTTTTTTTAGTTACTAAAATGGCGATGAATACTGTTACCTATTATAATAAATAACAAAGTTTAATATTAATGAACACATATTTTTGAAAAATTCCTCTTTTGGTGCTCTTGTTCCTCGGAACATAATGTTTATCAATTTGCCCAAATGTCTGTAATTTTCGAATTTTTGGCTGAAAATGTTCTTAAACGATTTAGTTCGACTCACTGATCAAGAATACGTGGTTGAAATCGATTCTGTCCGGCCGTCCGACCGGCCGTTAACATGATAACTCTCGAACGGAATGAGCTAGACAGTTGAAATTTTCAGAATAAGTTTGGTAGCCAAATATTGGACAAAATCGGTCACATGGTTTCGAGTAACAAAAAAAAATTTTTTTTTTCACATTACAAATTTCAAAATAAGTCTTTCTCAAGATGCAGTTTCACCATAGGAATCCATTCATGTCATTTTTAACTCTAGCAAGCTAATACTTTCGGAGATATTATTTTTCGAAATTTCAATAATAAATCGTACTTCTGTGTTTTCACATAATGCGATAATTATTCTATCCATGAATTATTATAATATGATCTGCACTGAGAGAACAGTTTATTTATAAATAATAAAGTTTATTCATATTAAATGAACCCCTTATTCATATATGGCATAATAAATATTTATTTGTCCTAAATAATGGATTTGTTTGAGTTTTAAAAATAAATAGTATACAGGGTGAGTCTTTGACCACTGCATTAATTTTAACCAAAGATTCCTCTCATCAAATAAAACAGTTTTTTCATTTACCATTTTTCCAGATTCGGCTCAGGTAAAAAGTTACAAGCGTTTAAAGATTTCACAATGTGCTAATACACTCCTGCATATGAATTATCTATGACATTGTTGGCGGACGAGAAAAAGGCATGGTAACGTGGTTTACAGCTTGACTCGGGATTCCAACGTTCAGGGACAGATCCATAAAAGTAGTGAAATTTCTGGAGTTTTCCATTTTAAAACATTCAATGAAGAATACCTCGAAAACTGTGCGTATAAAGAGAAATAATGAAGAATAATATAATGTTCTAAAACGATGGAATATTCTTGAAATTACCCAAGAAAAACTTTATCTGCTTTCTTTATGCAAATTTCGTTTAGTTTTATGAATCCACGAGTCCATAATTAGAAAACCAGTAGAAGTAGAAAATAACTAATATTTGGAAAATATGTCTCATCGTTATAGAAAACTTTACACCAATATTCATTTCATTCGAAACAAGCCCTGTGGACAGGAGCTTTCTGGCGCTCTAGTTCAAACAGACAAATTATATCTCCGAAAGTATTGGTTTCTCAGAGTTGGGAATAATATCAATGTATTCATATGATAGTGAATTTGACCGAAAAGTCCAGCAAATAGAAATCCATTATCAAGAATTCCTCATTATCAATAACCTGACTTTGTTGCAGCAAGTTTTTCATTTTCTCATATTTGAAGTTTTCTTAAGAATTATTTCATATTTTGGAAAAGAAAATATATTTACGAAGTATTTATATCATGCAGTATCATTGAGCAATATATTTTGAGTATCAGTGTCAGTGATTAAGCTAATCTAAATTAAAAATTTTATATGAAAACTAAGCCTTACCTTCGAATGTACTTTTTGAATTACTCAAACCATTTTGAAACAAAAATGTCTGGAATTCAACCATTCTGTCCTCTCACCTATATATCACGCACTATCCTAACAACCAACAGACCATTTAAAGATTACTAAATGTGACTGATGGCACAAAGTTTTCAGATTCGCATTTCGGTATAATGGCCATAGGGGTGGGGTACGTCGACCTTCACGGTCAGGATGCGAGCTATAATAAACACTTATTCAAGTATAATCAAGATTTATTATTAATTAATAAATCTTGCTTGAATCATAATTCAATAAATGTTTGTTTGACAGAAATAAGGGCAGTTTTTACTTCAAATAAGATTTGTTTGGTGGAAATGAATTAACTCAATGAAAAATTATATATGATTTACACTTATTTATTCAATATTGTGCCGCGTTTCGTCGACACAGCGACTTCATCAGATTACATCATACGAAACGCGTCACAATATTGAATAAATAAGTGTAAATCGTATATAACTTTTCATTGAGTTAATATGGATTTGCATCAAGTAAAGCCACAAGCATTTTGGAAATGAATTATTTGTTTATTGTTAATAATATTTTTGAACATGACATTTCTGGATTACATTGATTTACTGATAATAAACCAGTTTGATTATTAATAAATCTTGCCCAAATAAATGGAATATTTATGAGAAATAAGCTTTATATCAAGTTGTTCTAACTATTAATAATATTTATTAATAATTAATGAAATTTATTTATGACAAATAAAACTGTCCCAAATAAAGATTTATCAATTATTAACCCTAACATATCTCTCTGTGTGTGTTGATACATGTCAACTTTTGATATTTAATGCCCATGGTTAATCCATATGATGATGGGAATTGTAATGGTAAGTTAATAATATTGAGGAACGAATATCTCCAGTAAAAACAAAACTGAAATATTGGCTAAAGTTTCAATTGATATAATATAATTTTCAGAGTGGATTTGGGGAAAAATATATCGTTCATCATAGAATTGAGGAACGAATATCTCGGATTGAGTTCGTTGTTGGGTAGAATTGGTTTATTGGTTTTGGATTACTAATTTTTGGCACCCTTGTCGAATTTAAATTCTTTTATGATGTTTGTATTTAATTTCTGCTATTATGAATTTCTATCATAAGAATCCATTGATATAATTACCAACTCTTACCAATACTTTCGAAGATATGATTTGTCAAAGTTTGAACAAGAGCGCCAAAGCTCCTGTCCACAGGCTTGAACCAATTTATTTTTACTCAAATTCAGTTTATTTTTGACGGCATGTATTTTTTAAATCATAGTAGTATGGCAAAGTTACCTTAGTAGCATGTTCTCATTGCCCTATTAAATTCAGTCAACGATTGGTAAAGTCGCCCCAATTGCGGGACAACTTTTCCACATTTTTGACCTTAAAAAAAAAATGATCCCGTACATTCATTATTACAATTTTTGAGGATTGGATAGAAAAAACACAAAAATTTAACATAGTTCAAGCTCGAAGCCATTTTTGAAAAAATTGGTTCAAGCACTGACGTGAAGTCAGAAGCTTTTGCGCGTATGTTCTATTGTCCATTCTTCTGTATTGGACACCCTTAATCGAATTTAACATGGTTAATTATGTTGTCCATTCTCCTGTATTGGACACTCTTAATTTGAATTTACCATGGTAAATTCGAATTAAGTGTCCAATACAGGAGAATGGACAACATAATTAACCATGTTAAATTCGATTAAGGGTGTCCAATACAGAAGAATGGACAATAGAACATACGCGCAAAAGCTTCTGACTTCACGTCAGTGCTTGAACCAATTTTTTTTTCGTGATTTTTTTTAAATTTTCTAGGGGTGCGGTTCTTAAAAATTTTTTTTTCGTCATTTTTTTCAAATTTTCTAGTGGTACGGTTCTTACAAAATTTTAAACACGTCTTTATGTTGATTTTCTACTACTAGTTACCAAGCTTCAATTCAATCGAATATTTATTTTTTGAGTTATCAAGGAAATAATATTCCAGGTGGATATAACTCGGAAACCGTTAAACTGATTATGCCCAAAAACGAACTCAACTCTCCCTTTCGGATACGCAACCTACCCTGAAAATTGCAAGTCCCTATCTCCTTTCGTTCGAAAGTTATCGAGGCAACGGTCACCCATCTACTGAACTCACACAAGAATGCTCGAATCTCCAACAATATTCAACCGATCGTGTTAAAACTTGAAACTTGGCAAAAGAGTTAGGTTATGAACGCTCTTGCAAAATTTCAGCAATTTCAACCAAATAGTTACTGATATATAGAATTTTTTTTTTTTATTTTCAATGATTTATTAAAAATTTTCTATAAATGCTATCCTCACCAAATTTTGCAAACGTTTTCGCGTTGGCATTCTACAACTAATAACCATGCTTGAATTCAATCGGTTCAGTATTTTTCGAGTTAATGAGGAACAAAAAACCACCAAATTTCAGAAAATTTCAGATCGCTATAACTCTAAAACCGTTTGACCGATTATGCTCATAAGCAAACTCAAATGTCGCATTCAGATGCACAACCTAACCTGAAATTTTCAAGCCGCTATCTCTTTCCGTTCTCAGGTTATCGTGACAACAAAAATATTTTTTTATAATTTTTTTAAAATTTTTTAGCCATACGATTCGCCCAAAATTTCACAAACGTGCTAAGTTTCATATTCTACATCTACTCACCAAGTTTCAGTTCGATCGGATTTATATTGGTTGAAAACAAAATTATTACTCGGAAACCACTGGGCCGATTATGCCCATTAACGAACTTGTCCGTCGTATTGCGATGCGCAACCCACCCTGAAAATTTCAAGTCGCTAGCTCTTTTCGTTCTCAAATTATCGTGGCAACGGACGGCCGGACGGCCGGACGGCCGGCCGGCCGGCCGGACAGAATCAAATTTGACCTCGAATTCTTCATTGGGGAGTCGAACTGAATCGTTTGAGACCAATTTCGTCAAAAAATTCGAAAGTTACAGACATTTGGGCAAAACTATAACGCGATGTTCCCCAGAACATACGCGCAAAAAACATCGATTTTATATTAAAAACACCACAAAAAATGTGAAACGTAGCCCCAGTTGACGGTACCCTAGAAGTTTCGATGATCAGTCATGAGTAATAACTACATCTTATCCTGAGACTTTGGACTCTTCAGTGTTATCCAGACCGAAATTGTGAAATTCGTCGTAACGCTTCGTGAAATGGAAGTTAGTGCCCCGAACTTTATGATTTTTCGAAACTGTCCGTATCAATGTATTGCGAGAGATCCCCTGTTAGGAATATACAGGCTGTAGAATACTGAAAAAGTGGGGTTTGCTTAGTTAAAAAAAACTTCGTAACGGCATCCGCATTCAAGATATAGGGTGTTACGAAACAACTTCTCATACACATTATCATTTTAACGATTATGTCTAAACAACTGGCAACATTGTAATGAAATTTTGTTTTTGCTTCTTTTGATTCATTGTTTAATTAATAAGTTCAGTATTATTATGACCAGTATGGTTATTGTTTCATAATAACAGTCAAAATATTTCGAAAAGACTGCAGAATATCGTATTTTACCAAGAGTATCTCTCAGATGAATGTTCGAGCCTAGTAAAATTTGGATTAGTAAATATAACCTCAAAAAAGTTACTTTCGAAATTATTCGGGACGAATCGTGCAACTAGCACCCTGTATAAAACTCCGATATAAAAATATAAATCATGGGATGTGTCAGCTTCCAAAATATAATCATACAAAATTTCCTTATAATGTGTCCAGTAGTTTCGACATAATCCTGAAAAATGTCTATTGAAAGTTTTTGTTTAACACCCTATATCTTATTAAATGGTATCCTTTAATAATTAGCCTATACCTATACATTAAATATGGATGACGTTATGAAATTTGCTTACTATCAGTATTCTATTCCACCGTGAACCACAATATTTTGAAACACTATGTATATTGCTTACTATCAGTATTCTATTCCACCTAGAACAACGATATTTTGAAACACTATGTATATTGCTTACTATCAGTATTCTATTCCACCTAGAACCACAATATTTTGAAACACTATGTATATTGATTGTGCGATTGGCTCAGTGGTAGAGTAATTGACTTGGGAGCGGAAGCCCCAAGTTCAATTCCGAGGCTAGGAAAGAAATTTTCTAGTCACGGTAATCGCCACCATTCGCCCTAAGGTGGCGTAAGGACACAGTAACAAAGCCTACACAGAACACAACTGGTTCTCCTAACTCAGGGCAAGCTCTTAGAGCTTGTGAGGGGTCTCCTTGTGGAAGACCCAGGAGGATCAGTATAATAATAATGATAATGGTAATGATAATGATTTGATTTTGACAGCTACATCTCGATAGACAGAACTGCGGCTAGGCCAGACCAACGCGTTCAGCTCGCGTCCGCGGTGGCGTGCACGGTGGTGATCATTTGAAATTAACATTGAGACTATTAGTTCCATGTATAAAAATGGCTTCAAGCATGTGGACAGGAGCTTTCTGGCGCTCTGGTTCAAACAGACAAATTATATCTCCGAAAGTATTGGTTTCTCTGAGTTGGGAATTATATCAATGTATACATATGATAGAGCTGCATCATAAAGGAAATTCAATACAAATAGTAGTTTATTTATTATTATCAAGATTAAATGAGCAATCATGAGAATAAGAACTGCACCATGGAAGAAACCAAATTAAATCTGGCCAATTTTGCCCAATAACGAACTCAACCGAGATATTAATCTCCCTAACATTCTCTGAAAATTTCAACTACCTAGCTCATTCCGTTCGAGAGTTATTGTGGAAAAACTTTTTTTAAATTTTCAACATTTTTTCTTACACTTTGCGGTAATCTGGTCAATACAAAACTTCACAAGCGTATAAAGGTCATGGTTCTACAATTTGATGCTAAATTTCAGATAGATCGAGTGATCGGTTTCGGAAATATTCATAAAAAATATTTTTTTCGGCAACCGTCCGGGAAGTGCCCACTTCCCGGACGCTTTTTCTTTGAGAAAGAAGCATTTCCCGGCCTAGTCCGGGAAGTACGTACTTCACGGACTAGGCCGGAAAAATCACGTCGATTTGGTCATTGTAAATATGAAAATCTTGGTAGGTATATTTTTAATAAATGAAGTTACCATAGCACTGAGAAAACGGCTGACAGTTCATATAAAATTAGTTGTCAACAATTTGCACATGTGATATTTTCTGTTCTGTTTAATTTGAATAAGAATCAAAATATATAAAAAAGAAGTGTGTCGTCTCATTGATTTGTTATTCTACACGGTTGCCGAAAAAATATTGTACGCAACACGCCCGAAAAAGGTTTTTTTGGACTCATAGACTTCTAGGGCTCGCTTAGGCTCGTCCTAGAATTTTGTCTATTCGTCCAAAAAGCCCTATTTTCCGGACTTGTTACGTAAATTACTATTACTAAAATCGGCCATAACTCCGAAACCGCTTGATGGATTTCGCCCATTAACGGGCTCGTCCGAGATATTTACGCTCCAAACCGGTGACACCGAAAGAATAAGGACCAAACTCTCTGACGTCATAAGGGCCTGACGTCACCACTGCGAGGTATACTCTAAGGGTTCCAACTTCGAAATTCCAAGTACTAAAAAAACATGTGGCATATCTTTGCACGGGTCTGCCTGGCGAGTTTCCTTGCCTTTAGTTAGATCCAAACTCCCCAACTGTCCTTCCTATTTACCAACAAAACTCAAATTGTGTCTTAGTCGTGATGAAAAACTCCGGGAATTGGAAAATGCAAGTTTTGCAAAAGCCATTAGAAACAGTAAAATCGAATTTGAAACGTGTCAAAAGACATTTTAATACTCTAATTTTGGAGAGTTTCTTTCTGTTTTTAACTCGTTTGAACTACCTGGAGGCTGGTTCAAAATAAGTGACATTCAAAAAGTTACATTATTTGAATTAAAATATTCTCCTGGGCCTGTTATAACATACTATGTAATAATAAACTCCGATTTAAAGGTTGAAACATTTTTGTATGCCAAATACAAATATTCCGAAATGAATTTAAACCGGATTCGAAAACCCCTTTCACTTCCAATAATATTAATGAAGTAAAAGATTTATTACACAGTATAAACAGAAATGCTGGAGAAAATGGGCCTGCAAAAAGCGATAAAATGAAAATGTTTTAAAACACATTTATAGCTTATTAGATTCATTGGTGTTGAATATATCAGATCTGGGGGAAGACAGTTTTCAAAATAATTCTGCGTTAGCCGGAGCATTAGCTTTTCTATCCGAGCAACTAAAGTTACATACATCAAACAAGGCAAGATATCGTTATTCCAATAATACTATTATTTTAGCCTCGATCCTTGTAACTATAAGTCCTCATGCTTACAAATACTTGAGACATTTTGGTGTACTTATTTTACCTCATCCAAATACAGTAAAATCAGTTTGCAGTTCTTTATTAACTGACCCTACAATGGAAGAAAGAGACATATCTTTTAACTTTGCGAAAAATCTATTTCAGTTATTATCCGACCGTGAAAAGCATGTAATATAATTAGTAGACGAAATCCATATCAAACCATTCCTTGATTATAAAGCAGGAAATATTGTTGGAACTGCTCATAATAATTCTAGTTTAGAAAATTCTGCGTTTGTTTTTATGATATCCAGCATTATGTCAAACGTAAAAGAAGTTGTTCATATTGGTCCTACAACTAAAGTTGACCATCTTATGTTGTATTCATTAATGAAGAAAGTCATACTTAAGTTAGAGGAAATTGGATACAAGGTATTTTGCGTTATTAGTGACAATAATGCTGTAAACAGCAAAGCAATGAGTAATTTTGCTGATAAGAAAAGTTTAAGTATTGTTGTTGTATGGTTTTTGCTTTGAAACTTCGTTTTTCCATGATAAAATCGAATGGGGTGCGAAGAAGGGTTCAGTTGACGACTGGAACCCTTCAATAATTTTGAAAAAACCTCCTTTTGCGCGTATGTTCTGGGGAACATCGCGTTATAGTTTTGCCCAAATGTCTGTAACTTTCGAATTTTTTGACGAAAATGGTCTCAAACGATTAAGTTCGACTCCCCAATGAAGAATTCGAGGTCAAATTTGATTCTGTCCGTCCGGCCGTTGCCACGATAACTAGAAAACGAAAAGAGCTAGCGACTTGAAATTTTCAGGGTAGGTGGCGTATCCCAATACGACCGACAAGTTCGTTAATGGGCATAATCGGCTTAGTGATTTCCGGGTAATAATTTTGTTTTCAACCAATATGAATCCGATCGAAATGAAACTTGGTGGGTAGTTGTAGAATATGAACCTAAGCACGTTTGTGAAATTTTGTGCGAATCTTATAGCAAGAAAATTAAAAAAAAATAATT
Source organism: Halyzia sedecimguttata (assembly GCA_937662695.2). Classification (NCBI taxonomy): domain Eukaryota; kingdom Metazoa; phylum Arthropoda; class Insecta; order Coleoptera; family Coccinellidae; genus Halyzia; species Halyzia sedecimguttata. The sequence goes on along the minus strand of OW569416.2, from coordinate 1,447,313 downwards.
GAAAAATATTTTTGTTGTCACGATAACTTGAGAACGAAATGAGATAGCGGCTTGAAATTTTCAGGTTAAAATGTGCACCAGAACACGACATTTCAGTTCGTTTATGAGCTTAATCGGCCAAATGGTTTTAGAGTTATAGCCATTTGAAATTTTCTGAAATTTGGTGGTTTTTTGTTCCTCATAAACTCGAAAAATACTGAACCGATTGAATTCAAACATGGTTATTAGTTGTAGAATGCCAACGCGAAAATGTTTGCAAAATTTGGTGAGGATAGCATTTGTAAAAAATTTTTAAAAAATCAATAAAAAAAAAAAAAAATTCTATATATTAGTAACTATCCGTTCGAAATTGCTGAAATTTTGCAAAAGCCTTCATAACCTAACTCTACTGCCAAGTTTCAAGTTTTAATACGATCGGTTAAATATTGTTGGAGATTCGAGCATTCTTGTGTGAGTTCAGTAGATGGGTGACCGTTGCCTCGATAACTTTCGAACGAAAGGAGATAGGAACTTGCAATTTTCAGGGTAGGTTGCGTATCCGAAAGGGAGAGTTGAGTTCGTTTTTGGGCATAATCGGTCTAACAGTTTCCGAGTTATACCCACCTGGAATATTATTTCCTTGATAACTCAGAAAATAAATATTCGATCGAATTGAAGCTTGGTAACTAGTAGTAGAAAATCAACTTAAAGACGTGTTTGAAATTTTGTAAGAACCGTACCCCTAGAAAGTTTTAAAAAAATGATGAAAAGAAAAAATTTTAAGAACCGTACCCCTAGAAAATTTCAAAAAAATCACGAAAAAAAAATTGGTTCAAGCACTGACGTGAAGTCAGAAGCTTTTGCGCGTATATTCTATTGTCCATTCTTCTGTATTGGACACCCTTAATCGAATTTACCATGGTAAATTATGTTGTCCATATATTCTCCTGTATTGGACACTTAATTCGAATTTACCATGGTAAATTCGAATGTCTGTAACTTTCGATTTTTTTGACGAAATTGGTCTCAAACGATTCAGTTCGACTCCCCAATGAAGAATTCGAGGTCAAATTTGATTCTGTCCGGCCGTCCGTTGCCACGATAATTTGAGAACGAAAAGAGCTAGCGACTTGAAATTTTCAGGGTGGATGGCGCATCGCAATACGACGGACAAGTTCGTTAATGGGCATAATCGACCTAGTGGTTTCCCAGTAATAATTTTGTTTTCAACCAATATAAATCCGATCGAATTGAAACTTGGTGAGTAGTTGTAGAATATGAACCTAAGCACGTTTGTGAAATTTTGGGCGAATCGTGAGGCTAGAAAATTAAAAAAAAATTATTAAAAAATATTTTTGTTCTCACGATAACCTGAGAACGGAAAGAGATAGCGGCTTGAAAATTTCAGGTTAGGTTGTTCATCTGAATGCGACATTTGAGTTTGTTTATGAGCATAATCGTTGAAACGGTTTTAGAGTTATAGCCATCTGAAATTTTCTGAAATTTGGTGGTTTTTTTTTCCTCATTAAATCGAAAAATACTAAACCGATTGAATTCAAACTTGGTTATTAGTTGTAGAATGCCAACGCGAAAATGTTTGCAAAATTTGGTGAGGATAGCATTTGTAGAAAATTTTTAATAAATCATTGAAAATAAAAAAAAAAAATTCTATATATCAGTAACTATCTGTTCGAAATTGCTGAAACTTTGCAAGAGCGTTCATAACCTAATTCTACTGCCAAGTTTCAAGCTTTAACACAATCGGTTGAATATTGTTGGAGATTCGAGCATTCTTGTGTGAGTTCAGTAAATGGGTGACCGTTGCCTCGATAACTTTCGAACGAAAGAAGATAGGGACATGTAATTTTCAGGGTAGGTTGCGTATCCGAAAAGGAGAGTTGAGTTTGTTTTTGGGCATAATCGGTTTAACGGTTTCCGAGTTATATCCACCTGGAATATTATTTCCTTGATAACTAAAAAAATAAAGATTCGATTGAATTGAAGCTTGGTAACTAGTAGTAGAAAATCAGCATAAAGACGTGTTTAAAATTTTGTAAGAACCGTAACCCTAGAAAATTTGAAAAAAAGGACGAAAAAAAAAATTTAAGAACCGCACACCTAGAAAATTAAAAAAAAATCACGAAAAAAAAATTGGTTCAAGCACTGACGTGAAGTCAGAAGCTTTTGCGCGTATGTTCTATTTTCCATTCTTCTGTATTGGACACCCTTAATCGAATTTACCATGGTTAATTATGTTGTCCATTCTCCTGTATTGGACACTTAATTCGAATTTACCATGGTAAATTCGAAATAAGAGTGTCCAATATAGGAGAATGGACAACATAATTAACCATGGTAAATTCGATTAAGGGTGTCCAATACAGAAGAATGGACAATAGAACATACGCGCAAAAGCTTCTGACTTCACGTCAGTGCTTGAACCAATTTTTTAACGTTAAAACAACGCAAAACTCTGATATAGTATAAGGTACTCCGGCACAACGCGCTGCCTCCCTGTAGTGACGTCACGCTAGTGTCGTCGGTCCTTATTATTTCGGTGTTAACGTCCAAACCCACCTTGCAAATTTCAATCCGCTAACTCCTTTTGTTCGAGAGTTATCGTGCCTACAGCCAGCCGGCAGGCCAGCCGGCCGGACAGAATCGATTACAACCTCGGATTCTTGATCAGTGAGTCGAACCAAATCGTTTGAGACCATTTTCAGCCAAAAATTCCAAAATTACAGACACTTGGGCAAATTGATAAGCACTCTGTTCCGAGGAACTTGAGTGCCAAAAAAACAAGTTTCGTATGACAATTGCCCAAAACAGGTTTAAAGTACCTAAAAATAGTAGATACCATAATATATTCCATAAAACATGTATTAAAGAAGAGAAGTAATAATGGAAAATTACCTTGTAATCGATCAAACATTTCCTGATCTACGTTCACCAAATTATCTCCTCTCTCGAACTACAGAATTATGCTTTCAATATTTACGTAATATTTATAAACATTTTTGGGTGAGGTCCCCGTTACATCGCTAAAATACGAGTATTTCAACCCCAATATTTTTGAAGTTATAATATTTACTTCCGTCAGCCCCGTCATAAATTGAGAGAACTGAACATTCTATGTCTATGGATGAAAAGCAGTCTCACTACTCTCAGATCTCGTACTTCATGTTCCGTTCCGAAAATGTAAGACTTTTCTGAGAAAATCTAATTTCGGAGCAAACAACTGAGACTTTTCTCACTTCGCTCACAATTCTTCTCAGGAAAATAAGTTGTCATTATGACAATTAATACATAGAATAATTATATCATCCTGTGACAACGTAGAAATACGATTTCTTATTGAAATTTTGAAAAATCATATCTCCGAAAGTATTAGCTTGTTAGAGTTAAAAATGATTTCATTGGATTCTTATGGTAAAACTGCTTATTGAAAAAAATTTAATTTGGAATTTGTTTCGTAAAAAAAATTTTTTTTTTGTTACTCCGAAACCATTTGTCCGATTTTGCCCAATAACAAACTTAGCTGACTTATTTATGTCCCAAACCTACTCTGAAAATTTCAACTGTCTAGCTCATTCCGTTCGAGAGTTATCTTGCCTACGGCGGCCGGCCGGCCGGCCGGACCGGCTGGACAGAATGAATCTCGACCACCGATTCTTGATCAGTGAGTCGAACCAAATCGTTTAAGACCATTTTCATCGAAAAATTTGAAAATTACAGACATTTGGGCAAATTGATATGCACTCAGTTCCGAGCAACTAGAGCGCCAAAAAGAAACATTTGCTGGTTTGCGAATGAGTGAAAAGGGGAATGGAAAAAGGGTAATTGTACGTCCCAAAATTGTTTGGGTATAAACTACTGTACTCGTGACCATTTTAAAATATTACTATTGATCAGTTTATATTCAAACGCGTGAACAAAAATTGATTGAATTTGGATCCAACATATGTTGATCAATTAAAATCAGTCAACTAAAATTGACCAGTGAGAACGCGCCTTTAGTTATTTAGCTTGAGCCACTATCTGGTCTTTTTCCTTGGAACAAAGTGCTTATCAATTTGCCCAAATGTCTGTAATTTCAGAATTTTTGGCTGAACGTGGTTTTAACACGTTCGCTACCAGTGTCGCCACTTCACGGCGCATAAACCGTTTCCCAAGTGCCACCGTCGCCAACGGGCGACACGAGCGTGACTTCAATATACAGGGTCTTTCACGAGGAACCTCACCCATATTTATACGGGTAACTACTGAACGTATTTTCATGAAATTCAGCACTTATAAGTATTTCACGATGCTGATGAAATCTAAAATATTTTCAAGGCATGAGCACCTCTGGTTTTTCCGGAAATGACGTCAACTTCCGTTTTTCTAATTAGAACACCATTTTTTTATTGCAGAAATGGATTCCTTTTTTTCAGTTTCGGTTGGAAAATTCTCTCTGAGCGGGAAAATTCGAAAAAAAAATCGAAAATTGAGCTCCGCTGAAACAAGAATAACTTCGAGGTATTTGGATGGAAAATTTTCATTTTTGGGATTTTTCAAGATGTAAGATTGATGTATCCACTTTAAAAATTGAAATCGCGATTCATGATACAGGGGGTGAAAAAATCGCTTTCAAAGCTAGGGATGACAAAATCGTGAAAAATAAATTTTTTCAAACTAGAACCCCATTTTTTTATGGCAGATATTGAATCTACGTTAAAAAATAATGTGAGTGTATGCATCACACCCTTGCCCTAAAATGGATATTTTCTGAGTTATTCACAAAAAACTGTTTTTCGTCTTGAATTTTCAGCTATTTCTTTTCCCTTCACGCCAAAAAGATGAAATTTTCAGGAACTGTTACTTGAACCATGCTGTAGATTTTTCACCCCTTCTTGAAACCGACTTCAAGTTACTATTAGGAGAACCATGGCAAACTCTCGCAGTTATAACTAGAGAAGATGCTCAAAGTTTTGACCGTTAATTTCTAGACATTTATTTATACGTCTCAGGAATGCTTCGTGCGTTGCTCTTCTTATTTCATCGGGAGGAAGAGATCTGCAAAAGTGTTTAAAAACCAAATTGAGTTTCAAAACTATGAATCTAAAAATCTAAACAAACCTGAACGCATTTCTGACTCGTTCTATGCAGTTCTCTTTATCAGTCAGGGGAGTTGAGTAGACAATATTTTTTATCCTACCCCAAACATAATAGTCTAAAGGAGTTAAATCGGGAGAACGTGGTGGCCAAAGATGTGGACCATTGTTCGCCAACCATCGATCTTCAAATAGCCTGTAGAGGATATTTGACACATTGAGTGAATTGTGTGGAGGCGCGCCATCTTGTTGATACCATAAGTCATTATGGTTCTGTACTAGCAGCTCAATTATTTGAGTCAATATGTGAGAATATCTATCTCCTAAGGGAGAACATTCTTTAAATAATGCAAACATGTGTAGTGTTCTATCTTACCAGTTAAAGTCCCATCATAAATGTGAACATCGAGAATTGCATTATTTTTGATGGCGCAAAAAACATTGAAACTCCAGGTCTCTTGAAAGTTCCATTGTCTGAAGTGGTGGTTGTTCTCTTCATCCCAATAATGACTGTTATGCCTATTGAAAGAACCATTCTTTGTGAATTTAGATTCATCTGTCCAAATTATACAGTCCAAAAAGTGTTCATTCTCTTGAAATCGAATCATCATAACTTCGCAAAACTGTGTTCTCCTGACGAAATCAGTTTCCTTCAAATGCTGTACCCTATTGAATTTATATGGGTGCATTTTATGTTTTTTTAATATTCTCCAAACACTCGATTGAGATAATCCCAGATCAATCTCGGCATCTTTGAGAGAATTTTGAGGATTCACACCAAAATATGCAAGAACTGTAATTTCGTTGTTCTCATCTTCTACTACACTTTTTTCTCTGTGTATAGTTTTCTTAACGAAAGATCCGACATTTCTCAAGTTTGTCATGGTTCTGTTAATGGTATCTCTCGTTGGTCTGGGTCAGTCAGGAAACCTCTCAATGAACAGTCGAATCGTTCTATCTACAACTTTATTACATTCTCCATGAAGTAGAATGAGATTTAAATAATCTTCATTGGTAAAATTAGGCATAGTGATCGATTTTATAACTTAATACGAATTATCACCAAATTAATAGTAAACACAAAATGCTACTGAATAAAGAGGAAGTTGGCAGATGTAATTAATGATATCTATCATTAAAAAAAAAGAATGTAAAACATGGTAAGTTTTTGCATATGGTTCATAAGGAATTATTCATTTATCACTGGAGAGAAAACAGATGGCCGATTAGTTGAAATAAAGAGGTTTCCGATATAAATTCGAATCAAAATTCGCCATCTATTTAGGAACAACCTGTAACTTTTTTCTCTTGCATATTAGGGTAGTAAAATCTAAAACATGGTTTAAGTAACAGTTCCTGAAAATTTCATCTTTTTGGCGTGAAGGGAAAAGAAATAGCTGAAAATTCAAGACGAAAAACAGTTTTTTGTGTATAACTCAGAAAATATCCACTTTAGGGCAAGAGTATGATGCATATACTCACATTATTTTTTAACGTAGATACAATATCTGCCATAAAAAAATGGGGTTCTAATTTGAAAAAATTGATTTTTCATGATTTTGTCATCCCTTACTTTGAAAGCGATTTTTTCACCCCCTGTATCATGAATCGCGATTTCGATTTCCAAAGTGGATACATCAATCTTTCATCTTGAAAAATCCCAAAAATGAAAATTTTCCATCCAAAAACCTCGAAGTTATTCTTGTTTCAGCGGAGCTCTATTTTCGATTTTTTTTTCGAATTTTCCCGCTCAGAGAGAATTTTCCAACCAAAACTGAAAAATGTTACATCAAAATAACTTGAAATTTTCTAAGGAATCTATTTCTGCAATGAAAAAATGGTGTTCTAATTAGAAAAACGGAAGTTGACGTCATTTCCGGAAAAACCGGAGGTGCTCATGCCTTGAAAATATTCTAGATTTCATCAGCATCGTGAAATACTTATAAGTGCTGAATTTCATGAAAATACGTTCAGTAGTTTCCCGTATAAATATGGGTGAGGTTCCTCGTGTATAGCATTTTAATTCTCGTGGCACTGGCGTACGGAACCAAATGTTGTCTAGGCACTCAGGGTAGGTCCTTCAGGCAATGTTTTTATGATTGGTTCAAACTTCTGTTGTCGCGATTTTTGCTGGCACAACTGCAATCGGGGCGGTTTAGCTTTGGAATACAGCTGGCGATTTATGTTTGTTATTGGAGAATTTTAGTGTACTGGATATATTCAGTCTGTTTCTATTTCAACTTATGTAAGGACGCTTGTGGTCGAACTAGCTAGAGATTGTTTACGTATTTTCTCCGGTATTTGGTTCATGGTGCAAAATGACGGACGATAGAGACGTCACAGGACCCTCCCAATCGAAAAAGTGTAACTATTCGAAAAATAAAATGGGTTCAAGCCCTGTGGACAGGAGCTTTCTGGCGCTCTAGTTCAAACAGACAAATTATATCTCCGACAGTATTGTTTTCTCAGAGTTGAGAATTATATCAATTTATTCTTATGATAGAACTGCATCATAAAGGAAATTCAATTCAAATAATAGTTAATTTATCTAGATTAAATGAGCAATCTGAGAATGAGAACTGCACCATGGAAGAAACCAAATTAAAATAGCTGAAATGAATTTGACTCTCGGATTTAAAACAGGATGAAATGTACGACTACACAGATCATACAATAAAGCTTAGATAGAATAATTATAGCATTCTGTGAAAACATAGAAGTACGATTCATTATTGAAATTCAGAACTTCATCTTAGCAGAAATTGAATTCAAACATCAAAGAAGAATTCAAATTCAACAAGAGTGCCAAAAATTATCAATCCAAAACCAATAGACGAATTCTACCCAACAACGAACTCATCCGAGATATTCATTCCTCAATTATATGATGAACGATAATATATATCTTTCCTCAAATCTACAATATTCCAGTTTTGTTTTTAGTGGAGATATTCTGAACTCAATATTATTAACTTACCATTACCATTCCCATCATCATGGATTGACCATCGGCATGAAAATATCAACGAACAAAAAGTATGATATTATATTATCATTCTCATATTTATACGATTGCTCGAATGCAACAACCTCATGTCTCAAGAGAATAAGTTGACATTATAACAATTCATAGAATACCCACATAATAATTCTATCATTCTGTGAAAACGTAGAAATACGATTTACATTGAAATTTTGAAAAATCATATCCCCGAAAGTATTAGCCTGTTAGAGTTAAAAATGATATGAATGGATTCTTATGATGAAACTGCTTATTAAAAAAAATTTAATTTGGAATTTGTTTTGTGAAAAAAATTTTTTTTTTGTTACTCCGAAACCATCTGTCCGATTTCGCCCAATAACGAACTTAGCTGAGACATTTATCCCCCAAACCCACTCTAAAAATTTCAACTCTCTAGCTCATTCCGTTCGAGAGTTATCGTGCCTACGGCCGGCCGGCCGGACGGACCGGCCGGACAGAATGAATTTCGACCACGGATTCTTGATCAGTGAGTCGAACCAAATCGTTTAAGACCATCTTCATCGAAATATTCGAAAATTACAGACATTTGGGCAAATTGATAAGCACTCAGTTCCGAGGAACTAGAGTGCCAAAAAATGAGCGATGAAGAGTTAGTACGAATTTTGGAAAAAAGTAGGATCCTCTATAAACCTTCTGACGAAGGAGAGTCAGATTACGATGATGTCGTGCAGAAAGTTTCAGAGGATGTGTTGTTATGAAGATATAAAATATGAATCAGCCAGTCAGCAAGAACGAAAACGTCAGTTGGAAATTGTTATATTTTTATAATATTCAAATGTTATCGATTTTTCTCAAGATCTCAATGTTTATTTATCAGCCAGTCAGCAAGAACGAAAACGTCAGTTGGAAATTGTTATATTTTTATAATATTCAAATGTTATCGATTTTTCTCAAGATCTCAATGTTTATTTATTCATTTTTAGTTTCTGTTGAAAAGTGTTCTATATTTAGTATGTATACTAGTGACCAGCAGTCCATATTTTGGGATTCAATGAGCCAGTAGATTAATTTATTAGTAGATTTACATTTTTCCGGTAGGTCTATATTTTTCCAGTAGATCAAATTTTTTTCAGTAGATCTGAATTTTTCCAGTAGATCTATATGTTTCCAGTATTTCTATATTGTTCCAGTAGATCTACATTTTCCGGTAGATCTACATTTTTCGAGAAGATCTACATTTTTTAGCAGAGCAATATAATCGGTAGATAAATTGAAACGGTAGATCAATTGAACCAGTAGTTCACACACACGAAAGTCCCATCGAAATCTATCGAGTCGTTTTTGAGTTCCTATTAACCGAATACAGCGCTACCTACCGGGTTTCTATTGTAACCTCGAGACCTACTCACACAATGTTTCATCAAAATCGGTCGAGCCATTTCTGAGTTCCTATAGATAGACCGATTGCAATGCCACCTTCTCAGGTATATTTTGGACCTGATATATACTCAGATATACACACAAAGTTCAATTGAAATCGGTCCAGCCTATCACAAATCCGTCAAATCAAAACTTTGTCGAGCCAATCTTGAGTTCCTATAAAACGGATAGAGTGCTACATACCGGGTTCCTATTGTGACCCTGAGACCCACTCAAACACGCACACGATATTTAATCAAAATCTGTCAGGCCACTTCTATGTTCCTATAGATGGATTACAGTGCCACCTATCCAGGCACATTGTGAACCTGAGGCCTAATCAGACACAAAGTTGCATCGAAATCGGTAGAGCCATATTTGACTTCCTATAAACCGAATACAGCGCCACTTACCGGTTTCCTATTGTGACCTTGAGATTCACTCAAACACGCAAATGTGTCATTAAAATCGGTCGAGCTATTTCTGAGTTCCTACAGAGCATTATCAGTGCCACCTACTGGATGCTATTGTGAAGCAATGTCCCACAAAGTTTCATCAAAATTGGTCAAGCCGTTTAAGAGTTGACATTTTCCGAAAAACACCCTCTATCGCAGCGGTCATCCTTTCGCAGCAATTTTACAATGTAGAAAATACTCTTCATATTAAATAGGTGACATTTTATCAAAAACACAGTGAATAGCAGTGGTTTTTATTTTTTAACAGTTTATTTTTTGCTTGATGTTTCAAAATGTTTAAATTAATCTTCATTATTTTATTATTATTAACAGTTCTTTATTGGCACAATCCAAAAGGCCATCGACCAAAGTCCTTCAGCCAGTTTTGAAATCAAAATATGGTATATTAACAAATATGGAAAAGAAAATATCGTATACAATCTACACAATGTAAAAAAAAAAAAAAAAAAAAAAAAATATGAACAGTGAACTATGGTGTTGCGGACAACTTTTGGAGTTCTTCCCATATGGTGTTCGGCGGTGTCTTTCTGTTAGGTCTTCTGTTTGGATCTCTTTCAATGCAGTAGGTTTTCAATATATCTGTATTACTCTGCTTCACCGCGAATTTTTTCCAGAGGTTTTTTATTCGTTCTTCAATTGGTATTATCTTAGTCACCTGGTATAATAGGCTGTTGGGAGGGTTATGCAAAGAGTTCCTGGGGTGTCTCATTTTAGTGATTCCCCTGAGCGATGTGGTCTCTGCAGTACTAAGGATCTTCCTGACAGTTTTATTACTGGTGATGTATATTGAATGACATCTTCATGCCAAATATCAGTCGAATGGAAAAGTACTATCACCTTAACTTCCACAAACGCAGTTTATGGGATAGAAACCCATTCATATGAATACATTCACTTTTGAATTCCTATAAACCGAATATAATGCCTCCTACCGGATCGTATTGTGAACCTAAGGCCTACCGAAACACAACCAAGTTTCATCAAAATCGGTATAGCCATTGTTGAGTTCCTATAAACCGATTGTAGCGCCACCTACCGGGTCCATTTGTGAATCTGAACCACTTTGGGATCCGCCGAAATACACACACAAAGTTTCATCATAATCGGTCAAGCCGTTTAGGAGTTCACATTTTCCGAAAAACGCACCCTGTATAGCAGCGGTTATCCTTTCACAATGGTTTAACAATATTGATAATTCTCTTCACGATTGATCTCTTGGGGTGACATTTTACATAAAACACACTGTATAGCAGTGGTTTTTCATTTTCGACAGTTGATTTTCTGCTTAATGTTTGGGAGCTCGGGACAATAAACCAACTTCTCTACCCTTCGGCCATATTACCCCTAAGAAAGCTGTCAGATTTTGCGCCTAATAAAGGTTTTATAGTACTGGGATGTTTTCCGTCTTTCTATTTCCACAATATCGTCAATTGTATCAAGCGATGGATCGAAATCGGTTACTTTTTTATATTTCTCGCAGTTTCTATAGAAGATTCCAAGATTTCAACAAATTCGATCGTTTCAATTTCGAATTCAATTTAACATTTGGGAACCGCTCGTCCGCACTGAAAACGTCGATCTTGAAGGAGCTGCGCTAAAATCCGACACAGAAATTCGTTGATGGTCAGAATTTTGTCGATTTTCGCGAAAAGTCAAATTTTCGTATCGTTCTTCCGGGAAAACGAAAGAGAGGATCGAAAAAAAGGCTCTGTGAAACTTTACTATACTTCCGACTTTTCCCTTGCTACAACTGAAAAATTCTTCCTTAGGATACGTTCGATGGAATTTCGAATTCGTATATGAATTCCTGCAAAGGAAAATCCGTAATATCGACCAAAATATAGATCGATAATTACCTTATTTTACGTTCTTCACTCCTTCCGGCCCGTTTCATCAAGAATCTTTCCTCGAAGATACCATTTATTTCAACTTAGATTGATGAATTTGATAGAGCACATTATCTCTCAAATATCACAAATTCTGTGATGCGATCGCTCGAAATCGGCGACTCGTTCATATTTCTTTATATTTCTAGACATTTATTTTCACAAGTCCAAAATTTTCGACAAATTCTGTTCGAAATTCGAATTCTATTTGACATTTAACGCCGTTTATTCAGAAATAAAACATCGTTGATTCAAACTGACAGAAGTTTCTGTCATCTGTGGCCGACATAATTCATCCACGTTTTGCGTTTCTATAGCGGACCGGAAGTCAGTCGAGCGAAGCCGAACTGGTCTAAATGTCACATTTCACCGAGGTTTTCAAAATATGTCAAAGTTTGTGATCTTCTTACGGAAAAAGAAAACGTTTTATCAAAAATCGTTACAAACTACCTACGAATCTAATCTTCCGGCCCCCGACGTAATATCTTTCCAAACGTCGCATCTCGCATCCTCGTAATGATTTCTTTCTTACCGATTTGCACCTTTAGCCGAAAACGGCGTTTTCGCCAGAATTTACGATTTTTTTTAAAAATACTCCCCACGTTTTCTATCGTCAAAAATCGATACCTGGAGAAAATTCCGTCTTTTATCGTTCCCGTTTACACCTCGAATCCCCCCTCGCCCCTCGAATATCCGACAAAAAAATCGAAAATATCGACCTCCTCGATGAAATTTTTTTTTGACATCTCTCTGTGATCCCGAGATCTTGGCGTTAGTAGAATAAACTAATTGTATTGTGAACCTAAGGCCTTCCGAAACACAATCACAAAGATTCATCAAAATCGGTAAAGCCATTTTTGAGTTCCTGTAAACCGATTGTAGTGCCACGTAATGGGCAATATTGTGGATCTGAAACCTACTCAGATACACACACAAAGTTTCATCGAAATCGGTCCAGTCGTTCTTGAGTTGTTATAAACCGAATGCAGTGTCGCCTAACGGGTTTCTGTTGTGACCTTGAGAGCCACTCAAACACGCACACAATGATTCATCAAAATCGGTCGAGGCACTTCTGAGTTCCTACAGACCGATTGCAGTGCCACTTACCGGGGTATATTGCGGACCTGATACAACCTCAGATACACACACAAAGTTTCATCGAAATGGGTTCAACTGTTCTTGAGTTTCTATAAACCGAATACAGTGCCACCTAACGGTTACCTACTGTGACCCTGAGACACACTCAAACACGCACACAATGTTCTATAAAAATCGGTCGAGCCATTTCTGAGTTCCTATAGAGCATTATCAGCGCCACCTACCGGATGCTATTGTGAAGCAATGACACACCGAAACACACACAAAGTTTCATCAAAATCGGTCAAGTCGTTTCGGAGTTGACAATTTTTCAAAAACACCCTGTATAGCAGCGGTTATCTTTTCGTAGCAGTTTTACACTGTTGAGAATTCTCTTTACGATAGATGTCTTGGGGTGACATCGTATAGCAGTGGTTTTTCATTTTCGACCGTGAATTTTCTGCTTAATGTTTGTATATCGTCAGCGACACCGCAAAACCAAGTAACTGATAAAAATCCAAAAATGAGATTTCGGCGGTAATTATTTAATTGTCTTTGTAACGACAGGTGAGCAAATCCTTTTCAAAGAGTAAACAGACCCTGAGATAATCAATATCAAGTGGTTTGTAACAATTTTGAATTTAAACTAATTCATCAATCCAAAATTACGAAGTTTTTAGTGCCTTCTGAAAAAATGATATTTTGAGTAATTTTAATGCAAAAATCCGTGCGATCGAACAGATGGATATTCATTATAGATTTTATAACGCAACAAAAAGATCGAAATCCCAAAATACGTTTACTGGAGAATGCTCCTTCAAGTTTTTCATTGGGTAAAATTGAAAAAAATTTAAGAGAAAGATATTTCGCACGCTACGGCATTCGATCCCGCCGCCCCTCGAGTCTCGACTCTCGGGGCTATAAATCCCCAGTCCAACGCCTTGGTCCGCTCGGCCACGATGGTCACGTGAATCTTCTCCGATTATGTACGATATAAAGATTTTGAGTACTCTGATGATTTCCGTCTTTCGATTTTCAGAATATCGTCAATCCTGTCGAGCGATCGATCGAAATCGGTTACTCGTTCATATTTCTCGCGGTTTTTCTAGACGATTCGCAGATTTTCGAGTAATTTCGTTCGAAATCCAAACTCAATTTGACATTTCTAATCGCTCGTTCGGACCGAAAACGTCGACCTTGAAGGAGCCACGTTAAAATTCGCCACAGAAATACGTGAAACGTCAGAATTTTGTCGATTTTCGCGAAGAGTCATATTTTCCTATCGTTCTTCCAGGAAAACGAAAGAGAGGATCGAAAAAAGGGCTGCGTTACGAACTAATTTCGAATCTCGTCTTCGCGTCCCCGCAAATATCGTCGTTCCGAACGTTAACATTCCTCCAAATTATTTTCCTTCATTTCGCACCTTTTGCTAAAATCGGCGTTTTTTGACTATTCCCTATTTTTTTTTTAAATACACCCCCGTCTTCTCACTCCGAAAACGCAAAATTCTACGAAACTTTCGTATTTTTCCTCGATGAACCCCTTCGAAATTTTCCCCAAACCCCCCTCCTAACGTCCAAAAAAACGTCACGTTTATAGTAACATTTTCAAAAAGTTTTTTTGATCCCGTTCTATATGAATTACATCTTCACTTTAGTATGGGGACTAGTACTCTGTTGTTCTATATTTGATAAAATAAAGCCTTAATTTGAATGTTAATTTTTTTCATTTCAATAAAATGACTGAACTAGTTCATTGTTCAACTAATATGTGATGAATAAATTGGACGCCATATGACGACAGCGGCACCCTACTGTCATATTTGATGTGCAGGGCCAAAATCGTCTTTTCGAAAAAACTCCTAATAATACTGAAATTACATTTTAATTATAAATTGCGATTATTTCAAGTAGTTTTCAAGTTAAAAATTTCGAAAAACCTTCTTGGCTCCTGGCGAAAGTTCACAAAATATCGGTGGCAGCGAACGTGTTCAAAATCAATTCTGTCCGGCCGTCCGATTGGCCGTTAACACGATAACTCTCGAATGGAATGAGCTAGACAGTTGAAATTTTCAGAGTAGGTTTCGGAGATAAATATCTCGGTTAAGTTCGTTATTGGGCAAAATGATTTCGGAGTAGCGAAAAAAAAAAATTTCTTTACATTTTTTTACAATTAGATTTTTTTCAAGATGCATTTTCATCATAAAAAACTATTGATACTGTTTTCAACTCTAACAAGCTAATACTATCGGAGATATGATTGATCAAATTTCAATATTAAATCGTGATTCTATGATTTCACAGAATGCTGTAACCGTATATATGAATATATAAATATGAATGATCTGTGTTCATACAGTAAGTATACCCATTATACAATAGACCATCTATTGTATATGGTGTAACCCTGGATCAAGTAGATCATCATCAGCTGTTCAAAATGCGGCAGTCAGGGCTCAGTGCCGAGGTAGAATTTACATAACCTTATTCTTTATTTTTTTATAAATCTCACTTTGAAAATATTTTGTGTTGGAAAACAAGGTTCCGAATCTTGAATAATGAATAATATAATATTATTATATAATATTGATTTGTTCCATATTGAATAACTTATAAATAACGTATACATATTGGGGGATGATGTTTCAGAACATTCATAATTGGTTCATAATAATGATGCAGTTTAGAAAAGAACAACATAATGGAATAATCAACAGAAATTACAGTTCGTTGACCACCGAGGTTAATCTTACCGTTCACTTCCTTAAGTAGTGAGACATGTTGCTATATACAGTATTTTCATAATGTTGCTAGCAAAAAAATGCTAAAATATTGATCTATATGTGTATCAAATATTTTTTCTTGAGTTAAGGTTCATAATAAAGAATGAATGTGTTAGTGGTATGAACTAATAAATTATGACAAGAAGATTGTATTTTATTAATATATTTTGTCTTATGATGAGATTATGAGAGAAGTTTTCGAATAAAGGAAAACAAGAATATGAAATACATATTAAATCTTTCAAACAAATGAAATGAACTACTGAAGTAATTTATTCGTCAGCCTATATATATTCAAATATCAGGAAAAAATGGGCAATCTGCTATGATTGTCTCCATCCTTGCTCTAAACATTATACTTTCGAGTTGTGAAAACTATGCACCGAGTGTAAGTTGCAACAACCCATTCCACGAGTTTAAATCATTGCAGATAAACTATTATTTGAATTTATTGTTATTCAGCTTTTGTCCCAATTCTGGAATAATTTCAATAAAGGGTATCCTCCTTGTGTATCCAAATTGGGTGTTAGTAGTTTGGAAGAAACCTTATCGAAAAGCGTTCTAGAATTGTTTCCCAAATAACTGTTAGCATAGCATATTCTAATTTGATAAGCATTTTGTATACATTTTTGGCCTAATTTCTACAATCTGTTTTTTTCGTTTCATCCACTTACATTCAAAGCCCTTAAAATACCATTGCACCCAAATTGCAGTGGTTTAGCAGCTTTGGTTTTTTTATATTAATATTTTCCTCTCGTTATCTTGTTCGTCAATTAATTGCGTACGTCGTATGACTGTAACATTATACACGTTGCCGCTTGCTTGTAAAATATAGTATGAGCCATATACTTAAGTGTACTGGTTAATCCGCGACTGTTTGTATCGTAGTTTGTCAATCGGCCAACTCAATTCATTTCATTTTTCAGTGGTTCAAGAAATCCGAGAGCGGGAAGATTGGATTACAGAAATGGCACATCTGGGACAAGATAAGAAATATAAAGATATCATCGACCTTCAGATTCAGGAACGGATTCGCGAGATGAACAGATTGGATTTGGATGATGTGGATACTTCAAAGACATCTGGTACCACCGTCAGAACATCAGTATGATAAATGAAATTTATAAATTGAAATTTATATTTTTATATTTTCATTATAAAAGAATTTTCCTGATTTGATTCATTATTTCCACGGAACCACATAAATTTCTGTTTTTTAATTGACCTCCAGGACGAATTTATCAAGGAAAAGTATTACAATTAATTCGTATTTTCGTTGATATTCATTAATTCGAGATCGAATAATTAGTTGCCGCTGATAATAGCTGCGATTGATGAATGGAAATATCCTCACATTCTGACATTACGTACTATTTTGCCCAAATGCTAGTATTGAGGTTTAACGAAAAATGAATTTTAATTGATAAGAACATGATGAAAAACTCTGGAAGAGACGTACTTACCAGTATCTACTTTCCTAGCTCTGATGTAGATATGGATAGCGCCAAACCCATTTTTAAGGAGGCCCTGAACGGTTAAGTTGCTTGAGCAAATGATTGAGTCAATCAACCTCAATAAGCCCTTCAATTTTTTGATCAAAACTTCCTTATCATTGGAAGCCGAGATGTGGAGCAGTGATTATCTGGTGTCTTTTTTCGAACCTGTTGTTCAAAATAGTGATTTTGGGGCTGAAAATAGTGTCAAGTACGGATTTGGGTTTCATCGCCTTAACATTGGTTGCCCTCAAGCAAAATAAAAAAAAAGAAAGTGGTCTATGGACTGCTATAAAGTGAATAATATTTTATTAACTTTCTGCGAGAATCGGAACCAAGGGACTACAGGAACTTTGTGAGAACGGACCAAGAATATTTTTACAAAGGGTGACTAACGCAATGCTTGACGAAAAAGGCCCTACTAGACGATCAAGCTCCCTCTTCAACCACGCTTGAGTCATTCAAACTTTCCATCAACCACCGCTAAGCCTTGTTTCATGCGTCAAACGTATTGCTAAATGGTCAATCATGCTTGTTTCAATCGATTGACTCGAGTCTTTGATCAAAATTATAAACCGTTTACGGCTTACTTCCCTTGTAGGTGCGACGGAAAGAATTAAAACGCAAAGAGGACAAGGGTAGATTTGCGACATCTTTCAGGCAGAAATTTTCGCCATTGACCATTGCGCGAAGCTCATACTTGAGAAATAATGGGTTCGCAGATCAATTGAGATCTTTTTGGATAGCCAAGCCGTCCTGAGGGCCTTGGCTTCCTACAACTGTATACTCCATTCACTTTTATAAAGTCTCCCGGTTGGCCATGAAATTTTGACACATTTCACCGTGTATATTTTGAAAATGTTAGGTTATGCTCATTTTCCTGTCAGATAACTGCGCAACGTTGTCCTCTCTACATAGAAGTCGTAGTAATTACGTTTTTTTCTCAATGTGCATTTTCTTGAGAAAAATAATGAATTTGGGAAGATATTATGTAAATTCAACAATTTCAAAGACCCGGCGACTGTTCAGGAAAATTTTTCATCTGTTGTTACTATGGAAAATATTTTACGTATAAACTGGTTGGAAGATTCAGTTATGCTTTTTTCTTGTACGGAAATCAAGAATCAAGTGTTAAAATTTCAATCAAAAAAAAATTGGTTCAAGCACTGACGTGAAGTCAGGAGCTTTTGCGCGTATGTTCTATTGTCCATTCTCCTGTATTGGACACTTTTAATTGAATTTACCATGGTAAATTATGTTGTCCATTCTCCTGTATTGGACAATAGAACATACGCGCAAAAGCTCCTGACTTCACGTCAGTGCTTGAACCAATTTTTGCGCGTATGTTCTGGGGAACATCGCGTTATAGTTTTGCCCAAATGTCTGTAACTTTCGAATTTTTTGAAAAAAATGGTCTCAAACGATTAAGTTCGACTCCCCAATGAAGAATTCGAGGTCAAATTTGATTCTGTCCGGCCGGCCGTCCGGCCGGCCGTTGCCACGATAACTTGAGAACGAAAAGAGCTAGCGACTTGAAATTTTCAGGGTAGGTGGCGCATCCCCATACGACGGACAAGTTCGTTAATGGGCATAATCGGCCCAGTGGTTTCCGAGTAATAATTTTGTTTTCAACCAATATGAATCCGATCAAATTGAAACTTGGTGGGTAGTTGTAGAATATGACCCTAAGCACGTTTGTGAAATTTTGTGCGAATCGTATGGCTAGAAAATTTTAAAAAAATTATTAAAAAATATTTTTGTTGTCACGATAACTTGCGAACGGAATGAGATAGCGGCTTGAAATTTTCAGGTTAGGATGTGCACCAGAACGCGACATTTCAGTTTGTTTATGAGCATAATCGACCAAACGGTTATAGAGTTATAGCAATCTGAAATTTTCTGAAATTTGGTGGTTTTTTGTTCCTCATTAACTCGAAAAATACTGAACCGATGGAATTCAAACATTGTTATTAGTTGTAGAATGGCAACGCGAAAATGTTTGCAAAATTTGGTGAGGATAGCATTTGTAGAAAATTTTTAATAAATCATTAAAAATAAAAAAAAAATTCTAAATATCAGTAACTATTCGTTTGAAATTCATGAAATTTTGCAAGAGCCTTCATAACCTAACTCTACTGCCAAGTTTCAAGTTTTAATATGATCGGTTAAATATTGTTGGAGATTCGAGCATTCTTGTGCGAGTTCAGTAGTACCGATTTGGTGTAGCGTAAGGCTCCGAAGAAACGATCGCTCGACCCGGACTTTTGCCGTCGAGTCGAAGAAGACGAATCGATTTGTGTTTTTCTCAAATTTCGTTCTTCTAGGTTGAGCCTAAATATACTAATTCGATACAAGTTTCGGAGGTTTTGAGTCCGACGATTTTCCATTCAAAAAGTCAATCCGAGAAACGTCAGAATTAATTCGAGAGACGGGGTCGGAAATTTTCGAAAGCGAAACTGACGATTTAGGCCTTTTTGGGGCGTGAAACTTGAAGAAAATGATAGATAGCTTTTGCGCGTATGTTCTATTTTCCATTCTTCTGTATTGGACACCCTTAATCGAATTTACCATGGTAAATTATGTTGTCCATTCTCCTGTATTGGACACTTATTTTATATTTAAAACTGTAATTAGATCTTTGAAATACCATTGAATGAAGAAATTCTTGTAAGTTAACAAAATATCTTTATTTGAACAATAAAAATGCATCATTTTATTAAAATGATAGTTAGACTATCCAATTGCTTCTTTTCTTTATAATATTTTAGCTGTAAGTCAGTATAGCTTAGAAATTTTAAAGTAACGTCCTACAATATTAATTTAAATGATATTATAAATAAAAAAAAAATTGGTTCAAGCACTGACGTGAAGTCAGAAGCTTTTGCGCGTATGTTCTATTGTCCATTCTTCTGTATTGGACACCCTTAATCGAATTTACCATGGTTAATTAAGTTGTCCATTCTCCTGTATTGGACACTTAATTCTAATTTACCATGGTAAATCGACCCTTAATCGAATTTACCATGGTTAATTAAGTTGTCCATTCTCCTGTATTGGACACTTAATTCGAATTTACCATGGTAAATTCGAATTAAGTGTCCAATACAGGAGAATGGACAACTTAATTAACCATGGTAAATTCGATTAAGGTTGTCCAATACAGAAGAATGGACAATAGAACATACGCGCAAAAGCTTCTGACTTCACGTCAGTGCTTGAACCAATTTTTATATTAGCCATCAAACCTTTTTAATTCTTCATAATCATTACAAGAATGGCTGTCGATATGGAATATGGTAATAATTTGACATTTGAACACATCGTTTAATGCATAATCAATTTCAATACTTTTGTCACTCGTTGATGAGATGAGATATCTGAAATTATAGATAAACTCTAAATATTCCATTCAATATTGAAATATTAAAATTAAATTTACACTTATTCATTTGTATGTCAAGATAATGAACTTTTGAAGCTAATGATTCATGTAAATTGTCTGTGAAATTTTGTTTTCATGGATTAGGGGAAAAGAGTTATTGTGAAAATAAGATTCATTTATTTAGATACCAATCTATATATTGTTTTATACTATCTACTAAGGGCCGATTTATTCAACCTCTCCGTAAAGTATTCTTCAACTATGTGCTCGTTGAATTTACTGATCCCCTTTAAAGTGAACATTCACAGATTACTTTCCTTTCGGTAAGGCTACTTGACAGTTTACAGGTCGTAAAATATATCAGCCCTCAGTGAACAAAAAAATTGTATACCTCACTTGAATCATTTTCAAAGTTAGCGTTGAATTATCAAGCCATTCTATTATAATATTAGTAAAATCTGTTCTTCAGAGGTATTCATTGTTAAGCATGCTAAGCAACAAGCATTTAAGAAACATATACCTGAAGTTCCACGGGAAAACTATATACATAATATATACCTACACACATGTTGTATTGCATCACCTTCTACTGCTATATTTTAAAATATTCTGCAATTAGAAAAAAATGGGTTCAAGCCCTGTGGACAGGAGCTTTCTGGCGCTCTAGTTCAAACAGACAAATTATATCTCCGAAAGTATTGGTTTCTCTGAGTTGGGAATTATATCAATGTATTCATATAATAGAACTGCATCCTAAAGGAAATTCAATTCAAATAATAGTTTATTTATCAAGATTAAATGAGCAATCATGAGAATGAGAAAAGCACCATGGAAGAAATCAAATTAAATCTGGCCAATTTTGCCCAATAACGAACTTAACCGAGATATTCATCTCCCTAAACTACTCTGAAAATTTCAACTACCTACCTCATTCCGTTCGAGAGTTATATCTATGTCTATGGATGAAAAGCAGTCTCACTACTCTCAGATCTCTTACTTCATGTTCAGTTCCGAAATGTAAGAATTTTCTGAGAAAAACTAATATCGGAGCAAACAAATGAGATTTAACTCACTTCGCTCACAATTCTTCGATTGATTAGTCTCAGGAACATCATTTGACATTATGACAATTCATATTCATACATAGAATAATATTATTCTGTGACAACGTTGAAATACGATTTATTATTGAAATTTTGAAAAATGATATCTCCGAAAGTATTAGCTTGTTAGAGTTAAAAATGATATGATTGGATTCTCATGATAAAACTTTTTATTAAAAAAAATTTAATTTGGAATTTGTTTCGTAAAAAAAAAATTTTTTTTTGTTACTCCGAAACTATTTGTCCGATTTTGCTCAATAACGAACTTAGCCGAGATAATTATCCCCCAAACCTACTCTGAAAATTTCAACTCTCTAGCTCATTCCGTTCGAGAGTTATCGTGCCTACGGCCGGCCGGACCAGCCGGACAGAATGAATTTCGACCACGGATTCTTGATCAGTGAGTCGAACCAAATCGTTTAAGACCATTTTCATCGAAATATTCGATAATTACAGACATTTGGGCAAATTGATAAGCACTCAGTTCCGAGGAACTAGAGCGCCAAAAAATTAAAATGTTTCGTTAAAAATGCCTATTATATAGGTACACGCTGGCATCCAAACACCCTGATGATGGATCGTAAGACACCCATGATAACAGGAAAACAGAAAAGTATTCAAAATTCACTGGTCTAAGCGTAATTCAACTGTTTTTTTTGTGCAATAGTATTATGCAAATGTTAAGGGCCAAATCTGAATAATAGGGTAGGTGCAGAAGTCATTTGAAATGTAATTCATGCAGTTTTGCTTGCTAATGACATGTTTATGATTATACTAACCATTCTAGGTCTTCCCTAAGGAAATCCCACAGAAGCTCCTAGGAGAGTCAGTTTTGTTCTGTGTATATTTTATTAATGTATTCTTACGTCAGCTTAGTCAAGGCACTGGGTGGTTTTCACCTAAGTACATGATGAATAGAATACTTATCCCGTAATATATATAGCTTCGGCAAAATGACAAAACAGAATTAAAAGTAAAATGTCAAATTTTGAGTTGGCTTTATTTTTTATAGTCATAGCCTACGCATAACAACCACTTCCTTATTGCGGAACATATTTAAATGCACCTTGAATCGAGCATTTATGGTTTATTTCGTTCACTCCCTGATTTATCGCTCACTCTCGAATTTCAAAACGAGAATATCTTGAAACTTGCTTATTGCAGATACGTCCCTTTGTCATTTCAACGATATGAGAACCACCACCAATTTGTTTGAATAGAAACACTAGATTTTCTTCTTGGCTATTCCACTTTTGAACTTTAAAAATTTTAGTGTTCATGTCATCTTGATTGCCTCTTATCAATATTAAATTTTCTCATGAGATATACTTAATCTTCACAAATATTCAATCGACTAAGTTCCATATACCTTGTTTTGAATTCTATCTGCAGTAACTCCAAGAGTAACTCATGCATTCTATTTGTCGAAAAGCATTACTTCTTTGCTCTACGTCAACTGGACCTTAATTCATTCCAACCTGAAAGAAAATATTAGGACTTGGATTTCTCTGAGTAAAGTAATTCATTCAATTCACTTCTATTACTTACTGCTGATTTTTAGCCAGAAATCCTGAAGGACATATACCAGATATCTTCTTTCTGAACAACTTTTCCACAGTTCTCCATAATTTGGAATTTCTTTCACATACGTAAACAATATTTCTAGATTCCTCCAATCTTCAAATACAAGGTAATCTCGATTATTTTCAACGGAAGGAATACTCGTTCGTACTTCGTGGATTGAGAATATTTTGTTTACGTTTTGTATTTGTGTTATGTGTTTTGATCAGATGTTGAGGTTAAAACGGGGCGCATGCGATGTAGGGCTATCATCTCCCATAGATTTGTGATGAAATAACACAATTTTCCCATAACATACGCGTAAAAGATATGTCATCATGACATTCATATTTTTATTTTTGACGGTTCTCGCAAAAATACGACCATAGACAACATATCATACGACGATTCGCATCCAGCTACCGAATTCACAAAAGGCTGCTCGGTTCTCCAAAAATATAGATAGGATCGTGTTCAAACTTGGAATTCTGCAGTAGACTTAGGTTCTGAAGGCTCTTCCAAAATTTCAGCCATGCCGGACGAATAGTTTATGATATAAAGAATTTTTTTCAATTATTTTTAATTATTTTTTTTTTAATTTTCTAGTTATACCATCCTCACGAAATTCTGCAAGAATTTTTGCGTTGGCATTCTACAACTAATAACCATGCTTGAATTTAATCGGTTTAGTATTCTTCGAGTTAATGAGGAACAAAAAACAACCAAATTTCAGAAAATTTCAGATGGCTATAACTCTAAAACCTTTTAGACGATTATGCTCATAAACGAACACAAATGTCGCATTCAGATTCACAACCAAACCTCAAATTTTCAAGCCGCTATCTCTTTCCGTTCTCAGGTTATCGTGACAACAAAAATATTTTTCAATATTTTTTTAATAATTTTCTAGCTATACGATTCTCACAAAATTTCACGAACGTGCTTAGGTCTATATTCTACAACTATTCACCAAGTTTAAATTCGATCGGATTCATTTTGGTTGAAAACAAAATTATTACTCGGAAACCATTGGGCCCATTATACCCATTAACGAACTCGTCCGTCGTATTTGGATGCGCCACCTACTCTGAAAATTTCAAGTAGCTAGCTCTCTCCGTTCTCAAGTTATCGTGGCAACGGCCGGACGGCACCACAGAATTTCACATTTGGGCAAAACTATAACGCGATGTTCCCCAGAACATACGCGCAATAATAGATACAGTAGTCCGCTACTTTGTGATAGTGCATTTGAAAAAAATAATAAAAGTACCTGAATATCCCGGCAGAACTTCTAACTAAACGAACAGACGTACCTATGGAATACCCCACTTTTCGAAATTCTCATGAAATAAGCCTACAGAAGATATTTAAATATCTTATACCTTGTTGCACAACTTGAAATACACCAGTTTAAAAATGTAGTAGTCACTGTTTAACCTTCATAAAATTCAGTGATAGGATAGGAAACTGAGTAATTTCATTCGAGAGTTCAACATGTTCTAAGACAGAATGAAGTTTTCCTATTGCATATTTCAGTTCTGTCTCTGCTTCTTCAAAACTCCTTTCGGCATTTTCAATTTCAAAGCGAAGAGTTCTCTATTATTCGAAGATAATAATATGTGACAATATCTTGTCTAAGATGGAACATTATGTTGATTGTTGAAAGTAGAAATTGGCAACGTCTCAGAGAATTTTTTTGACCTTGACGATATTTCAGAAGTGCCAACCGGCCTTTGTATTAGTTACAAAAACGTGATAGACCTAAATCATGGCCAATCGGGAGACTTTATAAAAGTGAATGGAGTATACGTCCCTACTCCTGCGGGACTGCCAGAAGACTGTTGCAGAACTGGGAGAGCGCTATATGCTGCAGGTCATCTGGATTCTGGTCCACTTAGGCATATAAGGCAATGAGGCGATAGACTCATTAGAGGCGCAGGGGCTTCCTCGAAACTCATTGGACCTGAACCATAGACAAGTGATATATATATAGATGGGCCACTCTCGCCTTATTTTGGTTCATTGGAACACTAGCAGTACGTCGCGGGCATCTCAAGAAACTCATCCGAGCGGGAAATTCAAATGTACCTCGCATTATAATATCCTATATTCTATTCTAAAATATTGTTCCAAAACACTGCCAAACACCAAATAGACGATAATTCGTCAAACACCTGGCTTTTGACAATGTTATTGGAACAATGGTTTTAGTTCTAATCGAAAGGAAACAATGAAATCCCAAAACTCTCTTTGATAAAAGTATTTATTCAGATTCATGATTCAAAGTTGTTCATTTGATGTGAAGTAATTATTAGAAGAATTATTAAGTAATATAATATATAAAAATTAAAAATACATTTCGAATCATTTAGGAGAAAAGAGAAAATTAAATGTGAAATATAATATAAAAAATTGGTTCAAGCCCTGTGGACAGGAGCTTTGGCGCTCTTGTTCAAACTTTGACAAATCATATATCTCCGAAATTATTGGTCTCTGGGAATGATATAAATGATGGATTCTTACGATCGAAACTGCATCATGAAAGACTTTAAATTCAAACAGACCGGTTCTCCCCAATAACGAACTTATCCAAGATATTTATTCCTCAAATCTATTCTGAAAATTATAACGTGCGTTCAAAAAAATTCGTGGTCAAGTAGGCTAAGGAATTTTGAACGTCAATATTCTGCGTCTGAACGTAGTTCAGACATTGCAGGTTTTAAAATTCCATAGCCTACTTGACCACGAATTTTTTTGAGCGCACGTTATTATTATATCAATTGAAACTTAGACAATATATCAGTTTTGTTTTTACTGGAGATATTCTGAACCCAATTTGATTAGGTATCTTACCAAAGAATATATTATTTCCATCTTCCTATGGATTATCCATGCACGGGCATTTATATTATCACCTTAAAAGTATAATATCATAGCATCCTCATAAATCTACGATACCTGAGGTTATCTCATTGGTCATTTAGCATTCAATCATACTTTGTTTTTTAGAACAGGAGGTGTATTCTTTATATCAAGAATAACGAACCAGAAATAATTTTGACATTTATCTTTCATAGGAAAATAATATGACATGCAAGAACAGAGATCATATAATAATTCATAGGATAGGATAGAATAATTACTAATTAGGCTTGTTTTGGTTCGCAATTCGGACTGCCCTACACTGAGAGAAAGGATTATTCATGTTTAACTTATCGACTTGTTAACCACTTGTCAGTTGAATATAAATATTTCATATTTGTGATTAACGTTATTTATTACATGCAAAATCAACCCGCCAAATTTTCAGCTTTAGGAAAAAAATTTCGAATGTTAAATAATTTTTCCAGGTATTTGTTGAATAAAAACAAATTATCTTTGCATAAAATAAAGTATTTTTGATGGACTTCCGATTGTTGGTCATAACCAATTCTCATAGTGCTCAGTAATATTGGTTTCTTCTTAATAAATATATCAAAACGCAAAAAATATTTGTTTCTCTTGAACCTCGGTATCTTTATAATGAACTTATAGAAAATAATTAGAAATGGAATGAAATGAGAATATACCCAGTAAGATACGCTTGTTTA
Source organism: Halyzia sedecimguttata (assembly GCA_937662695.2). NCBI lineage: Eukaryota > Metazoa > Arthropoda > Insecta > Coleoptera > Coccinellidae > Halyzia > Halyzia sedecimguttata. The sequence goes on along the minus strand of OW569416.2, from coordinate 1,420,490 downwards.
CAGGAACGATATTTCGAAGAACTTTCTAGTCGCATTTTGTCACGTGCACCAATTTTACGATTGAACATTAAAATAGTATAAAGTGTGAAACTAGATCACCTATCAGGACAGGATCCTCACAACCGCAAATTGGCGCGAACCGCGCGAGTCGTAACGGGTAGTTGGTAGTTCATAGTTCATTTCAGTTCTGGGTTCTCATGCATGCGCATGAGAACTCGTGAACTATACATAGTTCACGAGTTCACTCACGTTCCTTTGGTGTCGGACGGTACTGATCTGAATCAAGTAAGAATTATTTTATTATATATTACTTATATTAGTTGAATTATTTTTTAATATCATTCATACATTCCTGATATAACTATCGTAATGAGTTAATGTTTGGTTTTGTTCAAGATACTTTTTCTACATAATAAGCACATGGACACTGAAGCAACCACCCTTTTGGATACAAGGATAGTGTTTGATGAATTTGTTGTAGTTAGAGTGAAATTTATTTTAAACAACTGTAAACAGTTATTATAAATAACTCACAGTTTTTTCTAGAGTTTAAACAATGTACCTAGTAGTTGAATAAACTCATTTCTATTCTATTCTATTCTAATGTCCGCCACAGCCACAAATCCGACAAACATCTTACTAAACAATTGGGGCTTGGAGCATTTGTCCAACAAATTTCACGGTAAGCAATTTTTGAGTATTTTGTTTATTTCAATATGTTAATTTTGATGCCAACATACAATTTCACTTCAAATAACATTCATTTGCTGGTATATAACATGAAACATTTCCATTTAGCATATATTTTTACAACTAATATATGGTTGTTCAGAAGTAACATCAAAATGTCATCATAAATGGATATGATGTTTCCATTTATAAATGCTGATATATATGAAGGTATTTAGTGTGGTGTCTTCTTCAGTTCAAGCAGACACCATTTTGATTGTTCTTGTAGCTGGAGTCAATTTGTTTTGTTAACTACACGGTATGTACTCAAATTATTTTTAAATACATATTACTTATATAACAAAGATGAGGTCATAACAATGACATGAAATAACTGAATAAGTAAGAACCTACTTATATTTCGAAATAGTTTTTATGAATTTGGGTAAATACCTACCTACTACCTACTATCATAAAATAAAAATAATATTGGCAAAATATATGTAGCTATAATAGTTTCAGTTTAGATTTTCACTGAAACTATTATAGCTACAAATATCTTTTGCCAATATTATTTTTTTATTTTATGATTAATTTTGACTAAAACTCATAATCCGTCTCTGTTAAACTAGCCACGTCAAAAAAAAAATTTGTATACCTTTTCAAAAGTAAAATACAAACTTATCATTTATTTAGGATAAAAAAATATTATCATACCTGAAAACATAACAATGTTTTATAGAACTATCTGAGGTACAATATAAACTGATCGTTTGTTCAAAGCAAAGAGAATTATGATGTGACAAAATATATCGATATTATGGAGCAATTTTCGAGTACAATACAAACTCATCATTTATTTCACATTATCATTTATATATTGGGTTTATGAATATATTTATTATACAATATGTGATAAGTTCTACGTAAACAAATATGTTGCTGCTTACAAAGAGATATATGTTATTAGAAAGCTTAACAGTGCTACTCAACAAGATATGATTGTTTAATATACAACAAATCATTTATTCACAGATGTTTAGCATTTCAAACGTTAGTGTGAAACTTACGTAAGTTGGGACCTATTCAAAGCTGATATTAGTTTGTGATTACCTGATTTTATTAACCACAAATAAACGTTTCTCTCAGTGTAGAACAGTTCAAAGTAGTCACACAGTCGTTTATTGTAATTGGACTTGCGCGAATGAGCGAAATCTTTCACACGCTACGTTTGGCCCACTCTTTAGAACCGCGGATCTATTCTCGACCATTCGCAATTTTAACGATCGGTCGCATATGCTATATATTGCTATAGAGATGCGCACGATCGTGCAAATTGCGAATGGTCGAGAATAGGTCCCCTGATTCGGAACTGTCCCTACTGCGACCCAAAACAAGCCTATTAAGGGGCCGTCCATTAATCACGTGATGTTTTTTCCAGCATTTTTTAACCCCCCTTCTCCTTGGTGATACTTGGTGAGGTTTAGGCTCCCCCCACCCAAATCACGTGTATTTTTTAGAACCAACAAAGAATCTCGAAATTTTTAGAATATCATCTTCAATTACAGATAGAAAGTATAACACAATTTTATTCTGAAATCGGTTTAGAAATCGCGCGTTTCATATTCCTGAACAGTACTATATACGCAGTAAATTTAGTCGTCTAATATTACTGATATTCACTGGCGATGCCTACTGTCACCAGAGAGCTATCCGAAATTATTTATTGCAGCCAGTATTGCCAGGAATATCGGAAAAAAAAATTTTTTTGCCATTTTTTTGAAATTTTCTAGGGGTACGGTTCTTATAAAATTTTAAAAACGTCTTACTTCGATATTCTACAACTATGCTTCAATTCGATCGAGTCTATATTTTTTGAGTTATCGAGGAAATAATATTCCAGGTGGATATAACTGTGAAACCGTTGGACCGATTATTCCCGTAAACGAACTTAACTCTCCCATTCGGATACGCAACTCACCCTGAATATTGCAAGTCACTAACTCCTTTGGTTCGAAAGTTATCGAGGCAATGGTCACCATCTAACTACCGATCTATCTACACAATCTCCAACAATATAGATCCGATCGTTTTAAAATTTGGAACTTGGAAGTAGAGTTAGGATCTGAAGACTCTCGCAAAATTTCAGCGACGTCGGACGAATAGTTAAGGATAGGAATATAGAATTTTTTTCAATGATTTTTTAAAAATTTTCTAGTAATACGTGACGATCGTCACGAAATTTTGCAAGAACCTTCCCTCCCCCTTCGTGATGTTTCGTGATTTTTGTCAACACACCCCTCCCCCTTTCGAGCCTCAAGTGATTAATGGACGATCCCTAAGTACAGCATTCTGTGAAAACATAGAAGTACGATTCATTATTGACATTTCGAAAAATGATATCTCCGAAAGTATTAGCTTGTTAGAGTTGAAAATGATATCAATGGAGTTTCATGGTAAAACTGCATCTTAAATAAAATTGAAGTTGAAATTTGTAATGTAAAAAAACCATTTTTTTTCCGTTACTCCGAAACCATCATGCCGATGTTGCCCAATAACGAACTCTACCGAGATATTTATCTCCCAAACCTACTCTGAAAATTTCAACTGCCAACCTCATTATGTTCGAGAGTTATTGTAGAAACAAAATAAAAAAGAAATTTTTTGACACTTTACGGCAACCCGATCAATACAAAACTTCGCATGCATATAAAAGTCATTATTCTACAATTTGGTGCTACATTTCAGATAGATAGAGGGATTGGTTTCGGAAATATTCATAAAAAATATTTTTACTAAAAACGGCCATAACTCCGAAACCGCTTGGTGGATTTCGCCCGTTAGCGAACTAGTCCGAGATAGTTATGCTCCAAACCTGCCCTTTAAATTTCAATCCTCTAACTCCTTTCGTTCGAGAGTTATCGTGCCTACGGCTGGCCGGACCGGACCGGCCGGACAGAATTGATTTCGACCACGGATTCTTGATCGCCGAGTCGACCCAAATCATTTAAGACCATTCTCAGCCAAAAATTCGAAAATTTCAGACATTTGGGCAAATTGATAAGCACTAGCTGTTCCGAGGAACAAGAGCGCCAAAAGCAGATATTTATAAAATTCAGGATACTTTTAGACAATTTTAAGTGCATGTTATATTTTCAAATCAATTAAGTATTATAATTAATTAATTTCGATATATCACATCTACCAGGGGTCCCGTGACGGCTAACTTTTTTTCAAGGTAAATGTACTAACGCTGATAGTTATTGTTTTATTGCTAGACTAGGTATAGGTTTCTATCAATGAAAACATACCAGTAAGCATCGTGGATAATTTACATTTAATTTACCAGTACTATGCTGCTAAACTGAATTATATTGGTTAGGATATAGGAGTGATAAAATATGAGTGCTTTCTGTAATTCATATAAATAACTCCATAAAGGATAATTCTACACTGTTTGTCAGAGAGAACTAGAACAGCAGAAGATTAGCTCAGTTTTGATTGTTTCGAATTCTATACAATGTTGCTCATAGATACCATCTTTCTTCTTAGTCTATCATCTATCGGTAATACCTTCATTGGCATCAACAAAAATGAAAAGCCATCATATTTCGCGATAGATTTTACGAGAAGAGTCGCTCAACATTCAAAAATACTATTTGTTGGAAAGAGGAGTGGCTACTTCAGTTCACTCATTCGAAATACAACTGAAGTGCACCTATTTTTTAGAAATCTTCAGAATTTGAGCATTTCATTCGATTACCACATACTGCATTTCTACGAAATGGAACAGTTCGAAGAAACTATATCAAATCTTCAAATTGGTGCTCGTGGAAACTACATATGCATTACTGAAAATAGAAATTGCGTCCAAGAACTGATTAATGTTTTATGGAAATTCAAAATATATAAATCAGTAGTTATTCTAGAAGATGACGAAATTCTGTCTTTTTTCCGAGCCGACTACAAAAATTGTGGTAAAAAGATAGGCGTGAAAGAATTGATCACCAGAAAAGAGCTGCTGGATGTATTTGACTTAAAAATTGAGTTTTTTTTCCGAAATTGCGTCTTAAGAGTTGCATACGCAACCATGATACCATGGGTATATTCTCATAATGGAGAAATGGCAGGTCTTCTAGTGGATTTGCTGAAGTTGTCGACTGAAAAAGATCAATTCGACTTGAGGTTTCTTCCGAACGTCTACGATGAGTCTATATTAAAATACTACAATTTTGATAACCTCTATAGAGATTTTGAAGATGACAAAATTGATATATTCGTTGGACTGGTTAGTACAGCGAAGCACTATGCTCATTTAGACATAAGTAACGTTTTAATTGATGATTCCGTGGTCTTTGTAATTCCTAAAGGACATAAGATGCCTTATTGGAAAGCTATAATGCAAATAAACTCACTCAACAGTTGGGCATTGACCTCATTCTTATTTCTCATTTTTCTGATAATACTTGGTCTGATGGGTCATTTTTCTCGCGACCGAAGTTTTCGATATCCAATTAAAAATATAATTTTTGTCTATGCTGTATTCCTTGGAATGTCTATACCGAAAAAATTTAATTCTAAAAAGATCAAATTCCTGTTTTTGGTCATGTTCCTGATTTGGATGATAAATTCCATAGTAATTCAAGGGAAATTATTCAGGATTTTCAGCGTTTCGGTGTATGAAAGGGATATAAATGATATCAGATCTTTATTGAAATCTCGCTTGCCAATTAAGTTTTCGCAAGGCACAAGTCTCGTTTTCTACAACCAGAATAAGGCTGAATCGAAAGAGATCCTCAGAGTGTACAGCAAAACAAACAAGACGATACGGGAAACTGCGGACGAACTCGTGAAAACTAAGGATTTCGCGACCGTAGTTGACACAGTAATGTTAATAGCAAAACCATCATTAGGAAAATCTGTAACTTTCATAGAGCTGGTCAATTTTCAAATTGTGTACCTCTTCAAAAAACATCTTCACTTATTCGAGCGTCTCAATTTTCAAGTTGAAAGATGTATAGAATCAGGATTTATGGATTATATTTTAACGATGTTCAAATGGAAGAAACTACTAGAGGACAGAGATTTTGACAAATCTCAAGTTGCTTTCAAACTGTCTCTGGAACATCTGCAAGGACATTTTTATATTCTTCTTGTTGGTCTTTTCCTCTCTTCGGCTACATTTTTGGTAGAATTACTCCTATATCGTATCATGAAATGTTTAGCTTAACCAAATATAATTCACCGGATTGCACTGCTCCCAATAAATAAACACAATTATCACATCAAAAATTTTTTTATTTAGTATGTATAGCACTTTCAGATCCAATGTGCGAAGTAAGCATTTTCCGTTCAAGACATACCAACAAGTCCAGAGCGTTCCTGCCATTATAGGGTCTTCATACTCTTCATAATGGCTTCGTAATCGTATAATTAATATGCTTATGCATATATTTCACAAGTCTAATGAAGAATGAACCCCAGGGGATTCATTGATTTGTCGAGAAGCAAGAGCAGACGCGTTTCTGGCTTCTTGGCCTTCATCAGTAGAATCAGCACTCTGAAGCTATACAGATTACAGAGTACTGACAACAACAACAAATTCACTCAATGAAAAATTATATACGATTCACACTTATTTATTCAATATTGTGACGCGTTTCGTCGACACAGCGACTTCATCAGACTACATCATACTAAATTCTTAACAAGTTATTATCTCCCTATACCTAGATACCATGGACACAGAATCATTTAAAACTAATTACATGAGAAACTTATTCAAAACAAATTACATAATAGACTTATTTAAAACTAATTACATGAGATTTCACTGCTGGTTTCTTTGTACACATTAACAATAATTCATTCCTAATGCTTTTATAAATTGATTCTCTATTTGAATAGATTGAGTAACGGTGAAAAATTTAGATCTAATTCAACATGATTTTTCAATATTTAGGAAACCATCCCATACGGATACCTTCATTCATCGATCCTCGTGTCATCCATTCGAACATAAAGTCGCGGCTTTTCATAGTATGTTACACCGGCTATATACTTTTATCCGAAGAAAATTATGGTACAGAATTAGAAATTATCGAACAAATAGCGGTGAACAATGGATATAATACAGAGTTAATCAGAAAAATGTTGACGAAAAAACAATTTAGAAAAACAATTATTTTAGTATTTCCAGAAATTAAGGATAAAAATAAAATATTCAATAGCTTAACATATTTTGGTACACCGAGTCAACAACTTAAAAGGTTTCTTCAAAACCAACAGGTGAATATCTCATTCCGGACAAATAATAACCTTGCCAAACTCATAGAGAACAATAAATCGAAAAGGAATAAAGAAGATAAATCCGGTGTTTATCAATTAAATTGCGGGAGTTGTGACAAATCATATATAGGAAAAACTGGTAGAAATTTTGGCATAAGAATAAAGGAACATCATCATAGCTACAAAAACAACAAAATTAATTCAAATTATTCGAATCATTTATTAGCAGAAGGACATAAGTTTAACCCGGATTTCAAAATTCTACACAATTTGAATAAAGGTGCGCAACTCAATTACTGGGAAATAGTCGAAATAAATAGGGAAAAACATACGGGAAATTTAGTTAATGAACAATTAGATCTAAATTTTTCACCGTTACTCAATCTATTCAAATAGAGAATCAATTTATAAAAGCATTAGGAATGAATTATTGTTAATGTGTACAAAGAAACCAGCAGTGAAATCTCATGTAATTAGTTTTAAATAAGTCTATTATGTAATTTGTTTTAAATAAATTTCTCATGTAATTAGTTTTAAATGATTCTGTGTCCATGGTATCTAGGTATAGGGAGATAATAACTTGTTAAGAATTTAGTATGATGTAGTCTGATGAAGTCGCTGTGTCGACGAAACGCGTCACAATATTGAATAAATAAGTGTAAATCGTATATAATTTTTCATTGAGTTAATATAGATTTGCATCAAGTAAAAGCCACAAGCATTAAATACAACAAATTCAACTAAACTGAACCGTGTTAAGCCTCTCACAGCCGGCTTGAGCAGTTTAACATACCCACCCGCGCCACCTATGAGACAAAACACGGAATTCAGCCTTTCCCCACCAGTGAAAATTTGAAGCGTGAAATCATATGCCACCATTCGCTCGATTTTAATCGAGATTGAAACAAGTCCCGCAAAGCTCAGAGTCCTCACACAGTACCTTCCCATGGCCAAGAACGCTGTTTAGCGTTTTCAAAAATATTGATGAAAAATGGGTTCAAGCCCTGTGGACAGGAGCTTTCTGGCGCTCTAGTTCAAACAGACAAGTTATACCTGGTATTGGTTTCTCAGAGTTGGGAATTATATCAATGTATTCATATGATATCACTGCATCATAAAGGAAATTCAATTCAAATAATAGTTTATTAGATAAGTAATAATAAATTACCTTGTAATCGATCAAAAATTTCCTGATCTACGTTCATCAAATTTTCTCCTCTCTCGAACTACAGAATTATGCTTTCAATATTTACGTAATATTTTCAAACATTTTCGGGTGAGGTCCCCGTTGCATCGCTAAAATACGAGTATTTCAACCCCAATATTCTTGAAGTTACAATATTCCCTTCTGTCAAGTTGACTTTATGACAATTCATACAAAGAATATACATAGAATAATTATATCAATCTGTGAAATACGATTTACATTGAAATTTTGAAAAATCATATCTCCGAAAGTATTAGCTTGTTAGAGTTAAAAATGATATGAATGGATTCTTTTGATAAAACTGCTCATTAAAAAAAATTTAATTTGGAATTTGTTTTGTAAAAAAAAATTTTTTTTTTATTACTCCGAAACCTTCTCTCCGAATTTGCCCAGTAACGAACTTAGCCGAGATATTTATCCCTCAAACCTACTCTGAAAATTTCAACTCTCTAGCTCATTCCGTTCAAGAGTTATCGTGCCTACGGCCGGACCGGCCGGACGGCCGGCCGGACAGAATGAATTTCGACCACGGATTCTTGATCAGTGAGTCGAACCAAATCGTTTAAGACCATTTTCATCGAAATATTCGAAAATTACAGACATTTGGGCAAATTGATAAGCACTCAGTTCCGAGGAACTAGAGCGCCAAAAATGGCGATACCGTTGTTACCGTTTATTAACATCGGTATCGCCATTTTTGGCGCTCTAGTTTCTCGGAACTGAGTGCTTATCAATTTGCCCAAATGTCTGTAATTTTCGAATTTTTCGATGAAAATGGTCTTAAACGATTTGGTTCGACTCACTGATCAAGAATCCTTGGTCGAAATTGATTATGTCCGGCCAGTCCGGCCGGCCGGCCGGCCGTAGGCACGATAACTCTCGAACGAAATGAGCTAGACAGTTGACATTTTCAGAGTGGGTTTGGGAGATAAATATCTCGGCTAAGTTCGTTATTGGGCAAAATCGGACAGATGGTTTCGGAGTAACAAAAAAAAATTTTTTTTTACGAAGCAAATGCCAAATTAATTAATTTTTTTCAATAAGCAGTTTTACCATAAGAATCCAATGGTATCATTTTTAAGTCTAACAAGCTAATACTTTCGGAGATATGATTTTTCGAAATTTCAATAATAATTCGTATTTCAACGTTGTCACAGAATGATATAATTATTCTATGTATGAATTGTCATAATGTCAACTTATTTTCCTGAGACATGACATTATCTAATCAATCGAAGAATTGTGAGCGAAGTGAGAAAAATCTCAGTTGTTTGCTCCGAAATTAGTTTTTCTCAGAAAAGTCTTACATTTCGGAACGGAACATGAAGTAAGAGATCTGAGAGTAGTGAGACTGCTTTTCATCCATAGACATAGATATAACTCTCGAACGGAATGAGGTAGGTAGTTGAAATTTTCAGAGTAGGTTAGGGAGATGAATATCTCGGTTAAGTTCGTTATTCTGCAAAATTGGCCAGATTTAATTTGATTTCTTCCATGGTGCAGTTCTCAATCTCATGATTGCTCATTTAATCTTGATAAATAAACTATTATTTGAATTGAATTTCCTTTATGATGCAGTTCTATCATATGAATACATTGATATAATTCCCAACTCTGAGAAACCAATACTTTCGGAGATATAATTTGTCTGTTTGAACTAGAGCGCCAGAAAGCTCCTGTCCACAGGGCTTGAACCCATTTTCATTATTATTTTTGAAAACGCTAAACAGCGTTCATGGCCATGGGAATATACTGTCTGAGCTCAGCGGGACTCATTTCATTCTCGATTAAAATCGATCGAATGGTGGCGTATGATTTCACGCTTCAAATTTTCACTGGTGGGGACAGGCTGAATTCCGTGTGTTGTCTCATAGGTGGCGCGGGCGGTTATGTATAACTATTCAAGCCGGCTGTGAGAGGCTTAACCCGGTTCAGGTTCGTTTAATTTGTTGGGAAGCTACAGAGCAGTGTTGCCAGAAATGCAGAATTTTCTTCAATATGTAGAATTTTAGCCTCCAATAAGAGCTGATGAATAAAAGAAGAATATTTCAGGGAAACTATTGAAATATGAGGAATTTTTTAAATTCACATATTTATGGAACAATTTTACTCATTTCATATGTGTTCTGACATTTTCGTTAAAATGGTTTAGCTACGACTCGAAATTATCGGCCTCGACTTGGCGCTTTCAGTAGCAAAATAAAAATATTACAGTGTGAAACAGGTCAAACTGGAGATTGGCCCGAATGAGGAAGTTTTCAACTTTACTAACAGTGGGTAGGTAAGGTACTCCAAAATGACGTTACACACCACTGCAGAAATATGAAGAATTTTTGAGGATAAATTTAAGAAATTTGATCAAAAGAGTCTGTCAACACTGCTACAGAGTACTGATGAAGGCCAAGAAGCCAGAAACGCGTCTGCTCTTGCTTCTCGACAAATCAATGAATCCCCTGGGGTTTATTTGACTTGTGAAATATATGCATAAGTATATTGATTATACGAAGCCAATATGAAGACCATATTGGCAGGAACGCTATGGACTTGTTGATTTATTAACGACGGTATCGCCATTTTTCATTATTATCTAGACGTACCTGCAGGAATTACATATTTGTTATCATACCCAAAAAGTCAATAGGGATTCAACATTTGATTCCCTGGCAACACATACCCTTCAAGGACTTCTCTGAAAGGACACATTTGGGCATTTATGGAAACTCCTATTGCAAGCTCCTAGCGATAGACATGCGAAAGAACTGACAGATATTCTCATTCAAGACATAAAGTGAGTTCCACAGCCCACTATAGAGATAGCCTGGAACACAGTCTGACAACGCCGCAATTAATCGTCTCTTAGAGGCATACTCCTTCAATGCGGTAGCGCTGGATTTTGATGAAATTTCGACTATTTCATCATTTTTCAAATGACTTACTGTCGAAAAATGATGAGGACTACAATAAGATCTTATTTATGAGGAATATTTGGGTATTTCTTATGAAATTTAAAAATTTTCGATATTATAGAAATTTATTTTTTTCGATAAACTTAGACATTTTTCTTGCAGAGATCAAAAAAGTTGCAGTAAGAGATATATTTAAGATTATTGGTCTTCCATATTTTTGTATATTATCTATTAAAATGAGGTTTTAAAAAATGAATAAATGAGGGAATGATTAACAGAGTGAGGGAATGATTTATCATAATAAAAAACGTACAAATAATGGAAATTGTGTAATTTTAATAATATTAAACAATGAAATATCATATTCCGAAGAAAATAAACTCAACATTTGTACTTATTCAATCTTAATTTTAACATCACTAGTAGATTCATTTAACTCTGTAATAACGTAATTCCCCCTCTTAACTAACTTTGGCGTCTTTATCTTCTGTATCACATCTTCCCAGCTATATAATTGCTCATCTTTAATATTAGGCCATCTCCAAAACTTCAAACCTTGCTTCATGCACCTAACCATTAATCCATCTTCAAAAACAGATAAAACTTCTCCGGGATACTTTGCCGTGCCCCATTTCATCAGGACATAATCTCCAATGGTAGCAATCTTATGATTGTCTGAGACAACAGTAGATCCGTCATTTTCTAAGTCAATTGTATCATTTTCTTTGAACATTCCAGTATGATCTTGAATGCGTGAAGATGACGCTAAAGACAGTTGGTGATTATCCTTCATTATATCCAATTCCGTTGACTTTTGAGTCCTCCTAGTAAATCGATCACTTTGGTATTGTTGAAAATATCCCAAATGATAGTGGGTACAATCTTCTTCGCAATCTATGCATGAAAGACTTCTGCACTGTAAGGTGTTGTTAAAAAATACGAATTGGCGTATTTTTTGTGTTCCCCGGAAAGTAGGTATAGTCTTGGACTGTTTTATGAGATCATCCATCAGTGAAATATCTGCTGTGGTAACTTCAAATAATAAAATAGAAGGACACCTGGATTGAAGGATAGGTTTCAATGAATTCAGGTCCACGATATCATGGCCTTCTGCCACGACTTTATCAGCTGTCCGTTTCAGAGTTCCACCGACACCGTCAGGCGCTCCCTTACCGTGCCCAGGTTCAGAATAATGCCATGAAAAGTGTGCGATTTCTGGATAGAGATCTTTGAGATGGCGACACACCATTTCGAACATGAATTTATTCTTATATTGATTAACAGGCCCATCACTCAACATATGTAATCGGGAAATGGGTAAATGTTGTGTTTTTATCCATTCAAATATGGGTTTTAAGTGAGCCCAAACAGCCATTGTGTCATGTCTATTGTCACTAGAGAGAGAGCAAAAAAATACAGGTTTGATTGCATCATCCTTACGCAAGTAAAGCACTCCTGTATGCATTGTTATCTGCTTCCTTCCTCCACCAAAGTGGACAGCTTGTATTTCCTCACTATACTTGCAGCAATAGTTTTCACTGTAATCTACATGAATTAAAATGTCGTTTATTGTTAAATTTGTCTTTATATTTTGAATGGCTTGATATTGATGTGTTATAGTGCCAATATGTAAAAAAAAAGTGGTAATGCTGCTTCCAGATTTTGAACAAGCTGTTTCAATTTAACCCTATACTCTTTCTTCACGGGTTTACGAACTGTCTTTTTTTTCCCGTCCTTTTCAAATGAACTGACTTCATAAATCCATTGACGATAAGTCACAAACTGATTCGGCTTTGGTAAGTAGTATTCCAAAGAGCGTTCCTTGCAGGTTGAACATTCCCTGAATAGACATTTTGTGGAATGCACATTGCAGGTTATTGTTGCTAAAGCTGAAGTCACGCTACAAAATTTAAATGATTTGACTTCATGCAATTTAGATATCATCAGTTGAATATTGGCATGCTGTATGCATTGACAAGTATTTCGGTCATTCACATTTTGCCAAGTAACCCAAAAGGGTCTAAATCTGCAAAATGTTGATAAGCTTATCTTATAATTGACTGTGCTTAAAAACTTTTTATGTAAATTATAAAGTGTATCATATAAAACACGCTTTTGTTGAGTTTTACCATCTTTGGCTTTAAGATAGTCTTTTTTTCCCGGGCACATTCTTGAGTTTTCATCTTTCTCCAAAAATTTAATTACATCGTCTTTTACCTTCAGCATTTTATCGTTTATTTTTCGAGGCTTTTGTCTTTTGAAAGTATCATGTTTAAAAAAAGGTTTTGATACATAAAGCAACTTACATTTCTGCAGTGATTTAAATTTCAACATTTCGTAATAGTTTTTCTTCTTTCCATGTTTCTTTCCAAGGTTTTTGTAACTAGCCTCTAGATCTCTTGTTAACGCTTCTCCGAAAAGTAATTTCTTCTTCACACTCTCAGAAACGTTTACATTCTTTAGGAGTGCATTTACTTTAGTTTCAGGCGAATCTGGGTCAGTTTTTTTTGTTTTCAGTCTCAAATACCTCTTCTTGTATTTTTCGCTTAACCTCACTGCATTCCTCATTCCTTTTTCCAAATTTGCAATCTTTGCATACAAAATAGCTCGTCGCCTTCGCATCTGTCGTCTATTTCGCGCAGCTACATCTTCTCTAATTTGCTGCACAACTGATACTGGACTTGATGGGGGTGTATCATCAATTATTCTTTGTAAATTTTGGTGTGCTATAGCTATTTTATTCCTATACACTTTACTATTTTCTTTCCATTGTTTTCGCTTTTGCCTAAGATCTCTAGCATTCATTTCAATAACTGATTTTACCTGACCCTTCTCCTTTTTCTTTGAATATTTTAATCTTTCTTCTTCCCGAAGTTTTTCCAATGATTCGTTATTATTTTTCATTTTTTCTCGCCTTTTTCTATCATACTCTTTCTTGTTTAATTTTTTTTCTGCATCACTCAACTTCTTTGGTCGTGCCATTTTTTTTCACATACCTGTACCTGTTTTAAATTAAATACCATTAAATACAAGTTGCAAGAAATCAAAAAAAAGATCTAATAAATCTATAGAATACTGTATAAATCATTCCCTCATACAGCCGTCATTCCCTCACTCCGAAAGACAGTGAGGGAATGACTGTGAGGGAATGACGAATTTTAACTAAAGCTACAAAAACACCGGCTCATAACCTCAAATTGCTTGCTACATTTCGAATATGGATTTTACTCCCAAAAACGCATAAAAATAACAAATTATATATAAGTATACTAAAATGCTTAATACACACATGTAACGTGAGGTAATGATCGCCATAAATGTAACTCTTAATATTTTTTTACATATTATGTTTTTGCACAAACTCACCTACGGTTGAGAGGAAATCGCCATTTTGAATAATTCGAGAGTGTTGCCAGGTACTTAAAACTTAAGGTTGCGTTCGTAAATATTGTTGGATACGTTCGGAAATCGAATATTCGTAATAGGATGAGGGAATGATTTTTTTTGGCGGGACATATTTAAAATCGAATTATAGTTGTTATAAATTCTTCGTTGTTAGATAGAAGCTTTTGTAGACAATAACAAACATCTTCCTAATATATTAGCATAATTTTATTATTACGAATATTGATATATTTGAGATGAGTAGACATTTTGGTAATGTTTTTGAACTAGGGACAAGGTGAGGGAATGACTTTCATGGTAACAAAGTAGCCATATCTTTTTTTTCTTTAGATGTAATACGTTTTCATTTCTAATAATGGTGGTGTAGACAGCGAGCATTGAAATAAAAAAAAAGACTTATGTAGTTAATGCATATGACTCGGTACTAATGACACGGGAATCAAATTTTGAAATTTGATGAGAAATACCCATTTACCGATAAAAGCGTTTAAAACAATGTAATTACGAGATGAAGTGTTGTGATTTTGGACACTTTGGGATTTAGACAAAAAACTAGAAGAGAGCACGGATTTTCAACTTCCGATTCGTTATCTACAACCCAAAATTAGCAAGTGAGTGAATTTTCAGGACGATTAGACAGTTATGGGATGTTCTAGACAATTACAAAAAAATGGGTTCAAGCCCTGTGGACAGGAGCTTTCTGGCGCTCTAGTTCAAACAGACAAATTATATCTCCGAAAGTATTGGTTTCTCTGAGTTGGGAATTATTTCAATGTATACATATGATAGAGCTGCATCATAAAGGAAATTCAATTCAAATAATAGTTTATTTATCAAGATTAAATGAGCAATCATGAGAATGAGAACCTCACCATGGACGAAATCGAATTGAATCTGGCCAATTTTGCCCAATAACGAACTTAACCGAGATATTCATCTCCCTAACCTACTCTGAAAATTTCAACTACCTAGCTCATTCCGTTCGAGAGTTATTGTGGAAAAACTTTTTTTAAATTTTCAAAATTTTTTTTTACACTTTGCGGTAATCTTGTCAATACAAAACTTTACATGCATTAAAGGTCATGATTCTACAATTTGATGCTAAATTTCAGATAGATCGAACGAACTTGTCCGAGATATTTACGCTCCAAAACCACCTTGCAATTTTCAATCCGCTAACTCCTTTCGTTTGAGAGTTATCGTGCCTACGGCCGGTCGGCGGGCCGGACAGAATCGATTTCGCACTCGGATTCTTGATCAGTGAGTCGAACCAAATCGTTTGAGACCATTTTCAGCCAAAAATTCCATAATTACAGACACTTGGGCAAATTGATAAGCACTCTGTTCAGAGGAACTAGAGCGCCAAAAAAACAAGTTTCGTATGACAATTGCCCAAAACAGGTTTAAAGTACCTACAAATAGTAGGTATTCCATGAAACATGTATGAAAGAAGATGAGTAATAATATGAAAGAAGATGATAATAAATAAAATACCTTGTAATCGATCAAAAATTTCCTGATCTACGTTCACCAAATTTTCTCCTCTCTCGAACTACAGAATTATGCTTTCAATATTTACGTAATATTTTCAAACATTTTCGGGTGAGGTCCCCGTTGCATCGCTAAAATACGAGTATTTCAACCCCAATATTTTTGAAGTTACAATATTCCCTTCCGTCAAGTTGACATTATGAAAATTAATACATAGAATAATTATATGTGAAATACGATTTACATTGAAATTTTGAAGAATCATATCTCCGAAAGTATTAGCTTGTTTGAGTTAAAAATGATATGAATGGATTCTTATGATAAAACTTCTTATTAAAAAAAATTTAATTTGGAATTTGTTTCGTAAAAAAAAATTTTTTTTGTTACTCCGAAACCATCTGTCCGATTTTGCCCAATAACGAACTTAGCCGAGATATTTATCCCCCAAACCTACTCTGAAAATTTCATTTCTCTAGCTCATTCCATTCGAGAGTTATCGTGCCTACGGCCGGACCGGCCGGACAGAATGAATTTCGACCACGGATTCTTGATCAGTGAGTCGAACCAAATCGTTTAAGACCATTTTCATCGAAATATTCGAAAATTACAGACATTTGGGCAAATTGATAAGCACTCAGTTCCGAGGAACTAGAGCGCCAAAAATGGATAGCAGTAAGTATATTATGTACAACGCAATGTGGAAGATATTTTCTTCATGAAAATCTTCTCTAATCTATAGCTTTGAATATGAAAGAGCTAACAAATAAATGATCTCAAAATTTTCAGTAAGCATTTACAAGTACAAAATCAAATGTGAAATAAAGTATGAACAAGAGCGCCAAAAATGGATATCATTAAGCGAGTACAACAAAATGTGGAAATATATTATACATTAAAATAATCCATTTTCTTTGAATATGAAGGAGCTAATGAATTATCACAATATTTCCAATATACATTTAGAAGGACAAAAGCAAATGTGAATTATAATATGAAAAATGGATATCATTATGCACAAAGTAATGTGGAAAACATTTCGCACATGAAAATGCAGTCACAAATTTATACATTTCCATAGCCTCTGGGAAAAAAATTAAATATGAAATATAATAAATATAGATATTGAATCCATAACACTAGAATTGATACCTGTACTGAAATTTACTGAATGCAAGAATGTTGACAAAGTTTTTCATGATGGAACCGCAAAAATGAGGAGTTTGTATTCTTTAGGCCTATTTTTAAATAATGTCAAAAAAAGAATGTTCTCATCTAAAGTAAAGCGCCTTCCTCTGGTTTCAGGTTTTGACACCTTATTTGAGACGAGAGAAAATTAAAGGTTGGTGTGTTCATCGAGAGGCTGAGTGGTTCAAGAGAATGGCAAGCATTCTGTAGTTCTTTCACTACAAATTTCAGGCCTTTATTCTTCTCAGCAAACCACTTTACGTTGCAGATCAGGGGCAATTTTGTAGTAATCCCTAGCGTCTGGCGATACATTAGCATTAGAGAGTCGTGTCCTGGTTTTTCCTGAAAAGAAATTATAACAATTCAATTTCATATAATCAAAAATCATTTAAGATCAGTGAATAAAATAAGTTACTTGGGGTAGCAGGAATTACAGGTTCAACTTCAGGCTCATATGAATTGCGTTAATGTTACGAGAAAGCATGGTTAGTAAATATTTCAGATAGTTTGAGAAAACTAGTTTTTGAATCTGCACATTCTAATGAGGTAGTGTACAACCTACAACTATAATCATTCAAGATATGAACAATAAAATGGAAAAAATTCATTTACCTTGTACTCCAACATCCATCGGCAAGCCTCTAGTAGGAAAGGCACCAACCAGGTCATACAATGAATTGCTTCCTAATATTTATTACAATGTCGGACGGATCAAAATGGCTGGAACAAATTCGATAATGTTCGTACACTAAGATTGCAGCCCTAGTCAGCATCAAGGCATCCTATTATTTCCAGCCATAATTTCCGAACCTGAAAATGATGATATAAAAGTTTTTTGGATATATCAAAGTATCAATAAATTAATCACAATTAAGTACTTTATTGCTCATACATATATACAGATAAGATCCTTCAGCCTACTAACAATTAAACAATCGTATGCAAGGAAACAAAAGAGATAAATATGGATGTTCCATTTTCTATTCGTATTTTGTTCTGTTAGTGTTTGTATAAGTGCTTTTACTGGGTATTATCTGGCCCTTTGGTAACTATCTTATTGATGAAACAGATTCACCAAGCCAAGAGAGGAGATAGACGCCTTCTATCAAAGTCTACAGAAAACCCTAGACAGCCTTAGCACACATGACGAGATTGTCATCCTTGGAGACCTCAACGGCAGAATCGGCAACGACATCATACCCGGCGTCAAAAACAGGTTCAATGAGGACGCAAGAAACGAAAATGACGAACACCTTATCCAATTTTGTGCACAAAATGAAATGAGAATCAACAACACGTTTTTCCCACATAAACCTCAACACAAATACACTTTTGAAAATACTAGAGGCCACAAATCTACAATAGACTATATCATCACTAACAGGAACATCCACACTCGCAGAATCCTGGACGTAAGAACACACAGCTCTACAAATGCCGGAACACACGTCGGCCTAGTGCTTGCTAAATTAACAACTTGCCTATGTCGACAAAAGTCAGAACCCACAGAGATAAACAAACTAAACATCGAATCGCTCTCCGATGAATCGACGCAGTACCTGTATAAAAGCAGATTAGAGGAAAACATCAAGGTATGCAACATAGAAGTGGGTGAAGAAGTCGAAACAAGTTGGCGAAAACTAAAATCAAACACACTATCGGCAGCGGAAGAGGCACTTGGTAGAAGACGAATAAGAGTGGGAGGGAAGCCTAATAACAAGCCATGGTACCCAGAAAATCAAAACACTAGCCGAGGACAAAAGAAAATCATACTTGAAATACTGATCACAGTCTATAACATACGAGGATTATAAAACGATAAGAAATAGAATAAACAGCAAAATACAAAACTTAAAGAGATGCTACTGGGAAAAGTTCTCAAAGGATATGGAGTACGATCTCTATGGAGCGCAAAAAAAAGTATGAACATGCTGCGAAACAGAAAAAAACCAATAAACGAATACGTACAAACAACAAAGATTACCATACAGGAATGGGAAGACCACTTTCGAGACCAGGCATGGACGAGATCAACAATGAATTAATCAAGTACGGAGGAGAAGCACTATTGGAAGAGATACACAAACTCTTCACGAATATTATTGACGCCAGGAAGATACCGATGGAGTGGAAATGCAGCATAACAATACCTGTGTTCAAAAAAGGAGCAAAGTCCGCACCAAACAATTATAGAGCAATAGGACTAATGAGTTCGGTCTCGAAGATATTAACGAAAATCTTCGAGGAGGTTATTTCTGCAACCTGGCTATGCGAAGAACAGCAAGGCTTCCGACGAAACCGATCCACCACAGATGCCATATTTACCATCCACCAAATATCCGAAAAGGCCATAGAATATAACAAACCGGCGTTCATGTGCTTCATAGACCTAACACAGGCTTTCGATAGAATCAAGTTAACTGACACAGTGCCAATCCTGAGAAGGAGAAAAATACACCCCAACATCATACAGACCATCGTCGAACTCAACACCAACAACCACACGATCATACGATCATATAACCACCTCTCCAGTAGGGTACCTATGTCAACAGGCATAAGGCAGGGAGACAGCCTTAGTCCAACCCTGTTTAACATCCTGATGGACGACATAATATCAGAGGCCAAAAGGGGCGGCAAGGGTTACCGGATGGAAGAGAATGAGGTAAAAGCGGTTTGCTATGCTGATGACGTTGTTTTGGTGTCTGAGGACGAGGACAATCTCCAAAGGATGCTTTATAGGTTCGAACAAGCGGCAAGCAGGGTCAACATGAAAATATCCACCAGCAAAACCCAATGCCTCGTCGTCTCCAAATATCCCAGAAGATGTAAACTCGCAATCTACAACAAGAGCGTAGAACAGGTCATGCAGGTCAAATACCTGGGAGCCTGCATTACAAGTGATAGGGACCTGAAGGAAGAAGTAAAGGCACAGACAACGAAGGCCTTGCTCATATCGGGATACTTGAGGGACATTATATGGCGAAATAAACATCTGTCCATTGAGAGCAAAACAAGAATTTACAAAACCTGCGTTCACCTGTAATGACATACGCCATAGAGACCAGAGCTGAAAACACCACCACCAAACGCATGCTCAGAACAACTGAAATGAGCGCACTGAGGGCAATAACCGGTATAAGCCTCATGCAACACATCCGCAGTGAGGAGATAAGAGACAAGTGTGAAGTCCAGGATGACGTGCGTTGGGCCAGAACCAGAAGACGGGAATGGAGGGACGACGTCGACCGAATGGATGACACCAGGCTCCCCAAGATAGCCAGACACGGACGGCCCAGGGGTACCAGACCACCTGGAAGACCTCCGACCAGATGGTATGAGAGCTGGAGCTCAGCATCCCAGCTTAGGCTGTGATTGAAGATAAACAGGATTGCAAATCCTAATAAAAGAAGAAGAAGAAGAAGATTCAATGTGTCTTGTAAGTCCTTGAGTCGTTTGAAACAGTTTTTATGAAGTAAGCAATAAAGTATTAAAAATACCTAAAGCGAACTTACCTCATCATCTTTAGGAAGCCTGTGCAACCTACTTCTGTTCAAACACCAAACAGTCTTTCCTGTCTTTCACTATACAGCTAACCATCTTCAAAGACAAAACCAAAACTATGCAAAACACTTTATACTTTCAACGTTTCAACAACAAGCAATCTCGAAATTGAAAATGAATTGAAATGAAACAAGTCGGTAGCGAACATCTGTTTAACCATCACGTGACCCACGAAACGCGGAGGCAGAGACATCTTCAAAATTTCACGGGAACCACGCGAACTATATTACTTGCCAAGACTTTAGTGTGAGAGTTTCCACCCCATGACGTGAACAGGCAGGTGACGTCTCTCTCAAGGTAGCAATGTGGGAGAACAGTAGATGATTGGACCAAAAGGCTCAAGAACTCTAGAGCCGCATATCTCCTCTCAGACATTCTGGCTCAATAATTATCGGTCCCTCAGCTGAAAGAGACTCTTGAGGTCAGACCTCAGGGTTCTGAGAGCTGTATATATGGGACACTGTGGTCTCAAAAAACTATAAGTTAGAGTTAGCTGAGGTCTCTGAGTGAAGACTATAGACACAACTAACAGACGATTACAATATAATTAACCCGTTAGACTTTTCTATCGAGTTCATTATATTCTAATCGTCATCCTCCAGACATAGTCTGCACTCAGAGTCTTTAACCAACCCTAACTTACTTAGTTGTTTTCTGAGACCACAGTATCCTGTTAATGCAGCTGTCAAAACTCTCAGGTCTGATATTCTTTGATCGATAAACTATACAACCATGAACTATTGACATCATTGTACACGTAGCCAAAAATAGATGATTAAGATCAGCTGACATTTCACAGAACCACAAAGGCGAATCAATAACCGTTATTCTAGGACAACTACCAAATACATCACCAACTCCTCGAGGAGAGAAACGTTCCCAGGGCTTTTTTTAACAAAGTACACCTTACTAACAGACTTGTATGCTAGCCACTTATCAACGGCAGTTCTTCACTCTCTGTTAGGATTAAATTAGTGGGAATATAGCCTAAAGCTAGAAGCTTGTCTTGTTATTTCACACATATATAGTTTAGCAAGGTATTGTGCAGAACATGTACGAACATAAATGGAACAATAATCCAAATGAGGTCTAACCACAGCCATATGAATATTCAAGAGGCTAGGTTCCACTAAATCGGCCTTTATGAAACAGAGCAGACCTAGATTTAGATGGTAAGATGGCCAATACATGCCAATTCGAGCAGTCGTAAACATTAGATACCGTGTAATCGATCGTATGACACAGCTCATCCTGATTCCATCCGAACAACACTCACAGTTCTCTCCACTGCACAGTTACCCAAGGAACAAGTATAAGTGTTAAACACTAACCATCCAAAGATCCCAGACAAAGGCCAACATTGGCCTCTCCAGGACCAAGGACTGACCCATCATAAGGATGAAGCAAATACAGCTTCCTATCCACACACATACTTTTAATATATCCAGAAAGACAGCGACAGTGAACTTATTAAATGCTAGTGCTCGATACACTTTGGTCACTTTTTGTCACATATCCAAGGCAATAATGTGCTGATTTATCCTTACAAAATCCATAGATTAGAGAAGGTTTTGATATTCTTGATTCAAATAATATGTACTTTATATGATTCTTCACTTGAGACTGAAGAAGCTCTAAGAAACGGCTCTGTAGCTATCAGCCAGTAGGATTTCTACCCAGTTTACTAATGGGGATAATAAGTGAATGCTTTATCTTAGGGGTGATTTCTAGATACACATTGAAAAAGGATAAAGTTTGGAATGTTGTGAGGCACCAAGTACGTGATTCCATCCTTTCCTGCGGAGCTTTCCCTTTCATGTTTCAACACTAGGTTCAATTCTTGTATAGAAAAGGACACACACGCACTCTCAGAGTTGTCTGTCAGTGACTCATTCTCATGCTCAATCACAGGTGTTGTAAGCCTATGCAGGAGTTCTTGAGCAGTCTATGCCGCAGATAAACATGCATCCTCGATTCATCTACCCACAGTCCACATCACTTTCACTTTCACTGAATTTGAATGCAGCGATTCGCCAAAGTTCCAAAAATGGTATTTTTACCTTATGACCAGACATATTCAACCCTATTGATATAGGTAAATGATCAGGCACCGTTACATCCAACATTATTTGCCCACAACTAACACCTACTAAAGATGTGGAAACTATACTTAAATCGGAAGCACTTACACCCTTGGCACAGTGTGTCTAGATTTTCTACAATCATTCAACAACACAGGATCCTTACTGTCCAGAAAATTATGAATTATCTGCCCATCATAGTTACCCTGACTGAATCCTCACATATGATTTTGAGCAAACAAACTAAACAAAGGGATGAGAAATAAAGACCATAAAGTGTGTGCCCGCTTCAGTTAGTCGCAATCTAGTTCAATCGCTCTTAAGAGAGTCGAATTGTAAAGTGTTTAAGTACGGTTTTCAATTTACTAAAACCATACCACTGAATTGTGTAGTGATCCATCGATCTGTTTTGCAGAATTTTCCTTTTACGAACTCTTTCCGGGATTGTTAGACATTACATCTTTCAAAACGACAGGAATTATTCGATATTATACGATGATAATTCGCGGCTTATTTACAATTATTGTGTTCATTACGAATCTGTTGCTTGTGTTTATCGTTGCGTTTATGGGGAGCATACACGTACGGTAATAACGATACCATCCTCCTGTTTCAGTTGTTCGAGGGCTATCTCAGCCTCATCATATGCCCTTATTTCTCCAATCCGTTTCATCCCAAATTTACTAAAATCACTGCCAGTGGAAAAATTGCTCCACGTGAGACCTGGAAAAATTGATCTTGTCCTTACTGCATGTCATCCCGACGAAACAATCGCACAGATTCTGCGCAGGTGCCAGCGGCCCTAGTTCAATCAGTGCAAGCGTCCATCGTCTTCTGATGATGACACTTACCATGTTTGAGTTTCATTCATTGAAATCCAAATTATCAACACTTGATGACATATCGTCGAACGTGACAAAAATTATAGATGAGCTGTCAAAAATTAAGGAAAGGCAAAATCCACTTATTAAGGATATATCCAAATGTTCCAACGACATTGTAGTTCATTCCCATGAACTTAGAAGACACGAAAACAGTATCAAAGATCTGCGAAAGCAACCTAACTGTACTACAACAGAACGATATCGCCCTCGTGAGAACCGATACATCTACTTTACAGGAAAGAATGCGACAAATTGAACCCGAGGTTGGTTGCACTCAGCGGAATAACACTGGTTGGGACAGCCCAAATGAAATTATGGAGAGATCTCACCGATCTCATAACATCATTATTAGACGCATAATGGAAGAATGGGCATAGTATAAGCAACTTTGAATCTATATTAACACAGCCATAAAATCAGAAAAGAAATGTTATTTTAGCAACAAACTCGGCACTTGTTTGGTCAAGAAAAAATTGTAATGACCTAAAAAAGTTGAATTAATGTATAGAAAATGAAAATAACCGCATTACCTACAAGTATAGCCAATGATGATGATATAATTATTTTTTACCAGAATACTACTCATAAGACCTTTGTTTGACCCTTTACATTTTCCGTGGTTACTGACGAATTCGTATCTAATATCATTCTCACTATAAAATCGAGCGCAACTAGATCTGATGATCTGAACTAAAAATGATTAAACTTTTCTGTCCTTTCGTGATACCTTTTATAATGCATATAGTTAAAGAGTATATTCAGAAATCATATTTTCCAAAATCTTGGAAATATGCTCACGTTATTCCTCTGACTAAAATCAGCCATTCAACTGAGTTGAGTCATTTGAGGTCCATAAGTATCTTCACTACTATGAGAAAGCTTGAAAAAATAATGGCCGTACATATTAGAAAACACTTGTCTGAACACAATTTATTCCCATCAAAGCAGTCTGGATTTCGTCAGGGCTGTAGTTGTACATCGGATATTATTGATGATCTGTTGAGGACACAAGAAGTGAATCAGCTGTGTTGATTTTATTAGATTATACTAAAGCATTCGATATGATCGATCACGAAATTATTGTGGCTGTTTCTCATTTTGTGGGTTTTGGGTTGAGTGCATCGGCATTTCTGAAGTCCTGTCGCTCAGATAGGTTTCAACAGGTTCTGTTGGAATAGAAAGTCTCAGCGGGAACACGAATACTTTCTGGTGTGCCTCAGGGGAGTATCCTGAGTACAGTTCTCTGTACAGGGTGAGTCTTTAAGTTGTACATTAATTTTAACCGTAGGTTCCTCTCATCAAATTAACACTCTTTTCATAAACCATTTTTCCAAATTCAGTTCAGTTAAAAAGATACAGGCTGTTGAAATTTAAAAAATAAATCAGTTTTTGTTTTGTAGCTTTGACATACCTTTTCTGAATATAACGAACGTTGGTGTGAAGTTCCCTATAACTATGATACATATTCTCCAAATATCCGTTTTTTTCCACTCCCAATGGTTTCCTAGTTATAGATTCTTGGTTTCATAAAACTAAATAAAATAAGCATAAAGAAAGCAGATAAAGTATTTCTTGAGTTATTTAATGAATATCCAATCATTTTAGATAATTAAATCATTCTTCATAATTTCTCCTTAAATGCGCCGTTTTCGAGATATTCTAATTCGAATGTTATAAAATTAGAAATCCCAGAAATTTCACTACTTTTATGGATCCGCCTCTGAGCGTTGGAATTACGATTCGAGCTGAAAACCACGTTATGGTACCTTTTTATCGTTCGCCATCAATGTCATAAAAACTTGTTATGCAGGAGTGAATAAGCACATTGTGAAATCTTCAATCGCCTGTAACTTTTTACAAGAGCCGAATCTGGAAAAATGGTAAATGAAAAAAGTGTTTTATTTGATAAGTGTAATCTATGGTTAAAATTAATGTACAACTTTAAGACTCACCCTGTATAATGTATATGTACAATTAGATTTCGAGATTCGCTCAGATTTTGCGACTGCCACTTTTACGCTGATGATACACAGATATACTGTTCTTTCAGGTACGAAGAATTAATACAGATGATCAATCTAATTAATAATGATTTGCTCCACAGGTTTGAAGCCTCTCGCGACCACCTTTTGAAAATGAACCCTGGCCAAAACTTTGTTATTCTGCGAGGATTCACTACGTCGGACTTGTTTAAATTCGATTACTCTGACGATAGGGGGAGATGTTATACTTTTGGTGGATAATGTCAGGATTGACTGTGGATAACAAGTTGAGGTTCGAAAATCATATAACAAGCAAGATTCAGTTAGCATACCCGGCCATAAAACTAATTACCTCCTTTATGTGCGTCTAAATATTTATTCGCAAAATAAGATTTCCACAAATATGAGACGAGACATAGTTATATACTGTGCATATCAAGACATAATACTGCCAAATATAAATTGTCACCTTCTTTCACAGGTATAAAACTTCATAATAAATTGCCAAACGAATTCAAAATTATGAATGATAGGCAGTTCAAAAAGGAAATGAAATTGTTATTGCTAAGATAGTGCTTATATAGTGTGGATGAGTATTTTTTGTGTACATTTGGATTCTTTTTATAGTTCAAACTCTTTTTTCTTGTTTTTTTAATTTTGTTTAATATTGAGTTATCTATAATCTTAACGTGTCCTATACATTGTAAAAATGTCTTAAAGGATGAAATAAATATTATTATTATTAATATATGCACAAAGCCCTGTTATTTTGCAGGGATTCACTGCGTCAAATATGTGTGTTGATCATGTTAGACTTCTGAAGAAGCTTGAGGGATGTGGCATAAGGGGACCTGTTCTTGGATGGGTATCATCTTTCCTGAGAGAAAGAAAACAATTTGTTTCCGTCAATCAGCAAAATAATTCTTGTAGAATACAGGCAATTTCCAACACCTTGAACATCAATATTGGTGTCCAACAAGACTCTATATTGGGTCCTATTCTGTATATTCTATATATGAACGATATAAAATCCGTTTTGGAAGGGGAATGCGTTTCTTCGTTGTATGCTGACGACGCTTCTATAATTTTTTCGGTGAGGGATGATGATACACTACAGTCGAAATGTAATGCTATCCTGAGTAAACTTAATGCTTGGTTTGCCTCTAATTCTTTGTTGTTGAATGTTAATAAAAAAAAGCACTGATGTGAAGTCAGTACTCTTTGGCGCGCGTGGTGGCTAGATTGAATTGAATGATGAGTACTTCAAGCTCAGTGGATAGAGCGAGCCGAAGATCTACCCAAAGGATAGTGGACACCATTCACTGTCGGTTCAAAAATTAACAGTGCTGTATCTAAGCTGCCAT
The DNA here is from genome assembly GCA_937662695.2 of Halyzia sedecimguttata. Classification (NCBI taxonomy): domain Eukaryota; kingdom Metazoa; phylum Arthropoda; class Insecta; order Coleoptera; family Coccinellidae; genus Halyzia; species Halyzia sedecimguttata. Next base: position 1,393,464 of record OW569416.2, on the reverse strand, counting down.
CAGGATAGAGTAACAAAGTTGGAAAAGAACACAACTGATTCTCCTTAGTCGCACAAGCTCCTAGAAGATTTGGGAGTGTCAGTATAATCCTAATCATGTTTATAGCACGCGCGCCAAAGCAGATTGACTTTTTACACTTTTTCTTTCATTGTTAAGTCAATCTACTTTTGCGCGCGTGTTATAAACATGATTAGGATTATACTGACCCTGCCAAATCTTCTGGGAGCTTGTGCGACTAAGGAGAGTCAGTTGTGTTCTTTTCCAACTTTGTTACTCTATCCTGATGGCAGCTTAGAAACAGCACTGTTAATTTTTGAACCGACAGTGAATGGTGACCACTATCCTTTGGGTAGATCTTCGGCTCACTCTATCCACTGAGCTTGAAGTACTAGTCATCCAATTCAATCTAGCCACCATGAACACGCGCGCCAAAGAGTACTGACTTCACGTCAGTGCTTTTTTTTTCAAGTTCCTTCAACAAATACAGCAATCAATACAGTTTGGCTGTTAGCTTTACCGTAGATCAAAAAAAATTTCGGTTGTGGGACCTCCGTTAGGAACGCAATTGCCTCTTCGCCAAATCCGAACGTATTTTAATATAGTTCTTTCGAATATAGTTATTTATAAATTTGCCTCAGGGCCACCATACAGACATTTCAACTCGGAAACAACGCATTTCCCCAAAACTGACTTGTGTCCGTGCACTGAATTGACATGAATATTCTTTTAAAACCTCATAATGTCTACTCATTACTCCCAACAAATCCCATACAACCCAAAAACAGTCACTTATCTCCTGCGCATGCGCAATCTACTTGCGGCTGAAAATCCTCCCAAAATCACACACCTTATAAAAACTCCGATTCTTCAACACTAGTGGTCCAGGAGATATCGCATATTGAATCCATGCATGCGAAGACCCTCACCAGGGAATTCTATAGAGGAATAGCATTCCTCACCCCAAAACCCCAATCATCTCTGACGAAAACACCAGCAGTTAAATCACTGATGGTCTGCTCATGCGCATAACGAAAAATGCCCGTTAAGGGTAACATCAATTTCAAAATTAGCCCCAGGGCCACAGTATGCACACTTCAACTCGGAAACAATGCCCCAAACTGACTTGTGTTCGTGCACTGAATTGACATGAATATTCGTTTAAATCCACACAGTATCGCCTCATTACTCCCAAAATAACCCACACGACCCAAAAACAGTCGCTTCTTTTCTGCGCATGCGCAGTCTACTTGTGGCTGCATGTCCTCCAAAAATCACACAACTTACAAAAAACTCCGATTCTCCAACACTAGTGATTCAGGAGATATTCCATCTTGAATCCACACATGCGCAGACCCTCACCAGGGAATTCTATGGAGGAATAGCATCCGCCACCCCAAAATCTAAATCCTCTCTGATGAACACACCAGCAGTTAAATCACTGATGGTGTGCTCATGCGCATAACGAAAAATGCCCGTAAGGGGTAACATCAATTTCAAAATTAGCCCCAGAGCCACGGTAAAGACACCTCAATTCGGAAACAACGCTACATCCCCAAACTGACTTGTCCGTGCACTGAATTGCCATGAATATTCTTTTAAAACCTCACAATATTGGCTCAGCACTCCCGACATAACCCGTACAACCCAAAAACAGTCACTTCTATTCTGCGGATGCGCAATCTACTTGCGGCTGAAAGTCCTCCCAAAATCACACACCTTACAACAAATTCCGATTTGGGGCTTTACACGATTCTCCAACACTAGTGGTTCAGGAGATATCGCATCTTGAATCCACGCGTGCGCAGACCCTCACCAAGAGATTCATTGGAGGAGTAGCATCCGCCACCCCAAAATCCCAATCCTCTCTGACGAAAACAGCAGCAAATAAATCACAGATGGTCAGCTCATGCGCATAACGAAAACTGCCCGTAAGGGGTAACATCGATTTCAAAATTAGCCCCAAGGCAACGGTACGGACACTTCGACACGAAAACAACGCTACATCCCCCAAACTGACTTCTCCGTGCACTGAATTGCCAGGAATATTCTTTTAAAACCTCACAATATCGGCTCAGCGCTCCCAACATAACCTATACAACCCAAAAACAGTCACTATTCTTCTGCGCATGCGCAATCTACTCGCGGCTAAAAGTCCTCTCAAATTCACACACCTTACAAAAACTCCGATTCTCCAACACTAGTGGTTCAGGAGATATCACATCTTTAATCCACGCATGCGCAGACCCTCACCAGGGCATTCTATGGATTAATAGCATCCGCCACCCCAAAACCCCAATCCTCTCTGACGAAAACACCACCAGTTAAATCACTGATGGTCTGCTCATGCGCATAACGAAAAATGCCTGTAAGGGGTAACATCAATTTCAAAATTAGCCCCAAGGCCACGGTACGGAAACTTCAACTCGAAAACAACGCTGCATCCGCCAAACTGACTTGTCCTTGCACTCAATTGCCATGAATATTCTTTTAAAACATCACAATATCGACTCAGCACTCCCAACATAACCCATCCAACCCAAAAAGAGTCACTTCTCTTCTGCGCATGCGCAATCTACTCGCAGCTAAAAGTCCTTTCAAAATTACACTCCTTGCAAAAAACTCCGATTCTCCAACACTAGTGGTTCGGGAGATATCGCATCTTTAATCCACGCTTGCGCAGACCCTCATCAGGGATCTGGATTCTATGGAGGAAAAGCATCCGCCACCCCAAAACCCCAATCCTCTCTGACGCTCACTGATCAACAATCCACGGTCGAAATCGATTCTGTCCGGCCGTCCGTTTGCACGATAACTCTCAAACGGAATGATCTAGACAGTTGAAATTTTCAGGGAAGGTTTGGGAGATGAATATCTCAGGTAAGTTCGTTATTGGGCAAAATCAAGATGAAATTGCATCTTAAAAAATGGGTTCAAGCCCTGTGGACAGGAGCTTTCTGGCGGTCTAGTTCAAACAGACAAATTATATCTCCGAAAGTATTGGTTTCTCTGAGTTGGGAATTATATCAATGTATACATATGATAGAGCTGCATCATAAAGGAAATTCAATTCAAATAATAGTTTATCTATCAAGATTGAAATGAGCAATCATGGAAGAAATCGAATTAAATCTGGCCAATTTTGCGCAATAACGAACTTAACCGAGATATTCATCTCCATAACCTAATCTGAAAATTTCAAGTACCTAGCTCATTCCGTTCGAGAGTTATTGTGGAAAAACTTTTTTTTTAATTTTTTAAATTTAAAATTTTTTTTTTTTACACTTTGCGGTAATCTGGTCAATACAAATTCACATGCGTATAAAGGTAGGAACAGACTATGCCCACGTACGCCACGTACGCGACGCCACGCGATATCTGGACCCTTGAATTTATTTGTCAAGAAACACACTACACCGACGCTATCATACGCAACGCTATCCCACGCGGCCCACGCAACGCGATATCCGCCGATCCAGATCGACGGGGGAAGGTGTAGGGGATTGTAGATGCCAAGGTGGCGTAGATTAGTGTGTTTCTATAGAAATATACATTCGAAACACGTCAGTTAGATTTTGAAAAGATGGCAGATGAACAATTCATCGATTTAATTAAGAATTACGAGGTAATTTACAATATTAAATCCGCGGAATATCGCGATGCTACATTGAGAAATGCAGCATGGGAAGAAATAGCCCAGAAAATTGGCAAACCTGGCAAGTACCTACCTGATACTATAATTTTCTAAAACATATTTGTACTGTAAGAATTGGCTACCATATAGGCACGTTTTATACTGAATAATTGAATATGTGTGGGTATTTCTGTAGCAAGTACCTATACATGCTACTAAATTCGTACTGTATGAATTCGAATTGGGTAGGTTATGTAAGTATATATACACAGTATAGGTACGTTTAATACTGAATAAATGAATATGTGCGGTATTTCTGTATAATTCACTTTAAAAAAAGGAGTTAAAAATACGACCCGTATATATTTATATAGATCTAATAGTCCTTCTATATAAATATGATTGTATTACATTTTCATAACGTAGGTAGGTGGTACCTATACTTGTGTATGATATTTTTGCACGTATTTCTCAATTACCTATTGGATTTTCATATTCCTTTTTTGTTTGCTTATTTATTTATGATATTAAGGATTGGTAAAAGTTTATCAAAATGCATTCATTACTTTTTTAGCAAATCACCAAAATAAATGATGCGAATTTAGCCTGTTGTCTTTTAACTCGAAATGACATGAGTATTTATTTGTAGTCAGAGTTGTAGTCTCTCTAAAGTCATTAGGTACATACTTGCTTCTTATGTACTAGTTGATGTTTCATAAGTCATACACATAATGTTAATAAAAAAAACATTTCATTTATTTATTAATACATTTTATTTTTATAGTAGGTAGAAATAATCCATGAACTAATCATTTTCGTTGGGTGGATTTTGTAATCCTCTTCTCACCATATTTAATTGCCATGGCACTGAACCCTCGCTTGAGATGAAATATTGTTTGAATTTTTCTCTGATATTATATGCATATTTCGTGTGATTCCTTCTAAGACCATCCAATGTATGGAATGATTGTTGTGGTGTAGGTTCTGTTCCTCTTTCACCCTGCAGCTCAAAAGTGGTGCCCAAATAGTTATGGAGGCAGCATGCTGCTAGAACTATTTTGTCCACCATTTCTGGTTGTACCTGAACAGGCCCTTGAAATACCCGCCACCTTGCTCTCAATATCCCAAATGCGTTTTCCACGATTCTTCTGGCCCTAGACAATCGATAATTGAAAATTTTATTCGATTCATTATTGAGCAAAGCATTTTTGCTGTAAGGTCTCAGTAAATATTGTTTAAGGGGAAATGCTTCATCGCCGACTATAATATACGGCAATGGTTCTGATCCTGGCATTAGAGGTCGATCTTCTGGTATGTTCAATTTCTTTTGATCCAATAGTTTACCCAGTGTCGATTTTTCGAAAATTCCCCCGTCACTATTTCTTCCGTAGGAGCCCACGTCTATCACTACAAATTTGTAATGGGCATCTACCAAAGCAAGAAGAACTATGGAATTTTGACCTTTGTAGTTCCAATAATCTGAGCCGCCTTTAATTGGACACTTTATGTTCACGTGTTTACCATCTAGAGCTCCTATGCAGTTTGGAAAATTCCAAAAGCGGGTGAAATCATTTGCTATTCGTTTCCACATTTCCGCTGTGGGTTGCGGCATCACGATAGGTCCAAGATGTTTCCAAATCGCTTCACAAACCTCCTGCACAATTATACGTATAGTAGAAAAACCCATGCGATAACTGAATCCAATGCTCCGAAATGAATTACCCGTAGCTAGGAATCTGTAAAATAAATAATACAAATTTTTAAAAATTAGGTATGTTTAGGGCTAGATGATGCTGTGTGAATAGTAAATAACACAGTGAATATTTCCATATGGGAATATAGGGTTTCTTTTGGTTTGCAATTGAGACGGTCCAAGAACCGTTCAAAGTAGTCACACAGTCGTTTATTGTAATTGGACCTGGGTGAAACCTTTCATACGCTGCGTTTGTCCCACTATTTGGAACCCATTCGGTACCTACTGTCCTTACTACGAACCAAAACTTAGGCCTACAGTCACTATAATTTCAGCATTATCGACTTTGTAAGAGGCTCGAATAGACAATGGTACATGTGCGCAAAAGCTACTGACTTTTTAAGAATTTTTATTATTATTGTTGCAGTTGAAATGTGTAGAGAAAACTGGGCTAAGTTGCGAAATTGCTTCAACAATGCTATGAAACGACGCAAGAAAAAAAGTGGACAAGCAGGGAAAATTATTGCGCCTTGGCGGTACGAGGAACAGATGTCGTTTTTGAAGCCATATTTAGAAGGCCGTCACACTACCGGAAACCTGGAAGCTGCTGTATCTGATGCTAATTCCCCTCTTCCTTCTCCAGAGAGCGTTCCCCTCGAAGAAATTAATTTATTTTCCTCTGATAGCACTCCATCCCACACCAACACTCCCACATCCGATCCATCAAGCAAAAGAAAGGCCAGTTCTAGTAGGGACAAAAACTTGGCCGATCTGGTGGAAATTATGAAAAACTCGCACGCAAGAAGAAGTAAAAAACAGGAAATGGATGATTTAGACACATTCTTCTTAAGTATGAGTAAAACGGTAAAGAAGCTTTCAAAGCAGGATCAAATTCCAATTAAAATGAATTTGCTTAAAGCTGTAAGTGAAGCAGAGCTCAAACAAGCAGAGTTGCAACGAAATATATTGAGAGCACCAGTTACTATTGAGGATCAGATAATCAGCCAAAACCAAGAAAATATAAATTCTTCTTCTGGAAATTTTTCACAAGCCTACACATCATATTCTTCCCCATCATATTTAGTTGAAATGCCTAAGACTCAAATTTCCGATGATACTAATCTTGTAAAAAATATTCAACTTTATTACGAAAATATACATTTTGAATAAAATTTTCCTAAACAATTTCAATATTTATTGTTTATAATATATTTCATGAGCAGACGAAACATTCAGGCTCTGTGGATCGAAAAAGTAAACTGCCGAACATATAGTTTGCGGAGGCCCAAAGACGGTCAACCTAAGAATTTTACAAATGGGTGAGCCATTTCTGAATATTCACGAAGTGATAACCAAGCTCCTAGTACGCATCAGATATATTAACACCACTTGGGCAAAACTATAACGCGATGTTCCCAGAACATACGCGCAAAAAGATAATTTATATTTACCTTAGACAAACTGCTACTCTTTCTCTGGTACTTATCGGCTTCCGAAGATGTGTATTTTCTTTTTGTATATCGGATTCGATCATACCATGAATCTCCTCAAACTGTACTTCAGACATGCGGAAGTACATAAAAAATCGGTCTTCGTCAGATTCTAGTCTCCGCATCAATGTATGATATTCTCCATTTTTCTCTCTGTCTTTATTTATATTGTGTATCCAACATCTTCTCTTCTTAATTCTTTTTTTTTTCTTGAGGCACGGACATATTCATGTACAAACAACAAACTCAATGAATCTTCCTCAAATTCACTATCTGAATCAGAAAACATCGTACTACTGACAAATGAAAACGACTGATGTCAGTATGCGTTGCGTACGTGGGTCAAGTGTGCACGCTAGCTTTCCCACGTTGTGTCGCGTACGTGGCGTACGTGGGCATAGTCTGTTTCTACCTTCAAGGTCATGATTCTACAATTTGATGCTAAATTTCAGATAGATCGAACGAACTTGTCCGAGATATTTATGCTCCAAAACCACCTTGCAATTTTCAATCCGCTAACTCCTTTCGTTCGAGAGTTATCGTGCCTACGGCCGGTCGGCCGGCCGGACAGAATCGATTTCGCACTCGGATTCTTGATCAGTGAGTCGAACCAAATCGTTTGAGACCATTTTCAGCCAAAAATTTCAAAATTACAGACACTTGGGCAAATTGATAACCACACTGTTCCGAAGAACTAGAGCGCCAAAAAAAAAAGTTTCGTATGACAATTGCCCAAAACAGGTTTAAAGTACCTACAAATAGTAGGTATTCCATAAAACAAATATGAAAGAAGATAAGTAATAACTAGAGCGCCAAAAATTACCTTGTAATCGATCAAAAATTTCCTGATCTACGTTCACCAAACTACAGAATTATGCTTTCAATATTTACGTAATATTTTCAAACATTTTCGGGTGAGGTCCCCGTTGCATCGCTAAAATACGAGTATTTCAACCCCAATATTTTTGAAGTTACAATATTCCCTTCTGTCAAGTTGACATTATGAGAATTCATACATAGAATAATAATTATATCAATCTGTGAAATACGATTTACATTGAAATTTAAAAAAATCATATCTCCGAAAGTATTAGCTTGTTAGAGTTGAAAATGATATGAATGGATTCTTATGATAAAACTGCTTAGTTGAAAAAAAATTGAATTGGAATTAGTTTCGTAAAAAAATTTTTTTTTTTGTTACTCCGAAACCATCTGTCCGATTTCGCCCAATAACGAACTTAGCCGAGATATTCATTCCCCAAACCTACTCTGAAAATTTCAACTCTCTAGCTCATTCCGTTCGAGAATTATCGTGCTTACGGCCGGCCGGATCGGCCGGCCGGACAGAATGAATTTCAACCACGGATTCTTGATCAGTGAGTCGAACCAAATCGTTTAAGACCATTTTCATCGAAATATTCGAAAATTACAGACATTTGGGCAAATTGATAAGCACTCAGTTCCGAGGAACTAGAGCGCCAAAAAATGAAAATTTGTCCGGTTTTTTCCTCAATTACATCTGGCAACCCTATTCACATTTCGGAATATACATTATGAATATTTTATTTTTCCTTACGAGATTGTGCTGGTGATTTGTTTATAATTTATGTTATTAACATATTGAAATATGGTCACATTTTGTGGAAAAATTGAGTAGTTACTAATGGCATAATAATTTAATAAGATGCTTGATACTCAATAAGGCTACTTATATAATAACTATTGGCCGAGCCGTTTGAATCTTGGGAGATCTTAACCAGCCCTTAGAAAGAGTGCAATATGTATAACTCATTTTTGCTCTTTGCTTTAAGTGAACAATCTTTTATGTCCTCAATCATTTGATTAATATTATTTTATGAGAAAAAATGTGCAAACAAAAGTGGTAGTAAAAAGTTTTACCATATTTTTCAAAATATTGCATATTGCATGCACAGAAATTGATGCTGTTACTCCTTTCAATTCATTTACCTTGAGGCAAGAGATGGCTGTGCCTACATTTTATATTTGCTACCCATATTAATCGATTTCATGAAATGAATTTCCCCATTCATCATTATTGTTTAATTTCTATATTCCATGTTTCGTAAAATTTTAGTTGTTGCATGCTATATGAAATTTCATAAGATTGATTTTTCTTTTTTGTATATTCTAGAGCACAAATATATATTTGAAAATATAATGGATGGTCCATTGGTCCCTTTTTTTAAGTAATCCTCTGAATATAGGTACTATATATTTTAGATTCAAAATAACGGATCGTGGATATAACAGCTTTTATTTGTTCAAAAAACAACGGTATCATAGAACGGTCTCTAACGAGGTTACGTTCAACGATGCCGGGCAAGAAGAGAGAGAGCTCCACCGAGCACAGAGATAACATCAACTTGAACATAGAGTCTACTGCGCATATGACATACAGCGCATACTCTTATACTAGCAATTTGGCCTCGCATTATGAAATGGGAATTATACAATTATAAATTGCTAACACGGCCATACTGACTATCGAAACGACCTCGTTCAATTCACAATATACAACGTAGCAAAAGAACAGTTGATAACACAAGATTCTTTGATTTTTTTTTGTGAATCATGGCTATGTTTAAAGCGCTGGCTCAACGCTGCGGTATATTAAATCTGATGGAAAAAAGAGCCAGACAAGAAAAAAAACCATCACCGCTTCATGCTCACAAATCAATGGTACATAAGACATTTTAAAATTTCTTCAATTATAAACAGTTGACAGTTCAAGTATGCAAATACAGTTTATTGTACAGAAAATTTGTCATCAGCTTCAACCTTGCACAGAGGTAAACCTCTCTTGGGTCTTACGTGGCAGTGTTGAACTGTGACGTTTAAATTTGCTCAGGGGTAAGCCTCTCTGGAGGTTGACCGCAGCCTTGCCTCACTGGACTTACTTGTCAAATTTAAACAATGACTGTAAAATTGCTCAGAGGTAAGCCTCTCTGGAGGTTAACCGCAGCCTCGCCTCACTGGACTTACTTGTCAATTAAACAGTATACAATATGTAAACAAAGCCTATTATAGAAAAACTCTTTTCATCAGCTTCAACATTGCGCAGAGGTAAGCCTCTCTCGGGTCTTACGTGGCATTGTTGAACTGTGACGTTTAAATTTGCTCAGAGGTAAGCCTCTCTGGAGGTTGACCGCAGCCTTGCCTCACTGGACTTACTTGTCAAATTTAAACAATGACTGTAAAATTGCTCAGAGGTAAGCCTCTCTGGAGGTTAACCGCAGCCTCGCCTCACTGGACTTACTTGTCAATTAAACAGTATACAATATGTGTGTGAAATTTAATACAATAGATATGGTATCTACAACCAATATTTTTGGGTCCATTAACGCTCATCAGAGCTCACACACTAATCATTGGCTTTGTCACGCACCCATCTTTTGTCTTTTTCGCTCACTCATCATTGGCTTTTTCACGCACTTTTTCTTCGCTCACTCATCATTATCTTTTTCGGGCCAAACTCTTAGTTGTTCTTGGCCAGCTGTAGCGGTTCTATTTTGACCTCCTATTCTTCTCAAGGCATAACGATCATTCGGTAGGACAGCTCTGACTTCAAATGGTCCAATAAATTTCGGTTTAAGTTTGCCACCATTCGACACTTGTGTTACTTCCATGACCACTAGTTGATTTACTTTAAATGGGTAACTTCGTTTTCTTGATAAATTTAATTTCCTCCTTGTTTCGTCGGCCAAGGCATTCAGGTTTTCAGCAAGGACATCTCTATTAACATCGACTTGCTTTATCGGTATGTCACCTAGCAGTTCGACTGTTGATTTCAGTCTCTTATTTGAGTCTGTCATCAAAACCATTGGGGCATATCCCGTAGACTTATTTACTGTTGTGCTTAAATCATTTTCGATTTTTGGTAGAATCTGAAACCATAGTTTCTCTTCCTTCTCGTTGAGAATAGATCTCATGGCGTTGAAAACAGTTCTCATTACTCGTTCTACTTTTCCATTTCCTCGTGGTAGTCCTGTTGCAATACAATGTAGTTCTACGTCTTCCGTTTCGAGAAACTGTTTAAATTTAGATGATATGAAAGCAGTACCTCTATCTGCTATTATTCTCTTTGGTTTTCCTAATTCCTGAAATACCTGTCTGATGGCTTCTATGGTATATTCTGTAGTTTCTTGTTTCAGTGGACAGAGTTTGATGTATCTCGTAAAACTGTCAATTATCACTAGTATTTGTGTACTTAACTAATGGACCTGCATGGTCAATATGCCAAGTATCTAACTTCTCCGTTGGAACTTGGTTGAGCTGGAAGAAGCCAGATCTTCTACCTGTATGTGATTTGCCAATAGTACAGGATCTACAATTCTTCACATATTTGAGAACAGTCTTATTCATCCCTGGCCAGGCCACATCTTCTTTCATCTTGTTGATCATTTTGTTAAATCCTATATGGGAAGACTCGTCGTGATACAATTTCATGGTATTCAATCTTGCTATCGCTGGGATGAAGCACCTCCTCGGGTCAGTTCGTTTGGCCTGCCAATACACCACATCATCTTGAACTGAGAACCCCTCCTCCTGTCCACCATTCAACATCTCTACACAGAATGGGTCCATCTTCTGCCAGTCTTTTATTGACCGAGAAGTGCCTGTAACATTACACAGAGCCAGTATTTTGTTCTCACAAGTTAAATTTCTACTTAAATAGTCAACATGTTTCATCTTTTCACCGGGGCGATATTCTATTTCAAATTAATTTTTAATGCTGTGGCCCCTACCGAATTACAATCCGTGAAAATTTTGAATTTAATTCCGTAAAGATACTTTCTGAAGTAGGTGGTTGCTTCAACGATAGCTAACGTTTCAAGATCATAAGAATGATATTTAGATTCCGCTGCAGTAATTTTTCTGCTAAAGTACGCTACAGGGTGAACCTCTTTGTTCGAGTTTTTCTGCATTAACATTCCGCCAATACCGACAGTGCTTGCATCTGTGAGTAATTACCTGTGTGAAGATAGCAGCCTAAAGTTAGCAGCCGATTTCGAGAAATCGGCTGCCAGACCGTAGCAGCCGAAACTTCGTTTATGCGTACACCTTCAAGAAATTTGAATATTTCCCACTAGTTCAACAACTAAAAGAATATTGCAACCTGAATAGGGGCGTAAATGATTTACTCTAAACAAAAAATATACTACGAAGTACCTTCTGTCAAAACTAACCAAATTTCCCTATCATATATAAAATTAATATGAACTATTATATAGTGAATTCGAAGTTAAAGAAAAATATAAAGAAAATGATGTTACACTCTGAAAATTTGATATGTTGATAATAATGATGTACTCTATCAGAAAAAACTATCGCGATGGACCTACGAGCCTTCCTTCTATGGAAAACTACCCCTAGACTCTAATGACCAATATATCGAATGTATCAGAATAATCGTGTTATTTCGAAGTTGAAGAAAATTATGAAGAAAATGATGATTCCCTCTGAAAATTTGATATGTTTACAATAATAATGTACTCTATCAGAAAAAATTATCGCGATGGACTTACAAGCCTCCCTTCTATGGAAAACTACCACTTGTCTTAAATAACCAATATGTCGAATGTATCAGAATAATAGTGTTATTTCAAAGTTGGAGAAAATTATGAAGAAAATGATGTTACACTCTGAAAATTTGATATGTTAATAATAATGATGTAATCTATCACAAAAAACGATCGCGATGGACTAACAAGCCTCCCTTCTATGTAAAACTACCCCTTGTCTAAAATAACCAATATGTCGAATGTATCAGAATAATCGTGTTATTTCAAAGTTGAAGAAAATGATGTTACACTCTGAAAATTTTATATATTAACAATAAAGATGTACTCTATCAGAAAAAACTATCGCGATGGACTTACAAGCCTCCCTTCTATGGAAAACTACCCCTTGTTTTGAATAACCAATATGTCGAATGTATCAGATTAATTGTGTTATTTCAAAGTAGGAAAAAAATATGAAGAAAATGATGTTACGCTCTGAAAATTTGACATCTTGATAATAATGATGTACCCTATCAGCAAAAACTATCGCGATGGACTTACAAGCCTCCCTTCTATGGAAAACTACCCCTTGTCTTAAATAACCAATATGTCGAATGTATCAGAATAATCGTGTTATCTCAAAGTTGGAGAAAATTATGAAGAAAATGAGGTTACCCTCTGAAAATTTGATATGTTAATAATAATGATGTACTCTATCAGAAAAAATTACCGCGATGGACTTGCAGGCCTCCCTTCTATGGAAAACTACCCCTAGACTCTAATGACCAATATATCGAATGTATCAGAATAATCGTGTTATTTCAAAGTTGAAGAAAATTATGAAAAAAATGATGTTACACTCTGAAAATTTGATATGTTGACAATAATGATGTACTCTATCAGAAGAAACTATCGCGGTGGACTTACAAGCCTCCCTTCTATGGAAAACTACCCTTTGTCTCAAATAACCAATATGTCGAATGTAACAGAATAATCGTGTTATTTCAAATTTGGAGAAAATTATGAAGAAAATGATGTTACACTCTGAAAATTTGGCATGTCCATGATAATGATTTACTCAATCAGAAAAAACTATCGCGATGGACTTACAAGCCTCTCTTCTATGGAAAACTACCCCTTGACTTAAATAACCAATATGTTGAATGTATCAGAATAATAGTGTTATTTCAAAGTTGGAGAAAATTATGAAGAAAATGATGTTACACTCTGAAATTTGATATGTTTACAATAATGATGTACTCTATCAGAAAAAACTATCGCCATGGACTTACAAGCCTCCCTTCTATGGAAAACTACCCCTTGTCTGAAATAACCAATATGTCGAATATATCAGAATAATCGTGCTATTTCAAATTAGGAGAAAATTATGAAGAAAAAGATGTTACACTCTGAAAATTTGATATGTTCATAATAATGATTTTATCTATCAGAAAAAACTATCGCGATGGACTTACAAGCCTCCCTTCTATGGAAGACTACCCCTTGTCTTAAATAACCAATATGTCGAATATATCAGAATAATCGTGTTATTTCAAAGTTGGAGAAAATTATGAAGAAAATGATGTTACACACTGAAAATTTGTCGTGTTAATAATAATGATGTACTATATCAGAAAAAATTATCGCGATTCCCTTCTATGGAAAACTACCCCTAGACTCTAATGACCAATATATCGAATGTATCAGAATAATCGTGTTATTTCAAAGTTGAAGAAAATTATGAAGAAAATGATGTTACACACTGAAAATTTGATATGTTGACAATAATGATGTACTCTATCAGAAAAAACTATCGCGATGGACTTACGAGCCTCCCTTCTATGGAAAACTACCCCTTGTCTTAAATAACCAATATGTCGAATGTATCAGAATAATCGTGTTATTTCAAAGTTGGAGAAAATTATGAAGAAAATGATGTTACACTCTGAAAATTTGAAATGCCCATAATAATGATTTATTCAATCAGAAAAAACTATCGCGATGGACTTACAAGCCTCTCTTCTATGGAAAACTACCCCTTGACTTAAATAACCAATATGTTGATTGTATCAGAATAATAGTGTTATTTCAAAGTTGGAGAAAATCATGAAGAAAATGATGTTACACTCTGAAAATTTGATATGTTAATAATAATGATGTACTCTATCAGAAAAAACGATCGCGTTGGACTTACAAGTCTCCCTTCTATGGAAAACTACCCGTTGTCTTAAATAACCAATATGTCGAATATATCAGAATAATCGTGTTATTTCAAAGTTGAAGAAAATGATGTTACACTCTGAAAATTTTACATATTGACAATAAAGATGTACTCTATCAGAAAAAGTTATCGCGATGGACCTACAATCCTCCCTTCTATGGAAAACTACCCCTTGTCTTAAATAACCAATATGTCGAATGTATCAGAATAATTGTGTTATTTCAAAGTTGGAAAAAAATATGAAGAAAATGATATTACACTCTGAAAATTTGACATCTTGATAATAATGATGTACCCTATCAGCTAAAACTATCGCGATGGACTTACAAGCCTGCCTCCTATGGAAAACTACCCCTTGTCTTAAATAACCAATATGTCGAATGTATCAGAATAATCGTGTTATTTCAAAGTTGGAGAAGATTATGAAGAAAATGATGTTACACTCTGAAAATTTGATATCTTTACAATAATGATGTACCCTATCAGCTAAAACTGTCGCGATGGACTTTTAAGCCTGCCTTCTATGGAAAACTACCCCATGTCTTAAATAACCAATATGTCGAATGTATCAGAATAATCGTGTTATTTCAAAGTTGGAGAAAATTATGAAAAAAATGATGTTACACTCTGAAAATTTGATATGTTGACAATAATGATGTACTCTATCAGAAAAAACTATCGCGATGGTCTTACAAGCCTCCCTTCTATGGAAAACTACCCCTTGTCTTAAATAACCAATATGTCGAATGTATCAGAATAATCGTGTTATTTCAAAGTTTGAGAAAATTATGAAGAAAATGATGTTACACTCTGAAAATTTGAAATGTCCATAATAATGATTTACTCAATTAGAAAAAACTATCGCGATGGACTTACAAGCTTCTCTTCTATGGAACACTACCCCTTGACTTAAATAACCAATATGTTGAATGTATCAGAATAAAAGTGTTATTTCAAAGTTGGAGAAAATTATGGAGAAAAAGATGTTACACTCTGAAAATTTGATATGTAAATAATAATGATGTACTCTATCAGAAAAAACTATCGCGATGGACTTACAAGCCTCCCTTCTATAGAAAATTACCCCTTGTCTTAAATAACCAATATGTCGAATGTATCAGAATAATAGTGTAATTTCAAAGTTGGACAAAATCATGAAGAAAATGATGTTACATTCTGAAAATTTGATATGTTAATATTAATGATGTACTCTATCAGAAAAAACGATTGCGATGGACTTACAAGTCTCCCTTCTATGGAAAACTACTCCTTGTCTTAAATAACCAATATGTCGAATATATCAGAATAATTGTGTTATTTCAAAGATGGAAAAAAATATGAAGAAAATGATATAACACTCTGAAAATTTGACATCTTGATAATAATGATGTACCCTATCAGCTAAAACTATCGCGATGGACTTACAAGCCTGCCTCCTATCGAAAACTACCCCTTGTCTTAAATAACCAATATGTCGAATGTATCAGAATAATCGTGTTATTTCAAAGTTGAAGAAGATTATGAAGAAAATGATGTTACACTCTGAAAATTTGATATCTTTACAATAATGATGTACCCTATCAGATAAAACTGTCGCGATGGACTTTTAAGCCTGCCTTCTATGGAAAACTACCCCTTGTCTTAAATAACCAATATGTCGAATGTATCAGAATAATCGTGTTATTTCAAAGTTGGAGAACATTATGAAGAAAATGAGGTTACACTCTGAAAATTTGATATGTTAATAATAATGATTTTCTCTATTAGAAAAAAATTATCGCGATGGACTTACAAGCCTCCCTTCTATGGAAGACTGCCCCTTGTCTTAAATAACCAATATGTCGAATATATCAGAATAATCGTAATATTTCAAAGTTGGAGAAAATTATGTTACACACTGAAAATTTGACATGTTGACAATAATGATGTACTCTATCAGAAGAAACTATCGCGATGGACTTAAAAGCCTCCCTTCTATGGAAAACTACCCCTAGACTCTAATGACCAATATATCGAATGTATCAGAATAATCGTGTTATTTCAAAGTTGAAGAAAATTATGAAGAAAATGATGTTACACTCTGAAAATTTGACATGTTGATAATAATGAATTACCCTATCAGAAAAAACTATCGCGATGAGCTTACAAGCCTCCCTTCTATGGAAAACTACCCCTTGTCTTAAATAACCAATTTGTCGAATGTATCGGAATAATCGTGTTATTTCAAAGTTGGAGTAAATTATGAAAAAAATGATGTTACACTCTGAAAATTTGATATATTAATATTAATGTTGTACTCTATCAGAAAAAACTATCGCGATGGACATACAAGCCTCCCTTCTATGGAAAGGTGCCCCTTGTCTTCAATAACCAATATGTCGAATGTATCAGAATAATCGTGTTATTTCAAAGTGAAGAAAATTATGAAGAAAATGATGTTAGACTCTGAAAATCTGACATGTTGATAATAATGATGTACCCTATCAGAAAAAACTATCGCGATGGACTTACAAGCTTCCCTTCTATGGAAAACTCTTCCTTGTCTTAAATAACCAATATGTCGAATGTATCAGAATAATCGTGTTATTTCAAAGTAGAAGAAAATTATCAAAAAAATGATGTTACACTCTGAAAATTTGATATGTTCATAATAATTTTGTAATCTATCAGAAAAAACTATAACGATGGACTTACAGGCCTCCCTTCTATGGAAAACAGCCCCTAGCCTCTAATGACCAATATATCGAATGTATCAGAATAATCGTGTTATTTCAAAGTTGAAGAAAATTATGAAGAAAATGATGTTACACTCTGAAAATTTGACATGTTGATAATAATGAAGTACCCTATCAGAAAAAATTATCGCGATGGGCTTACAAGCCTCCCTTCTATGGAAAACTACCCCTTGTCTTAAATAACCAATTTGTCGAATGTATCGGAATAATCGTGTTATTTCAAAGTTGGAGTAAATTATGAAAAAAATGATGTTGCACTCTGAAAATTTGATATATTAATATTAATGTTGTACTATATCAGAAAAAACTATCGCGATGGACATACAAGCCTCCCTTTTATGGAAAGGTGCCCCTTGTCTTCAATAACCAATATGTCGAATGTATCAGAATAATCGTGTTATTTCAAAGTGAAGAAAATTATGAAGAAAATGATGTTAGACTCTGAAAATCTGACATGTTGATAATAATGATGTACCCTATCAGAAAAAACTATCGCGATGGACTTACAAGCTTCCCTTCTATGGAAAACTCTTCCTTGTCTTAAATAACCAATATGTCGAATGTATCAGAATAATCGTGTTATTTCAAAGTAGAAGAAAATTATCAAGAAAATGATGTTACACTCTGAAAATTTGATATGTTCATAATAATTTTGTAATCTATCAGAAAAAACTATAACGAAGGACTTACAGGCCTCCCTTCTATGGAAAACAGCCCCTAGCCTCTAATGACCAATATATCGAATGTATCAGAATAATCGTGTTATTTCAAAGTTGAAGAAAATTATGAAGAAAATGATGTTACACTCTGAAAATTTGACATGTTAATAATAATGAAGTACCCTATCAGAAAAAACTATCGCGATGGGCTTACAAGCCTCCCTTCTATGGAAAACTACCCCTTGTCTTAAATAACCAATTTGTCGAATGTATCGGAATAATCGTGTTATTTCAAAGTTGGAGTAAATTATGAAAAAAATGATGTTACACTCTGAAAATTTGATATGTTCATAATAATTTTGTAATCTATCAGAAAAAACTATAACGAAGGACTTACAGGCCTCCCTTCTATGGAAAACAGCCCCTAGCCTCTAATGACCAATATATCGAATGTATCAGAATAATCGTGTTATTTCAAAGTTGAAGAAAATTATGAAGAAAATGATGTTACACTCTGAAAATTTGATATGTTCATAATAATTTTGTAATCTATCAGAAAAAACTATAACGAAGGACTTACAGGCCTCCCTTCTATGGAAAACAGCCCCTAGCCTCTAATGACCAATATATCGAATGTATCAGAATAATCGTGTTATTTCAAAGTTGAAGAAAATTATGAAGAAAATGATGTTACACTCTGAAAATCTGACATGTTGATAATAATGATGTACCCTATCAGAAAAAACTATCGCGATGGACTTACAAGCTTCCCTTCTATGGAAAACTCTTCCTTGTCTTAAATAACCAATATGTCGAATGTATCAGAATAATCGTGTTATTTCAAAGTAGAAGAAAATTATCAAGAAAATGATGTTACACTCTGAAAATTTGATATGTTCATAATAATTTTGTAATCTATCAGAAAAAACTATAACGATGGACTTACAGGCCTCCCTTCTATGGAAAACAGCCCCTAGCCTCTAATGACCAATATATCGAATGTATCAGAATAATCGTGTTATTTCAAAGTTGAAGAAAATTATGAAGAAAATGATGTTACACTCTGAAAATTTGACATGTTAATAATAATGAAGTACCCTATCAGAAAAAACTATCGCGATGGGCTTACAAGCCTCCCTTCTATGGAAAACTACCCCTTGTCTTAAATAACCAATTTGTCGAATGTATCGGAATAATCGTGTTATTTCAAAGTTGGAGTAAATTATGAAAAAAATGATGTTACACTCTGAAAATTTGATATGTTCATAATAATTTTGTAATCTATCAGAAAAAACTATAACGATGGACTTACAGGCCTCCCTTCTATGGAAAACAGCCCCTAGCCTCTAATGACCAATATATCGAATGTATCAGAATAATCGTGTTATTTCAAAGTTGAAGAAAATTATGAAGAAAATGATGTTACACTCTGAAAATTTGACATGTTGATAATAATGAAGCACCCTATCAGAAAAAATTATCGCGATGGGCTTACAAGCCTCCCTTCTATGGAAAACTACCCCTTGTCTTAAATAACCAATTTGTCGAATGTATCGGAATAATCGTGTTATTTCAAAGTTGGAGTAAATTATGAAAAAAATGATGTTGCACTCTGAAAATTTGATATATTAATATTAATGTTGTACTATATCAGAAAAAACTATCGCGATGGACATACAAGCCTCCCTTTTATGGAAAGGTGCCCCTTGTCTTCAATAACCAATATGTCGAATGTATCAGAATAATCGTGTTATTTCAAAGTGAAGAAAATTATGAAGAAAATGATGTTAGACTCTGAAAATCTGACATGTTGATAATAATGATGTACCCTATCAGAAAAAACTATCGCGATGGACTTACAAGCTTCCCTTCTATGGAAAACTCTTCCTTGTCTTAAATAACCAATATGTCGAATGTATCAGAATAATCGTGTTATTTCAAAGTAGAAGAAAATTATCAAGAAAATGATGTTACACTCTGAAAATTTGATATGTTCATAATAATTTTGTAATCTATCAGAAAAAACTATAACGAAGGACTTACAGGCCTCCCTTCTATGGAAAACAGCCCCTAGCCTCTAATGACCAATATATCGAATGTATCAGAATAATCGTGTTATTTCAAAGTTGAAGAAAATTATGAAGAAAATGATGTTACACTCTGAAAATTTGACATGTTAATAATAATGAAGTACCCTATCAGAAAAAACTATCGCGATGGGCTTACAAGCCTCCCTTCTATGGAAAACTACCCCTTGTCTTCAATAACCAATATGTCGAATGTATCAGAATAATCGTGTTATTTCAAAGTTGAAGAAAATTATGAAGAAAATGATGTTACACTCTGAAAATTGATATGTTGATAATAATGATGTATTCTATCAGAAAAAAACTATAACGATGGACTTACAAGCCTACCTTCTATGGAAAACTACCCCTAGCCTGATACATTCGATATATTGGTCATTAGAGGCTAAGGGTAGATTTCCATCGAAGGGAGACTTGTAAGTCTATCGCGATAGTTATTTCTGATATAGTACATCATTATTTTCGGTAGGAGGATGTAATTAAAACACACTGTATTATTTTATAATTCTTTGGCGATCGATTTCGGCTACGATTAAGCCATCATCAGGCCAGCTGAAATTACATTACCGCAATTTTAAACAATGTTATCTTATGTAAAAGGTGGTCATTTTAAAAGACTGAGAGTGTGCAATCTTACCGTCATTGTAGGCAAACTGACAAACATATATGATGAGATAAAAATAAAATATCAAGGATGAAAAATGTGACTTCCAGAAACAATCTTTCAGTACTCTTGGAAAAATGTTTGAAACTATATCTTAAACGTCGAATTTCGTGTCGTGTTCAACACGCAAAATGTAGCAGAAATCAGAAATAGGAGCTAGGTTAGAAAATTAATTTGGGGTGTCATCTGTCTAGTTTCCAACGTTGTCTGTTGTGTTCGGGAAATTTATCATTTTAATTATGCTGTTATCTCGTAGATTAAAGTCTGACAATTCGTTCCGTAAATGTTGATTACTTCTGTTCTTTAGAATTTCCAATTGTTCAAGTAATGTTAGTTTGTAATAATTATGTTCCTTATGTAGTATTTTTAAGTTATCAAAGTCAGTGTTATGTTTATGTTCGTCTAGATGGCATCCTAAGGCTGATTTAGGTGTATTTCTGCGGTGTTCGTTGAATCGTTTCTTCACTTTACTTGTGGTCATTCCAATGTAGAAGGCAGGGCAATCTGCACAGTAAATTTTGTATATTCCACTTTGTTCTTCTTGTTTGGTTTTTGTCTTATTGTCAACTAATAAATTTTCAATATTTTTATGTCGATTATTTATTAGAGTATAATCGCATTTATCAACAATATGTTGGATGTTTTCATGTAAACCTTTATAGAATGGAATGGTCAGATATTGTTTTCTTTTTAAATAGGGGGGTAGATTTTTTTCAATGTTGTTTTTCTCTTGATTGAACGGTATATCTGGTCTTTATATTCTCTAGTGTATTGATTATTGAATCCTATTTGGTATAAAATATTTTTTTCTTTATTGTATTTTTCAGGGGATAGGGGAACGTTAATTAGTCTGTGAAATAGAAAGTTAAAAGCAGCTCTTTTTAATGTTGGTGCATGATACGATTGGTAAGGAATGATAATATCGGTTTGTGTAGGTTTTCTATAAATATCAAAAGAGAAGTTATTGTCTTTATCGAGAGTAACTGTTAGATCGAGAAAATTTATGGTGTTAGAAATCGACTGTTCGATGGTAAATTTTATCTTAAACATAGAATTGATGGTTTTAAAGAATTTTTCAAGTTCTATTTCAGTTCCATCCCAAATGCAAAAGATGTCATCTACGTATCGTTTCCATGTGACTATATTGTTCTTATATGGTAGTTGCATTATTAGTTCTTCCATATGGTCAACATAAAATTCCGCGATAAGGCCGCTGGATGGTGAACCCTTAGACTATAGTCTAAGGGTGAACCCATAGGTAATCCATCTTTCATTGTATATATGATGTCATTGAACATGAAAAACCTCTGTTCTGTTATAAGAAAACATAATTTCAATATATTATCGATGTCGGTTTTGTCTAAATTCAATATATTCTCAGAATTATAGTGTTTTATGAGTTGTTCCCCAATTAGTGCAAGTGAATCGCTGACAGGTACATTCGTGTATAGGTTGACTATTAAAAGATATTAAGGTGTAATTTTCATCTGGGTCTAGTTTGAGAGATGTAATATGTTTTACCAATTCTAAAGAGTTTTTAATTGCATGTTTTGAACTGTATTTTAATTTATGTGTGAAGAAATGGTTGATGAATTTTGAGATCTTGTGCGCAGGTGAAGAAATTGCTGAAGCTATAGGTCGGATACTTTTTTCATGTTTGTGTAGTTCAATTAATAGTGCTGTATAGTTTTGGAACTTGTGGATTTCTTTCTTTTAAACTATACTTAGAGTGTCCGTATTTTACTAAAGTAGTATCTGTTTCCTTGAGTGTTTTATTCACCTTTGTTGTGTATTTTAGAAGGGGGTTATTTTTCATTATCGTAATATTATTGTTATTGAAAAAGTCAAGTGTTTTGTCTATGTATGACGTTTTCTGACAATTCGTTCAGTAAATGTTGATTACTTCTGTTCTTTAGAATTTCAAATTGTTCAAGTAATGTTAGTTTGTAATAATTATGTTCCTTATGTAGTATTTTTAAGTTATCAAAGTCAGTGTTATGTTTATGTTCGTCTAGATATAAAGAAGATTCAAAAAAGTATTAGTGATAACGACCTCATAACGACTAAAGCTGACAAGAACGCGGGACTAGTATTACTTGAGAAAACGTCATACATAGACAAAACACTTGACTTTTTCAATAACAATAATATTACGAAAATGAAAAATAACCCCCTTCTAAAATACACAACAGAGGTGAATAAAACACTCAAGGAAACAGATACTACTTTAGTAAAATACGAACACTCTAAGTATAGTTTAAAAGAAAGAAATCCACAAGTTCCAAAACTATACAGCACTATTAATTGAACTACACAAACCTGAAAAAAGTATCCGACCTATAGCTTCAGCAATTTCTTCACCTGCGCACAAGATCTCAAAATTCATCAACCATTTCTTCACACATAAATTAAAATACAGTTCAAAACATGCAATTAAAAACTCTTTAGAATTGGTAAAACATATTACATCTCTCAAACTAGACCCAGATAAAAATTATACCTTAATATCTTTTGACATAGTCAACCTATACACGAATGTACCTGTCAGCTATTCACTTGCACTAATTGGGGAACAACTCATAAAACACTATAATTCTGAGAATATATTGAATTTAGACAAAACCGACATCGATAATATATTGAAATTATGTTTTCTTATAACAGAACAGAGGTTTTTCATGTTCAATGACATCATATATACAATGAAAGATGGATTACCTATGGGTTCACCATCCAGCGGCCTTATCGCGGAATTTTATGTTGACCATATGGAAGAACTAATAATGCAACTACCATATAAGAACAATACAGGGTCTTTCACGAGGAACCTCACCCATATTTATACGGGAAACTACTGAACGTATTTTCATGAAATTCAGCACTTATAAGTACTTCAGGATGCTGATGAAATCTAAAATATTTTCAAGGCATGAGCACCTCCGGTTTTTCCGGAAATGACGTCAACTTCCGTTTTTCAAATTAGAACACCATTTTTTCATTGCAGAAATAGATTCCTTAGAAAATTTCAAGTTATTTTGATGTAACATTTTTCAGTTTTGGTTGGAAAATTCTCTCTGAGCGGGAAAATTCGAAAAAAAAATCGAAAATAGAGCTCCGCTGAAACAAGAATAACTTCGAGGTTTTTGGATGGAAAACTTTCGTTTTTGGGATTTTTCAAGATGTAAGATTGATGTATCCACTTTAAGAATTGAAATCGCGATTCATGATACAGGGGGTGAAAAAATCGCTTTCAAAGTTAGGGATGACAAAATCGTGAAAAATCAATTTTTTCAAATTAGAACCCCATTTTGTTATGGCAGATATTGAATCTACGTTAAAAAATAATGTGAGTGTATGCATCACACCCTTGCCCTAAAGTGGATATTTTCTGAGTTATTCACAAAAAACTGTTTTTTGTCTTGAATTTTCAGCTATTTCTTTTCCCTTCACGCCAAAAAGATGAAATTTTCAGGAACTGTTACTTAAACCATGTTTTAGGAAAGAAGTTACAGGTTGTTCCTAAATAGATGGCGAATTTTGATTCGAATTTGTATCGGAAACCTCTTTATTTCAACTAATCGGCCATCGGTTTTCTCTCCAGTGATAAATAAATAATTCCTTATGAACCATATGCAAAAACTTACCATGTTTTACATTCTTTTTTTTTTAATGATAGATATCATTAATTACATCTGCCAAATCCTCTTTATTCAGTAGCATTTTGTGTTTACTATTAATTTGGTGATAATTCGTATGAAGTTATAAAATCGATCACTATGCCTAATTTTACCAATGAAGATTATTTAAATCTCATTCTACTTCATGGAGAATGTAATAAAGTTGAAGATAGAACGATTCGACTGTTCATTGAGAGGTTTCCTGACCGACCCAGACCAACGAGAGATACCATTAACAGAACCATGACAAACTTGAGAAATGTCGGATCTTTCGTTAAGAAAACTATACACAGAGAAAAAAGTGTAGTAGAAGATGAGAACAACGAAATTACAGTTCTTGCATATTTTCGTGTGAATCCTCAAAATTCTCTCAAAGATGCCGAGATTGATCTGGGATTATCTCAATCGAGTGTTTGGAGAATATTAGAAAAACATAAAATGCACCCATATAAATTCAATAGGGTACAGCATTTGAAGGAAACTGATTTCGTCAGGAGAACAGAGTTTTGCGAAGCTATGATGATTCGATTTCAAGAGAATGAAAACTTTTTGGACTTTATAATTTGGACAGATGAATCTAAATTCACAAAGAATGTTACAGGCATTACAGTCATTATTGGGATGAAGAGAACAACCACCACTTCAGACAATGGAACTTTCAAGAGACCTGGAGTTTCAATGTTTTTTGCGCCATCAAAAATAATGCAATTCTCGATGTTCACATTTATGATGGGACTTTAACTGGTAAGATAGAACACTACACATGTTTGCATTATTTAAAGAATGTTCTCCCTTAGGAGATAGATATTCGGACATATTGACTCAAATAATTGAGCCGCTAGTACAGAACCATAATGACTTATGGTATCAACAAGATGGCGCGCCTCCACACAATTCACTCAATGTGTCAAATATCCTCTACAGGCTATTTGAAGATCGATGGTTGGCGAACAATAGTCCACATCTTTGGCCACCACGTTCTCCCGATTTAACTCCTTTAGACTATTATGTTTGGGGTAGGATAAAAAATATTGTCTACTCAACTCCCCTGACTGATAAAGAGGACTGCATAGAACGAGTCAGAAATGCGTTCAGGTTTGTTTAGATTTTTAGATTCATAGTTTTGAAACTCAATTTGGTTTTTAAACACTTTTGCAGATCTCTTCCTCCCGATGAAATAAGAAGAGCAACGTACGAAGCATTTCTGAGACGTATAAATAAATGTCTAGAAATTAACGGTCAAAACTTTGAGCATCTTCTCTAGTTATAACTGCGAGAGTTTGCCATGATTCTCCTAATAGAAACTGGAATCGGTTTCAAGAAGGGGTGAAAAATCTACAGCATGGTTCAAATAACAGTTCCTGAAAATTTCATCTTTTTGGCGTGAAGGGAAAAGAAATAGCTGAAAATTCAAGACGAAAAACAGTTTTTTGTGAATAACTCAGAAAATATCCATTTTAGGGCAAGGGTGTGATGCATACGGGTCAAAATCAGAGAGGTGAGCATTTTATGTTTCCAAATATCTGAGAAAATAAGTTTTCTTTTGAAGAAAACTAACAAGTGGAGTCCGTTGTGTCATTAGTCATGAACCTTTCCTGTGAAGAGGCACGCACAAAAATATATATTTTAGAAATTATACCTGTCAAGAAGCATTATACCAAGGCCAAAAGTCATTTTGGGAACACTTTTTAATATTTTTTTTAATAATAATATAACCAATGCATTTAAGAATCACCTTCAAGAAATTGTAATTAACCAGTTCCTAACTCGAAAAATGTTATTATTTTGTATATTTTCATAATAAAAACACTTATTTTGCAAATTACTCTCCATAAATTTTCCATTGGTGTAAATTTCGCTCCAAAAATTTCAATTTATTGTATTCATTTTTGTACTTCGTTATATATTAATAATATAAATACAAAAGTACGAAGATCATTTCATGTTGTATATATAATATTTAACTATAGCTTTACTCATTAGTAATTTATTTGCTGTTTTTGTGATGTTCCCGAAAATGATGGGGTGTTCCCTAAATGACGTTGACGTTCCCTGAATGAACGCAACGCCCGGTTTTGGCCTATTTTATGCATGAAAATATTACACATTTACAGAGTATTATACCTTTATTTGTAATTAAGGAATGAGGAACATGAATATAAAAATTTAAACTCGAAATCGGTGTTTTTTCATATGGTTTCCACTTACGCATTTTTGAAAAGCCTCCCGCTGTTCTGAATTTTTCGGTAATTCATCAACGGTGTCTTCTAGTTGTGTTTTGCCACAACCTTGCCAAATAATAGTCATTTACGAACAGGGTAACAAAACATCGTCTTATTATTTCATCAACTTTGCGAGTAGGCGTATCAGCACTCTTTTGGAATGCTCTTTCTTCGCGTCTTCTGCTTCTCTGAACTTTTTTTCGCAACTGATCTATAATTCGTTGCATTTTCTGTATTTTATGTTTCTTTTTTTTAATAGTTTGGTAAGTCTGTACTTTTTCTTTTCAAACCTGTTTTCATCCTAATTTTTTCCTTGACACGCGATTATAGTTTTCTATCTCATATTCAGAATATAGGAGGCTGTTAGCTAAAATATTTGCCATCATAGTTTTTTTTTTGTATATACTTTTGGGAATTTATTCTCCATAACTTTCTCTGTTTCCTCTTCTGTCTTTCAGTCATATAACTTACAGTCTTAACTTTATTTTCAGCTTTCTTCCTTTGGTAATATTCCCTATCTTTCATACTCTTCATCTCTTTTTCTTTCCGGTGTTATCTTATTTAAAAACTTGCGCTTCCTTGCATTACCCTTTTCACGATATTTTTTTATAAGCTATACTGTCTTTTTCCCTGATACTCGTACTAAATGGATACCTAAAACCAAAATTTTGCATGGTTATGCTTTTAAAAGCATTAGAGTATCATGTTGCCTATAAAACATGTCATTTCAGAAACACCGGGTCATTTAGGGAACGCCCTTCATACGAGAACGTTCCCGAAATGACCGTTCCCGAAATGACTATTCGATAAATATTTTCATGTCACGCTTGATGCCGCCATGTAAGATATTAGTTTTAGAGGTTATGAACAAGTGAGCTGTAATATTTATAAGAATTTCACAAAAAGTATGCAAATTTTCGAAAACCAAATCACCAAACAGCGTTCCCGTACTGACAGGGAATTGAAGTACGCTTCACACATATCAAATTAAAAGGTACTTACAACAATATCAATTATTTTTTTCCGTAAACAAGACACACGCCTTTTACTTTGTCTAGTGAAGTTCACACTGAAGCTCACTAACGTCACATAACGTATATTGTTTTAATTACATCGACCGATATCCACCACGTTCACGGAATGATTTGATAAACGTCAGACAGCATTTGAATAGCCAAAATATGAAGAAATCAAACTGGTATTCATTCAATTTATACGTATATTCTTAATCAGATGATTTTCAAAGCTTATATTAAAATATGGCATTTGTAAGTCGTAATTGTACATATTTTTGACTGGTCTGATCTATGAAACATGGTATAAGGACGCATTCCCGGAATGACTATTTAGACCCTTTTTTTTTTAAATCAATTAAAATATTATTATTGAAAAATAAAAATTCTAATTGCCTCGTAATTAAGCACAGAACCTTTATTTTAAGATGAATATTTTAGTAATATCATGTTATTTTATTAAGAAAACCTTTGTCAGAAGCGTAATGCTCACCTCTCTGATTTTGACCCATACACTCACATTATTTTTTAACGTAGATTCAATATCTGCCATAAAAAATGGGGTTCTATTATGAAAAAATTGATTTTTCACGATTTTGTCATCCCTAATTTTGAAAGCGATTTTTTCACCCCCTGTATCATGAATCGCGATTTCGATTTTTAAAGTGGATACATCAATCTTACAGCTTGAAAAATCCCAAAAATGAAAATTTTCCATCCAAAAACCTCGAAGTCATTCTTGTTTCAGCGGAGCTCTATTTTCGATTTTTTTTTTCGAATTTTCCCGCTCAGAGAGAATTTTCCAACCAAAACTGAAAAATGTTACATCAAAATAACTTGAAATTTTCGAAGGAATCTATTTCTGCAATAAAAAAATGGTGTTCTTATTTGAAAAACGGAAGTTGACGTCATTTCCGGAAAAACCGGAGGTGCTCATGCCTTGAAAATATTTTAGATTTCATCAGCATCGTGAAATACTTATAAGTGCTGAATTTCATGAAAATACGTTCAGTAGTTTCCCGTATAAATATGGGTGAGGTTCCTCGTGAAAGACCCTGTATAGTCACATGGAAACGATACGTAGATGACATCTTTTGCATTTGGGATGGAACTGAAATAGAACTTGAAAAATTCTTTAAAACCATCAATTCTATGTTTAAGATAAAATTTACCATCGAACAGTCGATTTCTAACACCATAAATTTTCTCGATCTAACAGTTACTCTCGATAAAGACAATAACTTCTCTTTTGATATTTATAGAAAACCTACACAAACCGATATTATCATTCCTTATCAATCGTATCATGCACCAACATTAAAAAGAGCTGCCTTTAACTTTCTATTTCACAGACTAATTAACGTTCCCCTATCCCCTGAAAAATACAATAAAGAAAAAAAAAAATATTATATACCAAATAGGATTCAATAATCAATACACTAGAGAATATATAGACCAGATATACCGTTCAATCAAGAGAAAAACAACCTTCTAGAAAATCTACCCCCCTATTTAAAAAGAAAACAATATCTGACCATTCCATTCTATAAAGGTTTAAATGAAAACATCCAACATATTGTTGATAAATGCGATTATACTCTAATAAATAATCGACATAAAAATATTGAAAATTTATTAGTTGACAATAAGACAAAAACCAAACAAGAAGAACAAAGTGGAATATACAAAATTAACTGTGCAGATTGCTCTGCCTTCTACATTGGAATGACCAAACGTAACGTGAAGAAACGATTCAACGAACACCGCAGAAATACACCTAAATCAGCCTTAGAATGCCATCTAGAAGAACATAAACATAACACTGACTTTGATAACTTAAAAATACTACATAAGGAACATATTTATTACAAACTAACATTACTTGAATAATTGGAAAATCTAAAGAACAGAAGTAATCAACATTTACTGAACGAATTGTCAGACTTTAATCTACGAGATAACAGCATAATTAAAATGATAAATTTCCCGAACACAACACACAACGTTGGAAACTAGACAGATGACACCCCAAATTAATTTTCTAACCTAGCTCCTATTTCTGATTTCTGCTACATTTTGCGTGTTGAACACGACACGAAATTCGACGTTTAAGATATAGTTTCAAACATTTTTCAAAGAGTAGTGAAAGATTGTTTCTGGAAGTCACATTTTTCATCCTTGATATTTTATTTTTATCTCATCATATATGTTTGTCAGTTCGCCTACAATGACGGTAAGATTGCACACTCTCAGTCTTTTACAATGACCACTTTTTACATAAGATAACATTGTTCAAAATTGCGGAAATGTAAGTTCAGCTGGCATGATGATGGCTTAATCGTAGCCGAAATCGATCGCCAAAGAATTATAAAATAATACAGTGTGTTTTAATTAGATCCTCCTACCGAATATAATATACAGAAACATACTTTGGAAGCATACATTGCCAAAATACATCATTATTATCAACATATCAAATTTTCAGAGTGTAAAATCATTTTCTTCATAATATTCTTCAACTTTGAAATAACACGATTATTCTGATACATTCGACGTATTGTTTATTTAAGACAAGGGGTAATTTTCCATAGAAGGGAGGCTTGTAAGTCCATCGCGATAGTTTTTTCTGATAGAGTACATCATTATTATTAACATATCAAATTTTCAGTGTGTAACATCATTTTATTCATAATTTTCTCCAACTTTGAAATAACACGATTATTCTGATATATTCGACATATTGGTTATTTAAGACAAGGGGTAGTCTTCCATAGAAGGGAGGCTTGTAAGTCCATCGCGATAGGTTTTTCTGATAGATTAAATCATTATTATGAACATATCAAATTTTCAGAGTGTAACATCATTTTCTTCATAATTTTCTCCAACTTTGAAATAGCACGATTGTTTTGATATATTCGACATATTGGTTATTTCAGAAAAGGGGTAGTTTTCCATAGAAGGGAGGCTTGTAAGTCCATGGCGATAGTTTTTTCCGATAGAGTACATCATTATTGTAAACATATCAAATTTTCAGAGTGTAACATTATTTTCTTCATAATTTTCTTCAAATTTGAAATAACACTATTATTCTGATACATTCGACATATTGGTTATTTAAGTCAAGGGGTAGTTTTCCATAGAAGAGAGGCTTGTAAGTCCATCGCAATAGTTTTTTCTGATAGAGTAAATCATTATTATGAACATATCAAATTTTCAGAGTGTAACATCATTTTCTTCATAATTTTCTCTAACTTTGAAATAACACGATTATTCTGATACATTCGACATATTGGTTATTTAAGACAAGGGGTAGTTTTCCTTAGAAGGAAGGCTTCTAAGTCCATCGCGATAGTTTCTTCTGATAGAGTACATCATTATTGTCAACATATCAAATTTTCAGAGTGTAACATGATTTTCTTCATAATTTTCTTCAACTTTGAAATAACACGATTATTCTGATACATTCGATATATTGGTCATTAGAGTCTAGGGGTAGTTTTCCATAGAAGGGAGGCTTGCAAGTCCATCGCGATAATTTTTTCTGATAGAGTACATCATTATTATTAACATATCAAATTTTCAGAGTGTAACATCATTTTCTTCATAATTTTCTCCAACTTTGGAATAACACGATTATTCTGATACATTCGACATATTGGTTATTTAAGACAAGGGGTAGTTTTCCATAGAAGGGAGGCTTGTAAGTCCATCGCGATGAATTTTTCTGATAGAGTACATCATTATTATTAAGATATCAAATTGTCAGAGTGTAACATCATTTTCTTCATAATTTTCTCCAACTTTGAAATAACACTATTATTCTGATACATTCGACATATTGGTTATTTAAGACAACGGGTAATTTTCTATAGAAGGGAGGCTTGTAGGTTCATCGCGATAGTTTTTTCTGATAGAGTACATCATTATTATTTACATATCAAATTTCCAGAGTGTAACATCATTTTCTTCATAATTTTCTCCAACTTTGAAATAACACGATTATTCTGATACATTCGACATATTGGTTATTTAAGACAAGGGGTAGTTTTCCATTGAAGGGAGGCTTGTAAGTCCATCGCAATAGTTTTTTTTTTGATAGAGTACATCATTATTATAAACATATCAAATTTTCAGAGTGTAACATCATTTTCTTCATAATTTTCTGCAACTTTGAAATAACACGATTATTCTGATATATTTGACACATTGGTTATTTAAGTCAAGGGGTAGTTTTCCATAGAAGGGAGGCTTGTAAGTCCATCGCGATAGTTTTTTCTGATAGAATAAATCATTATTATGAATATATCAAATTTTCAGAGTGTAACATCATTTTATTCATAATTTTCTCCAACTTTGAAATAACACGATTATTCTGATACATTTGACATATTCGTTATTTAAGACAAGGGGTAGTTTTCCATAGAAGGGAGGCTTGTAAGTCCATCGCAATAATTTTTTCTGATAGAGTACATTATTATTGTAAACATATCAAATTTTCAGAGTGTAACATCATTTTCTTCATAATTTTCTTCAACTTTGAAATAACACGATTATTCTGATACATTCGATATATTGGTCATTAGAGTCTAGGGGTAGTTTTCCATAGAAGGAAGGCTTGTAAGTCCATCGCGATAGTTTTTTTCTGATAGAGTACATCTTTATTATTAACATATCAAATTTCCAGAGTGTAACATAATTTTCTTTATATTTTTCTTCAACTTCGAATTCACTATATAATAGTTCATATTAATTTTATATAAGATAGGGAAATTTGGTTAGTTTTGACAGAAGGTACTTCGTAGTATATTTTTTTGTTAGAGTAAGTCATTTAGGTCCCTACTCAGGTAGCAATATTCTTTTAATTGTTGAACTAGTGGGAAATATTCAAATTTCTTGAAGGTGTACGGATAAACGAAGTTTCGGCTGCTACGGTCTGGCAGCCGATTTCTCGAAATTGGCTGCTAACTTTAGGCTGCTATCTTCACACCGGTTGTGTAATTCGGTATCCCATTCCGGATTGAAAATTCTAAGGATTGGTTCTTCGGTAAGCTTTTGAATTATTTCTAGTCGAGTTGCTTCACATTGTTTGGTCCATTTAAACTCAATATTTTTTTGTAACAAGGAAGTTATTGGAGCAGCTATGGTTGCGAAATTCTTGATGAATTTTCTAAAATAACTAGCAAGACCTAGAAATTGTCTAACCCCTTTAACATCTTTTGGAGGGGACGTATTCTTCAGAGCTTGTACTTTACTTGTACTGGGTTTAACTGTCCCACATTCCATTATTACGCCCAAAAACTCTACAGATTTCTTAAAAAACTCGCATTTTTCATAATTAAGTGCGAAACCACACTGAGAAAGCTTATCAATGACTTTCTTTAAATAACAAAGACCTTCGATGTTTTCGCAAGGACAAAGTACATCGTCTACATAGACTAGGGCGATACTTTCTTTAAAATCTCCAAGCGCCTTATCAATTGCTGACTGATAACGAGAAGGCGCATTAATGAAGCCAAATGGCATTCTGTTGTATTCATACAACCCGTCAGGATTAATGAAAGCTGTGATATGCTTAGAAGTTTCTTCTATCTCAATCTGATGGAAACCTGATTTCATATCCAGCTTTGAATAAAACTTAGCATTTGCTAACAAGTCTATTTGATTCTGAATTCTAGGTAAGGGATAAATATTTCTTATGACTTTCTTATTGAATTCTCTGTAATCTACGCAAAGTCTGATTTCGCCATTACGCTTTCGGACTAAAACAATAGGGCTTGCATAATTTGATTCACTGTGTCTGATAATCCCTGATTCTAATTGATCTTTTATTATCTCCCTTACTTTCAATCTCTCTTGGTATGCTAAATTTCTGGCGCGAAAAACGACTGGGGACTCATCTTTCAATTGAATTCTCAATTTACTAGTGGTTACTGATTCAGGTTTTGATTTGACCGCATCTTTGATTATTTTAGTTACGTTAATTTTCAACTGCTCGTCCAATCCTGACAGATCCATTTTGAAATCTGTTTTACATGTTAATGAAAAGTACTTTGAATTATATGTTAGCGACGTTTCGAAATCAACGCAACCATCGGTGATTTTAAGTCGAAAATACTCCCCTTTGAAAACGTCTAACCCAATCAGAGCATCAATGTTTTTATGAGGAATCACGTGATCTGCTACTATATTGAATACAATCTCTATAGCTAATTCCTGCTTATAAAATAAGAAATTTGCTTCTCCTATAGTTTTGAATTCAACCTCTTCTATTCCCATTATAGATCTGGTTATCGGTGTTATGTCACAGTTCAATTTATTCGCAATGCTTTCCTTAATTAAAGAAATATCTGACCCAGTATCAATTAGACATGCAATTTGAATGAACTTATTTTTGTGTTTGAGTTCTCCTTCTGGGTACTGGCTAATTTTCGAAGTGTTTTTAGCAATGAAGGTATGATTGTGACAATTCCTTTCTTTTTGTTTGTAGAAACAATTTTCCGCGGTGTGTCCGGTTCTTTTACAGAAGTTGCAATTTAAACTAAATTTCTCGGAGTACGCATGAATGTTACGTTTTTTTGACGATTTGCATTCAAATGATTTGTGGCCATATTTACCGCATTTTCTACATTGTTTGTTAAATGATTCCGTTTTTGAACTATGTGGTCTCTTTCTATTTTCACCTACCGACGTCAATGAAATTGATGTATCACTATCGAAAGAGGAAAGCAGTTTCAGTAGTTCCATTTCATTATTTGGCGATTGCAGTGCAACTCTAGTTTTAACATCACTATTCGCTATATCATGTGTTACTAAACTCAGAATGATTTCCCATGGAAAGCTAGCAAAGAATTTTTTTATTGAGTTAAGTTTCGCTTGCCCATACTCTACGAATGAATTAAATGCTGCGCTATTAATTGCCATACACGCTTTAAGCCTAGTCGCCGGTGTTCCCTTCTCAGGAAATGCAATTTCTAAATCTGTAGAAAAGGTCAACCAATCCCTTGTTAAGGGTTTCCAGTTCAGGTAGAACTTTGCCGCGTGTCCTTTCAAAGCATGACCAGCTTTTAAAACAACAACTGTGTCGGACATACCTGCTTCTATCATAATTCGATTGATTTCATCGATCCATTCTCTTGTAGAAAACGGTGTATCATCGGGATCGAACTGTGCAAAGGACAATTGGCTGTTGATCATTCCATCATTTGATGTGTTACTCGTGCTGGACAAATTCGCCAAAACTTCCATCATCATTAGGGCCGGTATTATAAAACTATTTTGACAGATATCTCGAAGTTAACTTGTGGAATGACGTCACCGTCAAAGTTAACTTCCCATTTCACGAGTTAACTTTATTTGGTGGATGGGGTATCGGTTAAAGTTAAAGTTAAAGTTAACTTTGTAGAAAATGGCGATTTTCGACAGTTCAATGTAAATAATAATATGGCATATAACCTAAGTATTTGATATAACCCAAATTTTATTGTTTGATTTTCCGCAATGATGTTAGCAGGCGATATCCAATTTATTTTTGAGGATCTTTTAACTGATGATGAAGAAGATGCTTTGAATTTTGTTGAAGGCCCTAGGCGAGAAAGGGTATTTAGAAATCGGTTAGACCATTTCGCCTTGTGGAACGAAACGGACTTTAAAAGCCGATTTCGATTATCAAAAGAGTCCGTACTCGTGTTAATGGGTCACATAGAAGCAAATTTACAAAGACCAACTAATAGGTTTGTATTTCTAGCATCTATTTTAATATCTAGTGTAAATTATTATTATTTGTATTTATTGTAGTGTATTATATTGAGTAGTATATTTAAGTATGAAGATAGTTATTGGCTAGTACATGTGGAATATGCGTAGATAAGGATTATTGTACATATGTAATTATGGAAAGGTTCAGTATTGTAATACAGATTTTGAAGTATAGGTGTGTGTCTCATTGATCCCGATAATTTATAACAAACGTTACATTGGCGACGAGAAATGGCAGAAGGAATCGTGGGCAAACTAAGGGAATTTAATCTTTCCACTACAGATTGGTCAATATATAGGGCAAGACTAAACAATTATTTTGCTGCAAATGAATTGGATGGTGAAGAAAATGCGGCGAAGAGGCGTTCAATATTACTCAATATGCTAGACGAAGAAGCATATAAGTTGATGTACGATCTGTGCAGTCCAGAGAAACCCGAACAAAAATCGTTCGATACTTTAGTTCGTTTGTTCGACAAACAAATGCTACCGCAAGAAATCCCATTGGTTGAAAGATACAAATTTTACCAAGCAAGAAAATCCGAAGAGGAATCACCGAGAGAATGGGCAGCACGAGTTCGCAGTCTGGCTGTTAGATGTAAATTTGGAAACGAACTAGATAATTGTCTACGTGATAAATTTTTCTGCGGATATGAAAAAGGACCGGTATTGGATAGACTTTTAGAGGAAAAAATAACAGTTTCCCTGGAAGAAATGGTATCATTGGCGGAAAACAAAATGGCCGCTAAAAATCATTTTCAACAAATAATGGCTACAAGCACCGCCAACAACACCAACGTGAAGACGGAGGCATTCCAGTACATAGAGCGCAGGCGTAGGGATGATAAACCTGAAAACACTAAGATGCTCAGAAGAAGGGAATCTTCAACGCTTTCGGGAAAATGCAGAGCATGTGGAAAACAGGATCATGAAACAGCTAAGTGTTCATTTCGTTATTATATTTGTAGAATCTGTAATAAAAAAGGTCATTTAGCAGTGGTCTGTTCTCAGAACAAATTCAATAAAAATTATGATAAAAACCGACACTATTATGTCGAAGATAGCGGACCATTGACAGATGACGATTTGCAATTGTATTCTATAAAGAAGAATAACGAGAACAATAGTATATTCAAAATTGATTTGCTTATTGAGGAAGTTAAAATAACATTTCAGATAGACACAGGTGCGAGTGTCTCAGCTATATCAGAAAACTGTTATAAAAACAAATTAATTCACCTGCCCTTGTTCAAAACAGATAAGGTATTCTATTTTTATAATGGTATTTCAGTTTTGCCAATTGGATATATAAATGCTGAAATTGTACATAACGCAATAAAAAAATCCTTGAAGATATATGTAATGAAAAATGGCGGCCCTCCAATAGTAGGCCGAGATTTTTTAGTAATGTACAATTTGAAATTTTCCAGTTTGAATTTTATTGGGTCAGGTAGCAGTAAACAATTAGATAAGTTATTAGCGAAATATAAAAAACTTTTTGAACCCGGCTTGGGGAAATTCACTAAGGGTACCGCTTCGATTAAGTTAAAAGATAATGTTATGCCTCAATTCAGGAAATATAGACCAGTGCCGTATGCCATTAAAGAAAAAGTAGAGAACGAATTAAATCGTCTTTTGTCCTTAGGAGTCATCGAACCTGTAGAGTACAGCGATTGGGCAACTCCAGTGGTGCCAGTCCTGAAGAAAGGAGGCCAGGAAGTAAGATTATGCGGAGACTTCAAAGTAACAATTAATCCCTGTATTGAAGTTGATAAATACCCATTGCCTAGGATTGAGGATTTGTTAGGATCCCTGAGCGGTGGTAAGAGATTCTCAAAGTTGGATTTATCACATGCATATCAGCAAGTATGCATTGATGATCAATCCAAAGTATTGTTAACTATATCTACACATAAAGGGTTGTTTAGATATAATCGTTTAACATATGGTGTGGCGTCAGCACCAGCAAAGTTTCAAAAGATTATGGAATCAATGTTATCGGGAGTTGAAGGTGTTGAAATTTTTTTAGATGATATTTTAATCACTGGTCCCAATGATGACATACATCTGAGTAGGTTGGACCAAGTTTTAAGAATTTTAAGTGAGGCCGGATTAAAGTTGAATATCGAGAAATGTGAGTTTTTTAAAAGAAAAATTGAATATTTGGGGTATATAATTGATGAAGAGGGGTTGCATGCATGCAGATCAAAAATAGTGGCCATTCAAAATATTGAGCGACCCAAAAATGTGTCGGAGTTGAAATCTGCGCTAGGATTAATTAACTATTATGGAAAATTCGTGAATAACTTGGCAACTATTTTATCTCCATTATATTCTTTACTTCAAAATAATAAAAAATGGGAATGGTCAGAGCAATGTGAAAGGGCATTTCAGGAAATTAAGAAACTGCTTCAATCTCCTGCAGTTTTGGTTCATTTCAATCCAGAATTGCCCTTAAAATTGACTGTTGATGCTTCAACTGTAGGAGTTGGGGCCGTCTTAAGCCACGAATATCCTGCTGGCGTAGAGAAACCAATAGCATATGCCTCCAGAATTTTAAGTGAGTGTGAAAAAAAGTATTCACAAATTGAAAAAGAAGCTTTAGCTATTATATTTGCAGTTCTAAAGTTTAATCAATACCTTTTTCATAAAAGATTTACTTTAGTTACCGATCATAAGCCCTTGTTGGCAATATTTTCTCCAAATAAAAGCATACCGCAATTTTCAGCAAATAGATTGCGGCGTTGGGCTGTAATTCTCTCAAATTATGACTACACAATTCAATACATCGAGTCAAAAAATAATTCGGCGGACAGTTTGTCTAGGTTAACATCTTTACAACAAGACTTTAAAGATGATGATATTGAGTTAAATTATTGTTTCTTTTTCGAGAATAATGAAGATTTGAACCTCAATTTTGAGAGTATAAAATTGGCTTCAGAAGCTGATGGAATTTTGATAGAGGTTAGTGAGTATGTGAGGAAGGGTTGGCCTAAGTCAAAGAAACAATTAAAACAAGAAATAATACCGTATTTCAATAAAAAAGGGGAATTTAGCATACAAGATAATTGCCTATTCTGGAACCACCGATTAGTAGTTCCACAACAATTAAGGAAAAATATTGTTAACGAGTTGCATTCTACGCATATGGGTATAGTGAAAACCAAAAATTTAGCTAGAGGTTATTTTTGGTGGCCGGGATTAAGTAAAGACATTGAGGATAAAATAAAATCTTGTCAAGCTTGTATGGTACAAGCTAATAATCCACCTAAAACTGAATTGAATGTTTGGAAAGCTCCAAACGCTCAGTGGGAACGGTTGCACTTGGACTTTTTGGGGCCGTTCAAGGGTGCACAGTATTTAATTATCTTGGATGCATATACAAAATGGTTAGAAGTGTTCCCAATGTCCAACATTACCACAGAACACACAATATTGGTTCTTAGAAATTTATTTGCTCGTTTCGGATTACCAAAAACAATTGTTACTGATAATGGTAGATCGTTAACATCTAGTCAATTCGAATATTTTCTTAGTAAAAATAATATTGTTCATATTACCTCTCCCCCATTTCATCCTTCTTCAAACGGTGCTGCAGAAAACTCTGTGAAAACAGTAAAGAATGCTATAACGAGAGCTCTTGACGCGGCTCAGGGATCTGGTGATAAAAACTTAATCCTATGTAGGTTTCTATTTGACTACAGAAACACCCCGCACTGCACCACTGGCGTTAGTCCTGCATTTTTAATGTTTGGTAGACAGTTAAGATCTCGTTTTGATGTACTTACCCATAATGTTGATAATAGAGAGGTTAAGCAAAATATTTCTATGGCTCAACATAATCAGAGGAAATATTATGCGGGAAGTAGAAAAATAGAATTTAGTACAGGAGAATTTGTAAATTGTAGGGATTATAGAAATGTGAATAGAACAAGTTGGATAGTTGGTATGATTTCAAAAAGAATTGGTAAAAGTACATACTTGGTGGAAATACCAGAGTTACAGCGTGTATGGAAGCGTCATGCAAATCAAATAAAAAAAAATACGATAATGTGTAGTAACAGACAACAGGCTGAAAGTTCTGATATTCTACCAAGTCCAAAACATTCTATCAGTAGAAATAATTTTGAACATATGTTACCAAGCTTACCTCTGGATGATACAGAAAGTTCATGTTCACAAAATGTAGTGTCAGAGAAGGAACTTAATGTAGATGTAGTAGAGAGGGAGAGTAGTCAGAATAGTCAAGATAATGTAGTATTAGAACGACCTAAACTTAATGTAGATGTAGTAGAGAGGGAGAGTAGTCAGAATAGTCAAGATAATGTAGTATTAGAACGACCTAAACGAAATGTTAAACCTCCCAATAGACTTGAGTACGCGTAAAATCGTAGTTGTAAATAAAATGTAAATAGTAGATAGATAAGACCCTGAGAGGTTGGGAAATAGCTTAAAGGGGAAGGTATGTAGTGTATTATATTGAGTAGTATATTTAAGTATGAAGATAGTTATTAAGGTTGGCTAGTACATGTGGAATATGCGTAGATAAGGATTATTGTACATATGTAATTATGGAAAGGTTCAGTATTGTAATACAGATTTTGAAGTATAGGTGTGTGTCTCATTGATCCCGATAATTTATAACAAACGTTACAGAAATCATCCTCTATCTCCAGTGACACAAGTGTTAATAACACTCAGGTTTTACGCAACAGGTTCATTCTTGATAGTTGCTGGAGATTTTGGGGATATTCATAAGTCAACGACTAGCAGTATCATTAGAGATGTCACACAGGAAATTGCACTGTTATCGTCTATTTATATAAAAATGCCAGAGACTGATGAAGAGATTTATCAAACCAAAAAAGGATTTTCATGAGATTGCAAAACTTCCTAATGTAATAGGTGCTATTGACTGTACTCATATAAGGATTCAATCACCTGGTAAGTTCATCACAGTTCCAATAATTGTTAAAAAAATTGGTTCAAGCACTGACGTGAAGTCAGAAGCTTTTGCGCGTATGTTCTATTGTCCATTATCCTGTATTGGACACTCTTCTTAATCGAATTTACCATGATGAATTATATTGTCTATTCTCCTGTATTGGACACTCTTCTCAATCGAATTCACCATGATGAATTCTATTGTCCATTCTCCTGTATTGGAGACTCTTCTTAATCGAATTTGCCATGATGAATTCTATTGTCCAGAATGGACAATAGAATTCTATTGTCCAGAATGGACAATAGAATTCATCATGGCAAATTCGATTAAGAAGAGTCTCCAATACAGGAGAATGGACAATAGAATTCATCATGGTGAATTCGATTGAGAAGAGTGTCCAATACAGGAGAATAGACAATAGAATTCATCATGGTAAATTCGATTAAGAAGAGTGTCCAATACAGGAGAATGGACAATAGAACATACGCGCAAAAGCTCCTGACTTCACGTCAGTGCTTGAACCAATTTTTTTTTTCGATTAAAAGGGTCCAATCAGGAGAACGGACAATAGAATTCATCATGGTAAATTCGATTAAGAAGAGCAAAAGCTCCTGATTCACGTCAGTGCTTGAACCAATTTTTTTTTCGATTAAGAGTGTCCAATACAGGAGAATGGACAATAGAACATACGCGCAAAAGCTCCTGACTTCACGTCAGTGCTTGAACCAATTTTTTTTTCGATTAAGAGGGTCCAATCAGGAGAAGGGACAATAGAATTCATCATGGTAAATTCGATTAAGAAGAGCAAAAGCTCCTGATTCACGTCAGTGCTTGAACCAATTTTTTTGTTTCGATTAAGAGTGTCCAATACAGGAGAATAGACAATAGAATTCACCATGGTAAATTCGATTAAAAGTGTCCCATACAGGAGAATGGACAACAGAACATACGCGCAAAAGCTCCTGACTTCAACTCAGTGCTTGAACCAATTTTTTTTTCGATTAAGAGGGTCCAATATAGGAGAATGGACAATAGAATTCAGTATGGTTAATTTGATTAAGATTATCTAATACAGGAGACTGGACAATAGAACATATGCGTAAACGCTTATTTTGACTTCACATCAGTGCTTGAACCAATTTTTTTTTTAATTTTCTAGGGGTACGGTTTTTTACAAAATTTACACACGTCTTTATGTTGATATTTTACTTCTATTTACTAAGTTTCATTTTGATCAGGTCAAAATAAGGAAAAATCATTGTATACAAAATTTATTCAAAACAAAAACGAAACGAAACATGAAAAAATTAAAAAAAAACTAAACATTAACAGAACAAAACTTAAAAAAAAATGGGTTCAAGCCCTGTGGACAGGAGCTTTCTGGCGCTCTAGTTCAAACAGACAAATTATATCTCCGAAAGTATTGGTTTCTCAGAGTTGGGAATTATATCAATGTATTCATATAATAGAACTGCATCCTAAAGGAAATTCAATTCAAATAATAGTTTATTTATCAAGATTAAATGAGCAATCATGAGAATGAGAAAAGCACCATGGAAGAAATCAAATTAAATCTGGTCAATTTTGCCCAATAACGAACTCAACCGAGATATTCATCTCCCTAAACTACTCTGAAAATTTCAACTACCTACCTCATTCCGTTCGAGAGTTATATCTATGTCTATGGATGAAAAGCAGTCTCACTACTCTCAGATCTCTTATTTCATGTTCAGTTCCGAAATGTAAGAATTTTCTGAGAAAAACTAATATCGGAGCAAACAACTGAGATTTAACTCACTTCGCTCACAATTCTCAGGAACATCATTTGACATTATGACAATTCATATTCATACATAGAATAATATCATTCTGTGACAACGTTGAAATACGATTTATTATTGAAATTTTGAAAAATCATATCTGAGATTTTTCTCACTTCGCTCACAATTCTTCAATTGAACATCATTTGACATTATGACAATTCATATTCATACATAGAATAATATTATTCTGTGACAACGTTGAAATACGATTTATTATTGAAATTTTGAAAAATCATATCTCCGAAAGTATTAGCTTGTTAGAGTTAAAAATGATATGATTGGATTCTCATGATAAAACTTTTTATTAAAAAAAATTTAATTTGGAATTTGTTCCGTAAAAAAAAAATTTTTTTTTTGTTACTCCGAAACCATTTGTCCGATTTTGCCCAATAACGAACTTAGCCGAGATATTTATCCCCCAAACCTACTCTGAAAATTTCAACTCTCTAGCTCATTCCGTTCGAGAGTTATCGTGCCTACGGCCGGCCGGACCGGCCGGCCGGACCGGCCGGACCGGCCGGCCGGACAGAATGAATTTCGACCACGGATTCTTGATCAGTGAGTCGAACCAAATCGTTTAAGACCATTTTCATCGAAATATTCGAAAATTACAGACATTTGGGCAAATTGATAAGCACTCAGTTCCGAGGAACTAGAGCGCCAAAAAATTAAACATATAAATAATAATACTTTAAAAATATTCTGAAACATCGTCTTTCGACGATGTTTCGCATTCCATTCCATTGTTTACTACTGTTTCCCTTACAATCTCTTTCTGTGGTACCTCTTCAGGTAAGGGGGCCGGCTGAGCTGCCACAGGCGGTTGTGTTTTATTTATATTTTTAATACTAGTGGGGTTTTTATTTATCCCCCATGACCCCCTTACCATTCTCCCCCTTCCTCTCCATACCCTTCCTCTCCCCCCCCTTCGACGATTATTGATATTTGCTCTTTCTTTTATCTGAAATTTGAATATATACTCATATTAGCCAGATCAAATTTGATATTGATATTATTTTACTGATACTACATGGTCTCAAATTTTAGTATAAAATTTTTTATTTGTAGTAATAATCACTTGAAAATTTCATTATAATACATTTCTTTCATATTGCATCTCAAGGGTGTAGCCGGTGGGGAGGGGGGGTTCTTACCTAACTATTTTCATTATCATAAATTTTTTTTTATAATTTGAAACATATAAATTTAAATTAAGCTTGAAATTTTTAGTTGTACGAGGGTATGTAGTTTGTGTAATAATATACCTCTCTTGGAAATTTACTCTAAATAAATTGATCAGAAACATTGCAGGAAATTGATTATGTAGATGAAAATTTTCCATTAAATGAATTCTTGAGTAGTAGGCTATGAAAATTTAAAATTTGCTATATCTGATATACGAACAGACGTAGAATATTGACGTTCAAAATTTCTTATCCTACTTGACCTCGATTTTTTTTTAACGCGCGTTACTAAGCTATTTGAAAATAGCCCCCCCCCCCCCCCCCCCGAAATTAATTCCTGGCTAGGCACTTGGTTTAAGTTATTATTATTTTTATTATATGGTTCTATGCTTATATGGTTCTATGTGATTACTGATTAAGGTTTTTAAGTTCTGTGTTTTTAAGGTTATGTCTGCATGCTCAATAGATGCATAGAATTTTGCATCTTGCCTTCTAATAGTTCTAACTACTGAATCTCAGCTGAAATTGGTAAAATGAATACCACTATTATGTTATCTTGTTTGTAGGTAAACTTTTGAAATTTGAGGAAGAAATATACTAAAACTAGATATGCTTATAGTTGGCTCTAGTTGATGAAAACCTTGTGACAAATGAAAAGATCAAGAAGGCTGTAAAACCTTAAAACATTTCACTATAAAATTTTCCTATGAAGATTATGATGGAATTTGGTAATATTTTAATAACATAAGTTTCGTTGAATCACAATAAAGTTCACATATGTTTTTTTTTTCAATCTAAATATCTAATCGATTAATCGTAAATGAATAGGTGTGTTTTTATTTCCAAGTATTCATTTACTTTACGAAAACAAAAACACACCTATTCTTTTACGAATAATCGATAAGACATTTCGATTGAATAAAAAAAACGTACCCAATATTTCATTATTTTATTATCTATCAAAATTGGATGAGGAAAGTTTAGAAAAGGAATAATGTTTCATAAATAATGAAGGTTGATTGTTGAAATATAATTTAGAAGTATTTTAGTTTTGTTTTTCTAGAAAATGGATGCGACCGCAGAAAGAGGAAAATGGTATATGCTGTACAGATTTTGTAGAAAACTGAAAAAATACCTGAAAGAATACTTAAGTCGTCATTTCCGGAACAAATTTTTTGTCGCACAAAGTCTTTCAAGGAACGTTTTGGGAATACATTTGTGCTATTAAGGTGGTGTATATTTTATGTTACTGTCTTTTTTAAATTTTTTTATAATTTGTGGATATTAGCAAAAAAGGAAAATATGAATTTATAAAATTTATTATGATGTTCTTATAC
Source organism: Halyzia sedecimguttata (assembly GCA_937662695.2). Taxonomy (NCBI): domain Eukaryota; kingdom Metazoa; phylum Arthropoda; class Insecta; order Coleoptera; family Coccinellidae; genus Halyzia; species Halyzia sedecimguttata. The sequence continues at coordinate 1,348,806 of OW569416.2, read as the reverse complement.
TCACCACTCTATTTACTGATTCAGACATATTTTTAATTGCAGACAGCCAATCCTGTAATTGCTGAAAAGAAATATGATTTTTAGATTCGGTTTTTACATCAATAATTGTTATAAAAATATTTCGATATAACCTATGTATAAAAATTCTTAATTTAGATTTATTATAGAGGAATGGAAGGATTTTCAATTATATTGACATATTATCTTGAAAATTTATAATAGTATTGATGATTATTCAAAATTAATTAAAGGATTTCTATTCAACTTACCTGATTATTCATTTTCGTAGATGTTAGTTTTTTAGAAGAAACAAAATATAATATAATAATAAAATGGCGTTTGTATTGGGTAATTTGATTTTCATTTAATAAATCAAATATTTTATGATCCAAAATCACATCATGGGAATATAGAATTATAAATATGTCATAAACCTATAATTTTAAAGAAGAGGCTGAGTTCATTATTTAAAAAAAAAATATTGAATCAGCGAATGTATTAATGATAACTATTATAATAAATAACATCATAATAATAATATTATATAGCAATATTAACGATAAAGGTGTTTTGATGTTTGAGCGTGTTAATATTCGAGATCATCATAATATAAGAGTTACGTACATATAATTTTTTTGATATTTACTTGGTTAAAATAATTTTTGCGTACATATAATTTTTTTGATATTTAATTTTTTAATGAAACCAATTAATTCTCGATTGAATCTTATTGATTTATATTAATAGTATGATGAAATAATTAATCACAAAATTGGGAGACCATGGGCCAATTACTGTGTGAAAGAAACTATCAGAGATGTGATGTAGCAATCCACTCTAACAGTCAAGCTACTATTAAAGCTCTGAGCTCCCATGTTAACGAATCCAAACTAAAATGAGAGTGCCGAAGAAAACTCAATGAAGTAGGCAAGAACTACAGGGTCTATTTGGTCTGGGTTCCTGGACTTGCTGAAATCATAGGAAATGAGAAGACAAATCCAAGAGATACTTGGACCTTATTAAGAGCACGCTGCACTTCCTCACAGGACACTGCGGCCTCAGGAAGCAAACATATGATGAGATTAGGGCTAGTAGAAATTGACGAGTGCAGATTCTTTTGGGAGGAGGATAAAACTCCTGATCACCTTATAACGGAATGCTTCGCCATCTCCAACCAACTTAAGGAATGCTTTGGGCAAGAAATTTGCAGGAGCGAAGACGTAGTCTTTTTGAAGCCATTCCAGATACTGGAGTTCATCAGAACTCTGGAATTGGAAGGTGAGCTATAGATGGTAATGACATCGATAGCTTTGAAGGGGGACACAATAGACTTGAAGGTCGCAGCGCAACATAACCCCCTAAAATAATATACTATATACAATATATTTATATATGTTGTAAATTTAATGGTCCTTGATGGATAGTTTTCATCTATTATAATTTATTTTTTAATTTTGAGATTTACTAGCAGAAGTTATTTTTGCGCGTATGTTCTGGGGAACATACGCGTTATAGTTTTGCCCAAATGTGAAATTTAATTCTGTGGTGCCGTCCGGCCGTCCGGCCGTCCGGCCGTTGCCACGATAACTTGAGAACGAAAAGAGCCAGCGACTTGAAATTTTCGGGGTGGGTTGCGCATCCCAATACGACGGACAAGTTCGTTAATGGGTATAATCGGCCCAATGGTTTCCGAGTAATAATTTTGTTTTCAACCAAAATAAATCCGATCGAATTTAAACTTGGTGAATAGTTGTAGAATATAGACCTAAGCACGTTCGTGCAATTTTGTGAGAATCGTATTGCTAGAAAATTATTAAAAAATTATTAAAAAATATTTTTGTTGTCACGATAACCTGAGAACGGAAGGAGATAGCGGCTTGAAAATTTCAGGTTAGGTTGTGCATCTGAATGCGACATTTGAGTTTGAGCATAATCGTCCAAACGGTTTTAGAGTTATAGCCATCTAAAATTTTCTGAAATTTGGTAGTTTTTTGTTCCTCATTAACTCGAAGAATACAAAACCGATTGAATTCAAACATTGCTATTAGTTGAAGAATGCCAACGCGAAAATTCTCGCAGAATTTCGTGAGGATGGTATAACTAGAAAATTAAAAAAAAAATAGTTGAAAATTATTGAAAACAAATCTATATATCATAAACTATTCGTCCGGCATGGCTGAAATTTTGGAACAGCCTTCAGAACCTAACTCTACTGCAGAATTCCAAGTTTGAACATGATCGGATCTATATTGTTGGAGAACCGGGCAGCCTTTTGTGAGTTTGGTTGCGTAGTGGTAGCCAAGTGTAGCGTGTAGCGGATGGGAATCGTCGTATGATAATATGTAGTCTATGGTCGTATTTTTGCGAGAAGCTTCAAAAATAAATATATGAATGTCATGATGACATATTTTCGCTCGTATATTATGGGATAATCGTCTTATTTCATCACAAATCTATGGGAGATGATAGCCCTACATTAGTGGTCAGACCTGGTTTTGAAAGAGATCCTCCTTAGGAGGAGGCAACTAAATATTGAAGGGATTTCTATGAACAAGAGTGAATATCTTTGAGAAATAGAGAAGGCGATTCTTCTTCAAGAGATCCATGTGCCTTCAGAGGAGTATATTTGCGAGAGGGGACTTTTGAAAGGTTATGTATTATTTTTAATATGATATCGCTGAAATTTTGCTGAAGGCTTCTGATCTTGTAAGGTGAGAGGCTCATTTGTGGATATTGAATCCTGTGATGGGTAGAGAGGAATTTTAGGCCATGTAGGCCATTAAGGCCCACTTGCACGAATGCGGGTTATCTAATTAAATCCGGATTAACTCTAAACCTAGGGTTAAATTGATAATAGGTCTTGCACCTTCAAAAGTTAGAGCCTAACCCTGGGTTAAAACTATAAAAATTTAACCCGGCAAAATAGCAGGGTTAAATGGCTAAGTCCGGGTTAGTCATGTAAAAATTGACATTTCTAATTTAAATAGTTTCGATTTGTGATGAATTTCTGGTAAATAATAAATATTAGCAGTGATCGGTAAATTGCTTGTGTGGTATTTTTGAGAATGATTCATGATTAATGGATATACTACAAACTACATTCTGATCTACGCATGCGCCCCGTTTTAACCTCAACATCAAAGATTAAAGAGAATAATCTTTGCTCAACATCGAATCTGAAATCTGAAACGTAAACAAAATATTCTCAATCCACGAAGTACGAACGAGTATTCCTTCCGTTGAAAATAATCGAGATTACCTTGTATTTGAAGATTGGAGGAATCTAGAAATATTGTTTACGTATGTGAAAGAAATTCCAAATTATGGAGAACTGTGGAAAAGTTGTTCAGAAAGAAGATATCTGGTATATGTCCTTCAGGATTTCTGGCTAAAAATCAGCAGTAAGTAATAGAAGTGAATTGAATGAATTACTTTACTCAGAGAAATCCAAGTCTTAATATTTCCTTTCAGGTTGGAATGAATTAAGGTCCAGTTGACGTAGAGCAAAAAAGTAATGCTTTTCGACAAATAGAATGCATGAGTTACTCTTGGAGTTACTGCAGATAGAATTCTTAAAAACAAGGTATATGGAACTTAGTCGATTGAATATTTGTGAAGCTTAAGTATATCTCATGAGAAAATTTAATATTGATAAGAGGCAACCAAGATGACATGAACACTAAAATTTTTAAAGTTCAAAAGTGGAATAGCCAAGAAGAAAATCTAGTGTTTCTATTCAAACAAATCTGTTTTCCTGATATCATGGGTCTCTTACGATCCATCATCAGGGTGTTTGGATGCCAGCGTGTACCTATATAATAGGCATTTTTAACGAAACATTTTAATTTTTCTAATTGCAGAATATTTTAAAATATAGGAGTAGAAGGCGATGCAATATAACATGTGTGTAGGTATATATTATGTATATTGTTTTCCCGTGGAACTTCAGGTATATGTTTCTTAAATGCTTGTTGCTTAGCATGCTTAACAATGAATACCTCTGAAGAACAGATTTTACTAATATTATAATAGAATGGCTTGATAATTCAACGCTAACTTTGAAAATGATGTATCCTAGTGTTGCGGAGGAAAATCCAAGTATATTTTACAACGAGAAGTAGTATATAAGGAAACGGAGAAAGTCAGTTATCATATTTTAATAATAATCTATATACAAGTATGTATCCTCCCTGCAGTGTTTCACGAATCCTCCATGATTATGTGGGCAGCAGTGGTCCAAACTCGAAAAAATGTATTGCATGCTGCTTGATGTAGTATTGAATTTTCAAAATGAATGTTATTCTTGATCTCTCTTGAAGTAAATAATCGAATATGTTAATAGAGTTTTATTCGAAATTATTTCCTTTGTTTGTATTACGGCTTCAGTGAGGTATACAAATTTTTTGTTCACTGAGGGCTGATATATTTTACGACCTGTAAACTGTCAAGTAGCCTTACCGAAAGGAAAGTAATCTGTAAATGTTCACTTTAAAGGGGATCAGTAAATTCAACGAGCACATAGTTGACGAATACTTTACGGAGAGGTTGAATAAATCGGCCCTTAGTAGATAGTATAAAACAATTTATAGATTGGTATCTAAATAAATGAATCTTATTTTCACAATAACTCTTTTCCCCTAACCCATGAAAACAAATTTTCACAGACAATTTACATGAATCATTAGCTTCAAACGTTCATTATCTTGAAATACAAATGAATAAGTGGAAATTTAATTTTAATATTTCAATATTGAATGGAATATTTAGAGTTTATCTATAATTTCAGATATCTCATCTCATCAACGAGTGACAAAAGTATTGAAATTGATTATGCATTAAACGATGTGTTCAAATGTCAAATTATTACCATATTCCATATCGACAGACATTCTTGTAATGATTATGAAGAATTAAAAAGGTTTGATGGCTAATATAAAAATTTGTTCAAGCACTGACGTGAAGTCAGGAGCTTTTGCGCGTATGTTCTATTGTCCATTCTTCTGTATTGGACACCCTTAATCGAGTTTACCATGGTAGGGTGTCCAATACAGAAGAATGGACAATAGAACATTGGTTCAAGCACTGACGTGAATCAGGAGCTTTTGCTCTTCTTAATCGAATTTACCATGATGAATTCTATTGTCCGTTCTCCTGATTGGACCCTTTTAATCGAAAAAAAAAATTGGTTCAAGCACTGACGTGAAGTCAGGAGCTTTTGCGCGTATGTTCTATTGTCCATACTCCTGTAATGAACACTCTTCTTAATCGAATTTACCATGATGAATTCTATTGTCTATTCTCCTGTATTGGACACTCTTCTCAATCGAATTCACCATGATGAATTCTATTGTCCATTCTCCTGTATTGGAGACTCTTCTTAATCGAATTTACCAAGATGAATTCTATTGTCCAGAATGGACAATAGATTTCATCTTGGTAAATTCGATTAAGAAGAGTCTCCAATACAGGAGAATAGACAATAAAAATCATCATGGTGAATTCGATTGAGTAGAGTGTCCAATACAGGAGAATAGACAATAGAATTCATCATGGTAAATTCGATTAAGAAGAGTGTTCATTACAGGAGTATGGACAATAGAACATACGCGCAAAAGCTCCTGACTTCACGTCAGTGCTTGAACCAATTTTTTTTATTATTTACTATATTTTGAGTGCGAATTTTTTTGGTATATTATATAAGATATGAAATGGTCACTATCGTTTATATGTAAAATTATCTCCATTTCATTATTGCTGCTTTTACTAGAGGATATGCCCTTCCGCATGGAAAAATGTAACTATTATTTTTCATAGTAACTATATGATAGTGTTATATCAAAAGAATATATATACCAATGGAACTGGTTTGTTTGTACATTATTATTATAATTATACATATCACAGTAAGCGGCCTAGGCCGATGTAACTGCATAACTTTGTTATAAAATTCTAAAAGTGATTCCGTAAGATCTATATGTCTCATTCAATCTGATTCGTTTGTTGAATGCAACATTTGAATTTGTTTATAGGTATAAGCGGCCACATGGTTTTGAAGTTATAACTGTCAGATATTTGGTTGTTATTTCCTCAACAACTCGAAAAATACAAAACCGATTGAATTAAAACATGATTATTAGTTTTTTAATGCCAACGTGATATTTTTTACTAATTTTCTTGAGGATCATATTACTAAAAATTTTTTATGTTCAAAAAAAAAAACTATGTTTATTTATTTAGTTCTTTTTATTAAAAATTTGTATTGCAAGTTTTATATAAATTCGATTTTTCTCAATAAAAATAATGAAACATTTACAAAAGTTATAATTATAAAAAATTATCAATATTTCTCAAATAACAGAAACAAAATATTTTAATTTATTTTGATTAATTATTGCATACTGCATAAATTAAGTTTAAATTATAATAAGAAAATATTAATATATATATAATAATATTATTAATACTATTTTTTTCTTGTAATTATTTTTGAAACCCTTATCTATTATTCCATATATATTCCATTGAACTTGGCTTTGATAAATTTATGATCATGTAAATTTTTAATAGAAGATAAGAAATGACTGATTTGTCATATTTTTGATGAATATATAAAGTTTGTGGAAAGATTGCACTTAATAATTATTTACAAAATTTATAGAAATTATTGTGGAAAACTAGCGAACAGAAGTTTACAAATTGTATAGATACATGATTCGTCTTTTGTTTTTTTTTAATGCATTATCATAATTGTTGGAAAGGAATTAATATTCTGATAAATAACGATTGTTTAGGTATCAAAGAAAAAATTGATTGGAAACCTCTTTTCTAAAATATAATAACATGTTGTATAAAATGAAATTGTATAAAATAGAATAAGATAATTGTAGCCATAAATTAGTAGGTTTATACAGGAAAAAAAATTATTGAAATTAATATGGCATATGAGCAAACAGAGGTTCCCAAATTTTGTGTACATTCGTTAGAAATTTTTTTTTAACGAATTGACATAAATAATTGATGGAAAGAAGTTAATATTTTATTATATAATGTTTATTTATGTATGAAAGAAAAAAAAAATTATTTGGAAACCTCTTTTCTTAAATAAAATTACAAGTTATATAAAAATAAAATAAAATTGTTTTTTTAAAATAGAATACGATAGATGTAGCCATAATTTAGTTCAGGATTTGACAATTTTGTACACTGTAAAATAACAAATTTTTTCATTATTATAATATTATTTTCAAAAGTTTCTATCTCCAAAACGTTGTTTTAAACAAACAGAAAATGATTTTTTTTCAAATGAAACAAAAACAAGTTCAAAATTAAAATTAGTTGATAATTTTTGGAATTCAGAGTTGAATTCGATTGAACTAAAAAAGAAAAAAATTATATAAAACAGTTGGCAATCAAATCTGAGTTAAGTTTTATATTTACCTGGATACTCTAAATACAGTACCTATTTATTGATATATTTTGAGGAAATTTGACTAAAGGAAGAGCTTCGTTTGGGTTTATTCTAAATTTTTCATTTTTTCTAAATAGATGCTTCAAAGATATTTCTTCAAGTTTACCAAAGATCAAGTTTCGTTTGAATGTGTTCTAAATTTTTCATTTCTATTAATTTCATTCTTCACTAATATTCTTGATAGTTGATCAAAGGTGGAGTTTCGTTTGGAAATGTTCTAAATATTTCATATATTCTGATTATATCCACAATATTCTTGATTTTGATGCAATTTCTCCTTAGTATGCATAATATAACTTCACATCAGATTTCTAAGGTATTTTCTTCATTAACTGCTAGACAAATAGACGTTCTGCAAAGAAAAATTGATTAATTTTTAGGATTTAGGAATTATCATATCTGAAAAGTGTTAACCGTAGAGTTCATAATAATTCTACGATTATTTGGCAATTTATAATATTCTGAGGTTCTAATAACAAATTTTAAAATTAATTAATTCTTTTTAATTTTTTGCTAACTTATTCTCAAACATTTTTTAAAGGTAATTTATTAAAAGAATTTAATAATTAGAATTAGTCTTGATTATCATTGAACATTTGTACTACATGATAGACTCTCCTCTGTTAATTTTGTAATTATGAAGTTTGAGAAAAGACTTATATATATATATATACAAAGAGAATAACGCTTTTAGGAAGCTATACATATTATGTTTTTCTTCAATTGCCTGATTGATTTTTAATTATACAGGGATAAATATCAGAAACCTTCATTTAAAGTTATCTCTTATTTGAAAAGTAAATCGCTAAAGAAATTACATATAGTTATTAGACAATTGAAATAAATAAGTTAGCTTTATAATAATTATAATTTCATTAATACTTACCAATGAGGAGAGAAATCAATAAATACGGGTGATTTTGCTACATATTTCAATCTTAATTTATTTCATCGAAGTAAACATTATCGAGATGCAGTGGATTTAAGAAATTCTTCTTCCTTCTTTTTAACAATATAGTGTATAGATGTCAATTTTCATTCCATATATTAATCTGTAAAAATATGTGAAGTTTGAAATAAATATGTTGTCTATAAATTGACACTTTCATGAATTCTTACCTATGAGGAAGTAAACTTGAAACAATAAATTTATAAGAATCTGCCATATACAATTCCAATGATCTTGTTTGTTTGAGATTAATGAAGAATCAGGTGTGTTGTAGGATTTCTTCTTCAGGAGTAGAGTTTGGAATAGATGATAAATGTTAAGTTATTTTAACAGTTAATGTCAATCACAAGTTCATAAAACTGATTGATAGAATACATAAAATATGAAAGTAGAATGAACTAAATAATATAACAAAACAATATAGAGAAAGAGATAGAACCCTACCGAGCAGAGGTTTCTAAAATTTGTGACCCTAAACATAATTTGATAGTAACTACATTTGCACATTATATAAATTTTCTATAACGTTTTAAACAAAAAAATTAGTAAATAAGTAATTTAAATTAGAAACCTCTACTCTATAATGTAACTACACTATGTTTTAAATATATAACAATGCTGATATAGATAACTAAATTAGTAAATGTAATTATATATACTATATGAGAGTTTCTGGAAGGAAGTAGAGGGTAGAAGTTGGAATTAAGATGTGAAGAATTCTTGAGTTATGAAGGTTGTAGAATGTTTGTTGGTTCTTTCCATACTTTCTTACATAGATTTTATTAATTGAAGGTTGTCCTTTATCTAAAATATTATATCTGAATTAAATTAATTTGTTTTTGGGTATTTACTGAGAAGTTTTAAAGAATTGCTATAAAAGAAAATTCTAGTGAAAGGAAATTTTTAAGATTACCAGATCATAAAGATTGAGAAAGTGTTGTATTATACTTGCAACATACTGTGTTTTCCCATTTGATTATACTTCAGTTCTGATTTTACCATAGGATAAACAGTTTATGCCAATCTGGACCAAGATACGTAAATTTTTGGTGTTGTGGATGGTACCAAAATGATTTTGTTTGTTGTATACTTAAATTAGTAGTCGAGAGTTTTCCATCATCTGAAAAATGATATATGACGTACATATATTGCTTAAAATCACAATAAGCATGGACTTTTGAGAAATTTGAAAAAGTAGTTTCTTATAATCTGATTTCAAAATTTACCTATAACTTAAGGAAGAATCTTAAATCAATGGACTGAGGTGAATTTATTCCTATTTCCTCCTTTCGACATGATGATATTATTGACATATTCCGCTGCGCTTTACAATTTCTTCTTTCTTCTCGTTTATAGCATTTCTCGTGAATCTATGACGATTTTCCTTTCTCGTTAATTTGTAGAGTTCTTGTGTGTTTCAAGCACATGAAGTTTTACGATTCATATGATAATTTCAGATGACAATAATTGAGTAATTGACACTTATGTTTCATGGAAAAAATTTATTATTCTATATGTAATTATTTCAAATAAGCCATATTGTTTTGATTTGTGGAGAGAGGTGCATCAATTGATGAACCTGGTCAACTTTCGGCATGTGTCTGCATTTGGCAACTTGTTATACCGTTAAAAAGGACAGGCATCTTTTTGCGAGGGATGTAATTCCCTTTTTACCTCAGCACTCTTGGATCTATCAACGAGCTTATTTTAATAATTATATTTGATTACCAAGAAATTCGGTTAGAGCACAAAAAATAATTTAATTTACAATAACAAAAATCGCACATTCTAAATGTCAATTACTCAATTATTTTTTTTAAACACTGGAAATAAGCATATATATTATTAATAATAGTGATGTTCATATGAAATAGTTATGTATATTTCATTCAATGTTAAAAATACTTGATATGCAGATATTTGCAAAACAGCATTTTACTTTTGTCGATTAAGAACCAGCATCACACAACATGTTGCTGCCCATTTTGAGATAGTCGTATTGACACGCTTGCGAATAACGACACTCCTCGTCACATGAGCAATAGTAAAATAATGGTTCATAATAAATGGCAGCTTAAATTTGAATGTGTCATCTATTCACTTTAGCGAAAAATTGATTTATGCGATGCTGGTTCTTAACTGACAATATGTATTTATTTCAATGCTGCATAAGTGTTTTGTGCAGATGAAATAATGATAAAATTACAAATATCATTATGTTTTATATAAGTTGAGTCACTGACATGTTTGATTCAATCATTATTTTTTCAGTTGAATTAACCACACTGTTTTGATCTTTTGAGGTGAGAGGCGCATTTGTCATTATTGAATCTCGTGATGGGTAGAGAGGCATTTTAGGCCAGTTTTTCTATCACTAATGAGATCTTTATGTTTTACCTCAACACCTATAGATCTATCAATGGGCATTCATTATTTAAGATTAAGTAATAGAACATTACTGGAATTTAATTGAATTTTATTCAATATGTTAGTAACTAAACTTATAATTTTCTTTACTTTGATTATTTAAATATGACTTTAATTCAAGCAATATTTTTCTAGAATAATTATGTATTCTTCACCCAAAGAAGAATTGAAGATAGACAATGTGTTAATTTTTTCATCATTACATTCTATCCAATGATTTTCTCTTTGTCTTATAACAGATATATAATGACCATTATTGTCCTCTCCTTGATGTTTTATTATACATTTAATTTTAAATATATGGTCATCGATTTTAACCATATTTGAATTTAGTTCTCTAATTCTTGTTTTCAATTTGACCACAGATCCTCCGATCTGAACAATTCTCGAAAGAACCAAAAAAACGTATTTGTTTACATATTGTAGTTTTTTTCGAACAGAAATAATTCTGTTACATGTGTTACAGTATGTAGTATTTTCTTGACATTCCAATAGATCATTGAACGATATTTCATCTAAGTTTGGAATATTTAAGAAATGGAAAAGTTTCGTTTCGTTAATAGAATTTGGATGATCACATTGATCACAATAGGAAATTTCGTTAATTGTTAATTTTAAATTAGAAACAAAATCATCGTCTAACTTTTCGAAAAGAAACTGTAAAAATTCTTGAACGTCCTGTTGAAATGGTTCGCTGAACATAACATTAACAGAAGCTCTTATAATTTCTGTAGTTCTGGACATTTTATCCATAACTAAAAATATATTTCGATTAATATCAGAATTTCTTTTATCAACTGATTTTCTAAATTCCAATAGAGAAAGTAGACATTGTATAGCAGAATTCGAATAGCATGAAACTCTGTCTGTATTATATAAGCCTTCATGTATATATTCATTATTGTAGTTTTGAGATGTTATATCAGAAATTTCAATATAATCATCATTTGCGTTTATATTTTCATTTTGTTTGGGATTTATTTTTTTCGACTTATGATTATGATTAACGATTTGATTATTTGGTAGTGGTGGTGAAATTTTCATGTCCTCATGAGATATTGTTTCCGAATTCTGTTCTGTATTGAGCTTTACGCTCAACGTGTGGTTATCAACTAAATTTTGTTCTTTGATCGTTGGGGATTTTGTATTTGTCAATATTATACAAAGTGGCTTGTGGTAACTGAACGTCGAACCATACAACATTGTTTCTATATTAGATATATTAGAGAAGCACCAATCAATATTAGTTCCTCCATAAGTTGTTTGAATATTTTTCGGAGTTACACATTGTAAATTCCAAAAATTAAACAAATTGATGTGTCTATTAATTTTGTTCAAATCGACGTTCATGTCACCAATAAAGATTTTTAGTAAACATGAATGATGTAGCGCATCATTCAATACTTTTTGAGTAAGACTAAACGATACTCGGGGAGAATTATAGATGACAAAATAAGATGTATTGTTGAAATCGAAACGAATTAATTCTATATGTCCTTTTTCTTCTCTCTCAATGAACTTTGATACGTTGCATATCTTGTTACTAATTGTTTTCGATGCAGCAATGAATACACCACCGGCCGTTCGTCTTTGATTACAATCTATTCTGGAGATTTCTCGTAAATTCGGAGGTAGATTATATACATCAGTAGGAAGTGTCCAAGTTTCAACCAGGAGAAGTAAATCAGCCGTTGCGAAAAATGGATCACTTAGTAAATCGAGAATATGTTTATGTAAACTTTGTACATTATGATACATAATTCTTTCTCCCGACGTGTGTCGAAAACATTCAAATCTAGTATTTAATTTTGCAGTTGTTTCTAATCTTTGAATTTCGTCGAAAATTGCACGATCGTCATTTAATTTATTGAATTCTCTTTTTGGAGGTACAAATTTACCATGAATTAATAAGCCTTCTGCTTTTGTTGCTCGACTACAAGCCACATACAGTGCAGCTCTAGAAAGACCTCTTGGTCCAATCGTGACAATAACATTTTCATAAGTGCTGCCTTGACTTTTATGAATAGTTATACCTTCTGCCACAATTAGTGGAAATTGACGTCTATATAACTGCAAACTAGAATTTTTATTCGTTGTAACTACTTTCTTTATGGTGTCAATCGGTGTCAAGTTTGACATCAAATTACGATTCTCAATCAGTTGTTTTTGAACATTGCGAACCTCACGTCCGATGCGACTTTCGTCAAATTCAATCCATACTCGCATTGGTATCTTTGTTCCTGTTTTTGGATTTGTACCATAATCAATTATTCTTAGAATACCTGTAGCACCGTTCACTAAACCATCACTTGTATTAACGTTGTTAGTCATCATGTAACGAGCGCCTAGTTTTAATGTTAACCGTGAACACAGACCATAAGTATCTGATGTTTTTTTCTCGCTTACGGAATTTTTTAAATGATTTTTGGCAGCTTCAGTACCGCTTCCATAAACGACATCGAATGCGTTCGATATAGCACATTCGGAATTCATTTTAGAAAGTCTGAAATCGTTGAAATTGTTGACTTCATTGTTAGAGTAAAATAGGTAGACTGTTTTGTCTTTATGCGGGGGTAAAACAGAAACTATCCTACTTTCAAAAAGTGTTACATCTTGTGGGGTCATCGTACACGATGCCATATTATTTAGGGCTTGAGCAAAGACTAAATCATTTTTTTGACGCATAATTTCTGTCATTTGGAACATTTTGAACATGTCCCATAAATGAGTTCCTTGAAAAATTGCGTAAGGATTTTTCATTGTCCTTTTATTTTCTTTAAAAATTTTACAATCGCCTACTGGAGATAATTGCCTCAAATCTCCGACAAGTAACAGCGAAATTCCACCGAAATTTTCTTTACTTGCAAAAATTTGTTGTAGACGAGAACTTATTTGTGTCAACATTCTTGCTCCAACCATTGAAATTTCGTCTATGATTAATAATTTAAGATCAGAATATTTAAGGCTTAAAGTATGTAATGTTTCGCTATTGAGTAAACTCATATCGTAGCTTGCTTGATTGACAGGCAAACTTAGTGCTTGATGTAATGTAACGCCATTTATATTAAACGCGGCTTTTCCAGTTGGAGCACAAATCAGTACTTTGATTTTTGATGGATCACAGCCGACATACTGATTGAAGTATTTCGTTAACGTTTGATAAACGACTTTTATTAAAAGACTCTTTCCAGTCCCAGCCCCCCCACCAATAAAATTATAGAGTGGAGTAGAAAAGTTATCACTAAAATGAGATTTTATATGCATTAAATATTGTCGCTGTCTATCGTTTAGGGATCGGCATAATAGATTATATTCATCAGAGGACAGTTCGTTAGGAAGAAGAAACGTTTGTGCCCCTTCATCATTAGACCGTACCGGTTTTCCTCCGCCCTGTGCTATTATGTCAATATCAGGTTGATCTAAGGCATACGCTGCAAATTCTTCGTCAATGTTACCTGCAAGCGCATTGTTATCCTCTTCTGTTTCATCGAGATTTTTTTCAGCCTGATTCAATAAATTTTCAATGTAATTATCATCGGAAAAACAATTAAATTTTTTTTTCTCATTTTCAATTTGTTCACGATTATTTTTATAAATTTCTTGACAGTTCACATTGATTAATTCTTTCTCTTCGTCTCGCCATGGTAGAAACAACATGACTTGTTCTCTAAAGTAGTTGGCTACATCTTTGTGAACATCGAATCGTCTATAACGCAAGATGCAAGATTTTCGACGAATTCTGTAACTTTTACGATTACCTTGTTGAATCTCGACAACTTCGTCGTCTTCCGCATTATGTTCGCTATTTTCTTCATCGTCAACATGTAAATGGCGATTTTCGAGTATAATATTACTGGCAAAAGAAGCTAAAGAGTAACTTTCAAGTACCAAAGGACGTTTTACATATTTGTTGATAACGTTTGTAACAAAAATGTCATTCGAGTCGGGTTCTAATTTTTGGAGTTCTTTTTCCGATTTCAACATTTTTACCCTTTCTTCCGGTAAAGATGTATTTACGAAAATATGGGACCTACTACTCTTTGAAAGTGGCATTCCTAGTACATGATATGCTGCTTCTTGGGCAGAAATTTCGGAAGCATTTACAAATTTATTACCGATAGCTCGAAGTTTTTCTTTTAAAGTTAAATTACCCAAAGTAAGTTCTTTTTCCATGTCATTCAATAGTTTTGACATGCCTCGATTAGACTTATTGATATAATTAATTATATATTGAACCAAACTATATGGATCCAAAATGTATTGAAGGTCCATATTTGCCCTATGTGTAGACAAAATTTTGATATTGAATCCATTTATCATACAATCTAAAGGCCTTCGTTTCAGGAAGATGGTATTACGTTTAATTCCAGCACGAATGGCCATAATATAATCTTCATATGAAATATTCAATTTGTTTAAAAATTGATCAAACGTCAAATCATTTTTGGTTTGAACAGATTCAGCTAATAAGTCAGAAATTTTTTGTCGAATATCTGAAAATTTTTTCGATTCATCTTTAGTTATATTTTGCAAACAATGTAAGATAACGGTTTGTTTCATTGGAGGATATGGAATATTGAACCTGCATTTTTTATTTCGCCGTTTATCAATATGACATGTTGCGGTATGGTGATGAGTTTGAAGATAAATTAAGTGTGAAACTAATTCACTTTTACCATCGCATGTAATAAATTTATCAATAAAATCGATTAAGTTTGAGTGATTCTCATGTTCTTCGTGGAATTGTGGCGCATTTTCCAACCACAATAGTCCATGAATATGGGGCGAACCCCGCTGTTGGAATTCAACGCGTTGATAAAAATCTATAACATTATAATTTTGGAATGGTCCTGATTTTGTTTTCCAAGTTTTAAAGAGGCATCGTGTTCTGTAATCGAAATATCTTGCACATGTAATGGGATCTGTTCTTATTAAACGTGCTTTTTCGGAATAATCCGCATTCAATGCTTCATCTTCGGTGACCATTCTATCATCAATTATTTTAAATAACATTTTTAAAAGTTCTCCCCATTTAGACTCAGCGGCCGACAAGGTAAAGAAGAACGTTGGAATACCAAGTTGACGAATCATAGCTAATAATTTTTTCTTTTCTTTTTCCCAGAAGGCAGGCGAGCTTCGGACACCTTGTAATATTCGATATCCGTCGTTATGTAAAACTAAGCTGTTTATGAAATTTTTATCAAGCATTTGGGCCGCGCAATAATTACCTGTTCCTTGCTTTCGTTTACGTAAACAGACAGAAATAGCGTTCGAAATTTTCGTTATTTCTTGTTTTTTGTAAGTATACAATAGATGACATACTACGGCTGCTCTTCGATCGAAGCGTCTCATTTCTGACTTTAATATATTATTATATGTTAAATAAACTGTTGGGTTTCTAGGACGACCGCAATAAATCGTTGGAAAAGACATTTCTTCCGCCTTAGTATCTAAAAGAAGACCTATTGGCCGTTGCCCTTCTGCTGGCGCTAAAGCCAAATTTTCAACTTCATTTTCATCTTGAATAAGAGTTTCTTGACCGCCTGGATTTAACGGTTCAGAATCCGCATTTTCATCTAAATCTTCTAAAGAGTTGAATTTATTTTGATCGTTACAATCTGTATTAGGTGGAAAATTATTATCTGGAAGAGGAGAAGATAAATCATTTCTATCAACAACAAATTCTTCTGTTTCAGACAAATGTCCTTTATTTTGCCGTAACGTAATTCCTTCGCTAATATATAACGGTGTAGTAACCAGATACTCGCAAGCTTGTCTTACCCTATTCGGCCGAATGGTTTCAATAATATAATGATGTTTATATGACAGTTTACGTTTCAATTTTACTTGTATTGTTAATGTATTGTCAAATGTACGTGGCAAAACTGAAACAGTTGAATCTATTGAAACTGGTACATTAACTACATTACCTCGCAAACTACATTGACGTTCAAAGCCTAAACTTCTGATCTGCATAAAAGGCAAACGAATGGCACATAATCTTTCTTCTAATACAGTTAACTTTTTCAAAACTTCTGGAATTTCTGGGAAATCCAGACCGTTATGCAGACAAAGTTTAGGAATTTGCAATTTTTTGACGTACCTATAACAAGTACTACAAAAAGATTCTAAGTTTTTGAATTTGTCTAATTTGCGTAAGTAATAAACTTGACTCATGAACTCATTAGAGATTTTATCAGATTGCAAAGTTTTTGGTTTTAAGTGTCTAATAGAACTAACAAACCATAAACCTCCACAACATACACATACCTCTGTTGGTCCTAGTTTAACTTCTGCATTAAATTGTCTTGAAATTTTTTCCCAGTCTGTTAAATTTGTATTTGAAATAATATCTATTTGACTTAATCTTGCTATTTGATGTGCTTCCTGATCTTTAACTCTTTCTAGTTCACGAAATTCGGGATTTCTTCGTAATTGTTTTACAATTTCTTTTTTCTTTGCTCTTTCAAGTTCAGCCGTTTCTCCTTTGAACTTTTTATTATTATAATTTTTTTGATTTTCCAATTCTCGAAAACTATTACTGGAACGAAGTTCATCTATTTTACGTTTCCTACGTTCATTCTCATTTAATAGAAATTCATCATTACCAACACTACGTTCAGTCTTAAGCAGATTTTTTCTTTTGAGATTTTCTTTCATACGAACCTCATCGTTTTGACGTTCAGTCTTATGTCTTCGTTTTCGTTCTAGATTTTCTGCATTTCGAAGCTCGTCAATTTGACGTTTAGTCCTTTGATTTTCTCTACGTACGACGTTTTCTTTGCTTCGTACCTCAACATTCAGACGTTCAGTCTTATGTCTTTGTTTTCTTTCTAGATTTTCTGCATTTCGAAACTCGTCAATTTGACGTTTAGTTCTTTGATTTTCTCTACGTACGACGTTTTCTTTGCTTCGTACCGGAACATTCAGACGTTCAGTCTTATGTCTTTGTTTTCTTTCTAGATTTTCTGCATTTCGAAACTCGTCAATTTGACGTTTAGTTCTTTGATTTTCTCTACGTACGACGTTTTCTTTGCTTCGTACCTCAACATTTTGCCGTTCAGTCTTATGTCTTTGTTTTCGTTCTAGGTTTTCTTCGTTTCGGAGCTCGTCAATTTGACGTTTAGTCCTTTGATTTTCTCTACGTACGACGTTTTCCTTGCTTCGTACCTCAACATTCTGACGTTCAGTCTTATGTCTTTGTTTTCGTTCTAGATTTTCTGCATTTCGAAGCTCATCAATTTGACGTTTAGTCCTTTGATTTTCTCTACTTACGACATTTTCTTTGCTTCGTACCTCAATGTTCTGACGTTCAATCTTATGTTTTTTTTTTCTTTCTAGATTTTCTTCATTTCGAAGCTCGTCAATTTGACGTTTAGTCCTTTGTTTTTCTCTACGTAATTCGTTTTCTCTGCTTCGAACCTCTTCTTTTTGACGTTCTTCTTCATGCAATAACGTTCGTTCTAAATTTTCCAGACTTCGAAATTGAACATCATTAATACGTTTTTGATAGATTTCATTATTCTTTTGTCTGGAACGTTGTGATGCAGATTTCCTTTTCAGCTTAGGCATCTTCTATCAAATTTTAATTTCTGAAAAAAATTGGAATATTTCACAGGAGTTAAAATTTGTTGATATTAAAGTTACTTGAACATGTATTCGAAATGCACATATTTAGACGAAACAAGACTTATTTTGGAAAAAAATTTAATAAATACTATACTTTATTGAATACCTTTTCTTGTAGATTAGTTTGTATTCGATGCTGTTCGTTAAAGAATAATTGAATAGTAGTTTCTAGTGTAGGCTATTTATTTATTACCTAAATTTGCTCTTGTGAGTGTGTATTCAAATATCGATCAATGTTTTTTATCGCATTTCTGACATCATAAATCTAACCCTATACATCACAGAATACAAAGCTGTAGAATATTCTGTGTGTACGATTGTATTGGTGCGTTTTTTTTTCAATTGAAATAATCGATCAAACGTAAACATAGACATAAAATAATAATAATAATTCTATGTCTATGAACGTAAATGAATCGGTCAGTTTTCAACAAGTGAAAATCAATGAATTTAATGAAGGAAGGAATTTAAGCGAATAACCGGAACAGATTGGTTAAGACCAATCTCTTGTTATACATAACCGATTGATTTTGATAACTACTCTGTTTCATTTTCAATAGAATTTAATCGATATATTAAAGCCAGCCTTAAGCCGGCCTTACACGGACGGAATTTCTTTACGAATTCATGATGATTCTTTATTAGGATAGCTTTATTAGCTATAGGTAAAATTGAATCTATTTCCTTAGTTTTCTTAAAAGAGATTCAAAATTAGCCTCATCAATAAGCAATCAGTTGTAGTTTTAAGAGATTTGGTTTACAATCTATTACTTACTTGCAATGAAATACACTTAACACTAACTATAAATTATTCTTATTCACTTTTATAAAGTTATACCACAATATTTCAATAATCTAACACACAGGAATTTAAGAATTCCAGAAACAACTGGTTCCTCAAAACCTTCTTTGATTATATTAGTATATGAACAAGGTATCTATGATTTGAACCACAGAACACTAATTATACATTATTAGAGGCGCGTTCCACTAAGGTCCCACAACGATCGCGCACGACCACAGAACTACTGCCGTAGTAAAGGTAAACAACAAACGTTAACAGCTTCTGTTTGAAATGAAATCTCAGCTTTTAAGTATTGTGAATAACTACTTTGTTTTTTAAATTGAGTTATTCTAAAAGTATCAGTCCAATGATAATTGAGTATAATATTTGGTATCCATCCTTACAATAGAAATGGCAAAATTTTGAGGTTTCCTTGCCGATATATTGGGATATATCGATAATAGAAGTCGACCACTCAAGGAAGGTGAAGCAGTTTTCAAGGCAGAACACGTTTTATTATGTGGTATGGAGAAAGAATTCACAAATATAAAAAGCTTCTGTATGCAGACATCTAGCCTGACTTCTCCACCACTTGAAATATTCATTCGTCTCAACAAAAATGTTAAAAATTAGAAGTATACCTACCTATTTTATTCTGTAAAGTCTATAATTCAAGAAACATTGTTGAAGTATATTGTTTTTTTATTTATAATATCATTTAAATTAATATTGTTGGAAGTTACTTTGAAAGTTCTAAGCTATTAGAAGTATACCTACCTATTTTATTCTGTAAAGTCTATAATTCAAGAAACATTGAAACTTTGAAAGTTCTAAGCTATACTGACTTACAGCAAAAATATTATAAAAAAAATAAGCAATTGGATAGTCTAAATATCATTTTAATAAAATGATATTTTTTTATTGTTCAAATAAAGATATTTTGTTAACTTACAAGAATTTCTTCATTCAATGGTATTTCAAAGAACTAATTACAGTTTTAAATATTTAATAAAAAAATTTTAAACACGTCTTTATGTTGATTTTCTACTACTAGTTACCAAACTTCAATTCAATCGAATATTTATTTTTTGAGTTATCAAGGAAACAATATTCCAGATGGGTATAACTCGGAAACCGTTAGACCGATTATGCCCACAATTGAACTCAACTCTCCCTTTCGGATACGCAACCTTCCCTGAAAATTGCAAGTCCCTATCTCCTTTCGTTCGAAAGTTATCGAGGCAACGGTCACCCATCTACTGAACTCACACAAGAATGCTCGAATCTCCAACAATATTTAACCGATCGTATTAAAACTTGAAAATTGTCAGTATAGTTAGGTTATGAAGGTTCTTGCGAAATTTCATCAATTTCGAACGATTAGTTACTGATATATAGAACTTTTTTTTTTTATTTTCAAAGATTTATTTAAAATTTTCTACAAATGCTATCCTCACCAAATTTTGCAAACGTTTCCGCATTGGCATTCTACAACTAACAACCATGTTTGAATTTAATCGGTTCAGTATTTTTCGAGTTAATGAGGAACAAAAACCACAAAATTTCATAAAATTTCAGATGGCTATAACTCTAAAACCGTTTGGCCGATTAGGCTCATAATCAAACTGAAATGTCGCGTTGTGGTGTACATCCTAACCTGAAAACTTGAGGCCGCTATCTCTCTCAGTTCTCAAGTTATCGTGACAACAAAAATATTTTTTAATAATTTTTTAATAATTTTGTAGCCATACGATTCGCACAAAATTTCACAAACGTGCTTAGGTTCATATTCTACAACTACTCACCAAGTTTCAATTCGATCGGATTCATATTGGTTGAAAACAAAATTATTACTCGGAAACCACTGGGCCGATTATGCCCATTAACGAACTTGTCCGTCGTATTGGGATGCGCCACCTACCCTGAAAATTTCAAGTCGCTAGCTCTTTTCGTTCTCAAGTTATCGTGGCAACGGCCGGACGGCCGTACGGCCGGACGGCCGGACGGACAGAATCAAATTTGACATCGAATTCTTCATTGGGGAGTCGAACTTAATCGTTTGAGACCATTTTCGTCAAAAAATTCGAAAGTTACAGACATTTGGGCAAAACTATAACGCGATGTTCCCCGGAACATACGCGCAAAAAGTGCAACATTATTGTGTTACATTTACTCTATTATTTCCTTCGTATAAGTTGAAAAATAATTGTAGTTTTAAAGGCATAATGAAGTAAAGTAATTTATACAATTGTCTAACTTTTAGGTGGAAATGAAGCTGAAAATTATAGGGACAGAAGAGGATACTTTTCATATAATGTCCAAACCGTGGCTGATAGTCATTTACGCATTAGAGATATCGTAGCTCGGTGGCCTGGAGCCACACATGACAATACAATATTATCGCATTCTAGACTTAAGGCACGATTTGAAGAAGGCACCTTTGGTAACAGTTTTTTGGTGGGCAATTCAGGATATACATTGTCCGAGTATATGATGATTCCTCTGGAAAACCCACAAAACCAACCACAGAGACTCTACAATGAATCTCAAATAAGAACAAGAAATGTTGTAGAAAGGCAGTACGGCGTATGGAAAAGAAGATTTCCCATACTGCAATTGACACTTCGACTAAAGAAAGAAACTACCATGGCTGTTATCGTAGCAACTGCAGTGCTTCATAATATCGCAGTAAATATGAGGGAAGAAGAACCTGATGAAAATGTGGCTGTAGAATTGGAAAATTTCAATCAACATATGCCACATAATCAAAATCGCAATTTGGTGTGACAAGAACTGATTGAAGAATACTTCCAAAATTTATAAATACATTATATATAAAAAATTTAATCATTTCATTTCCTATGGCCGAGAATGTTTCTTTTAGAGATCTTATGAGTATATCCAACACTTAATTTTAGCTCATTCAAAAATAAAGCTACTGAAAAGAATCAATATTATGCATGTTCTTTCGTACTGAACAAAGTAATTTATGTAACTAAAATCAGTTGAATCAGTACTGAACGAAGTGATTTTATGTAACTTATAAATCAGTTCGATGGAATATCCCTATTGTTCAACTGTTCACAATAATAAGTGCTTAAGAGGGTGTTCTGATGTTTCAAATAATACAGAGTTTGATCTAATTCCCGATTTAAGTATTGTTTCGAATATTGAATGAAAAGTATTTACCCTGTGTGACTTATACATTATTATTATTTGTACATACAATTATTCACAAATGTTCATCTTGAAAAAGAGTCCGTAATTTTCTGTTGAGTGAGCGAGATCAGTGTATAATTGTCCAATGAATTTTCGATAATGGCAAGAGCTGCAAAGAAATCGTCATTTGTATTAGTTTGAGGGCGTAGAAGCAAAGGGTAGTAAGACACTTGTTCTTTCTTGAATTCATTTTAACAACAAACAAAAAAGTAACGTCTGAACTTTAAAGGTATACCAAAATGAGAACTGCCAATTCACTCATATGCATCTCATTTATGTAAACAAAAGACATGGTGAGCGAGTGCAAGGTATCATTCCTTCAAATTAACGAGGTGACCAATTTTCACTGATATTCTTCAATTTATCGAGTCCAATGAACATACATATTGAATATGTAAGCAAATAAAGGTACCTATTGATTAACGTGATGATCAACATGTAATGTTAATTAGGAGATGATTTATATAGAAACAAAATGATGTCTTATCGAAGAAAATATATTTTAGACAAATTTTTATATAATGTTTAAAACCTTCTTTTATTTTCTTTTTCCAATTCTAATATCTCTAACTCAAGTTTGTGTTTTTTCATTTTAATGTCGTGCTCTTCTCTTGAATGCGCCATTTTGAGAGCATGTTCTTCTTTTGCATGCTCCATTTTGAGAGCATGCTCCTGATCTTTTATGATAATTTCTTTTTTTAAACTCTCCTTCTGAATGTTGACCAGCTCCAACTTGGTCTCGGACAATACGTTTATTTTTATTCGGCAGTCATTTGTCAATGCTGTCTTCTTTTTTACGCCTGTAACAAATATAAAACATAAATATTAAAAATCATCAATACAAAAGTCAATAGATGATTCCAAGCAAGATCTGGAGGTAATTTTTTTTTTGCAATTGACTTTTGGAACTAAACCATAAATTTGTTTTTGAGAGTAAAACAGATCAAGAAAAATATGGTGGAAGGTCACAATATAGAATATATATCAAATGTGATAATTCAGTATATGGACATGCCTTTATCCAAACTATTTAAAATTAAATCTGAATTTATTTGAATAATATTGTAATAGGCTGAAAAGGAACTTTGGTCAGTGGTCAATTGCTTCACAAGCAATGTAGGACAGTTAAAACTATTATAATATTTGTTTTGAATCCTGTCATTTTCGTATATTATTTAATTTATTTTTCACTCTGATTACTCCAATACATAAGTGAAGTATAAATGGTCGATCAAAAAAATTAATTTGAACTGAATAAAATCCTAATTATATTTTTAACATAATATATATTCTTAACCTGATCTGCTGGGGCTCCTTCCACTTGTTGGTGTTTTCACATTTAAAATGTTGTGGTCTCTTGACGGACCTACAACATCTTCCAAAGCAACGTTACTTGTCGAAAAATTAGCTGTAGGCAATGTCACTGATTCCGGATTCATAATTATTGTTGTAGGCTTTGTTATTGTTGCAGGCTCTGTTATTGTTGCAGGCTTTGTTATTGTTGCAGGCTTTGTTATATTTTCTGGGTTGGAATAATCAATGTTCTCTTTGGATGCAGTAGCCATTGATTGAGGAACGATTGTGATATTTTTTAGAATCGTGAATTTTCCCTTCATCTTGTTCTGCTCTAAAAATAAACAAGCACTGACGTGAAGTCAGAAGCTTTTGCGCGTATGTTCTATTGTCCATTCTTCTGTATTGGACACCCTTAATCGAATTTACCATGGTAAATTCGATTAAGTGTCCAATACAGAAGAATGGACAATAGAACATACGCGCAAAAGCTTCTGACTTCACGTCAGTGCTTGAACCAATTTTTTTCAAATCAAATCCAAAAGCTCTCAAAAAATCACCCGTTATTACATAAAGATATATTCTCATTAGTGATAGAAAAACTGGCCTAGAATTCCTTTCTACCCATCACGAGATTTAATATCCACAAATGAGCCTCTCACCTTACAAGATTAGAAGCCTTCTGCAAAATTCAAAGGTCCCCTCTCGCAAATATAATCCTCTGAAGGCACATGGATCTCTTGAAGAAGAATCGCCTCTCTATTCCTCAAAGATATTCACTCTTGTTCATAGAAATCCCTTCAATATTTAGTTGCCTCCTCCTAAGGAGGATCTCTTTCAAAACCAGGTCTGACCACTAATGTAGGGCTATCATCTAATCTCCTATAGATTTGTGATGAAATAACACGATTTTACCATGAATATATATGTATAATAATATGTCATCATGACATTCATATTTTATTTTTGGAGGTTCTCGCAAAAATACGACCATAGACAACATATCATACGACGATTCGCATCCACCTACCGAACTCACAAAAGGCTGCCCGGTTCTCCAACAATATAGATCCGATCGTGTTCAAACTTGGAATTCTGCAGTAGAGTTAGGTTCTGCAGGCTCTCCCAAAATTTCAGCCATGCCGGACGAATAGTTTATGATATATAGAATTTTTTTCAATTATTTTTAATTATTTTTTTTTGAATTTTCTAGTTATACCATCCTCACGAAATTCTGCAAAAATTTTCGCGTTGGCATTCTACAACTAATAACCATGTTTGAATCCAATCGGTTTTGTATTCTTCGAGTTAATGAGGAACAAAAAACTACAAAATTTCAGAAAATTTTAGATGGCTATAACTCTAAAACCGTTTGGACGATTATGCTCATAAGCAAACTCAAATGTCGCATTCAGATGCACAACCTAACCTGAAATTTTCAAGCCGCTATCTCTTTCCGTTCTCAGGTTATCGTGACAACAAAAATATTTTTTAATAATTTTTTAATAATTTTCTAGCAATACGATTCTCACAAAATTTCACGAACGTGCTTAGGTCTATATTCTACAACTATTCACCAAGTTTAAATTCGATCGGATTTATTTTGGTTGAAAACAAAATTATTACTCGGAAACCATTGGGCCGATTATACCCATTAGCGAACTTGTCCGTCGTATTGGGATGCGCAACCCACCCTGAAAATTTCAAGTCGCTGGCTCTTTTCGTTCTCAAGTTATCGTGGCAACGGCCGGACGGCCGGACGGCACCACAGAATTAAATTTCACATTTGGGCAAAACTATAACGCGTATGTTCCCCAGAACATACGCGCAAAAATTGCCTTAAATATTATTTTAAGTAATAATTACACAAAACGGCGGAAGTAGGACCATACCCATGCACTACAAATAATATAAACTTTAAATTCATTAGGAAATTACATTTACTTTATTGACGTTTAGAAGAATGTATTTTTATTGATCTAATTATATTATTTTTTCTACAAGCGTGCGCGTTCAACCCTTTTTCCGCACACATTTCGAATCGTAAAGAGTCACATTTCCAAACAGAACAGTGCGGAAATGGATTAGCAGGTGTTTTTTCCGCACACTTTTTATATAGAATATACTGAATTATCTAATATTTCTATGCATCGAACGCTTACGACGAGGTTACTATGGAAACAACATGTGAATTGACAATTGTCATTAATTTATTTGAAAATAGCAAATTGATTTCAATCCGTACGTAATATTTTCGGTAAGAATGGATATATCAAAATTCTGAATTTGAATGCTCCTTCCCATGTTCCTTCCACTTCAACCGGTAATTCAGAATTATCTCCTTCCACTGAGCAGCTGACTTCGACCAACATGATGGCTTCTGCTATAAACTTGCATAATGCGACCAACTGCACGTTTACAATAAATATAACTAATAACTAAATATTAGATACTAATATGTAATATTATACATAGCTATTCTTAATTTCCTTATTGCAGTTTATTTTTGTTTGCTGTTAGTTATCCTCGTTTTATTTCCAATTAATATTATTAATAATAAAGAATAAATGAATATTCCAGTTCATAGATATAAATATTTCATATGCCTCTATGGACCCAACGACAACGATGACATTGATGACAGTATAGGTATGATGGTAACGACATGCAAGGATTACGCTTGGCATTCATGTGTAGGTATTATGAATTAATAATATCAAATTTGTTCTTTGTGTTGAACTCAAATCGATCTCATACCTATTATAAAAGTGCTTGTAGAAAAAACATTGTTCCTAACTCGAGCGAAAAGTGTCTTTCCCGCACTCAACTGCTTATCCGAACTCCGCTTCGCGTCGTTCGGCTAACGGCCGTTTCGTGCGGGAAAGTATCACTTTCCGCACTTGTTAGGAAAATAACTATTTCCTTATCAATATTATTAGTTTCAAATCTATTCAAAATAACCAAGTAATAAGCTTAAGTTTCCATTCAATAGCATCTGGTTATCTTGCCGAAGTCTTTTGGGTGCCCAGGCAGGACCTAATGGTAGCATTGGACCTTTGTTTTTTGATTCTGTAATGAATTAAGACATATGTTTTATACTTATTATTTCTATTTCAACAAAGTGACACACTATTAGCGAATTCCATTGGTAGAACTCGTGCGCAGTGAGTGCATGAATTGTATTCCATTGTAGAATTTCGAGCATTTTGACTTCCTCCATCGGGAAACCAGTGCATCATTTAATGCACTGAGTGAAGTCAATGCACCACTGGTTTTGCCAATGGAATGCGCTATAAGCTAATTTCTAAGCAATTGTTAATAAAAGAATACCTTGCTTGTTTGATAATTCAGAAGCTATGGGGTTCCTCAATGCTGCTGGGTTCCATGAGGCCCAATTAGTATCATGGTAGATACTTGTACTTCCTTCTTGAGGTTCTGCATTTACTTCGTGTTGGTCTACAAACAAGTAGTCATGATTAATACAATCTTTAGTGTAGATGATAGAAATCTTATAACAAGGGTAATTTACTTGTGATATATTTAAGGCTTGTTATTTATTATTGAGTTGAAGCAATTCCCTCTGATTCATACATACTTATAGCGAATTCCATTGGTAGAACTCGTGTGCTCTGAGTGCGTATTCCATTGGAGAATTTCTGCCAATGGAATTCTCTATGTATGTTCAGAACAATATTTTATGGTCAAGCGTAATGCTTCAGAGAGGTCAAAAAAGATACCCATATTCATATTTTAGTCCAAATTTTCAACAAGAAATGAAAGTAAAATACTTAAGAGATATATATGAATTTTTTTTTTCTTTATGGACGTTGAAGTTTATTCAATTATTTTCCGAATTACTTACATGTGAGGTCTCTCGAACTTCTATCTGAGTCTATCATATTTGCATCGCCAGTGACAGCAACTCCAATAATAGATTTAATTTTGCCGTCCATGGGTGTAATATTAATCATCTTTTTTGGACCCCCCCCGGTCTTGAAACATTCCACTTTTTCTTCTCCATACTTTTTTTTTGTTTCCTTTTTCAAATTGCCCCATTTATCCCTCAACTGTTTAGTTGACCTAAGGGGGAAACCAATCTCCACTAGTTTCTCTGAAACGTTAGTCCACACAGCCTCCTTATCTTTCCACAAAACAGTATCGCTTTTTTTGCATTCCAGCACGTCCTTATATTCCTCCACCAAGGATACAAGGAATTGAATCTCTTCATTTGAGAAGTTCGTTGCTCTTCTTTCCATATTTAATTTAATACCAAGTCTCTGATACTAATAACTAATATGCAAAAAAAATCGAAAAACACAAGACACAATACGAATACACACTAAAAGCCGTTACAAAAATAAGTCAGAATGGCCGCGTAAAAACGAAGATCTGTTATATATAAACAAATCAAACATCTGTGCACAGAACATTCGCACAGACCACAGAAATGGGACTTTTATAAAACAGACATTTTAAGGCTAAAGTTAACTCGACCGATAAAGTTAAAGTTAACTTCGACAAATGTTTATAATACCGGCCCTTAGTTGTACTTGAGCCTGGTTTTCCATCATCCGCATCATTGCCATGGCTTCGGTTGTTTGGACAGGAACGCCTTGATCATTCTCCATTTTGTGATGCACTTTTTCACAATATTTCACTCGAGCGAATACAAAATTACTAACTTACGTTCGTAAATTGAGTTCTCGATTTCTTCAGTAGAACGAAGAAATTTTATCCCACTTCTGATGTTAGATTTAAAATAACGGATCGTGGATATAACAGCTTTTATTTGTTCAAAACACAACGGTATCATAGAACGGTCTCTAACGAGGTTACGTCCAACGATGCCGGGCAAGAAGAGAGAGAGCTCCACCGAGCACAGAGATAACCTCAACTGCGCATATGACATACAGCGCATACTCTTATACTAGCAATTTGGCCTCAGCATTATGAAATTGGAATTATACAATTATAAATTGCTAACATATATAATAATAATAATGTTATTTATTGTTTCCGAATGGCCACCGACTGAGGTCCTTCAGCCTTACATAGGTACTTTTTTCCACAAATAGTTTATGTTGAAAATCACAATAGACAAAAAACAAACTTATATTTCACACAACTGAATATCTGGATCTGGACTAAATATATTATCATATATAGTTTTCCAATTGCATCTCCAGGAAAAAATATTTTTTATTCTTGAAATTAAATGCCAAATTACTGCAACATATTCTGTTAAAGGAACTTTTATAATTGTGCAGTAATAACAATTTTCGAACCGTTTCTGAACAAAATTTGACGCATTTCTTCTGTATCATTTATATCTGAAAACTTAGGCTAGTTGGCCATGAACTTTTTCGAAAGTTCTCCTCTAATTTCATAATTGAAGAATCTGAGAATTATTGGCAATTTCTTTCAAATAGCTTCGATCTTGCAGTACTTGAGTATTCTAGAGTTGATACTTGGAGCATTCTGCTGGAATGAAGTATCTGGTTTATTTTGGTCCACAGTTCTAAAGGTTCTACAACAGTATACTGAGACCTAATTGCAGAATCTTACCCATATTTCTGTTCAATTAATAATTATGATTTAGTCTTTAGTCATTATATACTGTATATTCCGTTTGAGAATAAAATACGAAATATAAGAGGCTTCGACAGCTGTCAGAGTTTGACAATTAATTTCAAATTTGAATAGAATGTGGTTACGAGCATGCCGCCTTCTCATTGGTTGAACTCGAGCGGCATGTTGTGCATTTTACTGTATGCTCACGACCTGAATTTGAGCGTTCAGATTGGTGATCAGAGTATTGCTAGACTGGGCAGTGTTGAATTTCTGGGTGTTGCAATTGATGAAACACTTAATTGGAGGCGGCATTGCAATACACTTGGCTCGAAATTAAGTTCTCAATGTTTTTGCGCGCGTGTTCCGTAAGGAACAGCGTGCTATCATTTCGTCACAATGTCTGTATTTTTCGAATTTTTTTTCGAAAATGGTCTCAATCGATTGGGTTCGACTCCCTGATGAAGAATTCGAGGTCAAATTCAATTCTGTCCGTCCGGTCCGGCCGGCCGTTAGCACTATAACTCTCGAACGGAACGACTTAGAGCGCTGTAATTTGCAGGGTAGTTTTGTAGCGTAAATATCTCGGACAAGTTCGTTAACGGGCGAAATCCATCGAGCGGTTCCGGAGTTAAGGCCGATTTTAGTCAAAACGTTGTTTATGAATATTTCCGGAACCGATCACTCGATCTTTCTCAAATTTGGCATCAAATTGTGGAACCATGACCTTTATATGCCTGTGAAGTTTTGTTCTGACCGGACGGCCCTAAAGTGGCAAAAAAAAAATTTAAAAATTTTCAAATTTTGTTTTCACGATAACTCGAAAAATACTGATCTGATTAAATTGAAACTCAGTAGTTCGATGCAAAAGACCAAAGCAAACGTGACATGAAAAAAATCAAAAAAATAACTACTATTTTGCGGAATACTTTGCTTGAAATGCCGAAACCTATTTTTTTGAGGTTCTTGCTGCCCTTTCCGGGCATCTTTCGTTATGCGCATGCGCAGATGAGAAGTCATTTAACTGCTGTAGTTTTCGTCAGAGAGGATTGGGGTTTTGGGGTGGCGGATGCTATTCTTCCATAGAATCCAGTTCCCTGATGAGAGTCTGCGCATGCGTGGATTAAAGATGCGATATCTCCCGAACCACTAGTGTTGGAGGATCGGAGTTTTTTGCAAGGAGTTTGATTTTGAAAGGACTTTTAGCCGCGAGTAGATCGCGCATGCGCAGAAGATAAGTGACTGTTTTTGGGTTGAATGGGTTATGTTGGGATATTGTGATGTTTTAAAAGAATATTCCTGGCAATTCAGTGCAAGGACAAGTCAGTTTGGCGGATGCAGCGTTGTTTCCGAGTTGAAGTTTCCGTACCGTGGCCCTGGGGCTAATTTTGAAATTGATGTTACCCCTTACAGGCATTTTTCGTTATGCACACGAGCAGACCATCAGTGATTTAACTGACGGTGTTTTCGTCAGAGAGGATTGGGGTTTTGGGGTGGCGGATGCTATTCGTCCATAGAATCCCCTGGTGAGGTTCTGCGCATGCGTGGATTAAAGATGCGATATCTCCTGAACCACTAATGTTGGAGAATCGGAGTTTTTTGTAAGGTATGTGATTTTGAGAGGACTTCTAGCCGCGAGTAGATTGCGCATGCGCAGAAGAAAGGTGACTGTTTTGGGTTGTATGGGTTATGTTGGGAGCGCTGAGCCGATATTGTGAGGTTTTAAAAGAATATTCATGGCAATTCAGTGAAGTACAGAGAAGTCAGTTTGGGGGATGTAGCGTTCCTTCCGAGTTGAAGTGTCCGTACCGTTGCCCTGGGGCTAATTTTGAAATCGATGTTACCCCTTACGGGCATTTTTCGTTATGCGCATGAGCATATCATCTGTGATTCAACTGCTGCTGTTTTCGTCAGAGAGGATTGAGATTTTGGGGTGGCGGATGCTATTCCTCCATAGAATCCCCTAGTGATGGTCTGCGCATGCGTGGATTCAGGATGCAATATCTCCTGAACCACTAGTGTAGGAGAGTCGGAGTTTTTTGTGAGTTGTGTGATTTTGGGAGGACTTTCAGCCACAAGTAGATTGCGAATGCGCAGAATAGAAGTGACTGTTTTTGGGTTGTACGGGTTATGTCGGGAGTGCTGAGCCAATATTGTGAGGTTTTAAAAGAATATTCATGGCAATTCCGTGCACGGACAAGTCAGTTTGGGGATGTAGCGTTGTTTCCGAATTGAGGTGTCTCTACCGTGGCCCTGGGGCTAATTTTGAAATTGATGTTACCCTTTACGGGAATTTTTCGGTATGCGCATGAGCAGACCATCTGTGATTTAACAAATGCGGTTTTCGTCAGAGAGGATTGGTGGTTTGGGATGGCGGATGCTACTCCTCCATAGAATCTCCTGGTGAGGGTCTGCGCATGCGTGGATTCAAGATGCGATATCTCCTGAACCACTAGTGTTGGAGAATCGGAGTTTGTTGTAAGGTGTGTGATTTTGGGAGGACTTTCAGCCACAAGTAGATTGCGCATTTGCAGAATAGAAGTGACTGTTTTTGGTTTGTACGGGTTTTGTCGGGAGTGCTGAGCCAATATTGTGAGGTTTTAAAAGAATATTCATGGCAATTCCGTACCCGGACAAGTCAGTTTGGGGATGTAGCGTTGTTTCCGAATTGAGGTGTCTTTACCGTGGCCCTGGGACTAATTTTGAAATCGATGTTACCCCTTACGGGCATTTTTCGTTATGCGCATGAGCATATCATCTGTGATTCAACTGCTGCTGTTTTCGTCAGAGAGGATTGGGATTTTGGGGTGGCGGATGCTATTCCTCCATAGAATCCCCTGGTGAGGGTCTGCGCATGCGTGGATTCAAGAAGCGACATCTCCTGAACCACTAGTGTTGGAGAATCGGAGTTTTTTGTGAGGTGTGTAATTGTGGGAGGACTTGCAGCAACGAGTAGATTGCGCATGCACAGAAGAGAAGTGACTGTTTTTGGGTTGTATGGGATATGTTGGGAGTAATGAGTCGATATTATGAGGTTTTAGAAGAATATTCATGTCAATTCAGTGCACGGACACAAGTCAGTTTTGGGGAAATAGCGTTGTTTCCGAGTTGAAATGTCTGTATGGTGGCCCTGAGGCAAATTTATAAATAACTTTATCCGGTAGATCTATACTAAAATACGTTCGGATTTGGAGAAGAGGCAATTGCGTTCCTAACGGAGGTCCCACAACCGCAATTTTTTTCGATCTACGGTAAAGCTAACAGCCAAACTGTATTGATAGCTGTATTTGTTACAGAAACTTGAAAAAAAAAAAAGCACTGACGTGAAGTCAGTACTTTTCAGCGCGCGTGTTCACGGTGGCTAATTTGAATTGAATGATGAGTACTTCAAGCTCAGTGGATAGAGCGAGCCGAAGATCTACCCAAAGGATAGTGGTCACCATTCACTGTCGGTACAAAAATTAACAGTGCTGTATCTAAGCTGCCATCAGGATAGAGTAACAAAGTTGGAAAAGAACACAACTGACTCTCCTTAGTCGCACAAGCTCCTAGAAGATTTGGGAGGGTCAGTATAATTCTAATCATGTTTATAGCACGCGCGTAAATGTAGATTGACTTAACAATGAAAGAAAAAGTGTAAAAAGTCAATCTGCTTTGGCGCGCGAGCTATAAACATGATTAGGATTATACTGACCCTCCCAAATCTTCTAGGAGCTTGTGCGACTAAGGAGAGTCAGTTGTGTTCTTTTCCAACTTTGTTACTCTATCCTGATGGCAGCTTAGATACAGCAATGTTTATTTTTGTACCGACAGTGAATGGTGTCCACTATCCTTTGGGTAGATCTTCGGCTCGCTCTATCCACTGAGCTTTAAGTACTCATCATTCAATTCAAATTAGCCACCGTGAATACGCGCGCCAAAGAGTACTGACTTCATGTCAGTGCTTTTTTTTTTTTTTTGATCAGGAAATTGAAGAGAGAGTATTAACCGACGAACAACTTTTAACAGTGTATCATGCGCAGGTGGCCACCCGTCTATATTATGGAATTTGCTTCTGGGGACCATCTCCGGCTGCTTCTCGGGTGTTTATTCGTCAAAAGAGAATCGTGCGTTGCATTGCAGGAGTCAGGCAATTGCACTCATGTAGAACTATTTTTGTAAAGTTTAAGATTTTAACGATGATATCAGTGCTAATTTAGGAGCTTCAGTATTTATGTTTTTAGAAATAAATCATCCTTTGTATTGAATTGCGTATAACATACGTATAATACAAGGGCGAAAAATAATTTCAGGGTACGCTTTAGCAGACTAGACATTGGAAGGTGGTCTCCGGAAGCCCTGGAGAGAAAAGTTTTCAATGCTTTGCCAGATTTCTTGAAAGTTATTGTGGGTCTTAAGTGTTTCAAAACATCGTTGCGTTAATTTTTAATGGAAAAATGTTTTTACACTCTTGTGAATTTTTTAATACGTGTATGGTCTCCTAACGAATTGTCATTGTGTTCTGCGTGGCTGTTACTACCGTATTTAAATTAATATATATTATGCTTCAGTGTTTGTTGCTTTTTATTGGATATTTATTGTGATGATTAATGTGGTATCATTCTTAATTTCAGATTGAGGTGCACATGGCATTTTCCATACAATGTGAAATTTGTCTGGTGGAAATAAAGAGATATTTATTTATTTAAACATTTATGTTTGAATTCAATTACTCTGACAATTTTTTTTATTTGATTCCCTTAGGCTGTCTTATCTCGATCACTGTGATATGGTCCATGTTTGGACATTGTGGATGAAAGGCGTATACAGAAGGTGCAGAATTCTTGCCTACGTAGGCATCAGAAGTGGTCAGAGAGTATATTGTGAAATTATTTGAGGGGTCCAAATTCATAAAAATATGTAGAGATCGACGAAAAAATGTAATATGCACCTCGGCGAAAAACTATTGTCCATTGTCTCGCCTGCTTGCTATCCTTGGCTGCGCCTCGGATAGCAATTTGTGGACTCGACTATAATAGATAGATTTCCTCCCTTGGTACATAAATAACTGTTATGGTATGAACGGATAAATATTTAAAATTAGTTACATTTTATTACGCTCACCTCCAACTTAGATTTTTTTTTAATCTGCTCGAGAGGGAAAAACCTTTTATGGGCCCGCCCTGAGAGGGTCCGCTTCTCTCGGGATTGTGAGACTCCAGATGTTGATTGGTTACTCACTAAAAAACCTCTCGCACGTTCCTTGGCGTAGTTCTTCGTCATGCCCTTACAGCATCCCTTAACAAAAGATATCAGCTGCAAGCGGCCTTCATAGTTGATGGGACCTGATGACTCAGAGGAATCCGAGCAACACCGCTTTCTGCATTCTGTGCGCTAAATCCTCGGCCAGAGATTTGCAGGCCGGAATAATCTTCAATTCGGTCACGTAGTTCACTTTCATTCCGCCTAGGCATCCTATGATTAGTACGACCATTCTTACCTTATGCCCTGGATACAGGATCCCCAGTTTGAACATTAAATCCTTGTATTTTTCCCTCTTCTGTTCTTCTTTCATCACCAACTTATTTTCTGCGGGGGAGGGAAATTCATCGACAAACAATTCCTTGAGTTATTTGTCCAGCAGAAGTATGTCTGGCTTTATTGCGTGGATCTGCCGAGTTGTTGGATTCGCATAGTTCCAGTAGATGCAAGCTCTGTCATTTTCAACAACTGCTTCTATCTCCAGAGGCACATATGGTAGCACTGGTTCCTTGTCTATACCATAAACCTCTCTCACATATAAGTAGGGAATTCGGAGTGCCGCATTGTGTCTTTCCACATATCCTGATGGAGCATGGACTCTGCAAGCAGACAGAATGTGCATAATAGTTTCTTGCTGGCTGTGGCATCCTCTGTACGTTTTAGGGGTGTCCACTTTCATGATGTTCTTTTTATACCATCTGGTATTTATAACCCCATCTTGACAAGCTCTAACAAATCCCTCCGTTTCTGCCTTGAGTCCAGCGGACTTCAAAAAGGCGAAGGATAATTCTTCCGACAGGCCCTCATCTTTCAAACTCCTGAAGTATATGGACTGCAGGTGTTTACTCATGTAATCTTCGACTAGTTTCTTCAGTTGTACCTGCCTTATCTCTCTGCCAACTCTTCTTTGGTCTGTTGGCGAGATAGGTGTTCCTGCTAGCTCATGATCGATGGATATGCCGGTTATACAGAGCTTCTCCAAAGCTTTCTAACTAGCCCTAAATAGGAAAGCTCCTTGATTCCTGATTTCATGATGAGCCACCATTTTCAGAAGCGGGTCTTCACTTCTCAATATCCTTATTGCCATTTCCACCGTTTGTTGGTGGTGCTGGTATTCCAAACTTTGAAAACCTCTGCTTCCCTGCGTTCGTGGAAGGTATATCCTTTGAATCGAGCAATTGGGATGCAGGCTACGATTCATGTTCATCAGTTTAGGAGTGGTTCTGTCTAGCTCGAAAATTTCATTCACTGTCCAGTTAACTATCCTGAACGAGTAGGTGATTATCGGTACTGCCAAGCTGTTCGTAGCAGATACTTCAGTTTTGCCGGATAGCTGTGATTTCCATATATCTCAGATCTCCTTTTTGTAGCTAGCTGTTAAGGCATCCTTGATTTGTGTTGTCTCCAGTGCACCTCGTTGTTTCATCCCAAGGAATTTGTATGTTTCTTCCTCTTCGATGTGTCGAATGCTTATTCCCCCTTCTAGGTCGATGTCTTTTCCAGTTTCTTCAGTTCTTCCTCTGCTTAAGTGAAAAACAGCACATTTGTCCAAACCGAATGACATTCCTATAGCTGTGGTGTATTCGGCAACGATATTCAGTAGTTGTTGTAGTGCTGCCTTGTAAGAAGCGTACTGTTTTAAGTCGTTCATGTAGAGGAGATGTGAGATCAGATGTTCTCTTCTGCCTGTTGGCATGGCCTTGTACCCTATTCTGCTTGGCCTCAACTCAGTTGCTAATGGTAGAAGTGTTATGCAGAACAATAACGGGCCTAGCGAGTCTCCTGGAAATACGCCCCGCCTGTATCTCACCCATCCAGTATAAGTGGTCCGACATTCGGATCGAACGGCGAACTAAGTTTTCCATAACGCCATGATGTTTCCCATCACATGGACGATGTTAAGGTGGACTTTGAGCATATCTAGCAGCCGTGTTATCAAGCTGTGCGCCAATGTGTCAAATGATTTCGCGTAATCTGACCATGATGTATGTAGGTCGCGCTTGTAGTGTTTCGCATCTTGACAAATGCATTTGTTTATGAGGAGGTTGTCCTTGCACCCCTGTACTCCTTTCCTCGCTGCTCTTTGTTCGTGGATTTGCTTCCACACTGGTCCAATGGACTCCAGAATCCGATGTTGAAGAACACTTGTGAGAATTTTATACAACGTATTCAGACACGTGATTGGGTGGTAGTTGTTTGGCTGTCCTAGATCACCTGATTTTGGTATCAGTACAGTTCTGCCCTTTACCAGGAGGAGGAATTGGCTCACGGTGAATTACTATCTCACTGAATAATCTAGCAAGGTGTTGGTGGGTAGGATTTATGGTGGGCAACGCACGCAGCTCATCCATCATGACCTCTATTTTCTTGCTCGGCTTCAGTTGTCCTTTCATAACATCTATGATACATTGATACCAAGATGCTTGCTGCCTAACGGTTCGTATATTCTTGTATAGCTTAATCAATCTTGACTTATGTTTGTCCTCTTTTGTTGTTGTTCTTCCTAGTAGGCACAGAAGTGAAATAGCAGCTCTCACTGCAGCCACGATATCTTCTAGCGAACAATTTAGATTATTATTATTATTAATACAATTAGAGTAGAGGCATGAACCTATATGTACTCAACTTACACAAAGAAAAAAAAGTGAAGTCAAAAAATGAAAAATAACTACATCCACAGGATAAATAAGCAAAGTGGAACAAAATATAATCACAGTCTATCATAGGCATTCTTGAAGGCTTTGGTACTACTATTGTCGACTATGTTATCCGGCAAACGATTTCAATGATGAAACACTTTATTGGGTAAAAATCGCTATCGGATGTTCGAAAATTCTCCCTACCAAGCTTGAAGGAGTGGCAATGAAGGTGGTTCCGATTCAGCTTGAACAGACCCCTCATCTGCTCCCCAAAATGACCATGAATGGCTCTAAAAGTGAATATCAGATCTCCCCGCAATATACTGTCCTCAAACAATGGCAAGTTGAATATTCTTAGTCTCTCATCATAAGACGGTCGCACCGGACTATAGGGAAGTCTAGTGACCCATCTCTGGAGCAGCTCCAATCTGTTCCCGTCAGCCTGGAAGGAAGGCCACCATGCAGGGTTGACATATTCTATGATTGGACGGACATATTATCGGTGGAGTAGGTTGAAAGTTCTGGCATCACACCCCTTGAAGCACTTGAAGAGAAGGAAGGCAACTAATCTCGATTTGGAGGTAATATTACTTATATGATTCATCCAAGTTAGGTCATTTGAAACTGTAATCCCTAGATCCCTCTGGCTTGTAAACGTACGTAAACGCTGACCATTGATGGTATAGTTCCGGTTGGGGTTATTCCTACCAATATGCAACAAAGTGCACTTTTCCGTATTAAGCGGCAGCATCCATTCCAAGCACCAATTACTGAATGTATCCAAATCCTTCTGCAGAGTGAAAGAGTTAGATATGGGGTTGTTATACACTTTGGCGTCATCAGCGGAAAGGACAGGTAGATCACACATGTAGAGCAGCATTAAATCCAATTTCTTCAAGTTTCCTTCGTTTCTAACATTCATAAGTTTTCAGGAGATTTGAACAAATTGGATTATTGATATATTTTATATGTTATGTTATCCATATTTATGCAAATGAGATAGATGGATTATTGAATTGACTCGAAAAGATTACAATTTCTAGGACATATCAAGCTCAACCTTGACAAATGAGTTGTCCTTCATATTGGAAAAAAAACCCGAAACACAGGTACTTTCTTGATGGGCAACCACTTGCTACCACAGATTCGCATGAGGATCTAGGACTGACCATCACGTCTGATTTGAGCTGCTCCCAACATGTGAGCAAGATAACGTCTAAAGCAAGAAGTCTGGTTTTCCTGGTGTCTAAGTGTTTCCGTGGCTGTTGCCCAGCTGTCTGTTGCAGTATATATACAAGCTATATAAGACCAATCTTGAAATTTGCTGGTCCTGCTTGGCATCCTAACCTAAAAGGTGACATGGAGCAGTTGGAGGCGCTACAAAGGTGGGTTACACGTATTCCCTATGGTCCGAACCGCCCTGGATACGAGAAGAGATTACGCATCTTTGGTTTAACCTCGTTTCAAGATCGCCGACTGAGAGGTGATCTTATATTCAGTTACAGGGCCATAAACCATATGTTAGGAGTCAATCTATCTTCTATATTTATCCGCAACGTTAACAACTTACGAGGGCACATGTTCAAGTTAGGGAAAGAGAACTTCAAGACCACCCAGAGGCAAAGTTTTCTTCCCAACAGAATTTTCAACGTCTGGAACAGTTTGCCTCCTGATGTTGTTGGTACGACCAGTGTGAACGGCTTCAAGAACGGATATGACCGGTATCGTTTTCCACCAACCATCCCTTGATCGTTTGTGATGATATGTGCTGACATTTTTTTTTTTCGTTTTCTTTATGTCTATAATACTTTTTTTATATATATTCTTTATGCTTATTCCTTTATTACCTTTTTGTATATCATATGTAGGTACTGCCTGTATCATAATATTGTGTTTATGAGATTCAAAGGCTTGGCATCAGCTCTTATCAAATAAATAATAATAATAAAAAACGGCTAATGACCTTAGCAGTCGATGCCGAAAAAAAAAAATAATAATATATCAAATAGTAATAACCAAATGGATTTTTCCAGAAAGTGCCACTATGAAATTCATTGTGATATTGATTTATGGCATTTTAAAGAGAATCAAGATAATGAAATAATTCCTTATAGTATTCCGAGGTAAGTTTACTTAGTAAACACTTCTAACTTCCGAAAATTCCTCCTGGCTTCAAGCGCGCAAAACCTCCTGACTTCACATCAATGCTTTTAGAAATTTTGATTTTGAATATAATTTCAGAGTTTGGTAGAGAAAACCAAGAAAGATCTATTGAATAATGAATGCACCTCTCTAAGTATCCTTCAATGTCCCAATA
Source organism: Halyzia sedecimguttata (assembly GCA_937662695.2). Taxonomy (NCBI): domain Eukaryota; kingdom Metazoa; phylum Arthropoda; class Insecta; order Coleoptera; family Coccinellidae; genus Halyzia; species Halyzia sedecimguttata. The sequence continues at coordinate 1,309,272 of OW569416.2, read as the reverse complement.
TCCTACCCTGTATACTATTCTCAGAAAATATCCATAGATCAAAAATTCACAAAATTGTTCTCATCAGGACTAAACTTTGCTCCTAACATTAATAACAAATTCCATTACTATTTGTCCACTCCTTCTGGGTGCTCCCTTTCCTTTGAATATTAGTATATTTATAATTAATTCTTGATACTGAGAATATATATCTCCATTCTCGTCAAAGTTTCCTCATTAATTGATGGGCATATACAGAACTGGTCAGAAAATTACGAATCAACAGTTATGAAATGGTAATATGTCTTGAAATTTTCTCATGTAACTTACTTGGACTTTTTCCTTTCATAAACTGCTAAGAATAATTCACTCCGAGAAATCTGAATATAATGGAAGAGATAAAAGAGCCAGACAAATTGTTTAGCCTGTAATTTAAATTGCTGATTTTTCACTCCGAAGCTTACAAGGACTGGCCGGATTCTCAAACAAATACAGAAGTAAATTCACAAAAGTTTAACTGGACAGATTTTTTACGGGATAAACCTGCAGTTCGCCGATTTTTCAAAGTTGAACTTGGAAATGGGATAAGTCGGGATTCTCTTGATGAATTAGTCAAGCCTTCCTCCTATTACTTATATCAAGCTGCGTTGAAGGAATTCTCGTTGAAAAAGTCAGATGCCAATTTAATTTTCCTCATTTTTCCGGTTCAACTGAATTTTTTGAGGGTAATAAACGGTATCCTTCGTTCATTCATTATACCTAAAGTCATACCAAGTTATTCAATTATCCTTAAATATGCGTATTTCATGTCTTTTTCAGTAAAACATATCGCTTAACAAAACACATCATTGTAACTATGTACAATTAGTTTTTTGCGCGGAATTCTGGGGAACATCGCGTTACCATTTTGCCCAAATGTCTGTCATTTCCGATGTTTTTGCCGAAAATGGTCTCAAACGATTGGGTTCAACTCCCTGAGGAATAATTCGAGTTCTAATTTGCTTCTGTCCAGCCGTCCGGCCGTTGCCACGATAACTTTAGAAGGGAAAAGATTCATGCAATGCTCAGGGTAGGTGCGGAGCGTCTCAATACGACGGAATATTTCGTTCATAGGCATAATCGGCCCAACGCTTTACGTGTATAATAATATTGCACGAATTTGTGCAATATGTCGATGAGTGAAGACGTGTCAGACGATCGCTCTGCGATTCCGAATAAATTTTCTAAAATTCGGAGAAAATGTGCAATTATTGGCATAAGTAAAGTTACCACGTTCGCAAGATGTATGAAGTGTGAAGAAATTTTTCACCTTTCATGCTTAATTAAAGCTGCAAATAGGAAGAATACGAATTGTCAACATGAAGCAACACAACCTAATCAAGCTGATGATGAAGTTACGTCAAAACTGAGAATCAGATTCTTAAAGTTGAAGTTATGTATCTGAAGTCACTGTTGGAAGAAGTTCAGGGTAAGAATTTAATTTTATGGAGAATAATAAACTCCTGAATGAAAAGGTACAATATCTAGAGCATTGCATAAAAAGCGGTAAACAAGAACAAAAAAAATATTGGATATCAATAAACCAAGATATGAAGCGGAACATAGGCGTTGCATCTGGTGTGATTCCATTGACCTCAGCATTAAAGAATAACTCTCAAGTTAAGCCTAACCCGCAGTCGCAAACGTCATCGGCAACGCAATTAACTAAGACGGACAGTCACTGTCAATATAAACAAAGCAAATGTGGATTCAGTAGAAAATTTATTCGCGAACCGGAGTATCAAAGAAAATGAGTCTGGTAACGAAGAAGAGTGGACTACTGTCAGAAGAGGAAGAAAATCAAACAATGGAAAAACCGGAAAAATTTGTTACGGGACTAAGGATATAAGTGAAAATAATCCAATAAAAGGTGCAATCCGAAGGAGCTGGATATATGTCGGAAAAATAGCAGGTAAACAAGTAACAGAGCAGGATATTAAATTGTTTTTGAAGAACGTTGACAAAAGTGAACAAATTATGGTGAAAAAACTCAATACTGTGTGTGAAAACTCGGCCTTCAGTATTAGACTTCCAGATGATGATTCATACAAAAAAGTATTCAATGACTCATTTTGGCCAAAAGGTATAATTTTGAGGGAAATTTCTTTTGACAATCAATTTTTTCGGAAGAACAGACGACAACACAATTAACAAAGAACTTTCTAAACATACAATGAGTGTAATTCATCAAAATGTACAATCGATGGGAAATAGTCTCAATAAGGTGGAGAAATTACTCACAGACAATCCTGAATGTGCTATTTTATGCATAACGGAACACTGGAAAACTGAAGATGAATTAAGACAACTGGGGTTGTAGAACTTCCAACTTCGAGCCAGCTTTTGTCGTGAATCTGGATATGGAGGCTCGGCAATTTATGTTCGTGAAAGTGTTGTGGCAAAATAGTTCAAACACATGAGTGTTTTGTCAGTGGAAGGTGAATTTGAGTGTTGTGCATTGGAATGCGTAGTGCAAAAGTCGAAGATTATTGTTATCACAATCTACAGACCACCTAGTGGAAATATCGAATTGTTCTTTGACAAACTTGAGTTCATTTTATCGGAAAAAGTTGATAATAATAAGGACTTATTTTTGGTAGATGATTTTGATATTGAGCTGAAAGATGACAACAGTGTCAAAACAAGGATGTTCACATTGTTAAATCATTTTTCCTTGAAAGCACAAATTTCTGAATATACGAGAATCACTGTACATTCAAAGAGTTGTTTAGATAATATATTCACATATCATAGTGGTATCTCATCATCTAAGGTCCTTGAATATCATATTTCGGACCACAGAGCCCAGAAGGTCTGTTTTTACCTGGGAGAAGGAGATAAAAATGAACTTGCAAGGAGAAGATTTTTCAATGCTGATAATCAGAAATATTTCATTTGTAAACTGGAACAACAAACTTGGGAAAATGTCTTTGGTATTGGAGAATCTGATGTTAATGTTCAGTGGCAGGTTTTTATTAACCAGTTCATAAATCTTTTCAATGAATCTTTTCCAATAACCACGATACACAGAAATAAAAAGCCCAAAATTTCAAAAAGTACTGAAAAAGAAGAAATTAAGCAAAGATTGGACACAATGTTAGTTTTGTCTAGTTTTAACTCCGTTTATAGGACTCAATATAGTCAGTTGAAAAAAAAAATACGATAGTTTGTTGCAAAAAGAGAAAATTAGGAATTATGAGTGTAGAATACAAAGATCGGATTGTAAGATGAAGTCAATGTGGGTCATTTGTAGGGAAGTAACGGGTAAAAGTAAATATCAAGGGAATTTTATATGTGAGGATCCACCAAAGTTTGCCAATGAATGCAATTCCTACCTTGTAGAAGTTATAAAGAATTTAACTAATATTCAATGTTGTAAAACCTTCGAATGTAAAATTCCAGAACATGATAGGCCTATGTTCCTTAGGCCTTTTTCTGAAGTCGAACTGGTGGAATTATCTCTACATTTGAAGGGTAAATACTGTAGTGGTTACGATGAGATACCTGTAAATATTTGAAGGCCTCGATCAAGACCCTATCAGGCGTACTTTGCTATATAATAAATAACTCTATGAAATACTCAATATTTCCTGACCAGCTGAAGTTTGATTTGATAAAACCGATATTTAAGAAAGGACACCCAAATGATTTGAGCAACTTTAGATCGATTAGCTTATTGCCAGCGTTCTCAAAAATCTTTGAACTGGTGTTGACTTCCAGGTTGCTCTGTTTCATGAATGAAAGTGGGCTATTTGCTCGGTTTCAACATGGATATTTGAAGGGTAGATCGACTAACACAGCTATTTAGGCTGGTTTTCCTGTCACGCTGACGGTCGGCGCTGATGGGTCAATATGTATGTAGCTATAGGTAGCGTTTTCGAGTCACGCGGCGCTGACGGCCGTCAGCGCTGAGCTATATACGCGCACGTACGCGCCGGCGCGTCGGCGCCGCTGACTAGCTGGCACCGACAAGCCTCCACAGTCAGTGAGCCAGAGACAATAGCATCCTTCTATTTCTCTATGTGATCAGCGCGATACTAAAAGGATCCGAGCTGACCGATCAGCGCTGACCGTCAGCGCCGACCGTCAGCGTGACAGGAAAACCAGCCTTACAGTTTGTTAATGCAATATTGAACCATTTGGAAAACAAAGATTTAGTATTTGGACTTTTCGTAGATCTAAGTAAAGCTTTTGATTGTGCTAATCATGAAATTCTATTGATAAAACTGGGGAAATATGGCGTAAGAGGTAAGGCTTATCATAATTTTCGGAGAATACGCAAAATTTCTACCTGAGAAGCAGTTGTTGACTAGACTAATAACAATGGTAAATTCGGTTGAGAGTGTCCAATGGACAATATAAGATGCGCTTAAAAGCTCCTGACTTCACGTCAGTGCTTGTTTTCACTTTGTGACCATTTCCCACCAAGACTGTTGAAAATTAAACAAATTCTCTGATAAAGAATCCGCTCCACATATGTCAGTTTGCATATCTACCGGGGAAATTCAGGGTAGACAATAAACACAATATTGTCTCAGTGACTACTGAGTTTCAATTCAATTAGATCAGTATTTTTTCGAGTTATTGTGGAAACAAAATTTCAAAAGTTTTGAAAATTTGTTTTGCCACTTCATGGAAATCCGATCAGTACAAACTTCGCATGCATATAATGGTCATGATTCCACAATTTGATGCTAAATATCAGATGGATCCGGTTCCGGAAATATTCATAAATTTATTTTCACTCAAAACGGCCATAGCTCCGAAACCGCTTGGTGGATTTCACCCGTTAACGAACTCGTCCGAGGTATTTACGCTTCGAACCTACCCTGCAGATTTGAATCCTCTAACTCCTTTCTTTCGAGGGTTATCGTGCTAACGGCCGGCCGGACCAGCCGGACCAGACAGACAGAATTGAATTCGACCTCGGATTATTTATGAGTCGAACTCCATCGTTCGAGACTATTTTCGGCAAAAAATTCGAAATATACAGATATTGTGGCAAAATGATAGCACGCTGTTCCTTGTGGAATACGTGAATACGTGCGCAAAAATCGAATAAATGTCTTTGGTGCTCTTGTTCCTCGGAACAGTTGGCTGTAATTTACGAATTTTTGGCTGAAAATGGTCTCAAACGTTTGTATGAGCAGGAGAGTTGAAATTTTTAGAGTAGGTTTGGGAGATAAATATCCCGGTGTTAAGTTCGTTATTGGTTAAAATCGGCGTGATGGTTTCGGAGTAACCAATAATTTTTTCTTTTTACATTACAAATTAAATTTTTTCTGAGGTGAAGTTTTATTATGAGAATCCACTGATATCATTCTCAACTCTAACAAACTAATAATTTCGACCGCAATAATATCGCCTGCATAATACTCACTGGGTCACTACGAATTTCCCCAAGTCAGAACGGGAGTGTTACGTGGAATCAGTATATAATCAGCTATCGAACCTAGTACATATTGCAGTTTTTAAGTTTGAATAATTAGTCGCTTGTAGTTTTACAAGCGCACCAAAGCTTCTGTCCACAGGGCTTAACCACATTTCATTCAACATCCAGATTTTGACGATCTGTAATTATTGGGATATTTCAAGATAATGGGAGTGGGTAAATTTGGCCTAATATCATTCACGAACTTGAAATGCTTAATCAAGCGTTGCTCAAACGTATTTATTAATCGAAGTTGCTGATTAATTCTCCAGTCTAGTGGGTTAGTCTAATGGAACAACCATTTTATCACTTCACTATTCATATATTTTGGACAAATGAAACCAACATTGTCCCTTTACTGCACAACTTTTTATTTTTTTTCGAAAAAAATATATGAGTTCCAGAAATGCTTTCAGATATCGGGAAAAATAGTGAAAAAAATCCAGATTTAAAAAACTAGTCTATTTTTGTAATTTTTTTCATGTTGCAGCATGCTACAATGCACTTTGAGTGGCCGTCTCTATAGTCGTATTTAAAAGTTGTCTACATGCTTTCTATACTATATAAGTGCTTTGAATGCAACTGATTTATATCTCTGTATGTAGTTTTCATCCCTCCATTCCAGCTTTGATGAGATATCTCTTACTTTCTTCTGGTCCTTACGTAGATTTTTTTTTCCACATCAGCGATTTCTAAGGCGTTCTTGCGTTTTTGATGAGATCGCTAATGATTTTTACGTTTTCTGACGTTGATGGATCTTCAGGTGATATGATTTCCAAGAAATTATACAATATTGGCATCTTGTCCATGTCGAAAAGGTCATCACTTTCAATTTCAGTATCGCAAGGCAGAAGGTTTCCTCAATCTTGAAGAAGAACGTCATCTGCATCATCTCCTGAGAAAATTATTGTCTATCTTCACTGAGTTCTGATAAATGATCAGCGAAGTATTTCAAGCTCCGCCAGAGTCAGAATTTAGTATTTCGATGCGTTTTCCTGAAAAAATGTAAATTCTTCTCGTCGGAACTACAATGGGCACTATTACAGATATGCACAACTTATGTTTTTGACAAAGACTCGATGCTTTTTAAAAACTTTATTTGTGATTATCTCGAGGAAAGGACAATGTTGAAGTCTTAACAACTCGAATAATAATGAACATTATAACCATTTTCACACAAATGTAAACTATGCTGAGTATGAATTAATATTGTAACACTACTCTTCCTATTCTAGGTAAACATAGATTCTATATTATATACTGCTCATACTATAATATAACTCACACTCCAATGAAAATATATCATGCTCAACGGTGCAATGTAGCATGAATTATTTTGTAAATTTTGTAAATTTGTAAGTGAAACATGGTTGAATGAATCAGTATTTGATGGAGAGCTCGTGCCACCTGGTTATGGTGTTGTGCGTTCTAACAGACAGTTTAATGTAGTTGACAGATCTAGAGGTGGTGGTGTGCTTGTTGCGTTCTCTGATGATATAAAGTATGAGATTATAGACGTTGAATATATAAGAAATCTTGTTCCGTTAGTTGATATTGTTTTATGTCGTTGTACCGTACCCATTAGATTTATAATTTGTATTGTGTATTTGCCTCCTGACATAACGCTCTCCCAGCTTGAGGCCTTTACGTCTGCTCTGGAGATTAAACTTCTTGGTGAGGTTGTTCTGGTAGTTGGAGATTTCAACGTTCCAGGATTTGTTAGTGCTTCTTCTTGTTCGAAGTCCACGTTGCTCAGAAACTTCTGCGATTTGATAGGGATGCGGCAGCTTAATACTGTGCTGAACCAGGATGAACGACTGTTGGATCTGGTGTTGGTAGGTGGTGCTCTCGATGTGACGGTGTCCCATTATGAGGTGCCGTTTGTTATGGAGGATCCTTATCACCCTGCTTTGAGCATTGATCTGCGACAGTCTTCGCATTTACATCAGGTGAATTTTCCTAGCGTTGCCAGAGCGTCCTCTTTTGATTTTAGGAAGGCTTACCTCTCTGAATTGAATTCTTCTATCTGCTCTTATGATTGGAGTATTTTGGAAACATTCACTGATGTTAATTATGCCTTGGAGTACTTTTATGAAAAACTTTTTTGTATCATTGGTGAACATGTTCCCGTTAAGAGGGCTGATTCGATGAAGAGAAGATATCCGGTGTGGTTCAGTGCGGGTGCTATACGAAATATATGTTTGAAGAATTTATATCGTACTAAGTGGCGTCTGACTGGGAGCAGCAAATACTATGAAGATTTCAAGCGTTTGAGAGCATTGGTGAAGTCCCAAGTTTCTTCAGAGTACGAGGATTATTTGATTGGCGTACAGGATGAGATCAAATCGGACCCGGCATCATTTTGGCGGTTTATAAATCGGAAGAGAGGCGTGACTCAGATTCCTGGAGTGATGCAGGATGAAATTAATACTTAGAAAGATCCCAAGGCCATAGTTGATTCGTTTGCTGTGCAGTTTTCTGGTGTAGAAAGAATGAATGTATCTTTATCTGATGATAATCTACTAAGCTTCGTTCAATCCTCACCCTATGTCGTGCCTATGATCACCGTAGAGGAGATTAAATCTAGCATGGAAAAATTTCCTGATAAGATCACAGCTGGAGATGACCAACTCCCTGCCTATTTTGTTAGGGAGTGCAGTTCCGCTCTTGCAAAGCCTATTCATCTCATAATAGTGAGAAGTTTACAGACCTCTACATTTCCAAGTTTGTGGAAAAGAGCTCGGGTTGTCCCTGTCTTCAAGAAAGGTAATAAGTCTGAAATCAAAAATTATAGACCCATCTCCATACTCTCAAATTTCGCAAAAGTCTACGAAGAAGTACTGTATAGAAGTATATCTCACGGTGTTCGCCCCCACTTGTCTACAGGTCAGCATGGCTTTGTGCGGGGTAGGTCGACAATCACCAACTTGGCTACTTTATCACAATTTATTACGGAGTCTCTGGATGATGGTAGTCAGGTCGATGTGATATACACTGATTTTTCAAGAGCGTTCGATACTGTTGATCATGGGATTCTGTTGCGCAAACTTTCTTCGTTCGGTTTCAGCCCTGCATACTTGAAGTTAATTGGTTCTTACTTGAGTGATAGAGTCAATTATGTGTTTTATAATGGTTTTGAGTCATATGAATATGTTTTGGAATCTGGAGTTCCGCAGGGATCTAATCTTGGTCCATTACTGTTCGTGGTGTTTATAAACGATCTGTTGAATTTCCTGGGGTGCATGGCCATGGCGTATGCTGATGATTTGAAGCTGTTCTGGAGGATACGTTGTGTGGAGGATTTGGAGCTGCTTCAGTCTAGTTTGCAATTCGTCTGGGATTGCTGTTTGAGGAATGGACTAACGTTGAACTTGGAAAAGTGCTTTCAGATGACTTTCACGAGAAGAGTGCAACCTTTTGTTGGCAATTACTTCATTGGTGACCGTTCCCTTACCCGTGTGGATCAAATACGTGATCTCGGCATTTTGTTCGACGCTGAATTGAGTTTCATACCGCATATTGAAGAACTCAGTGCCTCCGCTTGTAAAATGCTGGGCTTTGTCTTCAGGTGCTCTAGGGAGTTCGGCGATCTGGAGGTATTGAGAAATCTTTACTTCACACTCGTTATCAGCAGATTGGAGTATGGTAGCCTCATTTGGTTTCCAATATACGACTGTCATCTAAGTGTGCTCGAGCGAATCCATAGGAGGTTTTTAAAGTACGTCTCATTTCGGCAAACGGGTATATACCCTGAACGTGGAGCTAATCTTTCCTCAATTATGAGTGATATGCGAATATCATCATTGGCCGAAAGACATGGAAACCAATGTGCTAAATTCGCCCGGAGGCTACTGATGGGTCACCTCGACTCGCCCTATTTGTTGTCGCGAATGAACATCACAATTCCAAGGATGGTCTCTAGGTCTGCTCCTGTTTTTCGTCTGCCAACACCTCGTACTAACTTGTTGGTGCGTGCACCAGTGTATCGTATGTGTAGGAGTGCGAATGCACTCAGAATGAACATGTTCTTTTAGTCACTGATATTGTTGTATATTATTTAAGAAAACTGATATTATTTTTGGTATTTTTATTTTTGGCATAGTTTGAGAATGTACCTATATATGTTACCCTATAATTAGGATTATTCCTGTTGGGTAAATAAAGTTATATTATTATTATTATTATAAATGCAACGCTCATTCAAAAGCGCTGAAAACTTCTAGATAGATTTTATTTTTACGAAAATATGAATTTGTAATACTACTTACCATATTCAAGCTCCCTATATTTTTTCTACACTAATTCACTCCGAAATTAAACTCCAGGAAAGCAAAAAACTCAGACGGATTCTAGTTTTCTCACTTGTCTGTTAACGTTTGTATTTTGAACTGACATTTACCGTTAGATAGACCTCTACCTGTGAGGTAATCTATGAAATATGAAACATATTAGTTTACGAGTAAAGTAATCTTAACAGATTTCTCTAATATGAATCGTTTGCCGAAATAAAGAGTATGAAAGCTAGCGTAGCATATATGCTACGTTGCGCAGTAAAGGGTTAAATCATTTTATATAGCTAAAGGAAATAAAATCTCGTTTGGCTCGAAGTCGGATATTCTTCAAGAATCGACGAATTCAAGTGATTTGGTATTCATCGAATGTTTGGCGTTCAACATCTAACCAATTCTCCAGCTCGTAGCAAATATCCCTTGCTATAAACATATCTATCTTATCCTATATAATGGAATGGAAAACAAGAACGTGCCAACTCGGCTGCAATCATCAGAAGAAACAGGAAAACAGATTATTGCTTGCAGCCACTGAATATGAATACTGCACACTACTTGGAATATTGATTTAAGGAAGTCCGACTGGAATGAAAAATTTGGTAAAATCACCCTAACAAAGTAATACAGTAGATAATAATTCAAGTCTCGTCTCCGATCAGTCGTTGGAGAAAAGGAGAAAATATACCTGTATGAGGGTAATCTATATACAAATAGCATACAGGGCGTCTGCATTTATTGATAATAAGTCTCTTGCATGTTACACGAAATACCATATGCTTATGTTTTTCTGCATCTACTTCAATACCAGATAATCATGTATGCCCTCATACACTTTAATAATTTATAAAATTTTAATATTTCGGTATTGAAAATCGGTAAATCAAGAAGCAATGTCAAACGAGGTGAAACGCTTCTGAATCGTTGCTATGACGGATGACGTGATCAAAATTTACCATCTGCTTGTTTCATCCAATGCTGACTACGAGCCCTTTATAGGGAGCCTTGTTACACTGAAATAAGGAGTGAAACGGACACGAGAAGAGAGTGAGAGTAGTTATGACGGGTTACGTCACGGACAGGCGCCAAGTTTCGATCGTTGAACAGCCATTATGTGCAACCAAATTTGAGTGATCGTTTTCTCGTTGAAAATTGGAATTTTTTACGGCGGTTGAACTTTTTCGGTATTCTTATGGATATAATAATTGATTCCAATAATAAATAAGGTAAAACAAGCACTGACGTGAAGTCAGAAGCTTTTGCGCGTATGTTCTATTGTCCATTCTCCTGTATTGGACACTCTTCTTAATCGAATTTACCATGATGAATTCTATTGTCTATTCTCCTGTATTGGACACTCTCTTCTTAATCGAATTCACCATGATGAATTCTATTGTCCATTCTCCTGTATTGGAGACTCTTCTTAATCGAATTTGCCATGATGAATTCTATTGTCCAGAATGGACAATAGAATTCATCATGGCAAATTCGATTAAGAAGAGTCTCCAATACAGGAGAATGGACAATAGAATTCATCATGGTGAATTCGATTAAGAAGAGAGTGTCCAATACAGGAGAATAGACAATAGAATTCATCATGGTAAATTCGATTAAGAAGAGTGTCCAATACAGGAGAATGGACAATAGAACATACGCGCAAAAGCTTCTGACTTCACGTCAGTGCTTGAAACAATTTTTTTTTCGTGACTTTTTAAAAATTTTCTAGGGGTACGGTTCTTGAAATTTTTTTTTTCGTCATTTTTTTCAAATTTTCTAGGGATACGATTCTTACAAAATTTTAAACACGTCTTTAGGTTGATTTTCTACTACTAGTTACCAAGCACCAATTCGATCGAATATTTATTTTTTGAGTTATCAAGGAAATAATATTCCAGGTGGGTATAACTCGGAAACCCTTAGACCGATTATGCCCAAAATTGAACCCAACTCTCCCTTTCGGATACGCAACCTACCCTGAAAATTGCAAGTTTCTATCTCCTTTTGTTCGAAAGTTATCGAGGCAACGGTTACCCATCTACTGAACTCACACAAGAATGCTCGAATCTCCAACAATATTTAACCGATCGTATTAAAACTTGAAAATTGGCAGTAGAGTTAGGTTATGAAGGCTCTCGCAAAATTTCAGCAATTTCAAACGAATAGTTACTGATATATAAAATTTTTTTTTTTTATTTTCAATGATTTATTAAAAATTTTCTACAAATGCTATCCTCACCAAATTTTGCAAACATTTTTGCGTTGGCATTCTACAACTAATGACCATGTTTGAATTCAATCGGTTCAGTATTTTTCGAGTTAATGAGGTACAAAAACCACCAAATTTCAGAAAATTTCAGATGGCTATAACTCTAAAACCGTTAGGCCGATTATGCTCATAATCAAACTGAAATGTCGCGTTCTAGTGCACATCCTAACCTGAACATTTCAAGCCGCTATCTCATTCCGTTCTCAAGTTATCGTGACAACAAAAATATTTTTTAATAATTTTTTTAAAATTTTCTAGCCGTACGATTCGCACAAAATTTCACAAACGTGCTTAGGTTCATATTCTACAACTACCCACCAAGTTTTAAATTGATCGGATTTATAATGGTTGAAAACAAAATTATTACTCGGAAACCACTGGGCCGATTATGCCCATTAACGAACTTGTCCGTCGTATTGAGATGCGCCACCTACCCTGAAAATTTCAAGTCGCTAGCTCTTTTCGTTCTCAAGTTATCGTGGCAACGGCCGGACGGACGGACGGCCGGACGGCCGTACGGCCGGACGGACAGAATCAAATTTGACCTCGAATTCTTCATTGGGGAGTCGAACTTAATCGTTTGAGACCATTTTCGTCAAAAAATTCGAAAGTTACAGACATTTGGGCAAAACTATAACGCGATGTTCCCCAGAACATACGCGCAAAAAAGTTCATGAAAGAGACCTATTGTTGAAATTAGCAGTAGTGGAGTCAGCGAATTCAAAAATCCATGGTTTGTCAACATTTGGACCTACCAAAGATACGTTGGTGATTCTGTTCCAACTGTGATTTTTGGCACTCTCCATCCTTGGAACAAAGTGCTTATCAATTTGCTCAAATGTCTGTAATTTTTGAATTTTCGACTGAAATTGGTCTCAAACGCTTTTGTTCAACTCACTGATCTAGATTCCGTAGTCAAAATCGATTCAGTCTGGCCGTCCGTTCACCGTTAACATCATTACTCTCGAACTGAATGAGTCAAGGCAGTTGAAATTTTCAGAGTAAGTTTGGGAGATAAATATCTCAGTTGAGTTCGTTATTGGGCAAAATGCCAAGGGGTGGTTTCGGAGCCACAGAAAACATTTTTTTTACACTACAAATTTCAAACTCAATTTTTCTTAATATGAAGTTCCATTATAAGAATTCATTGATATCATTCTCAACTCTTACCACCAAATACTTTCGGAGATATTATTTTTCAAAATTACAAAAATTAATAGTAATTTTATGAGTTCATATGATGTGAGTCATAGGCTTACGTTTTGAATTTAATTTTTTATGATGCAGTTATATCATAAGAATCCATTGATACAACTCCGAACTCTCAGAAAACAATACTTCCGGAGTCAAAGTTTGAATAACGGCATTCCCATATTTTCATGTCCTAAACTGATTGGTTTAACTTGCCATACATTATTTTTAATCAGTTTTTCATATCAATACATTAATCGTAATAATTATTAATTTCCTTTTTGCACGCATGTTCTAGGCAACAAACTCCTATCATTATGATCACATGCCTGTAATTTTTGATATTTTTTTGCCGAAAATGGTCACAAACGACTAGGTTCGACTCACTGATGAAGAATTCGAGGTCAATACAATTCTGGTCGTTCACCGTTACCACGATAACTTTGGAATGGAAAGAGATAGTAACTTGCAATTTTAAGGGTAGGGTTTCATCCGAATGCGACGTTTAAGTTCATTAATGGGAATAATCGACAAAACAGTTTAGGAGTTTAACCCATATGAAATATTGTATCTTCAATAACTCAAAAAAATTCTGAACCGATCGAATTGAAATTTGCTAATTGGTTTTAGAATGCCGACGCGCAAATTTTTTGAAAAATTTTATCATAGAAACAAAATGAAAATTTTTCTTCAATAATGTTATATTTTCGAAACTATTCGTCTGAATCTGCAGAAATTCCGCACAAACCTTCGAGCTACCATTTTACAATCGAGTAATGAATGTTAGCTCGATCGGCCTTGTATTGTAGGAAATATTGGTAAAAACATTTCGAACTGGTATCTACTTCTGAAATTTGAGATCATGTAAATCTTAGAACTGCAACAACACTTCGTTGGCTGAGATGTTAGCGATTTTATATTAGGTTTTAGAAAAGACGGCTTGAAGGTTCATGCAGTATTTCGTGATGATATGTGAATATACAGAAGAATGCTTCTATCGATTTCTTTTGTATAGGTTATAAAAGTTGCAGTCGAGAGGAAATTCGCAATATCTCACTTCATTGGCAGTGTCGTGGCATGTTCTCTTATAATATTTAACTACAAATTCTTATGTACATAATTAAACTTAGCAGATATTGATATTTTTTGTAATATATCAATTTAAAGATTTCTGTTTTTGAATTTAAATTTATGTGACTCGTGCGCCATCTACCTCGATATCGATGAAATAACTAATAATCATAGTGAAAGTACGCACTGAGTCATGTTTACGAACATTGAGCAGATAAAATAGTACAACGATTTTGTGTCAGTTCAGAACTGAATTTTTCAAGCGGTATGCCATGGATTTACTTGTCAGAACCGTGTTATTGGTAAACTAAATGACTTATAAATTTTTTTTATTGTAGATAATGAATTTCTTTACGTTTCACTAACTTAAATTACACGTTGATTGGATATTATCAAATTCATAATCAAACAAGTTGGAAAATAACTATGGTCAGGAGATTTGTCGCGCTTGTTCAAATTTATAGCCAGTGCAGTCACCCATCCAGGTACTGAACTTGCTCAAACCTGCTTTGCTGCAGGAAAAATATATATTTCTGAGAATATGAAGCGGATTGTAAAAATGAGTGTCCAAATAAAACTGGTTCACTTCTTGGCAGAGATGGTTTCAAACGATTACTTTCGACACAAATAGATACATTCACTTTCAGGTCGAAAATAAACAAATTTGTGTCTGTGGTGGCGCAAGGACCCATTAAAATACATAGATTCACTGTTGGTTCGAAAAAGAACAGTGCATTGTCTGCGGTGGCGTAAGTTCACATTCGAATACTTTATTGCGCGCGTGTTCCGCAAGGAACAGCGTGCTATCATTTCGTCACAATGTCTGTATTTTTCGAATTTTTTTTCGAAAATGGTCTCAAACGATTGGGTTCGACTCCCTGATGAAGAATTCGAGGTCCTAAAGTGGCAAAAAAAAATTTCAAAAATTCTAAAATTTTGTTTTCACGATAACTCGAAAAATACTGATCTGATTAAATTGAAACTCAGTAGTTAGATGCAAAAGTCCAATGCAAACACTTTCGCAAAATTTCGTGAAGATCACGTGACATGAAAAAAATAAAAAAATTACTACTATTTCGCGGAATACTTTGCTTAAAATCCGAAACCTATTTTTGCGCGTATGTTCTGGGGAACATCGCGTTATAGTTTTGCCCAAATGTCTGTAACTTTCGAATTTTTTGAAAAAAAAGGTCTACAAACGATTAAGTTCGAACCCCAATGAAGAATTCGAGGTCAAATTTTATTCTGTCCAGCCAGCCGGCCGGCCGTCCAGCCGTCCGGCCGTCCGTCCGTCCGGCCGTTGCCACGATAACTTGAGAACGAAAAGAGCTAGCGACTTGAAATTTTCAGGGTAGGTGGCGCATCACAATACGACGGACAAGTTCGTTAATGGACATAATCGACCCAGCGGCTTCCGAGTAATAATTTTGTTTTCAACCAATATAAATCCGATCGAATTGAAACTTGGTGAGTAGTTGTAGAATATGAACCTAAGCACGTTTGTGAAATTTTGTGCGAATCGTATCGCTATAAAATTATGAAAAAATTATTAAAAAATATTTTTGTTGTCACGAGAACGGAAAGAGATAGCGGCTTAAAGTTTTCAGGTTAGGATGTGCACCAGAACGCGACATTTCAGTTTGATTATGAGCATAATCGGCCAAACGGTGTTAGAGTTATAGGCATCTGAAATTTTCTGAAATTTGGTGGTTTTTTGTACCTCATTAACCCAGAAAATACTGAACCGATTGAATTCAAACATGGTTATTACTTGTAGAATGCCATCGCGGAAATGTTTGCAAAATTTGGTGTGGATAGCATTCGAGAAAATTTTTAATAAATCATTGAAAATAAAAAAAAAATTCTACATATCAGTAACTAATCGTTTGAAATTGCTGAAATTTTCCAAGAGCCTTCATAACCTAACTCTACTGCCAAGTTTCAATTTTTAATACGATCGGTTAAATATTGTTGGAGATTCGAGCATTCTTGTGTGAGTTCAGTAGATGGGTGACCGTTGCCTCGATTACTTTCGAACGAAAGGAGATAGGGACTTCCAATTTTGAGGTTAGATTGCGTATTCGAAAGGGAGAGTTGAGTTCGATTTTGGGCATAATCGGCCTAACGGTTTCCGAGTTATACCCACCAGGACTATTATTTCCTTGATAACTCAAAAAAAAAGAAATTGGTTCAAGCACTGACGTGAAGTCAGAAGCTTTTGCGCGTATGTTCTATGGTCCATTCTTCTGTATTGAAAACCCTTAATCGAATTTACCATGGTAAATTATGTTGTACATTCTCCTTTATTGGACACTCTTAATTCGAATTTACCATGGTAAATTATGTTGTACATTCTCCTTTATTGGACACTCTTTATTCGAATTTACCATGGTAAATTCGAATTAAGTGTCCAATACAGGAGAATGGACAACATAATTTACCATGGTAAATTCGATTAAGGGTGTCCAATACAGATGAATGGACAATAGAACATACGCGCAAAAGCTTCTGACTTCACGTCAGTGCTTGTTTTGAGGTTCATGCTGCCTTTTCCGGGCATTTTTCGTTGTGCGCATGCGCAGATGAGAAGTCATTTAACTGCTGTAGTCAGAGAGGATTGGGGTTTTGGGGTGGCTATTCCTCCATCGAATCCAGATCCCTGATGAGGGTCTGGATGCGCATGCGTAGAATAGAGATGCGATATCTCCCGAACCTCTAGTGTTGGAGAATCGGAGTTTTTTGTATGGTGTGTTATTTTGAGAGGACTTTTAGCCACGAGTAGATTGCGCATGCGCAGAAGAGAATTTACTGTTTTTGAATTGGATGGGTTATGTTGGGAGTGCTGCGTCGATATTGTGAGGTTTTAAAAGAATATTCATAGCAATTCAGTGCAAGGACGAGTCAGTTTGGGTGATGTAGCGTTGTTTCCGAGTTAAAAAGTCCGTACCGTGGCCCTGGGGCTAATTTTGTAATTGATGTTACTCCTTACAGGCATCTTTCGTTATGCGCATGAGCAGACCATCAGTGTTTTAACTGGTGGTGTTTTCGTCACGGAGGATCGGGGTTTTGGTGTGGCGGATGCTATTCCTCCATAGAATCCCCTGTTGAGGGTCTGCGCTTGCGTGGATAAAAGATTTGATATCTCCTGATCCACTAGTGTTGGAGAATCGGAGTTTTTTGTAAGGTGTGTGATTTTGAGAGGACTTTTAGCCGCAAGTAGATTGCGCATGCGAAGAAGAAATGTGACTGTTTTTGGGTTGTATGGGTTATGTTGGGAGTGCTGAACGGATATTGTGAGGTTTCAAAAGTATATTCATGGCAATTCAGTGCAAGGACAAGTCAGTTTGGGTGATGTAGCGTTGTTTCCGAGCTGAAGTGTCCGTACCGTGGCCCTGGGGCTAATTTTGAAATTGATGTTACCCCTTACGGGCATTTTTCGTTGTGCGCATGAGCAGACCATCAGTGATTTAACTGCTGGTGTTTTCGTCAGAGAGGATTGGGGTTTTGGGGTGGCAGATGTTATTCCTCCGTAGAATCCCCTGGTAAGGGCCTGCGCATGCGTGGATTAAAGATGCGATATCTCCTGAACCACTGGTGTTGGATAATCGGAGTTTTTGTAAGGTGTGTGATTTTGGGAGGACTAGCAGCCGCAAGTAGATTGCGCATGCGCAGAAGAGAAGTGACTGTTTTTGGGTTGTATGGGTTATTTCGGGAGTGCTGAGCCAATATTGTGAGGTTTTAAAAGAATATTCATGGCAATTCAGTGCACGGACAAGTCACTTTGGGGGATGTAGCGTTGTTTCCGAATTGAAGTGTTCGTAACGTGGCCCTGGGGCTAATTTTGAAATCGATGTTACCCCTTACGGGCATTTTTCGTTATGCGCATGAGCAGACCATCAGTGATTTAACTGCTGGTATTATCGTCAGAGAGGATTGAGATTTTGGGGTGGCGGATGCTATTCCTCCATAGAATCCACTGGTGAGGATCTGCGCATGCGTGGATTAAAGATGCGATATCTTCCGAACCACTAGTGGTGGAGAATCGGAGTTTTTTGTAAGGTATGTGATTTTGGGAGGATTTGCAGCCGCAAGTAGATTGCGCATGCGCAGAAGAGTAGCGACTGTTTTTGGGTTGTTTGGGTTATGTTGGGAGTGCTGAGCCGATATTGTGTAGTTTTGAAAGGATATTCATGGCAATTCAGTGCAAAGACAAGTCAGTTTGGGGGATGTAGCGTTGTTTCCAAGTTAAAATGTCCCTTCCGTGGCGCTGGGGCTAATTTCGAAATTGATGTTACCCCTTACGGGAATTTTTGCGCGTTTGTTCTGGGGAACATCGCGTTATAGTTTTGCCCAAATGTGAAATTTAATTCTGTGGTGCCGTCCGGCCGTACGGCCGTCCGGCTGTTGCCACGATAACTTGAGAACGGAAAGAGCTAGCAACTTGAAATTTTCAGGGTAGGTGGCGCATCCCAATACGACGAGCAAGTTCGTTAATAGGTATAATCGGCCCAATGGTTTCCGAGTAATAATTTTGTTTTCAACCAAAATGAATCCGATCGAATTTAAACTTGGTGAATAGTTGTAGAATATAGACCTAAGCACGTTTGTGAAATTTTGTGAGAATCGTATCGCTAGAAAATTATTAAAAAATATTTTTGTTGTCACGATAACTTGAGAACGGAAGGAGATAGTGGCTTGAAAATTTCAGGTTAGGTTGTGCACCTGAATGCGACATTTGAGTTTGTTTATGAGCATCATCATCCAAACGGTTTTAGAGTTATAGCCATCTGAAATTTTCTGAAATTTGGTAGTTTTTTGTTCCTCATTAACTCGAAGAATACAAAACCGATTGAATTCAAACATTGTCATTAGTTGAAGAATGCCAACGCGAAAATTCTTGCAGAATTTCGTGAGGATGGTATAACTAGAAAATTAAAAAAAAAATAGTTGAAAATTATTGAAAACAAATCTATATATCATAAACTATTCGTCCAGCATGGCTGAAATTTTGGAACAGCCTTCAGAACCTAACTCTACTGCAGAATTCCAAGTTTGAACATGATCGGATCTATATTGTTGGAGAATCGGGCAGCCTTTTGTGAGTTCGGTAGCGTAGTGGTAGCCAAGTGGCAGCGGTTGCGGATGGGAATCGTCGTATGATAATATGTAGTCTATGGTCGTATTTTTGCGAGAACCTTCAAAAATTAAAATATGAATGTCATGATGACATATTTTCGCTCGTATATTATGGGAAGATCGTGTTATTTCATCACAAATCTATGGGAGATGATAGCCCTACATTAGTGGTCAGACCTGGTTTTGAAAGAGATCCTCCTTAGGAGGAGGCAATTAAATATTGAAGGGAGACGTGTGTCACTTGGCTCCTGAATTTCATTGTTGTTATTTAAGTTATATATTAAGAATCAGATCCTACCAAAAAGTATCCAAATATTTCCAAGTTCCAGGAGGGGTGGTGATAAAAGGGCAACTCGACAAAATGTATCTGTGGCATCCAATTCGTTAGAGGATAGGGTTTAAAATTACTAGAGCAGAATATGTCAGTACAGGTTGACGAACTGAAGAAATTGATTATCTCAAGAAATATCGATTCTTCTGGTACACAAAAGGAACTAAATAACGAAGAACTTTCACTGAGTATTTCAAAGTTCGAGAAATCCGTCCAGGAGTCTTTAGACTCAATTAAAACTGAAATGTCCATTCTGAAAACGGAATTTTCTGCTGTGGTAAATAAAGCGGAGAATCAACAACTAAAAAATTTAATGGTTTAATTATAAGTGGCTTAGAAGAAAATGCTCAAACGAACAGCGGAAATATGAGAAAGCAAATTTTTGACATAGTAAATAAAAAAAAATTGGTGTGCCGATAGCGGAGAGCGATATTAATTATTGTTAGAGATCGGTTGTGAATTGTCAGGGTCGCGTTCGGCCTCGAAGTACAGCTGTTGTGTTTACAAACAAATGGAAGCGCCACAACATTTTCAGTAATAAGAGAAATTCGAAAAATATTGGTATTCATATTTCCGAACTACTATCAAAGGAAAAACTGATTCTCTATAGGGTTGTATGTGATAAATTTGGAATTAAGAATTGCTGGACTCGGAAGGGTGAAATATATTTGAACGATGGTGGTGAAAAAAGAGTCGTTAAAAACAATGATGAAATAAATTAAACTATGTTATCTGTGAGTACAATTTTTTTTATATTTGGGGGCCAATATTCGTCTGCAAGGATAGTTTGCAACTTCATAATATTTAATTTCATTGAATTCTTTTCTTGATGTATTTTGCTTTTTTTTCTCGAAGGGTTCGGATTGTTGATTATTTTAGACTGACTTTTGATTGGAGTATTGCAGTTTCACAGCAGTTTCACAGCAGTTTTTGAAATTTTCCATATATCCTTTTCTGATGAAAATAAACCAAAATAATCAACAAATTTGCTCAACGTAGGTAAAATTGACGAAATATGAACTAAGTTCAGGAATCTTTTAAAAATCACCCGAACTCTAAAAACTGTTGATTTTCGGTTATTAATAAATATGGATTAAACAACAGCTAATGAGTCATACTATCTCCTCCTCCCAGCTTCACGTCTTATTTGGAATCACCCTATGTAATCTAATCAATAATAATTAGTGAATTCTCATGATTCTCAGTCTTAACGAAGATAGATTACAATAACTTGAACGACAATTATGTATACCTACTTTTAACTCCTGGCCAAACGACCAGGATAATTCACGAACAGTCAAGTTTCGGCCCGGCCGAAAGTTTCGGCCATTTTGGGCCGAAACCGAAACTAAGGCCGAAACTAGATTACTTGGCCGAAACCGAAACCGAAACCGAACTTTCGGTCGGTCACTAATTTGTGTTAGTTAACTGGGTTAGCTGAACAGACAGTTGTAGTTGTTGATCCTTTTTATCTCCAACGTGGCTGTACTGAATCTCACCCAAAGTATCGTGCACTGAGAAAAAACTTTAATTACAACAAATGAAAATTGTGACTTGCCATAGGCACAAATAACTTTTTTTAGTTGCAACAAGTTCGCGTGTTATCTGTTAAAAAGTAGCCTATCACAAGCTAGCAAAGTTAATTGTAGTAAGTATTTCATTTTTATTCAGAATAACTGACTTTATTGACTTGATCCAAGTAGCATGTGTTACTTGATAGAAAATCCAGCTAAACACCAGAACTAAAAATGCTATTCGGTGTAAGTAACGTTTGAACGTACCCTTATCATAATGTTTTCATATCGCAAGTAATTTTGTTACTGCTGTTAGTAAGAACCTCTGTCTGTTAAAAGTAACTTTTTCACTTAGATCAAATAAAACGTTTGTGTTGGCAATTACATATTTTGTTTACGTTAAGAGACACTCTTACTTAGCGCAAGTACACATTGTCAAAAATGTAGAGGTAAGTCAAACCTTTCAGTTTTTTAGTAAAATGTTCATATATAAATGCATATTGAATGGTTTATT
This sequence comes from Halyzia sedecimguttata, assembly GCA_937662695.2. NCBI lineage: Eukaryota > Metazoa > Arthropoda > Insecta > Coleoptera > Coccinellidae > Halyzia > Halyzia sedecimguttata. Next base: position 1,287,514 of record OW569416.2, on the reverse strand, counting down.
TCTGGGTTTTCTCTCCCAAACTCTGAAAAATATCTGTTAAATAAAAATTCAATATTTTGTGAATTGCTTCTGCGTAATAATGACAAGATATTTGTCAGAAGCAATAAATCGAACAATGTTGCCTAACAAACAATATCGACACAACATCAACGATGATACAACTAAATTTCGTAACGTTTCGGAGTCTAAATCAGACTCCTTCGTCAGACACTTAACGAAAACCTTCAGAATTATTTTTTGTTGATGTAGCTATTCTGAAATTCGAGACGAAGAAGTCTGATTTAGACTTCGAATCGTTACGAAATTTGCTTGGACAATTCTCGAATTTCAGAATAGCTACATGAACAAAAAATAATTCTGAAGATTTTCGTTAAGTACGTCTGACGAAAGAGTATGATTTAGACTCCGAAACGTTACGAAATTTAGTTGTTCTATCGTTGATAATGTGTCGTTATTGTTCGATTAATTGCTTCTGACAAATATCTTGTGTTTATTACGCAGAAGCAATTCACAAAATAATACATTTTTATTCAACAGATATTTTTCAGAGTTTGAGAGAGAAATCCCAGAGAGAAACCATTTAATTTGCATATATATTTGAAAATTGTACTAAAACACTGAAAGGTTTGACTTACCTCTAAATTTTCCACTTAGTATTCGAACCCCCATTGCTGGAAGATATCTTCGTAATCCATCTTAGGAAAATACAATAAACATGCACAAGTAAAAGTGGAGAAATTCTCGATTAACTCTCGTAATCAATCAGTGAAACACAACTCGACGATACCGATGGGGTGCGATTTCAACCATTCTTTATAGATGATGATTCCTTTGACCTTTACGCTCTGAATTCTGACCAGATGTAACATCTAACGGCTATCTTCAAAGGATCAACGAGATCGGGTGCTCTTCGGCTCAAATCGGTTACTTTACGAATATTTTTTACACTTATTATAATAAACACTGGTACCTTCCCCAAGTCGATGTTTGAATATGCCAAATAACTTTGTTATTCGCTGCTAATGAAAATGCGTAAGCGAAAAAGTAACTTGTGATAAGTGAATTGAATGCTTGGCTTGTAAACGCAGATTATTTATCATTAGCAAACAAAATTTAAATAACAGCGCTATTCGGATTCAATAACATTTTAAGTGGTATTAAGAAAAACAGTTACTTCTAACAATTGTCAATTTTTAGGTGAACGTGTTTGTTTACGATAAATATATGATTATCTGCAGCAAATAGATGTTTGTTTATCGCTGATAAAAATTTATTTATCTCAAGTAAAACGTAGTCAAGTGAAAAAAGTTACTTGTAACTTTTTTCTCAGTGTGATTATGATGATGATTTATGTATTTATTATCTATTGGTTTCAATAAAAGTCCTTTATTATTATTATTATTTATGTATTGTCGTATTCAGATGCGTAATCTACCGTGAAAACTGCAAGTCGCTACTTCTTTCCGTTCTCAAGGAATCATGAGATGCATAATATTTTTTCGTAATTTTCTGAAAAATTTTCTAGTGTTACGGTCCCCACAAAATTTTACACACGTCTTCATGTCGATATTATACAACTAGTTATCAAGCTTCAATTCGATCGAGTCTATATTTTTTGAGTTATCGAGGAAATAATATTCCAGATGGGTATAACTCCGAAACCGTTGGGCCCATTATGTCCAACAGTGAACTTAACCCTTACATTCAGATGTGCAACCTATCCTGAAAATTGCAAGTCCCTATTTCTTTTCGTTCGAGAGTTGTCGAGGCAACGCTTACCCATCCAGCTACTGATACTCACACAAGGCTGCTCGGGTCTCCAAACAATATATAGGTCTGATCATGTTCAAACTTGGAACTTGGCCGTAGAGTTAGGTTCTGAAGGCTCTCGCAAAATTTCAGTGATATCGGACGAATAGTTCTGATATGTAGAATTTTTTTCAATAATTTTCTATGATTTTTCAAAAATTTTCTATTTACGATCCTCACAAAATTTTGCAACTACTAGAACTAATAACCATGTTTGAATTAGTTCGGTCTTGTATTTTTCGAGTTATTGAGGAAATAACAACCAAATTTCAGATGGGTATAACTCCAAAACCGTTTTGTTGATTATGGCTATAAACGAACTCAAATGGCGCGTTAAGATTTTCAACGTTACCTGAAAAAGTCGCTCTCTTTCCGTTCTTAGGTTATCGTGACGTGAATTGAAAAATACATTTCAATATATTTTTTTAAATTTTCTAGCGATACGATGTTCACAAAATTTCACAAACGTTCTTAGGTTTATATTCTACAACTACTCTCCAAGTTTCAATTCGATCGGATTTGTATTGGTTGTAGACGAAATTATTACTCGGGAACCGATGGGCCGATTATGCCCATTAACGAACTCGTCCGTCCTATTGGGATGCGCCACCTATCCTGAAAATTCCAAGTCGCTATCTCTTTCCTTCGCAAGTTATCGTGGCAACGGCCGGCCGGACGGCTGGCCGGACGGCTGGCCGGACATAATCAAATTTGACCTCAAATTCTTGATCAAGAAGTCAAACTCAATCGTTTGAGACCATTTTCGGCGAAAAATTCTAAAATTTCAGACCTAACCTAACCTTCATGGATATCGCATTTACGTAAATCTTAAGAGATTTACATCAGTTGAAATATAAGAAGCAGATACCTGTTCAGAATTTCATTTCCTCAATAATTGCGAAACTTCAGAGCCGAGCGAACTGAAATCCAGTACTCGATTTCTGCGGAATCTGATTGATTGTTTCAAAAATTTAACATTTTTGAAAAAAAAAAAAAATTCTTTTCTAGTGATACGATCAAAATAAATTTCGCGGAAATTTTCTAGTTGACATTCAGCAACTAATTACCAAGTTTCAATTTGATCGGATATGTATTTTATGAGTTATTAAGGAAATAGTATTTCAGATGGATAAAAAACTTCGAAACCGTTCGGCCGATTATGCCACTTAACCAACTTAAATCTTTCATTCGGATGCACAACCTACAATGAATATTGAAAGTCGCTATCCCTTTTGGTTCGAATGTTATCGTGGCAACGGATGCCCGATTGGCCAGGCAGTATCGAAATTGACCTCTTCATCAGTGAGTCGCCTGTTCCCCAGAAAATGCGAGCAAAAATTTACTGGAAGTCAATTAAGAAATGCAACCAAAGTTTTGCGAAACCTGTCGTAAGTTCACATACTTCATAATTTTGTAATTAATCTGGTGTCCCAACCTCAAATCCTCTGGATATATCGAGTGGAGAAATATGTTCTAATAGTTTTGTTAAATATCGAATTGAACTGGTTATTATGAATTGGGCACCGTAATTCTCCTGAATAACTGATCTGCTGTGGAAGAGTTCCAATTCTCATGGAAGTTAACGTTCCGAAAGAACCCACTGAAACAAATTCACCCTTCAATATCAGGGCCCAAAGTGAAACCATCCAATTGGAACGAGAATAGGTTCGAGCGTATTCAGAAAATAAAATCAACCTTGCTGAAAAATCGCAAAAATGTAGGGTTGAAATGCGATGGAATCGACAAACCAGCTAATAAAAAATTTATGGGCACTATTACACCAGCTATCGAGCCCGTCGTGCACTATTGAGAAACATTGTTCGTGTATGAGTAGGATGGCGACCTTTTTGGCGCGCTGTTCTGTGAACAGAATGCCTATCAGTTCGTCCAGATGTCTGTAATTTTCGAATATTTGGCCGAGAATGGTCTTATCCGATTAGTTTCGACTCACTGATCAAGAATCCGAAGTCAGAATTGATTCTGTCTGGCCGGCCAGACGTCAGCACGATTACGCTCGAACACAATTAGTTAAAATATTCAGGGTAGGTTTGGAGTCCAAATGCGCCAGCTGAGTTCGTTAATGGGTAAAATCCACCGAGTGGTTTCAGAGGTATAGCCATTTGAAATTTTGTTATCGCAATAACCCGAGAAATACTAATCTGATTGAATCAAAGCACGGCTATCAGTTGAAAAATTCTGACACGAATTGTTATGCCAGAAGATCACATGACTGGAAATTGAAAAAATATATATAAAAAAATAATTGGTTCAAGCACTGACGTGAAGTCAGGAGCTTTTGCGCGTATGTTTTTTGTCCACTCTCCTGTATTGGATACTCTTAATCGAATTTATCATGGTGAATTCTATTGTCCGTTCTCCTGTATTGGTAAATGGTATATGGTTAATTTGATTAGGAGAGTGCCCAATACAGGAGAATGGACCATAGAACATACACGCAAAAGCTCCTGACTTAACGTCAGAGTTGAACCAATTTATTACGGTTCTTACAAAATTTTAAACACGTATTTATATCGAACGGTTTTTTTCTGGGTTTTCTCTGCCAAACTCTGAAAAATATCTATAAAAAACCGTTCAATAATGAGTATACCTCCCACAGTATCCTTTAATGATTATGTATTTATATCGATATTCTACCACTAGTTACCAAGCTTCAATTCGATCTAGTCTATATTTTTTGCGTTTTCGCGGTGGCATTCTACAACTAATAACCATGTTTGAATCTAATCGGTTTTGTATTTTTCGAGTTATTGAGGAAATAACAACCAAATTTCAAATGTCGCAGATGCAGAACCTAAACTGAAAATTTCGCTATCTCTTTCCGTTCTCAGGTTATCGTGACAGAATTTTTTTTTTAATGATTTTCTAGTGATATGATTCTGACAAAATTTCCCCAGGTTTATATTCTACAACTATTGACCAAGTTTCAATTCGATCGGTTTGTATTGGTTGAAAAGAAAATTATTACTCGGAAACCATTAGGCCGATTATACCCATTAACGAACTTGTCCGTCGTATTGGGATGCGCCACCTACCTGCTATCTCGTTCCGTTCTCAAGTTATCGTGGCAATGGACGGACGGCCAGCCGAACAGAATCGAATTTGACCTCGAATCATCGGGGAGTCGAACCCAATCGTTTGAGATCATTTTCGGCCAAAAATTCGAAAATTACAGACATTTGGACAAAATGATACGCGCAAAAAATTCTGTACCTCATAAACTATCCGTCAGATATCGTGGAAATGAGAGCTTTCAGAACATTATTTTACAGTAAAGTTCTAGATTTGAACTAGATCGGATCTATATTGGTGAAGTTACTATCGAAATATTCCACGGATGGGGTTGTACTGATCCACTGTTTTTACATTCGACCAGAAAAGTTGTCAACAGTTATTGATTTTTGACATGGCGTTAAATTATTTCATATTATATTTTCTACACTCCATAGATCGTATATCTGTTTTTTATGACTTTCATGTTCCTCTATGATCTTTACATAAACATATGACATGTGTCTGACAATCTCTCATGTTAATCTGAGAACATAGACATAAAATAACATGGACTGGTTGTGAGAAAGAGACCATTGATATCAGCATTGAAAAAAGACAGAATACTTAAAGGCAAACCACAGTATAAGAATATATTCATAAAATTTGGCGATTGGCAAAATCACAGAATACAAAACATTGGTTTCCTTCATCCTTTGACATTTCTTGTATACTGTATTGTTTGGTTTCGTGTATTGTGTTTTGGTGATTTGTAGACAGAATAGTTAAAGGCAAAATATTTTCATTTAAATCCGACACTCGATTCTGAATATTCTGATACTTATAATCTGCAAATAATTCTCATAAATTTCCTTACTGTAATTCATTCAGCTTTTTCGATACTCATTCAAAATAATCAATATTCCTCTTAAAAAAATAGGGATTTTCCCAATACACCCCAATTTCCAATTTGTGTATTTGCCCATGGTATAAAAACACCATTGTTTTTATACCATTATTTGCCTTTACTTATTCTATCCTTTATAACATATCTCTCTCTCTCTCTCTCTCTCTCTCTCTCTCTCTCTCTCTCTCTCTCTCTCTCTCTCTCTCTCTCTCTCTCTCTCTCTCTCTCTCTCTCTCTCTCTCTCTCTCTCTCTCTCTCTCTCTCTCTCTCTCTCTCCAATGTATTCCGCAACGAACTGTGTGATAAAGTTACGCGAGGGCCAGTCCATGTTATTCTATGTCTATGTCTGGGAAGATCCAATTTCATTCTGTTTAAAAAATGATTTAATTAGAAATTGAATGCCTGTCGTGGGTCGAGACGAGTTAAATATGGTACAAATGGGTATATTTTACAGGATAGGGATTTACTTTGGCTGTATTCCAGTGAAACAATTTGAATGAAACAGTCCATCCAACCTGGAGCAGGTGCTCTATGACACAATATAATATTATAATTGAGTTTCAATAAGAGAAAGATTCTCTTTTCTGATAATATCTTGTAAAAAAAATTGGTTCAAGCCCTGTGGACAGGAGCTATTGGGCGCATGTTCATCTTCCTTGTGGCCCGTACTGACCAGTAAAGAAAAAAAGCAGTATCATGTTGAATACCTTAATATTATTGATTATTCTATAATAATCGATGAAAATACTGAGAGAGACCCAGGAAATTTGACACATTTTGTCTTATATCTCCACAAATTGAAATCGTATAGAGCCAAAATTTTGCACAATGTTGCAAAATACTACAATTGACGTTAGTACAACTTTTTGTTGCAATCTGATGAATAGTTCACGAAAAAAAAATTTTTTTTTCGAAAAAATTAAAAGAAATATTTTTTTAAAAATTACCAACATTTCGATCATAACAGAATTTTGCCAAAAGTTGCGCGTTTATATCCTCGAACTGACTACCAAGTTTCGATTCAACATCTTCTTTAGTTCCTGAAATATCAGGGAAATAACCTCAAAATTTTAAATGTCTATAACTCCTAAACCGTCCGGCCGATTTTGCCCGTTAACGAACTTAACCGTCGCATTTTGATCAGAAACCTACCCTGAAAGTTTGAAGTCGATAGGACCTTCGGTGCTCCTGTTATCGTGCCTACGGCCGGAAGGCCGGCCGGCCGGCCGGACGGCCGGACGGCACCCCAAAATCTGACACCGGATTCGTGATCAGGGAGTCCAAATTAGTCTATTAGCCAATTTTCAGCTCGAAATTCGAAAATTACAGACATTTGGACGAAATGATAGGACGATGTTCCCCTAGAACATGCGCCCAAAAATGGGTTCAAGCCCTGTGGACAGGAGCTTTCTGGCGCTCTAGTTCAAACAGACAAATTATATCTCCGAAAGTATTGGTTTCTCTGAGTTGGGAATTATATCAATGTATACATATGATAGAGCTGCATCATAAAGGAAATTCAATTCAAATAATAGTTTATTTATCAAGATTAAATGAGCAATCATGAGAATGAGAACTGCACCATGGAAGAAATCGAATTAAATCTGGCCAATTTTGCCCAATAACGAACTTAACCGAGATTTTCATCTCCCTTACCTACTCTGAAAATTTCAACTACCTAGCTCATTCCGTTCGAGAGTTATTGTGGAAAAACTTTTTTTAAATTTTCAAAATTTTTTTTTTACACTTTGCGGTAATCTGGTCAATACAAAACTTCACATGCGTATAAAGGTCATGATTCTACAATTCGATGCTAAATTTCAGATAGATCGAACGAACTTGTCCGAGATATTTACGCTCCAAAACCACATTGCAATTTTCAATCCGCTAACTCCTTTCGTTCGAGAGTTATCGTGCTTACGGCCGGTCGGCCGGCCGGACAGAATCGATTTCGCACTCGGATTCTTGATCAGTGAGTCGAACCAAATCGTTTGAGACCATTTTCAGCCAAAAATTCCAAAATTACAGACAATTGGGCAAATTGATAAGCACTCTGTTCCGAGAAACTAGAGCGCCAAAAAACAAGTTTCGTATGACAATTGCCCAAAACAGGTTTAAAGTACCTACAAATAGTAGGTATTCCATAAAACATGTATGAAAGAAGATGAGTAATAATATGAAAGAAGATGAGTAATAAATAAAAAATTACCTTGTAATCGATCAAAAATTTCCTGATCTACGTTCACCAAATTTTCTCCTCTCTCGAACTACAGAATTATGCTTTCAATATTTACGTAATATTTTCAAACATTTTTGGGTGAGGTCCCCGTTGCATCGCTAAAATACGAGTATTTCAACCCCAATATTTTTGAAGTTACAATATTCCCTTCTGTCAAGTTGACATTATGACAATTCATACATAGAATAATTATATCAATGTGTGAAATACGATTTACATTGAAATTATGAAGAATCATATCTCCGAAAGTATTAGCTTGTTAGAGTTAAAAATGGGTTCAAGCCCTGTGGACAGGAGCTTTCTGGTGCTCTAGTTCAAACAGACAAATTATATCTCCGAAAGTATTGGTTTCTCTGAGTTGGGAATTATATCAATGTATACATATGATAGAGCTGCATCATAAAGGAAATTCAATTCAAATAATAGTTTATTAATCAAGATTAAATGAGCAATCAATAGAATGCGAACTGCACCATGGAAGAAATCGAATTAAATCTGGCCAATTTTGCCCAATAACGAACTTAACCGAGATATTCATCTCCCTAACCTACTCTGAAAATTTCAACTACCTAGCTCATTCCGTTCGAGAGTTATTGTGGAAAAACATATTTTAAATTTTCAAAATTTTTTTTTTACACTTTGCGGTAATCTGGTCAATACAAAACTTCACATGCGTATAAAGGTCATGATTTTACAATTTGATGCTAAATTTCAGATAGATCGAAGGAACTTGTCCGAGATATTTACGCTCCAAAACCACCTTGCAATTTTCAATCCGCTTACTCCTTTCGTTCGAGAGTTATCGTGCCTACGGCCGGTCGGCCGGCCGGACAGAATCGATTTCGCACTCGGATTCTTGATCAGTGAGTCGAACCAAATCGTTTGAGACCATTTTCAGCCAAAAATTCCAAAATTACAGACACTTGGGCAAATTGATAAGCACTCTGTTCCGAGGAACTAGAGCGCCATAAAACAAGTTTCGTATGACAATTGCCCAAAACAGGTTCAAAGTACCTACAAATAGTAGGTATTCCATAAAACATGTATTAAAAAAGAGAGGAAATAATGAAAAAATTACCTTGTAATCGATCAAAAATTTCCTGATCTACGTTCACCAAATTTTCTCCTCTCTCGAACTACAGAATTATGCTTTCAATATTTATGTAATATTTTCAAACATTTTCGGGTGAGGTCCCCGTTGCATCGCTAAAATACGAGTATTTCAACCCCAATATTTTTGAAGTTACAATATTCCCTTCTGTCAAATTGACATTATGAAAATTCATACATAGAAAAATTATATCAATCGTGAAATACGATTTACATTGAAATTTTGAAAAATCACATCTCCGAAAGTATTAGCTTGTTAGAGTTAAAAATGATATGAATGGATTCTTATGATAAAACTGCTTATTAAAAAAAAATTAATTTGGAATTTGTTATGTAAAAAAAATTTTTTTTTTTATTACTCCGAAACCTTCTGTCCGATTCGGCCAGTAACGGACTTAGCCGAGATATTTATCCCCCAAACCTACTCTGAAAATTTCAACTCTCTAGCTCATTCCGTTCGAGAGTTATCGTGCTTACGGCCGGCCGGCCGGACCGACCCGACAGAATGAATTTCCACCACGGATTCTTGATCAGTGAGTCGAACCAAATCGTTTTAGACCATTTTCATCGAAAAATTCTAAAATTACAGACATTTGGGCAAATTGATAAGCACTCAGTTCCGAGGAACTAGAGCGCCAAAAATGGAATTAATTTCATATACATGTATAGATCCTATCGTATTAAAACTTGGAACTTGGTAGTAGAATTATGTTCTGAAGGCTCTCGCAAAATGTCAGCCATGTCGGATGAATAGTTTCTGATATCTAGAATTTTTTTCAATGATTTCTTAAAAATTTTCTAGTGATACGATCTTCACAAAAGTTAGCAAGAACTTTCGCGTTGGCATTCTACAACTAATAACTACGTTTGAATTGGATTGGTTCTATATTTTTCGAGTTATTGAGAAAATAACAATCAAAATTCAGATGAATATAACTCCAAAACCGTTTGACAGATTATGCTCATGAACAAACTCAAATGTCGCATTCAGATGCACAACCTAACCTGAAAATTTCAAATCGCTACATCTTACCTTTCTCAGGTTATCGTGACATAAAAATTTTTTTTTTTATTTTCTAGCGATACGGTTCACACAAAATTCTACACACGTATTCAAGTCGATATTCTACAACTAATTGGCAAGCTTCAATTCGATCGAGTCTATATTTTTTAAGTTATCGAGGAAATAATATTCCAGGTGGGTATAACTCGGAAACCGTTAGACCGATTATGCCCAAAAACGAACTCAACTCTCCCTTTCGGATACGCAACCTACCCTGAAAATTGCAAGTCCCTATCTCCTTTCGTTCGAAAGTTATCAGGCAACGGTCACCCATCTACTGAAATCGCACAAGAATGCTCGAATCTCCCACAATATTTAACCGATCGTATTAAAACTTGAAACTTGGCAGTAGAGTTAGGTTATGAAGGCTCTTACAAAATTTCAGCAATTCCAAACGAATAGTTACTGATATATAGAATTTTTTTTTTTTTCAATGATTTATTAAAAATTTTCTACAAATGCTATCCTCACCAAATTTTGCAAGCATTTTCGCGTTGGCATTCTACAACTAATAACCATGTTTGAATTCAATCGGTTCAGTATTTTTCGAGTTAATGAGGAACAAAAAACCACCAAATTTCAGAAAATTTCAGATGGCTATAACTCTAAAACCGTTTGGCCTATTATGCTCATAAATGAACTGAAATGTCGCGTTCTGGTGCACATCCTAACCTGAAAACTTCAAGCCGCTATCTCATTCCGTCCTCAAGTTATCGTGACAACAAAAATATTTTTTAATAATTTTTTTAAAATTTTCTAGCCATACGATTCGCACAAAATCTCACAAACGTGCTAAGGTTCATGTTCTACAACTACCCACCAAGTTTCAATTCGATCGGATTTATATTGGTTGAAAACAAAATAATTACTCGGAAACCACTGGGCCGATTATGATTCGCACAAAATTTCACAAACGTGCTAAGGTTCATATTCTACAACTACCCACCAAGTTTCAATTCGATCGGATTTATATTGGTTGAAAACAAAATTATTACTCGGAAACCACTGAGCCGATTATGCTCCACCCACCCTGAAAATTTCAAGTCGTTAGCTCTTTTCGTTCTCAAGTTATCGTGGCAACGGACGGCCAGACGGCCGGACGGCCGGATAGAATCAAATTTGACCCCGAATTCTTCATTGGGGAATCGAACTTAATCGTTTGAGACCAATTTCGTCAAAAAATTCGAAAGTTACAGACATTTGGGCAAAACTATAACGCGATGTTCCCCAGAACATACGCGCAAAAACTATAGTCGTGAGAAAAGGAAATTGAACTGCATTGCCTACAGAAGAGTACTGAAGAAACTGAAGGGTAGCAAAAAAAAGTATTGACGCCATGATTGAGTAGTTATCGAAGTTACGATACATCGGCTTTAATGCAACATGCACATACCTTTTTTTTGCCCTAAGGTATGGGGAAAGCTCTACCGGCCTTCCACATGGTGGGGCAGTGCAATGCCAAGGGTTTATGTTGGGCTCTCACCCACTAAACCCCCCTCCTTTCTTCAACATTAGAAGGCCTCCGGCATTAAGCTTCAATGTTTTTTTCTCCTGAGGCCTTCTTGGTATTATGGACCGGCTTATTACTCCCTCATTCTGTCCTCCTCCTCCTTCTTCTTCCTCATTATTTTGAATATATATCCGTACACTATATTCCATATTTCCTTTTCTTCTATTATTTTATTCACTAGTGTTTTCAAGCAAGGGAGCATCTTCATCTTCTTCCTTACTCCTTTTCTTTCACTTTCCCACCTGACACAGTTTTTGGCGCTCTAGTTCCTCGGAACTGAGTGCTTATCAATTTGCCCAAATGTCTGTAATTTTCGAATTTTTTGATGAAAATGGTCTTTAACGATTTTGTTCGACTCACTGATCAAGAATCTGTGGTCGAAATTCATTCTGTCCGGCCGTCCGGCCGTAGGCACGATAACTCTCGAACGGAATGAGCTAGAGAGTTGACATTTTCAGAGTAGGTTCGGGGGATAAATATCTCAGCTAAGTTCGTTACTGGGCAAAATCGGACAGATGGTTTCGGAGTAACAAAAAAAAAATATTTTTTTACATAACAAATTCCAAATTAAATTTTTTTTAATAAGCAGTTTTATCATAAGAATCCATTCATATCATTTTTAACTGTAACAAGAACAAGCTAATACTTTCGGAGATATGATTTTTCAAAATTTCAATGTAAATCGTATTTCACAGATTGATATAATTATTCTATGTATGAATTGTCATAATGTCAACTTATGACATGACATGACATTATCTTCAATCGAAGAATTAGGAGAATAAAGTGTATTCCGAAATGTGAGCTAAGTGAGAAAAATCTCAGTTGTTTGCTCCGAAATTAGTTATTCTCAGAAAAGTCTTACATTTCGGAACGGAACATGAAGTAAGAGATCTGAGAGTAGTGAGACTGCTTTTCATCCATAGACGAATGCTCAGTTCTCTCAATTTTTGACGGGACTGACAGAAGGGAATATTGTAACTTCAAAAATATTGGGGTTGAAATACTCGTATTTTAGCGATGCAACGGGGACCTCACCCGAAAATGATTGAAAATATTACGTAAATATTGAAAGCATAATTCTGTAGTTCGAGAGAGGAGAAATTTGGTGAACGTAGATCAGGAAATTTTTGATCGATTACAAGGTAATTTTTTATTATTACTTATCCTCTTTCATACATGTTTTATGGAATACCTACTATTTGTAGGTAATTTAAACCTGATTTGGGCAATTGTCATACGAAACTTGTTTTTTTGGCGCTCTAGTTCCTCGGAACAGAGTGCTTATCAATTTGCCCAAGTGTCTGTAAGTTTGGAATTTTTGGCTGAAAATGGTCTCAAACGATTTGGTTCGACTCACTGATCAAGAATCCGAATGCGAAATCGATTCTGTCCGGCCGGCCGACCGGCCGTAGGCACAATAACTCTCGAACGAAAGGAGTTAGCGGATTGAAAATTGCAAGGTGGTTTTGGAGCGTAAATATCTCGGACAAGTTCCTTAATGGGCGAAATCCATCAAGGGGTTTCGGAGTTATGGCCGATTTTAGTAAAAATATTTTTTATTAATATTTCCGAAACCGATCACTCGATCTATTTGAAATTTAGCATCAAACTGTAAAATCATGACCTTTATACGCATGTGAAGTTTTGCATTGACCAGATTACCACAAAGTGTCAAAAAAAAATATGAAAATGTGGTGCAGTTCTCATTTTCATGATTGCTCATTTATGTTGATAAATAAACTATTATTTGAATTGAATTTCCTTTATGATGCAGTTCTATCATATGAATACATTGATATAATTCCCAACTCTGAGAAACCAATACCAGATATAATTTGTCTGTGTGAACTAGACCGCCAGAAAGCTCCTGTCCACAGGGCTTGAACCCATTTTTTGTATGCACGTTCTGGGTCATCAGGTACTCCACATACATAACAAAAACGACTTTCATTTCTTTGGATTCTTTTCGTGTACTTACCGAATGATCCATGTCCAGTCAGGAATTGGGTAAAGTAATAGCCGACCCTCTTGTGTTTGCAGACCTTTCACTTCTCCAGGCTACCTGTGAGAGGACGGGTCCATCTGGCCGTCCCCTCTTCACTTTCCCACCTCCTCTGCCACGTCTTTGTGGTCTTTTTTCTTACCACTCTCCTATTAATTGTTAGCCTGGTTCCTATTTTGTGTAGGGAACATATTTCTGATATCATCAGATCTATGGATGGATATCCTACTATCACTTGAAATGCCTCCGCAGAGACAGTTTTGATGCGCATACAATCTCGTTCTTTTGTTTGTTTCTCTTCACCTCTGCCCCCGCACAGGGCAGCGTAAAGCAAGACACTGGAAAATAGTGCACAGTACTCTCGTTTTATAGTAACTCGGTCCAGTTAGGGAGCAGCCTTCTCATTGCTCCCATTTTTGGTTTGCCCTTTCAACTGTAGATTTGATGTTAGCAGAGAACATCATCTTACTGTTAAACATCACTTCGAGGTACATCAAAGATGGCAAGGAACTATTTCGCAACCCTGCAACTGCATCCTTATGTCCTATCTATTTCTTGGTCCTTTCATAATAGTCTTCTATCTTTTTTGTGCCGCCACCCCCAAACCTTTCGATTTCATCCGGTTTGAGACCTTCCTGACTTTGCGGACCATTATTGCCTTCAGTTTTTCTTTATCTTTCCCTCTATTAATAGGAGGAGATCATCCGCATACGCGATGGTCTCAATCCATGACATCATCATACATCACGTCCCACAGTCTTGGTCCTTTAACCGATCCCTGTGGGATTCCCATCGTACATTTTCTTTTCACGGTTCCCAACTCCACACAGCCATATCTGAAATAGTGGGCCCCCATTTCCACCAAATAGTCTGAACATTCAACACTCCTTAACTTATCCACTACGTAATGCCATCTAGCTGTATTAAAAGCATTTTTAACGTCAATTGTCAGCGTTATCACCCATTTGCTCCCCGATTTTTCCACATGATCCTTAACACTCAGCATAGCCCCACCGTCGATTTCCTGTTTACAAACCCATGCTGGTTCTTTGATATAACGTGTTCTTGCGCGTATGTTATGGGGAACATCGCGTTATCATTTTGTCCACATGTCTGATATTTTCGATTTTTTTGCCAAAAATGATCTCAAACGATTGGGTTCGACTCCTTGATCATGAATTCGTGGTCAAATTTGATACTGTTCCGTCCGCGCAGCCGTCTGGCCGTTGCCACGATAACTTGAGAATGGAAACAGATAGCGACTTGAAGTTTTCAGGGTAGGTGGCGCGCCCCAATACGACGAAAAAGTTCGTTAATAGGCATAATCGGCACAACGGTTTCCGAGTGGTAATTTTGTTTTAAACAAATACGAATCCGATCGGATTGAAACTTACAACAAACTACAACAATACAAACCTAAGGACGTCCGCATTTTGTGAGAATCGTGTCGCAAGAAAATTAAAAAAAAAATTATTAAATAATATTATTCATGTCAGGATAACCTGAGGACGGAAAGAGATAGCGGCTTGAACACCATGGTGAATTCTATTGTCTGTTCCCCTGTATAGGACATTCCGAATTTACCATGGTAAATTCGATTAGGAGTGAACAATACAGGAGAACAGACAATAGAATTCACCATGGTAAATTCGATTAAGAGTGTCCACTACAGGTGAATGGACAATAAAACATACGCACAAAAGCTCCTTACTTCACGTTAGTGCTTGAACCAATTTTTTTTTCGTGAAGTCAGGAGCTATTGCGCGTATGTTCTATTGTCCATACTCCTGTATTGGACACTCTTAATCGAATCTACCATGGTGAATTCTATTGTCTGTTCTCCTGTATGGAACACTCTTAATCGAATTTACCATGGTTAATTCGGAGTGTCCATTACAGGAGAATAGACAATAGAATTGACCATGGTAAATTCGATTAAGAGATGTTCGTTTTCCTCCTACGGTCTTATCATTTTTGCGGGTCCTGGGGAACATTGCGTTATTATTTCGCCCATGTGTCTGTAATTTTCGAATTTTTCTCTAACGTCTCTAACGATTGGGTTCAACCCCCTGATGAAGAATTAGAGGTGAAATTTGATTCTGTCCGGCTGGCCGGCCGAACGTTGCCACGATATTTTGAGAACAAAAAGGCATAACGACTTGAAATTTTCAGGGTAAGTGGAGCATTCCAATACGACGGACAAGTTCATTAGTGGGCATAATCGGCCTAATGGTTTCCGAGTAATAATTTTGCTTTCTACCAATTCAACTCCGATCGAATTGAAACATTGTGATTAGTTATAGTATACAAACCCAAGGACGTTCGTGAAATTTTGTTAGAATCGTATCACTAGAAAATTAAAAAAAAATTATCGAAAAAAAAAAAATTGGTTCAAGCACTGACGTCAAGTCAGAAGCTTTTTCGCGTATGTTCTATTGTCCATTCTCATGTAATAGACACTCTTAATCGAATTTACCATGGTGAATTCTATTGTCTGTTCTCCTATATTGGACACTTTTAATCGAATTTAGCTACGTTGGTAAATTCGATTGAGGGTGTCCAATACAGGGGAATGGACAATAGAATATACGCGCAAAAGCTTCTGACTTCAGGTCAGTGCTTGAACCAATTTTTCTCTATTTCTTCGTCAATTCTGTTGGTTAATAGTATCTCAAAAACTTTCCCGGCCGTGTTGAGGAGGCATATGGGTCTGAAAGAGGACGAAAAATTAGGGTCTATCCCTTATTCAAGTATAAACACCACTCGTTTCCAGCTTGTGGGGAATATCCTATTGTCGAACAGATCACTGTACATCGCCAGCATTTTTTCCGGGATCATGTCGTAGGCTATCTTAAGGACTATCGACCGTCATGCCTCTAGACCAGGTGCCCTGCTTGTCTTCATTGAGTTTTTAGCCGCCTTTCAAAAGTGCCCTCATACGAGTATAATCCTCTGTTGCCGCATGGATCTCTTAAAGAAGAATAGCCTCCGCTAGTTTTCAAAGATATATGCACTCTTGTTCCCAAAATCCCTTCAATATTTGATTTAAAAAATGGGTTCAAGCCCTGTGGACAGGAGCTTTCTGGCGCTCTAGTTCAAACAGACAAATTATATCTCCGAAAGTATTGGTTTCTCAGAGTTGGGAATTATATCAATCTATTCATATGATAGAACTGCATCATAAAGGAAATTCAATTCAAATAATAGTTTATTTATCAAGATTAAATGAGCAATCATGAGAATGAGAACTGCACCATGGAAGAAATCAAATTAAATCTGGCCAATTTTGCCCAATAACGAACTTAACCGAGATATTCATCTCCCTAATCTACTCCGAAAATTTCAACTACCTACATCATTCCGTTCGAGAGTTATATCTATGTCTATGGATGAAAAGCAGTCTCACTACTCTCAGATCTCTCACTTCAAGTTCCGCTCCGAAATGTAAGACTTTTCTGAGAAAAACTAATTTCGGAGCAAACAACTGAGATTTTCTCACTTCGCTCACAATTCTTCGATTGATTAGATAATGTCATGTCTCAGGAAAATAAGTTGACATTATGACAATTCATACATAGAATAATTATATCATTCTGTGACAACGTTGAAATACGATTTATTATTGAAATTTTGAAAAATCATATCTCCGAAAGCATTAGCTTGTTAGAGTTAAAAATGATATAATTGGATTCTTATGGTAAAACTGCTTAAGGAAAAAAAGTTTATTTGGAATTTGTTATGTAAAAAAAAATTTTTTTTTGTTACTCCGAAACCATCTGTTCGATTTTGCCGAATAACGAACTTAGCCGAGATATTTATCTCCCAAACCTACTTTCAAAATTTCAACTTTCTAGCTCATTCCGTTCGAGATTTATCGTGCCTACGGCCGGCCGGACGGTCGGACAGAATGAATTTCGACCACGGATTCTTGATCAGTGAGTCGAACCAAATCGTTTAAGACCATTTTCATCGAAAAATTCGAAAATTACAGACATTTGGGCAAATTGATAAGCACTCAGTTCCGAGGAACTAGAGCGCCAAAAATTAAGTGGAACGTCAAACTCAATTATTCAAACAAAATATCTCCGAAAGTATTGGTTTCTCAGAGTTGGGAATTATATCAATGTATTCATATAATAGAACTGCATCCTAAAGGAAATTCAATTCAGATAATAGTTTATTTATCAAGATTAAATGAGCAATCATGAGAATGAGAAAAGCACCATGGAAGAAATCAAATTAAATCTGGCCAATTTTGCCCAATAACGAACATAACCGAGATATTCATCTCCCTAAACTACTCTGAAAATTTCAAGTACCTACCTCATTCCGTTCGAGAGTTATATCTATGTCTATGGATGAAAAGCAGTCTCACTACTCTCAGATCTCTTACTTCATGTTCAGTTCCGAAATGTAAGAATTTTCTGAGAAAAACTAATATCGGAGCAAACAACTGAGATTTAACTCACTTCGCTCACAATTCTTCGATTGATTACTTCAGGAACATCATTTGACATTATGACAATTCATATTCATACATAGAATAATATCATTCTGTGACAACCATAGATTAAAGGTCTTTAATCTATGGTGACAACGTTGAAATACGATTTATTATTGAAATTTTGAAAAATCATATCTGAGATTTTTCTCACTTCGCTCACAATTCTTCGATTGATTAGTCTCAGGAACATCATTTGACATTATGACAATTCATATTCATACATAGAATAATATTATTCTGTGACAACGTTGAAATACGATTTATTATTGAAATTTTGAAAAATCATATCTCCGAAAGTATTAGCTTGTTAGAGTTAAAAATGATATGATTGGATTCTCATGATAAAACTTCTTATTGAAAAAAATTTAATTTGGAATTTGTTTCGTAAAAAAAAAATTTTTTTTTTGTTACTCCGAAACCGTTTGTCCGATTTTGCCCAATAACGAACTTAGCCGAGATATTTATCCCCCAAACCTACTCTGAAAATTTCAACTCTCTAGCTCATTCCGTTCGAGAGTTATCGTGCCTACGGCCGGCCGGACCGGCCGGCCGGCCGGCCGGCCGGCCGGACCGGCCGGACAGAATGAATTTCGACCACGTATTCTTGATCAGTGAGTCGAACCAAATCGTTTAAGACCATTTTCATCGAAATATTCGAAAATTACAGACATTTGGGCAAATTGATAAGCACTCAGTTCCGAGGAACTAGAGCGCCAAAAAGCAAAATGTAGTAGCTCATAAGGCCAGGAGGATCTCTCTCAAAACTAGGTCTGGCCAAGCAAAAAGATGATTGTTCAGAACTTCAGATGTTCGAAGAGCACTACAGGACCATAATGTAGGGCTATCATCTCCCATAGATACATGCTTCACTTTCTATTGTGTTATGAAAAAATCGGACAAAATTTTCTAGTAATACGATCTAGGACTACGTACCATGTTTGAATTGAATCGGCATCGTATTATTTGGGTTATTGCTATGTCTTTCCGTTATCAGATTATCGAGATATAAATAACACTTTTTAATGATTTTTTTTAAATTTTATAGTGATACGATTCATCACAAAATGTCACAAACATCCAAAGGTTTGTATTCTATAACCACTCACCAAGTATCAATTCGATCGGATTAGTATGCCCATTAACGAACTTGTTCGTTGTATTGGGATGCGCCACCTACCCTGAAAATTTCAAGTCGCTATCTCTTTCCGTTCTCAATTTATCATGGCAACGGCCGGCCGGCCGTACAGAATCAAATTCGACCTCGAATTCTTCATCGGGAAGTCGAACCCAAACGTTTGAGACCATTTTCGGCCAGATTTTCGAAAATTACAGACATTTGGGCAAAATGATAACGCGCAAAAATGTAAACCGATCCAGCACGCCCAAATGTCCGAACCCCACCGAGTAAGTAGGTGGCAATTAGTCGATAAATTTATAGTTTTGTCATTCTTCATTTCTTAAAATCATAAGAAAGAAGATATTCATAACGAAAACGAGTCTGATAGACATAAAATTGAATTTAGTAAATCTGAATATTTTGTCCAAAATTGGATTTAGTTTTTCTAAAATTGAATCTACTTTTTCCAAAATTGGATGTACCTTTTTAGAAAATGGATTTACTTTTTCGGAAATTGCTTTTACTTTTTCCAAATTTGGTTTCATATTTTCCGAATTGGTCTTAGTTTTTCCGAGATTGAACTTGAAAAGTTATAGAGGTGACTTAATTCATTTAGGCTGGTCTTATACAGCAGCAATGTCTCTCTGAATTAATATCCTTAATTCATATTATTAATTCAGATAGCACAGAATCATCTATTCTCCTTTCACATTCTGATCTTTGCATGCATGTGTGAGAATACCGAGATACAATTTTTGATTGAAGTTTTGAAAAATCATATCTCCGAAAGTATTTGATTTTTAAAATTGAAAATGACATCAATGATTCCTATGGTGAAACTGCAACTTGAGAAAAAATTTTGAAATTTGTAATGTAAACAATAAGGAACTTAGCCGAGATATTTATCTCCCAAATCTACTCTGAAAATTTCAACTGTCTAGCTCATTCCGTTCGAGAGTTATCGTGCCTACGGCCGGCCAGCCGGCCAAACCAGCCGGACGGCCTGACCGGCCGGACAGAATGATTTTCGAGCACGGATCCTTGATCAGTGAGTCGAACCAAATAGTTTAAGACCATTTTCATCGAAAAATTCGAAAATTACAGACATTTGGGCAAATTGATAAGCACTCAGTTCCGAGGAACTACAGCGCCAAAAGTGGCGATACCGTTGTTAATAAATCAACAAGTCCAGAAAGTTCCTGCCAATCGGGTCAGTTTAGTTGAATTTGTTGAGGAGCTACAGAGCACTGGACTTGTTGATTAAAAAAAAAGTGTCACTTATAGAAAAACAAGAGTGCCAAGAATTATTAATCCGACACCACCAGTACGATTCTACCCAAGAAAGAACTTATCCGAGATGTTCATTCCTCAAATCTAATCTGAAAATTATATTATATCAATTGAAACTTAGCCACTATTTCGTTTTTTTTTACTGGAGATATTCTGACCCCAATTTCATCAACTTACCAATGTATATATTTCCATCATCATATGGATTATCCACGGGCATTAAAATATCACCCAAAAAGTATAATATCATAATAAAATCCTCATAATTCTACGATAGCTGAAATAAATTCGACATGTCTCTTATAGGAAAATTAGATGACATGTATGAACACAGATCATATAATAATTCATATATATGTAGGATTTCAATAATGATTGGAATTTTACTTGTATATAGTTAGTTAGTATTCTATTTTAAGGGTGCAAGCAACGTGTTGTCGATACAGCAGACGTTCTCTGGAACCTCTGTCGCCAGTAATCCATTAGCATACCGTTAGAGATACTATGCCGATTCTGAAAACGATGTAATACTAATAGGAGATAAAGAATTTAGGACTAAACCCCGATATTCTGGCGTCTCCAAGGAGGTCTATGTTGTATAATTCCCGAAGAGCGCTTGATATGAAAGATCAACGGCTATGGATTCCAGGAATTGCCACAAAACCATGCAAATGTTCCCAGGGAATCCTATTGGTCTAAGACGGTGGTTCAGCCAGAGAATCACCAATCATGGACTACCCTCTAAAATCGAGGGCAAGCCATGTGCGGGGAGGGGGTTAAAAATGGACGAGGTACCTAGAGTACGAGCAATCAAGGGGAGTGTGTTCTGAGCAGGGAAGGGTAGACCTTGGAGACAGTTCGGGAGTACGAGTTTTTATCCCTAATGCTTAAGACGGTTTAATTGAATTCTGAGGAATTTAGAGTATATTGCGGTAGTTGACGAACTTCAGTAAGTGCGGAAGTAAATACTGTCAGAGGTGTAAATATTTCTTCGAGTTGAATTGTAAATAAAGTGTGTAAATAGCAGAACAAGTGGTTTGTTAAAAATCAGACACTTTAAATACGAATGTTAGGAAAGTAACTCAATCAACCCCTAGGCGATTGATATAAAAATCCTCCATATAGAATAATTATAATCATTCTGTGAAAACATATAGAAGTACGATTTATTATTGAAACCTTGACTAATCATATTTCCGAAAGTATTAGCTTGTTAGAGTTGAAAATGATATCAATGGATTATTGTGGTCAAACAGCATCTTAAAACAAAACTAAATTTGAAACTTGTAACGTGGAAAAAAATTATTTCTCGTTACTAAGAAACCATCAGGCTCATTTTGCCCAACAACCGAGATATTTATCTCCCAAACATACTCTGAAAATTTCAACTGTCTAGTTCATTCCGTCGAAGAGTTATCGTGTTAACGGCCGGCCGGACAGATACGATTTTGAACACTTGATCGGTGGGTTGAACCAAATCGTTCAAGACATTTTTCATCCAAAAATTCAAAACTTACAGACATTTGGGAAAATTGAGAAACACTCTGTTCCGAGGAAGAAGAGCGGCAAATTTAATATTTCGGCTTATTTTATAAACCATTTCCATTATTACAAATCACACCACTCACAGGAAGACAAGGTTATTTTACTCAGGTTTTTCCCTAAGCTCTTGTATCATACTTTGAATTCTATAGCACCCCATTACACAAAACTCTGCTTACACTTTTTGATTTTCATACACATGCATATTATTTGATAATCAAAAATTTGAAGCTTTCAATTCAAACGAATATATATTATGTATAAGTGGGAAAGTTCAACGGGTAATTCGGCAAAAGGAACATAATTACCTATTAAACTTTCCCATTTAGATAAGTATATTGTTATGATAAGAGTTTAGAATTCACTGATTTCTTCTTCAAATTATATTCAAATAAGTCTCCTATACTCTTCTGAGGGTTCTGCAAATACAATATAACTCTTATATTCTTGTAATTCTATTCAAAAATCTCCGAAACCCGCTGACACTTCTATATCAATTCATTTATGTTATTACTACTTACAATTGTTTTAATTATTTCCATTGATACTTTTAAATTCTGAGATACGCAATCTGATTTTAACTATATAACATATCATGACAACATAGATCCCTCTCATCAAATGAAACACTTTTTTCATTTAATGTTCTTCCAGATTCGGCTCAGGTAAAAAGTTATGAGCGTTTGAATATTTTACAATGAGCTGATACACCCTTGCACTTTCTTTACAATTATTGAACACAGATAACACTTAATGTAACCAGTATTGTATATATATCGAATCTTCATCATCTAATGCATAAAATTCAATGAATTTGTTTGAGAAAATTTATTTACTCACTAAATTATTATGATTTCTCCCTTGATGCAGCAT
Source organism: Halyzia sedecimguttata (assembly GCA_937662695.2). Classification (NCBI taxonomy): domain Eukaryota; kingdom Metazoa; phylum Arthropoda; class Insecta; order Coleoptera; family Coccinellidae; genus Halyzia; species Halyzia sedecimguttata. Next base: position 1,264,536 of record OW569416.2, on the reverse strand, counting down.
TTACAATAAAAATTCTTCACAATTCTTGAAACACTGAACATCAACATGATACCTATTCTATCCATTCATTATCTATTTGTTTCCACAATAATATTATACTCAATTCCATCAACGTCTATTAAGAAAAATCATATCGTCAAATTGATAAATAAATACCTGGTTAAAATTAAACATACCCCAATTTCAACCTCCATTCTATTCCTTCGACTAGTAACTTATTCTGCGCACATATTCAGGGTCTTTCACGAGGAACCTCACCCATATTTATACGGGAAACTACTGAACGTATTTACATGAAATTCAGCACTTATAAGTACTTCACGATGCTGATGAAATCTAAAATATTTTCAAGGCATGAGCACCTCCGGTTTTTCCGGAAATGGCGTCAACTTCCGTTTTTCAAATTAGAACACCATTTTTTTATTGCAGAAATAGATTCCTTAAAAAATTTCAAATTTATTTTTATGTAACATTTTTCAGTTTTGGTTAGAAAATTCTCTCTGAGCGGGAAAATTCGAAAAAAAAATCGGAAATAGAGCTCCGCTGAAACAAGAATAACTTCGAGGTTTTTGGATGGAAAATTTTCATTTTTGGGATTTTTCAAGACGTAAGATTTGATGTATCCACTTTAAAAATCGAAATCGCGATTCATGATACAGAGGGTGAAAAAATCGCTTTCAAAGTTAGGGATGACAAAATCGTGAAAAATCGATTTTTTCAAATTAGAACCCCATTTTTTTATGGCAGATATTGAATCTACGTTAAAAAATAATGTGAGTGTATGCATCACACCCTTGCCCCTTCTGAGTTATTCACAAAAAACTGTTTTTCGTCTTGAATTTTCAGCTATTTCTTTTCCCTTCACGCCAAAAAGATGAAATTTTCAGGAACTGTTACTTAAACCATGTTTTAGATTTTACTACCCTAATATGCAAGAGAAAAAAGTTACAGGTTGTTCCTAAATAGATGGCGAATTTTGATTCGAATTTGTATCGGAAACCTCTTTATTTCAACTAATTGGCCATCGGTTTTCTCGCCAGTGATAAATAAATAATTTCTTATGAACCACATGCAAAAACTTACCATGTTTTACATTCTTTTTTTTTAATGATAGATATCATTAATAACATCTGCCAAATTCCTCTTTATTCAGTAGTATTTTGTGTTTACTATTAATTTGGTGATAATTCGTATTAAGTTATAAAATCGATCACTATGCCTAATTTTACCAATGAAGATTATTTAAATCTCATTCTACTTCATGGAGAATGTAATAAAGTTGTAGATAGAACGATTCGACTGTTAATTGAGAGGTTTCCTGACCGACCCAGACCAACGAGAGATACCATTTACAGAACCATGACAAACTTGAGAAATGTCGGATCTGTCGTTAAGAAAACTATACACAGAGAAAAAATTGGGTCAAGCCCTGTGGACAGGAGCTTTTGGGCGCATGTTCATCTTCCTTGTGGCCCGTACTGACCAGTAAAGAAAAAAAGAAAAAAAGCAGTATCATGTTGAATACCTTAATATTATTGATTATTATATAATAATCGATGAAAATAATGAGAGAGACCCAGGAAATTTGACACATTTTGTCTTATATCTCCAGAAATTGAAATCGTATAGAGCCAAAATTTTGCACAATGTTGCAAAATACTACAATTGACGTTAGTACAAGTTTTTGTTGCAATCTGATGAATAGTTCACGAAAAAAAAATTTTTTTTTCGAAAAAATTAAAAGAAATATTTTTTTAAAAATTACCAACATTTCGATCATAACAGAATTTTGCCAAAAGTTGCGCGTTTATATCCTCGAACTGACTACCAAGTTTCGATTCAACATCTTCTTTAGTTCCTGAAATATCAGGGAAATAACCTCAAAATTTTAAATGTCTATAACTCCTAAACCGTCCAGCCGATTTTGCCTGTTAACGAACTTAACCGTCGCATTTTGATCAGAAGCCTACCCTGAAAGTTTGAAGTCGATAGGACCTTCGGTGCTCCTGTTATCGTGCCTACGGCCGGCCGGCCGGCCGGCCGGACGGCCGGACGGCACCCAAAAATCTGACACCGGATTCGTGATCAGGGAGTCCGAATTAGTCTATTAGCCAATTTTCAGCTCGACATTCGAAAATTACAGACATTTGGACGAAATGATAGGACGATGTTCCCCTAGAACATGCGCCCAAAAAGTGTAGTAGAAGATGAGAACAACGAAATTACAGTTCTTGCATATTTTCGTGTGAATCCTCAAAATTCTCTCAAAGATGCCGAGATTGATCTGGGATTATCTCAATCGAGTGTTTGGAGAATATTAAAAAAACATAAAATGCACCCATATAAATTCAATAGGGTACAGCATTTGAAGGAAAGTGATTTCGTCAGGAGAACAGAGTTTTGCGAAGCTATGATGATTCGATTTCAAGAGAATGAAAACTTTTTGGACTGTATAATTTGGACAGATGAATCTAAATTCACAAAGAATGGTTCTTTCAATAGGCATAACAGTCATTATTGGGATGAAGAGAACAACCACCACTTCAGACAATGGAATTTTCAAGAGACCTGGAGTTTCAATGTTTTTTGCGCCATCAAAACTAATGCAATTCTCGATGTTCACATTTATGATGGGACTTTAACTGGTAAGATAGAACACTACACATGTTTGCATTATTCAAAGAATGTTCTCCCTTAGGAGATAGATATTCTGACATATTGACTCAAATAATTGAGCCGCTAGTACAGAACCATAATGACTTATGGTATCAACAAGATGGCGCGCCTCCACACAATTCACTCAATGTGTCAAATATCCTCTACAGGCTATTTGAAGATCGATGGTTGGCGAACAATGGTCCACATCTTTGGCCACCACGTTCTCCCGATTTAACTCCTTTAGACTATTATGTTTGGGGTAGGATAAAAAATATTGTCTACTCAACTCCCCTGACTGATAACGAGGACTGCATAGAACGAGTCAGAAATGCGTTCAGGTTTGTTTAGATTTTTAGATTCATAGTTTTGAAACTCAATTTGGTTTTTAAACACTTTTGCAGATCTCTTCCTCCCGATGAAATAAGAAGAGCAACGCACGAAGCATTCCTGAGACGTATAAATAAATGTCTAGAAATTAACGGTCAAAACTTTGAGCATCTTCTCTAGTTATAACTGCGAGAGTTTGCCATGGTTCTCCTAATAGTAACTTGAAGTCGGTTTCAAGAAGGGGTGAAAAATCTACAGCATGGTTCAAATAACAGTTCCTGAAAATTTCATCTTTTTGGCGTGAAGGAAAAAGAAATAGCTGAAAATTCAAGACGAAAAACAGTTTTTTGTGAATAACTCAGAAAATATCCACTTTAGGGCAAGGGTGTGATGCATACACTCACATTATTTTTTAACGTAGATTCAATATCTGCCATAAAAAAATGGGGTTCTCATTAGAAAAAATTGATTTTTCACGATTTTGTCATCCCTAACTTTGAAAGCGATTTTTTCACCCCCTGTATCATGAATCGCGATTTCGATTTTTAAAGTGGATACATCAATCTTACATCTTGAAAAATCCCAAAAATGAAAATTTTCCATCCAAAAACCTCGAAGTCATTCTTGTTTCAGCGGAGCTCTATTTTCGATTTTTTTTTCGAATTTTCCCGCTCAGAGAGAATTTTCCAACCAAAACTGAAAAATGTTACATCAAAATAACTTGAAATTTTCGAAGGAATCTATTTCTGCAATAAAAAAATGGTGTTCTTATTTGAAAAACGGAAGTTGACGTCATTTCCGGAAAAACCGGAGGTGCTCATGCCTTGAAAATATTTTAGATTTCATCAGCATCGTGAAATACTTATAAGTGCTGAATTTCATGAAAATACGTTCAGTAGTTTCCCGTATAAATATGGGTGAGTTTCCTCGTGAAAGACCCTGTATATTTCCGCTCTATAGTGTATTTTGAATTGGATGCCTCAAACACCGTTTAATCTCGAATATTGTTCTGATTTCAAATCTTTAGGCAGTTAATCCCGAGCTAATATGACCCCGGTAAACTACGACACTTCTCTTGTGATTCTAAATAGTATTGATTGATTGTATCTAGCATTAGATATTTCACTGCGTATAGGTTCATCTCGTAAATTCTGTAAATCCAATGGAATCGGTGTTCTGAAATCATACAGGTAATTTACAGCTCCCGATTTTAGTTCAAATGCTCTCAAAATTCGGAATAGGTACGTGAATTTTAATTCACTTATACACGTGTTCCGAATGAAATGCCGTTGGATGAAAATCGGTCCGTTTTTCATCCAGACATGTAGAAATTAACTCAATTATTTCCTCAATGATTTATCTTAATTTTATTTCGTGATAACAACATGATTTATATTACGATTGAATTATTCGATCTTTTCAAAATTTCAACTCGCATATGAATTGAGCTTCATCTCCATCAGCTCCACAATTAATTCAACTCTTTCAAATATCTGGATATAATAGTCAATAGTTTGTTCAGAATTAAATATTAAAAAGTCTGTTCTTTTCATAGGTTTTTATATGAATTTTTACTAGTTCGTTTTCACTTCCGGTTGCACTGTAGCTTCACCTTTAGATTTTCTCACATTTCGTTAATCTCATTATCATCGATTAGATTTGATTTATCATTTGTTAATTGTCTCAATTTTCCTTCGTGCTCATTTACCTATTTAATTTTGCTCGAATGTTATTCTCAAATTTGATGTTAACTGGGAAGGTTTAACGGGTAATTCCGCAAAAGAGGCAGTGAACAATAATTCCGCTGTTACCTGCAGCCGACATGTGTTTCTGCTAGTTGGCTTCTTCATTACAGGGCAACCACGAAACCAAGGAAAAGATGAAAAAGTAAACTTAAAATAGCTGACACCACAACAGGAGCGAGGAACCAATTGTGCCTTCAGCTCTTGGACCTCCAATTCGGAGGTAAACTATGACGTCGGTATGGAGGAAGCATAAGCAGCCTGTGCGATGCGACCTCAACCCGAGGATATGAAATGTCGAAATATGGATAATGCGGAGAAGTATATTTAAGTGGGGAAGTTTAACGGGTACTTCCGCAAAAGGAGCAGAGAAAAAAAATTCTGCTGGTACCTACCGATACGTGTTTCTGCTAGATAGCGTCTCCAGGGCATGGCAATGAAGAAACCAAAGAAAATATGTGATTTGCAGAATTACCCGTTAAACCTTTTCACATAAATATACTTCTCCGCATTATCCATATTTCTACATTGATGTTAACGTTCAGATTCATTTTCGTCTCTTATCAATTAAACACCGGTTTAAGAATAGCTCAATAGATCCAAGCTTTTGCATGACATTGCATTTCAGTAATTGAATCCTCAATTTAATATCAAGTTCAAAACAGTTTCATGAAATTTAGTTGTTGGTAAACCGTGCTCTCCATTCATACATATATTTTTATTCAATAACAGAAGCCACTCTAAGCCGTTACTACGGGAACTCTTTATCGTCTTCATGTACCACCTCATGTATGGAAGTCTCAACATTCTTCTTTCATCCAGTGTTAGAGTGTGAGGTGGCCGATGTAGTGAAAACCTTGAAAAATAATAAGAGTGCTGGGGCTGATTCAGATTCCGCGAGAATTTTAAAGTTGATAAGCGTAGATATATGTAAACACTTTGCCCATTGTATTAGTCTATCTGTGGCCTCAGGCGTGTTTCCTACTCTCCTCAAAAAGTCTATAGTTGTTCCGATTTTCAAGAAAAATGACGTTCATAATATTACAAATTATAGACCGATTTCTATATTGAGCGTATTTGCTAAGGTCTTTGAGAGAGTGGTGTTTAATAGAATGATCGGGTACCTCGACAAGTATAATATACTGGATACTGCACAGCATGGTTTCAGACCTGGTCGTTCAACCCAAACAGCAGCAGTTTCTTTTGTAAATTTTGTTCATGAATGTCTCGACAATGGTCTATTTGTTGCAGGTCTATTCTTTGATCTGTCTCGAGCGTTCGATAGTTTATCCTTTCAGTTCATACTTGACAAGTGTTACAACCTAGGATTCCGTGGCGTATTCTTGGATTGGCTGCGCAGCTATCTTGAGGGAAGAGTCATGTCTGTCAAGATTCAACATATGTTATCTGCTGAGCATGATTCAAAATTGGGTGTACCACAGTGGTCGGTCCTCGGGCCGCTTCTGTTTTTGGTTTTTATTAATGATCTTCCCCATAACTTGAGAAGAATGCTCGTTAACATGTATACCTGCCAAAACCTGCTGGAAATTACGAAAAGGATCTCGATGGGTCTATTCGCAGATGATGCCTCGGTAGCTGTTGCGGCTCCTACATTTGATGAGCTTCGAACATTGTGTGAGATGCTCCTGGGGTGTTTTGTGGAGTGGTGTCACAAAAACAGCATAATGATCAACATAGAAAAAACCGAGTGCATCCGTTTCACATATGGGCAGGATGATTTTAGCCTGGTTATCCGTCACACAGATATTACCATCCAATCTAGGGAAAGTACCAAGTTTCTGGGCATCGGTCTAGACAGCAATTTGAGATGGTGTACGCATGTCGAATTTGTGTGCAAAAAGTTGAACAGCTCATATTATGCCATAAATAGGGTGAGAAATTCACTTCCCTTGGATTCTCTCATTAGTATATATTATAGCTTGGTCTTTAGCCATCTATCCTATAATGTCTTGCTCTGGGGAAACTCTTCGGATGCTTGTAGGGCTTTTATTTTGCAAAAGAGAATTTTGCGTATGATTTTCGGAATATCTCCACGTTCCTCATGCCGACCTGTATTTATAGTGAAGGGTATTCTCACATTGTCCTCTATTTACATTTTGAGATGTCTACTATATGTGAAAGAGAATGAAGGAAGCGTGACAAGGCTATCTAGCTTTCATGGCTATAACACTAGAAGTGAGAGAACGTTAAACATCCCCAAACACAAAACAACTAAGTTTGAGAAGTCTCCTATGTACCAGTGTATCAAACTGTTTAATCACTTGCCACGTTTCATCCAGTCTCTTGAGTGTAAATCTTTCAAAAAAACTGTTAAAAGTTTATTGTTGAAAAAATGTTATTACTCAGTGAATGATTATCTATGTGATGTATCTACCAATTTATGATTTTCTCTCTTTGTTTTCATCTGACTTGTCCTATACAATTATTTGTCAATGGGGATTAATAAATTATTATTATTATTATTATTATTATTCTATCAAGTACTCTCACGCCATTCACACTTTACTTATATCATCATTGTAAACCTCTTGTTTTCCTTGAATTTATATGTATACTCATGCCTCTCAATTTGTATTAACAATCTGTATATGTGTATGTGTATATGTAAATAAAAATTGGTTTGAAAATGTTTTCAACTCAATCCTCTGTAGCTGATCTGACAAAATCTGACCATCCTGATTTTAACAATACCATTATATCGTTCCAACCTCAATGTAGAATACATGATCGAACTCCATAGACATGGGGATGATAGGACGGTCTTCGGTTTATTCAAAAAGTTTCTGAATCATTTTGGAATAGGTAGTGAATATTAAATCAATTTTAGAAATCATGGGATATCCTTAATTTATTTGTTTTCTCTTTTTGTGTTTTCCTCATTTAGGTTGAGTTACAGGTAGGTACCTTGGATAAACCTCTCGGCTTTCTGACAAATAGAACTATATTGGAGGAAGTGATGCCCTACGATATTTGAAATTTCAGCTTATTCTGTAAAAAAATTCAAATTTGGCAAATCACAACACTAGCAGGGAGTTTTTCTCGTAGTATCATACGCCGAATTATATGGTACCTCATCAAACTAACCTCTGCTTACACTTTTTGCGTGCATATTCTAGGGAACACTGTGAAGTTCTTGCCGAAAATGGTCTCAAACGATTAGGTCTGACTCTCTGATGTAGGTTGCGCATCCGAATGCGACGGTTCGTTAATGGATATAATCGGCCAAACGGTTTCAAAGTTTTTTTTTTCAAACAATACAGATCTAATCGAATTGCTTGGCAACTAGTAGTACAATACCAACACAAAGACTAATGCGGAACTTCGTGTAGATGGTATCGCTAGAAAATAAAAAAAAAATCGTAAACAAAAATTATGTACAGGATAACCGATCCATGCGAAATTTGGCGAGAGCATTGAAATCTGATTTTACAGCCAAGCTCTAAATTTGAACACGATTGGATCTGTATGGTTGGAAATATTGAAAAAAATATTGGAAGCCGATCAACCTTGGTCGAGTTCAGTAGGTGGATAGGTGACCGTTGTCATGACAACCTTCGAACGGAAAGAGATAGCAACATGTAATTTTCAGAGTAGGGCGAATGCGACATTTGATTTCGCGAATGGGCATAACTTCCTAAACGGTTTCGGAGTTATACCCATGTGCAATTTTGTTGTCATTTACTCATTAACTCGAAAGATACAAATCCCATCCAAATTAAACTTGGTAGAATTCCTACATACTTCTATTTGCAAAAGTTCTCAAGGATCGTATCACTAAAAAAAAAATCTTGCAAGCACTGACTTGAAGTCAATGATATTCCGTGAAAACGAGCTGTCATTCTACAAGTACTTACTGAGTTTTAATTGAATCGGATTTGTTTACTTTGAGTTATAGAGGAAATAACAATATTTCAGATGTATCACTCCAAAACCACCTGGCCGATTATGCCTATTGACGAACTCAAATGTCGCATTCGGATGCGCAAACTACCCTATAAATTACAAGTTGCTACCCCTTTCCGTTCGAAAGTTAGCGTGGCAACGGTCACCCTTTAAGCTACTGAACAAAGGCTGCTCGAATTTCGATCGTGTTCAAATTTGGAACCTGGCTGTAAAGTTAGTTTATGAAGGCTCCCGCAAACTTTCAGCGATGTTGGACAAATAAAATAATTAAACATTTTCAAGAGATACGATCCTCACGAAATTTCGCGAATATTTGCGCGTCGGCATTGTATACTACTTACCATGTTTGAATTAGATCGGTTTCGTATTTTTCGAGATATTGAGGAAATAACAACAACGTTTCAGATAGGTTTTACTCCAAAGCCGTTTGAAAGATTATGCCCTTTAACAATCTCAAATGTTGCATTCGGATACACCTACCCTAAAAAAGTCGCTATCTCTTTCTGTTCTCAAGTCATCGTAAGGAAAATAATATATTTTTTTTAATTTTCTGGCGATATGTTCCTCACAAAATTCCACATACGTCTTTACGTTGATATTATATAACTAGTTACCATGCTTCAATTTGATCGCATCTGAATTGGTTGAAAACAAAATTTGTACTCGGAAATTGTTGCGCCAATTATGCCCATTAACGAACTCCGTTGAATTGGGACGTGCAATGAGCCCTGAAAATTCGAACATTACAGACATTTGGGCAAAATGATTGCACGTTATTCCCCAGAAAATTTGCTTCGCTGAAATTCTGCAAAAACCATCAAGCCGAAATTTATTTTCCTGATATTTCCAAAAAAGCAGATCCGATCGAATTCAAATCTAGTAATCGGTTGAAAAGAAATGGCTTGAAGGTTCCTGAAGTATTTCGGGAGGGTGTTTGAAGCCACAATAGACAGAAAAATATGCGTGCAAAAGCGCCTGACTTAATATCAGTGCTTTTTACAAATGTCTACTCTGATATACAAATGATTATTATTATATGCTCAACATGCATTGCTCTCAAATCAAAAGAATATACAGCGTGGAAAAGCCTAATGGAATAAATTAATTATCTTGGTCACTGTACATATTCATGCAGAAGTCCGAAACACATCAACTTCAAATTTTAAATTGTCATTATTCTTCGCAAAAATACGACAGCTACCGCCCCCAATTTTTCAAATAGGAAGTATGGGCTTGTGATAAATCATTTGAAAGATCTCGTCATTTTCTATTCAGAAGTGTTATCACTTGCATGGTACCCCGTTACACCAACCTCTGCTAACACATATACAGCTCTCAGTCAAAAGAATATATATATATATATCACTTGCATGTTCATTACAAAAATCAAATCAGAAAAAATGAAATTATGTAATTTCCGGAATTCATTATAATATTCCCTCGAATATCCCCAAATCTTATTACAATAATACTAAACCTATTTGTCTTCAAGATTTGATAGATAGAAACTGATCACTCCTGAGATGTTGAATAATGTAGGAATAAATTTTTATTCGAGGTTAATATCTTGCCAAGGCGTTCGCGGTGAACACTTTGAACATCTACTTCATTAACTTTCATCATTTTTGGCGCTCTTGTTCCTCGGAACAGAGATTTTTTTGAATCACAAATTTCGAATTCAAGTTTTTTTAAGGTGCAGTCTCATAGTAAGAATCTATGTATATCATTTTCAACTCTAGCAAATCTAATACTTTCCGAGATATGATTTTCCGAAATTTCAATAATACATCGTACTTCTATGTTTTCATAGAATGTGAATTCTATCTGTGTTCTGTGTTAACTGTTCATAGATGTAATCTTATCTACCTATGACAGATAAGTCAAATGTATTTCTGTTCTAACAAACAGAGTATGATTGAATGCAAAATGGCCAATTAGAATATTATAAATACCCCTACCCTATCTGCCCTTGGATTATCCATATGATATAATTTGGTAAGTTTATCAAATTGGGTTCAGAATATCTTCAGTGGAAACGAAGATGGAATATTGCCTATGTTTCATTTGATATAATATAATTTTCAGAGGAGATTTGAATGAATATCTTGGATAGGTTCGTTATTAAATTTTAATTCAGTTGCTTTTATGATGCAGTACCATTATAAGAATCCATTGATATCATTCCCAACTCTGAGAAACCAATAATTTCGGAGATTGATTGTCAAAGTTTGAACAAGAGCGCCAAAGCCCCTATCCACAGGGCTGCCCCACTTTTTTGCTACATTTCAAGTTTTGATATTGTACCAAATTTCACTAATCACTTGATTTTATTTTTTTCTAATTCGATTTCTTCAATAAACATGAAAGTGATACATATGTATATTCTTTTGAACTTCGAGCATTACAATTCTTTATCTAACAATAAAGCATGTGTATGAAAAAAGTGTTAACAGACTTTAGTGTAACGGGGTACCATAGAATTCAATATATTATACTAGAGCTTAGGGAAAAACCTCAGCAAAAAACCCTGTCTACCCGTTAGTATTGTGATTTATGAAAATTGAAATTGTTAACAAAATATGCTGAAATATTGAAGGGCATCTTTTTCTTTACTAACTTTCACTTGTCACTTTATTCAAATTGAGAAAACAGTTGGACCATACAGGGTTACGTGACTTCAATCTGGGAATTTTATCGCCTGGAATATAGGAGAGAATCGGAAATGAATTCGTACAAGAATAAAATTCATTCCAAGAATTTGAAATAGCAGTCTACCTGCGAATGTGGGACGGGACAATGTTTGAAAGAACTGGCGAGCAATGAATGGGTGTAGATCTAATAGTTCGTGTGATGATCCTCATAAATCAATTGAGCTAGAATCAATATTTTGAGTATGAGCACTATTAAACCAGACGGGACAACAATATTCAGCGGCAGAAAAACCAAGGCTAAGGTTGCGGTTCGAAGAGTATAGCTGCATCAGCACCCCATGTAGTACAAGCTAATTTCTGCAAACTATTATTTCTTTTATTTTTTGTTTTCAACTACACACGCAAGTCATCCAAATGAGCTTTGAAATTCAAATAGGAGTCTAGTTTCACTCCCAGGTATTTAGGATTAAAATTATGTCTCAAGAAAGAATCATCGAAAGTTACACTCAATGTTCTATATTTTTGATGGTTGTTCAAATGGAAGCAAGAACCCTCAGTTTTATTTGCATTCGGACACAAACGCCACTTAAAATAGGTAATTGATATTAGGATTTCCAATTCTGCAGATACATAATTTTCTCTACTTTGGAAATCAGAATGACGAAATGCAAGCGTATATGAATTTCTCAGATGAAGTAGGAGAAATAGAATATCACACAGATATAAATAGAAAAGAGGAAGTGCTAAAACTGAACCTTATGGGAGGCCATTATTCAAGTGTTTGAAATTACTACTGTTATTATCAACAAAAACACGAAACTTTCAATCTGTCAGCATATTTTCGAGTAAACGAACTATTTTCCACACTTTTACTTATTTATTTATATAAATCAACGTGTCTCGGCAACAAGGCCATTGACAAAGGGTATAATATTCAACTCTTCTACGAATTACAGATTAATGGTGCTATTCTGCTTAATCTATAAGCCAATCTGTAACTTTTCATAACCTTACAGGAACATTGCTATTCTGGAATATTTTTTAGCGATCTGTAACTTACAGATATTCTTAAATCCTTACGAGTACTCGAGGGGCGATCGGAAGCATATCGGAAGATGTAATGTGAGGTTATTTTAAAGAATTATTGTAGGATTTTGCGGCGTGACGGTTTGTTTTTTCTGAATATGAAAATGGATATGTGAATAAGAATCAGATTGCTTGGATTATTGGCTTATTCTTAGAGCAAACTCGTATCCAACTAACTGTATGTAATTTCACATGACTTGAAAATCATTTTTATTACAATAGGAACTTCGTGAGAATTGAGAGAAAATGGTTAAGTGATCAAATGGATTCATTTGAAATTCCGGATGATCTATTTATCATCTTCTTCACATTGAATAAAAAAACATTGCGCTTTGGTTTTAGTGAATGCTTTAGAACGAGTCCTATAAACAAGAAATGCTAATGCCATATTGCAGTAGCGGGAAAGGTATTTCCTCTTTCTATAATATATGTATGGTGGGTGATATGATAATTGGCATATACAGTTTAATTTTTAATATGGGCATTTCTGGTATATGGTAATACGGACTATTTATACGTGAAACCATGTAACAAATCAATATATCTCATTTCATATTGCATATTCCATTTCCTTTCTTCATCTCTTAAGAATAATAAAGCTGCAATCAAACAAAACCCTAATAAAATATATTGGCACACATAACTGTACATTGTATTTTGGGGAGATAAATGATACTCTTCTCAAATACCTTCAACTTCAAAATATCTCTACGGTTTTAGGTTATGTTTTCCAATAAATTTATCAAAGTAGTTCAAATGTAGTACCGTAAATGAGATAGTTACAGGAACAATTCCAGAATTGCATATTCACGATTTCATAAGGCGGCCCCTTACAGATCAATCGTTACCTACAGATTCATAGCTTACAGATAAAAAATACTCTTTGGCGCGCGTGTTCACGGTGGCTAATTTGAATTGAATGATGAGTACTTCAAGCTCAGTGGAAAGAGCGAGCCGAATATCAACCCAAAGGATAGTGGACATCATTCACTGTCGGTTCAAAAATTAACAGTGCTGTATCTAAGCTGCCATCAGGATAAAGTAACAAAGTTGGAAAAGAACACAAGTGACTCTCCTTAGTCGCACAAGCTCCTAGAAGATTCGGGAGGGTCAGTATAATCCTAATCATGTTTATAGCACGCGCGCAGAAGCAGATTGAATTAAAAATGGAAGAAAAAGTGTAAAAAGTCAATCTGCTTTGGCGCGCGTACTATAAACATGATTAGGATTATACTGACCCTCCCGAATCTTCTAGGAGCTTGTGCGACTAAGGAGAGTCACTTGTGTTCTTTTCCAACTTTGTTACTTTATCCTGATGGCAGCTTAGATACAGCACTGTTAATTTTTGAACCGACAGTGAATGATGTCCACTATCCTTTGGGTTGATCTTCGGCTCGCTCTATCCACTGAGCTTGAAGTACTCATCATTCAATTCAAATTAGCCACCGTGAACACGCGCGCCAAAGAGTACTGACTTCACGTCAGTGCTTTTTTTTTTTTCATTATGTTTTTCAATTATATGATTTTTTCTGTTCCTTATTTCTTCGTTCAACTTTTTGTAGATTTCCTTAGTTTTTTCTCTATGATTTTCAATGTAATTATTCACTAATTTTTCGTTTATATCGATATTCAATGGGTCTTTTGTATCAAGATGGCCATTAATAATATCAATAGGTTTTTGTTTAGTGGAAGAATGGATCGAATTGTTATATCTAAAAATTGCATAAGGCATTTAGTTCTCAATATTACTCGTTTCTTTGTCTTGAATTCTTACTATTTTCAAGTGTTCTATAAGTGTTGAATGAAATCTTTCAATTAATCCATTCGATTGAGGGTTATTAGGGGTTATATAGTGAGGGGTGATCTGATGGACTTCAAAAAATTCTCTAATTACACTATTTTTTAGTTCTGTTCCATTGTCCATTATTATTGTTGAAGGCGAACCATGATGTGTCATGAATATTAAAAGTGAACGTACAACTTCGATACCTGTTAGAGAAGTCAGTGGGTAGGCCTGTGCATATTTTGAGAAGGCATCAATAATAGTTATAAACTTTTTATTTTGAGCTTGAAAGGTGTCAATGTGAATAATTTCGAATGGTTTCGACGGTGTTGGAGTGAGCATAAGCTTTTGACATGGAGAATCTCGATCGTATTTATTTACCTGACAATTTTCGCAATTATTGATGTATTCAGTGACGTCATTTTGAATACTAGGCCAATAATAAGTTCTTCTGATTCTAGCTATGGTTTCAGTAATTCCTCTATGATTAGTTTTGGATTCGTGCATGAACTGAATAGTTTGAACTTGTAAATCTTTATCAGTTACCTACATCTTCTAATATGTCATTGCTCTTAACTAAATTGAAAGCAGATTGCTTGAAAGTTTTCCTTAAAATTTCACAAATATCGAGATAGTGTTTATCTTCCTTAAAATATAATGCGTATAATATTTTCGGACGAATATAATGTTTGAAAAATTCTATTATATCTTTTTCTAAATTATTGATTGATAATTGAGCGAAAATTTTTTGTTTGTTGGAAAAAAAATTTTCTACCCTAGTTTCGGCTGGCGAATGAAACACGAAATCAAAAATTATTTGGTTGTCGAAAACATTTAATACTTTTTCTGAAATGGGGATCTCCTGAATTTGGTTCTCACGATTGGAATGAACAGTATTGTCATCCGATATTTCCGCCTTGATAACTTCTACGAATGCTTCTTGGTTCTGTTCAAGTAAATAATAAATTACGATATTCATATTACTCTCAGCGAATATAAACTTTAACATCTCAAATACCTTTTGCCAACTCAGTTTATCAAGTCCACAAGAAATTCTTGGTAATGCAAGGTATATATCTCCATTCTGTTCACATGATTTTCTGAGATTAACAAGTGTTTGGAAGACGGTTTTATATTCAGGTTTCTCGTAACTGAATTCCTTTGTTATGAGATAATAAATTCTACGGTTCTTAAAATTGATTGAAGCAATTTCACCGACTTTTTTATTTTGGGATTTCAAATTATGAACTTGACCAAATCTCTGTTTAAATGTTTATGCAATCCCTTTGTCCATATATAAATCTTCTGAAACACAATGGGCTAGTGAGTAAAATCCTGGAGATTCAAATAAATCACCTTCTCGTTCAGTAATGTGACAAAAGTTTTTTATATTATTTGATTCATAAAGTTCTAGAAATCTTTCATATGATAATAATTCATCTTCGATCTTATTGTTCTGAATAACCGATTTATCCACGTTTACAATCATAGATTCATTATCGTCATTTAAGTTTGATTTTGAAAAAGCTTCATTGAATTTTTCCTTGTATACAAAAATTTCTTTGTTATGATTTTCGATGCGAGAAAGCGCATCGGCATTAGTATTGGCAGTACCGTTTTTGTACACGATTTCGAAGTCATATTCTTCTAATTTCAACCTCCATCTCAAAAGTTTGCTACTCGGTTTTTTGAGTGACATTATCCATTGTAAAGGTTTACGATCCGATACAATTTTGAATTTTCTGCCAAAGAGATATGGCCTAAAATATGTTGTAGCCCAAACGATAGCCAAAAGTTCTTTTTCAATGGTGCTTTAATTTTGTTCACTGTCATTTAATGTTCGTGAAGCGTATGAAACTGGTCTATCCGATCCTATTTTTCCTTGAGATAGGACAGCACCCAATGCAAAGTTACTCGCGTCAGTGGTTATGATAAATTCTTTTGAAAAATCTGGGTATTGCAGAATTGGTTCATTCGTTAAAAGATTCTTACATTGTTTGACACAATTAATGAATTCTGAAGTGTATTCAATTTTTGCACCTTTTTTCAAACATGAAGTTAGAGGTTTGGTAATATTAGCAAAATCTCGAATGAATTTCCTATAGTAACCTACTAAACCTAGAAAACCTTTTATTTCTTTGGTGGTACGCGGCAATGGATATTTTTGAATCGCACGTATTTTATCGGGATTTGGTTTCACGCCCTCTGGGGTTACGATGTGCCCTAAATATGCTACTTCTCTATTTAAAAATTCGGACTTGTCCAATTGAATTTTGAAATTCGCTTCTTTTAGCCTTCGAAAAACTTTACTAAGATAAACCATGTGCTCTTGCAAGGAGGTGGAAAATATTATTATATCATCAAGATAGACTAATCAATTTTCTAATCCTCTAAGAACATTATCCATTACACGTTGAAAGGTAGAAGGGGAATTTTTTAATCCAAACGGCATTCTTAGGAATTCGTAATTCCCATTTTCTACGTTGAAAGCTGTTTTTGCAATATCTTCCGGATTCATTTCAATTTGGTGAAAACCACTGGCCAAATCTAATGTTGTAAAATATTGACACTTTCCAAGTTTATCCAAAACATCATTAATATTAGGAATAGGGTATTTGTCGTCTATAGTTTTCTCGTTGAGTTTACGAAAATCCACTACGATTCTCCATTTTTTCTTTCCAGATGCATCAGTCTTTTTAGGAACTACCCAAATAGGAGATGACCAAGGGGATTGACTAGGCCTAATAATACCTTGTTCCAACATCGAATTAATTTGATTTTTTACTTCCTCTTTATGAACATAAGGGTATCTGTAAGATTTTGTATATGCAGGAATATCATCTTTTATTCAACGGTTATTTTCTGGGTTTTCTCTCCCAAACTCTGAAAAATATCTATAAAATAAAAATTAATTATTTTGTGATTTGCTTCTGCGTAAGAAACACAGGATATTTGTCAGAAGCAATCAATTGAACAATGTTGCCTAACAAACAACAACGAAACAACATCAACGAAGAAACAACTATAGCGTAACGTTTCGGAGTATATATCAGACCCCTTCTTCAGACGCTCAACGAAAATCGAGAGAATTATTTTGTTGATAGTTATTTGAATTTCACCAAATAACTTGAGAACGGCCGATAACTTGAGAACGAAAAGAGCTAGCGACTTGAAATTTTCAGGGTAGGTGGCGCATCCCAATACGACGGACAAGTTCGTTAATGGGCATAATCGGTCCAGCGGTTTCCGACTAATAATTTTGTTTTAAACCAATATAAATCCGATCGAATTGAAACTTGGCGAGTAGTTGTAGAATATGAAACTAAGCACGTTTGTGAAATTTTGTGAGAATCATATGGCTAGAAAATTTTAAAAAAATTATTAAAAAATATTTTTGTGGTCACGATAACTTGAGAACGGAATGAGATCGCGGCTTGAAATTTTCAGGTCAGGATGAGCACCAGAACGCGACATATCAGTTTGTTTATGAGCATAATCGGCCAAACGGTTTTAGAGTAATAGCCAATTGAAATTTTCTGGAATTTCATGGTTTTTGTTCCTCATTAACTCGAAAAGTACTGAACCGATTGAGTTCAAACATGGTTATTAGTTGTAGAATGCCAACGCGGAAATGGTTGCAAAATTTGGTGAGGACAGCATCTGTAGAAAATTTTTAATACATCATTGAAAAAAAAAAAAAAAAATTTCTATATATCAGTAACTAATTGTTAGAAATTGATGAAATTTTGCAAGAGCCTTCATAACCTAACACTACCACTAAGTTTCAAGTTTTAATACGATCGGTTAAATATTGTTGGAGATTGGAGCATTCTTGTGTGAATTCAGTAGATGGGTGACCGTTGCCTCGATAACTTTCGAACGAAAGGAGATAGGGACTTGCAATTTTCAGGGTAGGTTGCGTATCCGAAAGGAAGAGTTGAGTTCGTTTTTGGGCATAATCGGTCAAACGGTTTCCGAGTTATACCCACCTGGAATATTATTTTCTTGATAACTGAAAAAATAAATATTCGATCGAATTGAAGCTTGGTAACTAGTAGTAGAAAATCAACATAAAGACGTGTTCAAAATTTTGTAAGAACCGTACCACTAGAAAATTCGAAAAAAATGACGAAAAGAAAAATTTTAATAACCGTACCCCTAGAAAATTTCAACAAAATCACGAAAAAAAAAATTGGTTCAAGCACTGACGTGAAGTCAGAAGCTTTTGCGCGTATGTTCTATTGTCCATTCTTCTGTATTGGACACCCCTTTTTTTTTTCACGTTCCTTCAACAAATATAGCTATCAATACAGTTTGGCTGTTAGCTTACCGTAGATCAAAAAAAAATTGCGGTTGTGGGGCCTCCGTTAGAAAGCAATTGCCTCTCCTCCAAATCCGAACGTATTTTAATATAGATTTACCGAATATAGTTATTTATAAATTCGCCCCAGGGCTACCATACAGACATTTCAACTCAGAAACAACGCTATTTTCCCCAAACTGGCTTGTGTCCGTGCACTGAATTGACATGAATATTCTTTTAAAACCTCACAATATCGGCTCATTACTCCCAACATAACCCAAACAACCCAAAACCATTCACTTCTCGTCTGCGCATGCGCAATATACTCGTGGCTGCAAGTCCTCCCAAAATTACACACCTCACAAAAAACTCCAATTCTCCAACACTAGTGGTTCAGGAGATATCGCTTCTTGAATCCACGCATGCGCAGACACTCACCAGGGGATTCTATAGAGGAATAGCATCCGCCACCCCAAAATCCCAATCCTCTCGAAAGCACCAGCAGTTAAATCACTGATGGTCTGCTCATGCGCATAACGAAAAATGCCCGTAAGGGGTAACATGAATTTTGAAATTAGCCCCAGGGCCACGGTACGGACACTTTAACTCGGAAACAACGCTACATCCCCCAAACTGACTTGTCCTTGCACTGAATTGCCATGAATATTCTTTTGAAACCTCAAAATATCGGCTCAGCACTCCCAACATATCCCATACAACCCAAAAACAGTAACTTCTCTTCTGCGCATGCGCAATCTGCTCGTGACTAAGAGTCCTCTCAAAATAACACACCTTACAAAAAACTTCGATTCTCCAACACTAGTGGTTCGGGAGATATCGCATCTCTAATCTACGTATGCGCAGACCCTCATCAGGGATCTGGATTCTATGGAGGAATAACAACTGAATTTCAATTCAATCAGATCAGTATTTTTCGAGTTATCGTGAAAACAAAATTCTAAAGTTTTTGAATTTTTTTTTTGCCACTTAAGGGCCGTCCGGTCATAACAAAACTTCGCAGGCATATAAAGGTCATGATTCTACAATTTGATGCCAAATTTCAGAAAGATCGAGATATCGGTTCCGGAAATATCCATAAAAAACGTTTTGACTAAAAACGGCCTTAACTCCGAAACCGCTCGGTGAATTTCGCCCGTTAACGAACTTGTCCGAGATATTTACGCTACAAAACTACCCTGCAAGTTTCAACGCTCTAAGTCATTCCGTTCGAGAGTTATCGTGCTAACGGCCGTCCGGCCGGAACGGACGGACATAATTGAATTTGACCTCGAATTCTCCATCAGGGAGTCGAACCCAATCGTTTGAGACCATTTTCGAAAAAAAATTCGAAAAATACAGACATTGTGACGAAACGATAGCACGCTGTTCCTTGCGGAACACGCGCGAGTTATACGTTTAGATCCAGGAGATCCCAACTCAACCTAATGCTGACAGGGACATTCCCACTCTGGCCATTCTGCTGAATGGCATATTTACAATATACATATATTGAACCTTTTCTTTACACTAGTTCGTCTTGACATATTCGGGATCGCGAATTTATGTACGAATCGTCCGTCACATTTTCCATCCTTTGTAATTAGTAAATAAATGTTTTTTGCGCGTATGTTCTGGGGAACATACGCGTTATAGTTTTGCCCAAATGTCTGTAACTTTCGAATTTTTTGAAAAAAATGGTCTCAAACGATTAAGTTTGACTCCCCAATGAAGAATTCGAGGTCAAATTTGATTCTGTCCGGCCGGCCGTCCGGCCGTCCGGCCGTCCGGCCGTTGCCACGATAACTTGAGAACGAAAGAAGCCAGCGACTTGAAATTTTCAGGGTGGGTTGCGCATCCCAATACGACGGACAAGTTCGTTAATGGGCATAATCGGCCCAGTGGTTTCCTAGTAATAATTTTGTTTTCAACCAATATAAATCAAATCGAATTGAAACTTGGTGGGTAGTTGTAGAATATGAACCTAAGCACGTTTGTGAAATTTTGTGCGAATCGTATGGCTAGAAAATTTTAAAAAAATTATTAAAAAATATTTTTGTTGTCACGATAACTTGAGAACGGAATGAGATAGTGGCTTGAAATTTTCAGGTTAGGATGTGCACCAGAACGCGACATTTCAGTTTGTTTATGAGCATAATCGGCCAAACGGTTTTAGAGTTATAGCCATCTGAAATTTTCTGAAATTTGGTGGTTTTTTGTTCCTCATTAACTCGAAAAATACTGAACCGATTGAATTCAAACATGGTTATTAGTTGTAGAATGCCAACGCGAAAATGTTTGCGAAGTTTGGTGAGGATAGCTTCTCTAGAAAATTTTTAATAAATCATAGAAAATAAAAAAAAAAAATTCTATATATCAGTAACTATTCGTTCGAAATTGCTGAAATTTTGCAAGAGCCTACATAACCTAACTCTACTGCCAAGTTTCAAGTTTTAATACGATCGGTTAAATATTGTTGGAGATTCGAGCATTCTTGTGTGAGTTCAGTAGATGGGTGACCGTTGCCTCGATAACTTTCGAACGAAAGGAGATAGGGACTTGCAATTTTCAGGGTAGGTTGCGTATCCGAAAGGGAGAGTTGAGTTCGTTTTTGGGCATAATCGGTCTAACGGTTTCCGAGTTATACCCACCTGGAATATTATTTCCTTAATAACTCAAAACATAAATATTCGATCGAAATGGCGCTTTGTAACTAGTAGTAGAAAATCAACATAAAAACGTGTTTAAAATTTTGTAAGAACCGTACCCCTAGAAAATTCGAAAAAAATTACGAAAAAAAAATTTTAAGAATCGTACCCCTAGAAAATTTTAAAAAAATCACGAAAAAAAAAATTGGTTCAAGCACTGACGTGAAGTCAGAAGCTTTTGCGCGTATGTTCTATTGTCCATTCTTCTGTATTGGACACCCTTAATCGAATTTACCATGGTAAATTATGTTGTCCATTATCCTGGATTGGACGCTCAATTCGAATTTACCATAGTAAATTCGAATTGAGAGTGTCCAATACAGGAGAATGGACAACATAATTTACCATGGTAAATTCGATTAAGGGTGTCCAATACAGAAGAATGGACAATAGAACATACGCGCAAAAGCTTCTGACTTCACGTCAGTGCTTGAACCAATTTTTTAAAAAGTCAGTAGCTCACTACTAAAACATAATTGGCGCAGTCGACGGAGTTTTTGTGAAGTTCTACAGCAGAAAATACAAGAATCAAGAACCTATCATCCATCGGGTCCATCAGGGAATACGTACGGATATTGCATTTTTTACTAAGTGGTGAGTTATATTGATACTATAACATTTTTTACATTTTATGTCAGACCCTCCTAAATCCTTGTCCGATTCCATCATTGAAAACGACTCTGATTTGGAGCAAAATTTATTGAATTCTTTTGAGAAATTAAGCATTCACACAATCCCTCAAACTAAAATGGCTACGGTTCCAAAATTTGACTCAAAAGAATTAAGTATTGTTCCCGATTTTGACGGGAATCCGAATAAACTCCATAGGTTTATTACGGCCTCGGAAGCTCTTCTAGCACATTATTTCGACATAAATAATGCGAATAACTTCCAAAATTTATTGTTGCTAAATGGTATTCTAAATAAACTGCATGGTCGTGCCGAAGAATTTGCCGTCATCCGTGGCGCAACTAACGATTGGCTAGAAATTAAAAATGCACTTATTTTGAACTTTAGCGATCAAAGAGACGAAAATAGTCTGAATCAAGATTTGGTGAATTCAATTCAAAAGTGGAACGAATCACCTCAAGAATTCTACGAAAGAATATTACATTTATTAAATTCAATTTGTAACTATATAGATCTAAGGTGTAATGCGGCAGAAAAAGATAGTAAGCGAACTTTTTTCAAGAATCAAGCTTTGAAGAGTTTTTTAGCCGGATTAAGAGATCCTTTAGGCCCTATCATTAGAGCAATGAGACCTACTTCTTTGGCTCAGGCCATACAATTTATAATAGAAGAGGATAATATAAAACATTTGCAAAAAAATAAGAACTTTCAAATTCCTAGAAAAACAGTCAATACGAAACAAAATAGAATAAATTATAATCCAGTTCATAATGGAAATCCTCAATTTCAATCACCGCAATCTTATGGTAATAGTCAATTTGCAAATTCGCAACATTTTAGAGATAATCACCAACATTTTCCTAGTAGACCAGTAACTCTACAAAGAAATTTCAATCACATTCCTCCAAGATTTCCAACCCATTCTCAAGTTTTTAAAAAACCTCATCAAAATTACCCAACTCCAATGAGTATATCTACCAATAATACAGTTCCAAAATTAAAAACAGATTATTCAACTCAGAGAAATTTTTCAAACAGGAATAGAAATCAGGATTTTATAAGTGAAGAGTTGTATAATTCGGAAAATTATGATCAAAATAATATTGAATTCGAAGATTATAGCAAGGAAGAAAATTTTCAGAATATTCAAACAGACAACCAATTGAGATGATAGAATTTCATATTTCTAATAAACGAGAATTGCCTTTCATATCTATACAAAATCCTCCATTAAAACTACTTATAGACACAGGCTCAACAAAATCTTTTATAAGTCCTGAACTTGCAAAAAAATATTATTCAAAATTCATTTTCAAAAAACCCTTTACTGTTTCCACCGTTCACCAAACATCAACCCATAATTTTGGTGCTAATATCCCAATTTTTTCTGAATTTAATCAACATGGTAATTTCGAATTTTACTTATTCAAGTTTCACAATGTTTATGATGGTCTTATAGGACTAGATAACTTAAAACTTCTAAATGCAACCCTCGATTTTCAAAATTCAAAGTTGAATACACCATCTTCTATCTTAACGATTAAGTATCAGGAAACTGCGAAGAAAATTCCTTTCAAAATTAAAGTTGACGCAAATTCAAAAATAATCACTAAAATTCCAGTGAAACAAACATCAGGCGATATCATTGTTCCCAAACAAACTATACAGAATTGCCAAATACCTGAAATTTTAACTCTTTCTAAAAATGGATTAGCCAATGTGGAAATTTCGAATAAGACTAATGAAGATATAATATTAATTTTGAATAATCCAATTGAGTCATTTTTTTTCAATAATAATGATTTCGAAATATTTCAAATAGATACGAATATTTCATCAGATAATATCGATATAGAAAAATTAATTAGAACGGCACATATGAATAACGAGGAGAAAGTTCATATTCTCAAATTATGCAAGAAATATTCTAATATTTTCCATAGAGAAAATCAACCTCTATCATTTTCGAATCAAATTAAACATCACATTAAAACAAAAGATGATATTCCTGCATATACAAAATCTTACAGATACCCTTATGTTCATAAAGAGGAAGTAAAAAATCAAATTAATTCAATGTTGGAACAAGGTATTATTAGGCCTAGTCAATCCCCTTGGTCATCTCCTATTTGGGTAGTTCCTAAAAAGACTGATGCATCTGGAAAGAAAAAATGGAGAATCGTAGTGGATTTTCGTAAACTCAACGAGAAAACTATAGACGATAAATACCCTATTCCTAATATTAATGATGTTTTGGATGAACTTGGAAAGTGTCAATATTTTACAACATTAGATTTGGCCAGTGGTTTTCACCAAATTGAAATGAATCCGGAAGATATTGCAAAAACAGCTTTCAACTTAGAAAATGGGCATTACGAATTCTTAAGAATGCCGTTTGGATTAAAAAATTCCCCTTCTACCTTTCAACGTGTGATGGATAATGTTCTTAGAGGATTAGAAAATTGCTTAGTCTATCTTGATGATATAATAATATTTTCCACCTCCTTGCAAGAGCACATGGTTAATCTTAGTAAAGTTTTTCGAAGGCTAAAAGAAGCGAATTTCAAAATTCAATTGGACAAGTCCGAATTTTTAAAAAGAGAAGTAGCATATTTAGGGCACATCGTAACCCCAGAGGGCGTGTACCAAATCCCGATAAAATACGTGCGATTCAAAAATATCCATTGCCGCGTACCACCAAAGAAATAAAAGGTTTTCTAGGTTTAGTAGGTTACTATAGGAAATTTATTCGAGATTTTGCTAATATTACCAAACCTCTAACTTCATGTTTGAAAGAAGGTGCAAAAATTGAACACACTTCAGAATTCATTAATTGTGTCAAACATTGTAAGAATCTTTTAACGAATGAACCAATTCTGCAATACCCAGATTTTTCAAAAGAATTTATCATAACCACTGACGCGAGTAACGTTGCATTGGGTGCTGTCCTATCTCAAGGAAAAATAGGATCGGATAGACCAGTTTCATACGCTTCACGAACATTAAATGACAGTGAACAAAATTATAGCACCATTGAAAAAGAACTTTTGGCTATCGTTTGGGCTACAACATATTTTAGGCCATATCTCTTTGGCAGAAAATTCAAAATTGTATCGGATCATAAACCTTTACAATGGATCATGTCACTCAAAGAACCGAGTAGCAAACTTTTGAGATGGAGGTTGAAATTAGAAGAATATGACTTCGAAATCGTGTACAAAAAGGGTACAGCCAATACTAATGCCGATGCGCTTTCTCGCATCGAAAATCATAACAAAGAAATTTTTGAATACATGGAAAAATTCAATGAAGCTTTTTCAAAATCAAACTTAAATGACGATAATGAATCTATGATTGTAAACGTGGATAAATCGGTTATTCAGAACAATAAGATCGAAGATGAATTATTATCATATGAAAGATTTCTAGAACTTTATGAATCAAATAATATAAAAAACTTTTGTCACATTACTGAACGAGAAGGTGATTTATTTGAATCTCCAGAATTTTACTCACTAGCCCATTGTGTTTCAGAAGATTTATATATGGACAAAGGGATTGCATTAACATTTAAACAGAGATTTGGTCAAGTTCATAATTTGAAATCCCAAAATAAAAAAGTCGGTGAAATTGCTTCAATCAATTTTAAGAACCGTAGAATTTATTATCTCATAACAAAGGAATTCAGTTACGAGAAACCTGAATATAAAACCGTCTTCCAAACACTTGTTAATCTCAGAAAATCATGTGAACAGAATGGAGATAGATACCTTGCATTACCAAGAATTTCTTGCGGACTTGATAAACTGAGTTGGCAAAAGGTATTTGAGATGTTAAAGTTTATATTCGCTGAGAGTAATATGAATATCGTAATTTATTATTTACTTGAACAGAACCAAGAAGCATTCGTAGAAGTTATCAAGGCGGAAATATCGGATGACAATACTGTTCATTCCAATCGTGAGAACCCAATTCAGGAGATCCCCATTTCAGAAAAAGTATTAAATGTTTAAGACAACCGAATAATTTTTGATTTCGTGTTTCATTCGCCAGCCGAAGCTAGGGTAGAAAAAATTTTTTCCAACAAACAAAGAATTTTCGCTCAATTATCAATCAATAATTTAGAAAAAGATATAATAGAATTTTTCAAACATTATATTCGTCCGAAAATATTATACGCATTATATTTTAAGGAAGATAAACATTATCTTGATATTTGTGAAATTTTAAGGAAAACTTTCAAACAATCTGCTTTCAATTTAGTTAAGAGCAATGACATATTAGAAGATGTAACTGATAAAGATTTACAAGTTCAAACTATTCAGTTCATGCACGAATGCAAAACTAATCATAGAGGAATTACTGAAACCATAGCTAGAATCAGAAGAACTTATTATTGGCCTAGTATTCAAAATGACGTCACTGAATACATCAATAATTGCGAAAATTGTCAGATAAATAAATACGATCGAGATCCTCCATGTCAAAAGCTTATGCTCACTCCAACACCGTCGAAACCATTCGAAATTATTCACATTGACACCTTTCAAGCTCAAAATAAAAAGTTTTTAACTATTATTGATGCCTTCTCAAAATATGCACAGGCCTACCCACTGATTTCTCTAACAGGTATCGAAGTTGTACGTTCACTTTAAATATTCATGACACATCATGGTTCGCCTTCAACAATAATAATGGACAATGGAACAGAACTAAAAAATAGTGTAATTACAGAATTTTTTAAAGTCCATCAGATCACCCCTCACTATATAACCCCTAATAACCCTCAATCGAATGGATTAATTGAAAGATTTCATTCAACACTTATAGAACATTTGAAAATAGTAAGAATTCAAGACAAAGAAACGAGTAATATTGAGAACTTAATGCCTTATGCAATTTTCGGATATAACAATTCAATCCATTCTTCCACTAAACAAAAACCTATTGATATTATTAATGGCCATCTTGATACAAAAGACCCATTGAATATCGATATTAACGAAAAATTAGTGAATAATTACATTGAAAATCATAGAGAAAAAACTAAGGAAATCTACAAAAAGTTGAACGAAGAAATAAGGAACAGAAAAATTCATATAATTGAAAAACATAATGAAAAATTGGTTCAAGCATTGACGTGAAGTCAGAAGCTTTTGCGCGTATGTTCTATTGTCCATTCTTCTGTATTGGACACCCTTAATCGAATTTACCATGGTAAATTATGTTGTCCATTCTCCTGTATTGGACACTCTTACTTCGAATTTACCACGGTAAATTCGAATTAAGTGTCCAATACAGGAGAATGGACGACATAATTAACCATGGTAAATTCGATTAAGGGTGTCCAATACAGAAGAATGGACAATAGAACATACGCGCAAAAGCTTCTGACTTCACGTCAATGCTTGAACCAATTTTTTTTTTCGTGATTTTTTTTTAATTTTCTGGAGGCGCGGTTCCTAAAATTTTTTTTTTCGTCATTTTCTTAAAATTTTCTAGGAGTACGGTTCTTACAGAATTTTAAACACGTCTTTGTGTTGATTTTCTACTACTAGTTACCAAGCTTCAATTCAATCGAATATTTATTTTTTGAGTTATCAAGGAAACAATATTCCAGGTGAATATAACTCGGAAACCGTTAAACCGATTATGCCCAAAAACGAACTCAACTCTCCCTTTCGGATACGCAACCTACCCTGAAAATTGCAAGTCCCTATCTCCTTTGGTTCGAAAGTTATCGAGGCAACGGTCACCCATCTACTGAACTCACACAAGAATGCTCGAATCTCCAACAATATTCAACCGATCGTATTAAAACTTGAAACTTGGCAGTAGCGTTAGGTAATGAACGCTCTCGCAAAATTTCAGCAATTTCAAACGTATAGTTACTGATATATAGAATTTTTTTTTTTATTTTCAATGATTTATTAAAAATTTTCTACAGATGCTATCCTCACCAAATTTCGCAAACATTTTCGCGTTGGCATTCTACATCTAATAACCATGTTTGAATTCAATCGGTTCAGTATTTTTCGAGTAAATGAGGAACAAAAAACCAACAAATTTCAGAAAATTTCAGATGGCTATAACTCTGAAACCGTTTGGTCGATTATGCTCATAAACAAACTCAAATGTGGCATTCATATGCACAACATAACCTGAAATTTTCAAGCCGCTATCTCTTTCCGTTCTCAGGTTATCGTGACGAAAAAAATATTTTTTAATAATTTTTTTAAAATTTTCTAGCCATACGATTCGCCCAAAATTTCACAAACGTGCTTAGGTTCATATTCTACAACTACTCACCAAGTTTCAATTCGATCGGATTTATATTGGTTGAAAACAAAATTATTACTCGGAAACCACTGGGCTGATTATGCCCATTAACGAACTTGTCCGTCGTATTGCGATGCGCCACCTACCCTGAAAATTTCAAGTCGCTAGCTCTTTTCGTTATCAAATTATCGTGGCAACGGACGGCCGGACGGCCGGACGGACAGAATCAAATTTGACCTCGGATTCTTCATCGGGGAGTCAAACTTGATCGTTTGAGACCAATTTCGTCAAAAAATTCGAAAGTTACAGACATTTGGGCAAAACTATAACGCGATGTTCCCCAGAACATACGCGCAAAAAGGCATGAACCTCTTAATTATAAATCAAACACTATAGCATATCGTAAACTTAAGTCAAACATTAGAAATAAGCTCACTCCAAAATTTGCAAAAGAGAATGTTTTAACTGATGCAAATATTAAAATACATAGTGATAGTAGAATAATTCATAAGCAAAATTTGAAAAAACCAAAATCTAAATCCAAAATACTTTTGCAGGATGCTCCTAGTGCATCTCGTAGCAGCCCAGGAAATAGAAATAACGAATCTTCAAGAGAATCCAGGGATCCTCCCGATTTACCTGGGCAAAGCAAAAATTAAAACAAAATACCACGATTTCATACATTTTTACGATGTCGAACCTATCATCGACGAACTAAATTATCTTCAAAATCAATATTTGTCTGTAAAAGAATCCCTTCTAAACAAACCGAATAGTATATTTTTTAAAGAATTGGAAAATCATGGAAATATTTTTGAATATCAATTTAATATTGCGAAACAAAAATTGAATAGTGTAATACCGAATGGTAGAACAAGAAGAGGTTTAATTAATGGCTTAGGTACAATTATCAAAAGTATCTCAGGAAATTTGGATGCTGACGATGCAGTTTATTATGAAAAAGCTCTTTGGAACCTTCAGGACAACCAAAAAGAAGTAATTTCAAAGTTAAATTCTGAAATTTCGTTAACGGGATAAGTGATTGATAATTTCAATAAAACTATCTCTATACTTCGACAGAATCAAAAAATGATAACTTCCCAGTTCGAAAAAATCTATGGAAAATTCAATAAGCTTGAGGATAATTTTTATTATTTCATGAGAATTAAAAATATTATGGATCAAATTGGAACATCAGTCAATATTGTTATGACAATGATCGACGAAATTGAAAATGCTATCAGTTTCTCAAAATTAGGAGTTCTACATCACAGCATTATCAAAATTTCCGAATTGAAATCAGTCATTATGAAAATATCAAAACAATATTCCCAGGATAATTTAATGTTCATGAACGAAGAAGACTTTCATAATTTTTATGAACTAATCAAAGTTGATGCATACAAAATTCAATCCAGAATTGTTTTCATTTTACATTTTCCAATTATGAATTCTCAATCATTTTCTCATTATCATCTGTATTCCATTCCAACGATCAATAACACTATAATCTTACCCCAAAACACCTATCTGACATTGAATGAAAAACTGTATCAGTATACCTCGTCCTCTTGTGTAAAGATGCAAAACATATTCTACTGTGAGGAGAACAATCTAGTCGAAGGTGCCAAGGTGGAAGACTGTATTTTTCAACTACTTCAGCTGAAGAATCCATTTGAGAAATGTCAACAGCATTCAGTAGTAATCAATGAAAATGTTATCCAGAGAATTGACAATTCAAAATTTATTGCAATCATCCCTCAAGAAACCAAAATTCAAACTTCGTGCAAGAAGAAAGATTTCACCCTACTGAAAGGAAACTTTCTAATCACAATTCCAAAAGGATGTTATTTCGAGACGGAAGAAGAAAAGTACTTCAACGACAAAGAGGTCATCGAAAGACAGCCGATGCTACTCCCTAAAATTGTAACCAATTGGACTTCGTCAAAAATCAACAACCTCAAAATTCAATTGAAAAATGTTCCGCTTGACCAGATCCACAACCTCAAGAGGAAACAAGAAGAAATTCGGCCCATCATGGAAGAATCTCAACCAAAAAGTTCATTCCATGGAGAACTTATTGGAATTTTGTACACATTACTTTTTTTTATCATTACCATTTTCTGTTACAAGAAAGCAAAAGAATGCTGGAATTCCAGAAAACCAGCTGCAGGACCGGAACCGGAAGCGGCCGTCCAACAAACCAGCAAAACCTTCTTCACCCCGTGACGCAACTTCTGGGAAGGGAGGAGTTATACGTTTAGATCCAGGAGATCCCAACTCAACCTAATGCTGACAGGGACATTCCCACTCTGGCCATTCTGCTGAATGGCATATTTACAATATACATATATTGAACCTTTTCTTTACACTAGTTAGTCTTGACATATTCGGGATCGCGAATTTATGTACGAATCGTCCGTCACATTTTCCATCCTTTGTAATTAGTAAATTTTTTTTTTTTTTGAAAAGTCAGTTGCTCACTACTAAAACATAATTCGCGCAAAAAGTATGATTGAATGCAAATGAAGTCATGATTCTGAAATAACCTCAGCTATCGTAGAATAACGAGGATGATTATTATACTTTTAAGGTGATAATATAATGCCCGTGGATAGACCTTATGATGATGGAAATATATGCTTCGGTAAGATACATAATCAAATTGGGTTCAGAATATCTCCAGTAAAAACAAAACTGCAATTAATTAATAAATCCACAAGTCCAGAGCGTTCCTGCCAATCGAGTCCTTCATAAATGGCTTCGTATTATAAATATACTTATGCATATATTTCACAAATCAAATAGACCCCAGGGGGTTCATTGATTTGCCTAGAAAGCAAGAGCAGACGCGTTTCTGGCTTCTTGGCCTTCATCAGTACTCTGTAGCTTCCTCAACAAATTCAACTAAACTGACCCGGGTTAAGCCTCTCAGAGCCGGCTTGGTCGATCATTTTAATCGCCCACGCCACCTATGAGACAAATCACGGAAATCAGCCTCTCCCCACCAGTGAATATTTGAAGCGTGAAATCATATGCCACCATTCACTCGATATTAATCGAGAACGAGTCCCAGTATCTTCCCAATGGCAATGAACACTGTTTAGCGTCTTCTAGAGGCTATTCAAACCTAAGAAGAATCAAGATTTCTCAAATTTTGAAAGGAACACTCAACAGACTAATGGGTCGATATCTTCTAGAATCAGAAGTATTTTTTTTTAAATTCCTATATGACTTTCGCTTTGTAGAATTTATTCTGGAATATTTCCAGTATTCAGTTTGTTATTATAGAATGATTATAACCAGCACAAGGCCCTTTTGCCCAACTGTTTGATGAATTCAGGATAAATTCCATCAAATTCTGCTGCTTTCTGAGATTTAGTGCATTCAACTGCTGATTTTAATTAATCCAAGTAGAATAGATTCGAGATACTATCTACAGATGGAGATGATGTCGTAAATTTGTGCAAATTATACCTCATATTATTTTATTGTGAAATTTTAACCCAATTGGAAACATTAACTAGTCGACGAGCAAATTCAGGATCAATTTTAGAAGATGAGAATGTTAGAGGAATGGCTTCTCCTAATTTACTCAGAATATCCCATGTACGTCTACTTGAATGTGTGAAACTGATATCGGAAACTATTCCACTTTTCCTTACGACTTTATTGAGTTTATTAGCTTTTCGCAGTTTTCATTAGTTGGGGAATCTTGATAATCCTTATATGAATTTTCTGCTTCAACTGACCAACCAGGAATTTACTCTTGGTGGAAACCCCTCGGAATGAATGCTTTAGCTGAAGCTAAATGAATTAATTCCATTCGGCTTTTCCACCCTGTATAATATATACGAGTACATTATGAACTAGATCCAAACTTTTCGTAGTAACTTCCACACATAATTCGAAACGGAAAAACCATAAACTTCGATTCTCCGAAAGTCATCCTAAGTTGAGCGTCCTCAGGCGCATCCGGGGCTTCGCAACTCGGAGGACGCCTGGCGCCTCAATCCAGAATCCCAATTCCTGACCAGTATCCCTCGCGCCGTACCGAAGGGCGGGTTGTCCCGTTATTTTCACTAAACGAGCGACGTCGCCTTGTCTTTTCGGTAATTTTTTTTGTGGCGTCAAGACTCTGGGATTATTTGCGGTGGTGAGTTATACGTTTCCCTATAGGATTGATTAATCTATTTCAGCAAATGAGGAATGAAACAGTAAAAAACTTGTTTCGAATTGTTGTCCTTTTTTCGTGTAGAAGTACAAAGATTTCCATGAAATAATTTTACAGCGAAATATCAATATCAATCCCCAGATTATATACACAATAAAAAGCATGTTAATTACTTACATGGGTATTATGATATCTCTTGTAGTTTTCCATTCGATTTTCATATCAGTTCATTGAATTCTCAAACAATAGAAATTTGCTAACTAAAGAATATCGGGTGAGTAGTTAAAAATCAGATAGATTTTATTATTATCCTCTTGATTGAAATATTCCAAGTTTCCAAATTGTATCAATTTCATCTTCAGGGATGCTTCAAATTAATTATTGAACACAAGGTATTGCACAAATATTACCACGTGTAGTGTAACTTACTGAAAATGAATAAAAATCATCCTCACTATACTGCTAGTCAAACAACGAATAATATACTATTATCATATGAAACATATTAACTAGACACATTGGTAATACAATGGATAAAGCTCAAAAAATGATTTTAATGAAATCTCAAAACTATAATTGACATAACGTAGGTAACCTCAGAATTACACTGTCTTATGTCGCATTTTTATGATTTTCGACTTATCATCATCACAAAGTTGTATGTTCCACAAATATTTGTTTGGTAGAGTTTCATAACTGTATCATTCCACTGTTGGCAACCATAATTTCATAGTTGTATGAAGGGTATATAACTATTTTCGAGTTACATAGTGGTATCTACAACATAAACCTTATAAACTGCATTATAGTTGATCAGGAATTTTTTAGGACTATGTTTCTAGAATAATATTTTTATTCATATTTGTTTTTTCTATTTGTGGGAGTATTAAAAAAATGTTGTTTATTTAAATCAATAAATTCATGCTCTCTTAATATTTTCCAAGATTTCAGGATAACTTTTACTTATTTTCAGTCTTCTAACTTAATTATAAGTTAATTTAACAAACTCAAACATACACCACCTTTCCAGTTATGTGTAACTTTACCAACTATAGGGCTACAAACACCAACATTTTGTTTCTTCTTTCTCTAAGAACTTAGTTTAGTGCACATTCAATATTATAATTCGGAGGTGACGATAGGGCTAATACAATAGATAAAGACCAAAGAATTAGTTCAATGAAATGTTAAAATTATAAATGACATGAATCTCGAAAACAATATCCTCCAAAACTTCAAATCGACAAACGATGAACGACGTAGACTGAATGAATGAAGATTTCATTTGTTTACACTCTGAAAATTTGTTTATACTCTGAAAATTTGCCTAGCTCATTCCGTTCGAGAGTTATTGTAGAAATTTTTTTTTTTAATTTTGAGAATTTTTTTTGACACTTCACGGTAACCTGGTCAATACAAAACTTCACATGCGTATAAAGGTCATGATTCTACAATTTAATGCTAAATTCCAGGTAGATCGAGTGATCAGTTTCGGAAATGTTCATAAAAAATGTGTTTTACTAAAATCGGCCATAACTCCCAAACCGCTTGATGGATTTCGCTTGTTAACGAACTTGTCCGAGATATTTACGCTTCACTCCCACCTTGCAAATTTCAATCTTCTAGCTCCTTTCGTTCGAGAGTTATCGTGCCTACGGCCGGCCAGCCAGACAGCCGGCCGGACCGGCCGGCCAGTCGAACCGAATCGTTTGAGGCCATTTTCAGCCAAAAATTCGAAAATTACAGACATTTGTGCAAATTGATAAACACTCAGTTCCGAGGAACTAGAGCGCCAAAAACATTGTCTCTTACAAACTTAGTAAAACAAACTAATTGGGCAAATATATATATAGGTATTTATCTGTTATTTATAGTGACATTGAATGTACAATTGGAACAATTATTGCCAAAACTCAAAGCACCACTGAAATTATCACTAACAATTTTCGAACAATTCAAAAGATTTTCATTAATGTTATAGAACAACTCAAAATATTCTCCGTAACTGTTGATGAAACATTCGAGGAACAGGTACTTGTACCTTCTTTGTCAGTTCGCAATATTTTTCTGGCAGTATTCTCTTTGTTGATACGTGATTCTTCAATATATCCTCCTGTTACCGTACTCGATTTCCAACCTCCATGTCCTTTAAGACAAGTGAGGTCACCGCCACCATCAATAAGAAGTGTAGCAGATGTTCGTCTTAGCGAATGTCCAGTATCCTCCTTCCAATTTTCTAACTTCAAAAATTTTGCAATTTCTTGCGGCACTGCTCTAATTTTGTGAATACCAACAACCATTCTTTGACACTTCCCATTAACATACTTCAAAAATTAACGACGTTCCTGTATATTTGATGGCAGTAGTGCAACATATTTTCGAAATAAACGAAAATAATTATCGCCTATAATGGTAAACAAACGAGGTTTCTTGTTTTTTGTCTGCAAAATTTTTACGACCAGGACCGTGCCCATATCTTCAATGTCATCAATTTTCAAATGAACTAGTTCATCACAACGCATAGCACCTCCAATTCCTAATAGTAGAACAACCTTTATCATCAAATATACATTATCAGGTGCCATATCCAGGAACCGATCCACTTCCTCCTTTGTAAAAACCGTAGACTTTTTAGGTATATATCCATCACTTTGCCTTTTTTAGGCTTGTTTCACATGCTTACGGTTCCATTCGGTTCGGTTCGTTTTAGGTTTCAACCGAAAACGAATGAAGGCCTTTCACACATATACGGTTCATATTAGGTTTTATGTTATCTTCCGACACGGGCTCACAATTCCAATTTTTCCGCGACGTCAGATTCATCAAAGCCATTCAACATTGAACACATACATCTTTGAATGCATCCTATGTCTTTAATTGATCTTTATATTTTTCGGAAGTTTTGTTCCGCAGCACTGGGTTAGATTTATAGAGGAAATCAGTCGATCCACATTTGGTAAACCATCATTTTCTCATGAATACTGAGATAGCAACAATATCCCGAAAATATGTATGTTTATATTTCGATATTTGAACAACTCGGGAAATATTGAAAGATATCTGCTCGATTTGAGGTTAAAACCACAGAGCGAGACAGAAAACATATGTAAATATTTATTACTTTATGGTTAAAACCGAAACTAAACCGTATTCCCTACACACAAATCCAAACCTAATAGACACCTATTCGTGTCGAGGGAGTATTCGGTGCTGTACTGTTTCTATTTGGTACAGAATCTAAACCGGAGCACCGTTTCACACTTGTCGCCAGCGACCGAATTGAAACCGAAAACGAAACGAACCGAATGGAACCGTATGCATGTGAAACAAGCCCAATGCTCGTAATTTTGAATATTTACTAATATCACACCATTTTTGATATCCAGTGGGGATCGCAACATTGAATACTGTGACCAAAGAGTGGATGGCTTGACGGTCTTCGTTAAATTTGAGAAATACACCATAAGAACACCCTTCGCATATTTTTGCACATTTTTGCGCGTATGTTCTGGGGAACATCGCGTTATAGTTTTGCCCAAATGTCTGTAACTTTCGATTTTTTTGACGAAAATGGTCTCAAACGATTTAGTTCGACTCTCCAATGAAGAATTCGAGTTCAAATTTGATTCTGTCCGTCCGGCCGTCCGTCCGGCCGTTGCCACGATAACTTGAGAACGAAAAGAGCTAGCGACTTGAAATTTTCAGGGTGGGTGGCGCATCTCAATACGACGGACGAGTACGTTAATGGGCATAATCGGCCGAGTGGTTTCCGAGTAATAATTTTGTTTTCAACCAATATAAATCCGATCGAATTGAAGCTTGGTGTGTAGTTGTAGAATATGAACCTTAGCACGTTTGTGAAATTTTGTGCGAACCGTATTGCTAGAAAATTTTAAAAAAATTATTAAAAAATATTTTTGTTGTCACGATAACTTGAGAACGGAAAGAAATAGCGGCTTGAAAATTTCGGGTTAGGATGTGCACCAGAACGCGACATTTCAGTTTGTTTATGAGCATAATCGGCCACACGGTTTTAGAGTTATAGCAATCTGAAATTTGGTAGTTTTTGGCGCTCAGTTCCTCGGAACTGAGTGCTTATCAATTTGCCCAAATGACTGTAATTTTCGAATTTTTCGATGAAAATGGTCTTAAACGATTTGGTTTGACTCACTGATCAAGAATCCTTGGTCGAAATTCATTCTGTCCGGCCGTCCGGCCGTAGGCACGATAACTCTCGAACGGAATGAGCTAGACAGTTGAAATTTTCAGAGTAGGTTTGGGAGATAAATATTTCGGCTAAGTTCGTTATTGGGCAAAATCGGACAGACAGTTTCAGTTTCAGTTTGCTCCGAAATTAGGTTCTCTCAGAAAATTCTTACATTTCGGAACGGAACATGAAGTAAGAGATCTGAGAGTAGTGAGACTGCTTTTCATCCATAGACATAGATATAACTCTCGAACGGAATGAGGTAGGTAGTTGAAATTTTCAGTGTAGTTTAGGGAGATGAATATCTCGGTTAAGTTCGTTATTGGGCAAAATTGGCCAGATTTAATTTGATTTCTTCCATGGTGCAGTTCTCAATCTCATGATTGCTCATTTAATCTTGATAAATAAACTATTATTTAAATTGAATTTCCTTTATGATGCAGTTCTATCATATGAATACATTGATATAATTCCCAACTCTGAGAAACCAATACTTTTGGAGATATAATTTGTCTGTTCGAACTAGAGCGCCAGAAAGCTCCTGTCCACAGGGCTTGAACCCATTTTTTCTCACAAAATTTCGTGAGGATAGTATTTGTAAAACAATTCAAAAAAATCATTGAAAATTGAAAAAAAAAATTCGATAAGTATATCAGTAACTATTCGTTTGAAATTGCTGAAATTTTGCAAGAGCCTTCATAACCTAACTCTACTGCCAAGTTTCAAGTTTTAACACGATCGGTTGAATATTGTTGGAGATTCGAGCATTCTTGTGTGAGTTCAGTAGATGGGTGACCGTTGCCTCGATTACTTTCGAACGAAAGGAGATAGGGACTAGCAATTTTCAGGGTAGGTTGCATATCCAAAAGGGAGAGTTGAGTTCGTGTTTGGGCATAATCGGTCGAACGGTTTCCGAGTTACACCCACCTGGAATATTATTTCTTTGATAACTCAAAAAATAAATATTCGATCGAATTGAAGCTTGGTAACTAGTAGTAGAAAATCATCATAAAGACGTGTTTGAAATTTTGTAAGAATCGTACCCCTAGAAAATTTGAAAAAAATGACGAAAAAAAAAATTTTAAGAACCGCACCCCTAAAAAATTTCAAAAAATCACGAAAAAAAAAATTGGTTCAAGCACTGACGTGAAGTCAGAAGCTTTTGCGCGTATGCTCTATTGTCCATCCTTCTGTATTGAACACCCTTAATCGAATTTACCATGGTAACATTCGCACGTTTGTGAAATTTTGTGCGAATCGTATCGCAAGAAAATTTTAAATAAATTATTAAAAAATATTTTTGTTGTCACGATAACTTGAGAATGGAAAGAGATAGCGGCTTGAATTTTTCAGGTTAGGATGTGCACCAGAACGCGACATTTCAGTTTGTTCATGAGCATAATCGGCCAAACGGTTTTAGAGTTATAGCCATCTGAAATTTGGTTGTTTTTTGTTCCTTATTAACTCGAAAAATACTAAACCGATTGAATTCAAACATGGTTATTAGTTGTAGAATGCCAACGCAAAAATTCTCGCAAAATTTCGTGAGGATAGTATTTGTAAAAAATCTTGAAAAAATCATTGAAAATGAAAAAAAAAAAAGATTCGAGCATTCTTGTGCGAGTTCAGTAGATGGGTGACCGTTGCCTCGATAACTTTCGAACGAAAGGAGATAGGGACTTGCAATTTTCAGGGTAGGTTGCGTATCCAAAAGGGAGAGTTGAGTTTGTTGTTGTGCATAATCGGTCAAAGGGTTTCCGAGTTATACCCACTTGGAATATTATTTCCTTGATAACTCAAAAAATAAATATTCGATCGAATTGAAGCTTGGTAACTAGTAGTAGAACATTATCATAAAGACGTGTTTAAAATTTTGTAAGAACCGTACCCCTAGAAAATTCGAAAAAAATGACGAAAAAACAAATTTTAAGAACCGCACCCCTAGAAAATTTCAAAAAAATCCCAAAAAAAAAAATTGGTTCAAGCACTGACGTGAAGTCAGAAGCTTCTGCGCGTATGTTCTATTGTCCATTCTTCTGTATTGGACACCCTTAACTATGTTGTCCATTCTCCTGTATTGGACACTTTTAATTCGAATTAACCATGGTAAATTCGAATTAAGTGTCCAATACAGGAGAATGGACAACATAATTTACCATGGTAAATTCGATTTAGGGTGTCCAATACAGAAGGATGGACAATAGAACATACGCGCAAAATCTTCTGACTTCACGTCAGTGCTTGAACGAATTTTTTTTAAGTTATCGAGGAAATAATATTCCAGGTGGGTATAACTCGGAAACCGTTAGACCGATTATGCCCAAAAACTAAATCAATTCTCCCTTTCGGATACGCAACCTACCTTGAAATTTGCAAGTCCCTATCTCCTTTCGTTCGAAAGTTATCGAGGCAACGGTCACCCATCTACTGAACTCGCACAAGAATGCTCGAATCTCCAACAATATTTAACCGATTGTATTAAAACTTGAAACTTGGCAGTAGAGTTAGGTTATGAAGGCTCTTGCAAAATTTCAGCAATTTCAAACGAATAGTTACTGATATATAGATTTTTTTTCCACGTTGGCTTTCTACAACTAATAACCATGTTTGAATTCAATCGGTTCAGTATTTTTCGAGTTAATGAGGAACAAAAAACCACCAAATTTCAGAAAATTTCAGATGGCTACAACTCTAAAACCGTTCGGCCGATTATGCTCATAAACAAACTGAAATGTTGCGTTCTGGTGCACTTCCTAACCTGAAAATTTCAAGCCGCTATCTCATTCCGTTCTCAAGTTATCGTGACAACAAAAATATTTTTTAATAATTTTTTTTAAATTTTCTAGCAATTTGATTCGCACAAAATTTCACGAACGTGCTTAGGTTCATATTCTACAACTACCCACCAAGTTTCAATTCGATCGGATTTATATTGGTTGAAAACAAAATTATTACTAGGAAACCACTGGGCCGATTATGCCCATTAACGAACTTGTCCGTCGTATTGGGAAGCGCCACCTACCCTGAAAATTTCAAGTGGCTAGCTCTTTTCGTTCTCAAGTTATCGTGGCAACGGCCGGACGGACGGCCGGACGGACAGAATGAAATTTGAACTCGTTTCTTCATTGGGGAGTCGAAGTTAATCGTTTGAGACCATTTTCGTCATAAAATTCGAAAGTTACAGACATTTGGGCAAAACTATAACGCGATGTTCCCCAGAACATACGCGCAAAAAAATGCTTCAAAAATTATCTTATAAAAAAAAGAGCAATCTACAATGCTTCAATGCCTTAATGCTTCAAAAATTGCCATTAAATTTATTCATCAAGATTAAATGAGCAATCTGCAATTATTTAACCTCGTGGAATGGGTTGTTGCAACTTACACTCGGTGCATAGTTTTCGAAATACCTAAGGAAAGTATCATCGAAATGTCTAGAGCAAGGTTGGCAGCAAGGTCATAGCAGATTTTCCATTTATTCTTGATATTTGACTAGGTAGTGGATTACGAACAAATTATTTTGATAGTTCAAAATATATTAATAAAATACTATCCTCAATTTCATAATTTGAAATTTAATAGATCATACCACTAACAAATTCTTTTCTGTATTATGAAGCTTAACTCAAGAAAAAATGATTGATACACAAATGTAGATCCATATTTCAGTATTTTTTTGGTAGCAACATTATGAAAATACTGTATATAGGAACATGTCTCACTACTTAAGGAAGTAAAAGGTAATATTAACCTCAGTGGTCAACGAACAGTAATTTCTTTTGATGATTCCATTATGTTCTTCTTTCTTATTGCCTCCATAAACTATATCAAAACAGTGTTGTATACAAGGTGAGTCTTTGACCACTGCATTAATTTTAACCAAAGATTCCTCTCATCAAATGAAACACTTTTTTCAATTAAGATTTTTCCAAATTCAGCTCAGGTAAAAAGATACAGGCTGTTGAAATTTTGGAAAAAAATCAGTTTTTATTTTGTAGCTTTGACTTCCTTTTTGGCGCTCTAGTTCCTAGGAACTGAGTGCTTATCAATTTGCTCAAATGTCTGTAATTTTCGAATTTTTCGATGAAAATGGTCTCAAACGATTCGGTTCGACTCACTGATCAAGAATCCGTGGTCGAAACAGATGGTTTCGGAGTAACAAAAAAAAATTTTTTTTTTACATAAACATTCCAAATTAAATTTTTTCAATAAGCAGTTTCACCATAAGAATCCATTCATATTATTTCTAACTCTAACAAGCTGATACTTTCGGAGATATGATTTTTCAAAATTTCAATGTAAATTTTTTATTTTTTTTTTCTATCTATTTATGTGCTAGGCAACTGTAGGCCATCTACACAGTTATAATCCTTATATCGCAAACTCTTTCATATTTATTTTGGACATTCACACAACCCAACAACACATCCATGCCCTGAGCGGGATTCGAACCCGCGACCCCGGCTTTCAATGTAAATCGTATTTCTACGTTTTCACAGAATGAAAGAATAATTCTGTGGGTATTCTATGAATTGTTATAATGTCAACTTATTTTCCTTAGACATGACGTTGTCTCATTGTCATTCATTCCAGCACTCGTATAAATATTAGAATTATAATATAATATCATACTTTTTGTTGGTTGTATTTTCATGCCGATGGTTAATCCATATGATGATGAGAATGGTAATGGTAAGTTAATAATATTGAGTTCAGAATATCTCCACTAAAAACAAAACTGGAATATTGGTGTATTGGAGTAGATTTGAGGAAAGATATATATTATCGTTCATCATAGAATTGAGGAATGATTATCTCGGATGAGTTCGTTGTTGGGTAGAATTCATCTATTGGTTTTGGATTGATAATTTTTGGCACTCTTGTTGAATTTAAATTCTTCTATGATGTTTGAATTCAATTTCTGCTAAGATGAAGTTCTAAATTTCAATAATGAATCATACTTCTATGTTTTCACAGAATGCTATGAATATTCTATCTAAGCTTTATTATATGATCTGTGTTCATACTCGTACATTTCATCTTGTTCTATAAGAGAGAGTCAAATTCATTTCAGCTATTTTAATTTGGTTTCTTCCATGGTGCAGATCTCATTCTCAGATTGCTCATTTAATCTTGATAAAGAAACTATTATTTGAATTGAATTTCCTTTATGATGCAATTCTATCATAAGAATACATTGATATAATTCTCATTCCTGAGAAACCAATACTTTCGGAGATATAATTTGTCTGTTTGAACTAGAGCGCCAGAAAGCTCCTTTCCACAGGGCTTGAACCCATTTTTTCGAATAAAATGAATGTTAGCGTAAAGTTTCCTATAACTTTGATACATATTTTCCAAATATTGGTTATTTTCTACTTCTACTGGTTTTCTAGTTATGGACTCGTGGATTCATAAAACTAAACGAAATTAGCATAAAGAAAGCATATAAAGTTTTTCTTGAGTCATTTCAAGAATATTCCATATCCATTATATTATTCTTCATCATTTCTTCTTAAACGCACCGTTTTCGAGACATTCTTCATTGAATGTTTTAAAATGGAAAACTCCAGAAATTTCACTACCTTTATGGATCCGTCTCTGAGCGTTGGAATCCCGAATCAAGCTGTAAACCACGTTACCATGCCTTATTCTCGTCCGCCAACAAAGTCATGTATAATTTATATGCAGGAGTGTATAGCTGAAATCTTTAAACGCTTGTAACTTTTTACCTGAGCCGAATCTGGGAAAGTGTTAAATGAAAAAAGTGTTTCATTTGATGAGAGGAATCTTTGGTTAAAATTAATACAGTGGTCAAAGACTCACCCTGTATATTCACAAATTCAAGAATCGAACCTTGCTATCCAAGTGAAAATAACAACTACGAATTGACCATCTCAAATACCTAGAAAATATGACATTTATGAATAGTGATCACTGACAGATTCTGTGTTCA
Organism: Halyzia sedecimguttata; assembly: GCA_937662695.2. Classification (NCBI taxonomy): domain Eukaryota; kingdom Metazoa; phylum Arthropoda; class Insecta; order Coleoptera; family Coccinellidae; genus Halyzia; species Halyzia sedecimguttata. The sequence goes on along the minus strand of OW569416.2, from coordinate 1,222,111 downwards.
CATTCTGTGAATACATAGAACTTACGATGTATTATTGAAACTTTGGAACATCATATCTCCGAGAGTATTAGCTTGTTAGAGTTGGAAATGATAACAATGGATTCTTATAATGAAATTGCATCTTAAAAAATTCGAATTCAAATGTTGTAATGTAAAAAAAATATTATTTATCGTTATTCCGAAACTCTTCGACTGATTTTGCCCTATAACGAGTTCAACCGAGATATTTATCTCTCAAACCTACTCTGAAAATTTCAAATATCTAGCTCATTCCGTTCGAGAGTTATCGTGTTAATGGCCGGATGGTCAGACGGCCGGATGGACGGCCGGCCGGACAGAACCGATTTTGACAATGGATTCTTGATCAGTGAGTCAAACCAAATCGTTCAAGACCATTTGGAGCCAAAAATTAGAAAATTACATACCTACATTTGGGCAAATTGATAAGCACTCTGTTCCGAGGAACAAGAGCGCCAAAAACTCCGCATGAATACCGTACAGCACCACTACAATACAAGAGGAGAAAATAAATACATCCGTCCTAGGAGTAGAAAAAGATTGGGCAGCGATACTATGCTCATATTGCCCCAATATTGGTGGATATTGGTTGATACCAAGATGCATGAGAATGGCAAGGTGTCGACACTCCCTGCTAATTCCTGTTAAAATTTTCGGTCGAAAAACGGACCTAGAACTGTCGAATCACGTACTTTATCTACTACTTCACTTTATTAACGATGGTGCCGCTAGAGTCGAATTCGAAGATTCTGACAAGGGAATAAATGAAAATTGACAAGTGGCAAAGTTCACTTTCCACCGTTGCTAGTTCGTAAATCCAAATTAAAAGAATATAATAAAGCAGCTAATTGAAAAATCAATTCACTTTTTGATTAATCAGACATCTGTCCGGACATTATATGTAAACCCCATTTGTTTGGAACAGAAATTTCATCTTGCCAAGAAATAATGAGGTCAAATAAGGGATTTATCAGTGAAGAAGTTTCTTTGGAACATTTTGAATGGAACTGTAAATGAAGAAATCTGTGAAATCAATATTTATTCAAATGTATTAATTACCTTTACAGGTGAGGCTCATTTACATTGAGCATTTTACTTATTATTTTCGATGTATAATTTGAAACTTCATCAAAACATTCTCATGTATACAGCATTTTTTCAGTTACCCAATCCCCCTTGACAACTTTTTTTGTTCTCAGCAATTAGATTGCAAAATATATTTGATTCGATAGCTATTATTCAGAACTTAGAACTAAGTATACTGATGAAATATCGAAAAATGATTCATTAAATTGATAAACTAACCAAATAGAGGGTAGTGTACTACGTTTCAATCTTTTATTCAATAGATATTCACTAGAAAAATATTCTAAACAAACAAATCTTCTAATTTTCAATACCCTACCTCTACCACAAGCCAGTTGTCATTCTAGTCGTGTAACAATATCCTTGAAACAAATAATATTATAGTATATAAGAGCGCCAAAAAAATGACGCTTCAGGAAAGCTATTCAACTTTGATGAAATCACACTGTGTGGTTGCTCTGAACTCTGTTCTCTGCTAGTCCTTTCATCGTTGACAAATAATATTGTTCTAACTGAGTTGTATACTGAATATAATTATTAATTAATAGAGATATACCTTAATGTTTCAACTGTTAAAACAGTTTATGTTCATCAACCGGCAAGATTATAGTAAATCAACAAGTCTTAGCGTTCTCCTATGTTGATTTACTAACAATTAACGGTATCAGCGATCTTTCAATATTACTAATATTAAAATGAATACCTATCTTGATAGTAGAAATCTGCCCCCGATCCGGCAAGAATAAACAATTGTTAAAAAAACTATATTCGCATAAAAACGAAGCATTTTCGAAATGAAAATAGTATTTGTTTAAAATGGTTCTGGATACTCGTTCAGAGTTCACACAGCAAACATTTGGCATACTTTCGGCGGGGAAAGCAAGAACGTTGAACAAAATACTCAAAATACTAAATTTCAGCAAACGGTACGACTTTCCACAAGAAATTAAAATAAACAAAGATTCGAATTTAATTTGACATGTCGAAAATTTTATCCATAAAATTTCTACAGCCGGCATCTATCGGCGAAAACTGGAGTAGAACAAAATCCTTGTATTTTGACAGTTTTTGGACCGCAAATCAGCCGAAAATATGTCAAGGAGTGTCTTCACCATGTATTCTATACATCTATGTTTATACTAAATACGGAAATGGAGAATATTCATAAAATTATTAGCCTGGATAGTTTGTGATCTCTTTAGGAAAGCTAACCACTAGTTATTGTAGATGAAAGGACTAGCAGAGACCAAAGTTTTGGAGCAATCCACAGAGTGTGTATGATTTCATCAAAGTTGAATAGCTACATACCGCGGTTTCATCCTTATTAGGAATCATCAGTGGGGCACATTCCAACGCTGATGAAATCAACACTACGAAGTAGCTGGTTTAAAGACAACACGCAATCACTTGTGAGTAGAATTTAGACACAAGTGACACCTGGAATTCAATCAACCAAGCTCCTCGCTGTGGCTACCCAAAACTATAGATCTATACGTATATTCTTTACCCCTATGCGGTAATCAGCAAGTACATACTTGGATTGGAGTCTCATGCAGTTGACCACTAGGGAGCGAAAACGCCCAGGTTAATACGCAATGCGCAATAAGGACTTTATTGACTTTTATACTATTTTTATACCGATTATGATCTTCTATACTGACTGTGACCTTTATTACCGATTGCGCAATTTTATACCGATTGTGACATTTTATACCGAAGGCGATATTTTATACCAATAGTCTTTTCTGTCGATTTTGACCTTCCCGGCCGATTGTGATTGTGATTTGCTCATATTGATTCTGCCAATTTCTACGCTGATTGTGATATATGTGCCTGCGAATTGTGATAGTTCATGTAGCAGCCTTTTTTTTGCGCGTATGTTCTGGGGAACATCGCGTTATAGTTTTGCCCAAATGTCTGTAACTTTCGATTTTTTTGACGAAATTGGTCTCAAACGATTTAGTTCAACTCCCCGATGAAGAATTCGAGGTCTAATGTGATTCTGTCCGGCCGGCCGTCCGGCCGTCCGTTGCCACGATAATTTGAGAACGAAAAGAGCTCGCGACTTGAAATTTTCAGGGTGGGTGGCGCATCGCAATACGACGGACAAGTTCGTTAATGGGCATAATCGGCCCAGTGGTTTCCGAGTAATATTTTTGTTTTCAACCAATATGAATCCGATCGAATTGAAACTTGGTGAGTAGTTGTAGAATATGAACCTAAGCACGTTTGTGAAATTTTTGGGTGAATCGTATGGCTAGAAAATTTTAAAAAAATAATTAAAAAATATTTTTTTTGTCACGAAAACCTGAGAACGGAAAGAGATAGCGGCTTGAAAATTTCAGGTTATGTTGTGCATATGAATGCCACATTTGAGTTTGTTTATGAGCATAATCAACCAAACGGTTTCAGAGTTATAGCCATCTGAAATTTGGTCATTTTTTGGTCCTCATTAACTCGGAAAATACTGAACCGATTGAATTCAAACATGGTTATTAGTTGTAGAATGCCAACGCGAAAATGTTTGCGAAATTTGGTGAGGATAGCATTTGTAAAAAATTTTTAATAAATCATTGAAAATAAAAAAAAAAATTCTATATATCAGTAACTATACGTTTGAAATTGCTGAAATTTTGCAAGAGCGTTCATTACCTAACTCTACTGCAAAGTTTCAAGTTTTAACACGATCGGTTGAATATTGTTGGAGATTCGAGCATTCTTGTGTGAGTTCAGTAGATGGGTGACCGTTGCCTCGATAACTTTCGAACCAAAGGAGATAGGGACTTGCAATTTTCAGGGTAGGTTGCGTATCCAAAAGGGAGAGTTGAGTTCGTTTTTGGGCATAATCGGTTTAACGGTTTCCGTGTTATATCCACCTGGAATATTGTTTCCTTGATAACTCAAAAAATAAATATTCGATTGAATTGAAGCTTGGTAACTAGTAGTAGAAAATCAACACAAAGACGTGTTAAAAATTCTGTAAGAACCGTACTCCTAGAAAATTCGAAAAAAATGACGAAAAAAAAAATTTTAAGAACCGCGCCTCCAGAAAATTTAAAAAAAATCACGAAAAAAAATTGGTTCAAGCACTGACGTGAAGTTAGAAGCTTTTGCGCGTATGTTCTATTGTCCATTCTTCTGTATTGGACACCCTTAATCGAATTTACCATGGTTAATTATGTCGTCCATTCTCCTGTATTGGACACTTAATTCGAATTTACCATGGTAAATTCGATTAAGGGTGTCTAATACAGAAGAATGGACAATAGAACATACGCGCAGAAGCTTCTGACTTCACGTCAGTGCTTGAACCAATTTTTCTTCTTTGATTTACTTCGATCAAACTTTTGTCGGAATACATAATTTATTTTTAGCAAGTCTTAAAACCTGTAAACGAATTGTAACCACGCACAGTCATATATTAATGGTTCTGTGGAATGCTCGGTGGAATGCTTGTAGTTTATGGTTAAATAAACTCATTATTATGTCAATTTAAAATCAGAAATCTCGAAGGAAATCATCTTCAAAATGACAGGAGCAACTATCAAACCATTCAGAAGCTTAAACATGAATGAAGTATAATTTATGGAGCATATATCGACTGGACTGGGAAGTGGAAAAAATCTACGAGCATACGTGAATTCATGATTTTCAATTACCATTCGGTTCTTATAAGACAGAAACCGAATGAACTTATTCTGAACAGACTCCACGCGTCGAATATAACAATCGTATCTCGGGTTCCATATGACACAAGCGAAGTTCAACCGACAGAAGACAAATGCATGATAAAGTGTTACAAACGTTTCGATTTGTTGAAAGGATTATCCATTCCTAAGCACGAAGACAAGCTTCTTGAAGCAGTTTGTGACAACTCTATGAACGTGAGCATCGAATAGCAATTTGGAGTCAAGTGTAATCCCCAGATCTCTGACAATATTTGATTCTTTTAACTGATGTTGGTTAAGGGTGTACTGAAAAGAAATTTTACTAGTGTTTCTGGTAAATGAAATGTTGTGCATTTATCCAGATGAAGGAACAAGTAATTATCCTCACAATATTGGGTGAATCTATCCAGATTACACTGGAGTTGAAGACCGTCATGCAGAGAACGAATCATCATAAACAACATCAGATCGTCTGCAAAAAGTATGAATTTACGATACCAGAAGTACTTTTCAATGAGCAGAGGGCCGAGATGAGAATCCTTCGGAACACCAGATGATTTGCAAAATTTTCTGGATTCGCAACCATCAACTTTAATATACTGACACCTATACCCACGAGATACGACATCAACCACTGCATCATGCCTCCACAAACTCCAACCTCAGCAAACCGCAATGACAGTGCATGAGACAGCCTGTCAAAGGCTTTAGAGAAATCTGTGTCAATCTGGAAACACGATTCCCTGCCACTCTCAAGAAAACGCAGAAGGCTGAGCAAGTTTGTCTCAACACTCCTGCTACTTCGGAAACCGTGCTGTTCATCAATAAGCATGTTATTTAGTTGGGTAGATAGGTAGTTATGAGCCAGAGACTCAAATACTTTAGGAAATACTGATAAAATGCTGATAGGACGGTAGTTCTCAATGAGATATTAATTTATGTCCACTTTTAAACAGATTTCAATAATAACATTAAAACAGGAACAGTATTTGTGGATTTGTCGACAGCATATGACACAGTTTGAAAAGAAGGTTTGATTTTCCTTTATAACTTTATAACCATTCAAAGTGTGGAAAAATGGTTCGTCTACTCGAAAATATGTTGACAGATAGAAGGTTTCGAGTTTTTGTTGATAATAATAGTAGTAATTTAAAAAATGGGTTCAAGCCCTGTGGACAGGAGCTTTCTGGCGCTCTAGTTCAAACAGACAAATTATATCTCCGAAAGTATTGGTTTCTCAGAGTTGGGAATTATATCAATGTATTCATATGATAGAACTGCATCCTAAAGGAAATTAAAACAAAAGTTTATTTATCAAGATTAAATGAGCAATCATGAGAATGAGAACTGCACCATGGAAGAAATCAAATTAAATCTGGCCAATTTTGCCCAATAACGAACTTAACCGAGATATTCTTCTCCCTGAACTACTCTGAAAAATTCAACTACCTACCTCATTCCGTTCGAGAGTTATATCTATGTCTATGGATGAATAGCAGTCTCACTACTCTCAGATCTCTTACGTCATGTTCCGTTCCGAAATGTAAGAATTTTCTGAGAAAACCTAATATCGGAGCAAACAACTGAGATTTTTCTCACTTCGCTCACAATTCTTCGATTGATTAGATGTCATGTATCAGGAACATCATTTGACATTATGACAATTCATACATAGAATAATATCATTCTGTGACAACGTTGAAATACGATTTATTATTGAAATTTTGAAAAATCATATCTCCGAAAGTATTAGCTTGTTAGAGTTAAAAATGATATCATTGGATTCTTATGGTAAAACAGCTTATTGAAAAAAACTTTTTTTTGGAATTTGACTCAAAAAAAAAATTTTTTTTTGTTACTCCGAAACCATGCGTCCGATTTTGCCCAATAACGAACTCAGCCGTGATATTTATCCCCCAAACCTACTCTGAAAATTTCAACTGTCTAGCTCATTCCGTTCGAGAGTTATCGTGGCTACGGCCGGCCGGACCGGCCGGCCGGAGGGCCGGACAGAATGAATTTCGACCACGGATTCTTGATCAGTGAGTCGAACCAAATCGTTAAAGACCATTTTCATCGAAAAATTCGAAAATTACAGACATTTGGGCAAATTGATAAGCACTCAGTTCCGAGGAACTAGAGCGCCAAAAATGGGTTCAAGCTCTGTGGACAGGAGCTTTCTGGCGCTCTAGTTCAAACAGACAAATTATATCTCCGATAGTATTGGTTTCTCAGAGTTGGGAATTATATCAATGTATTCATATGATAGAACTGCATCATAAAGGAAGTTCAATTCAAATGATAGTTTATTTATCAAGATTAAATGAGCAATCATGAGAATGAGAACTGCAACATGGAATAAATCAAATTAAATCTGGCCAATTTTGCCCTATAACGAACTTAACCGAGATATTCATCTCCCTAACATATTAATAAAATTTCAACTACATAGCTCATTCCGTTCGAGAGTTATATCTATGTCTATAGATGATAAAAATTGGTTCAAGCACTGACGTGAAGTCAGGAGCTTTTGCGCGTATGTTCTATTGTCCATACTCCTGTAATGAACAAAAGCTCCTGATTCACGTCAGTGCTTGAACCAATGTTCTATTGTCCATTCTTCTGTATTGGACACCCTACCATGGTAAACTCGATTAAGGGTGTCCAATACAGAAGAATGGACAATAGAACATACGCGCAAAAGCTCCTGACTTCACGTCAGTGCTTGAACAAATTTTTATATTAGCCATCAAACCTTTTTAATTCTTCATAATCATTACAAGAATGTCTGTCGATATGGAATATGGTAATAATTAGACATTTGAACACATTGTTTAATGCATAATCAATTTCAATACTTTTGTCGCTCGTTGATGAGATGAGATATCTGAAATTATAGATGAACTCTAAATATTCCATTCAATATTGAAATATTAAAATTAAATTTCCACTTATTCATTTGTATTTCAAGATAATGAACGTTTGAAGCTAATGATTCATGTAAATTGTCTGTGAAAATTTGTTTTCATGGGTTAGGGGAAAAGAGTTATTGTGAAAATAAGATTCATTTATTTAGATACCAATCTATAAATTGTTTTATACTATCTACTAAGGGCCGATTCATTTAACCTCTCCGTAAAGTATTCGTCAACTATGTGCTCGTTGAATCCCCTTTAAAGTGAACATTTACAGATTACTTTCCTTTCGGTAAGGCTACTTGACAGTTTACAGGTCGTAAAATATATCAGCCCTCAGTGAACAAAAAATTTGTATACCTCACTGAAGCCGTAATACAAACAAAGGAAATAGTTTCGAATAAAACTCTATTAACATATTCGATTATTTACTTCAAGAGAGATCAAGAATAACATTCATTTTGAAAATTCAATACTACATCAAGCAGCATGCAATACATTTTTTCGAGTTTGGACCACTGCTGCCCACATAATCATGGAGGATTCGTGAAACACTGCAGGGAGGATAAATACTTGTATATAGATTATTATTAAAATATGATAACTGACTTTCTCCTTATATACTCTTCTCGTTGTAAAATATACTTGGATTTTCCTCCGCAACACTAGGATACATCATTTTCAAAGTTAGCGTTGAATTATCAAGCCATTCTATTATAATATTAGTAAAATCTGTTCTTCAGAGGTATTCATTGTTAAGCATGCTAAGCAACAAGCATTTAAGAAACATATACCTGAAGTTCCACGGGAAAACAATATACATAATATATACCTACACACATGTTATATTGCATCGCCTTCTACTCCTATATTTTAAAATATTCTGCAATTAGAAAAATTAAAATGTTTCGTTAAAAATGCCTATTATATAGGTACACGCTGGCATCCAAACACCCTGAAGATGGATCGTAAGAGACCCATGATATCAGGAAAACAGATTTGTTTGAATAGAAAAACTAGATTTTCTTCTTGGCTATTCCACTTTTGATCTTTAAAAATTTTAGTGTTCATGTCATCTTGGTTGCCTCTTATCAATATTAAATTTTCTCATGAGATATACTTAAGCTTCACAAATATTCAATCGACTAAGTTCCATATACCTTGTTTTTGAGAATTCTATCTGCAGTAACTCCAAGAGTAACTCATGCATTATATTTGTCGAAAAGCATTACTTTTTTGCTCTACGTCAACTGGACCTTAATTCATTCCAACCTGAAAGGAAATATTAAGACTTGGATTTCTCTGAGTAAAGTAATTCATTCAATTCACTTCTATTACTTACTGCTGATTTTTAGCCAGAAATCCTGAAGGACATATACCAGATATCTTCTTTCTGAACAACTTTTCCACAGTTCTCCATAATTTGGAATTTCTTCCACATACGTAAACAATATTTCTAGATTCCTCCATTTACAAATACAAGGTAATCTCGATTATTTTCAACGGAAGGAATACTCGTTCGTACTTCGTGGATTGAGAATATTTTGTTTACGTTTCAGATTTCAGATTCGATGTTGAGGTTAAAACGGGGCGCATGCGTAGATCAGAATGTAGTTTGTAGTATATCCATTAATCATGAATCATTCTCAAAAATACCACACAAGCAATTTACCGATCACTGCTAATATTTATTATTTACCAGAAATTCATCACAAATCGAAACTATTTAAATTAGAAATGTCAATTTTTACATGACTAACCCGGACTTAGCCATTTAACCCTGCTATTTTGACGGGTTAAATTTTTATAGTTTTAACCCAGGGTTAGGCTCTAACTCTTGAAGGTGCAAGACCTATTATCAATTTAACCCTAGGTTTAGAGTTAATCCGGATTTAATTAGATAACCCGCATTCGTGCAAGTGGGCCTTAGTGGCCTACATGGCCTAAAATTCCTCTCTACCCATCACAAGATTTAATATCCACAAATGAGCCTCTCACCTTACAAGATCAGAAGCCTTCAGCAAAATTTCAGCGATATCATATTAAAAATAATACATGACCTTTCAAAAGTCCCCTCTCGAAAATATACTCCTCTGAAGGCACATGGATCTCTTGAAGAAGAATCGCCTTCTCTATTTCTCAAAGATATTCACTCTTGTTCATAGAAATCCCTTCAATATTTAGTTGCCTCCTCCTAAGGAGGATCTCTTTCAAAACCAGGTCTGACCACTAATGTAAGGCTATCATCTCCCATAGATTTGTGATGAAATAAGACGATTTTCCCATAATATACGAGCGAAAATATGTCATCATGACATTCATATTTTTATTTTATTTTTGAAGCTTCTCGCAAAAATACGACCATAGACTACATATTATCATACGACGATTCCCATCCGCTACACTTGGCTACCACTACGCTACCGAACTCACAAAAGGCTGCCCGGTTCTCCAACAATATAGATCCGATCATGTTCAAACTTGGAATTCTGCAGTAGAGTTAGGTTCTGAAGGCTGTTCCAAAATTTCAGCCATGCCGGACGAATAGTTTATGATATATAGATTTGTTTTCAATAATTTTCAACTATTTTTTTTTAATTTTCTAGTTATACCATCCTCACGAAATTCTGCAAGAATTTTCGCGTTGGCATTCTTCAACTAATAACAATGTTTGAATTCAATCGGTTTTGTATTCTTCGAGTTAATGAGGAACAAAAAACTACCAAATTTCAGAAAATTTCAGATGGCTATAACTCTAAAACCGTTTGGACGATTATGCTCATAAACAAACTCAAATGTCACATTCAGGTGCACAACCTAACCTGAAATTTTCAAGCCGCTATCTCCTTCCGTTCTCAGGTTATCGTGACAACAAAAATATTTTTTAATAATTTTTTAATAATTTTCTAGCGATCCGATTCTTACAAAATTTCACAAACGTGCTAAGGTCTATATTCTACAACTATTCACCAAGTTTAAATTCGATCGGATTCATTTTGGTTGAAAACAAAATTATTACTCGGAAACCATTGGGCCGATTATACCCATTAACGAACTTGTCCGTCGTATTGGGATGCGCCACCTACCCTGAAAATTTCAAGTCGCTAGCTTTTTCCGTTCTCAAGTTATCGTGGCAACGGCCGGACGGCCGTACGGCCGTACGGCACCACAGAATTAAATTTCACATTTGGGCAAAACTATAACGCGATGTTCCCCAGAACATACGCGCAAAAAGCAGTCTTACTACTCTCAGATCTCTTACTTCATGTTCCGTTCCGAAATGTAAGACTTTTCTGAGAAAAACTAATTTCGGAGCAAACAACTGAGATTTTTCTCACTTCACTCACAATTCTTCGATTGATTAGATTATGACATGTCTCAGCAAAATAAACTGACATTATGACAATTCATACATATAGTATAATTATATCATTGTGTGACAACGTTGAAATACGATTTATTATTGAAATTTTGAAAAATCATATCTCCGAAAGTATTAGCTTGTTAGAGTTGGGAATGCTATCATTGGATTCTTATGGTGAAACTGCTTATTGAAAAAAAATTAATTTTGAATTTGTTTTGTAAAAAAATTTTTTTTTTTTTACTCCGAAACCATCTGTCCCATGTTGCCCAATAACGAACTTAGCCGAGATATTTATCTCGTTCGAGAGTTATCGTGCCTACGGCAGGACGACCGGGCCGGCCGGACAGAATGATTTTCGACCACGGATTCTTGATCAGTGAGTCGAACCAAATCGTTTAAGACCATTTTCATCGAAAAATTCGAAAATTACAGACATTTGGGCAAATTGATAAGCACTCAGTTCCGAGGAACTAGAGCGCCAAAAATTTGAATAATAGTCTCCCACAAGGTTCAGTTTTAGCACCGCTCCTTTTCAATTTATATCGGTGTGATATTCCTGCTATACTTCCTCTGAAAAATTCATATACGCTGATGACATTGCCTTGCATTTCGTCATTCTGATATTCAAAGTATAGAGAATAATCTAATGCAGATTTAGAAATTATGAAAAATTACCGATTCGAGTGGCGTTTTTGTCCGAATCCAAATAAAACTTAGGTTTCTTGCTTCCATTTGAACAGTCGTCAAAAATATAGAACATTGAGTGTAGCTTTCGGTGATTCCTTCTTGAGACATAATTTTAATCCTAAATACCTAGGAGTGAAACAAGATTCCTCTTTGAATTTTAATGCTCATTTGGATGCCTTGCGTCTGAAGTTGAAAACAAGGAATAATATTCTGCAGAAATAAGCTGGTACTTCCTGGGGTTCTGATGCAGCTACTCTCCGTGCGGCAGCCTTAGCCTTGGTTTTTTCTGCCGCTGAATATTGTTGCCCGGTCTGGTTTAACTGTGTTAATGCTCAAAAAATTGATGCACAGCTGAATTCCTTTACAAGGATCATCACTGGAATTATTCGATCTACACCTATTCATTGGCCACCATGTTCTTTCAAACATTATACCGCCTCGCATTCGCAGGCAGCTTGCTTCTTTAATTAATTAATTCTTTTCCGATACTTCCCTATATTCCAGGCAATCAGAATCCCAGATTGAAGCCACGTAATCCTTTATGGTCCAACTGTTTTCTCAATTTGAATAAAAGCGACAAGGAAGTTTGGCGGTCTGAATGAATATCTTGCGATTTATCCAACAAAGATTTAATTTCTGATCCTTCAAAAAGAGTTCCGGGGTTTGATCTTCCAAGGAAAATGTGGTCTATTCTGAAACGTTCAAGAACGAGCCATCGTCGTTGTAACAGCATGCTGTTCAGATTGAATTCAGTTGAGAGCCCTAGTTGTGAATAGGGGGAATCAAAGGAGACCATAGATCATTTAGTGATAAGTATGGTTTTAGGGCTTTTTATAATATTTCTCAGTCTTTTTTGGAATGGGTGGTGAATTTCAAATCTATTCAAGAAACAAAGAAATATTCCATTTAAAATTTTTTCTTGTTCTCCTTTTGTCTCTTACTTTTCCAGATTCAGTTCCAAAAACTCTCAGCTCATTCAAGGAAAAATCAATAGTGATGTAAATATGCCCTTCAAAATTTAATATTCAAGCATATTTCGTTAACAATTCCAAATATCATAAATACGAACACTAACAGGGAGACAGGGTTTTTTTGCTGAGGTTTTTCCCCAAGCTCTTGCATCATACATTGAATTGTATGGTACCCCCTTACACTAACCTCTGCTTATACTTTTTTCATTCACATGCTTTATAGTTAGATGAAAGAATGTAATGCTCAAAGTTCAAAAGAATATATGTATAATAAAAATAAAGTAGAGGGAGTAGGAGAAATTGATAATTGATTATAGTGCCATAGTAAGACAAAATCCTCGATCTATGTCCGTCTTCCTTTTCTGTGCGGAAAATTTCTTACGGGCTCAAGGAAGTGAAGCGTGTCATTTTTCTCATCCAGCATTACATTTCGAAAAATGTCTTGTAATTCATGGAAAAATCCTACCAATTCACCTTGCGATTCGTTAGCAGAAGATAATATGAACGAATGCGTGGATATAAGTTTACATGTTACTCCACACCATTTCAATAAACTTATGAATCAGCTGAATACTATGTCATCTAGTATTGCTAGAATAGGTCTCTTGCATGTAACACCAAATCCCATATGTTTATGTTTTTCTGAATCTACTCCAATACCAGATCATCATGTATTTCCTTATCCACTTTCATAATTTATAAAATTTGAATATTTCGGTATTGAAAATCGGTAACTCAAGAAGCAAATTCAAATGAGGTGAAACGCTTCTGAATCGTTGCTATGACGGCTGACGTAATCAAAATGTACCATCTGCTTGTTACAGCCAATGACGATAACGAGCCCCTTATGGGGTGCTATGTTACACTGGAATAAAGAATGAAAGGGATACGAGAAGACAGTGAGAGTAGATATGACGGGTTACGTCAAGCGGGGGCGCCAAATTCCGATCGTTTGAAAAGGTATCATGAGCAACCAAATTTGAAAGATCGTTTTCTCTTTGAAAATTGAAATTTTTGATGGTGGTTGAAATTTTTCAGTATTCTTATGGATATAATAATCGATTCCAATAATAAAAAAAAAAAAAAAAGCACTGACGTGAAGTCAGTACTCTTTGGCGCGCGTGTTCACGGTGGCTAATTTGAATTGAAATATTCAAAATTTAACAGTGCTGTATCTAAGCTGCCATCAGGATAGAGTAACAAAGTTGGAAAAGAACACAAGTGACTCTCCTTAGTCGCACAAGCTCCTAGAAGATTTGGGAGGGTCAGTATAATCCTAATCATGTTTATAGCACGCGCGCCAAAGCAGATTGACTTTTTACACTTTTTCTTTCATTGTTAAGTCAATCTGCTTTTGCGCGCGTGCTATAAACATGATTAGGATTATACTGACCCTCCCAAATCTTCTAGGAGCTTGTGCGACTAAGGAGAGTCACTTGTGTTCTTTTCCAACTTTGTTACTCTATCCTGATGGCAGCTTAGATACAGCACTGTTAAATTTTGAATATTTCAATTCAAATTAGCCACCGTGAACACGCGCGCCAAAGAGTACTGACTTCACGTCAGTGCTTTTTTTTTTTTTTTCAAGTTCCTTTAACAAATATAGCTATCAATACAGTTTGGCTGTTAGTTTTACCGTAGATCAGAAAAAAATTCGGTTGTGGGTCCTCCGTTAGGGACGAAATGGCATCTTCTCCAAATCCGAACGCATTTTAATATAGATCTACCGAATATAGTTATTTATAAATTCGCCTCAGGGCCACCATACAGAAATTTCAAATCGGAAACAACGCTATTTCCCCCAAACTGACTTGTGTCCGTGCACTGAATTGACATGAATATTCTTTTAAAACCTCACAATATCGGCTCATTACTCCCAACATAACCCAAACAACCCAAAACCATTCACTTCTCGTCTGCGCAAGCGCAGTATACTCGTGGCTGCAAGTCCTCCCAAAATTACACACCTCACAAAAAACTCCGATTCTCCAACACTAGTGGTTCAGGAGATATCGCTTCTTGAATCCACGCATGCGCAGACCCTCACCAGGGGATTCTATAGCGGAAAAGCATCCGCCACCCCAAAACCCCAATCCTCTCTGACGAAAGCACCACCAGTTAAATCACTGATGGTCTGCTCATGCGCAAAACGAAAAATGCCCGTAAGGGGTTGCATCCATTTCGAAATTAACCCCAGGGCCAAGGTAAGGACACTTTAACTCTGAAGCAACCCTACAGCCCCCAAACTGACTTGTCCTTGCACTGAATTGCTATGAATATTCTTTTAAAACCTCATAATATCGTCTCAGCACTCCCAACATAACCCATCCAACCCAAAAACAGTCACTTCTCTTCTGCGCATGCGCAATCTACTCGCGGCTAAAAGTCCTTTTCAAAATAACACACCTTACAAAAAACTCCGATTCTCCAACACTAGTGGTTCAGGAGATATCACATCTTTATTCCACGCATGCGCAGACCCTCAACAGGGGATTCTATAGAGGAATAGCATCCGCCACCCCAAAACCCTAATCCTCTCTGACGAAAACACCACCAGTTAAATTACTGATGGTCTGCTCATGCGCATAACGAAAAATGCCTGTAAGGGGTAACATCAATTTCAAAATTAGCCCCAGGGCCACGGTACGGACACTTTAACTCGGAAACAACGCTACATCCCTCAAACTGACTTGTCCTTGCACTGAATTGCTATGAATATTCTATTAAAACCTCATAATATCGACTCAGCACTCCCAACATAACCCATCCAACCCAAAAACAGTCACTTCTCTTCTGCGCATGCGCAATCTACTGGCGGCTAAAAGTCCTCTCAAAATAACACACCTTACAAAAAACTCCGATTCTCCAAAACTAGTGGTTCGGAAGATATCGCATCTTTAATCTACGCATGCGCAGACCCTCATCAGGGATCTGAATTCTATGGAGGAATAGCATCCGCCACCCCAAAACCCCAATCCTCTCTGACGAAAACTACAGCAGTTAAAGGACTTCTCATCCGCGCATGCGCAATACGGAAAATGCCCGGAAAGGGCAGCATGAACCTCAAAAACATATGTTTCGGCATTAAAAGCAAAGTATTCCGCAAAATAGTAGTAATTTTTTTATTTTTTTCATGTCACGTGATCATCACGAAATTTTGCAAAAGTGTTTGCTTTGGTCTTTTGCATCTAACTACTGAGTTTCAATTTAATCAGATCAGTATTTTTCGAGTTATCGTGAAAACAAAATTTTCAAATTTTCAAAATTTTTTTTTGCCACTTTAGGGCCGTCCGTTCAACACAAAACTTCGCAGGCATATAAAGGTCATGATTCTACAATCTGATGCAAAATTTCAAAAAGATTGAGTGATCGGTTCCGGAAATATTCATAAAAAACGTTTTTATTAAAAACGGCCTTAACTCCGAAACCGCTCGGTCGATTTCGCCCGTTAACGAACTTGTCCGAGATATTTACGCTACGAAACTACCCTGCAAATTTCAACGCTCTAAGTCGTTCCGTTCGAGAGTTATCGTGCTAACGGCCGGACCGGCCGGACCGGCCGGCCGGACCGGACGGACAGAATTGAATTTGACCTCGAATTCTTCATCAGGGAGTCGAACCCAATCGTTTGAGACCATTTTCGAAAAAAAATTCGAAAAATACAGACATTGTGACGAAATGATAGCACGCTGTTCCTTGCGGAACACGCGCGCAAAAATGGGGTCAAGCCCTGTGGACAGGAGCTTTCTGGCGCTCTAGTTCAAACAGACAAATTATATCTCCGAGTTTCTCAGAGTTGAGAATTATATCAATGTATTCTTATGATAGAACTGCATCATAAAGGAAATTCAATTCAAATAATAGTTTATTTATCAAGATTAAATGAGCAATCTGAGAATGAGATCTGTACCATGGAAGAAACCAAGTTAAAATAGCTGAAATGAATTTGACTCTCTCTTATAGAACAGGATGAATTGTACGAGTATGAACACAGATCATAGCATTCTGTGAAAACATAGAAGTACGATTCATTATTGAAATTTAGAACTTCATCTTAGCAGAAATTGAATTCAAACATCATAGAAGAATTTAAATTCAACAAGAGTGCCAAAAATAATCAATCCAAAACCAATAGACGAATTCTACCCAACAACGAACTCATCCGAGATATTCATTCCTCAATTCTATGATGAACGATAATATATATCTTTCCTCAAATCTACTCCAATACACCAATATTCCAGTTTTGTTTTTAGTGGAGATATTCTGAACTCAATATTATTAACTTACCATTACCATTCCCATCATCATATGGATTGACCATCGGCATGAAAATATCAACCAACGAAAAGTATGATATTATATTATAATTCTCATATTTATACGATTGCTGGAATGAATGACAATGTTATTAACTTACCATTACCATTCTCACCATCATATGGATTGACCATCGGCATGAATATATCAACCCACAAAAAGTATGATACTATATTATAATTCTCATATTGATACCATCACTGGAATGAATGACAATGAGACAACGTCAAAGTTGACATTATAGCAATTCATAGAATAGCCACAGAATAATTCTATCATTGAAATTTTGAAAAATCATATCTCCGAAAGTATTAGTTTGTTAGAGTTAAAAATGATATGAATGGATTCTTATGGTAAAACTGCTTATTAAAAAAAATTTAATTTGGAATTTGTTCTGTAAAAAAAAATTTTTTTTGTTACTCCGAAACCATCTGTTGATTTTGCCCAATAACAAACTTAGCCGAGATATTTATCCCTCAAACCTACTCTGAAAATTTCAACTGTCTAGCTCATTCCGTTCGAGAGTTATCGTGCCTACGGCCGGATGGCCGGACCGGCCGGACAGAATGAATTTCGACCACGGATTCTTGATCAGTGAGTCGAACCAAATCGTTTAAGACCATTTTCATCGAAAAATTCGAAAATTACAGACATTTGGGCAAATTGATAAGCACTCAGTTCCGAGGAACTAGAGCGCCAAAAAAAATCATGCAAGAGACCTATCGAATCGCAACAGTATGAACTCCAAGGTTTCCAAATATACTGCAGGAATCAATGAGCAAGCGAAATGTCTTTCAGATCAACACGATAACCTGAAGTCCTGTAGGAAAGATATCGTGCAGCTTCGAGAGTTCCAATCCGACCTACCGAAGTCATCGAATTCTATCAAGAATAATACCCTTATTACACTATGCCGTTTTGGCGATCTTGTTCCTCAGAACAGAGTACTTATCAATTTGCACAAATGTCTGTAATTTTCGAATTTTTGGCTGAAAATGGTCTGAAACGATTTGGTTCGACTCACTGATCATGAATCCGTGGTCGAAATCAATTCTGTCCGGCCGGCCGTCCGTCAGTCCGTCCAGCCGTTAACACGATAACTCTCGAACGAAAGGAGTTAGAGGATTGAAATTTGCAGGGTAGTTTTGGAGCGTAAATATCTCTGACAAGTTCGTTAAAGGGCAAAATCTACCAAGCGATTTCGGAGTTAAGGCCGTATTTAGTAAAAACAGTTTTTATGAATATTTCCGAAACCGATCACTTGATCTATCTGATATTTAGAATCAAATTGTAGAATAATGACCTTTATACGCATGCAAATTTTGATTCAAAAATTTTCAAACATTGTTTCTACAGCAACTCTCGAACTGCATGAGCTAGGCAGTTGAAATTTTCAAAGTAGGTTTGGAAGATAAGTATCTTGGTTGAGTTCGTTATTTGACGAAATCGGCCTTATGGTTTCGGAGTAACAAAAACCATTTTTTTTACATTACAAATTTCAAATTAAATTTTTTTCAAGATGCAGTTTTATCATAAAAATCCATTGATATCATTTTCAACTCTAACAAGCTAATACTTTCGGAGATATGATTTTTCAAAATTTCAATAGTGAATCGTACTTCTATGTTTTCACAGAGTGCTGTACTTGATTACTCTATATATGAATTATTATATGATCTGTGTTCTTACATGTCATCTCATTTTTCTATGAGAGATAAATGTTATTATTATTTCTGGTTCGTTATTCTTGATATAAAATACACCTTCTGTTCTAGAAAACAAATTATGATTGAATGCAAAATGACCAATTAAATAACCTCAGCTATCGTAGAATTATGAGGATGATATGATATTATACTTTTAAAATGATAATATAATGCCCGTGGATAATCCATATAATGATGGAAATATATTCTTTGGTAAGATACATAATCAAATTGTGTTCAGAATATCTCCAGTAAACACAAAACTGCAATATTGTCTGAGTTTTAATTGATATAATATAATTGTCAGAGTAGATTTGAGGAACGAATATCTCGGATAATTTCGTTATTAGAGAAAATTGGTCTGTATGAATTTAATTTCTTTCATGATGCAGTTCTATCGTAATAATCCATTTATATCATTCCCAGAGACTGATAATTTCGGAGATATGATTTGTCAAAGTTTGAACAAGAGTGCCAAAGCTCCTGTCCACAGGGCTTGAAGCAATTTTTCATGTCTATATTTGCGCCTATCTTCATGGCTATTTGTTGATTGAATTTCCCGCCAAATGAGTGGCACTATTCACCGCACTTGTTTCAGGCAGTAATTTCAGAGCTGCAAACATTGAAGAAATTGACATATTTACCTCAAGTTCTTGTTTTGTTCGTATATTTTTAAAACAATACCATTGTGTTTTAAGAATGTCCTAAATTCTTCATCTCCTGTTATCGTTACATCGTTTCCACTATCTGCATCTTATCTCGAACGTTATTTTTATGGATAACTGGCGACATAGGTTCCAGAGAACGTCTTATGTAACGATAACACGTTGCTTGCACCCTTAAAATATAACACTATAATTCTCACTATATATAAGTAGAATTCCAATCATAATTGAAATCCTACAGACATAATCAGCCAAACGGTTTTGCAGTTGTACCCAATTGGAATGTTGTTATTATTTCCTCAATATCTAAAATAATACAGATCCAATGAAATTTAAAATTTTTAGTTCATTGTAGAATATCGATGCAAAATTTCCGTCGTTGCCACGATATCTTTTGAACGGAAGGAGATGGCGACTTTTCAGGAAAGGTGGTGCATCCCGATGCGATGGTTATGTTCGTTAATGTGCATAATCGGAGATCCAATGGTTTCCGAGTATTGATTTTGTTTTCAAACAATACAGATCCAGTCAAACTGAAACTTGGTAAATACTTCTAGAATACCGACACAAATACGTAGGTGAAATTTCGTGAGGATCGTTATACTATAAAATTCAAAAAAAAATATTTAAAGATATTATATATCTCACGACAACGTGAGAACGGAAATTGATAGCGACTTTTTCAGGGTAGGTTGCGCATCCAAATAAGACATTTCAGTTCGTTAATTGGCATAATATTTCGGCTATATAGGCATCTGAAATTATGCTGTTATTTTCTAAATAACTCAAAAAATACGTACCTGATCCGATTCAAACATGGTAATTAGTTGTAGCCAACGTGCAAAATTTTGGGAAATTTGAAAATATTTTCTGTATCTCAGATACGATCCGTCCGATATGGGTGAAATTTCACGAGAGCTTTCAAAAGCCAACTTTACAGCGAAGTTCCAAATTTAAACTCGATCGGATTCATATTGTTGGAGATCCAAACAGCCTTGGCTGAGTTCAGCAGCTGGATGGGTGACGATAACATTCGAACGGAAAGTGATGGAGACTCGAAATTTACAGGGTTTGTTGCACAGTTGTTGGGACAGTTAAGTTCGTTGTTGGGAATAATCGGCCAAACGGTTTGGGAGTAGGGATTGCAAACCGGCGTGATTTTCAATCCAGCCGGATTTTACCGGATTTCCAGAAATCTTGCCGGATTTGGATCGGTTCCAGCCGGATTGATCAAATCAAGACTATTTTCTCTTTTCTGTCCAGATTGAAATATTACTTTACAACTATTTATTACAGAATGTGAATTCTATAAAATTCACATTCTGTCAAAACATAGAAGTACGATGTATTATTGAAATTTTGAAAAATCATATCTCCAAAAGTATTATCTTGGTAGAGTTGAAAATGGTATCAATGGATTTTTATGGTGTAATTGCATCTGTGTTCTATCTGTGTTCACTGTTCATACATGTCATATTATCTACCTATAAGAGACATTTCAAACTTATTATTTATTCCTGTTCTAGAAAACAAAGTGTGTTTGAATGCAAAATGACCAATTATAGGATTATATAATTTTTGGGTGATATACCCCTACCCTATATGCCCTTGGATATTCCATATGATGATGGATATATATATATACGTTGGTAAGTTAATCGAATTAGGTTCAAAATATCTCTAGTGGAAACAAAACTGCTATATTGATTAAGTTTCAATTGATATAATTTAATTTTCTGAGTAGATTTGAGGAATGAATATCTCGGAATAGTTCGTTATTTAATTTTACAAATTTCAAAATAATTTTTTTTAAAGATAATAAGATTCATCATAAATATCCTTGATATCATTTACAACTCTAAAAATTTAATACTTACGGAGATATGATTTTTCAAAATTTCAATATTAAATCGTATCTTTATAATTTCACAGAATACTGAATCGAAAATTAACGTCTTTATCTATGAATTTCGTTGCATCATTGTCATCTCATCTACAGATAGGAGAGATGTCAAATAAAGTATGATTGAATGCAAAATGACCAATGAAATAACCTCAGCTATCCTTGATAGCTCTTGGATAATCCATATGATGGATGTTGGAAATATATAAGTTAATCTAATATCATTTTCATAGTAGATTCAAGGATATCTCGAAAGTTGGTTATTGGGTAGAATCAGTCTGGTGGTTTCTGACTTATGATTTTCGGCACTTTTGTTGAATTTAATTTCTTTTATGATGAAGTTCTATCATAAAAAATCCACGGTATCATTCCCAACTCTGAGAAACCAATGCTTTCAGAGATATGATTTGTCGAAGTTTGAACAAGAGCGCCAAAGCTTCTGTCCACAGAACTTTCCCACTTTTTTTAAATATTTCTTTCGGAATATTTGATAGACGGCTCTATCCTAAACTAGACAATTCCTAAACTATTGAACACCGGGGAGTATGCGTCTACGTATACTCCATTCACATTTATAAAGTCTACCGGTTGGCCATGAAATTTTGACACATTTCACAGTGTATATTTTGAAAATATTAGGTTATGCTCATTTTCCTGTAGGATAACTATGCAACGTTGTCCTCTCTACATAGAAGTCGTAGTAATTACGTATTTTTCACAATGTCAAATTTCTAGGGAAAAATAATGAATTTGAGAAGATATTATGTGAATTCAACAATTCAAAAGAACCTGGCGACTGTTGAAGAAAATTTGTTCTCTATTGTTACTGGAAATATTTCGCATATAAACTGCTTCATATATTCATTTATGCTATTTTCTTGTGTAGAAATCAAGAATCAAGTGTTGAAATTTTAATTAAAAATAGTAGATAGAGTAGTCCGTTACTTTGTGATAGTTCAATAATTGAAAAAAGAATAAAAGTATCTGCATAACCCGACAGGAAAACTTCTAAACGAACGGACGTACCTACGGAATTCTCCAATTTTCGAAATTCTCAAGAAATAAGCCTATAGAAGACATTTGAATACCTTGTTGCACAACTTGAAATACTTCAGTTTCAAATTGTAGTAGTTATACGAAACCCGAGTCACTGCTAAGCCTTAATAAAATATAGTGATAGGATAGGAAACTAGGTAAGTAATTTCATTCGAGAGTTCAACATGTCCTAAGACAGAATGAAGTTTTCATATTCAAGATTTCAGTTCTGTATAGCACTTCCTGATTGTCTCTGCTCCTTTGAAACAGCTTTCGACATTTTCAATTTCAAAGCGAAGAATTCTTTATTATTCGGAGATGACGATCTGTGATAATATCTTGTCTAAGATGGAACATTATGTTGATTGTTGAGAGTAGAAATTGGCAACGTCTGAGAGAATTGTTTTGACATTGACGATATTTCAGAAGTGCCAACCTGCCTTCGTTTTAGTTACAGAAACATGATAGACCTAAATCATGTCCAACCGGGATACTTAATAAAAGTGAATGGAGTATATGTAATAATAATAACATTTTTCATCAGTTCAGTATCGATATTTCCCATCAAATTTGACCTGGAATTGATTTCCTCAATATCTATAACCACGATATTTCTTTATTTCTTGGCAGTGTATGTAGTCCTCGTTCTTGCCTAGCGGACAACCTTCTTTTTGAGTATTTCGCTAACATCCATGCATCCAGAAATAATACCTTCATCACTGGTGATTTCAACTGCCGAGATTTACATTAGCAGCTGTTCCGGTTACCTCCCGTTAACTCTCCATCTTATCTTTCTGCGAAACTAGACTGCAGTACGTTATTCAACAGCCAGCACGATACCACAACGGACAAGCCCCCTGCCTTCTTGATCTGTTTATAACGTCTGATTCCATTATAATATCTGAAATTGAATATCTACCCCAATTCAGGAAATCTGACCACCTAACGTTATCAACTAAGCTCTAGTTTCAGTGTCCAACTAAATCAACAGGGAAATCCATCGCGAAAATTCACCTCAACAAAGTATCAAATTTGTTTGACAACAATACGGAATTCTAACCCAAAAAGTTAAGTGAAACTGTCATCGCCATACATAGATTGACATCAAATCGTAACGTTCTTTAGAAACTAAATAATTTCTTGCTTGGCCGATACCTATTCAAATATAAGATATGAATGAGTAATCTGCAATAATTGAACCTCGTATATTGGGCTGTTGCAACTCACACTCGTTGCATAGTTTTCACAACTCGAAATACCTACATAAATGTAGGATTGTCATATATATGGCCTAGGGGTTAATTGAATTACGCTCCTAACATTTCGTCTTTTATATTTTTGGTTTTCAAAAACACTTGTTCTGATATTTACACACTTTATTTAGAATACAACTCGATGATAATATTTACAGCTTTGAAAAAATTTACTTTTACAATTACTGAAGTTTGCCACCTACCGCGATATGATCTAAATTCGTCTAAGTCAGAATTCAATATTCAGTAGAATCGTCTAAGTATCAGAGATAAAGACTCGTATTCGCTAACGGTCTTAATTCTACCATATTCGTCTTATCCCTGATCAGAACTCATTGCCCATTTTCCTCGATTCCTCATACCCTAGGTACCTACTCTGTTTACCCCACCCCCTCTCCTCAATTGGCTTGCCATCGATCTCACTGAGTAGTGCAATGATTGGTGATTCTCTGGCTGAACTACCAAGCCTTTGTCCAATAGGATTTCATGGGAATACTCCCATGATTTTAAGGCAATTCGATGAATATAGTCGTTCGTTATGTTGCACTACGAGAGTATTATCAAATCCAGATACAGATATTTCCTTAACCCCGACCTCCTTGGAGACACCAGCGAGTCGGAGTTTGGTATTAAATTCTTCATCTACTGTAGGGTGGTAGGTACATCTGTCTGAGATCGCTAACGGTATACTAATGGACTTCAGGCGAAAGAGGGCTCAGGGTTCTAACTATATACAAGTAGAATTCCAGTCCTTATTGAAATATCAAGAGCAAGACTAGACACGTGTTCTGGACTATTTGGTCCATCGTCAGCAACATGTAGCTCAGAGGTTAAACTAAACCAAGCTCGTTATCTGCTTTCGTGTAGGGGCATTATGAGCTATGTGGAAATCGCTATCTAGGTGGGAATATATGAAACCCAACGTACACCTACTCAGGATTTCCAGCCATGAAAACATATGCCACAATCATAACGATATGAAAATCGTTTATAGTTTATAATATGAAGAATCTATCAAAACGCCCATTAGAAATTTTATTTTCTTGATATGGCGATGCTTAGAGAATTATAGATGTCAGGTTACTCAATAAGTTATAAATTCACGACATTCAAATTTGTTCATCCAAATGAGTACAAAAATGTTCATACTTTATTTAAGTTTATGTAAGTACAAGTCAGAAAAAAGAAAAAATTTCTTTCCCCGGAAAAACAGGCAACTGAATGCCCGTCATCCCCTCCCTATCCTATCAAAGAAAGAAAAACACGATAATCGTTACGACACACAATCACATGGAGCAGAGCAGAGCAGAGAGCAGAGAGCAGAGAGAGAGAGAGAGAGAGAGAGAGAGAGAGAACAGAACAGAAAGAAAGACCTCTGAACCAGCCCGAAAAAATCTTTGAAATCCTTGAAATAGACTTCATCCTTTGGTGTACGGGCGCGCTAAATCTACTGATGGTCACTGCTTTTATACAGGGTTACAGGGTGAGTCGTACTGAATATTGAAGGACGTTATGATTCAGGTCATTTCTGATGAATTTGGTCCTATAACATGTTCTCCGAAATTTCACCGTTATTGAGATATTGAATTTTGAAGATTTCGTTTTAAATTCCTCATTTTTTGGAACTTTCATCGATTTTTCCTAGGATTAGAGCTTTTAGGGTCTGTTCTTTTGATGTATCGAGTTAAAGGGGATGTCAATTAATGAAAATGGTCAACAAAAACTGCACCAAGTCCTAAAAGCTTGAAAAGACTGCTAGCGAAAATTTATCATCGTTTTTATTAATTGTCATCTGCTCTAACTAGATACAAAATAAAAACGGACCCTAGGAGCACAGATCCTAGGAAAAATCGATAAAAAAGCCAAAAAATTAGGTATTCAAAAAAATCCTTAAAATTCAATATCTCGATAACGGTGAAATTTCGGAGAACATATTATAGGACAAAATTCATCAGAAATGACATGAATATCAATATTCAATACGACTTACTTTGTAACCCTGTATATTTTTACTTGCGAGCACTGAATATAATCATGGGCACTCGGTGCCACACAGTCTCTTATTTCTTAACATTATCGTATAATTCTAAAACTTCATTGGAGTTATGTATCAGCTTGAAATTCCAAACTGCATAATAATTTATATTCAAGGAAGTTTTTAGCATCCTGAATGCTATTTGGTTTCAGTTCAGCGCGGAAGCATCTGTATGAAAGTACGAATATATAAATTTATGGAAGAATTATGGGCCCTAAGGGTTTTATTGAAGAATAATATGAATGTCGAACTGGACGTTCCATTTAAACTTTAAAGTTCAATATCACAAACACTGGTCCCAAAATTCCATTATCGTGCTCAATAGCATTTTAAGTATATAATTTAGGCGAGAAAATCTGATTAAATAGTATCTGAATCGTTCCACTAGAGGTGGATATGAAGTTATCATCGTTCACTGATGTTTACTCTAGTATGAATTATTCAGACACATACTCTCAAGTAGAATGTAGTTCAACTAAATGGAACAGTATCTCGCTTTTGCAGATTATTCGGTTTAAATCTCACTTTATGGAAATATATGAGCTGCATAAGGAAATCTTGATGTGGAGATACTCATAATGTTCATACGAACATAATTCTTTTTCATGGGAAATAAAATTGATTCCTATAAAACGCTTCTGAAAGGAAAATGAGGAATAAAATTAGAGAGAAGCTGAAGTGAAGTCAGGAGCTCTTGGGGACATGTTCTATTGTCTATTCACACGTCACACAACCTCACAAAATACTACATAGACCTTCAAGAATTCTTTTTGGTTTAATGGCGTATTGAGTATTTATTTTTCCTAAATAATGGATTAATAGTTTTAAATATAAATTTATATTGATGAAAAATTAATATATATATATATTAGATATTATTATACGATTTATTCATTCAATAACGATTTATTGATACTAAATAAATGTTATTTATGACAAATAGTTATTTTTCTACAAACGTCAAAAAATGACAAGGTTCGCGCATTGAAAACAATATGCGAAGTGACCCTTTTTTTCATTTTCCTTCGTTACCATGACACCGTGCGCGAAGTAGTGTGCGAAGTACTTACTTCGCACACTGCATGTAAACTATATGGAGTTTTTATATTTTAACCTTTAGGTTCCTCAATCAAACAAACAAATGCCATTTTATTTTCATAGTTACAGTATTTACTTGATTTGGAAAAACATTTTAAGCCAGTGCGCGAAATGCTACTTTGGTGATCGAGAACTGATTTTTTTTAACGAGGCGTAGCCGAGTTAAAAAAAATAGTCGAGATATCCAAAGTATTTCGCGCATGAGATGCAAACAAAATTTTTTCTACAAACTTCAAAAATATTGTTCTAAAATAAGTAACATGCTTAGCTTAATATGAAAAATAGTATGGAACTGGCTTAAACTGTTTTTCCAAATCAAGTAATTACTGTAACTATGGAAATAAAATTGCATTTGTTGACCATTATTTCGAAGTGACAGTTCTTGGTAATTATTTTGGAGTGACTTTTTATTCGCGCCAATCTCGTGCGTGATATTTATAACTGTGAAATAATGGAAATTTCGAGCGACGATGATGCAAGCAGTACCTCACCTAACTCGGCAGATGCGGCCAATTCTGTAATTTTAAATCTTTCACCGGAGAAATCGAGGAACATAAAGGTTAAAATATAAAAATTCCATATAGTTTACATGCAGTGTGCGAAGTAGGTATTTCGCACACTACTTCGCGCACGGTGTCATGGTTACGAAGGAAAATGAAAGAAAGGGTCACTTCGCATATTGTTGTCAATGCCCGAACCTTGTCATTTTTTGACGTTTGTAGAAAAAAATATTTTTTTTCAATGAATATCAATATTGTCATAATAAACAAAGATATATTCATGTACTTATACATTTATTTCAGAAATGAATATTTCATATAATTAAAGATAAATTCACTATACAAAAAATGTATATTTTTATTGAATAACGAGTTATGTACACTAAATGAATGTTTTTTTTCGAGAAAAAAAAATATTTTTCTAATAAAAATGATTAATTGAAATACAAAAAAAATACTTTCTAACATCTACAATTTGAATCAATTTCCATACAATATTGTGTGGTAGCTTCTTTCTTGATCTGTATGGGTGCATAATTCAGACAAAATCTTGATGGTATGGATATAACTTCATACAGGAGCCGGTTTGAAGGATTGTGAAGAGAGTTTCTAGGGTGCCCATGTAGTGAATCATCACTATAGGGTTGCTACATTTAATAGAAAATAATAAGAAAAAACACATTTAATGAATGGATTTAGGTTTTTTGAAATTTCAATATTCAATAAGAAATTTCAGGAATTCGAGATTCGAGAATAATCAGAAATGGATTATGTTATTTTTTCTAATAAACACATATTAACAACTATGATTGATCCTAATGAAACATTTACATTCAAGAGAATTTGACTGAAAACTCCAGCAAATAGAAATCCATTATCAAGAATTTCTTATTAAAAATAACCTGAGTTTGTTGCAACAGGTGTTTCTTTGATTTGATTTCTTGAGAAAAGAAAATATGTTTACGTAGTATTTCTATCATGCAGCATCATTGAGCGAAATATTTTGAGAATCAGTGTCAGTAAGTAAGCCAATCTAAATTGAAATTTTATGTGAAAAATTGGTTCAAGCCCTGTGGACAGAAGCTTTGGCGCTTTTGTTCAAACTTTGACAAATCATATCTCCAAAATCATTGGTCTTTGGGAACGATATAAATGGATTCTTACGATAGAACTGCATCATGAAAGAAATTGAATTCAAACAGACCGATTCTCCCCATGAAATCAAACTTACTAGCTTGCCCGTTACTAGCTCAGTGACTTATGCTAGCAAGTTTGTTCGTCCGCCTAGGAAACACCTTACCTAAGTAAAATGCCTCATAGAGCGCCTAAGTAAAAAGTATACTACTCCTGAATGTATCCCAAATCGTTGATCTGATGGTAAAGATAAAACCTCTTGTTCCCTATCTATATATTCCAACTTTACAAATAAATATTTCAGTAATATATACAAGGATCAATGGTAAGTCTGAGACTCTGAGATCGATGAGGCACTTATCTTTGCAGTCTGGGTTCGATAGATGAGGTAGGGCCGTCCAAAATGTCACATGTAGATGTACGTTCTCTTCGGAACAAAGGTACTCCGGTAGTAAGGAAGTTGTCTTCAGCTGTTATTCCAGGACTAAGTTGTTCCTATTAGATATTCCACCAGATATATGCTCAGGTATTAGATATTCCACCAGATTGGTGCTCAGGTATTAATATATTCCACCAGATTTGTGTTGAGGTATTAGGATATTCCACCAGTTTATGCTCCGGTACCAAGAAAGTTCTCTCCAATTGTTCAATCCGGAACTAAGAAAGTCGTAACCCAAATGTTCACTCCGGAACTAAGAAAGTTGTCTCCGGAACTAAGAAAGTTATCTCCAAATGTTCACTCCGGAACTAAGACTGCAAAAATTCAGACCCATAAGATAGTGCATGTAATACGTGATCTCATTCCCAGTAACTCTAGACGAACTTGAAATTATTTACAGAGCAATAAATATGAGATAAAATATCTAGAATCCAGGAATAAGAGCACGTTATTCGATCGCAAGAATGAGACTAGAAATTAAGTATTATACAAAGAAACGTGTTAACCTGTGTAACCTGTAGAAAACGAAATAAAACGGAAATAACAACTTGGCATTCACAAAAGCAGAAAATATCAGTTCGAATCTACGTAGTACTTACCGCCTTTTAAATAGACGTCTTGTAAGAAACAAATAAATTTCCAATTCACACGATTATAATGGATTACGGTAGTACTTCAATTTGCTAAACTCTCTGGTGAGATGTTAACGCTTTGACTTTCAGTACTCGAAAGGAAGACAAAGATGTCCACCTGAGATTGCGTGACGCCGCCGATCGTGCGCATGCGAAACATAAACTCTATCAACGCGCTGGGCGATACATAGAATCTAGGCAAGGCGTTTTTGAGTGGGAATTGAAGCTACCCGTAGAGAGTTTTTCGCGATTAAAACGGTAATCAATGGTGGAGCGTTTTGTAACGTTACACACATCACTTACCGGGGAAAAAAAATTTTGAAGAAATTTTTTTTTATTAAAGGAATAAAATGCCAAAATTTTTTTTAAAGTAATTTTGAAAATGATGAAGAGAAAATTTTTTTAATGATAAATGCGAAATTGAAAGATAAGCCAATTTGTTGAAAGAAAAGTTAAACTTACAGGCCACACAGCATAACTGAATCATAAATATAGGAGAAGTTTATACGGTGCACAAAGAGAGATCAAAACTCAAAAAGAAACGAGTTTAAAGTTTGCGGAACTAGCAGTGGGTTGACAGTTGTTCGTCACCCAAGTCGAGCAGTGCGATTAAGCGCAATCCAGATAAGCAAAATCCTCGTATACCCGACGTTCCAACAAAACCTCACAACACCGATCTGTAACATAGATGTACGACACAAGAGAAAAGGTTAAAAGCGCCGTTTAGACGCTGAAGGCCATTTCCATCGGAAAAGGGTAGAGAGCGTTGCGGAGCATACGCTGTCGGCCGACTAAACGTCGCACATGCCCAAGCATTAACTAAAGTCAATGACGAAAAGAATTATTTATTTCTCGAAATTTTCGAAGGAATCGGGGTTGAGAAAAAAATTAACATCTCAAATAAAAAAATGGGTTCAAGCCCTGTGGACAGGAGCTTTCTGGCACTCTAGTTCAAACAGACAAATTATATCTCCGAAAGTATTGGTTTCTCAGAGTTGGGAATTATATCAATGTATTCATATAATAGAAATGCATCCTAAATGAAATTCAATTCAAATAATAGTTTATTTATCAAGATTAAATGAGCAATCATGAGAATGAGAAAAGCACCATGGAAGAAATCAAATTAAATCTGGCTTATTTTGCCCAATAACGAACTTAACCGAGATATTCATCTCCCTAAACTACTCTGAAAATTTCAACTACCTACCTCATTCCGTTCGAGAGTTATATCTATGTCTATGGATGAAAAGCAGTCTCACTACTCTCAGATCTCTTACTTCATGTTCAGTTCCGAAATGTAAGAATTTTCTGAGAAAAACTAATTTCGGAGCAAACAACTGAGATTTTTCTCACTTCGCTCACAATTCTTCGATAATGTAGGAACATCATTTGACATTATGACAATTCATATTCATACATAGAATAATATCATTCTGTGACAACGTTGAAATACGATTTATTATTGAAATTTTGAAAAATCATATCTCCGAAAGTATTAGCTTATTAGAGTTAAAAATAATATGAGTGGATTCTTATGATAAAACTTCTTATCAAAAAAAAATTAATTTGGAATTTGTTTCGTAAAAAAAAAATTTTTTTTTTGTTTCTCCGAAACCATCTGTCCGATTTTGCCCAATAACGAACTTAGCCGAGATATTTATCCCCCAAACCTACTCTGAAAATTTCAACTCTCTAGCTCATTCCGTTCGAGAGTTATCGTGCCTACGGCCGGACCGGCCGGCCGGACCGGCCGGCCGGACGGCCGGACAGAATGAATTTCTACCACGGATTCTTGATCAGTGAGCCGAACCAAATCGTTTAAGACCATTTTCATCGAAATATTCGAAAATTACAGACATTTGGGCAAATTGATAAGCACTCAGTTCCGAGGAACTAGAGCGCCAAAAAGAGAATAAGTGCATAGAAGCTCCGAAACTAGTCATCATAGCCTCCGCAAATAATAAAAAATGGGTTCAAGCCCTGTGGACAGGAGCTTTCTGGCGCTCTAGTTCAAACAGACAAATTATATCTCCGAAAGTATTGGTTTCTCAGAGTTGAGAATTATATCAATTTATTCTTATGATATATATATATATTCTTTTGACTGAGAGTATATGTTTTAGCAGAGGTTGGTGTAACGGGGTACCATACAATTCAACGTATGATTCAAGAGCTTAGGGAAAAACCTCAGCAAAAAAACCCTTTCTCCCCGTGAGTGTGGTGATTTGTAACTATTGTTTACAAAATTTACTGCATCATAAAGGAAATTCAATTCAAATAATAGTTCATTTATCTAGATTAAATGAGCAATCTGAGAATGAGAACTGCACCATGGAAGAAACCAAATTAAAATAGCTGAAATGAATTTGACTCTCTCATATAAAACAGGGTGGAATGTACGAGTACACAGATCATATAATAAAGCTTAGATAGAATAATTATAGTATTCAGTGAAAACATAGAAGTACGATTCATTATTGAAATTTAGAACTTCATCTTAGCAGAAATTGAATTCAAACATCATAGAAGAATTAAAATTCAACAAGAGTGCCAAAAATGATCAATCCAAAACCAATAGACGAATTCTACCCAACAACGAACTCATCCGAGATATTCATTCCTCAATTATATGATGAACGATAATATATATCTTTCCTCAAATCTACAATATTCCAGTTTCGTTTTTAGTGGAGATATTCTGAACTCAATATTATTAACTTACCATTACCAATCCCATCATCATATGGATTGACCATCGGCATGAAAATATCAACCAACAAAAAGTATGATATTATATTATCATTCTCATATTTATACGATTGCTCGAATGAAACAACGTTATGTCTCAAGAGAATAAGTTGACATTATAACAATTCATAGAATACCCACATAATAATTCTATCATTCTGTGAAAACGTAGAAATACGATTTACATTGAAATTTTGAAAAATCATATCTCCGAAAGTATTAGCTTGTTAGAGTTAAGAATGATATGAATGGATTCTTATGATAAAACTGCTTATTAAAAATAAATTAATTTGGAATTAGTTTTGTAAAAAAAAAAATTTTTTTTTATTACTCCGAAACCATTCGTCCGATTTTGCCCAATAACGAACTTAGCCGAGATATTCATCCCCCAAACTCACTCTGAAAATTTCAACTCTCTAGCTCATTCCGTTCGAGAGTTATCGTGCCTACGGCCGGACCGGCCGGCCGGACCGGCCGGACGGACCGGCCGGCCGGACGGCCGGACAGAATGAATTTCGACCATGGATTCTTGATCAGTGAGTCGAACCAAATCGTTTAAGACCATTTTCATCGAAATATTCGAAAATTACAGACATTTGGGCAAATTGATAAGCACTCAGTTCCGAGGAACTAGAGCGCCAAAAAGTGAACCACTCCGTTCGAGACGAGAACTGAGTGGCCAGGGCATGGAGGTTTATGGATTGGAGACCAAAACCACTAAAAGACTCCCATCATCCTGTGTCGGTTTCAGCGAACACAAGACGATGTCAATTCCGAGAAGGTAAAAAAAAATGGGTTCAAGCCCTGTGGACAGGAGCTTTCTGGCGCTCTAGTTCAAACAGACAAATTATATCTCCGAAAGTATTGGTTTCTCAGAGTTGGGAATTATATCAATGTATTCATATAATAGAAATGCATCCTAAATGAAATTCAATTCAAATAATAGTTTATTTATCAAGATTAAATGAGCAATCATGAGAATGAGAAAAGCACCATGGAAGAAATCAAATTAAATCTGGCTTATTTTGCCCAATAACCAACTTAACCGAGATATTCATCTCCCTAAACTACTCTGAAAATTTCAACTACCTACCTCATTCCGTTCGAGAGTTATATCTATGTCTATGGATGAAAAGCAGTCTCACTACTCTCAGATCTCTTACTTCATGTTCAGTTCCGAAATGTAAGAATTTTCTGAGAAAAACTAATTTCGGAGCAAACAACTGAGATTTTTCTCACTTCGCTCACAATTCTTCGATAATGTAGGAACATCATTTGACATTATGACAATTCATATTCATACATAGAATAATATCATTCTGTGACAACGTTGAAATACGATTTATTATTGAAATTTTGAAAAATCATATCTCCGAAAGTATTAGCTTATTAGAGTTAAAAATAATATGAGTGGATTCTTATGATAAAACTTCTTATCAAAAAAAAATTAATTTGGAATTTGTTTCGTAAAAAAAAAATTTTTTTTTTGTTACTCCGAAACCATCTGTCCGATTTTGCCCAATAACGAACTTAGCCGAGATATTCATCCCCCAAACCTACTCTGAAAATTTCAACTCTCTAGCTCATTCCGTTCGAGAGTTATCGTGCCTACGGCCGGACCGGACGGCCGGACAGAATGAATTTCTACCACGGATTCTTGATCAGTGAGCCGAACCAAATCGTTTAAGACCATTTTCATCGAAATATTCGAAAATTACAGACATTTGGGCAAATTGATAAGCACTCAGTTCCGAGGAACTAGAGCGCCAAAAAGAAAAAGTACTAAATCGGTAAGTTCGCAGGTGAAAATCGGAAGATGATGCGTATAGTTATTGTAAAACAATACCCACACAAGCCAAATTCCGAGATCACCTAGCGAGGCAGTCAAAATCCGTAATAATTGACAATGTCAAAAATCAGGCAAGGGAAGAGATACTTGCACATCCTGTGTGAACACAAGCTGATGCCAAGTGCCGAAATAGCGTTAGGTAGTAGTTGTTATAAAGTTAAAGTAGTCATTAGACAAAGACAGGATCTAAGAAGTGTAGATATAAGAAGAGGTATGTATCGACTCATCGACAGGTAAGATAGTCTACACGAATCAAAACCTGAGATCATCCAGACTAAGGTACTCAAAATCGGTAATAATTGGCAAAAATTAATGGTGGATTAGGTGAAGATATTTCTTCCTGGAGCATTGAAGGATGACGAGTGGCACGATGCAGACAAAAAACTTACAAAATTAAATTTTCCTTTATAGGAGTGATGCACTGTAAGAAAAAATAGATATCAGGTTAGGTACTATCGATCATATTCTGAGGCGTCTCTCCAATTTCCAAAGCTCAAGATTTACAGCTAATTTATTTCACAGTAGATGTTAAATGTGTATGTGTAGATGATCTAACTAATAATATCAAGAAATCACTTCCCAACCCAGCCTCTCCTATGAAGTGATACTTACTATTTGAAAATAATGGAAGTTAAATTAGAGAAACAGCTCAAAATCCCGGAAATGCGTAGGGAAGGAAAGATAAGTTTGGGCGCCAGCGATTAAGAATCGCGAATTAGGTTCTTTATAAGGTAGCGGAAATAGGGATAGATAATAGGAATAGGTAATAGGGATAGATAATAGGAATAGGTAAGTTAAGGAAAGAGAAGTGTCCGTCTGTCGGCACAAACAACAACTGTATACAAAGATACGACCAAAAGAATCTCTACGAGATTCACAGATTTAAGAAAACTTCAAAGTAAGTCACGACTACGCTCAAATTCCCAATAAGGTACTGCATAGCCGCTCTAAACTTCAAAAAATTGATGGGCAGAAAGATACGGTAATTGCTATCAGGCTGGTAAAGATACGATAATTGTCATAAGACACGATAAACGGTAAGTGTCATAAGACATAAGAGATAAGATAGCTGCCAAATTGAAGGCTTGAGAAAGCTTCAAAGCAAACTGCAGACTACCCTCAAATTTCCAATCAAGGTACTGCATAGCTGCTGTGAACTTCAAAAATGAATCTCAACCCTCATGAAATTGTCAGGTAAACAAGAAAAGAAATATATATATATACATTTGTACCAACTAGACAGACACTTGCCTTGCGATAGAGGAAGGAGGAAAGGTATTAGGAACTCAAGATACAAAAAAAACAATCATCATCCCTATCCTGAATCATCTCCACTTTCGTCACTTTGTGTAACGTCCAATTTTATATGTTTACGTGGAAATCGCCAAGATCATTTCCACTCAAGTCTTTCAAATTATAAACTAATGGAGACACGACTCTATGAACAATGCAAGGCACATACTTAGGAGCGAGCTTAGCTGGGAAATTCTTAGTCGCATCGGAAAGTACAAAGTTCTTTTTCCAAACCCTGTCACCAACATGAAACTGAACATCACGTTTTCTTAAGTTATATCGATTAGAATTCCTCTTATAAGCCTGAAATATTTTCCGTTGTACGGATTCATAGAGATCAGGTAATTTTCTCTGCAAAAATGGATCTAAAACTTTATTACGGACTTCAATTGGATTATTTGCGTTCTCTGAAATTTTACCATGAAAAGCGCCATCAGTTGTTACATTTCTCATAAAACATAGGTAGGAGGGAGAAAATCCAGTGACTTCATGTTTACTTAGTCTAATAGCTTGTGCTATATGGTATATGTTCTGATCCCAAGTTTTATGGTTTTCATGTATGAAGGATCTTATAGCCGTTGTAATCGTTCTATTCACACGTTCTGTCGGATTTATTTGCGGAAAATACCTCGCGTTGTACCAAATCTTTTGGACATTATATTGTCTAGCTAAATTCTTAAACTCTTTTGAAATGAATTGTGCTCCGTTATCAACTACGATTATCTGAGGGATACCAAAAATTAGAAAGACCTGAGTTTCAATAAACTTAACGATACCTTTGGCAGTTGCTCGAGCCATGGGATGCACAAGCACGAATTTGGTGAACCAATCCGTAACGACTAGTAGATATTGATTCCCATTCTTTGATCTGGGATATGGTCCCAGTAAGTCTGCCGAAATCAACTGAAATGGAAAACTGATATTCCTGTATTTACCTGTTAAACCTGCTTGAGGAAGGTTATCTGACTTACACGAAGCACAGATTTTACAGTTTCTGATATAGTTCTTAACTGAATCACGCATCTTTGGCCAATAATAAAGATAAGATAAACGGGATAATGTCTTACAAACACCAAAGTGCGCTGCAACAGGATCATCATGATATTTCTTCAATAACTCTAATCTATTAGCAGTAGGAATAACAATCTTCCACTCAGGAGAATCATCAGACAATCTGGACTTACAAAATATATGTTTATACAACACGTTACCATTAACACGGAAATCAGGATAGAGACGAGGATTACTTGTTACGTTTTCCAGCATTTCCCGATACCACCGGTCAGGCTTCAATGCACCAAGGTCCAATACAGAAGTCTCTACAGACTCAGGAATGCGTGATAATGAATCGGCAACAGTATTCAGTAAACCGCTACGATGTATGATCTTGAATTTATGGCATGACAATCTGAGTATCCATCTAGCCAGTCGCGGAGAAGGGTTCTTCATTGAATGCAGCCACTGTAGAGAAGAATGATCAGTTATAACAGTGAATTCAGTACCTTCAATATATGGGCGAAATCGATTTATTGATAGTAAAATTGCAAGGCATTCCTTTTCGGTTGTTGTATATTTACGTTGACATTTGTTCAAGGTTTTACTAAAGAAGGAATTGGGATGTTCTAAACCGTCCGTTTCCTGAAAAAGTACCCCACCAACCCCTACGTCTGAAGCATCACAAGCTAGGTAAAATCGTTTAGCAAAATCTGGGCTAGCCAGAACAGGAGCGGATGTTAGAATTTTTTTAATACTGAGGAAAGCTTCATCAGCCTCCTTAGTCCAAACAATAGGTTGACCCTTCCGGCGTCCTTTTAGCAGGTCAGAAATGGGGGAGCATACGGTAGCAAAATCTTTTAAAAATCGGCGATAATAACCTACTAAACCAATTAAACGTCGTATTTGGGTTGTGTTGGTTGGTACAGGATAATTCAGAATAGATTCAACCTTTTCAGGGTCAGTTCTCAGACCTTGTTCATCGACGAGAAAACCCAAGAACTTCAACGAAGGACGACAGAATTTGCACTTATCAAAATCTACAGTCAGGTTAGCCTCTCTAAGCCGCTTGACCAATTCCCTCAAAACTCTAAGATGGGTCTCAAAATCAGGTGTCACGATGATAACGTCATCTAAGTAGTAAAATACAAAGGGTTCCAATGAAGGGCCAATGACCACGTCCATGAGTCTACATAGAGCTTGGGCGGCATTATTTAAACCAAAAGGTAAAACGTTGAAACAAAATAGTCCTCTACCCGGGACTGAGAATGTGGTCTTAAGTTTGGACTCTTCATCGAGCGGAATTTGAAAGAAAGCGGATTTTAAATCAATAGACGATATGTATGAAGCATTGTTCACCTTACTAACGATCGTGTCTATTAACGGCATGGGATATGAATCTTGAACAGTTACCGAATTTAATTTCCTACCGTCAAAACAAAGCCTGAACGTTCCATCTTTCTTGCCGACGAGCCAAAGAGGAGATAACCAGGGAGAACATTCAGTGACTGGTCGAATGATATCAAGTTTTAGCATCTCGTCAATCTGACTGTTCAAAACGGACTGCATCGCGGGCGATAGAGGATATTGTCTTTGCCTAATAGGAGGACCTTCAGTCTTGATGGAATGTGTTAACAAATGTGTCCTACCGATTTTATCTTTAGTCCCAATGGACTTAAATAAATTTACTACCTCTTGCAGTTTCTCCATTTGAAAATCTGATAGATTATCTGCGGGTTTAATAGCATGTAGTGCAGCTGTAGAAGTTACTGAGGAATTGAAAGAAAAGTTAGTAAAATCCACGGCGATATTAAACGTTTTAATAAAGTCCATTCCTAGTATCATACGATGGGAGATTGTAGGGACCACAAGGAACTTCAAAGACTTAGTCGAGTTGTTAACTTTAATAGGTAGACAAACATATCCCAATGTACTCTGTAACTGGCCATCTGCCGTAGTCAAGTGTATAGACACGTCGTAATTCAAAGATAAATTTAGTTTCTTTAAGAGATAGAGAGAGGGAGAACCAAGAATAGAGACATTGCTTCCGCTATCGAGCAGTGCTAACACTTTCTCTTCAGAGATACCGACATTAATATAGGGTCTATTGTCGCCCTGTTTATGCGACAGTAGTGGGCATGCGGAATTAGCCTTAACATTTTCAAAGTTAAATTCATTGTTTCTAACTGGAGTATTACTGGAGAGGTCTGAACTGGGTGGTTTTGAAAGAGAGTTGTTATAAAAATTCTCGATTGTTCTCGAGCAGTCGTTCCAGTCATCTTTACAGAAACTGTTTATTGTCTCTTGTTCTTTTGAGTGGCAGATGGTTTTGAAGTACTTGGCTGAATCACCCGTTCTGCCGACCGATGACCAGCTTGTACGTTTTTTGAACAATAATGACAGTTTGACTTAACAATGCCTCGCTTACCACAACCGTAACAGAAAATCACCCTTGGTTTTCTACATACATTATATTTGTGTCCGTTGACACCACAATTCCAACATTGAACCAGAGATACCTCGGCAATTGATAAACTTTTGGAAAATTTCTGTTGGAGATCACCCAGTCGTAAGATATCCTCAATCCTTTTACATAATGAAGTTAATTTGGCCACTGTGTCTATATCCTGAAGCACTAAAACTTTAACAAAATCGGGAAGCAAGTTGGTTCTAATGATCCCTACCATTTCTCTCTCTGAAGGTTTTGTATTAAATCGGTAAAATTTTGCTTCTAGTGATGTTATAAAAATGGTAACATTTTCGCCTAATTTCTGTTTACGAGATTTTTTTTCGCTCATTATCCTCTCGTCATAATTTGAAGGTAAAAAAGCGTCCTTCAGACCATCCACCAGGTCCGACCATGTCTTAAAGGTACTACGAATAAAATGGTTGTGCCACCATGTCCAAGCGTCAAACTCAAAAAGATCCGAAGCTGACTCGAAGAGGTCAGCATCTGTACAACCACGTGAAACCTTAAGGGTATCTATCAACTCAAGAAATGGCATTAGAGGCTCTCTACCGGAGAATTTTTTTAAAGCCCACTTATGAATGGGAACCTTTTTTGAGGAAACGGTGGTATTGCTTAATGTGGGAGCTTTGGTAGGTGTTGAAGTAACAGGAGCTGCTGAAGGCATTTTACGTTCGTCCAACTCTGATTCTAAGGTAATAATTTGGAACAATAGAGATCTTTTCTGTTTTTCATCAGAATCTTCTTCAACAGAAATTCTGTGTAACCTAGCTGAACAGTGAGTTAAACGGTCTATGACCCGTTTATAATCGTTTTCTGAAGATGTAACAGATAAGTTAGAAATCAAGGTGGATATTTCAGTAATTGACCTTTTTAACTCTGTGAAACTGGTTTCTAACTCGAAATCATCCCTTAATTCAATAAAACTACGATCGCCCTTTTCCTGAGCAAGCAAGGCCCTCAAAAGCTTACGCTTCTCATCCACAGTTGTTGGTATCTCTTTGCCTATCCGTATTGTCAGTTCATAACTCAACTCGTGAGACTTCAAGTTGTTGGGATTCATGATTCAATTATTCAGATAACAATGAGATGAAAAAGCAATAAGGTAAAAGTTGAAAGATAGCTCAAGAAAATTGGTTCAAGCCCTGTGGACAGGAGCTATTGGGCGCATGTTCATCTTCCTTGTGGCCCGTACTGACCAGTAAAGAAAAAAAGCAGTATCATGTTGAATACCTTAATATTATTGAGATTATTATATAATAATCGATGAAAATACTGAGAGAGACCCAGGAAATTTGACACATTTTGTCTTATATCTCCAGAAATTGAAATCGTATAGAGCCAAAATTTTGCACAATGTTGCAAAATACTACAATTGACGTTAGTACAAGTTTTTGTTGCAATCTGATGAATAGTTCACGAAAAAAAAATTTTTTTTTCGAAAAAATTAAAAGAAATATTTTTTTAAAAGTTACCAACATTTCGATCATAACAGAATTTTGCCAAAAGTTGCGCGTTTATATCCTTGAACTGACTACCAAGTTTCGATTCAACATCTTCTTTAGTTCCTGAAATATCAGGGAAATAACCTCAAAATAGGAAATGTCTATAACTCCTAAACCGTCCGGCCGATTTTGCCCGTTAACGAACATAACCGTCGCATTTTGATCAGAAACCTACCCTGAAAGTTTGAAGTCGATAGGACCTTCGGTGCTCCTGTTATCGTGCCTACGGCCGGACGGCACCCTAAAATCTGACACCGGATTCGTGATCAGGGAGTCCGAATTAGTCTATTAGCCAATTTTCAGCTCGAAATTCGAAAATTACAGACATTTGGACGAAATGATAGGACGATGTTCCCCTAGAACATACGCCCAAAAAATAATGAACTCGAATCTCAGACCCACGACGAAGTCACCCTCACCATCAGAAAAACGGCAGAAACACACCCAGGAAAAAATATCACTCAAAAAATAGGTTACTCGAGCCCCACACGTTGTGCGCCAGTGGAATCAAACTTACTAGCTTGCCCGTTACTAGCTCAGTGACTTATGCTAGCAAGTTTGTTCGTCCGCCTAGGAAACACCTTACCTAAGTAAATTGCCTCATAGAGCGCCTAAGTAAAAAGTATACTACTCCTGAATGTATC
Organism: Halyzia sedecimguttata; assembly: GCA_937662695.2. Taxonomy (NCBI): domain Eukaryota; kingdom Metazoa; phylum Arthropoda; class Insecta; order Coleoptera; family Coccinellidae; genus Halyzia; species Halyzia sedecimguttata. The sequence goes on along the minus strand of OW569416.2, from coordinate 1,181,180 downwards.
CCAAATCGTTGATCTGATGGTAAAGATAAAACCTCTTATTCCCTATCTATACTTATTCCAACTTTACAAATAAATATTTCAGTAATATATACAAGGATCAATGGTAAGTCTGAGATCGATGAGGCACTTATCTTTGCAGTCTGGGTTCGATAGATGAGGTAGGGCCGTCCAAAATGTCACATGTAGATGTACGTTCTCTTCGGAACAAAGGTACTCCGGTAGTAAGGAAGTTGTCTTCAGCTGTTATTCCAGGACTAAGTTGTTCCTATTAGATATTCCACCAGATATATGCTCAGGTATTAGATATTCCACCAGATTGGTGCTCAGGTATTAATATATTCCACCAGATTTGTGTTGAGGTATTAGGATATTCCACCAGTTTATGCTCCGGTACCAAGAAAGTTCTCTCCAATTGTTCAATCCGGAACTAAGACTGCAAAAATTCAGACCCATAAGATAGTGCATGTAATACGTGATCTCATTCCCAGTAACTCTAGACGAACTTGAAATTATTTACAGAGCAATAAATATGAGATAAAATATCTAGAATCCAGGAATAAGAGCACGTTATTCGATCGCAAGAATGAGACTAGAAATTAAGTATTATACAAAGAAACGTGTTAACCTGTGTAACCTGTAGAAAACGAAATAAAACGGAAATAACAACTTGGCATTCACAAAAGCAGAAAATATCAGTTCGAATCTACGTAGTACTTACCGCCTTTTAAATAGACGTCTTGTAAGAAACAAATAAATTTCCAATTCACACGATTATAATGGATTACGGTAGTACTTCAATTTGCTAAACTCTCTGGTGAGATGTTAACGCTTTGACTTTCAGTACTCGAAAGGAAGACAAAGATGTCCGCCTGAGATTGCGTGACGCCGCCGATCGTGCGCATGCGAAACATAAACTCTATCATTTTTTTTTTTTTTTTTTTTTCTATCCTTTTTATGTGCTAGGCAACTGTAGGCCATCTACACAGTAACAATCTTTATCGCAAACTCTTTCAATTTATTTTTGGACATTCACACAACCCAACACCACATCCATGCCCTGAGCGGGATTCGAACCCGCGGCCTCCGGCACCACAGTCAGGTGGTCTACCCAACTATGCCACCGTAGCCGGCAATAAACTCTATCAACGCGCTGGGCGATACATAGAATCTAGGCAAGGCGTTTTTGAGTGTGAATTGAAGCTACCCGTAGAGAGTTTTTCGCGATTAAAACGGTAATCAATGGTGGAGCGTTTTGTAACGTTACACCCAATAACGAACTTATCCGAGATATTCATTCCTCAAATCTACTCTGAAAATTATATTATATCAATTAAAATTATCAATTAATTGTAGTTTTGTTTTTACTGGAGATATTCTGAACCCAATTTGATTATGTATCTTACCGAAGAATATATTTCCACCATCATATGGACTATCCACGGGCATTATAATATTATCATCACCTTATAAGTATAATATCATATCATCCTCGTAATTCTACGATAGCTGAGGTTATTTCAGAATCATGACTTCATTTGCATTCAATCATACTTTTTTTCTAGAACAGGATGTGTATTTTATATCAAGAATAACGAACCAGAAATAATTTTAACATTTATGTCTCATAGGAAAATAGGACGACATGTGAGAATACAGATCATATAATAATTCATAGATAGAATAATTAAGTAGGTACAGCATTCTGTGAAAACATAGAAGTACGATTAATTATTGAAATTTCGAAAAATCATATCTCCGAAAGTATTTGCTTGCTAGAGTTGAAAATTATATCAATGGTTTTCTATCTTGAAACTGCATCTTGAAAAAAATTGAATTTGAAATGTGTAATGTAAAAAAAATTAATTTTCCGTTACTCCGAAATAATCTGCCTAATAACGAATTCCGCCGAGATATTTATCTCCCAAACCTACTCTGAAAATTTCAACTGCATAGCTCATTCTATTCGAAAGTTATTGTAGAAACAAAATTAAAAAATTTTAATTTTTTTTTCACAGTTTACGGCAATCCGAGCAATACGAAACTTCGTTTGCGTATAAAGGTCATTATTTTACAATTTGATGCTAAATTTCAGACATATCGAGTGATCGTTTTCGGAAAAATTATTCATAGAAAATGTTTTTACTGAAAACGGCCATAACTCCGAAACCGCTCGGTTGATTTCGCCCGTTAACGAACTCGTCTGAGATATTTACGCTCCAAGCCTGCCCTGCACATTTCACTCCTTTAACTTTATTCGTTCGAAGTTATCGTGTTAACGGCCAGCCGGACGGACGGACGGCTAGCCCGACGGCCGGACAGAATTGTTTTCGACCACGGATTCTTGATTAGTGAGTCGAAACAAATCCTTTAAGGCCATTTTCAGCCAAAAATTTGAAAATTACAGACATTTAGGCAAATTGATAAGCACTCTGTTCCGAGGAACAAGAGCGCCAAAAATGACTCAAACTATTTTAAAACAAAAATGTCTGGAATTCAACAATTATGTCCTCTGACCTATATCACGTAAGCATAACCTTCAAGCTGCAGGAACTTATTAGAGTTCTGAGATTTAAATTTCAGAAGTAGACAGCATTCGAAATATTATTTTCACAATAATTGCTAAAATACGAAGCCGATCGACCTGAAATCCAGTAGTCGATTGAGAAAAGGTGGCTTCAAGGTTTGTGCGAAATTTCAAAGAAATCTGAAATATAATTTTTTTTCACTGTCTCTTTCGTTCAAAAGTTATTGTGGCAACGGACGGCTGGCCGAACAGAATTGAATTTTAACTTAAATTCTCCATCAATGAGTAGAACTTAATCATTTGAGACCATCTTCGGCCAACTATTGGGCAATTACAGACATTTGGGCAAAATGATAGCATGCCGTTCCCTAGAACATGTGTACAAAAAAGTTTGAAGAACACAGTCGTGAGGTCAGTCTACTTTGACGGGCTTGTTCAAATTAATAGCCAGAGCGTATACTCATCCAGGTAATGAACTCGCCCAATGCTGTTCGGAATCCAGGAAAAAAATAATATTTTCGTAATATTCCCAAAAATATTGATCTGAGTAATCTTTAAAGGATCTGGCAGTCGAGCTGCTATTAAAGCTCTGAGCTCCCATGTTATCGATTCCAAGCTAATATGGGAGTGGCAAAGAAAACTGAATGAAGTAGGCAAGCACAACAGGGTCTATTTGGTCACTTGCCAAGAAAGGAGCGCAAACCCCGTTTATTGGCCCAAAACCCTACTGTGGGGTTGGCAGATACAACTACAAATGTGAATTTCGGACAAAAGAAGGAACTGCAAGAGTTTTTTCTGGAGATCGCTGCACCTCCTCACCGGTTCACAGGGCACTGAGGCCTTATGAAGCATATTATGAGATTAGGTGCTAGCAGAAACTGACGAGTGCAGATTCTATTGAGAGGAGGATGAAACTCCTGATCACTTGATTACGGAATGCCTCACCATCTCAAACAAACGCAAGTAATGCTTTGGGCAACAAATCTGCAGGAGCGAGGACGTAGCCTCCTTGAAGCCATCCCAGATACTGCAGTTCACCGAACTCTGGAACTGGAAGGCGAACTGAAGATGGTGACGACATATTATATACCTTATTGTAGCCCATACACGCTCAATATTATTGTACAATGTTTTGATTTGTGCAATTAATTGATCGTATGTGAGCGATATTGTTGGTTGCGCAATATATTGCACAACCATCAATATCGCTTCCATACGAAACTATTTTTTGCACTAACCAACATATTGTACAAAAATTGGCTCAAGCCCTGTAGATAGGAGCTTTTTGGCGCTCTTGTTCAAACAGACACATTATATCTCCGAAAGTATTGGTTTCTCAGCGTTGGGAATTATATCAATGAATTCCTATGGTAGAACTGCATCACGAAAGAAATTAAATTTAAAAATTGGTTCAAGCACTGACGTGAAGTCAGAAGCTTTTGCGCGTATGTTCTATTGTCCATGCTTCTGTATTGGACACCCTTAATCGAATTTACCATGGTAAATTCGATTAAGGTTGTCCAATACAAAAGAATGGACAATAGAACATACGCGCAAAAGCTTCTGACTTCACGTCAGTGCTTGAACCAATTTTTTTTTTGTGATTTTAATGAAATTTTCTAGGGGTACGGTTCTTAAAATTTTTTTTCTCGTCATTTTTTTCAAATTTTCTAGGGGTACGGTTCTCACAAAATTTTAAACACGTCTTTATGTTGATTTTCTACTACTAGTTACCAAACTTCAATTCGATCGAATATTTATTTTTTGAGTTATCAAGGTAATAATATTCCAGATGGGTATAATTGGGAAACCGTTAGACCGATTATGCCCCAAATTGAACTCAACTCTCCCTTTCGGATACGCAACCTTCCCTGAAAATTGCAAGTCCCTATCTCCTTTCGTTCGAAAGTTATCGAGGCAACGGTCACCCATCTACTGAACTCACACAAGAATGCTCGATTCTCCAACAATATTTAACCGATCGTATTAAAACTTGAAAATTGGCAGTATAGTTAGGTTATGAAGGTTCTTGCAAAATTTCAGCAATTTCGAACGATTAGTTACTGATATATAGAACTTTTTTTTTTTATTTTCAAAGATTTATTTAAAATTTTCTACAAACGCTATCCTCACAAAATTTTGCGAACGTTTCCGCATTGGCATTCTACAACTAATAACCATGTTTGAATTCAATCGGTTCAGTATTTTTCGAGTTAATGAGGAACAAAAACCACAAAATTTCATAAAATTTCAGATGGCTATAACTCTAAAACCGTTTGGCCGATTAGACTCATAATCAAACTGAAATGTCGCGTTGTGGTGTACATCCTAACCTGAAAACTTGAGGCCGCTATCTCTCTCAGTTCTCAAGTTATCGTGACAACAAAAATATTTTTTAATAATTTTTTAATAATTTTGTAGCCATACGATTCGCACAAAATTCCACAAACGTGCTTAGGTTCATATTCTACAACTACTCACCAAGTTTCAATTCGATCGGATTCATATTGGTTGAAAACAAAATTATTACTTGGAAACCACTGGGCCGATTATGCCCATTAACGAACTCGTCCGTCGTATTGGGATGCGCCACCCACCCTGAAAATTTCAAGTCGCTAGCTCTTTTCGTTCTCAAGTTATCGTGGCAACGGCCGGACGGCCGGACGGCCGGACGGACAGAATCAAATTTGACATCGAATTCTTCATTGGGGAGTCGAACTTAATCGTTTGAGACCATTTTCGTCAAAAAATTCGAAAGTTACAGACATTTGGGCAAAACTATAACGCGATGTTCCCCAGAACATACGCGCAAAAAAGATTCCTTTAAAAAAAATGCTTCAAAAATTATCTTAAAAAAAAAGGGAAAAATACAATGCTTCAATACTTTAATGCTTCAAAAATTGTCATTAGATGTATTTATCAAGATTAAATGAGCAACCTGCAGTAATTCAACCTCGTGGAATGGGTTGTTGCAACTTACACTCGGTGCATAGTTTTCACAACTCGAAATACCTAAGGAAAGTATCATCGAAATGTCTAGAGCAAGGCTGGAGAGAATCATAGCAGATTGTCCATTTATTCCTAATATTTGAGTAGGTTGTGGATTACGAACAAATTATTTTAATAGTGTATACAGGAACATGTCTCACTACTCAAGGAAGTAAAACGTAATATTAACCTCAGTGGTCAAAGAACAGTAGTTTCTTTTGATGATTCCATTATGTTCTTCTATCCTATTACCCCCATAAACGACATCAAAACAGTCTTGTATATATTTCACAAATTCAAGAATCGAATACTTGATTTCCAAGAGAAAATATATAACTACGAATTGACAATCTCTAATAGCTAGAAAAGATGATATTTATGAATAGTGAACACAGGCAGAATCTGTGTTCACATTATGCGAATACATAGAACTTACGCTGTATTATTGAAACTTTGAAACATCATATCTCCGAAAGTATTAGTTTGTTAGAGTTGAAAATGATAACAATGGATTTTTATGATGAAACTGCATCAAAAATTTTAATTAAAAAGTTTTAATATAAAAAAAAATATTTTTTTTTTTGTTACTCCGAAACTATTACACCGATTTTGCCCAATAACGAGCCTGACCGAGATATTCAACCCTCAAACCTACTCTGAAATTTTCAACTGTCTAGCTCAATCCGTTCGAGAGTTATCGTGTTAACATCCGGACAGAATCGATTTCGACCACGGATTCTTGATCAGTGAGTCAAACCAAATCGTTCAAGACCATTTTGAGCCAAAAATTCGAGAATTACAGACATTTGGGCAAATTGATATCGACTGTTCCGAGGAACAAGAGCGTCAATGACATTGACTGTATAGGGGCAACCGTCAATATATTGTGCAACCCACATTGCACAATATTATTGAGCGTGTATGGGCTGCTTTATGTCGCAGTGCAACGTTACCCCCTATAATAATATATAATATACAATCTTTAACGGATACTTTGGGAGGTTACTTCACTACTATATATCTTAAGAATAACTGTCAACAAAAATAATTCTGAAGATTTACGCTTACACCCGGTTTCTGAAAGACTGGTCAAAGTTAACAGAACTGTTAATGTCAAATCAGTCCGAGTTTTCGCGCTTTGCGCAACTCAGATGAGGGTTAACAAGAGATTGATCACTGATTAGTTAACATTTCTGTTGATCAGCCTTTCAGAAACCGGGGGTTAGTGTCTGATGAAGGAGTCTGAACAAGCGTTACAAAATAGTTCTTTTATCGTTGATGTTGTTTCGTTTCTGTTTATTAGGCATCATTGTTTTTTATATTGCTTCTGGCGAATATCTTGTGTGAAGGATCGTGCAAAATTTCAGTGACATCTGATCTGTGTTATAGGCCAAAAAATCCATTGAGATCCTGAATCTCCTATGAACGTTGCAGGTTATTTTTTAACCTTAGAACATAGAACTATGTTATGAGAATTCTACTAATCCCTTATCATATTATATTCCATATTGTGAATTCTGATATTATTCTTTCCACTCCATCAGAATACGTTCAATATATCATATTTTACATATTTCGCGCCAGTATTGCGGTTGCTTGCGCTTTTTCATTGTTCGTTGTTTATATTATATAGAATATTTTCAATTTCAGTCAAACCTAAATTCTAGGAGTACCAATTTTTTAAAATAAGTCTATAAGTACCAAGATTAACTCGTGTCGAATCGTGTTAGGTATTACATTTTGATTTAAAATATTTTTTTAAACAAATTGCTCTTCCATCATAAAAATGACACGACCACAGGTATGGCATTTCTAATTCTATATCAGTTCAAACTGCGTCTTGAAATTCGTTTAAAAATATATCACCGTTGAAGGGTTGGCTATTCGAGTGCAAGAACATTGGACCAGTAAACTGATATTATTGTAATATTTCGATTTTTTCCAATGTCTCCAACTCTATAGATCCAATGTAGTTTGAATGTAGAAAAATTGGTTCAAGCCCTGTGGACAGGAGCTTTGGCGCTCTTGTTCAAACTTTGACAAATCATATCTTCGAAAGTATTGTTAAGAGCTGGGAATTATATCAATGGATTCTTATGACAGAACTTCATAATAGCAGAAATTGAATTCAAACATCATAAAAGAATTTAAATTCAACAAGAGTGCCAAAAATTATTGATCCGAAACCAATAGACCAACTCTACTCAACAACGAACTCATCTGAGATATTCGTTCCTCAATTCTATGATGAACGATATATTTTCTCCTCAAATCCACTCTGAAAATTATATTATATCAACTGAAACTTCGTCCAATATTTCAGTTTTGTTCTTACTGGAGATATTCTGAACTCAATATTATTAACTTACCATTACCGTTCCCATCATGGATTAACCATAGGCATTAAATATCAAAATTTACATATCATGTCTCAGGAAAATAAGTTGACATGTATCAACACAGATCATATAATAATAATTCATAGATATAATAATTATCGCATTCTATGAATACACAGAAGTTCGATTTATTGTTGAAATTTTGAAAAATCATATCTCCGAAACTGTACTTGTTTAGATTTAAAAAGACTTCAATGGATTTCCATGGTAAAACTGCATCTTGAGAAAAACTTATTTTGAAATTTGTAATGTAACAAAATTTTTTTTTGTTACTCCGAAACCATCTAACCGATTTTGCCCAATAATCCCTCAAGCTATTCTGAAAATTTCAACCGTCTTGCTCATTCCATTCGAGAGTTATCGTGTTAACGGCCGGTCGGACGGCCAGACAGAATCGATTTCGAAAACATATTCTTGATCAGTGAGTCGAACCAATTCGTTTAAGACCATATTCAGCCAAAAATTCGAAAATTACAGACATTTTGGCAAATTGATAAGCACTCTGTTCCGAGGAACAAGGGCGCCAAAAAGGTTGTAAAATTGGATTTTGAAGGCTTTCTCAAAATTTTAGTGATATCTGACGGATAGTTTCTGAGTTATCTACAGAATTTTTTACGATACAACGAAATTTATTTTGCACAAGTCGGTGTCGTGTTCAACTAACCACCTAGTTACAATTCAATCAGATCAGTATATTTCGCTTTTTTGGGAAAACGACATTCCATACGGCTGTAACTCCGAAACTAGGCGGATTTTGCACATTAACGAAATTAACCAGTGCCTTTGGATTCCGGACCTATCCTGCAAATTTCAGCTTTTGAACTCATTTCTTTCGAGAGTAATAGCCTACGGACGGTGTAATGGACATAATTAAGTTTGAGCTTGTATTCTTCATCATTGAGTCAGAAGTAATCGTCTAAGAACATTTTCGACCGAAAATTCGACAATTACAGATATTTGGGCAATGTCCCTCTATTCAGGGAAACAAGCGCCCCAAAAATGGTATTCATGGAGAATTGAGATTCGGATTTCGCGACAAGCCTTTGCCACACGCTCCATTATGCCTTTCCGCTTGAATAAAACATATGGGTTCAAGAGTTGAGTGGATTTTTTCAATTCTTCACCATAGATTACATGATCACTTGTACATGGGGAATTCCTACAGCAGTAGCATCGAAGATTAAACCAAAAGATTTGCAGAAATTTTCAACCACATCAAAGAACTAGCCCACATTTAGTTTGGAGTTCTTTCTATACAGGGTGAGATTTCAAGTTGTACATTTATTTATACTTCTTTCCTATACCATTTTTCCAGATTCCGCTCAGGTAGAAATACACCAGCTGATGGAATTGCAAAAAAATCAGTTTTCCTTTTGAAATTTTGGCATGGTTATTCAGAATTCACAGTTTGGGATATTAATCACTCGTCAGCATTCCTCCTAAAACGTACCATTTTCGAGATATTCTCCATTGAATGGTTTAAAATGTGATGAAATTTGCAGAAATTCGACTGCTTTTATGGATCAAGCCCTGAACTAGAATCACAGGTGATTTTTGCTTGAAGTCAGGTTGTCGTCATCTAAACAGACACAGGAAATCAAGAAAGATTATTCAAATATGATCAAAGTAATGAAAGTATGATTTTTGTGCATTAGTTATTTTCCAAATTGGCCTAATTATCATATTAAAACGGTATTAATTTGGTGTAGTTGACCATTATCTTATAGTCAAATTTTAATTTCCTCATCTATGACAGTCCCTGATAACCAATTCCGGACAAGAATAATTTGAGTCATTTTGATCACTCAACTGTAAATTTAACATTAAGTTTAACATACGAAAATGGTAGATAAGTGGTGTCATCTGCTACTTACTCAGCTCTAATTTATTTGGAGCTAGCCTCCTGGATATTTAAAGAAAAAAAAATTCTTCTAGTTTCATCACTTCCTTTACTTTAAAGTCTAATATTTATTAAAAATGGGTAAAACAGGCAATAGTTTGATTTTTTTCTTTATTGTTGGCAGATTGTTATAAAATTAATGCTTTAGCTTTAGCAGATGATGTGTATGTCGTTGAACTCCTCCTAAGTGACCGATTTTGATGATTTTGTGTGTGTTTTTGAGTGAGGCCAGAGTTTTGAGTCACAATCAGACCCAGTAGGAGGAGTCGAAATTTGATTATGGAATATTTGTTTTATTGTTTAGTACGAAATGGTGGATACGGTGACATAGTTATTAGAACATCGACTCTCAGAGCCCAGGAGATGTAACTTGGATATTAATACTAAGTTCAGTCAGTATTACACTGTTTCTAAAAATAAAGCTCCAAGACATATTATATTAAAGATAATTAATGTGTGAAGGATTTTAAAATGTAATTAAAAAATATACTTTACGGGATTCGTTAGCTGTAGTATTGTTCGTTAGCATTCGTTAGCATTGAGTATTCCACATAGATATCAACTTAAAGAAATTGCTTATATTTATGTGATCTGCAACCAAATTGTTATACTAAGCACCAATTACACGAAAAAAACAGGCTCTTCTGCCAAATGTACCTACTAATTTCATGCATCAAAGTTTGTCCGGACATGTCACTAGATTTGATGAGCTTAGGATAGCAAGAAATCGGAGTCAGTTTCTGATTTTGCTTTGGGCAATAGAAAATCGCACAATGATAATGTCAAAACCAAATTATAGAAATATCACTCTTACGTGAAATATCATTTAGAATGTAGTATATTGAAAATTCGAATGTTGAAAAAAACGATTGCTGATTATAGCAGGAAATACGATGTTCAAGCAGGACAACATATTTCCGCTCCGATAGTAAGTATTTAAATTTTGCGAGAACCTTCAAAACCTAACTTTACGGCCAAGTTTCAAATCAGGACACGATCAAATCTATCTTGGTGGAGATCTGAGCAGCCTTGGGTGAGTTCAGTAGCTGGATGGGTGACCGTTTCCACCATCAATTTCGAACGGAGAGGGATTGCAATTTTAGGGTAGGTTGTGCATCCGAATGGGACAGTTAAGATCGTTGTTGGGCATAATCATTCGGACGGTTTCGGAATTATACCCATCAGGAATATTTTTTTATCGATGAAAAATACAGATCCGGTCGAATTGAAACTTGGTAAGTAGTGGTAGAATACCGATATCAAGACGTAATTTTGTGAGGATTTTATTAACAAAATGTAAAAAAATTATGAAGAAATATTAGTTTATTACGATAACTGTAGAAGGGAAAGATATAGCGACTTGCAATTTTCAGGGAAGGATGCGCATCTGAATTCAACATTCAATTTTGTTAATAGGCAAAAACGGCCAAAAGGTTTTGGAGTTTAACCCATCTGAAATTTTGTTGTTCTGACCTCTATAGCTCAAAATATACTGATCCGCAACAATTAATTGTAGAATGTCGATGCTCTAATTTTCGCGGACTTTCTTGAATATCGTATCCTGAAATTATAATATTGAAAATATTTCGAAGGAAAGTCATGACATAACAGGATCGGTTCCCGTGGCCTAATTTGTTCTTTTTCGTTATTTTTTTCATTTATATCGGAATAATAACTTTGATAAATAGTATATCTACTAAATTTAAGTCGATATTTAAATAAAATCACTTGAGACGTGATTTTTTTCTTATATTATTAGATATTTGCAGAATTTCAATAGCGATAGAATACGTAATATGTCAGAATTAAAAATTCTGTGATTTTAAACGATTCTCACATTACTCAAGTCATTAAAATGGTATGAAATGTATTCATATCTTATAAAAGCTGAGGGAACCTTCTATATTGATGGTTAATTTGATCAAGAGTATCCATTGAGATTCTATTATTCAGATGGTACGGTTTGTTATTCGAGAGCTCCGATATAGAAGTCTATTTTTGCATAATTAAGTTAAACATGAATTGGAAGATTAGTCAATCTGTGATTGAAAACTTCAGATATACAGTGCGTATCAAAAGCTACGCACCAAGAGGAAATTTTCTCGCCTGTATAGTTTTTTGAAATTTTGGTTATCAGGAAACCTGCCAAAATTGACGTTTTTTTGGTAAAATTATCAAAAGACGTAGAAATCAGAATAATATCAAAAAGTTTCTAGAAGAAATATTGCTCAGAATTTCATTTTATACCAAACTGCCAATTTTCATTGTGAAATTTCGAAATTTTTTGATATCAATATTTTGATGGCAGCTCGTTAGAGGAAGCTGTGGGCTTTGCGGAAATTTGAAAAATAATTCAGAAAGTAATTCTAATGAAACAGATATTATCAAAATTCAAATAAATTTTATATCAGTTTGATGTTCCTCATTAATTGTGATTTCTATAGTGAAAACCTCACAATCTTGGTGCAAACCGAATCATACTTGAGCAATTAAGTCCACAAACAGCTTATATCTTGTTAATTACTCTTGGAACATCATGAGAAATTGAATTATTCGATTTCACATCTGAAGAATACTTCTCAAATCCTTCAACTTGCTTGTGGGAGTATTCATTCAACTTATCCTGTGAGAAATTACATTGAAAACACGTTTTCCTGTAGGTGAATTGGGCGGTATTCGGAGCATCCTTGGCCAGCGCGTTCTCCAGATTTAACACCATTGGATTATTTCCTTTGGGGTTATCTGAAGAATAAAGTATATTCACGAAGACCTCTCAACTCAGTCGATGAACTCGAGGAAGTTATCACCAACGAAGTCCGGGAAATTCCAAGGAGGTTTCTCAGAAATGCGGTTGAAGAAATAACTAAAAGGACCATAATATGTATGGAGAGAGAAGGGGGCCATGTTGAAATATGAAAGTCTTCCATTGATCTTTTTTATTTTTGTTAGGTCAATTAGTATCCAAGTATCCGCCGTTAGCTGATTTAAATAAAGTAAAATTAAGTTTGCATTGATTGCGAGGTTTTCTCATTAAATAAATAATTTTCATGTGTAGGTATTAGTCTTTGCGCCTGTCAACTAGAGTTCATTTTCACACGTGTGTTTGTTCTAGATGAGGTCCGTATTGCGTTTCTAGTGGTATTTGAGTGAATAAATTCAGAAGCGATTTCAGAGGGTTGGAGAAATATTCTTCAGATGTGAAATCGAAGAATTTAAATTTTTTATCATGTTCCCAGAATAATTAGCAGGATATTAGCTCTTTGCGCATTTATTTTCTCGAGTATAATTCGTTTTGCACCAAGAATGTGAGGTTTCCACTATAGGAGTCGTATTTTATGAGTAAATAGTAAATAAATATAAACTTTATTTGAATTGTTATAATGTTTCTTTCATTGGAATTACATTCCATTATTTTTCAAATTCACACAGTTTCCTCTAAGGAGCTGTCATCAAAATATTAATATCAAAAAATTTCGGAATTTTACTATGAAATTTGGCAGTTTGGTATATAATGAAATTCTGAACAATATTTTTTCCAGAAACTTTATGATATTTTTCTGATTTCTACGTCTTCTGATCATTTTTCTAAAATGTCAATTTCGGCAGGTTTGCAGAGTAACACGATTAATGACATGAATTTCAAAAATTATCGTTTCCTGAGCACCAACTTTCCCGAAAACCAAAATCTCAAAAAACTCTACAGGCGAGAAAATTTCCTCTTGGTGCGTACTTTTTGAAACGCACTGTAAAAGTATTGGCGATTACTTTCCGGTTTGAGAGGTGAAAAAGGTTGATAAATCGTGCAAGATTCTGAATCGTCCTGAATCGAAAGAACCCGGATTTTCAATGTGGTCGTTTTTGTGACAAATTTTTTCATCTCAATGTATCAACATCATCGGCAATATGCTTGATAATTTGCGTTTGTGAAAATGTCATGTGGGCTTGTTTGAATTGTCGAGATTCCCACTCTGTTCCACATCTGTTGGAGAATCCTCGAATCCTCCTTCACATTATAATACTGGTGACTCAACGTCACGTGCTCTTGAGGAAGTTCACAACTCACTAAAATCTGTGAATCAAAGGCCATACTCCTGGAGGCTGTAGATTTTTGTAATCATAAGATCTCCAAGTTCGACAGGGAAATTAAGAAATAGAATGAGTACACGCGGAAAATTGTTCAAGTGTATGAGAAAAACAAAAAAATGAAAACGGAAATAAACAACCCACAATCTAGAATGAACGATCTGGAACAAGTCTCTCGACTATACAATATTGAAATACAGGGAGTCCCAGAAAAAAAGGCGAGGATTACACCGTTTGTTTGGAGAAATTAGCTTGCACAAAAACTGTACTTTAGTTCCAATACTGTTGATTATGTTCAAAGAGTGCGATCCAATCGAAATACCTCTATAAGTAGAATACAAAATATTGTGGTTAAATTCAATTCAAGGAAAGAAAGAGACCGTTTCCTTATGGCAGCGGAGACCAAGCACATCAAAAATGGCCTTTCATCTAAGTTGACGATCGCGGTTATTTCAGACTAGCTGTGCCCGCGACTTCGTCCGCATACAATTGTGATTTCGGGCTTCGTCTTGATCTGCGTCATTTTCTGTTATTACAAAACTTCTGCGTAAACTATATTTTTTGTTTTATTTTCTGCAGGCAGAACAACATATTGGTTTTCTCCGCAACCTGATCTTGACAACGCGACATATAGTTGTCCATGGGAAAAGCAGTCTTGGCGTAAATCGATCCCCACGTGTTTAAATGTTTGCCCCTGTGACTTATTAATTGTAACGGCGAAAGATAGCTTAAGGGGAAATTGAATTCTTTTAAAATTGAAAGGCAAATCATTCGGGATCATCGGAATTCGAGGTATAAGCACTGTTTGACCAACTGCTGGACCAGTCAAAACTATTGCAACGATCACGTTATTACGAAGAAATTTTACTTGAAGTCGGGTCCCGTTGCACAAATTTGGTGGATTCAGATTTCGAAGGAGAATTATTGGGGCACCTATTTTCATCTTAAGGGAATGTGGAGGAAGGCCACTTGGGTTTAAAGAATTTAGAAACTCCTGTGGGTAATGGACCACATCTTCTTGATCCATTACATTATCAATAGATGTGTATGTGATTATATCTCCTGGAAGTTTATTTAAAATTATATTATTGATTTCGTCCACGCTACTGTTTCTCGCCGCTAATATTGCCCTTTGACACATCCATTGGTGATCTTTATTTTGTATTTCGCTGATGTCAGGGTAAACTTTTGATATCAAATCCTCAATGTTATTTAGCCTTACTGCTAAATCGCGATCAATTTCGATTTTATTGTGCAAATGAGGTATTTTTCCGTCTCCTACTGAAAGTAATTTTGAAGGGAAAGTTATTCTACCTCCCCCCAAATGGGCTCTCATATTTGTCAATAATTTTAAAATATGAACAGACTTCCATAATGGAGAACTTTTAAGGCAAGACTTTACAATGTCTGCTCTAGTTCCCCTTACTATTACGGGTAAAGTTTGTCGAAAGTCCCCAGCAAACATGACAGTAATCCCACCCATGATTTTATCACAGGTTCTAAGATCTCTTAGAGTTCTGTCTAGAGCTTCTACGTGAGCTCTATTGATCATGGTACATTCGTCCCAGATTATTAAGCTGACGTCTTGTAATACTTTTCCCAAAGGGCCATTTTTACGTATAGAGCACACGCTATCTTTCTCTAAAGAAACAGTCAGGGGCAGTTTAAAAGTGGATTGAACTGTGCGTCCACCTGCTAATAAAGTTGCAGCGATACCTGACGACGCTACTGCCAAGGCTAGTTTTCCCTGAGACCTTACTTTTGCCAATATAAGATTAGTAATAAAGGTCTTGCCGGTCCCACCGGGAGCATCCAAAAAGAACATTCTTCCTTCATTAAAACGAACACTTCGTAGAACACCATTATACGCTGTCACTTGGTCATTAACTAATCTTGGTTCATTTTGAATAATATACTGATTTAATTCATTTATATCATATGGTTTTCGCAACGCTACTTCTAACGGGTCCAAAAGCGAATTATTTCTTTTTGATGCAGGAAGCCCAAAATCGGTTAGGGATTTCTCGCAAATCTCATGAATTTTATCTTCAAGTATGATTAGTCCATCATTGTATACATCATCATTATATGCTAATGTCATATCCTGATTCTCATTACGAAGTGTGTTTAATATATCTTCACATAAAGCATTACGAAATTTATTCCATAACTCTAAGGGGTCAGATGGTTGGCAAAATATAAGAATGATGGTAAATAATTCCCTTAACTTTGTAGCTGGCTCGGATATGACAGCATCGGACATGGTATTTTGCCAATGTTCATCTCCCTCCGGTGAACCTAATTCCTTGCAAGCGCCTTGATAAGTTTGGAAAATAACACCATGCACGGTTCTTAGATGTTCAAATGACATTGGACCGCGAACATATTGCAGTAACATTCTTAAATAAAAACATTCAGTTTGAGTTGGATGAATGTTGTAAACACGGCCTAAAGTTGTGTCTTTTTTTACTCCGGGATATCCTTCAACATCTTGCCCACGTCTTCTTCTAGAAAATGAATTTCTTTTCCACACGTAATACTGGGGAACTTCGTGATATAAAAGGGTTTTTGCAAAATCGTCGATTCTGCAAAGATCAAAGAACGCTGTAAGTGTCGTCGATGAAGGATTGTTAACACGATCTTGGAGATTTTCATTATTATGAAAATATACTCTTTGTCCATTTTCCAAATGAACTGCTAAATGAACTACTGCCGGAAAACGTTCATGAATAGAAAATTGGAAAATTCTCCAGAATGCTTCCTAGGAACTTATATAGCGACCATTTAGATATTTTTCTACTTCAGTCAACACAATATCTCGGGGACCTTTGTCTTCATCCATTAAAAGAACAGCTACTTCATCTACTACCGGCGCATTATACCGACCTTGATGCTCGTTAGGAGGTTGCATATCAGCATGAATAATAAGTTTTAAATCATTCGGTGGTCTATTTTCCAGATTGTACTTAAAACTTTGAATATACGTATTATGATCGTGAAGATATGTTTGAAGAACGTCGATAAGATCGATTTGCAAGCTTGGGTTTAAATTTGAGCGCAAGGATATCTGATCTGCATGGGAAACAAAATATATTTGCAAAAATTCGGGTTGTGCACTTTCAGCTGGAAGTAAGTCACCGATCAAATGATAAACTTGCCCTTGGACTTTAAAAGTGGGCATAAAGTTTCCCTCACGAATTTCTTTGGCACCAAATGAAGTCATCTGAAATAGTGTATTATATTGTCTTGAGTGATTTAAGAAATGCTTTGATGATGGATGTGAGCCTGATATCAGTCCTTGTAAAACGGATGTTGGTTGCGGAATTATAGGTATATTTACTTTGCCACCACTACAACACAGTCCAGGAGCTTCCGCCGCCTATTTTTTTGCTTGGCATAAGTTGCATATTTTATCCATTCTGCCAATATCAATATAATTTAGCCCAGTATAGTCAAGGGTACAATCATAAACAAAAGCACCATTCAATAAACTATGTTGCCCGCGTGTTCTATTCCTTGCTGATCGGGCATTTTGCTGTGCTAATCGATGGGATCGTTCAGCGCTTGATTCCCGATCACGGCTAGCCAAAGTTCGTGAGTTCTGTGAAGCCAAACGTTGAGATCGTTCAGCGCTTGATTCCCTATGTCGGTTCGCTAAAGTTAGGAAATTTTGTGAGGCGAGACGCTGCGAACGTTCAACGCTCGATTCTCTATCATGGTTTTGTTCATTGATTGCTCTTTGAGTAGCCAACCTATGCATATTTTCATCCTCAGTTTCATTGCTGCGCATAACTCGCAGCCGCTTTGCATTAGCAGTCTGCCGAGAAAGCTGAGATCTTCTTCTAGGCATTTCAAGAACGTAGAATATGAAAACTTGACTTAAGAAACGTAAGACTAATAATTAGGAACCTAATTATTTGTACCTGTACTTGGTACTTACGTAAATTGAATATTTTGTCAAAAGAATAACCGTAAAATGAAAATAAGGTAAACTAACTAAACCTAAGAATAAGTAGACGACACTTATTAACAGGTAACAAAAAGAAGTGTTAATATTAGAAACAAAATACTATCCTAAAACGAAAAATACCTACTATATAGAAAACAACTACAAAATGAAAATGTGTTTGAAAAGTATAATTAGAATGATATTATGGCAAAAGCAAATTAGCGCAGTATCCAACCATTCAGTAGGGAGCCGACTGTAAGAGTGTGCCGCTCTTTTTTTTTTTTTTTTTTTTTTTTTTTTTTTTTTTTTTTTTTTTTTTAAACAGGAGAAACCTTTTATAGGCGAACCTTGAACGGAACAGTGTGGGAGTCCATCTTCTCCTGAAGATGTTTACCTCACTAAAACTCCTGTCTCCATCAGGGCGTCGATGGGTGTTTTGAGTTAGTATTCAATACTTTTACTCATGTTGTCTCTATTTTTATTTCCTTCTTGAATGTGTTGTTGAAGTGTTACCTCTTCACTTCGTTAGATGTCGGTTTCTTCATTGTCCTCCGACAGGTAATAGTGCCAATTTTGGCCGTTTGATCTTTGTGGGTTCTTCTGGGTCATAGTCCAAAGCTTCTCTAAGTGTTGGGTTCGTGTGGCGTTCTGTGTTTTCCAGGATCCTCTTGTTCCTCTGTCGTATCTGTTCTTCTATCGTGCTCACCTCTAGGTCTTGCCGGATGTTTCTATTCCTGATGAACCAGGGCGCATCAGTTATCTGTCTCAGGAGTTTGTTCTGGGCTGTTTCCAGTTTCTTCATGTGGCTTTTTGCTGTCTGTCCCCATGCAGTTGAACAGTACAACATGCGTGGTACAATTATTGACTTGTATAAGCGTAACTTGTTGTTTATACTGAGCTTATTGTTTCTAGCAATTAGCGGATACAGTTCTATTTTTCTCACAGCAACTTTCTGCATAATATAATCGATGTGGTCTTTCCACGTGATTTTTCTATCAAATATTACACCCAGGTATTTGATTTTGGCTTTCCAGGGAATCGTTTCTCCGTCTATCTCTATTTCTTCTGTGGGTAATGTTCTTTTCTTGCTGAATACAATAGCCTGTGTCTTTCCTGCATTCACTTTTATTTTCCATTTCTCCATCCATTCCAGGATGATGTCAATTGCCGTCTGTGCATATCGGGTTCCTAGGTTCAAGTTCCTTGAGTGTGCCAGGATTGCGGTGTCATCTGCGTATGTGAACACTTTTGTGTCGTTGGGGAGTCCATTCGGTATATCTGCGGTGTATAAATTATACAACTTCGAAGATAGTACTCCTCCTTGTGGAACTCCTCCTGTTATGGGAGTTTTTCGGGATCTATTCCTTCCAATTTTCACTTGGAACGATCGGTTCTTCAGGTATTTTCCAATTATCTTTATGATTGGTAGGCTTATATTGGCTTCTTTCATCTTGAATATCAATCCTTCATGCCACATCTTGTCGAATGCTTTCGAGACATCTAGGAATGCTGCCACGTTCACGTGTTTTCTGTTTATGTTGTGGATTATGTTTTCCGTCAGTCTTAGTGTCTGGAGTTCTGTTGAGTGTCCAGCTCTGAATCCATATTGTTCTGGTGGGATCACTTTCTTCTCTTCCAGTTCATCTTCTAATCGTCGTAGTATCAATTTCTCTACCAGTTTTCCTAGTGTGCATAGCAAGCTTATCGGTCGGTGGTTCTGCGGGTATAGTTGGTCCTCTCCTTGCTTCGGGATCATAATCACTGTGGCATTCTTCCAGGCTTCAGGGAAGTATAACAGTCTTAATATGCCGTTGCAGATGTTCACGATGAATTCCAGGTATTCCATCGGTAGGTGTCGTAGTTGAGTGTTGTTTATTCCATCTTCACCGGGTGCACTCTTCTTTTTAAGGTGTTTGATTTCTTCTTTCACCTCGTCGATTGTTGTAGGTCTTATTCGTTCATCTGTATCTGTTTGCAGTATTCGTGCTGCTGTTCTTTCCACTTCCTCTTCGAAATCGATGTCGTCGTCTGGGGTGCGATGCGGTGCAAATTGCAGCTCTAGCGTCTCAGCAAATGCGTTCGCTTTTTCTTCGTCGGCGTATACTATGCCATTTACCCCGTGTAAAGGCCGTGATCTGTTGCACCTTTTCTTCAGGATTCGATTTAATCGCCACATTGGTTTATAGTGGGCGTCTTGTTCTTCGCAGTCTTCGTTGATGCTTTCAAGTAGCACTTGCCATTTCTCGTTCCTGTACTTCTTTATTTCTTCTTTGACTAAGTTTGCTAGTCTGTTGGCCTCTCTCTTATCTTCGGGATAAAGTGTTCTTTGTGCTATTCTTCGTGCTCTATTTTTGTTCCTGATTAGAGCTTTCAATTCAGGGGGTAGTTTGTTGACGTCTTTGGCACACTTCTTGATTGTTTTCGTGGCTTTTCCTAGTGAATTTTGAATTTCCTTGGTCACTTTGTTTACTTCTAGTTCGATGTCGGTGGTAGTTCGTAGATCCGGTGGAACTCTCTCGGTATTCTTCAGTATTTCGGTGAATTTTCTCCAGTCGATTCTTCTTTCTTCCTGTTGTTGAGGTATTGAGTTCCAGTGATCCAGTGTAAGAATAACTGGATTATGATTGGAGCTCAGTACCGCCTCGGTGTCTATGGTGGTGGGTTGATTGACGTTATTCGTAATAAAAATGTCTAAGAGATCTGGTCTACCTGTTGACCCGTAGAACGTCGGTCTGTCCGGTCCGATTACCGAATAATTATTTGATTCCGCGTGAGCCGCTAATGTTCTGCCGCGCGTAGTAGTTACTCTGGAGTTCCAGATGCTGTGTTTAGCGTTCAAGTCACCGCCTAAAATTATTTCGTTGGGCGAAGGGAACATTTCGTCCAAGTCGGAAGTTAAAAGTGTTTTTCTAGGCGCGTTATATGCGGCTATGACAGTTATTGTTCTGTTGCCAGCCATATATATGTTAACCGCGGCGTTTTCTAAGTTTTCCGTATTGAAATTATTAATCCGCTGGTGCGCTATGGAGTTCTTAACGAGTACGGCTACTCCGCCTCCTTGATTTGTTCGATCACTCCGGTATATCGCGAAGTTCGGTAAAGCTAAATGAACTTGGGGGTCGAGCTTTGTTTCGCTCAGTAACGCCACGTCGATATTTTCTTCGGATAAATAATCCCCAAGCTCTAGAATTTTGTTCCTGATGGAATTCGCGTTCCACGCAAGTATCTTTAATGATCGCGGTTTTGATTTATCCAAGACGACTGGCTATCTTGGTCATCAGCACTGTCATTTGTGCCAACATCTCTGCGACTTGATTAGGACTTGTATTTGTTTTCGTACTCTTTTCCGGCGTTGGTTTCGCGGATTGTTTTGCTGCTGAGAGGTAAGATTTACCTTCAACAACTCTGCTTTCCCGAATAATTCTTTTCGGTTGACTTTGGGTCGATGTTTTGGGGGTATTTCCCGGATAATATTTGCACCCACGATAATTAGCGGGGTGAGCAAGCTTGCAGTTGGCGCACACTGCTGGGGTATTTGTGGGTTTCGCGCATTCATTGGACCAGTGTCCTTCGCCGCATTTAACACATCGCGGGAGGATGTGGCAAGTCGATTGAGTATGGCCATAATTTTGGCAACGGTGACACTGAAGGTGTCTCTTCGTTGACCTCTGCGGCTCTACTCTGATTTTGAAGAATCCTAAATAATTCATTTTGAAGATGTCTTTGCTGTCGTCCGTTTTCGGCAGCTTGACCAGCATGAGCGGAAACACATGTTTGATACCTGCTTCCCGTTTATAGAGTTGGGTTACTTGGATTACTTTGAATCCCTGGTCGGTGAGTTGTTGGAATACGGATTCTTCCGTCTCGTGCGACGGGATTCCGCGAATGACTACCCTTAATACTTTCTCGTCATCACGAGTGTAAGTATAAAACTGTTGTCCGTGCCTTTCAAGGCCTTTCGTCAGTTTACGGTGATCGGCTTCTGTCTCTACGTGGATGTGCAGCGCGTTGCTGTTTTCCGTGGCGTATTTGATTTTAATATCGTCGTTCTTTGCTAAACTGGCAATGGCGGGGAATGACGCTTTGTTTAAAATTTTGATTGGTGGAATTCTCTTCACCGGGATCTTTTTGGGGGTAACAGTGGTCTGACTGACCGGAAGTGGAGGGAAGTTAATCAAATTTGAATTCCTAGAGTTCCTTCTCGAATAGGAAACTCTGGGATTGCTGTCGGTAGCAGGGGTATTGTCATTCACGATAACAGACTCTGTTGACATGAGCATGTCGTCATTATCGTCTTCATTTTGAAGAACATCAAATCTGTTTGATGTTCTTACCGGGGAATTTGAGTCTTGGCGTTGAACGCGGGGTCTTTTTCGATTTTCCGTTTTCTCAAACGCATTTTTATTGAGAGGGAAACCTAATTTTTCCGCTATTAGCACGAACAGCTTGGCTAGCGTTTCGCGGTCTCCCGCTATCGTTTCAATAAACGATTCCGCGGTAGAGCCGGCCATTTTCGAATTTTAGTTTCTCAGTAGATAGGGGGTTATATAATCAATATCATAATTTCAATAAAAAATAAAAAAAATATTAAAATATCACAGTCGTAAGACTCACCTGTAGTTTCCTGTGGAACCAACGATCCGAAGATCTGGACTCAACACATCACTACAAACATCACTAACTTGTCACCAGTACCCGTAACGGGTCGATCGAGTCGGCTAACCCGTCAGACGGGTTGAACTTAACAGCACTGCACACTGGTACGGGAGCGCATGCGCACTGATCGGACGAGCACTGAACTGACGTCTGCACTGGACGAAGCCACGACGGAGACTCGAGTGTGCCGCTCGGCGTGGTATCTCGCTTTATATAGGAAAGTATCTCGTAGAGCTACACCCCCTCCAGTTCACCAGCAAGCATCGCGTCTCGCCTATCGGCCAGCGCCGGGTGCCCTCAAAGAATGAATAATTTCCACCGTTTTTTACACATTTACCACTGTATCTTCGCTCCTATTTGTCACAGCGTGATGTTATATAGCCAATAACCTTCCTCGATAAATGGAGTATCCAATACAAAAAGAATTATTCAATTCGAACCAGTAGTTTCGGAGATTAGCGCTTTCAAACAAACAAACAAACTCTTCAGCTTTATATATTAGTATAGATGAGGTTTATATCAACGAGCATGTCACTTTAGCCAACAAGATTTCATTCAGAGAGGCCAGACAGAATGCAAAGACTGAGCATTCTAAGTATGTCTGGGTCAAGGGTGGTTTTATTTACTGCAGGAAAACAGATTTTTCTAGGATTTTCTTCGTCAAGGATCGTGATTCGTTGTATAAGATGTAAGATCACTGTAGTTGTATACGATTCGATTCAATAACAGATTCGTTTTTGCGCGCGTGTTCCGCAAGGAACAGCGTGCTATCATTTCGTCACAATGTCTGTATTTTTCGAATTTTTTTTCGAAAATGGTCTCAAACGATTGGGTTCGACTCCCTGATGAAGAATTCGAGGTCAAATTCAATTCTGTCCGTCCGGTCCGGCCACCCGGTCCGGCCGTTAGCACGATAACTCTCGAACGGAACGACTTAGAGCGTTGAAATTTGCAGGGTAGTTTCGCAGCGTAAATATCTCGGACAAGTTCGTTAACGGGCGAAATCGACCGAGCGGTTTCGTAGTTAAGGCCGTTTTTGATAAAAACGTTTTTTATGGATATTTCCGGAACCGATCACTCGATCTTTTTGAAATTTGGCGTCAGATTGTAGAATCATGACCTTTATATGCCTGCGAAGTTTTGTGTTGAACGGACGGCCCTAAAGTGGCAAAAAAAAAATTTGAAAATTTGAAAATTTTGTTTCCACGATAACTCGAAAAATACTGATCTGATTAAATTGAAACTCAGTAGTTAGATGCAAAAGACCAAAGCAAACACTTTTGCAAAATTTCGTGAAGATCACGTGACATGAAAAAAATAACAAAATCACTACTATTTTGCGGAATACTTTTAATGCTTTTAATGCCGAAACATATGTTTTTGAGGTTCATGCTGCCCTTTCCGGGCATTTTCCGTATTGCGCATGCGCAGATGAGAAGTCCTTTAACTGCTGTAGTTTTCGTCAGAGAGGATTGGGGTTTTGGGGTGGCGGATGATATTCCTCCATAGAATTCAGATCCCTGATGAGGGTCTGCGCATGCGTAGATTAAAGATGCGATATCTTCCGAACCACTAGTGTTGGAGAATCGGAGTTTTTTGTAAGGTGTGTTATTTTGAGAGGACTTTTAGCCGCCAGTAGATTGCGCATGCGCAGAGGAGAAGTGACTATTTTTGGGTTGGATGGGTTATGTTGGGAGTGCTGAGTCGATATTATGAGGTTTTGAAAGAATATTCATAGCAATTCAGTGCAACGACAAGTCAGTTTGGGGGATGTAGCGTTGTTTCCGAGTTAAAGTGTCCGTACCGTGGCCCTGGGGCTAATTTTGAAATTAATGTTACCGCTTACAGGCATTTTTCGTTATGCGCATGAGCAGATCATCAGTGATTTAACTGGTGGTGTTTTCGTCTGAGAGGATTAGGGTTTTGGGGTGGCAGATGCTATTCCTCCATAGAATCCCCTGTTGAGGGTCTGCGCATGCGTGGATTAAAGATGTGATATCTTCTGAACCACTAGTGTTGGAGAATCGGAGTTTTTTGTAAGGTGTGTTATTTTGAGAGGACTTTTAGCCGCGAGTAGATTGCGCATGCGCAGAAGAGAAGTGACTGTTTTTGGGTTGGATGGGTTATGTTGGGAGTGCTGAGTCGATATTACGAGGTTTTAAAAGAATATTCATAGCAATTCAGTGCAAGGACAAGTCAGTTTGGGGGATGTAGCGTTGTTTCCGAGTTAAAGTGTCCGTACCGTGGCCCTGGGGCTAATTTTGAAATTGATGTTACCCCTTACAGGCATTTTTCGTTATGCGCATGAGCAGACCATCAGTAATTTAACTGGTGGTGTTTTCGTCAGAGAGGATTAGGGTTTTGGGGTGGCGGATGCCATTCCTCTATAGAATCCCCTGTTGAGGGTCTGCGCATGCGTGGATTAAAGATGTGATATCTCCTGAACCACTAGTGTTGGAGAATCGGAGTTTTTTGTAAGGTGTGTTATTTTGAGAGGACTTTTAGCCGCGAGTAGATTGCGCATGCGCAGAAGAGAAATGACTGTTTTTGGGTTGGAAGAGTTATGTTGGGAGTGCTGAGACGATATTATGAGGTTTTAAAAGAATATTCATAGCAATTCAGTGCAAGGACAAGTCAGTTTGGGGGCTGTCGCGTTGTTTCAGAGTTAAAGTGTCCGTACCGTGGCCCTGGGGCTGATTTCGAAATGGATGTAACCCCTTACGGGCATTTTTCGTTATGCGCATGAGCAGACCATCAGTGATTTAACTGGTGGTGCTTTCGTCAGAGAGGATTGGTGTTTTGGGGTGGCAGGTGCTTTTCCGCTATAGAATCCCCTGGTGAGGGTTTGCGCATGCGTGGATTCAAGAAGCCGTATCTCCTGAACCACTAGTGTTGGAGAATCGGAGTTTTTTGTGAGGTGTGTAATTTTGGGAGGACTTGCAGCCACGAGTATACTGCGCTTGCATAGATGAGAAGTGAATGGTTTTGGGTTGTTTGGGTTATGTTGGGAGTAATGAGCCGATATTGTGAGGTTTTAAAAGAATATTCATGTCAATTCAGTGCACGGACACAAGTCAGTTTGGGGGAAATAGCGTTGTTTCCGATTTGAATGGTCTGTATGGTGGCCCTGAGGCGAATTTATAAATAACTATATTCGGTAGATCTATATTAAAATGCGTTCGGATTTGGAGAAGATGCAATTTCGTCCCTAACGGAGGACCCACAACCGAATTTTTTTCTGATCTACGGTAAAACTAACAGCCAAACTGTATTGATAGCTATATTTGTTAAAGGAACTTGAAAAAAAAAAAAAAAAAAGCACTGACGTGAAGACAGTACTCTTTGGCGCGCGTGTTCACGGTGGCGTATTTGAATTGAATGATTCAAAAATTAACAGTGCTGTATCTAAGCTGCCATAGAGTAACAAAGTTGGAAAAGAACACAAGTGACTCTCCTTAGTCGCACAAGCTCCTAGAAGATTTGGGAGGGTCAGTATAATCCTAATCATGTTTATAGCACGCGCGCAAAAGCAGATTGACTTAACAATGAAAGAAAAAGTGTAAAAAGTCAATCTGCTTTGGCGCGCGTGCTATAAACATGATTAGGATTATACTGACCCTCCCAAATCTTCTAGGAGCTTGTGCGACTAAGGAGAGTCCCTTGTGTTGTTTTCCAACTTTGTTACTCTATCCTGATGGCAGCTTAGATACAGCACTGTTAATTTTTGAATCATTCAATTCAAATTAGCCACCGTGAACACGCGCGCCAAAGAGTACTGTCTTCACGTCAGTGCTTTTTTTTTTTTCTTTTCATGTATAGGTTATTAGTATATGTGCAGAGGTTTGTGACTTGTCTATGTACAAGGTGTTTCGTCGCGACCGGGAGAGTGCAGTTGGATGTTGTGCTCCAATCTACTTTCAAGAGTGACTATACTGACTATGGATGACTGTTTTCAACAATTTCTATATTCCTTTGAATACCGATAACACTTGCTCTCCTTTATTAGACATGTTATCGTTCGGAGAGTTTTTGGCGCTCTTGTTCCTCGGAATAAAGTGTTTATCAATTTGCCCAAATGTCTGTAATTTTTGGCTGAAAATAGTCTCAAACGATTTGGTTCGACTCACTGGTTAAGTATCCGTGGTCGAAATCGATTCTGTCCGGCCGTTCGGCCATCCGTCCGTTAACACGATAACTCTCGAACGAAAGGAGTTAGAGGATTGAAATTTTCAGGGTAGGTTTGGAGCGTAAATATCTCGGACGAGTTCGTTAACCGGCAAAATCCATCTAGCGGTTTCGGAGCTATGGCCGTTTTTAGTAAAAATATTTTTTATGAATATTTATTAAACCGATCACTCGATCTATCTGAAATTTAGCATCAAATTGTAGAAAAATGACTTTTATACGCATGCGAAGTTCCTTATTGATCAGGTTGCCGCAAAGTGTAAAAATTGATGACTGATTACCATGTTTCAATTGAAACGATTCCGTATTTTTCGAGTTATTTAGCAAATAACAACCAAATTTGAGATGGGTATAACTCCAAAACCGTTTGGCCGATTGTGCCTATAAACGAACTCAAATGCCCCATTCAGATGCGAAAAATTATCCGAAAAATTCAAGTCGGTATCTCTTTCCGTTCTCAGGTTATCGTGACATAAATAATATGTTTTGATGTTTTTTTTTTAAATTTCCTAGTAATAGGATTCTCACAAAATTGTACGAACGTCGTAAGTTTTGTATTCCACAATTACTCACCAAGTTTTATTTCGATCGGACTCGTATTGGTTGAAAACAAAATTATTACTCGGAAACCATTCGGCCGATTATGCCCATTAATAAAATTGTCTGTCGCATTGAGATGCACCACCTTCCTGAAAATTTCAAGTCTCTATCTCTTTGTGTTCTCAAGTTATCGTGGCAACGGACGGCCGGTCAGCCAGACAGAATGAAATTGGTCCTCGAATTCTTCATCAGGGGGTCGAACCCAATCAGTCCTCAGAACATACGCGCAAAAATATGGGAGAGCCCTGATGACAGGGGCTCTGGCGCTCTTGTTCAAACTTTGACAAATCATATATCTGAAAGTAATGTTGTCTCAGAGTTGGAAATGATATCAATGGATTTTCATGATAGAACTGCATCATAAAAAATATTGAATTGAAAAAAGGTGTCATTTAAAAAAATCAAGAGTGCAAAAATTATCAATCCGAAACCACCTGACCAATTCTACCCAATAACGACTTTATCTGAGATGGTCATTCCTCAAATCTACTCTGAAAATTATATTATATCAATTGAAACTTAGTCAATATTCCAGCTTTTTTTTTACTGGAGATATTCTGAACCCAATTTGATTAACTTTTCAAAGTATATATTTCCATCATCATATGGATTATCCGAGGGCATTTATTATCACCCAAAAATTATAATATCCTATAATCCTCATAATTTTGCGATGGCTAAGGTTATATGTCATTTTGCGTATAATCATACTTTGATTTCTAGAAGAGGAGGTGTTTTATATCATGAGGAATATAACTTGAAATAAATATGACATATCTCTTATCTGTAGATAAGATGACATGTATGAACACAGATCATGAAATACATAGATACAGATTCAGACGTTAATTTAAGATTACATCATTTCGTAAATTCATAGAATTAAATTTATTATTGAAATTTTTAAAAATCTTATCTCCGGAAGTATTAACTTGTTAGAGTTGAAGATGATTTCAACGGATTCTTATGATGAAACTGCATCTTAAAGAAAAAATTTTTAATATTTGTAATGTAAAAAAAAAAATTTTTTTCATAGAAGATCCTCTACATTTCGTTGGGATCATCACAAGAGTGTCAAAAGTGACAGTCCACTCACAAAGCTCAGCTGACACACCTCGAAATATTTTGTCAAGGCGAAAAAACCTAATGTGATCGGATTTACCAACCAACGAATAGAACTGGAGGGGGGGGGTCATATAGTAATAAATTAATGATTAATTTCATTATTTTCAAATATAAGATATCATGGATAAATCCATTAACACTATGAAATTAAATTGCGTCAATACAAAAATATTCAATATTATAAATTATTGGCATGCCCGTCGGTATGTGCCTGAAAATATTGCAAGAATTCATCAACAGTATATGGTTCCATGATAACTAGCAGTTCAAATATTTTTGATTTACATTTATCTAACTAAATTTCCTTCTGATCGGATATATGGAGGCGAAGCATTGTCGAATCTTAAACATGACGATGCTTTGGATACTTCAAAAAAGTTCTTCTTATGTTGTATACTATAATCAGAGCTGTGCCGAGCACTGAAGATAAGTGCTTCGAGCCTTAAGCACTAAGCACTCAATAAAAATGATCCCGAGCCTCGAGCACAAAGCACCGCATTTTCACAAAAGGCTTGCGATTACTAAGCACTTTATAAAAGTAATTAGGTTTTTCGAGCACTAAGCACTAAGCAATTTTAGATGGAAATGAGGATATTCTCTGCGAATTGTTATATAAAATTGTATTCAATTGGAGATTCGTGTAATCTAACAAACTTACATTGCTCATATGCATAATTGAAGGATAAGAAATAGAGTGCAGCGAAACGAATTTCTATAAAACTAACGATCTCAAAATTCGTTCTATTCTCACACATATTGAAAAGGTCTTTATTATTTAAGGAAATGATACATGAATGGAAATATGAATTCCATAAGCGTCTTAGTTTTTCTGCACATATAAAATGTATTTCCATATTTAAATATGGGACAAAACCCGAAACATATTATGACAACAACATAGTATTATATTATGAAATTTAGGCCAAGTATTCTCTTCCCCTTTATAATAAAAAATCACTGACGTGAATTCAGTGCTCTTTGGGGCATTTTTGCGCGTATGTTCTGGGGAACATCGCGTTATAGTTTTGCCCAAATGTCTGTAACTTTCAAATTTTTGGACGAAATTGGTCTCAAACGATTTAGTTCGATGAAGAATTCGAGGTCAAATTTGATTCTGTCCGTCCGGCCGTACGGCCGTCCGGCCGTCCGTTGCCACGATAATTTGAGAACGAAAAGAGCTAGCGACTTGAAATTTTCAGGGTGGGTGGCGCATCGCAATACGACGGACAAGTTCGTTAATGGGCATAATCGGCCCAGTGGTTTCCGAGTAATAATTTTGATTTCAACCAATATAAATCCGATCGAATTGAAACTTGGTGAGTAGTTGTAGAATATGAACCTAAGCACGTTTGTGAAATTTTGGGCGAATCGTATGGCTAGAAAATTTTAAAAAAATCATTAAAAAATATTTTATTTGCCACGATAACCTGAGAACGGAAAGAGATACGGCTTGAAAATTCCAGGTTATGTTGTGCATATGAATGCCACATTTGAGTTTGTTTATGAGCATAATCGACCAAACGGTTTCAGAGTTATAGCCATCTGAAATTTGGTGTTTTTTGTTCCTCATTAACTCGAAAAATACTGAACTGATTGAATTCAAACATGGTTATTAGTTGTAGAATGCCCACGCGAAAATGTTTGCAAAATTTGGTGAGGATAGCATTTGTAGAAAATTTTTAATAAATCATTGAAAATAAAAAAAAAATTCTATATATCAGTAACTATACGTTTGAAATTGCTGAAATTTAGCAAGAGCGTTTATTACCTAACTCTACTGCCAAGTTTCAAGTTTTAACACGATCGGTTGAATATTGTTGGAGATTCGAGCATTCTTGTGTGAGTTGCCTCGATAACTTTCGAACCAAAGGAGATAGGGACTTGCAATTTTCAGGGTAGGTTGCGTATCCGAAAGGGAGAGTTGAGTTCGTTTTGGGGCATAATCGGTTTAACGGTTTCCGAGTTATATCCATCTGGAATATTGTTTCCTTGATAACTCAAAAAATAAATATTCGATTGAATTGAAGCTTGGTAACTAGTAGTAGAAAATCAACACAAGGACGTGTTTAAAATTCTGTACTCCAAGAAAATTTGAAAAAAATTACGAAAAAAAAAAATTTTAAGAACCGCGCCACCAGAAAATTAAAAAAAAATCACGAAAATAAAATTGGTTCAAGCACTGACGTGAAGTCAGAAGCTTTTGCGCGTATGTTCTATTGTCCATTCTTCTGTATTGGACACCCTTAATCGAATTTACCATGGTTAATTATGTCGTCCATTCTCCTGTATTGGACACTTAATTCGAATTTAGCATGGTATATTTGAATTAAGAGTGTCCAATACAGGAGAATGGACGACATAATTAACCGTGGTAAATTCGATTAAGGGTGTCCAATACAGAAGAATGGACAATAGAACATACGCGCAAAAGCTTCTGACTTCACGTCAGTGCTTGAACCAATTTTTTTCATTAATACATAATTGAATTCGAATTGATCAACATGAAGTTTTTTTTTTAATTCTCAAAATGTCAAAAATTTAATCCGCAGAAATCGGGTAGCATTATTTTCTATTGTGATTTTATTCATAATCAATCTACCATTGTAAATAAGATAAGAAATTTAAATGCATATATCGAATAAATCTGGTACTCATTAACTCCTCCGACCGTAGCGCGTCAGCGTCTATTCGTGTTACGAAAAGATTTCGGAAAGGCTTAGTGCTTAGTAATCCTCGAAAGTGCTCGGGAGCACTTAAGGGTTTACTAAGCACTAAGCCTTTTCATGAAGTGCTTGAATTACTAAGCACGGGAGCACAAAAAGGCTTCAAGCACATTCACAAGCACTAAGCACAATGCTTCGGCTCAGCTCTGACTATAATCATGAGCCCCTTTTGAAAATATGTCTGCCTGACTAGCTGGTAGCTCAATGATTATATCTGTGCTCCCTGGGATATGAGGTAAAACTGTGAAAGCTAGTTTTTGAGGGTTTAATAAGAAATTTCGATTAGAAAGCTTCGGCAATTAACTGGGATTAACCAGGGATAACTAAGGTACTTTTCTAATTATACCAGGCACATGCCATTCTTCCAAATGGAAATTCAGGATCTTTCCAAGTAAGGTATGTAGGTTCTTTAAACAGAAGCTCTGATTCTCCCGGATGATTTATAGAAAATGCACATATACCAGAAAAATTAGTATTGAATC
Source organism: Halyzia sedecimguttata (assembly GCA_937662695.2). NCBI lineage: Eukaryota > Metazoa > Arthropoda > Insecta > Coleoptera > Coccinellidae > Halyzia > Halyzia sedecimguttata. Next base: position 1,149,566 of record OW569416.2, on the reverse strand, counting down.
GAAATAATCAAATACGAAAATATTCTAAATGATTTTCTAAAGAATTGCGTTCAAAACTATATCAATCTGAAACAATCAGGTAAATGAATTCACAAAACCAATTTTAATAACAACATATTTAAACATTGATCCCCGGCTAACTTTGACGTTTGTTTTCACAAAAAAACACAAACTGTTTCATGAGATTTCTAGAACACCATGTAATTTATCTCCTATTAAGAACAAAGGAATCTTACGAGAAACGTTAAGACGTTAAGTATCTCTCGAGAGAGTTCAGATCGTAAAAAAACGAATACCGGAAACTCAGTGAGCACCACACTGTAGTAGGATCGCAGAAAATTCTGCTAGCGCATAGAATCGAAGTAAGATAGAACTCTATGGTAGATAAGGCAGATTTTTTCACACACATTATTAAATCATCTTCATGAACTGTGTTCGGTGGTCTATAAACGCATGCTATAAATAGGGAAAAAAATCCAGATCTGATCGTGAGTGCTACCGAGTCGATGAAGGTAGGATAAATGGAACTGAAGCAACAAAAATGTATCCAGAAGAACATCCCTAATTTAGATGCAAACCCCACCTCCAGATTGGCCAACTCTGTCAGTTCGGTAGATGATTTAAAGGTATAAAATCCCGTTACGCTAAATGCTACTCTTTCTAACAATGCCTTTTGATTTATTTTAATCATACAGATAGAATATATTCAGCTTTCATTCCTTATCTGTATCTTCGAGGTTCAATATGCCTCTTGTTATGATCTCGCAAAATACAATCTCGTAAAATACAAATCTGATTTACTGGTCACCCGATAATTTTATATCGTTAATGTATTTTCATCTAAATTAGAAGACATTTCTATAATAGATCTCTCTTGATATTCTTAGTTAATATTTAAATATATTAAAGAAACTATTTCGGTATTATTTTGTTCAGTACATACATTTGATTGTTTTGATTGCGTGCTCCAACGGATTTATGGTTATCTGTGACCTTACGGCGGAAAAGATGCTTGTACGAGTTCTTGAGGGAGGTACTTGTTTAACGTTTCTCGTAAGATTCAATTGTTTTCAATAGTGGAGGTAAAATGAATGGTGTTCTGAATATCTCATAACAGTTTGTGATATTTGTAAGAATATAATACGTCAAGTTTGACATATCTATAGTTTGGAGCTATTTTTGGGTGAGGCTGAAAACCTATCTACCTAATATGAAAACATATCTTGAGTTGAAGCTATTTTGGGATTGGAGTGAAAATCGACCTTACTTATCTAAACCTTTGAATATTTCGATGTTTTGAACTGGGACTGATCTCTATATTATCCATACCTTATCTAAAGAGATCCTGAGTTCCTGTTCGAAGAATCCACTTAAGTTACCTAGAAGGATCCTGAGCGATCGTTTAGAAGATTTACCTGTGCCTGATGTGAAGAAAATAGTTGACAAGTTTTCTGGAAATCAAAGTGGGTTCAATTTTTTTAATAATTAGCCTGAATAATCGAGGGTTTCAACAAATATATCTATGCCGTTTGTTTTTTAATGTGCCGATTTTGGCTATCTAGCCGGCAGGCACCAACAGCTTCAGAAATAGAGTTCTTTAGTACCGATTGCCAGTTATTGATTATTTTGCCTTTTTATTACCTATTGAATACTGGTCATAGCGCATTGCATTGAATGAATGTCGGTTCAGTCTGCCAACGCACATATTTCATCACAATTTCATTCATCTTTCGATATTTATTGGTCCTTGAGCAAAGATCGTTCTTCACATTTTCTCCATACCTATTTTATAATCTTCAAAATATCGGTGCTCTAACATTTTTTTCTATAATTTGTACCTGTTAGAACAGATCGATCCAGAAAAAATCTCGGAGTACCCACATATTTCTCCGCAGTTTCTTTACTCTATGCAAGGAGACTGTGGTTCCACGTACTTCAAAACGTGAACTGTTATAATTTCAAAGGGGCGTCACGAACACGTTTCTACTGCGCTACGATTTATTGATTGAGAAAATGAAAAACCATTTTCAGCTAAATAGTTAATGGATTTCGTGAGATTCATTATAAAAACCTGTGTATTTTCACTGAAACTCCAGATATTATATCCAATACAGAATCGTATCTGTCTTCGTGGAGTTCTATAAAATTAATGCCAATGGAATCAATGGTGAGTTCGAAGTGAATACAAGCAAACTAGCTGAAGCGACGCAAAAATTCGGGGTTCATCTTACCCATCATCCAATATCACGTTTTCTTGTCGCAAACCTACCTTTAGATTCCACTTCCGACCCTAGAATGCCATTATCCACTTTGGGATCTACGTCATCTTGACGGAATACATCTAAAGCTGTTATTGGGAAAAGGCAGTTGACCTATAATTCTATGGGCCTTCATACAAATAGAACTCCATTATCGATGTTCGGTTGATATCCTGTTACTTTTTGTGAGAGCATCGATGATCTGTTCTGTCTATTTGTTAGTACCTAATCAGCAAAGAATACTTTGGGAGGTGCATTCAACATTCAATGATTTTGACGCTCTTGTTGCTCGGAACAGAGTGCTTATCAATTTGCTCAAATGTCAGTAATTTTAGAATTTTTGGATGAAAACGGTCCTAAGCAATTTGATTCGATGCACTGATCAAGAATCTGTGGTCAAAATCGATCCTGTCCGGCCGTACGGCCCTCCTTTAACACGATAACTCTCGAACAGAATGAGCTAGAGAGTTGAAGTTTTCAGAGTAGGTTTAGAAGATAGATATCTCAGATGTGTTAGTTATTGGGCAACATCGGCCTACTGGTTTCGGAGTAACGAAAAAAGAAAAAAAATTACATTACAAATTTAAAATATTTTGAAAGATGCAATTTCACCATAAGAAACCATTGATATCATCAAGCTAATACTTTCGGAGATATGATTTCTCAAAATTTCAATAATAAATCGTACTTCTATGTTTCCCCAGAAAGCTGTACTCAATTATTATATCTATGAATTATTATATGATCTGTGTTCTTACATGTCATCTTATTTTCCTACTAGTACTGGTGGATCAATGTGCCGGTCAATCTACATAGTTATTCTTTTATATTAGCAGCAGATCTAGGGGTACGTAACTGGAAGATCCGTGTATAGTCAGCAGATCTGCGTATCTGGTAGATCAGCAGATCTACATAATCGGTCTACATAGAGCATAGAGCATTGAAATATATACATTCACTGTTGGGAAGAAAATAACAGTGCTGTGCTGAAGATGGCATAAGTTCATAGTTATAAACCCATTAATTAGCAGCTCCAGTTATTAAATTCATATAAGTAACTCCCTGGATGAATCAACAGTTCAAATAGTTCCGTGGAATGGAATATTATATATTTCCTGTTAGATCAAAATTGAATAGAGATATGAATTAGGTGGCATATATCCATCCAACTAACAGTATATAAATAAATTACAGAACTCTGTAGATGGTCCAATTGACCCACATAAAAATGGGAAAATAATCTTACCTAAGGTAACTTATATTATCAATTCTTATGATAATAATAATGGGAGAGATTTTGGATTGTGGGGGATGAGTTGAAAAATAAAGTACCATCCTGTATATAATATATTGTTCCAGCATCTTGATTTTTTCACTTCCATCAGGTTCTACTTATATCATATCAAATAATTTCTCATTTATTCTCTATTCTGGAAAGATGTGTTGTCTAATTCTTGCTCTGAAACAATTGAAAGAGCACTTATTAATTTAATTGATATAATATAATTTTCAGAGTAGATTTAAGGAATTAATATCTTGGATAAGTTCATTATTGGGGAGAATCGGTCTGTTTGTATTTAATTTCTTTCATGATGCAGTTCTATCGTAAGAATCCATTTATATCATTCCCAGAGACCAATCATTTCGGAGATATGATTTGTCAAAGTTTGAACAAGACCGCCAAAGCTCCTGTCCACATAGCTTTCCCACTTTTTTCTGGATGTTCTTGCCCAAACACTGAAAAACACCGATAAAATAAAAAAAAAATCAATTCCTTTTAAATCGCTTTTGCATCTGAAAACGAACTTGTGCTCGTCAAAAGCAGTTTATGGAATAATATTTCCTAACAAACACTAACGGAATGATAACAACGGTAATAATGGTCAAATATGTTAAATTGTCTGTAATGTTTGAGAGCCTCTAAATCAGACTTCTTCAACAGACAGTTAGCAAACATTTATCGTTGAACACTTATTCTGAAATATGTCACACTGATAGTCTTAAAAAAACTTTGAGAAAAGCACTGACGTGAATTCAGAAGCTTTGGCGCGCATTATCTATTCACGCCTCATACGAACTGAAATCCGATACTCGATTGTAAAATGGTGGCTAGAAGTTATGTATGGAATTTCAGCTGATTCCGAACATGCGAAAATCAACGCGCTAATTACCAAGTTTTAATTGGATCTGATTTGTATATTTTGAGTTATAGATGGAAAAACAAAATTTCAGATAGATATAACTCCAATTATGCCCATTAACGAACTAAAATCTCGTGTTTGGATGCGCAAGTTACCCTGAGAATTGCAAATCACTATCTCTTTCCATTCTCAAGTTATCGTGAGATAAAAAAAAATTATTTTTTCATAATTTTTTAAAATTTTCTAGTGATACAAAATTTCACATATATGGCATTCCAATGGTATTCTACAACAAGTTATCAAGTTTCAATTCGATAGTATCTGTATTTTTTGAATTATCGATAAAACAATATTCCAAATGGTTTCCGAGTAATAATTTTGTCTACAACCAATACTAATCGGATGGAATTGAAAATTGGTGAGTAATTTTAGAATATAAACCTGAGGAAGTTTGTGAAATTAAGTGAGAATCGTATCGCTAGAAATTTTTAAAAAAATTATTGAAAAATATTATTTGCGTCACGATATAGTAGTCATTTAGTATTTTTACTAGGAAAGTTTTCCGGGAGTTTTGAAAATTGGTAATTTTATAGATTTTGATATGCTCTTTCCATATTTCAACTTTGCCATCTCGTATGTTTGCCGCTCGCGCCGCCATATTGAAAAAATGGCGCCCATAGGCAGTTTTTTGATAATAACTCCTTTCCGAAGCATTTCACAGGAAAAACATATCTACACAAAATGAAAGCAAAAAAAATTTCCTACAATTTATGTCATAGCCTTTTCTTCCTTAAAATTAATAGTTTCGGCGTAGGAGCGCCGTAAAGTGTAATTCAATACACGTTTCGCAAGAAATACTCATTATTGAAAGGTTTTTTTTGGGTTTTCTCTCCCAAACTCTGAAAAATATCTATAAAATAAAAATTAATTATTTTACGATTTGCTTCTGCGTAAGAAATACAGGATATTTGTCAGAAGCAATCAATTGAACAATGTTGCATAACAATCAACAACGAAACAACATCAACGTAGAAACAACTATATCGTAACGTTTCGGAGTCTATATCAGACTCCTTCGTCAGACGCTTAATGAAATCGTTAGAATTATTTGAAGATAGTTATTTTGTGAAATTCAAGAATTGTCACATTGACAGTACTTGCTGATTACCACATAGGGGTAAAGAATATACGTAGAGATCTATAGTTTTTGGGTAGCCACAGCGAAGAGCTTGGTTGATTGAATTCCAGGTGTCGCTTGTGTCTAAATTCTACTCACAAGTGATTGCTGGTTTTCTTTAAACTGGTTCCTTCGTAGTATTGATTTCATCAGCGTTGAATTGTGCTCCACTGATGATTCCTAATAATGATGAAACCGCGGTATGTAGCTCTTCAACTTTGATGAAATCATGCACACTCTGTGGATTGCTCCAAAACTTTGGTCTCTGCTAGCCCTTCCATCTAAAACATCTAGTGGTTCGCTTTCCTAAAGCGTTATTCTCTTTGCGCATTGCGTGTTAACCTGGGTTATTTCGCTCCCCAGTGGTCAACTGCATGAGACTCACATCCGAGTACTTGCTGTCAATGTGTCAATCCAAGTACTTCCTGTCAATGTGACAATTCTTGAATTTCACAAAATAACTACCATCAAAATAATTCTAACGATTTTCATTAAGCGTCTGACGAAGGAGTCTGATATAGACTCCGAAACGTCACGATATAGTTGTTTCTTCGTTGATGTTGTTTCGTTGTTGTTTGTTAGGCAACATTGTTCAATTGATTGCTTCTGACAAATATCCTGTGTTTCTTACGCAGAAGCAAATCACAAAATGATTAATTTTTATTTTATAGATATTTTTCAGAGTTTGGGAGAGAAAACCCAAAAAAAAACCTTTCAATAATGAGTATACCTCCCACAGTATCCTTTAATGATTACCTACTCAGAAATACTCATTTCCACACCATCATGAGGTAGAGTATTCAGCGCGTTTTTTTTATCCTGGTATCCCCAGTAGGCCTAATCCACATCAGACTCACTATTTAAATATTTAGTTCAATTTCCGTCGCTTCATTCTTGTTGACGGACCAGGTGTTGGGTTTTCATCGTCTTCAATACCGATTGAAATATCGAAGACGGACGTTACTTCGGCATCATCGACGATGGGATCATCAGTTTCATCGTGGTCCTCTTCGTTCTCGATTTCATCGTTTATTTGCACGAGAATAGTAGTAGTAGTAATTCGCAAAGTTTCAGGGATATCTGACTCGACATCTTCAAAAAAATGATCTGATGGAGGATAATGATTTGTCCCGTACACCTTAGACCGAATATCTTCTGTAACAATTATTGTTGCTGCCTTTATAATACGCTTACGTTCTTCTAATTTGTTGTCACTTTTTTCATTGTACCAGGCATCCGTTAATAACTTAAACCCTATACTTCGAGAACACACCACAGGCGCCTTATTGGCAGTGACAGCGATTAAAATATCATCACCATATTTTTTAAGCAGTTGTGCATTCACTGTTTTTATGTGTGGAAGGTAATCAACTTCAATTTTTGTCATTAGTTCGTCCAATTTTTCTCATTAGTCGCAGCTGATGCACAACATCATAATTCGTGTATGAAGAAATTGTATCAAACGCCCTCGACCGAAGAAAGAAAAAAAGAGGTCCGTATGCAAGCGAGATTGATACCGCGATGCAATACATTTATTCATATCTCGAAGAAAACTCCGAAGAATGTCAGTTTTCCCTGGACGAACTAATGACAAAAATTGAAGGTGATTACAGTGCACACATAAAAACAGTGAAAGCACAACTGCTCAAAAAATATGGTGATGATATTTTAATTGCTGTCACTGCAAATAAGCAGCCTGTGGTGTGTTCTCGAAGTACAGGGTTTAAGTTATTAACGGACGCCTGGTACAATGAAAAAAGTGACAACAAATTAGAAGAACGTAACCGTATTATAAAGGGAGCAGCAATAATTGTTACAGAAGATATTCGGTCTAAGGTGTACGAGACAAATCATTATCCTCCATCAGATAATTTTTTTGAAGATGTCGAGTCAGATAACCCTGAAACTTTGCGAATTTTTCTCATTCCTGTTACTACATTCGATCCCCCTGCTCCGGAAAGCTTACTGAAACTTATTTCTTGCAAATGCAAGAAAGGTTGTCAAAAAGCTTGCGGGTGCAGAAAAGCAGGACTAAAGTGCTTCGTTGTGTGCACGACCTGTGGTGGTTCTTTCGATAATTAGCAATTTACTTCACAAGACGGCATTTAACACGAAGAAACGGACACTATTATCGAGCAAATAAACGATGAAATCGACAACGAAGAGGACCACGATGAAACTGATGATCCCATCGTCGATGATGCCGAAGAAACTTACGTCTTCGATATTTCAATCGGTATTGAAGACGATGAAAACCCAACACCTGGTCCGTCAACAAGAATGAAGCGACGGAAATTGAACTAAATATTAAAATAGTGAGTCAGATGTGGATTAGGACTACTTGAGATACCACGATAAAAAAAATGGGTTCAAGCCCTGTGGACAGGAGCTTTCTGGCGCTCTAGTTCAAACAGACAAATTATATCTCCGAAAGTATTGGTTTCTCTGAGTTGGGAATTATATCAATGTATACATATGATAGAACTGCATCATAAAGGAAGTTCAATTCAAATGATAGTTTATTTATCAAGATTAAATGAGCAATCTTGAGAATGAGAACTGCACCATGGAAGAAATCAAATTAAATCTGGCCAATTTTGCCCTATAACGAACTCAACCGAGATATTCATCTCCCTAACCTACTCTGGAAATTTCAACTACCTAGCTCATTCCGTTCGAGAGTTATATCTATGTCTATGGATGAAAAGCAGTCTCACTACTCTCAGATCTCTTACTTCATGTTCCGTTCCGAAATGTAAGACTTTTCTGAGAAAAACTAATTTCGGAGCAAACAACTGAGATTTTTCTCACTTCGCTCACAATTCTTCGATTGATTAGATAATGACATGTCTCAGGAAAATAAATTGACATTATGACAATTCATACATAGAATAATTATTTATCATTGTGTGACAACGTTGAAATACGATTTATTATTGAAATTTTGAAATATCATATCTCCGAAAGTATTAGCTTGTTACAGTTAAAAATGATATCATTGGATTCTTATAGTAAAACTGCTTATTGAAAAAAATTTAATTTTGAATTTGTTATGTAAAAAAAAAATTTTTTTTTGTTACTCCGAAACCATCTGTCCGATTTTGCCCAGTAACGAACTTAGCCGAGATATTTATCTCCCAAACCTACTCTGAAAATTTCAACTGTCTAGCTCATTCTGTTCGAGAGTTATCGTGCCTACGGCCGGACGGCCGGCCAGACGGCCGGCCGTAGGCACGATAACTCTTGAACGGAATGAGCTAGAGAGTTGAAATTTTCAGAGTAGGTTTGGGGGATGAATATCTCGGCAAAATCCGACAGAAGGTTTCGGAGTAATAAAAAAAAACAATTTTTTTTCACAAAAAAAATTCTAAATTAAATATTTTTTAATAAGCAGTTTTATCATAAGAATCCATTCATTTCATTTTCAACTCTAACAAGCTAATACTTTCGGAGATATGATTTTTCAAAATTTCAATGTAAATCGTATTTCACAGATTGATATTATTATTCTATGTATATACATAGAATGTACTATGTATGAATTGTCATAAAGTCAACTTGACAGAAGGGAATATTGTAACTTCAAGCATATTGGGGTTGAAATACTCGTATTTTAGCGATGCAACGGGGACCTCACCCGAAATTGTTTGAAAATATTACGTAAATATTGAAAGCATAATTCTGTAGTTCGAGAGAGGAGAAAATTTTGTGAACGTAGATCCGGAAATTTTTGATCGATTACAAGGTAATTTATTATTATTTATCTTCTTTTATACATGTTTTATGGAATACCTACTATTTGTAGGTACTTTAAACCTGTTTTGGGCAATTGTCATACGAAACTTGTTTTTTTGGCGCTCTAGTTCCTCGGAACAGAGTGCTTATCAATTTGCCCAAGTGTCTGTGATTTTGGAATTTTTGGCTGAAAATGGTCTCAAATGATTTGGTTCGACTCACTGATCAAGAATCCGAGTGCGAAATCGATTCTGCCCGGCCGGCCGACCAGCCGTAGGCACGATAACTCTCGAACGGAAGGAGTTAGAGGATTGAAAATTGCAAGGTGGTTTTGGAGCATAAATATCTCGGACAATTTCGTTAATGGGCGAAAACCATCAAGGGGTATCGGAGTTATGGCCGATTTTAGTAAAAATATTTCTTATGAATCTTTCCGAAACCGATCACTCGATCTATCTGAAATTTAGCACCAAATTGTAGAACCATAACCTTTATACGCATGTGGAGTTTTTTATTGAATAGATTACCGAAAGTGTAAAAAAAAATTTGAAAATGTGGTGCAGTTCTCATTCCCATGATTGCTCATTTAATCTTGATAAATAAACTATTATTTGAATTGAATTTCCTTTATGATGCAGTTCTATCATATGAATACATTGATATAATTCCCAACTCTGAGAAACCAATACCAGGTAACCTCTATTTTTTCCACTAAATGACTGTACTAATAACCTAAGACCGGAAAAAGGTAGCGACATGAAATTTTCAGGTTTGCTTGATAATCTAAATGCGCCATTTGAGTTTGTTTATTGCCATAATCGGCGAAACGGTTTTGAGTTATACCCATCTGAAATTTGTTTCATAATTCCTCAATAACTCGAAAAATTAAAAACCAATCCAATTCAAACATGGTTATTAGTTGTAGAATAGCAACGCAAAAATTATTGCAAAATTTCGTGAGGATCGTATCACTAGAAAATTCTTAAAAAATCATAGAAAATTACTGAAACAATTTCTATATATCAAAAACTATTCGTCCGAAATCGCTGAAATTTTGCGAGAGCCTTCAGAACCTGATCGGATCTATACTGTTGGAGATCTAAGCAGCCTTGTGTGAGTTCAGTAGCTGGATGGGTGATCGTTGCCTCGACAACTCTTGAACGAAAGGAGGTAGGGACTTGCTTTCTTCAGGATAGGTTGCACATCTGAATGGGAGAGTTTAGTTCGCTGTTGGCCATAATCTTCCAAACGGTTTCGGAGGAATATCATTTCCTCGTTAATTTAAAATTTATAGACTCGATCGAAATGAAGCTTGGTAACTAGTTATAGAATATCGACATGAAGACGTGTGTATAAATTTGTCAGGACCGTACAACAAGAAAATTTTAAAAAAATTACGATAAAATATTTTGTATCTCATGATTCCTTGAGAATGGAAAGAAATAGCGGCTTGCTGTTTTTAGGGTAGATTGCGCAACTGACTACGACATTTAAGTGCGTTAACAAGCATATTCGGCCAAATTATTTTGGAGTTATATCAATCTGAAATTTGGTTGTTATTTCCTCAATAACTGAAAAAATTACAAATTTGATCCAATTCAAATATGGTTTTTAGTTTTAGAATGCCAACGGGAAGATTCTTGCAAGATTTCGTGAAGCTCGTAGCACTAGAAAATTTTTAAAAAATCATCGAAAATAAAAATTGTTTCAAGCACTGACGTGAAGTCAAAAGCTTTTGCACACATGTTCTATTGTCTGTTCTCCTGTATTGGACACTGTCCAATACAGGAGAACGGACAATAAATGGTATAAATTAATTATCTTGATTACTGTTTACGTTTATGTAAAATCCCGAAACGTGGCCAATTTCAATTTGAAATTATCATTCCTCTTCGTAAGAATGCGAACCCTACCTTCAACCCTCTTCGAAAGACGGTACAACCCCCAATTTTTCGAATAGGAACTATGGGCTTGTGATACATCGTTTGAAAGGTCGCGTCTGTAGTGGCCCAATTGGTCCTATAGCATATCATATTAGACATGCCATTGAGTTATTCAATCCACAAGGATTGTTTGTATAATTATTCGTATAAATCACATGTATCTTTCGATTGTTGATCAAGATGTTTATAAACGCTACCTTGAATGGTAAATATATACACCGTCTCCATATGGGAGCGGTCAGTCTACAGTCTAGATTCTTCAGTACTCAGACAATGTGTCATCGACTCTATGCAAGTTCAGCGATACGTTGTTGACATTCTATGTAACGATTATTAAAACCATCACCTCCGAGAGTAAGTGTTTAAATTGTACCCCTTCGGCATGCTAGATTAAGGTGAACCACCCGAGAACATCACTCGTCATTCTCTATTCAGAAATGTTATCACTTTCATGTTGATTGCAAACATTAAATTCGAAAAATATGAAATCAATGATTAGCGAAATTTGGCACAATATCGAAAATTAAAATATAATACAAAATGTAGCAAAAAAATTATAAATGTTAATGAATTAGATGTTCAAATCTCAGGAGAGATCGACCTAATCACAAGCGTTATTTGATCTTTTAGGTCATTTAAATCAAGGGGTTTAGTTTTGTACACAATGCTCTACACATATCCCCATAAAGAGAAATCTAATGGGTTAAGATCGGGAGATCGCGCTAGCCATTCGATCGTTCTTCACCTTCCCATCCACTGATTTGGAAATATTGCGTCGAGGTACTGCAGGAAATTGCCTTGGTAATGTGGTGGCGCTTCATCCCGTTGAAACCAAATCATATTCCGTGGAGCTTGAGGATTTCCTTGATCAGGAAAATTTGCCAAAGTTGGAACGACATCATTTTAAAGTAATGCTAAATATTTAGATTTTTAAAAAAGGTTAATATAAAACTGGCTTTCAAAACTTCCACGTAAATTAAACAACTTCTAGGAAATTAATTCTATAAAACTGTGAACATATTAAAATCTGGTATATATGAAATTAAATCTTCAGATAGCAAACAAGTGCTACGTCGGGCGTACAACCAGAAATATTATCACATGAACTAAAGAGCATAGAGGAAAATTTCGGAACAACAAAATCGATAAATATGCTGCAAATCACGTTTTAACAACTGACCAATCAATTTCAGAAAATTCCGTCAAATTCTTGAAAAATTTGTACGCAGGAAGGAATCGAAATGTATAAGAGGAAAGATATTTTAGTCAATAATTATCTGACCCCTATAAACAACTCAATGTTCTCACTAATCGGTTTAGAAAGGGTACATTTTCAACCCATACTTGAGTGTAGAAATTGATAGCATGCTTTAGTAACGCTTGGTCTTTGAACATATGGAAACTTTGGTTCCGAAACATATGTCAGACCACAAAAACTGTAATGTACAAGATTGTAGTTACTTTTGTAGTATTTATCGTTATTCAAAATGTCCTCAATGAAAAAGACGCCTATGACATTTAATTCCCAAACATTAACCTTTCGAGGGAATTGCGTATGTGCCAGTCTCATCCAGTGAGGATTTTCAATAGACCAGTAGCAGCAAAGTTGACGTCTAGCATGACCGTTGAGAGAAGAAGTGCACTCTGTAACGTTCATTTTGACCCGGGCCGGGGTTTGTTTACATTGTGGTGAGGATAGCATTTGTAGAAAATTTTTAATAAATCATTGAAAATGAAAAAAAAAAAAAATTCTATATATCAGTAACTATCTGTTCGAAATTGCTGAAATTTTGCAAGTTTCAAGTTTTAACACAATCGGTTGAATATTGTTGGATATTCGAACATTCTTGTGTGAGTTCAGTAAATTGCCTCGATAACTTTCGAACGAAAGAAGATAGGGACATGTAATTTTCAGGGTAGGTTGCGTATCCGAAAAGGAGAGTTGAGTTTGTTTTTGGGCATAATTGGTTTAACGGTTTCCGAGTTATATCCACCTGGAATATTATTTCCTTGATAACTAAAAAAATAAAGATTCGATTGAATTGAAGCTTGGTAACTAGTAGTAGAAAATCAGCATAAAGACGTGTTTAAAATTTTGTAAGAACCGTACCTCTAGAAAATTTGAAAAAAATGACGAAAAAAAAAATTTAAGAACCGCACCCCTAGAAAATTAAAAAAAAATCACGAAAAAAAGGGTGTCCAATACAGAAGAATGGACAATAGAACATACGCGCAAAAGCTTCTGACTTCGCGTCAGTGCTTGAACCAATTTTTTTTTAATCCTGTCGAAATAGGTATTTTAGTCCCTAGGTGAAATTTACTAGGTAAATTTTTTCAAGCAAGGGGGGATTTTGTAACGTTCGTTTTGACCCGAGCCGGGGTTTGTTTACATTCTGCGTGCGATAAGATTGTCGTTCGTATTGACATTGAATTTGAGGTTGGGTCTCAGTGGTACCAATTGACGCTAAAGATTTATTGTATTCTAAGAGCCGAAGTAGTTGGCTATATTGTTTCGTTTTGTCAGAGTTGGCGTCCGTCAGATGAGATCGTTCATTTTTGTGAAGATTCCACGAAGGAAGCATAGGTTAAGCGCATTTTCGGAACTCTGGTAGTTGGATATAGTTTCGAAATTCGAATTAAGAGTGAGGATTATATTGGATTGATTTGGAAGGATAACAGGCAACCTTCACTTGTCTCGAAAGAGGATTTAAAAACCTTTGCAAATCCCAGTTCAACACGTGAACGATCTTGGCAACTTTGACAGGTATGTGTTGAATGTTCTATTCTCGTCATTTCTAGTGGAAACAATTCAGGTTGTAATTATGTTTCTACATCCAGAACATCGCTGTGTGCTTGAAGGATTATTTGGTGGAGGCACGGCCAGATTTAGTTTTGAAGCAAACTTATACAGGACAACCCCGAATATCAGGGTGTGTACGAATTCTATAAATATTACGTAACAACGAATAACTGGTCTGGTTGATATTCTGGTAACCGAAATTATTATGTGTTGGGGAAATTAATTTATTTCTTATCCGAGAGAAGTCACTGAGGGTTTCTTTTCTGTCATCAGGGTTTTTATGTCAGGAAGAGTGAAACTGAGACATTCGAGAATATACAAGGTGGTCAGTAATCAACATTGTGGGATACCAATCGAGGGTTGCAGACTACGAGCACCGAGAGAAAGAGGACAGTATTGCAAGACCATCGACGCAATACTACGTTCAGGAATAAGGATAATCAGCACGCAAGTTATAGGAAATAGATCTTCGAAGCATATCTTATACCTGCTATATATGACGTGAACTTATTATCATCCATTACATAAATTATTGTGATTGCAAAGCGGAAATTGGGGAAAGATTTGTGGTAATCATATATGATCATAGATAAGAAACGTGGATGCGCCTGAGCTCAAGCGACGCGTATTTGAATCAAAGAATAATATCTACGTACAATTTCCGCCACCCTTAATCAGGGTTTCACAGTAGTTTCACTTTATTGAATCTAAAGACCTGGGTTGTAAGCTACTGAATAAATTGTTTGTTTTTAGCGTGAATATTCTTTTGGTGAATTTAGGAATTATTACATTACGCGGGGGTATCTGGGAGACTTAAATTTACCTGGCGCCCATTTACTAGGTTCCCATTTTGGAATCCCCTCCCATCTCCACTGGAGCTAGACCGCGGATCCCCGAGTTCTAGTAGCACCGAATTCAACCACTGCGACTTGGGAACAGTCGTTTGTCGTTATAACTCATCGGAAAACAAAACGTCTACTAAGGCTGCTCGTAGTGCTCGTATACCAGCACTATGAGACCGTAACGCGACCGCGACTTCGTGTCGCTTAGAAGTCGCGGTACGTGGTATGTCATAGAAGCGCCCACACCAAAGATACGGCGATGCGACGCAAATTCCTCGTAAAAAGTATCGTCGCTGTCGCGTTGCGGTCTCGTCGTGCTGGTATACGAGCAGCCTAATTGAATAATAATGTTATCCAACATGTACCTCATTTGTTCACAAAAATAAGTTCTCCTATCAAAATTGTCTTCCAAGATCTCCTGGGTATATGTCATTTTATAAGGATGCATTTTATTTTGTTTCGATATGCTTAGAATCGATGTATTGATGTTATTAAATGTTGTGGAGGAATGTCTATTGTCTATTCTTCTATTCGATTCATGTGAATTTTCGTCAAAGTCAAGCCTCAAATCTAATATCACATCCTCATTCTCATACAGTGTATAAGCAGCTGCTCTTTTAATCTGCCCTACATGCCCAAACTCGCGAAACTGCTTCTCTATTTTGATTATTGTCCCTTGGGTTATAGGTGCCAAATTCGGAAATTTCTCATGACACAAGCGACTCACTTCTTTTTTCACTCGGGTGCTATCCCCGTAAACAATTATTTGTGAAATTGTTATTTTGTGCATTTCCGTTAATCGAACCATTACTCAAAATTGAAGTTAATGACAATCAAACACATAACAGACAATTTATAAACTACAACTTATCAGCACAAATCAATTCGCGAAGGCGTTCTAAAGAAAATTACATTGCCACAGAATGTGTTTTGCGTAGTTTTCATAGTACCATCTGGAGAACATAATATTATGGTTTTTGGCGCTCTAGTTCCTCGGAACTGAGTGCTTATCAATTTGCCCAAATGTCTGTAATTTTCGAATATTTCGATGAAAATGGTCTTAAACGATTTAGTTCGACTCACTGATCAAGAATCCGTGGTCGAAATTCATTCTGTCCGGCCGTAGGCACGATAACTCTCAAACGGAATGAGCTAGAGAGTTGAAATTTTCAGAGTAGGTTTGGGGGATGAATATCTCGGCTAAATTCGTTACTGGGCAAAATCGGACAGAATGTTTCGGAGTTATAAAAAAAAAATTTTTTTTTACGAAACAAATTCCAAATTAATTTTTTTTTAATAAGCAGTTTTATCATAAGAATCCATTCATATCATTTTTAACTCTAACAAATTAATACTTTCGGAGATTTTTCAAAATTTCAATGTAAATCGTATTTCACAGATTGATATAATTATTCTATGTATATTCTATGTATGAATTGTCATAAAGTCAACTTGACAGAAGGGAATATTGTAACTTCAAGAATATTGGGGTTGAAATACTCGTATTTTAGCGATGCAACGGAGACCTCACCCGAAAATGTTTGAAAGCATAATTCTGTAGTTCGAGAGAGGAGAAAATTTGGTGAACGTAGATCAGGAAATTTTTGATCGATTACAAGGTAATTTATTATTACTTATCCTCTTTTATACATGTTTTATGGAATACCTACTATTTGTAGGTACTTTAAACCTGGTTTGGGCAATTGTCATACGAAACTTGTTTTTTTGGCGCTCTAGTTCCTCGGAACAGAGTGCTTATCAATTTGCCCAAGTGTCTGTAATTTTGGAATTTTTGGCTGAAAATGGTCTCAAATGATTTGGTTTGATTCACTGATCAAGAATCCGAGTGCGAAATCGATTCTGTCCGGCCGTTCGTTAGTTCGTTAATGGGCAAAAACCATCAAGGGGTTTCGGAGTTATGGCCGATTTTAGTAAAAATATTTTTTATGAATATTTCCGAAACCGATCACTTGATCTATCTGAAATTTAGCATCAAATTGTAGAATCATGACCTTTATACGCATGTGAAGTTTTGTATTGACCAGATTACCGCAAAGTGTCAAAAAAAAATTTGAAAATGTGGTGCAGTTCTCATTCTCATGATTGCTCATTTAATCTTGATAAATAAACTATTATTTGAATTGAATTTCCTTTATGATGCAGCTCTATCATATGAATACATTGATATAATTCCCAACTCTGAGAAACCAATACCAGATATAATTTGTCTGTTTGAACTAGAGCGCCAGAAAGCTCCTGCCCATTTTTTTCTTAATTTTCTGTCTATGACATCTTGAAGGCAGATGAGTTTAGTATTTTCGTAACAAGATTTGGGAATATTATAGTGATTTACGGTAATCACAAGAATTAATTTTTTTATTTTGATTTTTGCAACGAACATGAATGTGATAACATTTCTGAATAGATAATAACGCGGCCTTTCAAACGATGTATTACAAGCCCATACTTCCTATACTCTTTGAAAAAATGGGGTTAGGTCTTTCGAAGGGAATTGAAGGTAGGGTTCGCATTTTTGCGGTAAGAATGAGAATTTAAAATTTAAATTTGACATGTTTCGGGATTTTCCATAAATAGGTACAGTAACTAACAGCCAGTTTCATAATAAACCTCTAAAGTAGACTTTAGATAAAGGGCTCTTTAAGCTAAAGCCTACCTTAAAAGAATATTAATTTCATAATGAAACTTCAAGGGGACTTTACATAAAGTATCCTTTTAGCGAAGTATTTGAAATTGGCATGACTGATACTGATTTATATGAACTAAAATTGACAGCAATTACAATATTTATATGATTCTATGATACATTGATACCTATCTTTGTACCAATTTAACGTCAACTCATTCGTAATACGTTTGATAGTTTCTTTTCGTTTGGATATTTAGTTGAGTTTTGGTTAATATGTGTGATATAGTGAACATTGAACTATAAAAGCTTTCAGCTAATTCCTCCATTTCTGCACTGCTTTCTGTCATCTTTATATATGTTCCACTTCGCGAAGCTATGGCCGTGTAAACTCTTTTAATTATAGGACTCGCAGATGCTTTAGAAACCCCAATGAAATCTGCCACAGTAATCAGCATATTACCAGTTGCATACAATCGGAGAGTTTGCAGAAGTTGTTGTCAAAATTTTCCATTATTGTTTTTCCAAGTTTGTTGGATAAAATTCAATACAATATTCGCCGGATCGGATAATTATTATATTTATTGACAAATGTCAATTCCTCAACGAAACGAAAATGTCATTGCTAATGTATACTTTAAAACAGCTAAAGTCAAGAAATTGTATCTTTAAATTTAAAGCAACTTTAGGAAGCTGAAATCTATTATGAAAACAAAATGTCCAACTAAAGGAAGCTTTAAAATTAAAGAGACTTTAAAATTGGTTATGAAACCGGCTGTAAGTTAATGAATTTATTCCATTTGGCTTTTCCATACTCCATACATATTCCGCAAAGAAAATTCGTTGGAGCTTGTTTTTGTATTTTATGATGCTTATTTTCGCACAGTTCGGATTCTTATACATAAGCTCGAGTTTTTTGGCCTATCAAATCGCTCAAATGTCTGTAAACTTTGAATTTTTGGTCGAAAATGGTCTCGATTAGTTTCGACTCACTGATGAAGAATCCTAAGTCAAACTTAATTATGTCCGGCTGCCGTCCCTAAGCACGATTACTCTCAAACCAAAAGAATTAGAGAGTTGAAATCTGCAGAGTAGGTTCAAATGTGCCACCTGATTCAATTAAAGGGCTATAAGGGTTTATAAAGCCTCCATTAACTTGATTATAGACTAAAATCGGTGATTTCATTCAAAATGAACTGGAAATTGACATAGAATCACACTAATGCGGTAATTAAGGTCTGTCAAAGTTTCACGCAACCCACCCTCAATATGCCGAATTTGGAGTTATAGCCATCTGAAGTTTTATTACGCGTATGTTCTGGGGAACATCACGTTATAGTTTTGCCCAAATGTCAGTAACTTTCGAATTTTTTGACGAAAATGGTCTCAAACGATTTAGTTCGACTCCGCAATGAAGAATTCGAGGTCAAATTTGATTCTGTCCGGCCGGCCGTCTGGCCGTTGCCATGATAACTTGAGAACGAAAAGAGCTAGCGACTTGAAATCTTCAGGGTGGGTGGCGCATCCCAATACGACAGACAAGTTCGTTAATGGGCATAATCGGCCCAGTGGTTTCCGTGTAATAATTTTGTTTTCAATCAATATAAATCCTATCGAATTGAAAGTTGGTGAGTAGTTGTAGAATATGAACTTAAGCACGTTTGTGAAATTGTGCGAATTGTATGGCTAGAAAATTTTAAAAAAACTATTAAAAATATTTTTGTTGTCAAGATAACTTGAGAACGAAAAGAGATAGCGGCTTGAAGTTTTCAAGTTAGGATGTGCACCAGAACGCGACATTTCAGTTCGTTTATGAGCATTAATGGCCAAATGGTTTTAGAGTTATCTGAAAATTGGTTGTTTTTTGTTCCTCATTAACTCAAAAAATATCTACTAAACGGATTGAATTCAAACATGGTAATTAGTTGTAGAATGCCAACGCGAAAATTCTTGCAAAATTTCGTGAGGATAGTATCCGTAAAAAATTTTAAAAAAATCATCGAAAATTGAAAAAAAAATATATATATCAGTAACTATTCGTTTGAAATTGCTGAAATTTTGCAAGAGCCTTCATAACCTAACTCTACTGCCAAGTTTCAAGTTTTAACACGATCGGTTGGATATTGTTGGAGATTCGAGAATTATTGTGTGAGTTCAGTAGATGGGTGACCGTTGCCTTCGAATTTACCATGGTAAATTCGAATTAAGAGTGTCCAATACAGGAGAATGGACAACATAATTTACCATGGTAAATTTGATTAAGGGTGTCCAATACAGAAGAAAGGACAATAGAACATACGTGCAAAAGCTTATGACTACACGTCAGTGCTTGAACCAATGTTTTTTCAAATAACTGAAAAATCAATAATTTTCTCTATTTCAGAAAGTGTCCGTCAGGTATCGCTGAAATTTTGAGAGAGCCTCAAATCCTAAGCCAAGTTCTACATTTTAACTCGATCAGATTGATCCATGTTGATAGAAATGTTGGCGATATATCAAAATATTATAACGATCATAGTATGTTTCTCCTGTATTTTACAGTCGAAAAGCAACATTTTTGAGGATATTTGAATTCGAACGAACTTCATAATGTAGTTGGAATTCATACAAGAAGAATATATTCAAGTCAGGAATGCAAGTAGTTCTCTACTGAATGAATATTTTATTAACGTGGCAAAAATGATTTGAAATCGATATTCATACACAATACTGACTAGAAATTCGTAAAATATGATTTATTGGGCGTATTCCAATAACTGGAGAGAATATTTTCAGAATTCAGATTATGGAATATGATAACTGATTAGCTGAATTCTTAGAACATAGTTATATGTTCTAAGGTTGAATTAAATAAAACTCGGCACCATTAATAGAAGATTGTAAGATCGTGATTTTAATGATTTCATACAATTGTAATGTTGTTTTTGTATTTATATCGTAGTTCAGATATCGCTTAACTTCAGCAAGAGCCTTCAAAACCTTATTTTACAGCAAATTTCTGGATTTAAACTCGATTGGATCTATTTTGTTGGAAATATTGTGTTTTATTTCAGGGAAGCCATACATCCGAGGGTGAGTTCAGTACCTGGATGGGTGACCGCTTTGCCTGAGAATTTCAGCTAAAACAGACTGAGCTGATTCAAGTGCTAAATAATTCCCAAATTTTATTGACTATACAGGGTGATTCAGAATAAGATGCTGATCCTCAAGGATATGAATCTTGAGGTGGTTTTAAGAAAAAAACTTCGAATAAACCTATGCCCTAAAACTCTTAACTTTGGAGCTGAATTTCCATAATTAAATTCAAAAGTGAAGGTCTATGACTCATCTCATATTGGTGTTATATGCATCAGGAAATTATAATTAGAGTGTTCTATGAAATCATATAGAATTGAGAATAATTATTGAAATTTTGAAAAATCATATCTCCGGAAGTGTTAGTTTGTTAGAGTGGAGAATGACATCAATGGATTCTTATGAAGAAACTGCATCTAAGAAAAAAATGAAATTTAGAATTTGTAATGTATAAAACTATATTTTTTTTTACTCTCAAACCACCTGGCCGATTTTGACCAATAACGAACTTAACTGAGATATTTATCCCCTAAGCCTACTCATTAGCTCATTCCGTTCAAGAGTTATCGTGTTAAGGGCCGGACGGACGGCCGGCCAGAATCGATTTCGACCATGGATTCTTGATCAGTGAGTCGAACCAAATCGTTTAAGACCATTTCCAACCAAAAATTCGAAAATTAGAGACATTTGGGCAAATTGATGAGCACTCTGTTCCGAGGAACAAGAGCGCCAAAAAAGTGTTTTTGGCGTGTCAGAATATTTTCGAGTAAACGAACTATTTTTCCACACTTTAAATGAGTATAAAGTTGTAAAATCAAACCATTTTTCCATACCGTATCATATGCTGCCGACAAATCCACAAATGCTGTTCCTGTTTTCATTTTACTATTGAAAACTGTTTCGATATAAGTAGTTAGACTAAAAACCTGATCACAACAATTTTTTTTCCTGAAGCCCCCCTGGCAATTCTGTAGAACGTCATCTACAAACGATTAAATCCTAAAAAGTACCAATCTTTCTAAAATTTTAAAAGGAACACACAATAGACTCAATATTCTTTTGACTGAGAGCTGTATATGTGTTAGCAGAGGTTAGTGTAACGGGGTACCATACAATTTACGTATGATACAAGAGCTTAGGGAAAAACCTCAGCAAATACCCTTCCTCCCCGTGAGTGTGGTGATTTGTAACTATTGTTTACAAAATTTGCTGAAATTTAAAAATATTGATGGGTATATATTTCTTCAATGTGGATTCCCTCGTCAAAAAACGGATAGGTCGATAATTGCTAGGATCAGAAGAATTATTTCCACGTTTTAAAATTCCTATGACTTTCACTTTGCGGATTTTTTTTGGAATATTTCCAGTATTCAGAATATTATTATAGAATGATTATAACCAGGACAAGGCCCTTTTGGCCAAGTGTTTGATGAATTCAGGATGAAATCCATCAAATCCTGCTGATTTTCGAGATATAGTGCATTTAAGTGTTGCTTTTAATTCATCCAAGTTGAATAGATTCGAGATACTGTCTACGGATGAAGATGATGTCCTTAAATTGTGCAAATCATACTTCATATTTTTGATTTTTGATTTTGAAACATCAACTAGTGGATGAGCAATCAATTCAGGATAAATTTTGGAAGATGACAATGTTAGAGGAGTAGCTTCTCCTAATTTTCTCAAAACATCCCATGTACTCCTACTCGAATGTGTGAATTTCATATCGGGAACTACACTATTCCACTCTTCCTTACGACTTGCATTTATCGAATGTATTAGCTCCTCGCATTTTTCATTAGTTGGGGAATTTTGACAATCCTTATATAAAATTTCTCTCGGAATGAATTTCTTAGCTGCAGCTTTTACTAGACCAACAAATCTAGAGTAATTTTCATAAGTTGGTCGAATCCATCTTATGTCACTATCAACTTTCTTCGAGAATTGAACTCAATCAGCCTTCTGAAAATTCCAACGGGGTTTGTTCAAACAGGGGGCAAAATGAACCACATTTCCTATATTTAATAACATGGGCTTATGCTGGCTACGCGGGAAAACACCTAGAATTTTACGTTTTACTGTAAGAGATTTGGAAGAAGCATCACAGGAAACCATGCATAGGTCAGGGTTATAGCCTCTATTCCATTTTGAAGAATGAAAAGAATGTGTATCTTTTGCATCGAAAATAAAAAAAATAATCATTGTCTTCCATCCAATTGGACAAAGCTATACCATTTCTATCATTAACATCATAACCTCATATAACATGATGCGAATTGAAATCTCCGCAGTTAATTGATGGATGATTAGCATTTATTTTGAAATTTCTTGGCCAAAAACTATTTGGAGGTTTATATATATGTTTATGACAGAAATGTCACAAAATTTGAAGGAAATGACAAAAAGACAAATACTTCAATCTCACCTTTCCTAATTAACTCAACATTTTCATCAGAAGAATTTTTGACATAACAAGCTAGGCCGTAAATTCGACTTAAAAAAAATCAACTAATAGATAACCTTTCAAAAGCCCCCTCCCACGAAGATATTCCTCTGTTGCTGTATGGATCTCTTGGAGAAGAATCACCTCTGTACCATGCTGGTCCCCTAAGTTGGTAAGGTAATCGCACTTATACTTTGATATCCCTTCAATATTTAAATTTAAAATAGAAACTTTGTTACTGCTCTTCTGCTTTTCCTTAAAATAAAAATTATGTATGAAATTCTGATTCATTCAAGAGTAAATTGTATATCTGGTTTTTTTTTCGTTCGATGAACGGTTTCCGACAACAAAATGAAAAAGCTGTATACAGACTCGTGCATAATATTTTTCGAATCTAGTTCACATCCTGTACGGATGTCAAAGGATGCAAAAATTAGGAAATCTTGCGTATTAAAAAAAGGCATTTGGTTATTTTTTTCGTGAAACTGAAACACCCTGTATCCCAAAAGATAAGAGGTTTAGGAAAAAGGTATGTAAGAACTTTTCTTCCTCATATCTAGTTTGAGTTCAATGTGGGCTTATTATGAATAATACAAAAATAACTACACTCCTGTGCACTACAGTTGCTGTCGTCTGACATATGTTTCGGGAACAAAGTTTCCATCTTCAGAGGCGAAACGTTACTAAAGCATGCTATCAATTTCTACACTCAAGTATCGGTTGATATTATACACTTAGTCATAAACCGATTAGTGAGTATAATGTGTCGTTGATAGGTTAGATCATAATTGAGTAAAATATCCTTTCTTTATACATTTAGATCCCTTCAATTGTTCCTAAGAACAGTTTATTGGAATCTTCCAACAAATTGACGGAATATTCTGAAATTGGGTGGCAAGTTGTTAAAAAGTGATTTGAAACAGCAGATTTATCGATGTTGTTGTTCCGAATGTGTACCGTATGTTCTTTATACCGTGTGAGAATGTTTCTGGAGGTTTGCCAGACGTAGCACTTCTTGCAATCTAATTATTTAATTTCATATTGACATTATACCCTTAGCCATAACCAGATTAGTCAGAATAATGAAATGTTAATATGGGTTAGATCATTATTGAGTAAAATATCCTTTCTCTTGAACAATTAGATCCCTATTTGAAATTAAATGTTTAGATTGCAACAAGTCCTACGTCAGGCAAAAAACCAGAAACATTATCACATGGTATAAAGAGCATGGTATAAAAACTAAAAACACATTCGGAACAACAACATCGATAAATCTATACTGTTCAAAATCACGTTTAAACAACTGGCCACTGAATTTCAAGAAATTCCGTCAAGTTGTTGAAAAATTCCAATGAAGTGTAAAAGGAAGGAACAATTAAAAGGATCTAAATGTATTACAGAAAGGATATTTTACTCAATAATAATCTAACCTATTAACGACTCATTATTCTCACTAATCGGTTTATGACTAAGGGTATAATGTCAACTCATACTTGAGTGTAGAAATTGATAGAATGCTTCAGTAACGCTTAGCCTTTGAAGATGGAAACTTTGTTTCCAAAACATATTTCAGACGACAAAAACTTCAGTGGACAAGAGTGTAGTTACTTTTGTAGTGAACTTTTTTTCTTAATTCTGTCACACCCTTAAGAATTAGCATCTTATTCTGAAACACCATGTATAATATTTCTCATATTTCCACCGTCACTTTCATTCGCATATAAGCACATCAAAGGGCACAGATTAATGAAGAATAATGCAAGTACAAAAATTCTTCTATACTTAAAGACGTATGCTCGTATTCTTTTACAGCATTGTTATGACTACCAGAACGCGATAGTGAAACTGCTCGAAAGGAAATGCGAGAATTATTCACCTGGCATTCGAGGCGAAAGAAGGAATTACGAGTTTCCCTATGAGCCCAAAGAAGACATTGAAAAAAATTATTGGAAATGTCCTGTTCATACAGCGTACAGAGTTTCTGTCGATTGAATTCAAGTTTCATGAGAACTCCCCAGTCCTGTATTATAAGTATCTCCTGAGCCAGCACCAGAACAAAGAAAGCTTCTCAAATCTTATTCCAATGGGGAGACATATTTACCTGAAATAGAGCGCATACTTCCATACCACTGATTTAGAACCACAAAGAAAATAGTTACCATCTAACATCTACCAAGGTAACATCAAAAGAATCACGTTGTATTTTTAGTTTATTACAACGGTATGTTCTGAACTCATATATTTTAATAGCTATTATTACAACTAGGGAAATATGAATAGTATATTTCCCGAGGTTGTCAAAGTTACATCCCGAGGGCGGAGCCCGAGGGATGTATAGACAACCGAGGGAAATGTATTCATATTTCCCGTGGTGTAATCAATAGTTTTTTTCTGATTGAAACAATCTGATATGGAGAAATTATTATTAGATTGTATATTTTTGTAATAATCAAATTTTTAACGTTGCTATGGGCCATGTTTCTGAGAATCTTGGTTGACTGGTTTCATTTTGACGTCTTGTCAAAAATAAAATTGTTGAAAAAATGTCGAACTACGTCAAAACTCAAGCGGCAAAGGCCCGTGAATCTTTGGTTCCGGCCAAATCTCAAGCTGCCTACAGTAAAGAGTACGAATGCTTTCAGGAGTGGAAAAGAAAAAATTTGGTGGACGGTGTGAGCGATAATATTTTGTTAGCATATTTCCAAGATTTGGTATGTTGCTCTGATTCTTGTTATTCTTGATGTATGATAAATTCATTCGATCCCCAGTCGCAGAAATATTTTCCAAACACGTTATGGCCGAAACTATCGATGTTAAGATCTATGCTGCATTTGAAGGAAAAAACAAATTATTCGATGAAGTCGAAGCATTTGTTGAGAACAAAAATAAAGGATACGTTCCTAAAAAAGCAGCTCAAGACATTCTTGAGTGAAGCTCCTAATGACGTTTTTTTGATGTATAAGGTAAAAGTTTCATTTTGATTTCCTCTGTTGATAAGATTTTTACATTCATAATTTTGAAGGTTGTTTTAATAATGGAGATCTTTGGCGCCTGCAGAACACAAGAGTTGGTGAATATGCTATCTTCAGATATCGAAGATCGTGGGTCGGTAATCATAATCAAAGTCTCAAAGACTAAGAATGATGTAAACAGAATATTCACTATAATTGATGAAGAAGATCTGGGTGCTGCTCGTTTGGTGAGGGAGTATTCGGCGTTGCGTCCGCACGGAATGTTCTCAAGAAAACTGTAGTCTCGTCGACGAATAATTATGAACAAGATATTTCTTCTTCCTTTGTTTCTGGTGGAAATACTATTAGTGGAAATTTCAACAATTGCAGTTTCCATTTTGTTACTAAATAAAGAAATAAAATATGATTTGACGTTTTGAAAGAAATATGATTTGACGTTTCATATTTCCCTAGGGAAATATGAACTGACGTTTCATATTTCCCTTGGGAAATATGAGTATGTTATGACACATGGTAACTAAGGCGATATAGCTCAATATTGGTTCGATCAGAAAAAAGAATTGGTTCAAGCACTGACGTGAAGTCAGAAGCTTTTGCGCGTATGTTCTATTGTCCATTCTTCTGTTTTGGACACTCTTAATCGAATATACCATTGTAAAATATATTGTCCATTCGCCTGTATTGCACACCATGGTGAATTCGGTTAAGAGTGTCCAATACAGGAGAAAGGACAATAGAACATAGGTGCAAGAGCTCTCCCACATTTTTATTTAATCTTCCAGTTGTACGGTTCTCACAAAATTCCACACACGTATTTATGTTAATATTCTAGGACTAGTTACTAAGCTTCAATTTGATCAGTTCTGTAGTTTTTGAGTTATCGAGAAAATAGTATTCCAGAAGGGTATAACTCCGAAACCGTCCAGCCGATTATGCCCAGCAACGAACTTAGTTCCCCATTCGGATGCGCAACCTACTCTGAAAATTGCAAGTCCCTATCTCTTTTCGTTCGAAAGTTATCGAGGCAACGGTCACCCATCCAGCTACTGAACTCAACCAAGGCTGCTCGGATCTCCAACAATATAATTCTGATCGTGTCCAATTATGGAACATGGCAGTAGAGTTTTGATGGCACCCGATAAATTTCAGCGATGTCGCACGAACAGTTTCTGATATATAGCATTTTTTTCAATGATTTTTGGCGCTCTAGTTCCTCGGAACTGAGTGCTTATCAATTTGCCCAAATGTCTGTAATTTTCGAATATTTCGATGAAAATGGTCTTAAACGATTTGGTTCGACTCACTGATCAAGAATCCGTGGTCGAAATTCATTCTGTCCGGCCGGCCGGTCCGGCCGGTCCGGCCGGCCGGTCCGGCCGGTCGTAGGCACGATAACTCTCGAACGGAATGAGCTAGAGAGTTGAAATTTTCAGAGTAGGTTTGGGGGATAAATATCTCGGCTAAGTTCGTTATTGGGCAAAATCGGACAGACGGTTTCGGAGTAACAAAAAAAAAAAAATTTTTTTACGAAACAAATTCCAAATCAAATTTTTTTTAATAAGCAGTTTTATCATAAGAATCCATTCATATCATTTTCAACTCTAACAAGCTAATACTTTCGGAGATATGATTTTTTAAAATTTCAATGTAGATCGTATTTCACAGATTGATATAATTCCATTCCATATATACTAATTGAAATTGAGTCACTTAGGGAAAGATGTGTAAACACGGGCGGTATCTGGCTGGCTAAACCCTCTTATATAACCGCTATATTACGACGGGAGGGGAAAGGGGAAAGATTTCTACATTCCTTAAGCTATCGAGAAGATTTTTCGGAGGGGTCCTTATGCGTTAAAAAAATTCGAGAAATCGACGAAATTTTCCTAAGTAAATCGGGAATTTTGGTAATTGTTTTAAAAATCTAGAGGACGGATCGAGGTTCGAAGGGGGTGGATATCGAATCTTAGGGAGGGGGAAAGGGTCGATCCGAAAACTCTAAGTCGATATATATCGCGGTTTTCCCGTAACGAACGAAAATGTATTTTTTATCCTTCGCCCATCCATCCATCTCGAAAAAGCGAGACCGACTTTATTTCGCATAAGGCTTCGAAAATACAACTGCTCTGGCTCCGAATTTTTCGTCGAGATGAAGAAGAAGTATCGGTGTGTCAGGAACCAGCTCAACTTTTACCTACGATAAGTCTAAATATACTAAATCGATACAAGTTCTGGAAGTTCCGACCTCGGGAATTTTCCTTGCTAGAAGTCATTCCGAGAAACGTCAAAATTGGCATGAGAGACGGACTCTGAAATTTTTTGGACTTAAACGGTCGTTCTAGCTCATTTTCGGACCTGAAAGTTGACGAGAAGCGAGGATAAGGGTGAAAAACCGTCCAATAAACCCCCATGTGGTGATTTTATGTCGAAAAGTGAAAATTAAGATTATAATTTCTCTGGTAATTACCGACGTTATATTCTATTAGCGGAGATCGACGAAATTGTATGGGCAGTCCGATAGCTAGGGGCTCTAGAGTGTCGGGGGTTTCGATTTCGGACCTGAAAGGCGGGCTCGAATCCCGGAAAGTGAATTATAGTTTTTCGTGTTTGTTTTTCAGTTTCTTTCGGAATATTAACTTCGAATTACGCTATATCTGTCGACTTTAAGTAAGGGTGTTTTTCTTTTTCTTTTCCGAAGCTCTTATCGTTAAAAATAAACCATTACTATACAGGGTGTTCTTTTTCTATCGGCACAATATTACGCGATTGATTTGATTTTTGACACAAACAAACCGTTATCTAAATAGGAATCTTGGATGGATTCTTATAATGTATTTTTTAGAAATCTCTATACAGGGTGTTCTTCTTTTAACGTCCATCGCAACTTGCTGCTTTTCACGAAAAATCGTACTATTGTATTCAATTGTGATAAAAGATATACTTTCGGACATACATCGTTGAAAATAAACCATTACTATACAGGGTGTTCTTTTTCTATTGGCACAATATTACGCGATTAATTTGATTTTTGACACAAACAAACCGTTTAGGAATCTTGCATGGATTCTTATAATGTATTTTTTAAAAATCCCTATACAGGGTGTTTCTGTTTTAACGTCAATCGCAACTAGACGTTTTTTCACGACAAATCGTGCGATTGTATTCAATTGTGTTAAAAGATATACTTTCGGGACCTACATCGTTGAAAACAAACCGTTACTATACAGGGTGTTCTTTTTCTTTCGGCACAATTTTACGCGATTGATTTGAATTTTGCCACAAACAAACCGTTATCTAAATGGGAATCTTGGATGGATTCGTATAATGTATTTTTTAGAAATTTCTATACAGGGTGTTCTTCTTTTAACGTCCATCGCAACTTGCTGCTTTTCACGAAAAATCGTACTATCGTATTCAATTGTGATAAAAGATATACTTTCGGACATACATCGTTGAAAATAAACCATTACTATACAGGGTGTTCTTTTTCTATTGGCACAATATTACGCGATTGATTTGTTTTTTGCCACGAACAAACCGTTATCTAAATAGGAATCTTGGATGGATTCTTATAATGTATTTTTTAAAAATCTCTATACAGGGTGTTTCTGTTTTAACGTCAATCGCAACTAGCTGCTTTTCACGACAAATCGTGCGATTGTAATCATTGTGTTAAAAGATATACTTTCGGGACCTACATCGTTGAAAACAAACCATTACTATACAGGGTGTTCTTTTTCTATCGGCAGAATATTATGCGATTGATCTGTATACAGGGTGTTTTTTTTATAATTCCATTTTATTTATAATTAAAATTTTTTTTATATTAAAAATTTTTCTAATAATTTTTTTTTTTTCAATTTTGAAATTTTCAAAACTTTTTTTTTTTTCAATTCAAAAAAAAAAACATTTTAATAATTTTTTTATCCTCAAAAATTTTTTTTCTCCAAAATTTTTTTTTTAATCATTTTTTTTTCTTCAAAAATTTTTTTTCTCCAAATTTTTTAATTTTTAATTTTTTTTTAACTACTGGCTAATCAAAGCCTACAAAAATATACCAGATAGGTGGCGCTTTATTCGATTTATAGGAACTCAAAAACGCCTCAACATATTTCGATGAGACTTTCGTGTGAGTGAACTACCGGTTCAATTGATCTACCGATAATATTGATCTACCGGAAAAATGTAGATCTACCGGAAAATGTAGATCTACCGGAAAAATGTAGATCTACCGAAAAAATGTATATCTACTGGCTAGGTAGATCTGCGGGCCACTAGTTATTATTCTATGTATGAATTCTCATAATGTCAACTAAATCGATACAAGTTCTCGAAGTTCCGACCTCGGGAATTTTCCTTGCTAAAAGTCTGTCTGAGAAACGTCAAAATGAATCCGTTAGACGGGGTGCGGGAAATTTTTCGCAACGAAATGGCCGTTCTAGGCAGTTTTCGGGACTGAACGTTGACGAGAAGCGAAGATAAGGGTAAAAAACGGTCAAATAAACCTCCATGTGGCGATTTTATGTCGAAAAGTGAAAATTAAGAATATCTATCCGCGGTTAGTACCGACGTTTTATTCTAATACCGGAGATCGAGAGGATCCTTCGAGGAGTCCGATAGTGTAGATGTATAGATAGTGGATATCTCGGTTTCGGACGAGGGAAGGCGGGTTCGAAGCCCATCAAGGGAATTATACTTTTTCGTGTTTTTTTTTCAATTTTTATCGCAATATTAACTTCGAATAACGGTATATCTGCCGACTTTAAGTAAGGGTGTTTTCCTTTTTTTTTTCTGAGCATATATCGCTGAAAATAAACCATTACTATACGGGGTGTTCTTTTTTTCACGGCACAATTTGCCACGATTGAATTGATTCGTGCCACAAACAAACCGTTATCTAAATAGGAACCTTGGATGGATTCTTATAATGTATTTTTCGGAAATCTCTATACAGGGTGTTTTTCTTTTAATGTCAATTGCAGATTGCTGTTTTTAACGCTATGAACATACCATTTCATTCATTCGTGTTGGAAAATATACTTTCGAGGCATACATCGTTGGAAATAAACCATTACTATACAGGGTGTTCATTTCCTCGCGGCATCGATTATTTTCAAATGCAAGCGTTTTAAGTAAAATGTCACTTCGAGATTTCTATCGCGAGGAGAATTCTCAACTTTGTAAAACCGTTGCGAAATGATAACCGCTGCTATACAGGGTGTCTTAAGAAATATGTCAACTCCGAAACTTTACGTGTATGTATTTCAGTGGAACCCAAGGCGGCTCAGATTCACAATTGGACCCTGTAGGGGGCGCTAAAATCGATGTATAGGAACTCGGAAACAGGCGGATCGATTTTGATGAAACTCTGTGATTTTCTTTCGGCGTATCTCTGATTCACAATAGCATCCTGTAGGGGCGCCCCGATCGATCTATAGGGAACGGCTCGAACGATTTCGATTAAACTTTGTTTGCGTATTTGAATGGGCCTCAGAGTCACAATAGGAACTCGGTAGATAGCACTGTGTTCGGTTTATAGACTCTCGAGAACGACCGGACCGATTTCGTTGAAACTTTCTGTGTGTGTGTGTCTGAGGAAGTCTCGGAAAAATGTAGATCTACCGGAAAATGTAGATCTATCGGAAAAATGTAAATCTACCGGAAAAATGTAGATCTGCCGGAAAAATGTAGATCTACCGGAAAAATGTAGGTCTACTGGCTAGGTAGATCTGCGGGCCCACTAGTTATTATTCTATCTATGAATTCTCATAATGTCAACTTGACAGAAGGGAATATTGTAACTTCAAAAATATTGGGGTTGAAATACTCGTATTTTAGCGATGCAACGGGGACCTCAACCGAAAATGTTTGAAAATATTACGTAAATATTGAAAGCATAATTCTGTAGTTTGGTGAACGTAGATCAGGAAATTTTTGATCGATTACAAGGTAATTTATTATTACTTATCTAATAAACCATTATTTGAATTGAATTTCCTTTATGATGCAGTGATATCATATGAATACATTGATATAATTCACAACTCTGAGAAACCAATACCAGATATAATTTGTCTGTTTGAACTAGAGCGCCAGAAAGCTCCTGTCCACAGGGCTTGAACCCATTTTTTTTTTAATTTTCTGGTGATAGGATCCTCACGAAATTTTGCATCGCCAGTCTACACCTAACAACCATGCTTGAATTGGATCGGATTCGTATTTTTCGTGTTATTGAGGAATTAACAATCAAATTTCAGATGGGTATAATTCCAAAGCCGTTTAGCCGATTATGCCTATTAACAAATTAAAATGTCACATTCGGATGCACAACTTACCCTGAACATTGCAAGTTGCTATCTCTTTCCGTTCTCAGGTTATCCTGACATGAATAATAATTTTTGATAATTTTTGCGCGTATGTTCTGGGGAACATCGCGTTATAGTTTTGACCAAATGTCTGTAACTTTCGAATTTTTTGACGAAAATGGTCTCAAACGATTAAGTTCGACTCCCCAATGAAGAATTCGAGGTCAAATTTGATTCTGTCCGTCCGGCCGTCCGTCCGGCCGTTGCCACGATAACTTGAGATCGAAAAGAACTAGCGACTTGAAATTTTCAGGGTAGGTGGCGCATCCCAATACGACGAAAAAGTTCATTAATGGGCATAATCGGCCCAGTGGTTTCCGAGTAATAATTTTGTTTTCAACCAATATGAATCCGATCGGATTGAAACTTGCTGGGTAGTTGTAGAATATGAACCTTAGCACGTTTGTGAAATTTTGTGAGAATCGTATGGCTACAAAATTTTAAAAAAATTATTAAAAAATGTTTTTGATGTCACGATAACTTGAGAACGGAATGAGATAGCGGCTTGAAATTTTCAGGTTAGGATGTGCACCAGAACACGACATTTCAGTTTGTTTATGAGCACAATCAGCCAAACGGTTTTAGAGTTATAGCCATCTGAAATTTTCTGAAATTTGGTGGTTTTTTGTTCCTCATTAACTCGAAAAATACTGAACCGATTGAATTCAAACATGATTACTAGTTGTAGAATGCCAACGCGAAAATGTTTGCAAAATTTGGTGAGGATAGCATTTGTAGAAAATTTTTAATAAATCATTGAAAATAAAAAATTAATCGAATTTACCATGATGAATTCTATTGTCTATTCTCCTGTATTGGACACTCTTCTCAATCGAATTCACCATGATGATTTTTATTGTCTATTCTCCTGTATTGGAGACTCTTCTTAATCGAATTTGCCATGATGAATTCTATTGTCCATTCTGGACAATAGAATTCATCATGGCAAATTCGATTAAGAAGAGTCTCCAATACAGGAGAATGGACAATAGAATTCATCATGGTGAATTCGATTGAGAAGAGTGTCCAATACAGGAGAATAGACAATAGAATTCATCATGGTAAATTCGATTAAGAAGAGTGTCCAATACAGGAGAATGGACAATAGAACATACGCGCAAAAGCTTCTGACTTCACGTCAGTGCTTGAACCAATTTTTTTTTATTTATAATATCATTTAAATTAATATTGTAGGACGTTACTTTAAAAGTTCTAAGCTATACTGACTTACAGCTAAAATATTATAAAGAAAAGAAGCAATTGGATAGTCTAACTATCATTTTAATAAAATGATGCATTTTTATTGTTCAAATAAAGATATTTTGTTAACATACAAGAATTTCTTCATTCAATGGTATTTCAAAGATCTAATTACAGTTTTAAATATAAAATAAGTGTCCAATACAGGAGAATGGACAACATAATTTACCATGGTAAATTCGATTAAGGGTGTCCAATACAGAAAAATGGAAAATAGAACATACGCGCAAAAGCTATCTATCATTTTCTTCAAGTTTCACGCCCCAAAAAGGCCTAAATCGTCAGTTTCGCTTTCGAAAATTTCCGACCCCGTCTCTCGAATTAATTCTGACGTTTCTCGGATTGACTTTTTGAATGGAAAATCGTCGGACTCAAAACCTCCGAAACTTGTATCGAATTATTATATTTAGGCTCAACCTAGAAGAACGAAATTTGGGAAAAACACAAATCGATTCGTCTTCTTCGACTGGACGGCAAAAGTCCGGGTCGAGCAATCGTTTCTTCGGAGCCTTACGCTACACCAAATCGGTACTACTGAACTCGCACAAGAATGCTCGAATCTCCAACAATATTTAACCGATCATATTAAAACTTGAAACTTGACAGTAGAGTTTGGTTATGAAGGCTCTTGCAAAATTTCATGAATTTCAAACGAATAGTTACTGATATATAGAATTTTTTTTTTTAATTTTTAATGATTTATTAAAAATTTTCTACAAATGCTATCCTCACCAAATTTTGCAAACATTTTCGCGTTGCCATTCTACAACTAATAACAATGTTTGAATTCCATCGGTTCAGTATTTTTCGAGTTAATGAGGAACAAAAAACCACCAAATTTCAGAAAATTTCAGATTGCTATAACTCTATAACCGTTTGGTCGATTATGCTCATAAACAAACTGAAATGTCGCGTTCTGGTGCACATCCTAACCTGAAAATTTCAAGCCGCTATCTCATTCCGTTCGCAAGTTATCGTGACAACAAAAATATTTTTTAATAATTTTTTTAAAATTTTCTAGCCATACGATTTGCACTAAATTTCACGAACGTGCTTAGGGTCATATTCTACAACTACCCACCAAGTTTCAATTTGATCGGATTCATATTGGTTGAAAACAAAATTATTACTCGGAAACCACTGGGCCGATTATGCCCATTAACGAACTTGTCCGTCGTATTGGGATGCGCCACCTACCCTGAAAATTTCAAGTCGCTAGCTCTTTTCGTTCTCAAGTTATCGTGGCAACGGCCGGCCGGCCGGCCGGCCGGACGGCCGGCCGGACAGAATCAAATTTGACCTCGAATTCTTCATTGGGGAGTCGAACTTAATCGTTTGAGACCATTTTTTTCAAAAAATTCGAAAGTTACAGACATTTGGGCAAAACTATAACGCGTATGTTCCCCAGAACATACGCGCAAAAAACACTATAATAGCTTCCAAATAACAGCCTAACATTCGATATACGGAAAATATAAAAATATCATAGGAGAAATAATTAATCTGTTCGTGAAATTTGCAACCGTTTTAATCATTCTCCGAAACACAATATATAATTCCTATCTAGGTCAGTTGTGTCATCCTTCCAGAAGACTTCGTTCCCTTGAAAAACTCGAAACCGGTAGTTATCCGTGATTTAAGGGTCGTGGCCATTATTTCTTTTTTTTCTATTCTACGATTCCAGAAACATTATACAGACCAAACATTAAGAAAAGTCTCCTCAATTTGGCATCCATCAACGAAAAATAATGAGGGAATTTGAATTTTGGACGACTCAAATACTCTGAAGTTGTAAAACTTTAGATTATGAAGGAATTATCATGCAAGATGATTTATTACCCATCAGGTTATTCGACACTCATTATCAGAATTTCCGGAAGTTGGGTTATTATTTCCCGACGATGAAAGATTCAAATGATCAAGCACCAATTTTTGAAATGCCCTAGAATTTTTTCATAATTTATTTAGTTTTTCACAGTTCACGTTTTGGAAACGTAGATTTCAAGGATTGAAACTAAACAAGACAAAATTCGCACAAAGGTTTACTATTTCATATCAAAATATTTCATGTATGTCATGATTCATTTTTTGATATTTCACCATATTTTCCCCAGAAAATTTAGTTTTTTTTTAATTTTTATAGTTTTTCTATGGAAAAAGTTCTTATCATTTTGCCCAATGTTTGTAATTTTAGAATTTTTTGACGAAAATGGTCCCAAACTATAGGGATCGAATGTCTCTAGGAGAATTTTAGGTTAAATTCAATTCTGTCCTGCTTTTGCCACCATAACATTCGACCGGAAAGAGATATTGACTTGAAATTTTCAGGGTTGGTTCCGCATTCTAATGCGACCACGGAGTTTGTTAATGGGCATAATCAACGGTTTTAGATTATACCCATCTTAAATTTTATTTCAGAGGTTTATTTTAAATACTGTAGTCTGAGAGTAATTTCTATGAAACAAATCAGTCCGATCCAAAAACTATGAGTTAACAATTTACACGAAACATTCTGTATATACGAAAACAATCACGTAATTTTAAGAACAAAATCAACCTCAATTTGTTCGATAACCGTTTCCTCGGAGTTATTATTTCAACAGAATTGAAAAAAAATTAAAATGAGCAATTTCGGCTTCGGGACTCGATCCCGGCACATAATGTACCGGGATTTCTATATAGACCCTATGCTTCAACCAACAGAGCTATTCTAGGTCTATACGGATATGCAGTGAAAGGTGGATTATGAACGAATTTTAAATTTATAATTTCAGTTTTTGTGATATTTTGTATTTCCCTAATATAGATCCGAGCAGTTTCAATTTATTAGAATACGTCCAATATACCCCATTTTATGAATTTACAGCCAGTATTGCGCTTCTACAATATCGATTTCAAATAAATTGGAGAAATGTGACCTTCAGCAGAGAACAAAAAAAAAATTTTTCAGGATCTCAGAGCTTCAAAATATCTGTTTCAATAGATCAAAATACTGGACCACCTTTTTACACTCGACCCACAAAGTTGTCAATAGTTTTTGATTTATGACTGGAAAGAATGAATCATGATGGTTTGCACAGTATGAATTATAAATGGCAACACTCATTCTTAAATGCTTTCTCTCCCAAACTCTCAAAATTCAGAATAGCTTTATCAACAAAAAATAATTCTGAAAATTTTCGGTAAGTGTCTGACGAAGGCGTCTGATTCTGACTCCGAAACGTTACGAAATTTAGTTGTTTCATCGTTGATGTTGTGTCATTTTTGTTTGTTAGGCAACATTATTTGATTTATTGCTTCTGACAAAAAAACTTGTATTTATTACGCATAAGCAATTCACAAAATAATACATTTTTATTTAACAGATATTTTTCAGAGTTTGCTAGAGAAAGCTCAGAAAGAAACCATTTAATAATGAATGTACCTCCTACAGTGTCCTTTAATGATTAGTCAACACTCATCATGTAATTTATGTTTGTCTATGTTAATGTTCATATTGACTACGGTGAAA
The DNA here is from genome assembly GCA_937662695.2 of Halyzia sedecimguttata. NCBI lineage: Eukaryota > Metazoa > Arthropoda > Insecta > Coleoptera > Coccinellidae > Halyzia > Halyzia sedecimguttata. The sequence goes on along the minus strand of OW569416.2, from coordinate 1,112,397 downwards.
TCAGCCAAACCAGTATGAAAATGACGAGATATAGCAAATCCTGGTGAACATGATGATGAGATTGTGGAACCAGTCTCACAACTTACAAACAATGAATGTAAAAGAGTAAACTATCCAAAAAGAAACGAAAAAAAAATAATTCCACACTTTCATGCGGAAGACTCGATGTGAAATTCCCGAACCAACATCTATCCAAGAAAAATTCGAAGTTGCGATGAATCCAAATATTTGGGCAGATGAAGCTTATATATAAAAAGTTTTTTTTTTCAATATGAAATAATCATTGTCAGTTTCAGAGGAGTTTGGAGAACAGTTATTTAGTTGCATTTAGATCGATATTTGAAATCATCCGTTGGTGAAAAAGAATCAAATATGGTATATTTTACGTACTTTGATTAATTGAAATAGATATTTGCAGATCAGAGATTCTGAAGTATATTTTTTTGTTCTCTACTGAATGAATGTTACATTTCTGAAATTTATTTGAAATCCATATATCAACGCAATATTGGCCTGAAATGCGTCAAATAGGGTATATTGGATGTATTCTAAGGAATTGGACGATCGGATCTATGTGTGTGGTAGAAGATATCAGGAAAATTCACAAAAACTAAAATTAAAAATTTAAAATTCGTTCATAATGCACCTTTCACCGCAGATCCGTACAGATCTAGCATAGCTCTGTCGGTTGATAAATCGGGTCTCTATATTATTGTGTTTTAGGTGTAAAGAATGGAACTCACAACTTCACAAGTAATGAATTTATTTGTAACGGTAACAACTTCATATAATGTACAACGTAGCTGTTTTTATACTTATGGAGCAAGTTTTTGAGGTTTTTAAAACAAGAAGGCAGAAGGAATTGGGTTAGATTGGAGTAGGCATCGAGAGCATGGAGTTGGGTAAACAGAAGAATGAACGTGGTCTACAAATATATAACATAAAGAAATCAGTGACTTGATCTCAGTACATCCTGTACCGGGATCGATTCCCGAAAATTGCACTTTTTCACTTCTTTTCAATTCTGTTGGATTAATAGCTCCGAAGAAATGGTTATCGAACGAATTTACGTTGAATTTTTCTTGAAATTACATGAAATGTGATTATTTTCGTATATTAATAGATATTAAAATTACTGCTGTAAGTACAAAATATTTTTTGTGAATGGTCAACTCATGGTTCCTCATGGTACAACCGTACGATTGGACTGATTTGTTTCATAGAAATGTCTCTCGGAATACACTATTGAAAATAAACTACTGTTATTCAGGGTGTTTTTATCTAATAGCACAAATGTATAATTGAAATTATATGTGTCCTTACGCCACCATAAACAAAGTACGTTTTATTTTCCGCCCAACATTAAATGTATGTATTCGAATCGAAACTAATCTTTCGAGACCATTCTCGGCCAAAAAAGAACTAGTTTTTTCCGGACGAGCATATTCTTAAAATTATTGGGAACATTTATTTTTCCTGTAGCTAAGCAGCTTTGGGCGAGTTTGGTACTTGGACGGGTGACCATTCTGGCTATAAATTTGAAAAAGTGCTGAAAGCTCCTGGCCGGAGTGATTTTCCAATTTGTTCGAATTCATTTCTATTAAAACCGTTTGATTGTTGCAATTGAAATACAGTAGACCCCGGGTAGTGCGAGAAACGTTTTGCAAGGCATTCCGCCGTAATCATAAAGCATTGGGTCCCTGTTAAGGGGTTAGGTTAGGTTAGGTTAGGTTAGGTTAGATGTAGCCAGCTTTTTCAAGAAATCTTTTTTCCTTTTTTTACATTTTCTAAAAGCATAATATCTCAGAAATATTCTCCGAAAATTTGAAGTAAATCCGATAAATACTTTTCGAGTTATTCGATAATTAGCAAAGGGCTCTCGGGCGCTCTGGGAGAGAGCAGGTAGCAACACTCCAGAAGGTAGAATTTTACGTAAACAACATCAAATAGATATTTTGGAAGCTGCCACAACGGCTAAAAAACTATTATAGGGCCCAGGAATACATTACTCTGTAAATAATTAAATAATATGTAAATTTAGTGTTAAACTTCAAATGCGTGTTTCTCAAAACTATGTTCTTTGAACTAGTGATCACTGTAGCTCGAAAACCTCTCGGTAGATTTCAATGAAATTTATACAGCTTTTCGATAACATGAAAAACTAGTGCCCGATCGAAGGATTTTCTTTTTTTGCGCGCGTGTTCCGCAAGGAACAGCGTGCTATCATTTCGTCACAATGTCTGTATTTTTCGAATTTTTTTTCGAAAATGGTCTCAAACGATTGGGTTCGACTCCCTGATGAAGAATTCGAGGTCAAATTCAATTCTGTCCGTCCGGTCCGGCCGGCCGGTCCGGCCGGTCCGGCCGTTAGCACGATAACTCTCGAACGGAACGACTTAGAGCGTTGAAATTTGCAGGGTAGTTTCGTAGCGTAAATATCTCGGACAAGTTCGTTAACGGGCGAAATCGACCGAGCGGTTTCGGAGTTAAGGCCGTTTTTAATAAAAACGTTTTTTATGAATATTTCCGGAACCGATCACTCAATCTTTTTGAAATTTTGCATCAGATTGTAGAATCATGACCTTTATATGCCTGCGAAGTTTTGTGTTGAACGGACGGCCCTAAAGTGGCAAAAAAAAATTTTGAAAATTTGAAAATTTTGTTTTCACGATAACTCGAAAAATACTGATCTGATTAAATTGAAACTCAGTAGTTAGATGCAAAAGACCAAAGCAAACACTTTTGCAAAATTTCGTGATGATCACGTGACATGAAAAAAATAAAAAAATTACTACTATTTTGCGGAATACTTTGCTTTTAATGCCGAAACATATGTTTTTGAGGTTCATGCTGCCCTTTCCGGGCATTTTCCGTATTGCGCATGCGCAGATGAGAAGTCCTTTAACTGCTGTAGTTTTCGTCAGAGAGGATTGGGGTTTTGGGGTGGCGGATGCTATTCCTCCATAGAATTCAGATCCCTGATGAGGGTCTGCGCATGCGTGGAATAAAGATGTGATATCTCCTGAACCACTAGTGTTGGAGAATCGGAGTTTTTTGTAAGGTGTGTTATTTTGAAAAGGACTTTTAGCCGCGAGTAGATTGCGCATGCGCAGAAGAGAAGTGACTGTTTTTGGGTTGGATGGGTTATGTTGGGAGTGCTGAGACGATATTATGAGGTTTTAAAAGAATATTCATAGCAATTCAGTGCAAGGACAAGTCAGTTTGGGGGCTGTAGGGTTGCTTCAGAGTTAAAGTGTCCTTACCTTGGCCCTGGGGCTAATTTCGAAATGGATGCAACCCCTTACGGGCATTTTTCGTTATGCGCATGAGCAGACCATCAGTGATTTAACTGGTGGTGCTTTCGTCAGAGAGGATTGGGGTTTTGGGGTGGCGGATGCTTTTCCGCTATAGAATCCCCTGGTGAGGGTCTGCGCATGCGTGGATTCAAGAAGCGATATCTCCTGAACCACTAGTGTTGGAGAATCGGAGTTTTTTGTGAGGTGTGTAATTTTGGGAGGACTTGCAGCCACGAGTATACTGCGCTTGCGCAGACGAGAAGTGAATGGTTTTGGGTTGTTTGGGTTATGTTGGGAGTAATGAGCCGATATTGTGAGGTTTTAAAAGAATATTCCTGTCAATTCAGTGCACGGACACAAGTCAGTTTGGGGGAAATAGCGTTGTTTCCGATTTGAAATGTCTGTATGGTGGCCCTGAGGCGAATTTACAAATAACTATATTCGGTAGATCTATATTAAAATGCGTTCGGATTTGGAGAAGATGCAATTTCGTCCCTAACGGAGGACCCACAACCGATTTTTTTTCTGATCTACGGTTAAACTAACAGCCAAACTGTATTGATAGCTATATTTGTTAAAGGAACTTGAAAAAAAAAAAAAAAAAGCACTGACGTGAAGTCAGTACTCTTTGGCGCGCGTGTTCACGGTGGCTAATTTGAATTGAATTATTCAAAATTTAACAGTGCTGTATCTAAGCTGCCATCAGGATAGAGTAACAAAGTTGGAAAAGAACACAAGTGACTCTCCTTAGTCGCACAAGCTCCTAGAAGATTTGGGAGGGTCAGTATAATCCTAATCATGTTTATAGCACGCGCGCAAAAGCAGATTGACTTAACAATGAAAGAAAAAGTGTAAAAAGTCAATCTGCTTTGGCGCGCGTGCTCTAAACATGATTAGGATTATACTGACCCTCCCAAATCTTCTAGGAGCTTGTGCGACTAAGGAGAGTCACTTGTGTTCTTTTCCAACTTTGTTACTCTATCCTGATGGCAGCTTAGATACAGCACTGTTAAATTTTGAATAATTCAATTCAAATTAGCCACCGTGAACACGCGCGCCAAAGAGTACTGACTTCACGTCAGTGCTTTTTTTTTTTTATTTCGATTTTTATAAACAATTAACTATTGGTTTTTTCCCGAAAATACGGAAAAAATTTTCCTGAGGCTGCAGTTTTGATAATTTAAAAGAAAACAAAAAAAGCTTTGATCAGGCACTAGATTGTTTTTTGATGAATCTCCAAGGATAAGTGATGGTCATCGCAAGGAGCATCTGTTGGAACTGGATCAACACAAACGGCCATTAATTTTAAAATAATTTTTTTTTCTGAAATACCTGCCAAATCTTGATTTGGCAGAAATTTCGACGTGTCGAAATCTTATTTAATGGTGCTAAATTTTTACTTTTATAAAATAAAATAATTTACTGGCAAATATTTAAAATTGTTATTTTTTCTTGTCTCTGACTACACATAACTCCTCAAGTCCTAACTGAGATCCTCAGTTAAGGATAAATTTGAATCGCAATCTCAGTTAACGTGAAAATCAACGTGAAACAGGCCTGTGTCACCACCGTTAAATAAGTTAACTGAGGTTGCGATTAAAATGTATTCTTAACTGAGGACCTCAGTTAGGACTTAACGGAGATTGAATGCTTTGTGAATACGGCGGTGAGTTGGACTATCGAATTTGTCGGACTATAGAGTATCGCCTAAGACCCCCTATAGACCAAAATTCTTTGAAAAAAATTACCTTGTAATCCGACAAATTACAGATCAAAATATGTAACAATATTCTATCTGATCTAGTGTAGTGGTGCATACAAGTTACTATATATTCAACAGTGATAGGCATTGCGGATTACAAGGGGCGCCGGATTAGGGGATGGCCGGATTATCGGGGGTCCACTGTAGTTGAATAGGTCTTTTAACAGCTCATACAAACTCGATCAAGCTCAAATTTGGTATCGATTTTCAAAAGGAAAATTTTATAATTTTTTTGGGCGCTCTTGGTTTAGTTATCAGACATTCACGGAATTTCATGAAAATTAGCGCTTCCGAATGCTACAATCAATAACCAAGTTTTAGTTGGATTAAATCCGTATATTTTGAGTTATTGAGGAAAGAACAACAAAATTAAAGATGGGTATAACTCTGAAACCGTTCAGCCGATTATGCCCATTAACGAATTCAACGGTGGCATTGGGATGAGCGCAACCTATCCTGAAAATTTAAAGTTGCTATTTTTTTCCGTTCGAAAGTTATCGTGGCAATGGTCACCTATCCATTTACTAAGCTCAACCATGACTGCCGATCTTATCGTGTTGAAATTTGGTATTTGGCTTTATAGTTGAATTCAATACAAATAATAGTTTATTTATCCAGCTTAAATGAGCAATCCGAGAATGAGAACTGCACCATGGAAGAAATCAAATTGAAATAGCTTAAATGAATTTGACTCTCTCTTATAGAACAGTATGACATGTACAAGTATGAACACAGTTCATATAATAAAGCTTGGATAGAATAATTATAGCATTCTGTGAAAACGTAGAAGTACGATTCATTATTGAAATTTCGAAAAATCATATCTCCGAAAGTATTAGCTTGTTGGAGTTGAAAATAATACCAATGAATTTTTATGGTGAAACTGCATCTTAAATAAAAAAAAATTGGTTCAAGCACTGACGTGAAGTCAGAAGCTTTTGCGCGTATGTTCTATTGTCCATTCTTCTGTATTGGACACCCTTAATCGAATTTACCATGGTAAATTATGTTGTCCATTCTCCCGTATTGGACACTTAATTCGAATTTACCATGGTAAATTAATTCGAATTTACCATGGTAAATTCGAATTAAGTGTCCAATACGGGAGAATGGACAACATAATTTACCATGGTAAATTCGATTAAGGGTGTCCCATACAGAAGAATGGACAATAGAACATACGCGCAAAAGCTTCTGACTTCACGTCAGTGCTTGAACCAATTTTTTTTTTCGTGATTTTTTTTTGAAATTTTCTAGGGGTACGGTTATTAAAATTTTTTTGTTCGTCATTTTTTTCGAATTTTCTAGTGGTACGGTTCTTACAAAATTTTGAACACGTCTTTATGTTGATTTTCTACTACTGGTTACCAAGCTTCAATTCGATCGAATATTTATTTTTTCAGTTATCAAGAAAATAATATTCCAGGTGGGTATAACTCGGAAACAGTTAGACCGATTATGCCCAAAAACGAACTCAACTCTCCCTTTCAGATACGCAACCTACCCTGAAAATTGCAAGTCCCTATCTCCTTTCGTTCGAAAGTTATCGAGGCAACGGTCACCCATCTACTGAATTCACACAAGAATGCTCCAATCTCCAACAATATTAAACCGATCGTATTAAAACTTGAAACTTAGCGGAAGAGTTAGGTTATGAAGGCTCTTGCAAAATTTCATCAATTTCTAACGATTAGTTACTGATATATAGAATTTTTTTTTTCATTTTCAATGATTTATTAAAAATTTTCTACAAATGCTATCCTCACCAAATTTCGCAAACATTTCCGCGTTGGCATTCTACAACTAATAATCATGTTTGAATTCAATCGGTTCAGTACTTTTCGAGTTAATGAGGAACAAAAACCACGAAATTTCAGAAAATTTCAGATGGCTATAACTCTAAAACCGTTTGGCCGATTATGCTCATAAATAAACTGAAATGTCGCGTTCTGGTGCTCATCCTAACCTGAAAATTTCAAGCCGCTATCTCATTCCGTTATCAAGTTATCGTGACAACAAGAATATTTTTTAATAATTTTTTTAAAATTTTCTAGCCATATGATTCGCACAAAATTCCACAAGCGTGCTTAGGCTCATATTCTACAACTACTCACCAAGTTTCAATTCGATCGGATTTATATTGGTTTAAAACAAAATTATTACTCGGAAACCGCTGGGTCGATTATGCCCATTAACGAACTCGTCCGTCGTATTGCGATGCGCCACCTATTCTGAAAATTTCAAGTCGCTAGCTCTTTTCGTTCTCAAGTTATCGTGGCAACGGCCGGACGGCCGGACGGCCGGCCGGACAGAATGAAATTTGACCTCGAATTCTTCATTGGGGAGTCGAACTTAATCGTTTGAGACCATTTTTTTCAAAAAATTCGAAAGTTACAGACATTTGGGCAAAACTATAACTCGATGTTCCCCAGAACATACGCGCAAAAATTGAATTTGAAATATGTTACTTAAAAAAAATTTTTTTTTCGTTACTCCGAAACCATCTGGCCTATTCTGCCCAATAAAGAACTTAACCGAGATATTCATCTCCCTAACCTACTCTGAAAATTTCAACTGCCTAGCTCATTTCGCTCGAGAGTTATTGCAGAAATTTCTTTTTTATTTTCAAACTTTTTTTTACACTTTGCGGTAACCTGGTCAATACGAAACTTCACGTGCGTATAAAGTTCATGATTCTACAATTTGATGCTAAATTTCAGATAGATCGAGAGATTCGGAAATATTCATGAAAAATGTTTTTTTTTAAATCGGCCATAACTCCGAAACCGCTCGATGGATTTCGCCCATCAACGAACTAGTCTGAGATATTTACTCTCCAAATCCACCTTGCAAATTTCAATCCTCTAACTCCTTTCGTTCGAGAGTTATCGTCCCTAAGACCGGCCGGACAGAATCGATTTCGACCTCGGATTCTTGATCAGTGAGTCGAACCAAATTGTTTGAGACCATTTTCAGAAAAAATTCGAAAATTACAGACATTTGGGCGAATTGATAAGCCCTCTTCTGTTCCGAGGAACTAGAGCGCCAAAAATTATAAAATTACATCCTTAGAAGCTTTCATCGTCGGAAAATAAGCCAAATTCCGGAAATGTGTTAATGAGTGTTGAATAATCTGATGTTCAAAAACTTATCATCCATTGTTCATGATAATTCCTGCATAATCTAATGTTTTACAACTTCGGAGTATCAAAGTCACCCTAAATTCAATTTCCCTTTTATATTCGTAGAAGGATGCTAAATTGAAGAGACTTCTCTTGTTTGCTAGAGAAAATGTTTCTGAAATGGTTAAATAAAAAAAAAACAAATAATGGCCACGATTTCGCCCTTAAATCACTATTTAACGGATTAGAGTTTTTCAAGGAAACGAGTTCTTCTGGAAGGACACAGCTGACCTAGATAGGAGTGTTTCGGAGTGTGGTTAAAATGGTTGCAAATTTCACGAACGGATTTATTGTTTCGCCTATGATATTTTTATATTTTCCCCTTTGCTTGGTTCGAATGTTAGGTCTGTTATTTGGAAGCTATTATATTGTTTAAAATATATGAGTTCAGAATACGTCGATGTAGAAAAGTACAAATACAACGTGATTCATTTGATGTTACGTTATAGGTTGAGTGAGTGGATGGTAACTACTTTCCTTGAGGTTCAAAATCATTGGAATGGAAACTTTGCGCTCCATTTCAGGTAAATATGTACTTTCGCATGGGTATAAAATTTGGGAAGTTTTCTTTGTTCTGATACTGGCTTAGGAGACATTGATAATACAGGAGTGGAGAGTTTTCATGAAATACGAATTCAGTCGAGAGAAAATCTATACGATATGAACAGGACATTTCCAGCAAGTTTTTTCAATGTTTTGTTTGGGTTTGTGGGATAGCTCGTAATTCCTTCTTGCATCTCGAATTCTCGGTGAAGAATTCTTACATGTTCTTTCGCACAGTTTCTATATCGTGTTCCGGTAGTTGTACCGGGCTGTAAAAAAGGGCCTTATCCTTGTAAGATAATTTTCGAATTTCAGTGGGGCATTACACAATCAGTTTCTCAGCACGATTCCAAGATTCATTCAAGAAAGCGCTCTGGAACAAGTGCGTAAGAAAGTGATCAGGACGAGTTCATAGAACTTGGTACAAGAATAAATATGCCATTTTGATTTGGTATTATTTCACTTGAAATTATTCACTCTGAACGGGAAAATTGGAGATTGAAATAATCCGTAGGACGTCTCTGAGAGGACACACTTGGTTATTTATAGGAACCCCTATTGCGAGTTCCTAGCGAGCGCCATGTGACGTATCTGATATTCTCTATCAAGTAACAGGTCTATAAGATATCTCCGTACCGAGGTGACGTTAGCTCCCGGCTATTCCACCACGGTCAATAGCGTTCCCTACGGTTCTCTCACGCTTCTGATATTTTATTCCGATGTTCCGAATAGGTGAATAAGCTTTGTAATCAGCTGAATGCATATACCTACGGACTAATAAACTAAACACATTTTTTCGTTCAATTCTGAAAACACTACAGGTTCGAAATATGAAATTATTCTCGTAGCGCTCAGATAGAAGTTTGTAATTTTAGTTTTCTGGATATCTGAATGGCCGGCCAAGAAAGGTTATTAGCAGGAAACATGTGTCGATCAAATACCTAATCAAATTGGTTTTTTCGTTCTATTTTGATATCCTTAAGTACCCAGCTCCAAGGATCGAAATATGAGGTTTATCTCATAGTGCTCAGATATAAGTTGGTATTTTTTTTTTCTGTAGATTCAACTAGCCGGCCAAGAAACATAATTAGCAGGATACATGTGCTTATCAAATACCTAATAAAATTGATTTTTTCGTTCGATTCAGACATCATTAAGTACCCAGCTCTAAGATTCGACATATGAGGTTTATCTCATAGTGCTCAGATAGAAGTTGGTATTTTTTTTTTCTGAAGATTCAACTAGCCGGCCAAGAAAAATAAGTAGCAGGATACATATGTCGATCAAACACCTAATCAAATTGATTTTCTCGCCCGATTCAGATATCCTTAAGTACCCAGCTCCAAGAACCGAAATATGAGGTTCAAATTGCTAATAAAATTGATTTTATCGTTCGATTCAGATATCCTTGAGTACTCAGCTCCAAGAATCGAAATATGAGGTTTATCTCATAGTGTTCAGATAGAAGTTGGTAATTTTTTTTTTCTGAAGATTCAACCAAGAAAAATAATTAGCGTTTATTCTTCTCTACTAATAAACGCATCTGAACTTAGGGACATAAAGAAGTTCACTGATGTTTTTTCCACTTCTTTTTGGTGCTCTAGTTCCTCGGAACTGAGTGCTTATCAATTTGCCCAAATGTCTGTAATTTTCGAATATTTCAATGAAAATGGTCTTAAACGATTTGGTTCGACTCACTGATCAAGAATCCGTGGTCGAAATTCATTCTGTCCGGCCGGCCGTCCGGCCGTAGGCACGATAACTCTCGAACGGAATGAGCTAGAGAGTTGAAATTTTCAGAGTAGGTTTGGGGGATGAATATCTCGGCTAAGTTCGTTACTGGGTAAAATCAGACAGAAGGTTTCGGAGTAATAAAAAAAAAATTTTTTTTTACAAAACAAATTCCAAATTAATTTTTTTTTAATAAGCAGTTTTATCATAAAAATCCATTCATATCATTTTTAACTCTAACAAGCTAATACTTTCGGAGATATGATTTTTCAAAATTTCAATGTAAATCGTATTTCACAGGTTGATATAATTATTCTATGTATATTCTATGTATGAATTGCCATAAAGTCAACTTGACACAAGGGAATATTGTAACTTCAAGAATATTGGGGTTGAAATACTCGTATTTTAGGGATGCAACGGGGACCTCACCCGAAAATGTTTGAAAATATTACGTAAATTTGAAAGCATAATTCCAAAGTTCGAGAGAGGAGAAAATTTTGTGAACGTAGATCAGGAAATTTTTGATCGATTACAAGGTAATTTATTATTTTATACATGTTTTATGGAATACCTACTATTTGTAGGTACTTTAAACCTGTTTTGGGCAATTGTCATACGAAACTTGTTTTTTTGGCGCTCTAGTTCCTCGGAACAGATTGCTTATCAATTTGCCCAAGTGTCTGTAATTTTGGAATTTTTGGCTGAAAATGGTATCAAATGATTTGGTTCGACTCACTGATCAAGAATCCGAGTGCGAAATCGATTCTGTCCGGCCGGCCGACCGGCCGTAGGCACGATAACTCTCGAACGAAAGGAGTTAGCGGATTGAAAATTGCAAGGTGGTTTTGGAGCGTAAATATCTCGGACAAGTTCGTTAATGGGCGTTAACTATCAAGGGGTTTCGGAGTTATGGCCGATTTTAGTAAAAATATTTTTTATGAATATTTCCGAAACCGATCACTCGATCTATCTGAAATTTAGCAACAGACTGTAGGAGACAGTAGAATCATGACCTTTATACGCATGTGAAGTTTTGTATTGACCAGATTACCGCAAAGTGTCAAAAAAAGAAATTTGAAAATGTGGTGCAGTTCTCATTCTCATGATTGCTCATTTAATCTTCATAAATAAACTATTATTTGAATTGAATTTCCTTTTTGATGCAGTTCTATCATATTAATACATTGATATAATTCCCAACTCTGAGAAACCCAATACCAGATATAATTTGTCTGTTTGAACTAGAGCGCCAGAAAGCTCCTGTCCACAGGGCTTGAACCCATTTTTTTCATGTTGATAATGTATAAGGGAATTATATTGAAAAATAGCATTGCGGGGATAGTGCATTAATTTCAAACATCTGGGAATTGGGAACCGAAATCGCCATAAACCTCAAGCGATGAGGGGCCGAAACATATTGAAGAAAGGAAAAGGAACAATTATTCTTGAATATATTCTAACCTTAATGATTTCAATAGTCGTTATGAATTAAGAATACACTCAGATTATTTTTTATTACTCTAAACGAAAACATTTCATCCGTAGCCGTGCCGGCAGAATTACAATGCAAGGATGAAAGGATCATGGTGTTGTTGCCAGATTCGACAAATAATAAAAGAGTAAGAAAATTGCCTCCGTGACGAAAAATTCTTCAAATCGCGGATTACTTATTTGTTTCTTGTTTGTCCTTATGTAGCTCTGCCCCTGAATGTAGCAGAATCATTTTTATTTAAATAATATTAAAACGAATTTTAAAATATGTGGAAAAGCCCTGTGCACAGGAGTTTTGGCGCTCTTGTTCAAACTTTAACAAATCATCTCCAAAATTATTGGTTTTTCAGAGTTGGGAATGATATAAAAAAAACTGCATAATAAAAAAAATGAATTGAAATCAAATAGCGAACTCATCCGATATATTCATTCCTCAAATCACCTCTGACAATTAGATATATTATATCAACTGAAACTTAGCGCATATTTCAGTTTTGTTTTCACTGAAGATATTCTGAACCCAATTTGATAAACTTACCAAATTATATATTTCCATCATCATATGGATCCGAGGGCATATAGGGTAGGAGTAATTATAATATCCTATAATTGGTCATCTTGCATTCAATCATACTTTGTTTGTTAGAACAGAAACACATTCGACATGTCTGACAGTGAACACAGATAGAACACAGACAGATAGAATTCGCATTCCTTTAAAACATAGAAGTAGAATGTATTATTGAAATTTTGAAAAATCATATCTCCGAAAGTATTAGCATTTGAGAGTTGAGATTGATATCAATGGATTCTTATGATGAAATTCGAACTTTGTAATGTAAAAAAAAATCGTTACTCTGAAACCATCTGGCCGATTCTGCCCAATAACGAACCTTATATGGGTAGTTCTCACGAAATGTTCCACTTTGGTGTTCATGACAGTTTTCTGCTACATAAAACTGGTTTAATCGTTTAATTCTCTATATTATATCCTTTTGAAATGTAACAATCACTATAAAGAATAAAGAATTGCAAAATTTCAAAAATTTTAATTTTCAACGCTAGTTTTCTTTCCAAAAGAATTGAAAACCTCACCTCCGTGACTGTTCCTCTTAGTTATCGCATTGTCCTAAACTTAAAATTATAGCTTTAATGGAATTCTGGCACAGCGTATTTCTAGTTCATTATCCACAATCAACTAATTAATGTTGACATGATAAAATCTCAAGAAAAAAATTATCGGTGTTCGAGTTATACTTACATTAGTCGATGTTCCTGCATTATCTATCACCTCCGTGAAGCGACATTGTAATTTGACTCTTTAATCGCAAGATGACGGTATCGTCATCGTGGACCGCCTGGAATATTGGTTGATGTGCAGGTAATACTGACCACTTGAGATTTGAACTTCAAAGTGTAACTTATTGGTTAAATTCTTACCCAAGTGATAAAGACGTGTATGGGAAATTTGGGATTCTCACCTCCGTGAAGATGAATTGTAAGGTAGGAGATTATTTTATTCAATTATTTGTTATCTGAATATACTTAATTACGAAAGTTATTTAATAAGTTAAAATATTGTTTTGAAGCCTTTTTCTTTAAATGCGATATTCTATAAAAAACTAAAATTTCTCACCTCCGTGAATCTCACCTCCGTGAATATAGTAATTCACGCAGGTGAGGTACTCCTCACGGATGTGATAATAATATTCTGTTCCTCCTTTCAGAACATGAATTCTAACTTTATTAAAAAAAAAATAAGAAAAAAGTTACTGCATCTCATGAAGAACAGAAAAAAAAACAACGAAAATCTATGAGAACACTTCATGAAGCCCGAAAAAATGATCCTGAATTATACGAAGAAGAAAAACGTAAAGAACGAGGGCTATTATAAAAATAATAAATATTCTGGATATGTCCGAAAGAGAAAAATTGGTTCAAGCACTGACGTGAAGTCAGGAGCTTTTGCGCGTATGTTCTATTGTCCATCCTCCTGTATTGGACACTCTTAATCGAATTCACCATGGTGAATTCCATTGTTCGTTCTCCTGTATTGGACACTCTCTTAATCGAATTTACCATGGTGAATTCTATTGTCTGTTCTCCTGTATGAGACACTCTTAATCGAATTTACCATGGTGAATTCGATTAAGGCTCTCCAATACAGGAGAATAGACAATAGAATTCACCATGGTAAATTCGATTAAAAGTGTCCAATACAGGAGAATAGACAATAGAACATACGCGCAAAAGCTCCTGACTTCACGTCAGTGCTTGAAACAATTTTTTTTTATATTAAGGATATATGAATTTTTTTTTTTCATTTAAAATTTAACATCCGTGAATGCCGGTTTCATGAAAATCTCATTATTTCACAAAATACCAACGAAAGTGTGTAACCTTAGGCATAAGATTAATAAGAATTAATTTCTGGTTTAGGATATCTAAAAATAAATTCGATTATTGTTAATTTATTTTTTTTCAAACTAAAATGCGAAAGGGGAACATTTGGTGGGAATTACCCATATATGTCCCAAACCAACTCTGAAAATTTCAATTGTCTAGCTCATTCTGTTCAAGAGTTATCGTGTTAATAGGCAGCCGACCGGACAGAATCGATTTTGACCAGGGATTCTTAATCAGTGAGTCGAACCAAATCGTTGAAGACCATTTTCAGCCAAAAGATCGAAAATTACAGACATTTGACCAAATTGATAACGCGATGTTCGCCAGAACATACGCGCAAAAATGTGTGAAAAGTATACAAGAGCATGCAGGAAGTTCCAGAAAAATCAAAGTCACCCTCTATTCCTATTTTGTGGGACACCAACATTACATACCTCCGTCCGAGCGCACTTAATTAATTATTGTAATACGCTAATAGCCTCTTACAACGTCAAAAAAAATACATACATCTGATAGTAATGTGAAATTCGGTATTAAGTCTTTTGAACAAAAGTGAATAACTGCATATTTATATTCATGGAGCTGGGGACTTGGAGCACTCTATTCTTAAGAAAAAGTTAATTTGATTAGTTATCGATTGAATTCTGCGCATCATTTTTCTTGGCCAGCTATACAAATCTTCAGAAAAAAATTACAAACTTCTATCTGAGAGTTGAAAGGTAAGCCTCATATTTCGATCCTTGGAGCTGAGTACAAGGATATCAGAAACGAACGAAAAAATCAATTTGATTAGTTATTTCATATACACATGCATCCCAAAAATATTTTTTCTTGGCCGACCATTTGAATCTTAAAAAATAAAATTACCAACTTCTACCTGAGCACTAAGAGATAAACCCCTTTTCGATTCTTGGAGCTGGGTACTGAATCAACACATGTATTCTTCTAATTATTTTTCTTGGCCGGCTAGTTGTATCTTCAGAAAAAAAAATTGCCAACTTCTCTATCTGAGCACTATGATATATATAAGCCTCATATTTTGATTCTTGGAGCTGGGTACTTATGGATATCTGAATCGAACGAAAAAATCTATTTGATTAGGTATTTGATCAACACATATATCCTGCTAATAACCTTTCTTGGCCGGCCATTCAGATATCCAGAAAACTAAAATTACAAACTTCTATCTGAGCGCTACGAGATTAATTTCATATTTCGAACCT
Organism: Halyzia sedecimguttata; assembly: GCA_937662695.2. Classification (NCBI taxonomy): domain Eukaryota; kingdom Metazoa; phylum Arthropoda; class Insecta; order Coleoptera; family Coccinellidae; genus Halyzia; species Halyzia sedecimguttata. The sequence goes on along the minus strand of OW569416.2, from coordinate 1,096,760 downwards.
GCAGTGTTTTCAAAATTGAACGAAAAAATGTGTTTAATTTATTAGTCCTTAGGTATATGCATTCAGCTGATTACAAAGCTTATTCACCTATTCGGAACATCGGAATAAAATATGAGAAGCGTGAGAGAACGGTAGGGAACGCTATTAACCGTGGTGGAATAGTAGCGCTTGGAGTTAGCCGACCGGGAGCTAACGTCACCTCGGTCTTAAAATCGCCTATGGAATACTTACCGTGATCTCCTGGAGTTATCGCGAATCTAACTAAAGGTACAAATATAGTGGAGCGGCGAGTTAGGAGGCACGCGACGTGGCAATCGGGTGATTTATGAATCTCAGGGAACGCATATACTACCTCAATCTAGAGCGAGTACCCGCGCGCGGCACATTGGAGAGGGAAGTCCGCGCGCGGTAATTCGCTCTAGATCGCGGTAGTATATGCGCTCCCATTTGATATCGTGTGAGGTTTATAAATCGCTCGATTGCCTTGCCGCGCGTCTCTTACGTCGATGTTCCACTATATTTATACTTTAAGATGGGATATTCACAATGTGATCTCCCAAAAACATCACAATAGTAATCTCATAAAATATTCGCAATTTAGTGACCGACCGAAAGTTCGGTTTCGGTTTCGGTTTCGGCAAGTTTCGGCCAAGAAATCTAGTTTCGGCCTTAGTTTCGGTTTCGGCCCAAAATGGACGAAACTTTCGGCCGGGCCGAAACTTAAATGTTCGTGTAATATCCTGGTCGTTTGTCCAGGAGTTATAAGTAGGTATACATAATTGTCGTACGAGTTATTGTGATCTATCTTTGTTATCACTGAGAATTCATGAGAATTCACTTCAATGATTATTAATTAGATTAAATCGGGTGATTCCAAATAAGACATGAAACTTGGAGTAGGACTCATTAGCTGTTTTTTAATCCATATTTATTAATAACCGAAAATCAACGGTTTTGGAGTTCGGGTGATTTTTAAAAGATTTCTGAACTTACAGTACATATTTCGTCAATTTTTTCTACGTTGACCAAATTTGGTGATAATTTTGGTTTATTTTCATCAGAAAAGAATATGATATGTACGAAAAAAGCAAAACTATGCTGTATAAGAGGTTGAAAAAGAATTAGAATGATTTGAAATGTGGTGTATGCATAATAAATGAAAAATCAATTTCTAATATCAATTTGTCTGCAACTTTCGAATTTCACAGTTTTGTATGCCAAAATTATTTAAAAACTTTCCAAATTCCTTCTCCATTCTCTAAACGGTTTCGTTAGATTGCTTAACTAGTTTCGTTTCAGCAGATTTTTTATAAGCAACCTTTTGAATGTCCGGTATTTAAAATAGTGAATGTGTATCAAAAGACAGCGTGAGTAAATTTCAGGCGGAAAATAACAACTGAAGACATCAGAAAGACGGCACGTGCTAGCCTATGGTATGGTGGAACACAATTTATGAATACATTTTTTAATGTAATTTCGAGCTTAGTTGCAACAAAAAAATATTGAATTCGTTATTTTCCTCTTTTTGCTTCTTATATCCTCTTTCAAATCATACTAATTCTTTTTCAACAGAACCAGTCCTCAAAAATCTCGGAAACCGTTGATTTTTTGTCATCAATAAAAATGGCTCAAACCACAGCAAATGATCCATACTAACACCTCCTCTAAGGTTCATGTCTGATTTGGAATCACCCTGTATACTTCGACTGATTATTTTGAAAACTTGGTAATTCCCCAATATTAAATAAAGATTTCAAAAAAATATCTTTTTATTTTATTTAACACTCCGTAACTATTTTATGTATATGCGAATAAAATTGTAAAAAATACAGTAGATTTCAGTATGAAATATAAATTTTCGGTTTCGGTTTCGGCCGAAACTGAGACCCTGGCCGAAAGTTCGGTTCCGGCTGAAATACCAGTTTTGGTCGGACACTATCGCAATTATGTCACAATGCAAGCTACCAAAGTCATCGCGGGGGAAAGCCTAGGCGATACGAGCTTGAAATTGTAGAAAATGTTTATATTATCGGTAAAAGCAATTATTTTAGAAGGAAATGGATAAAGTTGTCTAGACCTCGGCAATTCAGATGATTGGTAGATACTCGTAGAAGTAAAACGTCAAGCCGTCGGCTATCGTTACTATGACTACCACTTCGGCCATGCCGTGTCAAATTTAATTTTCTCCAAGATCGAGTTGGAAAAGCTTCTGTGACCAGGAGCTTTGGTGCGCTGTTCAAATGTATAGCCAGAGTGGTCACCAATACATGTACTAAACTCGCTCAACCTGCGACACAAATCAGTTCAATTGTACAATTGTGCCATGAGATGAAAAAGACGTGTATAGCAGTACTTTATATTTAATAATTGATTCCGAGAATTACTCCTATGATACAAATCAGTCGAATCATACGTTTTGGCCCTAAGGAACTATGAACTGACATTTTATCAAGAACGCCATGTTAGTAGTAATTTTTTCAATATCTAATAATATGCGAAAATACTAACGTAATTTTATGAAAATATCGACTTAATTCCTGCCATAACCCTTTTCTCAAAGTAATTATTCCGATAGAATTGGAAAATAAAAAGAAAAACATCAATATTTTGGCTACGGGAATCTATTCTGGTACTTACTTACCAAATCACAAATCTCTATCATCAGGCCAGAGAAGCATTAAGTGATTAATGTGAATTCCGTAACTTGAAAGTATATTATTACTGAACTTTGATCTAATTTCAGAGAAAAATCATAATGTTATATATTATTCGACCAAGTTCAAATCGGGAACTGTAAAATAAGTTACCTACATATTATACCAATTCTCACTACTTAGGTATTGAACGAATGTTATTGCTGACGAATCAAATTATCAAATTTGACTTCGGCCGATCTAATTTCATTAAATTCTCTTCAGACACGTCAAAAATCAATAACTGTTGAAAACTTCGTTGGTCGTCTGTAAAACCAGTGGTTCAGTACATTTCGATCGTTCGCATAGTTCGATATTTCGGCAATATCTTCACCAATATAGAACCGATCGAGTTCAAATCTAGAACTTCACAGTAAAACAAGGTCTTGAAGGCTCTCGCAGAATTTCAACGATATCTGACGGATAGTTTATAATTGTGGTTATGATGTTTCTATATTTCCCCAACATCTTCAAAGATATACATCCGATCTAAATCAAATCTAGAACTTGGCTGTAAAATGAGGTTTTGAAAGTCTTCCGGTCAGTGTTTTTCAACTAACTTCCTCGCTTTAATTTGATCAGAACAGTATTTTTCGAGTTATTGGGAAAACAAAAGTGCAGATGGCTATAACTCTGATTTTCGATGGGCGGAGTCCGATGTTGACAGCTAGAATGCAGCGTCTGTGGGGTTGTCAGCAACATGGTTGACCATATTAGTTGGAGTTGTGGATGTGTAGAGGGAAGATCTCATTGCATCTTCAAATTCAACGCACGCATCCAATTGAATAACTTCAATATGAGTAATATTCCAATATATATTTGTATATATTTTGTTACTATTTCATGATTTTGTCTTCATTTTCATTCTATATGTATGTATATGTATTCAAAAGAGTATCATATTTAATTTCATTTATGTGAAAGATTTTTGGACATTTCTTCACGCATATCTGAAAATGGAGAAACATTAGTTTCATCAGAATTTATTTTCCTCCAGAATAACATTTTTAATTTTTATTCATTCATGACTTGAAATTATGCATTTTTATCAATATAACGAATTTGTCAAGGTATTTTGCCCACTCCATTGAAATAGGTGGTGAATTTTCTCGTCGACTCTTTCGCAGCAACAGTAGAATTTCTTGCGTTGGTGAATTTAAGTTCACATAATTGTTGAGATTCAGTTCTCCATGGTGCTAACTTGATATCACATGTATTTGTATTTTCAAGGTCTACGCTTCCTCGCAAGTATATAGATGAATGTTTTCTTTTCAAAAAATTGTGTAAATACCAAGTTGTTAGGGTTAACATGGCATCTTTTTCGGGAGACAAATGTATTGTGTTCAGGAGGACCATAAATCTGGGTGCAGGAATGCCAAACACATTCTCCACAATTCGCCTGACTCTACATAGTCTATAGTTGAATATAATTTGTTCGTTCGAGAGTTTATTTTCTCTATAGGGTTTCATTGAATTTTTTTCAGAAATGCATCATTGATTATTATTGCTCGAAGACTCTATGGTGAAATAGCAGTAAGGAATTTCAAATCTTCGAAAGTCTGTCATCTTGCTTAAAATCGCAGGCTAGCAGTCAGTCGTTTATTGGCAGTTATTGCTGTTTTCATAACTGTGTTCTACTTTTCGAAGTAAGGTCGCACTTTTTTCATCAATTCATCATATGTTATGCTATCCATTCTCAGGGAATTTTAAAAATCATTAGGTGCACTGGTACGAGTTGTTTCATCAAATTGAAATGGAAAAAAATTCTATATATCTGTAACTAATCGTTTGAAATTGCTGAAATTTTCCAAGAGCCTTCATATATGCGTCATTTCAAGGAGTTGATGGCTAAGTTGGACTCACTCATAACCAATGTTGTTTCAATCAAGGATGACATGAACTCCATTCGAATGTCACAGGAACTTCTGTCGAATCAAGTAGCAAAATGTTCTTCGGATATTGAGCATAATAAAGTTTTGCTGGAAAAACATGAATCACAACTGCTCTGTTGCGAAGACAATTACTCCTCGCTATCTAACGATCTGGGTGCTCTGAGGGATGACATCGCAGGCCTACAGGAAAGAGCGAGTGGAGTTTTGGCTAAGGGTGAAAATGACAGTGATCAATCTGGACTGGACTCGTCTGAGATCTTGGAGAGAGTGCGCAGATCACACAACTTGATCCTCAGGAATTTGCCGGAGACAGCCGATGACCCCTCAGATGGTGTCGTAGCTCACAATATTGTAGGCCATATTTATCCTCCTGGTGCACAACATATTATTTCGCAAAACAGAATTGGAAAGAGGAAGGGGGAGAAACCGCGACCTCTGTTGATTAAATTCTCGAACCCTGTTACTGCCCGGACGATATTGAGAAACAAGAAGCTCATCTCAACTTCAGCTGTTTTCAGCGGAGTTACTATATCTGATGATGCTACTCCTTATCAGATCTCCTGTTTGCGGAGGGCAAGAGAAAACTTGAAGGCTCGTCAATCTCGTGGAGAAGCGAATCTTACTATAAAATATGTGAGAGGCATTCCACCTGTTATCGATGTGGGAGATTCTTCGCAGCGAAAAAACTAAGCTGTTCATTTCATGACTGGACCATCATGTACACAAATGCGAGGTCTATCAAGAATAAGCTGGATGAATTGTGCGCAACTGTTTCCCTTCTGAAACCTGAGATTATTTGCATTGCTGAAACTTGGCTACATGATGGTATTCCAGATTGCTGCTTCAGAATTCCAGGGTTCGAACTGTATCGTCGTGATGGTGACATCAACGTTGGTTTTGATGGAGTTTGTATATATCTCTCACATGAGATCGTGAGATCATTCAAGGTTCAAGCCCATGTTCATGACTTACCCGGTATAGATAATCTGTTCCTTCGGCTGACTACCGATAATTTTTCTGCATTAATCGGTTGCATATATCGCCCCCATGCTTCAGCTTCAGATTCCCTTCTTTGTGACCTCATGATCTCTCTTTCGCTTGCTAATCGGAACCTCATAATAACTGGAGATTTCAATTACTCAGACATCGTGTGGACCAATGGTCCGGCTTCGCCGTCGTCATCCAGCTCCCTGTCTGCATCATTTCTCACAGCCCTTGAGGAGGCCGGTCTAGTTCAGCTCATTGATCGCCCAACACGCTATTGTCACGGACAATGCCCCTCCACCTTGGACTTAGTGATAACCAATGATAAGGACCTTGTCTGCGGTGTACAGTATCATCAGCCGATCGGGCGTTCTGACCATTCTGTTATATCTGCTCGAGTTCAATTTTCCTATATCCCGAGATTAAAATCAATCCTAAAAACTCACACAAAGATTGACTTCGACCAGCTGAGGAATAGTTTATCTGGCATAAATTGGGATGAGGCTCTTAGTCGTGAGGATGTCGACGCTAAGTGGGACTCATTTTACAATCTACTCTCCAATGAAATAAAATCTTGTTCGCATACAAGGACCACTAGAGTGAATCCATCCAAACCTTGGATAAATGAACATATTCTGGCTGTTATCCGTACGAAAAGAAATCTTTGGCAGCGATACCTACGACATAGAACTAGGGAAGATTACAACAATCATCGCCAATGCTCCAACCGTTTGTCTGCTCTCCTCGGTGATGCCAGGAGAAGTTATGAGGATCGGATTGCCTCCTCGGGGAACCGTAAAAAATTTTTCAAGCATGTTCGCTCGATGTTGAATTCGAAGGTCACTATTCCTTCGTTGCGTAGAACACCTGATGATGTTTGTAGAGATGACGATGAAACAACTGCTGTATTTGCTAAGTGCTTTGCTGAGGCATTCACTCGGGAACCTCCTGGGGTTATGCCGGAGGTTGGAGCCGCTCGGTCTGCTGCTTCTTTGGACTGCGTCGAGGTGACTGAGGAGGAGGTTGGAAGATTGTTGAGTCAGCTTGATCCCTCTAGTGCCCCTGGACCCGATGATCTTCCCGCCATTGTTTTAAAATCTTGCGCCGATCAGATTTCCAAACCTCTGACTGAGATCATCCGTTCTTCTTTTAGTTCGGCTCGGGTGCCGAAGGCATGGCGTTTGGCGAGAATAACGCCTATCTTCAAGTCGGGAGACAGACACTCAGCATCCAACTATAGGCCTATCAGTCTGACTTCCATTGTGGCGAAAATTGCTGAAAAGGTCATCTGCTCGCGCATGCTACCTTTCTTGATCTCCAACAAAACGATACCCGACTGTCAACACGGTTTTGTTCCGGGCCGCTCGGTGATAACGTGCCTGCTTGAGTCCCTGAATGCATGGACTAAATCTCTCGATTCGAATAACCCTGTTGATGTGGTATATTTGGATTTCTCAAGAGCGTTCGATCGCGTTCCCTTGAGGAGACTTCTTCACAAGCTGGAACATTTCGGCATTGGGGGGGAGTTACTCCGTTGGATCGAATCATTTCTGAGTGAGCGCCGGTTTGTGGTTAGGGTTGGTGCTTCACTGTCCCAGCCCGAGCATGTAACGAGTGGTGTCCCACAGGGCTCTGTCCTCGGGCCACTGCTCTTTCTGATATACGTGGCTGATCTCCCACTGGCTGTTTCGTCTTCTTGTTCCTCTTACGCGGATGACTTTACGATATTTGCCGAGGCGCGTTCTTCTACGATTCAGAGGGATCTGAATCGTATAGCTGAGTGGTGTCGTGAGTGGCTTCTTCCCCTGAATGTTGGGAAGTGCAAGGTGCTTTATTTGGGAAGAAACAATCCACGGCGATGCTATTACATCGATGATGTTCCTCTTCAAGCTGTCGAGCAGCACAGCAACCTCGGAGTGATTGTGTCGTCGGATTTATCTTGGTCTGCTCACATAGATGGGGTTGTCGCGAGGGCTAGGAGAGTGCTATACTTGATCCGGAAAGCATTTCCTCGGTGTTCGGTAGGTTCGGCAAAGATACTATACAACAACTATGTGCGACCTATCCTGGAGTACGCCGGTCCTGTCTGGGCGCCCACATTAGTGCGTGATCGTGAACGTCTCGAACGAGTCCAGCGTAGTGCAACGCGAGTGCCGTTTGGTGTTGTTCGGCCTACTTATCAGGAAAGATTACGCCTCTTCGGTCTCCGTACCTTTATGGAACGTCGCGAGCGTGGCGACCTGATAATTACATATAGAGCGCTGAATGGATTGTTCGGTTGTGACCTCCAGCACCTTTATACTCTTAATACCAACAACCTTAGAGGTCATCAGCTGAAACTTTATCACGAAAAGTATCACACGATTCACAGACAGCATTTTCTGACCAACAGGATATTCGACAGATGGAACTCCCTACCAGGCTACATTGCTTGCGCTCCTAGTCTGAATGCCTTCAAGAACCGTCTGGATGCACTTAATTGCTAATTATGTTTTTTCTTTTTTTTTGTGACTTCAGAGCTTATTGCGTGCATTTGATATATTTCTTCTTCTTTTTGTTGTATTTCATGAGAGTCTATAGGTGTAAACCTCCTCTCTTTTCTTTTTTTAATAATAATAATAATAATAACCTAACTCTACTGCCAAGTTTCAAGTTTAAATACGATCGGTTAAATATTGTTGGAGATTCGAGCATTCTTGTGTGAGTTCAGTAGATGGGTGACCGTTGCCTCGATAACTTTCGAACGTAAGGAGATAGGGACTTCCAATTTTAAGGGTAGGTTGCGTATCCGAAAGGGAGAGTTGAGTTCGCTTTTGGGCATAATCGGCTTAACGGTTTCTGAGTTATACCCACCTGGAATATTATTTCCTTGATAACTCAAAAAAAAAAAATTGGTTCAAACACTGACGTGAAGTCAGAAGCTTTTGCGCGTATGTTCTATTGTCCATTCTTCTGTATTGGACACCCTTAATCGAATTTACCATGGTAAATTATGTTGTCCATTCTCCTGTATTGGACACTTAATTCGAATTTACCATGGTAAATTCGAATTAAGAGTCCAATACAGGAGAATGGACATTATAATTTACCATGGTAAATTCGATTAAGGGTGTCCAATACAGAAGAATGGACAATTGAACATACGCGCAAAAGCTTCCGAATTCACTTCAGTGCTTGAACCAATTTTTTCCACCAAATTTCAGAAAATTTCAGATGCCTATAACTCTAAAACCGTTTGGCTGATTATGCTCATAATCAAACTGAAATGTCGCGTTCTGGTGCACATCCTAACCTGAAAACTTTAAGCCGCTATCTCTTTCCGTTCTCAAGTTATCGTGACAACAAAAATATTTTATAATAATTTTTTAATAATTTTCTAGCCATACGTTTCGACAAAATTTCACAAACGTGCTTAGGTTCATATTCTACAACTAGTCACCAAGTTTCAGTTCGATCGGATTCATATTGGTTGAAAACGAAATTATTACTCGGAAACCGCTGGGCCGATTATGCCCATTAACGAACTTGTCCGTCGTATTGGGATGCGCCACCTACTCTGAAAATTTCAAGTCGCTAGCTCTTGTCGTTCTCAAGTTATCGTAGCAACGGCCGGATGGACGGACGGCCGGACGGCCGGCCGGCCGGCCGGACAGAATCAAATTTGACCTCGAATTCTTCATTGGGGAGTCGAACTTAATCGTTTGAGACCATGATAAATTCGATTAAGAGAGTGTCCAATACAGGAGAACGGACAATAGAATTCACCATGGTATATTTGATTAAGAGTGTGCAATACAGGAGAATGGACAATAGAACATACCCGCAAAAGCTCCTGACTTCACGTCAGTGCTTGAACCAATTTTTTATTATTTCAATGTATACGTAGCGAAGCACGTACCGGGCCGCTAGTAGTAATCTTTAAATATTAAAGTATATCGATCGTTATATCGACTCAAATAAGAATTCCATACATTTTTCTGAATTATATGTGTTTTTTTCAAATCAAATCCAAAAGCTCTCAATAAATCACCCATTATTACATAAAGATATATTCTCATTAGTGATAGAAAAACTGGCCTAGAATTCCTCTCTACCCATCACGAGATTTAATATCCACAAATGAGCCTCTCACCTTACAAGATCAGAAGCCTTCAGCAAAATTCAAAGGTCCCCTCTCGCAAATATACTCCTCTGAAGGCACATGGATCTCTTGAAGAAGAATCGCCTCTCTATTCCTCAAAGATATTCACTCTTGTTCATAGAAATCCCTTCAATATTTAGTTGCCTCCTCCTAAGGAGGATCTCTTTCAAAACCAGGTCTGACCACTAATGTAGGGCTATCATCTAATCTCCTATAGATTTGTGATGAAATAACACGATTTTACCATGAATATATATGTATAATAATATGTCATCATGACATTCATATTTTATTTTTGAAGGTTCTCGCAAAAATACGACCATAGACAACATATCATACGACGATTCGCATCCACCTACCGAACTCACAAAAGGCTGCTCGGTTCTCCAACAATATAGATCCGATCGTGTTCAAACTTGGAATTCTGCAGTAGAGTTAGGTTCTGCAGGCTCTCCCAAAATGTCAGCCATGCCGGACGAATAGTTTATGATATATAGAATTTATTTCAATTATTTTCAATTATTTTTTTTAAAATTTTCTAGTTATACCATCCTCACGAAATTCTGCAAAAATTTTCGCGTTGGCATTCTACAACTAATAACCACGTTTGAATCCAATCGGTTTTGTATTCTTCGAGTTAATGAGGAACAGAAAACATTCAAATTTCAGAAAATTTCAGATGGCTATAACTCTAAAACCGTTTGGACGATTATGCTCATAAACAAACTCAAATGTCGCATTCAGATGCACAACCTAACCTGAAATTTTCAAGCCGCTATCTCTTTCCGTTCTCAGGTTATCGTGACAACAAAAATATTTTTTAATAATTTTTTGATAATTTTCTAGCGATACGATTCTCACAAAATTTCATAAACGTGCTTAGGTCTATATTCTACAACTATTCACCAAGTTTAAATTCGATCGGATTTATTTTGGTTGAAAACAAAATTATTACTCGGAAACCATTGGGCCGATTATACCCATTAACGAACTTGTTCGTCGTATTGGGATGCGCCACCTACCCTGAAAATTTCAAGTCGCTAGCTCTTTCCGTTCTCAAGTTATCGTGGCAACGGACGGCACCACAGAATTAAATTTCACATTTGGGCAAAACTATAACGCGTATGTTCCCCAGAACATACGCGCAAAAATGTGTTCATTTACGACATCAAATTAGAAACGTCTAAAATTATCAGTGTTTCTCTAATATATTATGTATTATACATATAAACCTTCCTATTGAATCACTCTATCTACCGAAGAAACCCCATCAAAATCCTTTGCGTAGTTTTAAAGATGTAAGCATACATAGGGACAGACAGACAGCGGGAAGCGACTTTGTTTTATAATATGTAGTGATAATTAAAGATCTTCCTCTATTTTCAAATAATTCCTCTGACTGAATCGACTAGTTCAATCGACGGAAACCTCCACTGAAATGATGTTTGCAACCTGGTCGACTACCGCTATCTTCATCCTAGTTTGGTTTACAACATTGTTCGTAACATGGTTACATCATTATCGTAAATACAGATTAAATGGTGATCCGGAGGCCTAAGATAGTTATAGAATACTCATAATGAAGACTTAGAGGGATATTGCTATATCACATTCGAACTAAATGAATTCCCTTGAGATTAACTTTAAAGATTGTCCTTCCAAATGTTGGGCCTATGTGAATAACTTGCGGAATGCCTCCTCTCTGTCCTCCTCTTTTATTTATAACGATGAAGAACTATTTAATCCTGAAAGTATCGTCAATTTTTGCTCATTATTTTATTTCAACGTTTATAAAGTCTTTTTATTTCGATACGGCAAGCTTTTCCTAGGAGTCAAACGTTCCGCTGTTGCCGGTTCCAATTATTTCGGATGAAGGTGTATTTGAGAAATGCAAATCTAAAATGACAGCGGGCCCTGATGGAATTCGGTTCTTTATCCTGAAAGACTCTGCTAGACTTTTTGCTTCTCCATTGGCATATATTTTCAACTGAGCTTTAGGTACTGTTAGATCAGCCTCATTTTTAAAAAGTGGAAAAGCCCTGTGGCAGGGGCTTTGGTGCTCTTGTTGAAACTTTGACAAATTATATCTCCGTAAGTATTGGTTTCTCAGAGTAGGGAATTATATCAACGGATTCTCATTTAATTTATTTCATTTTATGATTCAGTTCTATCATAAGAATCCATTGATATCATTCCCAGCTCTGAGAAACCAATACTTTCGGAGATATGATTCGTCAAAGTTTGATCAAGAGCGTCAAAGCTCCTGTCCACAGGGCTTTCCCACTTTTTTTTCTTTTTTTTTCATATTTTCTGACACCGGTTGGCGCTTTTTCCGATTTTCGTGGCATTCTCCACCTTGAGATGAAAATTCAAGGTTTCCCGATGTACCAAATTCTAATTGCGGTTAACATAACGATTCAAAGTTACCTTAAATTGGTTCGTTTTCCAAGTATATAGTTCAGAAATTAAGACTTTTAACAAATATTTAATGTTTACAAATGAATATTTTGAAGTGAAACTGGAGACGACCACATAAAAGGCAAGGAAATTCAATATCTGACCTGCTCAAAACCGCCTTTGTATATTTAATTACCCGCTGAAAAACGCACTCAGAAATGGCGCGTAAAATGTAACAGAATATTTGACAGATGAGTAGTTCTCTTCAATGTGACAAAGTTCATATTGGTATGTTACGATTTAAACAGTATCTTGAACTTGCGTTCAAATCATACGTAAAAGTTGGCAAGATGACATGAGTGAATACAGATCATACGATAATTCATAGATGAAATAATTAGAGCATTCTGTGAAAACAGGAGTACGATTTATTATTGAAATTTTGAAGAATCATATTTCCGAAAGTATTAGCTTGTTAGAGTTGAAAAGGAAATCGATGGATTCTTATGATAAAACTGCATCTAAAAAAAAAATAATTTCAAATTTGTAATATGAACCAATTTTTTTTTCGCTACTCTGAAACCATCCGACCGATTCTTTCCAATAACGAACTTAACCGAGATATTTATCACCCAAACCTACTCTGAAAATTTCAACTGTTTAGCTCTACCTGTTCGAGAGTTATTGTAGAAACAAAATTTAAATATTTTTAAATTATTTTCACACTTTACGGCAACCCAATCAATACAATACTTTGCATGCATATAAAGGTCATTATTCAACAATTGAATGCTAAATTTCAGATAGATCGAGTGATCGGTTTCGGAAATATTCCTGCTTGGTGGATTTAGCCCGTTAACGAACTTGTCCGAGATATTTACGCTCCAAACCTACCCTACAAATTTCAATCCTCTCCTTTCGTTTGAGAGTTATCGTGTTAACGGAGGGCCGGCCGGCCAGACCGGCCAGCCGAACTGGCCGTACAGAATTGATTTTGACCACGGATTCTTGACCAGTGAGTCGAACTAAATCGTTCAAGACCATTTTCAGCCCAAAATTCGAAAATTACAGACATTTGGGCAAATTGATAAGCACTATGTTCCGAAGAACAAGAGCGCCAAAAAAGGAAATAAAGTTTCCATTGAAAATTATAGACCTATAAGTATTGTGAATAATTTTATTAAAGTTTTTGAAACTGTTCTTCACGATGTTTTCTACTCACATTTGAAGGCCCATATAGTAAATGACCAACTAACCTTACTTGCTTTACACAATTTTATTGTTAATAGATTTGATCAGTCCTCGCAAGTAGACGTAATATATGTATAGATACTGATTTCTCTAAAGTCTTTGGCAGACTAGATCATGGCATCCTTTTCGAAAGCTTAGTTGCTTGGACTATCAAACAATTTTGTTACCTTCTTCTTAGCTTACCTATTTTCAAGGCAGCTGTTCGTTCAGTACAATGGATTTAAGTCGTCGAAATGTATTGCGGAGTCGAGAGTTCCACAGGGATCTGTCATGGGCCGGCCGTTATTCAATGTTTTTGTGAATGACATTTGTTGCAATATGAAATGTAATGTTTTTTTCATGCAGATGATCTTGAATTATTTCGTAAGATTACAATAGCATGTGATCAGTGCATTCTGCAAGAAGATATCGCACGTGTATTTCAAAAGTGACACAAGTCAAAAAATGAGGATTCTGAGATTTTTGCTGTATTCCTTTTTGTTTTCATCTCAGAGTGAGAGTTCTCAGTTCACCGCTCACTTTTAAAAAGGAACACTTTCATCTGAAAGTGAGCGGTGAGCGGTGAACTGAGAACACAAATCCTCACTTTCTGAGATGATCACAAAACGGAATACAGCAAAAATCTCGTTTTTTGACTTGTGTCACTTTTCAAATACATGTGCGATATTTCAAATTGAAATCGGTGTTGTGAAAAAGATCTTTGAACACTGAATTTTTCTACGTACAACATAATGTATTTTGCTCGTAAAAAGAACTTAATTTAATTCGATTATAACGTAGATAATAATACAATTAACAGATGCATTCAGGAATTTGGGCGTGACTTCTGATACAAATTATATGGTTTTCAATTCTTACAAAACCTTAGGTTTTGTAATTAGACATTCCTAATGACTGTCCCAAACTGTCAAAATCAATAATGATCTTATACAATACCTTGTTACGGCGAAAACTAGAATATGCCAGCGTAGTTTTGAATCCGGGATATGTGTCTTACATAAACAAGTCAGGAGCTTTTGCGCGCATGTTCTATTGTCCATTCTTCTTTATTGGACACTCTTAATCGAATGTATCATGGTAAATTAGCTCAAGATTATGGACAATAGAACATCCGCGCAAAAGCTCCTGACTCCACGTCAGTGCTTAAACCAATTTTTGCGCGTATATTCTGGGAAACATCGCATTATAATTTTGACCAAATGAATTTTTTTGCCGAAAATGGTCTCAAACGATTTGGTTCGACTCCCTGATGAAGAATTCGATGTCAAATTTGATTCTGTCCGTCCAGCCGGCTATTGCCACGATATCTTGAGAACGAAAAGAAATAGCGACTTGAAATTTTCAGGGTAGGTGGCGCGGACATTTGAGTTTGTCCATAGGCATAATCGGCCAAACGGTTTCGGCCTATCTGAAATTTGGTTGTTATTTCCTCAATAACTCGACAAATACAAACCCGATCTAATTCAAAAATGGTAACTAATTGTAGAATGCCAGTGGAAAATTTCTTGAGAAATTTCGTGAGTATCGTAACACTAGAAAATTTATAAAAAAATTATTGAAAAAAATTCTATATATCAGAAACTACTCGTTTGACATCGTTGAAATTTTGCAACAGCCTTCAGAACCTAACTCGACTGCCAAGTTCCGTGCTTGAACACGATCGGATCCATATATTGTTGGAGATCCGAGCAGCCTTGTGTGAGTTCTGTAGCTGGATGGGTGACCGTTGCCTCGATAACTCTTGAACGAAAGGAGATAGTGACTTGCAATTTTAAGGTAAGTTGTGCATCCGAATGGGAGGGTTAACTTCGTTTTTGGGCGTAATCGGTACAACGGTTTCGGAGTAATACCCACCTGGAATATTTTTTTCCCGATGATTCAAAAAATATAGACTCGTTGCAATTGAAGATTGGTAACTATACTCCCTTCACTTTTATTGAGTCTCCCGGTCGGCCATGATTTAGGTCTATCACGTTTTTGTAACAAAAACACATGCCGGTTGGCACTGCTGAAATATCGTCAAGGTCAAAACAATTCACCGAGACGTTGCCAATTTCTACTCTCAACATAATCATAACATAATCTTCGACCTTAGACAAGATATTATCACATACCATTATCTTCGTATAATAAAGAACTCTTCTTTTTGAAATTGAAATTACCGAAAGTAGTTTTGAAGAAGCAGAAGTGCTCTACAGAACCAATATCTGCAATAGGAAAACTTCATTCTGACATGTTGATATCTTGAATTAAATTACTTAGTTTCCTATCATTATATTTTGTTGAGGTATAAGAATGACTAAGGTTTCATATTACTACTACATTTTGAAACTGGAGTATTTCAAGTTGTGCAACAAGGTATCTAAATGTCTTCTTGAGAAAAGTGGGGAATTCCATAGGTACGTACGTCTGTTCGTTTAGAAGTTTTCCTGCCGGGTTATTCAGGTTTTTCTATTCTTTTTCAAAATTAACTATCACAAAGTAATCGGACTACTCTATCCATTATTTTGCAATAAAATTCCAACACTTGATTCTTGATTTCCATACAAGAAAATAGCATAATTGAATATCCCAACCAGTGTATAAACGTGAATTATTTAGAGTAACAACAGAGGAAAAATTTTCTTCTACAGTCGACTGTGGAATTATTGAATTCACATAATATCTTATCAACTTCATTATTTTTACGAAGTTAATTCACATTGTGAAAATACGTAATTACTACGACTTCTTCGTAGAGAGGACAACGTTGCGTAGTTATCTGACAGGAACATGGCTATAACATAACATTTTCAACATGAAGTGTGTCAAATTTTCATCTGACAGGAAAATGGCTATAACATAACATTTTCAACGTGAAGTGTGTCAAATTTTCATGGCCAACCGGGAGACTTTATAAAAGTGAATGGAGTATAGTTGTTAAATAACGACCTAAAGACGTGTGTAAAATTTTGTGAGAACCGAACCCTTAGAAAATTTAAAAAAATTACGAAAACAACAATTGGTTCAAACACCGACGTAAAGTCAATAGCTTTTGCGCGAATGTTATATTGTCCATTCTCCTGTATTGGACACTCTTCTTCGAATTGACCATGGTTCGATTAAGAGTGTCCGGCCGTCCGGCCATCCGCCTTTAACACGATAACTCTCGAAGGAAAGGAGTTAGAGGATTGAAATTTGCAAGGTAGGTTTGGAACGTCAATATCTCATACGAGTTCGTTAAACAGCAAAATCCATCGAGCGGTTTCGGGCTTATGGCCATTTTTAGTAAACATATTTTTTATGAATATTTCCGAAACTGATCACTCGATCTATCTAAAATTTAACATAGAGTTGTAAAATCATGACCTTTAGTCGCATGTGAAGTTTTGTATTGATCGGGTTGCCGTGAGGTGTAAAAAAAAATTATGAAAATTTTTAAATTTTGTTTCTACAGTAACTCTCGAACGGAATGAGCTATGTAGTTGAAATTTTCAGAGTAGGCTAGGGAGATAAATATCTCGGTTGAGTTCGATTTCGGCAAAATGGACCGGATGTTTTTGGAGTAACGAAAACAATTTTTTTTTAACTTATAAATTTCAAAATAATTTTTTTCAAGATGCAGTTTCACCATAAAAATCCATTGATATCATTTTCAACTCCAACAAGAAAATACTTTCGGAGATATGATTTTTCGAAATTTCAATAATGAATCGTACTTCTATGTTTTCACATAATGCTATAGTTATTCTATCTATGATTTATTATACGATCTGTGTTCAAACTCGTACATGTCATCCTGTTCTATAAGAGAGAGTCAAATTCATTTTAGCTATTTTAATTTGATTTCTTCCATGGTGCAGTTCTCATTGTCAGATTGCTCATTTAATCTTGATAAATAAACTATTATTGGCATTTCCTTTATGATGCACTTCTATCGTAAGAATACATTCATATAATTCTCAACTCTGAGAAACCAATACTTTCGTAGATATAATTTGTCTGTGTGAACAAGAGCGCCAGAAAGCTCCTGTCCACTGGGCTTGAACCAATTTTTGGCGCTCTAGTTCCTCGGAACTGAGTGCTTATCAATTTGCCCTATTGTCTGTAATTTTCGAATTTTTCGATGAAAATGGTCTCAAACGATTTGGTTCGACTCACTGATCAAGAATCCGTGCTCGTAATTCATTCTGTCCGGCCGTAGGCACGATAACTCTCGAACGGAATGAGCTAGAGAGTTGAAATTTTCAGAGTAGGTTTGAGGGATAAATATCTCGGCTAAGTTCGTTATTGGGCAAAATCAGACAGATGGTTTCGGAGTAACAAAAAAAATTTTTTTTTTTACATAACAAATTCGGAATTAAATTTTTTTTAATAAGCAGTTTTATCATAAGAATCCATTCATATCATTTTTAACTCTAACAAGCTAATACTTTCGGAGATATGATTTTTCAAAATTTCAATGTAAATCGTATTTCACAGATTGATATAATTATTCTATGTATGAATTGTCATAATGTCAACTTATGACATGACATGACATTATCTAATCAATCGTATAATTATGAGAATAAAGTGTATTCCGAAATGTGAGCGAAGTGAGAAAAATCTCAGTTGTTTGCTCCGAAATTAGTTTTTCTCAGAAAAGTCTTACATTTCGGAACGAAACATGAAGTAAGAGATCTGAGAGTAGTGATACTGCTTTTCATCCATAGACGAATCCTCAGTTCTCTCAATTTATGACGGGACTGACAGAAGGGAATATTGTAACTTCAAAAATATTGGGGTTGAAATAATCGTATTTTAGCGATGCAACGGGGACCTCACCCGAAAATGTTTTGAAAATATTACGTAAATACTGAAAGCATAATTCTGTAGTTCGAGAGAGGAGAAAATTTGGTGAACGTAGATCAGGAAATTTTTGATCGATTACAAGGTAATTTTTTATTATTACTTATCTTCTTTCACATATGTTTTATGGAATACCTACTATTTGTAGTTACTTTAAACCTGTTTTGGGCAATTGTCATACGAAACTTGTTTTTTTGGCGCTCTAGTTCCTCGGAACAGAGTGTTTATCAATTTGCCCAAGTGTCTGTAATTTTGGAATTTTTTGCTGAAAATGGTCTCAAACGATTTGGTTCGACTCACTGATCAAGAATCCGAGTGCGAAATCGATTCTGTCCGGCCGGCCGTAGGCACGATAACTCTCCAACGAAAGGAGTTAGCGGATTGAAAATTGCAAGGTGGTTTTGGAGCGTAAATATCTCGGACAAGTTCGTTAATGGGCGAAATCCATCAAGGGGTTTCGGAGTTATGGCCGATTTTAGTAAGATAATTTTTTATGAATATTTCCGAAACCGATCACTCGATCTATCTGAAATTTAGCATCAAATTGTAGAATCATGACCTTTATACGCATGTGAAGTTTTGTATTGACCAGATTCCCGCAAAGTGTCAAAAAAAATTTTGAAAATGTGGTGCAGTTCTCGTTCTCATTATTGCTCATTTAATCTTGATAAATAAACTATTATTTGAATAGAATTTTCTTTATGATGCAGTTCTATCATATGAATACATTGATATAATTCCCAACTGTGAGAAACCAATACCAGATATAATTTGTCTGTTTGAACTAGAGCGCCAGAAAGCTCCTGTCCACAGGGCTTGAACCCATTTTTTTTATTTTAGTTTGCGTTATTTTCTTGAATCACCTTGAATTGTCGTAGAATATCTCGCCTCAAAATGAAAATATCCGAACATAGGAACAATACGCAATTAAATTCTCCTCAACGCTGCATTATGCACTTGGATAGACTTATTTTCAT
Source organism: Halyzia sedecimguttata (assembly GCA_937662695.2). Classification (NCBI taxonomy): domain Eukaryota; kingdom Metazoa; phylum Arthropoda; class Insecta; order Coleoptera; family Coccinellidae; genus Halyzia; species Halyzia sedecimguttata. Next base: position 1,077,595 of record OW569416.2, on the reverse strand, counting down.
AAAGCCGAGTCACAAACTGAAAATTCCATTCTGAATCAAGGCTAGAAATGGAAATAGAGTAGAAATTCTATTACATGACAATACCGTTCAACCTCCAGTCCGCTCAGAATCCAATTTAACGCTTTCAGAAGGCAGAAGAATTTCAGCGGTATTCATGTCCTGTAAGCTGGGTTAAGCTACATAATTATCAGAGCCGAATATAGAATATTCTGCTACCTAATCACACCTCAGGTGTGCTATAAGCGAATCCGTCTTATGTCTGGTTGAATATAGAAACGTTTCCTTCCTAAACGCCACATCAATTATCTCACATGTAAATTACAGTTTGAAAGTGCAAGCCACTTAGGAAAATGAATGATCCCTTGGTACTCATTTCAGGGGGATTTAATGCTCTTGGCAGCTCGACGGATTCACCTTATTATTTAGAACGTGGGTGAACTAAGGGAAATATTGCGTTGCTGCCTAAACCACCTCGAACCTTTTATCCATTTCGTCGGAAGAAGATCTATCTAGAGATGTTTACATTATCTTGAAAATTTTTTTTTTATTATTGTCTTTGAATATTACGCTTCGGGCATCCACCAGTGAAAATTATTTTTACATAGTTTCACATAGCTTTGGCACATATGCTGAAAAGGAATTTATGAACATGGTCAGTGTACAAATCGAGTTATATCATGCATTTTTGTTGGAATCCGTGAAAGACCCATAATATAATTAAAATTGTTAATTGAGTTACAATAGCCCAAGGCCTTGACTCTATCCTTCTGTTTTCTTGTCAGATGGTCTTTTCTTGATTAAAATAATTAAATTAGAATTGCTTCATATCGCAGTACCAACATTTTTTCACCCTGTATCTCAAAAGTTAAGACTTTTAAGACATACGTTCGTAGGAAGTTTTTTCTTGGAATGAGTAAAAGAATTACCCCCTCTTTAAGGAACACCCTATATAAATCATTTTTCCGGCCAAAATTAATTTTATGATATATGTTCTAGTTTTCTCAAAATTTTCCTATTTTAATTGTTACAATCGATCATTCCTCAAGATCTAACGTTTGTTACACAGAAATATGACTTTTAGGTAAAAAAAATTGCCTGTGGACCGGAGCTTTCTGGCGCTCTGGTTCAAACAGACAAATTATATCTCCGAAAGTATTGGTTTCTCAGAGTTGAGAATTAAATCAATGTATTCTTATGATAGAACTGCATCATAAAGGAAATTCAATTCAAATAATAGTTTATTTATCAAGATTAAATGAAAAATCTGAGAATGAGAACTGCACCATGGAAGAAATCAAATTAAAATAGCTGAAATGAATTTGACTCTCTCTTATAGAACAGGATGACATGTACGAGTATGAAAACAGATCATATAATAAATCATAGATAGAATAATTATAGCATTCTGTGAAAACATAGAAGTACGATTCATTATTGAAATTTCGAAAAATCATATCTCCGAAAGTAATAGCTTGTTGGAGTTGAAAATGATATCAATGGATTTTTATGGTGAAACTGCATCTTAAAAAAATTATTTTGAAATTTGTAACTTAAAAAAAAAAAAAAATTCCGTAACTCCGAAACCATCTGGCCTATTTTGCCAATAGCTAACTTAACCGAGATATTTATCTCCCTAACCTACTCTGAAAATTTCAACTGCCTAGCTCATTCCGTTCGAGAGTTATTGTAGAAACAATAGTTAAAAATTTTGAAATTTTATTTACGGTAACCGATCAATACAAATTTCACATGCGTTTAAAGATCATGATTCTACAATTTGATGCTATTTCAGATAGATCGAGGAAATATCCATAAAAAACGTAATTACTAAAAACGGCCTTAACTCCGAAACTGCTAGGTGAATTTCGCCCGTTAACGAACTCGTCCGTGATATTTACGCTCCAAACCTACCCTGCAAATTCAAATCCTCTAACTCCATTCGTTCAAGAGTTATCGTGTTAACGGACGGACGGTCGGACCGAATCGATTTCGACCACGGATTCTTGATCAGTGAGTCGAACCGAATCGTTTGATACCATTTTCAAATTCAAAATTCGAAAATTACAGGCATTTGGGCAAATTGATAAGCACTCTGTTCCGAGGAACAAGAGCGCCAAAAATTACGGAATGATCCGGAATACTGCGAACAGTAAAGGTATGGACAAACTGAGTCCACGCACTCAACGTATGCAACGCATTATGACATGTAGACTCTTGAATTTGCATTAAAACAGACGACTTAGAAACATACTTATCATACGCGTTGCCTACGTGTCGTACGTTGGCTCAGTATGTCCATACTTGAAGAAATTTTGCTTCAAACTGTTTCATTTTTATAGATAAGAACCAACTAGTATAATAGATGGCATCTGACTTTTGAGACGACTTTTCCAACCCATAAATCATTATTCTACTGAACAAAATCCATAAGTTTATGGTGAACAGAAAAAAAAGTCCGTTCTTCAATTCCAAGATTTCTAACAAAATATGGGGAAGTTGCGTTATTGTGTGCACTATATATTTGGTTCATATCATGTTTGCGCACGTGTTCCGCAAGGAACAGCATGCTATCATTTCATCGCAATGTCTGTATTTTTCGAATTTATTCTCGAAAATGGTCTCAAACGATTGGGTTCACTCCCTGATGAAGAATTCGACGTCAAATTCAATTCTGTCTGTCCGGTCCGGCCGGCCGGCTCTCGAACGGAACGACTTAGAGCGTTGAAATTTGCAGGGAAGTTTTGTAGCGTAAATATCTCGGACAAGTTGGTTAACGGACGAAATCCACCAAGCGGTTTCGTAGTAAAGGCCGTTTTTAGTCAAAACGTTTTTTATGAATATTTCCGGAACTGATCACTCGATCTTTCTGAAATTTGGCATCAAATTGTAGAATCACGACCTTTATATGCCTCTGAAGTTTTGTTCTGATCGGACGGCCCTGAAGTGGCAACAAAAAATGTCAAAAATTTTTAAATTTTGTTTTCACGATATCTCGAAAATCACTGAACTGATTAAATTGAAACTCAGTAGTTCGATGCGAAAGGCCAAAGCAAACACTTTTGCGAAATTTCGTGAAGATCACGTGACATGAAAAAAATCAAAAAATTACTACTATTTTGCGGAATACTTTGCTTGAAATGCCGAAACCTATTTTTTTGAGGTTCATCCTGCGCTTTCCGGACATTTTTCGTTATGCGCATGCGCAGATGAGAAGTCATTTAACTGCCGTAGTTTTCGTCAGAGAGGATTGGGGTTTAGGGGTGGCAGATGCTATTCCTCCATAGAATCCAGATCCTTGATGAGGGTCTGCGCATGCGTGGACTAAAGATGCGATATCTCCCGAAGCACTAGTGCTGGAGAATCGGAGTTTTTTGTAAGGAGTGTGATTTTGAAAGGACTTTTAGCCGCGAGTAGATTGCGCATGTGCAGAAGAGAAATGACTGTTTTTGGGTTGGATGGGTTATGTTGGGAGTGCTGAGTCGATATTGTGAGGTTTTAAAAGAATATTCATGGCAATTCAGTGCAAGGACAAGTCAGTTTGGCGGATGCAGCATTGTTTCTGAGTCGAAGTTTCCGTACCGTGGCCCTGGGGCTAATTTTGAAATTGATATTACCCCTTACAGGCATATTTCGTTATGCGCATGAGCAGACCATCAGTGATTTAACTGGTGGTGTTTTCGTCAGAGAGGATTGGGGTTTTGGGGTGGCGGATGCTATTCGTCCATAGATTCCCCTGGTGAGGGTCTGCGCATGCGTGGATTAAAGATGCGATATCTCCTGCACCACTAGTGTTGGAGAATTGGAGTTTTTTGTAAGGTGTATGATCTTGAGAGGACTTTTAGCCGCAAGTAGATTGTGCATGCGCAGAGGCAAAGTGACCGTTTTTCGGTTTTTATGAGTTATGTTGGGAGTGCTGATTCGATATTTTGAGGTTTTAAAAGGACAAGTCAGTTTGGGGGATGTAACGTTGTTTCCGAGTTGAAGTGTGCGTACAAAGGCCCTGGGGCTAATTTTGAAATTTATTTTACCCCTTACGGGCATTTTTCGTTATGCGCGTGAGCTGACCACATATGATTCAACTGCTGGTGTTTTCGTCAGAGAGGATTGGGGTTTTGGGGTGGCGGATGCTATTCCTCCATAAAATCCGCTGGTAAGGGTCTGTGCATGCGTGGATTAAAGATGCGATATCTCCTGAAACACTGATGTTGAATAATCAGAGTTTTTTGTAAGGTGTGTGATTTTGAGAGGACGTTCAGCTGCGAGTAGATTGCGCATGCGCAGAAGAGAAGTGACAGTTTTTATGTTGTAAGGGTTATGTCGAGATTGCTGGGCAAATATTGTGAGGTTTTGAATGAATATTCATGGCAATTCAGTGCACGGACAAGTCAGTTTGGGGGATGTAGCGTTGTTTCTGAATTGAAGTGTCCGTACCGTGGCCCTGGGGCTAATTTTGAAATCGATGTTACTCCTTACAGGCATTTTTCGTTATGCGCATGAGCAGACCATCAGTGATATAACTGCTGGTGTTTTCGTCAGAGAAGATTGGGATTTTGGGGTGGCGGATGCAATTCCTCCATAGAAGCCCATGGTAAGGGTTTGCGCATGCGTGGATTCAAGATGCAATATCTCCTAAACCACTAGTTTTGGAGAATCGGAGTTTTTTGTTAGGTGTGTGATTTTGGGAGGACTTTCAGCCGCAAGTAGATTGCGCATGCGAAGAAGAGAAGTGACTATTATTGGGTCGTATGGGTTATGTTGGGAGTAATGTGTCGATATTGTGTGGTTTTAAACAAATATTCATGTCAATTCAGTGCACGGACACAAGTCAGTTTGGGAGAAATAGCGTTGTTTCCGAGTTGAAGTGTGCATACTGTGGCCTGGGGCTAATTTTGAAATTGATGTTACCCCCTACGGGCGTTTTTCGTTATGCGTATGAGCAGACCATCAGTGATTTAACTGCTGGTGTTTTCGTCAGAGAGGATTGGGGATTTAGGGTGGCGGATGCTATTCCTCTATAGAATCCCCTGGTGAGGGTCTGCACATGCGTGGATTCAGGATGCGATACCTCCTGTACTACTAGTGTTGGAGAATCGGAGTTTTTTTAAGGTGTGTTATTTTGAGAGGACTTTTAGCCGCGAGTAGATAGCGCATGCGCAGAAGAGAAGTGACTGTTTTTGGGTTGGATGGGTTATGTTGGGAGTGCTGAGTCGATATTATGAGGTTTTAAAAGAATATTCATAGCAATTCAGTGCAAGGACAAGTCAGTTTGGGGGATGTAGCGTTGTTTCCGAGTTAAAGTGTCCGTACCGTGGCCCTGGGGCTAATTTTGAAATTGATGCTACCGCTTACAGGCATTTTTCGTTATGCGCATTAGCAGATCATCAGTGATTTAACTGGTGGTGTTTTCGTTCGAGAGGATTAGGGTTTTAGGGTGGCGGATGCTATTCCTCCATAGAATCCCCTGTTGAGGGTCTGCGCATGCGTGGATTAAAGATGTGATATCTCCTGAACCACTAGTGTTGGAGAATCGGAGTTTTTTGTAAGGTGTGTTATTTTGAGGGGACTTTAAGCCGCGAGTAGATTGCGCATGCGCAGAAGGGAAGTGACTGTTTTTGGGTAGGATGGGTTATGTTGGGAGTGCTGAGTCGATATTATGAGGTTTTAAAAGAATATTCATAGCAATTCAGGGCAAGGACAAGTCAGTTTGGGGGATGTAGCGTTGTTTCCGAGGTAAGGTATGTGATTTTGGGAGGACTTTCAGCCGCAAGTATATTGCGCATGCGCAGGAGAGAAGTGGCTGTTTTTGGTTGTACGGTTTATGTTGGTAGTGATGAGACAATATTGTATAACGACATACGACTGTTCCCAAGTCAAAGTGGTTAAGTTCGGAGCTACTAGAACTCAGGGATCCGCGGTCTAGCTCCAGTGGAGATGGGAGTGGGTTTCTAAAAAGGGAACCTAGTAAATGGGTGCCAGGTAAATTTAAGTCTCCCAGATACCCCCGCGTAATGTAATAATTCCTAAATTCACCAAAAGAATATTCACGCTCAAAACAAACAATTTATTTCAGTAGCTTACAACCCAGGTCTCTAGATTTAACAAAATATAACTACTGTGAAACCCTGAATGAGGGTGGCGGAAATTGTACGCAGATATTTCTCTTTGATTCAAATACGCGTCGCTTGTGCTCAGGCGCATCCACGTTTCTTATCTATGATCTTGTATGATTTACGCAAATCTTTCCCCAATTTCCGCTTTACAACAACAATAATTTCCACAATTGATGACAATATATGTTCAAGTCGCATAGAGCAGGTATAAGATATATTTCGAAAGATGTTTCCAATAACTTGCGTGCTATTCCTTATGTCTGAACGTAGTATTGCTTCGTTGGTCTCGCAATACTGTTCTCCTTCCCTCTGTGCTCGCAGTCTGCAACCCTTGACTGAATGTCCCACAGCGCTGCTTCCTGACCACCTTGTATATACTCGGGATCTGCAACACTGCGTTGGCTGTCTCACAGCGCTACTTATGGACCACCTTGTATATATTCGAATGTCTCAGTTACACTCTTCCTGACACAAAAATCGTTCTCTTCCTGACACAAAAATCATGCAATTCCTCTTGCCATAAAAATCGTGCTGGCATAAAAACTCGTGCATCCATAAAAACTCGTGCTACCATAAAAATTCTGATGACAGAAAAGAAACCATCAGTGACTTCTCTCGGATAAGAAAAAATGAATTTTCCCAACAAATAATAATTTCGGTTATCAGAATATTAATCATACCATTTATTCGTTGTTATGCAATAGTTATAGAATTCGTACATACCCTGATGTTCGGGGTTGTCCTGCACACGTTTGCTCCGAAACCAAACCTGGCCGTGCCTCCACCAAATAATTCTTCAAGCACACAGCGATATTCTGGCCATAGAAAGATAATTTCAGCCTGAATTGTTTCCACTAGAAATGACGAGAATAGAACATCAAACACATACCTGTCAAAGTCGCCAAGATCGTTCACGTGGTCAACTCTTGGATTTGCAAAAAGGTCTTTATATCCTCTTTCGAGACGAGCGCAAGTTACCTGTTATCTTCCCAAATCAAACCAATGTAACCCTCACTCCTAATTCGATTTTCGAAACTATATCCAACTAAGAATAAATCAACAATTCTTACTAAGTTCCGAAAATACGCCTAACCTATTGCTCCTCCGTCGAATCTTCACAAAATGGACGACCTCATCTCCCTGACTGGCGCAGACTCTCACAAACTTTCAGACTGTCACAATGCAACATTATTGCAATTCATTCGGCTCTTCGAATACAATAATTATTTAGCGTCGATTGGTATCACTGATATCCAACCTCAAATTCGATGTCAACATAAACGACATAAACGACATTCCTGCAAACCAAATGTAAACAAACCCCTGCCCGGGTTAAAAAGAAACGTTACAATTGTGAGGTTTTAAAAGGATATTCGTGGCAATTTAGTACACGGATAAGTCAGTTTGGGGGATGTAGCGTTGTTTCCGAGTTGAAGTGTCGATACCATGGCCCTGGGGCTAATTTTGAAATTGATGTTACCCCTTACAGGCATTTTTCGTTATGCGCATGAGCAGACCATCAGTGATTTAACTGCTGATGGTTTCGTCAAAGAGGGTTGGGGTTTTGGGTTGGCGGATGCTATTCCTCCATAGAATTCCCTCGTGAGGAACTGCGCATGCGTGGATTCAAGAAGTGATATCTCCTGAACCACTAGTGTTGGAGAATCGGAGTTTTTTGTGAGGTGTGTAATTTTGGGAGGGATTGCAGCCACGAGTAGATTGCGCATGCGCAGACGAGAAGTGAATGTTTTTGGGTTGTATGGGATATGTTGGGAGTAATGAGCCGATATTGTGAGGTTTTAAAAGAATATTCATTTCAATTCAGTGCACGGACACAAGTCAGTTTGGGGGAAATAGCGTTGTTTCCGAGTTGAAATGGCTGTATGGTGGCCCTGAGGCAAATGTATAAATAACTATATTCGGTAGATCTATATTAAAATACGTTTGGATTTGGAGAAGAGACAATTGTGTTCCTATTGCAGGTCCCACAACCGCAGTTTTTTTTGATCTACGGTAAAGCTAACAGCCAAACTGTATTGATAGCTATATTTGTTGAAAGAACTAAAAAAAAAAGCACTGACGTGAAGTCAGTACTCTTTGGCGCACGTGTTCACGGTGGCTATTTTGAATTGAATGATGAGTACTTCAAGCACAGTGGATAGAGCGAGCCGAAGATCTACCCAATGGATAGTGGACACCATTCACTGTCGGTTCAAAAATTAACAGTGCTGTATCTAAGCTGCCATAAGGATAGAGTAACAAAGTTTTAAAAGAACACAACTGACTCTCCTTAGTCGCACAATCTCCTAGAAGATTTGGTAGGGTCAGTAGAATGCTCGAATCTCCAACAATATTTAACCGATCGTGTTAAAAATTCAAACTTGTCAGAAGAGTTAGGTTATGAAGGCTCTTGCAAAATTTCAGCAATTTCAAACGAATAGTAACTGATATATAGATTTTTTTTTTAATTTTCAAAGATTTTTTAAAAATTTTCAACAAATACTATCCTCACGAAATTTTGCAAGCATTTTTGCGTTGGCATTCTACAACTAATAACCATGTTTGAATTCAATAGGTTCAGTATTTTTTGAGTTAATGAGCAACAAAAAACAACCAAATTTCAGATGGCTATAACTCTAAAACCGTTTGGCTGATTATGCTCATAAACAAACTGAAATGTCGCGTTCTGATGCACATCCTAACCTGAAAACTTTCCGCTATCTCTTTCCGTTCTCAAGTTATCGTGACAACAAAAATATTTTTTGATAACTTTCTAGCCATAGGATTCGCACAAAATTTCACAAACGTGGTTTGGTTCATATTCTACAACTACTCACCAAGTTTCAATTCGATCAGATTTATATTGGTTGAAAACAAGATTATTACTCGGAAACCGCTGCGCCGATTATACCCATTTACGAACTTGTTTGTCGTATTGGGATGCGCCACCCACCCTGAAAATTTCAAGTCGCTAGCTCTTCTTGTTCTCAAGTTATCGTGGCAACGGCCGGACAGAAACAAATTTGACCTCGAATTCTTCATTGGGGAGTCGAACTAAATCGTTTGAGACCATTTTCATCAAAAAATTCGAAAGTTACAGACATTTGGGCAAAACTATAACGCGATGTTCCCTAGAACATACGCGCAAAAGGGGTAAAGTTCTGTGGCAGGAGCTTTGACGCTCTTGTTCAAACTTCGACAAATCATATCTCTGAAAGTATTGATTTCTCAGAGTTGGGAATGACATAAATGGATTCTTATAATAGAACTGCATCAGGAAAGAAATTCAAATAAAAGCGCCAAAAACCATGAACTTACCCGAGATATTCATTCCTCAAATCCACTCTGAAAATTGTATTATATCAATTGAAAATTAGCCAATATTTGAGTTTTGTTTTTACGGAAGCTATTCTGAACCCATTCTGATAAACATACTAGCAATCAATCCATCATCATATGGATTATCCACGGGCATTAAAATATCACCAAAAGTATAAGTTTCATATTCTAATACCCATAATTATTCGATAGCTGAAATGAGTTTGACCCACTCTTATAGGAAATCAAGATGGCATGTACGGGTATGAACACAGATCATATAATAATTCATAGATAGAATAATTATAGCGTTCTGTGAAAACATATCATTATCCTATCATAGATAGAATAATTAAAGAATTCTGTGAAAATCATATCTCCGAAAGTATTAGCTTGTTAGAGTTTAAAATGATATCAATGGATTTTTATGGTGAAACGGCATCTTGAAAAAAATTGAATTAAACATTGGTAATGTAAAATATTCTTTTTTTTACTCCGAAACCATTGGGCAGATTCTGCCCAATAACGAATTCAACCGAAATATTGATCTCCCAAACCTACTCGGAAAATTTTAACTTCCTAGCTCATTATGTTCGGGTGTTATTGTGGAAACAAAATTAAAAAATGTTTGAATTTTTTTCCCCTTTAGAAAATCCTATCAATGCAAAACGCATGTATATGGAGGTTATGATTTTACAATTTGGTGTAAAATTTCAGATATATCGATTAATCTGTTCCGGAAATATTCATAAAAAATGTTTCGACTAAAAACGACCATAACTCCGAAATCGCCTGGTGGATTTTGCCCGTTAACGAACTTGTCCGAGATATTTACAATCTAAACCTACCCTGCAAATTTCAATCCTCTAACTCCTTTCGTTCGAGAGTTATTGTGCCTACGGCTGGCCGGACCGGCCGGCAGAATTGATTTTGAGTCGAACAAAATCGTTTAAGACCATTTTCATCCAAAAATTTGAAAATTACGGATATTTGGGCAAATTGATAAGCACTCTGTTCCGAGGAACAAGAGCGCCAAAAAGTACGTTATTCTCGAATGAAACTTGTAATTGAGTAGGTACATATTTAAGCCGAGTGTATACTCCACAGTTTGTGGTTCTACACCTAATTATAAAACCAATAACTTAGGGCCGGTTTCATAATAAGTTTTAAAGTCTCTTTAAATTTAAAGCATCCTTTAGTTGGATATTTTGAACCAAAATGTCACTTTGAAGGATACTTTAAATTTAAAGGAACTTTAAAATTTATTATGAAACGGGCCGTTACATACCTAGTAAACATTTCATAATATAAAATAACATAAAAACTGAATAGTATCGAAAATTTTAGACCTACCACCGTACCACAATTTTGGTCGAAGATTTTTGGATGTTCTTTTTTGGAAACAATGTTAAATTTCATAAATAAATAATATAATAAATCCTGCACAACATTGTTTTCGCAGTGGTAAATCCACTCTGAAGGCTTTATTGCATTTTTATAATGCACTTGTCAATTTTCTTGATGACGGCGAATGCCCTGCTGCAGTTTTATGTGGCCCAGTCAAGGCGTTCGACTGTGGTAATCATCTAAAATTAGTGGATATAGTAGAATCTTAAGGTATTAGAGGAAAGCCTCATAACTGATTGAAAACTGTTCTTGAAAATCGAAGTCAATGCGTTGTCTTGAAATTTGAGCATAAAAACTCGATATTACTAGTGACATCAAAAATAGGATCGGTGTGTATGGGTATTCCTCAGGGCTCCATATTGGGACCGATTCTCTTTTTGTTATATATCAATAGATTTGAAGCTAATATACTCCACTCAGATTCCGTTTGGTCTGCGGATTTTATATCCATGTGGAAGTCCTCGACAAGTATATTATTAATTAAACAAAAAACAGATAAATTACTGAGTGCAGTCTGCAAGTTTTTTCAATAATCATGACCTATATTTCAACTCTAGGAAAACCCTGGTAATTCGTTTTCACAATTATAAACATACATCAGTCAACTGGATTTCAATAATACAGTTTTGTCTGATACAGGTACAATAAAATTTCTTGGAATTGCCTTTGATGAACAAGTTAACTGGGGGTCTCATTGTGAAGGGCTAATTTCAAAGTTGTACTCATCCTATTACATGTTCAAGAACTTAAAAACGGTACTAGATGTTGTAAATGCTTGTAAATGCCTATTATGCTCAAATTAAATCTCGTCTTCGGTATGGGATTTGCTTGTGGGACTTCTCTACCGGGTCAAAAAATGTATTTATTGCCCGAAAGGCAATTTTGAGGCGCATTTTCAACATCCTTCGGAAACAAACTTGCAAACCCTTTTTCAAATCCAATAATATTTTGGCTCTCACTAGTTTATACATATGTGAAATATGTATCATGCATGTCCAGTTTCAAGCTTAACGAAATCATTCATACACGCCACCAAAAAAGGATTAATTCAAACGCAAATTGGAAAATACAGGATAATCCAAAATACACCTAATTATGTAGGACCACGCATTTTCAGCCATTTATCTGAAAATATCAAATCAAGTTTGACGTTTAAAATAGTTAAAACGCACCTTAAAACATTTTTGGTGCAGAAAGATTTTATACTGTACAATATTTCTTGAATTGTCCAGTACAGTGATATTTTTTATGTTTTTCATTTTTTTTGTGTTGCTTTCAGATTCCTGTGTTAAAGTAAGTTTAAGAATGTTGACGCTTCCCACGCAATTTTATTGTTGTCTTAAGGAAATAAAGAGTATTTTATTTTATTCTATTGCATCCTAACAATATATCTATTCATTTCAAATACTTCCCAAGATATTTTTTCAATAAAACAGATTATCTATTGGCTATTTCAATTTCTCCTCCGAATTAAATAGGTATTGAATATATTCAAAGGCTATATAATATTGACATATCAAAAAAATTTCAAGAAAAATATGAATAATCCAAGTGATTGGTATACTATATCCCAAATAAATTATCTTGAGTTATCAAGTGAAATAAATGGGAATTTCCGGATTTGATCACCATGAGCGATGATTGCGAATAACTCTAATATCACTTTATGTGAGATCTGTGAGAGCTCAATATCAGAGATTAATGAAAATTGGCTCGCCGTAGGCACTAATTCTTATTATCTCAAATATGTCTTCATGCAAGATCGTAGGGACCTTAGCATGAGAGTCAAATGCGAATGTCCTCATTTGGTACACAATATGAGATATTTGAGAATTTCCACATTGGATGCCGCAGAGACCTCGCCGAGCTCATCCCTGCGGCGGCCATTTGGACGAAAAATACAGCTCACTTCAACGTCCCAGAAAGGTAACAAAAGTCTTCGCATTTTCACGGCAAGAAGTCGCTGAGATATTTTTGGCACCTATCTGTGTTACCTGGGAATTGAACAGGAATCCAAAATATCTAATCCAGGTACATCCATCTAAAAAGAAGATTCTTTTTTTTAATGCTTGTGGCTTTTACTTGATGCAAATCCATATTAACCTAATGAAAAATAATATACGATTTATACTAATTTATTTAATATTGTGACGCGTTTCGTCGACACAGCGACTTCATCACACTACATCATACTATGTTCTCAACAAGTAATAATCTCCCTATACCTCTGTATGTCATGGACACAGAGACCTATTTAAAACTAATTACATAATCTTATACTGCTAGTTCTTTGTACACATTTACTATAATTCATTTCGAACTGTTTAATAAATTGATTCTCTATTTGAATAGATTGAGTAACGGAGAGAAATTTAGATCTAATGGTTCATGAACTAATTTACCCGTATATTTTTCCCTATTTATTTCCACCATTTCTCAATAATTGAGTTGCGCACCCTTATTCAAATTGTGTAGAATTTGAAATCCGGGCTGAAATTATGTCCTTCTGCTAATAAATGATTCAAATAATTTGAATTAATTTTTTTGTTTTTGTAGCAGTGATGATGTTCCTTTATTCTTATGCCAAAATTTCTACTAGTTTTTTCTATATATGATTTATCACAACTCCTCAATTTAATTGATAAACACCGGAATTATCTTCTTTATTCCTTTTTGATTTATTGTTGACGAACAATAATGATGATATACTCAAGAGATTCGGATAACTTGAGAATAGATGGTATGATTCTAAGTTCCTCAGCAGTCTTCGAAATATGGACAATTATATTATTATAAATATTATCAAATCAAAATGAACACATAGATCAATTTTTCTTTGATTCTATGACTGTAGAAGTTACTGATTCGTCAATGTTTATTCTTTCATTTTAATTTGAATACATCAATTCAGATGCGTTTACAAAGATTTTCAGTTCTCTCGAATTGGATCGAAGGGAAAGAGGTTCATGTAGTAGTATTTTCCTTTGGAGATTGGAAATGTTGAAATATAAACAATTGTCAGTACCTATTAGATTGATTACACATCAGTCAGTTTGCAGATTTTCATCATATTTTCTATATAATGTTTACAATAAAACTTAATTATCTATGAAGAGGTAGGTATTATATAGTTTGACGATAGTTTATACAGCGATTAAAATAAGAAACGAATTAAAATAATATAAGAACTAAGCATTTTGACATTTTTATGGAATTTCTTTTAATTTTACTGTCTGATTATGCACTTTGTCATTTTCCAAACAAAATAAAATTAAATGAGAAATAAAGATGAAAGTTGGCCATTGTATAAACACTCATCATTGAAATGTGCATGTTCAAATTTCTTATTTTATTTGTATTCGTTTCTTATTCCATAGATAATTTTTTACTAAATATAGTAACCAATAAATTTACTTAATTTTGAGTCATGTGCCAAATTTCATCCAATCATCTCTGGATTACAGTGATAATGCACTAGATATGGTGTTTTCAGATTGACAATCAATTATTGTATTGAAAATTATTAAACGTCAGATTGAGAATCAATTTTTGAAATGTACAAAGTAACAAATCATCTTATCGAATACCCCTCGGGCCTTGATAAATACATACTCAAAATTTTGTAATAGAGAACCCTTCAGGCGTGTTGCTAAAGGATACTCGGCCTACTAGTCTAGTCAACAAGTGCTGTGTAGGTCGAAATTTTTGCGTATTCTCTGAAAATTATGATTGAGGTGTCATTCGATTCGGAATGGCATGTAGATAATTTTTGAGAAAATGCTAAGGCCGCTCGCAAAAATTGCAATAGTTATAAACAATTGAGTGAAAAAAAGGGGTTTGGTTTCTCGCCAATATCTCAAAAACTATTTGGGATAATTCAAATTCGAAAAAAGATTCAAGAAGGGGAGGGAATTTCCTAAAAAATCTCCCAACTCGCGGAACAAGGACCAATATATATAATTTTCCCATTAGGTTGAAAATACTCCCGAAAGCGGGTACTCCGGCTTGCGTTAGCCTAGTCCCCTTCGGACCTTTCATGAAAAAATATTATTTTAACTTATTAAATATGAAAATCAAAAATTGATAAAATTTTAGTGTCTGCAGGATAGATAAATGAACAATAATCCGTGGTCCAAAAATGTTTATCGCGACTTTTCAATTAGTTATCCATTGTTAATTAACAATTATTTTTAGCACGAACATTAACACTGCAAGTCCGATAATTGTATAACTATTAATCTAAGAATTTTTCCTTTCGTGGATCAATATTAATATTATAAATTGAAACTTTATAATTTTTCACTTAAGTGAATTGTTCATAACAAAACAAAAATTAAGAATTTTTTAAATTTTCTAATAGGACTCTATTCTATGACCTCTGAAAAATAGCTCCACGAAAGGAAAAAATCTCAGATTAATAGTTCAACAATTATCGTACTTGCAATGTTAATGTTTGTGCTACAAACATTTTTTAATTAACTAATGGATAACTAATTGAAAAATCACGATAAACATTTTTATACCACGGATAATTGTTCACTGATCTATCCTGCAGGCGCCTGAATTTTTTCAATTTTTTATTTTCATATTTAATAAGTTAAAGTTATATTTATTCATCAAAGGTACGAAGGGGCGAGGCGAGTTTTTCAGGAAATTTCCTCCTGTATTTGAATCTTTTTGAATTTGAATTATCTCAAATAGTTTATTAGATATTGGTGAAAAACCAATGGCATCTACATGCCATTCCGAATCGAATGAGACCTCAATCATAATTTTCAGAGAATACGCAAAAATTTCGACCTAAAAAGCACTTGTTGACCAGACTATACGGCCTCGGGCTATTATCAAGCAACACGCTTTCAGCATTCTCTATGACAACATTATCTCGGTATTATCAAGGCCCTAGGGGTATTACTACTGATTATTTTTAACGTTTCTTAAAACCAATGAAATGCTTCTTTATTTGTCACAAGGGTAAGTTTCAACCAATAATGACATCATTATAGTGCCAATAAATCTCTTGTGATTATTCTCGGGAATAATCATTGCCATTTGGAAATAGCCACTCTAGCCCTGCGGGCTCTCATGACTATTGCCTGGCAACAAGTTTTCAAAAAGTCTGTCAAATTATTTTCAATATATTCTCACTCTCTTGTTATATTATTACTGAGAATTTACCCATTGCCAGCTGTGATCAATGCCCAACAACTATTAATTTAAAACAAAAAACAAACGGATGAAGAACGATTTTCAAAAGAATCGAACAGAATAAGGTTAATTCTGCCATTGATATTCAGTACACAGGTTGTTCAATAAAATGAGATATACAAGAATATTCTCCGGAACAGTGAGTAGGTATTGCTTTTAATTCAATACAAAATTGCACCTTATTATGTTCGATTCTTTTGTTCAACATTCTTCAATATTAATTTCCTTACTTTCGAAGCCTATCAGGGAAATTAAATATTCCTTGATTTCGACTTCAAAGGGATTAGATTCTCTTGGTTGGTATTCAGTTCTTCCCGTATTCCGAAGCTAGAAGCTTATGATAATCTTACGAAGGATAACCCGAAGGACATGCTTCACTTATCTAATTTCTAAACCGCATTTCATAGCTTCACGGCTGTGTCTGAAAATGTTGGAAGAATGGAAAACTCTTATTCGGGACTCGATTTAAAAAGACAAGTGTGAAATTTCGTGCAATCCCATAAGGGAACGGGATACGTAGATAGAGATTCGATAAGCGTATTCGGAATATACAATATTGGAGTTCAAACCCTTCTACTTGAAATTCAACATCCTTACGGTCGAGGTCTAGAAGGGTCGTTTTTACGATTCAAGTATGAAAGGTTAAATATATGAATTGTGTTTAGTATATCCGTCTCGCCCGCAGTCTTATGACTTACGAATCATTTTACTAAAGACACTCAAACAGGAATGTTGAGTTTTTGTTTTCGCAGGCTTGCAGATATATTATGTACTTGGAACTTTAATTCCATTCCATGCATGTTGTTGCTTGCTTCATAACCGTAGATATAATTATTAGTAGTAAGCTTCCTTGGACATTGATAATATACGAGATAATTTTATGACAATCGAAAGCTCGTTCTTTGGTAACAGCCCGAAGCCAAAGGCTGAGGGCAACGAGCTCGAGATATTTGTCATAAAATTATGAGTCATTTGTCAATGTCCGAGGGATATTAGGCGGAAAATTTTTGGACAAAAAATTTATCAAGACAACGAAACATGTTTTTATTTATTGAAAGTACTGTTAGTGAATGTACAATTTATTCAAATCTAAATATGATTAGGACTATCAAGGACCAAACTTGGGAGTAATCCACAAAGTGTAGTTTCATCAACGTTGAATAGCTACATACCGTGGTTTCATCCTTATTAGGAATCATAAGTGAAGCACTATTCAACGCCAATCAATTTCCAGCAATCACTTCCGAGTACAAAGTAAACACAAGCGACACCCGGCGTTTAACCAACCAAACTCCCCGTTGCGGACCACTCAAAACAATAGATCTCTGCGTATATTCGTTGTTCCAAACGTGGCTACTTGCAAGAATCCTGATTGGAGTTTCATGCGGACACCAAGAGAAGTGAAAACGCCCAGGTAATTACACAATGTATGTAGCATACAGCTCTAGCTTTCCTGTACCACCGACTAGCTCTGAATATTATAGGGCGCCACCTTCTTTTAAAAGTTGTTGAGATGGTACAGAAACTCAGGGTGTGGGAGTTTTAAAATGAAAAATGGGTTCAAGCCCTGTGGACAGGAGCTTTCTGGCGCTCTAGTTCAAACAGACAAATTATATCTGGTATTGGTTTCTCAGAGTTGGGAATTATATCAATGTATTCATATGATATCACTGCATCATAAAGGAAATTCAATTCAAATAATAGTTCATTAGATAAGTAATAATAAATTACCTTGTAATCGATCAAAAATTTCCTGATCTACGTTCACCAAATTTTCTCCTCTCTCGAACTACAGAATTATGCTTTCAATATTTACGTAATATTTTCAAACATTTTCGGGTGAGGTCCCCGTTGCATCGCTAAAATACGAGTATTTCAACCCCAATATTCTTGAAGTTACAATATTCCCTTCTGTCAAGTTGACTTTATGACAATTCATACATAGAATATACATAGAATAATTATATCATTCTGTGAAATACGATTTACATTGAAATTTTGAAAAATCATATCTCCGAAAGTATTAGCTTGTTATAGTTAAAAATGATATGAATGGATTCTTATGATAAAACTGCTTATTCAAAAAAATTTCATTTGGAATTTGTTTCGTAAAAAAAAAATTATTTCTTATTACTCCGAAACCTTCCGTCCGATTTTACCCAGTAACGAACTTAGCCGAGATATTCATACCCCAAACCTACTCTGAAAATTTCAACTCTCTAGCTCATTCCGTTCGAGAGTTATCGTGCCTACGGCCGGACGGCCGGCCGGCCGGACAGAATGAATTTTGACCACGGATTCTTGATCAGTGAGTTGAACCAAATCGTTTGAGACAATTTTCATCGAAATATTCGAAAATTACAGACATTTGGGCAAATTGATAAGCACTCAGTTCCGAGGAACTAGAGCGCCAAAAAGAAGGAAATTAGCCAATAAAACAATGAACATTTATTACTCGAACTGTAATCACATAATTAGCTGTATGCTCATCAAAAGGAGGGGGGTGTGATAACGTGTCTCCAGAATAAGTTCACTATCGCTGGCTAGGTTATGTTAAATTATAGGCACACAATAATCAAATAATGAAACTGTCAAAATATGCAACAGCGATAAGGTTATAATTAACGTTATAATCTCAAATATAATTCTTAACAAAAAGGAAAGAAAAAGAAAATTGTTCCCAGATATCTGTTCACATTAGTTTAACAATATCATTTAATACCAAATAATTCAAACATTCATCAATAGCAAACTTCCAGAATTATTAAATATAGAATAACGTTCAATATCAGATCGTCGATATCAAATGTTCACTGACCCTGCATTGTTCTTGACATTAAATTTTTCCAACAGTACTAACCACTTAATCATATCAAACCTGAACATGAATTGGTTCTGATTCCAATGTAAGAGTTCTATCAGCCTCCGATTCACCGATTGGTAATCCAGAATTAAATCAACAAAATATTAAAAAAACTAAAAAAACACGCTTTTATAGCTAACCGAACTAAAAATTAGAAAATAATTTTTAATTTCAGAGAGTTTATAATACAGTAGTAGAAGATCGAACAATCAATCAGAATTTATCACCTCAAAATCAAATTATAATAAAGTTTAAGTTATTAACAAAAGAATTCAATTCAGAGTAAACAGCGTGGGGTGCTTGATAAAGTAAATGTAGCAACTATTCTATTGGCAACTATCTATGAGAAGAGAGTTATGAAAAGTAGTAAAATGCACCCCACGCTTTTTACTCTGAATTGAATTCTTTTGTTAATAACTTAAACTTTATTATAATTTTATTTTGAGGTGATTAATTCTGATTGATTGTTCGATCTTCTACTACTGTATTATAAACTCTCTGAAATTAAAAATTATTTTCTAATTTTTAGTTCGGTTAGCTATAAAAGCGTGTTTTTTTAGTTTTTTTAAACTATTATTTATTTTTCATTTTTTAGTTCGATTTATCAATTAGTTATTTGTTGACATGTGGTATTGAAATGTCTCACAAATTATTTCGCAATCTCATCATTTCATTCAAAATTTTATTAATCCTGGCGGTCCGAATAAGGATAATGGGAAACTGTTAGAATATGTTAGAACTGTTAGAATATGAGCCCAAAATGATATATCGCATGCGACAAATCGCCTTGCGATAGACAGGCTCCACTCTGTGATATTTTGTACATGAGATACAGATAGTCCGCCGTATTCACAAATCATTCAATCTCCGTTAAGTCCTAACTGAGGTACTCAGTTAAGGATAAATTTGAATCGGAACCTCAGTTACCTAAAGTGAAAATCAACGTGAAACAGGCCAGTTTCACCACCGTTAAATACTTTAACTGAGGTTGCGATTCAAATTTATTCTTAACTGAGGACCTCAGTTAGGACTTAACGGAGATTGAATGCTTTGTGAATACGGCGGAGTATCTGTCTGCGCTTGTCGCTCATGCGATATCGCATCAGTACTGGACCTGAAACATCACGTTGCAAATTGGCGGAGGTGCCCGGTATGAGATAATATGCTATAAATAATAATCAATTTTTGTGGATAATAAGGATAATGGGAAACTGTTATCAAATTATTGCATTGTCATCGGTTCTTGATACGTATGCAAAGTTTCAAATTAATCAGACTTCTGGAAACTGGTGAAAATTAAGTTCAAAGATTCCGTTACATACATAGTCAGATACAACCCAAGCTAATAAAAGCGTGTTAAAAATAATACGACGATCCCTTGCTGAATGCTCGTGGTAGATACGTAATAAATCTCGACTTCCAATTTCCAAGTTCGAATATGATGAATTGAGAATCTAAAACAGATCAGCACGTAAAGAATAACTGTTTGATCCAAACTTAAGAGCTGAAAGAAATTTCATTTACAATTTCACCCATGTAATATTTCCATGACTTACGCAGAAAAACGGCCTCCTGGAAAATCCGCAAATGATCGATCTTATTGAGCCAATTTACCATAAATCTCCAAATAAACCAAACATTCTTGGCACCAATAATTTTCCCAGGCAACAATCCTTCGTTTACTCCGAAATAAATCGATGAATATACTCTATATAAGTAAATTCGAAAGAATGTCAATTACCAAATTTCTACCTCCTTTAGTCAATCAGAAGAAATCACACAATGCCTAGACCATCACGAATTAGTGCTTCACGTGCATTTTATTGTCACGTGACCTGTAGGAATCTCACTGCCGAAATTGAAAACTGTATTCAGGTGTAGTACCTTAGTACCGGATACTACAGATGACGACACATATCAATTTTTTAAATTAAATATCAACGTTATTCCAATGACGGTATTGAAGCGTGATATGTACGCAAAAATAGGTATAATATAAAAAGAATTTAGTGCTTTTTAGCTTACCACTAGTAAGTAGGTACATAAAATATGAATAGGACTAGCAAGTAAAACAAGACACACGGTGAAATATTAATTGATTTTAACCATCAACAAATAATCCGCGCGGCCGGACTAGACACCTCATCACTCAGTGTTCCCCAAAGAGGAAAGTATCATTCAAGAGCAGACACAGACCACAGGGTTTCATGGTTATTACCAATCATCAGTGTGACTTAGCCAGACACCGAATGAAAAAAGACGGGGCTCTAGGAAACTTATTTCCATCGCTTGAGAACCGATAGGGAAAAGGATCCCACCAGCACCACCTATGGAGAATCCTTACGAACTCCGACCCTCTGCGATGAAGAAACCTTGAGCAATGTTCAGCGACCTTCATTCTTTTGCCATAAGAGGGTCAAGGAATGGCACTGCGTGGCCGGCCATGCGGAATATTTGCTGATGGTTAAAATCAATAAATATTTCAGCGTGTGTCTTGTTTTAGTTATTTGGCAATTAGGCACAGTACACCTCATTTTAACGTTCACTGGTTTTTGGTTTGTCTAACCAAACTGACCGGGCATTTTCAGTCCGTAAAGGTCGCTATATGATAGATGGCGTTGCCATTTCTTGACCCTCTTACGGTATAAGAATGAACGTCGCTGAACATCGCTCAAGGTTTCTTCATCGCAGAGGGTCAGAGTTCGTAAGGATTATCCATACGTGGCGCTGGTGGAGTCGTTTCCTCTACCGGTTCTCAACCGATGGAAATAAGTTTCCAAGAACCCCCTCTGTCTTCATTCGGAGTCTGCCTAAGTCAAACTGATGATTGGTAATAACCATGAAACCCTGGGGTCTGTGTCTACTCTTGAATGATACTTTCCTCTTTGGGGAACACTGAGCGATGAGGTGTCTAGTCCCGCCACGCGGAATATTTGTTGATGGATAAAATCAATAAATATTTCACCGTGTGTCTTGTTTCAGATATTTGGCAATTAGCCACAGTACACCTCATTTTAAGGACTAGCAAGGACCAAAGTTGAGAGTTATCCACAAAGTTTAATTTCATCAACTTTAAATAGCTACATAAGGTGGTTTCATCCTTATTAGGTATCATCATTGAAGCAGTTGAAGAAATTACACTTTGTGGATTACTCTCAACTTTGGTCCTTGCTGAACCTATTCATATTTGATGTACTAGTGGTAAGTTTTCTGCAAAAAAGCACTAAACTCTTTTTAAATTAGAATTTAACTTAACATTATATTCGTTGCTGTTCTCTTGTGTAGAAGATCTATTACCACGCCTAATATTTATGATCTTGTTGTGGTGTTCGTGATCGAGATTTAAGTATGATTTTATAGAATTTTCAGCAATTGTTCTACTAGACCACTTCTTGCGAATTCGCTAACAGCAGTTGATCTGTTCTAGTGCTTTGTTATCTTTTTGTCCTTAAAATTCAAGCCAATTGCCTCTGCAGCAGATTTAGTCCACCCACTTCTAGTATTTCTTCCTACAGGTACATTATCTTACCATTTGTCAGATTCATTTTTACAATGTCAATTTGGTTTTAAGAACAGTCGTAGTGAGTCGTCTCGTTTTGATATCAGTTTATGAAAAAGACGTACGGGGCAGCTTTGTCTTCCACTATTGGAAACCGCCCATTTACTACTTGTGCAGCTTGGCACCTTTCACTGAACACCGCATTGTATTCAATGCGATTTGTTTGAGTTATTTTTCTCGATATGAAAAAATCGACTAGACAAGCAACTACCTCTCCTCCTCGCCACGCTAATTCTACAGCACCAATATGGTGAAATTTACGCATAAGACCATAAAAGTATTTTCATCCCATAACAATATTATTTTGTTAACTTCAGAAAAATTTAACGAAACTGAACTGGATTTACGTTTACATGGATCTCCTTGTAGTGTCTTCCATATTACATCTCGGGCTGGTTTGAGTACTATATTGTTGAACGGATAAATCATAATATTACAGTCATTATAGTTCTTTTCTCGCAAGAGTTTGCACGAAACGTTCGACATTGTCTTCACCGTTGCTCCTACAACTTTTTCAGGCGTTTTCAACGACTCAACCATGGATACGGACTGTTTGACAAATGATAAATATAAATTACAGACGTTAACATGAGTTATTTTGTTCGTGAAATATTTCAAGGAATTATCACTCGTGACTGAATTCATCTCATAAGTCTGTCTTTTATTTCTTAACTCAAATGAGTTGCTTAGAGAAAACACCACTCGTCCTTCGGACTCGCGGAGTTTTCAAGCAACTCAGTTTAGTTGAGAAATAAGTCAACAGACTTGTCGCGAAAATTCAATCACTTGTGATATTACTAATGGAAATTCAATCACTTATGATATTACTAGTGATAATTGCATTCAGTGCAATTATCAA
This sequence comes from Halyzia sedecimguttata, assembly GCA_937662695.2. Lineage (NCBI taxonomy): Eukaryota > Metazoa > Arthropoda > Insecta > Coleoptera > Coccinellidae > Halyzia > Halyzia sedecimguttata. The sequence goes on along the minus strand of OW569416.2, from coordinate 1,054,271 downwards.
TCACTATGACAACACGATTGAGTTTCACAAATAAATTTCATAGTGTCACGTTTACAATTATTCGCATTGCCCAAACGTGACGTTTCATAGAATAACTGCGCTAATCAAAGAGAAAATTCCCAGAAATACAGCCTGTAGTCACGAATATATTTGGGGGATATTTATGGAGTTTTGCTACGAACGAGAATATTAATTAAATGAACATGGAATAAACTTAGAAGAATTGGCGTTGATCAAAATTGGGCGGTATATATGAGAAAGAAATAATAATTCAAAGAGAGTTGGTGTGTTCGCGATAATACGAGCAGTCTTTGGCCTGTGGTTGATTAGATTTTGATATGAGTGAAATAGTCAGATTAATGTTGACATGATTGGATGAAATTGTTTCGTATGACACAAAATAACAAAATTTTAATGTTTGTTAGAAATTTTCGATGGAATATTTTTGTAACGTTCTCTTCAAAACTAGTAATTATCTGGGCAAGTATTATAAAATAAAATCAGAATCAAAGTTGTAAATATGCACTGACCAGTGGATATTTGTAATGGCGCGCTTATTACCCAGAATAAAATACCTATTACTTTGCAGAAATATATGTAATTTCCGAATTTTTGAAGATCTCAAACGTTCAGTTTTGGCTGACTGATAAAGAATTCGAGTTCAAACTTAATTTTATCCTACCGACCGTCCATCCGTGAGCACGATTTCTCTCGAACTCAATGAGATAGAGAATTGAAATTTGCAGGATAGGTTTGGAGTCCAAATGCGCCGGCTAAGTTATCAAATCCGCTAAGTGGTTTTGGAGCTATTAGTCTAGTCAAAAAGTGCTTTTTAGGTCAAAGTTTTTGCATATTTTCCGAAAATTATGATTGAGGTGTCATTCGATTCAGAATGACATGTAGATGGTTTTTGAGAAGATGCTAAGGACGCTCGCAGAAATTGCAATAGTTATAAACAATTATGAAATTATGAAAAATGAAGGACGTTTAGGTTTTCGCCAATATCTCGAAAACTTTTTGAGATATTTCAAATTTGAAAAAAATGGGTTCAAGCCCTGTGGACAGGAGCTTTCTGGCACTCTAGTTCAAACAGACAAATTATATCCTCGAAAGTATTGGTTTCTCAGAGTTGGGAATTATATCAATGTATTCTTATGATAGAACTGCATCATAAAGGAAATTCAATTCAAATAATAGTTTATTTATCAAGATTAAATGAGCAATCTGAGAATGAGAACTGCACCATGGAAGAAATCAAATTGAAATAGCTGAACTGAATTTGACTCTCTCTTATAGTACAGGATGACATGTACGAGTATGAACACAGATCATATAATAAAGCCTAGAAAGAATAATGATAACATTCTGTGAAAACAAAGAAGTACGATTCATTATTGAAATTTCGAAAAATCATATCGAAAGTATTAGCTTGTTGGGATTGAAAATGATATCAATGGATTTTTATGGTGAAACTGACTCTTAAATAAAAATTGAATTTGAAATTTGTTACTTAAAAAATTTTTTTTTTTTCGTTACTCCGAAACCGTCTGGCCTATTTTGCCCAATAACGAACATAACCGAGATATTCATCTCCCTAACCTACTCTGAAAATTTCAACTGCCTAGCTCATTCCGTTCGAGAGTTATTGTAAAAAAAAAATTTAGATTTAAAAAAAAAAAATTTCGACACTTTGATGTAACCTGGTCAATACAAAACTTCACATACGTATGATGGTCATTATTCTACAATTTGATGCTAAATTTCAGATAGATCGAGTTATCGGTTTCGGAAATATTCATGAAAAATGTTTTTACTAAAATCTGCCAGAACTCCAAAACCCCTCGATGGATTTTGCCCATTAACGAACTTAACCGAGATATTTACGCTCCAAACCCACCTTGCAAATTTCAATCCTCTAACTCTTTTCGTTCGAGCGTAATCGTGCCTACGGCCGGCCGGAATCGATTTCGACTTTGGATTCTTGATCAGTGAGTCGAACCAAATCGTTTGAGACCATATTCAGCCAAAAATTCCAAAATTACAGACATTTGGGCAAATTGATAAGCACTCAGTTCCGAGGAACTAGAGTGCCAAAGAGATTCAATTGGAAGAGGAGACTTTCTAAAAATGATTCCCAACTGCCGGAACTGTAGGACCAATATTTATAACTTTCCTAGAGAGTTGAAAATACGCCCGAAAAGATGTTATCCAGCGTGCGCAAGCCTTGCCCTCTTCGAACTTTAGATGAATAAATATTATTTGAACTTATAAAATATGAAAATAAAAAATGGGTTCAAGCCCTGTGGACAGGAGCTTTCTGGCGCTCTAGTTCAAACAGACAAATTATATCTCCGAAAGTATTGGTTTCTCTGAGTTGGGAATTATATCAATGTATACATGTGATAGAGCTGCATCATAAAGGAAATTCAATTCAAATAATAGTTTATTTATCAATATTAAATGAGCAATCATGAGAATGAGAACTGCACCATGGAAGAAATCGAATTAAATCTGGCCAATTTTGCCCAATAACGAACTTAACCGAGATATTCATCTCCCTAACCTACTTTTTTTTTTACACTTTGCGGTAATCTGGTCAATACAAAACTTCACATGCGTATAAAGGTCATGATTCTACAATTTGATGCTAAATTTCAGATAGATCGAACGAACTTGTCCGAGATATTTACGCTCCAAAACCACCTTGCAATTTTCAATCCGCTAACTCCTTTCGTTCGAGACTTATCGTGCCTACGGCCGGTCGGCCGGCCGGACAGAATCGATTTCGCACTCGGATTCTTGATCAGTGAGTCGAACCAAATCGTTTGAGACCATTTTCAGCCAAAAATTTCAAAATTACAGACACTTGGGCAAATTGATAAGCACACTGTTCCGAAGAACTAGAGCGCATAAAAAAAAAGTTTCGTATGACAATTGCCCAAAACAGGTTTAAAGTACCTACAAATAGTAGGTATTCCATAAAACAAATATGAAAGAAGATAAGTAATAACAAGAGCGCCAAAAATTACCTTGTAATCGATCAAAAATTTCCTGATCTACGTTCACCAAACTACAGAATTATGCTTTCAATATTTACGTAATATTTTCAAACATTTTCGGGTGAGGTCCCCGTTGCATCGCTAGAATACGAGTATTTCAACCCCAATATTTTTGAAGTTACAATATTCCCTTCTGTCAAGTTGACATTATGAGAATTCATACATAGAATAATAATTATATCTATCTGTGAAATACGATTTACATTGAAATTTAAAAAAATCATATCTCCGAAAGTATTAGCTTGTTAGAGTTGAAAATGATATGAGTGGATTCTTATCATAAAACTGCTTATTAAACAAAATTTGATTTGGAATTTGTTCCGTAAAAAAAAATTTTTTTTTTTGTTACTCCGAAAATATGTGTCCGATTTTGCCCAATAACGAACTTAGCCGAGATATTCATCCCCCAAACCTACTCTGAAAATTTCAACTCTCTAGCTCATTCCGTTCGAGAGTTATCGTGCTTACGGCCGGCCGGATCGGCCGGCCGGACAGAATGAATTTCGACCACGGATTCTTGATCAGTGAGTCGAACCAAATCGTTTAAGACCATTTTCATCGAAATATTCCAAAATTACAGACATTTGGGCAAATTGATAAGCACTCAGTTCCGAGGAACTAGAGCGCCAAAAATTGAAAAAATTCAGGCGCACGCAGGATAGATCTATGAACAAAAATACATTGTTCAAAAATGTTTAACGTGATTTTTGGCGCACTAGTTCCTAGGAACTGAGTGCTTATCAATTTGCCCAAATGTCTGTAATTTTCGATTTTTTCGATGAAAATGGTCTTGAACGATTTGGTTCGACTCACTGATCAAGAATCCGTGGTCGAAAATCATTCTGTCCGGCCGGCCGTAGGCACGATAACTCTCGAACGGAATGAGTTAGACAGTTGAAATTTTCAGAGTAGGTTCGGGAGATAAATATCTCGGCTAAGTTAGTTATTGGGCAAAATCGGACAGATGGTTTCGGAGTAACAAAAAAAAAATTTTTTTCTTTACAAAACAAATTCAACATTAAAGTTTTTTTCTATAAGCAGTTTTACCATGACAATCCAATGATATCATTTCTAACTCTAACAAGCTAATACTTTCGGAGATATGATTTTTCAAAATTTCAATAATAAATCGTATTTCAACGTTGTCACACAATGATATAATTATTCTATGTATGAATTGTCATTATGTCAACTTATTTTCCTGAGACATGTCATTATCTAATCAATCGAAGTATTGTGAGCGAAGTGTAAAAATCTCAGTTGTTTGCTCCGAAATTAGTTTTTCTCAGAAAAGTCTTACATTTCGGAACGGAATATGAAGTAAGAGATCTGAGAGTAGTGAGACTGCTTTTCATCCATATACATAGATATAACTCTCGAACGGAATGAGGTAGGTAGTTGAAATTTTCAGAGTAGGTTAGGGAAATGCATATCTCGGTTAAGTTCGTTATTGGGCAAAATTGGCCAGATTTAATTTGATTTCTTCCATGGTGCAGTTCTCATTCTCATGATTGCTCATTTAATCTTGATAAATAAACTATCATTTGAATTGAAATTCCTTTATGATGCAGTTCTATCATAAGAATACATTGATATAATTCCCAACCCTGAGAAACCAATACTTCCGGAGATATAGTTTGTCTGTTTGAACTAGAGCGCCAGAAAGCTGCTGTCCACTGGGCTTGAACCCATTTTTAAATTAGTTATCCATTATTTAATTTACATTTTTTGTAGCACAAACATTAACATTGCAAGTACGATAACTGTTAAACTATTAACCTGAGAATGTTTCCCTTTCCTGGAGCTATTTTTTAAAAGTTTCAGAATAGGTTTCCACTGCAGAATTTCAGAAATTGTTAATTTTCGTTATGTTATGAAAAATTTACATAATTGAAACATTATAAAGCATTATAAAGAGAAATCGAATTTAACATGGTAACTCCAACTCCAACTCCAACTCCAACTCCAACTCCAACTCCAACTCCAACTCCAACTCCAACTCCAACTCCAACTCCAACTCCAACTCCAACTCCAACTCCAACTCCAACTCCAACTCCAACTCCAACTCCAACTCCAACTCCAACTCCAACTCCAACTCCAACTCCAACTCCAACTCCAACTCCAACTCCAACTCCAACTCCAACTCCAACTCCAACTCCAACTCCAACTCCAACTCCAACTCCAACTCCAACTCCAACTCCAACTCCAACTCCAACTCCAACTCCAACTCCAACTCCAACTCCAACTCCAACTCCAACTCCCACTCCAACTCCAACTCCAACTCCAACTCCAACTCCAACTCCAACTCCAACTCCAACTCCAACTCCAACTCCAACTCCAACTCCAACTCCAACTCCAACTCCAACTCCAACTCCAACTCCAACTCCAACTCCAACTCCAACTCCAACTCCAACTCCAACTCCAACTCCAACTCCAACTCCAACTCCAACTCCAACTTCAACTCCTATTCCAACTCCAACTCCAACTCAAACTCCAACTCCAACTCCAACTCCAACTCCAACTCCAACTCCAACTCCAACTCCAACTCCAACTCCAACTCCAACTCCACCTCCAACTCCAACTCCAACTCCAACTCCAACTCCAACTCCAACTCCAACTCCAACTCCAACTCCAACTCCAACTCCAACTCCAACTCCAACTCCAACTCCAACTCCAACTCCAACTCCAACTCCAACTCCAACTCCAACTCCAACTCCAACTCCAACTCCAACTCCAACTCCAACTCCAACTCCAACTCCAACTCCAACTCCAACTCCAACTCCAACTCCAACTCCAACTCCAACTCCAACTCCAACTCCAACTCCAACTCCAACTCCAACTCCAACTCCAACTCCAACTCCAACTCCAACTCCAACTCCAACTCCAACTCCAACTCCAACTCCAACTCCAACTCCAACTCCAACTCCAACTCCAACTCCAACTCCAACTCCAACTCCAACTCCAACTCCAACTCCAACTCCAACTCCAACTCCAACTCCAACTCCAACTCCAACTCCAACTCCAACTCCAATTCCAACTCCAACTCCAACTCCAACTCCAACTCCAACTCCAACTCCAACTCCAACTCCAACTCCAACTCCAACTCCAACTCCAACTCCAACTCCAACTCCAACTCCAACTCCAACTCCAACTCCAACTCCAACTCCAACTCCAACTCCAACTCCAACTCCAACTCCAACTCCAACTCCAACTCCAACTCCAAATCCAAATCCAACTCCAACTCCAACTCCAACTCCAACTCCAACTCCAACTCCAACTCCAACTCCAACTCCAACTCCAACTCCAACTCCAACTCCATCTCCAACTCCAACTCCAACTCAAACTCCAACTCCAACTCCAACTCCAACTCCACCTCCAACTCCAACTCCAACTCCAACTCCAACTCCAACTCCAACTCCAACTCCAACTCCAACTCCAACTCCAACTCCAACTCCAACTCCAACTCCAACTCCAACTCCAACTCCAACTCCAACTCCAACTCCAACTCCAACTCCAACTCCAACTCCAACTCCAACTCCAACTCCAACTCCAACTCCAACTCCAACTCCAACTCCAACTCCAGCTCCAACTCCAACTCCAACTCCAACTCCAACTCCAACTACAACTCTAACCCCAACTACAACGCCAACTCCAATCCTAACGCCAACCCCAACGCCAACTTCAACGCCAACTCAAACTCCAACTCCATTTCCACCTCTATCTCCATTTCCACCTCCATCTCCACCTCCAACTCCAATCCAACTACAACTCCAACTCCATAACCAACGCCAACCACAATGCATACTGCAAGTTCAAATTCAACTCCAACCCCAACGCCAACGCCAACTCAAACTCGAACTCCATTTCCACCTCCATCTCCATTTCCACCTCCATCTCCATTTCCACCTCCATCTCCATTTCCACCTCCATCTCCATTTTCTCCGCCATCTCCATTTCCATCTCCATCTCCACCTCCAACTCCAATCCAACTACAACTCCAACTACAGTGCCAACTCCATAACCAACGCCAACCACAATGCCTACTCCAACTTCAACTTCAACTCCAACTCCAACTCCAACTCCAACTCCAACTCCTACTCCAACTCCAACTCCAACTCCAACTCCAACTCCAACTCCAACTCCAACTCCAACTCCAACTCCAACTCCAACTCCAACTCCAACTCCAACTCCAACTCCAACTCCAACTCCAACTCCAACTCCAACTCCAACTCCAACTCCAACTCCAACTCCAACTCCAACTCCAACTCCAACTCCAACTCCAACTCCAACTCCAACTCCAACTCCAACTCCAACTCCAACTCCAACTCCAACTCCAACTCCAACTCCAACTCCAACTCCAACTCCAACTCCAACTCCAACTCCAACTCCAACTCCAACTCCAACTCCAACTCCAACTCCAACTCCAACTCCAACTCCAACTCCAACTCCAACTCCAACTCCAACTCCAACTCCAACTCCAACTCCAACTCCCACTCCAACTCCAACTCCAACTCCAACTCCAACTCCAACTCCAACTCCAACTCCAACTCCAACTCCAACTCCAACTCCAACTCCAAATCCAACTCCAACTCCAACTCCAACTCCAACTCCAACTCCAACTCCAACTCCAACTCCAACTCCAACTCCAACTCCAACTCCATCTCCAACTCCAACTCCAACTCAAACTCCAACTCCAACTCCAACTCCAACTCCAACTCCACCTCCAACTCCAACTCCAACTCCAACTCCAACTCCAACTCCAACTCCAACTCCAACTCCAACTCCAACTCCAACTCCAACTCCAACTCCAACTCCAACTCCAACTCCAACTCCAACTCCAACTCCAACTCCAACTCCAACTCCAACTCCAACTCCAACTCCAACTCCAACTCCAACTCCAACTCCAACTCCAACTCCAACTCCAACTCCAACTCCAACTCCAACTCCAGCTCCAACTCCAACTCCAGCTCCAACTCCAACTCCAACTCCAACTCCAACTACAACTCTAACCCCAACTACAACGCCAACTCCAATCCTAACGCCAACCCCAACGCCAACTTCAACGCCAACTCAAACTCCAACTCCATTTCCACCTCTATCTCCATTTCCACCTCCATCTCCACCTCCAACTCCAATCCAACTACAACTCCAACTCCATAACCAACGCCAACCACAATGCATACTGCAAGTTCAAATTCAACTCCAACCCCAACGCCAACGCCAACTCAAACTCGAACTCCATTTCCACCTCCATCTCCATTTCCACCTCCATCTCCATTTCCACCTCCATCTCCATTTCCACCTCCATCTCCATTTCCACCTCCATCTCCATTTTCTCCGCCATCTCCATTTCCATCTCCATCTCCACCTCCAACTCCAATCCAACTACAACTCCAACTACAGTGCCAACTCCATAACCAACGCCAACCACAATGCCTACTCCAACTTCAACTTCAACTCCAACCCCAACGCCAACTCCAACACCAACTCTTACCCCAACTACAACGCCAACTCCAATCCAAACGCCAACCACAACGCCAACTTCAATGCCAACTCCACCTCCACCTTCATCTCCACCTCCAACTCCAATCCAACTAATCCAACCCCAACGTCAACTTTATTGAATAGCCATAAAGTTCAAATTGACTATACATTTTAGTTAGAAAACGTTTGTATGGAAAAAAGAAAAGGGCTGTTTTTAGGGTTTTCTCCAGGTAAAAACCATCCTTGGGCTTCAACGAACATTTAAACAAAAGAATTAGCAAAATTGGTCCGGGCACTGTTGAGTTATGCGCTACATTTTAGTTAGAAAACGTTTGTATGGAAAAAAGAAAAGGGCTGTTTTTAGGGTTTTCCCGGCAATTATTCGAAGTTTTCTTCCCGTAAAAACCATCCTTGGACTTCAACGAACATTTGAAAAAAAGAATTAGCAAAATTGTTCGAGGCACTGTTGAGTTCGGCGCTTACCAACATATTTTGCGATTCATTTTTGGCGCTCTAGTTCATCGGAACTGAGTGCTTATCAATTTGCCCAAATGTCCGTAATTTTCGAATTTTTCGATGAAAATGGTCTTAAACGATTTGGTTCGACTCACTGATCAAGTATCCGTGGTCGAAATTCATTCTGTCCGGCCGTAGGCACGATAACTCTCGAACAGAATGAGCTAGGCAGTTGAAATTTTCAGAGTAGGTTTGGGGGATAAGTATCTCGGCTAAGTTCGTTATTGGGAAAAATCGGACACATGGTCCGATATATAATATACTAAATCGATACGAATTTCGGAGGTTCCGAGTCCGAGGATTTTCCGTTCAAAAAGTCCGTTCGAGAAACGTCAGAATTAATTCGAGAGACGGGGTCGGAAATTTTCGGAAGAGAAACTGACGATTTAGGCCTTTTTGGGGCCGGAAACTTGAAGAAAACGAAAGATGAGGGCGAATAACCGACCCATAAATCGGCAGGTGGCTATTTTCGATCTAGAAATGTGAAAAATGAGCGAATTTAGGTGAGGTAGGTACGGAGAGCGAGGTGCCGAGTTGGTTTCGTCTAAAACTTAAAAGGAACCGCTGCTCTGCCCCCGAAATCGTTACCGAGTCGAACGAGAAGCCTCAATTCGTCATCTTCCAACTTTTCATGTAGCTACATTAAGTCTAAATATAAGAAATCGATACAAGTTCCGGAAGTTTTGACCTGGAGAATTTTCCTTTGTAAATTCGATCATAGAACCGTCACAAATTCTACGTAATGAGAGACGAGGTTTGAGATTATTTCTGGCCAAAAGGGCAGTCTTGGGCCGTTTTAGGAGCTGAAACATGAGGATAAACGAAGATGAGAGTGAAAAACCGTCACGTACACGTTCGTAAGGCGATATTCGACGAATAAAACTGAAAAATGAGTATGAGAACTCGAGGTAAGTAAATCTTGCATTTTGAGAATTTTTTAAAAATCCACAGTGAATGTGGGGGTTTCGAGGAGATAGAAAACGAAAATTTGCTAGAGAGAAAAGGTAAAACCGAAGACCCCGAATCGATATCTTCAAAACTTTATGATTTATGAACAAATTTGTATTTTTTCCTAAGTAACCTAGAAAAACGAGGTACCAATTTGATTTTGCTTGAAACTCAATTCGAAGGACTTTTTGACCCTTACAGTTGCTTTCGAGATGATGTAGAAGTATCAATTTTTGCTTTTCTGAATTTTCATTCACGTACGATAAGTCTAACTATATCAAATTGATACAAGTAGAGGAGGTTTTTCGACCCCGGGGATTTTCCTTGCTATTAGTTAGTTCGAGAAACGTCAAAATCGACTGAGATAGACGGGGTATGAAAACGGCCGTTCTAGGCATTTTTAGGGCCGGAAGGTTGGCGAAAAGCGAAGTTAATGGTAAGAACCGTCAAATGAACCCCCATGTGGCGCTTTTATGTCCAAAAAGTGAAAATTAATAATATAATTTCTCTGGTAATTACCGACGTTATATTCTATTAGCGGAGATCGACGAGATCGTACGAGCAGTCCGATAGATAGATGGTCCAGAGTGTCGGGGTATCGGTTTCAGACCTGAAAGGCGGGCTCGAATCCCCGAAAGGGAATTATAATTTTTCGTTTTTGTTTTTCAATTTCCATCGGAATATTAACTTCGAATTACGCTATATCTGTCGACTTTAAGTAAGAGTGTTTTTCTTTTTTTTCCGAAGCTCTGATCGTTGAAAATGAACCATTACTATACAGGGTGTTCTTTTTCTATCGGCACAATATTACGCGATTGATTTGATTTTTGACACAAACAAACCGTTATTTAAATAGGAATCTTGGATGGATTCTCATAATGTAATTTTTAGAAATCTCTATACAGGGTGTTTCTGTTTTAACGTCAATCGCAACTAGCTGCTTTTCACGACAAATCGTACTATTGTATTCAATTGTGATAAAAGATATACTTTCGGACATACATCGTTGAAAATAAACCATTACTATACAGGGTGTTCTTTTTCTATTGGCACAATATTACGCGATTGATTTGATTTTTGACACATACAAACCGTTATCTGAATAGGAATCTTGGATGGATTCTCATAATCTATTTTTTAGAAATCGCTATACAGGGTGTTTCTCTTTTAACGTCAATTGCACTTTACTGTTTTTAACGCTATGAACATACCATTTCATTCATTCGTGTTGGAAAATATATATTCGAGGTAGACATCGTTGGAAATAGACCAATGTTATACAGGGTGTTCTTCTTCTTTTGTCACAATTTTACGCGATTGATTTGATTTTTGCCACAAACAAACCGTTATCTAAATGGAAATCTTGGATGGATTACTATAATGTATTTTTTAGAAATCTCTATACAGGGTGTTCTTCTTTTAACGACCATCGCAACTTGCTGCTTTTCACGAAAAATCGTACTATTGTATTCAATTGTGATAAAAGATATACTTTCGGGACCGACATCTTTGAAAATAAACCATTATTATACAGGGTGTCCTTTTTCTATCGGCACAATATTACGCGATTGATTTGATTTTTGACACAAACAAACCGTTATCTGAATAGGAATCTTTGATGGATTCTCATAATCTATTTTTTAGAAATCTCTATACAGGGTGTTTCTGTTTTAACGACCATCGCAACTTGCTGCTCTTCACGAAAAATCGTACTATTGTATTCAATTGTGATAAAAGATATACCTTCGGACATACATCTTTGAAAATAAACCATTACTATACAGGGTGTTCTTTTTCTATTGGCACAATATTACGCGATTGATTTGATTTTTGACACATACAAACCGTTATCTGAATAGGAATCTTGGATGGTTTCTCATAATCTATTTTTTAGAAATTTCTATACAGGGTGATTATCTTTTAACGTCATTCACAACTTGCTGCTTTTCACGAAATATCGTACTATTGTGATAAAAGATATACTTTCGGACATACATCGTTGAAAATAAACCATTACTATACAGGGTGTTCTTTTTCTATCGACACAATATTACGCGATTGATTTGATTTTTGACACAAACAAAGCATTATTCAAATAGGAATCTTAGATGGATTCATAAAATATTATTTAAAAAAAATTTCAATACAGGGTGATTATCTTTTAACGTCAATCACAACTTGCTGCTTTTCACGAAAAATCGTACTATTATGATAAAAGATATACTTTCGGGACCTACATGGTTGAAAATAAACCATTACTATACAGGGTGTTCATTTTATATCGGCACAATATTACGCGATTGATTTGATTTTTGACACAAACAAAGCGTTATTCAAATAATTAAAAAATTTGTATAGTAAAAATTTTTTTAAAATTTATTGATTTTTTTTTTCAATTTTTAAATTTTCAAAAAAATTTTTTTTCAATTTTTTTCAAAAATTTTTTTTTCTCAAAATTTTAAATCCAAATTTTTATATTAAAAATTTTTTTAATAATTTTTTTTTTTTCCATTTTGAAATTTTCAAGAACATTTTTTTTCAATTTTTTTTTCTCATGAATTTTGGAAATAATTTTTTTTTTTTTAATTTTTTTTTTTTCATAAAACTACCGACAAATCGGAGCCTCCAACAATGGACTGCGGGCCACTAGTTCCATATATACTAATTGAAATTGAGTCATGGCAACCGATTACTTAGGGAAATATGTGTAAAAACGGGCGGTGTCTGGATCGCTAAACCCTCTTATATAACCGCTATATTACGACGGGAGGGGAAAGGGGAAAGATTTCTACAACAATGAGCTATCGAGAAGATTTTTTTTCGGAGGGGTCCTTATGCGTTAAAAAAATTCGAGAAATGGACTAAATTTTTGCGATTTTTCCTAAGTAAATCGGGAATTTTGGTAATTGTTTTAAAAATCTAGAGGACGGATCGAGGTTCGAAGGGGGTGGATATCGAATCTTAGGGAGGGGGAAAGGGTAGATCCGAAGACCCTAAGTCGATATCTATCGCGGATTTCCCGTAACGAACGAAAATGTATTTTTTATCCTTCGCCCGGCGAAAAAGCGAGACCGACTTTATTTCGCATAAGGCTTCGAAAATACGACTGCTCTGGCTCCGAATTCTTCGTCGAGACGAAGAAGAAGTATCGGTGCGTCAGGAACCAGCTCAACTTTTACCTACGATAAGTCAAAATATACTAAATCGATATAAGTTCAGGAAGTTTCGCTTCCGGGAATTTTCCTTGCTAGAAGACATTCCGAGAAACGTCAAAATTGACATGAGAGACGGACTAACGGCCCTTCTAGGTCGTTTTCGGGCCTGTAAGTTTCCGAAAAGTGAAGATAAGGGTGAAAAACCCTATAATAAACCGCCATGTGGCAATTTTATTTCGAAAAGTGAAAATTAAGAATATCTATCCCCAGTAAGTACCGACCAATTATTCGAATACCGGAGATCGGTCAAAATTTACGTTGGAGCCGGTGGCGCATGCGTCTGACGATCGAACTCTCGGTGTCAGACCGAGAAAAGGCGGGGTCGAATCCCGGAGAGGGAATCACACTTTTTCGTGTTTTTTAGACCCTGTAGGTGGCGCTACAATCGATGTATAGGAACTCGAAATCACCCGGACCGTTTTTGATAAAACGTTGTGACTTTGTATCGGCGTGTCTCCGATAGCATCCTGTAGGGGGCACCTCCATTGATCTATATAAGTTCGAAAACGGCTCCACCGATTTCGATGAAACTTTGTGTGCGTACTTAAGTGGGTCTCAGAGTGACAATAGGAACCCGGTAGATGGCGCTGTGTTCGGCTTTTAGAAACGCAAGAACGACCGGACCGATTTCGATTAAACTTTCTGTGTGTCTGAGGAGGTCTCAGATCCACGATATACCCTCCATAGGTGGCGCTATGATCGGGTCACAGGAACTCGAAATTGGCTATACTGATTTTCATGAAACTATGTGATCGTGTTTCGGAAGGCCTAACGTTTACGATACGATATGGTAGGTGGCGCTACATTCGGCTTCTAGGAACTCAAAAACGCCTCGACATATTTCGATAGGACTTTCAAACAACAGGACACGTTAGATGGCGTTGAACTACGGGTTCGATTGATCTACCGATTATATTGATCTACCGGAAAAATGTATATATACCGGAAAAATGAAGATCTACTGGAAAAATGTAGATCTACCGAAAAAATGTAGATCTACTGGAAAAATGTAGATCTACCGAAAATGTAGATCTACCGGAAAAATGTAGATCTACCGAAAAAATGTGGATCTACCGGAAAAATGTAGATCTACTGGCTAGGTAGATCTGCGGGCCCACTAGTGGATAACTAATTAAGAACTTGCGGTGAATATTTTTGGACCACGGATTATTGTTCATTGATCTATCCTGCAGACGCCTGGATTTTTTCCATTTTTTATTTTCATATTTAATATATTTAAATCATACGAGACTTACGGAAGCCGGAGTACCCGTTTTCGGGAGTATTTTCAACCTAATGGGAAAATTATAAATATTGGTCTCAATTCCGGCAGTTGGGACTCTTTTCCAGGAAATTTTCTCATGTTCTTGAATCTTTTTTCAAATTTGAATGAACTCAAATTGTTTTAGAGATATTAGCGAAAACCTAAACCTCCTTTTTTTCACTCAATTGTTTATAACTATTGCAATTTCTGCGAGTGGCCTTAGCATTTTCTCAAAAACTATCTACATATCATTTCGAATCGAATGACACCTCTATCATAATTTTCGGAGAATACGCAAAAATTGACCTAATCATTTTGATTAAATTTTGACCTAAAAAGCACTTGTCGACTGAACTATATAGTCACCTGAAATATAGTTGTTCCCAATAACTCTCAAAAAACTGATTTGATGAAATTGAAATTTGGAAAATACAGGCACAAAAACATTTGCAAGAATTTCAAACTATGTGTCAGATATCGCCAAAATATTGCGAAATTAAGTATCTCCCAAAATTTGATGATTATACATCAAAAATCTACGTTCTAGATTTAAACTCGATCGGATCTATATTGATAGAAATATGTTTGTTCCTGTAAGCCACGCAGCCTTGGACGAGTTCAGTACCTGGATGGGTGACCACTCTGGGTATGAATTTGAACAGGCGTGCCAAAATAGACTGACTTTACGTCAGTTGTGTGTAATAGAAACGTAAAGCTAGGACAAGTTGGAAAAGCACTGTGACCAGGAGCTTTAGCGCACCGTTCAAATTTATTGCTAGAGGAGTCACATTTATCCAGGTGCTGAACTCGACCAAGGCTGCTTAGCTCCAGGAAAAAAATAATATTCTCAATATTTTCAAGAATATGAATACTATAATAAAAACAAGCGTTCAAAAAATACTGGAGAAGTTTTTGGCTGAGAATGCTCTCAAACGATTAGTTGCGACTCGAATACATTCACTCACTGTTAGGTTGAAAATAAACAATGCTGTGTCTGTGGTGGAGTAAGAACCCATTCAAATACATACATTTAGGTACCGTTTGGTCGAAAATAAACAGTGCTTTCTTTGTGGTGCCGTGAGCTCACAAATCAGTTCAATCGTGCAACTGTGCCATGGGATGAAAAACACCCGAAATTGAAATTCGTGAAATAAATAATAGTATACGGAATTAGCCACGTTTCACGTAATTTTATTGAAAGATCGACTTAAATTAAGTAGATTTTTTATTCATTGAACTTATTAATTCGATAGAAATGAAAGAAAATGAAAAAGGGACAATTTCTGCTACGGAAATCGATCCCGGTAACACGAGTTATGAACAGATCGCTAGTCAATCAGGACAGTCTGTGTGAGTACAGATATAATATACAAGCACGCTGTTGAACAACTGTCAATACTTATTTTCACATTTTTCTAATTTCATGATTATCATCATGTTACATATTATTCGACGGTCATCATTCCTCACTTTTTGCCATGTTCCACGTTCAAAATGGTCCGAATCGGTATTATTCGCGATCTACGCAAATATGTCATGATTCTTTGAATTCTCTGACGTCAAAAATCAAAAACTGTTGACTAATTCGTTTGTCGAGTGTGAAATTATGGACCAGTACATTTCGATCGTTGAAATATTTCGATATTTCGGCAATATCTTCACCAATATAGATCCGATTGAGTTTAAATCTAGAGCATTAATATAAAATGAGAGTTTAAAGGCCCTCGCAGAATTTCATCGATAATAGACGGATCATTTCTGAGAAACAAAATTTTTCAAAATATTTTTTTTTTCATTTTCCATTCATATGAACCTCACAAAATTTTGCATAAGTCTTCATGTCAGTATTTCTCAACCACCTACCGCGCTCTGATTCGATCAGATCAGTATTTTTCGAGTTATTGAGAAAACACAATTCCATATGGCTAAAACTCTGAAACCACTCGGTGGATTTTACCCACTACCGGACTTAACCAGCGCATTTGAACTTTAAACCTACTCTAAAAATTTCAACTATCTTACTTATTGCGTTCGGGCGTAATCGTGCTGACAGCCAGACAGAATCAATTTAGAACTCGGATTCTTCATCAGTGAGACAAAACTAATCGTTTGAGACCATTCTCGGCCAAATATTCGAAATATACAGACATTTGGACGAATTGATAGGCATTCTATTCACCTGAATAGCGCGACAGTAATTAAATGACGACATCGACATGCGAATGTCCATTTTTCATTGCAGACTTAGAAAGGGCACTTTTCTTCGAAACGTAAATATGGATAATGGATACATAAGGAAATTATGGGGGAAAATTTCCTGATGAGCTTTCATTTATATTCACTGTTGGGAAGTTGGGAGTTGGGAACAAAACAATGTGAGGGGGACTCACAGTGATAAATGAAAGGGTATGTGATTGGCGAATCTTTTTCACCAGCAAAAACGTAAAGAACGTTCTAGGTTTGAGTTGTTTTTGAAAATGTACGAAAAAGTTCATATTTCCCCTGTACATACTACATGTAAACATGTTGCATGTTTTTGAGCAGCAACGCAGCAAATTGCACGCGAACATGAATATTTCCTCATAAATATTCCACAATAATTCACTCTTTTCAATATCTACTTCGACCCATTTGATAACATTTCCAGCCCGACGCTATGTAGCTCTCTGAACATCTGAATATAGAATATTGAAATGTATTCCAAATTTTATGTTGGCACGTTGATTGGTTCTCGATATTTGTTTTTGCAAGGTACAACTTCAACTCCTTGGGGTGAACAGCCAATGAGCTGTAACGTTCCTGTTTGATCCAGGCAGAGGTTTGTTTATATTTTGCTTGCGATGAATTTGTCAGATGTGTTGTCATTGAATTTGGGGTTAAGTCCCAATAGTACCAATCGACGCATAATGGATTGTGTTCACTGAACCCGATGAATTGGCAATATTGTTTCGTTGTGACAGTCTGAAATTTTGTGAGAGTCGGCGTCGGTGAGATGAGATCGTCCATTTTGTGAAGATGCAGCGGAGGAGCAATTGGTTGTGCGCATTTTCGAAACTTTGTTAGAGTTATTGGAGTCTTCATAGTTGGATATAGTTTCAAAAATCGAATTAGGAGTGAGGGTTACATTGGTTTGATTTGGCAAGATAATAGGTAACTTTCGCTTGTCTCGAAAGAGGATTTAAAGACCTTTTGCAAATCCAAGTTGACCACGTGAGCGATCTTGGCGACTTTGACAGAACATTGCAGTGTGCTTGAAGGATTATTTAGTGGAGGCACGGCCAGATTTAGTTTTGAAGCAAACTGATACAGGACAACCCCGAATATCAGGGGTTTTTATGTCAGGAAGAGTAAAACTGAGACATTCGAGTATATACAATGTGGTCCATAAGTGACGCTGTGAGACAGCCAACGCAGTATTGCAGATCCCGAATATATACAAGGTGGTTAGTAAACAACGTTTTGGGACATCCAATCGAGGGTTGCAGACTACGAGCACCGAGAGAAAGAGGACAGTATTGCGAGACCATCGACGTGATACTACGTTCAGAGATAAGGATAGCCAGCACGCAAGTTATAGGAAATAGATCTTCGAAACATATCTTATACATACTACATACGACCTGAACAGAATATCATTAGATTAAAATTATTGTGATTGTAAAGCGGAAATTGGGGAAATATTTGTGGTAATCATATATGATCATAGATTAGAAACGCGGATACGCCTGAGCTCAAGCGATGCGTATTTGAATCAAGAAAAAAAATCTACGTACAATTTCCGCCACCCTTATTCAGGGTTTCACAGTAGTTTTTTTTATTGAATCTAAAGATCCGGGTTGTAAGCTACTGGAATAAATTGTTTGTTTTTAGCGTTAATATTCTTTTGGTGAATTAAGGAATTATTATATTACGCTGGGGTATCTGGGAGAATTAAATTTACCTGGCGCCCATTTACTAGGTTCCCATTTTGGAATCCACTTCCATCTCCACTGGAGCTAGACCGCGGATCCCCGAGTTTAGCCCCAAATTTAACCGCTGCGACTTGGGAACATTCGTTAGTAGTTATAGAGTGAAGCATTCATTTGAAGTATTGATTCTTCAATTGGAGTGTTGAATGAAATCATATTTTGCAGAATATTGATTTCGGTACAATCGGGGAACAAGGTGGTTAAAAATGTCTACTGAAATAATGAGGATATCGGCATTGATACGCGAACTTCAAATCAGAATCTAAAGAAAATATAACCTTTGGGAACTCTTTCAAAGTAAGTTTAATGAAATATTCAAGAAAATTCGCCTTGGCAACGTGCAGGTGAGATAATTCGCATGGATTTTTTCATCATAGTGGCTACTGTTACAGTGTTGACGGTCGTTGGTTCAGACATTCAATTTATATGGAAATTTATTCAGATTCGAAGATAATTTTTTATTTAAATTTGCGTCAGTAAAAGTGGACCGTATTTATCACGTCACAAATGAAAGAATGTACAGTATACATAAATTCGGAAGCGTATTATGCCATTAATATAGAGGTAACTTTGCTATACAAACTATATGTCAAAAACGGAAATACAGACTCCAACTGAGAAAACAAATGGCTTTTGCCTACTTTTCGTATAGTGCGTCAGTTTTGGATAAAAGAGAGAGCAAATAAATTTATTCTGTGCTTGTTGATATTTTTGAGGTGTGTTTGATAGTGATTTAAAACAAAAATAGTACCTTCACTTTCTTGTTTAATAGGTAACCTTTGGCTTTTGCCTTAAAATAAATATCTGTTAAAAATAAGGAATACTCGTTTGAAATTCTATGTTTATTTCATTATTGATAGCTGCCTGTTTGGTAGTGAAATTGTTGTATTTTTATTGTTTATTTTTCAATATGTAAGACGTATATGTAACGGGTAATTCCACAATTGCGGAATTACCCGTTCAACATTCCCACTTAAATCTACTCCTCTGCTACTTCAGAGTTCAGAGGAGTATACAGATAATTCCATATTTCTATATTTCATATCCTCGGTTTGAGGTTGCATCGCACATGCTGCTTATGCTTCCTCCATGCCAATGCCATAGTTTGCTTCTGAATTGGAGGTCCTAGAGCTGAAGGCATAATTGGTTGCTGGCTACAGTTGTGGTATCACCTATTTCCACTTTTATTTCTGCCTTTTCCTTGGTTTATTGGTTGTCCCTAGCAGAAACACGTGCCGGCAGGTACCAGCAGAATGATTTTTCTCTGCTCCTTTTGCGGAATTTCCCGTTAAACCTCCCCACTTGAATATACTCCTCTGCATCATCCATATTTCTATATTATATATATATATATATATATGTATGCGAATTGTTCTTTTCACGGACATTTTGATGCAACAATACGGTTATTCGCGGACATTTGGTTCTTTCACGGACGGTCCGCGAATAACCGAGGCAAGAATTATACCATTCAAGGACGGTCCGCGAATAACCGATGCAAGAATTATTCCATTTGAAGACGGTCCGCGAATAACCGATGCATGGCATGAATTCGTCTAATCGAGGACCTTTTAGAAAATCTTTATGTTTCTTTCCTATTAAATTTTTATTTAGCGAATTTGGAAGAAAAATCAAACTAGCTTATTAAATTTATTATTTTGACATTTTATGTACAAATTAATTATGCGCTTATATCTGGATCCTTTTAATCAAGTTCGAATGTTCGTATGTGGGCAATTTATTGGTTTCGAAATGTTCAAACTTTTATTCAGCTATTTCTTGTTTATTTAGGTATGGCTTTGAAAATTTGCATGTTTGTTCATTCCTGGAGACAAGGCACGAGAATATCCACGATGCCGAATTTCATAATGGCCGAACTCATAAGAAAAAAAAAATCATATTTAGCTCATATTGGGCATATGTATTTAGTCATAATAAAAATATACGAAAATGGCTGCCAAGCATAATAAATGAAAGTCCCTTGTTCACGTTAACCAATTTGTATTGAATGATGAGTGCTTGTTGTTCAGTGGAGAGAGCTTATCGGAGATCTAGTCAGACGGTAGTGGCCACCATGCATAGTTGGCTAAAAAATTAACAGTGCTGTGACTAAGCTGACGTAAGAAACAGTAACAAAGCCTACACAGAACACAACTGACTCCTCTAACACGCACAAACTCCTAGGAGCTTCTGACGGGGCTCTTTGGGAAAGATCTAAGAGGGCCACTATACTAATATTCATCTCATTACCAAGCACGCCAAAGCAGATTGATCCCACGTCAGTCCATTCATAGCTTTTTAGCTTCTCTGTGAAGGCAATCTGCATTGGCGTGCTTGCTAATGACACGATTATGACTATACTAATCCTCCTAGGTCTTTCCCAAAGAGACCCCTCAGAAGCTCCTAGGAACTTGGGCGAGTTAGGAGAGTCAGCTTTGTTCTGTGTAAGCTTTGTTACAGTATCCTTACTCCGGCTCAGGTACAGTACTGTTGATTTAACCCAACTGTGCATGGTGGCGACTACCGTCTGACTAGATCTCCGGTTCGACCTATTCTAATTGGTTGAAGCGAACGATCGCGCCAAAGAGTACTGACTTTACGTCAGTGCTTTTGAATGTGCTTTTTATATTTTCTTGACAATTCTGTTCATTACTCCAATTTAGTCTACACCTATCAGTTTTACCTTCGCTCGAAATAAGAAAAAAAAAGATATTGGTCAGGGAACCGTCAGGAACGAAGTTCCTTGCACCTATTCTTCAAATCTTAATATAACTTAATGTAGATCTTAGTTATTTATAAATTCTTCCCAAGAAAACGGAACAAAAGACTCATATATTGGCACAGCACCAGATTCCCATGACTACTCATAGGAATTCACTCGCATCCTAGCACAAACAACACCATAAACTGGCAGCTTACTCATGCGCATGCAAAGTTCACTCCTCACTGATAGTGCTCTCTATATATTGCTGCCAGCATCCAAAACCACGAACAAAAAGTCTGCTCATACGGAGAGCGAAAAATTACTGAAAGGGGCAGCCTGAATTTCAAAATTGGCTCTACCATTGGCCACAGTAAAGACACTTTAACTAGAAAACAATGTTATTTCCCCTAAATTGACTTGTATGCTCTTATAATAGCCATGAATTTTCATTTAGAACCTCATATTCTCGGCTTAGCATCAGACCCATGACCAATAGACGTAAACCACTTCCAATCTAACCCATACAACCTAAAATACAGCAACTTCTCTTCTGAGCATGTGCAGTCTAGTGATGTTCCGGATATCCGTATTATATCCGTATTCGCGGATATCCGAAGCAAAACAAAGATCTGTATCCGTATCTGTATCCGCCATTTTTTTGGCGGATCTCGAACGGATCTGATTAAGTTTTAAATGTTATTAGACTTTCGAAATCGTGAGTGAGGGTGAATATCTGGCAACGAAAACTATTCGAAATATGTTTTATTTTCAAAGAATACTTACTTATATTTTGCACATTTGAATTGTAAAAATCAAATAAATAAACAATCTTTCTACCTTCTCTGGTAGTCATGAGAATATGACTACTTGGAAGTCTTCCTAATTAGATCAAAACTCAAAGCTATCTCTGATATTTTGAATAATAACAAAAATCAAATTCTCTAACTTAACAGCATTCAATCTCCATAGTAAGTTATCGTTATATGGACAAAATATCACACATAACTACAGCAACTCAAAAATATTATAAACCGTAATCGAAATTGAGCAATGGTAAATTAAACTTTAAAAATGGGTTCAAGCACTGTGGACAGGAGCTTTCTGGCGCTCTTGTTCAAACAGACAAATTATATCTCCGAAAGTATTGGTTTCTCAGAGTTGGGAATTATATCAATGTATTCATATGATAGAACTGCATCATAAAGGAAATTCAATTCAAATAATAGTTTATTTATCAAGATTAAATGAGCAATCATGAGAATGAGAACTGCACCATGGAAGAAATCAAATTAAATCTGGCCAATTTGGCCCAATAACGAACTTAACCGAGATATTCATCTCCCTTACCTACTCTGAAAATTTCAACTACCTACCTCATTCCGTTCGAGAGTTATATCTATGTCTATGGATACTTCATGTTCCGTTCCGAAATGTAAGACTATTTCTGAGAAAAACTAATTTCGGAGCAAACAACTGAGATTTTTCTCACTTCGCTCACAATTCTTCGATTGATTAGATAATGTCATGTCTCAGGAAAATAAGTTGACATTAGGACAATTCATACATAGAATAATTATATCATTCTGTGACAACGTTGAAATACGATTTATTATTGAAATTTTGAAAAATCATATCTCCGAAAGTATTAGCTTGTTAGAGTTGAAAATGATATCATTGGATTCTTATGGTAAAACTTCTTATTGAAAAACATTTAATTCGGAATTTGCTTTGTAAAAAAAAATTTTCATCTGTCCGATTTTGCCCAATAACGAACTTAGCCGAGATATTTATCTCCCAAACCTACTCTGAAAATTTCAACTGTCTAGCTCATTCCGTTCGAGAGTAATCGTGCCTACGGCCGGCCGGACCGGCCGGACGCGCGGACAGAATGAATTTCGACCACGGATTCTTGATCAGTGAGTCGAACCAAATCGTTTAAGACCATTTTCATCGAAAAATTCGAAAATTACAGACATTTGGGCAAATTGATAAGCACCCAGTTCCGAGGAACTAGATCGCCAAAAACAGAGATCGAATGCGTAAGAGAGTCTAGATCCGTATCCGTATTCGTATTCGCGGATCTAGAAACTGGTGTTCCGTATCCGTATCCGCATCCGCGGATTCATACATTCAATGATCCGGCACATCTCTAGTGCAGTCCACTCGCGGCTGAATGTCCTCCCGAAATCACACACCTAACATTAAACTCCGATTTTCCAGCACAAATGACCTAGGAGATATCGCAGCTCAATCTACGCATGCGTGGGCTCTCTCAAGGAAATTATTTGGAAGAATATCATCCTCCATTTGAAAACCCAACTCCCCTCAGCCCAAAACTCCAGCAGTTAAGTCACTTTTCGTCTGCTCACGCGCATAACGAAAAATAAACGAACTTGGCAGTGTGAATTTCAAAATTGACCCAAGAAGCACGTGAAGTATCCATTTACAGCAGTAATTATTTGTCAAATATTTCCCTGTCTCGAGCGGATGTAGAAGAAGCTTTGAAATCATTAAATTGTAACAAGGGTCCGGGTCCGGATGGAATTCCGCCTGTATTCCTGAAATATTGTCATAAGTCCATTGCATTGCCACTGACTATTATCTTAAATCGGTCGCTCGATAGCGGTGTTTTTCCCACTCGTTGGAAGCTGTCTAAGATTGTACCTCTTCACAAGGGTGACCGAAAGGATTTTATTCAGAATTACAGACCGATAACTATTTTATCAACTATTCCCAAGATGTTTGAATCTTTAGTATACAAATTCATTGCATATCAAGTTAAAACCTTAATAATAAATAATCAACACGGTTTTATTAAGGGTCGTAATTTGGAAACCAACCTCCTAAGTTTTCTCGATTATCTCGGTGAAGGGTTTGAATGCCGGAGTCAGATCGACGCAGTTTATACGGATTTTAAAAAGGCGTTCGACAAAATTAATCATTCAGTGTTGCTGCGTAGACTTGCTGAGATTGGCATATGTGGTAATTTACTTAGATGGATGAATTCCTACATATTGAATAGATCCCAATTTGTTAGTATAAATGATCAGAGATCTGGACTGTTTCCTAATACGTCAGGCGTGCCTCAGTGTTCTCATCTTGGGCCCCTCCTTTTCATTATTTATATCAATAATATTTCTTCCTGTTTTCGTTACACTCAGTTTTTAATTTATGCTGACGATCTTAAAATATATATGAAAATAAATAACATTGAAGACTGTATTCTGTTTCAGGAAGATATTGATAGACTTGGTGATTTTTGTAAGAAAAATTTTCTTTTTTTGAATTTGAATAAATGTTTCAAAATTACATTTACAAGAAACATAAACACAATTAATTTTCTCTATTCGATTGATCAGACTCAGCTGCAACAAGTTGGAAGTATCCGTGATTTAGGAATAACGCTTGATAGTAAATTAAGTTTTAATGAACATACGGAAAACGTCATCTCATCATCGAATAAAATGCTTGGCTTTACCCTTCGGCATGGTAGAATGTTTAGAAGGAATAATTCCATTCTGACGTTATATTATTCTTTTGTATTCAGTAGACTTAATTTTGCTTCATCTATATGGAATCCTCAATACAAGTGTCATATAAAACGGCTGGAAAGCGTACAACATAAGTTTTTGAGATATATAGCTTTTCGAAACAACTTTCAAATTGTCAACCATAATTATTCTGAAGCTCAACATAAGTTTGGTTTGCTCAGCTTAGAAGATCGTAGGAAGCTAAACGACATGTGCTTATTATATAAAATTGTGAATGATGTCCTCTCGGTCCCAAGTATTCTTCAGTTAATATCTCTTAGGGTACCTGAGAAAAGATTGAGATCTAAAGAAGTGTTTGCCATACCCTTTCGTAGAATGAATATTACTCGGAATTCACCTATGTGTAGAGTTTTGACAACTTTCAACATTGAGTGTATAGATGTCGATATTTTTAATATTTCTCTCGCTCAATTTAAAATTTTTTTAAAGAACAAGTTTTTTGCTTATATCGATTAACCTATATATTAATTAATTTTTAATTTAAATTTAGTATTAATGTTTTTTAGTTATTTATATATTATATCAGGGTTAGATTATATATTTTTTTTTTTCTTCTCCTACTGTGATTGTATGATGATATTCTATTTAGTATAAATTGTGAATACTGTGTTGGGTTGAAATACCTGTTTGTATTCTTGTTGGAAAATAAATAAATAAATAAATTTCACCTCGGAAACTATGCTATTTCCTCGAAACTGGGATGCACACCCATAATTGACATGAGGTGTTAATAATGGCCTTCCAGTTCCTCCCAGGTCACTCAACATTCATACAAATTAAAAATCCCCACATCGTTCATTTTGCAAAACCATGCTTTGTACCTATATGCAGGACACGCATTGAAATGCAATAGGAATTTCTCGTTGTAAAAGAGCCAGTAGGTATTTGGAATTTCATATTGAGATTTGTTTTCTGTAGCGTCTGTTTTTCATGAAATTGTGTACATGTCATTATTGGATACCTAAATGCCACATTTAGACTGAATCTGATATGTAGTTCCGGAATTTCAAGCAAAATATTCCGCAAAATAGTAGAATATTTTATAAATTTTTTTTCGTCATGCGATTCTCCAGAAATTTTGCGAAAGGCTGTTTGTTGGTATTTTTTTCAACGAACTACCAAGCTTCCATTCCATTATATCCTGTTTTTTTTAGTTATTCGGAAAACATAATTCACAAATCTCTGATTTTTTTTTCTAAACGTGTTTTCCGGATAAATACAAAACTTAGCATGTATATAAAGGTCGTAATTCTACAATCTAGTGCTAAATTTCAGACAGATTGAAGTATAGTAATATCGTAAAGAAAGCAGAAAAAAAGTTCAAGCCCAAAATGACCATAGCTCCAAAAACACAGGGTGGATATTGCTCATTAACTAACTTAACAGAGATATTTACGATCCAAATATACCCTGCAAATTTCAACTATCTAACTAATATCCTTCGAGATGTATCGTCCTTACGGACGGACGGCTGAACGGACGGACATAATTGGATTTGACCCCGGATTATTCATCAATGAGTCGAACCCAATCGTTTGAGACCCTTTTCGCCAAAAAATAACAAAAATACATGTTGCTGGCGGAACAAGCGCGCAAAAATGAACATTGCGAAGTTTGAAATGGTTGCCATAATACATATTAACAAACGAATCTGATTCAGCTGATATTCGGTATGCTGATAAAAATATAAGGAAATAAAAAAAATACTGCAGTCTTTAGCAGGGGTTTAACAGGGAGAGCCAAAAGTTTGAGAAACCCTGGTCTAAGGTTCCATAACTTTCACGGGCCGATAACTAGAGGTTTCTGTTTACAGTGACCATTTATCGATATCGACTATTTGCAGTTTCCATTCTAATTTCTAACTTGAGTTGAAAAGTTCACTTGTTGCTATTTGGTTAAAACTAATACTTGCAACTGAAGTATCATTTAATTCAACTACCTCATCAAATGAAAAAGTTCATGACTTTATCAATAACATTTCCATATCTCGATTCATTAGAATTTGAAGATCTCCCATGAAAATATTCACAGATGAAAAATTCAAAATGAGATAGATTAAGGTGAGTTTGAATAAAACTTATAATTTACTAGTGTTAGTACTTAGGAATTTATGATTTGCCATTTCTTTCTCAAGAACAATATCAAATTGATTTTGCTTTATCAATAATATCGTTAATTTCATGTTGCCTCTAATATTTCATTTTTTTTTCAGCAAAAGTACCTACAATAAACCTATGTAAATATTTATTGACACTGATTTTAAATCCCGGAAATCATCCCGAAGACATTTATAGTAGAGCTCTCTTCAAGAAACTTCATATTGTATTTTATATTCTACTTTGATTGGCTCATTAATTACCTTTCGTATAATATGCTGCTGACGAATCATAATGATTGACGGGGTAATCAAAGTGGGTCAGTAACATACCTACAAGTGTCGCATCCACCAATATTGCCTTTGGCATAAAGCTTCCACCATCTATCTTATACCTCTCACACTGAAATAAAACTCGATTTTCAATCATCATTGTTTACGAAGCAATCTATACTTACTTTATCATAGCTCAAATTCCTCCTTGCTTTTTTGGTGCTCTTGTTGCTCAGAACAGAGTGCTTATCAATTTGCCCAAATGTCTGATATATTCGGTTGAAAATGGTGTCAAACGTTTCTAATTTACCATGATAAATTCGATTAAGATTGTCCAATACAGGAAAACGGACAATAGAATTCACCATGGTAAATTCGATTAAGAGTGTCCAATACAGAAGAATGGACAATAGAACATACGCGCAAAAGCTCCTGACTTCACGTCAGTGCTTGAACCAATTATTTTTTCGTAATTTTTTTTAAATTTCCTAGGGGTACGGTTCTTGCAAAGTTTTACACACGTCTTTATGTCGATATTCTACAACTAGTTACCAAGCTCCAATTCAATCGAGTCTATATCAAGGAAATAATATTCCAGGTGGGTATAACTCCGAAACCGATGTACCGATTATGCCCAAAATTAAATTGACCCTCCCATTCGGATGCGCAACCTACACTGAGAATTGTAAGCCCCTATCTCCTTTCGTTCGAAAGTTATCAAGGCAACGGTAATCCATCTTGCTACTGACTCACAGAAGGCTGCTCCGATCTCAAACAATATAGATCCGATCGTGTTCAAACTTGAAACTTGGCAGTAGAGTTAGGTTCTGAAGGATCTCGCAAAATTTCATCGATGGTGGACGAATAGTTTCTGATATTATGTAGAATTTTTTTCAATGATTTTCAAAAAATGTCCTAGTTACACGATCCCCACGAAATTCTGCAGTAATTTTCGCGTTGGCATTCTTCAACTAGTAACCATGTTTGAATTGGATCAGTTCCGTATTTTTTGAGTTATTGAGGAAATAACAACCAAATCTCAGATAGGTATAACTCCAAAACCGTTGGGTTGATTATGACTATAAACGAACTTAAATGTCGCATTCGGCTGCGCAACCAACCCTAAAAATGACAAATCACTATCTCTCTCTGTTCTCCAGTTATCTTGAGATATATAATATTTTTTCGTAATTTTTTTTTAACGCAACCAAGCCTGAAAATTTCAACGCAACGGTCACCCATCAAACTACAGAACTTATCCAATGCTGCTCGGATCTTCCAAAAAATATACATCCGATCATGTTCAAACTTGGAATTTGGTAGTAGAGTTAGATTTTGAAGGCTCTCACAAAATTTCAGTGATGACAGGCGAACAGATTCCGATATATAATTTTTTTTTCAAATTATTTTTATTTTATTTTGTAGTGATACGATTCTCGCGGAATTTTGCAAGACTTTCCGAGCCGGCATTTTACAACTAGTAACCAAGTTTGAATTAGATGGGTTCTGTATTTTTCGTCATATTGAAGAAATAAAAAACGAATTTCAGAAGGGCATAACTCCAAAACCGTTTAGCCGCTTATGCCTATTAATAAACACAAATGTTACACTCAGATGTACAACCTACCCCGAAAATTGCAAGTCGCTATCTATTTCCTTTTTCGGGTTATCGTGACGAAAATAATATTTTTTGATATTTTTTTTCAAATTTTCTAGCAACACGATTCTCACAAAATTTCAGAAACGTCTTCGTATTTGTATTCTACAACTTGCTACCAAGTTTCGATTCGATCGGATCTGTATTGGTTGATGACAAAATTATTACTCAGAAACCGTTAGGCCGATTATGCCCATTAACGAACTTGTCCGTCGTATTTGAACGCACCTACCCTGAAAATTTTAAGTCGCTATCCCTTTTCGTTTTCAAGTTATCGTGGCAACGGCTGGCCGGGCGGCAAAATTTGGGCAAAATGATAACGCGATGTTCCCCAGAACATACGCGCAAAAATGGTAAATAAACGAAATATGGCATTATAAGGAGAAAAAAAAATTTAATATTAGATGCAGACTTGAAATTAAACTTATTATTGATAAAGCAAACTTGATATTCGTCTCGAAAAAAAAATGGCAAATAATAAATAAAATACTAATAAATTATCAGTTTTATTCAAACTTACCTATTAGATTGACTAACTATCATCCTTCGAAATGTGTTTGCTTCGGAGGAATCCGAAATTTAATAATCCGAATTGATGGATACTACTTGAAACTCTTCCTGAATTTCAAAATAATCATTCTGGTTCAAGGCTATATTGTGCAACACTGCCATAGCTACAATAACGGTAAATGCACAATCTAACTTCACTCGAAGTTACACAGCAAGACAGACAAATATTCTCTTCTACACACAAATGATCTTTTTACTCTATATGACGTTTCTTGAAGTGAGATATTATGTTAATGTCATTTCTACAGTGAAAAATTGAGTAATGTAATACATAACCATCCTTGAATTTTGAAATCACCATTTTTTTAACAATAATCAAATCATTGACTCGAAATCATCCTGAAAGAGAAGATGAAAATTTCATCGGAGACCTCAATCTATAATGTTATAATACCAAAAATAACAATTGGACAATATTGGCGACAAAATTTGTGCTTTGTCTTTGATCGAAAGTTCGTCGAAGAAATTAGCCGATTAGGGTGTTATTTCGAAAACTACTCCTGGGATAAAGTTGTGATTAGGTATGTATGTGAAGAATAGAGATTTGAAATCATTCAAAACGGCATCAAATATTAACAACCATAATTATTCACTGATGAACATTTTATTAGATATTTCAGTTTTCAGTCCATGAATTTATTAAATCTGATAATATTGACAATTTTGGTGAACAAATCTGTGATATTGTTGATATATCGAAAACACATTCATAAAGGAATTTATTCATTTATTTTCCTGATATTTTGAAAACCACATTCGATATCAAAATGATAGTGAGTATGCAGTTGCTTATAAGTTAAAAAAAATTGGTTCAAACACTGACGTGAAGTCAGGAGCAATGTAGTATGGACAATAGAACATACGCGCAAAAACTCCTGACTTCACGTCAGTGCGTCAACCAATTCATTTTTCGTAATTTTTTAAAAATTTTCTAGGGGTACGTTTCTTACAAACTTTGACACACGTCCTCAAGTCTATTTTCTACAACTAATTACCAAGCTTCAATTCGATCGAGTCTATATTTTTTGAGTTAACGTGGAAATAAAATTCCAGGTGGGTATAACTCCGAAACCGTTGGACCGATTATGCCCAAAAACGAACTTAACTCTCCCATTGGGATGCGCAACCTACCCTGAAAACTGGAAGTCTCTATCTCCATTAGTTCGAAAGTTATCGAGACAACGGTCACCCATCCAGCTGCTGAATCTCACAAGGTTGCGCGGATCTCCAATAATATGGATCCGATCGTGTTGAAACTTGGTACTTGGCAATAGAGTTGGGTTCTGAAGGCACTTGCAAAATTTAAGCGATGCCGAACGAATAATTTCTGATATATAGAATTTTTTTCAATTATTTTATTAAAATTTTCTAGTTATAGGATCCTCACGAAATTTCGCAAGAATTTTTGCGTTGGCATTCGGCAACTAATAGCCATGCTTGAATTAGATTGGGTATGTATTTTTCGAGTAATTGAGAAAATAAGAACCAAATTTCAGATGGGTATAACTCCGAAACCGTTTGTCCGATTGTGCCTGTAGATAAACCCAAATGTCGCATTCAGATGCACAACCAACCTGAAAATTTCAAGTCACTATCTCTTTCCGTTCTCAGGTTATCGTGACAAATAATATTTTTTAATAATTTTTTTTTTAATTTTCTTGTGATACGGTCTCACAAAATTCCACAAACGCCCTTAGGTTCATATTCTACAACTACTCACCAAGTTTCAATTTGATCGGATCTTTATTGGTTCATGACAAAATTATTACTCGGAAACCGTTGGGCCGATAATGCCCAACACCGAACTTAACTCTCCCATTCGGATGCGCAATCTACCCTGAAAAATGCCCTATCTTTTTTCGTTCGAAAGTTAGCGAGGGCGGTCACCCGTCCAGCTACTGAACTCACCCAAGACCGCTCGGATCTCCAACAATATAGAATCCGATCGTGTTCAAACTGGGAACTTGGCAGTCGGTTTAGGTTTTGAAGGCACTCGAAAAATTTCAGCGATGTCGGACGAATAGTATCGATAATTATAATTTTTTCAATGTTTTTCACTGATTCTTCAAAAAATTTCTAGTGACACGATACTCAGAAAATTTTTGCAAGATGTTTTGCGTCAGCATTCTAAAACTAATTACCATGGTTGAATTGGATGGGATTCGTATTTTTCGAGTTATCGAAATATAACAACCAAAACAGTTTGGCCGGTTCACAACCTACCCTAAAAATTGCAAGTAGGGAATCCAATCCCGCAAATGCTGGATCCCGCAAATGCGGGATTCCGCTGAAATTCTGCGGAATCAACATTGTGGGATTTTCCGTGCGGGATTTGCGGGACCCAATATTAAAATTCCGTATTCGACAATGAAAGCGCAAACGTCCCCTAAAAAGAAAAAGTACTTTTTCGTCCGCTCTGGTCACTATGAATATGGCATGTAACGGTTCAATACAAACATAAGTGCCTGTACGAATAACTGTCAGTCGCTGTAGTCACTATGAATTTGGCATGATACTGTTCAATACAAACATAAGTGTACTTATATGAGAATAACTGTGATTTGTTATTATGAAATTATTTAAGAGGTCCGAAATTCATAAAAGTATGTAGAGGTCGACTAAAAAATTAAATATGCACCTTGGCGAAAAACTGTCTATTGCCTCTACTGCCAGGTTCCAAGTTTGAACACGATCGGATATATATTGTTGAAGATTCGAGCAGCCTTGTGTGAGTTCAGTAGATGGAGGGGTGACCGATGCCTCGATAACTTTCGAACGAAAGGACATAGGAACTTGCAATTTTTAGGATATGTTGCGTATCTGAATGGGAGTTAAGTCAAGTTCATTTACGGGCAAAATCGGTCCATTTGTTTCGGAGTTATGCCCACCTGGAATATTATTTCCTTGATAACTCAAAAAATATAGACTCGATCGAATTGAAGCTTGGTAAATAGTTGTAGAATACCTGTATTATACAGTTATTATACAATACAGGAGAATGGACAATAGAACATACGCGCATAAGCTCCTGACTTCACGTCAGTGCTTGAACCACTTTTTATTAGCATGTTTAATAGTTTGAGTACAAAGAGTATTATTGTTAACAATCCCGCATTTTTGCGGATCCGCGGGATTTATAACTTTCATCCCGCGCGTTTGTGGGACTGAGATTTTGGTGCGGGAATGGATTCACTAATTGCAAGTCTCCATCTCTTTCTATTCCCAGCTTATAGTGACAGAAATAATGTTTTTTACTAATTTTCTTAAAGTTTTCTGGTGATAAGATTCTCACAAAATTCCACAAATCTTCGTGTCAATATTCTACAACCAACTACCAAGTTTCAATTCGATCGAATCTTTATTGGTTGATGACAAAATTATTACTCGGAAATAGTTATGTCGACTAACGACCGGACGGTCGGACAGAGTCAAATGTGACATAGAATTTTTCATTAGTGAGTCGAATCTAATCACTTGACATCATTTTCGGCGAAATATTCGAACATTACAAAATGGAAATTTGGGCAAAATGATAATGCTATGTTCCCCTGCGCGTAAAAAGTTATATTCTTGTTTTAAAATTCTATATATGTCTTATGACATACTTAGATTAATGAAAATGTGGATTTTATAGTTTATTTCTCGTTTACTTAGTGAAACAATGATCAAAAATCAATTATTAATTGGTCAAATTCACCCCAAGTATTCAAGAATCACATTTCAAAGGTTCAACTTCACCCCACCAGTAGCGGGTTATATATTTTTTTCAAGTTTTGACTGAAAAATTGTTACCTTCCAAATGATATACATATTTACTCTCATTAATAATACCATCTTCATGTAATTTTCTTATCCCGAAAATAAATCTTATGCTTATAAATAAATGCAATGGAAGTTCAAAATCGGTCAACTACACCCCATTTCTGGTACTGAATTAAGGCACATTAATTTCTTCAAATACTTAGTAATCCATTATTTTCTCGGTATACAAACGAGTATCAAATACTAAAATAAGGTACAAAATTAGTACAGAATGAGTTCTAAATTATGACAATGAATTTTTTTTGAAAAACTGAAGGTGGTTTTGCTAGCTTTACCGAGGTTTACCCAGATGCTGAAATCGACAACAATCCCGATTCTTGTAACACTAGGTTTCCCAGTCCGCAAAAGAAAAAAACTGTAAACTTCAATCTTCTACACGGTATCAACGTAAGAAGATGACCTGCAACACATAAAATGTTATTTAATCGGTTCAGATGAGCCAAATGTTACTCATGGTTCGGAATGAAAAGGGATTGTGAATAAATTATGCATTTGTTGATTCAACGTCCAACGCGTTCGGGTGCGTGCTAGACTCGGTGCCAGATGTTAGTTTAGGGATTCTTTAGCATTATTATAGAAGGTTGAATTTCAATATGTTTACAATTCATTCTTAGCACTAAAGCACATTCTTTCGATCGTTTCATCCTCAGTTTGTAGCTTCTCGGTATACCCTATCGTTAAAAAATTGAGAATTGTTAATTACTTCGTTATGGATGCATATTATTCTATATTTTTTACAAATCTATGACATTTTTCAGACCAATTTCGAAAGCTACATCGTATTTTATACATACTTAGAATTCTAATTATAATCCCAAGAAGATATTTCTGAAAAAACTATTTCCCAGTAATGAATTAATAATATATTGTTCTTGCTTATTATAATATTAAATCAATTTATTTGAATTATGCTTCATTGAAAATCTGTGATATAAATCTTTGAGACCGATTTCGAAAGTTGAATTGTAGTTTATATGTACATACTTCTGCTAAGCTTATTATTAGGATATGAGATCACCAACTAGAATGAAACTCGAGATATACAGAAATACTTATATTTTTGGCGCTCTAGTTCCTCGGAACTGAGTGCTTATCAATTTGCCCAAATGTCTGTAATTTTGGAATATTTCGATGAAAATGGTCTTAAACGATTTGGTTCGACTCACTGATCAAGAATCCGTGGTCGGAATTCATTCTGTCCGGCCGGCCGGCCGTAAGCACGATAACTCTCGAACGGAATGAGCTAGAGAGTTGAAATTTTCAGAGTAGGTTTGGGGGATGAATATCTCGGCTAAGTTCGTTATTGGGCAAAATCGGACAGATGGTTTCGGAGTAACAAAAAAAAAATTTTTTTTTACGAAACAAATTCCAAATCAAATTTTTTTTAATAAGCAGTTTTATCATAAGAATCCATTCATATCATTTTCAACTCTAACAAGCTAATACTTTCGGAGATATGATTTTTCAAAATTTCAATAATAAATCGTATTTCAACGTTGTCACAGAATGATATTATTCTATGTATGAATATGAATTGTCATAATGTCAAATGATGTTCCTGAGACATTATCTAATCAGTCGAAGAATTGTGAGCGAAGTGAGAAAAATCTCAGTTGTTTGCTCCCAAATTAGTTTTTCTCAGAAAATTCTTACATTTCGGAACTGAACATGAAGTAAGAGATCTGAGAGTAGTGAGACTGCTTTTCATCCATAGACATAGATATAACTCTCGAACGGAATGAGGTAGGTAGTTGAAATTTTCAGAGTAGTTTAGGGAGATGAATATCTCGGTTAAGTTCGTTATTGGGCAAAATTGGCCAGATTTAATTTGATTTCTTCCATGGTGCTTTTCTCATTCTCATGATTGCTCATTTAATCTTGATAAATAAACTATTATTTGAATTGAATTTCCTTTAGGATGCAGTTCTATTATATGAATACATTGATATAATTCCCAACTCTGAGAAACCAATACTTTCGGAGATATAATTTGTCTGTTTGAACTAGAGCGCCAGAAAGCTCCTGTCCACAGGGCTTGAACCCATTTTTCTTATTAACGCGGGTACGAAGAGAGAGTAACGTATATTTTATTTAATAGGTTCGCTCGAATAACTAATTCGACTCAATTTCATCTCCAAAAAGTGAACTTCAGCTTGCTGATTCAGCAATCTGCAGATAGGTATATTATTATAACTATTAGGAGCTCGATATGGAAAACTTTCCAGTACGCATTTATGCTGGCTTGCAGTTCTCAGCCGATAAGTGCCTCTTACATGATATAACTTATCGTTCGAACAACTCTGTATTTTCATACACAAGGTATCAATTTGAAAACGTGCCAGGCCAATTATGTCACGACAGGGATGTTTTGAGAGAAAAAGTCGAAACATGTCAATTTTTATTCAGGGGGGGGGCATATTTTGAGCACAATTGTAAGCCAAAATCTTCTCAATCCTAGATTTAGGGGATATCACCCCTAAATTCTTAATAGAGAATAGAGGGTCAACTATTCTTTAATTGAAAGACTGCTTGTCCCTCTACATGAATATTACAGTTTGCAAATTTTTATTGGGTCCTCGAAGTAGTTACTACTACGCGTTGTCATTTCGCCCAAATCTCCGTAATTTTAGAATTTTTTGTCGAAAATGTTCTCACACGATTGAGTTCGACTCCCTGATGAAGAATTCTACGTCAAATTTGATTCTGTCCGGCCTGCGGTCAGGCCGTAGCCACGATAACTTGAGAACGGAAAGAGATAGCGACTTTTAATTATCAGGGTAGGTTGAGCATCCGAATGCAGCATTTGATTTCGTTAATATGCATAATTGGCTAAACAGTTTCAATTTTATTTATTTCCTCCTCAGCTCAAAAAGAAATCAAACCAATCCAATTCAAACATGGTAATTACTTGTAGAATGCCGGCGCGCAAATTTTTACGAAATTTCGTGAGGATCGTATCACTGGAAAATAAAAAAAAAAATAATTGAAAACCTTCGAAAAAAAATCTATACCTATCTCAGAAAATATCTGCCTGATATCGCTGAAATTACGGAAGGCTTCAGAACCTAATTTTACAGCCAAGTTGCATATTTGAATATGTTCGGATTTAAATTGTTTGAGATCTGAGCAGTATTGAGTGAGTTGAGTAGCTGGATGGGTGACCGTTGCCTCGATAACTTTCGAACGAAAAGAGATAGGGGCTTGCAATTTTCAGGGTAGGCTACGCATACGAGGGACAGTTATGTTCATTGTTAGGTATAATCGGCCAAACGGTTTCAGAGTTATACCCATCTGGAATATTGTTTTATCGATATCTCAAAAGATATAGATCCGAGCGAATTTAACCTTTATAAGTAGTTGTAGAATAGTGACGCAAAGAAATTTGTGAAATTTTTTGAGGATCTTATCCCTATAGAATTAAAAAAAATATCCTAAAAAATTTTATTTATCTCACGATTACTTGAGAACGGAAAGACATAGCGATCTGCAATTTCTAGGGTACGTTGTGCACCACTGACATTTGAGTTCGTTAAAAGGCATAATCGGCCGAACGGTTTCGGAGTTATATCCATCTGACATTTGGTTCTTATTTCCTCAATAACTGAAAAAATATGATGCCGATTGAATTCTGACATGGCAACTAGTTCTAGAATGCCTACGCAAAAATTTCGTGAAGATCGTATGACTAGAAAATTAAGAAAAAATCATTGAAAAAAATTCTATATATCAGAAACTATTCGTTCGACATCGCTGAAATTTTGTGGGAACTTTCAAAACCTAACTCTACAACCAAATCGTATGTTTGAACACGATCGAATCTGTATTGTTGGAGATCTGCGCAGACTTGTGAGTTTTGATATTTTAAAAGGAAGTTGAGTTTAATCTGAAAACAAATACTCTGCTGAATAAATACGTTTTTCGTATATTATGAAATATCAAATGAATTTCCATTCGGATAGAATACATATGTCAGAATTAAAAATTCTTTGATCATTTGGTATGAAATATCATATAAAAGCTGAGAAACCGGTCCATATCGATGGTGAACTCGATTAAGAGTGTCCAATAGATGTCCAATAGAGCTGAATGGACAAAAGAACATACGCGCAAAAGCTCCTGACTTACGTCAGTACTTGCTTCAATAAAATTTGCATGGAATTATGCAATTCTTGACGATCGTCAGATCGTCTACCGCTATCACATGTCTTGATGCGAGCCCTATTATAAAGGTCTTCGGGATGATTGCTGGGATTTAAAATCGGCGTTAATAAATATTCACATAGGTTCACTGTAAGTACGTTTACAGAAAAAAAAAACTGAAATATTAGAGGCCGATATTATTGATAAGGGAAACTGAATTTTATATTGTTCGTGAGAAAAAAAAGGCAAATCACAAACACATTAATACTAATAATTGGTTTATTAATAATTGTTTTTTCTCCTCATTAACTCGAAAAATACTAAACCGATTGAATTGAAACATGGTTAAAAGTTGTAGAATGCCTACGCGAAAATTCTTGCAAAATTTCGTGGGGATAGTATTTGTAGAAAATCTTTAAGAAATCATATAAAATAAAAAAAAATTCTATATATCAGTATCCGTATTTGAGAAAAAAATAAAAGTACCTGAATAACCCTGCAGGAAAACGAACAGACGTACCAATGGAATTCCCCACTTTTCTCATGAAGATATTTAAATACCTTGTTACACAACTTGAAATATTCCAGTTTCAAAATGTAGTAGTACTACAAAACCCGAGTCATTCTTATACCTTAATAAAATATAATGATAGGAAACTAAGTAATTTCATTCTAGAGTTCAACATGTCAGAATGAAGTTCTCCTATTGCAGATATAAATGTTATCATTATATCATTGTATAAAGAATACCTAGTAGGCTCACCTATGGGAAACGTGTTTCAGAGCCATCTAGCGAGAATTCTTGATACTGTTCAAATAGACACCAGTTATCATGCGCCCTCTTTAGAGGATTGAGATGAATTACGAAGAAAATACAGGATCGGCTGCAGGCATGGTTTGTGGATGCCTGATTCTCACAATATTATAAATATTAATTAATTTTTCAAGTGATTCTTTACTTTTCGCTTCTATTATGTAGAGTCGAATTAACTCATCATCTCATTCAATAATTACGTCATAATGGAAAATTGTTGTTCTTTCAGAACAAATGAAATAGTAATAAGAGAAAATTCATGAAAATTTTCTCTTATTACTATTTCATTTAAAAATGTTCCATTATGAAGTAATTATTGAATTCAGCAAATGTAATCGAATATAGAGGGTTGGACTATAGTATGGAACAAAATTCGTATTTGGAACCAACAACTCAAAATAAAATGTGAATTGATTTTTACTTTTCCCCATTTTGTGGCGATAAATTTGAATATTTCCCTTCAACCCTACCCAGCTTTTGTTCTCATCGATGGAAAGCTAATAAAAAATTGAATATTACCATACCTTCAGTTATGTAATTATTAGAATGAAAAAAAACCTATCAGTATGCTGTAGTTATTGGTTGAAAAATTATGAATTTTATTCCAGAAAATCACTCCAATGCTGTTTCTTGAAAATATGTTGACGAATTATATGATTTTTTTTATTTCCCTGTATTCTTTTTTTGCACTTATGTTCTGGGGAACATTGCGTTATCACTTTGCCCAAATGTCTTTAACTTTCGAATTTTTTGACGTAAATGGTCTCAAACGATTTAGTTCGACTCCCCAATGAAGAATTTGAGGTCAAATTTGATTCTGTCCGGCCGGCCGTCCAGCCGTTGCCGCGATAACTTGAGGACGGAAAGAGCAAGCGACTTGAAATTTTCAGGGTAGGTGGCGGATCCCAATACGACGGACAAGTTTGTTAATGGGTATAACCGGCCCAATGGTTTCCGAGTAATAATTTTGTTTTCAACCAAAATAAATCCGATCGGATTCAAACTTGGTGAATAGTTGTAGAATATATACCTAAGCACGTTTGTGAAATTTTGTGAGAATCGTATTGCTAGAAAATTATTAAAAAATTATTAAAAAATATTTTTGTTGCCACGATAACCTGAGAACGGAAAGAGATAGCGGATTGAAAATTTCAGGTTAGTTTGTGCATCTAAATGCGACATTTGAGTTTGTTTATAAGCATAATCGGCCAAACGCTTCTAGAGTTATAGGCATCTGAAATTTCGTTGTTTTTTCTCCTCATTAACTCGAAAAATACTAAACCGATTGAATTGAAACATGGTTAATAGTTGTAGAATGCCAACGCGAAAATTCTTGCAAAATTTCGTGGGGATAGTATTTGTAGAAAATCTTTAAGAAATCATATAAAATAAAAAAAAAATTCTATATATCAGTAACTATTCGTCTGAAATTGCTGAAATTTTGCAAGAGCCTTTAGAACCCAACTCTACTGCCAAGTTTTAAGTTTTAACACGATCGGTTAAATATTGTTGGAGATTCGAGCAGCCTTATGTGAGTTCAGTAGATGGGTGACCGTTGCCTCGATAACTTTCGAACAAAAGAAGATAGGGACTCGCAATTTTCAGGGAAGGTTGCGTATCCGAATGGGAGAGTTAAGTTCGTTTTTGGGCATAATGGGTTTCACGGTTTCCGAGTTATACCCACCTGGAATATTATTTCCTCAATAACTCAAAAAATTAAGATTCGATCGAATTGAAGCTTGGTAACTATTAGTAGAAAATCAACATAAAGACGTGTTTAAAATTTTTCAAGAACCGTACCCCTAGAAAATTTGAAAAAAATTAGAAAAAAAAAATTGTAAGAACCGTACCCCTATAAAATTCCAAAAAATTACGAACAAAAAAATTGGTTCAAGCACTGACGTGAAGTCAGGAGCTTTTGCGCGTTCTATTGTCCATTCTCCTGTATTGGACACCTTTAATCGAATTTACCATGGTCAATTATGTTGTCCATTCTCCTGTATTGGACACTCTTAATTCGAATTTACCATGGTGAATTATATTGTCTGTTCTCCTGTATTGGACACTCTTAATCGAATTCACCATGGTAAATTCGATTAAGAGTGTCAAATACAGGAGAACAGACAATACAATTCACCATTGTAAATTCTATTAAGAGTGTCCAATACAGGAGAATAGACAATAGAACATACGCGCAAAAGCTCCTGACTTCACGTCCGATCTTGAACCAATTTTTTTTTCCTGAAGTCAGGATAGAATGCAATGATGAAAAAATTAACACATTGTCTATCTTCAATTCTTCTTTGGGAGAAGAATACATAATTATTCTAGAAAAATATTGCCCATTGATAGATCTAAAGGTGTTGAGGTGAAACATAAAGATGTATTCTCATCAGTGATAGAAAAACTGGCCTAAAATGCCTCTCTATCCATCACGAGATTTGATATCGACAAATGAGCCTCTCACCTCACAAGATCAGAAAGTGTGGTTAATTTAATGTTAA
Organism: Halyzia sedecimguttata; assembly: GCA_937662695.2. Classification (NCBI taxonomy): domain Eukaryota; kingdom Metazoa; phylum Arthropoda; class Insecta; order Coleoptera; family Coccinellidae; genus Halyzia; species Halyzia sedecimguttata. The sequence continues at coordinate 1,013,687 of OW569416.2, read as the reverse complement.
GTTTCGAAGCTTTCAGCAAAATTTTAGCGAAATCATATTAAAAATAATACATAACCTTTAAAAAGTCCCCTCTCCCAAATATACTCTTCTGAAGGCGCATGGATCACTTGAAGAAGAATCGCCTTTGCTATTTTTCAAAGATATTCACTCTTGTTCATAGAAATCCCTTTTGTATTTTTCGAGTTATTGAGGAAATAACAACCAAATTTCAGATGGGTATGATCCCGAAACCGTCTGGCCGATTATGCCTATAATCGCATATGTCGCATTCAGATGCACAACCTAACCTGAAAATTTCAAGCCTCTCCTTCCGTTCACGGGTTATCGTGTCATAAATAATATTTTTTAATAATTTTTTAAAAATTTTCTACTGATACGATTTCTACAAAATTTCACAAGCGTGCTTAGGTTTATATTCTACAACAATTCACCAAGTTTATATTCGATCGGACTCATATTGGGTGAAAACCAAATTATTACTCGGAAACCATTGAGCCGATTATACCCATTAACTAACTCGTCCGTCGTTTTGGGATGCGCCACCTACCCTGAAAATTTCAACTCGCTAGCTCTATTCGTTCTCAAGTTATCGTGACAACGGCCGGCCGGACGGACAGAATCAAATTTGACCTCGAATTATTGATCAGGGAGTCGAACCCAATCGATTGAGACCATTTTCGGCGACAAATTAAAAAATTATAGACATTTGGGCAAAATGATAACGCGATATTCCCCAGAACATACTCGCAAAAACGAAAAACTCGAAACGAAATAGAGCAGATACAAGATTTGTTTTGGTTTTTATGGGAGGCAGATGTTCAGAGTAATAAAAGACACTTGTTCTGCTTGGACGTAGTATCGATCGAAAATTCCAAAATCCCGAACGACCGACTCTGTTCTTTGACGACATACGATTTTCAACCTTATTGACGTGAAATCTTTCGATAGTGTAGCCCCCTGGTGTTAAAATCTTTTCCGCCGAACGAACTTAACAAGGGGTGAGCCTACTAGGTATTCTATATACATACAATGATTATTTTATGTTAAGTTTGGGACTTTTGAGAGTAGAAGTTGGCATCGTCCCGACCAATTGTTTTGACCTTGACGATATTTCAGCAGTGCCAACCTGCATCCGCTTCAGTTACAAAAACGTGATAGACCTAAATCATGGCCAACCGGGACTACCGGGAGACTTTATAAAAGTGAATGGAGTAGAGTGTAGTCTGCGACAATCCCCACATCCCAGATTTGTTTACTTGATCATTGAAGTTTGCATGACGGCTAAAGTGCAGTACCTTGTATCATTATTTTGAACAAATATACAGGAGAGACAAAAAACAAGTACGCAGGTGCAATTTTTTATATAATATCTCAATATACCTGTATACAGGTATATTGACTGAGGTAGTGAATTCGGAAAAATTGCACCTGCATACTTGTTTCTTGTCTCTCCTGTATATTTGCTCAAAATAATGATACGAGGTAATGCACTTAATGTCTCAACTCCTCTGCAAAAGGGGTAGTTACATAATGACTGAAACAATGTCATCACTTTCCATAATACCTTCCTAAAACTCATAACGCTCATCAATAGTCCTGGTAGGAATTTTTTCCTTGATATGTTTAGTACCCATACTTTCAGTACTTTCACTGCATAACTTTTGTTTAGGAGTCGTAAGATCTATTTCTTTTATTGCCTTAGGCTCAGCTGGTTTGTTAGAGGGGTGGATCCAGTAGGCCTTCATACCAGTTGTACATTCCTCTGCCTAACGTAGGTACGTCTTATTTTGCAACCAATTGTGAACACACTTGACTGAAGCCTGCCAGACAATCACAATGAGCAGATTCAATTGCTCCCTCATTATTTGCCAAAATCCACAATGACATATACCTTTTTGCGCGTATGTTCTGGGGAACATCGCGTTATAGTTTTGCCCAAATGTCTGTAACTTTCGAATTTTTTGAAAAAAATGGTCTCAAACGATTAAGTTCGACTCCCCAATGAAGAATTCGAGGTCAAATTTGATTGTGTCCGGCCGGCCGTCCGGCCGTTGCCACGATAACTTGAGAACAAAAAGAGCTAGCGACTTGAAATTTTCAGGGTTGGTGGCGCATCCCAATACGACGGACAAGTTCGTTAATGGGCATAATCGGCCCAGCGGTTTCCGAGTAATAATTTTGTTTTAAACCAATATAAATCCGATCGAATTGAAACTTGGTGAGTAGTTGTAGAATATGAACCTAAGCACGTTTGTAGAATATGAACCTAAGCACGTGTGCGAATCATATGGCTAGAAAATTTTAAAAAAATTATTAAAAAATATTTTTGTTGTCACGATAACTTGAGAACGGAACGAGATAGCGGCTTGAAATTTTCAGGTTAGGATGAGCACCAGAACGCGACATTTCAGTTTGTTTATGAGCATAATCGGCCAAACGGTTTTAGAGTTATAGCCATCTGAAATTTTCTGAAATTTCGTGGTTTTTGTTCCTCATTAACTCGAAAAGTACTGAACCGATTGAATTCAAACATGGTTATTAGTTGTAGAATGCCAACGCGGAAATGTTTGCAAAATTTGGCGAGGATAGCATTTGTAGAAAATTTTTAATAAATCATTGAAAATAAAAAAAAAATTCTATATTTCAGTAACTAATCGTTAGAAATTGATGAAATTTTGCAAGAGCCTTCATAACCTAACTCTACCACTAAGTTTCAAGTTTTAATACGATCGGTGACCGTTGAAGCTTGGTAACTAGTAGTAGAAAATCTACATAAAGACGTGTTCAAAATTTTGTAAGAACCGTACCACTAGAAAATTCGAAAAAAATGACGAAAAAAAAAAATTTTAATAACCGTACCCTTAGACAATTTCAAAAAAAATCATGAAAAAAAAATTGGTTCAAGCACTGACGTGAAGTCAGAAGCTTTTGCGCGTATGTTCTATTGTCCATCCTTCTGTATTGGTCACCCTTAATCGAATTTACCATGGTAAATTATGTTGTCCATTCTCCTGTATTGGACACTCTTAATTCGAATTAACCATGGTAAATTTGAATTAAGAGTGTCCAATACAGGAGAATGGACAACATAATTAACCAGCGGAACTATATTTGGAAGATCTATTTTAAATTACATTCGTATTTGAAGAATAGGCGTAAGTATATTGTATGGATATCAACTTTACTGTAACAAAATTACACTCATTCTGTAGTTGGAAATGAAATATATGTTATGTTATGTTAATTGTGACCCTAACGGGGCCCCCCTAACAGCGACCTTTTTTTATTTCTATCTGCGATGAAACTTATAGCCAGACTGTATTGATAGACAGAATTGTCAAAGAAACTTGAAAAAATATAAAAAACCATTGTCACGCGTGTTCACGGTGGTCAATTGAATGATGAGTGCTTCAAGCTCAGTAGATAGAGCGAACCGGAGATCTAGTAAGACCGTAGTGGCCACCATTCACTGCCGGGTCAAAAATTAAGAGTGATGTGCCTAAGCTGGCGTAAGGGATACAGTAAAGAAGTCGACAAAGAACACAACTGGCTCTCCTTAGCACATGTTCCTAGAAGCTTCTGAGGGATCTCCTTGAGAAACACCTAGGAGGGTCAGTATAATCATAATCATGTTTATAGCAAGTGCTCCAATGCATATTGATTTCACTATGAAAAAAGTGAAAACGCTAAAAAAGCATTGACGTGAGGTCAATCTGCATTGGCGCGCTTGCCATAGACATATTTTATGATCATACTGACTCTCCTAGGAATTCCCTAGGAAGATCCCTCAGAAACTCCTAGGAGCTTATGTGACTAAGGAGAGTCAGTTGTGTTCTTTGCCGACTTTGTTACCGTATCCTTATGCCAGTTTAGCCATAGCAAGGTTAATTTTTGACCCGACAGTGAATGGTGGTCAACTTTGTTACTCTATCCTTATGCCAGCTTAGACAAATCACTCTTAATTTATGATCCGACAGTGAATGGTGATCACTACCCTCTGGGTAGATGTCCCACTCGTTTTATGCACTGAGCTTGAAGCATTCATTATTCAATTCGAATTAGCCAACGTGAACAAGATCGCCAAAGAGTATTAACTTCACGTAAGTGCTTTTCATTGATATGCTAAGTATAATTTTTGTTAACTCTGAATAAATTTTGCATTCGATTTAGGAAATTAATATCTGTATGAAAAGACATAAAAGAGTATGAATATATAGGTATAGGTACCTATATGAAATTCACGCAATACCCATTAAAAGAAAGTACGAACGAAGATCGCTACCTATATATTTTATAACTAGCTGGCCCGGCGAACTTCACACCGCTTAAGTTAATAAAAAATTGCTCGGTATGAATGAAGTTTTATTATTATTTTCGATTAATTGCACATTATGTTGTTTACTTACAAAAAAGAGTTTTCCTGAAATACTGGCTATTTATAAGGTTTCAATTTGTTTATGACAGACACACACAGTTATGATACAGTATCTTAATCAATTTAAAGCTTTCTGATAAACTATATTTTTTGTTTTGTTTTGTGGTGCGTAAATAAACAAAGATGATGGTTTTTCGCGCGAACACTCGACGTATGATTGTCCATGCGCCATGTCCACACATCAAAGGAAAAACAAAATCGTTACATTATTAGAATCCATCCAAGGTATCTATTTAGTTAATGCTTAGTTTGTGGCACAAATCACTTCAATTGTGCCGTGATATAAAGAATACCCTGTACAGAAGTGGTTCATTTTCAATGATGTATGCCTCGAAAGTATAATTTTTAACACAATTGACTGAAATTGTAAAAATTTAATGTAAAAAGGCGCCCTGACCTCACGTCAGTCCTTTTTAATGAAGTAATTATTTTTCATTTTCATACGAAGATCAGCACCGAAAGCAATGACGTGAGGTCAGTGTGATTTGGTGCGCTTGTTCGTGTTGATCAATCTAAATTTAACTATAACATAAACACGCGCGCACAAGCGGACCGACCGCATATCATTTTTTTCAGTGATGATCTCTTAGACGAACAATGACATATCATTTGTTTAATAATAAAGCACTGACGTGAGGTCACTGCATTTTTCAGAGCTTGTTTCTGACGACATTCTATTGAGATTGCTCAACATGTACAAAGGCGTTAAAGCGCACCGACCTCAAGTTAGTGCTTTTTGCGAGCATGTCCTGAAAGGAACAGCGTGCTATAATACTGCCCGGATGTCTGTATTTTTGGACTTTTTTGTCGAAAATGTTCTCAAACGATTGAGTTCGACTCACTGATGAATAATCTGATATCAAATTCAAGTCTATCCGGCCGGCCGTTAACACGAGATTGACATTTGCAGGGTAGTTTTGAGCGTAAATATTTCGTTAATGATTTCGGAGTTCCGGAACCGATCTATTGAAATTCAGCATCAAATTGTACCTTCATATGCATGCGAAGTATTGTATTTATGGAAGAGATAGTAAAGTGGCAAAAATATTTAAAATTTTTTAAAATTTTGTTTCCACAATAACTCGAAAATTGCTGATCAGATTAAATTGAAACTCAGTACTCAGATGCAAAAGACCGAAGCAAACACTTTAGCAAAATTTCGTGAGGGTCACATGACTTGAAGAAATTCAAAAATTTACTACTCTCTTGCGGAATAGTTTACTTAAAATTCCGAAACCTAATTTTTGCGCGCTTGTTCCGCAAGGAACAGTGACCTACCATTTTGCCTCTTCCTAGCAATTTTCGTTATGCTGATGCGCAGATGTGAAGTGATTTAACTGCTGGAGTTTTCGTCTCACAGGGTCGGGACTTCGGGTTGGAGGATACTATTCCTCCATACAATCCCCTGGTGAGGTCAGCGGATTCGTGGATTCAAGATGCGATAACTCCTGAACCCCTAGTGTTGGAGAATCGGAGTTTTGTGTTAGGTGTGTGATTTTGAGAGGACTTCCAGCCACGAGTGGATTACGCATGCGCAAAGGAGAAGTAACTGTTTTGGGGTTGTATGGGTTATGTTGGGAGTGGTTTAGGACTATCGGTCATGGGTCTGGTGCTGAGCCGATATTGTGAGGATTTAAAAGAAAATTAATGGCAATTTTATGCACGGTAGGATCAGTTTGGAGGAAATAGCGTTGTTTCCGAGTAAAAGTGGCCGTATCGTGGCTCTGGGGTTCATTTTTAAATTAATATTACCCCTTCCGTGTATATTTCATTATGCGCATGAGCAGACGAGAAGTGATTTAACCGTTGGAAATCTCATTTGGGAGGAATGGGGTTTTGATGTGCAAGACGCTATTCCTCAATGGAATACCCTTGGGAGTGTCCACGCATGCGTGGATTGATGCTCAGATATCTCCTGAACCAATGGTGTTGAAGAATTTTGTATGAGGTGTGTAATTTTGAGATGACCTAAACCTAAAGCCACGAATAGCTCTCTTTGGGTTGTATGGCTTATGTTGAGAGTGGTTTACGCCTAGTGATCATGGATTTGGTGCTGAGCCGATATCGTGAGGTTTAAAGAGAAATTAAATGGCAATTCTGTGCACGGTCAAGTCAGTTTCGAGGAAAGTGTTGTTTCCGCGTTGAAATGTCTCGTGGTCCTGGGTCAATTTATAAATATCTATAGGTATGTGGAAGATCTATATTAAATTACATTTGGATTTGAAGAAGGCGTAAGCAATTGCGTTCCTTACGGGGGTCTCATAACTTTTTTTTTATTTCGGCCTGCGGTAAAACTAATACCCAGCCTGTATTGATTGCCAAATTGGCAAAACAAACATGACAAAATATAAAAAAGCACTGACGAGAAGTCAGTACTCTTCAGCGCGCGTGTTCACGTTTGCTATTTTGAATTGAATGATGAGTTTATCAAGCTCAGTGGATAGAGTGAGCCGGAGATTCGCCCAGAGGGTAGTGGACATCATTCACTGTCGGGTCGAAAATTAACAGGGTTGTGTCTCAGCTGGCGTATGAATAGAGTAACAATGCACACAACTGACTCTCCTTAGTTGCACAAGCTCCTAAGAGCTTCTGAGGGATCTCCAAATGCAGATTGACTTCACTATGTAAGGAAAAGGCTAAAAAAGCATTGATGTGATCCCTCAGAAGGTCCTAGGAGATTGTGTGACTAAAGAGAGTCACTTGTGTTCTTTGTCAACTTTATTACTCTAGCCTAACGCCACCTTGGACACAGCACGGTTTATTTTTGACCCAACAGTGTACGGTGTCCACTACCCACTGGGTAGGTATCCGGCTCGCTCTATCCACTGAGCTTGAAGCACTTATCATTCAATTCTAATAAGCCAACTTAAACAAGTGCACTAAAGTCTGCTGACTTCACGTCAGTGCTTTTTTATATATTTTTAATTTTGTTTGTTGAAATGTAACAGCAACAGTACCTTTTGAAACTTTGGGTTCATAATAAGTTGTAATATAAATGTGGGGTAAGAGTACGCAGCGGGTAAGTGCACGCAGTCAATATAGTTCCAGTTTCGCTTGCAAGTTTTATATGTATCTGGTCCGAGGTAATTCACAGTTGCCTCACTAGTTTTTATACGCTTCGACCAGACGAGTCATTTATACTCGAATAAGTGTCCGTAGCTTTAATAGATGTATACTTATCCCATTGAATGGAATCATAATGTGTTAAGTAGATATGATTGCATTACCTTGTAGATTGAATATGTCTCACATTTACAAAAGGAGATGTTTCGGTCGAAAGTATGTAACCAATAGCAATCTATAAAATTCTATTCTATTTATAATTGCTATTTAGTCGCTTTCAATCAGTAAGATTTGGGTGAATGTCCGCATTTCGATTCAATAATTTAATGAAAATAACAACTATAATTGGAATATCATGCTTTGTCATTCTTCACATATATTTATTACAGAGTAATTAATTGAAAACTGCGTACTATTGCCCCGCATGTCTAATGTTGATATATCCAAACCTCATTACGTCCACGGACTATTGAGTGTATACAATAATGAAAGCAGAATATAACTTCAAATTATAAGTTTCATATAAAAAATGTAAGAGAACATTTTTCATTATTTATTGAAGGGATAAACGGAAAAACACATTAATCAAGCGAAAATCCCATATAAATTGAATTTTATAAAATGTCCTCATATGTCCTAATATATGCATTTTTCGCTATAGGTAGCGAAAACATTAACATATAGAAAAATTGATTGAATTATATCGTTCAGAATCACAATTTGTTCAAAAATATGTTATAGTAGCAGATATCTAAAAAAAATATGAAATGTCCGTGAAAAGTACAATTCGCATACATATATATATATACATCTTTAAGGTTAAGATCTACAAAGCCAGATAATCTACGTAACTGGTAGTTACGTTACATAGCCAGCATATCAATGAACCAGTAGATCTACATTGCCAGCAGATCCACGCAATAGAGAATCCATATTGCTAGCAGATCTACGTAACGGGGAATCTGCAAAGCAGATAAATTTATATAGTTTGTAGATCTAGCCACCCGATAAAGGTTAATATACCTAGGTAGGCCATGCACAAATGAGCAATTAAATTATCGATTTTATTTTCAATGTTCAATATCAACACCAAACTCGTTGATTCAGTTATCATCAACCTTCCTTGCATTAAAATATTTGGATATTATACCATATTCTCAATGTTATGCCGAAAAGCGAATCGATAGTGGGCCCTGAGCAGTAATCCAATTGTAAGAATTGTTCTACATTTCAAGAAACTTATCGGAATCCACGGATTTTTCAACAATGCAACATACTGGTTCAATGCATCGAGATTGAATTTGTTAAATTATTATCTGCAGAAGCGATCTACCTTAAGTCTCAATTTCATGCTATGAAAATCGTGAAATAATAATCAGCGATACTTTTCAAGAATTCTATCCATGGAAAACTGTCCAGCTTGTGCAAAAAATTACGATGTTCCTCAAGAACTCCATTATTGCATTGATTAAATTGAAAATCAGACAAGACATAGTATACTATGAAATGCCTGAGGGAAGAGGAAGAGGGAAGAGAGATATTATATCATGAATCGATTTTTTAGGCATAAATACTTTAGATGTTTGATGCTAAACATATGCTTGGTTTTTGGATCACATTCTCTTTATGAACACTCCTTTTTGGCGCTCTTGTTCCTCGGAACAGAGTGCTTATCAATTTTCCCAAATGTAATTTTCGATTTTTTTGATGAAAATGGTCTGAACGATTTGGTTCGACCAACTGATCAAGAATCCGTGGTCAAAATCGATTCTGTCTGTCCGGCCGGCCGACCCTCCGTTAACTCTCGAACGAAAGGAGTTAGAGGATTGAAATTTGTAGGGTAGGTTTGGAACGTAAATATCTCAGAGGAGTTCGTTAACGGGAGAAATCCACCAAGCGGTTTCTGAGTTATGGCCGTTTTTAGTAAAAAAATTTTAATGAATATTTCCGAAACCTATCTCTGGATCTATCTGAAATTTAGCCCTAAATTGTAGAATAATGACCTATATATGCGTGCGAAGTCTTGTATTGATCGGGTTGCCGTAAGGTGTAAAAAAAAAAATTAAAATTTTTGAATTTTGTTTCTACAATAACTCTCGAACAGATAAAGCTAGGGAGTTGAAATTTTCAGAGTAAGTTTGTGTGATAAATATCCCTGTTAAGTTCGTTATTGTGTGGAATCGGCATGGTGGTTTCGGAGTAACGAAAAAGAAAATAGTTTTTTTATATTACAAATTTCAAATTAATTTTTTTTAAGATACAGTTTCTTCATAAGAATCCACTGTTATCATTTTCAACTGTCTATGTTCACTGTTCATAAATGTCATCTTATCTAACTATTAGAAACTTGTCAATTCTTAGTTTGAAATTATTTTCTGTTGGAAAACAATTATCCGGTTCTTGAATTTATGAATATATACCAGGCTGTTTTGAAACCGAAAATAATATTGACTGATTATATATTGAATAATTTATGTATAAATATTGACGTTGATGTTTCAGAAGATTTAGAATTGGATCATTTTAATGATTTAGTTTATGAAGGCAATAGGAAAGAAGAACATAATAGACTCATCAGAAGAAATTACTGTTCGTTGACTACTGAGGTTAATATTACCTTTTACTTCCTGAAGGGGTAACGTGGGTTTCAGAGGTTCAAAAAAAGGGTATTTTTCCAATTTTTGTTTTAATATATACAATCATATATTTTATTTAAATGGTTCAGCATATGGAGATACATATTCATACAGTATTTTGAAAAATTTTTATCCAAAAATTCCAAAAACTCAGCCGTTGGTACCTCATCTCCCTTGACGTCTAAAAAAAAATGCTCTCGCCGTGGACAGCATAACTCATTATTGGTTCATCTAAAATCAAAAAACCAAAACTATTTCGTTAGTACATGGATTAATCTCGAAATTGGACGAAGGAAAGAAAAAAAAATTGAAATTTGAATTTTTGACAGACTTTGAACAAGAAAACACATTTTTAGGTCAAATATTCGCCATGTAAAAAAACAATAATCCTTCGTTCAATTATTAGTTACTAGATAATGTGATTTCAAAGATGTTCGCAAAATTTGAACAAAATCGCTTAATAACTTTTTGAGAAATCGTGTCCACCGGCTAAAAAAAGTGAGTTTTGATATAAATGCGTTTAAAGTTTTAAATTGAAATATCATGCACAACAAATTTTTTACTTGCATAGAATAATCGATTCCGGCACTACAAAGCAAAGTGCCTGCTGCTGCGGCAATATCCAGGGCATCCTTTTGCTCTTGCCTGTGCCTTTGACGAATTCTTGCCTCGCACGAGTCGCAGCATAAGCAACAATAGCTATGCAGGTTCTTCTGCATACCCGCGAAGCGCTTCACTGACGTGGCCTGATGGACGGATCTTCCAAAGGGTCTATCTCTTAGAGTTTTACTTGGATCGAGTAGAAATTTTAGGAGAATATTTTAAACGTATTGTACTATTCAATAAGATGAAAAAAAATAAATCGATTTTTTGAAATTTTCAAACCCACCTAACCCCGTGAGTTGTAAGACATGTTCCTATATACAGTATTTTCATAACGTTGCTAGCAAAAAAATGCTGAAATATGTATCTAAATTTGTGTATCAAACATTTTTTCTTGAGTCAAGGTCCATAATACATATCTATCTTTGTAGATAACTTATACTTTCAATAATTCTATTTTTATGTGGATGGTTTTTGGGTGTAACCTGTTTGTGTCCCTTTTGTTCAATAAATAAATAAATAAATAAATACAGAAAATAATGTATAAGTGGTATGGACTATTGAATTTTTAAATTACGAAAAGAGGATAGTATTTTATTAATATATTTTGAACTCTTTAAATAATTTGTTCGTCAGCCTCTATACCTACTCAAATATCAGGTATCAATGGACAATCTGCAATGAGTGTGTCCAGCCTCGCTCTAGACATTTCGATGATATTTTCCTTAGGTATTTTTTGTTTTTAATTTATTTCATGATGCAGTTCTATCATAAGAAGCCATTGATATAATTCCCAACTCTGAGAAACCAGTACTTTCGAAGATATAATTTGTCTGTTTGAACAAGTGCGCCAAAAAGCTCCTGTCCACAGGGCTTGAACCAATTTTTTCTGAATAATTATAGCAATTCTCGACTGTGTCAAATGCCATCTACTACTGAATGTTATTACAAATAACCTCCAAAGCAAAATGGGGACAAAATATTGTGGGTTACTGAAAGTTAAGATATATTTTCACATGAAGGAATAGGTTGGATTATTACCTACCGCGTAATCTTCATAACTTATTTGGATGTTACCGTTCGGAATTATATTGCTTCGGTTGGAATTCCTTCGGGAATGGAATGGTCTGAATCGTGCCTGAATAACTGGCAAAATATCATCAAATATGTTGTGCAAACAACATGACATATTGTCACAGGCGATAGATCTCAACCAAGTGTAATGTCAAGAATCAAAATCAGATAGGCACATGAAAATCTTGTAAGACAGATATGTTTATGAAGTTACTAACTTCATAGAATCATTTCGAGTCGAAATTCAGAAACCGTTGACGACTTGTTCGGTCGAATCTACAGTGTACCAATTCACCCCGATCATTGCAATATTTGGATATTTCAGCAATATCTTCACCAATATAGATCCAATCGACTTCAAATCTAGAACTTTGCTGTGAAATAAGTTTTTGAAGGCCCTTGTAGAATTTCAACCATATCTGACGGATAGTCTGTATCTGAGATACAGATTTATTTTAAATATATATTTTTTAATTTTCCAGTCATGCAATCCTCACAATATTTTGCATAAGTTTTATGTCGGTATTTTGAAACTAGATTCGTATTTTTCGACTCATTGGGGAAAAAATTTCAAACGGCTATAACTCTGAAACCACTCAGTGGATTTTGCCCATTATCGAACTTAGCCGGCGCATGTGGACTCCAAACCTACCCTGAAAGTTTCAACTCTCTAACTCATTGAGTTTGGGCGTGATCGTGCTGACGGCCGAAGTGAGTCTAAACTAATCGTTTAAGACCATTCTCTGCCGAATATTCGAAAATTACAGACATTTGAAAGAATTGATAGGCACGCTGTTGATAGAACAGCGTGCTAGAAAAAAAGTAGTTTCCATAAATATTCCCCTAGAAAATCGATGGTATTAACAACCACTACCTAAGTACATCAAAAACTGTTTTTGGAACAAGCCCCGGATCACGATGAAAATAATATAAGGTACTCGTCATATGCAATTCGTTGAACAAGTGTATTTTCAGGTTGGTCTTATCATTGGTATCAAGTGAGCATGCCGAAAAAATGAACTCTGTATGCTGATTACTACAGAAACCAAGGATTTAGGTTCGGCATTTTTTTTTTAAATGACACTTTTTGAATTTATTTTGTATGCATTTCGAACACGCAAACTAAAAAACCGAGAGAATTCACAATTACTTGGAACTCTTATAATATTCTGAAGAAATATTCACCTTTAAGACAGTACGATATGTGTGTTGATAGTTTCTTCGTCAATTTTCAAAAAGGAAGATGTACAAGACAAGTGATTGGGATCAACAAATTGGGACATATGCCCAAAAAATTTGCTAGTTATTTGAATCTTGATAAAGCTGAAATATACACTGGACATTGTTTCCGGCATACAGCAACTACTATGTTAGTAGATGCAAGTACGTGAGTTAGATGGTAGATACGCTAAGGAAGTTGATTCCATTTTTTACTTGTGAAAAAAGATGTTAAATGAGAGAGACTAAGTGCGGGTGTCCTGAAACCCTAAACGTGAGAAAGGAATGTTAGACGGTAGAGACGTGCAACGTAGAAGTATCAAGACGTTATGAACCTCAGGAATCGGCGATATTTGATTACAACAGCGAGGTAGAAGATTGTCCAGTTGTGTAAATAAACCTATATTATTCTATTCAATCCAAAAGTGTAATTGTAGAATCATTATCACCTAGACAACCATAAAAATCCTACATTTTGAGGGCTCGTACCGGTATCGAACAAGATCCAGTTTCAGAACCAATGAAAATAGTAATAAGTGTTTTGATATTATTTATTTCCGCCTTATGTGAATTTTGAAAACGTTTAAGTTTTTATTGGTGGAGGCTTTTTAATTCTGTTTTATTTTGTGACGTAAATTTGCTGGAATCTAGATAATAAGGTTTAATTTATATTTTGATAAAGACGCTTATTTTTGAAATATTGTAATTTCGAATTTGATTGGAAGAAAACTAGATGGTATTATGACGTATAGAAGATTACATTCAAATTCGTTATTTGATTTTGAATTAGATGGAAATGTTTAATATTGAATATTCTAAGATTTTTATTTCGGCGAATGAGATATAACTAGTTCTTGTTATGCAATTCGAAAGTCAGTCTAGACGTGCATATTATATGTGATTGGATCGAGAAATTTCGAAGTCACATTTTAAGACGTTTTGTTGGACATTTTGGGTTTCGATAATTTCTGTGGATATTCTTGTGTGTACTGATTTTTTATATTATTTGTGAGAGATGAATGAGTTTCCTGAACGAGACGGTATACAGGCTGGTCCAGATCTTAGCCAAGAAATTTTAACCACGTATTCTACGTCAAAAATAAGCCCTAGTTTGTCACATAAACATATGTCGAGAATGCTTCCTCTCCGAGATACAGGGTGTTGAAATTAAAGAAAAAAAAATGTTTTTCATTAATAACTTTTACACTTCTTGAAATATATCTATGAAATTTGGGACATAGGTTTTAAGGATCAAGGAGCACTTTTGGAATAAAATTATTGTTTTCTATTCTGCCATTGGCGTCCGTACTGCATTGAGATTGAATATATTTAGACGAAGAAATGATACGCCACTGGTTTTCCAACAATAAAAACTACTCTTAAAATTTTTATTTATTCTGAAGCAAATTCATTCTCCTGACTTTTTGACATACGAGGTACCGTTTCCGAGTAAAAAAATTAAACACATTCTCATGCATGAGGAAATCGCTGAAATCTGATATGGTACATTATAATAATAATACTATCTTTGTAAACGAAACCTGTAATTACAAAAAAATAAGTGTTAACAGCCACACTCATATACGAATTTAAAGAATATGTTTGAAGTAAAAGAAAAAAAAACACATTTTTTTTCCCTGTATCTCAAAGAGGAAGCATTTCTCGACATATGTTTATAGGACAAACTAGGGCTTATTTTTGAGGAGGAATACTTGGTTAAAATTTCTTGGCTAAGATCTGGACCATCCTGTATAGCGGTATTTCGATAAATAATTTATTTTGCGAAGTTTAACAGCATGATGACATTAGGTGACATTGTTAAGGTACAGGAAAACCTCGCCAATGCGAAAATACCCGCAGTTGGGGCACTGCATTACATATGTTTTGGCGAGAAAGGAGAGCTCCTTATGAACGACTTTGTGCTTCGATGAAATTTTCGGAATTTCCATGGTAAGAGAACTCGGGGAAAGAGAAGAGCAAGATCAAGGACATGGTTGAAATGATGTCGATGGCAGATTTAATCTGGATCTGTGAAATTCTGGATATGGAATACGGCGCAGGTGAAGAAGAGATTTCAGTTAGAATTGGTGAATTTCCCTTGAAATAAGAGTCGAGACCAAATGAAAATTGCGATGAAGAAGATTCGGGTGGAGAAAGCGACGACGCAGTATCGAGAAAATCTGAAAGGCTTACGAGAAAGTGAATCAAAGCTCTTTTTCGCTCACTTCCAGGGACGTGGAAGATTCCATAAGAGAGTTCACTGGGACTGATAAATAACCGGTCAATAGATGGTTGGAAGATTTATAGAAAATTGCCACTATTACGAGGTAGTCCGTCTTTTAAAAGCTCGTTCTCGTGAAGAGATCGCTGTCGGGTTTGCAAATATACTTTTGCAATCGCTCTCAGGTGTTAAAGACGTGGAAATCTTCGAAAATATTTTGATGGAGGAATTTGATGTACGAGTAGGTCAGGATCAAATTCATAACACTTAAAATGTTTATAATAATATTGTGAATAGTGGACCCTCGCAATCGGGATATCCTGTAAGGGTTCCTTATGAATAAACAAATAAACAAATAAATAAACATCCTCTTCATGTAAAGGAGAAAAAAACCCCATAAGAATGGATAGGAATACATTCTCACGATGAGAAAGACTAGCAGGCGATTATATCCAATATATCTTTGATGTTATTTCGGCCATATCTGCCAACAAGATCATCCTGCATGAGGCTACCTGATAACGGAATGCCTCGCTATCTCAAACCAACGCAAGGAATGCTTTGGCCAAGAAATCAGTAGGAGCAAAGACGTAGCCTCCTTGATACTGGAGTTCATCAGAACTTTAGAACTGGAAGGCGTGCTGTAGATGATGATGACATCGACAGCTCTGACGGAGGATACAAGAGACCTTAAGGTCGCAGTGCAAAGCTACCCCCTACCACAATATACAATAAACAATGAGGCCAGAAGTTCTGGGGAGCTCATACAGAAGGCTAAACTATTCGAGGAAGTCTACAGTTATGTTGAGGCCGATCACCAAAAAAAACGAAGTGAGTTCCAATTAGAGCATTCGCGAAGAAATTGAGGAACGTAATCAACCGCAATATGAGTAGAAAGAAAGACCGACGAAATATTTCAAAAGAAACAGCTTGAACACTAAAGATGAATCATGTTTAGAATGTGGGAACAAGAGGTGCATATCGAGAGAATGTCCTGAAAAGGTGCAGGACACAAAATGTTTTAAGTGTTATGATTTTTGATATATTGTGATGACATTTACCAGTGCTGAAGCAGGTGAACAGGAGTTCAAAAATGTAGCCGTGATAAAAATTATCGCCGTCAAGTTAATCGTCAACCCAATCAAATAGTATGCACTTCTCGATAAGTTAGTGATATTAGCGTTATCATGGAGGAAGTTTATAACACCTACCTGAGAAGATACCCGTTATCCAAGGACGCTATGAATATCAGAGGCTTGATACGTTATGAAGTGAAAACTTCAGGTTTGCCAAACCAGAATGTGCAAATATATGTACAGAAATATAACATACAATTTCATGTTGCAGAAAAAGTGACTTCCGAGCTATTTCAGGAAGAAACTTTTTGGAACACGCCTTAACAATTGAGGATGGGAAATTCATTGTGATACGGAAGAGAAAGGATGACAATATGACAAGTTGGTCATTGAGTATTCGAGTAGACCTTAGCCCTAGGTTATAGAAAAGTGAACGAAAAAACCATTGACGATAAATTTCCTCCCCAAAACATTGATGAACATTTCGACCAACTGAAAATTGCAGAATATTTTGGTGCCCTAGATTGCGAGCGGCTTTCATCAAATTGAATTATTCGAAGAGTCAATTGGAAAAACTGCACACAAGATGAAGGACATCTTGAATTTTTAAGGATGCCTTTCGTCTTGAAAAACGCCCCTGCAACCTTTCAGCATGTCATGAATTAAGGTTTAAAAACCGGTAATTAATAAATTATGTATACATAGATGACATTCTACCAGTTTTGCTGCTTTTAGAGAGTGAAAACCTCAAAATTCAATTAGATTGATCTTATTTGTATTTTTATGATATAAAATATCAAAAATCGTGGTAGCTGTTTAAAGGACCAATTATCCTTACCACTGACGCTTCTCAATACGCTATAGGTACTATTCTGACCCTCTCGGGTATTTTTCGTTATGCGCATGAGCAGAGTAGAAGTGATTTAACTGCTGCATGGTTTTTCTGAGAGGATCGGGGTTTTGAGGTGAAGGATGCTAATTCTCCTTAGAATACCCTGGCGAAGGTCCAAGTATGCGTGTATTGATATGCGATATATCCTGAAATGATCGTGTTGGAGAATCGGAGTTTTGTGTGGGATCGGTGATAGGTCTGGTGCTGAGCCTATATTGAGAGGTTTTAAAAAAAAATTCATGGCAATTCTGTGCACGAAAAAGTCTGTTCTTTGTCGGGTCAAAAATTAACAGTGCCTAGGTCTTTCCCAATGAGATCCCCCAGAAGCTCCAAGTACCTTGTGTGACTAAGGAGAGTCAGTTGTGTTTCTTGCCGACCAGAGCCAACACGATCGAATTTATATTTCAGCGATTATTATGGAAATAAAATTTCAAACTGGTATGTACCTACTTCTGTGAAATATTGTTTCACATGGTAAATTCGATTAAGAGTGTCCAATACAGGAGAATGGACAATTGAACATACACGCAGAAGCTCCTGACTTCACGTCAGTGCTAAAACCATTTTTGCGCGTATGTTCTGGGGAACATCGCGTTATAGTTTTGCCCAAATGTCTGTAACTTTCGAATTTTTGGACGAAAGTGGTCTCAAACGATTTATTAGTTCGATTACCCAATGAAGAATTCGAGGTCAAATTTGATTCTGTCCGGCCAGCCATCCGGCCGTCCGGCCGTTGTCACGATAACTTGAGAACGAAAAGAGCTAGCTACTTGAAATTTTCAGGGTGGGTGGCGCATCCCGATACGACGGACAAGATTGTTAACGGGCATAATCGGCCCAGTGGTTTCCGAGTAATAATTTTGTTTTCAACCAATATGAATCTGATCGAATTGAAACTTGGTGAATTGTCGTAGATTATGAACCGTAGCACGTTTGTGAAATTTTGTGCGAATCGTATGGCTAGAAAATTCTAAAAAAATGATTAAAAAATATTTTTGTTGTCACGATAACTTGAGAAGGGAAAGAGATAGCGGCTTGAAGTTTTCAGGTTAGGATGTGCACCAGAATACGACATTTTAGTTCGTTTATGAGCTTAATCGGCCAAACAGTTTTAGAGTTATAGACATTTCAGTTCGTTTATGAGCATAATCGGCCAAACAGTTTTAGAGTTATAGCCATCTGAAATTTGGTTGTTTTTTGTTCCTCGTTGAATCAAAAAATACTAAACCGATTGAATTCAAACATGGTAATTAGTTGAAGAATGCCAAATTGCAAAATTTCGTGGGGATAGTATTCGTAAAGAATTTTAAAAAAATCATTGAAAATTAAAAAAAAAATTCAATATATCAGTAACTGTTCGTTTGAAATTGCTGAAATTTTGCAAAAGCCTTCATAACCCAACTCTTCTGCCAAGTTTCAAGTATTAAGACGATCGGTTGAATATTGTTGGAGATTCGAGCATTCTTGTGTGAGTTCAGTAGATGGGTGACCGTTGCCTCGATAACTTTCGAACGAAAGGAGATAGGGACTTGTAATTTTCAGGGTAGGTTGCGTATCCGAAAGGGAGAGTTGAGTTTGTTTTTGGGCATAATCGGTCGAACGGTTTCCGAGTTATACCCACCTGGATTATTATTTCCTTGATAACTCAAAAAATGAATATTCGATCGAATTGAAGCTTGGTAACTAGTATTAGAAAATCATCATAAAGACGTGTTTAAAATTTTGTAAGACCGTACCCCTAGAAAATTTGAAAAAAATGACGAAAAAAAATTTTAAGAACCGCACCCCTAGAAAATTCCAAAAAAATCATTAAAAAAACATTGGTTCAAGCACTGACGTGAAGTCAGAAGCTTTTGCGCGTATGTTCTATTGTCCATTATTCTGTATTTTACACCCTTAATCGAATTTACCATGGTAAATTATGTTGTCCATTCTCCTGTATTGGACACTTAACTCGAATTTACCATGGTAAATTCGAATTAAGAGTGTTCAATACAGGAGAATGGACAACATAATTTAACATGGTAAATTCGAATTAAGAGTTTCCGATACAGGAGAATGGACAACATAATTTACCATGGTAAATTCGATTAAGGGTGTCCAATACAGAAGAATGGACAATAGAACATACGCGCAAAAGCTTCTGACTTCACGTCAGTGCTTGTTTTTTAATTTATTAAAAATTGTCTATAGGGGCACGGTTCTCACGAAAGCCTTTATGTCGATATTCTACTACTAGTTACCAAGCTTCAATTCCATCGAGTCTATATTTTTTGAGTTATCGAGGTAAGAATATTCCTGGTGGGTATAACTCCGAAAACGATGGACAGATTATGCGCAAAAACGGACTTAACTATCCAATTGGGCTGTGAAACCTACCCTGAAAATCGATGACCACCAGGTTCATTAGCAATTTAATCTCCAATTTCAACAAACAAGCAAAGAGCTTCTACCAGGTGATTATTCAGAACTTCAGATTTTCGAAGACCGCTACAGGACCCTAATGTAGGGCTATCATCTCCCATAGATACATGCTTCACTATCTATTATGAATCAACCTGGAAATCTATATTATATTCTGATATGTCATCATGACATTCATGATTTTGAAGGTTCTCGCAAAATTTCAGCGATGCGATATCGGACTACTGATTCCTAATATATTATAAATTTGTTTTCAATGATTTTTTTTATTTTCTAGTAAAACGATCTTCACGAAATATTGTAAACATTTTTGCGTCGGCATTCTAGAACTAATCACCATGTTTGAATTGAATCGGCTTTGTTTTTTTTGGGTTATTGAAGAAATAATAACAAAATTTCAGATTGATATAACTCCAAAACAATTTGGAAGATTATGCTTATTGAAGAACCGAAATGTCCATTCAGATACGCAATCTACCCTTAAAACTTGCAAGCCGCTATTTCTTTCCGTCCTCAAGGTATCGTGAGATACATAATATTTTTTCGTAATTTTTTTAAAATTTGCTAGTGGTACAGTCCTCACAAAATTTTATACACCTCTTTATGTCGATATTCTACAAGTAATCAGCAACATTCAATTCGATCGAGTCTATATTTTTTGAGTTAGCGAGGAAATAATATTCTAGATGGGTATAACTCCGAAACCGTTGTGCTGATTATGCTTTTAAACAAGCTTAAATGTCACATTCAGATGCGCAACCTAACCTAAAAATTTCAAGTTGCTATCTCTTTTCGTTATTATGTTGTCGTGACATAAAACATATTTTATAATGATTTTTTTTTAATTTTCTAGTCATACGATTCTCACAGAAATTCACGAATATGCACTTTCGTGAATTATATTCTACAACTATTCACCAAGTTTCAATTTGATCGGATCAGTATTGGTTGAAAACAAAATCATTACTCGGAAACCATACGGCCGATTACGTCCATTAACGAACTTGTCCATCGTATTGGGGTACGCCACCTATCCTGAAAATTTTAAGTTGCTAGCTCTTTCCATTCTCAAGTTATCGTGGCAACGGCCGGCCGACCGGCCGGACAGAATCAAATTTGACCCCGAATTCTTCATCGTGGAGACGAATTCAATCGTTTGAGACCATTTTCGGCAAAAAATTCGAAAATTACATTTGGGCAAAATGATAACACGATGTTTCCCAGAACATACGCGCAAAAAGTGGGCTTGCAATTTAAGAAAAAAATTGACGATGTCACTGCTTGGTAACGGGAAATGGTAGAGCCATAAGAATTACGGAAAAATGTTCCTTAAAAAATAAATTATTTTGACATACCAAACTATTTCTAGCTATCCCTGAAAGGAGATAAAATAAGGCAATCATTCCATAATTTTGACTTCCACTGTATAGAAAAGATTTTTGCAACAAAACTTTCGTTATTCAAAATGGAATATACACATCTATCTGATGATGCTACAGTGCTGGCGAAACAAGTGTCATATTACAATAAAATATGTAGAAATTAGAATAACCGTGTTTAATATAAATCACAAGTCCCATAATTCGTGTGGCAGACTTTCCACGCAGGAAGAATTTCTCGGTATTTTAATCCACATATTTCAATTCTCATCGGGTGAGAAGCAGAGAATGTTCCCTAAACGAGACAAGGGAAAATTGCATTGGATACAGAAAATGAAGGGAACACCCCGGGGTGTCCAACTTTGAGACCACAAAGGGAAAATTAACTACTTCGCAAGGAAATTCCCGAACGTGAATAGATTCGAAAAATAGAATTAAGAAATTCATGGGGAATAATTAGAAAGAAGGAAACTCATGTCAAACATGCAAACTAACTGATTGAGTTTCTGTAAAGTTTATCTAAAATTTAATTATCGCATTCTTTGCAGGAGAGACGAAATATATCTCTTGCCAACTGAAGGGAGTAAGAATTTGACTATGCGATCAGTGAAAAACACATTTTGTGGAAAAAACAATGTATTATAATTGATTATCTCAAAGACTATTTTTTTGCGCGTATGTTCTGGGGAACATCGCGTTATCATTTTGCCCAAATGTCCTTAATTATCGAAAATTTCACCGAAAATGGTCTCAAACGATTGGGTTCGACTCCATGATGAAGAATTTGAGGTCAAATTAGATTCTGTCCGTCTGGCCGTCCGTCCAGCCGTTGCCACGATAACTTGAGAACAGAAAGAGCTAGCGATTTGAAAGATTCAGGGTAGGTGGCGCATACCAATACGACGGACAAGTTCGTTAATGGGCATAATCGGCCCAATGGTTTCCGAGTAATAATTTTGTTTTCAACCAATATAAATCCGATCGAATTTAAACTTGGTGAATAGTCGTAAAATATAAACCTAAGCACGTTTTTGAAATTTTGTGAGAATCGTATCACTAGAAAATTAATAAAAAAATATTAAAACATATTATGTATGACACGATAACCTGAGAACGGAAAGAGATAGTGGCTTGAAATTTTCAGGTTAGGTTGTGCATCTGAATGCGACATTTGAATTTGTATAGGTATAATCGACCAAACGGTTTTGGATTTATACCCATCTGAAATTTGGTTGTTATTTCCTCAATATCCCGAAAAATACGAAACCGATATAATTCAAACATGGTTATTAGTTGTAGAATGCCAACGCGAACATTCTTGCGGAACGGTGAGGATGGTATAACTAGAAAATTTCAAAAAAATCATTGAAAACAATTGAAAAAAATTCTATATATCATTAACTACTCATTCGGCATCGCTGATTTTGCAAGAGGCTTCAGAACCAAACTCTACTGCAAAGTTCCAAGTTTGAACACGATAGGATCTATATTGTTGGAGAACCGAGCAGCCTTTTGTGAGTTCGGTAGCTGGATGGGAATCGTTGTATTTTTGCGAGAACCTTCAAAACCACGAATGTCAAGATGACATATTTTTCCACCACAAATCTATGGGAGATGATAGCCCTACATTAGGGTCCTGTAGTGGTCAGACCTTGTTGTGAAAGAGATCCTCCTTAGGAGGAGGCAACTAAATATTGAAGGGATTTCTATGAACAAGAGAATATCTTTGAAAAATAGAGAAGGCGAGTCTTCTTCAAGAGATCCATGCACCTGCAGAGGAGTATATTTGTGAGAGGGGCCTTTTCAAAGGTTATGTATTATTTTTAATATGATATCGCTGAAATTTTGCTGAAGGCTTCAAAACTTGACTTTAAATCAACCACACTTTTTAATCTTGTGAGGTGAGAGGTTCATTTGTCGATATTGAATCTCTTTATGGGTAGAGAGGCATTTTAGGCCAATTTTTCTATCACTAATGAGAATATATATCTATGTTTCACCTCAACACCTTTAGATCTATCAAAGGGCATTTATTGGTTAAGAATAAGTAATTGAATATTACTGGAATTCAATTGAATTTCATTCAATGTGATAGTAACTAAACTTACAATGTTCTTTACTTTGATTATTTAAATATGACATTAATTCCAGTAATAATTTTCTAGAATAATAATGTATTCTTCTCCCAAAGAAGAATTGAAGGTAGACAGTGTGTTGATTTTTTCATGAGTGCATTCTATCCTGACTTCACGAAAAAAAAAATGGTTCAAGCACAGACGTGAAGTCAGGAGCTTTTGCGCGTATGTTCTATTGTCCATTCTCCTGTATTGGACACTCTTAATCGAATTAACCATGGTGAATTCTATTGTCGGTTCTCCTGTATTGGACACTCTTAATCGAATTTACCATGGTGAATTCGATTAAGAGTGTCCAATACAGGAGAATAGACAATATAATTCACCATGGTGTATTCGATTAAGAGTGCCCAATACAGGAGAATGGACAATAGAACATACGCGCAAAAGCTCCTGACTTCACGTCAGTGCTTGAACCAATTTTCATCATTATGTTCGAATGTGAAATATACATTTATATTTCAGATAATATGTGCTAGAATATCAGCTTTTTCAAACAGTGTCTCACTGTAGGATGTGCTTGATTGTATGCTTGATAAATACTTGATATACCACATTACGTACTTATGAATATATAGGGTGAGTCTTAAAGTTGTACATTAATTCTTATCATAGATTCCTCTCATCAAATAAAAGACTTTTTTCAATCACTATTTTTCCAGATTCGGCTCAGGTAAAATGCAACAAGCGTTCAAAGATTTCACGATGTGCTAATACACTCTTGCATATAAATTACCTATGACATTGCTGGTGAACAAGAAAGAAGTTTGTAGTTCACGGCTTGAATCAGGATTCCACGCGGAAAGTAGAGACATTTCTGGAATTTCTGATTCTGTAACATTCAATGAAGTAAATCTCGGAAACGGTGCTTTTAAGCAGAAATAATGAAGCATAATTTCATTTCAAAACGATATTGCAAATGATGGCTCAAGAAAAACTACATCTG
Organism: Halyzia sedecimguttata; assembly: GCA_937662695.2. Taxonomy (NCBI): domain Eukaryota; kingdom Metazoa; phylum Arthropoda; class Insecta; order Coleoptera; family Coccinellidae; genus Halyzia; species Halyzia sedecimguttata. The sequence goes on along the minus strand of OW569416.2, from coordinate 989,585 downwards.
CTCTCTTAATGCTAATTTCATTCAGTTTTATGAATCCGCGAGTCTATAACTAAAAATTGGTTCAAGTACTGACGCGAAGTCAGGAGCTTTTTCGTGAATGTTCTATTGTGTGTTCACCTGGACACTCAATCGAATTTACCATCGATATAGACCGTCTTTTGTAAGACTTGAGTAATGAGAGAATTTCCTATAATCACAGAATTTTTAATTCTGACATAATGCATTCTAACAGAATTTGAATGTTCTTAAACATCTAATAATATAAGAAAAATCTTACTCCTCAAGTAGCTTCAGGATACGATATTCACAAAAATGTAAAAAATTCGAAAATCACAGACATTTGGGCAGAATTCTTTCGTGATGTTTCCCAAAACATGCGCGCAAAAAATCGTTGAGAAAAATTCAATATCTCAGAAAATTTCCGTTTCATATCACTGAAATTTTGCGCCGAGGGCCTTCAAAACCTAACTTTTCTGCTTAGTTCCACATTTGAAAACGATCGGATTTATATTGTTGGGCCTTGGGCGAGTTGTCAAGATAACTTTCGAACGGAAAGAGATAGCGTGATGTATCCCAAAACATATACGCAAAATCGAAATAATCCCTATAACTCTCGAAATAATTGACTGATTTCAATGAAAACTATGATTATGAATAAGGTTCCTAAAAAATAATTTCAATGTATTTGGGACCATATCTGTGTATTTGTTTTGATGATCACATATTAAAAAGATACCTGATTCACATTTGTCTCATTAACATAAACAAATATATATAACAAATTTTTTTGATTGTTAGAAATATTATTCACATAAAACTCGTTTGATTAATATTATACCTACGTATTGATTTACTTATTAGAAAATCGAATAATGAAGTTTCTTCAACGTTTTCTTCATCACGAACAAAAATATTGCTAATTCAATACATTGTTTTCGATAGCATTGTTCTCCTCTTCACGAATATGTATCTTGATGAGAAAAATGTGGATCATATATAGAGCGATGTTTTAAATATCCGCCCATCAAAACGAAGGCTCAGATACAATGCTGTAGTCTATATTGAAATTATTTCTAGCACCATATAAATATGGACTAATTCCCTTAAAAAATTTCAACCAATCATATTAACACATATGTATGACACAAATCACTTAGCAATGAAGCAATATTTTTAAATATCAATGCAGTATGAATATATCCAGGTATTTGCACGAGTGCTTTAGATTAATATTTTTGTGACGTTTTAAACCATTTAAAATATTCGGGATGATTCTCAAAATTATTTTATTTATTGAAATTACAGTTAGTATTCTTTCTGCCTTACTATTAAAATTGAGTAAAACTTTTTTCGGGAAATTTTCCTTCATACACTCTCCTCGTGCTTGCAAAACTATCTAATATTTTCCTCTTGCACTTCATGCAGTCCGGAAAATACTCGAGCATGTGGCAAGCTCTCGGTATATAACTACTGATTATTTTATTTTTTAATGAGAAAATCGAGATATTATGTTTTTCAGATGGCTCGATTCCGTAGAAAACATTTGTTCCATTCTAATTGATCATTGGTTTGTATTGGATTTTTTGTTACGAAACTGATAAAAACACATTTAATTTTCATGTACAGAGTGATGTTACATGGACATAAAAAAATAATGTTCTAGGAGGGTCCTGTTTTGTTTTTCATTTTCGCTCTCGGATTCTTTTGAGTGTCTCAAAGTCAATAAGCTTGCAAAATATCATCAAAATCGATTGAACAGTTTTGAACTATTAGGGGTTTGAAAATTGAATGTTTTTGAGGAAACACCCTGTATCGCAGAAACTAGTAGGCATAATAGAGGTTTCAGTGCCCATTTCTGATTCCTCATAAGGTCCTCTATTACCCCCTGCCCGATGGGTTATTGGTCAGAAATCAGCCTGTATGTTCGGATATTTTTGCCTGTGCTAATCCTGGAGTATTTCACCAAAGAGCTGTTCTGTTATTTAGCTCCCATTATTGGACCGCTGCCCTGTATTTATCTTTTCCATGCCCACATAATGGTTCTGGTCAAGCAGGTGTCAACCTGGAGGCAAGTTCATCGGACAGTATCACAGTGCCCTACCATCCACAGAATATTAACCGTATTGCCTCTAGCTCTAGTTGTTTTATGGTATTCAGGTATTTCCAGGATACCATGGAACCCTGTTCGGGGAATTTCAGGTCTCCCAATGTGGCCTCGCTGTTCGTTATAATATAGATGTGCGCTCCCTTGAAGTTCCTTTTCACACACTCTTGAGCACAAATATAGAAAGCTAGTATGTCCGCCTGTAAGATAGAGCGCTCGTGTCCTAGGGGCTTAGAGATGCTCAGTTCAGGCCCATTTACCACAATACATGCACCCTTATCTGATTTTGATTCATCCGTATACCAAATGGATTACTGTTCGTCCAATCGATTAAGGTCCACCGTGGTTCTTCCACTCAAGGATGATTAGGATCATTAATTATGTTGTAAGCATCAATTGTGAAATATGTATTTCTCCAGCATTTGAATATTCTCTCCCTCCTTCATTGCCTTCTAAATATTTAAAGGTTAAGATATTTTGATTCCATAATCACGAAATAACCATTTTACATCGTAACATGAAAATCTGCATTTAGACTATACGAATTATTCTGATTGTTTGTCGCGTCCAAATGACTGTGAAAGGCATGTTAGAATACTAATTTGTATGTGCACAGAATCCTGATGTAAATATAACCCTAATAGCACAAGTGTATTCCCAAAAACGTTCCAGGAATATCGCAAAACATCCCGGAATATCCCGGGGACATTCCTGGAGAAGCTGTTATGGGCAAATTGGAGATTCCACATCCGTGAATGTTCGCGGAATAATCCATGGGTAACCCCGTGGCAGTTCGTAAGAGCTGAAGAAATGGGATTGTCTAGGTTAATTTCAAAGCAATAATTTTCTACTAATGCTGTTTTTGAATATACTCAAAAAAAACTGACAGCGATTTACCAAATGTCAAGAATAGTAATTGAAAACATAATAATAAATAGGTAGTCGAATTTAAGCGAGTAATCAAAACAAAGTGGATTGGGATTGGTCTTAATCGCTCTCTTTTGGTTACTCGCTTATATTCGACTTAAATGTTCTATTTTTAATAGGTAGTTTAAAAGTTTTCTTCGGAAAAAAAAAGATCAATACTTTTATTTTTGGAAAGAACTTGGTGACGGCAACTTTCTGCTTTTAAATTACCTAACCTACACAATACCACTTCTTCAGTATCAAGAATATAGTTACTCACATCTTTCGCCTGTATAAATGCCCACTTGCGTTATGAAGGAGTGAGGAGTTTCCAAACCAAACAATTGTATAAAATAAACCTGGATTGCATAAAACTTATGTGCACATGTAAACATCTATTATTACCTACAAATGGCCTCTTGAGTCAAGAATGAAACTAAAAGTAGACAAGAACAGTTCTCTCTGAGTTCTCGCAAAATTGCGTTTAAAACATCATTACACCTGTGGAACGGAGCAGTATTGTTTAGTGAGAATCTATCCAGGGTGTCCCTTGAATACTTGCTGATATTTAAGGGGGTGATTCTTTGACAAATTTTAAGAAAAAAACTCACTATGAACGTATGTCCTAAAAGTCTCAACTTTTGAGATACCGGGTGTTAAAATTTTAAAAAATCAGTTTTTTAATAATAACTGATATAATATTGTAGACATCTTTATTAAATTTGGAACATTCCTTCTATGCATCAAGGTGCATTCTGTGATGTACATAAATTTTCATTTTCTCTACCAGTGGCGTCCGTACGGGTTTTGCATTGAAACTAATAGGATTTCTTTGTCCAATGCTCGGTTTCCGCTTAAAAAAATTAAATCGTTTTACTTCAGGATCAATTCCTCACTTATCTGATGCGGTGTGGAAAGGTTTGTACATCGACAGTAAGCAAATTAAGAGATCGGATTTGTTCCAAAATGAATGAGAATCCAAAAAATATATTTTCTTGTCAGATACTCTGTTCTTGGTTCTAATAATTAAATTAAAATTGCTTCATATCGCAGAACCGATTGATCTAGTATCCAGGAATATATGACGTTTTTACGAATGTCAATGAAAACAATAGCTGTTGGCTTAAAGTAAGTTGTTGGTGTTGAAAACCATCATAGCGTGTAATTTATTGGATTTTTGAGTGTGTTATTGAAGTTATTTTGGTTGTCCGCTGATTTTCCAAATACGGTGAATTACACGAATGCGGAAATGACAGAAATGCATTACGTATACGGACTCGCCGATGGTAATGCAACAAAAGCCAGACGCATTCATCAGAAAATATATCCCAATCGTGCCATATCTTTGCAAATATTCATCGCCGACTTATAGGTAAACTGGTAGTAAAAAGGTAGTCCTCGAAGGCCGCGGTACTGCAAGATATGGAAGAACATCCTGAGACGAGTACGAGGAAGATCGATAGAACTGAATATTTATCATTAAAATGTTTGGCGTAATTTGGTTGGTGTTTTGTTATACCCATGTATTTTAAGAGTACCGGCAAATAACTCCACAGAGATTTTCCACAGCGTTTGAACATCTGTCAGTGGTATCTTCAGAAACTCAGAGTATTGCACTGAATCCGCAGTTTGATTCCCAAATTTTGTTCACAGACGTAGCAAATTTTTCTCGGAATGCTTTTCAAAATTTCCATAACAATCATGTGTGGGCTGAAGAAAACCCAAATGCCATAACTGAAACCCATTTTCAAGAACAATTTTCGGTTAATGTATGTCCAGGAATTATTGGTGATTATCTAATAGGACAATTTTTTCTACCAGGACGCCTTGATGGTCGGTCTTATTGACACTTTTTCGAAGAAGAACCTAGTGGGTTGCTTGAATATGTGCAAATTGCGTTAAGGAATCGAATATGGTACATGCACGATGGAGCACCTGCCTATTTCAGTGTAATTATCCGAAACCATTTAAATACAGTTTATAATAATCGTTGGATAGGTCACGGAGGACCTCAGCAATAGTCAGCAAGATCCTCCGATCTGAACAGTTTAGATTTATCTTCATGGGAGCACCTTAAAACTCTAGTGTAAAAAACTCCCATTAATACTTTAGAAGATTTAAAAGAGGGAATAGTTGCCTCGTGTGAAACTATACGAAATACTATTAACTGAAAGTGGACACTTTTATAATCAGTGTTAGTATTACCGATAATTAATAATTTTGATCTGTTCATTTGAACTTACTTTTATAAAATAAAATAAAACTCGTTTTCTACAAACTGAAATCCATATTTTTTTTGGAACAAAGAAAATCCATGAGATCAAATTTGCTCAAACATATATGAGGATCTCAGAAATAATTTTTATTTCAAAAGGAATCAGTGTCGTAGTATTTTTTTCCGCAAAAATATTCAATGGAAAACCCGTCCAGACGCCATTCGACAAAATCTATGCTATATATTTTTCCATTTTGCTCTGTCTGCGACCACATCCATTTTCTAGAAAAACAAAAGCCCAACGGCTAGGATAGTATTCGCCAATCAATAAATTTTGTGAAATATTTCCGATCAATTTATTTTGACACGTTATAGAAACATTTTATTAATATCTCAAAAATGTTTCATCTATTGTTCAGCAGGTGGAACGTGTAAAATGACTCTATCATAGGCTATTTCTTTTATTTCATAACGATAGAGAATTATTATAATTCAAATGTTTCGTTAACGTTTCTTGCTAAGTGGGTACGTTTCCCTGGGTAGAAAATTACATAAACTGAAATCTCAAGTACATCTAATAATATAACATAATTTTAATTAATGTGTTTCAAACTGATTAAAAAATATAATGATAATTGATGGGAATGAAAGTAGTAATGTATGAAATTACCAAATAAATTAATTCTCAGATTTTCCCTGTGTGAACATTTTAAGTGTCCGTATAATATGATCTCGGATTTTCAAACAATAAATATACCATCTGTGTCAAAATTATATGACCCGGGAACGTTCAAGGTGGGAACTCCCGGGAACATCCAAAGTGGAACGTTCCGGGAAAATTCCGAGTGGGATCTTCCGGGAACGTCCCAAGTGCAACGCTCCGGGAATATTCCATAGAAGACCGGGACATTAGGACATATATGGAACATGAATGGGACGTTCTGGAAATAATGTGTGCTATTAGGGAAGGGCCTTTCCAAGAAACTAAACTGCATACACAGATTAGCATTGCTCATTTGTGTATAAGTAATCATTAAAGGATACTGTGGGAGGTATATTCATCATTGAATGGTTTCTTTCTGGGTTTTCCTTCCCAAACTCTGAAAAATATCTATAAAATAAACAATTAATCATTTTGTGATTAGCTTCTGCGTAAGAAACACAAGATATTTGTCAGAAGCAATCAATCGAACAATGTTGCTTAACAAATAAAAACGAAACAACATCAACGAAGAGTCAATTATATCTTAACGTTTCGGAGTCTATATAGACTCCTTCGTCAGACGCTTAACGAAAAAATCTTCAGAATTATTTTGTTGATTGTTATTCTGAGATTCTGAAGATTTTTTCGTTAAGCGTCTGGCGAAGGAGTCTGATATAGAGTCCAAAACGTTACGATATAGTTGTTTCTTTGTTGATGTTGTTTCGTTGTTATTTGTTAGGCAACATTATTCGATTGATTGCTTCTGACAAATATCTTGTGTTTCTTACGCTGAATCAAATCACAAAATAATAAATTTTCTATTTTATAGATATTTTCCAGAGTTTGGGAGAGAAAACCCAGAAAGAAACCATTCATCATTTGTGTATGCCTAAATCCTGACGTACCTACTTATAGAAGTCATTCCGTTTTTTGTGTAGGACCCATTGTCGTTACTCAAATTCTTAGAAAGAACCTTATTTTTCACAGCATGTTACTAGGGCTCCCTATAAAAGCAACTGACTGAATTTTATCCACCAGAAAGAAACTGATACATTTCTTTCCGAATGTCGGTATAGTATTTACTTTCCTAATTCCACTTCAAATACTCATTTCAGTGATTATATTCGAATGAAACGCTTGAAGTGTAATCTGGGGATAATAATCGACTTTTCTACTCAGTTCCATTAATTTCTCTTTCAACAGCTTAGAGGAAACGCAATGGAATTATTGTGGACGGAGCGGCATACAGCTTAGGGATTCAATTTGGTTCATTATTTCCAAATAATATACCGTAGGAATCGACGAAAAAAGTCTTTTGACGCATACTGAAATTTTGAGAGCTTACGCTCTGAAGAATAAAGTTTTTAATAATCGGATAACACTAATTGCAGTAAATTTATGCAGCGTATTATAAATATCCAGCATTATGTGCTTTGCTTTCTTTTCATACTGATGTTTTAAGATGTTGATAAAATTTGAAGAAAGCTCACATTATAGAGTCAATACATAACGGATTAATTTGGATCGATAATCAATAATTTACCTATCTTTATATATGTTTTTACATAAACTTCAACTGTACATATGTATGTCACTAAACTCCTCCTAAACTACATGACCTATTTAGATGGAATTTTGTGTGTGTTTGAGGAGGCCCTGAATGTTTGATGTATGATGATGATTTGTGGTTGGTAACTGTGGGATTTCTGTCTTCTGGTATAGATAATATGATGTCATCAACATTAAATCTGATTAAAGGTTGACCCAAATCTCAATCTTGCAAGCACCGTCAATACAATATCATACTATACAAATGTGTTAAGGGAGGGTCTAGCAATTCCGCCCATAATACTACCGTCGATTTAGAATTAAATTGTCTATGAAACATGAAAATAATAAATAAATATTGAACATAAAATAGAGAGTAAAATAAATACAAATAAAGAAAAGGAAACAATAATCATGAATTTCACTACATTGTTATTTGATAATATGATATTTTTTTTCCATGTTATCTCTGGAAAGAGCTTCACCCAGTTTAATATGTTTGAATGTCTGTCATTGGGTTTCAGTCGATAATATATTGGATTTTGATTTTTTTTTGTACATATCTAATGTTCGTTGATTGTTGCAAAGATTATATCTGCCGTAAAATAGTTTTTGTACTTCTTTGGTACGTTCTATTGTACTCAGTGAATTTTCAACGTTATATATAGGGAATCCAATCCCGCAAACGCTGGATCCGCAAATGCGGTATCCCTACGGCCGTAAAATCGACTATTATTGAAGGCAAGTACTTTGCGGATGAAAAAGTACTTCTTCCTCCGCAAAATTACTTTCTCGTCCGCTGTGGTCACTATGGATACGGCCCAATGCAAACATAAGTGTCTGTAAGAATAACTGTCAGTGCTGTGGTCACTATGGATACGGCATGATACGGTTTAATACGAAAATAAGTGTAGGTGAGAATAGCTGTCATTTGCTATAGTGAAATTATTTAAGTGTAATAAATAAATGAAATATGCACCTCGGCGAAAAACTGTCTCTTGTCTCGCCTCTTGCAATTTACAGGCACGGCAATAATACACAGTTTTTCGTCTTTGCCACAAACATAACTATTATGCTACGACTATAGTATGTTTTTAATTGCATACGACCTTTTTATAAGCATTTTTATAAGGTTTTGAGTACAAAGAGTATATATATTCCTAACAATCCCGCATTCTTGTGGATCCGCGGGATTGGTATTTTCAATCCCGCGCGTTTACGGGATAGAGGTTTTAGTGCGGGATTAGATTCCCTAGTTATATTATGCTTAAACGAGATGTAGGCCTGAAGAAGGAGAAAACAACTTCTGCAAAACGTCACCGTAGTGGTAGTGAAGACCCAGCATCATTTTTTTTTGTACTATTTCCTGATATATTTATATACAGTTTAGTATGGAAGATGCAATAACCAATATTAACATTGAGTGTATTATTCATCGTGTTAGTATTATGCATCACATCTTTCAACCAAGAAGGAAATAGTCGAGATTTGAAGTACATGATATTGGTGAGATGTCTCATTCCTGTGACTCGCAAACCATTTTCATTGTACGCACAAGATTCACTGGATTCACATCGTATAAGAAGCATCGATTTTCATAATCTCCAGTCTATTTTTTGTAATTTTTTAAAAATATTCTTGGGGTTAACACACGTCTTTATGTCGATATTCAACAACTAGTTACCTAGCTTCAATTCGGTTGAGTCTATATTTTTTGAGTTATCGAGGAAATAATATTCCACGTGGGCATAACTCCGAAACCGTTGAACCGATTATGCACAAAAACGGACTTAGCTCTCGCATTCGGATGCGCAATCCACTCTGAAAATTACAAGTCCCTATCTCCTTTCGTTCCAATGTTATCGAGGCAACGGTCAACCATCCAGCTACTGAACTCACACAAGGCTCCCTAAGATTCAATTCGATCGGATTCGTATTGGTTCGAAGTAATATTGTCACTCGGAAACCGTTGGGCCGATTATGCCCATTAACGAACTTGTCAGTTGTATTGGGACACGCCACCTACCCTGAAAATTTCAAGTCGCTATCTCTTTCCATTCTCAAGTTATTGTGGCAACGGCCGGCAGGCAGGCCGGCTGGAAGGACAGAGTCAAATTTGATCTCGAATTATTCATCAGGGAGTCGAACCCAATCGTTTGAGATCATTTTCGGCAAAAAACGAAAATTATAGACATTTGGGAGAAATGATAACGCGATGTTCCCCAGAACATACGCGCAAAAAGGAACATCTATTTTGCTATCACATTATTTTACTTACCGCCAATCGAGCACAAATTAGGTACTGGCTCTTTCGCCAAATGTGACAATAGCCTTACTTTCGTTCAACTAGCTGGTTACTGTTTGCGTTTGCTGTCATGTGGTCCAGCTTGAAAGATAAGCGTCATTGATGTCAAACGGAATTGAAAGTGTATTTCTGAACAGTTTGGTTGATGTAAGCATGTAAACAATTTGAAAGTTCTATTCGCTAAGTTTATGAAATTATATTATTAAGTAATATTTTGGACGATAATTATGAACCTCCAACGATAAAAAGATTCACTTCTTATGTGGTGCGGAGAAAGATGGACCCACTTAGGCCTCTATTCATGGAAGAATTGTTATCCAATTATTTAGAACGGGATTTCCAACTAACGTAAGGTAGTTATTCCTTAGTATCACTATTTAAGATTTCCTACATAAGTAATCTGGTTTGAGTTCTCTCTGGACTGATTAAATTAGATTCACTTTGAGCAACAGCAAATCACACAATGACGGAACGAAACTATGGAAATGTCGAACTTCTGTCGAATGTCAATTATCAGTGTCAGTATACAGGGTGTTTTCAAAGGTGAGCCGTTTTTTAGCAGAAGGTAGAACTCATCAACATAAATCATTTCACCAAAAATCGCATAGGTTTACATGGTGAGTATTTCAGTTGCATATTAAATTTAAGCATAGATTCTTATCGTCAAACGAACCACTTTCTTCATTTACCATGTTTTCAAATTCAGCTCAGGTAAAAAGATACAGGATGTTAAAATTTCGAAAAAAAAATCAGTATTTCTTTTGTGCTTTGACTTCCATTTTTCGAGTGAATTCAATGTTGATGTGGAGTTTCCTAAAACTATGATACATATTTTCGAAATGAGTTTTTTTCTTCTTCTACTGGTTTTCTAGTTATAGACTTTTGGATTCATAAAACTGAATGAAATTAGCATAAAGAAAGCAGATGAAGTTTTTCTTGGGTCATTTCAAGAATATTCAATCGTTTTAGAACATGAAATTATCCCTCACCATTTCTCATTAAACGCACCGTTTTCGAGATATTCTTCATTGAATATTATCAAATAAGAAATTTCACTAATTCTATGGATCTGCACCTGAGCATTGGAATCCCGAATCAAGCTATAAACCACGTTATCGTACCTTTTTCCCTTCCACCATTAATGTTATAGATAATTTATATGCAGGCGTGTATTAGCACATTTTGAATTTCTTAAACGCTTATAACTTTTAGCTGAGCCGAATTTGAAAAGATAGTAAATGAAAAAAGTGTATTATTTGATGAGAGGAATGTATGGTTAAAATTATTGTATAACTTTAAGACCTGTATAAAATATGCGTGATAGCGCTGCTATCCATCCACGAAGTTACCTGCGATTCCACGAATTTTCGAGTACGGCTCTGTCTCACTACGTCTCTATACCCATCGTAAACTGTATCCGCTGATGAAATGTATGAAAAGTATCAGAAGTTTGTCTTGTGGGACCGCTAAAATTGTGTCATCAACGTATATCTTTAATAATTACCGTGCTTTGATTCGATCAGATTAGTATTTTTCCAGTTATTGGGTAAACAATTTCAAATGGCTATAGCACTAAAACCACTCGGTAGATTTTGCCATTCATGAACTTAGCCGGTGCATTTGCACTCCATACCGGCCCTGAAAATTTCAATTCTTTAACCCATTGCGTTCGAGCGTAATCGTGCTGACGGCTGGACGATTCTTGATCAGTCAGTCAAAACTAATCGTTTAAGACCATTCTCGGCCAAATATTCGAAAATTACAGACATTTGGACGAATTGATAGGCATTCTATTCACCTGAATAGCGCGAGTTATACGTTTAGATCCAGGAGATCCCAACACAACCTAATGCTGACAGGGACATTCCCACTCTGGCCATTCTGCTGAATGGCATATTTCCAACATAGATATATTGAACCCTTTCTTCATACTAGTTAGTCTTGACATATTCGGGATCGCGAATTTATGTACGAATCGTCCGTCACATTTTCCATCCTTTGTAATTAGTAAATAAATGTTTTTTTTTTAAGTCAGTAGCTCACTACTAAAACATAATTGGCGCAGTCGACGGAGTTTTTGTGAAGTTCTACAGCAGAAAATACAAGAATCAAGAACCTATCATCCATCGGGTCCATCAGGGAATACGTATGAATATTGCATTTTTTACTAAGTGGTGAGTTATATTGATACTATAACATTTTTACATTTTATGTCAGATCCTCCTAAATCCTTGTCCGATTCCATCATTGAAAACGACTCTGATTTGGAGCTGAATTTATTGAATTATTTTGAGAAATTAAGCATTCAAGCTAAAATGGCTACGGTTCCAAAGTTTGACTCAAAAGAATTAAGTATTGTTCCCGATTTTGAAGGGAATCCGAATAAACTCCATAGGTTTATTACGGCCTCGGAAGCTCTTCTAGCACATTATTTCGACATAAATAATGCGAATAACTTCCAAAATTTATTGTTGCTAAATGGTATTCTAAATAAACTGCATGGTCGTGCCCAAGAAATTGTCGTCATCCATGGCGCAACTAACGATTGGCTAGAAATTAAAAATGCACTTATTTTGAACTTTAGCGATCAAAGAGACGAAAATAGTCTGAATCAAGATTTGGTGAATTCAATTCAAAAGTGGAACGAATCATCGCAAGAATTCTACGAAAGAATATTACATTTATTAAATTCAATTTGTAACTATATAGACCTAAGGTGTAATGCGGCGGAAAAAGAAAGTAAGCGAACTTTTTTCAAGAATCATTCTTTGAAGAGTTTTTTAGCCGGATTAATAGATCCTTTAGGCCCTATCATTAGAGCAATGAGACCTACTTCTTTGGCTCAGGCCATACAATTCATAATAGAAGAGGATAATATAAAACATTTGCAAAAAAGTAAAAACTTTCAAATTCCTAGAAAAACAGTCAATACGAAACAAAATAGAATAAATTATAATCCAGTTCATAACAGAAATCCTCAATTTCAATCACCGCAATCTTATGGTAATAGTCAATTTGCAAATTCGCAACATTTTAAAGATAATCACCAACATTTTCCTAGTAGACCAGTAACTCTACAAAAAAATTTCAATCACATTCCTCCAAGATTTCCAACCCATTCTCAAGTTTTTAAAAAACCTCATCGAAATTACCCAACTCCAATGAGTATATCTACCAATAATACAGTTCCAAAATTAAAAACAGATTATTCAACTCAGAGAAATTTTTCAAACAGGAATACAAATCAAGATTTTATAAGTGAAGAGTTGTATAATTCGGAAAATTATGATCAAAATAATATTGAATTCGAAGATTATAGCAAGGAAGAAAATTTTCAGAATTTTCAAACAGACAACCAATTGAGATGATAGAATTTCATATTTCTAATAAACGAGAATTGCCTTTTATATCTATACAAAATCCTCCTTTAAAGCTACTTATAGACACAGGCTCAACAAAATCTTTTATAAGTCCTGAACTTGCAAAAAAATATTATTCATAATTCATTTTCAAAAAACCCTTTACTGTTTCCACCGTACACCAAACATCAACCCATTATTTTTGTGCTAATATCCCAATTTTTTCTGAATTTAATCAACATGGTAATTTCGAATTTTACTTATTCAAGTTTCACAATGTTTATGATGGTCTTATAGGACTAGATAACATAAAACTTCTAAATGCAACCCTCGATTTTCAAAATTCAAAGTTGAATACACCATCTTCTATCTTAACGATTAAGTATCAGGAAACTGCGAAGAAAATTCCTTTCAAAATTAAAGTTGACGCAAATTCAAAAATAATCACTAAAATTCCAGTGAAACAAACATCAGGCGATATCATAGTTCCCAAACAAACTATACAGAATTGCCAAATACCTGAAATTTTATCTCTTTCTAAAAATGGATTAGCCAATGTGGAAATTTCGAATAAGACTAATGAAGATATAATATTAATTTTGAATAATCCAATTGAGTAATTTTTTTTCAATAATAATGATTTCGAAATATTTCAAATAGATACGAATATTTCATCAGATAATATCGATATAGAAAAATTAATTAGAACGGCACATATGAATAACGAGGAGAAAGTTCATATTCTCAAATTATGCAAGAAATATTCTAATATTTTCCATAGAGAAAATCAACCTCTTTCATTTTCGAATCAAATTAAACATCACATTAAAACAAAAGATGATATTCCTGCATATACAAAATCTTACAAATACCCTTATGTTCATAAAGAGGAAGTAAAAAATCAAATTAATTCAATGTTGGAACAAGGTATTATTAGGCCTAGTCAATCCCCTTGGTCATCTCCTATTTGGGTAGTTCCTAAAAAGACTGATGAATCTGGAAAGAAAAAATGGAGAATCGTAGTGGATTTTCGTAAACTCAACGAGAAAACTATAGACGATAAATACCCTATTCCTAATATTAATGATGTTTTGATAAACTTGGAAAGTGTCAATATTTTACAACATTAGATTTGGACAGTGGTTTTCACCAAATTGAAATGAATCCGGAAGATATTGCAAAAACAGCTTTCAACGTAGAAAATAGGCATTACGAATTCTTAAGAATGCCGTTTGGATTAAAAAATTCTCCTTCTACCTTTCAACGTGTAATGGATAATGTTCTTAGAGGATTAGAAAATTGCTTAGTCTATCTTGATGATATAATAATATTTTCCACCTCCTTGCAAGAGCACATGGTTAATCTTAGTAAAGTTTTTCGAAGGCTAAAAGAAGCGAATTTCAAAATTCAATTGGACAAGTCCGAATTTTTAAAGAGAGAAGTAGCATATTTAGGGCACATCGTAACCCCAGAGGGCGTGAAACCAAATCCCGATAAAATACGTGCGATTCAAAAATATCCATTGCCGCGTACCACCAAAGAAATAAAAGGTTTTCTAGGTTTAGTAGGTTACTATAGGAAATTCATTCGAGATTTTGCTAATATTACCAAACCTCTAACTTCATGTTTGAAAAAAGGTGCAAAAATTGAACACACTTCAGAATTCATTAATTGTGTCAAACATTGTAAGAATCTTTTAACGAATGAACCAATTCTGCAATACCCAGATTTTTCAAAAGAATTTATCATAACCACTGACGCGAGTAACTTTGCATTGGGTGCTGTCCTATCTCAAGGAAAAATAGGATCGGATAGACCAGTTTCATACGTTTCACGAACATTAAATGACAGTGAACACAATTATAGCACCATTGAAAAAGAACTTCTGGCTATCGTTTGGGCTACAACATATTTTAGGCCATATCTCTTTGGCAGAAAATTCAAAATTGTATCGGATCATAAACCTTTACAATGGATCATGTCACTCAAAGAACCGAGTAGCAAACTTTTGAGATGGAGGTTGAAATTAGAAGAATATGACTTCGAAATCGTGTACAAAAAGGGTAATGCCAATACTAATGCCGATGCGCTTTCTCGCATCGAAAATCATAACAAAGAAATTTTTGAATACATGGAAAAATTCAATGAAGCTTTTTCAAAATCAAACTTAAATGACGATAATGAATCTATGATTGTAAACGTGGATAAATCGGTTATTCAGAACAATAAGATCGAAGATGAATTATTATCATATGAAAGATTTCTAGAACTTTATGAATCAAATAATATAAAAAACTTTTGTCACATTACTGAACGAGAAGGTGATTTATTTGAATCTCCAGAATTTTAGGTACTCACTAGCCCATTGTGTTTCAGAAGATTTATATATGGACAAAGGGATTGCATTAACATTTAAACAGAGATTTGGTCAAGTTCATAATTTGAAATCCCAAAATAAAAAAAAAAAAAGCACTGACGTGAAGTCAGTACTCTTTGGCGCGCGTGTTCACGGTGGCTAATTTGAATTGAATTGATTCAAAAATTAACAGTGCTGTATCTAAGCTGCCATCAGGATAGAGTAACAAAGTTGGAAAAGAACACAAGTGACTCTCCTTAGTCGCACAAGCTCCTAGAAGATTTGGGAGGGTCAGTATAATCCTAATCATGTTTATAGCACGCGCGCCAAAGCAGATTGACTTTTTACACTTTTTCTTTCATTGTTAAGTCAATCTGCTTTTGCGCGCGTGCTATAAACATGATTAGGATTATACTGACCCTCCCAAATCTTCTAGGAGCTTGTGCGACTAAGGAGAGTCACTTGTGTTCTTTTCCAACTTTGTTACTCTATCCTGATGGCAGCTTAGATACAGCACTGTTAATTTTTGAATCAATTCAATTCAAATTAGCCACCGTGAACACGCGCGCCAAAGAGTACTGACTTCACGTCAGTGCTTTTTTTTTTTTTCAAGTTCCTTTAACAAATATAGCTATCAATACGGTTTGGCTGTTAGTTTTACCGTAGATCAGAAAAAAATTCGGTTGTGGGTCCTCCGTTAGGGACGAAATTGCATCTTCTCCAAATCCGAACGCATTTTAATATAGATCTACCGAATATAGTTATTTATAAATTCGCCTCAGGGCCACCATACAGACATTTCAAATCGGAAACAACGCTATTTCCCCCAAACTGACTTGTGTCCGTGCACTGAATTGACATGAATATTCTCTTAAAACCTCACAATATCGGCTCATTACTCCCAACATAACCCAAACAACCCAAAACCATTCACTTCTCGTCTGCGCAAGCGCAGTATACTCGTGGCTGCAAGTCCTCCCAAAATTACACACCTCACAAAAAACTCCGATTCTCCAACACTAGTGGTTCAGGAGATATCGCTTCTTGAATCCACGCATGCGCAGACCCTCACCAGGGGATTCTATAGCGGAAAAGCACCCGCCACCCCAAAACCCCAATCCTCTCTGACGAAAGCACCACCAGTTAAATCACTGATGGTCTGCTCATGCGCATAACGAAAAATGCCCGTAAGGGGTTACATCCATTTCGAAATTAGCCCCAGGGCCACGGTACGGACACTTTAACTCTGAAACAACGCTACAGCCCCCAAACTGACTTGTCCTTGCACTGAATTGCTATGAATATTCTTTTAAAACCTCATAATATCGTCTCAGCACTCCCAACATAACCCATCCAACCCAAAAACAGTCACTTCTCTTCTGCGCATGCGCAATCTACTCGCGGCTAAAAGTCCTCTCAAAATAACACACCTTACAAAAAACTCCGATTCTCCAACACTAGTGGTTCAGGAGATATCACATCTTTAATCCACGCATGCGCAGACCCTCAACAGGGGATTCTATAGAGGAATAGCATCCGCCACCCCAAAACCCTAATCCTCTCTGACGAAAACACCACCAGTTAAATTACTGATGGTCTGCTCATGCGCATAATGAAAAATGCCTGTAAGGGGTAACATCAATTTCAAAATTGGCCCCAGGGCCACGGTACGGACACTTTGACTCGGAAACAACGCTACATCCCCCAAACTGACTTGTCCTTGCACTGAATTGCTATGAATATTCTTTTAAAACCTCATAATATCGACTCAGCACTCCCAACATAACCCATCCAACCCAAAAACAGTCACTTCTCTTCTGCGCATGCGCAATCTACTCGCGGCTAAAAGTCCTCTCAAAATAACACACCTTACAAAAAACACCGATTCTCCAACACTAGTGGTTCAGTAGATATCACATCTTTAATCCACGCATGCGCAGACCCTCAACGAGGGATTCTATAGAGGAATAGCATCCGCCACCCCAAAACCCTAATCCTCTCTGATGAAAACACCACCAGTTAAATCACTGATGGTCTGCTCATGCGCATAACGAAAAATGCCTGTAAGGGGTTACATCAATTTCAAAATTAGCCCCAGGGCCACGGTACGGACACTTTAACTCGGAAATAACGCTACATCCCCCTAACTGACTTGTCCTTGCACTGAATTGCTATGAATATTCTTTCAAAACCTCATAATATCGACTCAGCACTCCCAACATAACCCATCCAACCCAAAAATAGTCACTTCTCTTCTGCGCATGCGCAATCTACTGGCGGCTAAAAGTCCTCTCAAAATAACACACCTTACAAAAAACTCCGATTCTCCAACACTAGTGGTTCGGAAGATATCGCATCTTTAATCTACGCATGCGCAGACCCTCATCAGGGATCTGAATTATATGGAGGAATAGCATCCGCCACCCCAAAACCCCAATCCTCTCTGACGAAAACTACAGCAGTTAAAGGACTTCTCATCTGCGCATGCGCAATACGGAAAATGCCCGGAAAGGGCAGCATGAACCTCAAAAACATATGTTTCGGCATTAAAAGCAAAGTATTCCGCAAAATAGTAGTAATTTTTTTATTTTTTTCATGTCACGTGAACTTCACGAAATTTTGCAAAAGTGTTTGCTTTGGTCTTTTGCATCTAACTACTGAGTTTCAATTTAATCAGATCAGTATTTTTCGAGTTATCGTGAAAACAAAATTTTCAAATTTTCAAAAAATTTTTTTGTCACTTTAGGGCCGTCCGTTCAACACAAAACTTCGCAGGCATATAAAGGTCATGATTCTACAATCTGATGCCAAATTTCAAAAAGATCGAGTGATCGGTTCCGGAAATATTCATTAAAAACGTTTTTATTAAAAACGGCCTTAACTCCGAAACCGCTCGGTCGATTTCGCCCGTTAACGAACTTGTCCGAGATATTTACGCTACGAAACTACCCTGCAAATTTCAACGCTCTAGGTCGTTCCGTTCGAGAGTTATCGTGCTAACGGCCGGCCGGCCGGCCGGCCGGACCGGACGGACAGAATTGAATTTGACCTCGAATTCTTCATCAGGGAGTCGAACCCAATCGTTTGAGACCATTTTCGAAAAAAAATTCGAAAAATACAGACATTGTGACGAAATGATAGCACGCTGTTCCTTGCGGAACACGCGCGCAAAAAGTCGGTGAAATTGCATCAATCAATTTTAAGAACCGTAGAATTTATTATCTCATAACAAAGGAATTCAGTTACGAGAAACCTGAATATAAAACCGTCCTCCAAACACTTGTTAATCTCAGAAAATCATGTGAACAGAATGGAGATAGATACCTTGCATTACCAAGAATTTCTTGCGGACTTGATAAACTGAGTTGGCAAAAGGTATTTGAGATGTTAAAGTTTATATTCGCTGAGAGTAATATGAATATCGTAATTTATTATTTACTTGAACAGAACCAAGAAGCATTCGTAGAAGATATCAAGGCGGAAATATCGGATGACAATACTGTTCATTCCAATCGTGAGAACCCAATTCAGGAGATCCCCATTTCAGAAAAAGTATTAAATGTTTTCGACAACCATATAATTTTTGGGCGCATGTTCTAGGAGAACATCGTCCTATCATTTCGTCCAAATGTCTGTAATTTTCGAATTTCGAGCTGAAAATTGGCTAATAGACTAATTCGGACTCCCTGATCACGAATCCGGTGTCAGATCTTAGGGTGCCGTCCGGCCGGCCGGCCGGTTTCCCGGCCGTAAGAACGATAACAGGAGCACCGAAGGTCCTATCGACTTCAAACTTTCAGGGTAGGTTTCTGATCAAAATGCGACGGTTAAGTTCGTTAACGGGCAAAATCGGCCGTATGGTTTAGGAGTTATAGACATTTAAAATTTTGAGGTTATTTCCCTGATATTTCAGGAACTAAAGAAGATGTTGAATCGAAACTTGGTAGTCAGTTTGAGGATATAAACGCGCAACTTTTGGCAAAATTCTGTTATGATCGAAATGTTGGTAATTTTTAAAAAAATACTTCTTTTAATTTTTTATTTCGTGTTTCATTCGCCAGCCGAAGCTAGGGTAGAAAAATTTTTTTCCAACAAACAAAGAATTTTCGCTCAATTATCAATCAATAATTTAGAAAAAGATATAATAGAATTTTTCAAACATTATATTCGTCCGAAAATATTATACGCATTATATTTTAAGGAAGATAAACACTATCTCGATATTTGTGAAATTTTAAGGAAAACTTTCAAGCAATCTGCTTTCAATTTAGTTAAGAGCAATGACATATTAGAAGATGTAACTGATAAAGATTTACAAGTTCAAACTATTCAGTTCATGCACGAATCCAAAACTAATCATAGAGGAATTACTGAAACCATAGCTAGAATCGGAAGAACTTATTATTGGCCCAGTATTCAAAATGACGTCACTGAATACATCAATAATTGCGAAAATTGTCAGATAAATAAATACGATCGAGATCCTCCATGTCAAAAGCTTATGCTCACTCCAACACCGTCGAAACCATTCGAAATTATTCACACTGACACCTTCCAAGCTCAAAATAAAAAGTTTTTAACTATTACTGATGCCTTCTCAAAATATGCACAGGCCTACCCATTGATTTCTCTAACAGGTATCGAAGTTGTACGTTCACTTTTAATATTCATGACACATAATGGTTCGCCTTCAACAATAATAATGGACAATGGAACAGAACTAAAAAATAGTGTAATTACAGAATTTTTTAAGGTCCATCAGATCACCCCTCACTATATAACCCCTAATAACCCTCAATCGAATGGATTAATTGAAAGATTTCATTCAACACTTATAGAACATTTGAAAATAGTAAGAATTCAAGACAAAGAAACGAGTAATATTGAGAACTTAATGCCTTATGCAATTTTCGGATATAACAATTCGATCCATTCTTCCACTAAACAAAAACCTATTGATATTATTAATGGCCATCTTGATACAAAAGACCCATTGAATATCGATATTAATGAAAAATTAGTGAATGATTACATTGAAAATCATAGAGAAAAAACTAAGGAAATCTACAAAAAGTTGAACGAAGAAATAAGGAACAGAAAAATTCATATAATTGAAAAACATAATGAAAAAAGGCATGAACCTCTTAGTTATAAATCAAACACTATAGCATATCGTAAACTTAAGTCAAACATTAGAAATAAGCTCACTCCAAAATTTGCAAAAGAGAATGTTTTAACTGATGCAAATATTAAAATACATAGTGATAGTAGAATAATTCATAAGCAAAATTTGAAAAAACCAAAATCTAAATCCAAAATACTTTTGCAGGATGCTCCTAGTGCATCTCGTAGCAGCCCAGGAAATAGAAATAACGAATCTTCAAGAGAATCCAGGGATCCTCCCGATTTACCTGGGCAAAGCAAAAATTAAAACATTATACCACGATTTCATACATTTTTACGATGTCGAACCTATCAAGACGAACTAAATTATCTTCAAAATCAATATTTGTCTGTAAAAGAATCCCTTCTAAACAAACCGAATAGTATATTTTTTAAAGAATTGGAAAATCATGGAAATATTTCTGAATATCAATTTAATATTGCGAAACAAAAATTGAATAGTGTAATACCGAATGGTAGAACAAGAAGA
The DNA here is from genome assembly GCA_937662695.2 of Halyzia sedecimguttata. Lineage (NCBI taxonomy): Eukaryota > Metazoa > Arthropoda > Insecta > Coleoptera > Coccinellidae > Halyzia > Halyzia sedecimguttata. The sequence continues at coordinate 968,436 of OW569416.2, read as the reverse complement.
GGTTTAATTAATGGCCTAGGTACAATTATCAAAAGTATCTCAGGAAATTTGGACGCTGACGATGCAGTTTATTATGAAAAAGCTCTTAGGAACCTTCAGGACAACCAAAAAGAAGTAATTTCAAAGTTAAATTCTGAAATTTCGTTAACGGGAGAAGTGATTGATAATTTCAATAAAACTATCTCTATACTTCAACAGAATCAAAAAATGATAACTTCCCAGTTCGAAAAAATCTATGGAAAATTCAATAAGCTTGAGGATAATTTTTATTATTTCATGAGAATTAAAAATATTATGGATCAAATTGGAACATCAGTCAATATTGTTATGACAATGATCGACGAAATTGAAAATGCTATCAGTTTCTCAAAATTAGGAATTCTACATCACAGCATAATCAAAATTTCCGAATTGAAATCAGTCATTATGAAAATATCAAAACAATATCCCAGGATAATTTAATGTTCATGAACGAAGAAGACTTTCATAATTTTTATGAACTAATCAAAGTTGATGCATACAAAATTCAATCCAGAATTGTTTTCATTTTACATTTTCCAATTATGAATTCTCAATCATTTTCTCATTATCATCTGTATTCCATTCCAACGATCAATAACACTATAATCTTACCCCAAAACAGCTATCTGACATTGAATGAAAAACTGTATCAGTATACCTCGTCCTCTTGTGTAAAGATGCAAAACATATTCTACTGTGAGGAGAACAATCTAGTCGAAGGTGCCAAGGTGGAAGACTGTATTTTTCAACTACTTCAGCTGAAGAATCCATTTGGGAAATGTCAACAGCATTCAGTAGTAATCAATGAAAATGTTATCCAGAGAATTGACAATTCAAAATTTATTGCAATCATCCCTCAAGAAACCAAAATTCAAACTTCGTGCAAGAAGAAAGATTTCACCCTACTGAATGGAAATTTTCTAATCACAATTCCAAAAGGATGTTATTTTGAGACGGAAGAAGAAAAGTACTTCAACGACAAAGAGGTCATCGAAAGACAGCCGATGCTACTCCCTAGAATTGTAACCAATTGGACTTCGTCAAAAATCAACAACCTCAAAATTCAATTGAAAAATGTTCCGCTTGACCAGATCCACAACCTCAAGAGGAAACAAGAAGAAATTCGGCCCATCATGGAAGAATCTCAACCAAGAAGTTCATTCCAAGGAGAACTTATTGGAATTTTGTACATATTATTTTTTTTATCATTACTATTTTCTGTTACAAGAAAACAAAAGAATGCTGGAATTCCAGAAAACCAACTGCAGGACCGGAACCGGAAGCGGCCGTCCAACAAACCAGCAAAACCTCCCCCAACACCCCGTGACGCAACTTCTGGGAAGGGAGGAGTTATACGTTTAGATCCAGGAGATCCCAACACAACCTAATGCTGACAGGGACATTCCCACTCTGGCCATTCTGCTGAATGGCATATTTCCAACATAGATATATTGAACCCTTTCTTCATACTAGTTAGTCTTGACATATTCGGGATCGCGAATTTATGTACGAATCGTCCGTCACATTTTCCATCCTTTGTAAATAGTAAATAAATGTTTTTTAAAAAGTCAGTAGCTCACTACTAAAACATAATTCGCGCCAAAAAAGTTACTGAGAATGGAAGTTGAAGTTATACGTTGATGACACAATTTTAGCGGTCCCAGAAGACAAAACAGCCGAACTTCTCAATACTTTCAATACATATCATAAGCGGATACAGTTTACGATTGGCAGGGTGGGGACACAGAGCGGTACTTGAAAATTCGTGGAATCGCATGCGACTTCGGGGGCGGATAGCAGCCCTATCATGCATATTTTATATATGCGATTTTTGGTGAAATGATTTATATTGATGATTTTTACCTTCTGTATAGTTTATGGAAAATTCGAATATCTAAAAAACGTTTGCCTAACCCTTTAATAGCAGACAAGTCCTTTGATCGCACAAGACATCGTCTGTCGGGACCGCTAGTATAATATAATGAATTGATTCTTACCGCAATGATTTTTCATTGCTCACCTCGAGAGTTTACAATTATATTAAATATTACTGGTAATTAGTAGTTCATATTATTTTCGAATGGTACCTAGGACCAGGCACCAAGATTGCCCTCAGATTATTTCATCATTTTAATAAGAGGTTTCAGACCGACCCTTCGAATTTCATTTCAATATTTTCTATGCAAAATAATTTCTGTAAGATATCGATAGTTCTTATGGAACAACTGTATATATTATGAGTGCAGGAAGAATTGTGTTTATCTTTGTAACATATGTGTTGTAGCTGTGTACATTTTATTCGGCAGTTGGAAATAAAGTTTCTTCGAGAAAAGGTAGTTTCAATATTTGATGTGAATATCGCCTCATATTAGGTCCGATATATCACAGAGTGGCGACGAGTATTTTTTTAAGTGAAATTATAGTATCAGCCAGTGTTCAAAATGAATGATGCAGTGCAATATTCTGGTTATATTCAAGAGTTCAATCCAGTGCATTCAGACTGGTCGATCTACAAAAAACGGCTGGAAAACTACTTTGTGGCTAACAATATACAGGATAATGGTCGTAAACGTGCAATTCTTCTAAGTTTTCTGAATGAACAGGCATACAAATTGTTGCACGATATGTGTATTCCCACTGATCCAGAGTCTAAATTGTATGAAGCCATAATTAAATTGATGGATAGTCATTTTCAACCCAACATATTAGTGTTTGCAAGTAGAGAAAAATTTTTCGAGAGCAGGAAAGTGCCGAATGAAACACCTAGAGAATGGGCAGCAAGACTACGCAATTTAATATCTACATGTGGATTCAATGGTGAGGCTGAAATTGAAAGAGCATTGGTTGATCGCTTCATTATTGGTTATGAACGAGGTGCTGTTAAAGATCGTCTTTTCGAAGAAAAAGCCTCCGTCACATTTTCGAAGGTGGTCGACATAGCTTCAGCAAAATCTTCAGTTCCGCCATATTGTTAAACAGTGATGAAGAAGGAGACAGAAATCCATTACGCAGGCGTCAGCAATAAGTGCAGAAACCCGGCGCAGCATTCCCAGTCCACCTCCAAAAATTCTGGTCATAGAAGCAGCGTTTTCAATAAACCGAAGAAATATTCAGCGCAGACTGACCTCAGATGTTTAGTCTGTGGTAGGAAAAATCATAATAAAGATAAGTGTTTTTATCGAAATTATTCTTGCAATATTTGTAATCGAAAAGGTCATGTAGCACCAATGTGTCCAAGTAAAAAACAATCGAATGATTCTAATAATTTTTTGGAAGAAAATTCACTTTTCAAATTAGACGATGAATCCGGTGGAATTTCAATCACTATTTCGATTCATAACAAGATTTCACTTTTCATTTGGACACAGGGGCTAGTTATTCTGTTGTTTCACAGAGATTTTATGAAGAAAATTTTTACAAAAAAGAATTGAAACAAACAAATAAAATTTTCAATCTTTACAATGGTGATAAAATTAAACCATTGGGTTTCATCACATGTAATATTGGTTATAAAAATGTATGTAATACTTTAAAAATTTTTGTTATAGAGAATGGTGGTCCACCGCTTCTGGGACGCGATTTTTTTAATCTGTTCGAATTAAACATTTTTCAAATGAATTCGGAATATCCTAAAGATTTAAAACTTTTAATTTCTAAATATAATAGTTTATTTTCCTCTGAACTAGGCACATTCAATAAAGGAAAAATTTCAATCCAATTTAAACCGGAGGAGAGAATTTCTCCCAAATTTTTCAGAGCAAGAGCGTTGCCCTTTGCATTACGTGATAAAGTAGAGAAGGAATTGCAACGATTATGTGATTCGAAAATTATTGAACCTGTTGAATATTCGGAATGGGAAACACCGATTGTTCCTGTATTAAAAAAAGATGGTTCAGTTCGTTTATGTGGAGATTTCAAGGTAACACTTAATCCTTTAATCCAAGTAGATCCTTACCCTTTACCGAAAATTGAAGATTTATTCGTCAAACTACAGGGGGGCCAACATTTTACAAAACTAGATTTGTCAAATGCGTATCAACAAGTTTGCTTGGATGATGAATCGAAAAAGTATATGACGATTACCACACATAAAGGTCTGTATCGCTATAATCGAGCACCTTTCGGTATCGCGAGCATACCTGGTAAATTTCAAAAATACTTAGAAAGTCTATTGAAAGGAATTAGTGGTGTGGTCAGTTTTCTGGATGATATTCTTATCACGGGTAAAGATAGAGAGGAGCATTTGGAAAGATTGGAAAAGGTACTATCGCGATTATACGAAGCAGGTCTTAAATTATCTTTACAAAAGTGTGATTTTTTTCAATCAAAGGTAACTTACCTGGGCTTTGATATTGATAGACATGATTCACATACATCAAATTCTAAAGTAGAGGCAATTCTCAAAACACCAGTTCCAACCAACATTACTTCTCTCAAATCATTTTTAGGTTTGATTAATTATTAAGTACGGAAAATTTGTTAAAAACCTTTCAATGTTATTGTTTCCCTTATATAATTTACTTAAACAGAATGTAAAGTGGCAATGGTCTTCAGAATGCCAAGTCGCTTTTGATAAAGTAAAAAGAATTTTATCCTCGGCTCCGGTGTTGATTCATTTCAAGCCGGAATTACCTTTACGTTTAACCACAGACGCTAGTGATGAAGGAATAGGAGCTCTGATATCTCATAGATTACCGGATGGTTCGGAAAGGGTTATATCGTATGCATCCAGAACCTTATCATATGCGGAACGTAGTTACCCAATTATAGAAAAAGAAGGTTTAGCGGTTGATTTCAGATTGTCGAAATTCCATAATTATTTATTCGCTCGGAAATTCACGCTAGTAATTGATAATAACCTTTGTCATATATTTTCCACCCCGACAAGAAAATTCCACAGTTTTCTGCCAATAGGTTGCGAAGATGGGCTTTTATTCTTTCCAGTTTTCAATATGATATTGAGACCATTAAATCAGAAAATAATTTAGCTGATTCTTTATCTCGATTACCCCAACCTTTTTCGGAATTTTCTGCGGAAGATGTTGAATTAAATTTTTTCGATTATTTTTACGATAATGATCATTTTCCCATCGACGTAAAAGGAGTCAGGCTGGCAACTGAATCAGATAGAACTTTAAAGATGATTAAAAATTTGTTAAGGCATGGGTGGTCAACTAAAAAAATTTATTCACTCGATGATAAAATCCGTCCATTCTATAAAATAAGACACGAGATAAGTATTGAATCAGATTGTTTAATGTGGAATAATAGAATCATAATTCCTGAAAGAATGTGGAAAGATGTTCTGAATAGTTTGCATTTGAGCCACATGGGTATGGTAAAAATGAAAAGTCTGGCTCGATCGTATTTTTGGTGGCCAGGGTTAGACAAAGGAATAGAAAATCTTTGTAGAAATTGTGAAGATTGTTCAGTACATAAGAAGTCACCTGAAAAGGCTATTTCAAATTCTTGGTCAGGGCCAACTGAACCGTGGAGAAGACTTCACTTAGATTTTTTGGGTCCTTTTTTGGGCAAACATTTTCTCATTATTTTATGTGCGCATAGTAAATGGATTGAAGTTTTTCCAACGTCGTCAATTACATCGTCTCTAACGATTGATATCCTGAGATCTTGTTTTGCAAGATATGGGTTACCTAAGCAAATAGTAACCGACAACGGTTCATCATTTTGCTCTAAGGAGTTTGAAAATTTTTATCTGCAAATCAGATAACTCATACGACTTCACCTCCCTATCACCCCGCTTCGAACGGTGCAGCAGAAAATGCAGTGGGCACAGTGAAAAACGCGTTGAAAAATGCCTTAGGTAAAGAAAAAAAAATCAGTGTAAATTTAGCATTGAGCAATTTTTTGTTTGATTATCGTTCGACACCACATTGCAGTACAAAAGTAACTCCTGCCAGTATATTTTTTAAGAGAGAGTTAAGGACTCGTTTTGATTTGTTATTGCCTAATGAAGAGAGTATTTCGCATAATTTTTCAGAAAATAACACAGATTTAAAAGATCATATCTCAGAAGCACAATCGAGACAGTCATATTATCATAGAGGTCGAAGATTTCTTATTTTTAAGCCAGGGGATGTATTGCTAGTGCGTGATTATCGAAAACCAAACAGTGTTGAGTGGATTAAGGCAGTTATATTTGAAGAAATTGGTAAATTACTGTACACTGTGAAAGTCTCAGAGTTGAATGGTATTTTGTGGAAAAGACACCTGAATCAAATCAAAAGTTCAGGTTATAAGTTATCTGCAATTGTAAATACTAAGAATGAGAATGAGGTTCAGCATTCAAATTCTGAGGAAACAAGAGATAATCCATCTGGAGAAACAGAGATAATTGTAAGACCTAAGAGGGTGGTCAAACCTCCAGATCGATTGAATTATACATGATTTCTGAATTTTGGAATTTTCTGAATATCTTTTTATTTAGGGGGGAGATGTAAGATATCGATAGTTCTTATGGAACAACTGTATATATTATGAGTGCAGGAAGAATTGAGTTTATCTTTGTAACATATATTGTGTTGTAGCTGTATACATTTTATTCGGCAGTTGGAAATAAAGTTTCTTCGAGAAAAGGTAGTTTCAATATTTGATGTGAATATCGCCTCATATTAGGTCCGATATATCACAATTTCCATCCCCGATTATTTATGTATTATGTATACAGGATGAGTCATGAAGTTGTAGATTAAATTTAACCATTAAACGCTTTTTGCGCGTATGTTCTGGGGAACATCGCATTATAGTTTTGCCCAAATGTCTGTAACTTTCGAATTTTTTGACGAAATTGGTCTCAAAAGATTTAGTTCGACTCCCCGATGAAGAATTCGAGGTCAAATTTGATTCTGTCCGTCCGGCCGTCCGGCCGTCCGTTGCCACGATAATTTGAGAACGAAAAGTGCTAGCGACTTAAAATTTTCAGGGTGGGTGGCGCATCGCAATACGACGGACAAGTTCGTTAATGGGTATAATCGGCCCAGTGGTTTCCGAATAATAATTTTGTTTTCAACCAATATAAATCCGATCGAATTGAAACTTGGTGAGTAGTTGTAGAATATGAACCTAAGCACGTTTGTGAAATTTTGGGCGAATCGTATGGCTAGAAAATTTTAAAAAAATTATTAAAAAATATTTTTTTGTCACGATAACCTGAGAACGGAAAGAGATAGCGGCTTGAAATTTTCAGGTTAAGTTGTGCATATGAATGCCACATTTGAGATTGTTTATGAGCATAATCGACCAAACGGTTTCAGAGTTATAGCCATCTGAAATTTGGTGGTTTTTTGTTCCTCATTAACTCGAAAAATACTGAACCGATTGAATTCAAACATGGTTATTAGTTGTAGAATGCCAACGCAAAAATGTTTGCGAAATTTGGTGAGGATAGCATTTGTAGAAAATTTTTAATAAATCATTGAAAATAAAAAAAAAAATCTATATATCAGTAACTATACGTTTGAAATTGCTGAAATTTTGCAAGAGCGTTCATTACCTAACTCTACTGCCAAGTTTCAAGTTTTAACACGATCGGTTGAATATTGTTGGAGATTCGAGCATTCTTGTGTGAGTTCAGTAGATGGGTGACCGTTGCCTCGATAACTTTCGAACCAAAGGAGATAGGGACTTGCAATTTTCAGGGTAGGTTGCGTATCCGAAAGGGAGAGTTGAGTTTGTTTTTGGGCATAATCGGTTTAACGGTTTCCGAGTTATATCCACCTGGAATATTGTTTCCTTGATAACTCAAAAAATAAATATTCGATTGAATTGAAGCTTGGTAACTAGTAGTAGAAAATCAACACAAAGACGTGTTTAAAATTCTGTAAGAACCGTACTCCTAGAAAATTTGAAAAAAATGACGAAAAAAAAAATTTTAAGAACCGCGCCTCCAGAAAATTAAAAAAAAATCACGAAATATGGGGAAATTTTTGAAGGTAAAATAAAATTAGATAAACTTTAAAGAATTAAAAAAAAAATTGGTTCAAGCACTGACGTGAAGTCAGAAGCTTTTGCGCGTATGTTCTATTGTCCATTCTTCTGTATTGGACACCCTTAATCGAATTTACCATGGTAAATTATGTTGTCCATTCTCCTGTATTGAACACTTAATTCGAATTTACCATGGTAAATTCGAATTGAGAGTGTCTTATACAGGAGAATGGACAACATAATTTACCATGGTAACTTCGATTAAGGGTGTCCAATACAGAAGAATGGACAATAGAACATACGCGCAAAAGCTTCTGACTTCACGTCAGTGCTTGAACCAATTTTTTTTATCTACCATTTTTTCAAATTCGGCTCAGGTGAAATGATATAGGCTGTTGAATTCTCAAAAGAAATGTTGGTGTGAATTTTTTCATAACTATGACACATATTCTACAACTATAATATTGTTTCAACTTCTTGTAGTATCCTAGTTATGGACTCGTGGATTTATAAAAACAAATGAAATTATCAAAAAGATGAACTTCATCTTAAGTCATTTCAAGAATATTCAATCACTTCAGAAAATTGAATTTTTCTTCATTGAATGTTATAAAATCTGAAATTACGGAGATTTAAATACTTATGGATCCATCACTGAGATTTGAAATCCTTTAATTAAAACTCTCGACTATGATATGACTATTGGAAAGGATCAGCCAACTGTTGTTCTCCCATCCTGCTGTTTTGAAAGAGGTGCGACTGGCTGGCTAAGGTCCAATAAGTCCCGTGGAAGACCCCGTTACTGCCAATGAGTCTACAAGGGCTTCACACGAGATGAGAGTAGGCGAGAGCATAAAAAATTTCGTCTCGTTCTCACCAATTCCCAAAAAATTAAGTCTCGTTTAAGTCTCGTTTTCGTCTCGTTCTCGTCTCGTTATCAGTTATCTGGTCTCGTCTCGCTTAATTGTGAATAACGATTATACATGTTATAATATGTATATGAACGAAATGGTTTATAATAATGAATAATTTTGTAAAGCTATATTTATTACGCTCTTACACAAAAATATTCGTACATGTACATATTATTTTCAATTTTGAACACTGTTAATTTCATCTTTAGAATTTCTCGATGACCAAGAATTCAAATATAGTCCCGCTCGCATCACAAGATCTTTCAATTATGTAAGTGTTTTTACCATGATCACACCTGCTGTAGAAAATCATCTTTCTAGTGGTACGAATGTAGCCATTAATAAATCACCGGCCATTTTGGAAAGTGTAGGAAGAACTTCTTCATCACTTTCCACCACTGTGAAATATTCCTATTTGCTCTTTCTAACAGCAAATATTTTCCAAACTCAGCTTTCCAATATTTCGAAGGTTTGTTGATGTTATAGAGGCATAATGATGTCGATACATTGTTTAATAGAATTGGACAAATTGGTATTGTTTTCAATGAATACCTTCTCAGTGGGTAGATCATTGAGGGTGTTCTTGTCGTATTCCTCATAACACTTTTCGAAACATTGAACAGCTTCATTTGTTTACTAGTTTTATTATATGCACTTCCACAGATGTATACAATAATTGATCACATATTCATTACGGTTTCTGACGTATTTGAATGGAGTTTATCTTCAGTTTATCTACTGAATTCTATTGAATTGGATAAACGGAAGATAAACCACATATTATATTCCTCAGAAGCCGGCCCTACAAGAAGCACAAGAAAGAACAATAAATTTCTCCAGATGTTCAAATAGAAAGGAAATTTTAAAAGCATTGGGATTAAGAGGCAATACAAGTTTTCCGTTAAGTATTGAATTGATAATCGCATCAGTGTTTATGGTTGTGAATTCTATTTTTCCTTGAAAAAGAATCTCAATTATCGCAAGTCCATAACAAACATAATAATTAATAATCTTTTAAAAAATCGTGTATTTCTAGAACGACTGATGTGTAACACAGACAAAATATATTGTTAATTATAGTGGAAATTCTTCATATTCAATTGTTCTCTGTGGGTGTTGAAAAAGGTCGAGTCGTATATATGAAAAGTTGACTGTATTAAATAAGACAATCTTCCAGGCAGAACATTTTGAGCCAGAGAAACGCTTTCAATAGTAAACATGTTTATTACTGAGTAATTCATAGACATAAACTCAACTGAGAGTAATGAATCAATCTTGAAAAAAGTACATTCAAACCTAAAATATAAAAATCTGCATGGATAAATATTTATGATAAGAGATACGTTACTAAAGGAACAGAAATATTTCACAGATAGTCACAAGAGTTGATATTTTGTAAAATATATTGTTCTTTATGTAGACCTTTCCTAAGTTTTTGAATGAAATGTTCGTAAAAGAATTTAACGAGACCAAAAACGAGACTCTCGTGTTGGGCTGTATTTGGTCTCGGTATCGCCTGTAATATTTTTCAAAACGTCTCGTCTCGTCTCGTCTCGCTTTTACGAGACGAGAACGAGACGAGACGAGATAAATCTCTCTCTCGTGTGAAGCCCTAGAGTCTACCTCCTCATTGCCTCCTATGCCCGAGTGGCTCGGTACCCAGATGAGCTGTAGGCTGCAGTGATCTTCCAGTTCAGCAAGTGTAGTTCGGCATAGCCCTGCATAAGCAGGGACATTCCGTTGTAGGAAGCTAGGGCCTTCATGGTTGCTTCGCTATCCAAAAGGATCTTAATTGATCTGTGATCCCATCCTTTTTCAAGAGCTTCGCGCAGTGATCAGTGGCGAAAATTAAAATTTCTTCTTGAAAGACATTGGCCAATATAGATATTCTGATGGAATCTCCATTAGCAATTGGCATCCACTGACCCTCGCTCCCACCCCTTGGGTGGCAACGGAGCGATCTGTGAGCCAACAAGGACCAGCAGTGGGGTTCCAGAGATAGTCCAATTGTTTCTACTGAGAAGGAGGATACGGTAGGGCAAATCTGTATAGGTTTTGCATATCCTTATTTTTTCCATATTGTCCTGAAGCCTGGAAGCAACACATGCCCAAGCGTCGTCTTATCTAGGTGGCAAATCCATACGCTTGTTGCGGACAGTATCCATGTATGTACATGGATTTTCTGATTTATTTATTTCCATACTGTTCGCCTTGTTGAATGTGGTGACCACAATTGAATTGAACTAAACTACACGGTTCCGAGTCATCGCTCTAATCAATTGAGCCAACCTAGCATGGTGAATCAAGAACTCAACTCAATAGTTTTTAAATGGTTCAATGGCAGTACGGCTTTTATCCGCAAACTTATTTTTCCACAATATTTAAGATCATTAACCAGTTTTCAATTTAAAATACTGTGTAGTTGTAATAATCCGTGAAGGAATGGAGAAAATCGGTACTTTTTGCTGAGGAAATAATAGAATTCTGCTTGAAATAAGTAGTATTTTTTGTCACATTGATACATTTTTTCAGCTTTTCCACATATTTTCTATATACTGAGAATTGATCATAGATATTTCCCGTGAAGATATTCAAATCCAACAATTATTATTTACACATTTCAACTGTCAATTTATCATGTAGAAATATTTTATGCCACTCGTTACCATAGGCTGAACTTTTTGGAATAAAAAAAACCCATTGAGAATATCTGATCCCTTATGCAATATTTCCAATTTTTAGTCGAACGAATGAAATATGGAACTAGCAAATCAACATTGTTCGAAATGATTCTCCGTTTTAACGAGCTCAATATTCATTAAATTCTGGGTTCAGTCGGGGGAAAAAATATGCGAACTTTGTTTATTGGGCTCGCTTACAAAGGAAGCAAACAACATTGTCCAGTGGTATATGATATGATGTCAATTGTCCACATCCAAGGATATATGAAACGATGTAGCATTATGGCACGATGTTTACGTGACGCAAGCAGTTCACAGGCTATGAGTATGTTCAGTGGTTTTAGAAGAGCCGAATAATAGGAGTGTCCTTGAATTCGCTCTGACGTATAGTTAAAAAGAATAAAATGTCTTATATTATGTGTTATGAAACATTTATGATACGATAATTTCATTTTTCAACATATTCGTTGCTATTGTTATTTGAAATGAAGTACAGTGTTTCCGAGCAACCAAGCGGAACTTTTCTTTTATATTAAACTTGGCGCATCAAATATTACAAGCACTGACGTGAAGTAAGGAGCTTTTGCGCGTATGTTCTATTGTCCATTCTCCTGTATTGGACACTTTTAATCGAATTTACTATGGTGAATTCTATTGTCTATTCTCCTGTATTGGACACTCTTAATCGAATTCACCATGGTAAATTTGATTAAGATTGTCCAATACAGGAGAACAGACAATAGAATTCACCGGAGAATTCGATTAAGAGTGTCCAATACAGGAGAATAGACAATAGAATTCACCATGGTAAATTGGATTAAAAGTGTCCAATACAGGAGAATGAACAATAGAACATACGCGCAAAAGCTCCTGACTTCACGTCAGTGCTTGAAAAATTTTTATTTTCGTGAAGTCAGGATCTTTTGCGTGTATGTTCTATTGGCCATTCTCCTGTATTGAACACTCTTAATCGAATTTACCATGGTAAATTATATTGTCTGTTCTCCTGTATTGGACACTCTTAATCGAATTTATCATGGTGAATTCGATTAAGAGTGTCCAAAACAGGAGAATAAGCAATAGAATTCACCATGGTAAATTTGATTAAAAGTGTTCAATACAGGAGTATGGACAATAGAACATACGTGGAAAATCTCCTGACTTCACGTCAGTGCTTGCATCCATTTTTTTTTCGTGAAGTCAGGATAGAAAGCTATGATGAAAAAATTAACTCATTATTGTCTACCTTGAATTCTTCTTTAGGAGAAGAATACATAGTTATTGTAGAAAAATATTACTGGAATTAATGTGATATTTAAAGGAAATTATAAGTTTAGTTACTAATTGAATGAAATTCAGTTGAATTCCAGTAATATTCAATTACTTATTCTTAACCAATAAATGCCCATTGATAGATCTAAAGGTGTTGAGGTGAAACATAAAGATATATTTTCATTAGTGATAGAAAAACAGGCCTAAAGTTCCTCTCTACCCATCAAATTGACCAATGAGCCTCTCACCTTACAAGATCAGAAAGTGTGGTTAATTTAAAGTTAAGTTTTGAAGCCTTCGGCAGAATTTCAGCGATATCATATTGAAAATAATACATAACCTTCCTGGTGATTTCCGCTCAAACCGGAAGTCTCAGTTGGCGGACTTTTGTATTATTTTTTATCATTTTTGATGCACCAAGAATTATGCTGATTGAAAGTTTTCGATAAAATACATAAAACATCCTGTACTTCTTAAACGAATATAATCAGGACATATTTCGAACACTGATTTAGACTCACCAAAATATTGCGCACCTGCACTGAGAGCTTGTACAATCGTTCGTGAAACACCCTGTATACAGGAAATTTTTCGTACATTGAGTGAAATCTGAAAGTTCAATAAATCTTGCAATAATGAAATTACAGAAATTGGTAGTTATATCACTCTCCTCTGTCGCTTTCATTTACCTTTTCTGAAATTAATAAAATCCTGGAACGGAGTAGCATAATTTTTGACATTGGTTTTTTTAAATAAGTTCACCCGGTTCGTGAATGCCGAAAATTTTGTTTTGCCCTCAACAACAATTCAACAAAAAAATTAAGTAAAATTGCTTGGCAGAGGATCATTAATATTTCAACCAGTGTAGCTGGTATACCAATTCCTATATTCTATAAGCCTCTGAAATTATAATTCTCCGAATATTGATTGAAAACTTAATTGGTAGGATTGTGTTTTCTGTACAATCGACTACAAGGTCAGGAATAATTATTCTCGAACAAATTATTCCGAAAACAAATAATTCCGGAACCTATCTTCGACCTCGAAGACAGCATTGGAGAACCACCAAAAAAAGTATCACATAATCCTTGAGGATTTTCCCGGTGGAAACATGAAAAAATTTAAATTTTGTCGGTTTCAAACCTGTCTACTGAAATAACCAATATCTCAGGTCAGCAATCCACAGTAAAATGATCCATGAAAAATTTCAGAAATATCAAATGAAACTGGAAAATATAATCAGAACTGCACTGAGGTCCACATTTGAAATATCATTTTCTATCATTTGCCTACCACCTTCCTCGGTAAAACATGAGAAAATCAATGTCGGAATGTCATACAAAAGGTACGGAAAGATTCAGAATACATTAATATACTATACAGGGTGAGTCTTTGAGTTGTATATTAATTTTAACCATAAATTACTCTCGTCTAATAAAACACTTTTTTCGGCAACCGTCCGGGAAGTACCCACTTCCCGGACGCTTTTTCTTTGAGAAAGAAGCATTTCCCGGCCTAGTCCGGGAAGTACGTACTTCCAGGACTAGGCCGGAAGAATCACGTCGTTTTGGTCATTGTAAATATGAAAATCTTGGTAGGTATATTTTTGATAAATGAAGTTACCATAGCACTGAGAAAACGGCTGACAGTTCATATAAAATTAGTTGTCAACATGTGATATTTTCTGTTCTGTTTAATTTGACTAAGAATCAAAATATATAAAAAAGAAATGTGTCATCTCAATGATTTGTTATTCTACACGGTTGCCGAAAAAATATTGTACGCAACACGCCGGAAAAAGGTTTTTTGGACTCATAGACTTCTAGGACTCGCTTACGCTCGTCCTAGAATTTTGTCTATTCGTCCAAAAAAACCCTATTTTCCGGACTCAAATGACGTAAATTACTATTTTCGGCGACCTTTATGAAAATTCACATTTTACGTTCAAATTTGTGGCCGTAAAATCGACTATTATTGAAGGCAAGTACTTTGCGGACGATAAAATACTTTTTCGTTGACCTCTATGAAAAGGGACATTTTACGTACTAATTTTCGGCCATAAAATCCACTATTATTGAAAGCAAGTACTTTGTGAACGAAACAGTACTTTTCGTTCGCAAAATTACTTTCACGTCCGCTGTGGTCACTATGAATTCGGCACGATATGGTTCAATACAAATATAAGTGCCTGTATGAATACCTGTCAGTACTGTGGTCACTATGGATATGGCATGATACGATTCAATACAAACATAAGTGTATGTGTCATTTGCTTTGTATCTGTCATTTACTATTGTGAAATTATTTAGGAGGTGCGAAATTCGTTAAATTATGTAGGGGTCGACGAAAAAATGTAATATGCACCTCAGCGAAGAGCTGTCTATTGTATCGACTGCTTCCTTTGCAGACTCGACTATAATAGTGTAACGGTTGAATTCGCCTAACTGCGACCATTCGGTCGGTGAGTCTGAGAACACCTTATACAGGGTGGTCCAGATCTTAACCAAGAAATTTTAACCACGTATTCTACATCAAAAATAAACCCTAGTTTATCATATAAACATATGTCGAGAAATGCTTCCTCTCCGAGATACAGGGTGTAAGAATTATTAGAAAAAAAAAAAAAAATTTTCCTTTACTTGGAACATCTTCTTTAAATTCGTATTTGAGTGTGACTATTAACGCTTATTTTTTCGTAATTACACATTTTTTACAAAGATAGTCTTATTATTACGAGTATTATTATTATGTACCATATCAAATTTTACCGATTTGCTCATGCATGAGAGTGTTTAATTTTTTTACTCGGGAACGGTGCCTCGTACGTCAAAAAGTCAGGAGAATGAATTTGCTTCAAATTAAATAAGGATTTAAAGAATAAATTTTATTGTTGAAAAAACCAGTGGCGTATCATTTTTTTGTCTAAAAATATTCAGTCTCGATGCAGTAAGGACACCACTGGTGAAATAAAAAAAAATTATTTTATTCAAAAAGTGCCTCTCGATTCTTAAAACCTCTGTCCCAAATTTCATAAAAATATTTTAAGAAGTGTAAAAGTTATTAATAAAAAACATTTTTTTTCTATAATTTTAACACCCTGTATCTCAGAGAGAAAGCATTTCTCGACATATATTTATATGACAAACTAGGGCTTATTTTTGACGTAGAATACGAGGTTAAAGTTTCTTGGTTACGATCTGGACCACCCTGTATATTATGGCCGCGAGCAGTTGTCGTCGTGTGTCATCGGCATGTCAGCTGGCTATGCGCGATACCACGGTGTCAGCTTCCTTTTTGGAGATTTGACCCCGCTGAGAGAAACATGTTCATCGTTTGATAAAATAAATTTCCAGGTTCTTCACTGAGGTTCAATCTTTAATAATTTGTTTATCTGTGGCGATTAATGAGAATCGGTGAGTATTGTTGGTCAGACGGTTGTTATTTAATTTTGTTGCCAATTTAATTGTTTTTTATTTGTTTTAATTGAAAGGAATGAACAGAATACCGTAAGATTTTTCACACCGCCATACTTGATATCACGTAGTTTTTCATTTGAAGTATCTGATGAATCGATTTACCTCCTTAATTGTTTTGTTTCGTTTTATGTTTTATGATTTATTAATGGATTTCAAACGTTTCGCTATTTCTTGCTTTCTCTGATTTTCTTTTTTCGATTTATCTGTACCGATGGCTTTCCTTCTGAACATGTTTGTGACATTTTTTCTTCTCTAAGTTCTCGTAATGTGAATTAGTCAGTGTCCGACCGAAACTGGTTTTTCAGGCGAAACCGAAACCGAAACCGAACTTTCGGCCAGGGTCTCAGTTTCGGCCGAAACCGAAACCGAAACTTCATATTTCATACTGAAATCTACTGTATTTGTTACAATTTCATTTGCATATACATAACAAATCAAATCCAAAAGCTCTCAAAAAATCACCCGTTATTACATAAAGATATATTCTCATTAGTGATAGAAAAACTGGCCTAGAATTCCTTTCTACCCATCACGAGATTTAATATCCACAAATGAGCCTCTCACCTTACAAGATCAGAAGCCTTCTGCAAAATTCGAAGGTCCCCTCTCGCAAATATACTCCTCTGAAGGCACATGGATCTCTTGAAGAAGAATCGCCTCTCTATTCCTCAAAGATATTCACTCTTGTTCATAGAAATCCCTTCAATATTTAGTTGCCTCCTCCTAAGGAGGATCTCTTTCAAAACCAGGTCTGACCACTAATGTAGGGCTATCATCTAATCTCCTATAGATTAGTGATGAAATAACACGATTTTACCATGAATATATATGTATAATAATATGTCATCATGACATTCATATTTTATTTTTGGAGGTTCTCGCAAAAATACGACCATAGACAACATATCATACGACGATTCGCATCCACCTACCGAACTCACAAAAGGCTGCTCGGTTCTCCAACAATATATATCCGATCGTGTTCAAACTTGGAATTCTGCAGTAGAGTTAGGTTCTGCAGGCTCTCCCAAAATTTCAGCCATGCCGGACGAATAGTTTATGATATATAGAATTTTTTTCAATTATTTTTAATTATTTTTTTTTTAATTTTCTAGTTATACCATCCTCACGAAATTCTGCAAAAATTTTCGCGTTGGCATTCTACAACTAATAACCATGTTTGAATCCAATCGGTTTTGTATTCTTCGAGTTAATGGGGAACAAAAAACATCCAAATTTCAGAAAATTTCAGATGGCTATAACTCTAAAACCGTTTGGACGATTATGCTCATAAGCAAACTCAAATGTCGCATTCAGATGCACAACCTAACCTGAAATTTTCAAGCCGCTATCTCTTTCCGTTCTCAGGTTATCGTGACAACAAAAATATTTTTTAATAATTTTGTAATAATTTTCTAGCGATACGATGCTCACTAAATTTCATAAACGTGCTTAGGTCTATATTCTACAACTATTCACCATGTTTGAATCCAATCGGTTTTGTATTCTTCGAGTTAATGAGGAACAAAAAACATCCAAATTTCAGAAAATTTCAGATGGCTATAACTCTAAAACCGTTTAGACGATTATGCTCATAAACAGACTCAAATGTCGCATTCAGATGCACAACCTAACCTGAAATTTTCAAGCCGCTATCTCTTTCCGTTCTCAGGTTATCGTGACAACAAAAATATTTTTTAATAATTTTTTAATAATTTTCTAGCGATACGATTCTCACAATATTTCATAAACGTGCTTAGGTCTATATTCTACAACTATTCACCAAGTTTAAAATTCGATCGGATTTATTTTGGTTGAAAACAAAATTATTACTCGGAAACCATTGGGCCGATTATACCCATTAACGAACTTGTCCGTCGTATTGGGATGCGCCACCTACCCTGAAAATTTCAAGTCGCTAGCTCTTTCCGTTCTCAAGTTATCGTGGCAACGGACGGCCGGACGGCCGGCCGGACGGCACCACAGAATTAAATTTCACATTTGGGCAAAACTATAACGCGTATGTTCCCCAGAACATACGCGCAAAAACAGTTGAGGAGTGGTGAATAAAATAAAAAGTGAATTTTTTTGAGATCTTTATTTATTATTTTGGTATTACCAAGTTATCAAAATAATCAGTCTAAGTATACAGGGTGATTCCAAATCAGACGTGAACCTTGAGGGAGGTGTTAGTATGGATCATTTGCTGTGGTTTGAGCCATTTTTATTGATGACCGAAAATCAACAGTTTCCGAGATATTTGAGTTCTGGTTCTGTTAGATAGATAGATAGATAGATAGATAGATACTGTTGAAAAAGAATTAGTATGATTTGAAAGGGGAGATGTAAGAAGCAGATAGAGAAAAATAACGAATTCAATATTTTTTTGTTGCAACTAAGCTCGAAATTTCATTAGAAAATGTATTCATAAATTATGTTCCACCATTCCATAAGCAAGCACGTGCCGTCTTTCTGATGTCTTCAGTTGTTATTTTCCGCCTGAAATTTACTCACGCTGTCTTTTGATGCACATTCACTATTTTATATACCGGACATTCAAGAGGCTGCTTATCAGAAATCTGCTGAAACGAAACTAGTTAAGCAATCTGACGAAATCTTTCAGAGAATGAAGAAGGAAGTAGACAAGTTTTTAAAATAATTTTGGCATTCTAAATTGTGAAATTCGAAAGTTGCAGATAAATACTAGAAATTCATTTTTCATTTTTTTATATAACACATTTCAAATCATACTAATCCTTTTTCAACCTATTATACAGCATAGTTTTGCTTTTTTCGTACATATAATATCCTATTCTGATAAAAATAAACCAAAATTATCATCAAATTTGCACAACGTAGAAAAAATTGACGAAATATGAACTAAGTTCAGAAATCTTTTAAAAATCACCCGAACTCCAAAAACTGTTAATTTTCGGATATTAATAAATATGGATTAAACAACAGCTAATGAGTCATACTAACTCCTCCTCCCAGTTTCACAGTCTTATTTGGATTCACCCTATGTAATCTAATCAATAATCATTAGTGAATTCTCATGATTTCTCAGTCTTAACAAAGATAGATTACAATAACTTGTACGACAATTATGTATACCTACTTATAACTCCTGGCCAAACGACCAGGATAATTCACGAACAGTCAAGTTTCGGCCCGGCCGAAAGAACCGAAACCGAAACCGAAACTAAGGCCGAAACTAGATTTCTTGGCCGAAACTGGCCAAAACCGAAACCGAAACCGAACTTCCGGTCGGTCACTAAAATTAGTATAATCAGAGATTGCTGAGAGTCGTGAAACCGTATCGATTCAAATGTTTATGAGAGTGTTTTTGATAGCCAAGTTGGAAAGAATTGAAATTCTACAATCTGGACATTTTGAAGCAGATCACTTTTGCAGGAGTCGCCGTTCTGAGAATATTCGATCCAACTTTAGAATTGGAGACTTTTACACCTCAACTCCATCTAAACATCGAAGATCAATATCTGGTCCAGTCATCGAATAAACTTCGACAAGAATAAAAAAAGATAAGCTTAGACACAAACAGAAATAACATGTGAATCACATTTTTAGACAATTATTATAGTTGTTCAATTTCTCTTCTTGCTTAATAATTTAATTAATTAATTAATTAATTCTTGAATGATCAGATTATGTATAGCTGTTGTTATTAGAGAAGAATAAATCTCAACTGTTCAATGTTTACTATCATTGACCAGGACAGAGGCATTTATCTAAATAAACTCTATAACTAGCCAGGGAAAAATAATTCAAATATAAACCTTACAATAGACAGTTTTTCGTCCTTGGGGTATAAATAACTATTTTCATTTATCATTTTTCCAGATTCGGCTCAGATAAAAAGAGGCTGTTGGAATTGCAGAAAAAAATCAGTTTTTTTAATATAGCTTTGACTGGGATATTCAGAATGAAATGAATTTTGGTGTGAAGTTGTTCTTAACTATTGCACATATTCTCCGGTTAACAGTTTCCTTCTACTTCCACTGGTTTCCTAGTTATAGACTCGCTGGTTCATAAAACTGAATGATATTAGCATAAAGGAAGCAAATTACGTTTATCTGCATTTATCATAATAATCTTCAATCATTTTAGGAAATTGAAATATGCTTCATCATTTCTGCTGAATCGCCTTGTTTTTGAGATATTAAATGTTGATGTTATAAAATGTGATTTGCCTTATTTTGGTTGATCCGCTCCTGACCTAGGATGGCATAGGTTCGATGCATTTCTGCGTTGTAACTTTTCGTCGTTTTCCACAAGATTTAGATAATCCATGATCCTCGATTGAATAATATATCAATGACTGGTACACAGTTTGACAATGCCGCATGCGAACGGCGAATGAAGATATAGGGTCTACGATCCAATGAGTTTCTGTGAATTTAACCTACTAATTCTACTAATTCTTCTGTCAGTTGCAATCACACCTAAACTATTCTATTCGAGATTTTCTTGGAAATGAATGAGTTAATGGATATTCATCAAATTCTCAATAATAATTTATTTAATTTTTTCATTTAATTTTTTATAATCTTATAGTGAAAACAATTGATGGATATTTAATGAAAGTTGAGTTGAAGTTCATTATTTGAATAGTGGAATATTATTTGATGCTGAATTATACGAATTGAGTGAGAAATTAAGTTTTCTCAAACAATTTCATTGAATTTCAAGTATCAGAATATCAAGTGTTTTTGTTGTTCTACAATAGTTGCCAGTAACGCTTTTCTTTATAAAACGGTTCAGTGCAGGATTGTATTAGCACATTGTGAAATCTTTGAACTCTTGCAACCTCTGTTACGTGAACTGAATCTGGAAAAATGTGAATGAAAAAAAAAATTGGTTCAAGCACTGACGTGAAGTCAGAAGCTTTTGCGCGTATGTTCTATTGTCCATACTTCTGTATTGGACACCCTTAATCGAATTTACCATGGTAAATTATGTTGTCCATTCTCCTGTATTGGACACTCTCAATTCGAATTTACCATGGTAAATTCGAATTAAGTGTCCAATACAGGAGAATGGACAACATAATTTACCATGGTAAATTCGATTAAGGGTGTCCAATACAGAAGTATGGACAATAGAACATACGCGCAAAAGCTTCTGACTTCACGTCAGTGCTTGAACCAATTTTTTTTTCGTGACTTTTTAAAAATTTTCTAGGGGTACGGTTCTTGAAATTTTTTTTTTCGTCATTTTTTTCAAATTTTCTAGGGATACGATTCTTACAAAATTTTGAACACGTCTTTATGTTGATTTTCTACTACTAGTTACCAAGCACCAATTCGATCGAATATTTATTTTTTGAGTTATCAAGGAAATAATATTCCAGGTGGGTATAACTCGGAAACCGTTAGACCGATTATGCCCAAAAACGAACTCAACACTCTCTTTCGGATACGCAACCTACCCTGAAAATTGCAAGTCCCTATCTCCTTTCGTTCGAAAGTTATCGAGGCAACGGTCACCCATCTACTGAACTCGCACAAGAATGCTCGAATCTCCAACAATATTTAACCGATCGTATTAAAACTTGAAACTTGGCAGTAGAGTTAGGTTATGAAGGCTCTTGCAAAATTTCAGCAATTTCAAACGAATAGTTACTGATATATAGAATTTTTTTTTTTATTTTCAATGATTTATTAAAAATTGTCTACAAATGCTATCCTCACCAAATTTTGCAAACATTTCCGCGTTGGTATTCTACAACTAATAACCATGTTTGAATTCAATCGGTTCAGTACTTTTTGAGTTAATGAGGAACAAAAACCACGAAATTTCAGAAAATTTCAGATGGCTATAACTCTGAAACCGTTTGGCCGATTATGCTCATAAACAAACTGAAATGTCACGTTCTGGTGTTCATCCTAACCTGAAAATTTCAAGCCGCTATCTCATTCCGTTCTCAAGTTATCGTGACAACAAAAATATTATTTAATAATTTTTTAAAAATTTTCTAGCCATACGATTCGCACAAAATTCCACAAACGTGCTTAGGATCATATTCTACAACTACCCACCAAGTTTCAATTCGATCGGATTTATATTGGTTGAAAACAAAATTATTACTCGGAAACCACTGGGCCGATTATGCCCATTAACGAACTTGTCCGTCGTATTGAGATGCGCCACCTACCCTGAAAATTTCAAGTTGCTAGCTCTTCTCGTACCCCTGTATATAATATATTAAATTATAAAATATTTAGTTTTGCTTGAGGTTTATTTACATATCCACTATATTTTACCAATAATCCTCGAAATATCAATCGCAAAATAACACGGTGAATTTTTTTTGTATTGGTAGTACTGAACTTATATCTGCTCCAAATGGTTTTTTCTAGATACATATATGTAGGATTTTTATATTGAATACCTAGGGGTTTATTGAATTACGCTCCCAACATTTCGCGTTTTGGGTTATCAAAACGATGGTTCTGGTATTCACACTTTATTTACAATACTAGCTGACCCAGCGAACTCAGTTCCGCCTTAGAGGCAATAAATAAGCAGATTTTAGATTTTATTATACATGTTTGTCATAAAATATAGATAGTTTATATCACCGTTTCTAAACAATCCCTTTATGTCTCAATAATTGAACGTACAATTGTGCAATTAGAAAAAAAACACCCTGTACAGTAATGATTTATTTTCAATGATGTATCCCTCTAAAGTTTATTTTTTAACACAAATGAATGAAATTGTACGATTGTGGCATGGAAAACAGCAAGTTGCAATTGACGTTAATCACCCTGTATGGAGATTTCGGACGAATACATTATGAGAATCCATCCAAGGTACCTATTTATTTAATGCTTTGTTTGTGACACATATCACTTCAATCACGTACAATTGTGCCATGAGAAAAAGGACACCCTGTATAGTAATGCTTTATTTTCAATGGTTTATGCCTCGAAAGTTTATTTTTAAACACACATGACTAAAATTGTACGATTATGGCAGGAAAAACAGCAAGTTTTAATTGACGTTAAAAGAAAAACACCCTGTATAACACAAAAAAGTATCCTATGACCGTCTCCTGGTTCTAAGCTACCTCCCCACCAATTTTGAGCCAAATCGGTATAGCCGTTCTTGAGTTATAAGTGGAGTAACTAACACGACTTTCTTTTATATATATATAGATTAACTCAATGAAAAACTATAGAACTTAGATAGAATTTACTTTCGCAATTACTGAGATTCGATGCCTACCGTAATTTCTCTTATTTCGTATAAGTCAGAGTTTCTCGTCTTTTTGCGCGCGTGTTCCGCAAGGAACAGCGTGCTATCATTTCGTCACAATGTCTGTATTTTTCGAATTTTTTTTCGAAAATGGTCTCAAACGATTAGGTTAGACTTCCTGATGAAGAATTCGAGGTCAAATTCAATTCTTTCCGTCCGGTCCGGCCGGCCGGTCCGGCCGGCCGTTAGCACGATAACTCTCGAATGAACGACTAAGAGCGTTGAAATTTGCAGGGTAGTTCTGTAGCGTAAATATCTCGGACAAGTTCGTTAACGGGCGAAATCCACCGAGCGGTTCCGGAGTTAAGGCCGTTTTTAGTCAAAACGTTTTTAATGAATATTTCCGGAACCAATCATTCGATCTTTCTGAAATTTGGCAGCAAATTGTAGAATCATGACCTTTATATGTCTGCGAAGTTTTGTTTTGATCGGACGGCCCTAAAGTAGCAAAAAAAAATTTCAAAAATTTTTAAATTTTGTTTTCAGGATAACTCGAAAAATACTGATCTGATTAAATTGAAACTCAGTAGTTAGATGCAAAAGACCAATGCAAACACTTTTGCAAAATTTCGTGAAGATCACGTGACATGAAAAAAATAAAAAAAATTACTACTATTTTGCGAAATACTTTGCTTAAAATGCCGAAACCTATTTTTTTGAGGTTCATGCTGCCCTTTCCGGACATTTTTCGTTGTGCGCATGCGCAGATGAGAAGTCATTTAACTGCTGTAGTTTTCGTCAGAGAGGATTGGGGTTTTGGGGTGGCGGATGCTATTCCTCCATAGAATCCAGATCCCTGATGAGGGTCTGCGCATGCGTAGATTAAAGATGCGATATCTTCCGAACCACTAGTGTTGGAGAATCGGAGTTTTTTGTAAGGTGTGTTATTTTGAAAGGACTTTTAGCTGCGAGTAGATTGCGCATGCGCAGAAGAGAAGTGACTGTTTTTTGGTTGGATGGGTTATGTTGGGAGTGCTGAGTCGATATTGTAAGGTTTTAAAAGAATATTCATAGCAATTCAGTGCTCGGACACTAGTCAGTTTGGGGGAAATACCGTTGTTTCCGAGTTGAAGTGTGCATAGCGTGGCCCTGGGGCCAATCTTGAAATGGATGTTACCCCTTACGGGCATTTTTCGTTATGCGCATGAGCAAGACCATCAGTGATTTAACTGCTGAAGTTTTCGTCAGAGAGGATTGGGGTTTTGGAGTGGCGGATGCTATTCCTCTACAGAATCCCCTGGTGAGGGTCTGCGCATGCGTGGCTTCAAGGGGCCATATCTCCTGAACCACTACTGTTGGAGAATCGGAGTTTTCTGTATGGTGTGTGATTTTGGGAGGACTTTCAGCCGCAAGTAGATTGCGCATGCGCAGAAGAGGAGTGACTGTTTTTGGGTTGTATGGGTTATGTTGGGAGTGCTGACCCGATATTGTGAGGTTTTAAAAGAATATTCATGGCAATTCAGTGCAAGGACAAGTCAGATTGGGGGATGTAGCGTTGTTTTCGAGTTAAAGTGTCCGTATCGTGGCCCTGGGGCTAATTTCGAAATTGATGTTACCCCTTACGGGCATTTTTCGTTATGCGCATGAGCAGACCATCAGTGATTTAACTGCTGGTGCTTTCGTCAGAGAGGATTGGGATTTTGGGGTGGCGGATGCTGTTCCTCTATAGAATCCCCTGGTGAGGGTCTGCGCATGCGTGGATTCAAGAAGTTATATCTCCTGAACCACTAGTGTTGGAGAATCGGAGTTTTTTGTGAGGTGTGTAATTTTGGGAGGACTTGCAGCCACGAGTATATTGCGCTTGCGCAGATGAGAAGTGATTGGTTTTGGGTTGTTTGGGTTATGTTGGAAGCAATCAGCCGATATTGTGAGGTTTTAAAAGAATATTCATGTCAATTCAGTGCACGGACACAAGTCAGTTTGGGGGAAATAGCGTTGTTTCCGAGTTAAAATGTCTGTATGGTGGCCCTGAGGCGAATTTATAAATAACTATATTCGGTAGATCTATATTAAAATACGTTCGGATTTGGAGAAGAGGCAATTGCGTTCCAAACGGAGGTCCCACAACCGCATTTTTTTTCGATCTACGGTAAAGCTAACAGCCAAACTGTATTGATAGCTATATTTGTTAAAGGAACTTGAAAAAAAAAAAGCACTGACTTGTAGTCAGTACTCTTTGGCGCGCGTGTTCACGGTGGCTAATTTGAATTGAATGATGAGTACTTCAAACTCAGTAGATAGAGCGAGCCGAAGATCTACCCAAAGGATAGTGGACACCATTCACTGTCGGTTCAAAAATTAACAGTGCTGTATCTAAGCTGCCATCAGGATAGATTAACAAAGTTGGAAAAGAACACAAGTGACTCTCCTTAGTCGCACAAGCTCCTAGAAGATTTGGGAGGGTCAGTATAATCCTAATCATGTTAATCGCACGCGCGCAAAATCAAATTTACTTAACAATGAAAGAAAAAGTGTAAAAAGTCAATCTGCTTTGGCGCGCGTGCGATTAACATGATTAGGATTATACTGACCCTCCCAAATCTTCTAGGAGCTTGTGCGACTAAGGAGAGTCACTTGTGTTCTTTTCCAACTTTGTTAATCTATCCTGATGGCAGCTTAGATACAGCACTGTTAATTTTTGAACCGACAGTGAATGGTGTCCACTATCCTTTGGGTAGATCTTCGACTCGCTCTATCTACTGAGCTTGAAGTACTCATCATTCAATTCAAATTAGCCACCGTGAACAGGCGCGCCAAAGAGTACTGACTACACGTCAGTGCTTTTTTTGCGCGCGTGTTCCGCAAGGAACAGCGTGCTATCACTTCGTCACAATGTCTGTATTTTTCGAATTTTTTTTCGAAAATGGTCTCAAACGATTAGGTTCGACTTCCTGATGAAGAATTCGAGGTCAATTTCAATTCTGTCCGGCCGGCCGTTAGCACGATAACTCTCGAACGGAACGACTTAGAGCGTTGAAATTTGCAGGGTAGTTTTGTAGCGCAAATATCTCGGACAAGTTCGTTAACTAGCGAAATCCACCGAGCGGTTTCGGAGTTAAGGCCGTTTTTAGTCAAAACGTTTTTTATGAATATTTCCGGAACCGATCACTCGATCTTTCTGAAATTTGGCATCAAATTGTAGAATCATGACCTTTATATGCCTGCGAAGTTTTGTTATGACCGGACGGCCCTAAAGTGGCAAAAAAACATTAAAAAATTTTTAAATTTTGTTTTCACGATAACTCGAAAAATACTGATCTGATTAAATTGAAACTCAGTAGTTAGATGCAAAAGACCAATGCAAGCACTTTCGCAGAATTTCGTGAAGATCAGGTGACATAAAAAAATCAAAAAATTATTACTATTTTGCGGAATACTGTGCTTAAAATGCCGAAACCTATTTTTTTGAGGTTCATGCTGCCTTTTCCGGGCATATTTCGTTGTGCGAATGCGCAGATGAGAAGTCATTTAACTGCTGTAGTTTTCGTCAGAGAGCATTGGGGTTTTGGGGTGGCGGATGCTATTCCTCCATAGAATCCAGATCCCTGATGAGGGTCTGCGCATGCGTACATTAAAGATGCGATATCTCCCGAACCACTAGTGTTGGAGAATCGGAGTTTTTTGTAAGGTGTGTTATTTTGAGAGGACTTTTAGCTGCGAGTAGATTGTGCATGCGCAGAAGAGAAGTGACAGTTTTTTAATTGGATGGGTTATGTTGGGACTGCTGAGTCGATATTGTGAGGTTTTAAAAGAATATTCATAGCAATTCAGTTCAAGGACAAGTCAGTTTGGGGGATGTAGCGTTGTTTCCGAGTTAAAGTGTTCGTACCGTGGCCCTGGGGCTAATTTTGAAATTGATGTTACCCCTTACAGGCATTTTTCGTTATGCGCATGAGCAGACCATCAGTGATTTAACTGGTGGTGTTTTCGTCAGAGAGGATTGGGGTTTTGGGGAGGCGGATGCTATTCCTCCATAGAATCCCCTGTTGAGGGTCTGCGCATGCGTGGATTAAAGATGTGATATCTCCTGAACCACTAGTGTTGGAGAATTGGAGTTTTTTGTTAGGTGTGTGATTTCGAGAGGACTTTTAGGCCACAAGTAGATTGCGCATGCGCAGAAGAGAAGTGACTGTTTTTGGGTTGTATGGGTTATGTTGGGAGTGCTGAGCCGATATTGTGAGGTTTTAAAAGAATATTGATGGCAATTCAGTGCAAGGACAAGTCAGTTTGGGGGATGCAGCGTTGTTTCCGAGTTAAAGTTTCCGTACCGTGGCCCTGGGGCTAATTCCGAAATTGATGTTACCCCTTACGGGCATTTTTCGTTATGCGCATGAGCAGACCATCAGTGATTTAACTGCTGTTGCTTTCGTCAGAGAGGATTGGGATTTTGGGGTGGCGGATGCTATTCCTCTATAGAATCCCCTGGTGAGGGTCTGTGCATGCATGGATTCAAGAAGCGATATCTCCTGAACCACTAGTGTTGCAGAATTGGAGTTTTGTGTGAGGTGTGTAATTTTGGGATGACTTGCAGCCACGAATATATTGCTCATGCGCAGACGAGAAGTGAATGGTTTTGGGTTGTTTGGGTTATGTTGGGAGTAATGAGCCGATATTGTGAGGTTTTAAAAGAATATTCATGTCAATTCAGTGCACGGACACAGGTCAGTTTGGGGGAAATAGCGTTGTTTCTGAGTTGAAATGTCTGTATGGTAGCCCTGAGGCGAATTTATAAATAACTATATTCGGTAGATCTATATTAAAATACGTTCGGATTTGGAGAAGAGGCAATTGCTTTCCTAACGGAGGTCCCACAACCGCAATTTTTTTTGATCTACGGTAAAGCTAACAGCCAAACTGTATTGATAGCTATATTTGTTAAAGGAACTTGAAAAAAATTTCAATCGTATTATTATCCGGGATAAGAACTCGTATCCACGCTAATCGTATCAAAATTCTACCGAACTTTCTCACTCTCACTCATATATCAAATCAGAACTGTGGCTCTATTCTGAACTTCACTCGTTTTCTACCACTCAAATAGAAAACGAACGGTGGTATTTGCAAACGATGAGTCAAGAACAATATCTACTTTTTTTCTGAAAGGTTTATTCTACTTGCTGAATGATTTTTTCTTCATTTTTGTGAGAAAGAAATACATTTCTTTGAAAGAGAAATCTATATCTTTTTATTTATATTGTGTCTTTTACAATTCAACGAAAAGCTAAACGTATAATTCTGTTCCTCTGAATTCTTCAAGGAATCAGCTCTGGATTTTGTTGCCTATTAGCCACTTCCTGATTAATTCCTTCACCTTATATATCAATAACAGATTTGAGGTTAGAAAATGTGTAGAGGCGAGCGGAATTCTTCCGAAAACGAGTGCCATATAGCACTTGAACGGAATGAACGGAACTTGTAAAACTTGTAATTATTATCAGTTGTTGTTGGTTATTGATTCATGGAATGGGACGTAGATATGTGAATATTACGAACTCCAAAAAATTATTCAGTATCAAAGCATTATTAGAATTTTCGTCTATCTAGAAGATATAAGTGGATTGTTTTCGAAAATTATCGTTTGAATTCACAGATTTATCCGATATATTCATATTTAAATTTCCAATGATAAATTGCTTATGAATACAATCACAATAGAAAATAATATTATCCGATTTCTGCAGACTATATTTTTATCATTTTGAAAAATTTAAAATAGCATTTATGTCATGTTGATCAATTTGAATTAAATTATGGATGAATGGAAAACTGCCCCGAAAAGCACTGAATTCACGTCAGTGTTTTTGGCGCACTTGTTCCTCGGAACAGAGGTTTTATCAATTTTCCCAATTGTATTTAATTTTCGTATTTTTGGCTGAAAATGGTCTTAAACGATTTGGTTCGACTCACTGATCAAGAATCCATGGTCAAAATTGATTCTGTCCAGCCGTCAGGCCATCCGTCCGTCCGGCCGTTAACACGATAACTCTCAATCGGAATGAGCTAGACAGTTGAAATTTTCAGGGTAGGTTTAGGAGATAAATATCTCGGTTAAGTTCATTATTGGCGAAATCGGTCAGATGATTTCGGAGTAACAAAAAAATTTTTTTTTTACGTTACAAATTTTGAATTAAATTTTTTTTAAGATGCAGTTTTACCATAAGAATCCGTTTTCAACTCTAACAAGCTGATAGTTTCGGAGATATGATTTTTCAAAATTTCAATAATACATAGTACTTGTACTATGTTTCCACAAAATGCTCAAATTATTTTATCTATGAATTATCGTATGATCTGTGTTCACATATGGACTTGCGTCCAACTTTTACGTATGAGTTGGACACAACTCCAAGATACTGAACGCAACATACCATTATGAAGTTTGCCACATTAAACTCATCTGTCAAATATTCTGTTACGTTTTACGCGGCATTTCTGAGTGCGTTTTTCAGCGGGTTCCTAATAATTCAAGATTAAATATACAAAGGCGGTTTTGAGCAAGTGAGTTATTAATTTTCCTTGCCTTTTATGCGGTCGTCTCCAGTTTCATTTTAAAATATTCATTCGTAAACATAAAATATTTGTTAAAATTCTCAGTTTCAGCTACTTGGGAAACGTACAAATATAAGATAACTTTGATTCCTTCAATGATACCCACAATTTGAATTTGGTACATCGGGTAACTTTCATTTTAAGGTGGAGAATGCAACAAAAATCGGAAAAAGTGACAACCGGTGTCAGAAAACATGGTACAAAAAGTGGGAAAGCCCTGTGGACAGGAGCTTTGGCGCTATTGTTCAAACTTTGACGAATCATATCTCCGAAAGTAGGAATTGGTTTCTCAGAGTTGGTAATGATTTCAATGGATTTTTATGATAAAATAAAATAACCTCAACTCTGAGAACCGAATAATTTCGAAGATATTTTTTTTAATAGACATATTTTGGAGCTCTTGTTTCAATTTAGTTTCTTTCATGATGCAGTTTATTACAAGAATCCATTGATCATTCCCAACTCTGAGACACCAATATTTTCGGAAATATGATTTGTCAATGTTCCAACAAGGGCGCCAATAAAGCTCCTGTCCACAGGGCTTAAACCAATTTTGTAATTAGTAGGAGAAATAAAACACTTGGCCTAAATTTCATTAATAAATACGATGTACAATGTTGCGGGTATCTATTATCCAATTTTGATATTTATTTATTTATTTATTTATTTTTATTAACCAAAATATTACACGAAGTTTCGAGGTGAACTGGTCACCCGTACAATATTAGATGTAATAGTCCTACAGAAGTAAACTTAGTTACTTGTACATAGGCTGGCCAACCTAAAACTAACTTAATTCTAATAAATCAAAATTACACACTACTAGTCTCATAAACAAGACGTTTTTGCGCGTATGTTCTGGGGAACATACGCGTTATAGTTTTGCCCAATGAAATTTAATTCTGTGGTGCCGTCCGGCCGGCCGTCCGTTGCCACGATAATTTGAGAACGAAAAGAGCTAGCGCCTTGAAATTTTCAGGGTGGGTGGCGCATCGTAATACGACGGATAAGTTCGTTAATGGGCATAATCGGCCCAGTGGTTTCCGAGTAATAATTTTGTTTTCAACCAAAATAAATCCGATCGAATTTAAACTTGGTGAATAGTTGTAGAATATAGACCTAAGCACGTTTTTGAAATTTTGTGAGAATCGTATTGCTAGAAAATTATTAAAAAATTATTAAAAAATATTTTTGTTGTCACGATAACCTGAGAACGGAAGGAGATAGCGGCTTGAAAATTTCAGGTTAGGTTGTGCATCTGAACGCGACATTTGAGTTTGTTTATGAGCATAATCGTCCAAACGGTTTTAGAGTTATAGCCATCTAAATTTTCTGAAATTTGGTAGTTTTTTGTTCCTCATTAACTCGAAGAATACAAAACCGATTGAATTCAAACATTACTATTAGTTGAAGAATACCAACGCGAAAATTCTCGCAGAATTTCGTGAGGATGGTATAACTAGAAAATTTAAAAAAAAATAGTTGAAATATATTGAAAACAAATCTATATATCATAAACTATTCGTCCGGCATGGCTGAAATTTTGGAACAGCCTTCAGAACCTAACTCTACTGCAGAATTCCAAGTTTGAACACGATCGGATCTATATTGTTGGAGAACCGCGCAGCCTTTTGTGAGTTCGGTAGGAGATGCGAATCGTCGTATTTTTGCGAGAACCTTCAGTTCAAAAATAAAAATATGAATGTCATGATGACATATCTTTTACGCGTATGTTATGGGAAAATCGTATTATGTATTTCATCACAAATCTATGGGAGATGATAGCCCTACATCGCATGCGCCCCGTTTTAACCTCAACATCGAATCTGATCTGAATGTGATCAAAACACAAATACAAAACGTAAACAAAATATTCCCAATCCACGAAGTACGAACGAGTATTCCTTCTGTTGAAAATAATCGAGATTACCTTGTATTTGAAGATTGGAGGAATCTAGAAATATTGTTTACGTATGTGAAAGAAATTCCAAATTATGGAGAACTGTGGAAAAGTTGTTCAGAAAGAAGATATCTGGTATATGTCCTTCAGGATTTCTGGCTAAAAATCAGCAGTAAGTAATAGAAGTGAATTGAATGAATTACTTTACTCAGAGAAATCCAAGTCTTAATATTTTCTTTCAGGTTGAAATGAATTAAGGTCCAGTTGACGTAGAGCAAAAAAGTAATGCTTTTCGACAAATAGAATGCATGAGTTACTCTTGGAGTTACTGCAGATAGAATTCTTAAAAACAAGGTATATGGAA
Source organism: Halyzia sedecimguttata (assembly GCA_937662695.2). Taxonomy (NCBI): domain Eukaryota; kingdom Metazoa; phylum Arthropoda; class Insecta; order Coleoptera; family Coccinellidae; genus Halyzia; species Halyzia sedecimguttata. The sequence goes on along the minus strand of OW569416.2, from coordinate 936,031 downwards.
CTTAGTCGATTGAATATTTGTGAAGATTAAGTATACCTCATGAGAAAATTTAATATTGATAAGAGGCAACCAAGATGACATGAACACTAATGGCGTATTCCATTGGTAGAACTCGTGCGCACTGAGTGCATGAATCGTATTCCATTGGGGAATTTCGTCAAGCATTTTGACACATTTTGACGTCCAGTGCAACATTTTTTGCACTCAGTGCGTGCTCAGTGCAGCACTGGTGCTGCCAATGGAATACGCCATAAAATTTCTGCACCTACCCTATTATTCAGATTTGGCCCTTAGCTACTTTTACCTGTTTACACATAACATTTGCATAATACTATTGCACAAAAAAAAAACAGTTGAATTACGCTTAGACCAGTGAATTTTGAACACTTTTCTGTTTTCCTGATATCATGGGTCTCTTACGATCCATCATCAGGGTGTGTGGATGCCAGCGTGTACCTATATAATAGGAATCTTAACAAAACATTTTAATTTTTCTAATTGCAGAATATTTTAAAATATGGGAGTAGAAGGTGATGCAATATAACATGTGTGTAGGTATGTGCGATTGGCTCAGTGGTAGAGTAATTGACTTGGGAGCGGAAGCCCCAAGTTCAATTCAGAGGCTAGGAAAGAAATTTTCTAGTCACGGTAATCGCCACCATTCGCTGTTGGGTCAAAAATTAACAGTGCTGTGCCTAAGGTGGCGTAAGGACACAGTGACAAAGCCTACACAGAACACAACTGCTTCTCCTAACTCAGGGCAAGCTCTTAGAGCTTATGAGGGGTCTCCTTGTGGAAGACCCAGGAGGATCAGTATAATAATAATAATATATTATGTATATTGTTTTCCCGTGGAACTTCAGGTATATGTTTCTTAAATGCTTGTTGCTTAGCATGCTTAACAATGAATACCTCTGAAGAACAGATTTTACTAATATTATAATAGAATGGCTTGATAATTCAACGCTAACTTTGAAAATGATGTATCCTAGTGTTGCGGAGGAAAATCCAAGTATATTTTACAACGAGAAGTAGTATATAAGGAAATGGAGAAAGTCAGTTATCATATTTTAATAATAATCTATATACAAGTATTTATCCTCCCTGCAATGTTTCACGAATCCTCCATGATTATGTGGGCAGCAGTGGTCCAAACTCGAAAAAATGCATTGCATGCTGCTTGATGTAGAATTGAATTTTCAAAATGAATGTTATTCTTGATCTCTCTTGAAGTAAATAATCGAATATGTTAATAGAGTTTTATTCGAAATTATTTCCTTTGTTTGTATTACGGCTTCAGTGAGGTATACAATTTTTTTGTTCACTGAGGGCTGATATATTTTACGACCTGTAAACTGTCAAGTAGCCTTACCGAAAGGAAAGTAATCTGTAAATGTTCACTTTAAAGGGGATCAGTAAATTCAACGAGCACATAGTTGACGAATACTTTACGGAGAGGTTGAATAAATCGGCCCTTAGTAGATAGTATAAAACAATATATAGATTGGTATCTAAATAAATGAATCTTATTTTCACAATAACTCTTTTCCCCTAACCCATGAAAACAAATTTTCACAGACAATTTACATGAATCATTAGCTTCAAACGTTCATTATCTTGAAATACAAATGAATAAGTGGAAATTTAATTTTAATATTTCAATATTGAATGGAATATTTAGAGTTTATCTATAATTTCAGATATCTCATCTCATCAACGATTGACAAAAGTATTGAAATTGATTATGCATTAAACGATGTGTTCAAATGTCAAATTATTACCATATTCCATATCGACAGACATTCTTGTAATGATTATGAAGAATTAAAAAGGTTTTTTTATTAAATATTTAAAACTGTAATTAGTTCTTTGAAATACCATTGAATGAAGAAATTCTTGTAAGTTAACAAAATATCTTTATTTGAACAATAAAAATGCATCATTTTATTAAAATGATAGTTTGACTATCCAATAATTGCTTATTTTCTTTATAATATTTTTGCTGTAAGTCAGTATAGCTTAGAACTTTCAAAGTAACGTCCAACAATATTAATTTAAATGATATTATAAATAAAAAAACAATATACCTACTTCAACAATGTTTCTTGAATTATAGACTTTACAGAATAAAATAGGTAGGTATACTTCTAATAGCGTAGAACTTTCAAAGTAACGTCCAACAATATTAATTTAAATGATATTATAAATAAAAAAAAAATTGGTTCAAGCACTGACGTGAAGTCAGGAGCTTTTGCGCGTATGTACTATTGTCCATACTCCTGTAATGAACACTCTTCTTAATCGAATTTACCATGATGAATTCTATTGTCCATTCTCCTGTATTGGACACTCTTCTTAATCGAATTCACCATGATGAATTCTATTGTCCATTCTCCTGTATTGGAGACTCTTCTTAATCGAATTTTTATATATTTAAAATGTGGAATCAACAATATTAAAATAAAGATATTTTGAATTTATTTTAGATGTACGGCGAATATAATCAAATACAAAGAACCTGTCGTGCGTTGAATGAAAGATACCCTCGTCTACCTCCAATTAGGTAATCGGAGAAAATTTCACCGAATAGAATTGAACCTCGTGATGTATGGAGAAGAAAATTTAAAAAAACACCTCACGTAATTTATTGACGCCCCCTTAGGATATTTCACTGCAAATCCCCGGCTTTTAATTCGATCGGCCACAGTAGATCTGAGCTCAACATGCTCTACTGTTCAAGCAATATTAAAAATTCATAAAATGCACAACTACTCCTTTACTACAGTGCAGGAACACCAACCAGGAGACGCAGAGATGCAAGAAGAATTGAATATTGTGAAGAAATGCTCCTAAGAATAGAAGACGATCCCCTTTTTTTGTGGAAAGTCATTTGGTCCGGTCAAGCAAAATTTAGAAGAAAGGGGTTACTCAACAGACCTGCATTTAAAGCGTGAAAATCACTTCCAACGTCATTTCAGTTTTTACGTTTTCTGTCTGCTCATGAGAAATCGATATGCCCTCGTAATTTATGATGGAAATTTAACGAGCGAAAGGTACATAGAAATAGTATTAAGAGGTGTAGTGGCAGAATTTCTAGAAGAGCTCCCCCTAACATTTTAACAGATTGCTTGTTCCAGATGGATGGAGCTCCTGCTCATTCACCTCGGGATGTTGATCGAGAGCTAACCAACTAAATATGTTAATAGTTCATTGGAGCTAACACAGAATTTCGAGAATCGCTGGATTGGCCACAATAGTCCTCCGCATTGGCCACCAGTCAGCCAATCTGGCACCACTCGACAGGGAAGAATTGGAAGAACGCGTCAGGATAACATTCCATGTGTTGAATTCCGACCATATTTACAAGGATCAATCGATGTTTACAAGAAAATGGGGAGCATATGGAGCGTTCATAACAAATTTATCAATTTATTAGTTCATTTATTTAGATTATCATTGAATAAGTCAATTACTCGTTAAATTACTTTTTAAAACAAGACACACGATGAAATATTTATTGATTTTAACCATCAACAAATATTCCGCGTGGCCGGGCTGATCACCTCATCGCTCAGTATTCCCCAAAGAGGAAGTTGTCATCCAGGAGCAGACACAAACCCTGGGTTTCATGGTTATTACCAATCATCAGTGTGACTTAGCCAAACACTGAATAAATACTGCTGGTGTTCTAGGAAACTTATGTCCATCGGTCGAGAACTGGTAAGGAAAGAACGCCACCAGTACCACCTATGGAGAAACCTCACGAGCTCCGACCCTCTGCGATGAAGAAACCTTGAGCGATGTTCACCGACGTTCATTTTTTTGCCGTAAGAGGGTCAGGAATGGCAATGCCATCTACCTATAAAGCGAACTTTACCGACTGAAAACAACCAGTTCGGTGTGGTTAGATAAACCACCAACCAGTGAACATTGAATGAGATGAACTGTGGCTTTCATGGATATTACCAATCATCAGTGTGACTTAGCAGACACTGAATGAAACTGAAGGCGTTCTAGGAAACTTAAATCCATCGGTCGCGAACTGGTAGGGAAAGAATCCCACCAGATCCTTACGAACTCCGACCCTCTGCGATGAAGAAATCTTGAGCGATTCTCAGCGACGTTAATTATTTTGCCGTAAGAGGGACAGGAATGGCAATGCCATCTACCTATAAAGCGCCTTTTCACACTGAAAACGCCCGGTTTAGTGTGATAAGATAAACTACCAACCAGTGAACATTGAATGAGGTGAACTGTGGTTAATGGCCAATAACTAAAACAAGACACACGGTGAAATATTTTTTGATTTTAACTTTAACAAATATTCCGCGTGGCCGGGCTAGATCACCTCATCGCAAAGTGTTCCCAAAGAGGAAAGTACCATTGAGGGGCAGACACGCGGAATATTTGTTGATGGTTTAAATCAAGTTTCACTCATCCATACACGTATAATGTAAGAATTTTCAATTCCAAGGCTTTCCAATTATTTCCAAATGAATTGTCGTCTGTTATAAATATATCCTTAATAACTTGAAAACCTGGGCAGATGGGTATAGAGAATGTTATTTATGATTGATGCGTTTTATAATTTTACATCAAAATCGAGGAAAAAAGTATAGGATTTGTAGAAATCGAGTGTTTGTGATATGAAGCCTTAAATGTTAATCTAATTTCGAACACCCTGTAGATGCTATAACATTCTGCAAAATTGTGATAAAAGAAATAATGCTTCTGGTGCACATCTCCCCAATTTTAGCCCTGTACCTCAAAAGGTGACGACGGTGAATAACTTCAAGCGTGACGTTACATATGTAAAAAAATTATATCTCTGAAAGTATTGGTTTCTCAGAGTTGGGAATTAAATCAATGTATTCTTATGAAAGAACTGCATCATAAAGGAAATTAAATTCAAATAATAGTTTATTTATCAAGATTAAATGAGCAATCTGAGAATGAGAACTGCACCATGGAAGAAATCAAAATAGCTGAAATGAATTTGACTCTTTCTTATGAAACAGGATGAAATGTACGAGTATGAACACAGATCATATAATAAAGCTTAGATAGAATAATTATAGCATTCTTTGAAAACATAGAAGTACGTACGACTCATTATTGAAATTTAGAAAAATCATATCTCCGAAAGTATTAGCTTGTTGGAGTTGAAAATGATATCGATGGATTCTAATGGTGAAACTGCATCTTAAATAAAAATTACTGACATTTGGGCATATTGATAAGCACTCAGTTCCGAGGAACTAAAGCGCCAAAAAGTATAATTCCCTTTCCGGGATTTGAGCCCGCCTTCTCTCGTTCCGAAACCGAAAACCCGATTGACTAGACGAAACGGCTATCGGGCTCCTCGTACGATCTTGTCGATCTCCGGTATTAGAATAAAACGTCGGTACTTACCTGGGATATATATTATTCTTAATTTTAACTTTTCGACATAAAATAGCCACATGGGGGTTCATTTGACGGTTTTTCACCCTTGTCTCTCTAAGTCGATTTTGACGTTTCTCGAACCAACTATTAGCAAGGAATTAGACAGTGTCATGTCTCAGGAAAATAAGTTGACATTATGACAATTCATACATAAAATAATTATATAATTCTGTGAGAACGTAGAAATACGATTTTTTATTGAAATTTTGAAAAATCATATCTCCGAAAGTATTAGCTTCTTAGAGTTAAAAATAATATCATTGGATTCTTATGGTAAAACTGCTTGTTGAAAAAAATTTAATTTGGAATTTGTTATGTAAAAAAAAAATTTTTTTTTTGTTACTCCGAAACCATCATTTCAATTTTGCCCAATAACGAACTCAGCAGAGATATTTATCTGCCAAACCTACTCCGAAAATTTCAACTCTCTAGCTCATTCCGTTCGAGAGTTATCGTGCCTACGGACGGCCGGACAGAATGAATTTCGACCATGGATTCTTGATCAGTAAGTCGAACCAAATCGTTTAAGACCATTTTTATCGAAAAATTCGAAAATTACAGACATTTGGGCACGCAGCTCCGAAGAACTAGAGTGCCAAAAAAGGAGGAAAGCCCTGTTGACAGGAGCTTTGGCGCGCTGTCCGAATTTATAGACAGATCTATCACCCATCCAGGTACTGAACTCGCCCAAAGCTGCTTAGCTCTGGAAAAAAATCCCAATGTTTCTAAGAATATAAATTCGACACGAAAAATATTTTCACTAAAATATCACACCGGATTTTAGCAATCACCCAATTTTCAGAACCATACGATTTTCTAATCTCTATATTCTTCTAATGTACGGTTTCAAACAATCACCCTGTAGGTCCAGTTTGTAATGCCAAGTCCTTAAAATTTCACTACAATATTCTTCAAATAGCTGTTCTTTGGTTCCGAAAAAGTTGTTAGGAAATATGAATTTCCAAAATTTATGAAATATGTGTATGAGGTTGTAAGCTTTTTGAATGAATACTGATAATGGAAGAACAGTCAGTTCGCAATCATTTGTTTTCCACATAATGAAAAATTGAAAAATCAATAACGAGAGGTCAGTCTGCTTTTGTGCGCTTATTCATAGCCAGAGTGGTGACCAGGTGCTGAACTCGCCGAAGGCTGATTGGCATCCAGGAAACTTAAAAATATTTTTGCAATATTTCGAAGAATATAGATCCGTTCGAGATTGAATCTTAAGCTTGGAGTGATATGAAGTTTTAATACCATATCTGGTGGATAGTTTCTGATATAGTGTTATTGTTTATAATAGTTTTGACGCCCTTGTTCCCCGGATCAGAGTGCTTATCAATTTTTTTTACATTAAAAATTGCGAATTGAATATTTTCTTTGAGATTCAGTTTCATCATAAGAATCCATTGATATCATTCTAAGCTCTAACAAACTAATACTTTCGGAGATATGATGTTTCAAAATATCAATAAGTAATCGTAATTTCATGTTTTCATAGAATGCTGTAATTCTAATTTGCTGATGTATGTAAATCCAACATATAAGGTTAATCATAGACCTACGTTTTGAATTTAATTCTTTATTATGCAGTTCTATCATAAGAATTTATCGATATCATTCCCAACTCTGAGAAACCAATACTTTCGGAGGTGCGGTTGGCTCAGGGGTAGATCGTTTGACTTGGGAGCGGAAGCCCCAAGTTCAATCCCGAGACTAGGAAAGGAAATTTCTAGTCACGGTAGTAGTCATCATTCACTGTTGGGTCAAAAATTAACACTGCTGTGCCTAAGGTGGTGCAAGTACAACGTAACAATGCCTACACAGAACACAACTGGTTCTCTTTACTCGCTCAAGCTCTTCGAGAGCTTACGAGACTTCTCCTTGGGGAAGACCTAGGAGGATCAGTATAATAATATACAATATACAATAAGAATTGTTAAAGTTTGAATAATTACTCGCTAGTTTCATTTCCTTGTTCTGCAATCCTCACAAAATTCTGCACATATCTTCGTTTTGGTAGTTTTGGACCAACTTTCAGAACCAGAATTGAGTTTGATCTCGGACAATTTATCGGTTAGTCGAATCTAAACGATTTATAGCATTTTCGGCCAAAATTTTGAAAATTACAGGCATTTTTCAGAAAGGGAACACAACAAAAATAAACCAGGGACGCAAGATCATTCTTAGCTATGACAAAGAGTGCTTCCATACTTAGGTTCAAACACCTCCATATTTGATCGGTTAAAATATCTAATTGATGGCTCATCTGCTGCACAGTCACCCAATGGCTTCCTCTTGTTCGTGTCCGTTATAATTGAACAACGTAGTAAACAATCGTCGTCGCCAGAAGTAGCGGTTGAGGCCTATATGTATAATCAAAGATATGAAGAGTTCTGAATTGGAAATAGAAATTGTTCAATGAAAATAAGTCCAACCTCGTGCAAAATAATATCGACCTTCACGCAGAAACAATCATGAAACCATTTCGATTTTCGATGATAATTATCTATTGATCTATCATTTCTTCAAATAATGAACTTTTAGAATCGTACAGCGCATACATTTTTATAACTCCACCTGCTATTGCCTCAAATATACACGATAATTGTCTGAAACCGTATATTGAAAGTATATAAAGATTGGTTTTTTGGCAAAGCGGAATATCAATCAAATTAATCATCTTTATGCTTATAGTAGGGGAGCCCACGTAGCTAATTCGGGATTTACTCAAGCGTCATAGAGAGCTATTGGGTTGTCAAGCTTAGATGATAAGAAGAAAAAAATGTTATATAATATATACCCGTTCATGGGTGGGGTGAGCGGATATAAATTTTCAAAAATGTAAAAAAAAAACCGTTACGTGGACTTACTCGAGCGCGTCAGATATTGATAGCATCTGTGTCCTACGTATTTTAAAAAATGTATAGATGTTAATCTGATCGTTTCCATGATGGAGGTGATCATACGTAAGGGTTGAAAATGAAAAAAAATTTTTTTTTATCGAACTCGTTAGATTTTCTAAGGGGGTGTTAAATGAACCTTAAAATATGCTCTTGTATAATAATCTGACCATTGGGATGTAACGCAAACTCGTGGTCATTATTAGAATATGCAAAAAAAATCGCCATTCAGAAATACTCAAGCGCGTCAGATTAAGATATATATGGTTCATCAATATGGCCTAGACGTGCTGTCTCCTAATCTGACGATTGTCTGGAGGGATTCGCTAAATCTGACAATAAATTTTTTTTTTTTTAATTTTTTTAAATCATTGCACTTAATTAATCGAAAAGCTCAGGAAATAGCGTGCAAATGAAAAAGTTTATGTTGTTTTGAGGAGAATATTTATAGAAATAATAATTATACAAAATTTAATTTTTAAGGGTATTTTTTTTTAATCATCTTCATCACTGCCTCTTCCGGAGTGGGACGGAGTGAGAGAGCAATAGATAGAGAAAGAGTGAGAGGAGAATAGAAACACGGAGAGGGGAATATAGGCATGGCATAGCTGCACGCATTCAACTTTATCAATTAATTTTTATTACTTCGGCTTGTGAAAATCGTCAGATTATATATTTTTCGTAATTCTTGCATTATTCCCTTCAAAATAAAAAAAAAATTTACCACGCTCGAGAATGTCAAGATGTCGTTTTTTTTACAACTTTGTAACCCTCCCCCTTCTTTACGTCACTCTCAAATTGTTAGATTAATGGAATATACACTTTTTAGCATGTAACTAACTCGCCCTACCTTAATCTGACGCGCTCGAGAATTTCCGATGATCAACTTTTTTTTACTAATCTGATGCTTTATCCTTGACGGGCGGCCATATATATATGGCTCATATTTGGTGGAAAAACTTAACCAGGTACAAGGTATCCCCCCATATATTAATCTGCCGCGCTTCAGTAAATCCCAAAATCCCCGCTTGGGCTCCCCTACTATTACGTGGGTCATACGCTCTCGGGATGAATAAATATATTATGTAAAAAGTGATTGTTTTCCTGTTAAGTAAATAATAAACCAAATGAGAATAAAAAGTGGGAAAGCCATGTGGACAGGAGCTTTGGCGCTCTTGTTCAAACTTTGGCAAATCATACCTCCAAAGGTATTGGTTTCGCACAATTGGGAATGATATCAATGGCTTCTTATGATAGAACTTCACCATGAAAGAAATTAAGTTCAAAATTATAAAAGAAATTAAATTCAACAAGAGTACCAAAAATTATTAATCCGAAACTACCAGACTGAGTCTACCTGGTAACGAACTTATCCGAGATGTTCATTCCTCAAATATACTATGAAAATTATATTATATCCATTGAAACTTAGCCAATATTCCAGTTTTGTTTTTACTGGAGATATTCTGAACCCAATTTGGTAATCATTAAAGGATACTATGGGAAGTATATTCATTATTAAGTACATGGTTTCTATCTTGGTTTTATCTCCCAAAACAAAAATATCTATAAAATAAAAAACTATTATTTTGTGATTTGCTTCTGCATAAAAAACAGATTTATCAGAAGCAATCAATCGAACAATGTTGCCTAAAAAACAATAACGAAACAACATCAACGATGAAACAACTATATCGTAACGTGTCAGAGTCTATATCAGACTCCTTAGTCAGACTTCAGAATTATTTTTTGTAACAATTCTCGAATTTCAGAATAGCAATCAACAAAGAATAGTTCTGTTGTTTCGTTATTGTTTGTTAGGCAACGTTTTTCGATTGATTGCTTCTGACAAATCTGTTTTTTACGCAGAAGCAAATCACAAAATAATATTTTTTCATTTTATAGATATTTTCTTTATGCGCATGATAAATTGCCCGAAAAGCGCACCGTGAATTTCAAAGTTGGTCCAAGGACCACGTTGTGGACACTCCACTTCGGAAACTACACTTTTTCCTTGAAACTGTGTTGTACACACACATAATTGAAATACGGTTAATTTACCATGGTAAATTCGATTAAGAGTGTCCAATAAAGTAGAATGAACAATAGAACATGCGCTCAAAAGCTTACGAACAATTACCCACGATTATTAGAGAACTGGTCGAGTAAATGTGGTGAAATTATAATACCTATTCTTTATTTCGAAATCAATTTTCCAGTGAATAATTAAAGATGGAATCATCTGAATGCATCAGGCAATTTTCTAACCAAGTTTTAGTAATAAAATTTCGAGTAAGAAACTGAGATGATCATCCGAGCTTTCCATATGGCACATCCACATGACATTAAGTCTGAATAATTGACCGTTGATTGCAGAAATATTATCCAAACTTTTAAAGAGCTCATTTGAAATTTGAAATGTATAGTAACGTTGTAATGAATAAGTGGAATATTCTCACCATTATGATGATGTATGTAATATGTATAGTTTCTTGAAATGATTCACCTAAGGAATCTAGCAGAAAAACAAATTTTGTAAAAACGAATCAGATATCTTGAGGAGTTTAAATGAAATTTGCCATGTGTATTTATGATAAAATACATTATCTCAAAATGTCCACTTCGATATACTACGATTAGTGGTTCGCGAGTATTGACTAAAAAGGCGAAAAAATCTGGAAGAAAATTCTTTGACCAAAGGTTAGTTCAATAGATTTCAAACATTATACAAGGTGGAAATTCATAATAATTTTTCTTGAGATCTGCTCAAAGTATGCAGTAGATAGTATTTGTCCATTTAGTGTATTTTTTTTGTTCAGTCAAGTTTTTTCTATCATTTTCTAGGTTCAGTTATTCTCTAATTATAAAACAGTGGTGAAGAGAATATGAAAAATATACAACTGTTCATACAGAATGAAGGGAATACGTGTATTCAACAATAATGAGCAGTGTTTTCATATTTTTAACGGACCGTGCCTCACGTAGTATTGTAAGTGAAAAGCGAGCTATTCTATAAAATATAAAAAAATACTTACTCCATCTATATGATTAAATATTCCGAAACTTAAACCAGTGACCCAAACCAGCTCTACTCGAACAGAGAACTAAGTCATAATTGACCATGCAAATTATCGCAAAAAAATGGAAGAAACCTTGGATCGTCAAATACGTGATGACGATATTTTCCTCCAGATACTTATTTAAATTAGTACAATCAATCATCCATGTTGATTAGAGATACTCCGGAGAAAACTTTGATTGAACGAATATAAGGTGTGTAGTGTTAAGTGTTTAGCTGAGTGTGAAAATCGATATGATGGCTTTAATTTTTTCTCAAAAAAAATCAACATCTACGCTTCAATGCAGTTTGATCGATAGGTTAAGCATTAATTGATGGTTCGGGTTTAAAATTAAAATTCAAAAAAATCGGAATTAAAAAATTTGTTTTTATTATAAATTTTTCAACTTTGCTTGATCATCTATCTAATAGATCGAATAATTAGTTGTTTTAACGACTCTCATAATTGGGTGATAAGCTTTCGTTTATCACGGAGCCAACAACTCATGTATGTTCAGAGTGTTCGACGTGGAAATTTGAACCGTAACCGTAACCTAATAATTTTTCCTGTGAAAGTAAAAATAACCAGTCTGTAAGCCATTTTCCGAAATTTTTTTGGAAGTTTTTTTCACCCCAAATCTTGCCACACCTCAGAAAGTTTTTGAAATTATCGAACTATGTAGTTCAATAATTGTATTTTCATTTCACATAATAGTATGTCTCGTCAGCTTGTGGAGTAGTCTTTAAAAATAGTATCTACTGATTATAACTCGTGGAGTATCGAAGTAAAGCAGTATTAATTTTCAATGGGAATTGAAATAGGTTTCCGTACATTTTTCTTGACGTTTCATCAACTCATCGATTGATTTTCTTACGTTCACTCCGTTATTTGTAAAAACATTAGTGAAATGCATAATAGGTTCAACTGCTATCTACTTTGATTGTTCACAGAATATGTTTCAAATTACCCCAAATTTTGAATCATGATGAAATTTGTTCAATACAAGCATCCTTATTGAATGAATATATTCAATTTTAATACATTTCCTACTTCTTCAGAACTCCTCCAATCATTACAAAACGTTCTGTGGTGTCACAAAATATGTTGGCCTGATTATGTAGCACTAAAATCCCTGAAAAGACATTCGAAAAATGGCCAACAGTGTATTCATTTTTATTTGAGCTGGTAAAATCAGGTAACGGTCCTGGAAATTAAAAATTCATTGAACTCCTGCAATAACTGAAAATGAAAGAAATATAAACTAAAGAAATTTCGATCAAACTTGATAAAAATATCGGTTAGAAAGCGTGATAGTTCGTGATTCAATAATACATCGTAGTTCTATCTATTCACAGTCTGTGTTCTCTGTTCATAAATGTCATCTTATCTAGCTATTATAGTCATGTCAATTCGTAGTTTGAAAACAAGTATCCGATTCTTGAATTTGTGAAAATATACAAGACTGTTTTGAAACCGAAAATAATATTGACTGGTTGCATATTGAATAAAAACGTATAAATTCGGGATGATGTTTCAGAAGATTTAGAATTGGATCATTTTAATGATGTAGTTTATGAAGGCAATAGGAAAGAAGAACATAATGGAATCATCAAAACAAATTACTGTTCGTTGACCACTGAGGTTAATATTACATTTTACTTCCTTAAGTAGTAAGACATGTTCCTATATACAATATTTTCATAATGTTGCTAGTTAATATATTTTGAACTTTTAAAATAATTTGTTCGTTAGCCTCTACCAACTCAAATATCCGGAATAAATAGACAATCTGCTATGATTATCTCCAGCCTTGCTCTAGACATTTCGATGATACTTTCCTTAGGTATTTCGAGTTGTGAAAACTATGCACCGAGTGTAAGTTGCAACAACCGATTCCACGAGGTTGTATCTTTGCAGATTGCTCAATTAATCTTGATAAATAAATTTAATAACAATTTATGAAGCATTGTAGATTGTTCTATTTCTTGGAGCTCTTGTTTAAATGATAATTATTGAAACATGTTTTTTTAAACGACACTTTTTTTGATGCAGTTCTATCATAAGCATCCATTGATATAATTCCCATCTCTGAAAAACCAATACTTTCGGAGATATAATTTGTCTGTTTGAACAAGAGTGCCAAAAAGCTCATGTCCATAGGGCTTGAACAAATTTTTTTCTATTGAATATGTATTCCATGTATGATATGGAGCAATATAAATTTTAGACTGTTCATTGGTCCTGCTTTCGTTGTTCTTTCAAGCTCTTCATTGATATCAGCTATTTCAAGTGGTATAAATCAAGGATGACATGTAAGAAATAATAATACACGTGTATGCTTAAAATTCAAAATATCTGTGAATTCTGGTATGCCCAATCCAAAATTCAACCCGATAGCTGTTTTCCCTGGGGTAAAACATAGTACTCACTACTTACATTGATTTAAACTTGATGATTTGCATTCTAGAGTGATATTCTGTAATAACCTCATAAAAATTCACACACAAAGGTTCTTTACCTTGACCTTCTTCTTTAAAATATTGGCAGTTCTCTACCACTTCCGGTTAGCTATTAACTTCCTTATTTTAAATGCAACCAACATTCTGAATTTAAAATGTTGATTACTCTTCGAAAAATAATGCCATCTTTGATTTTTGGTGATATTTGAATTTTAAGAAAAATTTTTAACCTAAGAAGGGAACTTTGATCCTTGTATCTCAGTGACTGTTAGACATAAAACAATAAAACTTTGGGAGTAGGTACCTATAAGAAATATGTTTAATCAAGTAATCATAATCCGTTTTTACAAGAATCCACAGGTTTTTCACAAATGATGAATATAGTATTTTGTGTATTCTTTTGTTGCAGATAGTAATTCTAGACAAAATTTCCTTTCGATTAACATGACATTGATCCATACCTAAAACTGATAGTTATGTATTTACTTTTTTTGCATAGTTCAATGACATGTCAATCAAAAGGAATTTCTATCTGAAATGAAAAAATGTAGAATAGCCCTGCGGACAGGAGCTTTGGCGCTATTGTTCAAACTTTGAATAATCATATCTCCGAAAGTATTGGTTTCTCAGCATTGGGAATGATATCAATGGATTCTTATGATAGAACTTCAAGATCTAGAAATCTCTTGAGTCAAGATAAGATATAATATGTCAAGACAACATTTTTTTAAATTTCCTGACTTTTTTTCAAGACAAGACAAGAAGTTGTTATCAAGACAAGAATTCTTGTCTTGCGACCCCTACTCACGATAACCTGAGAACGGAAAGAGATAGCGACTTGCAATTTTTAGGGTAGGTTGTGCATCCGTATACGACTTCCGAGTTTGCTAGGTATAATCGGCAAAACGCTTTTCGAGTTATACCCATCTGAAACTTGGTTGTTATTTCCTCAATAACTCGAAAAATATTAAACCGATCCAAATTAAACATGGTTATTTGTTGTAGAATACCAACGCGAAAATTCTAGCGAAATTTTGTGAGAATCGTATCACTTGTAAATTTTTAAAAAATCAATGTAAAAAATTCTATACAGGATGTCCCAAGTTCGAGTGCCTATTAGACGTTTCTGGAGAACTGTACATTTTTGAAATCTGAAAATTGGGATTATAATATTGCTTGAAATTCTCTACAGAGCTAAAATATTTTCGAAGCCCAAGACCTTCCTTATGAGCCAGATTCGAAGAATTTGACTACGTACACCATAAATCTAGAAAAACTCAAATAACTCAGAAAGTATTGATTTTAGGAGCATAATCATGTTAGAAAAATATCATTATTGTTCACCACAGAATCCAACGTAATCATAAAAAAAATTGGGTTCTAATGTGAAAAACAGAAGTTATGGCCAATTTTTTATCACAATTTTCGACACAAAATTTAAAACACCCTGTGATGATATTCCTGAAATTCAAAAGATGCATGACCTTTCCACATTCTTCTTCTTCGACCTTGAAAAACCTGAAAATGGTTCACGCTCAGGATGTTTAAAATAATAAAAATGAACATAATACTGACTAAACATATTTGACTTTTTTTCCCTTTTTTTTTTTCGATATTTAGAAAACTGTTCGAATGATGGTTCTAACATAAATATATTCAGCATTGAATACTTGATCATACCAGGAATGCAAAACTTGGAAACATTTTTTTCCTTGAATTTATTTCACTCCCTGTATAACCGGAAGTGCTTGGACTTCGGAAATATTTTAGCTCTGTAGAGAATTTCAAGCAATATCATAATCCCAATTTTCAGATTTCAATTATGTGCAGTTCTCCAGAACCGTCTAATAGACAGTCCAAATTGGGACCCAACTATCGCTGAAATTTAGCAAGAGCCTTGAAAACCTAACTATACTGCCAAGTTCTACGTTTGAACACGATCTGATCTATATTGTAAGAGATCCGAGCAACCTTGGGTGAGTTCAGTAGCTGGAAGGGTGACCGCTGCCTCGATAACTTTGTTAGGCTACGCATCCGAATGGGAGAGTTAAGTTCGTTGTTGAGCATAATCGGCGCAACGGTTTCAGAGTTATACCCATCTGGAATATTGCTTTCTCGATAACACAAGAATTACAGACCCGCTTGAATTGAAGCTTGGTAAGTACTTGTAGAATATCGACATGAAGAAGTGTGTGGAGTTTTGTGAGGACCATACCCCTACAAAATTTAAAAAAAAATTACGAAAAAATATCATGTACCTCACGATAACTTGAGAACGGATAGAGAAAGCTACTTGCAATTTTGCGGGTAGGTTGCGCATCTGAAGGCGACAACGAAATCGTGAATATGGTATCGTGGAGTTACTTGAGGTGTAATTTTTTCATATTTCAATTCCAATGGAATACATATGTCAGAACTGCATCATAAAGGAAGTTAAATTCAAATACTAGTTTATTTATCAAGATTAAATGAGCAATCTGAGAATGAGAACTGCACCATGGAAGAAATCAAATTAAAATAGTTGAAATGAATTTGACTCTTTCTTATAAAACAGGATGAAATGTACGAGTATGAACACTTAGATAGAATAATTATAGCATTCTGTGAAAACATAGAAGTACGTACGATTCATTATTGAAATTTAGAAAAATCATATCTCCGAAAGTATTAGCTTTTTGGAGTTGAAAATGATATCGATGGATTTTAATGGTGAAACTGCATCTTAAATAAAAATTACAGACACTTGGGCAAATTGATAAGCACTCAGTTCCGAGGAACTAGAGCGCCAAAAAGTGTAATTCCCTTTCCGGGATTTTAGCCCGCCTACGATCTTGTCGATCTCCGGTATTAAAATAAAACGTCGGTACTTACCTGGGATATATATTCTTAATTTTCACTTTTCGACATAAAATCGCCACATGGGGGTTTATTTGACGGTTTTTTACCCTTGTCTCTCTAAGTCGATTTTGACGTTTCTCGAACCAACTATTAGGAAGGAACTGGACAATGTCATGTCCCAGGAAAATAAGTTGACATTATGACAATTCATACATAGAATAATTATATAATTCTGTGAAAACGTAAAAATACGATTTATTTATGAAATTTTGAAAAATCATATCTCCGAAAGTATTAGCGTGTTAGAGTTAAAAATGATATCATTGGATTCTTATGATAAAACTGCTTATTGAAAAAAATTTAATTTTAATTTGTTCAGTAAAAAAAAAAATTTTTTTTTGTTACTCCGAAAACATCTGCCTGATTTTGCCCAATAACGAACTCAGCCGACATACACTGATCAACAATTGCTAGGGATCACTTATGAACTTCTCTTCATTTGTATTTTTTTCAAGTTATCTCGTGAATATCTGTACATTATATGTTCTCTAAGGAAAAATTAAGATGTTTTGAGTTGATTATATCAAATTTTTCCTCACTTCATCGGCTCTTGTTCACAAAATCGATTATTATCTGTAGGCTGTTACATGTGGAGTGAAAAGCAATGTGGTATTTGTTATTAAATCTGTTTTTTTCTCTCGTTCAAACACATAAGGTGACAATAATTGAAGAAATGAGAACAATATTAGCTTATCAGTCATGCCGAGAAGACGTTTAGCTCCTGTGCAACTGGACCAAATCATACGGAGGATACAGGAAGGTTTGTCCCAGCGAGAAGTGTCCCGGCGGTTGAATGTTTCGCAAAGTGTCGTGAGTCGGGCTTGGAATAGGTTCATCCAAAACGACTCAGTAGCTTAAGTTCATGGGGGAGGTCGGCAGCGCAGTACAACAGCTGCCCAAGATCGTCTTTTGGTCCTCAATGCTAGGAGAAATCCCACTTACCCGGCGTCGCGGCTCAATAGATCACTGAGAGTTGCAACAGGAGTTCTAATTTCGAACCAGACTGTAAGACGACGACTACATGTTCGTGGTTTGAGAGCACGTAGGAGGGTACAACATCCCCGTTTGAATAGGGAACACCGGGTTCATCGACGGCAATGGGCTGAGGAGCACCGCAATTGGACAGTTGAAGATTGGAGCCGATGTTTATTTACGGATGAGTCTAGATTTCGTTTGGTCAACTCCGATGGACGTATTCTTGCTTGGAGGGAAAGAGGTCGAAGGTATGCAGAACAGTTTATGGTACCCACAACAGCTTTTGGCGGAGGTTCTATATGTGTATGGGGAGGCATTTGTTTGAACCAACGCACAGAGTTGGTTGTTCTGAAGAACACCACAATGACCAGCCAGAGATATCACGATATGATTATTGAACCCATAATTGTTCCGTTTGCGGCTGCTTTGGGCGAGAATTTCATTTTAATTGACGATAATGCCCGTCCACACCGTAGTCGTCTGGTTAATGAAGCGCTAGAAACTCATGCTATTGATGGGATGGACTGGCCAGCTCGCTCTCCAGACATGAATTGCATCGAACATGTCTGGTGTGAGATGTCTAGACAATTGTCAACCATAGAACAACCGATCAATAACCTGGAGGACCTTTCTAACGCTTTACGGGATATTTGGATGAATTTGCCCCAAAATTTTATGAATCGTTTGATTGAAAGTATGCCTCGTAGGGTAGAATGCTTGAGACGAGCTCGTGGGGGGCCAACTAGGTACTAGCTTAACCGAAACTTCAGCCTTCTTGTGGTGTCATCATAAAATTTTTATGTTATTCAAACACAGAATTTTGAGTGTTCCTAATAAAGTCTTTTTTTCTCTCCAACTTTCCATTTTTTCATTCTTTTCTCAAGTGAACCATATTATCAACTGAAAACACTCTGATATCTGACTAAATTTATAATCTTGGAGCGAATAATTCAGAAATAAATTTAGAGAAAGTAAGTGATCCCTATCAATTGTTGAGCAGTGTATTTATCTCCCAAACCTACTCTGAAAATTTCAACTGTCTAGCTCATTCCGTTCGAGAGTTATCGTGCCTACGGCCGGCCGGCCGGACGGACAGAATTAATTTTGACCACGGATTCTTGATCAGTGAGTCGAACCAAATCGTTTAAGACCATTTTCATCGAAAAATTCGAAAATTATAGACATTTGGGCAAATTGATAAGTACTCAGTTCCGAGGAACTAGAGCGCCAAAAACTGAAAGGAGAGACCCCATGCGTGATTTTGGAACAAAAATTTCATATAAACATACGTCTGCAATTGCATAGTTTTCGAGACACAGGGTGTGGAATTTTTATGAAAAAAGGCAATTAAATTCAAATAATAGTTTATTTATCAAGATCAAATGAGCAATCTGAGAATGAGAACTGCACCATGGAAGAAATCAAATTAAAATAGCTGTGATGAATTTGACTCTTTCTTATAGAACAGGATGAAATGTACGAGTATAAACACAGATCATATAATAAAGCTTAGATAGAATAATTATAGCATTCTGTGAAAGCATAGAAGTACGTACGATTCATTATTGAAATTTAGAAAAATCACATCTCCGAAAGTATTAGCTTGTTGGAGGTGAAAATGATATCGATGGATTTTAATGGTGAAACTGCATCTTAAATAAAAATTACAGACATTTGGGCAAATTAAATTGATAAGCACTCAGTTCCGAGGAACTAGAGCGCCAAAAAGTGTAATTCCCTTTCCGGGATTTGAGCCCGCCTTCTCTCGTTCCGAAACCGAAAACCCGTCGGCGTAGACAATTCATACATAGAATAATTATATAATTCTATGATAACGTAAAAATACGATTTATTATTGAAATTTTGAAAAACCATATCTCCGTAGGTATTAGCTTGTTAGAGTTAAAAATGATATCATTGGATTCTTATGATAAAACTGCTTATTGAAAATAATTTAATTTGGAATTTGTTTACTAAAAAAAAAAATTTTTTTTTGTTTCTCCGAAACCATCTGTCCGATTTTGCCCAATAACGAACATAGCCGAGATATTCATTTCACAAACCTACTCTGAAAATTTCAACTGCCTAGATCATTCCGTTCGAGAGTTATCGTGCCTACGGCCGGACCGGCCGGACGGCCGGCCGGCCGGACAGAATGAATTTCGACCACGGATTCTTGATCAGTGTGTCGAACCAAATCGTTTAAGACCATTTTCATCGAAAATTTCGAAAATTACAGACATTTGGGCAAATTGATAAGCACTCAGTTCCGAGGAACTAGAGCGCCAAAAAATTGTGCGCCATTTACTTTTCCGAAAGGAAAAATTATTTTTGAAGTTCCCATTCAATTTGGAGCAAACTTTTGTGTAAAAAATTGGTTCAAGCACTGACGGGAAGTCAGAAGCTTTTGCGCGTATGTTCTATTGTCCATGCTTCTGTATTGGACACCCTTAATCGAATTTACCATGGTTAATTATGTCGTCCATTCTCCTGTATTGGACACTCTTACTTCGAATTTACCACGGTAAATTCGAATTAAGTGTCCAATACAGGAGAATGGACGACATAATTAACCATGGTAAATTCGATTAAGGGTGTCCAATACAGAAGAAGCATGGACAATAGAACATACGCGCAAAAGCTTCTGACTTCACGTCAGTGCTTGAACCAATTTTTTACACAAAAGTTTGCTCCAAATTGAATGGGAACTTCAAAAATAATTTTTCCTTTTTTTTAAATAATAACGAGAATACCAACTAATATTTTTCTATTATGAAACTTTTCAATGTCTTCTTTATTTTTGCTCTATCTGTCCTCAACAGTTTAAGACTATCTGTTAATGTGTTGAACACTTTTATAGCAACATAATAACTATTTTTCGTACCTATTCGTTTGTTTATTCTTGGTAACTGTAGGCTCTTATTCCTTGTATTGCTTCTAGAATTTTTGTACTTATCTTTTAACCCAAGGTAAGGTAATGATACTGCTTCTAAATGGAAGAGTTGGCGTGGAGTTAGAGTATTGTAATGCGTCTGAGTATTATTCTTATTTATTATTTTTAGTATTTTCTTTTGATATATTTGAATGAAGTTTAAGTTATTATCATAAGCTCCGCCCCAGGCAACTATTCCATAGTTCATTAGACTCTGAAAAAATGCATGATAAATTACCATCAAAGCATCAGTTGCCATAAACTCTTTAATTTTGCCAAATATAAAAATCAGGTATCTAGTTTTCTTAACAACATAATCAATATGTTTTTCCCATCTCATATTAAAATCGAAGTATAATCCCAAGTATTTGTGATAATCTACCTTTTTCAGTATATGATGACCTATGTTGACATTTAAATTTCTTGGCACACTATCACAGTAGTTACCATATGTTATATATACAGTCTTTTCAAGATTTAGCGATAGTTTATTCTGTTTGAGCCAATTTACCACAGTTTCTAGATCTCCTATCAATCTCACCCGCCCCTTCTCCCACGTGTCATCACTCGAGATAATGACGGTGTCATCTGCGTAGGATAGTATTGAATTTTCTGGCATATCTTTCAGTAAATCGTTCACGTAGAGAACGAAAAGTATAAGACCTAAAATTGTTCCTTGTGGAACACCGATAGATATTTCTCTGTAATTACTAGTAGCATTGTTTATCTTTACTCTCTGTTTTCTACCAGAAAGATAGCTTCTGAACAATTTTAGGGCATTGCCTCTTATGCCACATCTTTCTAATTTGTTTAACAAAATTTCGTGATTTACTGTGTCGAAAGCTTTCGCCAAATGAAGAAAGGCTGTAATTATTGCTTTGCTCTTATATAACTTTTTATAAATTATGTCGGTTATATGATTTAAAGTTTCCGTGGTTCCTCTTTTTCTTACAAAACCAAATTGTCTATCAGAATTCATCTATAAATACAAAAAGTCTATTAAGTATTATTTTTAAAAAATTTTTGGCTAAGTTAGAAATGAGCGAAATTGGTCTGTAGTTTTTGATGCAAGTACTGTCTCCGGACTTGTAAACGGGTACCACTTCAGCCTTCTTTAATTCTACTTCTTCCTCAATACATCTATTAAGAATGTGCTGTAACGGCGAAACTATATGATTACTCATTGCCTTCAGCGCTGCAACACTAATTTTATCTACTCCGTTCGATTTTATTTTCATTTCTCTTAAGATTGTGCTAATTTCATTACTATCTGTTGGATACAGAAAGATAGACTTACTATTTTGGTCAGGAAGTTTCAGTTCCCTGTCTCCATTGTTTACTATTTGATCACTTAATAATTCGCCAATAGTGCAGAAATATACATTCATGACCTCAGCAATTTCTGCTTTGTTATCGATTTTTTTGTTATTTTCATGTATATAATCTAAGTTTTATTTTGAACATTATTTGTACCCAATTCGTTTTTAATATTGTTCCACAACTGTCCTGAGTTGCCACCAACCTTTTTGCGCGCGTGTTCCGCAAGGAACAGGAACATTTCGTCACAATGTCTGTATTTTTCGAATTTTTTTTCGAAAATGGTCTCAAACGATTTGGTACGACTCCCTGATGAAGAATTCGAGGTCAAATTCAATTCTGTCCGTCTGGTCCGGCCAGCCGGCCGGTCAAGCCGTTAGCACGATAACTCTCGAACGGAACGACTTAGAGCGTTGAAATTTGCAGGATAGTTTTGTAGCGCAAATATCTCGGACAAGTTCGTTAACTAGCGAAATCCACCGAGCGGTTTCGGAGTTAAGGCCGTTTTTAGTCAAAACGTTTTTTATGAATATTTCCGGAACCGATCACTCGATCTTTCTGAAATTTGGCATCAAATTGTAGAATCATGACCTTTATATGCCTGCGAAGTTTTGTTATGACCGGACGGCCCTAAAGTGGCAAAAAAACATTAAAATATTTTTAAATTTTGTTTTCACGATAACTCGAAAAATACTGATCTGATTAAATTGAAACTCAGTAGTTAGATGCAAAAGACCAATGCAAGCACTTTCGCAGAATTTCGTGAAGATCACGTGACATAAAAAAATCAAAAAATTATTACTATTTTGCGGAATACTGTGCTTAAAATGCCGAAACCTATTTTTTTGAGGTTCATGCTGCCTTTTCCGGGCATATTTCGTTGTGCGAATGCGCAGATGAGAAGTCATTTAACTGCTGTAGTTTTCGTCAGAGAGCATTGGGGTTTTGGGGTGGCGGATGCTATTCCTCCATAGAATCCAGATCCCTGATGAGGGTCTGCGCATGCGTACATTAAAGATGCGATATCTCCCGAACCACTAGTGTTGGAGAATCGGAGTTTTTTGTAAGGTGTGTTATTTTGAGAGGACTTTTAGCTGCGAGTAGATTGTGCATGCGCAGAAGAGAAGTGACAGTTTTTTAATTGGATGGGTTATGTTGGGACTGCTGAGTCGATATTGTGAGGTTTTAAAAGAATATTCATAGCAATTCAGTTCAAGGACAAGTCAGTTTGGGGGATGTAGCGTTGTTTCCGAGTTAAAGTGTTCGTACCGTGGCCCTGGGGCTAATTTTGAAATTGATGTTACCCCTTACAGGCATTTTTCGTTATGCGCATGAGCAGACCATCAGTGATTTAACTGGTGGTGTTTTCGTCAGAGAGGATTGGGGTTTTGGGGTGGCGGATGCTATTCCTCCATAGAATCCCCTGTTGAGGGTCTGCGCATGCGTGGATTAAAGATGTGATATCTCCTGAACCACTAGTGTTGGAGAATCGGAGTTTTTTGTTAGGTGTGTGATTTCGAGAGGACTTTTAGGCCACAAGTAGATTGCGCATGCGCAGAAGAGAAGTGACTGTTTTTGGGTTGTATGGGTTATGTTGGGAGTGCTGAGCCGATATTGTGAGGTTTTAAAAGAATATTGATGGCAATTCAGTGCAAGGACAAGTCAGTTTGGGGGATGCAGCGTTGTTTCCGAGTTAAAGTTTCCGTACCGTGGCCCTGGGGCTAATTCCGAAATTGATGTTACCCCTTACGGGCATTTTTCGTTATGCGCATGAGCAGACCATCAGTGATTTAACTGCTGGTGCTTTCGTCAGAGAGGATTGGGATTTTGGGGTGGCGGATGCTATTCCTCTATAGAATCCCCTGTTGAGGGTCTGTGCATGCATGGATTCAAGAAGCGATATCTCCTGAACCACTAGTGTTGGAGAATTGGAGTTTTGTGTGAGGTGTGTAATTTTGGGATGACTTGCAGCCACGAATATATTGCTCATGCGCAGACGAGAAGTGAATGGTTTTGGGTTGTTTGGGTTATGTTGGGAGTAATGAGCCGATATTGTGAGGTATTAAAAGAATATTCATGTCAATTCAGTGCACGGACACAGGTCAGTTTGGGGGAAATAGCGTTGTTTCTGAGTTGAAATGTCTGTATGGTAGCCCTGAGGCGAATTTATAAATAACTATATTCGGTAGATCTATATTAAAATACGTTCGGATTTGGAGAAGAGGCAATTGCTTTCCTAACGGAGGTCCCACAACCGCAATTTTTTTTGATCTACGGTAAAGCTAACAGCCAAACTGTATTGATAGCTATATTTGTTAAAGGAACTTGAAAAAAAAAAAAAAGCACTGACGTGAAGTCAGTACTCTTTGGCGCGCGTGTTCAGGGTGGCTAATTTGAATTGAATGATGAGTACTTCAAGCTCAGTGGATAGAGCGAGCCAAAGATCTACCCAAAGGATAGTGGACACCATTCACTGTCGGTTCAAAAATTAACAGTGCTGTATCTAAGCTGCCATCAGGAAAGAGTAACAAAGTTGGAAAAGAACACAACTGACCCTCCTTAGTCGCACAAGCTCCTACAAGATCTGGGAGGGTCAGTATAATCCTAATCATGTTTATAGCTTGCGCGCAAAAGCAGAGTAACTTAACAATGAAAGAAAAAGTGTAAAAAGTGAATGGTGTCCACTATCCGACAGTGAATGGTGTCCACTATCCTTTGGGTAGATCTTCGGCTCGCTCTATCCACTGAGCTTGAAGTACTCATCATTCAATTCAAATTAGCCACCGTGAACACGTGCGCCAAAGAGTACTGACTTCACGTCAGTGCTTTTTTTTTATTTTCGCTTTCAATATTGCACACTCGAAACTATCTGTAGCCATGTGGTCAACTGTATATTTTGTGTTGTAAAGTTTGTTACTGAAATCACAGTTAGGACATCTGTTGTCCGTACTTCCACAATCTCTTGTTAGATGATGACCCGAGCATTTCATACACGTAATGTTATTTGTGCACTTAGATTCATTATGTCCAACTCTTCCACATTTGAAGCAGGGGCTAACATTTATATAATCGTATCCAACAAAAATGTTGTTATTATTTTCTCTATTCTGTCGA
This sequence comes from Halyzia sedecimguttata, assembly GCA_937662695.2. Taxonomy (NCBI): domain Eukaryota; kingdom Metazoa; phylum Arthropoda; class Insecta; order Coleoptera; family Coccinellidae; genus Halyzia; species Halyzia sedecimguttata. The sequence goes on along the minus strand of OW569416.2, from coordinate 910,929 downwards.
TACAGTTGCGCTGGTAATTCCAATAAGTGTTTGCAGCTTATTTTTTGCATTTATGTACGAATGCAATATTCTACACTTTTTCTCACAACCTGTACCAGTGAAATTCCAGAGATTTATATCTTCTTCTAAATTTCTGTGATCCATCTTTTCAGAGTTGTCAATGCCAACGACCTTTACTTTTGGGTGCGTAACTTGCTCTTTGTGTATTTCATATGTGTTTCCCAACTTTATATTCAGCGCTTCATACACTTTATTGGCACTTTCTTCATCAACACATTGTACCATCATTTCTTGGTCGTTTTTGCGCGCGTGTTCCGCAAGGAACAGCGTGCTATCATTTCGTCACAATGTCTGTATTTTTCGATTTTTTTTTGCGAAAATGGTCTCAAACGATTGGGTTCGACTCCCTGATGAAGAATTCGAGGTCAAATTCAATTCTGTCCGTCCGGCCGGTCCAGCCGTTAGCACGATAACTCTCGAACGGAGCAAGTTAGAGCGTTGAAATTTGCAGGGCATGTTTGGAGCGTAAATATCTCGGACAAGTTCGTTAATGGGCAAAATTCATCGAGCCGTTTCGGAGTTACGGCCATTTTTAGTTAAATCGTTTTTCGAAAATATTTCCGAAACCGATCACTCGATCGATCTGAAATTCAGTATCAAATTGTATAATCATGACCTTTATATGCCTGCGGAGTCTCATAATGATCGGATGGCTGTAAACTAGAAAAAAAATGTTAAATATTTGAAAATGAAATTGAAATTTTGTTTTCACTATAACTCGAGAAAAACTGAACCGATTTGGTTGAAGCTCGGTAGTTATATGCAAAGTACCAACAAAAACACTTATGCAAAAAATCGTAAAGCAGAATGAGTAGAAAAAATTAAAAAAATTTTTAACTATCAGCGGAATATTTAGCTGGAAATTCCGAAACCAAATATCGGAATGAGTTCAGTTTTGGCACTTCGGTGACCAATAATGACCTCTTGGGGTGTGCAAAATTTCACTGCGGACAGACCACTAGAAGCCTCATAAAAAATTCATAATTTTGAACTTCCAAACTGGTCAAATTATTTCATTTCGAAGTTCTACACGGAATACATAACATCTGGTGACCATATTCTGACGGGTTTTTACGCGTTTATATGAATCAATACGATATGTACGAGGGCAACTGATTAAAATATGGACTACTTACTAGCATGGCTATTGAATTAATGCGTAAACGATGTGTGGAATTTTAAATTGGTTTTCAAAATTAGTCTGAACTGTGAACGACTGGGGTGTAACTGCCTCTTTAAGGCATTTTTTGTTATTCGCATAAGCTGACGAGAAATAATTTAACTGCTGGAGTTTTCTTCTGAGAAGATTGGGGTTTTGGGGTGGAGGATGTTATTCCCCCATAGAATCCCCCGGTGCTGGTCTGCGCATGCGTGGATTCAAGATGCGATATCTCCTGAACCACTAGTGTTGGAGAATCGCAGTTTTTTGTGACTGACAGGAAGGCCATAAAGTGACAAAAAAAAATTTCAAAAATTTTAAAATTTTGTTTCCACGATAACTCGTAAAATACTGATCTGATTGAATAGAAACTCAGTAGTTAGATGCAAAAGACCAAAGCGAACACTTTTACAAAATTTCGTGAAGATCACGTGACATGAAAAAATTCAAAAAATTACTCTATTTTGATGAAATTCCGAAAAATATTTATTTGAAATTCATACTGCCTCTTCCGGGCATTTTTCGTTATGCGCATGCGCAGATGAGAAGTTATTTAAATGCTGTAGTTTTCGTCAGAGAGGATTGGGGTTTTGGAGAGGCGGATGCTATTACTCCATAGAATCCCCTGGAGAGGGTCTGCGCATGCGTGGATAAGGGATGCGATATCTCCTGAACCACTAGTGTTGGAGAATCGGAGTTTTTTGTGAGGTGTGGGATTTTGAGAGGACTTTCAGCCGCGTGTAGATTGCGCATGCACAGAAGAGAACTGACTGTTTTTGGGTTGTGTGGGTTATGTTGGGAGTAATGAGCCGATATTGTGAGGTTTTAAAAGAATATTCATGTCAATTCAGTGCACGGACACAAGTCAGTTTGGGGAAATAGCGATGTTTCCGAGCTGAAATGTCTGTATGTCGGTAGATCTATATTAAAGTACGTTCGGGGGTGCTGAGCGATATTGTGAGGTTTTAAAAAAACATTTATGGCAATTCAGTGCAAGGACAAGTCAGTTTGGGGGATGTAGCGTTGTTTACGAGTTGGAGTGTCCGTTTCGTGGCCCTGGGGCTAGTTTTGAGATTGATGTTACCCCTTACGGGCATTTTTCGTTATGCGCATGAGCAGAACATCAGTGATTTAACTGCTGGTGTTTTCGTCAGAGAGGATTGAGGTTTTGGGTTGGCGGATGCTTTGCCTCCATAGAATCCCCTGGCGAGGGTCTGCGCATGGGTGGATCGAAGATGCGATATCTCCTGAACCACTAGTGTTGGATAATCGGAGTTTTTTGTAGGGTGTGTGATTTTGGGATTACTTTCAGCTGCGAGTAGATTGCGCATGCACAGAAGAGAAGTGACTGTTTTCGGGTTGTACGGGTTATTTCGGGAGTGCTGGGTCAATATTGTGAGGTTTTAAAAGGATATTCATGGCAATTTAGTGTAAGGATAATTCAGTTGTTGGGGGTTGTAGCGTTGTTTCCGAGTTAAAGTGTCGATACCGTGGCCGTGGGGCTAATTTTGAAATCGATGGTACCCCTTACGGGCATTTTTCGATATGCGCATGAGCAGACCATCAGTGATTTAACTGCTGGTGTTTTCGTCAAAGAGCATTGGGGTTTTGGGGTGGCGGATGCTATTCCTCCATAGAATCCCCTGGTGAGGGTCTGCGCATGCGTGGATTCAAGAAGCGATGTCTCCTGAACCACTGGTGTTGGATAATCGGGGTTTTTTGTGAGGTGTGTAATTTTGGGAGGACTTGCAGCCATGAGTATATTGCGCATGCGCAGACGAGAAGTGAATGGTTTTGGGTTGTATGGGTTATGTTGGGAGTAATGAGCCGATATTTAGAGGTTTTAAAAGAATATTCATGTCAATTCAGTGCACGGACACAATTCAGTTTGGGGGAAATAGCGATGTTTCCGAGCTGAAATGTCTGTATGGTGGCCCTGAGGCGAATTTATAAATAACTATGTTCGGTAGATCTATATTAAAGTACGTTCAGATTTGGTAAAGATGCAATTGCGTTCCTAACGGGGGTCCCACAACCGCAATTTTTTTTCGATCTACGGTAAAGCTAACAGCCAAACTGTATTGATAGGTATATTTCTTAAAGGAACTTGAAAAAAAAAGCACTGACGTGAAGTCAGTACTCTTTGGCGCGCGTCTTCACGGTGGCTAATTTGAATTGAATGATGAGTACTTCAAGCTCAGTGGATAGAGCGAGCCGAAGATCAACCCAAAGGATAGTGGACAGCATTCACTGTCGGTTCAAAAATTAACAGTGCTGTATCTAAGCTGCCATCAGGATAGAGTAACAAAGTTGGAAAAGAACACAAGTGACTCTCCCTAGTCGCACAAGCTCCTAGAAGATTTGGGAGGGTCAGTATAATCCTAATCATGTTTATATCACGCGCGCAAAAGCAGATTGAATTATCAATGAAAGAAAAAGTGTACAAAGTCAATCTGCTTTGGCACGTGTGCTATAAACATGATTAGGATTATACTGACCCTCCCGAATCTTCTAGGAGCTTGTGCGACTAAGGAGAGTCACTTGTGTTCTTTTCCAACTTTGTTACTTTATCCTGATGGCAGCTTAGATACAGCACTGTTAATTTTTGAACCGACAGTGAATGATGTCCACTATCCTTTGGGTTGATCTTCGGCTCGCTCTATCCACTGAGCTTGAAGTACTCATCATTCAATTCAAATTAGCCACCGTGAACACGCGCGCCAAAGAGTACTGACTTCACGTCAGTGTTTTTTTTTTTCTTGGTAATTTTCTTTGTTTGTATTGACTTATCTTCAATCAGATATTGTGAAAGTTTCTTTTTTACTGTTTCAAGGTTTACTTCTTTTTTAGTTTTTTTTATTGTTATGTTTGGAACACGTTTTATAGTATTGGTATTCTGTATAATTGTCGAGCTTGCTGTTATTTCTGCATATGTATTTTTTTGTAGTTTTTGGTATCTCAGCCCCTTCTTTATCTCTTAATTCTCGTAGAAGTTGTTTTTTTTTCTTTCAATTCTCGATTCAATTCCTTTAGCAGAATATTTTCCAATTTTAAAATTTCTCAACATTTTATCCTCTGATTTTGCAGATAGTTTTATTTCCGCATGTTCAGGACAAATAACAAAAACCTCTCTCAGTACTTGGGTATTCTCCAATTTTCGAGAGTCTTTTGCATGATAAACGTTTTCACACAAAATACACACTACTACTCTTAGCTTCGTATTTGGATGACACTTATTAGCCTTTTCGCCCAATGTAAAGTTCATGCCTACACTGTGTTCCCCCATTGCACATTTCACAAAAAACCCCAACAAATATTTTCAGTGGATGGCCACCTTTAGATAGTCTCGGGGTAAGTTTCACTTGTCTCCAGATATTTACCAGATGTATCCTGAATTCGGGAACAACAAATTTATCGCATTCTGTTCTAGGTAAATCACGTATATTCCAACACTTATTTTACGAATTTCTCGATTATCGATTTATAATTGCGAAAAAGAGTTTCACCTTCGTAATCTTCGACTTTTTATCTGTCGGCTGGGAAATACATTTTACATGTGCAGAAAAAAACTGAGACGCTTATAGAATTCATATTTTCATTAATTGTATAATCATATCCTAAAATAATAAAGACCTTTTCAAACTGTGTGAGAATAGAACTAATTTTCAGTTCGTTAGTTTTATAGAAATTTGTTTCGCTGCACTCTATTCCTCATCATTGCTCGTTCACATATTTCTCCAATAGAATACAATTTTATATAACAATTCGGAGTAAATATCCTCATCTCCAATAGATTTATAAAAGTGCTTAGTGCTTAGTGCTCGAAAAATCGAATTACTTTTATAAAGTGCTTAGTAACTGCAAGCCTTCTGTGAAAACGTGGTGCTTTGTGCTCGATGCTCGTGATCATTTTTATTGAGTGCTTAGTGCTTGAAGCACTTTTCTTCAGTGCTCGGTACAGCTCTGGTACCTACTCTAACCCTCCCGCCCCCTCAGCCTACACTTCGGCGGCGGTGTGCAAGATTCCATGGTCCGATGGTTTAAGGTAATTCCAGGAAAATAGCAGTTGTTAACGTTGTACCAAAATTTATGAGAGTCCTGACGTTTTATCTTCGAGTATCATAAACTCCAGATACAGATATTTGTTTAACCCCGACCTCCTTAGACATGCCAGAGGGTCGAGTTTTCGGATTGAATATTTGATCTCCTCTTGGGTGGTACATGCTCTTTGTCTAGGATCGCTACTGATATCTTGATGGGTTTTGGGGCGCCTGAGAGTCCAGAGGAGGTCTGCTGCTGCTGCATCCTCCGAATCTAATCTTAACTCTAACTATATACAAATAGAAATTCAACCATTTGTTGAAATCGAATTCCTAACACATACTTTATTTGATTTTCACTCCTCAGGGTGAAACAATCTGAATGGACGGCATGAAAATAGCCCTATGTTGTCAAGTTTTCTTTCAAAGTTTTATGAATATTCTGCGACTACGATGTAGGCTGCACTGACGTAGAAAATGGTACGAAATAATAGGTAATAAGTCAAAATAAGGTGAAAAATTACAGTGGTTGGGACATGAAAACGTAAAAACTTGGTTATTTGAATTTTTCACATAAATTTTGGGGTTATGTGAAAAGAGTGTAATTACAGTTGTGGTTTTTTATTACCTACAACTTCGCCATTTATCTCTTTTCCATAGGACTAGTAGTTTTGCCGGAAATCGAGATAAACCGTCCTTTACCCTTAAAACTCACCCCCTTCCACTTCCTGACCTCAGATCACCGTAAATTATTATTTTTGGGAGTTTGGGAGAGAAAACCCAGAAAAAAACCGTTGAATAATGAGTATACCTCCCACATTATCCTTTAATGATTACTTAAAACAATTTCAATGTTCACATTTCACAATACTAACTGGAGAAATGTTTTTTTTCTATTTCTGATGTTTTTCCCCTAAACTCTAGCACCATACTTTTAATTATATGGTACCCTGTAGCAATGCTAACACTGCTAACATTTCTTTCATCCAGTTTTTGAATTGAATATTTTCAAAAAAAAAAAAAGCACTGACGTGTAGTCAGTACTCTTTGGCGCGCGTGTTCACGGTGGCTAATTTGAATTGAATGATGAGTACTTCAAGCTCAGTGGATAGAGCGAGCCGGATATCTACCCAAAGGATAGTGGACACCTTTCACTGTCGGTTCAAAAATTAACAGTGCTGTATCTAAGCTGCCATCAGGATAGATTAACAAAGTTGGAAAAGAACACAAGTGACTTTCCTTAGTCGCACAAGCTCCTAGAAGATTTGGGAGGGTCAGTATAATCCTAATCATGTTAATCGCACGCGCGCCAAAGCAGATTGACTTTTAACACTTTTTCTTTCATTGTTAAGTCAATCTGCTTTTGCGCGCGTGCGATAAACATGATTAGGATTATACTGACGTTCCCAAATCTTCTAGGAGCTTGTGCGACTAAGGAAAGTCACTTGTGTTCTTTTCCAACTTTGTTAATCTATCCTGATGGCAGCTTAGATACAGCACTGTTAATTTTTGAACCGACAGTGAATGGTGTCCACTATCCTTTGGGTAGATCTTCGGCTCGCTCTATCTACTGAGCTTGAAGTACTCATCATTCAATTCAAATTAGCCACCGTGAACACGCGCGCCAAAGAGTACTGACTATACGTCAGTGCTTTTTTTTTTTTTCAAGTTCCTTTAACAAATTTAGCTATCAATACAGTTTGGCTGTTAGCTTTACCGTAGATCGAAAAAAAATGCGGTTTTGGGACCTCCGTTTGGAACGCAATTGCCTCTTCTCCAAATCCGAACGTATTTTAATATAGATCTACCGAATATAGTTATTTATAAATTCGCCTCAGGGCCACCATACAGACATTTCAACTCGGAAACAACGCTATTTCCCCCAAACTGACTTGTGTCCGTGCACTGAATTGACATGAATATTCTTTTAAAACCTCACAATATCGGCTCATTGCTTCCAACATAACCCAAACAACCCAAAACCATTCACTTCTCATCTGCACAAGCGCAATATACTCGTGCCTGCAAGTCCTCCCAAAATTACACACCTCACAAAAAACTCCGATTCTCCAACACTAGTGGTTCAGGAGATATCGCTTCTTGAATCCACGCATGCGCAGACGCTCACCAGGGGATTCTATAGAGGAATAGCATCCGCCACCCCAAAATCCCAATCCTCTCTGACGAAAGCACCAGCAGTTAAATCACTGATGGTCTGCTCATGCGCATAACGAAAAATGCCCGTAAGGGGTAACATCAATTTCGAAATTAGCCCCAGGGCCACGATTCGGACACTTTAACTCGGAAACAACGCTACATCCCCCAATCTGACTTGTCCTTGCACTGAATTGCCATGAATATTCTTTTAAAACCTCACAATATCGGGTCAGCACTCCCAACGTAACCCATACAACCTAAAAACAGTCACTTCTCATCTACGCATGCGCAATCTACTTGCGGCAGAAAGTCCTCCCAAAATCACACACCATACAGAAAACTCCGATTCTCCAACACTAGTGGTTCAGGAGATATCGCCTCATGATTCCACGCATGCGCAGACCCTCACCCGGGGATTCTGTAGAGGAATAGCATCCGCCACCCCAAAACCCCAATCCTCTCTGACGAAAACTTCAGCAGTTAAATCACTGACGGTCTGCTCACGCGCATAACGAAAAATGCCCGTATGGGGTAACATCAATTTCAAAATTGGCCCCAGGGCCACGGTATGCACACTTCAACTCGGAAACAACGGTATTTCCCCCAAACTGACTAGTGTCCGAGCACTGAATTGCTATGAATATTCTTTTAAAACCTCACAATATCGACTCAGCACTCCCAACATAACCCATCCAACCCAAAAACAGTCACTTCTCTTCTGCGCATGCGCAATCTACTCGCGGCTAAAAGTCTTTTCAAAATAACACACCTTACAAAAAACTCCGATTCTCCAACACTAGTGGTTCGGAAGATATCGCATCTTTAATCTACGCATGCACAGACCCTCATCAGGGATCTGGATTCTATGGAGGAATAGCATCCGCCACCCCAAAACCCCAATCCTCTCTGACGAAAACTACAGCAGTTAAATGACTTCTCATCTGCGCATGCACACAACGAAAAATGTCCGGAAAGGGCAGCATGAACCTCAAAAAAATAGGTTTCGGCATTTTAAGCAAAGTATTTCGCAAAATAGTAGTAATTTTTTTATTTTTTTCATGTCACGTGATCTTCACGAAATTTTGCAAAAGTGTTTGCATTGGTCTTTTGCATCTAACTACTGAGTTTCAATTTAATCAGACCAGTATTTTTCGAGTTATCCTGAAAACAAAATTTTAAAATTTTTGAAATTTTTTTTTGCTACTTTAGGGCCGTCCGATCAAAACAAAACTTCTCAGGCATATAAAGGTCATGATTCTACAATTTGCTGCCAAATTTCAGAAAGATCGAGTGATTGGTTCCGGAAATATTCATTAAAAACGTTTTGACTAAAAACGGCCTTAACTCCGAAACCGCTCGGTGGATTTCGCCCGTTAACGAACTTGTCCGAGATATTTATGGTACAAAACTACACTGCAAATTTCAACGCTCTAAGTCGTTCCGTTCGAGAGTTATCGTGCTAACGGCCGGCCGGACCGGCCGGCCGGCCGGACCGGACGGACAGAATTGAATTTGACCTCGAATTCTTCATCAGGAAGTCGAACCTAATCGTTTGAGACCATTTTCGAAAAAAAATTCGAAAAATACAGACATTGTGACGAAATGATAGCACGCTGTTCCTTGCGGAACACGCGCGCAAAAATAAACAGCAAATTTTGCAGTGGACGCAAATCTTTTTACGCCTCTGGTACTGTAAGCTGACCTCTTTCGACAGATCAGAATGAGCCAACCCCGGTGAGTATAAACGCTATATCTGAATTGTTGACCCCAATGGAGTGTTTTCAATTTCGAGTTAAAATATGGAACATAGGAAACTTCATCCAGCGAATCGCCATTGTTCGAAATGATTACCTAATCGTTTTGACGAGCTCAATATATTCACTCAATTTTGCGTAGCTGTGTTCATTAGGGGAGAAATATGGAAACTTTGTTTGTTGAAGCTGCGTACAAAGGATTGAATCAACAGAATGCAGCAGTATGATGTTTATGCGCGTTCACGGATATACAAAAATGATAAAGCTCCTTGAATTCACTTTGACGTATAGTTATTTATTTATTATTATTATTGATAAGGGGTTACGTTGCACCGCGACCTTGAGATCTATTGTGCCCCCCATCAGAGCTGTTCTCACCATTACGCCATCTACAGCTCGCCCTCCAGTTCCAGAGTATAAATGAACGTCAATATCTGGGAAGGCTTCAAGGATATTACGTCTTCACTCCTACAAGTTTCCTGTCCAAAGCATTCCTTTCGCTGACTTGCAATGGCGAGGCATTCTGTAACAAGGTGAAGAAGAGTTTCTTCCTCCTCCCCACAGAATCTGCACTCGTCAGTATCTGATAAACCTATTCTCATCAAATGCTTCCTGAGGCGACAGTGTCCTGTGAGGAAGCCAGTGACCAGGTGTAACTTATTCTTACAGAGATCCAGATACCTTTTGGATCTCACTTCTTTAAAGTTCCTAAGGAACTTTTTGGAATGAACCAAACCTGGAAGATTCCGCCAGAGTGTCTCTCTTTTGGTTTCCTCCTTCTCCAGAAACTCTTTCTTGTAGGTGCATTTTCCTATACCGCAGAAAGGTTCTGGGCCGATAAAAGGAGTTCGTGCTGCCTTTCTGGCAAGTGTATCGGCCTCTTCGTTCCCCTTGACTCCCGAGTGACCGGGGACCCAGACTAAAAAGACCTTATTATTCTTGCCAATTTCATTTAGTTTTCTTCGGCACTCCCATATCAACTTTGAATCGATGGCATGGGAGCTCAGTGCTTTGATAGCAGATTGACTATCCGAATGGATTGCTATGTCGCATTTCTGATATTTTCTTTCTAGGTTAATATCTGCACATCTTTCGATTGCGAGTAATTCTGCCTGGAAGATACTCAAACGGGAGCCTACCGACAGTGCGCACTTGGTGCCTGTCCCATATACCCCAGCGCCAGCTCCCGTCGTGGTTTTTGAGCCATCTGTGTACCATTTTATGGTATTTTCTTTGAAAGTCTGGGTGGTGAACTCCCTTTCCCATTCTTCCTTTCTACTTATCATCGTGGTGAAGTTCTTCTCAATGCTTACTTTTTTGACCATTGCATCACTAGGAAGGTTCACTGATGGGATGTAATTAGTCAAAGAGGTCCAGGCTCTCTGACATTTAATCCTCTCAGTTCCTGTACCTTCCTTAGATATTCTGAGGGTGGCCTCATGGGCTAATCTCTCAATCACTAGATGCAGAGGTGAGAGATCTGTGATGATCTCAAGTGCCCTGGTTGGACACGTTCTCATAGCTCCCGTGATGCACACACAAGCTAGCCTTTGCACTTTGTCAAGCGCTTTCCTAGTAGTTGTCTGATCTGCTTTGGCATGCCAGACTACTGCCCCATAGGTAATTATTGGTCTCACAATCATGACGTACATCCATCGCAGTATTTTAGGGCTACAGCCCCAAGTCTTACCGGATAGATTTCTGCACGCCATCAGAGCTCTTATTGCTTTACTTGCAGTGATATCCACATGCTTGTTCCACAGAAGCTTTCTATCCAGAGATATTCCCAGATATTTAACTTCAGTCTTCCAGTCAATCACTTCTCCATTTAATGAGAGGGATTTTATGGCTGGAAGGTTTATTTTCCGGGTGAATGGAATTACTGTGGTCTTGGTTGGGTTAATACTTAGCCCCACCGACTGGCACCACTGCTCAATAATTCTGAGGCCCTCCTGTAGTAAGTCACATAAGATGCCCTCGAATTTGCCTCTCACTATTAGAACTATGTCGTCAGCATAGCCTACGCATTCGAAGCCAAGCTCCGTTAGCCTGTGTAGTAGTTCATCTACTACCAGGCTCCATAGGAGGGGAGATAATACCCCCCCTTGAGGTGTCCCGCGAGTGGCGTTGACAGAGATGGGTTGATTTCCCCCCAATGTCTCAGCTGTCCTCGTTGTCAGCACGTCATACATCCATTTTATTATGGTATTGTTGACACCCCGCCTTTTAAGTGCTTCTCTGACAGACACGTGTGTTGTGTTGTCAAAGGCCCCAGATATGTCCAGGAATGCACACATTGCGATTTCTTTACTATTCAGAGTTCTCTGGATGACTTCAGTCAGTTGATACAAGGCAGTCTCTGTTGATCGACCCGCCCTGTAGGCATGCTGACATTTGTGAAGTGGTTTATTCTCCAGACTCTCCATTCTTATGTAGTTATCCACTACTTTCTCCATCATTTTAAGTAAAAATGATGTTAAGCAAATGGGCCTAAATGATCGAGGGTCAGTCCCGTCTTTTTTCCCTATTTTTGGAATGAAGGTTACTCTAGCCCTTCTCCATTTTCTAGGTGTGTGGCCCAATGCTAAGCTGCTTCTAGTAATCTTCAGCAGATGGGGTAGAATTTCTTCCATCCCTTTCTGCAGGAGTACCGGAAAAATTCCATCCACTCCTGGGGATTTGTACGGCTGAAAGGTACTTATTGCCCATTCAAGACGTTGCTTTGTAAATAGTTCCTTAGCAATATCCCAATCATCCTTGCGGGCGTTCTTGGTATGCTCCATTGCTGTTTCAGTACTACTTACGGGTTCGCTACCTGGAAAGTGTGTTTTGAGAAGAAGAGTCGATCGCTCCTCTTCTCCTTCAGTGTATGACCAATCTGGCTTCTTGAGCGACATTGTTGGGTTAGTTCCCCCTCTTGCCATGACTTTCTGCAGTCTGGCTGCTGTGTGAGTGGAAGTGATATTTTCACAAAATGCTTGAAAATTAAGCCTCTTGGCCCTCCTTATCTCTTTGTTGTACTCAGTGAGTTTCTCAGTGTACCCCTGCCAATTATCGTCTCGTTTAGCCCTATTAAAGAGCCGACGCACCTCCTTTCTGAGGATTGACAGGTTCTTATTCCACCAAGGAGCATCCTTACTTAGTCGAGCTTTGGTCAATGTGCAGCTGGAGTGAAAAGCCCCCATTATTGCCTCACTGACCTGCTCGACTGTTTTTTCCAGGTCATAAAGGTGCTTTGCCCCAGTTGTCCCGATTTGTTCTAGGTTTTCCTTCAGACGGGTCCTGTAAAGAAACCAGTCCGTCTTCCTGGGATTTCGGATTGAGGACACCGAGGTGCTATCTCCCTCTATCCTGAACTCGATGATCCTATGATCAGAGAGTGATGGTTCGTTCATCACTCTCCAGGAAGTGATGTTTTTCTTGGCAGCAACATTTGCGATTGTTACGTCCAGGACCTCTTCTCTTGCTCTCGTGACAAAAGTGGGTGTTGTCCCTACATTTAGAGTCTCGAGGTTGTTAGCTAAAAGATATTCAAGTAGACACTCACGACGTATAGTTAACAGAGACTAAACGTTATAAATTACTTATGAGGTCACATTTCGGATACGATTATCTCGATGTCAACGAATATTCGTTGCTATTCGTGATTCAATGAGTATAAATATGTGGGAACGTGCGGATGCTACAGATGGATGTATCCTCCTCTTCTCTAATGACATGAAAATTAACGAAAAATGGAATACAAACCCTCACGAAATACTGCATGAACCTTCAAGCCGTCTTTTTCCAACCAAGCTTTAGATTTAAATTCGACCGGATCTGTATTTTCGAAAATATATAAATTTTGCAGAAAATATTTTAATTTATTTTTTTTAGTAAAATTTCTCAAAAATTAGTCTGTCAGTATTCTACAGTATTCGTCAATTTAAAATTGAATCAGATTTTTTTTTGAGTTATTGAGCTAACAACAACAAACTTTCCTTTAGATGCATGGGTTGTTACGAAGTGTTTTTCGTTACTAAGTAATTTCAGGATATTATTTCGAGAAGATTTTGTTTGGATATAATTCCGGCATTCAATCCGTGGAATTTTACCGTATGTTCATGAAGGAAATTCGAAACTCTTCTGTTCATTCCGTTTCCATCTAGAAATAAATGAAAATATAAATTATATCGAGAAATATGCAAAGGTATAGGGAATTTTAAATAATTCCAATTATTCGAATGCATTTTAACATTACAGGGTATGCAGGAAACGTGACCTCTTCTTCGACCGAGCCTTTATAAGGAGTTGCTGTGACGAAATTGATAACTTTTTGGTGGATTTCCGAGTCGTGAGTGCGTGTAAGAAATATTTCAAGTCAAGAAATATTAGCTGCACCGAATATAATTTTCCAAATTTTTCCAACAAATTCAATAGAGAACCGACAATCCGTTCGCTATATTCTGTTGGGGTCATACCGAGAAAGATACTCTATTTTAGCCGATATTATAGTGAGTGAAAGTATGTTTCGTTCTGGTAAGCATTCCCTGGCCCTTTGGCATTCTGTTTGAACATCTGAATTACTTGTGCTCCTTAACTTGAATTTATTCCGAGTCAAATCGAATAATTAATACGTTTAATTTTGCGTTAACCTTTACCTGCATGGGGGTCGAATTGCAGACAGTGAAATCTTTAACTAAATTATCAGGCATTTATTTCGAGTTGTATGTTATCTTTGTGAACATTTTAAGGTAAAAATCCTGTTCAAATCCTGTGTGTTTCAGCGACGTTAGCCCTGGTATTTTGGGGGTTGAACTGGAAGTGGTTTTGCTTCTGAGGCATTCTCGAACAATTGCACGGATTTAGGTGAATGTCCATTCACCTCAATCCGTGCTAGAATTCGGTATGTAATTCGAGTTTGGATCGCCGAGCTGTGACCAAGGGTTAAAACCCTTTGTCACCTCGTTAGTATATTCTCTCCTTCAACTGTCCGGTATTTTATTTCAATTTGTTTGTTATCTTTGTGAACATTGTAGGATGTAAGTAACTCCGGTAAACTTCCTGTTCAGACCCTGTTTGTTTTAGCGACGTTAGACCTGGCATTTTGGGGGTTGAACTGGAAGTGGTGTTGTATCTGAGGCATGCCTGAACAATCGGAATGAGGTAAATGTCCATATCGTGCTAGCACGAGTTGGGTTACTCGGTCTGGTATTTGAGTTTAGATCGCCGATCTGTGACCAAGGGTAATAACACTTTGACATCCCGTTAGTGTATTATTGTATTTAAATATCCGGTATTTTATTTCGTTCTGTGTATTATCTTTGCGAACATTTTAGAACGTAACTCTGGTAAACCTCCTGTTCGAACCCTGTGTGTTTCATCAACGTTATAGCCCTGCACTGAGAGAAATCCAACTTTTTTTATTAATGATGCCCTAATTCGAAGGTTATTTATTCACATTTATAACGGCAAATTTATATTTGATATATTCATTAATTGATAAATTATGTCTTCAGAAATATGCATTCATAGAGAATAAAATATTTATTCACTAGGTATTGGTATTATGTATTTTATATTAACTAATGTTATCAACAAATATAAGACACATTCATTGCGAACCAACTTTTAACTGGTAATTAACAAACATTTGCTTTTTGTCAATAAACTATTATCAAACTTATACCAGTTCATAATTTATTCACTCAAAATATAGGCTTTATTAACAATGAAAAAACTGCATTTGACTTGTTTAAGTCACTCAGGAGTGATAGGAAATATTTTTTTATTACAAATTAATAGATCTTGTTACTCTTGGGATCCAATAGATGAACAGCATTCTATCACGTGTTTAAAATATCTATTACAATTGGCTATATGCGTCGATGAGCCAGTACTAAGGTTGGCTTCTTCCTCTCCAGTTCCTATATCCTGTCCAGTTTGGTATAGATGGTTCGTTTAAAAGTTTCGTTTATTTGTGAAACTGTGAAGCAAAAAGGACTATCCAGGAAATAAAATGGATGATTCCATAACAATGAATTTGGAAAAAAGTGGACTAGCACACATACTGCCAGTATTTGAAGGTGAGCAATAATTTCGATTGAGAAATCTCGAATTGTAATAGTTGCATAAAATTCACCGACTTGGCAGTCTCTCCAATGTCGTTGGCCGTTGTTAATTCGAATCACTTTTGCCATATTCTTAAGATTTTTAACGGTAGAACTGATCGAATCGAATATCCACTAACAGTAGAAAAGAAAATGTACTGTTGAATGTTGAAAACTAAGATCTGGCAACAGTCCGAAAGTTAATTACTTTGCAGGATACAGCAAGTCTATTTATGTAATCACATTTCATTTTTATATTTTTTGAAGTCAATCGAAATACATGATTCTCCTCTGAGAGTTATATTCAAAAATCCAGAAGATTTTAGGGATCTAGTTCTCAGAAGAGAATGATATTGTATTTCATTGACTGAACAAAATATAAAAAAGCATTATGAGTGCATGAATAGACTTGCTATATCCTGCAAAGCAATTCACTTTCGGACTGTTGCCCAGTTCATTTTCAACTTTCAACAGAACATTTACTATTCTACTGTTAGTGGATATTGGATTCGATCTGTTCTACCGTAAAAATCTTGAGAATATGGCAACAGTGATTCGACTTAACAACGGCCAACGACATCGGAAATACTGTCAAATCGGTGAATCTTATGCAGGTATTACAATTCAAGAATTCTCAATCGAAATGATTGCAGTATTATAAAAAACAATATTTATTAATGATTATCAGATGAAAACATAAAAGGTACAACAGAAAACTGAATACTTACCAGCCTTATTAATATTTAATAAGTGAATTTTAATATTAAGCATCATAATCAACATTAATGCTGCTTATTAATTATTACTCGATATTATATTAACAGTCAACTATATTTATTTAGATGAAATGAATATTTCTTCAGCGATATCGAATGAAATTATTCATGAATAAATGTTGTTTCATATTGAGTGATGATCATTTGTAAAATTTTAAATAAATTCTATATTTCAATGGAAGAACTCATTATTTGTCCATATGGCCAATAAATTATTTATTAATTGCAATGCATGTTCGATAATAACAAGTAAATACTTCTCTCAGTGTGGAACTGTGAGAATTCAACGATGTCCTGTATTCCGGTTGATGTTTTTACGGCTTGTATTTCCTGCTATGCTCGCTATTCTCACCTCCGACATCAGCGTTACCATTCACTGCTGTAGTATCCCAAACCTATCATTGATTATTTACGTTCGACTGTGTATAGAGTATAATATATTCTTTTGTGATCAGTCATTATCAAGTTTATCATCGAGTAGAAACTTTTAGTCATATGTAGTTCCTCCTGTCTTGCTCATTTGATTCAGATATTTCCGTGTATAAATAGATACTGAGGTTAACATTAATAAAGTGTATTACAGACAGTGAATCGTAATGAAATTGTAATATACTTGTATTATATATATTAATTGTGAGTTTTATTACACTGAGAACCGTGAACTGTATTCTACGAAAGAAACTAGTGGGAATCCATCATTTACACCTTACCTTGAAGAGATACCTTCTGCAAAATAAAGGCTACCTGGAATATAAGGGAAATGTACGATAATGTGTTGCAACCTTTGACTTGAAATTGGCAACTGTCGCCCGACGAAAAGTCCTCAAGGTCGTCAGAGGGTAGAACTCTGAAAACTTTTGGCCGATTAAGCCCATAGGGGAGCTCAACTGTCGAATTCGGATGCACAGCGTACACTGAAAATTACAAACTTCTGTATCTTTCCGTTCGACATTTATCCTGGCAATGTTCACCCAGCGAACTACCGAACGAAAGCTGCTAGGCTTCCCATATTTTTTCAATATCTCGAACAATATTATTATTATTATTATACTGATCCTCCTGGGTCTTCCACAAGGAGACCCCTCATAAGCTCTAAGAGCTTGCCCTGATCTGATCTTGTTGTTTTTTAATTTTCTAGTGATACGATCCTCTCGAAATTTTATATGAGGCTTTATGTCAATATTCTACAACTAGTTACCAAGTTCCAATTCAATCGAATCTGATCGAAAACAAATATCAACTCCGAAACCGTTTGGACGATTATGCCCATTAACGAACTCAACCGTCGTATTCGACCTACCCTGAAAATTACAGGTCGCTCTCTCTCCGTTCGATAGTCATCTTGGCAACGGCTGGATGGCTGGAACGAATCGAATTTTACCTCCAATTCTTCATCGGTGATTCGAATCTAATCGGTTGAGACCAGTTTCGGCGACAAATTCGAAAATTAGGAATTTTGGGCAAAATGATTGAACGCTGTTCCTTAGAACATTCGCGCAAAAAACATTTTGGTTAGGGCTTTACGCGAGAGCGAGATTTGTCTCGTCTCGTCTCGTCCTCGTCTCGTATAAGCGAGACGAGACGAGACGATACGTTTTCAAAAATATTATAGGCGATACGAGACCACATACAGCGCAACACGAGAGTCTCGTTTTTGGTCTCGTTAAATTTTTTGAATGAAGTTTTATATACGACTCGACTTTTTTCAAGCCCCACACAAAGCAATTGAATATGAAGAGTTTCCACTATACTTACCAATATATTTTGTCTATATTATGCATCGATCATTCTAGAAATACACGATTTTTTAGAAGATTATTAATTCGTTATGACCTTGCGATAATTGAGATTATTTTTCAAGAAAAAATAGAATTCACAACCATAAAAACGGATGCCAATATGAATTCAATACTTAACGGTCAACTTTTATTGTCCCTAAATCCCAATGCTTTGAAAATTTCGTCTCTATCTGAACATCTGGAGAAATTTATTCTCTTGTGCTCCTTGTAGTGAAGTGAACAATTATTATATCCATCCATTCGAACAGTGTTATGAGGATTACCTACGCCAAGAACACCCTCAATGATCTACCCACTGGGAAGGTATTCTTTGAAAACTATACCAAATAGTTTAATTCTATTAAAAACTGAATCGACATCGATAGCCTATTTAAAACATCGACAAAACGTTCGAAATATAGGAAAGCTGAGTTTGAAGAATATTTGCTGTTAGAAAGAGCAAATAGGAATCAAAATAATATACAGTGGTGGGGAGTGATGAAAAAGTTCTTCCTACACTTTCCAAGATGGCCGATGATTTAAAAATGGCTACATCCGTACCTGTTGAAAGATTATTTTTCACAGCAGGTATGATGATGGCAAAAACACCTACACCATTGGAAAATGATGTGATGCAAGCGTGATTATGTTTGAATTCTTGGTCGTGGAGTAATTTAAAAGTTGAAATTATCAGTGCTTAAAATTTAAAATAATCTGTACATGTAAAAATATTTTTGTATAAGAGCGTAATACACATAGCTTTACAAAATTATTCATTATTTTATACCATTTCGTTTATGTATTATAATATGTATTTCTTATCGTTATTCAGAATTGAGCGAGACGAGACGAGACAACTGATAACGAGATGAGAACGAGACTTAAACGAGACTTAAACGAGACTTAATTTTTTGGGAATTGGCGAGGGCGTGACGAGATTTTCTATACTCTCTCCTACTCTCGTCTCGTTTGAAGCCCTAATTTTGGTGCTGTAGGTGGCTAAGGCCTGCGTTATTTATTTATATGCATAAGATATGTGGACAGACCATGATAAAACTACCTGACCAAATGAATAAACAATCGATAGAGATTGACCAAAAACCAAATATAACTTAATATGGTCTAATGAAAAGGCCCTTGATACTAGTGTTGAGTAGGACACGACTTGAAAAAGAGTTTGTAAGAGTAGCCTCTTTTTTGTCCTGAGCCAGTACAATGTCCCACTTCAAAAGAGGCGAGGCGTACTGAACACTGAACCATTTGAAGTTATTATAGTACGAATTATGCGCGCCTCCTGGCGCCTCAAATGTTAGACGCGACGTGCTTTTGTCACTGCGGTATTGATGAGTAAGCTCTCTAGGAGGTTTGTCACTCGAACTTGGAAAGTTGTAAGAGTGCTTAGCTTATGTAATGAGGGTTTCGGCAAGAACATATCTAACGGACAGATATTAGGAGGATGAGCCACATTTGATTGTTTAGTACAAATATTATGAAATTATAAATCTTACAAGTATAAAAAATGAATTTTATGTGTTTGTAGTCTGTTAGGTACTGTAACCAAATGATTACGATTATAAAATTTCTTACCTAATATACCTATTAAAAATGAACGCAGAAGTTTTTGAGGATGGATGTGGGATGGATGGATGTATGTTTGTTACTCTTTCACGCAAAAACTACTGAATGAATTTTAATCAAACTTTACAAGAATATATATTATACTTACAAGTTACAGATACCCGACGGAAGCAATAAATGATGGTGGGTCATAAATAAATTAGGCAATTCTACTACCCTCACATCAAAGGTTCCGACACAAAATGGAATTTCTTTATCTGCCTCTGCCTCGCTCTCGCTCGACCGCGACAAATAAATTGAAGTAGTACAATTTTAAATTTCGAGGCACTCTTACATTTTGACGTCATGTCCGGGACAAATGAAGCGCCTCTTGTATGTCCTACTCAACACTACTTGATACATTCTGAATTTCCATACATTTTATGAAATCCTGAGATAAGAGAAAATGCCAAGCAGGATTACATTTATAGGGAGTTGGATATTTTGTGTCGCAATATCCTTACGAACCGAACAAATGAAAAAATGTTGTGAATTCGTATGAGAGCGTTACGTTTATGAAAGCAAATATGTGAAATGGTGCTCGCATTGCTGATTCGCTAGAATATACAGAATCATACTCATTTATCCGGCGAATAGACATCATATATATTGTTCGAAAAATACATCGTTTTTCCTATGGAGGATTCTACAGGAAATAGATTCATATTTGGTTCGTTTTTCCATGAATATTTGGAAATGGAAGTGCCGGAGAAAAGTCTGGAATAGTGGAAATTTGTTTTTGGTTTATTTTCTGCGAATATAAAATTGGAAAACTCGTGCAGAAGCATACCATCTTCTAGTGCCTACGAAGTTTTCATAACTCTTTGAATAACGTAGTAATCAAAAATCAAAGAAGAAAATTGTTTCAAGCACTAAGGTGAAGTCAGGAGCTTTTTCACGCATGTTCTATTATCTACTCACCTCTAAGGACTCTCTACTACGAATTTAGCATTGTTATATACCGTTTTTTCAGCTTTTATAATATATGAATAAATTTCACACCATTTCAATGTAACACTTCAGTTGAAAGTCGTCTATGGTCACAGAAATTTTAATTCTGACATATGTATTCTAATGAAATTACAATAAGAAAAAACTTACGCCTCAAGTAAAACCAGGATTCGATATCCATGAAATTCCGCTATAATTAGCGGGTCAGCATTTTACAAGTAATCGCTGAGTTTTAATTGAATCAGATTTGTATACTTAGAGTTGTAGAGGAAATAACGTACGTTCTCAGATTATCCTGATATAAATAATATTTCATAATAATTTTTTCAAAATTTTCTGGGGATATGGGTTTGTATTCGACAACTATTCACACCAAGTTTAAATTCAATCGGATTTGTATTGGTTGAAAACCAAATTATTACCAATTCGGAAACCATTGGGGCCCGATTATGCCCAATAGCGAACTTGTCCGCCGTTTTCAAGTCGCTATCTATTTCCATTTGTAGCAAAAAATTAAAACATTACAGACATTTGGGCAAAGTGATAATGCGATGTTCCTCAGAACAAAATCGCAAAAATCTGAGATTTCCCCTGAATTATCAAAACAGGAATTATGATTAATCATTAAGGGATACTGTGGGAGGTATATTCATCATTGAATGGTTTCTTTCTGGGTTTTCTCTCCCAAACTCTGGAAAATATCTATAAAATAAAAAATTAATTATTTTGTGATTAGCTTCTGCGTAAGAAACGCAAGGTATTTGTCAGAAGCAATCAATCGAACAATGTTACAAATGTTACGAAAATTGAGAAACATTCAGAAGATGTTTCCCCTATAAAAAATGTATACGAGGAAGGTGGTGCGGATGAAAAACATTTATTGAAAACTATTTTTCACCACAATGATCAGAAGCTCAGTTATTCCATCATTGGATTATAACATTGGATTTTTTTAGATTTGGATGTTGAATATTTTTTTTCTCTCATTTTTTTTTCTCATTGATTATTTAATTTTGGCTCTAAAATTCTATTATATTTCTTGTAATATTTAATGTTACCCTGTAATTGGGAATTTTCCTGTTGGGTAAATAAATAATTATTATTATTATTATTATTATTATATCCCAAAAATGATCTTTTGATAATTTAGTTTCGATCGATTCATACTATCGCGGTTGAAATTATGTAATTAACATCTAGGAAACTCATCAAACAAAAAACAACTATATCGTAACGTTTCGGAGTCTATATCAGACTCCTTCGTCAGACGCTCATTGAAAATCTTTAGAATTATTTTGTTGATAGTTATTGTGAAATTCAAGAATTGTCACAATAACTATAAACAAAATAATTCTAACGATGCGAAAATCTTTAGAATTATTTTGTTGATAGTTATTGTGAAATTCAAGAATTGTCACAATAACTATAAACAAAATAATTCTAACGATTTTCATTAAGCGTCTAACGAAGGAGTCTGATATAGACTCCGAAACGTTACGATATAGTTCTTTCTTCGTTGATGTTGTTTCGTTGTTGTTTGTTAGGCAACATTGTTCAATTGATTGCTTCTGACAAATATCTTGTGTTTCTTACGCAGAAGCAAATCACAAAATGATCAATTTTTATTTTATAGATATTTTTCAGAGTTTGGGAGAGAAAACCCAGAAAAAAACCTTTAAAATTAAGAATTAACAAAAATGAAAATGTAGCATTAATGCACTCGAAATAGCAATCAAGAAGTTAAGAGTAAGGATGCACACAAGTCGGAGATTCGAGGCATTAATTTTCCAAAATAACTTCTGTTCCTTTGATAATCGAAAAGAAGTGTTTAAAATTCCATTCTCAAACGTCATATTGAGTAACCCAAAGAAACAAGTAAATATTTCATGCTTAATCTCGTTCAATTAAAGTTGAAAGTTAAAATTTGGCCACCTTGTTACTTGTTAATTGATAATTGTTACTTGTCTGCATGAACACTCTCAATGAACACTCTTAATCGAATTTACCATGGTAAATTCGATTGGGAGAATCTAATACAGGGGAACAGACAATAGAATTCACCATGGTACATTCGATTAAGAGTGTCCATTACAGGACAATAGAACATACGCGCAAAAGCTTCTGACTTCACGTCAGTGCTTGAACCATTTTTTTTTAATTTTCTAGTCATACGATCCTCGTAAAGATATGTGCATCAGCATTCTACAACTAATTACCATGTTTGAATTGGATTGGTTTCCTATTTTTGAGTTGAGGAGGAAATAAAAACAAACTTCCAGATAAGGATAACTCCAGAACTATTTGGCCGATTAAGCCTATGAACGGACTCAAATGATGCATTCCACTGCTCAACGCACCCTGAAAATTGCAAGTCGCTATCTCTTTCCATTCTAAGGTTATCATGAGATGATTGATAATAATAATAATAATAATAAATATATCTATGGCCATCGACCTGAGTCCTTCAGCCAGATGATTAATATTTTTTAATATTTTTTTTTTATTTTCTTGTGATACGATTATTACAAAATTATGCATACGTCTTAAGGTCTATATTCTACAACTGCTCACCAAGTTTCAATCTGATCGGATCTGTATTGATTGAAAACATAATCATTACTCATTGGGCCATTTATGCCCATTAAGGAACTTGTTTGTTGCATTGGGCCGCACCACCCACCCTGAAATTTTCAAGTCGTTATCGCTTTAGGTTCTCAAGTTATCGTGGAAACGGCTAGTCGGTCGGTGGGAAGGACTAATCAAACTTGACCTCGAATTCTTCATCAGGGAGTTGAACCTAATTGTTTGAGACCATTTTCAGCAAACAATTCTAATTGCGCTAAGTGATATATGTATAAACCTATGGAAGAATAGAATCTATGACTTTTTCACCACCTCGACATTGACAAATAAAATGGAATGACCCAAGTTGACAAGCTGAACGATAGAACACAATTGAGCATCCATCGATCCACATCAATCAAAAAGAAAGGGATGAGACATATCCAAGCGTTGGGCAAGCTGTTGCGTACCGTCGAGAACGAACATTTTGGTTCTATTCATTTTTTCAAGCAGTACAATCTTTGGGTAAAATACATCATCAATTCAAAAGTTACAGATTTCATCCGGTGCATTGTGTTTTAGACCTTAAATGAACTTGGGTCATGAAATAAACTAGCATGTGCGGAATTTATGGACCTTCCATAGAAAACCCATCTTTGCTTCCCAGGCTTAAATCAGTCAAAAAAGAAAGTCCCGTGCTGAGATGTTGAACCCACATGTTGTTGGTCATGCTTTTCAAATAACCTCTCAATTATTATCCCTAAAAAACTTATTGGTTCCACCCTCAGGATCCAATGAATCCAATTATACCAGTTTGTGCCCCACGCCGGTGACACCGAAATAACAAGGACTGACGACTCTCGCGTGACGTCACTACAGCGAGGCAGCGCGTTGTGCCGGAGTACCTTATACTCAATCAGAGTTTTGCGTTGTTTTAACGTTAAAAAGGAGGTTTTTTCAAAATTATTGAAGGGCTTTTTGTTCAAAGAGGGTGCCAGTCGTCAACTGAGCCCTTCTTCGCACCCCATTCGATTTTATCATGGAAAAACGAAGTTTCAAAGCAAAAACCATACAACACTTTAACAAAACGGCCTATTTAGTTAAAGTTTTTAATTTGCGACCTTTAGATAACTTAGCCAATCGGTCGTTTGATTTTCCACAGTAATTTTTTAGAAGAGTATTTACTGTGGAGGATATTACGATTTTTGCAATATGAAGTATCGTATGGATATTACATTTATGATCTATATGAAGATGTTCGTTTTCTGAAAGAAATTTTGAAATGAATTGTACAAGAAATGCACGTTTATTATGAACTGTTAAAAAAGGTTCCTCAAAATCAGCTAAAATTTTGTTGAATATTATATAAGCATATAGAACTATTTGTACGATAACTTCTTTGGGATATAGCAGTTTTCCCCGGCTCAAACTTTTAATAAGGGTGAAATTATCTTCAACAATGAATTCATCATTATAAATGATATTTTCCCTACATACTTCACACTTAAGTTTCTTTTGTGTGATATAGCAACAGTAACCTGCTAAATAAGTAATTACTGGAATGTCATCACTGACACTGTCTACGTCAGTTTCGAGTACCATAATATCAGGATTAAATGTATGGTTTTCTTCAATTTCGTCAGAGATATCAATATTTTCGCAGAACTGCTTAATTTGAATGTCGCCAAAAGTACGCGATTTAAGAGTAAGTAATGATTGAATTCTAAGCCTTTTTTCCGATTCATACAACTGTCGTATAGAAATATGATATTGTCCGCCAGCAAGCATCCTATAACGACCAAACCTATGTTCCAAATCATCTGTTTGAAATTTTCCTATCAATACATATTTCATTTTAAGTTCACTGAAACAATACTGTATAAGTTCAGTTATTCCATACAGTGTGTGCGTTAATGCTGTATGAGTTTGAGGAGATAATTTATTAGAAAAAGGTGTAGTTTTCCATTTTTCTAGCCAGTTTAACATTTTATTTAAAAACAGAAATTTTTTATCCGAAAAAAAAGTTTCTGCCGTTAGGGGCTCTTGATATTCGTCGTTTAAGCGTTTCCCTTTAAGAGGAGTTTTTACATTTACAATTTTCCACCACCTTATTATTATATTTAAAAAGTCAGCAGTGTCTTCGGATTGATCAATTTTAGATCCGAATTGTCTTAAGGCCTGTTCTACGAAAGGGTTGAAAACTTGAAGAGCCAAAGAAACATTTTGTCTCTCCATATTAGAAGGAAACAGAGCTTTTAAATTTAAGGAATAGCCAACCTTTAACATTTTATCGTGTTCTAATTGGTGAAGTGTTTTAAGGGATTCAAAAGAAGCGGCTTTTTCAATACCAGTGTCGAAGTCGGGATAATTAAATGTTTGGTAGGGTTTTGAATTAAGCCAGTTATTTCTAATACATTTAAGCAAATGCACAGAGTCGAATAAATAAAAAAGTGGTCGTGTTTTATCTGTAGGGTGAGGATAAACAATACTTAAACTTTTCTTATCAGCAAAATTACTCATAGCTTTGCTGTTTACAGCATTATTGTCACTAATAACGCAAAATACCTTGTATCCAATTTCCTCTAACTTAATTATGACTTTCTTTATTAATGAATACAACATAAGATTGTCAACTTTAGAGGTAGGACCAATATGAACAACTTCTTTTACGTTTGACATAATGCTGGTTATCATACAAACAAACGCAGAATTTGCTAAACTAGAATTATTATAAGCAGTTCCAACAATATTTCCTGCTTTATAATCAAGGAATGGTTTGATATGGATTTCGTCTACTAATAATATTACATGCTTTTCACGGTCGGATAATAACTGAAAAAAGATTTTTCGCATAGTTGAAAGATATGATTCTCTCTTCCATTGTAGGGTCAGTTAATAAAGAACTGCAAACTGATTTTACTGTATTTGGATGAGGTAAGATAAGTACACCAAAATGTCTCAAGCATGAGGACTTATTGTTACAAGGATCGAGGCTAAAATAATAGTATTATTGGAATAACGATATCTTGCCTTGTTTGATGTATGTAATTTTAGTTGCTCGGATAGAAAAGCTAATGCTCCGGCTAACGCAGAATTATTTTGAAAACTGTCTTCCCCCAGATCTGATATATTCAACACCAGTGAATCTAATAAGCTAGAAATGTGTTATAGTTTCGCCGGTTTTTGAATCCGTTGCAGTAGAACATGTTATTATATTTTCCTTGACAAAATGTAACTCACAGACCCTACTGAACTTCGATGGAGAAAAATGTTTCCTGTGAATACCTGCAACCCATTTAGCAGACATGGCAGCATTCGTTGGAAAACGGAACGCGTGAACCTTTGGTCCATTTTTGTAGTTTCCCTGACATCCCGGTACACAGCAGGAATACGGCATTTTAAATATAAATACCAGTAGAACACAACACTAATAGCACTAATAGCACACAAATTATTCCTTTTAAACTAAATCACAAGCAAACAGTTGTATCGTGGCACATAAGAATGTACTAAACCAAATGAAAGTTTGTATCTAACTAAAAGCAAAGAAAGTCGCCAGGCAGACCATTGCAAAGAAAGATATGCCAGATGTTTTTTTAGTGCCTACTTGGAATTTCGATGTACACCTCGCAGTGGTGACGTCAGGCCGCTGTGACGTCAGAGAGGTTAGTCCTTATTCTTTCGGTGTTAACGCCCACGCCCAAATATTGTATATGACACGCCCATTTTTTGCCCTAAACGAAGGAACTTGTAGCACTCAGAAATTATTTATTATTTATCTAATAGTCCGGTACAGTCACCCTTAAGATCTCTTGTTAACTAGTCGAGTTAACAAGAAAATACATTACTGTTTTCGTTGAATATCTTTTCGAGTATAAACCTATTTCCTCTTTGGTTGTTTATTGGAATACAGATAAACAACAAAATCCCACAATATCACAAGTAAAAGTTCAGATAGGTGTACGGTTTTCACATCGATCAAGTGAACAGTTGTGATACCAGAATTTGGTCACAACAGAATTTACATAAATATTAATCCACCAAAACACCACGGTAAACCACTCGTAGTACGAAACAGAAGCCACCGAAATGATCTGTGTTGACAAGAGCGATTCGACAGTCGAACCGAGTTTGCCATTCCATGACTTGGAGAAAGGATACCTGCTCATTGTAACAATAGAATTTCATGGAACATGATCTTGCTCTAGCTTCAGAAAATTCCCGGTATCTGAACCAGGGAGAATAACTTTCACCATCAGATAGGAACCTTAGCAGTCGCAGGTCCATGAACCCATTGGCAGGTATAAAGTAGGGTCTGCCAATAAGGGTGGTCAGTCACAATTTAGCAAGTTACCGTTCGCAACTAACGCAGGATTCCTCGAAATAAAACTATTTTCGTTTTCACCAAGTGTTTAAATGATTCCCATAAACCTAACCCCCCTATAAGATATATAGCTCGTACAGGAATCCTTAGCCAGTCCAAATAACGACATAATGAATAGGTAATATACCTGCACCAAAATTGTGCGTATTTGAAAAAACATCTTTAAAATCACTTCACTGACGTGAAGTCAGGAGCTTTCGCGTACATTTTCTTTGATCTGTTGACGCCCCACAAATCCTCACAAAATACTGCTTGAAAATTCAAGCTGACTTTTTTCAAACGAGTACTAGACTTCAGTTCGATCAGACCTGTATATTTGGGAATATTGGGAAAATAAAATGCGGCTTGAAGGTTTGAGGAATATCAGTGGAATCTGAAACATAGTTTTTGAAATATAAAATTTTTGAAGAAAAATTTTCATTTTTTTTAAATGAAAAATTTCATTTCTTTTCTAGTGATAGCTACGATCCTCATGAAATTTATTGTAGAAATTTGTACGTTGTAACGATACATGTAATTCCCTAGTTGCAATAGAATCGGATTTGTATTTTGCGAGTTATTAGGTACTAACAATTTCAGATGGATATAACTCGGAAACCGTGTTGCCGATTAAACCCACTAATGAAATCAACCATGCGTATGCAGAAGCGCAGCCTACCCCGAAAATTATAAATCGCTATATTTCAGTTTGAACGTTATCTCGGCAACGGACGTGCGGTCAGCCGGCGCTTGGGCAAAATGACAGAACGCTCTTCCCTAGAACATGCAAGCAAAATGGTGGGGGTTTCAATTATATCTTTTTTCAATGGCTTAATAAAACGTTGTTTAAACCCTTATGAGATCTGGTACACGGTTACTCCGATTCACCTAAAACATGTTCCTTGTGCTTAGGATATCAGTATTTCGTTCAATGTCAATTTTGTACTAATGTTGAATTAATTCTGAAGAGGGAAGAACTATTTTGATATTCCTCTATTCTGGCTCAACCTTTAGAAAATAGACTCAAAATGTACGTATTATGATTAGATAACAGAAAGGCTTTTTGAATGAGGTATCACATGACACATGTTACCAAATGATGTTATCACTCAGTTAATCAAATATTATCAAATGCTAGAAAATAGAATATTAAAATTGACCTGTTTCAGATTTCTCCTCAAAATTGAATGTACAATATACAGGGTGAGTCTTTAAGTTGTACATTTATTTTAACCATATATTCCTCCCAACAAATAAAACACTTTTTTTCATTCACCATTATTCCACATTCGGCACAGGAAAAAGGACACATATACATGTACATATACAGGGTGAGTCTTTAAGTTCTACATTAATTTTAACCATATATTCCTGTCATCAAATAAAACACTTTTTTCATTTACCATTTTTCCAATTCCGACACAGGAAAAAGGATACAGGCTGTTTAAATTTTAAAAAATTATCAGTTTTCCTTTTGTAGCTTTGACATGGTTACTCAGAATGAAATGAATTTTGGGTTGAAGTTTTCCATAACTATAATAATCCTCCAATTAACAGTTTTTTCTTACTTCTACTGGTTTCCTCGTTAAAGACTCGCGAATTCATCAGAAATTTCCAAAATAAAAGCAGATGAAGGTTATCTCGGAAAATTTTAAGAATACTCGATCATTTTAGAAAATCTAATTATTCCTCATCAATTCTCTGAAAATGTAGGATTTTCGAGATATTCTTTATTGAATATCATGAAATATAATAAACATTCCAGAAATTCAACTGCTTTTATAAACTCAGACCTGGAATAGGATAACAGATGATCTGTGCTCGAATAAATACATAGACTGAGTATTGATCTCACAGCTGACGATTATAGAAAGAGATATAGCTAGTAAAACTGACATAATATGTTTATGCATTACCATTCAATCATAATAAAAATTGGCACTGACGCAAAGTCAGGAGCTTTTGCGCGTATGTTCTATTGTCAATTCTCCTGCATTGGACACTCTTGAACGAATTTACCATAGTAAATTCGGAGTTTCCAATACAGGAGAACAGACAATAGAATTCACCATGGTAAATTCGATTAAGAGTGTCCAATAAAAGTGTATTGGACACTCCAAACTTACCATGGTGAATTCGATTAAGAGTGTCCAATACAGGAGAACAGAAGATAGAATTCACCATAGTAAATTCGATTAAGAGTGTCCAATACAGGAGAATGGACAATAGAACATACGCGTAAAAGCTTCTGACTTCACGTCAGTGCTTGACCCAATTTTTTTTCCAATGATTTTTTGAAAATTTTCTAGTGCTACGATCCTCACGAAATTTTGCAAGAATTTTCGCGTTGGCATTCTTCAACTAATAACCATATTTGAATTGGATCGGATTCAAATTTTTCGATTTATTGAGAAAATAACAACCAAATTTCTGATTGATATAACTCCAAAACCATTTGGCTGATTATGCTCGTTAACGAACTTAGAGTCGTATTCAAATGCATAATCTTCCCTGAAAACTGCAAATCGCTATTTCATTCCGTTCTCAAGGAATCATGAGATACATAATATTTTTTCGTAATTTCTTAAAAATGTTCTAGTGGTATGTCCTTATGTCGATATTCTACAACTAGTTACCAAGCTTCAATTCGATTGAGTCTACATTTTTTGAGTTATCGAGGAAATAATATTCCAGATGGGTATAACTCCGAAAACGTTGGGTCGATTATGGCCAACAGCGAACTCAACTCTCCTATTCGAATGTGCAACTTATCTTGAAAATTGCAATTCCCTATCTCCTTTCGTTCGATAGTTGTCGAGGCAACGCTCACCCATCCAGCTACTGCACTCATTTAAGGCTGCTCGGATCTCCAACAGTATAGATCCGATCATGTTAATACTTGGAGCTTGGTAGTAGAGTTAGGTCTTGGAGGTTCCCTCAAAATTTTAGCGATATCGGACGAATAGTTTCTGATCTATAGATTTTTTTTCAATAATATTCTATGATTTTTTAAAAATGTTCTAGTTATACGATCCTCACAAAATTTTGCGAGAATTTTCGACTTGCCATTCTATAACCATCAACCATGGCTGAATCAGATCGGTTTCGTATTTTTCGAGTTATTGAGGAAATAACAACCAAATTTCAGATAGGTATAACTTCAAAACGTTTCTGCTGATCATGCCTATAAACGAACTCAAATGGCGCATTAAGATTCTCAACCTTACATGAAAGTTTAAAGTTGCTATCTTTCTCCGTTCTTAGGTTATAGTGACGTAAATTATATTTTTTAATGATTTTTTTTTTAATTTTCTAGCGATATGATGTCCACAAAATTTCACAAACCTCCTTAGGTTTATATTCTACAACTACTCATCAAATTTCAATTCGATCGGATCACTATTGGTTGTAGACAAAATTATTACTCGTTGGGCCGATTATGCCCATTAACGAACTTGTCCGTCCTATTGGGATGCGCCACCTACCCTGGAAATTTCAAGTCGCTATCTATTTCCGTTCTCAAGTTCTCGTGACAACGGCTAGTTGGATGGCCGGCCAGCCGGATAGAATCAAATTTGACCTCAAATTCTTGATCAGGGAGTCGAACTCAATCGTTTGAGACCATTTTCGGCGAAATATTTGAGAATTACAGACATGGGCAAAATGATAACGCGATGTTCCCCAGAACATACGCGCAAAAACCATAGGCAAAGGCAATCATTATTCAAACAATTTGAATCGCAGGGTAACTTTCTTTCTCTTTCTTTTGGGAAATAAATGAATGGCTTACCATGATCTGTATTAATCTTTGAATTTCTCTCTATTTATCCCAAATAGTGAATATAAAATGAATTTCTTCATAGTGTTAAAAATGTTAAATATCAATTATAAGTATCCTTCCACATATTCATCCCAATTATTATCGTCCAGAAATTCCTAACCTGAATCTACGGAATGATGTAAACAAAACAATAAATATAAACGAACGGCAGCGGGCCGCTAACCTCGTAAGTCGTAACCTCACCCAAAGATATATTCTGTGGTTAATCTAATATTCTAATTACATTTCTGTGCTTGCTTCTGACACAGTATACAAAATAATTTTATACTATGTGTAGGGTGACCAGATCATCCCTGGTGGCATAACGGACGAACTAAAAAAAAAATAGGTTCAAGCATTGACGTGAAGTCAGGAGCTTTTGTGCGTATGTTCTATTGTCCATTATCCTGTATTGGACACCCTTAATCGAATATACCATGGTAAATTATGTTGTCCATATTCCTGTATTCGACACTCTCAATTCGATTTTACCATGGTATATTCGAATTAAGTGTCCAATGCAGGAGAATGGATAACATAATTTACCATGGTAAATTCGATTAAGGGTGTCCAATAGAGGATAATGGACAATAGAACATACGCGCAAAAGCTCCTGACTCAGTCAGTGCTTGAAACTATAATTGTTTTTTTCATAATTTTTTTGAAATTTTCTAGGTGTACGGTTCTTACAAAATTTTGTTTTGTCATTTTTTAAAATTTTCTAAGGGTACGGTTCTTACAAAATTTTAAACACGTCTTTATGTTGATTTTCTACTACCAGTTACCAAGCTTCAATTCCATCGAATCTTTATTTTTCGAGTTATCGAGGAAATAATATAACTCAGAAACCGTTGAACCGATTATGACCAAAAACGAACTTAACTCTCCCATACCGATACGCAACCCACCCTGAAAGTTGCAAGTCCCTATCTCCTTTCGTTCGAAAGTTATCGAGGCAACGGTCACCCATCTACTGAACTCACACAGGGCTGCTCGAATCTCCAACAATATTTAACCGATTGTTTTAAAACTTAAAACTTGGCAGAAGAGTTAGGTTCTTAGGGATCTTGCAAAATTTGAGCAATTTCAGACGAATAGCCACTGATATATAGAATTTTTTTTTTTAATTTTCAATCATTTTTTAAAAATTTTGTTACAAATACTATCCTCACAAAATTTTGCAAGAATTTTTGCGTTGGCATTCTACAACTAGTAACCATGTTTGCATTCAATCGGATTTGTATTTTTCGAGTTAATGAGGAAAAAAATAACCAAATTTCAGATGGCTATAACTCTGAAACCGTTTGGTCGATTATGCTTATAAATAAACTCAAATGTCGCGTTCATATGCACAACCTAGCCTGAAAACTTCACGCCGCTATCTCTGTCCGTTCTCAGGTTGTCGTGACAATAAAAATATTTTTTAATAATTTTTGCGCGCGTGTTCCGCAAGGAACAGCGTGCTATCATTTCGTCACAATGTCTGTATTTTTCGAATTTTTTGCGATAATGGTCTCAAACGATTGGGTTCGACTCCTTGATGAAGAATTCGAGGTCAAATTCAATTCTGGCCGTCCGTCCGGCCGTCAGTCCGGTCCGCGGTGCGGCCGTTAGCACGATAACTCTCGAACGGAGCAAGTTAGAGCGTTGAAATTTGCAGGGCATGTTTGCAGCGTAAATATCTCGGGCGATTTCGTTAATGGGCAAAATCCGTTCTGCCGTTTCGGAGTTTTTTTTTTAGTTAAATCGTTTTTTGAGAATATTTCCGAAACCGATCACTCCATCATTCTGAAATTACGCATGAAATTGTATAATCATGACCTTTATACGCCTGCGAAGTCTCATATTGATAGGATGGCTGTAAACTAGAAAAAAAATGTTAAATATTTGAAAATGAAATTGAAATTTTGTTTTCACTATATCTCAAAAAAAACTGATCCGATTGAGTTGAAGCTCGGTAGTTATATGCGAAGTACCAACGAAAACACTCCTGCAAAATTTCGTGGGGGTAGCATGAGTTGAAAAAATATGTTTAACTATTAGCGGAATATTTTGCTGGAAATTCCAAAACCAAATATTTGAATGAGTTCAGTTTTGGCAATTCGGTGACCAATAATGACCTCTTGGGGTGTGCAAATATTCACTGCGGACAGACCACTGGGAGCCTCAAAAAAAAATTATAATTTTTAACTTCCAAACTGGACAAATTATATTTCATTTCGAATTCCTACATGGAATATCTACAACATCTGGTCATTTCGTTCCGACGTATTTTTTGCGCGTTTATCTGAATTAATGCAATATGTTCGAGGGCAACTGATTAAAATATGGACTACTTACTAGCATGGCAATTGAATTTATGCGTAAACAATGTGTGGAATTTTAAATTGGTTTTCAAAATTAGTCTGAACGGTGAACGACTGGGGGTGTAACTGCCTCTTTTGGGCATTTTTTGTTATTCGCATAAGCAGACGAGAAATAACTTAACTGCTCGAGTTTTCTTCTGAGAAGATTGGGGTTTTGGGGTGGAGGATGCTATTCCTCCAGTGCCAGTCTGCGCATGCGTGGATTCAAGATGCGATATCTCCTGAACCACTAGTGTTGGAGAATCGCAGTTTTTTGTGACTGACAGGATGGCCATAAAGTGGCAAAAAAAATTTCAAAAATTTTAAAATTTTGTTTCCACGATAACTCGTAAAATACTAATCTGATGGAATAGAAACTCAGTAGTTAGATGACCAAAAAGACAAAAAAAAAAGCACTGACGTGAAGTCAGTACTCTTTGGCGCGCGTGTTCATGGTAGCTAATTTGAATTGAGTGATGAGTACTACCTTTTGGGTAGATCTTCGACTCGCTCTATCCACTGAGCTTGAAGTACTCATCATTCAATTCAAATTAGCCACCGTGAACACGCGCGCCAAAGAGTACTGACTTCACGTCAGTGCTTTTTTTTTATAATTTTCTAGTGATACGATTCTCACAAAATTTCACAAACTTGCTTAGGTTTGTATTATTATTCACCAAGTTTCAATTTGATCGGATTTATATTGGTTGAAAACAAAATTATTACTCGGGAACTATTGGGCTGATTATGCCCATTAACGAACTTGTCCATCGTATTGGGATGCACTACC
This sequence comes from Halyzia sedecimguttata, assembly GCA_937662695.2. Classification (NCBI taxonomy): domain Eukaryota; kingdom Metazoa; phylum Arthropoda; class Insecta; order Coleoptera; family Coccinellidae; genus Halyzia; species Halyzia sedecimguttata. Next base: position 876,668 of record OW569416.2, on the reverse strand, counting down.
TATCCTGAAAATTTCAAGTCGCTAGCTCTTAACTTTCTCAAGTTATCGTGGCAACGGCCGGACGGTCGGCCGGACATAATCAAATTTGACCTCGAATTCTTTATTGGGGAGTCGAACCAAATCGTTTGAGACCATTTTCGTAAAAAAATTCGAAAGTTACAGACATTTGGGCCAAATGATAACGTGATGTTCCCCAGAACATGTACGCGCAAAAAAGGTTCTACTTCTGTAATTCGAAACAGCTGGACACTTCAGGTCCATAGAACCGACTTCAAGGGACTATGGAAAATATCGCTGCTCGGACTTTGGTGGACGCTTGTCAATGACGGACATCTTGTACGAATGACGGACGCCTGGTCACCCTAACTATGTGTATAGAAGGTTTGCATTTGTCTGATTGTTTCCAGAATTCGCCTACTTTCTTCAAGGTTTTCTTATCTAAGAAACTCGGGTTTTGATATAATCGTAAGGCTTTATGAAACCCGAAGTCCGTTAATCTGCTTGTTGCATATGACAGAGAAATTAGTTAATCGTGAACTGAACGTATCTTCATATATTCCATTGAATTTCGAACATCAGATAATTAAGTTTTTAAACAATTATGCGATATTGAATCCCAGTTAGTGTTTCTGTGTTCAACAGTTAAAACCCGTTCAGGGGTGGAATAGCAGAATGTAAAATCTTTAAACGCTTATAACCCTTTACCTTAGCCGAATCTGGAAAAATGGTAATTGAAAAAGGTGTTCCATTTGATGAGAGGGATACATGGTTGAAATTGATGTACAACTTAAAGACTCACCCTGTATAAAGAAAATAAGTTACAATGTTCGGAACATTTATTAATAATTCATACATACAGAATACAGATTAATCTAATTTCAGAATATCGCAGCTGCATGTACAGCTCGTATGTAAATAATATTTCACGTGAACTAATTTCAAATATGATGCTCCAGAAGGGTGACAGCCGTAGGATGAAGTAATATGCAAAATTCATTATAACTTAACATCAGTGCAAATCCTGTGCGATACTCTCAGGAATATCATTAAGGTTTTAATTTTGAGACAATCTCTCAAATAATTCAATATTTTATACGCAAATTAGTGAAGTTTCCCCAGAATATTGGATTATACTAGATTTGAAAGTTAAGATCTAACGAACAACCTGCATCGCTGAGAATATAATGAAGTCCTTGTGAATTGCCGGTCTTTCAAGCCAGCCACTAAAGTTCTGCTTAACTCTCTTCGTTTTTATTAGCAACGTTTTACGGGCCAGTTGTGCCTTAAGAATTCTAATTGCCAAATTTCATTACCCCTCCAAACTTTCGGCACTTGATGAACCTTCGCAACGAATTTCCATTCATGAAATGAGGGATTGTTTTTTATATTTTGGGTGTTTCGTTTGCCGATACAAATTCGGAAGGAGGATGAAGATGAAATTATTTTGAACGCATTTGATCTTATATAGTATCAGACAAAGTGTTACACAATTCGAGATATAGTCGTATTTTCGAATTTTACCGAATACGCTGTTTACTTCTACTCAAGTAGAACTTACTATAATATTCTAGTCGAACCTTCAATCTGGCCCCCCTTTTTTTGCGCTCTTGTTTCTCGGAACAGAGGGCTTATTAATTTGCCCAAATTTCTGTAATTCTCGAATTTTTGGCTGAAAATGGTCTTACGATTTGGTTCCACTCACTGATCAAGAATCAGTGGTCGAAATAGATTCTGTCCGGCCGGTCGTCCGTCCTGCCGTTAACACGATAACTATCGAACGAAAGGATTTAGAGGTTTGAAATTTGCAGGGTTGGTTTGGAGCATAAATATCTCAGACGAGTTCGTTAACGGGCACTATCCATCAAGCGGTTTCGGAGTTATGGCCGTTTTTAGTAAAAACATTTTTTTATGCATATTTCCGAAACCGATTACTCGATATATCTGAAATTTAGCATCAAATTGTAGAGTAATGATATCAATATGCGTGCGAAGTATTGTATTGATCAGGTTGCCGTAAAGTGTCACAAAAAAAAAATTATTTTGAAATTTTGTTTCTACAATAACTCTCGAACAGAATGAGCTAGGTAGTTGAAATTTGCAGGGTAGGTTTGGGAGATAAATATCTTCGTTGAGTTTTCTATTAGGCTGAATCGGCATGATGGTTCCGGAGAAACGAAAATATTTTTTTTTTACATCACAAATATCAAATTCAATTTTTTTTAAGATGTAGTTTCACTATAAATATCCACTGATATTATTTTCAACTCTAACAAGCTAATACTTTCGGAGATATGATTTTTCGAAATTTCAATAATGAATCGTACTTCTATGTTTTCGCAGAATGCTGTACTTAATTATTCTATCTATGAATTATTATATGATCTGTGTTCTTACATGTCATCTTATTTTCATATGACGGAGGTTACACGGTCAGTCTGGTATCATTCTCGCATCAATCTAACATCAGTCTTACCATCAATCCGGATCATCAATCCATCAGTCTATACGCATATAGAACCAATTTCGCGTCAATCTGACATCAATCCATGATTGATGTGATGTGGGACTGATACCAGACTGATAACAAGTTGACCCTGGAACCTCCGACTATGCGAGATAAATGTCAAAATTATTTCTGGTTCGTTATTCAGCTATCGTAGAATTATAAGGATGATATGATATTATACTTTTAAGCTGATAATCTTATGCTGTGGATAATCCATATGACGATGGAAATACATTCTTTGGCAAAGATACATAATTAAATTGGGTTCAGAATATCTCCAGTAAAAACCAAACTACAACATTGTCTAAGTTTTAATTGATATTATATAATTTTCAGAGTAGATTTGAGGAATGAATGTCTCAGATAAGTTCGTTATTGGGGAGAATCGGTCTGTTTGAATTTAATGTTTTTCATGATGCAGTTCTATCGTAAGAATCCTTTTATATCATTCCCAGAGACCAATAATTTCGTTGATATGATTTTTCAAAGTTTGAACAAGAGCGCCAAAGTTCCTGTCCACAGGGCTTGAACCAATTTTTCAGAGTAAAGATGGATTTGTATTTTATTGATATACAGCTTGCGGTGGGATGTTTGAAGAATAGGAAAGAACATTACGGGACAGAGAAAGAAGCGACGACATCTGACGGTTCTGCCAGATCCAAAATATCAACGAGTGGGTGCTGGGTAGAAAAATTGAATGGAGTGATCACATTACCCGGATGACAGAAGACTGAATGGTGAAGGCAGCCAGAGACTGATCACCGACGGGAATGCGAAGCATAGGAAGGCCTCGAAAGCGCTGGAGCGACAATCTGCCCGCATAGGGCGAGTTGCGATGAGGAACAGGCATCGAGCCTATCTGAAAAGAGAAGAATAAGAAGAAGAAGAAGAAGAAATCAAAAATTGAAGCCTTTTATTATTTTTGGCGCTCTAGTTCCTCGGAACTGAGTGCTTATCAATTTGCCCAAATGTCTGTAATTTTCGAATTTTTCGATGAAAATGGTCTTAAACGATTTGGTTCGACACACTGATCAGGAATCCGTGGTCGAAATTCATTCTGTCCGGCCGTCCGGCCGGCCGTAGGCACGATAACTCTCGAACGGAATGAGCTAGAGAGTTGAAATTTCCAGAGTAGGTTTGGCAGATAAATATCTCGGCTAAGTTCGTTATTGGGCAAAATCGGACAGATGGTTTTGGAGTAACAAAAAAAAAATTTTTTTTCACATAACAAATTCCAAATTAAATTTTTTTCAATAAGCAGTTTTACCATCAGAAACCAATGATATCATTTTTAACTCCAAGAAGCTAATACTTCCGGAGATATGATTTTTCAAAATTTCAATAAAAAATCGTATTTCTACGTTTTCATAGAATTATATAATTATTCTATGTATGAATTGTCATAATGTCAACTTATTTTCCTGAGACATGACATTGTCCAATTCCTTGCTAATAGTTGGTTCGAGAAACGTCAAAATCGACTTAGAGAGACAAGGGTAAAAAACCGTAAAATAATCCCCAATGTGGCGATCTTATGTCGAAAAGTGAAAATTAAGAATATATATCCCAGGTAAGTACCGACGTTTTATTCTAATACCGGAGATGGACAAGATCGTACGAGGAGCCCGATAGCCGTTTCGTCTAGTCAGTCAGGTTTTCGGTTCGGAACGAGAGAAGCCGGGCTCAAATCCCGGAAAAGGAATTACACTTTTTTGCGCTCTACTTCCTCGGAACTAAGTGCTTATCAATTTGCCCAAATGTCTGTAATTTTTATTTAAGATGCAGTTTCACCATTAAAATCCATCGATATCATTTTCAACTCCAATTAGCTAATACTTTCGGAGATATGATTTTTCTAAATTTCAATAATGAATCATACGTAGGTTCTTCTATATTTTCAAAGAATGCTATAATTATTCTATCTAAGCTTTATTATATGATCTGTGTTCATACTCGTACATTTCATCCTGTTTTATAAGAAAGAGTTAAATTCATTTCAGCTATTTTAATTTGATTTCTTCCATGGTGCAGTTCTCATTCTCAGATTGCTCATTTAATCTTGATAAATAAACTATTATTTGAATTTAATTTCCTTTATGATGCAGTTCTTTCATAAGAATACATTGATTTAATTCCTAACTCTGAGAAACCAATACTTCCGGAGTAGAGAATACAATCCCGGGTTCTTTTTTCGATTCCGGGATTACGGGATTCTTTATGCACAATCCCGGGATCCCGGGACTATCCCGGGATTAAAACTATGTGGTTTCTAAATGAGCTTGAATGGAAAAAAAAAAACTTGTGTAATTTCTTTAAAAATGTTTATAATGTAAAAGAACAAATCACAAACAATAATAAGAAAGACGAACAAAATACAATCAACAAAAAACTATAATTTGAAAAAAGTAACAATGGAAAAACTACTTAAAATTTTTTAAAATTGAAGGCAGTGATACAAAGAAAACAAAAAAAAGCTTTCCTTTTATCATGGGTCGTAGAAAAATACGAATTGAAGCTAGAATTAAAATAAAAAAAAAAAGCACTGACGTGAAGTCAGTACTCTTTGGCGCGCGTGTTCACGGTGGCTAATTTGAATTGAATGATTCAAAAATTAACAGTGCTGTATCTAAGCTGCCATCAGGATAGAGTAACAAAGTTGGAAAAGAACACAAGTGACTCTCCTTAGTCGCACAAGCTCCTAGAAGATTTGGGAGGGTCAGTATAATCCTAATCATGTTTATAGCACGCGCGCCAAAGCAGATTGACTTTTTACACTTTTTCTTTCATTGTTAAGTCAATCTGCTTTTGCGCGCGTGCTATAAACATGATTAGGATTATACTGACCCTCCCAAATCTTCTAGGAGCTTGTGCGACTAAGGAGAGTCACTTGTGTTCTTTTCCAACTTTGTTACTCTATCCTGATGGCAGCTTAGATACAGCACTGTTAATTTTTGAATCATTCAATTCAAATTAGCCACCGTGAACACGCGCGCCAAAGAGTACTGACTTCACGTCAGTGCTTTTTTTTTTTTTTTAAAGTTCCTTTAACAAATATAGCTATCAATACAGTTTGGCTGTTAGTTTAACCGTAGATCAGAAAAAAAATCGGTTGTGGGTCCTTCGTTAGGGACGAAATTGCATCTTCTCCAAATCCGAAAGCATTTTAATATAGATCTACCGAATATAGTTATTTATAAATTCGCCTCAGGGCCACCATACAGACATTTCAAATCGGAAACAACGCTATTTCCCCCAAACTGACTTGTGTCCGTGCACTGAATTGACATGAATATTCTTTTAAAACCTCACAATATCGGCTCATTACTCCCAACATAACCCAAACAACCCAAAACCATTCACTTCTCGTCTGCGCAAGCGCAGTATACTCGTGGCTACAAGTCCTCCCAAAATTACACATCTCACAAAAAACTCCGATTCTCCAACACTAGTGGTTCAGGAGATATCGCTTCTTGAATCCACGCATGCGCAGACCCTCACCAGGGGATTCTATAGCGGAAAAGCATCCGCCACCCCAAAACCCCAATCCTCTCTGACGAAAGCACCACCAGTTAAATCACTGATGGTCTGCTCATGCGCATAACAAAAAATGCCCGTAAGGGGTTACATCCATTTCGAAATTAGCCCCAGGGCCATGGTACGGACACTTTAACTCTGAAACAACGCTACAGCCCCCAAACTGACTTGTCCTTGCACTGAATTGCTATGAATATTCTTTTAAAACCTCATAATATCGTCTCAGCACTCCCAACATAACCTGTCCACCCCAAAACCAGTCACTTCTCTTCTGCGCATGCGCAATCTACTCGCGGCTAAAAGTCCTCTCAAAATAACACACCTTACAAAAAACTCCGATTCTCCAACACTAGTGGTTCAGGAGATATCACATCTTTAATCCACGCATGCGCAGACCCTCAACAGGGGATTCTATAGAGGAATAGCATCCGCCACCCCAAAACCCTAATCCTCTCTGACGAAAACACCACCAGTTAAATTACTGATGGTCTGCTCATGCGCATAACGAAAAATGCCTGTAAGGGGTAACATCAATTTCAAAATTAGCCCCAGGGCCACGGTACGGATACTTTAACTCGGAAACAACGCTACATCCCCCAAACTGACTTGTCCTTGCACTGAATTGCTATGAATATTCTTTTAAAACCCCATAATATCGACTCAGCACTCCCAATATAACCCATCCAACCCAAAAACAGTCACTTCTCTTCTGCGCATGCGCAATCTACTGGCGGCTAAAAGTCCTCTCAAAATAACACACCTTACAAAAAACTCCGATTCTCCAACACTAGTGGTTCGGAAGATATCGCATCTTTAATCTACGCATGCGCAGACCCTCATCAGGGATCTGAATTCTATGGAGGAATAGCATCCGCCACCCCAAAACCCCAATCCTCTCTGACGAAAACTACAGCAGTTAAAGGACTTCTCATCTGCTCATGCGCAATACGGAAAATGCCCGGAAAGGGCAGCATGAACCTCAAAAACATATGTTTCGGCATTAAAAGCAAAGTATTCCGCAAAATAGTAGTAATTTTTTTATTTTTTTCATGTCACGTGATCTTCACGAAATTTTGCAAAAGTGTTTGCTTTGGTCTTTTGCATCTAACTACTGAGTTTCAATTTAATCAGATCAGTATTTTTCGAGTTATCGTGAAAACAAAATTTTCAAATTTTCAAAATTTTTTTTTGCCACTTTAGGGCCCTCCGTTCAACACAAAACTTCGCAGGCATATAAAGGTCATGATTCTTCAATCTGATGCCAAATTTCAAAAAGATCGAGTGATCGGTTCCGGAAATATTCATAAAAAACGTTTCTATTAAAAACGGCCTTAACTCCGAAACCGCTCGGTCGATTTCGCCCGTTAACGAACCTGTCCGAGATATTTACGCTACGAAACTACCCTGCAAATTTCAACGCTCTAAGTCGTTCCGTTCGAGAGTTATCGTGTTAACGGCCGGACCGGCCGGACCGGCCGGCCGGACGGACAGAATTGAATTTGACCTCGAATTCTTCATCAGGGAGTCGAACCCAATCGTTTGAGACCATTTTCGAAAAAAAATTCGAAAAATAAAGACATTGTGACGAAATGATAGCACGCTGTTCCTTGCGGAACACGCGCGCAATAACACCTGTGTTTTTTGTCGAGCTTTCGCTCAAGTGATAGATATTTCTTTCATTTTGCCTGATGTTTACAGTTTGGGTACAAGAAACTGTGAGAGAAACTTTACTTGATCACCCCCATGATTTCTACTGCTCTGGAAGCGTTTGGTTTATTTACTGAAACATTTTTTTCCTATTCATTAGAATATTGAATGCTTAATTAATAATTCGAATCATATTATCATGAATTAATATCCCCCCGAATGTTTCGCGTATACTTTTTTCCATATCATCTTCAATTATCCATAATTATTCCGTTATGAGATCGCGTTTATTAATGTTTGAGACAATTCCGAAAATCCCGGGATTATCCAAGTAAAATCCCGGGATTTTCGGGGTCAGAAAACGGCCATGATCCCGGAATTGTATTCTCTATTCCGGAGTCATATAGAACCTTCCAGAAAACATATTCCCGGCCTAATTAAGACATATTTTCAAAAACGTTAACGCTTACAAAAATGCAACGAATTGACCAAGAAACCTGTGCCAGTAAAAAAATAGGCAGTTTCATTCAAATTAGGAAAGTTCATGACCACTTCTGGTATAACCGGAAGCACCATTCAGATGAAAATAGTTTACATAGACCACTTTGAAATACGGTGGTGTGTCAAATTTCAAAACTCCATTATTTAGAAGCTAGAAAACGTCTAATGGGTCGATTATTTGGATGACATTTATATTGAAGTGTCCTCTAAGTAGACAGAGAATGAGTTTCAGATTGTATATATTGTCAGCCAAATATATTATTGGTGGACGAGGAGCAAATAATTACCGATGACTTCGATTGATATGAGAATCATCTGTAACAATGAGGCCAGGCGCAAATACATAGAAACGCAGGTTGATCAGGCAACACAGGGTGACGCAACGTAAGATAAAACTGCGCGCCATAACTGGAAGATGACTAGCCTTTTTTGGAATACCATGAATACTTCTTAATATCTTGAAAATATGGAGACTATGGTCCCTAATGACACTCGCAAGAGAAAAAATTTCGTTATGGTAATGGAAGCTGGAAAACGCCGATTTGTATATGGTGCTCTAGATACCGTTATCGAAAATGTTATGTGTGACATTCTTTTGATTACATCTTTGTAACCGCTTGAGTCCCAAGTGTCAGCGATACACCAAATAAATGGTAAAGGATCACAGTTTCGGAGTCTTATTCATTATTAGTACGTTACCGTGGAAAAAAATCGTTTATTTTGAAAAGTACCCCCCGCCCCTCCCATTTGTTATATTATTATTATTATAATTAAAAATAGAAAAGAGAGGAGGTTTACACCTATAGACCCTCATGAAATACAACAAAAAGAAAGAGAAATATGTTAAATGCACGCAATAAGCTCTGAAGTCACAAAAAAAGAAAAAACAGAATTAGCAGTTACGCGCATCCAGACGGTTCTTGAAGGCATTCAGACTAGGAGCGCAAGCAATGTAGCCTGGTTGGGAGTTCCATCTGTCGAATATCCTGTTGGTCAGAAAATGCTGTCTGTGAATCGTGTGATACTTTTCGTGATACAGTTTCAGCTGATGACCTCTAAGGTTGTTGGTGTTGAGAGTATAAAGGTGCTGGAGGTCACAACCGAACAATCCATTCAGCGCTCTGTATGTAATTATCAGGTCGCCACGCTCGCGACGTTCCATAAAGGTACGGAGACCGAAGAGGCGTAATCTTTCCTGATAAGTAGGCCGAACAACACCAAACGGCACTCGCGTTGCACTACGCTGGACTCGTTCGAGGCGTTCACGATCACGCACTAATGTGGGCGCCCAGACAGGACCGGCGTACTCCAGGATAGGTCGCACATAGTTGTTGTATAGTATCTTTGCCAAACCTACCAAACACCGAGGAAATGCCTTCCGGATCGAGTATAGCACTCTCCCAGCCCTCGCGACAACCCCATCTATGTGAGCAGACCAAGATAAATCCGACGACACAATCACTCTGAGGTCGCTGTGCTGCTCGACAGCTTGAAGAGGAACATCATCGATGTAATAGTATCGCCGTGGATTGTTTCTTCCCAAATAAAGCACCTTGCACTTCCCAACATTCAGGGGAAGAAGCCACTCACGACACCACTCAGCTATACGATTCAGATCCCTCTGAATCGTAGAAGAACGTACCTCGTCAAATATCCTAAAGTCATCCGCGTAAGAGGAACAAGAAGACGAAACAGCCAGTGGGAGATCATCCACGTATATCAGAAAAAGCAGTGGCCCGAGGACAGAGCCCTGTGGGACACCACTCGTTACAGGCTCGTGTTGGGACAGTGATGCACCAACCCTAACCGCAAACCGGCGTTCACTCAGAAATGAATCGATCCAACGGAGTAACTCCCCCAAATGCCGAAATGTTCCAGCTTGTGAAGAAGTCTCCTCAAGGGAACGCGATCGAACGCTCTTGAGAAATCCAAATATACCACATCAACAGGGTTATTCGAATCGAGAGATTTAGTCCATGCATTCAGGGACTCAAGCAGGCACGTTATCACCGAGCGGCCCGGAACAAAACCATGTTGACAGTCGGGTATCGTTTTGTTGGAGAAAGGTAGCATGCGGGAGCAGATGACCTTTTCAGCAATTTTCGCCACAATGGAAGTCAGACTGATAGGCCTATAGTTGGATGCTGAGTGTCTGTCTCCCGCCTTGAAGATAGGCGTTATTCTCGCCAAACGCCATGCCTTCGGCACCCGAGCCGAACTAAAAGAGGAACGGATGATCTCAGTCAGAGGCTTGGAAATCTGATCAACGCAAGATTTTAAAACAATGGCGGGAAGATCATCGGGTCCAGGGGCACTAGAGGGATCAAGCTGACTCAACAATCTTCCAACCTCCTCCTCAGTCACCTCGACGCAGTCCAAAGAAGCAGCAGACCGAGTGGCTCCAATCTCCGGCATAACCCCAGGAGGTTCCCGAGTGAATGCCTCAGCAACGCACTTAGCAAATAAAGCAGTTGTTTCATCGTCATCTCGACAAACATCATCAGGTGTTCTACGATACGAAGGAATAGTGACCTTCGAATTAAGCATCGAGCGAACATGTTTGAAACATTTTTTACGGTTCCTCGAGGAGGCAATCCGATCCTCATAACTTCTCCTGGCATTACCGAGGAGAGCCGACAAACGGTTGGAGCATCGGCGATGATTGTTGTAATATTCCCTAGTTCTATGTCGTAGGTATCGCTGCCAAAGTTTTCTTTTCGTACGGATAACACTCAGAATATGTTCATTTATCCAAGGTTTGGATGGATTCACTCTAGTGGTCCTTGTATGAGAACAAGATTTCATTTCATTGGAGAGTAGATTGTAAAATGAGTCCCACTTAGCGTCGACATCCTCACGACTAAGAGCCTCATCCCAATTTATGCCAGATAAACTATTCCTCAGCTGGTCGAAGTCAATCTTTGTGTGAGTTTTTAAGATTGATTTTAATCTCAGGACATAGGAAAATTGAACTCGAGCAGATATAACAGAATGGTCAGAACGCCCGATCGGCTCATGATACTGTACACCGCAGACAAGGTCCTTATCATTGGTTATCACTAAGTCCAAGGTGAAGGGGTCTTGTCCGTGACAATAGCGTGTTGGCCGATCAATGAGCTGAACTAGACCGGCCTCCTCAAGGGCTGTGAGAAATGACAGACAGGAAGCCAGATGACGATGGCGAAGCCGGACCATTGGTCCACACGATGTCTGAGTAATTGAAGTCTCCAGTTATTATGAGGTTCCGATTAGCAAGCGAAAGAGAGATCATGAGGTCACAAAGAAGGGAATCTGAAGTGGAAGCATGGGGGCGATATATGCATCTAATTAATGCAGAAAAATTATCGGTAGTCAGCCGAAGAAACAGATTATCTATACCGGGTAAGTCATGAACATGGGCTTGAACCTTGATTGATCTCACGATCTCAAGTGAGAGATATATACAAACTCCATCAAAACCAACGTTGATGTCACCATCACGACGATATAGTTCGAACCCTGGAATATTGAAGCAGCAATCTGGAATACCATCATGTAGCCAAGTTTCATAAATGCAAATAATCTCAGGTTTCAGAAGGGGAACAGTTGCGCACAATTCATCCAGCTTATTCTTGATAGACCTCACATTTGTGTACATGATGGTCCAGTAATGAAATGAACAGCTTAGTTTTTTCGCTGCGAAGAATCTCCCATATCGATAACAGTTGGAATGCCTCTCACATATTTTATAGTAAGATTCGTTTCTCCACGAGATTAACGGGCCTTCAAGTTTTCTCTTGCCCTCTGCAAACAGGAGATCTGATAAGGAGTGGCATCATCAGATATAGTAACTCCGCTGAAAACAGCTGAAGTTGAGATGAGCTTCTTGTTTCTCAATATCGTCCGGGCAGTAACAGGGTTCGAGAATTTAATTAACAAAGGTCGCGGTTTCTCCCCCTTCCTCTTTCCAATTCTGTTTTGCGAAATAATATGTTGTGCACCAGGAGGATAAATATGGCCTACAATATTGTGAGCTACGACACCATCTGAGGGGTCATCGGCTGTCTCCGGCAAATTCCTGAGGATCAAGTTATGTGATCTGCGCGCACTCTCTCCAAGATCTCAGACGAGTCCAGTCCAGATTGATCACTGTCATTTTCACCCTCAGCCAAAACTCCACTCGTTCTTTCCTGTAGGCCTGCGATGTCATCCCTCAGAGCACCCAAATCGTTAGATAGCGAGGAGTAATTATTTTCGCAACAGAGCAGTTGTGATTCATGTTTTTCCAGCAAAACTTTATTATGCTCAATATCCGAAGAACATTTTGCTACTTGATTCGACAGAAGTTCCTGTGACATTCGAATGGAGTTAATGTCATTCTTCATTGAAACAACATTGGTTGTGAATGAGTCCAACTTAGCCATCAACTCCTTAAAATGACGCATTGTAAGTGGAGCATCATCAGACTCAGCCCGGTCCGCCGACGGACCCTTCGAGATCTCGAGCAATAATTGCAAATCCACTTCCTAGAATCCAACGTCGTATTGGCACAAGCAAGATGGAATTTATTAGCGCACTGTGAGCATGAGACTGATTCATCGCTTAACTCTAGTGCTTTCGAACAACCGAAACAATTAGACATAGTGCAGAAAAATTTTTAGTTTGTACGATATTATAATAAACTCAACGTGTATGGATGTCTTCAGAATGAAATCGCCGTGCTCTGGTATTAGGAGCACGAAATATGTGCGTCGAAGCAACAATAAAGGGGTACACGACGTTAAGATCTAGCAGTGTAAAGGAAATGGAAACATTCAAATACTCTTCACTTTCTTGGGCCTCTAAGAAAGACGTACACAGAAATAGGAGGGCCACGGATATAGGAATAAGTGAAAAGAAGGATATTCTCTATGAATCAAGTCAAAAACCTCGATGCACCGAATAATATCATACGTCGGCCAGCGTGATCCTCAGTTACCGATACAGAAGCAATTATCGCGCAGTATCTGACAAGCGGAAAAACAAACATAAACATAAACACAATATGTTAATCGCAATATCAACCAAAAACTAATTATTGAGAAAAATATTGAAAAAACCCAATTATGGAACCTTTACCTCGGTACCTGTGCAAGATAAAAACTTCAAACGGAACTTTGTGAAACAAACAAAGTCAAAACAAGGAGCACTACCTGAATAAGTCCTTTTCAAGAGCGAATGTCAATTATTATAGTGGGCGTTACAAAAAATTATTTCACCAGGGTTTAAAAGTACTCGAGCTGCTTACTCAAACCATCAAATGGTATTGCTCTGTCTCAACTGGTCTTTAAAATATTTGCAAAATGAGGAAACTCACCCCTGGCTTAACCATCCCTAACTTCATTGAATTAGGTGAACTGTGGCAAATTGTCAATAACTAAAACAGGACACACGGTTATTGGTAATAATCCACAGTTCACCTCATTCAGTTTTCTCTGGTTGGTGCTTTATCTAATCACATTGAACCGGGCGTTTCCGTCAAGGGCGCTTTATAGGAAGATGGCATTTCCATTCCTTGACCTTCTTACAGCGAAAAAATGAACGTAGTTTTATATCGCTCAAGGTTTCTTCATTGCAGAGGGTTGGAGTTCGTAAGGATCTCCATGGGCGCCTGTGGTGGGATTCTTTGCATAACCAGTTCGCGACCGATGGATTTAAGTTTCCTTGGAGCGCCTTCTGTTTCATTCAGTGTCGGCTAAGTTACACTGATGATTGGTAATAACCATGAAGCCCTGGGTTTGTGTCTGCCCCTGAATGATACTTTCCTCTTTGGGGAACATTGAACGATGAGGTGATCTAAACCAGCCACGCGGAATATTTTTTGGTGGTTAAAATCAATAGATATTTCACTGTGTGTCTTCTTTTATCCCTCCAGTTTAACAGCAGGAAGTGTGACTGCCTAATGGTACACTATCACCTTCTTGCCCGTGTCGATGTGGCCACTGATCCTGTATAAAGAATTCTATAGTCTACTTATCTTAACTGGTATAGAAGGATCCAATTCTCTCTATAATCCACACCAGCCTGGCTGTGAATTGCTAGGGAATGTATAGGACTCAAGGCTCCAGATACCAATGGAATAGTTGAATGCAATATTTCAGTCACCTAAGAATATGAATCTGCTCTCAAGGTACAGCTTCAGTGAAGTATCCCACTCCAAAGTATGAATTTAGCCAACTTTCTCAATCCTAGGGAAGGGTTTAGTTCCAAAGAAGAAATCAACGAAGTTTCTGAATCTCAAGCAAGGTTTCAGCAAAGACTTATAATACCAAGGAAAGGTTTAACGATATTTTCCAGTGCGAAGGAAGGGTTCAACGATGTTCTCCAATTCCAGGATGGGGTGAGGGCTATAGTAATCTTGTAACTCGCAACGGCAAATAATACCAGAATTACCAAGAACACACTCGAATGCAATTCCGTAACAAATTCAACAAATTCTCGTGTTTCACTCCAGACAAGACAACCCAGTTGGATTTAGCGAAGTGGCACTGCATTAAAATGGGGTATGCATAGGCGGCGTGCAAAATTGTTGCAACCAAAATCTTACAAAACATTCATAATTTCTGAAGTGTTTTCAATACGTTCGTACAACAGATATAAACCCAAAATTGGAACATTTTATACAATAATTTTATCATTCTCAACATCTATAAAGCTCTCCATAAACATTACAAGGCTATTTCATAAGCATACAAGCGCCATCTAAAAGACTGTTAATAACTTTATAAGGTTTTTGGCGCGCTGTCTGCATGATAACGCTCGAACGCAATGAGTTAGAGAGTTGAAATTTTCAGGATAGGTTTGGAGTCCAAATGCGCCGTTTGTTAATGAGCAAAATCCGCTCACTGGTTTCAGAATTATAGCCATTTGAAATTTTGTTTTCCCAACTAAAAAAATGTTAATCTGATCCAATCATAGCACGATTATTAGTAGAATAGAAAAATACTAACTCGAAGTCTTATGCAGTCGGTCAGATATCGTTGAAATTCTACGCGTGTGTTCACAACCTTATTTTACAGTAAAGTTCTAGATTCGAACTCGATCGGATCTATATAATTTCATGTTCCTATATGATCTTTACACATACATTTATGATGACATGACATCTCTGACAATCTGTAATGTTAATCTGGGAAGATCCAATTTCATTCTGTTTATAAAATTATTTAAATAGACATTGGAAGCCTATCGTGGGTCTTGACGAGTTAAATATGGTACAAATAGACATATTTTGAAAAATGGGGATTGACTCTGGCTGTATTCCAGTAAAATAATTTAACCCAGAATAATGAAAGAAACAAATTATATCTCCAAAAGTATTGGTTTCTCAGAGTTGGGAATTATATCAATGTATACATATAATAGAACTGCATCCTAAAGGAAATTCAATTCAAATAATAGTTCATTTATCAAGATTAAATGAGCAATCATGAGAATAAGAAAAGCACCATGGAAGAAATCAAATTAAATCTGGCCAATATTGCCCAATAAGGAACTTAACCGAGATATTCATCTCCCTTAACTACTCTGAAAATTTCAACTACCTACCTCATTCCGTTCGAGAGTTATATCTATGTCTATGGATGAAAAGCAGTCTCACTACTCTGAGATCTCTTACTTCATGTTCAGTTCCGAAATGTAAGAATTTTCTGAGAAAAACTAATTTCGGAGCAAACAACTGAGATTTTTCTCACTTCGCTCACAATTCTTCGATTGATAAGATAATGTCTCAGGAACATTATTTGACATTATGACAATTCATATTCATACAAAGAATCATTCTGTGACAACGTTGAAATACGATTTATTATTGAAATTTTGAAAAATCATAACTCCGAAAGTATTAGCTTGTTAGAGTTAAAAATGATATGAGTGGATTCTTATGATAAAACTTTTTATTAAAAAAAATTTAATTTGGAATTTGTTTCTTAAAACAAAATTTTTTTTTGTTACTCCAAAACCATCTGTCCGATTTTGCCCAATAACGGACTTAGCAGAGATATTTATCCCCCAAACCTACTCTGAAAATTTCAACTCTCTAGCTCATTCCGTTCGAGAGTTATCGTGCCTACGGCCGGCCGGACGGGCCGGACCGGCCGGACAGAATGAATTTCGACCACGGATTCTTGATCAGTGAGTCGAACCAAATCGTTTAAGACCATTTTCATCGAAATATTCGAAAATTACAGACATTTGGGCAAATTGATAAGCACTCAGTTCCGAGGAACTAGAGCGCCAAAAAGTAAGTTGTGAACAGGTTTTTCAGTTAAGAGAAGGGGATTATATATATATTTGCTTTTCAGCAGTAACAAACTTACTCATCAAGGAAAATTAGTATAGTGACTTAGTAGCGAAAATGTTTATCACTTTTGTGTCAGACTCAACATTTGTCGTCTGAACATTTTCAAGCACCCAGCCCAGTAAAAATAATGCCAATAGTACAAATCATATTTATTTTGAATAGAAAAAAAATTGAACAATGAAAGATGACAAATCATGGAATAAACAGGATGTAAAGAACTATCGTGGTATACGTGTCCAGGATTCCCTAACTAAGCTATTGGATTGTTTGATACCACATCAGTTAAAATTTTCTTCTAAAGAGCGCTTCATAAATTAACAACATGGATTTTCTAATAAGTGTTACCAACACAAAAAGGCCTTGCAGAGTCAAAATACCCTCCCTCGTAAATGAATTTCTGCAATCGTCTCTATATTTCATGTTATCAAGATCTTAATTGTTTTACCTTGGACACGGAACAGTCTATCCAACCTTGAGTAGGTGCTCCATGACAGAATATATTATCTTAATTGAGTTTCAATAAGAGAAAAATACTCTTTTCTGATAATATATTGTAAAAATAATTTAATGTGACAACTGAATAATTATGCTGGAAGATAGCCAGTGTAATTAACACGGGTGAGTGATGATCATAGCCAAAAAACATACTTGCTGGATAAGAAATCTCAGATTGTCATTATTACCTATTTTGATCCAGCATACCTACATCTATATAAAGTCTAGTCAACAAGTGCTTTTTATGTCAACTTAAATCATGATTTAAGTCTACCACGTATTTGGCCATGGCCAACTGGGAGACTCTATAAAAGTGAATAGTGTATACAAATTCTGATCAGCGTACAGGGAAGATGTGGTACCGGCCGGTCGGACACGGCCATTTTAATTACTTGGTTTTTCACCACTTCACTGATTTTATTTATTTGAGTATTCTCTCGAAACGGAATAAAATAAAAGCAAAATTATCTAAAACTAATGTAACTAAAATGTATGTTCTAAACTGATTAATGTCACACTCCGAAAACGATTTTCTTGAATGAAACTCAAAACTATGACTTCGAAACTACGTGGAAAATCATGTCTACGAGAACTATCGGAAGAATAATCCAAATGACTGCGCACAGTCATTTTATAGATTTCCTGAAAAAGGGAGTCACGTGTCCACATTTTCGAATAGTTTTGGCTAGAGGAGGGCCAGCGTGACCACTCATTGGTCGATTAAAAATTTCCGGTCTTCTGGAACTGAACATTCGAGATCGAATAAGGTCGATAATTGCACAGTCAAATTATTTCGAAAAATGAAAATGAATAATTCAATTTTACGGGAATTCATCATTACGAAAATCGCCTTATTTCACATTCTCCTTATAGGTTGGATTAATACGCGATCTCGACTGGTTTGACAATTATTACAACTATTCTCGGGAATAAAAATGAATAATTGGAATTCTAACGAAACTTATAGTAACGAAAAACGCTTCGTTACAAAATACATAATATTTTTTCACGATTTTTTTTTTAAATTTTCTAGTAATACCATCCTCACAAAATTTCACATACGTCTTTATGTTGGTAATCCACATCAAGTTACCACGTTTCAATTCGATTGGGTTTGCATTTTCTGAGTTCAAGAAAATAATAGTCCAGTGCGTATAACTCGGAAACCATTGGGACGATTATGCCCAACAACGAACTTAAAGGTCCCACTCGGATGCGCAACCTTCTCTAACAATTGCAAGTCGCTGCCTTTTCTGTTTTCGGATAAGTTCGTTATTGGGCAGAATTGGTCTGTTTGAATTTAATTTCTTTCAAGAAATCATTGATTTCATTCCCAGAGACCAATACTTTCGAAGATATGATTTTTCAAAGTTTGAACAAGAGTGCCAAAGCTCCTGTCCACAGGGCTCTCCCCCTTTTTATACTCTATCAGTAATACGAGTATTATAGTAAATACCTGATATAAGCGATCAAAGTGTATGATACTCACTTCTACTGGTAATTTTGACCAGTTTCCACGCTCAATTCAAGGAACCAAAGGAAGAAAATAAATACTACATACACAAACGTATTTGTTTAAATCATTACATATTTACACATATGATGGAAATAGATATTTTCTATGTAACATACTTCATGTTCATGGCTCATGAAGGTAGAGCAGGCGTCAACATCGATCTTTCAATGTCCTTCTTTTTCCTCGGATAATCTAATCCTGCTGCTCAATGAAGGAACTCAAGTGGATTGAATGTGGAATATAGACAGTTACAGATGTTGATGAAGACAAAAAGTCGTCTAACGTGTGAACACTCCAGAGCCTCCGGTGATTGATATTTCAATGTTTTTGCCACTTGGTTAACGTGAAAACCCCAGATTTATAATGAATTCATCTTCTTATCGCGGAATTCAATCAATAACTGGATAAGATTATAACCAAAATATTATAATATCCCTTTTAATGAAATATTCCAAGCCTTCGTTTTTGGCGCTCTTGTTCCTCGGAACAGGGTGCTTATCAATTGCCCATATGTTCGTTATTTTCGAATTTTTGGCTGAAAATGGTCTTAAACGATTTGGTTAGACTCACTGATCAAGAATCCGTGGTCGAAATCGACTCTGTATAGCCGGCCGGCCATCCGTTAACACGATAACTCTCGAACGGAATGAACCAGACAGTTGAAATTTTCAGAGTACGTTTGGGACATAAATATCTCGATTGAGTTCGTTATTGGGCAAAATCAGCTGGATGGTTTCGGAGTAACAAAAAGAATAAAAAAAATTACATTACATATTTTGAATTCAATTTTTGTTAAGATGCAGTTTCATCATAGGAATTCATTGATTTCATTCTCAACTTTAGCAGGCTGGTACTTTTGGAGATATGATTTTTCAAAATTTCAATAATACATCGTACTTCTATGGTTTCACAGAATGCGAATTCTATCTGTCTGTGTTCCATCTGTTTGCAGTAGGTTCAGTTTGAAAGATGAACGTGATTAATGTCAAAACGAAACTGAAAGTGTGTTTCTGGAGAGTTTGGTTGATGTAAGCATGTAAACAATTTGAAATTTGGATTCGCTAAGTTCATAGGCATAGTTTTTTGGTTAGTGAGTCGAAATGAAGGAAGTCGAGCATAATTTACGAGTCATTCTCTAATCATGGAAGTCTTAGCAGTTACAGGTAGTTATTCCTTAGTAATACTATAAGTATTCCGGTTTGAGTTCTCTCTTGACTGATTACATTAGATTTGTTTCATAAATAAAACTGGCTATTTCATTTACCCAATATTTCAGAATGATTCCTGATAGTTTTGAAACACTTGTAGCCAAAATTGGACCGTCATATAAAGATGAGATACAAAGGGATTTCAATTTCTTTCATGATGTAGTTCAATCATAATTATCCATTGATATCATTCCCAACTCTGAAAAACCAATGCTTTCGGAGAAATGATTGATCCAAGATTGGAAAAGAGTGCTAAAGGTCCTGCCACAGGGATTTCCTCCTCTTTTTGCGCGCGTGTTCCGCAAGGAACAGCGTGCTATCATTTCGTCACAATGTCTGTATTTTTCGAATTTTTTTTCGAAAATGGTCTCAAACGATTGGGTTCGACTCCCTGATGAAGAATTCGAGGTCAAATTCAATTCTGTCCGTCCGGTCCGGCCGTTAGCACGATAACTCTCGAACGGAACGACTTAGAGCGTTGAAATTTGCAGGGTAGTTTCGTAGCGTAAATATCTCGGACAAGTTCGTTAACGGGCGAAATCGACCTAGCGGTTTCGGAGTTAAGGCCGTTTTTAATAAAAACGTTTTTTATGAATATTTCCGGAACCGATCACTCAATCTTTTTGAAATTTTGCATCAGATTGTAGAATCATGACCTTTATATGCCTGCGAAGTTTTGTGTTGAACGGACGGCCCTAAAGTGGCAAAAAAAATTTTGAAAATTTGAAAATTTTGTTTTCACGATAACTCGAAAAATACTGATCTGATTAAATTGAAACTCAGTAGTTAGATGCAAAAGACCAAAGCAAACACTTTTGCAAAATTTCGTGATGATCACGTGACATGAAAAAAATAAAAAAATTACTACTATTTTGCGGAATACTTTGCTTTTAATGCCGAAACATATGTTTTTGAGGTTCATGCTGCCCTTTCCGGGCATTTTCCGTATTGCGCATGCGCAGATGAGAAGTCCTTTAACTGCTGTAGTTTTCGTCAGAGAGGATTGGGGTTTTGGGGTGGCGGATGCTATTCCTCCATAGAATTCAGATCCCTGATGAGGGTCTGCGCATGCGTAGATTAAAGATGCGATATCTTCCGAACCACTAGTTTTAGAGAATCGGAGTTTTTTGTAAGGTTTGTTATTTTGAGAGGACTTTTAGCCGCCAGTAGATTGCGCATGCGCAGAAGAGAAGTGACTGTTTTTGGGTTGGATGGGTTATGTTGGGAGTGCTGAGTCGATATTATGAGGTTTTAATAGAATATTCATAGCAATTCAGGGCAAGGACAAGTCAGTTTGGGGGATGTAGCGTTGTTTCCGAGTTAAAGTGTCCGTACCGTGGCCCTGGGGCTAATTTTGAAATTGATGTTACCCCTTACAGGCATTTTTCGTTATGCGCATGAGCAGACCATCAGTAATTTAACTGGTGGTGTTTTCGTCAGAGAGGATTAGGGTTTTGGGGTGGCGGATGCTATTCCTCTATAGAATCCCCTGTTGAGGGTCTGCGCATGCGTGGAATAAAGATGTGATATCTCCTGAACCACTAGTGTTGGAGAATCGGAGTTTTTTGTAAGGTGTGTTATTTTGAAAAGGACTTTTAGCCGTGAGTAGATTGCGCATGCGCAGAAGAGAAGTGACTGTTTTTGGGTTGGATGGGTTATGTTGGGAGTGCTGAGACGATATTATGAGGTTTTAAAAGAATATTCATAGCAATTCAGTGCAAGGACAAGTCAGTTTGGGGGCTGTAGGGTTGCTTCAGAGTTAAAGTGTCCTTACCTTGGCCCTGGGGCTAATTTCGAAATGGATGCAACCCCTTACGGGCATTTTTCGTTATGCGCATGAGCAGACCATCAGTGA
The DNA here is from genome assembly GCA_937662695.2 of Halyzia sedecimguttata. Classification (NCBI taxonomy): domain Eukaryota; kingdom Metazoa; phylum Arthropoda; class Insecta; order Coleoptera; family Coccinellidae; genus Halyzia; species Halyzia sedecimguttata. Next base: position 855,086 of record OW569416.2, on the reverse strand, counting down.
TTTAACTGGTGGTGCTTTCGTCAGAGAGGATTGGGGTTTTGGGGTGGCGGATGCTTTTCCGCTATAGAATCCCCTGGTGAGGGTCTGCGCATGCGTGGATTCAAGAAGCGATATCTCCTGAACCACTAGTGTTGGAGAATCGGAGTTTTTTGTGAGGTGTGTAATTTTGGGAGGACTTGCAGCCACGAGTATACTGCGCTTGCGCAGACGAGAAGTGAATGGTTTTGGGTTGTTTGGGTTATGTTGGGAGTAATGAGCCGATATTGTGAGGTTTTAAAAGAATATTCATGTCAATTCAGTGCACGGACACAAGTCAGTTTGGGGGAAATAGCGTTGTTTCCGATTTGAATGGTCTGTATGGTGGCCCTGAGGCGAATTCATAAATAACTGTATTCGGTAGATCTATATTAAAATGCGTTCGGATTTGGAGAAGATGCAATTTCGTCCCTAACGGAGGACACACAACCGAATTTTTTTCTGATCTACGGTAAAACTAACAGCCAAACTGTATTGATAGCTATATTTTTTGAAGGAACTTGAAAAAAAAAAAAAGCACTGACGTGAAGTCAGTACTCCTTGGCGCGCGTGTTCACGGTGGCTTATTTGAATTGAATGATTCAAAAATTAACAGTGCTGTATCTAAGCTGCCATCAGGATAGAGTAACAAAGTTGGAAAAGAACACAAGTGACTCTCCTTAGTCGCACAAGCTCCTAGAAGATTTGGGAGGGTCAGTATAATCCTAATCATGTTTATAGCACGCGCGCAAAAGCAGATTGACTTAACAATGAAAGAAAAAGTGTAAAAAGTCAATCTGCTTTGGCGCGCGTGCTATAAACATGATTAGGATTATACTGACCCTCCCAAATCTTCTAGGAGCTTGTGCGACTAAGGAGAGTCACTTGTGTTCTTTTCCAACTTTGTTACTCTATCCTGATGGCAGCTTAGATACAGCACTGTTAAATTTTGAATAATTCAATTCAAACTAGCCACCGTGAACACGCGCGCCAAAGAGTACTGACTTCACGTCAGTGCTTTTTTTTTTTTTTTAAACATTTCTCACAGAATTTTCTTTACTACCTCTACATAAAATCTTTTGATAATATAACATTATTCAAATGAACCTAACTCTACTGCAAAGTTCCAAGTTTGAACACGATCGGATCCATATTGTTGGAGATCCGAGCAGCCTTTTGTGAGTTCGGTAGCTGGATGGGAATCCCTCAAATTTTGCCATGTCATGATGACCTATTTTTTCATCACAAATCTATGGGAGATGATAGCCCTACATTATGGTCTTGTAACCGGTCAGACCTGGTTTTGAGAGAGATCCTACTTAGGAGGAGACAACTAAATATTGAAGGGATTTCTATGAACAAGAGTAAATTTCTTTGAAAAATAGCGATGGCGATTCTTCTTCAAGAGATCCATGCGCCTGCAGAGAAGTATATTTGTGAGAGGGGACTTTAGAAAGGTTATGTATTATTTTTGCGTGCGTGTTCCGCAAGGAACAGCGTGCTATCATTTCGTCACAATGTCTGTATTTTTCGAATTTTTTTTCGAAAATAGTCTCAAACGATTGGGTTCGACTCCCTGATGAAGAATTCGAGGTCAAATTCAATTCTGTCCGTCCGGTCCGGCCGTTAGCACGATAACTCTTGAACGGAACGACCTAGAGCGATGAAATTTGCAGGGTAGTTTCGTAGCGTAAATATCTCGGACAAGTTCGTTAACGGGCGTAATCGACCGAGCGGTTTCGGAGTTAAGGCCGTTTTTAATAAAAACGTTTTTTATGAATATTTCCGGAACCGATCACTCGATCTTTTTGAAATTTGGCATCAGATTGTAGAATCATGACCTTTATATGCCTGCGAAGTTTTGTGTTGAACGGATGGCCCTAAAGTGGCAAAAAAAATTTTTGAAAATTTGAAAATTTTGTTTTCACGATAACTCGAAAAATACTGATCTGATTAAATTGAAACTCAGTAGTTAGATGCAAAAGACCAAAGCAAACACTTTTGCAAAATTTCGTGAAGATCACGTGACATGAAAAAAATAAAAAAATTACTACTATTTTGCGGAATACTTTGCTTTTAATGCCGAAACATATGTTTTTGAGGTTCATGCTGCCCTTTCCGGGCATTTTCCGTATTGCGCATGCGCAGATGAGAAGTCCTTTAACTGCTGTAGTTTTCGTCAGAGAGGATTGGGGTTTTGGGGTGGCGGATGCTATTCCTCCATAGAATTCAGATCCCTGATGAGGGTCTGCGCATGCGTAGATTGAAGATGCGATATCTTCCGAACCACTAGTGTTGGAGAATCGGAGTTTTTTGTAAGGTGTGTTATTTAGAGAGGACTTTTAGCCGCCAGTAGATTGCGCATGCGCAGAAGAGAAGTGACTGTTTTTGGGTTGGATGGGTTATGTTGGGAGTGCTGCGTCGATATTATGAGGTTTTAATAGAATATTCATAGCAATTCAGTGCAAGGACAAGTCAGTTTGGGGGATGTAGCGTTGTTTCCGAGTTAAAGTGTCCGTACCGTGGCCCTGGGGCTAATTTTGAAATTGATGTTACCCCTTACAGGCATTTTTCGTTATGCGCATGAGCAGACCATCAGTAATTTAACTGGTGGTGTTTTCGTCAGAGAGGATTAGGGTTTTGGGGTGGCGGATGCTATTCCTCTATAGAATCCCCTGTTGAGGGTCTGCGCATGCGTGGATTAAAGATGTGATATCTCCTGAACCACTAGTGTTGGAGAATCGGAGTTTTTTGTAAGGTGTGTTTTTTTGAGAGGACTTTTAGCCGCGAGTAGATTGCGCATGCGCAGAAGAGAAGTGACCGTTTTTGGGTTGGATGGGTTATGTTGGGAGTGCTGAGACGATATTATGAGGTTTTAAAAGAATATTCATAGCAATTCAGTGCAAGGACAAGTCAGTTTGGGGGCTGTAGCGTTATTTCAGAGTTAAAGTGTCCGTACCGTGGCCCTGGGGCTAATTTTGAAATGGATGTAACCCCTTACGGGCATTTTTCGTTATGCGCATGAGCAGACCATCAGTGATTTAACTGGTGGTGCTTTCGTCAGAGAGGATTGGAGTTTTGGGGTGGCGGGCGCTTTTCCGCTATAGAATCCCCTGGTGAGGGTCTGCGCATGTTTGGATTCAAGAAGCAATATCTCCTGAACCACTAGTGTTGGAGAATCGGAGTTTTTTGTGAGGTGTGTAATTTTGGGAGGACTTGCAGCCACGAGTATACGGCGCTCGCGCAGACGAGAAGTGAATGGTTTTGGGTTGTTTGGGTTATGTTGGGAGTAATGAGCCGATATTGTGAGGTTTTAAAAGAATATTCATGTCAATTCAGTGCACGGACACAAGTCAGTTTGGGGGAAATAGCGTTGTTTCCGATTTGAATGGTCTGTATGGTGGCCCTGAGGCGAATTCATAAATAACTGTATTCGGTAGATCTATATTAAAATGCGTTCGGATTTGGAGAAGATGCAATTTCGTCCCTAACGGAGGACCCACAACCGAATTTTTTTCTGATCTACGGTAAAACTAACAGCCAAACTGTATTGATAGCTATATTTTTTGAAGGAACTTGAAAAAAAAAAAAAGCACTGACGTGAAGTCAGTACTCCTTGGCGCGCGTGTTCACGGTGGCTTATTTGAATTGAATGATTCAAAAATTAACAGTGCTGTATCTAAGCTGCCATCAGGATAGAGTAACAAAGTTGGAAAAGAACACAAGTGACTCTCCTTAGTCGCACAAGCTCCTAGAAGATTTGGGAGGGTCAGTATAATCCTAATCATGTTTATAGCACGCGCGCAAAAGCAGATTGACTTAACAATGAAAGAAAAAGTGTAAAAAGTCAATCTGCTTTGGCGCGCGTGCTATAAACATGATTAGGATTATACTGACCCTCCCAAATCTTCTAGGAGCTTGTGCGACTAAGGAGAGTCACTTGTGTTCTTTTCCAACTTTGTTACTCTATCCTGATGGCAGCTTAGATACAGCACTGTTAATTTTTGAATCATTCAATTCAAATTAGCCACCGTGAACACGCGCGCCAAGGAGTACTGACTTCACGTCAGTGCTTTTTTTTTTAATATGATATCGCTGAAATTTTGCTGAAGGCTTTAAAACTTAACTTTAAATTAACCACACTTTCTGATCTTGTGAAGTGAGTGGTTCATTTGTCAATATTATCTCTAGTGATGGGTAGATAAGCATTTTAGGCCACTTTTTCTATCACTAATGAGAATATATATTTATGTTTCACCTCAACACCTTTAGATCTATCAATGGGCATTTATTGGTTAAGAATAAGTAGGTAATTGAATATTACTGGAATTCAATTGAATTTCATTCAATATGTTAGTAACTAAATTTATAATTTTCTTTGCTTTGATTATTTAAATTAGACATTAATACAGTAATATTTTTCTAGAACAATTATGTATTCTTCTCCCAAAGAAGAATTGAAGTTAGACAATTTGCTTATTTTTTCATCATTGCATTCTATCCTGACTTCACGAAAAAAAAAGTGATTCCAGCACTGACGTGAAGTCAGGAGCTTTGGCGCGTATGTTCTATTGTCCATTCTCCTGTATTGGACACTCTTAATCGAATTTACCATGGTGAATTCTATCGTCTGTTCTCCTGTATTGGACACTCTTAATCGAATTCACCATGGTAAGTTTGGAGTGTCCAATACAGGAGAAGAGACAATAGAATTCACGATGGGAAATTCGATTAAGAGTGTCCAATAAAGGAGAATGGACAAGAGAACATTGGAGCAAAAGCTCCTAACTTCACGTCAGTGCTTGAACCAATTTTTTTCCAAGAATATCAATCTCTATACTTTCCTTAATGTTTCGCCTCGAGTTTTGAATCACCCTGTATATCAGTATGATAGTTCTGTGTACTTAAATACAGAAATGGTTGGTCATAATAGATACAGTAATATTGATATACTTCGATATCAGACTCATAATTTAGGTTGTACATTAAATGTGTTCGAATTATTGCTATTTTCATAACGTGTATTCAGTCACTCAAATATAAATTATATATGATTTACACTACTTTATTGAATATTCCAGTTTCGTCGACACTGTAAGTTCTTCAGACTACATGATACTAAACTCTTAATAATTAATTATCTTATAATTGATGACCTGATAATCACAGAGTTTTTCTGTTCATCTTCTTCCTAAGGACTACCTAAAACTATTTACACAATCTTACCTTCATTATTCTTAAAACCAAGTTGAGGTAATTAACTACTACCGCTTTTATAAATTTATTTAGTAATTAAAAATAGATTAAATTACGGTAAATGAGATCTAGTTGATCATTAGGTACTAATTCACTGAATTGCTATGGCTTGCTGTTCAGGTGAACAGAGTGACTATCAATTCGTCCAAATGTCTATATTTTTCGAATACTTGGCCGAGAATGATCCCAAACGATTACTTTTCGAATCACTGATGAAGAATTGGAGGTCTGAATTGATTCTGTCATTCCGTCCGGCCGGCCGTCAGCACGATTACGCTCGAACGCAATGAGTGCAAATGCGCCAGCTAAGATCGTTAATGGGTAAAATCCACCGAGTGGTTTCGGAGTTATAGCCATCTGAAATTTTTACCCGATAAGAAAAAAAAATGATGTGATCGAATTAAAGCGCGGTAGTTAGTTGAAAAATACCGCCACGAAGATTTATGCAAAATTTTGTGAGGATCGCAATAATGGAAAATTAAAAAAAAAGTGTATTTCAGAAACTAATCATCAGGTATTGTTGAAATTCTGCGAGATTATCCAGATCCTTATTTTAGACTTCTAAATTTGAACTCGATCGGATCTATATTGCTGCCGATATTGCCAAAAAATCGAAATATTCCAACCATCGAGGTGTACTGGTCCACTGGTTATACACTCGACCATCGAAGTTGTTTACAGTGTTTGATTTTTGACGTGCCATGAGAAAATTTAACGAATTAGATCGGCCAAAGTCAAATTTGACAAGTCGATACGTCAGTAATAACATTCGTTCAATACCTCGTGACAATAGGTATATCTTGTCTATGATATGTAACTTATTTTACAGCCAAGTTCTCGATTCAAACTTGATCGAATATTATGTAACATGATGATATTTTCCTGAAATTAGAAATCTGAAAACGAGGTAAAAAAGGACAGTAATACCATAAGTTGAAGTTGAAATTCAATTTTCACAAATCACAACACTCACGGGGAGATAGGGTTTTTTCTGAGGTTTTTTCCCTAAGCTCTTGTATCATACGTCGAATTGTATGGTACCCCGTTACACTAACCTCTGCTAACACACACACTAGAGCTCTCAATCAAAAGAATTTATTAATATATCAGAATAATAACTTTGTAAAGAGAGTTATGGGCGGAATTAAGTCGATAATTTCATAAAATTACGTGAGCATTTCCGTTTGTTATTAGATATTGAAAAATTTGTTTCTATACAGGCAAAGTTTCTGATAAAATATTAATTCATAAGTCCTCATGGCACAATCGTACGATTCGACTGATTTGTATCATAGGAATAATTCTCGGAATTAATTATTGAAAATTAACAACTGCTATACAGTTGCATCTCATGGCACAATTATACGATTGAACTGATTTGTTTCCTTACGCCACCACAAACAAAGCAACGTATATTTTCGACCCAAAACTAAATGCATATGTTCGAATGGGTCCTTACGCCACTACAAACACAGCACGTCTTATTTTTGACCCAACAGTGAAAGTATTTATTTGAGTGGGTCCTTGAGCCACCACAGATACAGCACTGTATCTCTCCATATGACGGAGCTCTGATACCACAATTTTTTGTAGTGTGAACTAGTCAGTGAAATCTATTGGTCATTTAATGAGAAACTGCACTAAGCAGCTAACGCCATGTCAGTGCTCTTATCATTTTTACGTTCAATAATTTTCAAATTCCAAATATTGTTGAACTTTGAATCGAAAAAATCCCCGTGAGATTTGTTCCAGTATAGCACCCGGCAATAAAATCGTACGAACTTTCAATTACGGTTAGGGGTAGTGAGGGGATCTGAGTGAATAGGGTTTGGCCTCATTTACTTCTCTCGAGGCGGAAGTTTAATTACAATGGAGTTTTGGAATCATGAACTCCGCGTCGCTAAGACAATTTTCAGTATTAACGATTTCGTGTTCTTGACACAATTGTCGTTAACATTCCATGTTCTTTCTTATAGACTGATTTCCCCATATTTTATAGATTTGGGAATTTGCCATCGTAACCTTCTCCTGGCTCATGGGTTGCGTTTGGAATCTACTTCAGACGTTGTCCGGTGCGCACCCGACCTGTTCGGAATCGACGTCGGGTGAATATCAACCCCGTTCGGAAACAGATAGGACGCACGTCAGTTTGTACAACTTGCAACCGTGAAAATTGATGTGTAATAATCACTCGTCCTGCGCAGATATTGGTATTAGTTTTGAACATATGTATTTGAATTTTCAATATAGAAGGTTCCTTCGGTTTATTACCCTTTGTCGTTTTTTTGATATAAGAAAAAAGATATTTAGTATACGGTGAAGTTATTAGATAGTTCAATGAAAAATTATATACGATTTACACTTATTTATTCAATATTGTGACGCTTTTCGTCGACACAGCGACTTCATCAGACTACATCCTACCACATCATACATCATACCACATATGTAGTCTGATGAAGTCGCTGTGTCGACGAAACGCGTCACAATATTGAATAAATAAGTGTAAATCGTATATAATTTTTCATTGAGTTAATATGGATTTGCATCAAGTAAAAGCCACAAGTATTAAATTATTAGATAGTTATAGACAAAAAAAATGAGTTTGATTTCTAATTCATCATATCATGTTATTTTCTTGACAAGAATATCAAATGATGATCTAGTCAATCCGAAACTTTCTCGGAATTATTCGTCCGTAATAAGAATAATAATATCTAGACAGAACCACATGTCAAGTGATGAACATGGATCGTAGTCTGCATACTAACTGCTCGATTCAAAGAATATACCTTCCACAAGCGCAGGCAGGCAGAGGTTTTCGAAGTTTGGAATACCAACACCATCAACAAACGTTGAAAATGGCAATAAGGGTATTGAGAAGTGAGAAGACCCGCTTCTGAAAATGGTGGCTCATCATGAAATTAGGAACCAAGGAGCTTTCCTATTTAGGGCTGGTCAGAGAGTTTTGGAGAAGCTCAGTATAACTGGAATATCCATCGATCATGACCTAGCAGGAACACCTATCACGCCAACAGAGCAAAGAAGAGTTGGTAGAGAGATAAGACAGGCATAAATAAAGACAATACTCAAAGATCACATGAAGAAACACCTGCACTCCATATTTTTCAGAGTTTGAAGAGTTGGAAGAACTATCCTTCATCTTTTTGCAGTCCGCTGCGCTCAAGTCGGAATCGGAGGGATTTGTTATGGCTTGTCATGATGGGGTGTAAATAATAGATGCTATAAAAATAACCCCATGAAAGTGGACACCACCACAACGTGGAGAGCATGCCACGGCTAGAAGGAAGCGGTTATAAATATTCTGTCTGCTTGCAGAGTCCATGCTGCATCAGGATGTGTGGAAAGACACAATGTGGCACTCCGAATGCTCTACTTCCAACTGAAAGAGGTTTATGATATAGAGAACGAACCAGTGCTACCATATGTGCCTCTAGAGATTGAAGCAGTTGTTGAAAATGACAGAGCTCGCATCTACTGGAACTATGTAATTCCAACAACTCGGCAGATCCACGCCATAAAGCCGGATATATATAGTCCTGCTGGATAAATAACTCAAGGAATTGTTGGTCGTCGAATTTTCCTCCCCCGCTGAAAGTAATGTGGTGATGAAAGAAGAGGGAAAAATACAAGGATCTAATGTTCGAACTGGGGATCCTGTACCCAAGGCATAAAGTAAGGATGGTCGTACTAATCATAGGCTGCCTAGGCAGAATGAGGGCAAACTACGTAGCAGAGTTGCACATGATTTCGGCCTGTAGGTGACTGGCCGAAGAATTAGCACACAGAATGCAGAAAGCGGTGTTGCTCAGATCACTTCGAGTCATCAGCCATCAACTGTGAAAGCCGCTTGCAGCTCATCTCTTCTGTTAAGGGACGCTATAAGCGCAGGATGAAGAACTACTCCAAAGGACGTGCGAGCGGTTTTTTAGTGAGTAACCAATCAACAACTGTAGTCTCACACTCCTGCAAGAAGCGGACCCTCTCAGGACGGGCCTGTAAAAGGATTTTCCTCTCGAACAGGAAAAAAAAAAGAAAAACCGTTCCACTTATGCAGGGTACATATTTGGCACAACGTTGCACATACGAAAATGGTGGATAGGAAGGGTCATCTGTTACTCACTCAGCCCTAATTTATTTGGCCCTGACCTCCTGGATTTCGAAATTTTTTTGCTTTCTTCTATTTTCACCACTTTCTCAACTTGAAAGTGTCATTTTTATTACAAATGGGTAAAACAGTCATTATTCTCGTTTTTTTTATCTTTAATGCTGTCAGGTTCTCATAAAATTATTGCTTTATACAGATGTTAGCTAGAAAAAAAGTTATGAGTCCTGAAACTTACAGAAAGATGTAGAAAATACTCAAAACTTAACTTCAACTTTCATGAAATAAAAAACAAGAATTGATTGAGGAGTTCCAATTTTAGCAAAACATGCCTAGTGTGTAGCCTTTCTAATGTTATGTAATTTGCTTTTATAAAAAAAACCTTTATAAGTTATTGAATAATTTTATCAAGTAGGAGATTTTCGACGAAACTACCTTAACAGAAAGTGAAATGTTTTGCGAAATTTAAAACTGCAAGGTTGGTAAAAATTTAATGATCTACGGCTTGCCAGTAGCAGTGGTGCAAATTAACATTCACTATTCCCTTGGGATGATTACACAAAGCAGGTAGAAATTATTAATTAAATTAAATGATTATATATACATAAATAAGTGTAAAATATTTAAGGGGGTGATTTCCCATCGAAAAAAAGATAGAATCTTTCATATAAAGAAACCTCATTGGAGCATCCCTTGTTAAGATACAGGGGGTACAGAAAATGTGTTTGATAATTTTTTTCACAAGCACTAAAAAAGTCACAATATTGAAATTAACCTGATAATTTCTAATACCAAAAAGACACTTAGCTAGTAATTTATTAGATTTTTCTCATGGTTGTAAGGGGTGTAAAACGCAACCCCTAAAATTTATTTACAATGTAACTTTTTGTCTTATTATTTGTTTACCATTTTAAAATGTATTTCCGAATAACCTGTTTCAATCTAAACAAAAAATGTTTCTTGAATTTGTTGCTCAAAATAAACCAGATCGCAGCAAAACATTATTTTAGGATAAAGATACATATCGTCATGAAACGAATTTATTTAGGTAGGCCGCTATTAGCGACAGTGACAATTAAATTGGTATGATGCTGTCCAGTACTGATGAAGAAAGTTCCTTTGGGCGTCAGAATGGATATGTTTTTCATGCATGTTGGGGCTCCCGCCCATTTTAGTGCAGAAGCACGTCAGCATTGAGGTGAAAAATATGCAAATCAGTGGATAGGTCGAGGAGGACCACATAATTGGCCCGCTCGATCCCCGTATCTCAATCCTCTCGATATCTCTATTTGGGGCCATTTAGAACATTTGGTTTATCCTATTCCTGTTCGCTATGTAGAGGACTTAATAAACCGCATCATCGATGCGTGCAGGGTAATTAGTGAGACTCCAGGAATATTTGAGCGAATACGTGGCTCAATGCGCCGACGTCTAGAAGCATGCGTAATGTCTGAAGGTAGACATATTGGACATTTAATATGATTATTATTTATTACTACGATTGTTATTAATTACTGTGAGTAATTACTATGAGTGTTATTAATAAATTAGTTTCGTTTATTCCCCTTCAATCATTTAATGCAGGTAGTATCTACAAAATAACAATAAATCCAAATCGCGTTTATAACGATGTATCTCTGTAGTTGATCGTAAAATAATGTTTTGCTGTGATGTGGTTTATTTTGGGCAAAAAATTCAAGAAACATTTTTTGTTTAGAATGAAACAGGTTATCTGAAATCCATTTTAAAATGGTAAACAAATAATAAGACCAAAAGTTACCTTGGAAATAAATTTTAGGGGCTGCGTTTTCCACCCCTTACAAACAAGGGAAAAACCATATAAATTACTGGCTAAGTGTCTTTTTGGTATTAGGAAATATCAGGTTAATTATTAAACAAATTTTCTGTACCTCCTTTAAGGAGCTGTATCTTAACAAGGGATGCTCCAATGAAGTTTCTTTATATGAAAGATCCTATCTTTTTTTCGATGAGGAATCACCCCCTTAAATATTTTACACTTATTTATTACACCTTGTATACTATTGAATTGTTTAATTAACGCACCTAACTGGTACAGCTATCAACTTTGTACTTAATTCAAGAACTTACATAATTTCAATCGATCATTTAATTTTTATAAACCTTGCGGTATTAAATTTCGCAAAAAATTCCATTTTTCCGTGAAGGTAGAGTGTCGTCGAGTTTCCTACTTGGTTAAAATTATGAAATTACTCTTGGAGGTTTCTTTTTATAAAAGCAAATTACATACCATTAGAAAGGCCACATACCAGGGACATTTTGCTAGTAATTTTTACATCTATCTGTAAGTTTGAGGAATCATAACTTTTTTTCTGGAAAAATATAATATAAATCAATACTTTTATAAGAATCTGCAATATTGAAGATTAAAAAAAACAAAAATATTGCCTGTTTTACCCATTTTTAATAAAAATTAGACTTTAAAGTTAAGAAAAGGGTTAAACTAGAAGAAAGAAAAATGGGTTCAAGCCCTGTGGACAGGAGCTTTCTGGTGCTCTAGTTCAAACATACAAATTATATCTCCGAAAGTATTGGTTTCTCAGAGTTGGGAATTATATCAATGTATTCATATGATAGAACTGCATCATAAAGGAAATTCCATTCAAATCATAGTTTATTTATCAATATTAAAAGGGCAATCATGAGAATGAGAACTGCACCATGGAAGAAATCAAATTGAATCGGGCCAATTTTGCCCAATAACGAACTTAACCGAGATATTCATCTCCCTAATCTACTCTGAAAATTTCAACTACCTACCTCATTCCGTTCGAGAGTTATATCTATGTCTATGGATGAAAAGCAGTCTCACTACTCTCAGATCTCTAACTTCATGTTCCGTTCCGAAATGTAAGAATTTTCTGAGAAAACCTAATTTCGGAGCAAACAACTGAGATTTTTCTCACTTCGCTCACAATTCTTCGATTGATTAGATAATGTCATGTCTCAGGAACATCATTTGACATTATGACAATTCATACATAATATAATATCATTCTGTGACAACGTTGAAATACGATTTATTATTGAAATTTTGAAAAATTATATCTCCGAAAGTATTAGCTTGTTAGAGTTAAAAATGATATCATTGAATTCTTATGGTAAAACAGCTTATTGAAAAAAATTTTATTTGGAATTTGCCTTGTGAAAAAATTTTTTTTTTGTTACTCCGAAACTATCTGTCCGATTTTGCCCAATAATGAACTTAGCCGAGATATCTATCTCCCAAACCTACTCTGAAAATTTCAACTGTCTAGCTCATTCCGTTCGAGAGTTATCGTGCCTACGGCCGGCCGGCCGGACCGACCGGACGGGCGGATAGAATGAATTTCGACCACGGATTCTTGATCAGTGAGTCGAACCAAATCGTTTAAGACCATTTTCATCGAACAATTCGAAAATTACAGACATTTGGGCAAATTGATAAGCACTCAGTTCCGAGGAACTAGAGCGCCAAAAAACATTTTTTTTTAAATATCCAGGCCAGGGCCAAATAAATTAGGACTGAGTAAGTAGCAGATGACCCCACCTTATCCAGCATTTTCGTATGTTCAACGTTTTGCCAAATACCCTGTATATATTTTCTCCGCATGGTCCATATTTCTATAAGTTTATGGTATTGCTATAACTTTTATTAATCCTCTGATATATAACAAATAAAAAAACCTTTCCACTTATATATATTGCTCCAAATGATCCATATTTCTAATAATTATAACTTTTATTAATCCTCTGGTATATAGCAGAGCGTGTATAGGATAAGTCAAGAAATAAAAATTTGCAAATTACAGAGTATCAAGAAAATAATCTTCAACGACGTAATAAAACTTACACAATGAGAATTCCTCAATTAAATTCTTAAATCTACTCAAATTTGCCGATTTGAAATAATTAGGAATATGATTATATAATTTAATAGACTGATAAATGGGAGATAGTTCAAATCTGAGTGTTTTATGTTTTGGACATGCTAATATTCCTTTATTTCTAATACCATAGTCATGGAAGCTAGATAATTAAAACAAGCTATATATAATATTTGGTATAATAAAATTAAGGTAATCCTGCACCCGTAACGGAGTTTATCGAGAATCCTCTAGTAATGCAAATCTTCCAACAATTTGTTCCTTCTCATCGCTACTCAATTCTCCATCCAAAACCTGATTTAAATGATTATTACGTAAAAACACTATTGATCCTAAAATAACAACATTTTCTTCGTACGATCTCAATCCGCTCTCCAATTTTCAATATTAAAAAAATCTCCGAAGATATAAACACAATAGCTAAACCTCAAATTTGACCTTGAATTATTGATCAGTGAATCGAACCTAATAGTCTGAGACCATTTTCGGCAAAAAATTCGAAAGTTTCAGAAATTTGGGCTAAATGATAACGCGATGTTCCCCAGAACATGCACGAAAAAAATGTGTTTCTAATCTAGTCTAATAAAAGAAAAAATTATATTTGTATTCCATTAGAAATTGCCTTAATTTGAAGAAAATCACTGAAATATCAATTAGGTATACACACATGGGATTTTTTGCCAGCTTAAGCCCCTCGATATTTTCTAGTGAAGTTATTCTAAACAGAAATATTGCGATAAATTAATAAGAAAAACAGATCAGTACTACTTTACCAATTATTTACATTATTGTTTTTCAGAAGTTGCGAGAGAAATTTTCCAATATACTGCATGAACATTCATGGAGCTAATTCCAAACATCTTTACAACTAAATAGGTGAGTCATTCTAACCAATACTATTTACTAAGAATAAACACTGACGTGAAGTCAGTACTCTTTGGCGCGCGTATTCCCGGTGGCTAATTTGAACTGAATGATGAGTACTTCAAGCTCAGTGGATTGAGTGAGCTGGAGATCTACCCAAAGGATAGAGTACACCATTCACTGTCGGTTCAAAAATTAACAGTGCTGTATCTAAGCTGCCATCAGGATAGAGTAACAAAGTTGGAAAAGAACACAACTGACTCTCCTTAGTCGCACAAGCTCCTAGAAGATTTGGGAGGGTCAGTATAATCCTAATCATGTTTATAGCACGCGCACCAAAGCAGATTGACTTTTTACACTTTTTCTTTCATTGTTGAGTCAATCTGCTTTGGCGCGCGTGCTATAAACATGATTAAGATTATACTGACCCTCCCAAATCTTCTAGGAGATTGTGCGACTATGGAGAGTCAGTTGTGTTCTTTTACAACTTTGTTACTCTATCCTGATGGCAGCTTAGATACAGAACTGTTGATTTTTGAACCGACAGTGAATGGTGTCCACTATCCTTTGGGTAGATCTTCGGCTCGCTCTATCCACTGAGCTTGAAGTACTCATCATTCAATTCAAATTAGCCACCGTGAACACGCGTGCCAAAGAGTACTGACTTCACGTCAGTGCTTTTTTTTTCAAGTTCCTTTAACAAATATAGCTATCAATACAGTTTGGCTGCTAGCTTTACCGCAGATCGAAAAAAATTGCGGTTGTGGGACCTCCGTTGGGAACACAATTGCCTCTCCTCCAAATCCGAACGTAGTTTAAAATAGATCTACCGAACATAGTTATTTATACATTTGCCTCAGCGCCACCATTCAGACATTTCAACTCGGAAACAACGCTATTTCCCCCAAACTGACTTGTGTTCGTGCACTGAATTGAAATGAGTATTCTTTTAAAACCTCACAATATTGGCTCATTACTCCCAACATATCTCATATAACCCAAAAACATTCACTTCTCGTCTGCGCATGCGCAATCTACTCGTGGCTGCAAGTCCTCCCAAAACTACACACCTCACAAAAAACTCCGATTCTCCAACACTAGTGGTTCAGGAGATATCGCTTCTTAAATCCACGCATGCGCAGACCCTCACCAGGGAATTCAATGGAGGAATAGCATCCGCCAACCCAAAACCCGAACCCTCTTTGACGAAAACACCAGCAGTTAAATTACTGATGCTCTGCTCATGCGCATAACGAAAAATGCCCGTAAGGGGTAACATCGATTTCAAAAGTAGCCCCGGGGCTATGGTATGGACACTTCAACGCGGAAACAACGCTACATCCCCCAAACTGACTTATCCGTGCACTAAATTGCCACGAATATCCTTTTAAAGCCTCACAATATTGGCTTAGCACTACCAACATAACCCGTACAACTCAAAAACAGCCACATCTCTCCTGCGCATACGCAATCTACTTGCGGCTGAAAGTCCTCCCAAAATCACACACCTTACAAAAAATTCCGATTCTCCAACACTAGTGGTCCAGGAGATATCGCATCTTGAATCCACGCATGCGCAAACCCTCACCAGGGATCTGAATTCTATGGAGGAATAGCATCCGCCACTTCAAAACCCCAATCCTCTCTGACGAGAACACCAGCAGTTAAATCACTGATGGTCTGCTCATGCGCATAACGAAAAATGCTCATAAGGGGTAACATCGATTTCAAAATTAGCCCCAGGGCCACGGTACGGACACTAAAATTCAGAAACAACGCTACATCCCCCAAACTGACTTGTCCGTGCACTGAATTGCCATGAATATTCGTTTAAAACCTCACAATATTGGCCCAGCACTCTCGACATAACCCTTACAACCTAAAAACAGTCACTTCCCTTCTGCGCATGCGCAATCTACTCGCAGCTGAAAGTCCTCTCAAAATCACACACCTTACAAAAAACTCTGATTATCCAACATCCGTGGTGCAAGAGATATCGCAGCTTTAATCCATGCATCCCTCACCAGGGGATTCTATGGAAGAATAGCATCCGCCACCCCAAAACCCCAATCCTCTCTGACGAAAACACCACCAGTTAAATCACTGATGGTCTGCTCATGCGCATAACGAAAATTGGTTCAAGCACTGACGTGAAGTCAGAAGCTTTTGCGCGTATGTTCTATTGTCCATTCTTCTGTATTGGACCCTTAATTCGAATTTGCCATGGTAAATTCGAATTATGTGTCCAATACAGAAGAATGGACAATAGAACATACGCGCAAAAGCTTCTGACTTCACGTCAGTGCTTGAACCAATTTTGTTTTTCGTGATTTTTTTGAAATTTTCTAGGGGTACGGTTCTTGAAATTTTTTTTTTCGTCATTTTTTTCAAAATTTCTAGGGGTACGGTTCTTACAAAATTTTAAACACGTCTTTATGTTGATTTTCTACTACTAGTTACCGAGCTTCAATTCGATCGAATATTTATTTTTCGAGTTATCAAGGAAAAAATATTCCAGGTAGGTATAACTCGGAAACCGTTAGACCGATTATGCCCAAAATCGAACTCAATTCTCCCTTTTGGATACGCAACCTAGCCTGAAAATTGCAAGTCCCTATCTCCTTTCGTTCGAAAGTTATCGAGGCAACGGTCACCCATCTACTGAACTCGCACAAGAATGCTCGAATCTCCAACAATATTTAACCGATCGTATTATAACTTGAAACTCGGCAGTACAGTTAGGTTATGAAGGCTCTTGCAAAATTTCAGCAATTTCAAACGAATAGTTACTGATATATAGAATTTTTTTTTTATTTTCAATGATTTATTAAAAATTTTCTACCAATGCTATCCTCACCAAATTTTGCAAACATTTTTGCGTTGGCATTCTACAACTAATAACCATGTTTGAATTCAATCAGTTCAGTATTTTTCAAGTTAATGAGGAACAAAAAACCACCAAATTTCAGAAAATTTCAGATGGCTATAACTCTGAAACCGTTTGGCCGATTATTCTCATAAACAAACTGAAATGTCGCGTTCTAGTGCACATCCTAACCTGATAATTTCAAGCCGCTATCCCATTCCGTTCCAAAGTTATCGTGACAACAAAATTATTTTTTTTAAATTTTTTTAAAATTTTCTAGCCCACGATTCGCGCAAAATTTCACAAACGTGCTAAGGTTCATATTCTACAACCACCCACCAAGTTTCAATTAGATCGGATTTATATTGGTTGAAAACAAAATTATTACTCAGAAACCACTGGGCCGATTATGCCCATTAACGAACTTGTCTGTCGTATTGGGATGCGCCACCTACCCTGAAAATTTCAAGTCGCTAGCTTTTTTCGTTCCCAAGTTATCGTGGCAACGGCCGGACGGCCGGACGGACAGAATCAAATTTGACCTCGAATTCTTCATTGGGGAGTCGAACTTAATCGTTTGAGACCATTTTCGTCAAAAAATTCGAAAGTTACAGACATTTGGGCAAAACTATAACGCGATGTTCCCCAGAACAGACGCGCAAAAATGCTTGTAAGGGGTAATATCAATTTCAATATTAGCCCCAGGGCCACGGTACGGAAACTTCAACTCAGAAACAATGCTGCATCCGCCAAACTGACTTGTCCTTGCACTGAGTTGCCATGAATATTCTTTTAAAACCTCACAATATCGACTCAGCACTCCCAACATAATCCATCCAACTCAAAAACAGTCATTTCTCTTCTGCGCATGCGCAATCTACTCGCGGCTAAAAGTCCTTCCAAAATCACACTCCTTACAAAAAACTCCGATTCTCCAGCGCTAGTGGTTCGGGAGATATCGCATCTTTAATCCACGCATGCGCAGACCCTCACCAGGGGATTATATAGAGGAATAGCATCCGCCACCCCAAAATCCCAATCCTCTCTGACGAAAGCACCAGCAGTTGAATCACTGATGGTCTGCTCATGCGCATAACGAAAAATGCCCGTAAGGGGTAACATCAATTTCGAAATTAGCCCCAGGGCCATGGTACGGACACTTTAACTCGGAAACAACGCTACATCCCCCAAACTGACTTGTCCTTGCACTGAATTGCCATGAATATTCTTTTGAAACCTCACAATATCGGCTCAGCACTCCCAACATAACCCATACAACCCAAAAACAGTCTCTTCTCTTCTGCGCATGCGCAATCTACTTGCGGCTAAAAGTCGTCTCGAAATCACACACCTTACAAAAAACTCCGATTCTCCAACACTAGTAGTTCAGGAGATATCACATCTTTAATCCACGCATGCGCAGACCCTCATCAGGGATCTGTATTCTATGGAGGAATAGCATCCGCCACCCCAAAACCCCAATCCTCTCTGACGAAAACTACAGCAGTTAAATGACTTCTCATCTGTGCATGCGCACAACGAAAAATGCCCGGAAAAGGCAGCATTTACCTCAAAAAATGGGTTCAAGCCCTGTGGACAGGAGCTTTCTGGCACTCTAGTTCAAACAGACAAATTATATCTCCAAAAGTATTGGTTTCTCAGAGTTGAGAATTATATCAATGTATTCTTATGATAGAACTGCATCACAAAGGAAATTCAATTCAAATAACAGTTTGTTTATCAAGATTAAATGAGCAATCTGAGAATGAGAACTGCACCATGGAAGAAACCAAATTAAAATAGCTGAAATGAATTTGACTCTCTCTTATAGAACAGGATGAAATGAACGAGTATGAACACAGATCATATAATAAAGCTTAGATAGAATATTTATAGCATTCTGTGAAAACATAGAAGTACGATTCATTATTGAAATTTAGAACTTCATCTTAGCAGAAATTGAATTCAAACATCATAGACGAATTTAAATTCAACAAGAATGCCAAAAATTATCAATCCAAAACCAATAGACGAATTCTACCCAACAATGAACTCATGCGAGATATTCATTCCTCAATTCTATGATGAACGATAATATATATATTTCCTCAAATCTACTCCAATTCCAATACACCAATATTCCAGTTTTGTTTTTAGTGGAGATATTCTGAACTCAATATTATTAGCTTACCATTACCATTCCCATCATCATATGGATTGACCATCGGCATGAAAATATCAACCAACATAATAGTTTAAAAAAACTAAAAAAACACGCTTTTATAGCTAACCGAACTAAAAATTAGAAAATAATTTTTAATTTCAGAGAGTTTATAATAAAGTAGTAGAAGATCGAACAATCAATCAGAATTTATCACCTCAAAATAAAATTATAATAAAGTTTAAGTTATTAACAAAAGAATTCGATTCAGAGTAAACAGCGTGGGGTGCTTGATAAAGTAAATGTAGCAACCATTCTATTGGCAACTATCTATGAGAAGAGAGTTATGAAAAGTAGTAAAATGCACCCCACGCTTTTTACTCTGAAATGAATTCTTTTGTTAATAACTTAAACTTTATTATAATTTTATTTTGAGGTGATAAATTCTGATTGATTGTTCGATCTTCTACTACTGTATTATAAACTCTCTGAAATTAAAAATTATTTTCTAATTTTTAGTTCGGTTAGCTATAAAAGCGTGTTTTTTTAGTTTTTTTAAACTATTATTTATTTTTCATTTTTTAGTTCGATTTATCAATTAGTTATTTGTTGACATGTGGTATTGAAATGTCTCACAAATTATTTCGCAATCTCATCATTTCATTCAAAATTTTATTAATCCTGCCGGTCCCAATAAGGATAATGGGAAACTGTTAGAACATGTTAGAACTGTTAGAATATGAGCCCAAAATGATATATCGCATGCGACAAATCGCCCTGCGATAGACAGGCTCCACTCTGTGAGATTTTGTACATGAGATACAGATAGTCCGCCGTATTCACAAATCATTCAATCTCCGTTAAGTCCTAACTGAGGTACTCAGTTAAGGATAAATTTGAATCGGAACCTCAGTTACCTAAAGTGAAAATCAACGTGAAACAGGCCAGTTTCACCACCGTTAAATACTTTAACTGAGGTTGCGATTCAAATTTATTCTCAACTGAGGACCTCAGTTAGGACTTAACGGAGATTGAATGCTTTGTGAATACGGCGGAGTATCTGTCTGCGCTTGTCGCTCATGCGATATCGCATCAGTATGAACTGGACCTGAAACATCACGTTGCAAATTGGCGGAGGTGCCCGGTATGAGATAATATGCTATAAATAATAATCAATTTTTGTGGATAATAAGGATAATGGGAAACTGTTATCAAATTATTGCATTGTCATCGGTTCTTGATACGTATGCAAAGTTTCAAATTAATCAGACTTCTAGAAACTGGTGAAAATTAAGTTCAAAGATTCCGTTACATACATAGTCAGATACAACCCAAGCTAATAAAAGCGTGTTAAAAAAGTATGATATTATATTAGAATTCTCATATTTATAGGTTTGCTGGAATGAATGACAATGAGACAACGTCATGTCTCACGAAAATAATCTGACATTATAACAATTCATAGAATACCCACAGAATAATTCTATCATTTTGTGAAAACGTAGAAATACGCTTTACATTGAAATATTGAAAAATCATATCTTCGAAAGTATTAGCTTGTTAGAGTTAAAAGTAATATGAGTGGATTCTTATAGTAAAACTGCTCATTGAAAAAAAATTAATTTGGAATTTGTTTGGTAAAAAAAAAAATTTTTTTTGTAACTCCGAAACCATCTGTCCGATTTTGCCCAATAACGAACTTAGCCGAGATATTTATCCGCCAGACCTACTCTGAAAATTTCAACTGTCTAGCTCATTCCGTTCGAGAGTTATCGTGCCTACGGCCTGCCGGATGGCAGGACCGGCCGGACAGAATGAATTTCGACCACGGATTCTTGATCAGTGAGTCGAACCAAATCGTTTAAGACCATTTTCATCGAAAAATTCGAAAATTACAGACATTTGGGCAAATTGATAAGCACTCAGTTCCGAGGAACTAGAGCGCCAAAAAATAGGTTTCGGCATTTTAAGCAAAGTATTCCGCAAAATAGTAGTAATTTTTTGATTTTTTTCATGTCACGTGATCTTCACGAAATTTTGCAAAAGTGTTTGCATTGGCCTTTTGCATCTATCTACTGAGTTTCAATTTAATCAGATCAGTATTTTTCGAGTTATCGTGAAAACAAAATTTTAAAATTTCTGAAATTTTTGTTGCCACTTTAGGGCCGTGCGGTTATTACAAAACTTCGCAGGCATATAAAGGTCATGATTCTACAATTTGATGCCAAATTTCAGACAGATCGAGTGATCATTTCCGGAAATACTCATAAATAACGTTTTTACTGAAAACGGCCTTAACTCCGAAACCGCTCGGTGGATTTCGCCCGTTAACGAACTTGTCCGAGATATTCACGCTACAAAACTACCCTGCAAATTTTAGCGCTCTAGCCATTCCGTTCGAGAGTTATCGTGCCTACGGGTGGCCGGACCGGACGGACAGAATTGAATTTGACCTCGAATTTTTTATCAGGGATTCGAACCCAATCATTTGAGACCATTTTCGAAAAAAAATTCGAAAAATACAGACATTGTGACGAAAGGATAGCACGCTGTTCCTTGCGGAACACGCGCGCAAAAATGGGTTCAAGCACTGTGGACAGGAGCGTTCTGGCGTTCTAGTTCAAACAGACAAATTATATCTCCGAAAGTATTGGTTTCTCAGAGTTGGGAATTATATCAATGTATTCATATAATAGAACTGCATCCTAAAGGAAATTCAATTCAAATAGTAGTTTATTTATCAAGATTAAATGAGCAATCATGAGAATGAGAACTGCACCATGGAAGAAATCAAATTAAATCTGGCCAATTTTGCCCAATAACGAACTTAACCGAGATATTCATCTCCCTAAACTACTCTGAAAATTTCAACTACCTACCTCATTCCGTTCGAGAGTTATATCTATTTCTATGGATGAAAAGCAGTCTCACTACTCTCAGATCTCTTACTTCATGTTCCGTTCCGAAACGTAAGAATTTTCTGAGAAAACCTAATTTCGAAGCAAACAACTGAGATTTTTATCACTTCGCTCAGAATTCTTCGATTGATTAGATAATGTCATGTCTCAGGAACATCATTTGACATTATGACAATTCATACATAGAATAATATTATTCTGTGACAACGTTGAAATACGATTTGTTATTGAAATTTTGAAAAATCATATCTCCGAAAGTATGAGCTTGTAAGAGTTAAAACTGATATCATTGGATTCTTATGGTAAAACAGCTTATTGAAAAAAATTTAATTTGGAATTTGCATTGTAAAAAAAAATTTTTTTTTGTTACTCCGAAACTATCTGTCCTATTTTGCCCAATAATGAACTTAGCCAAGATATTTATCTCCCTAACCTACTCTGAAAATTTCAACTGTCTAGCTCATTCCGTTCGAGAGTTATCGTGCCTACGGCCGGCCGGTTGGCCGACCGAACAGAATGAATTTCGACCACGGATTCTTGATCAGTGAGTCGAACCAAATCGTTTAAGACCATTTTCATCGAAAAATTCGAAAATTACAGACATTTGGGCAAATTGATAAGCACTCAGTTCCGAGGAACTAGAGCGCCAAACACCCCGATATTCAGAGAAGTCCCTGAAAATAACAAAATTACATGGAGATTTAACCCAGAGGGTAGTGGACACCATTCATCTTCGGGTCATAAATTAACAGTGCTGTGTCTAAGCTGCCATAAGGATAGAGTAACAAAGTTGACAAAGAACACAACTGACTCTCCTTAGTCACAAAAGCTACTAGGAGCTTCTGAGGGATCTCCATGGGGAAGACTAGGGAAGGTCAGTATAATTAAAATCATATTGACTTCACAATGAAACATTCTTCAACAAGCACTGACGTGAAGTCAGGAGCTTTTGCGCGTATGTTCTATTGTCCATTCTCCTGTATTGAACACTGTTAATCGAATTTACCATTGTGAATTCTATTGTCTGTTCTTCTGTATTGGACACTCTTAATCGAATTTACCATAGTGAATTCGATTAAGAGTGTCCAATACAGGAGAATAGACAATAGAGTTCACCATGGTAAATTCGATTAAAAGTGTCCAATACAGGAGAATGGACAATAGAACATACGCGCAAAAGCTCCTGACTTCACGTCAGTGCTTGAACCATATTATTTTTCTTGAAGTCAGGATAGAAAGCAATGATGAAAAAATTAACACATTAAGGTCTATCTTCAATTCTTCTTTAGGAGTTGAATACATAATTATTCTAGAAAAATATTACTGGAATTAATGTCATATTTAAATAATCAAAGTAAAGAAAATTATAAGTTTAGTTACTAACATATTGAATGAAATTCAATTGAATTCCAGTAATATTCAATTACTTATTCTTAACCAATAAATGCCCATTGATAGATCTAAAGGTGTTGAGGTGAAACATAAAGATATATTCTCATTAGTGAAAAACTGGCCTAAAATTCCTCTCTACCCATCACGACATTTAATATCGTCAAATGAGCCTCTCACCTTACAAGATCAGAAAGTGTGCTTAATTTAAAGTTAAGTTTTGAACTTCAGCAAAATTTCAGCGATATCATATTAAAAATAATACATAACCTTTTAAAAGTCCCCTCTCACAAATATACTCCTCTGAAGGCACATAGATCTCTTGAAGAAGAATCACCTTCTCTATTTCTCAAAGATATTCACTCTTGTTAATAGAATTCTCTTCAATATTTAGTTGCCTCCTCCTAAGGAGGATCTCTTTCAAAGCCTGGTCTGACCGCTAATGTAGGGCTATCATCTCCCATAGATTTGTGATGAAATAACACGAATTTCCTAAGAACATACGCGCAAAAATATGTCATCATGACATTCATGATTTTGAAGGTTCTCGAAAAAATACGACGATTCGCATCCAGCTATCGAACTCACAAAAGGCTGCTCGGTTCTCCAACAATATGGATCCGATCGTATTCAAACTTGGAACTCTGCAGTTGAGTTAGGTTGTGAAGGCTCTTCCAAAATTTCAGCCATGCCGGAGGAATAGTTTATGATATATAGAATTTTTTTCAATTATTTTTTGAAATTTTCTAGTTATACCATCCTCACGGAATTCTGCAAGAATTTTTGCGTTGGCATTCTACAACTAATAACCATGTTTGAATTATATCGGTTTCGTATTTTTCGAGATATTGAGGAAATAACAACCAAATTTCGGATGGGTATAATTCCAAAACCGTTTTGCCGATTATACTTATAGACAAATTCTAATGTCGCATTCAGATGCACAACCTAACCTGGAAATTTCAAGCCGCTATCTCCTCCTGTTCTCAGGTTATCGTGTCATTAATAATATTTTTTAATAATTTTTTTAAAATTTTCTAGTGACACGATTCTCACAAAATTTCACGAACGTGCTGAGGATTATATTCTACAACTATTCACCAAGTTTAAATCCGAATGGATTTATCTTGGTTGAATACAAAATGATTACTCGGAAACCATTTGGCCGATTATACCCATTAACGAACTTGTCCGTCGTATTGGGATGCGCCACCTACCCTGAAAATTTCAAGTTGCTTGCTTTTTCTGTTCTCAAGTTATCGTGGTAACGGCCAGACGGCCGGACGGCACCACAGAATTAAATTTCACATTTGGGTGAAATGATAACGTGATGTTCCCCAGAACATACGCGCAAAAAATGCTAAAAGAGCATTGAAGTGGGGTCAATCTGCTTTGACGAGCGAGCTATAAACATGATTATGGTTATACTGCCCCATGGAGATCCCTCAGAAGCTCCTAGGATCTTATGTGACTAAGGAGCCAACGTGAATATTCGAGTCAAAGAGTACTGACTTCACGTCAGTGCTTTTTTATATTTGTTCAATGTCCTTTAACATATCTGGCTATCGATACAGTCTGGCTATTAGTTTTAACGTAGATCAAAATAAGGAAAAAATGCGGTTATGGGACCCCCGTTGGGAACGCAATTGCTTACGCCTATTCTCCAAATCATAACGTAATTTAATATGGCTCTTCCAAACATAGTTATTCATAAATTGACCTAAGGGCCACGACACAGACAACTCAACTCGGAAACAACGCTATTTCCTCGAAACTGACTTGTCGGTGCACAAAATTGCCATGAAATTTCTCTTAAAACATAAAACCTCACAATATCGGCTCAGCACCAACTCCATGACCACTAGATGCAAACCACTCCTAAGATAAGCCATACAATCCAAAAAGAGCAACTTCTCCTCTGCGTGTGCGCAATCTACTCGTGGCTTAAAGGCCTCTCAAAATCACACACCTCACACAAAACTCTGATTATTTAATAACATTGGTTCAGGAGATATCCCAAAAGTGTTTGCTTCGGTCTTCTGCATCTGACTACTGGGTTTCAATTCAATCAGATCAGTATTTTTCGAGTTACGGTAGAAACAAAATTTCAAAATTTTTTAATTTTTTTTTGCCACTTTCGGGCAATCCGATTAATACAAAACATTGCATGCATATAAAGGTCATGAAACCGCTTGTGGGATTTTGCCCGTTAACGAACTGGTCTGAGATATTTACGCTCCAAACCTACCCTGCAAATGTCAATGCCAAAAAATTCGAAAAATACAGACATTGTGGCAAAATGATAGCACGCTGTTCCTTGCGGAACAACCGCAAAAATAAAGCGTTCAGGGGACACCCTTAGGAACGCAATAGTTTACGACTAATCTCCAAATCCGAATGTAATTTAATATACTCGGTGTTTCACGAATGATTATACAGGCTTTCAGTGCAGATGCAGGACATTTTGGTGAGTCTGAATCAGCGAAATATGTTCTAACTATATTCGCTTAAGAGGTAGTACAGGATGTGGTATGTATGTTTTCAAAAATTTTCAATCGGCATAACTCTTGAACGCCTGCATGGATCTTCGTGAAAATTTCACGGAATGAGTATAGGTCTATGCCTAATATTATTTTATAATGACTTGTTGATAGTGCGGGTCTGGACTGACAAAATTATTTTCATTATTCCACATCTTGTAAAATACCCTAAACATCTAATTTTCGAGAAGTTTCATTTTTTCAGAATCTGCAATAAATACTCTTTCAAACAAGCCTATTGGCAATAATGTCACACTTCGCATCAATATTTTATGAACCATTGAATATCTGGAATTTTCAATTCATAATAAACACGAGCCTGTGTGCCTCCGAATAATGCGTTTAAACATTTGAATGGATTAAGTTTCTCAGTATTATGACTTCAGGAGTGTAGTGCATCTTAATTCACCCAATACACAAATTCAGGGTTTCGACTTTAGATTACCCTACTATTTCTTTTTGACACTTGCTAGCTCTTCTTTTGAATGTGCTGCAGCTTTCATTAGCCCTTCTGGTCTATTATTATTTATCTCCTCACATGCAGCTTAAATCGATCTGTGTAGAGGAATGTAATTCCAACATGATGGGGCTCCGGCACATTTCACACGTGAAATAGTAGCACATTTGAATGGAGTTCATTCCAATCATCGGTTTGGTCGAGGGGGACTTCATGACTGGCCTGCAAGATCCCCAGATCTTATATGCTTGGATTATTTCCTCTGGGGACACATGAAACATGAAGTTTACTCCGCAGAAAACGTGGGTAGGGAATAAATGATTAATCGTATTCAAGCTTCATGTGAAGAGATACAAAATCGACCAGAAATAATAATGAAAGCTAAAGCGCATTTGATCACAAGAGCTAGAAAATGTTCAGAAGAAAGAGGGGGTATTTTCGAAAACAAGATATGATTCTTTCTCTAATTTATTGTCAATTGTTTTCAGTTTGATATATGCTTATAAGATACATTTTATAATAGTCCAATTAAATGCTCCATGTTATTTCGAGTCTCAGTTGGAAAATATCAATCTAAGCAACCACCCACTGCAACTATTCCTTCACACTTCTATCCATACTTAATTCGAGTTTTCAGATATTTGTCATAAACTCAATGAATAATTATATACGATTTACACTTATTTATTCAATATTGTGACGCGTTTCGTCGACACAGCGACTTCATCAGACTACATCATACTAAATTCTTAACAGTTATTATCTCCCTATACCTAGATGACATGGACACAGAATCATTTAAAACTAATTACATGAGAAACTTTTTTAAAACAAATTACATAATAGACTTATTTAAAACTGATTACATGATATTTCACTGCTGGTTTCTTTGTACAAATTAACAATAATTCATTCCTAATGCTTTTATTTATAAATTGATTCTCTATTTGAATAGATTGAGTAACGGTGAAAAATTTAGATCTAATTGTTCATTAACTAAATTACCCGTATGTTTTTCCCTATTTATTTGGACCATTTCCCAGTAATTAAGTTGCGCACCTTTATTCAAATTGAGTAGAATTTTGAAATCCGGGTTAAACTTATGTCCTTCTGCTAATAAATGATTCGAATAATTTGAATTAATTTTGTTGTTTTTGAAGCTGTGATGATGTTCCTTTATTCTTATGCCAAAATTTCTACCAGTTTTTCCTATATATGATTTGTCACAACTCCCGCAATTTAATTGATAAACACCGGATTTATCTTCTTTATTCCTTTTCGATTTATTGTTTTTTATAAATTTGGCAAGGTTATTATTTGTCCGAAATGAGATATTCACCTGTTGGTTTTGAAGAAACCTTTTAAGTTGTTGACTCGTGGTACCAAAATATGTTAGGCTATTGAATATTTTATTTTTATCCTTAATTTCTGGAAATACTAAACTAATTGTTTTTCTAAATTGTTTTTTCGTCAACATTTTTCTGATTAACTCTGTGTCATATCCGTTGTTCACCGCTATTTGTTCGATAATTTCTAATTCTGTACCATAATTTTCTTCGGATAAAGGTATATTAATTAGCCGGTGTAACATACTATGAAATGCCGCGACTTTATGTTCGAATGCATGACACGAGGATCGATGAATGATTGTATCCGTATGGGATGGTTTCCTAAATATTGAAAAATCATGTTGATTGTTTTTCCGCGTTATTGTTAAATCCAAAAAATTAATTGCACCATTATTTTCCATTTCAATTGTAATTTGACATTTGGATGAATGCTATTAATAAAATCTACAAATATTTTCAGTTGCCGGTCTGTTCCTTTGAAACACGCGAGCACATCATCTACGTATCTAAACCAATATACGAATTTGGAAAAAATAGGATGTGTTTTAGCGATGGCTTCTAGGTTGTCCATGAATATTTCTGCCAAAAGGGGGCTGAGCGGATTCCCCATGATAAGTCCTTCATCGCTAGTATAAATCTTATCGTTGAAACTAAAGTAATTTTGATTCAAGCACGTTTCTAAAAGCTGGAGTATTTCGGACTGAATCACTATATTGACTTTGTTTTTCTCTAATAAATCCCTAACTATTTTCACTGCATCCTGGGGTGGAATACTAGGGAAAAGGTTAACAACATCGAAAGACACTAATTTTGCATTGGCCGGTAGGGAAATATTTTTAATTTTTTCTACTAGATCAAGCGAGTTCTTGATCGAAAAAGTTGGTACGAAGTTACAATAATTTTTAATCGGGTTTATTAGAAAACGCGAAGTTTTAACTGTTGGTGCTGAAATGTACGAAACTACTGGTCTAATATTTCTATCCGGTTTATGAAGTTTGATAAACGAGTACAATTGCGGGACTTGCGGATTACTCAGAATCAGTTTAAATTTTGAATTTTCATCTATTAAATAATGTATATCTTTCAAATTGTTCTTTAATTCTCGTTGAAATTTTGTAGTCGGATCCCTATTAAGTATTTTATAATTTTGAGTTGCAATGAAATTTTCCGTTTTGTTAATGTAATCGTCCTTGTTTATTGCGATAACAGTATTTCCTTTATCGGCTTTTGTAAAAACAATATTATCCGCGGAGCTTTTCGATTTCAATGTTTTCACGATTTTCAATTCTGGATTACCGTTTTCAGAAAGTTCCCGTTTTTCCATAAAATGTGCCGCTTGATATTTAATTGATTGATTATTGGTTATTTGTCGATTGAGAATTATTTCTGTATCTATAGCACTTTGTTCTAAATTTTTTCTATTAACTGGGGTGCGTAAATTATATTTGAAACCTTTATTCAACAATTCTATTTCTTCATTGGAAAATTTCGAATTTGATAAATTTATGAATCGGTCAAAAAATTTATGTTTAATAATTTTGGGCTGAGCGTGTTTAATTTCCGGTTTATTTTGTTTCAGTAAATTAAGCTTCCGAGTTTGATTACAAAATTTACGATGAATCTTAGTCCTAACTTTTAATCTAATTTCGCGGTCCAAAATATCGAATTCTACCGAATGGAGTCTATGTGAAAGTTCGGAATGAATGACTTTAATGTATACATTACAAATATCCCTTTGTTGTATTGAATTTTCACATCTTCTCTCAGCCATCTTCTCATCCCTTGTTCTGCTCCTCTTCTGGATGGTCCACTTTTGTTGTCCGTCTTCAGGTTGATATATTTGGGGAACACTTTGTGCTTCTCACAACTTCTTAAGAACCAAATATTCTGTGTGTTGGTGGCACTTTTCAACAATAGTCGAAAGTACCAAATAGCCAGTAAGCTGGTTTCAGCTTTCATCAAAAATTTGGTACTTTCGACTATTGTTGAAAAGTGCCACCAACACACAGAATATTTGGTTCTTAAGAAGTTGTGAGAAGCACAAAGTGTTCCCCAAATATATCAAACTGAAGACGGACAACAAAAGTGGACCATCCAGAAGAGGAGCAGAACAAGGGATGAGAAGGTGGCTGAGAGAAGATGTGAAAATTCAATACAACAAGAGGGATATTTGTAATGTATACATTAAAGTCATTCATTCCGAACTTGCACATAGACTCCATTTGGTAGAATTCGATATTTTGGACCACGAAATTAGATTAAAAGTTAGGACTAAGATTCATCGTAAATTTTGTAATCATACTCGGAAGCTTAATTTACTGAAACAAAATAAACCGGAAATTAAACTCGCTCAGCCCAAAATTATTAAACATAAATTTTTTGACTGATTCATAAATTTATCAAATTCGAAATTTTCCAATGAAGAAATAGAATTGTTGAATAAAGGTTTCAAATATAATTTACGCACCCCAGTTAATAGAAAAAATTTAGAACAAAGTGCTATAGATACAGAAATAATTTTCAATCGACAAATAACCAATAATCAATCAATTAAATATCAAGCGGCACATTTTATGGAAAAACAGGAACTTTCTGAAAACGGTAATCCAGAATTGAAAATCGTGAAAACATTGAAATCGAAAAGCTCCGCGGATAATATTGTTTTTACAAAAGCCGATAAAGGAAATACTGTTATCGCAATAAACAAGGACGATTACATTAACAAAACGGAAAATTTCATTGCAACTCAAAATTATAAAATACTTAATAGGGATCCGACTACAAAATTTCAACGAGAATTAAAGAACAATTTGAAAGATATACATTATTTAATAGATGAAAATTCAAAATTTAAACTGATTCTGAGTAATCCGCAAGTCCCGCAATTGTACTCGTTTATCAAACTTCATAAACCGGATAGAAATATTAGACCAGTAGTTTCGTACATTTCAGCACCAACAGTTAAAACTTCGCGTTTTCTAATAAACCCGATTAAAAATTATTGTAACTTCGTACCAACTTTTTCGATCAAGAACTCGCTTGATCTAGTAGAAAAAATTAAAAATATTTCCCTACCGGCCAATGCAAAATTAGTGTCTTTCGATGTTGTTAACCTTTTCCTTAGTATTCCACCCCAGGATGCAGTGAAAATAGTTAGGGATTTATTAGAGAAAAACAAAGTCAATATAGTGATTCAGTCCGAAATACTCCAGCTTTTAGAAACGTGCTTGAATCAAAATTACTTTAGTTTCAACGATAAGATTTATACTAGCGATGAAGGACTTATCATGGGGATTCCGCTCAGCCCCCTTTTGGCAGAAATATTCATGGACAACCTAGAAGCCATCGCTAAAACACATCCTATTTTTTCCAAATTCGTATATTGGTTTAGATACGTAGATGATGTGCTCGCGTGTTTCAAAGGAACAGACCGGCAACTGAAAATATTTGTAGATTTTATTAATAGCATTCATCCAAATGTCAAATTCACAATTGAAATGGAAAATAATGGTGCAATTAATTTTTTGGATTTAACAATAACGCGGAAAAACAATCAACATGATTTTTCAATATTTAGGAAACCATCCCATACGGATACAATCATTCATCGATCCTCGTGTCATCCATTCGAACATAAAGTCGCGGCATTTCATAGTATGTTACACCGGCTAATTAATATACCTTTATCCGAAGAAAATTATGGTACAGAATAAGAAATTATCGAACAAATAGCGGTGAACAACGGATATGACACAGAGTTAATCAGAAAAATGTTGACGAAAAAACAATTTAGAAAAACAATTAGTTTAGTATTTCCAGAAATGAAGGATAAAAATAAAATATTCAATAGCTTAACATATTTTTTTACCACGAGTCAACAACTTAAAAGGTTTCTTCAAAACCAACAGGTTAATATCTCATTCCGGACAAATAATAACCTTGCCAAATTTATAAAAAACAATAAATCGAAAAGGAATAAAGAAGATAAATCCGGTATTTATCAATTAAATTGCGGGAGTTGTGACAAATCATATATAGGAAATACTGGTAGAAATTTTGGCATAAGAATAAAGGAACATCATCACAGCTTCAAAAACAACAAAATTAATTCAAATTATTCGAATCATTTATTAGCAGAAGGACATAAGTTTAACCCGGATTTCAAAATTCTACACAATTTGAATAAAGGTGCGCAACTTAATTACTGGGAAATGGTCGAAATAAATAGGGAAAAACATATGGGTAATTTAGTTAATGAACAATTAGATCTAAATTTTTCACCGCTACTCAATCTATTCAAATAGAGAATCAATTTATAAATAAAAGCATTAGGAATGAATTATTGTTAATTTGTACAAAGAAACCAGCAGTGAAATATCATGTAATTAGTTTTAAATAAGTCTATTATGTAATTTGTTTTAAAAAAGTTTCTCATGTAATTAGTTTTAAATGATTCTGTGTCCATGTCATCTAGGTATAGGGAGATAATAACTGTTAAGAATTTAGTATGATGTAGTCTGATGAAGTCGCTGTGTCGACGAAACGCGTCACAATATTGAATAAATAAGTGTAAATCGTATATAATTTTTCATTGAGTTAATATGGATTTGCATCAAGTAAAAGCCACAAGCATTAAATTTTTAAAAATATTTGTCATAAACTCTTCTATTATGCTGACATATGTGTTTAAATTTTTCGAAAGAAGAATTTTCAAACATGAATAATTCGAAAATGAGTAAATTTCTACTATTTCTATTTTCAGGTACATAGGTAATCAAATGTGGAACTCCTAAATTCATGTATTGGATGGAATAAGATACAACACTATAACTAAGTGAAGTTACTGAGAATTTCAATTGATTCAATAGGAATGAACGCATTATTCGGAGATTCCCAGGTCTGTGTTTATTATAAATTGAAAATTCCAAATATTCAATGGTTGATAAAATATTGATGCGTAGTGTGTCATTATTGCCAATTGGCTTGTTTGAAAGAGTATATATTGCAGATTCTGAGAAAAATTTCACTTCTTGAAAATTTGATGTATAGGGTGTTTCACAAGATGTGAAATAATAAAAATAATTTTGTCAGTCTGTACCTGTGCTATCAACAAGTCATCAAAAATGAATATT
Organism: Halyzia sedecimguttata; assembly: GCA_937662695.2. Classification (NCBI taxonomy): domain Eukaryota; kingdom Metazoa; phylum Arthropoda; class Insecta; order Coleoptera; family Coccinellidae; genus Halyzia; species Halyzia sedecimguttata. The sequence goes on along the minus strand of OW569416.2, from coordinate 822,108 downwards.
ATGCATAGATCTATACCCATTCCCTGAAATTTTCATGAAGATCCATGCAGGTGTTCAAGAGTTATGCCGATTGAAAGTTTTTGATAAAGTACATAAAACTTCCTGTATCTTTTAAACGAATATAGTTAGGACATATTTCGAAGACTCGTTTAGACTGATCAAAATATCCTGCATCTGCACTGAAAGCCTGTACAATAATTCGTAAAACACCATGTATACCTTCCAAATATAGTTATTGATAAATTGATCCCGGTACAGACATTTCAACTCGGAAACAACGCTATTTCATAGAACCTGACTTGTCCTTGATTTGACTCGACTCCATTGAATCGAGTCAACTTCGAGAAGCTTCAGCTCATTAGCTGAAGTTTCTTTTTAAACCTCGCTGAGCACCAAATCCAAGACTGTTAGACATGAACCAATCCCAAAATAAGCCATACAACCAAAATAGAGCCCAAATAGGTATAACTAGAATTTCAAAAATTGCCCCAAGGACCACGTTATGGACACTCGACCCTCAAACACTACGCTTTTTCTGCAAAACTGGTTTTTACACTCACATAATAATATAATAAAAATACATTTGCTTGCGAAACCTCGAGGTTATACAAAAAATTGGTTCATGCCCTGTGGACAGGAGCTTTCTGGCGCTCTAGTTCAAACAGATAAATTATATCTCCGAAAGTATTGGTTTCTCAGAGTTGAGAATTATATCAATTTTTTCTTATGATAGAACTGCATCATAAAGGAAATTCAATTCAAATAATAGTTCATTTATCTAGATTAAATGAGCAATCTGAGAATGAGAACTGCACCATGGAAGAAACCAAATTAAAATAGCTGAAATGAATTTGACTCTCTCATATAAAACAGGATGAAATGTACGAGTACACAGATCAAATAATAAAGCTTAGATAGAATAATTATACCATTCAGTGAAAACATAGAAGTACGATTCATTATTGAAATTTAGAACTTCATCTTAGCAGAAATTGAATTCAAACATCATAGAAGAATTTAAATTCAACAAGAGTGCCAAAAATTATCAATCCAAAACCAATAGACGAATTCTACCCCCAACGAACTCATCCGAGATATTCATTCCTCAATTATATGATGAACGATAATATATATCTTTCCTCAAATCTACAATATTCCAGTTTTGTTTTTAGTGGAGATATTCTGAACTCAATATTATTAACTTACCATTACCATTCCCATCATCATATGGATTGACCATCGGCATGAAAATATCAACCAACAAAAAGTATGATATTATATTATCATTCTCATATTTATACGATTGCTCGAATGAAACAACGTCATGTCTCAAGAGAATAAGTTGACATTATAACAATTTATAGAATACCCACATAATAATTCTATCATTCTGTGAAAACGTAGAAATACGATTTACATTGAAATTTTGAAAAATCATATCTCCGAAAGTATTAGCTCGTTAGAGTTAAAAATGATATGAATGGATTTTATGATATAATTGCTTATTAAATAAAATTTAATTTGGAATTTGTTGTGTAAAAAAAAAATGTTTTTTTGTTACTCCGAAACCATTTGTCCGCTTTTGCCCAATAACGAACTTATCCGAGATATTTATCCCTCAAACCCACTCTGAAAATTTCAACTCTCTAGCTCATTCCGTTCGAGAGTTATCGTGCCTACGGCCGGCCGGCCGGCCGGACCGGCTGGATGGACAGAATGAATTTCGACCACGGATACTTGATCAGTGAGTCGAACCAAATCGTTTAAGACCATTTTCATCGAAATATTCGAAAATTACAGATATTTGGGCAAATTGATAAGCACTCAGTTCCGAGGAACTAGAGCGCCAAAAAGATTCCTGAAGATTATATCGTCTAAACCTATCAGATATTCACACGACCTAATATTCGCTCAGACAAAAGTCCTTGATCTGCGTCAGCACTATTACTGTAGGGTAGTGATAAGACAGTCTAAAAGCCGATTTAGTCTACCACTCATCAGTCACGACCACCAAACACTTCTGAAGACGAATATAAACATATACTCCTTCAAACAGAAGACCAAATGTTATCTTCTTTCCTTAGAGGGTGTGGTTATACACTCGTTGTTCAAGTGCTAGAATGTTTTATTATATTATATTTGCTTTAGCGGATTTTGCACAAATATATTTTTTTGTGTATTTGAATGGGATTTTTAAGTGTCTTGTACTATTGATTGTCAATACTTTGGAATGAGTATCTCACCCTCGTACAGGTTCTGCCTTAGTGGAGACTTTTTTATTCGTAAGTATCTTTTGCTAGAATGTATTATCTTGACACAACTACTCCATGTGTACACTTGAATTTGTTAAAGCGTTCCTTAATTTGTTAGAGCATTGCTTGCTTACTTTGTTAAAGCATATCTTGCTTACTTACTTACTTACTTTCTGAATAAACTTATAGGTAATTTTGCAGTTTACCGCCCCCTCGTAAATTTCGACTTTTTCGAGTTTTTCGAAGAAAATATGCATTGTACAGTGATTTTTGATCATTTTCAATAGTGACAAATCAGTTATTTTGAAGCAATCTAACGGTATGGGGAGTGAATTGGGGTACTGGGTGGGGTAATAAATTCAATAGGATAGCTTAGAATTTTCAAATTTTTGGCTAATAAAATGAGAAAAATGGTAAAATTTATGATGAAAATTGAAATTTGGAGTAAATTTTTGAAATAAAAAATTCATCGTATTGAATATATTACCCCTCCCAGCACTCTCGTTCACTTCCCCTCCCGTTTTGATTCCAGCAAATGGACTATTTTGCCACTATTTGAAATCATCAAAATTCACTTCACGATACAATTTTTTTTCGAAATAATGAAAAGCGAAATGCGTCTCTAAAGCCGGGCCTGGAAACAGTTAAAACTGCCAGTTTGGGCTTACGTACCTGAGTGTCTATCATAATACAGATGAATGGACAAAACCGGTTGCTACAAAAACACATTTGGATAGATTTAGCATGCAAATATATATATATTGAACCTAATATGATTCTAGTATCTTTAACTAACCTAATATTTTCCTTGAATCCACCTTTAATTTCTTTCTTGCGTTTTCTCTCTTATTATCTCCCTTTAATCTAATGAAATCCTTGTATCCTCCTTCGATTTCTGTCTTAAAATCTTCTCCCTTTCAAAAAACTGAGATATCTCTATACAACTTGTTTCTTCTTGTATTGTTTTGTCTGGAATAATATCCTCTTTAACTTTATACCAATTTCAACTCTATATTTCTTTAGGAACCTTTAATATTCTTCTCTTGGGCAAATTTGACTTCTTTCAAACTCGATAATTTAATTTATTTTTCCGTTACCTCGGTTTCTCTCCCATAAACTACTTCATAATTTTATATTTTCAATAAATCTATCAACATGACAATTATAATTTTGATATTTCTAAGCTGTTCCTAGATATTTTACAGTTCTAATTTTCAATTTTCATTTTGAATTTTCTCGAAAAATACTCATTTGCCAGTGCTAAAATTGTGGTATATCAACATCATGCAGATACTATATACAGAATATTTTGAAAATCGGTGAGGGGGCGTTAAACTGCAAATTAACCCTTATGGTATAAGTGACATGAGTTGTTAATATGGCCTCAAGTTCCTTACCTCCCCAGTATTTCTTTCAGACATACTGACATGACTGACATACCGTTTGAAGAACAGTATAAAATTTCACACTTCATTCACCCATTTATTCATATGCCAACGTATATACACGTCCATATTTAAATTAGTTGCCCTAGTACAGGGTGAGTCAAAGTGGTCACTTTTGAAGGAGAAGTTCTATTTCTGTACTAGATAGACGAAAACTTATATCAATGTCTGAGGGCCAATTGTTATGAGAAACTCATTGGCGATATTGACGTCTTCTAGACGGTACAATATAGTGCAAAATATTGTATCGTATGGAGGCGATATTAATGGTTGTGCAATACATTGGGCAATCGCGAGCACAGACGTACAACCACATTGTACAAACATAATTTTATCAAGTCAACATGTCTAGTGAAGATGAATTGTATTGTGAGATAATTGCTGTGGCTGCCTGCACAAAAATACACATACGAAAAATTACCTAATGAACTGAGAATCATTGCAATATATCTTTTCTTCATCAACCTCTTTTTTTTGTGACCCATAATGATGCGTAGTTGAGAGGACGAGTAGAAACTGTTAACAGACCAATAGACGGTATATTGCGCAATGCATCTAACAGACGGTACAATGTTCACACGTTTGCACAATATATTTTCAAGACTTTGAAAATCGCATGTATGTATTTATATTGCGCAAGCTTTACATATCGCCCACTATAAAGGAACGGGTCTATAATTCTGATACTAGATCAAAAAGTTATATTTTCATTCAATATCGAATGTTAATAATATATAAATGTTATTTATGAGAAAAAATAATTATTTTTCAATCAGTATCAATAGTAACCATTAATATTTGATATAAATGAAGGGAAATTCATAGTGCAATATTGTATATGTTTATTTGATAACGATTTAAGTAAAGTAAATGAATATTTTTTTCGCGAAAGAAATATGGTTTACCAATAAATATGATTAATTGAATCGAAACTGAGGTAAACTTATATTGCAAAAAAGCCTATCTTCCTGAAGTTGATATTTTGAAGCAATTATCATATGGTATTGTCATGTGTAGTTGTTTTATTGTCATGTGTAGTTATTTTCTATGTGATCTTCTTTCTTAATATCTATTGGTAGATTTCAATCATAATCTCGGTGTTATGTAATTTCATATAGGTGCTCGTTCAAAGAATTTTGAAGAGAATTTCTGAGCTGCCTCATCTAGTGAATCATCAATATAGGTGCATTCAATGGAAAATGAATGAGAGAAAGAACTCAAAACGGAATATGTATTCTACAGTATCAAATAAAAAGACAGTTTCAACATTTAACTTTCATAGAATTTCAATAAACAATCTAAAAAAAAATATCTGAAATTTTCAACTAAATGACAATAACGATATCTATGAATTTATTAAAATCGAATAAGAAATTTTAAAAACATTATCCAAAACTTCAAACAAAAATATCAAAAAATGAATCCAGAATTGTCCAAATTTTAATATGAATGAATGATGCAATTTAAATAACTAAACTCTTTTTGTAAGAAATGTAAACATTCAACCAACATTTCCAACAAAAATATGATAAATGGATTTATGTTTCTTGAAATTTCAGTATGAAAAAATAATAGCATTGCAATAACGAACTAATATTCTGAAAATTATAAATATTCAATTATAATTCAAATTTACCATGGTAAATTCGATTAAAAGTGTCCAGTACAGGAGAACAGACAGTAGAATTCACCATGGTAAATTCGATTAAGAGTGTCCAATACAGTAGAATGGACAAGAGGACATACTCGCAAAAGCTTCTGACCTCACGTCAGTGCTTGAACCAATTTTAATAATATTTGAGTATAATAATCAATAAAATTTATTTATGAATTTCTCCCAAATAAAGAATCATCAATTTTTAACCTTAACATTTTTATTAGTGCAATATTAGGAAGGTTCATTACTGGAGGACATCATGACCTCAACATAAAGCATAAAGTGCAGCTGGGGATGTTTTCAGTCTGTTGAACATGTGCGGAAGCAGAACGGGAATAGTGGACAAGGCTGACAGTTGATGTATTACAGTTCATTAAACGAAAACACATAAAAATGGCAAGGGCGTATAATACAAAAATGGTGAATATCTTTCGCCATGATTTAGGTTCCGTACATTTCCCACTTTGAACAATTTATCAGGGTGTTGTAACGTGCCAATCGTCCACTTATAAACGATTGTAGAGCATGAGAATCTACTTTTGATTTTCTAGGGGTGGGAGGCTAAACTGGCTTAATTCGGCAACAAAACTCCCTCCCAGGTTTTCACAATATATATATTAAAATTGAAAAATTACAATGGGTCGACCCTTTTTCACCCTACACCCTACACCCTACACGCGCAGGATCCCGGTAGTTGTTCGACGCGTAATTCAGGATACGATCAAAACAGAGGCGGATCGTCCGCTTGATCTATCCATAGACGTGCTATATCGTTGCAGTGTGATAATTCCTTTCCACTTTTTCGGATTTTGTAACAGGAGAGATGAAGTAGTTATGCGAAAAAATATCAAGTTTTTTCTTTGAGTTCTAAATAATGAATCTGGGGATCAAGCTGTGATTTTTTTTTTATCTTCCGATGAAACTTCCAAACTTTACGGTTGGAAGTATGTACGGCTATTGAATCCGCAAATGAATACCTTCCTTCCATCGCCCGGAGTTTTCTTTCCAATATGAAGGAAGGAAATGTCATGTTGTATTTTATTCGAGATGTATTAGGATATTTTCTTTGAGTTTTAGTTAAATCATTTGAAAAATGTTTGCTACGAAGCAATTATAGCTTTCCCATTATTGTATGGTTTTTAGGGAACTGATATACAACTGTATACAGAATATGTGTTTAATTTGGAAAAAAGTTCCCCAATTTGAAACTTTTACTTATATTAAAATACTAAACGAGTAATGAAATAATGAGGAGGTCCACCGTCCTAAAAATTGAAAACCTCAGATGTATCATGATCATTGAATTGGATCGGTTCTGTATTTTTTAAGTTATTGAGGAAATAACAAGCAGCATATTACTGAAAATTTGTAGTCGCTATGTCTTTCCCTTCTCAGGTTATCGTGACATAAATAATATATTTCAATAATTTTTTTTTATTTTCTAGCGATAAGATTCTCATAAAATTTCATAAACGTCCTTAGGTTTGTATGCTACAACTAAAATGCTCCCAGATTATACGCGCAAAAAAATGTCAAAATTACAGCATTTTCAGACGGATAGTTTCTGAGATATTTTTTTTCATTGAATTTTAAAAAATTTTCTAGTTATACGATCCTCACAAAATTCAGTAGAAATCTGCATGTCGGCATTTTACAACTGATGAGCATGTTCGAATTGGATCGAATTTGTATTCTTTGAGTTATTGAGCAAACAACGACAAAATGTCAGATGTGTATGACTTCAAACCCGTTTGGCTAATTTGGCCTATTAACCTCGCTGTTAACGAACTTAAATGACGCATTCCGATGCGCATTCTACTCTGATAATGGCAAGGCGCTATCTCTTTCCGTTCGCGAGTTATCTTGTTAACGTTCACCCATCCAGATAATGAACTCGCCTAATGCTGCTTCGTTTACAGTATTTATTCCATAGCTTCCACCATATAGATCCGATATTATTCAAATTTGGAACTTGGATTTAGAATTAGAATTTTAAATCTCAGCAATATCGGACAGAGTTTCTGAGATACATACATAATATTTTTTTATCATTTATTTCTTTAATTTTAATTAATGCAGATCCAAACGAGTTGAAATTTGGTAATTAGTTGTAGAATGGTGACACAAATACGTTCGTGAGGATCGTATCTCAAGGAAATTAAAGAAAAAATTATTGAAAAATATTACGTATCTCAGAAACTATCTGTCCGATATTGCTGAAATTTTGCGAGCACGTTCAAATCTTAAATCTAAAGCCAAGTTTTCTATATTAGAGTAGTTATTGAATAAATACTGAAAACCGAGCAGCGTTGGGCGAGTTACCACGATAACTTACGAACGGACAGAGGTAACGACCTCCAATTTTCTGGGTAGGTTGCGACATTTAAGTTTGCTAGGGCCGGTTTCTGAGGAATATAACATGTGGTTTATCTTCCGTTTATCTGTCCAATTCAATAGAATTCAGTAGATAAATCGAACAAAAACCGGCCCTTAATGGTTAACGGTCTCAAATGATAAGGTTACACTCACTGATGAAGAATTCGAGGTCAAATTTTATTCTGCCACGATAGCTTTCGAACGGAAAGAGATAGCATCTTGCAATTCTCTGGTAAGGATGTGCATCTGAATGCAACGTTTGCAAGAATAAGGTGAACTGCAGCTATTTGCTAATAACTAGTAGACACACGGTGTGTCTTTTAGTTATTAGCAATTTACCTTATTCTATATAAGAGTTAGTAATTGCGACACGCTAATTTTTGCGAAATTATGTAACACTAAGAAAATAAAAATTTTTGTTTCTTCAGAAGTTATATATTTTAGAAACTATCCTTCAGAATCTTCTCAAATTCCACAAATAACTTCGAGCTACCATTTTACAATCATGTACTGAATTTCAGCTCGATCGACTTTATATGAGTCTCTAATAGACAATGAAACATGCGCGCAAATGCTCCCGACTTCACTTCAGTGCTTTTCATGAAATTTTTAATGTAGACAAAGCATGTGAAAATTACCCCTTGAACGCCCTCTGTATATGGAATACGGCTGTGAAACAAAGAAAGATAAGCAGACACAACTCCACATCCACTCACAAGATATCAAGATATTCTGAGATCCCAGACAACATCCTGCCCTTCAATACCTATACATAAGCACTTCAAGTCAGAACTAAAACATTCATACTGCTTTCACTGTTATTCCCATGTGTCAGACTATTCAATGTTATTCTAGAATTATAGATACCTTTTCGGGTATTCAGGCTTCAGCAGGCCTGCATCCTCCATTTAAATCGGTTATATTAGCTTTGTTTCCTTTGGACACAATATTTAAGTCCACCTGCGTACGTTAACGATGTGCTGCGAAAATTCTTGGATGATCTAATAATATTGGCTAAGAGTGGTTGATAGTTTGTTTATTATCTCATTAGATTTGGTTCAACTTCTATCCATGACATATCATTGTCTGAATGGTTGGTTTTCTTGTTACACTGAGAGAAATGTTACGGTTAATAATTTTATTAATTTATTTATTTTAGAGAATTTGATTTCTCATAAATAAATATTATTAATTATTGAAAAATAATATTTATACTTATTATTTCCCAGAAATATTTCATTTATTTAGGTTGGTGCGTTACTGGCTATGTGATATATGTGAGAGAACAGAATGGTTGAATTCCAGACATTATTGTTTGTTAATGGTTTACTTACTAACTCTGATTCTTAAAATATTTTACTCGATAATAACTCATCATAGAAATATTATGTAGATTCATTTTCTTTTCCAAAATATGTAGTTGATATCGAGAAAATATACAGAAAATAAAGAGCTGTTGCAGCAAACTTGGGTCAACGCGTTCATGAGGAATTCATCGTGATGGATTTCAATTTGGTGAATTTTTCTGTTGAACTCGCTTGTGAATTTAAATGTTTCTTCATTAGGATGAATTACATTTGTTATTGGAATATCAATATGTATTTTTTCATAAAAACATAAATCCATTTCAGATTATTCTTGTATAGATGGGTGGTGCAATTTCTCATTGTATATTCATAATTCCCAGGAAAACAGTTCATTATTACACTGCATTTTTTTTTATTGAAATTTCAAAAAACATAAATCTGTTTATGTAATTTTTGTTGGAAATGTTTCGGAACATAGTTTCGTTATTTAAATGATATTATGTATTCTTATTGGAACTTGAAGAAACCTGTAGATTTTGGGCAAGTCAAATGTTTTTTTTTTCAATTATTTTCCAGTAAATGCACATGGTTATTTAGTAAAAGTATGCAATTTTTTATTAATTTTCATTTATTGATATGAAATATTCATTTCTGAAATATAAATATAATTACGCCATTTGTGAATACACGGGGCTCATTTAAAATGAATAAATATTATCATATATGAATAAACTGTTCTCTTATTGTCATAAGTGTCTGTTAGCTCTAAATTACCGAATTTCAACTCAAGAAACGAATCTTGTCATTGACAATCAACTAATGCAAATGAATAATTATAGCAAATATTTTTGATATAGCTACTGTTTTTATACCTATTCAATTACTAAGTCTAAATACTAAATATCTAGAATTTGTTGGTTGATTTACGTGCCCGAAATTCCTACTTGCTAGAATTGCTAGCGGCACTTTGAGAGGCTTATCCTCATAGTTGTTTTTGACAATGGTGGTGGTCACTTCGTTGACTGCGTAGAATCAGGATTGATTTAAGACATTTATGCATCTTTTAGGACGGTGTCCTTGTGCACTGAGAGAAGTATTTACTTGATATTTTCGAACATGCATTGCAATTAATATATATTTTATTAGCCATATGCACTGAGAGAACAGTTTATTTATAAATAATAGAGGTTATTCATATTAAATGAACCCATTATTTATATATGGCGTAATAAATATTTATTTGTCCTAACCAATGGATTTATTCGAGTTTTAAAAATAAATATATATTGGTGAAAAATTAATATATATTAATTATTTATATACGATTCATTCATAGATAATGAAGTTTATCACTACAACAAAAAGGTTTATTTTCATTCAATAACGAATTATTTATAATATATAATCTATAAAAAAAATATATTTTTATTAAACGATTAGTTATGTACAGTAAATGAATATTCTTTTCGAGAAAGAAATTAATTTTTCAAATAAATATGATTAGTTGAATGAAAACTGAGGTATACATGTATTGCAAAAAAGAATTACTTTCAAAAACTTATATGCTAATGATTCCCATATGATATTTTGTGGTAGTTTTCTATGTAGTCTGCTTTCTTGATCTCTATGGAGAATTCAGCCAAAATCTCGATGGTATGTAACTACAGGAGCCAGTTCGAAGAATTGCGAAGAGAGTTTCTAGTGTGCCTCATGTTGTCACTATCACTATAGGGGTGGTGCATTTACTGGAAAATAATAAGAAAAAAACATTTAACCTTCAAATATTTTTCCAAGTTTCAATATGAATAACGAATAACTTTTTCTGATTCATATCATATTCATATTCGTATTCAGGTTTTTTAACATTTCAATATGAAAAACTAATAGCATTGAAAGAACGAACTGAGTTTCTTGAAATTATAAATATTCAAAAATAAATTTCACCACATTTTCGAGAATGATATCAAATGGATATATATCTTTTTGCGCGTATGTTCTGGGGAATATACGCGTTATAGTTTTGCCCAAATGTGAAATTTAATTCTGTGGTGCCGTCCGGCCGTTGCCACGATAACTTGAGAACGAAAAGAGCCAGCGACTTGAAATTTTCAGGGTGGGTTGCGCATCCCAATACGACGGACAAGTTCGTTAATGGGTATAATCGGCCCAATGGTTTCCGAGTAATAATTTTGTTTTCAACCAAAATAAATCCGATCGAATTTAAACTTGGTGAATAGTTGTAGAATATAGACCTAAGCACGTTCGTGAAATTTTGTGAGAATCGTATTGCTAAAAAATTATTAAAAAATTATTAAAAAATATTTTTGTTGTCACGATAACCTGAGAACGGAAGGAGATAGCGGCTTGAAAATTTCAGGTTAGGTTGTGCATCTGAATGCGACATTTGAGTTTGTTTATGAGCATAATCGTCCAAACGGTTTTAGAGTTATAGCCATCTGAAATTTTCTGAAATTTGGATGTTTTTTGTTCCTCATTAACTCGAAGAATACAAAACCGATTGGATTCAAACATGGTGAATAGTTGTAGAATATAGACCTAAGCACGTTTATGAAATTTTGTGAGCATCGAATCGCTAGAAAATTATTAAGAAATTATTAAAAAATATTTTTGTTGTCACGATAACCTGAGAACGGAAAGAGATAGCGGCTTGAAAATTTCAGGTTAGGTTGTGCATCTGAATGGGACATTTGAGTTTGCTTATGAGCATAATCGTCAAAACGGTTTTAGAGTTATAGCCATCTGAAATTTTCTGAAATTTGGATGTTTTTTGTTCCTCATTAACTCGAAGAATACAAAACCGATTGGATTCAAACATGGTTATTAGTTGTAGAATGCCAACGCGAAAATTTTTGCAGAATTTCGTGAGGATGGTATAACTAGAAAATTCAAAAAAAAATAATTAAAAATAATTGAAAAAAATTCTATATATCATAAACTATTCGTCCGGCATGGCTGAAATTTTGGGAGAGCCTGCAGAACCTAACTCTACTGCAGAATTCCAAGTTTGAACACGATCGGATCTATTTTGTTGGAGAACCGAGCAGCCTTTTGTGAGTTCGGTAGGTGGATGCGAATCGTCGTATGATATGTTGTCTATGGTCGTATTTTTGCGAGAACCTCCAAAAATAAAATATGAATGTCATGATGACATATTATTATACATATATATTCATGGTAAAATCGTGTTATTTCATCACAAATCTATAGGAGATTAGATGATAGCCCTACATTAGTGGTCAGACCTGGTTTTGAAAGAGATCCTCCTTAGGAGGAGGCAACTAAATATTGAAGGGATTTCTATGAACAAGAGTGAATATCTTTGAGGAATAGAGAGGCGATTCTTCTTCAAGAGATCCATGTGCCTTCAGAGGAGTATATTTGCGAGAGGGGACCTTTGAATTTTGCAGAAGGCTTCTGATCTTGTAAGGTGAGAGGCTCATTTGTGGATATTAAATCTCGTGATGGGTAGAAAGGAATTCTAGGCCAGTTTTTCTATCACTAATGAGAATATATCTTTATGTAATAACGGGTGATTTTTTGAGAGCTTTTGGATTTGATTTGAAAAAAATTGGTTCAAGCACTGACGTGAAGTCAGAAGCTTTTGCGCGTATGTTCTATTGTCCATTCTCCTGTATTGGACACTCTTCTTAATCGAATTTATTTTAGTTTGGATTCGTTAACATGGGAGCTCAGAGCTTTAATAGCAGCTTGACTGTTAGAGTGGATTAATACATCACATCTCTGATGGTTTCTTTCACACAGCAATTGGCCCATGGTCTCCCAATTTTGTGATTAATTATTTCATCATACTATTAATATAAATCAATAAGATTCAATCGAGAATTAATTGGTTTCATTAAAAAAGTAAATATCAAAACAATTATATGTACGCAAAAATTATTTTAACCAAGTAAATATCAAAAAAAAAAATTGGTTCAAGCACTGACGTGAAGTCGAAAGCTTTTGCGCGTATGTTCTGTTGTCCATTCTCCTGTATTGGACACTCTTCTTAATCGAAAAAAAAATTGGTTCAAGCACTGACGTGAATCAGGAGCTTTTGCTCTTCTTAATCGAATTTACCATGATGAATTCTATTGTCCGTTCTCCTGATTGGACCCTTTTAATCGAAAAAAAAATTGGTTCAAGCACTGACGTGAAGTCAGAAGCTTTTGCGCGTATGTTCTATTGTCCATTCTCTTGTATTGGACACTCTTCTTAATCGAATTTACCATGATGATTTCTATTGTCTATTCTCCTGTATTGGACACTCTTCTCAATCGAATTCACCATGATGAATTCTATTGTCCATTCTCCTGTATTGGAGACTCTTCTTAATCGAATTTGCCATGATGAATTCTATTGTCCAGAATGGACAATAGAATTCATCATGGCAAATTCGATTAAGAAGAGTCTCCAATACAGGAGAATAGACAATAAAAATCATCATGGTGAATTCGATTGAGAAGAGTGTCCAATACAGGAGAATAGACAATAGAATTCATCATGGTAAATTCGATTAAGAAGAGTGTCCAATACAGGAGAATGGACAATATTCTAATAAACATTCACATTCACAAGTGAATTTGACCGAAAACTCCAGCAAATAGAAATCCATTATCAAGAACTCCCTATTACCAATAACCTGAATTTGTTGCAGCAGGTGTTTCATATTCTTATATTTGAAGTTTTCTTTAGAACAACTTAATGTTTTAGAAAATATATTTACGTAGTATTCATATCATGCAGTATCATTGAGCAAAATATTTAGAGAATCAGTGTCAGCGATTAAGCTAATCTATATTAAAAAATTGGTTCAAGCACTGACATGAAGTCAGAAGCTTTTGCGCGTATGTTCTATTGTCCATTCTTCTGTATTGGACACCCCTAATCGAATTTACCATGGTAAATAGAACAATAGAACAATAGAACATACGCGCAAAAGCTTCTGACTTCATGTCAGTGCTTGAACCAATTTTTTTTTCGTGATTTTTTTAAAATTTTCTAGGGGTACGATTCTTAAAATTTTTTTTTTCGTCATTTTTTTCAAATTTTCTAGGGGTACGGTTCACACAAAATTTTAAACACGTCTTTATGTTGATTTTCTACTATTTTATTTTTTGAGTTATCAAAGAAATAATATTCCAGGTGGGTATAACTCGGAAACCGTTAGACCGATTATGCCCAAAAACGAACTCAACTCTCCTTTTCGGATACGCAACCTACCCTGAAAATTGCAAGTCTCAATCTCCTTTCGTTCGAAAGTTATCGAGGCAACGGTCACCCATCTACTGAACTCGCACAAGAATGCTCGAATCTCCAACAATATTTAACCCATCGTATTAAAACTTGAAACTTAGCAGTAGAGTTAGGTTATGAAGGCTCTTGCAAAATTTCAGCAATTTCAAACGAATGGTTACTGATATATTGAATTTTTTTTTTAATTTTCAATGATTTATTAAAAATTTTATACAAATGCTATCCTCACCAAATTTTGCAAACATTTTTGCGTTGGCATGCTACAACTAATAATCATGTTTGAATCCAATCGGTTCAGTATTTTTCGAGTTAATGAGGAACAAAAAACCACCAAATTTCAGAAAATTTCAGATTGCTATAACTCTAAAACCGTTTGGCCGATTATGCTCATAAACAAACTAAAATGTCGCGTTCTGGTGCACATCCTAACCTGAAAATTTCAAGCCGCTATCTCATTCCGTTCTCAAGTTATCGTGACAACAAAAATATTTTTTAATGATTTTTTTGAAATTTTCTAGCCATACGATTCAAACAAAATTTCACAAACGTGCTTAGGTTCATATTCTACAACTACCCACTAAGTTTCAATTTGATCGGAATTATATTGGTTGAAAACAAAATTATTACTCGGAAACCAGTGGGCCGATTATGCCCATTAACGAACCTGTCCGTCGTATTAGGATGCGCCACCTACCCTGAAAATTTCAAGTCGCTAGCTCTTTTCGTTCTCAATTTATCGTGGCAACGGACGGCCGTACGGCCGGACGGCCGGACGGACAGAATCAAATTTGACCTCGAATTCTTCATTGGGGAGTCGAACTCAATCGTTTGAGACCATTTTCGTCAAAAAATTCGAAAGTTACAGACATTTGGGCAAAACTATAACGCGATGTTCCCCAGAACATACGCGAAAAAAATGGTTCAAGCACTGACGTGAAGTCAGAAGCTTTTGCGCGTATGTTCTCTTGTCCATTCTCCTGTTTTGGACACTCTTACTCGAATTTACCATGGTGAATTCTATTGTGTGTTCTCCTGTATTGGACACTATTAATCGAATTCGATTAAGTGAAATTGATTTTAGAAATGTATATCCTGATCAAGGAAATCCTTAAGTTCCACAGAATACGATATGGTTCCAACAGGATGGAGCACCACCACATTACCAACGCGATGCCCGGCAGTACCTCGACGCAATATCTCCAAATCGGTGGATACGAAGGCGAGGAACGATTGAATGACCAGTGCGATCCCCTGATCTTAACCCATTAGATTTCTTTTTGTGAGGATATGTAAAGAGCATTGTGTACAAAACTCAACCCCTTGATTTGAATGATCCAAAAGATCCAATAACGCTTGCGGTTAGATCGATCACTCCTGAGATGTTGAATAATGTTGGAAGAAATTTTTATTTCAAGTTAGGATGTTGCCAAGGCGTTCGAGGTGAGCACTTTGAACATCTACTCCATTAACATTCACAATTTTTTTGCTATATTTTGAATTATATTTCAGTTTTTGATATTGTACCGAATGTCGCTAAGCACTTGATTTTAATTTTTTTTTATTTGATTTTTGCAATGAACATGAAAGTGAAGCATTTCTGAATGGAGAATGAAGAGATCTTTCAAATTTGTATCACAAGCCCATACTTCCTATTTGAAAAATTGGGGGTTGTACATACCAGACTTTCGAAGAGGGTAGAAGTTAGGGTTAGGGTTAGGAAGAAGAATGATAATTTGAATTTGACATGTTTCGGGGTTTTCCGTAAATATAAGGTGTATTAAAAAGAAAACCATTATTTTTACAATAGACGGATTTAGTTATATGTATCTCGCGTTGTATAAGTCCGATCAGGTTCCATTGGATGGCGTTAGAAAGATGAGATTTTGTACTACAAAAGCTTCCTTGACTGTTCTATGATCAGTTTAGTTTGAGCGTGCGTCTAAGATGGACACCAGCAAAGAGAAAATAAGTAATATTTCACAGTTTTTCTTCGATAAACGCGAAAATGCGAGCCAGGCGGCTGAAAATGTAAATAGCGTTTATGGTCCTGATATTATAACAGCCAATCAAGCGCGATTTGGTTTCGTCAATTCCGTTCCGGTAATTTCTATGTCAAAGATGCACCACGGAATCGAAGGCCAATTGTCGAAAATGTCGATAAGCTCATGGACATTGTCGAGTCCGACCGTCATGCAAGCACTGCTTCGATTGCCCAAGAGTTTGCACAAAACACCGTTTACAACCATTGGAATAAGGCTGGACCCAAGAAGAAGCTAGATGTATGGGTGCCACAGGAGTTATCGAAAACAAACCTCATTGGCTGAATTTCCATCTGCGAGACGCTGATGAATCGCAACAAAATTGACCCATTTCTGAAGCGGTTGGTGACTGGTGATGAAAAGTGGACCACCTACGGCAACGTCAAGTAAAAACGGTTGCGGTAGACACGCGGTGAACCAGCGGAAACGGGGAAGCTAGGATTGACGGCCAGGGAGGTTATGCTGTGTGTTTGGTGGGATTGGCAGGGAAATATCTACTATTAGCTGCTCACCTCCGGCAAATCTGTTAACTCGGAACTGCACTGTCAACAATTGGACCGTCTGAAGGACACAATCCCTCAGAAGAGGTCTGCTATGGCTAATAGGAGAGGAATTGTGTCTCATTAGGACAATGCCAGGCCACATACATCGATAATGACTGGCCAGAAGATCTGGCAACTTCGTTGAGAGATTCTTATGCATCCACCTTATAGTCCAGACCTGGAACCAAGTGATTACCATCTGTTCCTGTCCATGGCGAACAATTTTGCTGGTGAAAAATTCGCTTCAACAGAGCCGTGTGAAAATCAACTGTCTCAATTTTTTGCCAATAGGGATGAGGGCTTCTATGAGAGGGGCACAAAGTTATTTCCTCCAAAATGGCGACAAGTTATAGAACAAAAAGGCGCATATTTGATCTAAATCGGATCATTTTAACTATGGTAATTATGGCTTTCAATTAAATGCAAAAATGATGGATTTCATTTTACTACACCTCATATGATATGTACAGTGACTAAGATAATGAATTTATTCTATTTGGCTTTTCCACACTGTATACCAAAACAAATGCATCGAGCACGGAGAGATCATGTCACGGTTTTTCTCAGTACTCACGTAATTTCCTTAGTAGTATATGCTTAGTCGATAGATTAAACAATATCGATTCATCACTATGTTATTCATCATTATGTTATATTTATCAGGCGTGATTTCTAGAAATGCAATGTTTATCAATCGGAGGGTTATCTGAATGAAAATATTCGGGGTCTATAAGAACAATTGCCTAGTTGTAGGATATTTTGAATTTCTTCCGAGAACAAACATCGATCAATGGATTGAAAATTATTCTTTCAATATTTAGTTATCTGTATGTATATCAGAAACAAAGAAGTATCTTCATTTGATTCCATTATAAATATAGAAACTTAATGAAACCACGACTAGAACTTGTTGACTCCAATTGCTCATAACGATATTATTCCCATTCATAAATCGTAAGCATGTGATTTAAAATTATCAGGAAGATTTTTGAAAATATTTTCACGGATAACAGCGACCATATACATACATATATACTATTACGCGAAAAGCTGGAAGGTTAATAGGTTTCGATGATGCGAGTTAAGTGAACATTTGGGCTGGAGTCAAATCAACATGTTGAAAAGGGAACCAGTGTGGAGTATAACTACCGAATAACATTTAGATTTTTGAAATAACAGCGTTAAAAAAATCTTAAAAAGTGGGAAAGCCCTATGGACAGGAGGTTTGGCGCTCTTGTTCAAACTTTGTCAAATCATATCTCCAAATCATTGGTTTCTTAGAGTTGGGAATGATATCAATGGATTCTTGTGATAGAACTGCATCATAAAAAAATAAATTCGAAACGTAGGTCTATGACTCATCTCATCTCCGAAAGTATCAGTTTGTTTGAGTTGAGAATGATATCACTGGATTCTTATGATGAAACAGCATCTTGAAAAAATTGAATTTGAAATTTGTAATGTAAAAAAAAATTTTTTTCGTTACCCCGAAAGGCGACTTTGCCCAATATCGAACTCAACCGAGTAATTTATCTCCCTACCTACCCTGAAATTTTCTGGCACATTCTGTTCGAGAGTTATCATGTTAACGGAAGGACGGCCAACCGGCCGATCGGCCGGACAGAATCGATGTTGAACACAGGTTCTTGGTCAGTTAGTCGAACCAAAACGTTGCAGACCATTTTCAGCCAAAAAAAGTTGCTTGAATTGGCTCAGATTCGAATATTTTGAGTTATTCAGTAAATAACATAACAATTTCGGATTGGTATAACTCCTAAACTGTTTGCCCGATTGCGCCTATTACGATCTTAAATGCCGTATTTGGATGCGCAACCTACCCTGAAAATTTCAAGTCGCTATCTCTTTCTGTTTTCAAGTTATCTTGGGAAACATAATCCGCCGTATTCACAAAGCATTGTTAAGTGTTTGAATTTCCGTTAAGTCCTAACTGAGGTCCTCAGTTAAGGATAAATTTGAATCGCAACCTCAGTTAACGTATTTGACGGTGGTGAAACAGGCCTGTTTTACCACCTTTATTCCTTATTGTCCCTTATTATCCCCAATTTATCCTTAACTGAGGACCTCAGTTAGGACTTACGGAGATTGAATGCTTTGTGAATACGGCGGTATATTTTTTAATATTTAAAAAAAAAATTACTGCTACGATCCTCACAAAATTTCACATACGAAGATATGTCTAATGATTATTCTTATTATTATTATAAATACAACTCTTCCACATGAACTTATTTTTATCGGTTTCGATAGCAATGTTTTTAGGACCCATCCATGAACAAGCGTGCAAAGGCTGACTTAGTCTTTCCAATTTTTGGCGCTCTTTCGAAACAGAGTGCTTATCAATATGCCCAAATGTCTGTAATTTTCAAATTTTTGGATGAAAAGGGTCTTAAACGATTTGGTTCGACTCAATGATCAAGAATCCATGGTCAAAATTGATTCTGTCCGGCCGGCCATCCAGCCGTCCGTCCGTTAACATGATAACTCTCGAACGGAATGAGCTAGACAGTTGAAATTTTCAAAGTAGGTTTGGGAGATAACTCGGCTAAGTTCGTTAATGGGCAAAATCAGCCGGATAATTTCGGAGTAACAAAAACAAATTTTTTTACATTACTAATTTTTTTTAATTCAATTCTTTTTAAGATGCAGTTTCATCATAAGAATCCTCTGATACCATTTTCAACTTTAACAAATCAATACTTTCGGACATATGATTTTTCAAATTTTCAATATTAAATCGTAACTCTATGACTTCACAGAATGCTGTATCGAAAATGAATGTCCGTATATATGAATTTCATCTGTGTGCAAACATTTTATCATTGTCATCTACAGATAAGAGACATGTCAAACAAAGTATGATTGAATGCAAAATGACCAATGAAATAACCTCAGCTATCGTAGATAGCTCTTGGATAAGCCATATGATGATGGTGATGGAATTATAATTATAGTTTGGTAAGTTAATCAAATTTTGTTCAGAATATCTCCAGTAAAAACAAAACTGGAATATTGGCTAAGTTTCAATTGATATAATATACTTTTCATATGTAGTAGATTAGAGGAATGAATATCTCGGTTCTAAGTTCGTTATTGGGTAGAATCGGTCTGGTGGTTTCGGATTAATAATTTTTTGCACTCTTGTTGAATTTAAATCTCCTGACCACAGAGCTTTCCCAGTTTTTTGAATGTGTGCGTTACTAAAGGAATTGTATTTATCAATATTCTGCACTTCATTGCTGCGCCACTGAGTATAGCACATATGGCTCCCTTTGAGCTGTGTATGATCCAGAAGCATATTTATCATCTCATTATGCATCTCCCCGTTCTGCTGACATCCATTTAAATAGAGTACAAAGCACACAAAAAATAAACGTACGTGGAGAACGTTTCACCGACCGACACCGGTTCCATTTTGCAGTTTGATGCAATGAAATTTACAACCCGTAATTGAATTAAAAACTCCAAATTGAATTCGAAACAGGAATATGGCAACTAAATTATGAGAAAATGTTATTGTTAATTAAGAGCTTCGAAGTTTAGGTTTGGATTATTATTTTCTCAAATAAATATCCCTTGATCGAATTGAAATTTTACCATTTTTTAAATTTTCACAGCTTTCGATTTAAAGCAGGTAGGGGTATTTTTCAGTTGTGGAATTTGTATCCATTAAATGTATGTCTTGTCTCCACGATTTATTCCACCCTTAACCTGGCCACTTTTTCGCTTTACTACTACTCCCACTTGTGATAATTATAATAACGCTTATTGTTTAAAAAAAACAAGAAAAAATTTACAGATATCTGCATCGAAACAAACTTCAGATTAAAAAATTGGTTCAAGCACTGACATGAAGTCAGGAGCTTTTGCGCGTATGTGCTATTGTCCATTCTTCTGTATTGGACACCCTTAATCGAATTTACCATGGTAAATTATGTTGTCCATTCTCCTGTATTGGACACTCTTAATTCAAATTTACCATGGTAAATTCGAATTAAGTGTCCAATACAGGAAAATGGACGACATAATTAAACATGGTATATTCGATTAAGGGTGTCCAATACAGAAGAATGGACAATAGAACATATGCGCAAAAGCTTCTGACTTCACGTCAGTGCTTGAACCAATTTTTTTTTCGTGATTTTTTTTCAATTTTCTGGAGGCGCGGTTCTTAAAATTTTTTTTTTCGTCATTTTTTTCAAATTTTCTAGGCTTACGGTTCTTGCAGAATTTTAAACACGTCTTTGTGTTGATTTTCTACTACTAGTTACCAAGCTTCAATTCAATCGAATATTTATTTTTTGAGTTATCAAGGAAGCAATATTCCAGGTGGATATAACTCGGAAACCGTTAAACCGATTATGTCCAAAAACGAACTCAACTCTCCCTTTCGGATACGCAACCTACCCTGAAAATTGCAAGTCCCTATCTCCTTTGGTTCGAAAGTTATCGAGGCAACGGTCACCCATCTACTGAACTCACACAAGAATGCTCGAATCTCCAACAATATTCAACCGATCGTGTTAAAACTTGAAACTTGGCAGTAGATTTAGGTAGTGAACGCTCTTGCAAAATTTCAGCAATTTCAAACGTAAAGTTACTGATATATAGAATTTTTTTTTTATTTTCCATGATTTATTAAAAATTTTCTACAAATGCTATCCTCACCAAATTTCGCAAACATTTTCGCGTTGGCATTCTACAACTAATAACCATGCTTGAATTCAATCGGTTCAGTATTTTTCGAGTTAATGAGGAACAAAAAACCACCAAATTTCAGATTGCTATAACTCTGAAACCATTTGGTCGATTATGCTCATAAACAAACTCAAATGTGGCATTTATATGCACAACATAACCTAAAATTTTTCAAGCCGCTATCTTTTTCCGTTCTCAGGTTATCGTGACAAAAAAAATATTTTTCAATAATTTTTTTTAAATTTTCTAGCCATGCGATTCACCCAAATTTTCACAAACATGCTAAGGTTCATATTCTACAACTACTCACCAAGTTTCAATTCGATCGGATTTATATTGGTTGAAGACAAAATTATTACTCGGAAACCACTAGGCCGATTATGCCCATTAACGAACTTGTCCGTCGTATTGTGATGCGCGACCCACTCTGAAAATTTCAAGTCGCTAGCTCTTTTCGTTCTCAAATTATCGTGGCAACGGACGGCCGGACGGACAGAATCAAATTTGACCTCGAATTCTTCATCGGGGAGTCGAACTAAATCCTTTGAGACCAATTTCGTCAAAAAATTCGAAAGTTACAGACATTTGGGCAAAACTATAACGCGATGTTCCCCAGAACATACGCGCAAAAAAGCACTGACGTGAAGTCAGTACTCTTTGGCGCGCGTGTTCACGGTGGCTAATTTGAATTGAATGATGAGTACTTCAAGCTCAGTGGAGAGAGCGAGCCGAAGATCTATCCAAAGGATAGTGGACACCATTCACTGTCGGTTCAAAAATTAACAGTGCTGTATCTAAGCTGCCATCAGGAAAGAGTAACAAAGTTGGAAAAGAACACAACTGACCCTCCTTAGTCGCACAAGCTCCTAGAAGATTTGGGAGGGTCAGTACAATCCTTATCATGTTTATAGCACGCGCGCTAAAGCAGATTGACCTTTTACACTTTTTCTTTCATTGTTAAGTCACTCTGCTTTTGCGCGCATGCCCTCCCAAATCTTCTAGGAGCTTGTGCGACTAAGGAGGGTCAGTTGTGTTCTTTTCCAACTTTGTTACTCTTCCATGATGGCAGCTTAGATACAGCACTGTTAATTTTTGAACCGACAGTGAAGGGTCTCCACTATTCTTTGGGTAGATCTTCGGCTCACTCTATCTAATGAGCTTGAAGTACTCATCATTCAATTCAAATTAGCCACCGTGAACACGCGCGCTAAAGAGTACTGACTTCACGTCAGTGCTTTTTTTTGTTTTTTTCAAGTTCCTTTAACAAATATAGCTATCAATACAGTTTGGCTGTTAGCTTTACCGTAGATCAAAAAAAATTGAGGTTGTGGGACCTCCGTTAGGAAAACAATTTCCTCTTCTCCAAATCCTAACGTATTTTAATATAGATCTACCGAATATAGTTATTTATAAATTCACCTCAGGGCTACCATTCAGACATTTCAACTCAGAAACAACGCTATTTCCCCCAAACTGACTTGTGTCCGTGCACTGAATTGACATGACTATTATTTTAAAACCTCACAATATCGGCTCATTACTCCCAACATAACCCAAACAACCCAAAACCATTCACTTCTCGTCTGAGCATGCGCAATATACTCGTGGCTGCAAATCCTCCCAAAATTACACACCTCACAAAAAACTCCAATTCTCCAACACTAGTGGTTCAGAAGATATCGCTTCTTGAATCCACGCATGCGCAGACCCTCACCAGGGGATTCTATAGAGGAATAGCATCCGCCACCCCAAAATCCCAATCCTCTCTGACGAAAGCACCAGCAGTTAAATCACTGATGGTCTGCTCATGCGCATAACGAAAAATGCCCGTAAGGGGTAACATCACTTTCGAAATTAGCCCCAGGGCCACGGTACGGACACTTTAACTCGGAAACAACGCTACATCTCCCAAACTGACTTGTCCTTGCACTGGATTGCATTGAATATTCTTTCGAAACCTCACAATATCGGCTCAGCACTCCCAACATAACCCATACAACCCAAAAATAGTCCCTTCTCTTCTGCGCATGCGCAATCTACTTGCGGCTAAAAGTCCTCTCGAAATCACACACCTTACAAAAATCTCCGATTCTCCAACACTAATGGTTCAGGAGATATCACATCTTTAATCCACGCATGCGCATACCGTTTTCAAAATTTGCCCCAGGGCCACGATACGAACACTTTAACTCGGAAACAACGCTACATCCTCCAAACTGACTTGTCCTTGAACTGAATTGCTATGAATATTCTTTTAAAACCTCACAATATCGACTCAGCACTCCCAATATAACCCATCCAATTAAAAAACAGTCACTTCTCTTCTGCGCATGCACAATCTACTCGCGGCTAAAAGTCCTCTCAAAATAACACACCTTACAAAAAACTCCGATTCTCCAACACTAGTGGTTTGGGAGATATCGCATCTTCAATCTACGCATGCGCAGACCCTCATCAGAGATCTGGATTCTATGGAGAAATAGCATCTGCCACCCCAAAACCCCAATCCTCTCTGACGAAAACTACAGCAGTTAAATGACTTCTCATCTGCGCATGCGCACAACGAAAAATGCCCGGAAAAGGCAGCATTAACCTCGAAAAAATAGGTTCTGGCATTTTAAGCAAAGTATTCCGCAAAATAGTAGTAATTTTTTGATTTTTTTCATGTCACGTGATCTTCACGAAATTTTGCGAAAGTGTTTGCATTGGTCTTTTGCATCTAACTACTGAGTTTCAATTCAATCAGGTCTTTTTTTTTCAAGTTATCGTGAAAACCAAATTTCAAAATTTTTGAATTTTTTTTTGCCACTTTAGGGCCCTCCGGTCATAACAAAACTTCGCAGACGTATGAAGGTAATGATTTTACAATTTGGTGCCAAATTTCAGAAAGATAGAGTGATCGGTTCCGGAAATATTCATAAAAAACGTTTTGACTAAAAACGGCCTTAACTCCGAAACCGCTTGGTGGATTTCGCCCGTTAACGAACTTTTTCGAGACATACACGCTACAAAACAACCCTGCAAATGTCATTGCTCTAAGACGTTCCGTTCGAGAGTTATCGCGCTAACGGCCGGCCAGCCGGCCGGACCGCACGGACAGAATTGAATTTGACCTCGAATTCTTCATCAGGGAGTCGAACCCAATCGTTTGAGACCATTTTCGAAAAAAAATTCGAAAAATACAGAAATTGTGATGAAATGATAGCCTGCTGTTCCTTGCGGAACACGTGCGCAAAAATTATATTTGAAAACTAAGCCTTACCTTTGAATGTACTTTTTGATTGACTCAAACCATTTTGAAACAAAAATGTCTGGAATTCAACCATTCTGCCCTCTCACCTATATATCACACACTATTCTAACAACCAACAGACGAATTAAAGATCACTAAATGTGACTGATCGCTGTATTACAAAGTTTTCAGATTCGCATTTCGTTATAATGGCCAATGGGGTGGGGTACGTCAACCTATACGGTCAGGATGCGAGCTATAATAAACACTTATTCAAGTATAATGAGGATTTATTATTAATTAATAAATCTTGCTTCAATCATAATTTAATAAATGTTTGTTTGACAGAAATAAGGACCGTTTTTACTTCAAATAAGATTTGTTTGGTCGAAATGAATTATTTGTTTATAGTTAATAATATTTTTGAACATGACATTTCTAGATTACATTTATTTACCGATAAAATACCAGTTTGATTATTAATAAATCATGCCCAAATAAATGGAATATATCTGAGAAATAAGGTTTATATCAAGTTGTTCTAACTATTAATAATATTTATTAATAATTAATAAAATTTATTTATGACAAATGAAACTGTCCCAAATAAAGAGTTATTAATTATTAACCCTAACATTTCTCTCAGTGAGGACAAATAACTACTTCTTCTATCGATATATAGAATTTATTTAAATTCTTACAAATGATCATCACTTAATATGATACAACATTTATTCAGGATTAATTTCATTCAATATTGCTGAAGAAATATGTATTTCATTGAAATAAATATAGTTCAGTGCTAATAAAGTATCGAGTAATAATTAATAAGCATCATTACTGTTGAGTATTTTGTTTAATATTAAAATTCGCTTGTTAAATATTAATAAAGCTGGTAAGTATTAAGTTTTCTGTTATGCATTTTATCTTTCCATCTGATAATCATTAATAAATATTGTTTATATTCAACCAATGTCCAATAAAAATAGTATTTGAATTTTGAATTTAGTATTAAATGACGTAATTTTTTAAATCTATGAACGATTAAAATAAACACGCATTATTTCAGCTGAAATTCGTTTATATTCACAACAATTGTTTCGTCAATTACATCTTAATTAATTGACGAAACAATTGTTGTGAAAATAAACAAATTTTAGCGGAAATAAAGTGTTTACTTTTAACGTTCATAATGAATTTCTGTCAAGTAAAGACCGAAACAATCAAAAACTCAATATATCTGTAATAATGGGATCTATAACCTTAGAATCCTCTGGACTTTTGAATATAACTCTCAGAAGAGAATGATCTATTTCATTGGCTACAAAAAATATAAAAAAGCGTTATGACTACATAAATAGACTTGTTGCATCCTGCAAAGAAATTCACTTTTGGACTTTTGCTAGATCTTCGTTTTCAACAGAACATTTACCATTCAATTATAAGTGGATATCGGATTAGATCTACTCTACCGTTGAAAATCTTGAGAATATGGCAACAGTGATTATAAAAAAGCACTGACGTGTAGTCAGTACTCTTTGGCGCGCGTGTTCACGGTGGCTAATTTGAATTGAATGATGAATACTTCAAGCTCAGTGGATAGAGCGAGCCGAAGATCTACCCAAAGGATAGTGGACACCATTCACTGTCAGTTCAAAAATAAAGAGTGCTGTATCTAAGATGCCATCAGGATAGAGTAGAAAAGTTGGAAAAGAACACAACTGACTCTCCTTAGTCGCACAAGCTCCTAGAAGATTTGGGAGGGTCAGTACAATCCTAAACATGTTTATAGCACGCGCGCCAAAGCAGATTTACTTTTTACACTTTTTCATTCATTGTTAAGTCAATCTGCTTTTGCGCGCGTGCTATAAACATGATTAGGATTATACTGACCCTCCCAAATCTTCTAGGAGCTTGTGCGACTAAGGAGAGTCAGTTGTGTTCTTTTCCAACTTTGGTACTCTATCCTGATGGCAGCTTAGACACAGCACTGTTAATTTTTGAACCAACAGTGAACGGTTTCCACTATCGTTTGGGTGGATCTTCGGCTCGCTCTATCCACTGAGCTTGAAGTATTCATCATTCAATTCAAATTAGCCACCGTGAATACGCGGGCCAAAGGGTACTGACTTCACGTCAGTGCTTTTTTTTTTTCAAGTTCCTTTAACAAATATAGCTATCAATACAGTTTGGCTGTTAGCTTTACCGTAGATCGAAAAAAATTGCGGTTGTGGGACCTCCGTTAGGAACGCAATTGCCTCTTCTCCAAATCCGAACGTATTTTGATATAGATCTACCGAATATAGTTATTTATAAGCTCGCCTCAGGGCAACCATACAGACATTTCAATCCAGAAACAACGCTATCTCCCCCAAACTGACTTGTGTTTAAAACCTCACAATATCGGCTCATTGCTCCCAACATAACCCAAACAACCCAAAACCATTCACTCCTCGTCTGCGAATGCGCAATATACTCGTGGCTGCAAGTCCTCCCAATATTACACACCTCACAAAAAACTCCGATATTCCGACACCTGTGGTTCAGGAGATATCGCTTCTTGAATCCAAGCATGCGCAGACCCTCATCAGAGGATTCTATAGAAGAATAGCATCCGCCACCCCAAAACCCCAATCCTCTCTGACGAAAGCACCAGCAGTTAAATCACTGATGGTCTGCTCATGCGCATAACGAAATATGCCCGTAAGGAGTAACATCAGTTTCGAAATTAGCCCCAGGGCCTCGGTACGGACACTCTAACTCGGAAACGACGCTACATCCCCCAAACGGACTTGTCCTTGTACTGAATTGCCATGAATATTCTTTTAAAACCTCACAATATCGGCTCAGCACTCCCAACATGACCCATACAACCCAAAAACAGTCACTTTTCTTCTGCGCATGCGCAATCTACTTGCAGCTGCAAGTCCTCCCAAAATCACACACCTTACAAAAGACTCCGATACTCCAATATTAGTGGTTCGGGAGATATTGCATCTTGAATCCACGCATGCGCAGATCTTCACCAGTGGATTCTATGGAGGAATAGCATCCGCCCCCCCAAAACCCCAATCCTCTCTGACGAAAACTTCAGCAGTTAAATCACTGATGGTCGGCTCATGCGCATAACGAAAAATGCCTGTAAGGGGTAACATCAATTTCAAAATTAGCCCCAGGGCCACGCTACGGACACTTTAACTCGGAAACAACGCTACATGCCCTAACCTGACTTGTTCATGCACTGAATTGCTATGAATATTCTTTTAAAACCTCAAAATATC
This sequence comes from Halyzia sedecimguttata, assembly GCA_937662695.2. NCBI lineage: Eukaryota > Metazoa > Arthropoda > Insecta > Coleoptera > Coccinellidae > Halyzia > Halyzia sedecimguttata. Next base: position 793,984 of record OW569416.2, on the reverse strand, counting down.
GACTCAGCACTCCCAACATAACCCATCCAACCCAAAACCATTCATTTCTCGTCTGCGCATGCGCAATCTACTTGCGGCTGAAACTCCTCCCAAAATCACAAACCTTACAAAAAACTCCGATTCTCCAAAACTAGTGGTTCAGGAGATATCGCATCTTGAATCCACGCATGCGCAGACCCTCACCAGGGGATTCCATAGAGGAATAGCATCCGCCACCCCAAAACTTCAATCCTCTCTGAACACCAGTTAAATGACTGATGGTCTGCTCATGCGCATAACGAAAAATGCCTGTAAGGGGTAACATCAATTTCAAAATTAGTCCCAGGGCCACGGTACAGACACTTTAACTCGGAATGCACTGAATTGCTATGAATATTCTTTTAAAACTTCACAATATCGACTCAGTCACTTCTCATCTGCGCATGCGCACAACGAAAAATGCCCGGAAAGGGCAGCATGAACCTCACGTGATCTTCACGAAATTTTGCAAAAGTGTTTGCATTGGTCTTTTGCATCTAACTACTGAGTTTCAATTTAATCAGATCAGTATTTTTCGAGTTATCGTGAAAACAAAATTTTGAAATTTTTGAAATTTTTTTTTTGCCTTTTTAGGGCCGCCCGGTCAAAACAAAACTTCGCAGGCATATAAAGGTCATGATTCTACGATTTGGGGCCAAATTTCAGAAAGATCGAGTGCTCGGTTCTGGAAAAATTCATAAAAAACGTTTTGACTAAAAACGGCCTTAACTCCGAAACCGCTCGGTGGATTTCGCTCGTTAACGAACTTGTCCGAGATATTTACGCTACAAAACTACCCTGCAAATTTCAACGCTCTAAGTCGTTCCGTTCGAGAGTTATCGTGCTAACGGTCGGCCGGACCGGACGGACAGAATTGAATTTGACCTCGAATTCTTCATCAGGGAGTCGAACCCAATCGTGTGAGACCATTTTCGAAAAAAATTCGAAAAATACAGACATTGTGAGGAAATGATAGCACGCTGTTCCTTGCGAAACACGCGCGCAAAAATGGACAGGATATAGGAACTGCAAAGGAAGAAGCCGAACTTGGTGCTATAGCTCATCAGCGCGTATCGCCAATTGTAATAGAGATTTTTAGCATGAGACAGAATGCTGTTCATCTATTGGACCCAAAGAGTAACAAAATCTGTTAATTTGTAATAAGGGATTATTTCTCATCAACCCCTGAATAACACCAACAAGTCAAATGCAGATTGTTCATTGTTAATAAATCCTATATTTTGAGTGAATAAATCATGAACTGGTAGAGGTTTGATAATAGTTTATTAACAAAAGGCAAATATCTGTTAATTACCAGTTGGAAGTTTGTTTCCAATGAATATATATGTCTCATATTTGATGATATCATTGATTAATATAAAATACATAATACCAATGCATATTAAAGATTATTAAATACCTTGTGAATGAATATTTTATTCCCTATGAATGCATGTTTCTGAAGACATAATTTAACAATTAATGAATATATCAAATATAAATTTGCCGTTATAACTGTGAATAAATAACCTTCTGATAAGGGCTTTATTAATGATTTCTCTCTGGATTTCTGGATTTCTCTCAGTATGGAAAATATCATTTTTCGAAGGATTTGCCTTAGTTGGAATATGGAATAATGAAGCACTAAACCTTCATGGAAGTTTGCCCTTATGGGGGACGTGGAAATATCCAAATTTATTTGAATGTAGGCAGTGTACATAGGGAATTGGAGTTTCCATCCTCATATAATTGGATGTTTGAGGAGTATTTGGAACCCTCTGGCACGGAAGTGTCGACGAAGAATTTTTCCCCCACAGTCCTTGGAGTAGAAACTGAGTGTAGGTATTTGGGAACAATCAGATCCTTTTAAGGTTGTAAGAACTAAGACACTCATTCCGCTACTGAGCACTCTATACGTGGCAAATTGTATGCAAAATATCCTTGTATATTGTGTTGTGTATACGAGGTCCTTTAACTTGATTATTTACCATAATAATTGAATGATTGCACAATTTGCTACGTACCTCAAATAAGTTTTCTTCCTGAGTATTAAAGGTAATATAATAGTTCTTCTTGATTAATTACTTATTCATATATCATTATATATCCAAATATTTATTTGTCCTAAATTATGGGTTTATTTGGGTTTCGAAAGTAAATACACAGGGTGTAAAAAAAATTAACTTATTTGTTATATAGAACTGTTTCGAATTCATACCCTTGAGAGGATAACCTAATTTGCAGTCTTCAATTTTACCTACCAAATCGAAATACACATATTTTGTAAAGTTGTAATAAATCATTAGTGGTACAAACACCACAACTTTTTCAACCCCGTATGATAACTACATGTTCTTGAAACAAACAACCCGTTTCATAAATTATTCCGACTCACAGATAACTCGGGGTCCGACCATGGAAAAATTATTTTAGATTTCAATTAATTCCTATACGAAATTACTGAACCTACGAAATATATAAAAGAGATAAAATTTTTCCATAATAGATATTTCTTTCGGAAAATATTTTCACTTTTCAAATTTCACGAATGTCTGGAAAGTTATTGAAGAATTTAAAGAAGGGGTAGTTTGTTTCAATCCCAAGTGTATAGTGTAGGGGTTTGAAAAAATAGTAGTACTTGTACCACGTATAGTATATTACAACTTCCCAAAAGCTATGTGTCTGAGTGTTTTGTTTCGGTAGATAAAAATCAATTCATTCTTCCAAGGGTTACAACTCAGCCAGGGGTTTGAATTCATAATAGTTCCATATAATTGTTGGAATTATAATATTTTCACCCTTGTAAATAATAGACTTAAGACTAGTTTAACTCGTGCAGATGAAGTTGAATGACGTTCGAACAGATATTTTAGACGCATTTCTGAATTACATCCCTGTCTGAAGAAAATCTAAAACATCCCCATGATATTAGACGTGAGAGCTGGAGGCGTCGATCTTAATTAATCAGTCTGGATATTTGAGTACTTTTCTCTGAAGTGAAAGTGCCTAATACCATTTCCATGTTTAGATATCACCTAAGTCTTGGAATATCCGTCGTTGGCGACCAGTTCTTAGAAGTCAATAACGCTTCCTATATCGTTCCCATGCAACCCCATTGGTTGTATCAAAGTATCGCAAGGTAGAGGACCTACCAATCAGGTTTAACCACTACTGTGGTAGTACAGCCCTTAGGTCATGGAGGGGGTTAAGAAAGTAGCGGGGTTGATCAGGAGTAGAACAGGAAGAAGGTCGATGGTGGCCAGCCGAGTCCGATTGACTTGTGACGGTGTTCGTGGTACGTTGGAATAGTTAAGGAAGTTGATACCTACTTAGACAAATAACTGATTAGAGGTTTGAGTCTTATTATACAGTAGAGACTTACAACGTACAAGTATAGAGTATCTAGTGTCAGGAACCTCAATAATCGACGGTATTTAATGTGACGGCGAAGTTAAAGTTTGTAGATTTGTGTAAATAAAGCTGTACCTATTAGCATACAGTGTTGTATTTATTGCAAAGTGTGAATGTAGACAATTATAAAAATCCTACATAATAAACTAGTTCCATTTTTGGACAAGGAATCACCTCTTGAAATTGTTGTTGTTTGACACGATTTATTCATAGATAATGAAGTTTATTATTAGATCAGAAGGGTATATTTCCATTCAATAACGAATCATTAATAATAATAAATTGTTGTTATTTATGCGAATACTATTATCTTCTACAATGAATATCAATAATTTCATAATAAACGCAGATATATTTCTATTTCAGAAGGGAATATCTATATATAAAACAAGCCCTGTGGACAGGAGCTTTCTGGCGCTCTAGTTCAAACAGACAAATTATATGTCCAAAAGTATTGGTTTCTCAGAGTTGAGAATTATATCAATGTATTCTTATGATATAACTGCATCATAAAGGAAATTCAATTCAAATAATAGTTTATTTATCAAGATTAAATGTGCAATCTGAGAATGAGAACTGCACCATGGAAGAAACCGAATTAAAATAGCTGAAATGAATTTGACTCTCTCTTATAGAACTAGGATGAAATATACGAGTATGAACACAGATCATATAATAAAGCTTAGATAGAATATTTATAGCATTCTGTGAAAACATAGAAGTACGATTCATTATTGAAATTCAGAACTTCATCTTAGCAGAAATTGAATTCAAACATCATAGAAGAATTTAAATTCAACAAGAGTGCCAAAAATTATCAATCCAAAACCAATAGACGAATTCTCGCCAACAACGAACTCATCCGAGATATTCATTCCTCAATTCTATGATGAACGATAATATATATCTTTCCTAAAATCTACCCCAATACACCAATATTCCAGTTTTGTTTTTAGTGGAGATATTCTGAACTCAATATTATTAACTTACCATTACCATTCCCATCATCATATGGATTGACCATCGGCATGAAAATATCAACCAACAAAAAGTATGATATTAAATTAGAATTATTATATTTATAGGATTGCTGGAATGAATGACAATGAGACAACGTCATGTCTCACGAAATGATTTGACATTATAACAATTCATAGAATACCCACAGAATAATTCTATCATTGTGTGAAAACGTAGAAATACGATTTACATTGAAATTTTGAAAAATCATATCTCCGAAAGTATTAGCTTGTTAGAGTTAAAAATAATATGAATGCATTATTATGGTAAAACTGCTTATTGAAAAAAATTAAATTTGGAATTTGTTTTGTAAAAAATAATTTTTTTTTGATACTCCGAAACCATCTGTTTGATTTTGCCCAATAACGAACTCAGCCGAGATATTTATCCCCCAAACCTACTCTGAAAATTTCAACTGTCTAGCTCATTCCGTTCGAGAGTTATCGTGCCTACGGCTGGCCGGACGGCCGGACAGAATGAATTTCGACTACGGATTCTTGATCAGTGAGTCGAACCAAATCGTTTAAGACCATTTTCATCGAAAAATTCGAAAATTACAGACATTTGGGCAAATTGATAAGCACTCAGTTCCGAGGAACTAGAGCGCCAAAAATGAATCCCTATATCCCTTGGTCACGCCATCACGCGTGGACGGCTGGACTGATTTCACTATTTTTCTTCTGTTGTGTTTGTTATTGTCAGGAGATGGTTCTTATGACAGAAAAAAGTCAAAAAATTGCGCTGAAAATTAGAAAATGTAAGAATCGTTATTCAACAAAACTTAACAACCATATAATATTATTTCTAATCTAACCTTAGCGCTTTGGACCACAACAAAGCATTTACTAAATAGGTACTTTGGATGGATTCTCATAATGTATTTGTCCAAAATTATCATACAGAGTGTTTTTCTTTTAACGTCAATCGCAACTTGCTGTATTTCACGCCAATCGTACAATTTCATTCAAATGTGTTAAAAAAATATACTTTCTAGGCCTACATCATTGAAAATAAACCATCACTATACAGGGTGTTCTTCATATCACTGCACAATTGTACGCGATTGAAGTGGTTTGTGCCACAAACAAAGCATTAACTAAATAGGTACCTTGGATGGATTCTCATAATGTATTTGTCCGAAATTGTCATACAGAGTTTTTTTTTTCGACGTCAATTGGAACTTGCTGTTTTTCACGCCAATCGTTCAATTTCATTCAATTGTGTTAAAAATTATACTTTCGAGGCATACACATCATTGAAAATAAACCATTACTATACAGGGTGTTCTTTATATCACGGCACCGTTGTACACAATTGAAGTGATTTGTGCTACAAACAAAGCATTAACTAAATAGGTACCTTGGATGGATTCTCATAATGTAACAATTTTGTTTTTCCTTTGATGTATGGACATGGTGCATGGACAATTATACGTAGCTTGTTCGCGCGTCGGAAAACCGTCATCTCTGTTTATTTACGCACCACAAAACATAACAAAAAATATAGTTTATCAGAGCACTCTAAATTGATTAATATACTGTATCATAACTATGTGTGTCTGTCAAAGACAAATTGAAACCTTATAAATAACCAGTATTTCAGGAGAACTCTGTTTTGTTAGTTAGCAACATAATGCGCAATTAATCTAAAATAATAATAAAACTCCATTCATACCGAGCATTTTTTTTTAATAACTTTGGCGGTGCGAAGTTCGCCAGGCCAGCTAGTTTCATATAAATAAAGGAGAATTCATTATAAAAATTGGTTCAAGCACTGACGTGAAGTCAGAAGCTTTTGCGCGTATGTTCTATTGTCCATTCTTCTGTCTTGGACACCCTTAATCGAATTTACCATGGTTAATTATGTCGTCCATTCTCCTGTATTGGACACTTAATTCGAATTTACCATGGTAAATTTGAATTAAGAGTGTCCAATTTTTTTTTCGTGATTTTTTTTTAATTTTCTAGGGGTGCAGTTCTTAAATTTTTTTTTTCGACATTTTTTTCAAATTTTCTAGGGGTACGGTTCTAACAAAATTTTAAACACGTCTTTATGCTGATTTTCTACTACTAGTTACCAAGCTTCAATTCAAACGAATCTTTATTTTTTTAGTTATCAAGGAAATAATATTCCAGGTGGATATAACTCGGAAACCGTTAAACCGATTATACCCAAATACAAACTCAACTCTCCTTTTCGGATACGCAACCTACCCTGAAAATTACATGTCCCTATCTTCTTTCGTTCGAAAGTTATCGAGGCAACGGTCACCCATTTACTGAACTCACACAAGAATGCTCGAATCTCCAACAATATTCAACCGATTGTGTTAAAACTTGAAACTTGGCAGTAGAGTTAGGTTATGAAAGCTCTTGCAAAATTTCAGCAATTTCGAACGGATAGTTACTGATATATAGAATTTTTTTTTTATTTTCAATGATTTATTGAAAATTTTCTACAAATGCTATCCTCACCAAATTTTGCAACATTTTCGCGTTGGCATTCTACAACTAATAACCAAGTTTGAATTCAATCGGTTTAGTATTTTTCGAGTTAATGAGGAAAAAAAAACCACCAAATTTCAGAAAATTTCAGATGGCTATAACTCTAAAACCGTTTGGCCGATTATGCTCATAAACAAACTCAAATTTGGCATTCATATGCACAACATAACCTGAAATTTTCAAGCCGCTATCTTTTTCCGTTCTCAGGTTATCGTGACATAAAAAATTTTTTTTAATAATTTTTTTAAAATTTTCTAGCCTCACGATTCACCCAAAACTTCACAAACGTGCTTAGGTTCATATTCTTCAACTACCCACCAAGTTTCAATTCGATCGGATTCATATTGGTTGAAAACAAAATTATTACTCGGAAACCACTGGGTCGATTATGCCCATTAACGAACTTGTCCGTCGTATTGCGATGCGCCATCCACCCTGAAAATTTCAAGTCGCTAGCTCTTTTCGTTCTCAAATTATCGTGGCAACGGACGGCCGGACTGCCGGCCGGACAGAATCAAATTTGACCTCGAATTCTTCATTGGGGAGTCGAACTGAATCGTTTGAGACCAATTTCGTCAAAAAATTCGAAAGTTACAGACATTTGGGCAAAACTATAACGCGATGTTCCCCAGAACATACGCGCAAAAAGGAATAGGGATTGAAACTAGTACTCAGGTAATAAATTCAATGCATAAAATGTTTTCTTCTTATGGTATTCCTGAGATAAAATTTTGAAGAATTTAGCCAAAATTGGCAATTTCGACATGTTTATTCGATCCCACATAACCCACAATCAAATGGGCAAGTTGAGAGATTTGTGCAAACGACCAAAAATATAATAAAAAATGGGTTCAAGCCCTGTGGACAGGAGCTTTCTGGTGCTCTAGTTCAAACAGACAAATTATATCAATGTATTCTTATGATAGAACTGCATCATAAAGGAAATTCAATTCAAATAATAGTTTATTTATCAAGATTAAATGAGCAATCTGAGAATGAGAACTGCACCATGGAAGAAACCAAATTAAAATAGCTGAAATGAATTTGACTCTCTCTTATAGAACAGGATGAAATGTACGAGTATGAACACAGATCATATAATAAAGCTTAGATAGAATATTTATAGCATTCTGTGAAAACATAGAAGTACGATTCATTTTTGAAATTTAGAACTTAATCTTAGCAGAAATTGAATTCAAACATCATAGAAGAATTTAAATTCAACAAGAGTGCCAAAAATTATCAATCCAAAACCAATAGACGAATTCTACCCAACAATGAACTCATCCGAGATATTCATTCCTCAATTCTATGATGAACGATAATATATATCTTTCCTAAAATCTACTCCAATTCAACAATATTCCAGTTTTGTTTTTAGTGGAGATATTCTGAACTCAATATTATTTACTTACCATTACCATTCCCATCATCATATGGATTGACCATCGGCATGAAAATATCAACCAGCAAAAAGTATGATATTAAATTAGAATTGTCATATTTATAGGATTGCTGAAATGAATGACAATGAGACAACGTCATGTCTCACGAAAATAATTTGACATTATAACAATTCATAGAATACCCACAGAATAATTCTATCATTGTGTGAGAACGTAGAAATACGATTTATATTGAAATTTTGAAAATTCATATCTCCGAAAGTTTTAGCTTGTTAGAGTTAAAATTAATATGAGTGGATTTTTATGGTAAAACTGCTCATTAAAAAAAATTAAATTTGGAATTTGTTATGTAAAAAAAAAATTTTTTTTTTGTTACTCCGAAACCATCTGTCCGATTTTGCCCAATAACGAACTCATCCGAGATATTTATCCCCCAAAAAACTCTGAAAATTTCAACTGTCTAGCTCATTCCGTTCGAGAGTTACCGTGCCTACGGCCGGCCGGACAGAATGAATTTCGACCACGGATTCTTGATCAGTGAGTCGAACCAAATCGTTCAAGACCATTTTCATCGAAAAATTCGAAAATTACAGACATTTGGGCAAATTGATAAGCACTCAGTTCCGAGGAACTAGAGCGCCAAAAAGTCAATCCTTTCTGGTAGCAATTTGTATTTGTGTCTTCTAGATTTAAGAAATACACCTATTTCATACAGCTTACCTTGTCCGTCACAGTTGAGGTTTGGAAGAATTTTGAGAATTTGTGTTCCAGTTTATGTTAAAATTTTTAAACCAAAATTAGAAAATTACAAAAGAGTGGCAGCTGAATTGAAAAATAGACAAATGACACAAAAATTTTATCATGATAAGGGGATTAAAGATTTGAAACAATTGATGACGAGACATAAAAGTAGTATCATTCCACAATTAATACAGAGTTACACAGAGTATAAATTCAACCACAGTACAAATATTACAGTAAATAGGTAATGTCATATTCATTATCCTCAATATCCGTCAGTCATTTTCCAGCTGATTGTTACAGTATCACACAGTGCCACGTAACACAGTGTCCCAGAAAGTCAAACCGAATAAAAAATTCAAATGAATCTTTTTAAGTTATGTTTACAGAAAACTACTCAACGTTAATTTCTAACATAATGTACAGTAAATAAAGGAAAACCATCATCATTTGCCTAGATATAATATGTCAGGAAAGAAATTTGAAATGCATTCTTCTTTGATTGATCACACAAAAACCTTTTTTGCGCGTATGTTCTGGGGAACATCGCGTTATAGTTTTGCCCAAATGTGAAATTCTGTGGTGCCGTCCGGCCGTTGCCACGATAACTTGAGAACGGAGAGAGCTAGCGACTTGAAATTTTCAGAGTAGGTGGCGCATCCAAATACGACGGACAAGTTCGTTAATGGGTATAATCGGCCCAATGGTTTCCGAGTAATAATTTTGTTTTCAACCAAAATGAATCCGATCGAATTTAAACTTGGTGAATAGTTGTAGAATATAGACCTGAGCACGTTCGTGAAATTTTGTGAGAATCGTATAGCTAGAAAATTATTAAAAAATTATTGAAAAATATTTTTGTTGTCAAGATAACCTGAGAACGGAAAGAGATAGCGGCTTGAAAATTTGAGGTTTGGTTGTGAATCTGAATGCGACATTTGAGTTCGTTTATGAGCATAATCGTCCTAAAGGTTTTAGAGTAATAGCCATCTGAAATTTTCTGAAATTTGGTTGTTTTTTGTTCCTCATTAACTCGAAGAATACAAAACCGATTGAATTCAAGCATGGTTATTAGTTGTAGAATGCCAACGCGAAAATTCTCGCAGAATTTCGTGAGGATGGTATAACTAGAAAATTAAAAAAAAAATAATTAAAAATAATTGAAAAAAATTCTATATATCATAAACTATTCGTCCGGCATGGCTGAAATTTTGGAAGAGCCTTCAGAACCTAAGTCTACTGCAGAATTCCAAGTTTGAACACGATCCGATCTATATTGTTGGAGAACCGAGCAGCCTTTTGTGAATTCGGTAGCTGGATGCGAATCGTCGTATGATATGTTGTCTATGGTCGTATTTTTGCGAGAACCGTCAAAAATAAAAATATGAATGTCATGATGACATATCTTTTACGCGTATGTTATGGGAAAATTGTGTTATTTCATCACAAATCTATGGGAGATGATAGCCCCACAGCGCATGCGCCCCGTTTTAACCTCAACATCTGATCAAAACACATAACACAAAACAAATACAAAACGTAAACAAAATATTCTCAATCCACGAAGTACGAACGAGTATTCCTTCCGTTGAAAATAATCGAGACTACCTTGTATTTGAAGATTGGAGGAATCTAGAAATATTGTTTACGTATGTGAAAGAAATTCCAAATTATGGAGAACTGTGGAAAAGTTGTTCAGAAAGAAGATATCTGGTATATGTCCTTCAGGATTTCTGGCTAAAAATCAGCAGTAAGTAATAGAAGTGAATTGAATGAATTACTTTACTCAGAGAAATCCAAGTCCTAATATTTTCTTTCAGGTTGGAATGAATTAAGGTCCAGTTGACGTAGAGCAAAAAAGTAATGCTTTTCGACAAATAGAATGCATGAGTTACTCTTGGAGTTACTGCAGATAGAATTCAAAACAAGGTATATGGAACTTAGTCGATTGAATATTTGTGAAGATTAAGTATATCTCATGAGAAAATTTAATATTGATAAGAGGCAACCAAGATGACATGAACACTAAAATTTTTAAAGTTCAAAAGTGGAATAGCCAAGAAGAAAATCTAGTGTTTCTATTGGTGGTGGTTCTCATATCGTTGAAATGACAAAGGGACGTATCTGCAATAAGCAAGTTTCAAGATATTCTCGTTTTGAAATTCGAGAGTGAGCGATAAATCAGGGAGTGAACGAAATAAACCATAAATTCTCGATTCAAGGTGCATTTAAATATGTTCCGCAATAAGGAAGTGGTTGTTATGCGTAGGCTATGACTATAAAAAATAAAGCCAACTCAAAATTTGACATTTTACTTTTAATTCTGTTTTGTCATTTTGCCGAAGCTATATATATTACGGGATAAGTATTCTATTCATCATGTACTTAGGTGAAAACCACCCAGTGCCTTGACTAAGCTGACGTAAGAATACATTAATAAAATATACACAGAACAAAACTGACTCTCCTAGGAGCTTCTGTGGGATTTCCTTAGGGAAGACCTAGAATGGTTAGTATAATCATAAACATGTCATTAGCAAGCAAAACTGCATGAATTACATTTCAAATGACTTCTGCACCTACCCTATTATTCAGATTTGGCCCTCAGCCACTTTTACCTGTTTACACATAACATTTGCATAATACTATTGCACAAAAAAAACAGTTGAATTACGCTTAGACCAGTGAATTTTGAACACTTTTCTGTTTTCCTGATATCATGGGTCTCTTACGATCCATCATCAGGGTGTTTGGATGCCAGCGTGTACCTATATAATAGGCATTTTTAACGAAACATTTTAATTTTTCTAATTGCAGAATATTTTAAAATATAGGAGTAGAAGGTGATGCAATATAACATGTGTGTAGGTATATATTATGTATATAGTTTTCCCGTGGAACTTCAGGTATATGTTTTTTTAAATGCTTGTTGCTTAGCATGCTTAACAATGAATACCTCTGAAGAACAGATTTTACTAATATTATAATAGAATGGCTTGATAATTCAACGCTAACTTTGAAAATGATTCAAGTGAGGTATACAATTTTTTTGTTCACTGTGGGCTGATATATTTTACGACCTGTAAACTGTCAAGTAGCCTTACCGACAGGAAAGTAATCTGTGAATGTTCACTTTAAAGGGGATCAGTAAATTCAACGAGCACATAGTTGAAGAATACTTTACGGAGAGGTTGAATAAATCGGCCCTTAGTAGATAGTATAAAACAATATATAGATTGGTATCTAAATAAATGAATCTTATTTTCACAATAACTCTTTTCCCCTAATCCATGAAAACAAATTTTCACAGACAATTTTCATGAATCATTAGCTTCAAACGTTCATTATCTTGAAATACAAATGAATAAGTGTAAATTTAATTTTAATATTTCAATATTGAATGGAATATTTAGAGTTTATCTATAATTTCAGATATCTCATCTCATCAACGAGTGACAAAAGTATTGAAATTGATTATGCATTAAACGATGTGTTCAAATGTCAAATTATTACCATATTCCATATCGACAGACATTCTTGTAATGATTATGAAGAATTTAAAAGGTTTGATGGCTAATATAAAAATTGGTTCAAGCACTGACGTGAAGTCAGGAGCTTTTGCGCGTATGTTCTATTGTCCAATACAGGAGAATGGACAACATAATTTACCATGGTAAATTCAATTAAAAGTGTCCAATACAGGAGAATGGACAATAGAACATACGCGCAAAAGCTCCTGACTTCACGTCAGTGCTTGAACCAATTTTTTTGTTATTTTCTACGCGCAGTACAAAGTGCGGCATAGACAACTGTTCAAAGATGGCTACTTGTGAGCTTGACAAATGTGTGTATCAACATGATAAAAGTGAAAGACAGAGACGGAGATATGTGCATTGTAAAAGTGTACCCCGTGTAACACTGAACCCCACCTTACCCTATCTATTCGTGTCTATAAAACTGAAATGTTTTAATCAATATGCATACATTACAGAATTAGTCGAAGTTCTCCTGATATCTGCAGCGTATACCCGTAAATCGACGTCAGCCTGGTATACATGCTGATAGGTTAGTTCATGTCTAACAAGAATATCGAAATTTGACTGCAGTAAAAGTTTCCTTGTTCTCGAGATATTGACATTTTAATGAAATTCGTGAAAATCTTCATCTTATTACCTCGTGTATTTTGTGATTCTCTTTTGGCTCGTACACAAGGATTAACCTATAATACGTTATCAAGGATTGTCTCAAGGTAACAATGGTATGCTCCTAAAAACTAAATCATTTCCAAGCTTTAATTTTTTGTAAATGTAAGGCTCACTTGCACGAATGCGGGGTATCTAATTAAATCCGGGCTAAATCTAAACCTAGGATTAAATTGATAATTTGTCTTGTACCTTCAAGAGTTAGAGCCTAACTCTGGAATAAAACTATAATAATTTAACCCGGCAAAATGGCAGAGTTAAATCGCTAAGTCCGGGTTAGTCATGTAAAAATGGATTCAAGCCCTGTGGACAGGAGCTTTCTGGCGCTCTAGTTCAAACAGACAAATTATATCTGGTATTGGTTTCTCAAAGTTGGGAATTATATCAATGTATTCATATGATAGAACTGCATCATAAAGGAAATTCAATTCAAATAATAGTTTATTTATCAAGTTTAAATGAGCAATCATGAGAATGAGAACTGCACCACATTTTCAAATTTTTTTTTGACAGTTTGCGGTAATCTGGTCAATACAAAACTTCACATGCGTATAAAGGTCATGATTCTACAATTTGATGCTAAATTTCAGATAGATCGAGTGATCGGTTTCGGAAATATTCATAAAAAATATTTTTACTGAAATCGGCCGTAACTCCGAAACCCATTGATGGATTTCGCCCATTAATGAACTTGTCCGAGATATTTACGCTCCAAAACCACCTTGCAATTTTCAATCCGCTAACTCCTTTCGTTCGAGAGTTATCGTGCCTACGGCCGGTCGGCCGGCCAGACAGAATCGATTTTGCTCTCGGATTCTTGATCAGTGAGTCGAACCAAATCGTTTGAGACCATTTTCAGCCAAAAATTCCAAAATGACAGACACTTAGGCAAATTAATAAGCACTCTGTTCCGAGGAACTAGAGCGCCAAAAAAACAAGTTTCGTATGACAATTGCCCAAAACATGTTTAAAGTACCTACAAATAGTAGGTATTCCATAAAACATGTATGAAAGAAGATAAGTAATAATAAAAAATTACCTTGTAATCGATCAAAAATTTCCTGATCTAAGTTCACCAAATTTTCTCCTCTCTCGAACTACAGAATTATGCTTTCAATATTTACGTAATATTTTCAAACATTTTCTGGTGAGGTCCCCGTTGCATCGCTAAAATACGAATATTTCACCCCCAATATTTTTGAAGTTACAATATTCCCTTCTGTCAGTCCCGTCATAAATTGAGAGAACTGAGCATTCGTCTATGGATGAAAAGCAGTCTCACTACTCTCACATCTCTTACTTCATGTTCCGTTCCGAAATGTAAGACTTTTCTGAGAAAAACTAATTTCGGAGCAAACAACTGAGATTTTTCTCACTTCGCTCACATTTCGGAATATACTTTATTCTCATAATTCTTCGATTGATTAGATAATGTCATGTCATGTCATAAGTTGACATTATGACAATTCATACATACAATAATTATATCAATCTGTGAAATACGATTTACATTGAAATTTTGAAAAATCATATCTCCGAAAGTATTAGCTTGTTAGAGTTAAAAATGATATGAATGGATTCTTATGATGAAACTGCTTATTAAAAAAAAATTAATTTGGAATTTGTTGTCTAAAAAAAAAAAAAATTTTTTGTTACTCCGAAACCGTCTGTCCGATTTTGCCCAATAATGAACTTAGCCGAGATATTTATTCCCCAAACCTACTCTGAAAATTTCAACTCTCTAGCTTGTTCCGTTCGAGAGTTATCGTGCCTACGGCCGGCCGAACGGGCGGGCGGACGGCTGGACAGAATGAATTTCGACCACGGATTCTTGATCAGTGAGTCGAACCAAATCGTTTAAGACCATTTTCATCGAAAAATTCGAAAATTACAGACATTTGGGCATATTGATAAGCTCTCAGTTCCGAGGAACTAGAGCGCCAAAAATTGACATTTCTAATTTGAATAGTTTAGATTTATGATGAATTTCTGGTAAATAATAAATATTAGCAGTGATCAGTAACTTGCTTGTCTTCATTGTGTGATGTGTGGTATTTTTGAGAAAATGATTAATGATATACTACATTCTGATCTACGCATGTGCCCTCGACATTTCGTTTTAACCTCAACCTCGAGTCTGAATCTAATCAAAAAGTAAACAAAATATTCTCAATCTACGAAGTACGATCGAGTATTCCTTCCATTGAAAATAATTGAGACTAACCTTGTATTTGAAGAGTTAGAAAATTGGCGGAATGTAGAATTATTGTTTACGTATGTGAAAGAAATTCCAAATTATGTAGAACTGTGGGATAGCAATTGTAACCGCAGTAAAACCACATCAGGTACATGCACTTATTCATGATTTCTAAAAGATATAGGTATTAAGTTGTTTTATTTAAGGTTTGTCAGCAAGTTATTCTAAAAGAAGATATCTGGTATATGTCCTTCAGCATTTCTGGCTAAAAATCAGAAGTAAGCAATAGAAGTGAATTGAATGAATTACTTTACTTAGAGAAATCCAAGTCGTACTATTTCCTTTCAGGATCGAATGAATCAAAATCCATCAGTTGCATTTGAAATTTTGCTGACATATCGAGGGTAATATGTGAAATAATTACAAGATGGGTAAAAATTTAATTTGACTCAATTTCTGAAAGAACGATGTTGGAAGTACGAATAGGAAATGAAAATGCAATAAATTCAGAAACGATATAAATATTGACCAATTTCAACGTCCCAAATGTGCCGCATTCAAGTCATAAATATATGTCGGGCGGCGGCATCTTCAAAGGCGCCGCAAATAGGTCATAAATATTACCGACTGTCGCGCGTAGGTAAGTGATTCCCTGCTTACCCCTATACTATTTTTTTGCACTACATCAATCTTTCCGACAAATGTTACTATTTATTTTAATATGAAATGCGACTTCTTTGATCGGTTTCTTAGATCCTCAGGCGTTATCTCTGATATTTCAGCAATTATTTTTATATTCAATTCACCAATCAGAAATATAAACCCCAGGATGAGGGAAAAATATATAAATACAGTTTCAATTGAAAACAGTTTCAATTGAAAACTTTGAGTTATCAAGAGTCGACTGTATTTGTGTTTCTATTGGTGTGAATATTTTTTTCTTCGATTAATCTAGTGTGATTTTTCGATTTCGCGAGTGACTTCGAATTAACGAAAGTTTATGATAATCTCCCGTTCGAATTATTGATTGTATTAGGTGTGTAGACGATCAGAAGTAGCAGTTGTTTTTTATTTGTTTTTACAATGGTAAGTAAATATTACATTTCATTGTTATTCATCTTATTAATGTTAAATGAATATAATTTGAGAATGCATTCAACAATGTTTCACAGGATGCTTTAATAACAGAAAATAATTATATTGAATTATTGATTCAACTTTTGAAAAAAGAGTCCCTTGATTTGGCAAAAGCTACTTAAGTAGTGAAATGATTGATTAGTGATTTTGAGAAAAGAAGATCAGAGGCTAAATCACATTTTGAAAATATTTTCAGGGACATTGAGGAAATGGCTAAGACTCTGAATGTTGATATTAGAAAACCCATAACTTATGGCCGTCAAACCAAACGAGCAAATTATGAGATTCAAAACCCCGAGGACTATTTCAGGATTTCTTCATATGTACCACTTTTAGATAGTGTGTGTGCAGATTTGAACATGAGGTGTTCTTCAGATGTTTTGGACGCCTTCAAATTGCCATTATTACTTCCTGGGTCCATCGTAAAATTGTCAGGTGCTGAGCTGGATGAAATTATTCATTGTATCATCAATAGGTTCTCCTCTTTGCTGAGTGGTAATAAGATCCTGGAAACTATGAAGTTGAAGGGAGAAGCTTGCTTATGGCAACAAAAGTGGAAAAACGGAACAATGAACATTGGAGAAATCCCTCCAAGCATTTCAGCAATTGATGCTTTGAATGGCTGTGATAAGGACATTTACCCGACGATTCACATTCTTCTTCAAGTTTTATGTACATTGCCAGTAAGCAACGCTAGTGCAGAGAGATCGTTTTCTTCGTTGCGGCGTTTAAAGTCGTGGACCAGATCAACGATGGTTCAGAAGAGACTGGTTGGACTTGCACTTTTGCACATTCATCACGACATCATAGTTGAACCAAAAAATGTTATTGATCGTTTTGCAAAATCAAAAACTCACCGTCTATGTCTCTAATAGCATCCTAGTGCAAATGGGATGCAATTTTTAATTCGCATTTATTTAATCCATTTCTTTGATCTACTTACCTCTGTGTTTACCTATTTTTGTTTCACTATTTTATATACAGAACCGCAAGCTGTTTTTGATGTACAAAGTAATTTTAAGAAATTCCCTGTTTTGAAATTGAAACTGTTCACCCTCTCAAATTGAAAATAAATAAAATCCTTTCAATCTTTCTTGTGTTATTTACTTAGTATAAAACATAACTGGTAACTGGTAATTCGAGATACTATGAGACATTTCCTGTTTATAAAATTTTCCATCTTTTGTACTGAGAAATATAATAACAACTTGAAAACACTTTTTTAAAAAATATGGAGAACTATTGAAAGCAGTTTATTCTAATGAAAAAATACAACGATCTAATCGATACGATGGTTATCTACAGACTTGCCTTATCCTACGAGGTATCCACCTTACGTGAACTACTATGCTGAATAAGCATTCTGGCGGTCAACGCTACCGCTCGCAACTATGCAATATTGCAATATGTTTCCTTTGAGGAATGTACGGGATCAGCTTACATATTACCTCCCCCTTTTAAAGAACTGAGTTCAATCTCAATGGTTGAACTCTGTTTTTCAATCAGTTTTGAAAATTTAATTATGAATACCTTATATAATATAATGAAAATTCCAATTAAACAGATTATTAGGAAAATGAAATAAAGAGAGGAAATATAATTAGGGTGTTAATTCCACTTATACAATTTGGATTCTGAAAAATATGATACATTCAAAGGTTCTATGATTAAATCCTGAATATGTGAGAAATTCATATTATTCAATTTAAATTGATGGTACACATGATTAGTTGTTGATGGATGAAATGTCTTGTGACCATTGGATATGTGACATTTACTCTCTACTAAAAGAATTTTTCTTGGTTCATGTTCATATGATAGATGTCCTGAACAATTTTCTTTCAACAAATCATTAAATACAGATAGATAATTTCCATCAGGTAATAATATCAAGTCGTTCACTTCCTGAGCACTTTGTCTGGAACAGTTTTCTCTTTTTTCTTTCACAAACTCACTATAACATAAGGGTGGTTTCACTAGTTTATTCTGCGGGCACAACATCCATTCTTCTACATGTTGACAATCTTCATATAGGGACCACTTGATTTCTTCTTGTTGGATCAATAGATACTTCGGTTGATCTATAGGGTAGGTATTTAGGAAGGGAATAAATTTAAGTTCATAGGTTTCGAAAGGAATGGGATTTACCAAAGGTACTCTAATCACAAATAATATTTGTTCGTTTTGAATTTTAACTGATGTGAAACATACTGAGTATAAATCTTTCAAGTATATTAAATGCCTAAGTAAATCATTATTTTGGACATAGTTTCTGAAATAATTTAAAGGTAATATTGATTCATGCAACAAATGTAGTCTAGCAAAACTAACGGCTGTATTGATTTCTGCGAATATCCTAGATATTTTAATTTGTTCGAATTGTAAAAGAATAATTTTGTCTAGATTCTGTTGAAGTTTCATGAACTTATTCATTTGTTGTACCACGATATTCGTTTGATTTTGGAATCTATTGGATACAGAATTAATTACACTTATAACTTGATTTTGACTTGTTTCTATGGTACCTACATTGTTTTGTAATTTTTGAAAATACTCTTGATATAAAGATTCATCTTCGTCATCTAATGTGCCAAAGAGAAATTTTGATATTCTTCCTCCTATATTTATTAATCCTCTTTTATGCCTTGCTGGAATTAATTCCTCTAGAGTTTGCTTGTTTGAAATGAGTTGGTTCAATGAAGAATCTAGTAAGTACTGAACCATAATTTCTTTGGTTTCATTCTTATTAGTTATCTCGTTGATGATTTCTTCATGTTTGCTCAAAATTAATTTAAATTGGGAGAGATTATAGTGATACATTCAAATATGATCCTTTTCTACGATATATGTTTTGGGGCCATTGAAAGAGATAATATTATTGTGGATTTCCTCCGCTTTAAGGCAAATGGAGATTTTCAGAAATGGTAGGAGAGTTACTATGAGGGGAGTAATCATCCTGAAACAAATGATGTTTATTTCTTTCGTTGTTTGATTCTATTTTTATGATAGATATGGCCTTTATCAGGCTCTTTTATCAGAATATTATCCAAAATTTTTATTTTTGATTCTTTAAATCGAGGTTTCAATTTTGCATCTGCTGGTAATTTTAAATAAGTTTTTCTTTTTTCGTCAAGAACAACATTTTCTGTTCGGTGCTGATTTTCCTTCTGCCTTCTGATTTCGTTTTTCTTATTGCTATTCGTTAGAACTTCAGAAATGTTTTTCAAATTTTGATTATATTGTTCAATATAGTTTGATACTTTCTCGTTTTCAGTATTCTCAACAGGGAGACTATAATTCAAATCCGATTCATTACTCTGTAAGATCTTGGTGACTTGGTTTTTCATATTTTCATCTAAGTGATCTAAATCTACTGATAATTTCTCTCGAGGTTTTACTTGTTGTAAATGGAGTTCATGGGAAACGATTCCATTAGTCAGTATTTTATTTTTAAGGTCTAAATTGAGTTGCAAATCTTTCATCAAATTATATCCTATAACGCCGTCATATTGGGGATGAAATTTATAAACTACGAATGGGTACGTTGTGTCACAACCAAACATATCAAGAGGAAATAGAAGTTTATTTTTACAGAAGTCTTTTCCTGTAGCTGTTGTGAAATTCGTCATTTTTTCGTAGATTGAGTTAGGAAAATAATTATACGCAATCATTGGATCAATAATGGAAATGGAGCTACCTGAATCTACTAACAATTTACAAGGGGGGTCTTCTAACCTTATACACGGGAGACTAGCGATTCTTTCATGGTTGAAATTTAGGTCATGTGTGACTGATAGGTAGGCAATTTCTTGAAAATTTTGATCTACATTATATGATTGAGCTTGTTCCGAATTTTGATAATCCGTATCGTGGTTTTGATCGACATCTACGTCATATTGTTCGTATTCAAATGATTCATTTTGTTGTTCCGTGTTATACAATCCTTCTGACATGAAATTTGGTGGTGCATTGGGCCTAAAATGATTTTCTCTAGGTTGATAATTCGGTTTTTTCTGTCTTATGCTTGTTGACTCATTTGGTCGTTTAGTTGGCAAAATTCTTGTTCTTACGGACATTGGTACCGGTCTGTTATTAGGTCTATAATTGGGATTAGGTTTGAATACATCGGGTGGTTTGCCAAACACTTGATCATTCGTGAAAAATTTTGGTTGGGTTATATCTCTACGTGATTGCATTTGTAAGGGTTGACTTGGAAAGTTACTATACCCTTCGTTATTTGTGAAAAATTTTGATTGAGCTAAATTTCGATTGGGTTGCTTTGAAAAATTTCTATTTTGATTATAATTTGTTTGTTGAAGTATATTATGATTTGGGAAATTAATTCTTTCATTCTTCATTGGAGGACTATTCGAAAATGACTTAAAATTTGGAATGAAATTTAACTGTTGTCGCTTAATTTCTCGATTTTCCAACATTTTGCAGGTATCATCGAAATTCTTAACATTACTATCTAAAAGATTCCTGACATTTTCATCTGCGTTGTTGTAAATAACTCTGTGTCCAATTTTTTCCGATATATTTCTATAAATTACGAGTTCATTCATATTAAAGCCTTGCATTTGTAATTGGTAGTCAAATTGTAATTTCGTATGTTTAATTCTTTCAAGGAAATCTAAAAGGGATTCTTTATGTGTTCTGCGCAAATTTTGATATTGATCTTGCAATACATCAAAATTGATTCTAAATCCAAATTTATTGATTAATGCTTGTTTCAATTCTATCCAGGAATTTGGAATAGGTCCTGAATTTATAATTATTCGAGCTTCATCAATGATTCTAGATTTTATTACGGCAAAACAATATTGATTTATTCTAGAGTTTCCTGTTGAACCAAACTGTTCTATATAATTTTCTATCTCTACAATAAATGATTGTAATTCGTGAGAATTTCCACTAAATTTTGGTAAGAGATCTCCGAATAATTTTAAATCATTAATATCAGTATTTGCGTGACTAATTGTTGGTTGAGTCATTTTTAAATTTTTAAATTGCTCTAATAAATTCTCAATTTTGGAATATGAGATATACTCAGTTTGTTTCTTACAAAATAATAAAAAAAATTAATCTAATATTCCTTTGGTCTAGGGAATAGGAAAACTAGGAAGTCATAGATCAACTTACTTTCAGTTCTTCCAATCCTCGCTGATAGGCGCTACTCGATCAGTCTAAGGGTGTCTTCGAATGTTGAAAAGTTCGCAAGCAGGTCGGAGAGGGTTCACCTTTCTGTTCGTCAGGGATTCAGCCTTTCTTCTTGATCTCTTGCTCACTCGTGGGTTGGTTGTAGGTTCTTGATCAGTTTCACCGGTATGGGATTGACGTCACAATTTTCTCACAACTTTTTTTCTGGATACTGTTCTAAGAAATGATTTTCACGTATTTTTTTCTCAAAAAAAACTAACAGCATCCCATCCTCGTCGCCAGAAATATAATAACAACTTGAAAACACTTTTTTAAAAAATATGGAGAACTATTGAAAGCAGTTTATTCTAATGAAAAAATACAACGATCTAATCGATACGATGGTTATCTACAGACTTGCCTTATCCTACGAGGTATCCACCTTACGTGAACTACTATGCTGAATAAGCATTCTGGCGGTCAACGCTACCGCTCGCAACTATGCAATATTGCAATATGTTTCCTTTGAGGAATGTACGGGATCAGCTTACATATTAACTGTTAACGCTCATATCAGTACCTAGACATCGGAAGTACCAGGTAAGGTTTTATTACTCCGTAGTAAGAAGGACGCCGACAAATCTAATGGCATTTCAAGGACGGTTGCTACTTTCTTTAATGAAGTTCAAGGAAGGTTCGGATAGGACAATTTAGGGGCAATAATTTGTAATATCGTGCATTGAAA
The DNA here is from genome assembly GCA_937662695.2 of Halyzia sedecimguttata. Lineage (NCBI taxonomy): Eukaryota > Metazoa > Arthropoda > Insecta > Coleoptera > Coccinellidae > Halyzia > Halyzia sedecimguttata. The sequence goes on along the minus strand of OW569416.2, from coordinate 771,464 downwards.
GTTCCATTGCTAATCTGTTTATTGTCGGTTCAATTCTGAAAATGCCAAACTAGGAAATTAGCAATAGATTAGAGTGACCATCATCAGTTTTATGACTAGGGACCATAGCGATCGGTCGTAATGATATTAAGGGAAGGAAAATGTTTACCTCTTTGAATATTTCAAGGAGTTTGGTTAGTTAGCATTGCGCTCTGGTTAAATAAGAACATACCAGTAAAGAGTGAGTAAAGTTTAAGTAAGTGTAATATCGCCTCTTTAAGTGTTTTGTTAACTCATGGAATATCGTAAGAGTTGTTGAAATCTATACAACCAGATCCAGATGTATATGTATAATTTGTAAATAGATCAAAGAAAGCATATACGTCTTTTATTCATATAGGGATATATCATCAACTTGTTATATCCAGTTCGTTGAGAGCCCGGAAATATCCGACACAGTCTCAACGTACCTATACAAAGTCTCGTGTCTGATTTACAACCAGTCCCCGGAAATATTCCAAGACCAATGTCTTCATAGTGGCAAGGCTTTAGGACCCTTAGAATCGGGGGTACGAGAAAACATGTACTTAGCTCAAATTTTCAAAAGTCAAACTATGTGTAAGGTTAATGTTTAATGTCTATAAATACCTTTTTCGAATATTTTTACACATGGTGTTTTGATTGGGAGCTACTCAATTAAGTCAATTGCCATTGCCCAAAAAGTACCTTTTGGCTTATCAAAATCTAAAAGTTCCCCCCCCAAATGTCGGACCTGGATCCACGCCTGGAACAAATAGAATGCATGAGTTACTCTTGGAGTTACTGCAGATAGAATTCTTAAAAACAAGGTATATGGAACTTAGTCGATCGAATATTTGTGAAGATTAAGAACATCTCATGAGAAAATTTAATATTGATAAGAGGCGACATGAAGATGACATGAACACTACAATTTTGAAAGTTCAAGAGTGGAATAGCCAAGAAGAAAATCTGATGTTTCTATTCAAACAAATTGGTGGTGGTTCTCATCTCGTTGAAACGACAAAAGGACTTATCTGTAATGAGCAAGTTTCAAGATATTTACGTTTCGAAATTCGAGAGTGAACGATAAATTAGGGAGGGGACGAAATAAATCTTAAATGCTCGACTCAAGGTGCATTTAAATATGTTTCGCAATCTATTAAGGAAGTTGTCGTTATGCGTAGGCTATGTCTATGAACAATTGTACCTACACTTACTCCCTTTTGTCATTTTGCCGAAGCTATATACATTATGGGATAAATAGTCTATTCATCATATGCTTAGGTGAAAACCACCCAGTGCCTTGCCTAAGCTGACGTAAGGATACATTAATAAAATATAAACAGAACAAAACTGACTCTCCTAGGAGCTTCTGTGGGATCTCCTTAGGGAAGACCTAAAATGGTCAGTATAATCATAAACATGTCATTAGAAAGCACAAGCAAAACTGCATGAATTACACTTCGAATTACTTCTGCACCTACTCTATTATTCAGATTTTTCCCTTAGCTACATTAACCTGTTTACGCATAACATTTGCATAATACCTGTTATGGATTTTTGTAATAATATTACACAAAAAAATACAGTTGAATTACGCTTAACCAGTGAATTTTGAACACCTTTCTGTTTTCCGGATATCATGGGTCTCTTACGATCAATCTTCAGGGTGTTTGGATGCTAGCATGTATTAAATAATAGAAATTTTTAACGAATCATTTTAATTTTTCTAATAGCAGAACATTTTAAAATATAGGAGTGAGAGGTGATGTGATATAACATGTGTGTATGTATATTGTTTTCCCGTGGAACTTCAGGTATATGTTTCTCAAATGCTTGTTGCTTAGTATGCTTAACAATGAATACCTCTGAAGGACAGATTTTACTAATATTATAATAGAATGGCTTGATAATTCAACGCTAACTTTGAAAAGGATGTATACCTAGTGCTGTTGAGGATAATCCAAGTATAGTTTCCAACAAGAAGTAGGATATAAGGAAATGGAGAAAGTTAGTAATCATATTTTAATAATAATCTATATATACGAGTATTTATTCTCCCTGTAGTGTTTCACGAATCCTCCATGATTATGTTGTGGTAGCAGTGCTCCAAATGTATTGCATGCTCAGGGCCGTAGCTAAGAGCTCATCCGAGGGGGGGGAGAAACGGCTTTTGGCGCCCCTAATTTGGAAAAATATACGAAAATCGAAAAATATGGATAAAGTGTACATATATTGATAAATATTACATAGTTTCTTAATAAAGAATGAATTATAAATCAATATAACTATGAATGAAAATTATTTTACTTACAAGAGTGCGTTCTGAATTTGTGTTTTTGAGTGAAAAAAATTGTTTGCATTTCTCAAATGATCCAGGATCTAAAAAGAATTATATTTGACGAAAATCAATATATGCATCAAGCTTTCGAGATGATAAGAATTATCTGAAGAGTCCACAAATATTAAAACGAGAACTTTTGAAAAATGATATAGCAATAATGTCATGTTACCCTGCTGCTATCTAGAGTGGAATGTTCCAACAATTCTTCGAAAATATCTGCTATTTGGAATATTGAATGAGTCTTTTGTAATTCCTGAATTAAAGCAATATTTTTGTACTCATCACCCTGAAAATGTTTGTAGTATGTATATAGAAAATTAAATCGTCGATGTCACCCAATCGAAAATTTCACGGAAAAAACAGTAATGTCTAGTTTTATAGTACAATCTGTCAATGCAGTTGTAGAATGGAGATTCACAAGGAGCTACTTTCCTTGAAAACTATGTGTCAGCAATCGCCAAAACTTACGCTTTTCGCTCTATTTGAAAATACAGTGCTCTTTTTTGCGCGCATGTTCTATGTAACATCGCGTTATCATTTTGCCCAAATGTCTGTAATTTTCGAATTTTTTGCCGAAAATGGTCTCAAACAATTTGGTTCGACTCTCTTATGAGGAATTCGAGGTCAAATATGATTCTGTCCGGCCGGCTGGCTGTTGCCACTATAACTTGAGAACAGAAAGAGATACCGTCTTGAAATTTTCTCGGTAGTTGGCGCGTCCTAATACGATGGACAAATTCCTTAATGGGAATAATCGGCGCAATGGTTTCTGAGTAATAATTTTGTCTTCAACCAATACAAGTCCGATCAAATTGAAACTTGGTGAGTAGTTGTAGAATACAAACTTATGGACATTGGTAAAATTTTGTGAGAACCGTATCACTAGAAGGTTTCAAATAAATAATTGAAAAATATTATTTATGTCACGATAATCTGAGAACGGAAAGAGATAGCGATTTTCATGTTAGGTTGGCGCATCTTGATGCGCCATTTAAGTTTGTTTATAGGCATAATCAGCCAAACGGTTTTGGTGTCAACGCGAAACCTTGCGAAATTCCGTGAAGATCATCGTATCGTTAGAAAATTTTCAAAAAATCATAGAAAATCATTAAATAATTCTATAAATTCTATATATCAGAAACTTTTCGTTTGACATCGCTAAAATTTTGCGAGAGCCTTCAGAACTCAACTCTTCTGCCAAGTTCCAAGTTTGAACACGATCGGACCCATAGTGTTGGAGATCCGAGCAGCCTTGTGTAAGTTCAGTAGCTGGATGGGTGACCATTGCCTCGATAACTGATTGGGACTTGCAACTTTCAGGATAGGTTGCGCATCCGAATGGGAGATTTAAGTTCGTTTATGGGCATAATAGGCCCAACTGTTTCGGATTATTCTCACCAGGAATATTATTTCCTCGATAACTCAAAAAATTTAGACTCGATCGAATTGTAGCTTGGTAACTAGTAGTAGAATATCGACATAAAGACGTGTGTAATATTTAGTAATAATCGTACCCCTCGAAAATTAAAAAAAAATTACGAAAAACAAATTGGTTCTTAATCTGTAAATTCGATCAACAGTGTCCAATACAGAAGAATGGACAATAGAACATGCGCGCAAAAGCTCCTGACCTCACGTCAGTGCTTGAACGAATATTTTGAATAACTCGCCTTTAGCCATGTAGGTATTTATGACATTCGCTGCTTTTTCCGTTTCAATTTTTCTTGTCTGCGCTCTCCTTCTGAATTCCGCTCCAGACGGTTTGAACTTTTTTTGGCAAGGATCCATAATCCGTTTTCAATTTTAAATTTCAATCAATATTCAGATTCACTAATTCACTATTCACGAATAATATAAGAATTATTAGTTTATGTTTCAATGTTTCTATATTGAACTATTTTGATGTTTAGCCCTGGAATGCCGGGAATTTCCCACTCCTGCCATCTAGTCTCTAGCAGCAACAAAGCTTTCCACAATGCTATCGGTCTATAATAATAATCATCTTATTCAAGCAGTAGTTTAAAAAAATCTGTTTTTATTTTGTCCTTTGTCTAGAGTTTTCCAACTATCCGTGGTCAATTTGGCGCCCTTTGAGATATGATCCGGAGGGGGAGGCTCCCCTCCCTTCCCCCCCCGGTAGCGACGGCCCTGTGCATGCTGCTTGATGTAGTAATGAATTTTCAAAATGAATGTTATTCTTGATCTCTCATGAATTAAATGATCGAATATGTTAATAGATAGCGTTTTATTCCAAACTATTTCCTTTGTTTGAATTACAGCTTCAGTGAGGTATACAATTTTTTCGCTTACTCAGGGCCGATATATTTAACTATCTGTAGACTGTCAAGTAGCCTTACAAAGTGATCTGCAAATATGTGAAACATGAATAGATTGTATCACTTTAAAGGGGATCAGTGAATTTAACGAGCACATAGTTGACAAATACTTTATGGAGAGGTTGAATGAATTAGCCCTTAGTAGATAGTCTAAAGCAGTATATAGATTGGTATCTAAATAAATGAATCTTATTTTCATAATTACTTCTTTCCCCCCTAACCCACGAAAACAAATTATCACAGACAATTTATATGAATCATTAGCTGCAAATGTTCATTATCTTGAAATACAACTAAATAAGTGGAAACTTAATTTTAATATTTCAATATTGAATGGAATACCTATTTAGAGTTTATCAGATATCTCAACAAGTGACAAAAGTATTGAAATTGATTATGCATCAAACGTTGTGTTCAGATGTAAAATTATTTCCATATTCGATATCGACGAACATTCTTGTAATGATTATGAAGAATTAAAAAGGTTTGATGGCTAATATAAAAAAAAAAAAGCACTGACGTGTAGTCAGTACTCTTTGGCGCGCGTGTTCACGGTGGCTAATTTGAATTGAAAGATGATTACTTCAAGCTCAGTAGATAGAGCGAGCCGAAGATCTACCCAAAGGATAGTGGACACCATTCACTGTCGGTTCAAAAATTAACAGTGCTGTATCTAAGCTGCCATCAGGATAGATTAACAAAGTTGGAAAAGAACACAAGTGACTCTCCTTAGTCGCACAAGCTCCTAGAAGATTTGGGAGGGTCAGTATAATCCTAATCATGTTAATCGCACGCGCGCCAAAGCAGATTGACTTTTTACACTTTTTCTTTTATTGTTAAGTCAATCTGCTTTTGCGCGCGTGCGATTAACATGATTATGATTATACTGACCCTCCCAAATCTTCTAGGAGCTTGTGCGACTAAGGAGAGTCACTTGTGTTCTTTTCCAACTTTGTTAATCTATCCTGATGGCAGCTTAGATACAGCACTGTTAATTTTTGAACCGACAGTGAATGGTGTCTACTATCCTTTGGGTAGATCTTCGGCTCGCTCTATCTACTGAGCTTGAAGTAATCATCATTCAATTCAAATTAGCCACCGTGAACACGCGCGCCAAAGAGTACTGACTACACGTCAGTGCTTTTTTTTTTTTTTCAAGTTCCTTTAAAAAATATTTCTATCAATACAGTTTGGCTGTTAGCTTTACCGTAGATCGTAAAAAAATGCGGTTGTGGGACCTCCGTTTGGAACGCAATTGCCTCTTCTCCAAATCCGAACGTATTTTAATATAGATCTACCGAACATAGTTATTTATATATTCACCTCAGGGCCACCATACAGACATTTCAACTCGGAAACAACGCTATTTCCCCCAAACTGACTTGTGTCCGTGCACTGAATTGACATGAATATTCTTTTAAAACCTCAAAATATCGGCTCATTGCTTCCAACATAACCCAAACAACCCAAAACCAGTCACTTCTCATCTGCGCAAGCGCAATATACTCGTGCCTGCAAGTCCTCCCAAAATTACACACCTCACAAAAAACTCCGATTCTCCAACACTAGTGGTTCAGGAGATATCGCTTCTTGAATCCACGCATGCGCAGACCCTCACCAGGGGATTCTATAGAGGAATAGCATCCGCCACCCCAAAATCCCAATCCTCTCTGACGAAAGCACCAGCAGTTAAATCACTGATGGTCTGCTCATGCGCATAACGAAAAATGCCCGTAAGGGGTAACATTAATTTCGAAATTAGCCCCAGGGCCACGATACGGACACTTTAACTCGGAAACAACGCTACATCCCCCAATCTGACTTGTCCTTGAACTGAATTGCCATGAATATTCTTTTAAAACCTCACAATATCGGTTCAGCACTCCCAACATAACCCATACAACCCAAAAACAGTCACTTCTCTTCTGCGCATGCGCAATCTACTTGCGGCTGAAAGTCCTCCCAAAATCACACACCATACAGAAAACTCCGATTCTCCAACACTAGTGGTTGAGGAGATATCGCCTCTTGAATCCACGCATGCGCAGACCCTCACCAGGGGATTCTGTAGAGGAATAGCATCCGCCACCTCAAAACCTCAATCCTCTCTGACGAAAACTTCAGCAGTTAAATCACTGATGGTCTGCTCATGCGCATAACGAAAAATGCCCGTAAGGGGTAACATCAATTTCAAAATTGGCCCCAGGGCCACGGTATGCACACTTCAACTCAGAAACAACGGTATTTCCCCCAAACTGACTAGTGTCCGAGCACTGAATTGCTATGAATATTCTTTTAAAACCTCACAATATCGACTCAGCACTCCCAACATAACCCATCCAACCCAAAAACAGTCACTTCTCTTCTGCGCATGCGCAATCTACTCGCGGCTAAAAGTCCTTTCAAAATAACACACCTTACAAAAAACTCCGATTCTCCAACACTAGTGGTTCAGAAGATATCACATCTTTAATCTACGCATGCGCAGACCCTCATCAGGGATCTGGGTTCTATGGAGGAATAGCATCCGCCAACCCAAAACCCCAATCCTCTCTGACGAAAACTACAGCAGTTAAATGACTTCTCATCTGCGCATGCGCACAACGAAAAATGTCCGGAAAGGGCAGCATGAACCTCAAAAAAAAAAAGTGGTTTCGGCATTTTAAGCAAAGAATTTCGCAAAATAGTAGTAATTTTTTTATTTTTTTCATGTCACGTGATCTTCCCGAAATTTTGCAAAAGTGTTTGCATTGGTCTTTTGCATCTAACTACTGAGTTTCAATTTAATCAGATCAGTATTTTTCGAGTTATCCGGAAAACAAAATTTTAAAATTTTTGAAATTTTTTTTTGCTACTTTAGGGCCGTCCGATCAAAACAAAACTTCGCAGGCATATAAAGGTCATGATTCTACAATTTGCTGCCAAATTTCAGAAAGATCGAGTGATTGGTTCCGGAAATATTCATTAAAAACGTTTTGACTAAAAACGGCCTTAACTCCGAAACCGCTCGGTGGATTTCGCCCGTTAACGAACTTGTCCGAGATATTTACGCTACAAAACTACCCTGCAAATTTCAACGCTCTAAGTCGTTCCGTTCGAGAGTTATCGTGCTAACGGCCGGCCGGACCGGCCGGCCGGCCGGACCGGACGGACAGAATTGAATTTGACCTCGAATTCTTCATCAGGAAGTCGAACCTAATCGTTTGAGAACATTTTCGAAAAAAAATTCGAAAAATACAGACATTGTGACGAAATGATAGCACGCTGTTCCTTGCGGAACACGCGCGCAATATATGGATGACATGAATAAGCAATAATTCAAATGTTTTTTTTCACTATAGAGGATAAACAGAGCAATGTTCATAAAATACTTGAGGTTATGAACAATCTAATAATTTATTCCCCAAATGGAAATAGCGCATATTTTTTGATTTGTGTCTCGAGTCCAGGTATGTCTTCCAGTTTAATTAATTCATAGTTCTTTATACAATAATTGCATTCTTCTGAATGATGCCTCCCAGAATATCTTGGTTCTTAAATTTTAAAGAGATTGTTCTTCGAAGAATTTGAAACTTGTGAATTGGTAATGTATTGTTATAATATTGATTAGTCCCTTCAACATGATGGATCCAATTAAAAAAAAAGTTATTCAAATGCAAAAAATACTGCATACAGCCATCCTGAACAGAAGGATCTGACAATTCACATAATTCATATTTCGGTATTTCACGAAAGTTCACAAATAACGTATTCAGTGATGTCAAAGTCCAATCAACGCCGTACCACGCTATAAAAATCAAAGGATAAAACGGGTTACCTAACTCGGAGTTGATTTTCAATCGCGCAATGCACTCGCAGAGTTAAAAATGTAACAGTTCAACTCGGGTTACTTAACCCTATACTTAATTTTTTACCCCGTCTTCCAAGCAAGTGGGCCTAAGAGAGTATCTCAACATGTCATGCAAAAAAAAATTGGGGGTTGTACCTGTCTGTTCAAAATTAGGGAGATCAGATTTTGTCATAATTTTCAAGCAGTTGACTGATTCAGAGTATAGAGTTGGAAAAATTAAAATTGAAACCAATTTATTTGCATATACACATTTGTTAATACAAAAATCGTTTAAGACCATTTTCATCGAAATATTCCAAAATTACAGACATTTGGGCAAATTGATAAGCACTCAGTTCCGAAGAACTAGAGCGCCAAAAATTGGATCAAGCACTGACGTGAAGTCAGGAGCTTTTGCGTGTATGTTCTATTCTACATTCTCCTGTATTGGACACTTTTAATCGAATTTACCAAGGTGAATTCTATTGTCTATTCTCCTGTATTGAACAGCCTTAATCGAATTCACCATGGTAAATTCGATTAAGAGTGTCTAATACAGGAGAACAGAAAATAGAATTCACCATGGTAAATTCGATTAAGAGTGTTCAATACAGGAGAATGGACAATAGAACATACGCGCAAAAGCTCCTAACTTCACGTCAGTTCTTGAACCAATTTTATTTCGTGAATTGAGGAGCTTTTGCGTGTATGTTCTATTGTCCATTCTCCTGTATTGAACACTCTTAATCGAATTTACCATGGTGAATTCTATTGTCTGTTCTCCTGTATTAGACACTCTTAATCGAATTTACCATGGTGAATTCGATTAAGGCTGTCCAATACAGGAGAATAGACCATATAATTCACCTTGGTAAATTCAATTAAAAGTGTCCAATACAGGAGAATGGACAATAGAACATAGGCACAAAAGCTCCTGACTTCACGTCAGTGCTTGAACCAATTTTTTTTTCGTGAAGTCAGGATAGAAAGCAATGATGAAAAAATCAACACATTAATGTCTACCTTCAATTCTTCTTTAGGAAAAGAATACATAATTATTCTTGAAAAATATTACTGTAATTAATGTCATATTTAAATAATCAAAGTAAAGAAAATTATAAGTTTAGTTACTAACATATTGAATGAAAATCAATTGAATTCCAGTAATATTCAATTACTTATTCTTAACCAATAAATGTCCATTGATAGATCTAAAGGTGATGAGGTGAAACATAAAGATATATTCTCATTAGTAATAGAAAAACTGGCCTTAAATTCCTCTCTACCCATCACGAGATTTAATATCCACAAATGAGCCTCTCACCTTACAAGATCAGAGGCCTTCAGCAAAATTCAAAAGTCCCCTCTCGCAAATATACTCCTCTGAAGGCACATGGATCTCTTGAAGAAGAATCGCCTTCTCTATTTCTCATAGATATTCACTCTTGTTCATAGAAATCCCTTCAATATTTTGTTGCCTCCTCCTAAGGAGGATCTCTTTCAAAACCAGGTATGACCGCTACAGGACTCTATGTAGGGCTATCAACTTCCATAGATTTGTGATGAAATAACACGATTTTTCCATAACATACGCGCAAAAATATGTCATCATGACATTCATATTTATTATTTGAAGGTTCTCGCAAAAATACGGCCACAGACAACATATCATACTCACAAAAGGCTGCTCGGTCCTCCAACAATATGGATCCGATCGTGTTCAAACTTGGAACTCTGCAGTAGAGTTAGGTTCTGAAGGTTCATCCAAAATTTCAGCCATGCCGGACGAATAGTTAATGATATATAGAATTTTTTTCAATTATTTTTAATTATTTTTTTTTAAATTTTCTAGTTATACCATCCTCACGAAATTCAGCAAGAATTTTCGCGTTGGCATTCTACAACTAATAACCATGTTTGAATTCAATCGGTTTTGTATTCTTCGAGTTAATGAGGAAAAAACAACCAAATTTCAGAAAATTTCAGATGGCTATAACTCTGAAACCGTTCAGACGATTATGCTCATAAACAAACTCAAATGTGGCATTCAGATGCACAACCTAACCTAAAATTTTCAAGCCGCTATCTCTTTCCGTTCTCAGGTTATCGTGACAACAAAAATATTTTTTAATAATTTTTTAATGATTTTCTAGCGACACGTTTCTCACCGAATTCCACAAACTTGCTTAGGTCCATATTCTACAACTATTCACCAAGTTTAAATTCGAACGGATTTATTTTGGTTGAAAACAAAATTATTACTCGGAAACCATCGGGCCGATTATACCCATTAACGAACTTGTCCGTCGTATTGGGATGCGCCACCTACCCTGAAAATTTCAAGTTTATAGCTCTTTTCGTTCTCAAGTTATCGTGGCAACGGACGGCCGCACGGCCGGCACGCATATTTGTATCGAGCGTATAGTATACCGCATTCGGGTAACATCGTATTTGGCGGTGCCCGTCTGGAAACGAGCGACTGTTATTCCGATCTATCGTAGGGCTATCATTCGCTCGATACTTACGATTGCAAAACAGCGTTATTGTTTCTATAAAACAAAAATTATCATTTTCGCATTGCGCGGTTTAAACAAAACGTTTTGCTATTAAAACCGTTTATTCTTAAATTTAGAAATAAATTATGGAGTGGCCTAACAATTATTCTTATCACGTTGTGAACTCAAACGAAATAAGAACTAATTTTAAAACTAAGGAAGAGGTTGAGGTAAGTGGATAGAAAGAACTTACGATTTTAGTCACATAATCTAACAATCCTAAATATCCCTAGAAACGCATATTTGCCAGTTTATGAAGAGAGTTATTCAGGAGGATACCGTCAGATTTGTTCATTTCGTTTTCATAACTTCACTACCTGTTTCAGTTTCTACCATTATCTGTTATTACTCTGGTGTTTTTAGTTTTTTTGGCACACCTTTTGTTTTCCTTGAAGTAATTTCTGAAAAAGAACAATATCGAATGTCACTACAAAGCAGTGAGAATATTCTGCACTGGATAGTAAAGCTGTATCGTCCAATGAGGCAAAGCGTTTCCTCAATCCTGAAATAGCTTATTCGAAATCAAAATTAATATGTAGATATTTTATTTTGAATAAAATTCAAAGAATAACATAAAGAATCCCGGAAAACTTACAATTTTCAAAATGGTTTCCTCTTTTATGAATAGGTACTTATTTGCCCTTGTAAGAATAGCTTCATGAAATCATGGACAGACTTCTGAAACAATACTTCTTTTCTAGAGGTGGGTTCATGATTTGGAAGAAATCTCAAAAAATACTTGGTATATCACCAGGACCATAAATACACCGGCCGAAAAAGCCAGACAGAATGTTTTCAAGAGAATCTATCATTGCCAGTTTAAAACTAGAATAAAAAATGGGTTCAAGCCCTGTGGACAGGAGCTTTCTGGCGCTCTAGTTCAAACAGACAAATTATATCTCCGAAAGTATTGGTTTCTCTGAGTTGGGAATTATACCAATGTATACATATGATAGAGCTGCATCATGAAGGAAATTCAATTCATATAACAGTTTATTTATCAAGATTAAATGAGCAATCATGAGAATGAGAACTGCACCATGGAAGAAATCGAATTAAATCTGGCCAATTTTGCCCAATAACGAACTTAACCGAGATATTCATCTCTCTAACCTACTCTGAAAATTTCAACTATCTAGCTCATTCCGTTCGAGAGTTATTGTGGAAAAACATATTTTAAATTTTCAATTTTTTTTTTTACACTTTGCGGTAATCTGGTCGATACAAACTTCACGAGTATTTCAACCCCAATATTTTTGAAGTTACAATTTTCCCTTCTGTCAAGTTGACATTATGAAAATTCATACAAGGAATAATTATATCAATCTGTGAAATACGATTTACATTGAAATTTTGAAAAATCATATCTCCGAAAGTATTAGCTTGTTAGAGTTAAAAATGATATGAATGGATTCTTATGATAAAACTGCTTATTAAAAATTATTTAATTTGGAATTTGTTAATAAGAAAAAAATTTTTTTTTTTATTACTCCGAAACCTTCTGTCCGATTTTGCCCAGTAACGAACTTAGCCGAGATATTTATCCCCCAAACCTACTCTGAAAATTTCAACTCTCTAGCTCATTCCGTTCGAGAGTTATCGTGCCTACGGCCGGACCGGCCGGCCGGACCGGCCGGCCGGACGGCCGGACAGAATGAATTTCCACCATGGATTCTTCATCAGTGAGTCGAACCAAATCGTTTAAGACCATTTTCATCGAAAAATTCGAAAATTACAGACATTTGGGCAAATTGATAAGCACTCAGTTCCGAGGAACTAGAGCGCCAATAAATTGAAGGGAGAACGAAAAAGGGAACATTTTTCAAGAAATATTAATTGCCCAGCAGAATAAATAGTTGTTATTAAAAAACAGGCATTCCATCCCCGAACAAAACCTAAAAATGTTGACAATATGATTAAAGAATGGCCATGTGTAATTACTATTAAAAACATTCACAACCATACGATAGATAGTGCTGCAGCTTTGATAAGAGGACCAATAGGAGAAGAAACAAAGAAAGAAATTCTTCATTTGTTTGAAAAGGGACACTCAGTTGCTTCAGCCTACAACAGCTTTTGCTTCAGCAAAATGGAGCAATTAGGAGCAAAATATGACGAACTTACATGCGATAGATACTATTTTCCATCTAAGGAAGATTTTTCCAATCTGTGGAAATCTCATTTTAAACGGCAATATGGAGATAGAACTGGTGAAGGTATGTTTCTCCAACTAGAAGAGAATCTAAAAGATTTCTCTCATACAGTGTACAAAATAGCCCGAAACGAGGAAGACTATGCCATTTCATTATGTACCCCAATCATGCAGCGTGCAGCAAAGCACTTAATTCAGGCATCAGAAATATTATTTGTAGATGCTACAAGCAACTGCGATGTGCAAAACCACAAACTATATTTTCTTGCCACTCAGTCTCCAGCAGGGGGTATTCCATTAGCTTGCATAATTACGAACAGCCAGAAGGCTTCTATTTTCGATTCTGCTTTGAAAGACTTAATAGGAATAATGCCTTTTAAAATTTCGCCTTCTGTCATAATGACAGATGACGACTTGGCAGAACGGCATGGCATGTGTTGCACAAATATTGGCCTACATCCAATCTACTACTTTGCAGCTTTCATGTACTAAAAGCTGTATGGAAATGGTTGCAGCTCGTCAAAAATGATATTAAAAAAATTGGTTCAAGCCCTGTGGACAGGAGCTATTGGGCGCATGTGCATCTTCCTTGTGGCCCGTACTGACCAGTAAAGAAAAAAAGCAGTATCATGTTGAATACCTTAATATTATTGATTATTATATAATAATCGATGAAAATACTAAGAGAGACCCAGGAAATTTGACACATTTTGTCTTATATCTCCAGAAATTGAAATCGTATAGAGCCAAAATTTTGCACAATGTTGCAAAATACTACAATTGACGTTAGTACAAGTTTTTGTTGCAATCTGATGAATAGTTCACGAAAAAAAAATTTTTTTTTCGAAAAAATTTAAAGAAATATTTTTTTAAAAATTACAAACATTTCGATCATAACATAATTTTGCTAAAAGTTGCGCGTTTATATCCTCGAACTGACTACCAAGTTTCGATTCAACATCTTCTTTAGTTCCTGAAATATCAGGGAAATAACCTCAAAATTTTAAATGTCTATAACTTCTAAACGGTCCGGCCGATTCTGCTCGTTAACGAACTTAACCGTCGCATTTTGATCAGAAACATACCCTGAAAGTTTGAAGTCGATAGGACCTTCGGTGCTCCTGTTATCGTGCCTACGGCCGGAAAACCGGCCGGCCTGCCGGCCGGACGGCACCCAAAAATCTGACACCGGATTCGTGATCAGGGAGTCCGAATTAGTCTATTAGCCAATTTTCAGCTCGAAATTCGAAAATTACAGACATTTGGACGAAATGATAGGACGATGTTCCCCTAGAACATGCGCCCAAAAAGAAGATAGACAATCATTATATCAACTATTCAGAAACATTCTTATGTCAAAAACGAAGGAAAGTATGGAGGAACACTTGGCAACATATTACAAAAGTTATAAATATCCACAGTATAAAAAATATGTCGACAGTAAAATTGAACAAATTGATGCTTGGTGTTTGTATTATCGCCAGGCATTGATTATACGTGGAGCTGATACAAACAACTATATTGAAGTAATGTTCCGTCTTTTTAAAGATATTTCTCTGGAGCGAACTAAGGCATACAACCTAACACAGTTAACGGATTTTGTTGTCAGCAGTTTTGATAGTTATTATAAACAAAGATTGTTTGATTTAGTTATGAACAAAATGAGCAAATCAACCATAAATCGGTTATCTCCCAATGCAAAAGATGTGTTGCCAAATCAAATCACACAATTGGAAGAAATGTTATATCATGTCGCGAGTAGTTCTCATCAAGGAACGACATATTTTGTCGATATGAATAGCAATATATGTTCTTGCCTTGTAGGTGTCACTGGAAAAATATGCAAACATCAATCTGCAATAATAAAAGAATATAATATAATCAACGCTTGCAATACATTGACACTCGAAAGTAGGAAAATTCTATACATTATAGCAACTGGTACAGAGCCGCCGGAAAATATTTTGCTGCCTCTTAAACTTGTCGACTGCACAGAAATTAGCAAAGATAAGTTACCTAGACTGATGCAAGAATCCACAAATATCGACGACAGTGAAAGTATTGTAATTACAAATGACGAACAATCCAAATACTCTCCTGAAAATAGTAGCACTGATATTAAAAAAGCGTGGTGCGAATTTATTTTAAAATTTAAGGAAGATGTCATGACAAATTTGGAAGATGATCCAATAGGATTTAGCCCAGCCATTGAAAAATGTATGAAAAACTACCGGAAAAATATAAATAGTAGTTCAACTCTCATGAGTGGCTTACATAGAGCTTTTAAATTTGACCACTTGCCACGATCATTGACAGTAGGCTCAAAAAAAATTACAAGAAAAGGAAAAAAAATTGCAGTTCAGCCTACTTCTGTGTCTCGGAGAAAAGTGCAAATAACAGGTAGGAGATCAATGCAGGCAGGAAGAAAAGTGGAAAGTCTTAGAGTAAGGAAGCCTAAAGCTCCTCACTCCCTTAATACTTGTATTAATAACAATGTTGGACTCGGTGAAAATAAATTTTTGAAATAAATTTTATCGATTTAAATTCTGTACATTTCCGATTTTATATCCACCCTTATTTTATATCCACCATTCTACTTACTTTTGTATGTACATTTTCACTTTATCTTGTTGTATACATATTTTTTATTCAAGTTCACCAAAAAGTGATTTATTATTTCAGTTAAACAAATATTTCCTGATTTATAACTGTTTTGTTCATCAATAAGTCTTGTATTAAGCTATAAGTCTTGGATCGTAAACCGATGTACATACAAGATTTTCAATAGTATCGAGCGTATGGTAGCCCGAGTGATTGTCGGGCTGCCGCGTGCTCGATACTTGCTGAACTCGGGCCACCCGAATGCGGTATACTATACGCTCGATACAAATATGCGGCCGGCACCACAGAATTAAATTTCACATTTGGGCAAAACTATAACGTGATGTTCCCCAGAACATACGCGCAAAGTGAGAGGCATGCGCATATAAGCTCAAATGGAGAAGAGGTAATCACCAAAAAAACAGAATATTTACAGTGATGGAGACCAGTGAACAATTGTTAAAATATAAGAAGGGCGATTCCACCAGAAAAACAGGAGGTTTGCAAGAGTACTGATGAAGAAAAGAAAATGAATGTATGTATGGAGAGGAGACTAGCACTGTGCACCAATAATCAGCTTTCATGAAACTGAAAATGAGAGCTGAACTTTAAATTAAATCATGATTTAATTTAAAAAAAGTAATGACATACAAAGGCTTGTATCTGCTGAGTTCAAGTCGCCATTCTATACGGGTGTTGAGAGGTGATGAGAGAAGGAACTGAATTTAAACGTTAACACTAAGTTTCAGGATTAAATTCTAGTAAAATTAAATGAATGAGCACAGAGAAGAATTGAGACAATTATCAAAATGATAATGCAAATCTAATAAAAGGTAACGAGATGATCGAACATGTGAGAAAATCTAAAATGGTGAAGGTCCAGTGCAACCGGTCATGAAAACGAACGAGTTAAAATTCATACATATACTGCATTCACATTTATAAAGTCTCCTGGTTGGCCATGAAATTTTGACACATTTCACAGTGTATATTTTGAAAATGTTAGGTTATGCTCATTTTCCTGTCAGCTAAATACGCAACGTTGTCCTCTCTACATAGAAGTCGTAGTAATTACGTATTTTACACAATGTGAATTTTCATGTGAAAAATAATTTAATTGAGAAGATATTAGTGAATGCCACAATTCCTAAAGACCTGGTGACTGTTGAAGAAATTTTTTCATCTGTTACTAAATATTTCACGTATATAAACTGATTGGAAGACTCAGTTATGCTATATTCTTTTACGGAAATCAAGAATCAAGTGTGTTCAATTTTAATGAAAAATAATGGATACACTAGTCCGTTACTTCGTGATAGTTCATTTGGAAAATGAATAAAAGTACCTGAATAACCCGGCAGGAAAACTTCTAAATGAAGAGACGTACCTATGGAGTGCCCCACTTTTCGGAATTGTCAATATATAAGCCTACAGTAATAATAAGTAATCTCATTGCAGAGTCCTAAGACAGAATGGATTTTTCCTATTGCAGATTATTCGAAGATAATGATCTGTGATAATATCTTGTCTAAGAAGGAACATTATGTTGATTAATTGTTTAGAGGTTTAGAGTAGACATTGGCAACGTCTCAGAGAATTGTTTTGACCTTGACGATATTTCAGAAGTGCCAACCTGCATTTGTTTTAGTTACAAAAACGTAATAGACCTAAATCATGGCCAACCGGGAGACTTTATAAAAGTGAATGGAGTATACTTATATTTTCTTTCGAAGGGGTTGAAAGTAAGGTAGGCATTTTTACGAAGAAGAATGACAATTTAAAATTTAAATTTGACGTGTTTCGAGATTTTCCATGAACATGTACATTAACCAAGATAATGAATTTATTCCATTTGGCTTTTTCACACTGTATGTGTGGTTAAGGATTTTTTTTCAGAAAATTCAGCAGCTGATTTTCTAAAAAAATCCGATAAGTGTCACCGTTTAATTTTCAACTTATTTCATAGAGTAAAATAGTTCAGCCTTTCAAAATACCTGTCCAATCATTAAATTGGTACTGTGACCAGTCTACTCGCAATTGCAGGTGGTATTATTAATCGAAAGATGTATGTAGGTTGTGCTTGTTAAACTAGTCGAAAACTATGCTAAAAGTGCCAAATTTTGGCATGACATGCCTGGTTACTCTTATTAATGTTATTTACAGCATAAGCGGTCAAATTTTGATACCAAAATTTGAAAAAATTAAAGAGGGGCATTAATTAAATGTTTGTGCGCGCACCATAGTTACCTTGTACCTGTTTGAGGTCTTTCATCAGAGGTTCCTGGATGCTTTTCTTCTTTCATTTCCAGAAAGAGTTGTCAGGAATAACGAAAATAAGAATGAGAAGTGGTTTAACGATGATCTCAAAGAGATGCGTGAAGGACTAAATCTGGTGAATGATTTATACAACAAGTATATAAAACAGTTGATCTGAGACTTTTGCGATCAAGAACTAAATCAGAATATAGAAAGGCAGTTAACAATGCTAAAATCAAGTATAATGATAACTTAATAAAAGTCTCCTCAAATAAAGTAACTTCAATGTGGAAGCTCATTAATTACAAAAGAATGAGTCCGAAAGATTCACCAAGTTGACACCGAAACATTTTGCCGATTATTTTGATGCAATACCCCTTTCTGTTGCTGAGAGCATTCCGCATATGAGCTCGGTTAAGGATTTGTTTCCGGAGAACACATATGTTGGTCTAAGTTTCGCATTTAGGACGGTTGGGTCTATTCAGGTGAGGGATGTGGTTAATGAACTAAAAACGAATAGGTCTAAGGACATCAACTGTTTTGTTGAAGAGAAATCTTAGTAGTATCATTCGGCCACTTACTTCGTTGATCAATAGATGTTTTGATGAGGGAATATTTCCTGATTTTATGAAGGTATCTAGGACAATCCCTATTTTTAAAGGAGGCGATATTAAAGATGTCAGTTGTTATCGGCAAATATCATTGTTGCCAGTTTTTTCAAAGGTAATGGAGAAGTTGATGGCTAACCAGATAGGATAGCACTTCGAAAGTAATGGGCTTTTTACAGAAAACCAATATGGGTTTCGGAAGAATCATAATGCGCTAGATGCAGTCGTTGATTTTGTAAATGGTGTATTATCATGTTTTGAGCAGCGCCTGTTCACCGTGTCACTTTTTCTTGATTTGACCAAGGCCTTTGACTGTGTGCCGCATGGCTCACTCTTGAGTAAGCTGGTGAAATATGGTTTCGATCAGGGAAGCATGAAACTTCTAGCAACTTATTTGAGTGGACGCAGTCAATATGTCTATTGCAATGGCAGTTATTCTCGGAAGCTTAATGTTCAGATGGCCGTCCCGCAGGGATCCATTTTGGGTCCTTTACTCTTCTTAATTTATATTAATGATCTGCCAGAGTATCTTGAACAAGTAAGATGCATTCTCTTCGCGGATGATTCAACAACTTATGTTTCATCAGATGATCCGGCTCTTGTAGAGTTGTTGTCGGACGCAGCTGCTGCTAGAGCGTTGGAGTGGTTCTCGCTGAATGGATTGAGTATAAACCATGCAAAGACCAAAAAGGTTCATTTTAGCCTGAGAAATGTAGAGAAGAGTTCGGTTAAGTTCCTCGGTTTACATGTAGATTCTCGTCTTACCTGGAGTGTTCACGTCGGGCATCTGGCAAAGCGTGTAAGTAGGAATATTTTTGTTCTTAGACAGTTGTCCACATCTGTATCGTTTAATACCATCAAAGTGGCATATCATGCACTGGTTGAACCTATTCTAAGATATGGTATTTTATTGTGGGGCAATAGTGGAGAGGTATATAGAATTTTCAGATTATAGAGAAGAGCTATTCGAATATTGAATAATCTGAACTACAGAGCTTGAAGTATAGGCGGTTTCAGAAAATTGGGCTTGTTGACATTGCCCGGAATTTTCATATTGGAAAGTCTCTTATATGCCCACCATAGAGCCGGGAAAAAACAAATAAGATCTGATGTACATTCCTATAATACCAGGAAAAACAATGATGTGTGCCTCCCATACTGTAGGTTGAGGAAGTCGCAGGGTGGTCCCGAATATTTATGTTTTAAATTGTATAATGTGCTCCCAACACCTATGAGATCTCTGGTTTTCGAGGATTTTAAGTGTGTAATTAAAATTTTTTTTATAGATTTGGAGCCATATGATATTGAATGTTTTTATAATGTCTATATTTGACTTATATTCATTATTACAATTGACTTGTGTAAACATTGCATAATGTAAAACACCAATAAAGAATCTAATCTAATCTAATCTAATCTTGTGAAAATTACCTTTCAAGGCTGATCCATGTGAAATATTTAGCCGAAAGGGAAATCACAAAATAGCAACATTTGTAGCACTAAAAACAGTGATTAAGGTGAAGATTCTCACAAATTTCATAAAACTGTCAATATCTCGAAAACTAAGACCCTAAGCCAAGTTTCGATATCCCGGTCAGACATGACCTAACCTATCAGCATGTGCTGGTTGACGTCGGTTTATGGGATACCCTGTAGAAACTTAATCCTTTAGAAATATCATTAAATATACTTGTGTAAGTCGTCTATTTTGAGAATTGTTATAACTGTATTTCCCATGAAATGTCGTATATAGCAACTCTGAATGCTCCTCATTGCATCTCATGAGAGGCGATTTACGTCATCACTGGATGGCATTTTGTCGCAACTCAATTCAACGGTTATCGCATAAAGAAGTCATAACTCTTTATTGAAATATTTGTGTTCGTCATAAACCCCCAATTCACACCAATTTCCCTCATCGTAAACGCTCACTGAACACGAAGAGTCCTAAGGCGCATTAAGCCAAATAGGCACTCACCGCGGAAGCATGTCTACAATTTTTCTGCCAACGATGCAATGAAAAGGAAATGGAAGGAAGACATGAAAAATGTCTTCGGGTGACTTCGGTTCGAGCGCCAGTTGGTCCATTCAGTACCCCACCAAACTTACGTCCGGAAGGATCCTACCCGGGAAATGTAACGGCGTGAATAAATCACGTGAAAACTGACATATGTTCCATCCCGGAAAAACACTCGAACTTATCGGGTTCCCTTTCGCTTTATCGAGTTGGATATTTATCCGGTTCCGATGAATCGTTGCTAAGGGGTGAGTGATGGTTATTACGAACATAATTATGTCAGTAATTACCATTTTTCCAAATTCGGCTGAGGTAAAAAAATTCAGGATGTTGAAATTTTAAAAAAATAGAAGTTTTTAATTTGTTGCTTTGACATGATTTTTCCGAATAAAATGAAAGTTGGTATGTTTCCTATGACTATGGTACATATCCTCTAAATATTGGTATTTTCCTACTTCCACTGGTTTTCTAGTTTTAGACTCGTGGATTCATAAAACTGATCAAAATAAACATAAAGAAAGCGGATGAAGTTTTTCTTGAGCCATTCCAAGAATATTCAATCGTTTTAGCACATAAAATTATTCTTCATCATTTCTCCGTAAACGCATCGTTTTCGATTGAATGTTATAAAATCAGAAACTCCAGAAATTTCACTACTTTTATGGATCCGCTCCTGAGCATTGGAATCCCGAACCAAGATGTAAACCACGTTACCGTACCTTTTACTGGTCTATCATTAATGTCATAAATAATTTTTATGCAGGACTGTATTAGCACATTGTATAGTCTTCAAACGCTTGTTACTTTTTACCTGAGCCGATCCTGGAAAAATGGGAAATGAAACAAGCCCTGTGGACAGGAGCTTTCTGGCGCTCTAGTTCAAACAGACAAATTATATCTCCGAAAGTATCGGTTTCTCAGAGTTGGGAATTATATCAATGTATTCATATGATAGAACTGCATCCTAAAGGAAATTCAATTCAAATAATAGTTTATTTATCAAGATTAAATGAGCAATCATGAGAATGAGAAAAGCACCATGGAAGAAATCAAATTAAATCTGGCCAATTTTGCCAATAACGAACTTAACCGAGATATTCATCTCCCTAAACTACTCTGAAAATTTCAACTACCTACCTCATTCCGTTCGAGAGTTATATCTATGTCTATGGATGAAAAGCAGTCTCACTACTCTCAGATCTCTTACTTCATGTTCAGTTCCGAAATGTAAGAATTTTCTGAGAAAAACTAATTTCGGAGCAAACAACTGAGATTTTTCTCACTTCGCTCACAATTATTCGATTGATTAGATAATCTGTCAGGAACATCATTTGACATTATGACAATTCATATTCATACATAGAATAATATCATTCTGTGACAACGTTGAAATACGATTTATTATTGAAATTTTGAAAAATCATATCTCCGAAAGTATTAGCTTGTTAGAGTTAAAAATGATATGAATGGATTCTTATGATAAAACCTCTTATTAAAAAAAATTTAATTTGGAATTTGTTCCGTAAAAAAAAAATTTTTTTTTTGTTACTCCGAAACCATCTGTCCGATTTTGCCCAATAACGAACTTAGCCGAGATATTTATCCCCCAAACCTACTCTGAAAATTTCAACTCTCTAACTCATTCCGTTCGAGAGTTATCGTGCCTACGGCCGGCCGGACCGGCCGGACCGGCCGGCCGGACTGGCCGGACAGAATGAATTTCGACCACGGATTCTTGATCAGTGAGTCGAACCAAATCGTTTAAGACCATTTTCATCGAAATATTCGAAAATTACAGACATTTGGGCAAATTGATAAGCACTCAGTTCCGAGGAACTAGAGCGCCAAAAAGTGTACTATGCGATGAGAAGAATCTACGGTTAAAATTAATATACACCTTAAACACTCTCCCTGTATATTAGTAACAACTGTTTCTGATCTACACAAATTTTAAACCTGTTTTGCTCTGGAAATTATCCCCATTTTATACAGGGTGCTTCAATGGGACACGGATATACTCAAAAGACGAATAGAGGGCACCGAGGTGGTTCTAGATATACCGCATTTATTGGCTCTGACTGTCTTTAATTTTGATGACTGTCTTTAATTTTGCTATTAAAAGTCACTTATAACTACTTTTTGCTATTCAAGTTCTTGAAATTTCATTATCAAGTTCAAATTTTGTTCATTAAAACTGCCTGCGCAAAAATGTAAAGCACACGATTCAGTTCATTTGCATTTGATTAATAGGCTCCATGTATTGAACTAAACAACATAGACGAGTTAAATTCCAAAGCAAGGAAAAGTAGTTAGTGCTAGGGGGGTTCTGGGTCACCAGGTGATCCGAACCTCACTTATTTGTTTTCGCGCTCAGAATGATGATTGACGCCATGACAGTTGAAACTATCACAGCGCCATCTTGGTGGACGGAATTTTTCGGAAGCTTTTGTGAAAGGACATATTGTAGAAATTTATGAAAAAGTTCTCGGAGACGACGGGATTCGAACCCGTAATATTTTATTATGAGTCGGGGGTGTTAACGAGCCACGGCCACTAAACTTAAGAGGTACCTTTTTGGTTCCAAATCAACCGCAGGTATATGACCCTTTGCATTGTGCGTATAGGTGTCTCAGGGACACTTTTTCAGGTAATGCTGATATATGATATTTGTAGAATTTTCAGCATCTCTAAGCGATTGGAAATAAATGATTCTATCCAAGTTGTCATGTAAGTTTGATGCTGATACTTGATCCTTTTTGCGCGTATGTTCTGGGGAACATCGCGTTATCATTTTGCTGAAATGTCTGTAACTTCCGAATTTTTTGACGAAAATGGTCTCAAACGATTAAGTTCGACTCCCCAATGTAAAATTTGAGGTCAAAGTTGATCTGTCCGTCCGGCCGTCCGGCCGTCCGTTGCCACGATAACTTGAGAACAAGGAGAGCTAGCGACTTGAAATTTTCAGGGTAGGTGGCGCATCCCAATACGACGGACAAGTTCGTTAATGGTCATAATCGGCCCAGTGGTTTCCGAGTAATAATTTTGTTTTCAACCAATATAAATTCGATCGAATTGAAACTTGGTGAGTAGTTGTAGAATATGTACCGTAGCACGTTCGTGAAATTTTGTCCGAATCGTATGGCTAGGAAATTCAAAAAAAATTATTGAAAAATATTTTTGTTGTCACGATAACTTGAGAACCGGAAGAGATAGCGGCTTCAAGTTTTCAGGTTAGGATGTGCACCAGAACGCGACATTTCAGTTTATTCATGAGCATAATCGGCCGAACGGTTTTCGAGTTATATCCATCTGAAATTTTATGACATTTGGTGGTTTTTTGTTCCTCGTTAACTCGAAAAATACTGAACCGATTGAATTCAAACATGGTAATTAGTTGTATAATACCAACGCAAAAATGTTTGCAAAATTTGGTGAGGATAACATTAGTACAAAATTTTTAATAAAAAATTGAAAAAAAAAAAATTGGTTCAAGCCCTGTGGACAGGAGCTATTGGGCGCATGTTCATCTTCCTTGTGGCCCGTACTGACCAGTAAAGAAAAAAAGCAGTATCATGTTGAATACCTTAATATTATTGATTATTTTATAATAATCGATGAAAATACTGAGAGAGACCCAGGAAATTTGACACATTTTGTCTTATATCTCCAGAAATTAAAATCGTATAGAGCCAAAATTTTGCACAATGTTGCAAAATACTACAATTGACGTTAGTACAAGTTTTTTTTGCAATCTGATGAATAGTTCACGAAAAAAAAATTTTTTTTTGGAAAAAATTAAAAGAAATATTTTTTTAAAAATTACCAACATTTCGATCATAACAGAATTTTGCCAAAAGTTGCGCGTTTATATCCTTGAAGTGACTATCAAGTTTCGATTCAACATCTTCTTTAGTTCCTGAAATATCAGGGAAATAACCTCAAAATTTTAAATGTCTATAACTCCTAAACCGTTCGGCCGATTTTGCCCGTTAACGAACTTAACCGTCGCATTTTGATCAGAAACCTACCCTGAAAGTTTGAAGTCGATAGGATCTTCGGTGCTCCTGTTATCGTGCCTACGGCCGGAAAACCGGCCGGCCTGCCGTCCGGCTGGCCGGACGGCACCCAAAAATCTGACACCGGATTCGTGATTAGGGAGTCCGAATTAGTCTATTAGCCAATTTTCAGTTCGAAATTCGAAAATTACAGACATTTGGACGAAATGATAGGACGATGTTCCCCTAGAACATGCGCCAAAAAGTTCTATATATCAGTAACTATTCGTTTGAAATTGCTGAAATTTTGCATGAGCCTTTATAACCTAACTATACTGCCAAGTTTCAAGTTTTAATACGATCGGTTAAATATTGTTGGAGATTCGAGCATTCTTGTGTGAGTTCAGTAGAT
This sequence comes from Halyzia sedecimguttata, assembly GCA_937662695.2. NCBI lineage: Eukaryota > Metazoa > Arthropoda > Insecta > Coleoptera > Coccinellidae > Halyzia > Halyzia sedecimguttata. Next base: position 746,359 of record OW569416.2, on the reverse strand, counting down.
GGGTTACCGTTGCCTCGATAACTTTCTAACGAAAGGAGATAGGGACTTGCAATTTTCAGGGTAGCTTGCGTATCCGAAAGAGAGAGTTGATTTCGTTTTTGGGCAAAATCGGTCTAACGGTTTCCGAATTATACCCACCTGGAATATTATTTCCTTGATAACTCAAAAAATAAATATTCGATCGAATTGGTGCTTGGTAACTAGTAGTAGAAAATCAACATAAAGACGTGTTTAAAATTTTGTAAGAACCGTACCCCTAGAAAATTTGAAAAATATGACGAAAAAAAAAAATTTAAGAACCGTACCCCAAGAAAATTAAAAAAAAATCAAGAAAAAAAAATTGGTTCAAGCACTGACGTGAAGTCAGAAGCCTTTGCGCGTATGTTCTATTGTCCATTCTTCTGTATTGGACACCCTTAATCGAATTTACCATGGTATATTATGTTGTCCATTCTCCTGTATTGGACACTTAATTCGAATTTACTATGGTAAATTCGAATTAAGAGTGTCCAATACAGGAGAATGGAGAACACAATTTAAAATGGTAAATGTGAAATTTTGTATTCTTACTATCTGGAAATATTACAGGAAAGATTATAGATGGTCATTTGTACTGCTCAAACATTGTATCGACATCGCTTCACTAAATAGTCACAATATTTGGATAAAAGTGAATCATACATCTATTTAGGCAAAAATTCACAAACGTATTAGAGGATTGACATTTATGATAAAATAAAAATCACCTATTCAGAAGGACTATAATTTTTGATTTTGTTTACATTGAGACGGATGCAGAAGATCTTTTATTGTATTTTCCAAAATAAATCTTATTTTTTCAGATACTGTATACTGTATTGAAGCCAAATTATTTTTGGTATATTTATTTGGCAATAACCAGAAGAAAGGTTAATTATAGAAATGAGTGTGAACTCGAACCCCCAAAGCGAATTACAGAAAAGACTGTCAGGTATCTTCTTCAAATATCCAAATTTAAGGATACGGTAGTCGGAAAATAATGGGTACAAAGGCAATGGCATATTTATTTGACCGAGTGAATGATGGGGTGCTAACTTGACCGCATTCCGATAAGAGGCCTTTGCAGGGGTTTTTTTTTCTAACCATTGTTGGGATCTATTGTATTGGATATTGGGTGATTTGCGAGACAATTTATGTGATATTTATTGCATGGTTTATCAGTTGAGTGGTCCAATTTCTCTTTCAATATTCAGGAATCGTGTAAACAAACTGGGGTGATTTTTCGGAATCTTCTGAGCTCGTAGTGTGTCATAATACATTTTTGATAGTAATACGAAATGTAACTCTCATTTATTTTTTCGTTGTAAAATTGGTTAACTAATATATCATGAATATGTAAGTCATCAAGAGCTTGGTGTCCTTTTAAACATTGGATTCCCATGGTGTGATTGTATAGATACTCAATTGTTACTTCAAACGATAAAGAGAAGGAACTTCAATCGAGCCCATTTCACATAAAATTGCACATCTTCGTATATATATATTCAGGTATCTCTGGCTTACGGCAAATACCTTCATGATTCTTCAAAAGTTGAAATAAAGATGTTTTCATTTCGGCTTTACAAAAAATAAAGGGGCATGACTTGGTTATGAAGGAAGGGACGGCGTTGAATTGGGGTATTTCCAATATACACAGGATTGCAATAGATATGTGAAGGAAGATACGATGTATGATATTGAAGATGCAGAGAAAGAGACTGCGATGGATACCGACTTTATCAACAAATCAGCTTTTCATAATTATTAGCGCGTCTTCCTGATATAATGGATAGTGTTGACCATTAATCATTTCCTTTAATTTCGAGCTATTCTGATAAATGATGCTTAGATAATTTAAGATAATTTATAATGAAAAATTAGTGTTTAGTTGCAATTTTTATTTTAAAAAAGCAGTTTTTTAGATATGATCATAATACTTTTCCCAATAAATAACTGCAGCTATTCGAAGTTGATCGGCCAAATATTGTATTCTTTCAAAAGTGTATACAGTGCATTTTTTGACATGCAGCAAGCATAGCTCGTCAACTATATTACTGATATCAAGCCATTATCATTAATTTTATGAAGACATTGTGTTGGATACCTTTCGTGTGTGTCCTGGGATTTCTTATAAGTATATGTTGGTGTGCAGACTCTTTGCATAGTTTTCCCTAATGTGATCAACACTCATTTGTTCATGGAATTTATCATGTTTCTTGATTGTGTGTTTCCTTAAAGCATCGTTTCGTGTGAATTTCTTTCCGCATACGAAACAAGCAAAGCCAATTTGCTTATGTATATTCATGTGCCTGCTCAAATTATTGGGTTGGGTGTATTGTTTTTCACAAATGCTGTAGGTATAAATTCTGTCGATATATAAATAATGAGACTGATAAGTATACGCGTTAAATATTCTCTTTATATCCACTATATCAATTTTTTATATCAACCATATATATATATATATATATATATATATATATATATATATATATATATATATATATTTTTTTTTTTTTTTTTTTTTTACACACCGCTCCTGGCGGGTTATTACCATACGACTGCCGGACGTGGGTGTCAAGGCAGTCGTTGTCGCTACGGTCCTTGTGAGAAAAACTTTCTCACTATGCGAGCTGTGGCCAAGACAACCTGCCTCTGTGATGTCGAGACAACATCCCTGTCAAGACTCAGTCTCTCCGTGTTTTCAATCAGGTGTCTCTCCACCAATCCATTAACTGAAATTATCAGGGGGAGTATACTAATGGCTTTCAATTTATGAAGCTCGCGCAATTGGAATGCCAGGTCGCCGTACTTATTCACCTTGTCTGAATACGCTCTGGTTATGTTGTCATCTGCTGGTATCGTTACATCGAGCAAGAGACAGGTATTTTCCTGCAGATCAAATAGTGCAATATCCGGGCGATTATGAGCTACTCCTCTATCTGTTACCAGATGAGCGTCCCAGTAGAGTTTGTATCTTTCGCTTTGGAGGAATGTTTTCGGCTGATACAAATGTTGTGCGACCTCATGATCAACCAAACCTAATTTAAGGGCCATTCCCTGGTGATAAATTTTGGCCATCGCGTTGTGCCTATCAAGGTAGTCTCTCGGCGCCATTAGAGAACACGAAGATGTAACATGCTGAATCGATTCGGGTGCCTGTGAGCACTTCCTACATCGATCCGAAGGTACGTCTTGTTTGGCGATATGTTTAAGATACATCCTTGTAGGCATCACCTGATCTTGAATCGCAATGAGCCTTCCCTCAGTCTCCGGAAAGAGGTAACCCGCTCGTAAGTATTTCAAGGATTCCGATTTATCAATATCTCTGCTTTCCAGGTGACTTGGGTACCTTCCATGGAGAGCCATCGATCTCCAATGTTCTTTGATATCTTCTTCGGAGCGCACGTTTTCTTGATATTCTTGGGATGATAATCTTAGCGATGAGATGCTATCATCGGCCTGGCGTATGGCCTGGAAAAGAGGCGTGTTGTTGTTCAAGAAGTATCTCCTCAGTGCATTGACACTTTCTGCATGGGTAGCCTCCAGGTTGAGTAGGCCTCTACCACCATGAGTACGTGGGAGGTAAAGTCGTATCGTCGACGCATGGGGGTGATGAATGCCATACTTAGTGAGCATTTTTCTCAAGGCTCCGTCCATTTCACGTAACTCGGTCATCGACCAAGTCAGGATCCCAAATGAGTACGTCATACTTGTTATGGCCCAGGTGTTGATTGCTGTGAAAAGGGATTTTGCATTCAGCTTGGACTTAAGAAGTGAGTTCACTCTGTTGAACATTTTTCCTCTGAATATCTTCTTCATCTCCGATGTTTTAATTTCCAGAGCTTGTTTGATGCCTAAATACTTGTAGGATTCATTGTGGTGCAGAGTCGGTATGGTGACGTTGTTCATGAGGGTTGTATGATGTTCTATTTCCTGTATTTTTCCTCTCTTGACCTCGAGCACTGCGCACTTATCCACTCCCATTTTCATTCCGATAGATTCACTGAATGCTGCCACTATCTCCAATTGTCTCTGTAGTTGTTCCAGACTGGAGGCATACAGTTTCAGGTCGTCCATATACAAATGATGACCCACTCGGATACCCCTCTGCCTATCGATGACATACCCATAGCTCGTATTGTTAAGAAGCATGCTTAGCGGGTTCAGTGCAAGGCAGAACCATAAGGGGCTCAATGTGTCACCCTGGAATATCCCCCGACAAATGCGTATCTGCTCTGACTTCTCGATCAGATGCCCCTGACGTATTAGTAGTGTGGTCCTCCAAGTTTTCATAAGATGTTCAAGAGTGTCGACAATACGCCCGTTTACTCCATGCATTTCCAACACCTTCAGCAGCCAAGAGTGAGGAACGGAGTCAAAGGCCTTCCGGTAGTCGACCCAAGCCACAGAGATGTTCCTGAGTTTTTTTCGGGCCTGTTTCGTCAGTACATAATCGACCACCAGAAGTTCCTTGGACCCTTTTGTATTCATTCGACATCCGTTCTGCTCCTGGGCCATCAAATTGTATCTACGCAGGTGTTTATTTATGTTCTTCGCCAGAATAGCGGTAAATATCTTATACACAGTTGGTAAGCATGTAATGGGGCGGAAATTCCTGGGATCGTTTCTATCGCCTTCCTTCGGTATCAGATATGTTATACCCTGTGTGAAGAAGTCGGGTATAGTAGATGGGTCAGTCAGAGCTTTCTGGAAAAGTTTAGCCAGTGGCTGGTGGATACAGGTGAAGTACTTCCACCAGTAATTATGGAGCTTGTCTGCTCCTGGAGATGCCCAGTTATTTGCCCCTTTAAGGGCATCAGCAATATCTTCTGCCGAGATGCTCACATCCTCCATCCGGGTATTCGGGATCTCAGATTGCGCCTCTCCAATCCAACATGCTCGATGATCATGGGCTGCCTTATCTGACCATATCCCGCTCCAATACTGATGGGCTGCCTGTGTTTCGGGATAATTGTCCTCATTAGAGTCAACCTGCTCCATATTACGGAAAAACTGTTTTCGATTTTTATAGAACAGCTTGTTGTTGCTGTAACGTTTGACCCTTTCATTATAGCGTCTCAGTCGATTCCCCAGAGCCTTAATTTTTTGTTTAAGCGTATCAAGTCTGAAGGAGATGTTATCCCTGAAGGCAGGGTCTCTACGTCGTATTTTGAACTCAGATGCGGCTTTTCTAACTGCCTTAAGGACTTTCGTTGATGGGCTTGTCGCATTAAGGTAAGCATGTATTACACCTATCTTCTTCCTCATAGTTGTTATTTTTTTTTCTAGACGTTCCTTCCATGGTGGCATTGATGGTGGTTTCACTATAGGCTGTTGTTCAGCCTGTCTCAACTGCAGACCATGAGTTTCGCATATAGTAACAGCACTAGCATAAGCTATATCGACCAACCCTTCCAATGTACTTGCGGTTTCCAGATGTTTTGGGAGAACGGAATTCAAGGATCTGATTGAATCAACGACACGCTTGCAGTACTCAAGTCTGGGTATTTTTGGTCTATTTTCCGGCGCAATTCCCGAGTACTTCAATAAATTGCTCACGTAAAGCCTCTCGATAACGTTATCAGGCTCCCTTCTCACAAAAAGTTCGCTTCTTCTAATCCTGAGAGATGACCGACGAGTCTCGCTCTGCTGCTCTACAACGCTTTGTTCTTCTGTCATCACAGATGGATAGCAGCTGGACTTGATGGTTTCCAGTTCAGTTCGTGACAGCTTCTGGTTGGCCAGGATCCACCTCACACGGTTCGAAAGTAGTTGAGCATATGATGGTCTACTGGGAAATATATCTGCCCATACCTCCACCAGGAGCTGTCGATAGGTCTTATCAGAGCGCTCAGCGAGATCCGTAGCAATATAATGTGCACGCATTATCATACGGTTTTCCTCCAATGTCCAACGAGTGCGCCTGTCCTGCTGTGGCCTTAGAGCGGAATGAGCATACTGCGCATTCAAGCTATTCGGGCTATCTCTTACCAGAGGTGCAGGAGTTGGCCTTGCGGTACCATCTCGGAGGGGTGCGCCGCTTGCTCCACACCGATCTCCTACAGGCCGAACCTCTGGACGGTTCCGAGAGGAGCCGACCTGAGACTCCCCGCCGCCCTGTTGTCTATTTCTTAATATAGGAGCGTAAATATATTGAACCCTCCCGAGGCTGCCGACCTCGTTAGGGTTTTGGCGACTAGGGTACGCGGGGGCGTCACTCCCCGATGATCATCGATCACCCTGCGTATATATATATATATATATATATATATATATATATATATATATATATATATATATATATATATATATATATATATATATATATATATATATATATATATATATATATATATATATATATATATATATATATATATATATATATATATATTATTATATTCACTATAGCCATCATTATGTACCACTATAATTATTGATATATCCACAATAGACACTATTACATCAACTATATACATTTTATAGCTGTTTTATATACGTTTTGCATTCACTTTATAACTGAATATGTATCCATTCATGAATCTCAGAACGCACTCCATATCATCTTTGCATAATGACAAAGTAATATATTCATGAAATTCTACGGTCGTAATAGATCAGTCCAAGCACAATCATAACAATCTATACACATTCTTCATAGAAATTCAATAGAACACAGGTACAATATTTGCCGTATTTATTTGTGTATTTTTCCTAGACATTCGAGCATCTTCGTATACATTCGTGAATCTTCGTATACCTTCATGAATCTATCAGTTTAGCATAGGAGTATCAAGACATGTATTCGTTTTATAGTTTGGATATATGTATACACTCATGCATTTTGTCGTACTTCATATAAATTCATCACGAAAAAGATGGAGAAACATGCGTCAAGCGTGTAGCCATTATCATTAACTTTATGAAGCATAGCTTTCTTCAAGCAGCATCTCAAGCGTACTTTATATATGTTTTGCAACCACTTTATGCACAGTTTATATCAGTTTTCTGTATTTTCGTAGACGTTCGAGTATCTTCGTATACATTCGTACATCTTCTTATTACATTCAAAATCAATTTTTCATAGGAGTATCAAGACTTGTTGTTTACATCCATTTTGTGTATTTTTCCTAGACATTCGAGCATCTTCATATACATTCGTGCATCTTCGTATACCTTCATGAATCTATCAGTTTAGCATAGGAGTATCAAGACATGTATTCGTTTTATAGTTTGGATATATGTATACACTCATGCATTTTTGTCGTACTTCATATGAATTCATCACGAACAAGATGAAAGAACATGCGAATTTGATGATGATTTAGGATGAATATACAACCTACATACATACGTAACAAAGAAAACGATGGAAAAACATGCGTCAAGCGTGTTGCCATTATCATTAACTTTATGAAGTATAGCTTTCTTCATGAAGCATCTCAAGTTTACTTTATATATGTTTTATAACCACTTTATGTACAGTTCATATCAGTTTTGTGTATTTCCATAGACATTCGAGTATCTTCGTATACATTCGTGCATCTTCGTATACCTTCATGAATCTATCAGTTTAGCATAGGAGTATCGAGATATGTATTCGTTTTATAGTTTGGATATATGTATACACTCATGCATTTTTGTGGTACTTCATATGAATTCATCACGAACAAGATGGAAGAACATGAAAATTTGATGATGATTTAGGATGAATATACAAACTACATACATACGTAACCAAGAAAAATATGGAAAAACATGCGATTTTACTGATTATTCAAGGGCAATATACAGATGTAGATACACCAGGTCGATACCATTACAGATGTATCAAGAATATATCTAGACTTGTACAATTTATTTGGGTAAACACAGGGTGCAGAAATGTATTTGTGATAGATGACTCGGGTACTTCCATTCCAAAGAAAAACTTGCTATTCACGCGGTAGTTTTTATGAATTATCCAAAGTCCCAATATGGAATATTGAGAAGAGATTGACATAAATACGACAATACTTCCGATTATGCTTGGGGGGATAACCCCTATGAAATTACTAGGGTTAACAAAAAATGGTATTAGGGATGATGAAAGTAGGAAATAATGATATTCCGATTATGCAGGGCTAGGATCGAAGCTGTACGCAGTGAAAAAATCAACAACGAATGATGAAATTAATATACAGAAGTGTTTCAATAGGAAAAGCGATACTTACCGAACTGATGGTATAATATGATTTACTGATTTTTTTTTTGTTACCGTTTATGTGAAGATGATGGCATCAGCGTAAGGTATCATGGATATAGATACACAAAAATTTAAACTTAGGTTCAGTGTGCTTCTAGGGGGGGTATTTTTTGGAATTGAATAAATGCATTGTGTCTTCACAACATTGACAAATAACTGGATATCGTGAACATCGTATGAACCATCGACCAACACCATTCAGCAGGATAAGTTTACCAGCAAGGATTCAGAGCTCAAAATAGTTGCTGTATCCTTCAGGAAGCTTAGGCACAGCACTGTAAATTTTTGCCCCGACAGTGAATGTCGATCACTAGCGTTGGTGTTGAAACACTTCTGTATATTAAGTTCATCATTAGTTGTTGAGTTTCTCACTGCGTACAGTTTCGATCCGAGCCCTGCATAATTCATAAAAACTAGCGCGTGAATAGCAAGTTTTTCTTTGGAATGGAAGTACCTGAGTCATCTATCACAAATACATTTCTGCACCCTGTGTTTATTCAAATAAATTGTACAAGTCTAGATATATTCTTGATACATTTGTCATGGTATCGACCTGGTGTATCTTCATCTGTATATTGGCCTTAAATAATCAGTAAAATCGCGTGTTTTTCCATTTTCTTCTTGGTTACGTATGCATGTAAATTGTATATTCATCCTAAATCATCATCAAATTCGCATGTTCTTCCGTCTTGTTCGTCCTGAATTCATATGAAGTACGACAAAAATGCATGAGTGTATACATATATCCAAACTATAAAACGAATACATGTATTGGTACTCCCATGCTAAACGGATAGATTCATGAAGGTATACGAAGATGCTCGAATGTCTAGGAAAAATACACAAAATGGATATAAACAACAAGTCTTGATACTCCTATGCTAAACTGATAGATTCATGAAGGTATACGAAGATGCACGAATGTATACGAGGATGCTCGAATGTCTACGAAAATACACAAAACTGATATAAACTGTACATAAAGTAGTTGCTATGATAGTTTGATGATAGTTTGATGATAATTTGATGATAGTTTATGGTAGTTTGATGATAGCTTGATGATGGTTTGATGATAGTTTGAGCTCTGAATTCTATTTGGTAAACTTATATATGAAGTGGTTGCAATACATATATAAAGTAAACTTGAGATGCTGCATGAAGAAAGATATTTTTCATAAAGATAATGGTAATGGCAACACGCTTGACGCATGTTTTTCCATCTTTTTTTTTGTTACGTATGTATGTGGGTTGTATATTCATCCTAAATCATCATCAAATTCGCATGTTCTTCCATATCGTTCGTGATATGAAGTACGACAAAAATGCTTGAGAGTATACATATATCCAAACTATAAAACGAATACATGTCTTGATACTCCTATGCCAAACTGATAGATTCATGAAGGTATTCTAAGATGCACGAATGTATACGAAGATGCTCGAATGTCTAGGAAAAATACACAAATAAATACGGCAAATATTGTTCCTGTGTTCTATTGAATTTCTATGAAGAATGTGTATAGATTGTTATGATTGTGCTTGGACTGATCTATTACGACCGTAGAATTTCATGAATATATTACTTTGTCATTATGCAAAGACGATATATGGAGTGCGTTCTGAGATTCATGAATGGATACATATTCAGTTATAAAGTGAATGCAAAACGTATATAAAACAGCTATAAAAATGTATATAGTGGATATATAAATGCATATAGTTGATGTAATAGTGTCTATTGTGGATATATTAATGATTATAGTGGTACATAATGATGGCTATAATGAACATAATAATATATATATACAGGGTCTTTCACGAGGAACCTCACCCATATTTATACGGGAAACTAATGAACGTATTTTCATGAAATTCAGCACTTATAAGTACTTCACGATGCTGATGAAATCTAAAATATTTTCAAGGCATGAGCACCTCCGGTTTTTCCGGAAATGACGTCAACTTCCATTTTTCAAATTAGAACACCATTTTTTCATTGCAGAAATAGATTCCTTAGAAAATTTTAAGTTATTTTGATGTAACATTTTTCAGTTTTGGTTGAAAAATTCTCTCTGAGCGGGAAAATTCGAAAAAAAAATCGAAAATAGAGCTTCGCTGAAACAAGAATAACTTCGGGGTTTTTGGATGGAAAATTTTCATTTTTGGGATTTTTCAAGATATAAGATTGATGCATCCACTTTGAAAATCGAAATTGCGATTCATGATACAGGGGGTGAAAAAATCGCTTTCAAAGTTAGGGATGACAAAATCGTGAAAAATCAATTTTTTCAAATTAGAACCCCATTTTTTCATGGCAGATATTGAATCTACGTTGAAAAATAATGTGAGTGTATGCATCACACCCTTGCCCTAAAGTGGATATTTTCTGAGTTATTCACAAAAAACTGTTTTTCGTCTTGAATTTTCAGCTATTTCTTTTCCCTTCACGCCAAAAAGATGAAATTTTCAGCAACTGTTACTTAAACCATGTTTAAGATTTTACTAACCTAATATGCAAGAGAAAAAAGTTACAGGTTGTTCCTAAATAGATGGCGAATTTTGATTCGAATTTGTATCGGAAACCTCTTCATTTCAACTAATCGGCCATCGGTTTTCTCTCCAGTGATAAATAAATAATTCCTTATGAACCATATGCAAAAACTTACCATGTTTTACATTCTTTATTTTAATGATAGATATCATTAATTACATCTGCCAAATTCCTCTTTATTCAGTAGCATTTTGTGTTTACTATTAATTTGGTGATAATTTATATTAAGTTATAAAATCGATCACTATGCCTAATATTACCAATGAAGATTATTTAAATCTCATTCTACTTCATGGAGAATGTAATAAAGTTGTAGATAGAACGATTCGACTGTTCATTGAGAGGTTTCCTGACCGACCCAGACCAACTAGAGATACCATTAACAGAACCATGACAAACTTGAGAAATGTCGGATCTTTCGTTAAGAAAACTATACACAGAGAAAAAAAGTGTAGTAGAAGACGAGAACAACGAAATTACAGTTCTTGCATATTTTCGTGTGAATCCTCAAAATTATCTCAAAGATGCCGAGATTGATCTGGGATTATATCAATCGAGTGTTTGGAGAATATTAAAAAAACATAAAATGCACCCATATAAATTCAACAGGGTACAGCATTTGAAGGAAACTGATTTCGTCAGGAGAACAGAGTTTTGCGAAGCTATGATGATTCGATTTCAAGAGAATGAAAACTTTTTGGACTGTATAATTTGGACAGATGAATCTAAATTCACAAAGAATGGTTCTTTCAATAGGCATAACAGTCATTATTGGGATGAAGAGAACAACCACCACTTCAGACAATGGAACTTTCAAGAGACCTGGAGTTTCAATGTTTTTTGCGCCATCCAAAATAATGCAATTCTCGATGTTCGCATTTATGATGGGACTTTAACTGGTAAGATAGAACACTACACATGAGTAGGTAAACTACCGGGCTCCTAGGACATTTCAAGGCCACCAAAACCATGGTAGTTCCTGGTACACTTCAAGGTCACCCAAATGGAACCTAACCCAAGTGGGTAGGCAACCAAAAATTAATGTAGTAAACGTGTGACGTCATTGCAGGTGACCTTGGGCTGGTAGATCAGGCCTAGCCAGGCTTGCGCAGGTTAATTTTGCGAGAGAAGTGAAAAAAATTTTTTTTCGGACTTAGAAAAATTTCGAGAATTTCGGACTTAGAAAAATTTCGTAAAGTTCGGACTTAGAAAAATTTCGTAGGTTAATTTTGCGAGAGAAGTGAAAAAAATTTTTTTTTCGGACTTGAAAAAATTTCGAAAATTTCGGACTTACAAAAATTTCAACAAGTTCGGATTTCAAATCGAATAAAACGATGATTAATTTTGTGAGAATTGTGAAAAAAAAATATATTTTTGAAAATTCTTTATGTTGGACTTGGAAAAACTTTGAAAGGAACAATTTTAGCTACTATAAACCTTAGATATCCTTATGGGAAATTACATGTTAAAATAAGTGAAATTGAACTAGAATTCTGGGAGGAAATAAAACAAGACAATTATAATATTTGTTTTTTATTGACAAGCCAATCGTATAGTAAATTAACATTTTCGAGTGCACATATGAGTTCATTCTTTACATGTAACCTACAATGATAACTTGTTGTGGATGCTTCTTTTAAGAGTTTTAGCTTGGGGCAGTCAGACATCTCTAGGATGATACATCGATCGGAGTCTTTATGTAATAGTGTTCTTAGAATCCTTACTTTCGGCAATCCTTTTACGTAAATTAAGCTTTGTGCATCAGGTAGTAGGTGGCTCTTCAAAACAGAAATTAGCATTTCTACAGGTATATAGTAATCATAGTTGGTCGTCCAATCCAAACCATGGATGTTGTTTGTTGTGTAATCTATCTGCCATTTGAAATGCTCAGATAGTAGATGAAATTGCACTGGTGTTCTTATAAAATAATGTTTCCTTTCACAAGTGTTAATATTTAGAATTGAAAGTTCCCTGATGTAAAATTCACTATCTTTGTAGTGGAACCCTTGGAAATCCACAATAAATGCCATTTTGTGCCGTCGTATGAGCTCTAGATAATCCTTACAGTCCCACTTAATGGATTATATATCACGTTTCGGTCGTGAAGAATTAAACAATAAGCACTTGTTTTGTTTGGTACCGGTTTTGCTGTTTCAATTTCAAGTCTGATATCGACTGCACCGTTCTTTATTGTCTCACTCTGATGAGTACAATCTATGACAGCTATTGGTGCTGTATGTTTGAATGAACTGGGTGTAAACGCTGGTTCAGCTTCGTTTTTATAATAGTACGCTCTTTGAAAATGCGCATACATTTCATATAATAACGACCATTGATTCTTGTCCCAATCAAGGTTAAGGTTATCATACGGATATGCGTCTGCATTCAGGAATAATTTAATATTCCTTAGATTGCAATGATCAAATAATGCCGAATCTCTGTTTAAGCTATTTTTACGATCCGTTTGGAAGGCAAAAATAACAATTCGGGGTTTTTCCATCAAGCTGCTTGATTTAACAGTCCAGGTGTGATGGGTAGTCTCTTGAAGAGTGGGTAATTGTTGAATTTCCCAATTTCTAAATGAAATGGATAAATCTCTGCTCTCCTCAACATATTTCAATAATCTTAATTTTTGCACATCGGCCACTTTAAGATGTGGCACTTTCCAATAAATTTTGTTGATTTCCACAAAGGGTTTTTCAGTTCCTGTTACTGGTTGATTAATAATCGCGTTCAAATCATTGCTGCTCCTAATCAATACCAATTCTTGACGAACATTCATAATAACCTTTTGGAAATCCTCTGCAAATCCCAGCCACAATTTAAGAGGTATACAAACGGTAAAATTACCTTTTTGATCAAGGATATCAGGTAGTCCATCTAATGCCAATCCAGCATTTTGCAAACGATCAAATTGATTCTTCGTGTAGGATAAGTAACTCTTCAATGTGCTAGTTATTCCCAAATTCCGTGTTTGATCAATCACAGTGCCTCCTATTTCATAACGAATTTCATCGAAAAGAAATGAAATTCCATTTTTTATAAATTTTATATGTGTAGTTTCAGTAGGTGGATGTTTAACATCATCACTATTTTTTAATAATTTCCCCTCAATATAAATGTAACTATATGATGGTAAAGTGTATAGATCTTGCGTTTGGATGGGTATTCTTATTTCATCACTGCACTTATATGTCGTTGAAGCATACGGTTGATGAGTATGATATTCAAAATTCGCAATAGATTCATCAATTAGAACATTTTCAGCTACATTTAAATTTAGGAAACTCATTTTGTCTTCACTTTAAAACCCAAGGACCTTAAAAATAATTTATTTGTCGCTGTTAACGGTACACTGGTTTTTGTAGTACTGAACAATATATTTCTTTCAGCCCCTTTTTTATTATTTTTCATACCATTAGATTGTTGTTGTTGTTGTTGGTTGCTTGAGAAAACGTTATAATATCTCATGATCGCTCTTAGTTCACTTGTTGTAGATTTTTTTCACATGTAATCTTACTGTTACCACTTCTCCGTTGAAATTGACCAAGTTACCCTCTTGGTCTGTTAGTTTTATAGCAATTTCATTGATAAATTTCGTATTTATCGGTAAATAGATAACATTAGAGGGGTTTTCAACTATCTTGGTGCCTGGTGCATTTTTTGGATAGAAGACGTGCAAAATATGTTTTTTTTCATCATTAGAATATGAGTTTTGCACTAAATTACATTCAATATTGATCGCATTCACTCTGAAAATATTGATAGGCTTGTTGGAAATATGTTTTTTATTAGCAGCTAATATTTGCGGTGTAAACCCCAAAACTTGTGCTATACTACAATTCTGTTGAAAATCAATAGGTTCCGTGCATTTCACTTCCGATCTCAGGGTGGTTCGATTCAACGAAATATTTATGGCTGGTCTATCTGTTTGACCTTTCAATGGATTATTTTCATAGTTATCAATTATATATTTTTGTAGATAGTGATTTATATCACTTATTTCATAGCAACCAGGTGGAAGAATGATTATGTTGTTTACACCAAAATGGAAACGATTATTTGTTTCATCGACATTGGGAATGCTATTGTAACTGACAAAGTTTATTAATCCGATAACATAGTCATGAGATTCACTTAACACAATTGGTGGATATATAGTGGCTTTCAATTCTGACGACTTGTCGTTTAACGTGAACGTGTAGGACATGATGATGATGCTTGCATAACACTGACCATATTTTTCATTTGAATGATAATTTATTTAATAAAAATTTTATACATAAGTGTCCACAATTATACGATGTTTTTTTTTGATATGTTTTATAATTATAGAAAATATTCAATTGTTTCTTATGCGTACAATGATGTTTACAACCAGATTTAAAATATTTACAAACTTCAAGAGGTGGAGGTAGATTTCCATAACTATCAAAATATGAAATGTTATCCCCCTTTTTGCGATAGCTGACCCAATGTGTGCCCGGCCCATCAGAGTTGTCTAAATTCACAATTCCGCATTCATTTTTTCGAATACGTTTAGGCATCTCATCTTTCATAAAGCATCCACGAAAATTAGCAATTTTTAATTCTGTAACCAAATTGCTAATATCCCGATCTGTTAGTGCTCGCTTTGGAAGTTTCATCTCTCTCTCTCTCTTTTTTTGTTAATTGTAACGATCTGCTTCACTGTCTCGTAGAAAAAGTCCAAATCCTTTTTTGTATTTTCTCAAGCACATTCCTTTTCCCATAGCAATAGCTTCCATAGTTTTATTGTGTCGATTTGCCTCTTCGAATTGTTGTTTGGCCTGTTTAGCAGCATTAATTGAATCAATAATTTTTGCAGTTCCCCCACCTAGTGCACCTAAAGCACTCAATCCCGCAAAAATCGGAATTAATGGTAAAATACCTCCTTTTTTAGGTAACCTTATCACTTTTGTTGACTTTATTTTGGATTTGAATTTATTGGCTAATTTCTTTGCCAAAAATACCCGTGAAAATAGATCCTTAGGTTTTTTTCTTATTATATGTTTTTTTATTTCTTTCACCACTTTATTGAAAGAAACACGTTTAATCTTCTTTTTCTTCATGCTCATTCTTTTTACACCATATATACACACTCAAAGTTGAGCAGGACTGCACCCCAATTATGTAAAGCTCACATATTTATAGGTAAAATTCTTGTTCGTTTAGCACCCCCATTCTCGTCCTGATCTTCATCTGTGGTTCTTTTTCGTTTTATATAAGGTATTTCTTCATAATCTATCTTGTCATTGTCAGTATTTATTTTCAATCTTTTACTTTCAATCTCATCGTTGCTATAGACGCTTTTACGCTTTTTCACCCTCAAAATTGGTTTTCGATTTTTCTTTTTATTGATGGTATCAGCGACAGCAGGAGCAGCATCAGCAGCAGCAGTCCTATTTGATGTCATAATTTTAATCATCGCAGGAGTAGGAATTTGATTTTGTTGTTGTTGTGAAGGTTGAGTAGGTTTGGATTTTAAAATTCTTGGTTTTAACAGTTTTATTGCCTTTTCCCCTGAATTTTCTTCTTCTACACTTAGAATGATTTCATTGCACTTTTTTCTGATGAGCAACAAATTCTTTAGGAGTTTTCGTAAAACATTTCTTTGTTGTCTCTTATTACCAATTCCCATCCCTAATTTAACTTTGCTTCGCATTATACCGCTAACACCTAATGCAGCCATCTTTTCAGTAAGCGAAGCATCAGAAGAATGATATCTTTCCATAGCTTTAGTAGCTAAAATTTCATCTGCTTTATGGCGGTGTTTTAAATCCTTCTCTTTCGAATATTTAATATCATGTTCCATGCATGCCTCATCCAATTTATTTATAGGTTTGGATCCTGACATTAAACGTTTCGATAGACGTGTTCCAGGACCACAATAATTGTACCCAGGTATATGTAATTCAAATGGCAGGGAATTTATAAGGTTGTTAACAAGTCCACCACCCGTATAAAATTTCATATTTTAACCAAAATATATATATATATATATACACACACACATACACAACCTTCGCTTCATAAAGAAAAGCTATAAATGATATAGTTTTAGTTATGTTAGTCATTTTTATTTGAAATATTGTTCAATATGAAAGTTCATCAACAAAAAGTTCATCTAAAAGTTCAGAATAATGATGTGTTGCAGACTGCAGGTGCTTATCATCAACATTCGAAACATGGTGATTTATTTCCCGCTACTATTAGATGTCTTATAGTAGGACCTTCAAATTGTGGGAAAACTAATGTTATGATTACACTCATTGAACATCCACATGGATTGAAATTTGAGAATATTAACTTATACTCAAAATCGGTACATCAACCGAAATACCAGTACCTCGAGCAATTATTAAAACCAATAAAAGGAATAACTTTCAACACTTTCACGACAGCTGAAAATATAGATCCACCTAATAGAGCCAAACCTAATTCTCTATTCATTTTCGATGATGTCATCTGCAACAAACAAGATGTAATGCGTGAGTTCTTCAGTATGGGAAGACATAATCATGTGGATTGTTTCTATTTAGCACAAAGTTACGCTAGAATACCAAAAAATCTAATACGAGAAAATGCTAATGTTATTATTCTTTTCAAACAAGATGAAATGAATCTAAAACATGTCTATACAGATCATATTGGTTCGATGGATTTTTCCTTTGATACATTTAAAAATATATGTTCAATGTGCTGGTCGGGGGAACCATTTAGTTTCGTTTCAATCTTTAAGGATAATGAACTAAATGGAGGTCGATATAGAAAAGGTTTTGACGAATTTATCAATATAAATACCTAAACTCTATTACTGCTTATGTTAGTTTGCCAGTTCAACAACAGGTGTTGACAAGCAGAACGTTGATAACGATGACCGAAATGAACACTTACAATAAGAGATTGAAACGACTTTTGATTCAAAAACGTAAAAATATTAAAGATAAATTACAATTACTCAAGTATGGAGAGAGAGTCAAAGAAAATGCATTTTCTCCAATAACGAAACAATTGAAGGAAATAAAAAAAAATTTGAAACATGAGGAAGACGAAAAGAATGGCAATCATGAAGAAGAATTAGAAGAAGAAGACTTAAAATGGGTGATGCCTCAATCGTCTTTATCATCGCTCACACCCATTGGGGAAACGACAGCAGGCAGCAGTAAAGACAGGACCAAGGAGACCGCTAATAATACTTCGTTTATCGATTACCTAGATCAATATCCACCCATTGCGAGGAAATATATTATGAGTCTGAATGAAAATCCTTCAAAATTCGATCGAAAATATGGTGTTCGTTTTGATCCAGAAACGGAAAAATTCTCGATTGGTAATTCACGAATGCAAATAATTGATAATGGAGATGTTATGGTAAAAAATAAAAGGTATCGAGGTACTAGAGGTTTATACGAATTAATATTTAAACGAAAACCTAAGAAATATTCTGAGGAAGACTTGCAAAATTACCATGATATAATTACTAAAACAAACGCATATAAATGTTATTATCACCCAAGCAATCAGATAGATGGTAACAATACTGTTAAATATAAAAAAATTGTTGCACCGTTAATAAAAAAGAAGGGCGGTTCTATCAATTTGAGATTACATAAAAACACAGCCTATATGTTTTGGAATGATCCTAATGAATTAGTTGAACGATTGAAATTATTATTGGCATCACATGAAGCTGGAAACAGTGGTGTTATAAATGAAATCACTTCAATTGTTGAAGAATTGTACGAGGCTGGTTTGATAGTATAACGATGACATCGAGAACCGAGAAGAAGTGGCAAATTGTCACCGAGCTGTATAAGCAGGCCCGAATAAATTTTAAACGTCGTAAAACAATTGTACGTGGCTTGTGGGACTTATGCCAAGCTGATCTGATAGATATGCAACCATATGCCAAAGAAAATAACGGTTTCAAGTATATTCTAATTGTCATCAATTGTTTCTCTAAATACGTTTGGACTGAACCGCTCAAGGATAAATCAGGGAAAAATGTGTCAACTGCTATGGAAACTATTTTGTTGAAGATGTTGAAATCGAAAAAAAACAACAGTTTGAAAAATTTACAAACAGACAAGGGTACAGAATTTTATAATGTTACTTTCAAAAAGCTAATGGAAAAATATTCTATTAATCATTATTCCACCTACAGTGATAAAAAAGCAGCAATTGTTGAACGTGTAATTCGAACAATTAAAGGAAAAATGTATCCTCAATTTTCCTTTCAAAATACCCACAAATGGATAGGTGGTATTTTAGCTGAAGTGGTTAAAAACTATAATAATTCTGTGCACCGCACAATCGGAATGAAACCGATCGATGTAAAAGAAACAAATGAAGATTCTCTACGTGGAATTTATAGTAATCCAAAGTCACCAATACGAAAATGTAAATTCATAAAAGGTGATCATGTAAGAATTTCCACAGCGCGGGGTGTCTTTGATAAAAAATATAATATGAATTGGTCTCCTGAAATCTTTATTATTAAAAAAAAAGTATTGAGCACACCCACAACATATATTTTGAAGGATATCAATGATAAAGAAATCAAGGGAGGATTTTATGAGGAGCAAATGCAAAAAGTGAAATATCCAGATATTTATTTGGTTGAAAAAGTTTTGAAACGTAAAGGTGGAAAAAGCCTAGTTAAATGGGTTGGATTTGACGATACACATAATCAATGGATATCAAATGACAATGTATCTTAAAGGTTACAATAAAACACCAATAATTTAATAATGATTCTTTTATTACTTCAAAGTCCCAAATGGTTAACGTTTTTTTCAAATGAAATCATGATCATCAATCTCGATTCTTGGCATTTCCCTTCTTCTTCTTTTCGACGGTTGTGATGAGGGTGGTTGTTGTGATAGGGGTGGTATTGTTTCCTCCTCCCCCGCTAATAATTGTGAATTAATTTCAAAAAGTTGTCTTTTGGCTGCTCTTCTTTGTCTCGAATCCTCCTCATTAAGCCCATTATTCACATGAGGTGTACTTTGGGTAATGGGAACTCCTGCTTCCCTCAAGGCTCTCTTCAATATCACCCCATCTGATTGTAATGGGGGTGTTTGTGAAGGTGGTGGTGGTGTTGATATACATGCTTGTGTTACTTGAGCACTCTCGATATCCTCTTCGTCGACAATATTGTACTTGTATCTTCTTATGACATCTTCCAATAACCCCAGATCTTTGTCATCCTCCAATCGTGTTTTCAGGTATTTCACAGGTAAATTACCAAATTTTTTTTTCATCGTTTTTACTTTTGGACTATATGATAGTTTTATTGTTACCTTATCATCATAAAGAGTGACTTTGGGGGCTCCATATCTTTGAACAAATGAAGGTAGTTTAAAAAAAAATAAAAATGATTAGGGAGGAAAAAAACTTACTGAAAAATCTGCTTGCACACCACCTCTAACATTCGGGGAGTAAAATTGTCCCGATCAGTAGAGAAAACAACAATAGTACAAGGAATATTCATGTTAAAGTTTTTTTCTTATTCACGTGCACGTTCGTAGCTGGTAACTCCAATAATTATACTAGTTTTTCAAGATGAATTGAACGGAATTTATACTCTGAAATCGCTGATTGTCAAGGACAAAATGTTTAAATTTTGGGACAGAATATTTTACTGTCAATCCTTCTTCCCCTTTATTTTATATGAAAATGTAAATACATATAATTCATGTGAAATATCAATTGAAATTTGTTTGAAGTTATTCATTTTCACCAAACGAATATCCATATTAAGAATTACATTATGCAAAATCAAACATTAAACCTTTTCGCTAATTTGAACCTTATAATGTGTTACGGAAAACTATTATGAAAATAAATCAATTTTTGTGCTAGAACCAGTGCTGCCTCATATCAATTAATTGGTGTGAATCAATTACATATTTAATAGATAGGTTTATTTCCAAAGGTCCATACTGTATTCATATTACTTTGTTAGATATTGCTTATTTAGCATTTTGCATCCTAGCGCGTGGACCTGCATCGCACATTCCTTAGATAAGATTATTAGGCGTACTCTCTAAGTAAACGCTTATCGGTATGCTAATTGAGTCGGTATGCTAATTGAGGTTCGTCGGCGTTTATTTATCTCCGCGGAAACAGTTGAATGGAATGCAACTTGACCATTTATTCGTCCTCTTAATTTTATCGAATGATACATTGTTTTAATATTAATGATGTACATGCAAAAATCTAGATTGTTAGGATGCAACTTTGTCTACTATTATAATCTGAATTGAATTATTGCAAATTAACAAAAATTTTGGGGCACGTGTAATTGCGATCCGAATTGGTATATAAGAAATAGATTGCGTAGGTATTCTACTTGAGGTTGTGTTTGTGCATAGAGCAGAATCGAGGTAAGCAGATTTTATTTTCTACCTGTTTAAAAAAAAAAAATGTTTGGGCTGATTTTTGAGTTTCCAATTTTTCAAATGAAAATATATTTTTCAGACATAAAAGAAAAAAAACCATAAAAAAACAGCAAAAATCCGTGAAAAAGGCAGAGAAAAAAAATGAGCGGTACAGCAACCACCCGTTTAGATAGTTTGTCGGCTGAAGCCGTTAAGACTATGGAAAGGGTGAGTAGATTAATCAAAACTAAAGAGGAATTTTTAAAATATATTACTTATTTGAAAAATATTATTTGCGTTTTGAATAGATCGATTAAAAATAAATATAATGATGCTATTGGGAATTTTGCTAGAGTTGAATCTAATCTTAGTATTTTAAAGTATTATCAACGAACATTTAGGAAAAAGTTATCAAAATTAATGGAAAAACGATGCGAAGCAAATTTAGAATGGCATGAAATTAAATCGGCATTTAATGGGCGTATATCTAGTGGTATTATTACAAATCTTGGATTCAAAGATCCTCAATTATTTTTGGAGAAAGCATTCAGAAGTTTTGCAATACAAATTCGTAAGTCGTTGAAAAAATCTGTACTAAAAGTTAACACTATTTTGGCTGGTTTATTTGTGAAACCCTCTGATTTAGAGACTAACTTTAAATTTTTTTCCACAAAAAATGAAGTTATTGACGTTAGTGTAAATTTAAAAGATTGGTATAAAAACAATGTATCGTCTGTTATTTTGAATCGAATGGGTGAGTTCCAAGAACGCGATTCGGGCTGGAGTCTATATGAAATTTTGTATTTGAAATTGAACATTAATCATTTCAGTCCAATAAATGTTGGTATGTCCACTTATGTAGATTTACCAGCATTTGTGAAAAGCACGCATAGTGTAATCAATATAAAAAATAATGATCAGTACTGTTTCCTGTGGTCTGTAATGGCTGCTCTTTTTCCCGTTTACGATGAATCCAAAAATAAATGTAGAGTATATTCTTACCCCGATTTTGAAGGCTTTCTTAAGTATGAAAACATTAATTTCCCAATAGAATTGAAGGATATTCCAAAATTTGAATTATTGAACGGTTTAGGAATAAATATTTTTACTATTTCGAATAACAAGGAGATTATTCCTCTTTGTCTTACCAAGAGTCCATTTTACAAAATAATAATAAATCTCTTGATGGTGCCTTGTGAAAATTTGACAAATGAAATAGCTGAAAATAATCCTGGAACGAGTTCAATGAATTTGAAAACTAAAACATATTACCATTTTGCTCTAATAAAAAATTTATCCCGTCTTTTGAGTCGTCAACTTAAAGATTCGAAAAATAGGAAATATTTCTGTGAAAGATGTTTGAATCATTTCGCTACAAATGAATCTTTGGAAAGGCATCTGGAATTATGTAGAGATTTGAATCACTGTAAAATAGTTTTACCTAAAGAAACTCATAAGATTTTAAAATTCAAAAATTTTACACATCAAATACCTATGCCTTTCGTTATTTATGCGGACATTGAAAGTCTTTTGGTTGATTATGATCTGTCCTCTTCCTCCTTTGCTCTCGATAATAAAACTATAAAGCGCAAAAAACATGAAGCCTTTAGTATAGCTTATTATTTCAAATGTGATTATGATGATTCTTTATCTAAATTCAATTTATATACAGGTTCTGATTGTATAAAATGGTTCATAAATGAATTGGAAAATCTTTCAGCATATGTTGGAGGAATTATATCGAACCCTCTTCCAATTGTAATGAACGATGAGGAGAAACAGAATTTTTATGAAGCGAAGCAATGTTATGTGTGCGATAATGAATTTTCTGTTAGTGATGGTAAAGTTCGTGATCATTGTCATTTTTCAGGAAAATATCGTGGTGCAGCTCATGAAACTTGCAATTTAAAATTGCAGATATCTAATACTATACCTGTGGTTTTCCATAACTTTTCCAATTATGATAGTCATTTTCTAATTAGAAGTCTTGCGAAAGATATTGAGGGTCCCTTGAATATTTTGCCTGTTAATAAGGAAAAATTCATTTCGTTCACAAAATACATCACTAAATATAAAATAAATTTGAGATTTATAGATTCCTTTAGATTTTTAGCCGGTAGCTTGGAAAAATTATCTTCGTATTTGGATGATGAACAAAGAACTATTGTTTCAAAATTCTTTCCTGATAAAACTCACTTTGAGTTAGTGACAAGAAAAGGTGTATTTCCATATGAGTATCTTGATAATTTTAAAAGACTAGACGATCAGGAACTTCCATCGAAGGAAAATTTTTATAATACGCTCACTGAGGAGGCAATATCGGATGATGACTTTAATCATGCAAATAATGTATGGAAAACTTTCAAAATTCAAAATTTAAAACAATATGCTGAATTGTATCTTAAAACTGATGTTTTACTTTTGAGCGATATTTTCGAGAATTTTCGAATTAATTGCATGAAATATTATAATTTAGATGCACTCCATTATTTTACAACACCAGGATTGGCCTTTGATGCGATGTTAAAACTTACAAAAATTGAATTGGAATTACTCACTGACATTGAAATGATTAATTTTATTGAAAAAGGCATTAGAGGAGGAGTGTCGCAATGTTCGAGGCGTTATGCGAAATCCAACAATAAATACATGTGTGTCGATGAATACAAGTCTGATGAGCCTATTTCGTATTTAATGTATTTTGATGTGGTGAATTTATATGGAGCTGCCATGACAAAGGCATTACCATTTTCTGATTTTCAATGGGTGCAGATAGGGTCTAATGAAATAGGCACTATCTTAAACACACCAGATGATGCTGAATTTGGTTATGTTTTAGAAGTGGACTTGGAATATCCGAAATCATTATATGAAAAACATAAAGATCTTCCGTTATGTCCGCATCATCTGCCACCACCTGTATCTGATAATGATACAACTAAATTATTATTGACTTTATACAATAAAAAAAAATATATTATTCATTACCAAAATTTGAAACAGGCTATTAAATTGGGGTTGAAGCTAGAGAAAGTTCATCGGTGTTTGAAATTTGCTCAAAAACCTTGGATGAAATCGTACATCGATTTTAACACAGAATTGCGTAAAGCCAGTAAAAACGAATTTGAACGTAACCACTTCAAATTGATGAACAATGCGCCATTTGGAAAAACAATAGAAAATGTTAGAAGATATAGAGATATAAAGCTAGTAACACATTATGAAGGAAGATATGGTGCTAATTACTACATATCACAAGGGAACTTTAGTAGCATTACTATTATCGATGAAGATATTGTACTAATAGAAATGAAAAGGTTAACCATAAATATGAATAAACCAATTTTCATCGGTATGTGTATTTTAGATATTTCGAAAACATTTTTGTATGATTTTCATTATGAATACATTAAAGGTAAATTTAACGACAATGCAAAATTATTGTACACAGATACTGATAGCCTCATTTATCAGATTTTCACAGATGACATTTACCAACATATAAGGCAAGATATTGATAAATTTGATACCTCCGATTATCCTGAGAATAATATTTTTAATATTCCTAGGCGGAATAAAAAAGTAGTTGGTTTAATGAAGGATGAAAATAATGGTTGCATCATGAGTGAATTTATCGGGTTGAGGTCGAAGATGTACACGTATAAAGTTTGCGAAATTGAAAAAAAAAAAGAACAGAATATTAATTATGCTGATAACCATGAACTTATTGAGCTTTTGAAAACAATTAAAAAAGTAAAAGGAGTAAAGTATGCATCTATAAAAAATTATATAACCTTTCAGGATTTTTATAAAACACTTTTCGAACAATCAACATTTTCAATAATTCAGAACAGTATAATTGCGAAAAATCATGAGATTTTCTCAATTCAACAAGAAAAGGTTGGTTTAAGTTTTGATGATGATAAAAGAATTGTATTGGAGGATAAAATATCAACGGTACCATGGGGGTATTTTGATTAATTCCTATCTTTATATATTTTGATTGATCTACACAGCCTCTCTCGGTGAAAATGCTGTATCGTTGTTTCTCAAAAAAAAAAAAAAAAAAAAACTAAAACAAAATATAAAATTTCATTACCAGAATGAATAATCTACCTACTGGAGCAGAGCTGCGGCGGTGCCCAATAGCCGCGTGGGAGCTTGAGGTACTTTTCCATGTACTGGAAAAACCTGGAGACTTAACACTCCAGGACCTGAGACGGCTGGTGGCACTGGCTAATATTCCAGGTCATTGGAAAGCCTGGCTTATTCAGCAGTATTATCTAACGCATTGTGCTGTAATGTGTCAGGACAACTAGATTAGGTTTTATATTTATCTTTAGGTTAATATTATATCTATTTAATAAGTTAAGAAATTGATGTTTAACCCGAAGTAGTAGTAGTGCCATTAGGCGGTATTTTATTTAAGAAAAAGTAATCGATGAACTACCAGTTTCATTTCGGTCTCTCCACTGTTTCATTTGATACAGAATTTCTCAAAGATCAACATGCCTGTGCCCGTTAAATACGTCTGTCCTATATGTAAAGGTGAATCTGAACAATACTATGCACCTTGTATTCGTTGTTTTTTTCAATTACTAGACAAAAAACTGTATGGAGTAAAACATAGATGTAGTTGTTGTCGATTAATGTGGCAAGAGCAGTGAAGATGTGTCTTGAAAGTATGGATCACATGGACTTTGAACAACGACTTCTCACGTTTAAGAAGAAATTTTGGACCGGTGCTGCAAATCCTATCGATTTGGCTAGAGCTGGTCTGTATTTCACCGGTGAAGGAGACATTTGCCGTTGTGTTTATTGTTCAGTGCAAATTCATAATTGGAAGAAGGAGGATAGTGCTTTGGAGGATCATTATAAGTATTCCAAAGATTGTGCATTTGGTCAGATGTTGTGGAAATATTCCAGGACTACGCATAACGAAGATCATCACCCCCACAAAATACTACTACTACTACTACTACTACTACTACTACTACTACTACCACTTCTACTACTACAAAAAAATGAATTTAGTAATCCTTTACTCGCTTATTGGAAATATCTTATATGTTCATTTCCAACCTAAAGTGATAAAGGCTCAAATATGTACTAATAAAAATAAACTATGTGATAATATGGTTGTATGCAGGCTAAACAATGATCTACCTGTATTTAAATATTACTTTAAAAATGATGATGATTATGATGTCTACAACATACATACTTTCAAAATAATTTATACTTTTTCAAATCGAAGTTGTAAAGAATCTGATTGGTTAAACGTGCCTCCTTCTGAACCAAAAGAACATCACTCTTCTATAAAGATACTTATAATTTTGTTATTTTGCTTAATATGTATGCTCGTATCCATACTTACCTTTTTATTAAGAAATACTTTATTTCCTAAAATAACTACTTGTATATAACATAATACTTATCGATAATCTTCCTAATACATATATATTTTTTTTTTAACATGAATGCAGCCTCAGAATCTTCCCTATGTACTCTGTTACGAGCTGTTTCCTTTCTTCCTTTATAGGCAGAACCTTTTTTTTTTCCCTGAAATCTTCAATCGGGATCTTAAACTCTTCATAGTATCATTACTGTGCCTCCCTTTTGTACTCTTATTCTTGTGTCGTTGGTCGCTGTCACTTATACTGGCACATTTCTACCTCCTGTCAAGTACGTTACCTGAACTAACTACTTGCGTATAATATAATTCTGTGAATGCAGCCTCAGAATCTCCCCTATTTAATATATGCATTAATCATTTGTTCTAGCACATTTCTACCTCAGGTCAAGTACGTTACCTAAACTAACTGCTTGTGAATAATATATACAATTTGTAATCTTTTTTTTGTTAATATATTTACATACAACCCATTTGTACTTATAAACCAGTTTGTTGTACTACCATTTGTAATTTAAGAATTCTTATTACCTGACAAGTTCGTACTTGTATATTACACAATATCCATGGTTTGGATTGGACCACCAACTAGGATTACTATATACCTGTAGAAATCATGTAAAGAATGAACTCACATATGCACTCGAAAATGTAAATATACTATACGATTGGCTTGTCAATAAAA
Source organism: Halyzia sedecimguttata (assembly GCA_937662695.2). NCBI lineage: Eukaryota > Metazoa > Arthropoda > Insecta > Coleoptera > Coccinellidae > Halyzia > Halyzia sedecimguttata. Next base: position 719,041 of record OW569416.2, on the reverse strand, counting down.
AACAAATATTATAATTGTCTTGGTTTATTTCCTCCCAGAATTCTAGTTCAAGTTCACTTATTTCAACATGTAATTTCCCATAAGGATATCTAAGGTTTATAGTAGCTAAAATTGTTCCTTTCAAAGTTTTTCCAAGTCCAACATAAAGAATTTTCAAAAATATATTTTTTTTTCACAATTCTCACAAAATTAATCATCGTTTTATTCGATTTGAAATCCGAACTTGTCGAAATTTTTCCAAGTCCGAACTTAACGAAATTTTTTTAAGTCTGGAATTTTTTTAAGTTCGAAAAAAAATTTTTTTCACTTCTCTCGCAAAATTAACCTACGAAATTTTTTTAAGTCCGAACTTGTTGAAATTTTTTTAAGTCCGAACTTGTCGAAATTTTTCTAAGTCCGAACTTTACGAAATTTTTCTAAGTCCGAAATTCTCGAAATTTTTCTAAGTCCGAAAAAAAATTTTTTTCACTTCTCTCGCAAAATTAACCTGCGCAAGCCTGGCTAGGCCTGATCTACCAGCCCAAGGTCACCTGCAATGACGTCACACGTTTACTACATTAATTTTTGGTTGCCTACCCACTTGGGTTAGGTTCCATTTGGGTGACCTTGAAGTGTACCAGGAACTACCATGGTTTTGGTGGCCTTGAAATGTCCTAGGAGCCCGGTAGTTTACCTACTCACATGTTTGCATTATTTAAAGAATGTTCTCCCTTAGGAGATAGATATTCTGACATATTGACTCAAATAATTGAGCCGCTAGTACAGAACCATAATGACTTATGGTATCAACAAGATGGCGCGCCTCCACACAATTCACTCAATGTGTCAAATATCCTCTACAGGCTATTTGAAGATCGATGGTTGGCGAACAATGGTCCACATCTTTGGCCACCACGTTCTCCCGATTTAACTCCTTTAGACTATTATGTTTGGGGTAGGATAAAAAATATTGTCTACTCAACTCCCCTGACTGATAAAGAGGACTGCATAGAACGAGTCAGAAATGCGTTCAGGTTTGTTTAGATTTTTAGATTCATAGTTTTGAAACTCAATTTGGTTTTTAAACACTTTTGCAGATCTCTTCCTCCCGATGAAATAAGAAGAGCAACGCACGAAGCATTCCTGAGACGTATAAATAAATGTCTAGAAATTAACGGCCAAAACTTTGAGCATCTTCTCTAGTTATAACTGCGAGAGTTTGCCATGGTTCTCCTAATAGTAACTTGAAGTCGGTTTCAAGAAGGGGTGAAAAATATACAGCATGGTTCAAATAACAGTTCCTGAAAATTTCATCTTTTTGGCGTGAAGGGAAAAGAAATAGCTGAAAATTCAAGACGAAAAACAGTTTTTTGTGAATAACTCAGAAAATATTCATTTTAGGGCAAGAGTGTGATGCATACACTCACATTTTTTTTTAACGTAGATTCAATATCTGCCATAAAAAAATGGGGTTCTAATTTGTAAAAATTGATTTTTCACGATTTTGTCATCCCTAACTTTGAAAGCGATTTTTTCACCCCCTGTATCATGAATGGCGATTTCGATTTTCAAAGTGGATACATCAATCTTACATCTTGAAAAATCCCAAAACTGAAAAGTTTCCATCCAAAAACCTCGAAGTTATTCTTGTTTCAGCGGAGCTCTATTTTCGATTTTTTTTTCGAATTTTCCCGCTCAGAGAGAATTTTTCAACCAAAACTGAAAAATGTTACATCAAAATAACTTGAAATTTTCTAAGGAATCTATTTCTGCAATAAAAAAATGGTTTTCTAATTTGAAAAACGGAAGTTGACGTCATTTCCGGAAAAACCGGAGGTGCTCATGCCTTGAAAATATTTTAGATTTCATCAGCATCGTGAAATACTTATAAGTGCTGAATTTCATGAAAATACGTTCAGTAGTTTCCCGTATAAATATGGGTGAGGTTCCTCGTGAAAGACCCTGTATATATATATATATGGTTGATATAAAAAATTGATATAGTGGATATAAAGAGTATTTAACGCGTATACTTATCAGTCTCATTTTTACATATCAACAGAATATATACCCACAGCATTTGTGAAAAACAATACACCCAACCCAAAAATTTGAGCAGACACATGAATATACATAAGCAAATTGGCTATGCTTGTTTCGTATGCGGAAAGAAATTCACACGAAACGATGCTTTAAGGAAACACACAATCAAGAAAGATGATGAATTCCATGACCATATGAGTGTTGATTACATTAGGGAAAACTATGCAAAGAGTCTGCACACCAACATATACTTATAAGAAATCCCAGGACACACACGAAAGGTATCTAACACAAAGTCTTCATAAAGTTAATGATAATGGCTTGATATCAGTAATACAGTTGACGAGCTATGCTTGCTGCATGCCAAAAAATGCACTGTAGATACTTTTGAAAGAATACAATATTTGGCCGATCAACTTCGAATAGCTGGAGTTATTTATTAGGAAAAGTATTATGATCATATCTAAAAAACTGCTTTTTGGCGCTCTAGTTCCTCGGAACTGATTGCTTATCAATTTGCCCAAATGTCTGTAATTTTCAAATATTTCGATGTAAATGGTCTTAAACGATTTGGTTCGACTCACTGATCAAGAATCCGTGGTCGAAATTCATTCTGTCCAGCCGGTCCAGCCAGCGGCCGGCCGTAGGCACGATAACTCTCGAACGGAATGAGCTAGAGAGTTGAAATTTTCAGAGTAGGTTTGGAGGATAAATATCTCGGCTAAGTTTGTTATTGGGCAGAATCGGACAAATGGTTTCGGAGAAACAAGAAAAATATTTTTTTTTTACGAAACAAATTCCAAATTTAAATTTTTTTTAAAAGAAGTTTTATCATAAAAATCCATTCATATCATTTTCAACTCTAACAAGCTAATACTTTCGGATATATGATTCTTCAAAATTTCAATGTAAATCGTATTTCACACATTGATATAATTATTCTATGTATGAATTGTCATAATGTCAACTTGACAGAAGGGAATATTGTAACTTCAAAAATATTGGGGTTGAAATACTCGTATTTTAGCGATGCAACGGGGACCTCACCCGAAAATGTTTGAAAATATTACGTAAATATTGAAAGCATAATTCTGTAGTTCGAGAGAGGAGAAAATTTGGTGAACGTAGATCAGGAAATTTTTGATCGATCACAAGGTAATTTTTTATTTATTCTCATATTCTTTCATATTATTACTCATCTTCTTTCATACATGTTTTATGGAATACCTACTATTTGTAGGTACTTCAAACCTGTTTTGGGCAATTGTCATACGAAACTTGTTTTTTTGGCGCTCTAGTTTCTCGGAAGAGAGTGCTTATCAATTTGCCCAAGTGTCTGTAATTTTGGAATTTTTGGCTGAAAATGGTCTCAAACGATTTGGTTCGACTCACTGATCAAGAATCCGAGTGCGAAATCGATTCTGTTCGGCCGGCCGACCGGCCGTAGGCACGATAACTCTCGAACGAAAGGAGTTAGCGGATTGAAAATTGCAAGGTGGTTTTGGAGCGTAAATATCTCGGACAAGTTCGTTCGATCTATCTGAAATTAAGCATCAAATTGTAGAATCATGACCTTTATACGCATGTGAAGTTTTGTATTGACCAGATTACCGCAAAGTGTAAAAAAAAATTTGAAAATTTAAAAAAAGTTTTTCCACAATAACTCTCGACCGGAATGAGCTAGGTAGTTGAAATTTTCAGAGTAGGTTAGGGAGATGAATATCTCGGTTAAGTTCGTTATTGGGCAAAATTGGCCAGATTTAATTCGATTTCTTCCATGGTGCAGTTCTCATTGTCATGATTGCTCATTTAATCTTGATAAATAAACTATTATTTGAATGAATTTCCTTTATGATGCAGCTCTATCATATGTATACATTGATATAATTCCCAACTCAGAGAAACCAATACTTTCGGAGATATAATTTGTCTGTTTGAACTAGAGCGCCAGAAAGCTCCTGTCCACAGGGCTTGAACTCATTTTTTTAAAATAAAAATTGCAACTAAACTCTAATTTTTCATTACGAATTATCTTAAATATCTGAGCATAAGGAAATGAATAATGATGAACACTATCCATTATGTCAAGAAAACGCGCTAATAATTATGAAAAGCTGATTTGTTAATAAATTCGGTATCAATCGCACTCTCTTTCTCTGCATCTTCAATATCATACGTCGTATCTTCCTTCACATATAATAATAATAATAATAATAATGTCTTTATTTTCCCAGCAATCATACAATCATTATCTACAAATTATAACAACCCAAAAGAAAAATGGCGAAGTCCAGGTGAGCCTCCGGAGAGACTCTCTGATCTACTCAACCATGAAACTGAATGTTTACAACAATAGTGAAATGAACAGGAGGAAACTATCAAACACCTCAATGAGACATGGGCGTCAAAAAAAAAATACATTCAATATCCACCAACACTGAGACGCACTTATCGTTCATTCAAGACTCCATGAGAAACTTCTATCTATTGCAATCCTGTGTATATTGGAAATACCCCAATTCATCACCGCCCCTCCCTTCATAACCAAGTCACTCCCCTATATCAAACATGCTGATCTTATATCGTTCTCAATACAGCTTCGCAAGCATCCGCCAGATGATAGAGTTTCAAAATCACACATTCTCATTTGATATCCACTGACCAGGCCTGTTTTTCATATATTTAAATCTCAACAAGTTCCTCATCACAATGAGATTTTTCCTATTTTTTCTTAATATCTCGAAAATTGTGAGCGGTTTAGTGAAAAACTAATTTTCAAAATATCTCCTATTGATTTTACTGTAATGAATATAGTCACCAACGACTTTTTAGCTTAATCCTCCATGCTGAACATTTTTGTAAAGCTGAAATGAAAACGTCTTTATTTCAACTTTTGAAGATTCATGAAGGTATTTGCCGTAAGCCAGAGATACCTGAGTATATATATAATTACATGATTCCAATTCCATATTTAATAGATAGGTTTATTTCCAAAGTTCCATACTGTATTTATATTACTTTGTTAGATTTTGCTTATTTAGCATTTTGCATCCTAGCGCGTGGACCTGCATCGCACATTCCTTAGATAAGACAATCTTATAAATAGAACCCTATTAGATTTTCTCGAGGAGAATTGTACGGAGAATTGAATAGCTAATTGTATCGCTAAGCTCAGTGTATCGAGTATTTTCAAATAAACCATTTTTGTTTTTAAAAACGTGATTCTTCCCCGAAAAGACGTAAATGACGACGAGGACGTGATGTTATTAGTGATTTTACAAGAAAAAAAAAACACGTGAATTTTAATTCTTTGAATGACATCAAAGAACCCGAGAACTCAGAATAAGTGCGACGTAAATTCCAAAAGGAAAACCGAGTACGAACTGTATCTCAAATAATATTGTGCCAGTCTCAGTGTGCGAAGAAAAGTGCGACGAATCAACCCCTAAAATTCATCCACGGAGAATCTTCCAGGGGCTAGCAGTTTCAACAACAACATAGAATTTGGAGAAGAATCCAGAGTCCGATTGATTGAGTAGCGCCCTTCAACGACTTCAATAAAACAACTTGGTGAGCATTGAGCAATTCCTATACTGTTTTCCCCAGTTTTCCTAACCTAGTCAAAGTTAGTCAATCTTTTTCCCCACAGTTTTGTGCGTAAAACTTGTGTCATAGTTTTTCTAGGTTTCATATTAAAAAACCGATTATCATAGTTTTTTCTAGGTTTCTTATTAAAAAACCGATTACCATAGTTTTTCCTAGGTTTTTTATTAAAAAACCGATTAACGCGAATTAAATAATTGTATAACTCGAACATAATATTTCCAAGATGACTCAAGAAAGTAATCTTTTTGATAAAATCAACCTAATAGATTTATTTGCAAAACCAATTCTACCTTTTGATGGTAACCAAGCAAACCTTGCACGCTTTATTAATCATTGCGAGAAATTTTATAATAAATTCAAACCAACCGAAGTATTGTTAAATGAAGTAATTATCGATATCATAAAAAGTAAACTAACTGGAACAGCGAGCAAAGTAGTGAGTAGCAATGAAAGAATTACTCAAACCTGGAATGATTTGAAAATATTTTTGAAATTAAGATTTGAAGAAAAGATTAGTCTGTCAGTTCTATTTTGGGATCTGCAAAATGCCCAAAGACTTAGACACGAAGATGATTTAGAATTTTTGGAAAAGATCGTTGAATTGAAAAACAAATACGATTCTCAGATTGAATTATCAGAATTACCAGTATTAGAAAAGGAACAAGAGAAAAATATAGCTTCACGAGTAGCAACCCGCGTTCTTTTGTATAATATTAACGCAGAATTACGAACAGCCCTTAGAGGTCGGCATATTATGAATTATGATGAAATGGTTACTTTTATTAGACAAGATTATTATTATTATCAACAGCCATTTTCACATTACAAAACTCAAATGAATAGACGTCAAAGTGAACCTCAGAGAAATATCCCCCAAAATAATCAAAGAAATTTTAATCAAAATAACCAAAGAAATTTTCCTCAAAATGTTTATAGAAATTCTTCTTATAATAACACTAGAAATTTTCCTACGAATAATCGATATCAAAATTATCAAAGGAATTATAGAGAAAATCCTTTTAATCTAAGTTCTCAACAAAGATTTCCTTCTCAACCAATTCAGTTTCAACAACGCGCAGTAAATACCTATTACCCGACGAACCGTCAAGTATTTGGACCTAGTACGTCACGACAACAGAATGTTAATGTATTTAAGCCCGATCCAAATAGGAGAATCCAAACTCCACCAGAAAAAATGTCAATTCAAACAAGAAATTACCCTCAGAAAAGACAAAATTATTCTACCCAATATCAAACAAATCCTAATAAGAAATACTTCAGTAGTGAACAAAGTCCCAACTTTACATTTGAAGAATTAACCCATATTGAGTCAACTTCACAAGACCCCAGATTTAATCATAAATTAGTTCCTGAAAATGAGCGTGATTTACATTTAAAAGAAAATTTTCGAAAACTAGCCCTAAACGATTCATTGACTTAAATCATTCGTTAGATCATACAAATCAATTACCGTATATTGAATATAAAAATCCAAAATGCAAACTCCTAATTGATAGTGGATGTTCCGTTTGTCTTATGGATCCAAAATTCGCCTATAATAATTTCCACCAGAATATTTTTAATGAAAAAACTACCTTAACTGCTTGCATGAAGCAAGAAACTTCTAATGAAAAAGTGTTAGTACCATTATTTTCAGAATTTCAAATGAATGATTGTCATCCTTTTGTATTGTATAAATTTCATAAGAATTATGATGGATTAATTGGTACACATTTCTTAAATAAATATGAACTTAACCTAGATTTCAAAAATCAAAAATTAACTAATGACTTTTGTGAAATTCCTTTTGAATACCAACAAGTATGTCAAAAACCTATGAATATTCCAGTAGACCTTACTCATTTAGAACCAAAAATTAGTAGTCAATTGAAGAAAATATTCGAAACAAACGTAGATGCTCTTCAGTTACCAGGTCAACCACTTAATTTTACGAATAGGATAAAACATAAGATAAGAACGAGCGATGAAAATCCCGTTCATGGTAAAATTTATAGATATCCAGAAGTTCATAGAGAAGAAGTTCAGACTCAAATTCGAGATATGTTAGACAAGAAAATTATTAGACCTAGTATATCACCATGGTCCTTTCCAGTAGTTATTGTGCCTAAAAAACAAGACTTATCCGAAAAAAAGAAATGGCGTATCGCGATAGATTACAGAAAATTGAATGATAAAACAATTGAGGATAAATATCCACTTCCCCAAATTGAAAGTATATTAGATAAACTTGGTAATAAAAAATACTTTACAACGCTGGATTTAGCCTCCGGATTTCACCAGATTGAGTTAGATGAGGAATCCATTGAAAAAACGGCTTTTACTGTTGAAAATGGTCATTATGAGTTTCTGAGAATGCCATTTGGACTTAAAAACGCCCCGGCAACTTTTCAAAGATTAATGAACACTGTCTTAGAAAGATTTATCGGAAAAAATTGTTATATTTACGTGGACGATATTATTGTATTTTCGGACACTGTTGAACAACATTTGGCCGATATTCATAATATTCTAGAAGTTCTGAAAGAGGAAAAATTAAAAATTCAACTAGATAAATGTCACTTTTTCAAGACTGAAATTGAATTCTTAGGACATATTATCACACCCGAAGGAATTAAACCAAATCCAAATAAATTAAAAGCAGTAATTAAATTTCCTATCCCAAAAACTCAAAAAGAGATAAAATCATTTCTCAGATTAGTCGAATATTACCGAAAATTTATACCAAATTTTGCGAAAATTTCTAAACCCCTAACTATATGCCTGAAAAAAAATGCGAAAATTAATATTAATGACCCGAATTATATTGAAGCATTTGAAATATGTAAGAGAAATTTATTAAACCACCCAGTATTAAGATACCCAGATTTCAATAAACCTTTTATTTTAACTACGGACGCATCAGGATTCGCAATAGGTTCCGTATTATCACAGGGTGATCCACCAAATGATCTACCGATTTCTTTCACAAGTAAAACATTAAATTTAGCAGAATCTAGATATAGTACCATAGAAAAAGAACTACTTGCTATTGTATGGTCGTGTAAACATTTTAGACCTTATCTATATGGAAGAAAATTCACTATTTATACCGATCATAAACCTTTAACCTGGCTATTTTCCCTTAAAGAACCAAATTCACGTCTCATGCGATGGAGAATAAAACTTGAAGAATTCGATTACGAGATAAAATATAAGAAAGGCTCAACAAATAATGCAGACGCCCTAAGTCGAATTATTTTGGATTCAACTGATGAACTAACATATCAAAATTTCTTAAAACTTTATGAATCCAAGAATATTATTGATGCACCGAATGTAATAGAAAAAGAAGGTAATCTATTTTAAAGCCCTAAAAACTATGCTCTAGCACACTGCGTATCAAATGATTTTTATATGAACCAAGGTATTGCCCTGGATTTCAAACAGAAATTTGGTAAAGTAAACGAACTTAAACTTCAAAATAAATCAATAGGTGAGATTGCATCGATCCGAAACGAAAATCGTAATATTTATTACTTAATTACTAAAAATCTTCACTCTGATAAACCTGAATATGAAACAGTTTTCAAAGCACTTTTAAACCTTAGAAAATTATGCGAATATAATGATGATAAATACATAGCTTTACCGCGAATTGCGTGTGGATTAGACCGATTAGAACGGTCAATTATCTTAAAAATAATAAAATATATCTTTGCAGACTCAGATCTGAAAATAATCATCTATTATTTATCCAATAGACACCCAGAAAAATCTATACATACTTCTAATGTAACTACTATTAATGAAAATTTAATCGATATTAATGGAATAGAAGAAGATCTTATTTCAATGGCAAATCAAGTAACTGATGAAGAATTAGACGAATGTCTAAATTTATTAGATCACACAAATAATAGACTACCTGCAATGAAAAATCAATTAACCGATGAAGAATTAGATGACCTTTTAGGCAATACAAGTGATGAAATAACTGTCTTAGATAATTCGAATTCAAGTAAATTGAAAACAGGAAATATAATTATTCACAGTGATGCCACAATTCATAGTAGCGTTGAAAATCCAATTTTCGAAATTCCTTATACAGAAAGAAGTTTAAATTCATCACCTTTACAAATAATAATGAGAAAATTCTCAAGTTACCATGTCACAAAAACAAAATTATTTGGAGACAAAATGAGATTGCGAGTTTCTATAAATTCGATAGAAAATGATCTATTTAAATTTATCAAAGAATATGTCCAACCTAAAAAGTCATATACCATATATTTCGCATCCCCAGAGTTAGAAAAACCTCTTATACAAACTTTACAGAATAAATTCGATTATAATACATTCAATTTGAAAATCTCTAAAATATATCTAGAGGATGTCGAAGATAAAGAAGAACAACTTCTAAGAATTCAACAATATCATGAAACCAAAACTATTCATCGTGGATATCAAGAAAATTTAACTAGTTTAAAGCGCAAATATTATTGGCCGAACATGAACAAAGATGTTAAAATTTTATAAATTCTTGCGAAATATGTCAGAAAAGTAAATACGAAAGAACCCCAATCCAATTACAATTTAAACCAAACCCAATAGGATCAAATCCTTTCACACACATTTATTGTGATACTATTAGATTTGATCAAATATATTGTCTAAGCATTGTAGACTCATTCTCCAGATTTGGACAATGTTACCCACTGTCACAAAAGACAGGCACGGAAATAGTAGATAAATTATTAATGTATTTTAGCCATTTTGGTACCCCCAATAAGATAACATGCGATAATGGACTAGAATTCAAAAATAGTGTTGTACAGGATTTTTCCAAAATTCATAAAATAGAAATTCATTACATAACCAATTATAACACAAATTCTAACGCTATAGTAGAGAGGTTTCATTCTACGTTGATAGAACAATTAAGAACGATCGGAAATAAAAATACTTTTCAAAATAGACTTTCTCAAGCATTGCTTAGCTATAATAATTCTAATCACTCAAGTTTAGAGATGACACCTATGCAAATAATCAAGGCAGACTTAAATTATTCACTACCTATTGAGCGGACACATAATGAACAAATTCAGAATTATGTTGAAAATTACGTCGAGAATCTTAATGACATTTCAAAACAATTGGAAAAAAATAAGCAGAAGAATATTGAACGTTTAAGAAAAACTAATGAAAAGAGATCAGCGAAAGAAAATCATCCCTTAAATAAAAATCCTACTTATATTAAAAAACCAATAACACGCAAATTAGACACAGTTTATAAGAAAATAGATGCCCGTGAAATTGATGAAAATCGTATTGAAGATACTAAAAACAAACATGTTAATCATAAGAAAATTTTAAAGCAAAGGAAACACTAGTACAGATTTTATTTCGGATTTAATAATGCTGTCAGCTTTGCGAGATTATTAAATGAATTTATCTTACCTTTCTCAAAGTACTCAAAATTAATAGCAAATGTTAATGTAATACTCTTTCATCATTTGAATGATTACTATCAATTATGTCACACGAAAGTTATTTTCAAGAACAAAGTTTTATTGTTCCTAATATCAATACCATTGGTATATAAAGAAAATTATGATTTATACAAGTTTCACTACTTAACTCAACAAAATCTTTCCCTTGCTTATACCAACTCCTATTTGCTCTCACAAAAGGAAATATTGAAATGGTCAACAAAACAGTGCCATCCGATAGAAGATGACTATCTATGTGATCAAGACTCCCTTATAGAATCCCCGATATGTATGCAGAATATCTTGAAAAACCACACCGAAGACTGCCCCAGAACGATAATGTTCATTTCTCCTGATCTAAAATTATTGGAAGACGGAAATGTATTGTCAATTGGAAACAAGAAAATCCAAGAAAAATGTCCCCAGCAAACCAAATACTACTTCATCCCTTCCATGGCAATTCTAAGAACAAAATGTACCATAAGCAACTTACAGAACGAAATTACTCCCACTACTTTCATAGACGAAGAAAAATACATCATTCTACCAAAAATGATGTTACCCTCCAAGAACCTGTCAAATGAAGAATTCAAGAAAGAAGAAATGGAAATCCTCAGCATAGAATTAGAAGATTTAGAAGAATGGAATTTCCAACCTTCGAAATTCACATTGTTAATTATATTAGTATTAATTATTTTCATAATAAGCATTTATTTCATTTTCAGATATTTAAGAAATAATATTTTTAATAAAGCCACACCTCTTAAAGGTGATACCTTTAATTTAGCCGAGGAGGAATTACATGATTCCAATTCCATATTTAATAGATAGGTTTATTTCCAAAGTTCCATACTGTATTTATATTACTTTGTTAGATTTTGCTTATTTAGCATTTTGCATCCTAGCGCGTGGACCTGCATCGCACATTCCTTAGATAAGACAATCTTATAAATAGAACCCTATTAGATTTTCTCGAGGAGAATTGTACGGAGAATTGAATAGCTAATTGTATCGCTAAGCTCAGTGTATCGAGTATTTTCAAATAAACCATTTTTGTTTTTAAAAACGTGATTCTTCCCCGAAAAGACGTAAATATATATACGAAGATGTGCAATTTAATGTGAAAAAGGGCTCGATTGAAGTTCCTTCTATTTATCGTTTGAAGTAACAATTGAGTATCTATACAATCACACCATGGGAACCAAATGTTTAAAAGGATACCAAGCTCTTGATGACTTACATATTCATGATATATTTGTTAACCAATTTTACAACGAAAAAATAAATGGGAGTTACATTTCGTATTACTATCAAAAATGTATTATGACACACTACGAGCTTATAAGAATCCAAAAAATCACCCCACTTTGTTTACACGATTCCTGAATATTGAAAGAGAAATTGAACCACTCAACTGATAAACTATGCCATAAATATCTCATAAATTGTCTCGCAAATCACCCAATATCCAATACAATAGATCCCAACAATGGTTAGAAAGAAAACCCCTGCAAAGGCCTCTTATCGGGATGCGGTCAAGTTAGCACCCCATCATTCACCCGGTCAAATAAATATGCCATTGCCTTTGTACCCATTATTTTCCGACTACCGTATCCTTAAATTTGGATATTTGAAGAAGATGCCTGACTGTCTTTTCTGTAATTCGCTTTGGGGGTTCGAGTTCGCACTCATTTCTATAATCAACCATTCTTCTGGTTATTGCCAATTAAATATTCCAAACAAAAAGCACTGACGTGAAGTCAGTACTCTTTGGCGCGCGTGTTCACGGTGGCTAATTTGAATTGAATGATGAGTACTTCAAGCTCAGTGGATAGAGCGAGCCGAAGATCTACCCAAAGGAAAGTGGACACCATTCACTGTCGGTTCAAAAATCAACAGTGCTGTATCTAAGCTGCCATCAGGATAGAGTAACAAAGTTGGAAAAGAACACAAGTGACTCTCCTTAGTCGCACAAGCTCCTAGAAGATTTGGGAGGGTCAGTATAATCCTAATCAGGTTTATAGCACGCGCGCCAAAGCAGATTGACTTTTTAAACTTTTTCTTTCATTGTTAAGTCAATCTGCTTTTGCGCGCGTGCTATAAACATGATTAGCATTATACTGACCCTCCCAGATCTTCTAGGAGCTTGTGCGACTAAGGAGAGTCACTTGTGTTCTTTTCCAACTTTGTTACTCTATCCTGATGGCAGCTTTGATACAGCACTGTTAATTCTTGAACCGACAGTGAATGGTGTCCACTATCCTTTGGGTGGCTATTCGGCTCGCTCTATCTACTGAGCTTGAAGTACTCATCATTCAATTCAAATTAGCCACCGTGAACACGCACGCCAAAGAGTACTGACTTCAAGTCAGATCCTTTAACAAATATAGCTATCAATACAGTTTGGCTGTTAGCTTTACCGTAGATCGGAAGAAAATGCGGTTGTGGGTCCTCCGTTAGGGACGCAATTGCATCTTCTCCAAATCCGAACGTACGGCCACGGTACGGACACTTTAACTCGGAAACAACGCTTCATCCCCCAAACTGACTTGTACTTGCACTGAATTGCTATGAATATTCTTTTAAAACCTCATAATATCGACTCAGCACTCCCAACATAACTCATCCAACCCAAAAACAGTCACTTCTCTTCTGCGCATGCGCAATCTACTCATGGCTAAAAGTCCTCTCAAAATAACACACCTTACGAAAAACTCCGATTCTCCAACACTAGTGGTTCAGGAGATATCACATCTTTAATCCACGCAAGCGCAGACCCTCAACAGGGGATTCTATGGAGGAATAGCATCCGCCACCCCAAAACCCTAATCCTCTCTGACGAAAACACCACCAGTTAAATCACTCATGGTCTGCTCATGCGCATAACGAGAAATGCCTGTAAGTGGTAACATCAATTTCAAAATTAGCCCCAGGGCCACGGTACAGACACTTTAACTCGGAAACAACGCTACATCCCCCAAACTGACTTGTCCTTGCACTGAATTGCTATGAATATTCTTTTAAAACCTCATAATATCGACTCAGCACTCCCAACATAACCCATCCAACTCAAAAACAGTCACTTCTCTTCTGCGCATTAGCAATCTACTCGCGGCTAAAAGTCCTCTCAAAATTACACACCTTACAAAAAACTCCGATTCTCCAACACTAGTGGTTCAGGAGATATCACATCTTTAATCCACGCATGCGCAGACCCTCAACAGGGGATTCTATAGAGGAATAGCATCCGCCCCCCCAAAACCCTAATCCTCTCTGACGAAAACACCACCAGTTAAATCACTGATGGACTGCTCATGCGCATAACGAAAAATGCCTGTAAGGGGTAACATCAATTTCAAAATTAGCCCCAGGGCCACGGTACGGACACTTTAACTCGGAAACAACGCTACATCTCCCAAACTGACTTGTCCTTGCACTGAATTGCTATGAATATTCTTTTAAAACCTCATAATATCGACTCAGCACTCCCAACATAACCCATCCAACCCAAAAACAGTCACTTCTCTTTTGCGCATACGCAATCTACTGGTGGCTAAAAGTCCTCTCAAAGTAACACACCTTACAAAAAACTCCGATTCTCCAACACTAGTGGTTCGGAAGATATCGCATCTTTAATCTACGCATGCGCAGACCCTCATCAGGGATCTGAATTCTATGGAGGAATAGCATCCGCTACTCCAAAACACCAATCCTCTCTGACGAAAACTACAGCAGTTAAAGGACTTCTCATCTGCGCATGCGCAATACGGAAAATGACCGGAAAGGGCAGCATGAACCTCAAAAACATATGTTTCGGCATTAAAAGCAAAGTATTCCGCAAAATAGTAGTAATTTTTTTATTTTTTTCAAGTCACGTGATCTTCACGAAATTTTGCAAAAGTGTTTGCTTTGGTCTTTTGCATCTAACTACTGAGTTTCAATTTAATCAGATCAGTATTTTTCGAGTTATCGTGAAAACAAAATTTTCAAATTTTTTTTTGCCACTTTAGGGCCGTCCGTTCAACACAAAGCCTTGCAGGCATATAAAGGTCATGATTCTACAATCTGATGCCAAATTTCAAAAAGATGGAGTGATCGGTTCCGGAAATATTCATAAAAAACGTTTTTACTAAAAACGGCCTTAACTCCGAAACCGCTCGGTCAATTTCGCCCGTTAACGAACTTGTCCGAGATATCTACGCTACGAAACTACCCTGCAAATTTCAACGCTCTAAGTCGTTCCGTTCGAGAGTTATCGTGAAAATGGCCGGACTGGCCAGCCGGCCGGACCGGACGGACAGAATTGAATTCGACCTCGAATTCTTCATCAGAGAGTAAACCCAATCGTTTGAGACCATTTTCGAAAAAAAATTCGAAAAATACAGACATTGTGACGAAATGATAGCACGCTGTTCCTTGCGGAACACGCGCGCAAAAATGATTTGGCTACAATACAGTATCTGAAAAAATAAGATTTATTTTGGAAAATACAATAAAACAAACTTCTGCATCCGTCTCAATGAAAACAAAATCAAATTTTAGTCCTTCTGAATAGGCGATTTTTATTTTATCATAAATGTCAATCCTCTAATACGTTTGTGAATTTTTGCGTAATTAGATGTATGATTCACTTTAATCCAAATATTGTGACTATTTAGTGAAGCGATGTCAATACAATGTTTGAGCAGTACAAATGACCATCTATAATCTTTCCAGATAGTAAGAATACAAAATATCACATTAAATGTGAAATTTTGTATGGGTGAGCTTATCAAGCTAACAGTTTGATGTTTGCGGACGATCTGAAGTTGCTCCTCAGAATTATTGCTGTCGAAGACTGTGTCTTACTGCAGTCTGCTGTTGATCGTTTGATTTCGTGGTGTCATCGTAATCATTTAAGACTTAATATCGCTAAGTGTCATGTTGTGTCCTATTCCCGGAAGAGAGAAATAATTCAGCATGGTTATAATATGGCAGGTAGATTGTTGGAGCGTGTAACGCAAATTAGAGACCTAGGGGTCATATTTGATGAGAAGTGTACATTTGTACCACATATAAGACAGACACTTACCTCGGTATCTGGAGTTTACGGGTTTATAATCAGACGGGGTAGATACTTTCTGGGCGCCAGCACTTTCCTCTCCCTTTTCAATGCTTTTATTAGGAGTAAGCTCGAATACGCCAGTCTTATATGGAGACCTATTTACCGGTGTCACATTAATCAGCTCGAGGCAGTCCAGCGGCGATTCTATAAATTTCTGGTTTTTAAGCGGGATGCTGAATATCCTCCTGTCGGTTGTGACAATAGGGCACTACTTGCCAGATTTGGAGGCCAAAGTCTGGAGGTGAGGAGGGGGATGATGGCTTTGCGCACAATTCATAAGCTGTTTCATAACATGATTGATTGTCCGCATTTGTTACAAAAATTTCCGATTCTTATCCCTAGATTGGGAAGCAGAAATAAATTTTTATTTTATTCAAGAACATGTAGAACAAATCTTAGTCTTCAGTCGCCAGTTCATTTCATGTGTCATACTTATAATTTGATAGCGGATGGGTGTGATATAAATGTTGATCCGGGTCATAGGTTGTTGGGGGTTTACTTAAGTTTGGGCTTTTGAGGATTGCCTCAATCGTTTCAGTTGCCGATTGAGGAATCCTATTATTTATATATAATTTTTTTTTCTCTGCATTCTGTGTATTTTCATTTGCTTTCTGGATCATTATTTCATGTATGCTCTATTTGAGTCAATGCTGTTGTATTGTATTTTGTAATTAATTTTTGTTCAATACTATTCCTGTAGTTGGGTAACTACCTGTTGGAAATAAAGGCTTATTATTATTATTATTATTATTATTATTATTATAACAACAAATGCATGGTATTGGGTGGTTGTATACGAACAAATTCCATTTTGATGTTAAATTTTAGCATATGTTGTCTCAGTGCCAAGCAAATATTCAATATTTTTGATTTGAACTCTAATCTATGTTCCAAAATTCCAGAATTAAAAATATGTCTCATATGCTCTGTTAAAGTATGTAATCCATAATACATCAAAATGGAATTTGTTCGTATACAACCACCCAATACCATGCATTTGTTGTTATGTTAGCTTGATAAGCTCACCCATACTGCCAAATCAAAAGTATACAACCCCCAATGCACTTAGGATAGCTTAATAAGCTTGCCACATGTAATGTTAGTTCTCGTTGTAATTGATTGCTTTTCTAAATTCATATGGGCTCGACCATTGAAAAGGAAAACTGGTGAAGAAATGGCTTTTCTCGATATCCTCAAGCATGACCGAATACCTACCTACTTGCAATCTGATCTAGGAACTGAATTTTTCAACCTACAATTTCAAGAACAAGTCGTTAAAAAGCATCATATAAATCATTATAATACGTATAGTGACAAGAAAGCTGCAATAGTGGAGAGGGCCATAAGAACGTTGAAAGAGGTGCTTTACAAAAAATTCAGTTCGAGTGCAACATATCGATGGATCGACATACTTCAAGATGTGGTAAATGCGTATAATAATAAAAAACATCGAACTATTGGCATGAAACCCCATGACGTTAATACAAAGAACGAAAGTAACATATATAAATTCGCCTACAGTCACATAAAAATAGCAGGACCTCATAAATTTCAGAAGGGTGATATTGTACGTATAAGTAAATTTAGGCACGTTTTCACAAAAGGATATCTGCCTCAATGGACAACAGAACTATTTAAAATCACAAAAGTCCAACTTACCTACCCAGTGAGTTACCTACTTGAAGATTTCACCGGTAGGCCAATAAGTTGTGCTTTCTATCAAGAAGAATTGCAGAAAACAAAGCAGCCTGATGTTTATTTGGTTGAAGAAGTATTGCGCAGACGTGAAGACAAGGTCTTGGTGCGATGGCTGGGAATGAATAAGGAACATGTATTTCAGTAATAATTTTTAAATCATCTAGAGATGCTGAGAAATCTACAAATATCATTTTACTATCACATATATTCATGTTATGTTGAAAGAAATTTCGAAAGGAACCATTTTTGCTAAAATCGATCTTAGAAATCCTCATAGGAATTTACACATAAAAATCACCGAAATTGAGCCTGAACCCGTGCAGTCTCCTTTAGGAAAAGCTTATTCGTTAATAACTGCTGCCCTTGAATATAAATAATGTGAATAAAACCCATGTAAACTTTCGTCTATTTCACTACGGTTCATTAGGATGTCAAAGGTTTAGATCCGTACAATCATATTTACCCAGCTTGCTGACAAACACGCTTTCCATCGATTTTACTTATACTCGTTATGACAACAAATTTTCAAAACCCCACAATCATCCCCCAAAGTTATATTTCTCGTCTGCGTAAACCTTAAATGATTCGATTGAGATAATCCATGTTATAAGTATTTCCTTTCAAATAAACGATAAATGCCTCCCCAATAATAATTCGAAAAAAGGATCTAGTACCTGCGACTCTCCAAATGCATCAAACTTCATATGACGACTTGGATAGAATCATTTCATTTTACTATTGAAATAACCTGAAAAGGTGTCCCTGAGACCGATACGAGTCCCAATTAACAATCCAATTCCAAAACAGGAGAATGGACAATATAACATGCGCGCAAAAGGTCCTGACTTCACGTCTGTGCTTCACAATGGGCCTGCTGAAAATCACTACATAAATTGTTTCACAAAACACTAGAATGAGTTCCCTTATATTTCTCGTAAGCCAAAAAATTATTCGATTCAGATAATCCATGTTATAAGTATTCCCTTTCAAATAAACGATAAATGCACCCAATAATAATACGAAAAAAGGATCGAGTATTGGCATCAAACTTATATGACAACTTGGATACAATCATTTATTTCCAATCGCTTAGAGATGCTGAAAATTCTACAAACATCATATATCAGAATTACCTGAAAAAGGGTCCCTGAGACACCTATACGCACGATGCAAAGGGTCATATACCTGCGGTTGATGTGGGACCAAAAAGGTACCTCTTAAGGTTAGTGGCCGTGGCTCGTGGGTTAACACCCCCGACTCATAATAAAATATTACGGGTTCGAATCCCGTCGTCTCCGAGAACTTTTTCATAAATTTCTACAATATGTCCCTTCACAAAAGCTTCCAAAAAATTCCGTCCACCAAGATGGCGCTGTGATAGTTTCAACTGTCATGGCGTCAATCATCATTCTGAGCGCGAAAACAAATAAGTCAGGTTCGGATCACCTGATGACCCAGAACCCCCCTAGCACTAACTACTAGGAAATAAATTTCCCAATCAGAAGGTAGCGACCACCATTCACAGTTGGGTCGAAAATCAACAGCGTGGCTTAAGGACACAATAACCAAGCCTACAAAGGCTCACACAACATAATAAGAACTTATGAGAAGTCTTCTAGAAGTGTAAATATAATATTAATCATATCATCCGATGGTAATTAAATTCTTTAAGCGCCTCATCTTCACGGAATCAATTCAAATTATTTCAGAATTCAAGTTTAGCATTCAAAGGAGCAATATTTCATCGGAACCTTGTATATTGCAATATTGAATCCAATACAATAAAAAATGCATCCGCGCCATTTCTATATCTTTATCAAGTCATTGCCCTAAAAATATGCAGAAATTTCCGAAACATTGACTCAAAAATGCCAACTGAACCACCAGACCCAAATGCCCAAACCACTCTCAGTAGATAGAATGCAATTAGTCGATAAAATATGTTTCCTGGAGTTTAATCATTCATAAATCACTTAAAGTAGAAGTTTAAAACATAAGGAAGAAGATACTGAACACGAACGTATTCAATGGTCGCATTCAGCGGACGAAACAGTTGCGCAACCGTTACTAAAACGTTCGGTGGCACATGTACTACGAACTCAACACGTTGTGGAGCGGAGGCTATTTAATGGAGCACATTTGATTCGTGCTAGGTAGCGGTAGCGTAAAGTGGCTGAGCACTTCGTCCGCTGAATGCGACCATTGATTCTAATGATCATACGAGGATACGACGGCGTAAACATACTCGGCTAGTGATTTCGAATTTATACTTGATTTTTCATCATTAAAAATAGGATTTTTTCAAATAGTGGTGGTTTTGATTGTTTTTCTTTCTTTGTGAGTTGATTTCCCAGGGAAAGGCGGTAAAATTTACGAGCCATTGATATCATTGATTTTTTTTATGTATTTGTCATAAACCTGGTTTCTTGCGCATATTGATTCCCCACCATCCCATACAGATGGCCTGTAAAACCAGTTTTGTTCACCGATAAGTGATAACACTCCCCTAGATGCTTCCCGCATTTATTCAGTACTGAACTTGTTTCAGGGGGTTACGTTACGGACAGTTCTCTTTTCACATTGCGACAAATTTATTACGAGCGTAACAAAATTAACCTCTGTCTTTTTCCAATTCACCTTTATTTCCCCTTTATTTGCGGCCTACCTGTATTTGTCATTGTTATTTTGTCATTGTTATTTGTTTCTATCTGGGTTTTCTCTCCCAAACTCTGAAGAATATCTATAAAATAAAAAATTAATTATTTTGTGATATCTTCTGCGTAAGAAATATAAGATATTTGTCAGAAGCAATCAATTGAACAATGTTGCCTAACAAATAACAACGGAACAACATCAACGAAGAAACAACTATATCATAACGTTTCGGAGTCTATATCAGACTCGTTCTTCAGACGCTTAACGAAAAAATCTTCAGAACTATTTTGTTGATTGTTATTCTGAGATTCGAGAATTGTCACAATAACAATCAACAAAATAGTTCTGAAGATTTTTTCGTTAAGCGACTGAAGAAGGAGTCTGATATAGGCTCCGAAACGTTACGATATATAGTTGTTTCTTCGTTGTTGTTGTTTCGTTGTTATTTTTTCGTTGTTATTTGTTAGGCAACATTGTTCAATTGATTGCTTCGGACAAATATCTTATGTTTCTTACGCAGAAGCAAATCACAAAATAATTAGTTTTTTATTTTATAGATATTTTTCAGAGTTTGGGAGAGAAAACCCAGAAAGAAACCATTCAATGATGAATATACCTCTCACAGTATTTTTCAATGATTACTTAACTGTATTTGTCTTTTGTCTCTCATATAGGTCTGTGAGAGTGAAGTGAGTGACCCTGTTTAATTTCCTATAGGATGATTTCCCGATTTTATTTATTTCCTGAGAATTTGTGATGCCTGTCTACCCTATATGCGTTGGATCTGCTGCTAATGCAGATTCAATAAAATGTGTAATTTACAAAAAGAATTTTCATGCAAATTGTGTTAATCTCAAGGCAAATGATCTCGAATATTTGAGACTATGTCAGGACCAGTGGAAGTGCCAGTCCTGTATACCTAAAAGTCGTCTACGTAGCTACTCCAGCTCTTTCCATGCGCCCATCAGTCCGGTTCAGAATCTTGATCAACCGTTAACAGCATTTTCAGGATATTATGCAGGCTATTGCTGCTGTGTCATCTGACCTGAATTGTTTGAAGATGACGCATTCCAGCCTTATCGCTGATATTGGCGAGATTAGGACGTCGCAAACTTCTCTTCAAACTGAGTTTGATTCAATAGGAAAGACAATTGAGCTACATTCTAACACACTTGCAGAGCACAAGGATTTGATATGTGAGAATAGTACTAAAATAGACAACCTCAGTACTTTTCGTGGTACGGTGGATTCCAAGATCACTGCTTAATCTGAAAGTGTAAAAGGATTGAAAGTACCTGGTGTTTCTACTGGAAACACTGCACCTACTTTGGAAATATTAGAGAGGATGAATCACATAATATCATCGTCCGTGTGTTTATTTCTTCAGGCAATATTGACCAGGATTCTGTTTACCTGACACGTTGTGTTGATGATGTGGTACCGGGCTCTTCTAGGTTCATTGTGGAAAGCAACAATATTGGTAAAGATTCCTGGAAGATTTGCTTTTCTGGCCCTGATGTTGTATCGGGTATATTTAGGAATAAGAGTGCCATCAAGATTTCCGGAAGGTGAGGATATACGATGATACCACCCCATTGCACAGAGAACATTTGAAAGGTCAGTGAGAAGAGTTGAGGATGAGACTGGGGAGGGGGAGAAGAAGATCACAATGAAATACATACGAGGCAAGCCTACTATTGTTAAATCTCTGTCGGCTCAAAAAAACTAGATATTAATACATTTCCTCCACTTAATGAATGGAATTTCATCTACACAAATATACAGTCACTCCATTCAAAATTTTGTGAGTTATTAACTTTTGTAAGACTGCATAAACCTCTTATAATAGTTCTTGCGGAGACTTGGCTACAGCCGATCATACCTGACTCTTTATATGATATCCCTGATTATTCAATCTTCAGATGTGACAGTATCACTACTGTAGGTCCTGGCGGTGTCTGCATTTACCTTCATTCCACAATCAGCTACAATTTCACGATATCGCAGCACCAGGCATTGACAATATATTTCTTCTGATCTCTTGCACATCTTTCTGGATGAATCTTGGATGCATTTACAGACCTCGTCCGTCACAACACGAAAGTTCAGTTTTCGATTACATTGAAGCATTATCCAATTCTAGTATCCCTTCAATTATCGTAGGTGATTTTAACTTACCAGATGTTATTTGGCCATCGTCGCCTTCTCGTTTACCTTCCCCCTCTTCACCTTCCCATAATTTAAGTTCAATGTTAATGCAATCCAACCTAATGCAACTTGCGGACAGGCCCACTCGATATCGCAGTGGCCAGAGACCTTCACTTTTGGACCTCATTCTTGTCAACGATGGGGAACTTCTTTTTGAACTATAATATTGCCTCCTTTCAGACTTTCTGATCATGTCACCTTATCCCCCACCATATAATTCACTACCGCTACTCCTGCGTGCAAACAAGTGAAATCAAAAAACATTGTTAGGTTTCCCGAACTCACAATGAAAAATTATATACGATTTACACTTATTTATTCAATATTGTGACGCGTTTCGTCGACACATCGACTTAATCAGACTACATCATACTAAATTCTTAACAAGTTATTATCTCCCTATACCTAGATGACATGGATACAGAATCATTTAAAACTATTTACATGAGGAACTTATTTAAAACAAATTACATAATAGACTTATTTAATAGTTGTTTATGTAATAAGGATCATAAAGACGATCATTATGGTACAAGTCGTGAATGTTATCGGGCGAGGCGTAGCCGAGTCCGATAACACGGCGTGTGCCATAATGATTGTTTAGGATTCGTATTACATACAAAATTTTATCTGATGGCATTTATATCAATACATTTTCGAAAAATTAAAAACTGCTTTTTCGACATGTCACAATGACAACTATTTTTAAAGGAGTAAGTATTGTGTAGTTTCAAATATTAGTAGGTGAGTGAGCTGTGCTTTGCCATTTCCTTGATAACGTCATCAGGTTGTAACGGCAATATTTATTTATCGCTGTCAAACTCAATAATTATTGTCAGGTAGAATTTAATATAATTTAAAAAATGAGTGATTCTGAAGCTGATAGTTTACCCTCTGATTTGGAAGAAATGTCGAGAAATATCGTGGACTCCCTTTTGCCGGAAAAATCACGGAGTGTATATGAAATGGTGTTTAATCGGTACGAAGAATGGTGTTCTGCTAAAAAAATCAAGAATATCACTCATGAAAAAGTATTGTTGGCTTACTTTGAATGCTTATCTAAGGAAAGAAAACCATCTTCTCTTTGGTCGTATTATTCGATGATAAGAAGTATTTTATCAACAAGAAAAAACGTCGATATTAGTAAGTACCTACAGTTGGTTGCATTACTAAAACGTAAATCAGAAGGTTACAGAGCTAAAAAATCCAAAATTTTTACTAAACAAGATGTTACAAAGTTTTCAACGGAAGCATCAGATGATACATACTTATTTAATAAAGTTGCCATGATAATTGGACTAAGTGGAGCATGCAGAAGAGAGGAATTGACAAATATGCTTGTTGAAAATGTAATAGATGAAGGATCCGTTTTTAGAATTACATTACCGTGAATGATCGTTCGTGGATGATCTTTTTGTTGATAAATTTGCATATAGATCCACATTCTCCATTAAAAACTCATTGGAACTTGTTGAAAATATTAATACAGTTAATTTGAATCCTCATAAGGAACATACCTTAATTTCCTTTGATATTGTTAACCTTTACACTAATGTGCCTCTAATGGAATCCCTATGCCTGCTAAAAGACCATATTGTTGAACAACAAAACTCCAATGGTAATTTTGATATACGGAATGAAGATGTAGATAACATAATGAACCTTTGCAAGTTGGTCACTGAGCAAAACTTCTTCAAATTCAATAACACTGTCTATTATATGGAAGATGGTCTCTCGATGGGATCTCTATCCAGCGGTTTATTGGCGGATATTTACGTTGACCATATTGAAAAACAAATAATGAACTTACCTGACAGCATCAAAATCACTATGTGGAGGAGATACGTAGATGATATCTTCTGTATTTGGTCGGGGACTGACGAAGAACTATCAGATTTTTTCGATACCAAGAACTCAAAATTTAAGATAAAATTTACCCTTGAAAAAGCCATAAATAATTCTATCAATTTCCTAGATCTTAACATTACATTGGATAAAAACCGCTTATTCTCCTACAAAATTTATAGAAAAACCACACAGACAGACTCGATCATCCCTTATCACTCATACCACGCTCCGCCAATGAAAAGAACCGCATTCCGATTCTTATTTCACAGACTTCTCAACATCCCACTCTCGGAAGAAAATTACAAAAGAGAACTTAAAATTATATACCAAATTGGTGAAAATAACCAATATCCAAGGAGTTTTATAGACGACGTTTTAACATCAATAAAGAGAAAAATAATAATTAATAAGGTATACCCTCATTGCTCAGTTCGAAGGCACTTCATTTCCATCCCATTTTATCACAAGTTCAACCAAAAAATCGTTTAAGTTATGAATAAATACGACTATAGCATAGTAAACAAACGACATAAGACTTTGGAAAATATTCTGGTCAATAACAAATCAAAAATTGAAAAAGACCAATACAGTGGTATATATAAAATAACATGCCTGGACTGCCCCTACTTTTATATTGGCATGACAACGAGAACTATGAAAAAGAGACTGACTGAACATCAAAAAAACCGACCAAACTCAGCACTGGGAAACCACCTGACGGAACTCGATCACAAAACCACATTGGACAACCTAGAAATATTACATAGAGGAAGTAATTTTAGAAAATTAATATTACTTGAACAACATGAAATCACTAAAAACAGAGACAACGAATATCTGTTGAACGACCTCTCAGACTTCAATGGGAACATGAACATCTTTAAATTGATAAACCTACCACCGAGCAATTCAAATTTCCCGCCCTCAAAATGACGCCGACAAGATAACAACTTTTCCGCAAAACATTTTCATTTCCATCCTAAGCTGACTGAAATACGTTCGAAGAAAGAATTCGTTTATTTCTTGAGTTCTCCAAGTCAGGTTGATATAGTGTGATAATTGTAAATTCACCTTCTTAGAAAACACAATCAGGAGATTATTTATTCGATGCCTTTTGGACCTTTATACTACAGAGACGGTGAGCATACCTCTAACCTAAAAAATGTTCTCGTGAAATTTGTGTTCTTGGACATAAAATAGTTTTTAATTTTGTATGTGATACGTTTGCGATAGCATATTAACCGTATAAATTTGGTTATTATTGTATTTGTCATATTTTCAGCTGGCCTGATGATGGCGTAACGCCGAAATCGATAGCCAATAGAGTACACTTTTTTCATAGTGTGTTTTATTACTTATCCTCATTAACCATGAAAACAAACACACTAATGGAGAGATTCATCGCTAATATTACATTACCGAATACAAAAACAAAGGTAATGCGAGAATTTTTTGTAACTTCGGGAAATATCCCAGGATTGAATATGGTAAAACTTGTCAGACAATATGTGAAAATACGACCTTGCAACACAAACCATCTACGTTTTTTTGTCACTTATAGAAATAAGAAATGCACAAAACAACCCGTTGGAATACATACCTTTGGTAAAATGCCAAAAGTTATTGCCACTTTCTTGAATTTACCTCGCTCTGAAGAATATACCGGACATTGTTTTCGGCGATCGTCTGCTTCGTTTTTGGCTGATTCTGGAGCTGATCTGTGTACCGTGAAACGCCATGGCGGATGGAAAAGCAATACTGTCGCTGAAGGTTACATCGAAAATTCGAAAGAGCAAAAGAAAAAAATATCAGAAGCTATTTTTGGTGCCAACAACCAAACAGGATTACAAGTTTGCCAACAATCATCAACTACTGATGTAAAAACTGTAGAATCCACTGGAATTAATATTAAAAATTGTAGTTATTGTTCTTTTACCATTTATAATGAATAGTTTTGTACATAGTTATGCATTTTGAATAAACTTTTTTGATCAAACCATTACATGTTTTCCTTATAGAATTTCATTATGGTACTTAGTACCATAATGAATTCATTATGGTACTTAGTCCCATAATGAGCTTCCTTATGTCATCAAAATTGAGTGACATAACGTTGTCATTATGACATGCCATCAGATAAAACTAATTACATGAGATTTCACTGCTGGTTTCTTTGTACACATTAACAATAATTCATTCCTAATGCTTTTATAAATTGATTCTCTATTTGAATAGATTTAGTAACGGTGAAAAATTTGGATCTAATTGTTCATTAACTGAATTACCCGCATGTTTTTCCCTATTTATTTCGACCATTTCCCAGTAATTGAGTTGCGCACCTTTATTCAAATTGTGTAGAATTTTGAAATCCGGGTTAAAATTATGTCCTTCTGCTAATGTATGATTCGAATAATTTGAATTTAATTTATTGTTTTTGTAGCTGTGATGATGTTCCTTTATGCCAAAATTTCTATCAATTTTTCCTATATATGATTTTTCATAACTCCCGCAATTTAATTGATGAACACCGGATTTATCTTCTTTATTCCTTTTCGATTTATTGTTCTTTATGAGTTTGGCAAGGTTATTATTTGTCCGGAATGAGATATTCACATGTGGGTTTTGAAGAAACTGAGATTTTGCGAGAGCCTTCATAACCTAACTCTACTGCCAAGTTTCAAGTATCAACACTGTCGGTTGAATATTGTTGGAGATTCGAGCATTCTTGTGTGAGTTCAGTAGATGGGTGACCGTTGCCTCGATAACTTTCGAACGAAAGGAGATAGGTGCATGCAATTTTCAGGGTCGGCTGCGTATCCGAAAGGGAGAGTTGAGTTCGTTTTTGATCATAATCGGTCTAACGGTTTTCGAGTTATACCCACCTAGAATATTATTTCCTTGATAACTCAAAAAATAAATATTCGATCGAATTGAAGCTTGGTAACTAGTAGTAGAAAATCATCATAAAGACGTGTTTAAAATTTTGTCAGAACCGTACCCCTAGAAAATTTGAAAAAAATGATGAAAAAAAAAATTTTAAGAACCGGACCCCTTTAAAATTTCAAAAAAATCACGAAAGAAAAAATTAATTGGTTCAAGCACTGACTTGAAGTCAGAAGCTTTTGCGCGTATGTTCTATTGTCCATTCTCCTGTATTGGTCGCCTTTAATCGAATGTACCATTGTAAATTATTAATTAATTATTAAATTCGAATTAAGAGTGTCCAATACAGGAGAATGGACAACATAATTTACCATGGTAAATTCGATTAAAGGTGTCCAATACAGAAGAATGGACAATAGAACATACGCGCAAAAGCTTCTGACTTCACGTCAGTGCATGAACCAATTTTTCTGATTAACTCTGGGTTATATCCATTGTTCACCGCTATTTGTTCGATAATTTCTAATTCTGTACCATAATTTTCTTCGGATAAAGGTATATTAATTAGCCGGTGTAACATAATATGAAATGCCGCGACTTTATGTTCGAATGGATGATTGTATCCGTATGGGATGGTTTCCTAAATGTTGAAAAATCATGTTGATTGTTTTTCCGCGTTATTGATAAATCCAAAAAATTAATTGCACCATTATTTTCCATTTCTATTGTGAATTTGACATTTGGATGAATGGTATTAATGAAATCTGCAAATATTTTCAGTTGCCGGTCTGTTCCTTTAAAACACGCGAGCACATAATCTTCGTATCTAAACTAATATACGAAAAAAAGGAATAAAGGAACATCATCACAGCTACAAAAACAGAAAAATAAATTCAAATTTTTCGAATCATTTATTAGCAGAAGGACATAAGTTTAACCCGGATTTCAAAATTCTACACAATTTGAATAAAGGTGCGCAACTCAATTACTGGGAAATGGTGGAAATAAATAGGGAAAAACATACGGGTAATTTAGTTAATGAACAATTAGATCTAAATATTTCACCGTTACTCAATCTATCAAATAGAGAATCAATTTATAAAAGCATTAGGAATAAATTATTGTTAATGTGTTCAAAGAAATCAGCAGTGAAATCTCATGTAATTAGTTTTAAATAAGTGTATTATGTAATTTGTTTTAAATAAGTTTCTCTTGTAATTAGTTTTATATGATTCTGTGTCCATGTCATCTAGGTATAGGGAGACAATAACTTGTTAAGAATTTAGTATGACGTAGTCTGATGAAGTGTGTCGACGAAACGCGTCACAATATTGAATAAATAAGTGTGAATCGTATATAATTTTTCATTGAGTTAATATGGATTTGCATCAAGTAAAAGCCACAAGCATTAAGTTTCCCAAACTCAATCGTGATCTCCGAGAGGTGGACTGGGAGGCAACATTTCGAAATCAGTCGGTCAACAATAAGTGGATGTTCTTCTCTTCGATACTGAATTCGCTTATATCTAAGCATACTCGTGTTGTGCATAATATTGTTTTTCCTTCCGAACCCTGGATTACACCTGATCTACAAAGATTGATTCGTTCCAAGGAAGCTCTCTGGCAACGTTTTACATGCAGTGGACGAGATTTCGATTACATGAAACACAGGAGATTCTCCAACTATCTAGGAGTCAAGCTCAAACAGGCTCAGCAAGATTATGAGACTAAACTTCTGAATAGTCCAGGTTGCAAAAAGAAAATTTTCAAGTATGTGCGCAACACCCTCAAGACGAAAGTTTCTGTCCCTATAGTCCGCGATTCTTAAGGCAATTTGTGAACGAATGAGAGGGACTCCGCTGTAATTTTGGCGGATGCTTTTGCCTCATTATTTTCTGGGGAATCATCTGCTGGTGTACTCCCTGCTATATCAACACCCAGATCTGCGGTAGAACATTTTTCTAGGGATGATATTCGGAGACACTTGGATAATTTGTATACCTCATATTCACCAGGCTCTGATGAGATAACACATATGTCTTCAAAAATTGTTCATCAGCTGTTGATCTTCCACTTTCCATAATTTTCAACACTTCTTTTGGGGCATCATCTCTACCGACAGAATGGCTCACCGCATTTGTAACACCACTTTTCAAAAAGGGTTTCAAGACATCTGCCTCCAATTATAGACCAACAAGCCTGGAGTCGGTCGTTGACAAGGTTTGTGAGAGGATGATAGTGTCGGATATTCTTAAATTCGCCACTGAAAATAATATAATTCACAAAAACCAACATGGCTTTTTACCCGGGAGATCTGTCATCACTAACCTCCTCGAGTGTTTGGATGATTGGACAAAAGCGCTCGATTCGGGTATACCAATCGATGTTATCTACCTTGATTTTGCACGGGCATTTGATAAAGTTCCACACAGACGATTGCTTGCTAAACTGGAAAAAATTGGAATTCAGGCAGGTCTCCTCTCTTTGATTGGGGCCTTCTTATTTGGACGTCAGTTTAATGTCCACGTGGGTAGTTCTCCTTCCACCTCAAGGTCCTTTACGAGTGGTGTCCCCAAGGGTTGGTGTTGGGACCTCCTTTGTTACACCTATATACATCCGATCTACCTGGAATACTCTCGTCCTCCGTTTCCATGTACGCTGACGATAAGAAAATTTATGGAGCTGATGAGGATTCCCTACACCGAGATCTAATCATCATCCAGCAATGGTGCAAGGACTGGCTGTTGCCTATTAATCCTGAAAAATGTGTTGTCCTACATATGGGTGCAAGAAATCTTCGGAAACAATACAGGATAAATGACGTGACTATTTCTGACTGCTCAAGTCATACTGATCTGTGGGTTGTCATAACAGAGAATCCCAGTTGGCCAGATCATATCCAAAATACCTGTAACAAGGCTTCCAGAATCTGCTATCTCCTAGATAGGGTTTTTGGAAAATGCAGCATCAGTACATGTCGCGCCCTCTATACAACATACATTCGACCAATAATTGAGTATGCTGGCCCATTTTGGAATACAAGATTGATTGATGACAGGAATTCCTTGGAGAATGTACAGAGACGAGCCACTAGGATGGCTTTTGGTTACCAGCGACCAAGTTATGATGACCGACTCCGAATGATGAACTTGCCACGCTTCGAGGATCGACGCTTACGAGATGACCTAATAATAACATATAGAGCGCTGGGAGGATTGTTTGTGGTTGGTTTCTCTGATCTATATGATCTTAACACTGATCAACGACTTCGCGGACACGAGTTCAAATTGTACCGAGAAGATTTTCATAGTGCAGCAAGGGAAAAATTCCTTAGCAACCGCGTTTTCCATTCCTGGAATCAGCTTTCATCTGTGGTGGTAAATAGTGGAAGTGTCAATTCTTTTAAGAACAATCTGGACCAATTTACTTCACTTCATTAGGTTTAAGTTCATGAGATGTTTCACTGTTTCTGTATTTCTATAAGTTTATTTCTTGAGCCCTATAGATTTTATATCTTGGCTCTTATCAAATATAAATGATAAAATTGGTTCAAGCACTGACGTGAAGTCAGGAGCTTTTGCGCGTATGTTCTATTGTCCATACTCCTGTAATGAACAATCTTCTTAATCGAATTTACCATGATGAATTCTATTGTCTATTCTCCTGTATTGGACACTCTTCTCAATCGAATTCACCATGATGAATTCTATTGTCCATTCTCCTGTATTGGAGACAAATTCATCTTGGTAAATTCGATTAAGAAGAGTCTCAAATACAGGAGAATGGACAATAGAATTCATCATGGTGAATTCGATTGAGAAGAGTGTCCAATACAGGAGAATAGACAATAGAATTCATCATGGTAAATTCGATTAAGAAGAGTGTTCATTACAGGAGTATGGACAATAGAACATACGCGCAAAAGCTCCTGACTTCACGTCAGTGCTTGAACCAATTTTTTTTTCGATTAAAAGGGTCCAATCAGGAGAACGGACAATAGAATTCATCATGGTAAATTCGATTAGGAAGAGCAAAAGCTCCTGATTCACGTCAGTGCTTGAACCAATGTTCTATTGTCCATTCTTCTGTATTGGACACCCTACCATGGTAAACTCGATTAAGGGTGTCCAATACAGAAGAATGGACAATAGAACATACGCGCAAAAGCTCCTGACTTCACGTCAGTGCTTGAACAAATTTTTGCGCGTATGTTCTGGGAAACATCGCGTTATAGTTTTGCCCAAATGTGAAATTTAATTCTGTGGTGCCGTACGGCCGTACGGCCGTCCGGCCGTTGCCACGATAACTTGAGAACGGAAAGAGCTAGCGACTTGAAATTTTCAGGGTAGGTGGCGCATCCCAATACGACGGACAAGTTCGTTAATGGGTATAATCGGCCCAATGGTTTCCGAGTAATAATTTTGTTTTCAACCAAAATAAATTCGATCGAATTTAAACTTGGTGAATAGTTGTAGAATATAGACCTAAGCACGTTCGTGAAATTTTGTGAGAATCGTATCGCTAGAAAATTATTAAAAAATTATTAAAAAATATTTTTGTTGTCACGATAACCTGAGAACGGAAGGAGATAGCGGCTTGAAAATTTCAGGTCAGGTTGTGCACCTGAATGCGACATTTGAGTTTGTTTATGAGCATAATCGTCCAAACGGTTTTAGAGTTATAGCCATCTGAAATTTTCTGAAATTTGGTAGTTTTTTGTTCCTCATTAACTCGAAGAATACAAAACCGATTGAATTCAAACATTGTTATTAGTTGAAGAATGCCATCGCGAAAATTCTTGCAGAATTTCGTGAGGATGGTATAACTAGAAAATTAAAAAAAAAATAGTTGAAAATTATTGAAAACAAATCTATATATCATAAACTATTCGTCCGGCATGGCTGAAATTTTGGAACAGCCTTCAGAACCTAACTCTACTGCAGAATTCCAAGTTTGAACATGATCGGATCTATATTGTTGGAGAACCGGGCAGCCTTTTGTGAGTTCGGTAGCGTAGTGGTAGCCAAGTGTAGCGGATGGGAATCGTCGTATGATAATATGTAGTCTATGGTCGTATTTTTGCGAGAACCTTCAAAAAAAATATGAGTGTCATGATGACATATTTTCGCTCGTATATTATGGGATAATCGTCTTATTTCATCACAAATCTATGGGAGATGATAGCCCTACATTAGTGGTCAGACCTGGTTTTGAAAGAGATCCTCCTTAGGAGGAGGCAACTAAATATTGAAGGGATTTCTATGAACAAGAGTGAATATCTTTGAGAAATAGAGAAGGCGATTCTTCTTCAAGAGATCCATGTGCCTTCAGAGGAGTATATTTGCGAGAGGGGACTTTTGAAAGGTTATGTATTATTTTTAATATGATATCGCTGAAATTTTGCTGAAGGCTTCTGATCTTGTAAGGTGAGAGGCTCATTTGTGGATATTAAATCTTGTGATGGGTAGAGAGGAATTTTAGGCCATGTAGGCCACTAAGGCCCACTTGCACGAATGCAGGTTATCTAATTAAATCCGGATTAACTCTAAACCTAGGGTTAAATTGATAATAGGTCTTGCACCTTCAAGAGTTAGAGCCTAACCCTGGGTTAAAACTATAAAAATTTAACCCGGCAAAATAGCAGGGTTAAATGGCTAAGTCCGGGTTAGTCATGTAAAAATTGACATTTCTAATTTAAATAGTTTCGATTTGTGATGAATTTCTGGTAAATAATAAATATTAGCAGTGATCGGTAAATTGCTTGTGTGGTATTTTTGAGAATGATTCATGATTAATGGATATACTACAAACTACATTCTGATCTACGCATGCGCCCCGTTTTAACCTCAACATCGAATCTGAAATCTGAAACGTAAACAAAACATTCTCAATCCACGAAGTACGAACGAGTATTCCTTCCGTTGAAAATAATCGAGATTACCTTGTATTTGAAGATTGGAGGAATCTAGAAATATTGTTTACGTATGTGAAAGAAATTCCAAATTATGGAGAACTGTGGAAAAGTTGTTCAGAAAGAAGATATCTGGTATATGTCCTTCAGGATTTCTGGCTAAAAATCAGCAGTAAGTAATAGAAGTGAATTGAATGAATTACTTTACTCAGAGAAATCCAAGTCTTAATATTTCCTTTCAGGTTGGAATGAATTAAGGTGCAGTTGACGTAGAGCAAGAAAGTAATGCTTTTCGACAAATAGAATGCATGAGTTACTCTTGGAGTTACTGCAGATAGAATTCTTAAAAACAAGGTATATGGAACTTAGTCGATTGAATATTTGTGAAGCTTAAGTATATCTCATGAGAAAATTTAATATTGATAAGAGGCAACCAAGATGACATGAACACTAAAATTTTTAAAGTTCAAAAGTGGAATAGCCAAGAAGAAAATCTAGTGTTTCTATTCAAACAAATCTGTTTTCCTGATATCATGGGTCTCTTACGATCCATCATCAGGGTGTTTGGATGCCAGTGCTTGAACCAATGTTCTATTGTCCATTCTTCTGTATTGGACACCCTACCATGGTAAACTCGATTAAGGGTGTCCAATACAGAAGAATGGACAATAGAACATACGCGCAAAAGCTCCTGACTTCACGTCAGTGCTTGAACAAATTTTTGCGCGTATGTTCTGGGAAACATCGCGTTATAGTTTTGCCCAAATGTGAAATTTAATTCTGTGGTGCCGTACGGCCGTACGGCCGTCCGGCCGTTGCCACGATAACTTGAGAACGGAAAGAGCTAGCGACTTGAAATTTTCAGGGTAGGTGGCGCATCCCAATACGACGGACAAGTTCGTTAATGGGTATAATCGGCCCAATGGTTTCCGAGTAATAATTTTGTTTTCAACCAAAATAAATTCGATCGAATTTAAACTTGGTGAATAGTTGTAGAATATAGACCTAAGCACGTTCGTGAAATTTTGTGAGAATCGTATCGCTAGAAAATTATTAAAAAATTATTAAAAAATATTTTTGTTGTCACGATAACCTGAGAACGGAAGGAGATAGCGGCTTGAAAATTTCAGGTCAGGTTGTGCACCTGAATGCGACATTTGAGTTTGTTTATGAGCATAATCGTCCAAACGGTTTTAGAGTTATAGCCATCTGAAATTTTCTGAAATTTGGTAGTTTTTTGTTCCTCATTAACTCGAAGAATACAAAACCGATTGAATTCAAACATTGTTATTAGTTGAAGAATGCCATCGCGAAAATTCTTGCAGAATTTCGTGAGGATGGTATAACTAGAAAATTAAAAAAAAAATAGTTGAAAATTATTGAAAACAAATCTATATATCATAAACTATTCGTCCGGCATGGCTGAAATTTTGGAACAGCCTTCAGAACCTAACTCTACTGCAGAATTCCAAGTTTGAACATGATCGGATCTATATTGTTGGAGAACCGGGCAGCCTTTTGTGAGTTCGGTAGCGTAGTGGTAGCCAAGTGTAGCGGATGGGAATCGTCGTATGATAATATGTAGTCTATGGTCGTATTTTTGCGAGAACCTTCAAAAAAAATATGAGTGTCATGATGACATATTTTCGCTCGTATATTATGGGATAATCGTCTTATTTCATCACAAATCTATGGGAGATGATAGCCCTACATTAGTGGTCAGACCTGGTTTTGAAAGAGATCCTCCTTAGGAGGAGGCAACTAAATATTGAAGGGATTTCTATGAACAAGAGTGAATATCTTTGAGAAATAGAGAAGGCGATTCTTCTTCAAGAGATCCATGTGCCTTCAGAGGAGTATATTTGCGAGAGGGGACTTTTGAAAGGTTATGTATTATTTTTAATATGATATCGCTGAAATTTTGCTGAAGGCTTCTGATCTTGTAAGGTGAGAGGCTCATTTGTGGATATTAAATCTTGTGATGGGTAGAGAGGAATTTTAGGCCATGTAGGCCACTAAGGCCCACTTGCACGAATGCAGGTTATCTAATTAAATCCGGATTAACTCTAAACCTAGGGTTAAATTGATAATAGGTCTTGCACCTTCAAGAGTTAGAGCCTAACCCTGGGTTAAAACTATAAAAATTTAACCCGGCAAAATAGCAGGGTTAAATGGCTAAGTCCGGGTTAGTCATGTAAAAATTGACATTTCTAATTTAAATAGTTTCGATTTGTGATGAATTTCTGGTAAATAATAAATATTAGCAGTGATCGGTAAATTGCTTGTGTGGTATTTTTGAGAATGATTCATGATTAATGGATATACTACAAACTACATTCTGATCTACGCATGCGCCCCGTTTTAACCTCAACATCGAATCTGAAATCTGAAACGTAAACAAAACATTCTCAATCCACGAAGTACGAACGAGTATTCCTTCCGTTGAAAATAATCGAGATTACCTTGTATTTGAAGATTGGAGGAATCTAGAAATATTGTTTACGTATGTGAAAGAAATTCCAAATTATGGAGAACTGTGGAAAAGTTGTTCAGAAAGAAGATATCTGGTATATGTCCTTCAGGATTTCTGGCTAAAAATCAGCAGTAAGTAATAGAAGTGAATTGAATGAATTACTTTACTCAGAGAAATCCAAGTCTTAATATTTCCTTTCAGGTTGGAATGAATTAAGGTGCAGTTGACGTAGAGCAAGAAAGTAATGCTTTTCGACAAATAGAATGCATGAGTTACTCTTGGAGTTACTGCAGATAGAATTCTTAAAAACAAGGTATATGGAACTTAGTCGATTGAATATTTGTGAAGCTTAAGTATATCTCATGAGAAAATTTAATATTGATAAGAGGCAACCAAGATGACATGAACACTAAAATTTTTAAAGTTCAAAAGTGGAATAGCCAAGAAGAAAATCTAGTGTTTCTATTCAAACAAATCTGTTTTCCTGATATCATGGGTCTCTTACGATCCATCATCAGGGTGTTTGGATGCCAGCGTGTACCTATATAATAGGCATTTTTAACAAAACATTTTAATTTTTCTAATTGCAGAATATTTTAAAATATAGGAGTAGAACGCGATGCAATATAAAATGTGTGTAGGTATATATTATGTATATTGTTTTCCCGTGGAACTTCAGTTATATGTTTCTTAAATGCTTGTTGCTTAGCATGCTTAACAATGAATACCTCTGAAGAACAGATTTTACTAATATTATAATAGAATGGCTTGATAATTCAACGCTAACTTTGAAAATGATGTATCCTAGTGTTGCGGAGGAAAATCCAAGTATATTTTACAACGAGAAGTAGTATATAAGGAAACGGAGAAAGTCAGTTATCATATTTTAATAATAATCTATATAGAAGTATTTATCCTCCCTGCAGTGTTTCACGAATCCTCCATGATTATGTGGGCAGCAGTGGTCCAAACTCGAAAAAATGTATTGCATGCTGCTTGATGTAGTATTGAATTTTCAAAATGAATGTTATTCTTGATCTCTCTTGAAGTAAATAATCGAATATGTTAATAGAGTTTTATTCGAAATTATTTCCTTTGTTTGTATTACGGCTTCAGTGAGGTATACAAATTTTTTGTTCACTGAGGGCTGATATATTTTACGACCTGTAAACTGTCAAGTAGCCTTACCGAAAGGAAAGTAATCTGTAAATGTTCACTTTAAAGGGGATCAGTAAATTGAACGAGCACATAGTTGACGAATACTTTACGGAGAGGTTGAATAAATCGGCCCTTAGTAGATAGTATGTAATATAATTTCATTTTATGAATTTATATTGGTTGTTTGTGCGCAGTTGCGCACTCTCATAACGGTACTCCGGCAGTCCTTTGTTTTACCACATTAGACTGTCGTTAGACCTTATTGTGAGATATTGATATTACATTACATTGTTAGAATTAGGTGATAAAGAATTGACTTATTGTTTCGATTCTCTTTCCAGTTAATGTAAATAATAGTGTGTAATCCATTATATTAAATAAAAACTCTTTCCAGTGCATCGAACATAAGTTTCAGTAAATCCTGAGTTGAAACGAAATTATAAATCGAAACAATCATCATGTCGAAATCAGATAACACTTCTGCGGTCCAGGTTATACTTCACCTTGTCGTAGCCTCGGAACCAGATGGAAAAACAATGAAGATTAGACTAACATCGATAGCTGAAATAAATAGTTCTGTAAAATATTCATTTCCTTATGAATATCAATCAATAAATCAACACGTACAACTATGGGAATTAAAAACAATTAAAACAGCATGTGCATCGTTGAAAAAGAAAAATCAATTCAGGAATTTGAAGGTTACCCTAACGCCTGAAATAGTTCCCTCATATATGGATGGAGATGGCAATTTAGTTTTCAACAACTTCTATCTAGAAGAAGAGAATTTGAATGAAACTGAAGAATCCTGGGATCCGGCTGCAAATTTAATGGAAAAATTACAGCCACAGAAAGGGAAAAACTTAGAATCCTTGACTAATTCCTTTGTATTGGAAACATTTAGGGGTAGGTCACAGAGTGCAGAGTATTGGCTTCAAAATTTTGAGAATGAATGTGATCGTCATAATATTATTTCGGACGAAAAAAAGATTGGAGCAATCCGTTTATTTCTTGAAGAAGGTGGAAGAGACTGGTTTTCGTCAGCTAAGGTAAAATTTACGATGTCAGGGAGTTGGGATTCCTGGCGAGACTCATTTTTGGAAACTTTTCAAGATAAAGGTTGGATTAATGTTAGAATGGCATTTAATTTTATATTTATTGGAGGTTCACTCCTAGATTATGCTTTAAAGAAAGAAAAACTACTTTTGGAAGTGGATCAGGAAATTTCTGTTAGAACTAGGGTGAATTTGATAGTTTTGGGATTACCAATTCATGTTCAGGATAGATTAGATAGAGGAAAAATTAATACAACCGAAAATTTGATGAGTAATTTAAGAAATCTAGAATCATTAGTGCATAAGTATAACAATGTTTTAGCAAATGGCAAAAATAATCCTTACAGCAACTCAAAAAAAAATTCCAAAGTAAATATTGATGAGAGAAAACCTTGCTCTAATTGTGAACGAATGGGAAAACCGGGACGCTACCATCCACCTGAACACTGTCGTAATAAAAATAGGAATAATGAAATTAAATCCGTGAATAATTTAGAGATGGAAGAAATGTTAAATTTCGAAATTCCTAATCAAAAAAACTAGATCTCGCACCGCTGATCCAACTAAATGTATGTTTAGAAAATAAGAGAGATGTTGTAGCTATTTATGATACTGGATCTAACATCACCCTGATTAATAAAACAATAGTTGATAAAATTGAACAGAAGACTTTTGAAAACAAATGTACATTTAGAACAATCGGTGGTGCACAATACACTAATGGCATCGTTAAAATTAATTTAAAGATAGGAGAATGTGAAAATGTCATTCAGGCTTTCGTCGTGAATAGTGAAAACTTTTCTTACGACATATTGCTGGGCTTAGATTCTATAAGAAAATTCAAGTTGTTACAAAACGAGAATTCAGAAATTTTTCAGAAGAATGGGAATAAATGGAATAAAATTGAAAAGAATCCGAAAGAAATAGTGTTTCCTATGGTAAATTATAATGAAAATATAGACGTTTCACAATTTAAGGCTAATTTAGATCATCTAGAAAATGAAAAGAAAATTCTCATACTAGAATTGATTGAAAAATATAATACTATTTTTGCAAAAAATAAATTTGATATAGGAAAAGTTGAAAATCATGAAGCTCAAATAAAGTTACTTGAAAATAAATATATTTCTAAGAAATCCTATAGGTGTTCAGGCCCAGACCAACTAGAAATTGAACAACAAATGGTGGAATTATTAAGGGCCGATCTCATTGAAGAATCAAGTTCTCCTTTTGCTGCGCCAGTGACATTAGCGTTCAAAAGAGAAGATGGGAAAAGAACTCGGTTATGTATAGATTTCAGAGAGTTGAATAAGTTAGTCGTACCAGAATCACAGCCTTTTCCCCTCATAGATGACATCATATTAAAAACTAGAAATTGTCGGTGGTTTACAGCTCTTGATATGAATTCTGCCTTTTGGTCCATTCCTGTCCGGTTGAAAGATAGAAAAAAAACAGCTTTTGTTACACAACAAGGACATTGGCAATGGAAATGCTTACCATTTGGTCTTAAGAGCTCCCCTGCCATTTTCCAGCGAATTTTAAATAATATAATCAGGAGAAATAATTTGCATTTTTTTTGTATAAATTACATAGATGATATTTTGGTATTCTCTGAATCTTTTGAGGAGCATCTCATACATCTGGAAAAACTTCTGGAGGCAATATATAGTGAAGGTTTTCGCTTAAAACTTGTTAAATGTAATTTTGCAACAAATTCAATAAAATATTTAGGACATTTGATTCAATATAACGCAGTAAGTCCATTGAAAGATAATTTGTGGTCTATTCGAGAGTTTCCTACACCCAAAACAAGAAAAAATGTTCGCCAATTCCTCGGGAAAATTAATTTTTATCATAAGTATATTAAGGACAGCTCAAAAATTTTGGAGCCTCTTCATAACCTGTTGAGAAAAAATACACCTTTTATATGGAATGAACAGTGTGAAAGATCATTTCAGAAAGTGAAAGACTATTTATGTACCGCGCCTATTTTGAAAATTTTTGATCACAAATTGCCCATCTATATTTACACCGACGCTAGTATAGAGGGAATCGGAGCTGTATTAAAACAAAAACAAGAGAACGGAGAAATTCTGCCTGTAGCTTATTTTTCGAAAAAGTTGAATGCTGCTCAAAAGAAAAGAAAGGCGATTTATTTGGAATGTCTGGCAATAAAGGAGGCCATAAAATTTTGGCAGTATTGGTTGATTGGGTCCAAATTCATAGTATATTCAGACCATAAACCTCTTGAGAGCTTGAATTTAAAATCCCGTACAGATGAAGAACTGGGAGATTTAGTGTATTATTTATCTCAATATGATTTTGTTGTTAAGTATTATCCAGGGGAAACTAACTTGGAAGCTGACTGTCTTTCCAGAAATCCGGTGTTTGATTGTTTTGATGATTCTGATGATGTTCTTAAAGTTGTAAATATGGTTGAGATAGAAGACATAAAAAAAGATAAAAAAAAAACACGAATCCTTCATTAAAAATCAAAACAAAATTGTTACTAAAAGGGATATTATTTACAAACAATTGAAGGGAATTGAAAGAATTTTTATATCTGAAGAATTAGGAAAAATACTGGTAGAAAAGATTCACAAAGGCTTTGGCCATATAGGTAGTCACCAACTGTTTTTGAAAATTCGCCCATTTTATTATTTTAAGAATATGGAGTTTATTGTTAAGAATTTTTGCAAAACTTGTCAAGTCTGCTTGAAAAATAAATCACGCAGGGAGCAAAAACATGGTTTTCTATCACATTTGGGACCGGCAAACAAACCATTCCAAATTATGTCTTTGGATACAATAGGTGGTTTTGGAGGTAGTAGGTCAACGAAAAGATATTTGCATTTGCTAGTAGACCATTTCTCTCGTTTTGCCTTCATACACACTTCAAAAAATCAGACTTCTTCGGAGTTCATTAAATTGATGGAAAAGCTATCTGAACATAAAATTGATTTGTTACTTACTGATCAATATAGTGGAATTAATTCCACAGAGTTCAAGAATTATCTAAAGCAGAGAAAAATCGAGGTCGTTTTCACAGCAGTTAATTGTCCCTTTTCAAACGGTTTATATGAAAGATTGAATCAGACTATTGTAAATAGAATTCGATGTAAGGCGAATGAAGAGAAAAAAAAAGAGCCTGGTCAACCATTGCGAAGGAATGCGTTGAAGAATATAATAAAACTATACATAGTGTTACGAAATTTTCTCCTCAATATTTATTATTTGGAATTGAAAACTATATAATCCCTGAAGAATTAAGAGTAGAAGGAAACCAAGAATATGATAGATCTTTAGCCTTTAAAAATTCTCTCAAATACCACAATACGAATAAATTAAGGATTGATAAAAACAGGAAAGTTGCAAAATTCGAAAAAGGAGATTTTGTATATATAGAAAATAGTAATAAGCTTGGTCGGAAAAAACTTGATGAGATCCGTTGTGGACCTTATTGTATTTCAAAAAAAATTTCTGATAGTATTGTAGAAGTTAACTGTGGTCATAAGAAAGAGGAATCGAGCCTGTATCATGTCACTAAATTATTACCATGTAAAGATGTTTATTTTTAACAATTTTATCATTGGAAAATTGTTTTTTTTTAAGGGGGGAGATGTAATATAATTTCATTTTATGAATTTATATTGGTTGTTTGTGCGCAGTTGCGCACTCTCATAACGGTACTCCGGCAGTCCTTTGTTTTAACACATTAGACTGTCGTTAGACCTTATTGTGAGATATTGATATTACATTACATTGTTAGAATTAGGTGATAAAGAATTGACTTATTGTTTCGATTCTCTTTCCAGGTAATGTAAATAATAGTGTGTAATCCATTATATTAAATAAAAACTCTTTCCAGTGCATCGAACATAAGTTTCAGTAAATCCTGAGTTGAAACGAAATTATAAGTATAAAACAATTTATAGATTGGTATCTAAATAAATGAATCTTATTTTCACAATAACTCTTTTCCCCTAACCCATGAAAACAAATTTTCACAGACAATTTACATGAATCATTAGCTTCAAACGTTCATTATCTTGAAATACAAATGAATAAGTGGAAATTTAATTTTAATATTTCAATATTGAATGGAATATTTAGAGTTTATCTATAATTTCAGATATCTCATCTCATCAACGAGTGACAAAAGTATTGAAATTGATTATGCATTAAACGATGTGTTCAAATGTCAAATTATTACCATATTCCATATCGACAGACATTCTTGTAATGATTATGAAGAATTAAAAAGGTTTGATGGCTAATATAAAAATTTGTTCAAGCACTGACGTGAAGTCAGGAGCTTTTGCGCGTATGTTCTATTGTCCATTCTTCTGTATTGGACACCCTTAATCGAGTTTACCATGGTAGGGTGTCCAATACAGAAGAATGGACAATAGAACATTGGTTCAAGCACTGACGTGAATCAGGAGCTTTTGCTCTTCGTAATCGAATTTACCATGATGAATTCTATTGTCCGTTCTACTGATTGGACCCTTTTAATCGAAAAAAAAAATTGGTTCAAGCACT
Source organism: Halyzia sedecimguttata (assembly GCA_937662695.2). Classification (NCBI taxonomy): domain Eukaryota; kingdom Metazoa; phylum Arthropoda; class Insecta; order Coleoptera; family Coccinellidae; genus Halyzia; species Halyzia sedecimguttata. Next base: position 676,390 of record OW569416.2, on the reverse strand, counting down.
GACGTGAAGTCAGGAGCTTTTGCGCGTATGTTCTATTGTCCATACTCCTGTAATGAACACTCTTCTTAATCGAATTTACCATGATGAATTCTATTGTCTATTCTCCTGTATTGGACACTCTTCTCAATCAAATTCACCATGATGAATTCTATTGTCCATTCTCCTGTATTGGAGACTCTTCTTAATCGAATTTACCAAGATGAATTCTATTGTCCAGAATGGAATTATCGAATTTACCAAGATGAATTCTATTGTCCAGAATGGACAATAGAATTCATCTTGGTAAATTCGATTAAGAAGAGTCTCCAATACAGGAGAATAGACAATAAAAATCATCATGGTGAATTCGATTGAGAAGAGTGTCCAATACAGGAGAATAGACAATAGAATTCATCATGGTAAATTCGATTAAGAAGAGTGTTCATTACAGGAGTATGGACAATAGAACATACGCGCAAAAGCTCCTGACTTCACGTCAGTGCCTGAACCAATTTTTTATAGTTTTAACCCAGGGTTAGGCTCTAACTCTTGAAGGTGCAAGACCTATTATCAATTTAACCCTAGGTTTAGAGTTAATCCGGATTTAATTAGATAACCCGCATTCGTGCAAGTGGGCCTTAGTGGCCTACATGGCCCAAAATTCCTCTCTACCCATCACAAGATTTAATATCCACAAATGAGCCTCTCACCTTACAAGATCAGAAGCCTTCAGCAAAATTTCAGCGATATCATATTAAAAATAATACATAACCTTTCAAAAGTCCCCTCTCGCAAATATACTCCTCTGAAGGCACATGGATCTCTTGAAGAAGAATCGCCTTCTCTATTTCTCAAAGATATTCACTCTTGTTCATAGAAATCCCTTCAATATTTAGTTGCCTCCTCCTAAGGAGGATCTCTTTCAAAACCAGGTCTGACCACTAATGTAGGGCTATCATCTCCCATAGATTTGTGATGAAATAGGACGATTTTCCCATAATATACGAGCGAAAATATGTCATCATGACATTCATATTTTTATTTTATTTTTGAAGGTTCTCGCAAAAATACGACCATAGACTACATATTATCATACGACGATTCCCATCCGCTACACTTGGCTACCACTACGCTACCGAACTCACAAAAGGCTGCCCGGTTCTCCAACAATATAGATCCGATCATGTTCAAACTTGGAATTCTGCAGTAGAGTTAGGTTCTGAAGGCTGTTCCAAAATTTCAGCCATGCCGGACGAATAGTTTATGATATATAGATTTGTTTTCAATAATTTTCAACTATTTTTTTTTTTAATTTTCTAGTTATACCATCCTCACGAAATTCTGCAAGAATTTTCGCGTTGGCATTCTTCAACTAATAACAATGTTTGAATTCAATCGGTTTTGTATTCTTCGAGTTAATGAGGAACAAAAAACTACCAAATTTCAGAAAATTTCAGATGGCTATAACTCTAAAACCGTTTGGACGATTATGCTCATAAACAAACTCAAATGTCGCATTCAGGTGCACAACCTAACCTGAAATTTTCAAGCCGCTATCTCCTTCCGTTCTCAGGTTATCGTGACAACAAAAATATTTTTTAATAATTTTCTAGCGATACGATTCTCACAAAATTTCACAAACGTGCTTAGGTCTATATTCTACAACTATTCATCAAGTTTAAATTCGATCGGATTCATTTTGGTTGAAAACAAAATTATTACTCGGAAACCATTGGGCCGATTATACCCATTAACGAACTTGTCCGTCGTATTGGGATGCGCCACCTACCCTGAAAATTTCAAGTCGCTAGCTCTTTCCGTTCTCAAGTTATCGTGGCAACGGCCGGACGGCCGTACGGCACCACAGAATTAAATTTCACATTTGGGCAAAACTATAACGCGATGTTCCCCAGAACATACGCGCAATAATATCGAAAATGAGTCTGATCGACATAAAATTGTACTGAGTAAATCCGTATATTTTTTTCCTAAATAGGTTTTACTTTTTCAGAAATTGGATTAACTATTTCCGAATTTGCTTTTACTATTTCCGAAATTGGTTTTACTTTTTCCGAAATTGAATTTGGAAAGGTAGAAAACCACCTATGTGCCCTCTATTCGCCTTTTAAGTATTTCCGTTCCCCAATGAATCAACCTGTAAAATTCATTATTTTCAATGTGATATTGTGAGAATTGTACTTATGATCCTGTAATGTTCTGGTTAAATGGTTGTAGGAATCGTATACGAATGAATGCACAACTGACTTGATACATATAATAAACTTCAGATTCTTAATACAACTGATCGTCAATCCTCCAGATTGCCAATATGTACAAGTACAATAATGTGCAGAGCGCACACTCCCAATTACTAATTCTATCTATACTCCATTCACTTTTATAAAGTCTCCCGGTTGGCCATGATTTAGGTCTATTACGTTTTTGTAACTAAAACACAGGCAGGTTGGCACTACTGAAATATCGTCAAGGTCAAAACAATTCGCTGAGACGTTGCCACTTTCTACTCTCAACATAATCATAACATAATCTTCGAATAATAAAGAACTTTTCGCTTTGAAATTGAAAATGCTGAAAGTAGTTTTGAAGAAGCAGAAGTGCTATACAGAACCGAAATCTGCAATAGGAAAACTTCATTCGGACATGTTGAACTCTCGAATGAAATTACTGAGTTTCCTATCATTATATTTTATTGAGGTGAGAATGACTCGGGTTTCGTATTACTACTACATTTTGAAACTGGTGTATTTCAAATTGTGCAACAAGGTATTTAAATGTCTTCTTGAGAAAAGTCGGGAATTCCATAAGTACGTCTGTTCGTTTAGAAGTTTTCCTGCCGGGTTATTCAGGTACTTTTATTCTTTTTTCAAATGAACTATCACAAAGTAACGGACTACTCTATCCATTATTTTTCAATACAATTCCAACACTTGATTCTTGATTTCCATACAAGAAAATAGCATAATTCAATCTTCCAACCAGTTTATATACGTGAAATATTTCCAGTAACAACAGAGGAAAAATTTTATTCTGCAGTCGCCAGGACTGTGGAATTATTGAATTCACATATCTTCTCAAATTCATTATTTTTCCGAAGTAAATTCACATTGTGAGTATACGTAATTACTACGACTTCTATGTAGGAAGGACAACGTTGCGTAGTTATCTGACAGGAAAATGACTATAACCTAACATTTTCAAAATATACATGGTGAAATGTGTCAAATTTTCATGGCCAACCGGGAGACTTTATAAAAGTGAATGGAGTATATATATTACACTTCTCCTCTTAATTACGATATTATACTTAAAATAACCTACCTATGTACATGTATTATTATTTACAATCATATCCATATCTGACCACCGGTTTTATTTCTCTTTTCGGTCTATTCTTCACTAACAGGTCTTGTTGAATCTCTTCCCCACTTTCTAAGCTGTTATTATTGACATTATCTTCATTATTATCAACATTTTCTGAATAACCATCTGCTATATTTGTACTATCATTCTGGGGTTGGTAAGTTTTACGTAATTGATTGGCATGCCGTTTCCAAGTTACTTTAAATTCTGGAATTTCAACAAAATACGTGCATTTGCCAATCTTTTTGCTTACTATGCCTCTCACCCAACTAACTTTATTCACAACTCTATAGTCTTTCGCTAGCACTACTTCCCCCACAAAATAATGTATATTCTTACGTCCTATATAATTTTGTTTCTGTTTAAGTTCTGCTTTCTTTACATTCTCTACTAACTCAGTTTGTTCAAATACAATTTTATCATTAATTTTATTTGGTAGTAATAAATCTAATCTAGTCCTTAATTTTCGATTAAACATAAGTACTGCAGGGCACACTCCAGTGGTGCAATGTGGGGTGTTTCGATAATCCATTAGAAATCGAGTGATCACAATATTGGTATTTAAGTTACCATTTGAAACCAAACTTTTTTTTAAAGCATATTTTACAGTCTTCACACAATTTTCGGCAGCCCCATTTGAGGCTGGATGGTAAGGTGGCGTCGTTATGTGTTCAATACCATTATTATTCATAAATTTTTGGAATTCACTAGAAGTGAAACTTGTGTCATTGTCCGAGACTATACAAAAAGGAATTCCAAAAGTTGAAAAAATTCTTCTTAAAATTTGAATAGAATTTAATGAGGTAGTGGAGGGTGTTTCATAGACTTCGACCCACTTTGTATGAGCATCCATCAAAATAAAATAATATTTACCATTTACAGGCCCCATATAATCTATATGCAATCGTTCCCAACATTCTTTTGGATATTTCCATTTCTGTAACGCCAGTTTTGGCGGGCTTGGAAAAAATTTAATGCAGGAATCACATTGTTTTGTCAAATTTTCGATTTGTGCATCCAACCCTGGCCACCAAAAGTAAGACCGAGCTAATGACTTCATCTTTACCACCCCCATATGTGTGGAATGTAGTTCCTTCAACACGTTTGACTGCAACCCTTCTGGAATCAAAATTCGATGATTCCAAAAGATGCAGTCATCTTTGATCGCATACTCAAATCGTTTCTGAAAAAATGGTCTCAGAATTGGCTCTGAACACGCAACAGGCCACCCCAATTCGATATACTCTTTGAGTCTTCTGAAAATTGAATCTTTCTTAGATTCGGCTTTAATATTCTCATAATCTATACGTAACTCATCACTATTCGAAAAAAAATGACAATAATCTACTTCAACATCTTCTTCTTCTACCTTGCACTCACTTTCATAAGGCAGTCTTGACAACCAGTCTGCTTTATTTTCCTTTGACTTAACGTACTCAATCTCATAATTATAGTTACACAATATAACTGCCCAACGTCGTAAACGATTTGCTGCATATTCCGGAATAGCTTTACTAGGATTGAATATTGTTATGAGAGGTTGATGATCAGTACATAATTTGAATTTCTGACTATATAAATACTGGTGAAACTTGACCACTCCAAAAATTATTGCAAAACCCTCTTTTTCTAACTGCGAGTACGATTGCTGAGCCTTAGATAGAGTTTTGGAAGCGAAAGCTATCGGTTTATCCTCTCCTGAAGGGTATATATGACTGAGTACTGCTCCTACCCCATAACTACCAGAGTCTACTGTTAATTTCAATGGCAAATCGGGGTTATAATGCACTAAAACATCCGCTGACATTAGTCTTTTTTTAATTTCGCGAAAGGATTCTTCACAATCCACTGTCCACTCAAAAGCAACTTCCTTTCTTAACAACCTATAAAGTGGATATAGAACAGTAGACAAATCCTTGACAAATTTACCATAATAATTAATCGTTCCTAAGAAACTTTGTAATTGAGTTACATTGCTTGGACGGGGGGCCTTTTTGATGGCCAAAACTTTATTATCACACAGATGTAAACCTATTCTATCAATGATATAACCTAGATATTCAATTTGGTTTTTGAAAAATTCACATTTTTCCATACTTAACTTGAACCCCGCTCGCTCTAACGTTTTAAAAACTTGTGTTAATCTATCTAAATGCTCTTGATCATTTCTTCCAGTCACTAATATATCATCTAAAAACACAACGACGCCATCTATACCTTGAAAAAGGGAATACATGATTTTTTGAAATTTCGAGGGTGCCGACGATACACCAAAAGCTAATCTATTATACCTGTACAGGCCTTTATGCGTGGAGACTGTAAGAAGCTCTCTGGATGATTCCTCTACCTCTATCTGTTGATAGGCGTGCGAAAGATCCAGTTTTGTGAATCGCTCTCCTCCATTCAATGTGCTGAATATATCCTCAATTCTTGGTAATGGAAATTTATCTACTTCAATGTGGGGATTTATAGTGACTTTAAAGTCTCCACACAGACGCACGTCACCATTTTTCTTAAAAACCGGCACCACTGGCGAGGCCCAGCTGCTGTAGTCTACTGGGGATAAAATACCTAGAAAAACAAGCCGATCAATTTCCTTTTCGATTTGATCTCTTATTGCATATGGAACGGGCCTGGCTTTAAAAAAAATTGGTATAACATTGGGATTTTTCAAAGTTATTCTAGCTAATCCCTTATTAAATTTTCCCAGCCCAGGTGAAAATAAATACTGAAACTTCAATAGCAATTTTTCAAGTTCAAAATTTTCAGTTCTTACTGTATTAGATTCATGATAATTCAGATTTACTACTGAGCATTCAAAAATTTCGAGGAAATCTCTCCCTACTATAGGAGGTCCTCCACCCTCAATAATGTAAAAATTTACCCTCTCTCTGATGCCTTTATAATCCACATCAGCTTTGAATAACCCTAACGGTTTTAACTTTATTCCATTGTAAAAATACAGCACCTTATCTGTGAGAAGCAATTCTCTATCAGGAAATGACTCAAAAAACAATTTTGCTGATAGAGCACTTATACCTGAGCCAGTATCAACTTCAAAATTCAACAATATTCCATTAACTCTTACCTCCACACAATATGGTTTGATTTTGTTATCATTCAAATTATACAGTTTCAAATCCTCATCCACTTGGTTATGATCTTCGTCCGTTAAAAAATTATTATTATATCTATTGAAATTTTTCTTCATTAAACTGATTTTTTTAAAACATGTTTTTTCAAGATGACCTTTAGCATGACAAAAATTACAAGAATAATTAATAAACTGACACTTATCTTTATTATGCCCTCTGCGACCACAAACGGCGCAATTGTCTTCATATCCTCGCTGCTGATTGGCTTGATGGTAGCTGGAATGACGTCTTTGCTCGAATTTCTTGAACTGCGCTTGCTTCTTGTCCTTTTCTTCATACTGATTGGTGGTACTTCTGCTATCTCTATCAAATCCAGTCCTATTGGGCATATACAGCATTTCCGGCTTCATCTCCTTCAGCTCAGAATATCCACTATACGACCAGGAACTTTCTTCATTAATTCCCAGGTATGACGTCATCGCCGCCATCTTGTGGTTTGCCAGAATTACGATGTCTGATAATGAAGCTGTTACCTTTTCTTCCAATAATCTGTCCAATACAGGTCCCCTTCCGAATGCACAAAGAAACTTATCACGGAGAGCCATATCTAGATGAATTCCAAATTCACATCCAACTGCTAATCTTCGAACACGTGCTGCCCAGTCATTTACCGATTCATTTGATCGTCTATTGGCTTCATAAAACTTAATTCTTTCGGCGAATGGTGTTTTAATCGGCGCAAAATGTTTGTCAAACACTGCGATTAATGCGTCGAACGTCTTTTCCTCCGGTTTTGTGGGGCTACATTGATCGAACATGAGTCGATATGATTCTTCGTTCAGCATGTTTAGGAATATCGCACGTTTTTTGTTATTCGTCACATTATTAGCGTCAAAATAATTATACAATCTGGCTTTATATATCGTCCAGTCCGACTGTTTGAAATTAAATTCCTGCAGGTGGCCCAACACTGTTGTGCTGCAATTATCGGCACTATCTTCACAATCAGGTGGATTCGGCATTATAATGATACACGAATACGATTATGTATAAATTTTATCTCTCGTCGCCACTGTAATGTTCTGGTTAAATGGTTGTAGGAATCGTATACGAATGAATGCACAACTGACTTGATACATATAATAAACTTCAGATTCTTAATACAACTGATCGTCAATCCTCCAGATTGCCAATATGTACAAGTACAATAATGTGCAGAGCGCACACTCCCAATTACTAATTCTATCTATATATTACAGATCCAAAATATGAATGTGAGTAAACTGCTCAAGGAATTTAATGAAACGATTAGTTGCATCCATGTTCAGAAGAACACAAAATATAAATTATGTTGTTCTTTCGTTTTGTAAGTACTTATTATGATGAAATTACAATACAGAATTTCATTTTTTGAACATTGTTCAAAAATTGGTTCAAGCACTGACGTGAAGTATGGAGCTTTTGCGCACATGTTCTATTGTCTATTCACCTCTATTGGACAACTTTAATCCAATTTGCCATCGATATAGACCATTTTCTCAGCTTATAAATATATGATATTAAAGCATTACGAAACTACCCTGAAAATTCCAACTTACTATCTCTTTCCGTTCAAAAGTTATTGTAGCAACGGCTGGCCGGACAGAATCAAATTTGACCTCGGATTCCGCATCAGTGAATCGAACTTAATCGTTTGAGACCATTTTCGCAAAAATTCGAAAATTATAGACCTTTGGCAAAATGATGCTCGCTGTTCCCCAGAACATGAAATCAATTTCAAAGCAGATTTTTATTAATTCGGTATATAGTTATAGCCCGTGGCTTCACTCGAATGCCATCAATATGAAAGGATGAAGAGAAGGTATTTATCGTTCTCTGTTATATACCTAAATCATTCCAGAGAAATTCAGAGATGTCCAGTGCGTAAAGATCAGTCTCTTTTCAAGTCAATATCAGCTATGTTTTCCGTGTGTTACAAAAAGAAGTCCATTGTTGAGGTAATACCGAGAGTTGAGTCCTATTAGGCGAAATGCATATTAATATCCATCGGGATATTGACTAGAACCTGAACTAAAGCATGATTATCCCGGAAATCCATATATTGAATTTATATTAATTAATTTCCGGTGATAAATTCCGCATGTAAATTATCAATATAACAATGATGTTAATAGCAACATTGGACCATAATCAATATTGGAGGTTTGATAAATACCTTCAGTTCCACGAACGCTGACATACTATTAATTGCATAACATCAATTAAATTAACTATCTAATTCGATCATAGTAGAACTATTCAACGCAGTCGTATACACGAGTAATACTTAGGTTTGTAGGAACAAACTCTTCAACAGGATTTAGGCTTTAGATAAGATACATGTTGGGACGGGCGGATTAACCCCGCCCCGCCACTGCGACCAGTCGGCCTTTTGTGGCACACCCATAGAGAAATAGATGGAAGAGAGAGTTCGATTGCCTACTAATCAAGTTGTTGAGGAATCCCGTCGGTTTTGGTGTAATTTTTATTTATTTGTATACCGTGGTGTTGCGACGGGCGCATGTGGGCATTAGTAGTGTGATTTCGTACTGATTCAACTGATTTTTGCAGGCGTGTTCCGCAAGGAACAGCGTGCTATCATTTCGTCACAATGTCTGTATTTTTCGAATTTTTTTCGAAAATGGTCTCAAACGATTGGGTTGGAATTTGCAGGGTAGTTTTGTAGCGTAAATATATCGGACAAGTTCGTTAACGGGCGAAATCCACCGAGCGGTTTCAGAGTTAGGGCCGTTTTTAGTCAAAATGTTTTTTATGAATATTTCCGGAACCGGTCACTCGATCCTTCTGAAATTTGGCTCCAAATTGTAGAATCATGACCTTTATATGCCTGCGAAGTTTTGTTATGACCGGACGGCACTAAAGTGGCAAAAAAAAATTTCAAAAATTTTAAAATTTTATTTTCACGATAACTCGAAAAATACTGATCTGATTAAATTGAAACTCAGTAGTTAGATGCAAAAGACCAATGCAAAATTAGCCACGAGTAGATTGCGCATGCGTAGAAGAGAAGTGACTGTTTTTGGATTGGATGGGTTATGTTGGGAGTGCTGAGTCGATACTGTGAGGTTTTAAAAGAATATTCATAGCAATTCAGTGCAAGGACAAGTCAGTTTGGGGGATGTAGCGTTGTTTCCGAGTTAAAATGTTCATACCGTGGCCCTGGGGCTAATTTTGAAATTGATGTTACCCCTTACAGGCATTTTTCGTTATGCGCATGAGCAGACCATCAGTGATTTAACTGGTGGTGTTTTCGTCAGAGAGGATTGGGGTTTTGGGGTGGCGGATGATATTCCACCATAGCATCCCCTGTTGAGGGTCTGCGCATGCGTGGATTAAAGATGCGATATCTCCTGAACCACTAGTGTTGGAGAATCGGAGTTTTTTGTAAGGTGTGTGATTTTGAGAGGACTTTTAGCCGCAAGTAGATTGCGCATGCGCAGAGGAGAAGTGACTGTTTTTGGGTTGTATGGGTTATGTTGGGAGTGCTGAGTCGATATTGTGAGGTTTTAAAGGAATATTCATAGCAATTCAGTGCAAGGACAAGTCAGTTTGAAGGAAATAGCGTTGTTTCCGAGTTGAAGTATGCATACCGTAGCCCTGGTGCCAATTTTGAAATTTATGTTACCCCTTAAAGGCATGTTTCGTTATGCGCATGAGCAGACCATCAGTCATTTAACTGCTGAAGTATTCGTCAGAGAGGATTGGGGTTTTGGGGTGGCGGATGCTATTCCTCTATAGAATCCCCTGGTGAGGGTCTGTGCATGCGTGGATTCAAGATGCGATATCTCCTGAACCACTAGTGTTGGAGAATCGGAGTTTTTTGTAAGGTGTGTGATTTTGGGAGGACTTTCAGCCGCAAGTTGATTGCGCATGCACATAAGAGAAGTGACTGTTTTTAGGTTGTATGGGTTATGTCGAAAGTGCTGAGCCAATATAATAAAAAGCTGTTTGGATCATGTTCTCATTAACAATACGCGGAATTTGAGTAGAATAACAACTTTCGTATTGAAGACTAAGATAACTGATCATCATGCTATAGTTTCAACAATTAGTTTTTCTAAAGGAGAAATCAGAAAGAATTCTAAAGATATGGAAACAGTAAACTATAAAAGTTTGTGCCAGTCTCTGTCACAAGAAAAATGGGAAAACGTAACGAACATAGTAGATCCAGAGCTTGGTACAAATAATTTCATGAAAAGCTTAATAACTCACATTGATAGAGCAACACATAGGAGAAAGAATAATTTGAAATCTAAAAGAACACCATGGATAACTCATGGAATAATTGAGTCAATAAAAGTTAGAGACAAACTTCATAAGGAACTCAAGAATGATCCAGAAAACCTCACTCTCAGACAAAAATATAAAGAATATAGGAATATAATACATAAGTTGATATATAAATCGAAAAATGATTTCTATAGAAATCAGTTGATGGAAACTGGAAATAATTCTCGTAGATTTTGGGACACAGTCAAAAGCGCAATGAATGTTACAAAAAAGGTTAATCAAATAGGTAATATAGAGAATGTTGACGGAAGCATGTTAACTACACATAAGGAAAAATCAGAGTGTTTCAATATTTTTTTTTCCTCGATAGGTAAGCAGTTAGCAGAAAGGATTGATATAAGTGATCTAGAACAATCAAGCTATTTGTCAGAATTCAAAAGGAAATATCTAATCAGAGAATCGTTATTTTTAAATCCCACCAATGAAACAGAAGTACGAATGACGATTGAAGAGTTAAAAAACGGCAAATCTCCTGGACTAGATGGTTTAACATCATATTTGCTTAAAAAAGTCTGTAATTATATAAGCCGCCCCCTAGAACATATATTCAACAACATTTTCCTACTTGGCAAATGCCCTTTCCATTTCAAAATCTCGAATATTATACCCTTATACAAGTCAGGTGATAAATCAAACGTCGCAAACTACCGGCCAATCTCACTTTTATCAAATATAGCTAAAATTTTTGAAAAATTATTCAAAGCAAGGGTTATGACTTTCGTGAGTAAAAATAAAATCTTGAAAAATAACCAATTCGGGTTTCAAAAAGGTTTATGCACGGAAGATGCCATGATAGCTTTAACGAAATCTATCTATAGTGATATTGACAAGACGTTGCCTACTGCTGGTGTATTCCTTGATTTGCGAAAGGCTTTTGACACCGTACACCATGAGCTGCTTTTGCAAAAGCTAGAAATTTTAGGTTTTCGCGGAAATGTACAAAATTTGGTTAGAAGCTATATAAAGAACAGATCGCACAAAGTATCAATACAAGGGAGTAGTAGCTCAACGCAACCGATTGATTTTGGAGTCCCGCAAGGAACTGTTATGGGGCCCATATTATTTTTGGTATATATCAACGATTTACTCGACTATGATAAAAACAGCAAATGCATATCATATGCAGATGATACAGTCGTTTTGGTGAGCGGAAAAACTTGGGAAGAACTGAAGACTAATATGCAGGAATCTATGAAAATCATTCGAATTTGGCTTGATACCAACCTTCTAACCATTAACTGGGAAAAAACTAAATGCTTGCCTTTTTTTGTGGACAATCGTACAAAGCCAGATTTCAAAGAAATAATCTTGCACAATACTAATTGCACTGGCAATATGAGTCTAATCTGTAGTTGTGCATCAAAAATGGAAGTGGTTGGGGAGAATAAATGGTTGGGGATCACCCTGGATGAGGGCATGTGATTTGATGAACACATGAAGACAACTGCATCCAAACTTCGAAGAAGTTTATTCATATTACGGAAATTACGAAATTTCCTGAACAAATCGAACTTGAAAATTATTTATCATGTTTTATTTGAATCCATCCTAAATTACGGTATCTTGGCATGGGGTAGTAGCTATCAAAATACAATCAATCCGCTGGATATTTTGCAGAGAAGGGCTATAAAACTTATACTGCACAAAACACAAAGGTATCCTTCCCAGCTATTGTACCAAGATCTCCGTGTACTTCCATTGAGGAAACTGTATGCTCACAAAGTACTTTTGAATATTCCCAAAGATCGAAATTTAATACAGTCTGTTAGTTCGGAAAAATATAACACTAGACAAATTCCGCACTTAATAGCGGAGATTCCGAAAAAGAGCAAAAGAATAACTCAGAAATGTATTTCCTATGTAGCACCCAAAATATTTAACTTACTCCCTTTATCGATAAAGGCAGGAAGATTCAAAAATGCACGTTTCAAAAGAGAATGCAAGAAATGGCTTTTCACAGTCGATATCACGATATTAAACAGAGTATTTGATATTAAATCTACAACATAGCTCAGTACACATTAGGTGGAAAACTCAAAGTTAGATCCAATATTGTTACTATATGTAATGCTGCAAAATATTCTAATGAATTTATTAATTTCAACATGGATGTAGTTTAGTGTAGATTTGGTTTAAACCAAATATTATATTGTAAGCCACATGGGTTTATGGACCTTTGTAATATTTCTCGTAAGTAAATGATATTTTTTGTTTCTTTTTCATTTTTGCTCACTTTCATGTTAAGAAAAATCAGCATATATTTGTGTATATTATAGTATTGTTGTTTATATGGATTCTTGTTCGCCTGTGGTGAAGTGTAGTCACGCGCTGGTATATTGATGCCTTAGTGACAATTTTTTACCTTTATTCGTGATGCAGGGATGTATAATGTATTATAGAATATGTACTATGCACTTGTATATTTGTTCTTAAATTCGTAATAAAGAATAAAAAAAAAAAAAAATATTGTGAGATTTTAAAAGAATATTCATGGCAATTCAGTGCACGGACAAGTCAGGTTGGGGGATGTAGCGTTGTTTCCGAATTTAAGTGTTCGTACCGTGGCCCTGGGGCTAATTTTGAAATCGATGTTACTCCTTACGGGCATTTTTCGTTATGCGCATGAGCAGACCATCAGTGATACAACTGCTGGTATTTTCGTCAGAGAGGATTGGGATTCTGGGGTGGCGGATGCTATTCCTCCATAGAATTCAGATCGTTGATGAGGGTCTGCGTATGCGTGGATTAAAGATGGAATATCTCCTGAACCACTAGTGTTAGAGAATCGGAGTTTTTTGTAAGGTGTGTGATTTTGGGAGGACTTGCAGCTACAAGTATATTGCACATGCGTAGAAGAGAAGTGACTGTTTTCGGGTTGTATGGGTTATGTTGGGAGTGCTGAGCCGATATTGTGAGGTTTTGAAAGAATATTCACTGCAATTCAGTCCAAGGACAAGTCAGTTTGGGGGATGTAGCGTTGTTTCCGAGTTAAAGTGTCCGTACCGTGGCCCTGGGGCTAATTTCGAAATTGATGTTACCCCTTATGAGCATTTTTCGTTATGCGGATGAGCAGACCATCAGTGATTTAACTGCTGGTGCTTTCGTCAGAGAGGATTCGGATTTTGGGGTGGCGGATGCTATTCCTCTATAGAATCCCCTGATGAGGGTCTGCGCATGCGTTGATTCGAGAAGCGATATCTCGATAGTGTTGGAGAATCAGAGTTTTTTGTGAGGTGTGTAATTTTGGGAGGACTTGCAGCCACGAGTATATTGCTCATGCACAGACGAGGATTGAATGGTTTTGGGTTGTTTGGGTTATGTTGGGAGTAATGAGCCGATATTGTGAGGTTTTAAAAGAATATTCATGTGAATTCAGTGCACGGACACAAGTCGGTTTGGGGGAAATAGCGTTATTTCCGAGTTGAAATGTCTGTATGGTAGCCCTGAGACGAATTTATAAATAACTATATTCGGTAGATCTATATTAAAATACGTTCGGATTTGGAGAAGAGGCAATTGCGTTCCTAACGGAGGTCCCACAACCGCAATTTTTTTCGATCTACGGTAAAGCTAACAGCCAAACTGTACTGATAGCTATATTTGTTAAGGGAACAGGAAAAAAAGCACTGACGTGAAGTCAGTACTCTGTGGCGTGCGTGTTCACGGTGGCTAATTTGAATTGAATGATGAGTACTTCAAGCTCAGTGGATAGAGTGAGCCGAAGATCTACCCAAAGGATATTGAACACCATTCACTGTCGGTTCAAAAATCAACAGTGCTGTATCTAAGCTGCCATCAGGATATAGTAAAAAAGTTGGAAAAGAACACAACTGACTGACTAACAATGAAAGAAACAGTGTTAAAAGTCAATCTGCTTTGGCGCGCTTGCTAAAAACATGATTACGATTATACTGACCCTCATAAATCTTCTAGGAGCTTGTGCGACTAAGGAGAGTCAGTTGTGTTCTTTTCCAACTTTGTTACTTTATCCTGATGGCAGCTTAGAAACAGCACTGTTGATTTTTGAACCGACAGTGAAGGGTGTCCACTATCCTTTGGGTAGATCTTCGGCTTGCTCTATCCACTGAGCTTGAAGTACTCATCATTCAATTCAAATTAGCCACCGTGAACACGCGCGCCAAAGAGTACTGTTGTGTCTGCAACACACAATGCAGATCTTCATATTGTGAGTTGCTGAATATAAATGTCAGTGTAATTATTGGAAATATGCACGCATGTTATGAACTGTTTTTTTGTGCATAAAAAGAACAATCATCTTGAGAAATTGATCAAGAGTAAATCGAATTTTCGCCGCTTTTTCCGCATTGAGTTTTCGCATCGAGTTTTCCGCATTTTTGATAAATATCATTGTTAAAGTGATTTTTATTCCCGCTTATTGATATTTTTCGCTGGTTCAATCCGCATTTTTTTGGAACCAATTGCTTGAAGGTGTATAAACTGATAGAGACAGTGAATTATAATAAATTGACTTCGATTGAAGTTTGAACGATAAGTTTTCCAGTATTTGGAAAGTGTCCAGCTTTCTTTGAGGGATCCCTCCAGGCCTGCAAATTCAAGAAGTCCAACATCAGTAGCCAGTGGTAAGACATTTTACATTCAGTCTCTTACTGTTCCTGAAACCTGTGATTGTGTATGCTCCCGCAACATCTTTATAAATACAGTTCATTCTAGCTCTACGTATTAAATACGGTAAAGCGCCAACATTTTTTGGTCCTTACGGGCCTCCTTCAGAGTTCTTGATTATATGGTTGCAGGTTTTCATTCAAAAGCATTCATATTTCTTGCCTATTGGGTTGTGTTTTTTTTTTCGCGGTCGGAGGGTTATTGAATTGTTTCTAGATAGAACAATCGCTTCGCAAAAGAAAATTGAGTTGATTTCTGTTCCTAGAATCCATTATCGCATATACGCATTTCATTTCATTAATCTCCATTTTGAAGTATTTTTTTTTATCGTCGAATGTTGTATCCCGTTAGTTCCTTTTGAAACTATTAGAGATACGCAAAGCGCAAGCGCCACTTGCGCTCACGCAAACTATATAGTGTTAGTCAGGTGACTTTGTCGCAGCCTCTGATTGGCCCGCTTTTCGCTTCTGCCAATTAGTTACTTTCCACCTATCGCTGACTAAATATAACCTAACGCCAAAACATTGTTATATTTTCAATAATTTACGTTTGGAAATCGGATTATTCATTAGAATATTCTTCGCACATATTGGTTGAACTCGCTCCTTCACTCCTAGTCGGAATATACCTTATTGTTTTATTCGCATTCTCGTTCTGATCATTGGTTATTATGGCTGATTCGCGTATGAGAAAGGCCAAACTAACAAGAGGCATTTCCATTTCCGAAATGGAAACATTGAAAGCCTTAGCCATTGAAGCTAAATCAGATAAAACTAAACATACGCTTTTCAAAAGTCGTTTCGGAGAAATCGATATTCTCAGAGAAGATTTCACTAAACAGCATAACAATATATTGACCGTATTATTAGCTGACGACAATTCAGACATGATAGCTGAGGAGATGGTACGATCTCAGTTTCAAAACGATTTCTTTCTTGTAAAAACTATTTTTTCCGAACTTTTCGACTCGGATGAGACTGGGTTCAATACTAGCTCTAGAGAGCCAAGCCTGTTTCCTCAGACGCATTCGCCAAATATTAGACTTCCTGAAATAAAGATAGGAAAATTTAGCGGTGATTTTACAAAGTTCCCTACATTTTTGGATTTGTTTAACGCACTTGTTCATGATAATCAAAGTTTGTCGGAAATTGAAAAATTTAATTATTTAATTTCATCTCTGGAAGGTCAACCCCTGTCAGTACGTACATTACCCATGATTCGTGATAATTACACGATTGCTTATGATTCGCTCGTACAACGTTATTCTAATAATCGTTTGAGGGCTCAAGCTCATTGGGAGGCGTTAGAAGGTTTGGTCAAAGTTAATGCTAATAATGCGAGTACTTTACGTCATTTACTTGATACCTTTACTGAACATTTGGCAGCGTTAAAACACATGAAATTTCCGGTAGAAGAATGGGATTTCATTTTGGTTCAGATGTTGTTTAAACGCATGGATAATTCGTTAATTACGAGATTTGAACTTGAACATGGATCCTCTGATATCCCACAGTATTCAACTGTGATGGAATTTTTGAGTAAATATTGTTGCGCTATAGAATCTTTGAAAACTTCTACCGCTTCTGATAGTAATAAAGGACTTACTCCTCAAAAGTTTACATCGCATAATAAAAAGATAAACTCGCATTTTTCAAACGTAAAGAATGGCAGCGTTATCACTTGTTGCCTGTGTAAAGAGTCGCACCAGCTTTTCGCGTGCCCAAATTTTTTGAAGAAATCGCCGAAAGAGCGTCACATTTTCTGCAAAAATTCTCGACTTTGTTTTAATTGTCTGAGCTCGGTTCATAGTTTGCGCAATTGTAAATCACTTAATACTTGCCGGGAGTGCAAATTGAGGCATCACACTCTTTTGCACCTTGGATCGAACAATTCCTCAAATCAGCCCTCTACTAGTACCGAAAATATTACGCCTAATACGATAATTTCTGCCACAGGTATTATTAGAGAAACCACCGTTGTCTTGTTGGCTACAGCCTTAGTTGAGGTATGTGATAGTCATGGGAACTTTCATGTGATGCGCGCGCTAATCGATTGCGGATCTATGATGTCATTTATTTCAAAAAGGGCTTCGAATATATTAGGTCTACCCAAACAACGTATAGCGGTAAAGATTCAGAGTTTAAATTCTTTGGAAACAAGTTCAAATTATGGTTGTGTTACTCTTTCTATACGACCTGTCAATCAATATGAGCCTGTTTTGATTACTGACGCCGTTATTTTAGATAAAATTAGCGACGAATTGCCTAGAAGTAAAGTTTCTTCGAAAGCATTTTGTCATTTACTAAATTTGAAATTGGCTGATTCGCATTTTCACGAGCCTGGAAATGTAGATTTACTGCTAGGCGCTGATGTTTTCTCCAAGATTGCTCTAGGGGAAGTAATTCACGGAGAAATTGGTACACTTGATGCCATAAATACTAAATTCGGATATATTGTTATGGGTAAAATCACTCCTCAAATAAACGCATCACAATTTTCATTTTTTGTGTCTTGTCCCGATCAGACATTGAATCAGGATCTTCAAAAACTTTGGGAACTTGAAGATTTACCCTCACACCCTGAGACTTCGTGCCACGATGATGACTTGTGCAAAAATATATACAGGGTGTCCCAAAAACGCGACAATACTGGGAGGTATATTGTAGCTCTGCCTTTTCGAGACGCCTTGCCAACATTTCCGGGAAATCGGGATCTGGCTGTCTCTCGCTTTTTTAGTCTTGAGCGGCGCTTACTTAAGCAACCTCAACTATATACTCTCTATCGGGATTTCATGCGTGACTATTTGGAAGTTGGTCATATGGAACCCGTTGACAGCTGTATAGTTCCTCCTCATTCTTATTACTTGCCACACCATGACGTATTTAAGGGTGAGGGTACTTCCTCAAAGATTAGGGTTGTTTTCAATGCGTCTAGCAAATTCCCTTCGCAGTTATCTCTAAATGATCACTTGCTAACTGGACGAAAACTTCAAAGTGACATTCTGTCCATACTTTTACGCTTCAGAGTCCACGAATACGTTATATGTGCGTATATCAAACAAATGTATAGGATGATCCAGGTATGCCCTGCACACCTTGACTATCAGCGCATTATTTGGAGGTTTTCCCCGGACGAGAACATTCAAGATTTCAGATTGCGCACGGTTACTTATGGTATATCAAGTGCTCCTTTTTTGGCCCTTCGTACATTAAAACAATTAGTAATGGATGAAGGTACATATTTTCCTCTCGCCGTTCAAGCTCTTGATAGAGATACATATATTGACGATGTCGTAAGCGGTTGTAAGACCATTGAAGACGCACGCGAATTAAAACCTCAATTAATTAACCTGTTGTTATTGGGTGGATTCGAGTTAAGAAAATATTCTTCCAATAATCTTTCTATATTGGATGATCTTCCGAAATCGCATCTCTCCTTAAGTGAGAAATTTTTTGAATCGACTGAAGAGGATGCTTCACTACGCATTTTAGGAATGCAGTGGTGCCCCTCTGCGGACTCATTTAGATTTTCTGTACGTTTTATCGATCGGCGATGCACAAAACGCCATTTGCTATCAGAATTGGCTAGAATATATGATCCCATCGGTTTTCTGGGACCTGTTACATTTTTTCTAAAGGTGTTGATTCAACGTATTTGGGCCGCAGGGATAGGCTGGGATGATGAGCCTCCTGTCGAAATATTTCGCTTATGGGATTTTTTTTTTTATTATTATTGATAAGGGGGTTACGTTGCACCGCGACCTTGAGATCTATTGTGCCCCCCAACAGAGCTGTTCTCACCATTACGCTCGCTTATGGGATAGATATAAGACAGAAGTCTCGCAATTATCAGAACTTCAGATTCTCAGAAAGCTGTTCGTAGATAAGTCTGAGGCTAAATATGAGTTGCATGGCTTTTGTGATGCGTCAGAAAAGGGATACTGTGCCATCGTTTATATTCGTGTTCTTGGTGATCGTCAAATATATTGCAAATTTTTGTGTTCTAAAACAAAAGTTGCTCCCTTAAAGAAAATTACAATACCTCGGTTAGAATTATGCGCTGCCGCCCTATTAGCAAAACTTTTATCATACGTTGAGAATACGTTACAGTGTCAGATTTCATTCACCAATTTGATTGCATGGTCAGATTCCAAAATAGTCCTTAGTTGGATTCAGGGTCAACAGCATAAATGGCCAATATTTGTGGCCAATCGAGTTTCCCTAATCAAATCCAAGATCCCTTACGCAAAGTGGTGTTACATTCCCACAAAAAATAATCCTGCAGATGCAGGGTCTAGAGGGCTTTTGCCAATCGAGTTTATGCGCAACGAATTGTGGTTTCGCGGACCTTCCGTTTTATGGGAAGAGTTGGAGTTACCTAACCTTGTTGAATATCATGAAGAGGAGGAGGTAAACGAACCTTTGTCTTTTCTTATCACGCAACCGCCCAAAGACGAATTCTATATTCTCACTGAGAAATTATCTTCGTTTTTCAAACTTGTCCGCACAGCTTGTTTTATTTTGCGTTTCAAACACAATTTGAGCCATCCCAAGTCTCAACGAAGGCTTGGTTGGTTATCCTCATCAGAATTGAATGATGGTCTGTTGACGCTGGTCAAAAGTACACAAAACTTCGAATTTTTCAAGGAGTTTCGTTCAAAGATTTTTTCGAGACCACTTTGCCGCCTCAATACTTTCGTGGATGGTTTCGGTGTTTTAAGGGTTGGAGGTAGGCTAAAGCATTCCTCACTAAATTACGAGGCAAAGCATCCTTTACTTTTACCCTGTAAAAGTCCTCTCACTACCTTAATTATCCGCTATTATCATGAGAAGTATCTTCACGCTGGTCGAAGAACATTAAATTTTATATTGGCCCAACGCTTTTGGATAATATCTGCAAGGAGAGCTATTTTCTCTTGTATTTCAAAATGTACGCGCTGCTTTCGGTCTAATCCTCGCACGTTTCAGCCGCCGATGGCAGATCTTCCTCGTTTCAGGATTACTCAGTTGAAGGCGTTCTCCCATGTAGGTGTCGACTACGCTGGCCCTTACTCCGTCTCCATGAGTAGACATCGTGGAATAAAAACGACCAAAGCGTATATTTGTTTGTTTGTATGTTTTAGCACTAAAGCATTGCACTTAGAGCTCGCCTCCGATTTGTCTTCTGATATATTTTTGGCTGCTTTACAACGATTTATCTCGCGACGTGGTCGATGCAACCACATATATAGTGATTGTGGTACAAACTTTGTAGGTGCGTATCGTGAAATGAATAATTTTATGCGTGATGCTGCATCTCGCGAACAAATACAGTGGCATTTCAATCCACCATCTGCACCCCATATGGGTGGACTATGGGAAGCCGGTGTAAAATCCGTTAAGACCCATTTAAAACGGGTATTAGGCGAGCAACTTCTCTCTTATGAAGAGTTTTCGACGCTTTTATGTTTGGTAGAGTCCATTTTGAACTCTCGTCCTCTTAATTCGCTCTCATCCGATCCTGACGACGTGAATGCGTTGACACCTGGTCATTTCCTCACACTGGAGCCTCTCTCCAGTTTGCCTGTACCTGATCTAACCGATTTACCCATGAATCGTTTAAGTCGTTGGCAGTTGCTACAAAAGCTGCATCAGAGTTTTTGGACTAGGTGGTCCAAAGAGTACCTTCATACGTTGCAACAACGCTCTAAGTGGTTGAACAATACTGCCCCCCCAAAAATGGGAACACTGGTATTGATTAAAGACAACAATAACCCTCCATGTCGCTGGTCTATTGGGCGAATTATCGCCTTATATCCCGGTACGGATAATGTACCACGAGTTGCGTCTGTCAAGACTGCTAAAGGTGTACTCGACAGACCTGTAGTCAAATTATGTCCTTTGCCATCCTAGAGGGATATATGATTTCTTTTTTTATGATGCTTGCAACCATTTCATTTTTTTTTTTCTCATTTATATATAGTTTTCCTTCGTTATCTTTTTTTTCACTTTTTCGCGGGCGGAGGATGTTGTGTCTGCAACACACAATGCAGATCTTCATATTGTGAGTTGCTGAATATAAATGTCAGTGTAATTATTGAAAATATGCACGCATGTTATGAACTGTTTTTTTGTGCATAAAAAGAACAATCATCTTGAGAAATTGATCAAGAGTAAATCGAATTTTCGCCGCTTTTTCCGCATTGAGTTTTCGCATCGAGTTTTCCGCATTTTTGATAAATATCATTGTTAAAGTGATTTTTATTCCCGCTTATTGATATTATTCGCTGGTTCAATCCGCATTTTTTTGGAACCAATTGCTTGAAGGTGTATAAACTGATAGAGACAGTGAATTATAATAAATTGACTTCGATTGAAGTTTGAACGATAAGTTTTCCAGTATTTGGAAAGTGTCCAGCTTTCTTTGAGGGATCCCTCCAGGCCTGCAAATTCAAGAAGTCCAACATCAGTAGCCAGTGGTAAGACATTTTACATTCAGTCTCTTACTGTTCCTGAAACCTGTGATTGTGTATGCTCCCGCAACATCTTTATAAATACAGTTCATTCTAGCTCTACGTATTAAATACGGTAAAGCGCCAACAAGTACTGACTTCACGTCAGTGCATTTTTTTTGCATAGATCACTTCGTTCGGTACTGATTGTACAGTACTGAAGTTACTTAAATCACTTTGTGATTTATGTAACTTAAATCAGTTGAATCAGCAACGAACGAAGTGATTTATGTAAATAAAACAGTTGAATCAGTACGGAAGAAAACTGTTATTGAGCAGCTTCACGCTGCTCAAAACCGAAGCAAAGTAATTTTTTATCATCTATGTGATAAACTAGGAAGGATTTATATTTGTAACACATGGATTCTTAAACTCAACTGGCATTCTTTTATTTCCACTTCTTTGACATACCATCCTTATCGCGCTACATGCGCGGGATGACCCAAAACGGTCTCTACTTAAACCTATAATCTAATAATATACATTTTACAATATTACACTCTTACTCTAATTTTACAATATCTTTCATTTTTAATGGCTATATACAGTTATATACAGAAATTTCAAATTCATTTAACGTTTGGCCGAGGCCTTAAATTATAAGTTTTGACATTTTCTACAACTGGTGTAATTTTGTTCCCAGCCCCAAAATCTACACCATTTTTATCATCATCTTCTATACCTATAATATTTTCATTGTTTAAGTTTGAATTAACATTATTTTCTTCCTCAAAATATTCCCGCTTAATATTATCTGAAACACTATCTTCGTCCGATGGTAAATGCACAGGGTAAAATACTTTTTTGATCTGATCAATATGTCTCTTTGAAACTTTACCATCCTCAGAATTATACTTCATACAAAACATTTCCTTCCTTACTTATGACCTTCCCTCTTTCCCAAATAGGTTTACTCTGAACAGAATAATCCTTGAAAGTAACGATATCCCCAAGTTTACATTCTCTGTATTTTTTTCCATAATTTTGAATTTGATTATTACTTTTCGATTCGAATACAAGATTTCTATTTGGTATCAGATTATCTAATCTCCCCTTAAGTTTCCTACCAAACATCAATTCAGCTGGACTAAAAGCTGTTGTAGCATGTTGGACGTTTCTATAGTCGAATAAAAATCTTTGCAAAAATGCGTTTATATTTTGTTTCTCCGAATGTGCTTTCTGTATGGCCCTTTTAACTGTCTTAACTGCATTTTCAGCTGCTCCGTTACTTGAAGGATGATAGGGTGGAGAGCAAAGTTGGTGAATACCATTTTTTTTTAAATAATCCATAAATTCTACAGCACTAAATGGTGGTCCGTTATCAGAAACTAAGGTATCAGGTAATCCAAATCGAGAGAATATAGTCCTCAGTTTATTAATCACGGAAATAGAAGTTGTCGATTTAATTTCCATTACTTCCAACCACTTCGAGTATGAGTCAACAATAATTAAATATTTGCTACCATATATCGGACCAACAAAATCGATGTGGATTCTAGACCATAGTTTCGATGTGTTTGGCCAAGGTGATAAGACTGACTTCTGAGGGTTGTCACTAACCTTCATACAAATGTTACAATTTGTGCACATTTTTACAATGTCTAGATCTATGTTAGGCCAATAAACATACGAACGAGCTATTGATTTACATTTGTTTATACCTAAATGCGTGGTATGTATCTCCCTTGATATATTTTTTTGCAAAATTTCCGGTACAACTACACGGTATCCCCATAACAGACACCCCTGATCTGAATTCAATTGATCTCTCTTATTCCAATAATTACTCATTTTCCCATCACGATTTTCATTTGGCCATCCATGCAAACAATATCCTAATATTTTGTTCAGTATGGGATCTTTTTTGGTTTCTTTAGCTATAACCTTTGCGTCTATCATCAAACCTTCGTTTAAGTACAAAAAATTGCTAAAATCATATTTTTCACTACTTGAAAATTTCCGTGATTCTGAGGGCAACCGTGATAAAGCATCTGCTATGCAATTTTCCTTAGATTTAATGTATTTAAGTATTTAATTTTTAAAAGTGTAAACTCTCTACCGTAAATATATTGATGCAATTTTTTTACCCCAAAGATAATCGCTAAGGTTTCTTTATCTATTTGACTGTAATTTCTTTCTGATACATTCAAAGATCGCGAAACAAATGCTATCGGCTTAGAATATCCTTCTGGGAATTCATGCGATATTACTGCCGCTATTCCATAAGATGAAGCATCACATGCTAAGGTGAGTGGTAACTTTTCATCATAATGAGTTAGCACTGGAGCCGATGTTAATTCTCGCTTGATATTCTGAAATGCCATTTGTTGTGATCTACCCCAGCTAAATTTAACGCTATTCTTCAACAAATAATATAAGGGAGCAAGCTTCTGCGCAATATTAAAAATGAATTTGGAATAATAATTTACAAGGCCTAAGAATGCCCTTAATTCTTTGACATTCGAAGGAGCTCTAGCATTGCTTATGGCTTCAATTTTCTTTGGACAAGTGCTAATTCCCACTTTGTCAATAACAAACCCCAAATAACTCACAGATTCTTGAAAAAAACAGCATTTGTTCATTTGTATTTTCAAGCCATACTGATCTAATCTCGAGAAAACCTCCATCAACACACTGATGTGCTCTTTTTCCGTTTTCGTGGCCACCAAAATATCGTCCATAAAAATCAAAACATTTTTCATACCTTTTTATAACCACCCTTTCTTTAGATTCATCGTCCAATTCAAATCGAGCGTAAGCCTGCGCAAAATCCAATTTACTAAAAAAAACACAATTTTCAAGAGAACCCAACAAATCATCAATTTTTGGCACAGGATATTTGACTACTTGCAAAAAGGGATTCAATGTGACCTTAAAGTCACCACAGATTCTGATTTGCCCATTTCTTTTCAATACTGGGACAATAATAGGTGTTGCCCATTCGCTAAATTGTACAGGTGTTAATATACCTTGACGAAGTAATGAGTCTATTTCCTTTTCGACTTGACTCTTTAAGGCAAAAGGTAATGATCTAGATTTAAGAAAAACAGGTTGGGTATTGGGTTTTAAATATAATTTGACCTTTCCGGCTAAGAAGAACCCCAGATTATTTTCAAAAACTTTAGGAAATTTGGAAACTAGCATTTCCGCTATATTGTTGGTTGTTGACTGGCTGTTTATGGAATTTAAATTCAATATTTCGTGTACTGAAACGTCCAACATTCTTAACCAATTTCGGCCTAACAGGGGCGGTCCTCCCCCACGAACTACATATAATTTCATTTTTCGTTTGTAAACATTTGCTATTTTAGCATCAACCTCCAGAAAACCTATAGATTCGATTTCTGATCCAACATAAGACCTGAATTTAATACCTGTCACATTTACTTTGAGGTTAGAAAAATGTAATTTATAGAATTTTTCAGATATAGCTGAAATTGCTGATCCCGTGTCGACTTCCATTTCCATTTTGAATTAACTGAAACATTTATTTTAATCGGATCATCTTTTTCGTTTTTTATAATGAATAAATTATCTTCGAAATGGACATATTCATCAGTTTCAGCATCACCATCCTTACCGCAGATTTTGACGTATTTGTTGTACCGCGAATTTGATTTTTGACGACACACAGCACTCACGTGACCGTACTTCTTGCACTTGTGACACTGCGCATCTCGAAAGAAGCACTTTCCTGACACATGATTGGATTTACCGCAATGGCTGCATTTTCTGAAATTTTCTTGATGTTCACGTGTTTTCGCCGTTGCAAATGACTGCTTGAGGTCTGGATTTTTCCAAAATGGCCGCTCCTTGGCTGGACGTTGACTATTTATTTCATTTATTCCACTTTTCTCTACGAGACCAGCGTTTTTCTCAGCTGCCTCCATGCAAGTGGCTATTTGAACCGCTGACTTGTACGAAAGGGATGATTCTGCAAATAGTCTCTGTCGAACTATTTCATTACGCAATCCGAATACTAGCTGATCGCGTAAATTAGTCTCCAGTGTATTTTCAAAATTGCAATTTTTTGCCAACTTCTTGAGGCTTGCTATGTAATCGCCGACAGATTCTTCCCATTTTTGGGTACGTTGACGGAATTTATATCGTTCAGCTATCTCCGATGGCCGGGGCTCCAAGTGTTCTTGCATAATTTTGACCAGTTCTTCGAACGTTTTGTTTTCGGGAGAACCTGGTGCATATAAGTCTGACATGAGTTCGAAAGTTTCGTCTCCCACAACTGTGATGAGAATTGCTGTCTTCAGTTTTTCATCCACTTTGAAGTATTGGCTTATACGTGTTATATACGTACTCCACCTCTTTTCCGATAATTTGAATTCTCCGATCTTTCCGACCGACATTTTTGTATTTAATAGGTCTTTGTGTTTATTAATCTGATTAATTTTGATTTATTTATTTTTCTCGTCGCCACTGTGATAAACTAGGAAGGATTTATATTTGTAACACATGGATTCTTAAACTCAACTGGCATTCTTTTATTTCCACTTCTTTGACATACCATCCTTATCGCGCTACATGCGCGGGATGACCCAAAACGGTCTCTACTTAAACCTATAATCTAATAATCTAATAATATACATTTTACAATATTATAATCTATTAAATTAGCCATGAAATAATAATCACTAGAAGAAAGTCTTCAAAAGGTATAATAAAGAAATAAAAAATTGGTTCAAGCTCTGACGTTATAACGACATGCGACTGTTCCCAAGTCGCAGTGGTTAAATTCGGAGCTACTAGAACTCAGGGATCCGCGGTCTAGCTCCAGTGGAGATGGGAGTGGGTGTCTAACAAGGGAACCTAGTAAATGGGCGCCAGGTAAATTTAAGTCTCCCAGATACCCCAGCGTAATGTAATAATTCCTAATATTCTACATCTACTAACCAAGTTTCACTTCGATCGGATTTATATTGGTTGAAAACAAAATTATTACTCGGAAACCACTGGGCAGATTATGCCCATTAACAAACTTGTCCGTCGTATTGGGATGCGCCACCCACCCTGATAATTTCAAGTCGCTAGCTCTTTTCGTTCTCAAGTTATCTTGGCAACGGCCGGACAGAATCAAATTTGACCTCGAATTCTTCATTGGGAAGTCGAACTAAATCGTTTGAGAACATTTTTGCAAAAAAATTCGAAAGTTACAGACATATAACAACAAACTATAACGCGATGTTTCCCAGAACATACGCGCAAAAAAAGCACGGACGTGAAGTCAGTACTCTTTGGCGTGCGTGTTCACAGTGGCTAATTCGAATTGAGTGATGAATACTTCAAGCTCAGTGGATTGAGTGAGCTGGAGATCTACCCAAAGGATAGAGGACACCATTCACTGTGGGTTCAAAAATTAACAGTGCTGTATCTAAGCTGCCATAAGGATAGAGTAACAATGTTGAACAAGAACACAACTGACTCTCCCTAGTCGCACAAGCTCCTAGAAGATTCTGAGGGATCTCCTTGGAAAAGACCTGGCAGGGTCAGTATAATCATAATCATGTTTATACACCTTACAAAAAACTCCGATTCTCCAACACTAGTGGTTCAGGAGATATCGTATCTTCAATCCACGCATGTGCAGACCCACACCAGGGGATTCTATGGAGGAATAGCATCGGCCACCCTTAAACTCCAATCCTCTCTGATGAAAACACCAGCAGTTGAAACACTGATGGTCTGCTCATGCTCATAACGAAAAATGCCCGTAAGGGGTGACATCAATTTCAAAATTAGCCCCAGGGCCACGGTACGGACACTTTAACTCGGAAACAACGCTACATCCCCCAAACTCACTTGTCCTTGCACTGAATTGCCATGAATATTCTTTTAAAATCTCACAATATCAGCTCAGCCCTCCCAACATAACCCGTACAACCCAAAAACAGTCACTTCTCTTCTGCGCATGCGCAAACTACTCGCGGCTTAAAGTCCTCTCACTATCACACACCTCACAAAAAACTCCAATTCTCCAACACTAGTGGTTCAGGAGATATCGCATATTTAATCTACACATGCGCAGACCCTCACCAGGGGATTCTATGGAGGAATAGCATCCGCTACCCAAAGACCCCAATCCTCTGACGAAAATACAGCAGTAAAATGACATCTCATCTGCACATGCGCATAACGAAAAATGCCCGGAAAAGGCAGCATGAACTTCACAAAAATAGGTTTCGGAATTTCAAGCAAAATATTCCGCAAAATAGTAGTAATTTTTTTATTTTTTTCATGTCACGTGATCTCCACGAAAATTTGCGAAAGTGTTTGCTTTGGTCTTTTGCATCTAACTACTGAGTTTTAATTCAATCAGATCAGTATTTTTCGAGTTATCATGGTAACAAAATTCATGAAATTTTGTTTTGCCACTTTATGGCCATCCGGTCAGTACAAAACTTCGCAGGCATATAAATGTCATGATTCTACAATTTTACAAATTTAAGATGAATCGAGTGATCGCTTCCGGAAATATTCAGAAGAAGCGTTTTTACTAAAACTGGCCTTGACTCCGAAACCGCTTGGTGGAGTTCGCCCGTTTACGAACTTGTCCGAGATATTTACGATAAAACTACCCTGCAAATTTCAACGCTCTAATTCATTCCGTTCGAGAGTTAACGTGCTAACGGCTGGCCGGACCGGACGCACAGAATTGAATTTGACCCCGAATTATTCATCAAGGAGTCGAACCCAATCGTTTGAGACCATTTTTGCAAAAAAATTCGAAAAATACAGACATTGTGACAAAATGATAGCACGCTGTTCCTTGCGGAACACGCACGCAAAAAGTGTTTTGACACTCTTAATCGAATTTACCATGGTAAATTAACACCCAAAAAAAGCCATACAACCCAAAAAGAGCCACGTCTCCTCTGCGCATGTGCAGTCTACCTGTGGCTGAAAGTCCTCTCAAAATCACATACCTCACAAAAAACTCTGATTCTCCAACACTAGTGGTTCAGGAGATATCGCATCTTGAATCCACGCATGCGTAGACCCGCACCAGGGGATTCTATGGAGGAATAGCATCCTCCACCTCACAACCCCAATCCTCTCAGACGAAAACTCCAGCAGTTAAATCATTTCTCGTCTGCTCATGCGAATAACGAAAAATAATAATTTTTCATTATTATTTTTGAAAACGCTAAACAGCGTTCATGGCCATTGGGAAGATACTGCGTCTGAGCTCTGCGGGACTCGTTTCTCGATTAATATCGAGCAAATGGTGGCATATGATTTCACGATTCAAATATTCACTGGTGAAGAAAGGCTGATTTCCGTGTTTTGTCTCATAGGTGGCCTGGGCGATTAGGTATGATCGACCAAGCCGGCTCTGAGAGGCTTCACCCGGGTCAGTTTAGTTGAATTTGTTGAGAAGCTACAGAGTACTGATGAAGGCCAAGAAGCCAGAAACGCGTCTGCTCTTGCTTTCTCGGCAAATCAATGAACCCCCTGGGTTCTTTTTGACTTGTGAAGTATATGCATAAGTATATTAATTATACGAAGCCATTATGAAGTACCCTATTGGCAGGAATGCTCTGGACTTGGATTTAATAACGAAAATTGGTTCAAGCACTGACGTGAAGTCAGAAGCTTTTGCGCGTATGTTCTATTGTCCATTCTTCAGTATTGGACACCCTTAATCGAATTTACCATGGTTAATTATGTCGTCCATTCTCCTGTATTGGACACTCTTAATTCAAATTTACCATGGTAAATTCCTCAGCAGAATGGAAGCGCAGAGAGGGAAAATCGAACAATATTAGAGATGGCCAGGACGCTGAAAAACTCGAATTCTGAAGCAGATTTTCCTCCGAGTCTCTGGGCTGAATTTGTTAACACTTCAATTTATATTCTCAATAGAACTGGAAAGTCATCAGTGGGTGGTGCAAGTCCATATGAATTGTGGCATGGTAAAAAACCAAGAATAAAGTATTTGAGAATAATAGTTTTGAACTGTTAAGCTCATGTTCCTGCTCAAAAGAGACGTAAAATGGATAAAAAGGCAGTTAAAGGAAATTTACTGGGTTATGATGGAGATGAACGATACAGAATTTGGTTGAAGGAAGAGCGGAAGGTAATTCTTTCAAGAGATGTTACTTTTGATGAAAACTTAAGTATATGTAAGTTAAGAGGTCTCCTGAAGAAATAATTCAAGAAAATAACGCAGCAACAAGTAATAATGTTTCACAATATACACAAAAAATGGGTTCAAGCCCTGTGGACAGGAGCTTTCTGGCGCTCTAGTTCAAACAGACAAATTATATCTGGTATTGGTTTCTCAGAGTTGAGAATTATATCAATGTATTCATATGATAGAACTGCATCAAAAAGGAAATTCAATTCAAATAATAGTTTATTTATGAAGATTAAATGAGCAATCATGAGAATGAGAACTGCACCACACTTTCAAATTTTTTTTTTGACACTTTGCGGTAATCTGGTCAATACAAAACTTCACATGCGTATAAAGGTCATGATTATAATATTTGGTGCAAAATTTCAGATAGATCGAGTGATCGGTTTTGGAAATATTCATAAGAAATATTTTTACTAAAATCGGCCATAACTCCGAAACCCCTTGATGGTTTTCGCCCATTATCGAACTTGTCCGAGATATTTACGCTCCAAAACCACCTTGCAATTTTCAATCCGCTAACTCCTTTCGTTCGAGAGTTATCGTGCCTACGGCCGGTCGGCCGGCCGGACAGAATCAATTTCGCACTCGGATTCTTGATCAGTGAGTCGAACCAAATCATTTGAGACCATTTTCAGCCAAAAATTCCAAAATTACAGACACTTGGGCAAATTGATAAGCAATCTGTTCCGAGGAACTAGAGCGCCAAAAAAACAAGTTTCGTATGAGAATTGCCCAAAACAGTTTTAAAGTATATAACGGCATACGACTGTTCCCAAGTCGCAGTGGTTAAATTCGGAGCTACTAGAACTCGGGGATCCGCGGTCTAGCTCCAGTGGAGATGGGAGTGGGTTTCTAAAAAGGGAACCTAGTAAATGGGCGCCAGGTAAATTTAAGTCTCCCAGATACCCCAGCGTATTGTAATAATTCCTAAACTCACCAAAAGAATATGCACGCTAAAAACAAACAATTTATTCCAGTAGCTTACAACCCAGGTCTGTAGCTTCAATAAAGTAAAACTACTGTGAAACCCTGAATAAGGGTGGCGGAAATTGTACGTAGATAATATTAATATTTGATTCAAATACGCGTCGCTTGAGCTCAGGCGCATCCACGTTTCTTATCTATGATCTTGTATGATTTACGCAAATCTTTCCCCAATTTCCGCTTTACAACAACAATAATTTACACAATTGATGACAATATATGTTCAAGTTATATATATAGCAGGTATAAGATGTTTCGAGATATGTTTTCTATAACTTGCGTGCTATTCCTTATGCCTGAACGTAGTATTGCTTCGATGGTCTCGCAATACTGTTCTCCTTCCGTCTGTGCTCGCAGTCTGCAACCCTTGACTGAGTGTCCCCAATCACAGTGCTACTTCCTGACCACCTTGTATATACTCGGGACCTGCAACACTGCGTTGGCTGTCTCACAGCGTTACTTATGGACCACCTTGTATATACTCGAATGCCTCAGTGCTACTCCTCCTGATATAAAAAAATCGTGCTGGCCTCAAAAACTCCTGCCACCATAAACTTCGGACTGCCACAAAAACTTCTATTCCTCTTGATATAAAAATCGTGCTGGCACACAAAAACTCCTGATGTTACAAAAACTTCTGATGTTACCAAAAACCCTGATGACAGAAAAGAAATCATCAGTGACTTCTCTCGGATAAGAAACAAATGAATTTTCACAATACATAATAATTTCGGCTATCATAATATTAATCAGATCAATTATTCGTTGTTATGCAACAGTTATAGAATTCGTACATACCCTGATGTTCGGGGTTGTCCTGCACACGTTTGCTTCGAAACCAAATCTGGCCGTGCCTCCACCAAATAATTCTTCAGGCATACAGCGATGTTCTGGATATAGAAATATAATTACGACCTGAATTGTTTCCACTAGACATGACGAGAATAAAACATCCAACACATACCTGTCAAAGTCGCCAAGATCGTTCACGTGTTCAACTCTTAGATTTGCAGAAAGGTCGTTATATCCTCTTTCGAGACGAGTGCAAGTTACCTGTTATCTTCCCAAATCAAACCAATGTAACGCTCACTCCTAATTCGATTTTCGAAACTATATCCAATTAAGAAGAAATCACCAATTCTTACGAAGTTCCGAAAATACGCCTAACCTACTGCTCCTCCTTTGAGTGTTCACCAAAATGGACGACCTCATGTCCCTGACTGGCGCAGACCCTCACAAATTTCAGACTGTCACAATTCAACAATATTGCCAACTTATTCGGTTCTTCGAATACACCAATTATTATTCAGCGTCGATTGGTACCACTGAGATCCAACCTCAAATTCGATGTCAACAAACACGACATAAATGACACTCGCCAACCAAACGTAAACAAACCCCTGCCTGAGTTAAAAATAAAACGTTACAAGTACCTACAAATAGTAGATATTCCATAAAACTTGTATAAAATAATAAATTACCTTGTAATTGATCAAACATTTCCTGATCTACGTTCACAAAATTTTCTCCTCTCTCGAACTTTGGAATTATGCTTTCAATATTTACGTAATATTTTCAAAGATTTTCGGGTGAGGTCACCGTTGCATTGCTTAAATACGAGTATTTCAACCCCGATATTCTTGAAGTTACAATATTCCCTTCTGTCAAGTTGAATTTATGGCAATTCATACATAGAATATACATAGAATAATTATATCAATCTGTGAAATACGATTTACATTGAAATTTTGAAAAATCATATCTCCGAAAGTATCAGCTTGTTACAGTAAAAAATGATATGAATGGATTCTTTTGATAAAACTGCTTATTAAAAAAAATTTAATTTGGAATTTGTTCTGTAAAAAAAAAATTTTTTTCTTATTACTCCGAAACCTTCTGTCCGATTTCGCCCAGTAACAAACTTAGCTTAGATATTCATCCTCCAAACCTACTCTGAAAATTTCAACTCTCTAGCTCATTCCGTTCGAGAGTTATCGTGCCTACGGCTGGACCGGACGGCCGGACCGGCCGGACAGAATGAATTTCGACCACGGATTCTTGATCAGTGAGTCGAACCAAATCGTTTAAGACCATTTTCATCGAAATATTCGAAAATTACAGACATTTGGGCAAATTGATAAGCACTCAGTTCCGAGGAACTAGAGCGCCAAAAATCAGCCTGAATAATTCAGAAGAAACCATAGAAAATCAAGACAGAGATTTACAAGCTGATCTTGAAGAAGATAATAACGAAAGAACTGAAGAGAGGGAAGATGAAGAAAGAAGATATAATCTTAGGAGCAGAAGCTCTATTCAAACTCCATCATCTTTTGAAGATTACGTCTTATATGCTGAAGAAATATATCAAGCAGCATTAGCCAGTGATGATAATAAAAAATGGGTTCAAGCCCTGTGGACAGGAGCTTTCTGGCGCTCTAGTTCAAACAGACAAATTTTATCTCCGAAAGTATTGGTATCTCAGAGCTGAGAATTATATCAATGTATTCTTATGATAGAACTGCATCATAAAGGAAATTCAATTCAAATAATAGTTTATTTATCAAGATTAAATGAGCAATCTGAGAACTGCACCATGGAAGAAACCAAATTAAAATAGCTGAAATGAATTTGACTCTCTCTTATAGAACAGGATGAAATGTACGAGTATGAACACAGATCATATAATAAAGCTTAGATAGAATAATTATAGCATTCTGTGAAAACAGAAGTACGATTCATTATTGAAATTTAGAACTTCATCTTAGCAGAAATTGAATTCAAACATCATAGAAGAATTTAAATTCGTCAAGAGTGCCAAAAATTATCAATCCAAAACCAATAGACGAATTCTACCCAACAACGAACTCATCCGAGATATTCATTCCTCAATTCAATGATGAACGATAATATGTTTCCTCAAATCTACTCCAATACACCAATATTCCAGTTTTATTTTAGTGGAGATATTCTGAACTCAATATTATTAACTTACCATTACCATTCCCATCTTCATATGGATTGACCATCGGCATGAAAATATCAACCAACAAAAGTATGATAATATTCTAATTCTCATATTGATACCATTACTGGAATGAATTACAATGAGACAACGTTAAAGTTGACATTATAACAATTCATAGAATAGCCACAGAATAATTCTATCATTGAAATTTTGAAAAATCATATCTCCGAAAGTATTAGTTTGTTAGAGTTAAAAATGATATTATGAATGGATTCTTATGGTAAAACTGCTTTTTGAAAAAAATTCAATTTGGAATTTGTTCTGTAAAAAAAAAAATTTTTTTTGTTACTCCGAAACCATCTGTCCGATTTTTCCCAATAACGAACTTAGCCGAGATATTTATCCCTCAAACATACTCTGAAAATTTCAACTGTCTAGCTCATTCCGTTCGACAGTTATCGTGCCTACGGCCGGCCGGACCGGCCGGACGGCCGGACAGAATGAATTTCGACCACGGATTCTTGATCAGTGAGTCGAACCAAATCGTTGAAGACCATTTTCATCGAAAAATTCGAAAATTACAGACATTTGGGCAAATTGATAAGCACTCAGTTCCGAGGAACTAGAGCGCCAAAAATGGACATGGTTCATAGAAAGAGTATTGTTGCTACTTCAACTACTAAAGCGGAACTTGTTGCTGCGAATGAAGCTACAAAAGAAGTGATATGGTTGAATAGACTATTCTCAGCCATCATCAAATTAGATCACATTCCAGTACTGCAAATAGATAACTCTGCAGCAATAAGATCAGCTCAAAATCCAGAGTTTCATCACAGAACAAAGCATATCGACTTAAAACATTTTTTTTCATAAGGGAAAAAGTTTTGGAATAAATATGTATGCCATAATAGGCTATAATAATTCAATTCATTCATCAACAAAATTAACGCCATTAAAACTTACATTCGGTCATACCAAATTAAAAGATCCTCTGGATATTCTATACGATAAACAAATGTATAGTGACTACCTGCAAAAACACAAGGAAAAATTAGCTCTAGTATATGATAAGGTGAATGAGAATATTATAAGGAATAAAAACAAAGTTTTCCAGAAAATTTAATGAAAACGCTAAAAATCCTTTCAAAATAGGTCAAACTGTTTATGAAACATGTTATAAATATGCCCGTAACAAAAGCGGACCTAAATTTAGCAGACCATTCGTTATTACAAAATTATTACCTGGGAATAAGGCATCGATTCAAAAGATAGGCGGAAACAAATCAAAACAAAACGTTGGTCATTTGAAAAATTTAAGACGACCAATTTTTTCCGGTTCATCGCCCTCTCCACCATCGTCGGAGCCATCTCCCTAGTAGAATGTTCATAAGTCAAGTTTAGAAAAATTATAGACAATCCTGGAATGCTACTCCTTAAAAAAGGATTGTCCCAAAACATTATGAATTATTGGACTCTCATACAAATTTTTGATTTATCGAATATAACTTCAGAATTCGATAAATTGACATCTAGTTATCGTAAGATGAACACATCATTTCACAAGCCACAACATGGTATAATATATTTACATGAAATTTATAACCATAAATATATATTAGAATATAAAATCGCTGAAATCAATAAGAAACTTAGACAATTAGTATCGGTCCCAAATACAAGAAAAAAGAGAGGTTTAATATATGGATTAGGAGCTATTTGGAAATCAATCACAGGAAATTTAGATCAAAGTGACGCCGATAAATATGACGAAGCTATTCAAAATCTAAGAAATTCAAAACAGGAATTAATACATGTGGCAAACTCATAAATAAGTTTAACAGAAAAATCAGTTAACGTTTTCAATAATTCAATGAGCAAATTACAACATAATCATATAAACCTGGAAAGTAAAATCAGACGAATAAATCTCTGGATCAATTCATATGCTACGGATTCTTGAGATGATTTCAACTTTATTATGTTGAACTCGGTCTATACTCATATTACTTCAGCGTTGGACATCATATACGAAATAATTAATGATATAGATATAGCTATCTCTTTTGCTCGAACGGAAACTTTACACTCTTCCATCATTTCACATGATGAGCTAAAACAGGAACTGTCAAAAATTCAATCAAAAACTAAAGACTATCGCTTACCATTTGTGATTAACGATGAGAACATTATCCAATACTATTCTTGTATTAAAGTCAAAGGATTCATAAGTAACAAACAAGTCAAATTCATTCTAGAGGTCCCTCTCACAGAACGTATTAGTTATGATTACTATAAACTATTTCCGTTACCTATAAGAAAAAATAAATCAAATAATCAAATTATCCTTCCTACCACAAAATTCCTCTCCTTATGTGAAACAAAATTTGCTCTATTCAATCGGCCATGTAAAGAAGTTTCTCCTGCCAATTTCCTATACGAAGAAAACACTACACCTCTATCATCGAGCAACCCATGCGAAGTAGACCTACTCAGTGTCACGAAAAACTACTCAAGATGCAGCCCAAAACTGACGAATCTAAGGGGATCCAGAGTCCATCAACTAGCAGGCGACTATTGAATGGTCATCACACCAGAAGAGAAGATTGCCAGAGTAAAGTGCTCTGAAAGTGCCGAAAAACTAGTGTTGTGTGGAACATATGTCATTTTCGTTCCTCCCAAATGTGAAGTGACTGTGGTTAATACAATTTGAAAAACTGGAAACAAACTTCTTCCAGAATAAAAATAGTCGAGTTACCTAATGTAAAAATTCAGGATGTATCTGAATTAAAGACAGTCACAAAAATTGATCAAGTCCCTATAGAACTGAATAATGTCGAACTTGATAATTTAAAGGATATAGGACTACAAATTGAGCATTCGAGAAAACAAATTCTCGCAATGCAAAATCCTGTTATTCACTATAATAATATTAGCCTGTATACATTATTAAGTTATGTAGTAATAGTTTTCATAATTTTATTTACTCTATTTAAAAAAGGTTATATTCATAAGAAATTAGTAACTAGGAAAAATGGGGAGAATAGAAATAATCCCTTGGAGGATATTGAGCTAAAAAATTAGTGTTCTGTAGGAACCCCAATTTTTTTTCTTAAGCGTGGAGGAGTTACATATTGTTATCCTCCAATACCTATATTTATTTATTTATTGACAAATGCGGATCTTTTGACATCTGACTAGAGGCGAGTTCATTCCTATATTAGTTCTTCTAAAACATATGTTGAACAATTCGGGTCGTCTAGTTGTACGACTACAGACATTGAAGCTGAGCAATGACAAAAGTTCCGTTGAAACTATGTGTGAATTTATTAGCTTAAAGGCAAACATGATATCGTTTCTATTTCTGTGTTGAGTCAAATTGAGAATGTTAAATTCTTTTTGCATAAATGAGTAGCCACCGTTGACAATGAGGGTGTTTGTTTTGTATGCCAGGTATCTTAAAAATTTATTTTGAACTCTTTGCAGTCTGTTGATATATTTTGCATATATCGGGTTCCAAACGACGGAGGCATAAGAAAGCTTGCTGTGTATGAATGCGTAGTAGAGTGGTATCAGAGAGCGCACGTTCGAGAAACCTCTACAGTTTCTTATGATATACCCCATCATCTTCGAACAGTCAACAGCCAGCGAGTTAACATGGTTGTTGAATCTTAAGTTTTCATCAATTAAAATTCCCAAGTCCTTCACACTGTGTACCTTTCTGTTCTGATTTCCATTTATGTTGTATTGATGAGTGAATTTGAATCTTTTATTTGTGAAGGTGATGAAGGTACATTTCGAAAAGTTGATGAATAAGAAATTCTGAGCACAGTCGATCCAAGTCACTCTGAATTTTTCTACAGTCTTCCATAGTTTTCACACGAAGGAAAATCTTGAGATCATCTGCGAAGAGCAAGATATACGTGTGCTTGAAACATCCTATTATGTCATTTATATAAATGATAAAAAGTAGGGGACCTAGGTGACTTCCCTGAGGTACACCAGATGTGGACAAGTATTCGGCCGATTGATGTCCGTCTATTACAACCGGTTGAGTTCTTCCGTGTATGTACGACCAGATATAGGCTGGAAGGCCAGGAGTTTCACAAACCTCAGCCAACTTGTTGACAAGTAGCTGATGATCAATTTTGTCAAAAGCTTTGCTGAGGTCCGTGTAGACTGAGTCAACCTGATTACCTGCGGCCATGTAAAGAAGTTTCTCCTGCCAATTTCCTATGCGAAGAAAACACTACACCTCTATCATCGAGCAACCCATGCGAAGTAGACCTACTCAGTGTCACGAAAAACTACTCAAGATGCAGCCCAAAACTGACGAATCTAAGGGGATCCAGAGTCCATCAACTAGCAGGCGACTATTGAATGGTCATCACACCAGAAGAGAAGATTGCCAGAGTAAAGTGCTCTGAAAGTGCCGAAAAACTAGTGTTGTGTGGAACATATGTCATTTTCGTTCCTCCCAAATGTGAAGTGACTGTGGTTAATACAATTTGAAAAACTGGAAACAAACTTCTTCCAGAATAAAAATAGTCGAGTTACCTAATGTAAAAATTCAGGATGTATCTGAATTAAAGACAGTCACAAAAATTGATCAAGTCCCTATAGAACTGAATAATGTCGAACTTGATAATTTAAAGGATATAGGACTACAAATTGAGCATTCGAGAAAACAAATTCTCGCAATGCAAAATCCTGTTATTCACTATAATAATATTAGCCTGTATACATTATTAAGTTATGTAGTAATAGTTTTCATAATTTTATTTACTCTATTTAAAAAAGGTTATATTCATAAGAAATTAGTAACTAGGAAAAATGGGGAGAATAGAAATAATCCCTTGGAGGATATTGAGCTAAAAAATTAGTGTTCTGTAGGAACCCCAATTTTTTTTCTTAAGCGTGGAGGAGTTACATATTGTTATCCTCCAATACCTATATTTATTTATTTATTGACAAATGCGGATCTTTTGACATCTGACTAG
Source organism: Halyzia sedecimguttata (assembly GCA_937662695.2). Taxonomy (NCBI): domain Eukaryota; kingdom Metazoa; phylum Arthropoda; class Insecta; order Coleoptera; family Coccinellidae; genus Halyzia; species Halyzia sedecimguttata. The sequence goes on along the minus strand of OW569416.2, from coordinate 637,353 downwards.
AGGCGAGTTCATTCCTATATTAGTTCTTCTAAAACATATGTTGAACAATTCGGGTCGTCTAGTTGTACGACTACAGACATTGAAGCTGAGCAATGACAAAAGTTCCGTTGAAACTATGTGTGAATTTATTAACTTAAAGGCAAACATGATATCGTTTCTATTTCTGTGTTGAGTCAAATTGAGAATGTTAAATTCTTTTTGCATAAATGAGTAGCCACCGTTGACAATGAGGGTGTTTGTTTTGTATGCCAGGTATCTTAAAAATTTATTTTGAACTCTTTGCAGTCTGTTGATATATTTTGCATATATCGGGTTCCAAACGACGGAGGCATAAGAAAGCTTGCTGTGTATGAATGCGTAGTAGAGTGGTATCAGAGAGCGCACGTTCGAGAAACCTCTACAGTTTCTTATGATATACCCCATCATCTTCGAACAGTCAACAGCCAGCGAGTTAACATGGTTGTTGAATCTTAAGTTTTCATCAATTAAAATTCCCAAGTCCTTCACACTGTGTACCTTTCTGTTCTGATTTCCATTTATGTTGTATTGATGAGTGAATTTGAATCTTTTATTTGTGAAGGTGATGAAGGTACATTTCGAAAAGTTGATGAATAAGAAATTCTGAGCACAGTCGATCCAAGTCACTTTGAATTTTTCTACAGTCTTCCATAGTTTTCACACGAAGGAAAATCTTGAGATCATCTGCGAAGAGCAAGATATACGTGTGCTTGAAACATCCTATTATGTCATTTATATAAATGATAAAAAGTAGGGGACCTAGGTGACTTCCCTGAGGTACACCAGATGTGGACAAGTATTCGGCCGATTGATGTCCGTCTATTACAACCGGTTGAGTTCTTCCGTGTATGTACGACCAGATATAGGCTGGAAGGCCAGGAGTTTCACAAACCTCAGCCAACTTGTTGACAAGTAGCTGATGATCAATTTTGTCAAAAGCTTTGCTGAGGTCCGTGTAGACTGAGTCAACCTGATTACCTGCGTCCAATGACTGAGAAATGTACTCCACGTATTAGGTGAGATTGGTGTCGACTGAGCGCCCAGGGTAGAATCCATGCTGTTGTGGGATGATAGATTTTTTTGTTTCGCTGAGAAGAATGCGATAAACGATCTGTTCTAGGATTTTCCCGAATATTGACAGTTTACTTATGGGACGGTAGTTTTTAATTTCATTTTTTTTCCACCCTTGTGTATAGGTACCACGTGACTCAACTTCCAGATAGAAGGGTAATATGAAGAGAGGGACAAGTTATAAATGCAAGTGAGCGGGAATACAAGACCATCAATACAGTTCCTTATAAATACAGGTGGTATACCGTCAGGACCGGCTGATTTATTTAGTTGGATTTTTTGGAGTAATTCACGAACTTCCTGCTCCTGAACTGTTGCTATTTTGGTCCCGGAACTGTTACGATTATAAGAGTGACCACCACGGCTAACCTCAAACGTGCTCTCGAGAAAGTTGGCAAACAAGTCACAGACCCTCTCAGGACCTCTGATTCTATACCACGCATATAGTCTGTGTAGTCTCTATGTATCATGTCCTTAGATGTTCTTCTGAGTAGTGAAAAGTTAACATAATCAGATTTATTATGATGTTTTTTGAATTTTTTATGGTAGTTCATCTTCTGCTTAATACCTTTGATGGATTTGGTGATTAAATATACATATCGTGATATAATAGATCATATTACAATTCTAGGAACTTCTCGCATGAGTAGGAGAAGACGAACCAACCTATATTGTTAACATACCGAATAAGATCATTATTGTACGTACTGTCGTGACTTTCACATTGTCCGCATCATCTTTAATCAAATATGCTTTTTAAAAATCAAAGCAGTTATTCAATAAACATAAGTAGCACGTTTGTGAAATTTCGTGAGAATCGTTACACTAGAAAATTAAAAAAAAAAATTATTGAAAAATATTATTTATGTCGCGATAACCTGAGAACGAAATGAGACAGTGACTTGAAATTTCTAGGTTAGGTTGTGCATCTGAATGCGACATTTGACTTTGTATACAAGCATAATCGGATACATTGTTTTGGAGTTATACCCATATGACATTTTTTTGTTATTTCCTCAATAACTCGTAAAATACAAAACTGATCCAATTCAAGCTTGGTTATTGCATGTAAAATGCAACGCGATAATTCTTGCACAATTTCGTGAGCATCGTATCACTATAAAATTTAAAAAAAATCATTGAAAATCATGGAAAAAAATTCTATATGTCAGTAACTATTCATCCGACATGACTCAAATTTACTACCAAGTTCCGAGTTTGAACACGATCGGTTCTATATTGTTGAAGATCCGAGCAGCCTTGTGCCTTGTAATTGAATTTACCATATTAAATTCGTTCAAAAGTGTCCAATACAGGAGAACGGCCAATAAAATTCAACATGGTAAATTCAATTAAGAATGTCCAATAGAGGAGAATATACAATATACAATTAATTAATGGTCATACTGGTATTACGTTAAAAATAATTTCGCAACGCAATATACACTGCTCAACAATTGATAGGGATCACTTACTTTTTCTACATTTATTTCTGAATTATTCGCTCCAAGATTATAAATTTAGTCAGATATCAGAGTATTTTCAGTTGATAATATGGTTCACTTGAGAAAAGAATGAAAAAATGAAAAGTTGGAGAGAAAAAAAGACTTTATTAGGAACACTCAAAATTCTGTGTTTGAATAATATAAAAAATTTATGATGACACCACAAGAAGGCTGAAGTTTCGGTTAAGCTAGTACCTAGTTGGCCCCCCACGAGCTCGTCTCAAGCATTCTACCCTTCGAGGCATACTTTCAATCAAACGATTTATAAAATTTTGGGGCAAATTCGTCCAAATATCCCGTAAAGCGTTAGAAAGGTCCTCCAGGTTATTGATCGGTTTTTCTAAGGTTGACAATTGTCTAGACATCTCAGACCAGACATGTTCGATGCAATTCATGTCTGGAGAGCGAGTTGGCCAGTCCATCCTATCAATAGCATGAGTTTCTAGCGCTTCATTAACCAGACGACTACGGTGTGGACGGGCATTTTCGTCAATTAAAATGAAATTCTCGCCCAAGGCAGCCGCAAACGGAACAATTATGGGTTCAATAATCATATCGTGATAATTCTGGCTGGTCATTGTGGTGTTCTGCAGAACAACCAACTCTGTGCGTTGGTTCAAACAAATGCCTCCCCATACACATATAGAACCTCCGCCAAAAGCTGTTGTGGGTACCATAAACTGTTCTGCATACCTTCGACCTCTTTCCCTCCAAGCAAGAATACGTCCATCGGAGTTGACCAAACGAAATCTAGACTCATCCGTAAATAAACATCGGCTCCAATCTTCAACTGTCCAATTGCGGTGCTCCTCAGCCCATTGCCGTCGATGAACCCGGTGTTCCCTATTCAAACGGGGATGTTGTACCCTCCTACGTGCTCTCAAACCACGAACATGTAGTCGTCGTCTTACAGTCTGGTTCGAAATTAGAACTCCTGTTGCAACTCTCAGTGATCTATTGAGCCGCGACGCCGGGTAAGTGGGATTTCTCCTAGCATTGAGGACCAACAGACGATCTTGGGCAGCTTTTGTACTGCGCTGCTGACCTCCCCCATGAACATAAGCTACTGAGTCGTTTTGGATGAACCTATTCCAAGCCCGACTCACGACACTTTGCGAAACATTCAACCGCCGGGACACTTCTCGCTGGGACAAACCTTCCTGTATCCACCGTATGATTTGGTCCAGTTGCACAGGAGCCAAACGTCTTCTCGGCATGACTGATAAGCTAATATTGTTCTCATTTCTTCAATTATTGTCACCTTATGTGTTTGAACGAGAGAAAAAAACAGATTTAATAACAAATACCACATTGCTTTTCACTCCACATGTAACAGCCTACAGATAATAATCGATTTTGTGAACAAGAGCCGATGAAGTGAGGAAAAATTTGATATAATCAACTCAAAACATCTAAATTTTTCCTTAGAGAACATATAATGTACAGATATTCACGAGATAACTTGAAAAAAAATACAAATGAAGAGAAGTTCATAAGTGATCCCTAGCAATTGTTGATCAGTGTATTAAAATGCCAATCAAACACAGAAAGGAAGAACTAACACTAACTAACCACTAGAGGTCTGTCAGATAAACTTCGATATAGGAACAATAGATGATGATGCTCGTAATGTACCACCAGTTAATAATTGTCGCATATAATCATGTAATAATGCACCGGTGTGAACCTAGCAGACTGTTTCAGCAGACCGTTTGGCGGAAACACCCGAACGCTCCAGGCCAGTGGCGTGCAGGCTGATTCTAGTTTCTCTCTCATATGATCGTCTGTTCGCCAGAGCACTTGAATATTTTGGATGTGGGTTCCGTATAGCAATGGAAATATCGCCTGAAAAAATTATACCGACTTCCCGAGGGGCTGCGGAATAGTCTTTTCAACCCTTAAAGTTCAAAATTTAATATCTCCGGAACTATTCGCCGGAGCACAAACAGATTTTGCATGTGGGTTAATAATACCGATAACAACATCCCCTGAAAAAATTATCGACTTCCCGAGGGGCTGCGGGGTAGGTTTTTCAACCCTTAAAGTTCAAGATTTAATATCTCCGGAACTATTCGCCGGAGCACATACAGATTTTGCATGTGGGTTAATAATACCGATAACAACATCCCCTGAATAAATTATCGACTTCCTGAGGGGCTGCGGGGTAGTTTTTTCAACCCTTAAAGTTCAAGATTTAATATCTCCGGAATTATTCGCCGGAGCACATACAGATTTTGCATGTGGGTTAATAATACCGAAAACAACATTCCCTGAAAAAATTATCGACTTTCCGAGGGGCTGCGGGGTAGTTTTTTCAACCCTTAAAGTTCAAGATTTAATATCTCCGGAACTATTCGCCAGAGCACATACAGATTTTGCATGTGGGTTAATAATACCGAAAACAACATTCCCTGAAAAAATGATCGACTTCCCGAGGGGCTGCGGGGTAGTCTTTTCAACCCTTAAAGTTCAAAATTTAATATCTCAGGAACTATTCGCCGGAGCACATACAGATTTTGCATGTGGGTTAATAATACCGATGACAACATCCCCTGAAAAAACGATCGACTTCCCGAGGGGCTGCGGGGTATTTTTTTCAACCCTTATATTTCAAAATTCAATATCTCCGGAACTATTCGCCGGAGCACATACAGATTTTGGATGTGGGTTAATAATACCGATAACAACATCCCCTGAAAAAATTATCGACTTCCTGAGGGGCTGCGGGGTAGTTTTTTCAACCCTTAAAGTTCAAAATTTAATATCTCCGGAACTATTCGCCGGAGCACATACAGATTTTGCATGTGGGTTAATAATACCGATAACAACATCCCCTGAAAAAATTATCGTATCCCCAGGGGCTGCGGGGTAGTTTTTTCAACCCTTAAAGTTCAAGATTTAATATCTCCGGAACTATTCACCGGAGCACATACAGATTTTGCATGTGGGTTAATAATACCGATAACAACATCCCCTGAAAAAATTATCGACTTCCCGAGGGGCTGCGGGGTAGTTTTTTCAACCCTTATATTTCAAAATTCCATATCTCCGGAACTATTCGCCGGAGCACATACAGATTTTGTACGTGGGTTAATAATACCGATAACAACATCCCCTGAAAAAATGATCGACTTCCCGAGGGGCTGCGGGGTATTTTTTCAACCCTTATATTTCAAAATTCAATATCTCCGGAACTATTCGCCGGAGCACATACAGATTTTGCATGTGGGTTAATAATACCGAAAACAACATTTCCTGAGAAAATGATCGACTTCCCGAGGGGCTGCGGGGTAGTCTTTTCAACCCTTAAAGTTCAAAATTTAATATCTCAGGAACTATTCGCCGGAGCACATACAGATTTTGTATGTGGGTTAATTATACCGATGACAACATCCCCTGAAAAAATTATCGACTTCCCGAGGGGCTGCGGGGTAGTTTTTTCAACCCTTAAAGTTCAAAATTTAATATTTCCGAAACTATTCGCCGGAGCACATACAGATTTTGCATGTGGGTTAATAATACCGAAAACAACATTCCCTGAAAAAATTATCGACTTCCCGAGGGGCTGCGGGGTAGTCTTTTCAACCCTTAAAGTTCAAAATTTAATATCTCCGGAACTATTCGCCGGAGCACATACAGATTTTGCATGTGGGTTAATAATACCGATAACAACATCCCCTGAAAAAATTATCGACTTCCCGAGGGGCTGCGGGGTAGTTTTTTCAACCCTTAAAGTTCAAGATTTAATATCTCCGGAACTAATCGCCGGAGCACATACAGATTTTGCATGTGGGTTAATAATACTGAAAACAACATTCCCTGAAAAAATGATCGACTTCCCGAGGAGCTGCGGGGTAGTCTTTTCAACCCTTAAAGTTCAAAATTTAATATCTCAGGAACTATTCGCCGGAGCACATACAGATATTGTATGTGGGTTAATTATACCGATGACAACATCCCCTGAAAAAATGATCGACTTCCCGAGGGGCTGCGGGGTAGTTTTTTCAACCCTTAAAGTTCAAGATTTAATATCTCCGGAACTATTCGCCGGAGCACATACAGATTTTGCATGTGGGTTAATAATACCGAAAACAACATTTCCTGAGAAAATGATCGACTTCCCGAGGGGCTGCGGGGTAGTCTCTTCAACCCTTAAAGTTCAAAATTTAATATCTCAGGAACTATTCGCCGGAGCACATACAGATTTTGTATGTGGGTTAATTATACCGATGACAACATCCCCTGAAAAAATGATCGACTTCCCGAGGGGCTGCGGGGTAGTTTTTTCAACCCTTAAAGTTCAAAATTCAATATTTCCGAAACTATTCGCCGGAGCACATACAGATTTTTCATGTGGGTTAATAATACCGATAACAACATCCCCTGAAAAAATTATCGACTTCCTGAGGGGCTGCGGGGTAGTTTTTTCAACCCTTAAAGTTCAAGATTTAATATCTCCGGAACTATTCGCCGGAGCACATACAGATTTTGCATGTGGGTTAATAATACCGAAAACAACATTTCCTGAGAAACTGATCGACTTTCCGAGGGAATGCGGGGTAGTCTTTTCAACCCTTAAAGTTCAAAATTTAATATCTCAGGAACTATTCGCCGGAGCACATAAAGATTTTGTATGTGGGTTAATTATATCGATGACAACATCTTCTGAAAAAATGATCGACTTCCCGAGGGGCTGCGGGGTAGTTTTTTCAACCCTTAAAGTTCAAAATTTAATATTTCCGAAACTATTCGCCGGAGCACATACAGATTTTGTATGTGGGTTAATAATACCGATAACAACATCCCCTGAAAAAATTATCGACTTCCCGAGGGGCTGCGGGGTAGTTTTTTCAACCCTTAAAGTTCAAGATTTAATATCTCCGGAACTATTCGCCGGAGCACATACAGATTTTGAATGTGGGTTAATAATACCGATAACAACATCCCCTGAAAGAATTATGGACTTCCCGAGGGGCTGCGGGGTAGTTTTTTCAACCCTTAAAGTTCAAAATTTAATATCTCCGGAACTATTCGCCGGAGCACATACAGATTTTGCATGTGGGTTAATAATACCGATAACAACATCCCCTGAAAAAATTATCGACTTCCCGAGAGGCTGCGGGGTTGTTTTTTCAACCCTTATATTTCAAAATTCAATATTTCCGGAACTATTCGCCGGAGCACATACAGAATTTGTACGTGGGTTAATAATACCGATAACAACATCCCCTGAAAAAATTATCGACTTCCCGAGGGGCTGCGGGGTAGTTTTTTCAACCCTTAAAGTTCAAGATTTAATATCTCCGGAACTATTCGCCGGAGCACATACAGATTTTGCATGTGGGTTAATGATACCGATAACAACATCCACTGAAAAAATTTTCGACTTCCCGAGGGGCTGCGGGGTAGTTTTTTCAACCCTTGTATTTCAAAATTCAATGTCTCCGGAACTATTCGCCGGAGCACATACAGATTTTGTACGTGGGTTAATAATACCGATAACAACATCCCCTGAAAAAATTATCGACTTCCCGAGAAGCTGCGGGGTAGTTTTTTCAACCCTTAAAGTCAAGATTTAATATCTCCGGAACTATTCGCCGGAGCACATACAGATTTTGCATGTGGGTTAATGATAGCGATAACAACATCCCCTGAAAAAATTATCGACTTCCTGAGGGGCTGCGGGGTAGTTTTTTCAACCCTTAAAGTTCAAGATTTAATATCTCCGGAACTATTCGCCGGAGCACAAACAGATTTTGCATGTGGGTTGATAATACCGAAACAACATCCCCTGAAAAAATTATCGACTTCCCGAGGGGCTGCGGGGTAGGTTTTTCAACCCTTAAAGTTCAAGATTCAATATCTCCGGAACTATTCGCCGGAGCACATACAGATTTTGCATGTGGGTTAATAATACCGATAACAACATCCCCTGAATAAATTATCGACTTCCCGAGGGACTGCGGGGTAGTTTTTTCAACCCTTAAAGTTCAAGATTTAATATCTCCGGAACTATTCGCCGGAGCACATACAGATTTTGCATGTGGGTTAATAATAACGAAAACAACATTCCCTGAAAAAATTATCGACTTCCCGAGGGGCTGCGGGGTAGTCTTTTCAACCCTTAAAGTTCAAAATTTAATATCTCCGGAACTATTCGCCGGAGCACATACAGATTTTGTATGTGGGTTAATTATACCGATGACAACATCCCCTGAAAAAATGATCGACTTCCCGAGGGGCTGCAGGGTAGTTTTTTCAACCCTTAAAGTTCAAAATTTAATATTTCCGAAACTATTCGCCGGAGCACATACAGATTTTGCATGTGGGTTAATAATACCGAAAACAACATTCCCTGAAAGAATTAAAGACTTCCCGAGGGGCTGCGGGGTAGTTTTTTCAACCCTTAAAGTTCAAGATTTAATATCTCCGGAACTATTCGCCGGAGCACATACAGATTTTGCATGTGGGTTAATAATACCGATAACAACATCCCCTGAATAAATTATCGACTTCCCGAGAGGCTGCGGGGTTGTTTTTTCAACCCTTAAAGTTCAAGATTTAATATCTCCGGAACTATTCGCCGGAGCACATACAGATTTTGCATGTATGTTAATAATACTGAAAACAACATTCCCTGAAAAAATGATCGACTTCCCGAGGAGCTGCGGGGTAGTCTTTTCAACCCTTAAAGTTCAAAATTTAATATCTCAGGAACTATTCGCCGGAGCACATACAGATTTAGTATGTGGGTTAATTATACCGATGACAACATCCCCTGAAAAAATGATCGACTTCCCGAGGGGCTGCGGGGTAGTTTTTTCGAACCTTAAAGTTCAAAATTTAATATTTCCGAAACTATTCGCCGGAGCACATACAGATTTTGCATGTGGGATAATAATACCGAAAACAACATTCCCTGAAAAAATTATCGACTTCCCGAGGAGCTGCGGGGTAGTTTTTTCAACCCTTAAAGTTCAAGATTTAATATCTCCGGAACTATTCGCCGGAGCACATACAGATTTTGCATGTGGGTTAATAATACCGATAACAACATCCCCTGAAAAAATTATCGACTTCCCGAGGGGCTGCGGGGTAGTTTTTTCAACCCTTAAAGTTCAAAATTTAATATCTCCGGAACTATTCGCCGGAGCACATACAGATTTTGCATGTGGGTTAATAATACCGATAATAACATCCCCTGAAAAAATTATCGACTTCCCGAGGGGCTGCAGGGTAGTCTTTTCAACCCTTAAAGTTCAAAATTTAATATCTCCGGAACTATTCGCCGGAGCACATACAGATTTTGCATGTGGGTTAATAATACCGATAACAACATCCCCTGAAAAAAATATCGACTTCCCGAGGGGCTGCGGGGTAGTTTTTTCAACCCTTAAAGTTCAAGATTTAATATCTCCGGAACTATTCTCCGGAGCACATACAGATTTTGCATGTGGGTTAATAATACCGAAAACAACATTTCCTGAGAAAATGATCGACTTCCCGAGGGGCTGCGGGGTAGTCTTTTCAACCCTTAAAGTTCAAAATTTAATATCTCAGGAACTATTCGCCGGAGCACATACAGATTTTGTATGTGGGTTAATTATACCGATGACAACATCCCCTGAAAAAATGATCGACTTCCCGAGGGGCTGCGGGGTAGAAATTTACCCCTCGCCCGCAGCCCCTCGGGAAGTCGATAATTTTTTCAGGGGATGTTGTTATCGGTATTATTAACCCACGTACAAATTCTGTATGTGCTCCGGCGAATAGTTCCGGAAATATTGAATTTTGAAATATAAGGGTTGAAAAAACAACCCCGCAGCCTCTCGGGAAGTCGATAATTTTTTCAGGGGATGTTGTTATCGGTATTATTAACCCACATGCAAAATCTGTATGTGCTCCGGCGAATAGTTCCGGAGATATTAAATCTTGAACTTTAAGGGTTGAAAAAACTACCCCGCAGCCCCTCGGGAAGTCGATAATTTTTTCAGGTAATGTTGTTTTCGGTATTATTAACCCACATGCAAAATCTGTATGTGCTCCGGCGAATAGTTTCGGAAATATTAAATTTTGAACTTTAAGGGTTGAAAAAACTACCCTGCAGCCCCTCGGGAAGTCGATCATTTTTTCAGGGGATGTTGTCATCGGTATAATTAACCCACATACAAAATCTGTATGTGCTCCGGCGAATAGTTCCGGAGATATTAAATTTTGAACTTTAAGGGTTGAAAAGACTACCCCACAGCCCCTCGGGAAGTCGATAATTTTTTCAGGGAATGTTGTTTTCGTTATTATTAACCCACATGCAAAATCTGTATGTGCTCCGGCGAATAGTTCCGGAGATATTAAATCTTGAACTTTAAGGGTTGAAAAAACTACCCCGCAGCCCCTCGGGAAGTCGATAATTCATTCAGGGGATGTTGTTATCGGTATTATTAACCCACATGCAAAATCTGTATGTGCTCCGGCGAATAGTTCCGGAGATATTAAATCTTGAACTTTAAGGGTTGAAAAAACTACCCCGCAGCTCCTCGGGAAGTCGATAATTTTTTCAGGGGATGTTGTTATCGGTATTATTAACCCACGTACAAATTCTGTATGTGCTCCGGCGAATAGTTCCGGAAATATTGAATTTTGAAATATAAGGGTTGAAAAAACAACCCCGCAGCCTCTCGGGAAGTCGATAATTTTTTCAGGGGATGTTGTTATCGGTATTATTAACCCACATGCAAAATCTGTATGTGCTCCGGAGAATAGTTCCGGAGATATTAAATCTTGAACTTTAAGGGTTGAAAAAACTACCCTGCAGCCCCTCGGGAAGTCGATAATTTTTTCAGGGAATGTTGTTTTTGGTATTATTAACTCACATGCAAAATCTGTATGTGCTCCGGCGAATAGTTTCGGAAATATTAAATTTTGAACTTTAAGGGTTGAAAAAACTACCCCGCAGCCCCTCGGGAAGTCGATCATTTTTTCAGGGGATGTTGTCATCGGTATAATTAACCCACATACAAAATCTGTATGTGCTCCGGCGAATAGTTCCGGAGATATTAAATTTTGAACTTTAAGGGTTGAAAAGACTACCCCGCAGCCCCTCGGGAAGTCGATAATTTTTTCAGGGAATGTTGTTTTCGTTATTATTAACCCACATGCAAAATCTGTATGTGCTCCGGCGAATAGTTCCGGAGATATTAAATCTTGAACTTTAAGGGTTGAAAAAACTACCCCGCAGCCCCTCGGGAAGTCGATAATTTATTCAGGGGATGTTGTTATCGGTATTATTAACCCACATGCAAAATCTGTATGTGCTCCGGCGAATAGTTCCGGAGATATTAAATCTTGAACTTTAAGGGTTGAAAAACCTACCCCGCAGCCCCTCGGGAAGTCGATAATTTTTTCAGGGGATGTTGTTATCGGTATTATCAACCCACATGCAAAATCTGTTTGTGCTCCGGCGAATAGTTCCGGAGATATTAAATTTTGAACTTTAAGGGTTGAAAAGACTATTCCGCAGCCCCTCGGGAAGTCGATATAATTTTTTCAGGCGATATTTCCATTGCTATACGGAACCCACATCCAAAATATTCAAGTGCTCTGGCGAACAGACGATCATATGAGAGAGAAACTAGAATCAGCCTGCACGCCACTGGCCTGGAGCGTTCGGGTGTTTCCGCCAAACGGTCTGCTGAAACAGTCTGCTAGGTTCACACCGGTTAATAATGCCCCCTATTAATTAAATACCTTTATAATTAGAACGCATAAGAATATAAATATGACTGTGTTAAGAATAATTGCTGATATAGCTTTTACTGATAACGCCACGTGCGACGCTTCCCATTGTTTATAAAACTATAAATAGCCTCCCACTCAATTAGTCGAGGAGAATTAGAGAATCAGAGTACGAGTCAGTAAGAACGTAATTGTATCATATCATCCATCAATTTCTTCCGCTGTAAATAAAATCTGTTTCAATTTTTAAAAACAGTGTTTTTTATTTACCCCAAATACATAAATGGCGACGAGCGATGTGATTAAACGCCGGTTTTCGTGAATAGATTGTGAAAAATTGTGAAAAAACAAACTTTCCGAAAAACTGTCAATTTCAATTGTTAAGGTGTAAAGTGAACTAATACGAGGATATTGTGGTAGAAAACAAGAAGCCCTGATCACTGGAGTAGCGACCGTGACGACTTCAACCCTTCAACCCTTCAACAGCGTAGAACATTGGTGAGTGAGAGCAATTCCCTTACTCCTCTTTAATTTTTCCCCAGTTTCCTAATCTGGTCCAAAATTAGTCAACCTTTCATCCAAGTTTTGTGTGTAAAACTTGTACAAATAGTTTTTCCTAGGTTTCTTTCAAAAAACCGACTTAGATAGTTCTTCCCAGGTTTTTCTATTGTATAACAACCTAATTAAAAAAGTTTTCCCTGTGTTTCTTATAATAAAAAACCGTGAATTTCTAAACTATAATTAATAATAATTGAAAATAATCAATATTACGTCAATTAAGCATTTTCCTGGTCATAAAACCAAAAAATCAAATCGCAAAATGGCTATGGAAAGAATAGATTTGTCATTAGCGGAGAAATTTGGCACTCTCCTACCGAAATTTTCGGGTATTGAAAATGAATTACATTCATTCATTAAAAGCTCGGAACAATATTTAATGATGTTTTTAAATGAACCGCAGATAGTTAAAGATTATTGTTTTGCTGTCGTAAAATCGAAATTAATAGATAGAGCTTTAGCAGAAGTTTCAACTTCGGATGTTCCAAATACTTGGGAACTTTTAAAACAATTTCTCTATGTAAAGTTTGGAGATCAAATTAATTTAGATGTTTTGATACATCAGTTACAGTTTCTAAGTAAAAAACCAAATGAGGATTTATTGAATTTTATAGATACTATTATTTCAATGAAAATCAGGATAAATTATAGAATAGATGCCGATATGATGCCTGATCCTGAAAAGCAATTATTCAAGACAAATGTATTGAGAATATGTAAAACGGTACTTATTTCGAATTCACCTATTGAATTACGAACATACCTAATTACCAATAATAATTTCACATTTGACCAAACTATAAATGCAGTAAAAGATTATATTTCAAATATGGCACAATATGATTTACTCGACAGGAGCCGTCGAAATAAAAATACTCAATCTCATCAGAATGTGAGAAATTTTCCTCAAAATAATTTTTTTCCTAATAACAGAAACAATTATCAGAATCCAAGAAATAATTTCAATAATTTTAATCAAAATCCTTTTAATAATTATAATAATCGAAGCTTTCCGTCACAACCCATACATTTCCAACAAAGAAATGTTAGTACAAATTATCCAACTAATCGACAAGTAGTATTCGGTACCCCTAATACAAATTATATAAATACCCCTAAACAAAATACAAATGTTTTCAAACCGAATCCTAATCAAAGAATACAAACCCCTCCAGAAAGAATGTCGATACAGACAAGAAACTACCCCCAAAAACGTGGCAATTATTCCACCCAATTTCAAATAAACCCCCAAAAGAAATTTTATACTAATAACCAGAATCCCCAAAGAAATTTTAATATGAATAATCAAAGCCCTCATTATACATTTGAAGAGCTAACTCATTTAGAATCTCCTTCTACTTCAAAACAAGAAGTCAGTAATTTTAACAATTCTACGAAAATAAATTTTCGAGGAAACGCCTCAACAGGAACGTTGACATAAATTCGACATTAGATAATTTTAATCAACTTCCTTATATTGAATTCCAAAATCCCAAATGTAAACTTTTAATAGATAGTGGATGTTCTGTGTGTCTGATAGACCCAAAATTTGCTTACAATAATTTCCCTCAAAATATTTTCAAGGAACAAACGACATTAACTTCATGTCATAAAAAACAAACTACTAATGAAAAAGTTCTAATACCGTTATTTTCAGAATTTCACTTAAATGATTTGCATCCGTTTGTTGTGTATAAATTTCATAAAAATTATGATGGACTCATAGGAGCCGACTTCATGAATAAATATGGCCTTAGCCTAGATTTTAAAAATCAAATTTTGAGAAATGAATATTGTCAAATACCTTTTAGCTATCAACAAGTTTGTCCAAAAACAGACAAAAAATCCAATTGACCTTTCTCATTTACAACCAGAGATAAGCACCCAATTAACTAAAGGCTCGACTAATAATGCAGATGCTCTTAGTAGAATTATTTTAGAACCAACCGATGAATTAACTTATGAAAATTTCATTGAAGTAAACGAAAACAATGATATCAGAAATGCCCCTAATATAACTGAAAAAGTAGAAAATTTATTTAAAGTTCCAAAAAAATATGCTTTAGCGCATTGTGTTTCCAGAGATTTCCATATGAATAAAGGTATAGCCTTAAATTTTAAACAAAAATTCGGTCGAGTAGACGAATTAATCGCACAAAAGAAATTAATAGGCGAAGTAGCGACATTACGTATAAATGAAAGAAATATTTATTATTTAATTACGAAAGAATATTATTATGACAAACCGGAATATAAAGATGTTTTCCAGTCACTGTTAAATTTGAAAGAATTATGTATTTTTAATAATGAAAAATATTTAGCGTTACCACGCATTGCTGGTGGTTTAGACCAATTGGAATGGTCTATTGTATTTAAAATGATAAAATATATTTTCCTGAATTCTAATATAAAAGTTGTCATACATTCCATGACCAACCGTCGTCAAGAATGCTTAGAAAACAAAAATATTGAATTTAACGGAATAGAAGATGATGTAATTTCTATGATGAATCAAATAACCGATGAAGAGTTAGATGAATGTTTAGATCTCTTGAATGTTAAGGATCAACGTGAAAATAGTGATTTAGAAGTTTTAAAAGGTGATTTATTTGAACAGAACGCAAGTGATTCAACTATTCATAGTAATGTAGAAAATCCTATTTTAGAACTTCCTTATACAGAAAGAAGTTTGAATTCGTCAAATTTTCAAATAATTTTCGAAATTACTCCGAATTATAAGGTGACAAAAACTAAAATTTTTGGAGAAAAACTTAGATTTAGAGTTGAAATAAATTCAATAGACAAAGATCTATTCAAATTTATTAAAGAATATATCCGACCAAAATGTTCGTATACATTATATTTTATATCTCAAGAACTAGAAAAATTCCCTTATACGAATATTACAAAAAAAGTTTGATTATAAATCATTTGACTTAAAAATTTCGAAAACATGGTTAGAAGACGTAGAAGACGAAGAAGAACGTTTACTCAGAATACAGCAATATCATGAAACAAAAAAAAAAAGCACTGACGTGTAGTCAGTACTCTTTGGCGCGCGTG
This sequence comes from Halyzia sedecimguttata, assembly GCA_937662695.2. NCBI lineage: Eukaryota > Metazoa > Arthropoda > Insecta > Coleoptera > Coccinellidae > Halyzia > Halyzia sedecimguttata. The sequence continues at coordinate 621,406 of OW569416.2, read as the reverse complement.
TTCACGGTGGCTAATTTGAATTGAATGATGATTACTTCAAGCTCAGTAGATAGAGCGAGCCGAAGATCTACCCAAAGGATAGTGGACACCATTCACTGTCGGTTCAAAAATTAACAGTGCTGTATCTAAGCTGCCATCAGGATAGATTAACAAAGTTGGAAAAGAACACAAGTGACTCTCCTTAGTCGCACAAGCTCCTAGAAGATTTGGGAGGGTCAGTATAATCCTAATCATGTTAATCGCACGCGCGCCAAAGCAGATTGACTTTTTACACTTTTTCTTTTATTGTTAAGTCAATCTGCTTTTGCGCGCGTGCGATTAACATGATTAGGATTATACTGACCCTCCTAAATCTTCTAGGAGCTTGTGCGACTAAGGAGAGTCACTTGTGTTCTTTTCCAACTTTGTTAATCTATCCTGATGGCAGCTTAGATACAGCACTGTTAATTTTTGAACCGACAGTGAATGGTGTCCACTATCCTTTGGGTAGATCTTCGGCTCGCTCTATCTACTGAGCTTGAAGTAATCATCATTCAATTCAAATTAGCCACCGTGAACACGCGCGCCAAAGAGTACTGACTACACGTCAGTGCTTTTTTTTTTTTTTCAAGTTCTTTTAAAAAATATAGCTATCAATACAGTTTGGCTGTTAGCTTTACCGTAGATCGTAAAAAAATGCGGTTGTGGGACCTCCGTTTGGAACGCAATTGCCTCTTCTCCAAATCCGAACGTATTTTAATATAGATCTACCGAACATAGTTATTTATATATTCACCTCAGGGCCACCATACAGACATTTCAACTCGGAAACAACGCTATTTCCCCCAAACTGACTTGTGTCCGTGCACTGAATTGACATGAATATTCTTTTAAAACCTCAAAATATCGGCTCATTGCTTCCAACATAACCCAAACAACCCAAAACCAGTCACTTCTCATCTGCGCAAGCGCAATATACTCGTGCCTGCAAGTCCTCCCAAAATTACACACCTCACAAAAAACTCCGATTCTCCAACACTAGTGGTTCAGGAGATATCGCTTCTTGAATCCACGCATGCGCAGACCCTCACCAGGGGATTCTATAGAGGAATAGCATCCGCCACCCCAAAATCCCAATCCTCTCTGACGAAAGCACCAGCAGTTAAATCACTGATGGTCTGCTCATGCGCATAACGAAAAATGCCCGTAAGGGGTAACATCAATTTCGAAATTAGCCCCAGGGCCACGATACGGACACTTTAACTCGGAAACAACGCTACATCCCCCAATCTGACTTGTCCTTGAACTGAATTGCCATGAATATTCTTTTAAAACCTCACAATATCGGTTCAGCACTCCCAACATAACCCATACAACCCAAAAACAGTCACTTCTCTTCTGCGCATGCGCAATCTACTTGCGGCTGAAAGTCCTCCCAAAATCACACACCATACAGAAAACTCCGATTCTCCAACACTAGTGGTTGAGGAGATATCGCCTCTTGAATCCACGCATGCGCAGACCCTCACCAGGGGATTCTGTAGAGGAATAGCATCCGCCACCTCAAAACCTCAATCCTCTCTGACGAAAACTTCAGCAGTTAAATCACTGATGGTCTGCTCATGCGCATAACGAAAAATGCCCGTAAGGGGTAACATCAATTTCAAAATTGGCCCCAGGGCCACGGTATGCACACTTCAACTCAGAAACAACGGTATTTCCCCCAAACTGACTAGTGTCCGAGCACTGAATTGCTATGAATATTCTTTTAAAACCTCACAATATCGACTCAGCACTCCCAACATAACCCATCCAACCCAAAAACAGTCACTTCTCTTCTGCGCATGCGCAATCTACTCACGGCTAAAAGTCCTTTCAAAATAACACACCTTACAAAAAACTCCGATTCTCCAACACTAGTGGTTCAGAAGATATCGCATCTTTAATCTACGCATGCGCAGACCCTCATCAGGGATCTGGGTTCTATGGAGGAATAGCATCCGCCAACCCAAAACCCCAATCCTCTCTGACGAAAACTACAGCAGTTAAATGACTTCTCATCTGCGCATGCGCACAACGAAAAATGTCCGGAAAGGGCAGCATGAACCTCAAAAAAATAGGTTTCGGCATTTTAAGCAAAGAATTTCGCAAAATAGTAGTAATTTTTTTATTTTTTTCATGTCACGTGATCTTCCCGAAATTTTGCAAAAGTGTTTGCATTGGTCTTTTGCATCTAACTACTGAGTTTCAATTTAATCAGATCAGTATTTTTCGAGTTATCCGGAAAACAAAATTTTAAAATTTTTGAAATTTTTTTTTGCTACTTTAGGGCCGTCCGATCAAAACAAAACTTCGCAGGCATATAAAGGTCATGATTCTACAATTTGCTGCCAAATTTCAGAAAGATCGAGTGATTGGTTCCGGAAATATTCATTAAAAACGTTTTGACTAAAAACGGCCTTAACTCCGAAACCGCTCGGTGGATTTCGCCCGTTAACGAACTTGTCCGAGATATTTACGCTACAAAACTACCCTGCAAATTTCAACGCTCTAAGTCGTTCCGTTCGAGAGTTATCGTGCTAACGGCCGGCCGGACCGGCCGGCCGGCCGGACAGGACGGACAGAATTGAATTTGACCTCGAATTCTTCATCAGGAAGTCGAACCTAATCGTTTGAGAACATTTTCGAAAAAAAATTCGAAAAATACAGACATTGTGACGAAATGATAGCACGCTGTTCCTTGCGGAACACGCGCGCAAAAACTGTTCATCGTGGATTAAGAGAAAGTTTAATTAGTCTCAAATCGAAATATTACTGGCCAAATATGAATAAAGATGTTCAAAATTATATTAACTCGTGCGAGATATGTCAAAAAAGTAAATATGAGAGAACTCCTATACAGTTGCAATTTAAATCTAACCCTATAGGATCGAAACCATTCACACATATTTATTGTGATACAATAAAATTCGGTCAAACAAATTGTTTAAGTTTAATCGATTCATTTTCTAGACTAGGACAATGTTATCCTTTACTCCAAAAGACAGGATTAGGAATCGTAGATAAACTAATAATTTATTTCAGTCATTATGGAATACCTAACAAGATAACATGTGACAATGGAATAGAATTTAAAAATAGTGTTGTCCAAGATTTCTGTAAAATTCATAAAATCGAAATTCATTATATTACAAATTACAATCCAAATTCAAATGCCCTAGTAGAAAGATTTCATTCTACATTAATTGAACAATTAAGAACAATTGACAATAAAAATTCCACTTTTCAAAATAAGCTTTCTCGAGCTTTATTGAGTTATAATAATTCCAATCATTCCAGTTTGGAGATGACTCCAATGCAAATTATTAAAGCCGACTTAAATTATTCCTTACCGATTGAGCGAACTCATAATGAACAAGTCCAAGATCATGTAGAAAATTATGTAGAAAACTTAAGGGATATATCGAAACAATTAGAAAAAGGCAAAGAAAAGAATTTAAAACGTTTAGAAAAAACTAATGAAAAACGGTCAGCTAAAGAAAAATATACTCTAAATGAAACTCCCGTTTATATTAAAGGACGTGTTATACGAAAATTAGATCCAGCTTACAAAAGAATAGAGGCTAGAGAAATTGATACTCATAGGATACAAGATGACAAAAATAAACACATTTATCATAAGAAAATAATGAAACAAAGGAAGAAAGTATTTAAGTAATATTTTATTTTATTGCAGATCCACTATGGAAACCCTAGTTATAATCATATTATTGAAAATAATCACTACAACCGTAGCTATAGAAATTATAACTTTACAAAATAATGTATTGCCTATTTTATTGGGAAAAGCTTGTGTGACCAATAGAAACTTACAATTGATTTATCATATAGACTTAAATAAAATGGAAGAATTAATTTTCAGATATCAAAGAGAAATTGAGAATTTGAAAGATCAACAATTAGGTTTTGCACAAACGGCAAACCATAGATATTTGCAGCATTCGAATAAAATTAATATTAACACACTCGAAGAACTACTTAACGAGAAAATTAGAATTAAAAGAGGACTGATAAATTTAGGTGGCAAAATTTCAAAGATATTATTCGGAACCTTAGATTCTGACGATGAGGAATTATATAGAAGTTATTTTAATAGCATAGAGAAGAATGAGAATACACTTAAGAGGAATCAAAAACAAATTGCTACTATAGTAAATGATTTGAAAAATAAATATATTGATAAATTCCAAAAGATGAATGAAAATCTTGAATTATTAAAAATTGTTCCAGAGTTAAGAGCTGTAGAACAAATGCATCTTATGACCTTTGAACTCAAAGATATCAAAATTATACTGGATGAAATTCAAACTGCAGTAAGCTTTGCAAGATTGCACCTGCTACATGAATCTATTTTACCATATACCAAATTTGCAGAATTGATCAAAAATGTTACTATAATACCAGTATACCATCTGAAAGATTATTATCAATTATGTCATACAAAAGTAGTCTTTCGAAATAAAACTTTATTATTCTTAATATCGATTCCCACTATTTATGAACGGAGTTATGATCTGTACAAGTTTTATTACCTATCCCAAAGTAATTTAACCCTTCCTCAAACCTAACCTTATATGCTCTCCCAAGAAGAAATTTTAAAATGGTCGACAAACCAATGTCATCCAATAGAAGAAGACTTTTTATGTGATCAAGATTCCCTCAACAAACCTCCACAATGTTTGGAAAATATCCTTAGGAATCATACAGAAAATTGCCCAAGAACCAAATCTATTCCTGCATCAGATTTAAAATTATTAGAAGATGGAAGCATTCTATCATTGGAGAACGAGAAAATCCAAGAGAAATGTCCTCAACAAATAAAACATTATTTTATTCCCCCAGCTGCAATTCTTCGATCCAAATGTGTAATTAGTAATACTCAAAAAGACATTTTTCCCGTAACTACTGTCAACGAAGAAAAATACATTATTCTACCCAAGATGACCACATCTATAAAGAACCATTCTAACGATGAAGATTTCAAGAAAGAAGATGAAATTCCAGACATCGACATAGAAGAACTGGATCAGTGGAATCATCACCCTTCGAAATTCAGCTTTTTATTATTTCTATTGATAACCATTATAATCATTATAATCATTGCTTGTATTTTGAAATATTCTAGAAAATACTTAAATTTTACTAAAGTCACACCTTCAGGTGATGCCTTTCTCCAAGAAGGGGAGGAATCATGTAATAATGCCCCCTATTAATTAAATACCTTTATAATTAGAACGCATAAGAATATAAATATGACTGTGTTAAGAATTGCTGATATAGCTTTTACTGATAACGCCACGTGCGACGCTTCCCATTGTTTATAAAACTATAAATAGCCCCCCACTCAATTAGTCGAGGAGAATTAGAGAATCAGAGTACGAGTCAGTAAGAACGTAATTGTATCATATCATCCATCAATTTCTTCCGCTGTAAATAAAATCTGTTTCAATTTTTAAAAACAGTGTTTTTTACCCCAAATTCATAAATATATATAGATTCAAAGATGGTTTTAGGGCTATTCATAATGTTTCTGAATCTTTTTTAGAATGGGTAGCGAGTTTCAAATCTATTTAATAAAATATAGAATATTCCATTTTTAATTTGTTCGTTTTCTCCCTTTGTCTTTTCCTTTTCCAGATTGGGTTTCGGGTACCTTGGAGAAACTTCTCTGCTTGTTGGAGGAAGAAGCGAATTTGAAGAAAAAGATGCCCTTCAATATTTAATATTTCAGCATATTTTGTTAACAATTTCAATTTTCATAAATCACAACACTAACAGGGAGATAGGGTTTTTTTGCTGAGGTTTTTTCCCTAAGCTCTAGTATCATATATCAAATTATATGGTACCCCGTTACACTAACCTCTGCTAACACTTTTTTCAATCACATGCTTTATTGTTAGATAAAAAACAAATTGTAATGCTCAAGTTCAAAAGAGGGTGATTTTTGCGCGCGTGTTCCGCAAGGAACAGCGTGCTATCATTTCGTCACAATGTCTGTATTTTTCGATTTTTTTTTCGAAAATGGTCTCAAACGATTGGGTTCGACTCCCTGATGAAGAATTCGAGGTCAAATTCAATTCTGTCCGTCCGGTCCGGCCGGCCGGTCCGGCCGTTAGCACGATAACTCTCGAACGGAACGACTTAGAGCGTTGAAATTTGCAGGGTAGTTTCGTAGCGTAAATATCTCGGACAAGTTCGTTAACGGGCGAAATCGACCGAGCGGTTTCGGAGTTAAGGCCGTTTTTAATAAAAACGTTTTTTATGAATATTTCCGGAACCGATCACTCGATCTTTTTGAAATTTGGCATCAGATTGAAGAATCATGACCTTTATATGCCTGCGAAGTTTTGTGTTGAACGGACGGCCCTAAAGTGGCAAAAAAAAATTTTGAAAATTTGAAAATTTTGTTTTCACGATAACTCGAAAAATACTGATCTGATTAAATTGAAACTCAGTAGTTAGATGCAAAAGACCAAAGCAAACACTTTTGCAAAATTTCGTGAAGATCACGTGACATGAAAAAAATAAAAAAATTACTACTATTTTGCGGAATACTTTGCTTTTAATGCCGAAACATATGTTTTTGAGGTTCATGCTGCCCTTTCCGGGCATTTTCCGTATTGCGCATGAGCAGATGAGAAGTCCTTTAACTGCTGTAGTTTTCGTCAGAGAGGATTGGGGTTTTGGGGTGGCGGATGCTATTCCTCCATAGAATTCAGATCCCTGATGAGGGTCTGCGCATGCGTAGATTAAAGATGCGATATCTTCCGAACCACTAGTGTTGGAGAATCGGAGTTTTTTGTAAGGTGTGTTATTTTGAGAGGACTTTTAGCCGCCAGTAGATTGCGCATGCGCAGAAGAGAAGTGACTGTTTTTGGGTTGGATGGGTTATGTTGGGAGTGCTGAGTCGATATTATGAGGTTTTAAAAGAATATTCATAGCAATTCAGTGCAAGGACAAGTCAGTTTGGGGGATGTAGCGTTGTTTCCGAGTTAAAGTATCCGTACCGTGGCCCTGGGGCTAATTTTGAAATTGATGTTACCCCTTACAGGCATTTTTCGTTATGCGCATGAGCAGACCATCAGTAATTTAACTGGTGGTGTTTTCGTCAGAGAGGATTAGGGTTTTGGGGTGGCGGATGCTATTCCTCTATAGAATCCCCTGTTGAGGGTCTGCGCATGCGTGGATTAAAGATGTGATATCTCCTGAACCACTAGTGTTGGAGAATCGGAGTTTTTTGTAAGGTGTGTTATTTTGAGAGGACTTTTAGCCGCGAGTAGATTGCGCATGCGCAGAAGAGAAGTGACTGTTTTTGGGGTGGATGGGTTATGTTGGGAGTGCTGAGACGATATTATGAGGTTTTAAAAGAATATTCATAGCAATTCAGTGCAAGGACAAGTCAGTTTGGGGGCTGTAGCGTTGTTTCAGAGTTAAAGTGTCCGTACCATGGCCCTGGGGCTAATTTCGAAATGGATGTAACCCCTTACGGGCATTTTTTGTTATGCGCATGAGCAGACCATCAGTGATTTAACTGGTGGTGCTTTCGTCAGAGAGGATTGGGGTTTTGGGGTGGCGGATGCTTTTCCGCTATAGAATCCCCTGGTGAGGGTCTGCGCATGCGTGGATTCAAGAAGCGATATCTCCTGAACCACTAGTGTTGGAGAATCGGAGTTTTTTGTGAGATGTGTAATTTTGGGAGGACTTGCAGCCACGAGTATACTGCGCTTGCGCAGACGAGAAGTGAATGGTTTTGGGTTGTTTGGGTTATGTTGGGAGTAATGAGCCGATATTGTGAGGTTTTAAAAGAATATTCATGTCAATTCAGTGCACGGACACAAGTCAGTTCGGGGGAAATAGCGTTGTTTCCGATTTGAAATGTCTGTATGGTGGCCCTGAGGCGAATTTATAAATAACTATATTCGGTAGATCTATATTAAAATGCTTTCGGATTTGGAGAAGATGCAATTTCGTCCCTAACGAAGGACCCACAACCGATTTTTTTTCTGATCTACGGTAAAACTAACAGCCAAACTGTATTGATAGCTATATTTGTTAAAGGAACTTTAAAAAAAAAAAAAAAGCACTGACGTGAAGTCAGTACTCTTTGGCGCGCGTGTTCACGGTGGCTAATTTGAATTGAATGATTCAAAAATTAACAGTGCTGTATCTAAGCTGCCATCAGGATAGAGTAACAAAGTTGGAAAAGAACACAAGTGACTCTCCTTAGTCGCACAAGCTCCTAGAAGATTTGGGAGGGTCAGTATAATCCTAATCATGTTTATAGCACGCGCGCAAAAGCAGATTGACTTAACAATGAAAGAAAAAGTGTAAAAAGTCAATCTGCTTTGGCGCGCGTGCTATAAACATGATTAGGATTATACTGACCCTCCCAAATCTTCTAGGAGCTTGTGCGACTAAGGAGAGTCACTTGTGTTCTTTTCCAACTTTGTTACTCTATCCTGATGGCAGCTTAGATACAGCACTGTTAATTTTTGAATCATTCAATTCAAATTAGCCACCGTGAACACGCGCGCCAAAGAGTACTGACTTCACGTCAGTGCTTTTTTTTTTTTTTAAGTGTTTCATTAGACATTTTCGAGGAAGGAATTGTAATACAGATTCAAGATTTTGGATTTTCGTTTTAGAGTACATGAACTTTAATTGTAAAATATTTTCAAGAGGAATCTAGTTCCGGTTTCACCGGAAACGAATGTAACTTCGCTATTTCAAATGCAACACCCTGTATATTTTTACGTATTCGAATTCTTCGTTTAATTCTACACTGATTTGATGTATGATATGTGCAACCATTCAAGCGGTTTTTGAATTATAGCCTGATTATCAAATTTTTCGAAAAAAAGGTTGTCACAGATTAGTGTCCATATCTTAAAAATCCCTCATTACAAGAATTTCTTTTTGCAAAAGTGGAACAAAAGAAATTACGCTGATACTGTTTCTTGTATAACTTATGAGGAAATATTATACAGGGTGTCTGAAAAAGGGCCCCAAATTGAGCCTCAATAAAACTATGAAATCTCACTTTTTTCAAATGGCAACCCTATAATTTTCTAATTCCAATCGAATGCACGTCGAAAACCAGTTATGGTGTCCCGAACATTTCATGCCTCCAAAATCAGTATATTTGCCGTTATTCAATAAAATTCGACTTACACGATTAAAGACAGGTTTCGCACAGTTTGTAAGCTTGCATTTTTGAAGTAGGCTATGTTAGGAACTGTCATTCTTACTTTTTCTTACAGATCAAGCACTAAGCAAAACATGCAATAATAATTTCACTGGAATGATATATCAAGGGTATGTTCTTTATTTGCGGCAAATGATACAAATCCACATTTGATTCATGAGAAAAACCATCAACATAGGTTTGGTTTCAATGTCTTTTGCATGTTGATGGATGATAAACTATGTTATCATATTTATGATGAGAATTTAACCGGACAAAGGTATCTGGAAATCCTAAGGTCGGTGGTTTCCCCTTTTTGGAAGAATTACCTCTTAATGTGATGTTTCATTGCTGGTACCAATTAGACGGAGCACCGGCACATTGCACGAGACCTGTCACTAACGAACTGCACGCAATGTTCGGAGTGAGGTGGATCAGACTAAATGGTCCATTAGAGTGGCCCCCTCGTTCTCCAGACCTAACACCCTTTGATTTTTATTTATGGGGTACTATAAAATCAGAGGTCTACAAAAATAACATCGACTCAAAGGAAGAACTTGAAGCGAGGGTGAGGGGTGCATTAAGGGGATTACCACCTGAACAAATAAGAAAAGCTACATCAGATGGAGTTCGTAGAAGAATTGATGAATGTATGGCGGTAGGCGGCCAACATTTTGTAAATTTATTGTAGTATTTGTTTCTTGTTGTGAATAAAATTTTTGTGATAGTTTTAAACTAAGAGATCATTCATTATCTATTACTGTATTCACTCGAGTCCGTTTAGGGTTGAGGCTTCCAGTACGGAGAAAATTGTTTTGATACCTCCTGAACTTTGATTCCGTTAAAGTTAGTAAATGTGAATTTCGTTCGTTGAATTTCTAATTACCTATTCTAGGAATTTGTTACATTTGCCGCAAATAAAGAACATACCCTTGATATATCATTCCAGTGAAATTATTATTGCATGTTTTGCTTAGTGCTTGATCTGTAAGAAAAAGTAAGAATGACAGTTCCTAACATAGCCTACTTCAAAAATGCAAGCTTACAAACTGTGCGAAACCTGCCTTTAATCGTGAAATTCGAATTTTATTGAATAACGGCAAAAATACTGATTTTAGAGGCATGAAATGTTCGGGACACCATAACTGGTTTTTGACGAGCAATCGATTGGAATTAGAAAATTATAGGGTTGCCATTTGAAAAAAGTGAGATTTCATAGTTTTATTGAGGCTCACTTTGGGGCCCTTTTTCAGACACCCTGTATAATATTTCCTCATAAGTTATACAAGAAACAGTATCAGCGTACTTTTTTTTGTTCCACTTTCGCAAAAAGAAATTCTTGTAATGAGGGATTTTTGAGATATGGACACTAATCTGTGACAACCTTTTTTTCGAAAAATTTGATAATCAGGCTATAATTCAAAAACCGCTTGAATGGTTGCACATATCATACATCAAATCAGTGTAGAATTAAACGAAGAATTCGAATACGTAAAAATATACAGGGTGTTGCATTTGAAATAGCGAAGTTACATTCGTTTCCGGTGAAACCGGAAGTAGATTCCTCTTGAAAATATTTTACTATTAAAGTTCATGTACTCTAAAACGAAAATCCAAAATCTTGAATCTGCATTACAATTCCTTCTTCGAAAACTTCTAATGAAACACTTAAAAAAATCACCCTGTATATACCACCAGGATTTTTTTTTTTAATATTTTCAAAACTACTGAATTTAGTACCTAGTTCCCTAGTTGTAGCAATACCATCTTTATATGTGCCATCTGATCAAATTGAAACTGGCCAGTTAGTTAAAAATACCGACACCAAGGCTTATGCAAAATTTCATGAGAATCGCATTACTAGAAATTATTTCAAGCCCAGTAGACAAAAGCTTTTTGGCGCTCTTGTTCAAACAGACGAATAAGATCTCAGAAAGTATTGGTTTCTCAGAGTTGGGAATTATATCAATGGATTCCCATGACAAAAAAGCATCATGAAAGAAATAAAATTAAAAAAAAATGACGTTAAAAAAGGTGCTTCAAAAATTAAATTTAAAAATTGGTTCAAGCACTGACGTGAAGTCCGAAGCCTTTGCGCGTATGTTGTATTGTCCATTCTTCTGTATTGGACACCCTTAATCGAGTTTACCATGGTAAATTATGTTGTCCATTCTCCTGTATTGGACACACATAATTCGACTTTACCATGGTAAATTCGAATTAAGTGTCCAATACAGGAGAATGGACAACATAATTTACCATGGTAAATTCGATTAAGGGTGTCCAATATAGAAGAATGGACAATAGAACATACGCGCAAAGGCTTCTGACTTCACGTCAGTGCTTGAACCAATTTTGATTTTTCGTGATTTTTTTGAAATTTTCTAGGGGTGCGGTTCTTAAAATTGTTTTTTGCGTCATTTTTTTCAAATTTTCTAGGGGTACGGTTCTTACAAAATTTTAAATTCGTCTTTATGATGATTTTCTACTACTAGTTATCAAGCTTCAATTCGATCGAATATTAATTTTTTGAGTTATAAAGGAAATAATATTCCAGGTGGGTATAACTCGGAAACCGTTAGACCGATTATGCCCAAAAACGAACCCACCTCTTCCTTTCGGATACGCAACCCACCCTGGAAATTGCAAGTCGTTCTCTCCTTCCGTTCGAAATTTATCGAGGTAACGGTCACCCATCTACTGAACTCACACAAGAATGTTCGAATCTCCAACAATATTCAACCGATCGTGTTAAAACTTGAAACTTGACAGAAGAGTTAGGTTATGAAGGCTCTTGCAAAATTTCAGCAATTTCAAATGAATAGTTACTGATATATAGAATTTTTTTTTCAATTTTCAAATATTTTTTTGAATTTTTTTACAAATACTATCCTCACAATATTTTGCAAGAATTTTCGCGTCGACATTCTACAACTAATTACCATGTTTGAATTCAATCGGTTTAGTATTTTTCGAGTTATGAGGAACAAAAAACAACGAAATTTCAGATGGCTACAACTCTAAAACCGTTTGGACGATTATGCTCATAAACGAACTGAAATGTCGCGTTATGGTGCACATCCTAACCTGAAAACTTCAAGCCGCTATCTCTTTCCGTTTTCAAGTTATCATGACAACAAAAATATTGTTCAATAATTTTTTTAAAATTTTCTAGCCATACAATTTGCACAAAATTTCACAATCGTGCTTATGTTCATATTCTACAACTACTCACCAAGTTTCAATTCGATCGGAGTTATATTGGTTGAGAACAAAATTATTACTTGGAAACCACTGGGCCGATTATGCCCATTAACGAAGCTGTTCGTTGTATTGGGATACTCCACCCACCCTGTAAATTTCAAGTCGCTAGCTCTTTTCGTTCTCAAGTTATCGTGGCAAAGGCCGGACGGACGGACGGCCGGACGGACAGAATCAAATTTGACCTCGAATTGTTCATTGGGGAGTCGAACTAAATCGTTTGAGACCATTTTCGTAAAAAAATTCGAAAGTTACAGACATTTGGGCAAAACTATAACGCGATGTTCCCCAGAACATACGTGCAAAAAGAGCAATCTACAATGCCTCAATGCCTTAATGCTGCAAAGGAAAGTATCATCCAAATGTCTAGAGCAAGGCTGGAGACAATCATAGCAGATTGTCCATTTACTCCTGATATTTGAGTAGGTAGTGGATTACGAACAAAATATTTTAATAGTTAAAAATATTTTAATAAAATACTATCGTCTTTTCATAATTTAAAGTTTAATAGTTCATACCACTAACACATATTTTTCTGTATTATGAACCTTAACGCAAGAAAAATTGTTTGATACACAAATGTAAATTCATATTTCAGTATTTTTCTGCTAGCAACATTATAAAAATACTGTATATAGGAACACATCTCATTACATAAGGAATTAAATGGTAATATTAGCCTCAGTTGTCAACGAACAATAATTTCTTTTGATGATTCCATTATGTTCTTCTTTCCTATTGCCTCCATAATTTAAATCAAAACAGTCTTGTATATATTCAAAAATTCAAGAATCGAATACTTGCTTCCCAAGAGAAAATAACAACTACAAATTGATAATCTCTAATAGCTAGAAAAGATGACATTTATGAATACTGATCACAGACAGATTCTGTGTTCACATTCTGTGAATACATAGAACTTACGATGTATTATTGAAACTTTGAAACATTATTTTCGGCAAGTATTAGCTTGTTAGAGTTGAAAATGACAACAATGGATTCTTATGATGAAACTGCATCTTAAAAAAATTTGAATTCAAAAGTTGTAATGTAAAAAAAATATTATTTTTCGTCACTCCGAAACTATTAGACCTATTTGGCCCTATAAAGAACTCAACTGAGATAGTTATCCCTCAAACCTACTCTGAAATTTTCAACTGTCTACATCATTCCGTTCGAGAGTTACCGTGTTAACAGACGGCCGGCCGGACGGCTGGACAGAATCGATTTCGACCACGGATTCTTGATCAGTGAGCCAAACCAAATCGTTCAAGACCATTTTCAGTCTAAAATTAGAAAATTACAGACATTTGGGCAAATTGATAAGCACTCTGTTCCGAGGAACAAGAGCGCCAAAAAATAGTTAAACTAATATGGCCGAAATTACGACACCACATATCGGATTGAATATAATTTTGGCGTGTAGGTTACCAATAATGATCTTTTGGAGCGTGCAGAATTTAATCGAAAACAGAGTCTCAAAAAAAATTGCAATGAAATAATTTCGAATACTGGACAATTAATTTGAGGTTGTTGTCGACGTTAATGATCATCATCAATTATAATATGTTCAAAGAGAACTAATTAAAATATGAAATCTTAGGTGAGTTATAATAAAGATGGTTTTTGTTCTATTCTGAAATCGTGAAATGCATGAAATCATCGTTTGAAAGTACGGCATACGCGCAGGATTTCTAGCGTTTTCATTCCGGAGAAGTGGGTACTAAAATGCTTAGCCTGAAAGACGTGGTATCTTGGCAGCCCATCGAAAGCCTTCTTGACACGAGGCACATGATCAGAACGAGAATGGGATGGTTGTGATATCGAAATAAATGAGATGTAATGCATGGCCAGAGGAGTAAATCTATCCAGGTGATAGATTGACATAAACGCAATGTGTAATATTCAATTATGTTAATTAATTCATTTCATTTGTGTGTGTATATTATGTATACTCCATTCACATTTATAAAGTCTCCCGGTTGGCCATGAAAATTTGACACATTTCACCATGTATATTTTGAAAATGTTAGGTTATAGTCATTTTCCTGTCAGATAACTACGCAACGTTGTCCTCTCTACATAGAAGTCCTAGTAATTACGTATTTTGACAATGTGAATTTACTTCGGAAAAATAATGAATTTGAGAATATATTATGTGAATTCAGTAATTCCACATTCCTGGCGACTGTAGAAGAAAACTTTTCCTCTGTTATTACTGGAAATATTTCACGTAGATAAACTGGTTGGAAGATTCAATTATGCTATTTTCTTGTATAGAAATCAAGAATCAAGGGCTGGAATTGTGTTGAAAAATAATGGATAGAGTAGACTGTTACTTTGTGATAGTTCATTTGAAAAAATAATGAAAGTACCTGAATAACCCGGCAGGAAAACTTCTAAACGAACAGTTGTACCTATGGAATTCCCCACTTTTCGAAATTCTCAAGAAATAAGCCTACATAAGACATTTAAATACCTTGTTGCACAACTTGAAATACACCAGTTTCAAAATGTAGTAGTACTACGAAACCCGAGTCATTATTATGCCTTGATAAAATATAGTGATGAAACTAAGTCATTTCATTCGAGAGTTCAACATGTCAGAATGAAGCTTACCTATTGCAGATTTCGGTTCTGTATAGCACTCCTACTTTCGGCAGTTCAAAGCCAAGAGTTCTTTATTATATTCGAAGATAATGGTCTGTGATAATATCTTGTCTAAGATTGAAGATTAAGTTATACAGGGTGTCCCAGAAATCAACGATAAGCCGGTAACGGGCGATAGGCCAGGTCATAACAGTTATCAGAAAAATATTTAAAAAAATCTTTGTCATGTACTTTTCAAATTATAGGTATTAGAAAATTGGTTCAAGCACTGACGTGAAGTCAGAAGCTTTTGCGCGTATGTTCTATTGTCCATTCTCCTGTATTGGACACTCTTCTTAATCGAATTTACCATGATGAATTCTATTGTCTATTCTCCTGTATTGGACACTCTTCTCAATCGAATTCACCATGATGATTTTTATTGTCTATTCTCCTGTATTGGAGACTCTTCTTAATCGAATTTGCCATGATGAATTCTATTGTCCATTCTGGACAATAGAATTCATCATGGCAAATTCGATTAAGAAGAGTCTCCAATACAGGAGAATGGACAATAGAATTCATCATGGTGAATTCGATTGAGAAGAGTGTCCAATACAGGAGAATAGACAATAGAATTCATCATGGTAAATTCGATTAAGAAGAGTGTCCAATACAGGAGAATGGACAATAGAACATACGCGCAAAAGCATCTGACTTCACGTCAGTGCTTGAACCAATTTTTTTTTTCGATTAAAAGGGTCCAATCAGGAGAACGGACAATAGAATTCATCATGGTAAATTCGATTAAGAAGAGCAAAAGCTCCTGATTCACGTCAGTGCTTGAACCAATTTTTTTTTCGATTAAGAAGAGTGTCCAATACAGGAGAATGGACAATAGAACATACGCGCAAAAGCTTTCGACTTCACGTCAGTGCTTGAACCAATTTTTTTTTTTGATATTTACTTGGTTAAAATAATTTTTGCGTACATATAATTGTTTTGATATTTACTTTTTTAATGAAACCAATTAATTCTCGATTGAATCTTATTGATTTATATTAATAGTATGATGAAATAATTAATCACAAAATTGGGAGACCATGGGCCAATTGCTGTGTGAAAGAAACTATCAGAGATGTGATGTATTAATCCACTCTAACAGTCAAGCTGCTATTAAAGCTCTGAGCTCCCATGTTAACGAATCCAAACTAAAATAAATTCGATTAAGAAGAGTGTCCAATACAGGAGAATGGACAATAGAACATACGCGCAAAAGCTTCTGACTTCACGTCAGTGCTTGAACCAATTTTTTTCAAATCAAATCCAAAAGCTCTCGAAAAATCACCCGTTATTACATAAAGATATATTCTCATTAGTGATAGAAAAACTGGCCTAGAATTCCTTTCTACCCATCACGAGATTTAATATCCACAAATGAGCCTCTCACCTTACAAGATCAGAAGCCTTCTGCAAAATTCAAAGGTCCCCTCTCGCAAATATACTCCTCTGAAGGCACATGGATCTCTTGAAGAAGAATCGCCTCTCTATTCCTCAAAGATATTCACTCTTGTTCATAGAAATCCCTTCAATATTTAGTTGCCTCCTCCTAAGGAGGATCTCTTTCAAAACCAGGTCTGACCACTAATGTAGGGCTATCATCTAATCTCCTATAGATTTGTGATGAAATAACACGATTTTACCATGAATATATATGTATAATAATATGTCATCATGACATTCATATTTTATTTTTGGAGGTTCTCGCAAAAATACGACCATAGACAACATATCATACGACGATTCGCATCCACCTACCGAACTCACAAAAGGCTGCTCGGTTCTCCAACAATATAGATCCGATCGTGTTCAAACTTGGAATTCTGCAGTAGAGTTAGGTTCTGCAGGCTCTCCCAAAATTTCAGCCATGCCGGACGAATAGTTTATGATATATAGAATTTTTTTCAATTATTTTTAATTATTTTTTTTTGAATTTTCTAGTTATACCATCCTCACGAAATTCTGCAAAAATTTTCGCGTTGGCATTCTACAACTAATAACCATGTTTGAATCCAATCGGTTTTGTATTCTTCGAGTTAATGAGGAACAAAAAACATCCAAATTTCAGAAAATTTCAGATGGCTATAACTCTAAAACCGTTTGGACGATTATGCTCATAAGCAAACTCAAATGTCGCATTCAGATGCACAACCTAACCTGAAATTTTCAAGCCGCTATCTCTTTCCGTTCTCAGGTTATCGTGACAACAAAAATATTTTTTAATAATTTCTTAATAATTTTCTAGCGATTCGATGCTCACAAAATTTCATAAACGTGCTTAGGTCTATATTCCACAACTATTCACCATGTTTGAATCCAATCGGTTTTGTATTCTTCGAGTTAATGAGGAACAAAAAACATCCAAATTTCAGAAAATTTCAGATGGCTATAACTCTAAAACCGTTTGGACGATTATGCTCATAAACAAACTCAAATGTCGCATTCAGATGCACAACCTAACCTGAAATTTTCAAGCCGCTATCTCCTTCCGTTCTCAGGTTATCGTGACAACAAAAATATTTTTTAATAATTTTTTAATAATTTTCTAGCAATACGATTCTCACAAAATTTCACGAACGTGCTTAGGTCTATATTCTACAACTATTCACCAAGTTTAAATTCGATCGGATTTATTTTGGTTGAAAACAAAATTATTACTCGGAAACCATTGGGCCGATTATACCCATTAACGAACTTGTCCGTCGTATTGGGATGCGCAACCCACCCTGAAAATTTCAAGTCGCTGGCTCTTTTCGTTCTCAAGTTATCGTGGCAACGGCCGGACGGCCGGACGGCCGGACGGCACCACAGAATTAAATTTCACATTTGGGCAAAACTATAACGCGTATGTTCCCCAGAACATACGCGCAAAAAATAGGAAAAACTGACATCCTGTGATGATCTTTCAAGTCCTGTGTCTACAAATATTAATTTTTCAGCAGTCTTTTTTTTGTAATGTAATCATGAATAATCCTTCTGTAAATTACAGTTTAAAATTAAAACATAACTGCCTCAGTTTTAAATAAAACGTTGGATTTTTGCCCAACATTAAATTCAAAATATTTTCATCATCCAATTTTAACCGACTGTACTGTAAAAAAAATGTACCACACTATTTTGGCAAGTAACATCAAAAGATGGAGCATTTAGTCTGAATTCCAAAATGGTATGATACTTGCTAGATTACTTCTTAGTTGAGGAAAATAATAATGTTTTTTTAAGTGGAACCGGATTTCAGTCCAATTCTGTTTAATTATTGGAAATGGAGCCTAGGCATCTTTGAGTCCACAATTTACAAGTAAATTTTGATTTAAACGGTAGACGGAGAGTGACGTTATATTGCCTAGTAAGAGTGAGACAGATGGTGACGCTAAGTGGGAGCGAGATAGATAGTGACGCTACTTTTATGCGAGAGTGAGACGAAATAAAAGATGCAAGTTTGAAATATAATTAAGACATTGGATTTGTTCAGTTGACTTTAATTTAATTAGATTTACAAGCAATTACAGCAAATGTTCAAATTGCTGGCTTTCAGCTGCAATGCAAACGAGGTAAACATGTGGACGGGAATTTTGAATGGTAGAGTTATTGGTCCATTTGAGCTGCCGGAGAACTTAAATGCCCAGGTTTATTAGGACTTCTTACAAAATCAATTATCAGATTTATTGGAAGAAGTGCCACTGAACATTCACGGCAGCATGTGGTACCAACAAGATGGCTGCCCAGCGCATTATGCTCCCACAGTTCGGGAGTTCCTCGACCGAGAATACCCCGATAGGTGGATTGGGCGGGGTGGTACAATTTCGTGGCCTGCCCGTTCATCCGATTTAAACCCCATAGATTTCTTTTACTGGGGAACGATAAAGGAGATTTAGCCGAGCTGCACCAAAGAATTACAGAAGCCGCTGAATACATTAACTCAAGAAGTTATACCCGTCTTATTACGCTATCATTTTTAAGAAGATGTAGAGCATTGCAGCTGTAATTTCTAATTAAATTAAAGTCAACTGAAAAAATCCAATGCCTGAATTTTATTTCAAACTCTACACCTTTTATTTCGTCTCACTCTCGCATAAAAGTAGCGTCACTATCTATCTCGCTCACACTAAGCGTCACCTTCTGTCTCACTCTTACTAGGCAAAATAACGTCACTCTCCATCTACCGTTTAAATCAAACTTTACTTGTAAATTGTGGACTTAAAGATGCCTAGGCTCCATTTCCAATAATTATACAGAATTGGCCTGAAATCCGGTTCCATTTAAAAAACATATTATTTTCCTCAACTAAGAAGTAATCTAGCAAGTATCATACCATTTTGGAATCCAGACTAAATGCGCCATCTTTTGATGTTACTTGCCAAAACAGTGTAGTACATTTTTTTTCAAGTACAGTCGGTTGAAGTTGGATGATGTAATTATTTTGAACTTAATGTTGGGCAGACATCCAACATTTTATTTAAAACTGAGGCAGTTATGTTCTAATTTTGAACTGTAGTTCACAGAAGGGTTATTCATGATTACATTACAGAAAAAAGACTGACGAAAAATTAATATTTGTAGACACAGGACTTGAAATATCATCACAGGATGTCAGTTTTTCCTTTTTGCGCGTATGTTCTGGGGAACATCGCGTTATAGTTTTGCCCAAATGTCTGTAACTTTCGAATTTTTTGAAAAAAATGGTCTCAAACGATTGAGTTCGACTCCCCAATGAAGAATTCGGGGTCAAATTTGATTCTGTCCGGCCGGCCGGCCGGCCGTCCGGCCGGCCGTTGCCACGATAACTTGAGAACGAAAAGAGCTAGCGACTTGAAATTTTCAGGGTAGGTGGCGCATCCCAATACGACGGACAAGTTCGTTAATGGGCATAATCGGCCGAGTGGTTTCCGAGTAATAACTTTGTTTTCAACCAATATGAATCCGATCAAATTGAAACTTGGTGGGTAGTTGTAAAATATGACCCTAAGCACGTTTGTGAAATTTTGTGCGAATCGTATGGCTAGAAAATTTTAAAAAAATTATTAAAAAATATTTTTGTTGTCACGATAACTTGCGAACGGAATGAGATAGCGGCTTGAAATTTTCAGGTTAGGATGTGCACCAGAACGCGACATTTCAGTTTGTTTATGAGCATAATCGACCAAACGGTTATAGAGTTAAAGCAATCTGAAATTTTCTGAAATTTGGTGGTTTTTTGTTCCTCATTAACTCGAAAAATACTGAACCGATGGAATTCAAACATTGTTATTAGTTGTAGAATGGCAACGCGAAAATGTTTGCAAAATTTGGTGAGGATAGCATTTGTAGAAAATTTTTAATAAATTTAAATAAAAAAAAAAAATTCTATATATCAGTAACTATTCGTTTGAAATTCATGAAATTTTGCAAGAGTCTTCATAACCTAACTCTACTGCCAAGTTTCAAGTTTTAATATGATCGGTTAAATATTGTTGGAGATTCGAGCATTCTTGTGCGAGTTCAGTAGTACCGATTTGGTGTAGCGTAAGGCTCCGAAGAAACGATCGCTCGACCCGGACTTTTGCCGTCGAGTCGACGAAGACGAATCGATTTGTGTTTTTCCCAAATTTCGTTCTTCTAGGTTGAGCCTAAATATACTAATTCGATACAAGTTTCGGAGGTTTTGAGTCCGACGATTTTCCATTCAAAAAGTCAATCCAAGAAACGTCAGAATTAATTTGAGAGACGTGGTCGGAAATTTTCGAAAGCGAAACTGACGATTTAGGCCTTTTTGGGGCGTGAAACTTGAAGAAAATGATAGATAGCTTTTGCGCGTATGTTCTATTTTCCACTTCTGTATTGGACACCCTTAATCGAATTTACCATGGTAAATTATGTTGTCCATTCTCCTGTATTGGACACTTATTTTATATTTAAAACTCTAATTAGATCTTTGAAATACCATTGAATGAAGAAATTCTTGTAAGTTAACAAAATATCTTTATTTGAACAATAAAAATGCATCATTTTATTAAAATGATAGTTAGACTATCCAATTGCTTCTTTTCTTTATAATATTTTAGCTGTAAGTCAGTATAGCTTAGAACTTTTAAAGTAACGTCCTACAATATTAATTTAAATGATATTATAAATAAAAAATTGGTTCAAGCACTGACGTGAAGTCAGGAGCTTTTGCGCGTATGTTCTGTTGTCCATTCTCCTGTATGGGACACTTTTAATCGAATTTACCATGGTGAATTCTATTGCCTATTCTCCTGTATTGGACACTCTTAATCGAAAAAAAAAAATTGGTTCAAGCACTGACGTGAATCAGGAGCTTTTGCTCTTCTTAATCGAATTTACCATGATGAATTCTATTGTCCGTTCTCCTGATTGGACCCTCTTAATCGAAAAAAAAATTGGTTCAAGCACTGACGTGAAGTCAGGAGCTTTTGCGCGTATGTTCTATTGTCCATACTCCTGTAATGAACACTATTCTTAATCGAATTTACCATGATGAATTCTATTGTCTATTCTCCTGTATTGGACACTCTTCTCAATCGAATTCACCATGATGAATTCTATTGTCCATTCTCCTGTATTGGAGACTCTTCTTAATCGAATTTGCCATGATGAATTCTATTGTCCAGAATGGACAATAGAATAGGAGTATGGACAATAGAACATACGCGCAAAAGCTCCTGACTTCACGTCAGTGCTTGAACCAATTTTTTTTTTCTAATACCTATAGTTTGAAAAGTACATGACAAAGATTTTTTTTTATATTTTTCTGATAACTGTTATGACTTGGCCTATCGCCCGTTACCGGCTTATCGTTGATTTCTGGGACACCCTGTATATGATCATGTTGGCAACGTCGCGCCGGATTGTTATGACCTTGATGATATTTCAGCAGGACCAACCTGCCTGTGTTTTAGTAACAAAAACGCGATAGACCTAAATCATGGCCAACCGGGAGACTTTATAAAAGTGAATGCAGTATATATTATGTTATTATGTATAGAATAATTCACAGTAGACCCAGGGCAACAGATTTCAATCCCCAGGGACGAGTCCGTGATAGATAATTAATTTTATTTCATACTGAATGAAAAAAAAATCGACTATTGAAAATTCGACAATTTGAAAACTTGGCAATGGTCGGTTTGTTTTTGCGCGTATGTTCTGGTGAACATCGCGTTATCATTTTGCCCAAATGTCTGTAACTTAGGAATTTTTTTACGAAAATGCTCTCAAACGAGTTGGTTTGACTCCCCAATGAAGAATTCGAGGTCAAATTTGATTATGTCCGGCTGGCCGTCCGGCCGTTCGGCCGTTGCCACGATAACTTAACGATAAATTATTAAAAAATATTTTTGTTGTCACGATACCTGAGAACGGAAAGAGATAGCGGCTTTAAGATATCAGGTTAGGTTGTGCATCTGGATGCGACGTTTGAGATTGTTTATGAGCATAATCGGCCAAACGGATTTAGAGTTATAGCCATCTGAAATTTGGTTGTTTTTTGTTCCTTATTAACTCGAAGAATACTAAACCGATTGAATTCAAACATTGTTATTATAGTCTAAGATCCCGCTATACAACGACCTTCACCGAGATGCTTATTTAATGAGACGTATTTTTTATGTTATTAAATATGCCAATAAATATATCCTATATGGGTTGCCTAACAAATTTCAGTCCAGAGTATTTTTAATTAATAATTTAAAAAATTTTTTTTTTTTAAACATGGCACCGGTGTGATTATTAAATAAATTTGATACCAATCGAAAGTTTGAAGCACATAGAATATGACGACGTTAGGTTGCCTATTTTTTTCCGGTCACAACCACGGGTTGCCAGGTGTAAGCAGGTAAATCTATACTAGCATTTTGCAACGGTCTGATTATTGAATCAAACTTAGATAAAATGAAAGATTATTTCATATGGAACACGGTGGTATAGGGTTGCCTGCGAAAAATCAGTCCCGAATTACGGTTGTCGAATTTTAAATAATAAAATATCGCTGCGAGTGAATGTGTGTGAGAGAGAGGTCCCATACCAACCATCCCATGCGGTAGAAAAGGACGCAGCGTAGCAGCTGTTTAAAGTCCGCCCATTTAAAGAAGGAGAGTGCGCATGCTATTTGTGCTTGGAAATGAAAAGGATAGCGATAGACTCGTATATGCTGTGCATTATTTTGGAGTAGTTAATTATTATTATACAGAAATAGTTATTTGATTTTTTATTTTTTAATCAATTAATTATTTATCTATGTTTATTGTTTATGTGACACTAAAGTATATACACATCTTTAGTAAAAAAGACAGTTAGAGTAAAACATATATATTACTTATCTGGCAAATTTTATCTTTATTATTGGGAGCCGAAATAAAAACAACAATTAAAAGAATACTTCTGTTTATTGAAAAAAATTTAAAATACAAAAATTTTTAAAATTATTCAGGTTCCGAGTCATCGGACTTATAACTCGTTTCATCCTCAGCAACTGTAGCACAGGAATCGACACTAGAATTCAACTGTTGTGGTTCTTCTTCAGCAGTAGATACATCGGTATGCTCCTAAAAAAAAAACAATTTTTGCGATTAAATGAAAATGTTTGATTATAAATTTTAAAAAATTTTTGATAAGAATAGTTGATTTAAAACATCCTCATTTAATTATTCCAAAAAAAAAGGAAATCAGAACATTTTCTTGTTCAATTTTCAACTACCGTTTTTTAAGTAAATTAAAAAAAAAATATGTGTGTCGAAAATTAACGAAACCATAAGTGAGTTTTACTAGCAATTACTTCAACATGACAAAAATATAAAAGATGTATTAGCTTAGATAATTTTAAAGATTCAATTATTATGTACTTACTGTATATTCAGCGATAAATTTAAGAAATTCTTCGTTATATTTTTTATTCAAAACAGTCACTTTTTTGTAGCACGTGGTATGATAACGTACAAATTGGTGTGACGCACTGGGTAGCTCAACAAAATTGTATTTAAAATTTTTTTTTTACGAAAAGCTAACTTTAATGCACAGTTTTCAAAAGTTTCATCATCAAAATCTATCATTCCGTCATCCGAATCACACAAAAAACACTTTTTGGCCATTTTTTCCAACAATAAATAGCAGCACGTTTTTTCACTTGTATCTATAGCGACAATCTACTCCAAAATAATGCACAGCATATACGAGTCTATCGCTATCCTTTTCATTTCCAAGCACAAATAGCATGCGCACTCTCCTTCTTTAAATGGGCGGACTTTAAACAGCTGCTACGCTGCGTCCTTTTCTACCGCATGGGATGGTTGGTCTGGGACCTCTCTCTCACACACATTCACTCGCAGCGATATTTTATTATTTAAAATTCGACAACCGTAATTCGGGACTGATTTTTCGCAGGCAACCCTATACCACCGTGTTCCTTATGAAATAATCTTTCATTTTATCTAAGTTTGATTCAATAATCAGACCGTTGCAAAATGCTAGTATAGATTCACCTGTTTACACCTGGCAACCCGTGGTTGTGACCGGAAAAAAATAGGCAACCTAACGTTTGCATATTCTATGGGCTTCAAACTTTCGATTGGTATCAAATTTATTTAATAATCACACCGGTGCAATGTTTAAAAAAAAAAAATTTTAAATTATTAATTAAAAATACTCTGGACTGAAATTTGTTAGGCAACCCATATAGGATATATTTATTGGCATATTTAATAACATAAAAAATACGTCTCATTAAATAAGCATCTCGGTGAAGGTCGTTGTATAGCGGGATCCTATACTATTAGTTGTAGAATGCCAACGCGAAAATTCTTGCAAAATTTCGTGGGGATAGTATTTATAGAAAATTTTTGAAAAATCATTGAAAATTGAAAAAACAATTCTATATATCAGTAACTAATCGTCTGAAATTGCTGAAATTTTGCAGGAGCCTTTAGAACCTAACTCTACTGCCAATTTCCAAGTTTTAACACGATCGGTTAAATTTTGTTGGAGATTCGAGCAGCCTTGTGTGAGTTCAGTAGATGGGTGATAGGGAGATAGGTTCTTGCAATTTTCAGGGTAGGTTGCGTATCAGAAGGAGAGAGCTGAGTTCATTTTTGGGCATAATCGGTCTAACGGTTTCCGAGCTATACCCACCTGGAATATTTTTTCCTTGATAACTCAAAAAATAAATATTCGATCGAATTGAAGTTTGGTAACTAGTAGTGGAAAATCAACATGAAGACGTGTTTAAAATTTTGTAAGAGCCGTACTCCTAGAAAATTCGAAAAACCTGACGAAAAAAAAAATTTCAAGAACCGTACCCCTAGAAAATTTCAAAAAAATCACAAAAAAAAAAGTTCAAGCACTGACGTGAAGTCCGAAGCTTTTGCGCGTATGTTCTATTGTCCATTCTTCTGTATTGGACACCTTTAATCGAATTTACCATGGTAAATTATGTTGTCCATTCTCCTGTATTGGACACTTAATTCGAATTTATCTTGGTATATTCGAATTAAGACTGTCCAATACCGGAGAATGGACAACACAATTTACCATGGTAAATTCGATTAAGGGTGTCCAATACAGAAGAATGGACAATAGAACATACGCGCAAAAGCTTCTGACTTCACGTCAGTGCTTGAACCAATTTTTGTAAATACATTAGAAGGAGTTAATGATCTATAACTGTTTAGTATAACCCCAAGGCAGTTATAACTATTTTTATAGTTACGGTAACTAAGAGTTAATTTCTTCATAATGCATCAGTATGAAATAAATTAAAATATATTACTTTTGACTATAAACTGAAATCAAAATGAGCAAAAAAGCGAAAAACTATGAAGAAAGTCCTGAAAATATGAAGAATAATTAGCAGTAGGCATTTTAAACATAAGGGAATAGTTAAAAAAACACATTGTTCTGAATACACTTAATTATATAGTATATACTAATATATCCAAAAAGGGTATGAAAATTGGATCAAACACTGATGTGCAGTCAGAAGCTTTTGCTAGCCTGTTCTATTGTCTAGTCCACGCACCTATTGGACTCTACTACCAAGTTTGCATCGAAATATACCGTTTTCTCAGCTTTTATAAAATATGAATACATTACATACCATTTTAACGATAGACTTCATTAACGTCTACGATGACAGAATTTTTGATTCTATTTGAGTTGAAATAAGAAAAAAGTTCCGCCTCAAGTATCTCCAGGAAACGAAATTCCGTGAAAATTAGTGGGTCGGATTCTACAAGTAATCACACAGTTTTAATTGGATCAGATTTGTATATTTTGAATTATAGAAAGTAACAACTAAATTTTAGATGAGTATAACCTCGAAACAGTTTGGCCGATTATGCCAATAATTAACAAACTTTGCATTCGGATACGCAACCTACCCTGAAAATTGTAACTCTACTACAGCTTTGTGAGCCATCTAAAAAAGAGGGGAATCTTGCAGCAACATCAAGAGTCAGAGGGGATAGAAGAAAAAGCTCAAGAGCAGGTGAGAGATGCTCCAAACCAACAGCAACACTTGCCGAATCAAAGGAGAAGGACAGGATGAGAGGCAAGTGAGAGATGCCGCAAAAATCCATCCTCTCTTGCCTGGATTATGATTTGAAGGAGTCGCAGCATCGGACACGGAGCAGGTGAGAGCTGCCCCACTCTGAGCCAAAAATTCCACATAGGCCAGGAGAGATGTTTAAGAGCTAGTCGTCAATAGAAGAGAAGCATTTGACGCTGCAGTAGGGAATCCTAACTTATGGACCACAAGCCTGAAATCGAGACTCCCCGCTGAAGATCTAGCCGTGATGAATTTTATGATCGACGGTCACCTTAAGGAGAAATGTTCGCTAGAAGATATCGAAGCTGTAGTGAGAGCTCCTACTTCACTTCTGTGCCCACTAGGAAGAACAACAACAAAGGAGGACAAGAAAGGAGAAAGGAGGACAAGAAGGGAGAAAGGAGGACAAGAAAGGAGAAAGGAGGGCAAGAAAGGAGAAAGGAGGACAACCAAGGAGGTCAAGATTGAAGCTAGACAAGAAGATAAGGAACGTGAGGCAGCAAGCATCTTGGTACCAATATATCATAGATGTTATGAAAGGATAACTAAACCGAGATAGAAAATATAGGACATGATGGGTCAGCTAATAACAGAAATATCAACGGAAGAGATTAGACATGCATTTAATGACAAGCATAATTTAACAGCACCTGGACTGGATGGCGTTCAGAACTACTGGTGGAATAACTTTCCAGCTACCCACCAACACCTTGCTAGATTATTCAGTGAGATAGTTATTCACTGTGGGCCAATTCTTTCATGGTTCGTAGAGAGCAGGACTGTACTGATACCGAATTCTGGTGATCTAGGACAGCCAAACAACTACCGCCCAACCACGTGTCTCACCAAGCTGTATAAAATTCTTTAACATCGGATTCTGGAGTCAATTGGACCAGTTTTTGAATCAAATCCACGAACAAATAGTAGCAAGGAAAGGAGTACAGGGGTGCAAGGACAATCTCCTTATAGACAAGAGCATTTGTCACGATGCGAGACACTAAAAGCGCAACCTACATACATCATGGTTGGATTACGCGAAGGCATTTTGCACATTGGCGCACAGCTTGATACTACGGCTGCTAGAGATGCTCAAAGTCCAGCCCAACATCGTCCATGCGAAGGAAAACATCATGGAGTTATGTAGGACTAAGTTTGCCGTTCGATCCGCTTAAAGCAGATGGGTGAGATATAGACGAGGCGTATTTCAAGGAGATGCGCTTAGCCCGTTATTGTTCTGCATAACACTTCTTCCATTAACAACTGAGTTGAGGGCAAGCATAATAGGATACAAGGTAGGGCCACCAGGCAGAAGAGAACATCTGATCTGACATATCCTCTACATGGATGACTTAAAACTGTACGCTTCTTCCAAGGCAGCACTACAAAAACTTCTGGATATCGTTTCGAATACACCTCAGCAATAGGAATGTCATTCAGTTGGGACAAATGTGGTGTTTTTCATCAAAGCAGAGGAAGAACTGAAGAAAGAGGATAAGACATCGACGTAGAAGGGGGCACTCGACACCACGAACAGGAAGATACATAAAAATTTCTTGAGATTAAACAACGAGGTGCTCTGGAGACAACCCAAATCAATGATGATTATAAGCTAGCTACAAAAGAAGATCCGAGAAATTTGGAAATCACAGCTGTTCGGGAAAAAATGGGTTCAAGCCCTGTGGACAGGAGCTTTCTGGCGCTCTAGTCCAAACAGACAAATTATATCTCCGAATGTATTGGTTGCTCAGAGTTGAGAACAACATCAATGTATTCTTATGATAGAACTGCATCATTAAGGAAATTCAATTCGAATAATAGTTTATTTATCAAGATTAAATGAGCAATCTGAGAATGAGAACTGCACCATGGAAGAAACCAAATTAAAATAGCTTAAATGAATTTGACTCTCTCTAATAGAACAGGATGACATGTACGAGTATGAACACAGATCATATAATAAAGCTTAGATAGAATAATTATAGCATTCTGCGAAAACATAGAAGTACGATTCATTATTGAAATTTAGAACTTCATCTTAGCAGAAATTGAATTCATACATCATAGAAGAATTTAAGTTCACCAAGAGTGCCAAAAATTATCAATCCAAAACCAATAGACGAATTCTACCCAACAACGAACTCATCCGAGATATTCAATCCTCAATTCTATAATGAACGATAATATATATCTTTCCTCAAATCTACTCCAATACACCAATATTCCAGTTTTGTTTTTAGTGGAGATATTCTGAACTCAATATTATTAACTTACCATTACCATTCCCTTCATCATGAAAATATCAACCAACAAAAAGTATGATAAGTATCATTATATAATTCTCATATTGATACCATTACTGGAATGAATGACAATGAGACAACGTCAAAGTTGACATTATAACAATTCATAGAATAGCCACAGAATAATTCTATCATTGAAATTTTGAAAAATCATATCTCCGAAAGTATTAGTTTGTTAGAGTTAAAAATGATATGAATGCATTCTTATGGTAAAACTGCTTATTGAAAAAAATTGATTTGGAATTCGTTCTGAAAAAAAAAAATTTTTTTTTGTTACTCCGAAACCATCTGTCCGATTTTGCCCATTAACGAACTTAGCCGAGATATTTATCCACCAAACTTACTCTGAAAATTTCAATTGTCTAGCTCATTCCGTTCGAGAGTTATCGTGCCTACGGCCGGACGGCCGGACCGGCCGAACATAATGAATTTCGACCACGGATTCTTGATCAGTGAGTCGAACCAAATCGTTTAAGACCATTTTCATCGAAAAATTCGAAAATTACAATCATTTGGGCAAATTGATAAGCACTCAGTTCCGAGGAACTAGAGCGCCAAAAAGAGTATCTGCTACGAACAGCTCAGCAGTCCTGATAATCACCTACTCGTTAGTTAACTCGACAGTGAATGAAATTCTCGAGCTAGACAGAACCACTCGTAAAGTGATGAACATGAATCGTAGTCTGCAACTCAAGTCCCATCAACAAACATTGGAAATGGCAATAAGGATATTGAGAAGTGAAGGCTCGCTTCTGAAAATGATGACTCATCATGAAATCAGGAACCAAAGAGCTTTCCTATTTAGGGCTGGTCAGAGAGCTTTGCAGAGCACAGTATAACTAGAATATCCATCGATCATGACCTAGCAGAAATGCCTATCACGCCAACAGACCAAAGAAGAGTTGGCAGAGAGATAAGACGGGCACAACTGAAGACACTATTCAAAGATCACATGAGTAAACACCCGCACTCCATATATTTCAGGAGTTTGAAAGATCAGGGCCTTTGTTATGGCTTGTCAAGATGGGGTGATAATAACTAGATGGTATAAAAAGAACATCATGAAAATGGACACCTTCAGAATGTGCAGAGCATGCTATGCACATTATGTCTGCTTGTAGAGTCCATGCTCCATCAGGATATGTGAAAATACACAACGCAGAACTCCCAATTCTCTACTTGCATCTGAGAAAGGTTTATATGGTATAGACAACAAACCAGTACTACCATAAGTTGCTCTGTAAATTGAAACAGTTGTTGAAAATCACAGAGCTCGCATCTACTGGAACTATGCGATTCCAATAACTTGGCAGATCCACGCCATAAAGCCAGATATACTCCTACTGGACACAGAACTCAAGGAATTGTTTTTCGTCGAATTTTACTCCCCCGCAGAAAATAATGTGGTGATGAAAGAAGAACAGAACAGGGAAAAATACAAAGATTTAATGTTCGAACTGGGGATCCTGTATCCAAGGCGTAGGGTTAGGATGTTCGCTCTGATCACAGGATGCCTAGGTGGAATGAGAGCAAACTACGTGATCGAATTGAAGATTTTTCCGGCCTGCAAATCTCTGGCCGAGGATTTAGCGCACAAAATGCAGAAAGCGGTGTTGCTCGGATTACTTCGAGCCATCAGGTCCCCTCAAATGTGAAGGCCGCTTGCAGCTCATCTCTTTTGTTGAGGGACGTTGAAAGGGCAGGAACTACTCCAAAGAACGTGCGAGAGGTTTTGTCGTAAGTAACCAATCAACAACTGGAGTCTCACACTCCTGAGAGAAGCGGACCGTCTCAGGGCGGACTTATAAAAGGTTTTTCCTCTCAAGCGGAAAAAAAATGAAATAAACTTTATTTCATAGTATGTAACCATTAAATATATCTTAATGCAGCCCTGGTGTACTGCGACTTATAACATGACCATAGTTCGAATTTTTTACCGAAAACAGTCTTAAACGATTAGGTACAACTCTCTGATGAAGAATTCGAAGACAAATTTGATTTTGTCCGGCCAGCCTTTGCCACGATAACTTGAGAACAGAAAAAGTTAGCGACTTGAAATTTTCAGGGTAGGTGGCCAACCAAATGCGATGGATGAGTTTGCTTATGTGCATAATAGGCCCAACCGTTTTTGAGTAATAATTTTGTCATCAACCAACATCATCATATGGATTAACCAAGGGCATTATATTATCACCCAAAAATTATAATATCCTGTAATCCTCATAATTCTACGATAGCAGAGGTTATTTAATTGGTCATTTTGCATTCAATCATAATTTGTTTTCTAGAAAAACTTGAAATAAATATGACATGTCTTTTCGAGATGACATGTATGTACACAGGTCGTGAACTTCATAGATACAAATACGGACGTTAATTTTCGATTAAAGCATTCTCTGAAATCATAAAATTACGATTTTTTATTGAAATTTTGAAAAGTCATATGTCTGAAAATATTAGCTTGTTCGAGTTCAAAATGATATCAATGGATTCTAATGATGAAACTGCATCTTAAAACAAATTGAATTTGAAATTTGTAATGTAAAAAAATTTGTTTTTTTCGTTACTATGAAACTATCAAGGCGATTTTGCCTCATGAACCTACTCTGTAAATTTCAACTGCCAAGCTCTTTCTGTTCGAGAGTTATCGTCTTAACGGCCGGACAGAATAGATTTTGACCACGGACTCTTGATCAGGGAGTCCAGCCAAATCAGTTAAGACTATTTTCATCCAAAAATTCGAAATTAATAGACATTTGCGCAAATCGATGAGCACTCTGTTTCGAGAAGAGCGCCAAAAAAGAAAACAAATATTTTCCAAAATGATGCTAGATACGTCGATGACATCTTGGCAATTGTTGATGAAAATTTTTATATTAACGAATTTAAAATTATCTGAAATAATAAATAGGTACCCATCTATTAGGTTCACCTTCGAAAAAGAAGAGGTCAGCTACTTGCCATTCTTATATTTGAAATTATCAAGAGATAAATCAAATTTAATCAGTTTTGACAATTTTAGAAAACCTACCAATTCTAATATTCACATTATTTCGTCTAATTCGGTTGCTCCCTGGTCACATAAAACAGCCAGCCTACATTTCCTCGTCAGCCGGTTATTTAATATTCCGCTAAGCAATGTAAACTTATTATCAACAAACTAAAAGATAAAATTGTTCGTGGAGTCCCTCCACGCGGACGAAGTGAAACTTTGTATTGTGGAAATGAAAATAGGAAGGGGTAGAAAACTACGCTCATGCGTTCGAGTGCCACGCATTCACTCTCACTCTGTGTCTTTCTACCCCCCCCCTCCCCAGGAGCGTTGAACGTTTAACGCAACAGTGCTTCCATACCCCCTCCACGGTAGCGTTAAACGTTTAACACAACCTTGTACAAGTACGTATTTCTTCTAATTTCACCACGCTCACACTGTTTACTTCGCTGCACAGCAAGTATACCACTCGCATGTGCTTGAGATATACCGACTCACTATTTTTCTCACCCCTACTTTCTATCTTTGTGTACCTGTCTTTATCTCTCCCTCTTGCGTCGGAATAGTGGACGTTACTCGTTGCTAACGCTCGCGCTGGCCTGTAAGAGGTATACTACTGGCATGCGTTCGAGTGCCACGCATTCACCTGTTGTGGACGAAAGTGTATGTACTTTTGTAGTGAACACTTATAGAGAAGCTAAAGGCAAGGAGAAAAGGATGGAAAATGCCCTCGTAAGCACGTAAGAGATTTTGCGAGTTAGGAGAAAATCGGTTGTCTTCTGTGTAGGCATTTGTTACTTTGTCCATACGCCACCTTGAGCAGATCACTGTTAATTTTTAATCAACAGTGAATGGCTGCTTCTACTCTCCTAAAATTCTCGGAAATCTAGAAAATTTATTTGCTATCCCCGGGATTGAGCCTTAGACTTCCGGTTTTGAGTACAATACTCTAGCACTGTGCTAACGTGACTACAAACTGGAAGCACTACGATAAGAAATATTACTGCATAATTTGTTGTGATTCTTCTTCAAATTCTAATCAAAGATAACAGTATATAAAATTGATGTACCATTTGTAAATATTCGGATCACGTCAAATTTTTAGATACAGTTGATAAGGACTTTTATGTGTGTCCCAACTGTGAGTCGGATGGGTGATGAATAAGATTACTGATGAATATGAATTAATAGAAATGAGTAGGCGGTGTACTTCGATGTGTTTAATTATAAAAGTCGAAAACCGAGCGCTTTCGGTCTGTCTAACAGACCATCATCAGGGTTTTCCTGGAAGGATAAGTATATTTATACAAACAAACAATTCAAAACAAAAATTAAAAATTACCTGTCCAGGAACTAACGCAGACGACAAAGAAGTGCATTAATTGACATTGGTAGGTATTTCGAATTACATAAACTTTTTTAAAAACCTCTGGAGAGTTGATATCCACAGCACAAAATTGAAAACAAAGGTTTAACCTAATAACAGTAATAACAACTATGACCCCGAAAATTGCGCCATGCCAGTCGTCGAAGTGACGAACGGGAGCTAACTTCATACAGCGTAGCCGCAGTGACAGTCAGTCGTCGAAGTGACAACCGGGAGCTAACTTCATACAGCGTAGCCGCAGCGACAAGGTGGGAAATTGTCGAAGTCACATCACATGTATGTTATATGAAACACCAAGAAACAAGCAACAAATATGGTAGGGACCTCAAGGCTCAAAACAAACTCTTGAACAACGGAGTGAAATAGCTATTCAAGTTCAGATTTATCTGAGTATTGACGCAGTTTGAATTAGAGCGCATTTCACGACTTATTTCTATGTCTTCAAAAAGGTTCATCCTGATATTGCGTCTGCTGGTTTTTATGTTGTGGAGGATCTTTGAGTTGCGGTTGGGAATGAATAAATTACAAAACCTTGAAATGAGAGATAGCTATATTCTACTCTCATTCGATGTCTGCAACTGATTCACTTCCGTCCCCAGAGACGAGTGTATTCCCCTTGTCTCTGAACTTCTTCAGGGGAGCGACGTTAGTGAGTCTGATACCACGAATATTCTTTCTCTACTTGAGCTTGCTCTATCCCAGGATTTTTTCACTTTTAACGATATGTTGTACAGACAAACTGAAGGATTAAGTATGGGTTGCCCTTTATCATCTTTATTAGCTGACCGGTTTCTTGAAAAAATGGAATCTTCCATCCTGGAGAGATGGACAAGCATAATACGATGGCTTAGATACGTCGACGATATCCTTGTCATTTTGGATGGTTCCTCTGATGACGCTCGCACACTGCTCAACTTTATCAATAACATTCATCCTAAAGTAAATTTCACCCTTGAACTCGAAACTGACAAAAAGATCAATTTCCTAGACCTGTCCATTTCACGATCGAATAGTGGCTCCCTTGACTTCGACATTTATAGAAAAACTACACAGAGAGATCATATAATCCCTGAAAGGTCTCATCACCCTTCCAGTCACAAGATGGCGGCCTTACGTTGCTATATCCACAGAGCACTAAACATCCCCATTTCTGAAGAGAACCGCACGAAAGAATTTAATACAATCAAACAGATAGCCTACAACAATGGATATAGTCCAGTTGTGGTAGATAAACTTATTAACAACGTACAATCTAGAAGAAGACAAGATATGGCTTACCGCACGTTAACATCTGACTCCGATCCAAAATATTTCTCCCTTCCTTACTTAGGACATTTCTCTAACACCATCTCTCATATCCTTGAGAGATCATGCGATGGATTGAAGATTTCCTTCTCCAGTTCCTCTTCATTGAGTAATATTTTGTGGAATTCAAAGGACAACATCAAGAAATTACACTGTAGCGGCATTTATAAATTGATGTGTAACGATTGCGACACCTCATATATTGGACAAACAAGAAGAAAACTAGAGGTGAGGATAAAGGAACATCTGAATAGACCCCAGTCGTCGGCATTCGGTCATCATATTAAATTCACAGGCCACCAATTCAGTCCCACCCGCAACTCAAAGATCCTCCACAACATAAAAACCAGCAGACGCAATATCAGGATGAACCTTTTTGAAGACATAGA
Source organism: Halyzia sedecimguttata (assembly GCA_937662695.2). Lineage (NCBI taxonomy): Eukaryota > Metazoa > Arthropoda > Insecta > Coleoptera > Coccinellidae > Halyzia > Halyzia sedecimguttata. The sequence continues at coordinate 586,367 of OW569416.2, read as the reverse complement.
AATAAGTCGTGAAATGCGCTCTAATTCAAACTGCGTCAATACTCAGATAAATCTGAACTTGAATAGCTATTTCACTCCGTTGTTCAAGAGTTTGTTTTGAGCCTTGAGGTCCCTACCATATTTGTTGCTTGTTTCTTGGTGTTTCATATAACATACATGTGATGTGACTTCGACAATTTCCCACCTTGTCTCTGCGGCTACGCTGTATGAAGTTAGCTCCCGGTCGTCACTTCGACGACTGACTGTCACTGCGGCTACGCTGTATGAAGTTAGCTCCCGTTCGTCACTTCGACGACCGACATGGCGCAATTTTCGGGGTCATAGTTGTTATTACTGTTATTAGGTTAAACCTTTGTTTTCAATTTTGTGCTGTGGATATCAACTCTCCAGAGGTTTTTAAAAAAGTTTATGTAATTCGAAATACCTACCAATGTCAATTAATGCACTTCTTTCTCGTCTGCGTTAGTTCCTGGACAGGTAATTTTTAATTTTTGTTTTGAGTTGTTTGTTTGTATAAATATACTTATCCTTCCAGGAAAACCCTGATGATGGTCTGTTAGACAGACCGAAATCGCTTGGTTTTCGACTTTTATAATTAAACACATCGAAGTACACCGCCTACTCATTTCTATTAACTGCTTGATGTGCACAACCATTATTCCCTATATGAATATGAATTAATTAATTATGTGAACTTATTGAAAATCATACCGTACATTTTCACAATAAAACTTCACGTTACTTGAAAAATGGAACGTCCAGCCCGCCGGTATGGATTTAATCCCATCAAATTTATAACCAAAATTTGCTGATGATTACCTGATGTTGTTTCAGGTCAGAATAATATTCATGAATTTTTTGCCGTTTCAGGGCTTCCACCTCCTCTTCTTTATATTCCAATAAACGGTTTACTAGAAATATTTTCTGACAATGGTATGGATTCCATAATTCCTGTCTTTGATCATTGCTCACACCAGACTTCGATCATTGATGCATAGTGCTTGGGAAATATTCATAAAATTTCTTCCATTTTGGGTATTTTACACCTAGTTCTCTCAAAATATTCATGAATTCATTAGTATCTGCTACATTCATTGATAAATCTACAATAAAATAAATATACGACAATTTGAACATGAAGATAAACTCCAGTTTAACACATAACAAATGTATATGGCTATGTTGACTCATGTGAAGTATGGATTAGATACTCGATTTTGAAATACGTAATAACATTTAATGTCAATATTGGGTGTCCAAATATGCCTCGTCATTTCAATATAGGCGATTATTTGTGAAATAGTTAAATTTCATGAGGTCTGCCCCATATCATAAAAATGACTTACATTTTTTCCTGCACAGACTATTTTTCAATGAGGTTCATTAAATGCTGACTATTGCTATTACTACAGGGTGGGCCATGGTCAAAGCTACCCTAGACTTTTACAGAGAATGGGACGAATTACTTTATTAAAAATTTGAAAACTGCTCCATCGATCTAGAATATTTTCAGCACTGCAGTATTGCCGCTTATATACTAACTGACAAAGAAACTGCAACACCCAGAAGAAGCTGTTTAAATTTTTTTTTTTTTTTTGTAAAACATAGATAGTATAGCAAGAAGTAAATGATTAAAATTTGGAGAAAAAATCGTTAAGGTTTTTTCATGTAAACATTTTTTGTTACTTACATATTGTAGTCGTTTTTTGTTAATTTTTTAAATTTTACAACATACCAGCTGTTCGGGGAGATCCAAAGTCGATGTTCAGTTATTGTTAAAATGCCTAGAGCACGTGTAAGCGGAATTTATCGCCAGCTAAGTGAATTTGAAAGAGATCGAATTATTGGTCTACGAGACGCGAGGTTGTCATTTCGAGAAATCGTTAATCGTACGAACAGAAATCCAACTACTGCTATGAGATGTTGTCAAGCGTGGTTTGCTAATGCCCAAAATCGAAGAAGAGTACGCACCAGACGTCGAAGAGGCACAAATGAAGTTCAAGATCGACGTCTAAGACTTATGGCAATTAGAGGCGGATTTGCGACAACTCGATCTTTGGGTGATGAGTGGTTAGGAGAACAAGGCCATCCTGTAACTGTCCGAACGGTTTACCGCCGGATAAGGTCTTTTGGACTGTATAATTATCGACCTCATCTTGTGTTACCTCTGACGGTTGAGCATCGCCGGCAACGATTACAGTGGTACAGAGAACGTCAACATTGGAATGTGGAATGGCATCAGATCGTCTTTCATGATGAATCTCGATTCTCCTTGGGTACACATGATGACCGAAGAAGGGTTAGACGACGTCGGGGAGGAAGACGTACACTTCAGTTTGATATTGAGCGTCATGTACACCGGAAAGTAGGCGTTATGGTATGGGGTGCTATTGCACATATAACTAGGTCACCTTAAGTCTTTATTAGAGGTAACATGATAGCGCTGCGTCACCTTCAAGAAATTGTGGAGCCATAGGTTCTCCCTTACCTTAACCGGTTCGAGAATCCAATATTTCAGCAAGATAATGATTGACCTCATGTAGACCTTCATTTGTAGATATAATTATTGCCTTCCATTTGAATGATCTTTCAATAAAATCAAATTTGATCGATTTCTATGAAGCTAAAATAGCGAATTTGGAATCAGAAATTCAATTACTTAAATCTGATTCTGATAAGGTCAATGTTGAATTCATGGATATTTCCTACAAGAAACTCTGGAGCAAAAAGTTGAAATTCTCGAGCAGAGAGCAAAGAATGAAAACATACGTCTTATCGGCTGTATGGAATTGCATGGAGAAGATGTTTTCACTCAGGTCAATAATAATAATATAATAATAATAATGATGTTTATTCAATCAAAAATACAAAAATCATAAAATATGGTTTAAATACAAACATCAATTTCTTTCTAACTTAACTAAGACATAGCTGTTAAAACATCAGAAAAATATCTTTTCCGAAGGCAACTCCATTGGCAAGCCAGTGAAACTGTCTTGTTTGGAAAATATATAAACCAGCACAAAAACAAAAGAAAAATCCAATGAAAGAACATGAAGGTGTGCACAAAAACAAAATAAAGTCGGTATTTGGTGTATAAGCCATGGTTGAATAATTAATTAATAATAATCATTATTATGTATGGACATAAGAATTCTTCAGGTCTATCATTTGGGAAACTTCCCATGTCGGCAGCGAAATGAGCCATTCTTTTATTTTTCTCTTGAAGACATTCATAACAACAACATTTCTTACTTGAATTGGTATCTTGTTAAATATAAAACGAGCAAGGTACGTATGAGACCTTTGACCTATTGTTTTCTCAGTTCTCGGAAAAGTGATCCACATTCCCCTATTTCTAGTGTTATAGAGATGATCATTGAAAAATGCAGCCACTAAGTGTTTTCTCTTATATATGGATAGAGCGAGGAAAAATAGATTTCTTGGATCCATAACTCTGGTTTCCATATACATATAATGTCTCTGTTGGAAACCGATAAGGTTTTCTAAATATTATTTTTAGAAGCCACTTCTGTGATATCTGAAGCTTCCTTAAGTAACTTCTCGTCACTCCACCCCAGGCCAATATTCCATAATTCAGATGAGTCTGCGCCAGAGCAAAATAAAGCCTCTTTAAAAGTCCCAAGCTGCAAAAATCTCTCAAAGTTCTAAATCGTGGAATCAATATACGTAATTTTTTTGTCAAGTGGTCCATTTGAAAGTTCCATCTCAGATGTTTGTCCAGGTCTATTCCCAAGTATTTAAATGTATCCAAAACTTTTATTTCATACATATGTCCACTTCTTGTGTAGGATAATGACTGGGAAGAGGGAGCCCTCACAGACGTAGTAGAAAAAGGCATAAGACATGTTTTGTCATAATTGATCGACAGCAGCCTGGAATCAAAAAAATTGACTATCTCAGTGAGATCTTCCTCCACCAGATCTCTAAGCATTTACCAGGTATCAGCTTGATAAGAAATGGCTGCATCATCAGCGAAAGCAGTCAATTTACCCTTAGTATTAATGGAAAAGATGGAATTCAAATAAACTATAAACAATAGTGGACCCAAGATCGTTCCCTGAGGTACACCACAATAAACAGGAGACGAGGTGCTAAAATAATCCCGAACCTGAACACGCTGACCCTTATTTGACAAGTAACTCTTAAACCAGTCCAAAGCTCGATTTCTAACTCCACATTCCTCCAATGCTTCCAACAATTGTCCATGATTCACGGTGTCAAATGCTTTTGTTAAATCAATAAATAAACAGAGACATGGCTTAGCAGAGTCAAAGGAGCGATAAATGTTGGCTGTTAGTTGTGCTACAGCATCCTGTGTTGACTTTCCTTTTCGGAAACCGAATTGACTCTCATTCAAAACTTTGCAATTCTCCAGAAATTCAATTGTTCTTTTATGGATTATTTTCTCAAATATTTTTGATACATTAGAAGTAAGAGAAATTGGTCGATAATTGCTCAAATCCCTCCGATTTCCCGACTTGTAGACCGGCCTAATCAAACATTATTTGAGAATATTGGGAAAAACACCACACTGCATTGATAAATTAACCACATGACAAAGAGGAACGAAAATATTTGAAGCGATATTTTTCGGTGTATTTGTCGTTATACCATCCATTCCTGGGGCTTTATCTGATTTTAACGATCTAACAATGTTCAACATTTCAGTTTCATCTGTTGCTTCCAACCTTAGGTCCTTGGGATTCTTATCATTTACCACTTTGAAGTTATTATTCCGATTGATTTTACTAGCCAGAGATGGACCAATATCTGAAAAGTAGTTATTGAAAGCCTCTGCTATATCCTGATCTTTTTCCAGAACAATATTATTATTCTCTATTGGCCCAGGCTCTATTTTATCCTTTTGTCTACCATTTAGGAAATTCCACAATTTCTTTAGCTCACCCTCATACTTTTCAATCTTTTTCTGATATTAATCTCTTTTTGCGATCCCGATGAGTTTTTCCAAAAGATTCTTGTAGGTCCTATATTTATCCAACAGTGACACATCTCGAGGATTAGCTTTAGTTTGCCTGTAAATATTATTCTTTTCATTTACAGACCTGACAATACCTGATGTTATCCATTCCTTGCGTTTCATTTCAGTTTTTTCTCATATCTTTCGACTGTATTTTCAGAAATGTAAGATTTCAAGACAGTTATAAACCTCTCAGTGGACGCATTTGGGTTCTTCTCTTCCAGCACTTCATGCCAATCCTGATCAGCTAACACAGTTCTGGGATAATTTATAAATTTCTTCGGTTTTCTGCATCCCCTCGATGTCATAGATGGATTTCTGATGAACAGTATTATCGGGTAGTGGTCAGTTAGATCATAGTGAAGAACAGCTGCCAGGTTAAGCTGTCAAGGAACTCTTTTTTGACAAATTGAATGTACATGTTAACGATGAGATTGCTGAGGTTTACAGAGCTAAAAATTCGAACAAGAAACATCCTGGTCATCATGTTGTTGTCTTCAAGGATTTGAATTTTAAGAATTTAATATATAAGAAGAAGAAATCGTTGAAGGGTACGAGTATTGTAATGAAGGGGGATTGAACTCATGTAAGAATGAAATAGGTTAAGGAATCGTGTGAAAAGTATGGTTACAAACATGTATGGACGTTTGATGGAGCAGTGTTTGTGAAGTATGGATCTGCTGGAACTTAATGTTTTCAATACTTGGCTGTTTCTTTCTGCACTTATTGCGTGCCGACGAATTTGTATGTTTCGTTTGGGTCATTTAAATATACAATCTTTAGTACCTAAGTTTAATGAATATAAAGTTTTTAATGAGCAGAATAAGTTTGATGTTATTGTATTGTTTGAAACATGGTTAGGGGATTCTATTTATTAGGACAATTTGATGATTTCTAATTATATTTTGAGACGTGATAGAAACACTGATGAGAGGGGTGGTGAGGTTATGTTGTATATACTATATACATAGTAGATATCGATATGAAATGATTGAAATTTCTAATATTTCGAATATAAAGCAGATATTCGTTAAGATAGAACATAAGGGAATTTCTGTTGTTATTGGTGTGGTTTATAAACCGCCACGCTTACTATACAAACTTTTCATTGATGCCTTGGAGTCTAGTTTGAATTATGCATTGCTTAGTTGTGAAAATGTTATATGTGTTAAAGATGTTAATATAAATTTTCTCTTCGATCGTTCACCTTCAGTTAGATATTTCAGTTCTATGCTCTCTTCTATCGGTATGCAACAACTCGTACAAGAACCAACTCATATTACGGCGAATTCTGAATCTCTTATTGATGTTATAATGTGCAATAAAAACAGAACAATTGACTCTACTTTCGTTTGTCCATCTGATTCCTCTCTACACGAATGTATTGGATGTACTGTGAAAATGGAAAAGTCAAAGTTTCAGCCCAGAATTATTACGGTGCGGGACTGTAGAAGATTCAGTGATCAGTTGTTGTTTAATGACATTTTGAATTCGGATTTACCGAATATATTTCATATTAGCGATGTGGATGATAAGGTTAGACTGTTTTCTGAAACGTTGGTGGATCTTTTCGATAAACATTTTCCTCCTAGGGTTGTCAGAATTTCTAAGCGGAGTGCGCCGTGGATGACTGTCGAGGTGAGGGGGTTAATGAAAGAACGGGATAAGGCTGGGAGGAGATATAGGAGTAGCAGATCAAGAGAGGGATGGGAAGAGTATAGGCGTTTGCGAAATGTAGTGAATCATGCGATAGCGAAGGAGAAGCGAAAGTATTTTCGGAATGTTCCTGTATCAGCATCTAGTGGAGAACAGTGGCGGCAGCTGAGGTCTTTGGGGATTTTGAATTTTGAAGATCCAAATGAAATAAATGATTATTTTTGCGTGCGTGTTCCGCAAGGAACAGCGAGCTATCATTTCGTCACAATGTCTGTATTTGTCGAATTTTTTTACGAAAATGGTCTCAAACTATTGGGTTCGACTCCCTGATGAAGAATTCGAGGTCAAAATCAATTCAGTCCGTCCGGTCCGGCCGGCTGGCCGGTCCGGCCGTTAGCACGATAACTCTCGAACGGAACGACTTAGAGCGTTGAAATTTGCAGGGTTGTTTTGTAGCGCAAATATCTCGGACAAGTTCGTTAACGGGCGAAATCCATCGAGCGGTTTCGGAGTTAAGGCAGTTTTTAGTCATAAAGTTTTTTATGAATATTTCCGGAACCGATCACTCAATCTTTTTGAAATTTGGCATCAAATTGTAGAATCATGATGTTTATATGCCTGCGAAGTTTTGTTATGACCTGATGGCCCTAAAATGGCAAAACAAAATTTCAAAATTTTGTTTTCACTATAACTCAAAAAATACTGATCTGATTGAATTGAAACTCAGTAGTTAGATGCCAATGACCAATGCAAACACTTTTGCAAAATTTCGTGAAGATCACGTGACATGAAAAAAATCAAAAAATTACTACTATTTTGCGGAATACTTTGCTTAAAATGCCGGAACCTATTTTTTTGAGGTTCATGCTGCCTTTTCCGGGCATTTTTCGTTGTGCGCATGCGCAGATGAGAAGTCATTTAACTGCTGTAGTTTTCGTCAGAGAGGATTGGGGTTTTGGGTTGGCGGACGCTATTCCTCCATAGAATCCAGATCCCTGATGAGGGTCTGCGCATGCGTAGATTAAAGATGCGATATCTCCCGAACCACTAGTGTTGGAGAATCGGAGTTTTTTGTAAGGTGTGTTATTTTTAGAGGACTTTCAGCCGCGAGTAGATTGCGCATGCGCAGAAGAGAAGTGACTGTTTTCAAATTGGATGGGTTATGTTGGGAGTGCTGAGTCGATATTGTGAGGTTTTAAAAGAATATTCATAGCAATTCAGTTCAAGGACAAGTCAGTTTGGGGGATGTAGCGTTGTTTCCGAGTTAAAGTGTTCGTACCGTGGCCCTGGGGCTAATTTTGAAATTGATGTAATCCCTTACAGGCATTTTTCGTTATGGGCATGAGAAGACCATCAGTGATTCAACTGGTGGTGTTTTCGCAGAGAGGATTAGGGTTTTGGGGTGGCATACGCTATTCCTCTATAGAATCCCCTGTTGAGGGTCTGCGCATGCGTGGATTAAAGATGTGATATCTCCTGAACCACTAGTGTTGGAGAATCGGAGTTTTTTGTAAGGCGTGTGATTTCGAGAGGACTTTTAGCCGCAAGTAGATTGCGCATGCGCAGAAGAGAAGTGACTGTTTTTGGGTTGTATGGGTTATGTTGGGAGTGCTGCGCCGATATTGTGAGGTTTCAAAAGAATATTCATGGCAATTCAGTGCAAGGACAAGTCAGTTTGGGGGATGTAGCGTTGTTTTCGAGTTAAAGTGTCAGTACCGTGGCCCTGGGGCTAATTTCGAAATTGATGTCACTCCTTACGGGCATTTTTCGTTATGCGCATGAGCAGACCATCAGTGATTTAACTGCTGGTGCTTTCGTCAGGAAGGATTGAGATTTTGGGGTGGCGGATGCTATTCCTCCTTAGAATCCCCTGGTGAGGGTCTGCGCATGCGTGGTTTCAAGAAGCGATATCTCCTGAACCACTAGTGTTGGAGAATTGGAGTTTTTTGTGAGGTGTGTAATTTTGGGATGACTTGCAGCCACGAGTATATTGCGCTTGCGCAGACGAGAAGTGAATGGTTTTGGGTTGTTTGGGTTATGTTGGGAGTAATGAGCCGATATTGTGAGGTTTTAAATGAATATTAATGTCAATTCAGTGCACGGACATAAGTCAGTTTGGGGGAAATAGCGTTGTTTCTGAGTTGAAATGTCTGTATGGTAGCCCTGAGGCGAATTTATAAATAACTATATTCGGTAGATGTATATTAAAAAACGTTCGGATTTGGAGAAGAGGCAATTGCTTACCTAACGGAGGTCCCACAACCGCATTTTTTTTGGATCTACGGTAAAGCTAACAGCCAAACTGTATTGATAGCTATATTTGTTAAAGGATCAAAATATATCTCAGAAAGTATTGTTTTCTCAGAGTTGGGAATTATATCAATGTATTCATATGATAGAACTGCATCATAAAGGAAATTCAATTCAAATAATAGTTCATTTATCAAGATTAAATGATCAATCATGAGAATGAGAACTGCACCACATGTTCAAATTTTTATTTTGACACTTTGCGGTAATCTGGTCAATACAAAACTTCACATGCGTATGAAGGTCATGATTCTACAATCTGATGCTAAATTTCAGATAGATCGAGTTATCGGTTTCTGAAATATTCATAAAAAATATTTTTACTAAAATCGGCCATAACTCCGAAACCCCTTGATGGATTTCGTCCATTAACGAACTTGTCCGAAATATTTACGCTCCAAAACCACCTTGCTATTTTCAATCCGCTAACTCCTTTCGTTCGAGAGTTATCGTGCCTACGGCCGGTCGGCTGGCCGGACAGAATCGATTTCGCACTCGGATTCTTGATCAGTGAGTCGAACCAAATCGTTTGAGAACATTTTCAGCCAAAAATTCCAAAATTACAGACACTTGGGCAAATTGATGAGCACTCTGTTCCGAGGAACTAGAGCGCCAAAAAAACAAGTTTCGTATGACAATTGCCCAAAACAGGTTTAAAGTACCTACAAATAGTAGGTATTCCATAAAACATGTATGAAAAAATGGGTTCAAGCCCTGTGGACAGGAGCTTTCTGGCGCTCTAGTTCAAACAGACAAATTATATCTCCGAAAGTATTGGTTTCTCAGAGTTGGGAATTATATCAATGTATTCATATAATAACTGCATCCTAAAGGAAATTCAATTCAAATAATAGTTTATTTATCAAGATTAAATGAGCAATCATGAGAATGAGAAAAGCACCATGGAAGAAATCGAATTAAATCTGGCCAATTTTGCCCAATAACGAACTTAACCGAGATATTCATCTCCCTAAACTACTCTGAAAATTTCAACTACCTATCTCATTCCGTTCGAGAGTTATATCTATGTCTATGGATGAAAAGCAGTCTCACTACTCTCAGATCTCTTACTTCATGTTCAGTTCCGAAATGTAAGAATTTTCTGAGAAAAACTAATTTCGGAGCAAACAACTGAGATTTTTCTCACTTCGCTCACAATTCTTCGAATGATTAGATAATGTCTCAGGAACATCATTTGACATTATGACAATTCATATTCATACATAGAATAATATCATTCTGTGACAACAGTGAAATACGATTTATTATTGAAATTTTGAAAAATCATATCTCCGAAAGTATTAGCTTGTTAGAGTTAAAAATGATATGAGTGGATTCTTATGATAAAACTTTTTATTAAAAAAAATTTAATTTGGAATTTGTTTCGTAAAAAAAAAATTTTTTTTTTGTTACTCCGAAACCATCTGTCCGATTTTGCCCAATAACGAACTTAGCCGAGATATTTATCCCCCAAACCTACTCTGAAAATTTCAACTCTCTAGCTCATTCCGTTCGAGAGTTATCGTGCCTACGGCCGGCCGGACCGGCCGGCCGGACCGGCCGGACAGAATGAATTTCGACCACGGATTCTTGATCAGTGAGTCGAACCAAATCGTTTAAGACCATTTTCATCGAAATATTCGAAAATTACAGACATTTGGGCAAATTGATAAGCACTCAGTTCCGAGGAACTAGAGTGCCAAAAATGGGTTCAAACCCTGTGGACAGGAGCTTTCTGGCGCTCTAGATCAAAAAGACAAATTATATCTCCGAAAGTATTGGTTTCTCAGAGTTGGGAATTATATCAATGTATTCATATGATAGAGCTGCATTATATAGGAAATTCAATTCAAATAATAGTTTATTTATCAAGATTAAATGAGCAATCATGAGAATGAGAACTGCACCATGGAAGAAATCGAATTGAATCTGGCCAATTTTGTCCAATAACGAACTTAGCCGAGATATTCATCTCCCTAACCTACTCTGAAAATTTCAACCACCTATCACATTCCGTTCGAGACTTATTGTGGAAAAACTTTTTTTTAAATTTTCAAATTTTTTTTTTTATACTTTGCGGTAATTTGGTCAATACAAAACTTCACATGCGTATAAAGGTCATGATTCTACAATTTGTTGCTAAATTTCAGATAGATCGAACGAACTTGTCCGAGATATTTACGCTCCAAAACCACCTTGCAATTTTCAATCCATAACTCCTTTCGTTCGAGAGTTATCGTGCCTACGGCCGGTCGGCTGGCCGGACAGAATCGATTTCGCACTCGGATTCTTGATCAGTGAGTCGAACCAAATCGTTTGAGACCATTATCAGCCAAAAATTCCAAAATTACAGACACTTGGGCAAATTGATAAGCACTCTGTTCCGAGGAACTAGAGCGCCAAAAAAACAAGTTTCGTATGACAATTGCCCAAAACAGGTTTAAAGTACCTAAAAATAGTAGGTATTCCATAAAACATGTATTAAAGAAGATGAGTAATAATATGAAAGAAGATGAGTAATAAATAAAAAATTACCTTGTAATCGATAAAAAATTTCCTGATCTACGTTCACCAAATTTTCTCCTCTCTCGAATTACAGTATTATGCTTTCAATATTTACGTAATATTTTCAAACATTTTCGGGTGAGGTCCCCGTTGTATCGCTTAAATACGAGTATTTCAACCCCAATATTTTTGAAGTTACAATATTTCCTTCTGTCAAGTTGACATTATGACAATTCATACATAGAATAATTATATCAATGTGTGAAATAGGATTTACATTGAACGTTTGAAGAATCATATCTCCGAAAGTATTAGCTTGTTAGAGTTAGAAATGATATGAATGGATTCTTATGATAAAACTTCTTATTAAAAAAAAATAATTTGGAATTTGTTTCATCCCCCAAACCCATTCTGAAAATTTCAACTCTCTAGCTCATTCCGTTCGAGAGTTATCGTGCCTACGGCTGGCCGGACCGGCCGGACAGAATGAATTTCGACCACGGATTCTTGATCTGTGAGTCGAACCAAATCGTTTAAGACCATTTTCATCGAAATATGTACTCGAAAATTACAGACATTTGGGCAAATTGATAAGCCCTCAGTTCCGAGGAACTAGAGCGCCAAAAATCAGCCTGAATAATTCAGAAGAAACCATCGTCAAAGTCTGAAGTAAAGAAACTTCTTTCACTCGAAAGAAGAGAACTGAGCCTGGTGACTGGATTACTAACTGGTCACCAGTTCAACAAACATCTGAATAGGATGGGATTGGCCGATAGCGCTCTGTGTCGCTGGTGCAAGAGCATGGAAGAAACAGCTGAACATATTCTGTTCGACTGTAACAACCTTAAAGAATTGAGGGTCATACACCTAGGCAACCCAACACCTACGATTCCTATGGTGAGAGGGACTTCTCCTTTTAAGCTCGCGGCATTCCTGTCAGCGTGTTTTTTGGAATGAGTCTCACAAGTCTATCAAGCGGAAGAACAATGGGCCAGAAGGCCTCAGTTCAGCCTGAGACGGCACCGCGGAAGAAGAAGAAGAACTAGAGCGCCAAAAAGAAAAATATAAAATGAGGCTAGGCTCCTTTTTAGCACTAACTTTCCTAGGCTACAGTTCGCCGGCCGACTTTTCATATTCCATAGGTAGGGGCACCTGAAGATTCCTTGCTTCAGGCGCCAGATTTGTTGGCGCCGGCCCTGTGAATTATATCCCATTTTAATGTTGAATTGTTTACAGATAGCACCACTAGGAGGCCAAGGTGACGGTAGTCAGTACAGTTGCAAAAGGGCAGGATGCGATACGGAAATAAACGGAAATTGCCCAGGAGAACTCCAACTCTGGGCTCAAGGCAATATCGTCGGCTGCAAGTCTGCATGCCTGGCCTTCAACACCGACCAGTACTGCTGCAGGGGTGCCCATGTAGAACCTGAAACCTGAAACCTGTAGGTCTTCTGACTGGCCTCGTAACTACCCCCAGGAGTTCAAGAACTGGTGTCCAGATGCTTACAGCTACGCATATGATGATCACAAGAGTACATTCACCTGTAGAAATGTACCAGTCTATGCTATTACTTTCGGTTAGATCGTTCAGTATTATATGATCGAAGTTATTGTTGAGAGTGAATAAAATTATATATTGTAAATGATTTTTTTTGTGGGTTCTTGGATATGTCCACATTGATGAAAAAATTTAAATCAACAAGTCCAGAGCATTCCTGCCAATAGGGTCTTCATAATAGCTTCCTATAATTAATATAATTATGCATATATTTCACGAGTCAAATAAACCCCAGGGGATTTCATTGATTAGCCGAGAAGTAAGGACAGACGCGTTTCTGGCTTCTTGGCCTTCATCAGTACTCTGTAGCTCCTCAACAAATACAACTAAACTGAACCGTGTTAAGCCTCTCACAGCCGACTTGAGTGGTTATAAAGGGTTTTTCAATAAGAGGTGTTATTTTGAATAGCCCGCTATTTCGGTAGATGTCACTTTTGAAGCTGTCATTTTTTGACATTTGACAAGTAGAAACTACGCCATTAATAAAAATGGAACGATACACGCTTCTAGAACGCATTGAAATTATTAAAATTCACTATAAAAATGATGAAAATTTGGCAGAGACGGTTCGTAAAACTCGAACATTTTTGGGTCGTCGGGAAGCACCTTGTCGGACCGCAATAAAGAAATTGGTGGAAACATTCGAGCTGTTGGGACAAGTTAGTTATGTGAAGAATAAAACCCGTGCACGTAACTCAAGAACAGCCGAGAATATTGCTGCTATAGCCGAAAGTGTTGAAGAAAACCCAGATTTGTCCATTCCTCGTCGTTCTTTGGAATTAGGCATTCCACAAACGTCATTGCACCGTATTTTGCATAAAGAGTTGGGTTTTAAGGCTTATAAAGTTCAGTTAACACAAGAACTCAAGCCGGCCGATCATCAACAACGTCGTGTCTTTGTTGATTGGGTCGTTGAAATGCATGAAAATGATCCGGAATTCCAACAAGCAAAATTGTCACATCTGGGGCTTGGAAAACCCAAGAGATATTGTTGAAAAGCCTCTCTATCCTCAACGTGTGACTGTTTGGTGCGGTTTATGGCCCGGTGGAGTCAATGGACCTTACTTTTTCGAATATGAGGCTGGAGCAACAGTTACTGTGAATGGATGGCGCTATCGAAAGATGATTAATGATTTTTTATGGCCCGAATTGGATGGTATTGATCTGGACAACGTTTAGTTTCAACAAGACGGTGCTACGTGCCACACAAGCAACGAAACCATTGATCTTTTGCGGGATAAGTTTCCGGACCGTGTTATCTCTCGAAGAGACCTTGAGACTTTTTCCTTTGGGGCCACGTGAAAGAGAAGGTCTACGCCAATAGCCCAGCGTCGATTCAAGATCTCAAAGATGGAATTCGTGGGGCTATCGAGGACATAGGACAGCCACTTTGCGATTTGGATATGAAAAATTTCATTAAAAGGATATGGTCCTGTAAGCGTGGTCGTGGTGGTCATTTGCCTGGTGTTATTTTCCACTATTAACGGCATAGCTTCTTCTTCATAATGAAATAAACATCCGATCATTTATATTGAAAAATGGCATTTTTCTTTGAATATCAAAATTACACCTCTTATTGGAAAACCCTTTACATAAACGCCCACGCCACCTACTGTCTGAGCCAGAGAGCTCTGCGGGACTTGTTTCTCGATTAAAATCAAGCGAATGTGGTGGCATATGATTTCACGCTTCAAATTTTCACTAGGGGGGAAAGGCTGAATTCCTTGTCTTGTCTAATAAGTGGCGTAGGCGTTTATGTATAACCGTTCAAGCCGGCTGTGAGAGGCTTAACACGGTGCAGTTTATTTGAATTTGTTGGGAATCTACAGAGTACTGATGAAGGCCAAGAAGCCAGAAACGCGTCTGCTCTTGCTTCTCGGCAAATCATCGAAATCCCCTGGGTTGTGTTCGAATATTAACGCCACTGAGTAGAGTTTTTGAAGGTTTGACAGATTTACTCTGGAGTATACTCTAACAGTGAGAGAAGGTGCCAATATCGAAATATAGGTTATGTTGGTTTAAGAAAGAACCTATTATTATTGTTATTGAGTTAAAATTCGAACGCAACCCTGGGGTTTATTTGATTTGTGAAATATATGCATAAGTATATTAATTATACAAAGCCAATATGAAGACCCTATTGGTAGGAAAGCTCTGGACTTGTTGATTTATTAACAACGGTTATATGTATCCCGCGTTGTATAAGTCTGATCGGGTTCTACTGGATGGCGTTAGAAAGATCAGAATTTTTACTACAAAAACTTTTCTGACAGTTTTATGATCAGTGGACTCAGTTAAGTTTGAGCGTGCGTCAAAGAAGGACACCAGCAAAGAGAAAATATTCTATAGTTTTTCTTCGATAAAGGTGAAAATGCAAGCCAGTCGGCTGAAAATCTAAATAGTGTTCATGGTCCTGATACTGTAACAGCCAATCACGCATAATTTTGGTTTCGTCAATTCCGTTCCCGTAATTTCGATGTCAAAGATGCACCACGCACTGGAAAGCCAATTGGTCGAAAATGTCGATAAAATGATGGAGATTGTCGAGTCCGACCGTCATGTAAGCACTGTTTCGATTGCCCAAGAGCTAAAGATTGACCAAAAAACCGTTTGGAACAATTTTAATAAGGCTGGACTCAAACAGAAGCTCGATGTTTGGGCGCCATACGAGTTATCGCAAAAAAACTCATTGACTGAATTTCCATCAGCAAAACGCTGCTGAAACGCAACAAAGTGACCTATTTCTGAAGCGGTTGATGACTGGTGATGAAAAATGGACCACTCATGACAACGTCAAGTAAAAACGGTCGTGGTAGAAACGCGGTGAACTAGCGGAAATTATGCCCAAGCTAGGATTGATGGCCAGGAAGGTTATGCTGTGTGTTTGGTGGGATTGGCAGAGATCAACTATGAGCTGGTCCCCTACGGCATAACTGTTATCTCGGAACTGTACTGTCAACAATTGGACCATCTGAAGGAAGCAATCGCCCTGAAGCAGTCTGCTTTGACCAATAGGAGGGGAATTGCGTTCCATCAGGACAACGCCAGGCCACATAAATCGATAGTGACTCGTCAGAAGCTCTGGGAGCTCGTTTGGGAGGCTCTTATGCATAAGTGTTTTTATAGGCATGTAAATTCAAGGGTCCAGGTATCTACGTTGCATATGTTGCGTACGTGGGAACAGTCTGTCTACCTTAATGAACCTATCTTATGAAGAAATGACTATTATTATGTTTTGCAGCCACAGACTTCCATGGAAAATTATATGGTCAGGAATCATATAACTGTAGTTATTGACATTTAGGTTAGGACAACTCATCTAATCGATCATTTTGAAATAATTTATTTCTGCTTTAATATGTGGCCAAATCATTTTGAATAATAGTGTTAACCTCCAAATTCGATCCTGTAGGCGGGTACGTTCCTGCATGTGAAAGTGCTCTTGTGGTCGTCGTATGCGTAGCTGTAGGCATCGGGACACCATCCTTTGAACATGGCTGGATAATTCCTTGGCCAATCTGATGCCTTGCAGGTCCAGGGGAAGGCATGTGCGCCCCTGCAACAGTATTGGTCGCTGTTGAAGGCCAAACAGGCTGATTTGCAACCGATAACCCAATTGTTGGGGCCTTTCAGCTGTAATTCCTCGGGGCAATTGTTATTGATAGGATGGTCACATCCAGCTCTCTTGCAACTGTATCGACCACCGTCGGACTGACCGCCGAGTGGCGCCATCTGTGGAAAAGTTTGATTATTTACCCTGAAGAACACCAAACATCCTTCACGAATATTAGTCTAGTCAACAAGTGCTTTTTAGGTCAAAACTTTTGCGTATCTCCGAAAATTATGATTGAGGTGTCGTTCGATTCGGAATGTCATTTATATAGTTTTTGAGAAAATGCTAAGGACGCTCGCAAAAATTGCAATAGTTATATAAACAATTAAGTGAAAAAAAAGAAGGGGTTTTGGTTTTTCGCCAATATCTCAAAAAATATTCAAGATTTTTCAAATTTGAAAGAAGATTCAAAAAAGAAGATATATTTCATAAGAAAATGTCTTTACTCTCGGAACTGTAGAACCATTATTTATAATTTTCCGACAGGGTTGAAAATACGCCCGAAAATGGGTACTCCGGCTTGCGCAAGCCTCGACCCCTTCGGACCTTTCATAAATAAATATTATTTAAACTTATTAAATATGAAGATAAAAAATTCAGACGCCTCCAGAATAGATCAATGAACAATAATCCGTAGTCCAAAAATGTTTATCACGATTTTGCAATTAGTTATCCATTAGTTAATTAACAATTTTTTGTAGCTCGAATATTAACAATGTAAGTGCGATAATTGTTAAACTATTAATCTGAGAATTTTTGTGTTTCGTGGAGCTATTTTTCGAAGATCTTAGAATAGATTCCCGTTGGAAAAATTGAAAAGTTTTTAATTTTCGTTTTGTTATTAACAATTCACTTAAGTGAAAAATTATAAAGCTTCATTAAACATTGAATAAAACTTTTTTTTTATAATATTACTATTGAACCATTTTCTTATGATCAGAAGCCGAAATATGATTTTTAGTAATTTTTATCTCTTATTGATTTAATAATTGTTATAAAAAAATGCTTTGGTTATGCGATAATTTAAAAATTTGTTTCGATTACATAATTCTTGAAGATAATTATGATTTAAAAAAAAAATCGTTTCTTAAAAAAATATTTTTATCACTTGTTACGAAAATTAAGGAACCATCTTTTTTATCTTTATTCATCTTGGCCTTTGATATTAAAAAAAAATTCGATTGTTATTTAAATTTCCATTGTTTATTTAATAAACAATTTGTTATAAGAAAATTAATTATTTCCTTGTATTATTTTTCTATATGAAAAAACAAAAACAACCATGTATGATTAAAAAAAAAATTATTTATATTTTTTATTGATTTTTTTTTTAATACTTGGTTGTTTTTGTTTTTTCGAATTCGAATGAAAAATACAAAAAAATTATTCCTTTGTTTATAACAAATTGTTTATTGAATAAGCAATGAAAACTCAAATAATAATCGATTTTTTTCAATACCAAGATAAATTTTGAATTAAAAAAAATTGTTCCTCAATTTTCGTAACAAATGGTAAAAAAAATTGTTATTTAACAAGTGCGTTTTTAAGAATTAAAAATTTTTTTAATCATAATTATCATCAGGGATTATGTTATCGAAACAAATTTTTGAATTATCTCATAAACAAAGCATTTGTTTATAACAATTATTTAAACAATAAGAGATAAAAATTATTAAAAATCATATTCAAGTAGCTTCTAGTCATAAGAAAACGGATTTTTTTTTTGTAGTTTTCATAGAGTTTATAGTTTTACTTTACTCTGTAACCTTTATAATATTAATAATAATAGTAATATTATAAAAAAAAGTTGTTTCAATGTTTAATAAAGCTTTATAATTTTTCACTTAAGTAAATTATTTGTAAGAAAACGAAAATCAAAAATATTTTAATTTTTCCAACGGGTATCTTTTTTAAAACCTTTGAAAAATAGCTCGACGAGATGAAAAAATTCTCAGATCAATAGTTTGACAATTATCGCGTTGCAATGTCAATGTTCGTGCTACAAAAATTTGTTGATAAATTAATGGATAACTAATTGAAAAATTGTTTTTTTGACCACGTATTATTGTTTATCTATCTATCCTGTAGGTGCATGAATTTTTACAATTTTTTTTTCCATATTTAATAAGTTTAAATAATATTTATTCATGAAAGGACCAAAGGTGGCAAGGCTTGCGCAAGCCGGAGTACCCGTTTTCGGGCGTATTTTCAACCCTCTGGGAAAAATATAAATATTGGTCCTACAAGTCCGAAAGTAATAACTTTTTTTAGGAAATATCCCCCTCTTTTTGAATCTTTCTTTAAATTTGAATTATCTCAAAAAGCTTTGAGATATTGGCGCAAAAACAAACCCCCTTCTTTTTTTTCACTTAATTGTTTACAACTACTGCAATTTTCGCAAGCGGCCTTTGCATTTTCTCAAGAACTATCTACATCCCATTCCGAATCGAACGACACCTCAGTCATAATTTTCGGAGCATACGCAAAAATTTTGACCTATAAAGCAATTGTTGACTAGACTAGACTATAATAACCTAGACCAACTCCTAGAAATTGATCCTCTCATAATATTTTCAAATTATTTAAGGAAGCATACTCACCGACACTTTCAAGTTGAAACCATCGACCAAAGAAATATCATAGAAGTCCAGCCCTTCGTGTCCTTTGAGTGTTATCTCCGCCAGAGATGCTGGTGGGTTTCCCCCGGCACCAGCGCATTCGTAGCGGTTTCCGCAATCTCCTGTAAGGCAGTGTTTGCTATTTCCGTCACAGAAGGTTCTTGCCCAGAAACGGCCAGCCCAGTTGTCAGGAGCGTTCACAGATACCTGAGAAAAAATAAGTAGAAGCTGTAGAAAAATTGGTCCAAGCACTGACGTGAGGTCAGGAGCTTTTGCGCGCATGTTCTATTGTGTAGTAGCCTCTATTAGACGATCTAAATCGTATAACATTGTAATGACAGGCTAGTGTAATAAGAGAATCGTCTAAGATCACAGTATTTGTGATTCTGACATATGTAGTCTATCGGAATTGAAATTCATTAAATATCCAATATACGAAAAAACTTAGGGCGTCGGAATTCTACATGTTGTTTTACTGAGTATTCATTGGATCGGATTTGTATATTTTAAGTTATAGAAGAAATAAATAAATTTCAGATGTGTATAAAACCGTTTGTCTGATTAAGCCTGTTAACGAACTCAAATGTCGCCAACCAATCCGTTCTCAAGAGTACGTGAGATAGGTACATAATATTTTTTTTTAATTCTCTAGTGTCTTCTACGTCTTCATGTTGGTATTCGACAACTACTCACCCAGTTTCAATTCGATCGGATTTGTATTCGTTGAAAACAAAATTAGTAGTGACCTATACTCGGAAAGCATTGGGGCCATTATGCCCATTAACGAATTTGTCGGCAGAATCGAATTTGACCTCGAATTATTAATCAGTGTGTCGATCCTAATCGTTTGAGACCACTTTCGGTAAAAAATACGAAAATTACAGACATTTGGGCAAAATTATAGCATGCTGTTCCCTAGAAGATTTCAAATTAAATGAGCCATGACAAAGTGCACATACTGAAAACCTCTTTGAACTAACTATTGAAAATTTCTGCACGCCTGTAAAGAAGATACAAAGACCTTGCCAAAAAAGTACCACATGACCCACTTTCCCTATTCAAAAAATTTAGAGGGTTTATGGGGATGGCACAGGGTGCAACAAAAATCATTCAAAAATGCATAAAAATTTGATAAAAGTGAAAAAAAATTGACCGGTTTCATGATTTTGTTGCCAAATATTTTTCTTCTGAGAAAATGAATTTGTTCCATAATTTTGACGCGCACTGTATATGTAGTTTGAGTTGAATTCACGATTAATTAAAAATAATTTTCAATTTCACCTCATTTGACCAGTAACGCAAATGGGTTCCATTTGCGTTACCAAGAATTGAAATTGACTGCTGTAAAAAATGGAATATTGAAAGAGCAAAAACTATTACGCTTAACTTAACTAAACAAATAATTAACTCTCGATTTCTTAAAACATCTTCCCATTACGTATTATTTTTGGACTCAACTTAATAAAATGTTTTTCGCGTATCTGATCCATATGCAGAATAAGAGATCCAATGATATTTGCACATGACCTCACAACTATATAAAAAAAAACAAGTCGACCTCCTAGAGTCATATTATCTTTCGATGACACATTTCCTTATTACATATCTCTCGGATTTTCCCAACAATTATAAACCACATCAATGTTGATGAATTATCTCTTTTGCGGGACGTTTTAAAGCTATTCTAAATTCATGAGAATAGCGGAATTAAGAGTAGGTATACCGGGTGGCCCACCACAAACGCGGAGCTCGTTTTGAGGGAGTAAATGAAGATATTTTGGGAATTTTTTTTTCGTGTATAGGGTTTTTGAAAGTACAATTTAAAATTATTTTCATATATACAGGGTGCTAAAAAACAATGATATAGACCAAAGTTATATTTTTTTACACCCTGTATTTGACCTCAAAAATGGAATGGCAAGCTCAAATTATGATGAGTGTTTCAAAACACTTTATACCTTAGAAGTCCCATTACGAGATAATGGCGAAAAATTGAAAATATGGAGTTTTTTAAATAGCAATTAATGAAGAAACCAGTTACGCCAGCGAAATAGACAGTATTTTTTTGAGTAGACATATTAGCTACTCCTATACAGATAAAAAAAATTCACTCTGGAATATGCTGAGTGATCATAATTAATTTTCAGGATAATTCTTTACCACTCAAAAATTACAGAAATTTGGGCAAAATGTTAGCACGCTGTTCGCCAGAACATGCGCGCAAAAAGGAGGAAAATCAATATATTTCCGAGATCTGACAATGAAACTGAACCTGAAAATTACTATTTTTACTAGGTACCTGTTGGTTTGGAGCCACTGCGAAACCCCCATTGTTGAGATGAGCATGACCAGGATTACCCTGTATGCCAACCCATATATCACCTACTTCCTTATTTAGAATTTGAAACTCAATACTTCGAACTCCAACGAATAAGAGCGCAAAAGCGACAATAACCTCACCCGAATACATGATTGAAATTTCTTCTAGATGAGAATTTTTAAAGTCACCTGTATTTATAGTGAACAATCCTCGAGGTGAAGGACATCGCAAAACCAGTCGAACATAAATTATTTTTACCTGCTGACGAGCTCCTAAAGAGAATCCACCATTTCTTAGATGCTGATGACCAGGGTTCCCCTGTATACCAATCCACACCTCCCCGCCCTCGTTGTTTTTTATTTGGAATTGGATGGCGTGAATTCCAACACTTAAAGCAGCAAATATGCAAAAGAACTTGTTCGAAAACATTATGATAATGATGTCGCATGGATTTTTTTGTTTGTTTTTATACGGGCTATTATCTTGGTATATTTAACCGCATCTTTGTGCAATTTGTCGGAATTAGTACTAAAGATAAGTTTCGTAACAACTGAAATGTTGCATACCTAATCTTACAAAGGGAAAAACTCCAACCGAGTTGATTTAAATCTTCTAGCCTAGCCTCTTAGGCTAGGCGCGCACATGCGATTTCTTGTCGAGCGACTAAATAATCGCAATCGCAAAGAAAGCAATTTCAAAATGTTTGATGCGCGCACTTGCGACAAATTACTTTAAACTATATTCAGAAACAACATGGATTTTACTGAAACCGTTTGTGAGGTAGCTCTACAATTACGAGCCAAATCAAGGAAACGGCGCAAAAAGCAGTATTGGGTGCATTCAGTGATAAGTCAAAGGCTGTTAAACGGGCAATTTCACAAAATTTATGCTGACTTAAGAAACCATCCTAGTAAATTTTTTCAATACCATAGGATGAACTTCGCCCTATGGTTTTTCTTTTACATTCCGATCGATATACTCTTTCAATTGCTTATTATGAATAGCACGCCTCTTTTAAATTTCTGCAATTATTTTATCTGTGTCTAAAACACTTTTTACGAGGTTATCCTCAGCGGGAGATTCGTTGTCGGACATTTTTTGGTACTCTTGTTCCTCGGAATAGAGGGCTTATCAATTTGCCCGAATGTTTGTAATTTTCGAATTATTGGTCTTCTACGTTTTGGTTCGACTCACTGATCAAGAATCCGTGGTCTAAATCGATTCTGTGACCATCCGTTAACACGATAACTCTCGAAAGGAACGAGCTATAGACTCATGATATGAAATACCTCCTGTTCTAGAAAAAAGAGTATGGTTGAATGCAAAATGACCAATGAAATAACCTCAGCTATCGTAGAATTATAGGATATTATGATTTTTGAGTGATAATATAATGCCCTTGGATAATCCATATGATGATGGAAATATATACTTTGGCAAGTTAATTAAATTGGATTCCAAATATCTCCAGTAAAAACAAAACTGGAATATTAGCTAAGTTTCAATTGATATAATATAATTTTCAGCGTAGATTTGAGGAATGAATATCCCGGATAAGTTTATTATACGGTAGAATCGGTCTGGTGGTTACGGATTAACAATTTTTGGCACTCTGATTTGAATTCAATTTCTTTTATGATGCAGTTCTATCATAAAAATCCATTGATATCATTCCCAACTTGACTTCGGCAGCAACTAAATCGCGACTTAATTGTCGCAAGTGCGCGCAGGTTCATTGATGTACGTTTGACTCATTTCAATTTGCGACAATGAAAAATGGGACTGGTTGCATCTGTTTAGTCACTGCAATAATTTGGTCGTATATGCGCGCATTATAGCGAATTCCATTGGTAGAACTCGTGCGCACTGAGTGCATGAATCGTATTCCATTGAAGAATTTCGTCGAGTATTTTGACACATTTTGACGTCCAGTGCAACATTTTTTGCACTCAGTGCAGCACCAGTGCACCACTGGTGCTGCCAATGGAATACGCCATTAAAAAATGGGTTCAAGCCCTGTGGACAGGAGCTTTCTGGCGCTCTAGTTCAAACAGACAAATTATATCTCCGAAAGTATTGGTTTCTCAGAGTTGGGAATTATATAAATGTATTCATATGATAGAACTGCATCATAAAGGAAATTCAATTCAAATAATAGTTTATTTATCAAGATTAAATGAGCAATCATGAGAATGATTTTTTTTTTTTTACACTTTGCGGTAATCTGGTCAATACAAAACTTCACATGCGTATAAAGGTCATGATTCTACAATTTGCTGCTGAATTTCAGATAGAAGGAGTGATCGGATTATAATATTAACTATATCAATCTGTGAAATACGATTTACATTGAAATTTTGAAAAATCATATCTCTGAAAGTATTAGCTTGTTAGATTTAAAAATGATATGAATGGATTGTTATGATAAAATTGCTTATTAAAAAAAAATTTATTTGGAATTAGTTTCGTAAAAAAAAAATTTTTTTTGTTACTCCGAAACGATCTGTCCACTTTTGCCCAATAACGAACTCAGCCGAGATATTTATCCCTCAAACCTACTCTGAAAATTTCAACTCTCTAGCTCATTCCGTTCGAGAGTTATCGTGCCTACGGCCGGATGGCCGGACAGAATGAATTTCGACCACGGATTCTTGATCAGTGAGCCGAAACAAATCGTTTAAGACCATTTTCATCGAAATATTCGAAAATTACAGACATTTGGGGTAATTGATAAGCACTCAGTTACGAGGAACTAGAGCGCCAAAAATTGGCCATAACTTCTGTTTTTCAAATTAGAACCCTATTTTTGGCGCTCGGAACTGAGTGCTTATCAATTTGCCCAAATGTCTGTAATTTTCAAATTTTTCGATGAAAATGGTCTTAAACGATTTGGTTCGACTCACTGATCAAGAATCCGTGGTCGAAATTCATTCTGTCCGGCCGGTCCGGCCGTCTGACCGTAGGCACGATAACTCTCGAACGGAATGAGCTAGACAGTTGAAATTTTCGGAGTAGGTTTGGAAAATAAATATCTCGGCTGAGTTCGTTATTGGGCGAAATCGGACAGATGGTTTCGGAGTAACAAAAAAAATTTTTTTTTGACCAAAAAAATTCCAAATTAAATTTTTTTCAATAAGCAGTTTTACCATAAGAATCCATTCATATCATTTTTAACTCTAACAAACTAATACTTTCGAAGATATGATTTTTAAAAATTTCAATGATAGAATTATTCTGTGGCTATTCTATGAATTGTTATAATGGCAACTTTGACGTTGTCTCATTATTGTCATTCATTCCAGTAATGGTATCAATATGAGAATTATAATATAATATCATACTTTTTGTTGGTTGATATTTTCATGCCGATGGTCAATCCATATGATGATGGGAATGGTAATGGTAAGTTAATAACATTGTCATTCATTCCAGCAATCGTATAAATATGAGAATTATAATATAATATCATACTTTTTGTTGGTTGATATTTTCATGCCGATGGTCAATCCATATGATGATGGGAATGGTAATGGTAAATTAATGATATTGAGTTCAGAATATCTCCACTAAAAACAAAACTGGAATATTGGTGTATTGGAGTAGATTCGAGGAAAGATATATAATATCGTTCATCATAGAATTGAGGAATGAATATCTCAGATGAGTTCGTTGTTGGGTAGAATTCGTCTATTGGTTTTGGATTGATCATTTTTGGCACTCTTGTTGAATTTAAATTCTTCTATGATGTTTGAATTCAATTTCTGCTAAGATAAGTTCTGAATTTCAATAATGAATCGTACTTCTATGTTTTCGAAGAATGCTATAATTATTCTATCTAAGCTTTAATATATGATCTGTGTTCATACTCGTTCATTTCATCTTGTTCTATGAGTGAGAGTCAAATTCATTTCAGCTATTTTAATTTGGTTTCTTCCATGGTGCAGTTCACATTCTCAGATTGCTCATTTAATCTTGATAAATAAACTATTATTTGAATTGAATTTCCTTTATGATGCAGTTCTATCATAAGAATACATTGATATAATTCTCAACTCTGAGAAACCAATACTTTCGGAGATATAATTTGTCTGTTTGAACTAGAGCGCCAGAAAGCTCCTGATCACAGGGCTTGAACCCATCTTTTATGATTGCGTTGGATTCTGCGGTGAAAAATAATGATAGTTTCATAACATGATTATGCTTTGAAATCAATAATTTCTGAGTTATTTCTTTAATTCAGGAGCATTATCATGTTATGAAACTATCAATATTTTTCACCGCAGAATCCAACGCAATCATAAATTATATCTCCGAAAGTATTGGTTTCTCAGAGTTGGGAATTATATCAATGTATTCATATGATAGAACTGCATCATAAAGGAAATTCAATTTAAATAATAGTTTATTTATCAAGATTAAATGAGCAATTGAATACGATAGTACGATTTTTCGTGAAAAGCAGCAAGTTGCGATGAACGTTAAAAGAAGAACACCCTGTATAGAGATTTCTAAAAAATACATTATAAGAATCCATCCAAGATTTCTATTTAGATAACGGTTTGTTTGTGGCAAAAATCAAATCAATCGCGCAATATTGTGCCGATAAGAAAAGAACACCCTGTATGGTAATGGTTTGTTTTCAACGATGTAGGTCCCGAAAGTATATCTTTTATCACAATTGAATACAATAGTACGATTTGTCGTGAAAAACAGCTAGTTGCGATTGACGTTAAAACAGAAACACCCTGTATAGAGATTTTTAAAAAATACATTATAAGAATCCATCCAAGATTCCTATTTAGATAACGGTTTGTTTGTGTCAAAAATCAAATCAATCGCGTAATATTGTGCCAATAGAAAAAGAACACCCTGTATAGTAATGGTTTATTTTCAATGATGTATGTCCGAAAGTATATCTTTTATCACAATTGATTACAATAGTACGATTTTTCGTGAAAAGCAGCAAGTTGCGATGGACGTTAAAAGAAGAACACCCTGTATAGAGATTTCTAAGAAATACATTATACGAATCCATCCAAGATTCCCATTTAGATAACGGTTTGTTTGTGGCAAAAATCAAATCTATCGCGTAATATTGTGCCGAAAGAGAAAGAACATCCTGTATAATAATGGTTTGTTTTCAACGATGTAGGTCCCGAAACCATATCTTTTAACACAATTGATTACAATCACACGATTTGTCGTGAAAAGCAGCTAGTTGCGATTGACGTTAAAACAGAAACACCCTGTATAGAGATTTTTTAAAAATACATTATAAGAATCCATCCAAGATTTCTATTTAGATAACGGTTTGTTTGTGTCAAAAATCAAATCAATCGCGTAATATTGTGCCAATAGAAAAAGAACACCCTGTATAGTAATGGTTTATTTTCAACGATGTATGTCCGAAAGTATATCTTTTATCACAATTGAATACAATAGTACGATTTTTCGTGTAAAGCAGCAAGTTGCGATTGACGTTAAAAGAAGAACACCCTGTATAGAGATTTCTAAAAAATACATTATAAGAATCCATCCAAGATTCCTATTTAGATAACGGTTTGTTTGTGTCAAAAATCAAATCAATCGCGTAATATTGTGCCGATAGAAAAAGATATAGTAATGGTTTATTTTCAACGATAAGAGCTTCGGAAAAAAAAAGAAATACACCCTTACTCAAAGTCGACAGATATAGCGTAATTCGAAGTTAATATTCCGATAGAAATTGAAAAAAAAAAACACGAAAAAGCGTAATTCCCTTTCTGGGATTCGAGTCCGCCTTTCTCGTGATTAAACCGAGACCCCGACGTTCTAGACCACCCAGCTATCGGACTGCTCGTACGATCTTGTCGATCTCCGGTATTAGAATATAACGTCGGTAATTACCAGATAAATTATATTCTTAATTTTCACTTTTTGGACATAAAATCGCCACATGGGGGTTTATTTGACGGTTTCTTACCATTAACTTCGCTTTTCGCCAACTTTCAGGCCCTAAAAATGCCTAGAACGGCCGTTTTCATACCCCGTCTATCTCAGTCAATTTTGACGTTTCTCGAACCAACTATTATCAAGGAAAATCTCTGGGGTCGAAAAAACCTACAGAACTTGTATCATTTTGATATAGTTAGACTAATTGTACGTGAATGAAAATGTAGAAATGCAAAAATGGATACTTCTCCATCATCTCGATAATAATTTTAAGGGACAAAAAGTCCTTAGATTTGAGTTTCAGGCAAAATCAAATTGGAACCTCGTTTTTCTAGGTTACTTAGGAAAAAATACAAATTTGTTCATAAATCATAAACTATTAAAGATATCGACTCGGGGTTTTCGGTTTTACCATTTCTCTCTAGCAAATTTTCGTTATCTACCTCTTTCAAACCCCCACATTTACTGTGGATTCTTAAAAAAGTTCTCGTTTTACTCACCTTGGATTGTTAATCTTATATTTTACTGATTGTGATCGAAAATCGTCAAACGAAGGTTTATCGGACGATTTTTCACAATAATCTTCTATTTTCTTCAAGTTTCAGGTCCCAAAACCACCTAGAACGGCCAAATTAGGCCTAAAAAAATCTCAAACCTCGTCTCTCATTACGTAGAATTTGTGACGTTTCTATGATCGAATTTACAAAGGAAAATTCTCCAGGTCAAAACTTCCAGAACATGTATCGATTTCTTATTTTTAGACTTAATGTAGGTACATGAAAAGTTGGAAAATGTCGAATTGATACTTCTCGTTCGACTCGGTAACGATTCCGGGGGCAGAGCAGCGGTTCCTTTTAAGTTTTAGACAAAACCAACTCGGGACCTCGCTCTCTGTACCTACCTCACCTGAATTTGCTCATTGTTCACATTTCTAGATCGAAAATAGCCACATGGCGATTTATGGGACGGTTCTTCGCCCTTATCTTTCATTTTCTTTAAGTTTCACGCCCCAAAAAGGCCTAAATCGTCAGTTTCGCTTCCGAAAATATGATAGAACTGCATTATAAAGGAAATTCAATTTAAATAATAGTTTATTTATCAAGATTAAATGAGCTATCATGAGAATGAGAACTGCACCATGGAAGAAATCAAATTAAATTTGGCCAATTTTGCCCAATAACGAACTTAACCGAGATATTCATCTCCCTAAACTACTCTGAAAATTTCAACTACCTACCTTATTCCGTTCGAGAGTTATATCTATGTCTATGGATGAAAAGCAGTCTCACTACTCTCAGATCTCTTACTTCATGTTCCTTTCCGAAATTTAAGAATTTTCTGAGAAAACCTAATTTCGGAGCAAACAACTGAGATTTTTCTCACTTCGCTGACAATTCTTCGATTGATTAATTATATAATGTCATGTCCCAGGAACATCATTTGACATTATGAGAATTCATACTTAGAATAATATCATTCTGTGACAACGTTGAAATACTTGAAATTTTGAAACATCATATTTCCGAAAGTATTAGCTTGTTAGAGTTAAAAATGATATTATTGGATTCTTATGGTAAAACAGCTTATTGAAAAAAAATTAATTTGGAATTTGCCTTGTAAAAAAAAATTTTTTTTTTGTTACTCCGAAACCATCTGTCCGATTTTGCCCAATAACGAACTTAGCCGAGATATTTATCTCCCAAACCTGCTCTGAAAATTCCAACTGTCTAGCTCATTCCGTTCGAGAGTAATCATGCCTACGGCCGGCCGGCCGGACAGAATGAATTTCGACAACGGATTCTTGATCAGTGAGTCGAACCAAATCGTTTAAGACCATTTTCATCGAAAAATTCGAAAATTACAGACATTTGGGCAAATTGATAAGCACTCAGTTCCGAGGAACTAGAGCGCCAAAAAGATAAGTAATATTAAAAAATTACCTTGTAATCGATCAAAAATTTCCTGATCTACGTTCACCAAATTT
Source organism: Halyzia sedecimguttata (assembly GCA_937662695.2). NCBI lineage: Eukaryota > Metazoa > Arthropoda > Insecta > Coleoptera > Coccinellidae > Halyzia > Halyzia sedecimguttata. Next base: position 556,870 of record OW569416.2, on the reverse strand, counting down.
TATCCTCTCTCGAACTACAGAATTATGCTTTCAATATTTACGTAATATTTTCAAACATTTTCGGGTGAGGTCCCCGTTGCATCACTAAAATACGAATATTTCAACCCCGATATTTTTGAAGTTACAATATTCCCTTCTGTCAAGTTCACATTATGACAATTCATACATAGAATAATTATATCAATCTGTGAAATACGATTTACATTGAAAATTTGAAAAATCATATCTCTGAAAGTATTAGCTTGTTAGAGTTAAAAATCATATGAATGGATTCTTATGATAAAACTGCTTATTAAAAAAAATTTAATTTGGAATTTGTTTTGTAAAATAAAATTTTTTTTTCTGTTACTCCGGAAGATGCGAGCCCTGCTATTTTAAACAACTGCTTCAATCTCCAGAAGCACATATGGTAGCACTGGTTCCTCGTCTAAACCATAAACTTCTCTCAGATGGAAGTAGAGAATTCGGAGTGCCGCATTGCTTCTTTCAACATATCCTGATGGAGCATGGACTCTGCAAGCAGACGGAATGTGCATAATAGTTTCTTGCTGGCTGTGGCATGCTCTGCACGTTGTGGGGGTATCCACTTTCTTGATGTTCTTTTTATACCATCTGGCATTTATAACCCCATCTTGACAAGCTATAACAAATCCCTCCGTTTCCGACTCCAGCCGGACTTCAAAAAGGCGAAGGATAATTCTTCCGACAGGCCCTGATCTTTCAAACTCCTGAAGTATATGGAGTGCAGGTGTTTACTCATTTGATCTTCGAGTAGTTTCTTCAGTTGTGCCTGCCTTATCTCTCTGCCAACTCTTCTTTGGTCTGTTGGCGAGATAGGTGTTCCTGCTAGCTCATGATCGATTGATATGCCGGTTATACAGAGCCTCTCCAAAGCTCTCTGACCAGCCTTAAATAGAAAATCTCCTTGATCTCCTGATTTCATTCTGAGCCACCATTTTCAGAAGCGGGTCTTCGCTTCTCAATATCCTTATTGCCATTTCCAACGTTTGTTGATGGTGTTGGTATTCCAAACTTTGCAAACCTCTGCCTCCCTGCGTTCGTGGAAGGTATATCCTTTGAATCGAGCAGTTGGGGTGTAGGCTACGATTCATGTTCATCATTTTACGAGTGGTTCTATCTAGCTCGAGAATTTAATTCACTGTCCAGTTAACAATCCCGAATGAGTAGTTGATTATCGGTACTGCCAAGCTGTTCGTAGCAGATACTTTATTTTTTTTCGGATAGCTGTGATTTCCATATATCTCGGGTTTTCTCTTTGTAGCTAGCTGTTAAGGCATCCTTGATTTGGGTTGTCTCCAGTGCACCTCGTTGTTTCATCCCAAGGCATTTGTATGTTTCTTCCTCTTCGAGGTGTCAAATGCTTCTTCCCCCTTCTAGGTCGATGTCTCCTCCTGTTTCTTCAGTTCTTCCTCTGCTTAGATCAAAAACAGCACATTTGTCCAAACCGAATGACATTCCTATTGCTGAGGTGTATTCGGCAACGATATTATCTCTACAATAAGATAGTGTACAGGACAGATGTGCATAATGTCAATTTACGCCATAGAAATATATTATCTCAGAACCTCCACTTTTCAGAGAAGTTTTAGTTTTAATATCTATCGGCTGTACAATGATGTTCCTATTGAATTCAAGCTGTTGAATGAGAACCAGTCCAAAAAAAAGATCAGGCTCCATCTCCTCAATTTATCATTGAATTTGTCTCTATGATTGGTGGTCATTAACTTGTTATTTCTCTTTGTATGTATTTTCAACTTTCTCTCATTTTCTGTACAGTTTTACATGTATATATTTTTTTTTGTTCATCATATTCAGGTGTATATATTTTGTAACAAGGGTTAAGTGGTAGAGCACCTTTCGGTGAACTTCCCCTTGGGATTTCTACATCAGTTGGAAATAAAGACATTATTATTATTATTATTATTATTTTCTTTTGACCACTTAGATTATGCTAAGGTTTGTTTAATTTGTTTGAGTAGGTATCACCGAGTGCACACCGTGCACCTAGGGTGATACGTTTGTTTTGGTGACATATTCTGCCTTTTTCCGTCATAGTACTTTACGTACTATATGGGCTGTACCCAACAGTACTGCACATTGCATCTGGAGGAGATTGTGTCTTCCAGGGACTTCTTTAATTTGGTCTGCTGTTGTTTTAGAGATGAGTCCTGTTGCGCCTATGATGATGGGGATAACTTTAGTTCTTAGGTTCCACATTCTCTGCAGTTCAATTTGTAGGTCCTTGTATTTCAGTTGTTTTTCGGCTTCTTTTATTGTAATATTATAGTCGGATGGAATTAACAAGTCTATTAGGAGGCATTGTCTTTTCTGTTTGTCTTTCACCACCAGGTCTGGTTTGTTTGCGACAATTTTTCTGTCCGTGTGGATTTGAGTGTCCCACATGATGGTGACTTCAGCTGATTCAACTACAGGATCAGGGTTGTGCTCGTACCATTTATCGCTAACGTCTATATTGTATTGTTTGCAGATGTTCCAATGCAGTTGTTTTGCTACTGTGTTGTGTCTGTCTAGGTATGCTTTTTTGGCCAAGATGGGACAGCCTGATATAATGTGATGGATGGTTTCATTGAATGATCGACAAAGCCTGCATTTCTGGTCAGACCCGGTTTTCATGATTTTTGCTTTCATATAGTTTGTCGCGATGGCTTGGTCTTGACAGGCTGTTATTAGGGCTTCTGTTTCTGTCTTCAGATTTGCGTAGGATAACCACGCCCATGATTGTGTTTTGTTTATTGTTTCTTTCTCTGCCTCTTTTGGTAACTGTCCGTGCAATGGTTTTGACTTCCATTTTGTTATTCGTTCTTCCTTCATTTGCTGTTTCCATTGTTTTTTCATTTCTTTTACTTGTCTTGTTTCAGTTTTGTCAGGGTTGTAGTTTTCTATACTGTCTTCTTCGTGTTCACTCATTCGGACTTCATCTTCTTTCTTCTGGTTCTGCATGTGTCTAAATACCATTCCTAAGTATTTTTCTTGTTCTTTTAACTTCAGGTAGTTGACGAGCCCTCTTTTCGCTATGTTATAGGTGGATTCAATACTGACCAATCCTCGACCTCCTTCTTTTCTTGGAATGTATAGTCGATCGATTTCGGCTCGGGGATGGAGTGCGCCGTACATTGTCATGAGCTTTCTTGTCTGAGTGTCTAACTTTTTTATTTCAGCTTGTGTCCACTTGATGATATCCACGCTGTACTGGATAACTGGTACTGCTAGCGTTGTTATTGCCGTGATCTTGTTTTTGGCATTAAGTTCTGTCTTGAGGATTTCTCTCATTCTTCGCAGGTATTCTGTTCTTATCTGTCTTCATTTTTTTATGTTGGATTCCATCATGTTCATCTATGCCCAGGTATCTGTAGGCGTCGGTTTGGTCAAGAGATTTAATCGTTGTTGATGTGTCTATTTCGATGTTCTGTTTTTCTAATAGTCTTCCTTTGATAAATGTTGCTTTCGCACACTTATCGAGACCAAATTCCATTCTGATGTCGTCACTGAAATTGTTTACTATTGCTAGTTGTTCGGTCAGTTCTTCGTCTGATTTTGCTACAAGTTTTAGGTCATCTACGTATAATAGGTGGTTAACTTTCTCTTTTTCATGTTTGCATTGATATCCCATAGTTGTGCTGTTTAGTCTGGAGCTGAGTGGGAAGAGTGCAATGCAGAACAGCAGCGGTGACAATGAATCCCCTTGGTAAATACCACTCTTTATATGAATGTTTTCAATGGTGATGTTAGTATTGTTGTTGCCGCTGGGGTGTGCTGTTTCACTAGGAATGTTGCTAGTGTTGTTGTTGTTGACATTTGGGGCTGCTGTCAGGTGCAAATCTGTTATCCAGTTTTTCATTGTTTTACTGATGAATGACAAGAGGGTAGGGGATGCTTTATAGATGTTAAGTGATTCAATAATCCAGGTGTGCGGAACCTTGTCGAAAGCTTTCCTGTAGTCGATCCATGCTAGTGACATGCCTTTCTTCCTTTCCTTACAGTCCTTATTGAGCATATTACTCGTGATTAAGTGATCTTTACACCCATACGTGTTTTTCACACATCCTTTCTGTTCTGCTGGGAAAAGCTTGTTTTGTGCAAGATGGTAGTGCAGTCTCTCTGATAATATTTTTGTGAGCAGCTTGTAGACATTATTCAGACATGTAATTGGTCTATAGGACTTGGCCAGCTCAGTTGTTTGGTCTTTGGGAATCAGGTATGTTCTTCCTTTGGTGAGCCATTGAGGGATGTTTTGTTTCTCTTCCATCATTTCGTTGTACGCTTTCGTTATATTCTTGTGTGTTGCGTGTAGTTTCTTCAACCAGAAATTAGGTATTCCGTCGCCACCTGCTGCTTTCCAGTTGCCTGTTGTGCTTATTGCTACTTTTAACTCTTCTTCCGTGATTTTATTCCATTCCATTCTGCTTATGTTGGCTGTTCGTTCATATTCTTGCTGGATCCAAGGTGCTGTTGAGTTGTGGTTGTTGTCTTGTTCTCAGATGCCTTTCCAGTAGGTTATTATTATTATTATTATTATTATTATTATTATTATTATCATTATTATATTCAGTAGTTGTTGAGTGCTCCCTTGGAAGAAGCGTACAGTTTTAAGTCGTCCATGTAGAGTAGATGTGAGATCCGATGTTCTCTTCTTCCTGGTGGCCCGGCCTTGTGCCCTATTCTGCTTGCCCTCAACTCTGTTGTTAATGGTAGAAGTGTTATGCAGAACGATAACGGACTCAGCGAGTCTCCTTGAAATACGCCTCGCCTGTATCTCACCCATCCAGTATAAGTGGTCCGACCTTCGGATCGGACGGAAGATGTTAGGGTGGACTTTGAGCATCTCTAGCAGCCGTATTATCATGTGCGCCGATGTGTCAAATGCTTTTGTGTAATCTAACCATGATGTATGTAGGTCGCGCTTGTAGTGTTTCGCAACTTGACAAATGCTTTTGTCTATAAGGAGGTTGTCCTTGCACCCCTGTACTCCTTTCCTCGCTCCTCTTTGTTCGTGGATTTGATTCCACACTGGTCCAATGGACTCCAGAATCCGATGTTGAAGAACACTTGTGAGAATTTTATACAATGTATTCAGATACGTGATTGGGCAGTAGTTCTTTGGCTGTCCTAGATCACCTGATTTCGGTATCAGTACAGTTCTGCCCTCTACCAACCATGAAGGAATTGGTTCAAGGTGAATTAATATCTCACTAAATAATCTAGCTAGGTGTTGGTGGGTAGCTGGAAATTTCTTCCACCAGTAGTTCTGAACGCCATCCAGTCCAGGTGCCGTGAAATCATGCTTGTTCTGCAAGGCATGTCTAATCTCTTCGGTTGATATTTCAGTCAGCTCTTCGGGTTGTTGCAGACTTTCATCACATTATATCTGGAATCTGTGAAGTGGTGGAGTATCCCTGGTTTCCGCTGGTCGCTCGTACAAATTTTTCCAGAAATCTTCGACTTCACTCAGTGATGGTGGGTTTTTTGCCTCTACTTGTTTGGGTCGAAATAACTTTGAATGTTCGGTGGTGAAGGTGTTGTTGTCTTCTATCCACTTTTCCCTCTTGATCAGCTTCTTCCTTGCCACCGCTTCTTATTTTATCGACAGCTTTCTGCTTCAATGAATTTATGGTGGGCAGGCTCATCGTACGAAGCAATGCACGCAGCTCACCCATCATGTCCTCTATTTTCTTGGTCGGCTTCAGTTGTCCTTTCATAACATCTATGATACATTGATACCAAGATGCTTGCTGCCTAACGGTTCTTATCTTCTTGTCTAGCTTGATCAATTTTGACTTGTTTGTCCTCCTTTGTTGTTGTTCTTCCTAGTGGACACAGAAGTGTAGCAGCTGCTCTCACTGCAGCTAATACATCTTCTAGCGAACAGTCCTCCTTTAGGTGACCATCGATTATAATATTCAACACGGCTAGATCTTCAACCGGGAGCCTCGATTCTAGCTTTGTGGTCCTTAAGCTAGGATTCCCTACTACATCTTCAAATGCTTCTCTTCTATTGGCGAATAGCTCTGGAACATCTCTCACCTGCTCCATGTCTGGTGTTGTGACTTCTTCACGTCGCAATCCAGGCATAAGTGATTGGATGTTTGTGGCATCTCTCACTAGCCGCTCATCCCGTTCTTCTCTCCTTTGATTCGTCCAATGTGGCTGTTGGTTTGGAGCATCTCTCACCTGCTCTTCAGCTTGTTCTTCTATAGCCTCTGACCCTTGATGCTGCTGCAAGATTCCCCTCTTCTTAAGATGGCTCACCTGGCCTCGTAGGTTCTGCTGCGTCATGAAGTTGAGATCTGGCAGATTCTCACACCACAGATCATGCAGTCTACCCTTATATCCCCTACTTTCCGGTCTCGATCTTCGGTATAACACAGATAGTTGTTAGTGTTGCTCGGGTGTCCACTTGTGGCGTCCCCTTTGTGCCGCCTTGTTACTGTTGCCGGGTCCGACTACGGGTTGCTCTTGCGAGTGATGATTCCCTATGCGACCGACAACTTGTTCTCTCTCCTCCTCGATGTCCTCGTCGGAAGCTGTAATTTCTTGTATGACGGGCGCCTGCCTCCTCAGCATCCTGCCGTTGGTGGTTCGCATGCTGTCACGTCCAGCTACAACCCCAGACGTGCCCTGTTGATCCCCACACAGCAGCTGTTCTCCGAGGCTCCGTAGATTGTAATTCATCATCTTTTGAGAGTGGCCGAGGTCCGCGGGCTTGTCACACCCGTATGCTACTAAGTAGTGCCCCCGTGCGGTTTGGCAGTAGGTATACCTACTGCCAGGTTTAGCTAGGGTACCTCGGGTTTGCTAAGCCCGTACTCTGAGACACATCCCAGAGCCCCCTGAGGGGTTATTATTATTATTATAATTATAATTTACATGTTCTATGACGTTGCATGGATAGCTAATACAAAATGTAGCTCAATATTCCCATTGGCATGAAAACTTGCTTATAATTCTAAAACCCTACAATTTAGGTATAGGAACATGTTATATCGTTTGAATGGGATCTTTATTCTCTTTCAATGCATTCTATGATATACAGGATAATATACCGTTTGAAAAAACGCACTTTAATTATATCTCACAAAAGCCACGTATTTTGTGCAATCCTGTAAAATTAGGGAAGTACGTAATTATACGTTAATAATACACAGGATATTGTTAATCCATATCCAACTTATCGGCTTTCTAGGAATCCAAGTAACGAAGTAATGAATGCTGAATTGAAGCTATGTTTTGAACAAAGAAAGAAGTAAATCAATTAATTACTCGAAAACAGCTGGAGATAGGGACGATGAAGGAATGATGAAGTATTAATCAGAAGGCTACGGCGGATTGAAAAAAACGATAATATTTAGGGTGTTCCATTTGAAATATCGAAGTTGTTAGTATTTTGATATAAGAGGCAACATCGCAGGGCTGAAAATATTCTAGATCGATGGAGAAGTGGTTCCAAGCTAAGGAACCACATTTTCAATAAAATCGTACGTCCCGTTCTCCGTAAAAGTCCAGGTTACCATCGACCATGGCCCACCCTATATATGCATGTACAAGGAGAAAATACGATTTCAGAATACCGTTCAATAGAAGTGGATGCTAGTTAAATAGCCAATTCTACACCTGAGAGGTGTCGTGGGTGAAAGCTGGTGGATAATAAATTCAAGAATCTGAGTAACATATTTCGAATTCAATATAAAGATTATATTTTCCCACAAAAGTTAAGGAAGTTCAGTAGTTTTGACAATTTATTTTTAGTATTTGTAGTGCAAAATCAGTTCACTCAAAAAATAAAGTTCTGTAAAGAGTATGGCCTCCTTCGAACATCCACCACAGCCTGACAACGCCTTTGTATACTTTCGATCAGATTGTTGAAGTAGCCTTGATCAATTTCTCTCCAGAGTTGCGGTAAAAACCGTCTGAGTTTCTCAAAGTGTATGTGGAGGTGGTTGATGAGAATCCAAAGCTCTTTGTAGGGGATCTCAAGGGTGTTCAATGGGATTGAGGTCTGATGTCCGAGGGGGCAGGGCCAAATGTGGAATATTATGGATTTTCAGAGCTTCATCGACAATTCTTCTCACGATGGGGTGGCGTATCATCCACAAATAATAAATTCGGCCCAATAGCATCATGATACAAAGGAATAATATTGTCAATTACTTGCTCTTTGTAAACTCGGCGCATTCATAAGAGCATCAAACACCAACAATTCTGTATGTCCATTAAACCAGAACAGTAACTGTTCCACTTCTCAACGGATGAACTTTCTGAACCGATCTGTGATTTCTGGACGCCAGAGGATGGGTCCACACTCGAACACGCCGACTATCCGAAAACCTTTCATATCTTGACCTCGACCTCGACTCATCTGTGAATAATACAGACCTCCATTAGTCATTCCATTTCACGTGCTGATTGGTCCAATCTAATCGAAGTCACATATGATTTTGAGATGGTGGAATCCTTCCCAAAAGTCGTCGAGAATGTAGATTAACATCTCGAATCTTCGACGAACTTTTTCAATCAAAACAAAATCCCCAATAGCGTTCAAATTGCGCTGCTGTATGATTCAACAAGTACTCAAAGGCTCTCTACGGGTAGACACAGACATAAACTGATCTTTTACAGCAGTGGTATATCTTGGGCGTCCACTTCTCAGTCTTTCGGTCACGTTTCCAGTTTCTCAATATCCATGGATGAGCCGGGAACTACGCTTTCACTAACTTGAAAGAACTTCGCAATATCCCTGTGATTATTTCCCGCATCGATCAAACCAATAATAGCCCTATTGTCTTCATCGGCAGTTTACGTTTAGGCATTATTGCAAAACAAATTTTCAGATTTTGAATCAAATTTGATCGCAGGAACGTACATATAACAATAACTGTTCTAAAATTCTCAGAAAAGCAGATGACAAGAACTTGCCCGAAACTAAAAAGTTATCAAACTAGTAGCAAAAAAAAATTAGATATAAGAGAGTAAACATTTGATTTCTCATAAATGAGCATTTAGTGGACAAGATACAGGTTGAGGAGGCGCGTTTGAGGGCTATATCTTGGTTCAGTTGTAATGGACTCAGCCTAAATGAGACGAAAACTGAGGAAATAGTTTTCGCTCTCCGTAAACTGGACGATATCCGAGATGTGAAATTTTTGGGGGTTCATCTTGATTCGAGGCTAACTTGGGCTGCTCATGTTACCCAGCTGGCCTCTAAATAAGCAAGGAACATATTTGTGCTGAGGAGTTTATCCACCTCTGTGTCCCGTATGAGGGGTCTAGTTTCAAAATGTACAATCTCCAAATTTCATGAAAATTCGGTTAGAATATGATTCTTTTGTAGAATTTTAAGGCGAATAGAATGATAGAATCAATCAGTATCAATATGATCAATCTCCCATTGAAATTTGCACTCAAATATTGGGTTTGGTTTCAAAACGTACAATCTCCGCTGACAATTGGGCATCAAAACGTACAATCTCCAAACAGCCAATAGGAAACAGCATTTGGTCACGCGAATATGACGTAGTAAATGGTCTGCAACGGAATTCTATATCATTCAAATCACGCGAAGTATTGCAACTAGAGTGTCCTGCTACGTTTATTATTTGTTTATATAATTTCATAAGTAGTTTTTGTTAAAAATAATTATAATGGAAGTTAATGTAACCCCTGTGAGTGACAAGACGAAATCACGCAAAAGGCTGGCGAATCCTAAGGAATGGAAGAGGCAGAAAGAAAAACAATTACGGTATGTCAACGGTTTTTGAGGTAGGAAATCTTAGTAATGCACTATTTCATTGTTCACAGTTATGCTTCAAAAAATCTCCCTATTTATCCAAAATGCCGACATAATACGAAGGCCTTCCAATGTGAATCCTTAAAAATGATAGACATTAAAAACTTTCATGGGAAATTTTATGAAAAAAAGGAAAAGTTGTTCCAAGATAACTTTATCATGCAGTTTTGTTCTGTAAACCCAGTGAAACGAAAGAGGCCTAAAAACAATGCGAACAAGGGAAAGGAACATTCTATGAAATGCTCCGTTCTAGATTCTAATAAAAATTTAGTGCCTGTGTGCAAACAAGCGTTAATGGGTAGTTTAGGAATCAGCAGAAGGCGATTAGATACACTTGCCAATAATTTTTATTCTACCTCCTTACCACCTTCAGAGAATAGGGGAGGTGACCGAAAAACTTCGAAATATAAGACTAAAAAATTGGTTCAAGCACTGACGTGAAGTCAGAAGCTTTTGCGCGTATGTTCATTCTTCTGTATTGGACACCCTTAATCGAATTTACCATGGTAAATTCGATTAAGGGTGTCCAATACAGAAGAATGGACAATAAAACATACGCGCAAAAGCTTCTGACTTCACGTCAGTGCTTGAACCAATTTTTTTTTCGTGATTTTTTTGAAATTTTCTAGGGGTACGGTTCTTAAAATTTTTTTTCTCGTCGTTTTTTTCAAATTTTCTAGGGGTACGGTTCTCACAAAATTTTAAACACGTCTTTATGTTGATTTTCTACTACTAATTACCAAACTTCAATTCGATCGAATATTTATTTTTTGAGTTATCAAGGAAACAATATTCCAGATGGGTATAACTCGGAAACCGTTAGACCGATTTTGCCCAAAATTGAACTCAACTCTCCCTTTCGGATACGCAACCTTCCCTGAAAATTGCAAGTCCCTATCTCCTTTCGTTCGAAAGTTATCGAGGCAACGCTCACCCATCTACTGAACTCACACAAGAATGCTCGAATCTCCAACATTATTTAACCGATCGTATTAAAACTTGAAAATTGTCAGTATAGTTAGGTTATGAAGGTTCTTGCAAAATTTCAGCAATTTCGAACGATTAGTTACTGATATATAGAACTTTTTTTTTTTATTTTCAAAGATTTATTTAAAATTTTCTACAAATGCTATCCTCACCAAATTTTGCAAACGTTTCCGCATTGGTATTCTACAACTAATAACCATGTTTGAATTCCATCGGTTTAGTATTTTTCGAGTAAATGAGGAACAAAAACCACAAAATTTCATAAAATTTCAGATGGCTATAACTCTGAAACCGTTTGGCCGATTAGGCTCATAATCAAACTGAAATGTCGCGTTGTGGTGTACATCCCAACCTGAAAACTTGAGGCCGCTATCTCTCTCAGTTCTCAAGTTATCGTGACAACAAAAATATTTTTTAATAATTTTTTAATAATTTTGTAGCCATACGATTCGCACAAAATTTCACAAACGTGCTTAGGTTCATATTCTACAACTACTCACCAAGTTTCAATTCGATCGGAATCATATTGGTTGAAAACAAAATTATTACTCGGAAACCACTGGGCCGATTATGCCCATTAACGAACTTGTCCGTCGTATTGGGATGCGCCACCCACCCTGAAAATTTCAAGTCGCTAGCTCTTTTCGTTCTCAAGTTATCGTGGCAACGGCTGGACGGCCGTACGGCCGGACGGCCGGACGGCCGGACGGACAGAATCAAATTTGACATCGAATTCTTCATTGGGGAGTCGAACTTAATCGTTCGAGACCATTTTCGTCAAAAAATTCGAAAGTTACAGACATTTGGGCAAAACTATAACGCGATGTTCCCCAGAACATACGCGCAAAAACAATCTGTGATAAAATTTATCAACACTTTGCAGGCGATTGAGTCACACTATTGCCGATCGCATAATAATAATGAACGTCTGTATTTGCCTTCAAGCCTGAATATCACAAAATTGTGGAAAATATATTCCAGTATTCCTGAAATAATCGTCGTTAAACATAGCTATTTTAGGAACATTTTTAATACTTACAACAACTTAGGATTTGGCACACCTCGTACAGATGTATGCTCAACTTGCCTACAATTATCAGAGAAAATAAAATCAAGTTCGAATATAGAGATCAAAAACACATTAATTACAGAGAAGCGAGTACACAAATTACGTGCAAAAGCATATTTTGATTTGCTTCGTGAAAAAAGTGAAGGTATGATTACATTTTCATTTGATTGCGAGAAAAACCAACTTCTCCCCAAACTGCCTGACCAAGAGGCCTACTACTCGCAAAAAATTTATCTTTACAACTTCACTGTTGTTTGAGGAAACTCGCATGAGAAACTCGATACTTCAACCGTCACAAGCTTTTGCTGGACAGAAAACGAATATGCCAAGGGGTCGAATGAAATTTCATCGTGTATTCATCATATCTTAGAATCAACTGACTTCTCAGATATTCATGTTATACGATTAATGTGCGACGGCTGCGGAGGCCAAAATAAAAACACAACTCTAGTAGGAATGTGTTGTAATTGGTTACTGACACACAAAAACGAAAATGCATCTACTATAGCTCGTATAGAAATAATTTTTCCAGTTCGAGGTCACTCATTCATTCCACCGGACCGTGTGTTTGGGAACATGGAAAAAGAAATCAGGAAACTGGAAATAATAAAGAAACCTGAAGAATATCTTCAGATTTTTTCGAAATTTGCAACAGTTTTAAGACTTGGGACAGATGTACAGGATTTGGACTGGAAGGATGCTGTTACGAACGTAGTTAAACCAACCAGTGCTTGGCATTTTCCTTTTGCCCAATCTAAAAGGATAATAATAAGTAAACACGTTGGGCAAAAGATTCAGGTGCGTGGAGAAGCTACGTACAAAAGTGACCTTGGAGTCGAGCAATCAATTTGCAAAAGAGGCAAAAAAATACAAGATATTTCCCCTCCTATTATTCCAAGACGGAATGTGTTGAAAGAGAAAAAGGTCGCTACTTTAACTGCCTTGCTTAAGGCTCATTATGGCGAAGAGTGGAGAATCAATGAAGATCTGCATTTCTACAAAGTCGTTCTGGATGAAGGGGAAAAGGAATTTGCGGAAAATGGAGAAGAAAATATTTGCGAATATTTTGATGAAGGACCCATTATAAGAGTTTGAAGAAATATAAGAATATACTTTGAAAAATGCAGTTTTGAATATTCAGTAAAAAATTAAAATAAAATAATTTCATCTCGATTTTTAGCTTTTCTGTTTCAAAACGTACAATCTCCAAACTATTTTCCTTGATATTAGCTCAGTTCGTAATATTAATTTCATTTTGCGTATGGCCGGACAATCTAGAATATCATATTAATATATTAGTCCATTAATATCCATGTTTTCATCGATATCTTGACTCATAATCGTTTTTATCGATTTTCTCCAAAATGACAAAACTGGAGATTGTACGTTTTGATACTAGACCCCTCGTATGGTGCTAAGAACTGCCTACTTCTCATTGATAGAATCTCACCTTCGATATGGAATTTTGCTGTGGGGTGGTTCCTCTGGTGTAGAAAGAATATTTCGTCTGCAGCGTAGAGCTATAAGAATTCTCGATAACCTTGGATACAGAGTTGACTGCACAAGTTCCTTTACTGGGCTGGGCATCCTTACTGTTCCTGGACTATTCGTTCTTGAATGTCTTTTGTATGTGCGTGGTAATGTAGACAGTTGGGGCTCACATGGCAGTAGACATGACTACAATACAAGGAACAGGAGCAATCTTGTTCCATCTTATGTTAGATTGAGCAGATCACTTAGAGGGCCAAACCACTTGGCCCTTAAGTTCTTCAATAGGTTGCCTGTAGCCTGGAGGTCACTTCCATCAAATGTTTTCAAGGCCAAAATTTCGGATTTCTTAAGTAAGAATACTTTTTACAACTACAATGAATTCCACCATTTAAATTTCAGTTGAGTTTTTCTCCTGGGTCATATGAATTATATATGAATTTTTTTTTGCATTGTTTGTGCCATTTTATATGTGTTTATTTGTCATTGATATATCATTAACTTTACTGACGTGTGTATATACTGTATGTATCCTTGCACAAATAAAGATGATTTGATTTGATTTGATTTGGACAAGAATCGGCAACTTTTGAAACAGTCATAAAATTTCTGAACTTCCTTAACTTTTGTGGTGCATATCTTCCTCTTTTGGCGCTCTAGTTCCTCGGAACTGAGTGCTTATCAATTTGCCCAAATGTCTGTAATTTTCGAATTTTTTTATGAAAATGGTCTTAAACAATTTGGTTCGACTCACTGATCAAGAATCCGGGGTCGAAATTCATTATGTCCGGCCAGCCGTAGGCACGATAACTCTCGAACGGAATGAGCTAGACAGTTGAAATTTTCAGAGTAGGTTTGGGAGATAAATATCTCGGCTAAGTTCGTTATTGGACAAAATCGGACAGATGGTTTCGGAGTAACAAAAAAAAAATTTTTTTTATGAAAAAATATCCAGAATTAAATTTTTTTCAATGAGCAGTTTTACCATAAGAATCCAATGATATCATTTCAACTCTAACAAGCTAATATTTTCAGAGATATGATTTTTCAAAATTTCAATAATAAATCGTTTTTCAACGTTGTCACAGAATGATAATAATTATTCTATGTATGAATTGTCATGATGTCAACTTATTTTCCTGAGACATGACATTATCTAATGAATCGAAGAATTGTGAGCGAAGTGAGAAAAATCTCAGTTGTTTGCTGCGAAATTAGTTTTTCTCAGAAAAGTCTTACATTTCGGAACGGAACATGAAGTAAGAGATCTGAGAGTAGTGACACTGCTTTTCATCCATAGACAGATAAATAACTCTCGAACGGAATGAGCTAGGTAGTTGAAATTTTCAGAGTAGATTAGGGAGATGAATATCTCGGTTAAGTTCGTTATTGGGCAAAGTTGGCCAGATTTAATTTGATTTCTTCCATGGTGCAGTTCTCATTCTCATGATTGCTTATTTAATCTTGATAAATAAACTACCATTCGAATTGAACACCCTTTATGATGCAGTTCTATCATAAGAATACATTTATATAATAGCCAAATCTGGGAAACCAATACTTTCGGAAATATAATTTGTCTGTTTGAACTAGAGCGCCAGAAAGCTCCTGTCCAGTCACAGTTGAGGCCATGAGTTGATGTTACGTAGAAGAGAACTTTCTTTGTAATTTCAACGGTTCCAGTTATCACAATGTTGATTTCCGTATCTCTGTTTTCCTCGACCCTTTCATATTCACTACATCTCCATACGACGTTGTATAAATAGCAATCATACTTGGCCTATTATTGAAAGGGTTTTTTTTTTTTTTTAGTATCTATAAAATAAAAATTAATAATTTTGTGATTTGCTTCTGCGTAAGAAACACACGAAATTTGTCAGAAGCAATCAATTGAACAATGTTGCCTAACAAACAACAACGAAACAACATCAACGAAAAAAAACTATATCGTAACGTTTCGGAGTCTATATCAGACACCTTCGTCAGACGCCCGATGAAAATCGTTAGTACTATTTTGTTGATAGTTATTTTGTGAAATTCAAGAATTGTCACACTGACAGTATTCAAAAATCATAGCTTACTTCTGAAAAGGATGAGTGAAAAAGGCCCATACCTTTGTTTTAAGTAATCATTAAAGGATACTGTGGGAGGTATACTCATTATTGAAAGCTTTTTTTTTTCTGGGTTTTCTCTCCCAAACTCTGAAAAATATCTATAAAATAAAAATTAATTATTTTGTGATTTGCTTCTTCGTAAGAAACACACGATATTTGTCAGAAGCAATCAATTGAACAATGTTGCCTAACAAACAACAACGAAACAACCTCAACGAAGAAACAACTATATCGTAACGTTTCGGAGTCTATATCAGACACCTTCGTCAGACGCCCGATGAAAATCGTTAGAACTATTTTGTTGATAGTTATATATAGCTACTTCGGAAATGAGTTAAGATATATAAGCTAGTTTTTGGCGCTCTTGTTCCTCGGAACAGAGTGCTTATCAATTTGCCCAAATGTCTGTAATTTTCAAAGTTTTGGATGAAAATGGTCTTAAAAGATTTGGTTCGACTCACTGATCAAGAATGCGTACTCAAAATCGATTATCACCTACCGATAAGAGACATGTCATATATATTTCTGGTTCTATTCGAAATTCTTTACTCATGATACAAAATACCTCCTGTTATAGAAAACAAAGTATGATTGAATGCAAAATGACCAATGAAATATCCTCAGCTATCGTAGAATATGAGTATTCTAGGATATTATATTTTTTTGGCGATAACTTAATGCCCCTGGAAAATCCATATGATGATAGATATACAGGGTGTCCCTCAAGTCGACGTCAAGCCGGAAGTGGGTGATATTACAAGTCATGATAGTTAAAAATAATATATAATAATAAAATATTGAAAAAAAATTAGGTGATGAAATTTCAAAATTATAGGCATTTGAAGAAAATCGACAAAATCTATACTTTGGGATGGTTATTCAATTCCCATTTCTATAAATCTTAATTTTTTGACAATTTTATTTTTGTTGTATCATCCTGAATAATGTGTCTGTATATAATTGCCCAAAACTTCATGACTTTAGAAACACTTTGTAGCGAAATGATACTTTTTGCCCCACTAAATATTCAAAGCTCATAGTTCGTCCAAATTCAACTGCCTGTACTGAAAATAAAGAAAATTGGTTCAAGCCCTGTGGACAGGAGCTTTCTGGCGCTCTTGTTGAAACAGACAAACTACATCTCCGGAAGTATTGGTTTCTCGGAGTTGAGAATTATATAAAAGTATTCTTATGATATAACTATATCATAAAGGAAATTCAATTCAAATAATAGTTTATTTATCAAGATTAAATGAGCAATCTGAGAATGAGAACTGGAAAAAATCAAATTAAAATACCTGAAATGAATTTGACTCTCTCTTATAGAACAGGATGACATGTACTTGTATTAACACAGATCATGTAATAAATCATAGATAGAATAATTAAAGCAATCTGTGAAAACATAGAAGTACGTTTCATTATTGAAATTTCGTAAAATCATGTCTCCGAAAGTATTAGCTTGTTGGAGTTGACAATGATATCATGGATTTTAATGGTGAAACTGCATCTTAAAAAAAAATATTTTGAAATATGTAAGGTAGAAAAAAATTCTTTTCGTAACTCCAAAACCATCTTGCCTATTTTGCCCCATAGCGAACCGAGATATTTATCTTCCTAACCTACTCTGAAAATTTCAACTGCCTAGCTCATTCCGTTCGAGAGTTATTGTAGAAACAAAATTTAAAAATTTTCAACATTTTTTTTTACACTTTACGGTAACCCGATCTATACAAAAATTCACATGCGTCTAAACGTCATGATTCTACAATTTGATGCTAAACTTCAGATGGATCAAGTAATCGGTTTCGGAAATTTTCATAAAAAATATTTTTACTAAAAGCGGTCATACCTCCGGAACCGCTTGATGGTTTTCTCCCGTCAACGAATTCCTTCGTGATATTTATGTTCCAAACCTACCCTGCAAATTTCAATCCTCTAACTCCTTTCGTTCGAGAGTTACCGTATTAACGGACGGACGGACGGCTGGACGGACGGTCGGCCAGACAGAATCGATTTCGACCACGGATTCTTGATCAGTGAGTCGAACCAAATCGTTTGATACCATTTTCTGCCAAAAATTCGAAAATTACAGACATTTGGGCAAATTGATAAGCACTCTGTTCCGAGGAACAAGAGAGCCAAAAAATGTACTACGCTAGTTCATCAAGTAACTCTTAAAGTTGGCGCATTTAATGAGGATTCTAAACTGCCATAGCACTTGTTACTTATTTTGCAAATTTTTTGTCTGACAACTTTTTCCGCAGAGAAACCCATTTTCGAAACAACTTTGCCTAGGTACTAACTCTAAATGATTTTAGTGCATTTAAGGTGGTTACTCTAAGTTCTTTATTTGAAACAGATGAAGAGATTAAAAAAAAGCCCACGGTATCTAAAAGTACTGCAAAAAGAATATTGAAAAAAAAAAGGTTACACCCTAATCACATTCAGAGGGTACGGTATCTAAAAGTACTGCACACAGAATATTGAAAAAAAAACAGTTTACACCCTTATCATATTCAGTGAGTACAAACTCTACAACCCCGAGATTACCTCCCAACAGTTGCACTCTGTCAAATGACGATTCGAAGGCACCGGGAGGATCCACAATTCTTGAAGAATGTTTTATGGTCCGATGAGTCGACATGCAGTAATGACGGTTACATGGATCAACACATCCTACATGAATGGCATGTAGAAAATCCACATTTAATGAGGGAACATAGATCACAGCATCGGCTTAAAATGAACATCTGGACCAGAAGTTTGAATTAAAAAATAATTGGACCTTTTGAACTGCGAGAGGTAATTGTTGAAAAATCTATTACCGAATTTATTGGAAGACGTGCCACTATAAGCATACGTATGGATATGTGATTCCAGCAAGATGGCTACCCCGTGTACTATTTCCGCTCAGTTCGAGAACATTACAATGAAGTATACCCGGGCAGACGCCCTGACACTATCTCACCTGATTTAAAATCCATTAGATTTTTTTTACTGGGCAGGGGTGAGAGAAAAAGTTAACTCAACACGTATTGAAAATATATCTGAGCTACGGCGAAGAATAATGAAAGCCGTTCATCATGTGTTTATTTTTGGTTAGTTTTTTTTTTCTTGTTTCCATTATTTGTTTCTCATCAATACTGTTAATCACAAAGTGAC
This sequence comes from Halyzia sedecimguttata, assembly GCA_937662695.2. Taxonomy (NCBI): domain Eukaryota; kingdom Metazoa; phylum Arthropoda; class Insecta; order Coleoptera; family Coccinellidae; genus Halyzia; species Halyzia sedecimguttata. The sequence continues at coordinate 538,224 of OW569416.2, read as the reverse complement.
TTAATTTCGAACTTTTTACATTTAATATTTATTTTTTTTTTGAGTTCCTATAGGTATTAGCCTTGGCTCTCATGAATTCAATAATAATCATGTCAATAACGGAGGATACTTCGATCCTTTCACGACGATGTCGAACGTGTATTGCGGCTGAAGTGAGACAGTTTGAACATTTCTTTAATATTTATGTTGTTGTAATATTCATTAAAAAAGTTTTCTAATTCAGCAAATTCAATTATGAACATGCTGCGTATTCACTTGCAACAGAATGCTCCGAACGGTCCGAACGAACCGCGCGCGCTGTAACAAATTTGTCTAGTCAATACGTTGCGCAGAACAGAACCGAACGCGCAAAACATTTTCGCTCCGTACTCACTTGCAACAGAATGCTCCGAACGGTCCGAACGAACCGCGCGCGCTGTTTTCAAATTTGTCCAGTCAATACGTCGCGCAGAACAGAACCGAACGCGCAAAACATTTTCCGAGGTTTGTCGGTAAATGCGATTTGATCAAAGGGATTAGGAGTTCGTTCGAGAGAAGCGAAGAAAATGGACTGGAGCAGGGAAAAATGCCTAGATTTAATCGATCAATTTGAACTGCATCCTATCTTATGGGATCCCACAAACGGGTATTATTTCAACAAAATTAAAAAGCATGATGAGTGGGCAGCAATTGGTAAAAATGTGGGATTTGAAGTAAATGTAAAAAAAAATGGAAAGTCTTCTATATAGTTTTAGAAGGGAAAAAACCAAGGGGAAAAATCTGTAGGAACAGGTAGAGGTAAGATTTTTCTAATTTGGCAATTATTATTGTAATTACATTACAATTACAACTCTGTAAATGAAATTATTTTATACTAAATATCCTGGTTTGATATTTTCTATAAATAATTTTGTTTTTTTTATAGGAAGAGAAGAAATATACTTGTCAAAATGGTTTGCATTTACACGCATGGCTTTTCTCCTAGACAAAGATAAACCAAGACCTACAATAGATAAAAAAAGTAATAAAAAAATTGGAAAAAGAAATTTTAAAATAAAAAAAAAGAATTTAGGCTTGTTAGCGCATCTATAATTAAAAATGGGTTCAAGCCCTGTGGACAGGAGCTTTCTGGCGCTCTAGTTCAAACAGGCAAATTATATCTCCGAAAGTATTGGTTTCTCAGAGTTGGGAATTATATCAATGTATTCATATGATAGAACTGCATCATAAAGGAAATTCAATTTAAATAATAGTTTATTTATCAAGATTAAATGAGCAATTGAATACGATAGTACGATTTTTCGTGAAAAGCAGCAAGTTGCGATGGACGTTAAAAGAAGAACACCCTGTATAGATATTTCTAAAAAATACATTATAAGAATCCATCCAAGATTTCTATTTAGATAACGGTTTGTTTGTGGCAAAAATCAAATCAATCGCATAATATTGTGCCGATAGGAAAAGAACACCCTGTATAGTAATGGTTTGTTTTCAACGATGTAGGTCCCGAAAGTATATCTTTTATCATAATTGAATACAATAGTACGATTTGTCGTGAAAAACAGCTAGTTGCAATTGACGTTAAAACAGAAACACCCTGTATAGAGATTTTTAAAAAATACATTATAAGAATCCATCCAAGATTCCTATTTAGATAACGGTTTGTTTGTGTCAAAAATCAAATCAATCGCGTAATATTGTGCCAATAGAAAAAGAACACCCTGTATAGTAATGGTTTATTTTCAATGATGTATGTCCGAAAGTATATCTTTTATCACAATTGATTACAATAGTACGATTTTTCGTGAAAAGCAGCAAGTTGCGATGGACGTTAAAAGAAGAACACCCTGTATAGAGATTTCTAAGAGATACATTATACGAATCCATCCAAGATTTATATTTAGATAACGGTTTGTTTGTGTCAAAAATCAAATCAATCGCGTAATATTGTGCCGAAAGAAAAAGAACATCCTGTATAGTAATGGTTTGTTTTCAACAATGTAGGTCCCGAAACCATATCTTTTAACACAATTGATTACAATCGCACGATTTGTCGTGAAAAGCAGCTAGTTGCGATTGACGTTAAAACAGAAACACCCTGTATAGAGATTTTAAAAAAATACATTATAAGAATCCATCCAAGATTCCTATTTAGATAACGGTTCGTTTGTGTCAAAAATCAAATCGATCGCGTAATATTGTGCCAATAGAAAAAGAACAGCCTGTATAGTAATGGTTTATTTTCAACGATGTATGTCCGAAAGTATATCTTTTATCACAATTGAATACAATAGTACGATTTTTCGTGAAAAGCAGCAAGTTGCGATTGACGTTAAAAGAAGAACATCCTGTATAGAGGTTTCTAAAAAATACATTATAAGAATCCATCCAAGATTCATATTTAGATAACGGTTTGTTTGTGTCAAAAATCAAATCAATCGCGTAATATTGTGCCGATAGAAAAAGAACATCCTGTATAGTAATGGTTTATTTTCAACGATAAGAGCTTCGAAAACAAGATTAAATGAGCAATCATGAGAATGATAACTGCACCATGGAAGAAATCAAATTAAATCTGGCCAATTTTGCCCAATAACGAACTCAACCGAGATATTCATCTCCCTAAACTACTCTGAAAATTTCAACTACCTACCTTATTCCGTTCGAGAGTTATATCTATGTCTATGGATGAAAAGCAGTCTCACTACTCTCAGATCTCTTACTTCATGTTCCGTTCCGAAATTTAAGAATTTTCTGAGAAAACATAATTTCGGAGCAAACAACTGAGATTTTTCTCACTTCGCTGACAATTCTTCGAATGATTATAAAATGTCATGTCTGAGGAACATCATTTGACATTATGACAATTCATACATAGAATAATATCATTCTGTGACAACGTTGAAATACGATTTACATTGATATTTTGAAAAATCATATCTCCAAAAGTATTAGCTTGTTAGAGTTAAAAATGATATGAATGGATTTTTATGATAAAACTGCTTATTAAAAAAAATTTAATTTGGAATTTGTTATGTAAAAAAAAAATTTTTTTTTCATTACTCCGAAACCATCTGTCCGATTTTGCCCAGTAACGAACATAGCCGAGATATTCAACCCCCAAACCTACTCTGAAAATTTCAACTCTCTAGCTCATTCCGTTCGAGAGTTATCGTGCCTACGGACGGACCGGCCGGACCGGCCGGACGGCCGGACAGAATGAATTTCGACCACGGATTCTTGATCAGTGAGTCGAACCAAATCGTTTAAGACCATTTTCATCGAAATATTCGAAAATTACAGACATTTGGGCAAATTGATAAGCACTCAGTTCCGAGGAACTAGAGCGCCAAAAATGGGTTCAAGCCCTGTGGACAGGAGCTTTCTGGCGCTCTAGTTCAAACAGACAAATTATATCTCCGAAAGTATTGGTTTCTCAGAGTTGGGAATTATATCAATGTATTCATATGATAGAACTGCATCATAAAGGATATTCAATTCAAATAATAGTTTATTCATCAAGATTAAATGAGCAATCGTGAGAATGAGAACTGCACCATGGAAGAAATCAAATTAAATCCGGCCAATTTTGCCCAATAACGAACTTAACCGAGATATTCATCTCCCTAACCTACTCTGAAAATTTCAACTACCTACCTCATTCCCTTCGAGAGTTATATCTATGTCTATGGATGAAAAGCAGTCTCACTACTCTCAGATCTCTTACTTCATGTTCCGTTCCGAAATTTAGACTTTTCTGAGAAAAACTAATTTCGGAGCAAACAACTGAGATTTTTCTCACTTCGCTCACAATTCTTCGATTGATTAGATAATGTCATGTCTCAGGAAAATAAGTTGACATTCTGACAATTCATACATAGAATAATTATATCATTCTGTGACAACGTTGCAATACGATTTATTATTGAAATTTTGAAAAATCATATCTCCGAAAGTATTAGCTTGTTAGAGTTAAAAATGATATCATTGGATTCTTATGGTAAAACTGGTTACTGAAAAATTAATTTGGAATTTGCTTTGTAAAACAAATTTTATTTGTTACTCCGAAACCATCTATCCGATTTTGCCCAATAACGAACTTAGCCGAGATATTTATCTCCCAAACCTACTCTGAAAATTTCAACTGTCTAGCTCATTCCGTTCGAGAGATAACGTGCCTACGGCCGGCCGGACAGAATGAATTTCGACCACGGATTCTTGATCAGTGAGTCGAACCAAATCGTTTAAGACCATTTTCATCGAAAAATTCGAAAATTACAGACATTCGGGCAAATTGATAAGCACCCAGTTTCGAGGAACTAGAGCGCCAAAAAGCTCCAGCGGCAGCTATCACATCGTCTGCATCCATGTCGATGAACACGTAAACACTGATACGGGTGGGAAACATTTTCCGAGGTTTGTCGGTAAATGCGATCTGATCAAAGGGAATGATTCACCGGTGTTCAGTGGATACGGGAGTTTGTTGTGATTGGTGTTCTTTCGAGAGAAGTAGAGAAAATGGAATGGAGCATGGAAAAATGCCTCGAATTGATCGATCATTTCGAGCTGCATCCTATCTTATGGGATCCCACAAACGGCTATTATTTTAACAAAATTAAAAAACATGATGCGTGGACAGTAGTTAGTAGAAATATGGGATTCGAGGTAAATGACACCAAAAAAAATGGATAGTCTTCTATCTAGTTTCACTACGTCTGCATCACATCGTCTGCATCCATGTCGACGATCACGTAAATACTGATACGGTTGGGAACGCAGCGAATACCGCAAACTCTCCAAACAGCCCGCACAATGTTTGTTGCAGCGCGCGCGGTTTGTTCGGAGTGTTCTGTTGCAAGTGAATACGCACCTTTAAACAAAACAAAAATTCAGACTACCTGGAAACAGTAGAAGAGCGACTTTTGTCTGGCGTCATTATCTGCATCACTCACACATCGTAGTATTATTAGCTTTCTGTTTGATTCGACCAAATATCTTAAAGTAACGGCTTCAATTGAAGCCTTGGGTACACTAGAATCAATTGAAGTTTCTAGGAAAAATTAGTTCGAAAACTGGTTTCTCAACAGAAAAAATTCCAGCCGAAAAACTTGCAGAATTACTAGCAATTGTTATACTATTTTGGAATCCTCATTAAATGTGCCAACTTATACAGTTACTTGCCGAACTCGGAATCGTGCGACAGCCGTGATTGAGAGTGCAATGTGTGATATCGACGTGCCACCTTATCTCTCCAAACACGCATCTGCTTCGAACGTACCTACGTAAATAAACACGTTAAATTTTTCATTCAGATTGAAAATAATTCTCTAAATTTGGTTACAATATAATATAAGTTAGTGGTTCTTGGGACAACTAACTGATCAACATGATCAGGGAATAAGGCCCCTTGGCAGACAGTAAAAAAGAGGAAATATTCACCGTCCTCCCCTGAAATCTCTACAAATCCGACGATAGGTGTTCAGAACAGTTTTTTATTCCTGAATGAAGTATCTGAAGTAAACGATAAGACACAAACGGCTCAAAAAATTCCAAAACCACCTCTAATTTTTATACACGGTGTAACAAATTTTGCGGAAATGAGTGAAAAATTATCCACAGCAATAGCTGATGAGCAATTTTATTCAAAAACACTCTCCAACAATACCGTGAAGGTCAACGTTTTTAATCCAGAAAAATACAGAAGCCTAGTTAGATTCTTGAGGGAAGAAAATATAATTTTTCACACATACCAAATAAAGAAAGAGGGGGCCTACAGAGTGGTAATCGGACATCTCCACTTCAGTCTATCAACTGAAGACATAAAAATTGAAATAGAAAAATTAGGTCGCACAGTGAGAAACGTAATCAACATCAGGGACCGTAAAACAAGAAATCCACTCTATTCTATTCTATGTAGACCTAGAACCTAAAGACAGCAACAAAGATATATACAAGATAGAATTCATTCCGAACAGAAAAATTGCAGTTGAACCACCGAGATGGAAACCGGAAATAATACAATGTACCATATGTAAAGAATATGGCCATTCAAAGACCTATTGTAACAGACCATTCATGTGCGTTAAATGCGGAAAACAACATGATTCCAAAAGCTGCACCAAACCCAAGTCAACTTCAGCCACATGTGCCTTATGTGAAGGTAGTCATCCTGCCAATTATAAAGGTTGTCAAGTATAAAAACAACTAATGCGAGCGAAGACCCAAACTCTCCAAAGGAACAACAGACAATCAATTATCCCTCTACCTGCAACTGATACCAATGGATCACAAACCCAAAGCTCAACCAGAAGACCACAGATATCTTACGCACAAGCAATAAGGAACCAAGACCAGCACACAGAATATCCCACTCAAGATACAAACTCCTTCCAAACAATCATGTCCACCTTTCTATCGGACTTTAAAACCATGATGACACAACTCATGAGCCAAAACCAGATTATACTAAATCTGTTAACAACAGTCGCAGTCGTTAACAAACTGAAATAAAAATGGCTAAATTCATCCGCCTTGCTACCTGGAATGCAAATGGGCTTCCGAACAGGAAAAATTAATTAATAACATTCATGAATCTTAATAAAATAGATGTGATGCTGATCTCGGAAACCCATTTCGCCGAGAAGACCATGTCTAAAATTCCACAATACCTCATGTACTCCACTCAACACCCAGATGATACTGCCCACGGTGGGTCAGCAATACTGATTCGGCGAACCCTCAAACATGATTCACTGTCAAATTATGTAACAAATGAAATACAAGCAACAAATATCAGAGTGTACACAGAAACATGGTCCTTTGATTTATCAGCCATATACTCACCTCCTCGACACAATATATCTCAAACTCAATATGCTTCTTTTTTTTCGAAATTTCCAACAACGATTCATAATTGGAGGCGACTGGAACGCAAAACATACATACTGGAGATCAAGAGTGGTAACTCCTAAAGGAAGAAATATATTGGAAGTAATACTAAATAAAAATTTTGGTGTGATTTCAACAGGCAAACCAACATACTAACCAACTGACGTAAACAAGATAACAGATCTCTTAGATTTCTTCGTCACAAATGGCATCAGAAACACATATATTCACGTCGAATCTACACAGGACCTGTCGTCTTACCACACGCCAGTTTCAATGATACTAGGAACAACACCCTTAATGAACGAAATCAAACCATCACCGACAACAAATCGAACAAACTGGGACTTTTTTCAGCAAAAACTGAATGAAGATATAAATCTGAATAACGATCTTAAAAAACCTGAAGAAATAGAATCAGCTGCAAATAGTATAACAAAAATTATTCAAGAAGTTGCATGGGAAAGCACGCAACTGAACAATCAAGAATAGAGAATGCACATTTGAAATTAACGATCCAAATCAGAGAACTATTAGTAGAAAAAAAAAGCACTGACGAGAAGTCAGTACTCTTTGGCGCGCGTGCTCACGGTGGCTAATTTGAATTGAATGATGAGTACTTCAAGCTCAGTGGATAGAGCGAGCCGAAGATCTACACAAAGGATAGGGGACACCATTCACTGTCGGTTCAAAAATTAACAGTGCTGTATCTAAGCTGCCATCAGGAAAGAGTAACAAAGTTGGAAAAGAACACAACTGACCCTCCTTAGTCGCACAAGCTCCTGGCAGATTTGGGAGGGTCAGTATAATCCTTATCATGTTTATAGCACGCGCGCCAAAGCAGATTGACTTTTTACACTTTTTCTTCCAATGTTAAGTCACTCTGCTTTTGCGCGCGTGCTATAAACATTGTTAAGAATTTTACTGACCCTCCCAAATCGTCTAGGAGCTTGTGCGACTAAGAAGGGTCAGTTGTGTTCTTTTCCAACTTTGTTACTCTTTCCTGATGGCAGCTTAGATACAGCACTGTTAATTTTTGAACCGACAGTGAATGGTGTCCACTATCCTTTGGGTAGATCTTCGGCTCGCTCTATCCACTGAGCTTGAAGTACTCATCATCAAATTCAAATTAGCCACCGTGAACACGCGCGCCACAGAGTACTGACTTCACATCAGTGCTTTTTTTTTCAAGTTCCTTCAACAAATATAGCTATAAATACAATTTGGCTGTTAGCTTTACCGTAGATCAAAAAAAATTGCGGTTGTGGGACCTCCGTTAGGTAAGCAATTGCCTCTTCTCCAAATCCGAACCTATTTTAATATAGATCTACCGAATATAGTTATTTATAAACTCGCCTCAGGGCTACCATACAGACATTTCAACTCAGAAACAACGCTATTTCCCCCAAACTGACTTATGTCCGTGCACTGAATTGACATGAATATATATATAATATTTTAATACCTCACAATGTCGGCTCATTACTCCCAACATATCCCAAACAACCCAAAACCATTCACTTCTCGTCTGTGCATGCGCAATATACTCGTGGCTGCAAGTCCTCCCAAAATTACACACCTCATAAAAAACTCCAATTCTCCAACACTAGTGGTTCAGGAGATATCGCTTCTTGAATCCACGCATGCGCAGAACCTCACCAGGGGATTCTATAGAGGAATAGCACCCGCCACCCCAAAATCCCAATCCTCTCTGACGAAAGCACCAGCAGTTAAATCACTAATGGTCTGCTCATGCGCATAACGAAAAATGCCCGTAAGGGGTAACATCAATTTCGAAATTAGCCCCAGAGCCACGGTACGGATACTTTAAATCGGAAACAACGCTACATCCCCCAAACTGACTTGTCCTTGCACTGAATTGCCATGAAAATTCTTTTGAAACCTCACAATATCAGCTCAGCACTCCCAACATAACCCATAGAAACCAAAAACAGTCACTTCTCTTCTGCGCATGCGCAATCTTCTTGCGGCTAAAAGTCCTCTCGAAATCACACACCTTACAAAAAACTCCGATTCTCCAACACTAGTGGTTCAGGAGATATCACATCTTTAATCCACGCGTGCGCAGACCCTCAACAGGGGATTCTATGGAGGAATAGCATCCGCCACCAAAACTCCAATCCTCTCTGACGAAAACACCACCAGTTAAATCACTGATGGTCTGCTCATGCGCATAACGAAAAATGCCTGTGAGGGGTAACATCAATTTCAAAATTAGCCCCAGGGCCACGGTACGAACACTTTTACTCGGAAACAACGCTACATCCCCCAAACTGACTTGTCCTTGAACTGAATTGCTATGAATATTCTTTTAAAACCTCACAATATCGACCTAGCACTCCCAACATAACCCATCCAATTAAAAAACAGTCACTTCTCTTCTGCGCATGCGCAATCTACTCGCGGCTGAAAATCCTCTCAAAATAACACACCTTACAAAAAACTCCGATTCTCCAACACTAGTGGTTCGGGAGATATCGCATCTTTAATCTACGCATGCGCAGACCCTCATCAGGGATCTGGATTCTATGGAAGAATAGCATCCGCCAACCCAAAACCCCAATCCTCTCCGACGAAAACTACAGCAGTTAAATGACTTCTCATCTGCGCATGCGCAGAACGAAAAATGCCCGGAAAAGGCAGCATGAACCTCAAAAAAATAGGTTTCGGCATTTTAAGCAAAGTATTCCGCAAAATAGTAGTAATTTTTTGATTTTTTTCATGTCACGTGATCTTCACGAAATTTTGCAAAAGTGCTTGCATTGGTCTTTTGCATCTAACTACTGAGTTTCAATTTAATCAGATCAGTATTTTTCGAGTTATCGTGAAAACAAAATTTTGAAATTTTTGAAATTTTCTTTTGCCACTTTAGGGCCGTCGGGTCATAACAAAACTCCGCAGGCATATAGAGATCATGATTCTACAATCTGATGCCAAATTTCAGGAAGATCGAGTGATCGGTTCCGGAAATATTCATACAAAACGTTTTGACTACAAACGGCCTTAACTCCGAAACCGTTCGGTGGATTTCACCCGTTAACGAACTTGTCCGAGATATTTGCGCTACAAAACTACCCTGCAAATTTCAACGCTCTAAGTCATTCCGTTCGAGGGTTATCGTGCTAACGGCCAGACCGGCCGGCCGGCCGGACTGGACGAACAGAATTGAATTTGACCTCGAATTCTTCATCAGGAAGTCGAACTCAATCGTTTGAGACCATTTTCGAAAAAAATTTCGAAAAATACAGACATTGTGACGAAATGATAGCACGCTGTTCCTTGCGGAACATGCGCGCAAAAACGAAGAGAAAAAGGCAAATGGCAAAGATCACGGAATCCAACTCATAAGACTGAATTAAACCAACTGAATAGAAAACTACACAGATACCTCCAACAGTACACAAACTCAAAATTTCAATACTATATCAAGAACATCAAGGACAACACCGAACACAGCATCTGGAAAGCCACAAAGAAGTTCAAAAGGCCAATACCAACAAAATCTCCAATTAAAAACCATAACAGAGGCTGGGCTATCTCAGACGAAGAAAAGTCTCACATTTTTGCTGAACATCTAGCACAAGTCTTCACCCCGAACGATCCCAACCCTGGCATTGACGGCACCGAAATTAAAAAGTATCTGGATGTTGCTTGTCAAATGACTTTATCAATAAGTCCTTTCAGACCAAAAGAAGTGATAAGTGAAATAAAAAAACGGAAAAATAAGAAAGCACCTGGCTATGATCTCATTACGGAGGAAATAATGAAAAAACCTACCCAAAAAACCTATTATACTTCTCACCATAATATTCAACAGAATGATGAGCTTGTCCTATTTTCCCACCATATGGAAGTATGCTGAAATAATCATGATACCAAAACCGAATAAACCAGAACATGAATTGGAGTCATACAGACCCATAAGTCTACTTCCAATCATGGGAAAATTATTCGAGAAATTATTGTTGAAAAGGCTGAAGAGAGACATAGAACTGCATTATTTAGTACCTGATCACCAACTGGGTTTTCGAGAGAAGCACTCCACTATGCACCAAATTCGCCGAATTGTTAACACAATTTCAAAAAAGTTTTGAAGAATGCAAATTCAGCAGTATTTTTAGACTTGTCCCAAGCGTTTGACAAGGTGTTGAACGATGGATTGCTTTTCAAGCTGAATAATCTACTACCCCAGCCATACTACTTGATTTTGAAATCATACCTTACTGACCGCTATTTTGCTGTAAAATTCGGGGAAACAACATCAACTTCACACAAAATCAACTCGGGAGTACCACAAGGGAGCATACTGGGTCCACCATTATATATCAATTACACCTCTGACATACCAGAAAATGGGAACCCCACAATAGCCTCATTTGCAGATGATATAGCTCTACTCTCATCTCATGAAAATGCCACTAGAGCTTCTGAACAGCTCCAACAACACCTAAATGACCTCGAAAAATGGCACCAAAAATGGCGACTCAACATTAATGAAGCAAAATCCGTACAAGTAACCTTCACAACAAAAAAGAAAACATGTCCACCAGTTCCAATGTTTGGAAAAGACTTACCAGTCGACACAAAGGCTAAATATCTAGGTTTACACCTAGACCAGCGTCTTACTTGGAAACATCACCTCCAAGCAAAGAAAACACAAATAAACATTAATATCCAAAAAATGTACTGATTCATTGGCAGAAAATCCAAATTGACCCTCCAAAACAAGCTGACCATATACAAAGCTATAATCAAACCAATATGGACAGACGGAATCCAATTTTGGGGATGTGTCAAGAAATCGAATATTCGGATTATCCAGAGACTTCAGTCAAAAATCCTGCGCGCATTGACAAATGCACCCTGGTACGTCTCCAACCTCACCATCCACTATGATCTGAACATACCATATATCACAGAAGAAGCTGAAAACTACTCCAGAAGATACCACCAAAAATTAGAGGGTCACACAAATCAACTCATTGATCAACTTGCTGAAAATCCCTTAGAAATTAGAAGATTAAAACGAACCTGGCCAAACTACTTGACTTGAATTTGTATAGAATAAATCATTAGAATGTTGAATGTCTTCCAATCGCCAAAACCTACATAATATTTACTTAATACTTGTGTAAAGTAGATTGTAAATTTCAATAAAGAAAAAAAAAACAAAAAAACTTGCCGAACTCGCGTAGTATATATTTTTGCGCGTATGTTCTGGGGAACATCGCGTTATCATTTTGCCCAAATGTCTGTAACTTTCGAATTTTTTGACGAAAATGGTCTCAAACGATTAAGTTCGACTCCCCAATGAAGAATTCGATGTCAAATTTGATTCTGTCCGGCCGGCCGTCCGGCCGTTGCCAAGATAATTTGAGAACAAAAAAAACTAGAGACTTGAAATTTTCAGGGTGTGTGGCGCATCCCAATACCACGGACAAGTTCGTTAATGGGCAACATCGGACAGTGGTTTCCGAGTAATAATTTTGTTTTCAACTAATATGAATCCGATCGAATTGAAACTTGGTGAGTGGTTGTAGAATATGAACCTAAGCACGTTTGTGAAATTTTGTGCGAATCGTATGGCTAGAAAATTATTAAAAAATTATTAAAAAATATTTTTGTTGTCACGATAACTTGAGAACGGAAAGAGATAGCGGCTTCAAGTTTTCAGGTTAGGATGTGCACCAGAACGCGACATTTCAGTTTGATCATGAGCTCAATCGTCCAAACGGTTTGAGAGTTATAGCCATCTGAAATTTTGTGGTTTTTTGTTCCTCATTAACTCGAAAAATACTGAACCGATTGAATTCAAACATGGTAATTAGTTGTAGAATGCCAACGCGGAAATGTTTGCAGAATTTATTGAGGATAGCATTTGTAGAAAATTTTTAATAAATCATTGAAAAAAAAAATTCTATATATCAGTAACTAATCGTTTGAAATTGCTGAAATTTTGCAAGAGCCTTCATAACCTAACTCTTCTGCCAATTTTCAAGTTTTAATACGATCGGTTAAATATTGTTGGAGATTCGAGCATTCTTGTTTGAGTTCAGTAGATGGGTGACCGTTGCCTCGATAACTTTCGAACGAAAGGAGATAGGGACTTGCAATTTTTAGGGTAGGTTGCGTATCCGAAAGAGAGAGTTGAGTTCGATTTTAGGCATAATCGGTCTAACGGTTTCCGAGTTATACCCACCTGGAATATTATTTCCTTGGTAACTCAAAAAATAAATATTCGATCGAATTGAAGCTTGGTAACTAGTAGTATAAAATCAACATAAAGACGTGTTTAAAATTATGTAAGGACCGTACCCCTTGAAAATTTGAAAAAAAATGACGAAAAAAAAAATTTTAAGAACCGTACCCCTAGAAAATTTCAAAAAAATCACGAAAAAAAAAATTGGTTCAAGCATTCGAACATTCGAATTTACCATGGTTATTTCAAATTAGGAGTGTCCAATACAGGAGAATGGACAACATAATTTACCATGGTAAATTCGATTAAGGGTTTCCACTACAGAAGAATGGACAATAGAACATACGCGCAAAAGCTTCTGACTTCACGTCAGTGCTTGAACCAATTTATTTTTCTTGATTTTTTTGAAATTTTCTATGGGTACGGTTCTTAAAAATTTTTTTTTGTCATTTTTTTCAAATTTTCTATGGGAACGGTTCTTACAAAATTTTAAACAAATCTTTATGTTGATTTTCTACCACTAGTTACCAAGCTTCAATTCGATCGCATATTTATTTTTTGAGTTATCAAGGAAATACTATTCCAGGTGGGTATAATTCGGAAACCGTTAGACCGATTATGCCCAAAATCAAACTCAACTCTCCCTTTCGGATACGCAACCTACCCTGAAAATTGCAAGTCCCTATCTCCTTTCATTCGAAAATTATCGAGGCGACGGTCACCCATCTACTGAACTCACACAAGAATGCTCGAATCTCCAACAATATTTATTCGATCGTATTAAAACTTGAAAATTGGCAGTTGAGTTAGGTTATGAAGGCTCTTGCAAAATTCAGCAATTTCAAACGATTAGTTACTGATATATAGAATTTATTTTTTTTTTCAACGACTTATTAAAAATTTTCTACAAATGCTATCCTCACCAAATTCTGCAAACATTTCTGCGTTGGCATTCTACAACTAATAACCATGTTTGAATTCAATCGGTTCAGTATTATTGAGTTAATGAGGAACAAAAAACCACAAAATTTCAGAAAATTTGAGATGGCTATAACTCTAAAACCGTTTGGCCCATTATGCTCATAATCAAACTGAAATGTCGCGTTCTGGTGCACATCCTAACCTGAAAACTTGAAGCCGCGATCTCTTTCCGTTCTCAAGTTATCGTGACAACAAAAATATTTTTTAATAATTTTTTGATAATTTTCTAACCGTACGATTCGTACAAAATTTAACCAAAGTGCTTAGGTTTTTATTCTACAACTACTCACCAAATTTCAATTCGATCGGTTTCATATTGGTTGAAAACAAAATTATTACTCGGAAACAACTGGGCGGATTATGCCCATTAACGAAATTCTCCGTCGTATTGGGATCCGCCACCCACCCTGAAAATTTCAAATCGCTAGCTCTTTCCGTTCTCAAATTATCGTGGCAACGGCCGGCCGGACAGAATCAAATTTGACATCGAATTCTTCATTGGGGAGTCGAACTTAATCGTTTGTGACCATTTTCGTCAAAAAATTCGAAAGTTACAGACATTTGGGCAAAATGATAAAGCGATGTTCCCCAGAACATACGCGCAAAAAAAATTGGTTCAAGCTCTGACGTGAAGTCAGTGTAGCTCTTGTGCGTATACGCACAAGAGCTACACTGACTTCACGTCAGAGCTTGAACCAATTTTTTTTGCGCGTATGTTCTGGGGATAATTGGTTCAAGCTCTGACGTGAAGTCAGTGTAGCTCTTGTGCGTATACGCACAAGAGCTACACTGACTTCACGTCAGAGCTTGAACCAATTTTTTTTGCGCGTATGTTCTGCGAATACTTGGAAATAACAAGCATTGACGTGAAGTCAGGAGCTTTTGCGTGTAAGTTCTCTTTTTCATTCTCCTGTATTGGACACTTTCAATCAAATTTACCATGGTGAATTCTATTGTCCGTTCTTCTGTATTGGACACTTAATCGAATTTACCATGGTAAATTCGATTAAGAGTGTCCAATACAGGAGAATGCACGATAGAACATGTATGTTCTATCGTGCATTTCAACATACATGTTCTATCGTGCATTCTCCTGTATTGGACACTCTTAATCGAATTTACCATGGTAAATTCGATTAAGTGTCCAATACAGAAGAACGGACAATAGAATTCACCATGGTAAATTTGATTGAAAGTGTCCAATACAGGAGAATGAAAAAGAGAACTTACACGCAAAAGCTCCTGACTTCACGTCAATGCTTGTTATTTCCAAGTATTCGCAGAGAACATGTAGGATCTAGTTGTGCCGACTGTAATACAGATATAATCAGAAATAAAACTGCGCATTTTCATTAACGGCAATTGTCCCGGTGATTGAATCGACTCTAGCAACCTGATGAATACCAAACAAGAGCATTAATAAAACCAGTGTTAATTTGAAATCTATGCTTTCACCTTATGATCCACAGATACGGCTGCTTCTAATAACAGTAGTGCCTATCCTTAATTATAAAACTGAACTGTTTTGATTTTACCTGAAATTGATAGATCTGATGATAATTTTGATGTCTGATTCCAGACATTTCAGTTTTCGTTTTACAATGCGTAATAAATTCAACATTAGTATACATCGCATTTAAATTCAATCTGGAAATTAAATCTGGTGACTGATAAGTCAAAATGTAAGGTTAGGGTACAAGAAAAAATATGGCTAGGTAACTGTATTCAAGGACCGCATTCCAATACCTGTAATTTCATGAAAAAAATAAGGCTGATGCAACAATAAAATAAGGCATTCTCCTATTACAGCCCGGCAATGCTCAAAAGTTCTAATATTTCTATATAATTATGAGACCTTCACCTCCAGAAAGTGCAACATACACAACGCCGTTCTAGGAAGAGCTTTTGTGTGCGCGTGTGAGTGGGAGCTTTCGTCGAGGATGAGAAACTCAAGTTATTTAGTTCCGTTCTAGACTTTACTACATGTAGTCTAAGTTAGATTCATTGTCTTTTTCGGTACTCCTTTCCAACTGTTGTCAAATTATTGAATCTCTATTGTGTAACATTGTATTTAATAATTGGAAAGAATAAATTCCTTTTTAAAAACAGTCTTGGAAAGTCCAAAAACGTAATTATATAGTACTTAACTCTAGACACATTTCATTTTTATTGAATGATGACTGTGCCAACAACAGAAACAACATTGAGAAGAGCCAGAGGTGGTCCCAAAAAGTATCAAATTATTTTTAAAGTTAGGTACTATAAATGTAGCAATTGGAATATTTTGTTCTTATTACGTTCCTTGAATTTTCAGATTTCTCACGAGTCCATTGAAAAATTATTTCTCCTTCTTTTCGTGGCTGTCAAGTAACGCAACTCATTGTGGTTATAATTATTTAAGAATAGATGCAGAACATTTTGATAGTTTAGGTATATCCACTTCAATAGTTGAGCAATATATTAGTAGGATATAAAGTGGTTTGTTGCTGAAACAGCATATAGTCGATTCAGATATGTATCCTACTGGCTATATTTGGATAGCAGTAAGTACTTCTGATGGCTTTCGTGAGTATATGTAAACAATATGCGTAAAAAGCGCTCCACATGATGATAAGCGCACTGGAGAAGCTCGAGTAAAAGCTAATTGATAAATGGAATGAATCTACGAAAATTACATCTTCAAAGCGCTCGTCGTTCGACCCAAGCTGAAGTGCTAATTGACACCTTGCAGCAACCACATAAGTTACCGTGAGCTCAAACGCAATTACAAAACTTCGTCCAAGACTCAAAGGTCGAAGCTAACCAATGTTGCGAAGTAATTATCTATGCGCAGACATTACCTCATTTTGCTGCATAAACTCCGGAATTCCTGCTCCTCAACCTCTGTGAAACGCCCCCTATGTGACCTAACTAATTCATAACAACATTGAGAGGTAGCTTCGATATCCCACAAGTGAATATTTAGTGATCGCCAAGTCCTTAACAACCACCAGTTGTCTGGGAAAACTTAATGCGGTAAGTTTCACATGGAGGTTGGATTTAATTCAGTATTTGTATACAGAGTATTTTCAAAGGCGAGTCTTGGCGCTTTTGTTCCTCGGAACAGGGTGCTTATCACTTTGCCCAAATGTCTGTAATTTTCGAATTTTTGGATGAGAATGGTCTTAAACCATTTGGTTCGACTCACCGATCAAGGACATGAATTATATCCGGCCGGCCGTAGGCACGATAACTCTAGAACGAAAAGAGTTAGACAATTGAAATTTTTCAGAGTAGTTTTGGAGCGTGAATATCTCGGACTAGTTCATTAACGGGTGAAATCCACAAAGTTGTTTCGGAGTTATTGCCGTTTTTCGGTAAAAACATTTTTTATGAATATTTCCGGTACCGACCACTCGATCTATCTGAAATTTATTGGAATATCACTATGTGTTGATTGAGAAAAACATAAATCCATTTCAGATTATTCTTGAAAATATGGGTGGTGAAATTTCTTATTGCATATTTTTTTAATTTCCAGATAATCAGTTCGTTATTTCAATGCTATATAATTTTTCATATTGATATTCCATAAAACCTGAATCAATTTATGATATTCTTGTTGGAAATATTGTTTGACTTTATTATAACTATCGTTATTTAAATGATATTCTTCATTCATATAGAAACCTAGAAAACTTGGATATTCTGTGAAAATTAACTTTTTGTTTCTTATTATTTTGCAGTAAATGCACCACCCATATAGTCATGATTGACTATATGAGGCACCCCATGAATCGTCTTCACAATACTTTGAACCTGCTCCGCTATGGAATTACATAACAGAATTCATTGTTAGAATTCGGCGCCAATAGAGATCTACACTACATGTGCCTCATAATATCAATTTCAGGAAGTATTCATTCAGTTAATCATATTTTTTGGAAAAATATATTCCTGTCTCTTCAAAAAACTTTCATTTACTGTACATATCTCGTTATTCCTTAAAAATATACAATTTTTTATAAGGAATTTTCTGAGGAATTTTCCTTTATTTATTTGAAATATTCCCTAATGAAATATAAATATATCTTTATTACCTATACTATTGAAAAATTCATTGTAACAATTTATTTTTTTCTCATGATTAACATTTATTTATTATTAATAATTCACTATTTTGATCTAGTAATGAACTATACTAAATTTTCAGCAACATATATTTATTTTTAAAACTCATATAAACCCATTATTCAGGACAAATAAATATTCATTACGCCATATTTGAATACGGTGCCCATTTAATACGAATAAACTTTATCATATATGAATAAACTGTTCTTTGAGTATGTCATTTGTCTGGAATGAACAAAGTAAACAGCACAATTTTATGGGGGAGTTTATTTTTTCTGAGGTACAGAAGAGATACATTTCGTTTTTGAGTTGGGTTCTACCTGAAATTTAAAAATTGACACATGCCTCATTTTCTGCTTGTTACACAAGATTTACGAGTGATTGTGAATAATTCCTGGACCCACTCATCCACTGAATATCTGAATCCATAAAAAACAATAAAATATTGAACACATGAAAGCCGGCAGAAAATTCTTAGAGCTGTACTCGAAATTTCTTTCGAATTGTATTCGTCTTCAGGGATTGATATAACCCCCATCTTGCATACTTAATATAGATCATTCAAGTTGAAATGATTCATTTTCATTGATTCTTAAAAAGTGCTGACGTGTAGTGAGAAGCATGCACGCATGTTTTATTGTATAGTCATGCCTCACGCACCCTCACGAAATACTGCAAGTTGAGTATGAGGAAGCATTCACACGTAAAAAAAATGGGTTCAAGCCCTGTGGACAGGAGCTTTCTGGCACTCTAGTTAAAACAGACAAATTATATCTCCGAAAGTATTGGTTTCTCAGAGTTGGGAATTATATCAGTATATTCATATGATAGAACTGCATCATAAAGGAAGTTCAATTCAAATAATAGTTTATTTATCAAGATTAAATGAGCAATCATGAGAATGAGAACTGCAGCATGGAAGAAATCAAATTAAATCTGGCAAATTTTGCCCAATATCGAACATAACCGAGATATTCATCTCCCTAACCTACTCTGAAAATTTCAACTACCTACCTAATTCCGTTAGAGAGTTATATATATGTCTTTGGATGAAAAGCAGTCTCACTACTCTCAGACCTCTTACTACATCTTCCGTTCCGAAATGTAAGACTTTTCTGAGAAAAATTAATTTCGGAGCAAACAACTGAGATTTTTCTCATTTCGCTCACAATTCTTCGATTGATTAGATAATGTCATGTCTCAGGAAAATAAGTTGACATTATGACAATTCATACATAGAATAATTATATCATTCTGTGACAACGTTGAAATACGATTTATTATTGAAATTTTAAAAAATCATATCTCCGAAAGTATTAGCTTGTTGAAGTTAAAATGATATCACTGGATTCTTATGGTAAAACTGCTTATTGAAAAAAATTTAATTTGGAATTTGCTTCCTAAAAAAAAATTTTTTTTTGTTACTCCGAAACCATCTGTCCGATATTGCTGAATAACGTACTTAGCCGAGATATTTATCTCCCAAACCTACTCTGAAAATTTCAACTGTCTAGCTCATTCCGTTCGAGAGTTATCGTGCCTATGGCCGGCCGGATCGGCCAGCCGGACGGCCGGACCGGTCGGACAGAATGAATTTCGACCACAGATTCTTCATCAGTGAGTCGAACCAAATCGTTTAAGACCATTTTCATCGAAAAATTCGAAAATTACAGACATTTGGGCAAATTGATAAGCACTCAGTTCCGAGGACCTAGAGCGCTAAAAATCCACTGAATCCGAATTTTGAAATGATATGATTCCAAAAATATGAAGCCGATTGAGCTGATATAAGGTTCTCGATTGTCAACTACCTGTTTCAAGGTTTTCAGCGGAATCTGACGAATAGTGTCTGAAATATAACATTTTCAGAGAAAAATTGAATTTTTGCGCGTATGTTCTGGGAAACGTCGAATTAACATTTTTCCCAAAAGTCTGTAATTTCCGAATTTTTTGCCGAAAATGATCTCAAACGATTGAGTTCGACTCCCTGATGAAGAATTCGAGAGGATTTAGTCTGGTCGGCTGGCCCTCCGTTGCCACAATAACTTGAGAACGGAAAGAGACTTGAAATTTTTAGGGCAGGTTGCGCATCCCAATACGATGGATAAGTTCGTTAATGGGCATAATCGGCCCATGGATTCCGAGTAATAATTTTGTTTTCAACCAATAGAGATTCGATCGAATTGAAACTTGGTGAGTAGTGGTAGAATACAAACCTAAGGACGCTTGTGAAATTTTGTGGGAATCGTATCACTTGAAAATCTAAAAAAAATTATTAAAAGATATTATTTATTTCACGATAACCTAAGAATGGAAAGAGATAATGACTTGGAATTTTCAGGTTAGGTTGAGCATATGAATGTGACATTCGAGTTTGTCTGTAGGCTTAATGGGCCAAATGGTTTTGGAGTTATACCCATCCGAATTTCGGTTCTTATTTCCTCAATAACTCGAAAAATTCAGAACCGATCCAATTCAAACATGGTTATTAGTTGTAGAATGCCAACGTGAAAATTCTAGCGAAATTTTGTGGGGATTCACTAGAAAATCATTATAAATCATTGAAAAAAATTTTAAATATCAGAAACTATTCGTCCTATCTCGCTGAAATTTTGCGAGAGCCTTTAGAACCGAATTCTATCACCAAGTTTCAAGGTAAAACACGATCGGATCTATATTGTTGGAGATCCGAGCAGCGTTGTGTGAGTTCAGTAATTGGATAGGTGACCGTTGCCTCGATAACTTTCGAACGAAAGGAGATAGGGTCTTGCAATTTTCAGGGTAGGTTGCACATCCGAATGTGAGAGATAAGTTCGTTTTCGGGCATAATTTGTCCAACGCTTTCAGAGTTATACCCACCAGGAATATTATTTCCTCGATAACTCAAAAAATATAGACTCGATCGAATTGAAGCTTGGTAACTAGCTGTAGGATATCAAACATCGACGTGTGTGAATTTTTTTTAGAACTGTACAACTAGAAATTTTTATTATTTTTTTTAAATAAGCCTACACAATTTTGGCGCTCTTGTTCCTCGGAACAGAGTGCTTATCAATTTGCCAAATGTCCGTAATTTTCGAAAGTTTGGCTGAAAATGTTCTTAAACGATATGGTTCGACTCACTGATCAAGAATCCATGGTCGAAATCGATTCCGTCTGGCCGTCCGTCGGTCCAGCCAGCCGGCTGGCCGGTCTTTAACATGATAACTATCGAACGGAATGAGCTAGACAGTTGAAATATTTAGAGTAGATTTGGGAGATAATTATCTGGGTTGAGTTCATTATTGAGCAAAATCGGCCGGATGGTTTCGGAGTACTGAAAAAAAAATGTTTTTAGATTAAAAATTTCAATTTAAATTTTTTTAAGATGCAGTTTTATCATAAGAATCCATTGATATTATTTTGAATTCTAACACAACTCTAACACTTTCCGAGATATGATTTTTCAAAATTTCAATAATACATTGTACTTCTATGTTTTCACAGAATGCGAATTCTATCTGTCTGTGGTCTATCTGTGCTTACTGTTTATGCATGCAATCCTATCTACCTATGACAGACATGTCAAATGTATTGCTGTTCTAACAAACTATAGAATGCAAAATGACCAATACAAGGATATTATAATTACCCCTACCCTATATGCGCTCGGATAATCCATATGATGATGGAAATGTATAATTTGGTACGTTTAACAAATTGAGTTCAGAATATCTTCAGTGACAAAACTGGAATATTGGCTAAGTTTCAATTGATTTAATATAATTTTCAGAGGAGATTCGAGGAATGAATATCTCGGATAAGTTAATTATTTATTGGCGCTCTAGTTCCTCGGAACTGAGTGCTTATCAATTTGCCTAAATGTCTGTAATTTTCGAATTTTTCGATGAAAATGGTCTTAAACGATTTGGTTCGACTCACTGATCAAGAATCCGTTGTCGAAATTCATTCTGTCCGGCCGTCCGGCAGGCCTGCCGTAGGCACGATAACTCTCGAACGATGAGCTAGACAGTTGAAATTTTCAGAGTAGGTTTGGGAAATAAATATCTCGGCTAAGTTTGTTATTGGGCAAAATTGGACAGGAGGTTTCGGAGTAACAAAAAAAATTTTTTTTTTACAAATCAAATTTAAAATTAAATTTTTTTTCAATAAACAATTTTAGCATAAGAATCCAATGATATCATTTTTAACTCTAACAAGCTAATACTTTCGGAGATATGATTTTTCAAAATTTCAATAATAAATCGTATCTCAACGTTGTCACAGAATGATATAATTATTCTATGTATGAATTGGTATAATGTCAACTTATTTTCCTGAGACATGACATTATCTAATCAATCAAAGAATTGTGAGCGAAGTGAGAAAAATCTCAGTTGTTTGCTCCAAAATTAGTTTTTCTCAGAAAAGTCTCACATTTCGGAACGGAACATGAAGTAAGAGATCTGAGAGTAGGGAGACTGCTTTTCATCCATAGACATAGATATAACTCTCGAACGGAATGAGGTAGGTAGTTGAAATTTTCAGAGTAGGTTAGGGAGATGAATATCTCGGTTAAGTTCGTTATTGGGCAAAATTGGCCAAATTTAATTTGATTTCTTCCATGGTGCAGTTCTCATTCTCATGATTGCTCATTTAATCTTGATAAATAAACTTTATTATTATTTGAATTGAATTTCCTTTATGATGCAGTTCTATCATATGAATACATTGATATAATTCCCAACTCTGAGAAACCATTACTTTCGGAGATATAATTTGTCTGTTTGAACTAGGTATAATTTAGTTTCTTTTATGATGCAGTTCTGTTATGAAAATCCATTGATATCATTCCCAACTCTGAGAAACCAATAATTTCGCAGATGAATCGGAGTTTGAACAAGAGCACATAAGCTCCTGTACACAGGACTTTCCCACCTTTATTACATACAGAATTGTTTTCCTTCAAATGACATTTTAAATCAAATGTGTTATGATTTTACGACCTATTAGCGTTTGTCCCATTCATTTTGATATCAATAATTGCGCGCATGATCTGGGGAACAGTGTATTGTCATTTTGCCGAAATGTCTGTAATGTTCGAACTTTTTGTCGAAAATGATCTCAAACAAACTCTCTGATGAAGAATTCGAGGTCAAATTTAATACTTTCCGGCTGATAACTTGAGAACGGAAAAAGAGTCCACGTTGATTGTTATTGGGCATAATCGGTCTAAGGGTTTTCGAGTACAAATTTTGTTTTCAACCAATACAGATCCGATCAATTTGAAATTAGGTTGCTAGTTGTAGAATACCGACCTAAAGACAAATATGAAATTTGTGAGGACATTTGAATTTGTTAATAGTCATAATCGGCTAAACGGTTTCTGAGTTATACCTATCTGAAATTTTGTTATTATTTTCTGAATAACTCAAAAAAAGTAATAGCATCTAATTCAAACATGGGAATTAATTATAGAATGCCGCCACACAAGTTATTGAAAATTTTCGTGAGGATCGGATCACAAGAAAATTTTAAGTAATTTACTGAAAATCATTCAATAAAAGTCTATATCTCAAAGTCTATCTGTTCAAAATCGCTGAAATTTTGCGGGGGCTTTCAGAACTTAATTCTACAGCTAGAATCTAAGCTTGAATACGATTTGATTCATATTGTTAGAGATAAGAGCAGCCTTGGGTGATTTCAGTGGCTGGATGGGTGACCATTGCCACAATAACTTTCGGGGAAGAGATAGTAATTTCCAGGTTAGGATGCTCATACGAATGGGACAGTAGATTTTGTTGTTCGGCATAATCGGCCCAACGGTTCCGGAGTAATACCCATCTGGAATACTATTCTCTCGAAAAATATAAATCCTATCGAATTAAAACTTGGTAACTAGTTGTGAAATAGTGACATAAAGACGTATGTGAAATTTTGTGAGGATCATATCACTAGTAAATTAAAAAAAAAATTGGTTCAAACACTGACGTGAAGTCAGGAGCTTTTGCTCGTATGTTCTATTGTCAATTCTTCTGTATTGGACACTCTCAATCGAATTTACCATGGTGAATTCTATTGTCCGTTCTCCTATATTGGATACTCTTAACCGAAATTTACCATTGTAAATTCGATACAGGAGAACGGACAATAGAATTCACCATGTTAAATTCGATTGAGAGTGTCCAATACAAGATAATGGACTATAGAACATACGCATAAAAGCTCCTGACTTCAAGTCAGTGCTTGAACCAATTCTTTTTCCGTATTTTTTTTTTTTAATTTTCCAGCAGTACGGTTTTCACAATATTTCACAATCGCCTTTATGTCGATATTCTACAAATAGTTAGCAAGCTTCAATTCGATCGAGTCTATATTTTAATAGCTATCGAGGAAATATTATTCCAGATGTATATAACTCCGAAACCGTTGGGCCGATTATGGCCAACATCGAACTTAACTCTCCCATTCGGATGCACAACCTACCCTGAAAATTGCAAGTTCCTATCTACTTTCGTTCGAGAGTTCAGGCATCGGTCACCTATCCAGCTACTGAACTCACACAATGCTGCTCGGATCTCGAACAATATAGATCCGATCATGTTCAAACTTGGAACTTGGTAGTAGAGTTAGGTTCATAAGACTCCCGCAAAATTTCAGCCATGTCGGATGAATAGTTTCTGATTTACGAAATTTTTCAATTATTCTCAATGATTTTTTTTTTAATTTTCTAGTGATACGATCCTCACGAAATTTTCAAAAGCGTTTGCGTTGGCATTCTACAACTAATAACCATGTTTGAATTGGATCGGTTCTTTGTTTTTTGAGTTATTGTAGAAAAAATGGGTTCAAGCCCTGTGGACAGGAGCTTTCTGGCGCTCTAGTTCAAACAGACAAATTATATCTGGTATTGGTTTCTCAGAGTTGGGAATTATATCAATGTATTCATATGATATCACTGCATCATAAAGGAAATTCAATTCAAATAATAGTTTATTAGATAAGTAATAATAAATTACCTTGTAATCGATCAAAAATTTCCTGATCTACGTTCAACAAACTACAGAATTATGTTATATTATAACATTTTCGGGTGAGGTCCCCGTTGCATCGCTACAATACGAGTATTTCAACGCCAATATTTTTGAAGTTACAATATTCCCTTCTGTCAAGTTGACATTATGAGAATTCATACATAGAATAATAATTATATCAATCTGTGAAATACGATTTACATTCAAATTTAAAAAAATCATATCTCCGAAAGTATTAGCTTTTTAGAGTTGCAAATGATATGAATGGATTCTTATGATAAAACTGCTTATTAAAAAAAATTTGATTTGGAATTTGTTCCGTAAAAAAAAATTTTTTATTTTGTTACTTCGAAACCATCTGTCTGATTTTGCCCAATAACGAACTTAGCCGAGATATTCATCGCTCAAACCTACTCTGAAAATTTCAACTCTCTAGCTCATTCCGTTCGAGAGTTATCGTGCTTACGGCCGGCCGGCCGGCCGGACAGAATGAATTTCGACCACGGATTCTTGATCAGTGAGTCAAACCAAATCGTTTAAGACCATTTTCATCGAAATATTCCAAAATTAAAGACATTTGGGCAAATTGATAAGCACTCAGTTCCGAGGAACTAGAGCGCCAAAAACAACCAAATATCAGATGGGTACAACTCCAAAACCGTTGTGCCGATTATGCATATAAACAAACTCAAATGTCGCATTCAAATGTACAACCTAACCTGAAAGTTTCAAATCGCTGTCTCTTTCCGTTCTCAGGTTATCGTGACATAAAACATATTTGTTAATAATATTTCTGTAAATTTTCTAGCGATACGATTCTCACAAGCGTGTCTAGGTTCATATTCTACAACTATTCACCAAGATTCAATTTGATCGGATTTATATTGGTTTAAAACAAAATTATTTCTCAGAAACCATTGGGCCCATTATGCCCATTAATAAACTTGTGCGTCGTATTGGGATGCGCCACCTACCTTGAAAATGCCAAGTCGCTAGCTCCTTCCGTTCTCAAGTAATCGTGGCAACAGCCGGACGGCCGGCCGGCCGGACAGAATCAAATTTGACCTTTAATTCTTCATCGGGAAGTCGAACCAAATCGTTTGAGATCATTTTCGTCAAATATTTGAAAGTTACAGACATTTGGGCAGAATGACAACGCGATGTTCCCCAGAACATACGCGCAAAAACTTATGAAAATATAAAATACATCTCACGATAACTTGAGAACGGAAAGAGATAACTTGCAATATTCAGGGTGGGTGGCCCATCCGGATGCGACATTTGAGTTTGTTAATAGGCATAATCAGTCAAAAAGTTTGGGAGGCATACATATCTGAATTCTTGTTATTTTTTCCTCTATTACTCAAAATATACATATCGGATCCAATAAAAAAATTGGTTCAAGCCCTGTGGACAGGAGCTATTGGGCGCATGTTCATCTTCCTTGTGGCCCGTACTGACCAGTAAAGAAAAAATTGGTTCAAGCACTGACGTGAAGTCAGAAGCTTTTGCGCGTATGTTCTATTGTCCATGCTTCTGTATTGGACACCCTTAATCGAATTTACCATGGTAAATTCGATTAAGGGTGTCCAATACAGAAGCATGGACAATAGAACATACGCGCAAAAGCTTCTGACTTCACGTCAGTGCTTGAACCAATTTTTTTTTTCGTGATTTTTTTAAAATTTTCTAGGGGTACGATTCTTAAAATTTTTTTTTCGTAATTTTTTTCGAATTTTCTAGGGGTACGGTTCTTACAAAATTTTAAACACGTCTTTATGTTGATTTTCTACTACTAGTTACAAAGCGCCATTTCGATCGAATATTTATGTTTTGAGTTATTAAGGAAATAATATTCCAGGTGGGTATAACTCGGAAACCGTTAGACCGATTATGCCCAAAAACGAACTCAACTCTCCCTTTCGGATACGCAACCTACCCTGAAAATTGCAAGTCCCTATCTCCTTTTGTTCGAAAGTTATCGAGGCAACGGTCACCCATCTACTGAACTCACACAAGAATGCTCGAATCTCCAACAATATTTAACCGATCGTATTAAAACTTGAAACTTGGCAGTAGAGTTACGTTATGTAGGCTCTTGCAAAATTTCAGCAATTTCGAACGAATAGTTACTGATATATAGAATTTTTTTTTTTTATTTTCTATGATTTATTAAAAATTTTCTACAAATGCTATCCTCACCAAACTTTGCAAACATTTTTGCGTTGGCATTCTACAACTAATAACCATGTTTGAATTCAATCGGTTCAGTGTTTTTCGAGTTAATGAGGAACAAAAAACCACCAAATTTCAGAAAATTTCAGATGGCTATAACTCTAAAACCGTTTGGCCGATTATGCTCATAAACAAACTGAAATGTCGCGTTCTGGTGCACATCCTAACCTGAAAATTTCAAGCCGCTATCTCATTCCGTTCTCAAGTTATCGTGACAACAAAAATATTTTTTAATAATTTTTTTAAAATTTTCTAGCCATACGATTTGCACTAAATTTCACGAACGTGCTTAGGGTCATATTCTACAACTACCCACCAAGTTTCAATTTGATCGGATTCATATTGGTTGAAAACAAAATTATTACTCGGAAACCACTGGGCCGATTATGCCCATTAACGAACTTGTCCGTCGTATTGGGATGCGCCACCTACCCTGAAAATTTCAAGTCGCTAGCTCTTTTCGTTCTCAAGTTATCGTGGCAACGGCCGGCCGGCCGGCCGGCCGGCCGGACGGCCGGCCGGACAGAATCAAATTTGACCTCGAATTCTTCATTGGGGAGTCGAACTTAATCGTTTGAGACCATTTTTTTCAAAAAATTCGAAAGTTACAGACATTTGGGCAAAACTATAACGCGTATGTTCCCCAGAACATACGCGCAAAAAGCAGTATCATGTTGAATACCTTAATATTATTGATTATTATAATATAATAATCGATGAAAATACTGAGAGAGACCCAGGAAATTTGACACATTTTGTCTTATATCTCCAGTAATTGAAATCGTATAGAGCCAAAATTTTGCACAATGTTGCAAAATACTACAATTGACGTTAGTACAAGTTTTTGTTGCAATCTGATGAATAGTTCACGAAAAAATTTAAAGAAATATTTTTTTAAAAATTACCAACATTTCGATCATAACAGAATTTTGCCAAAAGTTGCGCGTTTATATCCTCGAACTGACTACCAAGTTTCGATTCAACATCTTCTTTAGTTCCTGAAATATCAGGGAAATAACCTCAAAATTTTAAATGTCTATAACTCCTAAACCGTCTGGCCGATTTTGCCCGTTAACGAACTTAACCGTCGCATTTTGATCAGAAACCTACCCTGAAAGTTTGAAGTCGATAGGACCTTCGGTGCTCCTGTTATCGTGCCTACGGCCGGAAAACCGGCCGGCCTGCCGGCCGGCCGGCCGGCCGGACGGCACCCAAAAATCTGACACCGGATTCGTGATCAGGGAGTCCGAATTAGTCTATTAGCCAATTTTCAGCTCGAAATTCGAAAATTACAGACATTTGGACGAAATGATAGGACGATGTTCCCCTAGAACATGCACCCAAAAATTACTTGCACA
Source organism: Halyzia sedecimguttata (assembly GCA_937662695.2). NCBI lineage: Eukaryota > Metazoa > Arthropoda > Insecta > Coleoptera > Coccinellidae > Halyzia > Halyzia sedecimguttata. Next base: position 509,437 of record OW569416.2, on the reverse strand, counting down.
ATACCGACACGCAAATTTTCGCGGAATTTCGTATCCTGAAATTGTTTGAGAAGTAATTTTTATCGTATATTATTAGATATTAATACAATTTGAATTGAGATAGAATACATATATCAGAATTCAATCATTTGATTATATATGAATCTCTGTCATTAAAATGGTACGAAATGTATTATTATCTTAAAAGCTGAAAAAACGATCTATATCGATGGTACATTCGACTAAGAATGTCCAATAGAGGAGAATAAAACATTATTAATAGTAATTTTGTCGGTTTGGGGTGCAATATTTTTCTGCTATTATGAGACATTTTATATTTCAGAAACTATGCTCGATCGACTTCGTATGAGGTGTGAACAGAAAATGGAACATGCGCGCAAAAGCTCCTGACTTCACGTCAGTGCTTTAACCAATTTTTTACAAAGAATAAACCATTCTAATTCGTTCACGAAATCCTCCGTAGATGAATAGCAACTTGAAATTACCTTAGCAATACAGAAATAACCGAATTCCTTAGAGAATCAATCTAATTTTGCCTCGATCCAATTGAGAGTGCTTTAATTCGTTTCCTTCTCAGGTAGAATTAATCTATTCAAGAACAGCAATCTGCACTTTATTCTCCATGCGGTTTGGAAAATGAATTCACTAGCCTGAAATGTTCACAGCAATTAATCAAGAAGGAAATGAGATTCTGCATGTGGTTTCCACTGATGGAGCTTAATTGACACATCCATTAGAAGTCCATAGGATGATCGGGAGTATTTTTCAACTACTAGTTCATTTCAAAGAATAATATACTGAGACACAAGACTCACAATACTGGAAAATTTGGACGGCAAAAGTGCAATATTAATATTCATTACGAACAACTAACTAACAGCAAATCGTATTTTACATTAGACTGTCCCAAGTTCCGTATATCTCAAATCTACCATGATATTCCGTAAGACATTGTGTCAACTTATTCAATCATATCTGCATTCTAAATTTGATTTTCTACTATCGTTATTGTTACTTAGTAAACGCTTCGTCTCAGAAAATGGGAAAAATGTTTCCAAAACAAATATCAGAGAACAAAATGTTTAGTGGACAAGAGTGTAGTTTCTAGTGTAGCGTATTTAAACTGTTACGTCGCTAATACCCAAAAGGGGCATGCGACACTTCAATAAAATAAGTTTCAGTTATATCGGGTGGATGGATTCTGAGATACAGAATGTTTTTCACTATTTATTTTTAAATTTTTCTGTTGAACGATCCTCACAAAATTTCCCAAAAATTTTAGCGTCGGTCTTCTACAACTAATTACTATTTTTGAATTTGATAGGATGCGCAATCTACCCTGAAAATTGCAAGTCGCTATCCTATTCCGTTATCTTGGTAGCGGCCACTCATCCAGATACTGAACTCGCCCAACGCTACTCGGTTCGCAGTATTTCTTCAATGACTCCTACAATAAAGATCTCATCGTGTTCAAATTTGGAGCTTTAGAATAAGGATATATCTCGCAAAATTATTGGACGGATAGTATCTGAGATAAATAATATTTTCTAATAATTTTGTGATACGATATACAACCATATACAATCGACCAGTATATTTCATTTCAACTGCACAGCAATATTTTTAGAAGCGATACATTTTTGATGCAATGTGCCTTTTCCTCTATGTCTGCGAATGGTATCTGAAGTCAACGAATTTCAGAATACGGTCTGAATTGTTTAAAAAATAATGTCATTCATAGACAGTATATATTATTATTATTATTATTTTTTCCGCTCGAGAGGAAAAACCTCATATAGGTCGGCCATGAGAGCTTTTCTCAGGAGTGTTAGACTCTAGTTGTTGTTGATTATCTTGGTTACTGTACATATTCATGGAAAACCCCGAAACACATCAAATTCTAATTTGAAATTGTCATTCTTTTTCGTTAAAATGTGAACCCTACTTTCAACCCCCTTCGAAAGACAGGTACCTACAACCCCCAATTCTTCAAATGGAAGTATGGGCTTGTGATACATCGTTTGAAAGGTCGCATCATTCTTTATTCAGAAATATTATCACTTTTACGTTTGTTGACCTCAAAATAGAAAAAAAAGCACTGACGTGAAGTCAGTACTCTTCGGCGCGCGTGTTCACGGTGGCTAATTTGAATTGAATGATGAGTACTTCAAGCTCAGTGGATAGAGTGAGCCGAAGATCTACCCAAAGGATAGTGGACACCATTCACAGTCGGTTCAAAAATTAACAGTGCTGTATCTAAGCTGCCATCAGGATAGATTAACAAAGTTAGAAAAGAACACAAGTGACTCTCCTTAGTCGCACAAGCTCCTAAAAGATTTGGGAGGGTCAGTATAATCTTAATCATGTTTATAGCACGCGCGCCAAAGCAGATTGACTTTTTACACTTTTTCTTTCATTGTTAAGTCAATCTGCTTTTGTGCTATAAACATGATTAGGTTTATACTGACCCTGACAAATCTTCTAGGAGCTTGTGCGACTAAGCAGAGTCACTTGTGTTCTTTTCCAACTTTGTTAATCTATCCTGATGGCAGCTTAGATACAGCACTGTTAATTTTTGAACCGACAGTGAATGGTGTCCACTATCCTTTGGGTAGATCTTCGGCTCGCTCTATCCACTGAGCTTGAAGTACTCATCATTCAATTCAAATTAGCCACCGTGAACACGCGTGCCAACGAGTACTGACTTCACGTCAGTGCTTTTTTTTTCAAGTTCCTTTAACAAATATAGCTATCAATACAGTTTGGCTGTTAGCTTTACCGTAGATCGAAAAAAATTGCAGTTGTGGGACCTCGGTTAGGAACGCAATTGCATATTCTCCAAATCCGAACGTATTTTGATATAGATCTACCGAATATAGTTATTTATGAATTCGCCTCAGGGCCACCATACAGACATTTCAACTCGAAAACAACGCTATTTCTCCCAAACTGACTTGTGTCCGTGCACTGAATTGACATGAATATTCTTTTAAAACCTCACAATATCGGCTCATTGCTCCCAACATAACCCAAACAATCCAAAACCATTCACTTCTCGTCTGCGCAAGCGCAATATACTCATGGCTGCAAGTCCTCCCAAAATTACACACCGCAAAAAAAAACTCCGATTCTCCAATACTAGTGGTCCAGGAGATATCGCTTCTTGAATCCACGCATGCGCAGACCCACACCAGGGGATTCTATAGCGGAATAGCATCCGCCACCCCAAAACCCTGTAGCCTTACAATCTCATTTATTATTTTTCCTTTGAAAAATAAATGCTCCGGCTAGCTGTAAGGTTGTAAGCTAACTTTAATTGAGGTAAAGGTATTAGTTGGTTGGCATCAACAATATAGGAATTAAAACGTTGAGATATACTATTCTATTTTGATTTGCATTTTACAAATAATAGTAGGTTATATTTACAACGACTTACGCTACATAATTCGTAATTACTGATCTGAAATTTAATGAGCTCATAAAGAACTTTAAAAAAAATAAATTGGTGACCAGACAGTCAAATTGAATATTAACAGGAATTAGGGATATTATTAACTTGAAATTATAGACAAAAATATTTGTGGTTCGTGAATCGGAAAACTATGAAGAACTTAGCTTATTCTTGTTTCAATCCACAATAATCCTTCAGCGAAGCAGTTAGTCACCCAGTGGAATACAATTACTTCTCCAGTGAAATCGAACCATTTAACTAGTACCCAAGAGTAATAGAATTCTCAATTTTTGTAACCAATCCACAGTGAAATGTAATTCTCAGTTTTTCCAACCAATCCCAAGTGGAATGTAATTCTCAGTTTTTCCAACCAATCCCCAGTGGAACGTAATTCTCAGTTTTTCCAACCAATCCCCAGTGAAACGTAATTCTCAGCTTTTCCAACCAATCCCCAGTGGCTGAAAATCAATTCAAATCAACGTCTGTATTACATAATCGGTTTTTCAAGGATCTCTGTCGACTTCAATTGGCAAATTCATATTGCAATACAAAGATATATAAACAAATTTATAAAAATCAATTTCAAAACAGGTTAGCAAACGGCTCAACCTTCAGTGAACACGAAATGCAAAGCTCATATGAAATATGCCAACGTGATCTCCATCAATCCTCGAAAAAAAATTTCATTGAAATGATCATTCACTAACCAACCAAATTCGGAATTAAATAATTTTGGAAAAGATAACATGATTATTCAGATATTATTCTTATCCGAGATATTTACGCTACAAAACTACCCTGCAAAATTCAACGCTCTAAATCGTTCCGTTCAAAAGTTATCGTGCTAACGGCCGGCCGGCCGAACTGGACGGACAGAATTGAATTTGACCTCGAATTCTTCAACAGGAAGTCGAACCTAATCGTTTGAGACCATTTTCGAAAAAAAATTCGAAAAATACAGACATTGTGACGAAATGATAGCACGCTGTTCCTTGCGGAACAGGCGCGCAAAAAACAAAATCATGTGATTACCGAATTTCATTACAATATTCCCTATCACACAATCTTATTACATAATAATACTAAACTAATTTGCCTTCAAGAAAATGAAAAGAAACCATAATATTGTGTTTTCTAGATGTTACCATGAAAACTAGGTAAAACAATTTCTGTGAAAATGTTAGTTTCTTTAGAACGCCTTCGCACATTATTTTGTGCTGATAAGTTGTAGTTTATAAATTGGCTAATTTGTGTTTGAATGTCAATAAATTCAATTTTGAATAATGGTTCGATTAACGGAAATGCACAAAATGACAATTTTACAAATGGAGATAACACCCGAAGATAAAAAAAAGCACTGACGTGAAGTCAGTACTCTTTGGCACGCGTGTTCACGGTGGCTAATTTGAATTTAATGATGAGTACTTCAAGCTCAGTGGATAGAGCGAGCCGAAGATCTACCCAAAGGATAGTGGACACCATTCACTGTCGGTTCAAAAACTAACAGTGCTGTATCTAAGCTGCCATCAGGATAGATTAACAAAGTTGGAAAAGAACACAACTGACTCTCCTTAGTCGCACAAGCTCCTAGAAGATTTGGGAGGGTCAGTATAATCCTAATCATGTTTATAGCACGCGCGACAAAGCAGATTGACTTTTTACACTTTTTCTTTCATTGTTAAATCACTCTGCTTTTGCGCGCGTGCTATAAACATGATTAGGTTTATACTGACCCTGACAAATCTTCTAGGAGCTTGTGCGACTAAGGAGAGTCAGTTGTGTTCTTTTCCAACTTTGTTACTCTATCCTGATGGCAGCTTAGATACAGCACTGTTAGTTTTTGAACCGACAGTGAATGGTGTCCACTTTCCTTTGGGTAGATCTTCGGCTCGCTCTATCCACTGAGCTTGAAGTACTCATCATTCAAATCAAATTAGCCACCGTGAACACGCGCGCCAAAGAGTACTGACTTCACATCAGTGCTTTATTTTTTTTTCAAGTTCCTTTAACAAATATAGCTATCAATACAGTTTGACTGTTAGCTTTACTGTAGATCAAAAAAAATTGCGGTTGTGGGACCTCCGTTAGGAAGCAATTGCCTCTTCTCCAAATCCGAACGTATTTTAATATAGATCTACCGAATATAGTTATTCATAAATTTGCCTCAGGGCTACCATACAGATATTTCAACTCGGAAACAACGCTATTTCCCCCAAACTGACTTCTGTCCGTGCACTGAATTGACATTAATATTCTTTTAAAACCTCACAATATCGGCTCATTACTCCCAACATAACCCAAACAACCCAAAACCATTCACTTCTCATCTGCGCATGCGCAATATACTCGTGGCTGCAAGTCCTCCCAAAATTACACACCTCACAAAAAACTCCAATTCTCCAACCCTAGTGGTTCAGGAGATATCGCTTCTTGAATCCACGCATGCGCAGACCCTCACCAGGGGATTCTATAGAGGAATAGCATCTGCCACCCCAAAATCCCAATCCTCTCTGACGAAAGCACCAGCAGATAAATCACTGATGGTCTGCTCATGCGCATAACGAAAAATGCCCGTAAGGGGTACATCAATTTCGAAATTAGCCCCAGGGCCAAGGTACGGACACTTCAACTCGGAAACAACGCTACATCCCCAAAACTGACTTGTCCTTGCACTGAATTGCCATGAATATTCTTTTGAAAACTCACAATATCGGCTCAGCACTCCCAACATAACCCATACAACCCGAAAACAGTCACTTCTCTTCTGCGCATGCGCAATCTACTTGCGGCTAAAAGTCCTCTCAAAATCACACACCTTACAAAAAACTCCGATTCTCCAACACTAGTGGTTCAGGAGATAGCACATCTTTGATCCACGCCACGCAGACCCTCATCAGGGATCTGGATTCTATGGAGGAATAGCATCCGCCACCCCAAAACCCCAATCCTCTCTGACGAAAACTACAGCAGTTCTCATCTGCGCATGCGACCAACGAAAAATGCCCGGAAAAGGAAGCATGAACCTCAAAAAAATAGGTTTCGGCATTTTAAGCAAAGTATTCCGCAAAATAGTTGTAATTTTTTGATTTTTTTCATGTCACGTGATCTTCACGAAATTTTGCAAAAGTGTTTGCATCGGTCTTTTGCATCTAACTACTGAGTTTCAATTTAATCAGATCAGTATTTTTCGAGTTATCGTGAAAACAATATTTTAAAATTTTTGAAATTTTTTTTTGCCACTTTAGGACCGTCCGGTCATAACAAAACTTCGCAGGCATATAAAGGTCATGATTCTACAATTTGACGCCAAATTCCAGAAAGATCAAGTGATCGGTTTTGGAAATATTCATAAAAAAACGTTTTGACTAAAAACGGCCTTAACTCCGAAACCGCTCGGTGGATTTTGCCCGTTAACGAACTTGTCCGAGATATTTACGCTACAAAACTACCCTGCAAATTTCAACGCTCTAAGTCGTTCCGTTCGAGAGTTATCGTGCTAACGGCCGGCCGGCCAGACCGGACGGACAGAATTGAATTTGACCTCGAATTCTTCATCAGGGAGTCGAACCCAATCGTTTGAGACCATTTTCGAAAAAAAATTCGAAAAATACAGACATTGTGACGAAATGATAGCACGCTGTTTCTCGCGAAACACGCGCGCAAAAATAAGTAAGTCGGTTGTTTCATGAGGAATTTACGAATTTGCCACCTATAAGTCAAGGGACAATAAGTAAAATACAGAAGCAGTTTCGCGAGTTTGGGCATGTAAGGCATACTAATAAATCATCTTCTAATACACCGTGTGAGGATATGAAATTAGATGTGGTCGTTGACTTTGCAGAAAATCCACATAAATCGAGTAGACATGCCTCCACCACATTCAATGTCAGCCATACATCCATTCTAAACATATTGATACGAAATAAAATGCATCCCTATGAATTGATACCTATCCAGAAGCTCTTGGAAGACGATTCTGTGAACAAATGATGGACATGATGCATAACAATATTATCCAATTAGTAGACATTTTGTTTTCGGATGAGTGCACTTTTTTTCTCAACTGGCATGCTAATAGTCAAAATTGCTGCTGCCAGTCAACCGAAAATCCTCACTGGATGACAGAGGAGGTCACCTCATCGCTCAGTGTTCCTCCAAAAAGGAAAGCGTCATTCAAGGCCAGACACGAACTGCGGTTTCATGGTTGTTACCAATCATCAGCGGCATTCAGTGACTCAGCACCCTGAATGAACAATCGAAGGTGGGATTCTTTCCCTACCGGTTCGCAACTGATGGAATTAAGTGTCCTAGAACTCCTTCGCTTGTGCATCCAGGGTGCTAACTCACGCTGATGATTGGTAACAACCATGAAATTCCGGTTCGTGTATGCCCTTGAATGACGTTTTCCTCTTTGGAGGAACACTGAGCGATGAGGTGACCTAGTTTGGCTCACGCGAAATATATGTTGATGGTTAAAATTAATGAATACTTCACCGTGTTTGTTCTTGAATAATATTGAATCTGATAAAAATTCCAGAAATTTCACTGCTTATATATCCATTAACTAGAATCACAGATGATCGATTCTAGAATCCTAGAATAAAAGCGAAAACCACGTTGCGGTCGTTCATAGATAAATTCATGCTCACAACACTGACACCAAAAACCGTCGAACGGTGGCATAGATATAAAGACTGCGTAATTTTCGCAAAGCTGACCACTTTTCAGCTATCTATAGATTAGTACACTTCTAGAAAGACTGAAGAAGTTAAAGCTAGTAAGTAAACTCCATATTTGACGTATGATTATTGTGCACTTGAATCTCGCTTGTTTTCAAATTAGTTATATTATCATCTTAAAATGGAAAATCTGGAATAACTAAACATTATTTAATAATGAAATTTTAATTTTTTGATAAATAAATAGTTTCAAACTTCTGCTTCTTTGTGAATTGTGAAAATTCATCAGCAATTCAAACAACTTGAATTGCAGGTTATTTATCTCTAGGCAAATAGATGAATAGGCTTTTCATATTACTTTGATTATGGACAATCATTCTAAGGATATCTCTGATAATTTTCTATAAATCTCACGTCACTTCTAATTATTTTGTTCCAACTAGTTGAAACGTAAGTTTGTAGTATGTGAGGGTCCATGCATAAAAGAACTCCTTATGCGCAATCAGAATTCAGTATTTTCATCGAGGGATAAATAAATATAATACTTCATATTGAACTATCAATTAGGTGTAAGTATCATTCCGCCTATTTTTCAGGAACACACAGTTTTACATAATATATCTACAAAGAAATTAATTAGAATATAACATAATAAGTAATTATTATTGAATGTATGTACCTGCCTCGGTTAAATTGGAGTAATACGAGGTTTGTCAGATTGTTTTCCTTGATTGACTTAGCGACGATTTTGATAAAGGTTTATCTTATGTGAGAACCTTGTGCTACAACACCAGCAAGATGCTTTGTGAAACCTGAATTGCGTTAATCAGCTTGTTAAATTGACAGAGGAATTGGTATATTGTAGATTAAACGTATATTCGTGATACCTACCTTTAATAGAATATGCCAACGACTCTATGCTATATAAAGAGTTCGGTCACAGACTCATATACTTATTGATAAGACTTTTCCATAAATATATTTAATTTCAGCAAGTTTCCGTGTTTGACAAGAGAACAAAGTGCAGGACTGTATTAGCACATTGTGAAACCTTCAAACGCTTATAGCTTTTTACCTGAGCCGAATCTGGAAAAATGGTTTATTCAAAAATTGCATTTTAATGATTTCCCTGTATAGAGGACATCTTGCATATGAACTCTCTCATGATGGGCATATCTTCTGAACTGGAACTTCATACGTTCACTAGTTCTGAGTAATAAAAAAAAATATTTTCACATCCTTAAATTAAATATCTAGGTTTTGCAGAATATGGATTCCATCATTGAATTTTTTATAGACCACAGAGGTACCTACACCTGAATTGGATGAGTAGTTCTCAAATGAGGAACTAATGATCATGATTTATAATACTAACATGTGAGCATTATCATCTAGTTAGATAACAATCTGATTCTTCAGGTAAGTCAAGATTTCGAAAAAGATATGCATAATATGTGAAAGCTCTTGACAACTTATATCATTTACCTCCAAGTCGTAAATAAAGAAATTTCGTTAATTTCAATTTTTACATCTACTTTTCAATCTCCAAACCTGTTAGTAATATTCACTCATAGCACATTTAGTTGAGCTCCAACGAGTCTCGAAGTAACCCCTAAGTAGACAATCGAAAGAGAGTGGCGAATGCTCTAGATCCGAAAGCTAATACAACTCCAACTTCCGGAGCAAACAAAACTGTGAATTTTGTTGATTCGAGTTCCGCTCCTAGAGAATTGAATTATTGTTTCTTCAAGAGCTTCTAGTTTGTTCAGACAAAACGATAAGGCATTCTCAATTGATCAAAAATTTATGGCTTGAAATCTTAGAACCGTTTTATCCACAATATACACACAAAATTAGTTATTAGATCTCTATTAACGACGAAAAACTGATTTTCTAATGACAATTTGACTTTTGGGCTACGAAAACTAACGTTCATGGTATACAGGGTATTTCTTAAGTGCTATGAATATTTCTGCTTCGTTACAGGGTGTAAAAGTTTTATTATTCGCATAGCCACTTGAGAGTTTTCGAGCGTTTAACAAGCACAGTCTGTAACGCGGATCTGTATTTTTTGAGTTATTGAGAAAATAATATTCCTGGGGGTATAAACTTTAAGACCGTTGGTTCGATTATTCCTAGTAACTAACTTAACTGTCCCACTCACATGCGCAACCTACCCTGAAAGCAACAAGTCGCTATATCTTTCTGTTCTCAAGTTATCCTGGCAACGGTCATCCGGCCAGCCAGAAAGAATCAAATTTGTTCTCAAATTCTTCATCAGTGTGTGTGAACCTAATCGTTTGAGACCGTTCACTGCGAAATATTCGAACTTTACAGACATTTGGGCAAAATGATAGAGCTGGTTCCCAGAACATGCGCGCAATATAAAATATTTCAGTACGCTGTACTGTTATAACCACTATTCATGAATGAATCACGTGGAAAACTCATATTAAACGAACCATAGAGAAAAAAAAGTAGTAACAATACACAACAAAAACTTTACCTTCAATTGTTTGCCTATAATACAAAATTCCAGTCAAAAAATAAATATATGTTAAAAAAGGAATGTTGATATGGAGGTGTGAATATTTTATTATCTACCAATCAATGTTACTTAGCACCAACTGTTTACCCATCTCTATGTAAAACATTGAAATTCAAGATGAAAAATATCTCTACTTAAGTTGAAATGCACTTTACTTATGGCAAATGCAAATTGAGTAGAAGAGCGACTAATTTATGAAGAACGTTGTCTGAATAGGGTATTACCATGTACTGAAAATTTGAGAAAGATGGTAGCTATAACCATAATCCGGATGTTCCATATGGTAGACCCCAAAAGTATCAACATATTTGCTACAAGTTATACTTATAAATATGGGATCATCCTTAAACCGGAACTAAGAAGATAGCACAACAGCTCCAAATAAGTTCAGAAGCTGTTTGGAAAGTTTTTCTGCTATACCCATATCGCATACAACGAGTACATGCAACTTATAAGGCAATTTCTTCGCGAGAAGAGGTCATTTATTTTCATAATTTTATATTTTTGGGTGAACCGAAATGTCCATCCATTAAGGGGTTAGGTTTAGTCAGTGACATGCAAGAATGACAAATTAAAATATTCTTTTTAACAGTTAATTATTTATTAAATGAAAGTAAAAACATAGCATAATTGAATAAAGTTTTGACTCTATTTAATAGAAATTTTAGAAAAAAAAAATAATAATTTTAAAAGTTATTGCTGTTTGCGTTGATCCAGTTCCAACTGGAGCTCCTTGCGGTGACCATCACTTATCCTTGAAGATTCATCAAAAATCAATCGGACATAAAAAATTAGTTTTTTTAATAGATAATCTTGTGCCTGATCGGAGCTTTTTTTTTTTTTGATTAACAAAATGCAAAATAAAATTTTTCCAGAATTTCGGAAGAAAACCAACATAATTGTATATTAAAAAACGAAATTAAACAAAAACCCTTCGATCAGGCACAAGTTTTTCATGTTTTCAAAAAGCTGCATAAATTTCATTAAAAGCTACCAAGCGGTTTTCGAGCTTCATTCGTCACCAGTTCAAAAAACATAGTTTTGAGAAATACGCATTTGAAATTTTACACTCAATTTACTTAGAGTAATAGGTACCTATTATTTAATAACTTATGGTCATCTGTTCCTGGGCCATATAATAGTTCTTCAGCCGTTGTAGCAGCTTCGAAAATATCTCTTTGATGCTGTCTAAGTATCATTTTACCTTCTCGAGTGTTGTCGTTGGTGCGTTAAGATATACGCTCACATAGGCGAAGCTTCGCGAACGGAAGCGCGGCGAGGAGTCATTTCGCCGAGGACCGCGCATTGGGACGAAACGTCAGGTCGCGTATCGGAAGGAATTGAGAGTCCCTTGAATTTTTGCGCGTATGTTCTGGGGAACATCGCGTTATAGTTTTGCCCAAATGTCTGTAACTTTCGAATTTTTTGACGAAATTGGTCTCAAACGATTCAGTTCGACTCCCCAATGAAGAATTCGAGGTCAAATTTGATTCTGTCCGGCCGGCCGTCCGGCCGTCCGGCCGTCCGTTGCCACGATAATTTGAGAACGAAAAGAGCTAGCGACTTGAAATTTTCAGGGTGGATGGCGCATCGCAATACGACGGAAAAGTTCGTTAATGGGCATAATCGACCCAGTGGTTTCCGAGTAATAATTTTGTTTTCAACCAATATAAATCCGATCGAATTGAAACTTGGTGAGTAGTTGTAGAATATGAACCTAAGCACGTTTGTGAAATTTTGAGCGAATCGTGAGGCTAGAAAATTTTAAAAAAATTATTAAAAAATATTTTTGTTGTCACGATAACCTGAGAACGGAAAGAGATAGCGGCTTGAAAATTTCAGATTATGTTGTGCATCTGTATGCCACATTTGAGATTTTTTATGAGCAAAATCGGCCAAACGGTTTTAGAGTTATAGCCATCTGAAATTTTCTGAAATTTTGTGGTTTTTTTTTTCCTCATTAACTCAAAAAATACTAAACCGATTGAATTCAAACTTGGTTATTAGTTGTAGAATGCCAACGCAAAAATGCTTGCAAAATTTGGTAAGGATAGCATTTGTAGAAAATTTTTAATAAATCATTGAAAATAAAAAAAAAATTGGTTCAAGCACTGACGTGAAGTCAGAAGCTTTTGCGCGTATGTTCTATTGTCCATTCTTCTGTATTGGACACCCTTAATCGAATTCACCATTGTTAATTATGTTGTCCATTCTCCTATATTGGACACTCTTATTTCGAATTTACCATGGTAAATTCGAATTAAGTGTCCAATACAGGAGAATGGACAACATAATTAACCATGGTAAATTCGATTAAGGGTGTCCAATACAGAAGAATGGACAATAGAACATACGCGCAAAAGCTTCTGACTTCACGTCAGTGCTTGAACCAATTTTTTTTTCGTGATTTTTTTTAAATTTTCTAGGGGTGCGGTTCTTAAATTTTTTTTTTCGTCATTTTTTTCAAATTTTCTAGGTTTACGGTTCTTACAAAATTTTAAACACGTCTTTATGCTGATTTTCTACTACTAGTTACCAAGCTTCAATTCAATCGAATCATTATTTTTTGAGTTATCAAGGAAATAATATTCCAGGTGGATATAACTCGGAAACCGTTAAACCGATTATGCCCAAAAACAAACTCAACTCTCCTTTTCGGATACGCAACCTACCCTGAAAATTGCATGTCCCTATCTTCTTTCGTTCAAAAGTTATCGAGGCAACGGTCACACATTTACTGAACTCACACAAGAATGCTCGAATCTCCAACAATATTCAACCGATTGTGTTAAAACTTGAAACTTGGCAGTAGAGTTAGGTTATGAATGCTCCTGCAAAATTTCAGCAATTTCGAACGGATAGTTACTGATATATAGAATTTTTTTTTTTTATTTTCAATGATTTATTAAAAATTTTCTACAAATGCTATCCTCACCAAATTTTCGCAAACATTTTTGCGTTGGCATTCTACAACTAATAACCAAGTTTGAATTCAATCGGTTCAGAATTTTTCGAGTTAATGAGGAAAAAAAAAACCACCAAATTTCAGAAAATTTCAGATGGCTATAACTCTAAAACCGTTTGGCCGATTATGCTCATAAACAAACTCAAATGTCGCATTCAGATGCACAACCTAACCTGAAATTTTCAAGCCGCTATCTCTTTCCGTTCTCAGGTTATCGTGACAACAAAAATATTTTTTAATAATTTTTTTAAAATTTTCTAGCGTCACGATTCGCCCAAAATTTCACAAACGTGCTTAGGTTTATATTCTACAACTACTCACCAAGTTTCAATTCGATCGGATTTATATTGGTTGAAAACAAAATTATTACTTGGAAACCACTGGGCGGATTATGCCCATTAACGAACTCGTCCGTCGTATTGCGATGCGCCATCCACCCTGGAAATTTCAAGTCGCTAGCTCTTTTCGTTCTCAAATTATCGTGGCAACGGACGGCCGGACGGATCAAATTTGACCTCGAATTCTTCATTGGGGAGTCGAACTGAATCGTTTGAGACCAATTTCGTCAAAAAATTCGAAAGTTACAGACATTTGGGCAAAACTATAACTCGATGTTCCCCAGAACATACGCGCAAAAAATTCTATATATCAGTAACTATCCGTTCGAAATTGCTGAAAAATTGCAAGAGCGTTCATAACCTAACTCTACTGCCAAGTTTCAAGTTTTAACACAATCGGTTGAATATTGTTGGAGATTCGAGCATTCTTGTGTGAGTTCAGTAAATGGTTGACCGTTGCCTCGATAACTTTCGAACGAAAGAAGATAGGGACATGTAATTTTCAGGGTAGGTTGCGTATCCGAAAAAGGCAGTTGAGTTTGTTTTTGGGCATAATCGGTTTAACGGTTTCCGAGTTATATCCACCTGGAATATTATTTCCTTGATAACTAAAAAAATAAAGATTCGATTGAATTGAAGCTTGGTAACTAGTAGTAGAAAATCAGCATAAAGACGTGTTTAAAATTTTGTAAGAACCGTACCCCTAGAAAATTTGAAAAAAATGACGAAAAAAAAAATTTAAGAACCGCACCCCTAGAAAATTAAATAAAAATCACGAAAAAAAAATTGGTTCAAGCACTGACGTGAAGTCAGAAGCTTTTGCGCGTATGTTCTATTGTCCATTCTTCTGTATTGGACACCCTTAATCGAATTTACCATGGTTAATTATGTTGTCCATTCTCCTGTATTGGACACCCTTAATCGAATTTACCATGGTTAATTATGTTGTCCATTCTCCTGTATTGGACACTTAATTCGAATTTACCATGGTAAATTCGAAATAAGAGTGTCCAATATAGGAGAATGGACAACATAATTAACCATGGTAAATTCGATTAAGGGTGTCCAATACAGAAGAATGGACAATAGAACATACGCGCAAAAGCTTCTGACTTCACGTCAGTGCTTGAACCAATTTTTTTCAGTATCCTTTGAATATTTCATATCGTGCGGTCATGATGAGCAGTTCTTCCTCTGAAGACGATTTGTTTGTTTTGGATTTAATTTCCAGTACGAAATAAGAAGAAGATGCCAATAAAAAATGTGGGTAAGAAACATAAATCAAAGGAGGGCAACGTACGGTGTATTTCATCACTTGTTTTCCGACTTCAGACAAAAGAAAAAGAAATATTTTAAATACTACAGCAAGCATTTCCTACTGAACACTACCACTGACTGACTGTAGAACACGGATCAAGAATGCAATTTTGACTCTTCTCTCTCGTACTTCGGCGAAGCGTCAGGAGAAACGACTCCTAGTTGCTTCTAAGATCATTCGCGCGTCAAGCGACTCTCCTCTTCTCTTCGCTTCGTCTAAGTGAGCGGCTCTCCATTGAATTCAATGAAAACTTCTTGGGCGAAAAACGACGCCTAAGTGAGTGTCTACCTTAAAGGTAGACGCTCACTTAGGCGAAGCGTTGCAAACGGAAGAGGCGCCTCGTCTCGCGCCTCGTTTTACGTCGCTCACTTATAAGAAGCGAAAAGAACAGGCGAGTCGGTTGGCGCGCGAATGATCTTCGAAGCAACTAGTAGTCGTATCTCCTGATGCTTCGCCCAAGTGGGCGGTCTTAGGCGAAGAGAAGAGTCAAAATTGCATTCTTGGTCCATGTTCTATAGTCAGTCAGTGGTAGTATTTAGTAGGAAATGCTTGCTGTAATATTTGGAATATTTCTTTTTCTCTTGTGTGGAGCCGGGAAACAAGTGATAAAATTCACCGTACGTTTTCCTCCTTTGATTTATGTTTCTGACCCGCATTATTTATTGGCATCTTCTTCTTATTTCATACTGGAAATTAAATCCAAAACAAACACATCATCTTCAGAGGAAAAGCTGCTCATCTTGACCGCACGATATGAAACATTCAAATGATACTGAAAAGATGCAAGGGACTTTCAATTCCTTCAGATACGCAACCTGACGTTTCATCCCAATGCGCGGTCCTCGGCGAAATTACTCTTCACCTCGCCGAGCTTCCGTTCGCGACGCTGCTCCTAAGTGAGCGTCTACCTTTAGATACTAGCTTCCTGCTCTCGCTCAGAGCGCCCGAGAACCCTTTGCTGATTATCGTATAATTCGCAAAGTATTCATCGGATTTACTTCAAATAACAATGTTTGATAATAATGATAATGAAGCAATGATCCATTTTGCCATAACAATTATCTATAGGACATGTGATTTACAGGGTGTTTTCAAAGGTGAGTCTTTTTGCGCGTATGTTCTGGGGAACATCGCGTTATAGTTTTGCCCAAATGTCTGTAACTTTCGAATTTTTTGAAAAAAATGGTCTCAAACGATTAAGTTCGACTCCCCAATGAAGAATTCGAGGTCAAATTTGATTCTGTCCGGCCGGCCGTCCGGCCGTTGCCACGATAACTTGAGAACGAAAAAGCTAGCGAATTGAAATTTTCAGGGTGGATTGCGCATCGCAATACGACGTACAAGTTCGTTAATGGGCATAATCAGCCCAGTGGTTTCCGAGTAATAATTTTGTTTTCAACCAATATAAATCCAATCGAATTGAAACTTGGTGAGTAGTTGTAGAATATGAACCTAAGCACGTTTGTGAAATTTTGTGTGAATCGTATGGCTACAAAATTTTAAAAAAATTATTAAGAAATATTTTTTTTGTCACGATAACTTGAGAACGGAATGAGATAGCGGCTTGAAGTTTACAGGTTACGATGTGCACCAGAACGCGACATTTCAATTTGTTTATGAGCATAATCGGCCAAACGGTTTTGGAGTTATAGCCATCTGAAATTTTCTGGAATTTGGTGGTTTTTTGTTCCTCATTAACTCGAAAAATACTGAACCGATTGAATTCAAACATTGTTATTAGTTGTAGAATGCCATCGCGAAAATGTTTGCAAAATTTGGTGAGGATAGCATTTGTAGAAAATTTTTAATAAATCTTTGAAAATAAAAAAAAAAATTCTATATATCAGTAACTATTCGTTTGAAATTGCTGAAATTTTGCAAGAGCCTTCATAACCTAACTATACTACCAAGTTTCAAGTTTTAATACGATCGGTTAAATATTGTTGGAGATTCGAGCATTCTTGTGTGGGTTCAGTAGATGGGTGACCGTTACCTCGATAACTTTCGAACGAAAGGAGATAGGGACGTGCAATTTTCAGGGTAGGTTGCGTATCCGAAAGGGAGAGTTGGGTTTGTTTTTGGGCATAATCGGTCTAACGGTTTCCGAGTTATACCCACCTGGAATATTATTTCCTTAATAACTCAAAAAATAAATATTCGATCGAATTGGTGCTTGGTAACTAGTAGAAGCAAATCAACATAAAGACGTGTTTAAAATTTTGTAAGATCCGTACCCCTACAAAATTTGAAAAAAATGACGAAAAAAAAATTTTTAAGAACCGTGTACCCCCAGAAAATTTAAAAAAAAATTGGTTCAAGCACTGACGTGAACTCAGAAGCTTTTGCGCGTATGTTCTATTGTCCATTCTTCTGTATTGGACACCCTTAATCGAATTTACCATGGTAAATTATGAGAATGGACAACATAATTTACCATGGTAAATTCGATTAAGGGTGTCCAATACAGAATAATGGACAATAGAACATACGCGCAAAAGCTTCTGAGTTCACGTCAGTGCTTGAACCAATTTTTGCGCGTATGTTCTGGGGAACATAGCGTTATAGTTTTGCCCAAATGTCTGTAACTTTCGAATTTTTTGACGAAATTGGTCTCAAACGATTCAGTTCGACTCCCCAATGAAGAATTCGAGGTCAAATTTGATTATGTGCGGCCGGCCGTCCGGCCGTCCGTTGCCACGATAATTTGAGAACGAAAAGAGCTAGCGACTTGAAATTTTCAGGGTGGATGGCGCATCGCAATACGACGGACAAGTTCGTTAATGGGCATAATCGACCCAGTGGTTTCCGAGTAATAATTTTGTTTTCAACCAATATAAATCCGATCGAATTGAAACTTGGTGAGTAGTTGCAGAATATGAACCTAAGCACGTTCGTGAAATTTTGGGCGAATCGTGAGGCTAGAAAATTTTAAAAAAATTATTAAAAAATATTTTTGTTGTCACGATAACCTGAATGATAACCAAACGGTTTTAGAGTTATAGCCATCTGATATTTTCTGAAATTTTGTGGTTTTTTTTTCCTCATTAACTCAAAAAATACTAAACCGATTGAATTCAAACTTGGTTAATAGTTGTAGAATTCCAACGCGAAAATGTTTGCAAAATTTGGTGAGGATAGCATTTGTAGAAAATTTTTAATAAATCATTGAAAATAAAAAAAAAATTGGTTCAAGCACTGACGTGAAGTCAGAAGCTTTTGCGCGTATGTTCTATTGTCCATTCTTCTGTATTGGACACCCTTAATCGAATTTACCATGGTTAATTATGTTGTCCATTCTCCTATATTGGACACTCTTATTTCGAATTTACCATGGTAAATTCGAATTAAGTGTCCAATACAGGAGAATGGACAACATAATTAACCATGGTAAATTCGATTAAGGGTGTCCAATACAGAAGAATGGACAATAGAACATACGCGCAAAAGCTTCTGACTTCACGTCAGTGCTTGAACCAATTTTTTTTTAAAGAAGGTAGAAGTTATCAGAATAAATCATTTCACGAAAAATCGCATACATATAATATGCATGATAGGGCTGCTCTCCACCACCGAAGTCGTTTGCGATTACACCTATTTACAAGTACGGTTTTGTCTCCCCACGCTTTCAATGATTGTAAACACAAATTAGCAATGCATCTCTGTGCAGAAACCTAAAGCTTCGTATAAACTACGCGCGGCAAACCCTCGAACAGTAGCTCTCGAGATGGCCTCGTGCTTCTAAGACGGGAATGCCTCGCGCGGCAAACCCGTCTACACTGCGTGATGCTGTCTCGCGAGCCAATGTTCGATGGTTTGCCGCGCGTAGTTTATATGCATCTTAACTTTGCACATCCATTTAGTTTTTTGTAACGGTCCTAGGGGAACAGGAACAACCGTTCCTGGACGTACAACGTTACGTTTCTGCACAGATAAGCATTGCTAATTTGTGTGCAACCTTGGGAATACGCGTTTACAATGATTGAAAACTTGGGAAGTCAGAGCCGTACTCGATTCGGGGAATCGCATGCGACTTCGCATTCATATTTCATATTTTCCATTATAAAGAGACTTTTTATCTCTTTCATTTGTATTCGTTAATGTATACCTATGAGGAAGATGATTATTGAATGTGAATATTGTCGACTGGTTGAACTCTTAATTCAAAAGAATGTAATATGTACATATACTTAGAGGTATTATTTGTTACGCGTTAAGTAAACAAAAATACATTTTGATGTTGAGTCCCGTATGAATGAGAGTCCGAGCGTATAGACGGTATCTTGTATAATTGTTATACATACCATTAGCTCTTTTCCCCTATGTTTTATAAATCTTCTACAAACTCAGTTACCCCGATTTTTACAGGCCTCCTCCTCCTCAGTATTCTTTCAAATTACCCATATTCTGCCTTCGTGATCTTTCTCAACGAAAATGTTGCCACATATACCAACTCGACTCAATTTTGAACTTTCTAGTGCTCTTATTACTGGTAACAGAGTGCTTATCCATTTGCGCACATGTCTGTAATTTTCGAATTTTTGGCTGAAAATGGTCTCAAACGATTTGGTTCATCTCACTGTTCAAGAACAATAATGCGTGGTCGAAATCGATTATGTCGGTCCGTCCGTTAACAAGATAACTCTCGAACGGAATGAGTTAGACAGTTGAAATTTTCAGAGTAGGTTTGGGAGCTAAATATCTTTGCTAAGTTCGTTATTGGGTAAAATCGGCCTGATGGTTTCGGAGTAACGAAAAATTATTTTTTTTTACATTACAAATTTCAAATTCAATTTTTTTTAAGATGCAGTATCATCATAAGAATACATTGATATCATTTCCAACTATAACAAGCTAACACTTTCGGAGATATGATTTTTCAAAATTTCAATAATACATCGTACTTCTATGTTATCACAGAATACGAATTATATCTGTCTGTGTTCTATCTGTGTTCACTGTTCATACATTTAATCTTATCTACCTATGACAGATATTTCAAATGTATTATTGATTACTGGTCAACAAAGTATGATTGATGCTAAATGAATAATTATAGGATATTCGATATTATAATTACCCCTACCCTATATGCCCTTGGATAATCCATATGATTAGTGAGAGAGACATGATACTGTGAACGTCGTGTTTAAGTACGAGCTCCCATTTAATAGATGATTTTAGTGGTATTGGTGCTGTGAATTATTTTAAATTATACATACAAAAACAAGGAGGGACGGTTCGGAAGAAACTTGGCTTTTTTTCCTAATAAAAGATAGTGAATAGCATTAATTTTGGAGAATAACTACTTGTGCAGTGTTGCCAATTCAACAAACGGCGAAGATGAGTCAGAAAATTCTTAGAGGTACTGGCAGTATAGCTCTTCTAGATGAAGAAACGTTAGAAAGTATTGTGAATAAGCTTGCACCGAAGCTAACAGCGAGAATTGAGGAGCAAATCAGTCAAATTGAGAAAAAGATTGATGGTATGAACAACAGATTGAAGGATGTGATAACACAATTGTCATCTTTAAGAGAAAAAGTAGATCTCAATAGACAAGATATAAAGGGAGTGGACAATAAGGTGGAAATAATACAGCGCAAATCTGTAGAAAATTCGATAACTGTAGCAGGAATTGTGGAAGAAAATGATGAAAACTTACTATACAAAGTTATTTCATTTTTCAAAGACATCATGTGTATTGAATGCAGTACAATGGATATTTATAATGCATACAGGATAGGAAAAAAGACTGAAAACAGAATACGAATTGTAGTTGTGGTTTTTGTTACACAATGGAAGAGAAATATAGTGTATGGTGCTCTTGCGAAGCTTAGAAAAACTCATTTTTATGTAAATGAAAACCTAATTGAAAAATCCTACAAGGTTTTAATGAAGGCCAAGGAAATCCACGGTAGACAAGCTGCATTATCCAGTAATGGAAGAATCTTTGTGAGAGTTGGCAACGTTGTCAATCAGATCCTAGAGGAACACAAGCTATACAAGTCATAAACTTTTGCGTTTGTCTTCGCATGTTTGTATATTTTTTTCTTTTTATTATAGTATTTACATGTATAGGGCATTCAAATTAATTGACTCAGGAAAGAGAATTTGATTGATTATGATTAATTCTTGTCGAGGGCGGCACACGGTTGTTTTCATATGATCGTTGTTTTCAATTTTATTAATGTACTTGGGGATTTGTTGGGGAAGAATAGTCATCTAAGAATCTATTCAATTGGCATTTCTATAATTTTTGTTTTTTCATGCCTTCCTTGTCATCCCACATTCATGTTGTTTGATAGATACTGAATACGTAGTTTGTATGAGAATTGTACGCAGAGAGTAAATTATAATAATACCATATTATCTGGTAGATTTTTGGAATATATGAATGTAGGAGCTTGTTTGACTCACTGAACATATCTAGCCTTTTTGTGTATTACCAAAATTGCAGAGGACTGAACACTAAAATCGACGAGTTTTTCAGGTATTGTTCCAGTGGGGATTATGATATTGTTATCGCATTAGAGACGTTGTTGCAGGATGGGGTTTTAGATGGAGAGTTAGTTGATAATCACATGTTCATTTTAGTTCGAGCCAAGAGGGATCTGTTATTTACAAAGAAATCGACAGGGGTAGGAGTTTTGGTAGCAGTGAAGAAACATTACAAAATTTTGAATGTTGTTCAACATAGTACTTGTTTTGAAGCTATTATAATTGAGATTAAGGTAAAAAGTCACATATTTAAATTATGCCGTTTATACATTCCTTCTGGAAGTATGGGTGATACGTATGAATCTGTGATCGGATTTTTACAAAGTAATATCATAGATATGAGTAGAACATATATTTTTGGAGATTTTAATATAAGTCAGATTACCGGTGTCAACTGCAATATCAATTGCTCGAATGAAATGGTAGATACATTCAGTGATTTTATAGATTTTAATGACCTTAAACTTTTCAACGATGTTAAAAACTTTCAGGGGAAAACTTTGGAATTGGTTATTGGTCCGAGTAGTGGGGTGGTAAAATGTATTGTAGTTAGGGATGATAATGCATTTGTGCCAGAAGTTAACTACCATCCAGCGTTAAATATTAATTTAGAAATTAAGAGTACGCATAAATCGGTTAGTCATTCCGGAGTATATACATATAATTATAAAAAAAGCGGATTTTCTAACTATGAGCTGAAGTATACGTGATAGTCGTTGGAGTAATGTTTTGAACAAAAAACATGATGTGAATTTAACCTTATCTGAGTTCTACAAGGTATGGCAGTATATTTTAGATGAGTGTGTGCCTAAATATTCAGGGTATGAAGGATATAGAGATTTTCCAATTTGGTTCACAAAAAAAATAAAAGCACTCTTGAAAGAAAATAATAAATATAGGATACTTAGATTTAAGTCTTCTGATTATGATGAAAATTTCAAACTGACCAGGAAAAAATTTAAAAAGCTTATCAAATTCGAGGAGAAGAAATACATAAGGGAATTGGAGCGAGGGATATGTTTAAACCAGGGTAATTTTTGTAACTTTGTGAAAAAAAGAGGGGTATTAGTTTAGACGTCGGTTTATATGAGCGTGACGTTAAGTTAGTTGCTGAGCGTAAAACTGCAGATGCTTTTGCAAGTTATTTTTCATATACGGTTGACAATCAAAAATCAACTTATGATCTTGACTTCCTTTCGGATGGCTTTTTGTGCAACGATAGCTTCACATTAACACAACTTAATGATATGGATTGGAATACTGGTATAAAGGGGTCAAAACCCAAAAAATCAGCAGGTATCGATGGTATGTTACCGTATGTTCTCAAGGCCTGCGGTGATTGGTTGAAGGTTCCACTGATTCATATATTTAACCTCATTATTTCTAGTTGCGTTTTTCCAACAGAATGGTAAACAGGTGTAGTTACACCAGTTCATAAATCTGGCGACAAAAGATCTGTTGAGAACTATAGGCCGATTTCTATAATGTGCTCCCCAGCTAAGCTCTTTGAACAGATAATTCATGCTAAAATTTATCTGTACGTACGGAAATATATTTGCCCTGAACAACACGGTTTTGTTAAACATAAATTAACTGATGCCAATCTATTCACTTAAACCAACTTCGCATATGCGGAAATACAAAACAGATCTCAGCTTGACACCATATATGTTGATTTCCAAAAGGCCTTCGATAAAGTGAATCATGATGTACTTCTGTCCAAGCTCAGTCGATTTGGTTTCACAGATAACATTATTAAATTGATCAGTTATTATTTGGAAAATCACTTCTTGATTGTGAAACATCGTGGGAACTGGTCGGGAAAATTTGAGGGTAATTCAGGGGTACCTCAGGGGTACCTCAGGGGTACCTCAGGGGTACCTCAGGGGTACCTCAGGGGTACCTCAGGGGTCCAACCTAGGTCCTCTTCTATTTGTTCTCTTCATCAAAGACTTACCAAAGGCGATCAAGTTCTCAGAATGTCTTATGTTTGCTGATGATCTGAAATTGTTCAGAGCTATCCGGGCCATGAGGGATTGTATTTCGTTGCAGAAAGATATAGATAGTGTATATGATGTCTTACAGAAATCACATCAAAAATATCACAAGATCCGCTAATCGTCTTTTGGGTTTTATTATTAGATAAACTCCAAATTTTATTAACATCAAAATCATCAAGCTCCTATACTACAGCTTTGTTAGAACCAAGTTGAAATTTGCGTCAAATCTATGGTTCGGTGAATTCATGTCATTGAATCACATTGAATCAACTTGGGAAAGTACAAAATGAATTTCTGCGTCATCTTTATTTCAGAAAATATCATATTTGGCCGGACCATAAGATGGTCAGAACAGTTCACTTAAGACGAGAATTGAAGGTTTTATCTGTTGATAATAGAAGAAAAATTTCCTTGTTGTTATTTTTATATGAGATACTTAATAATAAGATCAATTCACCAGAAATATTATCATTAATAAGATTTCATGTACCAGCTAAGAGAACTCGTTCTGCAGTTATGTTTAACCTACCCTTTGTTTCATGCACTTACAGATCCCCCCCCCTTTCATGTATGCTCAGTTTAGCAAATGAAATTAATATATTTGTTGATATTGACTGGAACCAGCCACAAAACACTTTTCGAGCATCAGTAATTGATCTGCTCAATTTTTCCTTATAATATAGACATAATTTTTATATTGTCATTTGAATAGATAACGTCTTCGGTCCTCGGCAAAAAGGTCGTCTAAACGTATTTTCTGTTTGTTGCTACGTTGTTTTCTATTTTGGTGTTCTCTATTTTTAGATATGATTTGTGCAAAATGTTGTTATCCTCAGGGTCTGTTTGGATGGAAAAAAAAATAAATAAATAAATGATGATGAAAATATATTCAGAATATCTTCAGTGAAAACAAAACCGGAATATTGGCTAAGTTTCAATTGATATAACATCATTCTCAGAGGAGATTTGAGGAATGAATATCTCGGATAAGTTCGCTATTTAGTTTTAATTTCAGTTCTATTATAAGAATCCATTGATATCATTCACAACTCTGAGAAACCAATAATTTCGGAGATGAATTGTCAGAATTTGAACAAGACCGCCAAAGCTCCTGTCCACAGGGCCTTTTCACTTTTTTTTATAGTTACCTTTAACCAAGAGCCAGGTAAAAAAGTTTGTTCCAACCGCTAACGTGAGGCATTCTTCAGTAAATTCACAAATTGCGATAAAAACAAGAGCACCAAAAATCGAAAAAAATCACTGATCTGAAGTCAGGATCTTTTGCGCGCATGTTCTGTTGTCCATTAGCGCCTCACACATTCTCACAAAATACCTACAGTGATTAAATGCATTGGGCATCGACTGAATTTACATTATAAAAGAAATAAAATACTGAACTTAAGTACTCAGCACCCTCATCAAGAGACTCGGGCTTGTGGGTGAAGTGTAGATTACATACTACAGGTGTGCCACAATAGACCGATTGGTCGCAGTGGAGGGGCGGGTTTTGTCTTCCCAGCACAACCCATATAATAATAATAATAATAAGTACTCAGCAGGGATTCAAATCCTGATCTCCTGCGCGGCAGGCGAGCACAATAACAACTCGGCCACAGAGGAGGTGACACTATTTTAAGATTGACATGATTTGGAATTTCTGAAGAAGTAGACACCAGTTTGAAATTTTATTTTCACAATAATTGCTGAAGTACAGAGCCGATCGAGCTGAAATCCGGTACTCGAAAAGAATTGTGGCTTAAAGGTTTTTGCGTAATATCGGCAAATTAGGACGGTAATATTTTCAGTAATTGGATCCTCACGAAATTTTGTGGAAATTCGCTCTTCGACATTAAACAACTGATGAGCAAGTTTAATTTCTTCCAAAGTACAGTTAGCATAGAGTGGCATAGACCCTCACAAGACCAAATTGACTAAAGAAATGGTATCTCTTGATATTATGAAATTATGATACTTCTTCGATAGGGCTCTACAGAAGGTTGAAGAGATTTTTGAATCTCATCGAAAAACCGTCTTAACCAAGGAAGCTCATTTTTGGCATTATAGCTTTGCCAATACGCAGAATATGCTTCATTGCACAGCAAAAAACACACATTGGTTTAAAAACACTTCATCACAAATAAAAATTGTGACCGTTTTGTGTAGACTATATTTCAGTCGATGACAATTAATAATGGTCACCATGTGGCGGTCAGTAGAGTTCGGTATCATGTAATTTGTAACGTGCCAATCGTCCACTTATAAACGATTGTAGAGCATGAGAATCTACTTTTGATTTTCTAGGGGTGGGAGGCTAAACTGGCTTAATTCGGCAACAAAACTCCCTCCCAGGTTTTCACAATATATATATTAAAATTGAAAAATTACAATGGGTCGACCCTTTTTCACCCTACACAGTCTCATACTACTTAACTTAATAAAAAAAAAACAACGTCGTGGCCCCCTCGGAGTTCGATATTATGATCCTGATCTTGATGTTCCAATTTTAAAGAAACCACTTCCAATCCGAAGTAAAGTGTCTCCTGGTTACTTTTCCATCCAAAGGAAGTACTACGTTGATTCTCCCAATTTCAAGGGTAGTTGGTGTATCTGGATGATTCCTCGGTAAAATTCAATTCCAGCCAATCCAAACCAAGGTACAACTTCTGTCAAGCCAAGGTACAATAATTACCATCCAAGCCGAGGTATAATTGTAATCCAAGCCAAGGTACGATTAGCATCCAAGCCAAGGTGCGAGAATTTCAGCACAATTCTCGCCGATAATTCAACTCGTAAATCCAACGATAAAAATGCTGTTATATTGAAATCTTCCGGAATCGCAAGAAGAACAGCAGAACTTTCCAGCCTTTTCACGACACATGAAAACGCGGGCGCTCTGGTTTCACGCGCAGGTTCCCGGTAGTTGTTCGACGCGTAATTCAGGATACGATCAAAACAGAGGCGGATCGTCCGCTTGATTTATCCATAGACGTGCTATATCGTTGCACACACCTCTCACCAGGAGAAAAAAAAATTTTATATTTTTTTTTGTAAATGAACGAAATATCTCAGTCAAAAAAAACTTCGATGGCATCAGAACAAACACAGCATGCTTAAAGGATAGAACTTTGACTTGCCAACTGGAGTTAGCAATCAAAGTAACAATTGATGTTGTATATTATAAATAGAGACTTACAAGCGCACCATGCTCGCACCAAAACCTATCGAACGCAGTCTTACAGAAAAATCAAATACCACACCAAATTGCTGAAGGCAAATGCAATGAAAAATTAACCAATTTAAATTAGAAACGACCTGAGCACTAGGAAATATGAGAAAGATGGAAAAGATGGAAATGGTGGAATAACCGTCAGTTGATTGAAAACCTCTCTCAAAAAAAACGAAAGAGGGGTAAAGGTAAGGATGCCCGATGGGAGCCCGATACGACACTCAATAATTTAAACTCAAACTAGAGTGAAAAAAGTGAAACAGACACCGGTCGCTGAAGGCCTCTCTCTAAAAAGCGAAAGAGGGATGAGGATGTTTCATACCATCAGGCTATGAAACACCGTCATCCTACCGAGTCTGGGAAGTCATGCCCGAAAAACTTCATCATAGATTAATCAATATAAGTAGTAGACACTGCAACTATAATAGCCAGTGCTACTACGATAGAAATAAGAAAATAAAAATCCGTCTCAACTAAAAAAAAAATGACTAGGTTTGTGCCGTCGCACTTTAACAAGAAATCCTTCCTGGCACCCGAGACGAAGGTGGACCAGAAAGGGGGGGCATGGAAGGTTTTTAGTTTAAGTCCAAAACTTTCAAAAATGACTCCATCACTCTGTGCTATTCGCACAGGACGATGTCAAATCCGGTAATCAAAAAGAGAAAAAAAAATAATGTCATAATCAATTGGTAAATATATAGTCAAATTCGGTAATAGAAAAAGGAAATCGATAGATTTCGGCAAAGAAAAATTTTAGTAATATGACTATACAAATACCATAGAACCCGATAATAAGATAGAGAGATTTGGCGTTGTCCGTGGAAAATTAACTATGACTGGCTCACAATAGTGAAAAAATGTGTACATGGATGTTCTGCACTGATGTGTATGTGAATCAACTGAGCTTAAGGATTCACTTCCCTACCTCCCTCTCCAATGAAAGTCATAGCCAAAAGTCCACAGGAACGTCAAGTTGGGCGCCAGCAAGTGTCAAACTTGCAACGGTAATGATAAGGTAAAGGAAAATCGAAGGAAAGATTAGGAAATAGGATTTTGCACCAGAGCACAGAAAATAAAAACTGAATCTTCAGACCCAAAAATTTAACTATCCCCAAAATGTACGATCAGTTACACCAAAATAAATTTTATCTGCATATCTGAAATACGCTTCGGACTGATTAGTGACAAATTCATAGCGAAAAATATGTAGTCTTACTACAACGATACGATAAATAGTAGTCACCACCATTGGTGCTACAGCGATACGGTAAATGCGGTAAAGTAGCCTTGCTACAACGATAAACCACAAAAGTAGCCATGCTACAACGATAATTGCAGCCATGCTACAACGATAATATAGCCATGCTATAAAGATAATGCGCTAAAGAATTTATCTAAAACAAAATGAAGATTCTGTGCATCTGGGCAATTTAAGGAAGGGAAGGTAAAGTTACAAACGAATTATTCGTCGCAGTAAGTATCGTCTAAGTCGGTAGAAACATCATCATGAGTCAGATCTAGTTTAATGTGTTTGACATGGAAATTACCAAGGTTAGTCCCGCTCAAATCTCTCAAATTATAGACCAACGGAGATATTACTTTGTTCACAATACAGGGAATGTACTTCGGTGCCAACTTAGCAGAAAATTAATTGGGGCGTCTGACAGAACAAAATTCTTTTTCCAAACTCTGTCTCCTACTTTGAAAGCAAGGACGCGCTTTCTCAAGTTATAACGGTGGGCATTCTTCTGATATGCTTTGAATAGTTTCTGTTGTACTGACTTATAAAGCTCCGGAAGGTCTTCTGTTTGTAAAGTAGGATCCAGAACTTTATTTTCAATTTGGATATTATTATGAGCATTATCTGAATCAACCCAAAAAATGCACCATCTGTAGGAACGTTTCGGAGAAAGCATAAATAGGATGGAGAAAAACCCGTGACTTCGTGTCTAGCCAATCTGATTGCTTGTGCTATTCGATGTATATTTTCATCCCAAGTATTGTGATTCTCGTGAATAAAAGATCTTATTGCTGTTACGATGGTCTTATTCACGCGTTCCGTAGGATTAATCTGAGGGAAATACCTAGCATTGTACCAGATTTTCTGTACATTATAATTTTTCATTAAGTTCTTAAAATCATTTGAAATGAACTGGACTCCATTATCAACAATCATAATCTGCGGAACTCCGAAAATTAGAAAGACATTATTTTCCATAAACTTGACAACACCCTTTGCGGTAGCTCTGGCCATTGGGTGTACCAAAACAAATTTCGTGAACCAATCAGTCACTACCAGAACGTATTGATTACCATTTTTAGATCTCGGGTATGGTCCTAATAAGTCAGCGGAAATTAATTGGAAAGGGAAGTTGATATTTCGATAATTTCCTGTTAATCCTGCCTGTGGAAGGTTGTCAGGCTTGCAAGAAGCACAAATTTTACACTTTCTGACGTGTGATTTTACCGAATTCCGCATCTTTGGCCAATAGTATAACTGGGAAAGTCTAGAGAGAGTTTTGAAAACACCAAAATGTCCAGCCAGTGGATCATCATGAAACTTATTAAGCAGCTCCAATCTATTTCCAGTGGGAACCACTATTTTCCATGTGGGAGAACTATCTGTTAACTTCGACCTACTCATGACATGTTTATACAAAATTTTTCCAGAAACTCTGAAATCAGGAAAAGATTCAGGATTTCTCTCAATCCTGTCACACATAGTTCGGTACCAATGATCAGGCTTCAAGGTATTAAGATTCAGGACGGCTGTCTCTGGAATACGT
Source organism: Halyzia sedecimguttata (assembly GCA_937662695.2). Classification (NCBI taxonomy): domain Eukaryota; kingdom Metazoa; phylum Arthropoda; class Insecta; order Coleoptera; family Coccinellidae; genus Halyzia; species Halyzia sedecimguttata. The sequence goes on along the minus strand of OW569416.2, from coordinate 479,631 downwards.
GATAAGGAATCTGCAACCGTGTTTAACGAACCACTACGATGGACTATTTTAAACTTATGACAAGATAATTTGATTATCCACCTAGCTATCCTGGGAGATGGATTTTTCATGGAGTGCAACCATTGCAAAGACGAATGATCCGTTATTACGGTGAACTCAGTTCCCTCGATATAGGGGCGGAATCTTTCAATAGATAAGACAATGGATAGGAGTTCCTTCTCCGTCGTAGTGTAATTCCGTTGACACTTACTCAAGGACTTGCTAAAATAGGCTATGGGATGTTCAACTCCGTCATTCTCTTGAAAAAGAACGCTACCAACTCCGACGTCAGAGGCATCACAGGCGAGAAAAAACCTCTTTGTGAAATCTGGGCTAGCCAGAACAGGGGTTGAAGTCAAAAGTTGCTTCACGTTTTTGAATGCTGCATCAGCTTCCTCCGTCCAGACTATTGGTTGTCCCTTTTTACGACCCTTTAGCAAATCTGAAATGGGAGAGCATACAGTAGAGAAGTCCTTCAAAAATCTCCTATAATATCCCACAAGACCAATCAATCTCCGAATCTGTGTCGTACTTGTAGGTACTGGATAATCTAAAATTGTCCTGATTTTGTCAGGATCCGTCCTAAGGCCTTGTTCATCAACTAAAAATCCTAAAAATTTGAGAGAGGAACGGCAGAACTGACATTTTCCGAAATTTACAGTCAAGTTAGCTTCTTGAAGACGTTTGAAAAGTTCAGTTAAAACCTTGAGATGAGTATCAAAATCAGGTGTAACAACAATTATATCATCAAGGTAGTAAAAAACGTAAGGTTCCAGGGATGAACCTATTACCATATCCATTAATCGACACATGGCTTGAGCAGCGTTATTCAAGCCAAAAGGCAGAACATTAAAGCAAAACAAACCGCGACCTTGAACTGCAAAAGTAGTCTTCAATTTGGATTCCTCGTCGAGGGGAATTTGGAAAAAAGCCGATTTTAAATCAATAGAAGAGACAAATGAGGCATTACGGACTTTACTTATAATTGAATCTATGAGAGGCATAGGGTATGAATCAGGAGTTAATTTTCTACCATCGAAACACACTCTGAAAGAACCATCTTTTTTACTAACAAGCCAAAGTGGAGACAGCCAAGGTGAAGTAGTTGTTACTGGGCTAACTATACCAAGTTTCAACATATCATCAATCTCTTTGTTTAATGTCGACTGCATAGCAGGTGAGAGAGGGTATTGTCGTTGGCGTATGGGCGAACCTTCAGTCTTAATATTGTGCGTTAGCAAATTAGTCCTACCGATTCCATCTTCAGGTCCTATAGTGCGGAAGAAACCTACTACCTCATCCAACTTATTCCGCTGTAAAGTAGTCAAATCCTCAGCAGGTTTGATTACATGTACTGCAGCTGTCGATAATGCGGAAGAATTAAAAGAGAATTTCGTAAAATCGAGTCTTAGATTGAATTTTTGTATAAAGTCCATTCCCAAAATCATCGGCTGTGAAATGGAAGGAACTACTAGTACTTTAAGTTGTTTTGATAATTTTCCTAATTCAATTTGCAAATCAACACTTCCCAAAGTGCTCTGCAATGTGCCATCAGCGGTAGTGAGATGATAGGAAACATCATAATTAATAGGCAAATTTAATCTTTTCAACAGAAAAAGTGACGGTGAACCGATAATAGAGACATTACTTCCGCTATCTAGTAAGGCTAAGATATTTTCATTCAAGATATTTACTCTAATGTACGGTCTGTCATCGTCATTAAGTCTTTCTAGTAAGGGACAAATCTGAGGAATTGATTTAAAAGGAGGCTCGATAGGTGGTTTCGTAATATAAAATGACTCAACTTTCTTTAACCAATCATCAAAGTCGATCCTATCGAAGAAATTCACATTCTGCGGTTCTGGTGGTTTTTGGCAGCTTTTGACAGGCCTGGTTGGTTCATGTTTTCTGCCGGAACATGACCAGTTGTAGCGTTTTTTGAACACTTAAAACATTTTGATTTTACTACACCAGTCATTCCGCAACCATAGCAAAAGACATTTCTCGGTCTCGTACAAGAATAATACTTGTGTCCTGTTTTTTTACAATTCCAACAAGTAGTGAAATCAAGCTGAGCTACGGAATAAGATTTTCTTTTATTTAAGCTCAAAGCATCCTCTACTCTCTTACATAATGAATTTAAATCCGATAATGTGTCTACGTCTCTCAATACCAATGCCGCAATAAAATCTGGAAGCAAATTTCCTCTTATAATATTAACCATTTCTTTCTCCGAGGGTTTGTGATTGAGCCGATGAAATTGTGCCTCTAATGTTGTTATAAAGATACTAACACTTTCTCCTGAGCGTTGCTTTTTCGATTTAATTTCATCCAACAAAACTTGATCATAATTTGAATGTAAAAATGTATCTTTTAGCGCATCCACCAATTCAGACCAATCTGCAAAAGTTTTCCTAACAAAATGGTTATGCCACCAGTTCCAAGCATCACACTCAAACAAATCTGAAGCAGACTCGAACAAATCTACATCAGTACAACCGCGAGATATCTTTAAAGTATCCAACAATTCAAGAAATGGAATCAACGGCTCTCTACCCGAAAATTTCTTCAAATTCCATTTATAAACAGGTACTTTATTACGTGAAGGTAAATTACTAGAAACAGGAAAAGGAGGTGAACTTGGAGTGGAAGTTGCCAATTTTTCTGATGGCCTACATTCATCGAAATCAGCTTCTAGTTCTATTATTTTGATGGTAATTTCGCGTTTCTGTTTTTCGTCTGTATCATTTTCGGTGTAAATTCGATGTAATCTCTTGGAACAATGCGACAGCCTATCTTCAATTCTCTTAAAATCCGATGAACTAGAACTAGGAATTAACTTAGAGATTTTATCAGTTAAATCAGAAATTGAAATTGATAGTTCTTTAAAGTTTTCATTGACAGTATACGCTTCCCTAATTTCTGTCATGCTACGATCACATTTTTCCTGAGCTAAGAGACCTCTCAATAATTTGCGATTTCGTTCGACAGTTTTCGCAACATCTTCCCTACCAATACGAATTGCGACTTCATACGCAAGTTCATGTGCCTTCAAGAAATCCGGATTACTCATATTGAAAAGTTAGATAAAAAAAACAATAATATTAACAGATGTGTTCAATCTGATGCCAACGAGAAAATAAAGATAAGAGAAAATAAAAAAACTATTATAGAGAGAAAAAGGTCGAAACAAGGAATATATGTTGCCAAAATAAATCAAGCAAAAAAAAAATTTTGTTCAAAAATTTTAGTGCCAAAATTTCGAGTCCCACGTTGTTAGGTGCCAAAATGTGTAACGTGCCAATCGTCCACTTATAAACGATTGTAGAGCATGAGAATCTACTTTTGATTTTCTAGGGGTGGGAGGCTAAACTGGCTTAATTCGGCAACAAAACTCCCTCCCAGGTTTTCACAATATATATATTAAAATTGAAAAATTACAATGGGTCGACCCTTTTTCACCCTACACAGTCTCATACTACTTAACTTAATAAAAAAAAAACAACGTCGTGGCCCCCTCGGAGTTCGATATTATGATCCTGATCTTGATGTTCCAATTTTAAAGAAACCACTTCCAATCCGAAGTAAAGTGTCTCCTGGTTACTTTTCCATCCAAAGGAAGTACTACGTTGATTCTCCCAATTTCAAGGGTAGTTGGTGTATCTGGATGATTCCTCGGTAAAATTCAATTCCAGCCAATCCAAACCAAGGTACAACTTCTGTCAAGCCAAGGTACAATAATTACCATCCAAGCCGAGGTATAATTGTAATCCAAGCCAAGGTACGATTAGCATCCAAGCCAAGGTGCGAGAATTTCAGCACAATTCTCGCCGATAATTCAACTCGTAAATCCAACGATAAAAATGCTGTTATATTGAAATCTTCCGGAATCGCAAGAAGAACAGCAGAACTTTCCAGCCTTTTCACGACACATGAAAACGCGGGCGCTCTGGTTTCACGCGCAGGTTCCCGGTAGTTGTTCGACGCGTAATTCAGGATACGATCAAAACAGAGGCGGATCGTCCGCTTGATTTATCCATAGACGTGCTATATCGTTGCAAATTCCGGAAACCAATATTGGACGGATTTGTCATTGGTCACGAGTAGTTGCTTTAAGATGGTACCACGTGCCATACAATAGGTCAAACATTCTAGTTTGAGCTCACTGTGGACTGATTATGAACAGTACAAAAGTGACTACACTCTTGTCCACTACAGTCCTGTGAGTGTAGTTATTGTAGTCTTCATAGGTCAAACCAAACAATTGATCTAGTGATAGTGCAGTTCGGTAACCGTTTAATCTTGAGAAATGCTCTGGTCCAAGGGTTCCTTGATCATTGGATTGAACTTCGTTGGATTTACTTTGGCGCTCTTGTTCCTCGGAACAGAGTGCTTATCAATTTACCCAAATGGCTGTTATTTTCGAATTTTTGGCTGAAAATGGTCTTAAACGTTTTGATTCGACTCACTGATCAAGCATCCGTGGTCAAAATCAATTCTGTCCGGCCGGCCGTAACAACGATAACTCTCAAATGGAATGAGCTAGACAGTTGACCTTGGATCAACGGTTTATGCCAACAATTCAACCACGTTAGAAGCGTACAGGTCCAATATCGAACGTGAAATAGCTATCGTCGGAATTTTTCAACAGATTTAAAAATACAAAAATTTTATAATTATTTTCATATCCCAACAGAGCTCAGCTTTAAAAAATCAACGAAAAACTTTAAATAATTGTTCAAAATGTGAGCCATTCTGTTGTACACATGATTCCCACCGTATTCTAATAGACCTCTATGTGGATTCAATAATATTATTATCTCTTCATTCTGTTAACAAGTTTTTTGTTTTCGTGCAGTAAGCATATGTACCTAATATTAGAAAAAACCACAAATGAAAAAAAAATGGTGGTAGTAGATCAGGGAAACGTACAGGCTAATATTTCGCTCTGGCCCCACGCTGTCCATTTCCTGGAAAATACTTGTTCACACAGATTCATATATTTCCATGAAACTGTGCCGGACAACCATCAAGTTAAAACCATGTGTTTAATCTTAACTTGACGGCGAATACGTGCTACATATTGATATGGTGTTCCAATGAACATTGATAAACATTCACACTGAATTCGATTTTACGTTTTGAATGGTAGCGCGTTCGAAAAAAACGCGATATAAAAAAAATTGTGAAAGCACTGTTGAGAGGTTAGACTCCTATTGCATGCTTGTTCAAATATAAAGCCAGAGTGATCAATCATCCAGCTACTGAACTCACCTAAGGTTGTTTGGCATCCAGAAAAAAAATGATATTTCCAACAACTTGACTGCGAAATAAGATTTTTCAGGCTTTTGTAAAACTTTGGCGATATCTGAGCAATGATAGCAAAAAACAATGATCAAAAATTGGTTCAAGCACTGACGTGAACTCAGAAGCTTTTGCGCGTATGTTCTATTGTCCATTCTTCTGTATTGGACACCCTTAATCGAATTTACCATGGTAAATTATGTTGTCCATTCTTCTGTATTGGACACTCTTAATTCGAATTTACCATGGTAAATTCGAATTAATTTATTTTCCAGGTGGGTATAACTCGGAAACCGTTAGACCGATTATGCCCAAAAACGAACCCAACTCTCCCGTTCGGATACGCAACCTACCCTGAAAATTGCACGTCCCTATCTCCTTTCGTTATGAAGGCTCTTGCAAAATTTCAGCAATTTCAAACGAATAGTTACTGATATATAGAATTTTTTTTTTTTATTTTCAAAGATTTATTAAAAATTTTCTACAAATGCTATCCTCACCAAATTTTGCAAACATTTTCGCGATGGCTTTCTACAACTAATAACAATGTTTGAATTCAATCGGTTCAGTATTTTTCGAGTTAATGAGGAACAAAAAACCACTAAATTCCAGAAAATTTCAGATGGCTATAACTCCAAAACCGTTTGGCCGATTATGCTCATAAACAAATTGAAATGTTGCGTTCTGGTGCACATCGTAACCTGAAAACTTCAAGCCGCTATCTCATTCCGTTCTAAAGTTATCGTGACAAAAAAAATATTTCTTAATAATTTTTTTAAAATTTGCTAGCCATACGATTCGCACAAAATTTCACAAACGTGCTTAGGTTCATATTCTACAACTACTCACCAAGTTTCAATTCGATTGGATTTATATTGGTTGAATACAAAATTATTACACGGAAACCACTGGGCCGATTATGCCCATTAACGAACTTGTCCGTCGTATTGCGATGCGCAACCCACCCTGAAAATTTCAAGTCGCTAGCTCTTTTCGTTCTCAAGTTATCGTGGCAACGGACGGACGGCCGGACGGCCGGACGGCCGGCCGGACAGAATCAAATTTGACCTCGAATTCTTCATTGGGGAGTCGAACTTAATCGTTTGAGACCATTTTTTTCAAAAAATTCGAAAGTTACAGACATTTGGGCAAAACTATAACGCGATGTTCCCCAGAACATACGCGCAAAAATAACAAGAGGATTCTATGAAAACATTGAAATCGATCGTGAATCTCTATGAATAGTGAAGGCCATTATCCAATTCAACCTTAGGACATAGAATAGTAAAAAACGATCTCTTAACTCCTCTCGACCCGCGATAGGTATTAAATATAAATTTGTGAGGCGAACACCCCGAAAATAGTTCACCAGCGCTCCGCAGGGTAGGAGTTCGCCCTAAGTGGATGTTCCAGCTACGACCAGTAGTACCCAAATTCACCCCCGCGACCTTATAGAAGGCGCGTCGGTAGATGCACGCACGCCACCGGCAACATCAACCCTTCTGTGCCCTTAAAAGAGGGTACCGAGTTAAAAAAAATCAGAGTTCCACAAGCTCTCAGCTCCAGCGACCAACTCGCTTTCGCTGCGGCACAAGCCTGGTAGACTGAGAAGACTTAACCCAACTCTATCACTATCTCCGGGATCCAAACCGATCGCCTCCTTTTGCGGAGAAAGCTGGTAGGATTCAATATCAATATTATCTTTTACTTCCTTAAGTAGTGAGGCATGTTACTATATACACCGCCGTATTCACAAAGCATTCAATCTCCGTTAAGTCCTAACTGGGGTCCTCAGTTAAGGATAAATGTGAATTGCAACCTCAGGTAACGTGAATATTAACGTGAAACAGGCCTGTTTCACCACTGTTAAATACGTTAAGTGAGGCTGCGATTCCAATTTATCCTTAACTGAGGACCTCAGTAAGGACTTAACGGAGATTGAATGCTTTGTGAATACTGCGGACAGTATTTTCATAATGTTGCTAGCAAAAGAATGCTGAAATATTGGTCTACATTTTTGTATCAACCGTTGCCACGATAACTTGAGAACGAAAAGAGCTAGCGACTTGAAATTTTCAGGGTAGGTGGCGCATCCCAATACGACAGACAAGTTCGTTAATGGGCATAATCGGCCCAGCGGTTTTCGAGTAATAATTTTGTTTTAAACCAATATAAATCCGATCGAATTGAAACTTGGTGAGTAGTTGTAGAATATGAACCTTAGCACGTTTGTGAAATTTTGTGCGAATCATATGGCTAGAAAATTTAAAAAAAATTATTAAAAATATTTTTGTTGTCACGATAACTTGAGAACGGAATGAGATAGCAGCTTGAAATTTTCAGGTTAGGATCAGCACCAGAACGCGAGATTTCAGTTTGTTTATGAGCATAATCGGCCAAACGGTTTTAGAGTTATAGCCATCTGAAATTTTCTGAAAATCGTGGTTTTTGTTTCTCATTAACTCGAAAAGTACTGAACCGATTGAATTCAAACATGGTTATTAGTTGAAGAATGCCAACGCGGAAATGTTTGCAAAATTTGGTGAGGATAGCATTTGTAGAAAGTTTTTAATAAATCATTGAAAATAAAAAAAAAAAATCTATATATCAGTAACTAATCGTTAGAAATTGATGAAATTTTGCAAGAGCCTTCATAACCTAACTCTACCGCTAAGTTTCAAGTTTTAATACGATCGGTTTAATATTGTTGGAGATTCGAGCATTCTTGTGCGAGTTCAGTAGATGGGTGACCGCTGCCTCGATAACTTTCGAACGAAAGGAGATTGGGACTTGCAATTTTCAGGGTAGGTTGCGTATCCGAAAGGGAGAGTTGAGTTCGTTTTTGGGCATAATCGGTCTAACGGTTTCCGAGTTATACCCACCTGGAATATTATTTTCTTGATAACTGAAAAAATAAATATTCGATCGAATTGAAGCTTGGTAACTAGTAGAAGAAAATCAACATAAAGACGTGTTCAGAATTTTGTAAGAACTGTACCACTAGAAAATTCGAAAAAAATGACGAAAAAAAAAAATTTTAATAACCGTACCTACCCCTAGAAAATTTCAAAAAAAATCACGAAAAAAAAATTGGACACTCTTAATTCGAATTTACCATGGTAAATTCGAATTAAGTGTCCAATACGGGAGAATGGACAACATAATTTACCATGGTAAATTCGAATAAGGGTGTCCAATACAGAAGAATGGACAATAGAACATACGCGCAAAAGCTTCTGACTTCACGTCAGTGCTTGAACCAATTTTTGTATCCTAAATATCTAGGAGTGAAACTAGATTCATCTTTGAATTTCACAGCCCATTTAGATGACTTGCGTCTGAAGTTGAAAACGAGTAATAATATTCTACAGAAATTAGCTGGTACTTCATGGGGTGCTGATGCAGCTACTCTTCGAACGGCAGCCTTAGCCTTGGTTTTTTCTGCCGCTGAATATTGTTGCCCTGTCTGGTTTAATAGTGTTCATACTCAAAAAATTGATGCACAGTTGAATTCATCTATGCGAATGATCACTGGAACTATTAGATCTACACCTATTCATTGGTTGCCAGTTCTTTCAAACATTGTCCCGCCCCACATTCGCAGGCAGACTACTGTTACAAATTCTTGGAATAAATTTCATTCTTTTCCGAATTCATTTCCGATTATCTCCTACATTCCAGGCAATAAGATTCCGAGATTGAAGTCACGAAACCCTTTATGGTCCAACTGTTTTATTTATTCGAATAAAAGTGACAAGGAAGTTTGGCGGTCTGAATGGATTTCTTGCACTTTATTCAACAAAGATTTAATTTCTGATCCTTCAAATAGAGTTCCGGAGTTGGATCTTCCAAGGAGAATATGGTCTATTCTGAATCGTCTAAGAACCGGTCATGGTCGTTGCAACAGCATGCGGAACTCAGTTGAGACTCCTAGTTGTGAATGCGGAGAAGCAGAGGAAACCATAGATCATTTAGTAAATAATTGTCGCATATATAGATTCAAAGATGGTTTTAGGGCTATTCATATTGTTTCTGAATCTTTTTTAGAATGGGTAGCGAGTTTCAAATCTATTTAATGAAATATAGAATATTCCATTTTTAATTTGTTCGTTTTCTCCCTTTGTCTTTTCCTTTTCCAGATTGGGTTTCGGGTACCTTGGAGAATCTTCTCTGCTTGTTGAAGGAAGAAGGAATGAAGAAAAAGAGGCCCTTCAATATTTAATATTTCAGCATATTTTGTTAACAATTTCAATTTTCATAAATCACAACACTAACGGGGAGATAGGATTTTTTTGCTGAGGTTTTATACCTAAGCTCTAGTATCATATTATATAAAATTATATGGTACCCCGTTACACTAACCTCTGCTAACACTTTTTTCATACACATGCTTTATTGTTAGATACAAAACAAATTGTAATGCTCAAGTTCAAAAGAATATATATATATGATGATAATGACAGAAATGGTGTACCTTTGTCCGATTGGATGGAAGACAATGATTATTTTTTGATTTTTGATGCAAAAGATGCACCTTCTTGCCATTCCCCAATATGGAAAAGAGTCTATAAACCTGATATATGCATGGTTTCCTGTGATGCTACATCTAAACCTCTTTCAATTAAGCGTAAAGTTCTAGGTGTTTTTCCACGTAGCCAGCTTAAGCCCATGTTATTAACTATAGGTAATGTGTTTCATTTTGATCCCTGTTTGAAAAACCCTGTTGGAATTTCAAGAAGGCTGATTGGGTTCAATTCTCCAAAAAAAGTTGATAGTGTCATAAGATGGTTTCGACCAACTTATGATATATATTGTTTTGAACCTCAAGCATTAGTGAAAGCTTCAGCTAAAAATTTAATTCCGAAAGGTTTCAGTCAAGTGTGTATTCCCGGTTGGTCAGTTGAAGCAAAAAAATTATATAACGATTATCAAAATTCCCCAACAAATGAAAAATGTGAAAAACTAATGAATTCGATTAATGCACGTCGTAAGGTAAGTGGAATAGTGTAGTTTCCGCTCTAGTTCCTCGGAACTGAGTGCTTATCAATTTGCCCAAATGTCTGTAATTTTCGAATATTCCGATGAAAATGGTCTTAAACGATTTGGTTCGACTCACTGATCAAGAATCCGTGGTCGAAATTCCTTCTGTCCGGCCGGTCCGGCCGGCCGTAGGCACGATAACTCTCGAACGGAATGAGCTAGAGAGTTGAAATTTTCAGAGTAGGTTTGGGGGATAAATATCTCGGCTAAGTTCGTTATTGGGCAAAAGCTGACAGATGGTTTCGGAGTAACAAAAAAAAAATTTTTTTTTACGAAACAAATTCCAAATTCAATTTTATTTAATAAGAAGTTTTATCATAAGAATCCACTCATATAATTTTTAACTCTAACAAGCTAATACTTTCGGAGATATGATTTTTCAAAATTTCAATAATAAATCGTATTTCAACGTTGTCACAGAATTATATTATTCTATGTATGAATATGAATTGTCATGATGTCAAATGATGTTCCTGAGACATTATCTAATCAATCGAAGAATTGTGAGCGAAGTGAGAAAAATCTCAGTTGTTTGCTCCGAAATTAGTTTTTCTCAGAAAATTCTTACATTTCGGAACTGAACATGAAGTAAGAGATCTGAGAGTAGTGAGACTGCTTTTCATCCATAGACATAGATATAACTCTCGAACGGAATGAGGTAGGTAGTTGAAATTTTCAGAGTAGTTTAGGGAGATGAATATCTCGGTTAAGTTCGTTATTGGGCAAAATTGGCCAGATTTAATTTGATTTCTTCCATGGTGCTTTTCTCATTCTCATGATTGCTCATTTAATCTTGATAAATAAACTATTATTTGAATTGAATTTCCTTTAGGATGCAGTTCTATTATATGAATACATTGATATAATTCCCAACTCTGAGAAACCAATACTTTCGGAGATATAATTTGTCTGTTTGAACTAGAGCGCCAGAAAGCTCCGGTCCACAGGGCTTGAACCCATTTTCTTTTAAACTCTTGCTTGATGAAGAATGAGATACCTTCGCTCACAATTCTTCGATTGATTAGATAATGTCTCAGGAACATCATTTGACATTATGACAATTCATATTCATACATAGAATAATATCATTCTGTGACAACGTTGAAATACGATTTATTATTGAAATTTTGAAAAATCATATCTCCGAAAGTATCAGCTTGTTAGAGTTAAAAATGATATGAATGGATTTTTATGATAAAAGTTTTTATCAAAAAAAATTTAATTTGGAATTTGTTTCGTAAAAAAAAATTTTTTTTTTCGTTACTCCGAAACCATCTGTCCGATTTTGCCCAATAACAATCTTAGCCGAGATATTTATCCCCCAAACCTACTCTGGAAATTTCAACTCTCTAGCTCATTCCGTTCGAGAGTTATCGTGCCTACGGCCGGCCGGACCGGCCGGACAGAATGAATTTCGACCACGGATTCTTGATCAGTGAGTCGAACCAAATCGTTTAAGACCATTTTCATCGAAATATTCGAAAATTACAGACATTTGGGCAATTTGATAAGCACTCAGTCCCGAGGAACTAGAGCGCCAAAAATGGGTTCAAGCCCTGTGGACAGGAGCTTTCTGGCGCTCTAGTTCAAACAGACAAATTATATCTCCGAAAGTATTGGTTTCTCTTAGTTGGGAATTAAATCAATGTATTCTTATGAAAGAACTGCATCATAAAGGAAATTAAATTCAAATAATAGTTTATTTATCAAGATTAAATGAGCAATCTGAAAATGAGAACTGCACAATGGAAGAAATCAAATTAAAATAGCTGAAATGAATTTAGCTCTTTCTTATAGAACAGGATGAAATGTACGAGTATGAACACAGATCATATAATATAGATTAGATAGAATAATTATAGCATTCTGTGAAAACATAGAAGTACGTACGATTCATTATTGAAATTTAGAAAAATCATATCTCCGAAAGTATTAGCTTGTTGAATTTGAAAATGATATCGATGGATTTTGATGGTGAAACTGCATCTTAAATAAAAATTACCGACATTTGGGAAAATTGATAAGCGCTCAGTTTCGAGGAACTAGAGCGCCAAAAAGTGTAATTCCCTTTCCGGGAGTTGAGCCCGCCTTCTCTAGTTCCGAAACCGAAAACCCGACGGCGTAGACCAACCGGCTATCGGGCTCCTCGTACGATCTTGTCGATCTCCGGTATTAGAATAAAACGTCGGTACTTACCTGGGATATATATTCTTAATTTTCACTTTTCGACATAAAATCGCCACATGGGGGTTCATTTGATGGTTTATTACCCTTGTCTCTCTAAGTCGATTTCGACGTTTCTCGAACCAACTATTAGCAAGGAATTAGACAATGTCATGTCTCAGGAAAATAAGTTGACATTAAGACAATTCATAAATAGAATAATTATATAATTCTGTGAAAACGTAAAAATACGATTTATTATTGAAATTTTGAAGAATCATATCTCCGAAAGTATTAGCTTGTTAGAGTTAACAATGATATCATTGGGTTCTTATGATAAAACTGCTTATTGAAACAAAAATTAATTTGGAATTTGTTTAGTAAAAAAAATTTTTTTTTTGTTACTCCGAAACCATTTGTCCGATTTTGCCCAATAACGAACTAAGCAGAGATATTTATCTCCCAAACCTACTCTGAAAATTTCCACTGTCTAGCTAATTCCGTTCGAGAGTTATCGTGCCTACGGCCAGCCGGACGGCCGGACGGACGGACCGGCCGGACAGAATTAATTTTGCCCACGGATTCTTGATCAGTGAGTCGAACGAAATCGTATAAGACCATTTTCATCGAAAAATTCGAAAATTACAGACATTTGGGCAAATTGATAAGCACTCAGTTCCGAGGAACTAGAGCGCCAAAAATCGAAGAAAAACTGAAAAAACGTCCTATTACTCAGTTGGATGAAGCGTTTCTGGACCTAAGTTTGGACATTTTTGTCTAGAAATTTATCGACCTGTAAAAATTATTCAATGAAAAGCCTGTATAATCAAAAATATCGTAAAACGGATAAGACGGGTATAATCCACTTCTTAACTTTGCTGGTTACGAAATTCAGAGAGTCGGGCATGATTCTCAGAATTGAGAAGTAAGAATCTCCCCTGATTCGAACTGAATTCCGCAAATTACGGTATTCCGAGATGAGAACCTACAAGAACAAAGCGGAGAAATACACCGAATAATCCAATAGACTACGAATTTATATGATCTCATCATCTCAGAAGCAAGAAATAATTTTCCCATTTATTTTCAGGATATTCGTCAGACTGACCGTTTTCGAGAGTTGGATCGTCAGAATTCCGAAGCGTCAAGATGCCGGTGGGGGGCAGAGTTGCAGGAAAAGTATCGGGGATTATTACAGGAGCGTACGACGGTAAGTTCTTTATCCGGTTTCTGGGACATCCTGTTGGGGATGTTCATATAGTATTTGATGATCCGGATTGAATAGAGAACCAAAGCCAGGATGTTTTCTACTCTATTCATTTTCTGAGGAAAATATTTATTCTAGACCCAGACCGTATTTCGCCCTCCAAAGTTGTAAGAATTATCAGTATTTCATATTGACTCTAAAACATTCCCAATACTAATACATATTATGATCAGAATTGAACCGTCAAACAAGAAGAGTATAAAGAAAAAATTTAAAAGGCACCAAGATACAGGCAGGCTATTCAAAACAAAATACCTCAGAGCCCCTGAATTATATTCTCCAAACCTACCCTGCAAATTTCAATCCTCTAACTCTTTTCGTTCGCGAGTTATCGTGTTAACGGATGGACGGCCAGCCGGCCGGACAGAATCGTTTTCGACCACGGATTCTTGATCAGTGGTTCGAACTAATTCGTTTGAGACCATTTTCAGCCAACAACTCGAAAATTACAGTTATTTGGGCAAATTGATTAGCGCTCTGTTCCGAGGAACAAGAGCGCCAAAAATCAAGAAATGAAATTTGGTTAGAAATGATGGGGAATTTCAGGAGTAATTTCAATTTTTAGAGAAATCAGTGGCGTACCATCAATCTGTGCCATAATAGGCAGGTGAATTTCGTTACGAATGCCACTGATGGAAAAAAAACTGTTACAAAAAAATGCCTCTTGATACATAGCATATGTATGTCAAATTTCATTGAAATATCTGAAGTGGTATTACAGATATTAATAAAGCGTAAGCAGCCTTTGCGATGCGACCTCAACCCGAGGATATTGAATATAGAGATATGGATAATGCGGATAAGTATATTTAAGCGAAAAGGTTTAACGGGTAATTCCGCAAAAGGAGCAGAGAAAAATCTTTCTGCTGGTACCTGCCAACACGTGTTTCTGCTAGTTGGCTTATTCAGGACAGAGCAACCAATAAACCAAGGAAAAGATGTAAATTAAACTGAAAATAGGCGACACCACAACAGGAGCAAGCAACCAATTGTTCCTTCAGATCTAGGACCCCCAATTCGGAGCCAAACTATAGCATCGGCACGGAGCTGCTTATGCTTTCTCCGTGCTGATGCCATAGTTTGTCCCTTTCCGTTCGAAAGAGATAGGGTCAGATTATAGGAGACCAATCGAGGTGCAGTAAGCCTCTCTTGCACGGGCTACTCGCTCGATTGGAATTGTTCTAACACAAACAAATAAAGCCAATATTGCCAGAAAAAGTACTAATTTTGAATAAGAAACAGAATGTCGTTCATGCATGACGGCACAACTGCTCACTTTAGTCTTGCAGCAAGAGAATATTTAAATTACAGATTTAATAACCGATGGGTAGGTCGTGGTGGATCATAGTCATGGCCCCCTATGTCCCCAGATTTTCTTATGGGAGCATCTTAAAAGTTTGGTTTACGGCACCAAAGTAAACAATTCCGAAGAGCTGGAGAATCGTATGAGAGCTGTCTTCGATTTATGTATCAAGAAATACTGGAGGTATACTTCACAGAGTGCGTGACAATATGAGGAAAAGAGCTGAAGCGTGTACCCTTCAAGGTGAAGGGAATTTTCAACAACTTATCTATTCTCTATATTCTATTTTTTTTCTCACAAAGGATGTTTTTAATTTATGAACAGACGATTTATAAATTTCTTACAATCATTAATAGTAGGTATTTTTTGCGCGTATGTTCTGGGGAACATCGCGTTATAGTTTTGCACAAATGTCTGTAACTTTCGAATTTTTTGAAAAAAATGGTCTCAAACGATTAAGTTCGACTCCCCAATGAAGAATTCGAGGTCAAATTTGATTCTGTCCGGCCTGCCGTCCGGCCGTCCGGCCGTTGCCACGATAACTTGAGAACGAAAAGAGCTAGCGACTTGAAATTTTCAGGGTGGGTTGCGCATCGCAATACGACGGACAAGTTCGTTAATAATAATAATAATAATAATAATAATAATAATATTTATTGATCCTTTGAGACAAAAATAATGTATAGGATAAGTCATAGGGTGGAGAAAAAAAAAAATTACATTAGCTTAGCACTATGACATCATTGAAGTAATCATTTACTGTATAATAACACTTGTTTAACATTAAGTTCTTAACAGTTTTTCCAACCTTGCTGGAATCAAGAGATCGAACACTGTGAGGCAAATGATTGTAGAGTTTGATACATTGATATGAAGGAGACATCTCAAACTTAGTTGTTTTATGCTTAGGGACAAATAAAGTTCTTTCACCTCTGGTACCATAGTTATGGAAACTAGACAACCGAACAATATTTTCATCATTTTTTTTTACGTGTAAAAGACATTTGAAAATAAAAATGGAAGGTAAGGTTAGTATTTTACGCTGTATAAATGTGGGTCTACAGGATGAACGTGGAGGTATATTGAATATCAATCGCAAGATACGTTTCTGTAATATAAAAGCTCTTCCTACGTCCGAACAGTTTCCCCACAGTAGAATATTGTACGATAAGTGGCTATAGACCAAGCTGTAATAGATGTTTATGAGTGACTCTAGCGGAAGCAAGTTTTTCACCCTATTTATGGCATAGTAAGAACTGTTTAACTTTTTGCATACAGACTCTACGTGCAAGCCCCATTTCAAGTGGTTGTCAAAGTGAATGCCAAGAAATTTAGTACCATCCTTAGAAAAAATATGATTATTTAAATGGCCAAGCACCAGAATACGATCATTTTGCCCGATTGTGAAGTAAATACATTCGGTTTTATCTATGTTTATCATTCAGTTATTTTTATGACACCAGGTTACGAAACTTTCCATTAATAGCTGACACAAAGCCTGAAGCTCACCTAATGTTAGGGCGGAAACCACCACCGAAACATCATCAGCAAACAGACTCATCATAAACTTCCTTATTAGCGACGAAAAGCTTCCACATGCGAGCACATTCAGGAACATTGTTCTCAAATTAACGGGGAGATCGTTGATGAAGAGAAGAAAAATAAGAGGCCCAAGGACCGATCCCTGTGGTACTCCAAGACTCAGATCATTTTCGCCAGATACGCAGTTACCAACTCTCACAAAAATTGATCTACCCTCAAGATAGCTCCAGAGCCACTCCGAAAAGACACCTCGAAAACCCAAGTTGTAGCACTTGTCGAGTACGAACTGAATTGATAAACTATCGAATGCCCGCGACAGGTCAAAAAATAAACCGGAAACATGTAGACCATTGTCGAGGCATTCATAAACATAATCTACAAAGGAAACTGCAGCTGTCTCCGTTGAACGACCTGATCTAAAACCGTGTTGAGCATCATCAAGTATATTGAACCTATCAAGATACCCAACCATTCGGTTGAACACGACTCTCTCAAATACCTTAGAAAATATGCTCAAGATTGAAATCGGTCTATAATTAGTGATGTTATGTGGATCGTTTTACTTGAATATTGGAACAACTAGAGCTTTTTTCAAAATAGTGGGAAAGATTCCAGAACTTACAGAAACATTGACGCAATGAGCAAAATGTTTACAAATATCAGAGCTTATCAGCTTCAGAACCCCAGCAGATATATAATCAGCTCCTGCGCACCTATTATTCTTCAACAACTTAATTACATCAGCCACCTCGCACTCAATTACAGGATGAAAAAAAAAAGTTGTGTTCAGCATTGGTGACAAAGTGCACGAGGGAGATAAAGAGTTCTCATAGTAGGTACTCAGGGTTATCTCTGTTACCGTTGAAAAGTAGTCAGCAAAAATTTTTGTCAATTCCACAGTATCACTGTGCAAGACACCATCAACGAGAAGCTCAATACATCTACTATTTCTGTCCTTTCGGCCAGTCAATTTATTTACCATGGACCATACCGTTTTGTTTTTATTATCCGATCTGTTAATAAGCTCATTATGAAATTTTAATTTGGTATTCCTGATTAACGAGTTATATTCATTTTTGGCCTTCTTGTACAAAAGATATGTGCTCTGACACTTTACATTTGAGTGTAACCAATGCAAATCCATTAGTTGACGTTTCGCCAGAACCACTTCCGGACTGATCCAACTATTTACTTTGTGAGCGTTAGTGGGCAATTTTACCATCGGACAACATGACACAAAAGTGCTGTGAATCGCATCAACGAATGCTTGAAAACATTCATCAACATCAATGATGTTATAAATGGCATGAAAATCATAAATTGAGATATGATATACAAAATTGTTGAGATTTTGTTGACTCAAGTTTCTGATCAGCTTAGAACCACCCCGTGCATTTACTTGAAGTATGTAATTTAATTCCACCAATATAGCACGGTGGTCGCTCAAAAGAGGTTCAAAAACTTTAACATTGGAACCAGATATGTCTGCATTTGTTAAAACATAGTCTACCTTTGAAATAGATGTATGACCAGTAATGTCAGTGAATACTCGCGTAGGATCTTGTGACGAAGTCTTCAAATCAAAACAATCCATTAAGTCAACAAATTGCTTACGGCTAGCACTCTGAGTCTCCAGGAAATCCACGTTCAGATCACCACAAACAAAGATAACTTCAACAAGACTTGAACAGTAGCTCAGAGCATCTGATAGTCTGTCCAGAAAAACTTTGAAATCACCGGAACACGGCCGATAAACACCTATAATGCCTATCCGGAGCACACCGGACACCACAGTAATTCCGCATATCTCACAATGCATCTCCTCGGAAAATTGAGACACGCACAATTTTCTTGATTTAGTTCCAGTTTTAAGATATATCATCGAGCCCCCATGTGCTCGAACAGGGCGGCAATAATAGTCAGCCAACATTATAACCAGGCAGAGCCATTGATTTCACTCTCTCGGCACTGCACCAATGTTCAACGACACTCAATACATCGGGATCATTGTCATCTAGAAGTAATTCCATATTATCTAATTTATTTGATATACATTGGGCGTTTACCTGTAGAAGTCGCAATTTATCACCTTTACTAGGATTTAGTCCGTTGGACGGTTCATCCTTTTGCGGTGAAAAAATCGATGAATATTAGCATTATTTGGCCAATTTGATCCATCCAATGCTTTTTCATATTCGGTGCTTGGAATAATAACCTTAAAAGATGAGTAACTCTCAGGATATCTCGAGATAATTTTCTCACACTGCACGGAAGAGAACTTCTTAATCAGAAATTCTTTTAGATCTTTATCCGTTGTTTCAGGTTTTAAATTCGAAACGTGGAATATGCTGAGCTTCCCTATGCCCTCAACGGCCACATTTTCTGAACAATTTCCAACAACTAGAGTTTCACTACGTTTTCGAGCCAATCTCCTACGAGAAACGACATTCCACTCATCACTATGTTTTGTTGTCCGAGTATCAACATTTTGCGAGCTCTGATGATCTTCCATCTGATTCTCCACTGCCACAACCGATTTATTCGGAACATTCTGTTTTGATTTCGGATTTTTCATAATTGGTGTGGTGGGCATAATCGGCCTAGTGGTTTCCGAGTAATAATTTTGTTTTCAACCAATATAAATCCAATCGAATTGAAACTTGGTGAGTAGTTGTAGAATATGAACCTAAGCACGTTTGTGAAATTTTGTGCGAATCGTATGGCTAGAAAATTTTAAAAAAATTATTAAGAAATATTTTTTTTGTCACGATAACTTGAGAACGGAATGAGATAGCGGCTTGAAGATTTCAGGTTACGATGTGCACCAGAACGCGACATTTCAATTTGTTTATGAGCATAATCGGCCAAACGGTTTTAGAGTTATAGCCATCTGAAATTTTCTGGAATTTGGTGGTTTTTTGTTCCTCATTAACTCGAAAAATACTGAACTGAATTGAATTCAAACATTGTTATTAGTTGTAGAATGCCATCGCGAAAATGTTTGCAGAATTTGGTGAGGAAAGCATCTGTAGAAAATTTTTAATAAATCTTTGAAAATAAAAAAAAAAAATTCTATATATCAGTAACTATTCGTTTGAAATTGCTGAAATTTTGCAAGAGCCTTCATAACCTAAATATACTACCAAGTTTCAAGTTTTAATACGATCAGTTAAATATTGTTGGAGATTCGAGCATTCTTGTGTGGGTTCAGTAGATGGGTGACCGTTACCTCGATAACTTTCGAACGAAAGGAGATAGGGACGTGCAATTTTCAGGGTAGGTTGCGTATCCGAAAGGGAGAGTTGGGTTTGTTTTTGGGCATAATCGGTCCAACGGTTTCCGAGTTATACCCACCTGGAATATCATTTCCTTAATAACTCAAAAAAGAAATATTCGATCGAATTGGTGCTTGGTAACTAGTAGAAGCAAATCAACATAAAGACGTGTTTAAAATTTTGTAAGAACCGTACCCCTACAAAATTTGAAAAAACTGACGAAAAAAAAATTTTTAAGAACCGTGTACCCCCAGAAAATTAAAAAAAAAATTGGTTCAAGCACTGACGTGAACTCAGAAGCTTTTGCGCGTATGTTCTATTGTCCATTATTCTGTATTGGACACCCCTTCGAATTAACCATGGTAAATTCGAATTAAGAGTGTCCAATACAGGAGAATGGACAACATAATTTACCATGGTAAATTCGATTAAGGGTGTCCAATACAGAAGAATGGACAATAGAACATACGCGCAAAAGCTTCTGAGTTCACGTCAGTGCTTGAACCAATTTTTTTAAATAAGAGTCGTTTATTAGTTATTTTTTATTGTCCAAGAATATTATGTTATTCCACTAAAAGTGTAAAAGTAGAATTATTCAAACGAACAGTCTTCTTACAAAATCATTTAGTTTCTGTGGTTGTGGTCATTGAATGATAACTAAAGATATATAGCCTCTCCCCTAATCGCAGATTAGATTAGAGGTGGTTGAGGTTCTACGGGACCCTACTAGCTCCTAGCAAAACTAAAATATGGATGTTAAGTGGGCGCCAGACACTCCAACTTCAGAAAAACTCGAATTATATTTTACAAATTTATTCAATCAACAGTCTAAAGATTGGCCAATGTGAAACATGCACTATAAACACTAAGTCAGACTGATCACAAATGAAATGCTTAAACTACTTATCTTGGAATCGTTTCAAATATAGTCACTATGGGCAACTTCACAATGAGTCAATCTAAGTGTCCAATCAGGTTCCCCAAATTAGCAACAGGAACTGGATATCATGTAACTCGAGACTGGTCTTCTTCGTCGATTGCTAGGTCCCTCTATCCAAACGAAATAATTCCAACCAGGTGGTTGCCCTGGGAAACAGCGTAGATATTCCTCCAACTGAATAACTCGAGGTACGTGCCTGACAGGTGGTTCTCAAAGCAGGATTATGAAACTTCCTTTGTATGGAAGCAATTCGAAGATAATCCAACAGCTACAGAATAAGGTATAAAAGGGTTCCTGCAAGATACATAATTCTTAGACTTTTTCCTCGCAAATAACGTGCCCATTCCGAGTTCTAGTTCACAATTTAGATATAATGACAATGTGATTCATTCAAGTTACAAAGTGGTCGTAAAATTATTCCAGTTAAAAACTACAAAACGACTGGAAAAACATCAATCCGGCTTTCTATTTTCACTAAATGATTCTGAAGGATGAATTAGTTCTTGAAAGAGAATAATGGATAATAATTGCCGGTAAAAACTAGAGCTCAAAATGGCCACGCGGTCAGATAACGGAATGCAAAAATATGATCATAATACAGCAAAAATATTATCGAAAAGTTAAGCTGAAAGAATAATGAATTAATTACTAAATGTGACATGTCGTCAATTGAAAGCAAATTGGATTAAAACCTACCAGATTCAGAACCCTTCACTCAAGGAAAATGGCCACAACTCAAGATAACTAAAAACTCCACAGCCACCGAACAAATGAATTGATCGTCCACCTCGCTTCGACTACCCAACGAACGCTGGAGGGGGCTCCAGCGGACCGCGCTGACGTTCAATTGACATCGACCACAGAATCGACCTCGGAGCTAGATCAAACGCACTTAACAAGTCAGGGGCGTCCCAACCAATACAACCAGGGTACACAAAATGCAACCAAACTTTCAAATACAAACGGGATTCTCAAGAACCCGTTACACCCCCTCACCAAGAAGAGCGCAGGCCAGACGAAGCAGAAAACCACTTGCAAGGGAAGATGAAAAAACCGACAATAGCAATACAGTAGTCAGATGTTCGACACTGGTCTAGAAATTGCGCCAAGTGATTCAGTAGACAAGGCCTCGTTCATCTAGACAAACCAACACACAACTCAGAGTGAAATCCCATTAAAAACCCCAAACCCCAAAAAAATTGAAACCCTGCTCAGGTGCTGAAGGCCTGTCTCTGGGATACCACTGGTATCCGAGAGATTAGGGGTGGATGCCAATTCGACTCCACCCAGATGAACAAGGGGTCATGCCCAGCGGGAACGTAGTCGTTCACTAAAAATCAGCTTCATACAGAGAACTTCGTCTCTACTCAAATTGACCTCAACCAAGGATATTAACGAATTGAAATTGATATCTGGAACCAAGGGAACCCAATTGTTCCAACTGTTTCAGACCCCCAGCGGTAGGGGAAAAAAGAAAAACTAAAAAGAGAAACTTGACAGCACCGGGAGGCACCAATGCGGTCAAGCGGGGGGCATGGAAGATTTTTGTTTTAGCGACAAAATCTCAAAAACGCTTCCATCACCCAAAGCCGGTTCCAGCGGCAGCGAGCGATGTCAAATCCGGGAAAAAAGAAAAAAAAAAACGTCAAATCCGTGTAAGCTATAAATTAGCGACATCGAGCGAAACATGGTGCGATCATTTCCAACTTCAATCCTAAACAATAGACTGCAATCACGAGTCCCAAAATCGAAATAAAAAAGAATCTCAAACTGACGACAAAATCCTCCCCTACGGTTCGAAGACAAATTCTCTCTCAAACTTAACAGGGAGACTGCAACGTCAAAACCACGAGGCGTCTTAAACCCTCAAAACAACAACCAGGCGAAAGAACATGACCAGACCATACTCCACCCATATCACCAATCAATGTTCATCCAATGAACCAAATTCGAGCCTAAAAACAGTCAAAATCAGGCAAAGTTCAATCTGGGCCTAAATAGAACAGGAACTCATCACAGGTGACACATAGGTGCGACGCTTCAAGACCGGCATGATCATAGCAGTTGGAGGAAACAAAAATATACCGAAATATACGCAATCTTAAATTCCAGATTTCACGGGAATAACGTCGCAAAACGAACGAATGAAATACACGGACTCAGGTCCAGTAGTCCTAAATGGTTACCAAAATAACAACTACATACCAGTAGTTCTGATAAGAGAAAAGGGCAAATAACTCCGAGGCAAAGATGGCGGCGAATAGTTCCGATGCGTAGAGAGGAGAATATCTCCGAGAAGAAGAACGGCGAAAATTTTCAGAAGGGAAACAAATTCGAATTTACAAGAAATTCTCGTCCGAAGACTAATTTCCCAGTTTCATCATGCTAATCGCCACCCTCCGACTCAGAAACATCAACCAAGTCAGGCTTCAGATCTTTAACATGCCAGTTGCCCAAATCACGACCATCCGAGTCTCTTAAATTATAGACCAATCTAGAAACAACTGCACGAACAGTGCACGGAACGAAAGAGCTAGTTAATTTGGATGCAAATTCGTTAGCCGCGTCTGATTGAGTGAAATTGCGTTTCCAAACTCGGTCACCCACTTGAAAAACGATATCCCTTTTTCCCGAATCATATAACCGTTTGTTTCTCAAATAGGCATCATGTAAGCGCTGTCGCATGTTGGCGTAAATAGGAGGCAGTCCCTGTAGGTCGTCACTCCATTTTAATCGACGGGAGACTTCATCTAGATTCTGAAAATTTTGATCAACCCTACCATAAGCATCACCTGAATACGACGTCCAAAAAGCAAAAAGGCGGGGGAAACACCCAAAACTTCATGCTTAGCTGTATTGATAGCGTGGGCGATCTGTTGTATATTTTCATCCCAGACAGTATGATTATCTGCGGTATAGCAACACATTGCAGTCAAAATAGTCCTATTAGAACGTTCACTATGATTAACCTGAGGGTGTCGTTTCGCGCTAAACCACGGGGTGATCTTATAAGACTCCATAAATTGCTTATAATCTTTGGAAACAAACATGGTGGCGTTATCCTGAACTAAAATCTGAGGTACACCAAATTTCAAGAACACATTCTGTTCCAAAAATGCAATAACTGGCTTGGCCTTTGCATCCCGAAGTGGGTGCACAAATGTAAACTTCGTGAACCAATCCACCACCACTAGCAAATACTTGTTCCCATGTTTTGACCGAGGAAAGGGTCCCATCAAATCTAACGACAATAATTGAAAAGGGAAATTTATATTCTTATAGGATCCCATTAACCCTATTCTAGCCTGGTTAGAACTTTTGTTGGCCTTACACACATCACAACCATTACAATACGTTTGTACCGACCGTTTCATAAGAGGCCAATAATAATGCTCAGCGACACGAGCTAACGTTTTAGAAATACCAAAGTGACCACAAGTAGGAGAGTCATGATTTTCGCGAATGACTTCTGACCGATTAGCCGTGGGAACAACCAGCTTCCATTCTGACAAATTGGAATCAATATTGAAACTGTGTGCGACATGTTTGTAAAGACAATTGTTCTTAATTAAATAGTCGGGGTACTTATGTGGGAACTTAGTAACCTTTCCTAACATATCATGATACCAGGTGTCAGGCGTCAGCTTAGCAACATCAATCAAATCTACGCTACGTGAAAGAGTATCAGGCATTAAATTCAAACAGCCTTTCCGGTGCTCAATATCAAAAGAATATTAGGACATTTTTAAACTCCAACGTGCTAATCTCATGGCCGGGTCTTTTAAGTTTTTAAGCCACAAAAGGGAGTGATGATCGGTTATGACTTTAAAGTGAGTCCCCTCAATAAATGGACGGAAATGCTCAATACCCAACAACACTGCCAAAGCCTCCTTTTCCGTCACCGAATACTTCCGCTCAGTTTTAGTCAAAGATCGGGAGGCATATGCTATGGGATGTTCTAATCCGTCAAATTCCTGAATCAAAACAACACCAAGACCTCTATCCGAGGAATCACATTAAATCACAAAGGGCCTGGAGAAGTCAGGGCTAGCCAAAATTGGTGCAGATACCAAACTATTCTTTAATTCACCGAAAGCAACATCAGCTTCAGGTGTCCACCTAATAGGTTGTCCCTTTTTCTTACCGTGTAAAAGATCGTTAATGGGGGAAGCTACGGATGACATATCTTTGACAAACCTTCGATAGTATGAAATTAACCCAATCACTCTTTTAATGTCAGAGGTGGTCGGAGTAGGTAAATTAACAATAGCTGAAACCTTCTCAGGGTCAGTACGCAAACCGCCAGTAGAGTCAACAATAAACCCAAGATATTTTAAAGACGGCCGACAGAATTGACATTTGTCCAAATTTATAGTGAGCCCTGATTGGTTCAATTTCTGATAGACTTTAGTCAAGGTATCCAAATGCTCGTCAAAGGTAGTACTAACCACAATAATATCGTCTAAATAAACAAATATTCTATTGTCACCCAGTGGGAACAACGCATCCATCAGCCTTTGTATAGTTTGGGGAGCATTCTTTAAGCCAAAACACATACGAGTATACTCAAACAACCCCCTACCAGGTACTTGAAAAGCCGTTTTAGGCCTAGACTCAGGCGTAAGTGAGATCTGATAGAATGCTTGTTTCAAATCAATACTACTCAAAAATCGCGCTTCACGTAAACTACTGAGAATTGAGTCAACAGTCGGGAGAGGGTAACTATCCTTAACCATGAGTTTATTCAAACTGCGTCCGTCGAAACAGGCCCTATATTCCCCTGAACTTTTCTTTACTAATAACATGGGTGAAGACCATGGAGAGTGCGAGGGAACAATTACTCCCTTTGCCAGCATGTCGTCGATTTCGCGATTTAAGTGCTCTTTAAGAGCCGGAGAAATAGGATACTGTCTAGTACGAATTGGCGCAGCATCGCCCGTATCGATATGATGTTGAATAAGAGAAGTATGACCCAGACCGGTATTTGATAGAGATTTAAACTTAGACATAACCTGTCCCAACCGAAATTGATCTGAAGGACCGAGACCCTCCGCGGGCGGGACTGACTCAACCGCGTTAACTATCAAATCAGTACCAACCACATTAAAGGAATTATCTTCAAAATTCACACGCATCTTTGAGAGTCGACAAAAATCTATACCCAATATCAAAGCATGGCTAATAGAGGGGACCACCAAAGCACATCATTTTAAAGGCAACATTGTTAATTTTAAAGGGTACAACAACAGAACATAATACAGTTTGTGGAACACCATCAGCTGTCTTTACCTGACAGGGAGAGAGCCCCTTCTCCGGAGCTAACTTCAACGAGTCAATAATATACATTCCCGAAGAACCAACTATGGAAACATTAGCACCCGAATCAAATAAGGCGTTCAAACAAAAAGGTCCCACCTGAACTCTAAGATAATGGCGGTCATCATTAGGTAACTGAGCAAAAATAGGCGAGACAGATTTAGGTGAATAAAAAGAATTGATCTCACCCAACCAGTCCCTCCATTCAGACAACTTAAACTGAGCTGGACGAGTGGATTTTACTGATTCACGCTGCCTACCACTCCAGGAGCGCCCATTACGTTTTTTGACTCAGGAGCAACAAAACCAGGCTGACATCCTGGACAAGTTCTCACAACAACGTTGGGTCTGCCACATCTGAAACAGAAAGTTCTCCGGGGCCTCCTACACTGCCGATACAGATGGCCAGTTTCTCGACAATTCCAACAAGTTGGAGAATTGGATGCGGTCACTGCACATGCCTGCGACGTAGAAGCATAGCTCAAACAGGCCAAATCAGGTTCCAGAAGATCAGAGCAAGACGGTGGTGGCTTGTACTTAGAAGCACGAATGTGGGATTGTTCAAGTGCCTTACAACAAATTTCAAGATCATCCAAGTTGTCAACTTTACTCAATGCCAAATGGGGATGAAAGAAGGGTAACAAATTATTCTTCACTACTTTAAATTTAACTTCCTCAGTAGGGGTCTCATTCAAACGGTCAAATAAACCCATCATGGATGAAATAAAGATGACAACTGGTTCATTATTACCCTGAGTTCTAGCCCTAATCTCCTGCCACAAATCCTCATCATAATCCATGTCCACAAAATCATGCTTAAGACGCTCAACTAACTCATTCCAAGAGGAAACCTTGGATTGGACTCGACGGAACCAAGTCAAAGCCTGACCTTCAAACAAATCGATAGCAGAATCAAATAAGTCTTCAAAAGACACATGTCTGGCTTTACGTAGTTCCTCGATTCTCATTAAAAAACATTTAATACTGAATTTTGTGACATCCCCATTAAATCTCAAATTCCATTTGGAAACAGGCGTATAATTACTACTATGCACAAACTGAGAGCACGACTGAGTTGGATCGGCAGGGTAGGTCGATTTAGCATTTGGACTAGAAGAAGCTAAAGGCTGGACTGACATCCTGCGATGAGCCTCTTCCCTATCTGTTTGTCGAATGGCAAAATCAGAAGCTTTATCTTCAAAATCCCCTTCCACCAATAATAAGTCCTGTGACAGTGCTAAATGGATGGCTCTTTCTTCATCCCGAACAACATCCATGAGACTAATTCTATGTGAAAGATGATTGAGTAACGATTCAATCCTACGATAAGCTTCACTATCCCTAGAATCAGAAAAAGCATCTACCAAAGACTTCACGTCAGACAAGGTTTCACCGATCTCTCTCTCATTCACACCAAAAGGAAAAGGATCCTGAATCTTAACTAAAGAACGTTGATGACGTTCTTGGTGTAGCAATCCACGGAGGATTTTCTTTTTCTCATCAACTTTTTCCTTATCAAACTTGATCCCCCTAATTGACAATTCATAATTCAATTCCCTGGTTCTCAAAAATCTTACATCCATCGTACTATATCAAATTTAACTTAACCGAACTATATCAAATAACACACCGTATGATACCCAGATGAGACAAGTTAGAGAAAACCGAATCGATGTCTGACCAGTCGGTTCTCCGAAGTTCGAGTGTCAATTTTCGAAAGGTTTTGCTAAGTTGGATAAAAAAAAATTACACGTTGGGCGCCAATTGTATAGCCTCTCCCCTAATCGCAGATTAGATTAGAGGTGGTTGAGGTTCTACGGGACCCTACTAGCTCCTAGCAAAACTAAAATATGGATGTTAAGTGGGCGCCAGACACTCCAACTTCAGAAAAACTCGAATTATATTTTACAAATTTATTCAATCAACAGTCTAAAGATTGGCCAATGTGAAACATGCACTATAAACACTAAGTCAGACTGATCACAAATGAAATGCTTAAACTACTTATCTTGGAATCGTTTCAAATATAGTCACTATGGGCAACTTCACAATGAGTCAATCTAAGTGTCCAATCAGGTTCCCCAAATTAGCAACAGGAACTGGATATCATGTAACTCGAGACTGGTCTTCTTCGTCGATTGCTAGGTCCCTCTATCCAAACGAAATAATTCCAACCAGGTGGTTGCCCTGGGAAACAGCGTAGATATTCCTCCAACTGAATAACTCGAGGTACGTGCCTGACAGGTGGTTCTCAAAGCAGGATTATGAAACTTCCTTTGTATGGAAGCAATTCGAAGATAATCCAACAGCTACAGAATAAGGTATAAAAGGGTTCCTGCAAGATACATAATTCTTAGACTTTATCCTCGCAAATAACGTGCCCATTTCGAGTTCTAGTTCACAATTTAGATATAATGACAATGTGATTCATTCAAGTTACAAAGTGGTCGTAAAATTATTCCAGTTAAAAACTACAAAACGACTGGAAAAACATCAATCCGGCTTTCTATTTTCACTAAATGATTCTGAAGGATGAATTAGTTCTTGAAAGAGAATAATGGATAATAATTGCCGGTAAAACTAGAGCTCAAAATGGCCACGCGGTCAGATAACGGAATGCAAAAATATGATCATAATACAGCAAAAATATTATCGAAAAGTTAAGCTGAAAGAATAATGAATTAATTACTAAATGTGACATGTCGTCAATTGAAAGCAAATTGGATTAAAACCTACCAGATTCAGAACCCTTCACTCAAGGAAAATGGCCACAACTCAAGATAACTAAAAACTCCACAGCCACCGAACAAATGAATTGATCGTCCACCTCGCTTCGACTAACCAACATACGCTGGAGGGGGCTCCAGCGGACCGCGCTGACGTTCAATTGACATCGACCACAGAATCGACCTCGGAGCTAGATCAAACGCACTTAACAAGTCAGGGGCGTCCAACCAATACAACCGGGGTACACAAAATGCAACCAAACTTTCAAATACAAACGGGATTCTCAAGAACCCGTTACAGGGAGCGTCTTAAAAGTTTGGTTTACGGCACCAAAGTAAACAATTCCGAAGAGCTGGAGAATCGTATGAGAGCTGTCTTCGATTTATGTATCAAGAAATACTGGAGGTATACTTCACAGAGTGCGTGACAATATGAGGAAAAGAGCTGAAGCGTGTACCCTTCAAGGTGAAGGGAATTTTCAACAACTCATCTATTCTCTATATTCTATTTTTTTCTCACAAAGGATGTTTTTAATTTATGAACAGACGATTTATAAATTTCTTACAATCATTAATAGTAGGTATTTTTTTAAATGAGAGTCGTTTATTAGTTATTTTTTATTGTCCAAGAATATTATGTTATTCCACTAAAAGTGTAAAAGTAGAATTATTCAAACGAACAGTCTTCTTACAAAATCATTTAGTTTCTGTGGTTGTGGTCATTGAATGATAACTAAAGACTACACATGATTTTGTTATGATCAAGCTCAGACATTTTTTGAAGTGACAACCGTTCATCAGATTAAAAAAATTCAGGAAGTAAAATTTGCTTAGCAATGATTTTAGTTTTTACAGAAATCAGTACCATCTGCCAAAATAGATAGGTGAAATTCTTCACGAATGCCACTGGTGGAAATAAAAAAAAATGTGTCACGCTAAAAAATGCATCTTGATACATAGTATACGTTATGTATGCCAAATTCCATTAAAATGTCTGAAGTGGTAATACAGATATTAATAAAAAAATAATTATTTTTGAAAACTTCACCACCCTGTATTTCAAAAATTCAGACATTTAGGTCGAACGTTCCTATGAAGTTTTCTTTTAAAAATGGGCCCAAAAATCGTCCCCCTCAAATATTGACATTAAATTAGAAAACAGTGAAAACACCCTGTATAGTATAATGAGATGATAAGATCTGGTCATACAATTTTCCTGTTCTCATGGTTTCTGCAACTCTTTTATACCTGCGTACAAATTATTTATAATATATAATGTTATTTTCACCTTTGTAAAAAATAGTAGACTTAAGATTAGTTGTGCTGGTGCATATTTATGGATAATATCACTGTCTAAAGAAAACCTAAAATATACCCATGATATTGAATATTCACTTTGGAGGTGCTTCGAAGCCAATTAAGTCGTCTAGAGTCTGGTGATTCTATCAGACAGCATTGAGGACCTCCAGATCATGCTTGATCGTATACAGCATTGTCAGCTTCAGAGTGCAAGTCTGGAAAGTATGTCAGGTCAGTTTCTCTGCTCTTATGCAAACTCTGTATCATGAAAGAAATGTGAGCCGATACTGCAACACTTTGGTCTTTTGCATAATCTTCATCAATCTTCTGAACACATAGAAAAGAATCAAACATTCTGTTTTGCAGAGCTTGACCACAAACGAAGTTTTGCGTGAACTGCTTTTACTTCATCTTTAGCTCTTAAAATATTTCTCTTCCTTGAAGGTTCTTGTTCAAATTGTTAAGGTGGCTAAAAAGATCTGTCAAAAATGCTAATTTCAAGAGCCAAATAGGGTCAGAAAACCGATAAGCATATTCAGATTCTGTATCTTGTAATAACATTAACAATTCAGCTCTCAGTACCGGAACTCTTGTCAATACCTTTTTCTTTGGATAGCCACCTAACCTCTGTGTGATAAAGGAGATTTTGATGAAGCGAGCCCATATCTTCACAAACGATTCTAAATAGCCCGGTTTGCAAAGCTTTACCTTTGATAGAATTCACAATTTTTATTACCTCCTTGAGCACGTCATTTGAATCAGAATGTACTACCTTAGCAGCTAGAGCCTATCGATTCGTCAAACTGCAAAGTAAAATGTTGGCTGTTCTTTAATTTTTCGACTACCTGTTCTCGAATATACTTGGCCATATCGTTTATTCTGCGTGAAATAGTATTGTCAGAAAGTGGTAATATTTTTTAATTTGTTTGCCTCCTGCTTACTGGCCACAATTTCAAATATATCAAGTGCTGCTGGCAAAATATGATTTTCGGCAATTGTTTGTGGTTTCCCTGCTTTAGCAACTCGATATGTAACTTTGTAGCTAGCTAATAATGGTGGCTCGTTGACACTGGATGCCTGAAAATGAACCAAACTATATAAAAGTGAACAGTCAATAAAAATTATGGAAGCGAAACCTTTGCACATCTAAATTAAGTATAATAAAAAGTTGTATGCAACCAACAAATAAATAAACATCATAAATCATCAACTGTAAAATGAGCAACAATAAGAATAAACTCGCCTTAACCTTATCACTTAATTAGGTGCATTGAGGGTCTTAACAACACTTGGTGGAGACTAGGAAAACATGATTTTATTACTTACCTGAATTATTGTATTTTGCTGCTGACTAAGAACTTTCAACTTCCGTTCAAAGAAATCCAATGGCTTATCAGCTCCTTTCTGATGCCTGGTTGTGAGATGCCAAATAAGCTTTCACGTTTTCATAGTCTCACGTGATAAAACATCGCCACAAATTACACATTGAGGTTTATTATTTATTACTGTGAACCTGTATTTCAAAATCATTACCTTACGGCCTAACGTATCTAATATTTTAATTAAATTATTTCTTTGGCTTTATATCACACAAAGGGAGTCGCCAGAATATTTCAACCTGTATAGGGGACACAAAATCAAAATGATTGAAGTAGGACAAGGAATGGGCATCAAGATAAACATAAATAAAAGTAAATTCCTAGTCTGTATCCGTAACGCACATCCGGATGCTACACTTCGATTGAATAGGATGCCAATTGAAAGGGTTCCCAAATTTTTGTATCTGGGTTATATAATAACGGACCAGCTGGATCCTGATATGGATATCAAACGCAGGATAGCAATGACTTAAACCACTTTCATGAAAATGAAAACATTTCTCTGTAATGATCACCTGAATTTAGAATTAAGACAAATAATAGTAAAGTGCTATGTTTGGAAGGTGCTTTATACGGAGTGGAAGCATAGACATTGAAGTTATCGACAATGAACTGCATTGAAGCATTGGAAATGTGGATACATAGCCGAATGCTTAAAATTCCCTGGACGGCACGCAAGACTAACGAAGAAGAGCTAAGATCAATCAATAAGGATAGAGAATTACTTAAGGTTCTCAAGTGTAGTAAAATATCTTATCTCGGCCATGTAGGTACTGTGGGGAAGTCTTTATCGAGTCTGACAGATAATTATCAGTGGAAAAACAACTTTTGCATATAGCAGAGGATCGAGATGACAAACTGACAAGGCACATGAAGTAGAATAAGAATCTCTGGATATTTTTCTCTGAACAGAAAACTGCTAATTCCATATTCATGTAAACTGTACGATATATTTTGGAGCATAACTTATTCTGCTATGTGTGAGATCCAACTTCTTGGAACCCCATTGGTCCCAGCCAAGTATCGCAAGGTAAAGGATCTAATAATAATCTTTGACCACTACCGTGGTAGTACAGCCCTAGCTCAAAGAGAGGGGTAAGAACGTACTAAGGGTAGACCGGAGGTAGAATTGGAAGAAGGTCGAAGGGGAGCAACTGAGCGCGGCGGACTGTAGAATCGTTAAGAGAGTTGATTCTTTCTTAGACGTGTATATAAGTATATAACCCCGGCTCCACAAGTTGGGCCAACGTTGGCCCCAACACTGTTGGCCCAAGGTGTGGATGGGGTAATTTTTTATCAAAGGAAAATAGCGCCAAGAATCGAGACGACTTCATCGCCATAAAACATCGCGAAGTTTTCGTCGCGATGTTCTTGTCTACATCTGCAGTCAACGTGACGTGACGATTATTCTTGAGAATTAAAATGGAGCAAGCAGTGGCGTTCTATTATATGTGATTGAATAATTATCTACTACAAGTCGTAAATTTCCTGCGAAATCAAACATGCACTCAAAATCTAGAGCGCTACTGAACTGAAGACCGAAGTCGAATATTGCATCATAAAAAACCCTTTGATGCGTGCCAGTTTACCGACACTTCGCCGGAACACATCGCGATTCCACGTAGTAACCGGTCACATTGCAGCGAAAACACGAATATTCGCAGAATCGCGTTGGCGCCAACGTTGGGTCCAACGTTGGCGCCAACGTGTAGACACCTCACGAAGTTAACCGGCCAACGTTGGATACAACGTTGGCCTAACGTTTGGAGCCGGCCTATCATCGAAGCTGTTAGGAACCTCAGTAATCGACGATATTTGATGTAGATTTTATTACGACGTCGAAGTTGAAGATTGGAGAGTTATGTAAACGAACCTGTACACATGAGCTAACAGTGTTCTATTTAATCAAAAAGTATAAATGTAGAATCATTCTCCCCTAGAAAATGATGAAAACCCTACAACAAATTATTGTTAAGATTGTTGTTGTGTCGACAAAATGCGTCACGATATTTAATAAGATGGAATGGAACACCGAACGATGTGCAATTTATTTTTTGTTGCTCGGATATAGTTCACTTCAGAATAGCTCTATCCTTTTATATCATACATTTGTAATTCAATTGGCAAGTGATAAATGGCTGCTATTCAATTGTTGCATTTCGTTCATTGAACCATAAAAAAGTTATATGACACAATGGCGAATGCGTTGGGTCGAGAGATCGATGATACTGTATAACCACTTACGACTGTTCCCAAGTCGCAGTGGTTAAGATCGGAGCTACTAGAACTCAGGGATCCGCGGTCTAGCTCCAGTGGAGATGGGAGTGGGTTTCTAAAAAGGGAACCTAGTAAATGGGCGCCAGGTAAATTTAAGTCTCCCAGATACCCCAGCGTATTGTAATAATTCCTAAACTCACCAAAAGAATATGCACGCTAAAAACAAACAATTTATTCCAGTAGCTTACAACCCAGGTCTGTAGCTTCAATAAAGTAAAACTACTGTGAAACCCTGAATAAGGGTGGCGGAAATTGTACTAAGATAATAATTATTAATATTTGATTCAAATACGCGTCGCTTGAGCTCAGGCGCATCCATGTTTCTTATCTATGATCATATATGACTACCACAAATCTTTCCCCACTTTCCGCTTTACAACAACAATAATAATTCATATAATTGATGATAATAAGTTCACGTTATATATATAGCAGGTATAAGATATGTTTCGAGATATGTTTCTTATAACTTGCGTGCTGATATTCCTTGTTCCTGAACGTAGTACTGCGTCGATGTTCTCGCAATAATGTCCTCTTTCTCTCTGTGCTCGTAGTCTGCAACCCCTCAATTTAATGTCCCACAGCGTTGCTTACTGACCACTTTGTATATACTCGAATGCCTCAGTGCTACTCCTCTTGACGTAAAAATCCCTCTCTTCCTGACACAAAAAAAATCGTGCTGGCACAAAAATTCGGGCTGCCACAAAAACTCGTGCTGCCACAAAAACTTCTGATGTTACCAAAAACCCTGATGACAGAAAAGAAATCATCAGTGACTTCTCTTGGATAAGAAACAAATGAATTTTCGCAATACATAATAATTTCGGTTATCATAATATTAATCAAACCAATTATTCGTTGTTATGCAACAGTTATAGAATTCGTACATACCCTGATGTTCGGGGTTGTCCTGCACACGTTTGCTTCGAAACCAAATCTTGTCGTGCCTCCACCAAATAATTCTTCAAGCACACAGCGATGTTCTGGATATAGAAATATAATTACGACCTGAATTGATTCCACTATAAATGACGAGAATAGAACATCTAACACATACTTGTCAAAGTCGCCAAGATCGTTCACGTGTTCAACTCTTAGATTTGCAGAAAGGTCGTTAGATCCTCTTTCGAGACGAGTGCAAGGTACCTGTTATCTTCCCAAATCAAACCAAGGTAACGCTCACTCCTAATTCGATTTTCGAAACTATATCCATTTAAGACGATTCCAATAATTCTACTAGAGTTCCGAAAATACGTTTAACCTACTGCTCCTCCTTCGAGTGTTGACAAAATGGACGACCTCATGTCCCTGACTGGCGCAGACCCTCACAAATTTCAGACTGTCACAATTCAACAATATTGCCAACTTATTCGGTTCTTCGAATACAACAATTATTATTCAGCGTCGATTGGTACCACTGAGATCCAACCTCAAATTCGATGTCAACAAACACGACATAAATGACACTCGCCAACCAAACGTAAACAAACCCCTGCCTGAGTTAAAAATAAAACGTTACAAAATCCCCCCTCACTTGAAAAAATTTACCTAGTAAATTTTACTTAGGGATTAAAATACATAGGATCAAAAAAATAAATTGACCAGACTACTCATAAATGAAGGTGGACAGGTGTCGAAATGTTTCCACCAATCGGAGCCCACTACAATGAAGTATCCCTGAAGGAGGAAGTAATCCACTCATACCCAATCATTCCTACGTCCTCAATCACAACAAGCATACCCTTCTCATCCAATCATTACCCAGAATCATACATCATCCAATGCCCTATCATACATCACAGTCGTCCCGGAAATCCTCTTCTACTCTCATTACTCCATCCATCCAGCAATTACCCTCAATCTTCATGCATTCTCCGACCATGTACTTCATATGTCCACGACGAAATTCTACTGTCAATTCTAATTGGTCCCATATAAACAAGGGTAAGTTCTCCAACATGGCGCATAATTCCATACAATTCACACAATAATAATAAAACCGTTGAGCACGAGACAACTACTACAATTCACAGTCCTGCTCAAATAAATTTCCCAACTCGACTCCGACAGACCATCGCTAGAGATAAAAAAATTGTATAAAAATAATTTTCAATAAATTAGGACGAGACAAGACAGATACAGGTAAAGAAGCAAAATGACTAGAAATACTAAAGCACAATAAAGCAAGTTCCCTAAAAAAATTGGGTCCAATATAAAGAACAATACTATATATACAACCGAATCAGACCTACGTTACATCGGGTCGGGCCCCACGTTATCGAGCTAAATATCATGAACAATACTATCGGGCCCCACGTTGGACGCCAATTTATAACCACTTACGACTGTTCCCAAGTCGCAGTGGTTAAGATCGGAGCTACTAGAACTCAGGGATCCGCGGTCTAGCTCCAGTGGAGATGGGAGTGGGTTTCTAAAAAGGGAACCTAGTAAATGGGCGCCAGGTAAATTTAAGTCTCCCAGATACCCCAGCGTATTGTAATAATTCCTAAACTCACCAAAAAAATATGCACGCTAAAAACAAACAATTTATTCCAGTAGCTTACAACCCAGGTCTGTAGCTTCAATAAAGTAAAACTACTGTGAAACCCTGAATAAGGGTGGCGGAAATTGTACTAAGATAATATTAATATTTGATTCAAATACGCGTCGCTTGAGCTCAGGCGCATCCACGTTTCTTATCTATGATCATATATGACTACCACAAATCTTTCCCCACTTTCCGCTTTACAACAACAATAATAATTTATATAATTGATGATAATAAGTTCACGTTATATATATAGCAGGTATAAGATATGTTTCGAGATATGTTTCTTATAACTTGCGTGCTGATATTCCTTGTTCCTGAACGTAGTACTGCGTCGATGTTCTCGCAATAATGTCCTCTTTCTCTCTGTGCTCGTAGTCTGCAACCCCTCAATTTAATGTCCCACAGCGTTGCTTACTGACCACTTTGTATATACTCGAATGCCTCAGTGCTACTCCTCTTGACGTAAAAATCCCTCTCTTCCTGACACAAAAAAAATCGTGCTGGCACAAAAATTCGGGCTGCCACAAAAACTCGTGCTGCCACAAAAACTTCTGATGTTACCAAAAACCCTGATGACAGAAAAGAAATCATCAGTGACTTCTCTTGGATAAGAAACAAATGAATTTTCGCAATACATAATAATTTCGGTTATCATAATATTAATCAGACCAATTATTCGTTGTTATGCAACAGTTATAGAATTCGTACATACCCTGATGTTCGGGGTTGTCCTGCACACGTTTGCTTCGAAACCAAATCTTGTCGTGCCTCCACCAAATAATTCTTCAAGCACACAGCGATGTTCTGGATATAGAAATATAATTACGACCTGAATTGATTCCACTATAAATGACGAGAATAGAACATCTAACACATACCTGTCAAAGTCGCCAAGATCGTTCACGTGTTCAACTCTTAGATTTGCAGAAAGGTCGTTAGATCCTCTTTCGAGACGAGTGCAAGGTACCTGTTATCTTCCCAAATCAAACCAATGTAACGCTCACTCCTAATTCGATTTTCGAAACTATATCCAATTAAGACGATTCCAATAATTCAACTAGAGTTCCGAAAATACGTTTAACCTACTGCTCCTCCTTCGAGTGTTGACAAAATGGACGACCTCATGTCCCTGACTGGCGCAGACCCTCACAAATTTCAGACTGTCACAATTCAACAATATTGCCAACTTATTCGGTTCTTCGAATACAACTATTATTATTCAGCGTCGATTGGTACCACTGAGATCCAACCTCAAATTCGATGTCAACAAACACGACATAAATGACACTCGCCAACCAAACGTAAACAAACCCCTGCCTGAGTTAAAAATAAAACGTTACAACTGAGCTGATGCTGTGAGAACTAAATCGATAAATGGGGGATAAATTCAGACATTCTACATTTTATTACTACGGATCTTTTGTTACAAAATAATATATTCGTAAAAATTACCGCTACTTGAATTAAATGCGAAGAATCTTTCACCTGTAAGACTGAACTGGTGTCATGGATTTACCCCACCGTCATGTGCCTGTACAATCAACCTATGAAATTACGCAGTGAAAACATTGTAGTAGTCACACCCAAAACTCAAGCACGAATCAATATACAACAAAATGAATGGATATCAACACTCATACTATAAACCAAAAAATTATTGAGAAAAGCACTGACTTGAAATCTCTTTTCCTCTCAAGTTATCGTGAGATACAGAAAACTTTTTAGTAAGTTTTTTAAAATTTTCTCGTTATACGATCTTCACAAAATTTCTCACAAGTCTTTGTGTCAGTATTCTACAACTAGATATCAAGTTTCAATCCAAGCGGACGTGTATTGGTTGAAAACAAAATGAAACGAACTTGTTGGTTGCATTTGAACGCACCACCTACTCTGAAAATTTCAAGTCGATATATCTTTCCCTTAAAAAGTTATCGTGCCAACGGTTGGCCGGACAGTTTCAAATTTGACCTCGAATTCTTCATCAGCGAGTCGAACTTCGGTCCAGATCATTTTTGGATATAACAGACATTTCGGCAAAATAGTAGTTCGCTGTTTCCCAGAATATGCGCGCAAAAATTATTGATTTTCCGGAAAGTATGGCGTAGATGTTTAAATCAGTCCTCTTTCAGTAATGACCTCAACTAGATAATATAACATTTCCATAAAATTTATAATAATTATGTAATAATATCACTTGCGGATGCGCAACCTTCCCTCAAAATTGCCAGTCGCTATCTCTTTCCGTTCTTAAGGTATCGTGAGATACATAATATTTTTTCTTGAGTTTTTTTAAATTTTGTAGTAGTACGGTCCTCACAAAATTTCACACACGTCCTTTTGTCGATATTTTACAATTAGATTCCAAGTTTAAATTCCATCGATTCTGTATTTTTTGAGTTATCAGGAAAATAATATTCCAGATGGGTATAACTACGAAACCGTTAGGCCGATTATGCCCAACAACGAACTTAACTCTCCCAGTCGGATGCTTAACTTAACTTATTGTATCCCTATCTCTATCCCTTCGAAAGTTATCGAGGCAACGGTCACCCATTCAGCTACTGAACTCACCCTTGTCTGCTCGGATCTCCAACAATATATAGATCCTAACGTGTTCAAACTCGCAACTTGGTAGAATATTTAGGTTTTGAAGGCACTCGCAAAATTTCAATGATGTCGGAAACCATTGGGCTGATTATGCCCATTAATGAACTTGTCCGTCGTATTTGGATGCGCCATCTAACCTGAAAATTTCATGTCACTATCTTTTTCCGTTCTCACGTTATCCTGGCAACGGCCGGCCGGGCATAATCAAATTCGACCTCGATTCTTCATCAGTCAGTCGAACCTAATCGGTTGAAAACATTTTCAGCAAAAAAAAATCGAAAATCTCAGACATTTGGGTAAAATGATTACGCGATGTTCCCCAGAACATCCGCGCAAAAACAATAATATATGTCCAATATGCCATGTTTGATTCTATTTGATCAACGGATTGTGTTTAATATGAGTACCTTCCTATTTTCTGAATTGAGTTTTTCGTACCGAATCGGTAAAAAATGTGATAATCCAGAAAATTCTTAAGATTAAAAGTTACTCATAATTTTCCATTCTTTGTTGTTTTACATAATATAGAATATTTCCAATTTCGGCAAATTCTCGAACTTTGTGTACCCTATTATATCTGGATAAAATATCGTTTAACTTTCAACTGAACCTAAATATATATGGGATCCAATTCTTCAAAATAAGTTCATAAGAACCATACTTAACTCATTTAAACCAACAATAGGTACTAAAGATCGATTTGGAATCACACTTACTTACTTAATCAGTATAGCATTTTGATATTTTGCCGTTATCTCCAACAATATAGATCCTATTGAGTTTGAATCTAGATACTCTAGCTTTAAAATCAGATTTTGAAGGTTCTACGAAAATTTTGGTGATATCTTCGAGATAATGATTAAATTATGATTTAATAGTAATAAGATCCTCACGAGTTTCCATTCGATCAGATAAGTATTTCCCGAGTTATTAAGAAATCAAAATTTCAGATGGCTATAACTCCGAAACAACTTAGCGGATACCACCCATTAACGAACATAACCGGCTCCTTTGAACTCCAAACCTACCCTGCAAATTTCAAATCCTTACGTTATTCTATTCGGAAGTGAGTCGAGTCTAAATGTTTGAGATCATTTTCACCGAAATATTCGAAAATTACAGATATTTGTGCGAATTGAAACGCACTCTGTTCAGGAGAACTAGCACATTTACTGTAACTTTTGTTGTTTTCTGAAGTTAAATCAAATAAATATTTATCGAGGTATCAAATTGTGGGTTCGGAAATAGTCTTCAAATTTCAGTTCGGCGATATTCTTAACCGTAATGAATATATTAATTTCGGAAATGAATCAGGATAGTTTTCGTGATATTTTTGTATGAAGATTTCCCTGATCTAAAAAAGGTGAATTTCATCAGTTATTTCATAATGCTTATTTCGCAAAGTGTTTTCAATATATTTTCCTGATATTTAATTTTCAGGAGTATCGTATTATAACCCTGATGGTGCAGAGATATGTCAACGAGGAGAGATCACATGTGGAAATTTTCAAATATCTAACTTTGTTTATGAAATGGGGAAATTCGCATTTACATCTCATAGCGAGGTTCATGCTATCTCGCATGGAGACATATTTGTGATAATGACAATCACTGCCTTCTCATATAACTGATGGTGACCTCTCAGATATCTCACAAAAAGTAGTTCTTGTGAAATTCTCAATCACTGCCGATGGCGTGCAACTTGTGGAATTATATTTCACCTCTTATAGCGAGCTCTCAGAGATCTTAAATAAAGTGCTATTTGCGATATTCACAATCATTGCGTATGGTGATCAGATATAGGAATTCCCATTATTTTCACATGTAATCTCAAGGTGATTTATTTGAGAAATAATATTTCATACCTGATTTTTTCATGGTTTTTGCGCACATGTTCTGGGGAACAGCGTGCTAGCATTTTGTACAAATGCCTGTAACTTTCGAATTTTTTGCCGGAGATGGTCTCAAACAACTGGGTTCGACTCCCTGATCAAGAATTCGAGGTCAAATCTGATTCTATCCAGTGAGCCGTCCGTTGCCACGATAACTAATAATTGAATATTTTGTACAGGAAAGTAATGCTTGCTGAATCAAAACAACCGTTGAGGAGAGATATATCTTCAGCACCTACAAAAGAGCGCCGGTGTCATAAACAACAAATGCCACACTAAGATACTAGCTGGTTTCTTATTTATAAAAATTAATTGGTTGGAAACAAAAATTATTACTTTTCCCACTATTTTGTATTATTTAAATATATAGGCTAAACTGAAACATACACGTCAAATTTACAATTACAAAGAAATTCTTTTGATTTTCAGAATATAGGTATCCAATTTACAACTGATTGAAAGAAAACGAAATTAAGTATACTATTACTAGCTGACCCACGCAACTTCGCCTACGCCAAATGAGTTATTGTGGTTGCAATTTTATTTCCAAATGCGAAAAATGATCATGAATACCTGAGATGTTGACATGATCATTCTGAACATATTCTTGACTTTCAGAACATGCTTGTGGGGAAAAGTTGTGCTGTGCATATTAATAATGATCTAGAGTGAAAGCATGATTTACAGGAGGCATTGATGGGCAGGCTCCTTTTAACAACCTGCTTTACTTTACTTGTGTTATAAACATCACTTTCAACACAGTGATCTTAAACAATCTCAAGATGAAACAGTTTGTGGATTCTGGAATCAAACAAAATTGTTTCCAAGTTTGGTCACTTACATTCGTCGGAAACTTGAAAATGTGCATTCCACTCAATCCAGCATAGTATTGATTCTTGCAAGTAGGGTAATTGCAAGAATACTTTGGTGTCCCAACAAGCATATTGTTAATGAGATTTTATATGTAGCGAGTATACTTAGCTTCTCTCCTTTGATCGATCTATCCTGTCCATGTAAGTCTTAGATGGTCTTTATAGTTGTCGCATTACTGAAAAAAAATTCATATAAATTTTAATTGAATTCCTAATTAAATATGAATAATACTCACCTAAATCAAGTATTCGTTTATGCTTTTACATTTTACAACCATCAAAACATTAAATTTATTTATTTACTTTATTTGACATATGGTAAAATTGGTAAATAAGGATCCTGTATCCTGTAGAATAATGCTCGAAGATCCATCTAAGAGCCAGGTGCAAACTATATATTGTCAAAAATATACTTCCAATTTTAGACCATAGCTTTCACTTCTCCTAACGATATATTCTGTGTGTACGAGTATGATCACAGAGCATATAATAAAGCTTAGATATAATAATTATAGCATTCTGTGAAAACATAGAAGTACAATTCATTATTGAAATGTTGGAGTTAAAAACAGACAAATTATATCTCCGACAGTATTGGTTTCTCAGAGTTGGGAATTATATCAATGGATTCTTATGAAAGAACTTCATCTTAGCAGAAATTGAATTCAAACATTATAGAAGAATTTAAATTCAGCAAGAGTGCCTAAAATTATCAATCCAAAACCAATAGACGAATTCTACCCAACAACGAACTCATCCGAGATATTCATTCCTCAATTCTATGTCGAACGATAATATATCATATATTCCTCAAATCTACTCCAATACACCAATTTTGTTTTTAGTGGAGATATTCTGAACTCAATATTATTAACTCACCATTACCATTCCCATCATCATATATGGATTGACCATCGGCATGAAAATATCAACCAACAAAAAGTATGATATAATTACGTTTTTGGACTTTCCAAGACTGTTTTTAAAAAAGGAATTTATTCTTTCCAATTATTAAATACAATGTTACACAATAGAGATTCAATAATTTGACAACAGTTGGAAAGGAGTACCAAAAAAGACAAATGAATCTAACTTAGACTACATGTACTAAAGTCTAGAACGGAACTAAAAAACTTGAGTTTCTCATCCTCGAGGAAAGCTTCCACTCACACGCGCACACAAAAGCTCTTCCTAGAACGGCGTTGTGTATGTTGCACTTTCTGGAGGTGAAGGTCTCATAATTCGTCTCCCCTTAAATTAGATAACGTCCTCGTTATCAGTAGGCATTCCGGGATTGTCTTCGAGGTTGAGGTTAATAATCTTCCTGGGAAAGAACAGTACCTCGGAAATTCTTGCTTTGTGTTTCGATACCAGAATTATTCCGATGATATTGCAACAAAGCAAAATGCAAAACTTGTCGTTACGTGACTTATCTGAAAGGTTGGATGTAGGTACAGGGGTTGGTCCTGAAGTTTCTCAGCTTCTTGGAGGATTGAAGTTGGTTCTGATAAATGTTTCAGTTGAAATTCCACTTTGTGTTTGAAATTCAAAGGGAGCTCCGAAATGTTTCTAGTTTTTATTTCGAAAATTGGGATTGTGTTATTGAATATCGAATTTTCGATTATGATGTTGCAGTCGGAATTCAAAATGTTTATTCCGTGGATGGATTTCTTCGTAATGATGCCATTGCAGTCTTCAAGTATCATTTGTGGACTCTTGAACAATGTTAAGAGCTGTTTATTCTTCAGAATGTGGATAATTTTGTAGTTGTTTTCGACAAAAACCGTTTGGCAGTGGTCTGGAGATTCGAGGGTACAAGCTTCTTTGGTTGGTTTCTGGAGGCATAGAACCATGGAACTGCCTAATGTGGAGTGACAGGCTTCGTTGGTCCAATATTCTTCATTGCTGATTTTAACCATGTACTACATTGGAGGTACAACAGCAATATCTTGGTTGTTGGGTATAGGGTACACTCGGGAGTAGTTTGCAATAAAATTTTTGAGAATAGGAATTTTAAGGAGGAATGTTATGGTTTCATCAGTTCCTATAGCAGATATTTTTGCAAATTCTATAATTTTATAAAGATGAACTTGATCAATTGGTGATAATTGCTGTGGTTTGTAAATTTTTTTCGAGGTAAAATCCAATTGAGTAAAGTTCCTCAAGTTTTATTATTTCTAAATTTGGTATCCCTTTCATTGCAAAACTAATAGTTCTTTCAATCATCAATAAGGTATTCAATAGTTCTTCTGATTGAAGTATCTGATATTCTACATTGATTCTGAATTCTTCAATTGACTTGATATTTTCGAAAAGTATTTTGGTGTGTAAAATGTTGTTGTTTAACAAAGCTAAGTCCTCAGA
Source organism: Halyzia sedecimguttata (assembly GCA_937662695.2). NCBI lineage: Eukaryota > Metazoa > Arthropoda > Insecta > Coleoptera > Coccinellidae > Halyzia > Halyzia sedecimguttata. Next base: position 435,475 of record OW569416.2, on the reverse strand, counting down.
ATATCTTTGAGTTAAATGGTTGGCGAAAGAAGTTAATTTATTTATTCTTTTGATTTCAGAATTTTTGTAATTATGGAGACTTTCTAAGTTCTCATTTATGGTTTTTAAATCATCATCATCTAAATTTCCAGTGATAAATTTAATACCTTTTCCAATGAAATTAGCCAAACCTCTTTTAACCTTATTGTTTAAAAGTTTATGTAGTATTTGCTCAATTTGAACTAGAATTGATTTTGATTAAACGTAAATTCTATGTGATAATTCGTCTAGGGTACGATTTTCCTGAAGTGCATTAAAGTTATAATCAAGTTGGTCATAATTGACTCGTAAATTAGTGATGTTTATAAAAAATAGAAAATTGTGGTAATGATCGAGAATTTTGGCATGACCTAAGGGTTCTTCAAAGTATCCATTACTGATTATTTTGTTAACCTGAAGGGCCTGGTTGATTTGGGTCTGTATCAGGAGAATTGTCGGTATCCTGAAAAGAACAAACATTTTTTCTTAGTCGTTTGACTTTTTTGATATGAGCAGTGGTTTCTCTGGATTTTTGAGTTAAACCACTAATTTTATTTTGTTGTTGTTGTTCAACTGTAACTCTTTCGAAAGGTGGGTCAGTTTTTCTAGGTCTATTTCTATCAACGTAGACTTCTCTTTGTTCTAGGTTGGGAGGGTCATCTCTATTCTCATTTAATCTATTCAATTTTTTCTGTCCTCTTTCCTTATTTCGTTCGTAAATATGGTCAAAAAATGGTAATATTTCTTGTTTCCTTTTTTCGTTATAATGCTCGTAAACAGTCATGTTCAAATCAAATTCTGATAATTTGTCATAAGGACCGTAAAGTAAATGGAATGGAGAATATCCGGTTGTTGAATGTATTGATTGGTTATAAATCAAAGTTGCAGTGATCATAAGGTTGGAGGGGTTTTCGTTAGGGTTTCCCAATTTTAAAATTCTGAGTTTTTCTAAAATTGTAGAATGAAATCTCTCTATAGGAGAATTTGAACTGGGATTATTCACGGTTGTGAAATGTAAGTCGACTTTGTTCAATTTACAATACTCTATGAGAGTTTTATTATGGAATTCTCTTCCTTCGTCGCATACTAGTTTTTGGGGAATATTGTGGTGTGAAAAATAATGGCGTAATTTGTTGAGGACTGTTAATGCTGTACCATCTTTAACGAGATACGACTGGGCGTATTTAGAGAAGAGGTCTATTATTGTCAAAAACTTGGAATTAAGAAAAGAAAAAGTATCTATGTGTATTACTTCGAATGGTCGTTTCGCAAGAAGAGGACCAGAAAATTTTAATTTATAAGGGTGTCTTTCGTATTTTGACTGAAGACATAATTCACATTTGTTAATGACATCAGTGATTTTGTTCTTCATTTTCGGCCAATAATACTTTTTTGATAAAAACTTGTGACTTTCCGTGATTCCATTGTGATTTTGTCGTGATATTCTGAAATAATTTCTTTCTGAGTTTCTTCGCAAATTACATCCAATAAGTAGTTATTGCTAATAAAAAGTTTCACGGAGTAATTAAATGATTCCTTACAAAATCTAACGAGAGGTAAACGTAACTTGTTGTCTCTAAAATAAATTCCGTAGGATTCATTCGGTCTGAGAATTTCTTCGAAAAGTTTGGAAAAATCTTCTGTTATACAATTTTGTCTTATTGATACGCTATATGTGTTTTTTCCGAAAGGTTTACTAAACCTCAAATTGAATTGTTCACCACTGTTTAGAATAATTCTATTGGGATAGATGTTGACCGATGTTTCTGTAATTGGAATGACTTTTCCATTATCCTCTTGAGTGGAATGAATGGTAGCATCAGTATCGGAATTTTGATCATCATTAAAATTCTGTTGCTCGCTATTATTTGGATTAGATTTTTCATTGTTTTGTGAATTGAGAATATTCTCTAATTCTTCATCGCCTATTTCAGGGAGTTCACTTATATTTGGTAAAATGGATGATAGTTCTACATTTAGATCATCGTCGGATAAAAGTGGTTCATTTTCTCTATTATGTATTTCTACACGAGAAAGAGCATCAGCCACTTCATTTTCTTTGCCTTTAGTATGAATGATTTTAAAATCAAATTCATCTAATTTCAGTTTCCAACGAATGAGTCGAGAATTTGGCTCTTTAATTTTGGAAAGCCATACAAGGGGATTATGATCAGTTTCGATGGTGAAACATTGTCCATAAAGATAAGGCCTGAAATGTTTTGTGGAATCTAGGATTGAAAGTAATTCCTTTTCGATAGTCGAATAATTCTTTTCAGCGGAATTTAGAGTTCGTGAATAATAAGCTACTGGTTGATTCGATTGCGATAAGACACTTCCAATAGCTACGTTTGAAGCGTCAGTAGTTAATTTAAATGGTTTCTCGAAATCTGGATAAACTAAAATTGGGGCATTCGATAATAATTCTTTGCACAAGTGAAATGCATCTACATAGTCTTGATCTTGATGATTTATTTTCGCACCTTTCTTCAAACATTTAGTGAAGGGTGAGACAATATGGGCAAAATTTTGAATAAATCTGCGGTAGTAACCTACCAAACCTAAAAATGATTTGATTTCTTTCACTGTACGAGGAATAGGGTACTTTTATATTGTCTTCAGTTTTGAGGGGTTTGGAGATACTCCTTCTGGGGTTATGACATGTCCCAAAAATTCTACATTTTTACTTAAAAATTCGCATTTGTCGAGTTCGATCTTAAGATTGAATTCTTTTATTTTCTGAAATATCGATTTTAGGTGATAAATATGCTCTTGCAACGATTTGGAAAATACGACTACGTCGTCCATGTATACAAAACAAAATTTATGAAGATATTCTTTGAGTACATTATCCATTACACGCTGAAATGTACTTGGACCGTTTTTTAAACCATAGGGCATTCTGAGGTATTCGTAGTGACCATTATTCACCGTAAAAGCAGTTTTTTCAATAGACTCGGGATCCATTTCGATCTGATGAAATGCTTTTGCCATGTCAATTGTTCAAAAAAAGCAACTTTTTCCTAGATTGTCTAGAATTTCTTCGATACGTGGTAAAGGGTATTTATCTTCTACAGTTTTTTCGTTAAGACGTCGATAATCAATTACCATTCTGTATTTCTTTTGTCCAGATGCGTCTTTTTTCTTATCTACAATCCAAACTGGGGCACTGTAGGGAGAGATTGATGGACGTATAATTTTGTCATCAAGTAATTTTTGAATTTGATCCTGAATAATTTCTTTCATGTGATGGGGGTGTCTAAAAGATTTAACATAAACTGGTTCTTCATCTTTTGTTCTAATTCTGTGTTTAACAGTATTACTGAATGAAAGATCGCAATCTACATTATAAAAGATGCTTTTGAATTTACTACAAAGCTTTAGAATTTCTCTCTTTTCTTCAGAATTCATGTGGGAAGTTCTGATATTTTTTGATAATTTGAAATATTGATTTTCAAAAGGGGGTGTAGATATTTCGGTCTCTTAAAGAGATGTTACAGGTATTCTCTCAGAAAAGTTGATTTCTATGTTGTTTTGCGTTGGTTGGGAAATTGGTATAAAACAAAATCCATTTTTTGCATGAGCAATGCACTCTGGGGTTGAAAATTGTTGAAAATTTATTTCTGGCAGTAAAACATCGCCGTTTTATAGAGTGACAGGTATTTTAACAAAATCTTTGGTTTCAAATTTTTTCGGCTTCAATTTTGTGGAGGAATATTCAAGGTTAAATGGAATTTGCATGTTATTAATTTCTAATGTATGTGTTTTGTAGTCAATTTTAGCACATAGTCTCTGTAGATCAGCTGTTCCTAATAAAGCGTCGAATTTTGTATGCCAATCAACTACATGTAAATGTATGTTATCAAAAATTCCTAATTCGTACAAAAGTGGAATTATCAGATTATCATCAGCTTTTATTGTATTTCCTAAGCCTGAAACGCTAAATTCTTCTTTGTATAAAAATTGAAAGAATTTTTCGAAAGCAGGTTTTGAATTAATGACGGAGTTTATAGCTCCTGAATCAATTAAAATTTTCAAGTCTACTTTAGGCAGGTAAATGTAAGGTAATTTTGATTTTATTTTTACACAATTTAAGTCTAGGTTTCTTGTGATTCCGAGGCAAGCACTCGAAAATTTTCGTCTTCCTCGTAATAACTTTCACAATCAGGTTGTTGAAGATCAATTTCTGTATTATAATATTCGGATTCATAATATTCTGAATTATCTTTTTCCGCTTGAACATTAAATAATTCTTCTGAATGAAAGTTTGGTTGTTGCGGTCGATTTGTGTTTTTCTGGAATGTTCTTGTAGATGTAGACATGGGTGTTGGTTGTGGTTGTTTGAAAGTATTCCTAGTCAAAATTGACATAGGCGTGGGTTTTTGTGTATTTTTGTAGATATTTGAGCCGGGTTTGGTCCCAAAAACTTCGCGATTTGTGGGGAATCTTTCATTGTTCGCGATGGGTCTGTTTATAGATTGCGGAAAAGGAGATTGGTTTATTGAATTAGAAAATTTCGGTGGGTTATGAAAATAATTTGGACCGTTATAATTTGAACGATTTTGATAATTTGATTGGGGTGTATGAGTGGGGATTGGTTTCTTTGGCATTTCTTGTGATTTCCGTAGGAATTCACAATATTCCCATTCTAATTTTCTATTTTCGAAGAATTTACATCTATTGATGCATTCTTCGATGTTTTTCGATTCAAAATTACTGAGGTAGGATCAATAGGGTTCTAGAATTCCAATTTGGAAAGTTTTTAGGGCTAATTGTTCTATTTCACGTTTCTTATAAAATAAATAAGTTTGGTCTTGCGTGTGGAGGGCTAGATGTTGTAATACGTCATTCAGATTTTTGGATATCCTACTGAAGTAGTCTAAATAATTTTCTGATTTTCGTTGTACACATTGCGATAGCGATGAAGTCAAGAGATCTTCGTTTCGTTGATCTCCATACCTCTGGAGCAACGCACGCCAAATTGTTGTCCAATCGGAAGCATTTTGAGAAGCAATGAAATCTCTGGCTTCATCTTTTACTTTTGATCTGATGGAAAAATTTAGGGCATAAGTTAAATCAGGGGTTAATCTTCCTTGAAGGTGACCAAGGAGATTATCAACTTCATTGACAAAAATAGCTAAATTTTGACCTGTGTAATATTCAGGTATTGAATTTATTAGTAGTTGGAGGTCTTGCCTCGATATTATTTCGATGGGGGTGGTGTTAGAAGAAGTTTGACTATTCATTTCGGAATGGCTTCTTCTAGGGTAAGGTCTAAATCGGTTATTTCTAAAATGCGTCACACCTAGTTCTAAGGTTTCAATATCCTCAGCAATTATCTCCAATTCTTGGGATAAGTTACTATCTGTCATTTAAAAATCAGAACTATGATGTGGAAAAAAAATGAGGGAGACAAGATAGGGATTGATGGACTTACACCAAGATTTGCATCCTATAGTGTGACTGGTCCTTCCTTCTGGGTTGAAGTGGTGGTTCCTTCCTTCTGGGTTGAAGGGGATGTCGATGGTGGTTGATGAAGGTTTGCAGATATCGCACTAAGAGTTGAAACTCAACGGGAGTTCCTCGAACACGACGTATTCGAAGCGGACACTTATTTCAGTCTTTGATAACTAAAACCCCGTTGCGATATCCTGTTCGTAGCGCCAATTACGTTTTTGGACTTTCCAAGACTGTTTTTAAAAAAGGAATTTATTCTTTCCAATTATTAAATACAATGTTACACAATAGAGATTCAATAATTTGACAACAGTTGGAAAGGAGTACCGAAAAAGACAAATGAATCTAACTTAGACTACATGTACTAAAGTCTAGAACGGAACTAAAAAACTTGAGTTTCTCATCCTCGAGGAAAGCTTCCACTCACACGCGCACACAAAAGCTCTTCCTAGAACGGCGTTGTGTATGTTGCACTTTCTGGAGGTGAAGGTCTCATAATTATATTATATTATAATTCTCATATTTATACGATTGCTGCAATGAATAAATTAGACAACGTCATGTCTCAGTAAAATAAGTTGACATTAAAACAATTCATAGAATAATTATATCATTCTGTGAAAACATAGAAATACGATTTATATTGAAATTTTGAGAAATCATATATCCGAAAGGATTAGCTTGTTGGAGTTAAAAAAAATGGGTTCAAGCCCTGTGGATAGGAGCTTTCTGGCGCTCTAGTTCAAACAGACAAATTATATCTCCGAAAGTATTGGTTTCTCAGAGTTGAGAATTATATCAATGTATTGTTATGATAGAACTGCATCATAAAGGAAATTGAATTCAAATAATAGTGTATTTATCAAGATTAAATGAGCAATCTGAGAATGACAACTGCACCATGGAAGAAATTAAAATAGCTGAAATGAATTTGACTCTCTCTTATAGAACAGGATGAAATGTACGAGTATGAACACAGATCATATAATAAAGCTCAGACAGAATAATTATAGCATTCTGTGAAAACATAGAAGTACGATTCATTATTGAAATTTAGAACTTCATCTTAGCAGAAATTGAATTCAAACATCATAGAAGAATTTAAATTCAACAAGAGTGCCAAAAATTATCAATCCAAAACCAATAGACGAATTCTACACAACAACGAACTCATCCGAGATATTCATTCCTCAATTCTATGATGAACGATGATATATATCTTTCCTCAAATCTACTCCAATACACCAATATTCCAGTTTTGTTTTTAGTGGAGATATTCTGAACTCAATATTATTAACTTACCATTACCATTCCCATCATCATATGGATTGACCACTCAGTTCCGAGGAACTAAAGCACCAAAAATGATATGAATGGATTCTTATGGTGAAACTGCATATTGAAAAAAAATTAATTTTTAATTTGTTATGTAAAAAAATTTTTTTTTGTTTGTTACTCCGAAACCATCTGTCCGATTTCGCCCAATAAACGAACTTAGCCGAGATATTTATCTCCCAAACCTACTCTGAAAATATCAACTGTCTAGCTCATTCCGTTCGAGAGTAATCGTGCCTACGGCCGGCCGGCGGCCGGACAGAATTAATTTCGTTCACGGATTCTTGATCAGTGAGTCGATCCAATTCGTTTAAGACCATTTTCATCGAAAAATTCGAAAATTACAGACATTTGGGCAAATTGATAAGCACTCAGTTCCGAGGAACTAGAGCGCTAAAAATACGGCTTGGTTTTAATTAGCTCTTTCTCTGGTATAACTTACCAAGTGATAATTGATCAGTTATCGAGGGGGATGAAAAATGATTAATTACTAAAAATGACTATTTAAGAATAGGGGTTGAAGATAGAAGGGTAAAAATTTAGTGTTGTATGTATTTTGTGATGCCTCATTATAAAAATATTAAAATAAAAAATTTAGTCCAAAAATAAAAAAAAAATTTAAGGTTGAACAACCCTTATCACTTAGGGGTATGAAAAATAGATTGTAGCCGATTCTCAGACCTACTGAATACGCATATAAAATTTGGTAAAAATCGGTAAAGCTGTTTCGGAGGAGTACGGTAACTAACATTGTGACATGGAAATTTTAAATATTAGACTAGAAGATTATACGCAAGAATAATGAGTTAAATGATATATAAATTTTTATAAGCTATTTTTGACGATTACAATCCGCCTAGTTTGCCTCATAAAAGTGTAACGTTTCTTTTTAACCCTGGCAGGGGTTTGTTTACATTTGGTTTGTGAGAATGTCGTTTATGTCGTTTATGTTGACATCAAATTTGAGGTTGGGTCTCAGTGGTACCAATCGACGCTAAAGAATTATTGTATTCGAAGAGCCGAATGAGTTGGCAATATGGTTGCATTGTGACAGTCTGAAATTTTGTGAGTGCGTCAGTCAGGGAGATGAGATCGTCCATTTTGTGAAGATTCGACGGAGGAGCAATAGGTTAGGCGTATTTTCGAAACTTAGTAAGATTTGTTGATTTCTTCTTAGTTGGATATAGTTTCGAAAATCGAATTAGCAGTGAGGGTTACATTGGTTTGATTTGGGAAGATAACAGGTAATTTGCGCTCGTCTCGAAAGAGGATATAAAGACCTTTTTGCAAATCCAAGAGTTGACCACGTGAACGATCTTGGCGACTTTGACAGAATATCGCTGTGTGCTTGAAGAATTATTTGGTGGAGGCACGGCCAGGTTTGGTTTCGAAGCAAACGTGTGCAGGACAACACCGAACATCAGGGGTTTTTATGGTAGCGCGAGTTTTTATGCCAGCACGATTTTTATGTCAAGAGGAATAGCACGATTTTTGTGTCAGGAAGAGAACGATTTTTGTGTCAGGAAGAGTGTAACTGAGACATTCGAATATATACAAGGTGGTCCATAAGTAGCGCTGTGAGACAGCCAACGCAGTGTTGCAGATCCCGAGTATATACAAGGTGGTCAGGAAACAGCGCTGTGGGACATTCAGTCAAGGGTTGCAGACTGCGAGCACAGAGGGAAGGAGAACAGTATTGCGAGACCAACGAAGCAATAATAAGTTCAGGCATAAGGAATAGCACGCAAGTTATTGGAAACATCTTTCGAAATATATCTTATACCTGCTCTATGCGACTTGAACATATATTGTCATCAATTGTGTAAATTATTGTTGTTGTAAAGCGGAAATTGGGGAAAGATTTGCGTAAATCATACAAGATCATAGATAAGAAACGTGGATGCGCCTGATATATGAGCTCAAGCGACGCGTATTTGAATCAAAGAGAAATATCTGCGTACAATTTCCGCCACCCTCATTCAGGGTTTCACAGTAGTTTTATTTTGGTGGGTCTAAAGACCTGGGTTGTATGCTACTGGAATAAACTGTCTGTTATTAGCGTGAATATTCTTTTGGTGAATTTAGGAATTAGTACATTACGCGGGGGTATCTGGGAGACTTAAATTTACCTGGCGCCCATTTACTAGGTTCCCTTTTTAGGAATCCACACCCATCTCCACTGGAGCTAGACCGCGGATCCATGAGTTCTAGTAGCTCCGAACTTAACCACTGCGACTTGGGAACAGTTATATGTCGTTATAAAAGGCAAACCAAATTTAATCGATGATAACTTATTTTCGAATTTTTAAAACAGTTCATATTTTATTTTTTGGTCGATCTGCATTTCAAAAACCGGTTCTAACCACGAAATTAGTCCATTTGCTGTACGTCCTGATATTTTTCCATTAAGTACATTGCATTGAAGTGCCGCAGAAGATTCTAATGTCAGCCTAAAATGTACTTGCGGGCTTTTCATTTGAATATATTCACTCTAAGGAGTGAAAATTGGGGCGGGAATTCGCAAAAAAATGAGAATTAACATTCCAAAATTAATCAAACTTATTAAATAAATGAAACTATTTAATTTGCCTATTGGTCAGCATTAATATTATTCGAACATATATCCATATCCTTGATATCATATTTATGGTTGATCTATCTTTTTGGCGCTCTAGTTCCTCGGAACTGAGTGCTTATCAATTTGCCCAAATGTCTGTAATTTTCGAATTTTCCGATGAAAATGGCCTTAAACGATTTGATTCGACACACTGATCAAGAATCCGTGGTCGAAATTCATTCTGTCCGGCCGGTCCGGCCGTCCGGCCGGCCGTAGGCACGATAACTCTCGAACGGAATGAGCTAGACAGTTGAAATTTTCAGAGTACGTTTGGAGGATAAATATCTCGGCTGAGTTTGTTATTGGGCAAAATCGGACAGAAGGTTTCAGAGTAACAAAAAAAAAATTTTTTTTTTACAAAACAAATTCCAAATTAATTTTATTTTAATAAGCAATTTTACCATAAGAATCCATTCATGTTATTTTCAACTCTAACAAGCTAATACTTGCGGAGATATGATTTTTCAAAATTCCAATGTAAATCGTAATTCTACGTTTTCACACAATGATAGAATTATTCTGTGGGTATTCTTTGAATTGTTATAATATCAAATTAGTTTCGTAAGACATGACGTTGTCTCATTGTCATTCATTCCAGCAATCCTATAAATATGAGAATTCTAATTTAATATCATACTCCAATCCATATGATGACGGGAATGGTAATGGTAAGTTAATAAGAATACATTGATATAATTCTCAACTCTGAGAAACCAATACTTTTGGATATAAAATTTGTCTGTTTGAACTAGGGCACCAGAAAGGTCCTGTCCACAGGGCTTGAACCCATTTTTTTATATATCTTTGAAGAATTTGAAGAGCCTCTCAATGTTTGCTAGCAGTCATCAATTTTGGTACTAGCGTTGAAATTATTCCTTGAAATATGTTGAAAGATCCACGCTGGATACATCATTTATATACAACAAAACACTCGAATATTTTTATCTCAATGAAACCCATAATATAATTATATAAACTTTGAAAATTTGGACAACTCCTCAAAATATCATACATTAATACTCTGGCAATGTTTGTAAAAAGTCATACCTATATCCAATTTTTTTTAGTTATCTATCTCTAGAATGATAAAAGGAATATTTGATATTTCGAATACTCAACACCTCTTGAGAACATTAAAACAGAAGTACCTATATCTTTGAGTACAATTATATCTTAAATATCACTTTTATCATAAAAAATCATCCCTATTATATTTTAATCTCTTTATGGTGGTACTTAGTAATACATAATAGGTTTTCAGCAGTAATTTCAAGATTTCAAATTAAAAATATATTTAACTGCACCGTGGCAATATTCTGAAGCATTTTATAATGGTTAGTAGCTGCCCTCTTAATGAGGGTTTACCTCGTTTTTATAAGTGCATCAGGTAACGAATCATATTTCCGTTTAAAGAAATAAAATTCACTAAATTCAATTATGTTACCAGAAACAATTTGCCTTGTTATTCAACAACCTTTACGATAATTGGTTCGGACGAAACAAATTGGTGGGAGTGAAAATTCGTAACTTGTTTGTTTTTCGACCGTTTGCCCATTACGATCCAATTCATTTGGCGATAGTCAGAGGATTTAAATCATAGGGACAATTGAATTTCTGGTATCATATAATGAAAAGCTTGTGTAAATTTACGAGTTCCATCGTAAGCAAATGTTTGTAATTATGTGGACATCAGATTGGAAGTGAAACGTAACGAGATCCGGTAGGATATAATAGGGTAGACTTAATGGGTGAGGTGTTCTATACTGAGTGACTTTGGAAGGAATCAGAATTTCTTCAACTTGATTTTCTGGCAACATAATAATTAAATTTGAACCATTATATGGTAACAAAGACAACCTTCATAAGTTTTTGCGGAAACATAATTATCAGATTAAAGTCGGGATATATGGAATACCATTCACTTATAGAGTAATAATGTAGAATTTAAGGTTTTTGGTGCAGTAATATCTGGTCAATAAAAAGTATATCCAAACAGAATCAGATACTTATTGAAAATATAAAAGTGTATTCGGTAATTTCAGAAATATATGTTTAAAAAAAAAGCACTGACGTGAAGTCAGTACTTTTTGGCGCGCGTGTTCACGGTGGCTAATTTGAATTGAATGATGAGTACTTCAAGCTCAGTGGATAGAGCGAGACGAAGATCTACCCAAAGGATACTGGACACCATTCACTGACGGTTCAAAAATTAACAGTGCTGTATCTAAGCTGCCATAAGGATAGAGTAACAAAGTTGAAAAAGAACACAACTGACTCTCCATAGTCGCTCAAGCTCCTAGAAGACTCTGAGAGATCTCCTAGGGAAAGACTTGGGAGGGTCAGTATAATCATATTCATGTTTATAGCACGCGCGCCTCAGCAGATTGACTTTTTACACTATTTCTTTCATTGTTAAGTCAATCTACATTTGGCGCGCGTGCTATAAACATGATTATGATTATACTGACCCTCCCAAGTCTTTCCCTAGGAGATCTCTCAGAATTTTCTAGGAGCTTGTGCGACTATGGAGAGTCAGTTGTGTTCTTTTTCAACTTTGTTACTCTATCCTTATGGCAGCTTAGATACAGCACTCTTAATTTTTGAACCGACAGTGAATGGTGTCCACTATCCTCTGGGAAGATCTCTGGCTTGCTCTATCCACTGAGCTTGAAGTACTCATCATTCAATTCAAATTAGCCACCGTGAACACGCCAAAGAGTACTGACTTCACGTCAGTGCTTTTTTTTTTTCAAGTTCCTTTAACAAATATGGCTATCAATACAGTTTAGCTGTTAGTTTTACCGAAGATCGAAAAAAATTGCTTTTATGGGACCTCCGTTAGGAACGCAATTGCCTCTTCTCCAAATCTGAACGTAATTTGATATAGATCTACCGAATATAGTTATTTATAAATTCGCCCCAGGGCTACGATACAGACTTTCAACTCGGAAACTACGCTATTTCCCCGAAACTGACTTGTCCGTGCACAGAATAGCCATGGAATTTATCTTAAAACCTTAAAATGACGGCTCAGCACCAAATCCATCACCACTAGACTCAAACCACTCCCAACATGAGCCATACAATCCAAACATCTCCTCTGCGCATGAGCAATCTACTCGTGGCTTAAAGTCCCCTGAAAATAACACTTCACACAAAATTAAGATTCTTCAACACCATTGGTTCAAGAGATATCACTGCTCCAAACCACGCATGCGCAGACACTTCCAAGGGGATTCTATGGAGGAATAGCATCCAGCACCTGAAAACTCCAATCATCTCAGACGAAAACTCCAGCAGTTAAATCACTTCTTGTCTGCTCATGAGTGAAACGAAATATCGTCGAAAGGGGCAACATGAATTTTTGAATAGGAACGCAATTTCTTCGCTTATTCTCCAAATCCAAAAGTAATTCAAAATTGATCTTCCAAGTATAGTTATTAATGAATTGGCCCCAGGGCCATGACACAGACACATCAACTCGAAAACAACGCTATTTACTCGAAACTGACTGGTTCGTTCATATAATTGTCTTGAAATTTCTTTTAAAACCTCACAATATGGGCTCAGCACAAAATCCATTACCGCTAGACCTAAACCGCACCCAACATAAGCCCTACAACCCAAAAAGAGCTACGTCACCTCTGCGCATGCGCAATCTACTCGTGTCTGAAAGTCCTCTCAAAATCACACACCACACACAAAACTCTGATTCTTCAAAACCATTGGTTCAGGAGAGATCGCACCTTCCATCCACGCATGCGCGGTTTCTCCCAAGGGGATTCTGTTGAATAATAGCATCCTGCACTTCAAATTCCCAATCCTCTCAGATGAATACTCCAGCAGTTGATTCAGTTATCGTCTGCTTATGCGCATAATGAAAAATGCCCGTAAGGGGTAACATCAATTTCAAAATTAGCACCAGCCCAGGTAACACAGACCTCGCATAGGGTTCTCTGAGAGGTTACAATGTGGATGAAAATGCGAGCTCCCAATGTGAGGTCCTAAAGATATCACATGTGTAACCAGAATAAGACATTCCCATTGCGAGCTCCTAAAGATATCACACAGATAACCAGAATAAGACATTCCCATTGCGAGCTCCTAAGGATGTCACATATGTAACCAGAATAAGATATCCCCATTGCGAGCTCCTAAAGATATCACACATATAACCAGAATAAGAGATTCCTATTGCGAGCTCCTAAAGATATCGCAAGTATAACAAGAATAAGACATTCCCATTGCGAGCTCCTAAAGATATCACACAGATAACCAGAATAAGATATTCCTATTGCGAGCTCCTAAAGATATCGCAAGTATAACAAGAATAAGACATTCCCATTGCGAGCTCCTAAGGATGTCACATATGTAACCAGAATAAGATATCCCCATTGCGAGCTCCTAAATATATTACACAGATAACCAGAATAAGATATTCCTATTGCGAGCTCCTAAAGATATCGCAAGTATAACAAGAATAAGACATTCCCATTGCGAGCTCCTAAAGATGTCACATATGCAACCAGAATAAGACATTTCCATTGCGAGCTCCTAAAGATATCAAACAGATAACCAGAATAAGATATTCCTATTGCGAGCTCCTAAAGATATAGCAAGTATAACAAGAATAAGATATTCCCATTGCGAGCTCCTAAAGATGTCACATATGTAACCAGAATAGGACATTCCCATAGCGAGCTCCTAAAGATATCACACAGATAACCAGAACAAGATATTCCTATTGCGAGCTCCTAAAGATATCGCCAGTATAACAAGAATAAGACATTCCCATTGCGAGCTCCTAAAGATATCACACAGATAACCAGAATAATATATTCCTATTGCGAGCTCCTAAAGATATCGCAAGTATAACAAGAATAAGATATTCCCATTGCGAGCTCCTAAATATGTCACATATGTAACCAGAATAAGACATTCCCATTGCGAGCTCCTAAAGATATCACATAGATAACCAGAATAAGACATTCCTATTGCGAGCTCATCAACCCAGGTAACACAGACCTCGCATAGAGGTCTTTGAGAGGTTACAATGTGGATGAAAATGCGAGCTCCCAATGTGAGATCCTCAAGATATCACACAGATAACCAGAATAAGATATTCCTATTGCGAGCACCTAAAGATATCCCACAGATGACCAGACTAAGACATCCCATTGCGAGCTCCTAAAGATTTCACACAGATAATCAGAATAAGATATTCCTATTGCGAGCTCCTAAAGATATCACACAGATAACAAGAATAAGATATTCTTATTGCGAGCTCCTAAAGATATCCCACAGATAACCAGAATATGACATTCCTGTTGCGAGATCCTCAAGATATCACATATGTAACCAGAATAAGATATTCCTATTGTGAGCTCCTAAAGATATCCCACAGACAACAAGAATAAGATATTCCTATTGCGAGCTCCTAAAGAAATCACACAGATAACCAGAATAAGACATTCCAATTGCGACCTCCTTAAGTCATCGCAAGTATTACAAGAATAAGATATTCCTATTGAGGAGATCCTCAAGATATCACATATGTAACCAGAATTAGATATTACTATTGCGAGCTCCTGAAGATATCACACAGATAACAAGAATAAGATAATCCTATTGCGAGCTCCTAAAGATATCCCAAAGATAACCAGAATAAGACATTCCCATTGCGAGCTCCTAAAGATATCACGCAGATAACTAGAAAAAGACATTCCTATTGCGAGCTCCTCAAGATTTCACAAGTGTAACGAGAATAACACATTCCATTGCGAGGTCCTGAAAACCTCGCAAATTCAACAAGAATAGGAAATCAGGTGGCGTGTTGTAGGGATCTACTCCATTCCTACTCTGCACTTCTCGTTTCCACCGGTAGATGGCGCAGTCGTCTACTCTGTACCCGGAAGAACAACCCAATCGCTTATAACCCGAGTGGAATATCGATCTACGCATCGAAGTGATGTATTCGGCGCCACACATGTACTGCACATTTGGAGGATATATAGATTATAGATCCATATCGCAGCCATCTTCTCTCAGTACTGCCCCGGTTGATCAGCCTGAGAACTTCCCCATGTGATATATCTGAGATGTTGCTGGGATCATCCCCTGTGGAGGATATTTGGAGGTGATAGAGAGGTCTGTGCG
Organism: Halyzia sedecimguttata; assembly: GCA_937662695.2. Classification (NCBI taxonomy): domain Eukaryota; kingdom Metazoa; phylum Arthropoda; class Insecta; order Coleoptera; family Coccinellidae; genus Halyzia; species Halyzia sedecimguttata. Next base: position 419,895 of record OW569416.2, on the reverse strand, counting down.
ACCTCCCTGCGATATCGCAGTACACATCTCAGAATATTCCCCAGGGTGAGCAGTTTGAGAATTTCCCCATGCGATATCTCCGAGATGTAACTGGGCTCATCCCCTGTGGCGGACATTTGGAGGTGATAGGGAGGTCTGGGCGACCTCCCTGCGATATCGCAATAAACCTCTTGAAATATTCCCCAGGGTGAGCAGTTTGAGAACTTCCCCATGCGATATCTCTGCGATGTTACTGGGCTCATCCCCTGTGGCGGACATTTGGAGGTGACTGGGAGGTCTATGCGAGCTCCCGGCGATATCGCAAAAAACCTCTCAAAATATTTCCCAGGGTGAGCAGTTTGAGAACTTCCCCATGCGATATCTCTGCGATGTTACTGGGCTCATCCCCTGTGGCGGACATTTGAAGGTGATAGGGAGGTCTATGCGAGCTCCCTGCGATATCGCAATAAACCTCTCAAAATATTCCCCAGGGTGAGCAGTTTGAGAACTTCCCCATGCGATATCTCTGCGATGTTACTGGGCTCATCCCCTGTGGCGGACATTTGGAGGTGATAGGGAGGTCTATGCGAGCTCCTTGCGATATCGCAATAAACCTCTCAAAATATTCCCCAGGGTGAGCCGTTTGGGAACTTTCCCATGCGATATCTCTGCGATGTTACTGGGCTCATCCCCTGTGGCGGACATTTGGAGGTGATAGGGAGCTCTTGGCGACCTCCCAGCGATATCGCAATAGGCGTCACAATATCCCAGCAGGAGCTCGCCGGGACATCTCTGGGAGGTCCCTGTGTTACCTGGGAGGGCCACAGTCGCACACTTCAACTCTGAAACAATGCTATTTCCCCCAAAGTTACTTGTGTCCGTGCACTGAATTGACATGAATATTCTTTTTAAACCTCACAATAGCGGCTCAGTACTCCCAACATAATCCATACAGCCCAAAAACAGTAACTTCTCTTCTGAGCATGCAAGACTTACTCGCGGCCGACAGTGCCTCCAAAATCACACACCTTACTAAAAACTCCGATTCTCCAACACTAGTGGTTCAGGAGATATCGCATCTTTAATCCACGCATGCGCAGACCCTCACCAGGGGATTCTATGGAGGAATAGCTTCCGCCACTCCAAAACACCAATCCTCTCTGACGAAAACACCAGCAGTTGAATCACTGATGGTCTGCTCATGCCCATATGAAAAATTCCCGTAAGGGGTAACATCAATTTCAAGATTAGCCCCAGGGTCATGGTACGGACACTTCAACTCGGAAACAACGATACATCCCCCAAACTGACTTGTCCTTGCTCTGAATTGCCATAAATATTATTTGAAAACCGCACAATTTCGCTCAGCACTCCCAACATAACCCATACAACCCTGCGCAATCTACTCGCGGATGAAAGTCCTCTCAAAATCACATACCTTAAAAAAACTCCGATTCTCCAACACTAGTGGTTCAGGAGATATTGCATCTTTAATCCACGAATGCGCAGACCCTCACCAGGGGATTCTATGGAGTAATAGCATCCGCCACCCCAAAACCGCAATCCTCTCTGACGAAAACTACAGCAGTTAAATGACTTCTCATCTGCACATGCGCATAACGAAAAATGCCTGGAAAGGGCAGCATGAACTTCAAAAAAATAGGTTTTGGAATTTCAAGCAAAATATTCCACAAAATAGTAGTATTTTTGAATTTTTTCTTGTCACGTGATCTTCACGAAATTTTGCAAAAGTGTTTGCTTTGGTCTTTTGGATCTAACTACTGAGTTTCTATTCAATCAGATTAGTATTTTTCGAGTTTTTTCGTGAAAACAAAATTTTAAATTTTTGAAAATTTTCTTTGTCACTTTATGGCCATCCAGTCGGTCACAAAAAACTCCGATTCTCCAACACTAGTGGTTCAGTAGATAACGGATCTTGAATCCACGCATGCGCAGACCCGCACCGGGGGATTCTATGGAGGAATAGCATCCTCCACCCCAAAACCCCAATCTTCTCAGAAGAAAAATCGAGCAGTTGAATTATTTCTCGTCTGCTTATTCGAATAACAAAAAATGCCCAAAAGGGGCAGTTACACACCCAGTCGTTCACCGTTCAGACAAATCTTGAAAAACCAATTTAAAATTCCACACATCGTTTACGCATTAATTTATTCGCCATGCTAGTAAGTGGTCCATATTTTAATCAGTTGCCCTCGTAAATATCGACTTGATTCAGATAAACGCGCAAAAAATACTTCGGAACGAAATCTGATCACCAGATGCTACGGATATTACATGTAGGAATTCGAAATGAAATGATTTGTCGAGTTTGGGAGTTAAAAATTATAAAATTTTTTTTAGGCTCCTAGTAGTCTGTTCTCAGTGAAATTTTGCACGCCTCAAGGGGTCATAATTCGTCACCGAAGTGCCAAAACTGAACTCAATCCGATATTTTGTTTCGGAATTTCAAGCAAAATATTCCGCTAATAGTTAAATTTTTTTTTATTTTTTCTACTCATTCTATCCCCACGAAATTTTGCACAAGTGTTTCCATTGGTACTTCGCATCTAAGTACTCAGTTTCAATTCAATCGGATCAGTAATTTTCGAGTTATACTGAAAACAAAATTTCAATTTAATTTTCAAATATTTGACATTTTTTTTTCTAGTTTAGAGCCATCCGATCAATACAAAACTTCGCAGGCATATAAAAGTCATGAGTCTACAAATGGATGCTGAATTTCAGATAGATCTAGTGATCGGTTTCGGAAATATTCTTGAAAAACGTTTTAACTAAAAATGGCCGTAAATCCGAAACGGCTGAATGGATTTTGCCCGTTAACGAACTTGTCCAAGATATTTACGTTTCAACCATGCCCTGCAAATTTCAACGCTCTAGCTCGTTCCGTTCGAGAGTTATCGTGCTAACGGCCGGACCGGCCGGACCGGCCGGCCGGACGGACAGAATTGAAGTTGACCTCGAATTCTTCATCAGGGAGTCGAACCCAATCGTTTGAGAACATTTTTGTAAAAAAAAAATCGAAAAATACAGACATTGTGACGAAATGATAGCACACTAGCTGTTCCTTGCGGAACACGCGCGCGAAATTAATTAAATTAATATTTGTTCGATTAAAAAATATGGCGGATCATATGGAATAGAGCTAGTATCACACGTAAAATGCTTCACTAAAATTTAATTAACAGGTAAACAACGGTGACTATCTAGGAATTGAAGAAATCGCATACCAAAACATTGTTTTTACAACTCCTTGAGATTTTGCAGATATTGCAGATTGCGCATATTACCCACATTTCTATACTTTCGACCAAGGAAATGTTTTCCACGTTGTCATTAGATGGTTTTTTAGTGCTGCAGCTCAGTGGTAATTCATCAGAAGAATAATCAATAACTGGTTCAAATTCTGAGTCAGAGGAACTACAGGGAACTATACATGGAATAGCAATAATGGGTAAATATGGAATATTCCATATTACCCGCGTTGCGAAATGAAAACAAACCTATTCTTGTTATTATGGACAATATTGATTCAATTCGCAATGCCTAAATGATTATACCTTGGTCTCAAACAAATTTATGTTCAGTAAGGGTAGTCACAAAACAATTATAAGTAACGCCATGCACAAACTTTAAAGACATCGAAATCATAGCCTCACATTTTCCAGCGTTGGTAAACATTAGAGCCAATTTTGTTTTACAGCAGAAATCCACAGATATAACGACTTTTCTAATAGAACCATTATGTAAGAGATAGGGCCACTTGATTAAAAATTATTTAAAGTTCCATATTACCCGAAAATGCCATATATACCAATTTTACTCTATTAGAACGGGGTCGTGGGGCTTGGTTCAGCCTTTCAGAACTGCGACCGATACGATATTTTGTTCTATTACTCTACTTAGGGTCGGTATTATAAACATTTGTCGAAGTTAACTTTAACTTTATAGGTCGAGATAATTTTAGCCTTAAAATGTCTGTTTTATAAAAGTCCCATTTCTGTGGTATGTGCGAATGTTCTGTGCTAATTTGAATAACTCGACATTTGAAATTTTTTCCCAGTCCCTTGAAAATTACTTCATAAATTGAAGAATATCAGTCAAAATTGGTCCCCTCGTTAATTTGAAGGAATGATAACTTGTTCTTGCACGTTAACATTCGATATTTTGAAGTCCGGGCTCCTCCACTCGCTTATCATGCTCAGACAAGTCGTTTGTTTACATAAATGAAATACATATGAGTGAATATATTAAAATGAATTCAAGAAAGAACAAGTGTCTTCTACCCTTTGCTTCTACACCCTCAAACTTAATAAAAGTGACGATTTCTTCGCAGCTCTCACCATTATCGAAAATTCATTGGACTTTTTTCAAAATGAAAATTGAAATAATACATAAATCGGAAACTTTGATCAAACTCTGTATTATTTGAATCATCAGAACACCCTCTCGATCACGTGAGCACTTATTAATGTCAAAAGTTAAATAATATTCATTCGTTTCAGTAGCTTTATTTTTAAATGAGCAAAAAAAGTGTTGGTTGTGCTCATAAGATCTATAAAAGAAAAATTTCGGGCATAGGAATTGAAATGAAATGATTACATTTTTTATATATAATGTATTTATAAAGTTTGGAAGTATTCTTCAATCAATTATTGTCACACCAAATTACGATTCTGAATGTGTGGCATATGTTGATTGAAATTTTCCAATTCTACAGCCACATTTTGATCAGGCTCTTCTTCCCTCATTTTCACTACGAATATGAAGCACTGCAGTTGCTACGATAACAGCCATGCTGTTTCTCTCTTTAATCGAATTGTCAATTGCAGTATGGGAAATCTTCTTTTCCATACACCGTACTGCCTTTCTACAACATTTCTTGTTCTTATTTGAGATTCATTGTAGAGTCTCTGGGGTTGATTTTGTGGGATTTCCAGAGGAATCACCATATACTCGGACAATGCATATCCTGAATCGCTCACCAAAAAACTATTACCTATTATACTATTATCCTCTTCTGTTCCGATAATTTTCAGCTTCATTTCCCCCTAAAAGTTTTATAATTGTATAAATCACTTGAGTACAGTCTAAAAATAATTATAATTTACACTAGATATTAAAATAGATGCTAGAAATACAAACCTATTAGGTAGTTGGTCTTTGTAAATTTGCTTCAATATGACCCCTTAACACTAGTACAGACTCTTTTGATGATCCAAATCTGCTTTTAAATTCCGTTTCGTTCAATGGTGAAATGGTCTAAACGATTTCTAAATACCCTTTCTCGCCTAGAGCCTTCAACAATATTAAAAGCACCTTCTCCATCGTCAGTTAAAAGTTCCTCAAAAATAAATTGGATATCGCTGCGGAAAATCAAACAATAAAATTAGGGTTATTTCAAATACTTAGGTTATATGCCATATTATTATTTACATGAACTGTTGAAAATCACCATTTTCTAGAAAGTTAACTTTAACCCATACCCCATCCACCCAATAAAGTTAACTCGTAAAATGGGAAGAAAACTTTGACGGTGAGGTCATTCCACAAGTTAACTTCAAGATATCTGTCGAAATAGTTTTATAATACCGACTCTTAATCAATCCTAAGGACATCGTCAATAATGTTAACATATCTGATGACGTAATTAGGAGCTTTGGAAATCACGTCATTAGGATTTAGAACTGGCTTAAGCATAGGCTCTCTGTACATTTGCAAATATAATAAATATCTTTCTGCACACCCACATAGCCACAGTGGCTTTGGAAAGAATTTCGTATATGTGTTTTTTCCAGGTGAGTTTACTATGTAGTATGACTCCTAGATATTTGCACTGTTCAGAGTCTGGCCATTTAGGACTGGAGCTCTGAGATTTCTGCTTCTAGTGAAGGGAATCAAGGGGGTGTTTGGGGGATTGACGTTAAGCCCTTCTTCCTCACACCACTTTTCGATGATACTGAGGACAGTTTGCACTCAGCTACTCATTATGCTTTCATGCTTCCCTCTAACAGTGATCACTATGTCATCAGCGTTTGTCTGGGCACTGAAACCGCCAGCCGAAAGCATTTCCAGAAGTCCATCCATGACCAGGCGCCACAACAGGGGTGAAAGGAGCCCACGTTGTGAGCAACCCCTCTGCATGTCACCACAGTCACTTGTGTATCATCCAGGTAGGTCGTGACGGCTCAACCTTTCAGCATTGCGGATATCTACTTAAACGTGGAGGGTTCTACCCCTGTGCGCCTGGCGCATTGCATATGAAGGTGTCCAGGGCGTTATCAATAGCACCCCCAATATAACCAAGCAAAGCAAGTAAGATCTTCGTTGCAGAGAGGTCGCTCTCCACCTCTCCAATAATATGGCAGAGGGCAGCTACCGTGGATTGGCCTGATCTAAAATCAAATAAATATTCTGTGTACTTTGCGTGATTGTGACACATAGGTTTTCTAGTATATTAGAAAATTTGATAGATTAGGGAATTATACAGGGTGAGTCTTTGACCACTGCATTAATTTTAATCAAATATTCCTCTCATCAAATGAAACACTTTTTTCATTTACCATTTTTCCAGATTCGGCTCAGGTAAAAAGTTACAAGCGTTTAAAGATTTCACAATGTGCTAATACACTCCCGCATATAAATTATCTATGACATTGTTGGCGGACGAGAATAAGGCATGGTAACGTGGTTTACAGCTTGATTCGGGATTCCAACGCTGAGGGACGGATCCATAAAAGTAGTGAAATTTCTGGAGTTTTCCATTTTAAAACATTCAATGAAGAATATCTCGAAAACGGTGCGTTTAAGGAGAAATGATGAAGAATAATATAATGTTCTAAAATGATGGAATACTCTAGAAATGACTCAAGAAAAACTTTATATGCTTTATTTATGCTAATTTCGTTTAGTTTTATGAATCCACGAGTCCATAACTAGAAAACCAGTAGAAGTAGAAAATAACTAATATTTGGAAAATATGTATCATAGTTATAGGAAACTTTACGCCAACATTCATTTTATTTGAAAAAAGGATGTCAAAGCTACAAAATAAAAACTGATTGTTTTTCAAAACTTCAACAGCCTGTATCTTTTTACCTGAGCTGAGTTTGGAAAAATGTTAAATGAAAAAAGTGTTTCATTTGATGAGAGGAATCTTTGGTTAAAATTAATGCAGTGGTCAAAGACTCACCCTGTATATATGTATAGGGTGATAGAAGTCGACGTTGTTACCAAGTAGGATATTTTATATAGTGAATATTTTTATTGTATCCCGATCGGGTACTTCTTTCTAAATCAACCATTTCAAAAACACAGCAGCCATAGTAAGCGCAACAAACGAAGAAAAATCATGTTAGATGGGGTGGAAAATCTGGTAGACCTTCAACTATACGACATGTGGCGATAAGGCTCTCGATATATTACTTTCCACAGAAGAGAATCCGAAACAATCTACACAAAAATTGACCGATAAATTCGATGTGAGTAAGCAGTCAGTTGATTATCTTCTTAGAAAAACTAAGTTTCGCCCATACAGGATTCAAAGCACGCAAGAATTATCTTAAGACGATTTCGACCGTAGAGCGCAATTTTGTGAAGTAATGCAGGCGAGATGCCATGAGGATGATACCTTTTCATCGAGAATTCTTTTTACGGATGAAGCTACTATATACGTGTTACTTGAATGGGTCTGCCTTCGACATAATTGTCGCTTCAGGTCCACAGCAAATCCTCATTGGGTGTAGACAGTTCATACCCTAACATCCCGAAAAATTGAATGTGTGGTCGGGCACAATTGGCCATCATATTTTTGGCCCTTTTTTTATAGAAGGAAATTTGAATAGTGATTGTTATCTATAGAGTTACTGAGGAATCAAATATTACCCGCAGTAATTGATCTATTTCCCGGTGTTAATGGTCGACAAGTAGTTGACAATATTTGGTTCAAACAAGATGGTGCGCCTCCGCATGATGGAATTGAAGTGAGGAGGTATCTTGATGGCACATTTCCTAAGAATTGGATTGATAGGGGAGGATCAGATGAATGGCCACCCCGATCTCCAGATTTGCACCCTCCCAACTATTTTCTGTGGGGCCATTTGAAAAGTACTGTTTACCAAAATAGGCCAGATAATTTGGAAGGCCTGCGACTTAAAATTCAGAGAGAAGTCTGAAGAATACCTGTTGCTGCGTTGAATAATTCATTGAGGATTTTCGAAGAACGGCTGGCACATTGTCAAGCAGTCAACGTTGCTCGATTCTAACATTTAAATTATTTTCCATCCTTGAATAGGAAACTCGTCGATTTCAAAAAACGAGTAACCATACCCCATTGATATTTTTCTAATGTTTTAATAAAAAAAAAACGACACAACCAATTTTGCATTCATTTGCACCGTTGAGTAGGTAATCAAATTACCTTTCATTTGATGTTACACAATCCATATATACCTATTTGAAAAAATAAAGTAGAGGGGGGCGCGTCGTAGGGGGTGAGAAATATCAAATTAAAAAAAGCATACGATAAATTGCTTTTGAAATTAAAAATCGACGGGTTCACGGATTATCATTAATAATTCTTTGTACAAGAATAATCGACGAGTTACGTTACTTTTTTGGCACCCTGTATATTCACTGTTGGTTCGACAATGAACAGTAATGTTTCTGCGGTGGCGCAAAGTCCCATTTGAGTTCATACATTCGCTGTTGTTTCGAAAATGAGCAGTGCTATGTTTGTGATGCAGTAAGGTCTCTGTTCAAATACATACTTTCCAGAGCTGACCCAAAGCACTGTGCTTAGTGCTTGTAGAAGTGCTTGAAGCCTTTTTGTGCTCCCGAGTAGTGTGCTCCCGAGCACTTTTCATAATCAGTGCTTAGTGCTTTATAATTCAAGCACTTCATGAAAAGGCTTAGTGCTTCGTAATCCCTCAAGTGCTCCCGAGCACTTTCGAGGCTTAAGGCGGGTTAAAACAGCAAATAAGATGAAATAAGAAACAATTTAAAATAAAATAAGAATTAAGGGTTAAACTGATCGGTTTATACAGAGGATCTAAAACAAAATAAGAAATAAGAATGAACAGATCAAATCGCAGCTTTTTGACAATTTTATGCAACTTCTATGAATTTCACTCTTTGAGCATGCGCATTGTGATTTCCAAACAAAATAACATAAAATAAGAAATAAAGATGAGAGTTGGCCAACTTCAATTCTAATTCTCATTTCTTATTTTATCTTATTTCATGTATAGACGCTCTCATAGAAATGTACATGTTCAACTTTCTTATCTTATTTTAATTTATTTCTTATTTTATTTTATCTTATCTTATTTGCTGTATAAACCTGCCTTTACTAAGCACTAAGCCTTTCCGGAATCCTGTCGTAACAAGAATAGACGCTAACGCGCTGTGGCCCGAGGAGTGTGTACCAGGGTGATCAATAATTGTGGCATGAACGGGACTTGTAATTATAAGTTGTTGGTTATTGATTCATGGAATGGGACGGGATATGTCAATATTACCTGGAAAATACTCAGTATCAAAGCTGTATTATGAGGTTCGTATATCAGGAAGATATGAGTGATATTTTTTGGAAAATTTTCCTGTTAATTCACAGATCTGTCCGATATATTCATAATTGAATTTACATCTGATTTACAATTACTATATTTCTTAGGAACACAATCCCAATATAAAATAATGCTATCCGATTTCTATGCAGATTAATATTTTTGATATTTTAAAAAATTAAATAAAGCATGATCAATTCGAATTAAATCATGAATTATTGGAAAACTACCACAAAGTGCACTGAATTCACGTCAGTGCTTTTTTTATTAGTAAGTGAAAGAAACAGTTGGCCCAAGTTTCACAATAATACTATGTTGTTGACATTTTGAAATTGGGAAATTCATTTTTCATGTGCAGAAAAACTGAGACGCTTATGGAATGCATATTTCCATTAATTGATCATCATTTCCTCAAGTTCAAAAGAATATATATATATATATTTCCTAAAATAATAAAGAACATTTCAAACTGTGTGAGAACATAACGAATTTTGAGTTTTCTCCATTCCATTCCATTCTCCATTTCTTATCCGTCAATGACGCATATATTATGAGGAATGCAACTTTGTTTAGATGTTTCTGCAATTTTATATAACAATTCGGAGCGAATATCCTCATTTCCAACAGTTTTCTAAAAGTGCTTAGTGCTTAGTGCTCGAAAAATCGAATTAATTTTATAAAGTGCTTAGTAATCGCGAGCCTTTTGTGAAAACGCGGTGCTTTGTGCTCAAGGCTCCGGAGCACTTTTATTGAGTCCTAAGTGCTTAGGGCTTGAAGCACTTTTCTTCAGTGCTCGGCACAGCTCTGATACATTCACTGTTGCGCCGAAAATAAAACGTGTTGTGTTTGTGGTGACGTAAGGACCCATTCGAATACATCCACTTTGGGTTGAATCTTCAATAAACAGTGCTTTGTTTGTGGTGGCGTAAGGACACAAGTCAGTTCAATAGTATAATTATGCGATGAACTAAATAACACATAGTATAGCAGTGTCTTGTTATCAATAGTTTATTCCGAGAATTATTCCTATTACAGAAATCAGTCGAATCATGCGGTTGTGCCATGAGGAACTATGAATTGACATTTAGTAAAAAACACCCTATATAGCTGTAATTTGTTTAATATCTAATAATAATAATATAAGAAAACACTTACGTTTTGCGCAATTTTGTGGAAATATCAACTTAATTCCGTCCATAAACCTTTTCTCAAAGTTATTACTTTGACAGAATTGGAAAATAAATGAAAAACATCAATTTCGTGTTATATGAGCTCGTAGCTTTTCCACCTGAGCTGAAATCTACGGTGAAAGCTGGTACCTGAACGAATGTTATTACTGACCTTTGATACCCTCTTTTCAAACTCCTGATTCCAGAAAAATATTATCATGTTGCATATTATTCAATTAAGTTTGAATCTAGAACCAGGCAGTTTAATAAGGTACATAATTATCTAATTCTCATAACGTATTGAACAAATGTTATTACTGACGTATCAACTTGTCAAGTTTGACTTCGGCGAACACGGAAATAAACATAAGTATAGACAGACTTGAATAACTTGATGTGTATTGACATTTCTAATTCAATCTATGCAAATGATGATTCATTCAATTCTTTTGGGGCACGTCAAAAATCAACAACTGTTCACAACTTTGTTTATCGAGTGGAAAAAATGGACCAGTACTCCTCGATCCTTGTAACATTTCGTTATTTCGACAATATCTTCACCAATATAAATCCAATCGAGTTCAAATCTTGAACTTTACTGTAAAATTAGATTTTGAAGGCTCTCGCGTTAAAACTTTCCATATAAGGCGCTAATAGTAGCTTGTGATGACCTTTTTTTTTCGCAGCGATAGTTTTGAATTAACACGGATTGAAATTCGCATGTTTACGAATATTTTCTGTACCGCGAATGTTTTATATTTATCGTTTTCTTGAAAAATCACCCCAATGAATGAACTGAAAATTAGCTAATCAATGAATTTTTAATTCTGACATATGTTTTCTATATGAATTAAATTTCTCTAAATATCTAATGATGTACGAAATAACTTCCTTCTTAAGTAATTCCAGGATACGATATTCACGAAATTCGGATTAAATTTGAGCGTCAAAAGTTATCATGCCAATGGTCACCCATCTAGCTACTGAACTCACCCAAAGCTAATCAGATCTCCAACAATATAGATCGATCGTCTTCAAATTTAGAACTTGGCAGTGAAGTTAGGATCTTAAGGCTTTCGCAAAATTTCAACGATATCGATTTCTGATATCTATAATAGATTTCAATGATTTTTCAAAAATTTTTTAGCCATACGATCCTCACGAAATTTTACGAAAGTTTGTTTGACGGTACTTTGCAACTAATTACCATGTTTGAATTGGATCGGTTCAGTATTTTTTGAGCTATTGAGGAAATAATAATAAACTTACAGATAGGTACAACTCCAAAGCCGTTTAGACGATTATGCCTATTATTAAGCTCAAATGTTGTGTTCGGATGCTAAACCCATCCTAAGAATTGCTATCCTTTCACGTCGTTCTAAAGATATCGTGAGATTTTACAAATAATTTTTTTTAGATTTTCTAGTGATACGCTCTCTGAAAAATTTCACATACGTCTTTGTGGCGGTATTCTACAACTAGTTATCAAGTTTCAATTCAATCGAATTAGTATTGGTTAAAACAAAATTAGTACTCAGAAACCGTTGACCCGATTATGCCCGTTCAGGCACTCGTCCGTCTCATTTGGATGCCTACCCTACAAATTTCAAGTCATTTTCTCTTTCCGTTCGAAATTTATCGTGGCAGCGGTCGCACAGAATCCAAATTGACGTCTGCTTCGTCATCAGTGAGTCGAACTTAATCGTTTGGACGGTTTTCGGCAAAAAGTTCGAATATTACAGACATTTGGCAAAACGATATTATTTATATCTCTCAACTAAACAATTGTTGTACCAAATAAATTAGACTCGAATGAATTGATTATTTAGTATGAATAACTTGATTAACAATTTATTCAGAAAATATCAGATATATTTATAATTATCTTATTAAATTTATCTTAAATACATTCGGGAAAAATATTCATTTATTGAAAGCGAACCATGTCATTTTTGTCAGTGTAGCCATATGAAATTTAGTTTTTCCAACAGCTCGTGAAATACTGATCTGATCGAGATGAAACTCAGCCGTTAGTTGAAAAATATATACACGATGACCTAATTTTCAAAATAATTATAAAAAAATTCTGCAACTGAGGAACTATCTGTCAAATATCGCTGAATCGAGAGCCTCAAAACCTAATTTTACAGCTAAGTTCTAGATTCAAACTCAATCTGATCACTATTTTTCGAATTATTAGGAAAATATCTAAAAAATTAAACTAATACAGTGGATCAGCTTCATTCCATTAGATTCACGAAATTTCCAGAGAAAGACGTTATTTCCGTTGCCGCAAGACTGTTTTAGTATCGAGAAGACGAATATTGATACTACTATTGATTATAAAAATATTATATTAAAAATGGGTTCAAGCCCTGTGGACAGGAGCTTTCTGGCGCTCTAGTTCAAACAGACAAATTATATCTGGTGTTGGTTTCTCAGAGTTGGGAATTATATCAATGTATTCATATGATATCACTGCATCATAAAGGAAATTCAATTCAAATAATAGTTTATTAGATAAGTAATAATAAATTACCTTGTAATCGATCAAAAATTTCCTGATCTACGTTCACAGAACTACAGAATTATGCTTTCAATATTAACGTAATATTTTCAAACATTTTCAGGTGAGGTCCCCGTTGCATCGCTAAAATACGAGTATTTCAACCCCAATATTTTTGAAGTTACAATATTCCCTTCTGTCAAGTTGACATTATGAGAATTCATACATAGAATAATAATTATATCAATCTGTGAAATACGATTTACATTGAAATTTAAAAAAATCATATCTCCGAAAGTATTAGCTTGTTAGAGTTGGAAATGATATGAATGGATTCTTATGATGAAACTGCTTATTAAAAAAAATTTGATTTGGAATTTGTTTCGTAAAAAAAAATTTTTTTTTTGTTACCATCTGTTCGATTTTGCCCAATAACGAACTTAGCCGAGATATTCATCCCCCAAACCTACTCTGAAAATTTCAACTTTCTAGCTCATTCCGTTCGAGAGTTATCGTGCTTACGGCCGGCCAGCCGGCCGGACCGGCCGGCCGGACAGAATGAATTTCGTCCACGGATTCTTGATCAGTGAGTTGAACCAAATCGTTCAAGACCATTTTCATCGAAATATTCCAAAATTACAGACATTTGGGCAAATTGATAAGCACTCAGTTCCGAGGAACTAGAGCTCCAAAAATTGGTTCAAGCACTGACGTGAAGTCAGAAGCTTTTGCGCGTATGTTCTATTGTCCATTCTTCTGTATTGGACACTCTTACATTCGAAATAGGTGTCCAATACAGGAGAATGGACAACATAATTTACCATGGTAAATCCGATTAAGGGTGTCCAATACAGAAGAATGGAAGTATTGGACACTCTTAAATTCGAAATAAGTGTCCAATACAGGAGAATGGACAACATAATTTACCATGGTAAATTCGATTAAGGGTGTCCAATACAGAAGAATGGACATTAGAACATACGCGCAAAAGCTACTGACTTCATGTCAGTGCTTGAACCAATTTTTTTTTTCGTGATTTTTTTTCTTAATTATTTTTTAAGCATATTATAGTTTTACATAGAATATACCTCGGTGCCCAACTTGACACATGGAACATTCTAGACGACTATGAATTTTTACGCGTATGTTCTGGGGAACATACGCGTTATAGTTTTGCCCAAATGTGAAATTTAATTCTGTGGTGCCGTCCGGCCGGCCGTCCGGCCGTCCGTTGCCACGATAATTTGAGAACGAAAAGAGCTATCGACTTGAAATTTTCAGGGTGGGTGGCGCATCGTAATACGACGGACAAGTTCGTTAATGGGCATAATCGGCCCAGTGGTTTCCGAGTAATAATTTTGTTTTCAACCAAAATGAATCCGATCGAATTTAAACTTGGTGAATAGTTGTAGAATATAGACCTAAGCACGTTTGTGAAATTTTGTGAGAATCGTATTGCTAGAAAATTATTAAAAAATTATTAAAAAATATTTTTGTTGTCACGATAACCTGAGAACGGAAGGAGATAGCGGCTTGAAAATTTCAGGTTAGGTTGTGCATCTGAATGCGACATTTGAGTTTGTTTATGAGCATAATCGTCCAAACGGTTTTAGAGTTATAGCCATCTAAAATTTTCTGAAATTTGGTAGTTTTTTGTTCCTCATTAACTCGAAGAATACAAAACCGATTGAATTCAAACATTACTATTAGTTGAAGAATACCAACGCGAAAATTCTCGCAGAATTTCGTGAGGATGGTATAACTAGAAAATTTAAAAAAAAATAGTTGAAAATTATTGAAAACAAATCTATATATCATAAACTATTCGTCCGGCATGGCTGAAATTTTGGAACAGCCTTCAGAACCTAACTCTACTGCAGAATTCCAAGTTTGAACATGATCGGATCTATATTGTTGGAGAACCGGGTAGCCTTTTGTGAGTTCGGTAACGTAGTGGTAGCCAAGTGTAGCGGATGGGAATCGTCGTATGATAATATGTAGTCTATGGTCGTATTTTTGCGAGAAGCTTCAAAAATAAATATATGAATGTCATGATGACATATTTCCGCTCGTATATTATGGGAAAATCGTCTTATTTCATCACAAATCTATGGGAGATGATAGCCCTACATTAGTGGTCAGACCTGGTTTTGAAAGAGATCCTCCTTAGGAGGAGGCAACTAAATATTGAAGGGATTTCTATGAACAAGAGTGAATATCTTTGCGAAATAGAGAAGGCGATTCTTCTTCAAGAGATCCATGTGCCTTCAGAGGAGTATATTTGCGAGAGGGGACTTTTGAAAGGTTATGTATTATTTTTAATATGATATCGCTGAAATTTTGCTGAAGGCTTCTGATCTTGTAAGGTGAGAGGCTCATTTGTGGATATTAAATCCTGTGATGGGTAGAGAGGAATTTTAGGCCATGTAGGTCACTAAGGCCCACTTGCACGAATGCGGGTTATCTAATTAAATCCGGATTAACTCTGAACCTAGGGTTAAATTGATAATAGGTCTTGCACCTTCAAGATTTAGAGCCTAACCCTGGGTTAAAACTATAAAAATTTAACCCGGCAAAATAGCAGGGTTAAATGGCTAAGTCCGGGTTAGTCATGTAAAAATTGACATTTCTAATTTAAATAGTTTCGATTTGTGATGAAGTGTGAATGCCCGTCGAAGAAAAGCGTTGAAGTAGTTCAAAGTGACGAATCCATATTTGCTGGAAATGTAACCTCAAATGAAGAAATTGTGATCGATTCTGGTGCTTCAAGTTCAAATCACCTAATGAAAGCAGAATATGGACGCTTTTGTAAAAATTTGAAGAAGATATCCCATACCATAAATGTAGCAAAAGAAGGTGAAACTGTGACGTCGGCAACTTCAGGTGATCTACCTCTTATCACGGAAAACAACACACCAATTATATTAAAGGACGTGTTCACCTGTGAAAAATTATTCCACAATTTACTGTCGGTAAGGAAGATGGTAGAGTCAGGATTGAAGGTTGAATTTCATGAGAAAATTGTCAACATTTAGAAAGATGGAAAAATATTATTACAAGGTAATCGTGTTGGCAATCTGTTTATTTTGAGATTACGTATAAGGAAATTCCATGAAGCCAATCTAGTAGAAAACACAAATGTGTTGTGGCATAGAAGAATGGGACATTCATGCAGATTTCCTGTAGATGGTATCTGTGAAGCATGTTTGAAAGGTAAACAGACGAACAACAAGTTCCTGAAGCAATTACCAGAAGAAAGGAAGCCAAGAAGAATACTCGAGTGCATTTCGTCTGATGTTTGTGGAAAAATTACTCCTTCAACACATGATGGGTATGAATACTTTGTGTCATTTTTGGACAATTATAGCCATTTTGCCGTTGTATATTTGATAAAGAAGAAAAGCGAAGTGGAGTCATGCCTGAGAAAATATGTGGCAATGACTGAGGCTATGTTCAGCACAAAAATATCGAGAATTCGATGCGACAATGGAGGAGAGTATGTATCGATGAATATAAGAAAATTCTGCACTGAAAAAGGAATTGAGCTAGTGTATACTATTCCACGCAACCCGCAACAAAATGGAATTGCTGAGCGCTTCAATAGAACGATTATGGAGAAAACGAGATGCATGATCTTTGATTCTAATTTCGACAAGAAGATGTGGGGGGAAGCTGTTCTGACAGGTACATATCTGTTGAATCGTACACCAACATCAGTTATACCAGATGGAAGAACACCGGCTGAGCTTCGGTATGGGTACAAGCCTGATATGGGGAAAATACATATTTTTGGTTGTACTGCTCATGCTCTGATACCTCCTGAAGATCGGAATGGAAAGTTGTCCTCACGTTCCAGAAAGTTGAAACTTGTTGGGTACTGCAACAATGGGTATAGACTATGGAATGAAGAAAGAAACAAAGTCGTAACTTCTCGGTCTGTTATTTTTGATGAATCTTTTAATTCAATGCATTACATTATAGATTCCAGCCATGATGGAGAAGCAGCTGCTGAGGGGTCTGAACAGCCCATGGACAGTAGAGGGGTCTCTGAGGGCGAGCAGAGTGTCGAATCCGATGATCAACCTGGGAGAGGCAGTAATCAAGTCTCTGAGGGCGAACAGAGTGGTGAATCCGATGATCAACCTGAGCTGAGAAGAAGTAGAAGAGAACGAAAACCTCCTGATCATTTCAAAGATTTTGAGATGATGATGGCCTTATCAGCAGGAACTATCCCATCAGAAGTTCCATCATCATACCATGAAGCCATAAGTACTGATGAAGAGTGGAAGAGTGCTATAGATGCAGAACTGGATTCACTGGTGGCAAACAAAAATTGGGAAATTGTTGATAAGCCTGCAGATGCAGTTGTTATCGACTCAAGGTGGGTGTTTTCGTTCAAATTGATTGACAATTGTTATGTAAAGAAAGCACGTTTAGTGGAAAGAGATTTTCAACAACCAGATTCAGACGACTCTAATTTTTACTCTCCAGTGGCTCGAATGTTTACGTTGAGAACAATATTATCGTTATCTGTTCAATACGAAATGAAATTGTTACAACTTAATATCAAATCTGCATTCTTATCGAGTCCATTACATGATGTTGTTTATATGAAACCTCCATGTGGTTTGAAAGTGCCAAAAGATAAAGTTTGTAAATTAGTTAAGGCATTGTATGGACTGAAACAAAGTCCGAAATGTTTCAATGAGTTAATGAATGAAAACTTATCTAGATTGAAATTTAAAAGATCTAAAATCGATCCATGTTTATATTATAATCAGTTTACTTATATTTTGATTTGGGTAGACGATATGTTAGTGGCCTCAAATAGTGAAGACGATGTTAAATTTTTGATAGATGGTCTGATGAAATTCTTTCATTTGAAAGTTTTTCCTGATAGCAATAACTTTACATTTCTTGGAATGGAAATTAGGAGAGATGGTAATACGTTAAAATTATCTCAAAAGAGACTAGTTGAAAATTTGCTGAAACATTTTCAAATGGAAAATTCGAAATGTGCTTCTGTACCAATTCAGCCTAATTTGAATTTGAAGAAGAATATCGCTGTTAATCCCTCTAACGAACTCAAATTTAGGGAACTTGTTGGCAGTTTAATGTATTTAATGTTAAGTACACGACCCGATATTTGTTTTTCTGTTGCTTATTTTGGCAGATTTCAGAGTTGTTATGATGAATCACATTGGAAACAGTTAAGAAATGTTTTAAGATATCTAGCTGGTACTAAGGATTTGGGTTCATGCTTTGTTAAAGGTGACGATATTGAATTAATTGCATATGCTGATTCGGACTTTGCGTCAGATGTCAATGACAGAAAAAGTGTGTCAGGTTTTTTGATAAAAATGAACTCAAATATATTATATTGGTGTTCGAAGAAACAACCTATGGTTGCAATTTCAACCTGTGAAGCAGAGTATATAGCTTTATCAGCCTGTATTTGTGAATGTTTATTTGTAGGGCAGCTCTTACAGGAGCTCCTGGGCAAAGTGATTTTTCCGATAACAATAATGGAAGATAATCAATCATGTATCCTTGTGAGTAGTACTCCTGAAACAAGGAGGACTAAGCATATAGATGTGAAATTTCACTTTGTTAAGGATTTAGTAAGTAGGGGAAAGTTCTTGTTAAAATATGTTTGTTCGGAGAATCAAATAGCCGATATTCTCACGAAAGGTCTTAATCATGTGAAATTTAATAAGTTGAGAAGTGATTTGGGTATGATTGTTGTTTGATGTGTATCATGTATCGTAGAATTGAGAGGGGGGGGTATAAGAAGAACAATTCTGTGGTACATATATGTATATTTTCTGTGTTCATGTTCTGTGCTCAACAGGCTGTGTGCAGCATGGTCTGCTTGGCTTCCGAGTTCCTTTTCTGTTCATGTAACATGTAACGATCTCCTGTAAGTAAGTTGTACTCAAGTTTATACTTCTGTTCATTGATTAAATATATAGTTAAACGCTGTGCTGTGTTTTTTACCCATGATAAGAAGTTTGACTATCCAATTGCTTATTTTCTTTATAATATTTTTGCTGTAAGTCAGTATAGCTTAGAACTTTCAAAGTAAAGTCTAACAATATTAATTTAAATGATATTATAAATAAAAAAATTGGTTCAAGCACTGACGTGAAGTCAGGACCTTTTGCGCGTATGTTCTATTGTCCATACTCCTGTAATGAACACTCTTCTTAATCGAATTTACCATGATGAATTCTATTGTCCATTCTCCTGTATTGGACACTCTTCTTAATCGAATTCACCATGATGAATTCTATTGTCCATTCTCCTGTATTGGAGACTCTTCTTAATCGAATTTACCAAGATGAATTCTATTGTCCATTCTGGACAATAGAATTCATCATGGTAAATTCGAATTAAGAGTCTCCAATACAGGAGAATGGACAATAGAAATCATCATGGTGAATTCGATTAAGAAGAGTGTCCAATACAGGAGAATGGACAATAGAATTCATCATGGTAAATTCGATTAAGAAGAGTGTTCATTACAGGAGTATGGACAATAGAACATACGCGCAAAAGCTCCTGACTTCACGTCAGTGCTTGAACCAATTTTTGATGATTATTTTAGTGTCCTTTTGTAATTGATATATTACTCTAATGGAGTAACTATATTTTTGGTGACTATGTAGAAATATATTTGATGGCTTATTCATTATATTCAACAATCTTTACATTGAATATACATTTACGATATTATGGAAAAACTCGATACCGTATGTACCAATTCACTTTAATATTATGTAATTTCAACAAAAAATCATTCAGTTGTAGTAAGGTGAATTATATAGCACATAATGCATGTATGTCAATTTTTCCATTTTCACTATGGCGGTTAGTAAATCTAAAAATTCATCCAAATATTCCATCTTATTGTTATGAAATACAGGGATCTCCAGGTCCTCAAGACTAGATGAAATATTTCTGAATATCTCCTCATAAAAATAAAAAAAAAGGTTTGAAAGGATAAATTTTAGAATTCCATAGTTGATAAATAAATATAGAAGATAAGTAAATATCTTTCTGTTTCTAGTTCCGTTCCACAGCCTGATTATTCCTAAAACCGCTTTATCTTTTCTTTCACTCTCAAGCATCTCCTCTAGGATTCCTTGACAAGTTCAACCAGTTATCCATGAAGAGACTCCTTAGCTCCTGCCTTTCCTCTGTTCATCTTTCGCATTCCATTCACATCATTTCATACCTAGCTTCCTTGTTCCAAATTTTCACGATTAAGTTAATCTCATATTGATGAAAGTTGACTCGTTTAGGTCATTTTTACAGCGTATCATTGTAATTTGTAGCAGACCCTGAAATAGAAAGATACATTTTCAGAAAACTAATAATGAAACAATAACAAGCACTGACGTGAAGTCAGAAGCTTTTGCGCGTATGTTCTATTGTCCATTCTTCTGTATTGGACACCCTTAATCGAATTTACCATGGTAAATTATGTTGTCCATTCTCTTGTATTGGCCACTTAATTCGAATTTACCATGGTAAATTCGTTTTTAGTGGCCAATACAAGAGAATGGACAACATAATTTACCATGGTAAATTCGATTAAGTGTGTCCAATACAGAAGAATGGACAATAGAACATACGCGCAAAAGCTTCTGACTTCACGTCAGTGCTTGAACCAATTTTTTTTTTTCGTGATTTTTTTTTTATTTTCTAGGGGTACGGTTCTTAAAATTTTTTTTTTCGTCATTTTTTCAAATTTTCTTGGGGTACGGTTCTTACAAAATTTTAAACACGTCTCTATGTTGATTTTCTACTACTAGTTACCAAGCACCAATGCGATCGAATATTTATTTTTGAGTTATTAAGGAAATCATATTCCAGGTGCATATAACTCGGAAACCGTTAGACCGATTATGCCCAAAAACGAACTCAACTCTCCCTTTCGGATACGCAACCTACCCTGAAAATTGAAAGTCCCTATCTCCTTTCGTTCGAAAGTTATCGAGGCAACGGTCACCCATCTACTGAACTCACACAAGAATGCTCGAATCTCCAACAATATTTAACCGATCGTATTAAAACTTGAAAATTGGCAGTAAAGTTAGGTTATGAAGGCTCTTGCAAAATTTCAGCAATTTCAAACGAATAGTTACTGATATATTGAATTTTTTTTTTTTTTTAATGATTTATTAAAAATTATCTGCAAATGCTATCCTCACCAAATTTTGCGAACATTTTTGAGTTGGCATTTTACAACTAATAACCATGTTTGAATTCAATCGGTTCAGTATTTTTTGAGTTAATGAGGAACAAAAAACCACCAAATTTCAGAATATTTCAGATGGCTATAACTCTAAAACCGTTTGGCCGATTATGCTCATAAATAAACTGAAATGCCGCGTTCTGATGCAAATCCTAACCTGAAAATTTCAAGCCGCTGTCTCATTCCGTTCTCCAGAAATCGTGACAACAAAATTATTTTTTAATAATTTTTTTTAAATTTTCTAGCCATACGATTCGCACAAAATTCCACAAACGTGCTTAGGTTCATATTCTACAACTACCCACCAAGTTTCAATTCGATCGGATCTATATTGGTTGAAAACAAAATTATTACTCAGAAACCGCTGGGCCAATTATGCCCATTAACGAACTCGTCCGTCGTATTGGGATGCGCCACCTATCCTGAAAATTTCAAGTCGCTAGCTCTTTTCCTTCTCAAGTTATCGTGGCAACGGCCGGATGGCTGGCCGGACAGAATCAAATTTGACCTCGAATTCTTCATTGGGGAGTCGAACTTAGTCGTTTGAGACCATTTTTTTCAAAAAATTCGAAAAATACAGACATTTGGGCAAAACTATAACGCGATGTTCCCCAGAAGATACGCGCAAAAAAATTCGAAAGTTACAGACTTTTGGGCAAAACTATAACGCGATGTTCCCCAGAACATACGCGCAAAAATCGATTAATACGTCAATTTTGTCGAATTATATGTATGTCCATAGAATATATCGATAAGTCAATTTTTGGCGCTCTAGTTCCTCGGAACTGAGTTCTTATCAATTTGATCAAATGTCTGTAATTTACGAATTTTTGGCTGAAAATGGTCTCAAACGATTTGGTTCGACTCAATGATCGAGAATCCGAGGTCGAAATCGATTCTGTCCGGCCGGTCCGGCCGGCCGGCCGGCCTTAGGCATGATTACTCTCGAACGAAAAGAGTTAGAAGATTGAAATTTGCAAGGTGCGTTTTGGAGCGTAAATATCTCGGACGAGTTTGCTAATGAGCGAAATCCATGAAGCGGTTTCGGAGTTATGGGCAATTTTAGTAAAAACATTTTTTATGAATATTTCCGTAACCGATCACTCGATCTATCTGAAATTTAGTAGCAAATTGTAGAATCATGACTTTCATACGCCTGTTAAGTTTTGTATTGACCAGATTACCGCAAAGTGTAAAAAAAATTATGAAAATTTCAAAAATTTATTTCTACATTAACTCCCGAACGGAATGAGCTAGGCAGTTGGAATTTTTAGAGTAGGTTAGGGAGATCAATATCTCAGCTGAGTTCTTTACTGGGCAAAATAGGTCAGATGGTTTCGGAGTAACAAAAAAAAATTTTTTTTTAAGTAACAAATTTCAAATTCAATTTTTATTTAAGATGCAGTTTCACCATAAAAATCCATTGATATCATTTTCAACTCCAACAAGCTAATACTTTCGGAGATATGATTTTTCGAAATTTACATAATGAATCGTACTTCTATGTTTTCACAGTATGCTATAATTATTCTATCTATGCTATATTATATGATCTGTGTTCATACTCGTACATGTCATCCTCTTCTATAAGGGAGAGTCAAATTCATTTGAGCTATTTTAATTTGTGGCCCTGTGGACAGGAGCTTTCTGGCGCTCTAGTTCAAACAGACAAATTATATCTCCGAAAGTATTGGTTTCTCAGAGTTGGGAATTATATCAATGTATTCTTATGATAGAACTGCATCATAAAGGAAATTCAATTCAAATAATAGTTTATTTATCAAGATTAAATGAGCAATCTGAGAATGAGAACTGCACCATGCAAGATATCAAATTAAAATGGCTGAAATGAATTTGACTAATAGCTGAAATGAATTTGACTCTCTCTTATAGAACAGGATGAAATGTACGAGTATGAACACAGATCATATAATAAAGCTTAGATAGAATAATTATAGCATTCTGTGAAAACATAGAAGTACAATTCATTATTGAAATTTAGAAAAATCATATCTCCGAAAGTATTAGCTTGTTGGAGTTGAAAATGATATCGATGGATTTTAATGGTGAAACTGCGTCTTGAATAAAAATTGAATTTGAATTTTTTGCTTAAAAAAATTTTTTTCGTTACTCCGAAACCATCAAGCCCATTTTGCCCAATAACGTACTTAACCGAGGTATTCATCTCCCTAACCTACTCTTAAAATTTCAACTGCCTAGCTCATTCTGTTCGAGAGTTATTGTAGAAAAAAAAAAATTAATTTTTTTTCGACCCTTTGCGGTGACCTGGTCAATACAAAACTTCACATTCGTATGAAGGTCATGATTCCACAATTTGATGCAGAATTTCAGATAGATCGAGTAATCGGTTTCGGAAATATTTATAAAAAATGTGTTTTACTAAAATCGGCCATAACTCCGAAACCGCTTGATGGATTTCGCCCATTAACGAACTGGTCCGAGATATTTACGCTTCAAATCCACCTTGCAAATTTCAATCCTCCAACTCTTTTCGTTCGAGAGTTATCGTACCTAAGGCTGGCCGGACTGGCCGGACAGAATCGATTTCGACCTCGGATTCTTGATCAGTGAGTCGAACCAAATCGTTTGAGACCATTTTCAGCCAAAAAATCGAAAATTACAGATATTTGGGCAATTTGATAAGCACTCAGTTCCGAGGAACTAGAGCTCCAAAAAAAGAATAAAAGTACCTGAATAACCCGGCAGAAAAACTTCTAAACGAACGGACGTACCTATGGAATTCCCCACTCTTCGAAATTCTCAAGAAATGAGCCTACAGAACACATTAAAATACCTTGTTGCACAACTTGAAATATACCAGTTTCAAAATGTAGTAGTACTACGAAACTCGAGTCACTGTTAAACCTTAATAAAATATAGTGATAGGATAGGAAACTATAAGTAATTTCATTCGATAGTTTAACATGTCCTAAGACAGAATGAAGTTTTCCTATTGCAAATTTCAGTTCTGTATAGCACTTTTTGATAATTTACCTCTGCTCCTTCAAAACTGCTTTCAGCATTTTCAATTTCAAAGCGAAGATAATGATCTGTCATAATAGCTTGTAAGATGGAACATTATGTTGAGTGTTTAGAGTAGAAATTGGCAACGTCTCAGAGAATTGTTTTGACATTGACGATATGTCAGGAGTGCCAACCTGCCCCTTAGATCTCGTTACAAAAAGACCTGAATCATGGCCAACCGGAAGACTTTATAAAAGTGAATGGAGTATTATAGTGATAAATTTAAACATTCCATATAAAGCTTATGCTTATTATGGTAGTGGCTTCAATAGCATCCTCCGCTGGTAGAGAAATGTCTTTGAACGATTGAATTTCCAAACACTGAGGCAGAGAAATTCTCCACATCTCGCTACTTATACATTACTATATTTCAACGCAAACTGTTCGTAACCCAGAGCTCTAGAGCAGATTGGAGGAATATGTGCGACAGATAGATCTTATCCTCAAAGGATTGTGTATCATAAATTCACGACATCACGTTGTGCCGGCTGCTGGTGCTGAATTCACCTCGTTTTTGTCTGAGTTTCTTTTAGATTTTGAGATGACTTGTTCCGAATTGTTGTTATCTGGAGCATGAAGAAAATCCGGATGGGTAACATTATGATTCTTTCCATTATATTTCCCCCGTCGTATTCTATATTTAGTCCACACAATTATAGCTGTGCAGGAGTTATACCTGCGCTGAAACAACCCCTTAATTTCACACATTGCTCTAATATTTGTGGAACGCTTGTTCCGCCAGGAACACCCTGCTATCATTTTGCTCAGATGTCTGTATTTATGGATTATTTGGCGAAAATGATTGGGTTCGACTCAATGATGATTAGTCAAATCCAATTCTATCCGTCCTTCCGGCCGTCCATGAGCACGGTAACTCTCGAACGGAATGAGTTAGGAAGTTGAAATTTGCAGGTTAATTCTGGAGCGTAAATATCTCAGTTAATATCGTTGGGGGTGAAATCCACCAAGTGATTTCGGAGTTATATCCATTTCTAGTTGAAGCATTTTTTATGAGAATGAAGATATTACCGAAACTGATCACTCGATTTATCTGAAATTTAGCATCAAATTGAAGAATTATGACCTTTATACATATGCATGCGAAGTTTTGTATTGATCGGATGGCTACAAACCTTCGAAAATTTTGTTTTCACAATAAGTCGGTGGTAAGATCAAATGGCCGACGCAAAAATTGTGCAAAATTTTGTGAGGTTCGCATTACTAGAAAAAATTCAAAAAATGTTCAACTATTCCCGGAATATTTTGCTTGAAATTCCGAAACCAAATATCGGTTTGAGCCTAACCTCTTGCGGAAGGCGAGATTTCACTGAAAAAAGACCACTAGGAGCCTCAAAAAAAAATATTAATTTAGAACTTTCAGTCCGGAAAAATTATTCCATTTGTTTTCCTACGTGGAAAATCACATCTGCTTACATTCTACTACGCTTCTTACACGTGTTTTATCTGATTATTGCGATCGCTAGCATATGTGCAATTTAAATATTGGCGTATATATACGGTGGAATTGAATAAATGAGTGGACAATAATAATAAATTATTATTATTATTATTATTTATTATAATAAATTATTTTTAAATATTTGTCTGAAATTTGAGAGACTGGGAATGAATTGGAGGGCCACATGAGCAGGCGTGATTTAACTGCTGGAGTTTTCGTCTGAGAGAATTGGGGTTTTGAGGTGGAGGATGCTTTTCCTCCATACCCCTAGGAGGGTCTGCGCAAGCGTGGATTGGAACTGTGATATCTCCAGAACCACTGGCGATGAAAGAACAGAGTTTTGGGTGAGGTGTGTGATTTTGAAAGGACTTTCAGCCACGAGTAGATTGCGTATGCGCAGAGGAGGAGTGGCTACTTTTAGGTTGTATGAGTTACGTTGGAAGTGGGTCTGGTGCTGAGCCGATATTGTGAGGTTTTAAAAGAAAATGCATGGCAATTCTGTGCGCGAAAACGTCACCTGCGGCGATAAAGCGTTAATTCCCAGTTGGTCAAATGATCTATAATAAATTACTTTTGGATTTGAAGAATAGCGTAAGTAATTGCCTTCCTATCGGGGTCCCCCTAACCGCAATCTTCCATTTATTTGGAATTACGGTAAAACTAATACCTAGGCGTAGATCTGACTGTACTAATGAACAGAATTATCAAGGAAACTTGAAAACATATATACATATAACATATATTGGCGCGCTTGTTCACGTTGACCGATTGGGATTTAATTATGAGTGCTTCAAGCATTTATGTATAGCGAGCCGGAGGTCTAGTCAGACGGTAGTGGACACCATTCACCGTCGGGTCAAAAATTAAAGGTGATGTGCCTAATCTGGTGTAAGGATACAGTAACAAAGTCGACACACAACACAACTGACTCTTCTCGGTCGCACAAGCTCCTAGGAGCTTCTGAGGGATCTCCTTGGGGAATACCTAGGGAACTCAGTATTATCATAATCATGTCATTAGCAAGCACGCCAATGCAGATTGACATCCCCATAAGAGAAGTAAAGAGCATTGACATGGGGTCATTCGGCTTTGGTGCGCTTACTAATGACATGGTTTTGATTATACTGAACATCCTTGGTCAGCCGCAGGGAGATCCCTCAGAAATTCCTAGGATCTTGTGCGACTGAAGAGAGTCAGTTGTGTTCTGTATCGACCTTGTTACTGTATCCTTACTCCAGCTTGACCCGACAGTTGATGGTGTCCACAATACCGTCTGACTAGATCTCCGGCTTGCTCCATAGGCTTGAAGCACTCATAATTAAGTTCAAATTTGTTAATGTGAACAAGCGGTCCAAAGAATACGGACTTCACCTCAGTGCTTTTTTCTTAATCAATTCCAAAACTCCTCATCTGGTCCTGTAATTGAGCGTCACACTTTCATCCAGTTATACAAACTAAGAAAGGAACTTTTTTTTTAAGAAATAATTTACTTTTTTTCAGTGATATGACCCCCCGGGATATTCCGCAAAAATTGGTGCGCTGGCATTTTACAAGTATTTACCAAGTTTAAATTGGATCGGATGTTTATTTTTTGAGTTTTTGAGGAAATAAAAATAAATAATGACATGGGTATAACCCCGAAATCGTTTCACAGATTAGGCCTACTATATTTTTCCGTTCGAAAGGTATCCAGTCAACGGTCACACATTCCACTACTGAACTCCCTCATAGGGGTGTTCAAGTAACTAATTTGAAATTGTTATGATTAACGTTTAAATATAGGTAAAAATTTGATTTCAAATAACTGCAGGCCTTGTCTGGATTTTCACTTGTACTTACTAGGTATACTTTTGGGCCCATAACCAGTTGAACTATATTAATTTCTTGTGGAGGCAACCAAACTGAAATCTCAAGTAGAAAAATTGGTTCAAGCACTGACGTGAAGTCAGGAGCTTTTGCGCGTATGTTCTATTATCCATACTCCTGTAATGAACACTCTTCTTAATCGAATTTACCATGATGAATTCTATTGTCCATTCTCCTGTATTGGACACTCTTCTTAATCGAATTTACCATGATGAATTCTATTGTCCATTTTCCTGTATTGGAGACTTTTCTTAATCGAATTTAGCATGATGAATTCTATTGTCCATTCTCCTGTATTGGACACTCTTCTTAATCGAATAAGAATTCGATTAAGAAGAGTGTCCAATACAGGAGAATGGACAATAGAATAACCAAGGTAAATTCGATTAAGAAGAGTGTCCAATACAGGAAAATGGACAATAGAATTCATCATGCTAAATTCGATTAAGAAAAGTCTCCAATACAGGAAAATGGAAAATATAATTCATCATGGTAAATTCGATTAAGAAGAGTGTCCAATACAGGAGAATGGACAATAGAATTCATCATGGTAAATTCGATTAAGAAGAGTGTCCAATACAGGAGAATGGACAATAGAATTCATCATGATAAATTCGATTAAGAAGAGTGTTCATTACAGGAGTATGGACAATAGAACATACGCGCAAAAGCTCCTTACTTCACGTCAGTGCTTGAACCAATTTTTCAATGATATCTTAAAAATTTTCTAGAGATACGATCCTCACAAAATTTTGCAAGAACTTTCGCGTTGGCATTCTACAACTAATAACTAAGTTTGAATTGGATTGGTTCTATATTTTTCGAGTTATTGAGAAAATAACAATCAAATTTCAGATGAATATAACTCCGAAACCGTTTGACCGATTATGCTCATGAACAAACTCAAATGTCGCATTCAGATGCACAACCTAACCTGAAAATTTCAAATCGCTATCTCTTTCCTTTCTCAGGTTATCATGACATAAAAAATATTTTTGTTGATTTTCTAGCAATACGGTTCACACAAAATTCTACACAGGTCTTCAAGTCGATATTCTACAACTAATTGGCAAGCTTCAATTCGATCGAGTCTATATTTTTTAAGTTATCGAGGAAATAATATTCCAGGTGGGTATAACTCGGAAACCTTTAAACCGATTATGCCCAAAAACGAAATCAATTCTACCTTTCGGATACGCAACCTACCCCGAAAATTGCAAGTCCCTATCTCCTTTCGTTAGAAAGTTATCGAGGCATCGGTCACCCATCTACTGAACTCGCACACGAATGCTCGAATCTCCAACAATATTTAACCGATCGTATTAAAACTTGAAACTTGGCAGTAGAGTTAGGTTAAGAAGGCTCTTGCAAAATTTCAGTAATTTCAAACGAATAGTTACTGATATATAGAATTTATTTTTTTTATTTTCAATGATTTATTAAAAATTTTTTACAAATGCTATCCTTACCAAATTCTGCAAACATTTTTGCGTTGGCATTCTACAACTAATAACCATGTTTGAATTCAATCGGTTCAGTATTTTTTGAGTTAATGAGGAACAAAAAACCACCAAATTTCAGATGGCTATAACTCTAAAACTGTTCGGCCGATTATGCTCATAAACAAACTGAAATGTTGCGTTCTGTTGCACATCCTAACCTGAAAATTTCAAGCCGCTATCTCATTCTCATTCTCAAGTTATCGTGACAACAAAAATATTTTTTAATAATTTTTTTTAAATTTTCTAGCCATACGATTCGCACAAAATTTCACGAACGTGCTTAGGTTCATATTCAACAACTACCTACCAAGTTTCAATTCGATCGGATTCATATTGGTTGAAAACAAAATTAATACTCGGAAACCACTGGGCCGATTATGCCCATTAACGCACTCGTCCGTCGTATTGGGATGCGCCACCTACCCTGAAAATTTCAAGTCGCTAGCTCTTTTCGGTCTCAAGTTATCGTGGCAACGGCCGGATGGACAGAATCAAATTTGACACCGAATTCTTCATTGGGGAGTCGGACTAAATCGTTTGAGACCATTTTCGTCAAAAGATTCGAAAGTTACAGACATTTGGGCAAAATGATAACGCGATGTTTCCCAGAACATACGCGCAAAAACTTTATATGGAACAACTTTCTGATGATGATTGATTCACATTAACATCGATTCCGCAATTTAAAATTTATGTATTAACTATGGATAGCAAGTTTAACTGCCAACTAACTCTATCAAGGCGATCAATAATAAAGTGGATTCTCTAACATATACACACAATTATGTAAACTATAAATAAATAATAATAGATAAATATGAGTATGTAAAATAAATAAATGAAGACAAACAATAATTTATATATGGATATATACATATAAGATTATTAAATATACATAAAATGAATAAATTTAAAATATGTACAAATATATGATGAATAAATAAAATTTACAATTTTCCGAATGGTTGGATCTCTTGAAGAAAGTGCAGAAGGTTCCTTTTTTCTTTTATACTGGCGAAACATTCAGTTAGAACTGTTAGTTCTGTCTGACACAGCAGGGAGGATCATTACAAAAGAGGTGATGTATCTTTCTGTGTTGGTATGGCCGTTTCTGAGCCGAGTATTCCTGCCTTGTTCTCTGCGCGTTAGGAAGTCATGGTATTCATAATTCCAGAGTTGTGCTTGAATGCTTCATATGTGGTTCAGGGTTTCAGTCCAATCTATCTGCCACAATTCAAATATCTTCCATCTGAGTGCAATCCTAGCATAATTTTAGTTATTAAAAATTGTTTCAAGCACTGACGTGAAGTCAGAAGCTTTGGCGCGTATGTTCTATTGTCCATCCTTCTGTATTGGACACCCTTAATCGAATTTACCAAAATTTACCAAATTCGATTAAGGTGTCCAATACAGAAGGATGGACAATAGAACATACGCGCAAAAGCTTCTGACTTCACGTCAGTGCTTGAACCAATTTTTTTTTCGTGATTTTTTTTGAAATTTTCTAGGGGTACGGTTATTAAAATTTTTTTTTTCGTCATTTCTTTCGGATTTTCTAGTGGTACGGTTCTTACAAAATTTTGAACACCTCTTTATGTTGATTTTCTACTACTAGTTAACAAGCTTCAATTCGATCGAATATTTATTTTTTCAGTTATCAAGAAAATAATATTCCAGGTGGGTATAACTCGGAAACCGTTAGACCGATTATGCCCAAAAACGCACTCAACTCTCCCTTTCGGATACGCAACCTACCCTGAAAATTGCAAGTCCCTATCTCCTTTCGTTCGAAAGTTATCGAGGCAACGGTCACCCATCTACTGAATGCACACAAGAATGCTCCAATCTCCAACAATATTAAACCAATCGTATTAAAACTTGAAACTTAGCGGTAGAGTTAGGTTATGAAGGCTCTTGCAGAATTTCATCAATTTCTAACAATTAGTTACTGGTATATAGAATTTTTTTTGTTTATTTTCAATGATTTATTAAAAATTTTCTACAAACGCTATCCTCACCAAATTTTGCAAACATTTCCGCGTTGGCATTCTACAACTAATAACCATGTTTGAATTCAATCGGTTCAGTACTTTTCGAGTAAATGAGGAACAAAAACCACGAAATTTCAGAAAATTTCAGATGGCTATAACTCTAAAACCGTTCGGCCGATTATGCTCATAAGCAAACTGAAATGTTGCATTCTGGTGTTCATCCTAACCTGAAAATTTCAAGCCGCTATCTCATTCCGTTCTCAAGTTATCGTGACAACAAAAATATTTTTTAATAATTTTTCTTAAATTTTCTAGCCATATAATTCGCATAAAATTTCACAAACGTGCTTAGGTTCATATTCTTCAACTACTCACCAAGTTTCAATTCGATCGGATTTATATTGGTTTAAAACAAAATTATTACTCGGAAACCGCTGGGCCGATTATGCCCATTAACGAACTTGTCCGTCGTATTGGGATACGCCACCTACCCTGAAAATTTCAAGTCGCTAGGTTTTTTCGTTCTCAAGTTATCGTGGCAACGGACGGACGGCCGGACGGCCGGCCGGACAGAATCAAATTTGACCTCGAATTCTTCATTGGGGAGTCAAACTTAATCATTTGAGACCATTTCATTCAAAAAATTCGAAAGTTACAGACATTTGGGCAAAACTATAACGCGATGTTCCCCAGAACATACGCGCAAATAAAAATAAGTTCAAGCCCTGTGGACAGGAGCTTTCTGGCGCTCTAGTTCAAACAGACAAATTTTATCTCCGAAAGTATTGGTTTCTCAGAGTTGGGAATTATATCAATGTATTCTTATGATAGAACTGCATCATAAAGGAAATTCAATTCAAATAATAGTTTATTTATCAAGATTAAATGAGCAATCTGAGAATGAGAACTGCACCATGGAAGAAATCAAATTAAAATAGCTGAACTGAATTTGACTCTCTCTTATAGAACAGGATGAAATGTACGAGTATGAACACAGATCATAAAATAAAGCTTAGATAGAATAATTATAGCATTCTGTGAAAACATAGAAGTACGATTCATTATTGAAATTTAGAAAAATCATATCTCCGAAAGTATTAGCTTGTTGGAGTTGAAAATGAAAATTGAATTTGAAATTTGTTGCTTGAAAAAAAATTTTTTTTCGTTACTCTGAAACCATCTGGCCTATTTTGCCCAATAACAACCTTAACCGAGATATTCATCTCCCTAACCTACTCTGAAAATTTAATCTGCCTAGCTCATTCCGTTCGAGAATTATTGTAGAATTTTTTTTTTTTGATTTTGAAATTTTTTTATTGACACTTAGCGGTAACCTGGTCAATACAAAACTTCACATGCGTATAAAGGTCATGATTCTACAATTTGATTCTAAATTTCAGATAGATCGAGTGATCAGTTTCGGAAATATTCATAAAAAATGTGTTTTACTAAAATCGGCCATAACTCCGAAACCGCTTAATGGATTTTGCCCATTAACGAACTTAACCGAGATATTTACTTTCCAAACCCACTTTGCAAATTTAAATCCTCTAACTCCTTTCGTTCGAGAGTTATCGTGCTTACGGCCGGCGGACCGGCCGGACAGAATTGATTTCGACCTCGGATTCTTGATCAGTGAGTCGAACCAAATCGTTTGAGACCATAGCGACATTAGCGGTTAAATCTAATTTCTCGTTTCGCTCTATTCCTACACGGTCAAGTATCCAATTAAAAATAAATTGCTTGTTATCTTCGAGAAGGTTTTGTTTTTGAAAAGGGTACTCCGAGTTAAGGAATCATTTGTGTGGGGTTTTGTTAATGCCTGCAGAACGCATCGGAACAAATTAAGTATACTCCTAAGGGTTTGTTCTTTAAATAATCCAAGGTTTTTTACATAATAATATTTCGGCTACACAGATTGATGCATCCGGTTGAAGGCTATATTGGAATGTATTTTCACTTGTTACGAAGGTGGCACTTACACCATTTTCTGTTTTTGATCCAGATGTGTATATTATATCGTCCGCTGCATAATTATTTACTCTGCCGTAAAAAGTCTGTCTGAACATCATTGCACTGGTTTTGACTTTCCTATACTTTCAGCATTATAAAATTACCTCAATTGCATTTAGTTACCAAGGCGGGATTCCGCATAGTTCAGTATTTGCCACCGTAGGGAGTTCCATTTCGATTTTTTCCAGAAGTTTTCGGATTCTTGCTCCGACGGATCTTGTTATTGTTGACATTGAGATGAACTTCCGTACGTCTTGTTCATAGAAAATGCTATGATGCACTGGGTGGTTAGGGAAGGACCATATGTTGATGCCACAATTGGCACAAAAGATGTGTATTAACTTGGAAGGAGTTGTTAGAAAACCACCTATAAATAATCTGAATCCCTCCCTATAAATCGTTTCTAATTTGCGCGAGTGTATTTTTCTTGCAGCAGCGAAGACAATCAATCCATATTCCATTCTATACAAAACTATAACCCTATGAAGTGTGGGCAGCACTTCTATGTTGGTGCCCCATTTTATATATTCAGGACTTTCTTACATTCAACAGTGTTTATTTGCGACTTCCAAAAATGTTTTCTGTCGAAAGTAAGGCCGAGTAATTGTAAACTGTTCCATTCGAATTAGACTATCTTCGATTAATAATTGTCATTATGTGCACCTTGAGCCTCTGATCGACGGGCGAGTAAAACGGCGGTTTTATGGCTCGTCGCGGAAAAGCTCGCCGGTGTAATGTCCCTGATCGACGGGCAAGTAGAACCGCGGTTTTTTGGCTCGTAGCGGAAAAGCCCGCCGGTGTAATGTCTCTGATCGACGGGCAAGTAAAACCGCGGTTTTATGGCTCGTCGCGGTAAAGCTGGCCGGTGTAACAATGCAATACCATCGGTTTGCAATCATCCACCGGCGAGCTTTCACCGCGACGAGCTAACAACCGCGGTTTTACTCGTCGATCAATCATGCATTAGTCTGCAAAAGTGGACTGCTGATCACTTAGGCCACTCGTATACCAGCACCACGCGACAGCTTCGATACCGTGACGATATTTTCAACGAGAGATTTGCGTCGTATAGCGATCGCAACGCCGTATCTTTGGTGAAGTATACCAGCTGTATGGGCGCTTCTATCACTAACCTCGTACCGCGACTTGTCGTACTGCTGGTATACGGGCAGCCTTATATGTTCGCCAATTTGACATTTCTGAATGTAGCCGTACTGCGAATGATCAATTCTTAAGAAAGTTAGATATAAACTTCAACATATTATTATGCTCCACTGTTCAGGGGTACGTAAGATATTTTATCTCCAAGCTGTATTAAGGGTTTTCTTTATATCCAATGACACTAGTACAATATGTTTACTTTTAGCGAAGTTTTTCGTATCTGTATGAGGTGGTCCATCGTAGATCTTTTTTTTTCTGAGGCCCATCTGTATATTCGAGAGTAATCCCTCACTCTCAAAAATCCAGGTCAGTCTACTGCTAATAATCTTTTCCATAACATTACTGGGACAAGATGTCAAGGATACTGGGCGATAACTATTTGGGTCTTTTTTATCTTTCCCAAGTAAGAGTATGGGAATAATTATAGATTTGCGCCATTCTTCTATATGCCGTCATGCTATATTCTGTTAAGAAATTCCCATAAGAGTATTTATGTTAGTTTCAGGGAGTTTTCGTATCATGTCGCCGTCGATGAATATCCCATCTCTGATATTGCCTGCTCCAGTGCCCGTCTTGCTATTGAAAGGTTGTAATAAGATGTAGAATTTTCATAAAAGTTTATCGGTTCAACTTCGGTCATGGATTTTTGAGAGGAGCTTGGTGTGCAAAACAGGTCTGCTAGAGCATTGGCTATATCCATGTGTTCACTAATATTTATTCCGTTAACCGTTAAGATCGGAGAGGGTAGCTGGAATATTTTCTCTTCGATGGACTTTCCTCCAAATTTCAGTAAATGGGGTGTTCTGAGTTATATTTGACATATATTCTAGGTACTTCTTTTTTTCTTTGATGAGCGTTTTTATCTTTGATCACTGACGATTAAAACAATCAAATTTTATATACTGCTGTTTCGTTTGAAAAGTGAATTTCTTGTAGCGATCTCGTTGAATATTTCGTTATTCCACCATTGTATGTTTTTTTTCAGCTTTTCTTTGTATTTTTGAGTGCTCAGATTGGATGCACTTATAATTGATTCAGTTACCTATATCATATGCTGTTTCTGCTATGGTCTCCGCCAATTCTAATGGTCTGGGACTTTATCGATACAAAGACCAGTTTGCTCCCTTCATATTCCATCTTTTCGGCAAGTGCGAAAATGAATATCTGGTATCAATTTCGATTAAAACTGGTATGTAATCAGAGGAAAGTGTTCCGTGGTATTCCAATCCAGAAGATGTGAAAGGTGCCTAGTGATAAATCAACAACGCTGAGGCAATTTGATCTTAAATTGATGCATGTACCGTCTCCTTCGTTTAAGATGACCAAATTATAATTTCCAATTACATTATCTATCACCCTTCCACGAACATAAGTGCTATTTGAACCCCACAAGGTGTTATGTGAATTGAAATCTCCAACTATTAGGAATGCTGACGGCAGTCCACTACATATCTAATATCGTTTTCGCTATAATTGGAATCTGGTAAGTAAATATTACCAATGGTTAACTCAATTGGAAAACATATACTGCTGAAGAAAATTTAAGGACGCTCAGAAATTTTGTGACCGTTTCAAAAGTTGCCAATTCTTGTTCACCAAATGTTCATTTATGAGAAATCAAATGTTTATTCTCTTATATCTGAATGTGGTGTTTTTGCCCCTCGTTTGATTACTTTTTTCAGTTTCAGTCATGTTGTTGTCGTTTGCGTTTCTGAGAATTTCAGATCAGTTATTGTTTTAAGTTCTTGCAATTCACTTTGATTCAAAATCTGAAAATTTGTTTTGCAACAATGCCTAGACGCCGGATGTAATAAGAGAGATGATGTGATGTTCTTTCAAGTTAGTGAAAGCGTTGTTTCCCGGCTCGTCCATCGATATCGAGCAACTGAAAACGTAACCGAAAGACCGAGAAGTGGATGCTCTAGATTTACCACCCCTGCACAAGATTGGTAGAGGGCCTTTGAGTACTTGTCGAATCATGCTATTGTTGTTTTGGTTTCGATATAAACAGTCCGTCGAAGACATCGAGATTTTAATCTACATTCTCGACAACTTTTGAGAAGGATTACACTAACTCGATATCATATTCGACTACGATTAAAATGGGCTAATGAGCACGTGAATGGGAACCATCAATGGAGGTCGGTATTGTTCACGTATGAGTCCAGATATGGACGGTTTCCAGATAGTCAGCGTGTTCGGGTATTGACCCATCCTCTGGTGCCCAGAAATCGCAGATTGGTTCAGGAAGCTCCTCCGTTCAGAGGTGGTACAGTTACTGTTTGGAGAGGCTTTTGTTTCAATGGACGTACAGAATTATTGGTGCTTTGTGCTACCATGAATGCGCAGATTTACATAGAGTCACTGACAATATTATTCCTTTGTTTCATGCTGCTATTGGGCCAACTTTCTTATTTTTGGACGATAATGCGCCAAAAAAAATGCACCAGAAAATCCATGGTATTCCATATTTGGCCTTGCTCCCTTGGTCGTCAGACCTCACTCCAATTGGACACGCTTGGATTCAGCTACAATGAGCTTTGGTTACTCATCAACCACCTCCACATACACTTCAAGAACTCAGATAGCTTTAACCGCAACTCTAGAGAGAAATTGATCAAGGCTACTTCAACAATCTGATCGAAAGTATGCAAAGACTTTGCCAGGCTGTGGATGATGCTTGAGGAGGCCATACTCTTTACGGAACTTTATTTTTTCAATATTTTGAGTGAACTGATTTTGCAGTACAAATACTAAAAATAATTTTTCACCTGAAACTGTGAAATTTATAAAGAAATGGGCAAAAGAATGAGTTAGATAAGTGAGTAAACATTTATATTACTCATGTTTAAGAAATTGGTGGAAAAAAATGGAAACTTTTGAAACAGTCTCAAAATTTCTGAACTTCCTTAACTTTTGTGGCGCAGTATATGATCTCTGAAGAATGTAACAACTCCTCCCATAGCACGGTAATCTGGATCAATATCCTTTCTGACACACTCAAAACCTCGCAGTCTAAAATCTTCGTTGGGACGAAAATGCTTTGCCTGAAGGCATATGTAAAGCGGGTTGTTATCCACTATGATCTGCTTTATTTCAGGATATCTGATTTCACAATCGTTCAAATTCGATTTAAT
The DNA here is from genome assembly GCA_937662695.2 of Halyzia sedecimguttata. Classification (NCBI taxonomy): domain Eukaryota; kingdom Metazoa; phylum Arthropoda; class Insecta; order Coleoptera; family Coccinellidae; genus Halyzia; species Halyzia sedecimguttata. The sequence goes on along the minus strand of OW569416.2, from coordinate 382,223 downwards.
AAAGGTAGCCATTTCTGTGTTTGATGTGAAAAAATTCCGCCGGCAAGAGCAAGTTTGTAACGAAAATTAATTAATTTGAAAAAGCTAGTATTGTGATATAATTCCTTTTGGGGTTTCTTCTAGGGGACGATCTCTTTTTTCTTCGCAATTTTACCTTCTTCATTAAGAAAAGAAGGTGTACTGGTTTCTGAGTCATTTGATTCATTTTCCTGTTCTGTTTGCATTTTACGTTTACTATTCGTGGGGTTGTTCATTGGTGTTTCTATTTACGGATGCGTCAGAGTCGGTGTATTGTTGTTCTTTTTGTATTGCGTTTTTATTTTGCGGAATTTTAGGTGGTTCCATTGTGGGGATTTATCAGGAGTGCATTTTGGCAGTTACGGTATTTTAGGTGCGCTCAGGTGAACAGAGTGCCTATCATTTTGGCCAGGTGTCTGTATTTTGGGAATTTCTTGACAAAAATTGTCTCAAACGATTGGGCTCGACTTACTGATAAGTAATCCAGGGTCAAATTCAATTCTGTCCGTTCGACTGTCAGTCCGTCGGTAAGCACGATAACTCTCCAACGAAATGAGTTAGAGAGTTGTAGTTTGCGAAGTAGGTTCGGAGCATAAATATCTCAGTTAAGTTCTTCAATGGACAAAATCCACTGTGTGGTTTCGGAGTTATGGCCATTTTTATGTACAGCAGTTTTTATCAATATTTCCGAAACTATTCACTTCATCTATCTGAAATTCAGCATCAAATTGTAGAATCATGACCTCTATATGCATGCAAATTTTTATATTGATCGCATAGCTATAAACTGAAAAAAAAATTAAAATTTTTCTTCTGATACATGAAAATATTGTTTTAACAATAACTCGAAAAATACTAGTCTGATTGAATTGAAAATCGATGGTTAGATGCAAGTTAAACACTTGTGGAGAATTTCGTGAGTATTGCCTCACTAGAAAAAATTACTTTCTTGAAATTCCGAAACCAATATCGGATTGAGTTTAATTTTGTGGGGACCAATACCTAATGACCTTTTGCAGCGTTCAAAAGTTCACTAAAAACAGACCACTAGGAGCTTAGAAAACTGTAATAATTCAGAACTCTTAAAAATTATTTCAGTTGTTTTCCACATGAATCACATCTATATATATTCGACTTAGGTTATCTAATTTGAATACAGACGAGTAAGTACCGTGGCAATTTAATAAGTGAGTGAACGTGGTGTAGAATTTTAAATTGTTTTATCAAAATTTGTCTGCTTGTTGAGCGGCTGGAAGGATATTCCCGCCTCATGTCTTTTATGTGGGTGTGCGAGCCAGTTTCGAGGAAATAGCGTAGTGTCCGATGTGTAATTTTCATAACGAAATACTTGAGGCCAATGTTGAAATTCATGCTGCCTCCTTTGAGTATTTTTCGTTATGTGCATGAGCGGACGAGAAATGATTCGACTGCTGTGGTTTTCGTCCTAAAGGATTGGGGAGGATGCTATTCCTCCACAGAATGTCCTTGTGAGGAGCCGCACATGCGTGAATTGAAGATGTGATATCTGCTGAACCTCTGTTGGAGAATCTGAGTTTTGTATGAGGTGTGTGATTTTGAACGGACCTCGCATACGCAGATGAGATGTGACTGTTTTAGGGCTCTATGGGTTGGAAGTGATTTACGTCTAGCGGTCATCGGTCTGATGCTTAGCCAATGCTGTAAGATTTTTCTTCTTCTTCTTCCTCTTTTATTTAGGTCGTAACCTGTTCTTCTTCACGGTGTCTCTACCGAAGTGGATACCCAGCTCTCCAGCCATCTTTTCCTCGGTCTTCCTATGTCTCTCCTTCCAGAGGGTTTTCGATCTCGTGCCATCTTTATAAGTCTTTCATAGCCTGCTCTACCTACATGATCATTCCATTCTCTGCGTCTCTTTCTGACGAATTTTTAAGATTTTTAAAGAATATTTATAGCAATTCTGTGCACGGATAAGTCAGTTTCGGAGAAATAGCGAGTTTCCGAGTTGAAGTGTCCTTACTGTGGCCCTGCGGTCAACTTTGAAATTCAGAATTCACTATCGGTGACGGTGACGAGCCTGCGCATAAGTAAGCTGTCTGCTTATGGTGTTATTTTTGCTAAAATGCAAGTGAATTCCGTTGAGTGATCATGGGCTTCTAGTGCTGAGAAGATGATTGGAAGAACTTTATTAAATTAAATTCCGATTTGATGAATAGACAATTACGTTCCTAGCGGGAGTTCCTAACCACAAGCTTTTTTTTATTTTGACCTACGGTAAAATTAATATATTAAAAAAACACTAATATATTGGAAAGGATTTTCAAAGAAACTTGAAAAAAATTTAAAAAGCACCGACGTGTAGTCAGGGCACGCTTATTCACGTTGAAAAATTTGTATTGAATTATGAGTGCTTCAAGCTTAGTGGAAAGAGTGAGCCGAAGATCTAGTCAGACGGTAGTGGAGGCCTTTCACTTTCGGGTCAAAAATTAACAGAGCTGTACTTAAGCTGGAGTAAGGATACAGTAACAAAGTTGATACAAAACACAACTGACTCTCCTTAGTCACAAAAGCTCCTAGGAGCTTCTGAGGGATCTCCTTGGGGAAAAACTTGTAGGATCAGTATAATCATAACCATGTCATTAGCAAGCGCACCAATGCAGATCGACATGACTGTGAAATGGGTAAATACGCTAAAAAAACATTGACGTGGGGTCATTCTGCTTTAGCACGCTAGGCATCATCCTCGCAATTTAGAAGAACTCATCATGATCCGTATTATAGAGGAAATCGCCGCCACTCCGATCGATTTGTGCCAGAGGGCAGTTGAAACCTTCAGAAATCACCTACATCAGTGCATCGCTTCTGGAGGACATCATCTTGCTGATGTGATCTTCATAACTTAAGTGAACAAATGAGATTTGCTGAATTTGCTGAATCAAGCAGAATAAACCATTTTTCTGTATGTTGTGCCAATTTATTTAATAGCCAGTCAAAATTGCAATATTTGATTTGCCGCCCCAGTACATGGTGAATATTTTCAACTAATCAAGAAAATATAATTTTTCTTGATTATTTTGCCGGCCATTTTCGGCGCTCTAGTTCCTCGGAACTGAGTGCTTATCAATTTGCCCAAATGTCTGTAATTTTCGAATTTTTCGATTAAAATGGTCTTAAACGATTTGTTTCGGCTCACTGATCAAGAATCCGTGGTCGAAATTCATTCTGTCGGGCCGGTCCGGCCGTCCGGCTGGCCGTAGGCACAATAAATCTCGAACGGAATGAGCTAGACAGTTGAAATTTTCAGAGTAGGTTTGGGAGATAAATATCTCGGCTGAGTTCGTTATTGGGCAAAATCGGACAGATGGTTTCGGAGTAACAAAAAAAAAATTTTTTTTTACAAAACAAATTCCAAATTAAATTTTTTTTAATCAGCAGTTTTATCATAAGAATCCATTCATATCATTTTTAACTCTAACAAGCTAACACTTTCGGAGATATGATTTTTCAAAAATCAGTCAAATAAACCCCCATGTGGCGATCTTATATCGAAAAGGGAAAATTAAGAATATATATCCCAGGTAAGTACCGACGTTTTATTCCAATACCGGAGATCGATAAGATCGTTCGAGGAGCCCGATAGCCGGTCGGTATGACCCGTCGGGTTTCGGAACGAGAGAAGGCGGGCTCAAATTCCGGAAAAAAATTACACCTTTTGGCGCTCTAGTTCCTCGGATCAGAGTGCATATGAATTTTTATTTTAAAATCTATTCACTATCATATGTCAGTTGATAACACTATCAACTGACCACCTGTGCAAAATTGTATCGAAGAATAATATCGCAATTAGAATTAATCGACAGGTGTATTATCAGCAGAAACAGTTTACTCACCCTTTATATCCAAAACAGTTGACTTCAGCCCTGAAATATTTTCGATTTTCAAGTCCACGTGATTGGTTCTGCCAAAAAAATTCAAATTTAGGTTGATTCTTCATTTACTTACTTATTCTGTACACACAATAGAGAATATAGAGAATACATGATAGAGAATCTTACTCTTAATTGCCATTTGTCAGTGTCTGTTTTCAAATTTCTGTCTCCTATATGTATATCAGAATCCACCAAAATGAGAACAAGTTGGAAATTTGAACCGGTAGGTGGAGCTTGATGAATACCAGTGTTCACCAACATTTTGTGTGTGAACGTACTCTGCAGGCAGGCGTCCTAAATTCGGTGGTTGTCGCTGAACGGTGGTGAGTCTGCGTAACCGCTGCCTAATACTCGAGCGTTTGAGCTTCAATCAGTTTTTGATTAAACTTATTCACGAACAATCACTAGATATTGCAAACAACCACTTGATATATGAGCACCTTATCACTTAGGAATACGGCTTCGCTGGACAAATGTGTAGCTCCGTTTCGAAGGACCAAAATGTTTCGTGCCACGATTCGGTACTAGCTTCTTTTTAGTGGACTGTATGGGTTTTGGTTTGTGTGTTTATTATTTATCTGATATACACAAATAAACTTTTTATTAGGCTATCCAGAATATAAGCATGTACAATCATAGAACAAATGCAGTTAATTACAATATGTGAAAGCAATTGACTTACTTGAGTACGACTATACAAGTTTGAGCAACTAATTGGTTGATGTAAATGATGAACATGGCAATTCAGATATTGCAAAACGAACTGAAACAGAACTCGACTTCCAGTGTGCTTTGCAAATTGTAGCATATGATGAGTTAGTTTTGAGATCTCGATGGGAACTTAGTTTCTTGAGCTCCGATCGATTTCGAACTCAATATTTAATGTTTCAGACCCCTACTTTGTCAATCATCTTCCACTGAAAAGTATAAAGAAACACAGCAAAAATAGGAAGGTAACGTATAACGTGTAAATCCCAAATACATAACCATTAAAGGATACTGTGGGAGGTATATTCATTATTAAATGGTTTCTTCTGGGATTTACATCCCAGTTGTCATATGCCCGACCAGCAAGCTATTCACACGATATAACTTGTCTCTTCCTAAGTGGTTCTGGTTAGGTATTGAAAATCTTTAAAAAAAAAGGGGGAAAGCCCTGTAGACAGGAGTTTTGGCACGCTGTCCAAATCTATAGGCAGAGCTGTCACCCCTCCAGATACTGAACTCGCCCTAAGCGAGTACACTTTTTGGACGAGAATAGTATCAAACGATTAGTTTCAACTCACTGTTGGTTCGAAAATGAACGGTGCTGTGTTTGCAGTGGCATAAGGCCTCACTCAAATACATTCATCCACTATTGGTTCGAAAATTAACAGTGCTGTATGGCGTATGGTGTATATTCAAATACATAATTTAACTGTTGGGTCAAAAAAAAAGATGCGTTTGTGGTAGCATAACGACCTATTCGAGTACATGCATTACTTACATGACACAGTCAATATTGACGTTGACTGTGACACATAATGATACTAAGTATAATGTGTGCATGAAGCTAATGAATGAGTTGCATTGATTACTACATAGGAGAATTAATACTTTCATAGTAAAATGTGAGCCTGATAACGTTCAAGAATATTTTGAATTTTATAATGCTTGTCTACTTCATTAAGTTTTCTTCGGAACTCCCATATTAGTTTACACTGGATAACATGGGAGCTCAGAGCTTTAATAGCAGCTTGACTGTCAGAGTGGAATGCTATAACACATTTCTGATAGTTTCTTCCTAGGTTCATTTCCTCTCTTCTTCCAATTGCTACTATTTCTGCCTGAAAGACGATCGGAGCCTAATGAAATGTTCCTAGTAAGAGAGGACCAGGCTTTCTGGGTTTTAATACTATCAGTGCCTGTTCCGTTCATAGATATTCTGAGAATGGCTTCATGGGCCATTTTGTCTATCACAATGTGAAGGGGTGAGACTTGTGATAATCACAAGTGCCCTGGTAGGAAAGGTTCCCATAGCTCCGTCTGACACACCTATGCAAGCCTATGTATTTCGATTGTTTTCCCCGTACTATTCTGACTTATTTTTGTATACCAGCTTACTTCCCCATAAGTGATTATGGGTCTCACTGTCATGACGTACAACCATCACAGTTCATAAGTCTTACCAGCTAGATTTCTGCATTCCATTAAAGCCTTTATTGCTTTATGAGTAGTGATTTCAACATGCACTTTTTCCACAAAAGTTTACTATCTAGTGTTGCTCCTAGATATTTAACATCAGACTTCCATTTTATAATATCTCCGTTCAAAAACAGTGATCTCACAGCTGGAAGTTTCCTTTGCCAAGTGAACATAGAAGCACTGTGGTATATTATGAAAGGATACTTTGGGAGATATATTCATTTTTAAATGGTTTTTTTCTGGGTTTTCTCTCCCATACTCTGAAAAATAATACAGAAAATCTCGCAAAACTCATCATATCACATAATGAACTGGGAATCGGAATTACGCTGATTTGGCAATTAAGATCTGCCAAAGCTTTGTGAAACCCTTGAAGAGATACCAATTTCAGTGAAAAACCTGCTTAAATAAGGTCTTTCTCAGCAAATACCTACTTGCATTTGTCATATCATTTTTTCACATTGAAATACATATTTCTTCTTTCGCATGGGAAAAATGTTTTTATTCCATACTGATACATTATGAAGAAGTAAACCTTTAGTCACCGTAACTATAAACATGGTTATAACTCCCTTAGGAGTTATACTCCCATACTAAGCAGTTATAGATCTTTCTCCCTCTAATGAAGCAACTCTACAATTGTAAAATTTTCAAACTATCAAATTTTTAATTGTCAAATTTTGTTTCATTCAGTATGAAATAAAATTAATTATCTATTACGTGAGTTATTGGATGTTAACAACCTCGGGCAACTTAACAATCCCTCGGGACTCACGACCCTCGGGATTGCAATCTGTTGCCCTCTGTAGTTAACATCCTCATAACTCCCTGGATACATAAATAACTATTGTGTCTAATTTGCGAAACCGATTCCTAATCCTATTTGTATTACCAAGTTTTGTTATTCATTTCGCATCATTTTCATCCAGGTGTGTCTGCATGTCAAAGTGTTAAACATGTCCCTGTTATTCCAGAGAATAATCATCTATGCAAACACGTCATGATTGCTTATATTATTTCAAAAATTAAAAACTGTTGATAATTTGTTTGGTTGATTGTAAAACCAGTGGACCAGTTCACCGCGATCTTTGGAATATATCGAAATTTTGGAAATATCTTCACCAATATAGATCCGATCAAGCTCAAATCTAGAACATTACTGTACAATAAGGTTTTGAATTCCTTCGTAGAATTTCAACGATATATGACGGATAGTTTCTGAGCTACAGAATTTTTTAAATATATTTTTTTTTAATTTTGCAGCCATGCGATCCTCACAAAATTTTGCATAAGTCTTCGTGTCGGTATTTTCCAACTAATAACCATGCTTTGATTCGATCACATTCGTATTTTCCGAGGTATTGGGAAAACTAAATTTTAAATGGCTATAATTCTGAAACCAATTGATGGATTTTGCACATTAATGAACCTTCCCGTACAAATATTCGGAAATTATAGACACTTGGACGAATTGGTAGAACAACGCGCCAAAAATTAAGTATTGAATGAGTACCTCCGATTAAAAATTAACAATTGAGTTATTCTAATAAAAACGAGTTCAGAAAATTGAAAAAAAAAACTGTTCTTGTAGTAAAAGAGAAATCTAAGTCTTTACCTCCTTGATTAACTGATTACCACCTCCAAAACGTGGTAATAATGCTTCTTAAAGAACAAACAGCAGTCAGTTATAGGTAGGTTTTCTCGTGTCAAAGAGAAACATCACAAGGAGGTAGGTAGGTGGATTTCCAGCCTCATTCAAACACAGCACAAACAGATGGGCTGGGTGACGGGTAAGTAGGTTATAGGTTTTCAGCTCCTTTCAAAAACAGCACGAATATGGAGGTGGATAGGTTTTCGGACTCTCCCAAATAAAACATAGCAGCGAGTTTCCTAATAAGGATGGAACCGTTATGTAGCTATTCAACTTTAATAAAATCATACATATTCTGTGGATTGATCTCAAACTTTGGTGTATGCTAGTCCTTTAATCTTGACTACTAGTGTTTCTCTTCCTATGAAATATAAATTTCATCAACCAAAAGAACTGAAATGCTCAACTTATCCACAAACACCCTGCAAAAAATTTTTGTATTGCTCAATCTGGAATGAATGTATCCAACTCAATCACGATATCAACTCTAATTATTCACTCCTAACCAAACCAAAAATTTTCTAATCACTTACCGCCTTTCTACACGTATTATTATTATTATATTGTGTTGTGTTGAGTGGACGAACCCTGCCCTGGCAAATGCGACCAGTCTGTCTATTAGTAGAGTTCAAACCGGGCTCTATCGTGTCACCCCGTGGGACCTTCATTGCTAAAATGTATAGACCACTGGGTATCATTCTCCATACCCTTACAATGTAAATTCAACTGGTCGTCAAAAAATCGTCGTGTGGAGGAAGGGGTGGGGGGAATTTTTCCAAAAATTGACAAAAATTTTTTTTCTGTTCATGGTCATCTATATACGGTGAACATCACTCACACAAACTTCTGTTGAAATATATGATTCAGAAATATTTTTTATTAATTGTCAAAAAAGTCGGATACAATGCTCTTAAATGGAATTCCTTAAGATATAAACGCTTACCCTGAAAACCCATATTAACTATTATGTTCCACTCGGTTTTACTCGAGATCTGTTAGGATTATCGAAAAAATGCTTTATATGAAAGGTCTGCTCCGAAAACCAACGATTCAGATTTTTCTTTCAAAATTACAATAGGCAGAACAGTTTCCTCACAAAATAAGAAATTGTCTTATTACCTCCCATTAACCGAAACCGAACCTGGAGACGCTAGTAAGGCGCAATTTGTAGCGTTAGTCCATGTTAGTGGCGACCTTATGGATTTGAGCTTTGATCTATGCACATAAGGTTCGTTATATCTATCCGACCAACTTTACATTACAGTACTATTCCTGCGTGCCTTCAGAACGCACATTTTGAAGATATTGTTTAAATTCCTCAATTTTTTATATCTATGAGAATTTTTACGTATAATTCATATATATTTGATTTAATTTTGTTAATTCGTTAATAAATATGCAAATATGCGAGTTCAAACTTATATTCATTACTTCATAAATCAATTTTATGACGTAATATTAACACATTTTTGAAATCATCGCTCATTCTCATTAGTAGTAACAAGATTTCCTGAATCCTAGACCAAAAATCTGGAAAAGAATTAAGAAGGTATATAGTTGGTATCTATGATATTTAGGGTCTAAAAATGTCTTACATGTCATGATTCATCTAATTCAACTATCACTATCAGATAAAGAATCATCAAGGTGTAACGAAGTGATTTTTCGTTACTAGCAAATTTCCCAAAATTACAGTTTTCATATTCCTATTTAAAGCTAATAGTCGTCAACAAGTCGAATAAATCGAAGGTATTTCGATTTATTCGGCAAAGAGCTCACCAGGGTACAGATAAATTTAATTTATTAATTTTTCCATTTTTCCATATATGTATAAAAACACGTATGTCGACCGCGGTCGCTGGTTATCTGTAACGTTGCAGTTTTTTTCGCGTGTTGATGTGTTTTTCTAACGCTCGATTCGGACCCGGGACGACGGCAGGGATTGCGCCGACATTATTCCAGACCAGCGCTGGAAAAATAGTGCCGATAGAGAAATAGAGTCTGACCAATCCGCAGGCCCCTTGGGCTCCCCCCTCTGGAAAATATCCCCAAAATCACGGCACATGACGTACTCACATACCGAACATATAAATTCGCGGTGCGCAGCAATTAGGCATTCATTCCGCATTATAGATTCATTCCGCATTAATTGATCGATTATAGATTCATTTTCCGAGTTTCATTAGTTATCATTCATTTTTCCGCTTAGAATTCCGCTCGTATTGTAAAAATTCCGAAATTTTAACTCTCCGAGATATAATTTATTATCAATCCGTAGAAATACATTTTTGGCGCTCTAGTTCCTCGGAACTGAGTGCTTATCAATTTGCCCAAATGTCTGTAATTTTGGAATATTTCGATGAAAATGGTCTTAAACGATTTGGTTCGACTCACTGATCAAGAATCCGTGGTCGGAATTTATTCTGTCCGGCCGGTCCGGCCGGCCGGCCGGTCCGGCCGGCCGTAGGCACGATAGCTCTCGAACGGAATGAGCTAGAGAGTTGAAATTTTCAGAGTAGGTTTGGGGGATGAATATCTCGGCTAAGTTCGTTATTGGGCAAAATCGGACAGACGGTTTCGGAGTAACAAAAAAAAAAAAATTTTTTTACGAAACAAATTCCAAATCAAATTTTTTTTAATAAGCAGTTTTATCATAAGAATCCATTCATATCATTTTCAACTCTAACAAGCTAATACTTTCGGAGATATGATTTTTTAAAATTTCAATGTAGATCGTATTTCACAGATTGATATAATTATTATTCTATGTATGAATTCTCATAATGTCAACTAAATCGATACAAGTTCTCGAAGTTCCGACCTCGGGAATTTTCCTTGCTAAAAGTCTGTCTGAGAAACGTCAAAATGAATCCGTTAGACGGGGTGCGGGAAATTTTTCGCAACGAAATGGCCGTTCTAGGCAGTTTTCGGGACTGAACGTTGACGAGAAGCGAAGATAAGGGTAAAAAACGGTCAAATAAACCTCCATGTGGCGATTTTATGTCGAAAAGTGAAAATTAAGAATATCTATCCGCGGTTAGTACCGACGTTTTATTCTAATACCGGAGATCGAGAGGATCCTTCGAGGAGTCCGATAGTGTAGATGTATAGATAGTGGATATCTCGGTTTCGGACGAGGGAAGGCGGGTTCGAAGCCCATCAAGGGAATTATACTTTTTCGTGTTTTTTTTTCAATTTTTATCGCAATATTAACTTCGAATAACGGTATATCTGCCGACTTTAAGTAAGGGTGTTTTCCTTTTTTTTTTCTGAGCATATATCGCTGAAAATAAACCATTACTATACGGGGTGTTCTTTTTTTCACGGCACAATTTGCCACGATTGAATTGATTCGTGCCACAAACAAACCGTTATCTAAATAGGAACCTTGGATGGATTCTTATAATGTATTTTTCGGAAATCTCTATACAGGGTGTTTTTCTTTTAATGTCAATTGCAGATTGCTGTTTTTAACGCTATGAACATACCCTTTCATTTTTTCGTGTTGGAAAATATACTTTCGAGGCATACATCGTTGGAAATAAACCATCACTATACAGGGTGTTCATTTCCTCGCGGCATCGATTATTTTCAAATGCAAGCGTTTTAAGTAAAATGTCACTTCGAGATTTCTATCGCGAGGAGAATTCTCAACTTTGTAAAACCGTTGCGAAATGATAACCGCTGCTATACAGGGTGTCTTAAGAAATATGTCAACTCCGAAACTTTACGTGTATGTATTTCAGTGGAACCCAAGGCGGCTCAGATTCACAATTGGACCCTGTAGGGGGCGCTAAAATCGATGTATAGGAACTCGGAAACAGGCGGATCGATTTTGATGAAACTCTGTGATTTTCTTTCGGCGTATCTCTGATTCACAATAGCATCCTGTAGGGGCGCCCCGATCGATCTATAGGAAACGGCTCGAACGATTTCGATTAAACTTTGTGTGCGTATTTGAATGGGCCTCAGAGTCACAATAGGAACTCGGTAGATAGCACTGTGTTCGGTTTATAGACTCTCGAGAACGACCGGACCGATTTCGTTGAAACTTTCTGTGTGTGTGTGTCTGAGGAAGTCTCGGAAAAATGTAGATCTACCGGAAAATGTAGATCTATCGGAAAAATGTAAATCTACCGGAAAAATGTAGATCTGCCGGAAAAATGTAGATCTACCGGAAAAATGTAGGTCTACTGGCTAGGTAGATCTGCGGGCCCACTAGTTATTATTCTATCTATGAATTCTCATAATGTCAACTTGACAGAAGGGAATATTGTAACTTCAAAAATATTGGGGTTGAAATACTCGTATTTTAGCGATGCAACGGGGACCTCAACCGAAAATGTTTGAAAATATTACGTAAATATTGAAAGCATAATTCTGTAGTTTGGTGAACGTAGATCAGGAAATTTTTGATCGATTACAAGGTAATTTATTATTACTTATCTAATAAACCATTATTTGAATTGAATTTCCTTTATGATGCAGTGATATCATATGAATACATTGATATAATTCACAACTCTGAGAAACCAATACCAGATATAATTTGTCTGTTTGAACTAGAGCGCCAGAAAGCTCCTGTCCACAGGGCTTGAACCCATTTTTTAGTTTATATTTTTCCGTAGAATTTCTCTTTTTATTTTTATTTCATTTTTGGGTAAATTAAATTCAGTTGGTGCAAGTGAAAATACCTGGTGAGTACGCTGTGGTAGGTTTGAAGATTCGTTTATTCGGCGATCTGTGTTCCGATCTGAATTTATTCCTTTCCCTGCTACACAATAATTGTTGTGTAGTTACCACCGGGGGTGTCGCTCACATTTCGTTCTTGATTGCCTTCTCCGTTGAGGTATCCTCGCTTTGTAGGCCTTCGACACGAAATAAAAGACACAACCGAGAACCCCTCAGAACATTTGGTTGAGGCGAGCATTAGGTCAGTCGCTGGCCCAGTGTTCCTTGACCCGGTGCCTGAGCTTCACCATTCCGACTCCCGAAAGAAAATACCCCTGTTGTTGCATACAACGTATTTTCCGACCGAGAACACTAGCCGACTTCGTATATTCGACCTATCATAATTTGATTATTCCATATTCGCCTGAAAACGCTTGGTGTGCTCTCACCTATTTGCTTACTTGCTCTATCCGTTTCAGCCGCTATATTAATAATTCTTATTCATTTGCTTTCATAGAAATTAATCAAGTTCATCATTTGCTATTCCATTCGTAGTCAATTCTTATTATCACCTATTAGCGAGCTGTTCTTTGCATTTCCAGGTCCCGCTTTGTATATCATATTTCCGTACATTTTATTTGGATGAAACTTTTAATTTAATTTGATATACGGGGTGGGCCTTATCTAACTGTTGATTGCTGACTTTGCTTATTTGAAATTACATTTCCAGGAACTATTCTGTGTATCGTATTTCGACTCGGTCAATTTATACCGAAACATTTAATTGACATCGATATACAGGGTGGTCCTTGTTTTACTGTTGATTATTGACTTTACTTATTCTGAATTGCATTTGCCGTACCTATTCTGTATATCCTATTTTAACTCGGTCAATTTATACCGAACCATTCAATTGACGTGGATATACAGGGTGGTCCTTCTTTTACTGTTGATTCTTGATTTTATTTATTCTGAATTGCACTTACCGTAACTACTCTGTGTATCATATTTCGAATCGGTCAATTTATACCGAAACATTTAATTGACATTGGTATACAGGGTGGTCCTTGTTTTATTTTGGTTTCTTCACGTCATTTATTTTGAATTGCTACTGCCGTAACTACTCTGTATATCTTATTTGACTCGGTCAATTTATACCGAAACACTTAACCGACATCGATATACAGGGTGGTCCTTGTTTTATTATTTCTTCTTCACATAACTTACCATTGACTTTCATTTGCCGTAACTACTTTGTATATCATATTAGAACCCCGTCGATTATTACCGAAATACTTAATTGATATTGATATACAGGGTGGTTCTTGTTTAATTACCGATTCTTAACATTTTGATTTGCATTTGCCGTAACCGCTTTGTGTATCACAGTTCATTGGTGTCACATTTAACCGACACATTCCATTTATAGTGATATACAGGGTGGATCATATTTCCGACGTCAGCCACACCGGTGTCCATTATTGAGTAACTGCCTTTCTGGTCAGACATATAGCCGTCTGCCGTTTGATTTCATTCTTGGACACTACGCTGTATATCGCTTTCTTATATTGATTTTCATTCCGACCGATATACAGGGTGCGAGTTCTATTGTTGGACACTGGTGAATCTGAACAGGTTTTCATCTGACAAGTTGTTTTTACTGTTTTGCTTTTCTCCTCTTACCTCTCTGCTCTGACACTGTATATAACTGATATTACTGATTTGGAGTTTGTGTGAATATATTGTAAATAAAGTTGTACATAATCCTTTTGCGTTTTATTGATTATTATTACACAGTGTCAGAGTCCTTTTTCAGTGAAAGAATATATATCATTGCATCGCTGATATCTTAGATCAAACAGAGCCCTTCTCCAACTGTTTAAAGGTTACCCAGGGATTATTATTTTCAGTGATCGATTCTGTCAAGGAGTTGCAACCTTGCAAAACCTATTGCAACTGGCGCCCGAGTAAGTTTTGGATAGTAAGTTTCACCGCTCCGGAGAAAAGGTCGTCACAAATTGGCGCCCGAGCAGGGACTTCATTCTTTCATCAACGATCCGAGAAGAGGAGAGGAAGTTAGAAGCAGACATGGAAGTCAACAGGCTTAGGGCCGAGCAGTTAGTATGGGAACTCGAAGCCCGCGGATGCGTGGCTGGCAGAACTGTCCATGAGAATCGGGCTGAACTTAGGAAAGTTTTGACTCAGCAGGTGCCTTACTCTACAAGGCACAGAAACACCGAGGAGGAATTACACAATGTTCATCGAATCCTGGGGTCTTTGGTGGAGGAGATTCGAGACTTCGACGAGGACAACGCTGTTAATGAGGATGTCCGTATTAGGAGCCGATTGGTCCATGTCCGCAACCGCATTGAGCTGGTCAGACCCAGCACCGAGGAGGAACAGGACAGATTGGACGATCTGAAGTCGGTTCTGGCACAAGGGTACGAGATGCTGAAGGATGCCAAAACACTCGCAGAGGCGAGGAGGTTCCTTCAGACGCCAGTAGGAGAAGCTGCCAGGGAACGAGAACATCCTGAAGTGGATGACTTTGCCCGAAGAGAGCGAGAAGTCGACTTGATTTCATTGGATGACCCCCCGGAACCAAACTATCGGAGGACCACGGCCCAGGAATCACAGGAAGTTAGGACCTTCCACCAGGGAACTCCAAGTCCAGCAAGGAATGCAGGAGACTCGAGGAACCCTGATGAACTGCACGAAACAGGTGCAGCTCAGCAGTCGGAAATCTTCCAGAGGACCGGATTGACCCCCGGTTTCCTCCAGCGTCTGCGAGAGCGAGCCTGCGATGCCGTCCGGAGGCGCCTGGACCTCACCAGCCCTCTAGGTGAACCAAGCCGAAGAAATGGGCTCGCCATAGCCGAGTCCACCAGGAGGGTGTCATTTCCTTTCCTGGAACCTGAGGAGTTAGACTGCTCTGCCCACCACAGTCCAGTAACGAGGGACGTCCGGCAGGAGCAAGGGGTACAGGAACGAGCAGAGCATGAATCTCGGACAGGACACCCCCCGGTATCTCACCACGGAGGACAGAAAGTATCTGATCCCGATATGAGTAAAGGTAACCAGAGCGGCCCCAATACTAGGACTTGGTCACCGGACCGCCCGTCCATACCGGTCTACAAATGGAACGTTCACTTCGACGGATCTTCCAGCGTGAATAGTTTCCTGGAGGAGGTCGAACAGTTGGCCGAAACTCGCAGTGTGACTCACCGATGCCTGTTTGAGTCTATCTTCGAACTCTTGAGGAAGGATGCCAGGGACTGGTATATCCCTAGGCGAGGTTCATTCCAGGATTGGAATGACTTCAAAAACCAACTGCGTGAGGCGTTCTTACCACTTGATTATGAGGAGAACCTATTGGACGAGATAAGGAAGCGAACTCAAGGACAGGGGGAAAAGTTGTTGCTCTTCGTCACCAGGATGCAGAATCTCTTCCTGAAGCTGACAACGAGGAGGCCTTCTGAGGAGGAACAGGTGAACATGATAAAGAAGCGCCTGTTACCATCCCTCCAGACAGCCCTTGCCTTCCAGGACACGCCGACATATCAGGACCTTTTGGAAAAGGGAAGAGTGTTCGAGTTGGTGCAATGGCACGTGGATTGTTATGAACCTCCTCCAAGCCGGAAGGGTTTAATCGACGAACCACACCTGGTGTACGAAAACTCGCAACCGAAGATGGCAAGGAACCTCTTCGTCAGTTCTTCCCAGCAAGGGACGAAGGGACAGCAACAGCCGCCATCACCCAAGTCCTCACCACTAACCCAGGTCAGGGTACCGAACGAGAAAGGATCAGTGAGTCCAACCACCGCTAGATTGAGGGAAACAGGACATCCACCGGAAGATATACATTTCAGCAACACCCGACGTCAATGTTGGAGATGTGGAAAGATAGGACACATGAGAAGCGAATGCCGTTCCAGACCAATATTGTTTTGCTCTCGCTGTGGAAAACGAGGAGTCTTTTCGAGAGATTGTCACTGTCAGAATGCAAGGAGCAGACAGTTTCCCTCCCCTGCATCCGCAATAGAGCCGAAACCGTGTTCCCGAGAAAACCGTCCGATCATCACCGTGTACATAGGAAATGAACCTGTCGAGGCCCTGCTAGACACCGGAGCAACGAGATCATTCTTGAGTCAGGCGACCGCAGATGTATGTAAGAATATGGGGGTGTTTCCAACCCGGGTCACAGACATGTTGGCAGCCGTCGCTGATGGTACTTCAGTCGCCGTCGAGGAATCCTACAATCCAAAGTTGAAGATTGGTAGTGAACTGGTTGATGCTAGATTGAATTTGGTTCCCCACCTGCCGATGGATGTGATTCTGGGTATGGACATACTAGCCTCCCATGATTTCCGTATCGACTTCCGGACTTCACGATGCTTCCTCAAGGGAGAACCGCTGAAGAGGCCCGCAGATCCCTCCACGACACCACCGAAATCACCGGCCGAAGAAGTTTCAAAGGACCCATGGGATAACGTGATTCATTATGGGGTAAGAATTAATGAACCATTACTAATCTCCACCGATTTTCAGAGTAATATGGGCCAGACCGAGAGGGGGATGATCGACGCCAGACTGCTCGATTCACCCATCCAGGCCACCGACGACCTAGTAGAGAGCCAGTATGAGCGTTGGTTCGAAGACCAGGGCAAGAACCGAAGTACCCAGAGTGCCCCAGTCGACGCCAGCTACCACAGACAGTCCGAGACGAGGGAAGGAAGACATCCAGCCCATGACGGATCTCTGACGCCAAGGACGAGAATAGGGCATCCACCCACTAAGGCCACTGTCAGGACCAAGGGACACACCCACGCGAGGTTCAGCAACCGGAACTTTGAAGAGGAGCCCAGTCCACGACCGATAGAAGGTCCATCGTCATCTACTAAGGTCCCTACTACCCGAAGAGGAAACCGCCATCATAGAAGAAGAGCATCCAGAGCCATCCACCGAAGTCAACCACCCCGATATGTAGAGCTCGACGCAGCAACCTGTTGGCGCTGTGGAGAAATTGGACATTCAAGGAATAAATGCACCGGGACACCCCGGTTATTCTGCTCGAGATGTGGCCTGTTGGGAGTCATGTCCAGAGAGTGTGATTGCCAACGTCGTAATCCAGCTGGAAGGGTGAAAACCCGCACGGCCAAGTTGGGGATGTTCGCCACGAAACATCCTAATTCACACCAGGAAGAAACCTTCCCTAAGACCAGGACGCCGAAACCCGAAGAAAGAAGACCAGCAGTCAAGAGGACCACCATCAGCCCCGACCGGCGGAATGCCAGGAGATCCATCGGCGTGCAGTGCAACATCATGCGAGCAGCGCCCTATCCCAGGCCGCTGGCCCTAGCGGTGCAGCCTCAGGTGTTCTTCACCGTATGCGAATAGAGTAAGAGCGGTGGGTGAGAGAGAGGTTTGGAAAAAAAAACTTCGTTTTTTTTTCTTAAGAAGTGAGGGGGGTGTGTAACGAAGTGATTTTTCGTTACTAGCAAATTTACCAAAATTACAGTTTTCATATTCCTATTTAAAGCTAATAGTCGTCAACAAGTCGAATAAATCGAAGGTATTTCGATTTATTCGGCAAAGAGCTCACCAGGGTACAGATAAATTTAATTTATTAATTTTTCCATTCAGCGCAATGAGAAATATAATTCGAATTATTTAAGGTCAAACTCAAATTCGGTCCTATGTATAAAAACACGTATGTCGACCGCGGTCGCTGGTTATCTGTAACGTTGCAGTTTTTTTCGCGTGTTGATGTGTTTTTCTAACGCTCGATTCGGACCCGGGACGACGGCAGGGATTGCGCCGACATTATTCCAGACCAGCGCTGGAAAAATAGTGCCGATAGAGAAATAGAGTCTGACCAATCCGCAGGCCCCTTGGGCTCCCCCCTCTGGAAAATATCCCCAAAATCACGGCACATGACGTACTCACATACCGAACATATAAATTCGCGGTGCGCAGCAATTAGGCATTCATTCCGCATTATAGATTCATTCCGCATTAATTGATCGATTATAGATTCATTTTCCGAGTTTCATTAGTTATCATTCATTTTTCCGCTTAGAATTCCGCTCGTATTGTAAAAATTCCGAAATTTTAACTCTCCGAGATATAATTTATTATCAATCCGTAGAAATACATTTTTAGTTTATATTTTTCCGTAGAATTTCTCTTTTTATTTTTATTTCATTTTTGGGTAAATTAAATTCAGTTGGTGCAAGTGAAAATACCTGGTGAGTACGCTGTGGTAGGTTTGAAGATTCGTTTATTCGGCGATCTGTGTTCCGATCTGAATTTATTCCTTTCCCTGCTACACAATAATTGTTGTGTAGTTACCACCGGGGGTGTCGCTCACATTTCGTTCTTGATTGCCTTCTCCGTTGAGGTATCCTCGCTTTGTAGGCCTTCGACACGAAATAAAAGACACAACCGAGAACCCCTCAGAACATTTGGTTGAGGCGAGCATTAGGTCAGTCGCTGGCCCAGTGTTCCTTGACCCGGTGCCTGAGCTTCACCATTCCGACTCCCGAAAGAAAATACCCCTGTTGTTGCATACAACGTATTTTCCGACCGAGAACACTAGCCGACTTCGTATATTCGACCTATCATAATTTGATTATTCCATATTCGCCTGAAAACGCTTGGTGTGCTCTCACCTATTTGCTTACTTGCTCTATCCGTTTCAGCCGCTATATTAATAATTCTTATTCATTTGCTTTCATAGAAATTAATCAAGTTCATCATTTGCTATTCCATTCGTAGTCAATTCTTATTATCACCTATTAGCGAGCTGTTCTTTGCATTTCCAGGTCCCGCTTTGTATATCATATTTCCGTACATTTTATTTGGATGAAACTTTTAATTTAATTTGATATACGGGGTGGGCCTTATCTAACTGTTGATTGCTGACTTTGCTTATTTGAAATTACATTTCCAGGAACTATTCTGTGTATCGTATTTCGACTCGGTCAATTTATACCGAAACATTTAATTGACATCGATATACAGGGTGGTCCTTGTTTTACTGTTGATTATTGACTTTACTTATTCTGAATTGCATTTGCCGTAACTATTCTGTATATCCTATTTTAACTCGGTCAATTTATACCGAACCATTCAATTGACGTGGATATACAGGGTGGTCCTTCTTTTACTGTTGATTCTTGATTTTATTTATTCTGAATTGCACTTACCGTAACTACTCTGTGTATCATATTTCGAATCGGTCAATTTATACCGAAACATTTAATTGACATTGGTATACAGGGTGGTCCTTGTTTTATTTTGGTTTCTTCACGTCATTTATTTTGAATTGCTACTGCCGTAACTACTCTGTATATCTTATTTGACTCGGTCAATTTATACCGAAACACTTAACCGACATCGATATACAGGGTGGTCCTTGTTATATTATTTCTTCTTCACATAACTTACCATTGACTTTCATTTGCCGTAACTACTTTGTATATCATATTAGAACCCCGTCGATTATTACCGAAATACTTAATTGATATTGATATACAGGGTGGTTCTTGTTTAATTACCGATTCTTAACATTTTGATTTGCATTTGCCGTAACCGCTTTGTTTTTTTTTTTTTTTTTTTTTTTTTTTTTTTTTTTAACCAGCAGAAACCTTTTATAGGCGAACCTTGAACGGAACAGTGTGGGAGTCCATCTTCTCCTGAAGATGTTTACCTCACTAAAACTCCTGTCTCCATCAGGGCGTCGATGGGTGTTTTGAGTTAGTATTCAATACTTTTACTCATGTTGTCTCTATTTTTATTTCCTTCTTGAATGTGTTGTTGAAGTGTTACCTCTTCACTTCGTTAGATGTCGGTTTCTTCATTGTCCTCCGACAGGTAATAGTGCCAATTTTGGCCGTTTGATCTTTGTGGGTTCTTCTGGGTCATAGTCCAAAGCTTCTCTAAGTGTTGGGTTCGTGTGGCGTTCTGTGTTTTCCAGGATCCTCTTGTTCCTCTGTCGTATCTGTTCTTCTATCGTGCTCACCTCTAGGTCTTGCCGGATGTTTCTATTCCTGATGAACCAGGGCGCATCAGTTATCTGTCTCAGGAGTTTGTTCTGGGCTGTTTCCAGTTTCTTCATGTGGCTTTTTGCTGTCTGTCCCCATGCAGTTGAACAGTACAACATGCGTGGTACAATTATTGACTTGTATAAGCGTAACTTGTTGCTTATACTGAGTTTATTGTTTCTAGCAATTAGCGGATACAGTTCTATTTTTCTCACAGCAACTTTCTGCATAATATAATCGATGTGGTCTTTCCACGTGATTTTTCTATCAAATATTACACCCAGATATTTGATTTTGGCTTTCCAGGGAATCGTTTCTCCGTCTATCTCTATTTCTTCTGTGGGTAATGTTCTTTTCTTGCTGAATACAATAGCCTGTGTCTTTCCTGCATTCACTTTTATTTTCCATTTCTCCATCCATTCCAGGATGATGTCAATTGCCGTCTGTGCATATCGGGTTCCTAGGTTCAAGTTCCTTGAGTGTGCCAGGATTGCGGTGTCATCTGCGTATGTGAACACTTTTGTGTCGTTGGGGAGTCCATTCGGTATATCTGCGGTGTATAAATTATACAACTTCGAAGATAGTACTCCTCCTTGTGGAACTCCTCCTGTTATGGGAGTTTTTCGGGATCTATTCCTTCCAAATTTCACTTGGAACGATCGGTTCTTCAGGTATTTTCCAATTATCTTTATGATTGGTAGGCTTATATTGGCTTCTTTCATCTTGAATATCAATCCTTCATGCCACATCTTGTCGAATGCTTTCGAGACATCTAGGAATGCTGCCACGTTCACGTGTTTTCTGTTTATGTTGTGGATTATGTTTTCCGTCAGTCTTAGTGTCTGGAGTTCTGTTGAGTGTCCAGCTCTGAATCCATATTGTTCTGGTGGGATCACTTTCTTCTCTTCCAGTTCATCTTCTAATCGTCGTAGTATCAATTTCTCTACCAGTTTTCCTAGTGTGCATAGCAAGCTTATCGGTCGGTGGTTCTGCGGGTATAGTTGGTCCTCTCCTTGCTTCGGGATCATGATCACTGTGGCATTCTTCCAGGCTTCAGGGAAGTATAACAGTCTTAATATGCCGTTGCAGATGTTCACGATGAATTCCAGGTATTCCATCGGAAGGTGTCGTAGTTGAGTGTTGTTTATTCCATCTTCACCGGGTGCACTCTTCTTTTTAAGGTGTTTGATTTCTTCTTTCACCTCGTCGATTGTTGTAGGTCTTATTCGTTCATCTGTATCTGTTTGCAGTATTCGTGCTGCTGTTCTTTCCACTTCCTCTTCGAAATCGATGTGTCGTCTGGGGTGCGATGCGGTGCAAATTGCAGCTCTAGCGTCTCAGCAAATGCGTTCGCTTTTTCTTCGTCGGCGTATACTATGCCATTTACCCCGTGTAAAGGCCGTGATCTGTTGCACCTTTTCTTCAGGATTCGATTTAATCGCCACATTGGTTTATAGTGGGCGTCTTGTTCTTCGCAGTCTTCGTTGATGCTTTCAAGTAGCACTTGCCATTTCTCGTTCCTGTACTTCTTTATTTCTTCTTTGACTAAGTTTGCTAGTCTGTTGGCCTCTCTCTTATCTTCGGGATAAAGTGTTCGTTGTGCTATTCTTCGTGCTCTATTTTTGTTCCTGATTAGAGCTTTCAATTCAGGGGGTAGTTTGTTGACGTCTTTGGCACACTTCTTGATTGTTTTCGTGGCTTTTCCTAGTGAATTTTGAATTTCCTTGGTCACTTTGTTTACTTCTAGTTCGATGTCGGTGGTAGTTCGTAGATCCGGTGGAACTCTCTCGGTATTCTTCAGTATTTCGGTGAATTTTCTCCAGTCGATTCTTCTTTCTTCCTGTTGTTGAGGTATTGAGTTCCAGTGATCCAGTGTAAGAATAACTGGATTATGATTGGAGCTCAGTACCGCCTCGGTGTCTATGGTGGTGGGTTGATTGACGTTATTCGTAATAAAAATGTCTAAGAGATCTGGTCTACCTGTTGACCCGTAGAACGTCGGTCTGTCCGGTCCGATTACCGAATAATTATTTGATTCCGCGTGAGCCGCTAATGTTCTGCCGCGCGTAGTAGTTACTCTGGAGTTCCAGATGCTGTGTTTAGCGTTCAAGTCACAGCCTAAAATTATTTCGTTGGGCGAAGGGAACATTTCGTCCAAGTCGGAAGTTAAAAGTGTTTTTCTAGGCGCGTTATATGCGGCTATGACAGTTATTGTTCTGTTGCCAGCCATATATATGTTAACCGCGGCGTTTTCTAAGTTTTCCGTATTGAAATTATTAATCCGCTGGTGCGCTATGGAGTTCTTAACGAGTACGGCTACTCCGCCTCCTTGATTTGTTCGATCACTCCGGTATATCGCGAAGTTCGGTAGAGCTAAATGAACTTGGGGGTCGAGCTTTGTTTCGCTCAGTAACGCCACGTCGATATTTTCTTCGGATAAATAATCCCCAAGCTCTAGAATTTTGTTCCTGATGGAATTCGCGTTCCACGCAAGTATCTTTAATGATCGCGGTTTTGATTTATCCAAGACGACTGGCTATCTTGGTCATCAGCACTGTCATTTGTGCCAACATCTCTGCGACTTGATTAGGACTTGTATTTGTTTTCGTACTCTTTTCCGGCGTTGGTTTCGCGGATTGTTTTGCTGCTGAGAGGTAAGATTTACCTTCAACAACTCTGCTTTCCCGAATAATTCTTTTCGGTTGACTTTGGGTCGATGTTTTGGGGGTATTTCCCGGATAATATTTGCACCCACGATAATTAGCGGGGTGAGCAAGCTTGCAGTTGGCGCACACTGCTGGGGTATTTGTGGGTTTCGCGCATTCATTGGACCAGTGTCCTTCGCCGCATTTAACACATCGCGGGAGGATGTGGCAAGTCGATTGAGTATGGCCATAATTTTGGCAACGGTGACACTGAAGGTGTCTCTTCGTTGACCTCTGCGGCTCTACTCTGATTGTGAAGAATCCTAAATAATTCATTTTGAAGATGTCTTTGCTGTCGTCCGTTTTCGGCAGCTTGACCAGCATGAGCGGAAACACATGTTTGACACCTGCTTCCCGTTTATAGAGTTGGGTTACTTGGATTACTTTGAATCCCTGGTCGGTGAGTTGTTGGAATACGGATTCTTCCGTCTCGTGCGACGGGATTCCGCGAATGACTACCCTTAATACTTTCTCGTCATCACGAGTGTAAGTATAAAACTGTTGTCCGTGCCTTTCAAGGCCTTTCGTCAGTTTACGGTGATCGGCTTCTGTCTCTACGTGGATGTGCAGCGCGTTGCTGTTTTCCGTGGCGTATTTGATTTTAATATCGTCGTTCTTTGCTAAACTGGCAATGGCGGGGAATGACGCTTTGTTTAAAATTTTGATTGGTGGAATTCTCTTCACCGGGATCTTTATGGGGGTAACAGTGGTCTGACTGACCGGAAGTGGAGGGAAGTTAATCAAATTTGAATTCCTAGAGTTCCTTCTCGAATAGGAAACTCTGGGATTGCTGTCGGTAGCAGGGGTATTGTCATTCACGATAACAGACTCTGTTGACATGAGCATGTCGTCATTATCGTCTTCATTTTGAAGAACATCAAATCTGTTTGATGTTCTTACCGGGGAATTTGAGTCTTGGCGTTGAACGCGGGGTCTTTTTGCGCGTATGTTCTGGGGAACATCGCGTTATAGTTTTGCCCAAATGTCTGTAACTTTCGAATATTTTGACGAAATTGGTCTCAAACGATTCAGTTCGACTCCCCAATGAAGAATTCGAGGTCAAATTTGATTCTGTCCGGCCGGCCGTCCGGCCGTCCGGCCGTCCGGCCGTCCGGCCGTTGCCACGATAATTTGAGAACGAAAAGAGCTAGCGACTTGAAATTTTCAGGGTGGATGGCGCATCGCAATACGACGGACAAGTTCGTTAATGGGCATAATCGACCCAGTGGTTTCCGAGTAATAATTTTGTTTTCAACCAATATAAATCCGATCGAATTGAAACTTGGTGAGTAGTTGTAGAATATGAACCTAAGCACGTTTGTAAAATTTTGGGCGAATCGTGCGGCTAGAAAATTTTAAAAAAATTATTAAAAAATATTTTTGTTGTCATGATAACCTGAGAACGGAAAGAGATAGCGGCTTGAAAATTTCAGGTTAGGTTGTGCATCTGAATGCGACATTTGAGTTTGTTTATGAGCATAATCGGCCAAACGGTTTCAGAGTTATAGCCATCTGAAATTTTCTGAAATTTGGTGGTTTTTTTTTCCTCATTAACTCGAAAAATACTAAACCGATTGAATTGAAACTTGGTTATTAGTTGTAGAATGCCAACGCGAAAATGTTTGCAAAATTTGGTGAGGATAGCATTCGTAGAAAATTTTTAATAAATCATTGAAAATAAAAAAAAAAATTCTATATATCAGTAACTATCCGTTCGAAATTGCTGAAATTTTGCAAGAGCGTTCAAAACCTAACTCTTCTGCCAAGTTTCAAGTTTTAACACAATCGGTTGAATATTGTTGGAGATTCGAGCATTCTTGTGTGAGTTCAGTAAATGGGTGACCGTTGCCTCGATAACTTTCGAACGAAAGAAGATAGGGACATGTAATTTTCAGGGTAGGTTGCGTATCCGAAAAGGAGAGTTGAGTTTGTTTTTGGGCATAATCGGTTTAACGGTTTCCGAGTTATATCCACCTGGAATATTATTTCCTTGATAACTAAAAAAAATAAGATTCGATTGAATTGAAGCTTGGTAACTAGTAGTTGAAAATCAGCATAAAGACGTGTTTAAAATTTTGTAAGAACCGTACCCCTAGAAAATTTGAAAAAAATGACGAAAAAAAAAAATTTAAGAACCGCACCCCTAGAAAATTAAAAAAAAATCACGAAAAAAAAATTGGTTCAAGCACTGACGTGAAGTCAGAAGCTTTTGCGCGTATGTTCTATTGTCCATTCTTCTGTATTGGACACCCTTAATCGAATTTACCATGGTTAATTATGTTGTCCATTCTCCTGTATTGGACACTTAATTCGAATTTACCATGGTAAATTCGAAATAAGAGTGTCCAATATAGGAGAATGGACAACATAATTAACCATGGTAAATTCGATTAAGGGTGTCCAATACAGAAGAATGGACAATAGAACATACGCGCAAAAGCTTCTGACTTCACGTCAGTGCTTGAACCAATTTTTCGATTTTCCGTTTTCTCAAACGCATTTTTATTGAGAGGGAAACCTAATTTTTCCGCTATTAGCACGAACAGCTTGGCTAGCGTTTCGCGGTCTCCCGCTATCGTTTCAATAAACGATTTCGCGGTAGAGCCGGCCATTTTCGAATTTTAGTTTCTCAGTAGATAGGGGGTTATATAATCAATATCATATTTTCAATAAAAAATAAAAAAAAAAATATTAAAATATCACAGTCGTAAGACTCACCTGTAGTTTCCTGTGGAACCAACGATCCGAAGATCTGGACTCAACACATCACTACAAACATCACTAACTTGTCATCAGTACCCGTAACGGGTCGATCGAGTCGGCTAACCCGTCAGACGGGTTGAACTTAACAGCACTGCACACTGGTACGGGAGCGCATGCGCACTGATCGGACGAGCACTGAACTGACGTCTGCACTGGACGAAGCCACGACGGAGACTCGTAACCGCTTTGTGTATCACAGTTCATTGGTGTCACATTTAACCGACACATTCCATTTATAGTGATATACAGGGTGGATCATATTTCCGACGTCAGCCACACCGGTGTCCATTATTGAGTAACTGCCTTTCTGGTCAGACATATAGCCGTCTGCCGTTTGATTTCATTCTTGGACACTACGCTGTATATCGCTTTCTTATATTGATTTTCATTCCGACCGATATACAGGGTGCGAGTTCTATTGTTGGACACTGGTGAATCTGAACAGGTTTTCATCTGACAAGTTGTTTTTACTGTTTTGCTTTTCTCCTCTTACCTCTCTGCTCTGACACTGTATATAACTGATATTACTGATTTGGAGTTTGTGTGAATATATTGTAAATAAAGTTGTACATAATCCTTTTGCGTTTTATTGATTATTATTACACAGTGTCAGAGTCCTTCTTCAGTGAAAGAATATATATCATTGCATCGCTGATATCTTAGATCAAACAGAGCCCTTCTCCAACTGTTTAAAGGTTACCCAGGGATTATTATTTTCAGTGATCGATTCTGTCAAGGAGTTGCAACCTTGCAAAACCTATTGAAACTGGCGCCCGAGTAAGTTTTGGATAGTAAGTTTCACCGCTCCGGAGAAAAGGTCGTCACAAAGGGAAGGAAAATTTGAAAAATTTTAAGTACTAGTATTTGCACATGTTTTTTGGGCCATACATTTGCAGGAGCCAATACACGGAATTTGTTTTCTTTTACAGGAACACATCGATCCTGTGCAATCTGAAATGAGAATATCCATTTCATAAAGAATATTTACGGATCTGATATTCGATATAATATTTACCTTTCCTACAACTGCAGTTGCTAAGGATAGATGTTTCCTTAGGTAGGATTGGCATCGTCGTTAATTTTGGCAGAAGTTTTCCATTTTCTACATACCACCCACTAAATATAGGATCCGGTAGAGATGGTCTTGGTACATTACTATTGATCCAAATTTTTGTCTGGTAATGGACTCGAAGGCTGTGTTGTCTCAAACTATCCAATTTTGGAGGTAATTTAATTATGGATCTTGAAGAAGCTATAGTATTCCCCTGAGCCTTTTGATACATTTCACATTTTCGTTTGTCGTATACAGATGGATTACAAATTCACAATATCATTGAATACTTCTTCTCTCAAAATCTTGAAAGTTCACTCTGCAGTATCTGCCCAGAATCTTCATCAATTTTCATTCTTTTCTTACCTTCTTCGACATTTTGACCGAATGAAGATGCCATGATGAGCGAAATGTGACTAACTTCATTCCAATAATGTTGTAACTCAAGAACCATTCATCCATTCTAGTACTATTTTTAGTTAATCCCACTATTCCTCCTGCAGCTTTGGAGTTTTTGTTGATATGCTCTAGCGCCTGATCTACAGAGAGTTGGTTAAAATTCCCAATCAAAAATTTAATGACGAAATTCCTATTTTTGAATTCATCATGTACTTCCGGTGCCATGTTTGAAAGTATTCAATGATATTGTTGAATTTGTAATCTGTCTGTATACGACAAACGAAAATGTGAAATGTATCAACAGGCTCAGGGGAATATTATAGCTTCTTCAAGATCCATAAGTAAATTACCTCCAACATTGGATAGTTTGAGACAACACAGCCTTCGAGTCCATTACCAAACAAATATTTGGATCAATAGTAATGTACCATGAACATCTTTACCGGATCCTATATTTAGTGGGTGGTATGTAGAAAATGGAAAACTTCTGCCAAAATTAACGACGATGCAAATCCTACCTAAGGAAACATCTATCCTTAGCAACTGCAGTTGTAGGAAAGGTAAATATTATATCGAATATCAGATCCGTGAATATTCTTTATGAAATGGACATTCTCATTTCAGATTGCACAGGCTCAATATGTTCCTGTAAAAGAAAACAAATTCCGTGTATTGGCTCCTGCAAATGTATGGCCCAAAAAACATGTGCAAATAATAGTACTTAAAATTTTTCAAATCTTCCTTCCCTTGATGATTCTTCATCTGATAGTGATAGTAGAATTAGATGAATCATGACATGTAAGAAATATTTAGACACTCACGAAGCCTCGATTAGCTTAATTGTGGATTTAATTCGATGGTTGTATCAAAAATGAACTGAAAATCGACATAGAATCGCACTAATTCGGCTAGTGATGTGAAATACTCGAGTTTTTAAGTTAGGGACAAATATCCTGGGAAAATGTCCGAAACTTTCCCCCAAGGTCGAGCATTTTGAGTATTTAAGTATTTACGGACATTGCGGAAAAATATGACAATCGTTACATGTTAAGTTAAAATATCAGGAAAATTTGAGCCATTTTAAGAAATTTTTCTAGGTCAATTGGAAATAACAAATAACTTATCATTGAATGAGTTATTATCGTGTTATTTTATTGTGTATAAGAGATAAAAGACAGGAGCCAGGTTCTGAATTAAGAATTAGTATTAGAAAAATCGATTTAATTAGACTGTTAAATAATAAAAATAAACTTGTTAAAAAAAAACTTTGTATAATTTCCCAATTGGCTCACAGATCGTTAAGAATCTTCGATCCAAGAAGAAAAGAATAAACTGTTTAAAACAAAACTCTGTATAATGGCATCACAAATCGTTAAGCATCTTCGATCCAAAACTAGAAAAAAATTAACTTCTTAAAAAAATTTTGTTAATTGGCATCTCAGATCGTTAAGCATCTTCGATCCAAGTAGAAAAGAAGAATAAATATCGGACAAAAATGAAAATTGTCTAGCAATTTTTAAGTAGAAAAGAAATTTATGATATTTATCCAGACATTTTCGATAATGTCGATAAATACTAAAAAACTCTAAATGTCGACTGTTTTTAGAAGTAATGATTATTTTCGGACATTTTTTAGTATTTATCAGAGGAGTATTTAAGACATTTTCCACACTCACAACACTAAATTCGGCAATTAAGAGCTGTCAAAGCTTCGTGAAACCCACCGTTAGTATCATAGATACCAACTATATACCTTCTCAATTCTTTTCCAGATTTTTGGTCTAGGATTCAGGAAATCTTGAAACTACTAATGAGAATGAGCGATGATTTAAAAAATGTGTTAATATTGGGTCACAAAATTGATTTATGAAGTAATGAATATAAGTTTGAACTCGCATATTTGAATATTTATTAACGAATTAACAAAATTAAATCAACTATCTATGAATTATACGTAAAAATTCTCATACATATAAAAATTTAAGGAATTTAAACAATATCTTCAAAATGTGCGTTTTGAATGCACGCAGGAATAGTACTGTAAAGTTGGTCGGATAGATATAACGAACCTTATGTGCATAAATCAAAGCTCAAATCCATAAGGTCGCCACTAACATGAACTAACGCTAGAAATTGCGCCTTACTAGCGTCTCCAGGTTCGGTTTCGGTTAATGGGAGTGAATAACACAATTTCTGATTTTTTGAGGAAACAGTTCTGGCTATTGTAATTTTGAAAGAATCATCTGAATCGTTGGTTTTCGGAGCAGACCTTTCATATAAAGCATTTTTTCGATAATCCTAACAGATCTCGAGTAAAACCGAGTGGAACGTAATAGTTAATATGGGTGTTCAGGGCAAGCGTTTATATCTTAAGGAATTCCATTTAAGAGCATTGTATCCGACTTTTTTGACAATTAATAAAAAATATTTCTGAATCGTATATTTCAACAGAAATTTGTGTGAGTGATTTTCACCATATATAGATGACCATGAACAGAAAAAAAATTTTTGTCAATTTTTGGAAAAATTCCCCCCACCCCTTCCTGCACACGACGATTTTTTGACGACCAGTTGAATTTACATTGTAAGGGTATGGAGAATGATACCCAGTGGTCTATACATTTTAGCAATGAAGGTCCCACGAAAATCTGATTTAGAGCTCTTTTCATGCCTTGTGAACTCTACTATATTGTGGCACACCTAAATCTATTCTTCCCTCACAAGCTCTAGCATTTTCATAAGGGAGATGAGTCGGGTAGTTGAGAAAAATTCATTCTAAAGATTTTATATTTATTCGAAAAATTTAGTTTATGAGAGATGAATCATTTTTCTCTGTGAATTGTCCCAATTGTTTGAGACATTACCAATATCTGATATGAAATAAGTCCTGAAATTGTCAGGAATATCCATTGTCATCAATGAAGAATGCCGGATTGAAGGAATATGAGATAAACATTTCTCTGACTGATTCACTTCGTCGAATCTTCAGGGAAAAATCCGTGTTAGGGCCAAACATTATGCAGGCAAATATCTGCTTCAATTACGTCTCCAGAATCAGGTTTCAAAAAGATACTCCATCGTGCACTGATGATCCCAAATGGATTTTCATCCACCCTTCTTTCCCTTGAGAGTCTGCAATTGAAAATTCTATTTGCTTCATTTTCAACACAATTTTAATGATTGTACTGCCACAAGAAGTACTTCTTCAGAGGAAATGCGCACCTCCAACAATAACATACAGAAGTTACTCTCCTTCTTCAATAAAAGATTTAGCAGATGGTAAATCAATTTTATTCTAGGCTACATTCTTTCCCAAAATTGAATCAATAAATAACCAATATCCACTGTTGAGAATTTTTAATTAGTATCCACTGAAAGCTAAAAGAACAACTGAATAGTATCCTTTGTAATTATAAAAATCACATCCACTATTGATGGAATAATGAATATTGATTTGTTCACATCGCGTTGCATTGTATTTAACTAATATGCACACAAAGCCAATCAGGTAAATAGGGAGAGTCTGGAAAAAATATTTACTACTAATACAACTTTACCAAAAGTATCCTGTATTGTGGAATCATATAGAGATTTCAGTGGATCACCAGTGGATAAAAATCGTATACGGTTGAGGCGAGCACCACCTGAGCCAATATAACCTTTCGGAATCTATAGTATTTTCTTTGAATATACGGTATCAACAAGTTTAAAAGGTCTTCAAAGTTGGAGGAAGACTTTCGCAGAAAAATGTAGTGGCATATTTACCACTCTCTTCTTAACCGAGATTTACCGTGTAACCTCTGTCTATCCCCCTGATCATCTATAACAAAAATGGATCTTCTATTTATTCATATCTTTAATGTCGAAATTTGATTTTGCTGAAAAGCGTAGGAAAACCAAGAACGGAGAATTATACCGTTACAATCGTTTCGGTTGGGAGAGAGCTATCCATCGATTTTCGATTGGCTGGTTTTTGCAGTGGGTGGAACCCTCAAGAAAAACTTTGAAACTGACGAAAAATTATAACAAAGCAATGAAAACGGTGCATTCTCGATGGATATATCCAGCCAATAAATCGACACGCGGGTCCAAAACAGCAATGATCAAGTATAATATCATTTTTTCGAAGTGCAATAAACCTCTCATCTTATACGATTCTACTTTCAGCCGACAGCACGGGATAGCTTTTTAACCCTTAAAAAACAGTTACCCGAAAAACGACAAATTCCACTTTCTCACGTTCTAGGAAATCGAATTCCAGTGACAAATAGATATCAAACTATTAGGAAGGGGCCTAATAAATTTAGACTCGGGCCGTTGTGAGTAATGGCAAAAAATGTGTGCCGTGGGAAACAACAACGCCAGCAAATACGCCGATATTTTCAGAACGCCTTTTCAGGAATCCACTTAGATATTCGTCATGAATTCTCTGTTATGTTTTCCAAGGGCTGACACCTCTTGGTTATCATTTGAGTTTTAGAGAGGAAAAAAGTAGATCTGAGCAATATCGGAATAATACGGTGGTTGTTCAATAAAATTCATCAAGAGTGTTTAGCAAGAAATTTGTTCCCAATGGTAGCATTGTGAAATGGTGTGAAGTTGCGTAATCGCATAACTCAGCGACTTCTTGTCGGAACAATTTGAGAACTTTTGTTACTTCTCTGGGAGGTTCAGGAGAGCTCTATTTCTCGTCCGAATATCCTCCACCTGTGATGCGCTCAGCGAAGTATCTGCGCTATCCCATGTGGAAATTTTCAAATATATCATATGGCGTACGAAATGGGGACATTCGCATTTACCTCTCACAGTGAGGTCCCTGCGATTTAGCATGAAGATATATTTGTACGATTTCAATTATGATTGGAATTCTACTTGCATATAGTTAGAACTAGCTGACCCAGCGAACTCTGTTCCGCCTTAGAGGCAATAAATAAGCAGATTTTAGATTTTATTATACACGTTTGTCATAAAATATAGATAGTATATATATATAATCATATATTTCTGCTTAACTGCGTCCAATTAATCATCTATCAATTTGCAACATTCGAAGATAATCGACGCCGCTTCTGCGGTCGCATAAGGTCCCTATTCAAATACATTATGAGAATCTATCTGAGGAACCTATTAAGTTAATGTTTTGTTTGTGGTACAAATCACTTCAATCGCATACAATTGTGCAATTAGAAAAAAAAACCCTGTACAGTAATGATTTATTTTCAATGATGTATCCTTCTAAAGTTTATTTTTTAACACAAATGAATGAAATTGTACGATTGTGGCATGGAAAACAGCAAGTTGCAATTGACGTTAAAGGAAGAACACCCTGTATGGAGATTTCGGACGAATACATTATGAGAATCCATCCAAGGTACCTATTTAGTTAATGCTTTGTTTGACACAAATCACTTCAATCACGTACAATTGTGCCATGAGAAAAAGGACACCCTGTAATAGTAATGCTTTATTTTCAATGGTGTATGCCTCGAAAGTTTATTTTTAAACACACATGACTAAAATTGTACGATTATGGCAGGAAAAACAGCAAGTTTTAATTGACGTTAAAAGAAAAACACCCTGTATAACACAAATAAGTATCCTATGTCCGTCTCCTGATTCTAAGCTACCTCCCCACCAATTTTGAGCCAAATCGGTATAGCCGTTCTTGAGTTATAAGTGAAGTAACTTACACGACTTTCTTTTATAACGTGTTATCGTTACATCAGACGTTCTTGGGAACCTCTGGCGCCAGTTATCCATTACATACCGTTAGCGATAACAGGAGATGAAGAATTTAGAACTAACCGGAGGTTTGTGTTGTATAATTTCCCGAAGAGCGCTTGACTTGCAACATCGACAACCCATATAGATTCTAGGAATTTCCCCAGAACGTTAGAAAGTTCCCAGGTAGACGGTTTTCATTTCTAAGAATTAGACGTTTTAATTGAATTCTGACTTACACGAATTGAGAATATATTGCGGTAGTTGACGAAATTCAGTAATTGCGGAAGTAAATACTGTCATAATTGTCAATAATTCTTCGAGTTCAATTGTAAATAAAGTGTAAATAGCAGAACAAGTGTTTTGTTGAAAACCAGAGATTTTAAAGGCAAATGTTAGGAAAGTAACTCAATCAGCCCCTAGGCGATTGATATAAAAATCATACATATTTATGTTAATAACTGCTCATTGCGAGTTACTTGGGAAAATTTCACATAAAGTAGTATTTGTGATATTTGCAATCACTGTCAATGGTAATCAAATCAAGAAGTTCCCATTTATTTCACAGGATTTCACTGACCTATCTATTGAATTCGGAGGAAATACCGAAAAAGACCAAAGATAATATTTTGTGTTAAAGAAACATCTTGGGAAGTGTTTGAAATGAATATTTTATGAAAATGAGCTGATCATCAAATAAAAAGTGTTTTAGTAAAAGTTTATTTCATGTAATGAGAAAATAGGATAACGCGGGTAGTTTATTGAAATGGAAAAGTATAACGGGTAATTCCGCAAAAGGAGCAGAGATAATCATTCTGCTGGTACCTGCCGACACGTGTTTCAGCTAGTTGGCTTCTTCAGGACAGGGCAACCAAGAAACCAAGAAAAAGGTGGAAAGATAACTGAAAACAGGCGACACCACAACAGGAGCGAGCAACCAATTTGTGCCTTCAGCTCTAGGACCTCCAGCAGAATGATTATCTCTGCTCCTTTTGCGGAATTACCCGTTATACTTTTCCATTTTTATTTCATGTCTTTACAATTATGGTTTCTCAATTTTCATCCCCCCTTTTTTATTTAGAGGTGGTGCAGCGAATCCTGCCACAACATTTCGATTTCTTTGTGGGTCACATCCCATGATTCAGTGCAGCTAGAAAATAAACATTTCATAAAGTATCATAACTGCATTTATCGTATACACATCCAATTACTTAACAGTTTTGTTTCAATGAATTGGAAAAAATATCTCAAATACTTGAAAAATGATTATTTAGGAAGTATAGGTCCGAAAAATTCAATCAAATAAAATATTATTATACAAGGTTTGTTTTAGCATGTGTTCCGAAGCGAACGACGTAAGCTCAGTCGAACTAATGATGTAAATCCTCCAATGAGTATACGCATTCCGGACGGTTATAGACCCGCCAAACCATACCCAATATACGTAGTATTTCGAAGGATATTTTATCAATGTTGTATTAATCCACGCCAATAGAACTTTAGGAAAAATGTATCTTTTCACTGAATTGAACCTCAAATACTGGTCATATGGTAATCAATAAGTCATTCAGAAACTTCACTTACTCGAACCCCAATTAGATTGTTATTCTCCGATCTTAAATTACCCCTCTGGCCTTTCCACGAAGATTTGATGTCCAACCTATTGGTCCATCCATTTGCTGAAAAATATTGAACATGAAACAAATTATAAGATTAAATTTAATCCAATGCAATAACAAGTCAAATAGACAAACACTTATATATAATTATGATACATTATAAGAGCAGATTCAATTAAATCAAATAGTAATAAATAAAGGAATGAACTAACCTGTAGTATAATGGATGACTAATAAAATATCACTCAGAGGGAAAACACCTCTGAACACTTCTATCGAACGCCAAATATGAAATTACTAGATCCAGAATCTCGCCTCTCGTACACATTTTCTTTCTGTTCACCATAAAATTATGGTTTTTCTAATGCTTTCAGAAAAGAAAAACTGTTGAAAATGGATATATTCTTTGAAGCCCTTTGTACAATAAAGAGCTAAAACATATATTAACTAAGATACTCGCCGCTAAGATACAACATAAAACCAGCATACACTCATTCCTCGATACGTGTGAAAATTTGGACCAATGAGGGCGCAGTGCTCTGTCCCATTTTAGTTCCCCCACGTCAACCGTCAGCTGGGACGACGTGTTGAAAATTCAAGAAAGTATAATCTGTTGCGACAGCCCGACCGCCGAAATACTGACACTGACAGATGTAATTGTTTGTATTTGATTGAATCTGAATGTGATTCTTTAATTTATGGATTATTCATTAACATTAATGATCATTATATTTGGAAGTTTGGTTGATTAGTTAGGTGCTGTATTTTCAAGAAAACTACCTTAGTGTGGCCAACGTTTCAACGGTTTATTTCGTCATTTTCGAGAAAAATTTCAGACAGATAATTTACAGATGCTGAAATATGATTTCTTAAATTCTTCATACACCTCAGGCTCAACTAGATCTTGACAATGAGAGGATAGGTGCTCTAACTGCGGAAAGTGGCAACAGGATAAAATATGGATCACTTATACATATATGTGCCTCTCTGAAAAATTGTCCGATATCTTGAAATTAGAAATCTTAAAAATATCATACGAAAACGCAATAGGAAGACTCTATTTCACACGAATTAAAGACACAACTCTTTTCAATCAAGAATCGGGGTTTGTTCATGAGATCCCTTGCGAAAAAGTAAATATAGGGCAGACCGAAATATATATATTTCGGTCTGCCCTATATTTACTTTTTCGCAATGGTTTCGCAATGGTTTCCGAGTAATAATTTTGTTTTCAACCAAAATGAATCCGATCGAATTTAAACTTGGTGAATAGTTGTAGAATATAGACCTAAGCACGTTCGTGAAATTTTTCAAATATATTTGAAAAATTTCACGAACGTGCTTAGGTCTATATTCTACAACTATTCACCAAGTTTAAATTCGATCGGATTCATTTTGGTTGAAAACAAAATTATTACTCGGAAACCATTGGGCCGATTATACCCATTAACGAACTTGTCCGTCGTATTTGGATGCGCCACCTACTCTGAAAATTTCAAGTCGCTAGCTCTCTCCGTTCTCAAGTTATCGTGGCAACGGCCGGACGGCACCACAGAATTTCACATTTGGGCAAAACTATAACGCGATGTTCCCCAGAACATACGCGCAAAAATGAGCAATCATGAGAATGAGAACTGCACCATGGAAGAAATCAAATTAAATCTGGCCAATTTTGCCCGATAACGAACTTAACCGAGATATTCATCTCCCTAACCTACTCTAAAAATTTCAACTACCTAGCTCATTCCGTTCGAAAGTTATATCTATGTCTATGAATGAAAAGCAGTCTCACTACTCTCAGATCTCTTACTTCATGTTCCGTTCCGAAATGTAAGACTTTTCTGAGAAAAACTAATTTCGGTGCAAACAACTGAGATTTTTCTCACTTCGCTCACAATTCTTCGATTGATTAGATAATGTCATGTCTCAGGAACATAAGTTGACATTATGACAATTCATACATAGAATAATTATATCATTCTGTGACAACGTTGAAATACGATTTATTATTGAAATTTTGAAAAATCATATCTCCGAAAGTATTAGCTTGTTAGAGTTAAAAATGATATCATTGGATTCTTATGGTAAAACTGCTTATTGGAAAAAATTTAATTTGGGATTTGTTGTGTAAAGAAAAATTTTTTTTTTGTTACTCCGAAACCATCTGTTCGATATGGCCAATAAAGAACTTAGCCGAGATATTTATCTCCCAAACCTACTCTAAAAATTTCAACTGTCTAGCTCATTCCGTTCGATTGTTATCGTGCCTACAACCGGATGGCCGGACCGGCCGGACAGAATGAATTTCGACCACGGATTCTTGATCAATGAGTCGAACCAAATCGTTTAAGACCATTTTCATCGAAAAATTCGAAAATTACAGACTTTTGGGCAAATTGATAAGCACTCAGTTCCGAGGAACTAGAGCGCCAAAAATTGCATCGATAAACACAAAAGATGAGTAAGAACCCCTATCATTGTGTCTGAAGACAATTTTAACTTTGAAGAAACTAAGATCATAAGTCATCAAAATTTCCTACAAAAAAATGGGTTCAAGCCCTGTGGACAGGAGCTTTTTGGCGCTCTAGTTCAAACAGACAAATTATATCTCCGAAAGTATTGGTTTCTCAGAGTTGGGAATTATATCAATGTATTCATATGATAGAACTGCATCATAAAGGAAATTCAATTTAAATAATAGTTTATTTATCAAGATTAAATGAGCAATCATGAGAATGAGAACTGCACCATGGAAGAAATCAATTTAAATCTGGCCAATTTTGCCCAATAATGAACTTAACCGAGATATTCATCTCCCCAACCTACTCTGAAAATTTCAACTACCTACCTCATTCCGTTCGAGAGTTATATCTATGTCTATGGATGAAAAGCAGTCTCACTACTCTCAGATCTCTTACTTCATGTTCCGTTCCGAAATGTAAGAATTTTCTGAGAAAACCTAATTTCGGAGCAAACAACTGAGATTTTTCTCACTTCGCTCACTTAGAGGTGGTGCAGCGAATCCTGCCACAACATTTCGATTTCTTTGTGGGTCACATCCCATGATTCAGTGCAGCTAGAAAATAAACATTTCATAAAGTATCATAACTGCATTTATCGTATACACATCCAATTACTTAACAGTTTTGTTTCAATGAATTGGAAAAAATATCTCAAATACTTGAAAAATGATTATTTAGGAAGTATAGGTCCGAAAAATTCAATCAAATAAAATATTATTATACAAGGTTTGTTTTAGCATGTGTTCCGAAGCGAACGACGTAAGCTCAGTCGAACTAATGATGTAAATCCTCCAATGAGTATACGCATTCCGGACGGTTATAGACCCGCCAAACCATACCCAATATACGTAGTATTTCGAAGGATATTTTATCAATGTTGTATTAATCCACGCCAATAGAACTTTAGGAAAAATGTATCTTTTCACTGAATTGAACCTCAAATACTGGTCATATGGTAATCAATAAGTCATTCAGAAACTTCACTTACTCGAACCCCAATTAGATTGTTATTCTCCGATCTTAAATTACCCCTCTGGCCTTTCCACGAAGATTTGATGTCCAACCTATTGGTCCATCCATTTGCTGAAAAATATTGAACATGAAACAAATTATAAGATTAAATTTAATCCAATGCAATAACAAGTCAAATAGACAAACACTTATATATAATTATGATACATTATAAGAGCAGATTCAATTAAATCAAATAGTAATAAATACCTAGCCAGTAGATCTACATTTTTCCGGTAGATCCACATTTTTTCGGTAGATCTACATTTTTCCGGTAGATCTACATTTTCGGTAGATCTACATTTTTCCAGTAGATCTACATTTTTTCGGTAGATCTACATTTTTCTAGTAGATCTTCATTTTTCCGGTAGATCTACATTTTCCGGTAGATCAATATAATCGGTAGATCAATCGAACCCGTAGTTCAACGCCATCTAACGTGTCCTGTTGTTTGAAAGTCCTTTCGAAATATGTCGAGGCGTTTTTGAGTTCCTAGAAGCCGAATGTAGCGCCACCTATTTCGTATCGTGAACGTTAGGCCTTCCGAAACACGATCACAAAGTTTCATGAAAATCAGAATAGCCATTTTCGAGTTCCTGTGACCCGATCATAGCGCCACCTATGGAGGGTATATCGTGGATCTGAGACCTCTTCAGACACACAGAAAGTTTAATCGAAATCGGTCCGGTCGTTCTTGCGTTTCTAAAAGCCGAACACAGCGCCATCTACCGGGTTCCTATTGTCACTCTGAGACCCACTTAAGTACGCACACAAAGTTTCATCGAAATCGGTGGAGCCGTTTTCGAGCTTCTATAGATCAATGGAGGTGCCCCCTACAGGATGCTATCGGAGACACGCCGATACAAAGTCACAACGTTTTATCAAAAACGGTCCGGGCGATTTCGAGTTCCTATACATCGATTGTAGCGCCACCTACAGGGTCTAAAAAACACGAAAAAGTGTGACTCCCTCTCCGGGATTCGACCCCGCCTTTTCTCGGTCTGACACCGAGAGTTCGATCGTCAGACGCATGCGCCACCGGCTCCAACGTAAATTTTGACCGATCTCCGGTATTCGAATAATTGGTCGGTACTTACTGGGGATAGATATTCTTAATTTTCACTTTTCGAAATAAAATCGCCACATGGCGGTTTATTATAGGGTTTTTCACCCTTATCTTCACTTTTCGGCAACTTTCAGGCCCGAAAACGACCTAGAAGGGCCGTTAGTCCGTCTCTCATGTCAATTTTGACGTTTCTCGGAATGTCTTCTAGCAAGGAAAATTCCCGGAAGCGAAACTTCCTGAACTTGTATCGATTTAGTATATTTTGACTTATCGTAGGTAAAGTTGAGCTGGTTCCTGACGCACCGATACTTCTTCTTCGTCTCGACGAAAAATTCGGAGCCAGAGCAGTCGTATTTTCGAAGCCTTATGAGAAATAAAGTCGGTCTCGCTTTTTCGCCGGGCGACGGATAAAAAATACATTTTCGTTCGTTACGGGAAATCCGCGATAGATATCGACATAGGGTCTTCTGATCTACCCTTTCCCCCTCCCTAAGATTCGATATCCACCCCCTCCGAACCTCGATCCGTCCTCTAGATTTTTAAAACAATTACCAAAATTCCCGATTTACTTAGGAAAATCGGTATAGTAATCGGTTGCCATGACTCAATTTCAATTAGTATATATGGAAACTAGTGGCCCGCAGTCCATTGTTGGAAACTTCGATTTGTCGGTAGTTTTATTTATTAAAAAAAAATAAAAAAAAAAAATTATTTCAAAAATTCATGAGAAAAAAAAATTGAAAAAAAATGTTGTTGAAAATTTCAAAATTGAAAAAAAAAAAATTATAAAAAAAATTTCTCATATAAAAATTTGGATTTAAAATTTTGAGAAAAAAAAAATTTTGAAAAAAATTGAAAAAAATTTTTTTCGAAAATTTGAAAATTGAAAAAAAAAAAAAAAAAATTTTTAAAAAATTTTCACTATACAAATTTTTTAATTATTTGAATAACGCTTTGTTTGTGTCAAAAATCAAATCAATCGTGTAATATTGTGCCGATATAAAACGAACACCCTGTATAGTAATGGTTTATTTTCAACCATGTAGGTCCCGAAAGTATATCTTTTATCATAATAGTACGATTTTTCGTGAAAAGCAGCAAGTTGTGATTGACGTCAAAAGATGAACACCCTGTATAGAAATTTTTTTTTAATTATATTATATGAATCCATCTAAGATTCCTATTTGAATAATGCTTTGTTTGTGTCAAAAATCAAATCAATCGCGTAATATTGTGTCGATAGAAAAAGAACACCCTGTATAGTAATGGTTTATTTTCAACCATGTAGGTCCCGAAAGTATATCTTTTATCACAATAGTACGATATTTCATGAAAAGCAGCCAATTGTGAATGACGTTAAAAGATAATCACCCTGTATAGAGATTTCTAAAAAATAGATTATGAAAATCCATCCAAGTTTCCTATTCAGATAACGGTTTGTATGTGTCAAAAATCAAATCAATCGCGTAATATTGTGCCAATAGAAAACGAACACCCTGTATAGTAATGGTTTATTTTCAACGATGTATGTCCGAAAATATATCTTTTATCACAATTGAATACAATAGTAGGATTTTTCGTGAAAAGCAGCAAGTTGCGATGGTCGTTAAAAGAAGAACACCCTGTATAGAGATTTCTAAAAAATACATTATAAAATTCTATCTAAGATTCCTATTCGAATAACGGTTTGTTTGTGTCAAAAATCAAATCAATCGCGTAATATTGTGCCAATAGAAAAAGAACACCCTGTATAGTAATGGTTTATTTTCAACGATGTATGTCCGAAAGTATATCTTTTATCACAATTGAATACAATAGTACGATTTTTCGTGAAAAGCAGCAAGTTGCGATGGACGTTAAAAGAAGAACACCCTGTATAGAGATTTCTAAAAAATAAATTATAAGAATCTATAAAAAAATCCTTTTTAGATAACGGTTTGTTTGTGGCAAAAATCAAATCAATCGCGTAATATTGTGCCGATAGAAAAGGAACACCCTGTATAGTAATGGTTTATTTTCAACGATCAGAGCTTCGGAAAAAAAAAGAAAAACACCCTTACTTAAAGTCGACAGATATATCGTAATTCGAAGTTAATATTCCGATAGAAATTGAAAAACAAAAATGAAAAATTATAATTCCCTTTCCGAGATTCGAGCCCGCCTTTCAGGTCCGAAACCGACACTCCGACCTCTGGACACTTATCTATCGGACTGTACGTACGATCTCGTCGATGATTTTGACGTTTCTCGAACTAACTTTTAGCAAGGAATATCCCCGGGGTCGAAAAACCTCCTCAATTTGTATCAATTTGATATAGTTAGACTTATCGTACGTGAATGAAAATTCAGAAAAGCAAAAATGGATACTTCTACATCATCTCGAAAGCAACTGTAAGGGTCAAAAAGTCGTTCGAATTGAGTTTCAAGCAAAATCAAATTGGTACCTCGTTTTTCTAGGTTACTTAGGAAAAAATACAAATTT
Source organism: Halyzia sedecimguttata (assembly GCA_937662695.2). NCBI lineage: Eukaryota > Metazoa > Arthropoda > Insecta > Coleoptera > Coccinellidae > Halyzia > Halyzia sedecimguttata. Next base: position 340,410 of record OW569416.2, on the reverse strand, counting down.
GTTCATAAATCATAAAGTTTTGAAGATATCGAGTCGGGGTCTTCGGTTTTACCTTTTCTCTCTAGCAAATTTTCGTTTTCTACCTCCTTGAAACCCCCACATTTACTGTGTTTTAAGCTTCAAGCTAAACCAACTCGGCACCTCTATCTCTGTACTAACCTCATATAAATTTTCATCAATTTTCACTTTTCCAGATCGAACGTCGACACATGGTGGTTTATAGAAGGTCTTTTCACTCTTATCTTCTATTTTCTTTAAGTTTCAGTAATTAAAACGACCTAGAAAGGCCCGAAAACTTCAATATGTGACTAAGATTATGAGAGCCCGCCTCACTGTCAGTCGGATTATCTCACATCTCTATGAGCCAAACTCTGAACGATAGAAAATCAACGGACTCGGTACCTTCTAAACTTGTATAGAATTGGAATATTTAGACTTACCGTAGACGAACGAAACTTGGCAAAATCATAAATCGATATGTCTTTTTCAACTCGACAGTAAAATTCCGGATGGAGCGACCGTTTCTTTGAAGCCCTACGCTAAGTCAAATCGGTACCTCGTTTTTCTAGGTTACTTGGGAAAAAATACAAATATGTTCATAAATCATGAATTATTGAAGATATCGATTCGGAATTTTCGGTATACCTTTTTTCTCTAGCAAACTTTCGTTATCTACCTCCTAGAAACCCCCACATATACTGTGGATTTTTAAAAAAATTATCAAAATTCTCGATTTACTTACCTCGAGTTCTCATACTCATTTTTCCATTTTCTGATCGAAAATCTTCAAACGAAGGTTCATGCGACGATCTTTCACTATTATATTAGCTTTTTCTCAAGTTTCAGCGCCTAAAACGGTCCAAGACTGCCCTTTTGGCCCAAAATAATCTCAAACCTCGTCTCTCATTACGTAGAATTTATGACCTTTCTATGATCGAATTTACAAAGGAAAAATTCTCCAGGTCAAAACCTCCGGAACTTGTATCATTTTCGTATATTTACACTTACCTTAAGAAGAGGAAAAGCTGGAAACGAACGAATCGACATTTGTCCTTCCACTCGAGCCCCCTCCTTCGAGCGGAGCTTATTTTCTCGTCGAGTTCTAGGCTAAATCTTATAGGCACCTCGCTCTCCGTACCTACCTCACCTAAATTTGCTCATTTTTCCCATTTCCAGATGGAAAATAGCCACATGGCTATTTTTGGGCCGGTTTTTCGCCCTCATCTTTCGTTTTATCCAAGTTTCACGCCCCAAAAAGGCCTAAATCGTCAGTTTCGCTTTCGAAAATTTCCGACCCCGTCTCTCGAATTAATTCTGACGTTTCTCGGACCGACTTTTTGAATGGAAAATCCTCGGACTCAAATCCTCCGAAACTTGTATCGATTTAGTATATTTAGGCTCGACCTAGAAGAACGAAACTCAGGATCCTTACAAATCGATTCGTCTTCTTCGACTCGACGGCAAAAGTCCGGGTCGAGCTATCGTTTCTTCGGAGCCTTTCGCTACACCAAATCGGTAGCTCGTTTTTTTAGCTCTTCGAAGGAAAAAACACATTTTCGAAGATATCTCTTAAACGGCGAAAGATATCGTCTCGGGGTCTTCGGATCCGCTCCTTCTCCCTCCCAAACTTTCTTTTCCCACCCTCTCCACCCCTCAACTCGTCCTCTAAATTTTTAAAACGATTCCCAAAATTCCCGATTTACTTAGGAAAAATTCGTCAAAATTCGTCGATTTCTCGAATTTTTTTTAGGTATAAGGAATCGTTTTAAAAATCGTCTCCTTGGCCTATATCATACGGACGTCTTTCCCCTTTCCCCTCCCCTCCTCCACCGACCCCCCGCCGTCGCCGTTTCGCCTCGGTGAGGCCGCCATTCGGGCGACCTTTTTTCCTAAGTAAGTCCGTTGCCATGGCGAAAAAATCAATTAGTAAAGTAGACTAGTGGCCCGCAGTCCATTGTTGGAAACTTAGATTTGTCGGTAGTTTTATTAATTAAAAAAAAATTTAAAAAAAAAAAAATTATTTCAAAAATTCATGAGAAAAAAAAATTGAAAAAAAATGTTGTTGAAAATTTCAAAATTGAAAAAAAAAAAAAATTATAAAAAAAATTTTTCATATAAAAATTTGGATTTAAAATTTTGAGAAAAAAAAAATTTTGAAAAAAATTGAAAAAAATTTTTTTCGAAAATTTGAAAATTGAAAAAAAAAAAAAAATAATTTTTTAAAAAATTTTCACTATACAAATTTTTTAATTATTTGAATAACGCTTTGTTTGTGTCAAAAATCAAATCAATCGCGTAATATTGTGCTGATATAAAACGAACACCCTGTATAGTAATGGTTTATTTTCAACCATGTAGGTCCCGAAAGTATATCTTTTATCACAATAGTACGATATTTCGTGAAAAGCAGCAAGTTGTGAATGACGTTAAAAGATAATCACCCTGTATAGAGATTTCTAAAAAATAGATTATGAGAATCCATCCAAGATTCCTATTCAGATAACGGTTTGTTTGTGTCAAAAAGCAAATCAATCGCGTAATATTGTGCCGATAGAAAAGGAACACCCTGTATAGTAATGGTTTATTTTCAACGATCAGAGCTTCGGAAAAAAAAAGAAAAACACCCTTACTTAAAGTCGACAGATATATCGTAATTCGAAGTTAATATTCCGATAGAAATTGAAAAACAAAAATGAAAAATTATAATTCCCTTTCCGGCATTCGAGCCCGCCTTTCAGGTCCGAAACCGACACCCCGTCCTCTGGACACTTATCTATCGGACTGTACGTACGATCTCGTCGATGATTTTGACGTTTCTCGAACTAACTTTTAGCAAGGAATATCCCCGGGGGCGAAAAACCTCCTCTACTTGTATCAATTTGATATAGTTAGACTTATCGTACGTGAATGAAAATTCAGAAAAGCAAAAATGGATACTTCTACATCATCTCGAAAGCAACTGTAAGGGTCAAAAAGTCGTTCGAATTGAGTTTCAAGCAAAATCAAATTGGTACCTCGTTTTTTTAGGTTACTTAGGAAAAAATACAAATTTGTTCATAAATCATAAAGTTTTGAAGATATCGAGTCGGGGTCTTCGGTTTTACCTTTTCTCTCTAACAAATTTTCGTTTTCTACCTCCTTGAAACCCCCACATTTACTGTGTTTCAAGTTTCAAGCTAAACCAACTCGGCACCTCTATCTCTGTACTAACCTCATATAAATTTTCATCAATTTTCACTTTTCCAGATCGAACGTCGACACATGGTGGTTTATAGAAGGTCTTTTCACTCTTATCTTCTATTTTCTTTAAGTTTCAGTAATTAAAACGACCTAGAAAGGCCCGAAAACTTCAATATGTGTCGTAAGATTATGCGGGCCCTTCTCACTGTCAGTCGAATTATCTCACGTCTCTATGAGCCAAACAAACGATAGAAAATCAACGGACTTGGTACTTTGGAAACTTGTATAGAATTGGAATATTTAGACTTACCGTAGACGAACGAAACTTGGCAAAATCATAAATCGATATGTCTTTTTCAACTCGACAGTAAAATTCCGGATGGAGCGACCGTTTCTTTGAAGCCCTACGCTAAGTCAAATCGGTACCTCGTTTTTCTAGGTTACTTGGGAAAAAATACAAATATGTTCATAAATCATGAATTATTGAAGATATCGATTCGGGATTTTCGGTATACCTTTTTTCTCTAGCAAATTTTCGTTATCTACCTCCTAGAAACCCCCACATATACTGTGGATTTTTAAAAAAATTATCAAAATTCTCGATTCACTTACCTCGAGTTCTCATACTCATTTTTCCATTTTCTGATCGAAAATCTTCAAACGAAGGTTCATGTGGCGATCTTTCATCTTTATATTAGCTTTTCCTCAAGTTTCAGCTTCTAAAACGGTCCAAGACTGCCCTTTTGGCCCAAAATAATCTCAAACCTCGTCTCTCATTACGTAGAATTTATGACCTTTCTATGGTCGAATTTACAAAGGAAAAATTCTCCAGGTCAAAACCTCCGGAACTTGTGTCGTTTTCGTATATTTAAACTTACCTTAGGAAGAGGAAAAGCTGGAAACGAACGAATCGACATTTCTCCTTTAACTCGAGCCCCCTTCTTCGAGCGGAGCTTATTTTCTTGTCGAGTTCTAGGCAAATTCTTATAGACACCTCGCTCTCCGTACCTACCTCACCTAAATTGGCTCATTTTTCACATTTCCAGATCGAAAATAACCACATGGCGATTTATAGGACGGTTTTTCGCTCTCATCTTTCGTTTTCTTCAAGTTTCACGCCCCAAAAAGGCCTAAATCGTCAGTTTCGCTTCCGAAAATTTCCGACCCCGTCTCTCGAATTAATTTTGACGTTTCTCGAACAGACTTTTTGAAGGGAAAATCCTCGGACTCGAATCTTCCGAAACTCGTATCGATTTAGTATATTTAGGCTCAACCTAGAAGAACGAAACTCCGGTTCCTTGAAAATCGATTCTTCTTCTTCGACTCGACGGCAAAAGTCCGGGTCGAGCTATCGTTTCTTCGGAGCCTTAGGCTACACCAAATCGGTACCTCGTTTTTTTTAGCTCTTCGAAGGAAAAAACACGTTTTCGAACATATCTCGAAAACGGCGAAAGTTATCGTCTCGGGGTCTTCGGATCCCCTCCTTCTCCCTCCCAAACTTTCCGTTCCCACCCCCTCCGCCCCTCGACTCGTCCTCTAGATCCTCGAATCGAGCCTCAAAATTCCCGATTTACTTAGGGAAAATACGTCATTTTCGGGAATTTTTTTAACCGTTTTCAAATCTTCCTAAAAATCCCCCCGAACGCCTATTGAGTGCAGACGTCTTTCCCCTTTCCCCTCCCCTCCTCCACCGACCCCCCGCCGTCGCCGGCTAGCCGGCGTGAGGCCGCCCTTCGGGCGACCTTTTTTCCCTAAGTAATCGGTCGTCATGACGAAAAAATCCGCCATATTGACGAATTTCTTTTAGTATTATAACTAGTGGCCCGCAGTCCATTGTTGGAGGCTTCGATTTGTCGGTAGTTTTATGAAAAAAAAAAAAAATTAAAAAAAAAAAATTAAAAAAAAAAAATTAATTCCAAAATTCATGAGAAAAAAAAAATTGAAAAAAAATGTTCTTGAAAATTTCAAAATTGAAAAAAAAAAATTATTAAAAAAATTTTTAATATAAAAATTTGGATTTAAATTTTTGAGAAAAAAAAATTTTTGAAAAAAATTGAAAAAAATTTTTTTTGAAAATTTAAAAATTGAAAAAAAAAAAAAATAAGTTTTTAAAAATTTTTACTATACACATTTTTTAATTATTTGAATAACGCTTTGTTTGTGTCAAAAATCAAATCAATCGCGTAATATTGTGCCGATATAAAACGAACACCCTGTATAGTAAGTGTTTATTTTCAACCATGTAGGTCCCGAAAGTATATCTTTTATCATAATAGTACGATTTTTCGTGAAAAGCAGCAAGTTGTGATTGACGTTAAAAGATAATCACCCTGTATTGAAATTTTTTTTTAATTATATTTTATGAATCCATCTAAGATTCCTATTTGAATAATGCTTTGTTTGTGTCAAAAATCAAATCAATCGCGTAATATTGTGTCGATAGAAAAAGAACACCCTGTATAGTAATGGTTTATTTTCAACGATGTATGTCCGAAAGTATATCTTTTATCACAATAGTACGATATTTCGTGAAAAGCAGCAAGTTGTGAATGACGTTAAAAGATTAGAGATTTCTAAAAAATAGATTATGAGAAACCATCCAAGATTCCTATTCAGATAACGGTTTGTATGTGTCAAAAATCAAATCAATCGCGTAATATTGTGCCAATAGAAAAAGAACACCCTGTATAGTAATGGTTTATTTTCAAGGATGTATGTCCGAAGGTATATCTTTTATCACAATTGAATACAATAGTACGATTTTTCGTGAAAAGCAGCAAGTTGCGATGGTCGTTAAAACAGAAACACCCTGTATAGAGATTTCTAAAAAATAGATTATGAGAATCCATCAAAGATTCCTATTCAGATAACGGTTTGTATGCGTCAAAAATCAAATCAATCGCGTAATATTGTGCCGATAGAAAAAGAACAGCTAGTTGCGATTGACGTTAAAACAGAAACACCCTGTATAGAGATTTCTAAAAAATAGATTATGAGAATCCATCCAAGATTCCTATTCAGATAACGGTTTGTATGCGTCAAAAATCAAATCAATCGCGTAATATTGTGCCGATAGAAAAAGAACATCCTGTATAGTAATGGTTTATTTTCAACGATCAGAGCATCGGAAAAAAAAGAAAAACACCCTTACTTAAAGTCGACAGATATAGCGTAATTCGAAGTTAATATTCCGATAGAAATTGAAAAACAAAAACGAAAAATTATAATTCCCTTTCCGGGATTCGGGCCCGCCTTTCAGGTCCGAAACCGAAACCCCGACCTCTGGACCACCTATCTATCGGACTGCACATACGATCTCGTCGATCTTCGCTAATAGAATATAACGTCGGTAATCACCAGAGAAATTATATTCTTAATTTTCACTTTAAGGATATAAAAACGTCACATGGGGATTTATTTGACGGTTCCTTACCATTAACTTCCCCTTTCGCCAATTTTCAGGCCCTAAAAGTGCCTAGAACGGCCGTTTTCATACCCCGTCTATCTCAGTTGATATTGACGTTTCTCGAACTAACTTTTAGCAAGGAATATCCCCGGGGTCGAAAAACCTCCTCTAATTGTATCAATTTGATATAGTTAGACTTATCGTACGTGAATGAAAATTCAGAAAAGCAAAAATGGATACTTCTACATCATCTCGAAAGCAACTGTAAGGGTCAAAAAGTCCTTCGAATTGAGTTTCAAGCAAAATCAAATTGGTACCTCGTTTTTCTAGGTTACTTAGGAAAAAATACAAATTTGTTCATAAATCATAAAGTTTTGAAGATATCGATTCGGGGTCTTCGGTTTTACCTTTTCTCTCTAGCAAATTTTCGTTTTCTATCTCCTCGAAACCCCCACATTTACTGTGGATTTTTAAAAAAATTTTCAAAATGCAAGATTTACTTACCTCGAGTTCTCATACTCATTTTTCAGTTTTATTCGTCGAATATCGCCTTACGAACGTGTACGTGACGATTTTTCACTCTCATCTTCGTTTTTCCTCATGTTTTAGCTCCTAAAACGGCCCAAGACTGCCCGTTTGGCCAGAAATAATCTCAAACCTCGTCTCTCATTACGTAGAATTTGAGACGTTTCTATGATCGAATTTACAAAGGAAAATTCTCCAGGTCAAAACTTCCGGAACTTGTATCGATTTCTTATATTTAAACTTGATGTAGGTATACGAAAAGTTGGAAAATGACGAATTGACGCTTCTCGTTCGACTCGGTAACGATTTCGGGGGTAGAGCGGCGGTTCCTTTTAAGTTTTAGACGAAACCAACTCGGCACCTCGCTCTCCGTACCTACCTCACCTAAATTTGCTCATTTTTCACATTTCTAGATCGAAAATAGCCACACGGCGATTTATAGGACGGTTTTTCGCCCTCATCTTTCACTTTCATCAAGTTTCACGCCTCGAAAAGGCCTAAATCGTCAGTTTCGCTTTCGAAAATTTCCGACCTCGTCTCTCGAATTAATTCTGACGTTTCTCGGACCGACTTTTTGAATGGAAAATCCTCGGACTCAAATCCTCCGAAACTTGTATCGATTTAGTATATTTAGGCTCGACCTAGAAGAACGAAACTCGGGATCCTTACAAATCGATTCGTCTTCTTCGACTCGACGGCAAAAGTCCGGGTCGAGCTATCGTTTCTTCGGAGCCTTACGCTACACCAAATCGGTACCTCGTTTTTTTAGCTCTTCGAAGGAAAAAACGCATTTTCGAAGATATCTCTTAAACGGCGAAAGATATCGTCTCGGGGTCTTCGGATCCGCTCCTTCTCCCTCCCGAACTTTCTTTTCCCACCCTCTCCACCCCTCAACTCGTCCTCTAAATTTTTAAAACGATTCCCAAAATTCCCGATTTACTTAGGAAAAATTCGTCAAAATTCGTCGATTTCTCGAATTTTTTTTAGGTATAAGGAATCGTTTTAAAAATCGTCTCCTTGGCCTATATCATACGGACGTCTTTCCCCTTTCCCCTCCCCTCCTCCTCCGACCCCCCGCCGTCGCCGTTTCGCCTCGGTAAGGCCGCCATTCGGGCGGCCTTTTTTCCCAAGTAACCCCCGTTGCCATGGTGAAAAAATCAATTAGTAAAGTAGATATGGAATAAAGGAATGAACTAACCTGTAGTATAATGGATGACTAATAAAATATCACTCAGAGGGAAAACACCTCTGAACACTTCTATCGAACGCCAAATATGAAATTACTAGATCCAGAATCTCGCCTCTCGTACACATTTTCTTTCTGTTCACCATAAAATTATGGTTTTTCTAATGCTTTCAGAAAAGAAAAACTGTTGAAAATGGATATATTCTTTGAAGCCCTTTGTACAATAAAGAGCTAAAACATATATTAACTAAGATACTCGCCGCTAAGATACAACATAAAACCAGCATACACTCATTCCTCGATACGTGTGAAAATTTGGACCAATGAGGGCGCAGTGCTCTGTCCCATTTTAGTTCCCCCACGTCAACCGTCAGCTGGGACGACGTGTTGAAAATTCAAGAAAGTATAATCTGTTGCGACAGCCCGACCGCCGAAATACTGACACTGACAGATGTAATTGTTTGTATTTGATTGAATCTGAATGTGATTCTTTAATTTATGGATTATTCATTAACATTAATGATCATTATATTTGGAAGTTTGGTTGATTAGTTAGGTGCTGTATTTTCAAGAAAACTACCTTAGTGTGGCCAACGTTTCAACGGTTTATTTCGTCATTTTCGAGAAAAATTTCAGACAGATAATTTACAGATGCTGAAATATGATTTCTTAAATTCTTCATACACCTCAGGCTCAACTAGATCTTGACAATGAGAGGATAGGTGCTCTAACTGCGGAAAGTGGCAACAGGATAAAATATGGATCACTTATACATATATGTGCCTCTCTGAAAAATTGTCCGATATCTTGAAATTAGAAATCTTAAAAATATCATACGAAAACGCAATAGGAAGACTCTATTTCACACGAATTAAAGACACAACTCTTTTCAATCAAGAATCGGGGTTTGTTCATGAGATCCCTTGCGAAAAAGTAAATATAGGGCAGACCGAAATATATTTGAAAAATTTCACGAACGTGCTTAGGTCTATATTCTACAACTATTCACCAAGTTTAAATTCGATCGGATTCATTTTGGTTGAAAACAAAATTATTACTCGGAAACCATTGGGCCGATTATACCCATTAACGAACTTGTCCGTCGTATTTGGATGCGCCACCTACTCTGAAAATTTCAAGTCGCTAGCTCTCTCCGTTCTCAAGTTATCGTGGCAACGGCCGGACGGCACCACAGAATTTCACATTTGGGCAAAACTATAACGCGATGTTCCCCAGAACATACGCGCAAAAATGAGCAATCATGAGAATGAGAACTGCACCATGGAAGAAATCAAATTGAATCTGGCCAATTTTGCCCGATAACGAACTTAACCGAGATATTCATCTCCCTAACCTACTCTAAAAATTTCAACTACCTAGCTCATTCCGTTCGAAAGTTATATCTATGTCTATGAATGAAAAGCAGTCTCACTACTCTCAGATCTCTTACTTCATGTTCCGTTCCGAAATGTAAGACTTTTCTGAGAAAAACTAATTTCGGTGCAAACAACTGAGATTTTTCTCACTTCGCTCACAATTCTTCGATTGATTAGATAATGTCATGTCTCAGGAACATAAGTTGACATTATGACAATTCATACATAGAATAATTATATCATTCTGTGACAACGTTGAAATACGATTTATTATTGAAATTTTGAAAAATCATATCTCCGAAAGTATTAGCTTGTTAGAGTTAAAAATGATATCATTGGATTCTTATGGTAAAACTGCTTATTGGAAAAAATTTAATTTGGAATTTGTTGTGTAAAGAAAAATTTTTTTTTTGTTACTCCGAAACCATCTGTTCGATATGGCCAATAAAGAACTTAGCCGAGATATTTATCTCCCAAACCTACTCTAAAAATTTCAACTGTCTAGCTCATTCCGTTCGATTGTTATCGTGCCTACGACCGGATGGCCGGACCGGCCGGACAGAATGAATTTCGACCACGGATTCTTGATCAATGAGTCGAACCAAATCGTTTAAGACCATTATCATCGAAAAATTCGAAAATTACAGACTTTTGGGCAAATTGATAAGCACTCAGTTCCGAGGAACTAGAGCGCCAAAAATTGCATCGATAAACACAAAAGATGAGTAAGAACCCCTATCATTGTGTCTGAAGACAATTTTAACTTTGAAGAAACTAAGATCATAAGTCATCAAAATTTCCTACAAAAAAATGGGTTCAAGCCCTGTGGACAGGAGCTTTTTGGCGCTCTAGTTCAAACAGACAAATTATATCTCCGAAAGTATTGGTTTCTCAGAGTTGGGAATTATATCAATGTATTCATATGATAGAACTGCATCATAAAGGAAATTCAATTTAAATAATAGTTTATTTATCAAGATTAAATGAGCAATCATGAGAATGAGAACTGCACCATGGAAGAAATCAATTTAAATCTGGCCAATTTTGCCCAATAATGAACTTAACCGAGATATTCATCTCCCCAACCTACTCTGAAAATTTCAACTACCTACCTCATTCCGTTCGAGAGTTATATCTATGTCTATGGATGAAAAGCAGTCTCACTACTCTCAGATCTCTTACTTCATGTTCCGTTCCGAAATGTAAGAATTTTCTGAGAAAACCTAATTTCGGAGCAAACAACTGAGATTTTTCTCACTTCGCTCACAATTCTTCGATTGATTAGATAATGTCATGTCTCAGGAACATCATTTGACATTATGACAATTCATACATAGAACCAGGGCTTCCCAAACTGTGCGTCGCGATATTGTCAGAGGGGCGTCGCATGTCGATGCGACCGAGTCTAGTGAGTTGATAACGTATTAACAGGCTAGTACTTAAATTGGTATTTAATTTTGGGGGCTGAGTTAAGGGGCGTCGTACAAAAATGGGAAAGCCCCAAGGGCGTCACAGTAAAAATAAGTTTGGGAAGCACTGTTCTAGCCTATTCCTTTCAAAAAATTAGAGATGTGCAAGTGGGATTTTGTCCATTAATTACTTCGTAATATAAAACAGAATGCCACCTTCAACCCAAAATCTTGGGGTCGGTCGACTTTGGCCTCGCTCGGGTCGTTTTATTTCTATAGTCCCATAAAAACGGTCGATTTTCCGCATTTTGGCGATTTTCACACGTTCGTAGAAAACGAACGGAAAAAAAATCGGAAAAAGTGTCTCGCTATTCTATCCGTCTATATTCGGTCTTTCGACCGGTACCGTTAGATACGGTCGGGCGAGAGGAACGAAAAAGCCTTTGGGTTTCGGGCGAGGCCGCTTTTCGCCATTTCGACGATTTCGCGACTTTTCTGGATTTTTTTTTTAAATACTCGCGACTTCCCGATCTCGACGAAAATCGCCTTCGGCGATACGTCGGTCCTTGCCCTCGCCGCGGCGATATTCGCCCTTCGCACGGCTCGCGGCTTCGCCGCTCGCGAAAATTTCTTCGAAACCGCCTATTTTAGAAAGTTCTCAAAATCTACCTTCGATGGTTCCGAGCTTGCGCGTTTAATAATATAGCGTTGATAATATAATTCTTTGACAACGTTTAAATACGATTTATTATTGAAATGTTGAAAAATCATATCTCCGAAAGTATTAGCTTGTTAGAGTTAAAAATTATATCATTCGATTCTTATGCTAAAATAGCTTATTGAAAAAAATTTAATTTGGAATTTACCTTGTAAAAAAAAATTTTTTTTTGTTACTCCGAAACCATCTGTCAGAATTTGCCCAATAACGAACTTAGCCGGGATATTTATCTCCCAAACCTACTCTGAAAATTTCAACTGTCTAGCTCATTCCGTTCGAGAGTTGTCGTGCCTACGGCCGGCCGGACATAATGAATTTCGACCACGGATTCTTGATCAGTTTGTCTAACCAAATCGTTTAAGACCATTTTCATCGAAAAATTCGAAAATTACAGACTTTTGGGCAAATTGATAAGCACTCAGTTCCGAGGAACTAGAGTGCCAAAAAGGCAGTTACATGAAATGTATCACATTATAACACGTGACTCAGTTAATTACAGGACAGAAATCCAAAATCTGAATCAAGGATTCCTTGGAATTCTCTCAAAATCAAATCTATGAGATATAGACTAGTCAACAAGTGCTATTTGGACCAACTTTTTTCAGCAGTCTCCGAAAATTATGTATGAGGTGTCATTCGATTCGGAGTGGCATCTAGATGATTTTTGAAAAAAATGAAGTTCCGCTCGCAAAAATTGTAAAAGTTATCAACAATTAACTAAAAAAAAAGGGGGTTTTAGTTTTTTGTAAATATCTCAAAAACTAATGAAGATTTTTCAAATCTGAAAACAGATTCGAAAAGAGGAGAAAATTTCCTAAGAAAGTCTTGACTCCCGAAACTGTACGATAAATATTTATAATTTTTCCAGGGGGATGAAAATACGACCGAAAACGGGTACTCTGGCTTGGAGAAGCCACGTCCACTTCGGGCACTTCAACAATAAACATTTTTTAAACATAGTATATATGAAAAAAAAATATTGAAAAAATTCAGGCAGCAACTGAATAGATGAATGAATAATAATCGGCTTGAACAAAATTTTTATAATAATTCTTCATTTAGTTATTCAATAGTTAATTAATAACTTTTTTCTGCTTGCACATTAACATTGCAAGTGTGATAATTGCTAAACTATAAGTTTTAGATTTTTGTCCTCTCTTGGAGAAATTCTTCAAAGGCTTAAGAATAGAATCCCGTTGGGAAAATTAAAAAATGTTCATTTTTCAATTTTTTATTAATAATTTTCGTTGTTGCAAAATTAAAAACTTAAATTAATCATTGAACAACATTTTTTTTTTCATATTATTAACGATCCGATTTTTTGCTTTTCTTTTGCATTTCTGCTTTTGTGAGAGAAAGTAGAATAGAAAAAAAAATAAAAGGTAAAAATTTATTTGTTTATAACAAATTGTTTATTGCATAAACAATGAAAAAATAAATAAAATGAATTTTTTTTTTTATATCGAAAAGAAAAATGAATAATGATTTTTAAAAAAAAATATCGTTCCTTCATATTAATTAGAAGTGGGAGAAAATAATTGTTAATTAACAAATGCGTTTTTAAGCAATAAAAAATTTTTTTTAAGGAACAATTTTTCTTTTAAAAATCATTATTTGTATCAAAGATTGAAATTCCAAAAAAAAAATTTCAATTATCTTATAAACAACGCATTTGTTTATAATAATTTTTTAAACAATTAGAGATAAAAATTCGAAAAAATTATTTCTATGCAGTTTCTAATAACATAAAAACCGATCGTTAATAATATTAAAAAAAAATTTGGTTCGATGATTATTTTAAGTTTTTAATTTTGCAACAACGAAAATTATTAATAAAAAATTGAAAAATAAACATTTTTTAATTTTCCCAACAGGATTCTAGTCTTAAACCTTTGAAAAATTGCTCCAAGAGGGGAAAAAAATCTAAAACTTATAGTTTAGCAATTATCACACTTGCAATGTTAATGTGCAAGCAGAAAAAAGTTATTAATTAACTGTTGAATAACTGAATGAAAAATTATTATAAAAATTTTGTTCAAGCGGATTATTATTCATTCATCTATTCAGTTACTGCCTGAATTTTTTAAATTTTTTTTTTCATATTTACTATGTTTAAAAAATGTTTATTGTTGAAGTGCCCGAAGTGGACGTGGCTTCTCCAAGCCAGAGAACCCGTTTTCGGCCTTATATTCATCCCTCTGGAAAAATTATAAATATTTATCGTACAGTTTCGGGAGTCGAGACTTTTTTTTAGGAAATTTCCTCCTCTTTTTGAATCTTTTTTCAGATTTGAAAAATCTTTATTAGTTTTTGAGATATTTACAAAAAACTAAAACCCCTTTTTTTTTAGTTAATTGTTAATAACTTTTACAATTTTTGCAAGCGGAACTTAATTTTTTTCAAAAATAATCTAGATGCCATTCCGAATCGAATGACACCTTATACATAATTTTCGGAGACTGCTGAAAAAAGTTGGTCCAAATAGCACTTGTTGACTAGACTAATTGTAACAATATTGCGTTTCCTTGTTATTTTGCAGTCCCAACACCACATGTTTGATAAATTCATCGAGTGGTCAAAATCAGATTGTTCTTCTATTTCCTGATGATCAAATGCAACGTAAATGCTGAATACATTATACCGCCTTCGAATTGAATTTGTATAATTTGAAGATTGGAAAACTGAATTTAGCACACAGTAAGTTAGATTTTTTGACTGTTGTTTTGTTTGTATGAGTTTTTTCTTTCATTGTTTGATATTTTTAGTTGCATTTCTTTCAGTGTTATGCAAGATATTAATCTGTTTTTTTTTTCAGTTCATTAAAGACTTGTTCGACTTTCTGAAGATCAAAATTTCAGCATCTGTAAATTTTCTGTCTGTAATTTTTAGAGCCCTAAAGATGACTTAATAAATTGACAAAACGTTGGCTAAACTAATGTAGTTTTCTCGAAAATACAGATCCTACACAATCAACCAAACTTATTAATAAGTAAGGATAACCAGTATCACATTTTGAGATTATATTTGGAGATAGGATTTTTTTATTCGAAGGGTAACTTTAAGTGACTATTCTTTGATTCCAGATATTAATATAACGGATAGAAAACAAGCGAAGATTCAATAATGCCAGAAATTGAACTCTTGGAGAGAGCTGCAATTTAGGATTATCAAATAAATATAATTCATAAAGATTTGTTTATATATGAGATGAAAGGCAATTAAATTCAAGATGCTCAAATCGGCTTGACTATCCTTCAATTCAGAGCTAATGAAAAGTTTTGAATCTTTGAATTTTTAGTGAACTACTACACCAGCGCTTTTTGCGCGTATGTTCTGGGGAACATCGCGTTATAGTTTTGCCCAAATGTCTGTAACTTTCGAATTTTCTGACGAAAATGATCTCAAACGATTTAGTTCGACTCCCCAATGAAGAATTCGAGGTCAAATTTGATTCTGTCCGGCCGGCCGTCCGACTGTTGCCATGATAACTTGAGAACAAAAAGAGCTAGCGACTTGAAATTTTCAGGGTGAGTGGCGCATCCCAACAAGACGGACAAGTTCGTTAATGGGCATAATCGGACCAGTGGTTTCCGAGTAATAATTTTGTTTTCAACCAATATGAATCCGATCGAATTGAAACTTGGTGAGTGAAATTTTGTGCTAGAAAATTTTAAACAAATTATTGAAAAATATTTTTGTTGTCACGATAACTTGAGAACAGAAAAAGATAGCCGCTTGAAATTTTCAGGTTAGGATGTGCACCAGAACGCGACATTTCAGTTTGTTTATGAGCATAATCGGCCAAATCGTTTCAGAGTTATAGCCATCTGAAATTTGGTTGTTTTTTGTTCCTCATTAACTCAAAAAATACTGAACCGATTGAATTCAAACATAATAATTAGTTGTAGAATGCCAACGCGAAAATTCTTGCAAAATTTCGTGAGGATAGTATGCGTAAAAATTTTTAAAAGAATCATTGAAAATTTAAAAAAATAATTCCATATATCAGTAACTATTCGTTTGAAATTGCTGAAATTTTGCAAAAGCCTTCATGACCTAACTCTACTGCCAAGTTTCAAGTTTTAACATGATCGGTTGAATATTGTTGGAGATTCGAGCATTCTTGTGTGAGTTCAGTAGATGGGTGACCGTTGTCTCGATAACTTTTGAATGAAAGGAGACAGGGACTTGCAATTTTCAGGGTAGGTTGCGTATCCGAAATGGAGAGTTGAGTTCGTTTTTGGGCATAATCGGTCAAACGGTTTCCGAGTTATACCCACCTGGAATATTATTTCCTTGATAACTCAAAAAATAAATCTTTGATCGAATTGAAGCTTGGTAACTAGTAGTAGAAATTCATCATAAAGACGTGTTTAAAATTTTGTAAGAACCGTACCCCTAGAAAATTTGAAAAAAATGACGAAAAAAAATTTTAAGAAGCGCACCCCTAGAACATTTCAAAAAAATCACGAAAAAAAAATTGGTTCAAGCACTGACGTGAAGTCAGAAGCTTTTGCGCGTATGTTCTATTGTCCATTCTTCTGTATTGGACACCCTTAATCGAATTTACCATGGTAAATTATGTTGTCCATTCTCCTCCACTCTTAAGTTCGAAATAAGTGTCCAATACAGGAGAATGGACAACATAATTTACCATGGTAAATTCGATTAAGGGTGTCCAATACAGAAGAATGGACAATAGAACATACGCGCAAAAGCTTCTGACTTCACGTCAGTGCTTGAACCAATTTTTTTTTCGTGATTTTTTTCTTAATTATTTTTTAAGCATATTATAGTTTTACATAGAGTATAGCTCGGTGCCCAACTTGACACATGGAACATTCTAGACGACTATGAATTTTTTGAGTGTTTTTTGTAATTGATATATTACTCTAATGGAGTAACTATATTTTTGGTGACTATGTAGAAATATATTTGATGGCTTATTCATTATATTCAACAATTTTTACATTGAATATACATTTAGGATATTATGGAAAAACTCGATACCGTATGTACCAATTCACTTTAATATTATGTAATTTCAACAAAAAATCTTTCAGTTGTAGTAAGGTGAATTATATAGCACATAATGCATGTATGTCAATTTTTCCATTTTCACTATGGCGGTTAGTAAATCTAAAAATTCATCCAAATATTCCATTTTATTGTTATGAAATACAGGGATCTCCAGGTCCTCAAGACTAGATGAAATATTTAAGAATATCTCCTCATAAAAATAAAAAAAAAGGTTTGAAAGGATGAATTTTAGAATTCCATAGTTGATAAATAAATATAGAAGATAAGTAAATATCTTTCTGTTTCTAGTTCCGTTCCACAGCCTGATTATTCCTAAAACCGCTTTATCTTTTCTTTCACTCTCAAGCATCTCCTCTAGGATTCCTTGACAAGTTCAACCAGTTATCCATGAAGAGACTCCTTAGCTCCTGCCTTTCCTCTGTTCATCTTTCGCATTCCATTCACATCATTTCATACCTAGCTTCCTTGTTCCAAGATTTTCACGATTAAGTTAATCTCATATTGATGAAAGTTGACTCGTTTAGGTCATTTTTACAATGTATCATTGTAATTTGTAGCAGACCCTGAAATAGAAAGATACATTTTCAGAAAACTAATAATGAAACAATAAAAACTACTTTAACCCTCATCATTTAAGAAAAAATAAGGATTTACAATTAAAAATTCCACTCATTACAGTAATTCAATTGAATGCAGAAGATATGTCAGCTAGCTGTTAAAAAGCATCCATAGAATAACACTATTTTCAATATTTTTGATGTTGCTTCTGCATTGGAAACACTAGATATTTGTCAGAAGCATTTTTGCGCGCGTGTTCCGCAAGAACAGCGTGCTATCATGTCTGTATTTTTCAAATTTTTTTTCGAAAGTGGTCTCAAACGATTGGGTTCGACTCCTTGATGAAGCTATTCCTACATAGAATCTAGATCCTTGATGAGGGTCTAAGCATGCGTGGATTAAAGATGCGATATCTCCCGAACCACTAGCGTTGGAGAATCGGAGTTTTTTGTAAGGTGTGTGATTTTGACAGGACTTTTAGCCGCGAGTAAATTGCTCATGCGCAGAAGAGAAGTAAATGTTTTTGGGTTGGATGGGTTATGTTGGGAATGCTGAGTCGATAAAGTTAGGTTTTAAAAGAATATTCAAGGCAATTCAGTGCAAGGACAAGTCAGTTTGGCGGCTGCAGCGTTGTTTCCGAGTTGAAGTTTCCGTACCCAGGTGCTGTGGCTAATTTTGAAATTGATGTTACCCCTTACAGGCATTTTTCGTTATGCGCATGAGCAGACCATCACTGATTTATCTGGTGGTGTTTTCGTCAGAGAGGATTGGGGTTTTGGGGTGGCGGATGCTATTCCTCCATAGAATTACCTGGTGAGGGTCTGCGCATGCGTGGATTCAAGATACGATATCTCCTGAACCACTAGTGCTGGAGAATCGGAGTTTTTTGTAAGGTGTGTGATTTTGAGAGGACTCTTGGCCGCGAGTAGATTGCGCATGCGCAGAAAAGAAGTGACTGTTTTTGGGATGTATGGGTTATGTTGGGAGTGCTGAGCCGATATTGTGATGTTTTAAAAGATTATTCATGGCAATTCAGTTCAAGGACAAGTCAGTTTGGCGGATGCAGCGTTGTTTCCGAGTTGAAGATTCCGTACCGAGGCGCTGGGGCTAATTTTGAAATTGATGTTACCCCTTGCAGGCATTTTTTGTTATGACCATCAGTGATTGATCTGGTGGTGTTTTCGTCAGAAAGGATTGGGGTTTTGGGGTGGTGGATGCTATTCCTCCATAGAATCCCCTGGTGAGGGTCTGCGCATGCGTGGATTCAAGATACGATATCTCCTGAACCACTAGTGCTGGAGAATCGGAGTTTTTTGTAAGGTGTGTGATTTTGGGAGGACTTTCAGCAACAAGTATATTGCGCATGCGCAGAAGAGGAGTGACTGTTTTTGGGTTGTACGGGTTATGTCGGGAGTGCTGAGCCGATATTGTGATGTTTTAAAAGATTATTCATGGCAATTCAGTGCAAGGACAAGTCAGTTTGGCGGATGCACCGTTGTTTCCGAGTTGAAGTTTCCGTACCGAGGCGCTGGGTCTAATTTTGAAATCGATGTTACCCCTTACGGGCATTTTTCGTTATGCGCATGAGCAGACCATCAGTGATTTAACTGCTGGTGTTTTCGTCAAATAGGATTGGGATTTATGGGTGGCGAATGCTATTCCTGGTGTGTGATTTTGGGAAGACTTTCAGCCGCAAGTAGATTGCGCATGCGCAGAAGAGAAGTGACTGTTTTTGGGTCGTATGGGTTATGTTGGGAGTAATGAGCCGATATTGTGTGGTTTTAAAAGAATATTCATGTCAATCCAGTGCACGGACACAAGTCAGTTTGAAGGAAATATCGTTGTTTCCGAGTCGAAGTGTCCATACTGTGGCCCTGGGGCTAATTTTGAAATTGATTATACTCCTTACGGGCATTTTTCGTTATGCGCATGAGCAGACCATCAGTGATTTAACTGCAGGTGTTTTCGTCAGAGAGGATTGAGGTTTTGGGGTGACGGATGCTATTCCTCTATAGAATCCCCTGGTGAGGGTCTGCGCATGCGTGGATTCAATATGCGATATCTCTTGGACCACGAGTGTTGGAGAATCTGAGTTTTTTGTAAGGTATGTGATTTTGGGAGGACTTTCAGCCGCAAGTAGATTGCACATACGCAGGAGAGAAGTGACTGTTTTTGGGTTGTACGGGTTATGTTGAGAGTGCTGAGCCAATATTGTGAGGTTTTAAAAGGATATTCGTGGCAATTTAGTGCACGGATAAGTCAGTTTGGGGGATGTAGCATTGTTTCCGAGGTGAAGTGTCATACCGTGGCCCTGGGGCTCATTTTGAAATTGATGTTGCCCCTTACGGGCATTTTTTGTTATGCGCATGAGCAGACCATCAGTGATTTAACTGCTGGTGTTTTCGTCAAAGAGGATTGGGTTTTGGGGTGGCGGAATCTATTCCTCCATAGAATCCCCTGGCGAGGGTCTGCGCATGCGTGGATTCAAGAAGCGATATCTCCTGAACCACTAGTGTTGGAGAATCGGAGTTTTTGTGAGGTGTGTAATTTTGGGAGGACTTGCATCCACGAGTAGATTGCGCATGCGCAGACGAGAAGTTACTGTTTTTGGGTTATATGGGATATGTTGGGAGTAATGAGCCGATATTGTGAGGTTTTAAAAGAATATTCATGTCAATTCAGTGCACGGACACAAGGCAGTTTGGGGGAAAAAGCGTTTTTCCGAGTTGAAATGTCTATATGGTGACTCTGAGACAAATTTATGAATAATTATATTCGATAGATCTATATTAAAATACGTTCGGATTTGGAGAAGAGGCAATTGCGTTAACGGATGTCCCACAAACGCAATTTTTTTCGATCTACGGTAAAGCTAAAAGCCAAACTGTATTGATAGCTATATTTGCTAAACGAACTTGAAAAAAAAAGCAATGTCGTGAAGTCAGTACTCCTTGGCGCGCGTGTTCACGGTGGCTAATTTGAATTGAATGATGAGTACTTCAAGCTTGGTGGATAGAGCGAGCCGAAGATCTACTCAAAGGATAGTGGACACCATTCACTGTCGGTTCAAAAATTAACAGTGCTGTATCTAAGCTGCCATCAGGATAGAGTAACAAAGTTGGAAAAGAACACAACTGACTCTCCTTAGTCGCACAAGCTCCTAGAAGATTTGGGAGGGTCAGTATAATCCTAATCATGTTTATAGCACGCGCGCCAAATCAGATTGACTTTTTACACTTTTTCTTTCATTGTTATTTCAGAACAATATTGCCTAATAAACAGTAACCTAAGAACACAAATTATGAAACAATTCAACAATGTAACGTTTCAAAATCTAGCTTACTTATTGATGTTCCCATCAGAACTGCCACCTTAAACACTCCATTCAACATACTGCATTGAAATAACTCTGGAGAAATGTTCATTCCCAATTTTCCTCTTTGAGCATAACTTTAGTTGGTCGATGAAATCTCATTCTGATCTGGAATGCCCAAAAAATAAGTCATACTTGTATCAAGTTATTAGATATTACTGAAAGCATACTTCTTTTGGGGTGATTCCTTAACTCCCATCTTAGCCATGCATTCTTCCTTCTTTCTTTTCCTATTGGTACAAGCATTATCATATTTCATGTCATCTACAATTTTTGCCACATTCCGAATGTCATCCTCATCCAATAACTAGAGTTTCATTTTATTTTGTTCTAATATAATCTAAAATATATTATGTGAAACCATAAGCATCCAAAACTCGACTAATTTCAACCATAAAATTTTGTACATCCATTTCATTAGAAGATCAACTTGTTGATGGTTCATATATGTATAAATTATCATTATGGTCATCAACTGAAGTTTTAATACCTAAAACAGAATCCCTTCTCTTTCCGATATCTGCAGTGGTGCTCTACGTTCGTAATAGTTCTGAAATCCTCTCAAATTCTTTCTTTTTTTTACAGCAGTTGTCATTTTATTTGCAATCAGTTCCTGTTGATTATTTTTGAATGTTTAGATCGACGTTCGTCCTGATGACCAACATGTGTCTTGAAAAATTCATTTATAGCTGAAATAGAGTTTTCAAGTCTCTGCATTTATCTGCCTATAACATATTAATTCCAATAGTCACCTGTACTACAAATTTTCACATGCATTCTATATAGACGAACAGAAGCCACATATTTTGATATTTCCACCAGTTTTCATGCTGCGTTTATTACACTGGCTAGTATACCCTAAAAAAACTGGGTTGTTAATATAAAATCTATTTCTGATGAATTGCAGAAATTTATCAATTCATCATGGTGAATAATAAGTAGGTAACCCTCCTATTGCATTGGTAATATACTAATTCTCTATTTACTCTTTTTAAATAATCGATATTCCAGTTATTTAGTGCTGGCCAAGCCTCAAATTTTCTCTTATTCTCAAAGGTGAAGTCTTGATACTCAGAGAATGAATTTGTTCCAAATGATGAATCAACATATCATTAGAATCAAGATCAATTTTTTCTTCTTCAGAACAAATGGGGCACATAATATAAACTGTCGGTTTTTTAAATGGTTCTTCATGATGACCATCTTTCAAATCACGATTTTTTGGCCAACCACGTGAATATTTCTTTCGGCAAACTTTACAAATCAGATTTTTGCTGAAAATTGATACTTTTAATAAAACTGAAAAAATAAAGTTAAACATTGAATGAACACTTACTTCACTCGATCCATGTTGAATAACCTGTTTCTAAAAAACTTAGGAGTACAGATATACTTTAGAGCAATCAAACTGGCTGATTGAACACAAAAACCTGGAATTCTTCAAAAATCAATATCGTTTTGACAAGACTGTTGAAATTACTGAGGAGTATGACAGAGAAAACCAATTTTGCTCTCTCTCGTTGATGCAAGACGCACGCTTGTCCAGGATTGGTCGAGATTTTCGCACGTATCAAGGAATGAGTGTATGCTCATAAAACCAATAAAACCATTGTTTGAAACAATTTGAACAATATCCTACAATTCGCACTATTCGCACTGAAAATGGCGAAGAAACTCTTTTGATTTTCGGAATATACGTATCCAGCTTAACATTGATTGAATGAAAATGAAATTTATAAGCTATTTTTGACGATTACAGTCCGTCTAACGGATCACCCATCATAAGAGGCAAATCAAATTCAATCGATAATTAACTTGGTGGATTGGAGGAACTGAAACTTGATGGATTTTTTTTTCAAGCAAACATGGAAATCATAGTGACGATAACCGACGGTTTGACGTACGATTCCTATCTAACGAACATATCGCTCTGTGTTGCCTGGGGGATGTATAGGTTCTAGACAAAATACCCACAAATTATCTTGAAGGATTCATTGATTTATTTTTGGCGCTCTTGTTCCTCGGAACAGAGTACTTATCAATTTGCCCAAATGTCTGGATATTTCAAATTTTTTGATGAAAATGTATTGAACGATTTGGTTTGACTCACTGATGAAGAATCCGTAGTCAGGTTCGATTTTGTCCAGCCGGTCTGGCCGTAGACACGATAACTGTCGAACGAAATGAGCTAGGCAGTTGAAATTTTCAGTGTAGGTTTGATTAATAAATATCTCGGTTGAGTTCGTTATTGGGCAAAATCAGCCAGATGGTTTAGGAGTAACCTAAAAAAAAATTTTTTTCACATTGCAACTTTCAATTCAATTTTTTTAAGATGCAGTTTCATCATAAGAATCCACTGATGTAATTTTCAACTCTAACAAGCTAATACTTTCGGAGATATGATTTTTCAAAATTTCAATAATACATCGTAGTGCTATGTATTCACAGAATGCGAATTCTATCTGTCTGTGTTCACTGTTCATAAATGTCATCTTATTTAGCTATTAGAGACATGTCCATTCGTAGTTTGAAAATATTTTCTGCTGGAAAACAAGTATCCCATTCTTGAATTTGTGAATATATACAAGACTGTTCTGAAACCGAAAATATTATTGAGTGGTTGCATATTGAATAATTTACGTATAAATTCAGGATGATGTTTCAGTTATTTTTGTTTGAGTTAAGGTTGATAATATAGAATGAATATGTTACTGGTATAAACTATTAAATTATGAAAAGAGAATTGAATTTTATTAATATATTTTGAACTGTTAAAATAATTTGTTCGTCAGCCTCTACCTACTCAAATATCAGGAATAAATGGACAATCTGCAATGATTGTCTCCAGCCTTGCTCTAGACATATCGATGATACTTTCCTTGTTATTTTAAATGATAATTTTTGAAGCAATAAATCATTGAAGATTGCTCATTTAATCTTGATAAATAAACTATTATTTGAATTGAATTTCCTTTATGATGCAGTTCTATCATAAGAATCCATTGATTTAATTCCCAACTCTGAGAAAGCAATACTTTCGGAGTTATGATTTGTCAAATTTAACAAATTATAAGACAAGGAACCGCCAAAAATAGGTTGTTACTTCTATCCAAATTATTTTGCAGTATCAGAAACCGTGCTATTTCGATGGAGTAGATCGATGACTGAATACTTTGATGATATTTTTGTAATAATTTAATATTTGCATATTAAATTTTCATTAATTATGCATACATTTTTCTATATTCAGAGTATACTCCTTTGGTTTTTAACTATCCCGTTCGTAACTTTCGCTGGTATATAAATGAACAACAAAAAATGTACCCTAATTTTTCTCCAATTTATGTTGATAAATAATTTGTACCATAATCGATCATTGTGCCATAATTTTTTAATCACTGGACATTTTATATGGCAGCCCTGTTTGATCGCAATATTCACCGATAGAAAAATAATATTATGTAAGTATATGTGTCGTTGCATGCATTAACAGAACAAAGAAAAATTGGTTCAAGCACTGACGTGAAGTCAGAAGCTTTTGCGCGTATGTTCTATTGTCCATTCTTCTGTATTGGACACCCTTAATCGAATTTACCATGGTAAATTATGTTGTCCATTCTCCTGTATTGGACACCCTTATTCGAATTCACCATGGTAAATTCGAATTAAGAGTGTCCAATACAGGAGAATGGACAACATAATTTACCATGGTACTGACTTCACGTCAGTGCTTGAACCAATTCTTTTTAATTTTCAATCATTTCTTAAAAATTTTCTACATATATTATCCTCACGAAATTTCGCAAGAATTTTCGCGTCGACATTTTTCAACTAATAACCATGTTTCAATTCAATCAGTTTAGTATTTTTCGAGTTAATGAGGAGAAAAAGAGAACCAAATTTCAGATGGCTATAACTCTAAAACCGTTTGTCCAATTATGCTTATAAACAAACTCAAAATGTCGCGCTCTGATGCACATCTTAACCTGAAAACTTCAAGCCGCTATCTCTTTCCGTTCTCAAGTTATCGTGACAACAAAAATATTTTTTAATAATTTCTTAATAATTTTCTAGCCATACGAACGCACAAAATTTCACAAACGTGCTTGGGTTTATATTTTACAACTACTCACCAAGTTTCAATTTGATCGGATTTATATTGGTTGAAAACAAAATTATTACTCGAAATCCATTGGGCCGATTATGCCCATTAACGAACTTGTTCGTCGTATTGGGATGCGCCACCTACCCTGAAAATTTCAAGTCGCTAGCTCTTTCCGTTCTCAAGTTATCGTGGCAACGGCCGGACGGCCGGCCGGACAGAATCAAATTCGACCTAGAATTCTTCTTCTTCTTTCTTTCGTAAAAAAATTCGAAAGTTACAGACATTTGGACAAAATGATACCGCGATGTTCCCCAGAACACATGCGCAAAAATAATTTTATTCTCTCCATGAAAAATATCGCCAGATGTGGAAAAAGTGCCATACTTATAATATTTCGACTGCAAATGCTGTTCCGTCACGTCTTGTTCACGAGCAGAAATTATAATTCTGTCTCAAGCCACATCCGAATTTGAAACAGGGCTAGCGATTTATTACAGTAATCCGTGAAATTTTTAAAGTCTCATCACAGCCTCGTTCGGTGTTCCTTCCTTATTCATAGGACAATCGGTTTTAATATTTTTAGTGCGGATAAAAGGACCTAAACTATTCATGTTTGCATTATTTCATAATGCAATGCAAAGCTCCATAATCCAAATAATAAAACGCCTGGTTGCAATTGGCCTTACGCACATCTATGGAGACGGAACAAATATTTCAGAATTATGTAAGCAACCAGGGAATTTCCATATTTTCAGAATTGAATAATGCTATTACTGCTGTTTGAGTAAAAATGTATGCATACTCCATTTCATATTAACGAAAGAAAGTTACGAGTGTGGAGTTCGTATACAGCGTAGAAAAGCCAAATGGAATAAATTCATTATCTTGGTTACTTTCATGTTTATTGGAAAACTCAAACTAGAAAAAAATAATATCATATGATTACCGGAATTCATTATAATATTCCCTCGAATATTCCCAAATATTATTACAACAATACTAAACTTATTTGTCTTCAAGATTTGCTAGAAAGAAAATTAAATAAGAACAAAAAATTATGTTTTCCAGATGGTACCATGAAAACTAATTAAAACTCTTTCTGTGGTAATGTTAATTTCTTCAGAATGCCCTCGCAAATTGTGTTGTGCTGATAAGTTGTAGTTTATAAAGTGTCTAATTTGTGTTTGAATTTAATCAACATCAATTTCGAATAATGGTTCGATTGACGGAAATGCACAAAATATCAATTTTACAAATGATTGGTTAAGGAGATAACACCCGAACACAAAAACAAGTAAGACAATCAGTTCATGAGAAATTGACAATGGCAATTAATAAGTAAAATAGAGAAGCAGTTTCGCGAGTTTGGGCATGTTAGGCATATTAAAAAAGTAGCTGCTAATACCCTGTGTGTGGATGTGAAATTAGATGTAATGCTTAACTTTAAAAAACATCCACATCAATCAAGTAGAGATACCTCCACAACATTCAATGTCAGCCATACATCGATTTTAAAAATATTAAAACGAATTAAAATGAACTCCTATAAAATGATACCTACCCAGAAGCTATTGGAAGATGATTTTGATAGGAGAACTTAATTTTGTGAACAAATGATGGACATGCTGGATAACAATATTATCCAATTCCCTCGAAAGGTTAATGTTTGGGCAGGAAATGTTCGAAACTATATCATATGCCCCTTTTTCATTGAGGGAAATTTGAATGGAGATAGTTTTTTACCACTACTTCAAAATTATGTCGTCCCAACTTTGGTAAATTTAATATCCTGATCAAAGTAATCCTCAAGTTCCACGGAATACGATATAGTTTCAATAGGATGGAGCACCACCACGTTACCAACGCAATGTCCGGCAGTACCTGAACAGTAGGCAAGATGATGAATTATTTCCATTTGGCTTTTCCACACTGTATAAATGGCTAGTTCCTGTAAAATACCACGACTTGATAGATCTGATTTAGCAGGAGGTTTTGGAAGTGTAAATATTTATTATAGCTTTGTGAAATTTTTCATTTCACCAAGAACAAAGTAGCTATTTGTGCATTGTCATTTTATACCTGATAGCAATATTTGCACCCTAATTTTTGAGGAAAATTGATAATTTTGGCAACACCGATCTTAAATTCCGAAAGGAATATTTAGCGATAATTTTGGAACCATTGACTGATAATGCCTACATTGGTCGGTGGAATCACTGTATCCATGGCATATTGATGCCTATACTATCTCACGCTAATGACCGTTTGCACCGCTTCGTTAAAACAGTGATTATACAGGATGTCCCAGAAATCAACGATAAGCCGGTAACGGGCGATAGGCCAAGTCATAACAGTTATCAGAAAAATATTTAAAAAAATCTTTGTCATGTACTTTTCAAATTATAGGTATTAGAAAAAAAAAGGAAAAACTGACATCCTATGATGATCTTTCAAGTCCTGTGTATACAAATATTAATTTTTCGTCAGTCTTTTTTCTGTAATGTAATCATGAATAACCCTTCTGTAAATTACATTTTAAAATTAGAACATAACTGCCTCAGTTTTAAATAAAATGTTGGATTTTTGCCCAACATTAAGGTCAAAATAATTACATCATCCAACTTCAACCGACTGTACTGTAAAAAAAATGTACTACACTGTTTTGGCAAGTAACATCAAAAGATGGCGCATTTAGTCTGGATTCCAAAATGGTATGATACTTGCTAGATTACTTCTTAGTTGAGGAAAATAATAATTTTTTTTTAAATGGAACCGGATTTCAGGCCAATTCTGTATAATTATTGGAAATGGAGCCTAGGCATCTTTAAGTCCACAATTTACAAGTAAAGTTTGATTTAAACGGTAGATGGAGAGTGACGTTATTTTGCCTAGTAAGAGTGAGACAGATGGTGACGCTAAGTGTGAGCGAGATAGATAGGGACGCTACTTTTATGCGAGAGTGAGACGAAATAAAAGGTGCAAAGTTTGAAATAAAATTCAGACATTGGATTTTTTCAGTTGACTTGAATTTAATTAGAAATTACAGCAAATGTTCAAATTGTTGGCCTTCAGCTGCAATTCTCTACATCTTCTTAAAAATGATAGCGTAATAAGACGGGTATAACTTCTTGAGTTAATGTATTCAGCGGCTTCTGTAATTCTTTGGTGCAGCTCGGCTAAATCTCCTTTATCGTTCCCCAGTAAAAGAAATCTATGGGGTTTAAATCGGATGAACGGGCAGGCCACGAAATTGTACCACCCCGCCCAATCCACCTATCGGGGTATTCTCGGTCGAGGAACTCCCGAACTGTGGGAGCATAATGCGCTGGGCAGCCATCTTGTTGGTACCACATGCTGCTGTAAATGTTCAGTGGCACTTCTTCCAATAAATCTGGTAATTGATTTTGTAAGAAGTCCTAATAAACCTGGGCATTTAAGTTCTCCGGCAGCTCAGATGTACCAATAACTCTACCATTCAAAATTCCCGTCCACATGTTTACCTCGTTTGCATTGCAGCTGAAAGCCAGCAATTTGATCATTTGCTGTAATTTCTTGTAAATCTAATTAAATTAAAGTCAACTGAAAAAATCCAATGTCTAAATTTTATTTCAAACTTGCATCTTTTATTTCGTCTCACTCTCGCATAAAAGTAGCGTCACTATCTATCTCGCTCCCACTTAGCGTCACCATCTGTCTCACTCTCACTAGGCAAAATAACGTCACTCTCCGTCTTCCGTTTAAATCAAACTTTACTTGTAAATTGTGGACTTAAAGATGCCTAGGTTCCATTTCCAATAATTAAACAGAATTGGACTGAAATCCGGTTCCACTTAAAATAACATTATTATTTTCCTCAACTAAGAAGTAATCTAGCAAGTGTCATACCATTTTGGAATCCAGACTAAATGCGCCATCTTTTGATGTTACTTGCCTTAATAGTGTGGTACATTTTTGTTACAGTACAGTCGGGTAAAGTTGGATGATGAAATTATTTTGAATTTATTGTTGGGCAAAAATCCAACATTTTATTTAAAACTGAGGGAGTTATGTTTTAATTTTAAACTGTAATTTACAGAAGGATTATTCATGATTACATTACAAAAAAAAGACTGACGAAAAATTAATATTTGTAGACACAGGACTTGAAAGATCATCACAGGATGTCAGTTTTTCCTTTTTTTTTCTAATACCTATAATTTGAAGAGTACATGACAAAGATTTTTTAAATATTTTTCTGATAACTGTTATCACCTGGCCTATCGCCCGTTACCGGCTTATCGTTGATTTCTGGGACACCCTGTATAACAACGTTTTAACCTAGGTATATAAAAACATTAATTTACTTGCCGAAATTAATTTACTATTTCATAATAAGCTTATTTAATGCCGAAATTGAATTTTACTGAACGGCAAAGGGAAAACAATAAACGGAGAATTCCCCCTTTAATTGGAATGAAATTATTAGCGAAAAAAAGAAGCACTGACGTGAAGTCAGTACTCTTTGGCGCGCGTGTTCACGGTGGCTAATTTGAATTGAATGATGAGTACATCAAGCTCAATGGATAGAGCGAGCCGAAGATCTACCCAAAGGATAGTGGACACCATTCACTGTCGGTTCAAAAATTAACAGTGCTGTATCTAAGCTGCCATGAGGATAGAGTAACAAAGTTGGAAAAGAACACAACTGACTCTCCTTAGTCGCACAAGCTCCTAGAAGATTTGGGAGGGTCAGTATAATCCTAATCATGTTTATAGCATGCGCGCAAAAGCAGATTAACTCAACAATGAAATAAAAAGTGTAAAAAGTCAATCTGCTTTGGCGCGCGTGCTATAAACATGATTAGGATTATACTGACCCTCCCAAATCTTCTAGGACCTTGTGCGACTAAGGAGAGTCAGTTGTGTTCTTTTCCAACTTTGTTACTATATCCTGATGGCAGCTTAGATACAGCACTGTTGATTTTTGAACCGACAGGGAATGGTGTCCACTATCCTTTGGGTAGATCTTCGGCTCGCTCTATCCACTGAGCTTGAAGTACTCATCATTCAATCAAATTAGCCACCGTGAACACGCGCGCCAAAGAAAACTGAGTTCACGTCAGTGCTTTTTTTTCCAGTTCCTTTAACAAATATAGCTATCAATACAGTTTGGCGGTTGTGGGACCTCCGTTAGGAACGCAATTGCCTCTTCTTCAAATCCGAACGTATTTTAATATAGATCTACCGAATAAAGTTATTTATAAATTTGCCTCAGGGCTACCATACAGACATTTCAACTCGGAAACAACACTTTATCCCCCAAACTGACTTGTGTCCGTGCACTGAATTCACATGAATATTCTTTTAAAACCTCACAATATCGTCTCATTACTCCCAACATAACTCAAACAACGCAAAAAAATTCACTTCTCGTCTGCGCATGCGCAATATACTCGTGGCTGCAAGTCCTCCCAAAATTACACACCTCACAAAAAAATCCGATTCTCCAACACTAGTGATTCAGGAGATATCGCTTCTTGGATCCACGCATGCGCAGACCCTCACCAGGAGATTCTATAGAAGAATAGCATCTGCCACCCCAAAACCCCAATCCTCTCTGACGAAGGCACCAGCAGTTAAATCAATGATGCACACTTCAACTCGGAAACAACGCTATTTCCCCCAAACTGACTTGTCCTTGCACTGAATTGCTATGAATATTTTTTTAAAACCTCACAATATCGACTCAGCACTCCCAACATAACCCATACAACCCAAAAACAGTCACTTCTCTTCTGCTTATGTGCAATCTACTTGCGGCTAAAAGTCCTCTCGAAATCACACACCTTACAAAAAACTCCGATTCTCCAACTCTAGTGGTTCAGGAGATATCGCATCTTTAATCCACGCATGCGCAGACCCTCAACAGGGTATTCTATGAAGGAATAGCATCCGCCACCCCAAAACCCCAATCCTCTCTGACGAAAACCCCACCAGTTGAATCACTGATGGTCTGCTCATGGGCATAACGAAAAATGCCTGTAAGGAGTAACATCAATTTCAAAATTAGCCTCAGGGCCACGGTACGAACTCGGAAACAACGCTACATACCTCAAACTGACTTGTCCTTGCACTGAATTGCTATGAATATTCTTTTAAAACCTCACAATATCGACTCAGCAATCCCAACATAACCCATCCAATTCAAAAACAGTCACTTCTCTTCTGCGCATGCGCAATCTAATCGCGGCTGAAAGTCCTCTCAAAATAACACACCATACGAAAAACTCCGATACTCCAACGCTAGTGGTTCGGGAGATATCGCATCTTTAATCTACGCATGCGCAGACCCTCATCAGGGATCTGGATTCTATGGAGGAATAGCATCCGCCACCCCAAAACTCCAATCCTCTCTGACGAAAACTACAGCAGTTAAATGACTTCTCATCTGCGCATGCGCACAACGAAAAATGCCCGGAAAGGGCAGCATGAACCTCAAAAAAATAGATTTCGGCATTTTGAGCAAAGTATTCCGCAAAATAGTAGTAATTTTTTAATTTTTCTCATGTCACGTGATCTTCACGAAATTTTGCAAAGTGTTTGCATTGGTCTTTTGCATTTAACTACTGATTTTCAATTTAATCAGATCAGTTTTTTCGAGTTATCGTGAAAACAAAATTTTAAATTTTTGAAATTTTGTTTGCCTTTTTAGGGCCGTCCGGTCATAACAAAACTTCGCAGGCATATGAAGGTCATGATTCTACAATTTGGTGCCAAATTTCAGAAAGATCGAGTGATCGGTTCCGGAAATATTCATAAAAAACGTTTTGACTAAAAACGGCCTTAACTCCGAAAGCGCTCGGTGGATTTTGCCCGTTAACGAACTTGTCCGAGATATTTACGCTTAAAAACTATCATGCAAATTTCAACGCTCTAGGTCGTTCCGTTCGAGAGTTATCGTGCTAACGGCCGGCCGGCCGGACCGGACGGACAGAATTGAATTTGACCTCGAATTCTTCATCAGGGAGTCGTTTGAGACCATTTTCGAAAAAAAAATTCGAAAAATATAGACATTGTGACGAAATGATAGCACGCTGTTCCTTGCGGAACACGCGCGCAAAAATTACAGCGGTAATTGCATCGTAGAGTGATAATTAAACTGCGAAACCATCTCGTTGCTATGGCTGTAAACAAAGATGGTAATGAAACCAGCATATTTTTTGGCACTCTTGTTCCTCGGAACAGAGTGCTAATCAATTTGCTAAAATGCCTGTAATTTTTGCGCGCGTGTTCCGCAAGGAACAGCGTGCTATCATTTCGTCACAATGTCTGTATTTTTCGAATTTTTTTTCGAAAATGGTCTCAAACGATTGGGTTCGACTCCCTGATGAAGAATTCGAGGTCAAATTCAATTCTGTCCGTCCGGTCCGGCCGGCCGGCCGGTCCGGCCGTTAGCACGATAACTCTCGAACAGAACGACTTAGAGCGTTGAAATTTGCAGGGTAGTTTCGTAGCGTAAATATCTCGGACAAGTTCGTTAACGGGCAAAATTGACCGAGCGGTTTCGGAGTTAAGGCCGTTTTTAATAAAAACGTTTTTTATGAATATTTCCGGAACCGATCACTCGATCTTTTTGAAATTTGGCATCAGATTGTAGAATCATGACCTTTATATGCCTGCAAAGTTTTGTGTTGAACGGACGGCCCTAAAGTGGCAAAAAAAAATTTTGAAAATTTGAAAATTTTATTTTCACGATAACTCGAGAAATACTGATCTGATTAAATTGAAACTCAGTAGTTAGATGCAAAAGACCAAAGCAAACACTTTTGCAAAATTTCGTGAAGATCACGTGACATGAAAAAAATAAAAAAATTACTATTATTTTGCGGAATACTTTGCTTTTAATGCCGAAACATATGTTATTGAGGTTCATGCTGCCCTTTCCGGGCATTTTCCGTATTGCGCATGCGCAGATGAGAAGTCCTTTAACTGCTGTAGTTTTCGTCAGAGAGGATTGGGGTTTTGGGGTGGCGGATGCTATTCCTCCATAGACTTCAGATCCCTGATGAGGGTCTGCGCATGCGTAGATTAAAGATGCGATATCTTCCGAACCACTAGTGTTGGAGAATCGGAGTTTTTTGTAAGGTGTGTTATTTTGAGAGGACTTTTAGCCGCCAGTAAATTGCGCATGCGCAGAAGAGAAGTGACTGTTTTTGGGTTGGATGCGTTATGTTGGGAGTGCTGAGTCGATATTATGAGGTTTTAAAAGAATATTCATAGCAGTTCAGTGCAAGGACAAGTCAGTTTGGGGATGTAGCGTTGTTTCCGAGTTAAAGTGTCCGTACTGTGGCCCTGGGGCTAATTTTGAAATTGATGTTACCCCTTACAGGCATTTTTCGTTATGCGCATGAGCAGACCATCAGTGATTTAACTGGTGGTGTTTTCGTCAGAGAGGATTAGGGTTTTGGGGTGGCGGATGCTATTCCTCTATAGAATCCCTTGTTGAGGGTCTGCGCATGCGTGGATTAAAGATGTGATATCTCCTGAACCACTAGTGTTGGAGAATCGGAGTTTTTTGTAAGGTGTGTTATTTTGAGAGGACTTTTAGCCGCGAGTAGATTGCGCATGCGCAGAAGAGAAGGGACTGTTTTTGGGTTGGATGGGTTATGTTGGGAGTGCTGAGTCGATATTATGAGGTTTTAAAAGAATATTCATAGCAATTCAGTGCAAGGACAAGTCAGTTTGGGGGATGTAGCGTTGTTTCCGAGTTAAAGTGTCCGTACCGTGGCCCTGGGGCTAATTTTGAAATTGATGTTACCCCTTACAGGCATTTTTCGTTATGCGCATGAGCAGACCATCAGTGATTTAACTGCTGGTGCTTTCGTCAGAGAGAATTGGGGTTTCGGGGTGGCGGATGCTTTTCCGCTATAGAATCCCCTGGTGAGGGTCTGCGCATGCGTGGATTCAAAAAGCGATATCTCCTGAACCACTAGTGTTGGAGAATCGGAGTTTTTCATGAGGTGTGTAATTTTGGGAGGACTTGCAGCCACGAGTATACTGCGCTTGCGCAGACAAGAAGTGAATGGTTTTGGGTTGTTTGGGTTATGTTGGGAGTAAAGAGCCGATATTGTGAGGTTTTAAAAGAATATTCATGTCAATTCAGTGCACGGACACAAGTCAGTTTGGGGGAAATAGCGTTGTTTCCGATTTGAAATGTCTGTATGGTGGCCCTGAAGCGAATTTATAAATAACTATATTCGGTAGATCTATATTAAAATGCGTTCGGATTTGGAGAAGATGCAATTGCGTCCCTAACGGAGGACCCACAACCGAATTTTTTTCTGATCTACGGTAAAGCTAACAGCCAAACTGTATTGATAGCTATATTTGTTAAAGGAACTTGAAAAAAAAAAAAAAGCACTGACGTGAAGTCAGTACTCTTTGGCGCGCGTGTTCACGGTGGCTAATTTGAATTGAATTATTCAAAAATTAACAGTGCTGTATCTAAGCTGCCATCAGGATAGAGTAACAAAGTTGGAAAAGAACACAAGTGACTCTCCTTAGTCGCACAAGCTCCTAGAAGATTTGGGAGGGTCAGTATAATCCTAATCATGTTTATAGCACGCGCGCAAAAGCAGATTGACTTAACAATGAAACAAAAAGTGTAAAAAGTCAATCTGCTTTGGCGCGCGTGCTATAAACATGATTAGGATTATACTGACCCTCCCAAATCTTCTAGGAGCTTGTGCGACTAAGGAGAGTCACTTGTGTACTTTTCCAACTTTGTTACTCTATCCTGATGGCAGCTTAGATACAGCACTGTTAATTTTTGAATCATTCAATTCAAATTAGCCACCGTGAACACGCGCGCCAAAGAGTACTGACTTCACGTCAGTGCTTTTTTTTTTTATTTTTTGGATGGAAATGGTCTAAACGTTTCGTTTCAACTCACTGATCAAGAATTCAAGAATCCGTGGTAAAAATCGATTCTGTCCGGCCGGTCGGTCAGACCTGTAGCACGATAACTCTCAAACGGAATGAGATGGACAGTTGAAATTTTCACAGTAGGTTTGGGAGATAAATATCTCGTTTAATTTCGTTATTGGGCAAAATCAGCCTAATAGTTTCGGAATAACGTAAAAAAAAAATTTTCTACGCTACTAATTTCGAATTAATTTTTTTTTAAAGATGCAGTTCCACCACAATAATTCACTGATATCGTTTTCAACTCCAACAAGCTAGTTATTTCGGAAATATGATTTTTTAAAATTTCAATAATACATCGTACTTTTATGTCTTTCAGAATGCGAATTATCTCTCTCTCTCTGTGTTCAATCTGTGTTCACTGTTCATACACATCATCTTATATACCTATAAGATGTCACATGTCAAATTTATTTTTGTTCTAATCTGTTTATTATTCGCAATAGTTTGTGTTGGAAAACAAGGTTCCGAATATTTTACTTCCAGTGAGATATATTCCTATATACAGTATTTTCATAATGTTGTTAGCAAAAAATGCTGAAGTATTGATCTACATTTGTGTATCAAATATTTTTTCTTGAGTTAAGGTTCATAATCCAGAATGAATGTGTTAGTGGTATGAACTATTAAATTATCAAAAGAGGATTGTATTTTATCAATATATTTTGTAGTATAGTGAGATAAGTTTTCAAGTAAAGAAAAATAAGAATATAAAATACATATTTAATCTTTCAAACTGAAATGAACTATTGAAATAATTTGTTCGTCTGCCTATTCAAATATTAGAAATTAATGAGGAATCTGCTATGATTGTCTCCAGCCTTATTCTAGAAATTTCGATGATAGTTTCCTTAGATATAGTGAAAACAATGCACCGGGTGTTGCAACAACCCATTTTACGAGGTTAAATCATTACAGATTGCTCATTTGATCTTGATAAATAAACTATTAGTCGAATTTAATTTCTCTCATGATGCAGCTCTATCATAGGAAATCATTGATATCATTACCAACTCTACGAAACCAATACTTTCGGAGATATGATTTGTCAAAGTTTGACCGAGAGCGCCAAAGCTCCTGTGCTCCTTTCCCACTTTTTATTCCCTTCATAGATTACAGAAACTTCATTTTGGCAGTACTAAGTAATTCGGAAAATATTCCAATGAATTACACTTGTGAATCAAGATTCCTAGAAAATTTTGCATTCCAGCGTGTTTTCTTAGAAGAACTGCATTCGAAAGGGTATTTCTTCAAGTTATTAATATGAACTCATTGAGTTTCTTGGCAACACGCTTTCATGCAAAATTATCGGTAATTATGTGCAATTACTCTCACTAATATTCTTGGGTTTAACTCTATCGGTGTATCTTATTATTCCACTAGAAAAATTGCTGATCTATCATCATATATTTTATGGCTCGCTTGTTTTTCATAAGTCGCGATCGTAGCAACACATTTCAGATGACACTTCAAAACAGCAGTACATAATCCTATTTTCTAGTATATTGGTTCATATGTTTCTGAGAAATACTTTTATTCATCATTTCTACCCCAAATTCCAAAATTTTGAAGTGAATCGTCCAAAATTATTGGAGGAGCACCCCTCTATAAAATCCAATTTTTTTCACTGAAATAAATGGATTTACCTTCTGTAAGAGGATAGCGACAAATTGGATTGCAACAGCCAGAGACAGAGAGAACTGGAGACGTTTGGAGGAGGCCTATGTCCAACAATCGACGTGAAGGGGCTGCATGATGATGATGATGATGACCTTCTGTAGCTCCAGAGAAATGCTCTGAACGGAGGAATATATCAAAGAGACCTGAGTTGGCCAACAGGTTTCGATAAAGGTTTCGCCTGTGGGCGTTACAAATCGTTTTGATACACCCAGTTTGAAATGAAAGTAATTTGAATATTCCCGATTTTCACATATTCCAATTTCATCTGAATTCCATGGAAAAAATGAGGGTATCAAGAAAATATTTTATAGAAGGCGTTGAATGATTTTCTTTCTGAAAGGGTTTTTACGTGCTGACAAACACTCTCCCCAAGGGAGGGATGAATAGAAGCAAAAAGAATTGGTTCAAGCACTGACGTGAAGTCAGGAGCTTTTGCGCGTATGTTCTATTGTCCATTCTCCTGTATTGGACACTTTTAATTGAATTTACCATGGTAAATTATGTTGTCCATTCTCCTGTATTGGACAATAGAACATACGCGCAAAAGCTCCTGACTTCACGTCAGTGCTTGAACCAATTTTTATATTAGCCATCAAACCTTTTTAATTCTTCATAATGATTACAAGAATGTCTGTCGATATGGAATATGGTAATAATTTGACATTTGAACACATCGTTTAATGCATAATCAATTTCAATACTTTTGTCACTCGTTGATGAGATGAGATATCTGAAATTATAGATAAACTCTAAATATTCCATTCAATATTGAAATATTAAAATTAAATTTACACTTATTCATTTGTATTTCAAGATAATGAACGTTTGAAGCTAATGATTCATGTAAATTGTCTGTGAAAATTTGTTTTCATGGATTAGGGGAAAAGACTTATTGTGAAAATAAGATTCATTTATTTAGATACCAATCTATATATTGTTTTATACTATCTACTAAGGGCCGATTTATTCAACCTCTCCGTAAAGTATTCTTCAACTATGTGCTCGTTGAATTTACTGATCCCCTTTAAAGTGAACATTCACAGATTACTTTCCTTTCGGTAAGGCTACTTGACAGTTTACAGGTCGTAAAATATATCAGCCCTCAGTGAACAAAAAAATTGTATACCTCACTTGAATCATTTTCAAAGTTAGCGTTGAATTATCAAGCCATTCTATTATAATATTAGTAAAATCTGTTCTTCAGAGGTATTCATTGTTAAGCATGCTAAGCAACAAGCATTTAAGAAACATATACCTGAAGTTCCACGGGAAAACTATATACATAATATATACCTACACACATGTTATATTGCATCACCTTCTACTCCTATATTGTAAAATATTCTGCAAGTAGAAAAATTAAAATGTTTCGTTAAAAATGCCTATTATATACACGCTGGCATCCAAACACCCTGATGATAACAGGAAAACAGAAAAGTGTTCAAAATTCACTGGTCTAAGCGTAATTCAACTGTTTTTTTTGTGCAATAGTATTATGAAAATGTTAAGGGCCAAATCTGAATAATAGGGTAGGTGCAGAAGTCATTTGAAATGTAATTCATGCAGTTTTGCTTGCTAATGACATGTTTATGATTATACTAACCATTCTAGGTCTTCCCTAAGGAAATCCCACAGAAGCTCCTATAGGAGAGTCAGTTTTGTTCTGTGTATATTTTATTAATGTATTCTTACGTCAGCTTAGTCAAGGCACTGGGTGGTTTTCACCTAAGTACATGATGAATAGAATACTTATCCCGTAATATATATAGCTTCGGCAAAATGACAAAACAGAATTAAAAGTAAAATGTCAAATTTTGAGTTGGCTTTATTTTTTATAGTCATAGCCTACGCATAACAACCACTTCCTTATTGCGGAACATATTTAAATGCACCTTGAATCGAGCATTTATGGTTTATTTCGTTCACTCCCTGATTTATCGCTCACTCTCGAATTTCAAAACGAGAATATCTTGAAACTTGCTTATTGCAGATACGTCCCTTTGTCATTTCAACGATATGAGAACCACCACCAATTTGTTTGAATAGAAACACTAGATTTTCTTCTTGGCTATTCCACTTTTGAACTTTAAAAATATTAGTGTTCATGTCATCTTGATTGCCTCTTATCAACATTAAATTTTCTCATGAGATATACTTAATCTTCACAAATATTCAATCGACTAAGTTCCATATACCTTGTTTTGAATTCTATCTGCAGTAACTCCAAGAGTAACTCATGCATTCTATTTGTCGAAAAGCATTACTTCTTTGCTCTACGTCAACTGGACCTTAATTCATTCCAACCTGAAAGAAAATATTAGGACTTGGATTTCTCTGAGTAAAGTAATTCATTCAATTCACTTCTATTACTTACTGCTGATTTTTAGCCAGAAATCCTGAAGGACATATACCAGATATCTTCTTTCTGAACAACTTTTCCACAGTTCTCCATAATTTGGAATTTCTTTCACATACGTAAACAATATTTCTAGATTCCTCCAATCTTCAAATACAAGGTAATCTCGATTATTTTCAACGGAAGGAATACTCGTTCGTACTTCGTGGATTGAGAATATTTTGTTTACGTTTTGTATTTGTGTTATGTGTTTTGATCAGATGTTGAGGTTAAAACGGGGCGCATGCGATGTAGGGCTATCATCTCCCATAGATTTGTGATGAAATAACACAATTTTCCCATAACATACGCGTAAAAGATATGTCTTCATGACATTCATATTTTTATTTTTGACGGTTCTCGCAAAAATACGACCATAGACAACATATCATACGACGATTCGCATCCAGCTACCGAATTCACAAAAGGCTGCTCGGTTCTCCAACAATATAGATCGGATCGTGTTCAAACTTGGAATTCTGCAGTAGACTTAGGTTCTGAAGGCTCTTCCAAAATTTCAGCCTTGCCGGACGAATAGTTTATGATATATAGAATTTTTTTCAATTATTTTTCATTATTTTTTTTTTAATTTTCTAGTTATACCATCCTCACGAAATTCTGCAAGAATTTTCGCGTTGGCATTCTACAACTAATAACCATGCTTGAATTCAATCGGTTTTGTATTCTTCGAGTTAATGAGGAACAAAAAACAACCAAATTTCAGAAAATTTCAGATGGCTATAACTCTAAAACCTTTTGGACGATTATGCTCATAAACGAACTCAAATGTCGCATTCAGATTCACAACCAAACCTCAAATTTTCAAGCCGCTATCTCTTTCCGTTCTCAGGTTATCGTGACAACAAAAATATTTTTCAATAATTTTTTAATAATTTTCTAGCTATACGATTTTCACAAAATTTCACGAACGTGCTTAGGTCTATATTCTACAACTATTCACCAAGTTTAAATTTGATCGGATTCATTTTGGTTGAAAACAAAATTATTACTCGGAAACCATTGGGCCGATTATACCCATTAACGAACCTGTCCGTCGTATTTGGATGCGCCACCTACTCTGAAAATTTCAAGTCGCTAGCTCTCTCCGTTCTCAAGTTATCGTGGCAACGGCCGGACGGCACCACAGAATTTCACATTTGGGCAAAACTATAACGCGATGTTCCCCAGAACATACGCGCAAAAACGAATGAATATGAAATGCTATTTCGTAATCCGGTTAAAGTTTTATTCTCCTGTGCGAAACAGGGTTTCGAAATATCGTACATTCATTTTACAGAGAAAGTATTTTTGGGCGAGGAGAACAGATTTCAGTGATTACCTACTATTTGAAATTTTGTATATTTATGAAGTTGCAAGGGTTGATCTTAATATTCCTAATGCAATAATCAACTGATCTAACACTCATTTATTAGGCATTATTTATTAGGTTTTTCCGTTCTCAAGTTGTCGTAAGATAAATAATATTTTTTCATAATTTTTTAAAAATTTTCCAGTGATATGGTGCTCACATACATCTTTATGTCCGTATTCCACAACTAGTTACCAAGATTCCATTCGATCGGATCTGTATTTTTTGAGTTATCGAGAAAATAATATTCCAGGGCATATAACTACGAAACCATTGGATCGATTATGCCCAACAAAGACCTTAACTGTTCCGTTTTGACGCGCCCCCTACTCTGAAAATTTCAAGTTGCTATTTCTTTCCGTTCTCAAGTCGGACAGAATCAAATTTGACCTCAAATCCTTCATCAGAGAAACCAGCCTAATCCTTTGATACCATTTTCGGCAGAAAATTCGACACTACCGACATTTGGGCAAAAAGGTAGCACGCTGTTTCCCAGAACCTTGGAATCCACGCAATTTCCCCGAAACTACCTTCACATACACAGAATTGGTATGAGGTGGTAATATGGCCTTCCAGTCTCTCCCTAGTAACCAAATTTCCGATAAATTCAAAATGCCACACATTGTTCATCCACTTATTCAATTGCCAACGTACTTATCAGTCCGAGTAGGAAACGAAAAAAATGTAAAATTTCTTCAAAACTCTCCTGTTGGATCAGCGTTTGTTGACATTATAGCTGTATCATCTGCAAATGTAGCAAGCAAGGTGTCGTTGGTTTGTGGGATGTCTGCAGTAAAAATGAGGTACAAAATGGGACCTAGTACGCTACCTTGTGGGACTCCAGTTGTAACGTTCGTTTGTTTACCTTCGGCGGGCGATGAGGTTATCGTTCGTGTTGATATTGAATTTGAGGTTGGGTCTCAGTGGTACCAATCGACGCTAAATAGTTGTTGTGTTCGAGGGGCCGAATGACTGTTGGCAATATTGTTGCATTGTGACAGTCGGAAATTTAGTGAGTGCGTCGGTCAGGTGAAGTCGTCCATTTTGTGAACAGTCAACGAAGGCAGCATAGGTTAAAACGTATTTTCGGAACTCTAGTAGAATTATTGGAATCTTCTTAATTGGATATAGTTTCGAAAATCGGATTAAGAGTGAGAGTTATATTGGTTTGATTGGGAAGGATAACAGATAACCATCACTTGTCTCGAAAGAGGATATAAAAGCCTTTTGCAGATCCGAGTTGAGCACGTGAACGATCTTGGCGGCTTGGTCAGAACATCGCTGTGTGCTTGCAGAATTATTTGGTGGAGGCACGGCCAGATTGGGTTTCGAAGCAAACGTGTGCAAGACAACCCCGAACATCAGGGTATGTACGAATTCTATGACTATTGCATAACAATGAATAATTGGTCTGATTAATATTCTGATAACCGAAATTATTATGTGTTGGGAAAATTCATTTGTTTCTTATCCGAGAGAAGTCACTGATGATTTATTTTCTGTCATCAGGGTTTTTTTTGTGCCAGCACGATTTTTTTTGTGTCAGGAAGAGAGGGATTTTTACGTCAAGAGGAGTAGCACTGAGGCATTCGAGTATATACAAGGTGGTCCATAAGTAACGCTGTGAGACAGCCAACGCAGGGTTGCAGATCCCGAGTATATACAAGGTGGTCAGTAAGCAACGCTGTGGGACATTAAATTGAGGAGTTGCAGACTACGAGCACAGAGAGGAAGAGGACAGTATTGCGAGACCATCAACGCAGTACTACGTTCAGGAATGAGGATAATCAGCACGCAAGTTATATGAAACATATCTCGAAACATATCTTATACCTACCTGCTATATATATACATAACGTGAACTTATTATCATCAATTATATAAATTATTATTGTTGTTGTAAAGCGGAAATTGGGGAAAGATTTGTGGTAGTCATATATGATCATAGATAAGAAACGTGGATGCGCCTGAGCTCAAGCGACGCGTATTTGAATCAAATAATAATATTATCTACGTACAATTTCCGCCACCCTTATTCAGGGTTTCACAGTAGTTTTACTTTATTGAAGCTAAAGACCTGGGTTGTAAGCTACTGGAATAAATTGTTTGTTTTAAGCGTGCATATTCTTTTGGTGAATTTAGGAATTATTACATTACGCTGGGGTATCTGGGAGACTTAAATTTACCTGGCGCCCATTTACTAGGTTCCCTTTTTAGAAACCCTCTCCCATCTCCACTGGAGCTAGACCGCGGATCCCCGAGTTCTAGTAGCTCCGAATTTAACCACTGCGACTTGGGAACAGTCGTATGTCGTTATACAGTTTGTATGAGATGAAAATGTGAGAGTGCCTCATCCACTTTTACCTGGAAATACCTATCGGTCAGGTACGACTCAAGGAGCAGGAAAAGCTGGTCTGACATGTGTTTTTTAATTTTATATAAGAGACCAGTATGCCCTACTCTATCAAATGCTTGTTCAATGTCAAGGAAGACTGAAGAGTACATTTTTTGTTTTCTAGAGTTTCTCTTATTTTGTTAACAACCCGATGACACTGTTGGATCGTGGAGTGTCTCTGCCTAAATCCAAACTGATGATCAAGGATCAGGTTTCGTAGAATGTCTGCGGATACAATTCTGTTTAGGAGTAGTCTCTCAAATAATAATTCATAAATTAACATGGAAAAGACATATTAAGGCCAAAAGAAGACTGCTAGACCTCAAAGTTAAAAAAATGTATTGGCTTCTGAAGAGAAAATCTAAACTATCCTTGGAAACAAAATTTTAATTTACAAGTGTATATTGAGACCAATATGGACATATGGGATCGAGCTCTGAGGATGCAGTAAGAAAACCCAATTTATTATAGTTTTAGGTTCAAAACTATGAATGCACGTAAGTTTTTTGGTCTGGAGCATATACAGGGTAACAGAATAGGGTCAAAATCAACGACTTTTATTTCCGGACATTTTATTGTTTTTTTTTTGTCTATTTATGCCTTCAATACAAGGTATGGCCACCACAGGCATCAATGACCACCTGACATCTTCGTTGCATACCTACTGTCAACGAGGGTGTTGAGCATATCTTGAGGAATTTCATTCCATAGACGAGGCAGTAGTGCTTTGGGGTCATTCAATGTTTCTGGTGGAGGTTGGTGATCATCTAGTCTTCTTTTTAGCATATCCCATGCATGTTCAATGCAGTTTAAGTCTGGCGACTGCGGAGGTATTGGTGAATGTGGAATACCATGCTCGTCTCGCGCATTTTCTACTATTGCTGCCCAAAGTGGTCTTGCGTTATCGTCAAAAATTGGAAAGCTTCACCAATGGCAGCATGAAAATTTGGCACTACGTTGCTAATGACATGTATGTGTGCCCGTTGTAACATATCCCAGCCCATACCATAACAGAGCCTCCTCGAAATGAATGAACCTCTTGCACATGACGGC
Organism: Halyzia sedecimguttata; assembly: GCA_937662695.2. Lineage (NCBI taxonomy): Eukaryota > Metazoa > Arthropoda > Insecta > Coleoptera > Coccinellidae > Halyzia > Halyzia sedecimguttata. The sequence continues at coordinate 296,679 of OW569416.2, read as the reverse complement.
GATTTCGGTGTATACGTGGCATAGTCCATACCCTTATTCTTCGAGTATCTGAAAATCGATCGAATCTGGATTCATCTGTGAAAAGTACACTACGCCATTGGACGTTTAGATTAACATGCTGCCTGGCCCATTCTAATCTCTGTCGTTTATGCTCACGTGTTAACGGAACACCCCTCAATGGACGTCTAGAACCCCGGTTAATCTCCCCCAAACGACGTCGGATGTTTTAATGGAAATTTCAGGACCATTGGCATTTAAAAGTCGATTTCTCAGCATCCTACATGAAGAAAGAGGATATCTCCTCGCCGAAATGGTGACAAAACGGCCTTGTGCGGGTGTTGTTTTTCTTGGTCCAATAACCCTATGTCTTTCCAGCACCGAACCTGTCTCATTGAACCTATTCCAGAGTCGCGATATTACACTTTGCGATACTTGGAATGTTTCTTCCACAGGACTTGAGTGAGGCCACCCTGTAGCATACCGATAGCCCTTTTAGCCTCGGCGTTTGTTAATTTACGTCTTGGCATCTTAAGAAGCTCGTGACATTTACTAGGTTCGATATTGCTAAGAGACTGAAAATACTTAACTGCATATTGAAATACTAAATCTTACGAATGCATTCAAATCGAATTAATAAGTTTTTATTGGCAGTTGATCATGTTTTTGATATTATCTTTAAAATGTTACGCCCCTCAGAACAACTCAATATGATATCCCTAACTCTTGTGGAGCAGTTTATTCGATGGCTTCCGTAGATACACCCATACTTGCATCTTGAATAATTTCTTCAACATATGCTTAAAAAGAATATTTCGATAAGAATTTCACGTCGAAAAGAAAGTATTCCTAATTTGGACAGTAGGTATTTCGAATTCCGTATTGGGATTTGATTTTGAAGCTCCTAAGGACAGAAATTTTGCACGCTTCTGCAAAATAGTTGAACAATTTATGAATTGTTGAATTTATGAAGTGTTTACGTTGGTCTTTTGCAACTAACTACTGGATTTCAATTCAATAAGATCAGGATTTTTCGAGTTATTGGGAAAACAAAATTTGTACGAAATACGCACCCGGTCAACTATAGTATTGTCATTTGAGCGTTGGTTCTTATTAGTCTAGTAAACAAGTGCCTTTTAGGTCAAAACCTTTTAGACTTTTTCGAAAACTATGATTGAGGTGTCATTCGGTACGGAATGGCATGTAGATATTTTTTCAGAAAATTCAAGGGCCAGTCGCAAAAATTGCAAAAGTTATAAATAATTAAGTAAAAATAAAGAGAGTTTAGTTTTTTGCATATTTTTCATATTTGAAAAAATATTCAAAAAGTGTAAGAAATCTCTCAAAAAAAAGGCCTACAACCAAAACTATAGGACTAATATTCACAATTTTTACTGAGTTTTGAAAATACGCGCGAAAACGGGAACTCCGGCTTGCGTAATCCATGCATACTTCGGACCTTTAATGAATAAATAATATTTGAACTAAATAAATCATGAATCTCAATGAACAATAATACATGGTCCAAAAATTTTTATCGCGGGTTTTCAATTAGTTATCCATTAGTTACTTAACAATATATTGTAGCACGAACATTAATATTTCAAGTGCGATAATTGTTAAACTATAAATCTGAGAATGCTTCGCTTTCGTGGAGCAAATTTTCAAAGGCCTCAGAATAGATTCACGTTGGAAAAATTAAAAAATTGTTAATTTTCTCTTTGTTATTACCAATTCACTTAGGTAGAAAAAATAAATCTTAATTAAGAATTGAAAAACTCATTTTTTGTATAATATTACTGGTGATCTGTTTTCTCATGATCAGATGCTACTTAAAATTGATTTTTTATAAATTTTTATCTCTAAAAAATTGTCATAAATAATTGCGTTGTTTATAAAATAATCTATTTTTTTTCTGGAAACACAATCTTTGATGAAAATTATGATTTAAAAAAACCATTTCTCAAAAAAACAATGTATTGCTTGAAAATGGATTTGTTAATTAACAATGTTTGTCTACCACTAACTAATATTAAGCAATAATTTTCTTATTTAGGTCATTATTGATCTTGGACATTGATTAAAAAAAAAAAGATTATTATTTAAATTTTCATTGTTTATTTTATAAACTAGTTTTTATAAACAAATGAATTGTCTCTCTGTATTTTTTTTCATTTCTACTTAAATAAACGAAAACAATCATGCATTATTCTTTTTTTTTTAATGTTTTATTGAACTTTCAATTTTCTATTCTCATTCATTCATACATGATTGTAACAAATCCATTTTTAAACTCCACAATTTTTTTAGGGAACGTTTTTTTTAAGCGTAATTGAAAAAAAGATTATGTTTCCAAAAAATAATTATCTTGTAAAAAACGCATTTGCTTTCAACAGTTATTCAAATATTAATAGATAAAAATTATTAAAAAGTATTCCAAAGTAGCTTCTGATCATGAGATAAAGGATCATTAGTAATATTATAAAAAAAACTGTTTTTTTTTTCAATGTTTAGTTAAGCTTTATAATTTTCAACCTAAGTAAATTGTTAATAACAAAGCGAAAATAAACAATTATTTAATTTTTCCAACGAGATCTATTCTAAGGTCTTTGAAAAATAGCTCTACCAAAGGAAACAATTCTCAGCTTAATAGTTTAACAATTATCGCTCTTGCAATATTAATATTCGTGCTACAAAAAAAATTGTTATTTAAATAATGAATAACTAATTCAACATCACGATAAAAATTTTTAGACCACGGATTATTGTTCATCCATCTATCCTGTATGCGACTGAAAATTTTCAGTTCTCAATTTCCATATTTAATAAGCTTAGATAATATTTATTCATTAAGGGTGTGTTTTCAACACCCAATTAAAATATTGGTCCTACAGTTCCGGGAAGTAGGACTTTCTTGGTGAAATATCCTCCTCTTTTTGAATCTTTTTTCAAATTAGAAAAAGCTTAAATAGTTTTTGAGATATATCGTCGGCGACACCGCAAAACCAAGTAACTGAACTCCACCATGAAGTAAGTCGCTTCTATAACGTTTGTGATCTGTAGTACACATAACCTAAAGTTGAAGTGCTGGAGTAAGATATCATAGGTACGTAAAGTTATTTTTTTTGCGCGTATTTTCTGGGGAACATCGCGTTATAGTTTTGCCCAAATGTCTGTAACTTTCGAATTTTTTGAAAATAATGGTCTCAAACGATTAAGTTCGACTCCCCAATGAAGAATTCGAGGTCAAATTTAATTGTGTCCGGCCGTTGCCACGATAACTTGAGAACGAAAAGAGCTAGCGACTTTAAATTTTCAGGGTAGGTGGCGCATCCCATTACGACGAACAAGTTCGTTAATGGGCATAATCGGCCCAGCGGTTTCCGAGTAATAATTTTGTTTTCAACCAATATAAATCCGATCGAATTGAAACTTGGTGAGTAGTTGTAGAATATGAACCTTAGCACGTTTGTGAAATTTTGTGCGAATCGTATGGCTAGAAAATTATTGGAAAATATTTTTGTTGTCACGATAACTTGAGAACGGTAATAGATAGCGGCTTCAAGTTTTCAGGTTAGGATGTGCATTAGAACGCGACATTTCAGTTTGATTATGAGCATAATCGGCCAAACGGTTTTAGAGTTATAGCCATCTGAAATTTTCTGAAATTTGGTGGTTTTTTGTTCCTCATTAACTCGAAAAATACTGAACCGATTGAATTCAAACATGGTTATTAGTTGTAGAATACCAACGCGGAAATGTTTGCAAAATTTGGTGAGGATAGCATTCGTAGAAAATTTTTAATAAATCATTGAAAATAAAAAAAAAAGTTCTATATATCAGTAACTATTCGTTTGAAATTGCTGAAATTTTGCAAGAGCCTTCATAACCTAACTCGACTGCCAAGTTTCAAGTTTTAATACGATCGGTTAAATATTGTTGGAGATTCGAGCATTCTTGTGTGAGTTCAGTAGATGGGTGACCATTGCCTCGATAACTTTCGAACGAAAGAAGATAGGGACTTGCAATTTTCAGGGTAGGTTGTGTATCCGAAAGGGAGAGTTGAGTTCGTTTTTGGGCATAATCGGTCTAACGGTTTCCAAGTTATACCCACCTGGAATATTATTTCCTCAATAACTCAAAAAATAAATATTCGATCGAATTGGTGCTTGGTATCTAGTAGTAGAAAATCAACATAAAGACGTGTTTAAAATGTTGTAAGAACCGTACCCCTAGAAAATGTGAAAAAAATTACAAAAAAAAATTTTAAGAACCGTACCCCTAGAAAATTTAAAAAAAATCACGAAAAAAAAATTGGTTCAAGCACCGACGTGAAATCAGAAGCTTTCGCGTGTATGTTCTATGGTCCATTCTTCTGTATTGGACACCCTTAATCGAATTTACCATGGTAAATTATGTTGTCCATTCTCCTGTATTGGACACTTAATTCGAATTCACCATGGTAAATTCGAATTAAGAGTGTCCAATACAGGAGAATGGACAACATAATTTACCATGGTAAATTCGATTAAGGGTGTCCAATACAGAAGAATGGACAATAGAACATACGCGCAAAAGCTTCTGACTTCACGTCAGTGCTTGAACCAATTTTTTAATATTCAATGCAAATTTTTATGAAGTAATACTTTTGGCGTATTAATGTATCCTTTGTAGAATATTTGACGTCCATATTTTAGATCGAAAATGATGATATTATTTGTCGTAATATTTTATCCGAAGAGTGTGACTTATGGAAGAGTGGCCATCCCTTAGTGCAGGTACCGAAACCGACAAACATAGCAAGCACAGCAAGAACAGTAGGTTTCTACGTATTTTCTATAAATTTATCTATGTACAATATTTGTTAACATTTTATTGCTCGTCAAAATTTCATTTTGTTCCGGAAACTATCTTTAATTTCAGGGTTCAGTTTATTTTATATCCGTTCTTCAGTTTTTTCAGGTGATTTGATTTATTTTATATAAATGCAGTTAAACTTTCGATAAAAAAATATTTTTGTAATATATCCGGCTGTTATTTCAGTTAGATACATTATTTTCTTCTACGTCCATTGTACCTTTATCGCAATGGCCACTGTTCCATTCGAGCAGGAACAGTGGCCAATTTGTAATAATATCTTTGAAACTTAAAATCAATGGGAATTTTTCTTTCGTGAAAACTGAGATATCTGCAGGAAATATATTGGAGTATATATTAACATCTTAAAAGGATAGTTGAGCAAAAAAGACAAAATCGTCGAAGTTGTGGGAGGTTATGTAAAAAGGTGACCACTGTACCAGACTCTCCCCTACTGGGTTTGGCGGTGTCGCCAACGATATGCAAAAAAACACCTTTTTTGCGCGTATGTTCCTTCTCACTTAATTGTTTCTAACCTTTGCAATTTCGCAAGCTTTCTTTTAGTTTTCTCAAAAAATATCTACAAGTCATTCCGAATCGAATGACACCTCAATCATAATGTTCGGAGAACTCCAAATGTTTTGACCTAAATGGCTCTTGTTGACTAGACCAAATCCCCCCAATACAAATATAACTAGATTCTGGGAAGTACAAGAAACAGCTTCCGAATAAATTCTTATTGCCAGAAGAATAATTATGCGAAGATAATTTTACTTTCAATACCAGAGGGCTTGATAATGGAAGGGACCATTGTTGGATTGCCCATCCACGGTGATAAAGCTCGGCCGGTCTTTAACCGCTTACCACAATAGGAGACGCGGCTTTCAAAGACGTCGATTCCACGAGAGAACTCAAATTTCCTAAACGAATACTTCAATCTAAGCCATATTATGAAGACAAACCGAAAAATCCTACTACGGCTTATTTTTTCCTCAAAATGCCGTGATTGATCGTGACAGTGAAACCACTACATTATACAGTTTACAGTTGTTTTCGACGGCTCCGATGATATTCCGATCTATTCTGTTTGCGCATAGCAATATTGCTAAGAAATAGGTTTTGCTTCCAAAACAAGATTCGAAATATTGCTATTCTGATTATCGAATTTGAGCAATATGATCTGTCGTTTTCAGAAATATCTCGCTATCAATATTTTTATCTCAACAACCTCATGAAAATAGTACTTGCTAAGAGCGTAACGAAATTTGGAATATGGCAGAAAACCACTTTTTTCGAAAATATTGAATTATCAATATTTGCCATTATTTGACCATTAGGTCCTTTAATCAATATTAGTAGGTATACAAAATCGTATATATGAACAGTAATTTTACCCAGTTTCATATTATATTTGTAAGATTTTAACAAACGTTTGTTAAAATCTAACCTAGACACCCAACTAATAGTTACAAATACAAAATCGTATATATTTATTAAAGGAACTTTTGAAATACTTAATTTCAAGGGAATTTCTAAGACTTAGGTCGGACACTAACAATCCCTTCTATTTGTAAACAGAAAAGTTCCCAATTCAGCCTTAAATAATAAAAGGGCTGCTTTTGATTCAATTGAATAGCTGAGGGAAGTTTAATCATTTATTTATTTCTTCATGAGCAAACTAGAGGAGGATATGCATTTGAAGACTGAGTGACTGAAAGAAAAAAAATAAAAAAACCATTAGTTCAGCCTTAATAAAAAGATTACTGCTTTTTATTCAATTGAAGAGCAGTGGGAATTTGTTGAGGTGAAAACTAGGGGAGAAACTGTTCGGTTTTCATAAACTTGAAGCGGTATTGAATTCCTGACCTATTTCCTCCCAGTCACCTGATCCGAACGAACCCTTCACCACCTGTCCATTTCCTCATCGGTGGTGCTTTGACAAGCTTTCCGCAGGAGGACTTTACTGCTACGGCTGCAAAATGTTGTCAACTCGACATAACGCACAACAGGCTAATACTCCATTTTTGGACCTGAGAATAGAGTGGCGAATACATACGTTGTTCGAAAAACTTTGCCCTTTTCTCCTTGAGGCTTTAAGCCTCGAGGTACATGTATATTGTTTGATAATCATTAAAGGATACTTTGTTAGGTATATCCATACTAAATGTTTCCTTTCTGAGTTTTCTCTACCAAACTCTGAAAAATATCTCTAAAATAAAAAATGTATAATTTTGTAATTAAAAACGCGTTAAAAGTTCGTTAATGGGCATAATCGGCCAAACGGTTTCCGAGCAATGATTATATTTTCAAACAATACAGATCCGATGGATTTGCAACTTCATGAATAGTTATATAAACCCGACACAAAGACGTATCTATGTGAAATTTATTGAGGTTCGTATCACTAGAATATTAAAAAAAATATATATTAAAAATTCTTATGTATCTCACGATAACTTGAGAACAAAAAGAGATAGTGACTTGCAATTTTTAGGAAAGGTTGCGAATCCCAGGGCTACATTTAAGTTTGTTAATAGAAGTACTCGACCAAAAGGTTTTGGAGTTACACCCATCTGAAATGTTGTTGTTATTTCCTCAATAACTCAAAAATTACGAATCCGATCCAATTCAAACATGCTAACTAGTTGTAGAATACCAACGAGCAATTTTTGCGGAATTTAGTGAGGATCGTATCACTAGAAAATTTTCAAAAAATCAAAATTTCGATACCTCAAAAACTATCCATCCGATATAACTGACATTTTGCGTGAGCCTTAAAAACCTGACTTTACAGCCAAGTTCTAAATTTGAACACGATGGGATCTATATTGTTAGGTATCCGAGCAACCTTCGGTGAGTCCAGTAGCTGGATACCATTTCAACAATTGAGTAACGAATTTCAGCTTGATTGACTTCGTGTGAGGCGTGAATAGACAATGGAACATGCACGCAACAGCCTCTGACTTCACGTCCTGCTGTTTAAGAAATTTGTGAACTGTATTGAACTTTTGCTACATGTCAAGCCCTTATGTTTTATGCTTTATAACATCTGTTTGCCTATAATTAATCCTCGTCGTTGAAGCAGGATTCAACAGTCAGTATGATGCTTCCCACGACACATATATTTTTGATAATACTCTGAACAGAGAGTCTAGATTTAATAGGTATCTTTCTCATAGTTCGTTATAAATATTTGTCAATAATAATGCTTGTCCATATTTATGGTAACTACATAATTATTATAGGTAACTTGTTCTTAGAAATCCTTCCATGTTTGAATTTAAAATATGTTCAAGCTCTGTGGACATGAGCTTTCTGGCGCTCTAGTTCAAATAGACAAATTATATCTGGTATTGGTTTCTCAGAGTTGGGAATTATATCAATGTATTCATATGATAGAACTGCATCATAAAGGAAATTCAATTCAAATAATAGTTTATTTATCAAGATTAAATGAGCAATCATGAGAATGAGAACTGCCCACATTTTAAAATTTTGTTTTTGACACTTTGCGGTAATCTGGTCAATACAAAACTTCACATGCGTATAAAGCTCATGATTCTACAATTTGGTGCTAAATTTCAGATAGATCGAGTGATCGGTTTCGGAAATATTCATAAAAAATATTTTTACTAAAATTGGCCATAACTCCGAAACCCCCTGATGGTTTTCGCCCATTAACGAACTTGTCCGAGATATTTACGCTCCAAAACCACCTTGCACTTTTCAATACCTTTCGTTCGAGAGTTATCGTGCCTACGGCCGGTCGGCCGGCCGGACAGAATCGATTTCGCACTCGGATTCTTGATCAGTGAGTCGAACCAAATCATTTGAGACCATTTTCAGCCAAAAATTCCAAAATTACAGACACTTGGGCAAATTGATAAGCACTCTGTTCCAAGGAACTAGAGCACCAAAAAAACAAGTTTCGTATGACAATTGTCCCAAACTTACAGGTTTAAAGTACCTACAAATAGTAGGTATTCAATAAAACATGTATAAAAGAAGATAAGTAATAATAAATTACCTTGTAATCGATCAAAAATATCCTGATCTACGTTCACCAAATTTTCTCCTCTCTCGAACTACAGAATTATGCTTTCAATATTTACGTAATATTTTCAAACATTTTCGGGTGAGGTCCCCGTTGTATCGCTAAAATACGAGTATTTCAACCCCAATATTCTTGAAGTTACAATATTCCCCTCTGTCAAGTTGACTTTATGACAATTCATACATAGAATATACATAGAATAATTATATCAATCTGTGAAATACGATTTACATTGAAATTTTTAAAAATCATATCTCCGAAAGTATTAGCTTGTTAGAGTTGAAAATGATATGAATGGATTTTCATGATAAAACTGCTTATTAAAAAAAATTTAATTTGGAATTTGTTTTGTGAAAATTTTTTTTTTATTACTCCGAAACCTTCTGTCCGATTTTGCCCAGTAACGAGCTTAGCCGAGATATTCATCCCCCAGACCTACTCTGAAAATTTCAACTCTCTAGCTCATTCCGTTCGAGAGTTATCTTGCCTACGGCCGGCCGGCCGGCTAGACTGGCCGGACAGAATGAATTTCGACCACGGATTCTTGATCAGTGAGTCGAACCAAATCGTTTAAGCCCATTTTCATCGAAATATTCGAAAATTACAGACATTTGGGCAAATTGATAAGCACTCAGTTCCGAGGAACTAGAGCGCCAAAAAGGTAATGTGGTTGCTCATCGGCCGGGAAGAGTTTTTTGCGCGTATGTTCTGGGGAACATCGCGTTATCATTTTGCCCAAATGTCTGTAATTTTCAAATTTTTTGACGAAAATGGTCTCAAACGATTGAGTTTGACTACCTAGTGAAGAATTCGAGGACAAATTTGATTCTGTCCGGCCGACCGGTCTTCCGTTGCCACGATAACTTGAAAACAGAATGAGATAGCGACTTGAAATTTTCAGGGTAGGTGGCGCATCCCAATACGACGCACAAGTTCGTTAATGGGAGTAATCAGCCCAATGGTTTCCGAGTAATAATTTAATTTTCAAACAATACAAATCCGATCAAATTGAAACTAGGTGAATTCATTATCTACAATAATTTTTACCAATACAAATTTTTTTTCAGAATGTCAGAGCATATACAGGGTCTTCCTTAAAGACATGCTAATATTTAAGGGGGCGATTCTTCTACTCATTTTAAGAAAAAACTTCCTATGAACGTATGTCCCAAAAGTCTTAACTTTTGAGATACAGGGTGTTCAAATTTTGTGCTGCGATATGAAGTAATTTTAATTTAATTATTTTAATCAAGAACATACCATATGACGAGAAAACTTATTTTTTGGATTCTCATTCATTTTGGAACAAATCTGATCTGTCAATTTGTTTTCAGTCGATGCACAAACATTTCACACCGCCACAGATATTTGAGGAATTGATCCTGAAGTAAAACGATTTTTATTTTTTAGGTGGACACCGTGTGTCGGTCAAAGAAAACCCGTGAAATCAAATTTGCTCAAAAATGAATGAGTAATTTTTATTTGAAAAGAAAGCAGTGGCGTAGTATTTTTCTCTCCAAAAATTTTCAATGCAAAACCCGTATGGACGTCACTGGTAGCGAAAATGAAAATTTGTGTGCATCCCAAAATGCACCTTGATGCATAGAATACATGTACCAAATTTTATTGAAGATGTCTGCAATAGTATCTCAGTTATTATTAAAAAACTGATTTTTTTTCAACATTTTATCACCACGTATCTAAAAAGTTAAGACTTTCAGGACATACGTTCATAGGAAGTTTTTTCTTTAAGTAAGTCAAAAAATCACCGCCTTAAATATAAGCATGTCTTTAAGGAACACCCTGTAACTGCGAAGGTACTATTGCTGCTTGATGAGAGGAAAGAGTCTGCCCAGACTGATGATACGTAATATTAGTTAGAATTGGAACAAGTAGAAGAGAAGAAAAGAGGAAAAGAGTAAATTTGAAGTGACGAGAAAAGTATCAATAAGGGAGAGGAATGAGAATAGATGCATTAAAAATTAAATGGATCCGAATGAATGCTACATTTGAAGGCTCTACGGAACCGAAGAATATAAGGGACGATGAAAAAGATGATATGTCTTCCACAGAAATTCTATTATTCCAGATTAATTTCTTTTGTTGACATTTTAGGAGCAATATTATTTTATCCAAAAAACGGCGTATGTTTATTGATTCTTTCACCGCTGAACAAGATTTGCCTTTTATTCAGCCAACATTATCTACAATACATTTCTGTACACCGTTTGCGTAAAATATTTGAATATTTCCTCAAATTTAGAAGTGGACTAAATGGTTCTTTTTTGGATTCTGAAAAATATCCATAAAATAAAAAATGTTATCTTTTTTTAATTTACTTCGGCGTTAGAAAGACCAGATGTTTGTCTGAAGCCATATATAGAACAATATTGCCTAATGAACAGTAGCATAACTAATCTAATATATAAAATTCTCGTGTCATAATGTTTGTAATCGAACTCCTCCGAAACGGCTTGACCGATTTTGATGAAATTTTTTGTGCTTATCCGGTATCTATGAGAATCGGCCAACATCTATTTTTCATCCCCCTAAATGTTAGGGGTACTCCACCCCTAAATTTTTTTTTTCAATTTTTAGACGAAATTTTTTGTTTTTATTTTTTTATAATGTGGCATTAAAAATACATACAACCCTAAATTTTTACTTTTTATCACCAACCCCTATTTTTTCATAGCCATTTTAGTAATTAATCAGAGTTGGAGTTGGCGTTAGGGTTGGAGTTGTCGTTGGCTATGAGGTTTGCATTGACG